>OX336399.1:102536616-112536616 GCA_946902985.2 Meconema thalassinum
GCATTCCTGAAGTCAATCTTAAGTACAATCTTGTCAGTTCCGACATTTCTGTTCACATAAGCTCGAGCAGAATGGATTGCAGCTCCACAGGATCCCTTCGTGCCAAAGCCAAGTTGGATAGGGTTGAAGTATTCTGCCAAATCTTGACGAACATAATTACATGCTAGACTTGCTGTTAACCTTCTTAGGGGCAGATTACCTCTTAGTTCCGCCCCTTAAAACAACAATAACTAACTAACTAACTAACCAACCTTCTTAGAGTGCAACCAATTGCAATAGGGCGGAGCCCGCCACCCTCCTTGTTTAGTCCACACAGACTCGCCCCATACATGATTGGAAGGATATCCGAATTCACCTGACCCGATAGCAAAAAATTGCAGAGGGATGTTAAAGAAGTTAGTAATTATTTTCCGGCCACACCATTACCCTTTGCAGTTAGGTCTTTGAGGTGTTGTGAGCGTAAGCCATCAATACCACCTGTTGGCAACTCAGGCACTGTTCATTCTCTGCTGGCAGTTGGTCCCCCTGCTAAAAGGGTTGTTGACCCATGGAGAAAGGATTGGGTTCTTACCTGCGTCCAGCAGCACTTACTAACTTACAGGTAGCACTGGCTACCGGACATGGCGTCAGCGCATGTAATATCTACTTAAAAGGTGTTTAATCATGTACATACAATGTCAAATATATTTCGTTATACAGTCCACCACATCTTATTCTATGTATTCGACATCACCTGCAGACCCATTTCAGAATTTGCTGAGAATTACCCCCACATCTTCTTCTGATACTGTGAACTTATTTTCTTCATTAGGAGGATTGGGAAAAATAAGTGTTCTAGTTGGTTCAGGATGTTTATCCTTTAGATGCAAAAACGCATCCTCGTTATCAGGTGCAAGTTTATCTGAGGATGAAAGGAGTTTCACGGCTCCTCGTATGCCTCCTTCAGGCATTTTAGATTCCACTCTCCGTGATAAAGAATTTTGAGGCATTTGAGTTTTTCTTTGTGGAACACGCTGCGAAAAGTCGATTCGTGAATGACAACCATTTTTCTTGATAAATTGGACTAGATTCTTTGATTTCTTTTCAGGAACTTGTAAAGCTACGTAGCAAATGTCGGTAGATCCTTCCAAGAATCAAATGAATTCTTCCTTTGCCATCCGTCCATAAGGTGGAAAGACGGAATGCTACCACCATACGAGCTGCTTTTGGAATGCGTTTCAAAACTCTTATTGCTGCGAAAATTCCTTCACATTATCGACAGCTGTCGTTGGGGGATGAAATACGGAGATATATTCTTTATGCTTTCTAGAGTGATGAATTTTAAGCCCATTAACGCCTCTGTATAACTTTTCGGGGTTCTGATGGGTACATATCGGACAGGAAATCCAATTAGTCGATGACAGAGTGTCGGGCTGATTTTGTTGACCCTTGAAGGATGCAGTCACAGCAATGCCAAGAGTCATTATTTGAGCCTAAGGTTTCATTTTGCACACTGGAGAGGTTTTTAAATGGTTTACACACAAGATGTGTCTAATGAACTGCAATGCATAGACCTAGATCACGAACACTTGTTGCCATGGTAACCACCGGATAACCGACAGCAGTGGCTACGCTGGCTAAAGCGCAGCGTTAGGTCATGGAGCCAAGCTCTCTGGTGACTCTGTAGACGCATGGGTTCGAGCCCCATCGTCGGCCGTCCTTGAAATGGTTTTCCGTGGTTTCCAATTTTCAACACCAGGCAAATGCCAGGACGGTACCTTCTAACAGGCCACGGCCGCTTCCTTCCACATCCTTGCCCAGTTTAATTCATCTTCATCCATTCCATCTCTCATCCCGACGCGCAGGTCGCCCACGGGCGTCGACTAGAAAGACCTGCACTCGGCCTCTCAGGAGGCCAGACAACAACAAATACACTGGATATCTGTGTCGGTTTCTTTTTGCTTGCTTCCACCTGAACAATAAAATGTCAACATGGGAACTTACAGTTTACTTCAATAGCATCATCATTCGCCATAACAGACTCCCAAGTATTTGGGTATAACACTGGATAGAACATTGTCATTCAAAGAACACCTACGAATGACTTCTGCCAAAATGAAGACAAGAAACAACATCTTGCGGAAATTATGTGGCACCACTTGGGGTGCCAATGCAACTACTCTCCGTTGCTCAGCTCTAGGTTTAGTTTATTCCGTTGCTGAGTATCGTGCTCCGGTGTGGATAAATAGTCCGCATGTAAGATTAATAGATGTTTTTACAATTGAATAACACCATGAGCATCATAACAGGAACAATTATGTCAACTCCTACACAATGGCTTCCTATTCTCAGCCACATCCCACCACCTCATTTGCGGCGATGTAACATTTTGATAAGAGAATATAGAAATATCCAGACCAACAAACAACTACCTATCCATGAAGACATTGCTGATCTACACGTGAAACGATTACGTTTAAGACCTCCACCGATCTGCACAGCGGAGAATCTTGCAACCAACAAATTCAACCTGACTGAGAGATGGTCTTTTGATTGGAATTCGTTTGCCCCTCCAGAATTCAGTGATGTAATGAATAACTGAGCAGGTGCCAGGGTTCACTCAGCCTAGAAAGACCTGGTCAAAATTAAATAGAATCCGGACCAATCACGGTGTATATGGGGATCTCCAGTACAAGTGGTGGAAAAATCTTCAGCAAGACTCTGGTTTATAATACTAGATTTCTAGACATTAGGCGTCTGATATATAAGTAAATGAAACACCTTTAAAAAAATTCAGAGTATATAGCTGTTGTGACAGCACTATTAACCCTTATCCTCAAGCTTGGATTGTATAGATTTAAACAGAACTATGTTATGTTAAAACGCACTACAGCGGTAGGATATGATTACAGACCGGACGTTTGTTTTAGACGAGTGAAAAATCTTAATGGAAGCCTGGAGGCGAGTTACTGCAGTACCTGTGTTGTTATCAGCTGCCCCAAGCGGTCCGATGATTGACAACGCTGTCTCACACTCCTACTGAAGTACAGTCATTGGCAAATATAATGGCGTTCTGATCGTAACTACGTAACGTGTATTTCCGTGTCACACAATACTTCGACATGGACTGTACTGTCAGCGGGACGGTGTCACCACGTGCTCAAGTCTGAAATTCCATTACATCAGATCGGTGGTGACAAGTTTGAAGCGATAGGGTGAGAGAGTGACTGAGTGCAGGCTCACCCGCTGGCTTCGAGGTCAAGGGCAATCGTCTAAAACAAACGTCCGGCCTGTACCCTAAGATGCAAGTACAAGTTTTAGTACTTTATGGGCTGGTAACGTGTACGACTTTTGTCACGTCATTACAGCGGATGATCAATGGATCAGTGGTATTGATCAGCACACAGATGTGTGATTTGAGGTTGTGGAATTGATTTTTCATCCAAATACGAGTGTGTATTGGATGTTTGGTACACCAATTGTTTACACTACACGAGTTTAACATGGTCATTAAAAAAATACAAGGGAACTGATAGGACTCAACTAATCTGATAAATATAAACGTAATAATCAAATGTCAGGATTTTCAACTAAAACTGAGTATAAACCAAAAGCTAGGAACTCCAATAAAATTTAACCAAACCTATAAACTTAAATGAATCTTGATGACCACAACTTAGATTTGCTTCTTTGATTCTTTTTAAATACAAATATAGCTTCCCCTATTGAGCGACGACAGTCAGTAGTTACGTGTCTAAACGCGGTAACTAACTGATAATGCGATGTTAGACATGTTTTACTCATGCTATCGCCGACGTAACTTTTCTCTCCCAACACAAACATGACCCATGTTCACAAACAGTGGATTTGCGAGGTAGGAAGGTAACTGAAGTGGCGCCCATAGCACACATAATTTAAGAGTGCTTACATGTTATATATTTGTGTTGTAATTAGGCTAGATTTTTCATACTGTTACGGCTGTGAGTTTGTTTCGTCGCTCGCCGCATGAGTCACAACTGCCCCCGGGCTGGGCTGTGCTCTGCCTCAGTAGATTACGTGCGCCTTACGCAACAGGACTACTAGGACAAAGGGATGGTCCAGAATATTCGTGACCCAGCCAGTGATGGAAACCTCGAGAAGCCGTGAACCCTGGATGGGTCAAGAAGCATTTATTGAGTCACCGGCCTGCTATATAAGACCGACCTGTCAAGCGGGGTCGAGAGTTTTTTTCGAGCTAGTGCGAGCGTTTACCTTGAGCGACAGTTGTTGGCGACGTGACTTGCGAAACCCCTAGTGAGGCTGATTCTCTTGACAGCTGTGAAGGAGTGAGAAGCCTACAGAGGAACTGTGTCTTGAACGAGTGTGTTTTCCATTGCGACAAAGGTGATTGTGGTGAATTGTGAAACAGTGTGTAGTACGGTAACAGGCCGAGTGCAGATAGTTCCAGCCAGTGCACGGGGCCACCTCATTACGAGGGATTAACTTCTGCGGCTTATTGACAAGTGAAAGAGAAGTGTTCTCTCCGAGCAGGAAACTGGAGTAAGGTCCTAATTGCTTGCATTTGCTGTTGAGTGGTGTATCCTTCTGGCCGCAATAAAGCTAATACGTTTCTTTAAAGGAACAATCTGTGTTGTGCTTCAACCCACCGTAATCCAGTTAACAAAAGTGCCACTAGGGGGTGGCACGTAACAACTGGTGTCGGAAGTGGGATTACGAACTCAAACACAAGCACAACACCGGACGGTCCTGGTTTCAAAACCCGAGCAGGTCATTTTTTAAATTTTCCTGTGAGTGGATGCCCTTTACAAGACAAACAACCAAAATGGAAGCGCAATTTGCAGCATTGCTAGAAAAGTTAAGTGGCATGGAAGCCAAGATGGAAGACGGCCAGAAGAAATTAGCCAAGGACATGGAGGATGACCTGAAGAAGATGGAAGACGGCCAGAAGAAGATGGAGGACGGCCAGAAGAAGATGGAGGACGGCCAGAAGAAATTAGCCAAGGACCTGAAATATGACCTGAAGAAGATGGAAGACGACCAGAAGAAGATGGAGGACGGCCAGAAGAAGTTAGCCGAGGACCTAACTGCCAAACTAGAAGAGGGCCAGAAGAATTTAGCCGAGGACCTAACTTCTAAATTAGAAGACGGTCAGAATAAGTTAGCAGAGGACCTAACCGCCAAATTTCTGGATGGCCAGAAAAATCTGGAAGAGTGCCTGCTGACGAAACTACAGGAAAGTCAAAGGAAATTGGAACAGGGCCTACGTGAGGAAGTCACGGCAGTGGAACAGAAGTTCGACGCCTTACAAGTAGAAGTTGCCGAGCTGCGCCGACGCCCGCTGATGGGGGTGGTGGAGAAATTCAACGCCTTACAAGAAGAAGTTGACGAACTGTGCCAACGCCCACTAACGGGGATGGAAGCGAGATTCAACGCTCTTCAAGGGGAAGTTGCCGAGCTGCGCCGACGCCCGCCTACAGGTACACCGGGAACGTCAGGAACGGGACAGAGCAGAGTGACGCCCCCAACCTTTGACGGAAAGGTCCCGTGGAGCACATACTTACGTCAGTTCGAGGCGGCTTGTTCCATAAATAACTGGAACAACACAGAAAAGGCTACAGCTCTCATTGTATCGCTGAGAGGTGACGCCCTTAACGTCCTTCAGGCCATCCCGACTGGATCCCAGGACTACGCTTCACTAATCGCCCATATGGAGTCCCGATGTGGAGATAGCCATCTTCATCAGGCCTACCAGATGAGGCTCCGGACCCGGGTACAAAAGAACAAGGAAACCCTGCAGGAGTTCGAGATGGACATCGCACGCCTCGTAAGGCTCGCCTATCCAACAGCGCCGGCCGACTTTCTGGAACAGATTGCGACGCAGACCTTCACCGACGGGCTACGGGACTCGGACACTCAACAGCCGCTGCGACTCGCGCGCAATAAGACCCTGGCAGATGCGCTGAGCCACGCACTTGAGTTCGAGACGGAAAAACAGGCATCTAGAATGCACGCGCGGGTGCGTCAAGTGGACGTCGACGAACCAGCAAAACCCAACGATACCAAGCCCCTGGCCGACGAATTGATGGAGGCGCTAAGACGTTTCTCCGATAGTCGCGCACCACCAGCAACGACACAGCCGGAAGACAACCGGAGAGGTGGCCCGGAAGAGGACTACCGTCCTACTGGACCTGCGGTAAGAAAGACCACCTGAGCAAGGACTGCGGTGATCGCCGCCGCCGAGGGTATCCGACGGGAAATCAGTCGTCTGAAAACCGCGCGGCCCAGGGAAACGAGTATTAGCCAGCATTGGGGGGCAAAGGTTGGCTTGTGACAGTCGTCAAGCCCCGGCAGTCCAAGTGCGTGTGACGAAGTTACGGAGGGAAAATAGCAGCCTGATGGTCGACGGAGTCGTCAACGGAGTGAGCTGGCCCATGCTGATCGACACGGGAGCGTCGAGGACCATCGTCAATCCCACCGTGATCCCGAAATGGAGAGTGCAATCCACACAAAGGAACCTCCAGCTAATAACCGCGACCGGAGAGACCGCACCGGTACATGGCGAAGCATCACTGGAGATCGTCACTGGTCGACGGGCGGTGAAGCATCCAGTGCTTGTGGCTGACGTATCAAACGAAGTGATCATCGGACTGGACTTCCTGGACCAGAACAACATCATCTTGGACCTGAGCACCAACACTCTCCGCTACGGAGGTGAAGAACTTGCTTTGCAACCAGCACACGAGGCCATCACCGCACGACGAGTAAGGCTGAGAGAGGACGTCATCGTTCCCGCCAGGACGGAGGTCAGCGCTGCCGTAATTGTCGACGGAATTGCTGAGGGAGTGGCGGCTATCGTCGAGCCAAAATATGAGGACGTCCAGACAAAAGGATTGCTAGTTGCCAAGACTCTCATCAACACGACGTCTCGGCCGTACGTCCGCCTGTCCAACCTGAACGACTACGACATTACGGTTCACCGGGACACCAACCTAGGAGTCTGCGAGCCCGTTACCTGGATTGCCCGTATCACAGATAAAACGGACGGACACCTGCAGACGGACAACCGAAGAAGACGCGCACTGCCAGAAGAACTACAGAAGCTGTACCAAGGATCCTAGGACCATTTAGACGAGGAACAATCACGCCAACTTCGGGACCTGCTAGATGAATTCCAGGATGTCTTCTCCGCGGGGAGCAAAGACTTCGGCAGGACAAGCTTGGTCCAGCACAGAATCGACGTTGGGGACAGCGCACCGATTAGGGCCCCATTCCGACGTGTCCCGCTCGCCATGCAAGCCGAAGTCGACCGGATGGTAGAAGAGATGAAGGAGCAAGGAGTGATCGACCCATTACATAGTCCCTGGAGTTCTCCGGTCGTGCTAGTGAAGAAGAAGGACGGTTCCACCAGGTTCTGCGTGGATTACAGGCAGGTGAATGACGTCACGAAGAAGGACAGCTACCCTCTACCCCGGATCGACGACACCCTGGACACCATATCAGGGTCAAGATGGTTCTCCACCTTGGATTTGAAGAGTGGCTACTGGCAGGTGGAGGTCCACCCTAAGGACCGCGAGAAAACTGCGTTCTCTGTGGGCAGCGGGCTCTGGCAGTTCACCGTCATGCCATTCGGTCTGTGCAACGCCCCTGCGACCTTCGAAAGGTTAATTGAGTCCATTCTGAGGGGCTACACTGGAAGACCTGCCTGGTCTACCTAGACGTCATCGTTCTGGGGAGAAGCTTCGAGGAGCACTACAGCAACCTGAAGGAGATCTTAATGAAGCTACGGGCTGCCCAGCTGAAGTTGAGCCCCAAGAAGTGTCAGCTCTTCCAGAAGCAGGTCCAGTACCTTGGGCATATCGTCTTCGAGGAAGGGGTGCGCACCGACCCAGAGAAGACCGCAGCTGTGAGGGAGTGGCCAGTTCCGAAGGACAAGTCCCAACTACGAAGCTTCCTGGGACTCTGCACTTATTACCGTCGCTTCGTGAGAGGATTCGCCGACATCGCCAAACCACTGCATCGACTGACTGAGAAGGACCAACTCTTCACGTGGACAGCAGAATGCCACAGTGCCTTCGAACAACTCAAGCAGGCTCTGTGCACCGCACCTACTCTGGCCTACCCCAGACCTGGAACAAGGTTCATCGTCGATACCGATGCCAGTGACTATGGTATAGGGGGAATCCTGTCGCAAGTAGTGGACGGCGAGGAGAGAGTAGTAGCCTACTTCAGCAAAGCCTTGTCAAAGCCAGAAAGGAACTACTGCGTCACCAGGAAGGAGCTGCTCGCCATCGTGAAGACCATTGAACACTTCCACAAGTACCTGTACGGGCAAGAATTTCTCATCAGGACCGACCATGCATCCCTGCGGTGGCTCTTGAACTTCAAGCAGCCCGAGGGCCAACTCGCGCGGTGGTTAGAGAGGCTTCAACAGTACAACTTTGAGATCCAGCACAGGAAAGGCCAACTGCATTCTAATGCCGACGCCCTGTCACGAAGACCGTGCCCCGAAGACTGCACCTTCTGTACCAGAAGAGAGGAGAACACCGGGATACAGTGCCGAAGGACTACCGTGGAACTTCAGGGGACCTGGAGCCGCGAATCTTTCACGCGGGCACAAGCAGAAGATGATGACCTGGTACAGATAGCCGAATGGAAGAGGGCCTGCGTGGAACATTGTGAGCGACTGCAGTCCAATGTTCAAGTCCTATAGGGCGCAGTGGGACTCGCTGATTGTAAGGGATGGCCTCATCTGCCGTACCTGGGAGAGCACCGATGGGAAGACATCTCGGGAACAAGTCGTCATACCAAAGGCTATGACGGAGGAAGTCCTGAAGGACCATGGAGTACCATCTGGTGGACACCTAGGGTTAAAGAAGACCCTTGGAGAAGCTGAGAGAGCGGGTTTACTAGATCAGATGCCGAGCAGACGTGGAGAACCACTGCGCGACGTGCCACGAATGCGCAGCCAGCAAGGGACCAGGACGGAGACGACGGGGTCCACTTCTACAACGTGGGCGGCCCCATGGAGAGAGTGGCCATCGATGTTGCTGGGCCACTCCCGTTGAGCGAGGCAGGGAACCGCTACATATTGGTCGTCAGCGACTACTTCACCAAATGGCCGGAGGCGTATGCGCTCCCTAACCAAGAAGCCGCGACGATTGCAGAGACCCTGGTGAAGGAATTCGTCAGCCGGTACGGAGTACCCCTAGAGCAGCACTCCGACCAAGGGGAACTTCGCGTCGCAGGTGTTCCAGAACCTATGCCAGCTGCTGGGCATCCGGAAGACAAGGACGACGCCGCTACACCCTCAGTCCGACGGGATGGTAGAACGATTCAATCGCACCATCGACAACCATCTCCGAATAGTCGTCAGCGAGCACCAGAGGGATTGGGACAAACATCTTCCACTATTTCTTCTGGCCTACCGCGCCGTCGTGCATGAAGCCACCGGGTGCACACCAGCCCGGACCATGTTTGGGAGGGAACTCCGTGTCCCTGTCGATATTGCCTTCGGCCGACCTGGGAATGGTCTGGTCCCGGTAAGCCAGTATTGTCAAGAACTTGTCGACCAACTGGAGGACGTGCACGCGTTCGCGAGGAGGAAACTGCGGATCGAGACCGACCGAATGAGGACCCGATACGACCAGCAGACGGATGCCGGCGGATTCCACGAGGACGACCTGGTCTGGCTCTTCAACTCATTACGGAAGAAAGGCCTCTCAACCAAACTGCAAAAGTCCTGGGAGGGCCCGTACCGAGTCGTGAAACGGATCAACGATGTCGTCTACAATGTCCAGCGGAGCCCGAGGGCGAAGATGAAGATCGCGCATCGATATCGCCTGGCAGCCTACGGAGGGACACAGACGGACCAATGATTGATCGGGACGATCAGCCTTTTAGGAAGGGGGTGGTGTTACGGCTGTCAGTTTGTTTCGTCGCACGCCGCATGAGTCACAACTACCCCCGGGCTGGGCTGTGCTCTGCCTCAGTATATTCCGTGCGCCTTACGCAACAGGACTACTAGGACAAAGGGATGGTCCAGAATATTCGTGACCCAGCCAGTGATGGAAACCTCGAGAAGCCGTGAACCCTGGATGGGTCTAGAAGCATTTATTGAGTCACCGGCCTGCTATATAAGACCGACCTGTCAAGCGGGGTCGAGAGTTTTTTTCGAGCTAGTGCGAGCGTTTACCTTGAGCGACAGTTGTTGGCGACGTGACTTGCGAAACCCCTAGTGAGGCTGATTCTCTTGACAGCTGTGAAGGAGTGAGAAGCCTACAGAGGAACTGTGTCTTGAACGAGTGTGTTTTCCAGTGCGACAATGGTGATTGTGGTGAATTGTGAAACAGTGTGTAGTACGGTGACAGGCCGAGTGCAGATATTTCTAGCCAGCGCACCGGGCCACCTCATTACGAGGGATTAACTTCTGCGGCTTATTGACAAGTGAAAGGAAGTGTTCTCTCCGAGGAGGAAACTGGAGTAAGGTTCTAATTGCTTGTATTTGCTGTTGAGTGGTGTATCTTTCTGGCCGCAATAAAGCTAATACGTTTCTTTAAAGGAACAATCTGTGTTGTGCTTCAACCCACCGTAATCCAGTTAACAAAAGTGCCACTAGGGGGTGGCACGTAATAATACGTTCTGTTAGGATCAGAACGTGCATAGCTTTAGCTTGGACATAAATTTTGGATGAAACGCTTCTTGTTTACATCGTTGCTATTATTATTATTAACGTACGATATGCATTAGATTAAATGATTTTAACATTAAATGTTGGAGATGACACCATCATAGCGTAGCCTTAAACTTATTGTGCTTTAAATGTAACCAATACCTTGCATTGTTAACATGTGAATAACTCACCTTGCTGTAGAATCATTCTTGTACTATTAATATTATTGAATCTCCGAAGTTATTGGATAGGGAAAATCTACGTGTCATTCTCTTAGATTGCATTCTTTGTTTTTTTTTTCATTTTTGTGTAGGATTTCGAGAGGCTTAATTTGTTAGGATTATCGCACGGAGACGACTTACATTATTATGAACATTGTTAGCACGGACTCACCGTTTTTACCTCTCGGAAGTATTTAGGGGTCTGCCACTTTTTTGAATAAACTGAGTGTGATTTGAATGTAAGCGTTGCCTCTTTATTGTATTTGTTGAGTTTGTATTCCTCTGGACTGGTAGTTTTTCCTCTCATTACACCAGACACCCCCCGAGTACAGTTTCTTGAGTGCATTCCTTCCCGACCTATATGTCTTCCTGGGAGACGGGGGTTTCGGAAGGGTCATTTATGGTCGATGGGTCCCCGGAATCCTCGTCAATCGGGCACATATAGTGTTATTTTTAACTGGCGGAGGGCGGTGCTGAAAGGCAGACTGTTCGGCACTTAGTTCTAGAACGCCCACAAACATCTTACAGTGGTGAATTCAGCGACTTCTTCCTAGCGACACCTCCGGCATTTCATTATGTTTCAAACCTTGAAGTCAAATTAAAAATAATTTTCTTGTAACTTCACTTCACTTAACTCCTGTCGCTCCTTCCGGAGCATAGGACCTTGGCGAAATTTCTCCACGCAGTACGGTTCCTGGCCACTCTCTTCACTTGACTCCAGTTCTTGTCCACCTCTGCAATTTCATTTTCGATCGTCTCTTCCAGGTCTTCTTAGGTCGACCTCGCTTCCTGACGCCTTGAGGATTCCAGTCTAGCGCCGCCCTCTCATCAGCTCCGTCCAGCTTCCTTAGTGTGTGACCAATCCAGCGCCATTTCCTCTCCTTGATCTGGATGCTAAACGGTTGTTGATTGGTGATGGTCCAAAGATCTTCATTTGAGATTACGTCCGGCCACCTCACATTCACGATGCGACGCAGACATCTGTTAATGAACACCAGTGGCTGGTTGTTGATCGGTTTTGTGACTTTCCATGTTTCACAGCCGTAGAGTAGAATCGACTTTACGTTGTTATTGAAAAGGCGGAGCTTGGTCTTCCTGGAAATGTTTCTATTTCTCCAGATGGGGTAGAGCTGGAAAAACGCACCATTTGCCTTCCTGATACGGCTTCGAACATCTTCCTCTGCTCCCCCATCATTTGTGACTATACTTCCAAGTTAGAGGAAGGACTAAACTCGCTCAATTTCCTATCCGTTGACTGTCAAGCTAGTCGTGACGTCAGAATTTATCCTCATCTCTCTGGTCTTGTTGGTATTGATCATCAGTCCTGCACGTTCTGCTTCTCTCTGCAACCTCGCCAGCTCATCTTCTATGTCTCGGTACCGTTGTGCCATAAGACAAATGTCGTCTGCGAAATCCAGATCTTCAAGCCTGTCATTAATACCCCATTGAATACCCCTCTTCCGTCCTCCCATTACCTTCTTCATCACACTATCCAGCACCAACAGGAACCGAGTGGGGGAGAGGACACACCCCTGTCTCACTCCAGAACTGACATTTATCTTTTCTGTTCATTTGCCTTCGTGAAGAACCTGGCATTCATACCCTTCGTACATCTCTTCCATGATTCTGATGATCTTTGTTGGAATTTTATATTCCTCGAGGGTCTTCCACATGATTCTTTGATTTACGGAGTCGAAGGCTTTCTCGAAGTCAACAAATTTGAGGTAAAGGGTATTCCGCCACTCCACACTCTGCTCCAGGATGATTCGGAGGGGGTTGATGAGATCCACACAGCTGCGATGTTGTCGAAATCCAGCCTGTTCCTTCCGAAGCATTTTTTCTACGCAGTCTTTTATACGATTCAAGATGAATCTCGTAGCAGTTTGCTTGGAATTGACAGCAAGGTGATACCCCTCCAGTTGTTACAGTTTGTGGTGACCCCTTTCTTCGGTAACGTGACTATCAACCCTTTCTTCCAGTCGGTTGATATTTTCTCCTCCTTCCAGATCTTCTCTAACAGCGGGTGCAGCAGATTGATCGTAATTTTTTCATGTAAGCCATACGATAAATGTAGTGATATGAACTTAATCATTTTAAAATTTTCCTTATTGACGTTTAAACAAACAGAAATACCAATGAGTATTTAGTAATTAAATTACACCTTGTGTCAATATAACTGAATTAATAACATTAATTAATTATACCAGTTTCGGACACATTATGGGGTTGTGACCTGATTGCGGTCATTCCAGATTGCGTTCACCTCATTAGCAGTCCAGATTGCAGTCACTTTCATTTTAGGGAAGAACTATAAGCATTCCAGCGTCCAGACTGCGATCACTTTTCTTGGGAGACTGGTCCTTGGTTCTTCCCGACTGACTCCATCACACCTTCCGTAAGTTTTGTGGATAACAAGGGGAAACTGATATTTAACTTCATAACCAAAGTATACAGTTCAGTGTTCAGCTGAGCACACCCCATAAAACTTCGCTTAAAAATCAAGTCCCCTCCCAATCTGACGGCACCTCGTAAGCGATGCTTATAACATTTTCAGTCTTAAGAATAGAAACGTTTCAGGATCGGAATCAACGACCTTCACTTTCAACAAAATTGTTGCAAAGGGAAATATTTACTAACAGGGTATAATTTTTAATTTCAGCTCCTCCTCTCCCATTTGAGGCGCGAGATATCTATTTTTATAATAGGTACTGTATATCGAGACATTCTTTTCATTACCTCGAAAAATTCGTAATTCTTGACTGTCACCGCGGAGGCCTAGGTTCGATTCCCGGCTCTGCCAAGAAATTTAATTCTGCTCTAAGGAACGGGATACGCTCAGCCTCGTGAAGCAAAACTGAGAAGTGGTAACACAGGGGAGTTACAACCGGACCGGTCTCCCAAGAAAAGTGATCGCAATCTGGACGCTGGAATGTTTATAGTTCTTCCCTGAAATGAAAGTGATCGCAATCTGGACTACTAATGAGGTGAACGCAATCTGGAATGACCGCAATCAGGAAGACACCCATTATGGTCGAACATCAATTCCGCTCGATTTTCCTTAATTCCACTAGGTCCTCCAAGGGACCCAAAAATAAGTTCCTCAACTCCGCTCAGGCTTTGACAAGGGGTCGGCAAAGGGGTTATCCCCAATGACGTAAACAAATGTCATAACCCTCCTGGTCGCATACCAAGGGCCGGGTCAAACACCTTATGCAGCGCATTTTGATTTAACGAATGAGCGGACTTGACTTCAGAACGTTTGACCGATGGCGTGGTGGTGTTCGCAAGACATTGTTGTGCCATTGGTCAACCGCTCTGGTGTCAAGTCCGCTCAATACAAGTGATTTAAAATTAATTATAATATTCTTTTAAATAAGTCTGCCAAGTTTTCTATTTTTTTTCTACAAATTTTATACATTGTTTTTAACATGTGCATAATTAATTGTTTGTTTGTTTTTAAACCTAGTCAAATTATTAAATTAAATTTAGATAATAATAGGTGTATAATTTGTACCTAAAAATACTTTCGATATCAGCTGCGGATGCTGAAAATACTGTTTTCCAGCCTACAACGGAAAAATCAGCTGCATTCAAGAATTCACTCCTGCGCTGCAGAAGGTGTTTGACCTGGCCCTTTGTATGCGAGCAGGAGGGTTATGACATTTGTTTACGTCCTTGGGGATAACCCCTTTGCCGACCCCTTGTCAAAGCCTGAGCGGAGTTGAGGAACTTATTTTTGGGTCCCTTGGAGGACCGAGTGGAATTGAGGTAACCCTGGCTACCTGACTGGAGTTCCCGAGCGAAATTGATGCCCGCCCCCCATTATGGCCCTCCTCGGTAATTGTAAACCAAAACACACTAATAGCAGATGTCAAAATACAACCATAAACTCTGATACAACAGTTCTTTGTCAAAGATAATTCACGTGGAAAATTTCCATTGGAGCAGGAAGATAGTCTACATACAATAACCTACATATTCCAACCTTTCCTCCACTCCGTAAAGAGCATATATTCGAACCTGTTGACCATCACAGGATAGTTTATAAAGAAAGAAAAAAAAACCATTTAGTCTGTTTTATAGAAATATTCAATCACGAACGGTTTATTGCAGGTTCGCTCCTGGCCATGGTAAGTGATTTTTGAAAGGCGACAAAAATCACGATACTCATGTCATAAGTTGTTGGCATGTTAAATAACCCATTTGGATTCAGTAGGCCGAGTTCATAATGGCAAAATTAATCTCGGGATTTTCCGCCAACACAAAGTCCCTAATTTCTCTACTAGAAATTGGTATAGCGCCAAGGAGTTTAGATAGGCTATCTAACCTCCTTGGCATTCATAGCGCTCCAAGGAGCATTAAATTCGACACGCAAACTGCCCTCTGGGTGTCAGTTAACAAAGCTTGCACCCGGCACCCAAGGCCACACGAAAAAAAATCTGTTTAGATATGTCATTTTCACTAAATTATTTGATGTTATTATCAATTTAAGGCCCATAATTGTTACACGTCTGATTTTTAAACTATTTTGATATATTTTTAAAATTATTTTTTCAAAGGTAAATATCCAAATATATTAATCAACTTGGCCGCAATTATAATGGTTTCTTATAAAAAAAACAATTAATGTTATTAATTCAATTTATTGACATTTTTGGGTGTATTCTGCCCGAAGGCAGGTCCGTGCCTCCGAAGAGGCTATCCTAAGCCGGAGTTTACGTGCGGTAGGGTGGCCAGTCCTTCCCGTTCCTCCTTACCTTCTCCCCGCCAACAACGCGTTATTCCCTAGAACCGGCATTCCATCCAAGTTTCGACCACGCCCAATGCTGCTTAATTACGGAGTTCTCATGGGATACGGTGTTTTAACATGGCCAGGCCGTTGGCTTTATTGACATAAGGTGTAATTAAATTATTACATAATCATTGGTATTTCTGTTGTTTTCTTTTTGTCGAAGAGATGACAACAGACGTACAATTGTGTACTATCGCACGTATAATTATTACTAGAGCTGGGATTTTTATGTAATATCAAATGGCACAATATGTACATAAATATGTAACAAAAAGCACCAACATATGTAGCAAAATATGTAATATCATATAATTAATATAAACTTACCATTTTGTCAGTTACAACACACTAAACACGCTTTATATTACATTTTGTAGCACAGAGAACAATTAAGTATTTTTCGATGTTCTCTGTGGGTCATAGAAAGGAGTTTGTCACTTAGGGTGTTCTTATATGCAGAGAAAGATCTTTCAACATCACATGATGGAACTGGGGCAAATTTTAAGAGAGGAATTTTCGCTGGAGAAATGTCCTCGGGAGGATCAACGTCATCTCCATTTAGAATTCGGCACACACTGTGAAATGTTGAATAATCAGATTTCTCTTCAACACTTTTTGCAATTTACTCAATACACTTGCACCAGTTTCCCCATGCACAGCACTTATCATCCTATCGTCCTCTCAAATACCTGTCACTCATAATTACCTTAATCCCCCTGTTGAGAGGACGGAAAACAGCCCCACATTTAGTGTGAAACTTCAATCCAGCAATTTATTTCATATAAAAACAGGAAAACTCTGAAATATGTAATTTTATGTAATATCACAAAGAATTGCCTATGTAGAATACCCACAAATATGAAAACATATGTAAAATATGTAATTACATAGAAATCCCAGCTCTAATTATTACTGTATCTTAAAATGAGGTATCACATACCACAGTATTGAGCTATATGAACAGACAGACAGTATTTCCCACGAGAGTGCTAATTGCGTAGAGGTTGCGTGTGTGGAACTACTTGTCAGCTGTGATAAGCTAACACTATAGTATAATCACTTCAGATGTCATACTCGCCCGCATACACAACTCAGTCTTGATAAGAACATGGGGGCTCCAAACGTTGTATTTGCATAGGTGCCTTCAAGGAATTACAACTTGTCCCGGAGATGTTGAACATTGGTTTAGCCGTTACCAATATAGGTACGGTGAACATATTTTTGACAGTCAAAAATCGGGACAGCTTTTTTGCGGGAGGGGATTGTTGGAGGATAGAGAGATTATAGTTTGACTCTAACATAGAGTTTCTTTAAGTTAAGGCCTTTTGCTAAATTTAATTTTAAGACGATCCACAAAAATCGATCCACCAAAAAATCCAACATAGAAGGATAAAGGAATACAAAGTTTATTTTAGTGTTCTTTTATTTATGCAAGTACCTTACACGTTTTGTGGGAAGAAAAGAAAACATTAGTAAGTTAATTATTAAGTTTCTTACATTACATCTTTTGATTAAAACTAGCAGTAGTGCCCGACTTCACCCGGTGGATTTATTTGTTTTATGGATGATAATGAATACTACTACAGAACTGGAGCGCCCAAGGATAAGGATCGGAAAGCACCAACGCTTATTGCAGCTGATAACCTCAGTATACTGCACCAAAACCATCGCTCATATACAGAGGCATACTATTGTCATGATGATAACTGTTTTGAGGGGCAATTTATAAGCAGCTCGCAATAATCTGCACCAGAACACTGGCAGGGGCGACGTGATTCAGCCCGCATTGCCAGGCAACACTAGAGTTAGGTATTATTGAAGCTGTTCGCGAGTGCTTGTTCTTCCAACTTACTGAACAAATATCAATCTTTAAGGTTACCTGAGAGTGTAGCCTAATGCTACATAGCCTTAACTATTCCTCTCGAATCTGGCTATCATATGAAAAAGAATTTTTTGAATCCGACTGGTAGTTCCAGAGATTAGCGCGTTTAAACACATAAACAAACTCTTCAGCTTTATTATATTAGTATAGATAACAACAACAAAATCTTACAGAGACTTTACAAGAGTTCTATAATTTACATTTTTATTCCACTGGGTACATGAAAATATCTCAAAATGATCAAAACAATAAGTATTTTTCGTTTAATTACGCGTATTTCTCAGAGAATTATTATTAATTTTTTCAAACTTAAAAATCAGGACACTTCTATAAATATTCGGGATGCTGAGACATGCTCCTTTAAATCGGGACTGTCCCGATTTTTTCGGGACGCATGGTGAACGTACCTATGGGAATGTGCTACTAACAAACACAGAGGACCACTATCCATAAAATACCTATGCATAAAAATTAGCCCACCCCATTGTAACAAGTGTTAACAATTTTTAATATCCCCCCCTACGTTATTGTCCAAACGAAATTACCACAAGCCCTCCGAATTTGAATGTTGAAAATATTCTTACCAAAGTTAGAAAAGGAAGCGTGTAGTTTTACGTGTCCGTCAATCTTGTGATCATGAGTAGGGCCCGGATTCTTAGGTTTTTACCTATTTTTCCCTGGCTATGTAATTCACAAATTTCAACATATATGTTCGTTTCACACTTCCTGGAGCAGAATATGTGAATTTTATTTCACCTAAAATAACCTAAATAGCTGTTTTATCTTTTTCAAATAAAGAATGTTATCTCCCCATTGAAATGCATCGTATAATTATTTCCACCGCGATTACAAGCAGTAGGACGGAGATAGTTCAGGTTACTACCGTTAAATGCAGTACGATGATGATAATTGTTGTTTTAAGGGGCCTAACATCTAGGTTATCGTACATACTAGAAGAAGAAATGATAAACAAATAAAGGATAAGGCAAATAAAAGACAGGAAGAAATGAAATGCCCTCAACCCTCGAAGAATGAGGATTGGGAGACTTAGAAGGAAGGAGAGCCATGAAAGGCATATGGGAAGGGGAAAGAGGAGAGGGCCCGCCCCAAAGTCAGTGGAAAAATGGACCCAGCTCAGGAATCTCTCGGGATCGCCAACTCCCTAACTCACCAGCCGTGAGCCCTGAGGGTGTAGAAATATCCAGGGTGCACCAGAAGTGGTGAGGATACATACACCCTACCTCCCCGAGGGCCTTGAGCAGAAGGCAGGAGATAACATGAAAAGAAAAGGAAGATGAGACAAGGGCCAATTAAGGCGGGAAAGGAAGAGCCTCCCTAGGCCTCGGATAATCTAATACCGTCGGGGTCGAAAGAAAACAAGAGTTGACCAAGAGAGGCCGACAGTAAAGAAGACCGAGAGGAGCCGGCACAAGTAAGTGACAATGTAAACTTTTGTGAGATAAGTCCATAAATAAATTTCACAGAAATAAGAAAAACAGAAAAATTATTGTTGCCTGTATTGATCCAGGGAGAAAGACCTAAAATAACCTATTTTTAGAATACAAGAAACCTACAGTGAAGGTTTAAGCCACCTAAAAATCCGGGCCCTAATCATGAGCCACGATACCTCCTCTTTATGTGGAAACCGAACCACAGGACATGTCATTTGACTTAGAAAATCTCACATGTATTGGCCGGGAATCGAACCCGGTCAATCTTGGTGAGAGGCGAATAGACCAAAGTTGGGATCGACATCTTAGCAAAAACGTTAAATTAAGCAACTTAATTGTGCCAAAAGTTGAAGGGCTAAAGGGCCCGGCAAGGTTTCAAATTGAGAGTCTTGGAGAGCTCTATCAAACTATAAGGTGCGTTCAAAAAGTAACGAGCCGGAGGCATTATTACAGAAACCAGTACCTGTATGTTAGAAGTATTGGCCCTGGCTGTTGAGGCACTTGTCCCACTGTGACACGAGGCGGCAAATGGCTGTCTCATAAAATTCCCTGGGCTGCGATGTGAACCAGTTCCGCACGTACAGCTGGACGTCGGCGTCCGAGGTGAATCGTTGGCCCTGCAGAACCCTTTTCAGGGGACCAAACATGGCGAAATCACAGGAAGAGAGGTCTGGACTGTATGGAGGGTGGCCGAGAACCTCCCATTTGAATTTCTGCAGGAGTGCCGCGACTGTGTTGGCTGTATGAGGTCGTGCATTGTCGAGGAGCGACGACGGCGGCTATGGCGTTCACTGTCACTCGGCGGTCCTGGGTAATGAGTGCATCAACCAGCTGAACGTTGTCATCGGTAATGCAGGGGGGTGCCTCAGACCGGGCATCATCGGCTAGCGACACCCGTCCTTCCCTGAAGCGCTTGTGCCACGCCTTGACCCTTGCAAGGGACTTGCAATGTTCGCCGTACACTTCTGGCATTTGGCGATGAATGTCCGTTCCCCCTACTCCTTCAGCTGTCAGAAACCGAACACCACCACTTTGCTCTTCGGTTGACGCCTCGATGCCACTGTTTGCAATGCAACTGGCAGCGTTGGACGATTGATGCATGCTGCTGCTGCTGCTGCTCGCTTTGTATCGTCACGTGACGTGCACGCGTGCCCTCTAGCGACGGGCCGTGACTTTCCACGCTCTGGTCGGAACCACACCTCGTTACACACGCCACGATTAGCCGATGTAGTCACCGGTTTGCGCATTCCAGCCTCCGGCTCGTTACTTTTTGAACGCACCTTATAAAAATCCGTGTTTTGAATATCACTTCGGGCCTAAATGCAATTCCGGAAAAACAACCTAAAATCACTTGTTTCATTACTCTTCCTCTTATTCAAATCCTAGCCAAATTAACTTATTTACATAATCATTTCTTCAACGCGTTCCTTAGTTCCGTGGTGTTGGGGTAGCGCGCCTGCCTCTCACCCGGAGGCCCCGGGTTCGATTCCAGACTCCGTCAGGGATTTTACAAACTGACGTGAGGGCTGGAACGGGGTGCACTCAGTCTCGTGAGGACCATTGAATAGCTGTCTGACGGTGAGGCAACCGATCACGAAAACCAAGATTAACGGCCGAGGGGACCCGATGTGCTGATCACGCGTCACCCCAATATCTGCAGGCTAAATAGTTGGGCAGTGGTCGCTTGGTAGGCCTAGGCCCTTCACGGGCTGTAGTGCCAGGGGATATTATTATTATATGTATTAGTTCAATAACCTCAGGAGTTTTTTTTTTTTCGTTTAAAAAAAATCTTCACATCGGTAGTAGTTGCAAGGACTTAAGTGAAACTGCATTGACTCGCACTAGCGCTCGTAGTGGTAGAAAAGAAACTGCTAATCTAATCGACCAGATATGGTTGAGTTTCCGGTCAACAACCATCAGTCTACCGCGTGTCATCATGCTGGCATCTCCTAAGAAACATTTAGTGTGTCCTTTCTTTAAGTTTGGAAAAGTGGAGAAAACAAAATGCCTAAATACACATTCGATGATTTTAAAAAAGTGGATTGTAATTTTAGGAATAAATATGGAATATATTCCATACTTAATTATATTTTATGTACCTAGAATTCCTAGCTCATATCCCTAGAGGTTGAAATAACTTAAATTCCCAAATCTATATCTAAGCCCGATGAAAGGGAGGGGCAAACGGGGCTGCAGCCCTGGGGCCCAGTCTTGCTGAGCGGCCAGCAGAAGTAGAAAACCCCCGAGTTAGACAAATTTACCCAATTTTACGTATTTGCCCACAAATTTGACATTTTATTATATTCAATGTATCTGAATCAATTGAATATGCTACAAAATACTATAAATGAGAACATGTAAATAACCATTATCTTCATATCATCTCGGTCAGAGAAATAGTAAAGTCTTCACTATTTATAGGGAGGAAAGTTTCTGAATAACATTTCAACTCTATCTAATAGGCACTAATCGTAAGCTAAATTTATGAACCTTCGAAATATCAAATTTTAAAACATGAAATTGTGAAAGGCGTTGAACTTGTTCTTGATATGAGAGAGTATAATTTTCGGTCAGATACAACATTGCAAATTTACAATGAACAAAATTAGTGCATACCAAAAAAAGTAAATTAAAAAATTCAAAGTTTTTAGTGGGCCTTAAAAAAAAGCAAATTTGATCTTTACATGTCGTCATGGGGACGACACAATATGGAGGGGACCCATAATTCCTAGCCCTAGGGCCCGTACTCTCTCTCCACGGTCCTGACTATATTGCCTAAAAGAATAGTTTTCATTGAAGGTCTAGTAGTCGATGACATTGAATTGCTTGCCTGAAGGTGGATTTTTTTACTCAGACGCTATTTCCATGGATTTGGATAAGAGACGGTTGTATGCAGGGGCGGATCTAGGGGAGGGCGACCGCCCAGTCCCTGCGCCATGGATTCTTTTAAATTTTATTAATTAATTGATTATACTTTTCAAACTAATCTATAATTCATATTCCTTTTTTCAGTGCAGCTATGACCTCCCGTAACCGTTTAGAAAGTTTCGATTTCAGTGAAATAATAGACTTCAGCCGGAAAAAAAGTCGCAAAGTAATATTTTAATATTTCATAGTTTATATAACATTCTTCAAGGGCACTTAAAGGTTTCTTTCATATTATTAAAAAAAAGTGTACTGTAGTGTATTCAAAATATTGTGACTATTATTATTATTATTACCAACCTATTTTCCATTTGATTTGATTATTTTTTTATTTCCTATTGTGGGCCCCACCTTATCATATCACCCAGGGCCCCGCAAGGCCTGGATCCGCCACTGGTTGTATGCTTCAATAAAGGAAAAGCAATAGGTAAAGCAAGATGATGCGATGCCACGGGAATGGAAGGAACATGAAAGGGAAGAATAATTTTAATTAAGTATACAAAAATAAAATTTTTATTGAAAAAATACAAGAAAGAGGCTTTTCCAAATGAAAGCTGCCTTATCGAGAGTAGCACAGCTTGCAGTGTATTCACAGGTAAACATGTTGACAAGAAGCTCGACAGAAGGGTGTTCTCGAGGACAGCTTCAGCGGCGCTCCCCTGTCTGGAAATGACTAAAGCAATACATGAAGTGTAATATGAAAAACTTCGCGGACAAGCTGCCGGCTCAGGTATCCACCATCCAGTGGCACCCACGTCTTTTGAAACAGGTCAGGCAAGCCTCTGTCGCACTGGGACCCACCCCTGTTTGGACCCCTCCCCCGCACTAGAGTTTTTATGAATCTATTTATAAAAAACACATTTTTAAGTGTAATTGTTTAAATGAACTTCAGAAAAACGTTATTTTTTAAAGTTTTGTGTTTTAATAAAGCAAAACTCCACCAAACAAGTTTGTGAATTTTCAACGAAAAGAAAAGGAGAAAAGATGATTTTAACCCTCTACTCCTGCGCAAAATTAATTGTGACTTACGCATTATACGTTTTTTCTAGACAATTGTGCGATCGACATGAGAACATGCCGTAACACCTTAATGAATAAACTTCGAAAGCAAAAAAAAACAAGCTACAATCGCGTTTAGCTAAATGTCTGAATCTACTGACACGGCTCCCTCGCATTTGCGTCAGGATTCCATACTGCAACATTGGACACAGCAAGCGAGAACTTTACCGCTGAGCCACGCAGCCGGCCTAATAATAATTTATAACAATGCAGCAACCCATCAAATGGCAATCCTATCCACGCTTTCTGCAGATTATTACACACAAACATACAATTTAAAATATTTGCAACTCTAGGAAAAATAAAACAATAGTATGAAAGGTAGCAATCGGAATATTTCCTACCAAAAGGTTCCAATTTCTTCCACTCATCTGAGATAGCAATGAACTCTCCGAAGAAGCAGCCAACATTTCAGGTGATAAGTCTGCCCGAGACCCACCGAAGTGACCATATTTTCAGTTTCTAAGGTGCATATTAAAAATTAAACAAAAATAAATGGAGCAATAACTCTCAATAATAAACCATTATTTTATTTATTTCATATGCTTCCTCAACTTACAAGGATGCTAATATACAAAACTTAATCGTCATAATAAAGTGAAAGAAGAACAATTAGAAGGATAACAAAATACTGAGCTATGAAATGTATCTCACGTCTACATAGTATAAAACGAAGTCCCCAATTCTTGGATGTAACGAGTAATCTCTGGATGGATCTGCAAAGGATTTCTCGAGGAAGGTGTCTGTAGAAAAACATTCATTTAACTCCATATACTGTAAAACAGCTCATAATTAGGGCTAGGTGCTAAAAATCGGGAAAATATTTATTTTTTATGTATTAAAAATACTTGAAATATGTGACAAAAAAGTAAAAATATTTAATTATAATTTAGTTTATTAATGTAAATATAAGCAATATGCAGTACTCACGAATGCAATTTATTCTATGTCTCACTGCTGAAGCATTACCATACACAGCGAGATACATCTTCAGGTTGTCCATCACAAATGACCGACGATTATCGCGAAACACTTATTCTGAAGGCTCGAAACTGCGGCAATATGTTTCTTGCCCTTGAGGTGTTGTGTAACTTGAGATCGCCGTTCAGCCTTTATTGCTTTCCCACATGGTTGGCAAAACAGAACGCCCCCTTCAGAAGGAAAATTATCTTTAAATTCTGCAACATACTGCTGCAGACGATAACTCGTAGTTGTTTTTACTTTAGGCATTGTAGAACTGCCTTACACTTCACAGTGCCAGAATGGGAGTGACACTGGTTCCAGGTAGCTGTGGGAGAGAGGAGGGGGGAGGAGGGGAGGTCTAGCACGAGGTGCAATATGGCTATGGACAAGGAAATCCCCATCTTCCAAAGTGAGTGGCACGGGGCGACAAGTTAAGAATAACACAGTTGCAAGCTGACGCTCTGCATGAAGATAAGAAAGGTCACAGGTTCTGCCCGTTTAAGTAACACACAACAAAAATGCAATAAACTGAAGGATCTAGCATACTGATTTAAAAAATTTAAATATTATGTCTTTTTATGTGCTAATAAGTGAAAAGCAGGAATTTATGTATTTATAGAAAAAATCTTAAAATATGTATTTACATAAAAAAATATTTATTAACCTAAAAATCCAAGCCCTACTCATAATACAATTAAGTCGTAATGTGATAAGTACTGAGTATGCAGGAGACAACACTTTTGACCTGCCAGATTTTCCTAAATGGAACGCTGATCCAGACTTAATTGTTAGAGCCTTCTTGGAAACAGAGTTGCTAATTAACCACATTCCAAGCCCCGAGAAGACAAATTGATACTCTAGGTGGGGGGCCAACTCCAGGCGTCGCGTGTTTACATTTGTACATTTCTATTTAACATATATATGTAACTTACCATCTAAAAAAAATGAGATTTATGCGTAATAACGTCTAGATAATACTTAATAACCTCCACAAATTTCTTTGTTTTAGGCTTGATGTATGCAATTCTATAAAATTTTAAACGTAGCGTTCGTGTTTACATGGGACGAACTTTTAATTTCACATACCTTTACGTTTTTTCAAAATTCTGCGAATTGTGATAACTTTCATTGGTAATGTTAAGATATTGTTTACAAGAAAGACAAAGGTACGTTTTTACGAAAAAAAAACAAATGTGTAAGTTGCGTAATATCTGCGTAATATAGTTAAATGCGATCGTCGCGTGTTTACTTGACAGCGTCGCGTGATTACACGTACGAATTAGTACTATCGCGACATGACACGAGGAGCCAACTCGTCATCAAATACGATCACTGAATGATAAAATGTAGATTTAATATCGTAGTAGTTATAAGTAAGGGGCGTGATGGCGCAGCAGTCAAGCTGACACTTGCAACCATCAAGACGGACTGGGTTCGAGTCCCGATTAATGCATGTGCGATTTTCGAGATGAAAGTCACATGCTGTGGATCGGATTTCGCGTAAAAAGTGAGGTCCCGTGGCTTATGATCGCGAGATTGTCGGTCGCGTAAAACTAGGCACAGGTAATTTTCTTGGAATTTCACTTTCATTTAAAAAGCACTCGTCTTTCGTCGGTGGTTCACAAAACAGTTCAGCTTCATCGTTGTACTTGCGAAAATTGGTTACGAAATAAACATCACCATCACCATCACTTTCAGTTATGGTACAAACATAATATTTGGATTGTTTCTTTCCACTGTATTTTCCAAGTACGAAGTCGCCCACTTCAAAAGCTGTCACGGGGTGCATTTCTGTCATCTGCTTCGAACTTGTAATCTGGATGTAGAGAGTGTGTGGTAGTTGTTTCTGAATAATATTTTCTTGCCTGAACTATGTATTTTTTTAACGGCTCCACATAATGAATATCATGTGTGTTCCTGGTAGAGCACAGACATCGACGAAGCGGATTTCCAGAAGGGGTTTACTCTTTTCAACGTCTTCAGAGGAACAAATATAACATTTGTGCTTGCTGAATTTCTTTTCGCCACTTCCACAACATCGTGGACGTTTATAAGGTCTCTCTTTGCACGTAGAGCAACAGTCAAATTACGTTTTAGTGTCCCGAGTTCGTACGAGACATGTGGATTTTCTGTTCCCCAAATGATGCAGTTATGCGTGTTGACTCGGCCACTCGCATGGAATGTGGCTTCGTCAGTGAACATCCATCGTTTTAACCACCTTCCTGCCGCTCACACATCGTCGTAACAAAACTGAGTCGAGCTCCATAATTCAGCTGTGTCAATGCTTGTAGGTGCTGCATTCGGTATGGACGCATGTGAAGATAACGCCTAGCAATCCTGTGACATGCTGTGCATGGTGTATTCTGCTCTGTTGATAAGCGGCTGAGTGACTTTCGTGAACTCTGCGTCATGACTTGTCGAATATCTTCCTCCTTGTTGCTATCACGCCGCCTTCCACCTGTGTGAGGGAGGCATCTGCAATCCATTTTCCAAAAACATGTTGTACCATTTAACAATGTCCCGATGTGATGGGACATCCCTAATGTTGTACTGACGTCTGAAAGCTCGCGGCTCCATGTGACGGGAAACTCTCCAGCCGCCTACTCGCGAGAACATCGTAAACACGCGACGTATTTTACTACCAGCTTTGTATGAATCCATTTGAAATTTTAAACGAGTGATATAGCAGTTTGAAAGGGTGTACAAAATTGGCTTTGCATACGAAATTTTATTCAAATTGAGCCACGCACTTTTCGTCTACAGAAACTTTTATACCTTTTACGTCGCGTGTTTACATGGCCTGCAGCTATAAATTCGTCGCCTTATCACACCTTATATAAACTGTTAATAACCTAAATAAGTACTTTACTGTGAAGAGAAAGAACATTAGAATTAACATTTACCATAATTATTTTCATACCTTTTCATCATTTAATAAACTAATTCCTAAAACCCTGGAGAAATTTTAAATGAATTTAGACTAACATAAAGGTTCAATTAACCACTCAATTAAGAACTGAAATACATCAGCAAATGAATACATATCATAAAATTAATAAAATTTCATGTTTTATCTATCATGAAAACTTATTGCAGAGTTTTTACATTCCATTTTACTTTTTCCTAATTGGGTGGACTATTCTCTGGAATCAGCCGGCATGTTTCTGGGCCATTCCATTGTGATAAGAGTGCGATAATTAGATAAATCCACAACAGACTTGATTTATACAGCATTATTCCTCTTAGTAATGGTAATTGCTGACTTAATTCCTCCCAGAGATACTCAAACTATAGCAGTCTGATCATTTCTTGTTGGGTTGAATGAGAATTGTATTCACTGCTACCCTTCACGTTACGAAGTCACCATGTTGCCAGACGACATGCCGACACTTAAAATGTTACGTCTAGTGTAACTTCAAATTGGCAGTATTAGCGGACCATCACAGATGTAATCTCGGACCTGCCAATCTTTACACCATGACCTAAAAACACAATGTGTATTGGAAAACATTGATACATTTACATTTAATATAGACTATATAATCATTCTATTTACTACGTATGAGGGGTGATCAAATGAAAAGGTACGAAATGATACTGTGGGTACAATTTATTCCTTATTCAAAAGTAATCCCCACAGGCCTGTGAACAGGTGTCCCATTGCTTCACTAGCCGCAGGATTTCCTGTTCCCAGAAGTCTTGTGGTTGTGACAGGAGCCAATCCTGTACGGTGTCCTTTAGTTCGTCGTCCGATTGGAAAAGTTTTCCCTTGAGGCGAACTATTAACAGTGACTTGTATTGTGACACTCCGTAGCCAACGCAAGTCCATCAAGAACAAACGACCTGGACTGCTCACGAAGGGAGTAATTATGCTCCATGATAACGCTCGCCCACACGTCTCTAACGTCACATAAGGTGTATCGGCCACGTTCAAGTGGCAGCAACTTGAGCATCCGCCCTACAGCCCGGACTTGGTCACACTGCGACTTCCATCTGTTTGATCCGTTAAAAAAAATATCGATGTAAAGCGTTTCCACAAGACTTCTGGGAACAGGGAATCCTGCAGCTAGTATAGGAATGGGACACCTGTGCACAGACCTCTGGTGATTACTAGGGCTCGGAATTTTAGGTAAATAAATATTTGTTATGTAAATGCATATTTTAAACATTTTGTCTATAAATACATAAATACCTGCTTTTCACTTATTAGCACATAAAAAGATATACTATTTACATTTTAAACAAGATGTTCAGTAAAGAACATATAGCCTACTTTCTCCTAAATGTATGAGTATAGTTATAACTCGTTATTATCAAAGAGTATAATAGAATCATTTCTTGGTTGAAGACCTTAGAAACTATTTACCTCTACCAAACGTCACAACCTAGAAAAGAACTACTACCATCATTGAAGAAAGATAGATAAGTATCTCAAGAATGTTATGGATCTGGAGACATAATCGACCGGTCTGGCTGCGTGGCTCAGCAATAACGATCTCGCTTGCTGGGCCCTAGGTTGCAGGTGCGTATCCTGGCGCAGTCAGCTGGCATTTGAGGGTGCACAAATGCGAGGGAGCCGTGTCAGTAGATTGACTGGCACGTTAAAGATCCCCTTCGGGCCAAAATTCCGGCACCCCGGCGTATCTAAAAGCAGCAGTAGTTAAAAGGGACGTAAAACAAATAACATTATTATTATTATTTTTGTTATTATTACATAATCGACCTGCCGTGGGCAACATCTAACTTTGAGTTGAGGCATGTCTTTACACGTCTGGTTGTGCATGGCTTTCACAACCCTAATTGAATTAACAAATCTTTCCATGACCCTACAGAGACGTGTGTATACAAACTATGTGGATATTTCCGATTGCTATTTGCCTGAAATAAAAGTATTAATTAATAACCTGAACTAGCACCAATGGCTAGAATTCAGTTACTATGTGAAATCGTTTTGTTCTTTACTTCAAATAACATTTTCAAATAACGCAAAATAGGCTGTTACAAACCCTTTAAAATAAAAAGTAAAAAATTTATCGCAGTATCATCTTGCCATTCTTCAAGTTCGATGCGCATAGAATGCCAATGGTATACGGTACTAACCAATGGAGTCCCACGTAGACCAGTCGTGACATCTAGTGGAGAAGTATCGAACAATATAACCCTAACAGGGCGAGTGCATACTAGTGGCCATAAGAATAAACTTTTCAATAAAATCTTGAAGTTAATAAGTAGGCCGGCGTGCAGTTACCTTTCTGGCTGCTAGATGTCTCGAGCAAATCTGCTGGTGAATTATGTTTTAATTAAATATATATTTTCCACCGTAATATGCACAATATAACGCTTAATTTTAAAACGTCTGAATCATTACAGAAAATAAATATATAAAAGTTCAAGCAAAAAAAATAACTGATGGGGTTCGAACCATAAGCATATGAGTGATAGGCCAACACTTTACCACAGAGCCATTTGTGACAACGAACAACGTTCTATATAAAATGACTTACATATGACTTGTTAGCAAATAATGAATTAGACTAAACGATTTCATCAGTGGAATATATTATTTATTTATAAAGCAGTTCATACAAAGTTTATTTATTTTGTATCAGTACGCTATATTGCATGCAATACTCAAATTAGTGAAATATAAGTCAGGCATAAGATATCCGCTGCCATCTTTTCTTCTTACCGAGACGGCTCAGCTTTTTAAAATCACTTCTGCACTATAGTATTACAAAATAAACTTTTAATTTCGAACGTGCCTCTTCCTTTAGAACAGTTAAATTGATTCTCGGCTCGATAATCGGAACTGGTGGGTCCCATGATATGGATGATAAAGTTTAAATAATTCGCACGGCCGCCATCCTGTAATGGTACGGCGGATGACCTTGTAGTTTGGTCACAAGACGCGTCCTATATGAAAGTATGTTGTTACCAAATTTGGTAGAGATCGGATAATTTGATTAGTCGCTATTTGATTTTACGTTTTGAACGTTTGAGTGGCCGCCATTCAGTTTTGGTAAAGATGGCGGCGATATAAAACATGACACTGAGGTGCCCGTTGCTTGTTCTACCTCTGTACCAAATTTCGTTCAATTCGGTTTCACCGTGTTCGAATTGATAGGCGGGGACAGACATTCAGAGTACACACACAGACACATACACACCGACTCTCACACACACACACACACACACACACACAATTTTTGGCCCTGTAGTGATCTCATGTCTACTTTAATTTTTTTGCAAAAATCGAAAGTAGGCTAAAAATCAGTATTTTAGATCGTTCAGTTTATTGCATTTTTGATCTGTGTTACTTCAACGGGGAAGAACTATCTAAGTTATCTAACCTTCATACGGAGCGTATGTCAGCTTGCAGCCGTGTTTTTCTTATCTCGTCGCCCCGTCCCACTCACTGTGGAAGCCGGGGATGCCTAAAGTAAAAGCAACTACAAGTTATCGTCTGCAACAATATGTTGCAGAATTTAAGAATAATTTTACTTCTGATGAGGGCGTTCTGTTCTGCCAAGCATGTGGAAAAGCAATCAAGGCTGAACAGCAATCTCAAGTTACACCAAACATCGAGGGCAAGAAACATATTGCCTCAGTTTCGCGCCTTCAGAAGAAGTGTTTCGCGATGATAGTCGGTCATTTCTGTTGGACAACCTGAAGATGTATCTCGTTGTGTATTGTAATTCTTCAGTAGTCAGTGAGACATAGCATAAATTGCATTCGTGAATACTGTATATTGTTTATACTGTCATTAATAAACTAAATTATACTTAAATATTTTTACTTTTTGTCACATATTTCAGAAATATTTAATACATAAAAAATGAATATTTTCTCGATTTTTAGCACCTAAGAATCCGAGCCCGAGTGATTACTTTTGAATAACGAATAAATTTTACCCACAGTATCGTTTCGCATCTTTTCATGTGAATACCCCTCGTACATTGAGGACCATCCCTACAGAAGCCTCGGATGCACCGCGTGGCGGATGGGCCAGTGTGTGTAGCCCCCTGTCGAATAAGGCACTGGCGCTAGCAGGAGCGGAGCGCCCAACTAGTTTAACAGATTTTTACGTATTTAATAATCATATTTACTTGAAATGAATTTCCGAGTAGTTGCTGGAAATGCTGTCCTCTAGACCCAAGTTGCACCGACGAAGGAAGTTTTGGTACATTCGCTGTAATTCATCCTCACCGACATTTCGTATCGGTGCAGTTATTTAGTTCTCGAGAGCCTCCAGAATACGCGGATTGTTTCTGTATACCTATTGTTTGAGGTTCCCCAACAAGTAACAAGTAGTTCTGTGACTAACTATAGAGCCTACTTTTCTTAAAATTTCAGATTGATCCCAATCTATATAGACCTATCTAGAATAATGACGAAATCTCAATTAATAGAGTAACTTACTGCAGTAGGCAGCCCTGGTGACTCTGCATATATGCTTAGTTCCATCTCCTAAGGTATAGAATGCACATACAAAATTTGACTGAAGTCTAATGGATAGTATGGACGTCACATGCTGTTTGATATTGGATTTATCAGTGCGCCTAAAATCATGTTGGGAACAATGCCATGTATGGGATGCTCAGAATTAATCTGAAATATTACGATCTAATATAGTGCCAATTTTTGATAAAATCCATTTGCTAGTATAGAAGTTACATACAATTAAAAATTGAAACTATCAGAAAGCTTAGAATCATGTTGGCGGCACTGAGGTTATTAGTTACTCCAAAATAATCTAGAATGTCAGGTACTATGCATGTGAAAAGTTTAATGCTGTTTCCTTGCATACTTTCTGATATATTGATATTAGAGTTAAAACAAAGAGAGCATGTATTAACAGTTGGCAGCCCTGGTGGCTCTCTAGAATACGCACTGTTATATCTGTTGTAGTACACAAAGTCGTTACGAAATTTGGTTGAAATCCAATCGATAGTATAGAAGTTACATGCATTTAGAAATTGGATTCATCGGCAGGCTTAGAATCATGTTGGCAATACTGGCATGTATGGTCTTCTGAAAATTAATTTGCAATGCTATTGTCTATACGTGTGCCAATTTTGGAATAGTTTGCATGCATAACTTCTGAGATATCCAACATCGAGCTAAGATTACAATTGCGATTTTTCAGCAGTTGATAGCACTGACGTCAATTTAAAATATGGCAATGAGTTATTCAGGTATAGATCATTGATCTTACCAAATTTGGTTTCGATAGCTGCAGCCGTTTAGGAGTTGATAGGGAGACACACACACACACACACACATCCAGAAGGACAGACATATTTTCCCGGATCGATCTCATAAGCCTACTTTTTCCTCATTTTTTTTGAAAAAAATCGCACGAATACAGTTACTGGAAGACTACTTCTTGAGAAGATACGGCTTCACTAGGAACATTCGATGTTTTGTTCAATACCTAACCATATTCACGGGATACAGTGCTTCACAAGTCTTCACTTTCTGAACTAAGTATCTTGCCAGCTGGAAATGTTATCAAGCTATAACCACATGCGGGGGCTTCCCGACACGCTGTTGTGTAACGGTAGATGTTCCTTATCTGGCGCTGACTACGCTCTCCGCGGATCACACGGCATAGGTGCTATAGGGAAGGCTCTCACTGTATTATTGTATTTGATTACGCCATCTACAGTTGTGACCACATTAATGAGAATTAAAACGAAATTTTCAATTCATTGACTATGGTATTTATTTATAACGCTAATTAATAATGTAACCTGTGTGTTTTCACAAATTTTATTACAGTCTATTGGCTTTCTCGGTCCGTGAATTAAAACTCAGCAATACTACTAGGTGTATGCCATGTCTTGTGTGGGGTTTCGCGCAGGAACACCAAGTTGGCTCATCAGTGGGCTCTTTTCCTGACAAATTTCCCTGATGTTGCCACAACATTCCCTGATATTACTTTAGCGGCTGCAAAATAATTCTCACTCGCTCGACAAGACTAGTATTTACATTCTAGTTAACCACTAAAAGAATTTCAAATGATTTGGTTTAGGGATATTTTCTTAAAACGTATATGAATACTTATTGAATTATTTATTCAACTTTTAGAGATCCTTTGTAAGTACCGTTACAGCTACTTTGAAATCAATGACCTGGGCAGTCAAGAGTGATGTCATCTGCATACATGAATTTCCTGGAAGTACAGGGTCATTATCTATGTGCGTCCCGATAAACACGGCAAGCTAAGCCGGCTGTGACTGGCGTAGATCGCGGGCGCGCCTACTAGGTTCAGCCGGTGGTGGGCGCGCTCCGCCGACTCAGTTCACACGTGTTTTGTCATTCATATGGACGTGTATCTGCAAAGCTTAGACGTTAGTGTTGCACGTTTATTAAGTATTGTGATTATTGTGATTGTTGGTCATGCCTAAACAGCAATTCACATTGCACGAACGTGTGTATATCCATAATTCGTATATGAATAGCAGGTAGTCTTGTTTTGAAACAAGACGAAGATTTCAAATCAAGTTTCCATGAAGATCTGTGCCTAATGCCAGTACAATTAGGAGGCTCCCTGAACGATTCAAGAAAACAGGCTTCGTAAATAATAAAAAGGTTTACAGACAACGTTGTGTTCTTAGAGAACAAAAATTAAATGAGATTGTTGTCCATTCTTTAATCAGAAGATTGACATTACAAGAGAGGGAGAACATTTTCAGCATCGGCTATGAGCACTTTAAGTACACATTATTGAACATGTTTAGTAAAAGTGCGCGCTAACCACCGGCTGAACAGTGTACGCGCGCCCGCGATCTGCGCCAGTCAAAGCCGGCTTAGCTTGCCGCGTTTACCGGGGCGCACATTGATAATGACCCTGTATTAATCAACATGGTGGCCACTCAAATCGGTCAACGATTTTCCAGGAGTAATTCTCATTTTTCCACATTTTAAAATAAGCGCGAGTGCGGGCGGCTTTATCGGTTACCTACTTCAAGACCAAAATAAAGCAGTTGTGTTTGGTTTACTTATACAAATGTTGACAAAAATTAGAGGCGTTTGCGTTATCGATACGAAAGCCTACACACAAATTATTTAATTGTTGTTTTAAAAAAGCCTTTGTGACTCAAATATCCGCTTAAAAGAGAAAAAAGAATGCCGCCTGTTATTTTATTGCGGTGAAGTTGTCTATACTCAATATGTTTTACAAAAATACTGTAGCCTGAGGAAATTTCTTTCGTTAACGATAAGATTGCTCACCCAAAACCACAGCGGGAGTATGATTAAAGATGGAAAGATTTTTATAATGAATTAACAGTGGCTATTTTCCAGGATATCATGTTTACCAGTAGTGGCCACCATGAATCAAAGACTAGGCCTGGCAGAGGTCTTAAGAGTGGACATCATTAAGCACTTTTACCATCATGATGAGGATGAAATTATATTGAAAGTTTTATAAACACTCCATCCCCGAACCACATGTAGCACGCTACTGGACGGTACTTTGTAATTCCAGTACAAACTTGGTCACTAACTTCCCACTGACTGCAGGAAAACTCAGGTCTCAAAAAGCAGTTTTGAAGGTATTAGTTATTGTTTTAAGGTGCGGAACTACGAGGTCATCTGTCCCCCTTAACAGTTTAAATTACACAAATTTGGAATGGAATTTAAAATTTAGAGGTGGACACCTAAATTTGAAAAGACCGGAAAGTAATAAAACAAAAAATTAAATACAAACAAATAATTATAAAAATAAAAAAATACGTTAAAACAAAAATTAATCATTCAAAAACGAACAATTCGTCGAGTCATTGCACACTGGAAAATTTAGATTGCTGGCCCTAACCCACTGTCACTTATAAAGTGGATGACGCGATCAGCAGCCACCGTCATCGGCTAATATAAGTTTGAGTGTCATCTGGAAACCAAGTTTTCTTCGTGAGTCAGCAAGATCCACACACTGTTAAAATATGGGCCACGGTGAACACTGCTGCACAGGTACAAAGTGGGGCATCTTCCCTTCTCATCACTCAGGTACGAGTGGGTGGATCTTGTATGGGGTTTGAAGGAAATGGAATGGTTTTAAAATTAGTAGAAAAGAAACGAACAGTAGTGCCATTTCAATGCAGTTAAAAGCACATTGAACCAGACACAAACAAGTAGTACCGTGAAGAACTAAACAGCCCATTTTCATATATCCTACCGGTCTTACGTAGGACACGAGAAATTAAATCGAGAAAATTGCACAGCCACCGTTTTAAGTTCTCATAAAATTCCATTAAATTAGACGTCAGTATATTACGACTTGTATGAAGATATAATTACCGTACCAAGTTGCACAACGCTCGGATGAAAAGTCGCGAGTAAAATCCATTTGAATATTTAAATTCCGCGTCACCGCCATGTTGATTATGCGCTCACTAGGTTACTAATTGATCCATAGTCGAACTTATGTTAATAGCCTCTATCAACACAAAATTTCACTTGGATTCCTGTAATAGATTCTTAGATATTGAGAAACGTCTAAATATTTCGAATGGTCGCCATGTCTGTGTAGGCCATAGAGTTATGTACCATTAGATGCACATTACGTAGGTTCATTATTCAAACGTTCACTTCGATCGCATGCTACCTATGGCGGTACACTGAGGATCCAACCAGCTTCTGGGCTGACTACCTAACACACAGGTTCAAATGAAATGCGGATTCTTCTCCAGTCTTACAAACCAACCTCTATTTATTGTTCAGAATGGCTACGCAAAGATCAATTACAAAAAAATAAAAATAAAATAAGTAATAGAAAATCAATTGTTTTAAGAGGCCTAACATCTAGGTTATCGGCCCCTAATGGTCTGGGTGATAGGAAAAATGACAATGAAATGGAAACCAGAACGAAAATGAAGTTAGACAAAATACTTACAAAAGGAAACTCAGATTGAAACTCACAAAAAGTAGAGCGGAAATACAAAAGGTAATTTAGAAAGAAAATACGCACAGATTGGAAAAAAAAACGCACAAAATGTAGTCGAGGTTCAAAATACTGACAAAATGCACTGTAGATTCGAAATACGGTACTTACAAAAAGCAATAGAAATTGAAAATACGAACAAAATGTAATTTACATTCCAAGTACACACAAAATGCAATTGAGAATCAAAATACTAACAAAATGCATTTTAAATTGAAAATACTTGCAAAATGCGGTCTAGGTTGAAAATACTTACAAAATGCAATTTAAATTCGAAATACTCACAAAAGTGCCACCCCCGACATTGAAATACTTATTAAAAAGCAAGTTAGATTATCAATCCTTACAAAATGCAATTGAGGTTGAAAATACTCGCAAAATTCAATTTAGATAGAGAACACTTACAAAATTGAATTTGAGGGAACAAACGTAAGAAAACTAATTTAGGTTGAAAATACTTACAAAATGCAATTGAAACTCAAAATACTCACAAAATGCACGTGAAATTCAAAATACTCAAAATGCACGGGAAATTCAAAATACTCAAAATGCACGGGAAATTCAAAATACTCACAAAATGCACGTGAAAATCTAAATGCCGACAAAATGCAATTTAGAATGAAAAGTACGTGCAAAATGCAATTTAGGTTTAAAAAAGTCCTCTCGGCACGCCGGACGGCGGAGGTAGATTTCATCGGGCAAACTTGGGGATAGGCGAAAATAGGCAGAATATGCACGTTTTCATAGAAGGATCAGACCTCATTTATTGCGAGAAAGTATTTTATAATTGGAGCTTAATTAACTTTGTTTTTCGTCATTTTATGCATATTTTAAACATTTTATTGTCTTATGGGGACGGTAACCTTCATGTCATTTGGGGTACATTTTTGTACTTGTGGTCACACTGTCCTTATGCAAGGTTTCGACACTGATGTGTAACTATGTAACGGTCTGTTACTTTTTCACACAAAATTATATCTCCCGCAGAGATTTTGGTTGGTTCCTCAGTTTAGGGGCTGCGACAACGCGGTCAAGTAACCCCGTGTACTTTGGGTGAGTGTAGAATCTGTCTGATAAACAGTGTGAATTGTGATGGCTGTATTAATCTGTAATTCAGGTAAGGACTGCAGACTGTCAATTTCACGCAGTAGTTCCTAATGTTGCAACCAGATACTACCGTCAACGACACTTAGCTCTGAACTTGGCTACGAGATGCCACCGCAACCAGCAACTCGCAACGAACGTTGGATCTTCCCCTCCGAAGGAAAGCCTATTGAGGGATTTTTAGCGCTCTTAGAACATCCGACGACTTCGTCCGGCTTTGAACCCGCGAACTTTGGCATAGAAGTTCAGCATACTACCAGTTACGTCACCGAGGCAGCTTCTCACTTAGTCAGATGGAAAACTAAATGTGATCGCGTGCAAGTGCGTTGTTATGGCAACGTCTGATAGCACATCCCTCATCAATTTAGTATTGTTGTCATGGCAACCTCTGATAGCTCTTGGCATTTTCTTATAATTCCGAAATCATTTTTCTCATCCCTTGGCGTAATGGTGGGTCATATCAAAAATTCTTTCAGACAAAAGTTTTAGGTAATTATTAGGAGAATACTGTTTTTGTACGGTTTTGATATTGTGCCTATTAAGAGAGATATGATAAATGTTTCCCGAAAAACCCACTTTTTCCCACCCCTTTGGTCAATGGTTGGTGCTATCAAAAAACTCTTCAAACATGAATTTTTGGGCCTTATTCGATATTTCAAATATTAAGAGAGTTATAGCGATATTTCACTTTTTCGAAAAAGGCCCCCCCATTTTCACCCCCGTCGACCGATTGTGCCCATTAACGAACTCTACCGAGATTTTATAGGGATACATATTATGTAAAAAATTCAAATTGATTGGTGCAAAATTGCGGTAGTTATCGTGTCCACAAGAAAGTGATATATGTATGTCATAAATTATATATAAACTTTCTAACTGACGGTGGTTTTGGGGTCTAGGGGATGTGAAACGTGAAGATATGTCGAAATTTTCCGGAAGTCGAAACATGGTAGCCATTGCAATAGTTAGCTTTCAAATGAAATCTACCTAAAACTCACAAAACGGAATTTAGATTGAAAAGACGTACAAAATGTAATGGGAAGCTAAAAGACATACAAAACATAAAAGAAAAAGAAGGCGGAACCCTCGAAGAATGAGGGATCCGGAAAGATTAGAGAAGGGCCAATTAAGGCAGGAAAGGATAAGACTCCCTAAGCCTCGGATACCCTAATACCGTCGGTGTCGTAAGAGAAGTCTCTTGAGGAAAGAATTCATTATGAAAATTAATAAATATTACGGGTAGAATGCAGCCGAAAAAATTAGAAACCTCTATGGACATCAAATTGGCAGGTGAAACGCTGAAAGAAGTAGGAGACTTCTGTTACTTATGAAGCAAAATAACCAGTGATGGACGTAGCAAAGAGGATATAAAAAGTAGGTTGGGCCAGACATGGAATGCATTTCTACAAAAAAGGAATCTTGACGTCTAATATAGATTTAAGTATGAGGAAGTCATTTCTGAAAGCCTTTTGTCTGGAGGGTGGTTCTCTATGGAAGTGAAACTTGCTACTATTAGTGCAGCAGAAAAGAGGAGAATTGAGGCGTTTGAAATGTGGTGTTACAGGAGAATGATGATCAGATGGGTAGATAATGTTACAAACGAAGAGGTATTGAGACGAGTGGGAGAGGAGAGATGTTTCTGGATACTGCCAATGAACAGAAGAGATAGGTTGGTAGGACACGTACTAAGACACCCAGGAATAACAAGCTTAGTTATGAAAGGGTCGACGACAAGAACTGTAGGGTTAGACCAAGGTTAGAATATGTTAAACCGATTGCCTCGGATGTAAGGTATGGTAGCTATGTAGAGATGAAACTATTAGCTCAGGACAGGGAGACTAGAAGCGCTGCATCAAACCAGTCAAGACTCAAACAACAGCAACAACAACAACAACAACAACAACAACCAAGCAAAGTAAATTACTTAGTAAGAAATGATTAAAACCTAAAATAACCCTCTTAGAATGATGGCACCGACCATGCACCCTGAGGCACAAGGCCATGGGTCCAGGTTGCTTCGGACTCAGCTGACAATTTGTTTTGAACCATACCGTTGACCATCCGGAGATGGTTTTCCACGATTTACCATTCTCATATCAACTTAAATGCCAGTCTAGCCAGGTGTGCAAATTATTAGACTCAAAGAATTTCAATTAGTCACCATATTTTTTTTCAAAATAATTTATATTGTATATCCTGTTTACTAGCCCAATGTTTTCTCCCCTGTGAACTTACTTTTCCCATAAGGAATGGCATGTGGAAATTTTAGAAATTGGAGATTATGAGGAACACATGAGCTGGGTCCGGTTTTTCCTATTATTCATTGACTTTGGAATGTATCCTCTAAATCCGGTGATTTCAATCCATTGTCCACGAATGTTTCAATAGTTCAAGGGTGGATAATCAGTAATTAAAGACTTCTAATCTCTCTGGTCTAAATTAACACGAAAACTAGAATGAACCAACCAAAAGAAAACTTGTGGCATTCTGCATTAACAAGGCTCCTCTTTTAGAAGAAATTGTAAAGATTTAGTTTAGTGTCAGACTCATAAAAAATTGTTATTTATACTAGTGTAGTATATAAAAATGAGATGGTGTGTGTTGTCTTGTGTATTACTTAATCACGCAAGAACCACTCGTCCGAAATTTACATGGAAGTAGCTGATTTACCTGGTTAACATATAGGCTACTTTTGATTTCAATACTTTGCACTATTTAAAGATGGCGACCATTTTAGTGATGTCACTACACCCTCTGGTTTCAGACTTTAGTATTTCCATTTCAAAAACAAAAAAAAAAGAGAGAACGCTAAGAAATGGCAAACTTCTGATGGCATATACGAGGTTTAAAATTTAATTTTCTAACCGAAAGGTCTAATCACTTTTGGTGTATCTCCAACGGCAAGCAAATAAAACCTAAATTTGTGCTATAAAACACGGTCAACGCCGAGCAGTGTATTTGGAAAAATGTTCCATCCTTACTCACCCTCCACGTAGCGCCTCTCATATGCCGTTTTAACTGTCACCTTCACATTTTAATTTATTTATGACCCGTAGCGAAGCATGGTACTTCAGCTAGTATGAAATAATTTCAGCGCCTAGCAAATCATTTCTACTGTGTTGTCACAAAATGCATTAAGTACAGTTTGGAAAACTGGCATCGAGTATTAATAATTTACACACCTCTAATAGACCACGGCTAGGTCCTTTCAACTCCCCCGCCCAGTTCTATTCATCTCCACATATAAATTAATTATCGCATCCCCAATCTCGCAGAAACTGGAATAATAACATGGATACCCTTGAAAACAGAAATTAACACCCAATAAGTGCTTTGAATGCAATAAGCACCCGGTAAGTATTGAAAAAGGCTTAAAAAAAATGTAAAACTCCGAGAAATAAAAAAACGAGCCTTACAGTTGTCGCCTATGATGTGTAACATGTTATCCTATGAAATTAAGATGAAATGTATGTGAAGTCATCTGATATGTTATCATACCCGTATACTACACAGCTTTGACATTCTTAAAATGTTAATTTAGGCTCAGTTTCCATGATGAATGTATAGATTGAATTGAAGATATGCTACTGTCACACTTGTTTGAACAAACATCACATATTATATTGTAAATTAAGAGGTGGAATGAAACCATAGTCTCAAGCCTATCTATAGACTACTAGAAATAATATTCAACACAATCAAACTATTGCAATTAAAATTGGATAAATCGTAATTTCATGTAGAATCTGTTAAAATTACGCATAATGTTATGATAGATATAGTTTAAATCGATAATCTGGTAGCAAAAACATTTGCCGGGACTAGGGATCGAACCCGAGACGGTCATGATTCGCAGACTAAGGGGCTAGTCACGCAGCCATTACAAACACATTTTTAGAGTACAAGACAGTTACTTAATTTCACGTGCCGGCAATAATATGGAAGTAATTTTTTATGCTCCATTAATATTTTGCTTTTTTTTCCGATTATGTTCCTGCGTGGAATTGAGTTTTAAATTAGTTATGAATACACCTACTTGACAGTAAAGGGAATTCCTATGAATGGCTAGCCCAGTTCCCGTATTAAAAAAATCGATATATATCATATTGATCACTGCATTACCGCAATGTGGGTTAATATCTGAATAGCCATTGTGCAGAAACATAATACCAGCTTTGCTGACTAGTTACCATGTTTCATTATTAAAGCATATCATTTAAATACTGATACGAAGATTTTGAACATGTAGTTTGCGTTTCAATCAGTTGACACCAGAGTTCGCATGAGCGTTTACCGTTCAGCATCAAAGTGTTGATCAAAGTTACTGTGGGAGTAACGATCACTTTTATCCAGATATTGGAAAAGAGAATTAATCATAATCGTTTTCAGCAAATATGATATAATGAATATTTTTACACCCAAGGACACTGGAAGATGATTTACTGTATGAATATTCTTAATGGCGCCTCCAAACCTTGAAGTACGGTATTCCATGTGATATACATTCTACATTCCACATGGCCGGCAGTGCTTCATGGTACCAATCTCCAACATCGCGCGCTCATTATTTCCTCTTACCACTGCCAGCTGGATCGCATCCCTCCTGGCTAACCATTGCGTTTTACACACTACCGTCCCATTTTTCAAAATCACTCCCACAGAAATATCCAGCAACAAGTGGAAAGATGTTACACAAAAAAAAAAATGCCATAACTAATATGCTTAGTTCAGCACCTCTTACTCAAACACATTTATATAAAACTCATAAATGAATTGGGCTTACAAGAAAAAAGATGCCAAGTCATCGAAATCCTAATAATTCAATCATTTGAATGATTCGACTTGCTAGACCAGGGATGCCCAACTTTTTTTTCAACTAAGGGTCACATTGTGAATAGTTTGGGGACCTTGCGGGCCAATAACACTGGGGGGGGGGTATGGATTTTTTTTTTTTAAATATAGGTGCAATATGGTGAGATTGTGGCTGCCTGAGCTTAGTTTTCTCAGTATTGTTGCAGTTTTCTATATTTATTTAAAGTGGATAAAATATAAAACACTAAAAATAAATTTACATATTTTTAATAAATCCCCTTAAAATAGAAGTACGATGATATTCAATACATATACGGCATGAAAGACAGAGTGAATATTTATGTTCATTTGACACAATAAAGTTCGTGATAATTTGGTTTAGTGCGACGACTGGAACTGCTTTGGGCAGGGATGCACGAGCAGTTCTTTGTCCAGTTGACTTTAGTTGTTTCAAAGTTTGAGACACGCGCGGGCACAGAGCGGCGGGCCAGAGAAAATAGTCTCCCGGGCCGTAGGTTGGTCAGTCCTGTGCTCGACTATTCACTTAATAGTCTGGTTGGTTATTTCAGTAATATACTGATCGAAAAAAGTTGTGCATATTGCATTAAGTATTTTCATTGCTGTATGACGACATTTCGATTGTGCACATTGGCTCATGTGTTAACTCTCAAGTTAACATGTTTGTTTCGTACACTGTTATCAGACATTGAGTTTGTACATACAACCTGCACAAATGGGAGAAGCGGCCAGACCCCTGCTGTGATTGTGATACATAACAGACCATCAGGCACATTGTGGAAGATTGCAAACTAAGAGCGTACCTAGGTGACCCTAACGACTTTTTCAGTGCTACACCATCGAACCTGGACTGGAAACTTGGACATAAGGTCATAATAAGGTTCATATCTGTGCTTGTACGTACAGTACTTTTAATCATTGTGTTTCATGTGTGATGCCATACGCTACATGAATAAATAAAACTTACGGATAAAGCATATGTATCATATTGGGTCCACAAATACATAAGCTTGCAATGTGCAAAACTTTTTTTGACCAGTGCATATCAAAATTCGAAGAGTGGAACTACAGATTGACAGATGTGAAACTCAAATTGATGACAACATTTTTCGCCCTAGAAGGATGGAGAGACTGTTTTTAGCAGCTTTTCCCCTTCTAAATGCCCTTCTAAATGGCCACGTCGCTTGAAGAATGACATTAACACATTCAAACTTAACACAAGAACATCAATTAAATCCGAAACAGCTGCCACTTAACAGCTCGTGAGTTTTCGAGTAGTTCTCGTCCTCGTCGCCCATTATTCACTATTCTCTTTGAGTTTATATTTGCATTTCACTGCAATTTGACGTATAGTATGTGTCCATTGGTATGCATTAACGATATATGAAAGAAAATTTCCCAAAACTTATCACTCCGTGACCGAGTGCATTTTCGCGGCATTTAATTGACAAAAGTGAATAAAATTAGTATATTATGCAACGAGCTTAGGACAATAATTAAGACAAGAGTATATAAAACGAACGAAGCGGTTTTATAATTTCCATACGAGTGTCTTATTACCGTTATAGGCAGTTACATACTACTTTTGTTTGACTATAATTACAACTATTTAATGTTCGAACATAAATATTCATAAATATCTGTCGAGATTTCGCCAGTTTTATGCACTGAACAGAGCGCATGAGACTCACAGAATGCCTTGTATTTGACCACGGCCTCGTCGAATATCCCCACTAGGGCACTAGCCACGCAGTGAAATTTCAAAAAATCGGAGGCCGTGGAATCCAGCGCAGGTGCGATGCTATCTTTGCCTAATTGGTCACAACTGTTTCTTGAGAAACTGTATCATAATGAAAAATAGTACTATAATGAGCCTATTATGATACTGTCTTCTGACATAATATTTACATTTCGACATCGAACATAAACAATATTTTATTATTTATATAAAGTAAACGACAGTGGTGTACGGCTTCACAAAAACAGTAAAAATTCCAATCGATTACCTAGATTTACTTCTCCCATGGATGGACCTAGCCTCATTTTAAATTGATTTTTAGGTGCTTTGCGACATGATCATGAAACCCGTGTGCTTGGGTGTGTGTGGAAGTTTTCTAACTTGTGTTATTGCGATGGCCGTGACGAGCGGAGAGCTATGAGTTACGGCCAGGTGATTAGCATCTACGGGATGTTTTCATGCCATTCATTACATAGGGAGCTGGCAAGATACGTTAGTTGAGGGAGATACGACTTGTGGCGTAGTACTGTAGCCTATCTCGTATCAGGAACATGGTTAGGTGTAGAACAAAATATCGAATGCTCCTAGCGGAAACTTGTCTACTCAAGAATAAGTCTTCCAGTAAATGTGTTCGCAAGTTTCAGCGCCGTGGGATTTTTATTTGTGGGGGAACCTCTAACATAATGTATACAAAAAATCCGCGTAATCTGGAGGCTCTCGAGAACTAAATAACTGCACCAGTGGCGGATCCAGGCCTTGCGGGGCCCTGGGCGACATGATAAGGTGGGGCCCACAACAATAGGAAATAAGTTTAACGGAAACCTCCCCCTACACTGGTTTTGCTATTTCACCTTTTATCATGAAGGAAGTCTGAAAATATAGATTTTTCGACAAAATAGCTTCCTACAATTATCTGCCAATTGATTACCTTTGTTATTGCATACAAGTATCGTTTATATTTCGACTTAGTAATTTAAAAATTTCCGAGGTTTATAGTAATCTTTTTTAGTTTCCCCATTCTCAATTTCAGATGGAGAGACTGCCTTCCAACAGGTCGGTTCCTTCCAACGGCTTCCCCCAGTTTCATTCGTCTTCCTTTCATACCAATTCTCAAGCTATGAGGTTGACGTCCGGAAGGTCATCCAACCCGACCCCATAGAAACACACATGGTTCATCTACCTAGCCCTCGTTGGCAACATCAAATTAATTTTCCAAAATTAAAACCAGGCCACCGGAAAACAAGGGTGGGGGAAACTATGGCATATGGCATGCAAATAAACTGGTTTCAAATATTAAATAAACAATCTACAATTGAATTCAAAAGTATGATTAATGCCGGACATGGCATCTGCACCAGTTAAGGAACAATTTAAGCCTGTAAATCAAACATCCACATTATAAAAAAGAGTCACATCAAACATAAGAAATGTAAACAATCAAATCCAGATGAGTAGCTTGTAGAAGCGCACCCTCTTAATAATTGCACTCCAACAGGTGCCGGGTTTCTGTACCACCAGAGCACCTGATGAAGTACAATGAACATGGGGTACTCACAGGGCAAGACAGTACACTGCGAACCTACAAAAATTAGTCACGGAAACACATCACACAAGATCAATGCACAAATATAACCAACTCTAGGAATCAACCCTAAATGTTGGTCGGTAGCAGATAAAACCACCAAGATCACTAAACCCCAACGTCACTAACCACTTGCACACAAAAAGAAAACTCACGCATAAAATACAGCATCTTTAACAATTTGAAGGAAGAAACATTTTCTGAAAATCATATATAATCTGTTTATTCCAATTACTCGGGGTCTTCCTGAAACTTAATTTTCTCTGTTACAATTCCACCCAGCTGTTCCGACAGTAGAATTGAATACCAGCTGGCGGAGCGAAGCCAAGCGACCATGCCACTGCCATTATGCTCACCCCGTGAATAATATTTGCAAAGAAAATTTGTCTAACAGCTCCTTTAATTAATGGCAATAGAGAAATTGAAAGAATAGGACATCCCCTATAAAACAAACTCCAGCGACATAGCCCAGTCAAGTGCTTTCGCCTACCAAGCGACCGCTGTCGAGCGATTTCGCTAACTGATTGCCGAGTGACGCGTATTCATCGCGTCGGGACAGTGGCCGAAATGCATAGATGATTTCTTTACGGGGAAAATAAGCTTGACTCACGGTAGTCTGGTACAGAAAAACAATCGCCACGGAATACTAGGACGAATAACAGGAATTTCTGACTTTCTGCAACCCGGAATTTACTGCGAGCGGTAGACAATACAGTGGAACATTGCTACATGTACTGCTCGGGTCCAAGCTCCGTGAACCTGAGAGGAATGTGTACCGCGGACGAGATTGTTCCCGGTCCGTGCGTAATAGAACCAAATACATTGGTCGGTGACTCACTCATTCGCAACACCACACTGGTTTGAGCAACGGCCCGATGTTAGCAGTATTGGAATAGACAACAATTCTATATAACACAGCGGGCTGTTGACAAGCCCTACTCTTCCCGTCTGCCACTTCACCTCACCCCGCAAGTTCACAGAGCTTGGACCCGAGCGGCATTTATACGAGTTTCTTAATTCAGACTGGAAGTTGAGGCAAACACTGAGGCTGTTTCATTGGTACAAGTCAAAAAGGTTCTTGCCTACCCTCAAGATGCGAATACAGCATAACAGGACCATACATCCTATTCAGTAAATACACTAGGAAACTGTGTAATGCACCCACGCAAATCTGTAACCTCAGCCATACTCGTCAGATGGATATTCTTTTATTGAAAATAACTAAACCATCAGTTTTGGAAAGCACCACACCTAGAGGGGGAAATCAATTCCAACAGTTGAAAGTTGGGAAATATGTGAGGAACTTAGAGCAAGAGCTTCGTTCTCTGAATTACACCCACTGTAAGTCTGTAACATCGCATCAGCCGTCTCATGTGACTCCGGGTAAGCGGAAACTATCACGCTCCGCTCACATGACCAACATTGATGGCTGGTCTTCGAACCGGATGTACATAAGACTGAAACAGTCCAATGAAACGTGTTCGCAAGACTTCCAATTTGATTGCTCTAAATTTATAAGTTCCCCAATACAATTTGATCTGAACGAAATAAGCGAACACAATGCAATGCGCGTAATAAAGAATGAATGAGTGAGTGGTTAGTAACTCTCAGTATACAAGGCATGCGCAGAGACCCTTGATAAAACTACCGACGTCACTACAGAATGAACACTAATATCTCTCAAGTTTGATTTATTCCGTCAAGTTCGTCGCCACTACTCTCATTGTCAGAGCACCAGAACTGAGTCTGCAAAACTTAATTCAGAGCAACGTACACTGAAATTCGTCAATTCAAATAAAACTATGAGAACGTTACAAATTAATATAAAAAGGCAGCAAAGTAACTCCGAACAGAGATTCCAGCAACAGCTGAAATTTAAAAAAAAAGTTTTGAACACTAAATCCAAGTAAAATATTCGTTTAGCCGAGGACAGACACCACCGCAATACCCGCTGGCAGTACTCAGATAATGCCGAGTCATTCCCATGCCGAACCTTCTAGAGGATTATGAGTCACTTCACAGGAATGCTACCATTATACGAGAGACGATGAAGTACGCGACTAGAAATTCGAAAATCCACCAGCCAAAACATTTTGTACATTTATCTTGCGATTAAAAACGGAACACACTTTAGAACAAAAAAATTACAAGAAATCACTCGACATCGAATTTTATGCACAAATGTGGAACTTTATACATTATTTCGTGGGTACTGATCGTCTTCCGTACGCTTGCATCGACTTAAGAATACTGTTAGTGCAATTTGGAAATTTTTGGCATAGCGAAAGTCAAGCGCATGAAATGGCTGAATTGACACGCTCTGTACAGAAAAATAGGTTTGACCTTCAGTATTCTGGATATCTCTTATATTAAAAAACAAATATATATTCGCCAAATCAATGCTAAAAACACTTAAATGTTAATATTTTATAGACTATTTGATGTGAACATGTTTCAAACACGTTGGTTTATTCATCAGCAAATTAAGAGAAAACTTTTTCTTAAGGAGACTTAAATAAAATGGATATCATTACTATACTTTATTAAGAGTATTTAGAAGGAAAAAAAACATTAATAAATCCTTGAAAATACGTTTGTAATTTACAAAAAATTCCATATTTTTTCAGAAGATAAACCCTATAATTGCCTATAAAACAATATTTCATAATATAAAAATGTTCATAGATATTTTCGCGAATTTATTAAAATGTTTTTTTCTCTAAATTAACTCTTAAAAAGTATTATAAGGATATCCATTTTTTTCGTTTAAGTCTCCTTAGGATTAGTTCTCTCTTAATGTGCTGATGAAGAAACCAACGCGTTTCGAAACATTTACACATCACATGGTCTATAGAATATAGACATTTAAGTGTTTTTAGTATTAATTTGGCGAATACATAAAGAGTTTTTAAATTATTCTGTCAATACGCATCTAAACAATATGCTATTATGGCAATATTTTTATATGCCTTTGCTTCATCAAAGTTTCCCTGTTCTGCTACTGAGAAAATACCATATCCTCCCGGTGAACATCGAGAAAATTGTACATGCTTAATGAAAATTTATTAAAATGACATTACCAATAGAACTGACTTTCAAATAGAAGAAAGTAATGCATATTCTGGCGCACACAAATATGATGTCTAGCCGTGATGTTGCTAGGCCTGAGTCGCTCCGCGCGCTACTTCAGGTACCTGACTGATCTTAACACAGTCACTAGCACCTGATGCAGCACGTGCGAGAAACCAGGAATTCCCAAGTTGAAATTCATCTTCAATTCTGCAGCCAAAAACCTAGTCAAAGAAATAGTACATACCCTTATAATAATGAAAAAGACTGGGAAACTAATACTATACAACGGGGGACTAACACACAATATTAATTATGTCTTGCAGATTCTGGTAACTGGCCCTCCCTGTACATCCCCAACCTCACCGAGTAGCAATCAGACAGGCAACTTTCACCCAAAAGTGTTATACGGTACTTGGTAAAATCGTAAAAATGGTCTAGTACCCGAACAAACCTCCCATGGTCCTCACGGTAACTTAAATCAATTGTAACGAGAAATTAAGCGAAGAAAGACAATTATTGCGAAGTTGAAATTCATCTTTAATTCTGCAGTCAGAAGCCTAGTTAAAGAAATAGTACATACCCTTATAATAATGAAAATACTCTGGTAAACAATTACTATACAGCGGGGGACTAAGACACAATAAAACCAGAATCACCCAACATGCCAAATATAACCGCATCAAGCTGTGAAGGCATTTAACAAAATTCAGTTAAGTAATTATGTCTTCCAGATTCGGTAACTGTACATCCCAAATCCCACAGAGTAGCAAGCAGACCGGCAAACTTCAAGGAGTTATACTGTATTTGGTAAAATCGTAGAAATGGTCTAGTACCCGAACAGACCTCCTATGGTCCTCACGGTAACTTAAATCAAATGGTAGCGAGAAACTCAGCGAAGAATGACAATTATTCCAATAAACAACTACTGCCCCATAATAGTTTTTGATTTCAGCATTTCATTCTCCCAGTGGAGAAGACCACATGATTGGCTAGAATCAATTGTTACCAGAATTACCAGCAACTCGATTTCTGTTGAATACCGCTCCACATCCCGTACATTTCTTCCATTACTACGAAGCACAACCGGAAGTAATTATCACGAGAAAGAGGGGAGAAAAAGAATGCACTTCAATCCACGTTCTTCCATTTCAAACAATAGGTACTTACTGTAGGAAAACACATTAAACTTCCTGCACTGTTGTTCAGAACACTAACTCACTTCACATACACACACTGTCAGAACAGCAGAACTGCTACTTCGATAATATGTAATCTTCACGTGCTCATTATAACAACCGTAATGGTAATAACTTCTGTTTAATGTACAGTCGACACTCGCAATAAGATTTCACAGAGCAACTATAATACAACCGCACTCCGCAAGATCTTGAGTACAAATGGAACCCCACACAGGCCTTATATACCGCTTGTAAGTCATACTAACTAGTCACTGCAGTATGAATCACAAGTTCCGAAAACTTCAAAAACCTAAGACGGAGCCTGCGGCATTTCCGGGAAAGCTCTGTAAGAAATGAACCATCACCTACGCCAAACTAACCACTGCAGAGTGCTGCATTATAGAAGTCTCACAAAATGATTGCTCGAACGACTCCGCCCACAAGGCACCATACGACTGCAATATATCTCCCATCCGACAACCTCGGCTTACCAACCGAACCAACAGACTCGCACGACGCACTCCGAATGACTGAAGCAGCTTGGAAAGTTTCTAACGAGCCCGTAGTCTCCCACCGTCTGGCGCTGACGCATGCGCATGGGGTCGGCAGCACGGTACTGGCTGTAAGTGCGCAGGGTAGGGGAAGAAGAATCCTATATTTACCTATCTTATGTCTTCACGGCGGCGTATCATTGAACTAGGGTATTTTACATTGCGGGGGGTTTCTAGGGAAAATGTTTCATCATTAACGCTTCGGGAAATCGTGTTGAACTATTGGTTTTAGCATGAAGTACAGAACACGTCACTTGCACCGCATGAATCGAGCAATGACGCTTTCTTCACCATAGCGTTACTCAGCATTATCTTGTTAGCAAGGATACAGAGGAGGGGCTTAAGACAGGAGGCGAAGACGCGTACAGACATACCAGCTTCTGAAAAATTACCAGTGCCGACCAATAATTCCCAGAAGAAGAAAAAGAAAGCTTTGAGACATTTTCATAAAGCTGGCGAGATTACAACGACCTTCTTCCTTCCCTCCCTACGTTCTCGAGCTATAATCGACATGAATCATTCAAATTCCCAGACTCTTATTTCTACAGTGACTAATACTTCCTATTGAGCAATAATAACTGTTCAGAAGTATGAACAAGAAGTAGACTCACCTATTTGATTTAGCCACAACATACTGTTGGCCAGTGACTAATAAGGTTTCCGAACACCACTCATTTCACTGTTGCTAAGAGAGACTTTGAGAACTCAAGCACGTGCTTTTAAAGTCATGTGTCCTCAATCTTGTCAATTTGAAATCGTCCTGGAGATGACTCGTGGTTCTTGCTTCATAAGAGGTCTTGGGACATTTCGGTCACCAGTTGCGTGTACTTCAGAGTCTGATAACTCATGTTATTGTGATGACTAGGTAAGGTGTAGGCCTGTTAGCCATCTCTTGATGAATGCAGTACATTTGCATTCTCTGTTGGCACAGGCTATAGTAAAATGTGGCTTTTCACCGCTATATCAGTCTTATGGCTGTGATTAAATGAAGCTACTGAGATATGGGTGGTGCTTAGTAATGACATTCAGGGCACAGTCAGTGCCTGTGGATGCTGTGAAGGGTTCTACTCATAGGGTTAGTACAGTACTGCTGTTCTGACTCAGTGAGGAAAGAAATAGCAAAAAACTACCTCACTCCTCATCTTGCCTAGTACGCAGTGTTTTGACAAACACTATGTAGCTGCCTTGGGGTTTTGTGGGTATCTGCCCACATAACCTAACGGCGGTACTTTTTGAGGATCCAACCAGCCTTCGGGCTGACTACCTTACAGACAGACAGGTAAGGTGTGTAACTAATTGTATTAGCGGAACCATGAGAGAACATTCGCAAGTGTATAAACCATCTGCCTGACTCTTATTAATATGCGGGCTCGACGCGACACAGTTTACGTGTTAAACCCCACTTAATAAACAAATTAATATTTTTCCGTTTGACTTTTTAAGAAATGCAAATTTTTTCTTGTACTACAGAAGCAATTTGGAAGATTTTGGTTCAAACCGCACCTTGTAACTCCCTATGGTTTAAGAGCTTGAGTGTTATGGTTAAAAAACTTGAGTTTTGAGAAACATATATCTTAGCGTTTTATATACTGTTAGTTATTGTTGTTTTAAGGGGCGGGACTACGCGGTCATCAGCCCCTTTTATATACCGTACTGTATATGATAATAATCGTAGGTCTTCAGTTAGTCTACCTAATGCAGATCTTCTTGAGTTTGAGCTATTTATGTGTTCCACTTTTCAAATTCGACGTTTGGTTGGTGAACTGTACCTGAAAATTAATTAATTTTGTCTTATCACAAAACGTGATACAAGAGATCTTTAACGAGCTCACACCATACAACTCGGAAAGCCGTGGACTTCTTCCGCCCTTCAAATAATCGTTATCCCCGCCGGGAATCAAACACTTTTCCACTTAGAAATGATTATATTAACGATAACAGCTTTATTTTTCTGAATCGTTATTTAATGCCCGGGGTGTTTGATATCGTCATAGTTTTTAGGTATTTGTATTACGTTATTCTGCGAATGTCAACAGAAATATATTTATTTAAGTTTGTTTAAACCGTTGCCTACGTTATAATACATAGCGCTTCAAGCAGGGATAAAATTCGATATGCACGTTGCCCTCTGGACGTCAATTAACAAACCTCGCACCGGGCACCCAAGGCCATACGATTTTATTATTATAGCAATCATAAGCCACTAGTAAAGTAACAGATTCTCTCAAGATGTTTACCCAAAGAAAGCTAGGTAAGGTTGCTATTTTTTTTTCTAGTTTTAAGTTCAACCCAAGCAATGTCGGCATAATAGCCCCGAGAACCGGGAGGATACAAATTAAGTGGGTCCATGGCTGGGGATAGGCTTACTGTTACATCCGGATTCCATTTTCAGTGTGTTTTTCCTCTTGCTAGGTTTCTCAATACACGATCCAGGAAAATAGCATCCATAAAGTTAAGTTTGCAACTTCCTAATGACCATGGGGAAAGCCAACTGACAATTAGTGAGTTGTCTTCATATTTGAAGCAGGAATGCCAGCTTCTTGGAAAGCAGACAAAATTCTGACAACGTTATTCTGTCCTGATTTTGTAGGGATAGTCCCTACTACCAACTATCACGTGTCCTAACTAGTGTTTCCGGGACACCCGGTTGTCCCTATTTTACTGTTATTATTAAGGTTCCGATGTTTAGGAAATGTCATTTTTTTTCCTCGACTATATTTTCATTAAAAACTATATTTAAGCAGGAGTTCAATTATTTAGGAGGATTTCAAAGAGCATGCAAATGCATAATTGTGTCATTTTCATAGTTATTACCATATTTAATCAATATTAATGTTTTAAGGTCAAATTTAGGTAATATTTTAGAGGTTGGTGGTGGACTTAAAACATGGTATCCGCTGGCCGCTGCTAGATTTCTGTACGTTAGCGGAGTTAAAAAAAATTAAAAAAACTTGCCAATTGTTGCAGACTATCAGAAAAGATTTAACTGTAACTAAACTTTGTAGTATTTTTAATTTAGGGCATTTTCTTTCTCTTTTACAGGAAATGCGATTTGTGTCACAGTTTTTTAACCCAAGAAAAGGTGAAGAATATGCTGCTTTCCGCGAGTCTCTTGCAACATTCTGCGATAAGAATTTGAGGAAGACATTTTTAACGTAGGCCTATTCATTAAATCAGCGTAGATTTTAAAACTTTTTTAGGTTTGAATGTAGAATTAATAATAGAAATAACATTTCACTACATTACTAACACTTGCTTTTAGAAAGCATGTAAATATATTAGGTCATATTGTAGCTTCTTTTGGATCATATTTCAGTATTTTTAGGGTATATTTGACTGCATATTTCTAGTTTCTTTAGATCCTAAACATCTGAACCTTAAGTTACCATCAGGGCCTGGATAATTATGTGCTTAACTTACCAGAAATTAAGTTTAGAAAATATGTTCTTAAATTTGTATTATATTTATGTCGCCCAGTTAGTCAGGACGGGGACACCAAGAGCCCGCTGATGAGCCAGCTTGGTGTCCTAGGCGATACCCCACACAAGACACGGCACAAACCTACAAAAATTGCTGAATTTTAATCTCTTGCCCTCGTTCCCACATCTCCTCCCTTGTTGCAATCAGTGGACAACGACCGGCCGAGTTAGTTAACCGTTGGCATACTCGGTACTCGGTCTAGTATTTCTGGCATACCCTCTACTATTGAGATCTGGTCGGTGCTAGAACCTGACAACCACCACCTGGCGAGCGCTGAAACAGTTCACTGTACTACAAAATTTCCTGAACTATTATAGAACAAAACTATGAATTTCAATACATGTTTCATAAGAGGAAACGCATAGATTTTTTATTGCTCAAAGTTTATTATTGGGGTATTTATCATTATTGAAGAAATCTGGTCGTTGTGCAACACTGGCCGCCATTGCTTAGAATAGATAGGGATTTTGAGGCACGCTGTGTGCGAGTGACCTCTCTTGTCTCACAAGAGCCTAATTGCAGGTGAATGTGGCGAGTGCTAATGGCCAGATAGTTTCTACAGACTTGGCTCAATCACTCCACTCTGGCACCGACACTTTGGAGCGTTGTCTCGCCTGGTATGTGCCACGTCACTTCTCTCGTCTTGGCGCAATCATTGACGACCAAACCGTTCAATCAGTACTTAACTGCCACTTTGCTTGCAGTCCACTTTACATCTGACTCAATGGCGTTAAATCTAGGGTTGCCAACTTTTTTAAACTAAATGCCCGGAAATTTTGTTGTCGAGTCATTTAGCGGTAGTTATGTAATCTATCTGAAACCTATGTTGTCGTGATGGCTGAATTAGTGCGTACATTTGCATTTGAGGCGGGAATTGGAATTTGTAATAACTCACTGTAGTATTTCTACAACATGGGAACTATGATCAGGATTTCAGTATAAGTTAGTAATGTCCGTGGTGAACTATTTAAAATATGACATCAAAATCCGACCCCTGCTGATAAATAAAGAAGATCTAATTTAGAGAAGATTAAAATAAAACAATCAAATATAGAAGGTGTTGACATATTTTCCATAGCTGTATTTTTAAAACTATTATTATAATAATTATTATTTTGGCGCGACCACACGAAGGTTAACCCTCCAAGTGATATGAGTCGTTAATAACGACTCATTTATGCCTTTGTGAAATGATAAAGTCGTTATTAACGACTCATTTCTTTAGAGCCGTGTTGCTAGGCAACCATTTCATGAATGTCATCGAACTTTGCACTAATCGATAGTTCAGTTCATTGGCTATTTCGATCTAACTTGCTGAATTATCGAATAGTTTTTTTTTTTCTGTCTGAAAAAATCTTGGCATCACTCGTTCGAACGCGCATAACGGCAAAGTGCCTGGCGGGGGACAGGCTCGCACCGCGGGCGAGCGGGCTAGCGAGGGTCTCAGATACATCCAAACTAAACTCTCTGTACTAAATTTAGCAGATGGAATTCAGCCTGAACATCCAAGACTTACCCAACAAGATGAACATTGTATTCAACATTTACCTGGGCGAAAAGAAAGATTATGCGTTGTTTGTTCGGAAGATCCTGCCATAAAAAGAAAGCGAAACAACTTCTGGTGCCCTAAGTGTAATTGTGGCATTCATCCTACTTGTTACCATAAGCTGAAACACTTCTACAGGCCGATAGTAAAGGGGAGGAAAAGAAAAACTCCTGCAAGTGACTCGGACTAAAGAATTATGCCCGAAGAGGAGATGTACATTGTTTTAGTTTTTTGTGCACAAGTCTTTGTTCTTTAGTTTTATAGTAAATATGCACTCTTAGTCTTTTGTTGCTAACAAAATGGAAAACAGTTTAGCCATTTACCTTTTGTTTCGTTCTTTTGTAGTTTTGAAGCTACGTGCAGTTTAAAGTTGAAAAATTGTTTTTCAAAAGTGAAAATTTGTAATTCATCACCCCCAATAAAATGGAATCAAGATATGTATCCAATATTATTACATAATCACATACTCTAGTTTATACTGAACAAAAATATATGTCATATGATATATTTAACTGTCATTTATGTATTGTTATGAATTTTTTTAAAAAACTTGTACAAAGATGTTAAAGTCGCTCATCACTTAACAAGCTTTTAGTTATCACTTGGAGGGTTAAGGGGCTCAGAAATGACCAAAATCTTCAACAATTTCAAAATTTTGTTTTTGCGCCATTTTTCTTTTCATCTCATTCCTGAGGAATCGTGCATCCTATTAGTAAATCCACCAAAGTGTATTTTTATTAGACGATAGAAATAAAAGAAAATTTTCAAGGAATAGGCTGCGTTAGAAGCAAGGGCAGAGGGACTTGGAATACCAGCAAAATGGATGCTAGTGTTGCAAGTGGAAGAAGAGCAATCCTTATTAAAACTGGAACAATCTTGATTTCAATTTATCACTAAAAATGCTGTTCTAGATATGATTTCCCTTCCTTTCCAGTACTTGTAAATATACAAAGCTGACATTTTTAGATGTAATTCCTCCTTATGTGTGTTGTATTTTAACATGTCCGTTTTTCAAAATTTTCTTTAGTTAAAATTATTCCAGATGGAAGTTCATGAAAGTGCTGTTAAATTATGCAATTTTAAAAAGATTCATAAGAGTACATTATGCAACAAGCCTATAATGGCAATAATTAAGACACGAGTGTGTTTATAAAACTAGCTTCGTTCGTTCTTAATTACCATTATAGGCGGGTTTTTATGTTCGAACATATGGAAATTCATAAATATCTGTCGATACTCCGCCAGTTGCGTTTACTGAACAGAGTGCATGCGCTGGGTTATTGATTTTCCATGGATCAAAGACCTTGACAATGTCATGTTTCCGAAGTTTTGAAACAAAAACATGGCTAGAAGGTTATCATAACCTTCAATGTTGTCACTTGTGTCCGACATGTTTGATTTTGGAAAAAAGTGCGAAGCTCTCCTTACCTAATTGGTCCAACAGCTGTATCGTAATGAAAATCTTGAGCTATAATTGGTGGAGAACCTGTACCACAATGAAACTTTAACTATAATGAGCTTCATTAAGATGCAGTTTTCTGGCATATAAAATGTATATTTCGGCAGAGTCGAACATAAAAATTCTAAAATACATTTATTTTCAAAATTCCTACATTAAAGTAAGGAGAGAGTCCCGAAGAACATTTCTGAAGAAGAAAAAAAAACGATTAGTTTCTGTTAATGGCATCTGAGAAAAGGGCAAATTAAAAGTTGGAAATTAGTCTGGGCAATAGAGGACATTGCGGAGTCCCTTAACGAACCATCTCCCGTTAGATTTCTTATCCTAAGAGTGGCTAACAATCCGGCTGGTTTACCTTGCTTGGCTCATTCGTAACACGTGTCGATAGAACGTAATTATTATTATTGGTCATTCGAGATTGGATAAGAATATCTATGTTTCTATCTAAGGAAGATATGCCTTGTACCACACCCCAACACAAGAACATTATATTTCAATATACCAGTATTAAATTCTGTTGATCTAAAAGTAAGCACAAGTCAACACGCCACACACACATTTCCTCTAATTTACATTGATGTAATTACATTTAAGGAAAAGATTATTACGGATGAAAGCAGGTCACACAGCTTAAAATTACACGATACCTATGCATTCATAATTAAACTCCTCAGTCAAAACAATTAAGTGGGCACTTAACAGTTATTATACACATACTATTATATTAAACTCCTGGAGTGCAACGGATCTCCTTTAAAACAAGATCTTGTTTCTGAACATGTTGTACTTCCATTACATTTAATTAAGCTAACTTATTTCTCGCTTAATTTGGAGTTGCAAGTCTATGAGATAAAATATTATTATTTTTTTTTTTTTTTTTTTACCAAGACTTAATGAAGACGATAAGAAAGATAAGGCTTGGGTTTTACCACCAAGAATATATTTTGAACAGGTAGCCTCAAGAATGTGCAACGTGGAAAATTCATTCATTTACTTTATTTGTATGTGGCAATTCCTACACTTACAGAAAATTACCAACAATTGCTTGCCAAGGTGGGTGAGTGGTTATCGTGTCGGATTACTAACTCCAAGCTTGCAGGTTCCCTCCTGGCCGTGGTAAGTGATTTTTGAAAGGCGGTAAAAATTACGACTCGCATGTCATACGATGTTGGCATTTCAAAGAACCCATTTGAATTCAGTATGCCGTGTTCATAACGGCAAAATTAACCTCGGGAATTTCCGCCAACACTAAGTTCTTCATTTCTCTACTAGAAAGCGCTATAGTGTTCAAGGAGCTTAGATATATAACCTCCTTGACTTTAATAGTGCTTCAAGGAACAACTAAATGCAACATGCAAGCTACCCTCTGGGTGTCAAATAACAAAGCTTGCACCCGGCATCCGAGGCCATACGATATTGATATTATTATTATTATTATTAAACCAACAATGATATCAAACACGCTTAATGTACACAAGTCTCGTTCTGGATTATTATAGTATCTAGCGGACCCGTGCGATAACTCTCGCATAATGGTGTGTGTGCGCCCCATGTGTACAGACTACCCGCCCGGCACTAGTGATATGCGGGCTTTACGCGATACAGTTCTGCCAGGGGCCATCAACTTGTGTATTTGTTTAAAAGCACTTTATAAACAATTAAATATATTTCCGTTGACTTTTCGAGAAATGCAAGATTTTCCCCTTACTATTGAGACGATTTGGAAGATTTTCGTGCAAACCACACCTACTAACTCCCTCTGGTTTAGGAGCTTGATGTTTGTGAAACATACACCTTAGCATATTATATTATAGTAATTACATCGGGGTGAAAATGAAAATCCACAGCCTGCTTCCAGTCTCCGACCGGGTCAGGAATGGAATGAATGAAGCCCCCATCTAGCGGCGAGGATATGAACTGTGCCGGCTGCCGAGGCCTGACGCACTCCTCTGGCGCAATGATGAAATGAATGACAGATGAAATGAAATGATAGTGGGGAGTGTTGCTGAAATGAAATTTTGACAGGGAAAACCGGAGTACCCGGAGAAAACCCATGTCTGCCTCCATTTTGTCCAGCACAGATTTCACATGGAGTGACCGGGATTTTAACCACGGACCCAGCGGTGAGAGGCCGGCGTGCTGCCGCCTAAGCCACGGAGACTTCAATTACATCGGGGTATTTACACAAAATTTCAGTCTTCTCTTGATCACTCCAATATATTTGGGGAAAGACTCTAAGACTGAGGTAGGTAATGAGTCGAAACTATCAATACCACGCTTAATGAAATAATATTTCCCATAACTTGTACGCTGATGTCGCCCCTTAACGTGTGCGGATGATCAGCCCTCCTCAGGTAGGTGATATTTCCCAGACGTTTGTTTACAAGGGAAGTATCAGGTTAGACAGGCCGAAACCTATCTTGAAACTTTGTGGACGCAATCGTTGTACTACAAGAGGATAACTTGCGGAAAATCAGCAGCCAGATTGAACTGCAACGCTCCGAAATCATGTGGCGAATCTCTCATATAAATCAATAGGAAGTAGCGAGTACCAGGATGTCAGGTATGATTTCGGAGCCTTGCAGTTCAATCTGGCGACTGATTTTCCACACGTTGTCCTCAAAGTACAGTAGAGTCCCGAAAACTCAGCACTCGATAACCCGGCAGTCCGGATAACTCGGCCACACCCCGGCAGGGCGAAAAAAAAACTACTCTGCCTCCTGAAAGACTCCTTGGATGTGCAGAAGCCGATGAAAATGACGTCGAACAGTGGTTCCAGAATGATACCGAGCAAGACAGTACGTCCGATGCAAAAAAAATATTGCTGCTGTCACATATAATGAAAAAATGCCGGAAAATGATGAAGACGACGTTGAGGGCTCTACGAAACAAGCTCCTAAAATATCAAAAAATGAGGTACTAAAGGCTGTCTAACCTCCCCTCTCCTTCAGTATTTTGAACAAGGTGCGTCGGTAATGGACTTTCTGTTCCTTCGTCGTCTTCGTGATGAGGCAAAACACAGAGTGCTGTGCGGAAGACAACAGGACATTGCGCATTTCTTAAAAAATGGCCAGTTCTTGCAGTCGGTTAGTTAATTTTCATTATAGACAGCTTTATGCCATCAAAGTATTTTTCTTAGATCTGTCTTATGAGGTAAATTACAGTACATGGTGTATACATTAAATTTCATTTTTAGCCTACTTTTCACATTTTGCAAAAATGAGGAAAAGTAGACTTATGAGATCGGGCAAATGTGTGTCTGTCTGTCCTTCTGTCTGTGTGTGTGTGTCCCTATCAACTTCTAAACGGCTGCAGCAATCGAAACAAAATTTGGTAAGAGTAAAGATCTATACCTGAATATCTCACGGCCATATTTGAAAATGATGTCAGTGCTACCAACTGCTGAAAAATCGCAATTGAAATTTGAGCTCCATGTTGGATATCTTGGAAGGTATGAATGGGAGCTATTTCAAAATTGGCACACGTATAGATAATAATATTGCAGTTTAATTTCCAGGAGGCCATACATGGCAGTGTTGCCAAAATGATTATAAGCTTGCTGATAGGTCCAATTTTTAAATGCATATAACTTCTACACTATCAATTGCAATTCAACCAAATTTCGCATATACTATGTGTACATACACAGCTATGATTGAGCATATTCTTAAGAGCCACCAGGGCTGCCAACTGTTAATAAATGCACTCCCTATTGTTTTATCCAAATACCAATATATCAGAAAGTATGCAAGCAGACAGCTTTAAACTATGCACACGCATAGTACCTGACATTCTATATTAATTTGGAGTAACTTATATACCTCAGTGCTACCAACATGATTCTAAGCCTGCTGAGAGGTCCAACTTTAAATACACGTAACTTGTATACTATCATTTGGATTTCAACAAAATTTCGTGTGTGTTATGTGTGCCATAACAGATAAGACTAAGCATATATTTAGGAGCAACCATGGCTGCCAACTGTTAATAAATACTGTCTCTATTTTTGTTACCCTAATATCAATATATATGAAAGTATGCAAGCCAATAGCTCTAAACTTTGCGCACGTATACTACCTGGCATTCTAGATTAATTTGGAGTAACTAATACAGGCCTACGCCAGTGCTGCCAACATGATTCTAAGCCTGCTGATAGGTCCAATTTTAAAATGCATGTAACTTCTCTACTAACTGATGGATTTCGTTCTCAATTGACACAACAATAGATCATATTATTTCAGATTATTTCTGACCAATACATGTATGTCATTGATGCCAACATGATTTTACGCGCGCTGTTAGATGCAATGTTTAACTGCATGGAACGTCCATGCTATCCATTGGACTTCAACCAAATTTTGTATTCTGTACCTTAAGAGATGGAACTAAGAATATACTCAGTCACCAGGGCTGCCAACTGTAGTACTCTATTAGGCTATATTATGCCAGGTATACAGTATTTCGAACTAATTAGAAATTTCGATATTACAAACTTAATTTCGTCATTATTCTAGATAGATCCATTTAGATTAATCATTGGCATGAATCTTAAATTTTAAGAAAAGTAGGTTCTTTATTCGTCACGGAACTTCTTGTTTGTTTGTTGTAACGGCTCTGTGCCTTCATAAAGTACGTACTTTCCCTTTGTTTAGGGGTATTTGGGCAGTTTCAAGCAAACAATACAAACAAGTACAGTACTGTATTTTCTGAGGGAACACTCATACTAATTCCATTTAACCCCAATCCCGATAACTCGGCATTTTCATAAACTCGGTCAGCCTTCGGTCCACATAAGGCCGAGTTTTTGGGACTCTACTGTATAACGATTGCGTCTACAAAGTTTCAAGATAGATTTCGACCGGTCTTACCAGATACTTCCCTTGTTTGTTTTCTCCATGCAGGCCCATTAGTGTAAGTGTTAAACATGGAGTATAGTCCGGATGTCGTCCTTCTATCTTCCAGAGATTCCCACCCTAGTTTTTCTATTATTCGAGTAACACTACTTCTAGGATTAAAATCGTTCCTAGCAGCCATCGGTTGGTTGGTTCCTCAGTTTAGGGGCTGCGACAACGCGGTCATGTAGTCCCGTGTACTTTGGGTGTGTGCAGAATCTGTCTGATTACCAGTATTAATTGTGATGGCTGTATTAGTGTGTCATCTGTTTTTAATTCAAGTAAGGACTACAGACATTCGATTTTAAAGTAGTTCCAACATTTGCTACCAAACGCCACCGTCAACGACCAACTAGTTCTGAACTTGGTTAATAGATGCCACCGCAGTTGGCTCCAGGCGACGAACGTTGGAACCTAAGAGCGTCAGTAAAATCTAACCTATAATTTAGCTTCACACAATTGTAATTAGTGGAAGGTTCTTTATCATATAAATCTATGACATGGGACCGCCGGCTTTACTTCCCCTCCGAAGGAGGGCATACTGAGGGATTTTAACGCTCTTAAAAATCCGACCTCGGCCGGGTTTGAACCCGCGATCTTGGGCTTAGAAGCTCAACATGCTACCAATTACGCCACCGAAGCCGCTAAGCAGACTTTCTTTGTACCACGTGTGACCGACTGAAAGTTACGTCAATTGTGTGGTAATGTTGAAATTCGGAATGCCTTTGAAGTATTCGATAGTCGTAAAAATCGGAAATGTTTGAAGACTTGTTCATGGCCCCATATACTTTTTTTTTCCTTTGATGTACCGTGTGAATTGGTCTTAGTTTTGCAAGAGACACGAATGTGTTTTCACCAGGTGTGGACAGGAACCTCCCTTATTATATTGTAGCCAATACTAGGGCTAGAAACTGCGAACATCTTTCGAATTCAATAGAACACGCAAGTTGGAAGAGAAAATATACGCCTCCACCTCCTCATTTGAAGGGTATTATAACGTCTGGAGCGGTCTTGTTAGGAGAAACACGTGCAGAAGTATGGTGGGTCATTGCCTTGAATGGCCGTTTTGGTGAGACCAGACGGTGCGAACAATTGTAGTGGTCTAGTGAAGCAGGTTTTTAATCTGAAGCGCGCAAAGGGGTTGGTTGGCTGGTTCGCAGCATCATACACACGTGTCTGCCGAGGGGTGAGACAGCTCGTTCACAATTACCCTGATCCTGCACAGACTGGTTAGTGCGTGGAGATGTCAATGACCCCGATCCAAGCTCTCGCAACCATACATTTCTCAACGCATGTATGTAAAATAACTGAGCTCTTTTGTATTCAGGCGGGTGAGAAAATATATATGGCTATCAGTGATTCGTTAATACAGCGAGAGTTTTCTCTATAGAACGGGGCCTCGCTGTCGCCGCGTGACGGACGGACCACTGTGTATTGGAGCTAGGCACTGGTGCTAGCAGCAGCATAGCGGCCAACTAGTTTAACACATTTACACTTTTATATTCGACGATGTCGAAATGTAAATATTATATGTCTGAAAACTGTATCATAATGAGGGTCATTATAACACTATTCTTCATTATGAAACAGTTTCTCCAGCCAATCAGAGCTCATTCATTGACCAATTAGGTAAGGATAGCTTCGCGCATGTGCTCAAAATCCAACATGTCGGACATGAATTACATGATTTGAAAGTTCAAATTGGATATCGGATCAACCAATGTAGTTACAATCCAAAACACAAGGACGGCAACAAGAAAATACTATGACATATGCAAGAAATTTATGAATCTACGTCCAGAAGTTAGCAACACAACATCCTTCTACATAAATTACCGGTATGGAAAGTGCACCGTCCCATATGTTCGCGTAAATAAACTGGCGAATATGAGACAAGAAATAGCACTGTACCAATATTTTCCCCAACTCCAATTTCTAACAGCGAATTGCTTTCAAACGACTTCGACGCCAATATTAGTGAATGCTAGTTCTGATCGGACATCATGCAGGCTGTAAACAATAGCATTGCCAAGCAAAGTAAATGGTCTCTGCTTTTGAAATTCTTGACCCACGCATGCGCTATGTTCAGTCAGCAAACCACCCAGCGCGCTCTGTTCACTAAAACTGAAGTTACTGAATCCCACAGATATTTATGAATATTTATGTTAAATGATATAATAAAGTTATAATTATCGTCGAATATAAACAGTCGTATGCAACTCGTCTATAATGGTAATTAAGACATTCATATGGAAATGATAAAACTCGCTACGCTCGTTTTATAAACATACTCGTGCCTTAATTATTGCCATTATAGCCTCGTTTCATAATGTACTATTAACGCATTTAATTGTCATATTTACGTACATGAATTTCAGAGTAGTTGCTGGAAATGCTGTCCTTCATTTTCGAAACACACATTGCACCAACGTAGGAAGTGTTGGTACACTCGCTGTAATTCATCCACACTGATATTTCGTACCAGTGCAGTTATTTAGTTCTCGAGAGCCTCCAGACAACGCGGATTGTTTCTGTATACATTTTGCTTGAGATCCCCCCGCAAGTAAAAATCGCACGGCACTGGAAGACTTTTTCTTGAGAAAGTAAGTTTCCACTGGGATAATTCGATGTTTTGTTCTATACCTAACCATGTTTACGGTATACGAGGTAGGCTTACAGTACTTCACAGAAAGTCTTAATTATCACAACTGAAGTATCTTGCCAGCTCCGTATGTAATAAATGCTTCCCGTTCTGCTCTTGTTTTATCGGCACATGCTTGTCACCTGGCGCTCACTGATCACTTTCCACCCGCCACACGGACCGGCAAAGCCCTGTTCTATAGGGAGGGCCTTCACTGTAGTAGTTAGTACGGTATATAAAGCATTACAAGATCAGCGTTGATCTTGGTAGGCATGGTGGTGTCTGTCTGTGGCTTGCAGTGACATGGGGTGCAAATGTACCTTTAATATTGTGCTGGATTTTTAGACAGGTGAGAATGATCATCATGCAAGATTACATTCAAATTCACCAAAGGCGCAAACGTTAGAAGTAATTCTAAAATGTATAAGATAAGGATCGAAAAGTCATTTTGAGATCACTCATGACTGCATTTTTGAGAAATATCATATATTGTTTCTTATGGTAGGGATAATTACCAAATTACTCAAGACTTCTCTGTGTTTAAAAAGTCCATTATCAGCTTAATTGCTCACATTTCTGTAAACCAAATATTTATTTGTCTCCTTCACCTAAGGTGATGAATAAAATAACTAATTTTAAAATTATAAAGTAAAAAATAAAAGCCTTTCTTATTATGAAATGAATACAAAAATTAAATTTTAATTTATAAAATTAACTATGTTGTTGTTTGAGTCTTCAGTATTTTGACTGGTTTGATGCAGCTCTCCATGCCTCCATGTCCTAATCGTTTCATCTCTACATAGCTAACACACCCTACGTGCGAGGGAATCTGTTTAACATAATCTAACCTTGGTCTACCCCTATAGTTCTTGCCCTCGACCCTTCCTTCCATAACTAAGCTTGCTAATATGGGTGTCTTAGTAGGTGTCCTACCAACCTATCTCTTCTCTTCATTAGCAGTAGCCAGAAACATGTCTCCACTCCCACTAGTCTTAATACCTCTTCGTTTGTAACCCTATCTACACATCTGATCTTCATAATTCTCCTGTAACACCACATTTCAAGCGCTTCAATTCTCCTCTTTTCTGCTGCACCAATAGTCCAAATTTCACTTCCATACAGTGCCACGCTCCAGACAATAAACAGACACACTATTTAAATCATTATTTCATTTATAATAATCAGCATTAATTTTAAAATAATTATAATCAAAATGAAATAAATACAAATAAAATATTTGAAAAAAAAAGTTTTGTACTATAAGGGATTAAAACTAACAATGTTAAAACACAAACAATTGTGGCCCCCCAACACTAACCACTCTTGGCCGATAATCGATATGTTAAGCCCCTTAAAACAACAAAGACAACAACTGATGTACCAAGATAGGGCAAAATTTTAACAAGTTGCAGTTAGTACTGATGTGAAATAGGACTAGGAACACAAATACGCAGTATTCGTCTCCGAAAATAAGAAATAAGAAGTTCGTGTCGACCGATTGAAAGTTACCAGTCAGTAGTAAAGAAGTAAACTTATAAATTGGACTTAAAAAAATAACTAATCTAATATTTAGCCTACTTCAGTGAATTTTCTTAATAAGTGAGTTAGCCGTGGTGGTTACGGCATGACTGATGGCAGTCGCTCACATCCGGGAGGCGAGGAGGTTCGAATCCCCCCGCCGGCAACCTTGAAGATGGTCTTCTGTGGTTTCCCATCTTCCTTCCAGGCAAATGCCGGGGTTGGTCCCTAACTATAGGCCACAGCCGCTACCTTCCAACTCCTCGTCCTTACATTCCAACTTCCCTCCTTCCCTCCCCAACGGTACTTGTAGCTCACCCATTGGGTGTCCGTCTCGAAGCAGCTACAAAACTGGCGAGCCGAACATGTCCTCGGACACTCCCGGCACTAAAAGCCATACGCTAAACAAAACCAAAAAAACAAAAAAATGAAAAGCTGAAAATTATGGACGTTTTCGAACACATGTGGTTTGCAAATCACTCGCCAATAGTTCAGCGTGTTAACCAGACTGCTTGAGACAGACGTTATAAACACCCTTCAGTGACGCATTCAAATAGGGAGGTGGAGGCGTATTCTATTGAATTGTAAACACGCTAAAGAAGTTCACATTTACTAACCCTGGCATTAGCTGCACCTGGAGAAAACAGATGTGTTGTTGCAAAACGTACACGGTAGATCAAAGCAGAGTCGTTATAGCCTAGTGCGCAAAAAAAGATTAGACTACAGTTGATGGAGGCCATGGACATGACGTCTTATTTTTATGTTTCCCAATTCCCAATAACGACGAAGAGTTGAATGAATCAAACGAGTTCCCAAGTTAATCGCTAATATACAGCCTATTTGCCGAATTCAACGCTGACATAAGCTGTTAAAAACAAGTTCCATACATTTGTGAAATAAAAATAAATAATTCAAAATCCTACTTGCCCATGTTTTAAAAAGCACGGAAAAGAACTCTTAACAGAGTCTCTTCGAAATACAGAAAAAAAAAAGTATTTGTTACAGGCTTATCTAATAATTAAAAATTAAATTAGTAAAGGAATATGCATGTACGCATTCAAACTGAACACGGTGAACAAGCCCAGAAATTATTCAAAATTGCATTTACTAAAAACACAAAAATATGCTAGCTCGAACAATCAAAATATGCACCGCGCATGAGTCATTGTAATGAATTTAACAGGTAATTACTAAGTCAAATAAGAAGAGGTGTTAAAAATAAGCTATGCTTATACGAATAATTATATCATCTGTACCTCCGAATGGATATTGCAGAAAGCAGTTAATCGAACCGTAAAGGGGAAAGACAACCTCACGATCTATTCGCATTATACTTATCTTTCATTATTATACCATACAGAAATAATTATTAACAAAGTGAATTCTATTAATTAATGAAAGAAGTATCCGTCATAACCCTACGCATTAAGTTTTATCCACCATACATTTATCAGCATCTTAAGTGTCCCATTAAGCTTTAGCTTAAAGCCAGTCTTTATTAATTTCCGTTATTAAGGCGCTACCCCCTGGAAGGCTGTTCACCAACCCTAATTTTTCATGTAGTAGCGAGTGAGAGAGTGGCTTTTAGAAGCCAGTGTAATTCCACCTCGCTTGCAATTACTAGGTCATTAATTTCATTACCCATTTTACACATGCGTAATTATAATGGAGACAGTGAACATTAAAGAAAGGAAATGTAAGATAGGAGGTGTCCATTACTTAATACTGAATAGTTAGTTACTCTAAATCCTTGGCCAACTTAAAACGGAACCTATCGTACTCGTCCAGTACGGAAGTGACAAAAATTGAACCAGGCATTAAACGAAAATTACGACTTAAAAATATATATACAGTATAAGCTGTGCATTTTCTGACACGTTCGTCAGCTTTCGCAAATATTTTCAATATCCGTGACTTGAGGCGTTAGCGTGATCTATCATGAAACCGTTTCGTTTTATTTTATCAAACGCGGCAAACCAAACAAGCATAGTAACATCACTACGTATCCCCCAATCAGAAATCCCTCCCCCCAAATAAAAAGCATATTTAAAATAATAACTTCAAATCATTCAGAACAAATCTCAATACATCTTGGGCGAATGTTAAATGTTACGGCCTCTAAAAATCACGTGCAGAAAACTTTCACACCGGCCGTAAGAGATTTCGGTTGGGCGGTTGGTTGGTTGGCTCCTCAGTTTAGGGGCTGCGACAACGCGGTGATGTAGCCCCGTGTACTTTGGGTGTGTGTAGAATTTGTCTGATAACCGGTGTTAATCGTGATAGCTTATCAGTGTGTGTTATCTGTTTTAAATTCAAGTAAAGACTGCAGACAGAGTTTTTTCAAGTAGTTCCTACTTTTGCCGCCAAACGCTACCGTCAACGACTACTAGTTCAGAACTTTGTTACCAGATGCCACCGCAGTCGGCTCCTGGCGACGAACGTCGGAATCTTAAGAGCGTTTGTCAAATGTTTAATCTATAATTTAGCCTCACACAAGTGTAATTAGTGGAAGGATCTTTAACATGCCATAAATCTATGACATGGCACCGCCGGCTTTACCTCCCCTCCGAAGGAAGGCATACTGAGAGATTTTTAATGCTCTTAAAAAATCTGACGACTTCGGCGGGTTTGAATCCGCGATCTTGGTCATAGAAGCTCAGCATGTTACCCACTACGCCACCGAATATTAGAATGAAGCCAAGCCATATAAAATACAGTAATAGAATCATGGATGTTTTCATTCATATTTCAAGTACCGCCTTCGACTTGTATGTGGTGCCTGATCACGCACTCTTCAACGAAAGAGAGAACCAAGTGGGCTTGCATTTGCATTTATTGGCATGGTAATTAGGAGTTTTGACATTTGTCGACGCAACACGCTTCAACGAATGGGAACTAAGTGTGCTTACACTTGTTGCCATGGTAACTAGGGGTCTGATGTTTGTGCACTCAAAGCTGTCCACGCTAATTCCAGATATCCATGTTAAAAGTCAGTCCACTTTCCAGCATAAACAATGAATCTACAGGATCAATCAGTAGTTGTGTTTACTTACGAACAGTTAAACCTTAGGACAACATTATCACCAGAGGAATGCCTTTTTCCTTAGATGTAGTGGTATTCATAAGTAAACTCCAGAATAATAAATTATTACCGTAAACTGGGGTGAATAGGGACGCAGGGGTGAATAGGGACAACAGTTCAAGAAAAAGTCCCAATTGATATTAATACTAAGATAACTGAGCTATGCTCGTGGCATCTGCTGTTTTAAACTCCTGGTGAGTAGCTTTTAATCAACTGCTTGGGTTCTATATTCTTTAGAATTATTTCAGCAGTTGGTCCACATGCAAATGTTTATCAGCTGTTTTTATGAGATTGAGTTTGCACTTAAACTTCTTTTGTGCGTCCGAGATACATTCCCGTAGTCTTTGAAAAAGTTGTCAGGTAATTGCTATTATTATTTCTGAGATATATTAGCATACATCCATAGTAAAATAGTGATTTCGAAACAAATGATCAGTTATTGTATTGTAGGCTGCTTTTTTTTTTTTTTTTTTTTTTCCTTTCCGGGGTGAATCGAGACAACATAGTTAGCAAGTACAAGAGTGACCCCCAGAGCTCATCGACACAAATCTGCTGCACATGAGGACCTGGAGAAGTCTATGAACCCTTTACCTGTTATCTCCAGTCATGGAAGCAGACATGCTCAGGTTTCAAGAAAACTGGAATTCACCCTTTAAATATGAACAGAGTTCTCGATATGTTGCCGATTGAACAAGATGGAGAAGATAACTCTATCAATGACAGCCTAACTGGATTCCTGAAAAATCAAAATCAAACCTGGCAGAAAACGAAAGCTTTAGGCTATGTACCACATGGCAGAAGTGTCCATGCACATGACTTGGGGTCACAGAAAGAAGTGGAAGAACAACACAGCAATGATGACAGTGATAGTGACTACAGTGCAGAGAAGCAAGCACATCAAAGGACCCTGACCCCTATTCTGAATTACAGTCTGAAGAAGTTGGAGTTCAGTCTGTTCATCAGACATTACATGCTGGTCAGTGGGTGAATGTGAAATTTGAGAGCCTTAAGGGAGATGGAAAATGTTTCATTGGGAAAATCATGAATGTTGTGCGAGTTGGAGTGACTTACGATGCATCATTTTCGAGAGAGACTTCCAAGGACAAAAATCTTGATGTTTTTTTTTTCAAATGTAGAAGATATGTCTGAATTCGACCAGGAGCAAATAGTTCACATAATGAAAGAATCCACAGCTAAGAGAGGCAGACATTAGTTTTAAGTGAAGTTTGTGTTCATACTGTAACCTTACCATTTGTCTACATCACTAAAAACATGGTGGTTATATATGTTCCATGGTGTATGTTTTCCCTATTTTGTATCTACACTTTTTATATTTCGCATTCTGTATTTTGCAACATAGTTCTGTGTCCCTAATAACCCCAGTGGCCACTGGGATAGAGTTTTGTATTTTTCTTTATGACTGTCCCTATTGACCCCATCCTCGGGACGAAAAGGGACACTTTTTATTAATAAATAACTCAATATTCTCACAAGCTACATTGCCGATATTTGGTTCAAAAGAGAGGGTGAAATACAACTTTTCACTTCAAAGAGCTAAAGTATGTAATATTTCTTGTCCGTGGATTTATTTCTAAAATAATACAAAAATATGTCCCTATTCACCCCAGTTTAACCGGTATTGAAAGAAAATATTTTTGGATAGTTCTAAATTTACCTGAAGCGTAGACACTCTATGGAAGTGAAACTTTGACTGTTGGAGCAGCAGAAAAGAGGAGAATTGAAGCGTTTGATATGCGGTGTTACAGGAGAATGATGAAGATCAGATGGGTAGATAGGGTTACGAATGAAGAGGTATTAAGACGAGTGGGAGAGAAGAGATGTTTCTGGCGATTGCAAATGAAGAGAAGAGATAGGTTGTATCACACATACTAAGACACCCAGGAATAGCAAACATAGTTATAGAAGGAAGGGTGGAGGATAAGAACTGTTGGGGTAGACCAAGGTAAGAATATGTTAAACAGATTCCCTCGGATGTAGAGTGTATTAGCTATGTAGAAACGATTAGCTCAGGACAGGGAAGCATTGAGGGCTGCATCGAATCAGTCCAAAGACTGAAGACTCAAAAAAACAACAACAGTTTTAAATTGTAATTAATTCACTTACGCCCATGCCAGATTTCTTTTAGGTGCACCGTTACCGGTACTTCAGAGACAATCATCATTTCCTGTAGGCTATATCAATGAATCACATTCGCACAAAAATTTGAAATTCAATATTAACTCGTATTCTAGCATAGAAAAGAAAAAAATTGTATTATAATAGTACATTATGCAACGAGCCTATAATGGCTATAATTAAGACACGAGTATTTTTATAAAACGAGCGTATGCGAGTTTAAAAATTTCCATACGAGTGTCTTAATTAGCATTATAGGCGAGTTGCATACGACTGTTTATGTTCGACGATAATTATAACTTTATTATATGTTTTAACATAAATATTCATAAATATCTGTTCAGTCACTAGAATGTTGTGATCGGGTGCTGCGGTGGGTAGTATATCTCTGTTTTCCAAGCTCTCTGGACAACCGACGCATGCGCTCTGTGTGCTTCAATGCCATATGTTAAGATTGTGCTCCAGTATTCAGTAAAACTGTCACCGAAGTCGTTTCAAAACCACGCGTAGTGTAGAAATTGATTTTGGGGATATTAAGGTACAGTGCCATTTCTTGTCTCATATTCACCAGTTTATTTACTTGAGCTCTGATTGGTGGGAGAAACTGTTTCATAATGAAAAATAGTGTTATAATGAGCCTCATTATGATACAGTTTTCTGACACATAATAGTTAGGGTCGAACATAAAGCACTTTTGAATGTTTCTTCCTCAGCAGGTGGTGAAAACTGAAACCGTAGAAAACAATGGTTTGGGGAACATCTTCCGCGGAACATTCTCAAATGGTCATTGACACTTAACAGGTATTTAAACCACATTCCATTCATCTCGGGAAGAGATATGTCCTTTTTTTCATTTGCAAAGCTAGGCACACCAGACCCTAAGAGTTTCCGAATGTGTATCCGATACAAATATAGCTTGTCCGGCACATTGATACCCACCCTGACTGCCAGCCTACTTACTAATCTGCTCGTTCTGAACACAATAAAAGATACAGTCGTAGGCAGGTCATGTGAAATAAATATATTTTCTGTGTGTATTGGAATCTCGTCCACCCATTGCCACAGAACCAAGAAATACCCACATTTCAACCCACAGAAATAAAAACAAGATGTTCAGTAAAGAACATATAGCCTACTTTCTCCTAAATGCATTGTTATAACGCATTGTCCTTTTCAAGGAGTATAATTGAATGTTGGTTGTAGTAGCTTGTTGAAATACAACGTGTAATACGAATATTAAACATGAATATGAGGTGCCCTTTGCTAGTGCTACCTCTGTTAAAAACATTCAAATCGGTTTCACCGTGTTTGAATTGATATGGGTAATCGAATTGCACACAAACATGGCCGCTATCTGCAAACTATTGGGCTGATGACCTTGTAGTTCAGTCAATAAATGCTTCCCACAAAACGGTACGTTGTTACACAATTTGGTAGAGATCAAATGATTAGGTTGGTCGTAATTTGATTTATGCTTTTAACATTTGGGTGGCCGCCATTCCGTTTCCGTTAAGATGGCGGCTATATTAAACATGACACTGAGGTGCCCTTTGCTATTGCTACCTCTCTACCAAATTTCGCTCAATTCGGTTTTACCGTGTTTGAATTGATAGGGGGAATCGATGTGCACACATACATGGCCACCATATGCAAACTATTGGACTGATGACCTTGTAGCTTGGTCAAAGAACTACTTTTCATGTATAGTTATGTTGTTGCAAAATTTGGTAGAGATCAGATGATAAGGTTGGCCGTAATTTGATTTGAGCTTTTAACATTTGGATGGCCGCCATTACGTTTTCGTCAAGATGGCGGCGATATAAAACATGACACTGAGGTGTCCTTTGCTAGTGCTACCTCTGTACCAAATTTCGTTCAATTCGGTATCATCGTGTTTGAATTGATAGGGGGAATCGATTTGCACACATACATGGCCGCCATCGTCAAACTATTGGGCTGATGACCTTGCCGTTTACTCAAAAGGCGCTCGCCATAAAAATATATGATGTTGCAAAATTTGGTAGAGATCAGTTGATTAGGTTAGTCGTAATTTGATTTAAGCTTTGAACATTTTGGGTGGCCGCCATTACGTTTCCGTCAAGATGGCGGCGATATAAAACATGGCACTGAGGTGCCCTTTGCTAGTTCTACCTCTGTACCAAATTTCGTTCAATTCGGTTTCACCGTGTTTGAATTGATAGGGGGGGGGGGGGGGGGGCAGACATTCAGAGTACACACACTCGCAAACACACAGACACACAGACACACAATTCTTGGCCCTGTGTAGATCTCATAAGTTCACTTTCATTTTTAGCAAAAATCGAAAGTAGGCTAATAATAATAAAACAAGTAGTTCCGTGACGAACTAAACAGCATAATTTTCTTAAAATATAATATCCATACCAATGATTGACATCTATCTACAGGGTCATTATCTATGTGAGCCCCGATAAACACGGCAAACTAAGCCGGCTTTGACTGGCGCAGATCGAGGGTATACAGTTCAGCTGTTCAACAGCCCTATAACTCATAGGCTATGAGCTGGGCGTTAGTCGTCCTTGGATACCCGCCGTCCGTTGCGGAGCTAGTTTTCTTTTATATAAATAAATATAAGGCAGTCTTATTTGCTTTAATAACCGAATTAGATGCTTTTAGGTTCCATCGTGAAAAAAGAAATCTTATTACGTCCTAACGTAAAATTAGGTAACTTTTGGCTCTATAAAAATCGAAGTGTATTCCTCGTTGGTACCAAAAACATTAAAATAAACTGAAATTTGGCGAGTATGAGGTTAGGAATAAAAACCTACAAATCTGGAGCTTGGTTATAACTTATTTTCTGTTTCACCCACATTCCCCATTATAAATTCTCTTCTCCATGAAAACCATGGCCACAAAGACAAGAGATTAGAAACTTTTCAAGAGCTAACAAGATAAAGAAATAGACAATAACAGCATTGTACTGGAAATAAGTAGAGCAGTTATTTTTATAAATAAACTAAAGCTCAACTAATGGCTTTCATTTCAGTTACACGTTTTCCCTTTTAAGTGTTGACTTCCATGAAATTCATTGCCACACTGAAACACGCCACAACGAAATAGTTAAGATCTAAATAAGATGACAAGCGAGGTGGGAGAAAAAAACAAGTAGTTCCGTGAAGAACTATACAGCCTATTTTCATATATCCTACTTATGTTAATTGCCACTATCAACATACACAACTTCAGTTTGATTGCTGTAATAGATTCGTAGATATTGAGAACCGACTAAATATTTCGGATGGTCGCCATGTTGGATTTTATATATGTAGGTCCTAGAGTTATGTACTGTTACATGCAGATTATTATGAACGTGTAGTATTCAAACTTCAATCGCATAGTTAGGACACAAGAAAAAACAAGGAGATTTAAAAATTTTTCACAGCTGCCATCTTGAGGTTATGGAAACAATTGAAATAAATTAGATGCCAGTGGAGTAACATTCGTATAAGGATTTGCTGTACCAAGTTTCACTGCACGCGGATGGTTAAATTGCGAGAAACGTCCATGTGAATATTTATAATTCGCGTCACCGCCATGTTGGATTTGTGATCACCAGGTTATTTAAAGTTCTATAGGTGAACTTAAGTTCATAGCCCCTATGAACATTAAAAAATGCAGTTTGATTGCTAAAATAGATTCGTAGATATTCAGTATCGTCTAAATATTTCGGATGGTCGCCATGTTGGATTGTTAAATGTATAGGCCATAGAGTCATGTACCATTAAAGGAAAATTATTGCGTAGGTTCATTATTCAAACTTTCACTTCGATCGCATGACTACATCACAATAAATAAAATCTTAATTTTAAAATTCGCACTGCCGCCATATTGAGGTTATGTAAACAATTGAACTAAATTAGATACCAGTGGATTACAATGTGTATAAATATTTCCTGTGCCAGGTTTCAGTGCGCTTGGAACATTAAATCGCGAGAAAGGTCTATTTAAAATTTTCAAATTCGCTTGGCCGCCATGTTCCTTTTGTAGTTAACCGGTTTTTGAAAGTCTTATAGACGGACTTCCAGTAGTGCCCTTTATCTCCGTACAAAATTTCAGGGTTTTACCGCTAATAGTTTCAGAGATATAGAATGCCGGTGAAATATTTCGCACATCCACCATCTTGTGATTATGTAAACAATTGAACGAAGTTAGATGTCGGTGCATTACAATGTATATAAACATATACTGTACCAAGTTTCATTGCGTTTGGTTGGTCAAATCGCGAGTAACGTCTATTTAAAAGTCGCAAATTCGCTTGGCCGCCATGTTGGTTTTGTACTTACCAGGTTTTCAAAAGTCACATAAGTGAACTTATAGTAGTTCCCTCTATCACCATAGAAAATATCAGGGTAATATCGGTAATAGTTTCGGAGATATTGAATGCTGGTGAAATATTTCGCACAGCCGCCATGTTGGATTGGTGAGTCGTAACAAAATTTGAAGGGCACGGTCGAGGTCGCCGGGAATAGTGCTATGAACTTTCCGAGTTTCATTGAAATCGCTCCAGCCGTTTAGATTTTATTAGGGGAACACACACACACGCACACACACACGGACAAAAGGTGATCTCATAAGCCTATATTTTCAAAATTGAAAATAGGCTAAAAACAGTTTTACAACGTTTTAGTCCAGAGAATCAACTGAGCAGCGTTACCGTAGGAGGCATGCAGAACATGATAGCAGTGTTGCCAACCCATGTTGGAACAAAAGAAGGAGATGGATGGCCACTCATAAAAGGAGGAAATTGAAGTAGATTTTTATATATCCCGAGGTTGGTCAGAAGTAACCGTTGCTTGCCAAAGATAGTAACAGCATTTAGAATAAGCATGTTCTTGGTTTTACGCCCATTTTTACTGCTGCGGCTTTTAGAGACACAGGGGTGCCGGAATTGTACCCCAAAGGGTTTCTTTAACGTGCCAGTAAATCTGACACGGCTCCCTCGCATTTGCACACCCTCAAATGCAGCTGACTGCGCCAGGATTCGATCCTGCAACCTTGAGCACAGCAAGCAAGAACGAGTAACTTACACCAGTGTGGCCAAGTTCCGACTGCGATAAGTTCTTTAAGCCTTAAAGGGTGAGTCATACTCAATTGATAATGAGGAGGTTCGTGACGATTTCCGGCTCTGCGAAGAAATTTAATTCTCGTCTGAGGGCTGGAACGGGGTACACTCAGCCTCGTGAGGCAAAACTGAGAAGAGGTGGATTTAACTCCTACCTTTGCCATCCTGGATGTAGTTTTCCTCATCTATACCAAGCAAATGCTGGGATGGTACATAACTTACGACCACGGCCGCTTCCTTCACTCATCCTACCTCAATTACAAATACACACAGTAGTACAGATATCAGAGAAGTCTCCGTGGCTTAGGCGGCAGCACGCCGGCCTCTCACCGCTGGGTCCGTGGTTCAAATCCCGGTTACTCCATGTGAGATTTGTGCTGGACAAAGCGGAGGCAGACAGGTTTTTCTCAGGGTACTCCGGAGATTAACCACAGGGTTCAGTCTGCCTGGATTAACTGGAAAAGGTTTTCTGGCATTCTGTGTGACAAAAGACTCAATATAAGGGTAAAAGGAAGGGCCTACAAGACAGCTGTGAGGCCAGCCATGATGTATGGTGAGGAGATATGGGCAATAAGTCACTATGTCATAAGCTGGAAGTGACTGAGATGAAGATGCTGCGCTGGATGTGTGACGTCACTAGGATTGATCACATCACAAATGAGAAAATTAGGGGCACAGTTAAAGTAACAGAAGTCTCCAAGAAAATCCAGGAGAGAAGACTGCTGTGGTATGGGCATGTCAGGCGTCGAAATAACTATGTAGGGAGGAGAGCGATGTCTCTGGTTGTGGATGGCACGAGGAATAGAGGCAGACCTCGAAAAAGATGGACTGATAATATCCATGAAGACCTAAAGGAGAAGCAGTTAGGGGACGGCGATGTGTGGGACAGAATAAAATGGAAAGTGGGATAAGATAAAGAAGAAGAAGAAGAAGAAGAAGAAGAAGAAGAAGACTCCAGTTTTCCCTGTCACAAATTTCATTCTCCACTATCATTTCATTTCATCTGCCATTCATTTATTCATTGTCCCAGGGGAGTGCGACAGGCTTCAGTAGCCGGCACAGATTATATCCTCGCTGCTAGATGGGGGCTTCATTCATTCCATTCCTTGACCCAGTCAGTCGACTGGAAACAGGCTATGGATTTTCATTTCAGAACAGATATCACAGTGATACAGGTTTTATCAGAAAAATTATACACACACTCAAGTACCCGGGGCTACACGACCACGGTGTCGCAAAGCCCCTAAAAGAATCAACAACTAAATATATATGGCAACTAAAAACAAAATAACATGGGACATCTTTGCTCATTTGCCTGGAGGAAGTATGGAAAACCACACAAGGTAACAACTACCAGCGCTGAGATTCGAAACTTTGATCTCCGGACTCGCTGCTGCTCCACGCCACAGTCATGGTGAGAGACTTAACGCACAAGGCGTCAAGATGTAAACGAGGTGACAAAATTTCAGATTAGCAATACAGCAAACGAGTTTCAATATACAAATAGATCGTTACCAATGTAAATCGCTCGGACGTGATTCTGTCAGCATTGTTAAAGCAACACAAACAGAGCCTTCTACCTGTATATATTTGTTTCCATTTTGTCCCCGTTAAACACGGGTGGATGGAGAAGGACGGGTGCGGAGCGAGAGATGGGAAACGGCAAAGTTTGGAGCTAGCAATTAATAGCGCTCTCACCATTTACCAGTTTAATTTGCCTAATGTCATGTACGTAATATACACACCGTTACTCGACACCAGTGTTTCTCCAACACCAACCCGCGACCCTGTATCGGGTCCCATCTATCAGACCTCAGGATGTTGCTGAGGAAGTATGGAAAACCACACAAGGTAACAACTACCAGCGCCGAGATTCGAAACTTTGATCTCCGGTCTACTTGCAAAAAATTAAAGTAGACTTATGAGATCACTACAGGGCCAAAAATTGTGTGTCTGTGTGTGTGTGCTCTGAATGTCTGTCTCCCCCCCCCCCCTATAAATTTGAACACGGTGAATCCGAATTGAACAACATTTGGTACAGTGGTAGCACTGGCAAAGGGCACCTCAGTGTCATGCTTTAAATCGCCGCCATCTTGACGTAGACGTAATGGCGGCCACCCAAATGTTCAAAGCTTAAATCAAATTACGACCAACCTATTCATCTGATCTCTGCCAAAGTTTGTAACATTATACTTTTAAGTATGAAGAATCCTTTGACCAAACTGCGAGGTCATCTGCCCAATAATTTGCGGATGGGGGCCATGTTTGTGTGCAAATTGATTCCCCCTATCTTTTCAAACACGGTGAATCCGAATTGAACGAAATATGGTACAGAGGTAACACTAGCAAAGGGCATCTCAGTGTCATGTTTTATATCGCCGCCATCTTGACGTAAACGTAATGGCGGTCACCCAAATGTTAAAAGCCTAAATAATATTACGACCAACCTAATCATCAGATCTCTACCAAATTTTGCAACGTTATACCCTTATGTATGAAGAATCTTTTGACCAAACTACGAGGTCATCTGCCCAATAATTTGCGGATGGGAGCCATGTATGTGTGCCAATTGATTCCCCCTATCTATTCAAACACGGTGAAACAGAATTGAACGAAATTTGGTACAGAGGTAGCACAAGCAAAGAGCACCTCAGTGTCATGTTTTATATCGCCGCAATCTTGACGGAAACGTAATGGCGGCCACCCAAATGTTCAAAGCTTAAATCAAATAACGACCTACCTTTTTATCTGATCTCTACCAAATTTTGTAACATTATACCTTTATGTATGAAGAATCTTTTGACCAAACTACTAGGTCATCTGCCCAATAATTTGCGGCTGGCGGCCATGTATGTGTGCCAATCGATTCCCCCTATCTATTCAAACATGGTGAAACTGAATTGAACGAAATTTGGTACAGAGGTAGCACTAGCAAAGGGCACCTCATATTCATGTTTAATATCCGTATGACACTTATTGACAAGCTACTACAACCAACATTCAATTATACTCCTTGGAAAGGACAAAGAGTTATAACAATACCCATGCATTTAGGAGAAAGTAGGCTATATGTTCTTTACTGAACATCTTGTTTTTGACTATTTTAATCATACGAAAAATATAGGATTATGAGATCATCTTTTCCCCGTATCTACTGTATGTCGTCGAATCGTTTCTGAAGAGATGTCATTGAAAATTAAATTACAGTATTACTACACCCTCTAAGCACTACCGTAACTTATCTTTATTACTCCCATAACTGCCAGCGATCATAGAAGTTATGGCTTTGCGAGAAAATTTTCATTAGTACAAGGAGTTAAATCAATACGATGTCGTAAGCCCCCAACTAAAAGAGAAACACATTTGATAATATGGCCAGCTTCTGTAACACAAAAATCACATTAAAAAAAGCATTTTAAAGCAAACAAACCATAAAAAAGGCGACTTTCACTGACCTATACCTGTCAGCTTACAGATTAAGTAATTCACGGTTTACATAATATCAGTATTCACAATCACAACAAATGGAGAGTCTTTCAATTCCTGGAATTAAAAAGTAGTTCCGCGAAGAACTATACAGCCTATTTTCAAACATCCTACTTATGTTAATTGCCTCTATCAACATACAAAATTTCAGTTAGATTGCTATAATATATTTGTAGATATTGAGAACCGTCCAAATATTTCGGTTGGTTGCTATGTTGGATTTTTATATATGTAGGCCTTAGAGTTATGTACTATTAGATGACGATTTTTGCGTAGATTCATTATTGAAACTTTCACTTCGATCGCATGATCAATACACTATAAATAAAAACTTAATTTTAAAACTGCCCACAGCCGCCATCTTGAGGTTATGTGAACAATTGAACGAAATTAGATGCCAGTGCATTACAATGTGTATAAACATTTACTGTGCCATATTTAACTGCTCTCAGATGGTTAAATCGCGAGAAAAGTCTAAAAAAATGTTTCACCTTCGCTTGCCCACCAGGTTCGTATTGTATTTTACAGGTTTTTGGAAGTCATATATCCGAACTTCTAATAGTACCCTTTATCACCGTACAAAATTTCATGGTGGTATCAGCAATAGTTTCGGAGATGTAGAATGACTGAAATATTTCGCACAGCCGCCATCTTGAGGTTATGTAAACAATTCTAAATTAGATGCCAGTGCATTACAATGTGCATAAACATTAACTGTACCAAGTTTCATTGCATTCGGATGGTTAAATCGCGAGAAAAGTCTATTTTAAAGTTTCAACTTCGCTTGGCCTCCATGTTCGTTTTGTAGATAACAGGTTTTTGAATGTCTCATAGTTGAACTTTTAGTAGTGCCCTTTATCGTCGTACAAAATTTCAGGGTGATATCTGTAATAGTTTCGAAGATATAGAATGTCAGTGAAATATTTCTCACAGCCGCCATGTTTGATTGGTGAGACGTAATAAAATTTGAAGGACACGGTCGGGGTCGGTCGTAATAGTACTATGACCTATCCGAGTTTCATTGAGATCGCTCCAGCCGTTTGGAAGTTATTAGAGGGGGACACACACACATACTGTACATACGCACACACACGGACACATGGACAGAAGGTGATCTCACAAGCCTATTTTTACATAAAATGAAAATAGGCTAAAAACTATAAATTAGCATTAACCAGGCGCGGTGGCCGAGAGCACTAAAGCACTAACTTGTGCATCGGGAAAGTGTGGGTTCGAATCCCACCTCGGCCGTCCTGAAAATGGTTTTCGTGGTTTGCCTATTTCCACCACCGGGCAAATACCTCCTTTCAACAAGTCCACAGCCGACTTCCTACCCACATGCTTTCTCTGACCCTTCCTTAAATTAGACCTAAGTAAACGGTCGCCTGTCACCATCCCCAGTTGTATCTGCTGACAAAGTGTGTCCAGATCCCAAACACTGCACATGCGACGGTAAAGGAATGATCGCTCGCAGAGTCCGTTGGTGAAGCTGAGTATTAACTTCCTAAGTCTCAGTAGGTCTATTATGTAGTTTTACACAACTTACAATGAAATAACCTATTATGCTGAAAATTATTTGCAAAATATTAACAAAGAACGAAATGTACATCTGTAAAATTACACACTCAACTATTTCCGCAAGCAATATGAAAATTTTCATGACTCGAAAACGCGTCAGTCATTACACAACCGTCCAAATTTCGAAAATGTACAATGTTCTTTTTTGAAGACCTCATCACCCTAGCGTTGAGACATTGCAGCCCGAGGTTTCAGGACAGACCACCCTGTAAGAAAACCGGCACCATCTGGACAAAAGAGAGAAAAGAAAAAGGTTGGTTGGTTGGTCGGTTCCTTAGTTTAGGGGCTGCGACAACGCGGTCATGTAGCCCCGCTTACTTTGTGTGTGTGTAGAATCAGTCTGATAACCGGGGTTAGTTGTGATGGCTGTAGTAGTGTTGTTATCTGTTAGGTAGATTTAATTAGAAAGCTAACTATTGCAATGGGTACCATGTTTCGACTTCCGGAAAATTTCGACATATCTTCGCGTTTCACATCCCCCAGACCCCAAAACCACCGTCAGTGAGATATGCTGGCGGGCATGCGAAAGTTTCCTCGTTCGCCTCGGCATGCCGCATGCCCGCCAGCATATATCTGTCTCCTTCTATCACACTCCCTTCCCTGAAGCACAGCAGTGGCCAGCGGCTTGCTGCCTGGCTCAGCAAATACGGCGAGTTCGTAGATTTGAATCGCGCGCCCGGAAGTAACAAAGTAACCTCATTTTCTCGGAGGGAAAAATTTTCTCCGCCAATCCGATTGCGGCATCGTCTTTTACATAACACGCAGAGCGTCCCTGATTTTTTTTTGTCGGTATTATTAAGATACACCCTGCATATATAGTATATATCAGCTTTTTGTGGACACGATAACTACCGTAATTTTGCACCAATCACTTTAAATATTTTACGTAATATGTACCCCTTTAGAATCTCGGTCGAGTTCGTTAACGGGCAAAATCGGTCGAAGGGGGTGAAAATGGGGGGCTTTTATTTTTCGAAAAAGTGAAATATCGCCATAACTCTTTTAATACGTGAAATATCGAATCCATTAAAAGTTCATACTATGTGTCGGATAAGGGCCAAACATTTATGTTTAAAAAGTTTTTTGATAGCACCAACCATTTACCAAACGGGTGGGAAAAAGTGGGTTTTTCGGGAAACTTTAATCATATCTCTCTTAATAGGCACACTATCAAAACCGTACCAAATGGACAATATTCCCCTAATAATTACTTAAAACTTTTGTTTGAATGAATTTTTGAGATGACCCACCATTACGCCAAGGGATGAGAAAAATGATTTCGGAATTATAAGAAAATGCCAAGACCCATCAGAGGTTACCATGACAACGCTTCTAGATTGATAAGGGATGAGATATCAGAGGTTGCCATGACAACGCCCTTGCACGAGATCACATTCAGTTTTCCATCTGACTCTGTGGAAGCGGCTTAGGTGACGTAACTGGTAGCAAGCTGAACTTCTATGCCCAAAGTCGCGGGTTCAAAGCCGGCCGAAATCATGGGATTTTCTAACAGTGCTAAAAATCCCTCAGTATGCCTTCCTTCGGAGGGTAAGTTCCAACGTTGCTGGTTGCGGTGGCATCTAGTAGCCAAGTTCACAGCTAGGTGTCGTTGATGGTAGTGGTAGCAAAATTGCGAACTACTACAGTACTTCAAATTGACTGTCTGCAGTCCTTACCTGAATTGCAGACTAATACAGCCATCACAATTAACACCGTTTATCAGACAGATTCTACACACACCTAAAGTACACGGGGTTACATGACCGCGTTGTCGCAGCCCCTAAACTGAGGAACTAACCAACATCTCTGAGGGAGATAAAATTTTGCGTGATGAAGTAACAGACTGTTAAGATAGTTACACATCAGTGTCGAAACCTTGCATAAGGACAGTGTGACCACAAGTATAACAAGTAGTTCCGTGAAGAACTATACAGCCTATTTTCATATATCCTACTCATATTAATTGCCTCTATCAACATACAAAATTTCAGTTTGATTGCTATATTAGATTCGTAGATACTGAGAACCGACTAAATATTGCAGACGGTAGCCAGGTTGGATTTTTATTTATGTACTATTACATGAAGATTATTGTGTTCGTGTGGTATTCAGACTTCGATCGCATGATTAGGACACAAGAAGTAAAAACGAGATTTTAAAATTTCGCACAGCTGCCATCTTGTGTTTATGAAAACAATTGAAATAAATTAGATACCAGTGGATTAACATTTGTATAAGCATTAACGTGCAAAGTTTCACTGCACTCAGATGGTTAAATCGTGAGAAACGTCCTTTTAAATATTTATACTTCGCGTCGCCGCCATGTTGGATTTGTGCTCACCAGGTTACTGAGAGTCATATAGGTGAACTTATGTTCATAGCCTCTATGAATATAAAAAAATCAGTTCGATTGCTGGAAAAGATTCTTAGATATTGAGAACCATCAAAATATTTCGGATGCTCGCCATTTTGGATTGTTATATGTATAGGCCATAGAGTTATGTACCATTAAAGGAAAATTATTGCGTAGCTTCATTATTCAAACTTTCACTTCGATCGCATGGTTACGACACAAGAATAAAAACTTAATTTTAAAATTTCGCACAGCCACAATCTTCAGTTTATGTAAACAATTGAACTAAATTAGATGCCAGTGAATGACAATATGTATAATCATTTACTGGACCACATTTCAATGCGCTCATATGATTAAATCACGAGAAAAATGTATTAGAATGCTTCAACTTCGCTTGGCCGCCATGTTCGTTTGGTGGCTTACAGGTTTTTGAAAGGTACATAGATAAACTTGTAGCAGTGCTCTTTATCACCGTACAAAATTTCAGGTTGATATCATAAATAGTTTCGGAGATATTGAATGCTGGTGAAATATTTCGCACAGCCGCCATGTTGGATTGGTGAGACGTAACAAAATTTGAAGGGCACGGTCGGGGTCGCCCGGAATAGAGCTATGAACTTACAGAGTTTCATTGAAATCCCTCCAGTCGTTTAGATTTTATTAGGGACACACACACACACACACGGACAAAAGGTGATCTCATAAGCCTATTTTTTTCAAAATTGAAAATAGGCTAAAAATGGACCCCAAATGACAAGAAGGTTACCGTGCCCATAAGACAGTAAAATGTTAAAAATATGCAAGGAAAGACGAAAAAAAAAGTTAATTAAGCTCCAATTGTAAAATACTTTCTCGCAATAAATGAGGTCTGGTTGGTTGGTTCCTCAGTTTAGGGGTTGCGACAACGCGGCCATATAGCCCCGTGTACTTTGGGTGTGTGTAGAATCTGTCTGATAACCGGTGTTAATTGTGATGACTGTATTAGTGTGTGTTTCTGTTTCATAATTCAAGTAAGGACTGCAGACTTTGAATTTTCAAGTAGTTCCTACTTTTGCAGCCACCGTCAGCAACTACTAGTTCAGAACTTGGCTACTAGACGCCACCGCAGTCAGCTCCTGGCGACGAACGTAGGAACCTGAGCGTTGTTTACATTTTTAACCTAATTTAGCCTCACACAGGTGTAATTAGTGGAAGGTTCTTTAACATGCCATAAATCTATGACATGGAACCGCCGGCTTTACTTCCCCTCCGAAGGAAGTCTAAATGAGGTCTGATCGTCTACGAAAACCAGCACATTTAGCCTATTATAGCCTATCCCCTAGTTTGTCCGGTGATATCTACCTCCGCCTTCCGGCGTGCCGAGAGGACTTTTTTAAAATTCAAGTAAGGACTGCATACATTCGATTTTCCAAGTAGTTCCAACTTTTGCTACCAAACACCACCGTCAACTACCAACTAGTTCTGCACTTTGTTACTAGATGCCACCACACTCGGCTCCTGGCGACAAACGTTGGAACCTGAGAGCGTTACTCAAAGATAACCTATAATTTAGCTTCACAAAGGTGTAAATAGAGGAAGGTTCTTTATCATGCCATAAATCTATGACCAGGGACCGCCGGCTTTACTTTCCCTCCGAAGGAAGGCATACTGAGGGATTTATAAAGCTCTTAAAAATCCGACGACTTCGGCCGGATATGAACCCGCGGCCTTGGGAAAAGAAGCTCAGCATGCTACCGACTACGCCACCGAAGCCGCTAAAAGGAGGAACACAGCCAGAGAATGCACGAATATTGGGCAAACAAAGTCCCTCGCCAAGCTGAAAAGTACAAGGTCGTGGTCCTTAGCTGGCCCATCCGAAAGAAGATGAAGAAGAAGAAGATTACCGCGGTCTACAGTGGGCCAAAAACGACAGAAGAAGAACAATCATAATCTTAAGTCTCTTTTAAATACGCGGCTTCCAGAGACGGTGGGGTGCCCAAATTACGCCCCGATATGGAGCTTTAGCGTGCAAATAAATCTACTAGACGGCTCCCTCACATTAAAGCACACTCAAATGCCAGCCGACTGCGCCGGAATTCAATCCAACAACCTTGGGGACAGCAAGCGAGAGCGAAAGCCTCTTCGGAACAGGTAGAACAACGTGTCTATAAATCATAGTATGCTTCACCACAGTCAAGCCCTGCGCGGATATCCGGATATCCTCAAAATTATTGGCCATGCGGATATAGTTTGTATGTCTGTGCGGATAATGTTTGGAGTACCGGTAAATTTGCGGATAGTTCTTTTTTATCATTTCAAATGATCTTGTCGACTTCGTCATTATGCTTGGGTCCAACGTTATGCGTTACGGAGACGGAGGTGACGTCATGCAGCCGAGCGGGAGGTGACGTCATGCAGCCGCGCGGGAAGCGAGTGCGTAACGTCATGCGGCCACGCGGGAAGCAGAAGCTAATGGTTATTGGAGTCTGTTGAAAGAGTCCTGGGGCGTCGAGCGACCTGGGGCTTTGAGCGAAGCGAACACAAGAATACAGGGTGACTTCTAAAGAGATATACAAGATGCCATATAAGAATACAGGGTGCCTCCTAAAGAGGTGTGCAGGATGTAAGAGCAAAATACAGTACAAGATGCCAGATAACAATACAGGGTGACTCCTAAAGAGATATACAAGATGCCAGATAAGAATACAAGGTGACTCTTAAAGAGGTGTACAAAATGGCAGAGAAGAATACAGAGAGTGACTCCTAAAGAGTTGCACAAGATGTCAGAGAAGAATACAGGGTGCCTCCTGAAGAGGTGTGCAGGATGTCAGAGTAAAATACAGTACAAGATGCCAGAGAAGAATACAGGGTGACTCATAAACAGATATACAAGATGCCCGATAAGAATACAAGGTGACTCTTAAAGAGGAGTACAAGATGGCAGAGAAGAATACAGGGTGACCCCTAAAGAGGTGCACAAAATGTCGGACAAGATTACAGGGTGACTCCTAAAGAGGTGTACAAGATGTCACACAAGAATACAGGGTGACTTCTAAAGAGATATACAAGATGCCAGATAAGAATACAGGGTGCCTCATAAAGAGGTGTGCTGGATGTCAGAGCAAATTACAGGGTGACACTTAACGAGGTGTACAGTTTGTTAGATTCAATTAAAATACAGGGTGACCCTTTAAGAGGTTTGCGAGATATCAGATTCAAAAAATGGGTGACTCTTAAAGAGTTGTAAAGGATGTCAGACTCAAATACAGGATGACCCTTAAAGAGGTGCCCGCGCGGGAAGCCTAAGTTAATGGGTATTGGAGTCTGTTGAAAGAGTCCTGAGCCTTTCTAACACGTGTAGCATTTGTAGCATGCGTCATTTGAAATGATACGTCTAGTCTTTCAGACTGACTGTAATTTTTTTAATATATCGGTAATACGTTTTCGGTATGTTTCTTTTAAGACAAATGTAAGATGATTTAAGCTAATATCATTCAAATTATGTCAGTAAGCATAATTAACACTCCGAACTCAAAAGGTTGCAATTTTGGCTGTATAACATTCATTTTAAACATAATAGGCTACAAAGCCTAAGGGAATGACTTTCTCCTCAAATGTCTAAATGTGTTGCTTTAATACTTTATGCTTTATCGAATTAAAATAGCATTGTAATGCCAGTAGATTCAGATAACGAACGTGCGGATGCGGATAACAGTCGAACGGATGCGGATAAAGTCGTGCGGGTGTGGTTGAAGGTTTGTTCACCCGCGCAGAGCTCTAACGATAACAGCTATCTCATCTCAATTGTGTGTGATTCATAGTGTCTTATTCATCAACCCGTGATAACAATGTCGGCTAACAAATGATTCATTCCCATATTGACCAGTTTAGTCACCCACCACGTGAAAATAGTTCCATTATACGTTGCACCATGCGGGATAGACGAATAAACAGATTGAAGTTGTTATTACGGAGTAAATATCCGAATCCAACAGATTCATCGATGCTTAGCGGATCATCCCCATCCTGGATTAGATTTCCAGCGGCGGAAATCGAGATTATTTTGAAGGGCGGGATAAACCCAAACAGGGGCGGATCTAGGGGGAGGGCGAGGTGAGCGACCGCCGAGGGCCCCACGGTCTCCGCGCCAAGGATTGTTTTAAATTTAATTGATTAACCAGTATTTAATTATACTTTTCAAACTAATTTTTAATTCATATTCCTTTTTCAGTGCAGCTATGACCTCCCGTGACCGTTTAGCAAGTTTAGATTTCAGAGAAATGATGGAAGACTTCAGCCGGGAAAAAAGTCTCAAAGTAATGTTTTAATATTCCATAGTTTATTACATAATCTTCTTCAAGTGGACTTAAAGGTTTCTTTCATATCATTAAAAAAATGTACTGTAGTGTATTCAAAATATTGCAACTATTCTTTATTTTATTATTATTACCAAACTATTTTCCATTTGATTTGATTTTTTTATTTCCTATTGTTGTGGGCCCCACCTTATCATATCGCCCAGGGCCCCGCAAGGCCTGGATCCGCCACTGAACACACACCACTCCCGCGAGTCACACGATACATGTCCCACGGGGACGGCATAAAAAAACATTTTTTTAAACCCAGCCACACCTTCCAACAGTGCTACCCATTTGGTGAATTTGTCACTAGACCTAATGACGCTTACTACAAATATTTGGGGACAAAATATTTTAAATTTTGTATTCTTTAGAAAAGGAATTAGTGACCCAACTTCCATTACCAACAAAAATATATTTTCTTCATCGATAACATAGGAATCTAGCGGCCTTTGACCACTTCTTGGAGATATTTTACAAATTTGTGTGGGCAACATTGTCTTCCAAAGTAGTTAGTCTTAACTACACGAACACGCACAAATACAGACCAGGCAGATTACACACCCTTAACCACACACAGGGTCGATGAGCGCAATATTTCAGAAGATAAATAAATGAAATGAAAATCCACAGCCTGCTTCCAGTCTCCGACCGGGTCAGGAATGGAATGAATGAAGCCCCCATCTAGCGGCGAGGATATGAAATGTGCCGGCTGCCGAGGCCTGACGCACTCCTCTGGGGCAATGATTAAATGAATGACAGATGAAATGAAATGATAGTGGAGAGTGTTGCTGGAATGAAATTTTGACAGGGAAAACCGGAGTACCTGGAGAAAAACCTGTCTGCCTCCGTTTTGTCCAGCACAGATCTCACATGGAGTGACCGGGATTTGAACCACGGATCCAGCGGTGAGAGGCCGGCGTGCTGCCGCCTAAGCCACGGAGGAGAAGAAGATAATAAATACGGAACGAAAATTTTTAAGAAACATTCTCGGACCAAAAAAATGTGCTGACACATACCGATTACGTAGTAACAAAGAATCTCAAATACCATACGAAAACGAAGAGTTAAAATCTTTGGACATGTTTCTAGAATGCCTGACGACAGACTCACTAAGATAATTTTTAACCACAAGTCCAATAGAAAAGGGAACTCATATGAAAAATGGTTTAACACCAAGCAGGATCTATAAGAAATGAACATCACTGATCAAAACATCCGCAACGGAACCACTTTCAGAAATAAGACACACATTTGAGGGGTTCCTAGAGCCAGAAACAGCGACCAAGAAGAAACAACATTGGACAGCTGGAAAGAAAGAAAGAAAGAAAGAAAGAAAGAAAGAAGGAAAGAAATACTGGCGCCAAAGAAAACTGAAAACATGAAGAGTTATTACATGGCCCTTAGTTGGCCAAAACCATTATGATGAAATTAATTAATTAATTAATAATGAACTTACATATAGGCTATAATTAAATAAATAAAGGGTAGAAGAAGTCAAGAAAGACGCGGTTGAATTTAGAATTACTGCCGCCATGATCCACAACAGGAAGGCATTTCGAAGTCGCATTGACAGCGTTAAGACATTTAAGGAGAATCCACCGAAATGAAGGCCTACATTAGTAATTTCTGCGGAGGATTCGAAGTGAAAGAATGAAGAAGTTCTGGGAGGAAAAGAAGAGATTGACCAGAAAGCCTTAGGTTGCATGCGGTCCACAGTTGGCCAAATACAGAAACAAAACAAAAATGAAGTCAGTATACTGTTTCCTGGCGATACTCATGAATACGCTTGGGAGACGAGAAGCAGTCACCGGAGTGTTGCGTGTTATGAGCGTGGTATGTGAAGTAAATCTCAACAGCAGCAATGGACTCTGAAACTGACAGTAGGTGGTCTCGAACGGAAATAACCATTTAGAACTGAGTGGAGGAAGGTCAGGTCAGGTCACTTGCCTTTCTTATCTCATTGTTGGTTCAGCGTGTATGACTGCGCGCTTTTGGCAAGGATGATTCTGTTCCTTGCAGTGACATCTGCCGCCTTCTGTGGTCTTTCTGAGTAAGAATGTTCTTGGATTCGATTCCCGGTTTTACCAAGTCATTCTAGCTCTGAAGATTGGAATAAGGCACAATCAGAATCTTTAGGCAAAACTGAACAGAGACGGGTTTGATTACCAACTCACCCGCAGTAAAAAGGCACAGGTGCGCTTTATAAAAAGGGAGGTAGCGCGCAGTTCGCTATTCCTGTGGGGTCCGGGCAGGGACACTCAAGAGCCCGCTGATGAGCCAGCTTGTGTCCAAGGCGAAACCTCACACAAAACACGGCACAAACCTAGAAGAATTGCTGAGTTTTAATTCACTGAAAGCCAATATATCATCAGATTAAAATTATACCAAATTTTGTTATATACGGGGACGGAGCGAAAACCAAGGATTGCATTTTTTGGACAGATTTCCTGTTTACCGCATAGTAGCCTCGTAAAACAAGTATTGATTTCTTTTGGAACAGTAAAACAAAATACACATAGGTTAAAAGAAATACAAATGGATTTAGATGAACTGAAAAGTACTAAGCATCAAATTGAACATAGAGAAGAGAAACTAATTCTGAATAACAAACACACAAGACTAAAACTCAAAATTTCACAGCGTAAGCAATATGTTATATCTGCAGAAAAACGGGCTTGCACGATCATCCAGAATGAAGAAGTTTTGGGAAAGAAAGAAGGAAGTTGTCAAGTGTTAAAAGTTGAATGTATTTGTTTTCTGAAGACTTAATTGTATAAGGTTTGATTTTTAATGCTCCAATGTGGGCGTGAATAAATCTATACTAATATAATAAAGCTGAAGAGTTTGTCTGTTTGTTTGTTTGTTTGTGTGTTTAAACACGCTAATCTCTGGAACCAGTCGGATTCGAAAAAATATTTTCGTGTATGAAAGCCAGATTCAAGAGGAATAGTTTAGGCTATGTAGCATTAGGCTACACCTCTCAGGTAACCTTAAAGATTGATTTTTGTTCAGCAAGTCGGAAGTACAAGCTCTCCCGAACAGATTCAATAATACCTAAGTCTATTGTTACCTGGCAATGTGGAATGCATCACGTCGCCCCTACCAGTGTTCTGGTGCAGAATTGCGAGCTGCTTATAAATTGCAGTCACGGGGAGTAATTAGTGCAAACAGATTTATTAGGCCCCTTAAAACAGTTCATCATGACATGACAATAGTATGCCTCTGTATAAGGGCGATGGTGTTGGTGCAGTATACTGAGGTTATCAGCTGCAATAAGCATTGGTGCTTTCCGATCCTTATCCTTGAGCGCTCCAGTTCTGTAGTAGTATTCATTACCATCCATAAAACAAATAAATCCACCGGGCGAAGCCGGGCACTACTGCTAGTAAATAATAAATAATACGGGGACAGAATAGATAGGAAATACCCTACTGGAAGGCTTGCCTCGCGGGGGAGGTTAATACACCACTGGTTCCGAGTTACTGCTCTGATAAACAGGGAAATTATCCACCACTATTTTGAAAATCAATAACTACTTACGGCTGTATGACGTCACCAAGTGCACTACGAGAGAGCGCGCGGACAGCTGACGGTTGCCATGACAACGGAACGGATTTTCATTCAGCTCTCCGGCGTGTCAGCCAAGCGAGATAGAGAATATCTACGTATTATTTGCTTCTCCAATCAATGCAAGGCTAATCTCCTACTCGCTCCACATAACCAGGAATGTTATCCCACTATAGACGATGTGGGTGGATGGACCAATTCCCTTCCCCATCGTCCGCACCACAACGCTTCGTAAAACTCCTTTTTTTTTTCGAACTCCCTGCTACTAAATACACTGCAGATATCAGCATCACTGGCATGAAGCCACATTATGAGAGACTACTTTTTCTTTCTCGCTACCCTGACGGTTTGAGTGTTGAAAGTTACGATATGCGTGAGGTTTTAAACAGATTAGCCAATAGTATACGTAGAGCAATGTTGTAACTAACTAACTAACTAACTAACTAACTAACTAGCTAACTAACTAAATGTATACAAAAGCAAGAATGGTAATCAATGGGTACAAAGTATAAAAAAGGATATGGAAGAGATGGGAGTAACAATAGATATTATTCAGGACAAACCACTTTTCAGAAATATGATCAAAAATGTCAAGGGTTTCCAGGAGAAGGAAAAGAAGAAGTGGGTTAACATCTGGACGGAAGAGAGAAGAAGAAAACAAAGTGAAGTAATGAAGAACTACTGGAAGGCAAGAAAAGATAAATGAAATAAGAGACAGTGAATGCAATGCCGAATGGGATTATTTTACGCGGTCCAAAGATGGCCAAAATCGAGGAAAGAAGAAGAAGAAGAAATAAATAAATAAATAAATAAATAAATAAATAAGAGAGATAATTTAGCGTCAAATATGCGGAAATGATACATCGACTTTTCTTACTATACGATAGATTATTTTGATGAGAAATTGAACGGCAATTGAATATATTTTCACCCCTACATGTTTAAAAATTGTATGAACATGTGTACCAGATCTGGATCGACAAATGCTTGGACAAGTTGGTAGCTTTGATCGCTAATTTTGTCTTAAAAGGATCAATTTCAATAATTTAAGGAATCATCATTATACTGTGTATTATTGGTTTATAGATATCTTTAGTAATTTTTATCCCTTTTGTTTATAGTTTTTGTCAATAGTAGTTATAAAGTTGGTTTTTTAGAATTTTATTATAGGATCCATTCTGCTGGCTTCATGTCATTTTAGGAACAGATGACCTAGCTGTTCCGCCTCTTAAAACAACAAAAACTAACTAACATGTCATTTTCTTGTCTTTAATTGTACTTTGTTTTTAATAGTTTTTCTTACATCCATGATTTTATTAGTTAGTTCATTTAAAGATGTTTATACGTCTCATTTTGTTTAAATAACTTCATGACATTTAAAGTGACCTTTAACTTTGCAAAATTTTGCTTAGCGACTTTTTACTCTGGAATTACTAACTAAAAGGAAGCGACTGTTTGCAACAATTCTATTGCTTTGCAGTCTATATTTCATAAATATCGGAGAAAATCTGCAAGGTTCCATCGCCACCCCGACGACTGATTCTACCAGAGAACAAAGTTAGTTACATCAATCACGGTTCTCACAAGAGCAACGGGTATTATATGAAACAACTTAATCTGATTGCTGTGCTACTTCCGCTTAGTTTGGTATTTCCTAACAAGGAAGGAAATTGTGGTTGTTCCGATATCATTTCCCTTACAGACCGATATTGCATCATACATGGGAAGGAGGTGTCGGAACTTTTATTCCACTTGATATGATTTAAAGCAGCCCTACCATTTTTAGCCTATTTTCAATTTTGAAAAAATAGACTTATGAGATCACCTTTTGTCCGTGTGTGTGAGCGTGTGTGATTCGTGTGTGTGTCTCCCCCCCCCCCCCCCTAATAAAATCTAAACGGCTGGAGAGTTTTCAATGAAACTCGGTAAGTTCATAGCCCTATTCCGGGCGACCCCGACCGTGCCCTTCAAATTTTGTTCCGTCTCACCAATCCAACATGGCGGCTGCGCGAAATATTTCACCAGCATTCAATATCTCCGAAACTATTACAGATATCACCCTGGAATTTTGTATGGTGATAAAGGGAACTACTAGAAATTTACTTATGCGATCTTTGAAAACCTGGTAACTACAAAACCAACATGGCGGCCAAGCGAAGTTGCGACTTTTAAATGGACGTTTCTCGCGATTTAACCAACCAAACGCAATGAAACTTGGCACAGTATATGTTTATATACATTGTAATGCACCGACATCTAACTTCGTTTAATTGTTTATATAACCTCAAAATGGCGGCTGTGCGAAATATTTCACAGTCATTCAATATCACCGAAACTATTTATGATATCAACCTGAAATTTTGTACGGTGATAAAGAGCACTGCTACAAGTTTATCTATGTAACTTTCAAAAACCTGTAAACTACGAAACGAACATGGCGGCCAAGCGAAGTTGACACATTCTAATACATTTTTCTCGTGATTTAATCATATTATGAGCGCATTGAAATGTGGTACAGTAAATGATTATACTGTACATATTGTCATTCACTGGCATCTAATTTAGTTCATTTGTTTACATAAACTGAAGATGGCGGCTGTGCGAAATTTTAAAATTAAGTTTTTATTCTTGTGTCGTAATCATGCGATCGAAGTGAAAGATTGAATAATGAAGCTACGCAATAATTTTCCCTTAATGGTACCGGTACATAACTCTATGGCCTATACATATAACAATCCAAAATGGCGAGCATCCGAAATATTTTGATGGTTCTCAATATCTAAGAATCTTTTCCAGCATTCAAACTGGTTTTTTTTAATGTTCATAGAGGCTATGAACATAAGTTCACCTATATGACTTTCAGTAACCTGGTGAGCACAAATCCAACATGGCGGCGACGCGAAGTATAAATATTTAAATGGCAGTTTCTCGCGATTTAACCATCTGAGTGCAGTGAAACTTTGCACGTTAATGCTTATACAAATGTTAATCCATTGGTATCTAATTTATTTCAATTGTTTTCATGACCACAAAATGGCAGCTGTGCGAAATTTTAAAATCTCGTTTTCACTTCTTGTGTCCTTATCATGCGATTGAAGTCTGAAAACCACACGTACACAATATTCTTCATGTAATAGTACATAAATAAAAATCCAACCTGCCTACCATCTGCAATATTTAGTCGGTTCTGAGTATCTACGAATCTAACATAGCAATCAGACTGAAATTTTGTATGTTGATAGAGGCAATTAATATGAGTAGGATATATGAAAATAGGCTGTATAGTTCTTCAAGGAAATACTTGTTATAAATTTACGTTGGTTACGTTAGTCGATTCAATTGTATAAATATTGTACATTACTTTCATTATACATATTTTATATCTGATCGTAAAATATATTTCGTCACTACCATTTTGTTTTTTAATTCATTACATGTTTTATAAACAATTAAAATATATATGCACATAAAGCATCAATTATTCATGCAGTTGTGTACTTAAATCCGATGATATATAGGGCCCTATTTAAATTGTCTCCATGCCACAATTCAAAATTATGTACACTTTACGAAAAATCAAAACATTACAATAATGGAAAGACATAATATGTTGCTTCTACGAAGAAACATTTTATAAATGGTTTTTATGTACGCATTTACCTATTACTTTTAAATTAATGAACTAACACAGTGGGAAAGCTTTTTGCTCATTAGCCTACCTTCTAGTGTTTTGACAAGGCGGATATTTAAATTATAAATTAATTTGACTTCCAATAACAAATTTGTGTTTTAAAACGCCCTGTGTTTTAATACAGAAAAGCCTCTCACCACAATCCAGAGAGTGAGGAGGATATATTTGAAGTCTCTTGATGTCCACATCCTCGTCACCTACTTCCAACATTTCACTTATATCTCATTGTTGACCCAAACCCTGATTTTAGCGAGAATATTCAGCACAATAAGTTTAAATTTATTGCAATCTCCGTTCAACAAACTACCTCACCTTGAACGTGCTGTCTGAATCTATGAAAACCAAGAATAGTATATGATAACAATATATACCAACAATAAAAATACCAATAATATGCACTACTCATGAATTACCTTAATCATATAGGAAGCATGGAAATTCTAGGTTTAAATATAGTACACCCCAGCAATGCAAATGTCTTTACATATAATTCCCAATTTACTCTAGAACAGGGGTTCAAAACCAGTGTGTCGTGACTCCCTGCTGTACGTTTTTTATTCTATTAATGGGAAACGTGAGCTTGTTCGGAATAACCAATTTTTGAATGTCTGGAATGATTTTTGTAACACACCAAACAATGTCATTTTCGAGTGTCAAACTATTTCTTGATTTGGTTTTTAAATTCACAATTATGGAGAATCTTTGTTCACAGTAAGTTGTAAGATGTAGAATATGGCCATCAAAGTGTTAAACACTGTTTTGGACATTTCTGGGTATTCCATTTTAATACTTATCCAAAATTTGTCACTACAAGCATAGTTGAAAGTTAGTTTCACTGACTGATCACTTGAAATCTTTAACGTTAAAACTTGGGGAGGAGAGGGTGGGGGTTCCGAAATACTCAGTTTAAAAAGGGGGTCGCAGTGTCCTAACAGGTTGAACCCCTGCTCTAGAAGATTAAATCAACACCGTACTTGCCATTACATTATTGTTATGCGGGTAATATTCCATCCAATGAGCACCCCGGAATCTGCAACAATAGGAAAAGGGCATACATTACAATTTATTTCCAACACTTAAACTTTCAATCTTACACTTACTATTAAAACATACATGTTCCTCCGGTATACTAACTTTTAATAATAGTAAGATGTTCGTATAGCAACATATAGATATCTCTACCGAAGTAGAATGCATAGACCTAGATGACTAACATTTGTTTTTAATTCACATGAAATGAACAAATACTAACCACGTACTAAGTTACAATAATTGTCGGCCCCGTTGTGTTGGGGTAGCGCGCCTGCCTCTCACGCGGAGGCCCAGGGTTCGATTCCCAGCTCCGTCAGGGATTTTAGAAACTGACGTGAGGGCTGGAACGGGGTGCACTGACTCAGCCTCGTGAGGACAATTGACTAGCTGTCTGACAGTGAGGCATCGCCCCGATCACGAAAACCAAGATTAACGGCCGAGGGGACCCGATGCGCTGATCACGCGTCACCCCAATATCTGCAGGCCAAATGGCTGGGCAGCGGTAACTAGGTAGGCCTAGGCCCTTCACGGGCTGTAGTTCCAGTGTTGTTTTTTTTTACTAACTTAGCCTACAATTAATTTAAAAACTAGAAAAAGAAGAAGAAATAAACGACAGGGAAACTAATCGCCTTCAACCGTCGAATAATGAGGATAGAGAGTCAATGAAGCAGAGCCATGAAAGACAAATAAGAAAGGAAACGAGGAGAGGGTTCACCTCGCAAGTCAATGGAAGAAGGGAAAAACAGGGACCCTTTGAGGTCGCCAAATCCCGAAACTACCAGCCGTGAGCCCTTGAGGTTGTAGCACTATCCAGGATGCACCATAAGTGGTGGGCCTACACACACCCTTCTTTCTTTAGGGTCTTGTGCAGAAGGGAAGAGATACCATGAAGTAAAATGAAGGGTCTGACCCTTTAAAGAATGAGGGCATCAGGAAAGATGAGAGAAGGTCCAATTAAGGCGAGAAATTGAAAGACTCCATAGGCGTCGAATACCCTTATACTTTTGAGGTCAGAAGAGAGCAAGAGTTGACCGAGGAAGGTCGACAGGAAAGATAACAGAGAGGAGCCCAGCAAAAGTAAAGGGAAGTAACGCCAGACTCAGCCGAGGACCCGTGGTCGCCAACCCACGTTCCACAATTTGCGAGCTGACGGATTTTTGTGGGTTTTTAATTGTTATTGTGATTTTATTTATCTCCGTATATTTTGTTTATAAGTAAAATTTTAATTTAACTCTTGACACTTTTTCCGACGTTTTTATTCCAATTTTTTCCATTACTTCCCAAACACATACCAAACTATCAATTTTAACCTTTCTATTTCCACTGATATCGTTTCACATCTACATCTATTCTATTCCACGCTGTTTTTATCAAGACTTTTTTTTTTTTTTTTTAGCGTGTGGCTTTTTAGTGCCGGGAGTGTCCGAGGACATGTTCGGCTCGCCAGTTTGTAGCTGCTTCGAGACGGACACCCAATGGGTGAGCTACAAGTACCGCTGGGGAGGGAAGGAGGGAAGTTGGAATGTAAGGACGAGGAGTTGGAAGGTAACGGCTGTGGCCTATAGTTAGGGACCAACCCTGGAAGGAAGATGGGAAACCACAGAAGACCATCTTCAAGGTTGCCGGCGGGGGGATTCGAACCTCCTCGCCTCCCGGATGTGAGTGACTGCCATCTGTCATGCCGTAACCACCACGGCTAACTCACCCGGTTTTCATGTTTTTCTTATTTAACACATTTTGTAACAGATCTGATTTCTTTAAATTTTAATGTGTGAGCTTTAGGACGAAGCATATATTTAGAATTTCTGATAACATCCTCTGTTACGGCAAATTTATATTATGTTCTTGCACCTTTTCATGTCCTAAATTACGTTGGGGAAGGTCACGATGTGACTTATTTATTTATTTATTTATTTATTTATTTATGTATTTATCGTATGGCTTTTAGTGCCGGGAGTGTCGAGGACATGTTCGGCTCGCCAGAGTCTGTAGCTGTTTCCAGTGGGCACCCTCAGGATGAGCTAAAGTTCCGTTCAATATCAAGTAGTTCCAACTTTCGCTACCAGATATCAATGATACCTAGTGGTGAACAATGGAACTTTGATGGATAGTTCCGACAAAATCTAACCTAACAATTTAGCTTCACACAAGTTTAGTCTGTGGAAGGATCTTTTACATGCCATAAATCTATGACATGGGACGGCCGGCTTTACTTCCCATCCGAAGGAAGGCATACTGAAGGATTTTTAACGCTCTTAAAAAAATACAATGTGACTGAAACCGGTACGATATTAAAGTGCACTATTTATATTGACTTATGGTAGCTTGCCATGGTGGGCGAGTGGTCATCGTGTCGGTCTACCAACCCCAAGTTTGCAGATTCGCTCCTGGCCGTGGTAAGTGATTTTGAAAGGCGGCAAAAATTACGACACCTTGTCGTACGATGTTGGCATGTCAAAGAACCCATTTGAATTCAGTAGGCCGTGTTCATAATGGCAAAATTAATCTCGGGAGTTTCCGCCAAAACAAAGATCCTCATTTCTCTACTAGAAAGCGCTATAGTGTTCAATGAGCTTAAATATCTAACCTCCTTGACTTTCATAGTGCTTCAAGGAACAACAAAATTCGACATGCAAGCTACCCTCTGGGTGTCAAATAACAAAGCTTGCACCCGGCCACCGAGGCCATACGATATTATTATTATTATTATTATTATTATTATTTATTTATAGCGTATTTTCCCAATATTGGAAAGCGTTAAGCAATTTGACTCAATTCTTGACGTTCTTCTTATCGTGCCAATATCGTTTCATTCTGTTGGAGAATGGCAATTTTCTTTCGTCAGACCATTGAGGTCTGTAAGGTGTAGGTTTTGGTTGCTCTGGTTGGACTTCCCAGTTGTTGACTTTGTTACGGAAGGAGTCTCTGTCTGATGTGTCGGTTATGTTAGCAGTTCGCATGTCTTTTTGTACTTCTTTCATCCATGGTGTTGTACTTTTGAGTGATGATATGTAATCTAGTATTCTTTTGGTTAGTCGTGTATTCGGCAGTCTACTTATGTGCCCGAAGAATTTCAATCATCTTTTTCTGAAGTCGACTTCGATGTTTGAGTATTTTTCAGTTGTCTTGTTTGACTGTAGTCGGTACCCGTCAGGAGTGAGTCTTGCTCCCAGTATTTTCCGAATGATTTATAATTATTGTTATTATTATTAGACCGTGTATTCTTTTGGCATCCACCTGTAATTATTTTAAAGATACAAGTTTGTAAGGGAAGTGTTACGAGAGGCAGATGACCTCAATGTTCCACCCTTCAAAACAACAACTATCACCCTCTACACCCACCAACAACAACTGCTACGTAAAGGTAGTCTTGAAGAAAGGGCATTTCTGTAAAATACGAATATCCATCTTGCGGGGTCTAATGTCTTTCATATTAACCCACCTAAATATCATCAATCAAATAATCAAGTACTCAAACATGAGTCGACGATTATACGAGTAGATACGAAGAATAGATCCGGTTCCCACTAAAACAAGATATTTTGTGCTTGCTATTTTGGCATCCTTATAATGCATAAAGTACTTGGAGAATACGTATATCTCGTTTAATGTGCCTCCTTTTATTTTGTGTTGCTTTTGGTAATAGTTGCTCAGGCTGCAATCAATATAAACACGACTTGAGGTCCATATACAGACTTAACCACTCAGTCTTATCGTAGCAAACAGCCTCTTTAATATGATGTGCATTTAATAAAATATTCCGGCGATATCGCCGCAATTTCGAGTAGTAGGACATGATGGAAAGAAAAATAAAACGAACAGTTTTTATATGCAATCATTTTTTCTCTATTTTCTACTGTGATCAATGAAATAGTTTATAATCTAGGAACCAGTGGCGTGTCTATGGTCGATGCCACAAAGAACAGTAACTTGTTGAATCACCTTTTCTCCCACTAAAGTGTACGTTTTTTTTAGTAAGTGTAATTTATAAATAATGATGTTTAGAATTACTAGGGCTCAGATTTTTAGGTAAATATTTTTTTTATTTAAATACATATTTTAAGCATTCATTCTATAAATACATAAATTCCTGCTTTTCACTATTAGCACATGAAATGAAAATCCACAGCCTGCTTCCAGTCTCCGACCGGGTCAGGAATGGAATGAATGAAGCCCCCATCTAGCGGCGAGGATATGAACTGTACCGGCTGCCGAGGCCTGACGCACTCCTCTGGGGCAATTATTAATTGCATGACAGATGAAATGAAATGATAGTGGAGAGTGTTGCTGGAATGAAATTTTGACAGGAAAAACCGGAGTACCCGGAGAAAAACCTGTCTGCCTCCGTTTTGTCCAGCACAGATCTCACATGGAGTGACAGAGATTTGAACCACGGACCCAGCGGTGAGAGGCCGGCGTGCTGCCGCCTAAGCCACGGAGGCTTTCACTTATTAGCACATACAATTTTTAAATTAGTATGCTAGATCCTTGAGTTCATTGCACTTTTGTACTGTGTTACTTTAACGGAGAAGAACCTGTGAGCTATGTAATCTTCATCCAGTGCGTATGTCAGCTTGCAGCTATGTTTTTCTGATCTTGTCACCCCGTCCCACTCACTGTGGAAGCCGGGGATTTCCTTGTCCATAGCCATATTGATTGCACCCCTCTTCAGCCGCTCTTCAGCTACCTGGAAGCAGTGTCACTCACATTCAGTTCATTTCTGGCACTGTGAAGCGTCAGGCAGTTCTACGATTCCTAAAGTAAAAGCAACTACAACTGTTGCCGAATTTAAAGATAATTTTACTTCTGATGGGGGCGTTCTGTTCTGCCAACAATGTGGGAAAGCAATCAAGGCTGAACAGCGATCTTAAGTTACACCACACCTCGAGGGCAAGAAACATAATGCCGCAGTTTCGCGCCTTCAGAAGAAGTGTTTCGCGATAATCGTCGGTCATTTGTGAAGGACAACCTGAAGATGTATCTCGCTGTGTATGGTAATGCTTCAGCAGTCAGTGAGGCATAGCATAAATTGCATTCGTGAGTACTGCATATTGTTTATATTGTCATTAATAAACTAAATTATAATTAATTATTTTTACTTTTTTGTCACATATCCGAGGTATTTTTAGTACATAAAAATAAATATTTTCCCGATTTTAAGCACCTTACAATCCGAGCCCTTACAACATTTCCTCGAACACGCACGAGATTTATCATGACCACGAAGAATTAACTAACTACACAGACAGATTTAGGTGGTGGTGATTGTTGTTTTAAGGGGCGAAACATCTAGGTCATCTGCCAATAATGAGTATTTCGAAAATCACTTCCGGCCTAAATGCAGTTACGGAAGAACAGTCTAAAATCGCTTGTTTCTCTACTAGTTTACTTTTTGATTCAATCGTAGCCAAAATAACTTATTTACATAATTCTTTATTTAATGTGTTCCTTGGTTCAATATCCTCAACCATTCTTTTTTAATCTTCACACCAGTAGGGCTTAAGTGAAACTCTGCCTTGACTCACACTAGCGGTCGTAGTGGTAGAAAAGGCAAATTGCTAATCAACTCCCGAGGAGGACGAAGGAGAAGGGTCTTTAAGATTCAACGGAACCAAAAGCTTGTTACAGTGGGTGAGTGGTTATCGTGTCGGACCACCAAACTCCAAGCTAGCAGGTTTGCTCCTGGTCGTGGTAAGTGAGTTTTGAAAGGCGACAAAAATCTCGGCACGCTTCGATATCTAACATCCTTGACTTTATAGCGCTCGAAGGAACGACAAAAATACGACATGCAAGCTGCAATCGGGGCGTCAAATAACAAAGCTTGCACCCAGCACCTGAGAACAAACGATATTATTATTATTATTATTATCATCACGGTGGGTGAGTGGTTAACGTGTCGGTCTACTAACCTCCAAGCTTGCAGGTTCGCTCCTGGCCGTGGTAAGCGATTTTTGAAAGGCGGCAAAAATTTACGACACGCATGTCATACGATGTTGGCAATCTACTGACACGGCTCCCCTAATAGTTTGGGCGATAGAGAATATGATGTTATGAAACCTACAAGTGAAACCAACCACTGACTTACAATTAGCGTAAGTACTAAAAAAAGTCAATGACTAAACAAAGCAATTATCAATAAATGATAAAAATGGTCCGGTTAGCTCAAACAATGCCAGCGTTTCGCCCCAGTGTGCTGGCATTGTTTGAGCTAACCGGACCATCATTTATTGATAATTCATCCGCTCAAATGGAAATTACATCATATTCCCTTCGGGAATATTCAAAACCTTATTTGGATTGCCAAGGTAAGGCTTTTGTTTTTATGAAAGGGAGTTTTACTCCCGTAGCACATTGGCATGCTAGTGACGTCAATACTGCTTGTATTTTGTGTCTTGCATGGCCTTCCCAGTATGTGCTAGCCACGCGTATTGGTAGGTGTGTCTGTACCAACTGACGAGCCCAACGGCACTCTGGGGCGAAACGCTGGCATTGTTTGAGCTAACCGGACCATTTTTATCATTTATTGATAATTCATCCGCTCAAATGGAAATTACATCATATTCCCTTCGGGAATATTCAAAACCTTATTAAACAAAGCAAGGAAAATAAAAGACAAGGAAAAGATATGCCATCAATCCTCGAAGAATGAGAACTGAGGGACTCGAAATAGAAGTAGAGCCACGAAAGGCAGATTGTCATGTAAAAGAAATGTGTGAGTCCACCCCAAAGTTAATGGGAAAAGGGAACAACGGACCCAGCTGAGGAATCCCTGGGGGGCCGCCAACTCGTGAATCCACCAGCCGTGAGATATTGAAGGTGCACTATGTATGGTGGGACAACACCGGAACAACACATGAATATTCTCTGCGCAATCTTAAAACGAGCGGGGAAAGAAATGTATTTCTATCATTAGCAGACTGCTCGAAGCCCCGGTTTCCACCATTACTGCAAGTTTTCCGGGTGGCAACAAGAAGAAGACATACTGTAGGGAGCACTCACAACTACTGCATACGTGTCAAATGCGTGACGCATAACTGCCAGCTAGACCTGTATGAAGCCTAGACCTGTATGAAGCCTAAGAGAAAATGTTGTTTTACAAAACAAACAACTATTTTAGCCTATTTTCATTTATGAAAAAAAAAAATAGGCTTATGAGATCACTTTTTGTCCGTGTGTCTGTCTGTGTGCGCGTGTGTGTGTGTTCCCCTAATAAAATCTAAACGGATGGAGCGATTTCAATGAAACTCGGACGACCCCGACCATGCCCTTCAAATTTTGTTACGTCTCACCAATCCACGGCTGTGCGAAATATTTCACCAGCATTCAATATCTCCGAAACTATTACCGATATCACCCTGGAATTTTGTACGGTGATAAAGGGAAATACTAGAAGTTCAACTATGTGACTTTTCAAAACCTGGTAACTACAAAATCAACATGGCGGCCAAGCGAAGTTGCGACTTTTAATATACGTTTCTCGCGATTTAACCAAACGCAATGAAACTTGGTACAGCATATGGTTATACACACATTGTAATGCACCGACATCAAAAAGTTATGCTGTATGACTGTGAAATACGTAAATTAATTCACTTATTTTATATCGGTTTGTATTTGTACGGGGAATTAAGACATGGTTCACCAGCTAGCCACTCCGGGAAATGCTGTACAGCCTTGCTGATATGGAGCCCATCACTTCCGAACGAAGCGCGCCATGACGCGTGATGGAGCCCATCTTGGCAACGCTGTACAGCTTTCACCCCGAGCCGAGAAAAAGTTACCTTACAAAAATGATAACTTTTCTTGATCACACAAAATTTTGAAATTAATAAACCAGTTATACAACATTCCAATGTATAGTGCAGGGGTCTCCAAACTACGGCCCGAGGGCCACATCCGGCCCGCGGACAGATTTTGTCCGGCCCGCGGTAAACTTGAAAACTCCTTTTAGAGAACATATTTTTTATAGCAAATTAAATTTAGTTTACTGAAGTATTCTAATTTTATGTTGAATAATTATTAATATGACATCTACATTGATATGGTCATGGGCTAACTACTCATAACATTGTTGTAGGCTTATTGTTATTGTTTTTGTGATAAGTTGGATAAAGAAACACAGAATTGTAATGAGTAAAGACATGTATAACATGCAGACATATGAAATACTAATGAGATTTATGTAATTGAGATTTTCCACTGACAATAGTTTGTAGTTGTGGACTAATTTTACTTGTACCAATTATTAAAAGAGATTTAAGATGCTCATCAGTTAATTTAGATCTGTAAACATTTTTTGTGTACTTCATTTTGGAGAAGGTCTTCTCACATAAATAAGTAGTACCAAAAACAGAAAACAGCCCACGAGCAAATTTATGCAAATTATCAAATTGTGTCAGTGGAAGACTCTTATAAAATTCCAACAAAAATGAGTTTTGATATTTGTTCTTAATTATATCACTGCACTGTAGTTCAATCATTTCCATTTGAAGTTCCGGGGCTAGGGTTTCAATGTCAGTATCAAAAGGATCCTGAAAAATCTTAATTTGATTCGCAAAGGCATCGAAGTCCGAGAAACGAGTATCAAAATTTATTTTCAAAGCACTCAAAGTTTCGATTGCAAAATCGATAGGAAACTCAGTCTCAGTGGAGTGGCTGAATATTTCACATGTTTTAAAATGTGAAAAACATTTACTTCGTAGTTGTGATTGAAACAGTATCAATTTCTTCCGGAATGATTTGATATTAGTGTATAAATCAGGAAGATGCTGGTTTTCTCCTTGCAATCTCAAATTCAGTTCGTTCACATGTTTTGTCAAATCAACATAGAATGCTAACTTCCACAGCCATGCGTTGTTTTGTAATTCAGTAAGTGGGCGATGCTTTTCATTCAAAAAAAAATCGATCACTGCTCGAAGTTCAAAAAAGCGCTGAAGGACTTTCCCACAACTAAGCCAACGTACGGCAGTATGATAAGGTAAGTCATTTTCTCCAATCTCTTCAATAAATTGTCGGAATTGTCGGTGATTCAGCCCAAAAGATCTCATAAAATTAACAGTTGATATGACTGGTTTCAGAACTTCAGACATATCCAAACATTTTCCGCACAAAGACTGTTGATGAATGATACAATGTAAGACTAATGGTTTTGAACCACCGTCATTTTCTACAGCCTTTGACACAAGAGCGACCACTCCTTTATCTTTCCCACTCATGTTTTTGCCTCCTTCAGTTGTAATACATTTCAAGTTTTTCCATCGAAGGTTCTTTTGATTAATGGCCATTTCAACTCCTTTAAAAATATCTGTACCAGTAGTTGTGCCATGAGTACTATACATATCAAGAAGTTCTTCATGCACTTCATAGCTTTTATCTACTCCTCGAATATAAATCAACACCTGAGCAGTATCTGACACATCCGTTGACTCATCCAAGGCCAAAGAAAACCACTCAACATCTCCATTTTTGTCGAACAGTTGAGAGGATATATTTTCAGCGATGTTTTCTACCCTTCGAGCCACAGTGTTTGCTGACATACTGACAGTTTTTAATAAATTTACCTTTTCAGGGCACATTTCTTCGGCTGCTGCAATTATGCATTCTTTGATCATTTCTCCATCGGTGAATGGTTTTCCACGTTTTGCAATTTCAAGAGCCACACGAAAGCTGACACGAGTTGCAGCCTCTTGTTCGGTTTTGAGTTTTGTAAATGAAGATTGCTGCGATTTCAATCCGCGCTTCATAGCTTCGAATTTTTCTGTCCGCAAACTTCCTGTATATTTTGAGTAATTTTGAAAATGTTTTGTTTCATAATGACGTTTAATGTTATATTCCTTGAGAACGGCTATGCTTTCATTGCAAATCAAACATAGCGCCTTGTTACTGGACTCAATTACGAAATACTGAATGTTCCACTCATCTTTGAATTTTCTGCATTCACTATCAATTTTTCGCTTCTTTTCCATACTACTAAATCACACACAAAGGCAACAATTCAAATCAAAATACTGTTACAAAGATGTCTTAAACTTAAACACGCACAAACACGTTTTAAGGAGGTACGCACTATTTTATTTCACAACAGTGTCATAGGAACTGACTTGTGGTTGCGCAACTAGCCTTCTTATATATTCCAATTACTGCCATCTAGAAGTGAGTGGAAGACACCAGAACTCTCTCGAACCAACGAGATTACTCTGTACGTGCTATTAGCGCCATCTGTTAGCGATAGAAGGTACTACCTATTTCCGCTTGTGTCCACCAGATGTCGTGTCACGTTACTCCTCATGGCTCGTACTCTACGACTAATCTAGAAATTACAGATAATGACAGGAAAATTAATAATATGCAGTGTTGCCGTTTTGCGGACTTTAGTCCGATTTGCAGCCTTTTTTCAACGTTGCGTACTTTTTCGGACATTTTTTTCATCAGTGGACTATTTCACTTTTTACCACCGGCAACAATGATAATATGGTTTTGGCCCTCGGAACTTACTGGAGTAATCAGTATGGCCCTAAGGTTGGAAAGTTTGGAGATCCATGGTATAGTGTGTTAAAATTTGGATTCGATCTGATGACGGGTTTGTTAGATAATAATTCTTAAATGTGACGCATGGTTGAAACACGTTTAAAAACTGGCACTTTTTGTGTTTCAACTGCGATAAAAAAAATATTAAAATATAAATTAAAAATTCCAAACCTACATGAACGTAAAATAGAACGACGAAAATGATGATGTTATTGGATTTTATGTAGGTCTATTGGTTACTTCGCAAACAACCTTCAAACTGGAGTGCACATAATATTTTGGTCGACAGTATTTACGCCACTGGATAACGATAACGTTTTGAGTATCGGTTCAAGGCTGCATGGCCCTGAACTAGGCCCAAAAATAAGATCTTATTTGAAGCTGTTTCAAGATCTCTTGAAGGTGTAAAGGAGTAAGGCAGGTATGCTGTGCCATCATGTAACGATTCGATCCCATAGCTGTTATATTTATAGGGTTATTAATTTATAATTATCATATTTATTATTATTATTAACTAGTACATCCATGAGATGATTTTTATATCAGATAATTGTAAGCGGTTTTGATTATTATATTCAATTAGATTTTTATTAACAATTACTTGTAAAGAGACGAAGTATTATATATTGCAACAAGACTGGCGATATGGACTAACCCTGTGCGTCACAAACTGAACGACGTAGTAAGAATTACACCACGGCTAACTGCGTCATTTTCCTGAGATGTTAAGAAACCCACAATGGTGTAACCAACACGCCATTTTCTACGGTATATACGCGTCAATATATATTGCAAGTTATGAGTCAAGAATGGAGAAGGCTAAGAGAGAGGGAAGCTGTGACACCACGTGACAAGGAAGTCATTAGTATTTGTACCTGCAACATCGGACAAGAATGGCATTAATCTACAGCTCTTAATGAAGGAAGGAAGTTGTAACCTTGCTTTCTGGGTCCTAATGGACTGAGCACCGAGAGTCGACACTGAACGATGTCTTGCCGACATCTATATCAATACATAATGGGTTATATCCCTGATCAAGAGTCTTTCTACAGATGGCAACGTACTTAATGAGGATATTTCATAGTAAATGAGATATCACATCATTTTTTTAAACATAAGCGACGTAACATGGAGATCATCGATCATTTCTTAAATATGACGAATCTTCGACTGGGTGAGCCAACAATTCAATAAAACTATCGTCTCTATTATAATTTAACTTCATTTAACTTTCAATTCATTTTAATATTCATTTTCTTTTAAATAATTAATTGCCGCATTGAGTAATTTTAAATTCAATTGTGTGACTATCACTATTCTGTTTTATTAGTATTTTGTTCTTGAGTAAATAAATTCATTTCCTTTAACGTAATGCCTATTTCTTTCATTGTAGTTGGTACTTTAAGGCAATCATACTCCTTGATTAAATACGGATTGGTTAGATGACTTTGTCTCACTACGGCCCGGGTAAGTGGTTCTCGACTCTACTGCTGATAGCCGAGGTTAAATCAATAAATTTCGATTCACTATAGTAAATAGGAATCTGGCGCTCAACAACTTATTATATTACACTATCACAGGTAAGGTCACACCACAGTGTATATTATTTATTCTTATTATGTTTGTTAAATTGAACCACAATAGTCATCACCACGTTTAGTTAACTCATTAAAAATGTTACATTTGGCGCCCAACGTGGGGCACGAAAACCATTCGGTATTTAGTCAGAGGAGTGTATAATTTCAATGCAAATTGTCAGTGCTTTTGGGGGACAGTGAAGTGAAGTGAAATTTTGGAAGGGCAATTGTTATACGGTGTACTTCGAGATGTCGGAGGAGGAACAGAGGCAGTTGAGAAGTAGGGATGCAGTCAAGAAAGTTAATTATAAGGAGGTTGATAGCGGTAGCGATGTTGAGAGCGTAGAGAATAATACCAAGATGTCGGAGGTAAATCTTGAGAATAATCCTGAGAGTAATCCTGAAAATAATCCTGAGTTTAACCCTGACACGAATTCAGAGGAAAATCTCGATACGAATACAGAGGTACATCCTGAGACTAGTGGTAGTCTAGAGAAAGAAAAGTCTATAGAGATTCCTGAAGATCCATTAACTGCGCTCATAAGGCAGATGAGTCGAGATTTAAGTGCGAAATTTGATGAGAGTAAGAAAGATAATTTAGAAAGTAGGAAGGAATTCAATGATAAATTTGAGAAATTAGATAAAGATATGAATAAAAATAGTGAAGAGAATAAAAGAAATTATTTGGAATTCAATGGTAAATTTGAGAAATTAGATAAAGATATGAATAAAAATAGTGAAGAGAATAAAAGAAATTATTTGGAATTCAATGGTAAATTTGAGAAATTAGATAAAGATATGAATAAAAATAGTAAGGAGATGAGAGAAGAGATGGGTAGGCTAAATCAAGATATGAGTAAAATAAATCAGAAGCTGGAAGAGAATAATGTAAAACTAGACAGTGTGGTTAAAGTCAATGAAGGGTTGGGTAAGAAGTATGAGGTGCTACAGGAGAGTATTCAGGGGGTGAAACAGGAAATCAGAGGTGAAATTAAGGAGGAGGTAGAGATGAAGGCTAAAGATATTATTAAGACAGTAGATAAGAAATTAGAAGCAGCAGAAAGTAGGATTCAGGAAAGAATAGTAACTGTGATTGAAGAGAAAATAGCAACTCAAGGTGAAAGTTTTAGCAAATTGGTAGAAGTGGAAACTAGGCAGGTGGTAGAGACTTTAGGGGAAACTGCAGTAGAATCAGTAAAGACAGCCTGTAAGGAGTCTATAATTGAAAGTAGAATGGAGTCAGACGAGATTTTAGGTGAAAGCAAATTGGAATTAGCGGAGATTTTAGGTGAAATCAGATTAGAGTCAGACGAGATTTTAGGTGAAAGCAAATTGGAATTAGTGGAGACTGTAATTGAAAATAGATTAGAGTCATTGGAGATTGTAGGTGAAAGCAGATTGGAATCGGAGGAGATCTTAGGTGAGGAACGGCAAATAGCGGAGATTTTAGGTGAAATCAGATTAGAGTCAGACGAGATTTTAGGTGAAAATAGATTAGCGTCAGAGGAGATAGTAGGAGAAAGCATAGTAGAGTTGAAGGAGATTTTAGATGAACGCAGGATAGCTGTAGAAGAGACTATAGAATGTAGCGAAAAAGAAGTGAAGAAGATGAGAGAAAAGATAGGGATAGAAGTAGGTAAGATAAAGAAAGTACTAAGCACCCAAGAGATTAAGATGCAGACAATCATAGATAAATTAGATAGGCAAACTAGGGAAGAATTTAGTCCTGTGATAGAGGAAGTTAATATGAAATTATTAGTGGCAGAGAAGCGTGCGTTAAGTCATAGTCAGAAGAACATAATTAGTAAACAGGTTAAGAGGAGGAGAGAGATAGATAAGAGGAGAAGCAATGGGCAACGGCTAAAGAGAAAATTAAATATTAGTAGTGGAGAAGTGAAGGGAAGACATGTAGGTAGATATTTTAGAAGTAAAATGAAAGAGAAGAGAATTAAGTTGTTAGTGGAAAAAGAAATCAGAATGAAAGAGAGAAAGAAAGCATATGATGTGCAGTGGCGTAATGAATTAGCCAGACTTGGGGAAATGATAGGAGGAAAGCCGAAGTATAATGTTACTGTTGATGAGTGTAGTCCGAAAGAGGTAGAAAGTAATGTTATAAGAAAAGAGGAAAATGGAACCCTAGAAAGAGATAGAATTGAAGATGAAGATGGTAAGAACGGTGAAATGCCAGAGAAAGTAGTGATGTAAATTTATATTACCGATAGTTACTCTTCCGTATGACTTAAATATTAAGTAATGAAGTTTAATATGACTTAAAAGAGGTAGATAAGAAACCTGCTGTGTGTAATTTTAATTCAGTCGTGAAGTTAGGATGGTAAGGGGCGCGTAGTGCCTACGCTTATTGATTTAGATGGACTAAAATCATTTAATTTGGAAGACAGAGGTTGTCGTGCTATTGAGCAATGCAGGTAAGTTGAATGTAGGTCCTTAAACTGCAGGTAAGTTGGATGAAGTGAGAATTAAATTTTAAAAATAGGAAGGTTATTACATAGGTAAGTAATCGAAAGAAAGTAATAATTATTATGGCAACCATAATTAAGAATATAATGGTAATAAAGATTTAATTCAAAAGTGAGTGAAGATAAGATGATACAGTGGTAATAAAACTAGTGAGTTGAAGAATTAAGTATTGATTTAATAAAGAAGTTTCAGTTGAGGACAGCGAGGTTATCAGCGGATATATGTTGAGAAATTTAAGTGGTTTAGAATTGTTAATGGTAATGCGTTGTATGAATTAACCAACATCGGGTTGAAATGAGGAAGTAGTAACTAATTAGGACATCTGGTACTTGTTGACAGATATGTGTGTGTGTATGTGTGTATTTTCACGTAAATGGACGTGAGTTTGAAGAAGTAGGCCAACGAAGGTAATGCCGTTGAGCAATGTGGTTTTAAAGTTTTGGTAAGATGCCAAATGAAGTTTTTTAAGGAGGAAGTTTTGGTAAGATACCAAATGAAGTTGTTTTTTGAGGAAGTTTTTGGTAAGATGCCAAATGAAGTTGTTTTTTGAGGAAGTTTTTGGTAAGATGCCAAATGGAGTTTTAAGAAGTTTTTGGAGGATGAAGTAGGTCAGCGAGGTATATTCCGTTGAGTTATGAGTTTTTTATGGTATCTACGGGACTACGTGAAGTTAATAAGGGAGTTTTTTTTTAAGTATATATGGATGTATGCACACAAGGTAATAAGAGATTACAAAGGTAAGATTGTCCAAGTTTTTGTTACAGTTACGCACGTTTTAAAGATATTACAAGGCTTGTTATTGAGCTAAACCACTTTGTAGTAAAAAGTTACTGATGACTAATAACGAATTAATGATGTGGTAGATCGTTGTCCTACACACAGGTTAAAATAAAGATGATAATAATAATAATTATATGGTTGGCATAATATTTTCTAGAAGTGAAAGGAATTTGTTATAATTCGACGTTTTGAGGATTTTAAAAGTAAATCATTTTTTTTAGTAGACAGGAAATTAAAGTTTTATTTATGTCATACGGAGTTAGTAAAGATAAGTTAATATTTTGAAGGAAGAATAAGTTGGTAAGATAAGTGTATACCTAAGGGGTAATAATGAAGTTTCAATTAAAGGCAGGTGTAATTTACGCATTTAATTTGATAGAGAAGAAAGTATCTGAACTGTGTTAGAACTCAGAACTTGCTTTATGAAGTGATTATGGGAGAATATTTGCTAATTAGGAGTGTCGGTGTTATTAACTATCAACAGGAACACTGTCATTATTTTAGGAAGACAATAGCTAGGAAAGCATAGTGTGATGTTATTATTCCAAGGAATTAGTCGAAGCATGTACGATTTTTTTTAGCTGAAATTTAATGTGTTATTGGTCAGTAAGAGGTGACCTGTAACAATACGAAGATGTGGGATTATACCACGAATAGGGGAGTTTTTTTTGTATGTGACGTGTGATGTCACGATGAGTTTTGAGAGATTCTGGTATAGCAAGAGTGAGCTATAGTCCAGGCGGTCAGAACAAGTAGGAAGTGGTGTTTGGAGGACACGGTACTTAATTAAGAGTTTTGAGAGAAAACTAAGGGGGGTTTTTAAGCATTCAGCAAAAAGTCAAATCATGAATAGACTAAGTTCAAAGTATAAGAGCATTAATATTTTGTGGAACGAAATATTTATTCCGAGGAGTTTGTCATGTGTTTTTGTGAAATAGTTTAGTGATATACGTAATTCAGGTATTGAGTAGTATTTTGTCCAAGTCTTAATCATTTTGTTATGGTAAGTAAGGAATGACGTTACGGTAAAGTTATATCTTGACGCTAAGTTAAATTTTATGAAGTGAACGAGAAGTCAGATTTTATGTTTATTGGTGATTTTGAAAATTCAAGTTATTGTTTTCGAGAAGTAGTAAAGAGGAATAATGGTTTTATGAGAAGTTAAGAAGTCGTGGAGACTTAGGAAGTATTAATTTGGAAGGAGGCGGCCGTGGCCTAAGAAAGAATTAAGCCACGAAGGCAGGTGAGTAGTAACTTGGATATTTAAATGAACTGTTTAATAACTGCTTTGAGGTATTTCGATGTCATTATGTATTTGGGGAAATATTTACATGTATGACATATGCACTGAAATAGGAATTGTCTTAGGTATCTTGCTAAGTTATTTTTTTCTTCAATTATTGAAATTTTACTGCATTTGAGTAATCCCTTTATAAAGACGAAAGGAATATTGTATTGTTTGCATCCTATTATCGTGTGCTGTAATAGTTATTATGGGTTAATCAGCTGGTATTACAACAATGTACTTCTACGCCAGACTGATATACAAAAACTACGTTCAAAAGAGATGAAGCCAAAATTGTATGTCATGCATACGATCACCGAAATATAAACGAGTGCAGCGTTGACATATATGTCAAAAATAAAAGTGAAGGGCATTTTATATGTATATTTTTTACAGCTCGTTTAATACATAAAGAAGAATGAACATTATGAACATTTGGAAGAATGAGATGAATGAAAGTTAAAATATGATTTTTTTGTGAAGAATACATTTATGTATATTTTTTTTACAACATATATAAAGAAGAATGAACATTATGAACATTTGGAAGAATGAGAAATGATAGTACAAATATGTAAAGTGAAAAGAGTATGTTCTTGTATATTTTTATGTATTGTTGAAGGGTATTATTTGTATGTTGTCGTTATGGGGGTATTAATATTTAAATTTGTATTCATTTGTGTAGGATGTGTAGTGATATAAATAATGTTACATTTTATTTTAAATTATTTATATCAGGGGCGATTGTAACGATTCGATCCCATAGCTGTTATATTTATAGGGTTATTAATTTATAATTATCATATTTATTATTATTATTAACTAGTACATCCATGAGATGATTTTTATATCAGATAATTGTAAGCGGTTTTGATTATTATATTCAATTAGATTTTTATTAACAATTACTTGTAAAGAGACGAAGTATTATATATTGCAACAAGACTGGCGATATGGACTAACCCTGTGCGTCACAAACTGAACGACGTAGTAAGAATTACACCACGGCTAACTGCGTCATTTTCCTGAGATGTTAAGAAACCCACAATGGTGTAACCAACACGCCATTTTCTACGGTATATACGCGTCAATATATATTGCAAGTTATGAGTCAAGAATGGAGAAGGCTAAGAGAGAGGGAAGCTGTGACACCACGTGACAAGGAAGTCATTAGTATTTGTACCTGCAACATCGGACAAGAATGGCATTAATCTACAGCTCTTAATGAAGGAAGGAAGTTGTAACCTTGCTTTCTGGGTCCTAATGGACTGAGCACCGAGAGTCGACACTGAACGATGTCTTGCCGACATCTATATCAATACATAATGGGTTATATCCCTGATCAAGAGTCTTTCTACAGATGGCAACGTACTTAATGAGGATATTTCATAGTAAATGAGATATCACATCATTTTTTTAAACATAAGCGACGTAACATGGAGATCATCGATCATTTCTTAAATATGACGAATCTTCGACTGGGTGAGCCAACAATTCAATAAAACTATCGTCTCTATTATAATTTAACTTCATTTAACTTTCAATTCATTTTAATATTCATTTTCTTTTAAATAATTAATTGCCGCATTGAGTAATTTTAAATTCAATTGTGTGACTATCACTATTCTGTTTTATTAGTATTTTGTTCTTGAGTAAATAAATTCATTTCCTTTAACGTAATGCCTATTTCTTTCATTGTAGTTGGTACTTTAAGGCAATCATACTCCTTGATTAAATACGGATTGGTTAGATGACTTTGTCTCACTACGGCCCGGGTAAGTGGTTCTCGACTCTACTGCTGATAGCCGAGGTTAAATCAATAAATTTCGATTCACTATAGTAAATAGGAATCTGGCGCTCAACAACTTATTATATTACACTATCACAGGTAAGGTCACACCACAGTGTATATTATTTATTCTTATTATGTTTGTTAAATTGAACCACAATAGTCATCACCACGTTTAGTTAACTCATTAAAAATGTTACAATCACATTCCAGGCTGGGCGCTATCTGGCTTGCGAAAGTGGCGAGGCGAACGCTGCGTGCACTGCTGATAAGAGCCCACATATCGGTCACGTGAGGCGCACCACGCGTGCTCCACTTGCTAACAGCTAGCCGGTATTGTTGCTAAGCTACCGTATCACAGTGGTGGGGTCGCCTGGAAACCGTACGTGGTACGTTCAAAAACAGTGTCACCAACTTATGAGACATGAATATATCTATTTAGTTGTCAAAAGACGCAAGATTCCTCTGCAATTAATACATCAGTCATCGCCATCATGTGTAAGGCCTTCTCGTGGTGTAGTGACTAGCAATCTTGGCCTAAACCCCGGAGGCCCTGTTTCGATTCCCGACTCTACAGATAAATTTTATTCTGTTCATAGTGAAAATTGTAATCGTAAGGTGTCTTAACATCTATGTTATTGACCCCTAATGTATTGGATGATTGTTTAACTACATTAATTTTGACTATTGAATCGATCGGAGCTGAAAAGTATTAAGTAAAAGATTGTCATTTTTTAAACAATTACTATTCTGAATATTGACCCAAGGGCCTTGGAACGGCATAGGAAAGAATTAAGTCAGCCTTCTGTTTAAGCCAGAAACATGTAGTGCGATCAGAGGAGACTTGCTGCCTTTCAGTACCGTATTCCGTACTTAATGTTGGTCGCACTGCAAGATTCCCGCGTGTGTGCTATTGTAAATTACATTTGCATAGGGTTTAGTTGGTTATGTTACAAATCCATTTAAAAATAAAATACCATGCGAAATATTCATTCAGGATGGCTTTATGCCGTACTAAACTGATCACGGAGCTGAAAGGCTCCAAAATTGATTTAAAAAAACATGTTTCTGCATCTCGCATTGATATGAAACACATCATGACTTATAGAAATTATCTGCATTGACAAATAAATTAAAATACCCATTTATTGGTAAAATAGTTTAATTCAACTCAAGTCAATACTATAATGAAACTAAATTAAGTTTCGATTAACTTGTAATCATCCTCACCTAAAATCAATTTTGAGTAAAATTAAACTAAGAGCATCACAGGCCTATAATTACGGACCTTCAAAATCGGGACAGTCTTTTTTATATATATATATATATATATATATTGTTGGAGAGAGTTTCTTCAACCTTTTACAAAATTCAATTTTAAGGAGTTCCAAGAAAATCGATCCACCAAATATCCAATACAGAGGGATAAATAAATACAAAGTTTATTTTAGTGTTTTTATTTATATATGAAAGTGCCTTACAAGTTTTGTGAGAGAAAAAAAGAAAACATTAGTAAGTTTATTTTTAGTTTCTTAGAAAAATAACAAAAATCTTACTGAGTTTTTACAAGCGCCTGAATTATAAACATTTAGAAAATTTAGTTAAATTTTGAGGTCGACACCTAAATTTGAAATACCGAAAATTATTAAAACAAAAAATTAAATAAAACTAATAAGTATAAAATGCCCGTCGTTCACGGTAAAATGTTTCTTAAAATTTATTTGATAACTCATTTTATAAAAATTACGAAAGCAAGCTGTGTTGTTCACGGTAAAATTATATTATAAAATCAGTGTTATTTTTTATTTTTTTAGCATATGGCTTTTATTGCCGGGAGTGTCCGAGGACATGTTCGGCTCGCCAGTTTTGTAGCTGCTTCGAGACGGACACCCAATGGGTGAGCTACAAGTACCGTTGGGGAGGAAAGTGGGAATGTAAGGTCGAGGAGTTGGAAGGTGGCGGCTGTGGCCAGATGTATCAGGATTGCCATCTACCGATAAACTTCTGAACCAAGAATCAGCTGTTCAACACACATTGGTTTGAGAGTATGGCTCCAAAAAACAAAGCAAAAATTGCAAAAATTTGCTGCTTTAGCTACAATTATATGTCGTACAGTGGTAAAAAGGAAGAAAAGAAATGCTAGGAAAAAGGAAGTAAAGAAATGCTAGGAAGTCCTGGACTTGGGAATGGATAAAAAGAAGAGAAGAGTAGAGGAATGCTGTCCTTGGTCGAAAATGAGTTGGGGTTAGAAGATGAGAATTCATATAGGAATTTTCTAAGAATGGAGGAAAGCAGTTTTAAAAAACTCCTAGATCTTGTTAGTCCCAAAATTATTCGACAGGACACTGACATGAGACAAGCCATTTCTCCTGAAATGAGACTGCAAGCGAGTTCGAAGCCCGATAATCTTCGCCTCATATCAGCCTGGCTTGTGTTCGGTCGAATTTGTGAAACATATTCGGCGATTGAAATTTCTGCCTCCCTTCTTGCATTTCTATTGTGGTATATGGGCGTTTTAACCTCGTACAAACACTGATATTTCTGGTACTCGTCCAGTAAAACACTAATACTGTAGCTTCCTTAGTCCAGCCGGAGCCTGTCATTTTCGAAGTGTTTGTTTACAAGCGAGCTTCACAATCTTCTCACCACGTGGCGCCAGCATCATCTTCATGTCAGCTTCCCTGATTGGTTTGGTTCGTTTCGTAAAATTAATTTTATGTCCCATTTTATGAAAAGTTTTATGAAAGGTTTTATAAAACTTGAATTTGACCGTGAGCAACAGACATTTTATAAAATAAATTTGAAGGAAAATTTTACCGTGAGCAACGGGCATAATATAAGTTGAACAAAAAGTTACGGAAAACGAAAATAATCACAATTCAAAAAAGAACGAAGCTTTGAGTCTATGTTCACTTGAAAATTTAGATTTCTGGCCCTAACCCACTCTCATTTATAAAGCGGATGACGAGATCAGCAGCCACCACGCCATCGGCTAATATATGTTTTGAGTGCCATCTGCAAACCAAGGTTTCTTCGTAAGCCACCACTACTAAACAACGATTTTCGACAAAATAAACGTTGGCGAAACTGACAATGAATTCGTGAGACTTTTAGAGATAATATAGACAGATTCTCGAAAAGGTCGTGCACATGCAAGTAACTTACACGTTCCGTGACGGCCAGCGTGTCTGCAGCCAACTTTTGTTACATTTCACACGAATATGGCGCTTGTTCCATAGACCTTGACAATTTGGCAGGCGACAGGTCAGAATGTTATACCTGACAGTTCCACATAGTGGCCATAGGAGAGAGAGGGGGGGATGTTTAATTACCCCGCAATTCGGGAGGGGGGCAATGCACACCTCAAACAAAAGTTAATCTGTCGCCCATTGGTAATTTCCAGGGTTTAGTGCATTTCATTAGAAAATGCAATGTGAACCAAGTTACCATTTCCGGAAAATTTCGACATACAGTATCTTCATGTTTCACATCCCCCAGATCTCTATACCTACCGTCAGATCATACGTTTATACTAAATGTATACATCACTTTCTTGTGGACACGATAATTACCAATTTAAAATCTAGGTTGAGTTCGTTAATGGACAAAACAGGCCCAAGGGTGAGGGGCCCTCTTTCAAAAAAGTGAACTATCAATTTTTAGCCTACTTTTCACATTCTGTAAAAATGAGGAAAAGTACACTTATGAGATCGAGCCGGGCAAATGTGTGTCTGTCTGTCCTTCCGCCTGCCCCCACCCTAAACGGCTGCAGCTATCAAAACCAAATTTGGTATGAGTAAAGAGAGCTATGCCTGAATATCGCAGGGCCATATTTGAAAAAAAAAACGTCAGTGATACCAAACTGCTGAAAAATAACAATTGAAAATTGAGGTCTATATTGGATAGCTCGGAAGATATGCATGGGAATTGTTCCAAAATTGACACACATATAGATTATATTACATCAGACTAATTTACAGGAACCCATTCATGAGAGATTTGCCAACATGATTCTATGCCTGCTGATAAGTCCAATCTTTAAATGCATGTAACTTCCATACTATCTACTGGATTTCAACCAAATTTGGTATGTGATTTGCGCACCGGAGCAGATATGAATATGCATTTTTATAGTGTCAACGGGGCTGCCAACTGCTGAAAATGCACTATATACATTTGTATCCTATCTCAATATATCAGAAAGTAAGCAGGCCAACAGTTCTAAACTTTGCATACATATAGTACCTGCAAATGTAGGTTAATTTTCAGTAACCGATATACGACAGAGCTGCCAACATGATTCTACGCATGCTGATAGTTTAATGTTGAATCACATGTAACTTCCATACTAATCAATAAAGTTCTTTCAAAATTGGCACATATGTAGATCATAATATTTAAATTTAAGTTTGAGCATCCAATTTATGGCAGTGTCACCAACCTGATTTTACGCATGCTGATAAATTCAATATTTAAATACACGTAACGTGCATACTATCTATTGCACATCAACCAAATTTTGCATGTGCATTGTGGAACATAAGAGATGGAACTAGGAATATATTTAGAGTCACCAGGCCTGCTAACTGTTGATATATGGTCTCTACAATTTGAAGAAAAGTAGGTTCTTTAGTTCGTCACGGAACTACTTGTTTAGTATGTGAAAAATCGAACCCATACATTCTAAGTTCATACTATTTTTTGGACACGGGCCAATACTTATCTCCGTAAGGTTTTTTGACAGCACCAACCATTGACCAAAGGGGTGGAAAAATATGTAGTTTTCAGACAAAAAAAAAACATACTTCACTTAATGGCACAATATCAAAACCGTTTAAACTGGTCAATACTTTTATAAAAATTACCAAAAACTTTTCAAACTGAAATGTTGTATGTTGATAGAGGCAATTAACATAAGTAGGATATATGAAAATAGGCTGTATAGTTCTTCACGGAACATCTTGTTTCAGAAATGAAAATAGGCTAAAAATCCTGAAAAAAATTACGTTACTATTCTCTGAATAGATTTTCAGTCGAAAATAGTATATAACTAACAATAGATACAGTACATATTGCCTGTCAAATATACTGTATTGGTATATCGATGCAAAGACATAGTTGGGTGAATGAACCTGTGTAATGTGTAGTGTATCAGCTCTAATTGTAGCGATGAATCAAGAGTGGATTCAACACCACACCCAGAACTGCAGTTTCTCTCCTTCCTAGCAACAACCTGAAATAGCACAGAGCTAAATTGTCAGGTGCTTTTGAGGAAGGTTCATATCATCACATCAGTAACCAGAAATGTGACAGGTACCACACAACAAAGTGCTCCAAAAGAACATTAAGATGTAATATCTCTTCTTTTGGCCTTTCGGCTGCAATAAATTCTTATAACATTACATCAGAACACATTCACAATACCAAAGCTTGAACACAATACGTATTTACTTTTAGCAAAATACATGACCCAACAAAAATTTAATGAAAATTTCACCCATATTTTCATATAGCTTACATACAAAATTAGTGTGTTTTCACCATCGTTCTGGGGCAATGAACTTATAATGATTGTTTTCCTGAAATGGTTGAAACTTAGTCGGTTGGTTGATCCTCAGTTTAGGGGCTGCGACAACGTGGTCATGTAGCCTCGTGTACTTTGGGTCTGTGAAGAATCTGTCTGATAACCGGTGTTAATTGTGATGGCTGTATTAGTGTATGCTATCTGTAATTCAGGTAAGGACTGGACACTATCAATTTTCAAGTAGTTCTTACTTGTGCTATCAAATGCTACAGTCAACGGCACCTAGCTGTCAACTTGGTTACTAGATGCCACCGCAACCAGACCCTGGCGGCGAACGTTGGAACTAATAGAGCATATGAAATCTAACCGAGAAATTTAGTTTCACACAATTGTAGTTAGTTGAAGGTTCTTTTTCATGCCATAAACCTATGGCATGGACCCGCCGGCTTTACTTCTCCTCCGAAGTTAGACCCCTGAGGTTACCAATTTTGTATGGGCCGATGCCGTTTTCATGGAAACATATACAGTAAGCCTACTGACTTCATATACCAACCCAGTGACGTAATGCTTAGGATAATATCATAAATCTTTGATCCGAGGGGCCCCGGGTTAGATTCCCAGCCGGATTTGAACTTCGAATTGTAATTTCTCCTGGCTAAGCGACTGGATATTTGTGTCGCTTTCATCGTTCTTATCATCCTCATAGCACGCAGGTCGACTACGGGCGTCAAAACATTTCGCCAAGCTACTCCGGAGCCCTCACGCAATTATTTCACAATATCATATCCTTGGCTATCGTGAATATTGGATGGGTGGAACAGTAAATCATATCAAAATGTGAAAACCTGAAAACCTTTAGGTAGATCACCAAAGCTTTCAGGTTGCCTGTCCCTGGTTTAGCCCAGGCTTACGGCGACATGGATTGAGCAAATTCAAAACTAGCGTCTATTTGCCATTGTTCTATTGACCGAGTAGGCGACTAGTCGGCGACTATGTTACATCATGTCGTCCTATGGCAGGCGCCGTACTATCTCCCGCGTGACGTCACGGGCGCCTGCCTACTGTGTTGTTAGATAAGTAGGCTGTGAAGGTCGGGATTGCCTCTTTCTCAACATACAAAGGTGATTTCCGTTTCTCAACTTACGTAACATTCTTAAAGTGTATGAGAAATCAGCCACATTCTGTCTACTATTAGCCTACTTATCTATTAAATGAGCTGTAACATGATAGCAGTCGCTCAGCTATTCAGCTCATTCAATATGCTGAGCGAAATAATCAGAACTCGGCTGGAACAAACATCCTAAGGTTCCATAAAAAGTGGGCAAGCTCGCCCACTAGTTTCCTTCTTTGACTAACAGGACACGATCAATCTCAAATGTTCTCGTTTTGTGTTATTTTGCGGGGCTTGGCATCGTGGTCATTAAGCTCAGGGTAGTACTTGGATGTGTTTGTGTATAGGAAGTCTCTGATAACCCGTGTTACTGTGTTGTCTGCAGTAGTATGTGGATATGTAATTATTTTGAGGATTGGGAAGGAGGTAGCCGTGGCCTTAAGTTATGCGCTATCCCGGTATTTGCCTGGAGTAGAAGTGGGAAACCACGGAAAACCACTTCTAGGACGGCTGAGGTGGGGAAACTTCTTTGCTCCAATCTTGACAAATAAAGGTGAGATTTTTGAGCCCGATTAGTTTTAAAATATATCATCGCCAGGAAAATTCACATCATTTAATTGAAAAATAAAAATCCACAGCCTGTTTCCAGTCGACCGACCGGGCCAGGGAATGGAATGAATGAATGAATGAATGAATGAATGAATGAATGAATTTAGCCCACATCTAGCGGCGAGGATATGAACTGTACCAGCTGCCGAAGCCTGTCGCACTCCCCTGGCGGCAATGATTAAATGAATGACAGATGAAACGAAATGATAGTGGAGAGTGTTGCTGGAATGAAATTGTGATAGGGAAAACCGGAGTACTCGGAGAAAAACCTGTCTGCCTCCGCTTTGTCCAGCACAAATATCACTTGGAGTGACCGGAATTTGAACCACGGACTCAGCGGTGAGAGGCCGGCGTGCTGCCGCCTAAGCCACGGAGGCTTCATCATATAATTAATGAATGCAAAACAAAAATATTGGAATGCAGCCGAAATAAATACGAAACCTTTATGGACATCAAATTGGCAGGTGAAAAGCTAAAGAAAGTAGGAGACTTCTGTTACTTAAGAAGCAAAATAACCAGTGACGGACGAAGCATAGAGGATATAAAAAGTAGGTTGGCTGAGACAAGGAAAGCATTTCTACAGAAATGAAATCTGTTGACATCGAATATAGATTTAGGTAATCTATATATATAAAAATCAATGTAACGTGATAGTTTGTCTGTGGGTATGTCTCCTATGCGTTCATATACCATTCGTCCGATTGCGATGAAACTTGGGTGAGATGTTGAGTACACCCCAAGGAAGGTTTCTGACCTAGTAAATCCATTTTACAATAGGTAGCGCACGCGTAGATTCTACAAATGAGCGACGATGCGCGAAGCATTTCAACAAAGTCCCGTATGTGTTCATATACTATTCGTCCGATAGCGATGAAACTTGGGTGAGATGTTGTGTACACTTACGTGAAGGTTTCAAAATTAGTGAATACATTTCACAGTAGATAGCGCACAAGTAGATTCAACAAATAAGCGACGACACGCAATGCGTTTCAACAAAGTCCCGTATGCATTCATATACCATTCGTCCGATAGCTATGAAACTTGCTAAAATGTTGTGTACACTGCAGGGAAATTTTCTGGCTTAGTACGTCCACTTGACAATAGGCAGCGCACGAGTAGATTCAACAAATGAGCTACGACGCGCGAAGCATTTCAACAAAGTCACGTTTGCGTTCATATACCATTCGTCCGATAGCGATGAAACTAGGCTGAGATTTTGTGTGCACTCCAGGGAAGGTTTCTAGCTTAGTAAATCCCTTTAAAAATAGGTAGAGCACGAGTAGAATCAACAAATGAGCAACGGCGCGCGAAGCGTTTCAACAAAGTCCCATATAATTTCATATACCATTCATCCGATAGCGATAAAACTTGGGTGAGATGTTGTGTACACTCCAGGGAAGGTTTCTGGCTTAGTACATACATTTTACAATAGGTATCGCACCAGTAGATTCAACAAATGAGCGATGACACGCGAAGCGTTTCAACAAAGTCCCGTATAAAGTCATATACCAGTCGTCTGATAGTGATCAATGTTTGGTGAATTGTTGTGTACACTCCAGGAAAGGTTTCTGGCTAAGTAAATCCATTTTACAATACGAAGCGCACGTTTATATTCAACAAATGAGTGACTACGCGCGAAGCGTTTCGACAACGTCCCGTATACGTTCACATACCATTCATCCGATTGCAATGAAACTTGGGTGAGATGTTGTGTACACTCAAGGGAAGGTTTCTGGCTGAGTACATCCATATTACAATATGTAGCGCAAGAGTAGAATCAACAAATGAGCGACGACACGCGAAGCGTTTCAACCAAGTCCCGTATGCATTCATGTACCATTCGTCCGTAGCTATGAAACTTGGGTGAGATGTTGTGTACACGTCATGGAAAATTTCTGGCTTAGTAAATCCACTATACAATATGCAGCGCACAAGTTGATTCAACAAATGAGGGACGACGCGCGAAGCGTTTCAACAAAGTCCCGTATAAGGTCATATACCATTCTGCCGTTAGCGGTGAAACTTGGGTGAAATATGGTGGACACTCCAAGGAAGGTTTCTGGCTTAGTAAATACATTTCACAGTAGGTAGCACACGAGTGGATTCGACAAATGAACGACGACATGCGGAGCGTTTCAATACAGTCCCCTATGTCTTCATATCACATTAGTCCGATAGCGATGAAACTTGGGTGAGATGTTGTGGACACTTACGTGACGGTTTCTAACTTAGTAAATACATTTTACAGTAGGTAGCGCACGAGTAGATTCAACAAATGAGTGACGGAGCGCGAATCGTTTAAACAAAATCAGGTATGCGTTCATATACTATTCATCCGATTGCGATGAAATATTGATCAGTTATTGTGTACCCGCCAGGGAAGGGGACTTAGTAAATCCATTTCACAATAAGTAGCGCAAGAGTAGATGCAACAAATGGGTGACGACGCGCGAAGCGTTTCAACAAAATCCCCCATTGCGTTCATATAACATTCTTCGATTGCGATGAAACCTTGATGAGTTATTGTGTACACGCCAGGGAAGGGCTTCGACTTAGTAATACATTTCTCAATAGGTAGCGCACAAGTAGATTCAACAAATTAGTGACAGCGCACGAATCGTTTAAACAAAACCCCGTATACGAGCATATACAATTCATCCGATTGCGATGAATCATTGATGAGTTATTGTGTACACGCCAGGGAAGGGTTTCGACTTAGAAAATCCATTTCACAACAGGTAGCGTACGAGTAGATTCAACAAATGAGTGACAGCGATGAAACTTTTGAAAGTTGTTGTGCACGCTTCCACGAATGGTTCTAAATTAGATAATCCATTTTACGATATCTTAGAGGCAGTTAACATGTTGTGTATCCAAAAGCACTTCAAGAAACAGAATTTCAACGCCAACACTTTCTTTGATTGGCATTGCAACGCATGCGGGTACAGCTTGTAGGAAATAATTTTTGAAAGCCTTTGTTTGAAGCGTGGCGCTCTATGGAAGTGAAACTTGGGACTTTTGGTGCAGCAGAAAAGAGGAGAATTCTAGCGTTTGAAATGTGGTGTTACAGGAGAATGCTCAAGATCAGATGGGTAGATAGGGTTAAAAACGAAGAGGTATTAAGACGACTGGGAGAGATGTTTCTGGCGACTGCTAATGAAGAGAAGAGATAGGTTGGTAGGACACATACTAAGACAACCAGGAATAGCAAGCTTAGTTATGGAAGGAAGGGTCGAGGGCAAGAATTGTAGGGGTAGACCAAGGTTAGAATACGTTAAAACTGATTGCCTCGGTTGTAGGGTGTGGTAGCTATGTAGAGATGAAACGATTAGCTAAGGACAGGGAGACATGGAGGGCAGCATCAAACCTGTCAAAAGACTGAAGACTCAAACAACAACATAATGCATGCCTTAAGAATGCATTTGCTATTTTGCGTCCAAGAATTTGAGCCATAATTTTAACAACTGTTAGGCCAAATACTTTTTTTTAAGTGTGTCTGAGTCTAATTAGTTAGGTAGGCTATATGGCCATATACTGTAATTCAAATTACATTTTTCTTTACAAAATTCATGGTTATTGAATTTTTAAAATGTTCTAAATATGATTACGTAATTTTTACACAAAGCATTCTATAATATTATCCAATATGATTTGCAATACCAAAACAATAATCACAGAAAGATAACGAGCAGGGATGTTTTGATGTTGCAAATTATGAGTTATAGTAGAATGGATGGAGAAATAATTAACAAAACCATGATTTGAACATTTCAAATTTTCAAAAAACAATGCATTTGCTTTTAACCGGCCGCGGTGCCCGAGAGCGCTAACGCGCTACCTCGAGTCTCTCTGGCATCGGGAGAGCGTGGATTTGAATCCCACCTCGGCCGTCCTGAAAATGGTTTTCGTGGTTTCCCATTTTCACCACCAGGCGATTGCCGGGACGGTTCCTTTCAATAGGCCGATTTCCTTCCGAAATCCCTTCCCTGACCCGTCCTGAAAAGAAAAGTACATGGCCATTGGCTGCTTTAATAAAATTATTTGAAGGAAAACATGTAGGTGTTTGTGAATGTTTTAAGTACACTCGCCGGCATAAAAAGCGAAACACTACGAATATCAAACAAAATTCAACGTTTGACCGTTTCAAACTTGGTATCAAGTGAATGCTGTGACTTAGCAGCGATATGGCAATGTGCCGTGAATTAATTAGCTCATTTTTTTCATTTTCAGCGCAACAATTGATAAATATTGTTGATCGTGACATTCACAACACCAATGTTACCGTTTCTCACCGTAGGACAACAATAACCACAAACGGCTGTTTTTAGGTTTATTATTGCTGTAAATTCTCGAGCCGCGTATTTTTTATGAACATTACAATTTGTCTACAACAATCGTAATAACACAGTGCAACAGGTCGGAGGACAGTAGCCTACGATGGATTCCAGGTTTCGACATTTCCAAATTCGTGTTTGCGCACTGTTGTGATTATCATGGTCAATGTTCATTAATTACTGTGTAATAGGGGTAATTTTAACTTATGATACATTTCAATATTGTTGTAATGCCATAGTATTTGATTATTACAAGGTTTGGAACGGTCCAACATTGAGGTTAGTCTGAAATTCGTAGTGTTTCGCTTTCTTTGCCGGTGAGTGTAGTTCACGACGCTATCAGAAAAATAAAACACGCGTTTTGTCACACACGCGCTATCTGTCCCAGCATATTTTCTTACCTGAAAGGAGACATCACACTCTAATGTCCGTGTGGTCAGAGCGCGTATTCAAACCACCGATCTCTGGACTTAGGCCTCTACCACGTCTTTGCAATATTTTCTCTAGCCACCAAACACGCCACCAGCCATGAGCCAGTCTTGAAAAGGAGGTGGAAGTTGCAGCACTTGCTGTTTTTCTACATACCAGGTTACATAAACGCCGAAAACGGGGACATAGAAGATTTTGGGTTCACCCACTTTTGCAGGGTCGATCAACAAAAGGGATATTTTGTACTCTCTGAATTGATCGTAGACAAAATCCAGTCAAATTTTTCACTTTCCTACAAACGAACACTTCATCTTTTGATGAGTTACTGCAGTGTTCAAAATGTCAACTGACCGGTGTGGACACAAATATGAGAGATAGTACACCTCCAGATGAAAAACTCCCTGTTTGCCTATTAATCAGCAGTCATATCCCATAGAGCAGGTTTCGATTGCATTACGGATATGAATTTATCTGTGTCGAAATCTCTCTTTCCTGGTACGATATCCAGTTTTAAAACTAGCAGTTAATGCAAAAGTCTGGCCTGGCCGCACAGGAAGTCGCGTCTCGTGTGAAAAGCTCCGTTTGACTCAATGTAAATATGCGGTAGCGTTGCCAGCTTGGCCGCGCCAAAAATCTCATTGCCCACCACCAGCAAATCTGGCCGCGCTACCACCACCACCACGTGTGAAATGCTACACTTGAATTAGTGCAAAGACGTGGTGGCGCCACCATGGTGGCCCCGTGTGAAAGAGGCCTTACAACTCTCAGTTTGCAATTATGGTGCGCGACCTAACGGGCACGTCTACTTTGGGACAGTATGTAACATAAAAGTCCACTTTCTTGCAAAATGTGACTATACAGAGGCAAGGCTAGGCAGCCAGGCGTCCCCACGCCATACCACCCTGGTTGCTACCTGCTTCCTGCATTTCCAAGAATAGCGCGAGGAGTGGCCCTGTTATCCCACATCTTTTGTAAGCTAAGATCGGGGATTTACAGACATTGGCATTTCCTGTCTTCATAACCGTTAATGTTACCTCCTGCTGCTCCTGCACACCTTCGATATAACAGTTTTACAGGGGTGACCAACTGCTTTCCTTACGAGGCAAATATCCTTGACGTTTTGCCCTTTAAAATAACAATTAATACTACCAACTGGTTAATTATTATTAACCCTCGGATACTCGCGCGGGCTACATAGCCTATGTAGCCCAGTGATTTCTTATGATTTAGCGTAGAGTTTATTCTTTGCTAGGAATATTGAGGATCTCTGTAGCTGCTTGTTGATGCTGTATTTAACAGACGGGTGTGTTTCCGACGGATCTAATTGCACCAAACTGACACTGCTTCCTCCAACTTACCTTTCCAGAGTTATAGCGCAGCAAATGCAACACTGTGTAGTCAAGGCTATTATTGTTACTGCGGAGAGAGCGGTGGGCATAGTTTAGACCGGGACCAGTGTCGGACAATTTTCACACTTCGGCAAACTATAACTTTGGAACGGTAAGTCGGAGGAAAATAATGTTTCAATAAATGTTGTAGACAATTTTTAGAGAAACAAATTTCTGATTCACTCTTTTGTGGAAAAAAAAAAACTTTTTTCTAGGACGAAAAGGGAAAAAACACTTTTTTGGAAACTTGGCGCCAACTAGCTTCTGCATTTCAAAACGTATGACATGTCCTCAATGAGACAAATTGTAGGTGACAATGTCCTCTACATTTTTTGTTTAAAACACTTTTCTTTAAAATACGTCGATTCAGAGAAAAACTCTTTTCATTTTTTTTTTAGTTTTCCGAAAAAATGATCCTGCAAATTATTCTGAAATTTCGAGTTAAGCTGTTCTTGTGCTTTTCTAACGATTTACTTAAAGCCAACCATAGCACGGTTTTCGGAACAAAGGGGATTTCTTCTGTGCAGCTGTACTGTACTATTCAGAGAGTTTCTCTGTTCACCTCGCCTTTTTTGAATTGCGTCTGGGACCAGCCGTTCATGCGCCTTTCAAGCTTATACTGGGTAAACCGTTAAAGATAGAAGGCGAAGCCAGGGCTGCTTGCTAGTACTGTATATAATATAATGTAGTATAATATTTGTCTCCCGCGCAGTTACTGTGCACACGCCTTCATCATTCCTCCTCACTCTAAAATGCTGGAGCTGAGGTCATTCCAGACCGCCTTCACTTCCCAACACAAGAAAATTACGGAATGTAAATGCTTCTGTTATCTCGCACGTCAAGAAGTGTCAATCCTAAAGGAGACACTAGAGAAAGTCAGGCTCATTATGGCAACTTGAAGCCAAGGTTGATGCGACCAAACATGGATGTCATTCCCGTCTCCTAGTTTCCTTCACATAGACTAGAAACACTTGATGTATAGAACAAACAGGGACATTTCATTTGGGCGTTCAGTATTACCAGGCGCCGCGCCGTTCCAACATCTATGGTCCGCGTCACTTTAAATAAGTAACTGACGATGATATCTTATCATTTGTTCCCCACATCAATGTACGGCATCACGTACAGCCCGTTCCGATTTAACACGGAACAGTATTACCCTTTCACGAATTGATTGTCGGCAGTCGAGATGGGAACTATTCCTTGTTTACTTGTGTCACACGTCAGGCTGCTTCGTTGACAGGTACAGTTGCGTGAGTAGGATATGACTCAGCTCCCATAGCCTCAGTTATCATTAGACTGTCCGGGGTGACATGAGCTCCTGTGACGCACAATGCTGCTTGTCTTATGTGCAGAATGAACTCTTGTCATCGCTGTGTTCCCCGCTTCGTCCCGCGGGGCAGCTGCTACAATCAACAACAAACACCTCAGCGACAATCAAATGTTGTTGTTTGAGTCTTCAGTCTTTTGACTGGTTTGATGCAGCTCTCCATGCCTCCCTGTCCTGAGCTAATCGTTTCATCTCTACATAGCTCCGACACCCTACATCGGAGGCAATCTGTTTAACATATTCTAACCTTGGTCTACCCCTACAGTTTTTGTCCTCGACCCTTCCTTCCATAACTAAGCTTGCTATTCCTGGGTGTCTTAGTATGTGTCCTACCAACCTATCTCTTCTCTTCATTAGCAGTCGCCAGAAACATCTCTCCTCTCCCACTCGTCTTAATACCTCTTTGTTTGTAACCCTATCTACCCATCTGATCTTCATCATTCTCCTGTAACACCACATTTCAAATGCTTCAATTCTCCTCTTTTCTGCTGCACCAATAGTCCAAGTTTCACTTCCATAGAGCGCCACGCTCCAGACAAAGGCTTTCAAAAATGACTTCCTAATACCTAAATCTATATTCGATGTCAGCAGATTCCTTTTTTGTAGAAATGCTTTCTTTGCCTGAGCCAACCTACTTTTAATATCCTCTTTGCTTCGTCCATCACTGGTTATTCTGCTTCCTAAGTAACAGAAGTATCCTACTTCCTTCAGCTTTTCACCTGCCAATTTGATCTCCATAGAGGTTTCTGATTTATTTCGGCTGCATTCCAGTATTTTTGTTTTACATTTATTAATTTTCATCATGAATTCTTTCTGTAAGACGGAGTCCATACCATTCAAAAACTCATTCAAATCCTCAGGCTTGTCGGCCAAGATGACTATGTCATCAGCAAATCTCAGAGTTGAAATTATTTCTCCTTGAATCTTCACCCCCACTTTAAATTTTTCCCTAATTTCCTTCATTGCTTGTTCAATGTAAAGATTGAAAAGTATGGGTGATAAGTTGCAGCCTTGCCTTACACCTTTCTGAATATCAGCTTCTCTCTCATGTCCTTCAACTCGAATGACTGCTGTCTGGTTTCTGTACAGATTGTATATCACCCTCCTATCCCTGTACTTTATTCCAATTGATTTCAAAATGTCAAACAATTTAGTCCAATCAACGTTATCAAAAGCCTTTTCTAAGTCTACAAAAGCCATGAACGTTCTCTTATCTTTCCTTATTCTACCTTCTAAAATCAGCCTAAGACTTAGTACAGCTTCCCTTGTTCCTACATTTCTCCTGAAACCAAACTGGTCTTCACCCAACTCCGTTTCTATCTGGCTTTCAATCCTCTTGTAAATTATTCTAGACAGGATCTTTGAAGCATGAGTAATCAAGCTGATTGTACGGTAATCTTCACATCTGTCAGCTCCCACTTTCTTTGGTATAGGGATGATTACATTCTTCTTGAAATCAGGGGGTACCTCACCTGTCTCATAAATCCTACACACCAAGTGAAATAACCTGATCAGACCTTCATCTCCTATGCAGCGTAGCAACTCAATCGGTATATCATCTATGCCTGGTGCTTTGTTCCTGCTTAAGTCTTCCAAAGCTCTATCAAATTCTGATCTCAATATTAAATCTCCTTTCGCATCCTCATCAATTTCCTCCTCCCTTTCCATTACATGATTCTCAATCTCCTTTCCCTTATACAAACTCTCTATGTAAGCTTTCCATCTCTCAACCTTTTCTTCCCTATCTGTTAGAGGCTTTCCATTTGTGTCCTTAATATTACAGCACTTAGTCTTCTTTTCCCCAAAAGTATTCTTAATCCTTCGATAAGCTGTGTCTACTTTTCCTAATTTCAGACAATTTTCTATACCTGCACATTTCTCTTTCAACCATTCTTCTTTCGCTTCCTTGCACTTCTTGTTAACCTCATTTCTCAGACGTCTGTATTCTGCTTTCCCCTTTTCATCTCTTAGATTCTTGTGTTTCCGCCTTTCATCCATCAATTCTAGTATATCCTGAGTGATCCACGGTTTTCTACCTATTCTTTCTTTCCTACCAATGTTTTCTTCTGCGGATTTTGTTATTTCATTCTTCAAAAGTGCCCATTCGTCTGCAATTGAAGTTTGTTTAGGGTTTTTCATTAATCCTTCCTTTATACTCTTCTTGAATCTTTCGTTTACATCCTTCTCTTTCAGTCTGTCTATTGCCCACCTTTTTGGCTTTTGACTTTTCTTCAGTTTCTTCAACTTTAATCTGCATTTCATTACAACCAGATTGTGATCAGAGTTTATGTCAGCACCAATCCAAAAATCCAAAATCTGGTTTCGAAACCTCTGCTTGACCATAATGAAGTCGATTTGGTAACGCCCTGTATCTCCTGGTCTCATCCATGTGTATATTCTTCTATTGTGGTTATTGAATAAGGTGTTAGCTATGACCAATTCATGCTCGGTGCAGAATTCTACCAGCCTGCTTCCTCGATCATTCCTTTCACCTAATCCGAAATCTCCTACTATCTTCCCTTCTCTCCCTTTTCCTACCACAGCGTTCCAATCTCCCATTACTATAACATTTTCATCACCCTTGATATACCTCAGAATTTCGTCTATTTCTTCGTAGACCTTTTCAACATCCTCATCATCAGCTTGACTGGTAGGCATATAGACTTGTACCACTGTAGTGCAGGTAGGTTTTGTATTTATTTTTGCTACAATAATCCGTTCACTATATTGCTCATAATATTCCACCCGCTGTCCAAGTTTCCTACTCAATATGAGGCCAACCCCTGCTTGGCCATTGTTTGATTTAGTGCTAATGACCCTATAGTCTCCTGACCAAAAGTCCTGTTCTTCCTGCCAGCGCATTTCACTAATCCCAACCAAATCCAACCTCAACCTATCCATTTCCCTTTCTAAGTTTTCTAACCTTCCACTTCCTAGCAGACTTCTAACATTCCACGCTCCGATCCGTAGAATGTCAGATTTCCTCTTTGTCACTTCTGTGATGTTAACCCCCTCTCGAGTAGTCCCCACCCGGAGATCCGAACGGGGGACTAGTTTACCTCCGGATTGGAATTTTACAAGGGAGGAGGCCATCATCACATGTAATTATGCATAGAGAGGTGCATATCCTCGGGAATAGCATACGGCTGTAGTTTCCCGTTGCTTTCAGCCGTGCAGCAGGACGCAGTGTAGCCATTATTGGCTTATATTATCAATATCTTAACCGTCTATAAGACTAGTAAAGAATTGATTTATTCTGAAAGGCTGCTACTCCCTTTCAGAATAAGTAAAGAGCAATTCTACTAACAAAAATACTAACCTTCTACCGTACTAACAATTAAATACCAAAACTCTACTAACAAAAAACATAAGTTCCACCAACAACAAATACTACCACTAAAACATTCTGTCAACAGGCACACTCACATGCACCCTCACACAACACAGTCTACTGAAACAATGAACTATAACTAATAAACAATGCAACTGCTACCAGACACACTCACACACCACAGCATAATAGAACAATGACATATATCTAATAGACAAACTACCTACTTACAACTAAAACTAACTACATACTTACTGTACTTTTATTTGAATTGACAATATTTACAAATAGCAATTTAGATAGAAAATACTTACAAAATGTAATTTAGATTCAAATGTTAAACGGGTAAATGGGTTGCCTTCCCACCCGCAATCGGCTTGAAATCTGCTCGCAGCGTGCTAGCGACGGGGCCGAGTTCGATTTCACTGATTGCCGCCTTCTTATGCAGCATTGCAAAGTATTTTACTCTTTCAAAATATATTTACACAGGCTCACAATAAGTTTGTACGATTTCTGTTTCAGGACTTGTTATTTGTACGCTTCTGTTAATGGCTTTTGCAGAGCATTTCTATGAAATAATAGTACATTATGCAACGAGCCTATAATGGCAATAATTAAGACAGAGTATGTTAAAACGAGCGTATGCGATTTTTATAATTCCCATACGAGTGTCTTAATTACCATTATAGGCGAGTTGCATAAGACTGTTTATTTTCGACGATAATTATTATAACTATTTTATGTTCGAACATAAATATTCTTAAATATCTGTCGAGATTTCGACAGTTTTATGTACTGAACAGAGCGCATGAGACGCAGAGAATGCCTTGTATTTTACCATGGCCTCCTCGATTACCCTACTATGACACTAGGCCAGGCAGGGAAATTTAAATTAGAAGGCCGTGGACCTCAGCGCATCTAATTATCAAATTGGTCGAACAACTGTTTCTTGAGCTCTGATTGGTGGGAGAAACTGTTTCATAATGAAAAATAGTGTTATAATGAGCCTCATTATAGTACCGTTTTCTGACATATGATAGTCAGGGTCGAACATAAAATTTTATTTTACAACATAGTTTATTACAACACAATGTATTTTGTGTTGTATTTTGTTTACAACACAATTTATAGCTTATTAACCCAATGCCACAAAACGAGATACAATTTGGAAATGACTTGTGTTACAAAATTGTAATCAGTCTTCGATGCGACTAAAAAAGTTTCAAAGACGTTACATCTACTGCAAATGGACATTTACATAAGGTGTTCGAAGTGGCGTCCATCATTTTTCAAGCAGCGGGTCACTCGTCGCATGAAGTTCTCTCTTGCGTTCGACAACATCTGCGGAGTAATTTCTGCAATGGCTTCGGTGATGAACTCAATTTCTTCGGGTGTTTGTGGTGATCTTAAAAATACTCTCGACCTGACTCGACTCAGCCCCGAAGCTAGCGTGCTGCGAACAGATTTCAAGCCGATTGCGGGTGGGTAGGCAACCAATTTTACAGTTCCGTGTTAAATCGGAACAGGCTGTACAATGAAACTTGCCCTCAGTATGCCTTCCTTCGGAGAGGAAGTAAAGCCGGCGGGCCCATGTCATAGATTTATGGCTTGTAAAAGTATCTTCCACTAACTAAACTTGTGTAAAGCAAAATTCGTAGGTTATGTTTGAATAATAGTCTTAAGTTGCAACGTTCGTCACCGGGCGATGGTTGCGATGACATCTAGTAGTAGCCAAGTTCACAGCTAGGTGTCGTGGACGGTAGCATTTTGTAGCGAAAGTAGTGACTACTTGAAATTATCGTCAGCAGTCCTTACTTGAATTAAAAACTGACAACACACACTAATACAGTCATCACAATTGACACCGGTTATCAGACAGATTCTACACACACCCTTATAAGTACATGGGGCTACATGACCGCGTTGTCGTAGCCCCTAAACTAAGGAACCAACCAACAATGTAACTTGAAAGTTAGCACCATGGGCTCATCAATGACTGATTATTGTGACGTCGTTCACGATCGTCATTCTTCAATCGTAATCGTCGTCGTTGCTTATTTTAGGGGCTGCGGCATCGTGGTTACCCGTTCTTAGCCATATCCCACCACCCCGCCTGAGGAGAAAGGAAGCTCTGCTGAGAGAAGCAAAGAAGATCCGGTCATCTCCCTCATTACCAGTTCACCGGGAATTTTGTTACCCATCGCCACAGCGACTTCGATCTATAGGAGACCAGCAAGTGTATTGGCCGGCCAGCTCTTGAGGGACAATTTTAACCTAAACCGGAGCTGGCAGGAAGAGTGGGCAAATTCAACATCTGGTACTAATGCTCATGAGATAAATCCAACTCAAAAATGAATGGATTTGACCTCCCAAGAAAACTATGGTGTGGCCTCAACAGACTGAGAACTGGGCATGGGCGCTGTAATTTCTTGCGCCATAAGTGGGGCTGGATGGATTCTCCAATGTGTGAATGCAGTGAAGACGAGCAGACCATGGACCATGCCATCCTGCGTTGCCCTCTTCATGCCTATTCCGGAAGCCCCAGCGACCTGTTTCTTCTATCAGAAAGTGCTGCTGTGTGGTTGAATAACTTGCACCTGGACTTATGAATTCCTTGTTGAACTCACCATACGAGTAAATAAACAAATCGTGGTCATGTAGCCCTGAGTATTTGGGTGAGTGTAATTTATATGATAACCTGTGTTATTGTGATGGCTGTATTAGTGCATTTATCTGTAAATTGGGGATGTGATTTGGAAGGAGGCGGCCATAATAAAGTTTATGGACTATGTTACCTCAGTTTGGCTGGCAGCGTTGCTCAGCGGAAAAGTTTCCACTTGTTCCCAAGGTTGTAGGATCGAAACCTGGCGCAGTCAGCTGGCATTTGGGGTTGCACAAATCATACCATTAGACTATTACAATAATTCACGGCACTTTTAATATATATTCACATAATACTGTATTGTTTTGTCAAAGTAGATATTTTTAATGTCGCTAAAAATAAAACAATAAAAGACCAGATTGTTGACAAACTGAAGCATTTCCGGAACAGAAGTCTTTTGTTTTATTTTTTGGGCGACATTAAAAAAAATCTATTTTGACAAATCAATATTATGAAAATATTTATTAAAAGTGACTTAAATTACTGAAATAATGGTATGATATTGTGGTGAAAGGCTGAAGAAGACACAATGTGCCGAAACATGTATCGATAGTGGCATAGTAATATTTTGTATTGAGAAGCGGACCAAGAAGGTTACGATTGAGTGATAATGAGAGAAGAGTATTTATAAGAGGTTTCCATATTTATCCTGCATGATAATGTAATAATAATGTTATTGAGGAAGACTTACAACAATTACATATCACTAGGGCCCGGTTGTTGATGCCGTAAAAAAGTTTAAAAAATGCACTTAAAACTTTCAAAAATGACTAATAAATGTGCTAAAAATTCGAAAAATGCACTGTAAAATGGAAAAAATGATCTTATAATAATAAACTCACCAATATTTCGAAAATGACATCTAAAGTTTAAACTGAAAAGTCAATCAAAATAGATTTATCGCACTTAACAAAAGATTTATGTTCACTTTAGTCTGAGTTGCACTGCACTGATGTTGTCAAGTGTAAATTATCTGCGGTTGTCAGCCAACAAGTTTTTATACGTCGAAAAGCTGCACTGAACATCAACTGATGTGATCGGAGAGTACTTGAAGCGAGGAACGTTGTCTGCTAAATCCTCCTCAATCCCATCCATGCAGTAGTTTTCACCAGAAAGAATGTCTGAGATTTTGCATAATGTTTTATACCAAGTGTTTTTGTTCAGCACTTTTTTCAGTTTGATGCAATACCCGCAGCAATTTCGCCACGATTGTTGCTAAGACAATTTTCCACCCGGTTGATTAAGGAAATGGAATCAATATTTCAATATTTTAAATTATCTTGTATCAGCTACTAGCTTCTTCATAACTCTGAGAGACGTAACTCCATCATATAAACCTGTGACATGGCTAAATTGAAGAGAAAAAAAACTTACTGTATTATCTTATAAAACCAAAAAAATCAACCAAACTTAAAAAAATGCTCTTAAAATGGAAAAAAGCAAAAAAATCAAAAGAATGCAAAGTAAAAATGACATATTTGAAGACGGGGTGGCCCATCAGGAGTTTCTATGTACTTCAGCATTGTTTTAGACTGCTCAGTATGACATGTCATCAACATTCGGGCCCTACATATCACCAAAGAAGATATTCACGACCGCAGCATTTGTAGAGAAGAAATCACAAACCAAAAATTTGAATTTAGATCACAGCCCAAAAGAAATTGGCGTAAATGGACAGATGAACTGAAGAAGACACACAGTGAACGGATGAAAGCTAGATTTTTGTGTCTTTAGCGCTCTCCTTAAAGGGGAATGTACGCAATTAATAATAACTAGCGGACCCGTGCGAGAATTCTCGCATAATGGGTTGTGTGCTCCCCATGTCTATCGACTACCTGCCCAGCACTAGTGCTACGCGGGATGTACGCGCAACAGTTCTGCCAGGGGCTATCGTCTTGTTTATATGCTTAAAAGCACTTTAAAAACGAAAATACATTTCCGTTGACTTTTCAAGAAATGCAAGATTTTTCCTGTACTAGTGAGACGATTTCGAAGATTTTGATACAAACCACACCTTCTAACTCCCTCTGGTTTAGGAGCTTGAGTTTTGTGAAACATACACCTTAACGTATTTTTTTTAATAATAAGATGCTATTGGTTTTACGTCCCTTTTAACTACTCTGGCGTTTAGAGATGCCAGGGTGCCGGAATATTGCCCAGAAGGGGATCTTTCACGTGCCAGTAAATCTACTGACACGGCTCCCTCGGATATACGGTATGAACATAACCGAAAACTTTAGGGGATTGAATGCCGTTCGCTAACCGCGTATTTCAACGCCTGACTGAACATTGTAGAGATTTGAAGCCATTCTTAACTTGGCTTGAGCATTTATAGGCACTGCGTAGGCCTACTTCCATCAGAAAACTCCAGGGACAGAAGTCTGGTATTTCTTGTCAAGGATAAAAGTACATATTTAGTAACGCAGCACTGAGTGGCTTAGAGTCTTGTCTCCTAATGATTTCTTGGAGAATGGGCCGGAAGTGGCACGGTATCTTGTTGTTTGTGTAATCAGTTATTTACTGTACCATGAGTCGAGCTAATGGCATGTGACTCACTCACTGATAAGGAAACTTTGGTCTTTCATTTCACATACCTCCCATGTTGAAATAGTCTACAGCATTCCTGGAAGAACTACGACCAGCCTCTATTTGCATCCTCCTGGTATTTCCCATGTTCATAGAAATCCCAATCTCGCCATAAGGTAACCAGAAACCCTTCTTTGTAAGGTATACCAAGGAAATCACAGGCGTGCTTTTAGTAGCAGCGGAGAGGATTCCCGATAATTTCATAATTTGGAATTAGCGTGCACTCCGTTGGGCTCCTCCTTTACGAAACAATTACAACCACTGTCACCAAGCGAAAAGTCGCTTCATTTACCAGATTCAGAGGTATTAGGCAACAGTATTTACGGAAGAAAGAAAAAAGACAGGACTGTTTGTCTACAATCTATGGACACTGAAAATATGTATTTTCGTATTCGGCCTCTAATAACCGTGTGAACGTACATTAACCATCCGCAAACGCACCTAATTCCTGAACTCCGGCGTCTATAAAAGCCGCAGTAGTTAATAGGAACGTAAAAACTATAACATTATTATTATTATTATTATTATTATTATTAAGGTCCGGATGGTTATGTGTTTAAATATTTTATATTTATTTACATATTTTTGCTGTTTTTATAAATAAATACATATTCTAGCGTATTTATTCATAAGAACGTATTCCCTATATTTGGTGGTATGTTGTACTCCTTAGACGACTGCTGCCCACATTTTCGACCCTTAGCAAATCCAGGAATGTGCTTCACTAGTTGGTGAATGCACCCTTGCCTCTGTGTTGTAGTTTTTCAAGATGTACAAGGGGGCTGGAGCCAACGGTCTCTTATGCCTCCACTAAGCTTAGTCCTTACCTTGACAGGAAATTTTACTTGAAATTACAGTGGTCTGCGAAACTTGTGAGTATTGACAGAGTGCTATGAAAGTTTTCGAAGTGACCTTTTCTTCTGCTGTTTAGAATGGAATTTGAAAACAGCACATACAGGATTTCGTGTCACGCATCTGCAGTAAGTAATGTAGGATACGGAAACTGAGGCGAGCCCCGGGTACATTTGTACTGTAGACAGGATTATGGATTATTCAAGCAGCTGGACGTTTCAACTATATTTCGAGTAACTGGATGACATAAATGATACAAATTTAAGAACATACTAGCTGATACCTGTCAAAACATGACGGTCATTGGGAAAATATTTACTCTTATACAGTATGCATTTTTTGAACGATTACTTTTTGACACTGTTGCAACTTTAAGGGCGTCGAAAGATCGACTTCGCAACATATAACTGGCCATGACTGAAAACTTGATGAGGCAAATAGAGGACCTACACGTTCCGGAGTTTCCCCTTAAGCTTTATTGATTGTGATAAAGTACGCCAAGCGAATTGGAAATTGGAAAAATGAAGTGTTTTATCGGAAGATATTAAATCAAGTTGAAGGATTATAGCTCTCTGCCCATAAGTGATTTGCCTCCTCATATACTTACTCCAAAAGTTTGAGCCATAGAGCCACAACAATATTTCTGACCTTTTAAATTCTGATAAACAATGATCTCAGTAAGACGCAATGGGATCCGCCATTTCTCTGGTGAAATAGAAACATTGTGTGCAAGCGCGGGAGCAACGAATATTACATTTTTCTTTAATAATTTAAAAATATACCCTAACATATATTTTCCTTTTAAAGACACTCTGCAAATCTACATGTCAAGAGCTCTCGTTAGAATGTATTACGAAATCAATCGGTTAAGACGTTATCTTAATCTCGCGGTAACAAAATCACCTTAGCGTTTTAAATGTATAGATTTTGGAAACTTAATCACATATTTACCACGATTAAGCACAGAAATAAATACATTTTTTTTGAAAAGTTAAGAACATAATTATCCGGGCCCTGATTATTATAATTAAGGGCCCTACACACGTCCTGACACGATCACCCTAATCTAGGGCCTGACAGCGGTTGACCCGACAGTTGGATCGTGTGTAGGCTTGTCGGGTGGTGAAAACTGTCAGGCCCTAGATTAGGGAGGTCGTGTAGGGAGTACCATCCAACCGCCCTAACCCCCACCATTCTCTATGTCGGGTCGGAACGTGTGTAGGACTCATTTGCCGATTAATATTAGACGAACATGGACGCTGAAAAATTGACTATGGTCGAGTTCCTCGAATATTGGAGGGAGTGCCGGTGTTGATGGGACGTCCAAGATGAGAGTTATTCCAACAGAGACAAGAGAAATGAATGCTCCAGTTTACTGCTGGAAATTTATTTTAAAAATAACACCCTCATGCTACAGTGGGAGTTATAAAAAATTGGTAAACATGCGACCGCTCACAGAAGAGAAGCGCGGAAGGTAAGTAGATTTCCTCTTCTGCAACCACGTCTTGGACCACAATCTACTTTTCTTTCCTCGTTCATCATCTGAAATAATAACTGCGCACAAAGCTACACCTATCTTTTGATTTCATGTTAAATACGGGGCCATTTTAGAACACTTGAGCACCACAAGCACTTGTTCTAAACTGGACTGGTGGTGGTAGCTCCCCATTGTTTGGTTGGGTAGGGGAGTCGTGTCGGGACATGTGTAGGAAAGGTCCCGACACGACGCTCGGGCCCAATCAGTTGGGTAGGGTAGACGTGTCAGGACGTGTGTAGGGGCCTTTAGCAAGCCACGGTGGCCGAGAGCTATAACGCGCTAGCTCGTGCCCCGCTGGCATCGAGAGAGCGTGGCATGGGTTTGAATTCCACCTCGGCCACCTGAAATGGTTTACATGGTTTTCCCATTTTCACCACCAGGTAAATACCGGGACAGTTCCTTTCCACAGACCCACGACCAACTTCCTCCCAAAATTCCTTCCCTGACTCATCCTAATTAGATCCGAAGTAGCGGTAGACTGGGCGATCGGCCTGTCACCATCCGCAGTTGTATCTGCTAAGTGTGTTCAGCTCCCAGACACCATCCTTGTGACGGTAGAGGAATGACCCCTCGCAGAGTCCGTGGGTGAAGCCGAGCTGGGATGATAATTTTTGTTTTAAGGGGCCTAACATCTAGGTTATCAGCCCCTAACGGTTTGGGTGATAGTGAAAGAGGAGATGAGAATGAACCTAATACTAACTACAAACTTACATACCAGAAGAAGAAATGGTAAACAAATAAAGGATAAGGCAAATAAAGGACAGGAAGAAAATAAATGACCTCAACCCTCCAAGAATGAGGATAGAGGGACTTGGAAGGAAGGGGAGCCATGAAAGGCAGATACGAAAGGAAAAGAGGAGAGGGCCCTCCCCAAAGCCAGAGGAAGAAGGGGGCAAAACGGACCCAGCTCAGGAATCCCTCAGGGTCGCCAACTCCCAAACTCACCAGCCGTGAGCCCTTGAGAAAGTAGCACTATCCAGGGTGCACCAGAATTGGTGGTGCTACATACACCCTGACTCCTTGAGGGCTTTGTGCAGAAGGCAGGAGAAGAAATGAAACGAAAAAGAAGGGTGACCGCTCGAAGAATGAGGGTATCAGGAAATATGAGAAAAGGGCCAATTAAGGCGGGAAAGTGAAAGACTCCCTAGGCCTTGGATACCCTAATACCGTCGGGGTCGGAAAAATACAAGAGTTGACCAAGAGAGGTCGACAGGAAAGAAGACGGAGAGGAGCCCGGCACAAGTAAGTGGAAGCAATGCCGGACTCGGCTAGGGTCCCGTGGTCGCCAACCCACGTCCCACTAGATGTGAGACCCTGGGGGACCGAGCTGGGACGCTAGGCGATTAAAACAAAGATATATTCTCATTTTCAGTCATTGTTTGATTTTTATTAGAAAGCTGATGGTGTTCTTCTGCTATTTGTCAGTTGGTTCCTCAGTTTAGGGGCTGCGACAACGCGGTAATATAACTCCGTGTACCTTGGGTGTGTGTAGAATGTGTCTGATAACCGGTGTGAATTGTGATGACTGTATTAGTGTGTGTTATCTGTAATTCAAGTAAGGACTCTAGACGATCAATTTCAAGTGGTTCCTACTTCTGCTACCAAATGCCACCGTCAACGACACCTAGCCGCTAACTTGGCTATTAGATTCCACCGCGACCGGCACCTGGTAGGGAACGTTGGAACTGAGAGTGTTAATCAAATCTAACCTACAAATTTAGCTTCACACAATTGTAGTTCGTAAAGGTGATTTTACATGCCATAAATATAAGATATGGGCTCACCGGCTTTACTTCCCCTCCGAAGGAAGGCATACTGAGGGATTTTTAACGCTCTTAGAAAATCCGACGACTACAGCCGGGTCTGAATCCGTGATCTTGGGCATAGAAGCTCAGCATGCTACTAACTACGCCACCGAAGCCCCCGCAATGTTTGGAACTTGTACATCAAAGCGGAGCCAAAGCATTCGGTGACATCCCTCACTGGCTGGAGCGTTTCTACTGGCAGAACTAGAAAGTTCACGTTTAAAGGCAGCTCTAGACAGCACAAGTTACCAGAACAATTTTCCGGGAAAATCCCTAATTCGAACATATCCCGCAACAACGGGACTCCAGTGTAGTCTTATATTATTGTTAATAATAATATTAACAATAACAATATTAAGGCTTCAGCTATTGGTATAGATCTTTAGAATAGGAGCCATTTAGGCCATTTTGCACAGCTATCTGGCGCAGAAACAGGAACTGCACTGGACGACCTGTGGCGGGTTCAAACGCGTCCAAAGTCGACGGATTTCTTAAGAGCGTTAAAATCCCTCAGTATGCCTTCCTTCGGAGGGAAAGTAAAGCCGGCGGGCCTATGTCATACATTTATAGCATGTAAAAGAACCTTCCACTAACTACAATATTGTGTGAAGCAAAATTTGAAGGGCGAGATTTATTAATGCTCTATTAGTTCCAACGTTCTCCGCCAGGTGCTGGTTGCAGTGGCATCTAGTAGCCAAGTTCGCAGCTAGGTGCCGTGGGCGGTAGCATTTGGTAGCAAAAGTAGGAACAACTTGAAATCGATAGTCTGCAGTCTTTACCTGAATTACAGATAAAACACACTAATAGAGCCATCACATTTAACATCGGTTAACAGACAAATTCTACACATACCCCAAGTACACGGGGCTACATGAACGCGTTGTCGCATCTCCTAAACTACGGAACCAAACCGACCTGTGGCAAAGGTTCAATTCAGTATCGTTTTAGTAAATGTAGGCTAATACGAGAGTTTTTTTTTCCGTGTCGACATAGAATGATTTGGGGTACAGTTTGCTTTTCCCGCCCTTTAAAAATGTGACCACCTTGGCTGGGAGAAGGTGGCGATCACTAACACTGAAGAAACTCTAGACATCTATTATAATATGCTTATAATTTATAGTTATTTATTTTTGTTTCAAGGGGCGGAACTACGAGGTCATCTACCCCAATGCTTAGAATTTGTGGCAGATGATCTCGTTCCGCCACTTAAAACAAAAATAACTAACAATAAATTCTAGAATTTCTGTGTTCGATATGCATGTCAGTCAAAAAGGGATTTTAGGGGAAGGAATGAAGCTTGTAATTTTACGTGACTGTTAATGTCGCGATGATGAGCCACGGGACCTCCATTGTTACGTGGAAGCCGAACCATAGGACGTGATATTTCACTTCGAAAATCCAGCATGCATGTGAGATTCTCAAGAGTACGAGATGGAAGGAGACAAAGGAGGAGAAGAAGAAGCCAATTCTTGGAACGATTACTTCATCTAGTAAGTTTCTATTTCTGGCAGCATGGTTTAGACGTGACCTGTCCTGACGAATATTAAGCAAGAACAACATATTATATCGAGGACATCCTCTTATGGTTTAACAACTTTCTAACCTCAATTCAATAATCTGTATATATGTGTGTAGAGTATTAAGCTCTGCATTCTTCAGTCCTATAAGGTTCGACTCCCACAGCTTTCTGTCACTACTAGCGAACGTAAAAGGGATTCGCTCTGAGGCGTGTTGAAACAGAACGAAGCCAGTGATGTCAGATGGAGGGAAATGCATGGAGGGAAAGCTGTGTTAAAAAGGGAAATTCCGGCTTTTTATTTTACACAATAAGTTTTATTGAGTGTTATTTCTTTCATTTTTTCAATAAAGGAACTTTTATAACTACAGTGCGCGTCGGGAAAACCGTGTACCTCTACACCTTCCTGGTTTATTATTAGTGTGAATTTGGACAATTTGAATCCTAATTTGATTTGCACGGAATGTCTCCTTTGTTGGTGAATTTCAGATAGCATATGAAGGGGCACAGGGGATAAGTCATAATTTTAAATGTTCAGTAAAAGCGTTTAGAGAGAGTAATTCTGTTTACAAAATTAAATATATGTGTTAAAAAAACATTAGCACTTAAGTTATATAATTTTTAAACAATTTTTACTTATATCTCGAGTAAAAAAAAAGTTTGCAAAGATAAACGTTAACTACAGTACGTCCTGGCGTGATGAACTGTCCTTTGGATTATGTAAATCATTTCCATATCAGTCATTTTGATTAAATCAAATCACTTCTTAAAATGAACAAGATGGTGGAGAAATCGAAAGACAATTTGATTTTATTCCTACACAGAATGTTTAAATGTGTATTATTTTTTTGTTTTAAAAATTAATCTTGCAATAACGAACCATCATCGCTGCCTTCTTTCCCTCAGGGGCAGATGACCAAGCTGTTCTGACCCTTAAAACAACAATAACTAATTTCTTAGAAATGAAGTCATCATTTGAAAATCAGGCGTGTATGCAATCCTGAAGCAATACATCAAGAGAATTACTATACTGCATAATACATTTCCAAGTTTACATTTTTGGGGAGGGAACAAATGGGAAAGTTTCGTTCTTAGTAACATGGTGAACCGGACTATACTCCACTTAGTTTCAAGGGGCGGAACAGCCAGGCTATCTACCCCTAACTAATAAATTCCATACGCTTACAAGTATTCATAACTAGCAACCCACCCCAGCTTCGCTGGATATCATTAACAGTTTACCCAGCGGCAGGTCACAGACGCAATTCAGAAAAGCCGAGAACAGCGAAACTCCAACACAGTACTCTTCTCTGTAGTCTTAACTCGACACGACTCGACAGTTTGATGCTGGCCGAAGCTGGGGTGATATGCTCGCTAGCTCCTAAACTCGCTCCGAAGCTAGTAATTTAAACTTGCACTGAATGGAGATTGTGGGAAGAAATAAAAACGTCAACACTTAAAGTGGGCGATGTATTGAAGATAAGAGATATGCTGTCAGGGACTCTTTTTGTTGAACTTTTCATGCTGGGCTTCCGTTGGTCGTAAATACATTATTTTCCACAGAAACCTTCCTCGAGAAATCCTTTACAGAATGGTGAAAACCGCATCAAAATCCTTCGGATGGTTCTCGAGACTACCCGGAACATCCAAGAATCGGGGACTTTGTTTCGAAGTTTACATTGTTACGGAGAGGACAAATAGGAAAGTTTCATTCTTAGTAACTTATTTAAGACTAGTGGGAGAGGAGAGATGTATCTGGCGACTGCTAATGAAGAGAAGAGATAGGTTGGTAGGACACATACTAAGACACCCAGGAATAGAAAGCTTAGTTATGGAAGGAAGGGTCGAGGACAAGAACTGTAGGGGTAGACCAAGGTTAGAATATGTTTAACAGATTGCCTCGGATGTAGGGTGTAGTAGCTATGTAGAGATGAAACGATTAGCTCAGGACAGGGAGGCATGGATGGCTGCATTTAACCAGTCAAAAGACTGAAGACTCAAACAACAACTTATTTAAGGTGAAGCAGACTATACTCCAAGCTCGACAGACCCACAGCGGTACTCCTCAACCAGCCAGCGCCTTTTGCGTAGCAAGCTCAACTTGGAGGTCATCGGAGGTTGGTAATGACAGGTTTATAATAGACGCCTCAATCCAAGAAATTTACACCTCGAGCGGTTATATTATTATTTCATGCAGCAAAATACTGATAAATGTACAACAACGTCCGCTAAGAAACACTTTGCAAGGAACTTCTAAATGGGATTTTAGTGGTTGATTTATTTTAGGGGTCTTGTGAAGTCACGTCGCGTCGATGTAGCCCTGCACTTGAGTGAGCGTATGTGTAGAAGTGGCTAGGAGGCGGCCGTGGTCACAATTAAGGTACCATCCCAGCATTCGTTTTGAATGGAAATGGGGAAACCACTACTAGGATGGCTGAGGTAGGAATCGAACCCACCTCCTCTTAGTTTTGCCTCATGAGGCTGAGTGGACACCGTTCCAACCCCCAGAACAGATTTAAATTTCTTTGCAGACCCGGGAATTGAATCCTGACCTCCGGGGGCGACAGCTAAGAACGCTAGGATGTGAACACGAGGCTAAGTGAACCCCGTTCCAGGCCTCACATTTCTTGGCACAGCCAGGAATCGAATCCAGACCTCCGCGGTGAATGCTAGTCCCTACGTCACGAGGTGGACTAGCACAATAATCATCTGTCTACATGTATGTATGTCTACCCCTTATTATTCCCGTTTTCCAACGGGGTCGGGGATGAGATGCGATGAAAGTATTTGTGGCGATGGTTTTTACGGCCGGATGCCCTTCCTGACGCCAACCTCATGAGAGGAGTTAATGAGAGATGAAATGAATGATGGTGAATGAAACTGGGCAAGGATGAGGAAGGAAGTGCCCGTGGCCTGTCAGAAGGTACCGCCCCAGCATTTGCCTGGTGTTGAAAATGGGAAACCACGGAAAACCATTTCAAGGACGGCCGACGGTGGGGCTCGAACCCACGCGTCTACCGAGCCAACAGAGAGCTTGGCCCCATGACCTAATGCTGCGCTTTAGCCAGCGTAGCCACCACTGTCGGTAATCATCTGTCTACATGATTCCTTAAAATATCTACATTGTACTTTCATTGAGATGAATGGTAACACGGCGTAAATAAATTCGTTAGTTGGTTGGTTCCTCAGTTTAGGGGCTACGACAACGCGGTCATGTAGCCCCGTGTACTTTGGGTGTGTGTAGAATCTATCTGATAACCGGTGTTAATTGTGATGGCTGTATTAGTGTGCGTCATCTGTAATTCAAGTAAAGACTGTAGACGATCAATTTCAAGTACTGTAGTTCCTGCTTTTGCTACCAAATGCTACCGCCAATGACACCTAGCTGTGAACTTTGTTACTAGATGACACCTCAACTGGCACCTGGTGGTGAACGTTGGAACTTAAGAGAGTTAATCAAATCAAACCTACAAATTTAGCTTCACACATTTATACTTAGTGGAAGGTTCTATTACATTCCATAAATCTATGACATGGGCACACCGGCTTTACTTCCCTCCGAAGGAAGGCACACTGAGGTATTCTTTAACGCTCTAAACAATCCGACGACTTCGGCTATGCCTATGCCCAAGGTCGCGGGTTCAAACCCGGACGAAGTCGTCGGATTTTTTTAAGAGCGTTAAAAAAAAGCCTCAGTATGCCTTCCTTCGGATGGGAAGTAATGCCGGCAGGCCCATGTCATGAATTTATGGCATGTAAAAGAACCTTGCACTAACTAGAACTTGTGTGAAGCAAAATTTGTAGGTTAGATTTGATTAATGTTCTTAAGTTCCAACGTTCGTCACCGGCGTTGCTTGCGATGGCATCTAGTAGTAGCGAAGTTCACAGCTAGGTGTCGTGGACGGTAGCATTTGGTAGCAAAAGTAGGAACTTCTTGAAATTATGGTCTGCACTCCCCACTTTAACTGAAAACAGATAATACACACAAATACAGTCATCACAATTAACACAGGTTATCAGACAGACTCTACACACACCCAAAGTACACGGGGCTACATGACCGCGTTATCGCAGCCCCTAAACTGAGGAACCAACTGTGTCGGAGAAGTCAGCGCCTGGGCATGGAACCTGCGTGTGACAACTGAACATTTTAATGAATTGCAGCCAATGGCCATAGCAGGGTATTTTAACTGAACGCCCGAGGGCTCCCAGCAAGTTCACTTTCAAGTAGTTCCATCTTTGGCTACCAGATGCCACTTTCTCTGACACCTAGTGGCGAACTTTGGCACTTGATAGAGCGTTTCTAACCAAATAACTGAAAAATTTTGGCTACACACTACCATGCCATCAATCTATGACATGGGCCCCGCCGGCTTTACTTCCCTTCCGAAGGAAGGCATACTGAAGGATTTTAAAAACTCGTAAAAATCCCACACTTCGCCCGGGTTTGAACCCGCGATCTTGGGCATAGCTGTACAGCATGCTACCGACTACGCCACCGAAGCCGCTTAAACTGAACATTTTAAAACATAATACAATTCTATGGCTGTGCCCTTCAAATAACTGGCATCATCCCCTCAGGGGCTCACATCTAGTGGGACGTGGGTTGGCGACCACGGGACCCCAGCTGAGTCCGGCATTGCTTCCACTTACTTGTGCCGGCTCCTCTCCGTCTTCTTTCCTGTCGACCTCCCTTGGTCAACTCTTGTTCTCTTCCGACCCCGACGGTATTAGGTTATCCGAGGCCTAGGGAGTCTTTCACTTTCCCGCCTTAATTGGCCCTTGTCTCATCTTTCCTGATACCCTCCTTCTGTGAGGGGTCAGCCTTCTTTTTCTTTTACCTCCTGCCTTGTGCTCAAGGCCCTTAAGGAGGCAGGGTGTATGTAGCCCCACCACTTCTGGTGCACCCAAGATAATGCTACACCCTCAGGGGCTCACGGCTGGTGAGTTCGGGAGTTGGCGACCCCGAGGGATTCCTGAGCTGGGCCCGTTTTCCACTTTTGTCCCTTACCTTTGGGGCGGACTCTCTCCTCTTTCCTCTCCTCTCCTCTCCTCTTTTCCTTACATTTCCTTTTCTCTTTAAGATTCCCGCACTGTTTTTGTTCCTTGGTTGATCGTGTATCTAAATTCCCTTTTAGCGATTTTTTAAGGCATTTTTGATCTACGTTGCATTTTGTAAGTTTTTTCGATCTAAATTACATCTCGCGATTGTTTTCAACCTCAATTGCATTTTGTAAAGATTGACAATCTAAATTGCTTTTTAGTAAGTCTTTCAATGCAGGTAGCCGGGCCTTTTAGTGAGTATTTTGAATTTCAATTGCATTTTGTAAGTACATTCAACCAAAACCGCATTTCGCACGAATTTTGAATCTAAATTGCGTTTTGTTTGGTGGGCATTTTGCACATATTTTGATTCTCAATTGCATTTTGTGGGTATTTTGAATCTAAATTACATGTTGTCAAGTATTTTCAATCTAAATTGCATTTTGTAAGTATTGTCAATCCACACGAGTCGTTTGAATCTACCGTATATTTTGTAAGCATTTTCAATTTCAATTGCATTTTGTAAGTATTTTGAATTTCAATTGCACTTTGTGAATAATTTTGATTGGAGCTGGGATATTTCAATCTGAATTGCATTGTGTATTTTCAATTTCAATTGCATTTTGTAGGTATTTTGAACCTCAATTGCATTTTGTACGTATTTTCGATTTAATTTGCATTTTGTAAGTATTTTGAATTTCAGTTGCATTTTGTAAGTATTTCGACGCTACATTGCATTTTGTACGTATTTTGAATCTAGCCTACGTTTTGTGGGTCTTTTTCAATCTATTCTTTTTTGAATCTTTTCGTTCTAAATTCCCTTTTGTAAGACCATATTGTGAGTTGTTTCCATCTGAGTTTCTCTTTGTACGTATTTTCCGTCTCACATAATTTTCGTTCTGGTTTCCATTTGAATCTCATTTTCGCTATCACCCAGATCATTAGGGGCCGATAACCTAGATGTCAGGCCCCTTAAAACAACAATAATTATCATCATCATCATCATCATCATCATCATCATCATCATAACTGGCAGCATACCCACAGTCGACAAATATTCCTCAGAATGACTGCTTGCATTTTGTTTCTATCCGAACATATCTGCAAACTGCAGGCAGAATAATTTAAGACAAGGATTTATTTTCCTTTTTTCTGCTTAACCAGGTTCAATGTTTGAAGTGAAGCGGTGTGGCCGCTCGTGAACCTGGTATTTGTAATGTTCCTAAGAGCAAGGCCAGTTCATTCACTCCACCTAGCTAGCTGGCAAGTATTCAATGAAATTAAGTTTTAAATAAAAACAGGGAAAGGTCAATATTCCCCGCTGGCACAAGGATACAGTCCACATACCGACCATACTTATGTGACCACGGTGAGGCACAGGCGCATCTTGTCGCAGCAACTCATACGGGTGTGTTCATGGTATAAAACATCGTGCTTAAAGCACGCGTAAAACATAAAGAATCGGTGGAATATTATAAGAGACATGTCAGTAGATTTACCAGGATAAAAGGGAGACTCTCCGAGGGACGCGTAGCTCAGTTGGTAGAGGCGCTCTGCCTGCATAGCCTGTACGGAGTTAATTAGTTAGTTATTGTTGTTTTAATGGGCGGTACATAATAATAATAATAATAATAATAATAATTAAAAACTGAAGAATTCTGGAAATTAAGAAGTGATGATGAAATATATCGAAAAATAGGAAACATATCAGAAACAATACGGAAGAGGAGATTGCTATTTTTTTGACATTTGTAGAGGATGGATGACAGAAGGTTAACCAAGCAGATCTTCACATTCCTGTGAAACAAGAAGTCTACAACAACCTGGGTACAAGAAGTCAAAAAGGATTTGGTAAGAAACAATATCAGAGAAGAAGATACACCTCAGAGATATATTTTTAGGCAAAAGGTGATAAAAATGGAAGGATTCCAAGGGAGGGAGGGAAAGAAAACCGGCTCGAAATGGTCCGAGGAAACATAGTGAGATGAAGGAATACTGGAGGAAGAAGAAGAAGGAACAGCAAAGGACAAAGCATTGAAATTGGCTCGTGGTCCCTAGACGACCGAAACGAAAATTATAATAATTTGATTGGTTTTATGTCTCTTTTAACTACTCTGGCTTTTAGAAACGCCGGGGTGCCGGAATTTTGCCCCTAATGGGAATATTTAACGTGCCAGTAAATCTACTGACACGGCTCCTTCACATTTGCGCACCCTCAAATGCCAGCTGACTGCGTCAATATTCGATCCTGCAACCTCGGGGACAGCAAGCGAGAACGTTACCGCTGAGCCACGCAGCCAGTCAATAGATCAGGGGGGGGGGGGGGGGGGGGGGGAGTCATCTGCACCTCATAACACTGTTGTAAGATACAAATTTAGTGGTAAATGCCTAATATTAATACCATTAAAAACAAAACTAATAATGATATACAAGTTAATGGAAAATTGAGGGGAAAATACCTCGAGGACGACCAAGAATGCGCTAGAGTACAAGAGTGAGAATATGTATAGAGAGACGAGGAGCTAACTGGCATGAAGTGGAAGAAGAAAAGTGGTGGGAAGAGAGAATTAGATGGAGAGGACTCGTATCTAATGTACTATAATATAAAACAAAAATATACGGAATACAAAAAGCAGAAATTTAATAACAAACTAGTTCTTTGAGTAATATCACAATTGATTACATTGTTGGCCCTAACCCATTCTCACTTATGAAGCAGATGACGCGATCAGGAGAGACTCAGGAGCTGCATAGCCCAGTCGATAGAGGCGCTGACTCAAAAGGAAGTGGGTTCGACTCCCACCCACGTCGTGTAGTTTAGAAACAGAAGTACCATTTTCAGAAATGCAAATGGCCCTAGGGTTCACTCAGCCTACAACAGAAATTTATCCAAATACAAGTTGCTAATATTCCCGTCACAGTTGCGGCTGCTGAGAGGAGTTTCTCAAAATCAAAATTAATTAAAACCTATCTCAGAAACACCATGAACCAAGACAAACTCTCAGCACTCGCAATCATGTCCACATAAAATGGATCGGCATCCAGTTTGGAATATAAAGATTAAATAAAAGACTTCAGCCAGGAAAAAAGCAGAAGAGTTCATTTTTATCATTCTTCGTTACTGTTAGGTTTTGAAATAGCAATACTGTATTTTATGTTCGACGATGTCGAAATGTAGCCTAAATATTATATGTCAGAAAACTGTAGCCTATCAAAATGAGGGTCATTATAACACTATTTTTCATTATGAAACAGTTTCTCCCACCAATAAGAGCTCAAAAAACAGTTGTGTGACCAATTAGGTAAGGATACCATCGCACCTGCGCTGACTTCCATAGCCTCCTATTTTAAATTTCACTGCGTGCATAGTGTCATAGTGGGGTATTTGAGGAGACCATGGTCAAATACAAGGTATTGTCAGCGTCCCATGCGCTCTGTTCAGTACATAAAACTGGCGAAATCTCGACAGATATTTACGAATATTTGTGTTCGAACATAAAATAGTTATAATTATCGTCGAACATAAACAGTCGTATGCAACTCGCCTATAATGGTAATTAAGGCACTCGTAGGGAAATTATACTCGTGTCTTAATTATTGCCATTATAGGCTCGTTGCACAATGTATTACAGTATTAAAATTACACTGACCGGCAAAAATAAGTGGAACAGTTAAAAAAAAGTAATATAAATAGTATAAATCTAGCCTTGAAAAAGATTTAATCACATTTTAAAAGCTTTTCATGCATTAGAACAAACATCTGAAACTCCGTGAATAGAAATTGATAATTTCTTAGGGTGGTTTATTACCACCAATTACCCCCAATCCTCGATTAGCCTATCTTAATGGTTTTATGGCGGGAAGCGGACTGGAAGCGTTTAAGGTTTATGAGTGTTGCCGCTCGCTTATTGTTGTTCTAGGGATAACAACTGGCACTTGTTGAACACGTGTGAACCATTGTCACACATTTTAGCAAGTTATCCATTTGAAGTTCACACTAAAACATGCCTCTTAGCCGTGAAGAAGCTGCACGGGCAGTTGCATTGGTGGAGGATGGCCGCAGCTTCAGTTATGTTGCTGAGGTCATTGGATCATCTCTCGGTAGCATACATCGTGCAGTGCAACGTTACAGAGAGCTCCGAACATACGACAGGAGACGAGGGTCAGGCCGTAGAAGAAGCACAAGTGCCAGGGATGACAGATTTCTCACCCTCCAAGTTCTGCGTGATCGCCATACCACAGCAGTTCAGGCATGAAATCAACTGGAAAATGTCAGAAATGTGTGAGTGAGTGAGTGAGCGAACAGTAAGAAGAAGATTTGAAGAAGCTCATCTTTCGTCCAGGAGACCTGCACGTGGACCCGCACTCGAACGGCATCACAGAGAGGCGCGTCTTCGCTTCGCAAGGCAGCATCTGGGATGGACCCACGAGCAGTGGGCCTCTGTTCTCTTCACTGACGAGAGTCGCTTTAACCTTAGATCTCCTGATGGAAGAGAAAGAGTGTGGAGAAGGCGCAGGGAGAGGTACAGCCCTGTTGCTTTCTCCTCCAGGACTCCATTTGGAGGTGGCTCGGTTATGGTGTGGGGTGGCATCAACGTTATGGCCCGCACTGAGTTGGTGTGCATCGATCACGGGACGCTCAATTCCCAAAGGTACATCGAAGAGATCCTGATGAACCATGTGATGCCCTTTGCGCCTTTCATTGGTCAGAATTTCATGCTGATGCAGGATAATGCCCGCCCTCATACTGCTCGCTGTGTTGTACAATATCTGCAGGAAGTGGAGATTCAAACCCTGGACTGGCCAGCTCGTAGTCCTGACTTGAACCCCATCGAACATGTATGGGATACGCTTGGAAGGAACGTCAGACAGCATGACCACACCACCTTGGCACAACTGAGAACATCGCTGCTGGAGGAATGGGATCGCATCCCGGCAGATGCCATTCGACGAGTTGTGAACAGTATGCCTGAGCGTTTACAAGCTGTCATAGACGCTTAAGGTGGAAACACCCGTTTTTAGTGACCAGTGTTCTCTTGCAGTGCAGTGCAAACATTAATACTGTGTTGTTTGGCAATACGTTTGATAAACACCAGCCCAAAAGAGTATTACTAAAAAATAGAAAATTGTAAGATTTGCAAAATGTAACGAAATTTGTGAGTTAAAGCGTGTTGTAAAACATGATTCGGTATTTCCTGTTGCCAACCATCTAAATTTACATGAATAATGCAAATATTGGAAAACCGATACATTTTAGTGGAATAAATTAAGAAATTACATAAAAAATTAAAGTGTTCCACTTTTTTTTGCCGGTCAGTGTACAATATTACAATTCACTCAATTTATTCCAAGTATTTTTTTATTCCTAGATAGTATTGACCCCCTGACTCCCCCGCCGGAATTAAGGGCCTCGCAAATCTCGTACTGCACAGGGCCCCGCAATGCCTAGCGCCGTCACTGTAAAAAGCACAATCCGAATGGTTCGCCACAAAGAGACAAACACAACCACTTTCCACACTATTTCAAACATGTTATCGATGCGAGAATGAAGTATTTACTTGAAACGCCAAATATCCGGAGAGTAATCCTTAAGAGTTTATGTCGATTTTAGATGCATGAGAACCAGATTCTCAAAACTCAGCGTATAAAAGTTGTCTGCAGCAGCGTTCGTTATCAATAAGAGCGTGCTTTCGGTGCTAGTGCACCGGTCCAACAGTAGGATAGTTGGATCGACAAGATATTCTTGGAAATGGTGTCCTTACCCGAGCCTCAAAGGTAATCAATGAGGTTGGAAAGGAATTCCTGGAACTGCCAAGAACAGATCGATACGTTTCTGAAGACCTCCAACTAAACCTGAACAATGAAGCTTTCATAAACACGAACGAGAAGCACGGTATGCCACTAGGAAACAAAAACAAATGCTTTCCAGTCGGTCACACAAATTGTGCCCAATTGCATTAGGCGGGAAAACAAGTAGGCCTATTTATATGCCATAACATCAGAAACATTACATAAGATATTTAACAAAAAATAACCTCCTTTTATGTACATTTATTTATTTAGCGAGAGCGGCTTCGGTGGCGTAGTTGGTAGCATGCTGAGTTTCTATGCCCAAGATCGCGGGTTCAAACCCGGCCGAAGTCGTCGGATTTTTTAAGAGCGTTAAAAATCCCTCAGTATGCCTTCCTTCAGAGGGGAAGTAAAGCAGGCGTTCCCATAGATTTATGGCATGAAAAGGAACCTTCCACTAACTACACTTGTGGAAGCTAAAATTTGTAGATTAGTTTGATAACGCTATATTAGTTCCAACGCTCTCCGCCAGGTGCTGACTGCGATGCATTTAGTAGCCACGTCCGCAGCTAGATGTCGTGGATGGTAGCAAAAGTAGGAACTACTTAAAAAAAAAGTCTGCAGTCCATCTCCCTGAATCACAGACAACACACACGAATACAGCCATCACAATTAACACCGGTTATCAGACAAATTCTACACACACACACACACACACACGGGGCTACATGACCGCGTTGTCGCAGCCCCTAAACTAAGGATCAACCAGCAATTCTGATGATTGATTATACAAGAAACACTGAAAAAGGCCTTCTAACATTTCAAGAATGCTCACCTCAAGCTGCCTCTGGAAGATAATCCAAAGTGTATTTTCATTCATCATTAAGGAAGTTCCATGCTGTCACCACCTGTAACAAAAGATATAAATAAAGTGAGCTTTCTGTCGGAACATTTTGAATTATCGGTTCAAACTTATCTCCGATGAGGAGTATAATGATCAGTTTAACCTTTGTTAGTTTGTCGTTTGTTATAGGCTAGCGTCAAAAATACTGGAATGAGTGAAATGGATATTCGTATTTTAAAGTAAAGGTACCCCTACGATAAAACTAGGCTACAAATTATCACAAAAGGATGAGGGAGCCTCAAATTCAAGGAGTATGGCTGCGGGTTTAAACCCGGCCAAAGTCGTCGGATTTTTTTAAAGAGCGTTAAAAATCCCTCAGTATGCCTTCCTTCGGAGGGGAAGTAAAGCCTGCGGTCCCATGTCAGATTTATGGCATGTGAAAGAACCTTCCACTAAATACAATTATTGTGTGAAGCTAAATTTGTAGGTTAGATTTGATCAACGCTCTATTAAGTTCCAATGTTCACCACCAGGAGCCAATTGCGGTGGCATCTAGTAGCCAAGTTTACAGCTAAGTGTCGTTGACGGTAGCATTTGGTAGGAAACTTAGAACTACTTGAAATTTATCGTCTGTAGTTCTTACCAGAATTACAGATAATACACATTAATAGAGTCATCACAATTAACACCGGTTTTCAGGCAGATTCTAAATACACCAAACCACACGGGGCTACATGACCGCGTTGTTGCAGCCGCTAAACTGAGGAGCCAACCAACCAATTTCTCTTGCGAATTAGCGCGTCGAGATTTACTGAACTACCTCACAATTCACTCGAGTAGTTACGTATCAAACACTGAAAAGTTAGTGAGTGCACGTGTTTGCTAGTGGGTTATTATCCCAAAACAACAGCACAAAAAAAGCTCAATGACACATTCTATTCCATTGTATCGCTGCAAGATGATAAACAGAGCACCGAAATAGGTCAGGGTCATTGCTGAGTATCTCGCAGTACTGTATTTGCAGTATAATAGCAACCACGGCGTAATACGCAGTAGCCCCCTTTCACTAGCTGGCAATGAACCCAGGGCTGTCAAGAGTTCAGACATCAACAATGAATAACGACAGCAATAAAATAGTACGAACTCACAAAAAATGTGATGGTGACTAGAACAGAAGCCAAGGCTAATATCTCTAGTTCTTCGCGTTAGTGTGAAAGAGAGAACACTTTACAAGTAGGACTCCTATCCCAGGTATGCGTGCCTTTTCTTTTGCACTCTGGTTTTCATTGAACCATTTAAATGTATTGATCTTAGCCAGGGCCCCTTATATGTGAGTTTTTACAGTGAAATCCTAACATTCAATATTTAGTTATGTCAAATTATGTATGTACGCATTCTTTATTGTCAGGCAGATAGACTCCCACTAATGACAATATAATAATTAGCAATACAATGTACAAGTTAAACAAAACGAAAACAGCAAACACGAACAAAAATAGAAATACACTATTGTATATCAACAACCACAACCATACAGACACGCACACAAACAACCTATCTCTAGCATTCATTCATACAATCCCTTTGTTCAGGAAACATAAAACGAAATATTACAGAACAATCTACAGTAAACGAAAAAAGGCAAAGACATAAAATAAAATGTAAGAAAAAAAAGTTCAGAAACTGGAAAAAACGCAATACAAGAGTGACATTCGAGGATCTAGATAACAGCAAACAAAAAATACATTACTTCAGTCGCTCGTACTTTCAATAATAATAATAATAAAAAAAACAATCAACCATTCATTCAACCACATGTTCAATCCATCAATCAATCAATCAAACGCAAATTATCCTACTCGCGCAACTGTACCTGTCAATGAAGCAGGTTGACGTGTGCCACAAGTAAACAAAGAATAGTTCCCATCTCGACCGCCGACAATTAATTCGTGAAAGGGTATACATACAATATTTTACAGCCCACTTGAGATGTTTCTCATAACAGTTGACCGAGAGTCGAAGCGAATATCAGTAGCATGTAGTATGTGGAAATCTATTACATTTATTGACTTTCCATCAATCAGCCATGTTCCCAGTTCATAATCTCATTTCCTAATCATTTGTTTGGAGTGCGTGGTGGCGCAGCGGTCTACCTGTTGGCCTCTCACCACGGCAGACCGGGTTCGATTCCCGGTCAACGCATGTGAGATCTTCAAAGTGAAATGCCATGTCCTGTGGTTCGCATTCCACGTAAAAAGGAGGTCCCGTGGCGTATGATCTCGCGATTAACGGTCACGTAAAACTACAATCTTCCTTTCCTAATCATTTGTTTAATGATTTACTTTTAACTTTCGTGATTGCCTACATTTTCCAAGTTGAAATTTTTAATTTGGCCGGCTGTCGTACTTGGCAATATGTCAATAAATGACAGTTCTATATAAACATATCCAAAATTGTAAGTAAATCGCTCTACAACGGCTCAAGAACCGCTCTAGTTTATACAGTAGCTAGCAACCCGCCCTGGCTTCGCCCGGAAACTGAAGCATTATTTATATAATTTATGGAGGAATCATAATTCATAGCACAATTCTCATTATCGGACCACAAACCATGAACATTTCTTCCCTGTGTCATAGGAACTTTGGGGATGACTCCCTTCGTCATTGTGAATTCTTTCTTTCTCTCGTGACAATCGAGAAATTATTTCGTTGCTCAGAATATGCGAGATTTCTTGCACAGGCCCCTTAGTTATTATAATTAACAGTGCTTTAAACAAAACATGCCCTCAGACCTGAATTAAATTTATTGGCAGAGCCGGGAATCGAACCCGGCCTCAACGGTGACAGCCGAGAATGCTAGCCACTACGCAACGAGGCAGACGGTATTAAATACTCCAAAACACCAGTATACCGCTCGACTGTGCATTTATTCCTCGCCCTAGACTTGTGAACTGAAAAGCCTTCGTAACACTTCCCTAAGAATGAGTCAAAACGTCAGTCGTCAGAAACATTCATTAATTTTAAAATGCCTAATTGGTAGCATGCTGAGCTTCTATGCCCAAGATCGCAGGTTCAAACCCGACCGAAGTAATCGGATTTTTAATAGCGTTAAAAATCCCACAGTATGCCTTCCTTCGGAGGGGAAGTGAAGCCAGCGGTCCCATGTCATAGATTTATGGCATGAAGAAAATGAAGAAAAACCTTCCACTAATTACACTTGTGGAAGCAAAAATGTGTAGGTTAGTTTGATATAGCTCTATTAGTTCCAACGTTCGCCAGCGGGTGCTGACTGCGATGGCATTTAGTAGCCGCGTCCGCAGCTAGGTGTCGTGAATGGTAGCATTTGGTGACAAAGGTAGGAACTACTTGAAAAAATTAATCGTCTGCAGTCCTTCTCCCTGAATCACAGATGACACACATTAATGCAGCCATCACAATTAACACCGGTTATCAGACTAATTCTACACACACACCTAAAGAACACGGAGCTACATGACCGCGTTGTCACAGCCCCTAAACTAAGGAACCAAACAAATTTAAAATGCAAAATCGATTAAGAGGGTCAAGAATAAAAATAAACTCGACAAGTTTAAGAAAGAGTTTGTTTACAAATTTATGAATCTTTTAGACGGATTTAGAAAAACGTAGGCTATAATTTAAAATAAAGGAGTTTTCTATGTGTCGGTTTTAAATGTTTCTAATCGTGAGCCGTAGTATCAATAAAGATGGAATTTAATATGAAGAAAATATAGCTAGGAGGTTTTGAAACTTCGGGATCGTATATATGCCCTCACTCACCAATGTAATTTTGACTTAGCTCATCCCACCCCCAAGGCAAACCCTAGTTCCGCCACTGCTGCCCTCATAAATCTACGACCAGCTCCTCAGATCCTGGCGGCGAGTGTTTAGTGCGAACCTTGGAGTCGCCTCCTCGGACTTCACAAGGTGAAGTTGGCTGGGTCGGGCACTGGGGCAATGATCTCAACACTCCACTGTCAGCTGACGCGGATCCGGCCCGAACTGGACCAGCGGGGGCCCGAGACGATCCTATGGGTTACAATGCTGTCCTCATTCAAGGTTTTTACCAAGGCAACGACCTGTCAGCCATTCGCGAACTGTGGAACACGATTCCTACAGTCCAGCTACCGAGTGTCCGGGTCTGACATTTCTCATGAGGGAGGGAGACAGCTTTGGCGGTTCTGAACCGCTAAATATAAAACAACGTCGACTACATAAAATATTTCACATGTTTTTAAATGAATTCTGACGAATCGCTGACCATATTACTAAAGTAATACACGGTTAATTGGTAAGTGTGCACACACAAGAAAATAATAAATCAACAAACCTGCACTAGAACACACAGAACAACTGGACTACAGAAGATGATGATAATTGTTGTTTTAAGGGGCCTAACATCCAGGTTATCGGCCCCTAATGGTTTGAGTGATAGCGAAAATGACAATGAAATAGAAACCGGAACGAAAATTAAGTGAGACAAACAAGAACTCAGATTGAAACTACTCACAAAATCGAGACCGGCAATACTCACAAAAGGGAATTTAGAACGAAAATACTCACAAAAGGAATAGATTGAAAAATACGTACAAAATGGATGTTAGGTTCAAAATACGTACAGAATGCAATGTAGAGTCGAATTAGGCTACTTACAAAATGCAACTGAAATTCAAAATACTTACAAAATGCAAGTGAGATTGAAAATATGTACAAAATGCAATTGAGGTTCAAAATACTTACAAAATGCAATTGAAATTGAAAATACACAATGCAATTCAGATTGAAAAACTCCCATATCAGATCCAAAATACTCACAAAGTGCAATTGAAATTGAAAATGCTTACTAGATGTACGGTAGATTCAAACTACTCATTTTGGATTGACAATACTTACAAAATGCAATTTGGATTGACAATACTTACAAAATGCAATTTAGACTCAAAATACCCACAAAATGCAATTTCAATTTAAAATGCTTGCGAAATGTGGCTTAGAAATACTTACAAAATGCAATTGAATTCAAAATACTCACTAAAATGCCCTGCTCCCTCATTGAAAGACTTACTAATAAGCAATTTTGATTGTCAATCTTGACAAAATGCAATTGAGGTTGAAAACACACACAAAATGCAATTTAGATAGAGAAAAACTTACAAAATGCAACGTAGATTGAAAATACCTAAAAATGGAGCGTAGATGCAAAAAAAAATCGCTAAAGGGAATTTAGATACACGGGGAGCCAATTAACAAAAACATTGCGGGAATCTGGCCAATTAAGGTGGGAAAGTGAAAGACTCCCCTAGGCCTCGGATACCCTAATACCGTCGGGGTCGGAAAAGAACAAGAGTTGACCAAGGGAGGTCGACAGGAAAGAAGACGGAGAGGAGCCCGGCACAAGTAAGTGGAAGCAATGCCGGACTCGGCTGGGGTCCCGTGGTCGCCAACCTACGTCCCTCTAGATGTGGCCCTGGGAGGGGCGGGGGCGGTATTATTTGAACCATAATTTTGTCTCAACTTAAGACCACTGTTGACTAGTTAGATGAATGTAAGGAGATTGGGGTTCGAATTCCCGAGATGTCATTGAACTCTGGGAATCCCAAGACGCTCGGGGTAGACCACGACGCTAGATCCCCACAGTTGGGTTCCAATTAGATACTCATTTCACAATGCAACCACTCAGCTAACCTGAGTGTGTTTTCCCAGAGTTTATCCAAGTAGTTCTGGGGCACCAACCCCAATCTTGGCCCCAAACAGGTCATGGAAATTGCTACCTACAAACATTCGAGACAATCCCTCGCACCGCAAGTTTAAAGTGGCTTGGTATGATTATTAGCTGGGTGGATCCCGCTAACTTGCTGGATAAATGTTGAATGAACGAATCAATGAATGATTGAATGAATGAATGAGTTGAATGATTGGATTACTGTAGTTATATAAGTGTACTTTACTTTGTGTATTTTTGAAATGAATGATTCTGTCATTATTCACATTATCGCTATTCTTATTGCTGTTAATAGTATTTGTGTTATTGGTAGGGCCTTGGGCCCTAACTTCGCCACCAATAAAGGCATTAACTATCTATCTATCTATCTAAATACTTGTTGAAGTTATTTCATTCGAGGGGCTTGGACACCGTGATCATTTAGCCCCGTGTACTTGGGTGAGTACGGAATTTTTGTCTGATAATCTGTGTCATTTTGACGGCTGTACTAGTGTTTGCATTAGCACTGTATTTTGGCTAGGATTTGAGTGGGAGGCAGCCATGACCTACAGTAATGAGGAACCATTTGCCTGAAAATATGAGAAACCACAGATAAATCACTTCCTGGGTGGCCGAGACGTGGGAATCGAATCCACCTCTTATCAGTTTTGTCTCACGAGTCTGAGTGTACCCCGTTCCAACCCTCAAACCAGAATTACATTTCTTGGCAGAAGTGGGAATCGAATTCGGACCTCTGATGCGACAGCCAAGAATGTTAGCCGCTAAATCACGAGGTGGTTATAAATTATACGTTTGTTGTTGATTCATTTAAGGGCTTTGTGACATCGTGGGCATGTAGCCCCATGTACTTGGGTATGTATGATTGGAGTCTGTCTGGTAATCTATGTCGGAATTCTAAGGGACGGAACAGCGAGGTCATCTGCCGACGGCTGTACTAATGTGTTTACTTGTAATTGGGGAGAGGATTTTTGGGTAGGAGGCAGTCATGGCCTTGATATGAATACCCTCCTGGCATTCGCCTGGAGTAGGCTAAAAGGTGAAATCATGGAAAACCAGGTTTGCTGACTTAGGGATCAAACTCGTCTCTTCTCAAAATTCTACCTCACGAGGCAGAATGAACCCCGTTTCTGCCCAAGTCAGGTCAGAATTAATATTTTGGCAGAGCCGGGAATCAAACCTGACCTCCGCGCTGTCAACCAAGAATGGTAGTAACTACGCCAAGAGATAGAAATTAAACTTTTGGCCACGCTGTGCTTGAGAAAGGAATTTATGATTAGAAAAATTCCATTGAACTCGATAGGACTATGGAATGCTGGGCTGGTGAGTGGAAATGATTGGTGAGGAAAATGTCATTGTGCCTGGGGGAGCATGGACGGAAAGTACAGTATCGATAAGGGAGATGTCATTGAACTTGGGGAATCCCAAGACGCTCCAGGTAGGCTACAAAAACTAATTAGACTGGTCTATTATCATCTCCACAGTCGTGTTCCAATTAGCTCCCCATATTTAACTGGGCATTTCACAACACAACACCTTACAATACAATTTAGAGACCTGGTAAAATTATCTCTAAATGTAACCCTTGAGAACTGGCGTGAAAATACAGGGTGTCTTTTATGTACCTTTGGTGAATGATAGGTCGTGTAGGGGACGGGTATAGAAGTAATTTGAGATAAGGAACTTGTGGTCGGAGCGGCCTCCTTTACTCCTAAAATAAGGGTTGATTCAGGCCCTCCACCCTGTAAGTAAGGCAACCGACCCAAGCCTTTATTACCTTCTCAATCCTTTAATTCTTGGCAAGATTCATCTCACCAAGTAGGGCTCGCGTAATGGATAGCGTTGCGGTGCGAAAGGCTGGTAGTCCCTGCCAGCGCCACATGATGAAATGAATCTTGCCACGAGTTAAAGGATTGAGAAAGGTAATAGAGGCTTGGGTCGGTTGCCTAACTTACAGGGTGGAGGGCCTGAATCAACCCTTATTTTAGGGGATAAGGAGGCCGCTCCGACTCAAAGTTCCCTACCTGAAATTACTTCTATACCCGTCCCCTACACGGCCTATCATTCTCCAAAGGTACATAACAGACACCCCGTATATAACACGACGACTGGTGCCGGGTCATTTTGAGCCACACTCCCTTTTTGTCGTAGTCGTGCGGATTTTAATGAAGAAATTCTACACCTGGTGTCTTCCTATGAACTATTTTCAATATATTTTTCAAATTTATCATGCAAAAAATGACAACTTTCGTAACAGTATCATTGGCCTTGATAATGGCGAAAAAATTAAGTCATTTCATTTTTTAAAACAAATGAGCTGATAGCCAAGGTGTCCCTAGACCCTAAACATGGATCAACAAGAACGTTAACTATGTGGTTGTGCTGCACAAAAATAGGTGGATCTTCCCTTTCTTTTCTTTTTTTTCTCCCGGCTAACGTAAGCCGAAAATTGTCACGGGAGGACTGGCGCCATGGGTAAATCTGACTCGATCGTAAATAATATAGGAATAACTTTAGTGTTCAAAAAACTATGAAAATGTTTCTCTTGCATGATGAAGTTCAAAGCTAGGAAGGAAGGTACAGGAAAGCGACAGGAAATAAGGACTGGCCGAAACGAAAATATAGAGCATTATTGAAGCCTTGAGTTAAAAAAAAAAAAAAAAAAAAAAAAAAAAAAAAAAAAGCGCCAGTCCTCACGCTTTCTGTCTGAACATTTTGAATTATCAGCTATAACTTTGTATTTATCCCGGATGAGGTGTATAAAGACCAAAATACCCTCTGTTCAATTATTATGTTCCCCTGTAGTTTGTGATGGGTTGGCATCAAAACTATTCGAGAGAATGGAATGAAAATTCTTATTTTAAGTTGAAAGCATGTATAAAATTTATAAAATAAAATCCCTCTTGGCACGCCGGAAAGCGGAGGTAGATTTCACCGGGCAAATAAAAATTATTTCGAATTCACTCATTTGGCCAATTATTGTATTATTGTATACCTACAAAAGTTCTACATGTTTAGGATACAAGAATCTCATAATTCCGAAAATATTTTGCTAATCCCATGGTGTAAGGGTCAGTAACATCTAAAACTCTATAAGACAAAAAAAATAGGTAATTTTAGAGGAGTATTGACCATTTGAAACGGTTTTGATATTGTGCCTATTAAGGGAGTAATGCTCTTTTTTCTCTCAAAACTTAATTTTCAATCTCATCACCATTATCACTTCGACTTTGGTAGCGTAGTTGGTAGCATGCTGAACTGCTGTGCCCAAGATAGCGGGTTCAAACCCAGCCGAAGTCGTCGGATTTTTTTAAGAGCGTATGCCTTCCTTCGGAGGGGACTCCCAAGATCTTACACAAAATTGTAAATTCTACGGTAGATAACTCGTATTTTTTATCGTTGCTGAATTTCAATGTTCCACGTGTATCCTCAAGAACGTAACTTTTAGGAATAAGGAAACATGCACCACGTCACACAAACATTCACCGCTTTATAGACTCGGCAGTAGTTACAATAAAGCTGTATTGTATAAAAAAGTCTAGACTTGAATCTTAGTCTCCAAAAATTTGTAAATGTATTTAAGACCACATTGCCATGAGTGTAATTAATTAAAAGGTAGAATATGTAACAGCATTAGAGTTAAGCTATAAATAATATTATGTAATTAATTTAGATGTTAACTTTAGATTTAAGATTAGATTTAAGGTATGAAAAACATTAGAATTACTTTTTAAAAATGTGTAGGCTTACTGTTATTGGGGTTTAAGACCCTGTTGTAAACCAGAATAAACAAACAAACAAACAAATAAATAAATAAATAAATAAATAAATAAATAAATAAATAAATAAATAAATAAATAAATAAAGCCGGCGGTCCCATGTTATAGATTTATGGCATGTAAAAGATCCTTCCACAGACTAAACTTGTGTGTAGCTAAATTGTTAGGTTCGATTTCGTCAGAACGCTCTATCAGAGTTCCAACGTTCACCACTAGGTATCATTGATATTTGATAGCGAAAGTTGGAACTACAGTACTAGCATGACGAATAGAAGGACCTAGTGTGAGGACTCCGTCATTTTAGCACGGTAGTTTCTGGTCCCGCCGCTACAAGCACTGCAAGCGAGTATGTCCAACACGTGCTGTGTTTCCGTCGAGCCGGTTCATAGAAAGTGCGCGAGAAGTTACTGTGTGAGATATTTGTGTGAATTAAATTGAATTTTCTTTGCTTTCAGTTCTTAAATTCAGTTCATTGTGTCTTGTGTACATCAGCGTTTTGTGTTTTGTGTACTTCAAACATATTTCTTATGTGGCTTGGTTCATTTAATAGTTCAACATGCCTTATTGTTTTGTACCTGGCTGTAAGTCAGGGTATGGTCGAGTAGTTGACGATATACGATTTTTTTCACCACCGAAGGATACAAATCAATTTGAAAAATGGGCCAGAGCTATTCCACGAAAGGATACGAAGTTAACGCGTAGTAGTAGAATTTGTCAAATTCATTTCTCTGGTGATTTGATAGTAAAATCAGATAATTTTATAGTGAATGGTGAAGAAGTGAAAATCTCTCGTATGAGGTGGAAGTTACGTCCTGGAGCAGTGCCTCATATTTTCCCTAATTTACCGAAGTACCTGTCAAGTGAGAATAAGTCCCGTAAAGCTCCTAACAGGAAAAAGAATCTCGATACCACCAGGAAGAGAAGAAAGAAGATTGAAGATGGGAGTGAAGCAACGAATGAGGCATTAAAAGGTCAGTCTAATGTTGATAAGAATTTGGGTCATTCTAGTGTACTTACCGATGCTGAAAAGACTATAATATTGCTCAAAAGGCGCCTAAAGAATGCTAACCGTAATTTAATTCGCGTTAGATCCTGCCTCAACTCAGCAAAATCGAGAATTAATTTGCTGGAGAAGCAGGTTCGACATTCACAGGCATTTAATTACAAAGATAACAAACACCTTAGCAAGAAGGAAAAGATGATAATAGACACTATGCTCAAGAAATGCCAGGTAAAATCTCCCAATGGTATGAGGTACAGCAATGAATTCATTTTAGAGAGTTTATTGTTGAGAATAAAATCACCGAAAGGATTTCGTCATTGTCGGCGACATAATCTCTTGCCTCTGCCCTCAGAAATTCACTTGAGAAAACTTTGTAAAGGACTTAAGTGCCCTTATGGAGTTAATACGCATAGTATAAATGCTATTTCAGACTATTTTAAGGAAGAAAAGAATGATAATTCACGTTACGGTGTTGTAATTTTCGATGAAGTGAAGCTAAGAGAAGAAATCCAGTTTAATAGTTTTTCTCATAAAGTAGATGGATTAGTTGATTTAGGTGAACACACACCTGACCTCCAGAAGAACGTACTTGCAAATCACGCTCTAGTGTTTATGTTCGTACCATTCATGCATAATTGGGTGCAGCCAGTTGCTGTTTATGCAAGCAGAAATGCTACTCCAGGGGACATTCTCGCAAAAAATTTAATACAGGTGATTTTGCAGTTAGAAGAGGCTGGGGCGAGGGTGGTTGGCTTTACTTGTGATGGTAGTCAGACAAATAAAAAGGCCTGGAGATCGTTAGGAGTTAGTGGCAAGACAAGCTCTCTACAACCTCACATCCTTAATCCTGCAGATGTTACGAGAAAGATCTGGGCTTTCTCAGACTTCGTTCATGTATTGAAATGCATAAGAAACCACTTTCATGATAAAGTAGAACTTCTCTATAATGACAAAATTATTAATTTCAATTTTTATAGGGAACTGTTCAAAGAAGATCTCTCAGGGTATGCTGGGCTTAGAGCATGCCCCAAGCTGACAGTTGCTCATTTAGACCCATCATCTTTCCAGAGAATGAACGCTAGGCTTGCATTCCAACTTTTCAGTGACAGTGTTGCCAAAGGTATTAAATTTTATCGAGAAATGGGACTGGCAGGATTACAAGGTAGTGAGGACACTGAGACATTTACCAGTGATATAAATGTTGTTGCTGATGCACTCAATGCATTCATTCCGTCTCAGGCTCTTCGTAAAGGTTCACCTTCTCATACAGCTATTGTTAATTTTCTTCAGACCGTGAGATCTACCAATAATACCTTTGCCTCCAATAGAACCTTGGAATCACTAGTAGTAACCCTACAGAGTACTTTGGAGATGTGTGAATGGCTTTGGGAGAAAGGTTATAAGTATGTGTTGACAGGAAAGCTCACCCAAGATCCCTTGGAACGGCACTTCGGAATTATGCGGTCTTTCAGTTCAGATGATCATCCATCGACAATAGATTTCCTTCATTTGCATCTACTTCAATGTATATACGTCCCTATAAAACAGGCTTTAAATGTTGGTGGAAATTGTGAACCTAAACGGGAGCAGATCTTGACCTCGTATGTTAATCAGATGCGTATATTAGCCCGGAATGCGGAAGTGCATAACAAGACAGTGAAGGAATCAGTGGAAACTTCCATTAAGGAAAAAATTGTGGTTCGAGATGCAGTAAATATCGAAGACTGGGAAAGCTCTGTACCTGAATTTGACAGCGCAGTTCGAAACTCTTCGATTGATAAGTGTTTAGTGTACCATTTGGCTGGCTATGTTGTTAAGCACTCTTCTAAATTTATTAAGTGTTCGCCTTGTGCTCATTCTCTACGTGACAATAATCTAAATAAATTTTCAGTTCTTACCGAAATAAAGGACTACGGCTCAATGAACAATGAAGTGTTTCTAACACGTCCTTCGAGAAGTGTATGTGACATCCTTTTCCAGGCCGAGAAAGTAATTACCGGAAAATTAAACTCAAAATCGATGTGGAGCGAAATATTTTTTGATTGCATCGATTCCATAGAAACAATTTCAGTTGATCCTTCAGGAGATGGCTGTTGTCTTCAGCATGTCATGAATGTTATCCCCAGACTTGTTTATCATTATATAAAGTGCCGATTTTTCTTCAGAACGAAGGAAATCCGCCGAGATTTGCAATGTCGAACATCCGCCAAGTCTTCACGCAAGCTTTCGAAAGTCCAGTAGCCGACAAAATGAATTGGTAAGTAGGGTGTTACTTTAAATAGTTTATGAGTGCTTGTTTTAATATGCTGGGGATTATGTTTTTTTTTAATCTGTGTCTGTATACTCCAGGAATCTGTGCTTATCGTAACATGTATTGAATACCGTAGTTCTTATTTCCGTGAATTATATTTTCCATTGTGCCTTGCCGTGCTATTTTAATTGTAATCGCTAATTACTTTTTAAAAGAGTATTAGTTACAAAGTCATTCGTTTCCCTTAGCAGCATCCCTAAGACCAGCTGAGCTAACACCGGCAGCGTGGAACTAGCCCCCTCCAACGCTGCCTGGCGGGGCGCGCTTGAACTTGATGAGTCTGCTCACTTTCCCTTTCATTCGTCATGGTACTAGTAATTGAACGGAACTTGTAGCTCACTCTAAGGGTGTCCGCTGGAAGCAGCTACAGACTCAGACAGGCGAGCCGAACATGTCCTCGGACACTCCCGGCACTAAGAGCCAAACGATAAATAAATTACTATTAATTAACTTTATCCATATCTTCTACACTATGGCTTAATGTCCACAACTACTTAACGATTTCATATAATAGAGGCAAGTTGCTCTTTATAATTTCTTGAACGAGATACACAGCGATTTATTAGAAACTAGCAACCCCCCCCCGGGCTTCGCCCGGTATCTTGAAGCGTAAGCTTAAAAGACGCAAGGGCGGCAGGTTCCAGATGAAATTCAGAAAAGCCGAGGAAAACAACGAAACTCCAATCACATATACTCTTCTCTGAGTCTTAAGGGGGGATGATGCCCATAGATCCCGAATGCACCCGTGTGTTATATTTCCGTTCAGGTCCTAGGCGTCCGATTGCATTCTCTGTCGTAATCTGCCACCTGAGGATCTCTTTTGCAACTTCTGGTGGGTTAATACGAATTAGATTATTCATTATCCTAGTATGAGCTTGTTGTAGAATCAAGAAGGCTTAAGAAAGAAACACGTAAAGAGCGTGAATTCATTTAAACATATGCGGACATTGAAACTTAGCCATTGCTGAAAGCAAGCCAATTAAACCACACTTTGCACCCAGTTGGTATACCTAAAAAAACAACCACTTCTCGATTGAAACGCTGCCCTGGATGATGCAGTAAACCAACATATGGTGTGCTCAGCTGCTCACCGCAAAGCAGACTGACATTCCTTGAGGGTTCTCAGAAGAGAGAGGTAATGCAATACAGTATCTTAGCTCGTTGGGAACCATTCATTTCCACTCTGTCACCTCCGCAATATCAGGGCTGCCAACACATCCAACCAGCAAGCCCCTAAGAGCCCAATCAACAACATTACCGTGCACCAGTAACTTGTAAGTTGGCATCATGAAGTTGATCGTCGTCTGTCCTCTGCGACATCATTCAGGGTCACCAATATTAGGCAGATAATAATTAAAGTTTGAGAGTTAAGGATAAGTCATTCCTTTCCCTGGGGTTATTTTGCCCGAAAGTTGAAAAATGGTTGAGAATGCCGGCTTGTCACAATATTATGCCATCAACAATATTTATCTACTGATCTGTTACTACAGTTGTTAAGATTTTGTTGTTTTAAGAGGGCGAAATGAGCGAATTCATCTACACCAATTTGATTTTTAGTGGTTATGCTAAAATATAAGATCTTCATAGGAGAAGTGCAATCAGAGAAAAATACACCTAGTAAGAATTCTCAGCAACTCATCCAAGTCGTCCTTCAACGCCACCAGCTAAAAGGCATTCTTGTTTTACCTTGCAGTCTTCATTACGACACCGTAAGTTAATGCGCTGCGGATTACAGCAAGGTATATATAGGAATGGTTTAAATGTCTTCCGAGGATAAATACAGTTTGTCCCCCTCCACAAATACGGGCTGGCCCGTACGAAGGACGGGTAACCAGCTAGTCTTGAATATAAACCCCATAGGCTATCATTGGATGTGTTGATTTTTTCTGATAACCTATGCTAATGTATGACTACATTTCCAAAACTGAGTACATGGAGTGTGGAGAGCAAACTGATGGCTCTATATCTATTGACGAAAAACAACTCAACAAGGTCACTGGATTTCGATATTTGGGCTCATACATAACATCAGATGGAGACATTGAGGGAAGTACAAATGCAAACATATACAGCATGGGCTAAATGGCGACAGGTGACAGGAGTTTTATATGATCGTAAGATTCCTGTACAGCTGAAGTCAAAAGTATATCGCACTGTGATCAGACCGGTAGAATTATATGGAACTGAGTGTTGACCAGTGACCAACAGATGTGAGCAAGTGCTGCACTCCATGGAGATGAGAGTGCTGCGCTGGTCCATTGGCCTGACAAGACTGGACCATGTCACCAATGTCCATGTAAGAAGCACCCTTGGTGTCGCACCGATCCCAGACAAGATGCTGGAAGCTCGCCTGCGTTGGTAGGGACATGTACTACCGAGTTGCGAGGACACAGTAGCAAAACGAGCACTACAACTACTGTCAACCAAAATATTACGTGTACTCGAGTTTGAAGACAAGAGTTTAGTGCTTTTCAGTCGGTCAACACGAATGTACCCAAAGGAGATGGGTTATGCCCTAATCCTGAAATAAATTACATGAGATTAATAAAACACTAGGATGACCAGTTTCGATCGTCAAGCGATCATCATCAGATCCATTACACTTAGGCTACAAAATCTATGTTTGAAATACAGGTGAAAATATTTACAATATGTACAATTATTTAGTTACAGTATTGGTACTGCAACTGTCAGTGTATGCTAAATGCAGTATATATGTTAGGTGAAATGCTAAATGGTGATAGCTATCCGTAGATTGTACTTTAGAGAGATTATATGGTTGTAAACTATGGTTAAACTATAAAATTTTAGGCTAACTACTTATCTGATTGTCTTCCGTATAACAGCTACTCGCAGTATTTCGTGCTCACTGGAACTCACTATGCGGTAGACTGCGGTGGTTATCTTAACGACTGGTTTTTCCCTGCTTTCTCCCCCCTGCTTTTACGTGCTGTGGGGAGTGATAGCGATGTGTTTATGTGAGGTGTTGCCAACCTAGATAAGATGTATGTTATTGAATGAGGTGGGTCTACAATTATTAAAGACCGTGGATTAGCCCTCGCCACGCGTGGAGCATAACCCATTCGAACTAAGCGTTGACGGTCTTATGAGGACGTCCCGGCACCTTTAATACTGCCCCGAATATGGGCCTTGGTTTATTGCAGAAGAAAAGTACATCGTACACCTGATCCAGATAACATTTACCTATTAATAACCCCCTAATTTCCCCCCTTTTTTATCTAGCTTGGCTGTGTCGCTAAATTGTGTTTTGTTTCCGACAGGGTGTGTTTTTTAGTAGCGTGAAGAGGGGTGAGCTCTCCATGAACGTGTGTTCGTTTAGATTGTTGGGATTGTTTCGTTTGGCTAGGTGTATCTCGATTGCTTCCTTTATGTCAAGAGCTCTGCCTTTCGATTCGTGATGGATTATTTTAAGGTCCGACTCTATGTTGGTAAAGCTGTGCCCTGCGTCACACATATGTTCGCACACGGCTGAATATGTTCCGTATCTTATCGCATTCCTATGTTCATTATAACGTGTGTCTACTCGCCTTCCACTCTGCCCGATGTAATTAGCTTGACAATCGGTGTCTTGGCACGTTATAGAATATACCCCTGAACTTGAATATGGGTCACGTTTATTTAGATTACTATTTAGGAGGTGCCTAGCGGTTGTGTTTTTCGTCGTGAAAGCTATCTTTATGCCTTGCTTTTTGAATAGGTTAGTGATTTTATATGTATTCGCATTCACATAGTTGAAACGCGCAAATTTTTTTCCATTATTGTCCGGTTTGGGAATAGTTTTATCTTTATTTTTATGTTTGGCTATAATTTGATTTATTTTGCTTGGCGAGAAGTTGCTTTCCTTTGCTATTTGCATAATAGTTCTTATTTCCTTATTATAGTTGTCTTTTGACATGGGTATGTTTAAAGCTCTGTGCACCATTGAATTGAAACCCGCTAGTTTGTGCGTACTGGGGTGATTAGACTGATTGTCGATTGCATGCGAGGTTTGTGTTGCTTTCCGGAATATGGAATATGAAAGGTCGTTGTCTTTACGTTCAATAGTTATATCGAGATAATTTATTTTCCGGTCTATTTCGGATTCCTTAGTGAATTTGATAGAGTGGTGAAGGCTATTAATGGATTGGAGAATTGTTTCTTCGCTTGTTAGTTCAGTATCGTAGATGCAAATTACATCATCTACGTATCTTTTCCATATTACTATTCCCTTTGTTGAAGTCTTTTCTAAGAACGCATTTTCTAGTGCATTGATGAAGATGTCAGCGATTAACCCACTTAGTGGTGATCCCATTGCTAGGCCTTCTCTCTGTGTGTATATTTTATTGTCGAATTGAAACACGTTTTGGGTGAGAACGACCCTCAGTAATCTCACAATCTCTTCAATTTCTTTTACCGAATTGTTGGATTTTAAGTTGTTTTCGATAGTGTTGATTGCTTCATTAATCGGAATATTGGTGTACATGTTAGTTACGTCGAAGGATACTAGCCTGAAGCTAGGTTTCATTTGTAGGGTGTTCAATGCTGTTACTAGTTCTGTTGTGTTCTTTACAGAGTTGTTTTTGTCGTTGGAAAGACGGCATTTTAAGATTTTTAGTAACTCTTTGCTGATTTTGTAATTAGGGGCATTCCTACAATTGACTATTGGTCTCATTGGGCATTCCTTTTTGTGTATTTTTGGTTGTCCCCTCAATGACGGTATTTTCGGGTTCATGTTTATTAGTTTTGATTTTTCGGCTTTGGTCAGTATGTATTCTGTTTCTTTTAGCGCACTTTTTATTTGTTTTTGGAATTTGTTGCTGGGGTCTTTTGTTAATTCCTTGATTTCGTTGTTGTTTAGGAATTCGACTGTTTTTTCAATGTATTCTGTTTTGTTCAAAATTACTGTAGTGTTTCCCTTATCTGCTTTTGTGATGATTAAGTCATGTTCTTTTATTTTTTGTTTCAACGACTTTATTTCTTTGAGTTGTTTGTTGTTTTGAATGTTATTGCTATCGCCCTCTCGTTTGAGGATTTTTTTGGCTTCGTTGGTGGCGAGATTTTTGGTTAATTCCCTGTCTTCTGCTGGGAGCTTGTGACTGGCTATCTCAATATCTGTGATTAACTGTTTTATATTGTGGTTCGTGTGTGCGTCTGTGCAGTTGTATTTCAAACCTTTGTCTAACATATTCATTTCACCTTGAGAAAAGGTTACGTTCGTTCTGTTGTTTACTCTGCTGTGGAAATTGAATTCATTGTTATTCGTGTGTTGTTCGTTAGATTGATGGTTCTGTGTTTCTCCTAGTTTTCTTAATTTATTTTCTAGCGTTTCATGCTTCCTCGTTGCTCTGATTTTGATGGTGTCATGTAGGTGCTCGGTGAAGCTGTCCCACTGGGCTGCGTGCCAGAAATTACTTAGTTGCAATTGAATGTCGTACAATTGTTGGTTAATTTTTTGCTTTCTTATGTATGCAAATCTTAATTCGTTTTTTATCCAAAGCGCTTTGGCTTGTTTGGTTGAAATGATCGAGGCACACACGAACCACAATCTAAAACAGTTAATCACAGATATTGAGATAGCCAGTCACAAGCTCCCAGCAGAAGACAGGGAATTAACCAAAAATCTCGCCACCAACGAAGCCAAAAAAATCCTCAAACGAGAGGGCGATAGCAATAACATTCAAAACAACAAACAACTCAAAGAAATAAAGTCGTTGAAACAAAAAATAAAAGAACATGACTTAATCATCACAAAAGCAGATAAGGGAAACACTACAGTAATTTTGAACAAAACAGAATACATTGAAAAAACAGTCGAATTCCTAAACAACAACGAAATCAAGGAATTAACAAAAGACCCCAGCAACAAATTCCAAAAACAAATAAAAAGTGCGCTAAAAGAAACAGAATACATACTGACCAAAGCCGAAAAATCAAAACTAATAAACATGAACCCGAAAATACCGTCATTGAGGGGACAACCAAAAATACACAAAAAGGAATGCCCAATGAGACCAATAGTCAATTGTAGGAATGCCCCTAATTACAAAATCAGCAAAGAGTTACTAAAAATCTTAAAATGCCGTCTTTCCAACGACAAAAACAACTCTGTAAAGAACACAACAGAACTAGTAACAGCATTGAACACCCTACAAATGAAACCTAGCTTCAGGCTAGTATCCTTCGACGTAACTAACATGTACACCAATATTCCGATTAATGAAGCAATCAACACTATCGAAAACAACTTAAAATCCAACAATTCGGTAAAAGAAATTGAAGAGATTGTGAGATTACTGAGGGTCGTTCTCACCCAAAACGTGTTTCAATTCGACAATAAAATATACACACAGAGAGAAGGCCTAGCAATGGGATCACCACTAAGTGGGTTAATCGCTGACATCTTCATCAATGCACTAGAAAATGCGTTCTTAGAAAAGACTTCAACAAAGGGAATAGTAATATGGAAAAGATACGTAGATGATGTAATTTGCATCTACGATACTGAACTAACAAGCGAAGAAACAATTCTCCAATCCATTAATAGCCTTCACCACTCTATCAAATTCACTAAGGAATCCGAAATAGACCGGAAAATAAATTATCTCGATATAACTATTGAACGTAAAGACAACGACCTTTCATATTCCATATTCCGGAAAGCAACACAAACCTCGCATGCAATCGACAATCAGTCTAATCACCCCAGTACGCACAAACTAGCGGGTTTCAATTCAATGGTGCACAGAGCTTTAAACATACCCATGTCAAAAGACAACTATAATAAGGAAATAAGAACTATTATGCAAATAGCAAAGGAAAACAACTTCTCGCCAAGCAAAATAAATCAAATTATAGCCAAACATAAAAATAAAGATAAAACTATTCCCAAACCGGACAATAATGAGAAAAAATTTCCGCGTTTCAACTATGTGAATGCGAATACATATAAAATCACTAACCTATTCAAAAAGCAAGGCATAAAGATAGCTTTCACGACGAAAAACACAACCGCTAGGCACCTCCTAAATAGTAATCTAAATAAACGTGACCCATATTCAAGTTCAGGGGTATATTCTATAACGTGCCAAGACACCGATTGTCAAGCTAATTACATCGGGCAGAGTGGAAGGCGAGTAGACACACGTTATAATGAACATAGGAATGCGATAAGATACGGAACACATTCAGCCGTGTGCGAACATATGTGTGACGCAGGGCACAGCTTTACCAACATAGAGTCTGACCTTAAAATAATCCATCACGAATCGAAAGGCAGAGCTCTTGACATAAAGGAAGCAATCGAGATACACCTAGCCAAACGAAACAATCCCAACAATCTAAACGAACACACGTTCATGGAGAGCTCACCCCTCTTCACGCTACTAAAAAACACACCCTGTCGGAAACAAAACACAATTTAGCGACACAGCCAAGCTAGATAAAAAAGGGGGGAAATTAGGGGGTTATTAATAGGTAAATGTTATCTGGATCAGGTGTACGATGTACTTTTCTTCTGCAATAAACCAAGGCCCATATTCGGGGCAGTATTAAAGGTGCCGGGACGTCCTCATAAGACCGTCAACGCTTAGTTCGAATGGGTTATGCTCCACGCGTGGCGAGGGCTAATCCACGGTCTTTAATAATTGTAGACCCACCTCATTCAATAACATACATCTTATCTAGGTTGGCAACACCTCACATAAACACATCGCTATCACTCCCCACAGCACGTAAAAGCAGGGGGGAGAAAGCAGGGAAAAACCAGTCGTTAAGATAACCACCGCAGTCTACCGCATAGTGAGTTCCAGTGAGCACGAAATACTTCGAGTAGCTGTTATACGGAAGACAATCAGATAAGTAGTTAGCCTAAAATTTTATAGTTTAACCATAGTTTACAACCATATAATCTCTCTAAAGTACAATCTACGGATAGCTATCACCATTTAGCATTTCACCTAACATATATACTGCATTTAGCATACACTGACAGTTGCAGTACCAATACTGTAACTAAATAATTGTACATATTGTAAATATTTTCACCTGTATTTCAAACATAGATTTTGTAGCCTAAGTGTAATGGATCTGATGATGATCGCTTGACGATCGAAACTGGTCATCCTAGTGTTTTATTAATCTCATGTAATTTATTTCAGGATTAGGGCATAACCCATCTCCTTTGGGTACATTCGTGTTGACCGACTGAAAAGCACTAAACTCTTGTTTACTAAGGCAACACTGAAAATATGGCTTCAAACACCAAAATGTCGAGTTTGAAAGTTGTTCGTGAAGTAACCAATAGACCTACATAAAATCCATTACTATCATCATTTTCGTCGTACTATTTTACGTTAGTTCATGTAGGTTAGGAATTTTTATTTTAGATTTTTAATGATATTGTTATCGCAGTTGGAACACAAAAAGTGTCCGTTTTTAAGCGTGTTTCAACCATGCGTCACATTTAAGAATTATTATCTCACAAACCCGTCATCCGATCGAATCCAAATTTTAACACAATATACATTGTAATGTTGTATACCTGGTTTATTACTTTCAATATGTTGTGTGTCCAAGAAACAAAGTTGTTATCATTTTTACAAGGTAACTTTTTCTCGGCTCGGGGTGGTTGGAAAATGTAGTTCTTGGTTGCGTTGTAATCCTTATACATCAAAAAGATATGCTGTATGATTGTGAAATACGTAAATTAATTCACTTATTTTATATCGGTTTGTATTTGTACGGGGAATTAAGACATGGTTCACCAGTTAGCCGCTCCGGTGAAAGCTGTACAACGTAGCCAAGATGGGCTCCATCACGGGTCATGGCGCGCCTCGCTCGGAAGTGATGGGCTCCATATCAGCAACGCTGTACAGCATTTCCCGGAGCGGCTAGCTGGTGAACCATGTCTTAATTATCCGTAAAAATACAAACCGATATAAAATAAGTGAATTAATTTTCGTATTTCACAGTCAAACAGCATAACCTTTTGATGTATAAGGATTACAACGCAACCAAGAACTACATTTTCCAACGACCCCGAGCCGAGAAAAAGTTACCATACAAAAATGATAACTTTCGTTCTTGAACACACAAAATTTTGAAATTAATAAACCAGGTATACAACATTCCAATGTATATTGTGTTAAAATTTGGATTCGATCTGATGACGGGTTTGTGATATAATTCTTAAATGTGACGCATGGTTGAAACACGCTTTAAAGCGGGCACTTTGTGTGTTTCAACTGCGATAAAAAAAAAAAAATATATAAATTAAAATTCCAAACCTACATGAACTAACGTAAAATAGAACGATGAAAATTATGATATTATTGGATTTTATGTAGGTAAATTGGGTACTTCACAAACAACCTTCAAACTCGAGTGCACATAATATTTTGGTCGACAGTAGATGTAGTAGGCAAGCGACCACAAGGAAGGCCCAAGAAGAGGTGGCTTGACCAAATAAAGGAGGACATGATAGCAGCCATTGTTGAGGAGAAAGACGCTGCAGACCGTGCAAGATGGAGGCAACTGTGCAGAAGAGCCGACCCTGCTCTGCGGGACAAAGGTTAGAAAACGAAGACGAAGAAGAAGACGTCTAAGAAGGAGGAGAAGAGGAGGAAGAAGACGAAGAAGAAGGGTGTGCAGCGGTATAAATGACAAGGATAGGGTGGTGCCCCTAGCTTAGAAAAAACAGTATCCCGGAATATGACTGAAGAAAGAATAGAAAGGGCCGGGAAAAACCCACACTGATGCAGCGTCGGGATCTGAATCTCCGGACTTGCTACAACCCCTCCGTGCAGTCGTGGTGCGCGATTTAAAGCGCACGGCTACACCGCAGAATAGGTATATCGGGAGAAGAATTATTAAAATATGCCAAAAATAATAAAATCCATTCACGACTGAACTTAAACATGACCGAGCTAAAGTGATAAACCAATAATGGAGCAGAGCAATCGTGCAGTTTACTTCGTCCTTGGAAGTCGTCACATGGTAGCGATAACTGGGAGAAAACAAGCTCAACATTCCAGTCATGGCCTAGATTTGAACCGGACTTGACAATAAAACACTGCCTGAAAATGTGGTGAACCAACAACGGAGCACGCAATATATTCATACAAAATAACAAGATGTTCAGTAAAGAACATATAGCCTACTTTCTCCTAAATGGGTATTGTTATAACTCTGTCCTTTTCAAGGAGTATAATTGAATGTTGGTTGTAGTAGCTTGTTGAAATACAACGTGCTATAGGGATATTAAACATGAATATGAGGTGCCCTTTGCTAGTGCTACCTCTGTAAAAAATTTCAATCAATTCGGTTTCACCGTGTTTGAATTGATATGGGGAATGGATTTGCACACATACATGGTTGCTATTTGCAAACTATAGGGCTGATGACCTTGTAGTCAGTCATGCGATGCTTTCCACAAAAAGGCATGTTGTTGCAAAATCTGGTAGAGATCAAATTATTAGGATGGTCGTAATTTGATTTAAGCTTTTAACATTTGGGTGGCCGTCATTCCGTTTCCGTAAAGATGGCGGCGATATAAAACATGACACTGAGGTGCCCTTTGCTAGTGCTACCTCTGTACCAAATTTCGTTCCATTCGGTTACACAGTGTTCGAATTAATAGCGGGAACCGATTTTGACACAAAGATGGCCGCCATCCGCAAACTATTATGCTAATGACCTATTAAGATTGGTCAAAGGATGCTCCCTCCATAAAGGTATGTTGTTGCAAAATTTGGTAGAGATCGGATGATTATGTTAGTCGAAATTTGATTAAAGCTTTGAACATGTGTGTGGCCGCCATTACGTTTCTGTCAAGATGGCGGCGATATAAAACATGACACTGAGGTGTCCTTTGCTAGTGCTACCTTTGTACCAAATTTCGTTCAATTCGCGTTCACCATGTTCGAATTGATGGGGGGGGGGGGCAGACATTCAGAGAACACACACACACACAGACACACACACAGAGAGACGCACACACACATACACACACACACACACACAGACAGACAGACAGACAGACACACTTTTTTTTCGCCCTGTGTTGATCTCATAAGTCTACTTTCATTTTTTGCAAAAATCGAAAGTAGGCTAAAAATTGATATGTTTGAAAGATGGATGGTAATCAGTTCCAAATAGAGAATATCAATAGGCTGATAGAAAGGATGGAAGACTGAGAAAGTGTAGAGCAGTATCACCCAACCTGTCAGGTAAATTTCATGAGAAAGCTACCTATTGCAATGGGAGTTGCGACTTCTGTAAAACTTCGCGTGTCACATCCCCCAGACCCTAAAACCACAGTCAGTTCAAAAGTTCATAAATAATTTGAATATAATATTACTTTTTTTTATTGGCACGATAATTGAGTCCTGCGCGGATGCAGATATCCGTGGATAAACCCGCGGATATCCGCAAAACTTTTCGCCATGCGGATTTAGTTTGCTATGGCTGTGCGGATAAACTGCGGATAATGTTGAGTAAATTTGCGGATGGTTTTTGGATTACAATCCGATCTTGTTGAATTTCATTAGTAATACCCGGAAGCAGCTTCGGTGGAGTAGTTGGTAGCATGCTGAACTGCTGTGCCCAATATCGCGGGTACAAACCCTGCCGAAGTCGTCGGATTTTTAAGAGCCTTAAAATCCTTCAGTATGCCTTCCTTCGGAGGGGAAGTAAAGCCGGCGGTCCCCTGTCCTAGATTTATGGCATGTAAAAGATCCTTCGCAAAACTAAAGTTGTGTGAAGCTAAAATTCTAGGTTAGATTTCGTTGAAACGCTCTATCAAAATAAACCAGAACAAGACAAAAGTAATGAAGTTTCGCAAAGGCGGACGAATATCCTCGAAGGATGTCTTCACATGTGGGAATCACACTTTAGACATAGCGAAGGCGTACAAATATTTAGGGGTAACTCTGCAGGTCACCGGATTCACCTTTACAAGACATGTTGAGGAAAGATCAATCTCCGCAATAAAAGCCACAATGGAAATCAAAAGACTTCATAGCCTTTTACTTGAAACATCAATTTCACTGTTCAATCTGAATATCGCCCCAATAGCATCATACGCAATTGAAATAATTTGGCAACACTTGAACTACAAAAACATCAAAGACCTGGATAGAGTTAAAGACAGATAACTCAAGAAAACCCTGTGCGTATCGAAGTACGCCCCAACCAGATTAGTTTATCAACTGGTGGGAACAAAAACATTTATAGAAGACCTAATATTAAAACACAACCTGATTCAAACACAAGCATGCATCAAGTTCCTGGAAGAAAGAGCCCAGAAATCAACAGAAATAGACCCCGAATTCTACCGCACCCCAGCCATGAAGGAGAAGGAATGGAGATCAGCCGGCTATGAACTACAACACCCCTACACCCGAGGAGCAATACACGGCTTCCACCACAAAATCTGCAACAGGAAAGGTTACCACAACGCCACCAGTCGATGCAGATGTGAACTCGGCAACCAATCCTGCACACAGTATCACCTATTTAAATGTGTGTTTAATTCCAATAATAAAAAAAATTCCAACGTTCACCATTAGGTCCCAGTGACATCTGGTAGCGAAAGTTGGAACTACTTGAAATTGAACGAAACTTCTAGCTCACCCCATGGGAGTCCGCTGGAAGCAGCTACAGCCTCTGGCGAGCCGAGCATGTCCTCGGACACTCCCGGCACTAAAAGCCACTCGATAAATAAGTAAGTAGTACCCGGATGTTATGACACATATTTTTCCGTTGTTTTTTTTTTCTTCATGACAAATTTAAGATGATTACTGAAGGTATGTCATTAAGCATAATTAACACTCCGAACTGTAAAGGATTGCAATTGTGGCTGTAATGACAATTTTAAATATAGCACATGACATACATAACCCAAGCCCTACGGGAATGACTTTCTCCTCAAATGTCCAAATGTGTTGCTTTATGCTCTATATAATTAAAAATATTATTCTATTGCTAGTAGATTCGGATGACGTCCAAGTTAGGACTCATTTTGTTTAGAAGTTTATGTAGAATTCAAAAAACTTGAAGTCCCTTAATCCTCTGGGTATCATGACCAAACGGAAAGACTCTACCTCGGCCGGAATCTAACCCGTGATCTTGGAATCATGAGGTGAACACTCGACCGATGACCCACCAGGGGAGATTAATTTCGTACATATTTTTGCAGTATAGTACCGGTGGGGCAAGTTATTTTTAGTGCGGTACTTTGTGACAGGTCGACGATTTCTTGTTTTGTCCAGTCTTGTTTTGGTATAGAGAAGTATAAGTTCCGTAAGGAGGTGGATGTAGGCTTATTTCAAGGTTGCTGGAAGGCAAGTGTTGTCTGCATTCCATTGAGAGATCATACACTTACTGTAATATAAATTTTGCCATAACTAAGGATTCTTAATATATTCTTGTTCCAAAAGCTCACAAATAATAATAAAAAAAACAAACGAGATCTGTTACAAAATGTGTTCAGAAAAAAACATGAAAAAATCTTAATAAAATCAGCGTGGAATAGAGGAGATGTGGATGTGAAACTAGATAAGCTGAAATAGTAATGGAGTCTCTCTGCAAGCAAATTAGCCAATGGTTACGTCTCGAGGTAAGGAAGCAGACGAACAACCAAAACCAGAGAACCATTACATATAGACTTCTTCAGAGCACGATAATATGGGTGAGTTATCTTTTTAACCTACGTCATAATTATGGTACTGTATTTTAAAAGAAATAGAAGACATTCTTCTGGCAATAAACACATGCTTTTGGATTATCCGTGTTTTCCGATTGTCTGTGCCATTCACCCCGGTCATTAGCCCGGATAATCGAGAGTATACTACAATTTAATTTCTATGTTAGCTTTTGAAACCGTTTTCCTTAATGTAGCATGATTCTCATCAAGCTCTTAATATTGAGGATTTAGCCGAGTCTCCCATACAGCATTACACTGACACTCCAAATTATAGTGACCTCTTGTAGGTTCATTTTTAGCCTATTTTCATTTATTTAAAAATAGGCTTATGAGACCACCTTTTGTCCGTGTGTGCATATGTGTGTGTGTATGTATGTCGTCTTACCCACGAAGATCCTATGAACTTTGAACGCAACGTCGGAGATTTGAAACTGAGAAGCGGATTGCTCGGAAAGAGCTGGCGTTCCTCAGGATGAATAACCCACAACTGGATCTCAACGCTGGTAATGTTTGTCAGCACTGTGGAAGAATTTGTGGTTCGAGTATTGGCCTGCATAGCCATATAAGAACTCAGACTCACAAATAACATCTGAAGAATACAATCATACTGGTCAGCGAGTGATAGCCTATCACCTCATGTGTGTGTGCATCCGTGTGTGTGTCACCCCCAATGATGTCTAAACGGCTGGAGCGATTTCAATGAAACTCGGTAAGGTCATAGTACTACTTCGGCCGACCCCGACCGTTCCCTTCAAATTTTATTACGTCTCACTAATCCAACATGGCGGCTGTGCGAAATATTTCACCGGCATTCTATATCTCCCAAACGATTACTCATATCAATCTGAAATTTTGTACTGTGATAAACAGCACTACTAAACGTTCATCTATGTGACTTTCAAAAACCTGTTCACTACAAAACGAACATGGCGACCAAGCGAAGTTGACACATTCAAATAGACTCTTCTCGGGGTTTAACCATCCGAACGCAGTGAAACTTTATACAGCAAATGACTATACAAATTGCAATGCACTGACATCTGATTTAGTTCAATTGTTTACACAACCACAAGATGGCGGCTGAGCGAAATTTTAAAATCTCGTATTTCTTGTGTCCTAATCAAACAATTGAATTTTGAATAAGAATCCTACACAACAATCTTCATATAATAGTAAATAACTCCAAGGCCTATATATAAAAATCCAACATGGTGATCATCCGAAATATTTAGACGGGTCTCAATATCTACGAATCTATTACAGCAATCAAACTGAAAATTTGTATGACGATAGGGGCAATTAATATAAGTAGGATATATGAAAATAGGCTATTTAGTTCTTCACGGAACTACTTGTTCCGTTACTAATAGACAGTTTACTCTCTAACAAGAGACGGAGGTTTGATAGTATTAAACATAGGGTCTCAGGCCCCACTTAATGGCTAGGGCCATGAAGTCAGGAGATGAACGTTACCCCGTCCCATTCTTGGGTTCTTGGGGGGCAGGGTGGGCAGCGAGGACCATGAAGCCAGGAGACGTGCAATGACCCCAACAGTCCGCGCAGCAGCCCACACACTGTGTCTGGTATATCAAGGCTATTGACGTCATCCAACCCAGACAGTCCCAAAACCTTGACTAGTCTGGCTCACCTGACCCGCCTGCCAAAATCAGCACGTCCAGTACATATTGCATTGTCATTTCCCTCTTTCGTGTCTGACGTTTCGACTAGGGCTGGTAATTTTAATCAGGACGTCTACCACAACCAACTAACAGATTTCCCTGACAATTCCCTGATTTTTCCAGGATAAATCAGAAAATTCCCTGAGTAACATATATAAAACGGAGTTTGTACTTAAAGAGGATTTAAAAAAAAATCCTTGGTCAATAAAGGGTAGCATGACAAAGTTGAAAAGACAAAAAATAATATATTATTTTAAATTGCCAATCTCTAAATTTTTCATTTTTCATATTCTACTTGCGAGTATTGAAAATAGCTCGTCAATAGTAATGCTCTCAAAAATCACACACATTTATATACAAGTACACATGTAATTTGTGTGCTCTATCTTGCAAGAAATGAGAGCTTACTGATTTAACGTCAGTACGTACATACAAAATGGCAAAATTAATCTCGGGATTTTCCGCCAACACTAAGTTTCTCCATTCTCTACTAGAAAGCGCTGTAGTGTCAAGGAGCTTAGATATCTAACCTCCTCGACTTCCATAGCGTTCAAAGGAACGACGAAATTCGACATGCAAGCTACCCTCTGGGTGTCAATTAACAAAGCTTGCACCAGGCACCCGAGGCCATACGATATTATTATTTATTACGACAAAAGTAATGGCAATTCTGAACTCAGATGAAGAATGTACATGTACAATAAGAGTCAAAAACAAGAAAGGAAAAATCGTGCAGACCTATGTAATTAAATCTTCGGTTAGCCTATTATTCGATTTTTTTCAAATTATTCCGATTATTAATCGATTAACCGGACATCGCTTATACCAACTCTAGTTTCGACCCCACCTCGGTCTTACTTTACGCCGACACGTCTCTCATTGGATTTCTGTTTCGCCTGCTGGTCCCAAGGTAGCAGGATCGAATCCTGGCAAAGTCATTTGAGGGTGCGCAAATGCTAAGGAGACGTGACAGTAGATTTACTGACACGTTCAAGATCCCCTTTGGGGCAAATTTCCGACACCCTGGCGTCTCTCAAAAGCCAAAGTAGTTAAAAGGGACGTAAAACAAATAACGATTATTATTTATTTCTACTGTTAATTCATTTGAGGGACTTGGGACATCCTGGTCATCAGCCTCGTGTAGTTGGGTGTGTGTTGAAAGTGCCCGATAGCCTGTACGGCCGTGGCTTCAAATTAGGAAACATCCCAGCATTTGCCTGGAATAGAAGTGGGGGAAACCACGGAAAACCACTTCAAGGATAGTTGAGTGTACCCGTTCCATCCCTCAGACCAGAATTAAAATTTCTTGGCAGAGCCGGTAATCTAATTACTTAAGATTGATTTGATTATCCGTGAAAAATTGAATTTACCGATTACACGAATCCTTTTATTACTATTATTATTATTATTATTATTATGTAATACTCTTCTCTCCCCTACCCTGAATGACAGCAATTCAGCACACGATATACAATGGTGTGTACCACTGTGTGTAAAAGGAATGCCCAATGAGAGCGCTTGCCATACTTCCTTGCTTATGACTTCGAAATCATTGTTCTAGTGCAATTCAGACATAAATTGTGAATACCAACTAACTGCTGGAATGCTTATGACGCAATTTACTATTCACTGGACATGGCAACTACGAGCTATATAAGTCACTATTTCAATTACCCAGGATGACGTCAAAGTATTTCTGCGTCCGTCATTCCACTGCTCTTTAAATAACCACTTGTCGCTAAACGGAGGGTCCTTTTAAAGTACTGGTTCCTACCCAGTGGTCCGCGAGAACATCAGGAGTGGTCTGTTAAAACTAAAAGTGCATTGATGAGAAGGGTGGAATTTATCCGTGGCAGTTGAATTAAAATATCTCTATAATAATACTGTCACTGGTGCAAGAGAAGTTGACACTGCTCGCAGCTACAGCGCGGAAGATACCCAACCAGATCAGTAGCCTGCACTATCCAGTACAACCATAGTTGACTTTTTTTACAACCATATAGTCACTCCAAACAGACAAATTCCTGTTTTCTATCACCATTTTAGCATTTCACCTAACAAAATATATACTACAACTAGCATACTGTAAGTAAATAATTGTACATATTGTAAATATTTTCACCTGTATTTTCAAAATAGATTTTATAGCCGAAGTGTAATGGATCTGATGATCGCTTGGCGATCGAAACTGGTCATCCTAGTGTATTTATTAATCTCATGTATTTTTTTTTTTTCAGGATTAGGGCATAAACCAACTCTTTTGCGTACATTCGTGTTGACCGACTGAAAAGCACCAAACTTTTGTTTACAATTTCTTGGGAATTATTTCCTAGAATGGTCTTTTCTTTCCTTTTAATGTAGTCTACAGGGTGGTTATAATTAAACTTGTGCTACTTGCGAGCGCTCCCCGGACACACGAGTGATCGTAGTACAATGAAAAGGTGTGGAAACATTTGCCAGGACATGCGGAAGAGAGACAATGAATAAACCAATGAAAGGAACAATTTTGATTTCCACAAAAGCCTGGAACCGCATCATTGGCCGATCATTCCCTCTAGATCCCCAGATTTGAACCCATGTGATTTCTGGCTATGGGGTTACTTTAAGGACAGAGTGTATCAACGGGACACTGACACACGTTGGCATTTGAGGGTGAGCATTGCGAGAGAGGTAGCCAACATCCCACCTAAGATGCTGCTGGAAGTGGTGGAGCCCTCGCTATTGCGGTGGAGTTGAAAGTGGGAAACCACGGAAAACCATTGTAAAGACGGCCAACGGTGGGGTTCGAGCAATCGCCACCGATTCCGCAGATAGATTAAACTTTAATTTTTTAAATTTAAATGGAATTTTGAATTTAAATTTCAAATAATCAACATTCCAATTAAATTAAAATTATAAAAAATTAACATTAAATTATTATTTGGAATTCGAAATTCCATTGAAATTAAAAGTTTAAAAGAATTTAATGTCTCCCATAAGTCCAACCCCTCGTCCACGTCGTGGGAGACGGGCAACGGCACAAAGTAGGGGATTGCCTGTAGGGGCGAAGTACAGTGGGGACTTCGTGTGCCCCGGGACCGTTACGGTAGCTGTGAAGGTCCTACAGGAACCCTGAAAAGTGACGGCTAACGGGGCTCTGGTGAAGCTACGATAGGCCCAGCAAGCCAGTAGTGGATTAAACCAAATGCTTTCAAAAATGGAACGAGCCTCGGACAGGATGGATTTAATAGACGACGACACGGCTGTACACACGGACTAAGATTTGGAACTTTAAACCTAAGAACGCTGACGGGGAAGGTGGAGGAGATAGTGGATATGATGGAAAGAAGGAAGTTGGATTTATTGGGATTGGCAGAAACAAAGTGGAAAGGGGAAGGAAGGAGAGTACTGAGAAAAGGCTATAGACTGTACTGGAGTGGGAACGAAGAGGGAAAGAGGAATGGAGTGGGAGTAGTAGTACGAGATGGTTTGAAAGAAGAAGTGAGGAGAATAAGTGATAGGATGATGAAAGTGAAAGTAGCACTGAGGGGAGAGACCGTAGAAATAGTGCAAGTATATGCTCCACAAGTAGGCTGCGCTTCTGAAGAGAAGGAGGAGTTTGAAGAGGAATTGCAGAAGCAGCTGGTAGGAAGAAATATGATTGTTATGGGGGACCTCAATGCCCATGTAGGAAGAGAAAGACAAGGTTATGAGAGTGTTCTAGGACCAGAGGGTTGGGGTGGAAGAAATGAGGAAGGAAAGAGACTGTTGGACTTCTGCCAGAGGAACAGCCTGCTAGTTGGGAACTCCTGGTTTAAGAAAAGAGAGAGCCACACAATCACATGGTACAGTGATGACTTGACCAGGAAGTCGGTGGTCGACTATATACTGTATGAGAAAGAACTAAATAAGAACATCACGGACATCAAGGTTATACCATCGGAGAACCTGGATAGCGACCATCGATTACTGGTAATGAACCTGAGAGGGAGTAAGGAGAAGAAAGGGACTGAGAACCAGGAAAGACGTATAAGGATATGGAAACTGAAAGAAGGGGATAGAAGGGTCGAGTACCTCAAAATGGTAAAGGAAGGAATTCCAACAGATGAAGAAAGAGGGGTGGAAGAGGAATGGGCTAGATTTAAGAAGACACTAGTGGGTGCAGCAGAAGCAGTATGTGGGAGGACAAGTAGTAAGAAGAGGTGGAAGGAAACACCATGGTGGAATGAGAAGACAAAAGATATAGTAAGGGAAAAGAATAGAGCCTTTAGGAGGTGGTATCAAAATAGGACGGTAGAGACAAGGGAAGAGTACCAGGAAAGAAAGAAGGAGGCGAAGAGAGTGGTGGCTGAGGAGAGAAGGAAGTGGATGGAAGAGTGGACAAAGATGATGGAGGAGGATAGTGAAGGTACAAAAAAGGTCCTGTATGGGATGGTGAAAGATAAGAGGCAGAAGGATCCTACGGATTATGTTAGAATGGTGAACAAAAGGGGACAAGAGATAGAAAATAGGGAAGAACTGAAGAAAATGTGGAAAGAATATTTTGAAGAACTTCTGAACCCAAATGGAAAAGATGGTGAGGAGGAAGAAATCGGGGAAGAGGAAGATGAACTGCAAACAGAAAAGGACTTAACATGGAAAGAAGTGGAAGATGCAGTGAACAAGATGAAAGGAGGGAAGGCACCGGGTGTGGATGAGTTGAGTGTGGAGATGGTGAGAGCAGCAGGAGAGGTGGGGATACAGTGGCTGTACCGAGTGATGAGGACAGCATGGAAGGAAAGGAAGACCCCAGAGGACTGGAAAAAAGGAATCATTGTCCCGATCTTCAAGAAAGGTAGTAGAACAGATTGCAGAAACTATCGGGGAATAACACTGATGAGTCATTGTGCAAAGATCTTCGAGAAAGTTTTGGAAAAGAGAATTAGGACAAGGATAGAAGGAGGGATGAGGGAAGAACAACATGGCTTCAGAGCAGGAAGGTCCACAGTGGATTTGATTTTTGCTGTAAGGCAGTTACAAGAACAGCACTATGAATATGGAACAGATCTACTGATGGCCTTCCTGGACATTGAGAAAGCATATGACAGTGTATGCAGAAACAAAGTATGGAAGTCCCTGGAGGATAGAGGAGTAGAGAAATGGACTATAAAGAGGATAAAGGAGATGTACAAGGGAAGCGTGAGCTGTGTGAAAGTGGGAGGAGAGAGATCTGACTGGTTGGAACAAAGAAACGGCCTGAAACAAGGAAGTGCACTGTCACCGTTACTTTTCATTGTGGTGATGGATGACATAATGACCCGAGTGGCACAAGTAATTGGGGACGGAAAGATGAAAGCAATGGTGTTTGCAGATGATTTGATGATTTGGGGAAACAAGGAGGAGGAGGTACAGGAACAGTTGGACGTGTGGGAAGGAGTAATACAAGGATATGGGATGAAATTTAGCATAAATAAGAGTGAGATGGTGATCACAACAAGGAAGAAGGAAAGAACCACAACGGGAATAACAATTGGTGGGGAACAGCTGAAGAAAGTGGAGAGTTTTAAGTATCTGGGAAGCCTGATACAAGATAATGGAAGAAACGATAGAGAAATAAATGAGCGGGGGAGGCAGGCAGAAGCATTTCGGAGGAGTGTGAGAAGCATGTTATGGAGCAAGGATGTCCCTCAGAACAGCAAAAAGATCATATATCGGACGTACTATGTCCCTATCCTGACGTATGCCTCGGAGACCTGGGTTATGAAAGGAAGGGAGAGGAGCAAAATACAGGCCAGTGAGATGAGGTTCTTGAGAAGCAGTATTGGAGCTACAAAGATGGACAGAATAAGAAATGAGAGGACCAGAGAATTAATGAAGGAGGAACCATTACAGGATGGTATAGAAAAATCTAGACTTAGATGGTATGGACATGTAAAACGAATGGAGGAGAAGAGGATACCCAGGAGAGTACATGAGACGAAGTGGGAAGGAAAGAGACCGAGGGGAAGACCGAGAGACAGGTGGCTGAAGGGGGTGGAAGAAAGCGTGAAGAAGAGAGGAGAAGACTGGACAAGGGTGGAGGCTGAGAGATGGTGGGAAGACAGAAGACGTTGGAGAGGCTTGTGTTCCAAACAGACCCGGCCAGTGGCTGGAAACTGTGCAAGATGATGATGATGATGACTTAAGTACATTAATTAATTAATTAATTAATTAATTAACAAATAATAAAATATATGACTTCCTCGAAATACTGTACATCCGGATATTTTATCTTCGTGAATGAGAAAGCCGAGTCTTAACGAAATTAAATTGCACATTTAAGTTATCTATTAATGTTACATAGCGCCATAATACCGGATTCAGTCTACCTTTCAACCTGAAATGTTTTATTTACTGTAAACTAAGATACCAAGCAATGATTTAAAAATGCATGTTGAGTATCATGCAGGTATATCGAGGCTAGGACATGGTTGTGTGAATGAACCTGGATCAAGTGTAGTGTAGCAGCTCTAATTGTAGCGATGAATCAAGAGTGGATTCAACACCACACCCAGAACAGCAGTTTCTCTCCTTCCTAGCAACAACCTGAACTAGCACAGAGCTCATCTGTCAGGTGCTTTTGAGGAAGGTTTCAATCACATCAGAACACATTCACAATATCAACGTTTAATTACAATAAAGTATTTATTTTGAACAAAATACATTCCACGTTTTCAGCACATCATATACTAGAGTATTTAGGCATTATTATTCATTTGGGCTGCGCCCGTTTTATCTTTTTCTTCTTCTTTTTTTCCTTTTTTTTTGTAAAATAAGATACCAAGCAATGATTTAAAAACTCTGCCAGTCGAGTACCGTGCTGGTATATCGAGGCGAAGGCATGGTTGGGTGAATGAACCTGGGTAAAGTGTATTGTAGCAGCTCTAATTGTAGCGATGAATCAAGAGTGGATTCAACACCACACCCAGAACAGCAGTTTCTCTCCTTCCTAGCAACAACCTGAACTAGCACAGAGCTAAACTGCCAGGTGCTTTTGAGGAAGGTTCATATAATCACATCAGAACACATTCACACTATCAACGATTAATTACAATACGTAGCGTATTTATTTTGAACAAAGTAACTTCCACGTTTTTCGGCACATTATATAGGCCTAGAAGAGTATTTAGGCATGCATTATTATTCATTTGAGGCTGTTTTGGGCTGTGCCCGTTTTTATCTTCTTTAATTTTTTGTAAATTAAGATGCCAAGCAATGATTTAGAAAATCTGCCTGTCGAGTACCGTGCTGGTATATCGAGGCGAAGACATGGTTGAGTGAATGAACCTGTGTAAAGTGTATTGTAGCAGCTCTAATTGTAGCGATGAATCAAGAGCAGATTCAACACCACACCCAGAACAGCAGTTTCTCTCCTTCCTAGCAACAACCTGAACTAGCACAGAGCTAAACTGTCAGGTGCTTTTGAGGAAGGTTCATATAATCACATCAGAACACATTCACACTATCAACGATTAATTACAATACGTAGCGTATTTATTTTGAACAAAATAACTTCCACGTTTTTCGGCACATCATATTCAAGAGTATTTAGGCATAATTATTCATTTGAGGTTTTCTAATCTGCAAACCTCTGTTTGGAAACAAGTCCCCATCGTGATCCCCCATTTTTCTTCGATGAACGCTGATTCTAACCATTGTCTCCTAGGTCACTTATTCTAACCATTGTCTCCTAGGTCACTTTCTACTACACTTACCCCCTGTAGCAGAGCTCATTAACCTCTTAGGTAATCTCTCCTATCCCATTCTCATCACATGACCCCACCATCTGAGTTCGCTCATACAAACAGCTTCATCCAATGTGTTTATTTCAAACTTAGCATTAATCTCTTCATTACGAGTACCCTTCTGTCATTGCTCCAATCTATTTGTCCCAGCGATGATTCGCGCTACCCTCATATTAGTTACCTCCAGCTTTTGTATGAATTATTTAACCTGAGAAATAACACGAAACTCAAATCAACTTTTAAACGCCCAAATAATACGCCTACATATTTAGTCAATGCCCCGTCGAAATGAAACTTAGTAAAAGTGCAGTGTAGCAGCTCAGCAACAACCTGAACTAACATAGAGTTGAACAATCAAGTGCTTTTGAGGAAGTTTTAAATAAAATAAATAAATAAATAAAAGTTAATTTAAATAAAGAAATAAACAAATAAAACGCTACTTAGTATAAAACAAAGTCCCCGATTCTTGGATGTAGAGGGTAATCTCGAGAACCACTGGATGGATTTTGATGCGGTTTTCCCCATTCAGTAAAGGATTTCTCGAGGAAGGCTTCTGTAGAAAATAATTTATTTATGACCAAACGAAGCCGAGCAGTAACGTAACAGTGTATCGAGCCAAACCAAAAAACAAAAAACTACCGTCCGTGCGCCTTTTAAGCTTACGCTGAGTAAACCGCTAAATATATACTATGAGTTTAAGAATTGCTCAGCATGAAAAGTTCTACAAAAAAAGTTCGGGACAGCATATCTCCATCTTTAATACATCGCCCACTATAAGTGTTTTTACGTTTCATTTCTTCCAACAATCTCCATTCAATTCAGATTACGAGCTAGCTAGCGAGCCAGCCGGCGATGTGTTTCTTGCACCTCACCATTCTTAAATAACGTCTGACAGGAATTCGTTGCACATGCATCTCCATGATAACACAATAATCCAGTGAGTGATTTTAACCCATCATGCCGAGACGAAAAACGGATATAGGTCGTAGCTCATTGAAATAAAAAATATGCGCCTTTTAAGCTTACGCTGCATAAACCGTTAAGAGATACCGGCGAAGCCAGGGCGGGTTGCTAGTAAATAAATCAACAAACAAACAAACCTCCCCATAATATGTCAAGTTTTAACGAAAGTCAATTGCACATTAATTTCCTGTTACGATACATTGTATTCCATTAGTGCCAAAATATCACTGACTCGTCAACTTTCTAAACTGTGTTGTTTGGTCTTCTTTAATTTTCAGCACATTATGATACCAAGCAATCTGCCTGTCGAGTACCGTGCTGGTATATCGAGGCGAAGGCATGGTTGTGCGAATGAACCTGGGTAAAGTGTATTGTAGCAGCTCTAATTGTAGCTATGAATCAAGAGCGGATTCAACACCACACCCAGAACAGCAGTTTCTCTCCTTCCTAGCAACAACCTGAACTAGCACAGAGCTGAACTGTCAGGTGCTTTTGAGGAAGGTTCATATAATCACTTCAGAACACATTCACACTCAACGTTTTTAAAATTACAATCCGTAGTAAGTAAATAAATACGTTCCACGTTGTTCAGCACATCCTATATGAGTATTTAGGTATTATTATTCATTCGTTCATTTATTCGTTACTTTTCATTTGTTTTGTTTAATAAAATACAATAAAATAAAATACATAGGCCTAAATAAAGAATAAATACGTTCCTCATAATACCTCCAGATACTTCACTTTCGTGAATGTGAATGCCAAGTTTCAATGATGACGACGATGATGATAATCGTTGTTTTAAGGGGCTAACATCTGGGTTATCGGCCCCTAATGGTCTGGGTGACAGCGAAAATGACAATGAGTAGAGGTGTTAGAAAGTGTTGTTATTTTTTTTGAAGATTTGTTGATTTAAAATTCAAAAGGTGGTGTTTTGTGTTTTTATTATTTTTTCGGGGGATGACATGTTAAAATTTGCAAAGCGATAAGGTTTGTACAATAAGTGCATTTAAAAATATAAACAATTAATAAAACAAAGTAAAAAACAAAACAGCAGGGTAAAACGTTAAACATGGCTATGGAAGAATGAGATAATACTTATACGGAAGTCACATTTTTATTGTACATTCACCATCTCGAAACACATTTTAGTGAATACCTTTTTCAGTTTTATCCAAATACTGCGGTGAAATCACTGGAAGTAGATCATGGTTAAAGTCTCAGCATTTGCAGCTGTCAATTTTCGCCTCCTATCACTTACTATGAGACTGTATTTCGAAAATGACCTTTCAGAATCCACATTTGAACAAGGATACCACACACACTTTAATGCAGCTGTTGCATAGTCTCGGTGAGCAGGCCTTAATCCCATGAGGATCTCTGGAACATTCACATTATCTTCATGACGCAGTTGGTTCTTGATTGCAGTCAGGTAAATGCTGTGAGCCTCTAAAAACTGTTGAGACTCCATCTTCGTAAGAAATGGGGCATTCTTCTTAAATTGGAGCAGTTCTGTGGGAGATACGTTCTTAGGTGCATGCCGAGGATCAAACAATGACCCGATGGCTTCTACAGTCTTCCTGGCTGGATCGGTGGTCCTTAAAGTCCTGACTTTCACTAGAGCTGACTGGGCAACACACGTAAGCTTGGACTTAACCTTTATCTGCATCTTTTGAGGAAGCTGTTCCAAGTTCTGGAGGATCGTATGATTGAACATTCCACCATCGCCTAATAGCTTGAGCTTTACCTCAAGGTCATCTAGCTTCCCAGCCAGTAAGTGAATTGTTGGGTACTTAGATCCCTCCAAGAAATTAAGCAAGTCCATAAGAGAGGCACCAACAACAGAAACATACAATGCTTGTAATTGTATAAATTGTATTGTTGAAGTCGATGCTTGTTGGAAAAATTTGACTCCAGAATTTGAATCTTCCAATGTTTTGAAAAATTCTACCAGATCTTCCACATGCGTGGCCATATACATTGCAGCCTTAAACCATGAATTCCATTTTGTACATACAGGCATTGGGAAAGCTAGAATTTCATTCTCTTTTTCTGTGTTTTCATATTTCTCCCTTAGAAATGCAACGTAATTGCTTTTTCTTTTTCGCGTATTTAAAAAGGCATTATTTGTCTTTACTATAGACATGTTCAATTCGTCCAGCTCGTTTTCAAATACGCAGCCGATAAGATTGACATTATGAGCCCAGCACTGGACATGACTTAATTCTTCAATCAATCCTTGAAGAGTAGTTACACATTTTGTCATGTAGCGTGCTTAGTCCGTAACTACTGCCACTACACGCTCCCGTTCAATTTCATAGGAATTCAAGGTGTTTAATATCGCATTGGAGCAATTTACGCTATTGGCAGAATCTAGAACAACGGAGGCAGCCAGATGGGTGTTCATTTCAGTTGATGGTACTGATGGACGAAAAAGAATGTTGAAAACACACCTACCATTCTTGTCAGTTGTTTCGTCACATAGCAGAAACACGTCTTTGTTTTTTATATCTTCCCTAATTTCTTCCCTCCTTCTTTCGCCAATCATGGGGATGTATTTCTGACGAATCTGAAATGCTGATGGTAACTCTCCACTTCCGCGAACGTACTTATTAAACCAAGTACGGATAGCAGGATTGACTAGTTTCTCTACTGGTATATTAGCTTTCACAAACGCAGTAGTAGTGTCCAAAATAAACTCTTCTTTCATATCCTTCACACGACTAGCATTTGATAATGTTTCTTTCAAGGTGGCCACTCTAGGAATACTAACTTCAAGACGCGAATTTTCTCGGCGTTTTGAATGCTTCTCCGATTTGCAATGTTTGTCTAATGCATCTTTCCTGCGATAATCTAACCGACAATCACAATATTTGCACATAAGAATGCCACAAGAAATTATAAATCCTTCATTCTTATATGCTTTAAGTCTGTCTGTAGCAGAAACAGCTACCTTCGGCATTTTTAAACTCAATTGAGCGATGCCCAGTAACAAACACTGTTATCACACGGTTGACTGTAGTCACACGCCAGTATAAATTCGTAACCACACGCAAAATTTATTTCTGAATTCGTGTCATAATATTTAAATTACGTCGCGTCTCATCTTCCTGTACTGCTAAGTTCGGAACTAATACGACGAACACGTGGTCGCCAAATGATTCACGCAAATAACACACTAGCTTCGATGATAACGCACAATTTGCGCACTTTTGATTAAATTACATAGAATTCTCTACTATAATTTACACTCGCTACCGATGTAACAGGAGGCAAACGTAGTTTACATTATGAACAACTATCACATAACCTTTTGGAGGTAGTCGGCCAAACTATTCACGCCGCGATATAACAGCTGTTTACCACAGCGCTAAAATCCAACGAGTAACGAGAATATCGACAGTATATCGTAATATGACGTATATCGTAGTATTACCCCTCGCGAAACTATACAATCGATCATTCTCTCGAATTGAACACCAACCAAATTCGATTATCGGCTTGTGGACAAAAATGTTCGGATTGGTGTGGGGAAAAAATATGAAAATTTGTTTTTATTTCGCAGATTGCGGTATTTGTGGTGTTATTCACAAAATTCGCGTTATTTCGCGATTTAATTTCACTCCTGGGCGGCACGAAACATGTAAATACGTGAAAATAAAACATCCTAACCTCTAAATATGACTTTTCGTTTTATTGCGAATTAACAAAAACTAACACCTCTAACAATGAGACGTAAACCATAACGAAAACTAACGGAGATTGAAAATACAGTACTGACAAAATATTGAAAATACACACAAAATCTAATTAAGAGTGGAAAACACTGACAAAATGGAATTTAGATTGAAAACACTCACGAAAGTAATTTAGATTGAAAATACGCCAAAGAAAAGTGACAAAGTGCAATTTAGATTCAAAATACTCACAAAATGCAATTTACATTCAACATACTTAGGCCTACAGAATGCAATTTGGAGTGAAAATACTTACAAAATGTAATTGAGGTTCAAAACACTCACACAATGTAATTGAGATTCAAGATACTTACAAAATGCCCAACCTACATAATGCAATTTAGATTGAAAATACTTGCAATATCCGGGTTAGGTCGAAACTACTTACAAAATGTAATTGAAATTAAAAATAACCACACAAAAATGCCGCCCCTACATTAAAAGACTTACTAAAAAGCAATTTAGATTGAAAATACTTACAAAATGTAATTTTGATTGAAACTACGTACAAAATGTAGTGTAGGCTCAAAAAATTCACAAAATGTAATTTAGATACACGGGGAGCCAATTCACAAAAACAGTGCGGGGATCTTAAAGAGAAAAGGAAATATAATGAAAAGAAAAAGAAGGCTGATCCCTAGACGAATGAGGGATCAGGAAAGACGAGAGAAGGGCCAATTAAGGCGATAAAGGAAGAGACTCTCTAGGGCTCAGATACCCTAATACAGTCGGCGTCGGAAGAGAACAAGAGTTGACCAAGAGAGGTCGACAGGAATGAAGACGGAGAGGAGTTCGGCACAAGTAAGTGGAAGCAATGCCGGACTCAGCTGGGTCCCCTGGTCGCCTACCCACGTCCCACTAGATGTGAGCCCCTGGGGAGCATAGTTTTAACGAAAGTCAATTGCACATAAAGCTATGCATTCTTTAGTGCAAAAATAACACTGGATTCAGTCAACATTGTAACCAGTAAGTTATATATTTTTTATTTCCTGTAAAATAATTAATACTAATTACTGTATGTACAAAAAATGACTGTCAAGTATCATGCTGGTATATCGAGGCGAAGACATGGTTGTGCGAATGAACCTGTGTAAAGTGTATTGTAGCAGCTCTAATTGTAGCGATGAATCAAGAGCGGATTCAACACCACACCCAGAACAGCAGTTTCTCTCCTTCCTAGCAACAACCTGAACTAGCACAAAGCTAAACTGTCAGGTGCTTTTGAGGAAGGGTCATATAATCACATTATCATCGTTTAGTTACAGTACGTTAGAGTATTTAATTTGACAGGCTGCGCGGCTCAGCAGTAACGTTCTCGCTTGCTGGACCCAAGGTTGCAGGTTTGAATCCTGGCGCAGTCAGTTGGCATTTGAGGGTGCGTAAATGGGAGGGAGCCGTGTCAGTAGATTTACTGGCACGTTTAAGATACCCTTCGGGACAAAATTCCGGCACCCCGGCGTCTCTAAAAGCCAATGTTGTTAAATTAGACGTGAAATCAATAACATTATTATTATGAGTATTTAATTTGAACAAAATAAATTACACGTTTCTCAGTACATCCTATATTTAGATATTATTATTCAATCGTTTGTTTATTTATTCAATCTTTTTCACTTGAGGCCTTCCCTCCCCAACAATCAATATCATTTGAGGCTGTTTTGTTTTGATGTTCAGTCTATTATGCAAACCTCTGTTTGCGAACAAGTCGCCACCGTGACCCCCTATTATTTTTCTACACAATTATCGTCCCCTAGGTCTACCTCTGCTACTCACCCTCTGTAGCCGAGCTCGTTGACCTCTTAATCACATGACCCCCACCATCTGAGTCGGCTCATCGAACAGTTCCATCTTAAGTGTTCATTTCTAACTTAGCATTGGTCTTCAAGTTACGAGTACCCTCCTGTCATTGCTCCCATATGTATGTCCCAGCGATGATTCATGCTACCCTCATATTAGTTACCTCCAGCTTATGTAGGAGATATCCGGAATATACCCAGCTCTCAAAACGCAACACATAATAATAGTTATTATTTAAGCGTATGGTTGTTTTTTAATACCGGGAGTGTCCGAGGACATGTTCGGCCCGCCAGAGGCTGTAGCTGCTTCAAGCGGACACCCATGGGGTGAGCTACAAGTTCCGTTCAATTTCAAGCAGTTCCAACTTTCGCTACCAGATGTCACTGACACCTAGTGGTGAACGTTGGAACTTAGTGCGTTACAACGAAATGTAACCTAAGAATTTAGCTTCACACAAGTTTAGTTAGCGGAAGGATCTTTTACATGCCATAAATCTAGGACATGGGACCGCCGGCTTTACTTCCCCTCCAACTACGCCACCGAATAATAATAATAATAATAATAATAATAATAATAAACTCGTCACTTAAAGTCAAGAATAACTGGATAATGGTATTTGAAAATAATAATAATAATAATAATAATAATAATAACAATAATAATAATAATATCGTATGGCCTCGGTATCGGGTGCAAGCTTTGTTAATTGACACCCAGACGGCAGCTTGCATGTCGAATTTTTTGTTGTTCCTTGGCGCGCTATGAAAGGAGGAACTTTTGTGCTGGCGGAAAATCCCGAGATTAATTTTGCCAATGTGCATTCGGCCTACTGAATTCAAATGGGATCCTTAACCTGCCAACAACGTCTGACATACGTGTCGTGATTTTTGTCGACTTTCAAAAATCACTTACCATCGCCCAAAAATCACTTACCATCGCCAGGAGCGAACCTGCAAGCTTGGGGTTGGTAGACCGATACGATAACCACTCACCCTCCGTGGTAAGGAACTTGAAAATAACTTTCAAGAAATTAACGTAACTGACGAATTTTTATTGGTGAACGTTGGTGAACGAACATCACTTTGCTGCACACTCCCGGGTGAATGTCACCACTGTATGTACAGAAGAGAGGAAGAAAAATCAGACAGAATTAAGATTTTGGGTAGAGAAGAAAGACATGGTTGTGTGAATGAATGTAGGTAAAGTGTATTGTAGCAGCTCTAATTGTAGCGATGAATCAAGAGTGGATTCAACACCACACCCAGAACAGCAGTTTCTCTCCTTCCTAGCAACAACCTGAACTAGCACAGAGCTCATCTGCCAGGTGCTTTTGAGGAAGGTTCATATAATAATCACTTCAGAACACATATTCACAATATCAAAATTTAATTACAATACGTAGCGTAGTTTAATTTGAACAAAATCAGCTCCACGCAGTTCAGCACATCCTATATGACTGTTTGTTTTGTCTTAATTTATACCCAGTCTAATCTTGAAACTACCGTGTTCCCCAATTCTGCTTCTACAAGTCTCACCTTGAAATCGTTGAACACAGAAAGTAACCATCGCCTCCTAGATCTACCTCTGCTATTCGTACCCTCTATGGTCAAGCTCTTTAATCTCTTAGGTAATCTATGACCCCCACCATCTGATTCAACTCATACGGATAGCTCCTCTAAGTGTTCTTTTTTATATAACTTAGCTTCATCTCGTTCATTTTGCGAGTACCCTTCTTTCATTGCTCCAATTCCTGGAATCAGGCAGAATCAGTGGTAAGGACATAGCATGCTAGTTGACAATACCAAGAAGAGTTGTTTCTTAATTGACCCAGTTCACAAAACCTGCAATCAATACATTTCAAATAGATATCTACGAACGATCTTTCTGTGGAAATTGGCCTTGTGGAAACGTGAGGTCGATCACCTCGTGGTGTAGCGACTAGCGTTCTTGGCTATCGCCCCTGAGGTCCAGGTTTGAATCCCGACTATGCCAAGAAATATTAATTCGGGTGTGAGGGCTGGAACGGGGTGCACTCAACCTCGTGAGGCAGAGCTGAGAAGAGGAGTGTTCGATTACCACCTCTGCTCCCTCCTGGAAGTGGCTTTCCGTGGTTTCCCCACTTCTACACCAGGAAAATGCTGGGATGGTTAGTAACTGAAGGCCACAGCAGCCTCCTTCCCTATTCCAGTCTCAATTACAAATACACTATTATTTGGTAGAGGACCTCTGCATCCTAAAATAAGAATGCGAATAAGAGGAGGTTGGAAGTTTAAAGACGTGGGGGAAGGGGGGAGGGGGGGGGGGTGGGGGGAGAGGGGGGGGGGCCCTATGCCATCGCAACGTCGGGTACCTACTTTTTAATGTCGGGGGTCTACAAAAGAAACAAAACCACTTCCCAATCGTTAGAGAAACGTAGTTTAAACGCCCCCCTTTAGCGGGCCCCACTGGGAGGCCCCACTCAAGGCAGCACGAGAAGAAATTCCTGAAAGAAGCTGGCACGGTGTATTATACGCAAGTCACCTATTTCGACACAGGTTCACGGAACTCAACTTCTCTGCCACCGATAGCCAAGGTTCCTTACTTCGTGGAGGGTAGGTTGGTTGGTTGGTTCCTCAGTTTAGGGGCTGCGACAACGCGGTCATGTAGCCCCGTGTACTTTGGGTGTGTGTAGAAGCAGTCTTGATATTTTAAAAGAACTGTTTTTATTGTGATGGCTGTATTGGTGTGTGTTATCTGTTTTTAATTCAAGTAAGGATTGTAGACATCCGATTTTCAAGTAGTTCCAACTTTTGTTACCAAACACCACCGTCAACGACCAACTAGTTCCCAACTTTTTTACTAGATGCCACCGCAGTCTGCTCCTGGCGACGAACGTTGGAACCTAAGAGTGTTAGTCAAATATAACCTATAATTTAGCTTCAAGTAAGTGTAATTAGTGGAAGGTTCTTTATCATGCCATAAATCTATGACATGGGACCGCCGGCTTTACTTCTCCTCCGAAGGAAGGCATACTGAGGGATTTTAACTCGCTTAAAAAATCCGATAACTTCGGCCGGGTTTGAACCCGCGACCTTGGGCATATAAGCTCAGCATGCTACCAACTACGCCACCGAAGCTGCATTCGTGGAGGTGGATGCAGTAAATGATAGTGATGATGATGATAATTATAATAATAATGATAGCCTAATAATAATGCTATGAGGTTTTACTCGCTTTTAAGTACTGTGGCTTTAGAAACCTCGGGGTGACGGATTTTCTTGAAAGGAATCTTCCAACGCTAGTAAATCTACACTCAGGTATCCCGCTATCTAAACCGAAAGTTTAGGGTGTCGTAGAAAGTGTGTACGGTTAAACGAAGCTCATCTGTGGTGTAAAATGACTTGATTGTTTTCTAGAATGCTACATTTGACACTAGACAATACTGTCATCGCGGCAGGAGATCAACGAGGAATAAGGAGACGCCCTGCCAGCGCTACAGCATGCGGACAGTTGAAGCACTGACCACGCCACCATACTTGCCCGGCTCGAGCGGTAAATTGAGCCTACGACCGTATACTTATTTATTAGTGGGATTAAAGTATGATTACTAGTAAAAGATTCGTGTGCAGGTATAGTTCGAAGTTGTAAGGTAGGCCTATATGACGATGACAATCAAGGAATATTTGTTGATCTTTGCTGGCTAGCGTGAAGTGTACGGCAGTCACAATACTAGGCGAATAATTACCGAGATACCAGTAGGTCTGCCATTATATTCATGAATGTGTATTAAATAAATGTTAAATATTAAAGGCATGTGAACTAATTGGGTGGTGGCGTTATTGTTTTTATTGGACGATGTTTTTAAAGAAATAGGCCAGTTCATTTCCGGTAACAAACTAAACGAGGTCCAGGCTGAGGTTTGAGATTAACACGCTAAAATATGCAAATAATGGCATATCAATCTTCTAACAGCCACGAGCAATACATCTAGAGTTCGAGCCAAGTTAAAAATAGATTGGGGTAATTAGATTACAGTTATACCGTTCATTAATTGACAAGCAGAAACTATTCCCAGTAAGGGAAATATCCGTAATTAATTCCTAGCAATCAAAATACTTATATTGGTGGACACATATGCCAATATTTGAAAATTTAACGAATGATACTAGAACAGTACCGTAATGTGGCTACTCTTAAGGATGAAAACTTAACACAATAAATGGCAAATAAAGTGCATTTACTTGTGAAATGACATTACTATGGCAGGTGGGAGTTCTGTTTGTGCAAACATATGCCCCACACGTCGACATTTCGTCCCACACGCGAAATATCACCACTTTTAATTACTTCCGTCATACCATTACATGCTTTTCTTACGGGACTACCGCAATGTTTTGAGCATATGTGAAGGAGTAACTTCTGGCTTCACGTCCTTGCCGTTAGGGCCTCTCCTTATTACTCCTTGCAGGAGATGGCAGTTGAACACGCAGTGACGCGGTGCGGGGGTCTCGCTGTACGCATGTGCGGTCCGCCTATTCCAAACATGAATATATCATCTTCCCGCATGCCAATGGTTATTATTGCAGCAGACGACACGCAGCCAGTGAAAGAAGGAATGTGCTGAGTGAAGCAAGTACTGACCAACTGAATGTTTTTGGAATGCGCGATACGCAGTGAGCAGGAAGACCTCTGTAGTTCAAACCCAACTGCCATCTCCTGGCGCGATATCAGTACATGTATTGTACGTAGGCTACAGTTCACTTAACTACGCTGATGAGCCAACTTGGTGTCCTAGGCGAAACCCCACACAAGACACGGCAAAAACCTAGAAAAATTGCTGAGTTTTAATCCACTGGTCGTGAAAGCCAATATACCAACACTCTTCTAATTTAATTTAAAGAGATTTTTCAATTACTTGACCCAATGTGGAATTCTAACTTACCAGCCATTCGAGTCCATGAAGGGATCCTATTATAGAAACCCTTTTGGTAGTCTATGACACGCGACGCATTGCACAAACTATGGAAATTAATGGTTTGACCTTGACTCTACGAAAGTTCCTCAGGATATCTTACATCTTCTGAAACCTTAATTACAAGGATAGTTACGGAGTTTTCCATCGAGTCTTGACAAATAGAATCTTACATAATCTTCGAATACGTTACTTGGTCTCTCCCAGTGCTCCTGGAGTTCGGGGATGAAATGCGCTGAATGCGAGTGTTTTTACGGCCGGAATACCTTCATGGAGCCAACCTCATGAGAGGAATTAACGAGAGAGGAGATAACTGAAGATGAAAGTGGACAAGGAGGTGGGAGGAAGCGACCGTAGTCCATTAGAAGGTACCGTCCCGCCATTTTGCTGGGGTTGAAACTGCAGGCCCATGGAAAACGTATTTCATCTATCGAGCCCGGAGATTGGTTGGTTGGTTCCTTAGATTAGGGGCTGAGACAACGCGGTCATGTACCCCGTGTACTTTGGGTGTGTGTAGAATCTGTCTGATAACCGTTGTTAATTGTGATGACTGTATTTGAGTGTGTTATCTGTTTTTACTTCAAGTTGGTTTGTTTAGCGCATGGCTTTTAGTGCCGGGAGTGTCCGAGGACATGCTCGGCTCGCCAGAGGCTGTAGTTGCTTCAAGCGGACACCCATAGGGTGAACTACAAGTTCCGTTCAATTTCAAGGAGTTCCAACTTTCGCTACCAGATATCACTGTCACCTAATGGTGAACGTTGGAACTACTGATAGAGCGTTACAACGAAATCTAACCTTGAAATTTAGCTTCACACAAGTTTATTTACCAAGGATCTTTTACATGCCATAAATCTATGACATGGGACCGTCGGCGTTACTTCCCCTCTTCGAAGGAAGGCATACTGAAGGATTTAAACGCTTTTAAAAAATCCGACGACTTCGGTCGGGTTTGAACCCGCGATCTTGGGCACAGCAGTTCAGCATGCTACCAACTACGCCATCGGAGCCACTTTACTTCAAGTAAGGACTGCAGACGATAATTTGAAGTAGTTCCTACTTTCGCTACCAAATGCTACCGTCCACGACACCTAGCTGTGGACTTGGCTACTATTAGATGCCATCGCAACCAGCGCCCGGTGACGAACGTTGGAACTTATTAATCAAACCTAACCTACAAATTTTGATTCACACAAGTTTTATTTAGTGGAAAGTTCTTTTACATGCCACAAATCTATGACATGGGCTCACCGGCTTTACTTCCTTTCCGAAGGAAGGCATACTGAGGGATTTTTAACGCTCTTTAAAAATCCGAAGACTTCGGTAGGGTTTGAACCCGCGATCTTGGGCATAGAAGATCAGCATGCTACCAACTACGCCTCCGAAGTCACTAGGTCCGGAGATTGCTTAGCCCTATGGCTTGCATTGAGCCTTAGTTAACGTAGCTACCGCTACGGTTCCGCATTTACCCACATTGTCATCAAAAAATAATGTGTGTTCACAAAATGCTCGCATCCCATGGATGATATACGTAGTTTTGTTGTTGCTGTTATTATTATTATTATTATTATTATTATTACTGATCGGGACCTTGATCTTATTCTCTGGTTAAATAGCTTAGTTCATAGCTACTTGATGAGTGGACTGTATTTGGCGTATTGAATAAATAGCATTTTTTTAGCGTATGGCTTTTAGTGCCGGGAGTGTCCGAGGACATGTTCGGCTCGCCAGTTTTGTAGCTGCTTCAAGACGGACACCCAATGGGTGAGCTACACGTACCGTTGGGGAGGAAAGTTTGGATGTAAGGACGAGGAGTTGGAAGGTAGCGGCTGTGGCCTATAGTTAGGGAGCAACCCAGGCATTTGCCTGGAAGGAAGATGGGAAACCACAGAAGGCCATCTTCAAGGTTGCCGGCGGGGGGATTTGAACCTCCTCGCCTCCCGGATGTGAGCGACTGCCAGCAGTCATGCCGTAACGACCACGGCTAACTCACCCGGTATTACGTAATGAATGTACTGTAACTGGCAGGTTTTAACTTAGTTTGTAGTATGAATAGAAATACGACTATTTTCTTTCACACTTCTTCTTATATTTCTGCGGAGCCTTAAAGCTTCCGTGTTTGTAATGTTTTGTCTTGTTATAAGATTTCTCTTCCTACAATGTCTTGCAGTAACAATATCATCTCGGGAATACAGAGAAGCAATTAATAAGTCAGGGCCTCCTTCTTCACTGCCTCCTAGAGACTCAAGTCAGACACAGGAAGTGTGCTGCTATCTAGTTAAGGTCACCACGTACTCTTACACGATGAAAAAGTCTTATTTTTGTGGCATCACTTTACTAAGTATTTTCTGGGTTTATGCTAAACGTACAGCTATGATTCTTGTAACATATGAGAAGCGGTATATTCTGAGCTGTTTTTGACCATGTAGTGCTACTTTGCTTTTATAGGATGTGTGAAATGAATACAAATTTGGACAGATGCATTTAAAAAAAAATGTTGTATAAGTTGTTTCAGGTACACATTTCTCAGTTGTTTTTCAATCAACTCTCAAATTTTGTTCACTCACTTGGAATGGATCATGGCAGATGAGTAACCACTTTGTTTCATTATTATTGGGACAGAATGCAAGAAAAAAATCCGAACTCATTCTTTTTAAATTTATTCAAAAATATGTATCAATTTCTCTCTTCCCAATCCATGCCTACTATGTTTTGGCGGTGAAACTAGGTTAACATTCTAGTACTCCATTAGGTAAGTTAATGTAAAAAAAATAGCCCTCTATCTTAAATGGTTTCCTAGTTATTGGTACCTAAACATAAAAAATGAGTATTAACGGAAAACAGTTGGCGAAGTTAAAAGTGTATTATTCAGAGCATGGGATGCTAATTTTAAAAAACGAATTTAAGGTAGTTGTAGACATCAAAACCCCAACAAACTATATATAGGCCTAGTTGGATCCAGAAAAGAATGAAGAATTGTATGGCGCCAAAATCAAAAAATCGATTTTTTCATCATGCAAGAGTACATGGTGTTCTTAAAGCCTCCGGGTTTGTAATGTTTTGTGCTTGTTATAAGATTCCTCATCCTACAATGTCTTGCAGTAATAATATCATCTCTAAAATACAGAGAAGCAATTAATAAGTCAGGGCCTCCTTCTTCACTGCCTCCTAGAGACTCAAGTCAGACACAAGAAGTGTGCTGCTATCTAGTTAAGGAGTGGATAGAGAGCAGTGTTGTAATCACACCACAGATACATACCCCTGCAACTCAGAGGGATCGTTAAATCTATGGCACAGTGACGTAAGATAAACATAGTATTCTGAAGGAGAAGTCAAAGAACATACCAAACCTGAACAATTATTAATTAATTTTGAGGATTTGGAACATCTTGCTCATCAGCGTTGACCGACTGAAAAATTGCGATATCAATTACTTAGTTTGTAACCCTGTCCACATAGGGTATTCGTAACATTCTCCTATACGGCCACATTTCAAAACGCTTTTAGTCGACTCAAGATGCTCCATGTCTCAGCTCCATACAACTAACACTGACCACACACAGCACTTAACCATGCTTTGACGTAGCTTAAACTTCAAGTTGGCTACATGACCGCGATATTACAAAACCCCTAAATGAATCAACAACCACCACGCTCACGTTAATGTAGAGAAGTGATCCGATTCTGTTCAAGGTGGAACGAGCTGCTCCAAATCTAGCGGGGGCGGATCTAGGGGAGGGTGACGAGGGCGACCGCCCAGAGCCCCGTGGTCAGGGGAGGGGGGGGGGGGGGGCAGCACCATGGACTTTTAAAATTTAATCAATTAATTATACTTTTCATTTTTTAAACTAATTTATAATTCTTTTTTTTTAATAATTTTAAATGAACTTGTCGACTTCGTCGTTACGCTGAGGTCTGGCGTTACGTTACGGTGACGGGATGAAATGTACCTAGAATGCACTGAGATGTGTGAGGTCATAGTACGATGTAGCAGCCGAGTACCAAGAAGGCAGTGCGAGAACAGAGTTTCAAGAAGGCAGTGCGAGAACAATCAAGTAGGCAGTGAAGAAACAAAATAGAATCTCGAAACTCTGTTCTCGCAGTGCCTTCTTGGTACTCGGCTGCTAGCATTTAAAATTATATAAAGTCCAGTCTTTCAGACTGACTATCCGTGACTTTTCCAGTGCAGCTATGACCTCCCTTGATCGTTTAGCAAGTTTAGATTTCAGTGAGATAATAGAAGACTTCAGCCGGAAAAAAGCCGCAAAGTAATATTATTTCATAGTTTACATAATCTTCGACAAAGAGACTTAAAGGTTCCATTCATATTATTTAAACAAGTAGTTCCGTGAAGAACTATACAGCCTATTTTCACATATCCTGCTCATGTTACTTGTCTCTATCAACATACAAAATTTCAGTTTAATTGCTGTAACAGATTCGTAGATATTGAGAACCGTCTAAATATTTCATATGGTCGCCAGGATGGATTTTTATTTTTGTACTATTACATTAAGATTATTGTGTACGTGTAGTATTCAAACTCAATCGCATGATTAGAACACAAGAAGTAAAAACGAGATTTTAAAAGTACGCACAGCAGCCATCTTGTGATTATGCAAAGAATTGAAATAAATTACATGCCAGTGGATCAACATTTGTATAAGCATTTAACGTGCAACGTTTCACGGCACTCGGATAGTTAATTCGCGAGAAACGTCCATTTAAATATTTATACTTCGCGTCGCCGCCATGTTGGATTTGTGCTCACCAGGTTACTGAAAGTCCTATAGGTGAACATAAGTTCATAGTCTCTATGAACATTAAAAAAATCAGTTTTGTTGCTGTAAAAGATTCATAGATATTGAGAACCGTCTAAATATTTCGGAAGCTCGCCATTTAGGATTGTTATATGTATAGGCCATAGAGTTATGTACCATTCAAGGACAATTATTGCCTAGCTTCATTATTCAAACTTTCACTTCGATCGCATGATTACGACACAAGAATAAAAACTTAATTTTAAAATTTCGCACAGCCGCCATCTTGAGGTTATGTAAACAATTGAATTAAATTAGATGGCAGTGCATTACAATCTGCAAAATCATTTACTGTACCACATTTTACTGCGCTCAGAGAGTTAAATCACGAGAAAAGTCTATTAAAATATTTCAAATCCGCTTGGTCGCCAAGTTCGTTTTGTACTTTACAGGTTTATGAAATATACATAGGTAAACTTGTATCAGTACCCTTTATCACCGTACAAAATTGCATGATGATATCTGTAATAGTTTCGGAGATATAGAATGTCAGTGAAATATTTCGCACAGCCGCCATTTTGAGGTTATGTAAACAATTGAACTAAATTAGACTCCAGTGCATAACAATGTGTATAAGCATTTGCTGTACCAAGTTTCATTACGTTTGGATAGTTAAATCGCGAGAAATGTCTATTTAAAAGTCTCAATTTCGCTTGACCGCCATGTTGGTTTTGTAGTCAATAGGTTTTTGAAATTCTCATAGGTGAACTTCTAGTAGTGCCCTTTATCGCCGTACACAATTTGAGGGCGATATCGGTAATAGTTTCGGAGATATTTAATGCTAGTGAAATATTTCGCACAGCCGCCATGTTGGATTGGTGAGACGTAACAAAATTTGAAGGGCACGGTCGAGGTCGCCGGGAATAGTGCTATGAACTTACCGAGTTTCATTGAAATCGCTCCAGCCGTTTAGATTTTATTAGACACACACACACACACACACACACACACACACGGACAAAAGGTGATCTAATAAGCCTATTTTTTTATTTTTTTTTCAAAATTGAAAATAGGCTAAAAATGTCCTGTAGTGTATTCAAAATAGTGTAACTATTCTTTATGTTATTATTATTATTATAAGACTACTTTCCATTTGATTTTATATTTTTTGTATTTCCTATTGTTGTGAGCCCCTCCTTATAATATCGCCCAGGGCCCCCAAGGCCTGGATCCGCCACTGCCAGTTTGCATTGCTATCTAGCAGAGAAACCGGAACTCCGTTGGTCGACTTGTAGCTGAGATGTAAATAATTTTAGTTTGTACTTTAACAGAAAGTATATTTTGCGGGATTTTTTTTTCTACCTTTCCCCGTTTAGCACCAAGGCAGAGAATTGTACCCCTATCGTTTGCGTTACCTCTTTTCAATCACACACCCACACAATATTAAGGTACACCCTCTTATATGGTTCATATAGACCTTGAAAAGGAGTTGTTCACAAAATGATGCCATCCGCTTCCAAGATGGCGTCCACCCGCATGTGACGCAATCAATGAATCACCTGACGTGCTGGTAAGAGGAGTGGGGGTATGAGGTATCAGTTAACATGATTTGGTCTCACCTCAACTGCTGGGAGACACGTGTCATTGCCAATATGCGCCCTTAAAACATCACCAAGCCTCTCTTGCCCAATCCAATCGCTCGATAGTCATGACGGTGAAATCGGATCATAAGAAGAGCCCTGCGCGGACAAACAACATGTTATCCGCATCCGCCCCGCATCCGCCCAGCACCCGCACGACTGTTATCCTCATCCGCCCCGCAGCCGCACGACTGTTATCCTCATCCGCCCCGCAGCCGTACGACTGTTATCCTCATCAGCCCCGCAGCCGCACGACTGTTATCCGCAGCCGCACGACTGTTATCCGCAGCCGCACGACTGTTATCCTCATCCGCCCCGCAGCCGCACGACTGTTATCCGCATCAGCCCCGCAGCCGCACGACTGTTATCCTCATCCGCCCCGCAGCCGCACGACTGTTATCCTCATCAGCCCCGCAGTCACACGACTGTTATCCGCAGCCGCACGTCTGTTATCCTCATCCGCCCCGCAGCCGCACGACTGTTATCCGCAGCCGCACGTCCGCAGCCGCACGACTGTTATCCTCATCAGCCCCGCAGTCACACGACTGTTATCCGCAGCCGCACGTCTGTTATCCTCATCCGCCCCGCAGCCGCACGACTGTTATCCGCAGCCGCACGTCCGCAGCCGCACGACTGTTATCCTCATCCGCCCCGCAGCCGCACGACTGTTATCCGCATCCGCCCCGCAGCCGCACGACTGTTATCCGCATCAGCCCCGCAGCCGCACGACTGTTATCCATAGCCGCACGTCTGTTATCCTCACCCGCCCCGCAGAATCACGTCTGCTATCCTCATCCGCCCCGCAGCCGCACGACTGTTATCCTCATCCGCCCCGGAGCCGTACGACTGTTATCCGCATCAGTCCCGCAGCCGCACGACTGTTATCCGCTTCAGCCCCGCAGCCGCACGACTGTTATCCGCAGCCGCACGTCTGTTATCCTCATCCGCCCCGCAGCCGCACGACTGTTATCCGCATCAGCCCCGCAGCCGCACGACTGTTATCCTCACCCGCCCCGCAGCCGCACGACTGTTATCCTCACCCGCCCCGCAGCCGCACGACTGTTATCCTCATCCGCCCCGCAGCCGCACGACTGTTATCCGCATCAGCCCCGCAGCCGCACGACTGTTATCCGCAGCCGCACGACTGTTATCCGCAGCCGCACGACTGTTATCCTCACCCGCCCCGCAGCCGCACGACTGTTATCCGCATCAGCCCCGCAGCCGCACGACTGTTATCCGCAGCCGCACGACTGTTATCCTCACCCGCCCCGCAGCCGCACGACTGTTATCCGCATCAGCCCCGCAGCCGCACGACTGTTATCCGCATCAGCCCCGCAGCCGCACGACTGTTATCCGCAGCCGCACGTCTGTTATCCTCATCCGCCCCGCAGCCGCACGTCTGTCATCCTCATCCGCCCCGCAGCCGCACGACTGTTATCCGCATCAGCCCCGCGTCTGTTATCATCATCCGCCCCGCAGCCGCACGACTGTTATCCGCATCCGCCCCGCAGCCGCACGACTGTTATCCACATCCGCACGTTTGTTATCTAATTCTACTGGCATTACTATAATATTTTTAATTAGATAAAGCCTAACGCATTAAAGCGAGCCTCCGTGGCTTAGGCGGCAGCACGCTGGCCTCTCATCGCTGGGTCCGTGGTTCAAATCCCGGTCACTCCATGTGAGATCTGTGCTGGGCAAAACGGAGGCAGATAGGTTTTTCTCCGGGTACTCCGGTTTTCCCTGTCAACATTTAATTCCAGCAACACTCTCCACTATCATTTCATTTCATCTGTCATTCATTTAGTCATTGCCCCAGAGGAATGCGTCAGGCCTCGGCAGCCGGCACAGTTCATATCCTCGCCGTTAGATGGGGGCTTCATTCATTCCATTCCTGACCCGGTCGGAGACTGGAAGCAGGCTGTGGATTTTCATTTTCATAACGCATTAAAGCAACGACACATTTAGACATTTCAGGAGAAAGTCGTTCATTTAGGCTTTGCATGTCATGTGCTTTTTTTTTGTCGTGTGGCCTCCTGAGAGGCCGAGTGCAGGTCTTTCTAGTCGACACCCGTGGGCGACCTGCGCGTCAGGATGAGAGATGTAATGGATGAAGATTAATGAAACTGGGCAAGGATGTGGAAGGAAGCGGCCGTGGCCTGTCAGAAGGTACCGTCCCAGCATTTGCCTGGTGTTGAAAATGGGGAAACCACGGAAAACCATTTCAAGGACGGCCGACGGTGGGGCTCGAACCCACGCGTCTACCGAGTCAGCAGAGAGCTTGGCCCCATGACCTAACGCTGCGCTTTAGCCAGCTTAGCCACTACTGTCGATATGTCACGTGCTATGTTTAAAATGAACGTTATACAGCCAGAATTGCAACCCTTTTCAGTTCATAGTGTTAATTATGCTTAATGACGTAATTTGAACGAGATTAGCCTAACTAATCATCACACATTTGTCATGAAAAGAACATAAAAAATATGATATGTCACAATAAACATCCGGGTCCTAGAGATGATATTCAACAAGTTCGGATTGTATTCTAAAAGCTATCCGTAAATTTACTCCAAACATTATCCGCAGTTTATCCGCTATCCGCACAGTCATACCACCTATATCCGCATCCGCGCAGGGCTTTAATCATGAGACGGAGAACGTTATCTCTCTGCCAGATGTTGGCATCAGTGTGTTGAACCATTGCCGTAGCAGGCCTCACACAACGAAGTGGGAATCGAACCACGTCCCCTTCTTAGTTTTTCCACACGAGGCTGGGTGTACCCCGTTCCAGCCCTCAGACAAGAATTAATTTTCTTTGTGGAGCCGAGAATCCAACCCGAACTTCGGGGTGATGGCCAAGAATATTAGCCGCTGCATCACGAGGTGGTATAGAGAGAGAGAAGCACCGAACTTTTCGTAGTACGCTCCTTCCTAAATAGTACATAACTCAAAGAAATAGGGCTATATTTGATCCCCTTTTACAAGCATCTATATAAGACATCTGTTGTTGTTGATTCATTTAGGGGCTTTTCGATATCGAGGTTATGTAGCCACGTGCACTTGGGTGTGTATGGTATCCGACTGATCCATGTGTTATTGTCATGATTATTAGTGTGTGTAATTGTAAGTGGGGGCTGGTATTGGGTACAAGACCGCAGTGGCCTTACGTTAGGCACCATCCCAGCATTTACCTAGAGAAGAAGTGGGATAAATCACAGAAAACCACTTCTATAGGATGTCTGAAGTGGGAATCGAACCCTCCTTTTCTCATTTCTTAGGCTAAGTTTAACCCGTTTCAGTCTTCAGAATTAAATTTCTTGCCAGAGCCGGGAATAGAATCCGGACATCTGCGGTGACAGCCAAGAGTGCTAACCACTACGCCAGGAAGCGGACTTCAAGAATGGGTAATACTAATTTTAGGGCTCGGAATTTGATGCCGTAAAAATGTTTAAAAAATGCACTTAAAACTTTCAAAAGCGACTGTAATCAAAATAGATTTCTAGCACTTAACAAAAGGTTATGTTCACTTCAGTCTGAAAAGGAAGGAAGCTTGTAGTCTAACGTGACCGTTAATCTCGCGATCATAAGCCACGGGACCTCCTTTTAACGTGGAATCCGAACCACAGGACATGGCATTTCACAACGAAAATCTCACATGCATTGACCGGGAATCGAACCCGGTCCGCCTTGGTGAGGGGCATACAGCTTGACCGCTGACTTTAGTCTGAGTTGCACTGCACTACGAATGCCATTCTGATGTCAAATGTAAATGATCTGCGGTTATCAGCCAACAAGTATTTATACCCTCGAAATGCTACGTTCAACATCAACTGATGTGATCGGAGAGTACTTGAAAAAGTGAGGAAGGTCGTTTTCTGCTAAATTCTCGTCAATCCCATCCATGCAGTAATTTTTCAGCAGAAAGAATGTCAGATTTTGCAGAATGTTTTATACGCGGTGTTTTTGCCCAGCATTTGTTTCAGTTTCGATGCAATACCCTCAGCAATTTCGCCAAGATTGTTGCTTTATTTGATTAAGGAAATGGAATCAATATTTGAAAAATGAAAATCCACAGCCTGCTTCCAGTCTCCGACCGGGTCAGGAATGGAATGAATGAAGCCCCTATCTAGCGGCGAGGATATGAACTGTGCCGGCTGCTGAGGCCTGACGCACTCCTCTGGGGCAATGATTAAATGAATGACAGATGAAACGAAATGATAGTGGAGAGTGTTGCTGGAGTGAAATTTTGACAGGGAAAACCGGAGTACCCGGAGAAAAATCTGTCTGCCTCCGTTCTGTCCAGCACAGATCTCACATGGAGTGACCGGGATTTGAACCACGGACTCAGCGGTGAGAGGCCGGCGTGCTGCCGCCTTAGCCACGGAAGCTATGGAATCAATATTTAAATATTTTAAATTATTTTGTATCAGCTACTAGCTTCTTCTTAACTCAGACACGTAACTCCCTCATATAAAGCTGTGGCATGAAAATTATAAAATAATAGACCTCAAAACGCCAATTTCTCAAAAATAAGACAAAAAAAACTACCAAACTTAAAAAATGCTCTTAAAATGGAAAAATAGGAAAAGATGCAAAGTAAAAATGACATATTTGAAGACGGGGTGGACCGTCTGGAGTTTCTATGTACTTCAGCATTGTTTTAGAATGCTCAGTAAAAAGATGGCATGTCATCAACATCCGGGCCCTGCTAATTATATATGAATTGCAACTAATGACCATAGCAAAGTATTTTAATTGACCATCCGAAGGTCCCCGGCAAGTTCAATTTGTTCAACTTTGGCTACCAGATGCCACTGTCACTGACACCTAGCGGCGAACGTTGGAGATTGATGAACTTGTCTAACTAACCAATAATAGCCTACAATTATAGTGGTAGGCTCTTTCACATGCCTTAAGTCTATGACATGGGCCCACCGGCTTTATTTCCCCTCCGTAGGAAGGCATACTGAAGTATTTTAATGCTCTTAAAAATCCGAAGACTTCGGCCGGGTTTGAATCTGCGATCTTGGCCATAGCAGTTCAGGATGTAACCGACTACGCCAACGAATTCAATAGTAACAATAATTAATAACCGTCTCAAGTACCCCGTATAAGATCTTTCTGAGTTGCTCTCAGGGGCTCACAACTAATGGGACGTGGTTTGGCGACCACAGGACCCCATTTGAATCAGGTGATTATGATGATGATAATTATTGTTTTAAGGGGCCTAACATCTGGGTTATCGGTCCCTAATGGTTTGGGTGATAGTGAAAATGTAAATGAAATGAAACTATACCTAAAACTAACTACATACTTATATACTAGAAGAGTAAATGGAAGACAAAAATAAGGATAAGGGAAACAAAAGACAGGAGGAAAGGAAATGCCCTCAACCCTCGGACGATGAGAATTAAGGGACTTGGGAGAAAGGAGTGCCAGGTAAGGTAAAAGAGGAGAGGGACCGCCCCTAAGGCAATGGAAGAAGGAGAAAGGACCCAGCTCAGGAAGCCCTCGGGGTCGCCAACTCCCGAACTCATTAGACACGAGGCCTTGAGGGTGTAGCACAATCCAGGGTGCACCATAAGTGGTGGGGCTACACACACCCTGCCTCCTTTAGGGCCTTTGAGCATAAGGCAGGAGATACAATGAAAAGATAACAGGTTTGACCCCTGGGAGAATAAGGGATCAGGAATGATGAGACAAGGGCCAATTATGGCGGAAAGTGAAAGAGTCCCGAGGCCTCGGATACCCTAATACCGTCGGGGTCGGAAATGAACAAGAGTTGACCATGGGAGGTCGACAGGAAAGATAACAGAGAGGAGCCCGGCACAAGTAAGTGGAAGCAATGCCGGAATAAGCTGGGGTCCCATGGTCGCCAACGCACGTCCCACTAGATGTGAGCCCCTGGGGGGGGGGGGGGGGGGTCCATCTGAATCAGACATTGCTTTCACTTGTGTCTATCATCTTTCCTACAGTATATAACTTACTTTCCTTGGCAAATTCCTGTTTTGTTCCCCCATTTTTCGAGGGATCCGACACACGCCTTAAGTTCCAAGTAATCACCTGCCGACGGTAAGAGGCCCTAAAGGGGCCGAGGTTTGTGTAGCCCCACCACACAAGGTGCACTTCGGATCAAGCTACACTCTCCAAAGGCTCACGGCTGGTGAATTCGAAAATTAATCATAAATAAATCAGAGCCCATGGGGAAAAAATAGCCTTAATGGTCAGTCACCAAAGGATTCATTTCAGGACTCTCTCGAAGGTTTTCAACCAAACACACCAATGCCCAATGAGCCAATGAGGTAAGCCGGATATCCTGACGCGAGTCGATGGTCGACTACAACATGCCGAACCGGACAGGCAGAGAGATAAAGATGACCTAACCATCTCTAAATAAATGTGAACTCGACAGCTGACAAGTTTGTTAATGGAGACTGCTTCCTCGAAGAACGCAGACAAACATCCGTGGACCCACCTTGCAGGCGTAGAGGCAAGGTCAATGTCACATCCAGACGCGCAGCTACTTCTTTACTTCACTTATACATACAACCACTATCTCACGGTAAGCTCGTCCTGCCTGCCAGACAATGTCCGCTTCATCTTAAATATAAATATACTAGCGGACCCGTGCGAGAACTCTCGCATGTGTATAAACCACCCACCTGTTATGCGGGCTTCTATAAATATGTTTATTTGATTAAACGCACTATTTAAACAAATTATCGACATTTATAAAATTAGAGAGCAATAAATGCATCACTGCTGATGGTTGCACAATGGGTTGTGTGCGCCCCATGTGTACAGACTACCCGCCCGGCCCTGGTGCTATGTGGCTGTACGCGACACAGTTCTGCCAGGGGCTATCTTCTTGTTTATTTGCTTAAAAGCACTTAATAAACAAATGAATATTTTTCCTTTGACTTTTAAAGAAATGCAAGATTTTTCCTGTACTATTGAAACGATTTGGAAGAATTTGGTACAAACCACACCTTCTAACTCCCTCTGGTTTAGGAGCTTGAGTTTTGTAAAACATACACCTTGGCGTATCTCTTAAATAAAAACAAGTGTCCTGACTGACTGACTGACTGACTGACTGACTGACTGACTGACTCATCATCGGCCAGCCAAAACTATTAAAGTTAGAAACATGAAATTTTGGGAATATGTTCGTTGTAAGTCGAAAACGCCCACTAAGGAAGGGTTTTTGGATATTCAGTTTCTAAAGGGGTGTTAAGGGGGTACACCTGCATTTCATTGAATAACAATATCTCCAGATTGCTTTCATTGGGGGATTTGATACTCGGCATATAAACTCATCATTAAAAATAAGAAGATACGTGTCTGAGGGTTTTTCGATGTGGTGTATATTTTGAGGTGAAAGGGGTGAAAAGTGGGGGTTGAAGGTTTCCTAACCGAGCGTGTATCTCTTAAACGACATAGGCGAGGAGTTTGGGCCTCAGCGGAAAAAAATCAGCATAAGAAATAACAAAATAGGTGTTTGACCGTTTTTTTCATAAATCCAATATAAGGGGCCCATGGGGAGGGGTGAAAATATGGGGAGGGGGGAGGAAACGTAATATGTCTGAGTGTAAAGTTATACATGGCCTATGTTGTAGACAATAACACATTACATCTTTTTTGTCTCTTGCTATTTCATCATACGACGAATACTTAGGGAGTTATTAATGATTTTGTACTGGCCGGAATTTTCTAAGTCCCAGGAATGACATAAAAATTGATTCGAATGAAATTTCGAAAAATAGTTTTTTTAATACTTTTATTATATTTTTCACGTCTTTTAGGGTCCGGAACCAACATGATATTTTGATGTTTTTTTTCGTCCCATGCATTTTTGGTTTCAGGTGATTGAATTATTTTCCACTAGGACCGTTGCTTATCTCTTATATAAAAACAAGTGTCCTGACTGACTGACTGACTGACTCATCATCGGCCAGCCAAAACTATTAAAGTTAGAAACATGAAATTTTGGGAATATGTTCGTTGTAAGTCGAAAACGCCCACTAAGGAAGGGTTTTTGGATATTCAGTTTCTAAAGGGGTGTTAAGGGGGTACACCTGCATTTCATTGAATAACAATATGACACGACTATGACGCGAGCGAAGCCGCGGGTACCTGCTAGTTATATATATACTTCAGTTCAGCCGCACGAAGCTGAGTGTACCCCGTTCTAACCACGCGATCAGAATTACATTGCATTGCTATTATCTTATTATACAATACGCTAAGGTGCATGTTTTACAAAACTCAAGCTCCTAAACCAGAGGGAGTTAGAAGGTGTGTTTTTTTTTCAATCAATCAATCAATCAATCAATCAATCAATCAATCAATATTTATTGTCATTTAACAACTTATCGTTGTATTAGACTACGTCACATTGTTAAAAATACATTTTCAATTTACAATAAAATCACAAAGTTATGTATAATATATTACCAGCTTACTGAATTCTATAAAATAAAATAAGAATAAAATAACACGAATACAGTAAGAAGAAGTTGATCTTCTATAGTCCATCTGGGTAGAGTGTAATTTTCTCTTCAAATTCGACCAAAGTGTAAATACTGCTGTTAATGAGCCATCGCTTAATGGATGCTTTGAAAATGTTTAAAGACTCCTGCTGTAGTTGTGTTGGTAGTTTGTTGAAGATTTTAATTCCATAGTATTTGTAGTGGTCTTGTGTTTTCTTTAACCTGACATGAGGTGTATCTAGCTGGTTTCTTATTCTTGTGGTGTGTGAATGCACATCCCTTCGATTTTTATATACACTTAGATTTTCTTTAATATACACTAAGCTATGGAATATGTATATTGATGTAAGAGTCATAATTCCAAGTTCTTGGAAGTGATTTCTGCAGGATTCTGTACTAGGCTTGCCTTGTAGACATCTTATTGCCTTCTTCTGCCATCTGAAAACATCTTGTGCCCCTGTTGAGTTTCCCCACAATATTATACCATAAGTTAAATGTGAATGGAAAAATGCATAGTATGCGAGAATCATCTGATTAGCACTAACTGATTGTTTGAGTCTTCGCAATAAAAATCAGACTCGTGCTAATTTTGTACATAATTTTTGTGTGTGAATGTCCCAGTTTAATTTAGAGTCTAAATGGATTCCCAACAACTTAACAGAGCTGCATTCATTACTACTTGAAGCCAATTTGACTAAGTGAAAATAGATTTCTTCTGTTTTGTTACTGTTTAGAAATAGTTTGTTTACCTTTAGCCAAGAAGTTGATTCACCTAATAATTTGTTTCTTTTCTCTTCAAGGCAAGTTAGGTCTCTATCACTTGTTATTACAGTGATGTCATCAGCATACAGTATTGACTTGGCATTTATATTACTAACAATGTCGTTTATATAGACCAGGAAGAAAAAGGCCCCAATGACTGAACCTTGGGCTACACCTGTATTTACAACGAGCGGAGCAGATTTTTGGTTGTCTATTACAACTATTTGCCTTCTCTTGTGGAGATAGGAGGTTATTAATGATAATTCACAATCTTTGACTCCATAATAGTGAAGTTTTTGTATTAATATATTATGATCCACAGAATCGAAAGCTTTACTTAGGTCTAAGAGTGTGACAGATGTAATAAGTTGAGATTCAAATCCAGCAATCACTTCATCAACAACAGCTTCAACAGCTTGAACCGTTGACTTACCAGTTCTGAAACCAAATTGGGTACTATTAAACAACTTGTGCTCCTCAAAGAATGCTGATAATTGTTCTTTCATACACTGTTCTATTATTTTGGAAATAATTGGGACAATTGAGATTGGCCTATAGTTACTGGGGTCCATCATATCTCCTTTTTTATGTACTGGAATTGTGATGGTGATTTTCAGACACTCTGGAAAAACTCCAGTAGTAAATATCCAGTTTATTAGATAAGTTAAAGGTAATACTATGATGTCTATTATTTGTTTTAGAATAGAATTCGACATTCCACAATAATCCTCACATTTTGAATTGTTTAGTTCTGAAACTATTTTTAGAACCTTGTCATATGTTATTTGTCTCCATCTGAAGGATGGTGTGGGATTTTCATCTACCTTATGGTTTTCCAATTTCTCCATAAACTTTGTATGATGATTTTCATATTCCAAACTTTTGACCATATTTTGAACAGAATTTATAAAATATTCATTTAAGACATTTGGCGTTATTGGTGTAGAGTCCTTACTTTTATTTTTACCCAGTTCCTTGTTTATGATTAACCAAGCAGCTTTACATTTATTCTTTGCATTATTAATGAACTCATCATTCGCTCTCTTTTTTGCTGCTTTAATTTCCCCCCGATATAATTTTTTTATGTGATTATAGTTTTCTATGTCCTGTGGGTCTCCTTTCTTTGCTTTAGTGTAATACACGATCTTTAGCTTCCTAATAACATCAAGGTAAGGCGTATACCATTTGATATTATTTTTACTTTGTTTTTGATCTGGAGTGTTAATTATTTTTTTCTTAATTGGGCAGCATTTATTTAAGGAAGTGTGTATTATATTCATAAACTTATCAGCTGCTTCAGAAACATTGTTATAGCTCACAATTATGTTTTCCAAATCCCTGCTGGTCAACTCGTGCCTTAATCTGAAAAAGTTATTGTCGCTCAACATCCTAATATACTTGACTTGCCTATTTTCTGGGAAGTGTCCTGTATCAATTTGAAATGTTAGCCAGAGGCCACTATGGTCAGACAAGAGAGGTTTTGTAACACCAAAATTATAACCATTTGTTGGCACATTAGTAATAATGTTATCTAAACAAGACTTCTTTCTAGTTGGTTGGTTATTGATCAGATAAAAATCAAAAGATTTTAAAATGTTACAGAATTGTTTCTTTGCCAGTGATTCAATTAATACATTTATGTTAATATCCCCTAAACAATATATTTTATACTTTTGGAATTTTGCTAAGTAACAAGCAAACCTTTCCCATATGTTTATGAAGGCCTGGACATCCGAATCAGGTGTACGATATATGGAAATAATAATAAATTTAGCTCTTATAAACTTTACCCCAGCTACTTCAAAGAGCTGTTCTATACAGAAATCGTTTAAATCCATTATTATACTGTCCATGTTTGTAGTTACTTTCTTGAATATAGCAACACCCCCGTTTGATTTATTTTTTCTACAAAAGCTAGTCATTACCTCATACCCAGATGGTATATAAAGACTAACCTCTTCCTTCACAAGCCAATGTTCATTTACACACAATATATCTATTGAAGTTTGTACCAAAATCTTCCAAATCTTCTCGATAGTGCAGGAAAAATCCTGCATTTCTTGAAAAGTCAACGGAAATATATATTTTTTGTTTATAAAGTGATTTTTAAACAAATAAACAAGACGATAGCTCCTGCCAGAACTGTTGCGCGTACAGCCCGCATAGCACTACAGACGGGCGGGTAGTCTGTACACATGGGGCGCACACAATGCATAATGCGACAGTTCTCGCACGGGTCCGCTAGTTGTTATTATTATAATTCATTTTAGGGGCTTGGAACATCAGCCCCGTGTAGTTGAGTGAGTGATGAAGTTGTCTGATAAGTGGCCATTCATTCATTAAGAGAGGCGATTTTAGAGAGTTTTCGACCTGACCCCCGCTTGGTGAGATGCGAGATTTTGCTCGCCCCCCTCCCCACTAATCTCATTTGAGATTTTTCAAAATACGTACGTTTAATGTAAATAAGATAATCTGTGTTGATTGCGTTGGATTTATTTAAAAAAATGCTTAATTCTTTTCATTTAAGATTGGTTAAGACTAGTATTTAAGATGAGTCTCCGTGGCTTAGGCGGCAGCACGCCGGCCTCTCACCGCTGGGTCCATGGTTCAAATCCCGGTCACTCCATGTGCAATTTGTGCTGGACAAAGTGGAGGCAGACCGGATTTCCCGGTCACAATTTCATTCCAGCAACACTGTCCACTATCATTTCATTTCATCTGTCATTCATTTAATCATTGCCCCAGGGGAGTGCGACAGGCTTCGGCAGCCGGCACAGTTCATATCCTCGCCGCTAGATGGGGGTTTCATTCATTTCATTCCCTGACCCAGTCAGTCGACTAGAAGCAGACTGTGGATTTTCATTTAAGACTAGTATTTAAGACTTCTAAGAACGTAGTCTAGAATCAAAGTGAGAAAATTGAACAATAAAATACCTAAGTAGGAACTACTAAAACTCGTAAAAGAATATCCATTCTAATTCAGTCCACGGAGATCCATGTATGATCTCAAGAGTGACTACTGGAACCAATATGCCCATGTAATTTTCAGTAAAATCATCTGCTCGGATTTTAGCCACTCAAAACCGTTATCGCTTGCACACAGAAGCTCAGAACCGCGATGATTTAGTCATATTTTAATGGAGAAACATTTTTTACTTAATTTAACCCAGTTTTCTCGCAATTTTACACTGTTTCTTGCCGGGGGGGGGGGGGGGGGGGATTACGTGAAATTTGCCCGAGACCTCCCCTCCGCCTCTCCCCCACGTGAGATTGGGTGAGGTTCGGCTCGACACTCCCACTAAACGTCTCACGTAATTGATGGACGCCCCCTAACCTGTATTTATGTGTAACTGCATTAGGGACAAGAATGGGGTAGGTGCCCCGGGATTTGAAGGTACTAGCCCGGCATCCCGGCATTTGCCTAGGTTCGAATCCCGGCGCAGACAGCGACTACTCTGAGTGTTGCTTTTCTACACTCCCTCTAAGTAAATGCCGGGATAGTACCTTACCGGGGACCTATTCACCCAACTACACGTGGCTGATGACCAAAATGAATTAACGATAGAAAATAAACAGAACGGAGTTGAACTGAGGTGATTTATCCTTCAGACTTCTTGCAAAAGACTGCTGTGGGAGTGACAATAGTTTGGAGATCAGATCCTACCGGAACTTGTCAAAGACCTGCATAATTCTAATCTGATCATAATCATATCTCAATCGTTTCAACACTATCAACACAGGGCTTAAGGCCGTAATGTCTGTGGAAAAATAGAATGACGTGACAACAAAAATGCGTTGAGACTTCGTGCTAGGCGTTAATATTAACATAAGGCACTTCCGAAAATATGGTGACACAGTCGACTAGTTGGCACCACTGATTCTGCTCTTACCGTCCGGAAGTATCTCATTTCGTACGCGTCGCAGATTTGTTGGGTTGCTCGACATTTTTCTTCCCACAATGTTTTAGTACTACATAAATACCATTGCATCACGCATGTTTCCAGGCTATAAAAACATTTATCTATGTTCTGTATACAGTATTGGAATACTTCCACGCGCCCGCATTGCGTGTTAGAATGAGAGCCTGCTTCATATGACCCAAGTTCAGATTACTTGCATGCGTGTTTTTAAAAGACAAACAAACGGCATTTAAGCGTTCAGAACCGGTACTCAATTTCCCAAAATTAGCAACACATGATTGTGCCATAGGAAGGGGGTGTAATATTTCGGTATAGACGATAAATGTTACCCAACTTTCTGAATATGCGAAAAACAATTTTCTCGTGCAGAAAGTCAGGAAATATTGCGTCTTAATTCCCGAATTGCGAAACCTAATTATTTTCAAGAAATCGCATCATTCTCGCTAAACTATCACGAGAATTTTTAATTACCACGAAGTAGGCTATTGGCAATCAAATTATTTCCGAAAATTCCATCTTTTGACCGAAAATAAAACCGTACAAGCACTACACTTTAAATCATCGATCTCGTGTCAGTAGGTTACTTCCTGCAACTGCCGATCGTAGTCGTAGTGCGGCAATTCCCGCGCACTTTTACGCCAACTTTTTCTTTTTACTTGTGTGCCTGTAAATATGTAATTAAAAGTGTAATTAAAAACAGGGCCAGTCCGAACTACTAGTAATTTCTTACACAGGGCCACTTATGATATTGGCGTCCATCCGGCTTCTTCAAGGCTTAGGGTGTCACAATAAACACTAAACTTTCATCATTATTTTTTTAAATATATACTGATTCATTGACTCACCATATTTCAAGACTCCATCCAGCGATACCCATGATCGCTGTTAAGGTTTTTATTCAAGTTCAGTCCATCCCAACGTATCACATACAGTATGTAGCCTAGTAAACACTTATGTTGGTGTTAACTTTCAACACCTTACATAAACCTCGAATTCACACTGATGACTGAAACGTTAAGCTTCTCTTTCAATAAACATTCTTACTATACAACAAAAAGATAGAACTATCCTACAGTTGATCCACACACAAATGTTCCGTGCCTGGCTTTCTTTCTAGCGCGAAGATGGGTTTTATTGTGTTTTCAGTGCTTCATGCTGTGGTAGAGTTATTGTGATATTCCTGTTCACCCAATGTGTTTTCGTGTCATCATTATCGTTAAATTGACCACTACGTCCACTATGGTATTGACCGCGTGATGAAAACCTAGACAGGAGTTTAGCACTAGCTCACGCATCAGCTGAAATTTTCGCTTTCCGTTTCCTATTTTGTGCGCCAGACGATTTAGAAGACACTTTTCGATTCAACACAAATTCATAGATCAACGAAAACGAAAGGGCACAGTTTGACATAATAATTATATTCGAAACACTCACCTCTGCACACGACTCACGGAATACAGCAAACTAAGCTCCAGCCAGTTCGACAATAACGAACGTCACAACAGAACATGTGTAGAAAATATCCATTGTTGACAAAGGCGCGACAAAATTAGATCAGATACTGTATAGTTACGGTAACCATACGTCCCGATTTAAAAGGAGCATCCCGGCATCCCGAATATTAATAAACTAGCAGTAGTGCCCGGCTTCTCCCGGTGGATATATTTGTTTTATGGAAGTTATGAATACTTTTACAGAACTGGAGCGCTCAAGGATTTGCACTAATTAATCCCCGTTACTGCAATTTATAAGCAGCTCACAATTCTGCACCAGAACACTGGTAGGGTCGACGTGATGTAGCCCGCATTACCGGGCAACAATAGACTTAGGTATTATTGAAGCTGTTCGGCAGCGCTTGTTCTTCCGACTTACAGAACAAAAATCATTCTTTAAGGTTACCTGAGAGGTGTAGTCTAATGCTACATAGCCTCAACTATTCCTCTTGAATGTGGCTATCATATACAAAAATAATTTTTCGAATCCGACTGGTAGTTCCAGAGATTAGCGCGTTTAAACACACAAACAAACAAAAATAACTCTTCAGCTTTATTATATTAGTATAGAAGTGTCCCGATTTTGAAGTTTGAAGGAAACTAATAATAATTCTCTAAAAAAATATGCGTAATTAAACGAAAAATACGTTCTGTTTTGAAATATTCACGACCCTGACCTAGTTCGTAAAAACTTCAGGCGCTTGTAAAGACTAACGTCAGTAAGAATATTCTTTTTTGGGTGGCGCTTGCAAGTAGCGAATCTTTTCTATAAAAAAAAAATCATGTGCTGAAATTAGAGGAATATTAATAGTCGGGAGAATATCTGGAGGAGATTTAGTATTAGATGTTCACTCCTCCGCTGTCATGAACCCGCAGGCCCACCCAAATAGGAACACGATTTTAGGTAGTTGAAATAGCAGCTCTTAAGGCCGGTGTTAATTGTGATGACTGTATTAGTGTGTGTTATCATCTGTTTTCAATTCAAGTAAGGACTGCAGACGATAATTTCTAGTTTTTTCTACCTTCGCTACCAAATGCTGCTGTCCACGACACCTAGCTGTGAACTTTGCTACTACTAGATGCCATCGCAACCAGCGCCCGGTGACGAACGTTGGAACTTAAGAGCATTAATCAAACCTAACCTACACATTTTGGCTTCACACAAGTGTAGTTAGTGGAAGGTTCGTTTTCATGCCAAAAATCAATGACATAGGACCGCCGTCTTTACTTCCCCTCCAAAGGAAGGAATACTGAGGGATTTTAACGCTCTTAAAAAATCCGACGACCTCGGCCGGGTTTGACCCGCGAAGCTCAGCATGTTAACTACGCCACCGATGCCGCCATTTACAAAGACTTCACACTATTACAATCATCACAATGACACATGATATCAGACATTTCTCATACACCCAAGCACATTGGGACTACATGAACACGATGTCACAAAGACCCTAAATGAATCAACAACAACAACCTTCAATCCACGATGAGTAAACATGCACGTGGCATTCAGCATTCCCAGAAATCAAATTGGCGCGGTAACAAATGACACGAATTATTAGCGCGGCGAAATAAAGGAGCATTATTCCCCCCTCAAACACTGAAAGCCTCATTGGCGAGGAAAGAAAAGAACATCATCACACCCACTTCCGGTAGTAAACGTTTAGAAACTCCTGATAATAGTTTCGCAACTGTAAATGCGCGTTGCTTGAGTGTTATCTTTTGGCCCACATACATGCATATCCCAATCGAGTCGTCGAGTTGCAAAACTCGTTTAATCCACTTGTGAATAAGAATCATTTTCATGAGAAACGTTTCTCTGGACTTTGCCTCACATATCTTTTGTGTTTGTTGTCTTCTAATTTTTGCTTTGTGTTTTTGGTTCTTGGTTTTGTGTTTGCTTTGTGCTTCTGCTCTTGAATTTTACTTTTTGCTTTTCTTTCTTGGTTTTGGTTTTGTGTTTGTTTTCTGCTTTTGCTTTTTTGAATTTTGCTTTTTGCTGTGTGTTTCTTGTTTTTTGTTTTCTGCTTTTGCTTTTGTTTTTGAATTTTGCCTTTTGCTTCGTGTTTTATTGTTTTGTTTTGTGTTTGTTTTCTGGAAAATCAAAATAAAACAAAAAATAAAAATAAACAAAACAAAATCAAAATAAAAGCAAAATAAAATAAAACAAAATAAAAACAAAAGAATAAATAAAATAAAACAAAACAAAAACAATACAACAAATAAACAAATCAATTTAAAATAAAACATAACAAAATCAAAAAACAATACAAAATAAGATTAAATTATACAAAGGAAAACAAAATAAAATAAAGTAAAATAAAATAATTAAATAAATAATTCACAAGTGGATTATACGAGATTTGCAACTGGAAGACTCAATCCCGTTCCAGCTATTGCCGGGTCTGGGTGTTTACGAGGCCTCTCGATCTTATTCTATCTAACCACGACTTTTCTTCCTCCACTTGATGCCAGTTAACTCCCCCACTCTCTATGCAGACTCTCACTACTGTACTCCACCGCATTCTTGGACGCCCTCAGGGTCTTCTTCCATCGATCTCAAGTTCTTCCATTATTTTGGTACCCTTTGCCCGCTCATCCTCTTAACATGCCCATACCAGCGTAGTCTCCTTTTCTCTACCCCTCTCTCAAACTTTCCTGATTTAGTACTTTTCTAATTTCTACATTTCTTAATCTGTCCAATCATGTTTTTCCTTTAAATGCTATGATAAACTTCATTTCACCTGCTTGCAGTCTGCTCCAGTCCCTTTCCGTCATTGTCCATGTCACGGCTCCATACGTAAATAAGTCTTATACGTGAGAAGTTTTGCTTTTTCTGGAACTTCTTTACTCCAAACCGGATGTTTTATTGTTTGATAAAAATTTCCTCCTTTTTGCAGCCTCTTGGTAATCTCATTTGTTATCCTGCCATCATAGACATTTCACTACCTAAATAAGTGAAACTGTCTACCACTCTGAGGTGTTCACCATCCAACTCAATGGCCTAAAGCCATTAATATATATTTGTAAGTGTTTCTTTTATATAAGTGACTAGCAACCCGCCCCGGCTTTACCCGGGAACGGTTATGAATGCATTAGGTGATAAGCGGTTTTCTATCGATGTCAATAAACTACGACCTATATCCGTTTTACGTCTCGGCATGATGGGTTAAAATCACTGACTGGACTATGAATTATACTATCATGGAGATGCATGTGCAACGAATTCTTGTCAGATGTACCGGCAATTTAAGAATGGCGAGGTGCATGAGACACAAATCCCTCTTCCGTCCATTGTAAAAACACTTATAGTGGGCGATGTATTGTCCTTTTTGTATAACTTTTTATGCTGAACAATTCTTACACTCATAGTATAAGGATATTTTTAACGGATTGCCCAGTGTAAGCGTAAAAAGCGCACGGACGCTAGGTTTATTTTTCGACTTTTTCACTGAAATCGTTACTGATTGACTTCTTGGATCATAAATAAATTATTTTCTACAGAAACCTTCCTCGAGATATCCTTTACAGAATGGTGAAACCCGCATCAAAATTCAACCAGTGGTTCTCGAGATTACCCGTGACATCCAAGAATCGGGAACTTGGTTTTATACTAAGTAGAGATATTTAGTTGTTATAAAACGTTTCTAAACAATAACAACCAGACTTGGGTTTAATGATCGTTACCTTCCATACAAATCAGGGTGAAATGCTTATTTCGCCGAACCAATAACGCTTGAGGGATAGAGCGCGGCAACTAGAAATATGACCCTGAGCTGTTTGCGCTAGCTGAGCATGTGAACGGGAGAACAGTGGAAGGCGAGACGAGAGTTGAGCAGACAGATAGATAGATTTTGTCTAGCAAGATTAGGGCCATTGGGCCCTCTCTTCCATCTAATCAGATTATACAATTGATACATAATAAACAATACAAATACTACTTAAATATAATAATACAACGTTGATACAATATAAAATATATAAAAAACAGATTTAGCTTGGTATAGGCAGTAAATTGTTGTATTGCGAGGATGAATAAGCAAGATACTTAGAAGTAAGTTTAAAATTAGAGTAAGGTAAAGAAATACTGACAAAATGTTCACTGCAGATTGTTAGAATACAGCTGGGTATGGTCACGCTAGAATGCCTGTACAGAAGCTATGGTAGTCACATCCTTCGCAATAGCAAATAGCAGTGCATCCTAGGCTATATAGCATGGGAACTAGATAGGCAAGAGGAAGTCGAGGAAGTACAGATATTTTTCAGGGTTGGCACGCTATAACTCACTTCTTGTTGCAGTGCCAAGCTGGGAGTATTGTTACAGAAAAGTCCTAACATAAGGCCAATCATTTAAGTGAGGAGAGATTTGTTAAGGCAGGTCCCTGAGCCGATAATATTACTGGCTGGAAGTTGTCTCGTTTACTGCATCCTTGGTATTGTGCTTCGAAGTTATGTTGGCGGCCTCGTGTTAGTTTTAGTTATTGTTGTTTTAAGGGGCGGAACTACGAGGTCATCTGCCCCTCGCGGCCTCGTGTTGTTTATGGCTCCATCTTTTTCTGATTTTCTTTCAGTGAAGCCACATGTGACCCGTTATTGGTATATTACCTATTGCTATTTATTGGTAATGCGAACAATACGTGCTCAGATGTGTTTAATAAAACTGTTAGTGAGATGTGACGACTGAGCATCATCACCACAATTAATGTTTTCTCCCTCCCAAATGTTTGAATAAAAATAAAGTGAGCATTTCAATGTCTGGTTCCCATTTGTCTATTCGATTCAATTTCAATGAGATTACACTTGTGTCCGAACAAGAAGGCTATGGCGGTGAGGCCAGCCTGGTGGATAAGAGTGAAGTTAGGAAGTCTAACATGAAAAATATTCCATAAGATAAACATTGTACACACTTTATGTACAACAAGATGTTCAGTAAAGAACATATAGCCTACTTTCTCCTAAATGCATGGGTATTGTTATAACTCTTTGTCCTTTTCAAGGAGTATGATTGAATGTTGGTTGTAGTAGCTTTTTGAAATATAACGTGCTATAGGGATATTAAACATGATATGAGGTGCCCTTTGCTAGCGCTACCTCTGTACCAAATTTCGTTCAATTCGGTTTCACCGTGTTTGAATTGATAGGGGGAATCGATTTGCACACATACTTGGCCACCATCTGCAAACTATTGGGCTGATGTTCTTGCAGTTTGGTCAGAATATGTTTCCCACATAAAGATATGGTGTTGCAAAATTTGGTAGAGACTAGATTATTAGGTTGGTCGTAATTACATTTTAGCTTTTAACATTTGGGTGGCCGCGATTACGTTTCCGTCAAGATAGTGGTGATATAAAACATGACACTGAGGTGCCCTTTGCTAGTACTACCTCTGTACCAAATTTCGTTCATTTGGTTCCACCGTGTTCGAATTAATAGGGGGAATCAATTTTGACATAAAGACGGCCGCCATCCGCAAACTATTAGGCTAATGACCTATTAGATTGGTCAAAGGATGCTCCCTCCATAAAGGTATGTTGTTGCTGAATTTGCTAGAGATCGGATGATTAGGCTAATCGTAATTTGATTTAAGCTTTGAACATTTGTGTGGCCGCCATTACGTTTCCGTCAAGATGGCGGCGATATAAAACATGACACTGAGGTGCCCCTTGCTAGTGCTACCTCTGTACCAAATTTCGTTCATACGGTTCCACCGTGTTCGAATTAATAGGGGGAATCGATTTTGACATAAAGATGGCCGCCATCCGAAAACTATTAGGCTAATGACCTATTAGATTGGTCAAAGGATGCTCCCTCCATAAAGGTATGTTGTTGCAAAGTATGGTAGTGATCGGATGGTTATGTTAGTCGTAATTTGATTTAAGCTTTAAACATTTGTGTGGCCGCCATTACGTTTCTGTCAATATGGCGGCGATATTAATCATGACACTGAGATACCCTTTGCTAGTGCTATCTCTGTACCAAATTTCGTTCCATTCGGTTTCACCGTGTTTGAATTAATAGGGGGAATCTATTCTGACACAAAGATGGCCGCCATCCGCAAACTATTAGGCGAATGACCTATGAGATTGGTCAAAGGATGCTCCCTCCATAAAGGTATGTAGTTGCAAAATTTGGTAGAGATCGGATGATTAGGTTAATCGTAATTTGATTTAAGCTTTGAACATTCGTGTGGCCGCCATTACGTTTCAGTCAAGATGGCGGCGATATAAAACATGACACTGAGGTGCCCGTTGCTAGTGCTACCTCTGTACCAAATTTCGTTCCATTCGGTTCCACCGTGTTCGAATTAATAGGGGGAATCAATTTTGACATAAAGATGGCCGCCATCCGCAAACTATTAGGCTAATAACCTATTAGATTGGTCAAAGGATGCTCCCTCCATAAAGGTATGTTGTTGCAAAGTTTAGTAGAGATCGGATGGTTATGTTAGTCGTAATGTAACTTAAGCTTTGAACATTTGTGTGGCCGCCATTACGTTTCTGTCAATATGGCGGCGATATAAAACATGACTTTGAGATGCCCTTTGCTAGTGCTACCTCTGTATCAAATTTCGTTCCATTCGGTTTCACTGTGTTTGTATTAATAGGGGGAATTGATTTTCACACAAAGATGGCCGCCATCCGCAAACTATTAGGCTAAAAACCTATTCGTTTGGTCAAAGGATGCTTCCTCCATAAGGGTATGTTGTTGCAAAATTTGGTAGAGATCGGATGATTAGGTTAATCGTAATTTGATTTAAGCTTTGAACATTTGTGTGGCCGCCATTACGTTTCCGTCAAGATGGCGGCGATATAAAACATGACACTGAGGTGCCTTTTGTTAGTACTACCTCTGTACCAAATTTCGTTCCATTCGGTTGCACCGTGTTCGAATTAATCGGGGGAATCGATTTTCACACAAAGATGGCCGCCATCCGCAAACTATTACGCTGATGACCCATTGGTTTGGTCAAAGGATGCTCCCCTCACAAAGGTATGTTGTTGCAAAATTTGGTAGAGATCGGATGATTAGGTTAGTCGTAATTTGATTTAAGCTTTGAACATTTGTGTGGCCGCCATTACGTTTCCGTCAAGATGGCGGCGATATAAATCATGACACTGAGGTGTCCTTTGCTAGTGCTACCTTTGTACCAAATTTCGTTCAATTCGCATTCACCGTGTTCGAATTGATAGGGGGGGACAGACATTCAGAGTACACACACACACACACACACACACACACACACACAGACTCACACACATACACACACACGCACATACACACACACACACACACACACACACATACACACACACACACAGACAGACACACTTTTTTCGCCCTGTGTTGATCTCATAAGTCTACTTTCATTTTTTGCAAAAATCGAAAGTAGGCTAAAAAAAAGGGGGGGGATACTTTGGTACATAAGAGCGTGTTATTTTGTGATAAATATCTTGTGTAATATTTCTCATCTTCTGGCATATAAATACTTGTTTTCCCGCCTAATGTAATTGGGCACAATGTATGTTGACCAACCGGAAAGCTTTGTGATATAATCTAACAAATATGTTACCAACATTGAAGAAGGCTAATAGTCATGTTTATCTTTAAAACCAGCAAGTATGATTAAAATATTTCATTGGAACTTTATACATATGTCATGGTATTTTCCTTCCTGTGTTGGTAATACTGGAAGAACGCAACATAGCGACAGCCAGCGCTACCTCTTGGTACTTCTATATTCAAAAGTGACGAATCTAATATATGAGTTGCACAATCCTTGCACGTGGCTGAATGTCTCCTTCTGAGCCTGTCTGTGGCGAAGAAACTAGCACCTTTTCTTTTTGTACCTCCTCATAAAAGAACTATATGACCAACAAAAAACTTACCTTAACGCATAGACCTGAAATCCTATCGCGCAAGGCTGGCTGGTCGACTTGACAAACCAGTAGCGAGCTTGATGTTCTAGACTCTTGGACACCACCGCAAGTCTTGCCCCGCCTCCTTCATTTTCCCATAAGATACGCACAGTAGATTACAATCTCCAATATCAATTACGGGGACCATTCCCGGTATAAAAAAAAAAAGTGAAAAATATGATATTTTCTGAAAAGTATATAATTAAATTACCTGGACATGGTATCTAATTTATGAAAAGAATCCATTTATAACCAAGTATACAGTATGTCATTTTATTTTTTTAAAGTGTACCTGCATTCAAGAATAGTTCTAAAAAGTTTTACACATTACACTTCACAAAACGGCTCATAATGAATATTATGCAAAGAACTTCGATTTTCTCCTTGACAACACAATTAACAGCCCAAATATCTTGGGTGGCTTATGCTAATATTATATTCAATACAAATATCCAAAATAAAATGCACACATACCAACTTTCCAAATGACCTTTCTGCAAAAATCCCGCGCAACAGAATACACGAGAAACCAAATGCAGTTGAATCATTATGACAGAAGGCTTCTTTATTTTCTTAACTTTGGCAAAAGAAGAATAAAAAGTAATAATTCTGATTTTCTCCTTTAGACTTTGAATTCTTAACATGTTAAGTAGCCTACACTTTACATGGTTAGCCATTCTTATTTATCGCCATGCGCTATGTTATCACAAGTGTATCCGATACAAAATTCAAATTTGTTTCCTTTCTTTTACAGCATACACGAGAAATCTAAATAATAGGTACTACTGTTTTCCGTATATATATGCACGATAATACAAAATAAGCTACGGACATACTACATACTAAACTCGCAAAGATTGATCGCCACTTAAGTGGAAAATGCAACGCACCAATGCGGTGCTCATCAGGAGGAATTTCATAAACTCAGCTTACCAACTCGTGAAGAATAAACGAACTTAAACGGCTATCGAAAGAAATAAAATTTTCAACACGAATTAAATAAATAAATAAATAAATAAATAAATAAATGCATCAAAATAAATAAATTAAAATAACAAAAAAAAAATCGACATGAAACGCAGCAACACCAGAGAACATGTATGTACACTCTTACAAATTGTACGCAATATTTTCCTTGTAGAAGGGGATTAAAATTGGGAGGAAATGATAGAACGATTTTTTAAAATAATTACTGGGGACAATTTAGATCAATACCATTATTGGGTAAATTGTTCTTGTTAGGTCAAAAGGGTGCTCTTGTAAGGGCAAAAGTCAAAGAATACCAAAACTGAGAATACACTATTGTTTGGTAGGGAATTGTCATAATTTTGTTTGTGGAAAAGGATTTAAGGGTTTAAGTCGATTCTGAATACTCTGAGTATCGATCCAGTATTCAGAATCGACTTCAACCCTTTTGCACAAACGAAGTTATGACATACTCGATTCAGTGTTCAGAATCGACCTAAAACCTTTTGCACAAACAAATTTATAACAATGACCTACCATACAATGCATAATCTCAGTTTTGCTATTCTTTGACTTTATACCCTTTTGCTCCAACGAGAGCGAAATAGTGTTGTTTAATATAAATGTGCCATCGTGACGTGACAGAGGTTTATATTTTAGCCACGTGCGAAAGGGACAATGCCCATTGTCAAAATCGTCAGACAGGACACGCGTACAATATTGTATCGCTGTCTAGATGAAAGACTGCGAACATTTCAAGACAGAGCACATACGTTATTAAAATAAGCAAACACCCATCACCTTCCTCAATTTGATTTCAGACCAGTACAGTGTGTCTGAAAATTAAGTTATCGCGGAAAATGTATAGGGATAATATTCCCTAGGATCCATATTTTTCTGAAACTATTTGGTGAATTGCTAGTAGTAGACTCTCTGCTATTGTTGTTGTTGTTTGAGTCTTCAGTCTTTTGACTGGTTTGATACAGCTCTCCATGCCTCCCTGTCCTGAGCTAATCGTTTCATCTCTGCATAGCTACCACACCCTACATCCGAGGCAATCTGTTTAATATATTCTAACCTTGGTCTACCCCTACAGTTCTTGTTCTCGGCCCTTCCTTCCATAACTAAGCTTGCTATTCCTGGGTGTCCTACTAACCTATCTCTTCTCTTCATTAGCAGTCGCCAGAAACATCTCTCCTCTCCCATTCGTCTTAATACCTCTTCGTTTGTAACCCTATCTACCCATCTGATCTTCATCACTCTCCTGTAACACCACATTTCAAATGCTTCTCTATTATAGAAAAATTATTTTCCGTGTGTTAGTCTCGCAAACACTCGAAAACTACTGCTCCGATTTCGCCGAAAATTTTACAATTTGTTCTCATTAAGGCGAAGGGTGTTGAAAGTGGTTTGAACGAAATCGAATGGGTAGTTAAAAAAAAAAAAATACAAAGCCACACAAATAACGAATCTGGTTGTTGGTTCCTCAGTTTAGGGGCTGCGACAACGCGGTCATGTAGCCCTGTGTACTGTAGATGTGTGTAGAATCTGTCTGATAACCTGTGTTATTTGTATGGCTGTATTAGTGTTTTATCTGTAATTCAAGTAAGGACTGCAGACATTCAATTTTCAAGTAGTTCCTACTTTTGCTATCAAACGCCACCGTCAACGACAACTAGTTCTGAACTTGGTTACTAGATGGCACCGCCGTCGGCTCCTGGCGACGAACGTTGGAACCTAAGAGCGTTAGTCAAATCTAACCTATAATTCAGCTTCACACAATTGTAATTAGTAGTAGGTTCTTTATCATGCCATAAATATATGACATGGGACCACCGCGCCGGCTTTACTTCCCCTCCGAAGGAAGCCATACTGAGGGATATTTAACGCTCTTAAAAATCCGACTACTTCAGACGGGTTAAATACTGAATCTAATAACTTGACGGACAGATGGCGACATAGTTCATCCACTTCAAAATATTCTATGAGCAAAGAAAACATCCCATACTATAATCCCTTTGATCAATAAGTGCAATAAAATATTACTTAACGAAACAGAACCATGCAAATCTCTATATAATGAATAATACAATTACAGCGTTTTAAGTAAGTTATAATAATATTACATTTCACGTTATGTGTTGAGACCAACCGTCTCTAATGTGAGAACGAACTACTAACGAAAGGATGTCAATATTGTAAAGTTATCAAGGTAAGTTCGATAGATTTCAGTTACTATGAAAACAATTCCGTGTCGCTTTAAAGTGTTCATTACAATACCTAAATTCCGTGTAGTTTTTACAATGCCAAGGAGAAGACGAGTTGACATAGGTCGAAGTCAGTCAAATGCGCGGCGAGCTACTTCACGTGCAAACCGGACTGATGACCAACGAGCGACGGATAATGAAAATAGTCGTATTGGCATGTCTGATTTACGTTCGAGAGCGACTGAAAATGAACGACAAGCGAATAGATTCAGAATGCAACGAGTTCGTGAATATCAAACACAACGCCCGCGAGCACGACACAATGAGCATGCCCGATTACGCCGACGCGATGCTCCTGTGAAGCTGGAACGTCAGTTGACCGTACTGGAACGTCAGTTGGCCGTATTAAAAGAGGAGCTCATTCGGCTTGTTTTTCCGAGCTTAGTGCAGAACTTCAAAAAACATAATTGGCTGAGTCAAAGGAGGAGCTCATTCGGCTTGTTTTTCCGAACATAGCGCAGAACTTCAAAAACCATAACGATGCGACGATTATCAAGGGAAAGTACAAATGAGAGGATGTTTTTGATTCCGCGCATCCAGAAAATTCCAACGTACGTGCCATTCGATTTTAAACGGTTGCAATTCCCCGTGCATCTGGCCTTCGCAATGGCCATAAAAAAAAAACACAAGGCCAGTCGATGGAAGTTTGCTGAATTAACTTGGAGTTTCCGTGTTTCGATCGTAACAACTGTATGTCACGTGTTCGCGTGCCGGAAAGCCGCCATCTTTGTTTATTTACGCGCCGGAAAACAAAACTAAAAACGTAGTTTACCAGAAAGCTTTGCATTGAATGTTAACTGCATTTATCTTTCATGTAAATAAAAGACATTGAATTCATTTAAATTACAAACGAATTTCATTTAATAACCAAACAAAACTCAAATCGTACACGATGCGGCTAATATTATCGATCTCAATTAACTGGAGTTGGAAAGTTGCTTACTTACTTACTTCCTCTTCATGGATTAGGCTGTTAGCCTGTTCCAACTTCAATCTTCATGCCATGTCTTTCTAGGACGACCAACGTCTCTTCTTCCAGTAGGATGATTCAAAGGCAAACTTCGGTAGTCTGTTGTTATCCAACATGAGAACGTGTTTTTTTCCAATTTACCCTATTTTGGTATATTCTGTCATTCAGTGAGAATATATTTAGTTGTCTTATTTCTTCATTTCGTATATCTCGTAGGGAGTATTCTTTCACTGATCTGAGGAATCTCATTTCACATGACTGTATCGTATTTCTATGGCTGGTTTTATTCACCCATGTCTCACTTCCGTACATCAAAGTTTGTACAGCCATAGTCTTATAGAATTTAAGTTGAGTATCCTCTCGTACTTTTCCCTTCAGAGTTCGGAGAATTGTCCCACAAATATATTGAAATCGATGAAGCTTTCTCTTCACCTCGTCATCATTAAAAGATGAATCATAACTAAGGTAAATAAAGGTTGGAAGGTTGATTAGGATTAATAATCGCTTATGAAGAGTTACAATCAAATCAATTTCAGGTGGTACGAAGTTCACCGGGTCATCTAGTCCCTAATAATAATAGCCTAATAATAGTAATGGAAATACTCTGTCAGCCCGGAGGCTGAAAAAGAAATTTTAAAAAACAAGACAACGCTCTAAAGAGGTGTACTAGACTAGGTGGGGAGTGAAGTAGTTTGCCATTTCTTTCCTCAGTGCTGACTATTAGCAGAACCTCTCGAAGAATCCCCAGGCACTAACTGAGCTCCGAAAGTCATTACTCAATACCACTCATACCTCAGTAGCTTTCATATAATCGAAGCCATGAATGAGACCGACATACTAAACTCCCGATTATCCGAACTTGTTTGACTGAGGGCAATTCCGTTAATCGAAAATTCGGATAATCCGAAAACATTCTAAATTCTGCGATAAAACATGTATACGGCATCTACGTGAGCCTTAAATTCGATAGTGCACTCATTTACCGTCCATGAATCAATCTTAAAATGTAGGTTTCCAAACGGTAAAATGTATTTCAAGGTTGTGTTCGTTAACCCGTGAGAACTGGCGTGAAAAAATATAACTCGAGGACGGGCGCCGGGTCATTTTGACCTATAGAGTAACACCCCCTTTTTTTCTAGTCGGGAAAATCCACAGCTTGCTTCCAGTCGACCGACCGGGTCAGGGAATGGAATGAATGAAGGCCTCTTCTAGCGGCGAGGATATGAACTGCGCCGGCTGCCGAAGCCTGTCGCACTCCCCTGGGGCAATGATTAAATTAATGGCAGATGAAATGATAGTGGAGAGTGTTGCTGGAATGAAATTGTGACAGGGAAAACCGGAGTACCCGGAGAAAAACCTGTCTGCCCCCACTGTGTCTAGCACAAATCTCACATGGAGTGACCGGCATTTGAACCACGGACCCAGCGGTGAGTGGCCGGCGTGCTACCGCCCAAGCCACGGAGGCTCTTTTTTTTTTTTAATGAAAATCCACAGCCTGCTTCCAGTCGACCGACTGGGTCAGGGATTGGAATGAATGAAGCCACCTTCTAGCGGCGAGGATATGAACTGTGCCGGCTGCCGAAGCCTGTCGCATTTTTTCTAGTCGTACGGATTTTAATTAAGTAATTTACACCGGGTGTCTTACGATAAACCAATCCCAAACATAAAATAAGGTTTAGTTGCATAGTTCGAAATTAACATGCAGAAAAATGACAATTATTTTTACAACAGTATACAGTAATTGGCGGTAAAGGAATTATCTTCAATTTTAACTCACCTGGTGACCCATGCATCCCTAGCCCCTACACATGGATCAAGAAGAACGTGAGCCTTGTAGTTTGTTCTGGTGCTGTACAAAATTGGTGGATTTGCCCCCTTATTTTTACATATCGCCCCGACTAATGTATGTGTTCACAAAGCTATGGACATGTTAATTTTGCATGGCGAAGTTCAAGCCTAGGAAGGAAGGTATTGTAGGCGACAGGAAATAAGGGCTGAACAAAACGAAAATATAAAACATTATTTAAGCCTCGGATCTAAAATACACATACGCCAGTCCTCAAGGGTAAGTACAGACCGTCAAATGAAATAAGATTTTTTTTTCGATTCGGTTATTCTGGACGTTCGAATAATCATAATAAATTATTAGTATTTTACACAGATTAATCCCAATTATTTCCATTCATCAGGCTCGTAGCTTGCCACGGTGGGTGAGTGGTTATCGTGTCGGACTACCAACCCCAAGCTTGCAGGTTCACTCCTGGCCATGGTAAGTGAATTTTGAAAGGCGACAAAAATCACGACCCGCATGTCATGCGTTTTTGTCATGTTAAAGAATCAATTTTAATTCAGTAGGCCGTGTTCATAATGGCAAAATTAGTTCTGGGATTTTCCACCAACACAAAGTTCCTCCAATCTCTACTAGAAAGCGCTCGATATCTAACCTACTTGACTTTCATAGCGTTCCAGGGAACGACAAAATACGACATGCAAGCTGCCCTCTGGGCGTCCAATAACAAAGCTTGCACCCGGCATCAAGGCCATACGATATTATTATTTTTATCGGGCTCGTTTTGGATTTGCTCGTAAATTCGAAGCCTGATGTCACTCCCTACACCGCGTAATTAACCAGGTGAAAGTTCCACTCTGCAATTTTATAATATTCGATGCTCTAACAAGAAAACTGTATGTAAAGAGAAAAATACTTCTAATACTTCCCAGACTTGAGGAGACATGATTTGGAGACACACAATGGATGTAAACAAGTAGTGCTAACAAAGCAGTGGAGACGAGACGGCTGTGAAAGTGATATCGGAGCGGTGAGAATGTGCTGAAACAGAGGAGAAGCCTGAGAGACTGCCGGAAGTTACAAGTGCACGTGTAAGGTGTCCTGTAGGCTACTGTATGGTACTGTCCTGTCCCCTGTCCAAGCCAGCCAACTTACGCATACTTAGGCTTGCCATACGTCCCGGTGTCCCGCCCGGTTTTATCAATGTCCCGGAAAACGGCCGTAAGATGTAAAAAGTAATGCATTTATGTGTTTAAGAATCTTTTATCAATCGGTTACTTTTCAACAAGTTCAAAAAGTTGTAGTTTTTAAAATAATAATAATAATAATACTTAGTAATTGTTCAATTAAACAATTTTATGACGTATTTAAATTGTAATTTATTAACACTTCTTTCTAGATGGTAGACCAGAAAAAATTATCATTTAAAAAGAAAAATTATATATTTTTATGTAGCAAAAATTCCTTTTTATTTTTAAAAGGTGTGTAGAACTAACAATTTAGGGTGCCAGATTCCCCCCTCCCGTCACTTGCGAGGCTTAAAAAAAGGCTTAAAACTCTAAAACTGCTTCTAATTTTTTTAAAATACCTTATTTCCCGGTAAGGCCATCCCATATTAATGTGTCCCGGTTTCACTCACCAAAAATAAGGCAAGCCTACGCATACTGAAGGTGGTCAGAAATGCACTGGGCAACATACGTTTTAGGGCAGTGATCCCCAACCCGTCTGCGGACCACTCAGTCCGAAATTGTGTCATATACAGACGTCCCCCACCCTCATCATAACGTCTATACCCTTCCTCAGCGCCTTTCCCGTAACAAAATTCGAAGGTAAAACAGTTCTTAGAAAACTCAGCTATTTTTCTAGGTTTGTGCCGTGTCTTGTGTGGGGTTTCGCCTAGGACACCAAGCTATCTCATCAGCGGGCTCCAAGAGCTCCAGGCGAAACCCCACACAAGACACGGCACAAACCTAGAAAAATAGCTGAGTTTTAATTCACTGGCCATGAAAGCAATATACCATCTTTTTTGGAAGCCTTCATAGGGAGGTTATGTCTGCTGAGCGTTTAGTTCTCACAGTGAAGAGGTGCAGGTGCGCTTCATAAAAAGGGAGGTATCGCGCAGTTCGCTACTCCTATAGGGGTCCGGGCGGGGATACCAAAGGCCCGCTGATGAGCCAGCTTGGTGTCTTAGGCGAAACCCCACAAACCTAGAAAAATAGCCGAGTTTTAATTGACTGAAAGCCAATATACCAGTTCTTAGAAAACATTGTTTTTCATAAACCAAAATTACTTTCTATTATACTAATTATAGCACACATAACGTAAAAAGTTTCAAATACAAATTTAGGTTGACACAACAATTTTGTATATAAAGTACGTTGGGATTTTTGTTTAAAACTCAGTTTTTCTCCTTTGAATTTTGTGCACGAATATCTTTGACAAGCTGAGGAATTCAAGGAGTTATGTTCTTGCTCAGAGCTAACCTCAGATCACTGCTTGAACCTAGCAGTTTTCTTCGTTAGCCTTTAATCAACAATAAAGTCGAGATTCCCCGCTCCCTGTCCTGAACGTTTATTTGCCACATTTAAACATTAGTTATGAAATTTATTTTGCATCATATTCTAAAGATACTTTAATTCAACAACTGATAGTCATCGGCACGGACCATTGTCATTCTACGCACATCGCTTTCAAAATCCCCTTTTATTGGCAACTATTTGATGTGTGCTGACCCCAAACCACCTACGGTTCACGGACCATTGGTTGGGAACCATTGTTATGGGGGCAGTGCGGGGTGGATCCAGGATTGGACAAGCTAAAAGCAACTTACTTTTTCAAAGTAACAGTAACAATAACAGTAATAATGTTATTGGTTTTATGTCCTTTTAACTACTGCGGCTTTCAGAGAAGCCAGGGAACAGGAATTTTGCTCCGATGGGGATCTTTCACGTGCCAGTAATCTACTGTCACGGTTCCCTCACATTTACGCACCCTAAAATGCCAACCGACTGCGCTAGGATTCGATCCTGTAACCATGGGCACAGCAGGCGAGATCGTTACCACTGAGCCAAGCAGCCAGTCGAAAGTAACAGCACATACAGCAATAGATGTTAAGATAACTTGTCACTTATCACAACGGCACCGACAGCAGTGGCTACGCTGGCTAAAGCGCAGCATTAGGTAATGGGGCCAAGCCCTCTGCTGACTCGGTAGACGCGTGGGCTCGATCCCCACCGTCGGCCGTCCTTGAAATGGTTTTCCGTGGTTTCCCATTTTCAACACCAGGCAAATGCTGGGACGGTACCTTCTGATAGGCCACGGCCGCTTCCATCCACATCCTTGTCCAATTTCATTCATCTGCATCCATTCCATCTCTCATCCCGACGCGCAGGTCGCCCACGGGCGTCGACTAGAAAGACCTGCACTCGGCCTCTCAGGAGACCACACGAAAAAAAAAATCACAACGGCAACGCGGTATTTCACCATTTGCTGGTTTCAACAGCTGTCAGCGTTCTTCTTTCATAATACAGAGTATAGTATAGTTCTCTCTCTTTCCTCATTAACAACCGGCTTGCTTTTGAAACCTAGCTGGGCAGATATGTTTGCATTCCATGTATGCGTGGAGCTAAGGATTTCTTAGCTCGAGGCAAACTACAGTATGTCAACTCGCCACCGTAGCCAATGAGAGCAAGATTGGACAGATGTGCATGCAACTGTACAACACTGGAAACCTGACAAGCGAGCCGGCAGCCAGGACCGGACTCTCGACTCCATGTGGAGTGATAGAGCAAGCATGCTATTGGTCAGAGGCGAACGAAGGTCATTGTCGTCGTGTGCTACTGACTAGAACTATATACGTTCTTACAATAACTTGAGTAACTTATGTGATTTATCTACGGGTTGTTCATCACTCCCTCCTGGCAAATGCCGGGATAGTACATTACTTCAAATTCCGGGGCGCCTCCACAGGGGCTCATATCTAGTGGGACGTGGGATGGCGACCACGGGACCCCAGTTGAGTCCGGCATTGCTGCCACTTGTGCTGGGCTCCTCTCTGTCTTCATTCCTGTCGTCCTATCTCGGTCAACTCTTGTTCTCTTCCGACCCCGACGGTATTAGGGTATCCGAGGCCTAGGGAGTCTCTTCCTTTCCCGCCTTAATTGGCCCCTGTCTCATCTTTTCTGATACCCTCCTTCTGCGAGAGTCAGCCTTCTTTTTCTATTCATGTTATCTCCTGCCTTCTGCCCAAGGCCCTCAAGGAGGCAGGGTATATATTATAGCCCCACCACTTCTGGTGCTCCCTGGATATTGCTACATCCTCAGGGGCTCACGGCCGGCGAGGTCGGGAGTTGACGATCCCGGGAGATTCCCGAGCTGGTTCCGTTTTCTCCCCTTTCTCCACTGACTTTGGGTCTGGCCCTCTCCTCCTCTTCCTTTCCTATCTGCCTTTCATGGCTCTCCTTCCTTCCAAGTCCCTCAATCCTCTCTTCTAGGGTTGAGGGCATTCCTTTTCTTCATGTCCTTTATTTGTCTTATCCTTTATTTGTTTACAATTTCTTCTAGTATGTAAGTCTGTAGTTAGTATTAGTTATAGTTTTCATTCTCATCTTTCACTATCACTCGAACCATTAGGGGCCGATAATTTTTGTTTTAGGGGCCTAACATCTACGTTAATTATCATCATCATTATCATTCCGGGGCGCCTACCTCAATTACAGTTACACACACCACTACAGCCATCAAATCAATACAGATTATCACACTAGTTCAACACATACCCCGGGGCTGATGACCAAGATGCCCCAGGCCCCTAAAATGAATTAACAACAAACTAGCTCTCCATTTCAATCTGACTCCAGTAAGAAAATTCTCAAACTAATTTATGGACATAGCATGCTGAGGTTAGGAATATCAGGATCAAATGATGACAGAAATCTACTTACCACAATGGTCAGTAAGTAGCCTGAATGAATCACGTGGCTAGGTCCATCTGTAACAAGGAACACAACAGTTGGGTCAGACACAACACTTCCTGCAATCATCTGTACAATGGCCATCACACTTCCGCTCCCAAGATCACACTTTACCTCTAGTGTGACGCGACATAGAACAAAGCGTCAATAGGGCAGGGCAAGTCCACAAGTGTGAGACTGGGACAAAACGCGTATCCAGGACATTACTCTTCGGGGAAGGGGTGAATCCGTAAAAATAAGTCAGCATACGTTTGAAGAAACATGAGTCAGGATGAATTTTTATGTTATCATAGGTATGTGTTTGGGTCGGGAATCAATCTGGTTGGTTGGTTCCTTAGTTTAAGGGCGGCGACAACGCGGTCATGTAGCCCCGTGTACTTTGGTCTGTTTGATACAACCGGTGTTAATTGTGATGGCTGTATTGTTGTTTGAGTCTTCAGTCTTTTGACTGGTTTGATGCAGCACTCCATGCCTCCCTGTCCTGAGCTAATCGTTTCATCTCTACATAGCTACCACACCCTACATCCGAGGCAATCTGTTTAACATATTCTAACCTTGGTCTACCCCTCCAGTTCTTGTCCTCGACCCTTCCTTCCATAACTAAGCTTGTTATTCCTGGGTGTCTTAGTATGTGTCCTACCAACCTATCTCTTCTCTTCATTAGCAGTCGCCAGAAACATCTCTCCTCTCCCACTCGTCTTAATACCTCTTTGTTTGTAACCCTATCTACCCAACTGATCTTCTTGTCTTCATCATTAGCTGTATTAGTGTGTGTTATCTGTTTTAATTCAAGTAAGGACTGCAGACAATAATTTCAAGTAGTTCCTACTTTTGCTGCCAAATGCTACCGTCCTCGACACCTAGCTTGAGGACATGGCTAATAGATGGCATCGCAGTCAGCACCTGGTGGCGAACGTTGGAACTAACAGAGCGTTATCAATTCTAACCTAGAAATTTTGGCTTCACACAAGTGTAGTTAGTGGGAAGGTTCTTTTACATGCCATAGATCTATGGCATGGCACCGCCGGCTTTAGTTCCCCTCCGGAGGAAGGCATACTGGGAGATTTTCAACGTTCTTAAAAAATCCGACGAGTTCGGCCGGGTTTGAACCCGCGACCTTGGGCATAGAAGCTCAGCATGCTACCAACTACGCCACCGAAGCCGCCTGGAGTCAATCTGGAATTAGCGCAATCAATTTCCAGACACCACGGCAACCAGTGTTCGCTATCCATGTACTGTAGAGTAGGTCAGTAGCCTCATATAGACGAGTATAGACGTTACTAAAATAACACAAACTATTTGTTACGTGTTCTTTGTTCATCTACGCATACTAGATCAGTAGCGTCACCTATACGTTGCTATACGGTCGTAACCTCTTAGCCACAGTTCACGCCACGATTTTTGGCCGGTGAATCCCAACTGCGCAGTCTTACAGAGGACAGGTGGCGAAACCTAGGCATGTACAATAGTGATACGAGATTTATTTTCCGCGCAACTGAAAACTCACGATATCAATATTGCACATGCCTGACTCACCAACTGTCTGTCCTCTGTACGGCTGTGAAACTGGGACTGACCGGTCAAAAACCGTGGCGTTAACTGTACCTGTTGTTCGTTCATCTACGCGTACTAGGTCAGTAGTCACCTTCAGGTGAAGAAAGCCCTGCGCGGATGCGGATATCCGCGACATTTTTCGCCATGCGGATATAGTTTGCATGACTGAGCGGATAGAGGATAAGCTGCGGATAATGTTTGGAGTACATTTGCGGATAATTTTAGAATATAATCCAAACTTGTTGAATATCATAACTAGGACCCAGATGTTTATGACACATCATATTTTTTGCGCTATGTTTTTACATGACAAGTGTAAGATGATGATTTACGCTAATTGATTCAAATTATGTCATTAAGCATTATTAACAGTCCGACCTGAAGAGGGTTCAATTCTGGCTGTATAACATTCATTTTATACAAAGCGCATGGCATACATACATACATACCTAAGGGAACGACTTTCTTCTCAAATGTCTAAATGTGTTGCATTGATACTTTTATGTTCGACCCTGGTGAAATGTCAATATTATATGTCAAAGAACTGTACTATAATGAGGTTCATTATACAAGTACAAGTTTTAGTTATGATACAGTTTCTCGCACCAATCAGAGCTCAAGAAACAGTTGTGTGACCAATTAGGTAAGGATAGCATCAAACCAGCGCTGACTTCCACGGCCTTCTATTTTCAATTTCACTGTGTGGGTCAAGGAGGATATATGGGTAGAGCAGCAACTTAATGCAAAATTTTTACCCCAACAATTGCTCGACGCAAATAGTTCCAACTGACAATATGAGATGGCGCGACGATGCACTCGAGCTCGATCCGTCCCCGACCTGGCCTACTCGCTCCTCTCCCCTCCCGGCCCGTGCCTACCCCTCCCTTTCCCCTACTCTATCCCCCCCACCACTACTTTATATTCCTTTCTTTCTTTCATATTTTAGTAATTGGTCTAATAATAGGCGATTTCTTCCCCCTGTGATATCAGGTAGAGTAGAAAACATAGGCTCTATCAGAATAGTTGTGGATGTTTCCACAAAGCACATAGCATGACATAGGCCTACCCCACAGATATGTACAAATAGAAAGAGTAGGCTACTATACTACAATATTAAAAATGAATTGTAAGACAAAATTACAGCTGCACTTATCACACACCAGTATTATTTAATTGTCCGTGCTGTACTTCCAATCAATCGAATTAATAAATATCACGTTTGAATTACGGGAAGCGTTGGAACAACCAGCCACCAGCTCTTACTTTGAATTATATCGATATTATCTGATATCGTTTTCGAGCGCAGTGTAACGACTAAAATCGATGTGTGATTCAATATAATTCAATTTCTTCGTATAATATTGTTCGAAACCGATTGTATTCCTTTCTAAGCACTGCAATATGTATTTACTATTGATATATATTCAAATATTAATTAAATATACAACATTAACGAGAATACTCACCAATTTTCCGATTTTGCTGCCATCTATAGAAGTACAACACAACTACATCGTCGTACGCGATGACAGCTAGCGTTTTTAACGTTGTCAGCAGGTACTACTACAAGGCAAGCTAGCGTTGGTACCAAAAGTCCCTATAAAGTTTCAGCCGGTCGGTGTGGGTAGTGTCATAGTGGGATAGTCGAGGAGGCCATTATATTCTCTGCGTCCCATGCTCTCTGTTCAGTACATAAAACTGGCGAAATATCGACTGATATTTATGAATATTTATGTTCGAACATAAAATAGTTATAATTATCGTCGAACATAAACAGTAATATGTAACTCGCCTTTAATGGTAATTAAGACACGTATGAAAATTATAAAACTCGCTTCGCTCGTTTTATAAACATACTCCTGTCTTAATTATTGCCATTATAGGCTCGTTGCATAATGTACTATAAGCTGTACGGTATCTAATTAAAATATTATTGTAATGACAGTAGATTCGGATAACAAACGTGCGTATGCGGATAACAGTCCTGCGGATGCGGATAATGTTTTGTTTATGGGCTACGTTGCTACTAGAACGCAAGTTCTTAGTTACGTGGTATTTGTTCACGTATGCATACTAGGTCGACGTATGCATACTAGGTCAGTAGCGTCTCCTATCGTTGTTATAACAACGCAAGCACTTAGTTCGGTGTTGTTTGTTTCGTATAATGTTCAACCCGAACGGAAAAGTGGAATTTGTATTTCCACAAATTTTAACAGTAGAGACTACTAATTACTAGGGAACGAGTTTCTATGTAAATACATATCTATTTAGGAAGCTAAACTTAATTATATTTTGTATTATCTTTAAGAATCACGGCATGGGGTTGAAAAGTGGAGTATTTATTTTCCATATTTTTCCATATTTAGCAGATATGCTCCATGTTCTTAGTCATTAAAATCAATATAGTCCATATTTCGGCTAGAAAATATTAAATTCTAGTAAATTAGCAGTCCTGTCAATAATGAAGATACAAGTTAAAGATCTACAGTATGTTTAAAAATTTAAATCGTAGTACAGGTAAGCTTAAGTTGCAGATGTGGCCAAAATTGAAGATGGACACTGCACTTTCAAAGAACCTTGGATATGAAGCGATGGGAAAGGTTGTTGCAATTTTGTGTGGAGATTTAAGTGTAAAGTGAACGCTGGATTTAACCCCAGCAGTCATTGTGAAGTACAAATAAATATGCCCCCAGGTGTCCCAGAACATGAAATAGGCGAAAATCCAAAATGAAGAGAGAAAACCTACTTTATTTATAGAGATGACAGTGATTTAGGAGGATCCGATCACCATTTCCAGAACTTCATGGGAATTGCTGAACTTCCTCCTCACGCTTCAAGAAATTCAAAATACCTACTAGGCTACACTGTATTCACATTTTTATTTTATTTTAAGGACATACCTTCTCAAGTTTTATACGCATGTGCGGGAATCCATATTAAATTAATCAACATTTCCTCTCGATTAATGTTGCTGTTGTACCCGGAGGGCCAATGGCCTGTCAAGAGGAATTTTATTGTCCTGAGCACCAGATGGCGATAGAGCGTCAGCCTAATGACATCAGACGGTTCTTCAGGTAGGGAGAGAAGTTTTTGTGCTCAAATTAAGTGTAACGTACGTTGTATAACAGACCTGTTCTTTCCCACAGTTCAGGGTGTTCCCAGAAGCAACACAGAACTGCTCGTGAAGATTATTCTATGGCGCTAACACAAGAGCGTAACATGCTAACCGCATCGCAGAATCTCTTTTGAGATTGTTCATTGTTGTTGATCCATATAAGGGCTTTGCGGCATCGCGACGATGTAACCCCCCCTCTACGTGTGTGTGTGTATGGAATCTGTCTGATAACCTGTGTCATACTGAAACCTGTGGCAGTTTGCGTATTTTTAATGAGGCTAGAATCTTGAGCAGGCGTCCATGATTAAGTTAGGAATCATCGTGGTAGGACTACTGAGGATGGAATCGAACCTCAACAGAATGAATTGAGGTAGCAGTGTTGCAACTTACGATTGTTTACATTTATTTTTCCGGTTTCTACGGGGTCTGAGATAATGTGAAGATTAATTTCTGTCTGGTAGATGGTCAAGGCCATTAAGAAGGTACCAAACAGACATTTGCCTAAATATGAAAATTGAAACCCATGGTAAATCATTTCGAGGTTGGCCGACGATGGGGTTCGAACCCACTTGTCTAGCGAGTCCGAAGATAGCCTTGTATCTTAGCGCGCAGCTACCCCGGTTGGTATTGTTAGTAACTCATAAGACAGGAAAATGCTAGTAATTAAACGTGTATAAATTTCAGTGTTATACCAATAGGGAAACCCTGATTTTATTCGCTCAAGAGACTTTACAAATGTCTCTATTTACACAATACTATACATGTGTAGTTTTGTTTGTTTGTTCGCCGAAATATAGCCTACGTAAGACTCTAGGTGTAGTGTCATTTTGAAATAATTAACCAAGCTTGTGTGAAAACATTCTTTTTTAACCAAAATATATCTAATTGTTATTATATAGTGCAGGGGTTCTCAACCTTTTTCAACCATCGTACCCCTTTAAAAAAATTAAACATCCTGCGTACCCCCTACTAACCTTTCTTAGGTAGTAATAATGGTTATTAAAAATGTAAAAGGTATTTAGTTAGTATGGTTTAACCTTTGTAATTGTATAAGGAAAGATATTTTCATAAAACAAATTATAGTTGTTTTTCAGTTCCTTTTCCCAAAGGGTGATGTTTGCAATCATTGCGTTAGTTTTCATTTCAACATAGAACATATCAGAAACACTACCTTGCATACACTTATTCCAAATGTTCAGTTTTTAAAAAATATCACTTAAATAGGCCAATTTTAAAAGTCAACCAAAGTCAATTGAGTACTGATGATAAATTAGAATTGTGCTCGGTAAAGAAAACCTGCAATTCTCCGTGGAGTTCAAATACACGCGCCGTAAATAACTCACACAGTAGCCACGGCACGAAGCTCACTGCGCATGTGGATCGAGTAGAAGGATGGCCTGCCACGTACCCCCTGAAATGTTTCGCGTACCCCTAAGGCATACCTGCCAACCTCTCAAACTGAAATATGGGGAGATTTTGAACCTAATCATATTTCTTCGCCTTATTACCGAGGAACCGACAAAATCACTCAGATTGAAAAATCACAATAGTCTACCATCATATTACGCTAACAACATCCAAGTTTTATGCTACACAGATAATGTCACGTGTTGAACTAGTCTACAATATTCCGCAGCCTACAACTACCTCTCACCCACAGGCTATTATGAAAACTTCTAGGAACACGTGCTGAATTAACCATCGAATATTTCAAACAAAGACATATTCAAATACAACTAAGCGGGACGCGTAGTTATGGAGAATTATCTATAAATTATATTGATACGAAGCGAAACTGCGGCATCGAAACACACTTCTCGTAAAATCGATCTATTCGATGGATGAATGGAGTTTGTCTTCTCGCACTTTAAATCCGAAATAACGCACGTGATTTTAAAAAAACCGGGAGATTTAATACGTTCAGCGGGAGGGCGGGTGAAATTGTGTAAAATCGGGAGTCTCCCGCCTAAAGCGGGAGAGTTGGCAGGTATGCCTAAGGTGTACGCGTACCACAGATTGAGAACCCCTGATCTAGTGACTTCGCGATAATATTGGCAACACTTTAAAAGGTAGAGTTGTAAATAAATAAATAAATAAATAAATAAATAAATAAATAAATAAATGCATTTAATTCGTTGTCCAGAACAGCTTGTTTTCTTGTCTCGCCACCTTCCCTGGTTTAGAGAAACGTACTGAGATAGATATCTGCATGGTCTTGTTTTGAAATCGGTCCTTAGTCATCTTAGAGGAATTGACTTAATTACATACTTGCATAAATCAAAAATAGGGATGATGACAGTGATTGCCTTAAATTCCTGACCGAAACAAACAAACAAACAAACAAATAAACATGCCGTAATACAAACGGAAGACTGTGACGGTATTGTGGACAAGGTTTCAACGTTCCCCGAATTGTTCAAAGGCTGTTGGACGTATTACTAACGGAAGTGGATTCCACACAGTCAGCCACATAGCCGGGTTCGATCCTCATAGGATTATTTTATTGCATCCATTCACCCCTGTACACAGACCGCTAATGGGGTGCGGCTTAGAGCCATGTGGCAAACCAGTAGTTGTTCGATCCCCCTCTCTCCCTTTTATTGATCCATCGAAACACTCGTGAAATGAAAACAAAACTACTCGCATGCCTTAAATACAGGGTTTCAATGGTCGGGTTTTGCACTTTTTCCACCCAAACATAGAAAAGTGTTAGCAAACAAGTGAAGTACTGTAGTTATTACTTTAGATACATAGTTTTCATGACACAGCCATGGGGCGAAAGCAGAGTTGGGGAATAATGCGTTACGAGTAACGCTGTAACTAATAACAGTAACTTCACGGTGACGAGGAGGTATCGACATCTATATAGTTAAAACACTAAGCTGATATTTGTTACCACGACATTGAGATAACGTCTTAACCGCTTGACTTCGTAATGCATTCTAACGAGAGCTCTTGGCATGTAGATTTGCAGAGTGTCTCTAAAAGGAAAATATATGATAGGGTATATTTTTAAATTATTAAAGAAAAATGTAATATTTGTCGCTCCCGCGCTTGCGCACAATGACTATTCTACCAGAGAAATGGCAGATCCCGCCGCGTCTTACTGAGAGCTTTGTTTATGAGAATTAAAACGGGGAGATATATTGTTGTGGCTCTATGGCTCAAACTATTAGAGTAAGTACAGTATATGTGGAGGCAAATCACTTTATGGGCAGTGAGCTTTAATCCTTCGACTTGATTTAAAAACTTCCAATAAAACACTTCAAATTACCAATTTTCAATTGGTTTGGCGTACTTTATCACAATCAATAAAGTCAAAGGGGAAACTTTGGAACGTGTAGGTCTCTATTTGCCTCATCAAGGTTTCAGTCAGGGCCAGTTAGATGTTGAGAAGTCGATCTTTCGACGGCCTTAAAGTTGCAAAAGTGTCAAAAAGTAATCGTTCAAAAAATGCATACTGTATAAGAGAATCCTTCAGTAAATATTTTCCCAATGACAGTCATGTTTTGGCGGGTATCAACTAGTTACAAATTAAATTAACTGCATACCTGCAAACTTCCTAAATAGCCTATCTGTAAAAAAAAAAAAAAAAAACAAGCGACAGAATACGCGGGAAACCGCATGCAAAAATGTCTTATTTTCATAATTTCAGATAAGAATAATTCTTAGGCATTACCGGTAATATAGGGTGTTTCTAAATTCCCATTACACACACACGTTTACAATGAGCTTCTGTAACTAAAATAGTGAACATATCTCAACCCACATATTCGTATACATAGATTTAATATCTTGAGTGTAAAGGATACGATGATGATCATTTGACGATAGAATCTAACAGGGAAGTTTCTGAACCAGGGAATCGTCAATCCTGCTGGAACCTTGCAGAGACGTTGGGTAAGCCCTACTAGGCAGAACCGCGAAGAAAAATCTTCGGAAAATAACTTATTCCCGCCGTAGACGGCAGTAGGCGTAAGTACCGCAATTTTGAACTGTGCGCGCTGGTCAAGGGGGAGTATGCCTCTCGCCTGATTCGTGTGTCAAAAGAACACGTTCGAAAAGACTGCCTCTCATCCGGTGACTGTGCGCCAGAGGCCGGGAAGCACGGTATGGTTGAGAAGCAACCTCTTTCGCAGCATATCAAGCTCTTGCCTACCGGCTCGCCAATTTCAAATTGTGAATCTTACTTTGCCTTTCTGGTACGAAAGGAAGTTATGATGTTGGTGATGATAATTTTTGTTTAAAGGGGCCTAATATCTAGGTTATCGGTCCCTAATGGTTTGGGCGATAATGAAAATGAAAGATGTTCAAATAAAACTTACAACTAAAACTAACTACTCACAAACTACCAGAGGACATGGGTAACAAAAAGGTGAAGAATTTAAATGAAAGACAGGAGGAAAGGAAGTGCGCTCAACCCTCGAATAATGAGAATTGAGGGACTTTGAAGGCAGGAGGGCCAAGAAAAGCAGCGAGGAAAGGGAAAGAGGAGAACGTCCACCCCAAAGGCAATGGGGGAAAAGGGAGGGGGGGGGGGGCACAAACGCCCTCGGGGTTGCCAAATCCCGAACTCACCAGACGTGGTGGGGCTACACACACCCTGCCTCCTTGAGGCCTTGTGCAGACGGCAGGAGATATCATGAAACGAAAAAGAAGGCTGACCCCTCGAAGAATGAGGTATCAGGAAATATGAGGTAAGGGCCAATTAAGGCGGGAAAGTGAAAGACTCCCTAGGCCTCGGATACCCTAATACCGTCAGAGTCGGAAGAGAACAAGAGTTGGCCAATGAAGGCCGAAAGGAAATGTGATAGTGAGGAGACCGGCACAAGTAACTGGAAGCAATGCCGGACTCGGCAGGGGTCCCGTGGTTACCAACCCACGTTCCACTAGCCGCGGGCCCCTGGGGGAGAGGGGAAGTTAATTTCCGAAATGTTTTTATTCATGGTTCTGCCTAGTTGGACTCTCACAACTTATCTGCAAGATCCACGAATCTCCGGTGTATTAATCAATCTCATGCAATGTTTTTCAGGTGTATGATATAACTCCTATTACAATTTGGGTACAATCTTCGTGTTGACCGACTTAAAAGCATTTACATTTCATTTACTAAGGCAACACGGAAACATGGCTTCCAACACGATAACGTTAATTTCTCAGATAAGATTGGCGTCAGGAAGTGCATTCACTAGTAAGAAATCATCCACCGCATAGAAACTCTTTTTATCTCATTCCAGACCCCATAGAAACGTGAAGGCATAGAAATATGTCCACATACATACTTTCCACGAATGGCGGGTTGCTGGAATGTAATTATACTGTCCATAAAAATACAATATTAGTGATAAAACCTCCTTCGTAGTTTCAAATGTCATGTTTCCACACGTAAATTAACGGGAACTTTTAATTATTTTTAATTTAAAATTTTACGCGCATTTGCGATGAACGTATTAGAAATTACCCTGTTTACCAGTGCTAATTAATCAATGTGTTTTCAAACCTAACTAGGAAAGTTGTAAAGCTACAGATAACGCTGAACTAGGTCAATTGCTTTCTTGCCACCAGGCTTTGAGAAAAAAAAAAATGGCTAGACTTAGTGGGATAAATGCTATGTTGGCAGCAATGAGCACAACCTGTTGAAAAATACAATAGGCTCTAACGTTCCAGAACATTAGTTCGCAATGGATTCGTCGTTTGTTTACCGTGTGGAGTAGGAAAACAAAGCAGGTTCAATGACACCCAAAGAAAAATAATAATAGCTCTTTCTCGAGACACTAAACGAATGAAAGACATCGAACTGCTGGCCAACATATTTCATTAGCATTATACAGGGTTGGATAAGTTACTTTTTTAAAGTAATTACGTCACAGTTACCACACATAATAACTTAGTTACCATTACAGTTGCAATTTTCAATCGTTACTCTTCCGTTACGTTTGAATACAATATTTGTTTAATAATTAGGAAACGGATCTTTATGTGCTGAAAATATTTTATTTTTATGTAGTAAAAAAATTGAAAATATTTATAAAAATGGAAAAAATGTATAAAATTTCAAAAAACATTGTTTCAATATTGCAAATTTATAAACACTCAAGTTTTAAAAAATCGAAATTCTTCAGGACTTAAAGACAGTGCATTAAAAATTTTAAGGGGCGGAACTACTGTCATCGCGGCAGGAGTTGGCAGTTGAACACGCTGCGACGGGGTGCGGGGGGGTCTTGCAGTACGCATGCGCGGCCCGCATATTCCTAAGTTAAATATATCGGCTTGCCGCATGCCAATGGTTGTCATTGCAGCAGGCGACACTCAGCCACCGAAAGAAGGAATGTGCTGAGTGAATGTTTTTAGAATGCGCGATACGCAGTGAGCGGGAAGACCCATGCAGTTCAAACCCGACTGCCAACTCCTGACGCGATATCAGTAGGTACCCCACGGAAAGCAAAACCATTTTTTTCGGAAATGAGTTTATGGTGCATTCTGGTGGCCAGCCATCATTACTACAGGTCAGTTGAAATTAATTTCAAATAAAGCGGAATGTCACTGAGATACAGAGGTTTTAATTTTTAGTGGAAACGGAAAGAAAGTCACATATCCTCTCAATTTTTTCATAATTTAACTTTAGTTGTACTTCCTTTATAAGAAATAAATTTGGCAAAAAAAATGTATATATATATTGCTTACCCTCAATTGGGGTGTTTTAAGAATTTCTTTTTAGTTTTGAATGTTTAAATTCGCTCTCCTGAAAAAAATACCCAATGTGACTTACCCCAGTTTTCCCGTGGAGTCTTCAATTGTGTTAGAACAAAGAAAAAACAACAATTCATGCGTTAGAACAATAAATAATAATGTATGTAATTTTATTCAAAATATTTAAAAAAATCATTTACATAAAAGAAATTCAAAAATATTTATTTTTATGTGAAATAAAATATCAATTTACAGATTACAGCGTTCGAGTTCTGAATTTCTGTCTTAGTTACACCATACAGTCTTTCTATCTATAACGAAAAATATATATCTCTTTACATAAAAATCCCTCTCCTATTAATAATACTTTCCCCGCTCGTATAATTGACTTGATTTTAACAGATGATTTTTCATTTGAGGGGCTTACACATTGTGGTTATTCCATTGAGCCTCGTGTACTTAGGAGATTTCAACAGAAGTGGATTCCAGCAATATGGATAATAAAATAAATTGTAAATCATACTTAATAATTAAAACACGATTATTGTAACAGTCTCATCACTACAGTAGATTTATGACCCGTAGATTAATTCCTTAGAGACAAAATTGATATACCCTGACTTTTCCGGGGATCCACGTTCACTTTTCTCTCAAATCCTCGTCTAACTTATCCTAATTAATAAAGGAACTGCGCACAAATGTGCATTACATTTTGGATTAATCCAATAATGAAAGTGTTCTCTTCCAGTATTCACTAAAATGGTATCGACCACACAGTTTAGCACATAATACGCACACACATACTGTACAGAAGATTCGTGAAAGCCACGTCAGCTTATGACGGAAGCCGTGAACAGCAAGTCTATTCAGAGCACTCCTCAATCCATTGTTAGGTTCGGTCCAATTTCTATTAGACATGGTATCAGTCCAATAGAATTCCAGATCGATTTCCGCTCTCTTTCTTAGTCTCATCCTTAGGAATTCCTGTACTTGTCTTGCAAAAGGCAATTGTACAGTAATCTAATTCTTAAATCTTCAATAAGAAACTCATTCTAATGAAAAACGGCCAGAGGTCACCTGACCTCTCTGATCTAGAAACACGAATTCGCCCTGTGACACTGCCAGTTAAAGGGAGTAAGATTACTGGGATAAAAATAATCGGACTACGTGACATGTATCTAGCAACACTGCCTTATGCATTCTGGCGATCAGATTTTTATTTTTAGCTCCTCCATACCCGTTACCAGAGCCTTTGGAACCACCCCCGTTGCTGAAATCACCAAAGGTAAAATGAGTTTACTCGCCACATCTTTCTGATATATGCGGCTTCGGTGGCGTAGTTGGTAGCATGCTGAGCTTTTATACCCAATATCGCGGGTTAAAACCCAGCCGAAGTCGCCGGATTTTTTAAGAGCGTTAAAAATCCCTCAGTATGCCTTCCTTCGGAGGGGAAATAAAACCGGCGGTCCCATGTTACAGATTTATGGCATGTTAAAGAAACTTCCACTAATTACACCTGTGTAAGCTAAATTATAGGTTAAGAATGAAAACAACGCTCTTAAGTTCCTACGTTCGTCACCAGAAGTCGACTGCGGTGGCGTCTAGTAGCCAAGTTCTGAACTAGTAGTCGTTGACGGTGGCGTTTGGTGGCAAAAGTAGGAACTATTTGAAAAATTCAAGTCTGCAGTCCTTACTTGAATTAAAAAACAGATAACACACACTAATACAATCACAATTAACACCGGTTATTAGACAGATTCTACACACACCGAAAGTACACGGGTCTACATGACCGCGTTGTCGCAGCCCCTAAACAGCTTTCTGATATCTTCTGCCAACGGTGCTTACTAGTTTATTTTATGTGCCTGAATGGTCTTGTGGTTTTAGCGTAGTGGTTACGCGATGCCTATCAAACCTGTTATTACAATTACTATTGTTATCATCATCATCATCATCATCATCATCATCGTTGTTTTTATAGTGCCAGTTGGTTGACTGACTATCCTCTTCCAACCTTCTTCGGACGTCTATAAGACGGTCTCGCACGGATTGACTATACCTTCGTCTTTCGAGGATCCATAATTAATAGGAGTGCTTATGACGGAGTTTTGGCAACCAAGTGAATCACTATTTGGAGTGGACTATTATAAAGGAGTTCGATCACCTATTCTAGATGAAATGAAAATGAAAATCCACAGCCTGCTTCCAGTCTCCGACCGGGTCAGGAATGGAATGAATGTAGCCCCCATCTAGCGGCGAGGATATGAACTGTGCCGGCTGCCGAGGCCTGACGCACTCCTCTGGGGCAATGATTAAATGAATGACAGATGAAATGTAATAATAATAATAATGTTATTGGTTTTACGTCCCTTTTAACTACACTGGCTTTTAGAGACGCCGGGGTGCCGGAATTTTGCCCCGAAGGGGATCTTTAACATGCCAGTAAATCTACTGACACGGCTCCCTCGCATTTGCGCACCCTCAAATGCCAGCTGACTGCGCCAGATGAAATGAAATGATAGTGGAGAGTGTTGTTGGAATGAAATTTTGACAGGGAAAACCGGAGTACCCGGAGAAAAACCTGTCTGCCTCCGTTCTGTCCAACACAGATCTCACATGGAGTGACCGGGATTTGAACCACGGACCCAGCGGTGAGAGGCCGGCGTGCTGCCGCCTAAGCCACGGAGGCTTCACCTATTCTAGATAAAATATCTAATTATGTTACGCGTTTCATGGTCGTGATATAACTTACTGTGTGTTTTCAACCGCATATGGTGTTAGTTTAGAATTCTTGTATTCTTGTCATTGGAAACTGCTTGGACTAAGTGGGTTCTCTCTTTCATCATCCTTGTTTTGTATACTTAATATCATTATTTGCTGTTTCTTTCATTTTAATGTTTAACCACCCCGTTCAGGAATGGGTAAACTTCATGTTGTTGCTCTCGTGCTATTTCCTAACTTTTAATGTTTCATTCCCAGCATGGAGAGCGTAGTGTGATCTCTTATCAGGAGATCTACCAAAACCAACCAACAGATTTCCCTGATTTTTCCAGGATAAATCAGAAATTTCTCTGAGTAACAGTACCGGTAGCGGCGATAGTAAATATATAAAACAGGGCACTTAAAGAGCATTTCAAAAAGTGCTCGAACAATAAAGTGTAGCATGACAAAGTTGAAAAAGACAGAAATATATATTTTTCTATATTTTGCCAATTTCTAAATTTTTCATCCAGGAAAACTATTGTACTTGTGAGTAATCTCTGCGAGTCTTGAAATCCCGCGTTTATTATTTGTTGTGAAAATTTGTGTTGTCGAGGATTATTGGTTCGATGTATTGCATTACTGGTAATTATAACTTGTTTTACTACTGATTGGCTCTCTTATGTGTAAATTTGAAGCGCGTGCGAAATTTCTAAATAGTGAAATCAACAGTTTTTTTTTTCGGAACCGGCACCTGCTGGGGTAACTTCATGCCACACCGGAAAAATGTTTCAAAGTGATCCCAATGAGTTCATAGCACAGAATTCAAAGAGTATTATACATAAAACAAAGCAGTAAATATGCATAGTGTCGAATCCAAAGATATTTCACAGATAACTTTGTAATATCAATGGTAAATGATTCCCCGTCATGGCTGAAGATGCTGCGGAAGTATGACCGCCGAATGGGTGCCCACAATTATAGGAACATTGGAGGAAGTTTTAGATCAGATAAGGGAAAAGAGTATTTGACTGCGTAGTGCTGCAGAAAAATACCATTATTCACAGGGACTCTCTGTGGATGAAATTTGTCGCACGGGGGGGGGGGGGCAACAAATGTTTAGTGATGATTTAAAAAAATGCATTTGCACTCGCTATGGCCACATTGGTATTCCCCGTCATAACATATGACTTGCGATGTGTGGTGAAATCATATTTAGACCGCAGAGGACGCAGGATCCATTGTTTTAAGAATAATTTGCCTGGGCCGGACTGGATATATTTTTTATATAATTTGATAATATTCGGTAATAATAATCTCATCATAACTTTTTCAAACATATCTCAGTACCTGCAATATCCATTCGTCCAGTAAGGTCTTACTTTATGACATGGATGCTGTATCTCATGGTTTTCCTTGAAAAATTGAAGTGTCACAAAGTTACCCTGACCCATGGGCTAACTTAGTGACATTTTATTTTGAAAATATTTCGTAATGCATACGAGAAAATGCAACCATTTTTCCTTGATTAAAGAGAAAGGTTCCAGTTTCGATTGCGTGTCACCGAAAGAGTGCAATGACAAATAGTTAAGCTTTAATTTAAATAAAACCCTCAAAACAGTCAAAGTAACCCCACTTTACGGTAATGTTCTCAAAAATCATACGGTTACACATTTATATACAAATACACAGTCTACACATGTAATTTGTATACTCTGTCTTGCAAGAAATGAGTGCTTACTGGTTTAACGTCAGCACATCTACAACAATCATCACCAGAATATAGCCTACTTTCCCACCATTAAAATGTACATGCTTAATTTCCAATTATTCAAGGTTGGGCCTTGTAAAACTAAAATTCCCCGAGTGTCATTAAAATACCCTGATAATTCCCCGAGTTTTCCAGGATTTAAAAATTTCCGAGTATTCCCTGTTTTCCATGTTTTCCAGTGTAATAGACACCCAGCGTATTGACGTCCGAAACGGGGGAGGAGCTTACGGTCAGCTGTTTGCAATATGGCGGCGATATAGTGACGTGAAGTAATTGGGTCTGCGTATGTTATGGCTTCTAATTTATTATGATGGCAAAATACTACATATTTCCTTTCATTGATAGAAACATTTTTATAATCAATTTAAATGCAGTGCCTAATTACTACCAGTTAAAAATATTACCCACATGTAGATAGTTAATTTACTGTCTGCTGTTACAAATATGAAGCCTGTACTTGGGAGCCTAGCGGTATCGATGTTTTTAATAATTTCACAATAAATATATCTCACATAACACAAAGGACGACTCCCTGATAATAAATTGAATCAAGCAACCCTGAATTTGCATGAATGTTTTGGGTTCAAAGAAGCGTTACTTGGGATGCTCAAATCATACTTCAATATTGCAAATATTGACCTACATACTTGCTGTTCAAAGGCAAGAATGTTAATTTATTAATCTCTTGCCACAGGAAAGTTAAAATGGAGACATCCTCTTTATCAATATATTTAATTAAATATTTAAAATACAGATATTTAGCAAAGCTGGAGTCTCCATTTGAACTTGTCATAAGCAAACGGAACAGATCAAAAACTACACTATAAGCCAAACCAAATTCACTCCTCAGCTCGACATAAACCATAATACCAATTAAAACCTATACAAAACATACTCTCCTTTCTGTTGTACAACTTTCAAACCAACTATTCGCACTCAAAACTGTAAAACCCTGAAATGGGAACTAATTAAAGTTAGAATAGCCTAGGCCGATCCGGTCTCCTTCTACATTACCGCATATGTATACTTAACATCACTATAACTTCAAAATTACGGCTACGTGACCTATCTGCCTGAGTAGTATGACCGGCCTGCCTGGGATGATGGGTCACCAAACCGGTACTTAAAACTAAGATTTTACATTTTAATTAACTAAATTCAACAGTAGGGAGATCATAGCCAAAAACACACTTTAAGCCAAATCATACTTCAATGACCTACATACTTGCTGTTCAAAGGCAAGAATATAAATTCTCTGGCAAATTAAGGCTAGGAACAGCATTTTTCTTAAGTTTTCTAACCATTCGGCTATTGTCAATCGGAAGAACCCCTAAAATAAGTTTACGAAGAGCGGATTGCATTCTTTGTACGGCACAGAAGTAATAGGCTATAAGTTTATCAGTATTTTTGATGTAGCTAAATCCATGTGAATACAAATTAGAGACAATAACTATCAATAATCAACAGTACCGGTGGAAAGAAGTCGTCTTCACAAAAATGCAGACTGCACACTGCATGTAACATGTAACACGTTTTCCAATTGACAGCGCCGAAGCCCATCTTTCTCTCTGAACGTTTTGTACAGGAAAGTAGTGAAGATATTTCGTAGCCGTTTTATACGATTTGCAACCGTATACAGAGCAGTACCTCCTCGAATTTGACAAATTTATTTCTGTTTCCATCACGACGTCAATGCTTCACCATCTAAATAAATCTCACCAGTCACAATGTTACAGCTTCAACATTCTGCCGCGTGGCTGCGCCATCCAACTTTTCTGACGTCAATAGTCTTGCCGAATTTGGGATTTGGTCCATTGTTACTATTTCTATAGTAGCCGATTGTCATCTGAGACAATGGAACCAAGATGGATGACTGTCGGATTGATTCGTCCGATTATATCTTATGAGTGATGACTAAACTGTTGATTTGTCCTATTTATTTCAGTTCTTTTCATATTCCTGTAATTAATACATCTATGTTTTTCTTAGTTTTCCGATATTTTCTGTCTACTTACTAAACTGATGTGAGCCCTTGAAAAGGCAGGATGGAGTTCGTATATCATGATGGTTTGTAAATATTATGTTTTCCTTAAAACCATATTGTTAAATAAAATAGTAGGCCTACATTATGCAACACACCTATAATGGCAATAACTAAGACTCGAGAATGTTTATATTTCAATACATGTCTTAATTACCATTATAGGCGAGTTGCGTACGACTGTTTATGTTCGACGATAGTTATAACTTTGTTATAATATGTTCTAACATAAATATTCATAAATATATGTCGAGTTCTGACGGTTGAATTCTTCTTCTTGGGAATTGTGGGCTCACCATTTGATCTCTACCCAATAACGAATCCCAAAGCTTTGAAACATTGTTTATCCTGAAGTAGCACCAACAGATAGCGCGCACAGGTACGATGTTGGATCATTTTACTATTTTGATCTAATAACACAAAAGGCTGTTACAAACCCTTTAAAATTAAAATGTATCGCATTATCAACTAATATTCTTCAAATTCGATGCGTATACAATGTCAACGGAAGGCAAATCAATTGAGTCCCAAATAGAACAGTTATGACATCAGGCGGGAAAGTTTCGAATAAGATATCAATTTATTGAACAGAGAGCTGGATTATAATTTCCGTGGAACTAATGTCATAGGCATGCTTCCTCCATGACGTTCTGGTGTGTTTATGTCAACAACAGCAGTAACTAAAATTGTCGGGGAAATCTTATGAATGCCCTGTGTAGGAATTGGAGTTGCGGATATTAAGGTACAGTGCTATTTCTTTTGCAATATTGCCCAGTTTGTTTATGCATTGTAACTACAATGGTTGATCCAATATAGGCTACATTGTCAACTTTCAAATCATGTAATTCATGTCCGACATGTTGGATTTTGAGTGCAAGTGAGAAGCTATCCTTACCTAATTGGTCAATGAATGAAAATATTGAGCTCTGAGTGGTTGGAGAAACTGTGTTATAATGAAAATTAGTACTTTAATGACCCCCATTATAATACAGTTTTCTGACATATAATATTTACATACCGACATTGTCGAACATAAAGGCCTTTTTAAATTATATCAATCAATTACATTTTAAGTAGTTAATACCTACTGTATATAGTCAGTGATTGGAACCTTAACAGTCTTTAGATTGCTTTCTCTCTCTTCTCTAGCACGGGGGCTGGGAACCTCTAGTATCCCAGTATTCTTCCACACCCCTAAACCCTCATTTGTCTAACTCTGCCCTCGTGGGTAGCTGTAGTTGTTAATTTATATATATGAAACAGTCTGTAGGTTAAGCTTTGTAAAATGGGGTGCAATTATTATTTCATCATCTCACGTCAAGTATGTTACCAACGCCTTAGTAACAGAAAATACATCAATTATTGCAGAATAATATGCTGATGTGGTGAGTAAATCCATTGTGTATGTCATGCACACATTTAAACAATGACTTCACTATTTTAAACGCTTCATTCGAACATCCTACATCTATGCTAAAGAGAAATATTTGCCGACAGTTAACTTCTGTGCTAAAGAGAAATATTTGACAAATTGTTTCAATATGTAAAACACTGCCTAATTCATCCGTAAAAGAGAAATGCTGAACACGGCAGCATTGGTGGAATACGCTGCCTCATTTTAACGTGACTACAAATGCGTACAAATATCTGTTCAGCGCGGAATAGTATAATCCGTACTCTTCCACCAACAGGCACACTTTACAGACATCCCCCCCCCCCCCCCCAGTTAAATAGTGTAAGTCGATGAAAGAAAATTTGCTTTCTTGGATTAGCCATTTCTGAACTCACCTTCAAATGAGCTTCTTAAATTTGTCTACTTTAGGACTTTCATTTTAAATTTCTCTCTTTGGACATTTAAAGATGATAGCGCATTGTGAAAACCCACACCTGCGTTCTTATTGTTTCCAGTTATTTTTCCTGTTTTGCTATTTTTGTAGTCCTCTTTGTAAATGAGCTTTCTAATATACAGTAGCATATATATTTTATGATCTTTCTGCAATTTAAATCCCTCTCTTTGGACATTTAAAAGATGGTAGGGCATGGTGAAAACCCACTCTTGCCTTCTAGACATTCATATTCCTAGCAATCTAGGAAACCTGCTGGTAGCTAGGTACAAGGTCCACTTACACACCTCCCGATGGAACGCAAGAAAGCTGATGGATTGGAATCCGGGCTAGCCAAAAGAAACAACAACAACAACGTATAAATGACTAATGGACCACAACAGTCAGTAAACAAATTGTAACTGATTTAGTGTTTGTGGTTCTGTGTAAAAAAAATATAAAAAAAACTCTTGAGAGCTGCCAGAATGGGATTGACATTTGGCGGGAAATTCCACGTCCTCTGCCACTTGACCAATCCATGTTCGCATAGTTGATGCCATAATACTCTGCGTTGCAATACTACAGCCCACGTGCTTCAGTGCCTGGTCAGCTGTGTCTCTGGCTTGTACAGTTTGGCAACTTCGTTCACAGACCACATGGCGAGACTAGAACTGTCAATCCTATATTGGCAGCTGACAGAGTTATACATCTGATGTACTGTGTGAGTACTGACAACGCATAGCCTACCTGCCAACTTTCGAAATGATCAGTAAAAGCCCCGCTCGACAGAATAGACGAGATAACGAATGCACCAAATTGCAGTAAACAACACAAAATTTCTTGTACGCCTTGGCAAATAAACCTCTTTCTCCCTTTGACTTCAAATTACTTACAGTATATGTTTAGCACACTTGACACGATTACCCAGGTCTTATTTGCCGCCATGTGTTAAGTTAATATTACTAACGTAAATTTAAGCATATATGGGAATTCCTAAGAAATAGGTTTCCTTTGACCACTAATACAGTACGTAGTACTGTTGTTTCCTTAACTTTACTCATGGGTATTGCTAGACTACACAACTCGTAGAATTCAAAATAAGCCAATCTATTCACCAGGTACCGTTGCGTCAAGCGCTACCCTGCCTGGAAATCTGATTCCGAGGTGTTTGAATTGGGGATATATAATAATAAATTGAGATATGCAGATGATACAATCCTGATGGCTGAAACTGAAGAAGATTAAAAAAAATCTTTTACTGAAAGTGAAAGAGGAAAGTTCAAAGGCTGGACTAATGTTCAATGTAAAAAATAAAAATAAATAAAAAAATGACAACTACAACTGTCGATTCATGGCGTGTAGGAGGATAACGAAAATGGAGATAGTCTCTGTTTTTAACTATCTTGGCTCACAGATTTCTGATGATGGTGATGATGGTGATGCCATGAAATCAAAAGACGATTGCTACTTGGTAGACAGGCATTTTCAAATCTGGACAACATCTTAAGGAGTAGAGACATAACATTAACAACCAAGATCCGTATAGTAAGAGCTATGGTTTTTCCAGTTGTGATGTATGGATGTGAGACCTGGACCATAAGAAAAGCTGAACGCCGTAGAATAGATTCTTTCGAATTATGGTGGAGAGAAGTTCTTAAGAGTTCCATAGACTGCGAAGAGAACAAATAAGTCTGTTTTACAGCAAATTAAACCAGAGTGTTCCTTGCAGGGCTTAATCCTGAAACAAAAACTGAGCTACTTTGGACACATCATGAGAAGACATAATTCATTAGAGAAGGCACAAGGAGAAGAGGGAGGCAAAGAATGAGATGGATGGATGGCATCACAGAAGCACTAAATTCCTGCTTGTAAAATCTTCGGGAGGCAGTGCAGGACAGAAGAAATTGGCATAGTTTAGTACATGGGGTCACGGAGTCTGAATCGACTAAACGAATAAAGAGAGGGAGAATAATAAATAGTTTTTATAATTTTGATTCGTTATTTAACTGGTTAATTTTACCGCCGTGGGCGGCTCAGTTTGCACGTTATTCATAACCTCAGCTTCGCAATTAGTGGTGAAGGACAAAACAAACGTAAAAGGTTATAGAACACATCAATCTTAAAAAAAAATGAAACAACTATGTTTTAGAAGCAATAATAGGGAGCATCATAGTTTTTGTCGAAGACCGTTCGGAAAAATACAATGAGAGCGACGAGTCGAATATTCGCCAACAACACACTATCTATCGGGGGCTTTGTGGAGGCTTGTCTTGGCGTGAATTTGAAAAAGAAGACCGTAAATATATTGACGTCCATCCAAGAAACCGTAAAATATAATGCGAATCCGTACATTTAACGGGACATCCGTAAAAGCTGGCACGTATAAAATGGCACCTGTGTTCTCAAAACTGAGTGCAGCGACTCATTAATGTTGATACATTCATACGTAATGTGAGGCAGTGTTGCACTTTCAATGGAAGTACCAAAAAAGAAATGGTTTGAATCACTGAACAAACCATCATTGGTGGAATTCGACTGCCACAGAAATCCCGAAAAGGGAATTGTTTGAACCAATGAACTCGACAGCATGATGGAATTTGCTGCCACACCTCTCCACATGACTACGTGCTGCCAGGCAGAAATACGATTCCTCATCAGCCTGCTGACTGCAACAACTTGTGTTCTGCTTGTTCATGCTGAGGAAGTTCACAAATGCAAGAAATTGACAACATCCTGTTTTCTCTGTATAGTCTGTGTCACCTTAAATAACAAACAATGTAACCTTACTGTCTCCCATCACTGCAAACATAATGGTTTATAGTTAGGGGTGGTGTTTTTTTCGCAAATGCGATAAACCGCAAAATGATGGTATATTTGCTTTCACGGTCAGTGAATTAAAACTCAGCAATTCTTCTAGGTTTGTGCCGTGTCTTGTGCGAGGTTTCGCCTAGGACACCAAGCTGGCTCATCAGCGGGCTCTTGGTGTCCCCGCCCGGACCCCCCCCCCCCCACAGGAGTAGCGAACTGCGCGCTACCTCGCTTTATATAGAGCGCTCCTGCGCATAAATTTATTTTGACATCCCCTGGCAATTCGAGATTTCGAGGTTCGACTGTTAGTTTTTGTTTTGTTATACATAAGCCCGACACATTGTATATATCGGTACGTGATCGAACAGGTGAACAGATTGCAGGTCAAGTCAAGAATGTTGGAATGGAAAAAAAATCCTATTCTGAGCTTTGCATAAGTTATAAGGTGCGTTCAAGAAGTAACGAGCCGGAGGCATAATTACAGAAACCAGTACCTGTATGTTAGAAGTATTGGCCCTGGCTGTTGAGGCACTTGTCCCACTGTGACACGAAGCGGTGAATGGCTGTCTCATAAAATTCCCTGGGCTGCGATGTCAACCAGTTCCGCACGTACTGCTGGACGTCGGCGTCCGAGGAGAATCGTTGGCCCCGCAGAGCCCTTTTCAGGGGAGCAATGGCGTAATCACAGGGAGAGAGGTCGGGACTGTATGGAGGATGGCCGAGAACCTCCCATTTGAATTTCTGCAGGAGCGCCGCGACTGCGTTGGCCGTATGAGGTCGTGCATTGTCGTGGAACGACCACGGCGGCTATTGCGTTCACTGTCACACTGCGGTCCTGTGTAATGAGTGCATCAACCAGCTGGACGTTGTCATCGGTAATGCAGGGGGGTGCCCCAGATCGGGCAGCTTGGGCTAACGACACCCGTCCTTCCCTGAAGCGCTTGTGCCACGCCTTGACCCTTGCAATGGACATGCAGTGTTCACCGTACACTTGTGACATTCGGCGATGAATGTATGTTCCCCTTACTCCTTCCGCTGTCAGAAACCGAACAACACCTCTTTGCTCTTCGGTTGACGCCTCCATGTCACTGTTTGCAATGCGTCTGGCAGCGTTGGACGATTGATGCATGCTGCTGCTCGCTTTGTATAGTCACGTGACGTGCACACGTGCCCTCTAGCGACGGGCTGTGACCTTCCACGCTCTGGTCGGAACCACACCTCGTTCCACACGCCACGATTAGCCGATGTAGTCACCGGTTTGCGCATTCCAGCCTGCGGCTCGTTACTTTTTGAACGCACCTTATACATGCTAGAGACGTCATTGGATTTATCTTCGGAGGTCTAGGAGTGGCTTCAAAAATAGCACTTTTATATTTCTCGAGTAATCAACTTTTTGTGCTAAACATTGAAGATTTCATAAATATACAGGCTTTATTTGTATAGAGAAAACGATTTAAATTATGTTTTTCGCGTTAGATGGAATATTTTTTCTAGTCTGAAGATACAGGGTATATTTTCTCGTCTTAAGATACAAAACAGGCACTGAAACGACTTTTCTCTTTTCTTCTCTTAGTCGTTTACCCTCCAGGTTGGTGGAACCTACGGACTCAGCGAGGGAACTCACCACTATCGCCTCTACGGGCAGTGTCCTAGAGCTGGGAACATCTAATCGGAGTGGATACAACTGGTGAGGTGTGATTGGCACCTCGCCCAGGCGGCCTCATCTGCAAAGCGAACAGGGGCCTCACGAGGGAAGGTAATGGATGGTCAGGATGGATAGGCAAGGAAGAGGGGAAGGAGGCGGCCGTAGCCTTGAAGAAGGTACTGTCCCCGTTTACCCGGATAGTAGGCTGTCAGATATCCGCCCCCTCAATCGGATTGCCAACAATCAATCGCACCAGCTCAGCTACATCAATGAAAATGGCACTGACAGATACTACCGAGGTTTGAACACAGAAGTAACCAAGAAAAATTATTGTGGAACACACCAAAATAGACGGGGTTTCATACTTACTTTTACTTACCTCTTATAAATATCTCGGGGATTGGGTTGACAACAGGATCATTAAAGTATGCTCTCACAATAACCTTCACCATGACATTTAAAAATGAACCAGACCGAAGATGAGAACTTTGAACTGTACAAAAGCTTTATTTTCGAATAAAGAGTATGATTTTCACAACTCAATAAAATAAACGTGGCTATCAGTAGCCTATGTCAATCTGACTACGTCCTCCTAAAGGACTTGCAAAGTTATCAAACAATATGTTAGCTCCCATGAGCTCAAAATAACGTAACATTTTAAAACACATTTGGATTGGATGAGGAAGTCAGGGTACGACATATATAGAGCATTTGGTTTCTTTTAATAAACATAACACTTGTATTAATAGGCACAAGGCCGGAGTATCGACCTCACCCGCTTATAACCAGATGTCTGGCCGGCTGGTGTACTCTTTAACCTGGCTCACACCTGTCAAATGGGGCTCACTCGTCACGCCACACTTGCGTAAGAATTCAGCTCCTTTTAAAGCTTTAAATGTCTACAAGACAACTCATACATATTGACGCAAATCTTTCAAATGCTTAACTCACATCCCACTGGATTATTTTAACTATCCTTAAACTTGTTAAGTTATCATCCAAATGTTTAATAAGCATGGTTTAGAGTATAAAACACACTCTTAAATGTTTATAACAAAATCACATAAATTATTTATAACAATTAGAAATTGTTTATAATATTGTCGAAGATAATTACAAAATTTTTAAACACGCCTTTAACATTACTATCGTTCCACATTATTGTCAAAGATATTTACATTTATTATTTACAATATCAACATTTAAATTATTTAAATTATTAATTTAAGAAATACATTGAACCACATGTTTTATCCGGTTGGTAAATTCATAATCGTGTTTAATATAATCGACCAATGAAGGTTAGTTATACATGTACATGTCACAATCTGGTTTAATAAAGGTTGTAATAATTTTAATTATTTGTGACGGTAATCTTCATTCAAAATCTTATCTCAAATTCTTTCAAAACTCTTGTTAATTATAACAGTAAATTCACTTGATTAATTTTCAACGAACTATGACAATACACTCTAGCGGAAAATACTTCGCTTACAAAATAATGCACAAACTGCATTCAAAATAGCCCAAAATTCATCATATATTAAAATATACGGCATCAAAATCTTCCACAGCATTTACAAAACCTCCCCTAACACAATCTTTATCATTATTAATTACTGTGGGAATCTCCTTCATTTATTTAAGGGCATTATACATCAGCGACTTTCAACATGTCCGCTGCACTATCGATTATACATTCATAGTTCCACTTAAAAATTCTTATAATCATTAATTGCTTCAAAACTGTTGTCATTTAAACTTCGTGGATTTCATTCATGAATCGAAATGAAATAAAAATTTGCCAATCACAAACAAATTTAATAGTGAATACGCTTATATACGCCTGTCTGGTCTATCAAAATTTAAGATTAACATCTTCAAAGAATTGTAGTATAAAAATACTATCATCAAACAAAGTGCGACTAACTGCAAAATAGTCGAATAGAATCCAATTAGACTGGGGAATGCAAACATCATTATATAAATCTCTATATGAGAAAAAACCTAACACAAGTTTCACGAATTTAATGCATTCAATAGTTCATAATTAATGTTCATCTTTCACAAAATTGCCTGTGATGCAATGGTCGTTCATGACTGACGATAAATGTCTGTGTTGTAATCAATTCAAATAACGACTAGTATTTCCAAGATCGTCGACAACGTACTGGATTTTAACGCTCTAAAATCATTTAAATGTTCTTCCTTCTTGATGATGACAGAAAATTGGTCAAAGTAATTAAACTGGGGTAGAATTACTTTAATAAAGTGACACGCTGTCTGAATTTAAATCTGCCATAAAAATCATTAACTTACAGTCAAATCGTGACTACAAAAATAAGCAAATTACTGAAAAATCTAAATATCAGTCTCAACTGATTCAAAATCATTTAACTATGCCCGTGACATAACAATGTCTTAATAAAACGTCGAAAAAGGCATAACTCATCAAGGTGTACTGAGAATAGGAATCTCAAACAAGAATATCGGGCAAAAATACATGAGGACAAAAATATGGGAAAAATGGTTGCTCAAATATTGCTAAGAAACTCAAATACAATAAACGTTCACGACTACCTTATCTGCCGATTGACGTTCCAGAGGAAAATTCCCCAAAGAAGACTGTTGATGGATCCATTTCACCAAGTTAAAGCTGAGCTCCATCCTCGAAACCAGAAACAGCACCATCGGAGAATCGAACTGCTTCACGAAGACGAACGACATCCTTCCGGCAATAATCTTCTTTGTGAGTCGGGACAACCCTGACCTCTCTTGAAAAATCCCTGAAGTTCCAGTTGAAAGTCGCCATGAAGTTTTTGTATAAATTTCCGAAGAAATATTCATATTCAGAAAGTATGAAATCATTTCTATTGCTGTTTGATAGTATTCAGCCTTTAATCACGAAACATGGGTGTAGATGGTTATTTACCACATGTTCGCTTGTATGGAATAGCAATTAGCGAAGTTCCATGCTGCTATCTTACTCCGTTGAAATATGTCCCAATTGCATGAAGTCCTTTAGCCTTCCATCTTCTCTTCGGTAATAGTATTAGAAGAACAAACTGCCATATTAGACTGCTCCATAATACTGTAGCGTTGTGTCACAAAAGCAATCTGAAGTCTCCCTATTTCACTAGCCCTGTCAGCCGTAGCGTAGAGTCCGGCTATACAAAGTGTTTCTCCTGTGGCGAGAAAATCACTTTTGTCAGTCGTCTAATATTGTCAATAACTTCCAAAATACTTCCTCGAAATTGTTCAGCTTTTCTACAGTCCTTACTGTAGCAATGCACAAGAGAATTAGCTTATAGGCGACCACTAACTGTTCACAGCTAATCTTGTAGAAGCGTTATAAGTGTCGTTTCAACTTCACCTAGATTTACTTCACAGTAAACCTGCACTGCTTGTAAGTTCGACTCTCGTTTAATACAGTGGCTTCGCCACGCGTTACAAAGACGACTTTTTCACTACTAATCTCACTCGACGTTTCACTGAAATGACTATTTGAGATCTGACGATTGAATATCAGACGATTTATAATCTGAGAATGAGGCTCCTCTCTTCTGCGCAAGGCCTTTTATGAACTTCATGAGGGGCGTATCTATCCCTTCCATCGCGTGTTACTGCGTCATCGCTAGAAGTTCCAACTTCGTCAATACATGACGGATTTTCAAAATTCAAAAACTGAAAATAAATTTCACCAAAATTCCAGATCAATGCCTCTACTGCAAATGGATTTCCACAATTCTGCATTCCAAAAAGTAATAAAAATACCATAGTTTCAGCAATCTCCGTCTTCCTTCAGACTATCGTTCATTGGTTTGAGTCTCCCCTCCAATAGCATAATTTCTTCCTCAGCAGAATTCCACGTTTCCTGCGACTGCGTCGTACATCTCGGATCCTTCTCGAATAAATGCTGACGTCACTGAGAATCTCAGCTCAAGTAGCCTGCTGGCATAACGTCTGCGTCATCCGTGCTTACGTCATGACTACCCACGTCATAACTATGACAGCCATAACTTTCGCTATAATTTCCAAAATAGCCACCGTGGTCTCTATATAATTCAATTACGGGGGCAGTACCATCCCGGCATTTGCCCGAAGACGAAGTGGGAAACCACGGAAAACCACTTCGAGGATGGCTGAGGTGGGAATCGAACCCCCTCTACTCATTTGGACCACCCGAGGCTGAGTAGACCCCGTTCCAGTCCTCGTACCACTTTTCAAATTTCGTAGCCGAGCCGGGAATCGAACCCAGGGCCTTCGGGGCGGCAGCTAACCATGCTGACCGCTACGCTACGGAGGCGACCACTGAAACGACAATAAAATAAATTGATAATTTTTCAAATCTCAATTGAACGGATCACCTGGATGATGTCTGACAAGTTGTTTTTAAATGCTCTATATCATCATACACGCGCTTTGATTGATGGAAACATCCACTGGACAGTAGCATTTTAATGAAACTGAAGAGAGCCATCTGATATAGCCCATGTGTATTAGCTCGGCCAAGTACTTCCACCTGTTAAACAGTGATAACACTGTTTGAAGGAGATATTCCAATTTCCAAGAAAGAGAGACCAGGAAAAACTGATCACTTGCTCATACCTGTCCGAGGAACCAAAAAAAAATCCGGTTGATGTGCTCAATAACCCGACGAAAGGAGCTGGAAGGCCATGTTGCGTCCGGGAGCTTGAGGTGGAGGTGTCGAAAGACCATATACCGCAGCTTAATACCAATATAATTTATAGCTAACGTGAAGAAAATACTGTAAAAATTACAAGTTCCCAATATTACCCCCACCCCCACCCCGGCCGCCTTCCCATATACACACACAAAACACAACGACCGGGAATATTCCCACCCAACACTAGCCGCAACCGTTGGTGATTAGCGTTTGGTTTTAATAGTGTTTCATAGAGCAATTTTGTCATGCATATTTGTTAAAGTTAATGAATTGGGTCTGATGATGTTCGCTTAGCGAATGAAACATGTCATGATTTTAACCCTCTTCCCTCTTGAAACCTGTGCAAATAATAATTCATCACATGTAGATTTTTTCAGGTCGAATACCACATTTACCACCCAATTTAATTGGACATATCTTTGTGTAAACCGGGTGAAAGTGACCATTCATTTCTTAATGAGGCAACACTGATTAATGGCCCCAAAGCTTTCTTTAAAAGCCTCACATTAAAAACTGCATTGAATTTACACACATTAAAAAAGTTTTGCATAACACTTGTTTGCAGAGCGTATGTGGGATTGTGGACGAGGTTACAGGTGGTACAGGTAAAGTTGCAGATGTGGCAAAAATTAAGATGAACACTGTATTTTCAAAGAACTCTGGATATAAAGGAATGGGAAAGGTTGCTGCAATTTTGTGTGGAGATTTAAGTGTAAAGTTAGCGTTAGATATAACCCCAGCAGACATTGTAAAGTTAAAACATGCCCCTATTGCGTCTTCTGATGTTGAAAGCAGTTTGTCAATATAATTCTATCCTTAGAGACAATAGGAGAAGATTCACTTTCCAGCACTTAAAAGAACGTTTTGTAATCCATTGTTTTGTTAACAGAGAATAAAAGATCATATTGATATTATAATGAGAAGCGCAACGTTAAGCTTCACGTATATCTACTTTGATTAGCTTCTTTGAATTTGGATATTAAAGTAGAAATAACTACATAGTTTTTTATTGTTGTAATTTCAAGACCATATTTCAATAGAAATAACCAGGGCTGGATTTGTGACGGTACGCACCGAAACTTCTTTGCGTCTTTGTAAACACAAACTGTCTCCTTACTGCTTTTCCTGAAGCTGAATGGCCCCCCACTCACTCGTTTTGACCCTTCAAAGTACGTGGAATCTTGGCTGCTTCGGGGACTGCACTCCCCTCTGGATATAACCGCAAGATATGCGAGAGAGAGCGAGAGAGAGAGCGAGAGAGAGAGAGATGAAGCACATACAACGAAAACTTTCTAAACTTTGGACAATTTTATGGACTGTGAGGTAAAACATATTTAAGTACAATACCTTTTATAATAAATAATTATTTTCAGAAAACTGTAAAAAAAGAGATTATAAAACAAGAAATAAAAGATTGTTGGTGAACTTGTGTGTATTTTCAAACCGAATGTATTGAATTGTTTAAATTTCGTAAAAAATTAAATTGAAATACATCGTTGGCCTACATTACAATTTAATGTAGGCCAACGTCTATGATAAGAAAAATGTTGCTACAGCAGTCTCAATTTAATTTAAAATTGCAATAAAAGTTAGATTGGTATATTGTCCACTGATTCATTTCTAAAGGTGTTCAGAAAAGCGTAGAAATATCGTTTTTAGAACTCTATATTTCAATATTCCATAAACCCCCCACACCTCTCCCACCCTCACCCGGTAGCCCACAGTACCGGAACCTCCTGTTTTTGTTTTTTTTTTACAAATCAAGCACTGGAAATAACTGTACAAATAATATGTAGCCTACTTATTTCATTAATTGTTGTTGTTTGAGTCTTCAGCCTTTTGACTGGTTTGATGCAGCTCTCCATGCCTCCCTGTCCTGAGCTAAACGTTTCATCTCTACATAGCTACCACACCCTACATCCAAGGCAATCTGTTTAACATATTCTAACCTTGGTCTACCCCTACAGTTCTTGTCCTCGACCCTTCCTTCCATAACTAAGCTTGCTATTCCTGGATGTCTTAGTATGTGTCCTACCAACCTATCTCTTCTCTTCATTAGCAGTCGCCAGAAACATCTCTCCTCTCCCACTCGTCTTAATACCTCTTCGTTTGTAACCCTATCTACCCATCTGATCTTCATCATTCTCCTGTAACACCACATTTCAAATGCTTCAATTCTCCTCTTTTCTGCTGCACCAATAGTCCAAGTTTCACTTCCATAGAGCGCCACACTCCAGACAAAGGCTTTCAAAAATGACTTCCTAATACCTAAATCTATATTCGATGTCAGCAGATTCCTTTTTTGTAGAAATGCTTTCTTTGCCTGAGCCAACCTACTTTTTATATCCTCTTTGCTTCGTCCATCACTGGTTATTCTGCTTCCTAAGTAACAGAAGTCTCCTACTTCCTTCAGCTTTTCACCTGCCAATTTGATCTCCATAGAGGTTTCTGATTTATTTCGGCTGCATTCCAGTATTTTTGTTTTACATTTATTAATTTTCATCATGAATTCTTTCCGTAAGACTGAGTCCATACCATTCAAAAACTCATTCAAATCCTCAGGCTTGTCGGCCAAGATGACGATGTCATCAGCAAATCTCAGAGTTGAAATTATTTCTCCTTGAATCTTCACTCCCACTTTACATTTTTCTCTAATTTCCTTCATTGCTTGTTCAATGTAAAGATTGAAAAGTATGGGTGATAAGTTGCAGCCTTGCCTTACACCTTTCTGAATACCAGCTTCTCTCTCATGTCCTTCAACTCGAATGACTGCTGTCTGGTTTCTGTATAGATTGTATATCACCCTCCTATCCCTGTACTTTATTCCAATGGATTTCAAAATGTCAAACAATTTAGTCCAATCAACGTTATCAAAAGCCTTTTCTAAGTCTACAAAAGCCATGAACGTTCTCTTATCTTTCCTTATTCTACCTTCCAAAATCAGCCTAAGACTTAGTACAGCTTCCCTTGTTCCTACATTTCTCCTGAAACCAAATTGGTCTTCACCCAACTCCGTTTCTATCTGGCTTTCAATCCTCTTGTAAATTATTCTAGACAGGATCTTTGAAGCATGAGTAATCAAGCTGATTGTACGGTAATCTTCACATCTGTCAGCTCCCACTTTCTTTGGTATAGGGATGATTACATTCTTCTTGAAATCAGGGGGTACCTCACCTGTCTCATAAATCCTACACACCAAGTGAAATAACCTGATCAGACCTTCATCTCCTATGCAGCGTAGCAACTCAATCGGTATATCATCTATGCCTGGTGCTTTGTTCCTGCTTAAGTCTTCCAAAGCTCTATCAAATTCTGATCTCAATATTAAATCTCCTTTCGCATCCTCATCAAGTTCCTCCTCCCTTTCCATTACATGATTCTCAATCTCCTTTCCCTTATACAAACTCTCTATGTAAGCTTTCCATCTCTCAACCTTTTCTTCCCTATCTGTTAGAGGCTTTCCATTTTTGTCCTTAATATTACAGCACTTAGTCTTCTTTTCCCCAAAAGTATTCTTAATCCTTCGATAAGCTGTGTCTACTTTTCCTAATTTCAGACAATTTTCTATACCTGCACATTTCTCTTTCAACCATTCTTCTTTTGCTTCCTTGCACTTCTTGTTAACCTCATTTCTCAGACGTCTGTATTCTGCTTTCCCCTTTTCATCTCTTACATTCTTGTGTTTCCGCCTTTCATCCATCAATTCTAGTATATCCTGAGTGATCCACGGTTTTCTACCTATTCTTTCTTTCCTACCAATGTTTTCTTCTGCGGATTTTGTTATTTCATTCTTCAAAAGTGCCCATTCGTCTGCAATTGAAGTTTGTTTAGGGTTTTTCATTAGTCCTTCCTTTATACTCTTCTTGAATCTTTCGTTTACATCCTTCTCTTTCAGTCTGTCTATTGCCCACCTTTTTGGCTTTTGACTTTTCTTCAGTTTCTTCAACTTTAATCTGCATTTCATTACAACCAGATTGTGGTCAGAGTTTATGTCAGCACCAGGATATGTTTTACAATCCAAAATCTGGTTTCGAAACCTCTGCTTGACCATAATGAAGTCGATTTGGTAACGCCCTGTATCTCCTGGTCTCATCCATGTGTATATTCTTCTATTGTGGTTATTGAATAAGGTGTTAGCTATGACCAACTCATGCTCGGTGCAGAATTCTACCAGCCTGCTTCCTCGATCATTCCTTTCACCTAATCCGAAACCTCCTACTATCTTCCCTTCTCTCCCTTTTCCTACCACAGCATTCCAATCTCCCATTACTATAACATTCTCATCACCCTTGATATACCTCAGAATTTCGTCTATTTCTTCGTAGACCTTTTCAACATCCTCATCATCAGCTTGACTGGTAGGCATATAGACTTGTACCACTGTGGTGCAGGTAGGTTTAGTATTGATTTTTGCTACAATAATCCGTTCACTATATTGCTCATAATATTCCACCCGCTGTCCAAGTTTCCTACTCAATATGAGGCCAACCCCTGCTTGGCCATTGTTTGATTTAGTGCTAATGACCCTATAGTCTCCTGACCAAAAGTCCTGTTCTTCCTGCCAGCGCATTTCACTAATCCCAACCAAATCCAACCTCAACCTATCCATTTCCCTTTCTAAGTTTTCTAACCTTCCACTTCCTAGCAGACTTCTAACATTCCACGCTCCGATCCGTAGAATGTCAGATTTCCTCTTTGTCACTTCTGTGATGTTAACCCCCTCTCGAGTAGTCCCCACCCGGAGATCCGAACGGGGGACTAGTTTACCTCCGGATTGAAATTTTACAAGGGAGGAGGCCATCATCACATGTAATTATGCATAGAGAGGTGCATATCCTCGGGAATAGCATACGGCTGTAGTTTCCCGTTGCTTTCAGCCGTGCAGCAGGACGCAGTGTAGCCATTATTTGGCTTATATTATCAATATCTTAACCGTCAATAAGACTAGTAAAGAATTGATTTATTCTGAAAGGCTGCTACTCCCTTTCAGAATAAGTAAAGAGCAATTCTACTAACAAAAATACTAACCGTCTACCGTACTAACAATTAAATACCAAAATTCTACTAACGAAAAAAATACTAAAGTTCCACCAACAACAAATACTACCACTAAAACAGTCTGTCACCAGGCACACTCACATGCACCCTCACACATCACAGTCTACTGAAACAATGAACTATAACTAATAAACAATGCAACTGCTACCAGACACACTCACACACCACAGTCTAATAGAACAATGACATATATCTAATAGACAAACTAACTACCTACTTACAACTAAAACTAACTACATACTTACTGTACTGTTATTTGAATTGACAATATTTACAAAATGCAATTTAGTTAGAAAATACTTACAAAATGTAATTTAGATTCAAAACAGTCACAAAATGCAATTGAGAATAAAAATACTTACAAAATACCCACCCTACACAATATTGGCATTTATCGAAGGATTGATTAATTATCTTAATGTCTTTCAAGTGCTGTGAGCCATTGTCTGTGGTTTTTCTTACACACACTGCACAGTTCCTGATTACTATGTATAGACATGAACTATATTGCAATGTAATAAGGTTGGGCACAATAGCAGATATTTTAGTGTGAGCTCCACCATCATCATCATCTTCATTTCCCGTTTCCACACAGCTTAGTGTATAATGTTCACGGTACCAGTCTAATGAAATTCTATAAGATCTAAAACACCCAAATGAACCACAACACCTATAAATGTCTAAATGAACCAGAAACAAACCTTTATTAAGTGCCCACATTTTTTGCCACGATATGTGTACACACACAAATCTACCCTTATTCATGTATGTCATCATCATCATCTTGCAGTTTCCAGCCACTGGCCGGGTCTGTTTGGAACACAAGCCTCTCCAACGTCTTCTGTCTTCCCACCATCTCTCAGCCTCCACCCTTGTCCAGTCTTCTCCTCTCTTCTTCACGCTTTCTTCCACCCCCTTCAGCCACCTGTCTCTCGTCTTCCTCTCGGTCTCTTTCCTTCCCACTTCGTCTCGTGTACTCTCCTGGGTATCCTCTTCTCCTCCATTCGTTTTACATGTCCATATCATCTAAGTCTAGATTTCTCTATACCATCCTGTAATGGTTCATCTTTCATTAATTCTCTGGCCTCTCATTTCTTATTCTGTCCATCTTTGTAGCTCCAATACTGCTTCTCAAGAACCTCATCTCACTGGCCTGTATTTTGCTGTTCTCCCTTCCTTTCATAACCCAGGTCTCCTTATTCATTTATGTATTTACCCGAATAACTCCACCGACTTGGATTGGCGTGTCTGTATGTCGTTTCAATAAAATTGACACATAGGAAGAATAATTTTATTTATGCATTTCTTGACACAAAGAAGACTTAAATATCACACATATGGTCGCCGCTATGGCCAATACTCTTTATCACCCTGCCATTCTCAATGGTATTTTATTGAGCCACTAGTTGCCATTCCTAAAGAGTGTATTGGAGATGTGGAGTTCTCTGTCGACTTGAAGTGCTTTCTACTAGTTTTTTTTTTTAATGAAACTTTTTTTTTGAAAAATCCATGCACATAATTTTTTATCTTAAATCAGCTAATTAAAAAGTATACGATTCATTTACTGGTAACTTAACACCCCTAAAATAAGGTTGAGAAAGTTCTCAAAATTCGTTAATACTCATCAGCATAGGAGATCCCAATAACGCTCCGCTCCCAAGCGAATAACTCTTTAGGTGACATTAACGTACAAAAGCTATAATATTGAACAATACTGTATATGCAAAATGTGCGGTCATAAGAAAAAATCAACCACAGGCAACTGGAAACTGCTTGTTCATTAACCTCTGACCTAATACATTTAATAGGTGGCCTATTCAGTTGTTGGGTACACCCTGTCATAGTCCTCAGACCAGAATTAACATTTCTTGGCATAACTGGGATTTTGATCTTCAGGGATTGGTCAATAACGCTACCACTACACTACCAGGCGAACTGACATTTTATCAAACCGACAGTTGTGAAATAAGGATTCACGCAACAAGCATCTGTAAACACCGGAGCTAGCTAAACCTTTCTATGTACAAGAGAGGTAATATGAAGAGCTTTAGTCGTCTGAACTATCTAAGAAATCAACCCGGCATTTGTCTGGCGCAGAAGTGGGAAAATACGAAAACCATTCTAGGACAGCTGAGGTGGAAATCGAATCCGCCTCTCAGTTTGGCCTCACAAGGCTGAATGTAACCCGTTCCTGACTTCAGACCAGAATGAAATTTATCGGCAGAGCCAATGATCGAACCCGGACCTCAGGAGAGAGAGCCATGAATGTTAGCTACTACACCACTAGGTGGACTTTTTAATCTTGTGACGTGGAGGTCGTTATGATTGATGTAGGGAGGGAAAGTAATCATTTTAATTAGTTACATAGCCTAATTACTTATTATTGCTCACTCTTCGCACAGTCAAGATTGGTGTGTACTGGCGTAGAATTCATACTTCGAACTTGAGTAATCTCTGCAACTGGATGTGTCAACAGAGGGAAGCAAGAACGTACTCCTTTCCAGTGGATGAGTGTCAGCAAACAATGTGCTCTTTCGAAAGAAAGCATTCGGGTATGTTGATTAACTGATCTACAATGGCAAATGCGAAACCCTATCCGAGAGGAGATTCGACCTACACCGAGATATCTATTGTAGTGTGCATACAGACCTACCCGCTATCATTGAGCTAAATGAGAATTTACAATCTCCAGGAATTTTTATACAAGCTTACAGAGAGGTGATGCATTTCCTAGGAGTCCCAGATATACGAAGTTAAATATAAAAGCTGCAGAAATATATCACTTTAAACATGTGTTAAGTCATAGACGCAAACACGCTTCCGAATTTCTCACGCTTCAATTCCTACGCTTATACAATACAGAGCAACTGTGATGTTAAGTTAGTTCGCGCTGTGGTTTAATGTAGTTAGCTATACCTTGACAATGTCGAAGTTGTGCTAGCAGTTTTGGCAAGTTTACACAAACCCAACTTCATTCTTGCTCTGAGAATCGGAAGCCGTAGCAAGGAAACCTTATCGATCCCGAACATTCCACAAACTGTATTAGACGAGAAGCGTCGCACCACATATCCCTCGTCAATAGTACAGCACAATCCCGATGTGTCCTACAACAACAGATAATCTCATTTTTGGAAAGGTTGATAAATTCACATCCACGAACGTATCCAGAATCAAAAATCAAATAATTCAAACCGGGGAAAAGTTGATCTATGCGGAGTGACTAAAAAGAAGTCTCCCTCCCTGGGCGAAATTCTCAAGCAACAGATGTCAGGAAACTAAGGGAGAAAATATTAGACCATTATCATATCACGCTCTTAATAATAATTATTTCTGATTGTCATGCCTGGTTAGTAATCAGAGTACAAACAAGTTACAGAACAGCGCAAAGGCTCTCCCATTATTTTTCGAACATTTTCTCTCTGTTAATGTACAGTAGAATTTCATTAATTATTAGTACATATAGATCCGTTCCCTGGTAATAATCATGTGACGCAGACTATATTGAAGACTTAATTTGCACGCAGCCATAGACTGAGCTCGTGGAAACTCCGGAACTCTTGAGTGAGATTACCTACGGTCAAGGGCAAGTTATGGAACTACAATCTATTGGTGCCTTATGAATTTTAATAAACTTGACCTTGACTTAGACTTTGAACAGTAATAAATTATTGTTTTTCCATTCATCAATAAAACACGAACCTAAGTGAAGTGATACGCGGAAACGCTGATAAATTACATCCGTCCAATCACTTCCATGGTCGTTTACACAACGCCGTGATGAAGCGGTATCGCCTCCTTTAAGGTCAGAGGTTTTCGGTAAGTTCAAATACAGTAAAACCTCCGTTTATCCGTCAGTCAATCATTCTCCCGGCGTTCTAGCCAACTGGTTATACGGTAATTATTATTGCTGCAATCGAAAACTTTTGTTGCGTTCTTTTGCAAATAATTCCTCTAAGTGACTGTTTATTTTATTGGAATGCATTTTTTTTTTAATGTGAGGCTTTTAAAGAAAGCTTTGGGGCCATTAATCAGTGTTGCCTCATTAAGAAATGAATGGTCACTTTCACCCGGTTTACACAAAGATATGTCCAATTAAATTGGGTGGTAAATGTGGTATTCGACCTGAAAAAATCTACATGTGATTAATTATTATTTGCACAGGTTTCAAGAGGGAAGAGGGTTAAAATCATGACATATTTCATTCGCTAAGCGAACATCATCAGACCCAATTCATTAACTTTAACAAATATGCATGACAAAATTGCTCTATGAAACACTATTAAAACCAAACGCTAATCACCAACGGTTGCGGCTAGTGTTGGGTGGGAATATTCCCGGTCGTTGTGTTTTGTGTGTGTATATGGGAAGGCGGCCGGGGTGGGGGTGGGGGTAATATTGGGAACTTGTAATTTTTACAGTATTTTCTTCACGTTAGCTATAAATTATGATGTTACAAACTTACATACTACTAGAGGTCGGGTAGCAAGATGAAACATGAGATGCATGAATCTCGGTTTATATAATTAAAAGAAAAAAAAAACACCTATAGGCCTATGAGTTATTAGCCTACTTTCGATTTTTGCAAAAAATGAAAGTAGACTTATGAGATCAACACAGGGCGAAAAAAGTGTGTGTGTATGTGTGTGTGTGTATGTGTGTGTGTGTGAGTCTGTGTGTGTGTGAGTGTGTGTACTCTGAATGTCTGTCCCCCCCCCATCAATTCGAACACGGTGAATGCGAATTGAACGAAATTTGGTACAAAGGTAGCACTAGCAAAGGACACCTCAGTGTCATGTTTTATATCGCCGCCATCTTTACTAAAACTGAATGGCGGCCACTCAAACGTTCAAAACGTAAAATCAAATAACGACTAACCAAATCATCCGATCTCTACCAAATTTGGTAACAACATACCTTCGTATAGGATGAGTCTTGTGACCAAACTACAAGGTCGTCCGCCATACCATTTCAGGATGGCGGCCGTGCGAATTATGCAAACTTTATAATCCATATCATGGGACCCACCAGTTCCGATTATCGAGCCGAGAATCGTTTTAACTGTTCTAAAGGAAGAGGCACGTTCGAAATTAAAAGTTTATTTTGTAATACTATAGTGCAGACGTGATTTTAAAAAGCTGAGCTGATTCAGTAATAAGACAAGATGGCAGCGGATATCTTGTGCCTGACTTATATTTCACTAATTTGAGTATTGCATGCAATATAGCGTACTGATACAAAATAAATAAACTTTGTATGAAATGCTTTATATATAAATAATATACTCCAGTGATGAAATCGTTTAGTATAAATCATTATTTGCTAACAAGTTCTATGTAAGTCATTTTATATAAAACGATATTTGTTGACACAATTAGCTCAGTGGTAGAGCGTTAGCCTATCGCTCAAATGCCTATGGTTCAAACCCGATCAGAGCTAGATTTTTTGTTTGAAATGTTATATGTTTATTGTTTCGTAATGACTCAGATGTTTTAAAATTAAGCGTTATATTGTGCATATTATGGTGTAAAATATATATTTAATTAAAACATAATTCGCCAGCAGATTTACTCGAGACATCTAGCTGCCAAAAAGGTAACTGCACGCCGACATACTTATTAACTTCCAGATTTTATTGAAAAGTTTCTTCTTCTGGCCGCTAGAATGCACTCGCTCTGTTAGGATTATATTGTTCGATATTTCACCACTAGATGTCACGACTAGTCTACGTGGGGCTCCATTGATTACTATACCATTGGCATTCTATGCGCATCGAATTTGAAGAATGACAAGATGATACTACGATACATTTTTACTTTTTATTTTAAAGGGGTTGTAGCAGCCTCTTTTGCGTTACTTGAAAATGTTATTTGAAGTAAAGAACAGAACGATTTCACATAGTAACTGAGTTCAAGCCGTTGGTGTTAGTTCAGGTATTAATTACTACTTTTATTTCAGGCAAATAGCCCCAGAGGAGTGCGTCAGGCCTCGGCAGCCGGCACAGTTCATATCCTCGCCGCTAGATAGGGGCTTCATTCATTCCATTCCTGACCCGGTCGGAGACTGGAAGCAGGCTGTGGATTTTCATTTCAGGCAAATAGCAATCGAAAATATCCACATAGTTTGTATACACACGTCTCTGTAGGGTCATGGAAAGATTTGTTAATTCAATTAGGGTTTTCGATTCCCGGTCAATGCATGTGAGATTTTCGAAGTGAAATGCCATGTCATGTGGTTCGGATTCCACGTAAAAAGGATGTCCCGTGGCTCATAATCACAAGATTCACGGCCACGTAAAACCACAATCTTCCTTTTTTTTTTTCAATTAGGGTTGTGAAAGCCCTGCACAACCAGACGTGTAAAGACATGCCTCAACTCAAAGTTGGATGTTGCCCACGGCAGGTCGTATATGTAATAATAATAATAATAATAATAATAATAATAATAATAATAATAATAATAATAATATATGAGTCGTCTAGTATCAAAACCGGCCAAGTCACTGAAGGCATATTTTACAGTATGGATGAAAAACCTCCAGAGACTAAGCAATGGGGGTCACAAAAGATTTTATTGCATAGTTATATCCGTAATGGTTTAATATTTAAGTTCTCCTATTTTGAGAAATCTGATTCATAATTAACCAATCTTTTTTGCTAATATTAATTTTGACTTGGCTGTTTTTGTTGCAATTTGGTATAATTTTAGTCTTTTTATGTAAAACTTTTCTTTTAAAATTCCAAACTCCAGCGAAAAAAATGCAATTAAATTAAAATAAATTGACATTGTAATTACCTGTCTTTATTGCAATAAAAACGAAAGCATTCTGATTAAATTGGATAGTAAAATATGAAGATTAACATCAGAAAGCTGAGGAGAATACAAAATAGGTATTATATCATTAAAAGTTAGTAGTTCACTTAGATCTTGAACACAGTAAAAGAAAATGAGTCACATATTAAAATAGGGTGACCTGTTTGCCATCTCTTGATGAATACAGTACATTTGCATTTGTCAGTTGGCACAGGCTAGAGTAAAAGGTGGCTTTTCACCGATGTCTCAGTCTCACTCATGGCTGTGATTATATGGAAGCTACTGATGTATGGGTGGTGCTTAGTAATGGCATTCGGGGCACAGTCAGTGCCTGTGAATGCTGTGAAAGGTTCTACTCATAGGGTTAGGACTACTGTTCTGACTCAGTGAGGAAAGCAATGACAAACTACCTCACTCCTCTTCTTGCCTAGAACGCCTCAAAATAGCGCTGCCTTGGGTTTTTGTGGGTATCTACTCGCATAACGTAACGGCGGTACTTTTTTAGGATCCAATCAGCCTTCGGGCTGACTACCTAACAGACATTAAAATAGGAACAATATACACCTTACACTACACAATAATGACAAAATACGAGCACACAGGATATACGATTGCTTTCGCGCCAATGCGGTAAGAGGCCCGCGAATACGGAAGTCAGTGTTGCAAACGAACAAAATACACATTATTATGACTTCGAAGAGTATACAATATGAGGAACAATGTTGCTTACTGATATTATCACATTCTTGCATAATCTAACAACGCAAGATTCCAAACAATAATGCTGCGACATGAAGATTGCTACTCGTTCTTTGACATGGCCAGTTATGAAAGCACTGCCTGCATGACTTGGCCCATTTTGTTGCACAACCAAAAATTCAGTGCTCTGTAACATGAAGACATGGACGATTTTGAAGCATATTCTTGTTTCGCCTGATAGTGCTATACTTCTACTTCAAATTGGTAACCTTAACTCATTTTCGTAAATTTTGTGACTTAGCCGGTTTTGATACTAGGCGACTCATATATATATATATATATATATATATATATATATATATATATATATATATTTTAGGGGAAGAAATGCATTTACGCACAGAGTGTCGGGCTCCTGCTACTGAGTAGCAGACTACCGACTAAAACTCCCCCTTTACTTCTGAACACTAGCCTGGAACCGTTTAGCACATTAAAACAATAATAATAATAATAATAATGTTATTGGTTTTACATCCCTTTTAACTACTGCTGCTTTTAGAGACACCGGGGTGCCGGAATTTTGGCCCGAAGGGGATCTTTAACGTGCCAGTAAATGTACTGACACGGCTCCCTCGCATTTGTGCACCCTCAAATGCCAGCTGACTGCGCCAGGATACGAACCTGCAACCTAGGGCCCAGCAAGCGAGAACGTTACCGCTGAGCCACGCAGCCAGTCCGGTCGATTATGTCTCCAGATCCATAACATTCTTGATATACTTCTTATCATTCTTTCTTTCTTTCTTTCTTTCTTTCTTTCTTTCTTTCTTCAATGATGGTAGCAGTTTTTATCTAGATTGTGGCGTTTGGTAGAGGTAAATCGTTTCTATGGCCTTCAACAAAGAATAGTTCTATTATACTCTTTGATAATAACAACGAGTTATAACTATACTCATACATTTAGGAGAAAGTAGGCTATATGTTCTTTACTGAACATCTTGTTTTTTCATATCTTGTTGAAAATGGATTTCATAACTCATTAACATTAATAAATGTAATTGACACTACACATTTTCAGTCAGTCAACACAAAGCAATCTCAATTACTGGGACATGTGAAACATTACATGTGATTAAAATATATAGTCTACAGTATATATATTTACTTTGGACAACAGAAAATGGAAAAAACTAAGACATGATATGTTTCGCTCAAAGAAGCGAGCATCATCAGATCAAAATATAGACTATACGAGACGAAATAGCTCTACGAAACACTAATAATAATAAATAATAATAATAATAATAATAATATCGTATGGCCTCGGGTGCCGGGTGCTAGGTTTGGTTTTTTTTTACACCCAGAGGGCAGCTTGCATGTCGAATTTCGTCGTTCCTTGGAACGCTATGAAAGTCAAGGATATCTAACAGATATCTAAGCTCCTTGACACTATAACACGGCCTACTGAATTCAAATGGGTTCTTTAACATGCCAACAACGTATGGCATGCGTGTCGTGATTTTCGTCGCCATTCAGAAATCACTTACCATGGCCAGGAGCGAACCTGCAAGCTTGGGGTTGGTAGTCAGACGCGATAACCACTCAGCCACTAATAATATGTTGAAAGATCTGATATGAAATTGTGGAATGTCTATAACATGCTCGGACAACAACTTTTCTCACGTAAAGAAAAAAAAACTGTATGTACTGTATATTCACACATCTAGGAGGTTTTATAAAAGAAGTTGATATTGGAAACTGACTCGTATACTGTTAGTCCCATTTCCCGGATTAGATTATGTCACATTTTACCAACACGTAAGGAACATCTTCATTTCATTTGAAGGTTAAAAGAAACTATACCTGGACTATTTACTTGTCTCATACTCCAACTAGAAGGTGACATTCCATAAGAAGGTATTTTTGGCAAGTCATTTGATAATCATTCCACATAGAAGGCGACTACCAACATGTAAGGAACATCTTCAGTTCATTTTGAAGGTTAAAAGAGGCTATATCAAGACATTCTACCTAGAAAGCAACTCTTCATAAGAAGGACTATTTACTTGTCTCATACTCCAACTAGAAGGTGACATTCCATAAGAAGATATTCTTGACAAATGTTTTGATAATCATTTCACATAGAAGGCGACTACCAACAAGTAAGAAACATCTTCAGTTCATTTTGAAGGTTACGTACATATGTTTTTCTACACATTATGTTCACATGCGAATCAGATAATCTACAGAGTGAAGTATCTTTTTGAAGTTTTTGACCGATTTTTTGACAGAATTTAATGAAGTTTTCTTTCTCGATAACAATTTTCAAATTGGTACGACGATTTACGTATCCTTTTTACATATCTGCTTTTTACGTAAAGAGAAGTCTATATTAATAGAATATCAAAATAGCATTATTAAGGTATTTTTCCATTTGCATGTCAATTGTTATATTTGAATGTTTTCATTATTTAAAATTTAAAACTGTTTTGTAAGGATATCCATTTTCTTGATACTGTTAATTAGTTTTTAAGGTCTAGTATTTTTTCACGCTGATGATGGAATGTTTGATATTCCGAAACATGTACGTTTAATACTGTAATGAAACCACATTATTTAGTGTTTGACTAGGCGGTTTTAATAAGAAGTACTATCAGTCAACACTGATATTAATTATTAGTAGGGCTTGGATGTTGATGTCGCAAAAAGGTTTAAAAATGCACTTAAAATTTTCAAACATGACTATAATAAATGACCAAAAAATTTGAAAAATGCACTATGAAATGGAGAAAATGATCTTATAATAATAAACTCAACAATATTCCAAATATTTGAAAAATGCACTATAAGATGGAGAAAATGAACTGAGACAAGAATATACACCCCTTCCCCTTCCTACCCCGCCACAGCTGACCTTGGTGAACAGAGCAGGTAACATTTTATTCCGCTAATAACTGGTTTGTGACGAAAACAAGAGCATCTGTATTCCTACGGTACCGTTCTTCTGCATCCAAGATATATATTTTTATACTAATAGCAATAGTGAAATATTTTATATCAATATTTTAAATTATCTTGCATCAGCTGCTAGCTTCTTCTTGACTCTGAGAGACGTAACTCCCTCATATAAAGCTGTGACATGACTAAATTGGAAATAAAATACCGTACCTTAAAAGGCTGATTTCTCTAAAATATTACCAAAAAAAATCTACCAAACTTGAAAAAAAAAATGCTCTTAAAATGGAGAAATAGCAAATAATACAAAAAGATGCAAAATAAAAATGACATATTTGAAGGCGGGGTGGTCCGTCCGGAGTTTCTATGTACTTCAGCATTGTTTTAGACAGCTCAGTAAAAAGATGACATGTCATCAACATCCGGGCCCTAATTATTACCATTGTCATAATAGCTAATGTTTACGCATTTCTTTCAAATAAAGAAAACTTGAATGTAGAGCAGTGTACAGCAGCATTATTTGAAAGTGGAGAGGTCTAGACAGGATATAAATATCCCAGTTCAAATGGCATGGCTGATGTTTGTTTCTGAAAGGTTTCACCATGTATTACTGTTATACCAGGAACCCAGTCTAGGTCGTGTGCACTCTATTTATGTCTGGAGTCTTAGTACGGCTTCAGTCTTATGTAAAACTATCACCCTCCCTCTACCTACAAATCAAGTTTCGTTCGCAAAGCGACACTTAAGCCCATTAGCTAGCAGATCTGATGACCTATTTCACGTAAGTTGATGACATGACGTCTACTCTAGCATGTTCACTTAGCAACTGCTTTATTACCGCAAATACACTGGTCAGCACAATACGTATGACTTAAATTATCCCGGTCTGAATGAGACATGTCTATTCGAGGAGCGTTCGATTCCTACCTCAGCCACCCTGGAAGTGATTTCCTGTGGTTTCTACTCCATGCAAATGCTGGGCCACGGCCACCTCTTTCCCAATCCTATCCCTATTTTACAAAAACACACGCTAGTGGAGCCATCACAATACCACTGGTTATCAAACAAAAACAAGGGGCTATATGACCAGGATGTCGTAGCCCCTAAAATAAGCAACCAAAAACAGTCTAGTCAAGGCGATCTCTGGGCATAGATTGTTTTGTTTTAAAACATCTCCTCTTGGAATGTCCTTAAATATAATAGGAAATAACAGAAAATATATCAAGCAACAACAGATTTAAATTAGTTGATTCAATTAGACATCGTGGTCATGTACTTTGGTGTGTGTGTGTGTGGGCATTGCCTGATAACCTGTATTATTATGTTGGCTGTATTAATGTGGGTGTGGAAATTTACTATTTTCCAGACAGTCAACACGATTGTACCCAATTGCAATGGGAGTTCCCCTAATCCAGAAGAAAATTTACCTGAGATTAATAAATACACTTGTATGAGCAGTTTCGATAGTCAAGCGATCATCATCAGATCCGTTACAATTAGGCTATTTACTCTATGTCTACAAGTATAGGTGACTGTATCTCCACATAGTATAAAACAAAGTCCCCGATTCTTGAATGTAAGGGGTAATCTCGAGCATCACTGGATGGATTTTGATGAGGGTTTCACCATTCTGTAATAAAAGATTTCCCGAGGAAGGTTTCTGTAGAAAAGCATCCATATAAGACCAAAGGAAGCCGAGCAGTAATGATTTCAGTGAATCGAGTCGAAGAGAAACCTGCCATCCGTGGGCCTTTTAAGCTTCATTGGATAAACCGTTAAAAATATCTATATACTAAGAGTGTAAGAATTATTCAGCATGAATAAATTCTACAAAAAAGTCAGTAGCAGCAAATCTCTATCTTTAATACATCGCCCACTATAAGTGATTTTACGTGCTCCACTCCATTCAGTGGAAATTTAAATTACTAGCTTCGGAGCAAGTTTACGAGTGAGCGAGCCTATCACCTCAGCTTCGGCCAGCATCAAACTGTTGAGTCGTGTCGAGTTAAAGACTTCATAGAAGAATATATGTAAAACACAGCAATTTTTCTAGTTTGTGCCGTGTCTTTTTGGAAGCCTTCATGGGGAGGCGCGGATTGCTTGAACTTGTAGCTCTCGCAGTGAAGAGGCGCAGGTGCGCTTCATAAAAAGGGAGGTAGCGCACAGTTCGCCACTCATGTGGGGGTCCGGACGCGGACACTAAGAGCCCGCTGATGAGCCAGCTTGGTGTCCTAGGCGGAACCCCACACAAGACACGGCACAAACCTAGAAAAATTGCCGAGTTTTAATACACTGGCCGTGAAAGCCAATATACTGTACCATATTTTTAAGAATACGTGTGTTTGGAGTTTCGCTGTTCACCACGGCTTTTCTGAATTGCGTCTGGGACCTGCCGTCAATGCGCCTTTTAAGCTTACACTGGGTAAAGATACCGGGCGAAGCCGGGGCGGGTTGCTAGTTTACAATATATAAACATTTAGTTGCAGTAGATATTGAACTAGTCAAGAATAGTTAGTTATATGTGATTTGTATTTTAAATTTTTGTTAAGATATTGAAGTGTAACATCTTTCCACTCAGTTGCTGGATAGTTTTTGTGGGAGTGATTACGGAAATGGGACGGAAACAATAAGCGCACGCGGTGGCGGAGATTGGTACCAGGACGTACTGTCGGCCAAGTGGCTATGTTGTGGGAGTGATTTTGGACAAGGGACGGAAATGGGACGGTAATGTGTAAGAGGAAACAATGAGCGCGCGGTGGCGGAGATTGGTACCACGACGTACTGTCGGCCATGTAGCTATGTGGAATGTACATCGCATACGGTTTAACTCAAGGTTTCCCATTAAATATATTCCTACAATAAATCATCTTCAAGTTGTCGTGCTTTGGTGTGAAAATATTCATTATTTCAAATGTTTCTGCCACATACAGAGTTTCAGGTCTGACCACTCTTGGTAGTATCTTTAATTTCATGTTCCAGAACAAGTTATATTTGTTAAATATAGTTCTTGTCATATGAAACATCCTTTACAATTTGTGCTCTCTAGTTTCTATTGCTGAATTTTCTTTAGTGCTGTTCGTTATCCATTCTCATAGGTATTTAAAACTACTTGTTTTACATATTGTGCTGTTATGAATTGTGATATTTTGAGGGGCATCATTGATGTTATGAGCGCGCGGTGTCGGAGATTGGTACCACAATCTACTGTCGGCCATGTGGCTATGTGGAATTTATATCGCATACGATTTACTTCAAGGTTTGGACGCCCCATTAAATATATTCCTACAATAAATCACCTTCAAGTTGTCGTTCTTTGGTGTGAAAATATTCATTATATCATAATTGCTGAAAACAATTATGGTTCATTATTACATATGTTTCTGTCACATACAGAGTTTCGGGTCTGACCACTCTTGGTAGTGTCTTTAATTTCGTGTTCCAGAACAAGTTATATTTGTTAAATATAGTTTTTGTCATATGAAACATCCTTTACAATTTGTGCTCTAGTTTCTATTGCTGTATTTTCTGTAGTACTGTTCGTTATCCATTCATCTCAATTTCATAGTAGGATAACATGTCAGATGTTACACATCATATGCGACTACTGTAAGGCTCCCTCTTTTTTTATTTTATGTATTTTATATTCTGCTTAGTATCAAAACCAAAAACACCACATAGAAGTACCGGTAACAAATCTCGACTAGTTGCACAAGTTTAATAACCCGAGAATATCCTTCGACTGAACTGTAAATTTCCTGTCTGTATATAGGAACCCTCGTGCATTGTTCGAGGCCACATTACGCTATTGTTCTGGGAGCCTCCTGTTCGACTCCCCCCCCCTCTCTTGTCGGGCACGTGCTAGATCACGTTCCCTAGCTTTTGCCTAGCACACGCTAGCTGTTAAGCAAATACGGACAGGGGAAGAAGGGTACAGAAATGCAGTCAGTACACACGTTGCATATTATGGAATTGGCACATTTAAAGCACTCTCTGTTGGAGTCACTTGCTTGTATGTAAAACTCGGTGGATCAGTAGTAGAGTGATTCCAAGAACGTGGGTTCGATTCACGAACGAGGACGTTGGACGTTAAACTTATGAAGGGCGGTCAAGATCCACGGTACTCTTGAGTTGTAAGATTTCGGCTACGGTAGTTTACACATTTGGTGATACTAGGCTAGGGCTGTACATATTCGAACACACGAATAGTTCAACTATTCATTTTTCCAACCTATTCGAACATTCAAATTTTGGAATAACCAGACTATTCAGTGATTTGGCGAACAAAGAAAGAAAAAATGAAACAAAAAAAGAAAAATAAAGAAAAAAAAGGAAAAAAGAAAGAGATAGATAGAAAAAGAAAGAAAGATAAGGGAAAAAACAAAAACAAAAGAAAAAGGAAAAAGAATGAATGAATGAATGAATGAATGAATGAATGAATGAATGAATGAAAGAAAGGATAAAGAAAGAAAAAGAAGGTAAGGAAAAGAGAAAGGAAAAAAGATAAAGAAAAGAAAAAAAGAGAAAAAAGAAAGGAAAGAAAGAAAGAAAGAAAGAAAGATGAAAAAAAGAAAGAGAGACAGATAACGAGTGATGCTTTTTTTATATTATATTTGTGAGGATGGGTCTGAATGGGTCAGGGGTTAACTCCCATACCAGTTAATGCCTTAATATTTATCAGTAGGGCTCGGATATTTAAGGCGCTTAAAATAGCCCGTATATGCAAGCAAATATGACTTTAAAATGACGAAATATGACTCAAAAAAGAGAAAATATGACCTGAAAATGGCTGATTTAAATATGGCCGTTTCTTTTAATTATAAACTCAAGCGACAATCCCTTAGGGATTAAATTGTTAACTAAATTCTTTATTTCTATTTTCATATTATTTTTCTGAATATACAAGTTTAATATAAAAATTGAAATAAAGAATTTAGACGCATACAAGAAAACCTGACCGAAAACTCACTAAGTGTGGTAATTATTACTGATAAATAGGCTCGAATGTTTAGAAAAAAACATATTTTTGTCTTTGCCTCTATTTTCATGCCCGATTGCTTTCTGATGCAAATCAAGTGTTTATCGACAGAATATAGTGGTTTTTATTTGTCATATAAATGCATATTTCGAACATTTTTATTTGTCATATAAATGCATATTTCGAACATTTAGCATCAGGTCATATTTTGAGCATTGTTTTGGTAAGAACGTCATATTTCGGTAGTTTGACGGCAGCTGTAAGTGTGCACTCATCCTTAACTTACGGAACGGGAACTAGTGTTTACAGAAATAGACGTATAAAAATGAAAAACACACAAGAACAGAACATTCTTTTTTCTTGTTTATGGAGGGCAGAGTCTGCTGTGGGTGTCACTATAGGTTTGGTAGTGTCTTGCAGAGATATTTATGTTTCATATTGGATCTGATGATGTTCGCTTGTTATCTCTTAGTTGTCTTCCTCTTCAATAGTCCGTAACAATATACAGAGTGTAACAATAAGGTACGGCACAAAATGCAGGACGCATTCCTCACATGTAGACGAAGAAATTATGTTATATGAACATGGGTCCGGAAACGATTCGTTTCCATGTTATACAGGGTCATCAATTTAAGTCTCACATCCGATACCGATCACGGCGCGGCAAGCTCTCGCGCTGACACCCGCTCGCTGGCCGGTAAAAAGTGCGCGACTTCTCCCCACTACTTCGCGTCAACATACAGTCATTTAATAGCAATTTCTAGTGAAAATAATTATCTACAAACTTACCTGGTTTTACAAGAAATGTTCAAAGTGTTGTCCGTCAGCTCGCAAGCATGCCTGGCACCTCGTAAACAAGTTTCTAGACACACGGCGAATTTCTTCCTGGGTGACGTTCGTTATAACTTGGCGAATATTTTCTTTTAACTCCTCACTTGTGTGAGGATTGTTTGCATATACCTTTCCTTTCAGCATTCCCCAGAGGTAATAATCACATGGATTTAAATCGGGTGATCTGGCGGGATAATTCCGAATGTATCGAAAACTGCACTCTCTAACAGAAGAATACTTCGCATAAGAAAGCACAATGAATACACGTTGTTCTATAGAAAACATCACTTCGCATAACAAAGCACAATGAATACACGTTGCTGAATAGAAAACATCACTTTAAGGCAACACATAAACTGTAAAATTGCCCCGAGACTGCACTGTATGTTAGGTCAAATCATCTAGCACTTCACAAGCTTTAATACGCCGGAGATACTGACAGCTTATTGCAACATTGCCGATCGCAGCGCACGTGTTCATTGCGGGGAGAACGCCAAGGCCACCTTGACCGGCCTAGCGGCCGCATCTGCCAAGGCCACCTTCACCGGCCTAGCGGCGCGTACATGCGGGAAATAAAATGATGACCCGGTATATACCCCCATTGTCTCCAACGCATAAATAATGAAAAACACACAAGAACAGAACATTCGAATCACTGTTGGTTACATCTGGTTACGTTGTTGGCTTCTAAATAACTGATTCGGTGACAGATGGATAGGTGGACCAATTGCCTGGCCTCCACGCTCTCCGGACCTAAACCCAATGGACTTTTATTTGTGGGAACATTTGAAAGCTCTTGTGTATCGTACCCCTGTACCAGATGTTCCGAGTCTGCGTGCCAGTATTATGGAAGGCTGCGAAACCATTCGCAATACTCCAGGGATACATAAGCGCATCCGAGATTCACTACGACGGCGGGTTGATGTATGTATCAATGCGCACGGAGGGCACATTGAACATCTCCTGTGACAAAGAGCTGCATGTGGTATGCAGGTATGTTCTGTTCTTGTGTGTTTTTCATGATTTATGCGTTGGAGACAATGAGGTATAACATGGAAACGAAGCGTTTCCGGACCCATGTTCATATAACAAAATTCCGTAGTCTACGTGTGAGGAATGTGTCCTGCATTTTGTGCCCGTACCTTTTTGTTACACCCTGTATATAAATCTGAATCACATGTAATTTATTTCAGGTTATTTTTCACATATTCCATTAATTGGAATTATTTCGTGTTGACCGACTGAAAGTTAAAATATTAAGTGTTAACTTCCATGGAGCGCCACGCTCAAGACAAAGATATAAACAAACTGACTTCCTAATAGCCTACCTAAATCTATATTTGATATCAACAAAATTCTCATATCCTCTTTGCTTCGCCCACCACTGGTTATTTTGATTCCATACAGATGACTCCGTCTCTAGGAAAGAATTCATGATGAAAATTAATAAATGTAAGATTAAAATATTTGAATGCAGACGATAAAAATCAGAAACTTCCATGGACATCAAATTGGCAGGTGAAAATCTGAAGGAAGTAGGAGACTTCAGTTACTTAGGAAGCAAAATAACCAGTGATAGACGAAGCAAAGAGGATATAAGAAGTAGGTTGGCTCAGGCAAGGAGAGCATTTCTACAGAAAAATAATATTTTGACATCGAATATAGATTTAGGTATTAGGAATTCATTTTTGAAAGCCTTTGTCTGGAGCGTTGCGCTCTATGGAAGTGAAACTTGGACTATTGGTGCAGCAGAAAAGAGGAGAATTGAAGCGTTTGAAATGTGGTGTTACAGGAGAATGATTAAGATCAGATGGGTAGATAGGGTGACAAACGAAGAGGTATTAAGACGAGTGGGAGAGGGAAGATGTTTCTGGCGACTGCTAATGAAGAGAAGAGATAGGTTGGTAGGACACACATTTAAGACACCCATGAATAGCAAGCTTAGTTATGGAAGGAAGGGTCGAGGACAAGAACTGTAGGCGTAGACCAAGGTTAGAATATCTTAAACAGATTGCCGCGGATGTAGGGTGTGGTAGCTATGTAGAGATGAAACGATTAGCTCAGGACAGGGAGGCATTGAGGCTGCATCAAACAAGTCAAAAGACTGAGGACTCAAACAACAACAACAACAACAACAACAACAACAACAACAGATGACACCGTTCCTTAACTGTCATCTTGCAAATGCCCCGACGTCTTATGATAAAATATAGTACAAGCTCATGGCAAATGAAGGTTGAGACGTGCATGTCTCGTAGCTAACGACATCTGTGTGTTGTTTAAACGCAGAAGTTCCAAACGGGAAAAAAAGTGTTACAAGTATCAATCAACCAAATGTCGCTCCAAACGGAACTGTTCATTAGTGAGCAAGGCTACCGATTTTGAGGTAAAACCGATAATGGGTTACCTGCCACCTGTCGGAGTGGATTGTTACCCTTGATATCCCCCTCAAGAACCGCAGGCGTGCGTTTCAGCGACTGTGAACTTTTAACTGGCTCACGCACTCGTACTAAGTTACTATACCTTCTGCCTTATCCAATCTGACATCTTTCAAGAATACCAAAACATTTGCCTCCAATACCTGGAGGATATTTAAGAAAACCTTGGATGACAGCATCTAACCCAGACATGGGTGTTAAAAGCATGAGTGGCTGTCCTTTTCCCATTTAGGAGAAACTTAACTAGGCCGCGAGTCTTTTATGTACTAAAACAGTGGCCGCCTGGGATCTTAAAATACCCGTAATTCAGGACATTATAAACGTAATATAGTCAAATATCAATATCTCGAATCGTTAGGGGATGCCAAAAATAAATTCTACTATCGAAAATTCCAGGATTAGAGATACGTAGCAAAAATGTTCAACCTGTGATAATAATCGCAAAATACTGTATGTAGGCTTAGAATTCATAGTTGTCTAAATTTAAGTAATAGCAAGTAGTTCCGTGAAGAACTATACAACCTATTTTCATATATCCTACTTATGTTAATTGCCTCTATCAATATACAAAATTTCTGTTTGATTGCTGTAAAAGATTCGTAGATTTTAACCGTCTAAATATTTAGGATGGTCACCATGTTGGATTTTTATATATAGGCCTTAGAGTTATGTACTATTACATGAAGATTATTGTGTAGGTGTTTTATTCAAACTTCAATCGCATAAGAAATAAGAACGAGAATTTAAAATTTCGGGCAGCCGCCATTTTGTGGTATTGAAAATAATTTAAATGAATTAGATGCCAGTGGATTAACATTTATATAAGCATATACGGTACAAAGTTTCACTGCGCTCGGATGGCTAAATCGCGAGAAACGTCCATATGAATATTTAAATTTCGCGTCACCGCCATGTTGGATTTGTGCTCACTAGGTTATTGAACGTCCCATAGGTGAACTTACGTTTATAGCCTCTATGCACATACAAAATTTCAGTTTGATTGCCGTCATAGATTAATAGATATTGAGGACCGTCTAAATATTTCGGATGGTTGCCATGTTGGATTTCAACATAGGCCATAGTTATATACTATTAGATGAGGATTATTGTGTACGTTCTTTATTCAAACGTTGAAATCGATCGCATGATTAGAACACAAGAAAAAATAACAATTTTAAAATTTCACACAGCCGCCATCTTGAGGTTATGTAAACAATTGAACTAAATTAGATGCCAGTGCATTGCAATTTGTATAGTTCTTGCGTGCGTGTATATCGGCTGTGCGAAATTTTAAAATCTCGTTTTTATTTCTTGTGTCCTAATTATGCGATTGAAGGTTGAATAATAAACCTACGCAATAATCTTCATCTAATAGTAACTGTACATAACTCAATGGCCTACATATATAAAAATCCAACATGGCGACCATCCGAAGGTTCTCAATATCTACTAATCTATTGAAAATCCACAGCCTGCTTCCAGTCTCCGACCGGGTCAGGAATGGAATGAATGAAGCTCCCATCTAGCGGCGAGGATATGAACTGTGCCGGCTGCCGAGGCCTGACGCACTCCTCTGGGGCAATGATTAAATGAATGACAGATGAAATGAAATGATAGTGGAGAGTGTTGCTGGAATGAAATTTTGACAGGGAAAACCGGAGTACCCGGAGAAAAACCTGTCTGCCTCCGTTTTGTCCAGCACATGGAGTGACCGGGATTTGAACCACGGACCCAGCGGTGAGAGGCCGGCGTGCTGCCGCATAAGCCACGGAGGCTTATCTACTAATCTATTACAGTAATTAAACTGAAATTTTGTATGTTGAGAGGCAATTAATATAAGTAATATAAGTAAATAGGTTATGTAGTTCTTCACGGAACTACTCGTTTTACTTGAAATGTGTCGTCAAATTACCTCCAAAGTACTCTAGATTTAGTGAATTATCGCATATGTTGGCAACGCTGGCAACGAAACAATCTAGATTTACATTTCTGTCACAACATTACAGTTTTGAAAATTCATAGCTTTTCCCTCACTTTAATCGTGTCGAAGGAACGTTAGTGAAACTTTGCATGTGGTAGGTAGGATATAACTCGGGCATACTTCACCGCATCTTTCGAAACTGTGGTAGTACAGGTTCTTGAGGAAGATATTAGGGGGAATTTATAATACTTCAGCTAGACAGCCCCTTCTACCGTCTTACTTCATGACTGAAAGTGACGAAATATTGTAGCATTTATTTATACTGATGCCCAATATACATCATCTTGGCAGGGCTAAGTGGTTTAAGTCATGCGAACCTTTCTTTATATGTATCATGTCTGCTTGTAATATCTTATTACGGACAGCAAGGACATGAAATCCAGTGATCGAATTCCACAAAGGAAAGCCAAATTTAAATAGACATAACACGTACATGTGGGTTTTCATGACTGTGGTACATTATTCGAAATTATTTGCTGCGACACCTTAAATTATCGTATGCACTCATGGATAATTCCTTTTCTGAAAGATCATACAACTTGGGACTAAATTGCTAACTTCTAACTCGAGATGTGGTGGCAGAAATTCTGAGTCACTCTGCCCAATAACCATCCCAGGTTCGTAGTTTAGGATCTAGGCTAGTTTTACTCTATGTGTATGATATTTGGAGGGGGATTTCTGTCAGTTTCATAGATAGCGACGGCTTCAGTTTTTGTCTGAAGGAAGCCCGAAGTTAGCAATCGTTATAAGCAATATTGCCAATTTATTGAATTTGTTGCTAGATCTAGCGACTTTTTCAAATATATTTCATATTTATTGTTGTATAGGTAGGAATTTAGCAACTATTTGAACTCCTGTTAGCGGCAAAAATATGTTTTCCGTATTGATAACATGGGAATCTAGGTACATTTGACTACTAATTGGGAATTCTTTTAAAACCTTAGTTGGCAACACTGGTTATAAGATCTGTTTATGTTTTTTATCAATTGATAGATTTCTTTTGCTATTAAAGATTTGCTTTTCGTGGACAGATTCATTAATAAACCGGAGCAATTTTACCAAATATTTATTTCTTTGTTTAAAGTCACTAACTCCACAGTAATATGTTATTATGATCGCTTATTACCGGTAAACTAAATGTTGAAATGGATTTCAAACAAGACACACACTCCTCCTGCATGTTCCTTCTTCAATCACAGATGTTTACGTGCATGCACTGTTGCCAAATTAAGCAATAAATCTCAGTTTACCTATTTTATGCATATTTTGTAGAGAAAATACTATATTATAAATTAAATATTGTTTAAATCGGGAATTGGCGACTTTTTAAAAACAACTTAGTGAAAGAAATATGTGTTCTTTCTTCCAAAATACTTCCCTGACCCATCCTAAAAATAATAATAGTATTTATAATTTGTAATATTGGAATCTCAAAGCAATGCACGTATAAATTGAACATGCGGTATCGTTTAGAATTACAGACATTGTGACTTTCTAAATGCAATTTGGCAACTCTGCAGAGCAGGTACTCTAGTTTTAGCAAATTTTGTCCTTGAAATGCTCTTCAAATAGGGATAGGACTTTTGTTCCTTTCCCTCGTCATTTTCTGCCCTTCAAAGATATTGGCATTGAAGGAAGTAGAAGCACATTGTATTGCAGGGTTGGTTCTTCTTAAGAAGGCTGTGGGTATTGTTGAGGCTCGTTCGCCATTTGTCATTTTCTCTGTGAATGGTCACGCCATGGCAGCTGCCTTACCTAGACATCTCTTAGCAGCCGCAGTTCCCCGGGCTAGACGCAAGGGCGTTCACCATCTGCTCCTGTCTGCCTTCTTATATCATATATTATTGTTAATACTTCAATTAGGGGATTGGGTCAATTTTGATCATCAACTCCGAGTGTTTGTGTGAGTATATGGTATTTGATTACACAGGGGAGGTGATATCAGTACGTATTCTTCGGTGCTGATTTCGAAAACAGTAATTAATAATAATAATACTTTTATGTTCGACGACGTCTAATGTAAATATTATATGTCAGAAAACTGTATCATAATGAGGGTCTTTGTAACACTATTCTTCATTATGAAACAGTTTCTCCCACCAATCAGAGCTCAAGAAACAGTTGTGTGACCAATTAGATAAGGATAGCATCGCATCTGCGCTGACTTCCCCGGCCTTCTATTTTAAATTTCACTGCGTGACTAGTGCCATACCGGGGTATTCGAGGAGGCCACGATCAAAAACGAGGCATTCTCTGCGTCCCATTCACTCTGTTCAGTACATAAAACTGGCGAAATCTCGACAAATATTTATGAATATTTATGATCAAACATAAAATAGTTATAATTATCGTCAAACATAAACAGTCGTATGCAACTCGCCTACAATGGTAATTAAGACACTCTTATGAAAATTATAAAACTCGCTTCGCCCGTTTTATAAACATACTCTTGTCTTAATTATTGCCATTATAGGCCCTTTGCATAATGTACTATTATTGCAGCCAAATAATAATAATAAATAAAGAATGAACATGTACACTGAAATTGCGCTCTGACGCTTGGAATTGCATAGTCAATTACAATTGAAATTTTCAAGAAAACGTCACTTGAGAGAGCTTTATAATTACCGTTTTTTATTTGAAACATGACAGACAAATTCTGTTGTTGTTGTTTGAGTCTTCAGTCTTTTGACTGGTTTGATGCAGCTATCCATGCCCCCTGTCCTGTGCTAATCGTTTCATCTATACATACCTACCACACCCTACATCCGAGGCAATCTGTTTAACATACTCTAACCTTGGTCTACCCCTACAGTTCTTGTCCTCGACCCTTCCTTCCATAACTAAACTTGCTATTCCTGGGTGTCTTATTATGTGTCCTACCAAACTATCTCTTCTCTTCATTAGCAGTCGCCAGAAACATCCCTCCTCTCCCACTCGTCTTAATTCTAAAAACAGTAATTACAAAGGTCACGTTTTCTTGAAAAATGCAATTTTACTTAGATTTTATTAACATTTACCTGAGATTGAACGTAATAGAACGTCAAGAAGTGGTTCCAAAGGAAAAAGACTACGCACTTAAATAGCCTAGACACTTTTTATTTGATTGGTTTAAAATTTGTTTCGAACGTTCATGTAAACATACATAATATTTGTTCCTCTTGGTCAATCACCTATTTTATGTTAGTTTCTTTCAAAAACTGCATCATAATTTGAAGTAAAAAGTTTAAACTCATGGGTTGTTGTTTTTTTACTCTAGATTTTAGCAAAAATATCGATATCGATTTTACAACAAAAAACTGACGTGATGGAAAGAAATGGAGGTAATTTTCGAAATGAGGGCACCAAATAACTTATTATAAAAATGAGCGAAAACTTCTCTTGTATTTTTCAAACAAGACAAGACAAAACAAAACGAAAGATTTTTAGCCTACTTTTCACATTTTGCAAAAATGAGGAAAAAGTAGACTTATGAGATCGGGCAAATGTCCGTCCGTCTGTCCGTCCGTCCGTCCGTCCGTCTGTCCGTCTGGCTGTCTGGCTGGCTGTCAGTCTGGCTGTCTGTCTGGCTGTCTGGCTGTCTGTCTGGCTGTCTGTCTGTCTGTCTGTCTGTCTGTCTGGCTGACTGTGTGTGTGTCCCCCCCTATCAACTCCTAAACGGCTGCAGCAATCGAAACAAAGTTTGGTAGGAGTAAAGATCTATACCTGAATATCTCACGGCCATATTTGAAAATGATGTCAGTGCTACCAACTGCTAAAAAATCGCAATTGAAATTTGAGCTCCATGTTGGATATCTTGGAAAGTATGAATGGGAGCTATTTCAAAATTGGCACACGTACAGATCATAATATTTCAGTTTAATTTCCAGGAGGCCAAACATGGCAGTGTTGCCAAAATGATTATAAGCCTCCTGATAGGTCCAATATTTAAATGCATATAACTTCTACACTATCTAGCGGAATTCAACCAAATTTCGTATGTTGTATGTGTACATAACAAGATATGACTGAGCGTATTCTTAAGACCTACCAGGGCTGCCAACTGTTAATAAATGCTCCTAATTTATTTTATCCAAATACCAATATATCAGAAAGTATGCAAGCCGACAGCTTTAAACTATGCACACGTATAGTACCTGACATTCTACATTAATTTGGAGTAACTTATATACGTCAGTGCTACCAACATGATTCTAAGCCTGCTGACAGGTCCAACTTTAAATACATGTAACTTCCATACTATCATTTGGATTTCAACCAAATTTCGTATGTGCTATGTGTACCATAACAGATATGACTATGCGTATTCTAAGGAGCAACCAGGGCTGCCAACTGTTAATATGTGCTGTCCCTATTTTTGTTACCCTAATATCAATATATCAGAAAGTATGCAAGCCAATAGCTCTAAACTTTGCACACGTATAGTACCTGGCATTCTAGACGAATTTGGAGTAACTAATATACGTCAGTGCTGCCAACATGATTCTAAGCCTGCTGATAGGTCCAATTTTAAAATGCATGTAACTTCTATACTAACTAATGGATTTCATTCAAAATTGGCACAACAATAGATCATATTATTTCAGATTATTTCTGACCAATACATGCATGACATTGTTGCAAACATGATTTTACGCGCGCTGTTCGATCCAATGTTTAACTGCATGTAACGTCCATGCTATCCAGTGGACTTCAACCAAATTTTGTATTTAGTACCGTAAGAGACGGAACTAAGAATATATTCAGTCATCAGGGCTGCCAACTGTAGTGCTCTATTAGGATACATTATGCCAGGTATACAGTATTTCGAACTAATTGGAAATTTCGATATTAGCAACTTAATTTCGTCATTATTCTAGATAGGTTCATATTCTGTAGAATAATCATTGGCATGAAAAGTAGGCTGTATAGTTCTTCACGGAACTTCTTGTTAGATTTTGATTTTAGTTTTAAAATTTTTGATTTTTGATTATAGATTTTTGATTCAAGATTTTAGATTTTCCGAAAACACCAGACCATAATGTCATGAAACTTAAATTTCGCAGGCCTGTGTTATCTGTACTGTAATTGAGTGTGTGATTGGGTGTCCCGGGACATGAAGTAAGGTATTATTATTATTATTATGAAAATTTAAAAATCCCTCTCGGCAAGCCGGAATGTGGAGGCAGATTTCACCGGGCAAAGAAGAATGCTTCGAATTTACAAAATTTGCCAATTGTTCTATACCTACAAAAGTTTCACATGTTCAGCATACGAGAAACCCCATCTTCTTAAATTCCAAAAACAGCTTGCTCATCCCTTAGCGTAAGGGTGGGTCATATCACAAATTATTTCAGACAAAAGGTTTCGGTAATTCGTTCCGAGGACTATTGACCATTTTAAACGATTTTGATATTGTTCCTTTAATATTACTCTCTTATAAAGATAAACATTTTTTCTTAATTAATGTTTCGTCAATTTCAATTGGCTCACTAGGAAGTATAAACCATTCCTTTTTACGTAAATTAATAGCATATGCATCTATTAATCAATAAAGTGGAAACAAGGAAGCATTTGAAACATTAAGAATAATCTATCCTCTATCTCTCTAAACTCCATATTTCCCACTCCTTTGGTCAATGGTTGGTGCTATCAAAAAAACTTTACTGAAACATCGTTTTGCCCTTATCCGGAGAACTATATGAACTTTGAATGGATTAGATTTTTCACATATTAAGTTAATGCGATAGTTCACGTTTTCGAAAAAGGTCCCCCATTTCCACCTCCATGGTCTGATTGTACATTAACTAACTCTATCGAGATTTTGATTGGCTATATCTTATGTAAAAGTTTGAAAGTGGTGTAAATTGTCGGTATTTATCGTGTCCACAAGAAAGCGACATATAAATTACATAAACGTTTGAACTGGCGGTGATTTGGGGGTCTGGGAGACGTGAAAGACGTGAAACGCTAAGATATGTCGAAATTTTCCGCAAATCGCAACATGCAATAGGTCTTTCTAATGAAATCTACCACAAAAAAAATTAAAAAAAAGCGGGAGAACCCACGGTCAGGATTGTCGCTGTCGGCCACGAGGTGACTTTTCTCGTAAGTTATCCAGCCGCTAGGGAATTGATCTCTATAAGACAGCTATTTCATGCGGATCCATTGCAGTTTTCACATACGAGTTGGGTCAGCGGTCATCATTATCGTGCTGACGATGTATACATACGCGAAGCCTGACATTGCAGCCGAATATTTGGTTAAAGTGAAAACATTGCTTCACGGAAACGAGTTGCTAAAAACGTTCGATGTGAAAGTTACCTTTCTTCGAAACGGACATGTGCTTAGAGAAACCGCAGGATAAACGTATCGCTTTTTATTACGAACTATCGAGAAACCAATTTTAAGAACTGGTCAATCATTCAAGAGTATTCTTGTCTTTTACCCACTTGCCAACTTTCCAAATATTCTATTGGTATATATCACCAAACTACAAAATGCACTGGGAAAAAAAGAGTAAAACACGACAATAACTTATGCCCGTTTTCATCATTTTACGTAAGCAACGTTCTTCAACATTTATACAAATAAAATAAAAATGCTACATGATACTTTTAGGGACAAAGCATTTCATCTCAATGAAACAACGATTTAAAATCAAGTCCCTTGACATACCGCAATAACAAGCACACGACCTGAGTCAGCTTCGCAACTGTCCAAACTCTGTTGTAGAATAAAACTTTGTCAAGCTACTGAGATTCAGAAACAATCGAAGTCCATTCGACAAAACACAAATCTGATAGATAAATATCGAATATTCGCCGGCCACGCACACCATCCATTGGCTAACTGGAGACGCCCGTCCTGGAGCGAAATTGAAAATTTAAAGTAAAATCTTAAGGTATCCATACGTAAAACTGTAAAACGCACAGCAATTCCGTAAATTTACGGAGAAACCGCAAAAGTAGAAGCTATTTGAGAATTTTGACGATCTTAAAAGTACGAAAAACGTATAATCGGAGGTTTACTGTATTCATCCTGACAGCATAATTAAGTCAGATATATTTAATCTCTGATGGTTCTATGTCGTTCATTACAACACTCACTACGCTTGTTGTTTCCATGAAACTGAATGCAATTTACCTGAAATTTACGCCCCCCCCCCCCCCCCCCTCCCCCCGAAGAATAGCTACAAGTGCAAGCACTTATATTAGAGTGATCAGCATATGATTGGTTCCGAGAACATTCTGGTGCCATATGTGCTCCTGGCGTGTTTAGCATGAGGGTATTCCTGGAAGAAGTCGAGGGAGGGAGAAAACACACAAAGAGAAGCCGACCTGCCGGTAAATAATGGTCAGGTTCGCGTGACTGAACACTATTAGGACAACATGTGGCACAGTGTGCAAAGCGAGGCGAAATTTATTGCGGCTAATTGTCAATAGCTTAAAAAAACAAAACGATTGTTTTTCAAATATACTGGGGCATATTAAAACAGGGCTGTAAGTTACAGAGCATATTCAGGCTATGTAATTATCAGGGCATATTATGGAAACTTAATCTCATATTTTCCACTTTTAAGCACATAAATAAATACCTATTTCTGAAAATTTAAGCACATAATTATCAGGGCCCTGATAATTACATAGCCTGTCGCACTCCTCTGGGGCAATGATTAAATGAATGACAGATGAAATGAAATGATAGTGGAGAGTGTTGCTGGAATGAAATTGTGACAGGGAAAACCGGAGTACCCGGAGAAAAACCTGTCTGCCTCCGTTTTGTCCAGCACAGATCTCACATGGAGTGACCGGGATTTGAACCACGGAACCAGCGGTGAGAGGCCGGCGTGCTGCCGCCTAAGCCACGGAGGCTTTTTCCGAATCCTACAATACTTCCTGCAAATGCGCGATACGAAATGAATGTTTCGAATTCCATTCTAAAGAACAGAAGAAAAGGTCACTTCAAAAACTTACATAGCACTCGGTCAAAGTTTCGCAGACCACTGTAATTTCAAGTAAAATTTCCTGTCAAGGTAAGGACTATTGGAGGCTTTAATGGAACTGTTGGTTCCAGCCACTCCCCCACTGCTATGCTTAATGACCGGGGAATTCCTGTCCTGAAATACTACTACAATACAGTGAAGGGTGCATTCAGGAAATACAGAAGCAAATTACTGGAATTGCTAAGAGTCGAAAATGTGGGCAGTAGTAATCTAAGGAGTGCATCATACCACCAAATATAGGAAATATGTTCTTATGAATACATTCACCAAATATGTATTTATTTATAAAAACGGCAAAAATATATAAATAGATAGAAAATATTTAGTTTAAAAAAGAATACGCTCTGAAGATTAAAAATCTAAGTCAATAGTAATTCGTACTTTTTATTGTTCAGGTTTCGGCCACATTGTGGCCTTCCTCAGCGTAAATAATAATATGAATAGAAATGCAAGACTTACAGTACATTAAAAATGTTACCATAAAAGAAGGTTTTTCTCAAAACTAATTCTAAATCGTTAATCTCTACAAGCTATAAAACACATACACTAAAATTTAAAAATCATTTATTTCTTTCGCATTTAACATTATTTATGTAACAGATCTGTTTTTTTTATTTTAGTGTATGTGCTTTTTAGCTTTTACACGATAATTTTTGTTAGAAATAGTTGTGAGAACGCTCAAGAAGAAGTCTTAAAGTAAATGTATTCGTAAGTTTCAGCATAATGCGATTTTTACTTGTTGGCGAACCTCAAACAAAATATATACAAAAAACAAGTTGTTCCGTGAAGAACTATAGAGCCTATTTTCATATATCCTACTTATGTTAATTGCCACTATCAACAAACAAAATTTCAGTTTGATTGCTGTAATAGATTCGTAGATATTGAGAACCGACTAAATATTTCGGATGGTCCCCATGTTGGACTTTATATATGTAGGTCCTAGAGTTATGCAATGTTATATGAAGATTATTGTGTACGTGTAGCATTCAAACTTCAATCGCATGATTAGGACACAAGAAGTAACAACGAGATTTTCAAATTTCGCACAGCTGCCATCTTTTGGTTATGGAAACAATTGAAAAAATTAGATGCCAGGGATTAACATTCGTATAAGGATTTACTGTACCAAGTTTCACTGCACTCGGATGGTTAAATTGCGATAAACGTCCATGTGATAATTTATACTTCGCGTCGCCGCCATGTTGGATTTGTGATCACCAGGTTATTGAAAGTCCTATAGGTGAACTTATGTTCATAGCCCCTATGAACATAAAAATATTCAGTTTCATTGCTATAATAGATTCGTAGATATTCAGAGCCGTCTAAATATTTCGGATGTTCGCCATGCTGGATTGTTAAATATATAGGCCATAGAGTCATGTACCATTAAAGGAAAATTATTGCGTAGGTTCATTATTCAAACTTTCACTTCGATCGCATGATTACGACACAAGAAATAAAAACTTAATTTTAAAATTCGCACAGCCGCCATCTTGAGGTTATGTAAACAATTGAATTAATTAGATACCAGTGCATTACAATGTGAATAAACATTTCCTGCACCAAGTTTCATTGCGTTTGGAACATTAAATCGCGAGAAAGGTCTATTTAAATTTTCATATCCGCTTGGCCGCCATGTTCGTTTTGTAGTTAACCGGTTTTTGAAAATCTTGTAGATGAACTTCCAGTAGTGTCCTTTATCTCCGTACAAAATTGCAGGGTGATGCCGCTAATAGTTTCAGAGATATAGAATGCCGGTGAAATATTTCGCACAGCCGCCATCTTGTGGTTATGTAATCAATTGAACGATGTTAGATGTCGGTGCATTACAATGTGTATAAACATATACTGTACCAAGTTTTATTGCGTTTGGTTAGTTAAATCGCTAGAAACGTCTATTTAAAGGTCGCAACTTCGCTTGGCCGCCATGTTGGTTTTGTAGCTATCAGTTTTTCAAGAGTCACATAGGTTAACTTCTAGTAGTTCTCTTTATCACCGTAAAAAATTCCAGGGTGATATCGGTAATAGTTTCGGAGATATTGAATGCTGGTGTAATATTTCTTACAGCCGCCATGTTGGATAGGTGACATGTAACAAAATTTGAAGGGCACAGTCGGGGTCGCCCGGAATAGTGCTATGACCTTACCGAGTTTAATTGAAATCGCTCCAGCCGTTTAGAATTTATTAGACACACACACACACACACACACACACACACACCTCTCTCTCTCACACACACACACACGCACGCACGCACACACACACGGACAAAAGGTGATCTCATAAGCCTATTTTTTTTTTTTTCAAAATTGAAAATAGGCTAAAAATCAGCGTCCTCTGGAGGCTCTCAAAAACGAAATAACTGCACTGATATGAAATATCAGTAAGGATGAATTACAGCGAGTGCACCAAAACTTAAAGGACAGCATTTCCAGCAACTACTCTGAAATTCATGTAATGATGATTATTAAATACATTAAAAAGTGTAAATGTGTTGAACTATTTTGGTGCTACGGTGCAATACACAGTGCCCCCGGCCGCCACACGGCACTTGCGAGGTTCTGTACTACAGAGAAGGACCTCACTGTTGATAATCAAGTACGTTCCACGTGTAACGCGCAATAATGTGTAACGTGTAATACTATCACCGCACTCTAAAGATTAGCGGGTTCGAACCCCCACCGTCGGCATCGGGCGTACTTGAAATGAGTTGTCAGTTACGTATTTCAACTCCTGATAAACGATACCTTATAACAGACCACGGACGTTTCCTTCCAACTCCTTAATCAATTGCATTCATTCATCTTCGTAAGGGGGAGCTGACCTCGAAGTTACGCCCCATACAAAAATAAATCACCACAACCACAAAGTTTTGGAACAGTTTTTCCCCACCGCATACTGTGATGTTGGGATAACACTTTTTAAAAATTTCATTTTACTAACCCACCTCCCTACATCATCATTATCATCATCAGCAGCATCATCACTAGCCTATATTTTATCAGTATTTCCTTTTCTTACTAGGTAATTTTAAACTTACCTCTAAGAATCTTACTTATTTAACCTAGCAGTAAATTAGCAATACAACAATGTACTGCCTACACCAAGCTCATCAGTTTTTATATGTATTTTATATTTTATCAACATTGCATTATTGTTAGATTTAAGTAGACTAGTATTTGCATTGTTCATTATGTATTAATTGAATAATCTGGTGGCCCTAATCTTGCCAGACAAAATAAATCTATTCTATTCTTCTTCCGTGCCAGAGAAGGAGGAATGCAGGGTCAATTTCAATTTGGCACTCTATATAAAGGGGGGTATCGCGCAGTTCGATACACCTGTGGGGGTCCGGGCGGGGACACCAAGAGCCCGCCGATGAGCCAGCTTGGTGTCCTAGGCGAAACCCTCACAAGACACGGCAGAAACCTAGAAGAATTGCTGAGTTTTAATTCACCGGCCGTAAAAGCCAATATACAATCTCTTTGGAAGCCTTCATAGGGAGGTTAAGGCTGCTTGAGCTTTTGGTTCTCGCAGTCAAGGAGTGCAGTTGCACTCTATATAAAGGGAGGTATCGTGCAGTTCGATACTCCTGTGGGAGTCCGGGCGGAGACACCAAGAGCCCGCCGATGAGCCAGCTTGGTGTCCTAGGCAAAACCCCACAAAACGCACGGCACAAACCTAGAAGAATTGCGGAGTTTTGGCAATTCCTGGTTAATATTTGGCAACATAGCATATAACCGTCGTCACAAATAAACGTTTTACTACCTGAGACGACCCTCCCAACCTTCTTGGCACCATACTTCTCAAATTATTCTTTGCAGCAGAAGAGGAGCTTAGGGTTGTATAAACCCTTTCCAACCAAAGCCAAGACATCCATCCATCAGCCAGCTACAGAATCTTCTAAAGCAAAACATTGTATAACAGTGGCAGGGTTGGGGAGTAACGAGTTGCTTGTAACACCGTTACATTTTGCGGAGTAACGACGTTACTAATTAAATTAATTTATGGGCTCACTAGCAACACGCCCCGGCTTCACCCGGGAAGAGTTATGAATGCATTACGTAATAAGCGCTTTTTTTTTTCGATGTCAATGAACTATGACCCTTATCCGTTTTACGTCTCGGCATGATGGGTTAACATCACTGACTGGACCATTAATATTATATCATCACGGAGATTCAAGAGCAACGAATTCTTGTCAGACGTAATTTAAGAACGGCGCGGTGTATGAAACACAAATCCCCCTTCCGTCCAATCTAAAAGATATGCTCTCGCGGACATGTTTGTAGAACTTTTCATGCTGACAATTCTTACACTCATAGAACTGTATATTGGTATTTTGAACAGTTTGCCCAGCGTAAGCTCAAAAAGCGCACAGATGCCAGTTTTTTCTTTCAACATTTTCACTGAAATCGTTACTGCTTGGCTTACTTTGATCATAAACCAATTATTTTCTACAGACACCTTCCTGGAGAAATCCTTTACAGACTGGCGAAAACCACATCAAAATCCATCCAGTAGTTCTCGAGATTACCCGTGACATCCAATAATCGGGGACTGTTTTATACTAAGTAGAGATTCCAAAAACCAGACAAATCCAAAAATTGACTTTTTGAGATAAATACATATTTTTCCTTTTCAAGGTCAGCTCTACGTATCGATATTAATGCTGTCTCCAAAAAGTAGACAAGGCGGGTTATATACGAGTGTGAAATATTGGGGATTCTACAAAAATAAGACAATTCCAATGCTTTTTCAAGATAAATAATTACCTGGAATGTTTGGCATTCAATAATGATTTGTACATTGTTAGGATTTACATAATAAATAATTGTATTTGAGGATTACAATATTTTTCAATTTTGTATTCAACCAAGATTTCGGTTAAACCCTGACTAGTCTAAAGGTTTTTCTAGGTTTTCTCAACTATCCTCATAAACATATATTTCCTTTATGTGCAATGTTAGTGAGATAATAGTAGGTCTAAAAGAAATTTTTATTTCACTCACCACAAATGAAGCTATACTGTTTTTTTTTGTTTTTGTTTTTGTTTCTGAACAATTTAATTTTTGGACTTGTCCTGATTCTTGGAATGAACCCTTCAATTGGTTTTGCAACTTTTCCGTCTGTCAACACAATATTATTCAAATTACTTGGGCATGCAAAAACAAAAAATAAAATGGAAAGAATTTACATGTGATCAAAAATATATAATATACATTGTTGTGAACTAGAGAAGGAAACGTTTAATTTAATTGAAAATTAAAAGTTAATTACTCTGTTGCAGGAAAAGAGGTGCCTTCTGTTGAAGAAATCCAAGCTAAGTCAACTTAAAATAGAGATTTCTTTTTTACTCAAGAACAAATTAATGTTCTTCATAGTAAAACTGTACTATTTTGTACATTCTCTTTTGCAGAAAAGAACAAAATATTGCATTCATTTAGTAAAAAACTAATAGTTTTGCATTTTGACAATTTCGCATTTTACTTCTTACCTAAAATCGCTTAAATTTCCATGTGTCATAAAATAGATTATTTTATTTTTAGCCAAATATCTGCCATACCGCTAATCCTAAAATCCAGAAACTTTAAACATAGTCGATCATACGTGCAGTATAATTCATTAAAGAAAGTGGCAAGTCATTTCTTCCATACTGCACGCCGGATTCTTTGGTGCTCTGGGTTGGTATTTTAAAAACTTCTTTATGACGTTTCTTCAGTCGACGTACACTTTACACTCAATTTGACATGCCATAAGTATTAGTGTAAAATGTATTTATGATACAAAAATTGTCATTATACATAACATTTTCATTGTACAGTATTAAAGTTTTTTTTTTTTTCGTCACTAATTGGCTCGCAGATAAGAAAGAGTGAAGAAAAGTAGTATGGATTCTTCCAGAGTTCATGTTTAGAAAGGCAAATGTTGCCTTTTATATATGTAGGGTATAATAAATAACTGTTAAAAGTAACAAAACCTTAGTACCTATTACTTAATTTGAGGGAAATCAAATTGTATACGCCTTTTGGTTAATTTTATGGCCAGGACCACATAGCGGTGAGTCACCTGATCATGGGATGTCTGTTTAGTGTATGCTATTGCCAGTTCAAATTAAAAATCCAGGCTTAATTTAGTTTTAAAAATAACTTGCTTAACGGGCAATATTTGCAGTGGGAGGAAGGGATTACACGTCTATCAATTTTGACTTTTTGCCAATACATCGCCGGACGTATCGATCGAAACTCGCATGCCTCCATGGATTCTAGGCCTAGTGTTGCTAGATCTAGCAAGTAACTATTTTGGCATCTAACATCCCACCCTGTGCACAATGCTGAAATCTTGCATATTTACTGAATTCTCTCGGTGCTATTGATGTGAGCCAGAGAAAAAACGTTACGCGAGGATTGTGGCCTACAATCCCTCGCTTCCGTCCACGAGCTTCTGTATTTCTGAAAACGTTGTACATCGCAGTCGCACGCTGACATATGAGAGAGAGAGAGAGAGAGAGAGAGAGAGAGAGAGAGAGAGAGAGAGAGAGAGAGAGAAGAAAAAAATGTATTCGTCACTCGGCCAGATGGAGATCATCAACTGACAGATGTACGAAATCGTCCTGCCTAAAGCCCACTTACTTTATACGAGGGTCATTGCAGAAGTCATGGCAACTATTTTATATATTCCGAATAACCGCATATGCGGATATTGCACTACATACATTTGAAAACATGGTGTCCACAGTACGGGATGCGACCGCCAGATTACGTCTTAGTGCATGCAAACATGCAAGCGTTAGTATCCTAGAGACTGTGTTCCGAGATGGATGTCACAAAATTCCTGCAGCACACACTGCGTCGTATCCTGCGGAGGAAACGTCCAGGGTTTCTCAATAATGCAATACTCCTCCATGTTAATTTTAACAAGCCACACTGCAGCCTGTGTCCAGAATCTTGTCCGGCGGTGGGGGTGGGAGATCTTGGAAATTCCCTCCGTACTCCCCTGATCTCAATCCACGCGACTTTGATCTCAATCCCAAATTGAAGACGCCGCTGCGTGGGTAGCAGTTTGCAAACAGGAAGACATCGTAACAGCGCATCGACGAGAGGTGGCGCGCAAAGACGCATCACACACCGCGGATGATATTCAACGCCTCCTCACCGTTGGCAACGATGTGCGGACGCCTTGAGGGATTACTTGAAGGTTGTTCGCTCGTATGAGTACGAGTATTATGCATACTGTTTTGTTGTGTGCAATTATGTAATACGAATAAAACAATGATCTCTATTTACGCCATCTTTCAATGTCTCATACCCATAGTCACTTGTACCAGGATCCCAATGTAGTACCGGCATTGCGAAGGTCATTTCCGTGACTTTCCAACGAATAACCTGATTTTTGTTTCCGTCAGCTTTATTGCAGGTTAAAATATAATGCCATGACTTCTGAAATGACCCTCGTATTTTATCTTACTGCGTTTGAAATCTAAGAAATACTGTATGTATAATAATATTAATAATGGCAGCTATCTCCATAACAATAACAAGACATTCAATGCAGTTGAAATAATAAGGTATAATAATAATAAGTCGTTATTCAAGGAGCGGATGCTGAAGGTTGCATGGTCGAGTCCCGGTACCCGATCGGATCATTGATTGATTTGTTTTAGTTGCAAAAATGTAATATAGCTCCTACGGTTATAGTAAAATAAAATATGGAACAGGCCTACATTATACCAGTGTACATTTACTACTAGTCACAAGCTCTAACGACTATGTAAAGCTGAGTAAAATAATATTAACTATAATGTGCGTATAATAATACCAATAATAATAATTTAAAAAATTCTGAGAAAGATCTACGGACCAGTTCAGAAAGAGGGAATATGGATCAAGAGACCGACAATAGAACTGTACAAACAGACAGAGACGATTACAAACAACATAAGGAAAAGATGGGCAAAATTGTATGGACATATACATAGGATGACCGAAAACAGACTAACCCAGAAAAATTTTAATATAGTTAAGAATAGCACACTCAAAACCAATTGGGTAGAGGAAACCGTGGAAGACCTCAAGAAATTAAACATCTCGATAGCTCAAGAAACTAAACATCTCGATAGAAGACGTGGCAGACAGGAAGGAGCACATACAGAGAAAAACTTAAACACAAGTTTGAGCAAACTCCCGAAGAGAGACAACCGGGAAAGAAGTGGGCGGAGGAGAGAGAGGAAGCATAGTGTGTATATGAGAGGTTTTTGGGAAAAAAGAAGAAAGGGCCAGAATAAAACATGAAAATTGATTGTGTTGTAACGCTCTTCTTATGGGGAATTAACGAATAAATAATAAATAATAAAAATAATAGTCGGATACGTCACTAATTCTGATGAACACTTTTAGGAAGGATCATAGCTGAGTGACAGGCAAGAGAGAGAAAGCTGCTTCCCTGTCCCGCTAGTCAAATCTTCAGATCGCATCAGATGTTAAGTTCTAAGAAAAATTTAAAATATGGTAACAATGTTCAATGATCATTATTTTAATTGTATAAGAGAACCATTAGCATTTTTTAAAATTTGATTTGGATCACAAAATTCCAGTTGATTTGTTACAGAACTTTAAAAAAGCAATACTTATCGTTATTATGTCAGTACAGTACTGTATCTTGTAACAGAATGATAACAGACACCGTACGAACTTGAACCGTTGTGGAACGCTATTTCCTGTAACAAGTTACTTTGAATGTTGCTTTTTACTTTGACATATCTTACGCTAGACGTTCTGTGAACTTGAGATATTTAAGGCAAAATTATCAGGAAAGGACCTTTAATTCTTCAGAAATGATTTTCAGGCACTTAGGGTGGGTGCAATAAACCTACAGTAATACTGGAAATCTAGCATAATTTAGATTCTAAGTTAGCATAATTGATCCATTCAAATCAACTACGTCTATTACAAAATAAACAAATAAATAAGCAAATAGAGCAAGAATACGAAAATTGGAACAAGCTTTTCAACTGACGAAGGATACCTACAATAAGAAAAATCTTTCTATTGCAACTAAAATCCGACATTACAATGCGGTAATTAAGCCGGAAAGTCCCAATGCTTCAGAATGTATGTTTTCCATTTTTAAAAAGGCGAAATAGAAGAGCTAGAGAAAAAGCAAAGAAGGATACTTAGAAAAATATTGGGACCATGAACGTGGAGGGTTCAGATATAGAAACAAGAAGTTCCGTGAAGAACTATACAGCCTACTTTCCATGCCAACGATTATTCTACAGTATATAAACCTATCTACAATAATGACGAAATTAAGTTGGTAATATCGAAATATCTAATTAGTTCAAATATACCTGGTATAATGTAGCCTAATAGAGCACTAGAGTTGGCAGCCCTGGTGACAATATATTCTTAGTTCCATCTCTTAAGGCACAGAATACAAAATTTGGTTGAAGTCCGATGCACGTTACATGCAGTTTGACACTGGATCTATCGGCACGCGTAAAAGCATGTTGCCAACAATACCATGCGTGTGCTGGTGAGAAATAATCTGAAATATTATGATATCTTGTTGTGCCAATTTTGGATGAAATCCATTTGTTAGTATAGAAGATACATTTATTTTAAAATTGGACATATCAGCAGGCATAGAATCATGTTGGCAGCACTGCCTTGTATTAACTACTCCAAATTAATCTAGGATGTCAGGTGCTATACGTGTGCAAAGTATAGAGCTGTTGGCTTGCATACTTTCTGATATATTGATATTAGGGTAAAAAAATATAGACAGCATTTATTAACAGTTGGCAGCCCTGATTGCTCTTAACAATACTTAACGTCATATCTGTTATGGTACACATAGCACATACGAAATTTGGTTGAAATCCAACTGATAGTACAGAAGTTACATGTATTTAAAAATTGGTACTATCAGCAGGCATATAATCATGTTGGTAGAACTGACGTATATAAGTTACTCCAAATTAATCTAAAATGTCAGAATATACGTGTGCATAGTTTAAAGCTGTTGGCTTGTATACTTTCTGATATATTGGTATTTTGATTTAAAAAAAGAGACGAGAGCAATTATTAACAGTTGGCAGCCCTGGTGGCTCTTAAGAATACGCTCAGTCATATCTGTTTATGTACAGATATTACATACAAAATTTGGTTGAAATCCAATTGATAGTGTAGAAGTTACATGCATTTAAACATTGGACCTATCAGAAGGCTTAAAATGATTTTGGCAACACTGTAATGGTTGGCCTCCTGGAAATTAAACTGAAATAGTATTATCTACATGTGTGCCAATTTTGGAATAGCTCCCATGCATACCTTGCAAAATATCTAACATGGAGCTCATTTCTAGTGCGTTTTTTCAGCAGTTGGTAGCACTGACATCATTTTCAAATATGGACGTGAGATATTCCGGTGCACATCTTTACTCATACTAAATTTGGTTTTGATTGCTGCAGCCGTTTAGGAGTTGATAGGGGGGGGGACACAGCCAGACAGACAGAAGGACAGACAGGCAGAAGGACAGACATACAGGCACACATTTTCCCGGATCGATCTCATAAGTCTACTTTTTCCTCATTTTTGCAAAATGTGAAAAGTAGGCTAAAAATGACCTCTACAAAAATAAAGAAATTGAAACAATGTACTGTCCCCGTTTACCTGGATAGTAGGCTGTCAGATATCCGCCCCCTCAATCGGATTGCCAATTATCAATCGCACCGGCACAGTTACATCAATGAAAATGGCACTGACAGATACTATCGAGATAAGAGCACAGAAATTCACAGGAAATCATTGTGGAACACACCAAAATAGACGGGGGTGCATACTTACCGTTGCTTACCTCTTAATTATCTCGGGGTTTGAGTTGACAACAGGATCACTAAAAGTCTGTTCACACAATAATCTCCGCCATGACATTTAAAAATGAACCAGAAACGAAGACGAGAACTTTGAACTGTACAAAAGCTTTATTTCTAATAAAGGGTATGATTTTCCTAACACAACAAAATATACGTGGCTATCAGTAGCCCAAGTCAATCTGACTACGTCCTCCAGTAGGACTTGCAAAATTATTATACAACATGATATATAAAACATTTTAGCTCCCAAGAGCTCCAAATAATGTAATATTCATAACACTATTGGATTGGAAAAGGACGTCAGGGTGTGACATATATATAGAGCATTTGTTTCCTTTTAATAAACAAGAGAATGATATTTATAGTCGCAAGGCCGGAGTGTACGACCTCACTCTCTGAAAACCATATGTTGACACAGCTGCGGGCTACCTTCCAGCCTGACGCATACTGGTCAAATGCACTCCCTTCTCACGTGCTAAGTTACGTAAGAGCACAGCCTGCACTCTCAAGCTTTTAAATGTCTTACAAGACAACTCACATTATATTTACGCAAATCTTTCAAGTACTTTGATCACATCCTAATGGATCATTACATAAATTTCTTAAACTTGTTAACTTCAATCCCAATGTTTAACTAGCTCTTAAATGTTTATAACAAAATCACATAAATTATTTATAACAATTAGAAATTGTTTATAATGTTTGTCAAAGACAATAAAAATATTATAAGCACGCCTTTAACATCACTCTCGTTTCACATTATTTTCAAAAATATTTACAACAATTATTTACAATATTAACATTTAAATTGTTTAAATTATTAATTTAATAAATACATTAGCCACATGTTCATTCGGTTGGTAATTTTATAATCCTGTTTAATATAATCGACCAATGAAGGTTAGTTATACATGTTAATGTCACAATCCGGTTTAATAAAGTTTTTAATAATGATTTGTGACGGCAACCTTCATTCAACATCTTGTCTCAAATTCTTTCAAAACTCGTGTTAATTATAACAGTAAATCACTTGATTAATTTTCAACGAACTATAATAATCTTACTCCAGCGGAAAATCCTTCGCTAACAAGTTAATGCACAATCTGCATTAAAAATATGCCCAAAATCATCATATATTAATCTATATGGCATTTACAACTTTCACATCACTTACAAAACTTCCACAAATAATTCTTTAACATTTATTCCTGTGGGAACCTCCTTCATATTCAAGGGCATTATATTTCAGCGACTTTCAACACGCGCTGCACTAGCGATTATACATTCATAGTTCCACTTAAAAATTTTATAATCATAAATTGTTTCAAAACTGTTTTTCTATTTAACCTTCGTAGATTTCATTCATGAACTGAAATGAAGTCAAAACTTGCCAATCACAAACAAATTTAATAGTGAATACGCTTATATACGCCTATCTGGTCTATCAAAATTTAAGACTAACATCTTAAAAGAAAAAATTGTAGTATGAAAATACTATCTTCAAATAAAGTGCGACTAAAATGCCAAGTAGTCGAATAGAATCCAATTAGACTGGGGAATGCAAACATCGTTATATAATTCTCTAATTGAGAAAAACTCCTAACAAAAGTACTTGACTTTAATGCATTCAATAATTCATTATTAACATTACTCTTTCACAAAATTGTCTATGATGCAATGTTCATTCATAACTGATGATAAATGTCTGTGTTACAATCAATACAAATAACGACTAGTATTTCCAAGATCGTCGATAACGTAAGATTTTAACGCTCTAAAATCATTTAATGTTCTTCCTTCTTGATGATGACAGAAAATTGTTCAAAGTAATTAAACTGGGGTTGAATTACTTTAATAAAATGACACGCTGTCTGAATTTAAATCTGCCATAAAAATCATTAACTTACAGTCAAATCGTGACTACAAAAAAAATATTAATTACTGAAAAATCTAAATATCAGTCTCAACTGATTCAACATCGTTAACTATGCCCATGACATAACAATGTCTTAATAAATCGTCGAAAAATGCAAAACTCAACAAGGTGAACTGAGAATAAGAATCTCAACAAGAAAATAAGGCAAAAATACATGAGGATAAAAATATGGGAAAATGGTTGCTCAAACATTACTAGGTTACTCAAATACAATAAACGTTCACGACTACCTTATCTGCCGATTGACGTTCCAGAGGAAAATTCCCCAAAGAAGACTGCTGATGGATCCATTTCACCACGTTAAAGCTGAGCTCCATCCTCGAAATAGGGAATAGCACCCTCGGAGAATCGAACTGCTTCCTTCTCCGTGAATCGCTCTGCTCCTCGAATACGAATAGACATCCTTCCGGCAATAATCTTCTTTGTGAGTCGGGACTACCCTGACCTCTCTTGAAAAATTCCCTGAAGTTCCAGTAGACAATCATCATGACGTTTTGTAGAAATTTCCGAAGAAATTATTCATATTCAGAGTATGAAATTGTTTCTATGGCTGTTCGATGGTATTCAGCCTTTACTTACGAAACATGGGTGTAGATGGTATTCACCGCATGTTCGCTTGTGTGGAATAGCAATTAGCGAAGTTCCATGTCGCTATCTTACTCCATTGAAGTATGTCCCAATTGCAATAAGTCCTCTTAGCCTTCCATCTGCACTTCAGTTGTAGTGTCAGAAGAACAAACTGCCGTATTCAAATGCTCCATTATACTGTATCGTTCTGTAAGCAAGCAATCTGAAGTCTTTCTACTCCATTCACAGCGTTAGCCTTGCGTTGATTCTGGCTTATACAAAAGTATTTCTCTAGTGGCGAGATAATCACTTTTGCCAGTCGTATAAAACAGCTAATATCTTTTGAAGTACTCGGTCGAAATTGTTCAGCTTTTCTCTATAATTGCATGTAGTACTGCACAATACAATTATGTTATCGTAGACCGCTAACTGTTTGAAGCTAAACTTTTAGAAGCTTTCTAAGGTCCGTTTCAACTTCACCTAGTTTGACTTGGTTCTCGTTAACAAAGTGGACTCGCCACGCGTTATAAAAACGATTCTTTTCACTTGCTGTTCACTTTGACGTCTCACAATATTGAATGTATAAGAAAATGACTTTCGATGATCTGAGCATTAGATCTCAGAATGATCAGCGAACGAAAGAGAAGAGAAGAGGCTCCTTTCTTCTGCGCAAGCCCTTTTATTACCTTCTCGAGGGGCGTTACCATCCCTTCCAAAGCGTGATACTACGTCATCGCTAGAACTTCCAACTTCGTTAATACATGACGGATTTTCAAAATTCAAAAACTGAAAATAAATTTCATCAAAAATCCAAATCAATGCTATTACTGCAAATTGATTTCCACAATTCTGCATTCAAAAAGTCATAAAAATACCATAGTTTCAGCAATCTCCGTCTTCCTTTAAACTATCGTTCATTGGTTCATGCCTCTCCTCCAATAGCATAGTTTCTTCCTCAGCAGAATTCCTCGTTTCCTGCGACTGCGTCGTACATCTTGGAACATTCTGGACTAAAATGCTGACGTCACTGAGAATCTCAGCTCGAGTAGCTTGCTGGCATAACATTTACGTCATCCGTGCTTACGTCATGACTACCCACGTCATAACTATGACAGCCATAACTCTAATCATAATTTCAAATATAGCCACCGTGGTCTCTACATAATTCAATTACGGGGGCAGTACGATACGATCAGTAAAAGGAGGGTTAATTTCCTTGGACACGTAATGAGGATGAATAACACCAGACTTACAAAACAAAACAAGAATGGTAATCAATGGGTACAAAGTATAAAAAGGGATATGGAAGAGATGGAAGTAACAATAGATATGGTTCAGGACAGACCACTCTTCAGAAATATGATCAAAAATTTCAAGGGTTTCCAGGAGAGGGAAAAGAAGAAGCGGGTTAACATCTGGGCGGAAGAGAGAAGAAGGAGAAAGTGAAGTAATGAAGAACTACTGAAAGGCAAGAAAGAATAAAGGAAATAAGAGACTGAATGCAATGGGTTATTTTATGCGGTCCAAAGGTGCCCAACATCGAGGAAAGAAGAAGAAGAAGCTACATTCTCCCCGACTTCTCCCTGAAGCCTGTCTCTAATATACGGTAAGAGAGCATATTGGGTGTAGCAAGGAGCAGCCATGGAATGAAGACATGTTCCGTTAGTTTCTTACCTGCTACATAGTTGTTTACTTGAAAGACAAGCTTTCTCCCTCGTAAAGTTGTATTTTAAGAAGAGTGAAGTAGCCAAGGCTATTTATAGAACGCCAGGTTGAGTTCTCCTCTACCTGAGGCCATTGGCTGACACTTTTGTTTTCTTCCTCCTGGTCAGATCTCCCCAAATTAGTTACCGCATTGTATCTTCCATTCTTGACAAAGTGTCGGTCAAGTTTTATCGGCATACAGCATTGAAACCAGGGTTGGGTAATAATAAGTACACGGGGATGACCAAGTTACCAAGCCCCTATAATAAGATACCAAGACAATTTTGTATTGAATGGAAATAAAACAAGGTTAGCCGTATACGAGGTGCAAAATACTATATTTCTTACTATCTATTGCTATCTTACTATTACAGTACTATCTTTCTTACTATCTATCTTACTATCTATCTTTCTAGGTAGATAGCTGCTTCGGTGGCGTAGTTGGTAGCATGCTGAACTGCTGTGGCCAAGATAGCGGGTTGAAACCCAGCCGAAGTAGTCGTTTTTTTTAAGAGCGTTAAAAATCCTTCAGAATGCCTTCCTTCGGAGGGGAAGTAAAGCCGGCGGTCCCATGTCATAGATTTATGCCATGTAAAAGATCCTTCCACAGACTAAACTTGTGTGATGCTAAATTGTTAGGTTCGATTTCGTCGGAACGCTCTATCAAAGTTCCAACGTTCACTACTAGAAATTGAACGGAACTTGTAGCTCACCCTAAGGTTGTCCGCTGGAAGCAGCTAAAGACTCAGGCGAGCCGAACATGTCCCCGGACACTCCCGACACTAAAAGACATACGATAAATAAATAAATAAATAAATATAGGTCGATGACCTCGCTGTTCCACCCCTAAAAACAACAATATCTAACTAACTTTGCGTTTAATTCCCGCCCTTGTGGTTCGTGAGATCCGACTCAGATGGTGGGGTCACGTGATGAGAATGGGAGGAGAGAGATTACCCAAGAGGTTAATGAGCTCGACTGTAGAGGGTAAGAGAAATAAAGGTAGTTCTAAGACACGATGGTTAGATTCACTGTTGAACGATTTCAGGGCGAGAGGTGTAGAGGCAGAGAAGGCGAGAGTATTAACTGCTAATATAGGGAATCATGAAGGTGAATTGTTCACAAACAGGAACTTGCTGAAAGGCAAAACAGTCTCTAATGAAAATTAAGTTAATGTATTTGTAGACTATTTTTTTATATTTTATAAAAACTGTTTTGCAGTTGGGAGGGGTGGTACTTTTGGCGATACTAACCATTATAAATACAGTATAATGACCACTTATGCCACTAAATACAGAAAGTATTCAGCCATGGCCGCACACATGGAAGATTCAGGCCATAAATTCACTAACATAGATAATGATTTAGATATCTTACATTACACTAACAAAAGTACTATAATGAACGTTCTCGAATCCATGGAAATCAACACAGCACACACAATTCCAGACCCAGTAAATCTTAATGAAATCATTTACGAATCAAATATCTTATTTGACACTCTCACGGATTACTGAACTGTTAAATCTAATATTAAACCACTTTAAATGCTTTCTAAGATAATTTTTCTATTAGAAATATTATATACATCATTACATAATTTTATTAATCACTATTACCGCTATTACAGTCCCCTACTATTTGATTTTCATTACATTTCCTAGTTTTAATTTCCACTTTATACGTTTTCTTTTTCCCATAAATTTATCTTTTCACAGTAGCGCTCGATTCGTAATTACGTCCTTTTCCAGAACTAGCACTGACGTTATTTCATTTCTTACTACCATCTATTTGAGTTTTTGGACTTTGCTACACCCATAAATTTTAAACAATAGACTAACCACTTTCTAAATGAAACATTGACTTAACCTCAAGTAAGTTATCGTATTTATTAAATATATATTCATTCAATGCAATTTAAATTAGAATTGCATAATGATTTTAATATATTTTTTTCACCTTAATCACTTTTATAATTATATTTGTGTTTTTCCATTGCTTTCTCTTTAGACATATACTTTGAGTAATCTCTTTACCAAGAGATGTATTTTCCAACCACGTCGTGTTTACTTAATGCCGCTTTGATTGGCTTTAAAAAAATATAGTATTGATTCATTCGGGTGTAATAATTATTTTAATAACTATATTAGCATATCAATACGGAACCACCACGAATAATTTAAATAATGTATACTAACCATTACCACGCAATGAAACATTAATTCGGAAAATATAATATTAAAAATATACAGTATGTTAGGACACATTCATTGGAAAAGAAAGTGACCAGGAACGATAGAAAACAAACAGATATTTTCAAATCATCGAAAACTTGTATTACATGGATGCCATCTGGAAAAGTTACGTGAAAATGCTGCCCTCTTTCTGGCAAGGATACATACAGAACGGTGATTTTATTGGATACTGGCTATGAGAGTCTACAGACCACTAAATCAACTCTTTCATAAAGAAAAACGGAGGGGGGATTGGGTTCCAGGAACAGGATCTGAATTAGTCTAGTGGACCTGAATAAAAGAGATTACCCCTAGCAACACAACCCTACAACATGCATCAGCTGTTTCATTACGAACTATTGTTAACAAACGCACCATGTGCCTGCCCTCCACGTGTGTGTATTCCAAACGAAATTTAAAACTCTTTGAGGATACCTATAAGAGTGCTGCCAACAAAACACATTAATGACCAAAGAATTAGCAGTAACATTACACAAACGGTTTAACCCAACCCTAGTTAACACTTCAATATCCTGTAGCAATGAGAGGAGGAACAGTCTTAAGGGTTTCAGCCAAAACAAATACAGTAAAACCTGCCTAAACCGGCCCCTCTATTTACCGGAAACCTGGACAAACTGAAAGCAAAATTCGGAACGGAGGTATTTCCTATGTAAAATGACACTGTAAACCGGAAAACTGCCTAACGCGGGAACTGAAAGAAATTCTGGAACTGTAGGCGTAAATAACCTGATAAAGATGGATTTTCTTATCCATAAATTAAAGCTATGCACTGAATTTTGAGCGCGACTGTACTTGCACCAAAGTTCTAGGATCTGTTACACAAATATCCACTTAACAAAATATATATATATTTTTAAATATATCACTTGATGTCAATATACTCTTTGTGATCAAGTGATATATTTAAAAAATATATATATTGTTAAGTGGATATTTGTGTAACATATCATAATCAATACGGGAAAACTTGGAATAATGACTAAAGTCATAGATATTCACAAAGTTCTAGGAAACATTAACTCTAATTTTTCCTCAAGGATGGAGCAGGTATGCTACATTTCACAACATTAAGCCTTCTTCCAACCCTCTTGTAATACACACAGTTTCTTTCTGTCAAATGATAGAAGTACGAGCATAAGAAAACAATGAACTGGAGTAATCTTTAAAGGTGTTCTTTTTACTGTGCACTGCATTTATTTACGTACTGTAATTCAGTGACAATGACTTCTAAACATAAGACACCTACACTGGAGGAGAAATTTAAAGTTATTGAAGAACACGAGAAAAACAAACTTCCGGCTAAAGAATTGTACCGTTTAAAGTGGGAAAAACTCTAAAATTATTTCATAGTAATCCTATGCGATGATACAGTAATTTTGTGTAGTGTATTTTGTCTTATTAATACTCGATCCTTTGTAAAACGGAAACCTGTGAAAACGAAAAAATAAATCCCGAACGATTGCGTTCCGCTTCAGGCAGGTTTTACTGTAGTTGGCGTTAGGACTTCTATAATTCATATAAAATCAGAAAATTGATTTTATACAAAATCATGACAGTCATGTGGTCTCAGCTACCGTGGTGTAGAGCTTTTTGAGTTGGGCCTATTGAGGCGGCCCACTCTCCAATTTCGACGTTCTGTTAGTCCATTGGTCCACGAAGAAGGGGGCGGATTTACTAGGGGAGGGGACAAACAACTTGGAAGAGAAATAAAAGCCATGATAACTGATGAACAGGGTTAGGATTTATATATAGGTCTATTAAATTAATGGGATATCCGTCATCTGGGACAAATTAACCATCAGGAATATTGAGAAAATTGACAATGTCAAAACTAGATTTTTGAAAAGAGCTCTAGGAGCAGGGAAGTACGCCTCAAATAGTTTTACATACTGTAGTGACTTCCTGGTGGACTTAAGAATTCAGCTACAGCTACCATCTACAGACGCATACAAATACAATACAGTGATAGCCAGACGAAAAAGAAAGCAAGAAGAAATCATTCAAGAATTTCTTGGAATTGATGTTATGAAAAACAGAAATAGGACAAAAACAAACCAAACGCAGAGGTATGCCACTATTAGGCTTGCCATACATGGTTTTCACCATATGTTATGCACAACCAAAGAATTCCACCACGCATATTATCAATGTATATGTGTATTGTGTGACCAAATATGTGAATATTACCACTTTACGTGGTATAAAAAAAGAACAAAAGCAGTCAGTGACTATTGCAAAGACAATAGTAGAGAATAATCATCTCATGTAATATAGTATTATGTATATTTTACGGCTTTTCAGCTGCAATAAAATGTATAAAAATGTCAAAATAGGTACATATGTGAATACAGTTTGCAAAATATGGACAGTAACATTAATTTAACCACTGACCATTTCATTTTGTAACTTTTAAGAGCCTACAAAATAAATTAAAAATACTGGATTCATAAATTAAATTATTCATTTTATTTCAGTTCACTTGCTCTTTATTTGTTATTCATTCATTAGGGGCGTGGTGGCGCAGCGGTCAAGCTGTTCGCCTCTCACCACGGCGGACCAGGTTCGATTCCCGGTCAATGCATGTGAGATTTTCAAAGTGAAATGCCATGTCCTGTGGTTCGGATTCCACGTAAAAATGAGGACCCGTAGCTTATGATCTTGAGATTGACGGTCACGTTAAACTACAATCTTCCTTTCTTCCTTCATTCATTCATTCATTCATTATTTCTGCTACCAATACAGTATGCCACAAAATGTTGTTTAAAATTTTCAAACTTGAAGTTTCTCCTGTTGTCTTGCAAAAAATATTTGTATTGGCTGAAGCTTCGGGCTACCGGACATGAGGTGATAGGCGCATGTTTAAAATTCACTGTATCAGCAGGAGATACAGTATATCTGATTCTACTGTAGTTTTACATTACACATTTCTTCAAAACTTAAGATTTCTTGAAAGCTTGCGTGTTTCAAGTTCCAGGTCTAATTTTTTAAGCGCGGGTACCTGACTCAAAGGGATGCTTGCTATTGTTACTTTATGTTCGACCCTGGCGAAATGTAAATATTATATGTTAGAAAACTGTACTATAATGAGGCTCATTATGAAGTTTTCATTATGATACAGTTTCTCCCACCAATCAGAGCTCATGAAACAGTTGTGTGGCCAATTAGGTGAGGATACCATCGCACCTGCGCTCAATTCCATAGCCCCCTATTTTAAATTTCACTACGTGGCGAGTGCCATAGTTAGGTATTCCAGGAGGCCATGGTCAAATACAAGGTATTCTCTGCGTTCGATGCGCTCTGTTCAGTGCAAACAACTGGTGACATCTCGACAGATATTTATGAATATTTAAGTTATGTTCGAACATAAAATAGTTATAATTATCGTCGAACACAAACAGTCTTATGCAACTTGCCTATAATGATAATTAAGACACTCTTATGGAAATTATACTTGTCTCTTAATTATTGCCATTATAGGCTCGTTGCATAATGTACTACCGTATTATAGATCTTTCTTTGCTCAAAAGCAATTTATGTACATAACAATAAACGTGTCCTATAGTGCCATATTTTCTGTCACTAAAACGACAATTCTACATGTTGTTACTCCTAAGAATGAAATATATGCAAATATTGCATTAAAATCACTAAATGTGAAAATAATTTATTTTACACATAAATATCTATGTCAGAAATATGGAAAATAAATTTGTTTAATTTGAATAGAGGACTACATAATCGATGGAGATAAGTTTCAACAAGTAGTTCCGCGAAGAACTATATAACCTATTTTCATATATCCTACTTATGTTTATTTCCTCTATCAACGTACAATATTTCAGTTTGATTAGTTAAAAGTTCAACCAGCGTGGTTTACACAGACATTAGAGGGTCTCAAGGAAGCCGACATTGACATTACATATACATATACTGTAATAGGAATTTATTTCGGGACAAAATTCAAAAAATGATCTTCAGGCAGGAACAAGAAAGACAACGAAAGCAGCCACGGAACATTGAACAGCTCCGAAAGCAGAGATCAGAGAGGATGAAGCGAATGTGGCAAGATTTGAAATATTGATTTTACATGCTCTGCAATGGTGCTATTCGATTAAATAAATAATAATAATATTCGTAGATACTGAGAACTGTCTAAATATTTCGGATGATAGCCATGTTGGATTTTTATACATCTAGACCTTAAGAGTTATGTACTATTACATGAAGATTATTATGTAGGTGTACTATTCAAACTTCAATCGTAAGATTAGAACACCAGAAATATAAACGAGATTTTAAAATTTCGCCCAGCCACCATCTTGTGAACATAAAAACAATTGAAATAAATTAAGATTCCTGTGGATTAAAATTTGAATAAGCATATTCCGCTCCAAGTTTCACTGCGCTCGGACGGTTAAATCGCGAAAAAACGTCCATTTAAATATTTATTTCGCGCTGCCGCCATATAGATTTGTGATCAGCAAGTTATTGAATGTCCCAGACGTGAACTTATGTTTATAGCCTCTATCAACATACAAAATTTCAGTGTGATTGCTGTCATAGATTGAGAACCGTCTAAATATTTCGGATTGTCACCATGTTGGATTTTGATATATGTAGGCCATAGAGTTATGTACTAGCCTATTATAAGAGGATTATTGCGTAAGTTCATTATTCAAACGTTGACTACGATAGCATGATTAGGACACAAGAAATAAAAACGTAATAATTTCGTACAGCCGCCATCTTGTGATCATGTAACCAATTGAAGTTAAGTAGATGTCAGTGAATTTAAATGTGTATAAACATTTGATTTACCATGTTTCACTGCATTCGGATGGCTAAATCGCGAGAAAGGTCTATTTAAATGTTTCAACTTCGCTTAGCCACCATCTTCATTTTTTAATTAACAGGTTTTTGAAAGTCACATAGGCGAACATCTAGTAGTGCTGTTTATCACCGTACAAAATTTCAGGTAGTAGTTTCGGAGATATAGAATGCCGGTGAAATACTTCGCTCAGCCGCCATGTTGGATTGGTGAGACGTAATAAAATTTGAAGGGCACGGTCTGGGTCGGGAAAAATAGTACAATACTTTACCGAGTTTCATTGAAATCGCTCCAGCCATTAAGATTTTATCAGGGAGGGCACACACACATACACACTCATAAGCCTATTTTTTTTTTCATAAATGAAAGTAGGCTAAAATATGTATATCTGAGTAATAAAGAAATATATAAATACATGCAAATCGCAGCCCTGCTGATGAAGATTAATAGGCTACGGGGTTAATCCATCCGGGCCGTACCATCCCATTGATGTTTTGTGTTCATGCGAGATTCATCCTATGATTACAAACATAAGAAATGGCTAAATATTTCCAGGTGAAATGTAAATTAATGTGATTTAAAATAATTAATTACAATACAATGTACTATTACGGTAAGTGTTATTTTTTTAAATTAAATTCTCTCTTCCGGTGAACACTTTGTATGTGAACAGCAGCTTGATTGGCATTATAACTATGTTTACTGTAATATTTCAATTTACATTCTAGTTTTTTGGTGTGTATTTATACAAAATAATATTTTATTACCTCTTTTCGTCAATTACAGTTATTACAACTTAGTTATTACACTCGCCGGCATAGAATGCTAAACACTACGGATTTCAGACAAAACTCAATGTTTGACCGTTTTATACCCGGTATAAATTGAATTGTTGTGACTTACAGCGATAGGACAGTGTGTCGTGATTTAATCATGAGTAAATTAGCTCATTTGAGAAGTTTCAGCGCAATAATTGGTAACATTGTTGATCGTGACAATCCTATTCAAACATCCAGCCAATAAGTTGTTGAGATAGAAATTCAAGTTCCTATGATTAATGTACTTAAAAATAATACCCTAGAAGGATTTTTTAAAATTAAAAAGGAGGCAGTTCCCATTTACGGGGTATGAACCATTACTAACAACACCAATAACTTATTAACCGTATCCCACCTTTGGACAAGAATAAGCACAAACAGCTGTCTTAAGGTTTATTGCTGTGAATTCAGGTCCCACTTTTTTTTTGTTTATTGTTTGTTTTGTTTTTTGAAATGAAATGTGCCGCCAAGTTGGAGCGAGATATTTTGAAAATCTGGTCTTAAGTACTGTACGTTTGTCAGCTTTTATTGTCTTCAGCTAAAATGTGAATAAAAAGTGAACAAAAAGCAAACAGTATATGAAGCTTATTGAAAACTAGTTTATAAAATATCCTTATCCTTTAAATTGTAGTTATTCCTTCAAACTCATAAACAATTAAGTTTAAAATATGTGAGTCATTAAAATAACAACATGGTTCTTCTAATATGTAGATTAATGCTTTCACGGCCCGGAATACTGTTCAAATTGTTCATGCTTTTGGGATTTTGCCGTGTGAAAATAAAATTTAAAATTCTATTTTTCAATAGAATTAAAACAATTACAATTAATTCTATTGAAAAAGGAGGCAAGGTTCCTCTTGAAGAGTCTAGAATTTTAAATTGTATTTTCACACGGCAAGAATAATTTTAATGGATCTTCTAGTTTATTATTAAAGAGAATTTCTTCTAGCTTGCACAGAATACAGGCGGACTGGTTAGTTAGTTATTGTTGTTTTAAAGGGCGGAACTACGAGGTCATCTGCCCCTCTTTACACAGATAATACAAATTTGGAATTGAATTTTAATTTAGAGCTGGAGACCTAAAATTAATAAAACAAATACTTAAATAAAAATAATAAAAATAAACAAAAATTACGGAAAAATGAACATCAACTTGAATTATGTTGTAGGGACGGTATAATATAATATTATCGTATGGCCTCGGGTGCCGGGTGCAAGCTTTGTTATAGCTTGCATGTCTAATTTCGTTGTTTCGTGAGGCACTATGAAAGTCAAGGAGGTTAGATATCCAAGCTACTTGAACACTATAGCGCTTTCTAGTAGAGAAATTAGGAACTTTTTGTTGGCGGAAGCCCCCGAGATTAATTTTGCCATTATGAACACGGCCTACTGAATTCAAATGGGTTCTTTGACATGCCAACATCGTATGACGCGTGTCGTAAATTTTTGCCGCCTTTCAAAAATCACTTACCACGGCCAGGATCGAACCTGCAAGCTTGGGGTTAGTAGACTGACACGTTAACCACTCACCCACCATGGCAAGCGCAAGGACGTTGAACAAGTAGCCTATATTGCTGTCATAATATAGGAGGAGAGTCGTCGATAAATGAGTTCTTGAGTTCAATTTTTTTTAAGAAACAGCGTAACTACCTGAATGGACACCCTTCGTAAATTGTGGACGCGGCTTTATAAACAAGTTGAGACTCGGCAATATGATCTTGTCCTGACTTGTTAACGTTGCACTTGTTCCCACGCCTCCACACAAGCAGAAGCTCGTTTGTTTGTGCCAAGGATAAACCCAGCTTTATTTACTGCTTCAGGTACAAATGAGAATTCAGCGTCTTCACGTCGGATTCTTTTGTCTTACGGACTACATCATCAACCATATACAACAGCCGGTCCCCGGGCCACACCCGACCCTCTGAACCCTTTTAACCGGCCTGACCAGTTATTGAAAATGTATTACTTACATAATCTGTTAAATGTAAAATCCTATCCGAGGAAACTGTTTCGAGGTCTAATTATTTTTGGCCCCTTCATCAGCCGATATGAATGATAATAAATGTCACAAGATAAATGTATAGAGCAGTGGTTCCCAACCTTTGTCAGCTGACGCCCCCCTTTTCAGTTACGGGAGTTCATCCCGCCCCCCCCTCCCCTCCTCCCACCACCACCACTCATCGCTTCTATAACCTCTTCGATTGACGCGGAGTATATAGACCTACCCTAATAACACTACATAATGGAATAGGCCTATCTATTACATACCAACTTCATTTTAGCACAATACAAAGAACACACTTTTACAAAACATCCTTAAATTAGTCAACAAATGTCAATGAGAGGGTTGACACTGTTTTCTCTTGGTAAGATTCGGTATGTTTGGTTTGATATTTGACAGAGCACAGCGGAGATCACTTGCAACATCAAGCCGACAGCGCTGCTTTGTTTCTATGACACTCAGCGTTGAAAATCCTGACTCGCATAAATATGTCTTAGAAAATGGGTCAATGACACGCAGTGCAAATTTGGCTATTATAGAATAAACTGCAAGACAGTTTACCCAAAAGTCACCCAGTCCTAATATTTTAGAATCATCTTTTAGCTTTGATACACTCTTCAAATCTATGTCTTCTTCTTGAAGCTGTGCTGGCAGTGCTTCAATGTCAATGAATTTCTTGTTAACATCCAGGACCATTCTTCCGACGAGATATCAGGAATATAGAAGTTGGATTCTTGTGCCAGGGAATCCAAATGTGACTGAATTTGCACCTAAGTTTATTACGATCACGTTCATTTTCCGGCAAAATGCAATTAAGGCGGGGAAAGGATGAGAAGTTGTTCAACTGAAGCCGGCGTTTCCATAACTGTATTTTTTCCAGGAATGCATACATAATATTGGAGTTTTTGCCTTGGAGCTTTAAGTTCAAACTGTTCAAAGCTTCAAAGAAATCACAAAGATACGCCAACGAGACGATACAATTGGCATGATTTTGCTCCTTACAACACAGCAAATTCCTTATTTCACCTCCAACCTCGCGGCTCCGCAGAGGATTGTGCCGACAGTTGGCAATTAACCAGTGCATTTGAACGATTGACTTGGTGCAACAATCACTTGGAGGGATTCAAAAAAATGTTATTTTACAAAATTGTAATATTCGAGTTGAAAATCTTAATTCGGAAATCACTTCACGTCCCCCTTGATAAAGCCCCACGCCCCCCAGGTTGGGAACCCCTGGTATAGAGTAACACTAAAAAGTCCCTTGTAATTAAACCTTATAAGGTGCACCAAAAAGAAGGATGGGGCATTAAACGCCTAAATAAACACAAAATGACGTATGAAAATATGAAAAAAATAATCATTTGAAACAAATTTGAAACACATATTAAAACTCTAAAACATGCCTCCGTGGCTTAGTCGGCAGCACGCCGGCCTCTCACCGCTGGGTCCGTGGTTCAAATCCCGGTCACTCCATGTGAGGTACAAAACGGAGGCAGACAGGTTTTTCTCCGGGTACTCCGGTTTTCCCTGTCAAAATTTCATTCCAGCAACACTCTCCACTATCATTTCATTTCTTCTGTCATTCATTTAATCATTGCCCCAGAGGAGTGCGTCAGGCCTCGGCAGCCGGCACAGTTCATATCCTCGCCGCTAGATGGGGGCTTCATTCATTCCATTCCTGACCCGGTCGGAGACTGGAAGCAGGCTGTGGATTTTCATTTTCATTAAAACTCTAAAACATGCCTGATTTTCTTGCAGATAACTGCTAGTGGTGAAACGTGGCTAGTATAAAGTCATATAAACTAGGAAACACTTTCAATAGGGTAAAACTGTGCTGTTCAAATCTTCACAAGAACTTTTAACCGATGTATTACTCAATTAGTTTATCAATACGGAATCAGAATGAACCTGTTAAGTTCTAAATTCAAATTAGAAACGAAAATACCTACCACTTCCAAACCATGGCACAGCGGGATTAATCATTCTGTAATTTCGCTTTCTACGCCGACTTATTGGAAGACTTGCTTGAAGTATGTAATGCAAGATTTAGCGACTTTAGAAAGTGAATTCCAGTATTTCCTCACCACAAATTCTGAGTTCAAAAATGCTAAAAATCACCACCCTTAAATAGGAGGTGTTTTTCTTTCGATATGACCAACAAGTACGCAATAGTTCGAGAGCGATATCGGGAGGTTCTCGATGTGTCCTTGTAAGCTATTTTAATGATATTCAATCGAGAACCCAAGACATGTCACTGACGATTACACACGAATAACGTGAGCTGCCATTCAGGCAGTACACGCACAAAAAAGCAAAGAGCAGGAGTGAGACATTAAGTTAACTGTCTCGGCACATAAAACAGCGAGATTTATAATCATGTAGCGCGTGCTCTTAAAAAAGCCGGGAGAACTTGAATGAGAGCGATGCAAATTACATCGGCATTTTCCATCAATGATATATGACAAAGTGTTACAAAATGTAATACTGTATAACTGCCAGGAATTAGGTTGAAGACCAAATCAAATCTTTTTTTAATAATCGGATCATTAGTTGAAGGCCATAAACTGGCTTATGCCAGTATAATCCCAATATAATTGGGTAGAATCGTGTCGATCGACTGAAAAACATTAATATCGATTACTAAGGCAACACTGGAAAATTGCTTCAAACCCCGGAAGGAAGCTTGTAGTTTATCGGGCCGGTTTATCTCGCGATCATTACATGGACCCTTCTTATTTACGTGGAATCCTAACCACCGAACATGACATCTCGCCTCGAAAATCCCACATGCATTAACCAGAAATCAAACCAGGTCCTCCTTGGTTGGACACTAGCAGCTTGACCGTTGCACCATCACACTCACTGTCCGGTTTTGCGTCATCATATCATATATATTATTTCAGTAGTATAGATCCCTCCTGCGGCACTCACAAGCGACCGATCGTGAAAATGAGCATTCAAATGAAAGAATAGACATTAGCAGTGACGAATTACACTCTAATTCCATAAATATCAATAATTTCTTTAAAAAATTACTTTTAAAAAATGTACGAAGTGTGCGATTTGCAGATACTGATGATGTAAGAAAATACGCTCCATAATGTCTGTCCACTTCACATTTTGGACGCTGTGACGCCCGTTTCATGTCATTTTAACATTCTGAGGTTTTTCCTTTATCATTTTGCATGGATTTCAGAAACAGTAAATCAAAGGAATGAGTACTCAAATCGTATAATTTCATAAGTATCGAATAACCGGTGAGTGTTACAGCTAAGCTGTCAATCAATGGACTCAGCACATAAATGACATTAGCAGTGACGAATTGCATTCTAATTTCATAAATATCAATTTTTGTAAGAAGTGTGCTGTTGCTGTGGGAAAATACGCGTCATCATTGCTGTTCAGTTCGCATTGTGGCCTAGGGACGCCTGTTTCATGTCCAAACTACAACGTTAATTCATCTACAGGTTCACTGTCAATCAATGGACTCAGCACACCCGACATTAGCAGTGACGAATTGCATTCTCCTAATTTCATAAATATCTATTTTTGTAAAAAAGTGTGTGATTTGCAAATACCGATGCTCTATCATGCTGAAATTATGAGTTGCCGTCTAAAACCTTAAAACTATTAAACGTTAATTATTTTCTTCTGCATTCTAATCTCATAAATTTAGATTTTTGTAGGAAGTTTGCGATTTGCAAATACTCTTGCTGTGTTGTCTATGAAGATGCGAGATTTTTCGCACGGGTTCGCTAGTCAGGTATTAATTACGGTATATTCGTTAAGTAATTACTGTGTAGCATATCATTAACGATTACCGATCAACGATGGAGGCAGCAGAGAAGAGCATTCACACTGATAATTTTGCTACTGAAACAAGTTGTAGCACGTCCATCGAACAATCAAGTCACACTGCATGAAGTAAGGAGATCTGGTGACAAAGCGGAATATTCCGGTTTCTCTTATACTTTTAGTGTCACCAATTCACAAAAAAAAATCTGATTTGAAGATCTGAATTGAGACATTTCTCATTTTCTATCAACGACAAATTTACTAATATCTAGGAACGGTAAGTAATGCAGGTTAATATCGCTACTTGACGATAAATACATTGGTTTTATGAGCCGCTTAATGATGAGTAATTATGCACAGGAGTTGTCAGACCTGTAAGACATACAACTATTCTGGCATTTCCTGTCTATAATAATACAAGTCTGTGTATATTCCCCAGAGCATACTATCACACTAGACTAGAAGAAGATAACTGGTTGATCCCCTCTTAAAATATGGTCGGTGGATCACACTGTTTGAAGAGAGGACGGAAGGGTGGGGGAAGTGTTTTAACCTCAGAGCAAAAAAGAAGGAGCTCGCAGACAGGGAGGTTACATAAGGCTGTAGTTGACCCTGAGGAGTTACGCAATGCGCTACGTGCAACCATAGCAGAACACACATGATTGCGTATATCTATCGACAACAGCGACCTCTGAAGTAGTATGTGTTACGTCACGTGGCTTGAAGACTGGATAGGAGGGAATCAACAGGTTCCTTATCACTTAATTTCGGAAGTTAATGCATTCGCACACTAAAACAAGAAGAACTAAAGCCTATTTTCATATATCATACTTTTGGTAATTGCCTCGATCAAGATACACAATTTCAGCTTGATTGCTGTAATGGATTCGTAGATATTGAGGACCGTCTAAATATTTCGGAAGGTCGCCATATTGGATTTTTATATATGTAGGTCTTACGAGTTATGTACTATCACATGAAGATTATTGTGCAGGTGTGGTATTCAAACTTCAATGGCATGATTAGGACACAAGAAATGAAAATCAAGATTTTAAAATTGCGCACAGCCACCATCTTGAGGTTATGCGAACAATTTAACTAAATTAGATGCCAGTGCATTACAAAGAAATGAAAATCAAGATTTTAAAATTGCGCACAGCCACCATCTTGAGGTTATGCGAACAATTTAACTAAATTAGATACCAGTGCTTTCCAATGTGTATAAACATTTACAGTACCATATTTCACTGCGCTCGGATGGTTAAATCGCGAGACCGCCATATTCGTTTGTATGGTTTTTGGAAGTCTCATAGCTGAACTTCTAGTAGTACCCTTTATCATCGTACACATTTCAGGGTGATTTCTGTAATAGTTTCGGAGATATAGAATGCCGGTGAAATATTTCGCTCAGCCACCATCTTGAGGTTATGCGAACAATTTAACTAAATTAGATGCCAGAGCATTACAATATGTTTAAACATTTTCTGTACCAAGTTTCATTGCCTTTGGATGGTTGAATCGCGAGAAACTTCTATTTAAAAGTTTCAACTTCGATTGGCCGCCATGTTTCTTTTTGTATATAACAGGTTTTTGAAAGCACCATAAGTGAACTTTTAGTAGTGCCTTTTATCACCGCACAAAATATCAGGGTGATATCTGTAATAGTTCCGGAGATAATAGAATGCCGGTGAAATATTTCGCACAGCCGCCATGTTGGATTGGTAATAAATAATAACAATATAATATCGTATGGCCTCGGGTGCCGGGTGCAAGCTTCGTTATTTGACACCCAAAGAGTAGCTTGCATATCGAATTTCGTTGTTCCTTGAAGCACTATGAAAGTCAAGGAGGTTAGTTATCTAAGGTCCTTGAACACTATAGCGCTTTCTAGTAGGGAAATGAGGAACTTTGTGTTGGCGGAAACTCCCGAGATTAATTTTGTCATTATGACCACAGCCTACTTAATTCAAATGGGTTCTTTGAGATGCCAACATCGTATGACATGGTGTCTACATTTTTGCCGCCTTTCAAAAAAAAATCACTTACCACGGCCAGGAGCGAACCTGCAAGCTTGGGGTTAGTACACCGACACGTTGACCACTCACCCACCGTGGCAAGCTTGATGGATTGGTGGAACGTAATACAATTTGAAGGGCATGGTCGGGGTCGGCCGAAATGTTTGAACTTAACGAGGTTCATTGAAATCGCCCCAGCCATTTAGAAGTTATTAGACGCACACACACACACACACACACACACACACACACACACACACACACACACGGACAAAAGGATGTCATAAGCCTATTTTTTCATAAAATGAAAATAGGCTAAAAATAGCCAAAATATGCATTGAAATAAAAAATATATACACTAGCAGCAGCGTAGCGCCCAACTAGTTTAACATATATAATGTTAGTGGTTTTACGTCCCTTTTAACGACACTGGCTTTTAAACTAGTTTAACACATTAACACTTTTAACGTATTTAATAATCATAATTACTTAATTGAATTTCGGGGTAGTTGTTGGAAATGCAGTCCTTCATTTTCTAAACACACATTGCACCAACGTAGGAAGTTTTGGTACACTCACTGTAATTCATCCTCACTGATAGTTCATATCTGTGCAGTTATTTCCTTCTCGAGAGCCTCCAGATTACGCGGATTGTTTTGTTTGAGATCCCCCCCCCCCCCCCCCCCCAAGTAAAATCGCCCAGTACTGAAACTTGCGAACACATTTGCTGGAAGACTACTTCTTGAGAAAATTACTTGCCACTCGGTAAACTCGTAAGTTCAAGGAATACGAGATTGCTTAGAGTACTTTACCACAAGTCATATTTATCTCAACTAAGGAATCTTGCGAGCTCCGTATTAATAAATGCAGGGTTTCGTGACGTGCAGCTGTGTAACGGTAGATGCTAGTCAAGTGGCGCTGACTCAACGCACTTCGCCCGTCCCGCGGCACAAGAGATGCTCTCACTCTATACATTTGAAATGTTATTTTTTAAACATTTCTAAAAGAAGAAATCAAAACTGTTACAATGTTAATTAATTAATAATAATAATTTTCGTAAGAACTTTAAAACGATGTGTTAAGTATTGTTGTAAATTAATCTATAAATTAGCCTTATAATTGTAACATTATCTTTAGTTTATGCTTTATTAAATGAACGAACGGATGAGAGAAAGAGGTAGCATTCCGCGAGAATGAAGAGATTTTGGAAGGAGCGGAGGAGACACACCTCCAAATGACATGTTATCAAGTTTAATCGCTCTCCTGTAGGTGAATTTCCGCTTAAACAAAAAATTATAAACCTCCCCCACCCGCAAGTGGTATTCGCACGGCAAATAACAAAAGGTTTTGCAATCAAACTGAAATATTGTATTTGATAATGGCTATTAACATATATTCACCTATGGATCATTCAATAACCTGGTGAGCACAAAACCAACATGGTGGCGACGCAAAATTTAAATATTTAAATGGATTTATCTCCTGACTTTTCATCCGAGCGCTGTGAAACTTGCACGGTATATCTTCATACAAGCCTTATTATACTAAAGTCTAATTTAATGGAATTTTATGAGAAGTTAAAAATGGCGGCAGTGCAAATTTTAAAAATCTCTTTTTCATTCCTCTTGTCCTTAGCCAAGTTCAGCGGTACTCTTATCTAGAAAGGCTAATAACAGTGATACAGTATAAACATTTCTTAACCCTTTATAGGATAGTGGTCTGTACATTAACCACCAGTCATAAGGAGAGTTTATATTATCAAATGGTGCTAATGGGTGAATCTTTCAGCCTAATTACTACAATGTTTTTCAAAAATAATAATTTTGAAAAGCAAAACTTATTTCTGTCTCGTTGAACTATTGCGCTAGATACAATTTCAACTAATAAATATATTCAAAAATATTAAATAAACAATAAAATAAATCAGAAATGTACACACTAAAATGAAAAGTAATGAAGAAATTAAAGATTATAAAAATAAATTTTAAAAATAATTACAATAAAATTAATAATATTTAAGAATAGTTATTAAAATATAATATCAAAATAAAAATTATAAATACTAAAATGAATGTTATAAGTTTCAATAAGAATTTAAAAAAATATATAAAATATATGTCAAAATAGTCGGCTTTACAAAGGGTCAAACAATGCTATGAAATAAAACGTGAATTTACTTTCGCTTTTATGGTTTTTCATTGGGGGCTTGGAATCAAAAGTAGAGCATTTCGAGTCATAGATTTAGTTAAAATTAATAAAAACATGTTGTAAATATGCAACCTCAGATAATAAATCACTGTATATTTGTATGTGGGGTGAAATGGAGGTTCAAAATAAAATCTGTCCACCTTGGAATCCACAATTTTACTCTAGCAACTCACAGGTTTTGTACTAACAATAATGTAGCACAGTCATAATATATGGAAGTTGCACACTTTAACAATATATACATCCTTTAACTCAATTTAAATCTAAAGGCAGATTTCATCATAATTATAATCAATATCAACATAAAGCCACTGCTAACAATACCACCTACGTACAGAAGATACTATATACTGTATAGGTGCACTGCACTGCTATTAGTCACCATCTCATTTTAAATGAAAGTCTAGAAATATCATAATGGAAACTACAAAATGATAAATAACCTTCAGAAAATAATGATGATAGGGTCAGGAGGGGTAAATATGAGACACACAGAGAGTGGGGTAAATAAAAGACATGCTTGTTATGAGGAAGTCTGACAGGAAAAATAATTAATATTATTTACATCACTCTTTAATAAGTATAGAAGCATCCCTTACAAACAAAGAATGCAATAAGACATGTAATGAATTTGCAAAAAATTAAAACGTGTTTACATAGAAATTTCATTACAAAAACTTTTAAGTTTTCCCTCAAAACTTTTCTTGTTATTTAATATTTATATGCTTGGCCACCCGGTTTTCATGCTAAATGGCACCCGTATTGCTTATTGGTCAGTGTGCTTTACAGTTTACAAAGACATGTGTCGTTTCAAGATTAGAAATTCCGATTTTATAAAGTAACTACTAACGGGGGCAAAAAAGAGACTTCAGGTAAGAGCCTGTGTAGATATTCTGAAACGTTTGAAGAAGAGGAATGGCAATAAATAGGCGATAGTTTAGATGACATTGACCTCATAGAAGATGAAGCTAAGTGTACTGACATTTGTGAGGTAGGGCTACCTGAGCCAAATGAAGTGAAGGTTGGAGATTATGTGTTAGTCGCGTTTAAAGGTGGTAAAAGAAAAACAGTTCTTTATAAGTACGTATGTGTTGTACAGAAAATATACCCTGTACGTGAAGAATATGATGTCATATGTATGAATATGGTATCTGGAAATAAGACTCTTTTTAAGTTGAACGAAGTAGATGTGACACTAATTCTTAAAAGTAATATTATTGGCATACTTCCAGTGCCATTTATGTCTTGTATTGGACAGCGTATGCAATATTGTTTTGCACAGCCAATTGATGTGTTTGAAAAGTAATGATTGAAGGTTCAGTGCTGTGTTTTTTCATTAATGTGTTTAATACCAGCTGAGCTATTAAATTAACACTCATTAGTACCTAAATTACCCTGTTGGATACTTGAAGTTCGGTAAAATGGTGCTTTTTGGTGTAAATTAATACTTTTTTCAGCATACTATACTTAAAAGAAACCTGCTCTGTCTTATTTTTGCACTCCCATTTGTATTTCTCCCTTAGATATGGAGAGTGAATGCTGTCTTTTACTGTATTTGCCCCATGCTGTCTTTTTTTTACCCCATTTGGAGGGTAAAAAGAAGACACTGTTTTTTTATTTTTTATTAAATAAATATGTAAACTGGTGGGAAATAGTCTTCTAATTTGAATCCAGCATGCAACTTACCATTATTTTAATCATTTACCATAGTTTCAATTTTTTTTTCTGTTCAAAAATGTGAAAGTTGTGATTTTGTCTCATATTTACCCCTCCTGACCCTATCCATGAAAAAATTTCATTATGTCCCGACTAAGGATAGGACACTCCAAAACACCCACAGTTACCTCCTAGAAAGGAAACTGCATCCACCTGCAAGTCATAAAACAGCTGTCCCCTCACTGTCAAGCATATTATTTTCTATTGTCAACTGTACCACAAATTGCACCAACTCTATGGCATTTTCCAAGGAAATGGAAGTAACATTGGCTTCTCCACCACCGAGTCTTCAAGTCATCAAGTTTCTTGTACTCCGAAATCTCATGAGCCTGCCTACAATGTACTGTAGTCTTTCCAGTCAGTGCAATAATATAGTTTATGTAAGCCTCGTCATGTTCTTTTTGTGTACATAAATGCGTGCTATTTTGTGATAAATCTCTCGCGTAATATTTCTTTTAGGTTAGGTGTTTAAATATTTCCCGCCTAAAATTGGACACTAATTGCGATGACCGACTGGAAAGCTTTCTAACTAGGCAACACTGAAAATAAGCTTCTAATACGTTACCACTACGTGGAAAAGTAATCGCGTTACAACCTTTGAGTTATATCGAATATAATCTCTCTTAATAAAAAATTAAAAAAACACCAATTGCATTCATTAAATTTACACTGAATATCACGAACATAAGAAACAATTTACAGTATAATAGGTCAAAACTTCTGAAGTACAACTTGTTTTTTTTTTGTTTTGTTTAGAAATACAGTAAATTGTAGAATATACATTTCCTCTTGAAGACAAGTAGACCCGGCGTTTCCCGGATTTAGGAATGTGAATAAGGAGAGGAACCAATTCACAAAATATACCGAAGTCAAACCTCCCCCTCACCCCATGACACTCCCTTGACGACATATCCTGAAGCTCACTGTATCTTGTATCTACTGACCACTCAAATATTTGCGAAGAAACCGGTATATTTTACCCCACACTTATTATGTAGGATATACAAATTCGGTAACATACAGCTTTGGGAACCTGATAAATATATTTGAAACGATACTTCCATGTGATTTTCATTATGTCAAATTATGATGGTCCACCCGAAGACCCACATTACCCCATTTTCTTTGCATGGAGGGCATAACAAGACAAACATATTGTAAAGAAGTATTCGTGGATAAATAATTGGTGAAAAATGACATAAATTGAAAATATATTTTTCGGTATAAATCTCTTTTAAACCGTTGTTTCAAACGACGAAAATTTTTTGCATCCTTCAATACCCAACTGTACTAATTAACAGACGATTGTGCCCCCAAACATAATACAACCATCTCCAAATTTTCAATATCATCGGACCAGTCAAAATTTGAGCACCGATTATGATATAAATTATTGAATTATCAGTCCCGAAGAAAGAATTTAGTAATTGAACAACATTCCTTCTTCTCCTCTAGGATTAAGAACTGCGATTACTATGATTCATGTAATCAACAAAAAATTACAAGGATAAGTTTGTATAACATGGTGTCCACAGAATTTTCAATGTCAATCTTCCTGACTTTTACTGACCATTTTTCAACAAAATTCCTGACTCGCGAAGTCAACGTAACATCGGAAAAAAGGTTTATTGAGCAAATATATATCTTTTTATTTGCAACTTCTACCATCCCCATAGCTGCCCCAATGCTGGCCTCTTTATTCATTTAAAATAGAAAATAAAGTAAATTATAATGCAATAATACATAAATCGAAGTAATTAATGAGCTAAACTATAGTGATGGGGTCGCCACATCCCTACGCCGACGCCAAAAAAAGCGAAAAAATAGGTAAAAGAGGTTTTTACTATGATAAACTGTAAAGATGGAAACTTACCATAATGTCCAGTGAGTTATTGCTTTTTATCTTCAGAGATTCGTTGAACTAGAAACATCAAGTATGACTGTAAAACACAAAATACTGTATGATTAATATAAAATTCCTGACTTTCTAACACTCTTCGCCATTTTTTCCCGACTCACGCCATTTTTTCACACTTTTTCCTGACTTTTCCTGACTAAAAACAAAATTCCTGACTTTTCCCCGACTATTCCTGCATGTGGACACCATGTATACCATACAAATTAAAGAATAGTATTAATCCAATTATTATTTTTAAAGATTTTTCTAAAGTTTCCCAGAGCTTGACCAAAGTGGAGCTGAATTCCATGTCCACACTATTGGTTTACCGGTGATGTTCATAACGTATTAAAAAGTTTCCCGTACAATATAAACAACTAACAAAATAACCAATACATTTTTACTGTCATCTTCTCAGAATGAATTCTAATAGATTAAACAAACAAATCTTTGATTTCTTCCGTAACCGCTACACAAAATCCACATGGTTTAAAGGAACAGAACAAGAACCAGTAGAATTAAAAATTACAGAAAAATCACTACTCAATCTAAAAGATAAGTAATTATTAAAGACGAAAATATAAGGTTCCAAGACAAATCTTCGCTAAAATTCAAACCCATCGTCTCGGAAGAAGAGAGGAAAAGAAGATCATAAAGAATGAAGGGATACTAGGCACTAAGAAAAGCACAACACAGAGAATTGATTGATTCAACCTACCCCAAAGAGGGTCAAACGAAAGGAGAAGAAGAAGAAGAAACAATTTAATTAAAGGCCTGAAAAATATCACAATACTTTTGTATGTGGGGTGAAATGGAGGTTCAGCATAAGATTTCTGACCGCCTTGGAATCCACATATTTACTCTAGCAACTTCACTCAGTCCGTATTGACATCAAAACAGACATAAAAATTGGAAGTTGCATACAATCTTAACCTATTTTAATCTTATAGGTTGTTTCAGTCATTCATTCAATTTCTACCAATCAAAATACATGCAACACACCATTGGTGATTACTTTGAGCTTAACTGTTGATGGTATAGGCTACTTGTGGGTATAACCATACTCTTCTCCTTATGCATTATAAATTAAATAGCAAGATTACAAGCCTTTAACCTACTATGAACCAAACTCAACTGAAGTAATTGTGGATGAAAGGTAAGGAAGTATTTAGGAAATGGGGAAAAGCCAGCTCTGTTGAAGGGGAAATTCCAAGAATCAGTATTTGCCTAATTGCAATGCAGGTAGACAAAATCCTGGCTGGATGGGGAGTGGGTGTTGCTAATTTTAAACATGCTGCCCTCCTGTTAAGCAGCTTACCTGATGATAACAATCTCAGCTCAACCTAAACATGGCTCAAGTCATTCCCAGATATCTAAAAGGAGGCATTTGAGTTGGGCCCAAGGTAAAAGCATTCCTTTGCTGATGTGCAATGCAATCACTACTTTAATACTATGGTAATGTTAAATACAAGCCAAAACCGACAGTAGTGGCTACGCTGGCTAAAGCGCAGCATTAGGTCATGGGGCCAAGCTCTCTGGTGACTCGGTAGACGCGTGGGTTCGAGCCCCACCGTCGGCCGTCCTTGAAATGGTTTTCCGTGGTTTGCCATTTTCAACACCAGGCAAATGCTGGGACGGTACCTTCTGACAGGCCACGGCCGCTTCCTTCCACATCCTTGCCCAGTTTCATTCACCATCATTCATTTAATCTCTCATTAACGCCTCTCATGAGGTTGGCGTCAGGAAGGGCATCCGGCCGTAAAAGCCATCGCCACAAAGAGTTCCATCGCATCTCATCCCCGACCCCGTTGGAAAACGTGAATAATAAGGAGTAGACATACATTAAATACAAGCCAAATTTTCCAATAGTGCCCTATAGAAGCAGATGTCTACATTAAAGATGAAAATTACATTAAATTTTAAATAATACAAATGAAATAACAACTATTTGACAAAATAGTCGGCTGTATAGAGGGGGAAACAATACTAAGAAATAAAGCGTACATTTACTTTCGCTTTTATGGTTTACCATTGGGTGCTGGGAATAAAAAATAGAGCAGTTCCCGTCATAGAATTAGTTAAAATTAATAAAAGCATGTTTTTGATATGCAACCTCAGATAATATATCACTGTGTATTTGTATGTGGGGTGAAATGGAGGTTCAAAATGAAATCTGACCACCTTGGAATCCACAATTTTACTCTAGCAACTCACAGGGTCTGTACTAACAACATTGTAGCACAGGCATCATATATGGAAGTTGCACACTTTAACAATATAGACATCATTTAACTCAGTTTGAATTTACAGGCAGATTTCATCATATATTCAATATCAACATGGATTCGAGGTATAATTTGTGCCGCGTGCGCAATGGTGGACATGTTGAGTGCTAATGTGCTGTGACACGAACTCCAGACTCTCCTTAACACGTATGTACCGTTAACAAGCAATAAATATGTATAGTTTCTTGTGTATAGCGTTCTACTTTTCTGACATTCCATACGGATGACCCTGTACAATATGCAAGATGCATAATTATCTGAAGCCAGATTATACGTAAATGTCAAGTACTGTATACATGGTGGCCACTCAAATCGGTCAACTATTTTCCAGGAGTAATTCTAATTTTTCCAGATTTAAAAATAAGCGCGAATCGGGGGGGGGGGGGGGGGGGAGGGGGGCTTTATCGGTTGCCTACTTCAAGACCAAAATGAGGCAGTTTTGTTTGGTTTACTTATACAGATATTGACAAAAATTAGTGGTGATTGCGTTACTGATACGCAAGCCTACACACAAATGATTCAATTCTTGTCTTAAAAAGGCCTTTGTGACTCAAATATCCGCTTTAAAAAAAGAAAAAAGAATGCCACCTGCAATTTTATTGCGGTGAAGTTGTCTATACTCAATGTGTTTTACAAAAATACTATCACGTGTTCTCCCACACAGAAACAGGTAGCCTGAGGAAATTTCTTTCGTTAACGATCGAGTGCTTACCCAAAACCGCAGCGGGAGTATGATTATAGATGGAAAGATTTTTATAGTTAATTAACAGTGGCCATTTTCCAGGATTTTTAGGTTTTCCAAGAGTAGTGGCCACCATGTGTATATATGTATTGTGTAATCCGCCTTGTCAATACTATGAGGATGTTTAATAAAATATTTTATACATACATGTTTCGATATGACAATGATATCTTTATCAGCGTTGATATCTATCTATCGTATGACGTGAAGTGCCGAGAGTGTCCGAGGACGAGTTCGGCTTGCCAGAGGCTGTAGTTGCTTCAAGCGGACACCCATGGGTGAGCTACAAGTTCCGTTCAATTTCAAGTAGTGCCAACTTTCGCTACCAGTGTCACTGATACCGAGTGGTGAACGTTGGAACATTGATAGATGGTTCCAACGAAATCTAACCTAGAAATTTAGCTTTTACATGCCATAAATCTATGACATGGGACCGCCGGCTCTACTTCCCCTCCGAAGGAAGACATATTGAAGGAATTTAACACTCCTAAAAAATACGACGACTTCGGCCGGGTTTGAACAGCGTTCATAGTTTAGTAGTTTAACATTATAAAGTGAAACGGATATCCTTACAAAATGTTGCTTTTAAATAAAATGTAAAGTTCACATACACATTTTTTATTTATTTATTTATTTATTTATCGTATGGCTTTTAGTGCCGGGAGTGTCCGAGGACATGTTCGGCTCGCCTGAGTCTGTAGCTGCTTCCAGCGGACACCTTAAAGGGTGAGCTACAAGTTCCGTTCAATTTCAAGTAGTTCCAACTTTCACCACCAGATATCAAAGATACCTAGTGGTGAACGTTGGAACATTGATAGAGCGTTGTGACGAAATCTAACCTAACAATTTTGCTTTACACTAGTTTAGTCTGTGAAAGGATCTTTTACATGCCATAAATCTATGACATGAGACCGCCGGCTTTACTTCCCCTCCGAAGGAAGGCATATTGAAGGATTTTTAACGCTCTTAAAAAATCCGACGACTTCAGCCGGGTTTGAACCCGCTATCTTGGGCATAGCAGTTCAGCATGCTACCGACTACGCCACACATTAGAAATAATTTGTTACAAAAAATGAAGTTGCGTTTAATACTGGTGAAATGTATATACATTTTTTTTAGAAATCTACTTTACGAAACTGCCCAAGTCACACTCCTTTCATTTTGGTTTATCAACCCTAGAACACTAAGCCTCTTTCGCCGCTCATTATTACTAATCCTTCGTAAATTTGACTACCCCAACTTATAATTGTTATATTTACTACGTTACATATAATATTTGGCAAGATGTTTGTTATTTCGAGTCCTTATAGATTAATAAACCGGTCATGAATCAAAATACGTAGATATTAAATCTTTTGATGTGATTATTTGTAAAATATAGCAAACTTGATACGGTACACAGAAAACATTACATTTACACGTTTTATAAGAACTTAATTTTATTATACTAGATCTAAAAAACAAACCCTTAAAACTATAAATGTGGGTTCTTTATACCACAAAGAAACCTTAGCTGCGATGAAAATAAATGAAATAAGTATACAATTTATATGTAAGTAAAAAAGGTATTAACGTAGGAGTAGACGACACCGCTTCCAGATGAATAATGAGGTGAAAAACGTAGTAGTAGTAGTAGAGGACGCCGCCTTCTGATGAATAATGAGGTCAAAAACTTACATCTGCATAGGCTACCTTATAATATGCACATGCCGCCTGAACCACTCAGATTGGTTGGTTCCTCAGTTTAGGGGCTGCGACAACGTGGTCATGTAGACCCATGTACTTTGGGTGTGTGTAGAATCTGTCTGAAAACCGGTGTTAATTGTGATGACTGTATTAGTGTGGGCTATCAGTAATTCAGGTAATGACTGCAGACTATAAATTTCAAGTAGTTCCTATTGTTGCTACCAATATGCTATCGTCAACGGCACCTGGTCGCGAACTTTTGCTACTAGATGCCACCACAACCAGCACCTTGTGACGAACGTTGGAACGTTGTCTGTTAGCGTTAATTAAATATAACCTACAAATTTAGATTCACGCAATTTAAGTTGGTGGGAGGTTCTTTTACGTGCCATAAATCTATGACATGGCCCACTGGCTTCACGTCCCCTTCGAAGGAAGGCACACTGAGGGTTTTTTTACGATCTTAATAGTACATTATGCAACGAGCCTATAATGGCAATAATTAAGACACAAGTATGTTTATAAAACGAGCGTATGCGAGTTTTATAATTTCCATACGAGTGTCTTAATTACCATTATAGGCGAGTTGCATACGACTGTTTATGTTCGACGATAATTATAACTATTTAATGTTCAAACAAAAATATTCATAAATATCTGTCGAGATTTCGCCAGTTTTATGTACTGAACAGAGCGCATGAGACGCAGGGAATGCCTTGTATTTGACCATGGCCACCTCGATTACTCTACTATGACACTAGGCCAGGCAATGTGATTTACATTAGAAGGCCGTGGAACTCAGCGCATCTAATTATCTAATTGGTCAAACAACTGTTTCTTGAGCTCTGATTGGTGGGAGAAACTGTTTCATAATGAAAAATAGTGTTATAATGAGCCTAACAGATAATAGTCAGGGTCGAACATAAAAAAATTGACGACTTCGGCCAGGTTTGAACCCAAAATCTTGGGCATACAAGCTCAGCATGCTAGCAACTACGCCACCGAAGCTACTGAACCACTCACAATGTGACTGGCCAAATTCATACAATGCTTGAGAATACAGCCGAGATACTCGCAATTAAAATACCTTTGCTTATCGATAAAACAGTACCATATTTGGTTCAAACAATTTTGTGAAAATTTCTGTAACGTCAACAAGTATGCAAAGTGATGTTCATCAAAGTATTTCGCAGTTATTATCCGGGCAGCGTGCAATACAGCTGCGTCCGCCTGTACTGTATTCACAATATAAAAATACTTGTCCTTGAAGCCACATATAATAATTACAGCGTAGGTGGTCCATTACCATTCCACATCTCCTTCCTGCCTCAATTAACTGCCTGTCACCGAGTGACAATATGAACCTTCACTCCGCTACACTCAGCACCATTCCACCAAGGAGCTCACAACTACTACAGAGCAGAGTTGCCAACCTCTCAAACCTGAAAATCCCATCTTCCCACTCAGAATGTCCCTTTTCACTAGAAAATATCCCACGTGAAAATTTATTTTGTTTAAAATAAATATATAATGAATAAAAAATGTGCTCTAGAGTCTCGATAATGTGTTTCTAATAGCGCTAACCTTGATTTTAACAAACCACAAAACTGTCTTGTAAACTACGATATCATTATCATACACTTAAACATCACTTCACACACGTTTTTATTAATTTAAAGATTGAGATGTTTATCTTTCCCTGTATAAATCTTAGATTTTTAGCCTATTTTCGATTTTTGCAAAAAATGAAAGTAGGCTTATGAGATCTACACAGGGCCAAGAACGAAACTTTGTACAGAGGTAGCAATAGAAAAAGGCAACTCAGTGTCATGTTTTATATCGTCACCATCTTGACGGAAACGTAATGGCGGCCACCCAAATGTTAAGGGCATAAATCAAATTACGACCAACCTAATCATCTGATCTCTATCAAATTTTGCAACAGCATACCTTTATGTGGCAAGCATATTTTGACCAAACTAAAAGGTCATCAGCCCATTCGTTTGCAGATAGCGGTCATGAATGTGTGCAAATCGATTCCCCCTATCAATTCAAACACGGGAAAACCAAATTGAACGAAATTTGGTAGAGAGGTAGCACTAGCAAAGGGCACTGCAGTATCATGTTTTATATCGACGCCATCTTGACGGAAACGGAATGGCGGCCATCCAAATGTTAAAAGCTTAAATCAAATTACGACCAATCTGATCATTTGATCTCTACCAAATTTTGCAAAAACAAACCTTTTTGGGGGAAGGATCTTTTGACTGAACTACAAGGTCATCAGCCCAATAGTTTGCAGATAGTGGCCATGTATGTGTGCAAATCGATTCACTATATCAATTCAAACACGGTGAAACCGGATTGAATGAAATTTAGTACAGAGGAAGCACTATCAAAGTGCATCTCATATTCATGTTTAATATCCGTATAGCACGTTGTGTTTCAACAAGCTACTACAACCTACATTCAATTATACTCCTTGAAAAGGACAAAGAGTTATAACTATACCCATGCATTTAGGAGAAAGTAGGCTATATGTTCTTTACTGAACATCTTGTTTTTATTTTAAATTCACTACAATAACTGCCTGCTATCGCACAAGCAGCAATTGGTGATTGTAATGTAATACTATACTTCCGTGAAAGGTTTATTGTTATTCTATCGACATGTATGAATCGTACCTATTGTGCACGTTTGCTGTGGAAACGAAGCTTTTATGTATTAATGGAAACTCAGCTGGTGATATATGACATCTGTCAAATATCCCAAATTCACCTCACTTTTTGCACACAAAAAATCCCTTATTCCCTTTCCTAAAAAAATATAGCCTACAGTCAGTCTGAGAGACTAGACTTTATATCAATTCAAATGACGCATGCTACAAATGCTACACATGTTAGAAAGGTTCAGGAGGGTTTCTCGCTTCGCTCGAAGCCCCAGAACTCGTTGCACTCTGCTGCATGACGTCACGCACTCGCCGTCTCCGTATCGCATAACGCCAGACCCCAGGAGTGAACTCAAGACTCTGTGCATATGCACTGAACAACATGATGACGTCATACACGCCGTAACCGTAACGCATAACGGTAGACCAAAGCATAACGATTAAGTCGACAAGATCATTTGAAATGATAATATTTGTCTAAATGTCCCACAATTTGGGACAAACCCCATGAGTTGGCATCACTGCTGTAGAGCTCAGCCACTCCAACTACAACCCCGGAAAAAATGCGAACTAAAAGCTCGCTGTCCTCTCTTGTCACACTGGCTGACAGCTAGCACTAACTCAGGGTCGCAGTTCAAGTAAAACCCTGCACAGATGCGGGAATCCGCGAAATTTTTCGCCATGCGGATATAGTTTAGAGTAAATTTGCGGATAGTTTTTAGAATACAACGTTGAAAAGGATTTCTTTTTAAATAATTTTAGTTTTTGCAAAGCTCTGAGTCTTTCACGTTTTTTTGGGGGGTTATTTCCCTATTTGCTTGATTGTATGGGAATAATAGAGAAGTGAGAGAAGCCAATCATGGAAATACCCTCAATTAGTGTTAACTTATCCCTCAAAAAAAGCCCTTTATACCTGCGCTTGCCTGCGTGGGTACATCCGACGACTAAGTGTTTAATTAGCCACTCGCTGTTCCACTCAGGCGCGGATTCAAGGGGAAGGGGTGGTGTCACGGGTGTCATGCCCCCCCCCCAACGGAGAGACCATATTTTTTTGCAAACTCAAAAAACGAAAACACAATAACCAGACAAATGAAACTTAACGAATTTTAACTGAAAAACAGTTTTTTTTTTTCATTTTATTCAATACTGAAAATATCTTTATTGCAATTATTATGTTCTGTTACAACTGTACATATTTACAACTTCATACCTGTTATATAAAAACGATTATTTATATAACAAAATCAACTCGTCTATTTTGTTTAGCAAACCTTGTGATTACCGAATCGATGTCCCCCTACGGATACAACACTATAGTGATGTCACGATGAATGTGCAACAATGCACGGATAGGAATTTGGGGCTTTTTTTCGCACCAAAAAGTTTTGCCGACGTCCAAACTGCAAGCTTGGTTGGCAATTTAAGCTGTGACTTTCTCCCTTTGTTGGTACCAACTCGACTTGCCGAAACTGTAACGTACCTTGATACTTTTCTCGAAGCTCGATGTAAAAGTCGCAAAGCACGCCGTTGCAATTTGTACGAATATTTTTGGTGCGCTAAACGCATCAAATTTCTATCCATGTAGCTTGCAAAAAAATTGGTCGGTTTTGTACGTTTGGTTATTTTGTGATTGCGTTGTTAGTGATACCATTTTTCTTAACAATTTCGATTCTGTGACCCCCCTCTCAAAGCCAAACTCTAGATCCGCGCCTGGTTCGACTTGTCGTTACTCGGAGGGACAAAACTCAGTTAACATTGTCTTGCGATTCACCTCAAATGTCTAAATGTCTAAAAAACAGACTGAACTCTGACAATAGATACAATGCGGTACAGTACAGCACATAGTCTGATGCAGGGAGTAAACAGGGAAAACAACAGGAAAAACGAGGCACCCCATTCTTTCGTAGAGCGTACGTACCTTCTTTCCTATACAGAAGTTTTTCTTATACAGAGGTTCACTATAACGAGGTTTGACTGTATCATGAGTGTCATGATCATTTCCTGGTAAGTCCCTGAGATTTCCAGAATGTTAAAACTCCCTGTTCTCCAGAGTATTAGACAGGCTATATACCGTAAATGACCGATGTTCAAAAAGATCCTGTCACTCGAGTGTCATGAAGGTATAACATGACATGAAATAAGAAAGACGATCGTTATCAACGGGCCCAGTGAATGGAGGTACGGAGGACGTTTAATGAAAGTTATTACAGAAATTCCTGGAGCCTCTCCTTTGTGGGCCCTGTTACCATCTTGGGCAAGATTCCATTGGCGTGACGCGGACATTCCCTGCATTCCCGATACCATCACCGGACAAAATAAAAGATGTGAGTGGGCCTCTTACAAGGTATACGGCCAACACAGTCACACATTCTGCGACCTCTCCACTCCAAATATTGGGGCCCCAGACACACAGATGAGGATGAAGAGGTTTTCCATCTTCTTCCCGAGTGACTTCATCCTATAAAATACTATCCTTTCTCTACTTCTTGGATCAAATTAGCCCCATGTATCAGGGATTATGACTTAAGTAAGGTACTATCCCGGCATTTACCTGGAGGGAGTGTGAAAAAAAAACAACGAAGAAAAACCACATTCAGGATAGCTGCTCTCAACGCCGCGATTTGATCCTCGTTGGACGGTTTCTCAGTTTAGGGGCTGCGACAACGCGGTCATGTAGTTCCGTGTCCTTTGTGTGTGTGTAACCGGTGTTAATTGTGATGGTTGTATTAGTGTGTGTTATCTGTAATACAGCCAAGGACAGCAGACGATCAATTTCAAGTAGTTCCTACTTTTGCTACCAAATGCTACCGTCAACGACACCCAGCTGTGAACTTGGCTACTAGATGCCACCACAACCGTCATCTGGCGACGAACGTTGGAACTTAATAGAGCGTTAATCAAATCTAACCTACAAATATAGCTTCACACAATTGTAGTTAGTGGAAGGTTCTTCTACATGCCATAAATCTTTGACATGGGCCCACCGGCTTTAATTCCCTTCCGAAGGAAGACATATTGAGGGATTTTTAACGCTCTTAAAAAGTCCGACGACTTCGGCCAGGTTTGAACCCGCGATCTTGAGTCATAGAAGCTAAGCATGCTACGAACTACGCCACAGAAGCCGCATAAGCATAAGATCAGTTTTGTGTAGTATTCGCAACCCAGTTGCGTTTATTTTTAACGAAATATGCATTTAAGCATTCAACAAATAACAATGAATGGGTAAAAGAGTAGTTTAGAGTCAAGTAAATAATGCTAAGTTAATTCTATTTAGATTGTTGGGATTTTATTTTTTTCTATCAGGAAAGTTCAAGAATGGTTGGCAACAATTATGCCTACACCGGAAGTTCCTTTGTGACGAAATTATTCAATATCCCGGGACTAAAAGTGCCACATCACTTTATGGATGTAGACAGGACGAGCGTCTAGTCGAGGATAAGCATTTCTGCACATGTTGCAACTTATGACCTTGAGTAATGTACACACACACACACACCGATAGCTGTTGTTACTAAGCGTACTTTGGAACCGGGAGCGCGTAGTGTAAATGCAATTCAACGGATTAAAGACCTGTATGTAGGGCCTTGAGCGAATAAAGAAAAAGTTATCCGCATCCGCACGTTTCCGAATCTACTGACATTACAATAATGTTTTTAATGTATTAGATAAAGCATAAAGTATTAAAGCAACACATTTAGACATTTGAGGAGAAATTCGTTCTCCTACGCTATGTAGAGTCATGTGCTATGTCTAAAATTCCTGTTATACAGACAGAATTGCAACCCTTTTCAGATCGGAGTATCAATTATGCTTAATGACACAATTTGAATGAGATTACCTTAAATAATCATCTTACATTTGTCATGAAAAAAACATAACGGAAAACATGTCAAACATCTGGTTCAACAATTTCGGATTGGGCGGCTTCGGTGGCGTAGTCGGTAGCATGCTGAGCTTCTATGCCCAAGATAGCGGGTTCAAACCAGGTAAAAATCCCTCAGTATGCCTTACTTCGGAGGGGAAGTAAAGCCGGCGGTCCCATGTAGATTCATGGCATGTTAAAGAACCTTCCACTAATTGCACCTGTGTGAAGCTAAATTGGATAGGTTAAGAATGTAAACAACGCTCTTAGGTTTCTACGTTCGTTGCCAAGAGCCGACTGCGGTGGCGTCTAGTAGCTAAGTTCTGAACTTGGCCTAATAGTCGTTGACGGTGGCACTTGGCGGCAAAAGTAGGAACTATTTGAAAAATTCTAAGTTGCAGTACTTAAATTTAAAAAAAACCAGATAACACACACTAATACAGTCATCACAATTAACACTGGTTATCAGACAGATTCTACAGACACCCAATGTACACGGGGCTACATGACCGCGTTGTCGCAGCCCCTAAACTTAAGAACCAACCAACACATTTAGACATTTGAGGAGAAAGTCGTTCCCCTAGGCTAGGTAGAGTCATGTGCTATGTTTAAAATTAATGTTATACAGCCAGAATTGCAACCCTTTCCAGTTCGGAGTGTTAATTATGCTTAATGACATAATTTGAATGAGATTAGCATAAATCATCATCTTACATTTGTCATGGAAAAGAACTAAACGAAAAACGTGTCATAAACATCTGGGTCCTAGTAATGATATTCAAGTTTAGATTGAATTCTAAAAATTATCCGTAAATTTACCCCAAACACTATCACCACCTTATTCGCTATCCGCACAGCCATGCTAAGTACATCCGCATCTGCTCCTATATGGAGCGACTTGCAATATTATTTCCATTTGTGATATAACCACGCTTTTTTTAATAAGTAAAAACCGTTAGATGAAAACGTACAACGGGCTCTAAGGAAAAAATTAATTGACGTTTTCTAAGATAGGCCTACTATTATCGCAAGTGGTTGTAGATTTTCCTCATATCGTCGTTGCCACGACAATACCTCCCATGTGTGAGGTCCACAATTATTCAGGAAGTGCGGAAAAAAACTTACTGACATTTCTCACGTTTGGCTTTATGAATCTATATTTTGTAGTAATTACTCTGTGGCAATACAAAAATTGTACCAGTTTTACTACATGTTATGGATTATATAAGAGACAGGATGACATTCCTCGCAAGCGAGCATCATCAGATCCAAACATGCAAGACAAATAGCTCTACAAAACACTTCAAAACCCACACACAAACAATCGCTGCTCTCCGGAAACAAAAAAAAAGCATTGCAAAGGTGTGAATTTTTTTTAGCCCTACCTTGTGACTCGTGTAAGATTCTTGGATCTTACCAAGTTGGTAAATTTATGATTTTTTCAAAACTGAGTTCTCAAACCGCAAACACCCAAGTACACGAGGCTGAATGCCCACGATGTCCAAGCCCCCTCAAATGAAACAAAAACAACAAAAATTGTTGGAGCAACAATATAACAATAATAATGCTATTGGTTTTACGTCCCTTGTAACTACTGCGGCTTTTGGAGACGCCAGGGTGTCGGAATTTGGCCCGAAGGGGATCTTTAACGTGCCAGTAAATCTACTGACACTGCTCCTTCGAATTTGCGCACCCTCAAATGCCAACTGGCTGCGCCAGGGTTCGATCCTGCTGCCTTTGGTATAGCAGGCGAGAACGTTACCGCTGAGCCACGCAGCCAATCGCCATCACCGATACAACATTAATGTGCAACAATCCACTAGCAACTGATATCCCAGGAGGATTGATGCATACTGATAATATTCATGTACTAATAATAATATCCTTCCCTACTTTTCTTTAATTTTTAATCAATATTTTGTTATTTTATTTTAAGAAAATGGACAATTATTCGTTTGGTCAACCTTTATGGATATATTCGTGTTATTATTATTATTAAAGTTGGAATGGGCAGCTCTTATGTGGTTCAGGTCATTCAGGTATGCATTGTACAGTGGGAAGTGGTAGGCCCGTATCTCACGTCACTCGTTAACATGGAAGCTTCTACCAAGACTGGTATACACGCTGGTATAGACGCGTCTAGCACCGTGTAATTTGCACCTTCCATGCTAGGTTCTGCCTTACATAACAGCTTCCATACTACTCACGAAATAGAACAGGTGCCAATTTTTCCTGGCAGTTTTCATGGAATTTTGAATACAACACCCAATCGGAATGCTTTTCTCGTTCTGGTAGAGATCCTTGGGGCAACATAAATAGATTTGTTGTGTGGGTAGGGCCACGAATAAATACATCAGAATGAAACTATATTTTCTTTAATCGGCGTCTGTTTGAAATGCGCTTGCTATATCCAGTAAATACATAACGTGTCATATTATTATTATAGGATAAATATTAAACTATTAAAATTCTAATCCGTCCATGGTTTTGAACAGTATTTACGGAAAATAGAATTTTAAATGAGAAAAAAACTTTACTATAGTCCTCGTAGATCATGTAACCAAAACCAAGTTGAAATCTTACTGTACGATGTAGGGAGGATATAATAAAATAATTAAATAGAAGTAAAAAGTTTCGCCCTAACGCCGGGTGGGCGCGATACCACTCGCACACTTTTCGAACAGACGCCGTAGCTTTTTGTTGCGCTTCTTATTGACGCGTATGGTTAAATATCCAATCATTACAGTTAGATCTTATATATTGATTGGAATGCATTCATTCAGTACCTGGCATGTTTTCAAATGTACTTTTAGCAAGTTTCACGACCGCTTTGCGTTAATAATGCGTATCTACTGTAAATTTTACCCCCAAACGACAACCATCCTCCATGCTTTATTTCTTACAACTGGGCGCACGATATGCTAGCTTGAGATACACTTCGGTCATAAAAGCAGGTGTACTGACGAGGATGAACAGAATCATACAGGATTTTGTACCAGCGATCACAACAGCTTCCTTGCCAGAGAGTGTCATGTGATACTGGCCTAATTAGTGTCCCCACCCTTGAGATATCAGGTTTGATCGCGACTCTCCCATGAATTTAAATGTCTTGGTATGGTCTATTAGGGGGGGGGGGGGTTTCCCAAACTCGTGATTTGAAATGGAAACTAGACGGAAGAGAACTGGTCACCCTACCGCAAGTTAACTCCAGTACAGAATCTCTTAAAATCAAGAACTCTTTCAGATCGCCTACATCCCATTGTACGGTAGATATGGCACTCTGATCACATATTAAATGTTATATTCAACGATGTCGAAATGTAATAATTATATGTCAGAAAACTGTATCAAAATGAGGGTCATTATAACACTATTTTTCTTTATGAAACAGTTTCTCCCACCAATCAGACCTTAAGAAACAGTTGTGTGACCAATTAGGTAACGAGAGCATCGCATCTGTGACTTCCACGGCCTCCTATTTTAAATTTCACTTCCTGGCTAGTGTTATAGTGGAGTATTTGAGGAGGCCATGGTCAAATACAAGGTATTCCCTGCGTCCCATGCTCTCTGTTCAGTACATCAAACTGGCGAAATCTCGTCAGATAGTTATAATTAATTATTGTCGAACATAAACAATCGTATGCAACTCGCTCGTTTTATAAATATACTCTTCTCTTAATTATTGGCATTATAGGCTCGTTGCATAATGTACTAATAAAATTACATTATTGATGAAAATAAGGTCCTTACTAAGTAATATAAAATACAGAGCCTTCCTTTCGTTGCCATGGCAACCTGCTAATTATTAAGGTGGGTATACACTTGCGAGGTGCGAGGCCGACGTTGCGTACTTTTGTCACAATGACGCTGCGAGGCTCGTGGTTTCTCACGCTGCGAGGCAGATCACAGTTGCCGAGCACATGGCTTTTCCAATGGATCTCGCAGCCTGTGTGCTAATCTTGGAAGAGGAAGCGGATGATGAAGAGGAAATCATCCTGCGTTGTTTTGGCGGAGAAGGCAGCGATGTCTTTAAACTTCCAACTTCAGTGCGATCATTTTTCCATACGGTGTCTTTCGTAACGTTGTCTTTGTGGATCTTGTGTTGCAAATTATACAACACTGGGTGGATTCGCACTCCTTCGATCAGTTTCTCACCCATTTCGTCCGTCAAGTTCAGCGTGTTGCTTATGACAGTAGAAATATAAGAACAATATAAGAACAGAACAATGTCGCCTACGCCTCGCACAAATCTGGCTGGACGAATCAGTGCGGGGTGACGCTGCGAGGTCTCATTGCGATGTTGCGCCGACTGCGCACCGCGCAGCGTGAGAAACCACTGCCATAAGCTCGTGTAGTCTGGATATGTGCGAGGGATCGCACCTCGCATGCGACGATTCTGAGAAACTAAGCCTTCATGTATATCATATCGGGCCGTTGCGCACTCAGTAGAACGAGTAGGAAGTTTTGGTGCAATATGTTTGGGAAAGCTGATAACGCTGATAGGCGGTCCCGTGGTGTTGGGGTAGCGCGTGTGCCTCGCACAGGTTCAATTCAATTCCCGACTCCGCCAGGGCAGGAATTTTAGAAACTGACGTGAGGGTTGGAACAGAGTGCACTCAGCCTCGTGAGAACAGTTGAGTAGCTGACAGTGAGGCAGCGCCCCGGTCATGGAGTAAGATTACAGTTTACGCCACAGATTTTGGCCAGAGTTGCTTTCCGCGCAACTGACAACTCACGTGTCAATTGCACATGTCTGAGACTCACCGAATGTCCTTTGTACGACTGTGGAACCGGGGCTGACCGGCCCAAAACTGTGGCAATAACTGTATCGGCCGAGGGGACCCGATGCGCTGACAACGTAACACCCTGTAATCTGTAGGCCCTATGGCTGATCAGGGTCGCTTGGTAGGCCTGGGACCTCCATGGGCTGTAGTGCCACGGGGTTTGGGGTGATAATGCTTCAGTTTGTTCAATAGCACTTCTTAAGACTAGATGAACAACATCTGATAATTATCGCACGACGATAGGAACATTTAATCCAATTAACCCCTCTCCTTATTCTTTATTTTTTATTTTTCTAGTACAAAAAGTCAGCTAATAAGTGATACAACTTTCATGCTAAACTGTATTTCGTTCAGGTTAGGGTGTTGAAATATTTGTTCTACACGTCTAGTATAATTGGGCAGCGGTTTCGGTGGCATAATTGGTAGCATGCTGAACTGCTGTGCCGAAAATCGGGGGTTCAGACCCGGCCGATGTCGTGTTTTTTTAATAGCGTTAAAATCCTTCAGTATGTCTTCCTTCGGAGGGGAAGTAAAGCCGGCGGTGCCATGTCAGATTTATGGCATATAAAAGATCCTTCCACTAACTAAACTTGTGTGAAGCTAAATGTCTAGGTTAGATTTCGTTGAAACGCTCTATCAAAGTTCCAACGTTCACCACTACGTGTTAGTGACATCTGGTAGCGAAAGTTTGAACTACTTGAAATTGAACGGAACTTGTAGCTCACCCATGGATGTCCGCTTGAAGCAGCTACAGCCTCTGGCAAGCCGAACATGTCCTCGGACACCCCCGGCACTAAAAGCCTACGCTAAATAAATTAAATAAATAGTATAATTGGGCACATTCGTGTCGACCAACAGAAAAGCATTCTATGATAGGTCCCTAAATGAAACAGCAACAACAACAACAACAACAAAGCGAAGTGATATGGAGAAATGAGTTCAAAGCATTTATTTACCGCCGATAAACTGATATCCATTAATGACAACCTAGAACACAGGACAGGAAGTGACAATTGATGTGCGATTAGGAAGTAGTCCAGACTGTCTACAACAGATAATCCGGTATTGTGTAGTTAAACATTTTAGTGAGTGCCGTTACACCATTGCGTAACATTTATCTACAAATCGGCTGACTGGAAACTTGTACCAACTTATACGTAAAGACCGAAACTCAATTTGTAAATAGAACGTCAACTTTTAAAATTAATAACTATGGTACCCGCAGATGCTGTGATCTAGACTAGAGAATGATACATGCATAAAGTTAGTGAATAAGATTGGCTTATTGTTAAGTGCATATTTTTAAATTTGTATATTTTAACCGTTTTCAGTGCATAAATGTCCGGTCCCTACTTAAGACCAAAGATGCCCCGAGCCCCTTATATGAATTCACAACAAGCTAATCACTACGCCACAAGGGGTTAGATTCCAAATTTTTGCGAAGAGGATATTAATTCGGTAATTCTTCGCTAGTGATAAACTAGGATCCTATACTTGAACTTCAAAGCTAATATGTCATTTTCATGATTTTCATACCTTATTTGATATTCCGGGAGTCATTACCGATTGAAAGTACTGTCCAGTATCACTACTGCACAGGAAATATGTGATAAATTAGGTAAATATGTGACTTAAGTCTGTATTTATTGTTCATTCAACGTCGGCAATTGCCATGGCTTGTCGTTGCTCAACTACTATTGAAAAGGCGCACTATGTGTGTTCATCTGTTACCCAGACATCACTTCAGTGTTGCCAATGTTTGGTACACAAAATACACGACACAGGTCATGCGTAGCCAGCTAATCGAGCGGAGGAAGAAACTACAAGTTGACGAGCGGAGCGAGATACTATTGGTTTCTGACTGGCCGAAAAATACTGCTTGCACTACAAAATCCCCAGGTTAGGTTTGATTTTGTATGTAAAGCCTTCTTAACAATCATAGAAACATAACGAAGCGAGTGGAGTATGAAACCAAACACCACACGATGCCGTATGCGTGGGGTTGGTAACATTTTATTTATCCCGAAAATCACGCCTACAATGGCCAACACAACTGAAATTTCACTATGCCAGTCGTGTTATCAAATGGGGTAGGTGGGCGGGTTATAGACAGCGGAGAAACATCTATTAGGACATAATTTTCACTGTGATTATTCATCTATACAATATATTTCGGCTAATTTAAGTAGTTTTGCACTTGGTTCATCACTCCCGAAGTGTTACCATTAATATTCCAGTAAGGGAAGCAATAAGCGTTGTGAGAACAGCTGTTATGACGACTAGTACAGATTGGTTGGTCGATTGGTTCCACAAGTTTGGGGGCTGCAATAACGCGGTGTTAATTGTGATGACTGTATTAGTGTGTGTTATCTGTTTTTAATTCAAGTACTGACTACCTAACAGACAGAAGGAATGCAGACGATAATTTCAAGTAGCTCCTACTTTCGCTACCAAATGCTACCGTCCACGTCACCTAGCTGTGAACTTGGCTACTACTAGATGCCACCGCAACCAGCGCCCGGTGACGAGCGTTGGAACTTAAAGAGCATTGATCAAACCTTCACACAAGTTTAGTTAGTGGAATGGTCTTTTACATGCCATAAATCTATGACATGGGTCCAGCGGCTTTACTTCCCCTCCGAAGGAAGGCATAGGCCTACTGGGGGGTTTTTAACGCCTTTGAAAAATCCGACGTCTTCCGTCGGGTTTGAACCCGCGACCTTGGGCATATAAGCTCGGCATGCGACCAACTACGCCACCGAAGCCGCCTGTAGCACAGATTGAAATGTTAAAATTTTAAATTTTAAGGGGGCGAAAAAGCGCACTCTTCATCTCTCGTTACAGGTAAGTTACAATTTTAAACACTTCATCTCTCGTCACAGTTAACTTAATTTACAATTTTAACAGTCTTTTTTTAATGTAGGCCTACATAATAAACATTAACTAATAAATACAACACCCCCGTTAAATATTAAACAAGTTAATTCCGACTGACCCGTGGCTCATGATCTCAAGATTAACGGTCACGTTAAACTACAAGCTTCCAATTCCGACTGGTCTATTTCCCACACACACAATCATAGACAACCTCGTGGTGTAGCGGCTAGCATTCTTGGCTGTGACAAGACATTTTGATTCTGGTATGAGTACTGGAATGGGGGTACACTCAGCTTCGTGAAGCAAAACTGAATAAGTGAATCACGTAATGATGTAATGTAAATTGTGTCTTCATGAAAACGCGTTCCGCGTCAAATGGGGAGCCCGGCCGAAAGGGGACAACAGTACAATGATTTGGCGATGCAGACACAAATTACAACCATACAGATTTCTCACATTGCAGAGTTATAGATTCATCAGCAAGTGCCATTATTTCATTTAAAGAATAATTATTTAGCTTATTGTTATAATCATTTTCATTTTTATATTTTTGTAAAATTTCCAGTTAGGCCTATAACCTCCAATAACACCCCACTGACTACGCCACGTTACAAGGCTCATGACTAGGGCCCGGATGTTGATGACATGTCATCTTTTTACTGAGCTGTCTAAAACAATGCTGAAGTACATAGAAACTCCGGACGGGCCATCCCGTCTTCAAATATGTCATTTTTATTTTGCATCTTTTGCTATTCTTCCATTTTAAGAGCATTTTTGGGGTCATATTTTAGAGAAATCGGCCTTTTAAGGTCATTTTTTTTTTCCAATTTAGTCATGTCACAGCTTTAAGTCTCTCAGAGTTAAGAAGAAGCTAGTAGTTATGAACATAAACTTTTTGTTAAGTGCTAGAAATCTATTTTGATTGACTTTTCAGTTTGAGCCTGAGATGTAATTTTGAAATATTGGTGAGTTTATTATTATAAGATCAGTTTCTCCATTTTATAGTGAAAAAATGAAAATCCACAGCCTGCGTCCAGTCTCCGACCGGGTCAGGAATGGAATGAATGAAGCCCCCAACTAGCGGTGAGGATATGAACTGTGCCGGCTGCCGAGGCCTGACGCACTCCTCTGGGGCAATGATTAAAGTATGACAGATGAAATGACATGATAGTGGAGAGTGTTGCTGGAATGAAATTTTGACAGGGAAAACCGGAGTACCCGGAGAAAAACCTGTCTGCCTCCGTTCTGTCCAGCACAGATCTCACATGGAGTGACCAGGATTTGAACCACGGACCCAGCGGTGAGAGGCCGGCGTGCTGCCGCCTATGCCACGGAGGCTTATATGTGTACTGTCATAGGCTACATAAATAAATAAAACTGTTATCGGATAAAGCACGTCTGCACGTGTATTATATTTAGTCACAAATACATACGCTTGCAATATGCAAAACCCCTTTTGACAAGCGTATTTTATTAAAACTGAATCAGAAAGGGCCACATTGGACACTACTACCACAAAACTTTGAATAGAATAGAGTTATTTCATTTAATGTTTCTTTATAGTGCATTATTCGAATTTATGAAATATTGGTGAGTTAAGTCTATTATTATAAGATCATTTTCTCCATTTCATAGTGCATTTTTCGATTTTTAGGTCATTTATAAGTCATTTTTGAAAATGTTAAGTGCATTTTTTAAACATTACTGCATCAACATCCGGGCCCTACTCATGACCATGTACAAAGTAAATATTATTCAAATTTAGGCTGTTTCTTGTCCATTTTAAGATTAACTAGATCAAAAGGAAGCTGAAGATTGTTATTTCAAACATATTCGGTACCGGTAGTAATGAGCTGAGACACCACACTGTGTACACACCTACCGGGATATATGCTTCAAATTTTCGATTAATAATCACTGTAACTAGTAATGAAAAGTCTCTATTGTGCTCTAACAATTATCACCGTGTAGTAATTAGAACAATTATTAATATTATTTGATTTTGTTACATAGTCCTGCCCCCTCCCCCAATATCTGAAATAAGTTTATGTATCTATCCGTATTTGAACTAGCGACCAACTTGGGTGGTAAAATGCCAGGACACAGTGTGCGATCCCACAGCTATGCGGTCGTCCACGTTGAAATAAATATATAAAGAAATTATTGCACAATAATCACGTTAGCATTGCATCATAAACATGTGTGTCAGTAATGCAACGCATTCAGATCAAAGGTTGCCATTAATGTAGAATGCATTCGAAAACACAGTCAAAATTGCGTAATACAACCGCCTCGTGCACTTCCATTACGATGTGCCGTAAGAGGCGCGGTGGAGGGGAATGGAGTTATAGAGGGGTGAAGTGTCATGTGATTGCTCACTCTGCTAATCAAATGTTTCAACACCAGCGTCCTCACTCTAAGTGACATCAAATGCTGAACTAATTTTGAACTAATTTAAAAATCAAATCAAAATCTTGACGAAAAGTAAATAATTTCCTTCCATTATTTATTTCAAAAATTGTCATAAATGCCGGTTCATCTACGAGTACATTAAGATGTCAACCGTTTTACTATTCCAACATGACCCTGAAATATTTTCAAGTGTTAAGGACCCCGTTTAATCAATGCTGTGATATTACGTAACAACATCCTGACAAGAATGTTATTATGGGAAATATTCCAATGGGCAGAGAGGCAAGCAGGCAACTAAGAAGCCAAGATAGATGGTGCAGCCAACAATACTACATTATTCAGTTGAAGGAAAAGTTGTTATGCAAGTACTTAATATACTGCGCAATAAGAAATGTTCTGGGGAGCAAAAAAAAGGTACACTTACCTAAGAATGTTACTTAAAACATCTGGAAGAACGACGTTTTAACTCAACACAAGTTAAGGAAAATATTAAGGCTTCCATCTTGGGAACGGAACTCAAACATTGCGTAAGAGAGAAGAGGTTACTATAGAAACACTACTGCATCGCACAACACGGCCTCCTAAATCAGGCCCGCGATATAAGTCAAGTTGGGTGGCGAAGCTAGGAGGCCCTAGTGAACTACTGCAGTGCGATTGCTGTGCTGCCTACTGCTGTAGAACTGCGCGCGGAGCGGTTCCCCCCTCCCCCCAACCCTGTGAGGTTCTACCTCTCACGCCTCTCGCCCCACACCACCGCGCGCCATATCCTCCCTCAAAGCAGACTGTCTGGGTCCTTCACCCGGCGGCCTCCAGTCGCTATTCTACTGGTTGTTCTCCAACGAGAAGTACCCTTCTTTTTTTTTCTTTCTTTCGTTCGTTCTTTCTTTCTTTCTTTCTTTCTTTCTTTCTTTATTTCGAATTTTAAATCACGTTTACGTAAATCATTACGAGTAACTATACTCCCCTTTCTGACTATGAAATATTACATAGAAAGCGGCTCCGGTGGCGTGGTCGGTAGCATGCTGAACTAATATGTCCAAGATCGCGGGTTCAAACCCTGCCGAAGTCGTCAGATTTTTTAAGAACGTTAAAATCCTTCATATGCCTTCCTTCGAAGAGAAGTTAAGCCGGCGGGCCCATGTCATAGATTTATAGCACCGTAAAAGAACCGACCACTGCAGTTGGTGGTGAGTAGCAAAATTTGTAGGTTATATTTGTCTAGTGCACAACGCTCCAGCAAGTTCCAACGTTCGTCGCTAGTGTTAGCGACAGTAGCATCTGGTAGACAAAGTTGGAACTATTTGAAATTGAACTTGTTGGGAGCCCTTGGGCGTTCAAACAAAAAATACCCAGCTTATGGCCATTGGCTGCGATTCATATATCATCAAATATTACATAGGACTATTGGGTTAAAGTGTTAAGAAAACTCACGAACATTATTATGGTTAAGGATGGAGATTTTTAGCATTTTGAAATCAGAAATTTAGCATTTTGATTTGAACATTCAGTACTTTGTAGCTTTTATGCATTTTCAATTTAGCATTTTGGATAAAAGAAATATATAATTTGTGTTAAAGTCTGCCAAATGAGTAATGTCTTTCGAAATGGCATTAATATGACATTAAATTCATGTGTGTAAAAGTTTGTTGGTTGGTTCCTTAGTTTAGGGGCTGCGACAGGTAGCCTTGATAGGGATGTGAAAGTACTCCTGTGGGGGTCCGGGCACGGACACCAAGAGCCCGCTGATGAGCCAGCTTGGTGTTCCTAGGCGAAACCCCACACAAGACATGGCATAAACCTAGAAGAATTGCTGAGTTTTAATTCCTTGGCCGTGAAAGGCAATATACCAATATTTTTACATAGTTTACGAGGGAAGTGAAAAATCTTACATAAGACACTTGAGATGGGTCCGCACTCCTCAAGCGTGTGAGATTGTTACCCATTAAAAACCACACCCTATCCTCTTGATAAAATCCATCCCGGGACCACTTACGTATTACTTCAGGATGGTATCGTTTTCTATGCTTCTTGAACACCTTCTTACTTGTTACTTCTCTATTCATACGCAATCCGTAGATCGCAGCCTTACTCTCTTAAATCATATATCTCCCTCTTTCTTCTTATGACGGAGAATCGTTTCGACAAAGAAAGCGACCATGTCCCAGCTGTACTGGTTCCTTAGCTTAATTTCGACGATGTTGTTTGGAGTTATTGAACCAACGTTGGTTTCAAGTTGTTGTCTTTCTGCAGACGAAGAACGTATGATATACTTCATCTGGCTTGTTTTCGAAGTAAATGCATACAGAACTCCTTACTTTGGTCATCCGATAGAGGAAACTCTGAAATTGGCCATGGCAACTCAACATCAATATAATAATAATAATAATAATACATAATAATAATAATAAATATCAAATAAAGAGGGTAAGAAAGTTCAAATATTTGGGGGAAATTATTCAAGAAAATGGTTTGGAAAAATCTTCTGTAGAAGAAAGAATACGAAAGATGGAAAGAGTGTATGGCATAACTAGGAATACATACAACAAAAGTGTTGGTCTATAGTACATTATGCAACAAGCTTCGCTCGTTTTATAAACATACTCGTGTCTTAATTACCATTATAGGCGAGTTGCATACGACTGTTTTATGTTCGACGATAATTATAACTATTTTATGTTCGAACATAAATATTCATAAATATCTGTCGAGATTTCGCCAGTTTTATGTACTGAACAGAGCGCATGGGACGCAGAGAATACCTTGTATTGGATCATGGCCTCCTCAAAAACCCCACCATGACGCTAGCCACGCAGTGAAATTTAAAATAAGAGGCCGTGAAAGTCAGCACTGATGCGATGCTATGCTTACCTAATTGGTCACACAACTGTTTCTTGGCTCTGATTGGCGGGGAAACTGTTTCATAATAATAAAAAATAGTGTTATAATGACCCTCATTATGATACAGTTTTCTGACATAGCCTATAATATTTACATTTCGACATCGTCGAACATAAAAGATCTTAAAAAACAGTACTATAACACCGTAGTCAACCCGGAATGCCTGTATGCGAGTGAATGTCTCGTACTGAACTACGAATTGGATAAATTAGAAGTACAGTAGTAGAAAGAAGAATTATATGCAACATTCTTGGTCCTTTAAAAACTGCAGAATTCTGGAAATTAAGAAGTAATTATAAAATATATCGAAAAAGAAAATAGAAAACATATCAGAGACAATACGGAAGAGGAGTTTGCTATTTTTTGGACATTTGTACAGGATGGGTGGCAGTAGGTTAACCAAGCAGCACATTCCTGTGGAACGAGAAGTCAACAACAACCTGAGTGCAAGAAGTCAAAAAGGATTTGGAAAGAAACAATATCAAAGAAGATTATACACCACAGAGAGATATTTTTAGGCAAAAAGTGCTATAAATGGAAGGTTTCTAAGGGAGGAAGAGAAAGAAAACGGGCTCAAAATGGTCCGATGAAAGGAAGAAGAAACATAGTAAGAAGATGAAGGAATACTGGAGGAAGAAGAAGGAACAGCAAAGGACAAAGCATTGAAATTGGCTCGTGGTCCCTAGACGACCGAAACAATAATAATAATAATAATAATTTATTTATTTATATACTCGTGTCAGAAACAAAATTATTACATAAGAAATTCCTACAAAACGGGCAACAAAAATGACAAAACTTGAACATTTAGGGCTCTAAATAATGCATGACCAATATTTTGCCATGTCACGTCCATTTGGTGTAGCCTTCACCAGATCCTCCATGGTGCACAGTATAGGACACAGACTGCACTGAAGCAGATGACCCATAGTCTGTTCTTCACCGCATTCACAAAGGACCGAGTCGCAGTAAAAAAAAACATTTATGAATGTTGGACTTGGATCTGCCAACCCCAGATCGCAATCTGTTGAGATACTTCCAAGTTGGGGCGGCTTCGGTGGCGTAGTCGGTAGCATGCTGAGCTTCTATGCCCAAGATAGCGGGTTCAAACCCGGCCGAAGCCATAGGATTTTTAAGAGCGTTAAAAATCCCTCCTTCGGAGGGGAAGTAGAGCCGGCGGTCCCATGTCATAGAGTTATGGCATGTTAAAGAACCTTCCACTAATTACACCTGTGTGAAGCTAAATTGGATAGGTTAAGAATGTAAACAACGCTCTTAGGTTTCTACATTCGTTGCCAAGAGCCGACTGCGGTGGCGTCTAGTAGCTAAGTTCTGAACTTAGCCTAGTAGTCGTTGACGGTGGCGCTTGGCGGCAAAAGTAGGAACTATTTGAAAAATTCTAAGTTACAGTCTGTACTTAAATTTAAAAAAAAACAGATAACACACACTAATACAGTCATCACAATTAAAACCGGTTATCAGACAGATTCTACACACACCCAAAGTACACGGGGCTACATGACCGCGTTGTCGCAGCCCCTAAACTTAAGAACCAACCAACCAACTTCCAAGTTGTCCAAGCCTGCTGGGAGCCTTTCAGACGGAGCCATCCACTGAGTAAAGTGGGGGCTTCTGGTCAACCAAGATATAATCCTCAAAACCTGAGGTTTGTCAGTTAGGCACTCAGTTGTGTGAAGAAAGCTTCTTCTGGACTTCAGTCGAGAGTGGGCTGGTTGAAGGCTATACAATGGATGTGCTTGAGATACATCAACCTTAGATCTCTCACATTTAGCTGCAACTTCTCTTCTGATATATGGGGGTGCAATGCCTGCTAAACAATACAGTTTATCACATGGCGTGAGTCTCAGGCAGCCAGTGAAGAGTCTACACGTTTCATTTATGCAGTATCAACCTGCTTGGTATGACACGACCTATACCATACAGTACATGCATATTTTGCTGCAGAGTAACAGAGTGCTAAAGCAGTGGTTCTTATTGTTTGAGCTTGAGTCCCCCAGCTGGTACCAGATAATAATAATAATGCAACAAAAAATGTTCCTCTCTTTTCCTTTGCCCCTCTCTCTCTCTCTAAAGTTCTAAAATAGATACGGATTTACCGCTCATCAGGCAACTGCTTGCATGACTCATGCAGATACGATACGTAAAAGTACGTAAAAGGACAGTCGAGTCAAATCAGCATATTTGCCTACATGTTACTCATAATAAGACACCGGAAGTTCAGGCTCTAAAAGGTAATGTTTTTGGCGCCTAAAAAAATAGCCTCCTTAACTGCTATATTTAGGCACTAAAATGAATAATAGGCAGATATAACTGAGCAGTTATCAAGAAAAAATTAAAACAGTAACGTAAATGACCTTACTCAATTTAATGTGCAATATCGGTATTAAAAGAAACCAAATTCATTTCACATGCGGCACATATGACTCACAATTACAGACTGAGATTAAACATCATATCCGTAGTTGGCTTCACACTAATAAATAACAAGCTCTTTCTCTAAATTGTCCTTGGAAAGGTTATGGCGTTTGTTACTAAGTATTAATTTGTACGTAGAGAAAGAGCGTTCAACATCAACTGAAGACACAGCGCAATATATTACGTTTTTGACAGATGAACTGAGATTTCACTTTCCCCTTCATCGTCATTCTTTCCCGTTAAAATTTTAGCGGCAACGAAAAAAAATTTCAAACCGATATTTCTCCAAAGATGAAACTGCTTATTCACTTTTTCAGCCGCAGTTCCAGGAGCTTCAGATAGTTTCTGCTCAAAATTGGTTGGTTCCTTAGTTTATGGGCTGTGACAACGCGATAGCCCCGTATACTTTCGGTGTGTGTTGAATCTGTTTGATAACCGGTGTTAATTGTGATGGCTGTATTAGTGTGTGTTATCTGTTTTTAATTCAAGTAAGGACTACAGACATTCAATTTTCAAGTAGTTCCTACCTTCGCTACCAAATGCCACTGTCAACGAAAACTAGTTCTGAACTTGGTTACTAGATGCCACCGCAGTCGGTTTCTGGCGACGAACGTTGGAACCTGAGAGCGTTAGTCAAATCTAACCTGTAATTTAACATCACACAAGTGTAATTAGTGGAAGGTTCTTTTATATGCCATAAATCTATGACATGCGACCGCCGGCTTACTTCACCTCCGAAGGAAGGTATAGTGAGGGATTTTTAAACCTCTTAAAGAATCCGACAACTTCGGCCGGGTTTGAAACCGCGACCTTGGGCATAGAAGCTCAGCATGCTACCAACTACGCCACCGAAGCCGCCCCAACTTAAATCCGTCGCCATGATGGCTTGTTTCATACATTGTTTTGTTTATGCTGCCAACATTGACAAACAACACTTCATAAATCATATGCTGCCAACAATGACAAACAACACTTCCTAAATCCTGTCCATCTTGCCCCCTTTGATCTGTCAAAATCAACTATTCTTCCATAGGAAGAGGCACCAATTTGCTTAGAGGACGCTTAAACATCCTTCTAGATGTTTTTACGTCCACTGTCGTCACCAGTCCATCCTTCCCAGGATGAGCTCTTACCACCACAGCCATCTTCCACAGGAGGGGTGGAATGTTCTCATTCTTCACGAGCACAACAGTGCCGACAGGAACATTAGATTGCACTGTTTTCCACTTCAGCCGCTGCTGGAGACCACTCAAGTAGCTAGTGCACCAACTCTTCCACAGATACTGCAAGAAATGCTGCAATCTCACCCATCTTTTTAACTGAGACAGTGGAACATCACTCAAATCGGGTTCAGGAAAGGATACTAGTGGAGAACAAATCATGAAATGGCCAGGTGTAAGGGGAAGAGGATCGTCAGGGTCATTACTTAACACAGTTAAAGGCCTTGAATTCAGACACGCTTCTATTTGATACACCAAGGTACATAACTCTTCATAGGTGAGTAAATTTGATCCAGTGCGCCTGAGATGATACTTTAAACATATTATATTTGCTTCCCAAAGTGTGGGGGAGCCAGGCGGTATGAAATTCCATCGGAACTGTTCACTGGCTGCAAAGTTTTCCAAATCTTTCCAGAAAGATGAAGACGAAAATAGACCTTGAAACTTCTGCAATTCCTTAGTAGCCTTGACAAAGTTAGTTCCATTATCGGAGTACACATTTAAACATTTGCCTCTACGGGCTGTGAATCGTTCCATGGCTGCTATGAACGCTCTGGATGATAGACTGTAAACAAACTCGGTATGTATCGCCTTAGTGCACATACATACAAACAGAGCAATATAGCAATTTTGGGCCGATTTACTTCCAACAGATCCAATCTTCATCATGAGAGGCCCGGCAAAGTCGACGCCAACCTTTGCAAATGGACGTGGAGCTTGGACACGAACATCGGGAAAACTGTGTTCTTACCGCTCCCTTCAGTTTGACACAATGTAGACATTTGTGAAGAATAGGTCTGATTACCTGCCCAATTCTTGGGATCCAATATTGCTGACGTAAGCTGGAGATAACCAGTTCTGGTCCGGCATGAAGTAAGCGGTAATGTTCTGCTCCCACGATGAGGGTTGTCAGATGATGTTCTGGAGGTAAGATCGCTTGATGCTTGGTTTCATGTAGCAGAAATGATTTATTCAATCCTCTCCCTACTCTTAATACCTCTTCTTCGTCCAGAAATGGATTAAGATTAAGAAGATGGCTGCTCCTCGATATCGGTTCCGTCTTCTTTAGAGCATCAATCACCTTCTTAAAAGCAGAACATAGTGCAATCTTGATACAGATCTTCAATTATGTCTTCAACTCATCGCCGCTCAAAGTTCCAGTCAGTTTGTCAGAATGCCTGACGTTGTAGATGAATCTTCGACAGTAGGTCACAACCCTAATAAGTTTACTAAAACTTGAAAACCGTTCAATAAATTTGTCAAAGTCTGCCATCGATATTATGGTTTTAGAGGCAGAATTTCGTTCTTCTGGCCACTCATACCTATGAATTGTCCGGACTTGATTGGGCCAACAGAACTGTGATTGTTTCAACCAGGCTGCACCTTGCCACCATAAATACGATTGTTGAAGATTCTTCACTTTAACTCGTCGTGAAATTAAATCCGCTGGATTATCTGATGATGATACATGTCCCCAACAACTATTCTCAGTCAATCGTTGGATTTGCGATACACGTTTTCCAACAAACGTCTTCCAACGTGACGCTGGAGAAGACAACCATCCTGAAACGATCATAGAATCTGACCTATAAAAGGTATGAGAAATGTTAAGCTTCAAGATGGGTGTGGTTTTCTGCACAAGTTTGGCCATAAGTGCAGCTGCACATAATTCTAGTCTCGGAAGAGTGGTTTTCTTAAGAGTGCCACTCGAGACTTGGCACACAGCAATTTAACATATATGTTACCTTCTTTACTGACGCTTCTAAGATAAATACAGCATATGTACGCCTTCTCGCTCGCATCACAAAATGCATTCATCTGTATTTCCTTCGAAACTGGAGAATTTTAAACAAATCGATCAATCTGAATAATTTTGACATCATATAGCTGAGAACTTAACTCACACCAGGTATCTCTCAATGATATTGGCAAGGGTTCGTCCCATTACAAATTATGCGACCACAATTCTTGCATAAATATCTTAAGACCAATAACGTAAGGACCAATGAGACCGATTGGGTCAAACACTGAAGCAATTATTGACATCACTTGTTTCGTGGAAACATTCTCCTTAACAAGTCGACCTTAAGTCCTTAGCTGCAATAAGAAACTTGTCTGATATAGGGTGCCACAATATTCCCAATGTCAACTGATTCCTTATCCAATGAAACTGACAATTGAGTCTACCTGCAGTCCGGTGGTACAGCTTCAATCAAGGCAGGATGATTGGAGGAAAATTTTCTGAATGGTAATCCAGGATTCAACAGAATTTGAATTAACTCTTGCTGTAATTGTAGTGCCTCACAGACATTCTCAGCTCCAGTAAGTATATCATCCGTGTAAAAGACTTCCATCAACACTCGAGATACAATGGGATTTCTCGTTTCTTCTTCGTAAGCCATTTGTAGCAAACACCTCGTTGCTAGGAAAGAACTTGGTACCATTCCATGCGTCAACGTTCTCAATTCGTAAGTAGGAACGGGTTCCTTGGGATTGGATCTCCATAGGATGTGCTGGACGCACCTTTGACTTGGACATATTAGTATATTTCTGTACATTTTTTCAATGTCGGTCGTGAATACCTCTGAATGAGTTCTGAATCTTAGCACTATTGAATACAAATCTTGTTGAAGTGTGGGGCCAGATAATAGTAAATAATTCAGAGAGCACCCACTAGACGTTTTACTTGAAAAATCAAAGACTACTCTTAACTTAGTTGTCGTGCTTGATTCCTTAAAGACAGCATGGTGAGGAATGTAATACACGTCCTTCAGAACCACGACTTGAGTCTCCTTAACTTCTTTCATGTGATTTAGCTCTTCATACTCGGTCATGAAATTTTTGTATGTTTCAGCCAGAACAGGTTGTCTTGCAAAACACCTCTCGAGAAGATGAAAGCGACTTAATGCATTCTGATGAGACTCTCCAAGATTACTTGAATCCTTCTTAAATGGGAAGCTTACAACAAATCGTCCATCTGCGTCAAGTACTGTGGTTTTCTGAAAATTCCTCTCAAAAACATCACGGTTAGTTCCCTTCAAGTCGTTCGGAACATCCTCTAATCCCAGAACCTTGTTAACTGCTGATCTAGTGCTTCGTCATAAAGGAAGACATTTTGAGAGGACCCACGAACATGTGAAGTAGACTGAAATCTGCCAGAAAGAATGTAACCCAGCTGCGTATCTTGTAAGACTGACCAGTCACCTTGTCTGGACCTGCGATCATGCTTCATAATGTCGAAAAATACTTCTGCTCCTAACAAAATGACGATATTTCCGGGAATGTGAAATTCAGGATCGGCTAGCTAGATATCCTTAGGGAGCCTCCATTTAGATATGCCTATGTGTCTGGCAGGTAGGGAATTAGTTATTTTACTTAATACCAGACAATGAACACCAGCATTAAACTCGGAAATCCTTGACTTAATTGACAACTTAACACAGTATTTCGATTGATGACGAATTCCACTTATCCCTTCAATTGGGACATGATTTTTCGATCTTGTTAAATTCAACCTTTGAAATAATCGTTCCGTCACATAACTAGATTGACTACATGAATCAAGAAGACATCGTGCTTTATGCATTACTACTTTAGTGTCCAAAACGTGTACAATAGCTGTTGACAACAATACATGAACATTCTCTTGGCCTTCAAATGAAGAATAGCTTCCAGATTTGATCTCTGTTGATCTGACATCTGCTTCATTTCCGGGAGTGAGTTGGGATTGCGTTTCGAGAATAACACCCATGTCCTTAACATCACCATTTACAGCATGGAGTAACGTGTGGTGTTTCTTCTTACACGTACGACAAGAGCTACTCTTACACTGTGACGACTTGTGATCATTTGCAAGACAGTTGAAACACAGATCCTTAGACTTAACAAATTCCAACCTCTGTGAGATAAGCAAGCCCTTAAACGTATCACAATGATATAGAACATGTGACTGATTACAGTATCTGCATTGCTTGTCTGTGCTAACATAAGCTTGGGAAGACCTGTGGACCTCCTCTGCCTTGAACTTACTTGGTTTAACCTTAAATTTGTTAGTTGACTGTGAGTTTACGCTCACTACTTCTACTGCCCGACACCTTATTTCCAAAACGTCATTAAGAACCTTCCAGTCACAATCCTTATTAATGCTGAAATCATTTCAAATTCCTTCTTGGTTCTACTATCAACCTTGTTCAGCATAATTTGGGTAAGAACCAGTTCAAACAAGGAGACATCTAATTTAAGTGCTTGTAATGCATTCTTTTTACTGGAAATGTGATTTATCAATCGCCTGAGTTCAACTGCAGAGTCTTCACTAACAGATGGAGGAGACAGCAATTCATGAACACGTTGTACTGCAATTAATCTAGGGTTATCATATCTACAGTTTATCGACTCCCATGCAACAGTAAAATTATCATTTGAGACAGGAATATCCAATATGAGTTGCTTGGCTTCACCCTTCAATGCTGAAATCAAATAATGTAGCCTTTGAACACCAGTAAGAGAAGGGTTATTTCCTACCAAGCTTTCAACTGTATCCTTGAAACTACGGTAACTCATTCCTTGAAATTGCCAGAAAACTGAGGAATTGATATTTTAGGTATGCACATTGTTCACTGCTGTACCATTTGAAATTGTATTTACAGATGTGCTGACATTTTGAGAAGACTGTGTGGATTTAGCCAAGGCCTCTAACTTTCCCAATGCTGTATTGTAGACATCTTCAAAATCCACTCTAGCTGTTGAATGATCTTGAGCTTCATCATATAATTTCAGATCTAATTGTACTCTTTCAAAATGTTCTCTTAAACTTGGTAAATCTCTTAATCTTCCTTCTACTTAAATAGCATCTCCTTGTGCATCATAATTAGTTACAAATGTCTGCATGCGTGTTAAAGATGCAATTTGTATTCCCCTTTGCTTTACAAGGCCCTTAATTGTGTTATGATCCATTGTGATAATCTAAGGTTAAGGAATAGACAATAGGAGAAGACTTAACTTATTGTTGACCATTGATAACCTTTACGTAGACAGACGGCTGATTCCACTGGTTCCCAGTAGTCCACGAGATGGCAGCGCTGCTCCGCTTCAACCCGATTTGAACTTCACTCATGCCGTTATTCACTCCAATATTTATTTCGGTACTCCAGTTTGTATGGGAAATAATCACACCGTAGTTCAAGCCAGTTCACAGACCACAGAACATTCATTGCGCATTAAATGTTCTACGACATTTACAGTCTGAGATTAAAATATCAGCAACATTCATTCCTTTTAACAATCCCAGTTGTGGAACGCAACAGGCATCCACAACAATGAAAGAGAAGTTTAAAATCTTACCGGCTTTTAGTAGGCCTACGGTACCGTATTCGCTAGCACATTGTTTAACACTCACAAATCTGTGGGATGTTTATAGTCACCTAAAATAGCATAGCATTAAAGAGATCACCGTACTTCGACTTCGATTACGCCCCTTCATAGCATCCGAACCAGGAGGGCCAATTTTAATGTATGAGATAACTTAAGTGTTCGTCTGGTAGCGTTGAGAACTTCAATAATGTATACACTGATTCTACCGGGTGCTATCACTACGTTTATTCCACTTAAATTGCATAGCAAAAATAAAACATAAAACGATTGGAATACTTAAAATAACAACTCAACTTAAACCCGTCGTCATGATGGCTTGTTTCAACACCACCGAGAGAGTGGCCTCGGTTGCCAGGTGCAAGCTTTGTTATTTGACACCCAGAGGGCAGCTTGCATGTCAAATTTAGTCGTTCCTTGGAACGCTATGAAAATCTAAGAGGATAAATATGTAAGCTCCTCGACACTATAGCGCTTTCTAGTAGAGAAAGGAGGAACTTTTGTGTTGGCGGAAAATCCCGATATTAATTTTGCCATTATGAACACGGCCTACTGAATTCAAATGGGTTCTTTAACATGCCAACAACGTATGACATGCCTGCCGTGATTTTTGTCGCTGTTCAAAAATCACTTACCACAGCCAGGAGCGAACCTGCAAGCTTGGGGTTGGTAGTCCGACAAGATAACCACTCAACCACCGTGGCAAGCCACCACAAGGTTTAGAACGCCTGACCTAGTAGGCTACTATTATAATCAAATTACACAACAGGCCTACTTCATTTCTGGTTTTTTTTTGTGTTACTTGAACACATTTTACGGAAATAAGAAAGTGATCTTCCGCCCTTAGGCCAAAATACGCGTAATTTTAAGTTCTGTTCCAGCTATAATCGCTATCACCAGCAATAATTGTTATTTTAGAATTGAACTCACAAAACAATGTTTCACGTTTACCTCCCGCTTACAAGGAAGCTTTTTCCGAATGATTAATGCACTACACTTTCTGAGATAACAAAAAAAAGACTTGAAGTTTGTTTTCAACACATTTGGTCGTATGATTTATTCCACAACGTAAAACAAAACACAGGGAAAGCAAGTAATTGTAGCTAAAGAAAAACATAACAAGACTATCAGCTTCAGAACATTTCTCAATGTCTGACTTGACTCGGACAGTTAACTTGACAAAGTGAGTCCAAAAGCTCTTTCCGTGTTTCACTACTCATAGGAATTGTACCACACAGAAAGCAACTGAACTTTTGTAAATGATGGCAAGACATAAAGCGAACCTTTTCCGGTCATTTCTAAAAGGCCCCATGTGCATGGAGACTAGTTTTGACAAAAACACAAAAATATGTTTCACATTTAAACTACTGATCTGAGACCAACAATTTTTGTATCATTACATATCACTGCCATAATAGCTGTTTCGACATAATATTTGTTTGGTTTTGTTCATTAGGAAGGACAGAATAAGCTTCCAAATTCTGCAAAATAAGGGCCTTTTAGAAATGACTCAAGAATCAATATTTATATGTACTGAATTTTTAATATTCTTGTGGTTATGTGTTTGTTTAATGATCACTTGTATTAAAGTTGCTAAAAACTTTATTTTGTAATGTTATTATTCTCTACTGTGCACATATTATTTGCATATAATGGCATTTCATAACACGGAGTAGCTTCTTTGTGTATGAATTTAGTTGTCTTCTATTGGACAATTCAATAAATCGTCATAATAATCCACCTATTCATGTGGGATGTACGTCATAACTTTCTTGATGTCTTCTATCTTGTTTTGGTTAATGGGGACGCGTCCGTCCTACACAGGGCACTAAACTCGCCAATATTGTTGTATACCTACCAAAGTTCCACACGTATAGCCAACATAAAGCCCCATCTACTATATAAAGCTCAAATACCACTCACTGACTCATTCATTCATCACGAAATCTCAGAAACCACCGAACGGATTGGAATGAAATTTGGTATCCAGCTTCCTCAAGGGCCGCAAACGCCCACTAAGAAAGGATTTTTGGATATTCAGGTTCTAAAGGGGTGTTAAGGGGGTAGACCTGCATTTCATTGAATAGCAATATCTCCCGATTGGTTTCATTGGGGGATGTGATACTCGGCATATAAACTCATCACAAAAAATAAGAAGACATATGTCTGAGGGTTTTTCAATGTGGTGTATATTATGAGGTGAAAGGGGTGAAAAGTGGGGGTTGAGGGATTCCTAACGGAGCGTGTATCTCTTAAACGACATAGGCGAGGAATTTGGAACTCAGCCGAGAAAAATCAGCATAAAAAATAACTAAACAGGTGTTTGACCGTTTTTTTCATAAATCTAATTTAAGGGGCCCATGGGGAGGGGGAAACGTAATATGTCTGAGTGTAAAATTATACATGGCTTATGTTGTAGACAATAACACATTACATCTTTTTGGTCTCTTGCTATTTCATCATACGACGAATACTTACGGAGTTATTAATGATTTTGTACTTTTTGGTCGGAATTTTCGAAGTCCCAAGAATGACATAAAAATTGATTCGAATGAAATTTCAAAAATTAGTTTTTTAAAATACTTTTATTGTATTTTTCACGTCTTTTAGGGTCCGAAACCAACATGATATTTTGATGTTTTTTTCGTCCCATGCATTTTTGGTTTCAGGTGATAGAATTATTTTCCACTAGGACCCATGCTTATCTATCTATTTAACTAATGTTATAACAGGATTACAAATGTTATTGCGGGCGAAACCGCGGGTAACAGCTAGTTTTCTTATAATTCAGAAATTATTTTGCTCATCCCCTGGCGTAAGAGTGGATCATATCAAAAAGACACGGATAGTCATAATAATGTTATTGGTTTTACATCCCTTTTAACTACCATGGCTTTTAGAGACGCCGGGGTGCCGGAATTTTTCCCTGAAGGGGATATTTAACGTGCCAGTAAATGTACTGACACGGCTCCCTCGCATTTGTGCACCACGGATAGTCAGTCTGAAAGACTGGACTTAATATAATTTTAAATGCTAGCAGCCGAATACCAAGAAGGCAGTGAGACAACAAAGTTTCAAGATTCTATTTTGTTTCTTCACTGCCTACTTGAATGTTCTCACACTGCCTTCTTGAAACTCGGTTCTCGCACTGCCTTTTTGGTACTATGCTGCTACATCGTACTATGACGTCACATACTTCAGTGCATTCTAAGTACTGTTACGTGCCACCCCCCTAGTGGCACTTTTGTTAACTGGATTACGGTGGGTAGAAAGCACAACACCAATTACTGCTTTAAAGAAATAATTAACTTTATTGTGGCCAGAAAGATACACTACTCAACAGCAAATACAAGCAATTATTACCTTACTCCAGTTTCCTCACGTCGAGAATACTTCCCCTTTCACTTGTCAACAGACCACAGTTAATCCTCTCGCTAATGAGTCCGGCCCCGTATGCTGGCTGGAATAGCTGCACTAGGTCTGTCGCTCACTGTTTTGCAACTCAACACAATGACCTCTCTCGCACTAGGTAAGCACACTCGCTCAAAACACAGGCAGTCCCCTGTAAGCTCCTCACTCCCTTCGCTGTCAAGAGAATCGGCTTCACTAGGGGTTTCGCAAGTCACCACACTTCTGTCGCTCAGGATAAGCGCTCGCACTCGCTCGTAAAACACAACAACCACCACTGCTTGACAGGTCGCTCTTATATAGCAGGCCGGTGACTCAATAAATGCTTCTAGACCCATCCAGGGTTCACGGCTTCTCGAGGCTTCCTCCACTGGCTGAGTCACGAATACTCTGGACCATCCCTTTGTCCTAGTAGCCCTGTTGCATAAGGCGCACGCAATACACGAGGCAGGGCACAGCCCAGCCCTGGGGCAGTTGTGACTCATACGGCGAGCGATGACACAAACTCACAGCCGTAACAGTACATTTCGTCCCGTCACCGTAACGTAACGCCAGACCTCAGCGTAACGACGAAGTCGACAAGATGATTTAAAATGATTAATTCTTTCAGACAGAAGATTTTAGAGGACTATTGACCATTTTAATCTGTTTTGATATTATACCTATTAAGGGAGGTATGACTGTTCTGCTCTCAAAACTCCATTTTTTCTCAACCCTTTGGTCTTTGGTTGGTTTCATCAGAAAACTTCACTGATAAGTTTTTGGCCGTTATCCGAAGAATAGAACCATTTCATCTGTTTCTAGCTTGCTCTGGTTCCTTGCTATACTGCCCATTCTACCGCAGAAAGGGCTCTTTAGAAATGAATGTAAATAGCACTGCCATCCTGTGACAACACTTAAAGGTAGAAATAGTTTTTTTCAGTATGGAATGGTGTGTTTACCTCTGAAGAACCTCAATCGGTGTCATGCCATTTCGTCCAGGTGCCATTTCGTCCAAATTCCACGAACAGAGGCAGGTGGGTTGACTCTCCACCGGCCCACTAGTGCTATTTCGTCCAAACACCTATGATTGACAGTTTGACAGGTCTACAATAACTGTTTCATTTCATTGCGTTTCTTGTTAGAAATAAGTAATTTTTTGATGTTTGTAATAATGGACGTTACTCGCTCCACTCGTTTGCCACCAGTCATCTATATTTTACAATGAAATGCTTATAATGTAAATTACAGTACATAGTGAGAATAGAAACAAATATTTTCACAAATCAGGTGATAATTATGATGATGATGATGATGATAATATTGTTGTTTTAAGGGGCCTAACATCTTGGTTATCGGCCCCTAACGGTCTGGGTGATAGCAAAAATGACAATTCAGTGTAAACCAGAAGAAAAATTAAGTGAGAAGGAAAATACTTACAAAAGAGGAACTCAGCTTGAAACTACTCACAAAATGGAAAGCGGTAATACTTACAAAACGAAATTTAGAACGAAAATACTCACAAAAGGAATAGATTGAATAATACGCACAGAATGTACGTCAGGTTCAAAATACGTACAAAATGCAATGTAGAGTTGATATACTTACAAAATGCAAGTGAAATTCAAAATACTTACAAAATGCAAATGAGATTGAAAATACGTACAAAATGCAATTGAGGTTCAAAATACTTACAAAATGCAATTGAAATTGAAAAAACACAATGCAATGTAGAAGAAAAACGCGCATTTCAGATTTGAAATACCGGTACTCACAAAGTGCAATTGAAATTCAAAATACCTCCGACTACCTGCACTGCCTCAACCCTTGTCAACATTTTGTCTGGACGAGATGGCACTCATTAAATTGTGTAATAATTTGTAAAACCGAGCTGGACGAAATGGCACGTTTTTTTTTTAGGAAATTTGTTGCTGGACCAAATGGCACCTGGACGAAATGGCACTGAACCCCTCAATCCAAGCTTAACTCATTTTCACCAAATATGTCACAAAGGGCCTTTCAGAAATGGCGGATTCAATTTGATTAGTTGTATATGCGCCGGGGGCAAATAACCTGCATGTTTCACTCCTATTGTTACAATTAGGCCTATCAGTAAGGCTCGGAAGTTCAGGAGAAATATGTAAATGTTGAAAACACTCTTTAAATGATAGGCTACTGGTTGGTTGGTTCCTCAGTTTAGGGGCTGCGACAACGCGGTCATGTAGATCCGTGTACTTTGGGTGTGTATAGAATCTGTCTGATAACCGGTGTTAATTGTGATGGCTGTATTAGTGTTTGTATCTGTTTTTAATTCAAGTAAGGACTTCAGACTTTTTATTTTCAAGTAGTTCCTACTTTCGCTAGAAAACGCCACTGTCAACGACCAACTAGTTGTGAACTTGGTTACTAGATACCACTGAAGTCGGCTCCTGGCGACGAACGTTGGAACCTAAGAGCGTTAGTCAAATCTAGCCCATAATTTAGCTTCACACAAGTGTAATTAGAGAAAGGTTCTTTATCATGCCATAAATGTATGACATGGGACCGCCAAATTACTTCCAGTTTAAATGATATTTTGAAAAGAACAACGTGCTAAAAACACTTGCTTTTAAAATGGAACTTGTTCTACAGCTTTGGTGGCGTAGTTGGTAGCATGCTAAGCTTCTATGCCCGAGATCGCGGGTTCAAACCCTGCCGAAGTCGTCAGATTTTTAAGAGCGTTAAAAATTCCTCAGTATGCCTCCTTTGGAGGGGAAGTAAAGGCGGCGGGCCCATGTCATAGATTAATGCATGACAAAGAACCTTCCACTATTTACAATTGTGTGAAGCTTAATTTGTAGGTTAGATTTAATTTAAGTTGCAACGTTTGCCGTCAGGTGCCAATTGCGGTGGCATTTAGTAGCCACGTTCACAGCTGGGTGTAATTGACGGTAGAATTTGGTAGCAAAAGTAGGAACTACTTGAAATTGATCATCCTATGCAGTCCTTACCTGAATGACATAACACACACTAATACAGCCATCACAATTAACACCGGTTATCAGACAAATTCTACACACACCCAAAGTACACGGGGCTACATGACCACGTTATCGCAGCCCCTAAACTGAGGAACCAATCAACATATTTAAATGACATTAACGTTTGATTGTTTTAAGCTATTCTTTGAATCTTTATCTTCAATTTGAGGGAAGCAGATTTTTTAATTTCTGAAAACGGAATAGATATTTCGAATTTGATATGACCATGTATGGTCGACACTAGCGATCGTAGTGGTAGATTTAGGCCACAAAGGATGTGGTCTAACTGTTGGTGTGCATGACTTGTCAGTCAAAACGGAAGTACATATTTATATTTTGATTTGACCATGTATTGGTCATCACTAGAGCTTGTAGTAGTTGTAGTGAACTATATATGACAAAGGATGTGGCCTAACGCTTGGTGTCCATGACATGTCAGTTTAGTGTGTGTCAGCATGCCGCCAACATGTAAGAGGCGTTTGGTTAATACAAAAAGTATTTGAAAGTGGAATAATAACATTAAAAAGCACAAAGTAGTAAGATTCAACGACGAAGCTGGAACGAGTCGTCAACAAAATGAAGACGGTGTAATCATTGAACGTCAATCGACAACTACAAATGAAATTAACCTCAAAGAAAGGCAAACCTCGCCAACAGAAGACGAAGACAAACGATACTCGTATGGTTTCGTTCAAACAATACATGGACACCAAGCGCTAGACCACAGTAATTCTTTGTTGTATGTAGTTCACTAACTATAAATGAAAATGGCGGCTGATATGGACAAACGTGCAGAAGATGCTCTTCAAAGTTTGTTTAAAATCACGGTGGCAGGAGGATACATGAAAAAGGAAGTAAAGGAGGTTATTCTTAATGCGATAAAAACCTACATTATTGCATTACAAACGGATGTAAATAATACAAACGAGGTACAAACCTCACATCAAATAGTGGTTACAAGAAACCAAAGAGATACCACATTAGAGGGAAAAGACAGATGCCCTGTGATAAAAGGGGCTCTACCTACCGGAAGTGCGCAGAAAATATGTAGCACCCAACAAACAGACGACCTACAAAGAGAAGAAAGTATCGGGACAAGTGGCGTCATTTGTCAACGCTGCACAGAAACCTACAAGTGACAGTCAATCCTACTTTCCGACATGTGTCGGACAAATGCCTAATAAGGCGTCAACTTCACCTGATTCAATGCAGATGACGCTACCTGCGCAATAGGAAATACAATCGTCGAACAAAACGACATAGCGGATATAAAAAGAAACATGAATACGTCATGGACTTTCTATCAAACAAGTTAAGTGTAGTGATAGCGAAGAAAGTTTAAAAAAATCTTAACCCGAAATATGACTATCAATGAAGATAAAACGCAAAATGGCGCTGTCATGTCGTACAACGAGGAGAACCATAACTATAATGATAAGTGTGAAACACAATGTGCAACGGCACAAGCACGGAAAAGCACACGGAATGTCAATCAAGAAAAGTTCATAATCGGGACAGGAGTAGATGAAAATAATGATCTTCAATCTGCAGAAAAAATGGCCTGGTTACATCTAGGCAATCTTAAGGGAAACACCACTACAGAAAATGTAAGAAGTTACCTTGAAAGAAAAGGAATTTAAGGTAGCATAGAATTCGAAGAACTTGGTGCAACGGGAGATTAAAAAAAAGGCTTTCAAAGTAGGATTCCCGTTCCAATTTCTTGAGGATACAGAACGACCAGATTTTTGGCCCAAAGAAGTGAGAGTAAGGAGATTTCGTTTTCGGAGATCACGCTACAAGGAAGGAGGATAACTATAATAAACAAACACATATTCTTCTATGGAATATTGAAGGATTCCGAAACGCGATACCTTTCATACGCTCTCATCCTCACAGAAACTTTCATTACAGAAGAATACTCTATAAAAGGATACTATGGCATTCGCTAGTTTGCACGCCGAACCACAGGTAGACCAGCAGAAGGAGTTTCCATCTTCATCAAATGAGTCGTCCAGTTGCAAAACTCGTTTAATCCACTTGTGAATAAGGATCATGTCGTAACATTATTTATTTAATTAGTTTATTTTACTTTATTTTGTTTCATTTTGTTTTGTTTAATTTAATTTAATTTTGATTTATTTTGTTTTTGTTTTGTTTTATTTTATTTCGTTTTGTTTTAAATTGTTTTATTTAATTTTTTGTTTTGTTTTATTTTATTTTTGTTTTGTTTAGTTTGTTTTGTTTATTTTGTTTTGTTTTATTTTGATTTTCAAAAAAAAAAACATAAAACCAAAATTAAAAAACACGAAGCAAAAAGAAAAATTTTAAAACAAAAGCAAAAGCAGAAAACAAAAAACAAGAAACACAAAGCAATAAGCAAAATTCAAAAATAGCAAAAACAGAAAAGAAATCCAAAACCAAGAAAGAAAAACAAAAAGTAACATTCAAAAGCAAAAGCAGAAATCAAACACAAAATCAAAAAGCAAAAAGTAGAAAACAACAAACACAAAAGATACGTGAGGCAAAGTCCAGAGAAACGTTTCTCATGAAAATGATCCTTATTCACAAGTCGATTAAACGAGTTTTGCAACTGGACGACTCAAATCATGTTTAGGTTCCATAAAGGAAGTAATAAGAGATGAAAATACGATAATTGTCAAAACATGTTACAATAATAGGTATGTATGCTGAACCACAGATGACGTTAGAAGATCAAGTCGAAAGAATAACGGAAGTACTAACACAGACGACGTTCGACCAAAAAGTAATTTTCGCAGGCGATCCCAACGCTAGGATAGATAAGCCAAACATTAAAACAGAATTGATTCTGGAAACATTAGAAGAAGGAGGTTTCAGGCTAATTAACAAACCTGACTTGATCACATACATAGCTCCAAATGGAACTAGAGCAATTGACCTCATATTATACAGAGGTGAAGGAATACCGGCCATTAAACAGAAAGCACTCGGGACATCTGCGATAACTTGGCTTGCCATATTTTTGGTGAGTGAAACAGGATCACATTAATATGGGATGGCCTTACCGGGGGGTCTGGGAGATATGGAATACTCCCCAGTAAAAGCAAAATGGTGAGTTTTAAGCCTCGCAAATGACGGGAGGGGGGAATCTGGCACCCTAAATTGTTAGTTCTACACACATTTTAAAAATAAAAAAAAGAATTTTTGCTACATAAAAACATATAATTTTCCCTTTTTAATGATAATTTTTTCTGGTCTACCATCTAGAAGGAAGTGTTAATAAAATACAATTTAAAATACTTCATAAAATTGTTTAATTGAACAATTACTACGTCTTATTATTTTTGAAAAACTACAACTTTTTGTCTAACTACAAAAACAATTACAAAGGAACTTTTTTGTAAAAAAAAACAATTAATTAATCAGTTAACAATATTAAAATTTACTTTTGGCCTGTTCGCCATCTCTTGATGAATACAGTACTTTTGCATTTGTCAGTTGGCACAGGCTAGAGTAAAAGGTGGCTTTTCACCGATGTCTCAGTCTCACTCATGGCTGTGATTATATGGAAGCTACTGAGGTATGGGTGGTGCTTAGTAATGGCATTCGAGGCACAGTCAGTGCCTGTGAATGCTCTGAAAGGTTCAACTCATTGGGTTAGGACTACTGTTCTGACTCAGTGAGGAAAGCAATGGCAAACTACCTCACTCCTCTTCTTGCCTAGAATGCCTCAAAATAGTGCTGCCTTGGGTTTTTGTGGGTATCTACTCACGTAACGTAACGGCGGTACTTTTTGAGGATCCAACCAGCCTTCGGGCTGACTACCTAACAGACAGACTTTCAAACAACTCATATTTTTGACTTGAATGTACTTTTTTCAAAATGTCTTTCTTAAGCTTGACCTTTTCATAAAAATCATAGCAAGAAAGGCCAAAGTTTGTACAGTTTTACATACAATCAATGCTCTTGCAGTGGACTCTCTCATTAATGCTCGTGTCATCCCCTCCACCGTTTGCTCACAGATTACACTACCCTCGCAACGCGCTGAATTAGCAGTTTGAGGTATTGTTTTGTTGTCATTCGTTTGAATACTTCTGACCTCTTTGACGCTGTGCGCGATAGTCAACGATGTTGGTTGTTGGAAAAGTAACCGATTCTTAAAAGATTCATAAACACATAAATTCATTACTTTTTACATCTTACAGCCGTTTTCCGGGACATTGATAAAACCGGGCGGGACAACGGGACAAGAGCAAAGTACTGGGACTGTCCCGGTCATATCGGGACGTATGGCAAGCCTAGCGATAACACCAATCAGAAAACATATATCAGTCATAACAACTTTTGAACACAGCCAGTCATTGACACAAACTAAGCTTGTGTCGAACATGAAATCCAGAAATTTAGACTTAGAGAAGTTAAAAGAAAACTTAGGGGGAAAAAAAGATACAGTCAGTCTGAGAGACTAGACTTTATATCATTTCAAATGACACATGCTACAAATGCTACACATGTTAGAAAAGACTCTTTCAACAGACTCCATTACACATTAACTTTGGCTTCCCGCGCGGGCACCTCTTTAAGGGTCACCCTGTATTTGAGTCTGACATCTTTTACAACTCTTTAAGGGTAACCCATTATTTGAATCTGATATCTTGCAAACCTCTTTAAGGGTCACCCTGTATTTGAATTGAATCTAACATACTGTACACCTCGTTAAATGTCACCCGGTATTTTGCTCTGACATCCTGCACACCTCTTTAGGAGGCACCCTGTATTCTTATCAGGCATCTTGTATATCTCTTTAGGAGTCACCCTGTATTCTTATCTGATATCTTGTACACATCTTTAGGAGTCACCCTGTATTCTTATCTGACGTCTTGTATATCTCTTTAGAAGTCACCCTGTATTCTTGTGTGACAACTTGTACACCTCTTTAGGAGTCACCTTGTATTCCTGTCTGACATCGTGTACACCTCTTTAGACGTCACCCTGTATTCTTATCTGACGTCCTGTATATCTCTTTAGGAGTCACCCTGTATTCTTGTCTGACATCTTGCACACATCTTTAGGAGTCACCCTGTATTATTATCTGATATCTTGTACACATCTTTAGGAGTCACCCTGTATTCTTATCTGATATCTTGTACACATCTTTAGGAGTCACCCTGTATTCTTATCTGACGTCTTGTATATCTCTTCAGGAGTCACCCTGTATTCTTGTGTGACAACTTGTACACCTCTTTAGGAGTCACCTTTTATTCCTGTCTGACATCGTGTACACCTCTTTAGACGTCACCCTGTATTCTTATCTGACGTCTTGTATATCTCTTCAGGAGTCACCCTGTATTCTTGTCTGACATCTTGCACACATCTTTAGGAGTCACCCTGTATTATTATCTGATATCTTGCACACATCTTTAGGAGTCACCCTGTATTCTTATCTGATATCTTGTACACATCTTTAGGAGTCACCCTGTATTCTTATCTGACGTCTTGTATATCTCTTTAGAAGTCACCCTGTATTCTTGTGTGACAACTTGTACACCTCTTTAGGAGTCACCTTGTATTCCTGTCTGACATCGTGTACACCTCTTTAGACGTCACCCTGTATTCTTATCTGACGTCCTGTATATCTCTTTAGGAGTCACCCTGTATTCTTGTCTGACATCTTGCACACATCTTTAGGAGTCACCCTGTATTATTATCTGATATCTTGTACACATCTTTAGGAGTCACCCTGTATTCTTATCTGATATCTTGTACACATCTTTAGGAGTCACCCTGTATTCTTATCTGATATCTTGTACACATCTTTAGGAGTCACCCTGTATTCTTATCTGACGTCTTGTATATCTCTTCAGGAGTCACCCTGTATTCTTGTGTGACAACTTGTACACCTCTTTAGGAGTCACCTTGTATTCCTGTCTGACATCGTGTACACCTCTTTAGACGTCACCCTGTATTCTTTTCTGACGTCTTGTATATCTCTTCAGGAGTCACCCTGTATTCTTGTGTGACAAATTGTACACCTCTTTAGGAGTCACCTTGTATTCCTGTCTGACATCGTGTACACCTCTTTAGACGTCACCCTGTATTCTTATCTGACGTCTTGTATATTTCTTTAGGAGTCACCCTGTATTCTTGTCTGACATCTTGCACACTTCTTTAGTAGTCACCCTGTATTCCTGTCTAACCACACACACTCGCCGTCTCCGTATCGCGTAACGCCAGACCCCAGCAGTAAACTCAGACTCGGTGTATATGCACTGAACAACATGATGACGTCATACTCGCCGTCACAGTAACGCATAACGGTAGACCCAAGCATAACGATGAAGTCGACAAGATCATTTGAAATGACAAAATAGGAACAGCAACACGTCTAATACAACGACACCAGATAAAGGAAGCCGTGGAAGTATGTACAACGACCCTGCAATTCTGTCAAACACAATAAAAATAACTTATAGAAAATCACAACCATGGTTCGACGGAAGAAGACCCTGTCAGCCGAGCTAAAACCACAATGCAACAATATGATTTGTCTCTATACGCTCAGCAAAGAAGGGTGTATAAAACTCTCATCAAGAAGAAGAAGATGGTGGATCGCATACAAGAAGATGCTAGACGACGAGCGGAGCTCGCTCCAAGTGACCCGTTCATAGCGCTTAGAAAACCAATACCACCACCAATAAAACGAATTACCATGGATACATGGGAAATTCATTTTGACACCATCCTCAACCCCCAACATAAAGACACAGCATACGAGCTTTGTACAACTAAACCAATAGAAAGGCACCCCCTATAACAAGCCAGGAAATACGCAATGCGATTGCAAAGGCGAAGAACAAAAAGGCCTGTTGGTGTATATTCAGAACACATCAAAGAATCCTATCACATGTTGGAAGACTACTGGACGGAACTATTCAACGAATGCTTGAGCACAGGAAAAGTACCAGGACAATGGAGAAAATCGACGATTGAAGTCCTCTTCAAAGCGAAAGGAGAAACCTGCAATCCGAACTCATACCGAGGGATAGCCCTCGAAATTCCTTCTTTCAAATTTTTCATGGAAATACTAATCTCTAGGCTTTCCGCACGAGTAGATGCCCATATACCAGACAACCAATTCGGTTTCAGAAAGGGAAGAAGTACCCTTCAAGCTGTGAACTGCTTACTAGAGCAGGTTCAAGATACATTCAGTCATCGAGGGAAGAAGTATTTTGTAGTCTTTATAGACTACAGAAAGGCTTTATCAACAGGCAAACACTCCTCCGAAAACTCAGTCTGTTAATTGGTGACACACATGAACTAACAAGAATACTCGGATATCCTCAGGTACAACCACATTCAAATATCTGATGATATAACCCTGTCCAAAACATTCACCCAAACTACCGGAGTACTACAAGGAGATCCGATACGCCCGATCCTATCCAATATCATGACAGCAGACATTACCGATAGCTCAGTAACACTCACTGTACAACGTATCAAATGCTAAAGAAATCAAACAAGGAAAAGAAAAAAAAACATAGATGGGAGGTTTAGAATTTTCGGGACCATATATTAGCTTTCATTTATTTTTCATTATGTTTGAGTCCCCCTCCTGCCCCCTCCTCGAGGCTTCTCGGGGCATGCAGCACATGGCTGACTGACAGCATGACAAGCATGGCGCGGCTTGAATGGGACCGAATTAAATCGTGGCCATCACGGCTACAGCCAGTGTATTTAGTTGTGAAATATGTGTAAATATATAGTTTAAATATTAATGTGTGTGTGTAACGTATTATTAGCCTACTTTCGATTTTTGCAAAAAATGAAAGTAGACTTATGAGATCAACACAGGGCGAAAAAAGTGTGTCTGTCTGTGTGTGTGTATGTGTGTGTGTGAGTCTGTGTGTGTGTCTGTGTGTGTGTGTGTGTGTGTGTGTCTGTGTGTGTGTGAGTGTGTGTACTCTGAATGTCTGTCCCCCCCTATCAATTCGAACACGGTGAATGCGAATTGAACGAAATTTGGTACAAAGGTAGCACTAGCAAAGGACACCTCAGTGTCATATTTTATATCGCCGCCATCTTGACGGAAACGTAATGGCGGCCACACAAATGTTCAAAGCTTAAATCAAATTACGACTAACCTAATCATCCGATCTCTACCAAATTTTGCAACAACATACCTTTATGGGGGGAGCATCCTTTGACCAAACCAATAGGCCATAAGCGTAATAGTTTGCGGATGGCGGCCATCTTTGTGTGAAAATCGATTCCCCCTATTAATTCGAACACGGTGCAACCGAATGGAACGAAATTTGGTACAGAGGTAGCACTAGCAAAGGGCACCTCAGTGTCATGTTTTATATCGCCGCCATCTTGACTGAAACGTAATGGCGGCCACACGAATGTTCAAAGCTTAAATCAAATTACGATTAACCTAATCATCCGATCTCTACCAAATTTTGCAACTACATACCTTTATGGAGGGAGCATCCTTTGACCAATCTAATAGGTCATTCGCCTAATAGTTTGCGGATGGCGGCCATCTTTGTGTAAAAATCGATTCCCCCTATTAATTTAAACACGGTGAAACAGAATGGAACGAAATTTGGTACAGAGATAGCACTAGCAAAGGGCATATCAGTGTCATGATTAATATCGCCGCCATATTGACAGAAACGTAATGGCGGCCACACAAATGTTTAAAGCTTAAATCAAATTACGACTAACATAACCATCCGATCTCTACCAAACTTTGCAACAATATACCTTTATGGAGGGAGCATCCTGTGACCAATCTAATAGGCCATTAGCCTAATAGTTTGCGGATGGCGGCCATCTTTATGTCAAAATTTATTCCCCCTATTAATTCGAACACGGTGGAACCGAATGAACGAAATTTGGTACAGAGGTAGCACTAGCAAAGGGCACCTCAGTGTCATGTTTTATATCGCCGGCATCTTGACGGAAAGGTAATGGCGGCCACACAAATGTTCAAAGCTTAAATCAAATTACGATTCGCCTAATCATCCGATCTCTAGCAAATTTAGCAACAACATACCTTTATGGAGGGAGCATCCTTTGACCAAACTAATAGGTCATCAGCCTGATATTTTGCGGATGGCGGCCATCTTTGTGTGAAAATCGATTCCCCTTATCAATTCGAACACGGTGAAACCGAATGGAACGACATTTGGTACAGAGGTAGCACTAGCAAAGGGCACCTCAGTGTCATGTTTTATATCACCGCTATCTTGACGGAAACGTAATCGTGGCCACCCAAATGTTAAAAGCTAAAATGTAATTACGACCAACCTAATAATCTAGTCTCTACCAAATTTTGCAACACCATATCTTTATGTGGGAAACATATTCAGACGAAACTGCAAGAACATCAGCCCAATAGTTTGCAGATGGTGGCCAAGTATGTGTGCAAATCGATTCCCCCTATCAATTCAAACACGGTGAAACCGAATTGAACGAAATTTGGTACAGAGGTAGCACTAGCAAGGGGCACCTCATATTCATGTTTAATATCCCTATAGCACGTTGTATTTCAACAAGCTACTACAACCAACATTCGATCATACTCCTTGAAAAGGACAAAGAGTTATAACAATACCCATGCATTTAGGAGAAAGTAGGCTATATGTTCTTTACTGAACATCTTGTTTTTGAATTCTGCTAAACCGAACACCATAACCAGCGAGCATCTCCTGGCCACCGCATGGTGACAGGAATCGTTCCGGGAGAGAAAGGAAAACTCATCCCCCTTCAGAAGCAAACCCTATTTACACCACTGCATCCAATCACCACTCTCATCAACAGTCTTCTATCCTATATCATTCCAGGATTAAACATTTTTCATGATACAGTAGATCTGGGGAATCGAACGGTGATCGTGGCCGACGTCGTGGAAATCTGATTGGAACGAGGAGAACGGCTGGAGGGCTTCTAATTCAGAATCAATCTCCTAGATTAGCTGCCCGCGGCACAAGGCTGGTGACGTCACGAGTTTGTTCAGATCCAAGATGGCGGCGGGTATTCCGCGCCACGTGACCAAGGGAAATAGATAAAGATAGCTCTGAAGAAGAAGAATAAGAATAAGAATATTTTTAACACTATATAAATCCTATTCACATGTAATTTATTTGAGATTATTTTTCACATATTCCAGTAATTGGAAAGATTTTGCATTGGCCGACTGAAGCTACAATATTAATTAATAAATAATAATCAAGGGAGATAGCCCAAGGTTACGTGACGTCAGATTTTCCAGATTTCCTACATAAAATCCCCTATATTTGAATTTTTGCGAGAGATATATATTTAAGCGCCATGAGGTAATCAGGGACATTTCACACTCATAGGTTGGCAATATACTATTTGTATCCCTAGATTTCATTGAACATTGCATAAAATTTTGGGGGAATACTAATTTTTGAAAATGCTTTGAATTTGAGAACATAAGGATCTATATTTTGATTTAACTCGCGATGGTCACAAATAGCCAAAAACTCGATCAATTTGTGGGACATATTTTTAAGAATGTTTGTTCGGAGGATAGAGACCTGCGCGGATAAACAAAACGTTATCCGCATCCGCCGCGCATCCGCACGTTTGTTATCCGAATTTACTGGCATTACAATAATATTTTTATGTTCGACGATGTCGAAATGTAAATATTTTACGTCAGAAAACTGTATCATAATGAGGGTCATTATAGTACTATTCTTCATTATGAAACAGTTTCTCCAGCCAATCAGAGCTCATTCATTGACCAATTAGGTAAGGATAGCTTCGCGCATGCGCTCAAAATCCAACATGTCGGACATGAATTACATGATTTGAAAGTTCAAATTGGATATCGGATCAACCATTGTAGTTACAATCCCAAACACAAAGGCAAAATCAGCACGAACCTTTACGGTAACAAGAAAATACAATGACATATGGAAGAAATTTATGAATCTACGTCCAGAAGTTAGCAACACAGCATCCTTCTATATACATTTCCGACATGGAAAGTGCACCGTCCCATATGTTCGCGTAAATAAACTGGCGAATATGAGACAAGAAATAGCACTGTACCTTAATATCCCCAACGCCAATTTCTACACAGCGCATTGCTTTCAAACGACTTCTGTGACAATATTAGTGAATGCTAGTTCTGATCGGCACTAGACAGCATGCAGGCTGTAAACAATAGCATTGCCAAGCAAAGTAAATGGTCTCAGCTTTCGAAATTCTTTGACCCACGCATGCGCTCTGTTCAGTCAGCAAACCCAGCGCGCTCTGTTCACTAACTGAAGTTACTGAATCCCACAGATATTTATGAATATTTATGTTAAAAAATATAATAAAGTTACTTATAATTATCGTTGAGCATAAACAGTCGTATGCAACTCACCTATAATGGTAATTAAGACACTCGTGTCTTAATTATTGCCATTATAGGCTCGTTGCATAATGTAGACTACTACTGTATTATATAGGCATACCTGTAGATAATGCATAAGGTATTAAAGCAACACATTTAGACATTAGAGGAGAAAGCCGTTACCCTAGGCTATATATGGCATGTGCTAAGTTTAAAATGAATGTTATTCAGCCAGAATAGCAAACACTTTTCAGTTTTTATGTTAATTATGCTTAATGACATAATTTGAAAGAGATTAGCTTAAATAATCATCTTACATTTGTCATGAAAAATATGATATGTCATAAACATCCAGGTTCTAGTAGTGATGTTAAACAAATTAGGATTGTTACTTATTCTAAAAACTCTCCGCAAATTTACTCCAAACATTATCCGCAGCTATCCACACAGCCATGCAAACTATAACCGCATAACGAAAGTTTTTGTGGATATCCGTGGGTTTATCCGTGGATATCCGCATCCGTGCAGGGCTTCGGGCGTTCACGTAAGGCATGATATGAAATTGAGTAGTCATGTAGGATGTGTAGTTAGTTTCTAAAGCTTACAAATCCCGGCACTTTGTGATGAGGGTATCAAAAGTAAGTAGTACCTCTGCTAAAGAATTAGGATATTTGTCACTTGTAAGATCTATTCTGGAATACGCCTCGGCGGTTTGGGATCCATATCAAGTAGGGCTCATAAATGAGTTGGAAATTGTACAAAGAAAGGCCGCTAGATTTTTCCTCAGTGACCTTAATCCCAGGAGCAGTGTGAGACGTATGTTAAAGAAACTTGGGTGGGAACAGTGCCGGCCCTAGGTCTTTTTGTAATGTAAGCAAAGAACATTTTGCCCCCCCCCCCCCCCCTATACTGATCAGAGTACCTTTACTATTTTTATGGCCAAATGGTAAAAGGCAAAGGGATACACAAAACATAACTTAAAACCAAACATAGAATGACAATTATTGTTGATTTTTTGCACGCTGTTGAAATCTTTTAAAATTAAAACGAGATTTTCCTGCCTTTCACTTTAGAAAACTCGTTCAGCAGCAAATCTGTTTCCATTTCATTTAACAAATCATTTTCAATGGTCAAAGTAGCTAGTTCACTCAAGTGCTCTTGGCTTAAAGTTGATCGCAGGTATGTTTTTATAAGTTTTAACTTCGAGAAACTTCTTTCTCCGCTGGCCTCTGACACCGGGAGCGTTAGCAGAATCCTTAATGCAACAAAAATATTTGGAAAAATGTCCACATAACCACGTTTGGTTATAAAAGACAAGGCTCCAGCTGGGTGACTTCCAGGATGTAGCATTGGTGAAAAAATTTGCAGTTCTTCGAACAGATTATCTCCGTTCACATCACAGTCTCCTCCATCACTCAAAACGGTTTGAAGATGCTTACAGGCTTTCTTCAACTCTTGTTTGCTCAAATTCTTCTCGAAGCTAGCAATGTCATAAAGAAATTTGAAACTTTCACTATGGTGTCCCATTAGCTCAAATCTCTCTCTTAATGAGGCTATTGCTTTCCGGAACGTACAGCTTCATCTTCACTCTCATAGGAGAGTTTTTTTTACTTTTCTTGGCCGAAGTAGGGTTTCTTTTTCAAAGTTAGCATCAACCTCGATTTTTTCTGCAAATAATTTAGGCATTTAGAGTCATTAGCAAAAAAATATAATTTAAAATTATTTACAGTTACACTTACTTTTTTGAGGGATTCTTCACTTATTGATGGTCCAGGCAGCTCTGATATTGGTAACTTGTCGTCATCCTCATCGTTATGAACGGATTCAGTTAACATAGTTGTTTCGTCGATCATTTTTGCACATGACGATGAAGCCGAAGGTGCAAAATAACTTTTCAGCGCTTTCGATTGCTTCTCATCTTCTATAGAATGCTGCTACTTTCTTTTACGGTGAAATGCACCTGATGGATTTTTATTACTGGACATTTCGTGTGTCGAAAAAATCATCTCCTCATGTAAGAAGGGGCAATAACTAAAGCCCGGCGCGGATGCGGATATCCGCGGATAAACCCGCGGATATCTGCAACATTTTTCGCCATGCGGATATACTTTGCATGACTTAGCGGATAGCGGATAAGCTGCGGATAATGCTTGGAGTAAATTTGCGGATAGCTTTTGGAATGCAATCCGAACTTGTTGAATATCATGGGGAAAGTTGGGTAATTGTGCGCAGCGGTTAATCGTGCGCACGTATGATTTACGAGTTGGTAGTACAATTAGCAACTCAGTTTACTGCTACCCTCAAGCTGTCATCGTACCTATCAGATAGGGACAGTCAGCATGATGCCAGTTGCTATGTGATAACCGTGAGGCTTGGATGAAGAAACTTTACACGTTGCATGTTATTTTCAGTAACCAGCAAATGAGAAGGTAAGCCTACAGTTGTGATTCAATTATTTAAAATCAAATGTAGTTTTAAATGCCAGTGTTTGCAGTGGTTTTGCATGTATTTGTTTTAGGTAGATTTCATTAGAAAGCTAACTATTGCAATGGGTACCATGTTTCGACTTCCGGAAAATTTCGACATATCTTCGCGTTTCACATCCCCCAGACCCCAAAACCACCGTCAGTTCAAAAGTTTATATATAATTTATGTATATATGTATCTAACTATCTATCTATATATATATCAGTTTCTTGTGGACACGATAACTGCCGTAATTTTGCACCAATCACTTTGAATATTGTACATAACATGTATCCCTATAAAATCTCGGTCGAGTTCGTTAATGGGCAAAATCGGTCGAAGGGGGGTGAAAATGGGGGGCTTTTTTCGAAAAAGTGAAATTTCGCTATAACTCTCTTAATACGTGAAATATCGAATCCATTCAAAGTTCATAATATGCGTCGGGTAAGTGCCAAAAATTTATGTCAAATAACTTTTTTGATAGCACCAACCATTGACCAATGGGGTGGAAAAAAGTGGGTTTTTCGGGAAACATTAATCATATCTCTCTTAATAGGCACAATATCAAAACCGTCCAAACCGGACAATATTCCTCCAATAATTACCTAAAACTTTTGTCTGAAAGAATTTTCGATATGACCCACGATTACGCCACGGGGTGAGCAAAATGATTTAAATTATAAGAAAATTCCAAGTGCCAAGAGTGGTTGCCATGACAACTTTACTTTTAATTGATAAGGGATGAGGCATCAGCAGTTGCTATGACAACGCCACTGCACGAGATCACATTCTGTTTTCATATGTCTGTGGGAAGCGACTTCGGTATCGGAACTGGTAGCATGCTGAACTTCTATGCCCAAGGTCGCGGGTTCAAACCCGGCTGAAGTCGTCGGATTTACTAAGAGCGCCAAAAAACCCTGAGTATGCTTTCCTTCGGAGGGGAAGTTCCAACGTTCGTTGCGAGTTGATGGTTCCGGTGGCATCTAGTAGCCAAGTTCACAGCTAGGTGTCGTTGATGGTAGTATTTTAAATTATGTAGCCTATTTTAGGTAGATTTCATCAGAAAGCTAACTATTGCAATGGGTGCCATGTTTCGACTTCCGGAAAATTTCGACATATCTTCGCGTTTCACATCCCCCAGACCCCAAACCACCGTCAGTTCAAAAGTTTATATATATGTGTGTGTATATATATGCATATATATCAGTTTCTTGTGGACACGATAACTGCCGTAATTTTGCACCAATCACTTTAATGTTTTACATAATATGTAACCCCTTAAAAAATCGGTCGAGTTCGTTAATGGGCAAAATCGGTTAAAGGGGGTGAAAATGGGGGGGGGGCTTTTTTTTTCGAAAAAGTGAAATGTCGCTATAACTCTCTTAATACGTGAAATATCGAATCAATTCAAAGTTCATAATATTTGTCGGATAAGGGCCAAAAAATTATGTCAAATAGGTTTTTTGATAGCACCAACCATTGACCAAAGGGGTGGAAAAAAGTGTTTTTTTCGGGAAACATTAATCATATCTCTCTTAATAGGCACAATATCAAACCCGTACAAAATGGAAAATATTCCCCTAATAATTACCTAAAACTTTGAAAGAATTTTTGATCTGACCTACCATTACGCCAAGGGATGAGAAAAATGATTTCGGAATTAAAGAACATGCCAAGTGCCATCAGAGGTTACCGTGACAACGCTTCTAAATTGATGAGGGATGAGCTATCAGAGGTTGCCAAGACAACGCCATTGCACGAGATCACATTCATTTTTCCATCTGACTGTGGGAAGCGGCTAACTGGTAGCATGCTGAACTTAAATGCCCAAGGTCGCTGGTTCAAAGCCGGCCAAAGTCGTCGGATTTTCTAAGAGCGCTAAAAATCCCTCAGCATGCTTTCCTTTGGAGGAGAAGATCCAACGTTCGCTGCAAGTAGCTGGTTGCGGTGGCATCTAGTAGCCAAGTTCACAGCTAGGTGTTGTTCACGTTAGTATATGGTACAAAATTAGGAACTACTACTTAAAATTGACCGTCTGCAGACCTTACCTGAATTGCAGACTAACACAGTCATCACAATTAACACCGTTTATCAGATTCTACACACCCGGGGTTACATGACCACGTTGTCGCAGCCCCTAAACTGAGGAACCAACAAAAATCTCTGCGGGAGATAAAATTTTGCGTGAAGAAGTAACAGACTGTCAGATAGTTACACATCAGTTCCAAACCTTGCATAAGGACAGTGTGATCACAAGTATAAAAATGAACCCCGAATGACAAGAAGGTTACCATCCCCATAAGACAATAAAATGATAAAAATGTGCATACAAAAACGAAAAAAAGTTGATTTTTAACCTCTAAATGTAAAATACTTTCTTGCTATCAATGAGGTCTGATCCTCCTACGAAAACCTGCATGTTTTTCCAATCCCCTAGTTTGCCCGGTGAAATCTACCTCCGCCTTCCGGCGTGCCGAGAGGATTGTTTTCAATATAATAGATTAGTTTACCGGTATTCCGTGATTTACGTTTTAAAAGCAGAGTAGGGTAATGGTGCGCAAAATTCCCCTACTCTCCCTTACTAGGACCCGGATGTTTATGACACATCATATTTTTCCGTTATGTTTTTTATGACAAATGTAAGATGATGATTTACGCCCATTCAAATGACGTCATTAAGCACAATTAACACTCCAAACTGAAAGGGTTGCAATTCTGGCTGTATAACATTCATTTTAAAAATAACACATGACATGTACAGTACATAGCCTAAGGGTTCGATTTTCAGCTCAGATATCTAAAAGATAAAGTATAAAGCTACACATTGAAAATATTATTGTAATGCCAGTAGATTCGGATAACAAACTTGTGGATAAAAGTCGCGTGGATGCGGGGCGGATGCGGATAACAGTCGTGCGGATGCGGGGCGGATGCGGGTAACAGCCGTGCGGATGCGGGGCGGATGCGGATAACGTTTCATCTATCCGCGAAGGGCTATAGCAATAACACAGTGCAGCTTACGTCAACACATCAACACACTACAAACTGCAACGATGAGTTAAGGCTGTCAGCTAGCTGGCAATACTGGGCCACTGAGCGGATCAAGACAAGAAATGTATGAGTCACGTGGACGAGTCGAAGTCATTAGTGGAAGGGGTGTTCTCCCTTTCAGGGGCGTATATAAGGGGGGGTGCTGAGGGGCCTCCAGCCCCCCCCCCCGAAAAAAGCCAATAAAATGAAAAAGTGTCGCTTTGGTAAGAGCATAAAACCATAAAATAATTGTAAATTTGGTTGTACCCTAATCTTAACTTATTGGCTAAGTTATAAACAATATTATTATACTCTTCGTGGTATAGTGACTAGCATTCTTGGCTGCCGCCCCGGAGGTTCGAATTCGATTCCCGGCTGTACCAAGAAATTTTAATTCTAGTCTGAGGGCTGGAACGGGGTTAACTCAGCCTTGTGAGGCAAAACTGTGAATTCCACAGTACGGTACTTTTGATAAATAAATTATCAACTTGTAAAATAAACTGTTTACCTTTCTGCTTAGTAAATTGACAAATCTTTAGATATTTGCCATTCATACTCCATAGATCATAATAGAAAATTCATTAAGTAAAAATTTTTATTTGTGTGTTGTGTTGTATTTTACAACTTTTCGTATTGCGTAATAATTGTAGGCTATATAAACTTTGAATCTTATCGAAAATAATTACACACAGTTATATGCTCTAAGATATAGGTTGATATTTCTGGGTATTTTGCGGTGACAAGCCCCTGAAAATACTCACAATATTCCAGGATAGTCAGCCCTCCCCCGAAAAAAATTGTATATACGTCCCTGTTCCCTTTCGTGAATGGCGAGCGGTTATACTTCGACTGAACGGCTCCAGGCACTCCGTAATAGTTCTAAGTTTGTTTCATAAGTAGCATCACCCGTAAAGCGGCGACTTTTTAAAATGGTTATGCTGAATTTTCCAAATATTTCGTTTTGTTTGTTAGTGAAATAGTAAAGTAAAACAGAAAAGACGAAACATAAACAGAATCTCTATCTCTATCTCTATATATATATAAATGAAAGTTTGTCTGTTTTTTCTGTATTTCCACGGAAATTTGCGATATTTGCGCGTTTCAGGCTGTTTTATGACGGATGCGCGCAAAAATAAAATTTTTGTCTGTCTGTCTGTCTGTGTGTCTGTGGACAACTTCTACGAGTCCTTATAACTTGAGAACGGCTGGGTGGATCAACGTAAAATTTGATACAGATATCCATCAGAGGCACTACACTAATCATTGATGTAACTCTTCTCCGTACCTCTCATAAAAGGGGCCCTACCCCCTTAAAATACATGCTGAAATAGGCGTAAAAGGGTGAAACAAAGCTCATTTTCAGCCCCTCAATGTGAGAAACGAAATTCAACCACATTTTAAGGCCCTAAAACCAACAGTTTTTGAGATATTCCCAGAAAACTAATTTCACTTAATAAATTAATGAAAGAATGCATGGCGGTAACCATGGCAACTGAATCTCAGAGGTCCATCTATTTCTGTAAGACGCAATGCAATTCCATTTATTACATTACTGTGAAGCTTTGCAAACGGCTATAAGGTTATAATGGATCCAAATTAAGCTGAAATATTCATTAATACATACAATGCGCTTAAGGGGTCAAGGGGTACTCTAGAAATTTTTCACGCGATTTACACGTGCGGGTGTGGTACGGAAGGTCTATTATATCCCTTCTCTATTATATAAAAATGAATGTTTGTCTGATTTTTCGGCTTTTCTACGAAAAATTGACATATTTGCCCGTTTCAGACTGTTTTGTGACGGATGCACGCAAAAATATATTTTTGTCTGTCTGTCTGTGGACAATTTATTGTGTCCTTATAACTCGAGAACGGCTGGGTGGATTAACGTAAAATTTGATACAGATATCCATCAGAGGCACGACACTAATCATTGATGTAACTCTTCTCCGTACTTCTCATAACAGGGGGTCTACCCCCTTAAAATACATGCTGAAATAAGCGTGAGACAAAGCTCATTTTCAGCCCCTCAATGTGAGAAACGAAGCTCGGGGGCCCTAAAAGAACCCCGAAAACCACATTTTAAGGCCCTAAAACCAACAGTTTTTGAGATATTCCCAAAAAACTAATTTCACTTAATAAATTAATGACGGAATGCATGCCGGTAACAATGGCAACAGAATCTCAGAGGTCCATCTATTTCTGTAAGACGCAATACAATTCCATTTATTATATTACCGTGAAGGTTTGCAAACGGCAATAAGGTTATAACGGATCCAAATTAAGCTGAAATATTCATCAATACATATAATGCGCTTAAGGGGTCAAGGGGTAATCTGGAATTTTTTAACGCGATTTACACGTGCGGGTATGGTCCAGAAGGTCTATTATATCCCTATCCCTATTTTGTTATATTATTATTATTATTAATATTATTAGTATTATTCTTTTAATTATTATCATTATTATGGCGTACAACGAAGAGACAAAGCTCATTTTCAAACCCTTGGGGTCAGAAACAAAACTCGGGGCCCCTCAAGAGCCGCAAAGGGTCCCCGAAAACTATATTTTAAGGCTCTAAACCCAACAGTTTCTTAGATATTCCCAGAAAACTAATATCATTTAATAAACTAAAGAGGGAATGCAAGCCACTAACCATGACAACAATATCTGAAGAGGTGGCATCCAACTTTCCATCTATTTCTGGAATAAGTAATGCCACTCCATTTATTACATTACCGACAGTAGTGGCTACGCGCGCTAAAGCGCAGCGTTAGGTCATGGGGCCAAGCTCTCTGCTGACTCGGTAGACGCGTGGGTTCGAGCCCCACCGTCGGCCGTCCTTGAAATGGTTTTCCGTGGTTTCCCATTTTCAACACCAGGCAAATGCTGGGACGGTACCTACTGACAGGCCACGGCCGCTTCCTTCCACATCCTTGCCCAGTTTCATTCGCCTTCATCAATTCCATCTCTCATCCAGACGCGCAGGTCGCCCACGGGCGTCACTTAGAAAGACCTGCACTCGGCCTCTCAGGAGGCCACACGAAAAAAAAAAAAAAAAAAATTACATTTCTGTGAAAGGTTGCAAATGGAGTACCCTAGATTTTTTTCACACGACTTACACGTGCGATATGTCGTACAGAAGGTCTATTATATCTCCAAACATCAACATTATTTTCAAAAATTCCTGAATAGAAATAGTAGACTGTTTTTTGCTGATTTTAGGAATTTAGGCCTGTGGAGGCTAAAAACACTGAATTTTCATGCACCACAAGCCTTTATAATTTATAAAAGGGGTCTTCCTGTAGTTGGGCACTTGACACAACGGTTAGGGTCAGTTCGTATGTGACGTGTATTGCGATTCTTCTACGAAGTTTTCAATTTTATTTTCACGCCAGGAAGAACACGTTAGGTAAATTTAGTTTGAGAGCACATTTTAACTAATAATTTTTCCTTGCCAACAAGCAGGTTCCAAGCCCCTATACATTGCAACAGTAGCTCAATTGATAACATCTGGTTATTAATACCGAAGACCGTTCGAAGAATGGGTACTGCTGCTAGTGGTTAATATAACCTGGTTACATTGTTTATAATGTAAACATTACAGTTTATTAATGTTGTAAAAAATAGAATTCGTCATGTTTACAATATTACAAACTAGCTCCGGGCGCCCCTAACTTGATATTTCGGCGCGCCGCGGCGCCCCCCGCCTCATGGCGCCACCCGCGGCCGCGTAGTTCGCTTATATCTCGCGCCGCCCCTGGGTGGGAATAACTTGAGGCTAGGAGGATGAAATCTAGACTCTGCGCTATGTACCACACGTATACAAATCAACCAGCATGGGTGAGCTTAGCAAACGTATGGGAAAGCCCACTTACATGGGTAAGAGCGATCATCCTTTCAAAGTTAAGGGCCGACCACAGCGAACAAATTATGGTAAATATTCTTTCGTAAACCGTGCCATTGATAAGTGGAACTCTCTACCTGCCGCAGTCTTAGAGCCTTTTCCCAAACATATAGGTGTGTTTAAGAAAAGACTGACTATTTGTGTAAATACTCCAGTTTAGTTGTTATTGAATTTTTATGTAAACTTATTTATTTGCTATGTATATCCAGTTTGCCACCGGGGGACACACCCCCAATTGCAAATAAATGAATGTATGAATGAATGAATGAATGAATGAAAACTATTGTCTGAGCGCTAAGGAAGTCTGTTCGACAAACTGTGACGGGGAATGGGATTTCGGCTGTGCTCTAGCGCAGCCAGTCTATTCCTGACCTAAATATATCGACAGTCAGTTGCTGCTACCTTGAGCATGGTGCATGTTGTTTATCTGGTTTAAAGTGTGTGTTGCTTCCTTTCTACTGTCGACATTTTCACATGGCTTGGTATTTGTTTATTAACAGAGCACAGAGTACAAATAAAGAAAGAATGCGGTGAGTAAAGCAGACCTACTTGATGTTTTTGGAATGCACGGTACACTGTACGTGGGAAGGCATCTTAAGTTCAAACCCAATTGACTTCTCCTGGCGCGCAGACAATACATTGTGTCTTGTCTCCAAAAATTTCAGGGGGACGGGGGCACCATTTTCTATTCAATTGGGTAAAATAATTGTCCACAATGTAACAAAAATAAACTGCAACATTTCAGGATTGGATTCATCACTTCTAAAGAGAGAAATAAATAGTCATCCGTCGAGGAGGCAGGCGTAGTCAAAATTAGGTACCATCCCAGCATTTACCAGGAGTAGAAATAGGGAAATCATGAGAAATTATTTCTAAGATGGCCTAATAGGAATCTTTGTTGTTAATTCAAATTAGGGACTTTGGACATCATTGGTAATCAGCCCCGTGTACTTGGGTGTGTGTAAAATTTGTCTGATAACCTGTGTTATTGTGGTGTCTGTAGTAGTGTGTGTATTTGTAATGCAGGTGAGGATTGGGAAGTATGGGCCGCGGCCTTAAGTTAGTTGCCTAGAATAGAAGTGGGAAACCATGGAAAACCACTTTCAGGATGGCTGCGATGGGAATCGAACCCACCTTTTCTCAGTTTTGCCTCACGAGGCTGAGAGACACCGTTCCAGCCCTCAGACCAGAATTAAATGTTTTGGCAGAGCCGGGAATCGAACCAGCACCTCCGCGATGACAGCCAAGAATGCTAGCTACTACGCAACGAGGTGGACGTAGCTGTAATTATTGGGGGTCCGGAATGAGGTAACAATGCCGGCATTTTCCTAGTGAGAGTGTGGAAAAACCTCACTGAAGACAGCCGCTGACAGAGCCGGGATGCGAACCTCTGAAGCTCCTCGTCACGGTCACGGCTGCGCAAGTCTGAGTGTACCTCTCTAGCTCTACCGCAAAAGAATTAGGATATTTGGCCCTGGTGAGGCCAATCTTGGAATACGGCTCAGCGGTTTGGGACCCATATCAGGTAGGGCTCATCAATGAGCTGGACATGGTACAAAAGAAGGCTGCTAGGTTTGTGCTCAAAGATTTTAATCCTAGAAGTAGCGTAACTTGAATAATAGAAAAACTAGGGTGGGAATCTCTGGAAGATAGAAGGACGAAATCCAGACTATACGCTATGTTGTACACTAACAATAATCGGCCAGCATGGGGAGAACTAAGCCAACGTCTGGGAAATCCCACCTACCTGAGCAGGGCAGATCATCCACATAAAGTCAAGGGCCGACCACAGCGTACGAATTATGGGAAATATTCTTTCATTTGGGGGCTGCGTGGCTCAGTCGGTAGAGGCGCTGAGCTTCTAACTGAAAGGAAGTGGGTTCGATCCCCACCCAGGTAGTGGATTTTAGAAACAAAACTACCACTTTCGGAAACGCAAACGGCCCTGGGGTTCACTCAGCCTACACCAGAAATGAGTACCAGGGAAACTCATGGGAGCAAAGCCGGCCGGGCGTGGAGCTGACAACTCCATCCCATCTAGTGCCGCTGTCACAAAAAGTGGAAGCCTCTACCTTCCACTACTCCAGGGCCTCCATGGCCTGTACGGAGTTAGCTTTTTTTTTTTGAACCGTGGTATTGATATTTGGAACTCATTACCTGCCTCAGTCTTAGAGCCTTTCCCCAAACATCTCTGATGTGTTTAAGAGAAGATTGAAATTTTGTGTAAATACCGTAACCCTATGTGGTTACATAGTTTTAGGTTAGGATCATGGCTTCTCTTTGCTGGTGGCTATTGTAAGGCCTTAGCGCTGAGCTTAGAGATTCCTTGCAATTTTTTTTTTTTTTTTTTTTTTGTCGTGTGACCTCCTGAGAGGCCGAGTGCAGGTCTTTCAAGTCGACGCCCGTGGGCGACCTGCGTGTCGGATGGGAGATGGAACGGATGAAGATGAATGAAATTGGGCAAGGATGTGGAAGGAAGCGGCCGTGGCCTATCAGAAGGTACCGTTCCAGCATTTGCCTGGAGTTGGAAATGGGAAACCACGGAAAACCATTTCAAGGACGGCCGACGGTGGGGCTCGAACCCACGCGTCTACCGAGTCAGCAGAGAGCTTGGCCCCATGACCTAACGTTGCGCTTTAGCCCGCGTAGCCACTGCTGTCGGTTCCTTGCAATAATTCACCAGTAAAGGAGTAGGGGGCCATGATCATTTGAGTTCCTTATCTGAAAAGATATTTCCTTTTTCTATTGTCTATTGTGGTTTTTTTTTTTTGGGGGGGGGGGGAGATAAGTAAGAGACAGAGGAAGTCTGAGTATCTGTTTAGATCTCCTATGGAGATTGTAGAAAGATTTGGTTAGGTTCAGTGTTAGAGGTCGGGTTTATTGTGTGGTTGGAAGATGTGAAAAGATGGGCTTTTGGAAGTATGTGAGTTACTTTGTGTGAGGGATTGGTTATACATGAGAAGATATGAAAGAGCTGTATAGAGAATGAAGGGTTTGGAAGCGGATTGCGAAGAATATAATTGGTATATTTTTCATTGTGGTGTTTGAAGCCATATAAGACCGTCAACGCTTAGTTCGAATGGGTTATGCTCAACGCGTGGCGAGGGCTAATCCACGGTCTTTAATAGTTGTAGACCCACCTCATTCAATAACATACATCTTATCTAGGTTGGCAACACCTCACATAAACACATCGCTATCACTCCCCACAGCACGTAGGGACAGGGGGGAGAAGGCAGGAAAAACCAGTCGTTAAGATAACCACCGCAGTCGACCGCACAGTGAGTTCCAGTGAGCACGAAAACTGCGAGTAGCTGTAGTACGGAAAACAATCAGATAAGTAGTTAGCCTAAAATTTTATAGTTTAACCATAGTTTACAACTATATAATCTCTCTAAAGTACAATCTCCGGATAGCTATCACCATTTAGCATTTCACCTAACATATATACTGCATTTAGCATACACTGACAGTTGCAGTACCAATACTGCAACTAAATAATTGTACATATTGTAAATATTTTCACCTGTATTTCAAACATAGATTTTGTAGCCTAAGTGTAATGGATCTGATGATGATCGCTTGACGATCGAAACTGGTCATCCTAGTGTTTTATTAATCTCATGTAATTTATTTCAGGATTAGGGCATAACCCATCTCTTTTGGGTACATTCGTGTTGACCGACTGAAAAGCACTAAACTCTTGGTATATTTTAGATTGTGCATGAAGAGCAAGGAAGAAAGTATGAAAGTAGATGAATGGCAAGTTATAATATTGCAGTTGAAAGGAATATAATGAGATATTGTTTTAATGATTGGGATGTGTAAAATAGAAGAACGAGGATTGCTGTTGGTTGAAATAAAAGGCATCATACTTTTAATACTCCTTAGTGTGTCATACATACACGCCCCTAATTAATAAAAACGCCATATAAGTGTACGGTTACAATACTACGATGTAATCACTATAGTTCCTAAATTTCGAATTGTGTATATTGTGTTTCATGTTATAGTTGGTGATTTTCTGTATTTGTACAATTTGCCACCGGGGAATTGCCCCCCATTAGCAAATATTTTATAATAATAATAACAATACCTCGCTCCAGTCCTCAGACCAGAATTAAATTTCTTTCCAGAGCCGGTAATCAAAATCTGAGCTCAGGTGTGACAGCCAAGATGCTAGCCACTACGTCACGAGGTAGCCACTTAGAACTATGGAGCCGTTAATGGGTTCATTCATAAGTCAAACATGCCAAGAGGAGAGAGGAGAGAAGTCGATCGATTGCTGGGTGCAGGCAGGTCTTCAACCTCCTTCAATGGAGGCCAACCAAGTATCGAGCGAAGAGCTCTGCCCTGCCGTATAGTGGCGGGGCACGCGCAGGGTATCCATAGTCCTCCAGAACATCCTTGAAATATTCTTCTCGGCAAGTAACTTCTGTTACAAGGGATGCAATATAAGCAGTGATGGACGAAGCAAAGAGGCAAGAGAAAAAAAAACTAAGTAATGTGACTTCTGGTACTTGGGAAGCAAAATAAGCAGTGATGGACGAAGCAAAGAGGCAAGAGAAAAGCTAGAGTAATGTTACTTCTGTTACTTGGGAAGCAAAATTAGCAGTGATGGACGAAGCAAAGGGGCAAGAGAAAAGCTAACGTAATTTGATTTCTGCTACTTGGGAAGCAAAATAAGCAGTGATGGATGAAGCAAAGAGGCAAGAGGAAAGCTTAAGTAATGTAACTTCTGTTACTTGGGATACAAAATAAGCAGTGATGGACGAAGATAAGAGGCAAGAGAAAAGCTAGAGTAATGTTACTTCTGTTACTTGGGAAGCAAATTAAGCAGTGATGGACGAAGCAAAGAGGCAAGGGAAAAGCTAAAGTAATGTGATTTCTGCTACTTGGGAAGCAAAATAAGCAGTGATGGACGGGGCAAAGAGGCAAGAAGCTAAAGTAACGTGACTTCTGCTAATTGGGAAGCAAAATAAGCAGCGGTGGACGAAGCAAAGAAACTAGGGAAAAGCTAAAAGAGAGGAAAAAAAAGAGTTTATCTTTTCATCCTCCAATTTGATGTCAATAAGGGATTCTGATTACTTCTGGCTACGTTCCATTATTAATCTACTTTTCACATTTTGCAAAAATGAGGAAAAAGTAGACTTATGAGATCGATCCGGGAAAATGTGTGTCTGTCTGTCGGTCCGTCCTTCTGTCTGTCTGTCCTTCTGTTTGTCTGGCTGGCTGTGTGTGTGTGTGTGTGTGTGTGTGTGTGTGTGTGTGTGTGTGTCCCTATCAACTCCTAAACGGCTGCATCAATCCAAACCAAATTTAGTATGAGTAAAGATGTATACCGAAATATCTCACGTCCATATTTGAAAATTATGTCAGTGCTACCAACTGCTTTTTCAGCAGTTTTTCAATTGTATGTAATATGTGTACATAAGCAGATATGACTGAGCGTATTCTTAAGAGCCACCAGGGCTGCCAACTGTTAATAATTGCTCTCTCTATTTTTTTTAAATCCAAATACCAATATATCTGAAAGTATGCAATCCGACGCACTAGAGATTTGAGCTCCTTGTTGGATATCTTGGAAGGTATGCATGGGAGCTATTACAAAATTGGCACACATTTCCAGGAGGCCATACATGACAGTGTTGCTAAAAGAATTTTAAGCATTCTGATAAGTCCAAGTTTTAAATGCTAATAACTTCCACACTATCTATTGGATTTCAACCAAAAATTGTATGTAATATGTGTACATAAGCAGATATGACTGAGCGTATTCTTAAGAGCCACCAGGGCTGCCAACTGTTAATAATTGCACTCTCTATTTTTTTTATCCAAATACCAATATATCTGAAAGTATGCAATCCGACAGCTTTGAACTATGCACACGTATAGAACCTGACATTTTATATTAATTTGGAGTAACGTATATACAGGGCTATTACAAATGATTGAAGCGATTTCATAAATTCACTGTAGCTCCATTCATTGACATATGGTCACGACTCACTACAGATACGTAGAAAAACTCATAAAGTTTTGTTTGGCTGATGCCGCACTTCAGGTTTCTGCCGCCAGAGCGCTCGAGAGCGCAGTGAGACAAAATGGCGACAGGAGCCGAGAAAGCGTTTGTCGTGCTTGAAATGCACTCACATCAGCCAGTCATAACAATGCAACGACACTTCAGGACGAAGTTCAACAAAGATCCACCAACTGCTAACTCCATTCGGCGATGGTATTCGCAGTTTAAAGCTTCTGGATGCCTCTGTAAGGGGAAATCAACGGGTCGGCCTGCAGTGAGCGAAGAAACGGTTGACCGCGTGCGGGCAAGTTTCACGCGTAGCCCGCGGAAGTCGACGAATAAAGCAAGCAGGGAGCTAAACGTACCACAGCCGACGGTTTGGAAAATCTTACGGAAAAGGCTAAAGCAGAAGCCTTACCGTTTACAATTGCTACAAGCCCTGACACCCGATGACAAAGTCAAACTCTTTGAATTTTCGGCGCGGTTGCTACAGCTCATGCAAGAGGATGCGTTCTGTGCGAAACTTGTTTTCAGTGATGAAGCAACATTTTTTCTTAATGGTGAAGTGAACAGACACAATGTGCGAATCTGGGTGGTAGAGAATCCTCACGCATTCGCAATTCACCGAAAGTTAACGTGTTTTGTGCAATCTCACGGTTTAAAGTTTACGGCCCCTTTTTCTTCTGCGAAAAAACCGTTACAGGACACGTGTATCTGGACATGCTGGAAAATTGGCTCATGCCACAACTGAAGACCGACAGCGCCGACTTCATCTTTCAACAGGATGGTGCTCCACCGCACTTCCATCATGATGTTCGGCATTTTTTAAACAGGAGATTGGAAAACCGATGGATCGGTCGTGGTGGAGATCATGATCAGCAATTCATGTCATGGCCTCCACGCTCTCCCGACTTAACCCCATGCGATTTCTTTCTGTGAGGTTATGTGAAAGATTCAGTGTTTAAACCTCCTCTACCAAGAAACGTGCCAGAACCGCGAGCTCGCATCAACGATGCTTTCGAACTCATTGATGGGGACATGCTGCGCCGAGTGTGGGAGGAACTTGATTATCGGCTTGATGTCTGCCGAATCACTAAAGGGGCACATATCGAACATTTGTGAATGCCTAAAAAAACTTTTTGAGTTTTTGTATGTGTGTGCAAAGCATTGTTAAAATATCTCAAATAATAAAGTTATTGTAGAGCTGTGAAATCGCTTCAATCAGTTCTACCAACATGATTCTAAGCCAGCTGATAGGACCGATTTTTAAATACATGTAACCTCTATACTATCAGTTGGATTTCAACCAAATTTCGTATGTGCTATGTGTAACACAACCGATATGATTATAAGTATTCTTAACAGCAATCAGGGTTGCCAACTGTTAATAAATGCAGCTTATATTTTTTACTCTAATATCAATATGTCAGAAAGTATGCAAACCAAGAGCTCTATACTTTGCACACGTATAGCACCGGACATTCTAGATTAATTTGGAGTAATTAATATAAGTCAGTGCTGCCAACATGATTCTATGCTTGCTGATAGGTCCAAATTTAAAATACATGTAACTTCTATACTAACAAATGGATTTCATCCAAAATTGGCACAACAAGATATCATAATATTTCAGATTATTTCTAACCAGCACACGCATAACATTGTTGACAACATGCTTTTACGCGTGCTGATAGATCCAATGTCTAACTGCATGTAACGTCCATTGGACTTCAACCAATTTTTAGCCTACTTTTCACATTTTGCAAAAATGTGGAAAAAGTAGACTTATGAGATCGGGCAAATGTGTGTCTGTCTGTCTTTCTGTCTGTCCGTCTGTATGTCTGCCTGTCCTACTGTCTGTCTGTCTGTCTGTCTGTGTGTGTGTCCCCCCCTATCAACTCCTAAACGGCTGCAGCAATCAAAACAAAATTTGGTGGGAGTAAAGATCTATACCTGAATATCTCACGGCCATATTTGAAAATGATGTCAGTGCTACCAACTGCTGAAAAATCGCAATTGAAATTTGAGCTCCATGTTGGATATCTTGGAAGGTATACATGGGAGCTATTTCAAAATTGGCACACTTATCGATAATAATACTGCAGTTTAATTTCCAGGAGGCCATACATGGCAGTGTTGCCAAAATGATTATAAGCCTGCTGATAGGTCCAAATTTTAAATGCATATAACTTCTACACTATCAATTGGATTTCAACCAAATTTCGTATGTGGTATGTGTACATAAACAGATATGACTGGGCGTATTCTTAAGAGCCACCAGGGCTGCCAACTGATAATAAATACTCTCAATTTATTTTATCCAAATACCATTATATCAGAAAGTATGCAAGCCGACAGCTTTAAACTATGCACACGTATAGTACCTGGCATTCTAGATTAATTTGGATTATCTTATATACGTCAGTGCTACCAACATGATTCTAAGCCTGCTGAGAGGTCGAACTTTAAATACATGTAACTTCTATACTATCATTTGGATTTCAACCAAATTTCGTGTGTGATATGTGTACCATAACCGATATGACTATGCCGATTCTTAAGAGTAACCAGGGCTACCAACTGTTAATAAATACTGTCTCTATTTTTGTTACCCTAATATCAATATATCAGAAAGTATGCAAGCCAATAGCTCTAAACTTTGCACACGTATAGTACCTGGCATTCTAGATTAATTTGGAGTAACTAATATAGGCCTACGCCAGTGCTGCCAACATGATTCTAAGCCTGCTGATAGGTCCAATTTTCAAATACATGTTACTTCTATACTAACAAATGGATTTCATCCAAGATTGGTACAACACGAGATCATAATATTTCAGATTATTTCTGACCAACACATGCATGACATTGTTGCTAACATAATTTTACGCGAGCTGATAAATCCAAGGTCTAACTGCATGTAACGTGCATGCTGTCCATTTGACTTCAACCAAATTTTGTATTCTGTACCTTAAGAGGTGCAACTAACAATAGCCTATATTCAGTCACCAGGGCTGCGAACTGTACTGCTCTATTAGGCTACATTATATAAGGTATATTTCGAACTAATTAGGAATTTCTATATTACCAACTTAATTTCTTCATTATTCTAGATAGGTCTATATAGATTGGCAAGAAACTTAAATTTCAAGAAAAGTAGGCTCTTTAGTTCGTCACGGAAGTTCTTGTTTTATTCTGTACCGTAAGAGATGGAACTAAGAATATATTCAGTCACCAGGGCTGCCAACTGTAGTGCTCTATTAGGCTACATTATGCCAGGAATATTTCGAACTAATTAAACATTTCGATTTTACCAACTTAATTTCGTCATTATTCTAGATAGGGTCATATACTGTAGATTTAATCATTGGCATGAATCTTAATTTTAAGTAAAGTAGGCTCTTTAGTTCGTCACGAAACTTCTTGTTAGCCTACTTTCGATTTTTGCAAAAAATGAAAGTAGACTTATGAGATCACTACAGGGCCAAAAATTGTGTGTCTGTGTGTGTGTGTGTATGTGTGTGTTTGTGAGTCTGTGTGTGTGTGTGTGAGTGTGTGTACTCTGAATGTCTGTCCCCCCTCTATCAATTCGAACACGGTGAAACCGAATTGAACGAAATTTGGTACAGAGGTAGAACAAGCAAAGGGCACCTCAGTGTCATGTTTTATATCACCGCCATCTTTACCAAAACTGAATGGCGGCCACTCAAACAATCAAAACGTAAAATCAAATATTGACTAACCAAATTATCTGATCTCTACCAAATTTGGTAACAACATACCTTCATATAGGACGCGTCTTGTGACCAAACTACAAGGTTATCCGCCGTACCATTTTAGGATGGCGGCCGTGAGAATTATGCAAACTTTATAATCCATATCATGTAACCCACCAGTTCCGATTATCGAGCCGAGAATCGATTTAACTGTTCTAAAGGAAGAGGCACGTTCGAAATTAAAAGTTTATTTTGTAATACTATAGTGCAGAAGTGATTTTAAAAAGCTGAGCCGTCTCGGTAAGAAGACAAGATGGCAGCGGATATCTTGTGCCTGACTTATATTTCTCTAATTTGAGTATTGCATGCAATATAGCGTACTGATACAAAATAAATAAACTTTGTATGAAATGCTTTATAAATAAATAATATACTCCACTGATGAAATCGTTTAGTCTAAATCATTATTTGCTAACAAGTTATATGTAAGTCATTTTATATAGAACGATATTCGATGGCACAAATGGCTGTTATGCCGATGGTTCAAACCCCATCAGAGTTACTTTTTTTGCTTGAAATTTTATATATTTATTGTTTTGTAATGATTCAGACGTTTTAAAATCAAGCGTTATATTGTGGATATTACGGTGGAAAAAATATATATAATTAAAACATAATTCACCAGCAGATTTGCTCGAGACATCTAGCAGCAAAAAAGGTAACTGCACGCCGGCTTACTTATTAACTTCAAGATTTTATTGGAAAGTTTCTTCTTATGGCCACTAGAATGCACTCGCCCTGTTAGGGTTATATTGTTCGATACTTCTCCACTAGATGTCACGACTGGTCTACGTGGGACTCCATAGGTTAGTACCGTATACCATTGGCATTCTATGCGCATCGAACTTGAAGAATGGCAAGATGATACTACGATAAATTTTTACTTTTTATTTTAAAGGGTTTGTAACAGCAGCCTATTGTGCGTTATTTGAAAATGTTATTTAAAGTACAGAACAAAACGATTTCACATAGTAACTGAATTCTAGCCGTTGGTGCTAGTTCAGGTTATTAATTAATACTTTTATTTCAGGCAAATAGCAATCGAAAATATCCACATAGTTTGTATACACACGTCTCTGTAGGGTCATGGAAAGATTTGTTAATTCAATTAGGGTTGTGAAAGCCATGCACAACCAGATGTGTAAATACATGCCTCAGCTCAAAGTTGGATGTTGTCCACGACAGGTCGATTATGTAATAATAACAATAATAATAATGTTATTTGTTTTACGTCCCTTTTAACTACTGCTGCTTTTAGAGACGCCTGGGTGCCGGAATTTTGGCCCGAAGGGGATCTTTAACGTGCCAGTAAATATACTGACACGGCTCCCTCGCATTTGTGCACCCTCAAATGTCAGCTGACTGCGCCAGGATACGAACCTGCAACCTAGGGCCCAGCAAGCGAGAACGTTACCGCTGAGCCACGCAGCCAGTCCGGTCGATTATGTCTCCAGATCCATAACATTCTTGAGATACTTCTTATCTATCTTTCTTCAATGATGGTAGTAGTATTTTTCTAGGTTGTGGCGTTTGGTAGAGGTAAATAGTTTCTAAGGTCTTCAACCAAGAAATGATTCTATTATACTCTTTGATAATAACAACGAGTTATAACTATACTCATACATTTAGGAGAAAGTAGGCTATATGTTCTTTACTGAACATCTTTTTTTTCTTTTATATTTCTTGATTTCTTTCCTCAAGACTCTGTCCATAATTGGCCAAGATGACAACGTCATCAGCAAGTTGGTATTATTTCACCGTGAGTCTACTTGAAAATCTTTACTCCAGCTGTCATTTTTTCTATAATTTCCTCCATTGCTTGTTCAATGGTGTCGCTTCCATGTTGTAGTGGTCAGCACGCTTAGCTGCCACCCTGGAGGTTCGCGGTTCGATTCCAGGCTCTGCCACGAAATTTGAAAAAGTGGTCTGAGGACTGGAACGGGGTATACTCAGCCTTGGGTGGTCCAAATGAGTAGAGAGGGTTCGATTCCCACCTCAGCCATCCTCGAAGTGGTTTTCATACTTCGCCTTCGGGCAAATGCCGGGATGGTATCTACCGTAAGGCCACGGCCGCCTCCTTCCCTCTTCCTTGCCTGTCCCTCCCAATCTTCCCCTACCTTCCCATCCCTCATGAGCCCATGTTCGCTTTGCAGGTGAGGCCACCTGTGCGAGGTGCTGGTCCTACCTCCCCAGCTGTATCCCCCGACCAGGTGTTTCAATCTCCAGGACACTGCCCTGACGGCGGTAATGGTTGGATCCCTCGATGAGTCCGAGAGAAAAGCCAACCTGGAGGGTAAATCGACTAAAAGAAATAAATATATAAAAAATAAAGCTTGTTCAATGTATAGATCAGATCAAGGCAGAACATATATTTTATTCAGACGGTCTCATATTTGAGTAACCTAGTTGCAAACCAGCTAAATGAAACTTTATAAATGTTGAGCAAATGGGCAAAAAAAAGAAGAAAAAAACAACAACGTTTTAAACCGGTTCAAAATAGGTACAAATATGATTCTTTAAAAAAGTCACAGTTCTAGCCCTTCAGACTAGGAACTCGATGTAGAGAACATAACTTGGGAATTTAGATTTCAGTTGGTTGGTTGGTTCTTAAGTTTAGGGGCTGCGGCAACTCGGTCATGTAGCCCCGTGTACTTTGGATGTGTGTAGAATCTGTCTGATAACCGGTGTTAATTGTGATGACTGTATTAGTGTGTGTTATCTGTTTTTTTAATTCTATTAAGGACTGCAGACTTTTGAATTTTTCAAATAGTTCCTACTTTTTCCGCCAAACGCCACCATCAACGACTACTAGTTCAGAACTTAGCTACCAGACGCCACCGCAGTCGGCTTTTGGCAACGAACTACGAACCGAAGAGCGTTGTTTAAATTCTTAACCTATCCAATTTAGCTTCACACAGGTGTAATTAGAGGAAGGTTCTTTAACATGCCATAAATCTATGACATGGGACCGCCCGCTTTACTTCCCCTCCGAAGGAAGGCATACTGAGGGAATTTTAACGCTCTTAAAAAATCCGAACACTTTGGCCAGATTTGAACCCGCGATCTTGGGCATAGAAGCTCAGCATGCTACCGACTACTCCACCGAAGCCGCCTTTAGATTTCAGGATAAGAGATAATCAAAGAAGAGATTAAAACAATCAAACTTTAATTTCTTTTAAATCTGTAGAACAAGTTGTCTACTATTTTAAAAACAAGCGTTTCTTAGCCGGAAGTAATTTTCGAAATTTTATTTTGAAATATGATAAGAGCTTTTCAAAAAACTTATTTTGAGACCTCTCCGAGTTTTCTAGCTTTTCAACCTTTGGCACAGTTTTCAAAATAGCTTAACATTACGTTTTTTCTAAACTAGACCCCTATAGTCTGAGTGCTCTTAGTGTGACTTAAAGAACGTTTTCAGCATTAAAAGGCAACACTGTAAAATGGTCTCAAAGCTTCGTAACACAAAACATTGGTTCTCTCCAGTGGCGTAGCTAGGATTTGCTTCTGGAGGGAGGTGTGCGGAGTCATATTTAACCAACTTCGTTTTTGGTTTCGTGTTTGTTATTTTCTACTCTTTTTGCTTTGTGTGTTTTGTGTTTGTTTTCTGCTCTTGCTTTTGTTTTCGAAGTTTGCTCTTGGTTTTGTGTTTCTTTCTGCTTCTGGTTTGGTTTTTAAATTTTGCTTGTGTTTTTTCTTGTTTTTTTTTGTTTGTTTTTGTGTTCATTTTCTGCTTTTGCCTTTTGTTTTTGAATTTTGCTTTGTACTTTGTGTGTGTTTTTTTCGTTTTGTGTTTATTTTCTACTTTAGATTTTGTTTTCGAATTGTCCTTTTTTCTTTGTGTTATTTTTTGGTTTTGTTTGATTTCCGCTTCTTCTTTTGTTTTTGAATTCTGCTTGTGTTTTTTGTTTTTTGGTTTTGTGTTTGTTTTCTGATTTTGCTTTTGTTTCTGAATTTTACTTTTTGCTTTGTATTTTTGATTTTGTGTTTCTTTCTGCTTTTGGTTTGGTTTTTGAATTTTGCTTTGTGTTTTCTTCTTGGTTCTGTGTTTTTTTCTTTCCGCTATTGTTTTCGAATATTGCTTTGTGCTTTTTGTTTTTTGGTTTTGTGTTTGTTTTCTGCTTTTGAATTTTGCTTTGTGCGTATATTTTTTCTGCGTTTGGATTTGTTTTGGAATTTTGATTTTTTCTGCGTGTTTTTTGTTTTGTTTTGTGTTTGTTTTCTGCTTTTGCTTTTGAATTTTGCTTGGTGCTTTTTGGTTTTGTGTTTGTTTTCTGCTTTTGTCTTTTATTTTTTAATTTTGCTTTGTACTTTGTGTCTTTTGTTTTTGCGTTCTGTATTGGTGATTTGTTTGTTTTTGCTTTTTTTGCGGGGGGAAACTAAGACAATCAATGAAAGCAAAGCTACAAGTTTTCATGTTTAATCTCGATAGCATTTGATAGTTATATTTGCACCTTTCAATGTGCAAACGCTCGGAAATGAACAGTTTTGGTTGGCCTAACACTAAACATTTTACACAAGTAAAGATAAACTAGTTGATACCCGTCAAAACATGACGGTCATTTGGAAAATATTTACTGAAGGATTCTCTTATATGCATTTTTTGAACGATTACTTGTTGCAACTTTAAGGGCGTCGAAAGATAGACTTCGCAACATATAACTGGCCAAGACTGAAACCTTGATGAGGCAAATAGAGACCTACAGGTTCCAGAGTTTCCCCTTGAGCTTTATTAATTGTAAAGTACGCCAAGCGAATTGGAAATTGGAAAATTGAATTAATTTATCGGAAGATGTTAAATCAAGTCGAAGGATTATAGCTCTCTGCCCATTAAGTGATTTGCCTCCACATATACTTACTCTGAAAGTTTGAGCTATAGAGCCACAACATTATTTACCCGTTTTTAATTCTAACACAAAAAGATCTCAGTAAGACGTGGCGGGATCCACCATTTCTGTGGTGGAATAGAGCCATTGTGCGTAAGCGCGGGATTGACAAATATTACATTCTTCTTTAATAATTCAAAAATATACATATATAACATATATGTTCCTTTAAAATACACTCTGCAAATCTACATGCCAAGAGCTCTCGTTAGAATTCATTACGAAGTCAATCGGTTAAGATGTTTTCTCAATCTCGCGGTAACAAAAATCCCCTTAGTGTTTTAAATATATAGATAATCTCAAATTATAAACGCACCTGATCCTATCGTATGTCATCAATCCGAAAGTTTCCTTTTCGTTTTCAAAAAGAAATCATCAAATTACGTTTTATTACAATTATTTTGCTCTGTGGGGGAATTGATCCCCCTAATCAATGCCCGTAGTTACGCCCCTGGTTCTCTTGCAGTATGGATGATTGATACAACGAGAGACGCAGCGGGTGCAAGCCTCAAGCCTCGCTGCACGAAAGTAATAATCACCGTCACATGAACCAGCTATTGACGTCACAAACACTTGCTGTTTACACCGGGAGGTCTCAATGAGCGGAACTTTCCCACTTACCTTGCATACCAATACGGCTGTTGTCAAGTCCAAGGCAGTTATCTGGAAAAAAAGAAATGCAGATGATTGAATTTTATTCAATAACTAGCAGAAATACCCGTTATTCAAACGGCTTTTTATACTTGTCGAAAATATACCTCACACACAATGACGTATTCTTAATGTAGTTGTATCTTTATAAGCTATTTGTTATTACCTCAATTATACAGGGTCATTATCTATGTGCGCCCGATAAACACGGCAAGCTAAGCCGGCTGTGACTGGCGCAGATCGCGGGCGCGCGTACCCAGTTCAGCCGTCGGTGGACGCGCACTTTCACACTTATACCGAACATGTTCAATAATGTGTATTTACAGTGCTCATAGGTGATGCAGAAAATGTCCTCCCTCTCTTGTAACACACACCTGAAATCTTCTGATTAAAGAATGTCTGTCATAATAATAATAATAATAATAATAATATAGTTATTGATTTTACGTCCCCTTTTAACAACTGTGGCTTTTAGAGACGCCGGGGTGCCGGAATTTTGCCCCGAAGGAATGTCTGTCAACTCTTTTATTATTTACGGAGCCTGTCTCCTTGAATCGTTTAGCGAGCCTCCTAATTGTACTAACATTAGGCATAGGTCTTCCTGGAAACCTGATTCGAAATTTTCGTCTCTTTTCAGAACAAGATTTTCTGCTTTTCATGTACGAATTATGGATGTATACACGTTCGCGCAATGTGAATTGGTGTCTAGGTATGACTAACAATCACAGTAATCACAATACTCACTAAACATGCAACACTAACGTCTAAGCTTTGCTGATACATGTCCATATGAATGACAAAACACGTGTGAACTAACGGTATGAGTCAGCGGAGCGCGCCTACCACCGGCTGAACTACGTACGCGCCCACGATCTGCGCCAGTCACAACCGGCTTAGCTTGCCGTTTTTTTTTATCGGGGAGCACATAGATAATTAATGACCCTGTACTAGCTTTGGGTCTATTAGATCGAGCGGAAATTTTAAATGCTGACGTTTCGAGACAACTAGTTGTCCATCAAGGTTTGTAATGAAACAAGGAATTAGTAAACAATGGCATATAGCCTCATAGAAAATAGGACCGAGATCGGTTGGCTGGCGGAAGATGCACGCGCCCGGCAGTCGGCCACTGGCCCCGCTCCAGTAAAAGAATCACACTGTATAAGGATGATTTCAGAAGAAATATCCATCATTATGACAATTTATTTTGCGAAATACCCACTGAAATAGTGTCAGTTTTAACACCGAAATCAACAGTTTTATTTCACCAAAAAAATAAGGCCCTTAACCATTAGCCCACAGATGGGCATAACGATGTGAAATAATAATATTAATAGCGTTCAGGGGCGGCTCCTGACTAAAATGTTTGGGTGGGCCACGTGATATTATTGTTGTTTCATATTAAGTGCAGTATTGTTTTATACTTGACATTTATTGTTGCCAATCTTGCCATTATTATCATTCCACACAATGCAACATTTGAAACAAGTTTTAGTAAATAGCCTAGTTCATGCATTAAAAACTGTACTCACATGGCTCCTTATTCGTTAATATATTCTCCTCTCCTTTGCTTCGATGGAGCAAATTTATCTGTCAGCTTGGTTCACGAGGTCCAGTTTGTTTAATTTCTAACTTTGTGTTCCGAGGTATAGAAAAAAATGGATGTATTAATAAAAATTCCACTTTCATTCTCCCATTTCGCACATGTACCTTATCACACAAGTTAACACACATCAATTTATAGAGATTAATTTCATCCACAGAACTCACTAAGACACTTGTATTGTACTTAGATCACCAGGCAACTGAAAATGTATAAGTATATTTTTGTCTAATGTAGGCAAGCTGTGAACAATGGCTGAATACCTGTTTAAGGGCGTGGGATGGGGTGGACCCTTCTCCCTTCAACAGAGACAGTAGCAGGAAGTGAAATGGAGAGATCTTCTATTTCGCTTCAAAGCCCTTGAAGAGAAAGTAAAAATCCTTCATAGCACAGAAGAATTCGCGTGCAAGACAGTGCTATATCCACTGTTTTTCCACCCGGCCCATCAAGCCATATACTTTGCATGGGACTTTCTGTAGAGCGGCCCTCGCTATGACAATATACCGTACGGGACTGTCAGGAACTTGGGCTAAGGATGAGCTATGTATACCGAATTCTTTTTAGAGATTCCAGAAGGGAAAACACTTATTTTAAGTAGAATATCTCTAATTTAAAGTAATTATTAGAAACATTAATTAAACAAATTAATTTGCAATACGGCCTTACGGCCTTGGATGGGCAGAGCCCTTTTGGCTCTAAATGACGCACCTCCCCTAATAGCGTCAATACACGTGCCAGTGAAACTAGGATGGACGTGTCAGTTCCCGTTAAGTGAATCCGTCCGGGACATGACCACGGTTCATCACTGGGAGACAAAGACGAGGCTGCAGATGTCTGGCCTCCAGACAACTCGTGCCAGACTCAAAGTGTTTGGGTTTGGTGTCTGGTAAACAGTTGAGAGGGGAACTGAAGACAGATGAAGGGTAGCATATGAAGCAGATGTTGCTGAGAAATTGAAGGTACGTAACGTAGCTCGTGCCAGGGGAATAAACAGCACCACTGTTGCCGGTTTTGGAAGGGAGAAATGTCGCTAAATCTAGGGTAGGGTAGAGGAAGTAACTTCTTAAATGTAACTACGGTATAATAACCATTACTTACCAAAATAGGAAATGTTCGATAATTGTCGTGTTGATTATAATTAATAGATAACTTTTAAAATATAACGCATATCAATATAAAGCTAAGAACATCTATTCAATTTTTTGAAATGGCATCAATGTGAAATTAAAATCACAAATGGATAATAGTGAGAAATAATGCATGAAGTACTGTGCATTACATAGACTATTTATTTTAAATTACTTAGCAGGAGTGATTCTTCCTAAGTGGGGATTGTCTTTTGCAAAAAATAAAAAAAAATAAATAAAGACGTTACGATTTCATGAGCTACGATAAATCGCAATCTCCGTCAGAGAACATAACGTTTTTCTGATAATTTGCATGCGGGAAGCGTGCGAGCAGCATTTCAAGTGCATGCACACGTTGCTCCATGTCACGATCACTCAACTCTGTATCTGAGCATGGCCGAAAACTTGAAACCTTTAAGTCTTTCCGCATGTGGTCCACTAGTCGAACACGGGATTCCTAATTCTGCAGACCGCGTAAACCTCCGCGACGTGAAGTGTTCACGATGTACCACGTAGCGGAAGGCTTACAACTCGCACCGAAACTTGTGCTGCTGTCGTGGAATCAATTGAACTATCGCCGATAAAACCAACTCGTAAGCGGTCTGCAGAATTAGGAATCCCGTGTTCGACCACATGCGGAAAGACTTAAAGGTTTCAAGTTTTCATCCATCCTGAGAGATAGAGTTGAATGATCGTGACTTGGAGCAACGTGTGCATGCACTTTGAAATGCTGCTCGCACGCTTCCCGCATGCAAATGATCAGAAAAACGTTATGTTCTCTCACGAGTTTGCGATTTATCGTAGCTCACGAAATCGTAACGTTTTTTTGTTGTTGGCAAAAGACAATCCACACTTAGGAAGAATCCCCCCTTCTAAGTAATTTAAAATACATACGTACTTTATGCATTTTTCTCACTATTAACCCTTTACAACTGTAATTTTAATTTCACATTGATGCCATTTAAGAAAAGAAATTCCATGTGTCAGTTTTAGCCCAAATTATATATTTTATTTACAAAATGATATAAAATGCTACATTTCTGATTTCAAAATGCTAAAAATCACCACCTCTACTCATATCTAACTCCGCCAAACACGGTCCTAAGCCCGGCTGAAAAAGGAGGAGGGTTGGAGTGGATATCTCGTCCCACTCTGGAAAACCAAACTAGAGAAGAGTTGAACATCTAACTCCACATCTGTGAGCATGGACATAGTGAGGAGGCAGCCCCTCCACCATGATTGATTGGCCCACAGCACCCTCTCACACATCTGAACTTATTCGATTACTGAAACTGCAACAGAAAATAACCGGACTGACAAACAGTTGACGATTTTTGGCATGAAAATGATTAGTATTAATATTTTGCAAAAGTTCTGAAAAATATTAATACTAATTGCTGCATCAATACGGAACCATAACGAACCATTCAAATACTAAAAAAAAAAAAAATGAAAATGATTACAAAAATTGGATGCTGGAATATAAGAACTTTACGCCTAACAGGCAGGCTAAAGCAGGTCTGCGCAGAAATGAGAAACTACCAGTTAGACATTCTAGGATTGAGTGAAGTGCGTTGGAAGGACTTTGTAGAACAGCGAACAACTGAAGGATTTTGAGAAGAAGTGTTGAGGAGGAGATGAAGGCGACTGGCAAATCCTGGACAGACCTGCAGAGGCTGGCTGGGAGAAGAAACCAGTGGAGGCATTTTGTTGCAGCCCTTTGCTCCGAGAGGGGACATAGGAATTAAGTCAAGTTAAGTCACTCATATCAAATTCTTAAAACTAGTGTAACATCGGCCGCGCTGACCGAGAGCGCTAACGCACTACCTCGAGCCTCGCTGGCATCGGGAGAGCGTGGGTTCAAACCTCACCTCGACCATCCTGAAAATGTTTTTTGTGGTTTTCTTTTAATAGGTCCAAGGCCGATTTCCTTCCAAGATTCCTTCCCTGACCCGTCCTGAAAAGAAAATACGTGGCCATTGGCTGCATTAATAGAATAAAACTAGTGTAATTATTCAAGAAACGAAATGGATATCCTTACACATTTCATTTACATTAACATTCCCTATTCATAAATTCTTCGAATGCTCGTTTAGCGATAAATAATTTTGGGTGGTTGGTTCTTCAGTTTAGGGGCTGCGACTACACTGTCATCTAACCCCGAGTACTTTGCGCGTGTGTGGAATCTGCCTGATAACCGGTGTTAATTGTGATGGCTGTATTAGTGTGTGTTATCTGTAATTCAGGTAAGGGCTGCAGACGATCAATTTCAAGTAGTTCCTACCTTTGCTACCAAATGCTACCGCCAACGACACTTGGCCGCGAACTTGGCCACTAGATGCCACCGTAACCAGCACCTGGTGATGAACGTTGGAACTAATAGAGCGTTAATCAAATCTAACCTAAAAATTTAGCTTCACACAATTGTAGTTAGTGGAAGGTTGTTTTACATACCATAAATCTATGACATGGGCCCGCCGGCTTTACTTCCCCTCCGAAGGAAGGCATAGGTACTGAGGGATTTTAACGCTCTTAAAATCCGCCGACTTCGGGTGAATTTGAACCCGCAATCTTGGGTATAGAAGCTCTGCATGCTACCAACTACGCCACCGAAGCCGCCATAAAGTTTTTCACTACCATACTGTATATTTGGAAGTTGGTGCATCTAAAACAGTTTCAGTGAAGATGTTGAGATGGCCGTCGGATCATCAAGCGAGGTTTGAGAGAGGGAGCCTTCCTAAGCCAGCTGCTAATAATACATACAGAATATCATTGTCTGATTTAGTACAAGGTGGTCAAAAACAAAGCGAATGAAAAAGATCTAATATACTGTATACATTCCTCAAGGTAGATAGGCCTACACTTTTGTTTCTAGCAGGGGGATGACAGTTCATAGGGAGCGCGTGGGTCGGGGTAAGGCCCTGTACTGTTTGTTCTGCCAACCAATGAAGAATTAATTTTAGCACTAAGGTTCCGTAGTTGGCACTCATGAACGTTCACATCAAACCGAATGGCGGAAGCAGGAATAGTCTGTTTTGATTGATTTTCCTCGTGGTGTTGTTGGTTGTTTTGATTTGTTCAGTATTTTGATTGTTTATTTGAATTGAATTGGGAGTCAATCATGCCACTGCAAGGGAGGAAAAATTGCCAAGCACCGGGATGTAAGAATTATAATGATAGTAAGAACAATACGGCAATTTTCATCTTCCTGGTGTTGACCATGTGAAAAACTAGTGGGCAATATGGACTACTCTCGAATAAAAATATATAGAGAATAAATGTGTGCATTTCATCTCTTGTTTGTTTCCTTACCCTTTCTCCTTTGCATTGCAATACAATTTGTGGTTTAGGGCTACGGGGAGGGGTGGGTGGCAGCTGGCATGCTAGGCAAAAAGTGAGGTTATGGCAATATAGTGTGTGCATTTGGACAGTTCTTTTTATATTCATCGAATATCCCAACTATTCTGTAGAGTATGAGAGCATTTTTTAATTAGCCTAGAGGTGAATTAAGCTCTAGAACGACATAACTGTGTCTTTCGTGACAAATCCATTGCCAACATTGATATATATCAAAATGTATTCTTTTCCTATCTGGACGTATATTTCAGCACCTAGCGAAAGGCACAGTTATGTTTGAGTTATATTCATCAATAATCAATAACTCGCCGCAGAACATACTGTTCATTTACGTGTAATCAAGGCTACATTCATATGGCTTTTTACTTTTTATGTTGCCAGACTTGGCAGTACAATCCATAGCCTCAGGCGGTGTTCTCTCTCGGAAATTCTATAACCAAAAGTGACGAATCTCTTATACTTACATGATCCTTGGTTCCTAGTACGTGATGACCATGTAGCTTGGAAAAATGAATGGATTTTTTAAAAATTATTACAGTATTTTAGTCTTTTTAAAATTTACCAACTCAAAATATTTATTTTAAGGTTAGTGTTTTATAGGATAGAATTTGTTTTCATTGGTTCACCAATGCTATTTACAGGAGGCCATGACTAGGATTGCGTATATTGCGGGAATGTATCAGTCGCCATTTGTTGATACACAATCGCAAATGGAACTTACAAAGTTGAAGGTTAGGGTCCTTCTAAAGCACTACTGGAAATAAGATTACAAAACTGCAGCCGCGGCTCAAAGAATATGTGAAGTGGAAGGTGAGGGTGTCATCAATGAGTCTGTGGCACTATGATGGTTCCAACGTTTTAACACTGGAGATTAAAACACTACAGATTTACCTTGTTCTGGAAGACCTCAACTATTGGATATTGAGAATACACGCGGAGATCTGGAAGAGAATCCGCAAATAAGTGCTCGTAGGCTGTCAGAAGAATTTGGTGCTTAAACAATACCACAGATCCTCAGATTAAGAAACTTGGAAAATCAAACAGAGGTTGCAGATCTGTACCTCATGAATTGGCCCCTGAACAGGCTCAACGTAGAGTGGATATCTGTCGTCAGCTTATCGGTAACCCCATGGATGAGAGATTTATTAGGAGAATTGTCACATGTGATGGAAAATGGGTCTTTTACCGCAACGTCACCATCAACCTGCCAAAGTCATCGTTAAAAAGGAACGGTTCGACCCCAAAGTGATGTGTGTCTGGTGGAAATATGAAGGAGTGATTCACTGGTAGTTCAAAATGGGCGTGCAGTCAATGCGGAACTTTGCTACGCTGCATAGGAGATGAAGGTCTGATCAGGTTATTTCACTTGGTGTGTAGGATTTATGAGACAGGTGAGGTACCCCCTGATTTCAAGAAGAATGTTATCATCCCTATACCAAAGAAAGTGGGAGCTGACAGATGTGAAGATTACCGTACAATCAGCTTGATTACTCATGCTTCAATGATCCTGTCTAGAATAATTTACAAGAGGATTGAAAGCCAGATAGAAACGGAGTTGGGTGAAGACCAGTTTGGTTTCAGGAGAAATGTAGGAATAAGGGAAGCTGTACTAAGTCTTAGGCTGATTTTGGAAGGTAGAATAAGGAAAGATAAGAGAACGTTCATGGCTTTTGGAGACTTAGAAAAGGCTTTTGATAACGTTGATTGGACTAAATTGTTTGACATTTTGAAATCTATTGGAATAAAGTACAGGGATAGGAGGGTGATATACAATCTATACAGAAACCAGACAGCAGTCATTCGAGCTGCAGGATATGAGAGAGAAGCTGGTATTCAGAAAGGTGTAAGGCAAGGCTGCAACTTATCACCCATACTTTTCAATCTTTACATTGAACAAGCAATGAAGGAAATTGGAGAAAAATTTAAAGTGGGAGTGAAGATTCAAGGAGAAATAATTTCAACTCTGAGATTTGCTGATGACATCGTCATCTTGGCCGACAAGCCTGAGGATTTGAATGAGTTTTTGAATGGTATGGATTCCGTCTTACGGAAGGAATTCATGATGAAAATTAATAAATGTAAAACAAAAACAAGATGTTCAGTAAAGAACATATAGCCTACTTTCTCCTAAATGCATGGGTATTGTTATAACTCTTTGTCCTTTTCAAGGAGTATGATTGAATGTTGGTTGTAGTAGCTTGTTGAAATACAACGTGCTATAGCGATATTAAACATGAATATGAGGTGCCCTTTGCTAGTGCTACCTCTGTACCAAATTTCGTTCAATTCGGTTTCGCCGTGTTTGAATTGATAGGGGGAATCGATTTGCACACATACTTGGCCACCATCTGCAAACTATTGGGCTGATGTTCTTGCAGTTTGGTCAGAATATGTTTCCCACATAAAGATATGGTGTTGCAAAATTTGGTAGAGACTAGATTATTAGGTTGGTCGTAATTACATTTTAGCTTTTAACATTTGGGAGGCCGCGATTACGTTTCCGTCAAGATAGCGGTGATATAAAACATGACACTGAGGTGCCTCTTGCTAGTGCTACCTCTGTACCAAATTTCGTTCATTCGGTTCCACCGTGTTCGAATTAATAGGGGGAATCAATTTTGACATAAAGATGGCCGCCATCCGCAAACTATTGGGCTAATGACCTATTAGATTGGTCAAAGGATGCTCCCTCCATAAAGGTATGTTGTTGCAAAGTTTGGTAGAGATCGAATGGTTATGTTAGTTGTAATTTGATTTAAGCTTTAAACATTTGTGTGGCCGCTATTACGTTTCTGTCAATATGGCGGCGATATTAATCATGACACTGAGATGCCCTTTGCTAGTGCTATCTCTGTACCAAATTTCGTTCCATTCTGTTTCACCGTGTTTGAATTAATAGGGGGAATCGATTCTGACACAAAGATGGCCGCCATCCGCAAACTATTAGGCGAATGACCTATTAGATTGGTCAAAGGATGCTCCCTCCATAAAGGTATGTAGTTGCAAAATTTGGTTGAGATCGGATGATTAGGTTAATCGTAATTTGATTTAAGCTTTGAACATTCGTGTGGCCGCCATTACGTTTCAGTCAAGATGGCGGCGATATAAAACATGACACTGAGGTGCCTTTTGTTAGTACTACCTCTGTACCAAATTTCGTTCCATTCGGTTGCACCGTGTTCGAATTAATAGGGGGAATCGATTTTCACACAAAGATGGCCGCCATCCGCAAACTATTACTCCGATGACCAATTAGTTTGGTCAAAGGATGCTCCCCCCATAAAGGTATGTTGTTGCAAAAGTTGGTAGAGATCGGATGGTTATGTTAGTCGTAATTTAACTTAAGCTTTGAACATTTGTGTGGCCGCCATTACGTTTCTGTCAATATGGCGGCGATATAAAACATGACACTGAGATGCCCTTTGCTAGTGCTACCTCTGTACCAAATTTCGTTCCATTCGCTTTCACCGTGTTTGAATTAATAGGGGGAATTGATTTTCACACAAAGATGGCCGCCATTCACAAACTATTAGGCTAATGACCTATTCATTTGGTCAAAGGATGCTTCCTCTATAAGGGTATGTTGTTGCAAAATTTGGTAGAGATCGGATGATTAGGTTAATCGTAATTTGATTTAAGCTTTGAACATTTGTGTGGCCGCCATTACGTTTCCGTCAAGATGGCGGCGATATAAAACATGACACTGAGGTGCCTTTTGTTAGTACTACCTCTGTACCAGATTTCGTTCCATTCGGTTGCACCGTGTTCGAATTAATAGGGGGAATCGATTTTCACACAAAGATGGCCGCCATCCGCAAACTATTACTCCGATGACCAATTAGTTTGGTCAAAGGATGCTCCCCCCATAAAGGTATGTTGTTGCAAAAGTTGGTAGAGATCGGATGATTAGGTTAGTCGTAATTTGATTTAAGCTTTGAACATTTGTGTGGCCGCCATTACGTTTCCGTCAAGATGGCGGCGATATAAAACATGACACTGAGGTGCCTTTTGTTAGTACTACCTCTGTACCAAATTTCGTTCCATTCGGTTGCACCGTGTTCGAATTAATAGGGGGAATCGATTTTCACACAAAGATGGCCGCCATCCGCAAACTATTACTCCGATGACCTATTAGTTTGGTCAAAGGATGCTCCCCCCATAAAGGTATGTTGTTGCAAAATTTGGTAGAGATCGGATGATTAGGTTAGTCGTAATTTGATTCAAGCTTTGAACATTTGTGTGGCCGCCATTACGTTTCCGTCAAGATGGCGGCGATATAAAACATGACACTGAGGTGCCTTTCGTTATTACTACTTCCGTACCAAATTTCGTTCCATTCGGTTGCACCGTGTTCGAATTAATAGGGGGAATCGATTTTCACTCAAAGATGGCCGCCATCCGTAAACTATTACGCTGATGACCTATTGGTTTGGTCAAAGGATGCTCCCCCCATAAAGGTATGTTGTTGCAAAATTTGGTAGAGATCGGATGATTAGGTTAGTCGTAATTTGATTTAAGCTTTGAACATTTGTGAGGCCGCCATTACGTTTCCGTCAAGATGGCGGCGATATAAAACATGACACTGAGGTGTCCTTTGCTAGTGCTACCTTTGTACCAAATTTCGTTCAATTCGCATTCACCGTGTTCGAATTGATATGGGGGGACAGACATTCAGAGTACACACACTCACACACACACACACAGACACACACACAGACACACACACACACAGACACACACACAGACTCACACACACACATACACACACACAGACAGACACACTTTTTTCGCCCTGTGTTGATCTCATAAGTCTACTTTCATTTTTTGCAAAAATCGAAAGTAGGCTAAAAATACTGGAATGCAGCCGAAATAAATCAGAAAACTCTATGGAGATCAAATTGGCAGGTGAAAAGCTGAAGGAAGTAGGAGACTTCTGTTACTTAGGAAGCAGAATAACCAGTGATGGACGAAGCAAAGAGGATATAAAAAGTAGGATGGCTCAGGCAAGGAAAGCCTTTCTACAAAAAAGGAATCTGTTGACATCGAATATAGATTTAGGTATTAGGAAGTCATTTTTGAAAGCCTTTGTCTGGAGCGTGGCGCTCTATGGAAGTGAAACTTGGACTATTGGTGCAGCAGAAAAGAGGAGAATTGAAGCGTTTGTAATGTGGTGTTACAGGAGAATGATGAAGATCAGATGGGTAGATAGGGTTACAAACGAAGAGGTATTAAGGCGAGTGGGAGAGGAGAGATGTTTCTGGCGACTGCTAATGAAGAGAAGAGATAGGTTGGTAGGACACATACTAAGACACCCAGGAATAGCAAGCTTAGTTATGGAAGGAAGGGTCGAGGACAAGAACTGTAGGGGTAGACCAAGGTTAGAATATGTTAAACAGATTGCCTCGGATGTAGGGTGTGGTAGCTATGTAGAGATGAAACGATTAGCTCAGGACAGGGAGGCATGGAGAGCTGCATCAAACCAGTCAAAAGACTGAAGACTCAAACACAACACATTCTCAACAAGAGGAACGAGTTCATGAAATTTTGAGACTGAGATACCCAGCATTAGTGAACCGAAATGGAGTTCTCTTGCAACAGGACAATGCGAGACCTCATACTGCACGAACAACCATGGCAAAAATGAAAGCAGGTATTGGAGGAGTCGAACTGCTTCCACATCCAGCATCAGTCCTGATCTTGCACCTTCAGATTACCATCTTTTTCGATCCATGGCCCATTTATTGCGTGGATGAAGTTTTGAAAAAATTGAAGCTGTGGAAGTGGATCTCGCCGAATTCTTCGCATCAAAACCCAGAGACTGATACCGTCGCGGGATAAGAAACCACGCTGTAATATGGCTGAAGACCATATAAATTGATGGTCTCTAATTTGAAGAATAGTTTAATTTCTTGTCAGAAGACCTTCCAAATAAAATTTCCTTTAAACAACGACATTACTTATGACTTACGAGACTATAGATACTCTATTTATTTTTATTTTCATCACTTATTTTAACAGAACAACAACAATCAGTATTTCTCCATAGATTACATTATATGCACTGCTAACTATATATTTTTTCTTTTTCTTTGCAACTGTTTGTTTTCTTTCCTTATTATTCACAGCTACCTACATCATGTCCACAGCCACCTTTATCATGTCTCCTGCACCTACAAGACATACAGTATATTTCTGCTAAAATTTGGCACTGTTGTTGGGAGATGAGGTGACAGGAAGATGAGACTGTTGAAATATACTATACTGTGCGGTGCTCAGCCTTGAAGATGGTCTCATTAACACAAGAGCCAGACTTGCGAAACGACAAGTAAACACTGTCTAGGGAAAAACACCTGTGTAACCAGACTGTTGTTGTTGTTGTTGTTGTACATTCAATTTAAATGGCTTAGAATATCGTGGTCATCAGACCCGTGTGCCAATGTGTTGAATTTGTGGTTGTTTGGTTCCTCAGTTTAGGGGCTGCGACAATGCGGTCATGTAGCCCCGTGTACTTGGGGTGTGTGTAGAATCTGTCTGATAACCGGTGTTAATTGTGATGGCTGTATTATTGTGTGTTATCTGTAATTCAGGCAAGGACTACCGACGATCAATTTCAAGTAGTTTCTACTTTTGCTACCAAATGCTACCGTCAACGGCACCTAGCTATGAACGTGGCTACGAGATGCCACCGCAACTGGCACCTGGCACTGAACGTTGGATCTAATAGCGCGTTAATCAAATCTAACCTATACATTTCGCTTCACACAATTGTAGTCAATGGAAGGTTTTTACATGCCATAAATCTATGACATAGGACCGCCGGCTTTACTTCCCCTCCGAAGGAAGACATACTGAGGGATTTTTAACGCTGTTCAAGAATCTGATGACTTCGGCCGGGTATGAACCCACGATCTAGGTCATAGAAGCTCAGCATGCTACCAACTACGCCACTGAAGCCACGACTGCTAATAATAATAATAATATCGTATGGCGTCGGGTGCCGGGTGCGAGCTTTGTAGTTTGACACCCAGAGGGTAGCTTGCATGTCGAATTTCGTTGTTCCTTAACTATGAAAGTCAAGGAGGTTAGATGTTAGATATCTAAGCTCCTTGAACACTATAGCGCTTTCTAGTAGAGAAATGAGGAACTTTGTGTTGGCGGAAACTCCCGAGATTAATTTTGCCATTATGAACACTGCCTACTGAATTCAAATCGGTTCTTTGACATGCCAACATCGTATGACATACGTATCGTATTTTTGCCGCCTTTCAAAAATCACTTACCACGGCCAGGAGCGAACCTGCAATCTTGGGGTTAGTAGACCGACACGCTATCCACTCACCCACCGTGGCAAGCTACGAACGATTGCTGGAGCAAATAGATGGGAGCAATGGCAGGAAGGTACTCGTAATGAAGAGATGAAGGCTAAGTTAGAAATGAAGAAGCTAGATTATTAAGTTGTTCGTATGAGCCGACTCAGACGGTGCAGTCATGGGAAGAGAATGGGGGAGGAAAGGCTCTTTGGTTCCTCAGTTTGGGGGCTGCGACAGCGCGGTCATGTCGCCTCAAGAGGAAAGATTACGTAAGAGGTTACGGGTAATGAGTTCGACTGTAGAGGGTAAGAGAAGGAGAGGTAGACCTAAGCGGTGATGATTAGATTCAGTTTTGAACAATTTTTAAGTGAGAGGTGTAGAAGTAGAGGAGGCCGGAATGCTAACTACTAAAAGGGGATCATGTAGGCGACTTGTTCGCAAACAGAGGCTTGCAGACTAGACTGGACGCTAAAAGGCAAATCAGTCTCAAATGATAAAATAATGGTTTTTTTTTTTCGTATTTCGTTATCGATTTACCCGCAAGGGTTGGCTTTTCCCACGGACTAAGCGAGGGATCCTACCTCTACCGCCACTGAGGGCAGTGTCCTGGAGCTTGAGACTCTGATTTGGGGATACAACTGGGGAGTGTGACTAACACTTCGCCCAGGCGGCGTCACCTGCAAAGCGAACAGGGGCCTTATGACGGAATGGGAGGGATATGCAAGGAAGAGGGAAGGAGGTGGCCGTGGCCTTACGTTAGGTACCATCCCGGCATTTGCACGAAGACGAAGTGGGGAAACCACGGGAAACCACTTCGAGGATGGCTGAGGAGGGAATCAAACCCTCTCTACTCATTTGGACCACCCGAGGCTGAGAAGACCCCGTTCCAGTCCTCGTACCACTTTTCAAATTTCGTGGCAAAGCCGGGAATCGAATCTTAGACTTCCGGGGTGGCAGCTATTTATGCTGACCACTACACCACGAAGGCGACTATGTTATTGGTTTTATGTCCCTTGTAACTACTGTGGGTTTTAGAGACGCTGGGGTGCCGGAATTTTGCCCCGAAGGGGATCTTTAACGTGCCAGTAAATCTACTGACGCGGCTTCCTTGCATTTGCATATCCTCAAAATCCAACTGACTGCGCCACGATTCAATCCTGCAACCTTGGGAACAGCAGGCAAGAACGTTACTGCAGAGCCACGCAGCCTGCCAGTCTCAAATGAAAATGTTTGTATATTAATCACATTAATCTCATTTTTTCCCCCAGGTTTAGGGAACTACCCATTACAATTGGCTACAATCGTGTTGACCGACTGAAAAGCATTGTGTTTCGATTATTAAGGCAACACGGTAGCCTCCGTGGCTTAGGCAGCAGCGCGCCGGCCTCTCACCGCTGGGTCCGTGGATCAAATCCCGGTCACTCCATGTGAGATTTGTGCTGGACAATGCGGAGGTAGACAGGGGTTTCTCCGCGTACTCCGGTTTTCCCTGTCAACATTTCATTCCAGCAACACTCTCCACTATCATTTCATTTCATTTGTCATTCATTTAATCATTGCCCCAGGTGAGTGTGACAGGCTTCGGCAGCCGGCACAGTTCCTCTCCTCGCCACTAGACGGGGGGGGGGATTCATTTATTCCATTCCCTGACCAGGTCGGTCGACTGGAAACAGGCTGAGGTTTTTCATTTTCATTTTCAAGGCAACACTGAAAAATGGCTTCCAACAAAATAATGTTCACGATTACTGTTTTTGTTTTGTTTTTGTCTTGTTGTTTTTTTGGATACGCAAATTCACAATTCTTTTTACAGTTGGTGTTAAATAATAATTCCTGTTGTTGTTGTTGTTGTTGATTCTTTAGGAGGCTTTACGACATCGTGGTCATGTAGCCCCGTATGCTTGGGTATGTGTGGAATTTGTGTGATAACTTGTGTTATTGTGATGACTCAACCATTGTGCGAACTTGTAAATTGGATTGGGACGGAGGTGGCTGTGACCTTAGGTTAGGAACCATCCTGGCATTTGCCTGGAGTAGAAATGGAAAACCATTCTCAGGATGACTGTTTTAGGAATCGAACTCGCCTCTTGCTTCACGAAACTAAATGTACCCACTTCCAGCCCTCAGACCAGAATTAAATTTCTCCGTGGTGATTAATTATATAGGCTATATATTTTGATACTTTTAGAAGAAATATTTTTGAGACAATTTGTGTTAGAGGCGTGTTGGTATAGAATTCCATCTTGTCAAGGTCTGCCACGAACCACACGTTTCCTCCCGCTTATCAACAGTGGTGAGTATACACTGATTAGTCTTGTATGTACAGCGCTACAGGATATGGTGAAATGCTGTATTTCTATTTGCCTGCTAAGATCAAAACTCGCAACAACATCCTGCACAAACTCACAGGAACGGGCTGGAGCCCAACAGCATCCACCCTGAGAACTAACGCCTTGCCCTAGTGTATAGGCGGGTTCAAACGGAGTCGTGAAGCGGGCGAGCACTACTAGTTTTGAGCAGGCGTCACGACTTGCTTATTCAACTTAAGAACCCACGACCTTGTTCAGTTCACACGGACGAAGTGTTCTCGTTGGTCGTAAGTTTCTCGCTCGTTGTTCAGTCACGGCAGAACGTGAAGCTGCGAAAGAATACGACTGAAGCGGTCGTGCTCACTCCAACCAGTCGGAGATTTAACACCCCCATCTTTTCGAGGGCGAGCACGACCCCCACTCCCACTACCACTGGTTCACACGAGGTCGTGTCCACGACCGGCTGATCGACCAGTAGTGCTCTTGCCCGCTTCACGACTCCATGTGAACCCGCCTTATCCAGTAGAAGAATATTGCAGCCCAGTATGGCTTAACAATGCCCATACAAAGAAGATAGACGTACAGCTGAACGACACAATGAGGACTGTATCAGGAAACATCCAATCTACACCTCTGGAATGGTTACCAGTACTCTCCAACATCCCCCCTCCTCATCTTCGGCAACAAATGGCACTGAAGAGAGAATGGCTTAAATGATGAGACAACCCTCTCCTGCCAATACACCTAGACTGCTCACCTAAAGATCTCGGGCTGAAATCCTGGAATCCTTCTTGGTCCAAGAGCAGTTTCAAGCGAATGAAGCTTGGTGCAACGAGTGATTGACTTCAAATCCAGACAGATTAGGGCTTATCTCGGATTCAGTTAAGCAACCTTCGACCTTCCAAGGAAAAACTGAACGTCACTGAATCGTATAAGAAATCAGCACGGTAGATGTCAGTTCTGGAAGCACAAATTGAAAATTGCCCAGAATCCTTCCTGCAACTGTGCAGATGTGCCTCAGACCATCAGTCACATCACTATGGATTGCCCTCTCCGAAGTTTCAGTGGTACAATGATGGAGATTCATCAAGCTAGTGATGAAGCTGTAGAATGGTTAGAGACATTAGATATCCAGCTCTAGAGACACTGACGCTACTTGCAGATCAAGGTCTCAATCTGCATACATTTACTTGTAAATACTGTATACACAGGGTGTTTCAGGAGGAATAGTAAATATTTTAGAAGGTGGTAGTATTGATGAATTGCAATAAAAAATTCCATATAACATGTGTTCCATTTGTGTTGGATACCGAGATACAGATGTTGGTATGTAACCAGGGTAGTCGTCGTTTCGTGTGTTGACACATCGGTTGCTATGGGAACGTTTCTTGGCCACCAAGGGCCCCGTACCTTACACCTTTGGATTTTTGTCTGTGGGGATGGTTGAAAGGCAAAGTCTACAAGAAAACGTTAACACAAGAGCCGAGTTGGTCGTTCGGATTATGCATAGTGCAGCCCTCGTCAAAGAACGCCAAGAGCAACACGGGGTGTTATCAAGAGAAGAGCAAAATGCATTGAAGTTGGTGGTGAAATTTTTGAAAATTAACTTTGAGCGTCCTCATTTGCCTTGGCTTTACAATCATTTGGGTATCCAATAAAAATGGGACACAAGTTATATGTTTTTTTTATTGCAATTCATCAATACTAGCACCCCCTAAAATATTTACTATTCCTCCTGAAACACCATGTATAAATAATTGTATATTGCATCTTCATGTCATAAGAAATATATATATTTGCCTCATGTTTTACTGGCCTTTTTGAGAAGATTGAGCAGTACCTAGGGCTATACCAGATGTCCTCATTTCCCGCGATATGTCTTTATTTTTGACCCTTGTCAGGGAAGACCGTTTAAACGTCCGGGTTTACTAAAAAAAAACACAGATCTAGCACTTCAGGCAACTCAATGTTAACAAGAAGTTCCGTGAAGAACTATACAGCCTACTGTTCATGCCAATGATTATTCTACAGTATATGAATCTATCTAGAATAATGACGAAATTAAGTTGGTAATATCGAAATATCTAATAAGTTCAAAATATACCTGGTATAATATAACCTAATAGAGCACTACAGTTGGCAGCCCTGGTGACTGATATATTCTTAGTTCCATCTTTTAAGGTACAGAATACAACATTTGGTTGAAGTCCAATGGACGTTACATGCAGTTAGACACTGGATCTATCAGCACGCGTAAAAGCATGTTGCCAAAAATACCATGCGTGTGCTGGTCAGAAATAATCTGAAATATTATGATATCTTGTTGTGCCAATTTTGGATGAAATCCATTTGTTAGTATAGAAGTTACATGTATTTCAAAATTGGACATATCAGCAGGCATAGAATCATGTTGGCAGCACTGCCTTGTAGTAATTACTCCAAATTAATCTAGAATATCAGGTGCTATACGAGTGCAAAGTATAGAGCTGATGGCTTGCATACTTCCTGATATATTGATATTAGGGTAAAACATATATAGACAGCATTTATTAACAGTTGGCAGCCCTGATTGCTCTTAACAATACTTATTGTCATATCTGTTATGGTACACATAGCACATACGAAATTTGGTCGAAATCCAACTGATGGTATAGAAGTTACATTTACTTAAAAATTGGTACTATCAGCAGGCTTATACTCATGTTGGTAGAACTGACGTATATAAGTTACTCCAAATTAATCTAAAATGTCAGAATATACGTGTACATAGTTTAAAGCTGTTGGCTTGCATACTTTCTGGTATATTGGTATTTGAAAAAAAAATAGAGAGAGCAATTATTAACAGTTGGCAGCCCTGGTGGCTCTTAAGCATACCCTCAGTCTTGTCTGTTTATGTACAGATATTACATACAAAATTTGGTTGAAATCCAATTGATAGTGTAGAAGTTATATGCATTTAAGCATTGGACCTATCAGAAGGCTTAACATTATTTTGGCAACACTGTCATGGTTGGCCTCCTGGAAATTAAACTGAAATAGCATTATCTACATGTGTGCCAATTTTGGAATAGCTCCCATGCATACCTTGCAAGATATCCAACATGGAGCTCAAATTTCTAGTGCGTTTTTTCAGCAGTTGGTAGCACTGACATCATTTTCAAATATGGACGTGAGATATTCCGGTGCACATCTTTACTCATACTAAATTTGGTTTTGATTGCTGCAGCCGTTTAGGAGTTTATAGGGGGGGGGGGACACACACACAGCCAGCCAACCAGCCAGCCAGACAGACAGACACACATTTTCCCGGATCGATCTCATAAGTCTACTTTTTCCTCATTTTTGCAAAATGTGAAAAGTAGGCTAAAAATATCCTTTAATGCCAAACTCACTGAATCTTATTGTTGTTGCATTTGGAATTAATTATCGTTGTTTTCTCCACTTTCCCAAACGTAAAGGGCACACTAAACGTTTCTTACGAGGTGCCGGCAAGATGACACGCGGTAGACTGATGATTGTTCACCGGAAACTCAACCATATCCAGTCGATTAGAATAGCAGTTTGTCTTTTCTACCACTACGAGCGCTAGTGTGAATCAAAGAAACTCAACCATACCCGGTCGATTAGACTAGTAGTTTGCCATTTCTACCACTACGAGCGCTAGTATGAGTCAATGAAACTCCACCATATCCGGTCGATTAGATGAGCAGTTTACCATTTCTACCACTACGAGCGCTAGTGTGAGTCAATGAAACTCAACCATATCCGGTCGATTAGATTAGCAGTTTGCCATTTCTACCACTACGAGCACTAGTATGAGTCAATGAAACTCCACCATATCCGGTCGATTAGATGAGCAGTTTACCATTTCTACCACTACGAGCGCTAGTGTGAGTTAATGAAACTCAACCATATCCGGTCGATTAGATTAGTAGTTTGCCATTTCTACCACTACGAGCGCTAGTATGAGTCAATGAAACTCCACCATATCCGGTCGATTAGAATAGCAGTTTGCCTTTTCTACCACTACGAGCACTAGTGTGAGTCAATGTAACTCCACCATATCCGGGCGATTAGATGAGCATTTTGCCATTTCTACCACTATGAGCGCTAGTGTGAGTCAATGAAACTCAACCATATCCGGTCGATTAGATGAGTGGTTTGCCATTTCTACCACTACGAGCGCTAGTGTGAGTCAATGAAACTCCACCATATCCGGTCGATTAGATTAGCAGTTTGCCTTTTCTACCATTACGAGCACTAGTGTGAGTCAATGTAACTCCGTCATATTCGGTCGATTAGATTAGCAGTTTGCCTTTTCTACCACTACGAGCGCAAGTGTGAGTCAATGAAACTCAACCATATCCGGTCGATTAGATGAGCAGTTTGCCTTTTCTACCAATACGAGCACTAGTGTGAGTCAATAAAACTCAACCATATCCGGTCGATTAGACGAGCAGTTTGCCTTTTCTACCACTACGAGCGCTAGTGTGAATCAATCAACCTCAACCATATCCGGTCGATTAGAAGAGCAGTTTGCCATTTCTACCACTACGAGAGCTAGTGTGAGTCAATCAAATTCAACCATATCCGATCGATTAGATGAGCGGTTTGCCTTTCCTACCACTACAAGCACTAGTGTGAGTCAATGAAACTCAACCATATCCGGTCGATTAGAAGAGCAGTTTGCCATTTCTACCACTACGAGCGCTAGTGTGAGTCAATCAAACTCAACCATATCCGGTCGATTAGATGAGGGGTTTGCCATTTCTACCACTACGAGCGCTAGTGTGAGTCAATTTTTTTTTGTCGTGTGGCCTCCTCAGAGTCCGAGTGCAGGTCTTTCTATTCGACGCCCGTGGGCGACCTGCGCGTCGGAATGAGAGATGGAACGGATGAAGGTGAATGAAACTGGGCAAAGATGTGGAAGGAATCGGCCGTGGCCTATCAGAAGTTACCGTCCCAGCATTTGCCTGGTGTTGAAAATTGGAAACCACGGAAAACCATTTCAAGGACGGCCGCCGGTGGGGCTCGAACCCACGCGTCTACCGAGTCAGCAGAGAGCTTGGTCCCATGACCTAACGCTGCGCTTTAGCCAGCTGAGCCACTACTGTCTGTGTGTGAGTCAATGAAACTCCACCATATCCGGTCGATTAGATTAGCAGTTTGCCTTTTCTACCATTACGAGCACTAGTGTGAGTCAATGTAACTCCACCATATTCGGTCGATTGGATTAGCAGTTTGCCTTTTCTACCACTACGAGCGCTAGTGTGAGTCAATGAAACTCAACCATATCCGGTCGATTAGATGAGCGGTTTGCCATTTCTACCACTACGAGCGCTAGTGTGAGTCAATGAAATTCCACCATATCCGGTCGATTAGATTAGCGATTTGCCTTTTCTACCATTACGAGCACTAGTGTGAGTCAATGTAACTCCACCATATTCGGTCGATTAGATGTTTGCCTTTTCTACCACTACGAGCGCTAGTGTGAGTCAATGAAACTCAACCATATCCGGTCGATTAGACGAGCAGTTTGCCTTTTCTACCACTACGAACACTCGTGTGAGTCAATGAAACTCAACTATATCCGGTCGATTAGACGAGCAGTTTGCCTTTTCTACCACTACGAGCGCTAGTGTGAGTCAATCAAACTCAACCATATCCGGTCGATTAGATTAGCAGTTTGTATTACCTACCACTACGAGCACTAGTGTGAGTCAATGAAACTCAACCATATCCGGTCAATTAGAAGAGCAGTTTGCCATTTCTACCACTACGAGCACTAGTGTGAGTCAATGAAACTCAACCATATCCGGTCGATTAGATGAGCGGTTTGCCATTTCTACCACTACGAGCGCTAGTGTGAGTCAATGAAACTCCACCATATCCGGTCGATTAGATTAGCAGTTTGCCTTTTCTACCATTACGAGCACTAGTGTGAGTCAATGTAACTCCAACATATTCGGTCGATTAGATTAGCATTTTGCCTTTTCTACCACTACGAGCGCTAGTGTGAGTCAATGAAACTCAACCATATCCGGTCGAATAGATGAGCGGTTTGCCATTTCTACCACTACGAGCGCTAGTGTGAGCCAATGAAACTCCACCATATCCGGTCGATTAGATTAGCAGTTTGCCTTTTCTACCATTACGAGCACTAGTGTGAGTCAATGTAACTCCACCATATTCGGTCGATTAGATTAGCAGTTTGCCTTTTCTACCACTACGAGCGCTAGTTTGAGTCAATGAAACTCAACCATATCCGGTCAATTAGATTAGCAGTTTGCCTTTTCTACCACTACGAGCACTAGTGTGAGTCAATGTAACTCCACCATATTCGGTCGATTAGATTAGCAGTTTGCATTTCCTACCACTACGAGCACTAGTGTGAGTCAATGAAACTCAACCATATCCGGTCGATTAGATTAACAGTTTGCCTTTTCTACCACTACAAGCACTAGCAAGGAAGTGCTATACAGAAGCTACTATATCCCGATACTGACCTATGCTTCAGAAACGTGGACAATGAAGAAAAGAGACATATGCAGAATACAGGCAGGTGAAATGAAGTTCCTGCGAAATAGGATCGGAGTAACAAGAAGAGACAGAGTGAGGAATGAAAAGGTCAGGGAAATGGTGAAAGAGGAGCCCTTGCAAGGTAGGATTGAGACATCAAGACTGAGGTGGTATGGACACTTAAAGAGAATGGATGAGAAGAAGATTCCCAAGAGGATACATGAGATGCAGATGCAGAAGAAATGACCAAGGGGAAGACCAAGAGATAAATGGCTGAAAGGAGTGGAGGAATGTGTCAAGAAGAGAGGCGAGGACTGGACCAGAGTGACAGCAGAGAGGTGGTGGGAAGAAAGGACTAAGTGGCGAGGCTTATGTTCCAAACAGACCCAGCCTGGGGCTGGAAACTGTACAAGATGATGATGATGACAAGCACTAGTATGAGTCAATGAAACTCAACCATATCCGGTCGATTAGATTATCAGCTTGCCATTTCTACCACTACGAGTGCTAGTGTGAGTCAATGAAACTCAACAAAATCCGGTCGATTAGATTATCAGTTTGCCTTTTCTGCCACTACGAGCGCTAGTGTGAGTCAATGTAACTCAACCATATCTGTTCGATTAGATTAGCAGTTTGCCTTTCCTACCACTATGAGCGCTAGTGTGAGCCAATAACTCTTCCATATCCGGTCGATTAGAATAGCAGTTTGCCTTTGCTACCACTACGAGGGCTAGTATGAGCCAATGAAACTCAAACCATATCCGGTCGATTAGATTAGCAGTTTGCCTTTTCTACCAATACGAGCGCTAGTGTGAGTCAATGAAACTCAACCATATCTGGTCGATTCGATAAGCAGTTTGTCTTTTCTACCAATACGAGCGCTAGTGTGAGACAATGAAACTCAACCATATCCGGTCGATTAGATTAGCAGTTTGCCTTTTCTACCAATACGAGCGCTAGTGTGAGTCAATGAAACAACCATATCCGGTCGATTAGATTACCAGTTTGCCTTTTCTACCACTACGAGAACTAGTGTGAGTAAATGAAACTCAACCATATCCGGTCGATTAGATTAGCAGTTTGCCTCTTCTGCCAATACGAACGCTAGTGTGAGACAATGAAACACAACCATATCCGGTCGATTAGATTAGTAGTTTGCCTTTTCTACCACTACGAGTGCTAGTGCGAGTCTCAACCAAGACCAACTACAATACTCAGACCTTAATGTAGAAAAAACATGGCGGCGATGGTTGCCCTACCAATAGCTAAGATCATGTCATCGGGCTTGTCACAGTTCGTGTAAATTATTATTTTTACTCACCTAAGAGCATAAAAGATGTCACAAGACGAGACTAGGTTCCGAAGAAATATATATCAATAATTTAGACTTACCTGAATTAATTTTTCTATATAGTGCTGGCCTCGAATTATAGGTTTCTTCGTCTTCACCCAAGGGGCAGCTACAATAGTCTCACTGTTTCTGTGATTGAATAAGAAGCATTTTGGCGAGTTATCACGATTTGTATTTAAGTTCAGTAGTTATAGATTAATATTATTAGCATAAAATCAAACAGATTCTGAAGTAGGAGAGAAGAAAGTACCCGGTTACTGAAATGCTGTCCCAGCACATGCAAAGTATTTGTGTACACAATCGGAATGAGAATAGTTGCCTGAAATAATCGAACTAGCACTATAGAGATACAATTCTATTAAGACCTATCGTGGAATTGTCTAAAATCTCGGGTAAAACGTCACACCGAATTAGTTGATTGAAATATGCAAAGAAGTCGTCGTGAGGATATCTGAACATAATTATGGAGATTACCACACACAAAGGACACGATAATATATTGGCAAGTTACTCACAACACTTTATTACACACATCATAATAAAAAATAACTTGCAAGCTGTAAGAATCACAGAAGTATGAATAATGACGGAACACAATGTGTTCACTGTTTGGCATAGGGGAAACATCCTCCTTAACCAATAAAGCAGAAGTTCACTGTAGTATTTGGCGTGTATACAAGGCAGTGTAGAACATCTGCCAGACTGGTAAGGATTTGTGGAGGCACATGAAGCTGAGCGTCAAGATAACGTCAACGGTTTGGTCTTGCCGTAGATGCTCATTGCGTTTTCCCTTTACGTACTTAAGTTCGACACTACCGAAGTATACTAAGCTATTATTATATTGTCGCTAACTAGCAAATCATTGCGGTGTATATTCTTGAGACATTTCTATTAATGCTTTTAGTCTTAAGTACTTCAACATCTGCAGTAAATGACACAATGCCATCGGTCGACTGAACAATAATCACACAAACGAACCAGTCCATAATAAGAGTATTATCACATATTTACACACGATTGCAGTACATTAACGCGAACTGGACTTTACAGATATACTGAAGACACTAAAACTTACAGATGAGCAATGGTTTATCCCAACTTTAATCAAACGAAGCTAATCAAAGCTCATATTGTATCCCAGCAACGAATGTAAACAAACAATATCTCGGGCTTCCGCATACGCCATTTTCACACTTTCGATACCTGCATTAAGGTCTGAGTATTGTAGTTGGTCTTGACTCAACCCTATCTGGTCGATTAGATTAGCAGTTTGCATTTTCTACCACTATGAGCGCTAGTGTGAGTCAATGAAACTCAACCATATCCGGTCGATTAGACGAGCAGTTTGCCTTTTCTACCACTACGAGCGCTAGTGTGAGTCAATCAAACTGAACCATATCCGGTCGATTAGATTAGCAGTTTGTATTACCTACCACTACGAGCACTAGTGTGAGTCAATGAAACTCAACCATATCCGGTCGAATAGATTAACAGTTTGCCTTTTCTACCAATACAAGCACTAGTGTGAGTCAATGAAACTCAACCATATCCGGTCGATTAGAAGAGCAGTTTGCCATTTCTACCACTACGAGCGCTAGTGTGAGTCAATCTAACTCAACCATATCCGGTCGATTAGATGAGCGGTTTGCCATTTCTACCACTACGAGCGCTAGTGTGAGTCAATGAAACTCCACCATATCCGGTCGATTAGATTAGCATTTTGCCTTTTCTACCATTTCGAGCACTAGTGTGAGTCAATGTAACTCCACCATATTCGGTCGATTAGATTAGCAGTTTGCCTTTTCTACCACTACGAGCGCTAGTGTGAGTCAATGAAACTCAACCATATCCGGTCGATTAGATGAGCGGTTTGCCATTTCTACCACTACGAGCGCTAGTGTGAGTCAATGAAACTCCACCATATCTGGTCGATTAGATTAGCAGTTTGCCTTTTCTACCATTACGAGCACTAGTGTGAGTCAATGTAACTCCACCATATTCGGTCGATTAGATTAGCAGTTTGCCTTTTCTACCACTACGAGTGCTAGTGTGAGTCAATGAAACTCAACCATATCCGGTCGATTAGATGAGCAGTTTGCCTTTTCTACCACTACGAGCACTAGTGTGAGTCAATGAAACTCAACCATATCCGGTTGATTAGACGAGCAGTTTGCCTTTTCTACCACTACGAGCGCTAGTGTGAGTCAATCAAACTCAACCATATCCGGTCGATTAGATTAGCAGTTTGTATTACCTACCACTACGAGCACTAGTGTGAGTCAATGAAACTCAACCATATCCGGTCGAATAGATTAACAGTTTGCCTTTTCTACCACTACAAGCACTAGTGTGAGTCAATGAAACTCAACCATATCCGGTCGATTAGGAGAGCAGTTTGCCATTTCTACCACTACGAGCGCTAGTGTGAGTCAATGAAACTCAACCATATCCGGTCGATTAGATGAGCGGTTTGCCATTTCTACCACTATGAGCGCTAGTGTGAGTCAATGAAACTCCACCATATCCGGTCAATTAGATTAGCATTTTGCCTTTTCTACCATTACGAGCACTAGTGTGAGTCAATGTAACTCCACCATATTCGGTCGATTAGATTAGCAGTTTGCCTTTTCTACCACTACGAGCGCTAGTGTGAGTCAATGAAACTCAACCATATCCGGTCGATTAGATGAGCGGTTTGCCATTTCTACCACTACGAGCGCTAGTGTGAGTCAATGAAACTCCATCATATCTGGTCGATTAGATTAGCAGTTTGCCTTTTCTACCATTACGAGCACTAGTGTGAGTCAATGTAACTCCACCATATTCGGTCGATTAGATTAGCAGTTTGCCTTTTCTACCTCTACGAGCGCTAGTGTGAGTCAATGAAACTCAACCATATCCGGTCGATTAGATGAGCAGTTTGCCTTTTCTACCACTACGAGCACTAGTGTGAGTCAATGAAACTCAACCATATCCGGTCGATTAGACGAGCAGTTTGCCTTTTCTACCACTACGAGCGCTAGGGTGAGTCAATCAAACTCAACCATATCCGGTCGATTAGATTAGCAGTTTGTATTACCTACCACTACGAGCACTAGTGTGAGTCAATGAAACTCAACCATATCCGGTCGAATAGATTAACAGTTTGCCTTTTCTACCACTACAAGCACTAGTGTGAGTCAATGAAACTCAACCATATCCGGTCGATTAGAAGAACATTATGCCATTTCTACCACTACGAGCGCTAGTGTGAGTCAATCAAACTCAACCATATCCGGTCGATTAGATTAGCAGTTTGCATTTCCTACCACTACGAGCGCTAGTGTGAGTCAATCAAACTCAACCATATCCGGTCGATTAGATTAGTAGTTTGCTATTTCTACCACTACGAGCGCTAGTATGAGTCAATGAAACTCCACCATATCTGGTCGATTAGAATAGCAGTTTGCCTTTTCTACCACTACGAGCACTAGTGTGAGACAATGTAACTCCACCATATCCGGTCGATTAGATTAGCAGTTTGCCTTTTCTACCAATACGAGCGCTAGTGCGAGTCAATGAAACTCAACCATATCTGGTCGATTCGATAAGCAGTTTGTCTTTTCTACCAATACGAGCGCTAGTGTGAGACAATGAAACTCAACCATATCCGGTCGATTAGATTAGCAGTTTGCCTTTTCTACCAATACGAGCGCTAGTGTGAGTCAATGAAACAACCATATCCGGTCGATTAGATTACCAGTTTGCCTTTTCTACCACTACGAGAACTAGTGTGAGTAAATGAAACTCAACCATATCCGGTCGATTAGATTAGCAGTTTGCCTTTTCTACCAATACGAGCGCTAGTGTGAGTCAATGAAACAACCGTATCCGGTCGATTAGATTACCAGTTTGCCTTTTCTACCACTACGAGAACTAGTGTGAGTAAATGAAACTCAACCATATCCGGTCGATAAGATTAGCAGTTTGCCTTTTCTACCAATACGAACGCTAGTGTGAGACAATGAAACACAACCATCATATCCGGTCGATTAGATTAGTAGTTTGCCTTTTCTACCACTACGAGTGCTAGTGCGAGTAAATGAAACTCAACCCTATCTGGTCGATTAGATTAGCAGTTTGCATTTTCTACCACTATGAGCGCTAGTGTGAGTCAATGAAACTGAAACATATCCGGTCGATTAGATTAGCAGTTTGCATTTTCTACCACTACGAGGGCTAGTGTGAGTCAATGAAACTCAACCATATCCGATCGATTAGAATAGCAGTTTGTCATTTCTACCACTTTGAGCGCTAGTGTGAGTCATTGAAACTCAACCATATCCGGTCGATTAAATTCGCAGTTTGTCATTCCTACCACTACAAGCGCTAGTGTGTGTCAATGCATAGTTTCACTTAAGCCATTATGACTACTTCCGCTGGGAAGATTTTTCAAAAAATCAAAAATCGCCTGAGGGTATTGAACCAGGGAACACATTAAAGGGAGAATTATGTATAATAGTTAATTTGGCTAGGATTTGATAAAAATAAAAAACCAGTAAAGAAACAATCAGGCTGCATTTAAGCCCGAAGTGAATTTTGAAATTTATTTTTTTAGTTTGATAGAGCTCTCCAATACTCACAATTTTGAATCTTTCTGGGCCCTTTAGCCCTTCAACGTTTGGCATTGTTTAATTTTATGAGTTTGCTAAGATAGGGACCCCTACTTTGGTAGGTTGGTTCCTCAGTTTAGGAGCTGCGACAACGCGGTCATGTAGCCCCGTGTACTTTGGGTATGTTTAGAATCTGTCTGATAACCGGTGTTTATTGTGATGGGTGAATTAGTGTGTGTTGTCTGTAATTCAGGTAAGGACTGCAGACGATCAATTTCAAGTAGTTCCTATTTTGCTACCAAATGCTACCGTCAATGACACCTAGCTGTGAACTTGGCTACTGGATGCCACTACCACCGGTACCTGGTGGCGAACGTTGGGAACTCATAGAGCGTTAATCAAATCTCACCTACAAATTTAGCTTCACCCAAATTTAGTTTGTGCAAGGTTCTTTTACATGCCATAAATCTATGACATGGGCTCGCCGGCTTTACTTCCTCTCCGAAGGAAGGCATACTGAGGGATTTTTAACGCTCTTAAAAAATCCGACGACTTTGACCGGGTTTGAACCCGCGATCTTGGGCATAGAATCTCAGCATGCTACCATCTACACCACCGAAGCCCCTACTTTGTTTGCTAGGAAATATTTCCAACATCAAAATTGTGGGTTAACGAGTTTTCCTAATTGCCATTTAATTTATTTAGAAACACGTCGTCTTTGTTGATCCACGTCTCGCCAGTTCGACAATAAGCGCTGCCGTCGCAACTGGCTAGATGTCTGTCTCTCCCGCTCGGCTCTCGAGATGACTCCGTTATATAAGGCATTAATTATTTGTTAATATGCAACGTTAAGTGCATTCTAACCTAAAAAATTACAAATGTCTGAAGAAAATTTCCACTCCACTTCAGCTATAGCAAAAATCTCCTTCATTGGCGGAGAAAATTTCTGGCATTTGTAATGCAGACATCTTCTTGAATGAATAAATTAAGAGGGCTTTTGTTCAGTGTAATTTTTCAGCTAGGTCTACCTGCTCTTGTCCAGCAGTTTTAGACACAGTTGAGCAAATTCACTTCTAATAAAGTAGATGTAGTGAATCTTTGCCATTAAGCTTATAGAAAAAATGAAAGAAATAATAAAAATATAATAAAAACAAGAAGTTCCGTTAAGAACTATACAGCCTACTTTTCATGCCAATGATTATTCTACAGAATATGAACCTATCTAGAATAATGACGAAATTAAGTTGCTAATATCGAAATTTCCAATTAGTTCGAAATACTGGATACCTGGCATAATGTATCCTAATAGAGCACTACAGTTGGCAGCCCTGATGACTGAATATATTCTTAGTTCCATCTCTTAAGGTACAAAATACAAAATTTGGTTGAAGTCCAATGAATCGCATGGACGTTACATGCAGTTAAACATTGGATCTAACAGCGCGCGTAAAATCATGTTGGCAACAATGTCATGCATGTATTGGTCAGAAATAATCTGAAATAATATGATCTATTGTTGTGCCAATTTTGAATGAAATCCATTAGTTAGTATAGAAGTTACATGCATTTTAAAATTGGACCTATCAGCAGGCTTAGAATCATGTTGGCAGCACTGACGTATATTAGTTACTCCAAATTTGTCTAGAATGCCAGGTACTATACGTGTGCAAATTTTAGAGCTATTGGCTTTCATACTTTCTGATATATTGATATTAGGGTAACAAAAATAGGGACAGCACATATTAACAGTTGGCAGCCCTGGTTGCTCCTTAGAATACGCATAGTCATATCTGTTATGGTACACATAACACATACGAAATTTGGTTGAAATCCAAATGATAGTATGGAAGTTGCATGTATTTAAAGTTGGACCTGTCAGCAGGCTTAGAATCATGTTGGTAGCACTGACGTATATAAGTTACTCCAAATTAATATAGAATGTCAGGTACTATACGTGTGCATAGTTTAAAGCTGTCGGCTTGCATACTTTCTGATATATTGGTATTTGGATAAAATAAATTAGGAGCATTTATTAACAGTTGGCAGCCCTGGTAGGTCTTAAGGATACGCTCAGTCATATCTGGTTATGTACACATACAACATACGCAATTTGGTTGAATTCCAATTGATAGTGTAGAAGTTATATGCATTTAAAGATTGGACCTATCAGGAGGCTTATAATCATTTTGGCAACACTGCCATGTTTGGCCTCCTGGAAATTAAACTGAAATATTATGATCTGTACGTGTGCCAATTTTGAAATAGCTCCCATTCATACTTTCCAAGATATCCAACATGGAGCTCAAATTTCGATTGCGATTTTTTAGCAGTTGGTAGCACTGACATCATTTTCAAATATGGCCGTGAGATATTCAGGTGTAGATCTTTACTCCTACCAAATTTTGTTTCGATTGCTGCAGCCGTTTAGGAGTTGATAGGGGGGGACACACACACAGCCAGACAGACAGACAGAAGGACAGACAGACAGACAGACAGACAGACACACATTTGCCCGATCTCATAAGTCTACTTTTTCCTCATTTTTGCAAAATGTGAAAAGTAGGCTAAACATACTTTAGTCGCCTCCGTAGCGTAGCGGTCAGCATGGTTAGCTGCCGCCCCGGAGGTCCTGGGTTTGATTCCCGGCTCTGCCACGAAATTTGAAAAGTGGTATGAGGACTGGAACCGGGTCTAAGCCTCGGGTGGTTCAAATGAGTGGAGGGGGTTCGATTTCCACCTCTGCCATCCTCGAAGTGGTTTTCCGTGGTTTCCCACTACGTCTTCGGGCAAATACCGGGATGGTTCCTAGTCTAAGGCCAAGGCCGCCTCCTTCCCTCTTCCTTGCCTATCCATCCCAATCCCCCCCCCCACTCCCTTCCTATCACTCATGAGGCCCCTGTTCGCTTTGCGCGTGTGCCGCCTGGGCGCGGTGCTGATCACACCTCCCCAGTTGTATCCACCCGGCCAGATGTTCCAAGCTCCAGAACACTGCCCATAGAGGCGGTAGTGGTGAGTTCCCTCGCTGAGTCCGTGGGAACCACCAACCTGGAGGGTAAACTGACTAAAAAATAAAGTATAATAATTTAATTAAATTAAAAATTTAATCAAATTAAAAATATTAAAAATAAAATAATAACAATTTTAAAAAATAAAAATAAAAAATAAATAAAAAATAACAAGAACTGCAGAAATTAAATTTTCTGCATCTACTTACGAGGCAATTTATGCTCTTAATTTCACTTAAATATTTACTCCCAAGTAAGAAAAAAAAAATTCTGAAAGAATTAGCCTAAGGGGATAAAGTATATACACCTCACAAAATTTACTAACTTTTCAAAATTTATATCCTCACTCGCTTTCTAGCCTACTTTCGATTTTTGTAAAAAATGAAAGTAGACTTATGAGATCAACACAGGGCGAAAAAAGTGTGTCTGTCTGTGTGTGTGTATGTGTGTGTGTGAGTCTGTGTGTGTGTATGTGTGTTTGTGAGTCTGTGTGTGAGTGTGAGTGTGTGTGTGTGTGAGTGTGTGTACTCTGAATGTCTGCCCCCCCCTATCAATTCGAACACGGTGAATGCGAATTGAACGAAATTTGGTACAAAGGTAGCATTAGCAAAGGACACCTCAGTGTCATGTTTTATATCGCCGCCATCTTGACGGAAACGTAATGACGGCCACACAAATGTTCAAAGCTTAAATCAAATTACGACTAACCTAATCATCCGATCTCTACCAAATTTTGCAACAACATACCTTCATGGGGGGAGCATCCTTTGACCAAACTAATAGGTCATCAGCGAAATAGTTTGCGGATGGCGGCCATCTTTGTGTGAAAATCGATTCCCCCTATTAATTCAAACACGGTGCAACCGAATAGAACGAAATTTGGTACAGAGGTAGTACTAACAAAAGGCACCTCAGTGTCATGTTTTATATCGCCGCCATCTTGACGGAAACGTAATGGCGCCCACACAAATGTTCAAAGCTTAGATCAAATTACGATTAACCTAATCATCCGATCTCTACCAAATTTTGCAACAACATACCTTTATAGAGGAAGCATCCTTTGACCAAATGACTAAGTCATTAGCCTAATAGTTTGCGGATGGCGGCTATCTTTGTGTTAAAATCAATTCCCCCTATTAATTCAAATACGGTGAAACCGAATGGAACGAAATTTGGTACAGAGGTAGCACTAGCAAAGGGCAACTCAGCGTCATGTTTTATATCGCCGCCATATTGACAGAAACGTAATGGTGGTCACACAAATGTTCAAAGCTTAAGTTAAATTACGACTAACATAACCATCCGATCCCTACCAAACTTTGCAACAACATTCCTTTATGGAGGGAGCATCCTTTGACCAATCTAATAGGTTATTAGCCTAATAGTTTGCGGATGGCGGCCATCTTTATGTCAAAAGTGATTCCCCCTATTAATTCGAACACGGTGGAACCGAATAAACGAAATTTGGTACAGCGGTAGAACTAGCAAAGGGCACCTCAGTGTCATGTTTTATATCGCCGCCATCTTGACAGAAACGCAATGGCGGCCACACAAATGTTCAAAGCTTAAGTTAAATTACGACTAACATAACCATCCGATCTCTACCAAACTTTGCAACAACATTCCTTTATGGAGGGAGCATCCTTTGACCAATCTAATAGGTTATTAGTCTAATAGTTTGCGGGTGGCGGCCATCTTTATGTCAAAATTGATTCCCCTATTAATTCGAACACGGTAGAACCGAATGGAACGAAATTTGGTACAGAGGTAGCACTAGCAAAGGGCACCTCAGTGTCATGTTTTATATCGCCGCCATCTTGACTGAAACGTAATGGCGGCCACACGAATGTTCAAAGTTTAAATCAAATTACGATTAACCTAATCATCCGATCTCTACCAAATTTTGCAACTACATACCTTTATGGAGGGAGCATCCTTTGACCAATCTAATAGGTCATTCGCCTAATAGTTTGCGGATGGCGGCCATCTTTGTGTCAAAATCGATTCCCCCTATTAATTCAAACACGGTGAAACCGAATGGAACGAAATTTGGTACAGAGATAGCACTAGCAAAGGGCATCTCAGTGTCATGATTTATATCGCCGCCATATTGTCAGAAACGTAATAGCGGCCACACAAATGTTTAAAGCTTAAATCAAATTACGACTAACATAACCATCCGATCTCTACCAAACTTTGCAACAACATACCTTTATGGAGGGAGCATCCTTTGACCAATCTAATAGGCCATTAGCCTAATAGTTTGTGGATGGCGGCCATCTTTATGTCAAAATTGATTCCCCCTATTAATTCGAACACGGTGGAAACGAATGAACGAAATTTGGTACAGAGGTAGCACTAGCAAAGGGCACCTCAGTGTCATGTTTTATATCGCCGCCATCTTGACGGAAACGTAATGGTGGCCACACAAATGTTCAAAGCTTAAATCAAATTACGATTAGCCTGATCATCCGATCTCTAGCAAATTTAGCAACAACATACCTTTATGGAGGGAGCATCCTTTGACCAAACTAATAGGTCATCAGCCTAATATTTTGCGGATGGCGGCCATCTTTGTGTGAAAATCGATTCCCCTTATCAATTCGAACACGGTGAAACCGAATGGAACGAAATTTGGTACAGAGGTAGCACTAGCAAAGGGCACCTCAGTGTCATGTTTTATATTACCGCTATGTTGACGGAAACGTAATCGCGGCCACCCAAATGTTAAAAGCTAAGATGTAATTACGACCAACCTAATAATCTAGTCTCTACCAAATTTTGCAACACCATATCTTTATGTGGGAAACATATGCAGACCAAACTGCAACAACATCAGCCCAATAGTTTGCAGATGGTGGCCAAGTATGTGTGCAAATCGATTCCCCCTATCAATTCAAACACGGTGAAACCGAATTGAACGAAATTTGGTACAGAGGTAGCACTAGCAAAGGGCACCTCATATTCATGTTTAATATCCCTATAGCACGTTGTATTTCAACAAGCTACTACAACCAACATTCAATCATACTCGTTGAAAAGGACAAAGAGTTATAACAATACCCATGCATTTAGGAGAAAGTAGGCTATATGTTCTTTACTGAACATCGTGTTTTTCTTTCAGAAAACAATCCTCGTTTCATGTCAATTTGCTTCGCCCCTTTTCAGCCCTTGGGACCAGAATTAACATTTCTTGGCAGAGACGGGAATCGAACCCCTTGGGCGACAACTAAGAATGCTAGCGGCTATACTAGGAGATGGGAAAGTTTTATTAAGAATCTATTTTATACAAATGCAATTTTAACGGCAACTTCAATTTTATTACAAAAATAACGGTAACGTGGTTTCTTTTAATAAATAACACCTTCCGTTACTTACATCCTGCTACTCCCAGGCTGAACCAGAAATATCTGGACCGCGCCTTACCTAGAACTCTTAGCATGGCATGTAATCTAATCTGCATCTAGGGAGCGGATTCTGAGTAACACCAACGGAAACGTAACACAGTTCAATGGTGTACAAAATAGTGATCATTTTAGTAAAGAAGCTTATTTTAGTAACTACATGAGGCTGAATGTTAATATATGGGGAAGGTGAGATCACTACGGTTTATCCCTCCGGGCAGCTTGCCACGATGGGTGAGTGGTTAACGTGTCGCCTACTAACCCTAAGCTTGCAGGTTCGCTCCTGGCCGTGTTAAGTGATTTTTGAAAGGCGGCAAAAATTACGACACGGATGTCATACGATGTTGGCATGTCAAATAACCCATTTGAATTCAGTAGGCCGTGTTCATAATGGCAAAATTAATCTCGAGAGTTTCCGCCAACACAAAGTTCCTAATTTCTCTACTAGAAAGCGCTATAGTGTTCAATGAGCTTAGATATCTAACCTCCTAGACTTTCATAGTGATTCAAGGAACAACTAAATTCGACATGCAAGCTACCCTCTGGGTGTCAAATAACAAAGCTTGCTGCCGGCACCCGAGGCTTTGCGATATTATTATTTATGTTCGACCCTCACTATTATGTGTTAGAAAACTGTATCATAATGATGGTCATTATAACACCCTTTTTCATTGTGATACAGTTTCTCCAGCCAATCAGAGCTCGTTCATTGACCAATTAGGTAACGATACCTTCGCGCATGCACTCAAAATCCAACATGTCGGACATAAACACAACATCGAACTATAATAAATTACCGACATGGAATACGCACCGTCCATATGTTCGCGTAAATAAATTGGCGAATATGAGACAAGAAATAGCACTGTACCGGTACCTTAATATCCCCAAAACCAATTTCTACACAGCGCGTGGTTTTGACACGACTTCAGTGACAGTTTTACTGAATACTGGTGCGCAGTCTGAACATATGGTATTGAAGCACACAGAGCGCATGCGTCGGTTGTCCAGAGAGCTTGGACAAGAGAGATATACTACCCACCGCAGCACCCGATCACAACATTCTACTGTAGTGACTGAACAGATATTTATGAATATTTATGTTAAAACATATATCATCATCATCATCATCATCATCATTTCCCCTTATCCAACTCCTGCCGGGTCAGGGTATTTATGGCACTTCTCCATTTTCCTCTTTCCTTCCACCATTCTTCTTCCACGATTTTGTCCCAGTCTAGATTTCTTTTACTTACGCTGTTCTTCACTGAATCAATCCACCTTGTTCTAGGTCTTCCTCTTGCTCTCTTACCCTTGCACTTCGCCTCCAGCATCTGTCTTGGTATTCTATTTTCCTCCATCCTCTTTGCATGTCCAAACCACCTTAGTTTATTCTTCTCAATTCTCTCATTTAGTTTTCCCATCCCAACTTCCTTCCTAACATCTTCATTCCTCACTCTGTCTTTCCTTGTCTTTCCTATCATACTTCTTAGGAATTTCATTTCACGGGCTTGGATTCTACTCTCTTGCCTGCTAGTCAGGGTCCAAGTCTCAGCTGCATAAGTTAGTATGGGAACATAGTTCTCTTTATACATTACCTCCTTGCTTTTCCTTGGTACTTCCTTATCCCAAACAAGTTTTCTTACACTTTGATGCTCTGCTGTACCCTCCTGCCAATCTCCATGTCCAACCTACCAGTTTGCATCAATTCACTTCCTAGGTATTTGAACGTGTCCACAATTTCCAAACTCTGACTTCCAATTTTCACAGTGCCCTTTCCTTGTCTTTCCCCTCTTGTCATCACCATGGTCTTGCTTTTCTCTATACTGATTTTCAGGCCGTACTTCTGAATATTTTCGTTCAGTGCATCTAGTTGTTTTTTCACTTCTTCGGTGTTCCTTCCCCAGACCACAATATCATCTGCAAATAACAGTAGCTTCATTTCTTTATGTCCATATGCTTCCCTTGTTTCCTTTACAATTTCATCCATCACCATTATGAACAAGAGAGGTGACAGCACACTCCCCTGTCTTAGTCCATTCTTGTTCCTAAACCAATCTGTCTTTCCAACTGGGGTCAGTACCCTGCTAACACAGTTGTTGTACATTGCTTGCACCATTTCCAACATTTCTCTTCCCAGTCTCTTCTTAACCATGGTTTCCCATACCTTCTCTCTGGGGAGACTATCATATGCCTTTTCTAGATCTATGAAAGTCATGATCAAATCCTCTCCATATTCCCAGTTCTTTTCCATCACCTGCCTCAAGCTAAAGATTGGGTTCACTGTGGATCTTCCACTCCTGAAGCCATACCGTTCCTCTTGCAACTCTCCTTCCACTTTTCTTCTCATTCTTCTTTCTAATATCCTTTCCAGTATTTTTACTATCTGTGATAAGAGGGTGATCCCTCTATAGTTATCACACATCTTTTTGTCCCCCTTCTTAAACACTGGTGTTATTAGCCCTTTCTCACAGTCTTCTGGTACACATTTCCGTTTCCACACACACTTTAGCAGTCGATACAACCATTGCATACCAACAGGTCCAGCAGCCTTTATCATTTCTACACTGATTTCATCCACTCCTGTTGCTTTTCCCATCTTCATTTTCTGTACTGCTAATTCCACCTCCAGCATTGTTATATCATCTTCTGTTATAGAGTCGTCAGGTTGTGTCACTTCCATCTCACCAGTACAATTGCTCACATTCAATAACTTATCGAAATATTCCTTCCATCGTCCCTTTATCTCTTCTGGGTGTGTTAACAACTCTCCATCTTCCTTTTTCACCAGCTTTGTGGTAACTCTTTCTTTCCTCTTACTTATTAGAAGCCCATACAGCATCCTTTTACTGCCACTTACATCTGTTTCCATTCTTCGTGTAAATTCTTCCCAACTTTTCTTCTTTTCTTCTCCTACCACTTTCTTACACCTCCGTTTGCTGTCTTGATACTTCCTTTTGCTTTCTTCTGTTTGATCCCGGTTCCATTCTTTCCATGCAGACTTCTTTTCTTTCACTGCTTTCTTCACTTCCTCATTCCACCACGGTGTCTTCTTCTCTTTCACTCTTGTTGACGTCCTACCACAAGCACTCTCTGCTTCACCAACAAATGCCTTTTTAAAGTGGGACCATTCCTCTTCTATGTTTTCCACTTCAGTAACTGGGATTTGTTGCTTCAATCTCTCCTGAAAATCTTCCTGTACAGTTTTGCCTTTCAATTTCCATACTTTTATTTTACTTTCTCTGATCTCCTTTAGGTTTTCCAATTTTTTCCATCTAAATTTTGCCACCACAGCTCTATGGTCCCCATCAAATGCTTCTCCTGGTAAAGCTGTCACATCTATCAGCTTTCTGCAATTAGTCCTTTCCACCAGAAAGTAGTCAATTACTGATTTTGTTCTTCTATCGCCCTAACCATATCTCGTAATTTTCCTCCTGTTTTTCTTCCGAAACCATGAATTAGGCTACCCACTATCAGTCCATTCCTTTCACAAAAGTTTACAAGTTCCTCTCCTTCCCGGTTCTTTTTTCCATATCCATACGGTCCAATGACTTCTTCCTTTCCTTGTCTCTCGTTTCCGACTTGTGCATTCACATCTCCCATGATCACCACTTCTACATCTGAAATTACTCTTTCTACATCCTCCAGGAATACTCCAATATCTTCTTCTCTGTTTCCAGTCTGTGGTGCATACACTTGTATGAAGTCCATCACGTCATTTTTCATCTTCATTCTAATTTTCATTATTCTGTCACTCACACACTCGACCACTTCAACATACTCCTCCAGTTGTTTCGAGGTTATCAGTCCCACGCCATTTTTTGCCTCTTGGCCACCACTCCAGTATAATGTATATCCTTTCTTCCTTCCTTTACCTTTCCATTTCACTTCACTCAGCCCCATCAATTCAACATTCTCCCTCTCCATGAAGTCTACCACCTCCTCCACCTTGCCTGTCAGGGTCATGACATTCATGATTCCCACTTTCATTTCGGTTGCTGGTCGCCCATTTCTCACAGTTCCCCCAGTACCAAAAGAACTGCGCGTCGCCTGCAGGGTACGCCCTAACCTTCTCCGAATCATTGGAAGTGCCATTTCCATTTTAGGCTATTATTACGATGGGGTTGCCACTCCCAAAACAAATAACACAGTTATAATTATCGTCGAACATAAACAGTCGTATGCAACTCGCCTATAATGGTAATTAAGACACTCGTATGGAAATTATAAAACTCGCATACGCTCGTTTTATAAAAATACTCGTGTCTTAACTATAGCCATTATAGGCTCGTTGCATAATGTACTATATTATTATTTATTTATTTACATTGTTTAGACCCAAAGGATCACATTAAGCAAATTATGTTCTGGTGCTGTTCTTCTTGTCCTTCCAGAACTCCTTCATCATCTCACTGTGTCGGACTCGACGTTCCTCCGTCCATCCTTTCCCTGGTCTCCTTGGTCGATCTTCATGTTTGACTTCCCAACTGTGGATCTTATGTCGGAATGTCATTCGATCGTCTATGTCTATTGGTATGATGTTGGCACTTTGGAGATCAATTTGGACTTGGGTAACCCAGACTGTTGTCACTAAGTTTTCGTAAGTGAGTCAATATTCTCTTTGTTAGCCGGTCGTCATTCAGTCTCATAATGTGGCCGTAGAATCTCAGTCGTCGCTTGCGGAAATCTGACTCGATGTTAGAGTATCTGTCTGTGATTGTGTGTGATTGCAGACGATATCCGTCATCTGTGAGTTTAGGGCCCAATATTTTACGGATGATTTTTCTCTCAGCCTTCTTGATGTTCTCAAGATCCCCTTTGTAGTTGAGGTTTAGTGTCTCGCTGGCGTAAAGTGTCTCAGGTTTGATGACAGTCATGTAGTGTTGAATTTTGGTGTTGATGCTCATGCATTTCTTGTTGTAAATATGTGCGATTTTTCCGTATGCTTTCCGCAATTTAAGTGCACGAGATTTTTGCGCCACTCTTTCCATACCTGTGGGTTCAATAATTTCACCCAAATACTTGAATTGATTAACCCTTTTTATCATACCGTACTCTGTGAGTAATTTTTTTGCTTGAATGTGTTTTGTCGATATAAACTCGGTCTTTGTGAAGGAAATGTGTAGTCCGACCTTTTCAGCACACTCTTTTAAGACCTCAATCTGAAGAATTGCCGTTCGTTCATCTGCGGAGAGGATTGCAAGATCATCTGCGAAAGCGAAGCATGTCACGTCGATATTATCAGTTTGCCTTCCTAGCATGACGGGCTTCCAGGTATTCCGACTCCTCAGTTCATTTCTCCATTCTTTCATGACCTTCTCTAGGACGATATTAAAGAGTAGAGGGGAGAGCCCATCACCCTGCCGTACACCTGTTCCGATGAGGAAAGGTTCAGATACTTCACCAAGGAACTTGACTTTGGAAGTTGTTTCAGATAGGGTCTGTTGGATGAGGCGTCGTGTTTTCGGGTCGAGGGTGTATTCTTTGAGTATATTAAAGAGGGATAGGCGGTCGACAGAGTCATAAGCTTTCTGAAAATCGACGAATACGCAGATGGTTGGGAGATTTCGTAAAGCTCGAAGTTTCAGTGTGGACTTGAGGTTGAAAATTTGTTCAGTACTTGATCTGTTTGGTCTGAACCCTGCCTGGTATTCACCAATGAGAGGCTCGAGCTGTTCTTGTGTGCGTTGTAGGAGGCAAGCAGAGAAGACTTTGTAAGGTACTCTTATTATTACTCTTGTTCGTTACGGCCAACTAAGTACCACGTCATGTCAACTGTACTCTTTCTTTCATTCGCAATCGATGTTGCACCTTTCTCTCTGTCGTCCACGCCTTCCCGGTTTTTAGCTTCGGCTTAAGTTGAAAACTCCGATGTTTTTGAAGTTTTTCCCTAAGTGGGCCACGCTCCTGGATATCTTCACGTGTTTTCCCAGTCTCCAACAGATCTTTCTCTACTTCACTGAACCATGCCCAATTTGTCTTTTTCTCACGGAGGAAAGCAAACATTCTGTTGGATAGCCGTGTTGAATTCATTCGGGTTATATGTCCATGAAAAGAAATCCTCCTTTTCCTCATCACGTCAGTTATTTTCTCTACGTGAGTGTACAACTCGTGGTTGTGGCGTCTTCGGAACTCGCCGTGTTCTTTGACTGGACCCAGGATTTTCCTCAATATCTTCCTTTCCTTGGTCTCCAGTTTTTCCATTATGCCTTTTCTATTCATGGAGAGACATTCCGTTGCATACGAAGCTTCTGGCCGGATGATCGTGCAGTAGTGCTTCAGTTTTGCATTCAAGGATATAGATCTTTTGTTGCACACATTCTTAGTTAGATGGTAAGCCATTTCAATTTTATTCAAGAGTGACGCAAAAGCCTCGTTTTCGTACATTGTATTATTATTATTATTATTATTATTATTACTACTATTATCCCTCTGGGCTACGTTTTAACATGGGAAATATTTCGCGAGTCGCTTTAAAGCTGTGGAAAAATATTCTTGGGCTGTATTCCAGCTCACGTCTGTTTCTACTGGGTTCGTGGACATACAGGTACTATTGTGAATAACCGAGCAGTCGAACTAGCTAAAGAAGCGGCAAAATCAACAATGTTAGTTTCATATGACAGAACTCTAATATGTCACCTGAAAAGAGAGATTTATTTATTTATTTATTCGTATCAGAAGTTTACATTTTACATTTAAAATATGGTACTTAACAATGCACATATCAAATCGTTTCTGTCCAAAATTTTGCCAAGTCACGGGCATTAGGTGTCGCAGCCATCAAGTCCTCCATTGCGCAACTTAGAGGACACCTAATGCAGTTCATGAAATGGACTGTGGTTTGGACTTCACCACAATCACATAGCCTGGATGTGCCAGAAAAAACCCACTTTAACATATTGGTTCTTGATCTACCAACACCAGTGCGAAGCCTGTTCGATGACTTCCACGTAGACCAGTCGCAGTGTTCCTCATGTCCTGGAGGGAGATTTTCAATTGGTAACATCCAGCCATCAAGTTGAGTATTTCTAGATCTCCATAATCTTAACCTTGTGGACTTAGCAGATTCATGTAGATCTTCTGTTGTACTCAGGAAACTCCTCCTAGACCTCAGTCGTTGATGGGCAGGTTCATGTCCGTACAATGGGTGTGCGCATGAGGTAATTGCTTTGGTTTTCTCAGTCGTGGCTGCAACTTCTCTTCTAATATCTGGTGGGGCGATTCCAGCCAAACAGTAGATTCTATCTCGTGATGTTGGTCTCAAACAGCCAGTGATAAGTCGGCATGTTTCATTAAGAGAAGTCTCAACTTGTTTAGCATGACTGGAACTGTACCAAACAGGACAAGCGTACTCTTCAGCGGAGTAACACAGAGCGAGGGCTGTAGTTCGCATCGTATTTGGCTGTGTGCCCCAATTGGTTCCAGACAGTTTGCGAAGGATTATTATTAATAATATAAGAGAGATAAGATACTACATAACTCACCAGTGGAATAATATTTGGACCTTATCTTCGAAAGGATCTGTTACGAGAGAAATATTTCTTCCGGAGATTCATCATTCCAAGTGAGCAGCAGCATGCATCAATCGTCCAACGCTGCCAGTCGCATTGCAAACAGTGACATGGAGGCGTCAAACGAAGAGCAAATAGGTGTTGTTTGGTTTCTGACAGCGGAAGGAGTAGGGGGAACTGTCATTCATAGCCGAATGGCACAAGTGTACGGCGAACACTGCGTGTCCCTTGCAAGGGTCAAGGCGTGGCACAAGTACTTCAGGGAAGGACGGGTGTCCTTAGCTGATGATGCCCGGTCTGGGGCACCCCCCTGCATTACCGATGACAACGTCCAGCTGGTTGATGCACTCATTACCCAGGACCGCCGAGTGACAGTGAACGTCATAGCCGCCGTGGTCGGATTAAGCGTCGGAAGTGTGCACACCATCATGAAGGAACGACTGCACTTGCGGAAAGTGTGTGCCCAATGGGAGCCCCACAGTCTTCAACCACACCAGGAAGCATGTCGAATGGCCTACTGTCTTGGTCTTGGTTGGACGATTGATGCATGCTGCTGCTCGCTTTGTATCGTCACGTGACGTGCACGCTTGCCCTCTAGCGACAGGCTGTGACCTTCCAGGCTCTGGTCGGAACCATACCTCGTTACACACGCCACGATTAGCCCACGTCGTCACCGGTTTGCGCATTACAGCCTCCGGCACGTTACTTTTTAAACGCACCTTATATATTTAAAAGATCATGTTATTCACATTTTCCTACATTCATCCATCATATTTTCCATAAGTTATTATAATGAATTACACATACTGTTGTAAGTATTTTGTAATTGTCGAACTATAACCCTAACATGTTAGGCAAAATTGGGTTCTTCTCTGTTTTCGGAAACTCAATATATAAATAATAAACCCTGGCATATTGAGAACAGTATTCAAACTAAGGAAACATTTGCTGGAGCATTCAAACGGAGGATTCTGAGAAAATATTCACTAGAGCATTCTAACCTAGGAATATTCCCTCGAACATTCCAACCGAAGAATATTCACGGAAGCATTCAAACCAAAGAATATTCGAGGGAGTAATCAAACCGAGGACATAGGCCTAATCACTGGAGCATTCTAGTATGAGAATGTTATTGGTTTTACGTCCCTGTTAACCACAGCAGCGTCTCTTTTTATTAGTATTATTATTAACTACTGCGACTTTTAAAGACGTCGGGGTGCCTGAATTTTGCCCCAAAGGGGATTATTAACGTGCCAGTAAATCTAACACTGCTCCCTCGAATTTGCGCACCCTCAAATGTCAACTGACTGCGACAGGATTCGATCATGCAACCTTGGGCACAGCAGGCGAGAACGTTACCGCTGAGTCACACAGCTAGTCGAATCCGGAGCAATATTCGCGGGGGATTTCAAACAGGAATAATGACTGATGTATTTTCAAACCGAAGGATATTCGTGACCCACACGAGAAAAACACTGCCCTAAAGGTTCATATAAAAAGATCGCTTAACTTCACTTAATGTAGCAGCCTAGTATCTCTCTTGCCTGAGTCGACATCGAATTCGTCTGTGATTTAAAGGTTTTATTGAATAAGAGTTGTAATGTAAATATCACTCCCACCTCTAGGACTTTATAGAATATTTATCAGCGAGTCTCAATTTTTCACGAACAGGGATAACCCCATTTTCAATGACGACTTTTAAATATTCATATACTGTATTATATGGCCCTGCAAATAGCCGTGAAATTGTGACGTACGATTTACATATGTCAAGGCCACTGCTGTTTAAATTGGAAGTTTGCAATCGCTCGACTATCGAGAGGATATGCCTTCCGATCTCCATACCTATAATTAGGGATAACGTCTGTCAACATATTTGTTCAGAATGCGATTTTTTATAAGATTCTATTTTATGAGAAGTGAGAGGATTAAGGTTTACTAGTGGACTCTCTCCCAGGGGCTCACTCCTAGTGGGACGTGGGTTGGCGATCACGAGACCCCAGCTAGTCCGGCATTGCTTCCACTTACTTTTTCCGGGCTCCTCTCCGTCTTCTTTCCTGTCGACCTATCTTGGTCAACTCTTGTTCTCTTCCAATCCCAACGGTATTAGGGTATCCGAGGCCTAGGGAGCCTTTCACTTTCCCTCCTTAATTGGCCCTTGTCTCATCTTTTCTGTTACCCTCATTCTTCGAGGGGTCAGCCTTCTTTTTCTTTTCATGTTATCTCCTGCCTTCTACATAAGGCCCTCAAGGAGGCAGGGTGTTTGTAGCCCCACTACTTCTGGTGCAATCTGGATAGTGCTACACTCTCAAGGGCTCACGGCTTGTTAGTTTGGAAGTTGGCGACCCCGAGGGGTTCCTGAGCTGGGTCCGTTTTTCACCAGTTTTCCTCTGACCTTGGGGCCGTCCCTCTACCCTTTCCTATCTGCCTTTCATGGCTCTCCTTCCTTCCAAGTCCCTCATCCTCATTCTTCGAGGGTTAAGGACATTCCTTTCCTTCCTGTCCTTTATTTGCTCTATCGTTTATTTGTTTACAATTTCTTCTTCTAGTCTGTAAATTTTCAGTTATTAAAAAAAAAAAAAAAAATGTATTGCCTCGGGTGCCTGGTGCAAGCTTTGTTAATTGACACCCAGAGGGTAGCTTGCATGTCGAATTTTGTTGTTCCTTTGAACGCTATGAAAGTCAAGGAGGTTAGATATCTAAACTCCTTGACACTACAGCGCTTTTAAGTAGAGAATGGAGGAACTTTGTGATGGCGGAAAATCCCGAGATTAATTTTGCCATTGAACACGGCCTACTGAATTCAAATGGGTTCTTTAACATGCCAACAACGTATGACTTGAGTGTCGTAATTTTTTGTCGCCTTCAAAAATCACTTACCATGGCCAGGAGCGAACCTGCAATCTTGGGGTTGGTAGTCCGACACATTAACCACTCACCCACCGTGGCAAGCTTCAGTTAGTAGGATCATTAGTTATAGTTTTCAGTCTCACCTTATCTTTCACTCTCACCCAAACTTTTTTTTTTTAGCGTATGGCTTTTAGTGCCGGGAGTGCTTCGAGACGGACACCCAATGGGTGAGCTACAAGTACCGTTGGGGAGGGAAGGAGGGAAGTTGGAATGTAAGGACGAGGAGTTGAAAGTTAGCGGCTGTGGCCTATAGTTAGGGACCAACCCCGGCATTTGCCTGGAAGGAAGATGGGAAACCACAGAAGACCATCTTCAAGGTTGCCGGCGGGGGGATTCGAACCTCCTCGCCTCCCGGATGTGAGCGACTGCCATCAGTCATGCCGTAACGACCACGGCTAAGTCACCCGGTTAGGCCCCTTAAAACAACAATTATCATCGTCATCACTAGTGGACTCTCGCATGTGTATAAACCTCCCGCCTGGCTTATTGGTATGCGGGCTCGACGCGACACAGATCTCTCAGGAGCTACCGTCTTGTTTATTTACACGCACTTTATAAAGAGATAGATTGGTTGGTTGATTCCTTAGTTTAGGAGCTGCGACAACGCAGTCATGTAGCCCCGTGTACTTTGGGTGTGTGAAGAATCTGTCTGATAACCGGTGTTAATTGTGATGACTGTATTACTGAGTGTTATCTGTTTTTAATTCAAGTAAGGACTGCAGACTTTAATTTCAAGTAGTCCCTACTTTTGCCACCAAATGCTACCGACCACAACACCTAGCTTGCGCACTTTGCTATTAGATGGCATCGAAGTCAGCACTTGGCGGCGAACGTTGGAACTAATAGGGCATTATCAATTCTAACCTACGAAATTTAGCTTCACACAAGTGTAATATTAGTGGAAGTTTCTTTTACATGCCATAAATGTATGACATGGGTCCACCGGATTTACTTCTCCGAAGGAAGGCATACTGAGGGATTTTAACGCTCTTAAAAAATCCGACGACTTTGGCCGGGATCGAACCCGTGATCTTGGCCATAGAAGCTCAGCATGCTACCAACTACGCCACTGAAGCCACCAATATAAATACTGTATTTCAGTTGACTTCTCAAAAAATGCAAGATTTTTTTCTGTACTATTGAGACAATTTGGAAACTTTTGGTACAAACCGTTCCTTCTAAATCCCTCTGGTATAAGAGCTTGAATTTTGTGCGATGGTTATACTAATGTGTATATTTGTGATCCAGTTGTTTAATTTAGGGCCTTTAGGACAACGAGATCATTTCAGTCCCGTATTCTTAGGTGTGGATTCCGCGTGATAACCTGTGTTATTGTGATGGCTCCACTAGTGTCTGTATTTGTAATTTTCTTGTTATTGTTTCATTTTATGATTTCATCACATGGCCAATTTAGCCACCCGTACATTTGATAAATAAATAAATAAATAAATAAATAAATAAATAAATAAATAAATAAATAAATAAATAAATAAATAAATAAATAAAATAAATAAATAAATAAATACATAAATAAATAAATGCATTCATTCGTCTATTATAAGTACCATCTTCGACTTGTATATGGTGATCGCGCACGCTTCAACATGTGGGAACTAGGTGCGCATGCACTTATTGCCATGGTAACTAGGTGTCTTCTAAATTTGTGGACGCAAAACAATCCACACTAATGCCAGATAAATCCCCAGCCAAAGAGTATATCGATGTTAAAAAATACAGTTTTATTTCAAAATAAATGAGAATAATATCTCTACTGTACATATTATAAAACTAAGTCCCCGATTCTTGGATGTAACGGGTAATCTCGAAAACCACTGGACGGATTTTGATGCGATTTCCACCATTCTGTAAAGGATTTATCGAGGAAGGTTTCTGTAGAAAAAGCATTCATTTATGACCAAAGGAAGCTAAGGAGTAACGATTTCAGTGAATCGAGTCGAATAAAAGTCTGCCGTCCGTGTGCCTATTTTAAACTTACGCTAGGTAAACCGTTAATGATATCCATAAGAATTGTTCAGCATGAAACGTTGTACAAAAATGTCCGTGACAGCATATCTCTATCTTTAATACATCGCCCACTATAAGCGTTTATGTGTTCTCATTTCTCCCAACAATCTCCATTAAGTGGACATTTAAATTACTAGTTTTGGCGAGAGTTTGCGAGCTAGCGAGTGAGCCTACCACCCCAGCTTCGGCCAGCATCAAACAGTCGAGTCATGTCGAGTTAAGATTTCATAGAAGAGTAGGCCTAGATGTGTTTGGAGTTTCACTGTTCACCTCTGCTTTTTTTTGAATTGTGTCTGGGACCTACCGTCCGTGGGACTTTTATGCTTACGCTGGGTATACCGTTAACGATACCGGGTGAAGCCGTATTTTATGTGTAAAATAGTCTTATAGAGTGTTTTCATTTGTACTCCCGGTCATATAGGAGAGTTGTTGCAAGGGCTATTTCGCATTACGGTGCTGTGTATTTTGGATTGTCAACAATGCCACACATCAAATACAATACAGCCTTCTCATAACTCACTTTTTGTCCTTAACGGCTGAGAGAATTACCGACACTTTATAAGCAAACACAACATCCTCCCACCTCTCAACGCTGGGTCCGTGGTTCAAATCCCGGTCACTCCATGTGAGATTTGTGCTGGACAAAGCGGAGGCAGACAGGTTTTTCTCCGGGTATTCCGGGTTTCCCTGTTACAGTTTCATTCCAGCAAAACTCTCCATTATCATTTCACTTGTCATTCATTTAATCAGTGCCCCAGGGGAGTGCGACAGGCTTCGGCAGCCGGCACAGTTTATATCCTCACCGCTAGATGGGGGCTTCATTCATTCCATTCCCTGACCCAATCGGTCGACTGGGAGCAGGCAGTGGATTTTCATTTTCAATGTACACAAAATTGAAACCAAAATAAAAACTTTCGATCTAAATAATACGTGGGTAGTTTGATGACTCTCCTTCTTTTGGTCCTTAATGGCTGACAGAATTACCAATACTCTACAAGCAAACACGACGCCGAGGATCGAGCAAGGGCCTCTGCGGTGAAAGCCAAGGATGCTAGCAACTGCTGTAGAGAGAGGAAAGTAGCTAGGCCAAGCATACCGCGACCTAATTGAACCTGTGTGACTAAGCTCCTCTGGAATTTGGCACGCTGTCATCACTTCCTGGTTCTAGATGTCACGCCTCTGTACAACAACCTTGACACCTGCCTTGGACCTCACCCACTGCCTCCATCCCCCACACTACGGGCCACAATTTTTTAGATAAATAACGCCATCATCAGTTGCTATCTTTAGCCTACTTTTCACATTTTGTAATAATGAGGAAAAAGTATACTTATGAGATCGATCCGGGCAAATGTGTGTCTGTCTGTCTGTCTGTCTGCGTGTGCGCGGGTTCCCCCTCCCTATCAACTCCTAAACGGCTGCAGATATCACAAACAAATTTGGTATGAGTAAAGATCTATATCTGATCTAAAAATAACATCAATGCTACCAACTGATAAAAATTCACAATTGAAATTTGAGCTCTATGTTGGATATCTCAAAAGTTATGCATGCGAGCTGTTCCAAAATTGGCACACACAGAGATAAATTAATTTTCAGGAGCCCATAGATGACAGCGTTCCCAATATGAAGCCTGCTGATAGGTCCAACATTTAAATGCATGTAACTTCTATATTATGAGATTTCAACCATATTTCGTATGTGCTTTGTGTACCATAACAGATAAGACTATGCGTATTCTTGTGAGCCAACAGAGCTGGCAACTGTTAATAAATGCTGTTCCTATTTTTTAAATTCTAATACAAATATATCAGAAAGCATGCAACCTAACAGCACACGTATAGTACCTGCCATTATAGATTAATTTGGAGTAACTGATATACGTCGATGCTGCCAACATGGCTCTAAGCCTGCTGATAGCTTCAATTTTAAGTGCATTTAACTTCTATACTAACAAATCGATTCCAACCAAATTTTGTATGTGATTTGTGTACCATAACAGATATGACTACACGTATTCTTAAGAGCCATCTGGGCAGCCAACTGTTAATAAGTGCTCTCACTAGACTTTTTAAAAATCCCAATTCCAATATATCAGGAAGTATGCAAGCCAACAACTCTAAATTTTACACACGTATTTTACCTGACATTCTAGATTAATTTGGAATAACTGTTACATGTCAGTGCTGCCACCATGAATCTAAGCATGTCGATAGGTCTAATTTTTAAATACTTGTAAATTCTATATTGACAAATGGATTTTATCCAAAATTGGGACAATAATAGGTCATAATGTTTCAGATGAATTCTGAGCAACATATACATGACACTATTGCCAACATTATTTTACGAGCACTGATAGATCCAATGTAACATTTCATTTCTGATATATAGATTATTCATTGGCTTTGGTGGCGTAGTTGGTAGCATGCTGAACTGCTGTGCCCAAGATAGCGGGTTTAAACCCGGCCGAAGTCGTCGGATATTTTAAGAGCCTTAAAAACCCTTCAGCATGCCTTCCTTCTGAGGAGAAGTAAAGCCGGCGGTTCCATGTCATAGATTTATGGCATGCAAAAGAACCTTCCACAGACTAAACTTATGTGAAGCTAAATTGTTAGGTTAGATTTCGTCAGAAGGCTCTATCAAAGTTCCAACGTTCACCACTAGGTAGCTTGCCACGGTGGGTGAGTGGATAGCGTGTCGGTCTACTAACCCCAAGATTGCAGGTTCGCCCCTGACCGTGGTAAGTGATTTTTGAAAGGCGGCAAAAATACGATACGCATGTCATACGATGTTGGCATGTCAAAGAACCCATTTGAATTCAGTAGGTCGAGTTCATAATGGCAAAATTAATATCGGGAGTTTCCGCTAGCACAAAGTTCCTCATTTCTCTACTAGAAAGCGCTATTGTGTTCAAGGAGATTAGATATCTAACATCTAACCTCCTTGACTTTCATAGTCAAGGAACTACGAAATTCGACATGCAAGCTACCCTCTGGGTGTCAAATAGCAAAGCTTGCACCAGGCATCCGAGGCCATACGATATTATTATATTATTACCACTAGGTATCATTGATATCTGGCGAAAGTTGGAAATACTTGAAATTGAACGGAACTTGTAGCTCACCCGAAGGGTGTCCGCTGGAAGCAGCTACAGACTCAGGCGAGCCGAACATGTCCTCGGACACTCCCGGCACTAAAAGCTATACGATAAATAAATAAATAATTGGCATGATGCTTAAATTTTAAGAAATGTAGGCTAATTAGTACGTCACGGAACTACTTGTTTTATATACACTGCTCGGCAAAAGTTTGGACTAGCATAGATTTTACTACAATGATTTCTTATAGTAAACCATTGAGGTTTATTTATTTATTGAATATCCGAACAGTTTATTTATTATCATTTTAATTGACCTTGTCAACTTCGTCGTTACGCTGGGGTCTGGCTACGTTACGGGACGAAATGTATCCAGATGCACTGAGGTGTGTGACGTCATAGTACCGCTTGGTGCATGTGTTCCCCGACAATCTCTACTTCGTTAGTATAAGACAAAAATCCCCGATTCTTGGATGTCACGGGTAATCTCGAGAACCACTGGATGGATTTTGATGCGGTTTTCACTATTCTGTAAAGGATATCTCGAGGAAAGATTCTGTAGAAAATAATTTATGTATGATCAAAGGAAGCCAAGCAGTAACGATATCAGTGAAAAAGTCCAAACAAACTTGGCGTCCGTGCTCTTCTTAAGCTTACGCTGGGCAAACCGTTAAAAATATAAATACACTATGAGCCTAAGAATTGGTCAGCATGAAACGTTCTACAAAAAAGTCCGCGAGAGCATATCTCTATCTTCAATACATCGCCCACTACAAGTGTTTTTAGACTGGATGGAAGAGGCACATCCCCGCGCGCTCTGGTGAGCGTGACGGCATCCCGCGCGCTTGACCTTGCTTTGCCCTTGGTTTGTACTTGCCGTCAAGTTTATCTTGGGGTAAGAGGTCGCACTCCTCTATGGCAGCGTCAGCATACAATATTTGATGAGGAAAGAATTCACGATGAAAATGAAAAAGAAAATGAAAAAATGAAAGAAAAAACATGACTGACTAACGAGCCTACTTTTCTTAAAATTTAAGATTCATGCCAATGATTATTCTATATGGATCTATCTAGAATAATGAAATTAAGTTGGCAATATATAAATTTCAAATTAGTTCGAAATACTGTATACCTGGCATAATGTAGCCTAATAGAGCACTACAGTTGGCAGCACTGGTGACCGAATATATTCTCAGTTCCATCTCGTAAGGTACAGGATACAAAATTTGGTTGAAGTCCAATGGATAGCATGGACGTTACATGCAGTTAAACATTGGATCTAACAGTGCGCGTAAAATCATGTTGGCAAATATGTCATGCATGTATTGGTCAGAAATAATCTGAAATAATACGATCTATTGTTGTGTCAATTTTGAATGAAATCCATTAGTTAGTATAGAAGTTACATGCATTTTAAAATTGGACCTATCAGCAGGCTTAGAATAATGTTGGCAGCACTGACGTATATTAGTTACTCCAAATTAATCTTAAGAATACGCTCAGTCATATCTGTTTATGTACTCATAGCACATACAAAATGTGGTTGAATTCCAATTGATAGTGTAGAAGTAATATGCATTTAAAAATTGGACCAATCCGCAGGAATATAATCATTTTGTCAACACTGCCATTTATGGCCTCCTGGAAATTAAACTGAAATATTATTATCTATACGTGTGCCAATTTTGAAATAGCTCCCATTCATATTGTTACGTGCCATGTTGAATAATGCGTTTCGTTCAGCCACAGGACGTCGTGTTTCAACTCAAACTGTGCGCAATAGGCTGCATGATGCGCAACTTCACTCCCGACGTCCATGGCGAGGTCCAGCTTTGCAACCCCGACACCATGCAGCGCGGTACAGATGGGCCCAACAACATGCTGAATGGACCCCACGGAATTGGCATCACGTTCTCTTCACCGATGAGTGTCGCATATGCCTTCAACCAGACAATCGTCGGAGACGTGTTTGGAGGCACCCTGGTCAGGCTGAACGTCTTAGACACACTGTCCAGCGAGTGCAGCAAGGTGGTGGTTCCCTGATGTTTTGGGGTGGCATTATGTGGGGCCGACGTACGCCACTGGTGGTCATGGAAGGCTCCGAAACGGCTTTACGATACCTGAATGACATCCTCCGACCCATAGTGCAACCATATCGGCAGAATATTGGAGAGGCATTTGTCTTCATGGACGACAATTCTCGACCTCATCGTGCACATCTTGTGAATGCGTTCCTTCAAGATAACGACATCGCTCGACTACAGTGGCCAGCATGTTCACCAGACATGAACCCTATCGAACATGCCTGGGATATGTTGAAAAGGGCTGTTTATGGACGTCTTGACCCACCAACCACTCTGAGAGATTTACGCCGAATTGTCGTTGAGGAGTGGGACAATTTGGACCAACAGTGTCTTGATGAACTTGTGGATAGTATGCCACGACGAATACAGGCATGCATCAATGCAAGAGGACGTGCTACTGGGTATTAGAGGTAGTGGTGTGTACTGCAATCTGGACCACAAATGCTGAAAGTCTAGCTGTATGATGGTACAACATGCAATGTGTGGGTCTCATGAGCAATAAAACGAGCTGAAATGTTGTTTGTGTTGATATCTATTCTCTTTGTATTTGAAGGTTCCGGAACTCTTGGAACCGAGGTGATGCAAAACTTTTTTTGATGTGTGTAAAAGCTGCATTTCACAAAATGTATGACTCATACATTTCTTGTAATTCAGTTAAATTCCCTATTGTAAAACTTGAATAATGATTCTTGGAAACAGGATTTGAACAATAGTTGGATACAAATTTGAGTGGGTAGCAACGTAAATATCCACGACACTATACAGGTTTCTTAACTTACTGGAAAGACATTATAAATACAGATACGTTCCAAGAAATATCAGCCTGGTGTATGTACGGTATAATTCAGGATATTCCTTTGTGCGCGCGTATGACTTATCAGAAGTGACTAGGCACAAAGCCAAGCGTACTTTTCAAAAGTAATACTCTACCTCAGGGGTAGCCAACCGGCGGCACGGGTACCACGCAGAAAGTCGCTATTGAGTCGTCCAGTTGCAAAACTCGTTTAATCCACTTGTAAATAAGGATCAAGTCGTAAAATTATTTACCGGTATTTAATTATTTTATTTTATTTTGTTATTTTTTATTATTATTTTGTTTTGTTTTACTTTATTTCGTTTTTTGTTTTATTTAATTTTGTTTTTATTTTGTTTTGTTTATTTTGTTTTATTTTGATTTTGTATTGTTTATTTTGTTTTATTTTGTTTTGTTTTATTTTGATATTTCAGAAAACAAACACAAAACAAAAAACAAAATACGAAGCAAAAAGCAAATTTCAAACACAAAAAGAGAAAACATAAAACTAAGAAACACAAAGTAAAAAGCAAAATTCAAAAACAGCAAAACCGAAAACAAACACAAAACCAATAAAAATAAACAATGACGAAGTAAAAAGCAAAATTCAAAAACAAAAGCAAAAGCAGAAAACAAAAACAAGAAACATGAAGCAAAAAGGAAAAGCAGAAAACAAACACAAAACCAAAAACACAAAGCAAAAAGTAGAAAACAACAAACACAAAAGATAGTCTACGTGAGGCAAAGTCCAGAGAAACGTTTCTCATGAAAATGATTCTTATTCATAAGTGGATTAAACGAGTAGACTATTGTAACTTGACGACTCGTATGTACTTTTAATAGTCTTCTTCTTCTTCTTCTTCTTCTGTCGTTTAGGCTGACTGTGTAACCACGTTAATTTGATTTCAGATGCTTCTGGGTATCTATTTTAGCCCAGTACTCCTTCATTCTATCGCTCTGGATTCTCCTCTTTTCTGCAGTCCAAGGTGCCTGAATCCGGGATGTAGGATGACTCATAAAGCCCGTGAAATTCTTAATTTTGGCTGTGTATGCTTCCCTGAGATGGACCAGTGATGGACGAAGCAAAGAGGATATAAAAAGTAGGTTAGCACAGGCAAGGAAAGTATTTCTACAGAAAAGGAATCTGTTGACATCGAATATAGATTTAGGTATTAGGAAGTCTTTTTTGAAAGCCGTTGTCTGGAGCGTGGCGCTCTATGGAAGTGAAACTTGGACTAATGGTGCAGCAAAAAAGAAGAGAAATGAAACGTTTGAAATGTGGTGTTTCAGGAAGAAGATCAGATGGGTAGACAGGGTTACGAATGAAGACGAGTAAGAGAGGAGAGATATTTCTGGCAACTGCTTATGAAGAGAAGAGATAGGTTGGTAGGACACATACTAAGACATCCAGAAATAGCAGACTTAGTTATAGATGGAAGGGTCGAGGATGAGAACAGTAGGGGTAGACCAAGGTTAAAGCAGATTGCCTCGGAGGTAGGGTGTGGTAGCTATGTAGAGGTTAAACGATTAGCTCAGGACAGGGAAGCATGGAGAGCAGCATCAAACCAGTCGAAAGACTGAAGACTCAAACAACAACAACAACAACATGCTTCCCTGTTGCTGACTTCAGCTTCAGATGTTGCCATTTCGTCTAGATTCTTCTTCACCTCCTGTTACCATCGAGCTGTGGTTTTCCTGGTCGTAAAAAAAATCATTATCGTGTTGGTTAATTTACCTAGCTCCATTCTGCATATACAGTATGTCCAGAGAACATTGCCCTTCTTTTGAGGATGGTGTCGGAAATTTTATCCGATCTGTGGTATAATTCTTGGTTCCCTATGACCCATGAGGTTCAAGTATCTTCCTAAGAATCTTTCCCTCTATTACCTCCAACGTTTTGATAATTCCTTTCTTTGTCAGACACAAACATTCAGCTGCATATATGGCTTCTGGACGAATCACTGTTTGGTAGTGTCTCAGTTTTGTGTTGATCGAGATAGTCTTCTCATTGCAAGCGTTCCAGGCTAATTTGTATGCCAAGTTTAACTTGTTAATTCTAGATTCCATTGCCTCTTTTTTTGGCAGCTTGTTCTCGAACCATTCTCCCAAGTGCTTAAATTTCTCCACATTTTGATCCGTTCTCCCTCTACTGCATCTGCACCATAAGTCAATAAGTTAGCATCGCTGTGAGGAGAACTATACTTAAGTGTACATTTTTTCTAGTGCATGCTAAAATTTGTTAATTGATGTAATATTATTACAGTGTGATATTCTAAATAGTATACACGCGCATATACGCCGTTACTCACGTAAATCACAAAACCTTGTAACACAAAACAAACCTAACGTATAACGAGATTCAAATTGCGAATCGTACTATAATCGCCTAACGACGTGGTATTGAACCACATTATCAATAAATGATAAAAATGGTCCGGTTAGCTCAAACAATGCCAGCGTTTCGCCCCAGTGTGCCGTTGGGCTCGTCAGTTGGTACAGACACACCTACCAATACGCGTGGCTAGCACATACTGAGAAAGCCATGCAAGACACAAAATACAAGCAGTATTGACGTCACGAGCATGCCAATGTGCTATGGGAGTCAAACTCCCTTTCATAAAAACAAAAGCCTTACCTTGGCAATCCAAATAAGGTTTTTAATATTCCCGAAGGGAATATGATGTAGTTTCCATTTGAGCGGATGAATTATGAATCACATTAGTAGGTAGTTAAATCGGGAGAAAAGTCTATTTAAATGTTTCAACTTCGTTTGGCCGCCATGTTGGATTGGTGAGCCGTATAGAATTTGAAGGGCACGGCCGCAGTCGGCCAAGATAGTACTATGAAATCGCTCCAACCATTTAGATTTTATTAGAAGGGGAGGGGGGTGGGGGTGACACATGGACGCACACACATACACACACACGGACAAAAGGTGATCGCATAAGCCCATTTTTTTTTTCATAAATGAAAATAGGCTAAAAAGAGACAAATCGTAACACCTGTTGCATTACGTGTTCAGTTCCTCACAAGAAATTTTGAACCACGGACAAATAAGACGTGTTACTCATTCAACGTAACGTATATTGCAACCTTGACTCGCCTATTGTTCTGCCTCTCACATCGGAGTATTCGTAAGGTGGAATTGTATGCTTTTCCGTTTCACTACTTCGCTAGTGTCGGACTACCAACCCCAAGATTGCAGGTTCGCCCCTGGCCATGGTAAGTGAATTTTGAAGGCGACAAAAAATACGATACTCATGTCATACGTTGTTGGCATGTTAAAGAACCCATTTGAATTCAGTACGCAGTGTTCAATGGCAAAATTAAATAATCTCGGGATTTTCCGCCAACACAAAGTTCCTCCATTCTCTACTTGAAAGCGCTGTAGTGTCAAGGAGTTTAGATATCTAACCTCCTTGACTTTCATAGCGTTCAAAGGAATGACGAAATTCGACATGCAAGCTACCCCCTGGGTGTCAATTATCAAAGCTTGCACCAGGCACCCGAAGCCATACGATATTATTATTACTTCGCTATTCCAGTCATTTCCGATATGAGTATAACTAGGTAATAACTTAGGTGTACCTTCGAGGGGATACCGGGCAGTTTGTACCAAGAACATCACGTATATACCGCTTGACCGGCCTACTGCTTACAAAGTATCAGCTATAGCTATATAAATATTTATGACAATGTTGTTGTTTTTATTTTTGTTGCTTGAGTCTTCAATCTTTTAACTGCTTTGATGCAGCACTTCATGCCTCTCCACCCTGAGCTAATCGTTTCATCTCTACATAGCTACCACATATTACATCCGAGGCAATCTGTTTAACATATTCTAACTTTGGTCCACCCCTACAGTTCTTACCCTCGACCCTTCCTTTCATAACTAACTTTGCTATTCCTGGTTGTCTTAGTATGTGTACTACCAACCTATCTCTTCTCTTCATTAACAGTCGCCAGAAACATCTCTCCTCTCCCACTTGTCTTAATACCTCGTCATTTGTTACTCTTGAATATACATATTCTAAAGGCTAATGCCTTGTCAATGCAACCACACTCTTCTGTCGTTAGCGGTTCGTTTCAGATCCATGTAATTGTCACATCCCATTCTATTCTTGATGTCTTCCAAATACTTCGTCCTAGGCCTTCCTCTTCCTTTCTTTCCCAGCATTTTCCCTTCAAGAAGGTTAACAATAAAAGTGTTGTGTCTAATGACATGTCCAATACATTTTATTTTTCTCTTTCCCATTTCCTTCATTAATCTTCTTTCTTCTTCGACTTCCCTTAAGACTTCCAGGTTGGTTTTTCTTTTCATCCAGCTCATTCTTGTCATTTTCCGTCATATCCACACTTCAGCAGCTTCAAGTCGATTCTTTTCCAATTTACCCAGAGTCCAACTTTCACTTCCATAGAGCAGTGTACTCCATACAAATTATCTGTGATAATCTAATTGAAATGAAAATCCACAGCCTGCTTACAGTCTCCGACCGGGTCAGGAATGGAATGAATGAAGCCCCTATCTAGCGGCGAGGATATGAACTGTGCCGGCTGCCGAGGCCTGACGCACTACTCTGGGGCAATGATTAAATGAATGACAGATGAAATGAAATGATAGTGGAGAGTGTTGCTGGAATGAAATGTTGACAGGGAAAACCGGAGTACCCGGAGAAAAACCTGTCTGCCTCCGTTTTGTCCAGCACAGATCTCACATGGAGTGACCGGGATTTGAACCACGGACCCAGCGATGAGAGGCCGGCGTGCTGCCGCCTAAGCCAAGGAGGCTTTTGATAATCTAATTAATACATGTAATTTTTTCCAGCAGTGTCGTTACATAATTTATGTTCGACGTTGTCGAAATGTAGATATTATATGTCAGAAAACTGTATCATTATGAGGGTCATTATAACACTATTTTTCATTATGAAACAACCGACAGTAGTGGCTGCGCGAGCTAAAGCGCTGCGTTGGGTCAAGGGGCCAAGCTCTCTGCTGACTCGGTAGACGCGTGGGTTCGAGCCCCACCGTCGGCTGTCCTTGAAATGGTTTTCCGTGGTTTCCCATTTTCAACACCAGGCAAATGCTGGGACAGTACCTTCTGACAGGCCACGGCCGCTTCCTTCCACATCCTTGCCCAGATTCATTCATCTTCATCAATTCCATCTCTCATCCCGACGCGCAGGTCGCCCACGGGCGTCGACTAGAAAGACCTGCCCTCGGCCTCTCAGGAGGCTACACGACAAAAAAAAAATAATAATAATAATTATGAAACAGATTCTCCCACCAATTAGAGATCAAGAAACCATTGTGTGACCAATTAGGTAAGTATAGCATCGCACCTGCGCTGAGTTCCACGGCCTCCTCATTTAAATTTCACTGCGTGACTAGTGTAATAGTGGAGTAATCAAGGAGGCCATGGTCCAATACAAGGTACATATATTTATGTTCGAACATAAAATAGTTATAATTATCGTCGAATATAAACAGTCGCATGCAACTCGTCTATAATGGTAATTACGACACTCGTATCGAAATTATAAACATACTCGGGTCTTAATTATTGTCATTATAGGCTCGTTGCTAAATGTACTATATATCTTGTATCCCGCCCATTCATTGGGCATAATCGTATTGACCTATTGAAGAGCTACAAATTAACGATTAATAGCAATAATAAGTTGTTACTCTATCCACCCATCTGATCTTGATCATTCTCCTGTAACACCACGTTTCAAATGCTTCTATTCTCTTTTCTGCTGCGCCAACAGTCCAAGTTTCACCTACATAGAGCGCCACGCTTCAGACAAGGTCTTTCAATTAATACTTCCTAATACCGTACATTATGTAACGAGCCTATAGTGGCAATAATTAAGACACGGGTATGTTTATAAAACGAGTGTAGCGAGTTTTATAATTTCCATTTCCATATGAGTGTCTTAATTACCATTATAGGCGAGTTGCATACGACTGTTTCTGTTCGACGATATTATAACTTTATTATATGTTTTAACATAAATATTCATACTTATCTGTGGGATTCAGTAACTTCAGTTAGTGAACAGAGCGCGCTGGGTGGTTTGCTGACTGAACAGAGCTCATGCGTGGATCAAAGAATTTCGAAAGCAGAGACCATTTACTTTGCTTGGCAATACTATTGTTTAAAGCCTCCATGATGTCTAGTGCCGATCAGAACTAGCATTCACTAATATTGTCACCGAAGTCGTTTGAAAGCAATGCGCTGTGTAGAAATTGGCGTTGGGGATATTAAGGTACAGTGCTATTTCTTGTCTCATATTCGCTAGTTTATTTAGGCGAACATATGGGACGGTGCACTTTCCATGTCGGTAATTTATATAGAAGGATGCTGTATTGCTAACTTCTGGACGGAGATTCATACATTTCTTGCATATGTCATAGAATTTTCTTGTTACCGTTTAGATTCGTGCTGATTTTGTATTTGTGATTGGGATTGTAACTACAATGGTTGATCCGATATCCAATTTGAACTTTCGAATCATGTAATTCATGTCAGACATATTGGATTTTGAGCGCATACGCGAAGCTATCCTTACCTAATTGGTCAATGAATGAGCTCTGATTGGCTGGAGAAACGGGAGTTGGCGAATTGAGCCAGCTAATCTTCTGAGTGAATCTTTCTTATCTTGTCATTCCATCGCACAGTCCTTTCTGGCCAATTGCCCCAGGCCAAGATCTGGTTCTTCCGCTGAGATCCTTCTCCCTTCGGTCACCCACCACTACCATTGTCAAAACCCAAAAGCTAAGATAACTTACTTGATCTTGCAGAATGACCCACTGGCTCTGGTATTTCCCGTAAACACACTTCCATGTAGGGTTTTACAAAATGGGATTTGCACACTTTCAGTGAAACACACATTATGCCTTTATTCTTTTCAAAGGCCACAACAGTTGAAAGGTACCTTAAACCCCTTACATTATTATTATTATTATTATTATTATTATTATTATTATTATTTATATTGTCCCCCGTGGTGTATGGATAGCACGCTTTTCTCTTACCGAGGAGGCTCTGGGTTAGATTCCAGCCAGAAACTTATGATCTATAGACGCCGGGGTGTCGGAATGTTGTCCCGAAGGAGATCTTTAACGTGTCAGTAAAACTACTGACACGGCTCTGGCTCCATCGCATTTACGCACCCACAAATGCCAACTAACTGCGCCAGGATTCGATCCTGTAACCTTGGGAACAGCATGCGAGAACGTTACCACTGACCAACGCAGCCAGTCATACTTAAGATCTGACTCGAGGGCTGAAAAGTGGTACTTTTTGTCGTTTATCAATTTTGAAGGCTTTGCGATTATGTAATACTTTGGTGTATGTGGAATCTGTCTGATAATTTGTGTTATAGTGACTGCTGTAGCGTACTATTGTGGACTTGTAATTGGTCTAGGATAAGGTTAGGAGGTGTCCGTAGTCTTAATTTAGGTACAATCTCGGCATCTGCCTAGAGTAGAATTGAGAAACCTTGGAAACCACTTCCAGGATGGCTGAGGTGGGAATCGAACCTGCCTCTTCTCAATTCTGCATCAGGAGAAGGAAAAGTATACACTCAGCCTCGTTAGGACAATTGAGTAGTTGTCTGACAGTGGGGCAGCGCCCCGGTCACGGAGACAAAAATTAACGGTCGAGGTGACGCGACCTGACCTCGCTTCACCCGTCAATCTGTAGGCCGAATGGCTGGGCAGCGGTCGCTTGGTAGGCCAGGATCAAACATGGGCTGTAGTGCCACGGGGTGGTTCGAGTTATTTTGCGTGGATTAAAATTCGTCTAGAGATATTTGCATTCAAATGCTCTCGCTATGTGTTGTAACTTGATAGAAAATAAGTTCTTAACCAGCTGTTTCACTCAGACTGACACTATTTGCATAACATTAGCCTATGTTTGGGCAGATGGCCTTGCTGTTCCGACCGTTAAGACACCAATCATCATCATCATTATCATGATCAAACTTGTTACATAATCATTCTTATCCTGCAAATTACATGCACAGTTATTTTTCTCTAATTTTGAAATTCATCAACGGTAGGCGTAGCCCAGTGGTTCTCAACCTTTTGTGGCCCATCTCCCCTTTCTAGAGGTTGACTAACACCAAATGCAAACACCTTTCAAGTAAAATAAGAAGAACAATCTATATATTTCACAATTTAAAACATATTGTCAATTACAAATTAATAAGACATCTCCCATGCTTTAGTCCAGTCAGTTCTTGCCTGGGGAGGCGCCTATAAAAGGTACTAAAAAGTGTTCAGATAGTGCAGAATCTCATACTGCGAATAATGTTGATCACTCTATTTTATATCAACCTAAGTTATGTATAGCCAAACGTAACTTTTTGTATTTCTCACCAAAATTATAAAATATTCTCCTAATTAAATTAAAAGAATTTTAAGAAAATCATGCAAACCTAAAGATGCATATAAAACATTTTCTCAGAGAAAATAAAATTAAAATTGAAAATATAATTAGTTGAGCCTACAAGTTTATACAAACACAAGAAAAACTGGATTCATGGGACAAGCTGTTCAAGGAGTATGGGTTGAAAATAAGCCAAAGTAAGACAGTAGTGATGATAACAGGACTGTCTAATGCAACCATTTACCTGAATAATCAGCCTCTACAAATTATTGATCAATTTAAATATCTTGGTAGCACAGTGTGTAAGGATAACAGCAGCAACAGTGAAGTAACAAATAGAACTAGTAATGCAGCCTCCTTCTATGCACAAGTTAGAACACTCCTGTGGGATAATAAAGTGCCCAGGAAGTGTAAACATATACTGTTTAAGACATACTACATCCCAATTCTAACTTACGGAGTAGAAACATGCATCCTGTCCAGAAGAGAAGAAAGTAGGATTCAGGCATCCGAAATGAAGTTTATAAGAACAATGCTTCAAAGGACAAGGAGAGACAAAGTAAGGAACGAAACAAACAGGACAGAGGCTGGCATAGATATCAGTGCTACAAAATATTTGCAGAAGCAACGATTACGATGGTATGAGCATCTTCAAAGAATGGGAGATGAGAGGACACCAAAAGCTTATTTCAACAAGATTATCCCAGGAAAAAGACCAGTAGGAAGACCAAAGAAGAAATGGTTGGACCAAATCAAGGATGATCTTGAAGACAAAGGGCTAGACTGGAGAAGGACCCATGAAGACCAACTATTCATGGACAGGAAAAGGTGGCGAGGGCTCGTTAACAGCACCCGGGCGACTGGAGCTGGAATTTGATGATGATGATGATGATGATGATGATTCATTATTTTTAGCCTACTTTCCTTTTTTGCAAAAAAAAAAATGAAAGTAGACTTATGAGATCACTACAGGACCAAAAATTGTTTGTCTGTCTGTGTGTGTGTGTGTGAGAGAGAGAGTGTGTGAGTGTGTGTACTCTGAATGTCTGCCCCCCCCCCCCCCCCCCCCCTATCAATTCGAACACATTGAATCCGAATTGAACGACATTTGGTACAGAGTTAGTACTGGCAAAGGGCACCTCAGTGTCATGTTTTATATCGCCGCCATCTTGACGTGAACGTAATGGCGGCCACTCAAATGTTCAAAGCTTAACCAACCTATTCATCTGATCTCCACCACATTTTGTAACATTATACCTATAAGTATGAAGAATCCTTTGACCAAACTACGAGGTCTTCTGCATAATAATTTGCGGATGGTGGCCATATTTGTGTGCAAATCGATTCCCCCTATCTTTTCACACACGGTGAAACCAAATTGAACGAAATTTGGTACAGAGGTAGCACTAGCAAAGGGCACCTCAGTGTCATGTTTTATATCGCTGCCATCTTGACGGAAACGTAATGGCGGCCACCCAAATATTCAATGCTTAAATCAAATTACGACCAACCTATTTATCTGATCTCTACTAAATTTTGTAACATTATACCTTTATGTATGAGGAATCTTTTGACCAAACTGCGAGGTCATCTGCCCAATAATTTGCAGATGACGGCCATGTTTGTGTGCAAATTGATTCCCCCTATCTTTTCAAACACGGTGAATCCGAATTGAACGAAATATGGTACAGAGGTAACACTAGCAAAGGGTATCTCAGTGTCATGTTTTATATCGCCGCTATCTTGACGAAAACGTAATGGCGGTCACCCAAATGTTAAAAGCTTAAATAATATTACGACCAACCTAATCATCTGATCTCTACCAAATTTTGCAACGTTATAACTTTGTGTATGAAGAATCTTTTGACCTAACTACGAGGTCATCTGCCCAATAATTTGCGGATGGCGGCCATGTATGTGTGCCAATTGATTCCCCCTATCTATTCAAACACGGTGAAACCGAATTGAACGAAATTTGGTACAGAGGTAGCACAAGCAAAGAGCACCTCAGTGTCTTGTTTTATATCGCCGCAATCTTGACGGAAACGTAATGGCGGCCACCCAAATGTTCAAAGCTTAAATCAAATTACGACCAACCTTTTTATCTGATCTCTACCAAATTTTGTAACATTATACCTTTATGTATGAAGAATCTTTTGACCAAACTACTAGGTCATCTGCCCAATAATTTGCGGCTGGCGGCCATATATGTGTGCCAATCGATTCCCCCTATCTATTCAAACACGGAGAAACCGAATTGAACGAAATTTGGTACAGAGGTAGCACTAGTAAAGGGCACCTCATATTCATGTTTAATATCCGTATGACACTTATTTCAACAAGCTACTACAACCAACATTCAATTATACTCCTTGGGAAGGACAAAGAGTTATAACAATACCCATGCATTTAGGAGAAAGTAGGCTATATGTTCTTTACTGAACATCTTTTTTAGTGTATACATCATTTACATTGAACGTATTATTCGGCTAAGCCATTATACAACATTTTGAAATAGTAATCAATGATATGCTTGCCACACACAAGGTTGCACCTTTTAGTGGCATATGTGATATCTCTTCCTGCTCTGTATGAATTTGTATCCTATTTCGACCTGTCTTTATCATAATTATTGTAACAATATAATTTAATAATTGTAAATTGACAGGTTAAACAATGAGTAGGAAGTGTAAGGAAATTCATAAAATGTGTCCAGTTAATCTGAATTTTGTAAAATGTGTGAATTTGTAACGATTTAATAAAATAATAATAATAATAATAATAATAATAATAATAATAATAATAATAATAATAATAACTCCGCCACTGCCGGTCCCAAGCCCGGGGCCTCATCTCGTAAGTGATGAGGAAGGAGGAGGGGGAGGAGTAACACCTCGTTAAAAAACCTGGGTCCATCTGGCTCCGGATGGTAGCACCCTGTAAGGGCCCCTGCCTAGGGTTACTAGGTGAAAATTGGTCAACGGTCCTGATGGCGGAAGAGGAATCTAAGATTCCCAACGATGGATGGAGCGGAAGAGCCAGGTGGTTTCCCCACCAATAAAGAACTCTAAATCCAAAAGCGTTTGTTCCCAGATTGGGCGGCTTATGGTCAGCGTCTGTTCACCATGTGGTGCGGCTGTAAACATGCTCCAGGAACTAACAATCCCTGGTTCTAAGAAACCTAGTGGATAACCACTAGACCCCTTTTCTTACAAGTAACCATGGCGCGTGCAAATAATAACAGTATTACCCCAGGTGGTAACCAATCCACCCGTCAACTGACGGCACCCGGGCGTTCGGACTCTGGGGGACCCGGGCAACCACGGCCACAGAGAAAATCGGAGTTCTCTGGCAAACTTCCACATAAGACACCAACATACGTAGGCACTCTAAACATCAACACTCTCATACAGCCTGGAAAGTTGCACAATCTAGTGACAGAACTCGATAGACAGAAGCTTCTAATCCTCGCGCTGCAGGAGACACGTATCACAGATGAAGACACCATGGACTACGGCAATTATCGCTTGTTCAAGAGCAAGACTGACAGGCGCGTTGCCAAAGGCGCTCCACTTCTGGGGATGGCCTTCATGGTCCACAAGACCATAGTAGAATCCTTAGAAGAAGTTACTCCAGTAAACAACAGATTGATGAGCATGCGCTTCCGGTGCGCCAACAAAAAATACACACTGATCAACGCACACGCCCCCACTAACCAAAGTAACAAGAGCGATCCACAGTCCGCAGAAAAATTCTGGTCGACCCTTGACACAGTGATGTCCAAAGTCCCCAGGAATGACGTCAAACTCCTCATGGGCGACTTCAATGCACAGATCGGTAGAGAAAAGATGTACAGGAAAACAGTCGGAAACTATCCTGCACATAAATTCACAAATAAAAATGGCACACGACTCATAGAACTCTGCCAGCAGAATAACCTCAAGCTCATGTCAACATCTCTTAGAAAACACCCTAGAAAACAGAAAACCTGGCGTTCTCCAGTCCAGCAGTTAGGTGAGTTCCAAATCGACCATGTGGCAATCTCATATCCAGTACAGAAGGAGATTCATGATGTACAGGTACGTAGAAAAGCCAACATTGACTCTGACCATTACCTAACCCGCGTCAAGGTCAAGTTCACCCCAAAGAGAACTTTCTGTAAGAAAACCCCCCTACCAAAATTTGACACAAAAAAGATCGCAGACTCTGGAGTGAAGGAAGCCTGGGAAAAAGAACATGCCAATGACTGGCAACATTTCCACCGAAAAATCATAGAAACAGCACAAGCTCTCATTCCCTTGAAGAAGAATTCCAAACATCCTTGGTGGGATGTTGATTGTGAGAATGCACTCATTACCAGGAAATTGGCATATCAGAAATACAACAGTAAAAAATCCCCAGAAAATTTACAGAATTTCCATGAAACACGAAAAGCAACCGCAAAAATTATCAGACAATCCAAGAGGAGATACCTGAAGGAACAGTTAGACTCCATTGAGGACAACTTCCGTAACTACAACGTAAGGGACTTCTACAGAACGTTTGCAGGACACATCAGAGGGTACACACCACCAAACCTTTGCTTCAGAAAAGGTGATGGAAAATTAGCACTAACGAATAAGGAGAATTGCAAGGTGATGGCACAATACTTCTCTGATCTTCTCAACTGTCCAGAACCAATAGAGAGATTCTCAGAGGAAGAACCTACAGTCAAGAACACAGACTCATTACCTCCGACACAAGAGGAAGTTCACAGGCACATCATCAAACTTAAGAACAACAGGACATCTGGTGAAGACGGCATAGTGGCCGAACTACTGAAAAACCTAGGGCCACACTCACTCAGGGAACTCACACAGATTATCACTGACATCTGGACATCAGAAAAGCTACCAGATGAGTGGAAATGTGCATTGATCCACCCGTTACACAAAAAAGGCGACCGCTCTGACGTAAACAATTACAGGGGCATTTCACTATTACAAGTTACGTACAAGATCCTCTCAGCGTGCCTACTCCAAAGGGCTCGGGACCAGCTGGAACACAAGATTGGCGAGTACCAGGCGGGATTTCGTCCTGGTCGCTCCTGCGCGGAACAAATCTTCAACCTAAAAAGTATATTGAAAATCAAAGCCCTCAGGAATACTCCAGTTATATGTACGTTCGTTGACTTCAAGAAGGCATATGACTCCATTGACCGTCAGTCATTGTTCAACATCTTGCACGAGCAAGGTTTGGATAGCAAGACCTTGCGATTGATCAAACAGACACTGACAGACACGACATCAAAAGTGAAATTCATGGGGGAAATCTCAGAACCATTTCAGATCAATACAGGTGTTCGCCAAGGTGACGGGCTCTCTCCGCTTCTCTTCAACCTAGTGCTGAACAAAGTTATCAAGGAATGGGAGAAAGAACTGAGACTTCAAGGTTACTGGAGGCCAGTGCGACTAGGACGACCAAAGGACGAACTGGAGGTTGGATGTCTAGCCTTCGCGGATGATCTGGCTCTACTCTCAGATAACGAAACCACATCAATCAGACAGATAGAAGTACTCCAAGAGTGCGCCGAAAAAGTAGGACTACAGATCTCGTTCCAAAAGACAGAGTTTTTCTGTACGAAATTCGACATACAGAATTTAAACACGAAATATGGCAAGATCAATAGAGTCGCCCACTTTAAATACCTAGGTGAAGTGCTTGAACCGACGGGAAAAGAGAAAATCGCGCAGAACACTAGGTTAATGAAAATGAAGAGAGCCTTACACAAGACACAGAGTGTCTACAACAAAAAATGTCTGTCCACATTCACTAAACTTCGTCATTACAACACCGTTATTAAACCTGAGGTGCTTTATGCTAGTGAGACGTTGACGTTACACACTAAGGGCAACTTGGAAAAAATCCTTACAGAGGAAAGAAAAATAATAAGGAAAATAATTGGACCAAAGCACACAGATGAAGGATACAGGCTTCACTCCAGAGACACCACAGAGAAATTGTCCAACCTCGCAGCAGACATCAGAAAGAGGCGCCTAAAATTTTATGGCCACATCAGCAGACTCCCACAAACTAGACTCACCAACAAAATTCTTAGATACATACAGCGGCTCAAGATTACTACACCCTGGATGATGCAAGTCAAAATTGATCTAGTAAAAGCACAAGTCGACCCAGAAGACGTCATAGACAAAAGCGTATTTAGACACAAAGTATACAAGTGGGAAGTGTTGTCAGAGAGAGCTGCACCTACAGCCCAAAGACCAAAGTGGACCGAAGAAAGGAAGAGGGCCTTTAGTGCACGAATGAAAGAGTACTGGAAAGACAGGAAGAACAAAAAGTCATGATTGCTTCGCGTGGTCTAATAGGCCTGAAACGTGTAAAATAAATAAATAAATAAATAATAATAATAATAACTAATCGGCTCCTTTTCAATTTCATTGTATGCCTAACTTGAATTTGAAGTAAAGTGAAAATAATAAGGCAGATTTATTATTTTAAACAAATTTACTACCGTATATAAAAACAACCGAAGCAGTTTTATCCGGTCACTCTTAAATAACATTGAAAAAAAATGTACATTTTTTACGGATTTTTTTATGAACAAAGAATTGAAATAATTAACTAAGATCATTGACGTACATTTTAAAAATAGGAATTCGTGTTTTCTTTTTTAAATTGGAATCTGGAAAAAAGATTGACAGTTAGAAAACTTTGTTATTGTTTTATTTTACCTTTTCAATGGCTGCCTTGTGCTTGCTGGATTTCAGTTAAAGCTTGAATATCCGGTTTTATGTTCGTTAAGTTCACGGGCAAGTCTCTTTTGAGGCATGTCCAACTTATTTCTTTGTTTTGTGAGGAGCTGGATAACAGAACTGAATCCTTTTTCAACTAAATATGTTGACGGGAACGAGATGAGAAATGGTTCAGTTTTTCCCTACAGTTGTGGATAAGTGTCCATAAGCTTCACCCTGGTATCCCAGGTAACAGTATCTGCAAATCGCCACTTCGTACAGTTTTTTTAAGTCATTCTTTAAAGAAATTATAGATATTTAAGAAATTAGAGTGCAATGCGTCACTGGTAATGTATATTCTCTTTCATTTGAATGCTCATTTTTCACGCTCGGTCGCTTGTGAGCACCGCAGGAGGGATCTACACTACTGAAATAATATATATGATGATGATTGAGCATATATGAACGTAAATATAGTACATGATGTGAATGGTCTTCACCTGAGGGCTGATGTTGATGCCTTGAAAATTCACCTACTGCCTAATGCTCAATGTTGTTGTTGATTGAGGGGCTTTGCGACATCGTGGTCGTGTAACCCCACGAAATTGGGTGTGTGTGGGGGGGATTTGTCTGATAACCTGTGGTACTGTGATGGCTGTATTATTGTGTGTAGGCCTAGTGTAATTCAGATGAGGATTGGGAAGGAGGCGGCTGCGGCCTTCAGTTAGGACCCAATCCGACATTTGCTTGGAGTAGAAGTGGGAAACCACGAAAACCACTTCCAGGATGGCGGGATTAGGAATCGAATACACCTCTTCTCAGTTTTACCTTACGATGCTGTGTGTACCCCGTTCCAGGCCTCATACCAGAATTGAATTTCTCGGCAGAGCCAGGCATCGAACCCGAGTCTCCGTGGTGACAGCCAATACGCAATGAGGTGGACACATAATGCTCAATGAAATGTAATCTGAAAAGACTGACTTAAAAAAAATCGATCAAACTAAAATATGACAACCGTTTTACCGAGGATTCATCAAAGCAATCCTGTTTTATTCACTACTCAACGCTGGGTCATACATATGCGACTTTATAGTAATTGACACCCCTGGGACCGTCAAACTGAGAGTCACCTTCCCTCCAACAGTTTAATGAGGAAAGGTTGGAACTTGTGTACAGTATGGTATGTGTTGGCTGCAGAGTGGGGGAAGAGAGGGAAGATTGCTAATGAGCTATCACAGGCTCAATTGGACTAAGTCTTATCAAAGGGGCAGATCATGCTGGCCAGAAAAGTCTGTCCGATTTTATCAGTGTAATTAACTGGCCGAATTGGACTGCGCCCGGAGAAACTGTTTCATAATGAAGAATAGTACTATAATGACCCTCATTATGATACAGTTTTCTGACATATAATATTTACATTTCGACATCGTCGAACATAAATCTATATTTTATGTCAACAATTTCTTCTGTAGAAATGCTTTCTTGCCGGAGCCAACCTACTTTTTATATTCTCTTTGCCTCGTCTAACACTGGTTATATCGCTTCCTAAATAGGAGAAGTCTCCTACCTTCTTTAGATTTACACCTGCCAATTTGACGTTAATTGGGGGTTCTGATCTCTTTTGGCTGCATTCTATTTTTTTTTTTTTTCATTAGCTTACTTTTCACCCCCTATCAACTCCTAAACGGCAGCAGCAATCGAAACAAAATTTGGTAGGAGTAAAGATCTATACCTGAATATCTCAAGGCCATATTTGAAAATGCTGTCAGTGCTACCAACTGCTGAAAAACCGCAATTGAAATTTGAGCTCCATATTGGATATCTTGGAAGATATTGTTACGGCTGTGAGTTCGTTTCGTCGCTCGCCGCGTGGGTCACAACTGCCCCAGGGCTGGGCTGCTCTGCCTCAGTGTATTGCGTGCGCCTTATGCAACGGGACTGCTAGGACACGGGGATGGTCCAGAATATTCGTGACTCGGCCGGTGGGGGGCCTCGAGAGGCCGTGAACCCTGGATGGGTCTGGAAGCATTTATTGAGTCGCCGGCCTGCTATATAAGAGCGGCCTCTCAGGCAGTGTTGTGTGTTTTTTTACGAGCTAGTGCGAGCGTTTATCCTGAGCGACAGAAGTGTGGTGACTTGCGAAACCCTTAGTAAAGCCGTTTCTCTTGACAGCGAGGAAGTGAGAAGCATACAGGGGACTGCCTGTGTTTTGAGTGAGTGTGATTTCACTGAGCGACAGAGATATTGTGGTGAAGTGCCGTGCGAGTTACGAAATCCAGTGACATTGTTTCCCAGCTCGTGAACAGCGAAGCAGCGTGTAGCAGGTTATCGTAATTAACTGTAATTTGTGTACATAGGGAAGAGTTGCATGTAGTTCTGTCAAGGCCACCAGACTCATTAGCGAGAAGATTAACTGTTGACAAGTGAAAGGGGGCAAGAGCTCTCCATAAGCAAGAGACTTGAGGAAACTAGAGTAAGGTTCTAATTGCTTGTATTTGCTGATGAGTAGTGTATCTATCTGGCCGCAATAGAATTAATTATTTTTTTTAAGGAACAATCTGTGTTGTGCTTTCTACCCACCGTAATCCAGTTAACGAAAGTGCCACTAGGGAAGCATACACAGCCAAAATTAAGAATTTCACGGGCTTTATGAGTCATCCTACATCCCGGATTCAGGCACCTTGGACTGCAGAAAAGAGGAGAATCCAGAGCGATAGAATGAAGGAGTACTGGGCTAAAATAGATACCCAGAAGCATCTGAAATCAAATTAACGTGGTTACACAGTCAGCCTAAACGACAGAAGAAGAAGAAGAAGAAGAAGAAGACTATTAAAAGTACATACGAGTCGTCAAGTTACAATAGTCTACTCGTTTAATCCACTTATGAATAAGAATCATTTTCATGAGAAACGTTTCTCTGGACTTTGCCTCACGTAGACTATCTTTTGTGTTTGTTGTTTTCTACTTTTTGCTTTGTGTTTTTGGTTTTGTGTTTGTTTTCTGCTTTTCCTTTTTGCTTCATGTTTCTTGTTTTTGTTTTCTGCTTTTGCTTTTGTTTTTGAATTTTGCTTTTTACTTCGTCATTGTTTATTTTTATTGGTTTTGTGTTTGTTTTCGGTTTTGCTGTTTTTGAATTTTGCTTTTTACTTTGTGTTTCTTAGTTTTATGTTTTCTCTTTTTGTGTTTGAAATTTGCTTTTTGCTTCGTATTTTGTTTTTTGTTTTGTGTTTGTTTTCTGAAATATCAAAATAAAACAAAACAAAATAAAACAAAATAAACAATACAAAATCAAAATAAAACAAAATAAACAAAACAAAATAAAAACAAAATTAAATAAAACAAAAAACGAAATAAAGTAAAACAAAACAAAATAATAATAAAAAATAACAAAATAAAATAAAATAATTAAATACCGGTAAATAATTTTACGACTTGATCCTTATTTACAAGTGGATTAAACGAGTTTTGCAACTGGACGACTCAATAGCGACTTTCTGCGTGGTACCCGTGCCGCCGGTTGGCTACCCCTGAGGTAGAGTATTACTTTTGAAAAGTACGCTTGGCTTTGTGCCTAGTCACTTCTGATAAGTCATACGCGCGCACAAAGGAATATCCTGAATTATACCGTACATACACCAGGCTGATATTTCTTGGAACGTATCTGTATTTATAATGTCTTTCCAGTAAGTTAAGAAACCTGTATAGTGTCGTGGATATTTACGTTGCTACCCACTCAAATTTGTATCCAACTATTGTTCAAATCCTGTTTCCAAGAATCATTATTCAAGTTTTACAATAGGGAATTTAACTGAATTACAAGAAATGTATGAGTCATACATTTTGTGAAATGCAGCTTTTACACACATCAAAAAAAGTTTTGCATCACCTCGGTTCCAAGAGTTCCGGAACCTTTAAATACAAAGGGAATAGAGATCAACACAAACAACATTTCAGCTCGTTTTATTGCTCATGAGACCCACACATTGCATGTTGTACCATCATACAGCTAGACTTTCAGCATTTGTGGTCCAGATTGCAGTACACACCACTACCTCTAATACCCAGTAGCACGTCCTCTTGCATTGATGCATGCCTGTATTCGTCGTGGCATACTATCCACAAGTTCATCAAGACACTGTTGGTCCAAATTGTCCCACTCCTCAACGACAATTCGGCGTAAATCTCTCAGAGTGGTTGGTGGGTCAAGACGTCCATAAACAGCCCTTTTCAACATATCCCAGGCATGTTCGATAGGGATGTCTGGTGAACATGCTGGCCACTGTAGTCGAGCGATGTCGTTATCTTGAAGGAACGCATTCACAAGATGTGCACGATGAGGTCGAGAATTGTCGTCCATGAAGACAAATGCCTCTCCAATATTCTGCCGATATGGTTGCACTATGGGTCGGAGGATGTCATTCAGGTATCGTAAAGCCGTTTCGGAGCCTTCCATGACCACCAGTGGCGTACGTCGGCCCCACATAATGCCACCCCAAAACATCAGGGAACCACCACCTTGCTGCACTCGCTGGACAGTGTGTCTAAGACGTTCAGCCTGACCAGGATGCCTCCAAACACGTCTCCGACGATTGTCTGGTTGAAGGCATATGCGACACTCATCGGTGAAGAGAACGTGATGCCAATTCCGTGGGGTCCATTCAGCATGTTGTTGGGCCCATCTGTACCGCGCTGCATGGTGTCGGGGTTGCAAAGCTGGACCTCGCCATGGACGTCGGGATTGAAGTTGCGCATCATGCAGACTATTGCGCACAGTTTGAGTTGAAACACGACGTCCTGTGGCTGAACGAAACGCATTATTCAACATGGTGGCATTGCTGTCAGGGTTCCTCCGAGCGGCAATCCGTAAGTAGCGGTCATCCACTACAGTAGTAGCCCTTGGGCGGCCTGAGCGAGGCCTGTCATCGACAGTTCCTGTATCTCTGTACCTCCTCCATATCCGAACAACATCGCTTTGGTTCACTCTGAGACGCCTGGAAACTTCCCTCGTTGAGAGCCCTTCTTGACACAAAGTAACAATGCGGACGCGATCGAACTGCGGTATTGACCTTCTAGGCATGGTAGAACTACAGACAACATGAGCAGCGTACCTTCGTCCTGGTGGAATGACTGGAACTGATCGGCTGTCGTACCCCCTCCGTCTAATAGGCCCTGCTCATGCATGGTTGTTTACATCTTTGAGCAGTTTTAGTGACATCTATGAACAGTCAAAGGGACTGTATCTTGGATACAATATACACAGTCAACGTCTATATGCCGGAGATCTGGGAACCGAGGTGATGCAAAACTTTTTTTGATGTGTGTATAATCCAGTCCCACATGGTAAGAAAATATGTAATATTAGCTCAGACCATAAAAAGTGATGGAGAGCTATAATTCTTACCAAGGAAGATCGAGTTCTGTTGTTGTTGTTGTTGTTGATTCATTTAAGGGTGTTCATATACTGCCATGGAGGTGGGAGTGTGTGCGGAATTTGGCTGACAACCTGTGATATTTTACTGGTAAGACTTTCAAGGTCGGTTGAGTAATTTTCAGAACGACGACGTTTTGGGTTATAAGGCCGTGTTAATCGTTTATTGATTCTGACGTAATATTCTAACTATAAATAAATATAAAATCACAAATACGGTATTAAGTTTGAGCAAAGATCATCACGACAACCTGGAAAGAAAATATGGACAGCTGAGCGGAAGAAGGAGCATTCCGAGAGGATGAAGAGATTTTGAGAAGAAGAGAAGGGAAAACGCTCGAAGATGAAATCGTGAACTCAAGTTCAATCGCTCTCCTAAAGTGGAATACATAAATAAATAAATAAATAAATAAAATAAATTTTGCGAGCCTTACAGTAGTAGCATATGATGTGTAACATCTGACATAGAAGAAACCTCACGTGAAATTGTTGATACACCGGTATTTTATACTATTATTGGCACAAATATTAATCTATTGTAAAAGGGAGTGTTTTACAGATATTGTAGTTTATACTACGGAACTCATTTTATTAGATGATTTGTAGCTTCCACCAGGACTAGCCTAAATAAAGAATACGATATGGATCAACTAGATTAGTAGACGCGACACCGCTCATAACCTTAAATTCCTTATAAACAGGTCCTCTTGATTCACTGACCAACACGTAATTTCATATGGATTCTGTTAAAATGAGTCATTTTGATATGATAAATATCGTTTTAAATGATAACCTGGTAGCAAACATAGCCTATCTAGCCTACCCCGTCCGGGATTCGATCCCGAAATCTCTAGATTCACAGTCATAGGCACAAACCCCACGGCTATTTCGACTACGCAAATATTGTGCACAATATTGTGACTTATTTCAACGTTCCAATAATACTGCATAACGGAATTAAGTTTCATTTATATTTTGCTTGTTTCGATAATGTTCCTGCGTGAAATTGAGTTTAAAATGCCTTATGAATAGGCCCTCTTGTGAGTAAAGAGAATGTATTCAGCAATAGTTCATGAAGGCTTGCTCTATTCTCGTATAACCACAACGATTATATTATATTGATGACTGCATTACCGTTATGTGGGTTAATATTTGAATAGCCATTGTGCAGAAACATAATACCGGCAATGCCGACTACTTACAATGTTTGATATTAAGGCATTTTACCATTTAAATACTGATACGAAGACTTCGAACATGTACCATGTGCTTTGTTTCAATCACTTGACACCAGAGTTCGCATGAGCGTTTACCGTTCAGTATGTCATATACATTCCACATGGCCGAGAGTACGTCATGGTATCACTTTCCGACACCACGCGCTCATTGCTTCTCTTACCACTGCCAGCTGGATCTTACCACTACCAGCTGGATTGATCGATCGAGTTGGCAGTGCGTCTTACACTTCCGTTCGATCCACCACTGCCAGCTAGCACACCTCCTTTCGATCGAACCGAAGTGTGCCAGCTGGTGCCACCTCGATCGTTCCGATCCACTTCCGTCCCATTTTCAAAATCATTCCCACAAAAGTATCCAGCATTCGAGTGGAAAGATGTCACACATCAATAAATAAATACATTATCTCTAGATTTCATTAGGTAAAAGTTTGCAGTCTGAAACTGGTTGGTTCCTTAGTTTAGGGGCTGGGACAACGCGGTCATGTAGCCCCGTGTACTTTGGGTGTGTGTAGAATCTGTCTGATAGCCGGTGTTACATGTGATGGCTGTATTAGTGTGTGTATCTGTTTTTTAAATCAAGTAAGAACTGCAACTTTGAATTTTTCAAATAGTTCCTACTTTTGCCGCCAAACGCCACCGTCAACGACTACTAGGCCTAGTTCAGAACTCGACTACTAGACGCCACCGCAGTCGGCTCTCGGCAACGAACGTAGAAACCTAAGAGCGTTGTTTACATTCCTAACCTATACATTTTGCTTCACACAGGTGTAATTAGTGGAAGGTTCTTTAACATGCCATAAATCTATGACATGGGACTGACGGCTTTACTTCCCCTCCAAAGGAAGGAAAACTGAGGGATTTTTAACGCTCTTAAAAAATCCGACGGCTTCGGCCGGTTTTGAACCCGCTATCTTGGGCATAGAAGCTCAGCATGCTACCGACTACGCCACCGAAGCCGCTAGTCTGAAACTAGTGTCTACGTTAAATATTCCACATGAGGTTAGTGCGGTTCGCTAGAACTGCGTCAGAGAGGGAAGTACAGTACAGTAGTGTTGTTGAGCGTGTTCGTCGCAGTCATAAACTTGGGGAATAACTCAAGGAACTGAGTCGTGCCTTGCTTTGACTTGGCTGTCAGGATGGCGGTTGTAAATTCTCTTTGCAAAAGGGCAGAATAGAACAAACTCTTTACATACTCTAGATCAGGTCTCTCAACCTGGTGCTCGAGAGCACCAGCTCCCCTTTCTTGGGATTGTGAGCACCACCTTCATGACATACCAAGTACCCCAGCACCATAATAATATAATAATAATAAAAATAATACCGGCTTCACTGACATAGTTGGTAGTATGCTAAACTGCTATGCCCAAGATCGCGGGTTCAAACCTGGCCAAAGTCGTTGGATTTTTTAAGAGCGTTAAAATTCCTCAGTATGCCTTCCTTCGGAGAGGAAGTGAAGCCGGTGGGCCCATGTCATAGATTTGTGACTTGAAAAAGAAACTACCACTACAGTTGGTAGTGTGTAACCAAATTTGTAGATAATATTTAATTAGAAACTTTTCTTCTTCTTTTTTTCTCTTAGTCATTTACCCTCCAGGTTGGTGGAACCCACGGACTCAGCGAAGGAACTCACCACTACTGCCTTTACGGGCAGTGTCCTAGAGCTGGGAACATCTAATCGGAGTGGATACAACTGGTGAGGTGTGATTGGCACCTCGCCCAGGCGGCCTCACCTGCAAAACGAACAGGTGCCTCATGAGGGAAGGGAATGGATGGTCAGGATGGATAGGCAAGGAAGAGGGAAGGAGGCGGCCGTGGCCTTGAAGAAGGTACTGCCCCCGTAAATTGAATTATATTGAGACCACGATGGCTGTATTGGCAAATATGAATAAAGTTATGAATGTCATAGTTGTGACGTGTATATTCATGACGTAGGCACGGATGACGTAGACTTCATGCAAGTAGGCTGGTTGAGCTGAGATTCTTGGTGACGTCATGATTTTGTTCGAGAAAGATCTGAGATTTACGACGCAGTCGCAGGAAACAAGGTATTGTGCTAAGGAAGAAGTTACGCTATTGGAGGAAAGGCTCGAACCAATGAACGATAGTTTGGAAGGAAGACGGAGATTACTGAAACTACGATATTTAATTACTTTTGGCATGCAGATTTGTGGAAATCTATTTTCAGTTATGGCATTGATTTGGAATTTTGAAAAAATTAATTTTGAGTTTTTGACATTTGAAAATCCGTCAAGTATAGCCAAAGTTGGAACTTCTAGCGATGACGGAGCAACAGGCTATGGAAGGGATGGATACGCCCCTTAAGAAGTTGATAAAAGGTCGTGCACAGGAGAGAAGAGCTCTCATACCGCTCAGATATCTCATATCTGATATTCTGATACCGCATTTATACACACATCAAAAAAAGTTTTGCATCACCTCGGTTCCAAGAGTTCCGGAACCTTTAAATACAAAGGGAATAGAGATCAACACAAACAACATTTCAGCTCGTTTTATTGCTCATGAGACCCACACATTGCATGTTGTACCATCATACAGCTAGACTTTCAGCATTTGTGGTCCAGATTGCAGTACACACCACTACCTCTAATACCCAGTAGCACGTCCTCTTGCATTGATGCATGCCTGTATTCGTCGTGGCATACTATCCACAAGTTCATCAAGACACTGTTGGTCCAAATTGTCCCACTCCTCAACGACAATTCGGCGTAAATCTCTCAGAGTGGTTGGTGGGTCAAGACGTCCATAAACAGCCCTTTTCAACATATCCCAGGCATGTTCGATAGGGTTCATGTCTGGTGAACATGCTGGCCACTGTAGTCGAGCGATGTCGTTATCTTGAAGGAACGCATTCACAAGATGTGCACGATGAGGTCGAGAATTGTCGTCCATGAAGACAAATGCCTCTCCAATATTCTGCCGATATGGTTGCACTATGGGTCGGAGGATGTCATTCAGGTATCGTAAAGCCGTTTCGGAGCCTTCCATGACCACCAGTGGCGTACGTCGGCCCCACATAATGCCACCCCAAAACATCAGGGAACCACCACCTTGCTGCACTCGCTGGACAGTGTGTCTAAGACGTTCAGCCTGACCAGGGTGCCTCCAAACACGTCTCCGACGATTGTCTGGTTGAAGGCATATGCGACACTCATCGGTGAAGAGAACGTGATGCCAATTCCGTGGGGTCCATTCAGCATGTTGTTGGGCCCATCTGTACCGCGCTGCATGGTGTCGGGGTTGCAAAGCTGGACCTCGCCATGGACGTCGGGAGTGAAGTTGCGCATCATGCAGCCTATTGCGCACAGTTTGAGTTGAAACACGACGTCCTGTGGCTGAACGAAACGCATTATTCAACATGGTGGCATTGCTGTCAGGGTTCCTCCGAGCGGCAATCCGTAAGTAGCGGTCATCCACTACAGTAGTAGCCCTTGGGCGGCCTGAGCGAGGCCTGTCATCGACAGTTCCTGTATCTCTGTACCTCCTCCATGTCCGAACAACATCGCTTTGGTTCACTCTGAGACGCCTGGAAACTTCCCTTGTTGAGAGCCCTTCTTGACACAAAGTAACAATGCGGACGCGATCGAACTGCGGTATTGACCTTCTAGGCATGGTAGAACTACAGACAACATGAGCAGCGTACCTTCGTCTTGGTGGAATGACTGGAACTGATCGGCTGTCGTACCCCCTCCGTCTAATAGGCCCTGCTCATGCATGGTTGTTTACATCTTTGAGCAGTTTTAGTGACATCTATGAACAGTCAAAGGGACTGTATCCTGGATACAATATACACAGTCAACGTCTATATGCCGGAGATCTGGGAACCGAGGTGATGCAAAACTTTTTTTGATGTGTGTATTTCTGATGTGATATAGTCATTGTCGAGTGAATAAGTGAAGCAAGTTGTCTTTAGCGTGTGGTTAAAGCCCGGCGCATCGAACGAACACGGAGCAGTTCCATTTTACGCTGTTTGAAACTAGGTGAAGTTGAAACGCTCACATCAACGTTTCTACCAGATAAGATATCAAGAGTTAACTTCTGCCTTCATTATAATTCAATTGGGCAGTACAACATTGAGGTGTATAGAAGATTTGAACAATCTCACAGTTATAATTTGAAAGATATTGACATTTTAAGACTGCAGACAAAAGTGATTTTCTCGCCACCTGAGAAGCACTTTTAAAATTCTACATTATACACTACGGCTGACACGTGTATCGCAACCGTGATATTGGAGAATACGTTTGGTAATACGACGATACATTCTACTATGGAACATTATAATCTTGCAGTGCTTTCAATGATTATAACAGAAGTAGAGATGGAAGGCTAAGGCTTTAATGCAATTGGGACATATATCGATGGAGTGAAATAACAGCATGGAACTTCGTTAATCGTCATTCTACAAAAGCGAGCATGTAGTGAACATCCAACTACACTCATGCATCGTGAATCCATCGCTGAATTATATCAAATGACAGTGGAAATATTTTCATACTCCACAATTATGAATATTTCTGCGGAAATAACTACAATTAACTTCATGGCGAATTGCGACCAGAACTTCAGGGAACTTTCAAGAGAGGCCAGGGTGGACCCGGCTCACAAAGAAGAGTTTTGCCAGAAGGATGTCTTTCGTATACATGGAGCAGTGCAATTTCCGGAGAAGGAAGCAGTTCGATTCTCCGAGGACGCTGATTCCAGGTTCGAGGTCGGAGCACATCTTTACGCTGGTGAAATGGAACCAACAGCAGTTTTCTTTGAAAACTTTCCTCTAGAACTTCAATCAACAGATAAGGTAGTCGTGAACGTTTCTTGTATTATTTGAGTATTTTAACGATATCTGAGCAACCTTTTTCCCATATTTTCTGTCCCATATATTGTGCCCCATTTTCTTGCTCGATATTTCTGTACTCAGTACACTTCGTTGATTTATGCCTTTTTTTTACGATTTGTTGAGACATTGTTATGTCATTGGCATACTTAATTAATTTTGGATCAGTTGAGACTGATAATTTAGATTCTTTCAGTAATTTGCATATTTTAGTAGTCACGATTTGACTGTAAAGTTAACGATTTGCTATGGCAGATTTGAATTCAGACAGCGTGTCATTTTATTAAAGTAATTCTATTCAGTAAATTACTTTGACCAATTTTCTGTCATCCTCAAGAAAGAAGAATGATTAAATGATTTTAGAGCGTTAAAATCTAATACGTTATCGACGATCTTTGAAATACTAGTCGTCTTATGAACATGATTGCAACATAGACATTTATCATTGCATTATAGACAATTTTATGAAATATGAACTTTGATTACGATTTATTGAATACACTATAGTAATGAACATTTGATAGGAGTTTTTCTCAATTATAGATTGGAACAATAATGTTTGCATTCCACAGTCTAATTGTATTCTATTCGAATATTCATGCAGTTTAGATGAACTTTGATTGAAGATAGTATTTTTATACTGCGTTACTTTGAAGATAGTAATCTCAATTTTGATAGACCAGGGAGGAGAGTCTAATCGTATTTGCTATTAAATTTATTTGTGATTGGCAAATTTTTACTTCATATCGATTCATGAATGAAACCCACGAAGGTTAAATAATAACAGTCATTAATACAATTGATGAATATAAGAATTTTTAAAGAGGAACAATGGATGTATAATCGTTAGTTCAGTGGACGTGTAATAGTCGCTGATGAATAATGCCCTTGAATAATGAAGGAGGTTCCCACAGTAATAAATGAAGTTGATGAATTTATAAGTGGAGGTTTTTGTATGTAATTTGGAAGATTTTGATGCCATATATATTGAGATATATGATGAATTCTGGGCCAATTGTTGTGCAATTTTGTGCGTTTTGAGCGAAGTATTTTTCTGCTGAATGTATTGTCCTGGTTCTTTGAAAGTTATTCATATGAAGATACTGTTAAAATTAACAAGAGTGTTAAATAATTTGAGATAAAGATTTTGAATGGAGGTTACCGTCACAAATATTATAATAATTATTAAACCTTATTAAACCTGAATTTGACAGTTAAATATAACTAACCTTCATTGGTCGATTATATCAACACGATTTGAGTAATTATCAACCGGATAAACGTGTGGTTTAATGTATTTCTTGTATAAATAATATAAACAATATTAATATTGTAAATAATTTTGTAAATATCTTTGATAATAATTTGAAATGAAAAGGATTAATAGAGGCGTGTATAAGTTTTCCAATTGTCGTTTGACATTGTTATAAACAATTTATTATTGTTATAAATAATTAATGAACTTTTGTTATTAACATTTGGAGTTTTGTTTTTATACTCTAAACAACACTAATTAAACAAGTGGTTTCAACAATTAAACATGATTTGGGATTGTTGGAGTAATCCACTGGTGTTTGAATGGAGCATTTAAAAGATTTGCGTGATAATATTTCAGTTGAGATGTGGACATTTACGTGTTTTGAAGGAGAGCTGAGCTCTGATGTAACTCGCATATGCTAGGGTTGAACGGACGGGTGAGTCCACTTTGACGATGCAGGTGCATTGCAGCTGGCCCGGACAACTGTATTATAGAGGCCAAGGACGTTTCCATAATAGCCTTGTGGCTATAAATAAAATGTGATGTGTATAAACACGCAAAACAATTGCTATATGTGTCTCGTCCCAAATCCCGTTTCCATTCCAAGTGCATTATTATAATTACGTTATTAGAGCTTGAGAAAGCTGAAACATTGTATGTAGAGTATACAAGTCCTACAGGAGGACATGGTTATGTGGTCGATGGCTTCTGATTGCCACGTGGATTTTGTTGTTTATTTTTGTTAAATTCATTCTTTATGTGAAATAAATTATTGTGCAGTTAAAAGTTTCTCGTCTTCGTTATGGTTCATTTTAAATATCATGGTGGAGGTTATTGTGTGGGCATACTTTAAGTGATCCAGTTGACAACCCAGTCCCCGAGATAAATTTAAAAGGTAAGTAAAAAGTAAGTATGAACCCCCGTATATTTTGGTGTGTTCCACAATAATTTCTTGTTAACTACTGTGCTCTAATCTCGATAGTATCTGTCAGTGCCATTTTCATTGATGTAGCTGTGCCGGTGCGATTGATTATTGGCAATCCGATTGAGGGGGCGGATATCTGACAGCCTACTATCCGGATAGCGGGGACAGCAGGATTGGCGCAATCAACGTATGGGGCTCGATTGACAACACTGGATTACCAGGTTGAACGCCAGTAGAATTGGCACAATCGAAGTTCGGAGTGCTTGAATAACATTGGATTACCAAGTTATCGACGTCAAAGGGATTGTGAAGACTCAAATAAAGAGGTTGATTCTTTGTTAGATGTCTTGGCCAATTGTAGAATTTGAGAGTGTGATTATATAGGAATAAAATGTTGTGTTGTATTAGGAAAATTACACTCAGAAAAGATCAGATCTTATACAACTTGAGAGAGGTTAAATAGGCTGGAAACTTAGAAAAATCGCCTATGATCTGGAATCTTATTTTATTTGACCGGCTTATGACATGTTTAGTCATATTAAAGATAAAATTAAATTATTTGGATTGTAAATGTAAATTATTTGTGTTAGGATATTTTAAAATGAACCAAAGAAACTTGAACATGTGCTTGAGTTTATTTCAACATGAGATGTCTACGAAGGTTAATTATAAGGTAATTATAAGTTAGATTTAAGACAGAAAATTGCTCAAAACTTATATATGGTGAAAAATGTTGCTCAGATGTTGTTATTTTGCTCTGTTTGATGTATGTCCCTAAAGCAGTTTATTATTGAAATATTATTGAAATGGCAGATGAGAGTCTGAGGAAAATGTTGGAGGAGATGTCCAACAGTTTGTCGGCTAATTTATCTATTAGGCTAGATGAAAGTGCGAGGGAGATGAAAGCTAGCATGAATGAAAGTGTAAAGCAGATGCTGGATGAAAATCTGAAAGTTCTTCAGACCAGTTCTGCAAACTTAGAGAATAATGTGTCGCGTTTACAGACCAGTACCCAGGGAATCGAGAATGCTGTAAGTGACATTCACAAAGATGTTTCCGATGTTAAAATAGATGTGTCTAAGGTACAGAAAGATCTTACTATGTTGAATCTTGATGTTGCCAATGTCCGGGGTGATATTTCATGTGCTAGAGCTGAAGTAATTGTTGTTAGGAATGATGTTGCTACTGTACAAGACAAAGTAGAGGAAGTTCAAAAAGAGGTTAGAAATGTTCGAACCGATGTGTCAAATGTTCAAGTAGACATAAACAATATTCATTCAGATGTTAATGATATGCAAAGCGATATCAATAAGATACAAGTAGAAGTCAATACTGTTTTTGTAGACATTGCTAAAGTTCAAACTGATGTTAAAGTTAGAGAGAAAATTGAAACTTCAAAAACGCTTTGTACTCGTAACATTAGTGCATTAACAACTCGATTAGTTGACGAGTCTGTTAGGACAACAGCTTCTTTAGCTGGTTTAAAATACGATGTAGAGGTCATGAGAACCCAAGTATTAGATCACAATCGTTTACTTAAGGAAGACATTGAAGTAGATATCGCGGAAATGTTAACTGCAAATGTAACGATTTGGAAAGATGAATGGAACAGGTCAAGTGGGGAACATGTAGATCAGATTCAGGAACGAATTGAAAGAAAACTTGCCAGTACACAAGTAGACATTAATAATGAAGTAGTTCAGATTAGGAAAGACTTGAATGTAAGGATGGATTCGCTATCCGAAAAGCAGGTAGAGGATAGAACTCAAATAGGTCAGGACGTGCAAGCATTAAAAACTGCGTTAGAGGAACAAATTCATAAGGTTGTCAATGATGTTAATGAAACTACGATCAAACTGCAGAATTTGAAACTAGGAGAAGCTAGCATGATGGAAACCTATAAGGAAGAATTGATTAGGAAAGTCATCACGGAAATCACAGACAAGGATATTGAAGGATTGACTGGTGAAGAGGATAGAAATTACGTGAGAAGATGTAACCTCGCTACAGAAGAGAGAGATATTAGTCCTGAGGAACGTATATCCAGATTCAGGGAAGAAGAAGAGGATAGGAATATTGAACCTGAATGGAAGTATCGTGATAGTGGGAAACATTATATGGATTCATATCCGAGAAATGTGACAGTCATCCGTAACTTTGAAGACAAACCTCAAAAATTTAGCAACACTGATAGTCTCACACCGATTGAATATATCAGGAACCTTAAAGACTATTTCATTGAAGCCCACATTCCTAGAGAGAGAGAGATGAGAATCGTAGAAAGATTTCTAGCTGGAGGACCCCTCGAATGGTTTAGAGCATTTCGGTACACTTTTAGCAATTTTGACGAATTTGCAGAGGCACTGATAAAACGATTCTGGTCAATAGAAGCTCAGAATTCATTAAGAGCTGAGGTATACTCGAGGAAGTATTCAGGTACTCTTCCAACACGGTACGCTGATTTCTTCACGAGTCAGCTATCACGCTTGAGATTTTTGCAACCCCCATTGTCAACAGAGCAGTTGATAGATGCGATTTCACGTATGCTGCCTGTGGAGGTAAGAAGACTGATCATATCGTCAAATATCAGGGATTTGACAAGTATGGACGAACTGTTGAGAAGACTTGACTACACGAGTCCAATGCCAAATTTGGTACAAAAAGGTCAGAGGCACGAATTCAAAGACGTTAATACAGTCTACATGGATCAAGTGCAGCAAACTGATAAGCCTGATGAAGAAAAAACTGAAAATGTAGGTCCTCACAGGAATAATTATTTCCGCAACAACAGATCCCAAGGTTACCGTCCATATCAGCAAAGAAGAGGCTGGAATAATAATAGAGGGAATTATAACAACGGAAGAGGTAGATACTACAACAATGGTTATAATAGAAACTACAATAGAAATAACCAGTACCAGAATCAGAATCAGAATTCTCAAGGTCAGGTTATGACACCCGACAAGTATCAAGAGAGAGAGAAAGAAAGTCAGCAGTATCTGAAGGAATTACGAGAAAAGGAAGCTGAAAACCAAAAGAAAAGACAGGATGTAGTGATCGATCCTGGTCCTTCTACAAGTCAGCAGAACTTAGAAAACAGGAATACAGGACAGAAAAGACAGTAGAGAGGAGAGAATGCATTAGCCACACACAAACCAGAGAAGAAGAGACTTATGATTAAGGAACATAGAAGAAATATCATACAATAGTAGAATTATAATTCAATTTCGTGTTCAAGTGAATTGAGATATTTATAACACAGAGTTTAAAAACAATTTGCAACTGTTTTTAAAACGTGGTGAAGGGAGAATGCCCCCGTAAATTGAATTATATTGAGACCACGATGGCTGTATTGGCAAATATGAATAAAGTTATGAATGTCATAGTTGTGACGTGTATATTCATGACGTAGGCACGGATGACGTAGACTTCATGCAAGTAGGCTGGTTGAGCTGAGATTCTTGGTGACGTCATGATTTTGTTCGAGAAAGATCTGAGATTTACGACGCAGTCGCAGGAAACAAGGTATTGTGCTAAGGAAGAAGTTACGCTATTGGAGGAAAGGCTCGAACCAATGAACGATAGTTTGGAAGGAAGACGGAGATTACTGAAACTACGATATTTAATTACTTTTGGCATGCAGATTTGTGGAAATCTATTTTCAGTTATGGCATTGATTTGGAATTTTGAAGAAATTAATTTTGAGTTTTTGAAATTTGAAAATCCGTCAAGTATAGCCAAAGTTGGAACTTCTAGCGATGACGGAGCAACAGGCTATGGAAGGGATGGATACGCCCCTTAAGAAGTTGATAAAAGGTCGTGCACAGGAGAGAAGAGCCCTCATACCGCTCAGATATCTCATATCTGATATTCTGATACCGCATTTATATTTCTGATGTGATATAGTCATTGTCGAGTGAATAAGTGAAGCAAGTTGTCTTTAGCGTGTGGTTAAAGCCCGGCGCATCGAACGAACACGGAGCAGTTCCATTTTACGCTGTTTGAAACTAGGTGAAGTTGAAACGCTCACATCAACGTTTCTACCAGAAAAGATATCAAGAGTTAACTTCTGCCTTCATTATAATTCAATTGGGCAGTACAACATTGAGGTGTATAGAAGATTTGAACAATCTCACAGTTGTAATTTGAAAGATATTGACATTTTAAGACTGCAGACAAAAGTGATTTTCTCGCCACCTGAGAAGCACTTTTAAAATTCTACATTATACACTACGGCTGACACGTGTATCGCAACCGTGATATTGGAGAATACGTTTGGTAATACGACGATACATTCTACTATGGAACATTATAATCTTGCAGTGCTTTCAATGATTATAACAGAAGTAGAGATGGAAGGCTAAGGCTTTAATGCAATTGGGACATATATCGATGGAGTGAAATAACAGCATGGAACTTCGTTAATCGTCATTCTACAAAAGCGAGCATGTAGTGAACATCCAACTACACTCATGCATCGTGAATCCATCGCTGAATTATATCAAATGACAGTGGAAATATTTTCATACTCCACAATTATGAATATTTCTGCGGAAATAACTACAATTAACTTCATGGCGAATTGCGACCAGAACTTCAGGGAACTTTCAAGAGAGGCCAGGGTGGACCCGGCTCACAAAGAAGAGTTTTGCCAGAAGGATGTCTTTCGTATACATGGAGCAGTGCAATTTCCGGAGAAGGAAGCAGTTCGATTCTCCGAGGACGCTGATTCCAGGTTCGAGGTCGGAGCACATCTTTACGCTGGTGAAATGGAACCAACAGCAGTTTTCTTTGAAAACTTTCCTCTAGAACTTCAATCAACAGATAAGGTAGTCGTGAACGTTTCTTGTATTATTTGAGTATTTTAACGATATCTGAGCAACCTTTTTCCCATATTTTCTGTCCCATATATTGTGCCCCATTTTCTTGCTCGATATTTCTGTACTCAGTACACTTCGTTGATTTATGCCTTTTTTTTACGATTTGTTGAGACATTGTTATGTCATTGGCATACTTAATTAATTTTGGATCAGTTGAGACTGATAATTTAGATTCTTTCAGTAATTTGCATATTTTAGTAGTCACGATTTGACTGTAAAGTTAACGATTTGCTATGGCAGATTTGAATTCAGACAGCGTGTCATTTTATTAAAGTAATTCTATTCAGTAAATTACTTTGACCAATTTTCTGTCATCCTCAAGAAAGAAGAATGATTAAATGATTTTAGAGCGTTAAAATCTAATACGTTATCGACGATCTTTGAAATACTAGTCGTCTTATGAACATGATTGCAACATAGACATTTATCATTGCATTATAGACAATTTTATGAAATATGAACTTTGATTACGATTTATTGAATACACTATAGTAATGAACATTTGATAGGAGTTTTTCTCAATTATAGATTGGAACAATAATGTTTGCATTCCACAGTCTAATTGTATTCTATTCGACTATTCATGCAGTTTAGATGAACTTTGATTGAAGATAGTATTTTTATACTGCGTTACTTTGAAGATAGTAATCTCAATTTTGATAGACCAGGGAGGAGTGTCTAATCGTATTTGCTATTAAATTTATTTGTGATTGGCAAATTTTTACTTCATATCGATTCATGAATGAAACCCACGAAGGTTAAATAATAACAGTCATTAATACAATTGATGAATATAAGAATTTTTAAAGAGGAACAATGGATGTATAATCGTTAGTTCAGTGGACGTGTAATAGTCGCTGATGAATAATGCCCTTGAATAATGAAGGAGGTTCCCACAGTAATAAATGAAGTTGATGAATTTATAAGTGGAGGTTTTTGTATGTAATTTGGAAGATTTTGATGCCATATATATTGAGATATATGATGAATTCTGGGCCAATTGTTGTGCAATTTTGTGCGTTTTGAGCGAAGTATTTTTCCGCTGAATGTATTGTCCTGGTTCTTTGAAAGTTATTCATATGAAGATACTGTTAAAATTAACAAGAGTGTTAAATAATTTGAGATAAAGATTTTGAATGGAGGTTACCGTCACAAATATTATAATAATTATTAAACCTTATTAAACCTGAATTTGACAGTTAAATATAACTAACCTTCATTGGTCGATTATATCAACACGATTTGAGTAATTATCAACCGGATAAACGTGTGGTTTAATGTATTTCTTGTATAAATAATATAAACAATATTAATATTGTAAATAATTTTGTAAATATCTTTGATAATAATTTGAAATGAAAAGGATTAATAGAGGCGTGTATAAGTTTTCCAATTGTCGTTTGACATTGTTATAAACAATTTATTATTGTTATAAATAATTAATGAACTTTTGTTATTAACATTTGGAGTTTTGTTTTTATACTCTAAACAACACTAATTAAACAAGTGGTTTGAACAATTAAACATGATTTGGGATTGTTGGAGTAATCCACTGGTGTTTGAATGGAGCATTTAAAAGATTTGCGTGATAATATTTCAGTTGAGATGTGGACATTTACGTGTTTTGAAGGAGAGCTGAGCTCTGATGTAACTCGCATATGCTAGGGTTGAACGGACGGGTGAGTCCACTTTGACGATGCAGGTGCATTGCAGCTGGCCCGGACAACTGTATTATAGAGGCCAAGGACGTTTCCATAATAGCCTTGTGGCTATAAATAAAATGTGATGTGTATAAACACGCAAAACAATTGCTATATGTGTCTCGTCCCAAATCCCGTTTCCATTCCAAGTGCATTATTATAATTACGTTATTAGAGCTTGAGAAAGCTGAAACATTGTATGTAGAGTATACAAGTCCTACAGGAGGACATGGTTATGTGGTCGATGGCTTCTGATTGCCACGTGGATTTTGTTGTTTATTTTTGTTAAATTCATTCTTTATGTGAAATAAATTATTGTGCAGTTAAAAGTTTCTCGTCTTCGTTATGGTTCATTTTAAATATCATGGTGGAGGTTATTGTGTGGGCATACTTTAAGTGATCCAGTTGACAACCCAGTCCCCGAGATAAATTTAAAAGGTAAGTAAAAAGTAAGTATGAACCCCCGTATATTTTGGTGTGTTCCACAATAATTTCTTGTTAACTACTGTGCTCTAATCTCGATAGTATCTGTCAGTGCCATTTTCATTGATGTAGCTGTGCCGGTGCGTTTGATTATTGGCAATCCGATTGAGGGGGCGGATATCTGACAGCCTACTATCCGGATAACGGGGACAGCAGCATCCCGGCATTTGCCCGAAGACGAAGTGGGAAACCACGGAAAACCACTTCGAGGATGGCTGAGGTGGGAATCGAACCCCCTCTACTCATTTGAACCACCCGAGGCTGAGTAGACCCCGTTCCAGTCCTCATACCACTTTTCAAATTTCGTGGCAGAGCCGGGAATCGAACCCAGGACCTCCGGGGCGGCAGCTAACCATGCTGACCGCTACGCTACGGAGGCGACTTTTCATTAGAAACGCTCTATCAAATTAGCGGCTTCAGTGGCGTAGTCGGTAGCATGCTGACCTTCCATGCCCAAGATCGCGGGTTCAAATCTGGCCGAAGTCGTCGGATTTTTAAGAGCGTTAAAAATCCCTCAGTATGCCTTCCTTCGGAGAGGAAGTAAAGCAGGCGGTCCCATGTCATAGAGTTATGGCTTGTTAAAGACTCTTCCACTAATTACACCTGTGTGAAGCTAAATTGTATAGGTTAAGAATATAAACAACACCCTTAGGTGCCTATGTTCGTTGCCAAGAGCCGACTGCGGTGACGTCTGGTAGCTAAGTTCTGAACTAGAGTTGTTGACGGTGGCGTTTGGCGGCAAAAGTAGGAACTACTTGAAAATTGATCGTCTGTTGTCCTTAGTTGAATTAAAACAGATAACACACACTAATACAGTCATCACAATTAACACCGGTTATCAGACAGATTCTACACAACACCCAGCTGTGAACTACTAGATGCCATCATAACCAGCGCCCGGTGACGAAGGTTGGAACTTAAGTTCATTAATCAAACCTAACCTACAAATTTTTCACCACACAAGTTTAGTTAGAGAAAGGTTCTTTTACATGCCATAAATCCATGACATGGGCCCACTGGCTTTACTTCCCATCCGAAGGAAGACATTCTGAGAGATTTTTAACGCTAATTATTTTACAGCAGCAATATTGATTAATTTTATATCCTTGCTGAACTGAGCGTGTAGCTAGTTTTGACCGTGTCCTCCCATGAGTTCCGATTCCCTCCAGTTCCAAATTCTTTAGCGGATTAGCTATCTGCGAATGACACTACCTGAGCGAGGTCCAGCTTAGTTTTCTACAGCAAAATTGTATTAATTTGTTTATTACTGAAACAAATAAGGTTCATTGTTAGCGCCAGCCGGGAGTGCGTGCCCTCTTTAATGAATTGGCTCCTCTGACAGAGGGCGGCGAACGCCATGGACCGGTGAGACTGAAGTGTTATTCTCCTCGCGAGCTCTCTTCCTGGCCATGGAAGCTGCTTTGAACACTTCAACGCTGGCCACATCAGGAACACAATCATGGTCCACTTCTTTAATCAATTCCCGATTTTTTAAAAATCACTTTTCCGGCACATGGTTTTGCAGCACAAATCCACACTTCACTTGATTTGTTGTCGCGTTTCTTATAAAAACGGTAACCATTAAATATCAAAATTTGGTTTCCTTTAATGCTAGTTGTGAGCTCCATGTTTATCTGCTCCACTGGAAGACACAAATGTCATACCAGGTGATAAGGCCATTAACTCTTCTAGGTCGCGTCGTACTATTATTAGGCGGTCAAACCTCAGAACGGACAGATGGGTTTTCCAGAGATATTCGGAACTAGTGGGACTCATTAGCTTATTTACTCAGGCGGGAATACCCGTTCGGAACTCATGGGACGTTTTTCCTAAGAAATGTGTTTTCGGAACTCATGGGAATGCAACTCGTGGGACGGAACCAGTTTTGACACCCCTGGTGATAATGGCGCCAGAGGCAGTGTGAAGTCACAGGCGGCCTTGGTCCCTCACGTAGCGGAAGTGATTATCAGGAGGCTGTGCTGGTGTTGGCACGGGATACGGGACAAGTGGCAGGTGGCAAGATAAGCTACAGTATGTCCTGTTAATATCTGTCTTTCAAACGTGTTGTTACAATAGCAATTATCATCAACATTCTATGAATAACGCTGAAGTGTATAACCAGATGGGTCTAGACTCTAACAACACGGCACACCAAAATGTATGATCCCTCAAAATCTTTATTTTATCATTTTAAATGATCTTGTCGACTTCGTCGTTACGCTGGGGTCTGGCGTTACGTTACGGTGACGGACGGACAGATGCACTGAGGTGTGTGACGTAATAGTACCGCTTGGTGCATGTGTACCCCGACAATCTCTACTTCGTTAGTATAAGAAGTATAAGACAAAAATCCCCGATTCTTGGATGTCACGGGTAATCTCGAGAACCACTGGATGGATTTTGATGCGGTTTTCACCATTCTGTAAAGGATATCTCGAGGAAAGATTCTGTAGAAAATAATTTCTGTATGATCAAATGAAGCCAAGCAGTAACGATTTCAGTGGGAAAGAAGAGTCGAAAACAAACTTGGCGTCCGTGCGCTTCTTAAGCTTACGATGGGCAAACCGTTAAAAAAATATCAATATACTATGAGGGTAAGAATTGGTCAGCATGAAAAATTCTACAAAAAAGTCCGCGAGAGTATATCTTTATCTTCAATACATCGCCCACTATAAGTGATTTTAGACTGGATGGAAGCGGCAAGTCCCTGCGCGCTCTGGTGAGCGTGCGGCGTCCCCTGCGCTGGACCTTGCTTTGCCCTTGGTTTGCACTTGCCCTTCGCGAGTAATTTGAAACAAGATAAGCAAGCCGCGAGAAGCCTACAGCCTTTCTAGCATTTTTCAGCATTTGTAGCATTTAAAATGATACAAAGTCTAGTCTTTCAGACTGACCGTCACTTTTTTTATTTTTAAGAGCGTTAAAAATCCCTAAGTATGCCTTCCTTCGGAGGGGAAGTAAAGCCGGTGGTCCCATGTCATATTTTTATGGCATGTTAAAGAACCGTTCACTTATCACACCTGTGTGAAGCTAAATTAGGGTAGGTTAAACATTTGACAAACGCTCTTAGGTTCCGATGTTCGTCGCCGGGTCGTCGCCGGGAGCCGACTGCAGTGGCGTCTAGTAACCCGGTTCTGAACTGGTAGTCGATGACGGTGGCGGCAAAAGTAGGAACTACTTGAAAAAATTAAATGTCTGCAGTCCTTGAAAACAGACACACACACGAATACAGTCATCACAATTAACACCGGTTATCAGACAGATTGTGGCCTGTTTGCCATCTCTTGATGAATACAGTACATTTGCATTTGTCAGTTGGTACAGGCAAGAGTAAAAGGTGGCTTTTCACCGATGTCTCAGTCTCATTCATGGCTGTGGTTATATGGAAGCTACTGAGGTATGGGTGGTGCTTAGTAATGGCATTTGGGGCACAGTCACTGCCTGTGAATGCTGTGAAAGGTTCTACTCATAGGGTTAGGGCTACTGTTCTGACTCAGTGAGGAAAGCAATGGCAAACTACCTCACTCCTCTTCTTGCCTAGAACGCCTCAAAATAGCGCTGCCTTGGGTTTCTGTGGGTATCTACTCACATAACGTAACGGCGGTACTTTTTGAGGATCCAACCAGCCTTCGGGCTGACTACCTAACAGACAGTTCAGACAGATTCTACACACACCCAAAGTACACGGGGCTACATGACCGCTTTGTCGCAGCCCCTAAACTTAAGAACCAACCAACCAATCCCTCAAAAGCATATGAATCTGAATGAAATTACGACGAAATATTTTATTTTATTTATTTTACACGTTACAGGCCTATTAAACCACGCGAAGCAATCATGACTATTTGGTCTTCCTATTTTTCCAGTACTCTTTCATTCGTGCACTGCAATAATAATATTAATAATAATAATAATAATAATAATAATAATAATAATAATAATATCGTATGGCCTCGGGTGCCAGGTGCAAGCTTTGTTATTTGACACCCAAAGGGTAGTTTGCATGTCGAATTATGTTGTTCCTTGAAGCACTATGAAAGTCAAGGAGGTTAGATATCTAAGCTCGTTGAACACTATAGCGATTTCTAGTAGAGAAATTAGGAGCTTTGTGTTGGCGGAAACTCCCGAGATTAATTTTGTCATTATGAATACGGCCTACCGAATTTAAATGTTTTTTTTTGACATGCCAACATCGTATGACATGGTCTCGTAATTTTTGCCGCCCTTCAAAAATCACTTACCACGGCCAGGTGCAAACCTGCAAGCTTGGGGTTAGTAGACCGACACGTTAACCACTCAACCACTGTAGCAAGCTATTCGTGCACTAAAGGCCCTCTCCCTAGGTCCACTTTGGTATTTGGGCTGTAGGTGCTGCTTTCTCTGACAACACTTCCCACTTGTATACCTTGTGTCGAAAGACGCTTTTGTCTATGACGTCTTGTGGGTCAACCTGTGCTTTATCCAGATTAATTTTGACTTTTATCATCCAGGGTGTAGTAATCTTGAGCCGCTGTATGCATCTAAGAATTTTGTTGATGAGTCTGGTTTTTGGGAATCTGCTGATGTAGCTGTACCAATTTTGCAAATCGGTACATGTTCATCTTATCTTCGAGACGCAGCAAGAGCTCCAGGCCTGGCCGGATTATCATGAGAGCATACACCAGGCCTCTTCTGAGAATGCCTTTCGCCAACCTGGTGCCTGACTACTGGTGAAATGGGATCGCCTGGCCCTTTCTGCCAGGATTTGTGCCCTTGTGTGTGCTGTCACTTATAGGCTTATCGCTGATTGACACTTGCTAAGGGAGATAAATCGAGCTTTGTTCTGTGAACATTGGAAAAGCGAAGATTTCTTGTCAGCTACATTCGCCGAGCCCTAGTTCTAAGAACACCCTTGCAAGAACATCGTGTGACGCCTCAACTCCTAGAAAGTTTCTACGCAGTGACCTGAGTGGGGTGATATTCAATTGTATCAACTCAGCCCTTGGGCTCTCCCCTTGTGTTGGCCGATTGTGCCACTAGTCGCAGGTGGTGGGGGACTCTGGTATACAGAGGGGTGCGATCTGAGACTGGAACAGTACGAGAGGAAGCTTGGTGACGGAAGGACTTAAAAGCGATCGCCTCCGGGGGAACTGAAGCCAGCTCCTCCGGAGGGCCGAAATACATGGGTGGTATGAACTCAATTTGTTAGAAGGGGCAACCGTTCGATGGAACATTAAACTGTGTCATTTGCCATGTCGTTAAGGCCATGTGACGGTGGACCGTATTTTGAGCGCACTGACATTTTATTTTAGTATATTAGCATGTAATATTTTGGAAGGGTTTGTATTATTCGGTGGTACCTTTACATGTAATTACTGCAGGGTGGGTTATTGTTGCCCTATTTCCGGTTAGCTGGATGGGAACCTCGTGGTTTTAATTTTGGTCAGATAGGCTTCAAAGACAGCCAATGCTGGACTCTGAAGCTTCTCGGACCCTTTCGTTCGCTAAGGAACGCTTTGGTTGCTTTATGCAATTTGTTTGTGAAACGGCACCAGGCCTAAATTTCATGTTGTTTATTTTCCTTGTATCCTCGCGGATGAAACTACCCTCAATTCTGTAATTCTATTTATCCTATGATGGGGAAATGTAATTTTGCCAACTGGGCAATGTCTGACTTTATTTTATTCACAGTATTATCCGTAACTTGCATTACCTTTAAATATTAGCCTAAGTTAAGCGGTTTAGGGTTTTAGTTGTAATTTAATCATGATTTAATTGTATCTTTTGATTTTCATTATATTTTGATATTGAGATGTTGTTTTTTATTGACGGCAGTCAGTAGGAAGATTGATTCTCTTCCCTTCACCATGTGTGGCAAGATTAGAATTATCGGGCTTTCTGAGTACGCCCAGCTTTCCATTCAACAAGCTGGTCTTGACATTAGTTTCGTCCCGCCCGATCTCTTTTCCCAAATTAAATCAGGGTGTTCTTGAATACCAAGCAAATCGGAACATTCGCTCCTAGGTTTTTTTGCTGTGAACTCAGCTGACCTAGCGAGTAATTAAATTAGGCCCTATGGGAGAATTATAAATTTTTTGGTATGGTAATATCATGTTGATTAATTATTTTGATATGCTGATATTACTATTATTATCACGTCTTGGGTTATCAAAAGAGCAGGGGGGGATGAGAGCTGTTACATTGGTAGCAGAGCATGGTTTGTTCTGTGATCTTGCCATTAGCAAATGTCTTTCCTGCTGACTGATTGCAGTATTCAATTAAAAATTAAATTCAGAAAATTAACGTAGATTGTTGGGCCCTCCTCCTTATTAATCTTTTCTCCACATAGGTAGGATTGGTTTAAACTCTGTGTAATGATTAATTTGTGTTCTGTTACATGAAATTTATGTACGATGGCTTCCCGCAAAATCATCGTGAAATACTTATCGGATGAAGAGGTAACCTCGAATTGCTGTTACGTAACCTTGAAGTGCCCAGGGACGCAGAACTAGCGCGCCAAAGTCTAGAGTATGCCATGAATTTTGCAGCAACCCTTCCAAAGCTGTCAACTGCTGAATTCAAACTCGGTGAGTCAAGGTTATGTGATGCAGTTAGGGAAATTTGTAATGTAATTAAGTATTGTTTCAGTGAAGTAGAATGTAGCCCTGTTGATCTCACCAAATTGAAAGCTAGAATTGATTACCTATATCTCCGATGTGTGGATTTGTTACAATCTGATGAAGAACGTCCCATCGCCGATTTGAAAGGTCTATTAGAGGCTGAAGTTAATTTAGTGGAATGTGCTCAGACTTTGGACACTGTTAATCGTGTTAGTGGAAGTGGGGATTTATTGAATTCGACTCCTGCATGTAGCCGTAATGTCTCGACAAATCTAGGCGCCAGTCTGGCTGAAAATGCCACTGGCCAAGTTGGTAATCGTGTCGCTGAACCTGCCGCGCTCCGTGGCAATGGAATAGCGCGCCTGCCCAACAGCTGTGAGAGTCGAGAGATTCTTCCTATTGTCGGTAACCGTACTTTTAATCATGAAACTGTGACAACAAATTCTGGGCTTGACCAGGCACCGTTAGGTCCTGATACGGTGATACCAGTTTCGAATACCATTAACCCTAATGCTGTGATGACTTCTGTGCCAAATAATACCAGCAACGTAACATTCAACCTCCCCGGACGTGAAAATTGTACTTGTAGTTGTAACTGTGTAACTTGTAACTCCTTCTCTGCTGTTGTCGGCTCGCCTCGTGTAAGGAGGTCGGTAATCGAACCCCAGTCTGTCTTAAATATCCCCTCATCTAGTTGTAATCCTGTTAGTGTCGGTGCTCGAGAAGTAAATTCTAGAGATAATTCCGGGTCTGTTTCATCATTTAAAGTGCCGGGTAACTCAGGTCATCAGGGGCCTACAGTGACACAAAATTCTCCTTCCGAACCGGTTAGGGATTTAATTTCTGTTTATCGAGACTCTCAGGGGAGTGTTTCAAATTCAGGGCGTAACCTCGTTTCTTCATCTTGTTCCGGAAACCAAAATTATGTGCAAGGAAATCCCTGTGCCGAAATGCCGGGTCGTGACGTGTCCAATGTCGAGCATTCTAATTATTCTGTTTTTTCTAAGGCCAGCTTTGGTTCTGTCAGTCACCCCATTTTGGGTTTTGTTTCAAAGTTATCGGGTAGAAGTATGGACACGATTGAAGGTGTGGTTGATTTTTTGAGAATATTGGTCGATATTCATGAGTGTGCTATCCAATTCGGTGTCAGCGACCAAGTGGTCTTTCAATTAATATCCTCCCATGTGTCCGATACGTTGGGGGCCTATGTGACTAGTGCCATGTGTGAGGGTTGGAGTGTGGAGAATTTTATGTCCGAGGTGTTGCGAGTATTTGTGCCCATCAGGTCGCTCGATACTGTGAAGGGACGTTACCTGTACCGAGCTCAGGGTATTAACGAGCCGTTAAATTCATACATTGTGAACATATCCAGGTTTGTAAAAGTCTTTAGAGTAGATATGCCAGAGGCAGAAGTGGTAAGGCTTATTTTGGCCGGTGCTACGCCGGAATTTCGGAATTGCCTATGTGTTGGAACTAATCCAAGTACGATTAGGGAACTACGTGAAGCCGCTATTCAGGCCGAATCCGTGCGTTCGGTTGATATCATAAGGTATGCAACTAGCATGCCCCCTCCTTTCATTAACCCTGTTCCGTTTGTTCGACCTCCCTCGGTTCGACCACCACCTGGGGCCGGTCGTCGTTCCCATAATTCGCCTAGGAGTAGTAGTAATCGTCCTGTGACGTGCTTCAACTGTGGGCAGCAGGGCCACATAGCGTGGAACTGTCCGGTAAAAAGAAATTGACTATTCCGAGGCAAGCATCCTGAAATCCTCCTTGCCAAGGATCAGCGATGTGCATTGGGAAATAAGGTGACGAGGGATGATGCCAAAGTTATCGGAGCAAATGGTGTCTGTTCTAAAGTTTCTGATTTAGTTCTACCCTCTCCTATGGTTGAAATTGCAATTAATGACGCATGTGTAATAGCTTTGTTAGACTCAGGAAGTGCCGCTTCATTGGTTAGCGAGAATTGGTATTTGTCTATGAAACTCATTTGTAAATTCAGTAACCTGTCAAATGTAGATGTTAAGTTGGTTTCTGCCAATGGTGCTCAATTGGACGTTCTTGGTTCTGTGAAGTTTAAGGTTCGGGTTCATAAATTTTGTTGGAAATTTTCCTTTTGGGTCATTAAGAATTTGTCATGTCCTATTATTCTGGGCGCTAATTTTTTTGCTCATACTGGCTTACTGCTAGATATGCAACACGAATCATTCTGGTTCAGGTTTTGTTCTGAGGTAAAATTTAAATTCTTTTCTACTGCTGTCCCTAGCGCGAGTGCTCATGTTGCCAACCGTGATGCTGAACCCGTCTTGTCCACCGGGGTTGAATCCTTGGATTTAAGTAATTTATCTGACGCTCAAGCTAAAGAGATTCGGGATTTGTGTGGGTATTTTCCCGAGGTGTTCACTGACGAATTAGGAATGACTAAGATCCTGGAGTATAAAATTGAAGTAACGGATACTATACCCGTCAGACATCCTCCCTACCGTTTGAGTCCACCCAAAATGTTGGAATTAAAGAAATTAATCGATCAGATGTTACTAGATGGAGTGATTCGACCCTCCACATCAGCATATTCCTCACCTGTGTTCTTAGTACCTAAGCCAAATGGTGGTTTTCGGCCAGTCGTAGATTATCGTAGGTTAAACAAAAAGATTGTTTTAGAATCCATCCCTCTTCCTGATTTACATAGCTGTTTTTCCTGGTTCAAAAACGCCTCCTATTATAGCCTCATTGACCTGACGCAGGCATATTTCCAAATTCCGTTAGCTGAAGAATCTAAGCATCTGACTGCATTCGCCAGCGATTGGAATCTCTATGAGTATTGCAGATTACCTTTTGGCATCTCTACAGGGGGCGCTGTGCTTAGTAGGCTTCTTGATGATGTGTTTTCTGGCATCAAATTTGATTATTTGTATCACTACCTGGACGATGTTGTTGTTTATAGCGAGACGTTCGAAGACCACGTGCGCCATCTTCGTGAAGTATTTGAGAGGTTAAAATCTGCTGGTCTAACCGTAAAGTTGTCTAAAGTGTCCCTTGCTAAACCTAAAATTGCCTTTCTTGGACATGTTGTTTCTGCTGAAGGTGTTTCGGTCGATGACTCCCGAACCCAAGGAATTAGAGATTTTGCACCCCCTAAAAATGTGAAAGGAGTAGCCCGATTCGAGGGAATGGTTGGCTTTCTGCGCAAATTTATACCCAATTTTGCACAGCGGGCGTTGCCACTTAATCATCTGCGAAGGTCTGACGTGAAATTTGAGTGGGGTCCGTCGCAGCAAGCAGCTTTTGACGATTTGAAGGAGGCACTGTGTAGCGCTCCTGTCCTCGCTGTCCCTGATTTCAGTAAGAAGTTTATAATCCAGACTGATGCGTCGCTCGGTACTGTAGCTGCTGTGTTGTTACAAGAAAGTGAGTTAGGTAGACGACCTATCGGTTTTGCCTCTCGAACTCTGTCCCCTGCTGAAGTAAATTATTCCGTGTATGAGCTTGAGGGGCTCGCAGTGATGTTTGGACTGGAGAAATTCCGAATGTATGTCGAACATGTTCCTTTCGAACTTGAAACCGATAACCAGGCCCTGAGCTGGGTCCTGGCTAGACCTCGAACCACTGGGCGAATCGCCAGGTGGGCAACCCGTATTTCATCATTTCAGTTCACCGTTCGTCATATAAAGGGTTGTGAAAATGTCATAGCCGACTCCCTTAGCCGCATGTATGAAGAAGTTCCTAATAAATGTAAGAGTCTCGTTCCCGAGGAAAATCATGAAAATATTTGTGCTGTGTCACTTAAGCGTCTCTATGGAGAAATTCCTGACAGGTGTGAAACTCCCTCTTTAGAGGAACCTGTTGTTGTTGGGGCTAATTCAGCTCAACACATGTTAGTAAATTCACCGTTATTGTTTGGAGACATTGTTAACCATCAGAAGGAAGATCCCGTCTTGTGTGATTTAATTGCTCGATTAGTTTCTGGAGAAGAGATAAAGCCTTATATTTTAAAGTCTGGTGTATTATGTTGTGTAACTAGGCGTGATAGAAAGTCTAAGATTGTTTTGCCTACTCAGCTGATAAATGGCATGCTAATGTATTTTCACGAGTCACCCGCTGGAGGCCACCTAGGAATTTTCAAAACTCGACAGAAAATAAGGCAGTCTTTTGTTTGGAAGGGTCTCGATAAGGATGTGAGAAAGTTCGTGCTGGGGTGTCATGATTGTAAAGTGAGTAAGCCTACCGTCAGTGGTAAGGTTGGTAAGTTAGTTTCTGAATCTGCGTCTAGGCCCATGGAACGCTTGTATGTGGATTTCGTTGGACCCCTGCCGAGGTCTAAACTGGGTAACCGTTTTGCCTTTGTTTGTGTCGATGATTTCTCTCGCTTTTCATGGATTTTTCCCACTAGAAATTGTGACTCTGCTACTGTCATAAGATGTTTAAAGTCTGTTTTCTCTTCCTTTGGTCCTAGTCAATACTTGGTGTCAGATAATGCCAAGGCCTTTGTTTCTCATCAGTTTAGAAAATTTTGTTTTGATTATGCTATTTCTCATGTCACCACGACACCCTATTACCCCAACCCTAGTTTGGCAGAGAGAGTTAACCGAAATTTGAGAGCTGCACTTATCGCATATCATCGTGACAATCATGCCAAGTGGGATTCGTCATTACATTGGTTACCCTACGCTTTCAATACTGCTGAGCATGAATCCCATGGGAAAACGCCGTTCTCACTTATGTATGAGTTCGTCCCAAATTCCCCTCTAACGAATCTGTGGTCACTTCATGATCTGCTTCCTGGCCAACCCTCTCCTGATCGTGTCAGAGAAATCTGGAAGGAGGCCAAAGCTGCTATAAAGATCTCGCATGATAAGCTGGCTGAGAGATATAATTTGGGCCGAAAACAGGGTGGATATTCTGTCGGAGATTTTGTGTATGCAAAAAACTTCTGGGCTAAGGCCCCAGGTCGTCAGGTATCAGGTAAACTGCAGCCAAAATATGAGGGCCCCTATGAGATTCTGTCCTTTCCTTCTGAAGTAACAGTGTTATTAGAGGATCTGTCTAGGAAACGTGTTTTTAGGACTCATATATCGAATTGTAAACCTGCTAGTGAACGAGAAACTCGAGATGTGTAAAAGGTGAAATTATGATGTTCTATTTCCTGTGAATGCGATGATATGAAGTTCAGAGCGATGGGAGATGGTCTAGTTGTTCCGCTGAAGTCAAATCTCTTATTGTCATCTTTAGTAATCCTCAAGAAAGGCTGTGATCTGTTTCTGTTAGCTGAGTTTTGTTCATCGTATTCGTGGTTGATATTTTTGAGTAAATTTTTTGGATAATTTAGTGATAATTTTGTTAGGTTGGTAGTGAAATTTCGATTTTATATGAAAATAAGGTGTAATGCTTCAGAGTGATGCTCATTTCGCTGTGTTGTTCAGCTGCTGACGTGAGGGCTTTAGAAATTGTATCAGTGATCTGGAAAATCTTCGAATTGCAATCTCTTGTCGGTTGAAAATGTATCTGGTTAGGTTAGTCAGTGGGTTACTTGTAATCTGCGGTATATACTGTTAGACTGCTGACTTGCTGGTATTGTCACAACGTTCATGTGATTGTAGTTGGAATCATAGTTCATGTATCCCCGTATACTTGGGTGTGAAAAAGAAAAATTAAGTTCGATTAGCATCAGCTTCGAGCTGGTAGCCAGGCTATAGCGTTAGTCAGTTGTTCTATGCATCGAGATAGTGTTGCACTGGAGATGTCGTACCTGTTCTGGAGAAATTTGAGGTATCTATTAGTTGGTGAGCTAACTCTCGTTCTGTGTAAGGTGCATTTTCTTTGGGGACTGTTAACCACCCCGTGCATTTTGAAAATTTATCATTTTTGTCACCTCAGTGACCTTGTAATTCTGTGTGTGGAACATGATGCAGTGTGTGCGAGATGTTGAAAGTGGAGAACATGTGAATTTGGGGGGACAGTAACCGCCCCGTGCATTTTAAAAAATTATCATGCCATCACATCTGTGATCCTGTAATTCTGTATTTTGAGCATGCTGTGGCATGTCGAGGACCGCTAGGTTAGAGAATCTGAAGTTTTGAGGATATTAATCACCTTGTGCTTGTAGAAATGTGTCACATGACACCTATGGGTGTTCGTAGTAGTAAGGTAGATCTGTGTATGGGACCATGGAAGTGGTTTGTTGTCTGTGTGGGTGTAAAGGTTATAAGTAATTTGTGTTTTTTTTTTAATGGTGGAGCCACGTTCGTTTAGGTATGTCTTGAAAATTGGTTGGTACTGCGCCCGAAGAAACCCATCAGTACTTATATCCAATGCCCGAAAAAGGATTGCAGACATGTAAGTTACCCAGCTCACAAGCTTATCATGCCTACTAAGTAAAATTGGGAATTCCAGGAACATACAGGATAGATATTATTCGTAAAGAAAATAGTACTACTAGACAAGGTACAAATTTCTACTATTATTTACATTTAGAACAACCGAGAAACTCCAATCTCGAGGGGTGATAAGGTCTAATCTATAGTGAGCGCCTGTATCTATACCTCGTAGTACTATTTTCGACGATGACGACAATGAAAACGGAATCAGTTTAGATAAAATTGACTAAGTTGCTAAAAAGCACTAGCCGTTTATTAAGCTAATAAAACATATATAACAACTGACTTCCTCCCTTAATACTGTGTCTCCCTGACACTTCAACAAAAAATAATTGCAAAGATAAATTTGCACGTGGCATTGCTATCGTAAGAAAATGTGAAACGGCGTGGCATTAAGTATTGCCCTATTTTATACATGTCCACTTCAACTATGAACCGTAGTTCCATATCTACTCAAATTATTCATGAACTATGTGCATATATACATCCTTCTATGAAATTCAAGTTTCACACTCCATAACGTCGAAGATTAAATTTTCTTCCTCCCTTACGTCTTTCATCTACTCCATTTCTCTTAAATATCAAATTCAAATTCAAATTCAAACAAACATACACCGCAACTATCGTGTTGTAAGTAATAAATACTCGTCATAATCAATTGAACATAAGTGACAAACATTTAAGTTAAGCACTGTTCCTTTTTACCTTTATCTATATATCATGAAATTCTGAAATAAGCGCTGAAATTCTTTACTGAGTTAACAATCTTCTGAAAAACGTGAATACAGTAAGTGCACGGCATTAACCTTCGTTACCACACTTCTCCTCCATAATTATACAACAATTACTTTCTCTCTTAAACACCCTGTACAGAATCTTCCTTTACTACACTCTCATAACTTCACAATTATTACATTCAATACTCGAAAAATTTAAGAGACTCCCCTGCGTCCCTTCGTAAACTTACGTAACTCCTTTACGTTCATAACTCCTTAATCTGCACGGTAATTCAACTATAAACTTCTACTTCAATACATATACTTCCTTTACTTAACATTTCTCCTCTATAATTGATACAACATCGCCTCGTGCTCGTAATTTCATTTCTGTAATAAATCTCTGTATTTTCACCTTTTTAATCACCCTGTGATTTTACTTCGTTAACTTTCCTCTTCACGTGTTTAAATTCAGCTTTACATTTTATTACAACTTTTCAAGAAATATCAGTAAATATTCATATTCTTAACAAAAGATATAAGTTTGACTTCATTCCATTAATATTTGTTTAACAAATTCATTTATGTTTTTTAACGCTCTAAATCTCATTAAACATCTGTGTTTAAGCTTTTCGTAATACTTTTGTTCATAATAAATTTCTGACACTCGAATCAACATCATGAGTTGTCGAAATATTCTTTACACTTCGTGACGTTACTTCTTAAGTATACTGTACTTAAATTTGCTCCAATACAATTCATTTTACTTCAATTACAATCTTACTCCTTCTTTACTTCGTTCAACGTTCTATTCCTTTTAAATAGTTTACTCTATATTCCATTTCAATTTTAACGCTCTAAATCTCATTAATGCAATTCCGTTCAATAATTCCTTTATATTCCTTTTATAACGCTCTGAATTTCATTTAATACAATTGGTTCTAATTTACACTGAACAATTCCTTTCTATATTCCATCGCTGCGATAAAACAGATTTAATTAAATTAAATCTAACGCAAGTGTGAAAATATTTACACGATTTTACTTTACTATAACCTTAGTGTTAATAGCATCATCATTATGCCAAAATTTCGTCCATGTGACTGAAATTTTCCAAGAAATACGGCAAATAATTCCGTAGAAAAATATGAAAAATCACAATAACAAGATCTACACAAATGTAATTACTTTGACAAAATTACCCGTTTCAAATAATGCAGTTAAGAAAAATGCTGTTGAAAATATGTGGTTGAAAAATAATGCGGTTGAAAATTATGCGGTTGGTCAATTGGATAATCACAAAGCTAAACTACAATTCTACATTATAAAAGACAATTTTCTCACTACCTTGTGTTGACTTCTGAACTGCTGAAAATACTTGCATCGCTCCTTCCAGACCAAACTTGACGTGTTCATAGCAACGTCCACAGCTATGAAGACCGGTTCTGTGACAACACCAGCTGGGCTCGCGGTGACTGACCTCGCCGAGAACAGCTCTGCCAACTCCCGTCTCTCCTTCGCTCCAAGTAGGCCGGCTTCGATTCTCCATCTCTTCAGAATAGACATCATGGTTTCTTCAAAATAGACATAGGTTTTCTTCAGAATAGACATCGGTTTTCTTCAGAATAGACATCACGGTGTAATACTGTCGTTTATACAAGCTTTTTCGTCTCTCAAGATGTGTTAAAACTCTCGTAGAATAGTATGAGTTATGCTCGGTGATGTTGCGCTTTGCGTAGATATTTGTAGCGTCTTTCATGTTAGTGAATCTGGAATTCAACTGACATTCTTGTAGTCTTCAACTTCCCCATGTTTAACTTAGCACATGTCAAAATTCATATTCTTGACAATATAATTGAGACCTCCCCGCTGCTGCCTTGTAACTAGCATTTCAATACAACGTTGAAATAAGCTTTTACACGTAGAAATATTGAGTAGCTTCTTGTCGAAAATGTTTCTAGCTATATAGAATACTTTTTATAAGCACTGCTATATAATTAGTTGTAGCTTGCTCCCAAGTTACTGAAATTTCACTCTTCCTTACTTCCAACCTTTGTGAACTGGAGCACTATTATAAATATACTCGTATATGCTCGAGGTCTTCTCTCGTTCAAATCTCAATTGGAAAGAACTCTCTCGTCCTGCTCTCCGCATTTCTCAAATTCTCGTCTCACTTCCTCTCCTCCCGTGGTGTGACGTAACTTCTACCACCTCTCCTGACTTCCGTCCGCAGTTCGACCTTCGCCTCTTCCCCTCTCTCATGACGTAACTCTCGCTTCAAGTGGCGTGATCTTTCTCGTAAAGTGAACCTCCTACTTTCGTATAATGGAATATATGTCCATCTTTAAATCATTCCTACTTCCTTGTCTTTTTTATAAATGCATAAGATCTATAGTATTTCACTCATTTCCATACAGTTTTTCTCATATTACTCAAATTTTTAATAAATAAAATTTTTTATCCACTCATTTATTTTCTGGGGTCTTGGTTCATCTCCCGATCAGTTCTTGAGTAATGACCTTCAATAAATTCTGGCGCAGTACCAACTTGAATTTGTGTCTAATTCTGCTGAGCTATGTGCTTTGGGTGTAGAATTAGTGTAGCCTCTGCACCGGGCTCGTAGTTGTTGTTGGTTTGATATTGGTTGGGTTCCGTGCCTAGAAGATGGCATCTTGATTTTGAGAAGATGTTTTAATTTTGAACACTTGGTGTAACTGTGGTAAGTTGGTTCTCAGGATAGGTGTGATCACCTTAGTGTCCTGAGTTCGGTTGGTCATCCTACAGGAACTCTTGGGAGTTTGTAGACTGTTAGGATGCGTTGGCGAGTAGCGATGAAGTTATTTGGTGAAACTTGGTTAGGTGCTTGTATGTGAATTGGTTGGATCGTGGTGTCTATTGTTTAGCGTGGTCTCCCCATTTGGTTATTGTTCTCGTGGAAGGTAGTTGCTGTTTTCTGTCGTTCGTCGGATGGCCACCGTGGACGGTTAGGGGCAGCGACTAGTGAAATGAGACAGTGACTTTTGATATTCATTATGTTTTTATATGTGTCACATACCTGAGGCGATCCATATGGTTTGATTATGGTATGTTGTGTTTGTTTTAATATGTTTTGGTGTTTCCTAAATGTGTTCTGTTCTCCTACGGTACTGCGTGAGGCCATCAAAGTAAATGTATATTTACTTTTGAGTATGTTTAACTGTTTTGGAAGGGTACCAGTGAGTTCCCCCTTGCATTATTTCTATTTTGATGGTGTTGCCCATAAAATTTCAGGGAATTTCGGTGGGAAAATATCTGAAATTTTGTAAATATTATGGTTTCTGGATGTTTTAGTCAAAAATTGATTGATATAAGTTGATTTAGTTATTCTTGCTAAGTATTGTAGTGAACTTTCAATTAAGCTTGTTAACGTCAGTCACATCGAATGGTTGGTTGCCCCTTTCGTGTGATTTTAATACTTCAGTGGACCTTTAATTATGCCCTGAACACTATCTTTTTGCGTAGGACCTTGTTTGAAGCCTCAAGTATCCCGTAACATGAAAGACTCTTAAGTGAACTTCGATGGGACACTAATGCTTCGTGTAATGTTTTTTTTTTATCCTTCCTGGGATAACTTCAGCTGTTTGGGCTGGTTGACTGGCCTGGAACGATTGTTCCCTCTAAGGGAACTGTATTTGGACCATACGCTGCTGTTCTGATGTGTGTTTCAGTGGTCACTATGTGGGACGTGTACTACCAATCTGGGGCCCAGTTTGGAGGTACCATCTAGGTCCCATGGCATCATTCTACCCGAGGAGATCTACTTCAAGGTCTGCTGGCGGAGATTGGAGTAGCCTCCTCAGCTGCCAAGAGACCAGCTGGACACCATCACCCTGTTTGTCGTCTCCCCGTCGTCTTCCTTGGGAGGAGGAGGATGTACCAATTTTGCAAATCGGTACATGTTCATCTTATCTTCGAGACGCAGCAAGAGCTCCAGGCCTGGCCGGATTATCATGAGAGCATACACCAGGCCTCTTCTGAGAATGCCTTTCGCCAACCTGGCGCCTGACTACTGGTGAAATGGGATCGCCTGGCCCTTTCTGCCAGGATTTGTGCCCTTGTGTGTGCTGTCACTTATAGGCTTATCGCTGATTGACACTTGCTAAGGGAGATAAATCGAGCTTTGTTCTGTGAACATTGGAAAAGCGAAGATTTCTTGTCAGCTACATTCGCCGAGTCCTTGTTCTAAGAACACCCTTGCAAGAACATCGTGTGACGCCTCAACTCCTAGAAAGTTTCTACGCAGTGACCTGAGTGGGGTGATATTCAATTGTATCAACTCAGCCCTTGGGCTCTCCCCTTGTGTTGGCCGATTGTGCCACTAGTCGCAGGTGGTGGGGGACTCTGGTATACAGAGGGGTGCGATCTGAGACTGGAACAGTACGAGAGGAAGCTTGGTGACGGAAGGACTTAAAAGCGATCGCCTCCGGGGGAACTGAAGCCAGCTCCTCCGGAGGGCCGAAATACACCAGGTGGTATGAACTCAATTTGTTAGAAGGGGCAACCGTTCGATGGAACATTAAACTGTGTCATTTGCCATGTCGTTAAGGCCATGTGACGGTGGACCGTATTTTGAGCGCACTGACATTTTATTTTAGTATATTAGCATGTAATATTTTGGAAGGGTTTGTATGATTTGGTGGTACCTTTACATGTAATTACTGCAGGGTGGGTTATTGTTGCCCTATTTCCGGTTAGCTGGATGGGAACCTCGTGGTTTTAATTTTGGTCAGATAGGCTTCAAAGACAGCCAATGCTGGACTCTGAAGCTTCTCGGACCCTTTCGTTCGCTAAGGAACGCTTTGGTTGCTTTATGCAATTTGTTTGTGAAACGGCACCAGGCCTAAATTTCATGTTGTTTATTTTCCTTGTATCCTCGCGGATGAAACTACCCCCAATTCTGTAATTCTATTTATCCTATGATGGGGAAATGTAATTTTGCCAACTGGGCAATGTCTGACTTTATTTTATTCACAGTATTATCCGTAACTTGCATTACCTTTAAATATTAGCCTAAGTTAAGCGGTTTAGGGTTTTAGTTGTAATTTAATCATGATTTAATTGTATCTTTTGATTTTCATTATATTTTGATATTGAGATGTTGTTTTTTATTGACGGCAGTCAGTAGGAAGATTGATTCTCTTCCCTTCACCATGTGTGGCAAGATTAGAATTATCGGGCTTTCTGAGTACGCCCAGCTTTCCATTCAACAAGCTGGTCTTGACATTAGTTTCGTCCCGCCCGATCTCTTTTCCCAAATTAAATCAGGGTGTTCTTGAATACCAAGCAAATCGGAACATTCGCTCCTAGGTTTTTTTGCTGTGAACTCAGCTGACCTAGCGAGTAATTAAATTAGGCCCTATGGGAGAATTATAAATTTTTTGGTATGGTAATATCATGTTGATTAATTATTTTGATATGCTGATATTACTATTATTATCACGTCTTGGGTTATCAAAAGAGCAGGGGGGGATGAGAGCTGTTACAGTAGCCGTGAAATTTTAGCCGTCTCTTTCTGATGTCTGCTGCGACGTTGGACAATTTCTCTGTGGTGTCTCTGGAGTGAAGCCTGTATCCTGCATCTGGGTGCTTTGGTCCAATAATTTTCCTTATTATTTTTATTTCCTCAGTGAGGATTTATTTCAGTTCGCCCTTAGTGTGTAACGTCAATGTCTCTCTGGCATAAAGCACCTCAGGTTTAATAACCGTGTTGTAATGACGACTTTTGGTGAATGTGGACAGACATTTTTTACTGTAGACAACCTGTGTCTTGTATCAGGCTGCGCGATTTTCTCTTTTCCCGTCGGTTGTTATGTACTTATTATTATTATTGGTTTATACAGTACATATAACACACTGCTGGTACATTGCAACGTAACTATACGGGCTTCAGGGAACCAAAGTACAGTGACTGAAAAAGCAACTTCTAAGCTGGAATGTCACTACCCATGAACTTCCGAACGATTCTGGTCGTTGATAGAACTACTGCCTTCTGCATTAGTTTGTACAGTTGCGTATCCAGACCCAGTTCTTTAAGGCCTTGGAGCAAGGTACTTGGGATCACGCCCGTACTTGAGACAATGGTAGGTAAGGTCTTTACCCGTTCTACATGCCATTGTCTTTTGATAGGGTCGACCAACTCGTATTTGCTGATCTTCTTCTTCTTCTTATTATTATTATTATTATTATTTTTATTATTACTATAGACTCCTGTATTTATTAACAACTTAATAACTTTATTAACTTCAAATTACTGTTGAAGATACACATCTCTAGTTCGAAATTTAAAGTAAATAGCTCTACTCATACCTTCAGTGTGATACTTAAGCCTGCTGAGCTGCACACAGACGGCTCATTCGTGGCGGAATCGTTGACAAAGCAAGTCTCATTTCTTCGTCAATGGATTTAGGTTTCTCTCTCTTTGATGTTTTAATTTGGATCAACGTCGAGAAGCCCAGTTCAAACAAATATGTAGTTGAAAATGGTAACAACACATCAACTGCCATCTCGGAGATACCCGGGTATTTACTGCTTATTGACAATCAAAATGTGTCCAAAGTCAATTTCTAAAATAATTAATTTCAATGTTCTTCGTTTCTACCTTGCATTTTTTCTATTTAGCTCATTCAAGTGTACGAAAAGATCGGAAAGATATGCCAACTTAGATACCCATCCATCTTTTGCAAATAAATGCACATACACATGTCCCTCAATAGTAAAAAAATGCAAGTAGGCCTACCTCCTCTTTAAGGTCTAACATTCGCGTTAAGACTTTACCTCGAGATAACCATCGCACTTCTGTATGTAGCAAAGTGTTGTATGCTCTGATCCCATTTCTTGACACAAAACGTTAAAAAGCCGCATATTTAGGGGGTGCGATTTGATGAAGATCACGACTTTTACTATTTCGTCCATCACAATTTTCAGAGAAGATGACACAGACTTAGCAACAATGGCTTCGCGGTGAATGAGGCAATGGTCAGTTCGCAAATTAAGATTTACCTCGCGAACTTTATCCACGAGTCTTTTCACTCGACCTGTCATAAAAGTGGCTCCGTCTGTTCAAACACTAATGCAATCCTCCCAAGTTAATTCATTATGAACCATATATTCATTAGCCTTTCGAAATATTTCTTCGCCAGTAGCTCGTTCGGATAGCTCTTTGCAAAAAAAAAAGTTGCTATTACATCCCCGTCAATAAATATATGCTACAGGAGTAAACAGTGTATCTGTCGGCTATCTTATACACAGAAACTAAAGAGAACGGAAGACCTAGACCTACTGAACCCATCTGTAATTGGTTCAAGCGTCGAATCCATAATTTATTTGCAAAAGAAGAGAGGAAATAATACAGTCCTTAGAATGACTTGAAAAGATTTTGAGAAGTGGGTTGTTATAATGTGGCGCAAGAATGGGTGACCACGAGTCATGCGGACGTGAGATCATGCTTGACGCATCGATAGGAGCTGGCTCATGATTATAAATAAAACGAGAAAAACTTTCCACGACGAGTAAGAGAGAAGAAGTTTCGGAAATAGACCTTACTCAGCTAGAAAATGACAACCTCGCAATGGTGCAAGAAGAGATATAATTAGAATGAAGCCATTTGCAAGCATTTAATTAACGAAAGAAACACATCATTGTTGATCATTCTGGGTTAGAGATTTTTGTGTGGGGAGAAAGTTTATAATATTTGCACAGGAAAGAACTGCAGACGTAGCATGACGTCGTTAGTAATTCCCCGAGACCAGAGTTGGTAGGGATGGAAAAATAAACCTCAACGCCCACATATCTGAGGAGACAAATTATTTAATATCTTGGAATTGTGTGATCGATTTTCATGATCAAAGAAACCAGTTTACGTTTAGAACAAGAGCTTTCCAGAGATATATTTTTCAAAATTATACGACAATTACTTCAGAAGTTAGTGCTGGAGAAGACGCGGATTTTATCTTTTTGCCGCCGATTACAATATAAACCCTGGAGATGCCTGGATGAGCATTCAGTTTACCAAGGGCGCGGGAGCGCATGGTACTGTTTCGCAGCAACAATTCAGTTTACCAAGGGCGCGGGAGCGCATGGTACTGTTTCAAAGTACATGCAGTCTTTACCAGACCTTGGGAGGTCGTGTTACGCTGTATCGCCAACGAGCACCCCGTATGGGAGTGGCTGTGCAGTATCGTCATTAGTATCGCCGTGTGGAGACACATTAGAATCCTATTATAGGAATAATATCGGCAAGTTTCAGTCTTTATAAAGTTCACAAGTATAGTCAAAGTTTGGGCTGTGGACTTGAGAAATAACAGGCGATAGGTACTCGAATATAATAGTTCCGTTAAAGAACCAACGCATCATAAGGTTTCGAAGTACCCAAGGAAAGTGAAATAGACAGTTCTATCTACGTTAAGGAACCCAAGCAGGGTAGAACGAAATAGTAACGCCTAGTGTTCCGGAAGTTTAGGAACTAGAGCGCAGGACGATAAAAATTAGGAATTGTAGTTCCAGGCTTTGTCTAGGTAGACAAATGAACAGTAAACATTGGGGAGTACTCCAATAAGCTACAAATCAAAGTAACAGAAAGTACAAGGAAATTACTAGGTCACCGATAAACAGTTCGAGCGATCGAGATAGTAATACATCAAGGACAGACTTTTATTTAGACGAACAAGTTAGCATCTAGCAAGATACGACATCGTGCAGTAAAGTTATAGAAGCCGATAGTCAAACCCAGAACTAGAAGATCAGCCGTTCCAGTCAGGTTTAGTTCGATCGAGATTTTCCATCATCTCGTCAGATTAGGAAGCAGACGTGCTATAGTACAACCCTTGGAAACGGGAAAGGAAAAGAAATCATGTGTGTAAGGCGAATAATTAACGCCAAAGTGATAAAATGTTTATGTAATGTAAATAGAATGAAATTTTGAGTGTAATATTTTTAGTGAATTGTATTGTGTTAAGTGAAAACGAATACAAAATGGTATTCATTATATTCCCAGTGATTAAGGTATATCTGTTATGTGCTGTTGAAGAAGTGTCATTGAGTGTAAATATAACCATGAAAATGGCTTAAGAAAAAGTTGGTGGGCGAAAATGTTTCATCGCTGGAGAATTCGGTCGCTGACCGTACCGTCATGTGAGTAACTATTTCATTATTATGTGTTTGGGAAGATTTGCGTATAATCGTCATGAGAGAGATTAGGGATGTTAATAACAGGTGAAAGAAAGATTGCGCGATCTGAACGATTAATTTGAGAGAAATATAATAAATATGTGAAATAGAAATGAATCCCTTGTGGAAAATATTCAGTAAAATATCAGTGTAATTGATAAATGATATAAATATGAGAAAGCAAGCGTAATAATAAGAAGAATAATTATATAAATGAATGAATATTGTGATGAATTTTATATTGAAAGTAGTAGCTTCCGAACTCCTTTAGATGAATTAATACATGTTATGAATACATGTTCCTTACGGTAAAAATGATTATTGTAAAGGGAGAGAGAGTAATATATATATTGAGATGTAGATCAAACGTTGATTTTGAATTTATTTAGTTCTTTGAAGGCAACTTGACTAATTGTTAAATGATTTGTAAGTAATTTGTCACGCTAGGAATGCGTTGAAATGCTCGGTAGAAGTAATTATGAGGGACAGTTAGTCGTGGTGAATGAACTGTGAATTTTCTTACCCGCAAATGAGGACACTTCATAATTATTATATACCGAAGCTAAGAGAATAGGTCTGTTGAACCTAAATATGTTGTTAAATAATTTGTATCAAAAGCCTTGTCATTCAGAGAATTGCATTTGAAACAGCTGTGTGGAAAGCTGATGTAGCCAGTCCCTTGTGAAAGTGAGACTGTGGACTCTCTTCTCTCCCTGCAATAAATCACGCCAAGTAGTTAAGATTAGGCTCTTACCCTCGGGTAGTGCGGTAGGTTAGGACGGACTGTCTGAGTCATAATACACAGAAGTGTTTAAAGATTGTTTGAACGACCCGGTCTTTGAACCGAGGTCCCTTTATGTCCATTATTATCGCTTGCAGAGTTCAGATCGTTGCTTTCTTATAATATAATGGTCTTTTAAGACAAAAATGATAAATCCCTAACTTTATTGTTCAATAATTCAGTGATTCACGAGTTCTATTGAAGACATTAGATTCCGGGAGTAATCTTAAGTTTGACTTGTTCAGCAGTCTTCTATAGCTCGGGAGTACGCAAATTTTTCCCAATCACGGTAGTGAGTTGTTAGCTTGAGAGAGAGGGATGGTAACATGTGAGCCTTGTGAAAGCCCAAAATTAATTGATGATTAGCCATACTTTGATATTTATGATTAAAACGATATACTCATGTAAATAGTAATTGATGGGTATTAAGTTGATAACACAGTGTATGTAAACATTACCGAGCCATTTGGAGCTCGCTATTTTAAAGAATTTGAATTGACACCATATGGAAGTGAAACTTAGTTAAAGTTTGTTGGTTTTTGGAAAACCAGTCATTATGATTTTATAATTGTTTAATATGAATTCCTTGTTCAACTTTGGACAAGTGTGAAGTGGAGTGTCAGTATTTTTATTTGTTTAATTTTTGTAGCGCCATATTTTTGGATAATTAAATGTTTTAATAGTAGGATTTTATTTTTATTTTTGGAAGTGTATCCTCTGCTTAATCCAAAGTGTGTAAGTCACAGAGTGGGAGAACAAACCATGAACCCCGATACTCCCGATTGAGCATTGCTGGCAAACTGTGATTTGCATATTTCATTGTTGAATGGGCACACTACTGACAATGTGCTTTTAACATAATCCTTTTTTACGACTTTCACCAGGCTGCTCGCGCTAGGTAGACGCCAACAGAGCTTATAAAAACATTGGTTGGTTCCTCAGTTTATTGTTATATGTTTTTAATTCAAGGAAGGAGTGCAGACATTCGATTTTCAAGTAGTTTCAATTTTTGCTACCAAACGCCACCATCAACGACCAACTAGTTTGAACTTGGTTACTAGATGCCACCACAGTCAGGTCCTGGCGACGAACGTTGGAACCTACGAGCGTTAGTCAAATCTAACCTATAATTTAGCTTCACACAAGTGTAATTAGTGGAAGGTTCTATAGCATGCCATAAATCTATGACATGGGGCCGCTGGCTTTACTTTCCCTCCGAAGGAAGGCATATTGAGAGATTTTTAACGCTCTTAAGAACGTTTTGGAAAAATCGAAAGTAGGTTAAAAATACGATAGCCTTTGTCAGAACTGCGTCGCGTCCATTGGTCGCTACTAGGTTGGTTGGCTGATTGGTTGATTCCTCAGTTTAGGGGTTGCGACAACGCGATTATGTGGCCCCGTGTACTTGGCTGTGTGTAGAATCTGTGTGATAACCAGTGTTAATTTTGCTGGCTGTATTAGTGTGTGTTATCTGTAATTCAGGTAAGGACTGCAGATGATCAATTTCAGGTAGTCCCTACATTTGCTAGCATATGCTACCGTCAACGACACTTAGCTGTGAACTTGGCTACTAGATGCCACCCCAACCGGCACCTTGCGATGAACGTTGACACTTAGTAGAGCGTTAATCAAATCTAAGCTACAAATTTAGCTTCACACAATTGTAGTTAGTATAAGGTTCTATTAAACGCCATATATCTATGACATGGGTCCGCCGGCTTTACTTCCCCTCCGAAGGAAGACATACTGAGGGATTTTCAACGCTCTTAAAAAACCGACGACTTCGGCCGGGTTGGAACACGCGATCTTGGGCATAGAAGCTTAGCATGCTACCAACTACGCCACCGAAGCCGCCTACACTATTAGGTTAGACCACTGATTGTGCGAAACCATTGGCCGCTACTAGGTTAGACCACTGTCTGCGTGAAATCGTTGGTCGCTACTAGGTTAGATCACTGATTGAGCGATACCATTGGTCCCTTCTGTGTTAGATCACTGATTGAGCGATACCATTGGTCCCTTTGTTAGATCACTGATTGAGCGATACCATTGGTCGCTACTATGTTTGACCACTGATTGAGCAAAACCATTGTTCGCTGCTCGGTTATACCATTGAGGATACTATAATTACTGCTTGTATTACAAGCAACAGAGTCTCGGGCGTAAGCTCCAGTTTACGTCTTGTTCTCGTAAGGCTAAAAAACACATCCATAATTCTCAGAATCTCCAACAGGTTCGCGATCTGGATACAGCATATTTAGTTGGCCATAACATTTTTGGTGTGCAATCAACCATGAAACAAACTCGGTTTCCATGGCTACTCAGACCAGACAATTCTATTCCTGCTAGAACCAAGTCCTACGCCATGAAAGGTTCGACTCCCACCACCACTCTAGGCTAGAAATAGTTATCGGCGTTTTACAACCGAGGTCTGAGGCCATGGTCTGCGGGTAAGTGCGTAGTTGTGCTCGTAAATGTCTACAATGTTGTCATGCAAACGAGTAGTTTGACCAGAAATACTACTGTAGATGTTAATTGCAAACATCTTATCAAGAAGGTTACTCGAAAGTCCCCATAAACTTGTGCTGTTCTAAGTAAATAGTAGAGAAGTTGCTGTACCGCGGTCGCGGTTTTTTCTTGTTTCTCTGTACAACAACGATCTCTTACTGCACTGCATCGGGGAGTTATTCTGTGCTAATACACGAGGATTAACCAGTCAACGCCGCTCTCATCAGCTGGTTTGAAATACAATATATTCTCCATTATCCGGGCTAATGACCGATTCGAATGGCACGGATAATCGGAAAACACGGGCAATTCAAAATCATGTGTTTATTGCAAGAAGAATCCGTTAACGATGAGCCACACATCCAGTACATAAAAAAGTTTAAAAAATACATTTAAATTTTCAAAAATGACTAATAAATGACGTAAAAATTCGAAAATGCACTATAAAATGAAGAATATTATCTTAATAAACTCACCAATAATTCAAAAATTACATCTTATTCTCAAACTGAAAAGTCAATCAAAATAGATTTCTAGCACTTAACAAAAGGTTTATGATCACTTGAGTCTGAGTTGCACTGCACTACGAATGTCATTCTGACGTTGTCAATGTAAATGATCTGCGCTTATCAGCCAACAAGTTTTTATATCTCGAAAAGCTGCGTTCAACATCAACTGATGTGATTGAAGCGTACTTGAAGTGAGGAAGGTCGTTTGCTGCGAACTCAGAGAGACGTAACTCCCTCATATAAAGCTGTGACATGACTAAATTGAAAAAAAAAAAGACCTTAAAAGGCCGATTTTTCTAAAATATGACCCAAAAAATCTACCAAACTTAAAAATATGCTCTTAAACTGGAAATATAGCAAAAAAATGCTAAAAGATGCAAAATAAAAATGACATATTTGAAGACGGGGTCCGTCCGGAGTTTCTATGTACTTCAGCATTGTTTCCGACAGCTCAGTAAAAATATGACATGTCATCAACATCCGGGCCCTATTTGATCATCATGGTAATCGTATGCCTATTTTTTTCACGGCAGCTGAGGACGCGTTATCCGTCGCAATAGCCAGCAATATTCAAGTTGGTAACACTGCTGAGTGCACCATAGCAAGGAGACAGAAACTATTGAGATGTCTGGAACGGAAATGACGGAGGAATGGCAGGCAGTCTTATCATAGCTGCTGTGAACCGCACGTGTCTCGCTATAGGTTCAGGCTGATAAGAGCGGGGTAGCCTATCAATGGTACCCTGACGCGCGAGGTACAGTGCTGCTGTGCTGAGCTGTGATGTCAGCCGGAAATATGAGCTGGCGCCATGGTCTGGGGGCGGGTTGTGCCGTGCCGTGCCGTGCCTCAAGAGAACATCCGGCAGAGACTTGGGGGGCGTAGCACTCCACAGGGAATAGCAACAGACTATTACAGGGGGGTGCAAGGAGTGGGCGTGTTTAGTAGGAATACAAATCTCTCTCGACACGCCGGAAGGCGGAGGTAGATTTCACCGGGCAAAGAGAAATATTTCAAATTCACTAAATTTGCCAATTATTGTATACCTACAAAAATTCTACATGTTTAGCATCATCATCATCATCATGATCCCTCCCTATATTAATCTGCTAAGGTCCCATTCCAGTTTTGTTCCGAAAATAAGGTCCCATTAACACCAACCTACACATATGGGGTACCTACAAGTTCAGCATAACCCAGTGCGTAAGCGAAACGCACTCACTTACTCTTCAAATGCCTCACAATTAAATACATACCTTAAAACATGTATATTTACAATGAAATAATGAAAGAATGCAACACGGTAACCATGGTAACAGAATCTCACAGGTCCATCTATTTCTGTAAGACGCAATGCAATTCCAATAATTATTACATTGCTGTGAAACCGACAGTAGTGGCTACGCTGGCTAACACGCAGTATTAGGTCATGGGGGCAAGCTCTCTGCTGACTCGGTAGATGCGTGGGTTCGAGCCCCACCGTCGGCCGTCCTTGAAATGGTTTTCCGTGGTTTCCCATTTTCAAAACCAGGCAAATGCTGGGGCGGTACCTTCTGACAGGCCACGGCCGCTTCCTTCCACATCCTTGCCCAGTTTCATTCACCATCATTCATTTCATCTCTCATTAACTCCTCTCATGAGGTTGGCGTCAGGAAGGGCATCCGGCCGTAAAAACCATCGCCACAAAGACTTCCATCGCATCTCATCCCCGACCCCATTGGAAAACGGGAATAATAAGGGGTAGACATACAATACAATTACATTGCTGTGAAAGTTTCCAGACGGTTATAAGGTTATCACTGAACCAAATTAAGCTGTAAAATTTATCAATACATACAGTATAATGTGCTTAAGGGGGTCAAGGGGCACTCTAGAATTTTTTCACGCAATTTTCACGTGTGAGTGGGGTAGTCTACGAAAGGTCTTTTTCACCCGACTGTAAAGGGTCTCCGAAAACCATATTTAAAGGCCCTCAAATTAACAGTGTCTGTGATATTCCCAGAAAATTATCTTCGCTCTGATATACCTATGAAGAAATGACAAACCCCTAACCACTGCACCAGTAGCTGAATTGATATAGTCTGATTATTCATACCAAGGATAAATCAGTCATAGCATTCATGATTGAGATTTTGCTAAGTGTACTCTTTACAACTAGAATATTCGTGGGCGAAGGCGCGACGGGTAATGCTAGTATATATTATTTCAGTAGTATAGATCCTTCCTGCGGCGTTCACAAGCGACCGATCGTGACAAATGAGCATTCAAATGAAAGAGAATATATATTAGCAGTGACAAATTGCACTATAATTTCATAAATATCTATAATTTCTTTAAAAAAATGTACGAAGTGTGCGATTTGCAAATACTGTTGCTGTAGGAATAAAACTTCATAATTGCTGTCCACTTCACATTTTGACCACTGTGACGCCTGTATCATGTCATTTTAACATTCTGAGGTCTTTATCATTTTGAATGTATTTCAGAAAGAGTAAATCAAAGGAATGAGTACTCAAATCGTCATTTCATAAATATCGGATAACGGGCGAATGTTACAGGAACCTTTCTCCTTAAGTGTCTCATTATAAACCTATTGGGGAAAGTGTGTTATATGAACATGCGAGATTTCTCGCACGGGTCCGCTAGTCTTCTTATGCCCGTTGCTCACGGTAAAATTTTCCTTCAAATTTATTGTACAATAATTTAATTTTATAAAATTTATGTTGCTCACGGTCAAATTTAAGTTTTATAAAACCTTTGATAAAACGTTTCATAAAATAGGACATGTTCTATTCCGTAAAATTAATTTTACGAAACGAACCAATCAGGGAAGCTGACATGAAGATGATGCTGGCGCCACGTGGTGAGAAGATTGTGAAGCTCGCTTGTAAACAAACTCTTCGAAAATAAAACATGGAGGACGGTTGTCGTTTGGGGGTAAAATATACAGTCGATTCGCATTATTAACGCAAAGCGGTCATGAAACTTGCTTTAAGTACATTTGAAAATATGCGTGGTACTGAATGAATTAATTCCAATCAATATTTAAGATATAATTGTAACAATTGGATATTTAACCATACGTGCTGATAAGAAGTGCAACAAATTGCTGTAACGTCAGTTGGAAAAGTGTGCTAGTGGTATCGCGCTCGCTTGCTGATCAGAAGATCCCGGGTTCAAGGCTATCCAGGGGCGGAGATTTTTACTTCCTTTTAATTATTTTATAATTTCCTCCTTACGTCGTACAGCAATATTGCAACTTTGTTTTGCGTTTTCTCCCATTTAAAATTTTTATTTTCCCTAAATACTGTAACCATGGGCGGATACCATTCGTGATAACTATTAGAATTTAAATAGTTAAATATTTATCCCAGAAAAATAATAATAATAATATGACACGTTCTGTATTTACTGGATATAGCTAGCGCTTATCACACAGACGCAGTTTAAAGAAAATATAGTTTAATTCTGATGTATTTATTCGTAGGCCTACCCACATAACAAATCTACTTGTTTATGTTGCCCCTAGGATAACTACCTGAACGAGAAAAGCAATCCGATTGGTTGTTGTACTCAAACTTCCATGAAAACTGCCAGGAAAAATGGCACCTGTTCAATTTCGTGAGTTGTATGGAAGCTATTATGGAAGGCAGAACCTAGCATGGAAGGTACATATCACACGGTGCTAGACGCGTCTATACCAGCGTGTACACCAGTACTGGTAGAAGCTTTCATACTAACTAGTGTCGTGTGATACGGGCTCCCAAGCTGTTAGTGTTTTACTGGACGAGTACCAGAAATATCAGTGTTTGTATGAGGTTAAAACGCCCATATACCACAATAGAAATGCAAGAAGGGAGGCAGAAATCTCAATCGCCGAATATGTTTCACAAATTCGACCGAACACAAGCCAGGCTGATGTGAAGGCGAAGATAAACGGGTTTCGAACTCACTTGCAGTCTCATTTCAGGAGAAATACTTTGCCTCATGTTAAGTGTCCTGTCGAATAATTTTGGGACTAACGAGATCTAGGAGTTTTTTAAAACTGCTTTCCTCCATTCTTAGAAAATTCCTATATGAATTCTGATTTCTAACCTCAACTCATTTTCGACCAAGGAGAGTATTCCTCTACTCTTCTCTTCTTGTTATCCATTCCCGAGTCCAGGACTTCCTAGCATTTCTTTTCTTCCTTTTTACCACTGTACGACATTTAATTGTAGCTAAAGCAGCAATTTTTGCAATATTTGCTTTGTTTGTTGGAGCCACACTCTCAAACCAATGTGTGTTGAACAGCTGATTCTTGGTTCAGAAGTTTATCGGTAGATGGCGATCCTGATACATCCACGGATTTTATAAAATAATTTTACCGTGAACAACACAGCTTGCTTTCGTCAAATTTTTATAAAATTAGTTGTAAAATAAATTTTAAGAAACATTTTACCGTGAGCAACGGGCATTATAATCTTATTATATGCCCGTTGCTCACGGTCAAATTCAAGTTTTATAAAACCTTTGATAAAACTTTCCATAAAATAGGACATGTTCTATTCCGTAAAATTAATTTTGTGAAACGAACCAATCAGGGAAGCTGACATGACGATGATGCTGGTGCCATGTGGTGAGAAGATTGTGAAGCTCGCTTGTAAACAAACACTTCGAAAATGGCAGGCTCCGGCTGGACTAAGGAAGCTGTTAGTGTTTTACTGGACGAGTACCAGAAATATCCGTGTTTGTATGAGGTTAAAACGCCCATATACCACAATAGAAATACAAGAAGGAAGGCAGAAATCTCCTCCATTCTTAGAAAATTGCTATATGAATTCTGATCTTCTAACCTCAACTCATTTTCGACCAAGGACAGCATTCCTCTACCTTCTTCTCTTCTTTTTATCCATTCCCGAGTCCAGCACTTCCTAGCATTTCTTTTCTTCCATTTTACCGCCGTACAACATATTAGGTAAAGCAGCAATTTTTGCTTTGTTTGTTGGAGCCATACTCTCAAACCAATGTGTGTTGAACAGCTGACTCTTGGTTCAGAGGTTTATCGGTAGATGGCGATCCTGATACATCCACGGATTTTATAAAATAATTTTACCGTGAACAACACAGTTTGCTTTCGTCAAATTGTTATCAAATTAGTTGTACAATACATTTTAAGAAACATTTTACCGTGAGCAACGGGCATTTAAGATGTATGTTTCACAAAACTCAAGCTCCTAAACCAGAGGGAGTTAGAAGTGTCAATAGTACAGCCACATAGCACCAGAGCCGGGCGGGTAGTCTGTACACATGGGGCGCACACAACCCATTATGCGAGATCAAACACCCCTCGTAGTTACGCCACTGAGCTGTAGCTAACAGGAAATGTCCAAATAGGTCTTCCTTCTTTATTACTCCAAGTTCTCCAAGCAATTAAAACCTTTAAATCAACTTGACGTAATCAAACTAAACTTATTCAAAATCCTCCAATTCAAGACACGTTTCCAAAGGGCTGTAAAGGCAGGTTTTGCTGTAGGCTACATTTTTAATTTTTTTTTTAGCTTATGGCTTTTTAGTGCCGGGAGAGTCCGAGGACATGTTCGGCTCGCCAGTTTTTGTAGCTGCTTCGAGACTGATACCCAACGGGAGAGCTACAAGTACCGTTGGGGAGGAAAGTGGAAATGTAAGGACGAGGAGTTGGAAGGTAGCGGCTGTGGCCTATAGTTAGGGACAAACCCCGGCATTTGCCTGGAAGGAAGATGGGGAACCACAGGAGACCATCTTCAAGGTTGCCGGCGGGGGGATTCGAACCTCCTCGCCTCCAGGATGTGAGTGACTGCCAACTATCATGCCGTAACGACCACGGCTAACTCACCCGGTGGCTACATATAAATTTATCTGAATGTAGGCTATATGTCCTAGTAATTGGGAATAGTTTGAGAGAAAACAAACACAAAACACAAAGTAGGAAGCAAAATTCAAAATTGAAAGCAAAAGCAGAAGACAAGCATATAACCGAAAAAAAAACAAAAAAAAAACAAAACAAAAACAAAAAAAAAACTGAAATCACAAAGCAGAAATAAAAATTCAAAAACAAAAGCAAAATAAGAAAACAAACACAAAAACAAAACAAAATAGCCTACACAAAGCAAAAAGTGGAAAACAACGACGAACACAAAACCAAAAACGCAATTGTTGAGATTTGACTCCACTCATCCCCCTCTATAAGCAAATCCTACTTACGCCACTGACTGTTAAAGCAGAAAAGGTAGACTTTCACAGGATGCCTGGAAATATTTTAAATACTGCATTCCGGATCTTTGTTTTTTTTGTTGTTATAACGCGTATTTTGATTTTCGTTGTCCGCTTAAAGAAGTGGGAATTTAACATGTCTTTCACCCCTAAGTTTACGGCACCGTCACATATTTCCGCGTGTAAGACAAGTCTTTTGGCAGAGCCGGGAATCGAACCTGTACATCCAGGACGACAGCCAAGAAGTGGTCGGTATGTCTTGAAACTTACTCCGGATCCGGAGATGAGTTAAGCAGGCCATACACGTGCCTGAACAGTTCACCGGACACTGTCCGCCAGTTGAACTGAAGACCCCATACACCACCAGTTGAAAATAGGCCGGTATTAGCACTCGACGACCATTCCAAATTTGATTTATTGTTTATTATTGCTTTGAATAATGTTCCCCAGTGACGAACATGCGCATGCGATTCTGGCTTTATTGGTCGTTTTTCAATCTAAATTGCATTTTGCACGTACTTTCAATCAAAATTGCATTTTGTGGGCATTTTGATTTTCACTTGCATTTTGAGAGGATTTTGAATATCAATTGCATTTTGTATGTATTTTCAACCCCAACTGCATTTTGCCGACATTTTCAATCTCAATTGCAATTTTGTAAGTGTTCTCTATATAAATTGCATTTTGGTATGTATTTTGTCTAAAATGCATTTTGTGAGTATTTTGAATCTAACTGTAACTGACAGGCTTGTCGGCACGTGTATGGCTTGCTTTAGAATCGTACCTCAGCAGTCATAGAAGTGGGATTCCTTGTGTTGTCACTTCTTAGTAACGTCGTTACATCTCGTTACCGTAAAAAGTAACAGTTACTAGTACCTAGTTACACGCTACTCCCCAACACTGACTCTAAAGGCTCGGCCACACAGAAAGCGGCCAGTCGCGGCGGTCTGCAGTAGGGGGACGTCACATAGGATTACATGACAGTTCCCCACACTGACACTTCCACACACTGCCCAAAATACTGACACTTCCCCACAGCCCTTGGACGTGCCTACCTGTTAAATGACTCAGAAATAATCTCGACTGACATTTCCACACACATCCCCCCCCCCCTAAACCTAAGGGGCTTCACCGATCATAGTTACAGCCGCACCAGTGGCAATGCACCTTAGCATAATACTCCTTTGGAGTGAAGAAAAGCGCTCGGTCTATGTTTTTCATTACTAACACGGTCTCGAAAATACCAGTGTGATGTAGTGTAATTTCCATTAGAATAAAATAAATGCAGAGTCTGATTTCCATCACACTTTATCCAGGCTGTAGACTATCAAATTAATAACAAAACCTATCATTTTTGCGTTGTTATAATTTTGGCGTGTTTAAAATCAGCTTTCTAGGCTTCGTCAGTTTTTTTTTGGTCATATTTCGTCAACAATAATATTAACCTACTCCATTTTCTGAGAATAGGCAACTGCCTCCAGAAAACATTCTTTTTGTGGTCATTTTCGAACTTTTACTGAATGTTCTCAATCCATCTGTCCAGTTTGACATATTTTCGTCTTCTTCTTTTTTCTTCCATGTTGAGCTCGGCCTTTACAAATGCACAGTTTGTCTTCTCAGCTTCCGTCTTCAACACTTTGACAACCTCTTTTAATTTGGGGTGAGGTCTCCCGGCAAGATTTCAACTTCATCGTTTTCATAGTAGCCTTGGGGGTGGGGGGAGGGGAGATGTGTGTGGAAATGTCAGTCGAGATTATTTCTGAGTCATTAAACAGGTAGCCACGTCCAAGGGCTGTGGGGAAGTGTCAGTATTTTTTGCAGTGTGTGGAAGTGTCAGTGTGGGGAACTGTCCGGACACCTCACATAGGACTCGATACCTTTGTGTGAGCGGTCCAGTCTGGTCGCTTCCTTCTAGAGAACATGTAGTGTGTTTTCATATTAACTATTGTTTGATATTATTATTGAGTATGAGCTCGGACGAAGAACAACTCCTTCTCCTATTTGCTTTGCAAAACACAAAGAAGAAAATACAATGTCGGGTGCATGACATCAATAAGAGAGAGCAATTAGGAGAATGAAGATAGGATTTTCAAGTATTTTCGTATGCCACGAGACTGTTTCGAGGAATTGCACGATTCCATGCTTCAGCCTTCTTTAAAACATTTTTATAATGTTCGTGTGAACTGTCGAACAAATGTGTGCATTAACGCACAGTTTCAATGAATACTTCAGTTTGGTCACTCGTCACAATCGAAGGCGACACGGCGGTCAGGCGGGCAATCTGTAAACATTTGTACAACCGGATCGCTCGTCGTCGCGACAAAGACTAGCGGGTGACGGTAGACCGCGTTCTGTGTGCCAGGGTTGATGCAACTTTGGGAAATACAACTGGACCGCCTCGGTCAGATATCGCTTCCCGTCGCGACAGACCGCTTTCTGTGTGACCGAGCCTTAAGTATGACACATCGGCGTTACACAGTAGGCTACTAACAGTGCGCCAGTTATTTCCTGTGAACAAGACTACCGTTTCCGGTATGACGAACAATGCGATTCCTGTCATTGTTATAAGGAGCATGCGTGGTTCAATACCCGGCTGAGTCACACCACCTATCAACAGGTTGCTGCTACCAATTGATTCCTCTCCTAAGAACTAGGTTCTGATTAATTAATCACCCGTTTCTGGCGGCAAATGAGAGTTCAGAGAGCTGCTAGCTGTTGTAGTTTCAAAAATATACAAATTGAACCCTAAATAAACAACGCATGATATTGTTCGTGGCCTCCGTAGCGTAGCGGTCAGCATGGTTAACTGCCACCCTGGAGTTCCTGGGTTCGATTTCTGGCTCTGCCACGAAATTTGAAAAGTTGTATGAGGACTGGAACGGGGTCCAACGGGTTCTATTCCCACCTCAGCCATCCTCGAAGTGGTTTTCCGTTGTTTCCCACGTCGTCTTCGGGTAAATGCCGGGATGGTGCCTACTGTAAGGCAACGGCCGCCTCCTTTCCGCTTCCTTGCCTATCCATCCCAATCTTCCCCTCCCTTCCCATCCCTCATGAGGCCCCTGTTCGCTTTGCAGGTGAGGCCACCTGGGTAACGTGCTGATCACACCTCCTCAGTTGTATCCACTCCAACGAGATGTTCCCCGCTCTAGGACACTGCCCGTAGCGGCGGTAGTGGTGAGTTCCCTCGCTGAGTCCGTGGGGAACACCAACCTGGAGGGTAAAATCGATTTAAAAATAAAATTATATTGGTCAAACGTGGCACGAATGATCCCCAAAGCTTAAAATATACATGAAAATACAGTATTTGGCGGTGGTGTGATTCGAACTTACCACCCTAATACAGGCCCGCTACCTCCTACGCATTTGTACCATTGCTCCACGGCTAGTCGTCCCTTTACATTGCCTGAAAGCGTATGAGATGAGATACTGCTTTCCACTTCGAAGGTTCATTCAGGTATTTTATCAGTAAGCCACCGTACCCAGCGTTAATTTCGTATCCAACTTAAACCATATAATCGGCCGTTTGACACTGTTATACATTGTATAATCACTTGTCGCACACATGTTTTTGTAAAGGTCTTGCTTCCATGTCGTCATGAATTTTGTAAAGTCGTTTAGGGTCATTGTGGCTTGGCTATATACGGGGAACTGTCGACCATGCTGCCATCAGACGTTCGAAGTGTGGCTGAAAACTAGAAAAATAAGGGGCAGAAGACTCACCCGGTATATATAAGGTGCGATCAAAAAGTAACGAGCCGGAGGCTCTAATGCGCAAACCGGTGACGACATCGGCTAATAGTGGCGTGTGTAACGAGGTGGGGTTCTGACCAGAGCGTGGAAGGTCACAGCCCGTCGCTAGAGGGCACGCGTGCACGTCACGTGACAATAAAAAAGCGAGCAGCAGCATGCATCAATCGTCCAACGCTGGCAGTCGCTTTGCAAACAGTGGCAGGGAGGCGTCAAACGAAGAGCAAAGAGGTATTGTTCGGTTTCTGACAGCGAAAGGAGTAGGGGGAACAGACATTCATCGCTGAATGTCACAAGTGTACGGCGAACACTGCATGTCCCTTGCAAGGGTCAAGGCGTGGCACAAGCGCTTCAGAGAAGGGCGGGTATCGTTAGCCGATGATGCCCGTTCTAGGGCACCCCCCTGCATTACCGATGACAACGTCCAGCTGGTTGATGCACCCATTACCCAAGACCGCCGAGTGGCAGTGAACACCATAGCCACCGTGGTCGGATTGAGCGTCGGAGTGTGCACACCATCATGAAGGAACGACTGCACTTGCGCAAAGTGTGTGCCCAATGGGTGCCCCACAGTCTTCAACCACACCAGGAAGCATGTCGAATGGCCCACCGTCTTGGTCTTCGTTGGACGATTGATGCATGCTGCTGCTCACTTTGTATCGGTCACGTGACGAGCACGCGTGCCCTCTAGCGACGGGCTGTGACCTTCAACGCTCTGGTCGGAACCACACTTCATTACACACGACACGATTAGCCGATGTCGTCACCGGTTTGCTCATTACAGCCTCCGGCTCGTTACTTTTTGAACGCACCTTACAGAAATTGTCTGAGTGTCGCTTATCCACCAAGCTCGGCTTCACCTACGGACTCTGCGAGGGACCATTCCTCTACCGTCACAGGGACGGTGTTGGGGAGCTGAACACACTTTTTCAGTAGATACAACTGGGGATGGTGACAAAGCAGATCGTCCACGTGACCGCTAACTCGGGTCTAACTAAGGAAGGGTCAGGGAAGGGATATTGGATGGAAGTTGGTCGTCGACCTATTGAAAGGAAACGTCTCGACATTTGCCTGGGGATGAAAGTGGGAAACCATGGAAAACACATTTCAGGACGGCCGAGGTGGGATTCGAACCCACGCTCACCCGATGCCAGGGAGGTACGAGGTAGAGACGGTAGTACTTTTAGCCACTGCTGCGGGTATTATATTATTATTATTATTATTATTATTATTATTATAACGAGTTCTCTGGTACAAGCCAGACGTTTGTTTTAGAATTTAGACGATTGCCCTTGATCTTGAAGCTAGCGGGTGAGCCTGTACATAGTCACTCTCTTGCCCTCTCGCTTCAAATTTGTCACCACCGGTCTGATGTAATGGAATTCCAGACTTGAGCACGTGACGATACCACCGTGCAGACAGTACAGACCACGTCGAAGTATTGTGTGACGCGGAAGTACACGTTACATAGTTACGAAAAGAACGCCATTATATTTACCAATTACTGTACTTCAGCAGTAGTGTCAATCATCCGACCGCATGGGGCAGTTGACAACAACACAGGTACTGTAATAACTCGCCTCCAGGCTTCCATTAAGGTGTTCCACTCGTCTAAAACAAACGTCCGGCCTGTATAGCGGCTAACATTAGTGGCTTTCGACCCGGAGGTTTGAGTTCAATTCCCGGCTGTGCCAAGAAATTTAATTCTGGTCTGAGGGCTGGAACGGGGTACACTCAGCAAAAATGAGAAGAGGTGGGATCGATGCTCACCTCAGCCATCCTGGAAGCTTCCCCCCCCCCCCCCCCCCCGTGGTTCCCCCACTTCTACTCCAGGCAAATGCTGAGATGGTTCCTCACTTAAGGCCACCTCAGCCTCGTTCCTAATCCGTGTTTGGCTTACACACTACTACAGTAGTAGGGCCTATACACCACAATTTTACAGGTTATTAGGCAAATTCTATATAGGCCTAAACACACAAATACACCGGGCTAAATGACCACGATGTCAAAGCCCCCTGAAATGAAACAACAACAACAAACATAAATAAGAAAGTACCGGATTCTTTTTTTCTGGAACAGGGTACACTCCGCCTCGTGAGACAAAACTGAGAAGATGATAATGCTATTGGTTTTACGTCCCTTTTAACTCCTCTGGCTTTTAGAGACGCCGGGGTGCCGGAATTTTGCCCCGAAAGTGATCTTTAACGTGCCAGTAAGCCTACTGACACGGCTCCGTCACTTTTGCGCACCCTCAAATGCCAGCTGACTGCGCCAGGATACGAACCTTCAACCTTTGGCCCAGCAAGCGAGAACGTTACCGCTGAGCCACGCAGCCAGCCAATCTGAGAAGAGGCTGGTTTGATTCCCACCTCAGCCATCCTGGAGTTGGCTTTCCGTGGTTTCCCACCTCTACACCAGGAAAATGCCGGGAAGGTTGGATACATAATTAAAGGTCACGGCCGCTTCTTACCCAAATCCTACCTCAATTACTTTACAAATACACACACTAGTACAGACACCATAGTGACACAGGTTATCAGACTAATTCTACACACACCCAAGTACACGGGGCTACATGACATTGATGTTGTAGAGGCCCAAAATAATCAACAACAACAACAACAACAACTTTCTTCTTCTTCTTCTTCGTCTTCTTCTCCTTCTTCTTCTGCTTCTTCTTCAATGCCCTTATGCCTTCAAGCGTCGGGATAGCCTCGTTTGAGCTATTTCTGCACATTTTCTTCATTTCCACAACAGTTTTGCCCGTTTTCTGTCCCAATCCTTCAATCCTATTCTCCCATGTAATGCGGGGTCTACCTCGTCCAGTTCCTCCCTCAACTCGCATTTCATGTCTTTGTTTTACTTGTCTTTCTTCTTCCATTCTCACTTCCGAGCGAGACGCGCCACGATGCGTGTGGGATCCATTTCGGCAACGCTGTACAGCTTTTCCCGGAGCGGCTAGCTGGTGAACCATGTGTTATTTCCTCGTACAAATACAAACCGATGTAAAATAAGTGAATTAATTTACGTATTTCACAGTCATACGGCATAACGTTTTGATGTATAACGATTACAACGCAAACAAGAACTACATTTTCCAACCACCCCGAGCCGAGAAAAAGTTACCTCACAAAAATTATAACAACTTTGTTTCTTGGACACACAAAATTTTGAAATTAATAAACCAGTTATACAACATTCCAATGTATATTGTGTTAAAATTTGTTCGATCTGATGACGGGTTGTGGAGATAATAATTCTTAAATGTGACGCATGGTTGAGACACGCTTAAAAACGTGCAGTTTTTGAGTTCCAACTGTGATAAAAAAATATAAATTAAAAATTCCAAACCTACATGAACTAACGTAAAATAGAACGACGAAAATGATGATGTTATTGGATTTTATGTAGGTCTATTGGTTACATCACAAACAACTTTCAAACTCGAGTGCACATAATACTTTGGTCGACAGTAGATGTTTATTTTCTAATGCCAAACTCTCCATACCATACAGCGTAATCGGTGCCATGATTGCATTATAGATCTGAACAACTTTCTTCTGATAAATTAGAAAACGTTAATGTCGAGCTCTGTAAAAGATAATGAAACAGAAACAGGTATATCAGTTACCCTGTTCGAACCCCTGCTGTGTTCCTTTTCTTTATGAATGAAAAGAGCCAGCAGACACGTCTCCTACACATCAACTCACATCCCATCACGTCCACCCACTGTTGGGCGAGGACATCCATTAACGTATGACGGCGCCTGACGTCTGCGTGGCGGGCACGTGGAGATTCTGGGAGCGTCATGCCTACGTCATCGAGAGCCTAGTGTAGGAATAACCCATCACCTGCCTGTCAACACACACACACGACCGAATACATTTCTTTGTTTTAATACGGCTCATATGTGCCAGACGATCCATGAAAAGACAACTCCTTGGAGCCAAATAAATTCTAATGTTTCGCCCATCACGAGAGGAACATCCTCGGGGATTCAGTGGAAATGTTCGTCTCATGACCACAACCTTGCTTTGATTACCCATTTCCCCCAGGGGCTCACATCTAGTGAGACGTGGGTTGGCGACCACGGGACCCCAGCTGAGTCCGGCATTGCTTCCACTTACTTGTGCCGGGCTGTTCTCCGTCTCTTTCCTGTCGAACTCACTTGGTCAACTCTTGTTCTCTTCCGACCCCGCGACGGTATTAGGGTATCCGAGGCCTAGAGAGTCTCTTCCTTTCCCGCCTTAATTGGCTCTCGTCTCATCTTTTCTTATACCCTCCTTCTGCGAGCGGTCAGCCTTCTTTTTCTTTTCATGTTTTTCCTGCCTTCTGCTCAAGGCCCTCAAAGAGGCAGAGTGTATGTAGCCCCACCACTTCTGGTGCATCCCGGATATTGCTACACCCTCAGGGAGTTGGCGACCCCGAGGGATTCCTGAGCTGGGTCCGGTTTCCCCCCCCCCCCCTTTTATCAATTACCTCTGGGGTGGACCCTCTCCTCTTTCACTTTCCAATCTGCCTTTCATGGCTCACCTTCCTTCCAAGTCCCTCAATCCGCATTCTTCGAGGGTTGAGGGCATTTCTTTTCCTCCTGTCCTTTATTTGCCTTATTCTCCTTTTTTTTTCCCTTCCTTCTTCTAGTATATAAGTTAGTAGTTAGTTTTAGTTATAGTTCACATTTCATTATCATCTTCACGATCACCCAAACCATTAGGGGCCGATAACCTAGATGTTAGGCCCCTTAAAACGACAATTATCATCATCATCATTACCCATCGTTGTCAGATTCGTAGAATAATGGAAGGCAGCTTATGAGGAAAACCACTAGGCCATATCCCCGTCACCGAATGAAAGAAAGTACAGTTTTATGACAGAAAAATCCAGGATAGCCTTGTCCTCTAAAGCGCAAATCTCTCAATATAAACATGAATGTTTCTTGATAGTTTGGTTGGTTGGTTCCTTAGTTTAGGGGCTGCGACAACGCGGTCATGTAGCCCCGTGTACTTTGGGTGTGTGTAGAATCTGTCTGATAACCGGTGTTAATTGTGAAAGCTGTATTAGTGTGTGTTATCTGTTTTAATTCATGTAAGGACTGAAAACGATAATTACAAGCAGTTCCTTCATTAACTACCAAATGCTATTGTCCACGACACCCAGCTTGCAGACTTGGCTACCGATGCCATCGCAGTCAGCACCTGGCGGCGAACTTTGGGACTAATAGAGCGTTATCAATTCTAACCTATAAATTTTGGCTTCACACAAATGTAGTTAGTGGAAGGTTCTTTTTCATGCCATAAATCTATGACATGGGACCCCCGACTTTACATTTCCTCCGAAGGAAGGCATACTGGGGGATTTTTAACGCTCTTAAAAATCTGAAGACTTCGGCCGGGTTTGAACCCGCGACCTTGGGTATAGAAGCTCAGCATGTTACCAACTACACCTAGGAAGCCACGCAATGAAAGAAAGAAAGTGTTATTTTACTTTACTTTTAAAAATTATGGACTAAAATTCAAATAAACTACAATGGAATAAAACTGCTATTAGGTATTTTTAGGTACGCGCATATCATTTTGTTTTTTTTAGAGTGACTTTGGTGGCGTAGTTGGTAGCATGCTGAACTGCTATGCCCAATATACCAGGTTCAAACCCAGTTGAAGCCGTCGTATTTTTTAGGAGCGTTAAAATCCTTCAGTATGCCTTCCTTCGGAGTGAAGTAAAGCCGGCCGTCCCATGTCATAGATTTATGGCATGTAGGCCTAAGAGATCCTTCCACAGACTAAACTTGTGTGAAGCTAAATTTCTAGGTTAGATTTAGTTGGAATGCTCTATCAAAATTCCAACGTTTACCACTAGAGCTCGCGTCAGCCGGGAAGGTGGCGGCTTTCTGAGATTTGCGTAGAAGGAGAGACAGAGATACCGGGTCATCATTTTATTTCCCGCATGTACGCGCCGCTAAGCCGGTCAAGGTGGCCTTGGCAGATGCGACCACTAGGCCGGTCAAGGTGGCCTTAGCGTTCTCCCCGCAATGAACACGTGCGCTGCGATCGGCAATGTTGCAATAAGTGTCAGTATCTCCGGCGTATTCAAGCTTGTGAAGTGCTAGTTTATTTGATCATAAGGCCGTTCTTTCATGAACTCACGGACGAAGAAAAGAACAATGGTTACTTCATGCAAGATAATGCAACGGCGCACACAGCTAATCACTCCTCGGCAGTAATACGGGAAGTTTTCAATGACCATATAGTTAATTATCCCGCCAGATCACCCGATTTAAATCCATGTGATTATTACCTCTGGGGAATGCTGAAAGGAAAGGTATATGCAAACAATCCTCACACAAGTGAGGAGTTAAAGGAAAATATTCGCCAAGTTATAACGAACGTCACCCAGGAAGAAATTCGCCGTGAGTCTAGAAACCTGTTTACGAGGTGCCAGGCATGCTTGTGAGCTGACGGACAACACTTTGAACATTTCTTGTAAAACCAGGTAAGTTTGCAGATAATTATTTTCACTAGAAATTGCTATTAAATGACTGTATGTTGACGCGAAGTAGTGGAGAGAAGTCACGCACTTTTTACCGGCCAGCGCGCGGGTGTCAGCGCGAGAGCTTGCCGCGCCGTGATCGGTATCGGATGCGAGACTTAAATTGATGACCCTGTACATATCACTGTTGCAGGAGGTCCACCAGGTCCGCACCACCGCACCGCTAAGCTCATCAAGCCTGTCTCTTTCGCGCTGCTTTAGTCTTCTAAAGTATTCGTGCACTTTGTAAACTATTTCTCGGGCTTGCCTATGCATAACCTGTCGTTTACTTCCCTCAGCTTCAATAGCACTCGAAATGTACACAATCGCTTCCACTGGATCTTTAAAAATTACGCTATAATCACTTCGCTTTTCTGACAACACACTAGCTCTGATTCTCAAGACAGACTGACTGTGATAGGTGGGATGAAAGTGAGGTATGACGTAATGGTAGCGTTGTGTTCTGCGCACCGCCTTCCCAGCTGACTCGAGCTCTAGGTATCATTGACATCTGGTAGTGAAAGTTGGAACTACTTGAAACTGAACGGAACTTGTAGCTCACCCTAAGGGTGTCCGCTAGAATCAGCTACAGCCTTTGGTAAGCCGAACATGTCCTCGGACATTCCCAGCACTAAAAGCCATACGATAAATAAATAGTTTTTTAGGTACTACAGAATTCATGAACATGGCTGTTTTGAGTGTGATTTGGAAAAGTATAAACGTATTTTTGTATTTATAAGAATCCGGTCCCTACTTATAAAACTCCAAACTTAAAAGACGGCATTACTTACGAGACATCCTAATATACTCAGGGTGTTTCACAAATACTTTTACAAACTTTGGGGATTGGTTCCTTACACCAAAACAAGAAAAAAAAGTTCATATACACATATGTCCCAAAATCCTTCGTTTTCGATTTATTAATGAAAGAACATTGTACAGTGACATATTAATTGAAAGTCTGTTTGGAAGTGTTTAACACATAAACTCGTATCAAAAAAGGTTCCTGACACCAACAGATGGAAAAACTGTCAAATGCACAGGTGTTCCAGACAGGCTCGCCATCAGCACCAGTTTAGGATTAATGTGTAGGTCCATACGTTCTGCCAGCACGTCTTACAGGTGCTGTCTCCAGAGACTTTATCCAGAACACCCTTTCAGACTTACTGCATGACAATGTGCCCCTGCAAATACGGCAATGCATGTGGTGGATGCATGATGGGGCTCCTGCACACTTTAGTCACCTTGTTCGCACTGCACCGACGGAGATCTTCCAGGACAGATAGTTGGGCAGAGGAGGACCCGTTCCATGGCTTGCACGGTCCGTTAGACTTTTATCTGTGGTGTCAGGAACCTTTTTTGATATGAGTTCGTTAAACACTTCAAAACAAGCTGTCAATTAATGTGTCACTGTGCAATGTTCTTTCATTAATAAAGAGAAAACGAATGAGTTTGGGACATAAGCTTATGTGTATATGAACTTTTTTCTTGTTTTGTTGTAAGGAACCAATCCCCAAAGTTTGTAAAAGTATTTCTGAAATACCCTGTATATTATTATGTATTCTTCTTCTTTTCTTCCTCATCTCCGCGAATGGGTTGTTTAGGACCACGCGAAATCAACACTTTCTAGCCTTCCTGTTGGCCCAGTATTCCTTCATTCGCAACGAGTGGGTCTGTTTCCGCTGCTCTGATCGTTGATGTTGTGTAGTCTTCTTCTCTTCTTCCGCGAAACCCCGCGTCTGAGTGATTTTCCTGATTTCCTTACAGTCATGTAAGTTTGGTGATCCTAATTCCTTTAAGTCCTTTTCTGTAATTTTATACCAATTCGGTCTAGTAGCCTTGTTCTTTTAAGAAAGTATGTATTTTGTGTGTTAGAACAGACTATGTGTCCCATAAATTGAATTCTTCGCATTCGTATTGTATTTGTGATTTTTTGTGGTATATTTCTGTATTAGGCGTTGGATGTGTACACCATCTCCTGTTCTTGGTCCAAGGATTCTTCTAATTATTTTACGTTCTTTCACTTCTATTTAGTGTTTTAGTGTTTTGTGTTAGAGATTGAGTGTCTCTGACGCATAGAGAGCTTCAGGTTTGATTACAGTTGTATATTATATTATGTATATTATTATGTATTATTATTATTATTACCGACAGTAGTGGCTACGCTGGCTAAAGCTCAGCATTAGGTCATGGGGCCAAGCTCTCTGCTGACTCAGTAGACGCGTGGGTTCGAGCCCCACCGTCGGCCGTCCTTGAAATGGTTTTCCGTGGTTTCCCATTTCCAACACCAGGCAAATGCTGGGACGGTACCTTCTGACAGGCCACGGCCGCTTCCTTCCACATCCTTGCCCAGTTTCATTCACCATCATTCATTTCATCTCTCATTAACTCCTCTCATGAGGTTGGCGTCAGGAAGGGCATCCGGCCGTAAAAACCATCGCCACAAAGACTTCCATCGCATCTCATCCCCGACCCCGTTGGAAAAACGGGAATAATAAGGGGTAGACATACATACATTATGTATTATTATTATTGCATATTTTAATAATAGTTGTTTGGTGGTAGGCAGTCCATGGGGCTGATGATCACCATGTCCAAGTTCCTAAATACAACAACAATCTTCTAAGAACACGTCATTGGTAACGAGGAAATTGACTGTAAAATACATATTTAGAGTGAAGATCTCCTCCTGGTCCGCTACACCGATTTATCATCTTTTAATAATAGCTGTTTGTTTGCTCGGAGGATGGTCTCAGCATCACATGAGCTGTGTGGGAGTCACTGTCTCGTGACAGATGACGTCCGACTCTGTTTAGGGCAGGCCCCGTGGCTATGACAACCAACGCATACGCAGACGGCGACAAATAATGCCATGCTTGATTGATTCTCAGTCTCTTACAAGTGTTTCTTAACCCAAAAGAGGGACGATTTTTTAAACGGGAGATATTTCTTAAGTTCCTACTCCCCAAGACAAATACAGAAAGAAACTTGCCTTCAATGGAATCTAACGGGACTCGCACATTTTTCCGCTAAAGATAGATTTCCGGTTAACGGAAGTAGATGTATGCTAAAATAATTAGACCGAGGACATGCATATAATAACATATAAGGGAAAGAGGAAAGGGCCTGCCCCAAAGTCAGTGGAAAAGGGAAGAAAAGGGGACCCAGCTCAGGAATACATCGGGGTCGCCAACTCCCAAACTCACCAGCCGTGAGCCCTTGAGGGTTTAGCACTATCCAGGGTGCACCAGAACTGGTGGAGCTACATACACCCTGCCTCCTTGAGGGTCTTGTGCAGAAGGCAGGAGATATCATGAAAATAAAAAGAAGGCTGTCCCCTCGAAGAATGAGGGTATCAGGAAAGATAAGATAAGGGCCAAATAAGGCGGGAAAGTGAAAGACTCCCTAGGCCTCGGTTACCGTAATACCATCGGGATCGGAAGAGAACAAGAGTTGATCAAGGGAGCCGGACAGGAAAGGTAACTGAAAGGAGCCCAGCACGAGTAAAAGGAAGCAATGCCAATCTCAACTGGGGTCCGGTGGCCGCCAACCCACGTCCCTCAAGTTGTGATCCTCTGAAGGAGGAGGTGGAGGGGTGGGCGGGGGGGGGGGGGGGAGGGGGGGGAGGGGGGGGGGGGAGTGGGAAGGTCTAGAGGACAGTTGAGAACAGTGACGAATGGTGGGTTCGTCGAAAATCCTGCTGTAAAAATTGTTTTCCGTGGTTTCCTAAAGTAACTTTACAACGTGCCTGCTTCGTTTCCAATCTTAGCTCGCAGTTGCAAGCACACGCTGTGGGTCACTGCAATAACACAGGTTATCAAATAGATTCCACATGCACAATCAAATGCCCGGGCTAATGACCATAAAGTCGCAAACCCTAAATGAAACAATAATAAATCGCTCCGGTTAGCTTTATTATTAAAGTTTATTCACCAACGGTTTGTCTCGTAAATAGAGTCGAACCTCGATATATCAAATCGTTCTGGGATGACAAAATAAATTCGACTTATCAAAAATTCGAGTTATTGGGATACGTAGAACAGGAAATTCTAGATTAATTCTAATAATAATCCGACTACATCTGTACATCATCAAAATTCGTCAAGCAATAGAGGTTCAAAACTCAGTTTGTGCACAAACCTAGAATTAATGAGTTTTAATTCACTGGCCGTGAAAACCAATATACCATCTTTATGGAAACCTTTATAGGGAGGTTATGGGCCTTATGGCTGCTTGAGCTTTTAGTTCTCTCAGTGAAAAGGCGCAGGGGAGGTAGCGCGCAGTTCGCTACTCCTGTGGGGGTCAGGTGGGGACACCTAGAGCCCACTGATGAGCCGGCTTGGTGTCCTAGGCAAAACCCCACACAAGACACGGCACAAATCTAGAAGAATTGCTGAGTTTTAATTCATTGACCGTGAAAACCAATATACTGTACCATCTTTTTAGTAGAGGTTCAGTTTATTTTATCTTAATAGTCTTAAAATGAATGACAGTTGTCGGTGTAGGATGTACGCAAACGGTGCGTGAGGAATGAAGTTCGAAGAAGAGATAATAAAGAGTCAGTCTAAAATAATAGAACTCAGTTGATAACGCAAACAATGAGGACAATGGCGAGATATTAGCATAAATACTGTAGCTGCATCACCTGTTTATCCGCAAGTTGAGAAGAATGCTGCATATTTGCCAAGAACATACCAACTTGACCATGGTTTCAAGACATACATACTGTATGAGCAAGAGTCAGCTCACCTCTATAAAAGCCTTGTTCCCACGGCCTGTGGCTTAGGGAGCGTACTCACAGACTTGTAGTTGGTTGTGCTCTGTCGTATTCCGACCTCAAGCCGTTTCGATTGAGCGGATAGACTCGTGGCTTGGTGAATCTCGAGCAGCCACTTGTCTAGAAGAGTCAAGTAAGTCGCCATCATTCTTCTTCTTCTTCTTCTTCTTCTTTTAAAGAACACTCAACGCTGATGCTACCTTGGATTCGCTTCCAAGCATCATATATCTTAAACAGATGGTATATTGGCTTTCACGGCCCGTGAATTAAAACTCAGCAATTTTTCTAGGTTTATGCTATGTCCTGTGTGGGGTTTTGCCCAGGATCACCAACTGGCTCATCAGCGGGCTCTAGATGACCACGCCCGGACCCCCACAGGGGTAGCGAACTGTACACTACCTCCCTTCTTATGAAGCGCACGTGCGCCTCTTAACTGCGAGAGCTAAAAGCTTAAGCAGCCTTCCACCTCCCTATAAAGACTTCCTAAAAGATGATATATTGGCTTTCACGGTCCGTGAATTAAAAATCAGCAATTTTTCTATTTTTGTAGTCAGCAATTTGCGGGTTCGAGATGGTTCTCCCCCGTACAGATCTAAAAACTACACAATCACTACATTGGACCACTCCATAATTATCCGTAATCAAGCACTGAAAACGTTCAGAAAACTGAATAAACCTGCACAAACCACAACAAATCGTGGGAACGGGAGCTCGAGCTGTATTGAGGCCTGTCATACGTACAGCCCCAAGCCTTTGATGTCGGAGGGAGGTACCGACAATACACGGGAAAGTCCGAGCCATCTCGAGCCAACCCGAGTAATAACGAGTCTTTGCGTTCCCACGGCGCAAAGTCTGACAAACTTCTGACCAGGCTCGCCAAGCCACAGGCCGTGGGAACAAGGCTTAATTTGCATTTGATTAGGCCATGAATGTTATCCGAGCCACCTTACCAGAATTGGGGTTCCCATAGCCCTGTGCACTCTGGTGAAATTAGGCTAGAAATTAATGTTTCAATAATAATAATAATAATAATATCGTATGGCCTCGGGTGTCGTGTGCAAGCTTTGTAATTTGACACCCAGAGGGTAGCTTGCATGTCGAATTTCGTTGTTCCTTGAATCACTATGAAAGTCAAGGAGGTTAGATAACTATGCTCCTTGAACACAATAGCGCTTTCTAGTAGAGAAATGAGGAACTTTGTGTTGGCGGAAACTCTTGAGATTAATTTTGCCATTATGAACATGGCCTACTGAATTCAAATGGGTTCTTTGACATGCCAACATCGTATGACATGCTTGTCGTATTTTTGCCGCCTTTAAAAAAAAACACACTTACCACGGCCAGGAGCGAACCTGCAATCTTGGGGTTAGTAGACCGACACGCTATCCACTCACCCACCGTGGCAAGCTAATAATAATAATAAAATATTGTTACTAACATTTATTTTTAAAAAACCTATTTTTAGCGTATACAAATGGAAATTCAGTCGTGTCACTTAGGATACAAAATACAAAAACAAACAAATAACACAGAAAATTATTGGTGTTAGTCTACTAATAATGATTAACAAAAAGACCTAAAGGCCTATTTTCAGGGAATAGTAAACCTAAAGAAGAGGCTAACAGACTTCAAAATCCGGGCTTTAAATAATTATCACTAATTTTGAACTAGTACATCATGCAACAAGCCAATAGATTCACCGCTCACCAGGCATGCTGCAACTACTTGCATGGCTCCTGCAGATCAGATACATTTACGTGGGGACAGCCCAGTCGAATCAGCATCTTTCTTGTTAATCATAAGACAGGGGTGTCCAACTATTTTTACTGTAGATTAAAAATACCAAATGATAGTAGTTTTGTTGTTGTTGTCGTGTGGCCTCCAGAGAGACCAAGTGCAGGTCTTTCTAGTCGAGAGATGGAACGGATGAAGATGATGCGGAAGGAAGCGGCCGTGGCCTATCAGAAGGTACCGTCCCAGCATTTGCCTGGTGTTGAAAATGGGGAAACCACGGAAAACCATTTCAAGGACGGCCGACGGTGGGGCTCGAACCCATGCGTCTACCGAGTCAGCAGAGAGCTTGGCCCCATGACCTAACACTGTCCTTTAGCCAGCGTAGCCACTGCTGTCGGTAATGATACTAGTAAAATGTCTACTACTACCAATACTTGCAATGAAAATACTATTATTCTGATTTCTGCAACAGAATTTGAATTGGAGAATGGATCTTGAGGGACCTTGTGCTCGCGAGCACTTTTTGAATGGTATAACGAGTGCACCAACTTTCATTTAAGTAGCACCGTGATGCTCGAGAACATCAGATTGAGAACGCCTGATCGAGAACGATCCAAACGCAGCTGCTTTTTGATGTGTAACATCTTTCCACTCGGTTGCTGGATATTTTTAATGTGTAACATCATTCCACTAGGTTGCTGGATATTTTTAATGTGCAACATCATTCCACTCGGTAGCTGGATATTTTTGTGGGAGTGATTTTGAAGAATGGGACGGAAGTGGATCGGACGGAAGTAGATCGGACGGAAGTGTGTATGACGCACTGCCAGCTGGATCACATCCCTCCTGGCTGCTTTAGCAGGCAGAAAGTAGCCAGGAGGGATGCGATCCAGCTGGCAGTGGTAAGAGGAAACAATGAGCGCGCGGTGTCGGAGATTGGTACCGTGAAGCACTGTCGGCCATGTGAAATGTATATCACATACGGATTACTTCAAGGTTTGGAGGCGCCATTACAGATATTCTTACAATAAATCATCTTCAAGTTTTCCTTCTTTGGTGTAAAAAATATTCATTACTAGCAGTAGTGCCCGGATTCGCCCGGTGGATTTATTTGTTTTACAGAACTGGAGCGCTCTAGGATAAGGATCGGAATAAATGAAAGTGAATTTGAAAGCACCAACGCTTATTGCAGCTGATAACCTCAGTATACTGCACCAACACCATCGCCCTTATACAGAGGCATACTATTGTCATGATAACTGTTTTTGCACTAATTACTCCCCGTGACTGCAATTCATAAGCAGCTCGCAATTCTGCACCAGAACATTGGTAGGGGCGACGTGATGCGGCCCGCATTACATGGCAACAATAGACTTCGGTAATATTGAAGCCGTTCTGGAGCGCTTGTACTTCCGACTTACTGAACAAAAATCAATCTTTGAGGTTACCTGAGAGGTGTAGCCTAATGCTACATAGCCTAAACTATTTATCTTGACTCAGGCTATCATACACAAAAATATTTTTTCGAATCCGACCGGTAGTTCCAGAGATTAGCGCGTTTTTTATTATATTAGTATAGATATCATATTTGCTGAAAACAATTATGATTTATTAAGAGTCTGTTTTTCAATCTCTGGATAAAAGTGATGGGTATCCACTCCCCGAGTAACTTTGCTCAACATTTTCATACTGAACGATAAACGCTCATGTGAACTCTGGTGTCCACTGATTGAAACACAAACCACATGTCCAAAGTCTTCGTATCAGTATTTAAATGATGATATGCTTTAATATGAAACATTGTAACTAGTCGGCAAAGCCGGTATTATGTTTCTGCACAATGGCTATTCAGATATTACACTCTGTGAGCTGCCTGAATAGGATTGACATTTGGCCGGAAACTCCACGTCCGTCATCACCCCTTTGCCTCTTGACCAATCCATGTTCGCATAGTTGATGTCATAATACTCTGCGTTGCAATATTACAGCCCACGTGCTTCAATGCCTGGTCAGCTGTATCTCTGGCTTGTACAGTTTGGCAACCTCGTTCTCAGACCACATGGCGAGGCGAGAACTGTCAATCCTATTCTGGCAGCTCACAGAGTATAACCCACATTGCGGTAATGCAGTGATCCGGCCATGTGGAATGTATATAACATACAGATTACTTCAAGGTTTGGAGGCGCCATTACAGATATTTCTACAATAAATCATCTTCAAGTTGTCGTTCTTTGGTGTAATAATATTTAAATTTAATTTTCCTACAACGAAAGGATCCGTGGTCAACTGGTTATGTAACCCCGTGTTATTGGATATTCATTGACAAACCAAACTCTGTAGGCTACGAAAGGATTGATCCGGACAGAATAAATTGAATTTTGAACGAGATAACGGGATCTGAACATCAGATAAGTAGAACAATTCATTAACAACAGCCCCCCAGCGGTAAAGGTTCAAAATATGGAAAACAAATAATTGGTAAGAACAGGTGTTTTCTTTAACTTCATAGCTAACGGAAAATCTTGTTTAAAGCAGAATAATTAAGATAGCCTACTATGTTATTCCGCAGGTGTTTTCCTACAGAGCTCTTAATCCCTCCATTTTCAAGTAATTACTCCACAGTAATAGCAAATCTAATAAGTGAAACTATTTTAAATAACGTGAGACATACGTGGCGGCTTCGGTGGCGTAGTTGGTAGCATGCTGAGCTTCTATGCCCAAGATTGCGGGTTCAAACCCGGCCAAAGTCGTCGGATTTTTTTAATAGCGTTAAAAATCCCTCAGTACGCCTGCCTTCGGAGGGGAAGTAAAGCCGGCGGTCCCATGTCATAGATTTATGGCCTGTTAAAGAACCTTCCACTAATTACACCTATGTGAAGCTAAATTATGTTAAACATTTGACAAACGCTCTTAGGTTCCGACGTTCGTTACCAGGAACCGACTGCGATGGCATCTGGTAACCAAGTTCTGAACTAGTAGTCGTTGACTTGAAATAATTCAATGTGTGCAGTCCTTACTTGAATTGAAAACAGATAACACACACTAATACAGCCATCACAATTAACAGCGGTTATCAGACAGATTCTACACACACCCGAAGTACACGGGGCTACATGACCGCGTTGTCGCAGCCCCTAAACTGAGGAACCAACCAACGGAACATACGTTACTACCTTTAAGACTGATTTACCCACGCCTTGCCTAAAAGCACAACTTTACTCAGCCACAGTTAACAATTACATGAGTAAACGTGACATGTTCGCAGAGAGTTATCTTGAAGACAAGAAAGCGGTGTTTAACAAAGGGTCTTCTTTGAGTCGTAGCTTTATATTAGAAGACTACCGGGTGAGTTAGCCGTGGTGGTTACGGCATGACTGATGGCAGTCGCTCACATCCGGGAGGCGAGGAGGTTCGAATCCCCCCGCCGGCAACCTTGAAGATGGTCTTCTGTGGTTTCCCATCTTCCTTCCAGGCAAATGCCGGGGTTGGTCCCTAACTATAGGCCACAGCCGCTACCTTCCAACTCCTCGTCCTTACATTCCAACTTCCCTCCTTCCCTCCCCAACGGTACTTGTAGCTCACCCATTGGGTGTCCGTCTCGAAGCAGCTACAGAACTGGCGAGCCGAACATGTCCTCGGACACTCCCGGCACTAAAAGCCATACGCTAAAAAAAATAAAAATAAAAATAGAAGACTTGTACTTGTTGCGTCGCGTCGCGTTATTTTAATTACGGAATGTTTTAGATAGCATTTCGGCATCACTAATTAGATAGTCCTAAATAATGGTCCCCAACTTGTAGTCTCTCAGGATGTCAGTGACCCTGCCATGTTTATAGTTCCCAGTTATAAAACACTCGAGTGTCAGTTATTAGGTAATACACTCAACTTACGTCTCACGCTAGTGAATTATTACTCAAGAAGAGCCCAGATTCAATGAATTAATTAACAGACCTTATTCGTCACTGACGGGGTCTTACTGTTGAATTACTTTTTAAATAATAAGATAATAAAGGAGCCTCCGTGGCTTAGGCGGCAGCACGCCAGCCTCTCACCGCTGGGTCCGTGGTTCAAATCCCGGTCACTCCATGTGAGATCTGTGCTGGACAAAACGGAGGCAGACAGGGTTTTCTCCGGGTACTCCGGTTTTCCCTGTCAAAATTTCATTCCAGCAACACTCTCCACTATCATTTCATTTCATCTGTCATTCATTTAATCATTGCCCCAGAGGAGTGCGTCAGGCCTCGGCAGCCGGCACAGTTGATATCTTCGCCGCTAGATGGGGGCTTCATTCATTCCATTCCTGACCCGGTCGGAGACTGGAAGCAGGCTGTGGATTTTCATTTTTCAAGATAATAAAGAATACGCCAATACTTTATGTTTGACGATATCGAAACTGTATCATAATGAGGGTCATTATAACACTATTTTTCATTATGATACAGTTTCTCCCACCAATCAGAACTCAAGAAACAGTTGTGTGACCAATTAGGTAAGGATAGCGCTGACTTCCACGGCCTCCTATTATAAATTTCACTGCGTGGCTTCTAGTGTCATAGTGGGGTATTCGAGGAGGCAATGGTCAAATACAAGGTATTCTGTGCGTCCCATGCGCTCTATTCAGTACATAAAACTGGCGAAATCTCGACAGATATTTATGGATATTTATGTTCAAACATAGAATAGTTATAATTATCGTCGAACACAAACAGTCGTATGCAACTCGCCTATAATGGTAATTAAGACACTCGTATGGAAATTCTAAAACTCGGTTCGCTCGTTTTATAAACATACTCGTGTCCTAATTATTACCATTATGGGCTCGTTGCATAATTAAACATATTAAACATATTAAAACATATTTATTTTGAGTATTAATGATGATACATGTTCCAACCTACGTTGAGGAGGTGTTCTTCAGTCAGTAATAAAAATAGAAGATTGTTAAAAAACTAATGTTGTTCATATTTTAGTCCTATGATTTTTCTTACGAGGGAAGTACCCCAGCTCGAACGGCGAAAACCGACTGAAAATGGGTTTAAAGTATACAGTTGTACCTATGTCAATAGCTCTCAATGGCATTCATCTGTAAAAGTACGTTTTTGGGCGCCAGCGCCATCTGAGTATGTGATAATGTGATCACCGTGGCATTTGAGTTTGGACTATTGCAATGCGGGAACATTATAAATAATGGAGGATGTCTACATGTTGCCCTTGTTAAGTCTGCGTACTGTTCCATTCCGCTGTGTTTTAATCATTTCATTGAAACTCCACATTTACACTTCGACGTCGAATGAAGGATAACACAGTATCTTCTATTGTGGGAAAGGTGACTAGTATGTCAACACGGTACTGCATGTGTTAAGATTTCTTGTTGCAAGCAAGTGTTCAACCTTTTGCCAGATGATACTGCACCACATCTGTTTCTTCTTAATATAATGGTCCGAATTGCCTGTTGCACGGTAGTTTCTGCTGCGAATTGTGTTCCTGCAATCTTTTTGTAATGTTACCACATATATGCTAAAGGTCTAACCAATTGCAAGGAATGGATTTTCTTTAATACAAAGGTCCGAATTGTCCGTTGCACGGTAGTTTCTTCTGCGAATTGTATTTCTGCAATCTTTGGACGCCATAACTTCCAAATATTGATTGTTCACTAATGCGGGGTTTTACCCGTGGTGGGTAGTAGAACAGACATATCTACGTATGTTATGCGCACTGCCAGTCGGTTTTAGCCGTTCGAGCTGGGGTAATTCCCTCGTTAGTATTTTCCTCTCTTGTTTCTCGATGTAACTACGTTAAAATTACCGTTACTTTAATAAGTTAGAGACAATTATTATTATTTTTATTCATTATACCCAACTAAGTAGCGCGTTACACTTATTTAGCACAATGTCTCCTCTTTTGTGTCCTATCTTGGTGTTACTGTACTAGGCGAAACCCCGCACAAGACACGGCGTAAACCTAGAAAAATAACACAGGTGTACACGATTTCTCCTTTCTTGGTTTTGACTATTATTTTACATCTACATTGTTCATCTGAATTCAGAAGTGCCATTACTTTTCTCGTATCACATACCAATCCCTCCCTATATTATTCTGTTAAGGTCCCATTCCAGTTTTGCACCGAAAATAAGGTCCCATTAACACCAACCTACACATATGGGGTACCTACAGGTTCAGCATAACCCAATGCTTAAGCGAAACGCAATCATTTACTCTTTAAATGCCTCACAATTAAATAAATACCTTAAAACATGTATATTCACAATGAAATAATGCAAGAATGCAACACGGTAACCATGGTAACATAATCTCACAGGTCCATCTATTTCTGTAAGACGCAATGCAATTCCAATTATTGCATTACTGTGAAAGTTTCCAGACGGTTATAAGGTTATCACTGAACCAAATTAAGGTGTAAAATTCATCAATACATACAGTATAATGCGCTTAAGGGGGTCAAGGGGCACTCTAGAATTTTTTTCACGCAATTTTCACGTGTGAGTGTGGTACGAAAGGTGTTTTTCAACCGACTATAAAGGATCTCCGAAAACCACATTTAAAGGCCCTTAAATTAACAATGTCTGTGATATTCCCAGATAACTAACTTCGCTCTGATATACCTATGAAGGAATGACAAACCCCTAACCACTGCACTAGTAGCTGAATTGATAAAGTCTGATTATTCATACCAAGGATAAATCAGTCATAGCATTCATGATTGGGATTTTGCTAAGTGTACCCTTTACAACTAGAATATTCGTGGGCGAAGCCGCGATGGGTAATGCTAGTTTCTTATAATTGCAGTAATTTTGATTAACAAGATATTGCAAAATTCCACAATATCTTTACTGTTGGTTGATAAGACGCGATGATCCTACTAGAGTGAACAAGAGAAAAAGCAGTATGAGAAGCTTAGCATCCAAGCGTCGACGTTTCCATTGACTTAATCATACAAGTGAACACCAACTGGTATTTTCTCTTTGATATGTATTTGTTACAATATTATGTCTTGAGTTAATGTGTTTATTATTTCCAAGTACTAACCTCTGCCTGTTATAAAGAAACAATACAGTGCAGATTTTCAAGATCATGCATATTGTAATAATTTCTTTAATATGTACTTAAAAAAACGCGTTGTGATACAGGAACATAGAACACATTTCCGTAATTCATACACTTTCAATATACAAAATCAGTTACTGAATCCACAAAAGGTCTCTAAAAATTGTATTTTGTAGACCTGGGTAATTAATGTCTGTTTTGCTTCTGTGAGAGCGTAGTGAAAGAAGCGAAGTAGGCCTACATCGATTAATCGACAAAACAATTAATCATTTATTCGACCAATCAATTAATCGATTAAAATCACCAGCCGTACCCATAACGATTCGAGATATCGAGGTTTGGCCGTATTGAACAAGTATCGCATTGTCAAGTTTGCAAGGTTCTTGTGTAAGTGATACTAATACTACTACTACTACTAATAATAATAATGATAATAATAATAATAATAATAAAAATAATAATTTAAAAAACACTAAAAAGCTTCAAGTGGGCAAACAATACATAGACATCGTCAAAGAATTTGAATATCTCGGGGAATGGATCGGCTGAAATGCGCTAGAGAAAAAGGCAATGGAATCTAGGAGAAATAAAGTTGAATTGGCCTTCCAATTTACGAAGGACACTTATAACAAGAAGTCTCTCTCCTGGAATACCAAGATAAAACATTATAACACGGAAATTAAACCAGAAGCCTTATCTGCAGCCGAAACATTGTCTCTCACCACCCAGGGACCGCTCGAAAGGCTGGAGGTCAAGGAAAGAAAGATAATACGCAAAATCTTAGGCCCCAAATTTCATAACAAGAAATTAATCCATGTCAGGAACGAAACTCTTTACCAAAAAACTGAAAACCTCTCGGACACAATAAGAAAACGGAGAATTGATATTTATGGGCACATCCTCCGGATGAATTCAAATAGATTAACCAAAAAGATCTTCGACCTCTTCCGTAATAAAAAAAAAAACACTTTGGTTTAAGGAAACCGAGAAAGACCTTGTGGAACTCCAAATTTCGGACACCATGCTCATGGACAAAACAGCCAAAACCTCACCAAAGATAAGAAGCAACGGTTCCAAGTGAAACTCAAACAAAAGCGTACGATCCACATCTCTGCCGAAGAAAGGGAAGCAAGATCTCAAAGGATGAGGCAATACTGGGCCAACAGGAAAGCTCAAAACAATAAAAAGTGATTGATTTCATGTACCCCAAAGTTGGGTGAAACAAATAAAGAAGAAGAAGAATAACCCCTGGCACTACAGCCCGTGAAGGGCCTAGGCTTAACAAGCGATGCTGCCCAGCCATTTGGCCTGCAGATATTGGGGTGACGCGTGATCAGCGCATCGGGTCCCTTCGGCCGTTAATCTTGGTTTTCGTGATCGGGGCGCTGTCTCATTTATTTATCGTATGGCTTTTAGTGCCGGGAGTGTCCGAGGACATGTTCGGCTTGCCAGAGTCTGTAACTGCTTCCAGCGGACACCCAGAGGGTGAGCTACACGTTCCGTTCATTTTCAAGTAGTTCCAACTTTCGCTACCAGATATCAATGAAACCTAGTGGTGAACGTTGGAACTTTGATAGAGCGTCCCAACGAAATCTAACCTAGAAATTTAGCTCCACACAAGTTTAGTCTGTGGAAGGATCTTTTACAAGCCATAAATCTATGACATGGGACCACCGGCTTTACTTCCCCTCCGAAGGAAGGCATACTGAAGGATTTTTAACGCTCTTAAAAAATCTGACGACTTCGGCCGGGTTTGAACCCGCTATCTTGGGCACAGCAGTTCAGCATGCTACCAACTACGCCACCGAAGCCGGTTGCTACCTCCCTGTCAGACAGCTACTCAATCTTCCTCATGAGGCTGAGTGCACCCCATTCCAGCCCTCATTTCAGTTTCTAAAATCCCTGACGGAGCCGGGAATCGAACCCGGGGCCTACGGGTGAGAGGCAGGCACGCAACGCCACCACCACGGGGCCGGCTCTGGTATAAGTATAAAAAGAAAATCCACAGCCTGCTTCCAATCGACTGACCGGGTCAGGGAATGGAATGAATGAAGCCTCCATCTAGTGGCGAGGATATGAACTGTGCCGGCTGCCGAAGCCTGTCGCACTCCCGTGGGGCAATGATTAAATGAATGACAGATGAAATGAAATGATAGTGCAGAGTGTTGCTGGAATTAAATTGTGACAGGGAAAACCGGAGTACCCGGAGAAATACCTGTCTGCCTCCACTTTGTCCAGCACAAATCTCACTTGGAGTGACCGGGATTTGAACCACGGACCCAGCGGTAAGAGGCTGGTGTGATGCCATGGAGGCATATGTATTTATTACAGTGTAAGTGGAATGAATTTAAATTCAAAATACTGTGTTGTGTGAGTACATTGCGTGCGATCATTGAACCATTACACAGTGAGAGGAGTTTTTCTCAAGGACTGGCAGAGATTTTAAAACAAAACTGTGCTGGGTGACGCGACGCGGCGAGACGCCAGGGCGTCCCTTGTTCAGTGCCAACAAGCTCCCCCGCACAACTACGTCAAACTCGCCAACCTACGCGGCGGAACAGATTAAGGCCATGGCTCATCTGAAACACTGATATCAACAAACCCACGGATGACGTATTACGGCGACAAAGTGATTTCCAACGACTTTTAGCTGAACACACACATCTTACGAATTCTGGTTTAACTCCCCACTATACACAACCAATATAAATCTGAATTCTCAATCAGCCTATTCTTCTTGTTCCTCATCTGTCATATTAATATTATACAGTCAACTCCCGATTATCCGCGGAACTGACTGGTGCGTATACCACGGATAATAGAATTTCGCGGATAAGCCGCAAAATAGCTGGTAATGGTTAAACAAAGGTCGAAGGCACTAAAAAACAACACACAAGTGCTTTAAATAAGTTTATTATACTATAAAAGGACGTACATGATAACAAAACTCAGTCGATGTTATGTGCGTTATTATAAAGTCTTGCAAACTGTTTAACGAAAAAAATCAGTCATTTGCATTTGCTTTTCCGTAGTGAAACACTTTTTCTTTATTTGTGATTTGGGGTTTCTCAACACCAACTTGTCACAAAGTGATGCGTCGTCTTGCTCTTCAAGGTATTGAAGAATCCTGTCAATGTGTCCTAATGCTGCATCATGAGTAACGGTCCTCTGTATCTGCGTTTCCGCATGTCTTCCGATTCAACCGATTCAATCCCTCGTACTTGATTTATGATGTTTTCATCTGTAAGGTGCTCAAAGCCCGGTTCATTGGCATCACAATTTTCGAGAAATAATTTTCGGTTTCAAAACCTTCCTTTTTTATATAAAAATGTTCTCCTACAGGCACCGCGGATAATCCGCAAAGCGGATAAACCTCCCGCGGAAAATCGAGAGTTTACTGTATTAGCGAAATTCAATGTTTTTCAGTCGGTCAACACGATTGTACCCGATTATAATGGGTGGTTCCCTAAGAATTTATATGAGATTAATGATGATCGCTTGACGATCGAAACTGGTCATCTAAGTGCATCGTCAAGCGATCATCGTCAGATCCTCTTCACCTAGGCTATTAAATCGTTGTCTACAAGTACTGGATATTTGCAATTGTATTGTATGTATGTCTACGAAGCCTCCGTGGCTTAGGCGGCAGCACGCCGGCCTCACACCGCTGGGTCCGTGGTTCAAATCCCGGTCACTCCATGTGAGATTTGTGCTGGACAAAACGGAGGCAGGCAGGTTTTTCTCCGGGTACTCCGGTTTTCCCGGTCAACAATATCATTCCAGCAACACTCTCCACTATCACTGTCATTCATTTAATCATTGCCCCAGGGGAGTGTGACAGGCTTCGGCAGCCGGCACAGTTCATATCCTCGCCGCTAGATGGGGGCTTCATTCATTCCATTCCTTGACCCGGTCGGTCGACTGGAAGCAGGCTGTGGATTTTCATTGTATGTATGTCTACCCCTTATTATTTCCGTTTCCAAAGGGGTCAGGGATGAGATAAAATTATATGAGGTGGGTGGTTTTTACAGCCAGATTCCCTTCCTGACGCCAACCTCATGAGAGATGAAATGAATGAAGATGAAAGGAACTGGACAAGGATATGGAAGGAAGCGGCCGTGGCCTATCAGAAGGTACCGTCCCAGTATTTGCCTGGAGTTGAAAGTGGGAAACCACGGAAAACCATTTCAAGGGCCCGACGGTGGGGTTCGAACCCACATCTACTGAGTCCGCAGATAGCTTGGCCCAATGGCCTAGCGCTGCGCTTTAGCCAGCGCAGCTACCGCTGTCGGTGGTTATGATATTTACAATATACATAGGCCTACTCTTATTTAGTTCCAGTAGTAATTACACATAGTCGCCTCCGTAGCGTAGCGGTCAGCATGGTTTGCTGCCGCCCCCGGAGGTCCTGGGTTTGATTCCCGGCTCTGCCACGAAATTTGCAAAGTGGTATGAGGACTGGAACGTGGTCTACTCAGCCTCGGGTGGTCCAAATGAGTAGAGGGGGTTCGATTCCCACCTCAGCCATCCTTGAAGTGGTTTTCCATGGTTTCCCACTTCGTCTTCGGGCAAATGCCGGGATGGTCCCTACTGTAAGGCCCCGGTCGCCTCCTTCCCTCTTCCTTGCCTATCCATCCTAACCTTCCATTCCCTTCCCTCATGAGGCCCCTGTTCGCTTTGCACGTGAGGTCGTCTGGGCGAGGTGCCAATCACACCTCACCAGTTGTATCCACTCCGATTAGATGTTCCCAGCTCTAGGACACTGCCTGAAAATGGCGGTAGGGGTGAGTTCCCTCGCTGAGTCCGTGGGAGCCACCACCCTGTAGGGTAAAGTCGATTTAAAAAAGAAAGTAATTACACATACGCAGCAGGTACTTGGACCACAACAAAACACGATGAAAGCCGAATCCAAGCTGGCGAGATGAAGTTCCTTAGAGGAATAATTGGGAAGACACGAAGGGATAAAATCAGAAATGTGGACATTAGGGAGAGAACTGGGTTCCCAAAACTGCAAGACAAGATAGAGACCAGTAAGCTGAAGTGGTTTATTTATTTATCGTATGGCTTTTAGTGCCGGGAGTGTCCGAATACATGTTCGGCTCGCCTGAGTCTGTAGCTGCTTTCAGCGGACACCCTTAGGGTGAGCTACAAGTTCCGTTCAATTTCAAGTAGTTCCAACTTTCGCTACCCGATATTAATGATACCTAATGGTGAAAGTTGGAACTTTGATAGAGCGTTCCGACGAAATCTAACCCAACAATTTTGCTTCACACAAGTTTAGTCTGTGGAAGGATCTTTTACATGCCATAAATCTATGACATGGGACCGCCGGCTTTACTTCCCCTCCGAAGGAAGGCATACTGAAGGACTTTTAACACTGTTAAAAAATCTGACGACTTCGGCCGGGTTTGAATCCGCTATCTGAGGCACAGCAGCTAAGCATGCTACCAACTACGTCCCCGAGGCCGCTAGCTGAAGTACTTACTTACTTATTTCCTGTTGTCCTTCGTGGAACATAGGGCACCAATGAAGCATTTCCATCTGGTCCTGTTTGCTGATAACCTCTTCACCTCGCTCCAGGTCATACCCTCCTCTATAGCCTCCAAGTGGACAGTTCTGCGCCACATTTGTTTGGGTCTCCCTCTCCTCCTCGTACCCTGTGGGTTCCAATCCAGTGCCTTTCTCTCAATGGCTTCATTTCCTTTCCTCAGGGTATGTCCGATCCATTTCCGTCCCTTAATTTGTATGGCCATCTCCGTTTCACCCGTCCTTCTCCAAAGTTCTTGGTTGGAGATTACTTCCTGCCAGTAGATGTTTACGATCTTTCTTAAGCAACGGTTGACAAAGGTCTGCAGCCTGGAGGTGATTTCCTTAGTTACCTTCCAAGTCTCAGACCCATATATCAGAACGGACCTAACATTACTCCGGAAGATACGATGTTTGGTCTTCATGGATATTTTGCTGTTCTTCCACACCGGATAGAGCCACACAAAGGAGCCGTTTGCTTTTTGAATACGTTGGGAGACATCCTTTGCCGCTCCTCCATCTTTGGTCACCACACTGCCCAGGTAAGTAAAGCTATCAACATCCTCTATAGGTTCATCCTCGAAGACAAATGGGTCAATTTTGTTGGTGATAGTTCTTAGGGCCTTGGTCTTTTTTGAGTTTATCGTTAGTTCCACCTTTTTCCCTTCAAAACCAGGTCTTCAAGATTTGTTTGCAGTTCACCGTGTGCCTCAGGCAGGAGACACAAATCGTCAGCAAAATCCAGATCTTCCAGTCTATTGGTGAATCCCCATTGGATACCACGTTTCGCATTTCTAGTCACATTTCCCATCACCGCATCAATCACAATCAAGAACATGGTTGGCGACAGGATACAACCTTGGCGTACTCCTGAACATACAGATATAAGCTCGGATACACGGCCCTCATGATCGACTCTGCATGTGTACTCCCGGTATGTTTCTTGAATGAGACTAATAATCTGTGATGGCACTCCATAGCTAACTGAAGTGGTACGGACATATGATGAGAATGGAAGATATACTTTCAGACATAGATTTTATAGCCTAAGTGTAATGAATCTGATGATGATCGCTTAACGAAACTGGTCATCCAAGTGTATTTATTAATCTCATGCATTTCTTTTCAGGATTAGGGAATAACCCATATCATTTGGGTATAATCGTGTTGACGGACTGAAAAGCATCAAACTTTTGTTTCATAAGGCAACACTGAAAATGACTTTAAACACCATAATTAACAACAACAATAGCAAATATTAATTGAGTCGTCCAGTTGCAAAGCCCGTTTAATCCACTTGTGAATAAGAATCATTTTCATGAGAAACTTTTCTCTGGACTTTGCCTCGCGTATCTTTTGTGTTTGTTGTTTTCTACTTTTTTATTATTGCTTTGTGTATTTGGTTTTGTGTTTGTTTTCTGCTTTTGCTTTTTTGAATTTTGCTTTTTGCTTTGTGTTTCTTGTTTTTTTGTTTTCTGCGTTTGCATTTTTGAATTTTGCTTTTTACTTTGTGTTTCTGCTTTTGCTTTTGAATTTTGCGTTTTGCTTCGTGTCTTTTGTTTTTGGTTTAGTATTTGTTTTCTGGAAAATCAAAGTAAAACAAAACTAAATAGAATAAAATCAAATCATCAAAACAGAATCAAAACTCAAAACTCAAAACTAAAAACCAAAACCAAAACCAAAACTAAAAACCAAAAACAAAAAACAAAAACACACAAACACAAAAACAAACACAAAAACAAAAACTCAAACAAAAACAAAATAAAATAAAATTAAACAAAATAAAATAAAACAAAATAGAATAAAGTAAAATGAAGTAATTGAATAAATTTTACGACATGATCCTTATTCACAAGTGGATTAAACGAGTTTTGCAAATGGACGAATCAATTGCTCTGTATAAACTTACAGCAGCATTTGAAATCCTAATGACCAATTATTGTCATCTTGTTTAAATTAATCTCAAGTTTGCATGTAAGATCAGCCTATAGATTTAGAACTGGAATCACAAAACTCTTATAAGGCAAACATTTTTCGGGGAGAGGGGGGGGACCAGGGAATGTTAAGTGATTGTATCCCACTAATTAAAGATGTGATCTCTCGCCAGCTGGCAGCACACATGCCGGCCGCCATACTTAATTAGAACGGAGACACGATGGGACGCCAGCAGGTACTTAGCTTTACCTCATCACCAGGGCCAGAGTTTATGGAAACGAAATCCACTGGTTTGTTCCTTTGAACGGATTTACTAATTAATTCTACACTCGCTGGCACAAAAAAATGGATGAAGTAAGGAAGGAAGGTTGTAATAATAATACTATTAATAGTCTAATAATAATAATAATAATAATAATAATAATAATAATAATAATAATAATAATAATAATAGTCTAATAATAATAATAATACGCTATGCCGGTCCCAAAACCGGGGCCTTGTCACGCAAGTGTCGAGGAAGGAGGAGAAGGAGTAACAACGTCGTTAAAAAACCAGGGTTCACTTGGCCCGAGTGATAGCACCCTGTGAGGGCTCCTTGCTAGGATTAAAGCGAAGACCTCAACGGCAGTGAAGGCGGAGAGAATGGATCTCATGTCCTGAAGCAAACCTTTCCCATGTGCTACATTTACTGAAATGACTGATATATCAGGTGGATATGGTACGACCAAGTATTTCACACATCCTATAATTATTTACTGCCGGCCCCGTAGTGTTGGGGTAGCGCGCCTGCCTCTCACCTGGAGACCCCGGGTTCGATCGCCGGCTCCGTCAGGGATATTAGAGACTGACGTGAGGGCTGGTACGGGGTGCACTCAGCCTCGTGAGGACGATTGAGTAGCTGCCTGACAGTGAGGCAGTGCCACAGTCACGAAAACCAAGATTAACGGCCGAGGGGACCCGATGCGCTTATCACGCGTCACCCCAATATCTGCAGGCCAATTGGCTGGGCAGCGGTCGCTTGGTAGGCATAGACCCTTCATGAGCTGTAGTGCCAGGGGTTATTATTAGCCTACCTACTTTTCACATTTTGCAAAAATTAGGAAAAAGTAGACTTATGAAATCGATCCGGACAAATGTGTGTGTGTGTCTGTCTGTCCTTCTGTCTGTCTGTCTGGCTGTGTGTGTGTGTCCCCCCCCCCCCTATCAACTCCTAAACGGCTATAGCAATTGAAACACAAAATTTGGTAAGAGTTATGATCTATACCTGAATATCTCAATGCCAAAGTTGGAAAATCGCAATTGAAATTTGAGCTCCATTTTGGATATCTTGGAAGGCACGTAAGGGATCTATTTCAAAATTGGCACCCGTATAGATAATAATATTTCAGTTTAATTTCCAGGAGGCCATACATGGCAGTATTGCCAAAATGATTACAAGCCTGCTGATAGGTCCAATTTTTAAATGCATATAACTTCTACACTATCAATTGGAATTCAACCAAATTTTGTATGTCCTATGTGCACATAAACAGATATGACTGAGCGTATTCGTAAGATCCACCAGGGCTGCCAACTGTTAATAAATGCTCTCAATTTATTTTATCCAAATACCAATATATCAGAAAGTATGCAAGCCGACAGCTTTAAACTATGCACACGTATCTCGTATAGTACCTGACATTTTATATTAATTTGGGGTAACTTATATACGTCAGTGCCTCCAACATAATTCTAAGCTTGCTGAGAGGTCCAACTTTAAATACATGTTACTTCTATAATATCATTTGGATTTCAACCAAATTTCGTATGTGCCATGTGTACCATAACAGATATGACTATGCGTATTCTTAAGAGCAACCAGGGCTGCCAACTGTTAATAAATGCTGTCTCTATTTTTGTTACCCTAATATCAATATATCAGAAAGTGTGCTCTAAACATTGCACACGTATAGTACCTGGCATTCTAAATTAATTTGGAGTAACTAATATACGTCAGTGCTGCCAACATGATTCTAAGCCGGCTAATAGGTCCATATTTTAAAATGCATGTAACTTCTATACTAACTAATGGATTTCATTCAAAATTGGCACAACAATAGATCATATTATTTCAGATTATATCTGACCTATAGTCTACTTGTACGACATTGTTGCCAACATGATTTTACGCGCGCTGTTAGGTCCAATGTTTACCTGCATGTAACGTCCATGCTATCCAATTGGACTTCAACCAAATTTTGTATTCTGTATCTAAAGAGATGGAATTAAGGATATATTCAGTCACCAGGGCAGCCAACTTTAGTGCTCTATTAGGCTATTTCGAACTAATTAGAAATTTCTATATTACCAACTTAATTTCGTCATTATTCTAGATAGATCCATATAGATTAATCATTGGCATGAATCTCATATTTTAAGAAAAGTAGGTTCTTTAGTTCGTCATGAACTTTTTGTTTTTTAAAATTAAAATTATTTATTAACTAGCAACCCGACCCGGCTTCGCCCGGGAACAGTTATGAATGCATTACGTGATTAGCGCTTTTTTTTTCCAATGTCAATGAACAACGACCAATATCCGTTTTACGTTTCGGCATGATGGGTTAAAATCACTGACTGGACTATTAATTATTTTATCATGGAGATACATGTGCAACAAATTCTTGTCAGACGTAATTTAAGAATGGCGAGGTGCATGAAACACAAAACCCCCTTCCGTCCAATCTTAACTTGACTGTGAATTTTGCGAAACGAAAAGTTCACAGGCGAAATTAAGAAAAGCTGAGTTGCACTTCCAGGGAAACTCCAAACACAACCACTCTTCTCTAAAGTTTTTAACTCAACACGACTCGACAGTTTGCAGCTGGCTGTATCTGGAGCAATAAGCTCGTCCGCTAGCTAAGCTCTAACTGGGGTGATAGACTTGCCTCTAGGTAGCTCGTAAACTGACGCCTCAGTTACTGAATGGAGATTGTTGGAAGAAATGAAAACGTAAAAACAAGTAAGCGATGTATTGAAGATAGAGATATGCTCTCCGGTGCTTTTTTGTAGAACGTTTATGCTGAACAATTCTTACACTCATGGTATATAGATATTTTTAACGGTTTGCCCAGCGTAAGCTTAAAAAGCGCACGGACGCCATTTTTTTTTACCTTTTCACTGAAATCGTAAGTGCTTGACTTCCTTTGGTCATAAATAACTTATTTTCTACAGAAGCCTTCCTCGAGATATCCTATACAGAATGGTGAAAACCGCTTCAAAATCCATTCAGTGGTTCTCGAGATTACCCGTGACATCCACGAATCGGGGACTTTGTTTTATACTAAGTAGAGATTATACGCCATTCAGTAAAATGTAATAAATATAATCCCCATTCCGTCCAATCTTAAATTGACTGTGAATTTTGCGGAACGAAAAGTTCAAAGGCGAAATGAGAGTTGCACTTCCAGGGAATGGCGAGGTGAATGAAACTCAAATCCCCCTTCCGTCCAATCTTGACTGTGTTTCACAGGCGAAATGAAGAAAACACGAGTTGCACTTCCAGGCAAACCCCAAACACAACCACCCTTTTCAGAAGTCTTAACTCAACACGACTCAACGGTTTGCTGCTGGCTGTATCTGGGGCAAGAGGTTCGCCCGCTAGCTAGGCTGTAACAGGGATGATAGATTCGCCCTTAGCTAGCTCGTAAACTGTCGCCTCAGTAGTTGAATGGACATGGTTGGAAGAAATTAAAACGTAAAGTCACTTATAGTGGGCGATGTATTGAAGATAGACATATGCTCTCGCGGACTATTATCATTTCAAATGATCTTGTCGACTTCGTCGTTATGCTTGAGTCTAAAGTTATGCAGGACGGAGACGGTTGAGTTACGGGGACGGAAGTGACGTCAGACGGAAGTGACGTCATGCAGCCGTGCGGGAAGCCTAAGATAATGGGTAAAGGACGGCGAGTGCGTGACGTTATGCAGCCACGCGGGAAGCCGAAGTTAATGGTTAATGGAGTCCGTTGAAAGAGTCCTGGGGCAACGAGTGACCTGGGGCTTTGAGCGAAGTGAAAAGAATACAGGGTGACTCCTAAAGAGGTGTACAGGATGCCAGATAAGAATACAGGGTGACTCCTAAAGAGATATACAAGACGCCAGATAAGAATACAAGGTGACTCTTAAAGAGGTGTACAAGATGGCAGAGAAGAATACAAGCTGACTCCTAAAGAGGTGTACAAGATGTCACACAAGAATACAGAGTGACCTCTAAAGAGATATACAAGATGCCATATAAGAATACAGAGTGCCTACTAAAGAGGTGTGCAGGATGTCAGAGCAAAATACAGTACAAGATGCCAGATAAGAATACAGGGTGACTCCTAAAGAGATATACAAAATGCCAGATAAGAATACAGGGTGACTCCTAAAGAGGTGCACAAGATGTCAGACAAGAATACAGGGTGACTCCTAAAGAGGTGTACAAGATGTCACACAAGAATACAGGGTGACTTCTAAAGAGATATACAAGATGCCATATAAGAATACAGGGTGCCTCCTAAAGAGGTGTGCACGATGTCAGAGCAAAATACACTACAAGATGCCAGATAACAATACAGGGTGACTCCTAAAGAGGTGCACAAGATGCCAGATAAGAATACAAGGTGACTCTTAAAGCGGTGTACAAAATGGCAGAGAAGAATTCAGGGTGACTCCTAAAGAGGTACACAAGATGTCAGACAAGAATACAGCGTGCCTCATTAAGAGGTGTGCAGGATGTCAGAGCCAAATACAGTACAAGATGCCAGATAAGAATACAGGGTGACTCCTAAAGAGGTGTACAAGATGTCACACAAGAATACAGGGTGACTTCTAAAGAGATATACAAGATGCCAGATAAGAATACAGGGTGCCTCCTGAAGTGGTGTGCAGGATGTCAGAGAAAATTACAGGGTGACACTTAACGAGCTGTACAGTATGTTAGATTCAATTCAAATACAGGGTTACACTGAAAGAGGTTTGCAAGATATCAGATTCAAATAATGGGTGACACTTGAAGAGTTGTAAAAGATGTCAGACTCAAATACAGGGTGACCCTTAAAGAGGTGCCCGCGCGGGAAGCCTAAGTTAATGGGTAATGGAGTCTGTTGAAAGAGTCCTGGGGCTTCGAGCGAAGCGAGAAGCGCTCGAAGCCCTCCTGAGCCTTTCTAACATGTGTAGCATTTGTAGCATGCGTCATTTGAAAAGATATAACCTCTAGTCTTTCAGACTGACTGTAATTTTTTTCGTTGAACTTTTCATGCTGACCATTTCTTACACTCATAGTATTTAGATATTTTTAACGGTTTGCCCACCGTAAGCTTATAAAGTGCTCGGACGCCAGGTTTTCTTTCGACTTTTCCACTGAAATCGTTACTGCTCGGCTTCCTTTGATCATAAATAAATTATTTTCTACAGAAATCATCCTCGAGATATCCTTTACAGGATGGTGAAAACCGCATCATAATCCATCCAGTGCTTCTCGAGTTTACCCGTAACATCCAAGAATAGGGGACTTTGTTTATACTAAGTAGAGATCCTTTTTTGTGACCTTTCATTTATTTAAATTAATGACTTATTGTAAGGACATCAATTTTCTTTATAGGTTTTTGTTAAGATACCGTCGTTTCTAAGATTTTTCACGCTGACGAAGTTATCATAGACATAACGAAACATGTACGTGTTAATTTATTTAACTACTTTCTAGTATTTGACAAGGCGTCTTTTATAATTTGAGAAGGTCTTCTAGTAACAAATGTATTGCTGAAGTTGGTAAGCCTGGTGGTGTCGTTCATTCACACCGTGCGTGCCTCGCTCATTGAGCGGACGGGAGGCAGTGCGCAGCTATTGGGTGTGGCTCGTATGCCACACCGTTCATTCATACAGTACTCCACATAACATCCACCTGCTCCTTCGCTTCTGCAAGTGCTCCATTTACACAGATTGGATGTTGTTGTTGTTGTTTCATTTGAGAGTCTTGAAAATTTATTTATTTATTTATTTATTTATTTATTTATTTATTTATTTATTTATTTATTTACTAGTAACCCGCCCCGTCTTCGCCCGGACGGGATCATTTATGAATGCATTACGTGATAAGCGCTTTATTTTTTCGATGTCAATGAACTGCGACCTATATCCGTTTTTCGCTTCGGCATGATGGGTTAAAATCACTGAGTGGACTATTAATTATATTATCATGGATATGCATATGCAACGAATTCTTGTCAGACGTAATTTAAGAAAGGCGCGGTGCAGGAAACACAAATCCTCCTTCCGTTCAATCTTAACTTGACTGTATTTTGCGGAACGAAACGTTCACAGGCGAAATGAAGAAAAGCCGAATTGCACTTCCAAGGAAACTCCAAACACAACCACTCTTCTCTCAAGTCTTAACTCAACACAACTCGACAGTTTGCTGCAGGTTGTATCTATGGTCCGCTAGCTAGCATGTAACTGGGGTGATAGACTCGCCCCTAGCTAGCTTGTCAACTGACGCCTCAGTAATTGAATGGAGATTACTGGAAGAAATGAAAAAGTAAAACACTTATAGTGGGCGATGTATTGAAGACTGAGATATGCTCCCGCGGACTTTTTGTAGAACTTTTCATGCTGAACAATTCTTACACTCATAGTATATAGATATTTTTAACGGTTTGCTCAGCCTAAGCTTAAAAAGCGCGCGGACGCCAGATGGTTTTTTTTTCGATTTTTTCACTAAAATCGTTACTGCTTGTCTTCCTTCCATCATAAATATATTATTTTCTACAGAAATCTTCCTCGAGATATTCTTTACAGAATGGTGAAAACCGCATCAAAATCCATCCAGTGGTTCTCGAGATTACCCGTGACATCCAAGAATCGGGGACTTTGTTTTATACTAAGTAGGCCTAGAGATCGCCACATCAGGACAGTGCCCCAATTACAGTAGCAAACAATTGTTTACCCACAGATAATACATGAAAATACATAAAAATAATAAAAAAAACATTAGAATACAAAATAAAAATTGAAAATTTAAAAAAAAATGTTAACAAGAAATATACACAAGTTCTGGTCGCAATAACAATAAATGAAGCATGATTTTTAATATTTGGTCACATCTAGATTCATATTTTTAGGCACTAATACAATAGCAATAAAATATGTAAGGTTGGCATTAATGATTAGTATTGGTAATTCGTAATAAAGTGAAACCTAAAGCTAATAGCAGCTAAATGTAATATCTTTGTAATAGTGAATCATTTGACAGCTAAAACTAAGTGTTATTTTCTTCTATAAATAGCAAGGACATTCCAAAATCTAAATTGTTGTCAGCTGAGAGCCTGTTGTAAGTACAGTACATATTCAATATAGGTGATTTTTTATGGAAATCTGTGTTATTATTTTTATCTATTAGGAGTTCCCGTTTCCTGAGACATTTCCTTCTCACGTTGAAATTTATTTGCCCTAAAATTTCACTCGTGTCTGAGATACCATTGATAATTTTATACAAATATATCTGCTGAGCAATAATCCTACATGTTGATTTGGACTTCCGACCATCATGGTCATTTAGCCCCCAGTGTATTTCGTTTTTCGTCTGTTGACCTTCATAAATAACATAAGAACCCCTGGCCTACCGAGCGACCGATGCCCAGCCATTTGGCCTGCAGATATTGGGGTAACGCGTGATCAGCACATCGGGTCCCCTCGGCCGTTGATCTTGGTTTTAGTGATCGGGGTGCTGCCTCACTTAATTGTCCTCACGAGGCTGAGGGCACCCCGTTCCAACCCTCACGTCAGTTTCTAAAATCCCTGACGGAACCGGGAATCGAGCCCGGAGCCTCCGGGTGAGAGGCAGGCGCGCTACCACAACACCACGGGGCCGGCCTCTGTTGACCCACAGAGGTGTGTAAATTACCGATGTTACTCAATCAACGACAAGTACAACTTGAACCCAATAGTTGCTGACATAAGGTCAATAACTCAGCATGGTTTGGTGTCTTCCTGATTGCGGTCAATCCAGATTGCGTACACCTCATTAGTAGTCAAGATTGTGGTCACTTTCATTTTAGGGAAGAGCTATGAACATTCCAGCGTCCAGATAGCGATCACTTTTCTTGGGAGACCGGTCCGGTTGTGACTCCCCCTGAGAATTCCCTCACCTTTCATCCACCCGTCTTGTCAATGATATTTACTTTTACGAGACGAATTTTTCGAGGTAATGAAAATAATGTTTTTCACAATATACAGTACTTATTATAAAAATAGATATCTCGCGCCTCAAATGAGAGAGGAGGGGCAGAAATTAATAATTATACCTTGTTAAGTATAAAATTTTCCGTTACAACAATTTTGTTCAAAGTGAAGATCGTTGATTCTGATCCTGAAACGTTTCTATTCTTAAGACTGAAAATGTTATAATCTTTGCTTTACGAGGTGCCGTCAGATTGGAAGGGGACTTGATTCTTTTAAAGCGAAGTTTCATGGGGTGTGCTCAGATGAACACTGAACTGTATTCTTTGGTTAGGTAGTGAAATATCAGTTTCCCCTTGTTATCCACAAAACTTACGGAAGGTATGAGTCAGTCAGGAAGAACCAAGGACCGGTCTCTCAAGAAAAGTGATCGCAATCTGGACGCTGGAATGTTTATAGTTCTTCCCTAAAATGAAAGTGACCGCAATCTGGAATGACCGCAATCAGGACACAACCCATTGTTTGTATGTCTGTCACTCCTGGGTTCGTAGACACACAGGGACTATTGGTAGAGTCCTGTGCGGATAAACAAAACGTTATTCGCATCCGCCCCGCATCCGCACGACTGTTATCCGCATCCGCACGATTTCTTCCCGTATTCCTAAGTTTGTTATCCGAATCTACTTGCATTGCAATAATATTTTTAATTAGATAAAGCATAAAGCAACATATTTGGACTTTTGAGGAAAATGTCGTTCCCCTAAGCTTTGTACGTCATTTGCTATGTTACACAGCACTGTTCGGAGTGTTATTTATGCTTAATGACATAATTTGAATGAAAAAAAATGAAAATCCACAGCCTGCTTCCAGTCTCCGACCGGGTCAGGAATGGAATGAATGAAGCCCCCATCTAGCGGCGAGGATATGAACTGTGCCGGCTGCCGAGGCCTGACGCACTCCTCTGGGGCAATGATTAAATGAACGACAGATGCAATGAAATGATAGTGGAGAGTGTTGCTGGAATGAAATTTGGACACGGAAAACCGGAGTACCCGGAGAAAAACCTGTCTGCCTCCGTTTTGTCCAGCACAGATCTCACATGGAGTGACCGAGATTTGAACCACGGACCCAGCGGTGAGAGGCCAGCGTGCTGCCGCCTAAGCCACGGAGGCTTACATAATTTGAATGAGATTAGCTTAAATCATCATCTTACATTTGTTATGAAAAAAAAATCATAATGGAAAAATACGATATGTCATAATAAACATCTGGGTCCTAGTATTAAGCCTAAAACAAGTTCGGATTGCATTCTAAAAACTGCAAATTTTCTCCGAACATTATCCGCTATGCACATAGCCATGCAAATTATATCTGTATGGCGAAAAATTTTGCAGAAATCCGCGGGTTTATCCGGACATGGGAAATTCACGTCATACTTTGAGCGATTTTACATCACTATTTTTAGCCTACTTTTCACATTTTGCAAAAATGAGGAAAAAGTAGTCTTATGAGATCGGGCAAATGTGTGTCTGTCTGTCTGTCTGTCTGTCTGGCTGTGTGTGTGTGTGTGTCCGTATCAACTCCTAAACGGCTGGAGCAATCGAAACAAAATTTGGTAGGAGTAAAGATCAATACCTGAATATCTCACGCCCATATTTGAAAATGATGTCAGTGCTACCAACTGCTGAAAAATCCCAATTGAAATTTGAGCTCCATGTTTAATATCTTGGAAGGTATAAATGGGAGCTATTTCAAAATTGGCACACGTATAGATAATAATATGGCAGTTTAATTTCTAGGAGGCCATACATGGCAGTGTTGCCAAAATGATTATAAGCTTGCTGATAGGTCCAATTTTTAAATGCATATAACTTCTACACTATCAATAGGAATTCAACCAAATTTCGTATGTTATATGTGTACATAACCAGATACGACTGAGAGTATTCTTAAGAGCCACCAGGGCTGCCAACTGTTAATAAATGCTCTTAATTTATTTTATCCAAATACCAATATATCAGCAAGTATGCAAGCCGACAGCTTTAAACTATGCACACGTATAGTACCTGACATTCTATATTAATTTGTAGTAACTTATATACGTCAGTGCTACCAACATGATTCTAAGCCTACTGAGAGGTCCAAATTTAAATACATATAACCTCCATACTATCATTTGGATTTCAACCAAATATTGTATGTGCTATGTGTACCATAACAGATATGACTATGCGAATTCTTAAGAGCAACCAGGGCTGCCAACTGGTAATATGTGCTGTCTCTATTTTTGTTACCCTAATATCAATATATCAGAAAGTATGCAAGCCAATAGCTCTAAACTTTGCACACGTATAGTACCTGGCATCTATATATTTAAAACACTAAGCTGTTTTTTGTACACACGAGATTGTGAAAACGACTTAACCGATTGGCTTCGTAAGACATTCTAACGAAAGCTCTTGGCATGCAGATTTGCAGAGTGTCTCTAAAATAAACAAATATATTACGGTATATTTTTAAATTAATATAGAAAATAGCAGAATTCTAGGCCCTCACGCATGCGCACAATCCGCCTGGGGGTCATGACAAAATGGCGGTGAGAAGTCCATTAAAATGTAAGTTATTTAATAAGCTTGCATGTAATTGAAAACATACATTAACCAAGTTCTGACAGTAAAATATAATAACAGTATGAACGTATACGAATGTGCAACATTGATTTATTTGGATAATGAAATGGATTATTTTCTTCAGACAGCGGCTTTTAATGATAAAGAACGGCTGCGTCTGCTGGTGACCAAGAGTGCGCGTGTAGCTATGTGGTTAAGGCGACAGATTGTGGTTCCAAGGTTCACCGGTTCGATCCCAGCCCTCGCCGATATATATATATTTTTTTTTACCACTGAAATATTGTTTAATCAAGGAGTATTAGTAAGGTTTTATGTCTGTTAAAGATACATATTTCTACATTCCCTCTCGGTATATTTTTGAATTAATATAGAAAATAGCAGAATTCTTGGCCCTCACGCATGCGCACAATCCGCCTGAGGTCATGACAAAATGGCGGTGAGAATTCCATTAAAATGTAAGTTATTTAATAAGCTTCCATGTAATTGAAAACATACATTAACCAAGTTCTGACAATAAAGTATAATAACAGTATGAACGTATACGAATGTGCAACATTGATTTATTTGGATAATGAAATTGATTATTTCCTTCAAACAGCGGCTTTTGAATATAATGAATGGCTGCGTCTGCTACTATACATGAGTGCGTGAGTAGCCATGTGGTTAAGGCGACTGACTGTGGTTCCATGAAGCGCCGGTTCGATCCTAGCCCTCGCCAGTTTTTTTTTTTTTTTTACCACTGAAATATTGTTTAATCAAGGAGTAACAGTAAGGTTTTATGTCTGTTAAAGATACTTATTTCTACATTCCCTCTAAATACGTTTTATTTTCGTTTTACCATTGCATTGCAGCATGTAATCAAAAGAGCAAACTGTTGTCCGCAGTACGCCGTTTAAATATCTGCAATCAGTTCCTATAACTGACAACAGATGGCAGTAATTCGCCCATATAGTTCCATTAACTGACAGCAGATGGCAACACCATTGCATCGATATATTTAAAACACAAGACATGGCATGTTTTCACGTGATGGAAAATTATAAAGGAGGGGAATATTTAAGAAGGGAAATGTTGAGGAACATTAACTGACAGTTGAATGTGTAGGCTAGGTTGTTTATGTACCTTAATATTGCAATTTCTTCCCAATGCTTCGGTGGTCAAGTTATTAGCGTCCTAGACTAAAAGTTATAATTATGCATCGTCGATATTAAAGAAAAAAGTAGTTTTCCAGGCACACGCGCGTCTCCACAATTGCTTTCGCCATGAGAGACACTTGGCAAATATAATTCGTTTGAAGGACTCCGACATCTTGGTCACTCAGCCCCGTGTACTTGGGTGTGCATGTGTGAAACTTTCTTCTGATAACCAGTGTTATTGTGATGGCTGCATTACTGTGTGTATTTGTAATTAAGGTGGTAAATGGCAAGGAGACGGCCAAGGCCTAAAGTTAGGAACCATCCCGGTATTTGCCTTAAGTGGAAGTGGGAAACCACGGAAAACCACATCCAAGATTGTCGAGGTGGGAATTAAACCTTCCTCTTCTTAGTTATACCTCAAGAGACTGAATGTACCCCGATTTTGCCCTGAGACCAGAATTAAATTTCTTGGCGGAGCAGGAAATGTAACCCGGGTCTCCGGGGCGATAGACAAGAATAGGTGGGCCTCCATGTGTTAATACGATTTTTGACATGCACGGGACATAGAATTCAAAAACTGCCTCCATTAGGGTGACTATCGAAGTGAGTATTGAGTATAGGCCTATGGTCATTCCAGTAGTTGGTGAAGTGATTCTATGTTCCCCTGCAAAATGTACTGCCATAACCTATAACAGGTGATGGAAATTGCTTATTTAGAGCAGTTTCGTACTGTTTATAACAAAATGAAGAACGTCATTCTGAGCTGCGTTTTCAAGCTATCGCAAAAAATTTCGCTGGCAGGAACAATTATAAGGAATTTATTTTAAGCGATCAGTCTCATCGCATTCTCCTCACCAACCAACTTGAGTTAGAAAGTCTCTGGACGGTCATGTTGAACTTCATTGTATAAGACAATTGTTTAATGATTATTTGTTTAGAGTACGGAGTCTAACTACGTAGTTGATTTCGGCAATGGAAGTATTATTTGCCATTTAATATTTAGCGGCTCCGTTATTGCAGGACACTATAGTGTTATCGAATAATACGAAGCCACATTTAAAATCCAATATAAATAGGCCATTTCAGAAACAATTCCAGATATTATGCAATACAGTTTACTGTAAGGTCCTTGACGATCAAATGTAAACATTTTTCTACATTGTATTTCTCTTGCGTAAAATCTATGCGTGGTTATTTTGGTCTTTACTGTTGTGAGGGTAAAATTGATCTACTGGAATATAAAATATTTGCCAAGCTGCAACAATGTAATGATATTAATTTAAAAGTCATTGAACTTATATCCAGCAGTTCAAACACATACATCAGCGTTAACAGATTGGATACTGAAGATGAAAGCCAGCTACTTCATTTCCCTATTATTGAATTTTTCAATTCCTTGGAATTAAGAGATTCGCCTCCACATACTTCGAACGTTTAAGCCGTAGATATGCTTCTTAGAAATCTGAACGTTTCCCATGGACTCATATATGGTAATATATTAATTGTAAGAAATCGCTTGGATTCGGATATAATAGGTGCAGTAATAATAGGCAGAGAGCTCAAATCCTACGACTTGATTTAACACCTTACGATAAAACACTTACAGGTAGCCTACAGTACATTTTCTTTTAATAGGCAACAATTTCCTATTCGCTCGGCCTACTTTATCAAAATCAATCAAGCTCAAGGAGAAACTCTTGAACGTATTGGGCTATTTACCTCATCACGTTTTCAGTCATGACCAGCAGGATAGTGAAGGTGCAAAAAAGGTCCTGTTTGGGATGGTAAAGATAAGAGGCGGAAGGATCCTACGGATTATGTTAGAATTGTGAACAAAAGGGGACAAGAGATAGAAAATAGGGAAGAACTGAAGAAAATGTGGAAATAATATTTTGAAGAACTCCTGAACCCAAATGGAAACCACGGCGAGGAGGAAGAAATCGGGGAAGAGGTACAGTAGATGAACTGCAAATAGAAAAGGACTTAACATGGAAAGAAGTGGAAGATGCAGTGAGGAAGATGAAAGGAGGGAAGGCACCGGGTGTGGATGAGTTGAGTGTGGAGATGGTGAGAGCAGCAGGAGAGGTGGGGATACAATGGTTGTACCGAGTGATGAAGACAGCATGGAAGGAAAGGAAGACCCCAGAGGACTGGAAAAAGGGAATAATTGTCCCGATCTTCAAGAAAGGTAGTAGAACAGAATGCAGAAACTATCGGGGAATAACACTGATGAGTCATTGTGCAAAGTTGTTTGAGAAAGTTTTGGAAAGGAGAATTAGGACAAGGATAGAAGGAGGGATGAGGGAAGAACAACATGGCTTCAGATCAGGAAGGTCCACAGTGGATTTGATTTTTACTGTAAGGCAGTTACAAGAACAGCACTATGAGTATGGAACAGATCTACTGATGACCTTTCTGGACATTGAGAAAGCATATGACAGTGTATGCAGAAACAAAGTATGGAAGTCCCTGGAGGATAGAGGAATATAAAAATGGACTATAAGGAAGATAAAGGAGATGTACAAGGGAAGCGTGAGCTGTGTGAAAGTGGGAGGAGAGAGATCGGACTGGTTGGAACAGAGAAACGGCCTGAAACAAGGAAGTGCACTGTCACCGTTACTTTTCATTGTGGTGATGGATGACATAATGACCCGAGTGGCACAAGTAATTGGGGAAGGAAAGATGAAAGCAATGGTGCTTGCAGATGATTTGATGATTTGGGGAAACAAGGAGGAGGAGGTACAGGAACAGTTGGACGTGTGGGAAGGAATAATACAAGGTTATGGGATGAAATTTAGCATAAATAAGAGTGAGATGGTGATCACACAAGGAAGAAGGAAAGAACCACAACGGAAATAACAATTGGTGGGGAACAGCCGAAGGAATTGGAGAGTTTCAAGTATCTGGGAAGCCTGATACAAGAGAATGGAAGAAACGATAGAGAAATAAATGAGCGGGGGAGACAGGCAGAAGCATTCCGGAGGAGTGTGAGAAGCATGTTATGGAGCAAGAATGTCCCTCAGAACAGCAAAAAGATCATATATCGGACGTACAATGTCCCTATCCTGACGTATGCCTCGGAGACCTGGGTTATGAAAGGAAGGGAGAAGAGCAAAATACAGGCCAGTGAGATGAGGTTCTTGAGAAGCAGTATTGGAGCTACAAAGATGGACAGAATAAGAAATGAGAGGACCGGAGAATTAATGAAGGATGAACCATTACAGACTGGTATAGAGAAATCTAGACTTAGATGGTATGGACATGTAAAACGAATGGAGGAGAAGAGGATACCCAGCAGGATACACGAGACGAAGTGGGAAGGAAAGAGACCAAGAGGGAGACCGAGAGACAGGTGGCTGAAGGGGGAGGAAGAAATCGTGAAGAAGAGAGGAGAAGACTGGACAAGGGTGGAGGCTGAGAGATGGTGGGAAGACAGAAGACGTTGGAGAGACTTGTGTTCCAAACAGACCCGGCCAGTGGCTGGAAACTGTGCAAGATGATGATGACCTAATCACGTTTTCAGTCATGACCAGCAATATATTGCAATGCTGAGAGTGCTATCTTTTGACGCCCTTAAAGTTGCAATAGTGCTAAAAAGTAATCGTACAAAGAATGTAACTTATATAAGAAGCTTCTTCAGTAATTTTGTTTTCCATTGTCCGTCATGTTTTGACGGGTTTCATCTAGTTCTGGATTAATTTGGAGTAACTTATAAACGTCAGTGCTGCCAACATGATTCTAAGCCTGCTGATAGGCCCAATTTTAAAATGCATGTAACTTCTATACTAACTAATAGATTTCATTCAAAATTGGCACAACAATAGATCATATTATTTCAGATTATTTCTGACCAATACATGTATGACATTGTTGCCAAAATGATTTTACGCGCGCTGTCAGATCCAATGTTTAACTGCATGTAACGTCCATGCTATTTATTGGACTCCAACCAAATTTTGTATTCTGTACCTTCAGAGATGGAACTAAGAATATATTCAGTCACCAGGGCTGCCAACTGTAGTGCTCTATTAGGCTACATTATGCCAGGTATACAGTATTTCGAACTAATTAGAAATTTCGATATTACCAACTTAATTTCGTCATTATTCTAGATAGTTCCATATAGATTAATCGTTGGCATGAATTTTACATTTTAAGAAAAGTAGGCTCTTTAGTTCGTCACGGAACTTCTTGTTAAATAACTATACATGCTTTTGTGGATCCTCCAAAAACTGCAAATCACCTGCTTTTTTATTGCCCTGCTTTTGAATGAGAAAGACTTATTATATGTCACCTGAGTTACTGCAATAATGAACTGTCCAAGCCTCTGTATCCTATATTTAAAACATCAAGTTATTATCCTCATTTTCTTACATTCATCCATCACATCTTCCCTAAGTTCTTATAATGTAATATAACTATCCTACTGTTGTAAATATTTTGTAATTGTCAAACTGTAACCCTAATATCGTAGGCAAAATAGGGTTCTTCTATGATTTTGGAATCTCAACAAATTAATAAAATTATCGGTATTAGATTTTTCCAACATTTCATTTTTACTCTTACTTTACATGACTTAATGCAGTAAAAATCTTTCGCAAGGCACCGGAATTGTGCCCAATGTTTAACCAATAGTCTACATTTTCTTAAGAAACTGACGGTAAAATGATTTTTAGAATTTTCACTAAAACAGGAGCCTTGCTAATGCAGAATGACCCACGTTTTGTTTCGATTGCTATATTCTATACGGTGCGTTCAAAAAGTAACGAGTCGGAGGCATAATTACAGAAACCAGTACCTGTATGTTAGAAGTATTGGCCCTGGCTGTTTAGGCACTTGCCCCACTGTGACACGAGGCAGTGAATGGCTGTCTCATAAAAATCTCTGGGCTGCGATGTGAACCAGTTCCTCACGTACAGCTGGACGTCGGCGTCCGATGTGAATCGCTGGCCCCGCAGAGCCCTTTTCAGGGGACCAAATATGGCGTAATCACAGGGAGAGAGGTCTGGACTGTATGAAGGGTGGCCGAGAACCTCCCATTTGAATTTCTGCAAGAGTGCCGCGACTGTGTTGGCCGTATGAAGTCGTGCATTGTCCTGGAGCGACCACGGCGGCTATGGCGTTCACTGTCACTCGGCGGTCCTGGGTAATGAGTGCATCAACCAGCTGGACGTTATCATCGGTAAGGCAGGGGGGGCTCCAGACCGGGCATCATCGGCTTACGACACCCGTCCTTTCCTGAAGCGCTTGTGCCACGCCTTGACCCTTGGAAGGGACATCCAGTGTTCGCCGTACAATTGTGACATTCGGCGATGAATGTCCGTTCCCCTACTTCTTCCGCTGTCAGAAAGCGAACAACACATCTTTGCTCTTCGGTTGATGCCTCCATGTCACTGTTTGCAATGCGACTGGCAGCGTTGGATGATTGATGCATGCTGCTGCTCGCTTTGTATCGTCACGTGACGTGCACGCGTGCCCTCTAGCGACGGGCCGTGTCCTTCCTCGCTCTGGTCGGAACCACACCTCGTTACACACGCCACGATTAGCCGATGTAGTCACCGGTTTGCGCATTCCAGCCTTTGGCTCGTTACTTTTTGAACGCACCTTATAGTTTTCCTGTGAATTTGGAACAAGGGGATTCCAAGTCTTTTATTACTGGTGGTCCGCTCTTGGACCATTCAAAGATTCGTGGATGAAATCCCATGATTTAGAGGGTACATTCCAAAGTCAATGATAAAAGAGAAGACGGGCTCACCTTAGGTTACCCTCCGAATCTCCCATTCCGAAAATTCACAGACGCATTTACTAATGGGAAAAGTTTTAAGTGCACAGGGGAGAAAACATTACTACTGTCGACCAAAATATTATGTGTACTCGAGTTTGAAGGTTGTTTGTGAAGTAACCAATAGACCTACATAAAATACAATAACATCATTTTCGTCGTTCTATTATACGTTAGTTCATGTAGGTTTGGAATTTTTAATTTATATTTTCATATTTTTTATCGCAGTTGGAACACAAAAAGTGCCCGTTTTTAAGCGTGTTTCAACCATGGGTCACATTTAAGAATTATTATCTCACAAACCCGTCATCAGATCGAATCCAAATTTTAACATAACATATATTAGAATGTTGTATAACTGGTTTATTAATTTCAAATATTGTGTGTCCAAGAAACAAAGTTATCATTTTTGTAAGGTAACTTTTTCTCGGCTGGGAGTGGTTGGAAAATGTAGTTCTTTGTTGCGTTGTAATCCTTATACATCAAAAAGGTATGCTGTAAGATTGTGAAATACGTAAATTAATTCACTTATTTTATATCGGTTTGTTTGTACGGGGAATTAAGACATGGTTCACCAGTTAGCCGCTCCGGTGAAAGCTGTACAACGTTGCCAAGATGGGCTCCTTCACGCGTCATGGCGCGCCTCGCTCGGAAGTGATTTGGGCTCCATATCAGCAACGCTGTACAGCATTTCACGGAGCGAATAGCTAAACCATGTCTTAATTCCCCGTACAAATACAAACCGATATAAAATAAGTTAATTAATTTACGTATTTCACAGTCATACAGCATAACTTTTTGGTGTATAACGATTACAACGCAACCAAGAACTACATTTTCCAACGACACCGAGCCGAGAAAAAGTTACCTTACAAAATGATAACAACTTTCGTTCTTGAGCACACAACATTTTGAAATTAATAAACCAGTTATACAACATTCCAATGTATATTGTGTTAACATTTGGATTCGATCTGATGACGGGTTTGTGAGATAATAATTCTTAAATGTGACGCATGGTTGAAACACGCTTAAAAACGGGCACTTTTTGTGTTTCAATTGCGATAAAAAATATTAAAATATAAATTAAAAATTCCAAACCTACATGAACTAACGTAAAATAGAACGACGAAAATGATTATGTTATTGGATTTTATGTAGGTCTATTGGTTATTTCACAAACAACCTTCAAACTCGAGTGCACATAATATTTTGGTCGACAGTAAGTAGGGCGATAAAAGATAAAATATGTCAGCAGTTTTGACTACCGGTATTTTTTTTTTTTTTAATATAAGTATTTTTTTCTTGAGTTAATTTTTGAGCTTTTATTTTAAAAATGTTGACTAATGTTGATTGTTTTTCGGGGTTTTTCATTCTTTTCTGATTTTTTTTTTGGGGGGGGGAGGGAGGGGAGGGGGGACTTTGACTAATTTGCCTTGTATTTTAGGACTGCCAAACACTGGTGGGGATTGTACAAAAGGAAGAAGGGGAGGAAGCACAAGTTTATCCCGTTATCGTCGCGGAAATGAACGCTACCATTCCAGGGTTAAACGAGTGAAAAAATCCACAGCCTGTTTCCAGTCTCCGACCGGATCAGGAATGGAATGAATGAAGCCCCCATCTAGCGGCGAGGATATGAATTGTGCCGGCTGCCGAGGCCTGACGCACTCCTTTGGGGCAATGATTAAATGAATGACAGATGAAATGAAATGATAGTGGAGAGTGTTGCTGGAATGAAATTTTGACAGGGAAAACCGGAGTACCCGGAGAAAAACCTGTCTGCCTCCGTTTTGTCCAGCACAGATCTCACATGGAGTGACCGGGATTTGAACCACGGACCCAGCGGTGAGAGGCCGGCGTGCTGCTGCCTAAGTCACGGAGGCTAATGGTTAATTCTTCTAAAAATTCACTGGTGTTGGGATGTAAAGGAACTACGCCACTCACGTTATCTCACCAAGACTTGTATCAGAGAACCTGTTGGTGTGGAATGTCTTATCACACCGCACCTGCCAGGAAGTTTGCGATAGGCCACAGCAAATATTTGAGCAAATATTACCAGCAGAATACACAACAATGAGATTAACTGTCTGTCTAGACCATGTTTGAAAGGGCAGAGAAATACCGCAATACATCTATTTTATCAAGTATTGGAGCGGTAGGTAAATAGTAAACCATTTTAATCGAAAGGAAGTTGCTGAAAGTAAATTCCTGAAATAGAAGTAGCTGTATGTCAGGTGAGGATGGGACCAAGATTACCAACCGCCCGCATATACATGTCCCTACTGGTGTCCTGTAAATCGTGCACAATGTAATTCGCGCCCAGCTCGGTCTCTACCTGGAGTATTTGTGGCTGATACTGACGAAACCATTGGTCTGGACCAGGGGTTCTCAACCTGTGGTATGCGTACCCCGCGAAACATTTCAGGGGGTACGTGGCAAGCCATCCTTCTACCCGATCCACATGCCCAGTGAGCTTCGTGCCGTGACTACAGTGTGAGTTATTTAGGGCACTCGAGCAGTGGAGTGATGACTAATCAGTCCAGCTTTGTCTGTACAAAGAACTTTCAATTATTGCTGTAAAGGTTCTTATTGGATTTTCTACTACATACTTATGTGGAAGGAGGTTTTCAAGTTTAACTTATCTAAAAAGTAAATATAGAAACAAGCTTAATGTTGAGAACGATTTAAAGTTGTATTTAACAAAGCTAGAGCCGAACATTGATCAACTGTGTAAAAAGAAGCAAGCACAACGTTCTCATTAACTTTTTTGTAAAGTTATCCTACTTTCCTTATATTTTGTTTTATTAAAATATCTTACCTTATAAAATTACTAACTGAAAACCTTTTACATGTTTTAATAACCATTTTTACTAAATAAGAAAGGTTAGTAGGGTGTAAGCAGGATGTTTAATCTTTTTAAAGGGGTACGATGGTTGAAAAAGGTTGAGAATCCCTGGTCTGGACGAAACCATTAGTCGCTACTTGGTTAGATGACTGTCTGGACGAAACCATTGGTCGCTACTTGGTTAGACGAAACCATTGTTCTGGACGAAACCGTTGGTCGTTACTTGGTTAGACGACTGTCTGATCGAAACCATTGGTCTGGACGAAATCATTGGTCGCTACTTGGTTAGACGACTGATCGAAACCATTGATGTGGACGAAATCATTGGCCGCTACTTGGTTAAACGACTGTCTGATCGAAACCATTGTTCTGGACGAAATCGTTGGTCGCTACTTGGTTAGACGACTGTCTGATCGAAACCATTGTTCTGGACGAAACCGTTGGTCGCTACTTGGTTAGACGACTGTCTGATCGAAACCAATGATCTGGACGAAACCGTTGGTCGCTACTTGGTTAGACGACTGTCTGATCGAAACCATTGTTCTGGACGAAACCATTGGTCGCTACTTGGTTAGATGACTGTCTGGACGAAACCATTGGTCGCTAAGTTGTTAGACGATTGTCTGGACGAAACCATTGGTATGGACGAAATCATTGGTCGCTACATGGTTAGATGACTGGATAAAAATTACTGATTGCACTATAAGCAAGGGGTCTGGGGCGTAAGCCCTAGATTAGGTTTGTTTTGTATGTAGAACAGTATTTTCACTAGGACAATTTCCAGACTGGGCGCGATTTGCGCACATTTCTCAGTGGGCGCTATTTTCCGTGGGCGCGACTTTCGTACAACCGTCCCTACTATTTGGGGACGTAGGGTGGATTCATGAATGCAACTCAACATGGGTTGGTCTAACTGCGCTAATTGGGTTAAACCATCGCCGTCTATAATTCTCAAGCCGTGCTGTTGGTATAATTGGCAACGTTTAGTAGAATCCGTAAGTTCTATAAACACGTAAGACCACATGCTAAGTTTTATTCATAATTATCGTTTATTTTGATATGACAGCATCTAAAAGCAGTTCGTACTAACTATTTCAACACCCGTGAAATTCCTCGTGGTATATCAGACGAACTGAAAGTTGTAGAAGTGAGTATTTCCCGTATTAAGTTGCATGTGTAAACAATCCGATGTCTCAGTCTCACTCATGGCTGTGATTATATGGAAGCTACTGAGGTATGGGTGGTGCTTAGTAATGACGTTCAGGGCACAGCTAGTGCCTGTGCCTGTGGATGCTGTGAAAGGTTCTACTCATAGGGTTAGTACTGCTGTTCTGACTCAGTGAGGAAAGCAATAGCAAACTACCTCACTCCTCATCTTGCCTAGTACGCCTCAATATAGCGCTGCCTTGGGTTTTTGTGGGTATCTACCCACATAACCTAACGGCGGTACTTTTTGACTACCTAACAGACAGACAGTGTAACCAATACCTACTAATGAATTTAACCAACAATTTCTTCTCTAATATTTCATTAAACTACTTCAGAGCGGCTTCGGTGGCGTAGTCGGTAGCATGCTGAGCTTCTATGCCCAAGATAGCGGGTTCAAACCCGGCCGAAGCCGTCGGATTTTTTAAGAGCGTTAAAAATCCCTCAGTATGCCTTCCTTCGGAGGGGAAGTAAAGCCGGCGGTCCCATGTCATAGATTTATGGCATGTTAAAGATCCTTCCACTAATTGCACCTGTGTGAAGCTAAATTGGATAGGTTAAGAATGTAAACAACGCTCTTAGGTTTCTACGTTCGTTGCCAAGCGCCGACTGCGGTGGCGTCTAGTAGCTAAGTTCTGAATTAGACCTAGTAGTCGTTGACGGTGGCGCTTGGCGGCAAAAGTAGGAACTATTTGAAAAATTATAAGTTGCAGTACTTAAAATTAAAAAACAGATACACACACTAATACAGTCATCACAATTAACACCGGTTATCAGACAGATTCTACACACACCCAAAGTACACGGGGCTACATGACCGCGTTGTCGCAGCCCCTAAACTTAAGAACCAACCAACCCAACCAAACTACTTCAGATGCATAGGAAGTGTTGTGTACCTGACTGTACCTCAAATTATGGCTGCACTATTGAAATAACTGGTTGTATCACTACGGTTTGATCACTACAGCGAGATGGTATTTCAGTACCTAGTAATTTAGTTTTGGTATATATCTTCATGTGGCCTCTATATTCCAGTACTCAGCTGGCAAGTGCCTTTAGGTAGATTTCATTAGAAAGCTACCTATTTTAAAATTAAGAGATCAGTGGAGCATTATTGCTAGACTGTCAGCATTAAGCTTGGAGGCCTATTGTGACTATGATGAGTGAATGCGTGGGCAAGAAAATGAAGAAAGTTAGTAAGTATAGTCTTAAATATATTTTTCTGTGCGCGTCAATGACAGCATTGAGCATAGCAGCAATAGAAGGAAACTTCAGACATTGGACATTGAGGTACAGTATTGGGGAACAAGTTAGATCTGAACCTTCCGATGCGCATGTGCGTCCAGTTGCATTACGTCATCCCCCTGCCTGGATTCTTTGTCAACCAGTGAGCACATACTTCATCACGCGCTGGTTAGATGTTGCCAAGTAGTCATTATTCCCAACACCTTGGCACGGTACAGATGCTGTCAAGGCAAGCGAAGCACGACTGAGCAGCTCTGTTTTACGACAAGCACGGCAATAAGCTTGCTGTCAGGAGTGTGTGAAGTGGACGCGCTCTCAGTTCAATACCACCAATACCAATGCTATGTCACTGAGAATGCTCCTATTCGATACTTTAGGCTTGCATAATATAACCACGACGAGCAGCGAGCAGCCCCAAACAGTTGTTGCACCAAAGAGGGGAAATCGCATTTGCGCCTAGTGATCCCACTACTTCCCCTCCTAGACGAGACTCCGCCATGACAGGCCAGGTCTAACTTGCCACGCTATACTGCCTTTTATTAATACCTTATCTGTGTGTAGATTTAGCGGACGTTATGTTCTGTTGCTTTTTCGGAAAAAAATTGGCGTCAAAATGTATGTGTTTACGCAGTGTTAGCAATTACCATGTGCTTGCGCTAGGCCTGCCAGATGACAGATGGGCGGTGTTGCCAAACCTTATGACACGGTTTGAGAATTGTAGAAGGTGATGGGGCACGCTTGGACAAGGTGCTGAACCGTTTGATGTTAACACCACAATCACAGCGCGGGGAGGATGTCATCATCCATTTATGTAGAGAATCGGCGCATCTACCACGATTAGTTCGTATTCTATTCTGTCTGTTAGGTAGTCAGCCCGAAGGCTGGTTGGATCCTCAAAAAGCACCGCCGTTAAGTTATGTGGGTAGATACCAACAAAAACTCAAGACAGCACAGTATTGAGGCGTACTATAGGCAAGATGAGGAGTGAGGTAGTTTGCCATTGCTTTCCTCACTGAGTCAGAACAACAGTACTAACCCTATGAGTAGAACCTTTCACAGCATCCACAGACACTGACTGTGCCCTCAATGTCATTACAAAGCACCACTCATACCTCATTAGCTTCCATATACAGTAAAACCCCTCATATCCGAACCCCGGAAATCCGAAATCCCGGGTAATCCGAACGAGGATCTTTCGACAATTTGAAGTTTGAAAAAATACACGCAAAAAAGAGAAACTTATTTATTTAGTCATAAAACAATCATATACTCTGCATTATGACCGCATTTTACATAATTAGTTGAAAAATTAACAAGAAGTACAGTTAGCATAGCGTGAAAGTGCCTACATAGACTAGTAATCCCATCCAGGATTGAGAAACGGAAACTTTGATTATTATCATTCCGTATGTAATCACTTTGCTAAAACAATGAAATAGCAATAGAAACACAAAATGTCACTTAATCTTTCACTTGAAATCAGTTATCTTCAATATTGTAGAAGTGACGAAAACCTTCCCGCGGATGGAATTGCGCGCCAGCGTCGCACTAAGATGATATCGTTTGGCGTGGCTACTGCGTGTTGTTCTACGACCCGCAATGCGATGTCAACAGCAGATGCAGCTTCAATGTAAGTCACATTGTCTGCCGAAGTTTCTTCTTCCTCACTGTCATTAGCTACATTGCCGTCATGTTGACTTAGGACCAGACTCACTATTTCATGTTCGCTGTTTGCGCCAAACCAGCCTGCCTCGCTCGATGTAGGCTACAGTACTATACCGTAACGAGGGCTGGTCATTATGTTATGGATTTCTTTCGGCTAATCCGAACAAATTGAAATCCGAACAGGCTACAGCCCCAATTAGTTCGGATTTGAGGGGTTATACTGTAATCACAGCAATGAGTGACACTCAGACATCAGTGAAAAGCCATATTTTACTCTAGCCTGAACCAACAGACAAATGCAAATGTACTGCATTCATCAAGAGATAGCAAACAGGCCTAGTATTCTATTCCGAGTGGTCCAAATCTTCATGTGTTCATCAAATCCTGGTGGCCTGGATCTTCAGTTGTTCCTTTGTAGCACTGGTTTGCCATAATTTAGTCCATCGATCACTTATATTATATTTATTGTTATTGACTTAGCATATGAAGAAACTCCTCGAGATAAGACATCAGAAGCAGAACGAAATCCCGCTCGAATTCTACGCAACAGAAGCAATGGATGAAGAAAACGAGAACCAGGAGATGAGACATGTGATAATAAGACTCGACATCCACGGTTTCCACCAAGAGATTTGTAGAAATGTTAAATACCATGAACCGAATGAAGAATGCTTATGTTCTCTGTGCAATAACCCCTGCGACAAATACCACATAACATCATGCAGTAAACGGACAAAGAGCATAGTTGAATACAGTAAGGATTAGTCTACCTGTAATAATCATTTGTAAGCACACCTTGTAACCGTCCATTATGTCCACTTGGCTGCAATAAATAATATTTGCAGCCAAGTAGCCATACATAGCAGGAGGATCTTCTTCTTCTTCTTCTTCTTCTTCTTCTTCTTCGTTTGGGCCTACTGAGGACCACGGGGCTCGTATCTCCTCGTCGCTTTGTCTTTTCTCTTCTTCCAGTACTCTTTCATCATCTGACTATGAGCCAGCTTTCTTTCCTCCGTCCATGGTGGTCTCCTGACACCGGTGTTCTTCCTAGCTGTCAGTGATACAGGAAAAACTCCCTGTCGGATGGCTTGCCGGAATTGTTGGCGGTCTTGTATGGAATTAAGTGGGATCCCTAGGTGGTCTAAATCCGTCCTGACCGTAGAGATCCACTTGGTCCTAGAGGCCTTCCCTCTTCCTGCCACTGTGAAGATCTTACTAGTGAGCCGGCAAGGGATCATGCGGGTCAAGTGTCCATAGAAAGCCAGGCGCCTCTTTCTTATACAAGTCACAATGTCTTCTTGATAGCTGTAAAGCTCATCATTGTGCCGAATTCTGTAGGTGCCTCCCTCTTCCCGTATAGGTCCTAGTATCCTCCGCAGGATCTTCCTCTCCTTGAGTTCAAGTTTCCTGAGTGGGCCTTTCCTGGCCATCACGAGGCATTCAGAGGCGTACAGAACAGATGGTTTTACTACTGAATTGTAGTGTCTGAGTTTGAGGTTTTTGGAGAGGAACTTCGATGCGTAGATGCTGCGGCAGGAGTGGTAGGCCCTCTCGAACTTGGTGCACCTGGGGTCTATGGCCAGATTCTCACTCTGATTTGCCAAGATCCACTCAGGCGCGGATCTAGAGTTTGGCCTTGGGGGGGGGGGGGTCACAGAATCGAAATTGTTAAGAAAAATGGTATCACTAAAAACGCAATCACAAAATAACCAAACGTACAAAACCAGACCATTTTTTTGCAAGCTACATGGATAGAAATTTGATGCGTTTAGCGCACCAAAAACATTCGTATAAATTGCAAGGCCGTGTTTTGCGACTTTTACATCGAGCTTCGAGAAAAGTATCAAGGTACGTTACAGTTTCGGCAAGTCGAGTTGGTACCGAAAAAGGGAGAAAGTCACAGCTTAAATTGCCAACCAAGATTGCAGTTTGAACGTCGGCAAAATTTTTTGGTGCGAAAAAAGCCCCAAATTCCTATCCGTGCATTGCTGCACATTCATCGTGACATCACTATAGACATCGATTCGGTAATCACAAGGTTTGCTAAACAAAATAGACGAGTTGATTTTGTTATATAAATAATCGTTTTTATATAACAGGCATGAAGTTGTAAATATGTACAGTTGTAACAGAACATAATAATTGCAATAAAGATATTTTCAGTATTGAATAAAATGAAAAAACTGTTTTTCAGTTAAAATTCGGTCAGTTTTATTTGTCTGGTTATTGTGCTTTCGTTTTCCGAGTTTGCAAAAAAAAAAATTGTCTCCTTTGGGGGGTCATGACCCCCGTGACCCCCCCCCCCCTGAATCCGCGCCTGGATCCACTCTCCTAGGTACTTGATGCAGGAGGATAATTGAAAATACATCATTTAGTTTCCAACACTGAATTCAGTCACTGGTTTGGGGCATTTCTTACAATGTAACACGTGATATTTATGAAATTGTAGATTACAAAGTTTACATAGACACTTATTCATCATTATATGAAAACTGCTTATGGTATACACACTTTATGGTGAAAACCATGTACTGCCAGTCGCGTTACAACATTCCTCATGCTTTTATTCGGTCCTGTCAAGCTCCTGTCTAACGTAGCAGCTATTGCATAGAATTCTTCTTCAATTTCACCTCTCTTCTTCATAATTTCCGACATCAGCTCCCTATTCGCCACTGTTTCTGGAAATAGCAACACATAATGCAGATTTTCCAACAAAAAGTATTCTCGTCCAAATGCGGGGTCCACCATTTTACATCTGGCCGTCCATTTCACCCAGTCAGCTGTGTCGACTGACTGAACGCTTACAACTATCATATCCCCCCGTAGGCAGTCCATCCACCACTTTTTGGGTCTTCCTTGGCGTCGCCATCCATTAGGGCTGACATGGGAACTCTGGTAGCGTTTATCCCCCGTGCGGATTGTAATTGGCAGAGGATCTTGGAAGGTCACTCTATACGATGGTGGTAAAACGATCGGTTACAATTAACATTAAACCTCGATTTAGATAGATTGAATAGACGCGGAACAGGAAGTCTGCGCGTGGAAATGGAATGCTGGCGGTTGCCTGGTCGCTTCGACAAGGAAGGATGCGGATGGCTGCCTTCCATTATGGACTCCGCCTTGAGGAAAGAATTCATGATGAAAATCAACTAATGTGAAAGAAGAATAATGGAATTCAGACAAAATAAATCAGAAACCCCTATTAACCTCAAATTGACGTGTGAAAAGCTAAAGAAAGTAGGAGACTTCTGTTACTTAGAAAGAAAAATGATGATGATGATGATGATAATTGTTGTTTTAAGGGGCCTAACATCGAGGTTATCGGCCCCTTAGAAAGAAAAATAACCAGTGATGGACGAAGCAAAGAGGATACAAAAAGTAGTTTGGCTCAGGCAAGGAAAGCATTTCTAAAGAAAAGACATCTGTTGACAACAAATATAGATATAGGTATTAGGAAATAATTTTTGAAAGCCTTTGTCTGGAGCGTGGCGCTCTATGGAAGTGAAATTTGGATTGTTGGTGCAGTAGAAAAGAGGAGAATAGAAGAGTTTGAAATGTGGTGTTACAGGAGAATGATGAAGATCAGATGGGTAGATAGAGTAACAAATGAAGAGGTTTTAAGACGAGAGGGAGAGGAGAGATGATTCTGGCGACTGCTAATGAAGAGAAGAGAAGAGATAGGTTGGTAGGACACTACTAAGACACCCAGAAATAGCAAACTTAGTTATGGTAGCAAGTGTTGAGGACAAGAACTGTAGGGGTAGACCAAGGTTAGAATATGTTAAACAGATTGCCTCGGATATAAGGTATGGTAGCTAAATAGAAATGAAACTTTTAGCTCAAGACAGGGGGGCATGGAGGCTGCATCAAACGAGTCAAAAGGCTAAAGACTCAAACAATACTAATAATTACACTAATAGACTAATATTATTATTAATAAGAGTAATAATAATAATAATAATAATAATAATAATACGATCGCAGCTACCTGGTGCTATTTTTGTGTCGGGGTAATTTGGGCGAACTACTCACCAAATATCGATATTCCGCTAGCGCTGCCATCTAGCAGGAAAAAAATAAAACGCTGAGATTAAATTAGTTGTTTGTTTTGGGATCACCAAGGAGAGGTAGCCTATCCTTAACCCCCCTAGCAAAAATCCGAATTTGTCGACCGAGAGATGTAAGCGTTAAGAAGGCAAAGAGTCTAGAACAGATTCACCGGGGAGGCTATTTTTATTGTAACTAACAGTACACGCATCTGGATAATAGCCCAACATTAGTATTCTACCCTTGAGTGAACATCAAGGAAGCCTGGTGGAAAGGTCGTATGTCCATAGTCCAGGTAGAAAAAGAAGAATTACACCATCTGTCACGAATCAATGCTTCTGAATTAGAATAAAAGGGTGTCCAACCTAGCTAAATAAAAACCATAACAGCGTCGAACCGATCTTTTTTTTTTTTGTCGAGACATCTTGTCATGACAGCTTCTAACTCCGTACGCCTGGCCTACATGTAAGGAAAGCTGGCAATAGAGAAAAAAAAGTCATCTCGGCACGCCGGAAGGCGAAGGTAGATTTCACCGGACAAACTTGGGGATAGGCGAAAATAGGCAGAATATGCAGGTTTTCGGAGAAGGATCAGACCTCATTTATTGCGAGAAGGTATTTTATAATTGGAGCTTAATTAACTTTGTTTTTCGTCATTTTATGCTTATTTTAAACATTTTATTGTCTTATGGGAACGGTAACATTCTTGTCATTTGGGGTCCATTTTTAGCCTACTTTCGATTTTTGCAAAAAAGGAAAGTAGACTTATGAGATCACTACAGGGCGAAAAAAAGTGTGTCTGTCAGTGTGTGTGTATGTGTGTGTGTGTGTGTGTGTGTGTGTGTGAGTGTGTGTACTCTGAATGTCTGCCCCCCCCCCCCCCCTATCAATTCGAACACGGTGAGCGCAAATTGAACGAAATTTGGTACAAAGGTAGCACTAGCAAAGGACACCTCAGTGCCATGTTTTATATCGCCGCCATCTTGACGGAAACGTAATGGCGGCCACACAAATATTCAAAGCTTAAATCAAATTACGACTAACCTAATCATCCGATCTCTACCAAATTTTGCAACAACATACCTTTATGGGGGCAGCATCCTTTGACCAAATTAATAGGTCATCAGCCTAATAGTTTGCGGATGGCGGCCATCTTTGTGTGGAAATCGATTGCCCCTATTAATTCGAACACGGTGAAACCGAATGGAACGAAATTTGGTACAGAGGTAGTACTAGCAAAGGGCACCCCCGTGTCATGTTTTATATCGCCGCCATCTTGACGGAAACGTAATGGCGGCCACACAAATGTTCAAAGCTTAAATCAAATTACGACTAACCTAATCATCCGATCTCTACCAAATTTTGCAACAACATACCTTTATGGAAGGAGCATCCTTTGACAAATCTAACAGGTCATTAGCCTAATAGTTTGCGGATGGCGGCCATCTTTGTGTCAACATCGATTACCCCTATTAATTCGAACACGGTGAAACCGAATGGAATGAAATTTGGTACAGAGGTAGCACTAGCAAAGGGCACCCCAGTGTCATGTTTTATATCGCCGCCATCTTGACGGAAACGTAATGGCGGCCACCCAAATGTTCAGAGCTTAAATCAAATTACGACTAACCTAATCATCCGATCTCTACCAAATTTTGCAACAACATACCTTTATGAAGGGAACATCCTTTGACAAATCTAAAAGGTCATTAGCCTAATAGTTTGCGGATGGCGGCCATCTTTGTTTCAAAATCGATTACCCCTATTAATTCGAATACGGTGAAACCGAATGGAATGAAATTTGGTACAGAGGTAGCACTAGCAAAGGGCACTTCAGTGTCATGTTTTATATCACCGCCATCTTGACGGAAACGTAATGTCGGCCACACAAATGTTCAAAGCTTAAATCAAATTACGACTAACCTAATCATCCGATCTCTACCAAATTTTGCAACAACATACCTTTATGGAGGAAGCATCCTTTGACAAATCTAATAGGTCATTAGCCTAATAGATTGCGGATGGCGGCCATCTTTGCGTCAAAATCGATTACCCCTATTAATTCGAACACGGTGAAACCGAATGGAATGAAATTTGGTACAGAGGTAGCACAAGCAAAGGGCACCTCAGTGTCATGTTTTATATCGCCGCCATCTAGACGGAAACGTAATGGCGGCCACCCAAATGTTCAGAGCTTAAATCAAATTACGACTAACCTAATCATCCGATCTCTACCAAATTTTGCAACAACATACCTTTATGAAGGGAGCATCCTTTGACAAATCTAAAAGGTCATTAGCCTTATAGTTTGCGGATGGCGGCCATCTTTGTGTCAAAATCGATTACCCCTATTAATTCGAACACGGTGAAACCGAATGGAATGAAATTTGGTACAGAGGTAGCACTAGCAAAGGGCACTTCAGTGTCATGTCTTATATCACCGCCATCTTGACGGAAACGTAATGGCGGCCACACAAATGTTCAAAGCTTAAATCAAATTACGACTAACCTAATCATCCGATCTCTACCAAATTTTGCAACAACATACCTTTATGGAGGAAGCATCCTTTGCCAAATCGAATAGGTCATTAGCCTAATAGATTGCGGATGGCGGCCATCTTTGTGTAGAAATCGATTACCCCTATTAATTCGAACACGGTGAAACCGAATGGAATGAAGTTTGGTACAGAGGTAGCACTAGCAAAGGGCACCTCAGTGTCATGTTTTATATCGCCGCCATCTTGACGGAAACGTAATGGCGGCCACACAAATATCCAAAGCTTAAATCAAATTACGATTAACCTAATCATCTGATCTCTACCAAATTTTGCATCAAAATACCATTATGGAGGGAGCATCCTTTGACAAAACTAATAGGTCATTAGCCTAATATTTTGCGGATGGCGGCCATCTTTGTGTGAAAATCGATTCCACCTATTAATTCGAACACGGTGAAACCGAATCGAACGAAATTTGGTACAGAGGTAGCACTAGAAAAGGCCACCTCAGTGTCATGTTTTATATCACCGCCATCTTGACGGAAACGTAATCGCGGCCACCCAAATGTTAAAGGCTAAAATGTAAATACGACCAACCTAATAATCTAGTCTCTACCAAATTTTGCAACAGCAAATCTTTATGTGGGAAGCATATTCTGACCAAACTGCTAGATCATCAGCCCAATAGTTTGCAGATGGTTGCCAAGTATGTGTGCAAATCGATTCCCCCTATCAATTCAAACACGGTGAAACCGAATTGAATGAATTTTTTTACAGAGGTAGCACTAGCAAAGGGCACCTCATATTCATGTTTAATATCCCTATAGCACGTTGTATTTCAACAAGCTACTACAACCAACATTCAATTATACTCCTTGAAAAGGACAAAGAGTTATAACAATACCCAAGCATTTAGGAGAAAGTAGGCTATATGTTCTTTACTGAACATCTTGTTATACTTGTGGTCACACTGTCCTTATGCAAGGTTTCGACACTGATGTGTAACTATGTAACGGTCTGTTACTTCTTCACGCAAAATTATATTTCCCGCAGAGAGTTTGGTTGGTTCCTCAGTAACCCCGTGCACTTAGGGATGGCTGTATTAGTCTGTAATTAAGGTAAGGACTGCAGACGGTCAATTTCAAGCAGTAGTTCCTAATGTTGCTACCAGGTACTACCGTCAACGACACCTAGCTGTGAACTTGGCTACTAGATGCCACCCCAACCAGCAACTCGCAACAAACGTTGGAACTTCCCCTCCAAAGGAAAGCATACTGAGGGATTTTAGCGCTCTTAGAAAATCCGACGACTTCGGCCGGCTTTGAAACCGCGACCTTGGGCATAGACATTCAGCATGCTACCAGTTACGTCACCGAAGCCGCTTCCCACTTAGCCAGATGGAAGTACTGAATCTGATCTCGTGCAAGTGCGTTGTCATGGCAACGTCTGATGGCTCATCCCTCATCTATTTAGTAGTGTTGCCATGGCAACCTCTGATAGCTCTTGGCATTTTCTTATAATTCCGAAATCATTTTTCTCATCCCTTGGCGTAATGGTGGGTCATATCAAACATTCTTTCAGACAAAAGTTTTAGGTAATTATTAGGGGAATATTGTCCATTTTGTACGGTTTTGATATTGTGCCTATTAAGAGAGATATGATTAATGTTTCCCGAAAAACCCACTTTTTCCCACCCCTTTGGTCAATGGTTGGTGCTATCAAAAAACTCTTCAAACATGAATTTTTGGGCCTTATTCGACACATAGTATGAACGTTGAACGGATTCGATATGTCACATACTAAGAGAGTTATAGCAATATTTCACGTTTTCGAAAAAAGCCCCCCGTTTTCACCCCCTTCGACCGATTTAGCCGAGTAACGAACTCGACCGAGATTTTATAGGTATACATATTCGGTAAAAAATTCAAAGTAATTGGTGCAAAATTACGGCAGTTATCGTGTCCACAAGAAACTGATACACATATATATACACATACATAAATTATATATAAACTTTTGAACTGACGGTGGTTTTGGGGTCTGGGGCATGTGAAACGCGAAGATATGTCGAAATTTTCCGGAAGTCGAAACATGGGACCCATTGCAATAGTTAGCTTTCTAATAAAATCTACCTAAAAAAAGTTCTCTCTGCACGCCGGAAGGCGGAGGTAGATTTCATCGGGCAAACTTGGGGATAGGCGAAAATAGGCAGAATATGCACGTTTTCGTAGAAGGATCAGACCTCATTTATTGCGAGAAAGTATTTTATAATTGGAGCTTAATTAACTTTGTTTTTCGTCATTTTATGCATATTTTAAACATTTTATTGTCTTATGGGGACGGTAACCTTCTTGTCATTTGGGGTACATTTTTGTACTTGTGGTCACACTGTCCTTATGCAAGGTTTCGACACTGATGTGTAACTATCTAACGGTCTGTTACTTTTTCACGCAAAATTATATCTTCCGCAGAGATATTGGTTGGTTCCTCAGTTTAGGGGCTGCAACAACGCGGTCAAGTAATCCCGTGTACTTTGGGTGAGTGTAGAATCTGTCTGATAAACACTGTGAATTGTGATGGCTGTATTAGTCTGTAATTCAGGTACGGACTGCATACGGTCAATTTCACGCAGTAGTTCCTAATGTTGCTACCAGATACTGCCGTCAACGACACCTAGCTCTGAACTTGGCTACGAGATGCCACCGCAACCAGCAACTCGCAACGAACGTTGGATCTTCCCCTCCAAAGGAAAGCATACTGAGGGATTTTTAGCGCTCTTAGAACATCCGACGACTTCAGCCGGCTTTGAACCCGCGAACTTTGGCATAGAATTTCAGCATACTACCAGTTACGTCACCGAGGCCACTTCTGACTTAGTCAGATGGAAAACTAAATGTGATCGCGTGCAAGTGCGATGTCATGGCAACGTCTGATGGCTCATCCCTCGTCAACTTAGTAGTGTTGCCATGGCAACCTCTGATAGCTCTTGGCATTTTCTTATAATTCCGAAATCATTTTTCTCATCCCTTGGCGTAATGGTGGGTCATATCAAAAATTCTTTCAGACAAACGTTTTAGGTAATTATTAGGGGAATATTGTCCATTTTGTACGGTTTTGATATTGTGCCTATTAAGAGAGATATGATTAATGTTTCCCGAAAAACCCACTTTTTCCCACCCCTTTGGTCAATGGTTGGTGCTATCAAAAAACTCTTCAAACATGAATTTTTGGGCCTTATTCGACACATAGTATGAACTTTGAATGGATTCGATATTTCAAATATTAATAGAGTTATAGCGATATTTCACTTTTTCGATAAAAGCCCCCCATTTTCACCCCTGTCGACCGATTGTGCCCATTAACGAACTCGACCGAGATTTTATGGGGATACATATTATGTAAAAAATTCAAATTGATTGGTGCAAAATTGCGGTAGTTATCGTGTCCACAAGAAAGTGATATATATATATACATACATAAATTATATATAAACCTTTTAACTGACGGTGGTTTTGGGGTCTGGGGGATGTGAAACGCGAAGATATGTCGAAATTTTCCGGAAGTCGAAACATGGGACCCATTGCAATAGTTAGCTTTCTTATAAAATCTACCTAAAAAGAGGGAGGTGAAAGGCTGCTAAGGTTCGTAAATGTTCTCTTTCCAGGAAATAAGCTGAGAATGTGTAATCGTAGGCACAAAATAACTAACTAACTAACTAACTAACTAACTAGCTAGCTAAGTAACTAAACTAACTAAACTAACTAAACAAACTAAACTAACTAAACAAAACTAACTAACTAAACAAAACTAAATAAACAAACAAACAAAACAAACAAACAAACTAAATAAACAAACAAACAAAATAAACAAACCAAACTAAACAAACCAACCAACCAACCAAACAAACTAAATAAACAAACAAAATAAACAAACCAACTAAATAAACAAACAAAATAAACAAACCAACTAAATAAACAAACAAAATAAACAAACCAAACAAAATAAACAAACCAAACAAACAAACTAAACAAACAAACAAACAAACAAACTAAATAAGCAAATAGACTACATAAACACACAAAATAAATAAATAAATAAACAAACTAAATAACAAACAAACTAAATAACAAACAAACTAAACAAACAAAGTAAATAAATAAACAAACAAACAAACTAAACAAACAAACTAAACAAATAAAATTAACAAACTAAACAAACAAACTAAAAAACAAACTAAACAAACAAAATAAACAAACAAAATAAAGAAACTAAACAAACAAACAAACTAAACAAACAAACTAAACAAACAAACAAACTAAATAAACAAACTAAAAACAAACTAAACGAACTAAACAAACAAACAAACAAACAAACTAAACAAACAAACTAAATAAACAAACAAACTAAACAAACTAAACAAACAAACTAAATAAACAAACAAACTAAACAAACGAACTGAACAAACAAACAAAATAAACAAACTAAACAAACAAACTAAATACACAAAGAAACCAAATAAAGAAACAAACAAACTAAACAAACTAAACAAACAAACAAACCAAACAAACAAACAAACAAAACAAACAAACAAACAAACTAAATAAACAAATAGACTAAATAAACAAACAAACTAAATAAATAAATAAATAAATAAATAAACAAACTAACTAACTAACTAAATAAACAAACAAACTAAACAAACAAACTAAATAAAAAAACAAACTAAACAAACAAACAAACAAACAAACTAAATAAACAAACTGAACAAACAAACTAAATAAACAAACAAACTAAACAAACAAACTAAATAAATAAACAAACTAAACAAACAAACTAAATAAACAAATAAACTAAATAAACAAAGAAACTAAACAAACAAACTAAACAAATAAAATTAACAAACTAAACAAACAAACAAACAAACTAAACAAACTAAATAGACAAACAAACTAAATAAACAAATAGACTAAATAACCAAACAAACTAACTAAATAAATAAATAAACAAACAAAATAAACAAACTAAACAAACAAACAAACACACAAACTAAACAAACAAAACTAAACTAAACAAAACAAACTAAACATACAAACATATAAATAAATAAATAATAATAGGCTAATAATGATGTTATTTGTTTTACGCTCCATTTAACTACTGAGTGTCTTAGAGACGCGGGAGTACCAGAATTTGGCCCCGAAGGGGATCTAACGTTTTAGTAAATCTACAAACATGGCTCCCTCGCATTTGCACACCCTCTAATGCCAACTGACTGCGCCAGGATTCAATCCTGCAACCTTGGACACAGCAGGCAAGAACGTTACCACTGTGCCACGCAGCCAGTCAAAGTTTCATGTATGTTATAGGTCAATTATGACATTTGACTAAAAATGTATAAACATGCGTGCTTTATCTATTAAAGTGCATTGTTTTTACCTGAAATATATAATTCCAGCTTTATGGCGAACGTTAAATTTTATAAAATGGCTTCAAGTTGGCAGCATTTGTCTGCGCGATCCTGGCCACTGAGTGGTACGTGTATTGTCAGGCTATGTTATGGGGCTCCTCTCGGGCTGCCCGTTCCTCCGCCACACTGACAAACATTCAATCTTATTAATCTTATTTAAATTGGGTCCTTATCTCTACATAGTGTAAAATAAAGTCCCCAATGTAGCGGGTAATCTCGAGAACCACTGGATGGATTTTGATGCGGTTTTCACCATTCCGTAAAGGATTTCTCGAGGAAGGTTTCTGTAGAAAAACATTCATTTATGATCAAAGGAAGCCGAGCAGTAACGATTTCAGTGAATCGAGTCGAAGGAAAACCTGCCGTTCGTACAACTTTTAAGCTTACGCTGTGTAAACCGTTAAAAATATCTATAGCCTATATAGTACTATAAGAATTGTTCAGCATGAAAAGTTCTAAAAAAATGTTCGTGACAGCATATCTCTATCTTTAATACATTGCCCACTATAAGTGCTTTTACGTTTTCATTTCTTCCAACAATCTCCATTCATTGGAAATTTAAAACACATTGGTGACCGGATGCTTGAGCTTGTCACATACCCTGTGGACCGGACATCTTTCTACTGAGCATACTAGAGTGCACTTTTTTTTTTATTTTATTTTTTATTTAGTCAATTTACCCTCTAGGTTGGTGGTTCCCACGGACTCAGCGAGGGAACTCACCACTACCGCCTCTATGGGCAGTGTACTGGAGCTTGGAACATCTGATCGGGATGGATACAACTGGGGAGGTGTGATCAGCACTTCGCCCAGGCGGCCTCACCTGCAAAGCGAACAGGGGCCTCATGAGGGATGGGAAGGGATGGAAGATTGGGATGGATAGGCTAGGAAGAGGGAAGGAGGCGACCGTGGCCTTACAATAGGTACTATCCCGGCATTTGCCCGAAGACGAAGTGGGAAACCACGGAAACCCACTTCGAGGATGGCTGAGGTGTGAATCGAACCCCCTCTACTCATTTGGACCACCCGAGGCTGAGTAGACCCCGTTCCAGTCCTCATACCACTTTTCAAATTTCGTGGCAGAGCCGGGAATCGAACCCAGGACCTCCGGGCCGGCAGCTAACCATGCTGACCGCTACGCTACGGAGGCGACGTAGAGTGCACTTGATTATGAAATGTACATAAATATTAAACTAGTCAAGATTTTATCTTCAAATTTGGTATGGTACTTACCAATGCTCCTAGCAGCACTTGAGTGTGTGGTGACTGTTTATGCTTGTGAATGTTTTGATCATGGTAGAGGCTAGATTGGTCTACAAGCAAGGTGAAGGACTCCCTACTAAAAAACCTGTCAAGAACTTCACTCACACTTCCATTATCTTGTGGGACATTTATGTGAGTCCTTGCTTGCCTTGAAACTGTTCTAAATATCTCGGTGGATCCATCTTTATAAAACCATCTTCAGCGTCAATTCCTAATATATCGTCAATGTTTACATCGTAATCGTCATCAGAGTCACCTGAAAAAATAGGCACATTAGGTAAATTACGGCGTGTAGGGGCTTGAATATCACTTCCACTATTACTCTCACATTCACTTTCCACTAATACAATATCACTATTTCCATTTGAACGATCGTAGGCGTACAATTCTTCTAAAATATCGTCGTCAGCTAACTATGAATTACGCGAGTGCTCCATCTTACCATTGACTGAACCGGCAGAAAGAAAGTCGACGTTCGAAACTAAATCAAAGAATAAAAGAAGGCCGTAAATAAAAGAAATGTGGCAGATATACATCTACGATTATTTCTAATCAATGTGCAGTCCGAAATAGTTCAATACATGGTCAAGAGATGTCGCAGGAAGACCGAAAACAATGACGTGTATAAAACCGAGATTTCTCGGGGCCCGTCATCTACCGCTGGCGAACGTACTACGAGATTTCTCGGGGCCCGTCTTCCATGTGTATTAGTGCTTCAGAGCAAGTTGACGAGCTAGCAAGCCTATCACCCCAGCTTCGGCCAGCATCAAACTGTCGAGTCGTGTGGAGTTATGACTTCAGAGAAGAGTATATGTGCTTGGAGTATCGCAGTTGACCTCGGCTTTTCTGAATTGCGTCTGGGACCTCATAGTTCTGCCCCTTAAAACAACAATTACTAACTCACTAAAAACTGTGAAGATATTCAAGAACGCAATCCCCTCAGGAAGAAACTAAACGATCACCAGGGTTATCAACAAAAATCAAAGTTGAAGACGGGAAAGATGTGGACGGTAGAAACAAAAGAGCAACTCCGGCAACGTATGAAGGAGCACTGAGCAAAGATCAAAGCTAGAGAAGACAGTTGAAATGACGTGGTGCTTAGTAGGCCGATACGATTAAATAAGAAGAATAATAAGTCCATGATTTGATCATTATAATTGTTGTTTGAGTCTTCAATCTTTTGACTGGTTTGATGCAGCGCTCCATGTCTCCCTGTTATGAGCTAATCGTTTCATCTCTACATAGCTACCACACCCTACATCTGAGGCAATCTGTTTAACATATTCTAACCTTGGTCTACCCCTACAGTTCTTGCCCTCGACCCTTCCTTCCATAACAAAGCTTGCTATTCCTGGGTGTTTTAGTATGTGTCCTACCAACCTATCTCTTCTCTTCCTTAGCAGTCGCCAGAAACATTTCTCCTCTCCCAGTAGACCTTATACCTCTTCGTTTGTAACTCTATCTACCCATCTGATCTTCATCATTCTTCTGTAATACCACATTTCAAACGCTTCAATTCTCTTCTTTTCTGCTGCACCAATAGTCCAAGTTTCACTTCCATAGAGCGCCACGCTCCGGACAAAGGCCTTCAAAAATGACTTCCTAGTACCTAAATCTATATTCGATATCAACAGATTCCTTTTTTGTAGAAATGCTTTCCTTGCCGGCGCTAACTACTATTTATATCCTCTTTGCTCCGTCCAACACTGGTTATTTTGCTTCTTAAGTAACAGAAGTCTCCTACTTCCTTCAGCTTTTCACCTGTCAATTTGATGTCCATAGAAGTTTCTGATTTATTTCGGCTGCATTCCAATATTGTTGTTTTACATTTATTAATTTTCATCAGGAAATCTTTCCTCAAGACGGAGGCAATACCATTCAAAAACTCATTCAAATCCTCAGGCGTGTCGGCCATGATGACGATGTCATCAGCAAATCTCAGAGTTGAAATTACATCTCCTTGAATCTTCACTCCCACTTTAAATTTCTCTCCAATTTCCTTCATTGCTTGTTCAATGTAAATATTGAAAAGTATGGGTGATAAGTTGCAGCCTTGCCTTACACCTTTCTGAGTACCAGCTTCTCTCTCATGTCCTTCAGCTCGAATGACTGCTGTCTGGTTTCTGTATAGATTGTTTATCACTCTCCTATCCCTGTACTTTAGTCCAATCGTTTTCAAAATGTCAAACAATTTAGTCCAATCAACGTTATCATTCTCAATACAGCGGACGATCTTAATTTTTGTATTTCTTTTCTTCTGTGAAAAGGGGAGGTTATGATATAACAATTGGCATAAACTGCTGGCGGGTAATGAAAACCACTTGACTAAATGATCCACAAATGAACGTGCAGGATACTACACGTGCTTCTAATACAATCATGAGTTCATTTCTTTGAAAAGGTCGCAATGTGCTCCAACGTTTTATAATGACGGTGTCTGTTTCATGTTACTCATTGTTTACGAGCTGTTACAATTCTAATCGGCACCTTTTATCTCCCCGCCTTGTTCAACATTTTCTATGATTATTATAATAAGTAGCCACGGTTAAACTTCCAAATTAACTCTTTCCGTCCCTTTTGAATTTTAGTGCATTTCCGCTGTTAACAAAAAGAAGAAAAAAAATCCTCGTAATGCCTCACCTCCGTCTGTAAAGTATGAGGGATAATAATCGCAATTAAATAAAATGTTTGACCAAAATCTGCTTAAGCATTTGTTTCGTTATTCACAGCTGCCATTCAACTGATTTAGAGAGATAAACACTACCCTTCTTAGCGTGTTCGTACAGTTGCCTATGTAAATCAGGCAGGGTTGGAAGGTAACGGGTTATTAGTAATCGTTACATTTTACAGTATCGAGGAGCTAACAACGTTACTAATTAAATTCAGCAACTAATATAATAATATCGTATGGCCTCGGGAGCCGGGTGTAAGCTTTCTCATTTGACACCCAAAGCGTAGCATGCATGTCGAATTTCGTTGTTCCTTGAAGCACTATGAAAGTCAATGAGGTTACATATCTAAGCTCCTTGAACACTATATCGCTTTCTTTGAAATGTGGTGTTACAGGAGAATGATGAAGATCAGATGGGTAGATAGTGTTACAAACGAAGAGGTATTAAGACGAGTGGGAGAGGAGAGATGTTTCTGGCGACTAATAATGAAGAGAAGAGATAGGTTAGTAGGACACATACTAAGACACCCAGGAATAGCAAGCTTAGTTATGGAAGGAAGGGTCGAGGACAAGAACTGTAGGGGTAGACCAAGGTTAGAATATATTAAATAGATTGCCTCGGATGTCGGGTGTGGTAGCTATGTAGAGATGAAACGATTAGCTCAAGACAGGGAGGCATGGAGAGCTGCATCAAACCAGTCAAAAGACTGAAGACTCAAACAATAACAGTAGAGGAATGTGGAACTTTGTGTTGGCGGAAACTCCCGAGATTAATAATTTTGCCATAATGAACACGGCCTACTGAATTCAAATGGGTTCTTTGACACGCCAACATTGTATGACATGGTGTCGCAATTTTTGCCGCCTTTCAAAATCACTTACCACGGCCAGGAGCGAACCTGCAATCTTGAGGTTAGTAGACCGACACGCTATCCACTCACCCACCGTCACAAGCTGGGTGCCGGGTGAGAGCATTCTTGTTTGACATCCAAAGCGTATCATGCATGTCGAATTTCGTTGTTCCTTGAAGCACTATGTAAGTCAATGAGGTTAGATATCTAAGCTCCTTGAACACTATATCGCTTTCTAGTAGATAAATGAGGAACTTTGTGTTGGCGGAAATTCCCGAGATTAATTTTGCCATTATGAACACGGCCTACTGAATTCAAATGGGTTATTTGGCACGCCAACATCGTATGACATGCGTGTCATGATTTTTGCCGCCTTTCAAAAATGACTTACCACGGCCATGATTGAACATTCAGTAACTGTAATGCCGCTACTTTTAACAATGAGGAAGTAACGAAAATGCTCGTTACCTTTGCAAGATATGGGATCAATGTCACTGGTGTTTCTCGTTCTATTTTGAATATTATCCATATTTATTTAGGAAGATTTCATGAGAAAGCTACCTATTGCAATAGGTACCATCAGTGGCGTAAATTGGATTTGTTTCTGGAGGGGGATGAGCGGAGTCAAATCTGAACTCATTGAGTTTTTGGTTTTGTGTTTTTTTTTGCTTTGTGTTTTTGTGCTTGTGTTCTGCTTTTGCTCTTTTCTTTTTGAATGTTGTTTTGTGTTTTTGGATTTGTTTGTTTTCTACTTTTGCTTCTTGGTTGAGTTTTTTGGATTTGATTTTGTGTTTGTTTCATGTTTTTGCTATTGAATTTTGCTGTTGGTTTTTTGTTTTGTGTTTGTTTTCTGCTTGTGTTTTCTGCTTTTACTTTTGTTTTCTGGTTTCGTGTTTGTTTTCTGCTTTTTCTTTTAAATTTCGATTTTTATTTGATATTTTTGGATTTGTGTTTGTTTCCTGCTTTTGCTTTTCAATTTTGATTTTTGCTTGAGTTTTCATGTTTGATGTCGATAGCATTTAATGCGTTTTATTTGCATCTCTCAATGTGGTAGGACTAACACTAAATATTCGACAGAAGTAAAGATAAATGTTCTCAAATTATAAACTTATATAATCCAATCATTTGTCAACAATCCGAAAATTTGCCTTTTTTTTTTGCAAAATAAAAAATTCATCAAATTAGGCTACGTTTTTTTTAAAGATTATTTGGCTCTTGTGGGGGATTGACTTCTCTAATCACCTCCCGTAGTTACGCCACCCGGTACCATGTTAGAACTTCAAACATTTTTTGACATATCTTTTAGTTTCACATGCCCCAGATCCAAAAAACCACTCAAAAGTTTATATATAATTTATATTTACCTGTAAGACATCACCAATCACTGGGACATGTAGACTCTACATAAAATATAACCATTTACAATCTCGATAGAGTATGTTAATGGGCAAAATCAAACCGGGGGGGGGGGGGGGGGAGGGGTGAAAATAGGGGGGTCTTTTTCAATGAACTGAAATATCGCTGAAAAATCGAATCCATTCAATATTCAAACTATTCTTCGGATAAGAGTCAATGTTTGCATAAACAATATTGAAAAAAGAAAAAAAAAAGCGCTGTACCTTAATATCCGCAAATACAATTTATTCACAGGGCATTACATTCGTAAGATTTCGCCGACAATTTTAGTGAATGCTGTTGTTGACATAAACACACCAGAACGTCATGGAGGAAGCAGGTGTGTGACATATGATCCACGGAAATTATAATCCAGCTCTATGTCCAGTAAAGGGATTTATTATGCAAATGTTTTCCGCCAAATGTCATGATTGTTCTATTTAGGACTGCATTGATTTGCCTTCCGTTGGCACTCTATATGCATCGAATTTGAAGAATAACTAGTTGATAATACGATACATTTTAATTTTAAAGCGCTTGTAACAACCTATTTTGTGTTATTTGTCCAAAATAACAAAATGATCCAACATAGTACCTGTGTGCTATCTGTTGGTGCTACTTCAGGATAAACAATGTTTCGAAGCTTTGGAATTCGTTATTGAGTAGATAACAAATGCTGAGCCCACACAATTCCCAAGAAGAAGCAGAAGAAGAAGAAGAAGAAGAAGAAGTCAATTGACAGAATTTCGACAGATATTTATGATTATTTATGTTGGAATAAATAATAAAGTTATAATTACCGTCGAACATAAACAGTCGTATGCAACTCGCCTATAATGGTTATTAATTATTAATTATTGCCATTATAGGCTCGTTGCATAATGTACTATTATAAACATGGGAGAAGAGAGGGAAACGGTAAAGATCAGAACAAAGGAAGAACCAAATTTTGGATAATGGATACAAATAGTTAAGATTTGAATTTTGAAAATTTAAAACGTTGCTTCTTCTAATTGCAAGATGTGTGTGTTTACTTGGTAATGTATATAATGTGTTGTACAAGATTTATGACAGGCACTGTTATTTAAGGTGCGTTCAAAAAGTAACGAGCCGGAGGCTGGAATGCGCAAACCGGTGACTACATCGGCTAATCGTGGCGTGTGTAACGAGGTGTGGTTCCGACCAGGGCATGGAAGGTCACAACCCGTCGCTAGATGGCACGCGTGCACGTCACGTGACGATACAAAGCGAGCAGCAGCATGCATCAATCGTCCAACGCTGCCAGTCGCATAGCAAACAGTGACATGGAGGCGTCAAACGAAGAGCAAAGAGGTGTTGTTCGGTTTCTGACAGCGGAAGGAGTAGGGGGAACGGACATTCATCACGGAATGTCACATTTGTACGCTGCGGTTGGCCCTTAACTTTATGTGGATGATCTGCCCTGATCAGGTAGGTGGGATTTCCCAGAAGTTTGCTTAGTTCTCCCAAGGCTGGCAGATTAGTGCTAGTGTTAAACATAGCGTATGGTATGGATTTTGTCCTTTTATCTTCCAAAGATTCCCACCCGAGTTTTTCTATCATTTTTCTGGAGCGTGAAATGATGATGACAATTGTTGTTTTAAGGGGCCTAACATCTAGGTTATCGGGCCCTAATGGTGTGGGTGATCGTGAAGATGAAAATGAAATGTCAACTATAACTAAAACTGACCACTAACTTATATACTAGAAGAAGAAATGGTACACCAAAGGAGAATAAGGCAAATAAAAGACAAGAGGAAAAGAAATGCTCTCAACCCTCGAAGAATGCGAATTGAGGGACTTCGAAGGAAGGAAGGAGAGCCATGAAAGGCAGATAGGAAAGTCAAAGAGGAGAGGGTCCACCCCAGAGGTAATGGATAAAAGGGGGAAAACCGGACCCAGCTCAGGAATCCCTCGGGGTCGCCAACTCCCGAACTCACCAGCCGTGAGCCCCTGAGGGTGTAGCAATATCCAGGGTGCACCAGACGTGGTGGGGCTACATACACCCTACCTCCTTGAGGGCCTTGAGCAGAAGGCAGGAGATAACATGAAATGAAAAAGAAGGCTGACCCCTCGAAGAAGGAGGGTATCAGAAAAGATGAGACAAGGGCCAATTAAGGCGGGAAAGGAAGACTGAGAGGAGCCTGGCACAAGTAAGGGGAAGCAATGGGACTCAACTAGGGCCCCGTGGTCGCCAACCCACATCCCACTAGATGTGAGCCCCTTGAGGGGGGGGGGGGGGGCCTGAAACTTGGAGAGTTGGTGCAGCAGAGAAGAGGAAATTAGAAGCGTTTGAAAACTATAAAGTAAATATGGCGTTAGAGGAGAATGATGAAGGTCAGAAGGATAGATCGAATTACAAATTAAGAAGTATTAAGACAAGTGGGAGAGGAGAGATGTTTCTAAAAGGCATCCAACGTTTAGAATGAAGCATTGGTCTTATGGCGCGTTAGGACAGGGTTGCCACTCCATGAGAAGAGACAGTCCAAAATGGTTCTCATACTCTTTCCACACATTCAGCGATCGTACAGTGACGACGAGTTGAATTAAGTACTGGATAATAATACTAATTCAGCAGTAACGTCATAAGATTAAATGAACAATACTGAATGTAACTAAAGAGAGCAATCAAAATAAAATAAAGTACTGCACAAGCAAAATTAGCAAGCTGCACTCCGCACTGACCAACAAAACTATTTTCATAGAATGCGCGGTCAATGGACAGCTCGGCCTGTGTAAACATTTAAATCTACACTCTGGGTATGCAGGTAGAAAACATCTTCCAACCTTCCTCTACAACTCTCAAATTGACATGACATGGTTATCTTTAACAAGAAGTTCCGTGTAGAACTATACAGCCTACTTTTCATGCCAAAGATTATTCTACTGAATATGAACCTATCTAGAATAATTACGAAATTAAGTTGGTAATATCGAAATATCTAATTAGTTCAAAATATACCTGGTATAATGTAGCCTAATAGAGCACTACAGTTGGCAGCCCTGGTGACTGAATATATTCTTAGTTCCATCTCTTAAGGTACAGAATAAAAAATTTGGTTGAAGTCCAATGGACGTTACATGCAGTTAGACACTGGATCTATCAGCACGCGTAAAAGCATGTTGGCAACAATGTCATGCGTGTGCTGGTCAGAAATAATCTGAAATATTATGATATCTTGTTGTGCCAATTTTGGATGAAATCCATTTGTTAGTATATAAGTTACATGTATTTTAAAATTGGACATATCAGCAGGCATAGAATCATGTTGGCAGCACTGCCTTGTATTAATTACTCCAAATTAATCTAGAATGTCAGGTGCTATACGTGTGCAAGGTATAGAGCTGTTGGCTTGCATACTTTCTGATATATTGATATTAGGGGGAAAAAATATAGACAGCATTTATTAACAGTTGGCAGCCCTGTTGCTCTTAAAAATACTTATAGTCATATCTGTTATGGTACACATAGCACATACGAAATTTGGTTGAAATCCAACTGATAGTACAGAAGTTACATGTATTAAAAAATTGGTACTATCAGCAGGCTTATAATCATGTTGGTAGAACTGACGTATATAAGTTACTCCAAATTAATCTAAAATGTCAGAATATACGTGTGCATAGTTTAAAGCTGTTGGCTTGCATACTTTCTGATATATTGGTATTAAAAAAAAGAGAGCAATTATTAACAGTTGGCAGGCCTGGTGGCTCTTAAGAATACGCTGTCATATCTGTTTATGTACAGATATTACATACAAAATTTGGTTGAAATCCAATTGATAGTGTAGAAGTTATATGCATTTAAACATTGGACCTATCAGAAGGCTTAAAATTATTTTGGCAACACTGTCATGGTTGGCCTCCTGGAAATTAAACTGAAATAGTCTTATCTACATGTGTGCCAATTTTGGAATAGCTCCCATGCATACCTTGCAAGCTATCCAACATGGAGCTCAAATTTCTAGTGCGTTTTTTCAGCAGTTGGTAGCTCTGACATCATTTTCAAATATGGACGTGAGATATTCCGGTCCACATCTTTACTCATACTAAATTTGGTTTTGATTGCTGCAGCCGTTTAGGAGTTGATAGGGGGGACACACACACAGCCAGACAGACAGACACACATTTTCCCGGATCGATCTCATAAGTCTACTTTTTCCTCATTTTTGCAAAATGTGAAAAGTAGGCTAAAAATAAAAAAGTTGGCACCACACGAACTTCTTCAATGTTGCTATGCGGTCATGAGAGAATTTTCAGGCGTCTTACTTACATGAAAATTTTAATATTGCCAGTATAAGACATTTCAAGAATTCATCATCAAGACGACACATATAGCTACACTTGTGTGCAAAATAGGCGCCACAAAGTCAATGTAACTTGATATACGATCGATTTTACTAAGAAGGGAACACAGTTTATAATTTCTTCTAAAATTATGGATATCTGATTTTTCTGGCATTTCTATCAAATTTACGTAGTTCTAATATCGGACAGAAAAGATCGGCAAAACATATTTCTACCCGAATATGCTGTTTTTGGACAAAGACAAAGTGAATTGCTAGAAAATGACAGCGTCATACATGTTTCTCTTGCAGCAGAGAAAGAGAAGAATATCCCTATTTAAACCAGTGCATCATTCTAAACGTTGGATGGCTTATAGTAACTGCTAATGAAGATAAGAGTTAGGTTGGTAGTACACATACTAAGACATCCAGAAATAGCAAAATTAGTAATGGAAGGAAGGGTCGAGGACAAGAACTGTAGGGGTGGATCACGGTTAGAATATGTGAAAACAGATTGCCTCGGTTAGAAGGTGTGGTAGCTATGTAGAGATGAAACGATTAGTTCAGGACAGGGAGCCGTGGAAGGCTGCATCAAACCAGTCAAAAGGAGGCTGAAGACTCAAAAAACAACAACAACAACAACAACAACGTGTTACTCCCCACAACCCTACATTTATCACAATCGACCGTAGTTTGCCTAAAGTGGCACAGAAAACAAGTAGGCTATAATATCACAGCACACAAGAAGTGATCCACGTGGCAGTTGATGTCACAAGTAAACCGGAAGTGACCCCTGCTGCCCTCTACACACCCTGGCTAGGCTTCTCATATTCCACCCTTGCTCATCGTCAGCCCATGGCTAGCCCGTCGTAATAACAGAGGAGATACGCTGTGGCTGGCGTTAAAGAAACAACAGTATGTAATAAAAATATAATTCTCAAGGGATCGCTTTATGGCACAGGCCTTTATGACTCAACAGTATAATAAAGAGTCTTACACTGTCAGGTGCAGAAGATACGGAGCAAAATTCTTTAAAACAAAGGCAAGAAACACTGTAAACTTCCATATACAGTCGAATTTCGATATATCGAAGTGCTTTCGATACTTCGAGTTACCGAGATATAGAAATACTTAAACAAGAAGTTCCGCGACGAACTAAAGAGCCTACTTTCCATGCCAATGATTATTCTACAGTTTATGAACCTATCTAGAAAAATGACGAAATTAAGTTGGTAAAATCGAAATGGCAACAATATCATGCGTGTGCTGGTCAGAAATAGTCTAATCTGAAATATTATGATATCTTGTTGGGCAAATTTTGGACGAAATCCATTTGTTAGTATAGAAGTTATATGCATTTTAAAATTGGACCTATCAGCAGGCATAGAATTATGTTGGCAGCAATGACTTATATTATTTACTCCAAATTAATCTAGAATGGCAGGTGCTATTCGTGTGCAAAGTATAGGGCTGTTGGCTTGCATACTTCCTGATAATTATATTGATATTAGGTAAAAAAATATAGACAGCATTTATTAACAGTTGGCAGCCCTGATTGCTCTTAAGAATACTTATAGTCATATCTGTTATGTTACACATAGCACATACGAAATTTGGTTGAAATCCAACTGATAGTATAGAAGTTACATGTATTTAAAAATTGGCCCTATTAGCAGGCCTAGAATCATGTTGGTAGAACTGAAGTATATAAGTTGCTCCAAAATTAATCTAAAATGTCAGGTACTATACGTGTGCATAGTTTAAAGCTGTCGGCTTGCATACTTTGTGATATATTGGTATTTGGATAAAATAATAGAGAGAGCAATTATTAACAGTTGGCGGCCCTGGTGGCTCTTAACAATACGCTCAGTCATATCTGTTTATGTACACACATTACATACAAAGTTTGGTTGAAATCCAATTGAATGCTTAGAAGATATAGGCATATAAAATTGGACCTATCAGAAGGCTTAAAATTATTTTGGCAACACTGTCATATATGGCCTCCTGGAAATTAAACTGAAATAGTGTTGTCTACATGTGTGCCAATTTTGGAATAGCTCCCATTCATATTTTCCAAGATTTCCAGCATGGAGCTCAAATTTCTAGTGTGGTTTTTTTCAGCAGTTGGTAGCACTGACATCATTTTCAAATATGGACGCGAGATATTCCGGTATACATCTTTACTCATACTAAATTTGGTTTCGATTTCTGCAGCCGTTTAGGAGTTGATAGGGGGGGGGGGGGTACACACACACACAGCCAGACAGACAGAAGGACAGACAGACAGACACACATTTTCCTGGATCGATCTCATAAGTCTACTTTTTCCTCATTTTTGCAAAATGTGAAAAGTAGGCTAAAAATGGTGTTCTATTATCATAATAGTACATTACGCAACGAGCCTATAATGGCAATAATTAAGACGTACGAGTGTCTTAGTTACCATTGTAGGCGAGTTGCATACGACGGTTTATATTCGACGATAATTATAAATTTTATCACATGTTCTAACATAAATATTCATAAATATCTGTCGAGATTCCGTCGGTTGAATCTTCTTTTTGGGAATTGTGTGGGCTCAGCATTTGATCTCTACCCAATAACGGATTCCAAAGCTTTGAAACATTGTTTATCCTGAAGTTGCACCAACAGATAGCGCACAGGTACTATGTTGGATCATTTTGTTATTTTTCTCAAATAACACTAAATAGGCTGTTATAAACGTTTTAACTTATAATGTATCGTATTATCAACTAGCTATTCATCAAATTCTATGTGTATAGAATAGCAATGGAATGCAAATCAATTGAGTCCCGAAGAGAACAGTTATGACATCTGGCGGAAAAGTTTCGCGCAAGAAAATCATTTACTGAACAGAGAGCTGGATTATAATTTTCGTGGAACTAATGTCATACGCTTGCGTCCTTCATGACGTTCTGGTGTGTTTATGTCAACAATAGCATTCACTAAAATTGTCGGCGAAATCTTAAGAATGTGTAGGAATGAGAGTTGCGGATATTAAGGTACAGTGCTATTTCTTTTGCAATATTGCCCAGTTTGTTTATGCATTGTAACTACAATGGTTGATCCAATATAGGCTACATTGTCAACTTTCAAATCATGTAATTCATGTCCGACATGTTGGATTTTGAGTGCATGTCAGAAGTTATCCTAACCTAATTGGACATGAACGAAAATATTGAGCTCTGATTGGTTGGATAAACTGTGTTATAATGAAAAGTACTTTAATGACCCCCATTATGAAACAGTTTTCTGACATATAATATTTACATATCGACATCGTCGAACATAAATACATAAATAGTCAACTGTTGCTACGTCACTGGGTCTACTATTGCAGGTATTCTAACTAGGGTTAAATGTTGTTGTGCAGATAAATCTCGATTAATTTTACTGTAAGTATTTTCCAATCCCTTCTAAAACCTGACTCCTGCATAGCGCTATAAATCTTGTGTTTATTTTTCATAATGGTTGACAGCGTATTAGCTGGAATTCCGAGCATTATAAGCTGCTGACAGAAATTGACAGAAATACACAGTAGAGGCCGAGTGCAGAACTTTCTAGTCGACGCCCGTGGGCGACCTGCGTGCCAGAATTTTGTATTTGAATGTGAATTTATTGTTTCTCTTATACAGGCCACAAAAAAAAACCACCTTAGACTAACCTAAACATTCAGTTGACAATAGAAGTTCTTGTTATTACATCCGTTCACCTCGATCAAAATAATTGTATAGCTGATAGATTACCATGAAGAGAGTGTTTTATCGCTCTGATATGAGAATCGCTAACTGCAGAAAGGCAACAAGTCCACAAAATTCACAAAGTCACTTTTCAGCAGAAACCAGCTGTAAATGGGTAGACACACCGTTTACTGCTAAAACGGAATATGTGGCATCATTTTTGTAGGTATGGCAACAGTTTGAATTTTGCCTTTACTGCAGATTGGTAACACATGCGGCTTCGGTGGCGTAGTCGGTAGCATGCTGAGCTTCTATGCCCAAGATAGCGGGTTCAAACCCGGCCGAAGCCGTCGGATTTTTAAGAGCGTTAAAAATCACTCAGTATGCCTTCCTTCGGAGGGGAAGTAAAGCCGGCGGTCCCATGTCATAGATTTATGGCATGTTAAAGAACCTTCCACTAATTTCACCTGTGTGAAGCTAAATTGGATAGGTTAAGAATGTAAACAACGCTCTTAGGTTTCTTCATTCGTTGCCAAGAGCAGACTGCGGTGGCGTCTACTAGCTAAGTTCTGAACTCGGCCTAGTAGTCGTTGACGGCGGCAAAAGTAGGAACTATTTGGAAAATTCTAAGTTGCAGTACTTAAATTAAAAAAGTCCTCTCGGCACGCCGGAAGGCGGAGGTAGATTCCACCGGACAAACTTGGGGATAGTCGAAAATAGGCAGAATATGCAGGTTTTCGTAGAAGGATCAGACCACATTTATTGCGTGAAAGTATTTTATAATTGGAGATTAATTAACTTTGTTTTTCGTCATTTTATGCATATTTTAAACAATCTATTGTCTTATGATGACGGTAACCTTCTTGTCATTTGGAGTCCATTTTTATACTTGTGGTCACACTGTCCTTATGCAAAGTTTCGACACTGATGTGTAACTATGTAACGGTCTGTTACTTCTTCACGCAAAATTATATCTCCCGCAGAGATGTTGGTTGGTTCCTCAGTTTAGGGGCTGCGACAACGTGGTCATGTAACCCCGTGTACTTTGGGTGAGTGTAGAATCTGTCTGATAAACGGTGTGAATTGTGATAGCTGTATTAGTCTGTAATTCAGGTAAGGAATGCAGACGCTCAATTTCAAGCAGTAGTTCCTAATGTTGCTACCAGATACTACCGTCAACGACACCTAGCTGTGAACTTGGCTACTAGATGCCACCGCAATCAGCAACTCGCAACGAACGTTGGAACTTCCCCTCCAAAGGAAAGCATACTGAGGGATTTTTAGCGCTCTTAGAAAATCTGACGACTTTGGCCGGCTTTGAACCCGCGACCTTGGGCATAGGAGTTCAGCATGCTACCAGTTAAGTCACCGAAGCCGCATTACACTTAGTCAGATGGAAATCTGAATCTGATCTCGCGAAAGTGCGTTGTCATGGCAACGTCTGATGGCTCATCCCTCATCAATTTAGTAGTGTTGCCATGTCAACCACTGATAGCTCTTGGCAGTTTCTTACAATTCCGAAATCATTTTTTTCATCCCTTGGCGTAATGGTGGCTCATATCAAAAATTCTTTCAGACAAAAGTTTTAGGTAATTATTAGGGGAATATTGTCCATTTTGTACGGTTTTGATATTGTGCCTATTAACAGAGATATGATTAATGTTTCCCGAAAAAAACACTTTTTCCCACCCCTTTGGTCAATGGTTGGTGCTATCAAAAAAACGTTTCAAACATAAATTTCTGAGCTTTATCCGACACATAGTATTGTTACGTTTACGGTTCTTGAAATAACCGGTCAGGCATATACAAATACACTACCGTACTTCTTTATTTAGCAAACCTTACACTACTAAATATTAATGTAGTGTTCATTAATATTTAAACTGGGAACGTCGAGCTCTAGTCTTTCTGAAACTACTACACTCCAAGTCTCAACACTGCCTTTCCACCGAATCCTAAATCTCTTCTCTCGTATCGTCGCCTTCTCGATTCATCCACTGCCAGCTTGCCGGCCCAACTCACAATTGCAGCCAGCGCGCCACGCGCTCGCACGAGTCTGCCACCAGGTGCGCTCACACGTGTCTGTCACACTGTCCCCTCCTTAAGATTGTTCCGTCCCGGAGCAGACACCTCGTCTTTGGGACCAGCAGCATGCCAGAATTTCAATCCCTGTGCGCCGAAAGACTTCTTCTAGCATGCTTCTTACGATCCTCCAGTCCAATCCATCCTGCCCACAGCCCAACTTGGGCACAGCTAATCTGGATATGTTCCGCTGCTGTAGGAGCTCTCGCATCGCAAGTAGACTATCCCAGACGGCACGATAGGTCGGTTTCTGATGGGAAAGTTCTTTCGTCACTAGATAGAATAGCGATCGCTCGTTCCTGGGTAAATACAACACGTTTCCGACACGAGGCTCTTGACGCTGCAGCTCTTCAATCCCACCATACTTCCGCCGGAATACTTGGGCGATTCCTCGGCTCATCCTCAGGTCCTTAGCCACAGAGTGAGCCAAGGCATACTCACTGGAGGTTTGGAATAAATCCTGCCGAATCTCAGTACTGACGCCATAACAAACATTGCGGTCAGTACCACATTGGGACATGAATTCTTCGAACGATCGTTCCGACTCCGGGACTCGACATATACGGGCGAGTTGCCCGTGCTCCTCGTCATGGTTGTCGCCCAGGAACGATGCCAGCCGATTGAAGTGGACCACTCGGGGTTTGCCATTCGGTCTCCTCCTGATACGGTAGACGACGTCGTTAATCCTCTTCAGTACCTCATATGGTCCGTCCCAGGAGCGTTGCAGCTTTGGAGAGAACCCTCGCCGTCGTTTAGGGTCGAAAAGCCAGACTAGATCTCCTGCTTGGTACCCGCCTGATTCGGCTCTTACGTCGTATCGCTCCTTCATCCTGTCGCTCGCATTCTGAATGTTTGTGCGAACGCGGTCGTGAATGTCATCCATCCTTCGACGAAGGCCGGAGATGTAGTCCTCCCCAACGACATTATCCTCAGGTTTGCAACCGAACGCCAGGTCACACGGCAACCGCAGTTCTCGGCCAAACAGCACATTAGCTGGTGTTTGGCCTGTGGTCTCATGGATTGAAGAGCGATATGCCAGTAGAAACAAGTGGAGAAACTTGTCCCAGTCCCGCTGGTGGTCGGAGACAATTTTCGACAGGTATTTCTCTATTGTCTTGTTCATGCGCTCCACCATTCCATCGGACTGTGGGTGCAGGGCAGTCGTTCTCGTTTTCCGGATTCCGAGAATCTGGCACATCTCCTGGAACACCGACGACTCGAAATTTCGCCCCTGATCGGAATGCAGTTCCAAGGGTACACCAAATCGGCTCACCAGCTCCTTTATTAGCGTCTCGGCAACCACCACAGCTTCTTGGTTGGGCAACGCATATGCCTCTACCCACTTGCTGAAGTAATCTATTGCCACCAAGATGTATTTATTCCCACTCTCAGTCGTAGGGAAAGGGCCCGCTACATCGATGGCGATCCGTTCAAACGGGGCACCAACGTTGTACTGTCTCATCGCTGCTCTTCCCTTCTTCTGTGGCCCGTTCGCAGTGGCACAAACCACGCACTTCCTACACCATTCACGTACGTCATCTGAGTAATTAGCCCAATAAAACCGCTCTCGAACTTTCTCCATGGTTTTTCGAACTCCAAGGTGCCCCCCAGAGGTTCCATCATGCAGCAACTGTAGTACCTCGGGCACTCTGTTTCGTGGAACAATACCCTGTAGCCTCTCCTGAGCCCCGTCCTCTCTCCCCAGTACCCTCTTTAGCACCCCGTTTTCCAAAATCACGGAATTCCATTGAGCCCAGTAGGCTTTCACAGTGCGCGTGTAGGGTGCTACCTCTTCCCAAGTCGGTCGTTTCTCAGACGTCTTCCACCGCAGTAGGTGTTTTAAGTCCGGGTCATTTTCTTGATCCTTACGGATTTCCTCATCCTTCCAGTGGTCGTCGATCACAGTGCTTCTTCTCACTGCTGCAACTTTTTCGTCAATCCGATTGCAGTGCTTGCAGTCTTGTGCGCATGGTCTCCTTGACAGAGCATCAGCATTTCGGTGCTTAAGGCCAGCCCTGTGTTCAGTGTCGAAGTCGTACTGCTCGAGCCTTTCAATCCACCTGGCTACCTGTCCCTCCGGGTTCTTGAAGCTCAGTAGCCACGTAAGCGCTGCATGATCAGTCCGTAGAAGGAACTTCCTCCCATAGAGATATTTGTGGAAATGCTCCACTGACTTCACTACAGCGAGCAATTCCCTTCTAGTTACGCAGTAGTTCCTCTCCGGTTTAGAAAGAACCTTGCTGAAGTAAGCTATCACCTTTTCTTGCCTACCTTGCAGTTGGGAAAGCACGCCACCTACTCCCACATTGCTAGCATCGGTGTCCAAAACGAATAGTCCTTCCGGTTGTGGGTAACTCAGGATAGGAGCATTGGTCAATACCTCCTTCAGTTGTTCGAAGGCTTGTTGACAGGTCGCGTCCCACACAAAACTCCGACTTTCCTCGGTAAGTCTGGTCAGAGGCTTAGCAATGTTAGCATATCCTGGCACGAATCGACGGTAATAGGTGCACAGTCCGAGGTAACTCCTGACTTCTTGCTTATCTTTCGGTACTGGCCATTCCTTCACCGTGTTAACCTTTTCCGGATCCGCGGTGACTCCCTCTCCGGAAACAACATGGCCGAGGTAGTTAACTTGTTTCCGAAACAGGAAGCACTTCCTGGAGTTAAGCTTAAGGTTGGCTTGCTTAAGACGTAAGAACACCTGGTCGAGATTTCTCAGGTGATCTTCAAAAGTTCTTCCCAGAACGATGATGTCATCCAGGTAGACCAAGCATGTTTCCCAAGACAGCCCTTTTAAAACGCGATCCATCAGTCGTTCAAAGGTCGCAGGGGCATTACAGAGTCCGAATGGCATAACTGTGAAGTCCCAAAGCCCAGAACCAATCGTAAAAGCGGTCTTCTCCTTGTCCCTGGGGTCCAATCCTACCTGCCAGTATCCACTCTTGAGATCCAACGTGGAGAAGATCGTGCTCCCACCCAAGGTGTCTAGGGTGTCATCGATGCGTGGTAGTGGGTAACTGTCCTTTTTCGTCACATTGTTCAGTTGACGGTAGTCTACACAAAACCGTGTAGATCCATCTTTCTTCTTCACCAGGACCACTGGCGAAGCCCATGGGCTGCTTGAAGGTTCAATCACCCCATCGCGAGCCATATCATTTATTATCTGCTCTGCTTCCTCTCGCTTGGCTAGTGGTAATCTTCTGGGAGTCTGGCGAATTGGTCTTGAGTCACCCGTATCGATGCGATGTTGAACCACGTTCGTTCTTCCGTTACTGGTCCCGTCCTGGAAGGCATCCTTATGACGTCGAAGAAGTTCCCTCACTTCTCGGCTCTGCCCAGGATTAAGCTCTTGACACGCTGCCTCGATAAGACCGTCGAGCCACACCGAAGATATATCGGATGAGGAAGTAGCTGTTTGTACTTGGCGTACGACGGAGGACACAGACGAACAGCTTCCCAAACTGGTTCCTTTCCGAACGATTATCGAGCGATCATTAAGGTTCATTACTCGCACAGGAATTTTCGCCCCTGCACGGACCAAAGCTCTGGCTACCAGTATTCCACGTTCAGGTTCATCGTCAGCAAACCTAGGCCCTACCATGACGACACAGCCATGAGGAACTCCACCATCCAGCTTTCCTTCTACCATCACTTCACTAAGCCCAGGTAGTACAACATCTACCGCTGCGATCACCCGTACCGATGAGGCGTTCCTCCTCTGCAGCACTACTTCCTCGTTTCCGACTCTCAAAATCCCACTCTCCAGGTCCAGTCTAAATTTATACTCAGTCATGATATCCATCCCGAGAATGACGTCCTCCTCCACTTCAGCGACCAAGACACGATGGCGAAACTGGGTATCACCGATGACGAAGTTGACGTCTACCTCCCCGTGAACGTTGGCTGGTTCCCCCGTAGCCGTTCGCAGTGTCCATCTCGTGGTTGTTACTGTTCGTCTCACGATGCCTGGTCTGATTATTGTCATTGTGGCCCCTGTATCCAGCAGTAGGTCTCTGGGCTCTCCGTCCACATGGCCACTAATAAAAATAGATTTGGCTTGACAACCCAGAGACGCGACGATAGAAGTGGGGGCATTTCTGGTGTTGCCACTGGTTGACAGTCGCCCCTTTCTATCAACCCTGTTTAGTTTTCCTGTGGCTGGTGCTTCCCGTTCATAAACTTAGGGCATCGATCTCTGAGATGCCCCATCTCCCCGCAGCCCCAGCACCTCGTCCGTTTCTTCTTGGACTGCAAGGCTTGAAGTACTTTCTCCACGATTTCTTCTATGGAAGGCACTGGCTGGACCTCCTTGTCTCTCTCCAGAGCTCGAATGCGAGCCTGGCCGCGCACGGATTGTTCGACAGCTTCAAACTCAAGAGCCAGAGTCAAGGCATCATTCAATGTTTGCGGACGCGCCAGTTTCACAGCCCGCTGCGTATCAATCTCGCGGAGCCCATCGAGAAACTTCTCGGTAGCAAGACTCTCATACACATCGCTGGGCACTGTTGGATAGGCGCTCCTAACGAGACGTACTATGTCTGCTTCGAACTCCTGTAGGTTCTCGTTGGGTCTCTGACAACGGTTTCTCAACTGGGAGCGATACAGCTGTTCCATGTGACGATGACCGAACCGCATTTCAAGTTTCTGTACAAGAATGTTGTAGTTCTGCCTTTCCGACAAGGGAACAGCCTGCAGGACTCGTAGGGCCTCCCCGCGCAGCGACAAACTCATCAATGAAGCCTTCGTGGCATCCGACCATCCATTAATCATGGCAGCGGTCTCGAACAAGGTGAGGTATTCTTCCCACGCAGACTTCCCATCGAAAGTCGGCAGGTCAGTCCGACCAAACGCGGAAACAGGTATACGCTCCTTACCTTCCGATGGTCCACCAGCGGTAATGATTTCGTTTTCCTGCTTGTCTTTATTTGGAAGCACACCGCTCGCAAGCTCGTCCTCAAACTTCCGCAGGGATTCTTGAAATTCTTCCCTCAGTTTGGTTTCGGTAGTGAGCGTTACTTCTTGAAGTTTCCTCTCGAGGTTGGCAGTATTTTCCATTAACTTCCTTTCCAAATTCTCTGAGTTTTCCGCTATTTTCTTTTCCAAGTTTTCTAATACCTGACACAAACCCTCAGTCCCACCAGTAATCTCGAAAAGAAATGTTTCTGGATCCTCACCTGTGTCCACCAGTACCTGTCTTAACCTCGCTTGCAGCACAGATTTTATTCCCGTAGAATCAACTTCCCTTTCTTCCAGTTCCTGACGTAACTCCGAAACCTTCAGTGCTGAAAGTTTAACTTTCCTGGTCGTCATTTCACACTCTAAAATGCGGTACCTCAAGACTTTCACTATGTATTTACTCTATAGCCTGACCCCACACGTCTGACACCAGTTGTTACGTTTACGGTTCTTGAAATAACCGGTCAGGCATATACAAATACACTACCGTACTTCTTTATTTAGCAAACCTTACACTACTAAATATTAATGTAGTGTTCATTAATATTTAAACTGGGAACGTCGAGCTCTAGTCTTTCTGAAACTACTACACTCCAAGTCTCAACACTGCCTTTCCACCGAATCCTAAATCTCTTCTCTCGTATCGTCGCCTTCTCGATTCATCCACTGCCAGCTTGCCGGCCCAACTCACAATTGCAGCCAGCGCGCCACGCGCTCGCACGAGTCTGCCACCAGGTGCGCTCACACGTGTCTGTCACAGTATGAACTTTGAACGGATTCGATATTTCACATATTAAGAGAGTTATAGCAATATTTCATTTTTTCGAAAAAAAAAAAAGTCCCCCATTTTCATCCCCTTCGACCGATTTAGCCCAGTAACGAACTCGTCCGAGATTTTATGGGTATACATATTAGGTAAAAAATTCAAAGTGATTGGTGCAAAATTACGGCAGTTATCGTGTCCACAAGAAACTGATATACATATATATACATATATTACATAAATTATATATAAACTTTTGAACTGACGGTGGTTTTGGGGTCTGGGGGATGTGAAACGCGAAGATATGTCGAAATTTTCCGGAAATCGAAACATGGTACCCATTGCAATAGTTAGCTTTCTAATGAAATCTACCTAAAATACTGCCGTCAACGACACCTAGCTGTGAACTTGGCTACTAGATGCCACCTCAATCAGCAACTCGCAACGAACGTTGGAACTTCCCCTCCGAAGGAAAGCAAACTCAGTTTTTTTAGCGCTCTTAGTAAATCCGACGACTTCAGCCGGGTTTGAACCCGCGACCTTGGGCATAGAAGTTCAGCATGCTACCAGTTCCGATACCGAAGTCGCTTCCCACTGACATATGAAAACTGGTTGGTTGGTTGGTTCCTTAGTTTAGGGGCTGCGACAACGCGGTCATGTAGCCCCGTGTACTTTGGGTGTGTGTAGAATCTGTCTGATAACCGGTGTTAATTGTGATGACTGTATTAGTGTGTGTATCTGTTTTTTAATTCAAGTAGAGACTGCAACTTTGAATTTTCAAATAGTTCCTACTTTTGCCGCCAAACGCCACCGTCAACGACTACTAGGCCTAGTTCAGAACTAGCTACTAGACGCCACCGCAGTCGGCTCTTGGCAACGAACGTAGCAACCTAAGAGCGTTGTTTACATTCTTAACCTATCCAATTTAGTTTCACACAGGTGTAATTAGTGGAAAGATCTTTAACATGCCATAAATCTATGACATGGGACCGCCGGCTTTACTTCCCCTCCGAAGGAAGGCATACTGAGGGATTTTTAACGCTCTTAAAAAATCCGACGGCTTCGGCCGGGTTTGAACCCGCTATCTTGGGCATAGAAGCTCAGCATGCTACCAACTACGCCACCGAAGCCGCCATATGAAAACTGAATGTGATCTCGTGCAGTGGCGTTGTCATAGCAACTGCTGATGGTCATCCCTTATCAATTAAAAGTAAAGTTGTCATGGCAACCTCTCTTGGCACTTGGCATTTTCTTATAATTTAAATCATTTTGTTCACCCCGTGGCGTAATGGTGGGTCATATCAAAAATTCTTTCAGACAAAAGTTTTAGTTAATTATTGGAGGAATATTGTCCATTTTGTGCGGTTTTGATATTGTGCCTATTAACAGAGATATGATTAATGTTTCCCGAAAAACCCACTTTTTCCCACCCCTTTGGTCAATGGTTGGTGCTATCAAAAAACTTATTTGACATAAATTTTTGGCACTTATCCGGCACATATTATGAACTTTGAAGGGATACGATATTTCATGTGTTAAGAGAGTTATAGCGATATTTCACTTTTTCGAAAAAAGCCCCCCATTTTTACCCCCTTTGACCGATTTTGCCCATTAACGAACTCGACCGAGATTTTATAGGGATACATATTATGTAAAAAATTCAAAGTGATTGGTGCAAAATTACGGCAGTTATCGTGTCCACAAGAAACTGATATATATATATATACATAAATTATATATAAACTTTTGAACTGACGGTGGTTTTGGGGTCTGGGGGATGTGAAACGCGAAGATATGTCGAAATTTTCCGGAAGTCGAAACATGGGACCCATTGCAATAGTTAGCTTTCTAAAGAAATCTACCTAAAACAGATAACACACACTAATACAGTCATCACAACACCGGTTATCAGACAGATTCTATACACACCCAAAGTACACGGGGCTATATGACCGCGTTGTCGCAGCCCCTAAACTTAAGAACCAACCAACCAGATTGGTAACACGTCCGGGACTTGTTCCTCTTCTGCCGTAAACAATACTTCTAAAGCATTGTTTACTGTTATAAACTAAGAAAGGTAGAGAGATATTATGAAACTGATGATATAATTGATCTGATTAACACTTCATCGAAAATTCCTGGAAAGTTTACTGTGAAGAAAATGTAATTTGAAGAGTTTTACAAGAGAACATGCTTAAGCAATGACACTTATGGGGAAAATGTAGTAAAACCTAACAAAATAACGTTTTCAATCTCAAAACAAGGTGTTCAGTAAAGAACATATAGCCTACTTTCTTCTAAATGCATGGGTATTGTTATAACTCTTTGTCCTTTGCAAGGAGTATGATTGAATGTTGGTTGTAGTAGCTTGTTGAAATACAACGTGCTATAGGGATATTAAACATGAATATTAGGTGCCCTTTGCTAGTGCTACCTCTGTACCAAATTTCGTTCCATTCGGTTTCACCGTGTTCGAATTGATAAGGGGAATCGATTTTCACACAAAGATGGCCGCCATCCGCAAAATATTAGGCTGATGACCTATTAGTTTGGTCAAAGGATGCTCCCTCCATAAAGGTATGTTGTTGCCAAATTTGCTACAGATCGGATGATTAGGCTAATCGTAATTTGATTTAAGCTTTGAACATTTGTGTGGCCGCCATTACGTTTCTGTCAATATGGCGGCGATATAAATCATGACACTGAGATGCCCTTTGCTAGTGCTATCTCTGTGCCAAATTTCGTTCCATTCGGTTTCACCGTGTTTGAATTAATAGGGAGAATCGATTTTGACACAAAGATGGCCGCCATCCGCAAACTATTAGGTGAATGACCTATTAGATTGGTCAAAGGATGCTCCCTCCATAAAGGTATGTAGTTGCAAAATTTGGTCGAGATCGGATGATTAGGTTAATCGTAATTTGATTTAAGCATTGAACATTCGTGTGGCCGCCATTACGTTTCAGTCAAGATGGTGGCGATATAAAACATGACACTGAGGTGCCCTTTGCTAGTGCTACCTCTGTACCAAATTTCGTTCCATTCGGTTCCACCGTGTTCGAATTAATAGGGGGAATCAATTTTGACATAAAGATGGCCGCCACCTGCAAACTATTAGGCTAATAACCTATTAGATTGGTCAAAGGATGCTCCCTCCATAAAGGTATGTAGTTGAAAAATTTGGTAGAGATCGGATGATTAGGTTAATCGTAATTTGATTTAAGCTTTGAACATTCGTGTGGCCGCCATTACGTTTCTGTCAAGATGGCGGCGATATAAAACATGACACTGAGGTGCCCTTTGCTAGTGCTACCTCTGTACCAAATTTCGTTCCATTTGGTTTCACCGTGTTTGAATTAATAGGGGGAATTGATTTTCACACAAAGATGGCCGCCATCCGCAAACTATTAGGCTAATGACCTAGTTATTTGGTCAAAGGATGCTTCCTCTATAAAGGTATGTTGTTGCAAAATTTGGTAGAGATCGGATGATTAGGTTAATCGTAATTTGATTTAAGCTTTGAACATTTGTGTGGCCGCCATTACGTTTCCGTCAAGATGGCGGCGATATAAAACATGACACTGAGGTGCCTTTTGTTAGTACTACCTCTGTACCTAATTTCGTTCCATTCGGTTGCACCGTGTTCGAATTAATAGGGGGAATCGATTTTCACACAAAGATGGCCGCCATCCGCAAACTATTACGCTGATGACTTATTAGTGTGGTCATAGGATGCTCCCTCCATAAAGGTATGTTGTTGCAAAATTTGGTAGAGATCGGATGATTAGGTTAGTCGTAATTTGATTTAAGCTTTGAACATTTGTGTGGCCGCCATTACGTTTCCGTCAAGATGGCGGCGATATAAAACATGACACTGAGGTGTCCTTTGCTAGTGCTACCTTTGTACCAAATTTCGTTCAATTCGCATTCACCGTGTTCGAATTGATAGGGGGGACAGACATTCAGAGTACACACACTCACACACACACACACACACACACACACACACAGACACACAGACACACACACAGACTCACACACACACATACACACACACAGACAGACACACTTTTTTCGCCCTGTGTTGATCTCATAAGTCTACTTTCATTTTTTGCAAAAATCGAAAGTAGGCTAATACCGTGAAATGTCAGTTTCTTCTGATGAACCAGGGGAGATTGAATGCAGTATGTACACACATCAAAAAAAGTTTTGCATCACCTCGGTTCCCAGATCTCCGGCATATAGACGTTGACTGTGTATATTGTATCCAAGATACAGTCCCTTTGACTGTTCATAGATGTCACTAAAACTGCTCAAGGATGTAAACAACCATGCATGAGCAGGGCCTATTAGACGGAGGGGGTACGACAGCCGATCAGTTCCAGTCATTCCACCAGGACGAAGGTACGCTGCTCATGTTGTCTGTAGTTCTACCATGCCTAGAAGGTCAATACCGCAGTTCGATCGCGTCCGCATTGTTACTTTGTGTCAAGAAGGGCTCTCAACAAGGGAAGTTTCCAGGCGTCTCAGAGTGAACCAAAGCGATGTTGTTCGGACATGGAGGAGGTACAGAGATACAGGAACTGTCGATGACAGGCCTCGCTCAGGCCGCCCAAGGGCTACTACTGTAGTGGATGACCGCTACTTACGGATTGCCGCTCGGAGGAACCCTGACAGCAATGCCACCATGTTGAATAATGCGTTTCGTTCAGCCACAGGACGTCGTGTTTCAACTCAAACTGTGCGCAATAGGCTGCATGATGCGCAACTTCACTCCCGACGTCCATGGCGAGGTCCAGCTTTGCAACCCCGACACCATGCAGCGCGGTACAGATGGGCCCAACAACATGCTGAATGGACCCCACGGAATTGGCATCACGTTCTCTTCACCGATGAGTGTCGCATATGCCTTCAACCAGACAATCGTCGGAGACGTGTTTGGAGGCACCCTGGTCAGGCTGAACGTCTTAGACACACTGTCCAGCGAGTGCAGCAAGGTGGTGGTTCCCTGATGTTTTGGGGTGGCATTATGTGGGGCCGACGTACGCCACTGGTGGTCATGGAAGGCTCCGAAACGGCTTTACGATACCTGAATGACATCCTCCGACCCATAGTGCAACCATATCGGCAGAATATTGGAGAGGCATTTGTCTTCATGGACGACAATTCTCTACCTCATCGTGCACATCTTGTGAATGCATTCCTTCAAGATAACGACATCGCTCGACTACAGTGGCCAGCATGTTCGCCAGACATGAACCCTATCGAACATGCCTGGGATATGTTGAAAAGGGCTGTTTATGGACATCTTGACCCACCAACCACTCTGAGAGATTTACGCCGAATTGTCGTTGAGGAGTGGGACAATTTGGACCAACAGTGTCTTGATGAACTTGTGGATAGTATGCCACGGCGAATACAGGCATGCATCAATGCAAGAGGACGTGCTACTGGGTATTAGAGGTAGTGGTGTGTACTGCAATCTGGACCACAAATGCTGAAAGTCTAGCTGTATGATGGTACAACATGCAATGTGTGGGTCTCATGAGCAATAAAACGAGCTGAAATGTTGTTTGTGTTGATCGCTATTCCCTTTGTATTTAACGGTTCCGGAACTCTTGGAACCGAGGTGATGCAAAACTTTTTTTGATGTGTGTATATTGCTGGATTGACAAGTGGCAGTTTTCGCTTACGAAACACTATGGGGGACTAGAACTACCAACTAATAAAGCCTATTCAACTGTAGCACCCATCAACCACTCAAAAATTGTGGATATAAAGAAAACTTTGGTTTATATTCCGGATGGAAAAGCTCCCATTTTAGAATGAAATACGTCATGGCCTCGAACTACTGTGTCCATTCAAGATGATCAACCAACTGAATAAATGAAGCTCTTAAGTAGTCTGTGCATCAGTTATTACGATATTAAACGAACAAAATAGCATTATGACAATAGTGTTGCATAAATAAAGCATTTTTACAATATTTTAGCAAGTCTTTTTTACCTTTAAACCTCATTTACCGCTAAAAGGGATCATGCCCATGTTGTTTTAAAAAATGTACACCCTTATAAACAAATGCATAAAAATTTTGTCTATCTCTTTTAGACCCATACAAACCGTTGAATAACTAAAAAAAATTGGAAAACCTGAGTTTGAAAATAAAGTGTCAAGACAGTTTTTTGTCCTTCCTGTAAAATTAGGATTTGTGGACTTGTTGCCTTTCTGCAGTTAGCGATGAAGTCCTGAATACTGGAGCAATTTATATTTATTCCAGAGAATACTAGCTGAAATACGGAATAAATCTTTTTTGCATTTTTAGGTTCTGTGATGAGGTATATGGAGCATTTGTGCAGTGTGTCTATTCGCACGGTTATGCACTGATTGCATCGATATTTTAATTCCCATGTCACACCCAAGGAACGTAATTCACCCCAACTTCGAGTTTAAGACACTGTTATTATGTGCAGTAAATATAAGACGGAATATTGAATTATTATTTAAAATCACAGTCAGAGCCATGGCATACTGACTTCGTTCTTTTAACTTTAGCCATCCAACAGGACGTAAAATGGAGTTATATGAGAGATGGAATGGATGAAGATGAATGTAACTGGGCATGGATGTGGAAGCAAGTGGCTGTGGCCTGTCAGAAGGTACCATACCAGCATTTGTCTTGTGTTGAAAATGGGGGAAACCACGGAAAACCATTTCAAGGACGGCTGACAGTTGGGCTTGAACCCACATCTACCGAGTCATCAGAGAGCTTGGCCCAATGACCTAACACTGCGCTTTAGCGAGTGTAGCGACTGCTCTCGGTTCCTTCACAACTGAATCGATATTTTAATTCCCGTGTCACACCTAAAGAACGTAATTCACCCCAACTTTGAGTTTAAGACACTGTTATTATGTCTGGGGAACAAAATAGCATTAGAGTTGTCGAAATATTCGAGAACTAGAACTTCGAATTCTAGAAAAAACAGGACATTACAGTACAGTGGTAAAGCCAGAGGATCTGTATGCCTCCAAGTGTCTAACCCTGAACAAAAAAGGGGAGCTGAAGGAACTTGAGATAAAAGGAAGGAGGATCCTTAGGAAAATTCTCGAACCACGGTAAGATGATGACGAAACATGAAACAAGTAGTTCCGTGAAGAACTATACAGCCTATTTTCATATATCCTGCTCACGTTAATTGCCTCTATCAACATACAAAATTTCAGTTTAATTGCTGTAACAGATTCGTAGATATTGAGAACCGTCTAAATATTTCATATGGTCGCCAGGATGGATTTTTATTTTTGTACTACTACATTAAGATTATTGTGTACGTGTGGTATTCAAACTTCAATCGCAAGATTATAACACAAGAAGTAAAAACGAGATTTTAAAAGTACGCACACGAGCCATCTTGTGATTATGCAAACAATTGAAATAAATTACATGCCAGTGGATCAACATTTGTATAAGCATTTAACTTGCAACGTTTCACGACACTCGGAGAGTTAATTCGCGAGAAACGTCCTTTTAAATATTTATACTTCGCGTCGGCGCCATGTTGGATTCGTGCTCACCAGGTTACTGAAAGTCCTATAGGTGAACATATGTTCATAGTCTCTATCGAAACATAAAAATTTCAGTTTGGTTGCTGTAAAAGATTCATAGATATTGAAAACCGTCTAAATATTTCGGAAGCTCGCAATTTAGGATTGTTATATGTATAGGCCATAGAGTTATGTACCATTCAAGGACAATTATTGCCTAGGTTCATTATTCAAACTTTCACTTCGATCGCATGATTACGACACAAGAAATAAAAACTTAATTTTAAAATTTCGCACAGCCGCCATCTTGAGGTTATGTAAACAATTGAATTAAATTAGATGGCAGTGCTTTATAAACTGCAAAATCATTTACTGTACCATATTTCACAGCGCTCAGAGAGTAAAATCACGAGAAAAGTCTATTAAAATATTTCAAATTCGCTTGGTCGCCATGTACGTTTTGTATTTTACAGGTTTATGAAATATACATAGGTAAACTTGTATTAGTACCCTTTATCACCGTACAAAATTGCAGGGTGATATCTGTAATAGTTTCGGAGATATAGAATGTCAGTGAAATATTTCGCACTGCCGCCATTTTGAGGTTATGTAAACAATTGAATTAAATTAGATGGCAGTGCTTTATAAACTGCAAAATCATTTACTGTACCATATTTCACAGCGCTCAGAGAGTAAAATCACGAGAAAAGTCTATTAAAATATTTCAAATTCGCTTGGTCGCCATGTTCGTTTTGTATTTTACAGGTTTATGAAATATACATAGGTAAACTTGTATTAGTACCCTTTATCACCGTACAAAATTGCAGGGTGATATCTGTAATAGTTTCGGAGATATAGAATGTCAGTGAAATATTTCGCACTGCCGCCATTTTGAGGTTATGTAAACAATTGAACTAAATTAGACTTCAGTGCATTACAATCTTTATAAACAATTGCTGTACCAAGTTTTATTACGTTTGGATAGTTAAATCGCGAGAAAAGTCTATTTAAAAGTCTCAACTTCGCTTGGCCGCCATGTTGGTTCTGTAGTCACCAGGTTTTTGAAAGTCTCATAGGTGAACATCTAGTAGTGCCCTTTATCACAGTACACAATTTCAGGGCGATATCGGTAATAGTTTCGGAGATATTGAATGCTGGTGAAATATTTCGCACAGCCGCCATGTTGGATTGGTGAGACGTAACAAAATTTCAAGGACACGGTCGAGGTCGCCGGGAATAGCGCTATGAACTTACCGAGTTTCATTGAAATCGCTCCAGCCGTTTAGATTTTATTAGGGACACACACACACACACACACACACCCACACACACACGCACACGCACACGCACACGCACACGCACACGCACACGCGCGGAGAAAAGGTGATCTCATAAGCCTATTTTATTCAAAATTGAAAATAGGCTAAAAAAAAGGAAAAATGAAGATGTGTATATGCAGACCGAAACCGTTGTGGTCACAATGCGTAAAAGAAGGCTACATTTTTACGGGCATTTGATGAGCATGGACGGGAACCGGCTGACAAATAATTTTTTTTAAAATACATCACCGGGTTGAAAGCTACTACAAAATGGGTAGAAGAGGTCAAAAGAGACGCCATTGAAGTTGGACTAACTGAACCGAATTGACAATATCAAGACGTTCAAAGAAATAACACCACATCACAGGCCAAATTTGGTAATAACAGAGGAGCAGAGAAAGATTAGAAGTGAAAGAATGAAGAGGTTCTTGGAAAAAAAGAAGAAAAAATTGACCAGAGAGCCTTAGGTTCCATGCGGTCCACAGTTGGCCAAAGTCGGAAACAAAACAAAAAAAACAAAAAAACCAACAACAAAAAAATTGTATTGAACTTCACCGGGAATTTAAAATTACTTCGAAATATTGAAAATTCGTGATATATAAGTTCCACTATAATTGTGTCTGGTTGGTTGGTTCCTTAGTTTAGGGGGTGTGACTACGCGGTCATGCAGTCCCGTGTACTTTGGGTGTGTTTAGAATCTGTCTGATAACCGGTGTTAATTGTGATTGCTGCATTAGTGTGTATTATCTGTAATTCAGGTAAGGACTGCAGACGATCATTTTCAAGTAGTTCCTACTTTTGATACCAAATGCTACCGTCAACGACACCTAGCCGCGAACTTGGCTACTAAATGCCACCACAACTAGCACCTGGTGACGAACGTTGGAACTACAGAGCGTTAATCAACTCCAACCTACAAATTTAGCTTCCCACAATTGTAGTTAGTGGAAGGTTCTTTTACAAGCCATATATTCTACTGAGGGATTTTTAACGCTCTTAAAAATCCGACGACTTCTGCCGTGTTTGAATCCGTGATCTTGGACATAGAAGCTCAGCATGCTACCAACTACGCCACCGAAGCCGCCTGTAATTGTGTGTGTTCAACGTTTGTTTTAGACGATTGCCCTTGACCTTGAAGCCTGCGGGTGAGCCTACACACACTCACTCTCTCACCCTATCGCTTCACACTTGTCACCACCGATCTGATGTAATGGAATTCCAGACTTGAGCAGACAGTACAGTCCACGTCGAAGTATTGTGTGACGGGCGGAAGTACACGTTACGTAGTTACGAACAGACCGTCATTATATTTGCCAATGACTGTACTTCAGCAGAAGTGTGAAACAGATTTGTCAATCATCGGATCGCTTGGGGCAGCTGATAACAACACAGGTACTGTAGTAACTCGCCTCCAGGCTTCCAGTAAGATTTTTCGCTCGTCTAAAACAAACGTCCGACCTTTTTTTTTTTTTTTTTATTTACTTGACGGTCAGACCTGATTCACACAAGCCCCATGATCTCTTGTTTGTATGGATATCTTAACAAATATGTTTTCTGTAAAAATGAAAGTGTGTATTTTTCTCAATTTCCATGGAATTTGTGTGTTATTTAAGCATTTCATACTGTTTTATGACACATGCGTGCAAAAAATAAAACTTTTCTCTGTCTGTCCACAGAAACTACAGCCGTATGCTATTCCCGAGGATATGCACCTCTCTATGCATAATTACATGTGATGATGGCCTCCTCCCTTGTAAAATTTCAATCCGGAGGTAAACTAGTCCCCCGTTCGGATCTCCGGGTGGGGACTACTCGAGAGGGGGTTAACATCACAGAAGTGACAAAGAGGAAATCTGACATTCTACGGATCGGAGCGTGGAATGTTAGAAGTCTGCTAGGAAGTGGAAGGTTAGAAAACTTAGAAAGGGAAATCGATAGGTTGAGGTTGGATTTGGTTGGGATTAGTGAAATGCGCTGGCAGGAAGAACAGGACTTTTGGTCAGGTGACTATAGGGTCATTAGCACTAAATCAAACAATGGCCAAGCAGGGGTTGGTCTCATATTGAGTAGGAAACTAGGACAGCGGGTGGAATATTATGAGCAATATAGTGAACGGATTATTGTAGCAAAAATCATACGAAACCTACCTGCACCACAAGTGGTACAAGTCTATATGCCTACCAGTCGAGCTGATGATGAGGACGTTGGAAAGGTCTACGAAGAAATAGACGAAATTCTGAGGTATATCAAGGGTGATGAAAATGTTATAGTAATGGGAGATTGGAATGCTGTGGTAGGAAAAGGGAGAGAAGGGAAGATAGTAGGAGATTTCGGATTAGGTGAAAGGAATGATCGAGGAAGCAGGCTGATGGAATTCTGCACCGAGCATGAGTTGGTCATAGCTAACACCTTATTCAATAACCACAATAGAAGAATATACACATGGATGAGACCAGGAGATACAGGGCGTTACCAAATCGACTTCATTATGGTCAAGCAGAGGTTTCGAAACCAGATTTTGGATTGTAAAACATATCCTGGTGCAGACATAAACTCTGACCACAATCTGGTTGTAATGAAATGCAGATTAAAGTTGAAGAAACTGAAGAAAAGTCAAAAGCCAAAAAAGTGGGCAATAGACAGACTGAAAGAGAAGGATGTAAACGAAAGATTCAAGAAGAGTATAAAGGAAGGACTAATGAAAAACCCTAAACAAACTTCAATTGCAGACGAATGGGCACTTTTGAAGAATGAAATAACAAAATCCGCAGAAGAAAACATTGGTAGGAAAGAAAGAATAGGTAGAAAACCGTGGATCACTCAGGATATACTAGAATTGATGGATGAAAGGCGGAAACACAAGAATGTAAGAGATGAAAAGGGGAAAGCAGAATACAGACGTCTGAGAAATGAGGTTAACAAGAAGTGCAAGGAAGCGAAAGAAGAATGGTTGAAAGAGAAATGTGCAGGTATAGAAAATTGTCTGAAATTAGGAAAAGTAGACGCAGCTTATCGAAGGATTAAGAATACTTTTGGGGAAAAGAAGACTAAGTGCTGTAATATTAAGGACACAAATGGAAAACCTCTAGCTGATAGGGAAGAAAAGGTTGAGAGATGGAAAGCTTACATAGAGAGTTTGTATAAGGGAAAGGAGATTGAGAATCATGTAATGGAAAGGGAGGAGGAAATTGATGAGGATGCGAAAGGAGATTTAATATTGAGATCAGAATTTGATAGAGCTTTGGAAGACTTAAGCAGGAACAAAGCACCGGGTATAAATGATATACCGATTGAGTTGCTGCGCTGCATAGGAGATGAAGGTCTGATCAGGTTATTTCACTTGATGTGTAGGATTTATGAGACAGGTGAGATACCCCCTGATTTGAAGAAGAATGTAATCATCCCTATAGCAAAGAAAGTGGGAGCTGACAGATGTGAAGATTACCGGACAATCAGCTTGATCACTCATGCTTCAAAGATCCTGTCTAGAATAATTTACAAGAGGATTGAAAGCCAGATAGAAACGGAGTTGGGTGACGAGAAATGTAAGAACAAGGGAAGCTGTACTAAGTCTTAGGCTGATTTTGGAAGGTAGAATAAGGAAAGATAAGAGAACGTTCATGGCATTTGTAGACTTAGAAAAGGCTTTTGATAACGTTGATTGGACTAAATTGTTTGACATTTTGAAATCTATTGGAATAAAGTCCGGGGATAGGAGGGTAATCTACAATCTATACAGAAACCAGACAGCAGTCATTCGAGCTGAAGGACATGAGAGAGAAGCTGGTATTCAGAAAGGTGTTAGGCAAGGCTGCAACTTATCACCCATACTTTTCAATCTTTACATTGAACAAGCAATGAAGGAAATTAGAGAAAAATTTAAAGTGGGAGTGAAGATTCAAGGAGAAATAATTTCAACTCTGAGATTTGTTGATGACATCGTCATCTTGGCCGACAAGCCTGAGGATTTGAATGAGTTTTTGAATAGTATGGACTCCGTCTTACGGAAAGAATTCATGATGAAAATTAATAAATGTAAAACAAAAATACTGGAATGCAGCCGAAATAAATCAGAACACTCCATGGAGATCAAATTGGCAGGTAAAAAGCTGAAGCAAGTAGGAGACTTCTGTTACTTAAGAAGCAGAATATCCAGTGATGGACGAAGCAAAGAGGATATAAAAAGTAGGTTGGCACAGGCAAGGAAATCATTTCTACAGAAAAGGAACCTGTTGACATCGAATATAGATTTAGGTGTTAGGAAGTCATTTTTGAAAGCCTTTGTCTCGAGCGTGGCGCTCTATGGAAGTGAAACTTGGACTATTGGTGCAGCAGAAAAGAGGAGAATTGAAGCATTTGAAATGTGGTGTTACAGGAGAATGATGAAGATCAGATGGGTAGATAGTGGTGTATTCTTTGGAATACACGGTAAGATGGAGTAAGCTTTTGCTTCTCTCTGCTTTAGTTCATCCCTTCCTATTTTCGCAAACACCAACAGTGATCTTCTGATTTCTCTTTGTTGGTATATGCCTCTCGCACTACCTGTAAGTCTGTTCTAGATATATATCTTCCATGACCCACCTAGCGTCATCTAGCAGCGAATCTCTGAAGTTCCTCAATTCTTCCCTGTACAAGAGGACTTCCTTATCAATCTAGCCACCAGATCTCGTCGCTATCGCCAGCTATCATCTCCGTGATCAAGAGAACTTCGTCTACATTTTCACCCTCCAGGCTGTGCTAGTGATGCCTGCTATCAACTCTTTGAAGACAATGTCATCAAGAGAAATCATTATTTTTAAGTTGGCTATTCTTATATGTATTCCTTTTGTTTCCCACCCTCACTCTTTTCCCTATCCCTGGTCCCTCCGCGCTTCGTTGAGCTGGCCTCACTTGTGCGTTTGAAGTCAAACTAGTCAGTTGGAGCTTTACTAAAGCTCGTCTCCTCACCTCGAGAGACAAACTTTCAAATCTTCGCCATGTTGTGAATTCCTGACTAACGGTCACCTAAGGATTCGCCGTTCATCAGAAATGAGCTAAGTACTACTTCAACGTTCTTCAACTTATTTTAATTGATTTTAAATAGCTACATGCTTTTTAATGATCATTTTATAGGCAGTGTGAGATTTCTTATCTGGGGCAATGATCATCCTTCGCGGGATTTTCTATGTTGGGCTTTTGTCTATCTAAGCCAATCTTAACATGAAGCAGCATTCCTTATGCTTATTAAATGAGAGATTTTCTCACAACGTGGGACACCATTAAGTTACCCACTGTCTATAAAATACTTAGCTCGTTCCACCGTTGGACTAATTTCTGCCCTATTCTTCAGTCATTATTATTCTGGAATTTCCTATGCCGAACAATTCATCTACAAGTTAAACCTTCTAGTACTTTCCACTCACATATGGGAATCCTTTTTCAAACTAAGGAATCTTCCTTATGAACTGCTAATCAATATCTAATTTTTCTTCCTCCGTTGGGATTTTTCTGGTGCATTCAACTATAACCTACAAGTTTTTCAAGCAATAGACTCTCGCAAATCTAGTGTAACTAGTTATTTTCCACCATTGCAATAACTTTCTTTGCCATCAACTTTTTGTGCTACTACAGTGAACTTTTCAACTATATCAACAAACTATAGTGATAACAGTGCCTGTTTAACTTTTCATCCGCGTCGCGCTCGTCCGAGTACAATAAATACGGCCATGAACACACTTCCACAATCCCATTTGATCTTTCCCAAACCCTTTACTAACAAACTAAAATAATAAAATTGTTACTTCAGGTCTTTTTTTTTTCAATTAGGTGTCACTCTCAATAAGTGCCCTCCCTTATTTGCTCCAAGTACAACGAATTAATGTCTGTAAAACTTCGTGTCTAGTACACGCCTTAAAGTACATTGTTTCTCCCTCCTAATTAGGGAATACAATTCATTCTACTCAAAAGTGAGTTATCTCTAGGTTTCACGAAAGGGAAATTTGCCCCATTTTTCTCGTGATCCCTATTTAAACATAGGAGTTCTAAAAAGTTCCTTTCAATTTTTCTCTTCAGGTTTCACAATAAGTGACCTGCCCTATTTGTATAATCTCCTATGTATAATCTACCCACGTAGTTCTGTATTAATACAAGAAGTTATAGAAACTTCTATTTCATTCTTCCTGTTTTTTGTTGATGTTACTTTCGAAGTTGTTATTTGTTCATATTTCTAAGATACCTATCTAGAAATCCTTAAAGTACACACCTTGTACTTGATTTATTGTTTAACCTTAATTACTTTAATTATCTTAAAATTTTCCATTTATTCATCTTAGCAACAATTCCAAATCTTACGAAGATTTTAAAGCATATAAAATGTTTAAAACCAATAGAATTGTCAATTGCCTGGCGCAAGCTTTAGATGTTTTCGGAGGTCTGCGACCCCAATTGTTTACAAAATGAAAATTATATATTTGTTACATAAACTACTTCATTTTACATTGTTAAATAAATTAAGATTTGTTCTTTTGATTTATCATTTCTCAAACATAACGGTTAGGCAAGATCCTGTCTTCCCTGACTCTTCCTAGGTTTATGCTCTCTTTAATAAAAATAAATCCATTGATAGGGTTTTCACCACTTGTTGCATTTGAGTAAGAACTCTTAGTTAGTAACTTAGTAAAGTCTCTCTTAGCTTTAATAGCTAATTCTAACTGGCCAGTAAGGCAAGCATAGCTCGCTACGCCAGCTTCCTGCTTGTGGAGATTATCTCTACCACTTATGGTTGGTTTTTCAAAATTTAAGTGTTTCTCATTGTCTAAACTTTTAGTCGGCGCCTTGCTGGGTAAAAGCTTAGTCATTTCTAAATGCAACTATTGGTGCTCTTACCAAAATTATTCCCAAGGGCATAATTGCTTTATCCCTGTCCTTCTTGGAAGCATTCGGTCGCTCTTTAGAAATTCTACAATTTCAAGAACTAAAATATCACGGCTGATTCAAATCATTTGTATTCTTCAAAATACTTATTTAGAAACAAACTCCTTTGAACAGATACACAATAAATCTGTTACTCTTTGTCTTGCCAGACCACCACCCTTCCCCATAGTAGGTATATTTATGCTTGAGAGGGAATACGCTATAGCAGCTTTCTTGCGAATAGCCCAAGTTCCAGCTGCGTTTCCTGTTAGCTTCGCCCAGGTCCCTACCCACTTTAGGTATCGGAAAGCGGATTTGCAGTGGCAGCTGCCTTTGAGTATACTTAAAGTTAAAATTATAACTTCTGTTAGACTCTCGTCCTATTTCTCCATCCTTTTTCTCCAGTCCGAAACCCACTTCTTTTTCTTCATCATCTTCCCTTGGGGGTTAGGTTATTCCCAAGCTAATAATCTACCCAGATAGGGTTACAAACAAAGAGGTATTAAGACGAGAGGGAGAGGAGAGATGTTTCTGGCGAGTGCTAATGAAGAGATGAGATAGGTTAGTAGGACACATACTAAGACACCCAGGAATAGCAAGCTTACCCTCAGCCAAGTAGTTTTCCATGTATATAGTTTTAAGTGAGCGGTTCCTAGAAAAGACGTAAAAAACACGGACAATTTTTCATACAACCACAAACAAATAAATAATTAATAAACTTTAAAATAATTGGCTTATATAGTCTAACGCAGAATTAAACAAGGAAAATATTGGTATAACTCGTTTTTCAATAGGTCTGTTGGTTTGGTTGTAATTTAGGCCTAAACTCGAGTATCCATAATAAAAAATCCGATAGTAGTTATGGAAGGAAGGGTCGAGGACAAGAACTGTAGGGGTAGACCAAGGTTAGAATATGTTAAACAGATTGCCTCGGATGTAGGGTGTGGTAGCTATGTATAGATGAAACGGTTAGCTCAGGACAGGGAGGCATGGAAAGCTGCATCAAACCAGTCAAAAGATTGAAGACTCAAACAACAACTATGCGCTTATAACTCAAGAACAGCTGGGTGGATTATGGTAAAATTTGGTATGGGTATCCATCTAAGGCCAGGCACCAATCATTTATATAACGCTTCACCATACCTCTCATGACAGGGGAGCTATGGGGTAAATCCCCTCAAAATAGGCGAAAGACGAGACAAGGCTCATTTTGAGCCCAATGATGTGAGAAACAAAACTCTGATTAAAGAAAAGATTCTTATATAATCTAAAAACTTTTCATGAGATACCTTCAATGGGGGTATACTTTGACCAGAATTTGAGGAAAAGTTTGCAGGACCTGGAGGATGATAGGCTTCTCGTTGCGAGCGGATGTGTGGTCGTTATCGTGCACATAATCAGTGTGGTTGGAAGTTTGACGTGATTTATCCACCGGGTCCTGCCAAACGTTTCTCAAAATTTGGTCAAACTATACCCACTTGACGGTACATGTTTTTATGTAAGCTACTTAATTTCAAAGACTCACCGACAGCTGTAGCTACGCTCGCTAAAGCGCAGCTGTAGGCCATGGGGCCAGGCTCTCTACGGACTCGGTAGATGTGGGTCCAAGCCCCACTGTTGTCCGTCCTTGAAATGGTTTTCCGTGGTTTTCCCCATTTTCAACTCCAGGCAAATGCTGGGACGGGACCTTCTGACCGGCCACGGCCGCTTCCTTCCACATCCTTGCCCAGTTTCATTCAACTTCACTCATTTTTATCTCTTTAACTTCTCTCACGAGGTTGGCGTCATGAAGGGCATCCGGCCGTAAAAAAACATCCACCACATTTGAATTGTATCGCACCTCATCCCCGACTCCGTTGGAAAAAAGAATAATAAGGTGTAGACATACACACAATAGTAAAATCGGATGGTCCCACGGGAACCCCAAAAACCATGTTTACGAGATATGAAGAGAGAGAACGAGAAAACTCAATATAATTGACAAATTACATTTAGAACCCGTGATTATGAGAGCGTTTTTCCCTAGTTAAGTACAGAAAGTCGTTTAAACAAGTAGTTCCGTGAAGAACTATACAGCCTATTTTCATATAAGTTATCCTACTTATGTTAATTGCCTCTATCTACATACAAAATTTCAGTTTGATCGCTGTAATAGATTCGTAGATATTGAGAACCGACTAAATATTTCGGTTGGTCGCCATGTTGGATTTTATACATGTAGGTCCTAGAGTTATGTACTGTTACATGAAGATTATTGTGTACGTGTAGCATTCAACCTTCAATCGCATGATTAGGACACAAGAAGTAACAAGGAGATTTTAAAATTTCGCACAGCTGCCATCTTGTGGTTATGGAAACAATTGAAATAAATTAGATGCCAGTGGATTAACATTCGTATAAGGATTCACGGTACCAAGTTTCACTGCACTCGGATGGTTAAATTGCGAGAAACGTCCATGTGAATTTTTATACTTCGCGTCGCCGCCATGTTGGATTTGTGATCACCAGGTTATTTAAAGTCCTATGGGTGAACTAAAGTTCATAGCCCCTATGAACTTTTAAAAAATTCAGTTTGATTGCTATAATAGATTCGTAGATATTCAGAGCCGTCTAAATATTTCGGATGGTCGGCATGTTGGATTGTTAAATGTATAGGCCATAGAGTCATGTAGCATTAAAGGAAAATTATTGCGTAGGTTCATTATTCAAACTTTCATTTCGGTCGCATGATTACGACACAAGAAATAAAAACTTAATTTTAAAATTCGTAAGCCGCCATCTTGAGGTTATGTAAACAATTGAACTAAATTAGATACCAGTGTATTACAATGTGTATAAATATATACTGTACCAAGTTTTATTGCGTTTGGTTGGTTAAATCGCGAGAAACGTCTATTTAAAAGTCGCAAATTCGCGTGGCCGCCATGTTGGTTTTGTAGTTACCAGTTTTTCAAAACTCACATAGGTGAACTTCTAGCAGTTCCCTTTATCACAGTGAACAATTCCAGGGTGATATCGGGAATAGTTTCGGAGATATTGAATGCTGGTGAAATATTTCGCACAGCCGCCATGTTGGATTGGTGAGACGTAACAAAATTTGAAGGGCACGGTCGGGGTCGCCCGGAATAAGGCTATCAACTTACCGAGTTTCATTGAAATCGATCCAGCCGTTTAGAATGTATAAGGGACACACACACACACACACACACACACACACACACACACACGGACAAAAGGTGATCTCATAAGCCTATTTTTTCAAAATTGAAAATAGGCTAAAAATGGGTACTTCTGCTGGTAGATAATAAATTGAGGGAAATTAATGCTATTCTAGTAACTTGGCATTTAAACATCCGCATACGCCATTGAACCGAGCCAGGAATGAAACCCGCTATGTTGGGTTTTAAAGGCCAACGCTTAATTGACTGCGCCACTCGGAACGACAATACAATACATTCTATACATTCTATACATTCTATTTTGTTCTGGGAATTGTTCAGGGAAAACTTGATGTATTTTTCTATCTTGTGCAGGTGTTTTAAAGTACTGTCTAAATATTGTCCCAGAGAGACAGTGCCCCAAAGAGTGCAGGCAAGCTAGCTGGCAGCAAGCAGGTCTGTCTGTTCGCTCGCCATTCATTCCAGCAGGCCATGGTAGGGCATTGACCCCACAGTGTCTGCATGCCAACAGCGAGCATTCTCCAGACGGCCTTGAGCCAACAGGCATGCAGACAGTATTTTTTAAACCAGGTAAATACCAAACGAGGCCCATAAGAACAATACAGTATGCTTAAAATATGCCCCTAAAATACTGCGAATAATAATAATAATAATAATAATAATAATAATAATAATAATTCTGTAGAAAAACTCCATGAAATAGCAGCCAAAACAGGACTCCAAATTTCATTTGAGAAAATAAAGTGTATGGAAGGGACTAAATTGGGTTTCAACAATCAACCATTAATCACCAAGTATGGGGATATCGCTCAAGTAGACAAATTTTAATATTTAGGGAATAATAATAATAATATCGTATGGTCTCGAGTGCCAGGTGCAAGCTTTGTTATTTGATACCCAGACGGTAGCTTGCATGTCGAATTTCGTTGTTCCTCGAAGCACTATGAAAGTCACGGAGGTTAGATATCTAAGCTCCTTGAACACAATAGCGCTTTCTAGTAGAGAAATGAGGAACTTTGTGTTGGCGGAAACTCCCGAGATTAATTTTGCCATTATGAACACGGCTTACTGAATTCAAATGGGTTCTTTGACATGCCAACATCGTAATACATGCGTGTCATAATTTTTGCCGCCTTTCAAAAATCACTAACCACGGCCAGGAGCGAATCTGCAATATTGGGGTTAGTAAACCGACAAGCCACTCACCCACCGTGGCAAGCTAATATTTAGGTGAAATTATTGAACCAGCAGGGTTAAATCAGCAAGCTAACAGTGAATGAACTAGAAAGAGCATACAAAATTACTTGGAACAGATACAATAAAATAACTATATCAACAGAGGCAAAATTAAGACATTATAACACAGTCGTTTTAACAGAAGCTCTATAGGTAGGCTTGCCATACGTCCCGGTTTGACCGGGACAGCCCCGGTATTTTGCTCTTGTCCCGGTGTCCCGCCCGGTTTTATCAATGTCCCGGAAAACGGCTGTATGATGTAAAAAGTAATGAATTTATGTGTTTAAGAATCTTTTATGAATCGGTTACTTTTCAACAATCAACATCGTTGACTATCGCGTACGGCGTCAAAGAGGTCAGAAGTATTGATAACTCATTAATTAATTTTTTTTTTTTTTTAGTTTGACAACAAAAGTTTTTTTTTGTATTTGTTTTTGTAGTTAGACAAAAAGTTGTAGTTTTTCAAAAAATAATAAGACTTAGTAATTGTTCAATTGAACAATTTTATGAAGTATTTTAAATCGTATTTTATTAACACTTCTTGCTAGATGGTAGACCAGAAAAATATCATTAAAAAAGAAAAAAATATTTTTATGTAGCAAAAATTCCCTTTTTATTTTTAAAATGTGTGTAGAACTAACAATTTAAAGTGCCAGATTCCCCCCTCCCGCACGTCCGAGGCTTAAAAAAAACTTAAAACTTACCATTTTGCTTCTAATTTTTAAAACAATTCCCGGGGGAGGACTCCCGAACCCCCGCTCTGCTGGGGGCTATTCCATATCGGTAAGGCCATCCCATATTAATGTGTCCCGGTTTCACTCTCCAAAAATATGGCAAGCCTATCTATAGGCATATGAAACTATTATAATTGGTGGCAAATCTGGAATAAAAATGATCGATAAACAAGAAAGGAAATTCCTCAGGAAAATCTTAGAACCAAAGTGTGAAAATGGAGTTTGGATGAAAAAGAAATCACATGCAATTTATGAAGTTACAGAAAAAGCACAGATACCATAAGGAAACGGTAGTTACAGTTTTACGGACACCTACATATAATGGATAATATCAGGCTCACAAAGAAAATTTTCAACCTAGCCAATGGAAAATCAAAAACAACTGGCTAAAATAAATCAGTGAAGATATAAATGAAATTGGCTGTCATGAAGAAACTATTCAAGACGGAACAACATTCAGATCTTCAATTCACAAACACAAATTTTCTGAGAAGCCCACCCGACAAAATACAGGATGGACAGACCAGCGTAAAAGGGAACAAAGCGAGGGGATGAAGAGATATTGGGAAGGAAAGAAGGAAAAATCTTAATAAGTTCAAACATGCTCCTTAGTTGCGCTCAACGAATCAATAATAATAATAATAATAATAATAATAATAATAGTAATAATCAGTTGTTACTGATAAAACCATATCAGCAAACCGGCCAGATAACGTTCTTGTGGACAAGGTGCAGAAGAGAACCTTCCTCATTGGTATTGCAGTGCCCAATTCCCATAATCTGCAACAAACCTGCTGTGATAAGATCACCAAATATCTGCCCTTGGCTGAGGAAATACGGCAAATGTGGAGACAGGAAAGTGTAGTGGTTCTGCCCATAGTCATTTCTTCTACCAGCATCATCCCTAAATCATTGGCTCGCAACCTAGAAATATTGGGAATACATCCTGGTCTACATATCACCATGCAGAAGGTTGTCAACAAGAAAACCAAGCAAACTACTGTACCTTGATTGATATTGCGATTCCTAACAACAAGAGTCTCCAGTCAAAACATATAGAAATATCAGCAAATACAGCGAGTTGGTCGACCCTATCAAAATACACACATCAAAAAAAGTTTTGCATCACCTCGGTTCCAAGAGTTCCGGAACCGTTAAATACAAAGGGAATAGAGATCAACACAAACAACATTTCAGCTCGTTTTATTGCTCATGAGACCCACACATTGCATGTTGTACCATCATACAGCTAGACTTTCAGCATTTGTGGTCCAGATTGCAGTACACACCACTACCTCTAATACCCAGTAGCACGTCCTCTTGCATTGATGCATGCCTGTATTCGCCGTGGCATACTATCCACAAGTTCATCAAGACACTGTTGGTCCAAATTGTCCCACTCCTCAACGACAATTCGGCGTAAATCTCTCAGAGTGGTTGGTGGGTCAAGACGTCCATAAACAGCCCTTTTCAACATATCCCAGGCATGTTCGATAGGGTTCATGTCTGGCGAACATGCTGGCCACTGTAGTCGAGCGATGTCGTTATCTTGAAGGAACGCATTCACAAGATGTGCACGATGAGGTCGAGAATTGTCGTCCATGAAGACAAATGCCTCTCCAATATTCTGCCGATATGGTTGCACTATGGGTCGGAGGATGTCATTCAGGTATCGTAAAGCCGTTTCGGAGCCTTCCATGACCACCAGTGGCGTACGTCGGCCCCACATAATGCCACCCCAAAACATCAGGGAACCACCACCTTGCTGCACTCGCTGGACAGTGTGTCTAAGACGTTCAGCCTGACCAGGGTGCCTCCAAACACGTCTCCGACGATTGTCTGGTTGAAGGCATATGCGACACTCATCGGTGAAGAGAACGTGATGCCAATTCCGTGGGGTCCATTCAGCATGTTGTTGGGCCCATCTGTACCGCGCTGCATGGTGTCGGGGTTGCAAAGCTGGACCTCGCCATGGACGTCGGGAGTGAAGTTGCGCATCATGCAGCCTATTGCGCACAGTTTGAGTTGAAACACGACGTCCTGTGGCTGAATGAAACGCATTATTCAACATGGTGGCATTGCTGTCAGGGTTCCTCCGAGCGGCAATCCGTAAGTAGCGGTCATCCACTACAGTAGTAGCCCTTGGGCGGCCTGAGCGAGGCCTGTCATCGACAGTTCCTGTATCTCTGTACCTCCTCCATGTCCGAACAACATCGCTTTGGTTCACTCTGAGACGCCTGGAAACTTCCCTTGTTGAGAGCCCTTCTTGACACAAAGTAACAATGCGGACGCGATCGAACTGCGGTATTGACCTTCTAGGCATGATAGAACTACAGACAACATGAGCAGCGTACCTTCGTCCTGGTGGAATGACTGGAACTGATCGGCTGTCGTACCCCCTCCGTCTAATAGGCCCTGCTCATGCATGGTTGTTTACATCTTTGAGCAGTTTTAGTGACATCTATGAACAGTCAAAGGGACTGTATCTAGGATACAATATACACAGTCAACGTCTATATGCCGGAGATCTGGGAACCGAGGTGATGCAAAACTTTTTTTGATGTGTGTACAATGGCATGTAGAGCGGGTAATGACCATACATATCATTGTCTCGAGAACGAGCGTAATCCCAAGTACCTTGCTCCAAGGCCTTAAAGAACTGGATCTGGATACTCGGCTGTACAAACTAATGCAGAAGGCAGTAGTTCTATCAACAACCAGAATCGTTCGGAAGTTCATGGGTAGCGAAATTCCAGCTTAGAAGTTGCTGTTTCAGTAACTATACTTTGGTTCACTGAAACCCGTATAGTTATGTTGTAATGTACCAGCAATGTGTTATATGTACTGTATAAACTGATAATAATAATAATAATAATAATAATAATAATAATAATAATAATAATAATAATAATAATAATAATCAAGAGCTCTACACGTACTGTGAAAGAATTACGGATGTTGTTAGGAAACGACGTCTAGCATTTTATGGACACGTCTACAGGATGCATCCTACCGGGTTGATCAACCAGCTCCTCGGTTACTGGCAAAAGCGGAAGACCAAGTCACCATGGCTGTGGGAAGTGAGCAAAGATCTGCAAGAACTTGGAGGGACGGAAAGAGACTTAAAAGACCGGACATCTCTCAGGAAGATGCTTCAGCAATTGAGGTTCCAGGACAAACCACCAAGAAAGAAAACAGGTGCCCTCTGGACACAGGAGAGGAGGGAACAACACAGCCAGAGGATGCGTAACTACTGGGCAATCATCAAAGCCCACTCCAAATGTAACATTTGAATGTCGTGGTCCTTAGATGGCCTATACGAAACAATAATAATAATAACAACAATAATAATAATAATAATAATAATAATAATAATAATAATAATAATAATAATTTCAATAATTCCAGAATTTCAAAATACAGATGGCCTATAGAATCCCCTACAACAGATATAACAAAAAATCAATATCGAAGAAAGCAAAATTAAGACATTACACCACATAAAACCTAAAGCACTCTAAGCCTTGTTCATTGGAGGTAGATCTCTTATTAAAGACGTAGAGAAACAAGAAAATAAAATATTGAGGAAAATCCTTGGTCCAGTCTGTTCAGAAGGGAACTGGATGAAACGGAAGTCTCAAGAGCTTTATCAGCAAGCTGAAAAGACCACTGATATCTTCAGGAAAAGGCGATTGAAGTTCTACGGCCACATTCTCAGAATGAACAATGACAGGCTCACCAAAAGGATTCTCGACCTTGCTCTTTCAATTAAATTCAACAACAACTGGCTTAGTGAAATAGAAAAATACCTTCAAGAAATTGGCATTACGGAGGAAATTAGTTACAATATTGACTCCAGTTCAGAACATTAATCGACAACCATCATTGCTCTGAGAAAATGACTACCAGGACCAAGGCATCATGGACTGAAGAACGAAGGAATATTTTCAGTACCCAGATGAAGAGATTTTGAGAGAAGAATAAAACATTAGCTAAATACATTCCATCGCGCTCCACAGATGGGAATAAATAAATAAATAAATAAATAAATAAATAAACAAACAAACAAACAAATACATAAATACATCAAATAAATCAAATAAATCAATAAATAAATAAATAAATAAATAAACAAATAAATACATAAATACATCAAATGCATCAAATAAATCAATAAATAAATAAATAAATACATAAATAAATAAATGACTAAATAAATAAATGACTGAATAAATAAATAAATAAATAAATAAATAAATGACTGAATACATGAATAAATAAATGACTGAATTACTAAATGAATAAATCAATCAATCAATCAATCAATCAATCAATAAATCAATCAATAAATAAACAATCAAAGGAAGAACCAGAAAACTTGACCTGGCCTACAAACTAACACAGAATAAATACAACAAACGAGCTTTATCATACAAGGCCAAAATCAGACACTACAAATCGGTAGTACAACCTGAAGGATTGTACGCTTCAGAATGTCTTATTTTAAGTAAAAAGGGGGAACTTCAAGATCTAGAAAAGAAAGAAAGAAAGAAAGAAAGAAAGGAAGATTCTGAGAAAAATACTTGGACCACAGATGACTACTGATGGGACATGGAAGAAGAACAAAAATAATAGTACATTATGCAACGAGCCTATAATGCAATAATTAAGACACGAGTATGTTTATAATTTTCAAACGAGTGTCTTAATTAGCCTACCATTATAGGAGAGTTGCATACGACTGTTTATGTTCGACGATAATTATAACTTTTTTATATGTTTTAACATAAATATTCATAAATATCTGGTGAGAGTCAGCCACTTGAATTTTGTGATCGGAGTGCAAGCACTGGGTATAACATCTCTGTTTTTCAAGTTCTTTGACTGACCTACGCATGCGCTCTGCGTGCTTGCAATGTCATATGTTTACAGCCTGCCGTCCAGCTCTATAGCATTCACTAATATTGTCACCGAAGTCATTTGAAAGCAATGCGCTGTGTAGAAATTGGAGTTGGGGATATGAAGGTAGGCTACAGTGCTATTTCTTGTATTATATTCGCCAGTTTATTTACGCGAACATAGGACGGTGCGTATTCCAAGTCGGTAATTTATATAGAAAGATGCCTTGTTTATGTCCGACATGTTGGATTTTGAGCGCATGCGCGAAGGTATCCTTACCTAATTGGTCAATGAATGAGCTCTGATTGGCTGGAGAAACTGTATCGTAATGAAAATCAGTGTTATAATGACCATCATTATGATACAGTTTTCTGACACATAACGTTTACATTTCGGCATCGACGAACGTAAAGAACTTTACAAGTGTACTGAAAAGATCACAGACGTAATGAAGAAGCGGAGGCTCAAGTTCTACGGACATTTACTACGAATGGATGAAGGCAGGCTGACCAAAAGTATCTTCAACTACATCATGGGGTTAAGGGTCACATCTAAATGGGTAGATGAGGTGAAGAGGGATGCAGCGGAAGTTGGAATTACTCCACCGATGGCCCACGATAGAAGAGAGTTCCGCAGTCGAGTTGACGGAGTAAAATCATTTCAGGAGAAACCACCAAGCAGGAGGCCCAAACGGACCATTTCCGAGGAGGAGAGAAAACAAAGAAGTGACAGGATGAAGACGTTCTGGGAAGAGAAGAGAAAGAAAGTCAATAAGTCTTGAGTTCCTTGCGGTCCATAGTTGGCCAAATTCGATGATTAAAAAACAAAACAAAAAACAAAACAAAAACAGATAAATAAATATATCAATCGATGCCACATGAAAACTATCCAAGTATTGACAAAATCACTGATTCCATCAGAAAGAGTTTATAGTCACATAACGAATTGATGGCAATAAGCTAGCAAATAAAATGTTAAACCTAGTACTATCTCTGAAGAACCACAACAATAGGCTGGTAGAAATAACACACGACCTTCAAAAAATTGGTATTAACAGAGAAATCATTCACAAAGTACAAAATTTAGAACCATAATAAACGGCCAAGAATTTGCCGAGAAACTTACACGGAGGAATACAGAATGGACAGAAAGTAACCGATGAAGAGATATTGGGAAGAAAAGAGGAAATATTGTGCCAAATATGATAAGTTTTAACGCGCTCTTTACTTCGACACAACGGAGAAATAAATGGCGTATTTGCATGCAATTTTCACTGTTCTTGTTTGCTTCCAAATGAAAACTTACTTTTTAAAATATATATTTGCATAAATATGCTAGTTCAAGTGTTGAAATCAGCCTATGCCACTGACTTAGCTATTGTTGTTTGTTTAATATCGAGCAATTACTTGAGAGGAATTTGTTTGACAGCATCTGAAACTGAAATGACAACATTTTATGACCCATAAACGTGTATAAATGGAAGATGAGCAAATAAAATAATACAGCTACACCTAAAATACCAGATTTAATGTTTGTGGAGTCTCTCCCAGTCCAATTCACGTCCACAGACGCAATGAGATTGGACAACCGTTCATTTTATGGGAGAACTTAATTCTTTTAACAGATGATCTTTACCATTCTGGCCAAGCAGTGTGGTGGTTTAAATTATTGCGTACCGTGGTAGAATATAAGTGTGCTGGAATTTCCAGAGCTCTATAGCAGATTGTTGTTTTTAATTCATTTGAGGGGTTGTAGTTGGATATGTGTGGAAATTATCTAATAACCTGTATTTATGTGATGACTGTAGTAGTGTGTGTAGTTGTGTCAGGGACAGGGACGAAGGTCTTGAAGTAATGCACTATCTTGGCATTTGTTTGGAAGGAGTGTGGAAAAACCGCACTCAGGAGAGCCACTGGCAACGCCGGTATTCGAACCTACGATCTCCGAACTTGCTCCAGCTTACCATCGTGGTCGTGGTTAATGATTTGACGTGTATGGCTACGCCGAGTTTTTAACCTATCACTTCATTGTAAAAAAAATCATATTATAGCCTATTTACCATATGGCAAGACATGTATGATGTACATTATGTACAAAATTACACAGCAACAAGAAACATTTTTTAAAAAGTCACGCAATTTCCAGTATCTCACAACTGAATGTCAAGCTTCTGAACCCATTGCACTGCTTCTGCTGTTGGTATAAAGAAGACCTCCAAGTTGCCCTGATAAGCCCGAAGCTGATACTCACTTACAAAATGTGGAGTGATGTTCAAAGATATTCTATATTTTTCTTTCTTCGGCTTATCCCATTTAATTGGAGTCGCCGGAGCCTATCTGGCTCATTTTGATTTTGGCTGGTGATTTAAGACCGGATGCCCATCCTGACGCCACGTGATTCCGGGTGAAAATTCCACTCAACTGTCAATGGGATGTGATCCCGGCCGTCCGGGCAGTTAAGCCACTACGCCATCACGCTCTCAAGGGAAAAATGGGAAAATCCTACAGCAATTCCAGAAAGCAAAAATAATTTCCATTTTGAAATCTGGTAAACTGGCGAACAGACCTGACAGTTACAGATCTATAGCCCTCTTTGGCTGTTGCTATCAACTATCAAAGAAATTTGTCAAAGATCTTTGATAAAATATCTTTTATAAAAGATATGGCGGTGTAATCTTTTATAAAAGGTGGTTTTATAAAATTTAATTTATAAAATGTATGAGCATCATCCTATCTTTGATAAAAGATTCAAACCAAAATGGCGGATCATAACAGCTGGAATATTACCACAGCAGATATGCTCATATCAGAGTGTGAAATGCAAGAAATGTTACAAAAAATGTTACATAATGAATGGTATACAATGTAAAACATAAATAACAGATATAAACTGTAGGTAAAAATAGCCCAGGCTATATGCGCTGCACACAAAGGACGCACATTTCAGGATATGAGGAGTAGTTAAATAGGCTGAAATAAGCCGTGAATGTTAGTGCATTTTATGTTATAATATGTGTATTATAATTTTTCAATTATACGTATGATATTACATACAAGTATAAATGAGCAATTTATTCCTACCGGTACGAAATGTATCCATCCAACGATGACATGGCAGTGTCCAGTTAGCGGAATGAGTAGAGCGCTCGACTCTTGTTCGAGGGTTACGCGGATCGAATCCCACGTAAGGTGTCATTTTTTACTTCGTATGTTTCAATTTTCTTTGCTCGGGCAGTGGTTTTTTCGAACGTCACCATCATTCATTTGATCATAATTATTAATAATTAAATATTAATGTAATATTTCAAGTGCTCGTACTGCAGCTTGTTCGCCAAGATTTTACTCGTAATACACGTTCACTTTTTCTTTCCGTTTCTTTTATATACCGGTATTGCCACCACAGAATTTCAACTACCGTAATACAGTAAAGTGAACAAGGATCTGTCCTTCATCCATTTTGGGTGAACTATGATAAAATATTTGATGTAGTGTAATGGTGTTATTATTGCTGTGTATAACTTTTATAAAAGTTCAGTTTTATAAAATATTTGATAAAATGTCTTTGACAAATTTCTTTGCTAGTGTAATACCGGCCTTTAAGAGAGAATCATTCACAATACAATCGGTCCTGCTATTTTTGAACTTATTCCTGTAGAACAGGTAGACTTCAGACCTAACTGCAGCTGTTGCAATCAAGTGCTTTCACTAACGGGTTTACAGAAAAATCTTAAAACACCACTGCTTTTGATACTGTCTGGAGAGAAGGAGTGATCTAAAAACTACTAAAATTCATACCCTACAGAACGATTGCAAGACTTGGAAACAATATGCTAAGTGACAGGAAATTACAGATATTTAGGGGAAGGAATGAGCACAGTGAGAAAACAGAAGAACTGTTCACCCCAGGGATCGGTTCTGGCACCACGGTTGTTTAATCTATACATTTCCGACATTCCTGAGGTAACAGCTAAAGTTCTGCTATGCTGACGACCGACTTGTCCCTAGCCACACACCACAAGGATCTTGAGAAATCTGAATAAATTCTTGACCACCTTGGCAAATTATCTCACGAAATTGAGTAGAGTCAAGGTGGATGTGTCCAGTTTCTATCAGAATAGCCGCCTGGCCTGGCCAACACAAAGGGAACGTCAGCTTATCCGACCGTGTAATTAAACACAACAAGTTTCCAAAATATTTTGGTGTTGTCTTAGACCGGACTTTGTCACTCAAGCAACATCTCTTGAACTTATCGAAGAATTTGAAAACTGGAAACAATATAATTGAGAAGCACAGTGGTAGGTTGTTCTGGCAGCCATCCTATGCTCTGCACCCTTAGCATTGGTTTCCTCTACTACTGGATGCCGTGTTCCAGTGTGGGTTGACAGCCTGTATACGCAATATGTTGATCCACTACTAAATGTCAGCATACGAATTATATCTGGTGTCATCAGACCTACCCCAAGACAATGGCTGTAAGAAATTAACTGTCGAGTGTTACAGGACTTTTACATGGTACGTACCAGAACTGGTAATATATATATATATCGTATGACAGAGGATACAGCTAACAGTTAACAGCCCTAAAAAGGGAATGGTCAAAATGCGCTGCAAATGATCTCTTACCCATACATAAGGTCTGTAATCCACAGAAGCAAGGAGATTAAAATCTCGACATCCGTCATGGCAACTAGGCAAGATATTTGTTGAATCAAAGTTCAATATGGACGAAATTTGGCGAGAATAGACTACATCAAACCCTGATGAGCTAGGATTGATCACCGATCCGTTCAGGAAACCTCCTGGTTTCAATCTTCCAAGAAGGATATGAGCGTCACTGAACAGAGCGCGGACCGGTCACGGAAGATGTAACTTTTGGCTCCACAATTGGGGGGAAATTTCTAGCCCTCAGTGTGATTGTGGCGATGCAGTGCAGATAATCCATCATATTGTGTCGGAATGCCCTTCACAGTCCTTCAAGGGAGGATATGATGACCTGCAAAAATAGCTTTCTTTCTTGGATTAACTATTTTCACAGTAACATTTCACACAGCTTTTTTTTTCAGCGTAAACATATGATCATAATTACAAATCATTCCAACCTCAAAAATTTTCAACGAACCATTTCATCAGTTTCACAGTATTGACATTTCCACTTCGAGCTGTCTTTTCAAGAGGTTTATCTTTCATCGTTAATCTAAATATTGTAACAGATCTGATTTTTAATCATTTAGGTAGTACAGGGTCATTATGTGTGTGCGCGCCAGTAAACACGGCAAGCTTAGCCGGCTGTGACTAGCGCAGATCGGCCGCGCACACCCGGTTCAGCCGGCAGCGGCGCGAACTTTCACACTTTTACCAAACATTTTCAGTAATGTGTACTTACTGTGCTCATAGTCCATGCTGAAAATGTCCTCCCTCTCTTGTAACACACACCTTACATCATCTGACGAAAGAATGTCCGTCAACTCTTTTATTATTTACGGAGCCTGTTTCCTTGAATCGTTTAGCGAGTCGGTGTCTTCCTGATTGCGGTCATTCCAGATTGCGTTCACCTCATTAGTAGTCCAGATTGCGCTCACTTTCATTTTAGGGAAGAGCTATGAACATTCCAGCGTCCAGATTGCGACTAATTTTCTTGGGAGACCGGTCCGGTTGTAACTCCCCTGGGAATTTCCTCACCTTACATCCACCCCTCTTGCCAATGTTATTTAATTTTACGAGACGAATTTTTCGTGGTAATGAAAAGAATGTTTTTCACGATATACATTACCTATTATAAAAATAGATATCTCGCGCCTCAAATGAGAGAGGAGGGGCAGAAATTAAAAATTATACCGTGTTAAGAATAAAATTTCCCGTTACAACAATTTTGCTGATGGTGAAGGTCGTTGATTCCGATCCTGAAACGTTTCTATTCTTAAGACTAAAAATGTTATAATCATTGCTTTACGAAGTGCCGTCAGATTGTTTTATTTTTAAGCGAAGTTTTATGGGGTGTGTTCAGTTGAAAACTGAACTGTATTCTTTGGTTAGTGAAATACCAGTTTCCCCTCGTTATCCACAAAAATTACGGAAGGTATGAGTCAGTCAGAAAGAACCAAAAACCAAGGACCGGTCTCTCAAGAAAATTGATCGCAATCTGGACGCTGGAATGTTTATAGTTCTTCCCTAAAATGAAAGTGACGGCAATCTGGACTGCTAATGAGGTGAACGCAATCTGGAATGACCGCAATCAGGACACAACCAGCGAGCCTCCTAATTGTACTGGCATTAGGCACAGGTCTTCCTGGATACTTGATTCAAAATTTTCGTCTCGTTTTAGAACAAGATTTTCTACTTTTCATATACGAATTATGGATATACACACGTTCGCGCAATGTGTATTGGTGTCTAGGCATGACCAACAATCACAGTAATCACAATACTCACTAAACGTGCAACACTAACGTCTAAACTTTGCAAATACACGCCCATATGAATGACGATACACGTGTGAACTAACGATATGAGTCAGCGGAGCGCGCCAACCGCCGGTTGAACAGGTTGCGCGCTGCAGCGATCTGCGCTAGTCACAGCCGTCTTAGCTTGCCGTGTTTACTGGAGCGCACACACATAATGACCTGTATAATTTTGAAATCAGTCTTTTTTTATAAAATTTTGCGTCAATCTTATAACTTCATTTATATCAGTTACTGTTTGCTGCTGAAGAAGGTTATAATGAAACCGAAATATGTACAATGTACTCAAGAATTAGAATTTATTGACTTAAGGTAGGTTATTTTCCTATTTCATTTAACTTTTTCAATAAGTATTTTCGGCAGATATGGTCTTGTTCTTGTCTTTTCGTAACACTTATCGCGTGAGGAAAATGTATGATATCTACCGTATTGGTTAAAAGAAAACTTTTAGAAATAGTACGCCTATCAGTACAAATTAAGAAACATCTATCCAGTTATTGTACATGTTTCTGTCTACGGTGAGATCATATTCAGAAAATCTTAGCTATTTTAAGTAAAATATAAATAATTAATTTAAACCTAAAATTCTTAATTAAAATGTAGTAAATTTGACTTGTCAAAGGTTATAGTTCAGACCGTGCCGTCGTTCTCTTCTTAGTATACAGTAAAGCAAAGTCCCCAATTCTTGGATGTAACGGGTAATCTCGAGAACCACTGGATGGATTTTGATGCGGTTTTCACCATTCTGTAAAGGGTATCTCGAGGAAGAGTTACGTAGAAAATAATTCATTTATGATCAAAGGAAGCCAAGCAGTAACGATTTCAGTGAGAAAGTCGAAAGAAAAAAAAACCTGGCGTCCGTGCGCTTTTTAAGCTTACGCTGGGCAAACCGTTAAAAGCATCAATATACTATGAGTGTAAGAATTGTTCAGCATGAAATGTTCTACAAAAACGTCCGTGAGAGCATATCTCTATCTTCAATTCATCGCCCACTATAAGTGTTTTTAGATCGGACGGAAGGGGGATTTGTGTTTCATGCACCCCACCATTCTTAAATTACGTCTGACAAAAATTCGTTGCACATGCATCTCCATGATAATATAATTAATAGTCCAGTCAGTGATTTTAACCCATCATGCCGAGATGTAAAACGGATATAGGTCGTAGTTCATTGAGATCGAAAAAATAAAAGCGCTTATCATGTAATGAACTCATAACTGTTCCCGGGCGAATAGCCAGTCCACTTATTCGAAAACACCTGCTGTCTTTATTCATATTGAAATATTCCACGGATGTATTCCAAATTTAATTTTAGCCAACTATATTTTCTAACGTAATGCTATCAATTATTATGATAAAATTGGTCCGGTCAACTCAAACACAAAATGCCAGTGTGCCGTTGGGCTCGTCGGTTGGTACAGACACACCTCACCAATACGCGTGGCAAGCACATACTGAGAAGGCCATCGCAAGACACAAAATACAAGTAGTACTGACGCCACGAGCGATGCCAATGTGCTACGGAAGTCCAGCTCCCTTTCATAAAACAAAAACCTTACCTTGGCAATCCAAATAGGTTATGAATATTCCCGAACGGGAATATGATGTTATTTCCGTTTGAGCAAATAAATTATCAATTAATATGATAAAATTGGTCCGGTCAACTCATACAAAAAATGTTTGACGAGCCCAACGGCTCACTGGGGCGAAACGCAGGCATTTTATGTTTGAGTTGACCGGACCAATTTTATCATATTAATTGATAATTTATCTGCTCAAACGGAAATAACATCATATTCCCATTCGGGAATATTCATAACCTAACGTAATGCTATGAAATTAAACATATTTAGAAGGCTTCCTTGTTGGCGTTATAAGCATTATGCTGAGTAATGGCACAGCCAGTACCTGTGTGTATTATGAAAGGTTCTACTCATAGGGTCAGTGCTGTTATTCTGACTCAGAGAGGAAATCAATGGCAAACTACCTCACTCCTTATCTTGCCTAGTACGCCTCATTATAGTGCTGCCCATGGTGGTATTTTTGAGGATCCAACCAGCCTCTCGGCTGACTACCTAACAGACAGACCAGCATTCTTTGCCATGATCCCTTCTGTAAAAACCAATGCAAACATTAACACCTATTGTAATCCAATTTCACCATAGATACCTACGCAATATTCCTCAGTCGACATCAGCTTCATCCATACCAATTTTCAATGAAGCAAGGAATATACAATAAATATCCAATCATGCTCTCCTCAGCAAACAGCCTTATTTCATCTTATGATAAACCATGTCAAGATATTTTAAAAAGAATTAAATCTAGTTATAAAACAAGAAGTTCCGTGACGAACTAAAGAGCCTACTTTTCATGCCAATGATTATTCTACAGTATATGAACCTATTTTGAATAATGACGAAATTAAGTTGGTAATATCGAAATGTCTAATTAGTTCGCAATATTCCTGGTATAATGTAGCCTGATAGAGCACTACAGTTGGCAGCCCTGGTGACTGAATATATTCTTAGTTCCATCCCTTAAGGTACAGAATACAAAATTTGGTTGAAACCAATGGACGTTATATGCAGTTATACATTGGATCTATCAGCACGTGTAAAAGCATGTTGGCAACAATGTCATGCGTGTGCTGGTTAGAAATAATCGGAAATATTATGATATCTTGTTGTGCCAATTTTGGATGAAATCCATTTGTTAGTATTGAAGTTACATGTATTTTAAAATTGGACCTATCAGCAAGCATAGAATCATGTTGGCTGCACTGACATATTAATTACTCCAAATTAATCTAGAGTGTCAGGTCCTATACGTGTGCAAAATATAGACCTGTTGGCTTGCATACTTTCTGATATATTGATATTAGGGTAAAATATAGACAGCATATATTAACAGTTGGCGACCCTGATTACGCTTAAGAATACTTATAGCCATATCTGTTATGTAACACATACCACATGCGAAATTTCGTTGAAATCCAACTGATAGTATAGAAGTTACATGTATTTAAAATTGGTCCTATCAGCAGGATTAGAATCATGTTGGTAGAACTGAAGTACATAAGTTACTCCAAATTAATCTAAAATATCAGGTACTATACGTGTGCATTGTTTAAACTTGTCGGCTTGCATACTTTCAGATATATTGGTATTTGGATGAAGAAAATAGAGAGAGCAATTATTAACAGTTGGCAGCCCTGGTGGCTCTTAAGAATACACTCAGTCATATCTGTTTATATACACATATTACATACAAAATTTGGTTGAAATCTAATTAATAGTGTAGAAGTTATATGCATTTAAATATTGGACCTATCAGAAGGCTTAAAATTATTTTGGCAACACTGTCATGTATGGCCTCCTGGAAATTAAACTGAAATAGTATTATCTACATGTGTGCCAATTTTGGAATAGGTCCCATGCATACCTTCCATGATATCCAACATGGAGCTCAAATTTCTATTGCGTTTTTTCAGGAGTTGGTAGCACTGACGTCATTTTCAAATATGGGCTTGAGATATTCCTGTATACATCTTTACTCATATTAAATTTGGTTTCGATTGCTGCAGCCGTTTAGGAGTTGATAGGGGGGGGGGGACACACTCACAGCCAGACAGACAGACAGACAGACAGGACAGACAGACACACATTTTCCCGGATAGATCTCATAGGTCTACTTTTTCCTCATTTTTGCAAAATGTGAAAAGTAGGCTAATAATTTTTACCATCACCAGATATTTTAGATACACGTATACTTCAGAAAATTATTTTATGTTCGACAATGTCGAAATGTAAATATTATGTTCGACCCTGACATTTATGTGTCAGAAAAATGTATCATAATAATGGTCATTATAACACTATTTTTCGTTATGAAACAGTTTCTCCCACCAATCACAGCTCAAGAAACAGTTGTTTGACCAATTAGATATGGTTAGCATCGCACCTGCTTGGAGTTCCAAGGCCTTCTAAACTGCGTTGCCTAGTGTCATGGTGGGGTAATCGAGGTGGCCATGATCAAATACAAGGCATTCTCTGCGTCTCATTCGCTCTGTTCAGTACATAAAACTGGCGAAATCTCGACAGATATTTATGAATATTTATCTTCGAACATGAAATAGTTATAATAATTATAGTCGAACATAAACAGTCGTATGCAACTCGCCTATAATGGTAATTAAGACATTCGTATGGAAATTATAAAACTCGCATACGCTCGTTTTATAAAGATACTCGTGTCTTAATTATAGCCATTATAGGCTCGTTGCATAATGTACTATTATATGTCAGAAAACTGTATCATAATGATGGTCATTAAAGTACTAGTTTTCATTATGAAACAGTTTCTCCAACCAATCAGAGCTCAAGATGTGACCAATTAGCTACTTGATAGCTTCATACTTGAACACAGAATCCAACATGTCGGACATGAATTACATGATTTGAAAGTTGATAATGTAAAATATATCCGATCAGTCATTGTAGTAATAATGGCAAATACAAAGACAAAATCAGCACGACCCTTTAGGGTAATAAGAAAATACTATGACATATGCAAGAAATTTACGTCCAGAAGATTGCAACACAGCATCCTTCTATATAAATTACCGACATGGAAAGTGCACCGTCTGATATGTTCGCGTAAATAAACTGGCGAATATGACAAAAGAAATAGCACTGTACCTTAATATCCCCAACTCCAATTTCTACACAGGGCATTATTTCATACAACTTCGGTGACAGTTTGAGTGAATGCTGATGCAGATCGGCAGGCTGAAAACATGTGGCATTGCCAAGCAGACAGAGCGCATGCGTGGGTCAGAGAACTTGTAAAGCAAAGAGAGCAAACTCGGCACTTGCACTCCGATCACTAAATTCAAGTGACTGAATCTCGACAGATATTTATGAATAATTCTGTTCGAACATAAAATAAAATAAAATAAAGTTAGTCTATAATTATCGTCGAACATAAACAGTCGTATGTAACTCACCTATAATGGTAATTAAGACACTCGTAAGGAAACCTCATGAGGGATAGACAAGGAAGAGGGAAGGAGGCGGCCGTGTCCTTATGGTAGGTACTGTGCCCTTTCGGAGCAGGCCCAAGTAATCGAATCCTGTACTATTCAAGAGAGGAATATAGTTTTATGGAAGGCTTTAGCTATAAGCCATATGAGATTTCTACATATTGAGACGTAACACTGTTAGGGGTGCAAGAAGTAGGAGATGATTCAGAAGCTGACGATATAAGTGCACGTGCGCGGGTGAGATCACTCCTAGTGACTCACAGCACGCAAGAAGTATAGGGACTTTTTACGATAACACACAGCGCTCATTTGAACAGGCGAACCCTCGATTAAAGCTTACACAGCAATATTCTTGTGATATTTCTGAGAGGCATGGCTTGAAATGTTGTGAAATAACCTGGATTTCAAGTTTGAAGAAAAATTAATAATGTTGGAATACACCACCGTTATTGATAATTGGAAAGAGAATTTTTTATAAAGCCTTATAATAATTGAACAGACAAGAAGTGATGAGTAAGCATTGCGTCATTGATTCTTGGCGTAGTAATTCTGCGCAGATTTACCAGTGATGAAGACCGCCCACGCAGAACACAATTACTTTGGAAATCTTTGAAGAGGAAGTGAACGATCGTTTTTAAAATTTAGAAGGATTTTCGAAACCTAGGAACTCGGGAGAGTATAGGAGTATTTTTTCCAACTCGTTACGAGTATTGCTTCAAAAGTTAGACTCCAAGTAGACAAGGCGGACTACATTTGTTTAATCAATATTGTATAAATAGGCCGTGGGCCAGAGTAAAAGCACTCAGTCATTAGTGAGCCGAGGACGGTTACGCTGTTTCAACAGACGCCCGAAGACCCAAGTGGGGTCACTACGCAAGTACGATAGTCAAAACTTTGCCCGTGCTTGGGGAAGTTTGTGATAAGCGTCGGTCAAAGAGACATTAGTTCAAAGTATAGTTACGTTTCGGAAGTAGTAGTAACAGTTCGAAGTCAGATTAGATATTCAGAACATAACGTGGTGAGAATCCCAGTGTGGATTCCAAGTGATACACAGTTATTCGTGGGACTAGAGTTGAGGACCACATATTACGAAGTCCCTAGTTGAGACTAGGCTACGGTTCTAGGGAACCTGTATAAGTAGAGCTAGTTGAGAGAACACTATAGCAGCGACAGGGAAATAGTATCGCGCCGACGAAGTGAGTTACGCGCCACTCGAATCCAGGACTGAGGCTTTGAGGATAGAACTTTCCGAGGTGAATAGAGAACCGACGGAGGTAGGAGTTCAGAGACTTTCATTCGTCAGGGCAGGGATAGAATTACCAGATACCTGCATTTCCCGGACGAGGCGAAAGAAGAAATTGTAAAACGTGTGAATAGAGACTATAACCCCAGGTTTTAGAAAGTGGAAAGAAGCATTATTGTATGCTCGAGTGATTTCTTTTTGTAAAATAATCATATAGTGTTTTGAAGTGTTAATATAAGTGTATAATCATATTTTGATGGGTCACAATACCCTAAGTAATAGAAAGCTAAGTGAAATAAACATGTGTATTGAAGATATGAGTTGTAAAGTGTATATGATTGTGAGAGGTGTGAAAATGTGTTACGGTTTAACGATGAGAGGTTAATTTACCATAATGGTGGAACAAAGGTTCCACAGTCTTTGGAGAAGACCACCGAATTATGTAAGTACTTACTATTTGTCATTATAAATTTTGGTGGAGGGTCGTGCATCCTGAATAATTATGTGTCGCCATGATGCAGGGAAATTATGCATGTGTGTTACATATTCCAGAATATAATAACAATGAGTTGAATAGAGTCTTAGCAGGACATAAAGTGAAGTTGGACCTAAATTGTTTTAAGATAGAAAATCCCAGTTATTGGTGAGAGGGTAGGCTTATTTGAAGAATAAATAATAATCAATAATTAAATATGATATGCCAAATTAAATTCATTTATATGAAGGAGTGTTGGAAGGAAATGAACAGGCTTTCACGGAAGGTTTTAAGAGAAATATAGTGTTACGGCTGCGAGGTTGTTTCGTCGCCTCACCGCATGAGTCACAGCCACCCCGGGCTACCTCCTGCCTCTGTGTGTTGCCAGCGCCTTACGCAGCGGGGCTGTGAGGACAACAGGGATGGTCCAGAATGATCGTGACCCAGCTAGTGATGGAAATCTCGAGAAGCAGTGAATCCTGGACTGTTCTAGAAGCATTCATTGAGTCACCAGCGCGCTATATAAAGCGGCCTCACCAGCGAGGGACGGACAGTGTTCTTGAGCGAGTGCGACAGTAGTTGGTGACGTGACGTGCGAAATTACGAAACCCTAGTGAGGCTGATTCTCTTGACAGCGAAGGAGTGTGAATCTTATGGAGGGACTGTGTATTTGAAGAGTGTGTGTTTTCCAGTGCGACAGAGGTCATTGTGGTGAACCGCGAAACATTGTGTAGTACGGTATTCAGAAACAGTGAGTGACAGACTGAGTGCAGTTATTTCCAGCCAGGACTCGGGTCCACCTCATTAGCGAGAGGATTAACTGCAAGACCGAGTGAAAGGGTGAGTCGAGCTCCATAAAGGAGGTAGCTTCTGTAAGACAGCTAATTGTTTCTATTGGCTTATTGTACAGTGTATATTTCTGACCTGCAATGAAGCAAACTTTTCTTTAAAGGAACAATTGTGTTGTGCTTCTACCCACCGTAATCCAGTTAACGAACTTGCCACTAGGGGCAACACGGAACAATAGCTTGATGCCGCTGATATTAGCGAAGAATAAAGTAGAGTCGAGTGATTTTGCTAGGAATAAAATAAGGGTGGATCATTCTTGAGTTAAGTTGCCACGGCATGACTTAAGGCGAGTCAAATCGTCGGTCTTAGGACAATAGGGGAGCAAAAGTTGTTGTATTCGCACAGAGGACTGGGTTGTGTACCACTTAGGTTGCATGAAATGTATTCGCACAGAGGACTGGTTTGTGTACCGCTCTGGTTGCGTGAATTATAGAGGCCTGGGAATTTGTTCCGCTCTAAATATTGGTTATTATCTGCACAGATGACTGCTTACGTACCGCTCTGGTTGCAAGAATTATCTTCGAAAATCCCAGTGTGAGAGGTTTTGGACCCTTGGGAAGGATTTTACGCTAAACCGTTGGCTGCTTAGAGGTTGTTGGTGCCCCAAAATTAAATACCGCATAACACTCCGGGCAATGTTGGATACTCATGAATCGATTACTTTATCTTTGTGCGCTATATGATTGCCATTGAACAAAAGTATGAAAAATTAGAGTAGGATATAAATGCACTAAAACCTTCCAAATTGAAAGAGACGTGTTACTCGAAATGCCCAGCTGAAAAAAAGCAGACCACAATATTATCGCTGTTGAGGGCGCATGGGTCATAAATTACGTGTGTCTAGCACACCTCTTGAAAAGGGTCGTCGACCGTAGCAAGGCTTATTGGGGCAGACTGGTAATTAATTTACTGAAGTTGTAAAGATTGTTTTGGCATTATTAATTAAAAAATGGATGATATAATCCATTTGCATGTGTTATAAATGTTATTTCCTGCTAAAAATATTCATTAAAAAGCCAGTTTTAGGAATGTTATTCCAGAATAAAATGTAAATTTTCGATGCGTGACACATGAATTGCATCAAGTTCCTTTAAGAAAACATAGAGATTGCATCGGGGAGATGCGAATCTCATTGATTGATTCAGTAGTGTTCAAAATTGAAGGAATGCACGATAACCCACAAGAAGTAGTACTTAACATGTTATGTGAAAGAAAGAATGAACATTTGTGGGTCTAAACCAATTATAAATAAAACACATTTTAGAAACTCAAGGAAAGATGTCAATTAATGATTTGTAATTGATTAATATGAATATTAATGATCATTGAGGGAGTTACCCGAAAAGATTCTTTTTGAATACGGTATAGTAGAATCAGTAGATTTAGCAGTACTTATCTTCTTGCATGTTATATGGAAGTGAAAGTTGACTTGTTATAGGCTCAGTGGAGCCGAAATAGCAGAGTTCATAGAACACTTTGAGTGTAGTGGTTGTTTCTGTTTTTATGATGGAACAAGTTTGTGTTTGATTTTGATTAATGTCATTTTAATATTTTGATTAATGTAAAAATTGTGAGGAATGCCATTTTTATTATTAAATGTTATTTTTGTGAAGTTTTTATTTTTATTTTGAGTGTTGACCTGTGTTGCTCATGATCCCAAAATATATGTGTCATATAGTGGGAAATGAACGCACCATCCCCGAATCGATTGAGCTAGGAGAGAAGTATGACCATATATTATTCTTACAGAAGGGTGCAGTACCATCCCCGGCATTAGCCCGGAGACGAACTGGGAAACCACGGAAAACCACTTCGAGGATGGCTGAGGTGGGGATCGGACCCCCTCTACTCATTTGGACCACGCGAGGCTGAGTAGACCCCGTTCCAGTCCTCATCCCACTTTTCAAATTTCGTGGCAGAGCCGGGAACCAAACCTCGGACCTCCGGGGAGGCAGATAAGCATGCTGACCACTACACCACGGAGGTGACGTTAAACATGACTAATTTGTAAAATTCTATAAATAACGCAAGAGCAAGTCTGGTTAATTCACGAGGGCCTACTCGAGGAGAGAGTGAGATTTGTGAGTGTAGTAGGTTAGTTTCAAGACTTGGCACAACTTCTGAGAATATTCTGCTGCAGACATTTATCTGTCTCTCTTTCTCTCTCTCTCTCTCTCTCTCACACACACACACCAACACTGCACAATATTATAACTTATGACCGGGGATCTTACGAGTACAATGAACAGCCTGGTTTTAGAAACATGAGGCACGTCGTTGTGCAGCAAAGAAAACACACGGATTGGGTAAGTTAAAACTACTTAGTTATTGAGGTTTCAAGGGGCGGAACTACGAGGTCATCTGCCCCTAAAAAGTTAAAACTAACCACGTAACAGTTAGATCTGTCAATGCAGTGGCGACTGCTGATATTTTAGCCTATTTTCATTTTTGAAAAAAAGAAAAAAAAAAGGCTTATGAGATCACCTTGTCCGTGTGTCTGGCTGTGTGTGCGTGTGTGTGTGAGGATTTTTGTGTGTCCCCCTAATAACGTCTAAACGGCTGGAGCGATTTCAATGAAACTCGGTAAGTTCATAGTACTATTCCGCGCGACCCCGACCGTGCCCTTCAAATTTTGTTATGCCTCACCAATCCAACATGGCGGCTGTGCGAAATATTTCACCAGCATTCAATATCTCCGAAACTATTACCGATATCACCCTGGAATTCTGTACGGTGATAAAGGATACTACTAGAAGTTCACCTATGTGACTTTTGAATACCTGATAGCTACAAAACCAACATGGTGGCCAAGCGAACTTGCGACTTTTACATAATCGTTTCTCGCCATTTAACCAAACAAACGCAATAAAACTGTGTACAATATATGTTTATACACATTGTAATGCACCGACATCTAACTTTGTTCAATTGTTTACATAACCTCAAGATGGCGGCTGTGCGAAATATTTCACCGGTATTTTAAATCTCTTAAACTATTAGCGGTATCACCATGAAATTTTGTACGGAGATAAAGGGCACTACCGGAAGTTCATCTATGGGTCTTTCAAAAACCGGTCAACTACAAAACGAACATGGCGGCCAAGCGAAGTTGAAAGTTTTAAATAGACTTTTCTCGCGATTTAATATTCCAAACGCAATGAAACTTCGTACAGCAAATGTTTATACACATTGTAATGCACTGGTATCTAATTTAGTGCAATTGTTTACATAACCTCAATATGGCGGCTGTGTGAATTTCGAAAAATAAGTTTTTATTTCTTGTGTTCTAATCATGCGATCGAAATCAACATTTGCATAATGAACGTACTCAATAATCATCATCTAATAGTACATAACTCTATGGCCTACATATATTAAAATCCAACATGGCGACCATCCGAAATATTTAGACCGTTCTCAATATCTGTTAATCTACTACAGCAATCTAACGGAAATTTTGTAAGTGTATAGATGCTATAAGCATAAGTTCACCTATGAGACGTTCAATAACCTGGCGAGCACAAATCCAACATGGCAGCGACGCGAAATTTAAATATTCAAATGGAAGTTTCTTGCGTTTTAACCATCCCAGCGCAGTGAAACTTGATTCGGTACGATACTTACCACGGCCAGGAGCGAACCTGTAATCTTGGGGGTTAGTAGACCGACAAGCTATCCACTTACCCACCGATTGAAAAGCACTTACATTTCATTCAAAATATTTCTCAAACCCAGCATATAATAATAAAAATAATATCGTAAGGCCTCGGGTGCCGGGTGGAAGCCGTGTTATTTGACACCCAGAGGGTAGCTTGCATGTCAAATTTCGTTGTTCCTTGAAGCACTATGAAAGTCAAGGAGGTGAGATATCTAAGCTCCTTAAACACTAGAGCGCTTTCTAGTAGAGAAATGAGGAACTTTTTGTTGGCGGAAACTCCAGAGATTAATTTTTCCATTATGAAGACGGCCTACTGAATTCGAATGGGTTCTTTGACATACCAACGTCGTATGACATGCATGTCTGTGATTTTTGCCGCTTTCAAAAAAAAAAATCACTTACCACGGCCAGGAGCGAACCTGCAAGCTTGGGGTTTGTAGACCGACAAGTTAACCACTCACCCACCGTGGTAAGCACCCAGCCCTTTGAACGTCAAAACAATAAATATCCCCATCACTTTTTTTTTTCAATGACGGGTAACAGAAAATGATTGTAAATGTTCGTCTGCCAAGACGTTACACGTTCCGTTAAAACCCGAATCAATTTTTAGTTCCACATATCCTTTTAAGGATAAACCTAATCCCTTCCTGGGTTGTTGTCCGTATAATATACATAACGTTTTCCACTTACAGTATGTGAAAGATATTTCTATGCAAATACCGATTTAAATCTGAAAAGAGTATGACAGTAATGTCTTTTTGTTTATGTTTGTTCTATTGTACATCCTTCCGAGATCACCAACAGGTCACTCTGCATACAAATGTAACGACAGGAAATGGGACAGCTACGGAGTTCCTTCTAAACGAGATTTGTCCACAGCTCAAGGCTTGAAGAGGTCTTCCTACAAAGCGACCTGTTGTTAAAAATGTCAGCTAAGCACCAATAACTCCCCCCCCCCCCCCCCCTCAATTCCCAGTTTTAGCTGCTCAATACCTTTAAAACGCATGGTGATCTATTGTGCTAAGAATTTCACATTCAATAATAGTACATTATGCAACGAGCCTATAATGGTAATTAAGACACGAGTATGCTTTTAAAACGAGCGAAGCTAGTTTTATCATTTCCATACGAGTGTCTTAATTACCATTATAGGCGAGTTGCATACGACTGTTTATGTTCGAACATAAATATTCATAAATATCTGTCGAGATTTCGCCGGTTTTATGTACTGAACCGAGCGCTTGGGACGCAGAGAATACCTTGTATTTGACTATGGCTTCCTCGATTACTCCACTATGACAGTAGTCACCCAGTGAAATTTAAAATAGGAGGTCGTGGAAGTCAGCGCAGGTGCGATGCTATCCTTACCTAATTGGTCACACAACTGTTTCTTGAGCTCTGATTGGTGGGAGAAACTGTGACATAATGAGAACTTGTACTATAATGAGCCTCATTGTAGAAGTTTTCTGACATATAATATTTACATTTCGCCAGGGTCGATCATAAAATTAATTATATCATTTATTTTAAAAATATTAGTCCATTATGCAACGAGGCTATAATGGCCATAATTAAGACACGAGTATCGTTATAAGACGAGCGAAGCGAGTTTTATAATTTCCATACGAGTTGCATACGACTGTTTGTGTTCGATGATAATTATAACTTTATTATATATTCTAACATAAATATTCATAAATATCTGTCGAGATTCTGTCGGTTGAATTCTTCTTCTTGGGAATTGTGTGGGCTCAACACTCGATCTCTATCCAATAACGAATCCCAAAGCTTTGAAACATTGTTTATCCTGAAGTAGCACCGACAAATAGCACAGGTACTATGTTGGATCATTTTGTTATTTTGGTCAAATAACACAAAATAGGCTGTTACAAACGCTTTAAAATAAAATGTATCGTATTATCAACTAGGTATAGTTCATCTACTGTAAGTTTGCACTTTTTTGACAGCTAGGGTGCCAACCTTCATACGGAAAGACTCAATTTATAACCTGTAGTCCATAACAAATATAAACATGTTTTATTCACATGTAAGATTTTCAGGTTATTTTTTCGCTTGTCCCAGTAATTGTGAATATATTGGCAACATATTCTGTCGGCCAGACTGATAAGTGGCCTATCAAACTGAACTACCACGTGCTCGTGGGATGGGCGTGCGGTTGGCAATGGACGCTTTACTGTGTTCATCCGCCTGAGAAAATAACGTGTTAATTATAGGCTATTAAATAATAATAATTAATATAATTGATAATATTGCGCAAAATCGTCTGAAAGTATTATTTCCATTTGAACGCGTGTTCATTTTTCAGATAAATATATAGTGGTTATCTTAAATGTTGAGTAAATATGTAGCCTGAGAGGTCTTCAGGTCGGACATCTTTGTTTTGACTATCGAGTAGGAAGCAGATACGGAATTTCTTGTTCAAGATATTTATTTTATTTCCTTCTTTTTGAAGGTAAAAGAAAAGTCAACAGAACTATTTATTTCCCCCAAGGACATTGGCCTGGTGAATAATTTTCATATGGCATGATTTGTGCAAAAAAATAGGCCTAAAATATGAGTTCTTTTTAGGCCTAAAAGTTAACTTACATGGTGAAATGTTTCGTACGTTTTATTTTAATATCAATCCAACAGGTCAAGTAATGATCGTATCGCCTTAAGGACATCTTACACCATACCATAGTAAGCATTTTCCTTGAGCTATGAAATGATGGGCCTAAAATAATTCCACTCTCACATGTAAGTTATCAGCTGCTCTGTCATAGCCAAGGTCTTGGTCATAAGCGCGTGCAATGATGTAACATTATTCTGTCAGCGAGCCGTCAATGGGGGTGCTGTCAGAACGATTATTTGATAAATGTTACAAAGAAATACAAGTTTCCTTTAAAAAGGGCAATGAATTGATATTGCGAGATGAATGTAGGTTTAGGCAACTCATAACAGCTGTTGACACCTTGACGGAATACAGCGGCCATTGCTGGCTGCCATGTGGGTGAGAGCTCATTGGCTGGAATGCACGTGGTAGAGGCGGATTGATATGTTCTGTAGGAGTATTCGTTCCCGCGAGAACTGTCAAAAAAGTGCAAACTTACAGTAGATGAACTATATTCAAATTCTATGCATATAGAATGTCAACGGTAGGAAAATCAATTGAGTCCCAAATAGAACAGTTTTGTCATCTCGTAGAAATTCCATTTACTGAACAGAGAGCTGGTTTATAATTTCAGTGGAACTAATGTCATTCTTCTGTTTCCTCCATGACGTGCTGGTGTGTTTATGTGAACAACAGCATTCACTAAAATTGTCGGCGAAATCTTACGAATGTGTAGAAATTGGAGTTGCGGATATTAAGGTACAGTGCTAATTGCCCAGTTTGTTTGTGCATTGTAACTACAATGGTTGATCCAATATAGGCTACATTGTCAACTTTCAAATCATGTAATTTCATGTCCAACATGTTGGATTTTGAGTGCATGTCAGGAGCTATCCTTTCCTAATTGGTCAATGAATGAAAATATTGAGCTCTGATTGGTTGGAAAAACTGTGTTATAATGAAAAGTAGTAAGTTACTTTAATGATACCCCATTATGATACAGTTTTCTGACATATAATATTTACATTTCGACATCGTGAAACAAAATGGTACATTATGCAACGAGCCTAAAATGGCAATAATTAAGACACGAGTATGTTTATAAAATGAGCGTAGTGAGTTTTATAATTTCCATACGAGTGTCTTAATTACCATTATAGGCGAGTTGCATACAACTGTTTATGTTCGACGATAATTATTATAACTATTTTATGTTCAAACATAAATATTCATAAATATCTGTCGAGATTTCGCCAGTTTTATGTGCTGAACAGAGCGCATGGGACGCAGAGAATACCTTGTATTTGACCATGGCCTCCTCGATTACCCTACTATGACACTAGCCACGCAGTGAAATTTAAAATAGGAGGCCGTGGAAGTCAGTGCAGTTGCGATGTTATCCTTACCTAATTGGTAGAAACTGTTTCATAATGAAAATTTGTACTAAAATGAGCCTCATTATACAGTAGTAGTTTTCTGACATATAATATTTACATTTCGCCAGGGTCGAACATAAAACTAATTATATCATTTATAATAAAATGAAGCCTGTTTGCCATCTCGTGATGAATGCAGTACATTTGCATTTATCTGTTGGCACAGGCTAGAGTAAAATGTGGCTATCACCGATGTCTCAGTCCCACTCAGGGCTGTGTTATATGGAAGCTACTGAGGTATGGGTGGTGCTGAGTAATGTCCTTCAGGGCACAAACAGTGCCTGTGTGTATTGTGAAAGGTTCTAATCATAGTGTCAGCGCTATTGTTTTGACTCGGGGAGGAAAGCAATAGCAAACTACTTCACTCTTCTTGCCCAGTACGTCTCATTATAGAGCTGCCTACTTTTTGAGGATCCAACCAGCTAACAGATAGACAATAAAATAAAAATCCTATCATTAGTTCAGCTCTTCTGTTGAAAATAAGAGCAGCGATTTTCCATTTCCCTATCTTGAAAAGACCACCTCGTGATGTAGAGGCTAGCGCTTTTGGCTGTCACCCCGGTGGTCCAGGTTTGATTCCTAGCTATGCCAAGAAATTGTAATTGTGTTGTGAGGGTTGAAACGGGGTACACTCAGTCTCGTGAGGCAAAGCTGAGAAGATAAGGGTTCAAATCCCACCTCAGCCATCCTGGAAGTGATTTTCCGTGCTTAACTCCACACGTCTACTCCAGGCAAATGCTGGGATGATTCCTAACTTAAGGCCACGGCCATCTACTTCGCAATCTCAATCCCAATTTACAAATACACACACTAGTACAGCTATCACAATAACACAGGTTTAACACAAATTACACACACACACACACACACACACACACACACACACACACTCAAAACACGGAGCATAATAATAACAACGCTTAATTAATTCGGAAATGAGTTAGGTTCATTTTGTAGCTGAAGTAACACTCACTTAAAAAAAGAAAAAAGAAAGTCAAAAAAATCCTAAAAACATGGGAGATATGAGGGGAACGGTGATTTTATCAGCACAAAGCAAGAACCAAATTTCGAACAAGAAGTTCCGTGAAGAACTATACAGCCTACTTTTCATGCCAATGATTATTCTACAGAATATGAACCTATCTAGAATAATGATGAAATTAAGTTGCTAATATCGAAATTTCCAATTAGTTCTAAATACTGTATACCTGGCATAATGTATCCTAATAGAGCACTACAGTTGGCAGCCCTGATGACTGAATATATTCTTAGTTCCATCTCTTAAGGTACAAAATACAAAATTTGGTTGAAGTCCAATGAATAGCTTGGACGTTACATGCAGTTATACATTGGATCTAACAGCGCGTGTAAAATCATGTTGCCAACAATGTCATGCATGTATTGGTCAGAAATAATCTGATATAATATGATCTATTGTTGTGCCAATTTTGAATGAAATCCATTAGTTAGTATAGAAGTTAAATGCATTTTAAAATTGGACCTATCAGCAGGCTTAGAATCATGTTGGCAGCACTGACGTATATTAGTTACTCCAATTTCGTCTAGAATGCCAGGTACTATACGTGTGCAAAGTTTAGAGCTATTGGCTTGCATACTTTCTGATATATTGATATTAGGGTAACAAAAATAAGGACAGCACATCTTAACAGTTGGCACCCCTGATTGCTCCTTAGAATACGCATAGTCATATCTGTTATGGTACACATAGCACATACGAAATTTGGTTGAAATCCAAATGATAGTATGGAAGTTACATGTATTTAAAGTTGGACCTGTCAGCAGGCTTAGAATCATGTTGGTAGCACTGACGTATATAAGTTACTCTAAATTAATATAGAATGTCAGGTACTATACGTGTGCATAGTTTAAAGCTGTCGGCTTGCATAATTTCTGCTATATTGGTATTTGGATAAAATAAATTAGGAGCATTTATTAACAGTTGGCAGCCCTGGTAGGTCTTAAGAATACGCTCAGTCATATCTGGTTATGTACACATACAACATACAAAATTTGGTTGAATTCCAATTGATAGTGTAGAAGTTATATGCATTTAAAAATTGGACCTATCAGGAGGCTTATAATCATTTTGGCAGCACTGCCATGTTTGGCCTCCTGGAAATTAAACTGAAATATTATGATCTGTACGTGTGCCAATTTTGAAATAGCTCCCATTCATACTTTCCAAGATATCCAACATGGAGCTCAAATTTCAATTGCGATTTTTTAGCAGTTGGTAGCACTGACATCATTTTCAAATATGGCCGTGAGATATTCAGGTATAGATCTTTACTCCTACCAAATTTTGTTTCGATTGCTGCAGCCGTTTAGGAGTTGGTAGGGGGGGACACACACACAGCCAGACAGACAGACAGACAGACAGACAGACAGACATTTGCCCGATCTCATAAGTCTACTTTTTCCTCATTTTTGCAAAATGTGAAAAGTAGGCTAAAAATTGACAAACATAGTTACAATTTGAATTTTGTAATCTTAAAACGTTACTTTTAACAGCAAGATGTGTGTTGTTTCCTTTGGTACGTATATAATCGTTGTACAAGATATATGACAGGCAAAGTTATAATATTAAAATAATAATAATAATAATAATAATAATAATAATAATAATAATAATAATAATAATAATAATAATAATAATAATAATAATAATAATAATAATAATAATAGCATTGTATGGCCTCGGGTGCCGGGTGCAAGCTTTGTTATTTGACACCCAAAGGGTAGCTTGCATGTCGAATTTCGTTGTACCGTGAAGCACTATGAAAGTCAAGGAGGTTAGATATCTAAGCTCCTTGAACACTATAGCGCTTTCTAGTAGAGAAATGAGGAACTTTGTGTTGGCGGAAAATCCCGAGATTAATTTTGCCATTATGAACACGGCCTACTGAATTCAGATTGGTTCTTTGACATGCCAACATCGTATGACATGGTATCGAAATTTTTGCCGCCTTTCTAAAATCTCTTACCACGGCCAGGAGCGAACCTGCAAGATTGGGGTTAGTAGACCGACACGTTCACCACTCACCCACAGTGGCAGGTTATATTAAAATAATTGATGTTTTAGCCCCTTAAGCTTGACACTACTAACATGCTGGTAAAAATTGTAACTTTGCTTTAATAATTGCTGTTTTAAGGGGCCTAACATCCAGGTTATCGGCCAACTTTATTTTATCTGACCGTATCAGAAAGTTTGGTTGGATGATTCCTTAGTTTAGGGGCTGCGACAACGCGGTCATGTAGCCCCGTGTACTTTGGGTGTGTGTAGAATTTGTCTGATAACCGGTGTTAATTGTGATGACTGTAATAGTGTGTGTTATCTGTGATTCAGGTAGAAGGACTGCAGTCGATTCATTTTTTTTTCAAGTAGTTCCTACTTTTGCTACCAAATGCTACCGTCCTCGACACCTAGCTGCGCACGTGGCTACTAAATGCCATCGCAGTCAGGACCTGGCGGCGAACGTTGGAACTAATATAGCGTTATCAAACTAACCTACAAATTTTAGCTTCCACAAGTTTAGTTAGTGGAAGGTTCTTTTTCATTTCATAAATCTATGACATGGGACAGCCGGCTTTACTTCACCTCCGAAGGAAGTCATACTGAGGGATCTTTAACGCTCTTAAAAAAACTGACGACTACGGTTTGAACCCGCGATCTTGGGCATAGACGCTCAGCATGCTACCGACTACGCCACCGAAGCCAATACATGCACAGTTAGGCTATAATATTATATTTATTTTGTTGTAGCGTCGAGTATATTCTTTGCCAGAAATATTGAGAATCTCTTTAGCTGCCTGTTGATGCTGTATGTAACAGCAAACTGACATCAGATGCATTTGAAGTCGTCTGGGCTACAATAGTAGCCCGCGCGAGCATCGCTGTTTCAGAATTGGACGTGCAAAGGATGTAGATGACTTTCAAATCAGTCAGTGTTTAGATGGAAGTAGTGATAGGTCGAGTGTAGTGAAAATAAAGTGGGCTGTTGCTTCTTGTGTGGACGAGGAAGGTTTATATCAACAAAGAACAGATGCGCCAAGTGCAATAAACCTTTTCTCGGATCATTGTGTCCATTTGCCCTGAATATTTAGGTGGCAAATTTGTGTGAGCATGCGTATGGATTTCCCTTGCTATAGATTGTAGCCAAAACGGTAAAAACAAAATTCAAAAATTCGAGAAAAATTTAAATGAAAATACTGAAATTGTTCATAACAAGTGCTGATTTTCTAAGGAAATTATCTAAAATAGTGATGTTTTGTTTAATTCCAACACAAATATGCACTAATGTAATTATTTAGGTTTGCATAAAAGTAATTTAACAGTTGTAGTTACATTAGTTTTATTTCTGTTGCAGTTTTACTGAAGATGCACGATAAAATTGAATTTTCTTCTTAGGTTTGTATTTTCTCTCCATATGAAAATAAAAGCCTACATAAAATCCTCAGGTTTAGCTTAGAATACTTCTATACAGTACTATTTATCATATTATTAAACTGAACACCAAAAATAACGTGTGCGAGTCCATCTACATTATGTAGCCCACGCGAGTAACGCTGTATCCATTACTAGCGCGAGTGTCCGAGGGTTAAGCTTGGCACTACTAATATGCTGGTAAAAAATATGTAATTTTGTTTTAATAACTTCATTGTTTTCTAAGGGGTCTTACATCTAGGTTATCGGTCAACCTTGTTTTATCTGACCGTATCAGAAAGTTTGGTTACACGTATTTGATGAGCTTCTGTTTTAAGTTTATAGCAGTGGACGTCAGGGCCGTGAAGAGCGAGTACGGGCCCTAGGGCTAGGTCTTACGGGCCCCCTCTATATTGTTTCGTTCCCGTGACATCATGTAAATATCAAATTTGCTATTTTATTTTTAAGGCCCACTAAAAACATTGAATTATTTAATTTACTATTTTTGGAACGTACTAATTTTGTTGGTCGGCTCCGTAGCGTAGCGGTCAGCATGGTTAGCTGCCGCCTCGGAGGTCCTGGGTTCGATTCCCGCTCTGCCACGAAATTGGAAAATTGGTATGCGGACTGGAACGGGGTCTACTCAGCCTCGGGTGTTCCAAATGAGTAGAGGGGGTTCGATTCCCACCTCAGCCATCCTCGAAGTGGTTTTCCGTGGTTTCCCACTTCGTCTTCGGGCAAATGCCGGGATGGTGCCTACTGTAAGGCCACGGCCGCCTACTTCCCTCTTCCTTGCCTATCCATCCCAATCTTCCCCTCCCTTACCATCCCTCATGAGGTATCTGTTCGCTTTTACAGGTGAGGCCGCCTGGGCGAAGTGCTGATCACACCTCCCCAGTTGTATCCACCCGGACTAGATGTTCCAAGCTCCAGGACACTGCCCGTAGCGGCGGTTGTGGTGAGTTCCCTCGCTGAGTCCGTGGGAGCCACCAACCTAGAGGATAAATCGACTAAAAAAAACTAATTTTGTTCATTGTAAATTTGCAATGTCGTTTCTGTTGTATCGGACCGAAAATTTTACTCTCTCTCATCACAAGAATAAGTTCAACGCCTTTCAAAATCTTATGTACTAAACTTTGCGAAGGTTCATAAATGTAGCTTAACATAGCGGCTATTAGTTGAAATATTATTTAGAAACTGTCCTTCCTATAACCAGTGGAATCTTTACTATTTCTCTGGCCGCCGCAAAGATATGAAGATAATGGTTATTTACATGTTCTCACTACAGTATTTTGTAACATATTCAATTTATTAGTCGCCTCCGTAGCGTAGCGGTCAGCATGGTTAGCTGCCGCCCCGGAGGTCCTGGGTTCCATTCCCGGCTCTGCCACGAAATTTGAAAAGTGGTGTCAGGACTGGAACGGGGTCTACTCAGCCTCAGGTGGCCAAAATGAGTAGAGGGGGCTCAATTCCCACCTCAGCCATCCTGGAAGTGGTTTTCCGTGGTTTCCCACTTCGTCTTCGGGCAAATGCCGGGATGGTTCCTTCTGTAAGGCCACGGCAGCCTCCTTCCCATTTCCTTGCCTAACCGTCCCACTCTTCCCATCCCTTCATCAGGCACCCTGTTCGCTATGCAGGTGAGGCCACCTGGGCGTAGTGTTGGTCACACACCCCAGTTGTATCCCTGACTCAGTGGCGGTAGAGGTGGGATCATTCGCTTAGTCCGTGGGAAAAGCCAACCCTGGAGGGTAAAATGATAGCAAAAAAAAAAACAACAATTTATTCAGATACATTGTATAAAATAAAATGTTAAATATTGTTGGCAAATACGTAAAATTGGGTAAATTTGTTTACTCTTTCTAGTTTTGCGGGACCCTCGGCAAGACCGGGCCGCAGGACTGCAGCCTCGTCTGCCCCTCCCTCTTGTCGGGCCTGGTGGACAAGTTACAAGGGTGAGCTCAACACTCTAACACACACGTGCCTGAATGTAGGCTATTTACCACGTGGTGGCACCGAATAAGAGATGATGAGTCATCCTGAGTTTCATAGCGTGGACTGATCACGATCTTCCTATACACATTGCCTTAAAAATAACTGGGTGTTATTGAGTTTGCATCATCTTAACCTATTCTAGGAATGTCCAATCGACATGCACGTGTGTAAGAAGAAATATCCACTGGCAAGCAAATCCATATTGAAAACATCCATTAATGTCATAGACTAGTACGTTGTCGTTCCTTGGGAGGTTCCTCTTCTTTCGTGACACTATCTTCTCGTTGTGATAGATGACAATAATTGTTATTTTAAGGGGCCTAAAATCTAGGTTTTCGGCCCCTAATGGTCTGGGTGACAGCGAAAATGGCAATGAAATGGAAACCGGAACGAAAACCAAGGTAGATTGAAAATACTTACAACAAGTAGTTCCGAGAAGAACTCTACAGCCTATTTTCATATATCCTACATACGTTAATTGCCTCTATCAACATACAAACTTTCATTTTGATTGCTGTAATAGATTCGTAGATATTGAGAACCGACTAAATATTGTGGATGGTCGCCATGTTGGATTTTTATATATGTAGGTCTTAGATATATGTACTGTTACATGAATAGTATTGTGCACGTGTAGTATTCAAACTTCAATCGCACGATTAGGACACAAGAAGTAAAAACGAGATTTTAAAATTTCGCACAGCTGCCATCTTGTGGTTATCGAAACAATTGAAAAAAAAAATAGATGCCAGTGGATTAACATTTGTATAAGGATTTACTGTACCAGATGTCACTGCACTCGGATGGTTAAATTGCGAGAAACGACCATGTGAATATTTATCCTCCTCTGTCCTTACGTAGCATATATGCTACATGCGGTTTTTCTTTTTTTCTGACTCAAGCGCTGGCTTCTCTGCGGGTTGCCGGCTGTAGCATATAGTCTACTGGCCGTGCATCACGCACATTTTTTTTTTTTTGTTACCCGCTCGAGCGAATAGGTGGCAGCACCTCTGTGAATATTGAAGTTGGTGGACTGGTAACCATGGCAACAAGACCTGCAGGTAATTAATATGTATTTGTATATTAAAGTAATGTAAATGTTATAAAAATTGCATACAATTGATCAACAGTTAATTTGCTATTGAATGTAAGTTTCGGTAGTATACTAAAATACTTACACGATCACGATTTTCATTACGTAGCATATACTCTACATCAGGCAATGACCTTGACATTTTATACTTGCTACTTGATTTTATGTCTGAATTTTCCTCATTTTTAGCATGTCTTTCAGTGCTGTAGGTAAGGCTTAAGTCACATGTGGCTTAAATGCTGAGAAATATGCGGTCTTTAAATATTATATAGCCTACTTTCTCTTACCACATAGCCTACGTTCTCTTACCATGTAATGAAAACGGTAACATTAAATTTCACCATTTATTTATTCAGCCTTGAATGATGCAGACATTGTGAAACTGATTGACTCTATCGATCCTGATGTGTCTGATATTGAGCTGGAGATTGGAGATGATGATGATGATGGGAGGGAAGATGACCGGAGATTGAATACGGCATCTCCAACAATGAAGATGAAGCGAATGATGTACCTGATGTTGATGATGATGGTGATGAGGACGATGGAAATCGAAACTTGAGGCTCCACAGAATACCAGCGCCTATGCCGTCTGTTCAATCCAGGAAGTTTCATGCTTTGCATCTAGCAGACATGATGAGCAGAACGCAAAAAAGTAGATCAAGATGTAGACTACCGGGCTGAAAGGGATTCACTTTTTTACAGTGCAAAAAATGCAAAATGTACCTGTGCTTTACGGAAAAAAGAAACTGTTTCTCAGCATTTCATGAGTTATAACTGGATATTGTGGATTGTACTCTCAATTTTATGTTTGTTTAATATAACTTCTTCAGTGCTTTGACTTTTTAATTAAAAAAAATAATTATCATTTCTTAATTATTTGTATTTTGACTTTAGATAATGCAAAATAAATGTAGAAAAATGTTCAAAAAATTATGTTACTATTGTAAATACTTTACAAGGCATTAAACCATTAGTAATCGTGTATCACAAAACAATTTAGCATTGCAAAGTAGTGGGAGGAGAGTCGTCATTAAGTCCTGATGTACCATATATGCTACATGCCATAATAGCCCAGTGATTTCGAAAAAAAATTTTTTTTTGATAAATATGTATTATTTTACCTAATTGCAATAAGTTAAACACAGAAAAGTATATTTCAAAGTTCTGAACTGAGCTCAGGACTGAAGAGGTTATATTTCGCGTTGCCACCATGTTGGATTTGTGATCACCAGGTTATTGAAAGGCCAATAGGTGAACTTATGTTCATAGCCCCTATGAACATTAAAAATGCAATTTGATTTCTGTAATAGATTCGTAGATATTGAGATCCATCTAAATATTTCGGATGGTCACCATGTTGGATTGTTAGACTATATGCATAGGCCATAGAGTCATGTACCATTAAAGGAACATTATTGCGTAGGTTCATTATTCAAACTTTCACTTCGATCACATGATTACGACACACGAAATAAAAACTCAATTTTAAAATTCGCACAGCCACCATCTTGAAGGTTTGTAAACAATTGAACTAAATTAGATACCAGTGCATTACAATGTGTATAAACATTTCCTGTGCCAAGTTTCATTGCGTTTGGATCATTAAATCGCGAGAATGGTCTATTTAAAATTTTCATCTTCGCTTGACCGCCATATTCGTTTTGTAGTTAAGCGGTTTCTGAATGTCTTATAGATGAACTTCCAGTAGTGCCCTTTATCTCCGTACAAAATTTCAGGGTGATACCGCTATTAGTTTAAGAGATATAGAATGCCGTTGAAATATTTAGTACGCCCGCCATCTTGAAGTTATGTAAACAATTGAACAAAATTATATGTCGGTGCATTACCCTGTGTATATACATATACTGTACCAAATTTTATTGCGTTTGGTTGGTTAATTCGCGAGAAAAGTCTATATAAAAGTCACAAATTCGCTTGGCCACCATATTGGTTTTGTAGTTACCAGGTATTCAAAAGTCGCATAGGTGAACTTCTAGTAGTTTCCTTTATCACCGTAAAATATTCCAGGGTGATATCGGTAATAGTTTCGGAGATATTGAATGCTGGTGATATACTTCGCACAGCCGCCATGTTGGATTGGTGAGACGTAACAAAATTTGAAGGGCACGGTCGGGGTCGCCCGGAATAGTACTATGAACTTACCGAGTTTCATTGAAATCGCTCCAGTCGTTTAGAAGTTATTAGGGGGGGGGGGCACACACCATCACACACACACGCACACACAGACACACGGACACAATTTGATTTCATAAGCCTATTTTTTCATAAATGAAAATAGGCTAAAAATGGAACTTAGATTGGAAAGACTCACCAAAATGTAGAGGCGAAATACTTACAAAAGGTAATTTAGATGGAAAATACTCACAAAAGAAAGTTAGAATGAAAAATACGCACAAAATATATTTGAAGTTCAAAATACTTACAAAATGCAGTTGAAATTCAAAATACTTACAAAATGCAATTGAAATTGAAAATATTTACAAAATGCAATTTAGATTGAAAATACTTGAAAATGCAGTTGAGATTAAATATACTGAACCCTTTATCCTCTGATGGATAAATGATTCGATGTTTTATTTCTACAATCAATTAATATTTCCACCAGCGTCATGAAATAGCCAGACGAAGATGAGGAAACTTCAAGCATTTGTTGGAGACAGCGGGGACATACCTGCAGCAGTTTGACAAAAGGCTAAATACTTAAGGATTGTGAAAAGAAAGAGCCTGGCAATGTTTCAGAAGGACAGGTGGTGGCTGCCTCAAAATAGAAGGGACGCTTATGGCATGTTCATTGTACTATTCGCGCCTAGAAAAAATATAATGCAGTAACGTGAGTGGCTGATGGTACTACTGGACACTCCTACGAGGCCGAGGTCTGATAAAAACCGCGAACATATTGAAAAAGTGGAACCAATGGGAGATGAATGCTTACGAACGCGCCAAGTCTAGCTTGGGCACGCGATAGCTAGCGTTAACGCGGGAGATCGGCTAGACAACATCTCTACGATCGATTCTAGAATTAATGGGCATATTCTTGACCTGCGCAATTTTACGAGTTCAGTGATATTTGTTTCATTCCTGTACCACTATTATTTTGAGAAATTTTTATATAATTTCCCCCTCTATCGATACCTAGGGCCAGTTCATTTATAAGTGGCGTGAAGAGCCAAGAACTTACTTTTTACATTTTGTGCGTCTGAGGACGTATACTTATTACATTGTGTGTGGCGGGAGACACAGGTTATTATTATATTTTGCGCGTCTGAGGACGTAGGCACTTGTACTTTGAGTGTCATGAGGACACAGATTTTTATTAATACTAATGTGTGTTAAATTCAGTGTGATAGTTAGTCACAGTACTATTTTGTAGGGACAGTATCATCGACAATTCGCCAACAGACTGTTCTGGGGAAATAAGTACCTAAAACGGTGAATTTAGTAGTCAAATATCGAGTGTGTAATAATCTATAACTTTTTGCATCAGCACGAGAGATGACATCGCTTGTCCTGGAAGAAGTTTGGAACTGTCAACACTCCATCGAGATGTTTGAGACGAGCTAAGCAGCATTACGTAGGGAGATGGCAGCAGATGTTCGCTGACGGTGACTGGCCGAGGATGAGTACTGAATAATATTCTTATTATCTGACAAGTTAACTTATGGTATATGGGACATATTTTGTTTGTAAATATCTTGCTTGTGTTGATTAACGTAGTGTATTTAGTTTTGGTCCGACACACCTTTTGCATGGAAACAGCTCGCACAAGTTTTCTTAGTTGTAAGTTCTTGTTTGTTTGTTTTAACTAACGTGGCTATGTGGACAACCGTGTTCGCATATGTTTACGCAGTGCATTTAAGAAACGTCTCTCGGAGATATATTGTGTTTCAGAAGTAGGACTGAATTAATATAATCATACAGTAGATTGGAGGGTAAATTAATCTTTGTAATGTTTATTATTGATCAGATTCAGTGAGTTTATTGCCGTTGGAGCAATGCGAGTTGTGGCGAAGAGCAGTCAGCTCTCTCGTAGGTTTTAATATTTTTAAATAGATTGTGAGCTTCTGATTCAACCGACCTGTGTGAAAAATGTGTTATGTCATTCCCAGCAGTGTGTGTGTGTGTGTATTTTATTGGTCATTACAAGCGGGAATTTCAGCCTAGACTGATTTCTGTCAGCTTGGTGCCGAGTCCATATGGTTACCTTGCGAGGACATATGTGGCTATATCGATTAATGTCTTACCATATGTTTATGTGGTTGAGATTTGTTGCTGTTGATTCTACGAGATAACGAGACAGATGGTCAAGCTATTTTTACACACTGGAGTTGGACGATGACAAGAGTTGTGGTAGGGGGAAGCTGTTTTCACAAGGCGGGCTGAAAGGATTGCATCAAGGTCATTAGTGGAGTGCTTGTTGGCTCCGTAAAATTACTTGAAATACAGAATAAGAACTGATCAATGATAAAAATTGTTTAAATAAATGGGAGTTGCCTACGAATCACTATAATCTCCGAAGCGTTAGCTTAACGTGCATTTTTGTTCATATAAGGTAATCTCAGCCGGTGAGGCTTTTGTTGTTGTTGGTTCCATTCCATGTTTATGTTCCGTATTAGTGACCCGTGCAGTCACGTGCGATGCTGTCTTTGTGTATTGAGCAATTGGCCGTGTTGGCAGCTCATTTGTCAGATGCGTCATCGCACTGAAGGAGGGTCTCGAGGGAGATTCCTGTAAATATTAGATTTTAGATTGTGTGTCAGCATTAATTTTTAAGGGTTTTTATTAGTGTTGTGTCCCATATCCGTAAACGTTGATTTACGAGATGATTGTTCGTAAGCATCGTGGCTGTTACCCGATGTAAACGAACAGTCATCGAAGTACTCAGTCCTCGTAGTTAGTCATTACGCGTACATAAAATCCCAATGCAAGTTAGTGGAACTTGGATCCACATTTTTATGAGGGGGAGATCCGTCTGACTCCTCAACGTTGATAGATATTTCTGTCATGGGAAGATTCAGGGAGGAATATTTTTGTTGTTGTTTATATTCATTTCATTTTTGCACAAATAGTCATTAAATTATCTTATTATTTACGTCTTGTCACTTCCTTTCTTAGTTATAGTTTTAATCCTATGACCCTTGCCTCAGTAGAGCATGTTGTTTGGCGAACGTAAACATCACACTATGAACTGAGCGCGACCCCTTGATTTAGATTCTTGCATATAAACACTGCAATACTAAAGGGTTCAATACTTACAAAATGCAATTGTAATTTAAAATTTACAATGCAAGTTAGATTGAAAATGCCATATGGTACCAGATTCAAAATATTCACAAAATGCAATTGAAATTCAAAATACTTACAAAGTGCAATCGAAATGGAAAATACTTACAAAGTGTAATTGAAATTGAAAATACTAACAAAATTTAATTTATATTCAAAATACTCACAATATGTCAGCCCCCGCTCAAAAATAGGCAACTTACAAAATGCAATTTAGATTGAACATACTTACAAAATGGAGTTTAGATAGAAAATACTTCCATAATGCAATGTAGATTGAAAATACTCACAAAAGGTAATTTGAAAAAAAAAAAAAAGATGTAATTTAGATACATGGGAGTGGTTGATGGGAAGTGGTGCTGTCTGAGAAAACCTCGCCAACCTGGACCCATTATTGGGAAGCCAGGCTCTCTCTGTCGCAAGCCAGAACAAAGTAGGGAGTGATAGGGGAGTAACACCTCTTAAAAAAAACTAGGTCCAGCTGACCCTGCTGGTAGTACGATGTAAGGGTCCCTTGCCAGAGTTACGGTGAAGTCCCCAACGGTATATCTGCAGAGGAAGAGGTGGACTCTGGAACAGTGTAGATGGCGGACGAGGCAACCTAGTGCTCAGGTTAATAAGGGCAAAAGGTATATGGTTGCTATATATCAATTTTACGGGCACGACCGTCCTACATGTTAGTGGCGGTACCCCGACAGCGTCTGTTCACATGTTAGTGGCACCTAATATACCAATACTCAGAAGTGGAACTCTGAGTGCAACTCGACTGAAAACTCGTCAATTATCCAAGTTAATCAACATGAATAGTGCACCTATACAAACATATTACCCCAGTGAATCAAATCCCAGGTTGAAAAACCGCTTGTGGTCTATATTCGGATTCTGGGGAGACCACAATAGTGTGCCATGAGGTAAATCGGAGTGCCTCAAAACCCCGTAAAGACAAAATCAGACCAAATTCAAGACTTTGGTTAATGACTTTTAATGTCAACTCCCTCTTGAAAATGGGAAAACTTAAGAATATTCTTGACAAATCTCGAGAACGGAGAATTCGAATTGAAATTAGGAAAATTACTCATACACGGGGGTTTGAGGCAGAAGAGAGAAGACCTACCAGACACGTCTGGTCGCAGCAACGAAGACTTGCTCAATCGTTGCGCATGAAGAGTTATTGGGCAAACATCGAGGCCAAGAAGTGTTGATTCCGCGTGGTCCTAGGAGACCCATTCGCGCAGAAAAAGATACATGGGGTGCCAATTCACAAAACAGTGCGGGAATCATAAAGAGAAAAATAAGGCTGATCCCTCGAAGAATGAGGTATCAGGAAAGAGGAGAGAAGGGCCAATTAAGGTGGGAAAGGAAGAGACTCCCTGAGCCTCGGATACCTCAATACCGTCGGGGTCGGTAGAGAATAAGAGTTGACCAAGAGAGGTCGACAGGAAAGAAGACGGATAGGAGCCCGGCACAAGTAAGTGGAAGTAATGCCGGACTCAGCTGGGGTCCCGTGGTCGCCAACCCACGTCCCACTAGATGTAAGCCCCTGAGGGGAATCTTCTCGTTGTCTGTCGATCACTACTACATTTTTGTCAGATTGCCTGCTCAAACCCGGTTCCTCACTGAATATTTATTGTTGAAGCATTTGCAGAGGCATGATTTTTTCGCATTAACGATAAACGCGACAAAAATATTTTGAAGCGATTTTGCGATGTCTTTACAAATCATATGTTTCTGGTAAAGCTACAAGACTGGAAGCCTGTGGCTTAATGAAGTACTAAAGGACTTGGATTCGGCTGGATTGCTGACCTTGGTGTAGAAGATCGTTCTAAAATTTTGTGCTATGGTAGAATCATGGACCCCACCACCTAGAGTCTCTAAATGTCGGAAGCCCCTTTCGCAGGAGAGAAAGGAGAAATTATCAGCAGGGCTCAAGAGATATTGAGAACGGAAAAGAGCATCGAAGAACTAGTCATAAGCGCTCCGCAGTGGGCTTAAATCAATAATAATATGTTTCTGGTTAAAAGGGTATTATGTTCGCGAATTAAAGCGATAAGGCCATTTTAAAGTGAAATTCAATTATTTCGCGATAAGCGCGATATTACAGCGAAATCTGTAGTGAATAACGAGCTTGAAATTTTGTTTCAAGATTATATATGAAAATAAAGAGAAGGGCGAAGAAAGATTTAACACAAGTTGAAATAATTCAGTCACTGCTAGCATTAAAATTAATGCAATATCAGAAATATAATAAAATAATATTGGATACTTACTATAAGTAATTTATACATCTACCATTCATATAAATAACCACAATAATCAAACTTTTAATGATTAATTTTAGAATTTCATTAAAGCCATACAGCACTATCTATTTCGAGAAATAAGGCGAAAATTAGTATCCTCGCGAAATCGCTAAAAATTAGTGCGAAAAAATCATGCCTCTATGAATTTTTAATTAATTTTCGTTGTTTTCTCCATTTTTCCAAACGTAAAGGACACACTAAACGTTTCTTACGAGGGGGTGAAGCTGATTCTTTCACGTGGTGCCCCTGCATAGGTACTTAAACTGGAATCCAAGTGAGGGGCGTGTATACAATTTTTTTTCGGGAGGGGGGAGGGGGTGACTATCCTGGAAAATTGTGAGTATTTTCAGGGGCTTGTCACTGCAAAATACCCAGAAATATCAACCTATATCTTCGAGCATATAACTTTGTGTAATTATTTTAGATAAGATCCCCCTCAGCACCCCCCTTATATACGCCCCTGGTCCAAGTACTGAACTGAACGCCAGCAATCCAGAAGCACTTATGAGCTAAAACAAGATACGAGATGCCGGCATGATGACACACGGTAGACTGATTGTTCACTGGAAACTCAACCATATTCAGTCGATTAGATTAGCCTTATTACGCAATACAAAAAAGTAGTAAAATTCAACACAACACACAAATACAATTTATACTTAATGAATTTTCTATTATGATCTATGGAGTATGAATGGCAAATATCTAAATATTTGTAAATTTACTAAGCAGAAAGGTAAACAGTTTATTTTTACAAGTTGATATTTTTTTGGGTCAAAAGTACCGTACTGTGGAATTCACAGTTTTGCCTCACAAGGCTGAGTTTACCCCGTTCCAGCCCTCTGACTAGAATTAACATTTCTTGGTAGAGCCGAGAATCGAATTCGGACCTCCGGGGCGGCAGCCAAGAATGCTAGCCACTACACCACGAGGTAGTCTAATTTCAATCTTAATATTATGATTTTATGCTCTTACCAAAGAGCCACTTTTTTCATTTTTATTGGCATTTTTCGGGGTTGGGGGCTGGATCCCCCTCAGCACCCCCCTTATATACGCCCCTGGTCCAAGTACTGAACTGAACGTCAGCAATCCAGAAGCACTTATGAGCTAAAACAAGATACGAGATGCCGGCATGATGACACACGGTAGACTGATTGTTCACTGGAAACTCAACCATATTCAGTCGATTAGATTAGCAGGTTGCCTTTTCTACCACTACGAGCGCTAGTATGAGTCAATTCAGAGTTTCACTTAAGCCCCTATAACTACCTCCAGTGTGAAGAATTTTCGAAAAATCCATAAACACCTCAGGGTATTGAACCAAGGAACACATTAAATAAATAATTATGTAAATATGATAACAAGGCTAGGATTTGAATTAAAACAAGTAGTTCCGTGAAGAACTATACAGCCTATTTTCATATATCCTACTTATGTTAACTGCCACTATCAACATACAAAATTTCAGTTTGATTGTTGTAATAGATTCGTAGATATTGAGAACCGACTAAATATTTCGGATGGTCGCCATGTTGGATTTTATATATGTAGGTCCTTGAGTTATGTACTGTTACATGAAGATTATTGTGTAAGTGTAGCATTCAAACTTCAATCGCATGATTAGGACACAAGAAGTAAAAACGAGATTTTAAAATTTCGCACAGCTGCCATCTTGTGGTTATGGAAACAATTGAAATAAATTAGATGCCAGTGGATTAACATTCGTATACGGATTTACTGTACCAAGTTTCACTGCACTCGGATAATTAAATTGCGAGAAACGTCCATGTGAATATTTATACTTCGCGTCGCCGCCATGTTGGATTTGTGATCACTGGGTTATTTAAAGTCCTATAGGTGAACTTAAGTTCATAGCCCCTATGAATATAGAAAAATCGGTTTGATTGCTAAAATAGATTCGTAGATATTCAGAGCTATCTAAATATTTCGGATGGTCGCCATGTTGGATTGTTAAATATATAGGCCATAGAGTCATGTACCTTTAAAGGAAAATTATTGCGTAGGTTCGTTATTCAAACTTTCACTTCGATCGCATGATTACGACACAAGAAATAAAAACTTAATTTTAAAATTCGCACAGCCGCCATCTTGAGGTTATGTAAACAATTGAAGTAAATTAAATACCAGTGCATTACAATGTGTATAAACATTTCCTGCACCAGATTTCATTGCGTTTGGAACATTAAATCGCGAGAAAGGTCTATTTAAAATTTTCAAATTCGCTTGGCCGCCATGTTCGTTTTGTAGTTAACCGGTTTTTGGAAGTCTCATAGATGATCTTCCAGTAGTGCCCTTTATCTCCGTACAAAATTTCAGGGTGATACCGTTAATAGTTTCCGAGATATAGAATGTCGGTGAAATATTTCGCACATCCGCCATCATGTGGTTATGTAAACAATTGAACGAAGTTAGATGTCGGTGCATTACAATGTGTATAAACATATACTGTACCAAGTTTTATTGCGTTTGGTTGGTTAAAGCGCGAGAAACGTCTATTTAAAAGTCGCAAATTCGCGTGGCCGCCATGTTGGTTTTGTAGTTACCAGTTTTTCAAAAGTCACAGAGGTGAACTTCTACAGAGCATCCAGCGTTTAGAAAAGACTGTGGGTCTTATGGGCTTTTACTTTTAACGGATATCCCCCCTACACTGGTTTTGTTGTCTCACCTTTTATCATGAAGGAATTCTGTACATATATATTTTTCGTCATAATTGCTTCCTACTATTATCTGCCAATTGATTACCTTTGTTATTGCATACAAGTATTGTTTATATTACGTCTTAGTAATTTAAAAATTTTCGAGGTTAGTACGCTGGAAAGAAGAGCCTCGTCCGGTGCTGCATGCTCGCCCGGAGTGGAGCACGTGCTCAGTTCCGCCGACAACATAAGTTTTGAAGCACTATCCGTCATTGGTGTTACTGTTGTGTGTCTGTTTTATTTTCTGTTCGATCGAATCATGGCTGCCGACAGTTGGGTTCCAACCCACTATCTCCCGAATGCAAGCTCACAGCTGCGCGCCCCTAACCGCACGGCTAACTCACTAAAATATTACAAATATTAATCTAAACAAAACAACATGAATAAAATTGAAAGAAATTAAATTACAGCCTAACTAATAACTAAAGAGGTGATGATCAACAGTATTGCTGACATAAAACTTGTTAACATCGTCTGTATACATCCGAGAAGGAAGGAAGGGTTGTGCTCTCGACATCTGTCAATCAGTAATGCGTCATATCACAACGAAATGAATGTCGTTATTGGTTCTCTTCGCATACAGTATCCTTAATACTGGTCCAATCCGTTAACACCTGCAAAACTGTTCCTTCCTGGGCGTGTTCTATTTCAGTTAGCTGCTGGGGTTGTGGTTGTCTCGCTAACTTATGAAAGCGCAGTACTCGAAGCGGGTGAACATAAGGTATGACGTCAGCGCTACCTCTGCCTAGAGTTAGCAACACTGTCGCCATAAGGCTCCACAGTCTTTTCTAAACGCTGAATGCTCTATAGTAGCTCCCTTTATCACAGTAAAATATCCAGGATGATATCGGGAATAGTTTCGGAGATGTTGAATGCTGGTGAAATATTTCGCACAGCCGCCATGTTGGATTGGTGAGACGTAACAAAATTTAAAGGGCACGGTCGGGGTCGACGGAATAGTGCTGTGAACTTACCGAGTTTCATTGAAATCGCTCCAGCCGTTTAGATTTTATTAGGGGGGGGGGGACACACCTCACACACACACACACACACACACACACACACACGGACAAAAGGTGATCTCATAAGCCTATTTTTTCAAAATTGAAAATAGGCTAAAAACGAGTATAGAAGATGCAAATTGGTATTCCAGGGACGAAAATCCACGACCGATTTGAATTTCGACAAATGGTTAAAAACTATCAAAATTTTAAAATTTAGCTACTGTTTTCCATATTTCAAAAAATTAATGTTGCAATTTCGTTTATTTTGCTGGAAAATACAATTATAATAGTTTTCATCAATGAGAATGCTTATTTAATTATTGCCTTTATGCATGATCATCGAAATAATACTCAAAGCAGGTTGATGTTGCCGTAAACGTGAGTTATTTCAGGTTGTCTGAGGCCAACTCACATTAATAAAGTAAACTACCTGGCTGGGAATGCTCATCCTGATATCAGACGACAAGTGGCTGCAAACAATGAAAGGAGGCAATCGTTAAAGCCCTCCGCGGATGCGGATATCCGCAAAAATTTTCGCCATGCGGATATAGTTTGCATGGCTGTGCGGATAGCGGATAAGCTGCGGATAATGTTTGGAGTAAATTTGCGGATAGTTTTTAGAATACAATCCAAACTTGTTGAATATCATTACTAGGACCCGGATGTTTATGGCAGGTATTTTTTCCGCGAAGTTTTTTCCATGACAAATGTAAGATGATGATTTAAGGTAATCTCATTCAAATTATGTCATTAAGCATAATTAACACTCCGAACTGAAAAGGGTTGCAATTCTGGCGTATAACATTCATTTTAAACATAGCACATGACATTCATAGCCTAAGGGAACGACTTTCTCCTCAAATGTCTAAATGTGTTGCTTTAATACTTTACGCTTTACCTAATAAATTAAAAATATTATAATGTCAACAGTCGTGTGAATGAGGGGCGGATGTGGATAACAGTCGTGTGGATGCAGGGCGGATGTGGATAACAGTCGTGTGAATGAGGGGCGGATGTGGATAACAGTCGTGCAGATGCGGATAACAGTCGTCTGAATGAGGGGCGGATGCGGTTAACAGTCGTGTGGATGCAGGGTGGATGTGGATAACAGTCGTGCGAATGAGGGGCGGATGTGGATAACAGTCGTGCAGATGCGGATAACAGTCGTCTGAATGAGGGGCGGATGCGGTTAACAGTCGTGTGGATGCGGGGCAGATGCGGATAACAGTCGTGTAGATGCGGGGCGGATGCGGATAACAGTTGTGCGGATGCGGGCCGGATGCGGTTAGCGATTTTGTTTATCCGCGCAGGGCTCTATAAATCATCCATTATGACTTCACATCCACTCTTTGGATATCAACCTGCTGATAGGAGATTGAAATCGAGAAAGAGCTTTCTAACAACTACTCAACCATTACAACGAACAGTAACATCAGCACGAGTTTCCATGTGGAAGGAGAGAACCAGTAATTTGTATGAATGGATGGAACCGAAGTCACACAGAGAACTGACCAATCTGGAACTCCCTCAACAGACTGCGAGCTGAAGTTCCAAGATCAAGGGACAACTTATATAAGACGGCTCTACAGTACGTGATTGTAGTGAATTTCAAAAACATCTCTTATGTTGTCCGTTGTTCCCATCTATAAGGAGCGTTCTAAAAGTAACGAGCAGGAGGCTGGAATGCGCAAACCGGTGACGAAATCGGCTAATCGTGGCGTGTGTAACGAGGTGTGGTTCCGACCAGAGCGTGGAAGGCCACAGCCCGTCGCTAGAGGGCCCGCGTGCACGTCACGTGACGATACAAAGCGAGCAGCAGCATGCATCAATCGTCCAACGCTGTCAGTCGCATTGCAAACAGTGACATGGAGGCGTCAAACGAAGAGCAAAGAGGTGTTGTTCGGTTTCTGACAGCGGAAGGAGTAAGGGGAACGGACATTCATCGCCGAATCACAAGTGTACGGCGAACACTAACCTACATGTCCCTTGCAAGGGTCAAGACGTGGCACAAGCGCTTTAGGGAAGGACGGGTGTCGTTAGCCGATGATGCCCGGTCTGGGGCACCCCCCTGCATTACCGATGACAACGTCCAGCTGGTTGATGCATTCATTACCCAGGACCGCCGAGTGACAGTGAATGCCATAGCCGCCGTGGTCGGATTGAGCGTTGGAAGTGTGCACACCATCATGAAGGAACGACTGCACTTGCGCAAAGTGTGTGCCCAATGGGTGCCCCACAGTCTTCAACCATACCAGGAAGCATGTCGAATGGCCAACTGTCTTGGTCATCTGCAGCGCTATGCGAGGGATGGGAATGGGTTCCTGGCACGAGTGGTGGCTGGAGATGAGTCATGGTGTCATCACTTCGATCCAGAATCCAAACGATAAAGCCTCCAGTGGAAGCATCCAGGGTCACAACCACCCAAAAAAGGCAAGTCCATCCACACGAGTGCAGGAAAGGTAATGCTGACGTTCTTCTTTGATCAAGATGGCCCCCTTCTGATACACTTCATGCCGCACGGGACAACAGTGAATGCCCAGCGTTACTCGCAAACCTTAACCACCCTTCGCCAAGCGATCAAAACAAAACAACCAGGCAATCTCACCCGTAGGGTCATTCTGCTCCACGTCAATGCACGACCTCATACGGCCAACACAGTCGCGGCACTCCTGCAGAAATTCAAATGGCAGGTTCTCGGCCACCCTCCATACAGTCCAGACCTCTCTCCCTGTGATTATGCCATGTTTGGTCCCCTGAAAAGGGCTTTGCGGGGCCAACGATTCACATCGGACGCTGACGTCCAGCTGTACGTGCGGAACTGGTTCACAACGCAGCCCAGGAAATTTTATGAGACAGCCATTCACCGCCTCGTGTCACAGTGGGACAAGTGCCTCAACAGCCAGGGCCAATTCTTCTAACATACAGGTACTGGTTTCTGTAATTATGCCTCCGGCTCGTTACTTTTTGAACGCACCTTATAGATGTACAATGAGTGATTTGACTCAAGCGAATTCAAATGCTCTCAAAGTAGGCTATTGGGCAGGAACTGTTTGAAGTTGCATGATCTTGTGTTTATTTATAGTTCCTTTCATATTTATGTCTTATTTTTGTACTTCTGACACGAATAAATAAATACATATCAAAATAATATTTTTAATGATGCACACAACTATGAATGAACACCAGCCCCCAAAGAAAGTAATCCTGCGTATGCCACTATGTAGAAGTCCCTATTTTCAGCTGAAGGACTATCTCCATGCACTGAACGAGATCTGAACCATTTCATAACTCCCAATTCTTTGTCAATTAGTTAAAACTAAGAGAATAACTCACCTCATCAGCTCACAGAGATCTCTCCTTCTCCTTGTATAAGAGTTCCAACCTGAAATTAAAGAAAGAAAAAAAAATAACACGTGAATTATAAACTTCAATAAATTAAGACTACGCTCTGTCATATCTGTTTATATACTCATATTAGACTACATATAAAATTTGGTAGAAATACAATTGATAGTGTACAAGTTATATGCACTGGACCTATCAGCAGCCTTAAAATCATTTTGGGAACACGGTCATGTATGACCTCCTGGAAATTAAACTGAAATATTATTATCTATTTGTGTGCCAATTTTGGAATAGCTCCCATGCATACCATCCAAGATATCCAACATGGAGCTCAAATTTCAATTGTGTTTTATTAGCAGTTGGTAGCATTGACATCAATTTCAAATATGGGCTTGATATATTCCGGTATAGATATTCATAGCAAATTTGGTTTTAATTGATGCAGCCGTTTAGGAGTTGATAGGGGAGGGGGCACGCACACAGATATACAGACAAATAGGACAGACGGACACACATTTTCCCGGATCGATCTCATAAGTCTACTTTTTGCTCATTTTTGCAAAATGTGAAAAGTAAGCTAAAAATGATAGGAACAATGAAATAAAATACAAAAATATAAAATTTAAACAAATAGTTCCATGAAGAACTATACAGCCTATTTTCATATATCCTACTTATGTTAATTGCCACTATCAACATACAAAATTTCAGTTTGATCGCTGTAATAGATTCGTAGATATTGAGAACCAACTAAATATTTCGGATGGTCGTCATGTTGGATTTTAGATATGTAGGTCCTAGTGTTATGTACTGTTACATAACGATTATTGTGTACGTGTAGCATTCAAACTTCAATCGCATGATTAGGACACAAGAAGTAACAAAGAGATTTTAAAATTTTGATGAGGAATGTTACGTCATGAGACAAACAACGATACATTTACTTCATTCCGCTAGGGTATTTGGTATGGACGCACTAACGAAATATGCTGAGGAGCGTCGGAAATATAAAAGTCTACTAAAAGAAAAGAAAACAAGAGTACAATTTATACATAGAACAGAGGTTAATAGCCGAGGCGGAAGCGAAACCTTATAAAATCTTAAGGAACTCGAAGAAAAAGGCAGCAACTCCTCTCATAAACATGGCGCAATGGGAGGCACATTTTAGTCATCTTCTTGGAGAAACTAATATAAGGACAAACGGCTTCACACCGCAGCTGGCAAACATCGAGACACTCGCCCAATCCCAACAGAGGAGGTCAGACAACTTATAAGCAATGGGAAAAATAACAAAGCTGCTGGGCCAGATGGGATTTTTACAGAGCATTTAAAGGACACACTCCATGACCTGTTAGACCCGTTAACATGTCTGTTTAACGAATGCCTAAAACGTAAGTCAATCCCAGAACAATGGAGGAAGACACTCATAATTGTGATCTACAAAGGGAAAGGGAAGAAGGAGGATCCAAACTCTTACAGGGGAATTGCCCTGGGAAATGTTATGTTCAAATCCTTCTCTAAACTTCTTCTAATACGGGTGGAACATGGACTACGTGCTAGCATACCATCAAATCAATATGGCTTTACCCCGGGTAGATCAACTCTACAGGCTGTACAGGAACTTGTGCAAGAAATAATAACGACCTTAGCCCAACCCGGTAGACCGCTGTATGCAATCTACATAGACTATTCCAAGGCATTTGACAGTATCAACAGAAGGATACTTATCCACAAACTGGAAAACATATTAGGCACCTCCAATAGTGAATTAGAAACATTGAAATCGATTTTAAACGTGAACTATGTTACAATCCATGATGGTATCACCACGTCGAGGAGTATCACTCAAACAAAGGGGGTTCTACAAGAGGATCCCATGAGTCCAGTCCTCTTCAACGTAATGACCTCAGACATTGGGCAAACATTAGACTCAAGAACAGTCAAATTACTCATGTACGCCGATGACATGGTCATCCTCTCAAGATACCGAGATGACCTACAAACAGCTATGGGGAACATTAGGGCATGGGCGGAAGAAAACTCTATGGAAATTAACAGCTCCAAAACAAAGGCTATGAAATTTAGAAGGGGAGGAAGGATAGCTAAAATGGACCAACTCAAGTGTGGAGAAGAACCTTTAGAATTCGTACCCATCTTCAAATACCTGGGTGTCGTGCTACAAACTACTGGAACTGCTTTCTCCCTGCATGTACAGGAGCGAGCTACGGCAGCAACGAAAGCCTCATACGACATTCCCAAACTCCAAAGCCTATCCCTGTCAACAGCGATAAAGCTATTCAAAATTAAAGTTATGCCGACCGCCACATATGGCATACAATTAATTTGGCCCTACTTGTCGGTGAATAACCTCAGGAAGCTAGAGAGCGTCAAAGCGAGATTTATTAAGAGAGGTCTATCCATATCAAAATTCTCAAGGAACAGCTACGCCTATAAAATAGCACAGGAATCCTTCTTTATAGAAGACGTAAAGCACTCTTTCGATCTACCGGAAACTCAAACGTATAAAACCATCATCGAGGAGAGACGAAAAAAAGCCGACGAAATACCACAAGAAATAATGGAGACTGAAGCAATGAAGACAGATATCTGGAAGGGGCCAAATTTCAAACTTCGACATCTGTATACGCGATTCGCTGTCCATGGGTTCCATGGAAGGATCTGTCAGAATGAGACATTTCATGAGCCCAAGGAGGACTGCGTCTGCAAGAATTGCAATAATCCATGCCCCAAATACCACTTAGTGGAATGTGTAAGCAGGTCTCAATCTCTAATCGCAGAAATGTCAGAGTGGTGAAAACGTGATTGTACACATTGTGTTTAATAAAATCATATATATTTAAAATTTCGTACAGCTGTCATCTTGTGGTTATGGAAACAATTGAAATAAATTAGATGTCAGTGGATTAACATTCGTATAAGGATTTACTGTACCAAGTTCCACTGCACACGGATGGTTCAATTGCCAGAAACGTCCATGTGAATATTTATACTTCGCGTCGCCGCCAAGTTGGATTCAGTTTGATTGCTATAATAGATTCGTAGATATTCAGTATCGTCTAAATATTTCGGATGGTCGCCATGTTGGATTGTTAAATGTATAGGCCATAGAGTCATGTACCATTAAAGGAAAATTATTGCGTAGGTTCATTATTCAAACTTTCACTTCGATCGCATGACTACATCACAAGAAATAAAAACTTAATTTTAAAATTCGCACTGCCGCCATCTTGAGGTTATGTAAACAATTGAACTAAATTAGATACCAGTGGATTACAATGTGTATAAATATTTCCTGTACCAGGTTTCAGTGCGCTTGGAACATTAAATCGCGAGAAAGGTCTATTTAAAATGTTCAAATTCGCTTGGCCGCCATGTTCGTTTTGTAGTTAACCGGTTTTTGAAAATCTTATAGATTGACTTCCAGTAGTGCCCTTTATCTGCGTACAAAATTTCAGGGTGATACCGCTAATAGTTTCAGAGATATAGAATGCCGGTGAAATATTTCGCACATCCGCCATCTTGTGGTTATGTAAACAATTGAACCAAGTTAGATGTCGGTGCATTACAATGAGTATGAACATATACTGTACCAAGTTTTATTGCGTTTGGTTGGTTAAATCGCGAGAAACGTCTATTTAAAAGTCGCAAGTGGCCGCCCGCCATGTTTGTTTTGTAGTTACCATTTTTTTCAAAAGTCACATAGGTGAACTTCTAGTAGTTCCCTTTATCACCGTAAAAAATCCAGGGTGATATTGGGAAGAGTTGAATGCTGGTGAAATATTTCGCACAGCCGCCATGTTGGATTGGTGAGACGTAACAAAATTTGAGGGACACGGTCGGGGTCGTCCGGAATAGTGCTATGAACTTACCGAGTTTCATTGAAATCGCTCCAGCCGTTTAGAAGTTATTAGGGACACACACACACACACACACACACACACACACACACACACGCGCACGCACACACGCACACGGAAAAAAAGGTGATCTCATAAGCCTATTTTTCTTAAATTGAAAATAGGCTAAAAATACAACATATAAAATAAAAATTAAGAAATATGTAAAAAAAATATAGTCTGTAAAATACAAAAAAAATAAAGGATTATGAAATTGAAAAATATAATAAAAAAATAGAAATTAAAAATAAAAAAAAAATCTGCATTTAAATTGAAGTCGGCCACCGCCATGTGACCTCCTAGACCTAGGTGGAATATTCTGGCAACGCTATCTCCTGCGAGTTGAGCACTTCCCTCGATAATACATGAAATCTATCTTCCACTTAGCTTCTTCTCATATACGCTCTCTAGACAAAATAACTAAAAAGGCAGATGATAAACCTTCTTAGATTCTGAGACTCCTCCTTGAGACAAAAAGAGAGAGTGTTTCAAATCACTCAGTCTCGTCTTCAGACGATATAAGTGAGTCACATTTTTCATTAGGCCACTAATATGTAGGAATCTCCGTTTCGCGGGCTTATAGGTCGTGTTCCAAGGACATTTTGTCGTCCTGACGTTTCGCTGAATACTGCGTTCAGCATGTTCACAGGTTACATAAAGCGAGGTAAAACAAGTAAACAGAAGATATATAAATAGTCAACAACCCACACATAGAGGCTACCATAGCAACGGCGTACCACATAAAAGTAATGCATCAAGGACAGGGCTGCTCGTCTGTTGCATCTTCTCGTCTACGACGGTCAATAAGGGCAGGCTTGAGGGGATTAAGGACTGGAAGCCAAGCTCTGTTCACACGTTCTGCTTCCTCCTTAAGATTGAAGCTGTTAGTATGCTTCAGGATTTCAATAGCCTCCCTTTGTAGCCTGGCATGATAAGACACCGTGGTGGACAGAACTTCGGTGTCTCCATATCTTATATCGTGACCTGCAAGTAGCGAGTGTGCTGCTACAGTGGATTTATCTGTTTGTCCCAGCCGGCTGTGTCGTTCGTGCTCCTTGAGGCGAGTGGCAATACTTCTTTTCGTTGTTCCAATATATACTTGGCCACAATCACACGGGATTTTATAAACCCCTGCCGCGGTATGAGGATGTCGCTTATCTTTAGCGGACCTAAACATGTCCTTAATTTTTCGTGTAGGCCTGTATATGGTCTTTATATCATGGGACTCGAGTAGCCTCCCTATTCTGTCCGTGACCTTTTTTATATATGGAAGAAAAGCTCTAGCCAGGGGCTGCTTGTCTCCAATTACCCTTGTAGTTGGACGTCTCGGATGGAGTGCTCGCTGGATATCTTTCTGGCTGTACCCATTCGCGCATAAGGCCTCGTTGAGGTGTTCAATTTCTTGTTTTAGGCACTGCTTATCACAAATTCTTTTAGCGCGGTCTGCCAGTGTTTTTATAACTCCGTATTTCTGTCGTGGGTGGTGGTTGGACGTCTTATGTAGATATCGGTCAGTATGGGTCGGCTTACGGTAAACTGTATGTCCCAAAGTTAGATCAGCGGTCTTCGTTACCATAACGTCGAGAAACGCGATTTTCTGTTCATTTTCTAACTCCATGGTAAACTGAATGTTCGAGTTCTGGCTGTTAAGATGTTGTAAAAACAGATTTAATTGATCTTTACCATGGCCCCATATTACAAAGGTATCGTCCACGTATCGTAGCCACACTTTAGGTTTCAAAGGTGCGGTCTCTAGTGCTATTTGTTCAAATTGTTCCATGAAGAAATTCGCGATCACCGGACTAAGGGGACTGCCCATGCCCTTAGTCCGGTGATCGCGAATTTCTTCATGGAACAATTTGAACAAATAGCACTAGAGACCGCACCTTTGAAACCTAAAGTGTGGCTACGATACGTGGACGATACCTTTGTAATATGGGGCCATGGTAAAGATCAATTAAATCTGTTTTTACAACATCTTAACAGCCAGAACTCGAACATTCAGTTTACCATGGAGTTAGAAAATGAACAGAAAATCGCGTTTCTCGACGTTATGGTAACGAAGACCGCTGATCTAACTTTGGGACATACAGTTTACCGTAAGCCGACCCATACTGACCGATATCTACATAAGACGTCCAACCACCACCCACGACAGAAATACGGAGTTATAAAAACACTGGCAGACCGCGCTAAAAGAATTTGTGATAAGCAGTGCCTAAAACAAGAAATTGAACACCTCAACGAGGCCTTATGCGCGAATGGGTACAGCCAGAAAGATATCCAGCGAGCACTCCATCCGAGACGTCCAACTACAAGGGTAATTGGAGACAAGCAGCCCCTGGCTAGAGCTTTTCTTCCATATATAAAAAAGGTCACGGACAGAATAGGGAGGCTACTCGAGTCCCATGATATAAAGACCATATACAGGCCTACACGAAAAATTAAGGACATGTTTAGGTCCGCTAAAGATAAGCGACATCCTCATACCGCGGCAGGGGTTTATAAAATCCCGTGTGATTGTGGCCAAGTATATATTGGAACAACGAAAAGAAGTATTGCCACTCGCCTCAAGGAGCACGAACGACACAGCCGGCTGGGACAAACAGATAAATCCACTGTAGCAGCACACTCGCTACTTGCAGGTCACGATATAAGATATGGAGACACCGAAGTTCTGTCCACCACGGTGTCTTATCATGCCAGGCTACAAAGGGAGGCTATTGAAATCCTGAAGCATACTAACAGCTTCAATCTTAAGGAGGAAGCAGAACGTGTGAACAGAGCTTGGCTTCCAGTCCTTAATCCCCTCAAGCCTGCCCTTATTGACCGTCGTAGACGAGAAGATGCAACAGACGAGCAGCCCTGTCCTTGATGCATTACTTTTATGTGGTACGCCGTTGCTATGGTAGCCTCTATGTGTGGGTTGTTGACTATTTATATATCTTCTGTTTACTTGTTTTACCTCGCTTTATGTAACCTGTGAACATGCTGAACGCAGTATTCAGCGAAACGTCAGGACGACAAAATGTCCTTGGAACACGACCTATAAGCCCGCGAAACGGAGATTCCTATTTCAACGCCGGTCGTGAAAGTCTACATTTTTACCACTAATATGTGTTTACATAAGAGGGGACATGTTAGTGCAGGGGTGTCACACATTCTCATATCTTGTACTTAGTGCCGTTTTCACCAAATCTTCACTAACGATTAGTTAGTTAATTCCCATTTAACTTAAATACGAGATTTAATGCGTGATTATCTTCGATGCATTTCACGAGGCCATTTGGGTTCGCAATTACTTAAATAAGATTTACGGCTCTCGCGCATGCGTGGACTAGGTTCCATCTTGGAGAGCATGGCGGGAAGAACAAGTAGCGTCTAGCACTGATTGTTGTTTGTGATGCTTCCTTGATACTTTCTGGAACATAATTATAAAGGAAGGGAAATACAGAGGACCTTATTCGTGGCAAAAGCTTAAAATGATATGAACAAAGTATTTAAGAGAACTGGCAGTTGTGCGAATAGATACCTTATTAGGACGCGTAATTCAGTTGTCTACATAGTGTAAGCGGTAGAGGTGCAGACTTCCAATTTATTATGCAGCGCTGGAAGCAGTTCGAAACCCCCTTCGGATATTTTATTTTATTTGAATTTCCGTATTCGTCTTTCTTCGTATTAAAACTTAGTAGTGTGTGTGATCTTTTATAATTTTATTGTCATAAACATATTTTATATTCGTATGGATGAAAATACGTGTGAAACTCGGAAACAAAAACCGCCATTGTGGAATGCGCAAGGCACAGTTCAACTGTTTCCCGCCACTTTAAAGTTGCTTTAGAGAGTTGAGTGGCCAGATTTGGCCATTTAACATAATTCCTTGTTAGTGGTAAGTTAACGAGTGTTTCTGTTTGGTGAAATGCTCGTGCAAAGTTAAATAACCTTTAATGTTGAATTAAGACATAATTGACGTTGGTGAAAACGGCCCTAATTACAGAGGAACCTCGCTAACGAAAGGTTATAACGTGGTTACATATGTTATTAAAATAATTTGATCATTTTGATATTCCACCTGTACCAAAATCATTTGGGATAAAAAGAAATAAAGGAACGACTAAAGTTTAGGTCATCCTTAAAACCCTCGGATACTCGCGCTGGCTACAGGTGTAGCCCAGTGATTTATTTTGTTGTAGCGCAGAGTATATTTTTTCTAGGAATATTGAGAATCTCTATAGCTGCCTGTTGATGATGTATTTAACAGACGGGTGTGATTCCAACTGAACCAATTGCACTAAACTGACACCAGATGCATTTGAAGTCGTCTGGGCTACAATAGTAGCCCGCGCGAGCATCGCTGTTTCAGAATTGAACGTGCAAAGGAAACGTTGCCTCACAGGAGGCGGTCATGTAGATGGCTTCCAAATCAGTCAGTGTTTAGATGAAAATTGATAGGTTGAGTGTAGTGGAAATAAAGTAGGCTGTTGCCTCTTGTGTGGACGAGGAAGAGATAAATCAACAAGGAACAGATGCGCAAAGTGCAATGAAGATCTTCTCGGATCATTGTTTCTATTTCCACAGAATGCTTGAGTGACAAATTTGAAGAGCATGCTTATGGATTTCCTGGGCTATAGATTGTAGCCAAAAGGGCAAACATATTCAAAACTTCGAGAAAAAATAAATGAAAATACTGATATTGTTCATAATAAGTGCTGATTTTCTAAGGAAATTATCTAACCTAGTTTTATTTTCGTTTAATTCCAATCCAAATATGCACTAATATAAGTATTTATGTTTACATAAAATATAATTTAACAGTTCTAGTTCCATTAGTTTCATTTTTGTTGCAGTTTTACCAAAGATGTACGATACAATTGAAATTTCTTCTTAACTTGGTATTTTCTCTCCATTTGAAGATAAATGCCGACATAAAATCTTCAGATTTAGCTTAGAATACTTATATATACTACTATTTATCATATTATTGAAACTGAACACCGAAAATAACGTGTGCGAGTCCATGAGATCGAATAACTGTTTGGGCTACATTAGGCTATGTAGCCCGCGCGAGTAACTCTGTATCTATTACTAGCGCGAGTGCTCGAGGGTTAAGAGCATGACTTGACACAGGTTTGAGACACCTTTGGGATGACTGACTCTCAGACTGTTGGCATGTAAACATTCTGGACACCCTTTGGATAAATCCCTAAGGACAAGATTTACCTTACGTTTTGAACACTCTTGGGCCGAATCTTCAAGTGCAAGAAATGGCTTGGGTTTTGGACTTTCCCTAAGAAAAGAAGGAATATTGTAGATTAACGTGACCGTGCATCTTGTGATTATGAGCCACGGAACCTCCTTTTTTGCGTGGAATCCGAACCACAGGACATGGCATTTCACTTCGAAACCTCACATGCAGTGACCGGGAATCGAACCCAGTCCACCTTGGTGAAAGGCCAACAGCTTGACCGCTGCGCCACCACGCTCCCCTACTTTGCCAAAGAGCAAGACTTGACACAGGTTTTGCACACCCTTGGGATGAACCCTCGAGTATAAAAGGCATGGCTTGGATTTTGGGCACTTCCTAAGAGCAAGTCTTGGCAAAGGTTTGGGGCACCCTGCGGATGAACTTGACTGACGGATTGCAGACACCAATTCCCCCAGTTCTTTTGACACAACTGTACTGTAGACTCCTTTTTGAATTTCCGGTGGGTAGGTCCCTTCTTATCCTATCCTCTATACTCCTACCTGCCTGCCTGCCTCAACCACTCTTTTGTTCACGGCTTTCCTTGATGCAGGTGCTGTTGAGAAACTCGCGGGCTCTTCTCAATTGGACCCTGACCATCCTTCTCCTCCTAAACCCCCCTCCAGTACCTTTCCCACCCACTCTATACTTCTTCCCTTTCAAATATAAGAGGTTCTCTTTTTATTGCTGCCTAATATTCTCCTAGGTCTGCCTTGCTTTTTAAAAGACTAAAAAGAAAACATGAAAGCGGACTTCTCAACTCCGGTTTCGTATAATATCCACATTGTATAAGCGCTTGAACTAGCTTCTTTACAATGAATAGTCATAACCTGATATTTTGTTCAAACTCTCATCATAACTGTACGTTGGAGGGTGGAGGGGGTCTGGAGTAAGCACAGGGACGTATTGAGGCACTACTACGGCACACTATAATTTATTAAAACCAACCACGGTGGAAGAGAGCGCTAACGCGTTCGCTCGTGCTTTGCTGGCATCGGGAGAGCAGCTTGCCACAGTGGGTGAGTGGTTATCGTGTCAGACTACCAACCCAAGCTTGAAAGGTGACAAAAAACACGGCACGCATGTCATACGTTGTTGCCCTGTTAAAGAACCCATTTGAACTCAGTGGGCCGTGTTCATGGTAGCAAAATTAATCTCAGGATTTTCCGCCAACACAAACTTCCTCATTTCTCTACTAGATAGCGCTATAGTGTCCTTGACTTTCATAGCGTTCCAAAGAACGACAAAATTTGACATGCAAGCTGCCCTATGGGCGTTAAATAACAAAGCTTGCACCCGGCAACCAAGGCAATCTGTTTTACATATCATAAGCTTGGTCTACCCCTACAGCTCTTATCCTCGACCCTCCCTTCCATAACTATGTTTGATATTCCTGGGTATCTTAGTATATGTCCTATCAACTTATCTCTGCCTTTCATTAGCAGTCGCCAGAAACATCTCTCCTCTTCCAATGGTCTTAATATCTCTTCAAGTGTTACTCTTTCTATCCATCTGTTCTTCATCATTTTCTTTTAAAACCACATTTCAAACGCTTCTATTATCCTCTTTTCTGCTGCGCCAACATTCCAAGTTTCACTTCCATAGAGCACCACGCTCCAGACAATGGCTTTCAAAATTGACTTCCTAACACCTAAACCTATATTAATTTGATGTCAACAGATTTCTTCTCTGTAAAGATGCTTTCTTTGCCAGTGTCAACCTATTTTTAGCCTATTTTCGATGTTTGCAAAAAATGAAAGTAGACTTATGAGATCTACACAGGGCAAAAAAATTGTGTGTCTGTCTGTGTGTGTGATTTGGTATGTCTGCCCCCCTCCCTATCAAATCAAACACGGTGAAACCGAATTGAACCAAATTTGGTACAGAGGTAGCAGTAGCAAAGGGCACCTCAGTGTCATGTTTTATATCACCGCCATTTTGACGGAAACGTAATGGTGGCCACCCAAATGTTCACAGCTTAAATCAAATTACGACGAACCTAATCATCTGATCTCTACCAAATTTTGCAACAACATACCTTCATGTGGGAAGTGTCCTTTGACCAAACTACAAGGTCATCAGCCCAATAGTTTGAAGATGGCGGCCGTTTATGTGTGGAAATCGAACCCCCTATCAATCCAAGTTTGCTGTGTCACTGTGATGTCTGTAGGCTTACAAGTGTGTGTACTTTTATACGAGGAAGAATTTTGGGTAGGAAGCTGTTGTTGTTGTTGTTTCATTTCAGATGCCTGGACATCATTGGCATTTAGCCCCGTGTACTTGGGTGAGTGTAGAATTTTGTCTGATAACCTGTGCTATTGTGATGGCTGCATTAGTGTGTATATACATATAACTCAGGTGAGGATTCAATCATTCAACGTTTAATATCCGTATAGCACGTTTTACATCCTCTTTGCTTCATCCATCATCGTTTTAATGTTTGATCTCGATAGCATTTGATACCTCTCAATGCTCGGAAAGGAACAGTTTTGCTAGGCCTAACACTGCTAAATATTTTACACAAGTAAAGATAAGTCTTCTCAAAATACTGAGCATAAACGTTCATAATCCAGTCTTTTGTTGTCAATCCGGAAATTGGCATTTTCTTCCAAAATAAAAATTTCATAAAATTACGTATTTTTAAAATGATTTGGCTCTGGAGGCGGATTGATCCCCCTAATCACCCCCCATAGTTACGCCACTGTAAACTACTACTGCAGTCCGGAGCGTGGAGGGTCGGACGAGCACATGGCTGCTGTTCGCTGAGCTTGGGGTCGAGAGAGCGCCCGTAAATAACAAGGACACAAAATAACACATAATCAAAGTAAAATAATTGCTCACCTTGTCACAGAAGATGTTGAAAATGTCCTCCACCTGCATCTACACATTTCTGGCATCGTCTAAGGAAATTTTCATTCACACGCTTTATTTCATCTACCGAGATAGCCTCAATTTCTCTCGTGATATTTTGCGCTAATGTGCCCGCAGGTTGAGGCATTATTGAAACAATATGCTTTAAGACTTAGCAATAACACGTTATAAAAGATTGAAACACAATGACAATTAATTTTAAGCAATAACCACAAACACGTAGGCCCTACACACGTTATAAACTCATAACAATTATACTCTATACTGTAACTTAAAATAGGCTACAAACGAAATAACAAAGTCAAATTTACTTGGCAAATACTGCGTCACAACTGTCTCAGCCTGCTCCGCAGCATTATTTTCATCAATTCTACAGCACTTCTTTTCTTAAGACATTTGCTGTCTCAGCACCGTGATGCCATCTGCTCGTCTGACCGTTAGCTAGACGTTCTACCTGCAGTGGTACGACAGCCGAGCGGGCGGACCCGCTTTGAGTGAAAGACCCGGTACTACTACCACTACTAGAGATAACACAGGATTATCAGACAAGTTGTTTGCTACAGTGGGTGAGTGGTTATCGTGTCCGTCTACCAACCCCAAGCTTGCAGGTTCGCTCCTGGCCATGGTAAATGATTTTTGAAAGGCGACAAAATCGCGGCACGCATGTCATACGTTGTTGGCATGTTAAATAACCCATTTGAATTCAGTAGGCCGTATTCATAATGACAAAATTTATCTCGGGAGTTTCCGCCAACACAAAAAGTTCCTCCTTTCTCTACTAGAAAGCGCTAGTGTCAAGGATCATTGATATCCAACCCCCTTGACTTTCGTAGCGCTCCAAGGAGTAACAAAATTTGACATGCAATCTGCCCTCTGGGTGTTAAATGACAAAGCTTGCACCCGGCACCCGAGACCATACGATATTATTATTATCAGACAATTTGAACACACACACGCCTAAGTTCACAGTGCTGATAACTGAGATGTCTCAAGCCTCTGAAACGAATTAATATAAACAACTACAACTAGTAGTGAACCCCTGAGGTGACGAAAGAAAATTTAACTCGCCTCTGTTTTATCTTAGAACAATGTGAAGAGTAGAGCAATTATGGCAAGGCTCGAGTTATAGCGTGCAAACAACGGAATTTGAGGCCCAGTCGGCATTTTAGGGAGGCCATGTCTGGAACAAGTGTGCCAACGGAGCATATCATCAGACCATCAGGTTATTTAGAGCAATGAACCCATGTGCCACTCACAAGTGGTGATAATTCTGTATTAAGGGGCTTAACAGCTGGTCATCGATCACGTAAAATGAGGATGATTATTAGAATGAATGATCATGGACGCCGATTTCCGGATACAGTAGCATAACCAGACGTCCTGTTTTAACGGGATTCTTTCAGTCAATGGTACTGTAGTACCCGATAAATAGTAAGCAGGACGCAAAAAATATCTCATTCTTGAAAACATCTGATGTGTATAATTGTTGTTGTTGATTCTTTTTTAGGGGCTTTACGACATCGTGGTAATGTAGTCCTGTGTACTTAGGTGTGTGACGAATTTGTCTGAAAACCTGTGTCACTGTGATGTCTGTACTAATGTGTGTATTAGTAAATGAGATACGGTTTGGGAAGGAAGCGGTCGTGGCCTTTAGTAAGGTACCATCCCGGCATTTGCCTGGAGTAGAAGTTGTAAATCACAGAAAAGCCACTTCCAGAATGGTTGAGGTAGGATTCGAACCAGCCTCTTCCAAGTTTTGCCTCAAGATACTGAGTATACCCCGTTCCAACTCTCAGGCCAGAATTAAATTTCTTGGCAGAACAGGGAAACGAACCCGGGTGACAGCCAAGAATGCTAGCCACTAAGCAACGAGGTGAGCTTACAAGTGACGATAGTTCTTGTATTAAGGGGCTTAACACCTAGGTCATCGATCACGTACCATGAGGATGAATGACTATAGACGCTGATTTCGGGATACAGTAGGATGATCAGATGTCCTGTTTTTGACGGGAATTTTTCAATCACTGGTCCTGTCATTCTGAGAAATACTGGTTGGTTCCTCAGTTTAGGGGCTGTGACAACGCGGTCATATTGCGCCGTGTACTTTGTGTGTTTGTGGAATCGGTCTGATAACCTGTGTTAATTCTGATGGCTGTATTAGTGTAGGATATATGTCATTCAGGTGAGGACAGCAGACGATCAATTTCAAGTAGTTCCTTCTTTTGCTACCAACGACACCTAGCTGTGAACTCGGCTACAAGATGCCATCGCAACCGACACTTGGCGACGAACTTTGGAACTTAAATACAGCGTTAATGAAATCTAACCTACAAAATTAGATTCACACAATTGTAGTTAGGGGAAGGTTCTTTTACATGCCATAAATCTATGACATGGGCCGCCGGCTTTACTTCCACTCCGAAGGAAGGTATACTGAAGGATTTTTAAAGCTCTTAAAATTCCGACGACTTCGGCCGAGAACCTACTAAGCAGGACAGAAATATCCCGTTTCTGAAAACATCTTGTGTGTATAATTTATTTGATATGAGCTTACATCAGGAACCAAATGTTATCTAAAATGACGTGGGCAATATCATTTTAGCCACTCATTTTACAAGCATGCGACTGTGTCTTATTATTAGGGATGGGTGCCCCGATACATGAAATAAGTTTTCATCCTGGCATTTGGCAATCTTTTGACTCATTTGTTATAGCCCTCCTTGCCTCCCTGTCCTGAGCTAATCGTTTCATCTCTACTTAGCTACCATATCTTACATCCTATGATAATGATGATAATTGTGGTTTTAAGGGGCCTAACATGTAGGTTATCTGCCCCGAATGGTTTGGGTGATTGTGAAGATGAAAATGAAATGTAAACTATAACTAACTTATATACTAGAAGAAGAAATGGAAAACTAATCGGAGAATAAGGCAAATAAAGGACAGGAGGAAACGAAATGCCCTCAACCCTCGAAGAATGCGGATTGAGGGACTTGGAAGGAAGGAGAGCCATGAAAGCAGATAGGAACGTGAAAGAGGAGAGGGTCCGCCCCCAGAGGTAATGGATAAAAGGGGGGAAAACCGGACCCAGCTCAGGAATCCCTCGGGGTCACCAACTCCCGAACTCACCAGCCGTGAGTCCTTGAGGGTGTAGCACTATCGAGGGTGCACCAGAAGTGGTGGGGCTACATACACCCTCCTTGAGGGCCTTGAGCAGAAGATAGGAGATAACATGAAAAGAAAAAAGAAGGCTGACCCCTCGCAGAAGGAGGATATCAGAAAAGATGAGACAAGGGACAATTAAGGCGGGAAAGGAAGAGACTCCCTATGCCTCGATACCCTAATACCGTCGAGGTTGGAAGAGAGCAAGAGTTGACCAAGTGAGGTCGACAGGAAAGAAGACGGAGGGGAGTAAGTGGAAGCAATGCCGGACCCAGCTGGGTCCCCGTGGTCGCCAACCCACGGCCCACTAGATATGAGCCCCTGGGGGGGCATCTTACATCCGAGACAATCTGTTTAACATATCGTAACCATGACTACCCATACAGTTCTTTTCCTCGACCCTTCCTTCCTTAGCTATTTTTCTGGGCGTCTTAGCATAGCTCCTACCAATCTCTCTCCCCTCCTCATTAGCAGACGCCAGAAGCATCGCTCCTCTCCCACTCGTCTTAATACCTCTTCATATGTTACTCTATCTACCCATCTGATCTTAATCATTCTCCTGTAACACCACATTTCAAACGCTTCTATCTGTCCCCTCTTTTCTGCTGCGCTAACAGTCCAAGTTTCACTTCCATAGAACGCCGCGCTCCAGACAAGGCATTCAAAAATTACTTCCTAATACCTAAATCTGTATTTGATGTGAATAGATTTCTTTTCTGTATAAATGCTTTCTTTGCCTAAACCAATCTACTTTTTATACCCTCTGTCCCTCTTTGCTTCTTCCATCACTGGCTATTTTGCTTCCTAAGTAGCAGAAGCCTGCTACTTCTTTTAGCGTTTCACCTGTCAATGATGGCCCTTTTGTCGTATTTATTGAATTGAATACCGGGGATAATGGTAGCATGGCTTCGGCGTGTAATTTATTTAGTTATTTTTCTATTTGAATGCACTCGGCGTTGGCACAAGATCAATCGATAGATTATTTGCGTTTAACTGTGAGAATTGAATGTCCGAAGTGTAGCACTGTGTATGATCAGCTGATTTAATAACCCAACAACGTAGCTCAGTGGTTACATTCTTCATGTTCTATACAGGGGATATAGACTATACATGTACCGGCAGGGGCGTATATAGCCTAGAGTTGTATTTCGGGGGGGGGGGGGGGGGGGTGCCCGACCGAGGGTTAGGGGGCATGGTATAGGCCCCAAAGATTAGGGGATCCGGGGATCTCCCCGGGAAATTTTTGTATATAATTTGGTGCAAAATGATGAATTTTAAGGCTATCCGGCATCACTTTTTCTACCAATTTGTTGTGATGTTTTATGTTTGGTTAACGTCAAACACAATTAAGACCACTTTGTGTTACCTTTTATTAATACAATCATCTTGCTCACTTGATAGTGTTTACATGGAAAGAATTAACTTACTGATTTGATTTACAACTTACACTATAATATAAAGTCAAGGTTTCTTGAAGCATTACCAAATCGGTTCATAACTTCGTCAGTGAGATACATGTCTCTGTGAAAAGATAACAATACTAGACCGCTGAGCCTGTTTTCAGAAGTAGAATTTCTTAAGTATGTTTTCAACCAACTCAAACTCTGTTCGGCAGTATCGGTAGCTACAGAGAGAGGGTAATTTGCCAAAAGTTTGATAAGGGTATAAAAGTTAGGGAAAAACTTTTGCCAAACGCTTCAAGGGCACTTGTTGCTGTTCATAAGAGCGAAGGCACTGGAGACTAATAAGAGGTTATGTTGTTACACATAAGATCCCAGCAAACTGATTGCTGTTTACATCGCTCTACCGTCGTCGCCTTGCTTTGCAACGTTGCCATACGTCGCTTAGTAACAATAGTACATGATAAGTACGAGTATATTATTAGCCTACTTTTCACATTTTGCAAATATGAGGAAAAAGTAGACTTATGAGATCGGGCAAATGTGTGTCTGTCTGTCTGTCTGTCTGTCTGTCTGGCTGGATGGCTGTGTGTGTGTGTATCCCCCCTATCAACTCCTAAACGGCTGCAGCAATCGAAACAAAATTTGGTAGGAGTAAAGATCTATACCTGAATATCACACGGCCATATTTGAAAATGATGTCAGTGCTACCAACTGCTAAAAAATCGCAATTGAAATTTGAGCTCCATGTTGGATATCTTGGAAAGTATGAATGGGAGCTATTTCAAAATTGGCACACGTACAGATCATAATATTTCAGTTTAATTTCCAGGTGGCTAAACATGGCAGTGTTGCCAAAATGATTATAAGCCTCCTGATAGGTCCAATTTTTAAATGCATATAACTTCTATACTATCAATTGGAATTCAACCAAATTTCGTATGTTGTATGTGTACATAACCAGATATGACTGAGCGTATTCTTCAGACCTACCAGGGCTGCCTACTGTTAATAAATGCTCCTAATTTATTTTATCCAAATACCAATATATCAGAAAGTATGCAAGCCGACAGCTTTAAACTATGCACACGTATAGTCCCTGACATTCTATATTAATTTGGAGTAACTTATATACGTCAATGCTACCAACATGATTCTAAGCCTGCTGACAGGTCCAACTTTAAATACATGTAACTTCCATAATATCATTTGGATTTCAACCAAATTTCGTATGTGCTATGTATAACAGATATGACTATGCGTATTCTAAGGAGCAATCAGTGCTGCCAACTGTTAATATGTGCTGTCCCTATTTTTGTTACCCTAATATCAATATATCAGAAAGTATGCAAGCCAATAGCTCTAAACTTTGCACACGTATAGTACCTGGCATTCTAGACGAATTTGGAGTAACTAATATACGTCAGTGCTGCCAACATGATTCTAAGCCTGCTGATAGGTCCAATTTTAAAATGCATGTAACTTCTATACTAACTAATGGATTTCATTCAAAATTGGCACAACAATAGATCATATTATTTCAGATTATTTCTGACCAATACATGCATGACATTGTTGCCAACATGATTTTACGCGCGCTGTTAGATCCAATGTTTAACTGCATGTAACGTCCATGCTATTCATTGGACTTCAACCAAATTTTGTATTTTGTACCTTAAGAGACGGAACTAAGAATATATTCAGTCATCAGGGCTGCCAACTGTAGTGCTCTATTAGGATACATTATGCCAGGTATACAGTATTTCGAACTAATTGGAAATTTCGATATTACCAACTTAATTTCGTCATTATTCTAGATAGGTTCATATACTGTAGAATAATCATTGGCATGAAAAGTAGGCTCTTTAGTTCTTCACGGAACTTCTTGTTGTTTTAATGTTTTAATTCATAAAAAAATGTGACAAAAATTTCGGGGCGGGGGCCGGGCCCTCCAGCCCTCCCCCACTAATATACGCCCCTGCGTACCGGTATAGTGACGATTAGTATATTTGGCAACTCAGCAGAAAAAGCTCATAAAGGATACTACAAAGACGCGATCTCCCCCACCCAGCTCAAGGTCATAAAAGAAATTAGGGCCATACTAAACGAACAAAGAAGGACAGTTATGGTATTTTAGGAGGATGAATGATGTTTGGGTGGTCCCGTTAGGCAGTGAGAGCGGCTTCAGTTCGCGGCAGACAGAACTGGGAGCAGCACTGTGCAGCTTCCAGGCCTGGGGCTCAATAAAGAGCGGGTATACTCATTCTCCATGTTGGTTCTTTCACACGCCACAAGACCGTCGATCAAAGTTATGTTTTCCCCCCAGGGGCTCACATCTAGTGGGACGTGGTTTGGCGACCAAGGCGCCCCAGCTGAGTCCGGCATTGCTCCCACTTAACTTACTTGTGACGGGCTCCTCTCCGTCTTCTTTCCCGTCGACCTCACTTGGTCACCTCTTCTTCTATTCCGACCCCAACGGTATTAGGGTATCCGAGGCCTAGGGAGTCTCTTCCTTTCCCGCCTTAATTGACCCTTGTCTCATCTTTTCTGATCCCCTCCTTCTGCGAGGGGTCAGCCTTCTTTTTCTTCTCATGTTATCTCCTGCCTTCTGCTCAAGGCCCTCAAGGAGGCAGGGTGTGTGTAGCCCCACAACTTCTGGTGCACCCTGGATATTGCTACACCCTCAAGGGCTCACGGCTGGTGAGTTCGGGAGTTGGCGACCCCGAGGGATTCCTGAGCAGGGTGCGGTTATCCCCCTTTTATCCATTACCTCTGGGGCGGACCCTCTCCTCTTTCACTTTCTGATCTGCCTTTCATGGCTCTCCTTCCTTCCAGGTCCCTCAATCCGCATTTCTTTTCCTCCTGTCCTTTATTTGCCGTATTCTCCTTTTGTTTTCCATTTCTTCTTGCAGTATGTAAGTTAGTAGTTAGTTTTAGTTATAGTTTGCATTTCGTTTTCATCTTCACGGTCACCCAGATCATTAGGGGCCGATAACCTACATGTTAGGCCCCTTCAAACAACAATTATCATCATCATCATCATCATCATCATCAAAGTTATGTTCTCTCCTTGACGGTACGTTCGTAAGTTAGTTTTCTCTGATCTGGATATTGACCAATCCAGATCGATTTCATACATCACTAGTTCGTATTTAGAGTAAAAGAACACACTATCACCGAGTACAGCATAGCCAACTTCTGAATTTCAAGCGCATTGCAGTAGGCTAGAAATTTGTAGTACTGTAGTTAATTGCTTCCTGTTTCGGAGTATTTGAGTTATTTTTATTATTATTAATATTTTTATTATTTCTACCGAATTCAGCCTGATAATGTATTTGATATATTGGTATATTGGCTTTCAGGTTCCGTGAATAAAACCTCAACAATTTTTCTGGATTTATGCCGTGTTTTTTTGGAAGCCTTTATAGGGAGATGAAAAGCTGCTTGAGCTGTTAGCTCTCGCAGTTAAGAGACACACGTGCGCTTCATAAGAAGGGAGGTAGTGCACAGTTCGCTACTCCTGTGGGGATCCGGGCGAAGAACACCAAGAGCCCGCTGATGAGCCAACTTGGTGTTCCTGGGTGAAACCCCACACAAGACATGGCATAATCCTAGAATAATTGCTGAGTTTTACTTGATATATTGTTCATTTAATAAAATAGCCTGAGTAGACTAGATATAAATATTTTGCCTCAAGATATAGACGATGCCTCTTATATGATGAGGAATTATTTGAGGAATATCAAATGTGAGGAAGCTTGGGACTAAAACTGGTACTGGATATAAGGCAGAGAGTGCTAACGCGCCGCCTCGGGAGAGCGTGGGTTCGAATCCCACCTCGGCCGTCTTGAAAATGATTTACGTGGTTTCCCATTTTCACCACCAGGCAATCACCGGGACGGTTACTTTCTCACTTGCTGTTCCCTAGGTTGCAGTATCGAATCCTGGCGCAGTCAGCTGGCATTTGAGGGTGCGCAAATGCGAGGGAGCCGTGTCAGTAGATTTACTGGCACGTTAAAGATCCCCTTTGGGGCACAATTCTGGCCCCCTGGCGTCTCTGAAAGCCACAGTAGTTAGAAGGGACATAAAACGAATAACATAATTATTATACAGGAGAATGGGTACCGACAGCAGTGGCTACGCTGACTAAAGCGCAGCGTTAGGTCATGGGGCCAAGCTCTCTGCTGACTCGGTAGACGCGTGGGTTCAAGCCCCACCGTCGGCCGTCCTTGAAATGGTTTTCCGTGGTTTCCCCATTTTCAACACCAGGCAAATGCTGGGACGGTACCTTCTAACAGGCCACGGCCGCTTCCTTCCACATCCTTGCCCAGTTGCATTCATCTTCATCCTTTCCATCTCTCATCCCGACGCGCAAGCCGCCCACGGGCGTCGACTTGACAGATCTGCACTCGATCTCTCAGGAGGCCTCACGACAAAAAAAAAAGAGAATGGGTCAGTAAATGAAGGTATCAAAGGCCGGATAATAAAAATAGAAATGGCTTACCAATTGACGAAGGACATACAAAAAGAAAGTGCTATCCTACGGGGCTAAACTAGACACCTAGACACTGTCGTCAAACCCAAAAATCTGTATGCAGCAGAATCGTTGGACATGATTGGGAAATGTTGGCTTGAAAATGTCAGAAAAAAAGAGAGAAAATGCTTAGGAAAATTCTGGACTCAAAGATAAAAGATGGAGAGAGAAGACTACGACCAATCAAAGAATTGTACCAGAAAACTGAAGGTGTGGTTGAACTGATGAAGAAGAGGAGATTACAGTTCTATGGACACCTCCTGAGGCTGACGAAAAGAATTTTCAAATTTTTGAGGAAGGGAATGACAGAGCTCAAATGATTTCGAGAAGTGAGAGCGGACCTAGCCAAGATAGGGGTACAAGAAGACCACATAGCAGATAGGGAGAAATTTAGGCGACTAATTAGGAGTACAGAGGTTTCTAGGAGACGGTGGAGGCGCCAGTGACAAAGAAAAGAACCTTCACAGAAGAACAGAAGAGAGAAGTAGGAGAAAGGATGGGAAGATACTGGCAGAGAAGGCGAAGCATAATGTAAAGCTTGGTCCATAAAAGGCCAAGACGATAATAAAAAAAAAAATAATAATAATAATAATAATAATAATAATAATAATAATAAACTTTACGAGCCTTACAGTAGTCGCATATGATGTGTAACATCTGACATAGAAGAAACCTCACGTGAAATTGTAGATACACCGGTATTTTATAATATTATTGGCACAAATATTAATCTATAGTAAAAGGGAGTGTTTTACAGATATTGCAGTTTATAATACGGAACTCATTTTATTAGATGATTTGTAGCTTCCACCTGCACTAGCCTAAATAAAGAATACGATATGGATCAATTAGATTAATAGACGCGACACCGCTCGTAATCTTAAATTCCTTATAAATAGGCCAACTTGCGAGTAAATGCAATGTGCACAGCAGTAGATCATGAAAGGCTTGCCCAGTTCCCGGACCTCTTGATTCACAGACCAACACGTCATTTCATATGGATTCTGTTAAAATGAGTCATATTGATATGATTAGCAGCAGAGTATCAAGAAGGCAGTGCGAGAACAATCAAAAAGGCAGTGCGAGAGTATAAATATCAAGTAGGCAGTGAAGAAAAAAAAGAAAGTCTTGGAATTGTTATGTATTATTAGTGAGTAAATAATGAAGATTTTTGTGTGTTGAAGAATGTCCAGGAGGGATACGATCCAGCTGGCAGTGCATCTTACACACTTCCGTCCGATCCACTTCCGTCCCATTTTTCAAAATCACTCCCACAAAAATATCCAGCAACCGAGTGGAAAGATATTACACATCAATAATAATAATAATAATAATAATAATAATAATAATAATAATAATAATAATAATAATACCAATAATAATTAATAATAAGAAAATGGTTTGGAAAAATCTGCTGTAGAAGGAAGAATACGAAAGATGGAAAGAGCGTATGGCATAACTAGGAATACCAACTACAAAAAGTGTCTGTCAAAAGATCTTAAAATGCAGCACTACAACACCGTAGTCAACCCGGAATGCCTGTATGCGAGCGAACGTCTCGTACTGAACTACAAATTGGATACATTAGAAGTAGTAGAAAGAAGAATTACCGTATACGCAAAGTACTCGTCCTTTAAAAATTGCAGAATTGTGGAAATATCGAAAACTAGAAAAAACTAGAAAAAATCAGTAACAATACGGAAGAGGAGATGCTATTTTTAGCCTATTTTCAATTTAAAAAAAAATAGGCTTATGAGATCACCTTTTGTCCGTGTGTGTGTGTGTGCGTGTGTGTGTGTGATTCGTGTGTGTGTCCCCCCCTAATACAATCTAAACGGCAGGAACGATTTCAATGAAACTCGGAAAGTTCATAGCACTATTCCCGGCGACCTCGACCGTGCCCTTCAAATTTTGTTACGGCTCACCAATCCAGCATGGCGGCTGTGCGAAATATTTCACCAGCATTCAATATCTCCGAAACTATTACCGATATTACCCTGACATTTTCTATGGTGATAGAGGGAACTACTATAAGTTCACTTATGTGACTTTTGAAAACCTGGTAACTACAAAACGAACATGGTGGCCAAGCGAATTTGCGACTTTTAAATAGACGTTTCTCGCGATTTGACCAACCGAACGCAATGAAACTTGGTACAGTATATGTTTATATACATTGTAATGCACCGACATATAACTTCGTTCAATTGTTTACATAATCACAAGATGGCGGATGTGCGAAATATTTCACCGGCATTCTATATCTCTGAAACTATTAGCGGTATCTCCCTAAAATTTTGTACTGAGATAAAGGGCACTACTGGAAGTCCATCTATAAGATTTTCAAAAACCGGTTAACTACAAAACGAACATGGCGGCCAAGCGAATTTGAACATTTTAAATAGACCTTTCTCGCGATTTAATGTTCCAAGCGCACTGAAACCTGGTACAGGAAATATTTATACACATTGTAATCCACTGGTATCTAATTTAGTTCAATTGTTTACATAACCTCAAGATGGCGGCAGTGCGAATTTTAAAATTAAGTTTTTATTTCTTGTGATGTAGTCATGCGATCGAAGTGAAAGTTTGAACAATGAACCTACGCAATAATTTTCCTTTAATGGTACATGACTCTATGGCCTATACATTTAACAATCCAACATGGCGACCATCCGAAATATTTAGACGATACTGAATATCTACGAATCTAATTTAGCAATCAAACTGCATTTTTTAATGTTCATAGGGGCTATGAACTTAAGTTCACCTATAGGACTTTAAATAACCTGGTGATCACAAATCCAACATGGCGGTGACGCGAATTATAAATATTCACATGGACGTTTCTCGCAATTTAACCATCCGCGTGCAGTGAAACTTGGTACAGTAAATCTTTATCCGAATGTTAATCCACTGGCATCTAATTTATTTCAATTGTTTCCATAACCTCAAGATGGCAGCTGTGAATATTTTTAAAATCTCCTTGTTATTTCTTGTGTCCTAATTATGCGATTGAAGTTTGAATACTACACGTTCACAATAATCTGCATGTAACAGTACATAACTCTAGGACCTTCATATATAAAATCCAACATGGCGACCATCCGATATATTTAGTCGGTTCTCAATATCTACGAATCTATTACAGCAATCAAACTGAAATTGTGTATGTTAAATAGTGGCAATTAACATAAGTAGGATATATGAAAATAGGCTGTATAGTTCTTCACGGAACTACTTGTTTGGACATTTGTACAGGATGGATGACAGGATGTTAACCAAGAAGATCTTCACATTCCTGTGGAACAATAAGTTAACAAACACATGGGTACAAGAAGTCAAAAAGGATTTGGAAAGAAACAATATCGTAGAAGAAGATACACCACAGAGAGATATTTTAAAGCAAAAAGTGCTAAAAATGGAAGGATTCCAAGGGAGGAAGGGAAAGACAACCGGCTAGAAATGGTCCGAGGAAAACAAGAGGAAACATAGTGAGATGATGAAGGAATGTTGGAGGAAGAAGAAGGAACAGCAAAGGACAAAGCATTGAAATTGGCTCGTGGTCCCTGGACGACCAAAACGAAAATAATAACAAATAATTGTAATAATAATAATAATAATAATAAAAATTATTATTATTAGACTATTATTATCATCATCATCATCATTAGGTCCATGGCCGGTATCCTTCCCGTCCTGGAAATAAAATAAATGACCATTTTGGTTGCATTAATAAAATTATTATAAAAATTTAGCAGGCTGTGAATGAACCAAAGAACCAAAATGGCGAGTGGGTATACCTAATATCTATAGAGCCCTTCACAGACCCAGGACGTGGGTTTTCCCCGCTCACTCACACTGCGGTGGGTTGCGAACCAGCGCGAGAGGAAATCGGGTCATTGTTCCAATGCACTTGACTAGGGGTAACCAAAGTTGATGGCTACATTCCACAACAGTGCGTGAGATCAAAAAGTCAAAACATTTTCTTTTTTCGGTGGAGTGTTTCACTGAACTGCCTGGCTGTGTGTACAGGGCTCTGCGAGGATAAACTAAACGTTATCCGCATCCGCAAGTTTGTTATCCGAATCTACTGGCATTACAATAATATTCTTAATTTATTAGATTTATTTATATTCAGTGTCCGAATCAAATTACATTTTGCCAGTAAGTAGCAACAGTTACAGCATTAGTATTTGCAGCCAAAAGATCGTCTTTTGATCATATGTCCTCCATCAAGGGGCAGATCAGCAGGTGTTCTGGATCTTGTAACATGCTGCAGTCACAGAACGGGCGGGGCATCAATTCCACCCGGGAATTCCAGTCAGGTAGCCAGGGTTACCTCAATTCCACCCGGTCCTCCAAGGTACCCAGAAATGAGTTCCTCAACTCCGCCCAGGCTTTTCCCCAATGACGTAAACAAATGTCATAACCCTCCTGCTCGCATACCAAGGGCCGTGTCAAACACCTTATGCAGCGCATGAGCAGAAAGAAAAAACAACTTGGCAGACTTATGTAAAAGAATATTATGATTAATTTTAACTAAAGACTGTCCTCGTTCACCCACTAATTTTACCATTAAAAACAACAAAAGGGAAAAGAACACAATATTTTAAAATATAATACCGCTAATTTCACTATATCATCTACTCTACTACTTAACAGCAATTCGTTAAAATTAAATTATATAAATAACACAAAGCACTTGACTGACGTAAGTTGCACAAAAGATGTTGGTGTAACTGCCTCCAATACTTTTAAGCAACTGACCCACTAACCAACTTGTCAACAGGGTGGGGGTTGTTTTTGGTAATCCCAAAAATATGAACACCTGAGAGCTTGTGTTGTGTGGAATGCAAGAATTCGCTCATGCGCTGCAGAAGGTGTTTGACGTTGACCCGGCCCTTGGTATGCGAGCAGGAGGGTTATGACATTTGTTTACGTCATTGGGGATAACCCCTTTGCCGACCCCTTGTCAAAGCCTGAGCGGAGTTGAGGAACTTATTTTTGGGTCCCTTGGAGGACCGAGTGGAATTGAGGAAAATCGGGCGGAATTGATGTTCGACCCACAGAACTCATCATTGTCGACGAGCATGTTCCATTTCTTGAGATTGTTCTTGCAGCGTGAAACCCCCGTCCTCAACCTGTTCAATGATTTCCAAATTCCATATGGCAAGTTGTGACCAGGTGCCTTTTTTTTCTGATAGAGGAATAGTTGGGCCTTTGATTTCTCTCTTCCATATCTTCACACGGGCAGCTTCTTGTGAGCCCTCGAGGGCTGTTACCCCCGTCAGAAAGCTGTTTCTGGACTTAAGTCTCTGTCGGGCTGGTTGTTGGCTGAAAAGTGGATGCCTTGAATCGGTTTCTTGCCGTTTCTTCTCAGATGCTGCTGCTACCATTCATCGGGCATGGGGTGGAGAAATTCCAATAAGAGGGTTGATCTTCTGAAGTGGTGTTTGTCTAAGACACCCAGATACAATCCTGGAAGTCTCATACAGAGCTATATCCAGAGAAGAAATTCATTAGATAAAGCATCAAGTATTAAAGCAATACATTTAGAAATTTGAGGAGAAATTAGTTCCCCTAGGCTATGTATAAGGTGCGTTCAAAAAGTAACGAGCCGGAGGCTGGAAAGCGCAAACCGGTGACGTTATCGTCTAATCGTGGCGTGTGTAACGAGGAGTGGTTCCGACCAGAGCGTGGAAAGTCACAGCCCGTTTCTAGAGGGCTCACGTGCACGTCACGTGACGATAAAAAGCGAGCAGCAGCATGCATCAATCATCCAACCAAGACCAAGACAGTAGGCCATTAGACATGCTTCCTGGTGTGGTTGAAGACTGTGGGGCACCCATTGGGCACACACTTTCCACAAGTGCAGTCGTTCCTTCATGATGGTGTGCACACTTCCGACGCTCCATCCGACCATGGCGGCTATGGCGTTCACTGTCATTCGGCGGTTCTGGGTAATGAGTGCATCAACCAGCTGGACGTTGTCATCGGTAATGCAGGGGGGTGCCCCAGACCGGGCATCATCGGCTAACGACACCCGTCCTTCCCTGAAGCGCTTGTGCCATGCCTTGACCCTTGCAAGGGACATGCGGTGTTCGCCATACACTTGTGACATTCGGCGATGAATGTCCGTTTCCCCTACTCCTTTCGCTGTCAGAAACCGAACAACACCTCTTTGCTCTTCGTTTGACGCCTCCATATCACTGTTTGTTGCGACTGGCAGCGTTGGACGATTGATGCATGCTGCTGCTCGCTTTGTATCGTCACGTGACTTGCACGCGTGCCTTCTAGCGACGGGCTGTGACCTTCCACGCTCTGGTCGGAACCACACCTCGTTATACACGCCACGATTAGCCGATGTCTTCGCCGGTTTGCGCATTCCAGCCTCCGGCTCGTTACTTTTTGAACGCGCCTTAGATAATAAGTCATGTGCTATGTTTAAAATAAATGTTATACTGCCAGAATTGCAACCCATTTTAATGCAGAGTGCTAATTATGCTTAATGACATAATTTGAATGAGATTTGCTAAAATCATCATCATACATTTGTCATAAAAAATACATAAAATACATAACGGAAAATTATGACAAGTCATAAACATCCGGGTCCTAGTGTTGATATTCAACAAGTTCGGATTGTATTCTAAAAACTATCCGCAGCTTATTCGCTATCCGCACAGCCATGCAAATTATATCCGCATGACGAAGAATTTTGGGGATATCCGCGGGTTTATCCCCGCAAGCCTTTAGCTATGTGACGCTGTCCGCAAGGCTGTTGCTTATTGTGCTCAAGGTTTCCGGACCTAATTCCGGTCAAGTCGGGCATTATTTGAGAGTGCAAGATATCCATGTCAATATATTAAATAACACATGAACAAGAAGTTCCGTGACGAACTAAAGAGCCTACTTTTCTTAAAATTAAGTTTCATGCCAATGATTAATCTACAGTATAAGAACCTATTTAGAATAATGACGAAATTAAGTTGGTAGTATCGAAATGTCTAATTATTTCGAAATATACCTGGCATAATGTTGCCTAAAAGAGCATTACAGTTGGCTGCCCTGGTGACTGAATATATTCTTAGTTCCATCTCTTAAGGTACAGAATAAAAACATTGGTTGAAGTCCAATGGACGTTACATGCAGTTAGACATTGGATCTATCAGCACGCATAACAGCATGTTGGCAACAATGTCACGCGTGTGCTGGTCAGAAATAGCCTAATCTGAAATATTATGATATTTTGTTGTGCCAATTTTGGACGAAATCCATTTGTTAGCATAGAAGTTACATGTATTTTAAAATTGGACCTATCAGCAGGCATAGAATCATGTTGGCAGCACTGACTTATATGAATTATTCCAAATTAATCTAGAATGTCAGGTGCTATACGTGTGTAAAGTATAGGGCTGTTGGCTTGCATACTTCCTGATATATTGATATTAGGTTAAAATATATAGACAGCATTTATTAACAGTTGGCAGTCCTGATTGCTCTTAAGAATACTTATAGTCATATCTGTTTTGTTACACATAGCACATACGAAATTTGGTTGAAATCCAACTGATAGTATAGAAGTTACATGTATTTAAAAATTGGCTAAAAATCCCTAACTAGGATAGAATTCCTGAATTTTAACTTACTTTTCACATTTTGCAAAAATGAGGAAAAAGTAGACTTATGAGATCGATCCGGGAAACTGTCTGTCTCTCCTTCTGTCTGTCTATCCTTCTGTCTGTCTGGCTCTGTGTGTGTCTCCCCCCCCCCCCCCTTACAACTCCTAAACGGCTGCAGCAATCGAACCCAAATTTTATATGATTAAAGATGTATACTTGAATATCTCAAGCCTATATTTGAAAATGGTGTCAGTGCTACCAACTGCTGAAAAATAGCAATAGAAATTTGAGCTCCATGTTGGATATCATGGAAGGTACGCATGGGAGCTATTCCAAAATTGGCACACATGTAGATAATACTAGTTCAGTTAAATTTACAGGAGGCCATACATGACAGTGTTGCCAAAATAATTTTAAGCCTTCTGATAGGTCAAATTTAAAATGCATGTAACTTGTACACTAATAATTGGATTTCAACCAAATTTTGTATGTAATATGTCTACATAAACAGATATGACTGAGCGTATTCTTAACAGCCACCAGGGCTGCCAACTGTTAATAATTGCTCTCTCTATTTTCTTCATCTAAATACTGAACCCGTGTACCATTGGTTCAAAAGGGGTCGGATCCATGTATTTTTGTAAAAGGAAGGAAGGAAATATACAGTCTTCAATGGAACATAGAAAGATTTCAGGCGAGGATGCTAGCATAACGTTGTGTAAGAAGCTGAACCCAGGTGGCCAGGAAATGAGATCATGCCTGACTCATTGATAAGGACCCGGTCACGAATATAAATAGACGGAGTGGAAATTTCCAGGCGTGTGACAAGGAGCACGTTTCGGAAATCGCTCTTACGTTGCAGGAAAATGGCAACCGCGCCGACGTGCCAGAAGAAGAATAATTAGATTTAACCCATTTGGAAGAATAAAAGTAAGTAAATAAATACAGCATTGTGAATGATTTCAGAAGAGAGATTTTTGTGTGGAGAAAAAGCTTTTAATAATTGTCCAGGAAAGAAGTGCAAACGTAGCCATACGTCATAGGGGGTTTACCGAGGCCCGAGGAGTGGGGAAGTAAAAATCAACAGCAACACCCACACAGCTGAAGACTAAAAATTATTTAATATCTCAGAAATGCACGATCGATTTTCATGTGCAGTGATGTCATTTTACGTTTAGAAAACGAGCTTTCTGGAGATGTAATTTTTATAATTGTGCGACAATTATTTCAAAAGTTGGTCACGAAAAGGACTAGGATTTTATCTTTTTTTGACTAAAGAGTATAAAACTCCTGGCAGCACCAAGCCAAACATGCAGTATTAGTCCGTCCAGGGGGGCGTGACGTTGCGGCATCACACATCATGCAGTTATTCCGAAAGCCCGAGAGGGGGCGTCCGGCTGTATCAGTACATGCAGTTATTGTCAGCCTGCGGGCGTGACACTGTGTCACTATCATCGAATGCAGTTTCCGATAGCCCAGGGGGCGTTATAGTGCTACATCACACCGAAGACAGTCTACAAACTTTCCCTGAGGGGAAACGCTGTATCACATCGTATAGACAGTATCCGACAGCCAAGGGCGTCGCGGTATCGATAACCAACGTGCATCCGTAAGGAGTAGCCAAGAAGTATTATTACAGTATCGCCGTGTGGAGAATTAGGAAAATCCTAGTTACAGGATTTAGTTCCGACAGTATAAAGTTTACAGTGAAAAGTTCAGTGATTACAGTCAAAGCAGGCTGCGAACTTAGAACCACGGGCGATAGGTCTTAAATTAAACGACCAAAAGTATCATAACGTATTGAAGTACCGTAACAGCGAGATAAACATTCTATCAACTTTAAAGAACCCGAGTAGGGACGGACAGAATAAGGTTCGCAAAGTATTCTGGAAAGATGGGAATTCGAGAACCGAATAAGCGGAAAGGAGAAGGAAACTCTAGACATTGTTTCAAGGAAGCAGACGAACTATTAAAAAGCACTAAGTTACGAGGAGTATTAGTTGCTAGAAATCAATAGGTCACCGATAGATTATCTGGGGGACCGTGGACAGAACAGACTTTCGCTAGACCAACCAATAGGGTCTAGAAAGGAGCCGTTCGAGTTAATAATAATAGCAGATCGTCAGGAAACGGGATTTGAAGGAGTACTATTCCAGGGAGGAAGTAGATGGTTCGAGACTTTCACATTCTGGCAAGATAGGAAGCCGACATTTCCTAAATTTCACCCTTGGAGACGGGAGGTCAAGAAATCACGTGTGAAAGGCTTAATAGCAGCCTTAGTGATTAGAATCTGTGAAGTGTACATATATAAAATTTGTGTTAAAAGGTAATATTTTCAGTGTTTTTATCGTGTATTATAAACGAATACACCAGTGTATTTTAAAATGTTATCAGTGTTAAATGTACTTGAGTTAAGTGTGTGTCAAGATATGTCAGTACATGAAATGATTTTGTACAAGATGGTGTAATCACAAAATAGTGGGCAAAAATGAAACATCGCAAGAAAAGGAAGGTCAGGGACCGACCTATAACATGTGAGTAAATATTTTCATTATGTTTTGTGTTGGGGAAGTGTTTGTGTACAATCCACCGGAGTTTGAGATAGAGGGATGTTTCTGAATAACAAATAACAGAATAAGAGCGCGGTCTGAACAAATAACATTTGAGAAATTATAAATAATTATGTGAAATGAATAAATCCTGTAGAGGAAATGTATGGAATAAAATGTCAGTGCATTTGACGAATGTTATAAAAGCAAGCGTACTACTACTAATAATAATAATAATATAAAAGAAATATAAATAAAGATTAAATTGAATGATATGAAAGTAAGAGCGTTTGAGCCTTAATAAAAGTATAAAGACATGGTGTTAATGCATGTTCTTAAAATATAGCGATTATTGTCAAGGGAAAGGATTAATATAAAAATTGAGATATGGATCAATTGTTGATGTTGAATATATCAGTTCTTTGGAAGACGCTAGGCCTTAAAATAATGTATAGCGCAATGTAGCGCATTAAAGTAAATTGTCACGCCAGGAAGGCGTTGAGTCTAAATGCACTTGGTAAATTACTTATGAGGAACAGTTGATTGCTGTAATTGAGCCATGATAAAGTCCTCCAATAGTGACGTAGATCACGAGGCTATGTGTGTTATGTTGTATTATAATAGGGAGCAAATGTATGGTATTATGAGCGCAGGTAATATAGGCCACGGCCGACCCTAAGTCGCATTTGTGTAAGTCCTCCAGTATGGGAATGGTTCCCGAGGCATGTTAAGAGAGTCGAACCCAGACTCGTCTAGTTGTTGAAGCCCCTAAGTATTCGTCGTTGTATGTGAATTACTCTTACCAATCAATGATGACACTTCATAATTAATAAATGCCAAGGTTACGAAAGCGGTTTATGAACCTAATAATGTTTTTGAAAGTAAATGAAAGAAACGCCAGGTCTCCCCAGAGAACTGAAGAAAAGAAAGATCTGTTTTAATAGCATTGAGTATAGCTGCCACGCGTGGGCAAGGCTGGAGGTTCCCCTCTTAGCCATAAATCTCGCCCAAGTGATTACGGTCCAACCCTTGTTATTGTAAGTGTGCTAGGTCGAGAAAGGGCCGTCTGAGAGAAGTAAAAATACACCGTGAGTGTTTAAACGTTGTTAATGACCCGGGATTTGAACCGAGGTCCTTGTAGATGAAAGTACCGCTTGCCAGTTCAGATCGTAGCTTTCTTATGTGATAATGGTCTTATAAGACAAATAAATAAATAAAATCCCTGATGTAATGTTGTATGGATGTAGGATTCCATGAGTTCAATGAGGATAACTAGATTCCGAGAGTAATCATAGTTTTTGACTTTGTCAAGTAATCTTCGGTAACTCTGGAGTACACAAGTATTTTCCCGATCACTGTAGTGAATTTGTTAAACTTGAGAGAGATGGTAATGTTGAGAACATTGTTGAATGCCCAAACATTTAAGTGGAGAAGTAACATGTACTTTAAATATGATTATATATTTGTTTGATGATAAGAAACTCATAAAATAGTTATTGAGGTGTATGAAAGAATGACACCGTTATTATTGGAAAGTATCGAGCCATTAGAGCTCGTGATTATATTGGACTTTAAGATAGATACTTTATGGAAGTGAAAATAATTATGAGTTGTTGGTTTGAAGGAAACCATGTATTTTAATATAATATTTGTTTGATTTTTATATATTCCTTGTTCACTTTGAACAAGTAGAAGGATTGGTCAATAGTTTATTTGTTTTATTTGTTTGTAGCGCCATAATTTTGGTTAATTAAATGTTTTAAATAGGAGTTGATTTTGTTGTTATTTTTGGAAGTGTATCCTCTATTTAATCCAAAATGTGTAAGTCACAGAGTGGGAGAACATACCATAACCCCGAAAATCCCGAATTGAGCATTGCTGGCATACTGTGATTTGCATATTTCTTGCTGGAAGGGCACAATACCAATATATCTGAAAGTATGCAAGCCGACAGCTTTAAACCATGCACACGTATAGTACCTGACATTTTAGAATAATTTGGAATAACTTATATACTTCAGTTCTACCAACATGATTCTAAGCCTGCTGATAGGACCAATTTTTAAATACATGTAACTTCTATACTATCAGTTGGATATCAACCAAATTTCGTATGTGCTATGTGTAACATAACACATATGACTATAAGTATTCTTAAGAGCAATCAGGGCTGCCAACTGTTAATAAAAGCTGTCCATATTTTTTTACCCTAATATCAATATATCAGAAAGTATGCAAGCCAACAGCTCTGTACTTTGCACACGTATGGCACTTAATTTTATGCACACGTATGGCACCTGACACTCTATATTAATTTGGAGTAATTAATATAAGTCAGTGCTGCCAACATTATTCTATGCTTGCTGATAGGTCCAAATTTAAAATACATGTAACTTCTATACTAATAAATGGATTTCATCCAAAATTGGCACAACAAGATATCATAATATTTCCGATTATTTCTAACCAACACACACATGACATTGTTGCCAACATGATTTTACGCGCGCAGATAGAACCCATGTATAACTGCATGTAACGTCCATGCTATCCATTGGACTTTTGTAGTCTGTAGCCTACCTTAAGAGATGGAACTAACAATATATTCAGTCACCAGGGCTGCCAACTGTAGTGCTCAATTAGGCTACATTATTCCAGGTATATTTCGAACTAATTATAAATTTCGATATTACCAACTTAATTTCGTCATTATTCTAGATAGGTCTATATAGATTGGCATGAATCTTAAATTTTAAGAAAAGTAGGCTCTTTAGTTCGTCACGGAACTTCTTGTTTAAATTAATTTGGGGGTTTTGTGTTAGAGTTTGTAGTAAGCGATGTTTGGTTAATCGATTCATTACTCGAATAATTTTAAATTATTCGTAAACGATTAATCGATTGAATCGATTAATCGGGTAACCAAAGAATCGATTAATTGATTAGTAGACACAAGATAAGAAAATAAATTCAAATGAGACGTCATTGCTTAAGTTGAGTTACGCTTATTTTCTGAATGTTGTGTAGAATAGTACATTATGCAACGAGCCTATAATGGCAATAATTAAGATACGAGTATGTTTATAAAACGAGCGAAGCGATAACCATCTGTCGAGATTTCGCCAGTTTTATGTAGCCTACTGAACAGAGCGCATGGGACGCAGAGAATACCTTGCATTTGACCATGGTCTCCTCAAATACCCCATTATGACACTAGTCACGCAGTGAAATTTAAAATAGGAGGCCGTGGAAGTCAGCGCAGATGCGATACTATCCTTACCTAATTAGTCACACAACTGTTTCTTGAGCTCTGATTGGTGGGAGAAACTGTTTCATAATGAAAATTAGTGTTATAATGACCCTCATTATGACACAGTTTTCTGACATAGGTTGGTTGGTTCTTAAGTTTAGGAGCTGCGACAACGCAGTCATGTAGCCCCGGGTACTTTGGGTGTGTGTAGAATCTGTCTGATAACCGGTGTTATGACTGTATTAGTGTTTGTTATCTGTTTTTTAATTTAAGTACAGACAGCAACTTAGACTTTTTCAAATAGTTCCTACGTTTGCCGCCAAGCGCTACCGTCAACGACTACTAGGCCAAGTTCAGAACTTAGCTACTAGACGCCACCACAGTCGGCTCTTGGCAACGAACGTAGAAACCTAAGAGCATTGTTTACATTCTTAACCTACCCAATTTAGCTTCACACCGGTGTAATTAGTGGAAGGTTTATTAACATGCCATAAATCTATGACACGGGACCGCCGGCTTTACTTCCCCTCCGAAGGAAGGCATACTGAGGGATTTTATCGCTCTTAAAAATCCGACGGCTTCGGCCGGGTTTGAACCCGCTATCTTGGGCATAGAAGCTCAGCATGCTACCGACTACGCCACCGAAGCAGCTTTTTCTGACATATAATAATTACATTTCGACATCGGCGAACATAAATCTATGAAAGTTACTTTTTGCCTTAAAATACAAAGTGCCCCTCCTTGTTAATGTTATCAATAACCAAATAAGAGTCAGTGACTGTGGAAGGACAAGCATAAATGAAATTGGGAAGGGTTTTGAAAACATAAAACGAAGAGTTTCCAGCAAAGATTTTGAATTCACGTTCAATGTTTACAATTAAGAACAGGAACTTCTTTTTTCTAGTTTACACAAAGAAGGTACCGGTACATTATTTAAAATATATGATACAATATATTTTAATTAAATAGAAGTCTGTATTGCTTCTGTGAGAGCGAAGTGAAAAGAGCAACGTACATCGATTCATTGACAAAGAAATTAATCAATTATTCGGCAAAAAGATTAATATATTAAAAACTAGCAACCCGACCCGGCTTCGCCCGGGAAAGTAGAGATTATACGCCAATCAGTATTATCTTAAATTGTGAATTTTGCGGAACGAAAAGTTCACAGGCGAAATGAGAGTTGCATTTCCAGGGAATGGCGAGGGGAATGAAACTCAAATCCTCTTTCCGTCCAATCTTAACTTGACTGTGTTTCACAGGCGAAATGAAGAAAACTCGAGTTGCACTTCCAGGGAAACTCCAAACAGTACCACCCTTCTCAGAAGTCTTAACTCAACACGACTCAACGGTTTGCTGCTGGCTGTATCTGGGGCAATAGGTTCGCCCTCTACCTAGGCTGTAACAGGGATGATAGACTCGCTCTTAGCTAGCTCGTAAACTGACGCCTCAGTAGTTGAATGGACATTGTTGGAAGAAATTAAAACGTAAAAATACGTATAGTGGGCGATGTATTGAAGATAGACATATGCTCTCGCGGACTTTTTTGTAGAACTTTTCAAGCTGAACAATTCTTACACTCATAGTATTAAGATACAGGGTGACACATAGGAACTGGATGTTTTTGAAATGAACAGTACTTGGTTGATTTGCGAGGGAAACTTATTTTATTGTTACCACATTTTAGAATACGTTCTACCATTTCATTTACTACTTACCATTGTTAGGTGTGAAAGATAATGTCACTCAAGTGGCGGCCATCCTTTTGAATACAGGTTTCAAGTCGTCGCGAGAAAGCATTCATAACTCTGCCGAACACCGGACGTTTTTTAAAAATGGATTGTACTCAGCCGGGTGGAGCGGCAGAGAGAGGGAAGAGTAGCTATGCTCCTCGGCATAGCATACCATGTCACTCACACCTACGCCTTGGAGCCTGCCAGGTCAGTCGTGAGAGTCTTCACCTCCTCGACTTTCCTTCATTATGTTAGGTTGGGTGCACTTAGGCTAGTCCTATTAACTGGGCTAACGGTGAGGTAGCCTATAGATAAATCAAGGAGACTAGGCTTCAAGTTATTTTTAAGCCAATAAGAGAAGTAGCAGCCGCGGCTTCTCCGTGACAGCCCTCTCGGGCAAGGCCGCCACCCATACATAGGCGTTAACGGATTAGCGGCAACTCCAGTCTCGACAAGCATTGTTGGACGTTGAGGCCAACATTGTTTTGGTGGGCTGGTTTTAAAAGTGGCAGTTAGGCAATTGTAGGTAGGCTATGGCGCAGTGGACCGAGCAACACCGCGTGTTCGCACATGTGTTGATGTATTTCACATCATTATTGTTCTTTAATAACTCTGATATTTAACTACACTAGCGCCATATGTGAGAACACCCACTCACAAAAGCTGGAGTAACCACTCTTATCTTTTTATCTTCTTTGATCCTACAATAACACTATTCAGTCGCCTTTTTGAATAAAAACCAAAGATCGCTTTTCAAAGTTTATTCATTTACGTTTGTTAATTTATTTCAAATAAACCAACAGGTTATGGGTTCAGTCACGCATTGAGATAAAGTGCGTAATTAGACGAAATAAAAAACAAAGTATTTTGTGCGCGATATTTTGAGGGGAAAAAAATCCGAGAAGCCAATCTTGAGGTTAGGACCAAGTGCTCACACAATGGATTCAACTAGGATAATCAACGTTGGCCTTCTGGAAGGAAAAGCGAACTGGAACACATGGAGGTACAAAATAAGTATTTGCTTACGAGGGATCACCGGAGCTATAGACGTAATTGAAGGCAGGTTAGTGAAGCCAACCTCACTTTCTGAGGACGCAACCACTGAAGCAAAGGCGGCGTATCAGAGTAAGCTTGATGTTTTTAATAAGGCGGATAGCCACACATTGATTTTATTAACCACTAACATGTCAGAAGAGACGTTACAAAAAATCATGCGTCTCACGTCAGCTCGTGAAGTGTGGTTAGAACTCCACAAACTATTTGACGGTGTCTCAGAAGATAAAGTTTACAATTTATGCCTGCAATTCTTCAGCTACAAAAAGGCAAATGAGGATGACATCGCAACGCATGTTTCAAAATTAAAGAATCTGTGGAGCGAACTAAAGCAGGAAATGTCCAGAGATGCCGAAATCAACTCTGATCTGCCAGATGTATTTATGATTTGTAAAATTCTAGGTACACTGCCAGAAGAATATTTTTCGTTCAAGTCTAGCTGGATGTTGATGTAAAAAAGGGACAGGACAGTCGACAACCTGACCAATCAGCTGTGTGCGTACGGGAGGGCGCTCAGAGGCAAAGGAGAATCACCTCAACAAGAAGCACTCTACTCGGATTCGTCCAAACAGAAAACCCAGCAGCAGAACTCTTCGCAAAACTATCTCCAAAAGAGCAACAAAAAGAAAATATTCTGTCCTTACTGAAGGAGACCTAACCACACTATCAAACAGTGTAGGAAGTGGATCGCCGATGGAAGACCGCCCAAGCCCAGTAACTCAGGAACATCAGAATGCGGTACCAACATGATTTTGGTCGCTATAACCTCGACTGTGATGAACTCAGAATGCAACTCTGACGACTGGTTTGTAGATAATGGAGCAACGAGCCATGTTTCTCATAACAGGAACATTTTTAGGACATTTGAACCATTTTCTACGGAACACTCAGTGACCACAGCGAACGGTGTGAAGGTTGCGGCCATTGGAAAAGGTGACATCGACATCGAAGCAGTAGTTAACGGCGAGCGGCACAAGCTCACGTTGGCTGATGTATGGTGCGTTCCTGGGATCCAGAGAAATCTATTCTCAGTCCTTGCAGCCCAAGACAGAAACAAGGACAGCAGGTTCGTCTCGTCAAGAGAGGTCTGCAATTTCGTCGTCAACGGCGAAGTGAGATTAATTGGAGTTCGTGAACGGTTCGGTGGGCTCTATAAGCTGAGAGTGAGGAGCGTGAACAACACTGCATTCAAGGAAGTCAACGCAACAGGAAAGGACAACCTTCTCCAACTTTACCATGAACGATTCGGACATCAGAACAAGCGACACGTGAGATCCCTCCTGAACAAAGAGCTGGGAATCCGCGTTGAGGTGGACAGCGAACTGTGTGAAGGCTGCGTCTATGGCAAGGCTCACCGTCTGCCTTTCGGAACGATGTCTGGAACTACGAAACCGGGAGAGCGGATTCACACAGATGTCTGCGGCCAATTCGACGAGTCGATGTCAGGATACAAGTATTTCGTCCTCTTCAAGGATGATTTCACGAAGTTCAGGACTATTTACTTCATAAGAGAAAAGTCTGAAGTTCCAGAGAAATTAGCCCAATTCGTTGCAGAAGCTAAGACTCTCGGACACAACATCAGGGAGCTGCTGAGTGACAATGGCAAAGAATTCGACAACCAGTATGTCAGAAAAATCTTGCAGAAAGAAGGAATTGTTCAACGACTCGTCACGACATACACTCCGGAACAAAATGGATCCAGCGAAAGAGAGAACCGCACCGTGGTCGAATCTGCTCGAGCAATGATGTATGCTCATGGAAAACCTCCACAAAAACTTTGGGCCGAGATGATCCAGAGAGCAGCCTACGTCCTTAATAGGACTGGACCTTCCCACGCTGAGGGAACATCTCCCTACGAGCTATGGTACGGCAGGAAACCAGGTGTGCAGCATCTACGGGTGATCGGGTCTACCTGCTATGCGCATGTTCCCAAGCAGCAAAGGAAGAAGATGGATCCCAAGGCCACCAAAGGAATTCTCATCGGATACGACAACGGTGACGGTTACAGGATCTATTGTGAAGAGGAAGGTAAACTAATTCGATCGAGAGATGTCACCTTCGATGAGAAAGTATTGCAGCACAAGAACGATGTCAATCTTCCGGGAAGCTTAGATTCCTCTGTTCAACCAGAACAAGATTCGATCCCTGAAGAATAACAAGCTGACGACGAAACGCAGAGCGAAGAGGAGGAAGATGAATTCTGGGACCTGAATAATGAAGACGAAGCTGAAAGTCAACCAGAACAAAAAGGTACTCCGATCTCAGATGAAACCATCGTTCGACGACTTCGTGAGCGTTCGTCTCTCAATCCTCCATCAAAGTATCAAAACTTCGTAATGTATCTCTCAAGCCCTCAACAAGAACCTGAATCCTACAGTGAAGCCATGAGATCAGATCAACAGGACCAGTGGAAGGAAGCCATGGGTCGTGAGATGAAAGCTCTTGAAGAGAACAAAACTTGGGAACTGGTTGAACTGCCTCCAGGAAAAAGAGCCATTTCAAACAAATGGGTCTACCGAGTTAAAACGAACGCCGATGGATCGGTCGATAAATTCAAAGCCAGATTGGTCATCAAAGGCTATTCACAGCGGAAAGGAGTAGATTATAATCAAACCTTCAGTCCAGTGGCCAGGACATCAACCATCAGAACATTGCTCAGTGTTGCTGCAAAAGAGAAAATGAAACTTGCACAGATCGACGTTTCAACGGCATTTCTCTATGGTGACCTCCAGGAAACTATATATATGCAACAACCTGAAGGATATGGTGATGGATCTGCCAGGGTATGCCGCCTGAAGAAAAGCTTGTATGGACTGAAGCAAGCTCCTGGATGCTGGAATGAGAAGTTCAGCAACTACATCGTCAGCCTGGGATTTCGGCGAAGTGAAGTCTCTTCGTGAGGCAAAAAGGACGAAAGAAGATATTCTTCGTTCTCTATGTTGACGATGGAATGATTGCAGCTGAAGATGAGCAGGGACTCCATAAATTTATCGACAATCTGAAACGGGAGTTTAAAATCACCTCTAAGCCGCATCGTACTACCTAGGATTGGAAATCAACCAAGGGAAAGATGGGTCAATACGTGTGAGCCAAGCTCATTACACGGAAACCATACTGGAGAAATTCAACATGAGTAGTTGCAAGGCTGTGTCTACTCCAATCACCAAGGACAACGATGCAGAAGAGAGCCCTCGGAACTTCAAGTTTCCATACAGACAAGCTGTTGGAGCACTCAAGTTTCTCACGTGCGGCACTCGTCCAGACATCGCGTATGCTGTCAGCGTGGCCTCCAGGAACCTTGACAAACCAACCGAACGAGACGTGCTCAGAGTGAAGAGGATCCTGCGGTACTTGAGAGGCACAACAGATCTTGGACTGTTCTACAAAGCCAACCTGGGAGAGGAGGTTTTTGATTGTTTCAGTGATGCAGATCACGGTGGTGACTTCAGTACGGGTCGCTCAACCTCAGGGGTCCTGTGTCTGTACTCTGGATCGCCTATCTCGTGGATGAGCCAGAGGCAACCCTCTGTTGCCATATCCACAACCGAAGCTGAAATCGTGGCTGCCAGTGAAGCCGCAAGAGAGATCATCTGGATCAAGAGGCTTCTGACTGAACTAGGCCAGTTGAAGTCGACGCCCATTCTGCAAGTCGACAACGACGCAGCCATCCGGCTAGCACAAAATCCTGTGTTTCATCGGAGAACGAAACACATTCGTATCAGACACTTCTTTGCTCGCGAATTGGTCACAGCAGGAGAAATAGAGATTTCAAGAGTTGACACACAATATCAGCTCACGGATATTTTGACCAAACCTTTGTTTTCAATTCGTTTTCGAAAATTGTGTAACGACATGGGGGTCTGTAAAGTTATTAAATAAGGGGGAGTGTTGATGTATTTCACATCATTATTGTTCTTTAATAACTCTGATATTTAACTACACTAGCGCCATATGTGAGAACACCCACTCACAAAAGCTGGAGTAACCACTCTTATCTTTTTATCTTCTTTGATCCTACAATAATACTATTCAGTCCCCTTTTTGAATAAAAACCAAAGCTCGCTTTTCAAAGTTTATTCATTTATGTTTGTTAATTTATTTCAAATAAACCAACAACATGAAACCTATGTGCTAAATGAAGAGAACGGCAGAACAGTCACAGTGACCTCACGTCGATACGTCCACATGGTGGAAATATTTTTGCGACCAGAACTGCGGAGATGCCGAATAGACATTCGCAATGTTTACTTCCAACAGGATGGAGCCATAGCGCATACCGCCAACGCATCGATGACACTAATTGTGAGGAACATGCTCCCGGTTCGCCTCATTTCTCGGTTCGGTGACGTTCCATGGCCGCCAAGATCCCCTGACTTATTCTGTTGTGATTTTATTCTTGTGAGGGTACCTAAAGGAACGTGTCTATGCCCACAAAGCTCGTACAATAATGGCGCTGAAAGATGCCATTACAGAAGAGGTGCGTGCGATTGACCAAGCGGTGTTCGGCAGAGTTATGAATGCTTTCTCGCGACGACTTGAAACCTGTATTCAAACGGATGGCCGCCACCTGAGTGACATTATCTTTCACACCTAACAATGGTAGATAGTAAATGAAATGGTAGAACGTATTCTTAAATGTGGTAACAATATAATCAATTTTCCTCGCTAATCAGCCGAGTACTGTTCATTTCAAAAACATCCGGTTCCTATGTGTCACCCTGTATTTTTAACGCTATGCCCAGCGTAAGCTTAGAAAGCGCTCGGATGCCAGTTTTTTTTCGACTTTTCAAATGAAATCATTACTGCACGGCTTCCTTTGATCATAAATAAATTATTTTCTACAGAAATCATCCTCGAGATATCCTTTACAGAATGGTGAAAACCGCATCAAAATCCATCCAGTAGTACTTGAGTTTACCCGTAACATCCAAGAATCGGGGACTTGGTTTTATACTAAGTAGAGATTAAACAAACAATCGATTAATCATTATTTGTAGCAATTAATCGATTTTCTGATTCGATTAATCGATAACTGAAATTAATGGATGAAAAGTGTCTTGTCGGGCGAACAATCTTAATAGCATCAATATTGATGGGCACTAATTTGAGATTATAGAGGATTTCAAATATTTATTTATTTATCGTATGGCGTATACATGAGCTACAGATCTATATTTACACTATTTACATAGTTAATCGCTTGTGGCGTCCCCAGGAAAAATTCTCTTCTACCTCCGTCGAAACGGCTCAGTGGGCATTCTTGGGTGATGTGCTTCATAGTTTGCCTCTCAGCACCACAGTCACAACAAGATGATGACTTTTTCCTCCATTTGTATAGCAGATCTGCACACACACCATGGTTAGTTCGGATCCGGCTTAGCTTGGACCATACTTTCCGAGGTTGTTCAAAGCCAGGTACCTTCTGTGAGATGCATGGCATTTCCAAAGACTCTGCTGGGGCGAATTGTCTCCATTCATTAGACCATTTATCAGTAAGGTTGAAATTACTCATTGCCAGGTTCTCCGCCGTGCAGATGGGTGGATGTCTTGACTTCAGTCTATCTATATGTAGATGGTGGTTATCCTCATGAATGGGCAGTCTTTGATTAATCTGGATCTTCTTGTATTCATTCATCAAAGCATTGCATCTGCGGAGGTGGGGTGGGGGAATATGGCTTAATACAGGCAGCCACTGAATAGGAGTTGATCTGATCGTGCCTGTGATCATTCTCATTGTGTCATTTAATTTAACATCTATTCTCTTCACATGAGGGCTGTTTATCCAGACAGGGGCACAATACTCTGCAGTAGAGTAAACCAGGCCAAGAGCTGAGCAACGTAAAGTAGTTGCACTTGCACCCCAAGTAGTACCACATAGTTTTCGAATGATGTTGTTGCGTGTCTGAATCTTGGCAGCACTCTTTCTCAAGTGTTCTTGGAACGACAGCGTTCTATCGAGTGTAACACCCAGATATTTGGGGTGTCTATTGTGGCGGAGAAGGGTGTTATCGAAGTATACCTTGAGATCCCTTGAAGCCATTCGATTGCTCAGATGAAAACAAGAAACTTCTGTTTTACTCATGCTTGATTGGAGTCTCCATTTTCGGAAGTAGTCTCCTAAAACAGCGAGATCTTTTGTCAGCGTTTCCTCTATCTCTTCGAAGCATAGGTCGTTAGTGGCAAGTGCCCAATCATCTGCATAACCAAATTTCCTGGATTTTGTGGGGGGTATATCTGAAATATATAAATTGAACAGAAGTGGGGCAAGCACTGATCCTTGTGGAAGTCCATTGTTTAGTTTGCTGGATCTGCTGATTTCACGTCCCATGACTACGCGAAATGTTCTGTCACTCAGCATGTTGTTTATAAGGTGGGCCAGACTCCTGCATGGAATCACTTTAAGGAGTTTACTGATAACGCCTTCTCTCCACACTGTGTCGTAAGCTGCCTTTAGGTCTACAAATGCTACCGAAGTCTTTAGTCTTTGTTGGAATCCTGCTTCGATGAAGGTAGTTAATGACAGGACTTGATCGGCACAACTTCTTTGTGGTCTGAATCCTGCTTGTTCAATAGGGATCGTTTCGAACACTTTTGTAGCAATTCTATTCAAGATTAGTTTTTCTAGTAGTTTATAGCATGCACTGAGCAATGCTATTGGTCTATAGCTCTCTGGTGTTTCACTAGGCTTTCCTGGTTTTAGGATTGCAATGACTTTACTCATTTTAAATAAGCGAGGTAGGTTGCCTGTTCGAAGAATGTAAGTTAGAAACCTAGATAACCATAGTTTCGTATTTTCTCCACTATTAATCAGAAACTCGGGGTGAATCCCATCAAATCCCGGTGCTTTACCAGATTTCATATCTTCTAAAGCTTCATCGATATCGTGCACACTAAATGGTCTAGTGTATTCCGAATGAAGGGGGCTTGTGGACTTGAGACTGGTTAATTGCTTTTTGATATTTCTTGTATGATTTCTGTCTCTCGGTGTCCTAGACAAAGCAATTATATGAGCAGCAATTTGGTTTGGAGTAACTGCAGGATTTTTACGAACAATGGGAGTGGCCCCACCAAGCTTCCGTAACAATGACCATGCCTTTCTGCTCGATTCTCTGAAATTCATAGATGTTACAGTTTCAATCCATCTTTCTCTTCGGGCATTATCAAGATTATGAAGCAGTTCATCCCCGATTTCTTGTTCGCCACTGGAAAGGAACTCTTGGTATAGCTTTTCATTGTCATCAGTCCATCCAGGAATGTATTCCTTTCTGTAACCTCTAGGAATGTGTCTTTTTGCTGTGGCAATTACAGCACCCACAAATCTCTCATAGTTGTTGCTTGTTGGCGGTATCCATCTGACACATTTATCAAGGTCACTCGAGAACGCTTTCCAGTCTGCTTTCCTGAAGTTCCATCGTGGGCGAGGATAAGAAGTTACCAGAGGTATCTGCATTCCAACCTCAAGACGCACAGGACGATGTTGACTACGTGGGAAATCTTGAAGTACTTTCCGTGAAGTAAACAGAGGTTGTTTATTTTGATCACTGGAAACAAAACATAGGTCTGGGTTGAACTCCTTTTTCCATGCGGCAGATCTAAATGTACCTCTATCTTTTGCATCAAATATAAGATGAATGTCATGTTCCTCGACCCAATTCATGAGAGTGTCTCCATTAGAATCGGTAGCACTATAATTCCATTCTACATGGTGACTTTTGAAATCTCCCACATAGATGGCTGGATGGTTTTGTACCTGAATCATCTGGGAGGGCCACGGAGAAAGTGGAGGCTTGTAGATGTTTGTAATGATGAAATCTCCAACTTTGATGACAACAGTGTGAATGTCATATTTAGAGCTAGATGTGAGCAATGAAGCATTTTCAATGGTGCTGCGAACATATGTAGCAGTGCCATATGCATGGTGGTATGTCGCACCTACGATATCATATCCTGATATTTGCCCTCTGGATTGTAATTGATGTTCGTCCACCACATGTGTTTCCTGAATAGCAACCACATCGATGTTTTCATCTCGTAGGATTTTTGACAAGTAGTGGCATTTGGATTTACTTATGCCTTCTATATTTAGATGTAGAACTTTAAGCGTAGGCCCGAAGGTCTTTGCCTGTTGGTTCTGAAAAGAACCATTTGAATGATTTTTCATTTTCATGTACAATAGCCAGGAGATCGCTAAGATAGTCTGGCAGCCTGATCACTGTTGCTCGTTTAGCACCACCCAGGGAGCACGTGTAGGGTAATTTCAGGTTAAGGCCTACGGTCTTTTCGATGATGATTATGATGATGATGATGATGATGATGATGATAATTGTTGTTTTAAGGGGTCTACCATCCAGGTTATCGGCCCCTAATGGTTTGGGTGATGGTGAAGATGATAATGAAATGTAAACTATAACTAAAACTAACTACTAACTTATATACTAGAAGAAGAAATGGGAAACAAAAGGAGAATAAAGCAATTAAAGGACAGGAGGAAAAGAAATACCCTCTACCCTCGAAGAACGTGGATTGAAGGAAGGAAGGAGAGCCATGAAAGGCAGATAGGAAAGTGAAATAGGTGGGGGTCCGGCCCAGAGGTAATTGATAGAAGGGGGGAAAACCGGACCCAGCTCATGAATCCCTCGTGGTCTCCAACTCCCGAACTCACAAGCCGTGAGCCCCGCAGGGTGTAGCACTACCCAGGGTGCATCAGAAATGGCGGGGCTACATACACCCTGCCTCCTTGAGGGCCTTGAGCAGAACGCAGGATATAACATGAAAAGAAAAAGAAGGCTGACCCCTCGCAGAAGGAGGGTATCAGAAAAGATGAGACAAGGGCCAATTAAGGCGGGAAAGGAATAGACTACCTAGGCCTCGGATACCCTAATATCATCAGGGACGGAAGAGAATAAGAGTTGACCAAGTGAGGTCGACAGAAAAGAAGACGGAGAGGAGTCCGGCACAAGTAAGTGGAAGCAATGCCGGACTCAGTTGGGGCCCGGTGGTCGCCAACCCACGTCCCACTAGATGTGTGCCCCTGGGGGGGTTCTTTTCGAACAGAAATGAGATAGCAAAGGAAGTACAGCAAAGGATAACTACAGCGAATTGTGTATTCTATAGCTTGAACAATCTTTTCAAATCACGTTTGATTTCACAGGAAAATAAGGTCCTATATGGCTGTGAGACCTGGGCCACGCCTCAAACATTTGAGGAACGTCTCTGCATTTTTAAAAGGAAGGACTTGCGCAAAATATACTGTATGGTCCACTATATAATGTAGAAACAGAAAGGTGGGAAAGAAGATCTCACCAAGACCTTTATCAACGCTTTGGGAAGAAGAGCATCAACCGGATTCTGGAGAGGAGGAGGTTGCAATGGTTGGGACATGTCATTCGAGCTGAGGATTCCATATCCAATCGTGTTTTCAGCTCGACACCAAATGGGAGACGCCCGAGAGGCCGCCCTAGAACAAGATGGAAGGATCGAGCGATAATGTCAATGGTAAAGGTGGCACCAACAGCATCTGTGGAGGATCCAAGGGACAGAGAAAGGTGGAAGACCACTTGCGAACGATACTTGTGAAGAGTCTCAGTTCCTCCTGTTGTAATGCCTGTGTTATTTTATATATTAGTTTTTGTTTTGTGCTCTTATTGTCTGTACTGGGTCTTAATGGCCTGTAATACAACAAGTAGTTCCGTGAAGAACTATACAGCCTATTTTCATACATCCTACTAATGTTAATTGCCTCTATCAACATACAAAATTTCAGTTTGATTGTTGTGATAGATTCGTAGATATTGAGAACAGTCTAAATATTTCAGATGGTCGCCAGGTTGGATTTTTATTTACGTACTATTACATGAAGATTATTGTGTACGTGTGGTATTCAGACTTCAATCGCATGATTAGGACACAAGAAGTAAAAACGAGATTTTAAAATTTCGCACAGATGCCATCTTGTGGTTTTGAAAACAATTGAAATAAATTAAAAGCCAGTAGATTAACATTTGTATAAGCATTTAACGTGCAAAGTTTCACTGCACTCGGATGGTTAAATCACGAAAACGTCCATTGACATATTTATACTTCGCGTCGTCGTCAAGTTGGATTTGTGCTCACCAGGTTACTGAAAGTCCTATAGGTGAACTTATGTTCATAGCCTCTATGAACATAAGAAAATTCGGTTTAATTGCTGTAAAAGATTCGTCGATATTGAGAACCGTCAAAATATTTCGGATGCTCGTCATTTTGGAGTGTTATATGTATAGGCCATAGAGTTATGTACTGCCCCCGTAATTTGAATTATATTGAGACCACGATGGCTGTATTGGCAAATATGAGTAAAGTTATGAATGTCATAGTTATGACGTGGATATTCATGACGTCGGCACGGATGACGTATACTTCATGTAAGTAGGCTGGTTGAGCCGAGATTCTTGGTGACGTCATGATTTTGTTCGAGAAAGATCTTAGATTTACGACGCAGTCGCAGGAAACAAGGTATTGTGCTAAGGAAGAAGCTACGCTATTGGAGGAGAGACTCGAACCAATGAACGATAGTTTGGAAGGAAGACTGAGATTGCTGAAACTACGATATTTAATTACTTTTGGCATGCAGATTTGTGGAAATCTATTTTCAGTTATGGCATTGATTTGGAATTTTGAAGAAATTAATTTTGAGTTTTTGAAATTTGAAAATCCGTCAAGTATAGCCAAAGTTAAAACTTCTAGCAATGACGCAGCAACAGGCTATGGAAGGGATGGATACGCCCCTTAAGAAGTTGATAAAAGGTCGTGCACAGGAGAGAGGAGCTCTCAGATCTCATATGTCAGATCGCATATATATTTCTGGTGATATATAGTTATTTTCAAGTGATTCAGTGAAGTAAGTTGTCTTTAGCGTGGTTCAAGCCCGGCGCATCGAACGAACTCGGAGCAGTTCCATTTTACGCTGCTCGAAACTAGGTGAAGTTGAAACGCTCACATTAACGTTTCCACCAGTCAAGATATCAAGCGCTAACTTCAGCCTTTATTATAGTTCTATTGGGCAGTACAACATTGAGGTGTGTACAAGATTTGAACAATTTCACAGTTATACTTCGAAAGATATTGGAACTTTAAGGCTGCCAACAAAAGTGATTTTCTCGCCACATGAGAAACACTTTTAAAATTCCACATTATACACTACGGCTGACACGTGGAGTGCAACAGTGATATTGGAGAATACGTTTGCTATTACAACGATACATTCGACTATGGAACATTATAATCTTACAGTGCTTTCGATGATTATAACAGTAGTTGAGATGGAAGGCTAAGGCTTTAATGCAATTGGGACATATATCGCTTGGAGTAAAGTACCAGCATGGAACTTCGTTAATCGTCTTTCTACAAAAGCGAGCATGTAGTGAACATCCAACTACACTCACGCATCGTGAATCCATCGCTGAATTATACCAGATAACAGTGGAAATATTTTCATACTCCACAACTATGAATATTTCTGCGGAAATAACTACAATAAAATTCATGGCGAATTCCTGCAAGAACTTCAGGGAACTTTCAAGAGAGGCCAGGGTTGTCCCGGCGCACAAAGAAGAGTTTTGCCAGAAGGATGTTTTTCGTATCCACGGAGCAGTGCAATTTCGGAGGAGGAAGCAGTTCGATTCTCCGAGGACGCTGATTCCAAATTCGAGGACGGAGCACATCTTTACGCTGGTGAAATGGAACCAACAGCAGTTTTCTTTGAAAACTTTCCCCTAGAACTTCAATCAACAGATAAGGTAGTCGTGAACGTTTCTTGTATTATTTGAGTCTTGTAGCGATATCTGAGCAACCATTTTCCCATATTTTCTGTCCTATCTTTTGCCCCATTTTCTTGATTGATATTTCTGTACTCAGTACACTTCGATGATTTATGCCTTTTTCTTCGATTTTTGAGACATTGTTATGTCATTGGCATACTTAATAATTTTGGATCAGTTGAGACTGATAATTTAGATTCTTTCAGTAATTTGCATATTTTTGTAGTCACGATTTAACTGTAAAGTTATTGATTTGCTATGGCAGATTTGAATTCAGACAGCGTATCATTTTATTAAAGTAATTCTATTCAGTTAATTACTTTGACCAATTTTCTGTCATCCTCAAGAAAGAAGAATGATTAAAAGATTTTAGAGCGTTAAAATCTATTACGATATCGACGATCTTTGAAATACTAGTCGTCTTATGAACATGATTGCAACATAGACATTTATCATTGCATTATAGACAATTTTATGAAATATGAAATTTGATTACAATTTATTGAATACTCTATAGTAATGAACATTTGATAGGAGTTTTTCTCAATTCTAGATTGGAACAATAATGTTTGCATTCCACAGTCTAATTGTATTCTATTCGACTATTTTGCAGTTTAGATTAACTTTGTTTGAAGATAGTATTTTTATACTGCGTTACTTTGAAGATATTAATCTCAATTTTGATAGACCAGGCAGGAGTGTCTAATCGTATTCGCTATTAAATTTATTTGTGATTGGCAAATTTTTACTTCATATCGATTCATGAATGAAACCCACGAAGGTTAAATAATAACAGTCATTATTACAATTGATGAATATAAGAATTTTTAACGAGGAACAATGGATGTATAATCGTTAGTTCAGTGGACGTGTAAAAGTCGCTGTTGAGTAATGCCCTTGAATAATGAAGGAGGTTCCCACAATAATTAATGAAGTTGACGAATTAATAAGTGGAGGTTTTTGTGTGTAGTTTGGAAGATTTTTATGCCATATATATGAAGATATATGATGAATTTTGGGCCAATTGTTGTGCAATTTTGTGCGTTATAAGCGAAGTATTTTCCCACTGAATGTATTGTTCTTGTTCTTTGAAAGATTATTCATATGAAGATACTGTTAAAATTAACAAGAGTGTTAAATAATTTGAGATAAAGATTTTGAATGGAGGTTACCGTCACAAATATTAATAATTATTATTAAACCTTATTAAACCTGAATTTGACAGTTAAATATAACTAACCTTCATTGGTCGATTATATCATCACGATTTGAGTAATTATCAACCGGATAAACGTGTGGTTTAATGTATTTCTTGTATAAATAATATAAACAATATAACATTGTAAAATAATTTTGTAAATATCTTTGTTAAATAATTTGAAACGATAGTGATTAATACAGGCGTGTATAAAATTTTCAATGGTCATTTGACATTGTTATAAACAATTTATTATTGTTATAAATAATTAATGAACTTTTGTTATTAACATTTAGAGTTTTTTTTATATACTCTAAACAACGTTAATTGAGCAAGTGGTTTGAACAATTAATCATGATTTGGGATTATTGGAGGAATCCACTGGTGTTTGAATGAAGCATGTAAGACATTTGCATGATAATATTTCAGTTGAGATGTGAACATTTACGTGTTTGAAAAGGAGAGCCAAGCTCTGAGGTAACACGCTTATGCTAGGGTTGAAGGAACGGGAGTCCACTTTGACGATACAGGTGCATTGCAGCTGGCCCGGACAACTGTGTTACAGAGGCCAAGGACGTTCCATAATAGCCTTGTGGCTATAAATAAAATGTGAAGTATATAAACACGCAAAACAATTGATATATGTGTCTCATCCCAAATCCCGTTTCCATTCCATATGCATTATTAATTTTACGTTGCTATGAGCTTGAGAAAGCTGAAACATTATCTGTAGAGAGTACAGGTCCTACAGGAGGACATGGTTATGTGGTCGATGGCTTCTGATTGCCACGTTGATTTTGTTGTTTATTTTGTTAAAATCATTCTTTTTGTGAAATAAATTTTTGTGCAGTTTAAAGTTTCTCGTCTTCGTTCTGGTTCATTTTAAATATCATGGTGGAGGTTATTGTGTGGGCATACTTTTAAGTGATCCAGTTGACAACCCAGTCCCCGAGATAAATTTAAGAGGTAAGTAAAGGTAAGTATGAACCCCCGTATATTTTGGTGTGTTCCACAATAATTTTCTTGTTAACTATTGTGCTCTAATCTCAATAGTATCTGTCAGTGCCATTTTCATTGATGTAGCTGTGCCGGTGCGATTGATTATTGGCAATCCGATTGAGGGGGCGGATATCTGACAGCCTACTATCCGGATATCGGGTACAGTAGGATTGGCGACCCTAAAACGTGGGGCTTGTTCTACAAAATTGGATTACCAAGTTATTGCAGTAGAATTGACACCGCAATTTTTGTGGAGTGTTCGAATAACATTGGATTACCAAGTTAACGATGTCAAAGGGATTGTGAAGACTCAAATAAAGAGGTTGATTCTTTGTTAGATGTCTTAGCCAATTGTAGAATTTGAGAGTGTGATTATATAGGAATAAAATGTTGTGTTGTATTAGGAAAATTACACTCAGAAAAGATCAGATCTTATACGACTTGAAAGAGGTTAAATAGGCTGGAAACTTAGAAAAATCGCCTATGATCTGGAATCTTATTTTATTTGACCGGCTTATGACATGTATAGTCATATTAAAGATAAAATTAAACTATTTGGATTGTAAATGTAAATTATTTGCGTTATGATATTTTAAAATGAACCAAAGAAACTTGAACATGTGCTTGAGTTTATTTCCACATGAAGTGTCTACGAAGGTTAATTATAAGGTAATTATAAGTTAGATTTAAGACAGAAAATTGCTCAAATTTATATATGGTGAAAAATATTGCTCAGATGTTGTTATTTTGCTGTTTGATGTATGTCCCTAAAGCAGTTTATTATTGAAATATTATTGAAATGGCAGATGAAAGTCTGAGTATTATGTTGGAGGAGATGTCTGCTAATTTGAAAACTAGCATGAATAGCAGTATGAAGCAGATGATGGAGGAGAATTCTAGTAACATGTCTATTAGGCTGGATGAAAGTGTGAAGGAGATGGAAGCTAGGAATACTAGTCGAATGGAGGAGAATGCTAGTAGAATGGATGAAAGTTTGAAAGTTCTTCAGACCAGTTCTGCAAACTTAGAAAATAATATGTCGCGTTTACAGATCAATACCCAGGGAATCGAGAATGCTGTAACTGACATGCGCACAGACGTGTCCAATGTGCATAAAGATGTGTCTGTTGTTAAAATTGATGTGTCTAAGGTACAAAAAGATCTTACCATGTTGAATCTTGATGTTGCTAATGTCCGGGGTGATATTTCATGTGCTAGAGCTGAAGTAATTGTTGTAAGGAATGATGTTGCTACTGTACAAGACAAAGTAGAAGAAGTTCAAAGAGAGGTTAGTAATGTTCGAACTGATGTGTCAAATGTTCAAGTAGACATCAATAATATTCATTCAGATGTTAACGATATGCAAAGCGATATCAATAAAATACAAGTAGAAGTCAATACTGTTTTTGTAGACATTGCTAAAGTTCAGACTGATGTTAACAAAGTTAGGGAGGAAATTGAAACTTCAAAAACACTTTGTACTCGTAACATTAGTGCATCAACAACTCGGTTAGTTGACGAGTCTGTCAGGACAACAGCTTCTTTAGCTGGTTTAAAATACGATGTAGAGGTCATGAGAACCCAAGTATTAGATCACAATCGTTTACTTAAGGAGGACATCGAAGTCGATATTGCAGAAATGTTAACTGCAAATGTAACGGTGTGGAAAGATGAATGGAACAGGTCAAGTGGGGAACATGTAGATCAGATTCAGGAACGAATTGAAAGAAAACTTGCCAGTACACAAGTAGACATTAAAAACGAAGTAGTTCAGATTAGGAAAGACTTGAATGTAAGGATGGATTCGCTATCCGAAAAGCAGGTAGAGGATAGAACTCAGATAGGTCAGGACGTGCAAGCATTAAAAACTGCGTTAGAGGAACAGATTCATAAGGTTGTCTCTGATGTTAATGAAACTACGAGCAAGCTGCAGAATTTGAAACTAGGAGAAGCTAGCATGATGGAAACCTATAAGGAAGAGTTGATTAGGAAAGTCATCACGGAAATCACAGATAAGGATACCTAAGGATTGACTGGTGAAGAGGAGAGAAATTACGTGAGAAGAGGTAACCTTAATACAGAAGAGAGAGATATTAGTCCTGAGGAACGTATATCCAGATTCAGGGAAGAAGAAGAGGATCGGAATATTGAACCCGAATGGAAGTATCGTGATAGTGGGAGGAATTATATGGATTCATATCCGAGAAATGTGACAGTCATCCGGAATTTTGAAGACAAACCTCAAAAATTTAGCAACACTGATAGTCTCACACCGATCGAATATATCAGGAATCTTAAAGACTACTTCATAGAAGCCCACATTCCTAGAGAGAGAGAGATGAGAATCGTAGAAAGATTTCTAGCTGGAGGACCCCTCGAATGGTTTAGAGCATTTCGGTACACTTTCAGCAATTTTGACGAATTTGCAGAGGCACTGATTAAACGATTCTGGTCAATAGAAGCTCAGAATTCACTAAGAGCTGAGGTATACTCGAGGAAGTATTCAGGTACTCTTCCAACCCGGTACGCTGATTTCTTCACGAGTCAACTATCACGCTTGAGATTTTTGCAACCCCCATTGTCAACAGAACAGTTGATAGATGCGATTTCACGTATGCTGCCTGTGGAGGTAAGAAGACTGATCATATCGTCAAACATTAGAGATTTGACAAGTATGGACGAATTGTTGAGAAGGCTTGACTACACGAGTCCAATGCCAAATTTGGTACAAAAAGGTCAGAGGCACGAATTCAAAGACGTTAATACGGTCTACATGGATCAAGTGCAACAAACTGATAAGCCTGAGGAAGGAAAAACTGAAAATGTAGGTCCTCACAGGAATAATTATTTCCGCAACCACAGATCCCAAGGTTACCGTCCATATCAGCAAAGACGAGGCTGGAATAATAATAGAGGGAATTACAACAACGGAAGAGGTAGATACTACAACAATGGTTATAATAGAAATTATAACAGAAATAACCAGTACCAGAATCAGAATCAGAATTCTTAAGGTCAGGTTATGACACCCGACAAGTATCAAGAAAGAGAGAAAGAAAGTCAGCAGTATCTGAAGGAATTACGAGAAAAGGAAGCTGAAAATCAAAAGAAAAGACAGGATGTAGTGATCGATCCTGGTCCTTCTACAAGTCAGCAGGGGAACTTTGAGATTGGTAACACACAAAAAAAACCTCCGATTTCTCAACGACAGTGAGAAACCATGAATACATTGCCACACCACACCTGATTACCATTAACGAAATTTACGAAGTAACTGATGAGGATTTATTAGAAGAGAGGGGAATCGTCAAAGAGGAAAGACCATGTGCATTACCTATTATTTCTGTACTGATAGATGGCCAACAGTATAAAGCTCTTATGGATACTGGTGCAATTATTTCTATCATTTCTGATGAATGCTATCAAAGTCTGTTAAAAGGAGAAAACATGACAGTTTTACCAGTTTCTACCGTCAAAGTGAGAGGAATTTTCCAAGACAAGGCAGTGAAATGCAAGATCCAAGTGCTGTTGAACTTTGAAATTAATGGAAGGATTTATGAACAGATCTTCATTGTGGTTAACAAGATCCATTTCGATATTGTGCTAGGAATCGATTTTATATCGAAAGTTGGAGCCATTATTGATATGAAGAATAGAAGTATTAGCTTTAATGATGGGTACATGATCACAGAAGAGATCGAAGAACAGGACGTGAAAAACAGTCTGGAGATAGACCTTAGGGAAGAAATTTTAAATACCATTATTAACGACGTCGAGAATATAACAGAAATACCCAGTAGAAAAACTGAGGGATTTGAAGAAATTCAGGGGGAATTTGAAGATTTGATAAAGGAATTCCAAGATATTTTCGATGAAAAGCCCGGATTGATTAAAGACTATAAGTATAAGATAAGGCTGACCGATGAAACCCCTTACCAAAAGAGAATATACCCCATACCTGAGAAATACTATCAAGAAGTACGAGGGTTGATCAGAAAAATGGAGGTAGACGGGATTATTAAAAAACAGGCGTCGTCTTACATAAACCCCATCACTGTAGTGAAGAAAAGTAATGGTCAGATACGTCTTTGTCTCGATGCTCGGACCATCAACTTGAAGATTCTTCCAGAAAATGACCGACCACCTAAGATCAGAGATCTGCTTAGAAAGTTCAAAGGGAGAGCATGTTTCAGTGTTCTTGACTTGACATCTTCGTTTTACCAAGTTCAACTGGAGGAAGAAAGTATGCAGTACACTGGATTCCTATTTGACCAGACGTCATGGGTCTTTGTGAGAATGCCTTTTGGAATGGTCAACAGTGGACCAGCACTCATTCGAGCACTTGATAGCAAGCTCACGGACGAAGTAAAGGAGAATGTAATCTGCTACATTGACGATTTAATTGTATCTTCACCCAACGCCGCAGAACATTTAGTGCACTTGAGAAAGTTGTTTGAAAATTTAAGGGAAGCCAATATCAAGGTCAATTTTGGAAAATGTCAATTCTTGAAGAAGGAGATCAATTACTTGGGGCATACCATTGATAAAGATGGATATCACCCAAACATGCAGAAAGTAGATGCGATCACAAGATTCCCAAAGCCAACTAAGGTGAAACAAGTCAGAGAATTTGTAGGCGCATGCCAATTCATTAGCAGCCACTGTCCGAGATACTCTGAAATTATGGCTCCTCTGTATGATTTACTCAAGAAAAATAATAGATGGAAATGGACTACCGCAGCAGACGAGGCTTTTGAGAAAGCAAAGGAGATGCTCAGAAACAACGTCAAACTGGAGTACCCAGACTTTGAGAAGGTGTTCTATATAGAGTCTGATGCAACAAGAATAGGCATTAGTGCAGTCTTATACCAAAAAGACGAGGCAGGCAAGAAGCACTACATTGCGTTCACTAGTCGAAAGTTAAAGAAACACGAGGAAAACTACTTTACGACAGAACTAGAAGCGTTAGCTTTTGTAACAGCTTTGCAAGCTTGGAAAAAAATGTTGCTGGGACATAAGGTTATCATTATTACAGATCACAAAGCACTTCAGTTTATGCTGCAAACTGACATGTCTAGTGATAGATTGACACGTTGGGCTTTGTTCACCCAACAGTTTAATGTCACTATCGTCCATCAGCCTGGGAAATATAACTTACTGGCTGATGCTTTATCACGTAACCCTATCAAAAATGTGCAGATACACCATGTACAATTGGAGCAGCAAGATCAAGAGACCGTTAGGAGGTTAGCCCGAATCGGTGTGTCACAGAAGAGACACGCTCCAATCAGGAAAATGTACAGGTTCCTTAAGGGTTACATGGACAATACTGATGTTGACTATGCAGCTACACAGAGAGATTCACGACACTTTGTCTTGAGTGGAGACATCGTATGTAAGTATGCTGACTCTGCGCATACAAAGCTTCGAATAGTCGTGCCACCTAAACTTGTTGTCAATTTAGTGTGGGTAGCTCATCACGCAACTGGACATGCGGGTTTAGATAAAACTCTTGATACCCTTAAAGAGAGGTTTATTTGGACTAACATGCGTTCCAGCATTGCTAATGTCATTCGTTCATGTGATAAATGTCAAAGAGCAAAGTATGCTTCCGCTCTATTAAAAGGAAAACCTAAGGCGATGATTCCCTCTAAACCGAATGAACTCATGGCGACAGACATATTTGGTCCTTGTCCGAAGGGATATCAGGGTAATCAGTATGTGTTGGTTACCGTGGATGTCTTCTCAAAATTTGTAACAATGAGTCCCATGCAAAAAGCTAACACGAGGAACGTTGTAAGCAGACTGGAACATGCTGTATTTCCAAAAGCTGGTAAACCAGAATATTTACTTTCGGATCATGGAGCTCAGTTTACGTCCTTAGAATTTGCTGCAGATATGGAAAGGCTTGGTATTAAGCACATATTTTCAAGCGTGCGATATCCGGAATCGAATTCTTCGGAAAGATATATGGCTGAATTTTCGATTTTCTGTCGAATTTTCTGTCCGAATGATCATTCTGGTTGGGTGAGATTTGTACCCCTTATTGAGGAATGTCTAAATTCTACAGTGCAGGAGAGCACAGGAGAAGTGCCAATGAGACTTCATTTAGGAAGAAACCCAGAAAGGCCGTGGGATAATCTTTTTAACCACGTTCCTAGAGATCCCGACTTAGGAAGGCAGCAGAGAATAGACAGAGCGAAGGAACAACTCCAGAAAGCAGCACAAAAACGACTGAAAAGAGTAGCTGGAAAACGTTTTGGTGCTCCCTTAGAAATTGGAAATCTGGTATTATTAGGCAGACCTGTCAAGGCTGACGTAGGTAAGAAAATCTATCCCAAGTTTGGAATAGTATTCATGGGTCCGTTCAGAATTACGAATGCCTATGGAAACAACTGTTATGAACTCTACGATGATGAGAATAATGTCGTTTATGGTAAGTTCAATGCTGGGAACTTTAAGAAATATTATCCAAGAGTAAGCCAATAATAATTCAATTTCGTGTTCAAGTGAATTGAGATGTTTATAACACAGAGTTTAAAAACAATTTGCAACTGTTTTTAAAAACGTGGTGAAGGGAGAATGCCCCCGTAATTTGAATTATATTGAGACCACGATGGCTGTATTGGCAAATATGAGTAAAGTTATGAATGTCATAGTTATGACGTGGATATTCATGACGTCGGCACGGATGACGTATACTTCATGTAAGTAGGCTGGTTGAGCCGAGATTCTTGGTGACGTCATGATTTTGTTCGAGAAAGATCTTAGATTTACGACGCAGTCGCAGGAAACAAGGTATTGTGCTAAGGAAGAAGCTACGCTATTGGAGGAGAGACTAGAACCAATGAACGATAGTTTGGAAGGAAGACTAAGATTGCTGAAACTACGATATTTAATTACTTTTGGCATGCAGATTTGTGGAAATCTATTTTCAGTTATGGCATTGATTTGGAATTTTGAAGAAATTAATTTTGAGTTTTTGAAATTTGAAAATCCGTCAAGTATAGCCAAAGTTAAAACTTCTAGCAATGACGCAGCAACAGGCTATGGAAGGGATGGATACGCCCCTTAAGAAGTTGATAAAAGGTCGTGCACAGGAGAGAGGAGCTCTCAGATCTCATATGTCAGATCGCATATATATTTCTGGTGATATATAGTTATTTTCAAGTGATTCAGTGAAGTAAGTTGTCTTTAGCGTGGTTCAAGCCCGGCGCATCGAACGAACTCGGAGCAGTTCCATTTTACGCTGCTCGAAACTAGGTGAAGTTGAAACGCTCACATTAACGTTTCCACCAGTCAAGATATCAAGCGCTAACTTCAGCCTTTATTATAGTTCTATTGGGCAGTACAACATTGAGGTGTGTACAAGATTTGAACAATTTCACAGTTATACTTCGAAAGATATTGGATCTTTAAGGCTGCCAACAAAAGTGATTTTCTCGCCACATGAGAAACACTTTTAAAATTCCACATTATACACTACGGCTGACACGTGGAGTGCAACAGTGATATTGGAGAATACGTTTGCTATTACAACGGTACATTCGACTATGGAACATTATAATCTTACAGTGCTTTCGATGATTATAACAGTAGTTGAGATGGAAGGCTAAGGCTTTAATGCAATTGGGACATATATCGCTTGGAGTAAAGTAACAGCATGGAACTTCGTTAATCGTCTTTCTACAAAAGCGAGCATGTAGTGAACATCCAACTACACTCATGCATCGTGAATCCATCGCTGAATTATACCAGATAACAGTGGAAATATTTTCATACTCCACAACTATGAATATTTCTGCGGAAATAACTACAATAAAATTCATGGCGAATTCCTGCAAGAACATCAGGGAACTTTCAAGAGAGGCCAGGGTTGTCCCGGCGCACAAAGAAGAGTTTTGCCAGAAGGATGTTTTTCGTATCCACGGAGCAGTGCAATTTCGGAGGAGGAAGCAGTTCGATTCTCCGAGGACGCTGATTCCAAATTCGAGGACGGAGCACATCTTTACGCTGGTGAAATGGAACCAACAGCAGTTTTCTTTGAAAACTTTCCCCTAGAACTTCAATCAACAGATAAGGTAGTCGTGAACGTTTCTTGTATTATTTGAGTCTTGTAGCGATATCTGAGCAACCATTTTCCCATATTTTCTGTCCTATCTTTTGCCCCATTTTCTTGATTGATATTTCTGTACTCAGTACACTTCGATGATTTATGCCTTTTTCTTCGATTTTTGAGACATTGTTATGTCATTGGCATACTTAATAATTTTGGATCAGTTGAGACTGATAATTTAGATTCTTTCAGTAATTTGCATATTTTTGTAGTCACGATTTAACTGTAAAGTTATTGATTTGCTATGGCAGATTTGAATTCAGACAGCGTGTCATTTTATTAAAGTCATTCTATTCAGTTAATTACTTTGACCAATTTTCTGTCATCCTCAAGAAAGAAGAATGATTAAAAGATTTTAGAGCGTTAAAATCTATTACGATATCGACGATCTTTGAAATACTAGTCGTCTTATGAACATGATTGCAACATAGACATTTATCATTGCATTATAGACAATTTTATGAAATATGAAATTTGATTACAATTTATTGAATACTCTATAGTAATGAACATTTGATAGGAGTTTTTCTCAATTCTAGATTGGAACAATAATGTTTGCATTCCACAGTCTAATTGTATTCTATTCGACTATTTTGCAGTTTAGATGAACTTTGTTTGAAGATAGTATTTTTATACTGCGTTACTTTGAAGATATTAATCTCAATTTTGATAGACCAGGCAGGAGTGTCTAATCGTATTCGCTATTAAATTTATTTGTGATTGGCAAATTTTTACTTCATATCGATTCATGAATGAAACCCACGAAGGTTAAATAATAACAGTCATTATTACAATTGATGAATATAAGAATTTTTAACGAGGAACAATGGATGTATAATCGTTAGTTCAGTGGACGTGTAAAAGTCGCTGTTGAGTAATGCCCTTGAATAATGAAGGAGGTTCCCACAATAATTAATGAAGTTGATGAATTAATAAGTGGAGGTATTTGTGTGTAGTTTGGAAGATTTTTATGCCATATATATGAAGATATATGATGAATTTTGGGCCAATTGTTGTGCAATTTTGTGCGTTATAAGCGAAGTATTTTCCCACTGAATGTATTGTTCTTGTTCTTTGAAAGATTATTCATATGAAGATACTGTTAAAATTAACAAGAGTGTTAAATAATTTGAGATAAAGATTTTGAATGGAGGTTACCGTCACAAATATTAATAATTATTATTAAACCTTATTAAACCTGAATTTGACAGTTAAATATAACTAACCTTCATTGGTCGATTATATCATCACGATTTGAGTAATTATCAACCGGATAAACGTGTGGTTTAATGTATTTCTTGTATAAATAATATAAACAATATAACATTGTAAAATAATTTTGTAAATATCTTTGTTAAATAATTTGAAATGATAGTGATTAATACAGGCGTGTATAAAATTTTCAATGGTCATTTGACATTGTTATAAACAATTTATTATTGTTATAAATAATTAATGACCTTTTGTTATTAACATTTAGAGTTTTTTTATATACTCTAAACAACGCTAATTAAGCAAGTGGTTTGAACAATTAATCATGATTTGGGATTATTGGAGGAATCCACTGGTGTTTGAATGAAGCATGTAAGACATTTGCGTGATAATATTTCAGTTGAGATGTGAACATTTACGTGTTTGAAAAGGAGAGCCAAGCTCTGAGGTAACACGCTTATGCTAGGATTGAAGGAACGGGAGTCCACTTTGACGATACAGGTGCATTGCAGCTGGCCCGGACAACTGTGTTACAGAGGCCAAGGACGTTCCATAATAGCCTTGTGGCTATAAATAAAATGTGAAGTATATAAACACGCAAAACAATTGATATATGTGTCTCATCCCAAATCCCGTTTCCATTCCATATGCATTATTAATTTTACGTTGCTATGAGCTTGAGAAAGCTGAAACATTATCTGTAGAGAGTACAGGTCCTACAGGAGGACATGGTTATGTGGTCGATGGCTTCTGATTGCCACGTTGATTTTGTTGTTTATTTTGTTAAAATCATTCTTTTTGTGAAATAAATTTTTGTGCAGTTTAAAGTTTCTCGTCTTCGTTCTGGTTCATTTTAAATATCATGGTGGAGGTTATTGTGTGGGCATACTTTTAAGTGATCCAGTTGACAACCCAGTCCCAGAGATAAATTTAAGAGGTAAAGGTAAGTATGAACCCCCGTATATTTTGGTGTGTTCCACAATAATTTTCTTGTTAACTATTGTGCTCTAATCTCGATAGTATCTGTCAGTGCCATTTTCATTGATGTAGCTGTGCCGGTGCGATTGATTATTGGCAATCCGATTGAGGGGGCGGATATCTGACAGCCTACTATCCGGATATCGGGTACAGTACCAATAAAAGAAAATTATTGCGTAGCTTCATTATTCAAACTTTCACTTTGATCGCATGATTACGACACATGAAATAAAAACTTAATTTCAAAATTTCGCACAGCCTCCATCTTGAGGTTATGTAAACAATTGAACTAAATTAGATGCCAGTGCATTACAATATGTATAATCATTTACTGTACCACATTTCACTGTGCTCAGATGGTTGAATCACGAGAAAAGTCTATTAAAATGTTTCAAACTCGCTTGACCGCCATGTTCGTTTTGTACTTTACAGGTTTTTGAAAGTTACATAGATAAACTTGTAGCAGTGCCCTTTATCACCGTACAAAATTTCACGGTGGTGTCTGTAATAGTTTCGGAGATATAGAATGCCAGTGAAATATTTAGCACTTCCGCCATTTTTAGGTTATGTAGCCTATACAATTGAACTAAATTAGAAGCCAGTGCATTACAATGTGTATAAACATTTGCTGTACCAAGATTCATTACGTTTGGATGATTAAATCGCGAGAAACGTCTATTTATAAGTCTCAATTTCGCTTGGCCGCCATGTTGGTTTTATAGTTACCAGGTTTTTGAAAGTCTCATAGGTGAACTTCCAGTAGTGCCCTTTATCACCGAACAAAATTTCAGGGTGATATCTGTATTAGTTTTGGAGATACTGAATGCTGGTGAAATATTTCGCACAGCCACCATGTTGGATTGGTGAGACAAAATAAAATTTGAAGGGCACGGTCGGGGTCGGCCAGAATGGTGCTATGATCTTACCGAGTTTCATTGAAATCGCTCCAGCCGTTTAGAATTTATTAGGGACACACACACACGAATCACACACGCACACACATACACACGGACAAAGGTGATCTCAAAAGCCTATTTTTTCATAAAATAAAAATAGGCTAATAAATGCTGCTGCTGATGATGAAAAGTACCAGCCCTACTTTGTTATATTGTATTTATGTAGTGCCATTCATTAATTAACTTAATTTGCAAGTGAGGGTAATTCGCCGGTGGCAAATTGTACACTAACAGAAAATTACCAACAATACTATCAAACACACTTAATATACACAACTCGCGATTTGGAAACTACGCTATAGTAATTACATCGGAGTATTTACACAAAATTTCAATCTTCTTTTAAACACATCAATATGTTGGGGGAGAAGGCTCTAATAAAACTGTGACAGGTAACGGGTTCCAATTATCAACACCACGATTAATCTTCTTTTGCTTTAGCGTTTGTCCCGCCTCGTGGCAGGGTTCGCTGTGTAAATCCGCTGTCTCCACTTTATTCGGTCATGCGCCATGTCCGGATGTAGGTAGACGCTTTTCAGATCCCTGTGCAGTGTATCGGCCCAACGTTGTCTCAGTCGCTCCTTTGGTCTTTTCCTGGTGACCTCCAGTGTGTAGCCCTGTTTTGCAATGGTGTCCGCTCCTGACCGTAGCACATGTCCTAACCATACCAGACGACCCTCACACATTTAGTTGTTGATTGTCGCGACACCAAATCGTTCCAAGATTATTGAAAGAATATATCCCATAATTTGTACGTTGCGGTCGGCCCTTAACTTTATCCGGATGATCTGCCCTGATCAGGTAGGTGGAATTTCCCCAGACGTATACTTAGTTCTCCCCATGCTGGCCGATTAGTGTAAGTGTTAGACATAGCGTATTGGCAACTCCAGCTATCTGATATGACATCTAGCGGTAAAAATGAGAAACTTACGAAGTAGGGTACATTTGTCACGTGGTGACTGTTTGTATATGGTTTCTTGTATTGGTAAGCAGATCGTGGTAAATTCTTCGTGATTATACATAAGTAATAAGTTTTACTCGTTGATAAGAGTGCAAAATGAGTAAAAGCAAAGTATATTGCTCAGTTTACGGCTGTAAGTCGATGTAAAAGAGGGCTGCGGATATACGTTTTCATCACTTTCCAAAAGATGCAAATAGCAATAGCCGAAAGGTGACGATACCAAATAAATACGGGCAACATGAGCGGGTTAGACCACTCACCACTACACTCACTGACGACAGGACGGTTGTTCACTTACGCCGTGCCAAGCCGCACCTAGACAGCCAAGCACAGTAGCCGATCCAAGCCATACCAAGACAGCCAAGCCTAGGCCTACTGCAGCCGAGGACAGCCAAGCTTCATCAGTCAGGTATCCTTTCCCGCTCCCTAGTTCATTTCCAATAACCCTACCAACCGTCATCACCTCGCCCTGCGATATCCGAGCCATTCCACAACGAGTCATATCGGCCTAATTTGAATTCGCAGGGTAAATACTTACCATCCAAATCAAGCAATTCCTGTCTACCCCGAGTTTTAATACAAGTTAAACTCATCCCTTCGCCCTACCAAGCAGCAAATAATTTCTAGAGTCTATGGTACAGTGAGCAAACTCAAATATAGCTTTTAAACGTAACAGCGCCATGACTCGAACTGCACAAAAACAAATACCAGCAGACAACCGATGCTTGATAATATGCAATTGACACATAAAATCCAGTGGAACACACAAATTAGATCACGTGTATCGCACAGTTATACAAATATACAATTGAAAATAACACTGTCATTATTTTAGGGACCACATTTACTGATTATAACTGAAAAATAAAAAATGTTCCATATCAAACGCGTGTTATTGAGTAATTTTACCCTACTTATCCAGACGACCGCAGCGCCCCAAGTGTTAGTTTGAGTTGCCAATAGTCTCGACTTGGTCCTTCTATCTTCTAAAGATTCCCACCCTAGTTTTTCGATAATTTGAGTTACACTACTTCCAGGATTAAAATCGTTGAGCACAAGCCTAGCAACCTTACTTTGTACCATCTCCTGCTCATTGATGAGATCTACTTTTTATGGGTCCCAAACCACTGAGCCGTATTCCAAGATTGACCTCACTAGGGTCAAATATCCTAATTCTTTTGCGGTGGTACTACTGCCTTTTAATACCCTCATTACAAAATGAAATGATTTGTACGCTTTGGAGACAACATAACTCACATGCGTACTCCATTCCATATGATTACTTACATGGATGCCTAAGTGTTTGTACTTGCTCGCCACTGCGTCACAATGCGGACTATAGGCCTATCTAAGACAGCTAAGGCGAGTACCGAAAACATCTCAGCACTCAGACCAAAATAAATTACCTGGCCGAGTCGGGAAACGAACTCGGGATATTTGGAGCAGTTTAATGACTGCCCTGAAAATGTTAGTAAGACCGCGTTACCTGCTTCTTGCATGAGGTCCTTCAATTCTAGGAACTCATCTTGGTCATGGACCACTGAGTAGTGGAGTGCAGTGGTTTAACCCAGCGATTGGCGTATAATCGCGGATCAGGTGTGAGCTGAGAGTTATAAAAACTTTGGGAATCCCGGAGATCAATGAGGCTACACCGCTAAAACTGAACTAGGATGTAGGGTCTTGACATTTGGAAAATCCAGAGGAGGGTAGCAAATACTGTACTTCAACCGTCTTCCAAGGCTTAGTTTTATTTATCATGTCTCGGATCATATTATGTAATTTGGAGAAACCCGAGAAAATAATAATATTAATAACAATATTAATAATACCTAGCAGAGTGCATTACGGAAAATGAAACCTATCGTCTATATTGGGATCGTACACAAATTTACACAAGTCAATGCAAAAAGCAGCCATCATTGCGACAACTACAGTAGATTACTTTGAAAATTAATGGAATAGTGAAAATAGCTTTTTAAAGGTGGCAATTATGCTCTGATTTCTTATAATCTGTATAGTTGCCACATATTTACCAGAAAATGTTCCGAGAGTGACGTAACATAATAACAATAATAATAATGAATGTACGAATGAATGAATGAAAAGGATGCCATCAAAGAGCGGGCGAGAAGAATGGAAATGGCTTATCAACTAACAAAGGATACATACAACAAACAGTGTCTATCCTTTGGGGCTCAATTCCGACACAGATACTGTTGTCAGACCTGAATGTCTTTAAGCAGCAGAAACTCGAGACAGGATTGGAAAGGGTGTGGTGTATTTCATGGAATATACGTTTAGTTGAGTTAGCAGTCGCTGCTCTTTGCTTTTCTCTTTTCATTAGTTTCTTTATTTTCCTCCGCAGACACAAATACGGACCCTTTTTGTATTCCCGTTTCTTTGGATTTGTGTTGATTTTGTATTTGAGTCTGTTTCAGTTGTGTACTCCCTGCTAAGTAGTCTATAACGGCGCTCCACGCGGTAACCTGTCGAAGCTTTGAACTTCACAACTTCAAGAATGGTTTCAAACCGCGCAAGCAGACGTCGTCGTTGTCGTCATCTACCATCTCCTTGAAGACTCTATTCTATGAATCAAATTGTATTATGTAGAGTGTTTTATTAGCCTACTTTCGATTTTTGCAAAAAATGAAAGTAGACTTATGAGATCAACACAGGGCGAAAAAAGTGTGTCTGTCTGTGTGTGTGTATGTGTGTGTGTGTGAGTCTGTGTGTGAGTGTGTGTGTGTACTCAGAATGTCTGTCCCCCCCTATCAATTCGAACACGGTGAATGCGAATTGAACGAAATTTGGTACAAAGGTAGCACTAGCAAAGGACACCTCAGTGTCATGTTTTATATCGCCGCCATCTTGACGGAAACGTAATGGCGGCCACACAAATGTTCAAAGCTTAAATCAAATTACGACTAACCTAATCATCCGATCTCTACCAAATTTTACAACAACATACCTTTATGGGGGGAGCATCCTTTGACCAAACTAATAGGTCATCAGCGTAATAGTTTGCGGATGGCGGCCATCTTTGTGTGAAAATCGATTCCCCCTATTAATTCGAACACGGTGCAACCGAATGGAACGAAATTTGGTACAGAGGTAGTACTAACAAAATGCACCTCAGTGTCATGTTTTATATCGCCGCCATCTTGACGGAAACGTAATGGCGGCTACACAAATTTTCAAAGCTTAAATCAAATTAAGATTAACCTAATCATCCGATCTCTACCAAATTTTGCAACAACATACCTTTATGGGGGGGAGCATCCTTTGACCAAACTAATAGGTCATCAGCGTAATGGTTTGCGGATGGCGGCCATCTTTGTGTGAAAATCGATTCCCCCTATTAATTCGAACACGGTGCAACCGAATTGAACGAAATTTGGTACAGAGGTAGTACTAACAAAGGGCACCTCAGTGTCATGTTTTATATCGCCGCCATCTTGACGGAAACGTAATGGCGGCTACACAAATGTTCAAAGCTTAAATCAAATTAAGATTAACCTAATCATCCGATCTCTACCAAATTTTGCAACAACTTACCTTTATAGAGGAAGCATCCTTTGACCAAATGAATAGGTCATTAGCCTAATAGTTTGCGGATGGCGGCCATCTTTGTGTCAAAATCGATTCCCCCTATTAATTCAAACACGGTGAGACCGAATGGAACGAAATTTGGTACAGAGGTAGCACTAGCAAAGGGCATCTCAGTGTCATAATTTATATCGCCGCCATATTGACAGAAACGTAATGGCAGCCACTCAAATGTTCAAAGCTTAAGTCAAATTACGACTAACATAACCATCCGATCTCTACCAAACTTTGCAACAACATACCTTTATGGAGGGAGCATCCTTTGAAGAAATCTAATAGGTCATTAGCCTAATAGTTTGCGGATGGCGGCCATCTTTGAGTGAAAATCGATTCCCCCTATTAATTCAAACACGGTGAAACCGAATGGAACGAAATTTGGTACAGAGGTAGCACTAGCAAAGGGCACCTCAGTGTCATGTTTTATATCGCCGCCATCTTGACTGAAACGTAACGGCGGCCACACAAATGTTCAAAGCTTAAATCAAATTACGACTAACATAACCATCCGATCTCTACCAAACTTTGCAACAACATACCTTTATGGAGGGAGCATCCTTTGACCAATCTAATAGGCCATTCGCCTAATAGTTTGCGGATGGCGGCCATCTTTGTGTCAAAATCGATTCCCCCTGTTAATTCGAACACGGTGAAGCCGAATGGATCGAAGTTTTGTGCAGCGGTAGCACTAGCAAAGGGCACCTCAGTGTCATGTTTTATATAGCCACCATCTTGACGGAAACGTAATGGCGGCCACACAAATGTTCAAAGCTAAAATCAAATTACGATTAACCTAATCATCCGATCTTTAGCAAATTTTGCAACAACATACCTTTATGGAGGGAGCATCCTTTGACCAAACTAATAGGTCATTAGCCTAATATTTTGCGGATGGCGGCCATCTTTGTGTGAAAATCGATTCCCCCTATTAATTCGAACACGGTGAAACCGAATGGAACGAAATTTGGTACAGAGGTAGCACTAGAAAAGGCCACCTCAGTGTCATGTTTTATATCACCGCCATCTTGACGGAAACGTAATCGCGGCCACCCAAATGTTAAAGGCTAAAATGTAATTACGACCAACCTAATAATCTAGTCTCTACCAAATTTTGCAACAACAACTCTTTATGTGGGAAGCATATTCTGACCAAACTGCTAGATCATCAGCCCAATAGTTTGCAGATGGTGGCCAAGTATGTGTGCAAATCGATTCCCCCTATCAATTCAAACACGGTGAAACCGAATTGAACGAAATTTGGTGCAGAGGTAGCACTAGCAAAAGGCACCTCAGTGTCATGTTTTATATCGCCGCCATCTTGACGGAAACGGAATGACGGCCACCCAAATGTTAAAAGCTTAAATCAAATTTCGACCATCCTAATAATTTGATCTCTACCGGATTTTGCAACAACATGCCTTTTTGTGGAAAGCATCTTATGACTGACTACAAGGTCATCAGCCCAATAGTTTGCAAATAGCGGCCATGTATGTGTGCAAATCCATTCCCCGGATCAATTCCAACACGGTGAAACCGAATTGAATGTTTTTTTTTACAGAGGTAGCACTAGCAAAGGGCACCTCATATTCATGTTTAATATCCCTATAGCACGTTGTATTTCAACAAGCTACTACAACCAACATTCAAAAGGAAGCTTGTAGTTTAACGTGACCGTTAATATTGAGATCATGAGCCACGGGACCTCCTTTTTACGTGGAATCCGAACCACAGGACATGGCATTTCACTTCGAAAATCTCACATGCATTGACCGGGAATCGAACCCGGACCGCCTTGGTGAGAGGCATACAGCTAGACCGCTGAGCCACCACGCCCCACCAACATTCAATTATACTCCTTGAAAAAGGACAAAGAGTTATAACAATACCCATGCATTTAGGAGAAAGTAGGCTATATGTTCTTTACTGAACATCTTGTTTTTACAATGTTACCCACTCTGTCTCTCCCCCCCCTCCCCTACGTCGTTTTAGCTATCTGTGTGTTAAAATTTCTCGCTCACTACCAGTCTAGTGGGCTACGTGAAAAGTTCAGTCCTCTGAAGGAGGACCACCTCCTTTTCCTTGAGGTGATTCAAATAGACGCCATGTCTAAATTTGGGTTTAACGACTGTAGTAAACATCAACCTTCAATCCATCATGGCAAGACAAGTGATTTTAACAATTTTTAAAAGGTTTTAAACAAATTTTGAATGCTTTTAATGAAAGTTATAGGCATTGTTGGGATTTTCGAAAATTTGTGCAATATCTGCCCCACGCGAGAACTGTCATGTTTAAACAAATAAGCTCGCTACTAAAGTCATGAAATCTAGCACTTCTTGTAGTAAATATGGGAATACCTTCCCTACAACGAGGGATTTATGCCAATTCATAGCTGTCTAAAACTTAACTTATTCCTTTAAACTGTAACTGCAGTTCTGGAATTTTTCATTCAACCATGAAGAACTATACTCAACCCCGTCAAAATTACTGCCAACTTTTAAATGGAACTATTTTGCAACCTAAAACTCTATAACGCCAGAAGCATTCCGTTTTATCCGGAACAATTCCGTTTTTTTCTTGTTTTGTTACGCGTTCCGTTTTAATCGTTAACGGAATGCCAAATATTCCGTTTTTGGGTTAATTTGATAATATATTCAATTTTGCACCAATTTTCAAATGTCCCTCTTCAGAATTGATTGTAATATCTAGCTTGTTTTCTGGTGATACAATTTTGAAAGAGAAAATGATTTCTATGTCTGTGTCAGATAGCTGGGTACATGTTATAGATTTATTAGGGGCAACACAATTAAGGAATATCTTAGTCATTATGAAGTTAAAACTAAGCATTTTCCCTTCCAATACTTTTACGGAGAGAGTTTTTTCTGTCATGAATATCAAATGGAGAGATTATAGAAAAAGAAGCTCGATTAGTTTTATAAAAGAAGAATTGTTCACATATTACAATACATGACGAAAATTTTAGTGGATTTTATCAGAAGGTACTTACAAATAAAAAATCCTTTCAAAGGGTCGTTCAAATTAAAAGCATTATTTAGTAAGTTGCTGATGTCATAGGCCTATATGATTGTCAGCAATATCTAGTAATGTAATGATTATTTTATACACGTGTGTATTATTTATCACAACATTTAACAACCTTGATTAAAAAGTGACAGTCAGTCTGAAAGACTAGACTTTGTATCATTTTAAATGCTACAAATGCTGAAAAATGCTAGAAAGGGTTATCCTGTTTCAAATTACTCGCGAACGGCAAGTGCAAACCAAGGGCAAGCAAGGTGAAGCGCGCGGGGACTTGCCCCTTCTATCCAGTCTGAAAACACTTATAGTGGGCGATGTATTGAAGATAGAGATATGCTCTCGCGGACGTTTTTGTAGAACTGACCAATTCTTACGCTAATAGTATATTGATATTATAACGGTTTGCTCAGTGTAAGCTTAAGAAGCGCACGGACGCCAAGTTTGTTTTCGACTTTTTCACTGAAATCGTTACTGCTTGGCTTCCTTTGATCATACATAACTTATTTTCTACAGAATCTTTCCTCGAGATATCCTTTACAGAATGGTGAAAATCGCATCAAAATCCATCCAATGGTTCTCGAGATTACCCGTGACATTCAAGAATGGGGGATTTTTGTCTTAGACTAACGAAGTAGAGATTGTCGGGGAACACATGCACCAAGCGGTACTATGACGTCACACACCTCAGTGCATCTGGGTACATTTCGTCCCGTCAGCGTAACGTAACGCCAAAGTCGACAAGATCATTTAAAATTATAAAATTACTGACATTCTTTTAATGCACTGTATTTGATTGTAGATAACATTATTAAAGAAATTAATTTTCAAATAAAACAATGTGCTGCAGCACTTCAACACATAAGGTGCGGATGCCCCTGCATGATCTGCCACTGTAATTGATTTAACGTTTATTGTGGGGTTTGAAGCCATTTTTCAGTGTTGCCTTAGTAAACAAAAGTTTGGTGCTTTTTAGTCGGTCAACACGAATGTACCCAAAAGAGCTGGGTTATGCCCTAATCCTGAAAAAAATTGGATGACCAGTTTCGATCGTCAAGCGATCATCATAACAACATTTACCTATTAAAAAACCCTATCCCCCCGCCCTTTTTATCTAGCTTGGCTGTATAGCCAAAGAAACAATCCCAACAATCTGAATGAACACACTTTTATGGAGAGCTCAACCCTCTTCACTCTACTAAAAAACACACCCAGTCGGAAACAAGACACAACTTAGCGATACAGCCAAGCTTTTTAATAGGCAAATGTTATGATGATCGTTTGACGATTGAAACTGGCCATCCTAATTTTTTTTCAGGATTAGGGCATTATAGTCGCCTCCGTTGCGTAGCGGTCAGCATGGTTAGCTGCCGCCCCTGAGGTCCTGGGTTCGATTCCCGGCTCTGCCACGAAATTTGAAAAGTGGTACGAGGACTGGAACGGGGTCTACTCAGCCTCGGGTGGCCCAAATGAGTAGAGGGGGTTCGATGCCCCCTCAGCCATCCTCGAAGTGGTTTTCCGTGGTTTCCCACTTCGTCTTCGGGCAAATGCCGGGATGGTACCTACTGTCAGGCCACGGCCGCCTCCTTCCCTCTTCCTAGCCTATCCATCCCAATCTTCCATCCGTTCCCATCCCTCATGAGGCCCCTGTTCGCTTTGCAGGTGAGGCTGCCTGGGCGAAGTGCTGATCACACCTCCCCAGTTGTATCCATCCCGACCAGATGTTCCAAGCTCCAGGACACTGCCCATAGAGGCGGTAGTGGTGAGTTCCCTCGCTGAGTCCGTGGGATCCACCAACCTAGAGGGTAAATTGACTAAATAAAAAAAATAAAAAAATAGGGCATTATGCAGCTCTTTTGGTTACATTCGTGTTGACCGACTGAAAAGCACCAAACTTTTGTTCTATACGTTTAACTTGGAACTTGGGAGACCATGTGATATAGCGTGCGTGGTGTTGCCAGCATGTTATGGATTGTCAGGTATTAGAGGAAGTTATACGGTCAAATAGCCAACATTCTTCAGCCGTCTGGCTGGGACCGCAAGCGTGGTTATCGATAGAGAAGATCGATTTAATAACAGGACACTTACCGTGAAAGGAGTAGGAGGGGTTTGAGTTTACGAGCGGGATTCCCCTTCACACTTCACTAGAGATGTGATGGCACTTCCTCCTGCTAAACGCTTTAAGAGAACTTCTTACAAGAGGTTTCATCTTGGGGCTTAGGAAGTCAATATTTTAATAAGATGGTGAATTTTACCCATGGGTACTGACAGGCGTTACAAGGTCAGCATCGATGACGTAGCCAGGAATACATTACGCGAAAGGGGAAGGGGGTCTAAAGGAAAATTGTGTATGACTGATTTGATGCAACTGTACCATACCCTGCATTCGATAAAAACTGTTTAACATATTCTAAACTTGGCCTACCCCTAAAGCTATCTTCGCTATCAATTTACCCTCCAGGGCTGGCTTTTCCCACGGACTAAGCGAGGGATCCCACCTCTACCGCCACTGACAAGGGGAGGATACGATGCATGGGTCACCGATTCGAACCATCTTAGAACACGTATAGGTAGGCTTGCCATATTTTTGGTGAGTGAAACCGGGACACATTAATATGGGATGGCCTTACCGGGGGTCTATGGGGTATTGAGCGGGGGGTCCGAGATATTTTTAAAATTAGAAGCAAAATGGTGAGTTTTAAGCCTTTTTTTTAAGCCTCGCAAGTGACGGGAGGGGGGAATCTGGCACCCTAAATTGTTAGTTCTATACACATTTTAAAAATAAAATAAAAAGGAATTTTTGCTACATAAAAATATATAATTTTTCCTTTTTAATGATAATTTTTTCTGGTCTACCATCTAGAAAGAAGTGTTAATAAAATGCAATTTAAAATATTTCATAACATTGTTTTATTGAACAATTACTAAGACTTATTATTCTTTGAAAAACTACAACTTCTTGTCTAACTATAAAAACAATTACAAACAAAACGATGTTGATTGCTGAAAAGTAACTCATTCATAAAATATTTTTAAACATATAAACTCATTACTTTTTACATCTTACAGCCGTTTTCCGGGACATTGATAAAACCGGGCGGGACACCGGGACAGGAGCAAAATACCGGTACGTATGGCAAGCCTACGTATAGGGCATGACTAGGCGTAAACCAGGTGCAAGCAGTAAGTTGCGCTTCTCAGCCGATTCCGAGAAATTCATTATTAATTATTCGTAATTGCTGTACGGCGTTCATGTGCGTTGTACGTTAACCTGAAGCCAAGGAGCGCATGGTGCAGCGGTAAGAGCCCTGCTTCGTAAGCGCGGGTTCACTGACTCGAATCACACCGGTGAGCCTTTTTTTTTAAACATAGGCAATTCATACAACTGTCGGTGTCGTGAATAATGTTCATTTTGCGGTCAATTGTAATAACGTGTTATGTGAGCGGGAAAAGGGAGTCGGAATAAATCGTATAGGAGAATGATGAAAGAATACCTTTATTCACAGTATTTGCTGTTATAGTATAACTGCCCGCCGCTATCGTTAGTTTGTGTGCAGGTGACCTCGCCAGGTCCGAACACTTTCCCCCTTCCTAAAAGGCTGATCGTCCCGATCAATCATTGGTCCGTCTGTGTCCCTTCGTAGGCTGCCAGGCGATCTCGATGCACGATCTTCATCTTCGCCCACGGGCTCCACTGGATCCTGTAGACGACATCGTTGATCCGTTTCACGACTCGGTACGGGCCCTCCCAGGACTTCTGCAGTTTGGGTGACAGGCCTTCCTTCCGTAATGGGTTGAAGAGCCAGACCAGGTCGTCCTCGTGGAATCCGCCGGCATCCGTCTGTTGGTCGTATCGGGTCTTCATTCGGTCTCGATCCGCAGATTCCTCCTCGCGAACGCGCGCACGTCCTCCAGTTGGTCGACCAGTTCTTGACGATACTGGCTTACCGGGACCGGATCATTCCCAGGTCGGCCGAAGGAAAGATCGACAGGTAGACGGAGCTCCCTCCCAAACATGGCCCGGGCTGGTGTGCACCCGGTGGCTTCATGCACGGCGGCGCGGTAGGCCAGGAGAAATAGTGGAAGATGTTTGTCCCAATCCCTCTGGTGCTCGCTGACGACTATTCGGAGATGGTTCTCGATGGTGCGATTGAATCGCTCTACCATCCCGTCGGACTGAGGGTATAGCGGCGTTGTCCTTGTCTTCCGGATTCCCAGCAGCTGGCATAGGTTCTGGAACACCTGCGACTCGAAGTTCCTCCCTTGGTCGGACTGCAGCTCCAGGGGTACTCCGTACCGGCTGACGAATTCCTACACCAGGGTCTCTGCAATCGTCGCGGCTTCTTGGTTAGGGAGCGCATACGCCTCCGGCCATTTGGTAAAGTAGTCGCTGACGACCAATATGTAGCGGTTCCCTGCCTCGCATAACGGGAATGGCCCAGCAACATCGATGGCCACTCTCTCCATGGGGCCGCCCACGTTGTAGGTTTTCAGTGGACCCCGTCGTCTTCGTCCTGGGCCCTTGCTGGCTGCGCAATCGTGGCACCTCGCGCAGTGGTTCTCCACGTCAGTTCGGCATCCGATCCAGTAGAACCGCTCTCTCAGCTTCTCCAGGGTCTTCTTTATCCCTAAGTGTCCACCAGATGATCCTCCATGGACTTCCTTCAGGACTTCCTCCGTCATAGCCCTTGGAACGACGACTTGTCTTCCCGTCGGTGCTCTCCCAGGCGCGGCAGATGAGGCCATCCCTTACAATCAGCGAGTCCCACTGCGCCCAGTAGGACTTAAACTTTGGGCTGCAGTCACTCACAATGTTCCACCCGGGTCTGGGGACACAGGCCCTCTTCCATTCGGCTATCAGTCCCAGGTCATCATCTTCTGCTTGTGCCCGCGTGAAAGATTCGCGGATCCAGTTCCCTAGAAGTTCCAAAGTAGTCCGTCGGCACTGTAGCCCTGTTTCCTCCTCCCTCCTAGTACAGAAGGTGTAGTCTTCGGGGCACGGTCTTCGTGACAGGGCGTCGGCATTAGAATGCAGTTGGTCTTTCCTGAGCTGGATCTCGAAGTTGTACTGTTGAAGCCTCTCTAACCACCGTGCGAGGTGACCCTCGGGCTGTTTGAAGTTCAGGAGCCACCGCAGGGATGCATGGTCGGTCCTGATGAGAAATTCTTGCCCGTACAGGTACTTGTGGAAGTGTACGATGGTCTTCACGATGGCGAGCAGTTCCTTCCTGGTGACGCAGTAGTTCCTCTCTGGCTTTGACAAGGCTTTGCTGAAGTAGGCCACTACTCTCTCCTCGCCGTCCACTATTTGCGACAGGATTCCCCCTATACCAAAGTCGCTGGCATCGGTATCGACGATGAACCTTGTTCCAGGTCTGGGGTAGGCCAGAATAGGCGTGGTGCACAGAGCCTGCTTGAGTTGTTCGAAGGCACTGTGGCATTCTGCTGTCCATGTAAAGAGTTGGTCCTTCTCAGTCAGTCGATGCAGTGGTTTGGCGATGTCGGCGAATCCTCTCACGAAGCGACGGTAATAAGTGCAGAGTCCCAGGAAGCTTCGTAGTTGGGACTTGTCCTTCGGAACTGACCACTCCCTCACAGCTGCGGTCTTTTCTGGGTCGGTGCGCACCCCTTCCTCGGAGACAATATGCCCAAGGTACTGGACCTGCTTCTGGAAGAGCTGACACTTCTTGGGGCTCAACTTCAGCTGGGCAGCCCGTAGCTTCATCAAGATCTCCTTCAGGTTGCTGTAGTGCTCCTCGAAGCTTTTTCCCAGAACGATGACGTCGTCTAGGTAGACCAGGCAGGTCTTCCAGTGTAGTCCCCTCAGAATGGACTCTATTAGCCTTTCGAAGGTCGCAGGGGCGTTGCACAGACCAAATGGCATGACGGTGAACTGACAGAGTCCGCTGCCCACAGAGAACGCCGTTTTCTCGCGGTCCTTAGGGTGGACCTCCACCTGCCACTAGCCACTCTTCAAATCCAAGGTGGAGAACCATCTTGATCCTGATATGGTGTCCAGCGTGTCGTCGATCCGGGATAGAGGGTAGCTGTCATTCTTCGTGACGTCGTTCACCCGCCTGTAGTCCACGCAGAACCTGGTGGAACCGTCCTTCTTCTTCACTAGCACGACCGGAGAACTCCAAGGACTATGTGATGGCTCGATCACCCCTTGCTCCTTCATCTGTTCTACCATCCGGTCGACTTCGGCTTGCTTGGCGAGCGGGACACGTCGGAATGGGGCCCTAATCGGTGCGCTGTTCCCAACGTCGATTCTGTGCTGGACCAAGCTTGTCCTGCCGAAATCTTTGCTCCCCACGGAGAAGACATCCTGGAATTCATGTGGCAGGTCCCGAAGTTGGCGTGATTGTTCCTCGTCTAAATGGTCCTGGGATCCTTGGTACAGCTTCTGTAGTTCTTCTGGCAGGGTGCGTCTTCCATCTTGGCTTCCATGCCACTTAACTTTTCTAGCAATGCTGCAAATTGCGCTTCCATTTTAGAAGTTTGTCTTGTAAGGGGCATGCACTCACAGGAAAATTAAAAAAAAAACGACCTGCTCGGGTTTGAAACCAGGACCGTCAGGTGTTGTGCTTGTGTTTGAGTTCGTAATCTGGCTTCTGACACCAGTTGTTACGTGCCACTAGTGACACTTTTGTTAACTGGATTACGGTGGGTTGAAGCACAACACAGATTGTTCCTTTAAGAAATAATTACCTTTATTGCGGCCAGAAAGATACACTACTCATCAGCAAATACAAGCAATTAGAACCTTACTCCAGTTTCCTCAAGTCTCTTCCTTATGGAGAGCTCTTGCCCCCTTTCACTTGTCAACAAACCACAGAAGTTAATCCGTGCTAATGAGTCCGGTGGCCTTGACAGAAACTACCTGCACCTCTCCCTTATGTACACAAACTACAGTTACTTACGATAACCTGCTACACGCTGCTTCGCTGCCCACGAGCCGGGAAACAATGTCACTGGATTTCGTAACTCGCACGGCACTCCGCTCAGTGAAATCACACTCGCTCAAAACACAGGCAGTCCCCTGTATGCTTCTCACTCCCTCGCTGTCAAGAGAATCGGCTTCACTAGGGGTTTCGCAAGTCACCACACTTCTGTTGCTCAGCATAAACGCTCGCACTAGCTCGTAAAACACACACGCTCCCTGCTTGACAGGTCGCTCTTATATAGCAGGCCGGTGACTCAATAAATGCTTCTAGACCCATCCAGGGTTCACGGCTTCTCGAGGTTTCCATCGCTGGCTGGGTCACGAATATTCTGGACCATCCCTTTGTCCTAGTAGACCTGTTGCATAAGGCGCACGCAATACACTGAGGCAGAGCACAGCCCAGCCCTGGGGCAGTTGTGACTCATGCGGCGAGCGATGAAACAAACTCACAGTCTTAACAATACGTTTTGCAGTTATAAAGAACCAGTTTTTAACCAAGTGTTAATACTGGGCGTGTGTAGCTTAGTGGTAGCGTCCTTGACTCATAGTCTAAAGGTTCGTGGATCAAATCCAAACAGGTTCAAATTTTTAAATTGGATTTTGTTGTATTTATTGATTTATAACTACTCACACGTTATAATGTTAAGCATATATACTGTAGTGTGTATTTGCAATCGAAAATATTATACTGTATATATACTTATAACACCTTATATTTCAACACTAGACTACAGCGATTAAAATTCGTTGTCCTTGATCCGTGGTAGAGACAATTGTTGTTGTTTTGTTGTTGATTCCTTAGGGGATTTGCGGCACGATAGTCTTGGAGCCCTGTTTACTTGGGTGTGTTTAGAAGTTGTCTGATAACCTGTGTCATGGTGATGTCTCTAAGCGTACTAGTGTGTACTTTTATACGAGGAAGGATTTTAGTAGGAAGCTGTTTTTGTTGTTGTTTCACTTGAGATGCATGGCCATCATGGACATTTAGCCCCGTGTACTTGGATGAGTGTTGAATTTTATCTGATAACCTGTGTTATTGTGATGGCTGTATTAGTGTTTGTATATATAATTCAGGTGAGGATTCAATCAACGTATAATATCCGTATGCTGTAGCACGTTGTATTTCAAGAAGCTACTACAACCAACATTCAATTATACTTCTTGAAAAGGACAAAGACCCATGCATTTAGGGGAAAGTTGTTGTTGTTGTTGTTTGAGTCTTCAGTCTTTTGACTGGTTTGGTGCAGCGCTCCATGCTTTCCTATCCTGAGCTAATCGTTTCATATCTACATAGCTACCACACCCTACATCCGAGGCAATCTGTTTAACATATTCTAACCTTGGTCTACCCCTACTGATCTTATCCTCGACCCTTCCTTCTATAACTGTTTACTATTCCTGGGTATCTTAGTATGTGTCCTACCAACCTATCTCTATATGTTCTTAACTGAACATCTTGTTTTATTTTCGTATTCTCCTTTCTGTATTCTTCTTCGTGTGAAACTCGGAAACAAACCGCCATTGAGGGATGATTGAGGTAGAGTTCGTCTGTTTTCCCTTTACTTTAACGATGCTTTAGAGAATTGAGTGGTGAGATTTGGTCATTTTGTAATTCCTTGTTAGTGGTAAGTTAACGAGAGTTTCTGTTTGATGAAATGCTCGTGCAAAGTTTCAAAATCTTTAATTATGATTTAGGAGATAATTGACTTTGGTGATGAAGACCCTAATTAAGCATGTGATGTCAACAGATAAGTGTCGAGCCAAATATTGTGCAATAACACGAGACTGTTGTTATGATTTCAACAGAAATATTATAATATGAAATGCCACGAATCCTTTGTCAGCCTGAAGAACAATCACTCCAGTTTCTTTGTGAAACGGTAAGTTGGCCTTCTTAAATATAATACTTAACGAGGCCTGCGTCTTCCTTGACTGACAGGAGTATAATACTCCTCCTTTGTAATACATAATTATACTGTATATCCAAACCGAATATTATTTCGTGGAATATTTTAAATGCTAAAGCAAGCCTCACTACTTCCTAATTGGTTTAATTGATACAAAAACCTTACATTATGTAAAATTTAACAAAAGAGCTCGATTTTTCTTCAAGTGCTATAAATTACATGGCTTAATATACTTTCCCGGAAATTAGTCAAACCGCCGTTACAAAAGAGAACGAGATCACGTGTCTAAATATAAATTATAGATATTTGTTTTATACAAAGGCGTGATGTGGTTAACAATGGACAGGCTTTCTTGAGAGGAGGAAACGCCATTTAAGATGTGTAATGTTTTATCACGTTTGGCTCATTAATATGCAATAGGGTGTGTGTGTAGCCCTACTTACATCGTCCATCTGCTACGTTAAAGCCATAAATCTATGGAGATAGCACCTTTTAGTGGCATATGAGATTGCTCTTTCTGCCCTGTTTGAATTTGATATCTTAATTCAACCTGTCTTTATCATATTGTAATAATATAATTTTAGCGGCTTCGGTGGCGTAGTTGGTAGCAAGCTGAACTGCTGTGCTCGAGATAGTAGGTTCAAACCCGGCCAAAGTAGTCGGATTTTTTAAGAGCGTTGAAAATCCTTCAGTGTGCCTTCCTTCGGAGGGGAAGTAAAGACGGTGGTCCCATGTCATAAATTTATGGCAGGTAAAACTCCTTCCACAGATAAAACTTGTGTGGAGCTAAATTTCTAGGTTAGATTTCGTTGGAACGCTCTATCAAAGTTCCAACGTTCACCACTAGGTATCATTGACATCTGGGTGTCCGCTCGAAGCAGCTACAGACTCTGGCGAGCCGAACAAGTCCTCATACACTCCCGGCCATAAAAGCCATACGATAAATGTATGTATGTCTACCCCTTATTATTCCCGTTTTCCAACGGGGTCGGGGATGAGATGCGATGGAGGTCTTTGTGGCGATGGTTTTTACGGCCGGATGCCCTTCCTGACGCCAACCTTATGAGAGGAGTTAATGAGAGATGAAATGAATGATGGTGAATGAAACTGGGCAAGGATGTGGAAGGAAGCGGCCGTGGCGTGTCAGAAGGTACCGTCCCGGCATTTGCCTGGTGTTGAAAATGGGAAACCACGGAAAACCATTTCAAGGACGGTCGACGGTGGGGCTCGAACCCACGCGTCTACCGAGTCAGCAGAGAGCTTGGCCCCATGACCTAATGCAGCGCGTTAGCCAGCGTAGCCACTACTGTCGGTAAAAGCCATACGATAAATAAATAGAATAAATAAATACCATAATTTAATATCCTTTGAAATAGTACATTATGCAACAAGCCTATAATGGCAATAATTAAGACACGAGTATGTTTATAAAACGAGTGAAGTGAGTTTTATAATTTCCGTACGAGTGTCTTAGTTACCATTATAGGCGAGTAGCATACGACTGTTTATGTTCGACGATAATTATAAATTTATTTTATGTTCGAACATAAATATTCATAAATATCTGCCGAGATACCGCCAGGTGCATTTACTGAACAGAGTGCATGCGCTGGGTTTCTTGTTGTTTTCTTTTTCGGGGGGAGGGGGAGGGAGGGAGGCTGACTATCCTGGAAAATTGTGAGTATTCTCAGGGGATTGTCACCGCAAAATACCCAGAATATCAACCAATATCTTAGAGCATATAACTTGGTGTAATTATTTTAGATAATAATTAAAGTTTATATAGCCTACAATTACTGGCAATACAAAAAAGTTGTAAAATAAAATGTTATACTTAATGAATTTTCTATTATAATCTATGGATGAATTTACTAAGCAGAAAGGTAAACTTTTTGTTTTATTATTATTTATTTTTTCTTTTACAACTTGATAATTTATTTCTCAAAAGTACCGTACTGGGGAATTCACAGCTTTGCCTCACAAGGCTGAGTGTACCCCATTCCAGCCCTCAGATTAGAATTAATATTTCTTGGCAGAGCCGGGAATCGAATTCGGATCTCCGGGGCGGCAGCCAAGAATGCTAGCCATTACACAATGAGTTAGTATAATTTTAATCCTAATATTGCTAATAACTTAGCCAATAAGTTAAGATTAGGGTAAAACCAATTTTCAATTATTTAATGCTATTACCAAAGCAACTCCTTTTTAATTTTTGTTGGCTCTTTTCAGGGGGGGGGGGGCTGGAGCCCCCTCAGCACCCCCCTTATATACGCCCCTGGTTCTAGTGTCGTTTTAATATAAGCATCATCATTCACTAAAATTGTCACTGAACTCCTACGAAAGCAATGCCCTGTGTAGAAATTGGTGTTAGGGATATTACGGTACAGTGCTATTTCTTTTTCCACGTATACCCACCGGTCATCAAAGAGAACGGTCCGTGTTCGACTTTTCAGCCATTTACAAGTCCTAATAGCCCGCAGGAGCACTACTTTATGAGGGTAGAGGTTGTATGTCAAGTAGCCAGTTTCAAAGTCAAATTCTTGCTACAAAGTTGCCAATATGCCTTTTATTTATGTATTTATTTATTTATTTATTTATTTATTTTGTATTTATTTGCGTATTTATTTAATTAATAAGTGTTTGTTTATTTTATATTAATTTGTTTATGTTATATTTCTTTGTTCATTATTATTATTATTATTATTATTCTTTTCGTTTTGGCCATCGAAGGACCACGTGGTTCTTATCTCTGGCAGCTCTCATCTTAGCCCAGTATTCCTTCATTCTGGCACTGTGAATGTCCTTCCACTCCTGAGTCCATTTCATACCTACTCCTGGACGCATTGCTTTTGCTGTTAGTGACTGGAGAGAGTCTGATGTTCTGATCAAAGTTCTGTATTTATTCCTGCCGTAGATGTTAATGGGGTCAATATCCAATTGTTCAAGGTCTTTCCTGACTAGTTTCGTCCTCTTGGCGTTATCCAATTGTTCAAGGTCTTTCCTGACTAGTGTAGTCCACTTGGCGTTAGTTGCTTTCCATCTAGAGACAGTGTTGAAAATTCTGGAGATGAGCCTCTGATTATCCATTCTCACAATATGACATAGAAGATCAGCCTCCTCTTCCTCATAGCTGTTGTAATGCTCTCCACTGGTTCAAAGAGTTCATTGTTGTGCCTGATTCTATACGTGACTACCTCTTTAACAGGGTCCATGATTTTTCGAAGAATCTACCGGTTCTTCAGCTCCAATTTCCGGAGTTGTCTTCTGACCATATTTAGGCATTCTGAGGCATATAGTACTGATGGTATCACTGCAGTACTGCAATGTATGAGTTTGAGATTCATTGAGAGGAATTTGGATTTGTACATATTCTTGCATAGGTGGTAGACTCTCTCCAGTCTGGTGCATCCGTCGTTCATGGCCAGTTCTTCAATGATGTTTGGGGTTATCCATTCCCCTAGATATTTGAAGTAGTATTTTGTCCCCCAGTGGGATTGACTCGGGCGCATCTCTGATGTTGCTGATAAACTGTGTTTTGTTGATGGCGATCATTAAGCCTACTTTAGCAGCTATGAAATTCAGAGAGGATAGTTGATGGTTAGCTTCCTCCACATTGGACGCTAGGAGTGCAAGGTCGTCTGCAAAGGCTAAACTTGTCTTTCTTGTAGCCCATTCACAATCCAGAATCATCCTTCAGAGTTTTTGTCCACTCACGAATTACTTTCTCTAGTAGGCAATTGAAGAGGATCGGAGATAAGCCATCCCCTTGTCTAACACTAGTTCTGACCTCGAAGCTCTTGGACTGTTCCCCTCTGAATCTTCGACTGTGGTGTTGGTGAGAGTCGCTTTCACAAGGTTCAAGGTATTTTTATCTAGCCAAAACTTCGACTATTGGTGCAGCAGAAAAGAGAAAAATTGAAGCGTTTGAGATGTGGTGTTACAGGAGAATGATGAAGATCAGGAGGGTAGACCTAGATATGGTTACAAATGAAGAGCTATTAAGACGAGTGGGATAGGAGAGATGTTTCTGGCGACTGCTAATGAAGAGAATAGATAGGTTGGTAGGATACGAACTAAGACATCCAGGAATAGCAAGCTTAGTTATGGAAGGAAGGGTCGAGGACAAGAACTGTAGGGGTAGACCAAGGTTAGAATATGTTAAACAGATTGCCTCGGATGTAGGGCGTGGTAGCTACAGTATATAGAGATGAAACGATTAGCTCAGGACAGGGAGGCATGGAATACTGCATCAAACCAATCAAAAAACTGAAGACTCAAACGACAACAAGAATACTGGTGTCGTGCCATTTCGTCCAGGTGCCATTTCGTCCAAGTTCCACGAACAGAGGCAGGTGGGTTGACTCTCTACCGGCCCACTAGTGCTATTTCGTCCAAAAACCTATGATTGACAGTTTGACAGGTCTACAATAACTGTCATTTCATTGTATTTCTTGTTAGAAATAAGTAATTTTTTGATGTTTGTAATACTGGACGTTACTCGCTCCGCTCGCTTGCCACCAGACAACTATATTTTACAATGAAATGCTTATAATGTAATCAACATAGTGAGAATAGAATATTTTCACAAATTAGGAGATAATTATGATGATGATAATTGTTGTTTTAAGGGGCCTAACATCTAGGTTATCGGCCCCCTAACGGTCTGGGTGATAGCGAAAATGACAATGAAGTGTAAACCAGAACGAAAATTAAGTGAGAAGGAAAATACTTACAAAAAAGGAACTCAGATTGAAACTACTCACAAAATGGAGAGCGGTAATACTTACAAAACGGAATTTAGAACGAAAATACTCACAAAAGAAATAGATTGAATAATACGCACAAAATGTAATTTAGATTCAAACTACCCACAAAATGCAATTGAGAATCATAATACTTGCAAAATGCCCACCATACAAAATGCAATTTAGATTGAAAATACTTGCAAAAAGCGGTTTTGGTTGAGAATACTTACAAAATGCAATTGAAATTCAGCTGGGATCCCGTGGTCGCCAACCCACGTCCCACTAGATGTGAGCCCCTGGGGGAAGGTGATAATTAAAATATATCCAAATTTGCATTACTAAAATATCTGTTTAAATAAATATCTTATATATCAAGCAGGAATAGTTGTTTATTGATTAAAATTACATGGGGATTTTGAAGGGCTTTGGGGAGGGAGCCCTAAGGGAATTTAGGGAAATCATGTCCTTTCGAAACATCTAGGGAAAGTTCCCTTTAATTTGACACCTCAATCATCATCATCATCGGACGTAAGCACAGGGGTCATTGACCTTCGACTACCTGCACTGCCTCAACTCTTGTCAACATTTGGTCTGGACGAGATGGCACTCATTAAATTGTGTAATAATTTGTAAAACCGAGCTGGACGAAATGGCACGTTTTTCAAGGAAATTTGTTGCTGGACGAAATGGCACTGAACCAGGATAATCACTTGACGATCGAAACTGGTCATCCAAGTGTATTGATTAATCGCATGTAATTATTTTTTTAGGATTAGGGAACCACCCATCACAGTTGGGTACAATCCTGTTGGAAGATTGAAAAGCATTACATTTCTATTATTATGGCACTGAAAAATGACTTCTAACACCACATTTTTCGGCTTGTCGAGCAGTATTCTTCCTAGACTTGCCATATTTTTGGTGAGTGAAACCGGGACACATTTATATGGGATGGCCTTACCGGGGGGTCTGCAAAATGATGAGTTTGAAGCCATTTTTTAAGCCTCGCAAGTGTCGGGAGGGTGGAATCTGCCACCCTAAATTGTTAGTTCTACAAGTCTTTTAAAAATTAAAAAGGAATTGATGCTGCAAAAAATAATATTTCCTTTTTACTGATAATTTTTCTGGTCTAACATCTAGAAAGAACTGTTAATAAAATACAATTTAAAATAGTTCATAAAATTGTTTAATTGAACAATTACTAATAGTGTAAGAAGAATAGCGTAAAGTGAGGAAAATTAGTTTATCAAGCTAAAAATTGGTGGAGAGGTTCCTTGAATAGCCTGGATCAAAATACTAAAAGTCCCAAAAAATCCCTCTTGGGGAACATGCCGCCATCTTGGGAAAATGGCCGGCATCTTGGATTTCGCATCCAGCATCGCATTGAACGTCATAACTCGGTACCTAAGGGTGATTGGGACATGTGGTTTGGTCTGGATAACTTACCAGAATGCAGGCTATCATTTTGACACTACTTAACCTAGATACCTATCGAAATAGTTATTATAAATCACTTAAACAAACTCTCATAGGGTAGCGTTAAAATCCATCTTGATGTTCAATGTCAATTTTTCACCTTTTAGAGTCATGGGATTGAAAAAAGTACTGAAATAAACGTTGTTAAGCACATCAAAACGCACAAAAATATGTGATCAGAACTTTCGTAAACCAGAAATTACGGATGTGATGAGTTGTCAAACTTGCGCATGCAACTCGAGGAGCGGCGCGCCGAGGAGGGGGGCTTCTCAAAGCCGGTGCAACTGGTGATGTAAACATATTCTGTAGGCGCAACTATGCCCCTTTTTTTAATGATAAGTAAAAATTTGACACTTTTATATAGAAGGATAGCATCTTATAACCTAATAAATAATTTTAAAAAAAATAATTAATTTGTTAATACAGTAACTTAGCGCTTTAAAACTCTCTTTCTTAGCTACGTATATTATATTTATATAGAAAAGCAATTATAAACGTTACTATTAGAAATTAAATTAAGCAGCTATTTGCTTATTTGCTATCTTATACCACACCTTCAACACACTAATGTTTAAGCACATTACAATTTACTTTGTACAAACACGAAAAACACGGAAAAGAGGATATTCTGCTGCCACGGGACGCTGTAGTGCGGTGTGCCTGTAAAGGAATAAATCCAACTATTAATTATATCGTACGCGTTTAATATTGGTCATGTGTTGGTAAAAAAAAAAACCTGACACTTGCCTTAATCTTGACGCTTTTTCTTTGGTAAGGTTGAACTTTCAGAAGAGTCTACTCTGCGGCGAAGAGGTGGCGAGGATCTGCATGGCAATTCTTCGGGTTTGGCCTCCTGTTCCTCACTCACCATACCGTCAAGAGTATCTGTTAGAACAACCATCACCAGTGCAATTGCTGCACATTGCTGAACAGGAGAGACCTTGTCTTCGGCAACCGCATGATCTGCTGCCATATCCTGTCTTGCACTCTCAGCTGATGAGGTTTAGGAGGAAGTCTGGTGTGGTAGGAGATTCTGTTGGAATCGGTAAAAATTTGCCAATTCTGTTCTTCTTCCATCCCCACTCTGTAGGTGGAAGAGAGATTCCGCGCCATTCCTGCACTTGGTGGTAAACTCTTAGGCTATGCTATCGAGATGCTGCTGATGTTGGTGGAAGACTTGAGAGGTCGAAGTCTGCATGGAGACGTTGTTTGGCAATGGTCTTAAGGTACTGACTATACCTTGTCATGTTTAGGCTATCTGTAGTTCCACCTCCGTATAATGCTACGAAGAATTCTTCCCCTGCCTTCACGATCTCTTCCACTGCAGCGTCTGCGCTGTTAAAAACAGCAATTATTTGGCGAAGACCTGGGTTATTGTTTAAAGTCTTGAACGCGTGTACCCCCTTCCTGTAGGGAGCCGAAGTTGTGTCGCAACCGGACATGGCATGGAGGAAGAGAAGATTGTCGGTCATGCCCCCAAGAACCTTCTGCAATTTTGTAGAGCCAAAGAGTTTCTTCGGATGGGATTTTGATGGTGGCACCAGCATATAGACGTTTCTATCGCGTTCTGCAAGGCTCGAAAGAAATACCAACAAATCGGTATCCTCTCCAACAATTGCCACATGACCTCCCTTCTCTGCTTCCTTGATCGCTGTTTTCACGATGAGACGATCAGCATCAGACTTGGCATGAATAGCTGGAATCCCCTTTTCTTCGAAACAACGACCTAAAATGGCGACGAATCTTGATTTGATTAAAGTATTGGCTAGGAACTGATTCTGAGACGAGACCACTTTCACTTCCAAATCCACCAAAACTTCAAAAGATGACGTCTTGGCACGTCGTCTCATATGCTCCACGTCTTTCGTCGAACACTAAGTTACAATAGCTTTCCCCTGATAGTTCGCCTTGATGTACGAAATGTAGTTCTTACAAACATCATCGAAGGTTCCCGATTTCGGCAATACCACCCGGTGCAGGAGATATCCACCGTCAAACACGTAGGTGAGGTCTTCGGGAAGACAGGTCATTGGTGCACACAACTTCTCTATCACTGTCCGTAAAGTTGATTTTGTACCTTTTCTGATAGTTGAAGCATCGAACAGCGCTGGCGGCAATAAAGCCAACTCGTATTCAAAGCAAGATTCAAGGTCCCCTTCATTGCGAGCGATACACGCAATTCAATGAAACAGCTAGTTCGGATTTACAGGCACGGTCTCACCTCGGACAACAAGAGCTGCAAGAGTAACAACTTTGTCCTTTCGTTGGAGTTTAACTTCGGCGAACGATTTCCCTTCCAGTTTCTTCAAAGTCGCGGTTCCTATCTCCAAGCTGAGTCGCAGGTCATTGTTTCGTCACCTATAACACCGGTTGATTAGGACACCAAAATATCCTGAGGTTTGTCGAAAGGAGAATGTATACGTAGCCATTCTGTAAATTTTTCGAGATTCTTGAACTCTCGCCTTTGGCAAGCTTGCCCAAGTTCCTCGTGTTGCATAGAATTTAATGGTAAAATCGTTTTTGATGTAGGACATTTATAAAGTACAGGAAACGGCATTAACTTTTAAACCGGATGGTAAACATCGGCAAAATAAGCATAAAGGGACAGTTCAAACTGAAACACACATTTTTCGCTTTTATGATGATTTTCTGCGGCGTACCGTTTAAGATAAATTTTATGATAACCGTTACCGTAAAGACGTTAATTTCGGCCAGCCGGCGCCACTGCTAAGCAACACAGGGAAGGTGGAGTGGGGGAACGAGAGCGCTCTGACGGCGCAGCAGCAGGGATGTCACTCGGCAACGCGTGGACGGACAGTCCATTCTTAGTATAATTACATACGAGAGTAGCGCAAAAAATACTTAATTATTAAAATTAAAAGGAAATATTCCTTTCTCTTTATACATACAATATAAGTATCTAAGAAAGAGAGTTTTAGAACGAAAAGTTACTGTACTAACAAATTAATTATTGTTTTTTATTAGGTAATAAGATGCTATCCTTCTATATAAAAGTGTCAAATTTTTACTTATCATTAAAAAGGGGGCTTAGTTGAGCATACAGAATATGTTTACTTCACCAGTTGCACCGGCTCCTCGAGTTGCATGCGCATGTTTGACAACTTCTCACACCCGTAATTTTTGGTATACGAAAGTGCTGATTACATATTTTTGTGCGTTTTGATGTGCTTAAAAACATTTATTTCAGTACTTTTTTCAATCCCATGACTGTAAAAGGTGAAAAATTGACACTGAACATCAAGATGGATTTTAACGCTACCCTATGAGAGTTTAAGTGATTTATAATTACTATTTCGATTGTCATCTAGGTTAAGTAGTGTCAAAATGATAGCCTGCATTCTGGTAAGTTATCCTGACCAAACCACATGTCCCAATCACCCTTAGGTACCGAGTTATGACGTTCAATGCGATGCCGGCCATTTTCCAAGATGGTGGCATGTTCCCCAAGAGGGATTTTTTGGGACTTTTAGTATTTTGATCCAGGCTATTCAAGGAACCTCTCCACCAATTTTTAGCTTGATAAACTAACTTTCCTCACTTTGACCATATTCTGTCTTATATTCCTGCACTATAAGTCTTATTATTTTTTGAAAAACTACAACTTTTTGTCTAACTACAAAACAATTGCAAAAATACTTTTTTGTTAAACTAAAAAAAAACAATTAATTAATGAGTTAACAACGTTAATCTTTGCTTTCAAACCCCCCCTCATATATTTGACTTGAATGTATTTTTTTCAAAATGTCTTTCTTAAGCTTGACCTTTTCATAAAAATCATAGCAAGAAATGCAATCTATGACTCTCTCATTAATGCTTTGTCATCCTCCCAGGCATTATTCTTTAGAGAAAAGCCCCTTTCCACTGCTGACCTCTTTGACGCTGTGCGCGATAGTCAACGATGTTGATTGTTGAAAAGTAACCGATTCATAAAAGATTCTTAAACACATAAATTCATTACTTTTTACATCTTACAGCCGTTTTCCGGGACATTGATAAAACCGGGCGGGACACTGGGACAAGAGCAAAATACCGGGACTGTCCCGGTCAAACCGGGACGTATGCCAAGCCTAATTCTCCCACCTTCTTAAAATGGCGCAAACTATAAACAGGCTAGTGTAAAATCTGCTAATCATCGATCTAAGTAGAATACCAAAGAAAAGGTGTGTGCTTGGAGTGCACACCTTCATGTCCTACGCACATCTGCTCTGGCCCTCTGCCTATCAGCTGCAGAATATGCATCCCCCGTATGGAGAAACACTGCATATGCTAAACAAGTAGATGCTGCTGTGAACGAGACCAGTCTCATAATTACAGGGTGTCTAATTTAGACCAACACCAACGGAAAACTCTATCCTATCGCAAGAATCGCTCCTCCTCAAGTAAGAAGGCAAGTAGCAGCAGAAGTTGAACGTTGGAAGCAAACAACCGATCCACGTCACCCCCTTTATGGTCATCAAATACAGTCCGTTCGACTCAGGTCAAGGGAGAGTTTTTTAAGAACAACTGCACCCCTTGTTGATACGGCAGGAAAACGAAGGCGTGAACTGTGGGAACAACAAGTGCCTAATACATCCCTGAGTCTAAAGGAAGAACCTTCTGCAGGTTTTCACCTTCACTATCCCATCGGGAAAACCCTCAACCGACTAGGCACAAGTGCTTCGAAATGCAAATACAACATTGTGAAGTGGGGCTACGCACAAGGAGAGATGGTCTGTGATTGTGGACTACTACAAGATGAAGAGCACCTTCTGGTTTGCCAGAATTTACCATCACCGTGCACAAAAGATGATGTTTTGAAGGCCAATGATAAAGCTAAACATTAGATGAACATTATTTATCAATGTATCTGGATACGGAAATATAATATCAATCTAAGTTCATTGACCTTAGTTGAATATGTAAATACCTTCTTTGTTGCTTCTCATAAATGCAAAACAAATAAAGCAAACGTCTTATATTCTCATGCTATTCGATATTGGGTCACCTCCGATCAGATGTTCATTCATGTGTGACATAGAACGTACGAGTTTTCATCCGATTGGCCGGCAGCCAATATGTCACTACTGAGACCGAGATGATAAATTGGTGAATTACTATTCAGATCGAGTCAGGTTTAAAAGAATGCTCACTTTTAAGTGTGTCTTGCTTGTAAATGTTCCTCCCTTGAGGCTATTTAAGACACTGTCTTCAGTTGCAACAATATCAAATATGACGCAGAGTATTGTCAAAACGAAAGTTTAGATTCTTCCACTAAACTGCAAAACATTGAATCATAGACATATTATTTAACTTCTTATTTAGGCTTCTACTGAGGGCCTTCACTATATAATGGAATATCGCTGGTGCCGTGTGACGGCGGGGCACTGTAGATAGCCGCTTGTCGAACAAGGAACAGGCGCTAGCAGCAGCGTAGTGCCCACTAGTTCAACACATTTACACTTTTTAACGTATTTTATAATCATATAAGCATAATGAATTTCAGAGTAGTTGCTGGAAACAGGGGCGTATATAAGGGGGCTTCTGAGGGGGCTCCAGACCCCCCCCCCCACTCCCCCGAAAAAAGCCAATAAAATTAAGAAAGTGTTGCTTTGGTAAGAGCATAAAATAATCATAAATTTGGTTGTACCCTAATCTTAACTTATTGGCTAAGTTATAAACAATATTAAGACTGAAATTAGACTAACTCGTGGTGTAGTGGCTAGCATTCTTGGCTGCAGCCCCGGAAGTCCGAATTCGATTCCCGGCTCTGCCAAGAAATTTTAATTCTTGTCTGAGGGCTGGAACGGGGTACACTCGGCCTTGTGAGGCAAAACTGTGAATTCCACAATACGGTACTTTTGAGAAATAAATTATCAACTCGTAAATAAAAAACCCTGTTTACCTTTCTGCTTAGTAAATTAATAAATATTTGCATATTTGCCATTCATACTCCATAGATCATAATAGAAAATTCATTAAGTATAACATTTTATTTGTGTGTTGTGTTGTATTTTAAAACTTTTTTGTATTGCCAGTAATTGTAGGCTATAGATAAACTTTGAATCTTATCTAAAATAATTACAGTACACAAAGTTATATGCTCTAAGATATTGGTTGATATTATTGGGTATTTTTCGGTGACAATCCCCTGAAAATACTCACAATTTTCCCAGGATAGCCAACCCCACCCCCCGCCGAAAACTAATTGTGTACACGCCCCTGGCTGGAAATGCTAACCTTCATTTTCTAACACACGTTGCACCAACGTTGGAAGTTTTGGTACACACACTGTAATTCATCCTCTCTGATATTTTGTATCAGTGCAGTTATTTCGTTCTCGAGAACCTCCAGAGTACGCGGATTGTTTCTGTATACCTTTTGTTTGAGGTTCCCCAAAAAATGTAAATCGCACGGCGCTGAAACTTACGAACACATTTACCGTAGACGATAAGTTTCCAGTAGGAAAATTCGTTGTTTTGTTCCATACCTAACTATGTTCACGGGATACGAGATAATTACGACTTGTAGTGAAGTACTGCAGGCTATCTCAACTAAGTTATCTTGCCAGCTTCGAATGTAGTACAGTGCTTAAAAAATTGCATATTGCGATTTAGTGACTTGTTTATTTTGCTATGTATTTGTAATCACATTATACACAATATTGGGTACGTACAAAGAAAAACAACATAATCTGCTCTGCAAAAGATATAGAAACACACAACGAATAACAAAAGTAATGATGTGGGACTGAGCACACTAACGTCCTTTTCATGTTGGGGCATGACCACTACGAGCTCTAAGGCATGCTTGCAGTCGACGAGGCATACTGAGCACCAACGAATCCAACATGGTTTGGGGCAGATTATCCCACTCTTGGACAGCAGCTTCAATCAGTTGCTGTTTTGTTTGTTGGAGGATTGGGACGGTGCGAAATTGCCCTCTTGAGCTCTTTACATGCATGCTCAATAGAGTTCATATCCGCAGAATAGGCTGAGCACTCCATTCTCTGTAAGCCATGCATCTGAAGGAACTGATTGACCAGTCGATTGCTCTATGGGCACGAGCATTATCGTGCACTAGTGTCAAGGCCTCGCCCATTGTGGCAGCGAATCCTGTAAAGACAGGTTTGAGGATGTAGTCTCTGTACACCAGACAAGTTATGTTACCGTGGATAGGAATTAGAGGCGTACGTCGATCAAACATGATTCCACCCAAAATCATGACTGAACCTCCTTGCTGTTCGTGGCGATCCTGGACGAAGTGCTCGTGAAATCTCTCACCCACTCGGAGCATTCGATATATATTCCCGAAGGCAAAGTTCCCGCGAATTTACTAATATCTCTCGTACGAGTTACCATAAGTTAACCCTGTATTTTGTGAACTGGTATCGAGCGTTGTTGCATGAGATATCCTATGCTTTATTTCAGCTTGTCACCGTCTCCCCTATCAACACATAATAAACCCAGCGATCTTCAATATGAAATTGATGTTGAAGGCAGAGCGTCATAAATCAAGCACATGCAAGCAAGCAAAGAGAATGTAGTGTGTTTGAATGGCTATAAAATGTAAACTGTGTTCCTAATATCAATAAAGGAGCACGCTATACGAGATGAATGAGAGAACGCAGGCTACTCATCTCAGTTAATACCACGCAACTGAAATCAGTATTCTTACGAATAAAATTATATTTTCTCCGCTTCATGGAAAAGCATTGAAACACGGATATGATTACCAGGGGCGAATCTAGGGGAGGGCGAGGAGGGCAACCGCCCAGGGCCCCGCGCCATCGATTGTTTTAAATTTTTGATTATTTAATTATACTTTTCAAACTAATTTATAATTCATATTATTTTTTCAGTGCAGCTATGACCTCCCGTGACCGTTTAGCAAGTTTAGATTTCAGTGAAATGATGGAAGACTTCAGCCGGGAAAAAAGTCGCAAAGTAATATTTTAATATTTCATAGTTTACATAATTCTTCAAGGGGACTTAAAGGTTTCTTTCATATTATTAAAAAATGTACTATTCGAAATATAGTAACCATTCTTTATTTTATTATTACAAAACTATTTTCCATTTGATTTGTTTGTTTTTTATTTCCTATTGTTGTGGTCCCCACCTTATCATATCGCCCAGGGCTCCGCAAGGCCTGGATCCGCCACTGATGATTACGACTTTCTGACTTCTGAGCTTCCTTGAATCCGTGAAACGCTTTGCACTCTTGTGCATCGGTTGTTGGAGAAAAAAATGGCGCGTCCAGGATAAGTTTTTTTAAAATAATCATTGTCTCTTTCTTCTCCGAAAGTTTCCGTTCGCGATAATCTTTACACTCTTCAACGTTCAACATTATAGGAAACAAACAAAAAAATCCCTCTCGCCACGTCGGAAGGGGTAGGTAGATTTCACCGAGCAAAGAAAAATATTGCAAATTCACTAAATTTTCCAATTGTTGTACACCTTCACAAGTTTAGCATAATACAGGGCTTAATGACCTCTACCCTCGTGTCGGGCGACAGGCACTTGTAACAGGAGGCAAATCAAACACGAGCCACTCCCTTTAGTTACCGATGGGGATCCGTTGGGCGACTGTGAACAATCCGCCTGGCTTTACTGTTATGCGGGCTGGACACAACACAGTTCTGACAGGAGCTATCAATAATGAAAATCCACAGCCTGCTTCCAGTCTCCGACCGGGTCAGGAATGGAATGAATGAAGCCTCCATCTAGCGGCGAGGATATGAACTGTGCCGGCTGCCGAGACCTGACGCACTCCTCTGGGGCAATGATGAAATGAATGACAGATGAAATGAAATGATAGTGGAGAGTGTTGCTGGAATGAAATTTTGACAGGAAAAACCGGAGTACCCGGAGAAAAACCTGTCTGCCTCCGTTTTGTCCAGCACAGATCTCACATGGAGTGACCGGGATTTGAACCACGGACCCAGTGGTGAGAGGCCGGCGTGCTGCCGCCTAAGCCACGGAGGCTTCTCTGACAGGAGCTATCATCTTGTTTATTTCTTAAACACACTTCATAAACAAAGTAATATATTTCCGTTATATTTCCACGAAATGCAAGATTTTTCCTCTACTATTGAGAGGATTTGGACGATTTTGGTACAAACCGCACTTACTAACTCCCTCTGGTTTAAGAGAATGAGTTTTGTGAAACATACAACTTAGCGTTTTATGTATGATGATGATGATGATTATAGTTAAAACTCAGGAATTTTTCTAGGTTTATGCCGTGTCTTGTGTGGGTTTTCACCCAGGAACACCAAGCTGGCTCATCAGCAGGCTCTTGATGATCCGCGCCCGGACCCCCACAGGGGTAGCGAACTGTTTACTACCTCCCTTCTTATGAAGCGCACGTGCACCTCTTGAGCTTAGGCTCAAGCAGCCTTTCACCTCCCTATAAAGGCTTTCAAAAAGATGGTCCGGGCGCGGAGTATCAACAACCCGCTGATGAGCCTGCTTGGTGATCCTGGACGAAACCCCAAACAAGACACGGCATTAACCTAGAAAAATTGCTGAGTTTTAATTCAAGGGCCGTGATTATTGTGTTTTGAGTCTTCAGTCTTTTGACTGGATTGATGCAGCCATCCCTGCTTCCCTGTCCTGAGCTAATCGTTTCATCTCTACATAGCTACCACACCCAACATCCGAGGCAATCTTTTTCTATTCTAACCTTGGTCTACCCCTACAGTTCTTATCCTCGACCCTTCCTTCCATAACTAAGTTTGATATTCCTAGTTGTCTTAGTGTATGTCCTACCAACCTATCCTTTCTTTTCATTAGCAGTCGCCAGAAACATCTCTCCTCTCCCAATCATCTTAATACTTCTCCATTTGTAACCCTGTTACTGCGATTGAATGTTTATTATGACTGTTGTATCTTCAGTCACATTGTATTGAGGCGCAGTATTTTATCAATGATACGTTCGTTGACCTACGTCAGGCACACCCAGTGATAAGACTAACCTGGCAGGTATTTGCGGAGATATTACAGGAAACCAACAGACCACACCTATCTTAATGTAGGTACTCTTATGTCCTGGTTATTGTCTGAGAAATGCGGGTGGTGCCTGAAGCATTGCTAGAAACACACTGTAGATATGATATCGGTCTACACAACTGTATTGTCCTGATTGAGAACAGTCTTCACATAGACCTACTATAGGGCATCCAACGTTTAGAATGAAGCATTGGTCTTATGGCGCGTTACGACAGGGTTGCCACTCCATGACAGGAGACAGTACAAAGCGCTTCGCGTACACTTTCCGCACATTCAGCGATTGTGCAGTGACGAAGACTTGAAATAAGTACTGTATAATAATACTAATAGTAGGCTAACATAACACATACAACGAAATTAAATTAAATTAACTATAACGTATGCTGAATGTAACATAAAGAAAACAATCAAAATAAAATAAATAAAGTACAAGCACAAGGAAATGTGTGAAGTTTCGACTGCAGTTAAAGTTGAAGTACGTTATTAAAGAAAATACTCCGCATTGGCTTACCTTTCATGATTTATACTTTCGTTGGGTTTAAGGTTCTTAAAATAACTGAACACATTAATTACGACCTATTTTTCCCTCCTTCTGAGCACACTTGACCACGCTTTCTTTTCACAAAACTATCCATTGTTGTACGTGAAATACGTAAAATACAACACGTTAAATCTAACAGAACTGCTGCACACACACTCAAGATAGAGACAGCCGAACTACTGAAATACAAGCTCGAATGGCACAGTAATAAAGCTGTGAGTAGCAAGCGGCACCCCGCTGCCCTTCGAAACTTCATTTTTATAATCCGCGGCCAATGAACAGCCCGGCCTGTGTAAACAATTAAACCTACACTCTGGGTAAGCAGGTAGAAAACTTCTTCCAACATTCCTCTACAACTCTCAAACTGACATGACATGGTTATCTTTAAAAATAGAAAAGTTGGCAGCATACGAACTTTTTCAATGCTGATATGCGGTTATGAAAGAATATTCAGAAGTTTTACCTACATGAAAATTGTAATATTGCCAGTATAAAATATTTCAATAATCCATCATCAAGACGGCATATTTAGCTACACGTGTGTGAAAAATAGGCATCACAAAGTCAATGCAACATGATATAAGATCGATTTTACTAAAAAGGGGACTCAGTTTAAAGTTTTTAAGAAAATATGGATATCTAATTTTTCTAGCATTTCTATCAAGTTTACGTAGTTCTAATACAGGACCAAAAAGATCGGCAAAACATAGTTCTACCCGAATATGCTATTTTTTCGACAATGAAAAGTTTTCGACTGATATGGCAACAGTGGAGTGCTAGAAAATGACAGCGTCATACATGTCTCGCGTGCAACAGAAAGAGAGAAGAATATCCCTATCTAACCAGTGCTTCATTCTAAACGTTGGATGCCTTATAGCAGTAGTATCCGGTTACACCCGGTGGAATGATCATGAAGTCTCAAAGTGTCCTTAAGCTCCGTGGTCAGACAATACTCAAAGTGATGAATTATTCATTCATTCATTCATTCTTTAGTAGTATTAGTTTTCATTATCATTCTTAAAATAAATATAAATACGAATTCTATTCGGTATATATTTATTATTTAATTTCTTTTCACCTCCGTGGTGTAGTGGTCAGCGTGCTTAGCTGCCACCCCGGAGGTCCTAGGTTTGATTCCCGACTTAGCCACGAAATTTGAAAAGTGGTATGAGGACTGGAACGGGGTCTACTCAGCCTTGGGCGGTCCAACTGAGTAGAGGGGGTTCAATTGTCACCTCAGCCATCCTCGAAGTGGTTATTCGTGGTTTCCCACTTCGTCTCCGTGCAAATGCCGGGATGGTAACTAACGTAAGGCCACAGCCACCTCCTTCCCTCTTCATTGCCTATCCCTCCCAATCTTCCCATCCCTCATAAGGCCCCTGATTGCTTTGCAGGTGAGGCCTCCTGGGCGAGGTGCTCGTCTCACCCGATTCGTTGTTTCAAGCTCCAGGACACTGCCCTGGAGGCGGTAAAGGTGGGATTCTTCGCTGTATCCGAGGGAAAAGCTATCCCAGGAGGGTAAACCGACTAAAAAAATATATTTATTTTTTAACGGTAACAATAACATCTACTAGTGAACTGATACATCAGACATACACGATATACTTTTCAATCTGTACATTGAACAAGCAATGAAGGAAATGAGAGAAAAATTTAAAGTAGGGGTAAAGATTCAAGGAGAAATAATTTTAACACTGACATTTGCTGATACCATTATAATCTAAGTCGCAGCGTTACGTCTTGGGGCCACGCTCTCTGCTGACTCGGTAGACGGGTGGGTTTGAGCTCCACCGTCAACCGTCCTTGAAATGGTTTTCCATGGTTTTCCCATTTTCAACACCAGCCAAATGCTCGGACAATACCTTCTGACAGGCCACGGCCGCTTCCTTCCACATCCTTGCCCAGTTTCATTCGTCTTCATCCATTCCATCTCTCATCCCTACGCGCAGGTCGCCCACGGGCGTCGACTATAAAGACCTGCACTCGACCTCCCAGGAGGAAATACGATTTAAAAACAAATCTCAGTCGAATTATCACAGGATTTGAATGAGTTTTTAAATGGTAGCCTATGAACTTCGTCTTGAGGAAGGAATTCATGATGCAAAACAATGTAAAACAAAAATAATGGAAAGCAGACGAAATAAATCTGTAACCCCTATTGACGTCAAATTGGCAGGTGAAAAGCTAAAACTACTTAGGAGGCAAAATAACCAGTAATGAACGAAGTAAAGAGGATATAAAAAGTGGGTTGGCTCAGGCAAGGAAAACATTTCAGAAAATAAATCTATTGACACCAAATATAGATTTAGAAAGCCATTTTTGAAAGCTGCTGGTGAGTAGCACCTTTATAGAAGGGAAAATTGGACTGTTGGTGCAGCAGAAAAATAAAAGCATTTGAAATGTGGTGTAACAGGAGAATGATGAAGATCAGATTGGTTAGTAGAGTAACAAATGATGGGGTATTAGACGAATGGGAGAGGAGAGATGTTTCTGGCGACTGAAGAGAACAGACAGGTTGGTAGGACACATAATATGACACTCAGGAATAGCAAACTTAGTTATGGAAGGAAGGGTTGAGGACAAGAACTGTAGGGGTAGACCAAGGTTAGTATATGTTAAACATATTGCCTCGGATGTAGTGTGTGGGAACTATATAGAGATGAAACGATTAGCACAGGGCAGGGAGGCATAGAGGTCTGCATCAAACCAGTCAGCAGACTGAAGACTCAAACATCAACAAACTAACAGAACAAACATTATTAAATATCACAGTTCGAGAAAGACTTATGTGGTGGTATTATTATTATAATACCGGCCGCGGTGGCCGAGAGCGTTAACGTGCCTCTCCGGCATCAGGAGAACGTGGGTTCGAATCCCACATCGGCCATCCTGAAAATGGTTTTCGTGGTTTCCCATTTTCGCCACCAGGCAAAACCCGGGACGGTTCCTTTCAATAGGTCCACGGCCGATTTCCTTTCATAATCCCTTCCCTGACCCGTCCTGAAAATAAAATACATGGTCATTGGCTGTATTACTAAAATTACACTGGCGGAAAAAAATATCCTAACACCAAGAAGGGGTTGTTCTAGATCTAGATTAACAAACGTTGGCAGACGTGTCTATACATCCGAAAGATGACTTTGATTCAAAATTCCCGCAAATCAAATTAACTTGGTACTGGTAGTGGCCCCATGACATTTTACATCAGATTTGCTTTTAAATACGGGCTGTACTGTGTGAGAGCGTTAGTTACCTGTCAGATTGGACGGATTGACTGTGAATGGGTCAAGAATGCCTTTACGACGACGAAGAGGGCAGTATCAACAGCTCATTGCGTTTCAACAAGGTCGTGTAATAGGGCTACGTGAAGGTGGATTATCCATCCGGCGGATGACTTGGGTGCATCGGACGGCGACTGCAGCAGCAATTCGAGTGGTAGTTGGCACCACTGTGACGCAACGAAATGGTCGAAATCGGTTACTTGAAGGAAAGTTCCGAGCCAGACGCCCTGCGGCGTGCGTTCCACTTACCCCAAACCACCGCCGTCTGTGATTTCAGTGGTGTCAAGCGAGAGCTCATTGGAGGATGGAATGGAGGTCCGTTGTATTTTCCGATGAAAGTCGATTCTGACGTGGCCCCAGTGATGGCCGTGTATTGGTTAGAATAAGGCCAGGTGAGCGCCTGCATTCCGCCTATCTGCGGTGTCGACACACTGGACCTACACTGGGCGTTCAGCTCTGGGGAGAAATTTCCTATGACAGCAGGAGCACTCTCGTGGTTATCTCACGCACCCTGACTGCAGATGTGTTCGTCCGTTTGGTGATTCGACCTGTTGTGCTGCCATTCATGAACAGCATTCCTCGGGGTGTCTTCCAACAGGATAACGCACGCCCCCATGCCGCGGTTGTAACCCATTGTGCTCTACTGAGTCTCACATGCTGCCTTGGCCTGCTCAATCCCCCGATCTATTCCCAATCGAGCACGTATGGGCCATTATTGGAAGACAACTCAAGCATCTTCCACAACCGGCATTAACCATCCCTGTATTGACCGACGAAGTGCAACAGGCATGGAACTCCATCCCACAAGCTGACATCCGGCACCTGTACGACACAATGCATGTACGTTTGCATGCTTGCATTCAACAGTCTGGTGATTATACGGGTTATTAATGGACCAGCATGCCACATTTGCGATGGCTTTTCCCACGTGGATATTAACCTGTTGTCTTGTAGGCTACCTTTAAACTATTAAATATGTTACATCGCCAAATATATTGCCGAAATTTCCGTACCGTATGTTCCTTATTTCTTCTTCTTATGTCCATTTTTGCCTACTGTGGACCGCGTTGAACAATCGGCCGACTTTCCAATCTCTTCTTCTCCTCCCAGCATTTCTTGATGCGTTCGCTGAGTTTCCTACTTTCTTCAGACCAGATGACCTTGGTTTTTGAGCCAGGTGTTTCCTGAAACCCTTTAAATGTATCAACCTTCCTTCGAAACAATGATTTGTTGAGAATATCTTCTTGAGTAATGCCAACTTCTTTGAGATCTGCTCGTGTTTCCTCAACCTACTTTGTGGCGGACTTTAATAAGGCTCGTCAAACAGGAGCGCGGACTGTCCGCGCAAACGGAGCGACCGCAGTCCGCTATGGACTAGGATGGTCAAATAGAATGCGGACAAGTCAAGGCGAAGCAGTGTGAAAGCACTCGCGATTAAGTGTGCATTACATTGTTTTCTGCTCGTGGTATTTTAATTAACATTTTAATTCAACATGTCCAGCAGTTCCTCTGACGAAGAAGAAATGTTTCTTCAGTTGGCATTGAGACGAAAGAGAGTGTGGGTTCACGAAATTAACGAGAAAAGAGAGGAGTATGTGGAGGTTCACAGATTGTGCCGGGAACTGTTCTCGTTTGAATACAGGTGCTTCATGTATTTTCGAATGTCTCGAGAACAATTTGAGACATTACGTATGCTCCTAGAACCAATCATTTCCAAGCAAACCACTAACTCGAGAAGACCCATTTGTGCGAAGGAAAGGCTAGCCATCTGTTTAAGGTAAGTAATAAATAATAAAGCATAATAATTATTTTTCGCTCCGTGGCTTAGGCGGCAGCACGCCGGCCTCTCACCGCTGGGTCCATGGTTCAAATCCCGGTCACTCCATGTGAGATCTGTCGGGACAAAACGGAGGCAGACAGGGTTTTCTCCGGGTACTCCGGTTTTCCCTGTCAAAATTTCATTCCAGCAACACTCTCCCCTATCATTTCATTTCATCTGTCGTTCATTTATTCATTGCCCCAGAGGAGTGCGTCAGGCCTAGGCAGCCGGCACAGTCCATACCCTCGCCGCTAGATGAGTCATTCCATTCCTGACCCGGTCGGAGACTGGAAGCAGGCTGTGGATTTTCATTTTTCATTTATTTTTCAAGTAAACAAGATGTTCAGTAAAGAACATATAGCCTACTTTCTCCTAAATGTATGAGTATAGTTATAACTCGTTGTTATTATCAAAGAGTATAATAGAACTATTCTTTGTTGAAGACCTTAGAAACGATTTACCTCTACCAAACGCCACAACCTAGATAAAAACTGCTACCATCATTGAAGAAAGATTGTGATTGTTGGTGATTGTTGTTTTAAGGGGCCTAACATCGAGGTTATTGGCCCCATTGAAGAAAGAAAGATAAGAAGTATCTAAAGAATGTTATGGATCTGCAGACATAATCGACCGGACTGGCGGCGTGGCTCAGCGGCAACGTTCTCGCTTGCTGGACCGTATGTTTCAGGTTCGTATCCTGGCGCAGTCAGCTGGCATTTGAGGGTGCACAAATGCGAGGGAGCCGTGTTAGTAGATTTACTGGCACGTTAAAGATCCCCTTCGGGACAATATTCTGGCACCCCGGCGTCTCTAAAAGCAACAGTAGTTAAAAAGGGACGTAAAACCAATAACATTATTATTATTATTATTATTATTATTACATAATCGGCCTGACGCGGGCAACATCCAACTTTGAGTTGAGGCATGTCTTTACACGTCTGGCTGCGTATGACTTTCACAACCCTAATTGAATTAACAAATCTTTCCATGACCCTACAGAGACGTGTGTATACCAACTATGTGGATATTTTCGATTGCTATTTGGCTGAAATAAAAGTATTAAATAATATCCTGAACTAGCACCAACGGTAGAGTTCAGATACTATGTGAAATCGTTTTTTTCTTTACTTCAATTAACATTTTCAAATAACGCACAATAGGCTGTTACAAACCCTTTAAAATAAAAAGTAAAAATGTATCTTAGTATCATCTTGTCATTACCGACAGTAGTGGCTGCGCGGGCTAAAGCGCTGCGTTAGGTCAAGGGGCCAAGCTCTCTGCTGACTCGGTAGACGCGTGGGTTCGAGCCCCACCGTCGGCTGTCCTTGAAATGGTTTTCCGTGGTTTCCCATTTTCAACACCAGGCAAATGCTGGGACAGTACCTTCTGACAGGCCACGGCCGCTTCCTTCCACATCCTTGCCCAGTTTCATTCATCTTCATCAATTCCATCTCTCATCCCGACGCGCAGGTCGCCCACGGGCGTCGACTAGAAAGACCTGCACTCGGCCTCTCAGGAGGCTACACGGCCAAAAAAAATCTTGTCATTCTTCAAATTCGATGCACATAGAATGCCAATGGTATAGCAATCAATGGAGCCCCACGTAGACTAGTTGTGACATCTAGTGGTGAAATATCGAACAATATAATCCTAACAGAGCGAGTGCATTCTAGCGGCCAGAAGAAGAAACTTTTCAATAAAATCTGGAAGTTAATAAGTAGCGGCGTGCAGTTACCTTTTTGGCAGCTAGATGTCTCGAGTAAATCTACTGGCGAATTATGTTTTAATTAAATATATATTTTACACCATAATATGCACAATATAACGCTTAATATTAAAACATCTGAGTCATTACAAAACAATAAACATATAACATTTCAAGCAAAAAAAAAATAGCTGTGATCGGGTTTGAACCATAGGCATTTGAGCGATAGGCTAACGCTCTACCACTGAGCTAATTGTGTCAACAAATATCGTTCTATATAAAATGACTTACATAGAACTTGTTAGCAAATAATGATTTATACTAAACGATTTCATCACTGGAGTATATTATTTATATATAAAGCATTTCATACAAAGTTTATTTATTTTGTATCAGTACGCTATATTGCATGCAATACTCAAATTAGTGAAATATAAGTCAGGCACAAGATATCCGCTGCCATCTTGTCTTATTACTGAATCGGCTCAGCTTTTTAAAATCACGTCTGCACTATAGTATTACAAAATAAACTTTTAATTTCGAACGTGCCTCTTCCTTTAGAACAGTTAAAACGATTCTCGGCTCGATAATCGGAACTGGTGGGTCCCATGATATGGATTATAAAGTTTGCATAATTCGCACGGCCGCCATGCTGAAATGGTATGGCGGACGACCTTGTAGTTTGGTCACAAGACGCATCCTATACGAAGGTATGTTGTTACCAAATTTGGTAGAGATCGGATGATTTGGTTAGTCGTTATTTGATTTTACGTTTTGAACGTTTGAGTGGCCGCCATTCAGTTTTAGTAAAGATGGCGGCGATATAAAACATGATACAGAGGTGTCCTTTGCTAGTGCTACCTTTGTACCAAATTTCGTTCAATTCGCATTCACCGTGTTCGAATTGATAGGGGGGGACAGACATTCAGAGTACACACACTCACACACACACACACAGACTCTCACACACACACACACACACACACACATACACACATACAGACAGACACACTTTTTTCGCCCTGTGTTGATCTCATAAGTCTACTTTCATTTTTTTCAAAATCGAAAGTAGGCTAAAAATAACACTTATTATCATTTAATATTTCGGTTTCTTATGCCATGTTTTCTGTTTTGTCCTCTACAGGCCGCCGCGAACTTTGTAAGAAAACACAACTGGTTCGCCGACCGCCGTGGACAAGTTTGAGCCGCGTCGGCAGGACGCGTTCGGTTTGGCCAGGGTGATGCAGTATTTAACAATACAGAGTTCGCGGCGGTAGACCGCTCCGCGTGCGCGGACAGTCCGCTCTTCTGCGTGACCGAGCCTTTTAATTTGCTAATGTAAGTGAATATCATTTTGGTTAACCTATTGTTGCTCATTCTCTTACGCTTCGTGTACGTAAGCTTCTCCGCCTGGTTTACGAATTTACGGATTTACGAATTAACTGTCCACTGATTCTCTGTGTTTTGATGGCTGAATATCTTCGCTGTCACATACATGTTTTTAGTTTTGCTCAACATTTTCCTGTGACCTACTTATATGGTGCACCATATTAAGTTAAATAGCCATTTATTTTTTGAGTGCTACGCTATCTTATATCTTTCTTCGAATATTTGTCTTGGCTGATGAAGGGGATAAAAGCAATTAATCCCCGAAACATGTACCAGGAGCAAGTGTAATTTTAATTTATTTTCGTTTATGTATTGACTAAGGCGGATATACAATTTGTTGTTAAAACTGGTTGTACAAGTCACTATTCCTCCGTCTCCTCCATAAGCCATCTACTCTCTGTACTGGCCCCAATATTTTCCGTAGGATTCTTCGTTCTTTCTTTTCTAACTCCTCTGTTTCTCCCTTTTTTGTTTAAAATAAGGCATTCAGAACTATAAGGAGCTTCCGGTTTAATCACAGCAGCATAATGTCGTAACTTTGCTCTGCGTTAATCGATATGCATTCCTTATTTCATGGTGTTGGAATATCTTTTCCACCAGTGTAGGCTATTATTACTATAAAGTGCGTTAAAAAAGTAACGAGCCGGAGGCTGGAATGCGCAAACCGGTGATGACATCGGCTAATCGTGGCGTGTGTAACGAGGTGTGGTTCCGACCAGAGCGTGGAAGGTCACAGCCCGTCGCTAGAGGGCACGCGTGCACGTCACGTGACGATACAAAGCGAGCAGCAGCATGCATCAATGGTCCAACGAAGACCAAGACAGTAGGCCATTCGACATGCTTCCTGGTGTGGTTGAAGACTGTGGGGCACCCATTGGGCACACACTTTCCGCAAGTGCAGTAGTTCCTTCATGTTGGTGTGCACGCTTCCGACGCTCAATCCGACCATGGCGGCTATGGCGTTCACTGTCACTTGGCAGTCCTGGGTAATGAGTGCATCAACCAGCTGGACGTTGTCATCGGTAATGCAGGAGGGTGCCCCAGACCGGGCAACATCGGCTAACGACACCCGTCCTTGCCTGAAGCACTTGTACCTCGCCTTGACCCTTGCAAGGGACATGCAGTGTTCGCCGTACACTTGTGACATTCGGCGATGAATGTCCGTTCCCCCTACTCCTTTCACTGTCAGAAACCGAACAACACCTCTTGCCTCTTCGTTTGACGCCTCCATGTCACTGTTTGCAATGCGACTGGCAACTTTGGACGATTGATGCATGCTGCTGCTCGCTTTGTATCGTCACGTGACGTGCACGCGTGCTCTATAGCGACGGACTGTGACCTTCCACGCTCTTGTCGGAACCACACCTCGTTACACACGCCATGATTAGCCGATGTCGTCACCGGTTTGCGCATTACAGCCTCCAGCTCGTTACTTTTTGAACGCACCTTATATAATAATAGGCGTAACATCTAGGTTATTTGCCCTAATGGCAAGGATAATAATGAAAACTACTACCACATAAAGTCTTCCTCGAACTATGATCTTAAAAAAATAATTTGTAAATTCGAAGATATGTAGAAATTCTCCGTAAGTCGCAACAAGGTACCCATTGCAATAGGTAGCTTTCTCATGAAATCTACCTAAAATAAAAATACCACGTTTATCCTATCAGGTGTTAGAATAGAATGCCGCAGGTGTGCAGCCATTTTATAAAGAAATTGATGATCAGCTCGTTAATAAAAATAAAATAAAACAAAAAGATGCATCCGGTTGTAAAAAAAACCTGAAGTACGGTAGTTAATTAAAAATATTTCAACTGTAAATCAGTGTTAGTGTCTGAACCAAGAATTCATCATCGTGCTATTTAATAGAAACGTAATACTTAACCATGTAATTAATTAAGATCTTGTAAATTCCTTAATTAAATAAATGTTGTGGAGCAGTATAAGATATGCTTTTCCCATTAGTGACCGGATGCAATTCATAATCCGCTTGAAGAGGTCAAAAATTACGTCAGTTCACGCTTATGAGTGGTGTGTTCGTGAGAAAGCTCTGATCCGGAATGAGGCGTTAGTAATTTAGGAATGTTTACTCTAGGGGTGTTCAAACAAAACTACGATCCAAAGTTTATCTAAAAGCCCTTAGCATAGCCAAGCGTGTTAAATCACGCAGTACAACTGCGATGGTAATTTGTGTCCCGTTTGTGGTCAGTCACCTTAAAAAGTTACCCCCCAGGGGCTCACATCTAGTGGGACGTGGGTTAGCGACCACGGGGCCCCAGCTGAGTCCGACATTGCTTCCAATTACTTGTGCCGGGCTCTTCTCCGTATTCTTTCCTGTCGACCTCACTTGGCCAACTCTTGTTCTCTTCTAACCCCGACGGCATTAGGGTATCCGAGGCCTAGGGAGTCTCTTCCTTTCCCGCCTTAATTGACCCTTGACTCATCTTTTCTGATACCCTCCTTCTTCGAGGGGTCAGCCTTCTTTTTCTTTTCATGTTATCTCCTGCCTTCTGCTCTAGGCCCTCAAGGAGGCAGGGTGTATGTAGCCCCACCACTTCTGGTGCACCTTAGATATTGCTACACTCTCAGGGGCTCACGGCTGGTGAGTTTGGGAGTTGGCGACCCCGATGTTTTCCTGAGCTGAGCCTGGGTTTCACCCTTTTATCAATTCCCTCTGGGGCGGACCCTCTCCTCTTTCACTTTCCTGTCTGCCTTTCATGGCTCTCCTTCCTTCCTAGTCCCTCAATCCGCATTCTTCGAGGGTTGAGGGCATTTTTTTAACCTCCCGTCCTTTATTTGCCTCATTCTCCTTATGTTTTCCATTTCTTCTTCTATTATATAAGGAAGTAGTTAGTTTTAGTTGTTGTTCACATTCCATTATCACCTTCTCCCAAACCATTAGGGGCCGATAACCTAGATGTTAGGCCCCTTAAAACGATATTTATCATCATCATCATCATCATCATTAAAAAGTTACTAAGAATACTAACAGGGTTGGTGAATAACGCATTACATGTAGTGGCCTAACTACGGGCGAGGGGGAGGGAGGTTTGGAAGGGGGTAGGAAGGGGGGGGGGGGGTTGATCTGGGGGACCAATCCCCTCCAGAGCCAAATGATAAATCTATAAAATGACATAAAAATGACCACGATAGCCAGATTCCTTATTGGCGTAATAATTATAATAAACTATTACCTTATGTCAATATTTAGTACAATCCATTTCGACCACGTTATTTAAGGCTCGGTCACACAGAAAGCGATCTGTCGCGGCGGGAAGCAATATCTGACCGAGGCCATCAGACGGTCCAGTTGTATTTCACAAAGTTGCTCAACCCTGGCGCACAGAACACGGTCTACCGTCACCCGCTAACATTTGTCGCGACGGCGAGCGATCGGGTTGTACAAATTTAAGGCTCGGCCACACAGAAAGCGGACTGTCGCGGCGGGAAACGATCCGGCGATATGGGGACGTCACATAGGACGCGATACGTTTGTGTGCGCGGTCCAGTATGGTCGCTTCCTTCTAGAGAATATGTAGTGCGTTTTCATATTAAGTATTGTTTGATATTACAGGGTCTTAATTTTTGCTTGGCAAGGACATTCTCGCTCACGCGCTCCGCCAGTGACAGATCAGTTCCCGGCGACCGGGCGCGCGTGTGTACGACAGGATACGGCGCTTAAAATCAGTATCATGCATTTTTACTCACCGTGCTTACAGTAGATGCTGAAAATGTTCCCCATCCGTTGCCAAACATAACTGGCATCTTCTTATGAAGTTTCCGGTTACTCCAGTTAATTAAGCTTCAGTAAGGAAATAACGACATTTTCGTCTATTTTCATTGTTTACTGAACCTGTACATTTGAATCTCTTTGCCAGTTGATTTATTGTCCGATTTAGAGGAATGGGTCACCCTGGAAATGTCATTCGAAACTTTTGTCTTGTTCTAGCGCACGATTTCCTGCACTTTATGAACGTGTTGTGCAGATATACTCGTTCACGATAACGAATATTTCACATAAGGCATTACAGCAGTATACACAATCAGAATAAAATACTACACAATAAGATATACAGTACCGGTACACAGTAGCTTTATAAAACACTGAAAGACTGAAACACCCAATTAGCTCGGAGCTCACACGTCTACGGAAGAGCGAGTGAATACCCGGGCAATACGGCTGGAGACTACGCGCCGGGGACCGGGTCGGCACAATACGTGCCGTCCATAACGAGCACAAGAACAAGACAAAAGTTTCGAATGACACTTCCAGGGAGACCCATTCCTATAAATCGGACAATAAATCAACTGGCTAAGAGATTCAAACGTACAGGTTCAGTAAACAATAAAAATACACGAAAATGTCGTTATTTCCTTACTGAAGCTAAATTAACCAGAGTAACCGGAAACTTCATAAGGAGATGCCGGTTATGTTTGACAGCGGATGGGGAACATTTTCAGCATCTGCTGTAAGCATGGTGAGTTTTTTTTTTGTCGTGTAGCCTCCTGAGAGGCCGAGTACAGGTCTTTCTAGTCGACGCCCGTGGGCGACCTGCGCGTCGGGATGAGAGTTGGAATGGATGAAGATGAATGAAACTGGGCAAGGATGTGGAAGGAAACGGCCGTGGCCTGTCAGAAGGTACTGTCCCAGCATTTGCCTGGTGTTGAAAATGAGAAACCAAGGAAAATCATTTCAAGGACAGCCGACGGTGGGGCTCGAACCCACGCGTCTACCGAGTCAGCAGAGAGCTTGGCCCCTTGACCTAACGCAGCACTTTAGCCCGCGTAGCCACTACTGTCGGTAGCATGGTGAGTAAAAATGCATGATACTGATTTTAAGCGCGGTATTCTGCCTTACACACGCGCGCGCAGTCGCCGGGAACTGAGCTGCCACTGGCGGAGCGCGTGAGCGAGAATGTCCTTGCCAAGCGAGTATAAAGACCCTGTATTATTATATGAGCTCGGAAGAAGAACAACTCCTTCTCCTATCGGCTTTGCAAAACACAAAGAAGAAAATACAATGTTGGGTGCATGACATCAATAAGGAGAGAGAGAGAGCAATTAGGAGAATACCACCGCTTATGTATCGAACTGGAGTAACACGAAGATGGGGCTTTCGAGTATTTTCGTATGTCGCGAGAATGTTTCGAGGAATTGCACGATTCCATGCTTCAGCGTTCTTTAAAACATTTTTATAATGTTCGTGTGAACTGTCGACAAATATGTGTATTTACGCACAGTTTCAATAAATACTCCAGTTTGGTCATTCATCACAATCGAAGGCGGCATGGCGGTCAGGCGGGCAATCTTGTTAACAGTGAACTCTGTTGGTCATTGAAATAACTACATGTAAAACACAAGTGCCAATGATTTATTGTAGGAATATCATTAATGGGGCCTACAAACCTTGAAGTAAACCGTATGCGATATACATTCCACATAGGGCTGTATGTTGGCCAACAGTACCTCGAATGCTTACATTAAATAAGAATACAGCAAAAGTGTGAAGATTTAATAAATCGTAATTGTTTTCAGCAAATATGATATATTGAATATTTTCACACCAAAGAACAACAACAACAACAACTTGATGATGATTTGTTGTAGGAATATCTGTAATGGGGCCTCCAAACCTTGAAGTAAACCGTATGCGATATACATTCCACATTAGCCACGTGGCCGATAGTGCGTCGTGATACCAATCTCCGCCACAGCGCGCGCTCATTGTTTCCGTCCCGTTTTCGTCCCTTTTCCAAAATCAGTCCCACAAAAATATCCAGCTACCGAGTGGAAAAATGTTACTCATCAAAAATCAAAAGCAAGGACAAAATGAAAATCAAAATAAGACACAAAATCAAAACAAAGAACACGAAAAGGAGACACTAAACCTAAACTTCAAATTAAAGAGAAAAAAACAATAAAGAAAAAAATACAGTCAGTCTGAAAGACTGGACGTTATATCTTTTCAAATGACGCATACTACAAATGCTACACATGTTAGAAAAGCTCAGGAGGGCTTCTCGCTTCACTCGAAGCCCCAGGACTCTTTCAACAGACTCCATTACCCATTAACTTAGGCTTCCCGCGCGGGCACCTCTTTAAGAGTCACCCTGTATTTGAGTCTGACATCTTTTACAACTCTTTAAGGGTCACCCATTATTTGAATTTGATATCTTGCAAACCTCTTTAAGGGTCACCCTGTATTTGAATTGAATCTAACATACTGTACACCTCGATAAGTGTCACCATGTATTAAGCTCTGATATCCTGCACACCTCTTTAGGAGGTACCCTGTATTCTTATCTGGCATCTTGTATATCTCTTTAGAAGTCACCCTGTATTCTTGTGTGACATCTTGTACATCTCTTTAGGAGTCACCCTGTATTCTTGTCTGACATCTTGTGCACCTCTTTAGGAGACACCCTGTATTCTTCTCTGCCATCTTGTACACCTCCTTAAGAGTCACCTTGTATTCTTACCTGGCGTCTTGTATATCTCTTTAGGAGTCATCCTGTATTCTTATCTGGCATCTTGTACACCTCTTAGGAGTCACCCTGTATTCTTTTCGCTTCGCTCGAAGCCCCAGGACGCTCGACGCCCCAGGACTCTTTCAACAGACTACATTAACCATTAACTTAGGCTTCCCGCGTGGCTGCATGACGTCACGTACTCGCCGTCCTTTACCCATTAACTTAGGCTTCCCGCGCGGCTGCATGACGTCACATTCTCCGTCTCCGTAACGCAACCGTCTCCGTCTCGCATAACGTTAGACCCAAAGCATAACGACCAAGTCGACAAGATCATTTGAAATGATGAAACATTTCTATATAATATTTATGTCCAATAAAGAGTATGGACCTAGTAAAACGCTCTTCAAAGTTTATTAGTTAAGATTTGGCTCCACTCATCGCCCTCCAGAAGCAAATCCTAGTTACGGCATTGGATACATGTAGCCTAACAGTTACTTGTTAATCCTGACCGTAATAAATCATAATTATTATTTGCTAAGACGTTGTATCTTAATCGATTGATAACACATTGTGCATTTTGCAATGGAAAATTAAACGTGTATATTGTAATATTATAGTTCAGAAGTGGCTTTAAAAAGCTGAGCCGTCTCGGTTGCAGTCAAAATGGCAGCTGATCTCTCGTTCTGAACTATGTTTCACTAATTTGAATATGTTGCATGCAATATAGCCTACAGATATAAAACTAATAGGAACTTTGTATGAAATGAACTTTGTTTGAAATAAACTCCAGTGAAGAAATCGTTTAGTCAAAATCATTATTGACTAAGACGTTGTATCTTAATCGATTGATAACATTCATTTTGGGAGGACATAATTAGGTCTGTGGTTACAGCGTTGGTCTCTCAACCGACCGGCTGGGGTTCTAATCCTAACCGAGTTGTATTTTTTTGCTTGATTTTTAGCCTATTTTCATTTATATAAAATAGGCTTATGAGATCACCTTTTGTCCGTGTGTCTGTGTGTGCGTGTGTGTGATGGTGAATGTGTGTCACCCCCTAATAACTTCTAAACGGCTGGAGCGACTTCAATGAAACTCGGTAAGTTCATAGCACATTTCCGGACGACCCTGACCATGTCCTTCAAATTTAGTTACGTCTCACCAATCCAACATGGCGGCTGTGCGAAATATTTCACCAGCATTCAATATCTCCAAATCTATTACCGATATCACCCTGGAATTTTGTACGGTGATAAAGGGAACTACTAGAAGTTCACCTATGTGACTTTTGAAAACCTGGTAACTACAAAACCAACATGGCCGCCTAGTGAATTTGCGGCTTTTAATTAGACGTTTCTCGCGATTTAACCAACCAAACGCAATAAAACTTGGTACAATATATGTTTATACACATTGTAATGCATCGACATCTAACTTCGTTCAATTGTTTACATAACCTCAAGATGGCGGCTGTGCGAAATATTTCACCGGCATTCTCTATCTCTGAAACTATTAGCGGTATCACCCGGACATTTTGTACGGATATAAAGGGCACTTCTGGAAGTTCATCTATAAGCCTTTCAAAAACCGGTTAACTACAAAAGGAACATGACGCCCAAGAGAAGTTGAAAATTTTAAATAGACCTTTCTCGCTATTTAATAATCCAAACGCAATGAAACTTTGTACAGGAAATGTTCATACACATTGTAATGCACTGGTATCTAATTTAGTTCAATTGTTTACATAACCTCAAGATGGCGGCTGTGCGAATTTTAAAATTGAGTTTTTATTTCTTGTGTCGTAATCATGCGATCGAAGTGAAAGTTTGAATAATGAAACTACGCAATAATTTTCCTTTAATGGTACATGACTCTAGAGCCTATACATAGAACATTCCAACATGGTGACCATCCGAAATATTTAGACAGCTCTGAATATCTACGAATCTATTATAGCAATCAAACTGATTTTTTTTATATTCATAGGGGCTATGAACATAAGTTCACCTATAGGACTTTCAATAACCTGGTGATCAGAAATCCAACATGACGGCGACGCAAAGTATAAATATTCACATGGACGATTCTCGCAATTTAACCATCCGAGTGTAGTGAAACTTGGTACAGTAAATCCTTATACAAATGTTAATCCACTGGCACCTAATTTGTTTCAATTGTTTCCATAACCACAAGATGGCAGCTGTGCGAAATTTTAAAATCTCGTTTTTACTCCTTGTGTCCTAATCATGCGTTTGAAGTTTGAATGCTACATGCACACAATAATCTTCATGTAACAGTACATAACTCTAGGACCTACATAGGCTATATAAAAATTCAACATGGCGACCATTCAAAATATTTAGTCGGTTCTCAATATCTACAAATCTATTACAGCAATCAAACTGAAATTTTGTATGTCGATAGTAGGTTATATGAAATACGCTCTATAGTTCTTCACGGAACTACTTGTCTATATATATTACAAGATGTTCAGTAAAGAACATATAGCCTACTTTCTCCTAAATGTATGAGTATAGTTATTACTCGTTGTTATTATCAAAGAGTATAATAGAACTATTCTTTGTTGAAGACCTTAGAAACGACTTACCTCTACCAAACGCCACAACCTAGATAAAAACTGCTACCATCATTGAAGAAAGAAAGATAAGAAGTATATCAAGAATGTTATGGATCTGGAGACATAATCGACCGGACTGGCTGCGTGGCTCCGCGGTAACGTTCTCGCTTGCTGGGCCCTAGGTTGCAGGTTCGTATCCTGGCGCAGTCAGCTGGCATTTGAGGGTGCACAAATACGAGGGAGCCGTGTCAGTACATTTACTGGCACGTTAAAGATCCCAAGCAAAAAACCTAGCTCTGACCGGGTTTGAACCATAGGCATTTGACCGATAGGCTAACGCTCTACCACTGAGCTAATTGTGTCAACGTATATCGTTCTATATAAAATGACTTACATAGAACTTGTTAGCAAATAATGATTTATACTAAACGATTTCATCACTGGAGTATATTATTTATATATAAAGCATTTCATACAAAGTTTATTTATTTTGTATCAGTACGCTATATCGCGTGCAATACTCAAATTAGTGAAATATAAGTCAGGCACAAGATATCCGCTGCCATCTTGTCTTATTACTGAATCGGCTCAGCTTTTTAAAATCACGTCTGCACTATAGTATTACAAAATAAACTTTTAATTTCGAACGTGCCTCTTCCTTTAGAACAGTTAAAACGATTCTCGGCTCGATAATCGGAACTGGTGGGTCCCATGATATGGATTATAAAGTTTGCATACTTCGCACGGCCGCCATCCTGAAATGGTATGGCGGACGACCTTGTAGTTTGGTCACAAGACGCATCCTATACGAAGGTATGTTGTTACCAAATTTGGTAGAGATCGGATGATTTGGTTAGTCGTTATTTGATTTTACGTTTTGAACGTTTGAGTGGCCGCCATTCAGTTTTAGTAAAGATGGCGGCGATATAAAACATGACACTGAGGTGCCCTTTGATTGTTCTACCTCTGTACCAAATTTCGTTCAATTCGGTTTCACCGTGTTCGAATTGATGGGGGGGGGGGGGACAGACATTCAGAGTACACACACACACACACACACACACACAGACTCACACACACACACACATACACACACACAGACAGACACACTTTTTTCGCCCTGTGTTGATCTCATAAGTCTACTTTCATTTTTTGCAAAAATCGAAAGTAGGCTAAAAATCAATGTAACGTGATAGTTTGTCTGTGGGTATGTCTGTGGGTATGTCTCCTATGCGTTCATATACCATTCGTCCGATTGCGATGAAACTTGGGTGAGATGTTGAGTACACTCCAAGGAATGTTTCTGACTTAGTAAATCCATTTTACAATAGGTAGCGCACGCGTAGATTCAACAAATGAGCGACGATGCGCGAAGCATTTCAACCAAGTCCCGTATGTGTTCATATACCATTCGTCCGATAGCGATGAAACTTGGGTGAGATGTTGTGTACACTTACGTGAAGGTTTCAAAATTAGTGAATACATTTCACAGTAGATAGCGCACAAGTAGATTCAACAAATGAGCGACGACACGCAATGCGTTTCAACAAAGTCCCGTATGCATTCATATATTCACAATAATTCCGATAGCTATGAAACTTGCGTAAAATGTTGCGTACACTGCAGGGAAATTTTCTGGCTTAGTACATCCACTTTACAATTGGCAGCGCACGAGTAGATTCAACAAATGAGCTACGACGCGCGAAGCGTTTCAACAAAGTCCCATATAATTTCATATACCATTCATCCGATAGCGATGAAACTTGGGTGAGATGTTGTATACACTCCAGGGAAGGTTTCTGGCTTAGTACATACATTTTACATTAGGTATCGCACCAGTAGATTCAACAAATGAGCGATGACACGCGAAGCGTTTCAACAAAGTCCCGTATAAAGTCATATACCAGTCGTCTGATAGTGATAAATGTTTGGTGAATTGTTGTGTACACTCCAGGAAAAGTTTCTGGCTAAGTAAATCCATTTTACAATACGAAGCGCACGTTTATATTCAACAAATGAGTGACTACGCGCGAAGCGTTTCGACAACGTCCCGTATACGTTCACATACCATTCATCCGATTGCGATGAAACTTGGGTGAGATGTTGTGTACACTCCAGGGAAGGTTTCTGGCTGAGGACATCCATATTACAATATGTAGCGCAAGAGTAGAATCAACAAATGAGCGACGACACGCGAAGCGTTTCAACCAAGTCCCGTATGCATTCATGTACCATTCGTCCGTAGCTATGAAACTTGGGTGAGATGTTGTGTACACATCATGGAAAATTTCTGGCTTAGTAAATCCACTATACAATATGCAGCGCACAAGTTGATTCAACAAATGAGGGACGACGCGCGAAGCGTTTCAACAAAGTCCCGTATAAGGTCATATACCATTCTGCCGTTAACGGTGAAACTTGGGTGAAATATGGTGGACACTCCAAGGAAGGTTTCTGGCTTAGTAAATACATTTCACAGTAGGTAGCACACGAGTAGATTCGACAAATGAACGACGACATGCGGAGCGTTTCAATACAGTCCCCTATGTCTTCATATCCCATTAGTCCGATAGCGATGAAACTTGGGTGAGATGTTGTGGACACTTACGTGACGGTTTCTAACTTAGTAAATACATTTTACAGTAGGTAGCGCACGAGTAGATTCAACAAATGAGTGACGGAGCGCGAATCGTATAAACAAAATCAGGTATGCGTTCATATACTATTCATCCGATTGCGATGAAACATTGATCAGTTATTGTGTACCCGCCAGGGAAGGGTACTTAGTAAATCCAATTCACAATAAGTAGCGCAAGAGTAGATGCAACAAATGGGTGACGACGCGCGAAGCGTTTCAACAAAATCCCCTATTGCGTTCATATAACATTCTTCGATTGCGATGAAACCTTGATGAGTTATTGTGTACACGCCAGGGAAGGGCTTCGACTTAGTAATACATTTCTCAATAGGTAGCGCACGAGTAGATTCAACAAATGAGTGACAGCGCACGAATTGTTTAAACAAAACCCCGTATACGTGCATATACAATTCATCCGATTGCGATGAATCATTGATGAGTTATTGTGTACACGCCAGGGAAGGGTTTCGACTTAGTAAATCTATTTCACAACAGGTAGCGTACGAGTAGATTCAACAAATGAGTGACAGCGATGAAACTTTTGAAAGTTGTTGTGCACGCTTCCACGAATGGTTCTAAATTAGAAAATCCATTTTACGATAGCTTAGAGGCAGTTAACATGTTGTGTATCCAAAAGCACTTCAAGAAACAGAATTTCAACGCCAACACTTTCTTTGATTGGCATTGCAACGCATGCCGGGTACAGCTTGTTTTATATATTTTTTTGGTGTACTGAGGCGTTGTACAATATAGCGTTATATTGTGTATTTTGCAATGGCAAATATATATTTAATTAAAACAAAGTTCTCCAATGGATCTGCAGTAGTGACATCTACCTTAAACTAGTTGAACTACGGTATGCGGGAGCACGGACGACTGGATGCGAGCTGCACTCTGCGCTCTATACCGGCCAGTTAGTGAGCCCATGCCAGCGATGTTATTGAAAATGGTCTCTTTTTGCCGATAGAGCGCACTGCCAAGTATAGGCCCGATTAAAAATTAGGTGTGCAGAAAAGTATATTAAATCTGTTTCTCCCAGTGATACCTCTAGACAAGCGAAGTTTCAATTATTGTTAATATACTGAACTCCTACGTTGTTCGGAGTGTTTGTTGATGCGATATGGATTCCATATAGCCACTTGCCATATAGTACGTCATTTTACCGATCTCGGCCACCACGCGCGCTCATTGTTTCCGTCCCATCCATTTCCGTCCCATACACTTCCGTCCTTTTTCCAATATCACTCCCACAAAAATGTCCAACTACCGAGTGCCACAAAAATATCCAAATACCGGGTGGAAAGATGTTACAAATCAAAAATCCCTCAGAATGCCTTCCTTCGGAGGGGAAGTAAAGCTGGCGGTCCCATGTCAGATTTATGGCATAAAAAGAACCTTCCACTGATTACACTTGTGGAAGCAAAAATTTGTAGGTTGGTTTGACGACGCTCTATTAGTTCCAACGTTCGCCACCGGGTGCTGACTGTGATGGCATTTATATAGTAGCCATATCCGCAGCTGGGTGGCGTGGATAGTGGCATTTGGTGGCTAAAGTAGGAACTACTTGAAAAAAGTAATCGTCTGCAGTGCTTCTACCTGAATCACAGATAACACATACTAATACAGTCATTACAATTAACACCGGTTATCAGACAAATTCTACACACACACCCAAAGTACACGGGTCTACATGACCGCGTAGTCGCAGCCCCTAAACTAAGGAACCAACCAGAGACAGACTAACGTGGGCGAAGTGGATTACAAAATGTCTTCTTGCGTTCTTAATTATTAGTTGATTAATTGAGGAGTTTTGCGACATCGTGTGCTTGGGTGTGTGTGCGTTTGTGTTTTTGTTGTTGTTGTTTGAGTCTTCAGTCTTTTCACTGGTTTGATGCAGTGCTCCATGCCTCCCTGTCCTGAGCTAATCGTGTCATCTCCACATAGCTACCACACCCTACATCCGAGGCAATCTGTTTAACATATTCTAACCTTGGTCTACCCCTACAGTTCCTGTCCTCGACCATTCCTTCCATAACCTAGCTTGCTATTCCTGGGTGTCTTAGTATGTCTAAGTTGTCTGATAACCTGTGCTATTGTGATGACTGTATTAATGTGTTTAGTTGTAATTCATATGAGACTTGGGAAGGAGGCAGCCATGGCATTGAGTTAGGAGCCATTCCGGCATTTGCCTAGAGTAGAAGTGGGAAACCACGGAAAACCTCTTCCAGGTGGAAGTTTTGCCTTATTAGGTTGAGTGTACCCCGCTCCATCCTTCAGACCAGAATTAAATTTCTTGGCAGAGCCTGGAATCAAACTCTGACCTCTGCGGTGACAGCCAAGAGTGCTACAAAACGATGCAGACTTATTATTTGTTACTAGATCCGACATCTTCCGTGACTGGGCTCAAGGAATGCGACAAGAATCCACATCAATAATTCGTCACGCGCGCACTCGTAAACCACGTCCCCTGCCTTTACACATGGGTCTTCCCTCCCCCTCTTTACCCCCTCTACCCATACAAACGACCTCTCCTTTACTGCGGTGATAAATTTTAAATGTAACCAATCTAATTTCCTCTAGGTTACAACATTTTATATATGAAATATATTCTTGGAGCGTAAAATAAGATAGGGGGTGGTTGAGAGATTATACCAAACCGTAAATGTTACTTTCTGGCACACTTTTATTCTGTTACGCTATTTCGTTCCTCGTCTTGCCCATTTAAGTGTCGTTATGTTAAACATTTTCACGAGAGAGAGGTGGTGTAACTAGGATTTCCGTCTGGAGGCGGATGAGCGGAACTAATAAGCTGTGAAGATCGTTTAACAAGGTCTACGTCAATAGGAGAGAATTTCTTTTTCAAAGGTTTACTCTTGTTTTTATGGCTCATTTGTTTTAAGTTTAGGTTTTGTTTTGTTTTGCTTTTTTATGCTTTGTGTTTGCTTTTTGTTTTTGCTTTCGTTTTTGCTTTTTTGCTTTGTGTTTTGTATTTTCTTTTGTTTTGTGTTTTTGCTTTGTGTTTTTGTTTTGTACTTTTGCTTTTGTGTTTTTGCTTTTGTTTAGGCTTTTATTTTGTGATTTGCTTTTGTGTTTTTGCTGTTGTTTTGTGTTTTTGATTTTACTTTGTGTTTTTGTTTTTGCTTTGTGTTTTTGGTTTGTGGGTTTGTTTTTGCTTTGTGTTTGTTATATAAATATATACATATATATTTTTAATTTTGCTTTGTGGTTTTGTTTCGATTTTTCTTTATTTTTGCACTGTGGCTTTTGTTTTGGGTTTCGTGCTTATTGTTTTTGAATTTTGCTTTGTGTTTTTGGTTGTGTGTTGTTTCTTTCATATTTCCTTTTTTTGTTTTGTTTTTGCTTCATGCGACGGGGAGGAATCTTGGGCAAAATGAGACATAATCTACGAAAGCAAAAGTACACGTTTTCGTGTTTTAATTGCACCTATCAAAGTGCAAATGCTCCAAAGTGAACAGTAGGCTTAAGAGTCAATTCTAGGTAACACTGAAAGTTTTACACAGTAAAGAGCAATGTTCTCGAATTAGTTAGTATAAACTTACACAATCCAGTCGTTTGCCATTAATCCGAAGATTGGATTTGTTCAAATTAAACATTTCATGGAATTTTTAGCCTATTTTCATCTTATGAGAAAACATTTTGTGCGTGTGTGTACCCTCTAATAATTTCTAAATGGCTGGAGTGATTTAAATGAAACTCGGTACGGTCATAGCACCGTTTCGACCGACCCCGACCGTGCCCTTCAAATTGTTTTACGTCTTACCAATCCAACAAGGTCGCTGTGCGAAATATTTCACCAGCATCCAATATCTCCGAAATTATTACCGATATCACCCTAAAATTTTGTACGGTGATAAAGGGAACTGTTAGAAGTTCACCTATGAGACTTTCAAAAACCTAGTAACTACAAAACCAACATGGTGGCCAAGCGAAGTTTTACTTTAAAATAGACGTTTCTCGCAATTTAACCATCCGAGTGCAGTGAAACTTGGTACAGTAAAAATGTTAATCCACTGCCATTTAATTTATTTCAATTGTTTCCAATTGGCAGCTGTGCGAAATTTTAGAATCTGGTTTTCACTTCTTGTGTCCTTATCATGCGATTGAAGTTAGAATACTACACGCACAAAATAATCTTCATGAAACAGTTCATAACTCTAAGGCCTAAATATGTAAAAATCCAACATGGTGACCATCCGAAATATTAGACGGTCCTCAATATCTGCGAATCTATTACAGCAATCAAACTGAAATTTTGTATGTTGATAGAGGCAATTAACAAAAGTAGGATATATGAAAATAGGCTTTAGTTCTTCACGGAACTACTTGTTATTATTTGGCTCTGCGAGGGAGACAGGTTTTTCCAGGTTTGGCGAGTAACGTGTTACTTGTATCGTTGTTACTAGCAACGGCTACTTTCGCACATTAAGAAAATAACAGCGTTACTTTTAACAATAACGAAGTAACGATAGAAGCCGTCAGCCAAAAACTGTGACGTAAACTGTATTAGCGCTACAAACTGAAGTGTTTATAATTGTTTGCGAGAGGATGAATCAATTGTTTTGATGCAGCTTTTCATGACTCGATGCTCTCCATGTATCATCATCATCATCAATATCAATTAGGTCTTATATTTCTCAAGGATTTGCCCCAATGCAATGCCTCTCGTTTACAGTATTACCAGATTTAATGTTTCAACATGTTAGGGCCATTAACCTTGTCAATAATGCCACTTCCTTCCATCCCTTGGCAACCAGCTCCGTCATTACCTCATTCATTCATTCATTGATTGTGAGAAGAAAAGTTTCGGAACGTCTGTCAGGCTGATCAGTTCTCAAGATACTACAGTAGAATGCTAATAATGCATTCAAGAAGATGTGTGGTGGTATTGTCAAATTCATTCATCAAGAAATACCAAGACTAAAATAGTGTGAGAGTTGTTCGTTAATATTCTGAAACCATTCTCACGTTCCGATCAGCGTTCCGAGATTCTCCCTTCATCTGGCAGGCTGACGAGCGCCTAAAACTCACCGATTATATCTTCGTTAAGATACACTGCTTCTTTTGTTTGCAGTCTATTTAAAAACCGACAGTGATACATCTGCTTGACAATCAGGTTTGTCTAGGTATAGTACGCCTCTATCTTAGCCTAATAGACAATGTAGTATTAGACTTAGTATTTCTCTCTCTCTCATGACTCTGGCTGTGATAATAGTTTTAATATTCAAAATTCCATCTTGTATATATATTTTTTTTGAATCGATTTTACCCTCCAGGTTGGTGGAACCCACGGACTCAGCGAGGGAACTCACCACTACCGCCTCTAAGGGCAGTGTCCTAGAGCTGGGAACATCTGGTCGGAGTGGATACAACTGAGGAGGTGTGATCAGCACCTCGCCCAGGCGACCTCAACTACAAAGCGAACAGGGGCCTTATGAGGGATGGGAAGGGCGGGAAAGATTGGGATGGATAGGCAAGGAAGCAGGAAGGAAGTGGCCGTGGCCTTACAGTAGGTGCCATCCTGGCATTTGCCCGAATACGAAGTGGGAAACCACGGAAAACCACTTCGAGGATGGCTGAGGTGGGAATAGAACCCCCTCTACTCATTTGGACCACCAGAGGCTGAGTAGACCCCGTTCCAGTCCTCATACCACTTTTCAAATTTCGTGGCAGAGCAGGGAATCGAACCCAGGACCTCCGGGGTGGCAGCTAACCATTCTGACCGCTACGCTAAGGAGGCAACCCCACCTTATATTTACAGCACACTAACTCCCATGCAGTCAGTGCATAACCGTGCGAATATACACACTGCACAAATGTTTCAGATACCTCATCATAGGCGGCTTCGGTAGCGTCGTTGGTAGCATAGATTCTATGCCCAAGATCGTGGGTTCAAACCCGGCCGAAGTCGTCGGATTTTTTAAGAGCGTTAAAAAAAACCTCAGTATGCCTTCCTTCGGAGGGGAAGTAAAGCTGGCGGTGCCATGTCATAGATTTATGGCATGACTTGTGGAAGCTAAAATTTGTAGGTTAGTTTGATAACGCTGTATTAGTTCCAAAGTTTGCCGCCAGGTGCTGACTGCAATGATATTTAGTAGCCACGTTCGCAACTAGGTGTCGTGGATGGTAGCATTTGGTAGCAAAAGTAGGATCGTTTGCAGTCCCTCTACCTGAATCTCAGATACCCCCCAGGGACTCACGTCTAGTGGGACGTGGGTTGGCGACCACGGGACCCCAGCTGAGTCCGGCATTGCTTCCACTTACTTGTGCCGGGCTCCTCTCCGTCTTCTTTCCTGTCGACCTCACTTGGTCAACTCTTGTTTTCTTCCGACAACGACGGTATTAGGGTATCCGAGGCCTAGGGAGTCTCTTCCTTTCCCACCTTAATTGGCCCTTGTCTCAACTTTTCTGATACCCTCCTTCTGCGAGGGGTCAGCCTTCGTTGTTCTTTTCATGTTATCTCCTGCCTTCCGCTCAAGGTCCTCAAGGAGGCAGGGTGTATGTAGCCCCACCACTTCTGGTGCGCCCTGGATATTGCTACACTCTCAGGGGTTCACGGCTGGTGAGTTCGGGAGTTGGCGACCCAGAGAGATTCCTGAGCTGGGTCCGGTATTCCCCCTTTTATCCATTACCTCAGGGGCGGACCCTGTCCTCTTTCACTTTCCTATCTGCCTTTCATGGCTCTCCTTCCTTTTAAGTCCCTCAATCCGCATTCTTCGAGGGTTGGGGGCATTTCTTTCCCTCCTGTCCTTTATTTGCATCATTCTCCTTTTGTTTTCCATTGTTTCTTCAAGTATATAAGTTAGTAGTTAGTTTTAGTTATAGTTTACATTTCATTCTCATCTTCACGATCACCCAAACCATTAGGGGCCGATAACCTCGATGTTAGGCCCCTTAAAACAACAATCATCATCATCATCAAATGGTTTGGGTGAAGTGAAAGATGAGATGAGAATGAAATCTATAACTAATACTAACTACAGCCTTACATACTAGAAGAAAGAATGGAAAACAAATAAAGGATAAGGCAAATAGAGGAAATGCCCTCAACCCTCGAAGAAGAGGGACTTTGAAGGAGGGGAGCAGGAAAGTTAGAGAGGAAAGGAAAAGAGGAGAAGGCCCGCCCCAAAGTCAGTGGAAAAAAGGGGGAAAAACGGACTCAGCTCAGGAATCCCTCGGGATTGCCAACTCCCAAACTCACCAGCCGTGAGCCCCTGAGGGTGTAGCAATATCCATTGTGCACCAGATGTAGTGGGGCTACAGACACCCTGCCTCCTTGAGGGCCTTGTGAAGAAGGCAGGAGATAACATGAAAAGAAAAAGAAGGCTGACCCCTCACCGAAGGAAAGATGAGACAAGGACCAATTAATGCGGGAAAGGAAGAGACTCCCTAGGCCTCGGATACCCTAAGGCCATCGGGGTCGGAAGAGAACAAGAGTTGACCAAGAGAGGTGGACAGGAAAGAAGACGGAGAGGAGCCTGGTACAAGTAAGTAGAAGCAATGCCGGACTCAGCTGGGTTCCCGTGGTCGCCAACCCACGTCCCACTAGATGTGAGCCCCTCGGGGGGCCTAATAGCTCAATTCTAACTCGAAGGTGAGCATTTAAAGCTGTTGTGGAGTAGGATTTAAAAGTCAAATAGTAACCGTGATATTATCTGTGAAATTGTAAGCATCAGTGAATAATTGACGACACATGTTAGGTGATATTAGAACGGGGCACGAACCATATGACATGAACGTTCGGTCAAACCTTTTCCATGTTTCTTCATTCGGAAATAATCCCCTTGGCCGTGTGGTGAATGGCATTGCGAGGATCAGATAACACCGAGTGTAAGCTTGTCATTATGGCGCTGGGCACATGCTGTCTGTATGACGTACACAATTAAAACCCTATTTTTACCAACATATTATTTCGGAGAGACACACGTACAGTAAGTGTAAATTAGGGACGGCAGATATAGAAGAACAGCCATAAATATAATGTGTTATTTTAGGACTGGGAGGTTGAAGACCTAAAATATGCCCCCAAATAAAAACTAGAAAATGACGTAAAATACGGAAATAACGGACTGTAACCCTATGAGGTTACAATGTTCCTAGAATTACCATTTCCTTGGTTTCTTTAGGTGAGGATCATGGCTACTCTTTGGTGAGGAAGGAGGCCATGGGCTATAGAGTTGCACATCTGTGTATATAATATCTTTTTACGATGTTGTTTTGTTTTTCTATCTATGTGTTTGTTCTTGTGCTTTTTTTATTCCATGCTAAAAATTGTTATGTTGGTTGATTTTATAGATAGTGTTAGGTCTGCTGTTTGGTATGTGTTTGGTAAACGTAGTAAGGGGATGATTATTGAATTGTGCCTGCTGGTTAATAGGAATAAATGGAAGAGATGTTTCTTTTTAATTGTTCTCCCTCATTGTAAAAAAAAACAACCACAACCCCGGTATAGTAAAATGTGTACGGTTACATTATGACGCACCAACGTGAGGCTCGAAAGAGGGATATGAGCAAGATGAGGAACCAGGAAAGTTGAAGAAAAGTAAACTTTAATAAAGTGAGTACAGTGCAAGTAGAAAAATTACAAAATGACACACCAACGAGGGGAACGAATGGGGGTTATGAACGATAGTTTGATACAAATGCTACTGAGTGAAATAAAAGGAGAGATTAAGATGCAACGAGAATCTATGAGTAAGGAGATTAAGGAGCAGGTAGGCTATGTAAATGAGAATGTAGTGTCAGTGACCAAACAGATAGTAGAAGTGAAGGAATTTGTAAGTAAGTTAATTCAGGAGAGCAACAGGGCCACGAACACAAGGATAGAGAGTCTCAGGAAAGAAATTCAGGACCATAAGTCTGTACTTAATAGTAGTTTGGAGTTGGAATCCTGGAAAGTGACTGTAGAGGACGAAGAAGTGGAGGATAAGATAAAAGAGGAGGAAGTGAATGAGATAAGTGATTCACTTGAAGGAAAGAAAGAAAATTATCAGCGATGTGGGGGGCGTGAGAAAGCAGGTGATATGGAAGAAACTGATGGAGAGGAAGCAGGTGAAAGAAAGGAAAAGACAGAAGAGAAAGGAGAAACGGATAAGGAAGAAGGTAAAAGTGCAAGAGTTCATGGAGAAGACAACATACTGGAAGAAGATAAGGTGATGAAGAAACAGGGGAAAACAAAGTGGAAGAAGAGAAAGGAACTGTTGAGTAAGACAAGACAGACGAGGTTGACAATGTGGAAGAAAAGAAGAGAGAAGTGGTTGAGAATGAAGACAAAGAGGACCAGGAGAATGGATGAAAGGATGAGTTGGAAAGCAAAGAAAAGGAGTAGGAAGAAGATGAGATGTCAGGCAAAGGAAGATAAGAGTGTGAAGGATCAGAAGAAGAAAATGAGGAAAGGAAGGAAACAGGAACAGTGGAGATGGAAGATGAGGAGTATAAGGTACGGAATGACATGGCGAATTAAGAAAAAGACGAGATGGAAGGCAGAGGAAGAAAGAAAAATGGGGAAGAAGGAGAAACAGAAGAAGAGGAAGAACGAGGATGGTGGAATGGTCGAAACTGAAGGGGACGAAGATGATGATGGTCCTTCAGACGACGATGAATGGGAGGACGAAGGATGATCGTAATAACGGAGTGGACTGGTTTAATGCAAATATGTAGTTCCTTCTGAAGTAGTTGATAAGTTATCTTATTTGTGTGCGATAATTTCTTGTTGTGTATGTTCTTGGTGTATAAATTTTTAATTTATGTTATTTTTATGAATGTGATCCTCACGTGCTTCTCACGTGAGAATCACATTAGGGGGCGAATTGTAACCCTATGAGGTTACAATGTTCCTAGAATTACCATTTCCTTGGTTTCTTTAGGTGAGGATCATGGCTACTCTTTGGTGAGGAAGGAGGCCATGGGCTATAGAGTTGCACATCTGTGTATATAATATCTTTTTACGATGTTGTTTTGTTTTTCTATCTATGTGTTTGTTCTTGTGCTTTTTTTATTCCATGCTAAAAATTGTTATGTTGGTTGATTTTATAGATAGTGTTAGGTCTGCTGTTTGGTATGTGTTTGGTAAACGTAGTAAGGGGATGATTATTGAATTGTGCCTGCTGGTTAATAGGAATAAATGGAAGAGATGTTTCTTTTTAATTGTTCTCCCTCATTGTAAAAAAAAACAACCACAACCCCGGTATAGTAAAATGTGTACGGTTACAGGACATCTTCCCGATGAGGCCTGCTATGGACCATTTCAATTCCTCACTCTTTGCTGTTTTCTCTTCCGTTCTTCCCAATATTTCTTCATTCTTAGACTGTGCGGTATCTTTCTGTCCTCAGACCATTTCGCCCCAGGTTTCCTTTCTACTCTTCCCTGGAATCCTTCCATACTTAACACCTTCTTTCGAAAAATCTCTCTATCCACAGTTTCTTCTTCTCTTATATTATTTCTTTCTAAATCTTTCTTTACCTCTTGAATCCAGCTAGTCGTTGATCCTTTTTTCCCAAAAGGTACTTGAATATAGACTACACTTTAGCCTACTTTCAATTTATGCAAAAAAATGAAAGTAGACTTATTAGATCTACACGGCTCATTCTGTCTGTGTGTGAGTGTGCAATTGTGAATCTCTGTCCCCTCCTATCAATTATTCAAACATGACGAAACCAAATTGGACCAAATTTGGTACAGAGGTAGCACTAGCAAAGGACACCTCAGTGGCAAGTTCATATCGCCGCCATCTTGACGGAAACTGAATGGCGGCCACCCAAATGTTCAAAGCGTAAATCAAATTACGACTAACCTAATTATCTGATCTCTTCCAAATTTTGCAGCAATATACCTTCATGCTGGGAGCGTATTTTGACAAAACTACAAGGTCATCATCCAAATAGTTTGAAGATGGCGGCGTCGTATGTGTGAAAATCGGTACCTCTTATCAGTTCAATCACGACGGAACCAAATCGAACCAACTTGGGTACAGCGGTAGCAATAGCAAAAGACAACTCAGTGACATGTTGTATATCGCCGCCATCATAACGAAAAAGAAATGGCGCCCACCCAAATGTTTATTTACTTATTTATTTATTTATTTATTTATTTATTTGCGCACAACAGGATTTTCATCCCAATTACAGTGGCATTAAGATTACACAGTATGTTATTTTAAAACTTATACTAACTTAAACTAACAGTAACTAAATAAAACTAATTAAAATAACTAGGTGTACAATTAAAACAGTATAGTACAAATAATACATGTGTAATACAAGGTTGGCCTGGTAGAATGACTCAGTGGTAAGAATTCATGATTTACAATTTGCAAGGTTTGTGACATTATTTCTGGAGAGTGGTTAGGAATTCCATCAAAAATACTGTCAAGGAAGTACTAAAATCTATGGCATTATTTCTTTGAGCAATATTGTTGAAAATATTACATAGCCTGTTCAGCGGTGAACTTTTGTGGGCAGACCTTAAATCAAATCACGACTTACCTAATCATCTGATCTCTACCAAATTTTGCAACAATATACCTTAATGTCGGAAGAGTCTTTTGCCCAAATTACAAGGTTATCACCCAAATAGTTTCATGATGGTGGATGTATGAGTCATGCAAGTGTTATAGCCTAACCGTAACTTACGATTCAACAGGGCCTGGCCTCACCAAATACGCTTATCGTACAACATAGAGAGGTTTAAACTGTCCTGAGAGAGGCGACAGGTTAGGATATTAGCATTTTATAACCGTAGAAGTGACTTACAGATCAGGCTGACCGTGCCATATTCTGCTGGGCCGTGCCGTACCGTTGGGTCAAGATGGAGGCTATTATTTGCTGGCTAGTCCATATTTCAGTAACTTCGTAAGTTTATATCATTTTCGGAATGTATTGAACAAAATCATACATATTTAGTATCAATTGGTTTATAAAAACGGCCGAAAACGCTAATAAAATCATTTATTCCAAGATAAAATATGTCACACAGGTGTACTTAACCAGTTATAAACCTGTAGTTATTACTGGGCGTGTGTAGCGTAGTGGTAGCGTTCTACACTCATTATCCTGAGGCCCGTGGATCAAATCCAAGCAGATTCAATTTTTTTACTTGCGTTATTTGAATTTATTGATTTACAACTACTCACACGTTATAATGTTAAGCTTATAAGCCTATAGTGTGTATTTGCAATCGAAAATACAGGGTCATCGAAAAATAATGCCTACATTTCAAAGAATTATAGCACCGAAACCCTTTTGTTAAAACGTGTAATTCTTTCACTGAACGCCAGCTGGTTAAAGTAAGTTTTGTTTTGGAGGGGACGTGACCTTGCTATGCGCACACTAGATGCGCAGTAGCCAAGGTCGGCCGGGGGCGCGCGCGCCAATTAAGTCCTGACCTCACCCCTTTGGATTTTTTTTCTGGGGGTACATTAAAAACATTGTGTATGCAGAAAATATTCGGGATTTGGATCACCTGTGGGAGCGAATTTCTGCCGCCATCTTGACAGCTACTCCTGAAATGATTGCACCTACCAATCCAGCCATTGGGAAAGCGTGCGTTCAATGCTGATGTTGGTGGTTGGACTGGCCTAGATTGTTTCTCTACAGTCCCTGTTTCCTTAAACTGATTAAACCATCGAATGACAGCTTTGTAATCAGGTGCAGTTTGTCGGGCGGTGCAGTCATTAGCGCGCGCGCCCGCGGCCGACCTTGGCTACTGCGCATCTAGTGTGCGCATAGCAAGGTCACGTCCCCTCCAAAACAAAACTTACTTTAACCAGCTGGCGTTCAGGGAAAGAAAAATACGTTTAACATAAAGGGTCTCGGTGCTATAATTTTTTGAAATGTTCGCATTATTTTTCGATGACCCAGTATAATATAGCCTACATATTTCAACACTCAACTACAGCGTTTAAAATTCGTTGTCCTTGATCCTATTGTTGTTGTTATTTTTGTTGTTGATTCCTTAGGGGCTTAGCGGCACCATAGTCTTGTAGCCCCGTGTACTTGGATGTGTGTAGAAGTTGTCTGATAACCTGTGCCACTGTGATGTCTGTAGGCTTACTAGTGTGTGTACTTCTATACGAGGAAGGATTTGGGTAGGAAGCTGTTTCATTTGAGATGCATGGACATCAATGTTATTTAGTCCCGTGTACTTGGCTGAGTGTTGAATTTTGTCGGATGAAGGGTGTTATTGGGACGGCTGTATTAGTGTTTGTATATATAATTCAGGTGAGGATTCAATCAATCAACGTATAATATCCGTATAGCACGTTGTATTTCAACAAGCTACTACAACCAACATTCAATTATACTCCCTGAAAAGGACAAAGAGATATAACTATACCCATGCACTTAAGAGAAAGTAGGCTATATGATATTTACTGAACATCTTGTTGTTAAACTGGAGTCATCAATTCTGTAAATACAGGTCAAAAAATATCAATCTCCATTTTCATATCCTTTCCGTTATGCTTTCTATAGTCCTGTATATTTCATCAATAGATCATAATTTCCATACTTCTTTTGTTCTCACTGAGACTAAGATTGATCTCATAATTCTCCATTCTGGTAGGCCTACTTCAAGTTTGTCTAATTTATAATTTAAAACAAGGCATTCATTCGCATATAGACATTCAGGTTTAAAGTTATCAGTATAGTGTAGTGCCTTATTTTAAGATTTTTAGATACAGTAGGCACTTTTGGTTATAAACTTTCTTAGTACTATAATAGGCTACCATAATTATGCTCTCTCCATCTTGTCTACCCTTTATATTGCAAATTTTTATAAACCATTTTCTTGAATAATTTTCCAAGATAGAATTTTCTTACTTTCTCGACTCTACCAATATCTGATGTCAAATATTTTGGAGCGTGGTAGATGTTTGTAATAAATTTTGTTTTCCTTATACAGGGTGAGCGTGGTGTTGGGGTAGCGCGCCTGCCTCTCACCCGGAGGCCCCGGGTTCGATCCCCGGCTCCATCAGGGATTTTAAAACTGACGTGAGGGTTGGAACGGGGTGCACTCAGCCTCGTGAGGACAATTGAGTAGCTGTCTGACAGTGAGACAGTGCCCCGGTCACGAAAACCAAGATTAACGGCCGAGGGGACCCGACGCGCTGACCACGCGTCACCCCAAAATCTGCAGGCCAATTGGCTGGGCAGCGGTTGCTTGGTAGGCCTAGACCCTTCAAGGGCTGTAGTGCCACGGGGTTAGTTTTTATACTGGGTGAGGCACTTAAAACTGTTTTTCAGAATATTTGGAAAAATACAAATCTGATTTTAAAACAAGAAGTTCCGTAAAGAACTAAAGCCTATTTTCATATATCCTACTTATGTCAATTGCGTCTATCAGCATACAACATTTCAGTTTGATTGCTGTAATAGATTCGTAGATATTGAGAACCGACAAAATATTGCGGATGGTCGCCATGTTGGATTTTTATATAAATTATGTAGGTCTTAGAGTTATGTACTGTTACATGAAGATTATTGTGTACGTGTAGTATTCCAACTTCAATCGCATGATTACGACACAAGAAGTAAAAACGAGATTTTAAAATATCGCACAGCTGCCATCTTGTAGTTATGGAAACAATTGAAATAAATTAGATGCCAGTGGATTAACATTTGTATAAGGATTTACTGTACCAAGTTTCACTGCACTCGGATGGTTAAATTGCGAGAAACGTCCATGTGAATATTTATATTTTGCGTCGCCGCCATGTTGGATTTGTGATCACCAGGTTATTGAAAGTCCTATAGGTGAACTGATTTTCATAGCCCCTATGAATATAAAACAATTCAGTTTGATTGCTGTATTAGATTCGTAGATAATGAGAACCGTCTAAATATTTCGGATGGTCGCCATGTTGGATTGTTATATGTATAGGCCATAGATTCATGTACAATTAAAGGAAAATTATTGCGTAGGTTCATTATTCAAACTTTCACTTCGATCGCATGATTACGACACAAGAAATAAAATCTTAATTTCAAAATTCGCACAGTCGCCATCTTTAGGTTATATAAACAATTGAACTAAATTAGATACCATTGCATTACAATGTGTATAAACATTTGCTGTACCAAGTTTCATTGTGTTTGGATCATTAAATCGCGAGAAAAGTCTATTTAAAACTTTCAACTTCGCTTGACCGCCATGTTCGTATTGTAGTTAACCTGTTTTTTAAAGTCTCATAGATGAACTTCCAGTAGTGCCCTTTATATCCGTACAAAATTTCAGGGTGATACCGGTAATATTTTCTGAGATATAGAATGCCGGTGAAATATTTCGCACAGCCGCCATCTTGTGGTTATGTAAGCAATTGAACGAAGTTAGATGTCGGTGCATTACAATGTGCATAAACATACACTGTACCAAGTTTCATTGCGTTTGGTTGGTTAAATCGCGATAAACGTCTATTTAAAATTCGCAACTGCGCTTGGCCGCCATGTTGGTTTTGTAGTTACCAGGTTATCAAAAGTCACATAGGTGAACTCCTAGTAGTCCTCTTTATCACCGTACAAAATTCAAGGGTGATATCGGTATTAGTTTCGGAGATATTGAATGCTGGTGAAATATTTCGCACAGCCGCCATGTTGGATTGGTGAGACGTAACAAAATTTGAAGGGCAGAGGTACGATGTTGCAGCCCCCCCCCCCCTCAAAGAGCAATACCTATAATTTGTATTATGAAAACAATGCTGACAGCTGTCAAAGCAGCACGTGGGGAAATGCTGCGTTGCCACTGTGATAGGTTATCTCTACGTCTGTTGCCGTATTGTGCCCAACTCTAGGAATGGGTATTCCAAGATTCAGACACCTAGATATCAGGGGAAAGGCTACAGCCGCTTTTGAAAGTTGAGATATTTGAATATCGCGCTACATTGCTTCTAGAAGCAATTGGAAATTTTATGCAGCTAAGAGCATGTCAAGTGACGTAGCGAGTAATAGCAGAGGTCGAGGCTATTTATTGATTAAATAGTTAACCATGGAGTAGAGACTTGAGACTTGGATCAGATTACTGGCACGGCCAAATGAAAGAGAATGCACTTAGTATCAAGTAAATCGGACCAGGGATACCAGAGATATGAGGATTTCCAGATTTCAGCTGATTCAGCGTGACCCTGACCGTTTTGAATAAAAGCCGGCCGGCACAAGCAACTTCAGCTCACTTCGAATCAAGCTCTTGCCTAGCAAGGTGCTACTACGCTGAGCCAAGGCACATGGTTGCCGGATCTACGCAGAACATATCTTCAAATTGTGATAGTCACAAAAGTGCTGCGCTACATGTGGAACTTAGTAAGTTTTCGGCAGAGAGAATCACTAAGGTGATTGATATTTTTCTACAGACACTGGTGAAATATTTTTATTTCTACATGGACATATGCTAGACTTTGTCTAGAATAGTACTTTGTCACAGTCCAGTAATAATCTAATACTTGGATATTTTAGTCCATTTTAGTCAGTTTTCATAATTGTAACTTGATAACCACTCCGATCTTTCAGTATATTGAAGGCCAGTCTATCACGGTGTTGTTCATTAGCCAACGCAGGGAAACTACATGTTGCTTCGCGCATGGTAGATGGTGATAAGCCATGCCCAGGGAACGATCTTCAGAACAGCCGTTGATTGGTTTAGACTGTCAGTGTTTTCTTGTACTGAAAAGATTACCGTGAGTTATGTTACAACTGACATATTTGAGAATAGATCATTTAGATCTGACCCCATTTAAGCAAACGGCTATGGATTTAACAGAAACCAATATTAAAATGGATCAACAGTTACTTCAAACGACAAGAGATATTACCACTATGTCTTGCTAGACAGATTGTGGGTATATAATGGCGGCCGATACAAGGATTAGACGTGCGTGTCCGACAGGGCATGTTTCTGGATAAATCTGGTACAGACCAGGTTCACTACGCTTCAAGACCAACGAGAAATGTAAGCCACATTTGAATTTTATATTATGCCTAGCTAATTGGAACAAACTATTTTTTTCTGCAGATGACCAACACATTTGTCTTTCTTCGTATTTAAATCTTGCAATGATTTACGCAAGACACATTAGAGTTATTCTGAGTATTTTCAGCACTCAGAACAGTTTAGGATCGATGACCGAGCATATCGAGCATTTATTTGAATATTTCATATTTTTGGGAAGTCACGGAAAACCGTCGATGTAACTGTAAAAGTTAATAATTATTTTTGTTGAGGAATGGATATTTTTTCCATATTCGAAGGTTCGAACATGTGGATTCTCACATAATGAGATGATAATTAAATATATTTAAAATAATATAACTAATAATAGTATAATAATAATAATCCACTAATAATAATAATAATGATTTTTATAACTTTTCTAAATAATTCTTGGATATTATATTTTCTAATAATCATATTTATTGAGAGAGAGCCTATGAAGTAGTTTAATCATTTCTAGTTTGGAACAGGTGATTTTCCGAAGGAGAGTGGTTAGCGCAAGCCCGCATTCAACCAACATTTCAGTTCGGGTTGAACAGTTAATATTTGCAATGAGCAAAGTATATTTTTCAGATAGCACGGAGAGGCATGAAACGGGAAGCAAATGATATTTGTATCAATTAGGATATTTTTGTATTTATATAAAATCATGACGTAAATACACATTCGAAAGTGAAATAAAGAGTATCATAAGTATGGTAACTTCACGGGTTGAACTGAATGGTAAAATAAAATAAACTTGTAAGTTTATTAATCTTCCAGTGTTGATAACAAGCAGAGGCTTGATTTATTGTATAAATTTTGGGAAGAAAATTTATGTGTGTGGAGTAGTTGAAATGCCATTCCCAGGTGCGCATGTTTAAGTCGCAGGAATGAGGAGGTTTTTTCGAGCATCAATCAAATAGCAGGTTCGATGGCTCTGGTTTATAGGAGTATTGGAACTACACATTTCGTCGTATGAATGACCCGAAGGTTATTTCTTAGAAACCATCAGTTCTTATTTCAACCTTGTTTACGGATTCCATCAAGACTTTGATTTTTCTAGAACCCGGATTTGTCATGATAGTAGTTTATTCTTCTTCAGAGGAAGACCTTTTCCCGCTGTTGTTGGAATATTGTGTTCTTATAAAAATAATAGAATGGGCCACTGCCAATTAAAAATAATTCTATAACCACGAATAATTTGAAGGATGTTTTCAATCCTAGTGCCATGAACTAAATGAATTTATTATGAAGCTACAATTATTATTTCCGCATTCTGTCGAAGAATTGCAAGTTGTGAAAGTTACTAAAATAGCAACAAATATAAATATTTTTCTTAATAATGATTCCAAGTGGAAAATCGAATAATTGAATGGTCCAACAATTTATTGATCAAGTTGATGATTCAGAAATCATGTATTTTGTTAGGAACTTGATGTTCATAATCGAGTCACGTCTCGAAATGTTTAATGTCAGAAGAACAATTAATTTTGTTGTGCTTCGCACAGTTCTTCGAAGCTATGCTCAAGGTCAAATACTTTTCAGATGATGTTATTAATATGTGTACATAATTTGTGTTGATTCAGAAATAATAATATTTTTTGACAATATATTTTTTGAAACTGGAAAAATAAGTGAAAGTTAAAAATTCTATGAACATTTATTCTACGAGTGTTAATATTATGTAAAAATTCAATCAGTGAACTACAGTATTTCCAGTAAAGACAATTAAATTTGAACTGGATTTAATCATGAATGAACACAGTCTACAGGACTAATAATCAGACTTGTGTTTCCAAAAAATAATTGTCCAATGTGTTGGAAAATTTCTGTACATTGTGTAAATAGGATGTGGGTCGCCACACGTGAATGATGCTGCTTTGAGCATTTTTGCAGTCAATTTTAAATTCAAAATAAAATGAGATAATTTTACATGATGTGTTATGCCCAGTTGAATCTCCTTCTATCCTTATTGTTGCATTGAGCCAAAAATCAGTAAAGCATTTTTTTCATTTGATGTCGTTTTTGCGATTAGCTTTAACCCATCTGGCGCCCCGGGATATTTTGACTCTCGTGCTGACTGATTATTGGTAAAATGCATATGTGGTCGTGCGGACTCCGGTCTAAACGGGCACAGTATGTACGTGTAAGACGAGACAGTCTGAACCGACATTTATGCAGTTTTCACTGTTACCTAAAGGATCTTCTTTCCCGTGAAAGAATAAGCAAATATTGGTAAATAGATACACGGGATAATAGTGTCTGTGTGTAACGAGGTTCGCCACGCAAAGTCACTGCGTCAAGACATAATATGCTACAGTATATTGCAACTCGGCTCGTTGTTACCATGAAGACCGTTACCCCGATCACCTCCTCTACACATCTTACCCTCAGTATGCCTTCCTTTGGAGGGGAAGTAAAGCCGGCGGTCCCATGTCATAGATTTATGGCATGTTAAAGAACCTTCCACTAATTACACCTGTTTAGAGCTAAATTAAATATAGGTTAAACATTTGACTAACGTTCTTAGGTTCCTACGTTCGTCGTCAGGAGCCGACCGCGGTGGTATCTGGTAACTAAGTTCTGAACTAGTTGGTCGTTGACGGTGGTGTTTGGCGGCAAAAGTAGGAACCACTTAAAAAATTCAATGTCTGCAGTCCTTACTTGAATTAAAACAGATACACACACTAATACAGTCATCACAATTAACACCGGTTATTAGACAGATTCTACACACACCCAAAGTACACGGGGTTACATGACCGCGTTGTCGCAGCCCCTAAACTGAGGAACAAACCAACCATCTTCCCTACGAGTTGATGACTGCTGAAGTACCCGGCGTTGCTCAGGTTTCATTTTATCCTTCTGCATATACGTAGTCTAGGTTTTACATTTTTTAATTTCGATGTAGAATGTTTCTGCTTGGTCCTCAGTTTGTTTGCTCGCGGCTTGGCTGTGCTCTTTACATCACGCATCACGACCACGCTGCAGCATATCCGGAGATCGTAGGTTCGAATTCCGGTGCTGACAGCGGCTATCCTGAGTATTGTTTTCCCAGGTCCTTCCATACTCTCTCCAGGGAAATGACGCGATAGTACCTTATTTCAAGTCCCGGGGCACATACCCAATCCCTGCCTTTAAGACAGTTACACACACAACTACAGGCATCACATAGCCTAAATACAGTTATCAGACAAATTCAAGACACAGCCAACTACACGGGGCTGATGATCAAGATGTCCCAAGTCCCTAAAGTGAAATAACAACGGTGCGACGTTTTACATGGATGTTCAGGACAGATTGCACTGCTTTACCAAATTTCATTATGCAGCGCAATCTGACAGCTGTCAGCGTTCTTCTTTCATTATACTGACTATAGTGAGCGATGTTTATATTCAGTGTTGAATGATTTAAAGTGAGTGGCGTAGAAGCAGATGAAGCCACAGTGCTGTAGGGGAATATGGAGGCGACTTGCTCACACACAGAGACTTGCAGACTAGACCGGACGCTGCAAAGAAGGAAGGTTGTAGGTTTGCGTAAGCGTTACTCGTGTGATCATGAGCCACGGGACCTCCTTATTTACGAGGAATCCGAACCACAGGACATGGCATTTCACCTCTAAAATCACATCAAGCATTGACGCTGCAAGGCAAAATAGTCTCATGAAAATATATGTATGTTTAAAATCGTCATCTCAAAGCCTATATCTCTTGGATGAAAGAAAGTACATCTATGCACGTACTCAATTATTAAGGGCTGTCCACATATTACGTAATAACTATTTGGCCGATTTATTTACCCCCTCCCCCTCCCCTCATATAATCATCATATCGACACCCCCACCACCCCCCATTGTATTACGTAATCACAAAGCAATAGTAATATTTCTGATTTTGTCACGATCTATCCCTATGAATAAAACAAGAAACATAATGTCAGAGACATTAATTACTGTAAAAATATATAACGCTATAGTTTACTGAGGAGCTTTGAGGACAAATTAAAAAAAAACAAGAAGTTCCGTGACGAACTAAAGAGCCTACTTTTCTCGAAATGTAAGATCCATGCCAATGATTAATATACATGGAACTAATTAGAATAATGACGAAATTGAGTTGGTAATATTGTAACGATTCGATCCCATAGCGGTTATATTTATAGGGTTATTCATTTATAATTATCATATTTATTATTATTATTAACTAGTACATCCATGAGATGATTTTTATATCAGATAATTGTAAGCGGTTTTGATTATTATATTCAATTAGATTTTTATTAACAATTACTTGTAAAGAGACGAAGTATTATATATTGCAACAAGACTGGCGATATGGACTAACCCTGTGCGTCACAAACTGAACGACGTAGTAAGAATTTCACCACGGCAAACTGCGTCATTTTCCTGAGATGTTAAGAAACACACTATGGTGTAACCAACACGCCATTTTCTACGGTATATACGCGTCAATATATATTGCAAGTTATGAGTCAAGAATGGAGAAGGCTAATAGAGAGGGAAGCTGTGACACCACGTGACAAGGAAGTCATTAGTATTTGTACCTGCAACATCGGACAAGAATGGCATTGATCTACAGCTCTTAATGAAGGAAGGAAGTTGTAACCTTGCTTTCTGGGTCCTAATGGACTGAGCACCGAGAGTCGACACTGAACGATGTCTTGCCGACATCTATATCAATACATAATGGGTTATATCCCTGATCAAGAGTCTTTCTACAGATGGCAACGTACTTAATGAGGATATTTCATAGTAATTGAGATATCACATCATTTTTTTAAACATAAGCGACGTAACAACGAGATCATCGATCATTTCTTAAATATGACGAATCTTCGACTGGGTGAGCCAACAATTCAATAAAACTATCGTCTCTATTATAATTTAACTTCATTTAACTTTCAATTCATTTTAATATTCATTTTCTTTTAAATAATTAATTGCCGCATTGAGTAATTTTAAATTCAATTGTGTGACTATCACTATTCTGTTTTATTAATATTTTGTTTTTGCATTTAATAAATTCATTCTCTTCAACGTAATGCCTATTTCTTTCATTGTAGTTGGTACTTTAAGGCAATCATACTCCTTGATTAAATACGGATTGGTTAGATGACTTTGTCTCACTACGGCCCGGGTAAGTGGTTCTCGACTCTACTGCTGATAGCCGAGGTTAAATCAATAAATTTCGATTCACTATCTTAAATAGGAATCTGGCGCTCAACAACTTATTATATTACACTATCACAGGTAAGGTCACACCACAGTGTATATTATTTATTCTTATTATGTTTGTTAAATTGAACCACAATAGTCATCACCACGTTTAGTTAACTCATTAAAAATGTTACATTTGGCGCCACAAAGTAGGGCACGAAAACCATTCGGTATTTAGTCAGAGGAGTGTATAATTTCAGTGCAAATTGTCAGTGCTTTTGGGGGACAGTGAAGTGAAGTGAAATTTTGGAAGGGCAATTGTTATACGGTGTACTTCGAGATGTCGGAGGAGGAACAGAGGCAGTTGAGAAGTAGGGAAGCAGTCAAGAAAGTTAATTATAAGGAGGTTGATAGCGGTAGCGATGTTGAGAGCGTAGAGAATAATACCAAGATGTCGGAGGTAAATCTTGAGAATAATCCTGAGAGTAATCCTGAAAATAATCCTGAGGTTAACCCTGACATGAATTCAGAGGAAAATCTCGAGACGAATACAGAGGTACATCCTGAGACTAGTGGTAGTCAGGAGAAACAGAAGTCCTTAGAGGTCCATGAAATTTCATTAGCTGATATCTTGAGGGAGATGAATAAAAATAGTCAGGAGATGAATAAAAATAGTAGGGAGATGAAAGAAAATATTGATAGGCTAAATCAAAATATGGAAGAGAATAAGAAAGATAATTTAGAAAGTAGGAAGGAATTCAATGATAAATTTGAGAAATTAGATAAAGATATGAATAAAAATAGTGAAGAGAATAAAAGAAATTATTTGGAATTCAATGGTAAATTTGAGAAATTAGATAAAGATATGAATAAAATAAATCAGAAGCTGGAAGAGAATAATGTAAAACTAGACAGTGTGGTTAAAGTCAATGAAGAATTAAGCATGAAGTATGATATGCTACAGGAGAGTATTCAGGGGGTGAAACAGGAAATCAGAGGTGAAATTAAGGAGGAGGTAGAGATGAAGGCTAAAGATATTATTAAGACAGTAGATAAGAAATTAGAAGCAGCAGAAAGTAGGATTCAGGAAAGAATAGTAACTGTGATTGAAGAGAAAATAGCAACTCAAGGTGAAAGTTTTAGCAAATTGGTAGAAGTGGAAACTAGGCAGGTGGTAGAGACTTTAGGGGAAACTGCAGTAGAATCAGTAAAGACAGCCTGTAAGGAGACTATAATTGAAAGTAGAATGGAGTCAGACGAGATTTTAGGTGAAAGCAAATTGGAATTAGCGGAGATTTTAGGTGAAATCAGATTAGAGTCAGACGAGATTTTAGGTGAAAGCAAATTGGAATTAGTGGAGACTGTAATTGAAAGTAGATTAGAGTCATTGGAGATTGTAGGTAAAAGCAGATTGGAATCGGAGGAGATCTTAGGTGAGGAACGGCAAATAGCGGAGATTTTAGGTGAAATCAGATTAGAGTCAGACGAGATTTTAGGTGAAAATAGATTAGCGTCAGAGGAGATAGTAGGAGAAAGCATAGTAGAGTTGAAGGAGATTTTAGATGAACGCAGGATAGCTGTAGAAGAGACTATAGAATGTAGCGAAAAAGAAGTGAAGAAGATGAGAGAAAAGATAGGGATAGAAGTAGGTAAGATAAAGAAAGTACTAAGCACCCAAGAGATTAAGATGCAGACAATCATAGATAAGTTAGATAGGCAAACTAGGGAAGAATTTAGTCCTGTGATAGAGGAAGTTAATATGAAATTATTAGTGGCAGAGAAGCGTGCGTTAAGTCATAGTCAGAAGAACATAATTAGTAAACAGGTTAAGAGGAGGAGAGAGATAAGGAAGAGGAGAAGCAATGGGCAACGGCTAAAGAGAAAATTAAATATTAGTAGTGGAGAAGTGAAGGGAAGACATGTAGGTAGATATTTTAGAAGTAAAATGAAAGAGAAGAGAATTAAGTTGTTAGTGGAAAAAGAAATCAGAATGAAAGAGAGAAAGAAAGCATATGATGTGCAGTGGCGTAATGAATTAGCCAGACTTGGGGAAATGATAGGAGGAAAGCCGAAGTATAATGTTACTGTTGATGAGTGTAGTCCGAAAGAGGTAGAAAGTAATGTTATAAGAAAAGAGGAAAATGGAACCCTAGAAAGAGATAGAATTGAAGATGAAGATGGTAAGAACGGTGAAATGCCAGAGAAAGTAGTGATGTAAATTTATATTACCGATAGTTACTCTTCCGTATGACTTAAATATTAAGTAATGAAGTTTAATATGACTTAAAAGAGGTAGATAAGAAACCTGCTGTGTGTAATTTTAATTCAGTCGTGAAGTTAGGATGGTAAGGGGCGCGTAGTGCCTACGCTTATTGATTTAGATTGACTAAAATTATTTAATTTTGAAGACAGAGGTTGTCGTGCTATTGAGCAATGCAGGTAAGTTGAATGTAGGTCCTTAAACTGCAGGTAAGTTGGATGAAGTAAGAATTAAATTTTAAAAGTAGGAAGGTTATTACATAGGTAAGTAATCGAAAGAAAGTAATAATTATTATGGCAACCATAATTAAGAATATAATGGTAATAAAGATTTAATTCAAAAGTGAGTGAAGATCAGATGATACAGTGGTAATAAAACGAATGAGTTGAAGAATTAGGTATTGATTTTTAAAGAAGTTTCAGTTGAGGACAGCGAGGTTATCAGTGGATATATTTTGAGAAATTTATAAGTGGTTTAGAATAGTTAATGGTAATGCGTTGTATGAATTAACCAACATCGGGTTGAAATGAGGAAGTAGTAACTAATTAGGACATCTGATACTTGTTGACAGATATGTGTGTGTGTATGTGTGTATTTTCACGTAAATGGACGTGAGTTTGAAGAAGTAAGCCAACGAAGGTAATGCCATTGAGCAATGTGGTTTTTAAAGTTTTGGTAAGATGCCAAATGAAGTTGTTTTTTGAGGAAGTTTTTGGTAAGATGCCAAATGAAGTTTTTTAAGGAGGAAGTTTTGGTAAGATGCCAAATGAAGTTGTTTTTTGAGGAAGTTTTTGGTAAGATGCCAAATGAAGTAGGTTGGAGGAAGTTTTTGGTAAGATGAAGTAGGTCAGCGAGGTATATTCCGTTAAGCAATAATTATTTTTTATGGTATCTACGGGACTACGTGAAGTTAATAAGGGAGTTTTTTTTTAAGTATATATGGATGTATGCACACAAGGTAATAAGAGATTACAAAGGTAAGATTGTCCAAGTTTTAGTTACAGTTACGCACGTTTTAAAGATATTACAAGGCTTGTTATCGAGCTAAACCACTTTTAGTAAAAAGTTACTGATGAATAATAACGAATTAATGATGTGGTAGATTGTTGTCCTACACACAGGTTAAAGTAAAGATAATAATTATAATTAAAAGGTTGACATAATATTTACTAATATTGAAAGGAATTTGTTATAATTCGACGTTTGAGGATTTAAAGATAATCATTTTTTTTTAGTAGACGAGAAATTAAAGTTTTATTTATGTCATACGGAGTTAGTAAAGATAAGTTTAATATTTTGAAGGAAGAATAAGTTGGTAAGATAAGTGTATACCTAAGGGGTAATAATGAAGTTACAATTAAAGGCAGGTGTAATTTACGCAGTTAATTTGGTAGAGCAGAGAGTGTCTGAACTGTGTTATAACTCAGGACTTGCTTTATGAAGTGATTATGGGAGAATATTTGCTAATTAAGAGTGTCGGTGTTATTGACTATCAACAGGAACACTGTCATTATTTTAGGAAGACAATAGTTAGGAAAGCTAAGTGTGATGTTATTATTCCAAGGAATTAGTCGAAGCATGTAAGATTTTTTAGCTGAAATTTAATGTGTTATTGGTCAGTAAGAGGTGACCTGTAACAGTAAGAAGAAGTGGGATTATACCACGAATAGGGGAGGTTTTTGTATGTGACGTGTGATGTCACGATGAGTTTTGAGAGATTCTGGTATAGCAAGTGTGAGCTATAGTCCAGGCGGTCAGAACAAGTAGGAAGTGGTGTTTGGAGGACACGGTACTTAATTAAGAGTTTTGAGAGAAAACTAAGGGGGGTTTTTAGGCATTCAGCAAAAAGTCAAATCATGAATAGACTAAGTTCAAAGTATAAGAGCATTAATATTTTGTGGAACGAAATATTTATTCCGAGGAGTTTGTCATGTGTTTTTGTGAAATAGTTTAGTGATATACGTAATTCAGGTATTGAGTAGTATTTTGTCCAAGTCTTAATCATTTTGTTATGGTAAGTAAGGAATGACGTTACGGTAAAGTTATATCTTGACGCTAAGTTAAATTTTATAAAGTGAACGAGAAGTCAGATTTTATGTTTATTGGTAATTTTGAAAATCCAAGTTATTGTTTTCGAGAAGTAGTAAAGAGGAATTATGGTTTTATGAGAAGTTAAGAAGTCGTGGAGACTTAGGAAGTATTAATTTGGAAGGAGGCGGCCGTGGCCTAAGAAAGAATTAAGCCACGAAGGCAGGTGAGTAGTAACTTGGATATTTAAATGAACTGTTTAATAACTGCTTTGAGGTATTTCGATGTCATTATGTATTTGGGGAAATATTTACATGTATGACATATGCACTGAAATAGGAATTGCCTTAGGTATTTTGCTAAGTTATTTTTTTCTTCAATTATTGAAATTTTACTGCATTTGAGTAATCCCTTTATAAAGACGAAAGGAATATTGTATTGTTTGCATCCTATTATCGTGTGCTGTAATAGTTATTATGGGTTAATCAGCTGGTATTACAACAATGTACTTCTACGCCAGACTGATATACAAAAACTACGTTCTAAAGAGATGAAGCCAAAATTGTATGTCATGCATACGATCACCGAAATATAAACGAGTGCAGCGTTGACATATATGTCAAAAATAAAAGTGAAGGGCATTTTATATGTATATTTTTTACAGCTCGTTTAATACATAAAGAAGAATGAACATTATGAACATTTGGAAGAATGAGATGAATGAAAGTTAAAATATGATTTTTTTGTGAAGAATACATTTATGTATATTTTTTTTACAACATATATAAAGAAGAATGAACATTATGAACATTTGGAAGAATGAGAAATGATAGTACAAATATGTAAAGTGAAAAGAGTATGTTCTTGTATATCTTTATGTATTGTTGAAGGGTATTATTTGTATGTTGTCGTTATGGGGGTATTAATATTTAAATTTGTATTCATTAATGTAGGATGTGTAGTGATATAAATAATGTTACATTTTATTTTAAATTATTTATATCAGGGGCGATTGTAACGATTCGATCCCATAGCGGTTATATTTATAGGGTTATTCATTTATAATTATCATATTTATTATTATTATTAACTAGTACATCCATGAGATGATTTTTATATCAGATAATTGTAAGCGGTTTTGATTATTATATTCAATTAGATTTTTATTAACAATTACTTGTAAAGAGACGAAGTATTATATATTGCAACAAGACTGGCGATATGGACTAACCCTGTGCGTCACAAACTGAACGACGTAGTAAGAATTTCACCACGGCAAACTGCGTCATTTTCCTGAGATGTTAAGAAACACACTATGGTGTAACCAACACGCCATTTTCTACGGTATATACGCGTCAATATATATTGCAAGTTATGAGTCAAGAATGGAGAAGGCTAATAGAGAGGGAAGCTGTGACACCACGTGACAAGGAAGTCATTAGTATTTGTACCTGCAACATCGGACAAGAATGGCATTGATCTACAGCTCTTAATGAAGGAAGGAAGTTGTAACCTTGCTTTCTGGGTCCTAATGGACTGAGCACCGAGAGTCGACACTGAACGATGTCTTGCCGACATCTATATCAATACATAATGGGTTATATCCCTGATCAAGAGTCTTTCTACAGATGGCAACGTACTTAATGAGGATATTTCATAGTAATTGAGATATCACATCATTTTTTTAAACATAAGCGACGTAACAACGAGATCATCGATCATTTCTTAAATATGACGAATCTTCGACTGGGTGAGCCAACAATTCAATAAAACTATCGTCTCTATTATAATTTAACTTCATTTAACTTTCAATTCATTTTAATATTCATTTTCTTTTAAATAATTAATTGCCGCATTGAGTAATTTTAAATTCAATTGTGTGACTATCACTATTCTGTTTTATTAATATTTTGTTTTTGCATTTAATAAATTCATTCTCTTCAACGTAATGCCTATTTCTTTCATTGTAGTTGGTACTTTAAGGCAATCATACTCCTTGATTAAATACGGATTGGTTAGATGACTTTGTCTCACTACGGCCCGGGTAAGTGGTTCTCGACTCTACTGCTGATAGCCGAGGTTAAATCAATAAATTTCGATTCACTATCTTAAATAGGAATCTGGCGCTCAACAACTTATTATATTACACTATCACAGGTAAGGTCACACCACAGTGTATATTATTTATTCTTATTATGTTTGTTAAATTGAACCACAATAGTCATCACCACGTTTAGTTAACTCATTAAAAATGTTACAATATCGAAATTTCTAATCAGTTCGAAATATAACTGACATAATGTAGCCTAATAGAGCACTACAGTTGGCAGCCCTGGTGACTGAATATATTCTTAGTTCCATCTCTTAAGGTACAGAATACAAAATTTGGTTAAGTCCAATGGATATCATGGACGTTGCATGTAGTGAGACATTGGACCTATCAGCGCGCGTAAAATCATGTTGGCAACAATGGCATGCATGTGTTGGTCAGAAATAATCTGAACTATTATGATGTATTGTTGTGTCAATTTTGGATGAAATCCATTTATTTTTATAGAAGTTAAATGCATTAGAAAATTGGACCAATCAGCAGGCTTAGAATCATGTTGGAAGCACTGACGTATATTAGTTACTCCAAATTAATCTATGTACTATACGTGTGCAAAGTTTAGAGCAGTTGGCTTGAATACTTTCTGATATATTGATATTAGGGTAAAAAATAGAGACAGCATTTATTAACAGTTGGCAGCCCTGGTTGCTCTTAAGAATAAGCATAATCATATCGGCTATAGTATCCATAGCACATACGAAATTTGGTTGAAATCCAATTGATAGTATAGAAGTTACATGTATTTACAATTGGTCGTATCAGCAGTCTTAGAATCATGTTGGTAGTACTGAGGTCCATTAGTTACTCCAAATTAATCTATAATGTCAGGTACTATACGTGTGCATAGTTTAAAGCTGTCAGCTTGCATACTTTCTGATATATTGGTATTTGAATAAAAACAATAGAGAGTGCATTCATTAACAGTTGGCAGCCCTGGTGGCTCTTAATATTAAACTGAAATATTATCTATATGTGTGCCAGTTTTGGTATAGCTCCCATGCATACCTTCCAAGATATACAACATGGAGCTGAAATTTCAATTACGATTTTTCAGCAGTTGGTAGCACTATCATCATTTTCAAATACGGCATTGAGATATTCAGATAGAGATCTTTACTCATACCAAATTTGATTTTGAACGCTACAGCCGTTTAGGAGTTGATAGGGGACACAGACAGACAGACAGACAGACAGACAGGCAGGCAGGCAGGCAGGCAGGCAGGCAGAAGGACAGACAGACAGGCAGACAAACATTTTCCCTGATCGATCTCATAAGTCTACTTTTTCCTCATTTTTACAAAATGTGAAAAGTAGGCTAAAAAAGCTCGAGAAATGGACGGAGAATTGACGAATGTCCTACTTTATTTTTCATAAAAGATATTCTTTGAACCTCTTTATGGTCTGAATAGAAGTATTCTTTGAACAAGGTAAAGTTTCTGCTAATTTTATGTGTGTGTTCGAGTCTTCAGTCTTTTGACCGGTTTAATGCAGCCCTCCATGCCTCCCTGTCCTGAGCTAATCGTTTTATCTCTATAAAGTTACCACACCCTACATCCGAGGCAATCTGTTTAACATATTCTGTCCTTGATCTACCCATACAGTTCTTGTCCTCGACCCTTTCTTCCATAACTAAGTTTACTATTCCTGGATGTCTTAGAATGTGTCCTACCAATTTATCTCTGCTCTTCATTAGTAGTCACCAGAAACATCCCTCCCCTCCCATTCGTCTTAATACCTCTTCATTTATTACCCTATCTACCCTTTTGATATTCATAATTCTCCTGTAACACCACAATTTCAAACGCTTCAATTTTCCTCTTTCTTGTTCTGCCAACACCTCAAGTTCCACTACCATAAAGTGCCACGTTCCAAACAAGGGCTTTCAAAAATGACTTCCTAATATCTAACTGCTTGCCACGGTGTGTGAGTGGTCAACGTGTCGGTCTACTAACCCAAAGCTTGCAGGTTCGCTCCTGGTCGTAGTAAGTGATTTTAAAGGGTTGTATGGAACTGCGCCCAAGCTTCACTAATGACCCTGGTCATTAGCATAAACCTTTCAGAAGTGGCAGTGGAACTGCGCCCATTGAGAGCGGTCAGGTAGGTTCCCTCCCTCCACCCCTCTACCGAATTATGTTGTGTCGAGTGGTGTGAATTTGAAGTGACTCATTTCAAATAGGTTGTGTCTTGATTGCGAACAAGTTAAAAACCGTCCAGATTGCGAACAACTAAATATACCCTGTCCAGATTGTGGACAAGAGATTAGTGTTGGCCTGGGATACATAAAACAGGTACAGTCTTCAAAACAGACTAACATTTAATTTTTTGTTCTAGCAAATTAGCATTAACTGGTACATTGGGATGTTTTCGACAACCTACACATATTTTAAAAATAGTTTTGTTATTGCAAATGTTTAATAATCTAGTTTGAGGTAATCTTACCATTAAGAAGATTATTATATTATTTATTGTATAACAAAACTAGAGGCGTAGTTATTTATGGTGGATTAGAGAGAGTTGTGTTATTATTATTATTATTAGTGTAGCCTCCGTGGCTTAGGCAGCAGCACGCTGGCCTCTCACCGCTGGGTTCCGTGCTTCAAATCCTTGTCATTCCATGTGAGATTTGTGCTGGGCAAAGCGGAGGCGGGACAGGTTTTTCTCCGGGTACTCCGGTTTTCCCTGTCATCTTTCATTCCAGCAACACTCTCCAATATCATTTCATTTCATCTGTCATTCATTAATCATTGTCCCAGAGGAGTGCGACAGGCTTCGGAAGCCGGTACAATGCCTATCCTCGCCGCTAGATGGGGGCTTCATTCATTCCAACCCTGACCCGGTCCAATGACTCGAAAAAGGCTGTGGATTTTCATTATTATTATTATTATTATTATTATTATTCGCCTCTGTGGTGTAGTGGTTAGTGTGATTAGCTCCCACCCCTGGAGGCCCGTAGTACAGCTGCTTATCGGGACGGGGGACTACCTCTTATTCTCAGCAGTGCAGAAGCTAGTAGTGGGAGACAGTCCTTCACTTCCCCTTAAACCGACCTTGGGCTAACAGCCGACTTGACTATGGGCGCAGTTCAATCGGCCTAATTAAAAGGATCTGGAAATACCACTGATTATGGGCGCAGTTCCATATCTCCCATTTTAAAGGCGGCAAAAATGACGACACCATATCATACGATGTTGGCATGTCAAAGAACCCATTTGAATTCAGTAGGCCGTGTTCATAATGGCAAAATTAATCTCGGGAGTTTCCGCCAACACAAAGTTCCTCATTTCTCTACTAGAAAGCGCTAGTGTTCAAGGAGCTTAGATATCTAACCTCCTTGACTTTCTTAGTGCTTCAAGGAACAACGAAATTCGACATGCAAGCTACCCTTTGGGTATCAAATAACAAAGCTTGCACCCGGCACCGAGGCCATACGATATTATTATTATTATTATTATTATTACCGACAGTAGTGGCTACGCTGGCTAAAGCGCAGCATTAGGTCTTGGGGGCAAGCTCTCTGCTGACTCGGTAGACGCGTGGGTTCGAGCCCCACCGTCGGCTGTCCTTGAAATGGTTTTCCGTGGTTTCCCATTTTCAACACCAGGCAAATGCTGGGACGGTACCTTCTGACAGGCCACGGCCGCTTCCTTCCACATCCTTGCCCAGTTTCATTCACCATCATTCATTTCATCTCTCATTAACTCCTCTCATGAGGTTGGCGTCAGGAAGGGCATCCGGCCGTAAAAACCATCGCCACAAAGACTTCCATCGCATCTCATCCCCGACCCCGTTGGAAAACGGGAATAATAAGGGGTAGTCATACATTATTATTATTATTATTATTATTATTATTATTATTATTATTATATCTAAATCTACGTCAACAGATTTTATAAGTAAAATAAAACTGACCTTTACATTCTACTTACAAGGTAAGGCTTCTGCTAACTTTATAATCTTAGGCTGGCTGGGTGGCTCAGCGGTAACGTTCTTGCTTGCTGGGCCCAAGGTTGCAGGTTCGTATCCTGGTGCAGTCAGCTGGCATTTGAGGGTGCGCAAATGTGAGGGACAGTAAATTTACTGGCACGTTAAAGATCCCCTTCGGGGCAAAATTTCGACACCCCGGCGATTCTAAAAGCCGCAGTAGTTAAAAGGGACGTAAAGCCAATAACATTTTATTATTATTCTTAATTTTACAATCAAAACAAAAATGACCTTAAGATTCAAAATACAAGGTAAGGCTTCTGCTGATTTTATGTTCGACGATGTCAAAATGTCAATTTTATACGTACTGTAATGAGGCTCATTATAGTATAAGTTTTCATCATGGGACAGTTTCTCCCACCATTCAGAGCTCAAGAAACAGTTGTTACACCAATTAGGTAAGGATAGCATCGCACCTTCGCTGAGTTCCAAGGCCTTCCAATTTAAATTTCACTGCGTGGCCTAGTGTCATAGTGGGGTATTTGAGGAGGCCATGGTCAAATACAAGGTATTCTGTGCATCCCATGCGCTCTGTTCAGTACATAAAACTGGCGAAATCTCGACAGATATTTATGAATATTTATGTTCGAACATAAAATAGTTATAATAATTTTCGTCGAACATATACAGTAATTAAGACACTCGTATGGAAATTATAAAACTCGCATACGCTCTTTTTATAAACATACTCGTGTCTTAATTATTGCCATTATGGGCTCGTTGCATAATGTACTATTATGTTCGACCGTGACTATTATATGTCAGAAAACTGTATCATAATGATGGTCATTATAACACTATTTTTCATTATGAAACAGTTTCTCCCACCAATCACAGCTCAAGAAACAGTTGTTTGACCAATTAGTTGAGGATAGCAACGCATCTGCGCTAAGTTCCAAGGCCTTCCAATTTAAATTTCACTGCCTGGCCTAGTGTCATAGTGGGGTAATCGAGGAGGCCACGGTCAAATACAAGGTATTCTCTGCATCCCATGCGCTCTGTTCAGTACATCAAACTGGCGAAATCTCGACATATATTTATGAATATTTATGTTCGAGCATAAAATAGTTATAATAATTATCGTCGAACATAAACAGTAATTAAGACACTCGTATGGAAATTATAAAACTCGCATACGCTCTTTTTTTTATAAACATACTCGTGTCTTAATTATTGCCATTATAGGCTCGTTGCATAATTTACTATTATAAGCACAACAAAACTGACTAACGTAATGAGTTGAATCTTATTATGTGTATACGTGATAATTTCGTTAACACCCTCCTTCCACGTCATCAACGTTATAATAAGCTTCGGAATCCACCCCTCCTCCGTTTTGTGATTACATAAAATGTGGACGGTATCTTATAATAAAATGTATAATTTTTAAATACTCACCGATAGTGGTATCTCCCAACACTTGCAGCTGATTTTGACAATTGCACAATTTGACGTTCTGTCGAAAACCGGTTCCATTCTAAAGGATAAAAATGAACTCGCCAATGACAAACTTTACTGAACAACACTGAGGTTTCTTCTAGAACAAACCCCTTTTGAATATGAAGTTTTCACTTTATTTGTTAAAACTAGGCTACTAAAGAGAGACCCTTCTTGCTGAGTGTTCTCAAGATGACGAAGGTTTGTGAATGTGAGTTGAGGCAAACTCTGTTTTAGGGCGAGGAAGGGGAAGGGGTGGGAGAAGGGGTGGGTGAGCCAGCACAGACTTCCCCCCCAGATCACCCCCTCAACCCCTTGCCTCCTCCTTCCGCACAGTACCACGCCCGGTTTTCGAGACTGTCTGGTTTCCATGGCAACGACTTTGGGGATGTAGGCAGGCAGGCAGGCAGGCACACTGGCGGACGGACAGACGAACATGCCAGCCAGACTAGAGGGGGAGAGAAAGACTAAATTCTTCCTTCTCTTTAAAGGGGAAACAGAAACGAGAAGAGAGAGAGAACAAAAACAGAGTTGCCAACCGGTTTTTTTTGGATTGTGCAATAGAATTTGCCGTCTGAATTCGTAACATATCCCAAACTTGTTTAAGACGATACCTTTTCCAGAATTTTTGTTGTAAAGCAGAATGTACTGTATCCAGTTAAAAAGATTATTATTATTATTATTATTATTATTATTAAAAGCCTGGGTATTATCTCATTCTTTCTTTTGGGGTCACCGGAGCCAAGCCTGGCTCATTTGGGCGTTAACCTGAGATTTAAAGCCGAATGCCCTTTCTGACGTCACGTAATTAAAAAAATAATTAAATTTGCACCTTTTTCTCGCCGGGATTCAATCCCGGAGTGTTGGGTGTTGACCGGAGATTCCTGACGTCACGTAAATTTTCAAGTGAAAATCCCACCCAGCAACCACCGGGATTCAAACCCCAGTCGTCCGGGAGGAAGACAAGATGCAAGGCAACTGCGCCATCACACTCCCCTATTATTATTATTTTATTATTACTATTATTATTATTATCATTACTAGAGGACCTTTGCGAGAAATCTCGCATGTTAATTAACCACCCACCCGGCTTCACTGTTATGCGGGCTTCTATAAATATGTTTATTAGTTTAAAAGCACTTTTTAAACAAATTGTCGATATTTACCTTTTGTGCGTGTATGTGTGTCCCACCCCCTAATAACTTCTAAACAGTTGTAGCGATTTAAATGAAACTCGGCAAGGTCATGGTATTATTTTGGTCGACACCGAAGTGTCCTTCCAATTTTATTACGTTTCACCAATCCAACATGGTGGCAGTGCAAAATATTTCACCGGCATTCTGTATCTCCGAAACTATTACTCATATCACCCTGAAATTTAGTACGGCGATAAAGAGCACTACCAGACGTTCACCTATGTAAATTTCAAAAACCTGTTAACTGGTCAAGCGATGTTGAAACATTTTCTCATGATTAAACCATCCGAACGCAGTGAAATCTGGTACAGCAAATGTTTATACACATTGTAAGGCACTGGTATCTAATTTAGTTCAATTGTTTACATGACCTCTAGATGGCGGCCGTGCAAAATTTTAAAATTAATTTGTTATTTCTTATGTATTAATCATCCGATCGAAGTGAACGTTTTGATAATGAATCCACGCAATAATTGTCATCTAATAGTACATAACTCTATGGCCTACATACGTAAAATTCCACCATGACAATCATCCAAAATATTTAGACTGTAATCAATATCAATTAATCTATGATAGCAATCAAACTGAAATTTTATATGTTGATAGAAGCTATGAACATAAGTTCACCTATGGGACTTTCAATAACCTGGTGAGCACTAATCCAACATGGTGGCGACGCAAAATTTAAATATTCAAATGGACGTCTCTCGCGATTTAACCATACAAGCGCAGTGAAACTTGGTACAGTACATACTTATATAAATTTTAATCCACTGGCATCTAATTGATTTAAATTATTTTCATAACCACAAGATGGCAGCTGAGCGAAATTTTAAAATCTCGATTTTATATCTTGTATCCTAATCATGCGATTTAAGTTTGAACAAAACACCTACACAATAATCTTCATGTAATAGTACATAAATCTAAGGCCTATAATAGAAATCCAACATGACGACCATCCGAAATATTTAGACGGTTCTCAATATCTAAGTTAGGAATCTATTACAGAAATGAAACTGGAATTTTGCATATTGATAGAGGTAATTAACATAAGTATGATACAGTATAAGAAAATAGGCTATATAGTTCTTCATGGAGCTACGTGTTTCATAAATGAAAATAGGCTTAAAACCCGAGGGTACCACTTTCAGGATGGCTGTCGTCAGCGTCGGGATTTGAACTTAAGATCTCCGTACGCTCACCTATCCAGTCCAGTCTTGGATTGTTCAGCCACGCGTAGTCGGCTTACTAATAATGATAGGCCAACAATTAAAGGTAGAAACAAAATGCTGGGATAATATCGGCATAACGTATCCCTGTTTTAAAAGTCCCGGTTGCAATTTGGAGGGGGTTACAACCCTATAATGCTCCCCTATAGATAGCCCCAATTATTGTGACAGAACCAATTTTTTTAACGGCTCCTTTTTCTGGTTTTAACTCCAAGTTTCGGGATATCTGGCTACTCGGCAGATAACACGAACAAGTGAACGAAAACAATGAAACTAACAAGTCTCTCACATTTCAATTTGCCTTTGTATCAACTTCTCATATAAACGAGGATCCGTGTGGGGGTGGGAAATTACATGAGGGAACTTTAGTTAGAGAAATATGTACACCCCCACAACCTCCACCCTCCTTTTAGAATTTCACCTCTCCCGTTCCATTCACTCTTCCACCCCCTAGCCTGGTCACACCCACACCCTAGCTTACCCTGTTCTTGTAAGAGGAAAACGATCAGGTTTATATAACTTGACTTCTACCCACCCCCGCCTGCATTCAGTAATACTGTAGGTGTCTCTCTCACACCCTCTTACTTCTACCCACTCAGGTCTACCCACGTAACTTGCTGGCGTAATAATATACTATATTTAGACGTCTGTTTTATACAAGCAAATAAAATACACCTCCTTTTCAATAGGAAAGATGAGACCACGTTCATGGGATTTGTAGACTTAGAAAAGACTTTTGATAACGATTATTGAAGTATAAGGTGCATTCAAAAAGTAACGACCCGGAGGCTGGAATGCGCAAACCGGTGACGACATCGGCTAATCGTGGCGTGTGTAACGAGGTGTGGTTCCGACCAGAGCGTGGAAGGCCACAGCCCGTTGTTAGAGGGCATGCGTGCACGTCACGAGCCGATACAAGCGAGCAGCAGCATGCATCAATCGTCCAACCAAGACCAAGACAGTAGGCCATTCGACATGCTTCCAGGTGTGGTTGAAGACTGTGGGGCACCCATTGGGCACACACTTTCCGCAAGTGCAGTCGTTCCTTCATGATAGTGTGCACACTTCTGACGCTTAATCCGACCACGGCGGCTATGGCGTTCACTGTCACTCGGCGGTCCTGGGTAATGAGTGCATCAACCAGCTGGACGTTGTCATCGGTAATGCAGGGGGGTGCCCCAGACCGGGCATCATCGGCTAACGTCACCCGTCCTTCCCTGAAGCGCTTGTGCCACGCCTTGACCCTTGCAAGGGACATGCAGTGTTCGCCGTACACTTGTGACATTCGGCGATGAATGTCCGTTCCCCCTACTCCTTTCGCTGTCAGAAACCGAATAACACCACTTTGCTCTTCGTTTGACGCCTCCATGTCACTGTTTGCAATGCGACTGGCAGCGTTGGACGATTGATGCATGCTGCAACTCGCTTTGTATCGTCACGTGACGTGCACGCGTGCCCTCTAGCGCGGGCTGTGACCTTCCACGCTCTGGTCGGAACCACACCTCGTTACACACGCCACGATTAGCCTATGTCGTCACCGGTTTGCGCATTACAGCCTCCGGCTCGATACTTTTTGAACGCTCCTTATAAGTTGTTTGACATCTTGAAAAGGATTAGAATAAAGTACAGAGATAGAAGGGTGAACTACAATCTATACAGAAACCAGATTTGTGCCGAAGGACATGCGAGAGAAACTGGTATTCAGGAAGGTGTAAGGCAAAGCTGCAACTTATTACCCATACATTTCAATCTATACATTGAAAAAGCAATTTAAAGTAGGAGTAAAGATTCAAGGGGAAATAACCTCAACTCTGAGATTTACAGATGACATTGCCATCTTAGAGCCGGCCCCGTGGTGTTGGGGTAGCGCGCCTGCCTCTCACCCAGAGACCCCGGGTTCGATTTCCGGCTCCGTCAGGGATTTTAGAAACTGACGTGAGGGATGGAACGGGGTGCACTCAGCCTAGTGAGGTCAATCGAGTAGCTGTCTGACAGTGAGGCAGCAGCGGCTTCGGTGGCGTAGTTGGTAGCATGCTGAACTGCTGTGCCCAAGACAGCGGGTTTAAACCCGGCCGAAGTCGTCGGATTTTTAAGAGCGTTAAAAATCCTTCAGTATACCTTCCTTCGGAGGTGAAGTAAAGCCGGCGGTCCCGTGTCATAGATTTATGGCATGTAAAAGATTCTTCCACAGACTAAACTTGTGTGAAGCTAAATTGTTAGGTTAGATTTCGTCAGAACGCTCTATCAAAGTTCCATCGTTAACCACTAGGTATCATTGATATCTGGTGGCGAAAGTTGGAACTACTTGAAATTGAACGGAACTTGTAGCTTACCCTAAGGGTGTCCGCTGGAAACAGCTACAGACTCAGGCGAGTCGAACTTGTCCTCGGACAATCCCGGCACTAAAAGTAGTAAGACAGCGCCCCGGTTACGAAAACCAAGATTAACGGCCGTGGGGACCTGATTCGCTGACCACGCATCTCCCCAATATCTGCAGGCCAAATGGCTGGGCAGCGGTCGCTGGTAGGCCTAGGCCCTTCAAGGGCTGTGGTGCCAGGGGACATTGTTTTATTGTCAGCTTAGCCGATTCACCAGAGGATTTGAATGGATTTTTAATTGGTATGGACTCCATCTTGATGAAGGAATTCATGATGAAATTTAACGAATGTAAAACAAAAATAATGGAATGCGGCCGAAAGAAATCAGGTGAATAGCTAAAGGAAGTAGTCGACTCCTTATCTCACAAACCGGTCATCAGATCGAATCCGAATGTTAAGACAATATGAATTGGAATGTTGTATAACTGGTTTATTGATTTCAAAATGTTGTGTGTTCAAGAAACAAAATTGTTATAATATTTGTAAGGTAACTTTTTCTCGGCTCGGGGTCGTTGGAAAATGATGTTCTTGGTCGCGTTGTAATCCTTATACAACAAAAATGTATGCTGTATGACTGTGAAATACGTACATTAATTCACTTATTTTATATTGGTTTGTATTTGTACGGGGAAATAAGACATGGTTCACCAGCTAGTCGCTCCGGGGAATGCTGCACAGGGTTGCTGAGATGGAGCCCATCACTTCCGAGCGAGGCGCACCATGACGCGTGATGGGCTCCAGCTTGGCTGTACAGCTTTTCCCGGAGCGGCTAGTTGGTGAACCATGTCTTATTTCACCCTACAAATACAAACCGATATAAAATAATTGAATTAATTTACGTATTTCACAGTCATACAGCATACCTTTTTGATGTATAACGATTACAACGCGACCGATAACTACATTTTCCAACGACCCCGAGCCGAGAAAAAGTTATCTTACAAAAGTGATAACAACTTTGTTTCCTAAACACATAAAATTTTGAAATTAAGAAACCAGTTATACAACATTTGAATGTTTATTGTCTCAAAATTTGGATTCGATCTGATGACGGGTTTGTGAGATAATAATTCTTAAATGTGACGCATGGTTGAAACACGCTTAAAAACGAGCTTTTTTTGTGTTCCAACTGCTATAAAAAATATTAAAATATAAATTAAAAATTCCAACCCTACATGAGCTAACGTAAAATAGAACGGCGGAAATGATGTTGTTATTGGATTTTATGTAGGTCTATTGGTTACTTCACAAACAACCTTCTAACTCGAGTGCACATAATATTTTGGTCGACAGTAGGGTTATAGTTCGACAATAAATTACAGAATATTTACTACTTGTAGCCTATTACAGTATAATAACTTATGGAAGATGTGATGGATGAATGTAAGCAAATGAGAATAACAACATATTTTTTTAGGTGTTACAAAAATGTACGGCACAATATGCTGGACACATTCCTCACACGTAGACGAAGAAATTATGTTATATGAACATGGGTCCGGAAACGCTTCGTTTCCATGTTACACCTCATTGTCTCCAACTCATTAAGCATGGGAAACACACAAGAACAGAACGTCAGAATCATGGGGAATATGCGCTCTTCATTACGTCTTGTTACGTTGTCATTACCGTAGGTGCACCGCCAGTGTTTTGTTTGACATGGCCCTGTTTCCATGCGACTTAACAGATGTGTCTTTAGCTGTGCTACAAAACATGTAGCCTACTTCATGCACGATAACGCTCCTCCTCAATTTAGTCTTAATATCCGTTGGCTTCTAAATAACAGATTTGGTGACAGATGGATAGGTAGAGGTAGACCAATTGTCTGGCCTCCATGCTCTCTGGACCTAAACCCACCGGACTTTTATTAATGGGGGCATTTGAAAGCTCTTGTGTGTCGAACCCCAGTGCAAGATGTTCAGAGTCTCCATGCCCGTATTATGGAAGGCTGCGAAACCATAGGCTGCGCAATACTCCAGGGATACATCAGCGCATCCGAGATTCACTACGGCGGTGGGTTGATGCACGGAGGGCACATTGAACATCTCCTGTGACAAAGAGTTGCATGTGGTATGCTGGTACGTTCTGTTCTTGCATATTTCCCATAATACATGTGTAGGGCTCGGATTTTTAGGTAAATAAATATTTGTTTATGTAAGTACATATTTTAAGCATTTTTTCTATAAATACATAAATTCCTGCTTTTCCGTTATTAGCACATAAAATTACATATTATTTTCATTTTTAATTCAGTATGCCAGATCTTTCAGTTTATTGCATTTTTGTTCTGTGTTACCTCAACGGGGAAGAACCTGTAAGCTTCTTCATGCAGAGCGTAATGTCAGTTTGCAACTGTATTATTCTTAACTTGTCGCCCCGCGCCACTCACTGTGGAAGACGGGGATTTCCTTTTCCATAGCTATATTGCACCACGTGCTAGCCTCCCCCTCCCCTAGCTACCTGCAACCAGTGTCACTCACATGCAGTACATATGTGGCACTGTGAAGTACAAGGCAGTTCTACGATGCCTAAAGTGAAAACAACTACAAACTATCGTCTGTTGCAGAATTTAAAGGTAATTTTACTTCTGATGGAAGCGTTCTGTTCTGCCAACCATGTGGGAAAGCAATCAAGGCTGAACTGCGATCTCAAATTACACAACACCTCAAGGGCAAGAAACATATTGCAGCAGTTTCGCACCTTCAGAAGAAATGTTTCGTGATGCTCGTCGGTCATTTGTGATGGACAACCTGAAGATGTATCTCGTTGTGTATTGTAATGCTTCAGCAATCAGTGAGATATAGCATAAATTGCATTCATGAGTACTGCATATTGTTTATATTCACAATAATAAACTAGATTATAATTACATATTTTTACTTTTTTGACATATATTTCAGGTATTTTTAATACATAAAAAATAAATATTTTCCCGATTTTAGCACCTAAAAATCCGAGCCCTATTAATGAGTTGGAATCAATGAGGTATAACATAGAAACAAAGCGTTTCCAGACCCATGTTCATATAACATAATTTCTTCGTCTACGTGTGAGGAATGTGTCCTGCATTTTGTGCCATACATTTCTGTTACACCCTGTATCGGATGTAGAGGTTTTGTCAGTTAATTATTGCAGTAGCTCAGGTGACATTAATCTTTCTCATTTAAAGGTAGGGCAGTCAAAAAGCAGGTGCCGGTGATGTACAGTTTGAGAGGATCCACAAAAGCACGTATAGTCATTTACAACAGTGGTGTGAAATCGCTCAAAGTATGACGTGGATTTCCCATGTCCAGATAACAATTGAGTAAGCACAAAGCTCGGATCTAGTATTTTACTTTGAAGTCGATGTAAATGGTATATATGCAATGTAGAATAACACAATGTAATAAATATATATAGGCCTATAGCATGCACTAGAATTCTGTTTGTATACTATGTTTACTTATCTCAGTGGAGCGATCGCCGCACAGCAATTTTCTTGTCTCCAGGCTCGTTACTGGGAAGTATACCCTGTCTGCTTACATTTAGAAGTGTGGGGAATAATTATGTATTTTGCTTAAAAATCCATCTATAATAATAAACATAGCGAGTAATATTACCAGTTTACTTCACCACACAGAACATTTAGTTGATTTACTGTTGAAAATATAGAGGTGTGCAAACTATTAGACATGGCTGGCTGAGTGACTGAGCTGTAACGTTCTCGCGTGCTGTGCCCAAAGTTGTAGGATCGAATCCTGGCGCAGCCAGTTGGCATTTGAGGGTGCGGAAATCAGTAAATTTACTGGCACGTTAATGATCGCCTTCGGGGCGAAATTCCGGCACCCCGGCGTATCTAAAAGCCGCAGTTGTTAAAAGGGACGTGAAACCAATAACATTATTATTATTATTATTATTATTATTAATAAACTATTAGACTAAATTAATGGATTTTAAGCGTGTTTCAGCTATGCGTCACATTTAAGAATTATTATCTCAAAAACCCTTCATCAAATCGAATCCAAATTTTAACACCATAGACATTGGAATGTTTTATAACTGGTTTATTAATTTCAAAATCTTGTGTTTCCAAAAAACAAAGTTGTTATCATTTTTGTAAAGTAACTTTTTCTCGGCTCGGGGTGGTTAAAATATGTAGTTCTTGGTCGCGTTGTAGTCCTTATACATCAAAATACTGCGAAATACGTAAATTAATTCACTTATTTTGCATCGGTTTGTATTTGTATGGAAAAATAAGACATGCTTCAGCAGGTAGCCGATACGGAGAAAGCTGTACAGCGTTGCAAGGATGGAGCCCATCACGCGTCATGACGCGCCTCACTCGGAAGTGATGGGCTGCATCTCGGCAACGCTGTACAGCTTTACCCGTATCGGCTAGCTGTGGAACCATGTCTTATTTTCGCGCACAAATACAAACCGATATAAAATAAGTGAATTAATTTACGTATTTCACAGAATACAGCATAACCTTTTGATGTACCGTATACGGATTATAACGCGACCAAGAACTACATTTTCCAACGACCTCGAGCCGAGAACAAGTTAACGTACAAAAATTACAACAACTTTGTTTCTCGGAAACACAAAATTTTGAAATTAATAAACCCGTTATAAAACATTCCAATGTATATTGTGTTAAAATTTGGATTCGATCTGATGACGGGTTTCTGAGACAATAATTCCTAAATATGACGCATGGTTGAAACACGCTTATAAATGATCACTTCTTGGGTTCTAACTGCGATAAAAAATATTAAAATATAAATTAAAAATTCCAAACCTACATGAACTAACATACAACAGAACGACGAAAATGATGTTATTGGATTTTATGTAAGTCTATTAGGTACTTCACAAACAACCTTCAAACTCGAGTGCACATAATATTTTGGTCGACAGGAGTGTTATTTCCTTCCCCAAGGACTCACAACATTCCCCATAAGGAACTGCGTGGAGAAATTTTCGAAATGGGAGATTCTGGGGTATACTTGAGCTGGGCAGTTTTCCTTTCATTGACTTTGGAATCAAAGTCAGGTGATTTCAATCCATGGTCCAGGAATATTTGAATAGTTCATGAGCGGGCGCCATCAGTAATAAAACTCTTTGAATCCTTGTGCAATAAATTGGCAAGAAAGCTAGACTAACGTAATGAAAATCAAACAAAACGTGTCATTCTGGATTAGCAAGGCTGCTCAATTAGTGGAAACTCTAAAAAAAAAAAAATACTGTCAGTTTCCTAAAAGAAAATGTAATTGAGACTATTGGTTATCATTTGAAAAAATGCCACGCGAAAATTTTTAGCCTACTTTCGATTTTTGCAAAAAATGAAAGTAGACTTATGAGATCAACACAGGGCGAAAAAAGTGTGTCTGTCTGTGTGTGTGTATGTGTGTGTGTATGTGTGTGTGTGAGTCTGTGTGTGTGTGTGTATGTGTCTGTGTGTGTGTGAGTGTGTGTACTCTGAATGTCTGTCCCCCCTATCAATTCGAACACGGTAAATGCGAATTGAACGAAATTTGGTACAAAGGTAGCACTAGCAAAGGACACCTCAGTGTCATGTTTTATATCGCCGCCATCTTTACTAAAACTGAATGGCGGCCACTCAAACGTTCAAAACGTAAAATCAAATAACGACTAACCAAATCATCCGATCTCTACCAAATTTGGTAATAACATACCTTCGTATAGGATGGGTCTTGTGACCAAACTACATGGTCGTCCGCCATACCATTTCAGGATGGCGGCCGTGAGAATTATGCAAACTTTATAATCCATATTGTTACGTGCCACCCCCCTAGTGGCACTTTTGTTAACTGGATTACGGTCGGTAGGAAGCACAACACCAATTACTGCTTAAAGAAGTAGTTAACTTTATTGCGGCCAGAAAATTACACTACTCATCAGCAATTACACACAATAGGAACCTTACTCCAGTTTCCTCAAGTCTCTTGTTTGTGGAGAGCTCTTGCCCTTTCACTTGTCAACAAACCACAGAAGTTAATCCTGCCGCTAATGAGCCTAGTTGCCTTGACAGAACTACATGCAACTTCTTCCTAATGTGCGCCTACTACAGTACTTACGAGCATTTGCTCGCTGTTCACAAGCTGGGAGAAGCAATGTCACTGGATTTCGACACCACAATATCTCAGACACTCAGTGAAAGCACACTTACTCAGGCAGTCCCCTGTATGTTTCTCACATCGCCGCTACACTAGGGGTTTCGCAAGTCACCACACTTCTGTCACTCAGAATAAACGCTCACACTATTTCGTAAAACACAACAACAACCCCCGCTTGACAGGTCGCACTTATATAGCAGGCCGGTGACTCAATACATGCTTCTAGATCCATCCAGGGTTCACGGCTTCTCGAGGTTTCCATCGCTGGTCCAGTCACGAATATTCTGGACTATCCCTTTGTCTTAGTAGCCCTGTTGCATAAGGCACACGCAATACAGGAGGCAGGCCACAGCCCAGTCCCTGGGGCAGTTGTGACTCAAGCGGCGAGCGATGACACAAACTCACAGCCGTAACAATATCATGGGACCCACCAGTTCCGATTATCGAGCCGAGAATCGTTTTAACTGTTCTAAAGGAAGAGGCACGTTCGAAATTAAAAGTTTATTTTGTAATACTATAGTGCAGACGTGATTTTAAAAAGCTGAGCCGATTCAGTAATAAGACAAGATGGCAGCGGATATCTTGTGCCTGACTTATATTTCACTAATTTGAGTATTGCATGCAATATAGCGTACTGATACAAAATAAATAAACTTTGTATGAAATGCTTTATATATAAATAATATACTCCAGTGATGAAATCGTTTAGTATAAATCATTATTTGCTAACAAGTTCTATGTAAGTCATTTTATATAGAACTATATTCGTTGATACAATTAGCTCAGTGGTAGAGCGTTAGCCTATCGCTCAAATGCCTTTGGTTCAAACCCGATCAGAGCTAGGTTTTTTGCTTAAAATGTTATATGTTTATTGTTTTGTAATGACTCAGATGTTTTAAAATTAAGCGTTATATTGTGCATATTATGGTGTAAAATATATATTTAATTAAAACATAATTCGCCAGCAGATTTACTCGAGACATCTAGCTGCCAAAAAGGTAACTGCACGCCGACCTACTTATTAACTTCCAGATTTTATTGAAAAGTTTCTTCTTCTGGCCGCTAGAATGCACTCGCTCTGTTAGGATTATATTGTTCGATATTTCACCACTAGATGTCACGACTAGTCTACGTGGGGCTCCATTGATTACTATACCATTGGCATTCTATGCGCATCGAATTTGAAGAATGACAAGATGATACTACGATACATTTTTACTTTTTATTTTAAAGGGTTTGTAACAGCCTATTTTGCGTTACTTGAAAATGTTATTTGAAGTAAAGAACAAAACGATTTCACATAGTAACTGAATTCAAGCCGTTGGTGTTAGTTCAGGTTATTAATTACTACTTTTATTTCAGGCAAATAGCAATCGAAAATATCCACATAGTTTGTATACACACGTCTCTGTAGGGTCATGGAAAGATTTGTTAATTCAATTAGGGTTGTAATAATAATAATAATAATAATATCGTATGGCCTCGGGTGCCTGGTGCAAGCTTTGCTATTTGACACCCAGAGGGTAGCTTGCATGTCGAATTTCGTAGTTCCTTGACTATGAAAGTCAAGGAGGTTAGATGTTAGATATCTAATCTCCTTGAACACAATAGCGCTTTCTAGTAGAGAAATGAGGAACTTTGTGCTGGCGGAAACTCATTAGGGTTGTGAAAGCCATGCACAACCAGACGTGTAAAGACATGCCTCAACTCAAAGTTGGATGTTGCCCACGGCAGGTCGTATATGTAATAATAATAATAATAATAATAATAATAATAATAATAATAATAATAATAATAATAATGTTATTGGTTTTACATCCCTTTTAACTACTGCTGCTTTTAGAGACACCGGGGTGCCTGAATTTTAGCCCGAAGGGGATCTTTAACGTGCCAGTAAATGTACTGACACGGCTCCCTCGCATTTGTGCACCCTCAAATGCCAGCTGACTGCGCCAGGATACGAACCTGCAACCTAGGGCCCAGCAAGCGAGAACGTTACCGCTGAGCCACGCAGCCAGTCCGGTCGATTATGTCTCCAGATCCATAACATTCTTGATATACTTCTTATCTTTCTTTCTTTCTTTCTTTCTTTCTTTCTTTCTTTCTTTCTTTCTTTCTTTCTTTCTCAATGATGGTAGCAGTTTTTATCTAGGTTGTGGCGTTTGGTAGAGGTAAATCGTTTCTAAGGTCTTCAACAAAGAATAGTTCTATTATACTCTTTGATAATAACAACGAGTTATAACTATACTCATACATTTAGGAGAAAGTAGGCTATATGTTCTTTACTGAACATCTTGTTACTTCATTATGTCATAAAAAGTCAAAATTAAATTTTGGTCAACTAGCATCGAGTGTAATAATTTGCTCTCCTCTGTAAAAATACACTTCATGGCGAAACATGAAATATTACAACAGAAGTTCCCGTTCAGTCAATCAGGTGTGTTTTAGAGCTGCAGACAAACATAAAATAAACCATCAAATTGAGTTTAACACGCAGTTAATTTCACAGCGTTATATAGAGACTCGAACCTGAGCGTGTTGTTTAGTGAAAAAGCTGAAACAATTTACTGGTCATTTATCACTAAATTGTGTTTCTAACACGAACAAAACGTTAAACCCGCATAAAAGCAGCGATAAGAGCTGTGTTATTGATTGGCTATTGTTTGTTTTCGCGGTAATCAGACTGTGGAGCGGGAGTAGAGTAAATCTATGCTAGTTAAAGCCTCATTATTAATACTTCATATTGAATATTAACAAAAAGGGGTTTAAACATGGTTTTCAAGTCCTTGTGAAGTCATATTAGTGGAATAGTTTATTCTTTTTACTGCGGCATAGGTCAGTTAGGGTGTAGATAATTAGATAATTACTGTAGCATGGAGTGGATTTATTATGTACTAATAAATAATTCTATATAAATAAAGGAATTCATGATATTGAGAAACAGAAAGAAAAATTCTTAGGAAAATCCATGGCGCTGTTTTCCGTAATAGAATTTGGGTCAGGAGACCAACAAAGGAACTTTATGAAAATACAGACACCATTATAGATAAATTTAGGAAGAGACGTCTGCAGTTCTATGGACACATATACAGGGTGTATCTTAATTATACCGACAAAAAAATCAGGGACGCTCTGCGTGTTAAGTAGAAGACGATGCCGCAATCGGATTGACGGAGAAAATTTTTCCCTCTGAGAAAATGAGGTTACTTTGTTACTTCCGGGCGCGCGATTCAAATCTACGAACTCGCCGTATTTGCTGAGCTAGAGAGCAAGCCGCTGGCCACTGCTGTGCTTCAGGCAAGGGAAGGGAGTGTGATAGAGATATGCTGGCGGGCATGCACAAGTTTCCTCGATCGCCTCGGCTTGCCGCATGCCCGCCAGCATATCTCTGTCTCCTTCTATCACACTCCCTTCCCTTGCCAGAAGCATATCAGTGGCCAGCGGCTTGCTACATGGCTCAGTAAATACGGCGAGTTCGTAGATTTGAATCGCGCGCCCGGAAGTAACAAATTAACCTCATTTTCTCGGAGGGAAAAATTTTCTCCGCCAATCCGATTGCGGCATCGTCTTTTACTTAACACGCAGAGCGTCCCTGATTATTTTGTCGGTATAATTAAGATACACCCTGTATAGGATGGATGAGAACAGACTCACTAAGAAGATTTTCAATATCGTGAATGCAAGTAAATTAAAGACCAGTTGGATAAAAGAAGTACATGAAGACATGGAATTACTTAAAATCTCTGAAGACGACATTAAGCACAGAGAACAATTTTGAAATAAATCACAAACACGAAAGTTATACAAGTTTCAAGGAAAGATACATCAGGGAATAAATGGGCAGAGGAAAGGAAGAAAAAGCACAGTGAACTAATGAAGAGGTTTTGGGAAGAAAAGAAGAGAGGAAAAGGAAGCGAAGCTGTGATTGGCTCAAGTTCTCAAGCTCTCCTGAAGGGGAATAATCGGAAATAATAATAAAGGAAGCTTTCTATCTGAACATTTGGAATGTTTGGGAACACATTGTATCTATCCCAGATGAGGTGTTGTTGTTTAAGTCTTCCGCCTTTTGAGGAGGAACACGCAGCTTAACAATTTATAGGGCAAAACATTTTTCTTTTACTTTTATGTGTTTTTTACTTTTTAATTTATTTGAATTTATTTCCATTATTAGACCCTAATAATGTTATTTTTTGTTTCTCAAATTTTAATGTTTATGGATTTTTTTAAATTTTCAATTTATGTTCTTGTAGATTTAATTTTGATATTTTTTATTGAATTATTTAATTAACTAATTTCAAAAAGATTCTTACAATTATTTTAATATATTTTTTATTGTTATGTTTATTATTTATTTATTTTCATACAGCCATCTATGGACTACAAATACACAACCATTATTCAGGTCTTCATCTTCTTCAAGGTGTTTCTGCCTTGTTGTTTAGATTCCTGCCAGAGATCTTTCATTCGTTGGCTCCTCCGCAATCGTTCTTCCACTGAAAGAGCGAGTCTTTTTTCGGGGGGATCCTTCACACTTGCAACTTTAGATCTGTATCCTGTCCTGCCCCACACTTCGACTAATCCTATGTTTGCCCTTTTTAAGTCTTGGTAGACCACTTGAAGCCATGGGGGTTGTACCTTCCACTTCTCTTGCAGATTAAGAATTTTATTAGCCAACCTCTCGTTCCCCAATCGCTTAACGTGCCCATAGAACATCAACAGTCTTTTCCTTATACCGACTGAAATCCCTTCAGACTTGTTATACAGTTCTTGGTTGGATCGCATTCTAAATTTATATTCTTCCCCAGGTAATTTTTGGGACCTAAAATTTTTCGTAAGAATTTCCTTTATTTTTTCTCAATTTCAGCAATTTTCATGCTTGTTAAAGTTTCTTCCGCATAGAGGCACTCTGGCTTAACAACTGTGTTATAGTGCCTATTCTTGGTCTGATACGAGAGGGACTTGGACTTGCAAAGTCTAAATGTCATATCCATTTTCCTAGCCCTTTTTTCAATGGCGAATTCCTCATTTGCATTGGGAGTTAAAATTTCACCCAAATACTGGAATTTATAACTCCTCGAATTTGTCCCATAATCAGTATTCATTTCTTGAACCTGATCCCAGTTGTCCAAATTCATATATTCTGTTTTTTCGAAGGAAATTTGTATACATGTTTTTTCAGCTATCTCCTTGAGCATCTCAATTTGTCTGGTTGCAGTTTCAAGATCTTGTGCACAGAAAACAACATCATCTGCAAATGCGAGGCAGTCTATTTTGAATCCAGTATTTCTATATCCAAGTTGAATTCCTTCAGGAATGCCTTGTTGACTTGTCACTCTGCGCCATTCTCTAATTATATTCTCTAAAACACAATTAAACAAAAGGGGGGAAAGGCCATCACCTTGTCTCAATACTGTCCTGACCTCGAAAGGTTCTGAGAGTTCTCCAAGAAACTTGACTTGTGAATGAGAGATATTGATTTTTCGTCGACTTCAAATTCTCTCAGAATTTCAATAAGGGTCTCACGGTCTACTGAGTCATATGCTTTCTTAAAATCAACAAATGTCAGGATCACCTTTTTATTGTTTCTCATGAGTTTTATTTTTATTAAAGATTTGAGAATAAAAATCTGTTCGGCACATGATCGTCCTTTTCGAAATATTCTGTTTGTCAAGATGTTCTTCTATTCGTCGTTGCAATGCTTATATGCTACAGGAAGTAATGAGATACCTCTATAGTTGTTGACATTAGTTTTATCCCATTTTATATGTTATTGTTTTGTTATGTTTATTATTTAAATTTTCATATTCTATTATTTTAATTTTATATTTATAATTCTTACTTCTAAATGTATATTTAATTTTTACACTTTACTTGTTAATGTAGTTTTAAATTGTTTAAAATGTTATCCAATACATTACGTCAAGTAGGTACGTACAGTATATAATATTTGATTTTTAGAAAATACTAGCAATTTGGCATGAACATTCTCCGAAATTTGGCTGAAAGATTCAACTATCAGCATTTTTGAAAGCATAAACTGTCCTTATGACAGGTGGTTAATAAAGAGACCACTATCACATAAAGGGCTAAGGAGCAAAAACAAGTACGGTTTTAATATTATAACTGAGCCTGTCATAAATCTTGTACAACTTATATACATTTCCAAGGAAATACACACATCTTACTATTAGAAGCTAAGTTTTACATTTTCAAAATTCAAATCGTAACTAATTTTATCCATTTTTCAAAATTTGGTTCTTGTTTTGTGCTGATATTCACCGTTTCCCTCATATCTCCCACGTTGAAGGGAATGTTTGAACTTTTTTTTTAAGTGGATGTTATAATCCTTCAGCTACAAAATGAATCTCCCTCATTTCTATATTATTCATTAATTAAGCGTTATATTTTCATTCCTATTTTGAGCAAACTAAAAAAATAGTTTATGTTCGACCCTGACTATTATGTGTTAGAAAACTGTATCATAATGATGGTCATTATAACACTATTTTTCATTATGAAACAGTTTCTCCCACCAATCACAGCTCAAGAAACAGTTGTTTGACCAATTAGATAAGGTTAGCATCGCACCTGCGTGGAGTTCCAAGGCCTTCTGAACTGCGTTGCCTAGTGTCATAGTGGGGTAATCGAAGGCCATGGTCAAATACAAGGCATTCTCTGCGTGTCATGCGCTCTGTTCAGTACACGAAACTGGCAAAATCTCGACAGATATTTATGAATATTTATATTCGAACATAAAATAGTTATAATAATTATCGTCGAACATAAACAGTCGTATGCAACTCGCCTATAATGGTAATTAAGACACTCGTATGGAAATTATAAAACTCGCATACGCTCGTTTTATAAATATACTCGTGTCTTAATTATAGCCATTATAGGCTCGTTGCATAATGTACTATTATGTTCTACCCTGACTATTATATGTCAGAAAACTGTACTATAATGAGGCTCATTATAACACTATTTTTCATTATGAAACAGTTTCTCCCACCAATCAGAGCTCAAGAAACAGTTGTTTGACCAATTAGATAATGAGATGCGCTGAGTTCCACGGCCTTCTAAATTAAATTTCACTGCGTGGCCTAGTGTCATAGTAGGGTAATCGAGGAGGCCATGGCCAAATAAAAGGCATTATCTGCGTCTCATGCGCTCTGTTCAGTACATAAAACTGGCGAAATCTCGACAGATATTTATGAATATTTATGTTCGAACATAAAATAGTTATAATAATTATCGTCGAACATAAACAGTCGTATGCAACTCGCCTATAATGGTAATTAAGACACTCGTATGGAAATTATAAAACTCGCATACGCTCATTTTATAAACATACTCGTGTCTTAATTATTGCCATTATAGGCTTGTTGCATAATGTACTATTATGTTCGACGATGTCAAATGTAAAAATTATATGTCAGAAAACTGCATGATAATGAGGGTCATTATAACACTATTTTTCATTATTATTATTATTATTATTTTCATTTTCTCCCTCCAATCAGAGCTCAAGAAACAGTTGTGTGACCAATTAGGTAAGGATAGCTGACTTCCATGGCCTCCTATTTTAAATTCCACTGCATGGCGAGTGTCATAGTGAGGTATTTGAGGAAGCCATCGTCAAATACAAGGCATTCTCTGCGTCCCAAGCGCTCTGTTCAGTACATAAAACTGGCGAAATCTCGACAGATATTTACGAATATGTATGTTCGAACATAAAATAGTGATAATTATCGTCGATATAAGCAGTCGTATGCTACTCGCCTATAATGGTAATTAAGACACTCATGTGGAAATTATAAAACTCGCTTCGCTCGGTTTATTAACTCACTCGTGTCTTAATTATTGCCATTATTGGCTCGTTATCTTCAGTTTTAACGTTTGATAGAAAGACTAATTAAATCCACAGATGTTTGAGTGAGATTCGGTTTTTAACTGAAGGTTTAACATCCACTTTATAAAAAGAAAACTCCAAAAATTCCTATAAATATGGGAAAGATCAGTGAAACGGTGAAAATCAGCACAAAGCCAGGCCCACATTCTGAGCAATGAAGAAAAAAGTTACGATTTGAATTTTTAAAATGTAATATTTTGCTCATGTGTGTTTCGTGTTGTTGTGCAAGATTTATGACAGGCGCGGTTATAATATTAATATCATTATTGTTTTGGCTCCTTAAGCTGTTTAGTATGTTCCCCCTTAATGCAGCCCTCCTTGCCTCCCTATCCTGATATAATTGATTCATCTCTACATGGCTACCGCATCCTATATCAGAGGCAATCTGTTTAACATATTCTAACCTTAGCTATAAATAAATGGTACTAAAATGAGACGAACAGAAAAAATATTTGTGTAAGAATTTGTTAATCAAAACCTATATTCATCAAATATAAACCTAAATCATAGACGTGTCGCCTAAAATAAAACAAGTAGTTCCGTGAAGAACTAAATGGTCTATTTTCATATATCCCACTGGTCTTTTCCATTGAGATTCTCCTGTTTATTGCAAGGATTTTCCGAGAAAAATCTATATAGATATTGATATTTGGCATCGCCGCCATGTTGGATTTCTGTTCATCAGGCTATTGAAAGACCCATAGGTGAACTTATGTTAATAGCCTCTATCAACATACGTACAAAGTTTCACTTTGATTGCTGTAATAAATTCGAAGATATTGAGATATGTCGGATGATCGCCATGTTGGATTGTTCTACATGTAAGCCATAGAGTTGTGTACCATTAGATGAAGAATATTACATAGGTTCATTATTCAAACACATGATTAGGAAAGAAATAATTTTAAAAAAATATTTGAAGTTTCACACAGCCGCCGTCTTGTTGTTATGAAAATAAATTGAATTGAATCAGATGTCAGCAAATTCAATCTTGTATAAATATTTATCCTACCACTTGCTACATGCCCTACACTCCACTCACAGCGAGACTCCTCCTCCAGTGATGAAGCTAGCCATGCATCAGTTTTTGTGGTAAAGTGTGCGATCTGTAACTTTTCCGCGTGCCACATCGGACTGCTTTAAATGTGCAAATCTGTCACATGGACATGTTGGTACCACTGGATTATTTCAGTGCCAATTGTGCCCCAATGACGTTGCACATCAGGCTTGCTTTAAATACGAACTATAGTGTGTGAGAGCGATAGTTAGTTACCTGTGAGATTGGACGGAGTGAATGTGAGTGGGTCAAGAATGCCTTTACGACGACGAAGAGGCCAGTATCAACCGCTCACTCCGTTTCAACGAGACGGTGTAATAGGGCTACGTGAAGGTGGATTTTCCTCCCGCGCTATTACAGAACGACTTAGCGGGAATGTTTCCACTTTGCATGCTTGTTGGCAACAGTGGTCACGAGAAGGTACGGTCGCAAGAAGACCAGGTTCCGGACGTCCCCGTGGCACCATCGAGAGGAAGGACCGCCGTATTTGGCGTATGGCTTTGGTGCATCGGACGGCGTCTGCAGCAGCAAATCTAGCGGCAGTTGGCACCACAGTGACGCAACGAACTATTCAAAATCGGTTACTTGTAGGACAGCTCCGAGCCAGACGCCCTGCGGCATGCATTCCACTTACCCCAAACCACCGCTGTCTGCGACTTCAGTGGTGCCAAGCGAGAGCTCATTGTTTTCCGATGAAAGACGATTCTGCCTTATTGCCATTGATGACCGTGTTTTGTTTAGAAGGAGGACAGGTGTGCGCCTGTCTGCGGTGTCGACATACTGGACCTACACTGGGCGTTCTGGTCTGGGAAGCAATTTCCTATGACAGCAGGCGCACTCTCGTGGTTATACCACGCACTCTGGCTGCAGATTTGTACGTCCGTCAGGTGATTCGACCTAGTGTGCTGCCATTCATGAACAGCATTCCCGGGGGTGTTTTCCAACAGGATAACGCACGTCCCAATGCCGCTGCTGTAACCCAACGTGCTCTACAGAGTGCCGACATGCTGCTTTGGCCTGCTCGATCCCCTGATCTGTCCCCAATCGAGCACGTATGGGACATCATTGGAAGACAACTCCAGCGTCATCCACAACGGGCATTAACCGTCCCTGTATTGACCAACCAAGTGCAACAGGCATGGAACTCCAACCCACAAGCTCCGGCGCCTGTACGACACAACGCAAGCACGTTTGCATGCCTGCATTCAACAGTCTGGCGATTATACCGGTTATTAATGGACCAGCATGGCACATTTGCGATGGCATTTCTCACGTGGACATTATCCTGTCGTCTTGTACCTATAAACAATTAAATATGTTACCTCACCAAATCTATTGCCAAAATTCTCTACATTCTTTATTTCATGGTGTTGGGATATGTTTTGCCGCCAGTGTATTTAGTTACTCTTTTCCATAAAAAATGAATTTTTTCAATTTTTTTGTTGTCCTGGAAAATATCACTTAAATATTGTTTTCATGCAAAGAGAATATTTATTTAATTAATGATTGATTTTATGAATAACAATCGAAATATTATTTTAATAATGTACATAACTACTTTGTACCGGCCGCGGTGGCCGAGAGCGCTAAGGCGCTACCTCGTGCCTCGCTGGCATCGGGAGAGCGTGGGTTCGATTCCCACCTCGGCCGTCCTGAAAATGGTTTTCGTGGTTTCCCATTTTCATCACCAGGCAAATGCCGGGATGGTTCCTTTCAATAGGTCCACGGCCGATTTCCTTTCAATATCCCTTCCCTGACCCGTCCTGAAAGAAAAGTACATGGTCATTGGCTGCATTAATAAAATTATTAAAAATTATTATTATAACTACTTTATGAATGAACTTCCGCAGAAAGAAATCCTGGGTACGCCACTGCACATAATCACCTCTACATTCAGGTTTTTAGAGGGAGGTGAAGGCTGCTTGAGTTAAGCTCTCGCAGTGAAGAGGCGCAGGTGCGCTTCATTAAAAGGGAGGTAGCGCGCAGTTCGCTACTTCTGTGGGGGTCCGGGTGCGGACACCAAGAGTCCGCTGATGAGCCAGCTTGGTGTCCTAGGTGAAACCCCACACAAGACACAAACCTATAAAAATTGCTGAGTTTTAATTCACTGGCCGTGAAAACCGATATAGGCTACCATATTTTTGGAAGCCTTTATAGGGAGGTGAAGGCTGCTTGAGCTTTTTGCTCTCTCAGTGAAGAGATGCAGGTGCACTTAATTAAAAGGGAGGTAGCGCGCAATTCGCTACTCCTGTGGGGGTCCGGGCGCGGGCACCAGAGCTGAGTTTTAATTCACTGGCCGTGAAAGCCAAAATACCATGTTTCTAAATATTTTATTTTTGGGAGGGGTTGGTTGGTTCCTTAGTTTAGGGGCTGCGACAACGCGGTCATGTAGCCCCGTGTACTTTGGGTGAGTGTAGAATCTGGGATGGACTAAAGCACACAACTGATTTTGTGCACCAGCCACCACTAGTTAGAACAATACGTCATGCGTATAATTTTAGGAACATGTCAAGGCAAAGTGCTAGCTGGAACTTCACTTCAAAGGAAAAAAAGAAATTCTACACCTTTGTAACAATTAACCTTGAAATGGTGACGACACGTGTCAGCGACACATGAAATACGAAACTGTGGCATGCAATATGGCAATCAAAAAGCTTCCAGCACTGACTGTGCTTTGAGCTGTGTCGAACCGTCTTTTGTACGCAGGGAAGACAGATGAGCAGCGTTCCAGCAAAAAAAAAAAAAAAAACAAAAAAAAAAAAAAACAAAAAAAAAAAAAACACGTAACTTATTTATTTATTTATTTATCGTGTATGGCTTTTAGTGCCGGGAGTGTCCGAGGACATGTTCGGCTCGCCAGAGGCTGTAGCTACTTCAAACGGACACCCCTAGGGTGAGCTACAAGTTCTGTTCAATTTCAAGTAGTTCCAACTTTCGCTACCAGATGTCAATGATACCTACAGTAGTGGTGAACGTTGGAACTTTGATAGAGCGTTCCAAATGAAATCTAACTTAGAAATTTAGCTTCACACAAGTTTAGTCAGTGGAAGGATCTTTTACATGCCATACATCTATGACAGGAGTGTTGGTTGGTTGGTTCCTCAGTTTAGGGGCTGCGACAACGCAGTCATGTAGCCCCATGTACTTTGGGTGTGTGTAGAATCTGTCTGATAACCGATGTTAATTGTGATGACTGTATTAGTGTGTGTATCTGTTTTTTTAAAATTCAAGTAAGGACTGCAACTCTGAATTTTTCAAATAGTTCCTACTTTAGCCGCCAAACGCCACCATCAATGACTACTAGGCCTAGTTCAGAACTTAGCTACTAGACACCACCGCAGTCGGCTCTTGGCAACGAACGTAGAAACCTAAGAGCGTTGTTTACATCCTTAACCTATCCAATTTAGCTTCACACAGATGCAATTAGTGGAAGGTTCTTGGTGAGTATTCTGTATATTATCATGTTCAGAAGGCAATATCTTTCAACAAATCCATTATATATATAAAATTGAATGTTTGTTTGTTTGTTCGTCTTTTCTGTGTTCATACACATTCATCCGATTGCGATCAATTTTTGGTGAGTTGTTGTGCCCACTCCCGGTATGGTTATAGGCATAGTAAATCCATTTTACAATATATAGCGCGCGATTCGTTTCAACAAAGTCCCACATGCGTTCTTATACCATTCATTACATTGCGATGAAATTTTGATGAATTGTTGTTCCCACTCCCGCGACGTTTTCTAACTTAGTAAATCCATTTTACAATAGGTAGCGCACGAGTAGATACAATAAATGAGTTACGACGCGTGAAGCGTTTCAACAAAATCCCGTGTGCGTTCATATACCATTCATGGATTGCGATGAAGCTTTGATGAGTTGTTGTGTATACTTACGTGAAGGGTTCTAACTCAGTAAATCCATTTCAGAGTAGGTAGCGCACGAGTAGATTCAACAAATGAGTGACAGCGCACGAATCGTTTAAACAATATACCGTATGCGGTCATATGGTATTTATCGGATTGCCATGAAATATTGGTGAGTTGTAGTGCACGCTCCCACCATTTAAGGTAGTTTAGAGGCACTTAACGGAAATTGAAAAAAATATTGTGTATCCAAAAGTAGCCTACTTCATGAAACAAAGTTACAACGCCAACGCTTGCCAGGTACGGCTTGTAAATAATAAGAGTCAGGGTTTTAAAGGTAACTAGGTTACCGTTACTCACCAAAAATAGTACCGTAGCGAAGTTACAGTTAAAGCGGCTTCGGTGGCGTAGTTGGTAGCATGCTGAGTTTCTATGCCCAAGATCGCGGGTTCAAACCCGGCCGAAGTTGTCGGAATTTTTAAGAGCGTTAAAAATTCCTCAGTATGCCTTCCTTCGGAAGGGAAGTAAAGCCGGCGGTCCCATGTCATAGATTTATGGCATGTTAAAGAACCTTCCACTAATTACACCTGTGTGAAGCTGAAACATAGGTTAAACATTTGAATAACGCTCTTAGGTTCCAACATTCGTCGCCGAGAGACGAATGCGGTGGCGTCTAGTAATCAACGTCTGAACTAGTAGTCGTTGATGGTGGCGTTTGGCGGCAAAAGTAGGAACTACCTGAAATTTCAATGTCGGCAGTCCTTACTTGAATTGGAAACAGATAACACACACTAATATAGCCATCACAATTAACACCGGTTATCAGACAGATTCTACACACACCCAAAGTACACGGGGCTACATGACCGCGTCGTCGCAGCCCCTAAACGGAGGAGCCAACCGATGTTACAGTTATTGAATGCGTGACAGTTACAATGATCGAAATAACGCATCGTAATAATTCCGTTACATTTGTATAAAATACAGTAGTTAGTTATTGTTTTAAGGGGCGGAACTACGAGGTCACCTGCCCCTATAATAATAATAATATCGTATGGCCTCGGGTGCCTGGTGCAAGGTTTGTAATTTGACACCCAGAGGGTGGATTGCATGTCGAATTTAGTTGTTCCTTGAATCACTATGATAATTAAGGAGGTTAGATATCTAAGCTCCTTGAACACCATAGCGCTTTCTAGTAGAGAAATGAGGAACTTTGTGTTGGCGGAAACTCCCGAGATTAATTTTGCCATTATGAACACGGCCAACTGAATTCCAATGGGTTCTTTGACATGCCAACATCGTATGACATGCGTGTCGTATTTTTGCCGCCTTTCAAAAATCACTTACCACGGCCAGGAGCGAACCTGCATTCTTGGGGTTAGTAGACCGACACGCTATCCACTCACCCACCTGCCCCTAAAATACAGTAAAACCCCGTTGCTACGCACCCGCCTATTACGCTCTTTTTGTAAGGACCCTGGACGGTTAGTTAAAAATACTGCATAATTTCTCTCCCAAAGAGAGGGAGTAATTCACTATGCTTATGCAGACGATATTGTGTTGGGTTCAACGGATATTATCAAACTCCAGGAATCAATAGATGACAATATGGAAGAATGGTGCTCCAGACACGAATTATAAATAAACACTACTAAGACAGAAATTATGATATCGTTCATAAATGAAAATAGGCTAAAAAGTGACAGTCAGTCTGAAAGACTAGACTTTGTGTCATTTTAAATGCTACAAATGCTGAATATTGCTAGAAAGGCTGGAGGCTTCTCGCTTCGCTCGAAGCCAAAGACTCGTGACATGTTAGACAATTACCTGCATAATACTTATCTTGCTTATCTTGTTTCAAATTACTCGCGAACGGCAAGTGCAAATCAAGGGCAAAGCAAGGTCAAGTGCGCGGGATGCCGTCACGCTCACCAGAGCGCGCCGGGACGTGCCCTTTCCATCCAGTCTAAAAATACTTATAGTGGGCGATGTATTAAAGATAGAGATATGCTCTCGGGGACTTTTTTGTAGAACTTTTCATGCTGACCAATTCTTACGCTCATAGTATATTGATATGTTTAACGGTTTGCCCAGCGTAAGCTTAAGAAGCACACGGACGCCAAGTTTGTTTTCGACTTTTTCACTGAAATCGTTACTGCTTGGCTTCCTTTGATTATACATAAATTATTTTCTACAGAATCTTTCCTCGAGATATCCTTTACAGAATGGCGAAAACCGCATCAAAATTCATCCAGTGGTTCTCGAGATTACCCGTGACATCCAAGAATCGGGGATTTTTGTCTTATACTAACGAAGTAGAGATTGTCGGGGAACACATGCACCAAGCAGTACTATGACGTTACACACCTCAGTGCATCTGGGTACATTTCGTCCCGTCACCGTAACGTAACGCCAGACCCCAGCGTAACGACGAAGTCGACAAGATTATTTAAAATGATAAAACTAAACATAAATTCTTCGGTATGTTGATCTTCCATCGTTAGCCTCCTAGTATAGTTTAATGAGCACATACATAATTGTTACTCTAACACTACTGGAATTAAGAGCCTTAAGGAACTGTAGATCTTAGGGCCTTGTACATTTATTTCCTATAAATATTACTATTCAATAATATTAGAAGTACAGTAGTTTTGCAGTGACTTTCCAGTTCTACTCCAGGCAAATATCGCGATTGTTTCTATGTTAAGGCCTCAACTGCATTCTTCCCTATGTTAGCCTTAATTACAAGTACACAACTACTGTAAATACAGACATCACAATTATACAGGTTACCAGACAGAACCCCCCTCCCCTTACACACCGGGTTGATAAACGATGTCAAAGCACTTCAGAGAATCTCCAGCCCTACCTTCTAAGTTGTCTTTATTTCTTTTATTATTCTTTGCATTGTGAAAACGGACGCGAGAACTGCCGCAATCTAAATGGTCAATACCGTTTCAGTCAACGAACAAGTAATTCAGAAGCTAAACCTATGATTACGTTTCCTATTCTTCTCTGACTGGATGTGTCGGTTTTTATTTTTATTTTCCTCCTGCCCTTCAAAAACATTACTGCGCATTATCGTTCGTCTTCCCCCCCCCCCCCCCCTTCTTGGTAGGCCATTTTATGTTGCTGTTCCTGTCTCTTTATTTCTCCGTCTTCTTCCATTTTACCCCCCAAAAATAAAAGAAAACACAAACGACCCTTGGTTTGGCCGCTCCATTTACAGTGTTGCCACGTCGCGTCACTCCCCCCTCTGGTCTGTGATCTTCGTCCGCAATCCCAGATCACATCATCGACCCCCCTCCAAATCAAATAACAAGACCAGAAGGAAATCAGATGGCTACAGTCTTCGCCCTGCTACGTAGCATGACATTATCTGGCAATCTTATACGTCACACAATCACTCAGTGTTCCTTACAGTAGAGGGGGCTGAGTGATGGATGGATTTCTGTATTTCGTAGCTATATCAATACAGTCACAGACTCAGGGCCGGTTTTAATAATATGCCGCCTATAGGCTAAAGTCCATTTGCCGCCCCCTCTATACCTCCCTATATTATTCTGCTAAGGTCCCATTCCAGTTTTGTACCGAAAATAAGGTCCCATTAACACCAACCTACACGTATGGGGTACCTACAAGTTCAGCATAACCCAATGCGTAAGCGAAACGCACTCACTTACTCTTTAAATGCCTCACAATTAAATAAATACCTTAAAACATGTATATTTACAATGAAATAATAAAAGAATGCAACACGGTAACCATGGTAACAGAATCTCACAGGTCCATCTATGTCTGTAAGATGCAATGCAAATCCAATTATTACATTACTGTGAAAGTTTCCAGACGGTTATAAGGTTATCACTGAACCAAATTAAGCTATAACATTCGTCAATACATACAGTATAACCCGCTTAAGGGGGTCAAGGGGCACTCTAGACCATGCCCTTCAAATGTTATTGTCTCACCAATCCAACATGGTGGCTGTGCGAAATATCTCACCAGCATTCAGTATCTCCGAAACTATTACAGATATCACCCTGAAATTTTGTACGGTAATAAAGGGTACTACTAAAAATTCACCTATGAGACTTTCAAAAACCTGGTAACTACAAAACCAATATGGCTGCCAAGCGAAATTGAGACTTTTAAATAGACTTTTCTCGCGATTTAACCATCCAAACGCAATGAAACTTGGTACAGCGAATGTTTATACACATTGTAATGCACTAGCGTCTAATTTAGTTCAATTGTTTACATAACCTCAAAATGGCGGCTGTGCGAAATTTTAAATCTAAGTTTTTATTTCATGGCGTAATCATGCGATCGAAGTGAAAGTTTGAATAATGAAGCTACGCAATAATTTTCCTTCAATGGTACATAACTCTATGGCCTATACATATAACAATACAAAAGGGCGAGCATCCGAAATATTTTGACGGTTCTCAATATCTACGAATCTTTTACAGCAATCAAACTGAATTCTTTTATGTTCATAGAGGCTATGAACATAAGTTCACCTATAGCACTTTCAGTAACCTGGTGAGCACACATACAACATGGCGGCGACGCGAAATATGAATATTTAAATGGACGTTTCTCGCGATTTAGCCATCCGAGTGCAGTAAAACTTTGCACGTTAAATGCTTATGCAAATATTAATCCACTGACATCTAATTTATTTCAATTGTTTTCAAAACCACAAGATGGCAGCTGTGCGAAATTTTAAAATCTCGTTTTTACTTCTTGTGACCTAATCATACGATTGAAGTTTGAATACCACACGTACACAATAATCTTCATATAGACTAATAGTAGCCTAAATAAATAAAAATCCAACCTGGCGACCATCTGAAATATTTAGACGGTTCTCAATATCTACGAATCTATCACAACAATCAAACTGAAATTGTGTATGTTGATAAAGGCAATTAACATGAGTAGAATATATGAAAATAGGCTGTATAGTTCTTCACGGAACTACTTATTATTATTTCTTTTATTATTGTAATTTTATTTTTATGATTTATATTTAATTTTTACACTTAATTGATAATGATAATGCTTTTAGTTTTAAAAAAAAATCTTATCCAACATATTACGTCAAGTGGATTCGAACCCACACTCTCTCGATGCCAATGAGGCACGAGGTAGCGCGTCAGCGCTCTCGGCCATCGTGGCTGGTCCTAATTATTATTATTATTATTATTATTATTAGGGCTCAGATTTTTAGGTATTTTTTTTATGTAAATACATATTTTAAGCATTTTTCTATAAATACATAAATTCCTGCTTTTCACTTATTAGCACATAAGATGACATAATATTTACATTTTTGAAAATTAGTATGCTAGATCTTTCAGTTTATTGCATTTTTGTTCGGTGTTACTTCAACGGGGAAGAATCCGTGAGCTATCTAATCTTCATGCAGAGCGTATGTCAGCTTGCAACTGCGTTATTATTAACTTGTCGCCCCGTGCCACTCACTGTGGAAGCCGGGGATTTCCTTGTCCATAGCCATATTGCACCACGTGCTAGACCTCCCCCTCCCCCAGTTATAGAACCAGGGTCACTCAAATGCAGTTCATTCATGGCACTGTGAAGTGTAAGGCAGTTCTACGATGCCTAAAGTAAAAACAACTGCAAGTTATCGTCTGTTGCAGAATTTAAAGGTTCTGTTCTGCCAACCATGTGGGAAAACAATCAAAGCTGAACAGCGATTTCAAGTTACACAACACCTCAAGGGCAAGAAACATATTGCCTCAGTTTCGCGCCTTCATAGTAAGTGTTTCGCGATAATCGTCGGTCATTTGTGGTGGACAACCTGAAGACGTCTCGTTGTGTATTGTAATGCTTCGGAAGTCAGTGAGACATACACACATCAAAAAAAGTTTTGCATCACCTCTGTTCCCAGATCTCCGGCATATAGACGTTGACTGTGTATATTGTATCCAAGATACAGTCCCTTTGACTGTTCATAGATGTCACTAAAACTGCTCAAAGATGTAAACAACCATGCATGAGCAGGGCCTATTAGACGGAGGGGGTACGACAGCCGATCAGTTCCAGTCATTCCACCAGGACGAAGGTACGCTGCTCATGTTGTCTGTAGTTCTACCATGCCTAGAAGGTCAATACCGCAGTTCGATCGCGTCCGCATTGTTACTTTGTGTCAAGAAGGGCTCTCAACAAGGGAAGTTTCCAGGCGTCTCAGAGTGAACCAAAGCGATGTTGTTCGGACATGGAGGAGGTACAGAGATACAGGAACTGTCGATGACAGGCCTCGCTCAGGCCGCCCAAGGGCTACTACTGTAGTGGATGACCGCTACTTACGGATTGCCGCTCGGAGGAACCCTGACAGCAATGCCACCATGTTGAATAATGCGTTTCGTTCAGCCACAGGACGTCGTGTTTCAACTCAAACTGTGCGCAATAGGCTGCATGATGCGCAACTTCACTCCCGACGTCCATGGCGAGGTCCAGCTTTGCAACCCCGACACCATGCAGCGCGGTACAGATGGGCCCAACAACATGCTGAATGGACCCCACGGAATTGGCATCACGTTCTCTTCACCGATGAGTGTCGCATATGCCTTCAACCAGACAATCGTCGGAGACGTGTTTGGAGGCACCCTGGTCAGGCTGAACGTCTTAGACACACTGTCCAGCGAGTGCAGCAAGGTGGTGGTTCCCTGATGTTTTGGGGTGGCATTATGTGGGGCCGACGTACGCCACTGGTGGTCATGGAAGGCTCCGAAACGGCTTTACGATACCTGAATGACATCCTCCGACCCATAGTGCAACCATATCGGCAGAATATTGGAGAGGCATTTGTCTTCATGGACGACAATTCTCGACCTCATCGTGCACATCTTGTGAATGCGTTCCTTCAAGATAACGACATCGCTCGACTACAGTGGCCAGCATGTTCGCCAGACATGAACCCTATCGAACATGCCTGGGATATGTTGAAAAGGGCTGTTTATGGACGTCTTGACCCACCAACCACTCTGAGAGATTTACGCCGAATTGTCGTTGAGGAATGGGACAATTTGGACCAACAGTGTCTTGATGAACTTGTGGATAGTATGCCACGGCGAATACAGGCATGCATCAATGCAAGAGGACGTGCTACTGGGTATTAGAGGTAGTGGTGTGTACTGCAATCTGGACCACAAATGCTGAAAGTCTAGCTGTATGATGGTACAACATGCAATGTGTGGGTCTCATGAGCAATAAAACGAGCTGAAATGTCGTTTGTGTTGATCTCTATTCCCTTTGTATTTAACGGTTCCGGAACTCTTGGAACCGAGGTGATGCAAAACTTTTTTTGATGTGTGTATAATAAATTGCATTTGTGTCTACTGTATATTGTTTATATTCACATTAATAAACTAAATTATAATTAAATATTTTTACTTTTTTGTCACATATTTCAGGTATTTTTAATACATAAAAAATAAATATCTTCCTGATTTTTAGCACCTAAAATCCGAGCCCTAATTATTATTATTATTATTATTATTATTATTATTATTATTATTATTATTATTATTATTATTCTATTATTAATATTATTTTGATTACCTCAAGAACCTAGTAGAGGCTACTTTAAATTATTACTACCGCTCTCCTATCTTCCATCACATAAATAATTTGAACGCTGCTTTAAGCGAATATAATGACCTCCTGCATAAAATAATTACCCTGTTTGAATAACTTCTCTAGCATTCGTTAGAAAGAGAACAGGCCCTTGCTGACGCCACGAAACTTTCATTGCGTGGTACAACCACTGCCAAATGTAGAATCGATACTGGCTAGCCCCCTCTGCATTAATATTGCTACGAATTCCTTTTATGAATTTACCTGCCTGGTTCTATATGCATAGCTCTCTGACGATGAATACATTGTTGATTCGAAACATGCAGTCTACACCTATCTGTAACTAGATTTTTGTCATTATACAGTATATGCGTTGGCATGTTTGCCATCTCTTGATGAATGCAGTACTTTTGCATTTGTCTGTTGGCACAGGCTAGAGTAAAATGTAGCTTTTCACCGATGTCTCAGTCTCAATCATGGCTGTGATTATATGGAAGCTACTGAGGTATGGGTGGTGCTTAGTAATGAATGACATTGAGGGCAAAGTCAGTGCCTGTGGATGCTGTGAAAGGTTCTACTCATAGGGTTTAATACTGCTGTTCTGACTCAGTGAGGAAAGCAATAGCAACCTACCTCACTCCTCATCTTGCCTAGTACGCCACAATATAGCGCTGCCTTGGTTTTTTGCGGGTATCTACCCACATAACCTAACGGCGGTACTTTTTGAGGATCCAACCAGCCTTCAGGCTGACAACCTAACAGACAGCCAGACAGTATATACGAGAAACTTAGGTTACAAAACCTGCAATGAAACGTGTACATTATATGTTCGACCCTGGCGAAATGTAAATATTATATGTCAGGAAACTGCACTATAATGACCCTCATTATAGGACAAGTTTTCATTATGATATTGTTTCTCCCACCAATCAGAGCTCAAGAAACAGTTGTGTGACCAATTAGGTAAGGATAGCATCACACCTGCGCTCACATTCATGACCCCCTATTTTAAATTTCACTGCATGGCGAGTGTCATAATGAGGTATTCCAGGAGACCATGGTCAAATACAAAGTATTCTCTGCGCCCCATGCGCTCTGTTCAGTGCATACAACTGGTGAAATCTCGACAGATATTTATGAATATTTATGTTCGAACATAAAATAGTTATAATTATCGTCGAACATGAACAGTCGTATGCAACTCGCCTATAATGGTAATTAAGACACTCGTATCTTAATTATTGCCATTATAGGCTCGTTGCATAATGTACTATTATTAGCCTACTTTCGATTTTTGCAAAAAATGAAAGTAGATTTATGAGATCAACACAGGGCGAAAAAAGTGTGTCTGTCTGTGTGTGTGTATGTGTGTGTGTGAGTCTGTGTGTGTGTGTGTCTGTGTGTGTGTGTGTGTGTGTGTGTGTGAGTGTGTACTCTGAATGTCTGTCTCCCCCTATCAATTCGAACACGGTGATTGCGAATTGAACGAAATTTGGTAAAAAGGTAGCACTAGCAAAGGACACCTCAGTGTCATGTTTTATATCGCCGCCATCTTGACGGAAACGTAATGGCGGCCACACAAATGTTCAAAGCTTAAATCAAATTACGACTAACCTAATCATCCGATCTCTACCAAATTTTGCAACGACATACCTTTCTGGGGGGAGCATCCTTTGACCAAACCAATAGGTCATCAGCATAATAGTTTGCGGATGACGGCCATCTTTGTGTGAAAATCGATTCCCCCTATTAATTCGAACACGGTGCAACCGAATGGAACGAAATTTGGTACAGAGGTAGTACTAACAAAAGGCACCTCAGTGTCATGTTTTATATCGCCGCCATCTTGACGGAAACGTAATGGCGGCCACACAAATGTTCAAAGCTTAAATCAAATTACGATTAACCTAATCATCTGATCTCCACCAAATTTTGCAACAACATACCTTTATGGGGGGAGCATCCTTTGACCAAACCAATAGGTCATCAGCGTAATAGTTTGCGGATGGCGGCCATCTTTGTGTGAAAATCGATTCCCCCTATTAATTCGAACACGGTGCAAATGAATGGAACGAAATTTGGTACAGAGGTAGTACTAACAAAAGGCACCTCAGTGTCATGTTTTATATCGCCGCCATCTTGACTGAAACGTAATGGCGGCCACACGAATGTTCAAAGCTTAAATCAAATTACGATTAACCTAATCATCCGATCTCTACCAAATTTTGCAACTACATACCTTTATGGAGGGAGCATCCTTTGACCAATCTAATAGGTCATTCACTTAATAGTTTGCGGATGGAGGCCATCTTTATGTCAAAATTGATTCCCCCCATTAATTCGAACACGGTGGAACCGAATGGAACGAAATTTGGTCCAGAGGTAGTACTAGCAAAGGGCACCTCAGTGTCATGTTTTATATCGCCGCCATCTTGACTGAAACGTAATGGTGGCCACACGAATGTTCAAAGCTTAAATCAAATTACGATTAACCTAATCATCCGATCTCTACCAAATTTTGCAACTACATACCTTTATGGAGGGAGCATCCTTTGACCAATCTAATAGGTCATTCGCCTAATAGTTTGCGGATGGCGGCCATCTTTATGTCAAAATTGATTCCCCCTATTAATTCGAACACGGTGGAACCGAATGGAACGAAATTTGGTACAGAGGTAGCAGTAGCAAAGGGCACCTCAGTGTCATGTTTTATATCACCGCTATTTTGATGGAAACGTAATCGCGGCCACCCAAATGTTAAAAGCTAAAATGTAATTACGACCAACCTAATAATCTAGTCTGTACCTAATTTTGCAACACCATATCTTTATGTGGGAAACATATTCTGACCAAACTGCAAGAACATCAGCCCAATAGTTTGCAGATGGTGGCCAAGTATGTGTGCAAATCGATTCCCCCTATCAATTCAAACACGGTGAAACCGAATTGAACGAAATTTGGTACATAGGTAGCACTAGCAAAGGGCACCTCATATTCATGTTTAATATCCCTATAGCACGTTGTATTTCAACAAGCTCCTACAACCAACATTCAATCATACTCCTTGAAAAGGACAAAGAGTTATAACAATACCCATGCATTTAGGAGAAAGTAGGCTATATGTTCTTTACTGAACATCTTGTTTTTTACAACCAATACATCCACTGATCCGATACAGTAGTTCATAAATCAGTTTATTTTTCGACATAGTCTCCATATCGGCGGCTTCGGTGGCGTAGTCGGTAGCATACTGAGCTTCTATGCCCAAGATCGCGGGTTCAAATCCGGCCGAAGTCGTCGGATTTTTTAAGAGCGTTAAAAATCCCTCAGTATGCCTTCCTTCGGAGGGGAAGTAAAGCCGGCGGTCCCATGTCATAGATTTAAGGCATGTTAGAGAACCTTCCACTAATTACACCTGGGTGAAGCTAAATTGTATAGGTTAAGAAACAACGCTCTTAGGTCCCTACGTTCGTTGCCAAGATTCGACTGCTGTGGCGTCTGGTCGCTAAGTTCTAAACTAGTAGTCGTTGACGGTGGCGTTTGGCGGCAAATGTAGGAACTATTTGAAAAATTCAAAAGTCTGCAGTCCTTACTTGAATTTAAAAAAAAAAACAGATAACACACACTAATACAGTCATCACAATTAACACCGGTTATCAGAGAGATTCTCCACACACCCAAAGTACACGGAGCTACATGACCGTGATGTCGCAGCCCCTAAACTTAAGAACCAACCAGTCTCCATATAGGTTTAGACACTTGTCACTTCCTGGGATGAGTTTCAATATTCCCCCCTGGTAACAATCCTGTCTTGCGTGTTTTGCTTTGTCGCGAAGTGTTTCAACTCCTCGTCTGAAGCGAATCGTCGACCTCCTAGGTGCTCCTTCAAGTGAGGAAACAAGTGAATGCTGCTTGGAGCGAAGTCCGGGCTGTAGGAAGGGTGGTCAATGATGTCTCAGTGAAACCGCTTCAACGGCGTGGTGGTCTTCTGGGCTGTATGAGGTCTCGCGTTGCCATGAAGGAAGATGATGCCCTCGTGGAAAATTCCTGGCCTCGGTTACTTATTTCGCCTAAAGAAATTGAATAACTGAGTGGATCTCTTCGCGAGTCCAGTTTTCCAAACGAGTCGCCTTTAGTTGTTTACCTACAACAGGGCCCTCCACACAGCGCTCCGGTCGTGCTATAAGCCAGTGCTCCGAGCACTGTGGTGGAAGGTAGTTTCGGTTGTGGTAGGATGAGCTTGGCTGGCTGAGCGCGCGGTCTGCCCGCCGCCGCTAGTCCAATGTGCTTTGCTGACAGCGTGTAAGTAAATCAGTTTCACGGTGGTCATGACTGGACATCATACAAAAAGATGGAATGGTGAAGCAGAAGCCTTTAAACAGAGTGGGAAATTTCATTTTTCTGTACAGCTTATAAAGAAGCTAAAGTCACTCAAGGTCTGTACTATCTGTTCATATTGGTTAAATGTTGTTGAATTTTCCTCTCTAATATGTTCACATTTCAGTTTGGAAGAGAGACCACTGAAAAATTTAACTTCTTTCCTACTGCATCGATTTCAAATTAATTTTGTGATCATATATATCGCATATTGATGTAGCAATGTCTAAGGTTTGAAGGCCATAACTTGAATGGTTTTTGAATTATTAATTTTAATGTGGTTTTTAATGGCATTTCATTTTTGAAAACAAACGTTTGGTACTCAAATATCAATTTTTACATTTCAATATTTTCAGACATAGTAATAGGGCATAGTTCTGTGCATTTCGTTTATGAGAATGTTTGTTTATTTACCCTTAGTTCATTTTTCAAATTTCAATATTTTTTTTTTCAAATAATTTGTACATAAATGCCATGAAAATTATTGAAACTGCATATTATTTAATATTAATGCAGAGAAGTATGCAAATACCTCATGACTACTTCCTACAAGAATTTTACTGAGATTGGTTAATATTTAGGGTAAAAAGTTGGTGTTGAAGTTAGAAATCAAACTTATAAGAATTTACATCTCAACAAAATGTTTGTTGAAATCACTAGTTCAGCTTTTTATCACCAGGAATCGCTACATTTTAAGGAAAATCAAAGAGTCAACTTTGGAACAAAGTTATCCGATTGGTGAGAAGATGGTCGTGCTTGACTGTGATAACATCATGCAGTCCATATTTATTAGACTTATTTATAATTCGTATAGAACCAAATCTTTCTGGGATCTAAGAGAGTAGTGGTTTTTGAGGGGTTCCGCACCCTCCACCTCCACACCCTCCACACAAGATGGCGGCGGCGCGATATCTCTCGAACGCATGGTCAGATTTTGACGAATGAGGTGTCATTGAACTCGGGCTGATACCCCCTTTCCAATGGACAACATATTTCCACCCCAAAATAAAACCTACCCCTACTAGGGGGTGAAATTGTATTTTTTTTAGAGAATCTCTCTTTCCAATTGCAACATGTGAGAGTTTGAATGTCGATATGGAATGAAACGTTGTTCTACATAAATTGCAATGTGCGGTGGATAGCCACTATGAATTAACATGCTTGTTTTCTGTTTTTTTACGCATGCCCACTCATGGCTTTTGTAAGAGGGTGGGGGAGCGGATCCCTATGGATGGGTTATTGTTGACGGGTCATTGTTGGCGGGGTCATTGTTGTTGGGTCCTTGTGGACGAGTCCTTGTTGACAGGTCCTTGTGGACAAGTCCTTGTTGACAGGTCCTTGTGGACAGGTCCTTGTTGACAGGTCCTTGTGGTCGAGTCCTTGTGGACGAGTCCTTGTTGATGAGTCCCTTTTGAGTGATCCTTTTGGACCGATCCCATTGGACTGGTCCCTACGGACTAGCCCATGAATTTATTTAAATTATGTCAAAGGGCCTAACTACATTTGCGTGTGTTGAACTGACGTTGTTCACCAACCCCCACTACTATAATGTGATAACGATATGAAAAGAAAGTGACGAAATACATGTGAACACGTGTCAGATGACCTTATTACCGTCCTCCTTGTGAAACAAGTCACATCCTGTTTTGGTTCATACGTGAGAAAATGCAAGTTCATGTATAATATGACCTAACACACAAGTGTACACATGTGCACGTGCACGATAAGAGCTAACAAGTCACAACCTGTTTTGACAGTGGTGGGAATAAGGCTAGAGACATGTACAAGTAGTCAAATTACTCCGGCAGACAAGCCCTTTCCTATGGATAACTTATTTCCACTCAAAAATAAAATCTAACCCTACTAGTGGGTGAAATAATAATTTTTAGGTAAAAGTCGCTTTCCATGTACAACATGTGGGAGTTTGTATGCCAATATGAAATTAAAACTCGTTCCACATAAAGTGCATGCATACAACTGAATGCCGCTATGATTTATCATTTTTGTTTTTTGTTTTACAAATGCGCAATTGGGTTTTTTGTAAGAGGGCGGGCTTTTTGAATAATGATTTATAGATACGTTTTTTTTACAAATTAACCAAAGATCCAAAAACTAAGAGGTCATCGGCTTTTTAATATCTTATGAACTAAGAAAGCTAGGGACTTGTATGAGGGGTCGTTGGACTTGGGGTGACGCCCTGTTTTTGAATGTATTATTCATTTTTTGTCAAAAGGGCCTAACTGCACTTTCGTTAATATCTCGCTAACTAATAATCACAGAGGGTCAAGTGAGATGTCATAGGACTTAAAATGGCCAACACCTCCCCATGACCAATGAATTTACCCCCCCCCCCAAAAAAAAACAGCAAGGTCATTAACCTAAGATTTTATCAACTAATAATCAGAGAGGGACAAGTGAGATGTCACAAGACTCAGGATGGCCAACCCTTTTCCATGACCAACGAATTTACCCAAAATACCCAAAACAGCAAGGTCATTGACCTAAGATTTTATAAACTTATCAGTAGAGAGGGTCAAGTGAGGTGTCATAGGACTACGAATGGTTAACCCTTTCCCATGACCAATGAATTTACCTCAAAAATTCAAAACAGCAAAGTCATTGACCTGAGATTTTATAAACTAATAATCGGATATCAACATGTGAGGTGTCATAAGACTTAGAATGGTCAACCCTTTCCCATGGCTAATGAATTTACCCAAAAATACCCAATACATCAAGGTCATCGACCTGAGATTTTATAAACTTATAATCGGATATGGACATGTGAAATGTTTACAGTGAGAGATGAAACATAGCTAGGTAGTGAAAGAATTATTGTAGGCTACATGTATGGTGACTGACAAATCTTTCACCATTGGAACTTGTTTTCAGATCAAACTGCAGTACAGAGAGAGTATAGGTTGTAGGTATGGGATAATAAATGACAAATGGTGTATACAAAATCTGATATATCGATTCAAGAAATAAGAGTAGACAATCTTTAATTGATTGGTTAAAGAGGATAGCTAAAATCCAAAATGGTGACTACATTGAACTAAACTGAACCAAGCTGAATCAAACCCAACCAAACCGAACCAAACTTAATCAAAAACAAGCCAATGGTTTAAGTGTAAAACTTGTGGGTGAATGTGGTCATTGGTAATGTCAGAAAGGAAAGGGATAACGCTCTACCTATAGAGGGTAAGGTAAAGCTAGTGCATGATGCTAATGCACACACACAAGTACATGAACCACACACAACTATCCTATGCAGTTATTATGGGTTGACTGTTGAAACTTGCTCAGTGGTTACTGGGACAAGATGGTCGCTACACACAACAAGCTTTAAATACCTGAGGCTAATAATCTATACACACACTCACACACACTTGTTCTAAACTAAACTGTCTTGCTGGCAGAGCTCACACAGTAGGTAAATGACAGAAATGCTTGGCTAACAGAAATACAATCATTTTCGGTTGTCTAATGTTACCAGCTAAACATTACGTGCTATAGTGGTGAGCACATGTGACTCTTTCACTGGAGATCTTAACTCGATTTCTAGCTCTAAGGCCTAGAACGAATCAAACTAAGAAAAAAGGATATGGTGACGCAGTGGTTAAACTGTTAGCCTTTCACTAAGGTAGACTAGGATTTGATTTTAGGTTAATATGCATGTCATAAACAAACAAATAAAAGCAGAGATAATGTTTAAAACTGATTACACTTGTCTCTTTTCAAATTATTACTTAGATTACAAATACAAACGTGGACTGGGTTTGACATACAGTTAATGCTTCCTATCACATACTTGACTGTAAGAAAGCCAAACAAGCAAAAGGCGTAGGTAGAGCAGTGGTAAAATCGCTATGTGTAGAGAAATACCTAACGGTTTTATGAACTGGCAAAGGTATGTCGCATAAACAGTGCAGGATACAATCCAGCAACCATAATTTTTATCTCGTGGACAAGAGAAAACATATATATAGAGAGAGATACATAGAAAGCTTGTGTGTGTGTGGGTAGCATTGGTTGTTTGACCAGAGAAAATACGGTGAGGTAGGGTGGGGAGAGGGAGAAGGAAGGAAGGAAGGAAGATTGTAGTTTTACGTGACCGTGAATCTTGTGATTATGAGCCACGGGACCTCCTTTTTACGTGGAATCCGAACCACAGGACATGGCATTTCACTTCGAAAATCTCACATGCATTGACCGGGAATCGAACCCGGGCCGCCTTGGTGAGAGGCATACAGCTAGACCGCTGAGCCACCACGCCCCCGCATGGGGGGGGGGGGGGGGGGAGGGGGAGAATTAGCACTTATATATGAATGGAAAATAGATTTTTTTCAATCGTTTTGTTTTCCAAATGCAGTGGTAGATAGTCGTTTTTTGTAAAACATTCTTACTTGCAGTAGTAATAAGCCTCTATGGTTCCGCTAACACATAGATAGACTGTATTATTGCCATGGTCAAGCACTCACATTAAGATCATTTACAAAATCATAAAATGAAAAATAAAAAATCTTGTTTTGGAAATATCGTTTTTCAACATACACACAAAATAAATATATAAAAAATTTGTAAACAGCAAAATGGAAAATCCGTGTTTCCATATAGACAAAATTTAAAAACCTTAAACGGACATTTAAGAAAATATATGCAAATGGGAAATTGACAAATGTGTAAATATGAAAATGGAACAAGATGTTCAGTAAAGAACATATAGCCTACTTTCTCCTAAATGCATGGGTATTGTTACAACTCTTTGTCCTTTTCAAGGAGTATGATTGAATGTTGGTTGTAGTAGCTTGTTGAAATACAACGTGCTATAGGGATATTAAACATGAATATGAGGTGCCCTTTGCTAGTGCTACCTCTGTACCAAATTTCGTTCAATTCGGTTTCACCGTGTTTGAATTGATAGGGGGAATCGATTTGCACACATACTTGGCCACCATCTGCAAACTATTGGGCTGATGTTCTTGCAGTTTGGTCTGAATATGTTTCCCACATAAAGATATGGTGTTGCAAAATTTGGTAGAGACTAGATTATTAGGTTGGTCGTAATTACATTTTAGCTTGTAACATTTGGGTGGCCGCGATTACGTTTCCGTCAAGATAGCGGTGATATAAAACATGACACTGAGGTGCCCTTTGCTAGTGCTACCTCTGTACCAAATTTCGTTCCATTCGGTTTAACCGTGTTCGAATTGATAAGGGGAATCAATTTTCACACAAAGATGACCGCCATCCGCAAAATATTAGGCTGATGACCTATTAGTTTGGTCAAAGGATGCTCCCTCCATAAAGGTATGTTGTTGCTAAATTTGCTAGAGTTCGGATGATTAGGCTAATCGTAATTTGATTTAAGCTTTGAACATTTGTGTGGCCGCCATTACGTTTCTGTCAATATGGTGGCGATATAAATCATGACACTGAGATGCCCTTTGCTAGTGCTATCTCTGTACCAAATTTCGTTCCATTCGGTTTCACCGTGTTTGAATTAATAGGGTGAATCGATTTTGACACAAAGATGGCCGCCATCCGCAAACTATTAGGCTAATAACCTATTAGATTGGTCAAAGGATGCTCCCTCCATAAAGGTATGTAGTTGCAAAATTTGGTAGAGATCGGATGATTAGGTTAATCGTAATTTGATTTAAGCTTTGAACATTCGTGTGGCCGCCATTACGTTTCTGTCAAGACGGCGGCGATATAAAACATGACACTGAGGTGCCCTTTGCTAGTGCTACCTCTGTACCAAATTTCGTTCCATTTGGTTTCACCGTGTTTGAATTAATAAGGGGAATTGATTTTCACACAAAGATGGCCGCCATCCGCAAACTATTAGGCTAATGACCTAGTTATTTGGTCAAAGGATGCTTCCTCTATAAAGGTATGTTGTTGCAAAATTTGGTAGAGATCGGATGATTAGGTTAATCGTAATTTGATTTAAGCTTTGAACATTTGTGTGGCCACCATTACGTTTCCGTCAAGATGGCGGCGATATAAAACATGACACTGAGGTGCCTTTTGTTAGTACTACCTCTGTACCAAATTTCGTTCCATTCGGTTGCACCGTGTTCGAATTAATAGGGGGAATCGATTTTCACACAAAGATGGCCGCCATCCGCAAACTATTACGCTGATGACTTATTAGTTTGGTCAAAGGATGCTCCCCACATAAAGGTATGTTGTTGCAAAATTTGGTAGAGATCCGATGATTAGGTTAGTCGTAATTTGATTTAAGCTTTGAACATTTGTGTGGCCGCCATTACGTTTCCGTCAAGATGGCGCCGATATAAAACATGACACTGAGGTGTCCTTTGCTAGTGCTACCTTTGTACCAAATTTCGTTCAATTCGCATTCACCGTGTTCGAATTGATAGGGGGGGGGACAGACATTCCGAGTACACACACTCACACACACACACACACACACACACACACACACACAGACACACACACACAGACTCACACACACACATACACACACACAGACAGACACACTTTTTTCGCCCTGTGTTGATCTCATAAGTCTACTTTCATTTTTTGCAAAAATCGAAAGTAGGCTAAAAATCCATGTTTCCATATCATGAAATTGAAAAACATCAAACTGTCATTTAAAAAAATGCAAATGGAAAATTGACAAATTGCAATGTGTGAACTGTGAAATTGAACAAATGGCTATCATTATTTAAAAAAAAGAAAGAACATGGTGCTCTATGGTTGAGGTGTGAATCAAACCCTCTCTACTTATTTGGACCACTCGAGACTGAGTAGACTAGTTTTAGTTGTCATACCACTTTTAAAAGTTTGTGTTAAATCTAGGAATTGAACCCAAGAGCTTGTAGGGGGGATCCAAGGTTATAATATGTTAAACAGATAGCCTTGAATGTAGGGTGTGGTAGTTATATAGAGATGAGACGTTTCGCTCAGGGCAGAGAGGCATGGAGATCTGCATCAAACCAGTCAAAAGACTGACGACTCAAACAACAACATGTAGAGCTCACCAAAATAATGTTGTGTAACGGTAAATGTTAGTCAACGAACAGTAATGCATTACTAAAACCCATGACACGATACCTAAGAGCTTTTCTAAAATTATGTTAAAATGCTTTTAACCCTATATTAAACACCCAGTTCACAAGACTCATAACTGCAATGTTATGGTCAAACAAAACAAAATCTATATTTCAAAACAAACAAGTGGTTTAGTCAATGTATACTGGAAAAAGTTTTATAAACACTCAAGTCCACAAAAGTAATTAAATTAGTAACTGTCAGGTTGACCGAGTGGTTATGGTGTTTGACTTAAGTTCAAATTTTCTGTACAAGAAAGCAAGGGTTCGAATCCCTTACCTGATATAACTATTACCTCAACATGGCTTGACCACACTGTATTATTGTGTACTCGGTACACAAACCATAGATAGAGTGTATTGTTTAAGGTCACTCTCTTTGCGAACATAGTCAGAGACTGTTGATGGTTAACAATTGCATTAATAGTGGGACATAGGGATAGCAATTAAGAAAAACAGACAATACCCATAGACTATTTTTATTTATTTAATGTAAGTACTTGTACAATAGTTATATACAAACTACAACTCTCTTTTGTCTATTACTATCTAGTCCTTTTCGATCCACTTGCATAACAAGGCAGATGACTTTGTAGTTCAGCCCCTTAAAACAACAACAACACTACCTCTTGCATAGTCTGTGATGTTGATGACTCTTGAGGCGTGGAAGATGGATACAACATAACTTTTACAACAGGGGTTAAACGTTGCTCAACAAACAATGCACTATTTTGAGTAGCAACATCTTTCTCTTGTACTAACTTATTAGCATTCTGATGATTTTTTGCCAACACCATCAGTGTCTTGTCTGGAGCACTACATTGATGATCACTCACACTTAAAACCACACCATTTCTACTTTTCATATTGCCTCAACATCTTGTTGACCTCTGTTTTGAGCATCGCCAGAATATTATTCCTTTTACATTTTGTCGTCTATAGTTATAAGAGTAGCCTTTATAGAGTACACGTTGTTTACCTCGGTTAGTTGTAGTAAGTTTCATAGTAGTAACTAACCTGTTAGTATGATTTGCACACTACAAAGGTTATCTCTGTTCTGGTAATAGAATTATTTAGCGTTGGCTTTTATATTTAATATGTACAGTTAAAAGTGATAGAAAAGAGGTAGAAACGTGGTAGCAAAGTGGTAGACAAGTGGTAGACAATTGGTAACATAGTGGTAGAAAAGTCGTAGCAAAGTGGTAGAAAAGTGGTAGAAAAGTGGCAGAAAAGTAGTAGAAAAGTGGTAGCAAAGTGGTAGAAATGTGGTAGCAAACTAGAAAAGTGGTAGCAAAGTTGCAGAAAAGTAGTAGAAAAGTGGTAGCAAAGTGGTAGAAATGTGGTAGCAAACTAGAAAAGTGGTAGCAAAGTGGCAGAAAAGTACTAGAAAAGTGGTAGCAAAGTGGTAGAAAAGAGGTAGAAAAGTGCTAGCAAACTAGAAAAGTGGTAGAAAAGTGGTAGAAAAGTGGTAGCAAAGTGGTAGAAAATATTACATGCATTGTTAAGAAATAGTTTAAGCGGTTACATGGATTCATTACACTATAATTTTAGCATCACGAAGCTCATTTTCTATATCCAAAAGTTCTTTCTCATATTTAGTATGACCAGCCTGTTTACAGGTATGCAAGTACTGAAGCCGCTGGATTAGCTTATTGGGATTGTTCCAGTAAACAAATTTAACAAATTATTTTTTGGGTGTAAACCATCATCATCATCATCATCATCATCATCATCATCATCATCATAATCATCATCATCATCATCATGGTTATCATCATCAATATAATTATCATCAATATAATCATCATCACTATTACTATCTAATCCTTTTTGTTCATCTTGCAATGCAACAACCTTTGGCATAGTTTGTGTTGTCTTTGATAGTGTTAGAGGTTTCTTAGACGTTAACGACTGTCCTAACATGTCTTTTTCAGGAGATAATAAATGCTCTTTAACAAACAAAGCACTATCTTGAACCACACTATTTTTTTCTTGGTCTTGCTTTTTTTTACCTTGGTTAGAGTATTTTGTCCATTTAAATGAGTATTATTTGGAGATTTACAATGATGATCGATTGAAATAAGTATGTTGGAGCCTTTTGTTTTAATTATTCCTCGACACTTTTTAGATCGTTGTTTCGAACAGCACCAAATAACAGTTCCATTTTTATTAGTTCTTTTTACAATATATGCATATCCTTTATAGTAAGCACATGGCTTACCATAGCTAGTCGTTGATACTTCCATGTCAACTGTTAAGCATAAACTAATCTCTAGTAAAGTTAACTCGATAATAAAAATGATAGTTTGTAGTATGTGCAGTTTAAAGTAAGAGCAAAAGTGAGAGTCAAATGGTAGAAAAGTGTTAGCAAAGTGGTGGAAGAGTGGTAGCAGTTTATAGTAGTCATGATCTTTTTTACCAGAATGTGATTTGAGTAAATGTAATTTTTAAACCTTAGCAGTGAGTAGTCAGTTAGTCTTGGTTCAGACAAGCGTAAACAGTTCTCCAATGAATCAGAGATCAAGATTTTCATTATGAAACAGTTGTGTAACCAATTAGGTATCGGTACTTGATAGCTTCACACATGAACAAAAATTCCAACATATCTGACATGAATTACATGATTTGAAAGTTGACAAAGAATATCCAATCAACCATTGTAGTTGCAATGTCAAACACAAAGACAAAATCAGCATGAACTTTTAAGTTACAGGAAAATTCTATGAAATAGACTATGCAGGAAATTTGAAAATACACATCAGAAGTTTGCAACACCATCCTTCTAGCCTATATAAATTATCGACATGGAAAGTGTGCACTGCCCCTAACATTAAACCAATTTATCAATAACGCAAGTCAACAATCAAAACATTTTGTGTTGATACATCACTGACATTTTTCTGTGCCTCTTTCAGTTTCTTCTCTTCTATTTGAACTTGAATATCTAGAAGCTTTTTTTTGCTGAAGCAAAACAATTCTTTGCAGTTGAGTGGTTGACATATTTTTTGTCTCTCCTGATTCGTACTGCATAGCTTGCTTAACGCTTTGTCTTATTTTTGTAGCAGCTGGTGATGCTTTTGGCACTTGATCTTGAGTGCTTGGCGTAAAACACTTCAGCACTGCCTCCGTCTTCTTGAGTTCTTTCCACGGGTCCTAAGCCAACACCAATGCTTCCTGGGAATTTATTGAAGACCGGATTTTCTTGCTGATTTAATACATAAAATAATTGTTTTTCCCAGTCTTTTAGTTTATTTTTTTAAATCCCAGTGGCATTCTTGTCTGTCTTCAATTTAATGTTGGGCTTCATGTTGCTCAGCAGTTTCTGTAGCTGGGCCACTGTGACTACCTTTCCCGTAGCTGTTGAGTATTCATCTTGAATTGTGGTCCAAGCTCTTGTTTTTTAGCAGAAATCACCGATGGAATTTTGGACTTTTATACTACAACCTGATTGACACACATTAGTTTAGTAAATAGGGCCCGGTCTAATCCCTTGTCCCCAACGGTGTCGTCTTCGCCTTCACTAGATGACATGATAATACACACTTCACTTAAGTTGGACGCTACCAAGTAACAACGTGGTCAAACTGTGATGTATCAGTGATCAGTGTTGCTTAACAATTTCATGCAACATCTAACCTCACCTAGTTATTCCTACCTAGTCCTAGCAGTTATTTATTCAACTGGATTTTAGCAAGAGCTAGTTCTAGGCACTAGTTCTTAACCCCTAGTTCCTATTTTTTATTCAACCGGCTCAATGACTGGATAGTCCTGACCTACAACTATAGCTCTAGGTGGCTGAAACTCTGCACAGTTACCAAACATATGTATTCGAATGAGCCCACACTAGTAATTTCTCTATAACAGACGAAACTCCAGGAGTATGGGCCTTGTAACCTTAGTTTCTGATCACCTCTCGTATATGTACTGACAGGCGTTACTATCATTTGCATGAATAACATATACAGTACCCCGTTATTACGTTCTTCAAGGGGTTGTGGTTTAGACGCGTAATAAGTGGGACAGCGCTATAGACGGGAAATGATGTGAAAGGTGGGAAAACAATTTTGAAACAATATTTCAGCAACATGCACATCGTACAGTATTCTATTATTTATTATTATTAAAATAGTTCGAACACAGTATTTCCTTTTTTTTTACCTTTTCATTTTATACGGAATTTTCCCTCTTTTCTCGACATGAAAAAAGCGCTATAAGCGGAATTTAGAAGCGATAAAATAAATGATTCCTTTATTGAAACAAGTAAACTAAATTAAGCATCCTAACAGGATTACACACACTAAAGGAAGAACACCCATAATGTCTTTCTTTCGTTCTTTCTTTCTTTCTTTCTTTCTTTCTTTCTTTCTTTCGTCCTTCCATTCTTTCGTCCTTCCTTTCCTTCTTGCTTTATATCTTTCGCCCTTTCTTCCTTTGTCTCTTTCATTCGTCCTTTCTTTCTTTCTTTCTTTCTTTCTTTCTTTCTTTCTTTATATCTTTCATCCTTCATTCATTTCTCTGTGTGTTTGATTATTTCATCCTTCCTGTTTTTCTTTAATTGTTTCTTTCTTTCTATCTTTCCTTATTTCTTCCTTCCTTTGCGTCCTTCCTTCCTTCCTTTCTTTTGTCCTTCATTTCCTTCGTCCTTCCTTCCTATATTTCGTCCTTTTTCCTGTCTTTCTTTAATTCTTTTTGGCCTTCCTTATTATCTCTCGTCCTTCCTTCGTTTACTGTACTTCTTTCCTTTTTTCTTTCTTGGTCCACCTCGTGGTGGTCCAGCATACTTGGCTGTCACCGTGGAGATCCATGTTCGATTCCCTCCACAGTCATCCTAGAAGTGGTTTCCGTGCTTTTTTCAACTTCTATTCTAGGAAAATACTGGGATGGTACCCAAATTAAGGCCACGGCCGTCTGCCACCAAATCCTTTCCCCAATTACAAATGCACACACTAGTACGGCTATCACAGTGACACAGGTTTTCAGACAGATTCCATATTATACACACCGAAGTACACGGGACATCACCAGCACGATGTCGCAAAGCCCATAAATTAATCAACAACAATTCCTTCCTGTCTTTCTTTTAATCTTTCTTTCGTCCGTCATTTCATCCTTTATTCTGTTTTTCGTCCTTCCTTTCTTTCTTTCTTTCTTTCTTCCAATATTCGTTAATGGTGCTCTAATAAGGATTGTTGAGGTGCGCCGACTACACAAGGCCTATCTGAGATTTGGAATCGTGAATGTACTGTAGCCTATGTAGCGCTCGACAGATGTGTATCGGGCATGTTCCCAGCTGTCTGTAGACCAGGTGCGAACTGGCACGAGCCAGCATACACACACCTGCCCTCCACACTGGGCTCGCGCTGTCAGCATGTAAGGACGACTTCATCAAAGGCTGGCCAGCCGGCACTTGCTGTCTAGATCAGATCGCCGGGGGGTACAGTTGAGATTCTCACTTTGAAAATATAGCAAGGTGTTCCAGGGGCCATTACTTTAAGTAGTACTTAACCAGATCTCGATTTCAAGCGAATATTTGACAGCCCACAAAGCAGGTCTCAGGTGCATCAAATGATGATTATGACGGTGATTACCAGGGTCCGGATTTTGATGATCGAAAAATGTTTAAAAAATGACCTATAAAATGACTGCAAAAATCCCCAAAAATTACCCGTTTTTTTTAAAATTACCTAAAATTTGAATGAACACATAATTTCATCACACATGTGATTTCTCACACATCAATAGGTACCTTTTTTCGCTATCGTTTTACCCTCCAGGGTTGGCTTTTCCCACGGACTAAGCGAGGGATCCCACCTCTACCGCCACTGAGGGCAGTGTCCTGGAGCTTGAGACTCTGAGTCGGGGATACAACTGGGGTGTGTGACCAACACTACGCCCAGGTGTCCTCACCTGCAAAGCGAACAGGGGGCCTGATGAAGGGATGGGAAGAGTGGGATGGTTAGGCAATGACGTGGGAAGGAGGCGGCCGTGGCCTTACAGTAGGAACCATCCCGGCATATGCCCGAAGACGAAGTGGGAAACCACGGAAAACCACTTCAAGGATGACTGAGGTGGGAATCGAACCCCCTCTACTAATTTGGGCCACCCGAGGCTGAGTAGACCCCGTTCCAGTCCTCATACCACCTTGCAAATTTCGTGGCAGAGCCGGGAATCGAACCCAGGACCTCCGGGGCGGCAGCTAACCATGCTGACCGCTAAGCTACGGAGGCGACCCCAATAGGTACATAATATAATTTAATTATTATTATTATTATTTTACAAATACGAATGATTTGCACACAAATACTGGTTATTATTTCAGTCTAATGTTTCTCCTGAAATGTGGGTAATCCAAGAAATAAGGGTTGAACAAAGTTGTGAAGATTCTCATGTCTTGGTATTCATCCTCACTTTCAGTTCCGTTAATATCTATACAGTACCATACGCAAAAAATGCATCATAAACCATTAAAAATGTGAGGAAATTACTCAAAACGTATAATATATTCTAATAAATTCCATAAATGACATAATAATGACCCGGAAAGCGAAAAAATGATCTAAAAATAAAATACTTAGAAAAATGACGAAATTATGACTTAATAAATATGCATTTCTGTAATGTGTGGGCCATGAACAGGATTTGTATATAAGTTATCAATGTATATGGTGAACTATTTAAAAGACGACATGTCATCAGAATCCGGGGCCTGGTGATTAGTAATGCCCAGATGTTTATGCCAGGACTAGAATTTTAATGCCCAATAAAACAAGGAAAAATGCACTTTAAAAATTCTGTTATGACCTAAACATCTCCACAAATGCCTTATAAATGTACTGTATACAATGAATGCCCTTAAAATTGGCAAATATTTTATTCTGATATCTGGTTTCTGAATATAAATTCAAAACCACGTCGAATGAAATAATACAGTTTGGTTGGTTGGTTCCTCAGTTTAGGGGCTGCGACAACGCGGTCATGTATCCCCGTGTACTTTGGGTGTGTGTAGAATCTGTCTGATAACCGGTGTTAATTGTGATGGCTGTAACTTATTAGTGTGTGTATCTGTTTTTCTTTTTTAAATTTATGTACAGACTGCAACTTAGAATTTTTCAAATAGTTCCTAATTTTGCCGCCAAGCGCCACCGTCAACGACTACTAGGCCAAGTTCAGAACTTAGCTACTAGACGCCACCGCAGTCGGCTCTTGGCAATGAACGTAGAAACCTAAGAGCGTTGTTTACATTCTTAACCTACCAAATTTAGCTTCACACTGGTGTAATTAGTGGAAGATTCTTTAACATGTCATAAATCTATGACATGGGACCGATGGCTTTACTTCCCCTCCGAAGGAAGACATACTGAGGGATTTTTAACGCTCTTAAAAAATTCGACGGCTTCGGCCGGGTTTGAACCCGCTATCTTGGGCATAGAAGCTCAGCATGCTACCGACTATGCCGAAGTACAGTTTAATACTGGTCAAGTTTATTTTATGAAGCTACAGAAATTTAAGAATTAAGTAAAGCAAATAACTTATTGAGAAATTAAATTTAAAACCGAGAACAATCCTCTTGAGAAGATGAAACCAGCCGTGGTAGCTATGCACGCTGAGGCGCAAGGCCATGAATCCAGGTTGCTCCGACTCAGTAGAAAAATGGGTTCGAACCCTACCATTGGCCGTCCTTGAAATGGTATCCCACGATTTTCCATTTTCAGATCAACTCAAATGCCAGGACCAAACCTTCTAATAGACCACGGTCACACCCTTCCAACTTCTAGCCAAGTTCTATTCATCTCCTCTCTCATAAAGATGGAGTCAGGAAGGGTATCCGGCTATAAGAACCATCAGCCACATATAAATTAATCGCATCCCATCCCCAATCCAGTAGAAACAGGAAGAACAAGGGGTATACATGAAAACACTCAAAAACTGTAAAAACCAATTAAAGTACCCCCCAGGAAGTACTTCAGAAGCAGTCAACCCCGTACCTTGCATGATGAAAAAATAGATTTATTGATTTTGGTGCCATAAAATTCTTCATTATTTTCTGAATCCAAATATATATAGTTTGTTGGGGTTTTGATGTCTACAACTACCTAAAATTCGTTTTTTAAAATTAGCGTCCCATGCTATGAATAATACACTTTTAACTTTGCCAGCTGTTTTCCGTTAATACTCATTTTTCATGTTTAGGTACCAATAACTAGGAAACCATTTAAGACAGAGGGCTATTTTTAGCCTATTTTCAATTTTGAAAAAAAATAGGCTTATGAGATCACCTTTTGTCCGTGTGTGTGTGCGTGTGTGTGTGTGTGATTCGTGTGTGTCCCCCCCCTAATAAAATCTAAACGGCTGGAGCGATTTCAATGAAACTCGGTAAGTTCATAGCACTATTCCCTGCGACCCCGACCGTGCCCTTCAAATTTTGTTACGACTCACCAATCCAACATGGCAGCTGTGCGAAATATTTCACCAGCATTCAATATCTCCGAAACTATTACCGATATTACCCTGACATTTTGTATGGTAATAAAGGGAACAACTATAAGTTCACTTATGTGACCTTTGAAAATCTGGTAACAACAAAACGAACATGGCGGCCAAGCGAAGTTGCGACTTTTAAATAGACGTTTCTCGCAATTTAACCAACCAAACGTAATGAAACTTGGTACAGTATATGTTTATATACTTTGTAATGCACCGACATCTAACTTCGTTCAATTGTTTACATAACCACAAGATGGCGGATGTGCGAAATATTTCACCGGCATTCCATATCTGTGAAACTATTAGCGGTATCTCCCTGAAATCTTTTACGGAGATAAAGGGCACTACGGAAGTCCATCTATAAGACTTTCAGAAACCGGTTAACTACAAAACGAACATGGCAGCCAAGCGAAGTTGAAAATTTTAAATAGACCTTTCTCGCGATTTAATGTTTCAAACGCACTGAAATCTGGTACAGGAAATATTTATACACATTGTAATGCACTGGTATCTAATTTAGTTCAATTGTTTACATAACCTCAAGATGGCGGATGTGCGAATTTTAAAATTAAGTTTTTATTTCTTGTGATGTAGTCATGCGATCGAATTGAAAGTTTGAATATTGAACCTACGCAATAATTTTCCTTTAATGGCACATGACTCTATGGCCTATACATTTAACAATTCAACATGGCGACCATCCAAAATATTTAGTCGGCTCTGAATATCTACGAATCTATTGTAGCAATCAAACTGAATTTCTTAATGTTCATAGGGGCTATGAACTTAAGTTCACCTATAGGACTTTAAATAACTTGGTGTTCACAAATCCAACATGGAGGCGACGCGAGATATAAAAATTCACATGGACGTTTCTCGCAATTTAACCATCCGAGTGTAGTGAAACTTGGAACAGTAAATCCTTATACGAATCGTAATCCACTGGCATCTAATTTATTTCAATTGTTTCCATAACCTCAAGATGGCAGCTGTGCGAAATTTTAAAATCTCCTTGTTACTTCTTGTGTCCTAATTATGCGATTGTAGTTTGAATACTACACGTACACAATAATCTGCATGTAACAGTACATAACTCTAGGACCTACATATATAAAATCCAACATGGCGACCATCCGAAATTTTTAGTCGGTTCTCAATATCTACGAATCTATTACAGCAATCAAACTGGAATTGTGTATGTTGCTAGAGGCAATTAACATAAGTAGGATATATGAAAATAGGCTGTATAGTTCTTCACGGAACTACTTGTTTTTCATTAACTTGCCTAATGGAGTTCTTGAATGTTAACCTATTTTCACTTCCAAAACATAGTAGGCATGGATTGGGAAGAGAAAAATTGATACCTATTTTTGAATAAATGTAAAAAGAAAGAGTTCGGATTTTTTTCTTGCATTCTGTCCCAATAATAATGAAAAAACATGGTTACTCATCTGCAATGATCCATTCCAAGTATGTGAACAAAATTTGAGAATATTTGATTGAAAAACAACTGAGAAATGTGTAGCTGAAGCAACTTACACAACATTTTTTAGCCTACTTTCGATTTTTGCAAAAAATGAAAGTAGACTTATGAGATCAACACAGGGCAAAAAAAGTGTGTCTGTCTGTGTGTGTGTGTGTGTATGTGTGTGTGTGAGTCTGTGTGTGTGTGAGTGTGTGTACTCTGAATGTGTATCCCCCCTATCAATTCGAACACGGTGAACGCGAATTGAACGAAATTTGGTACAAAGGTAGCACTAGCAAAGGACACCTCAGTGTCATGTTTTATATCGCCGCCATCTTGACGGAAACTTAATGGCGGCCACACCAATGTTCAAAGCTTAAATCAAATTACGACTAACCTAATCATCCGAACTCTACCAAATTTTGCAACAACATACCTTTATAGAGGAAGCATCCTTTGACCAAATTAATAGGACATTAGCCTAATAGTTTGCGGATGGCGGCCATCTTTGTGTCAAAATCGATTCCCCCTATTAATTCAAACACTGTGAAACCGAATGGAAGGAAATTTAGTACAGAGGTAGCACTAGCAAAGGGCACCTCAGTATCATGTTTTATATCGCCGCCATCTTGACAGAAACGTAATGGCGGCCACACAAATGTTCAAAGCTTAAATCAAATTACGACTAACATAATCATCCGATCTCTACCAAATTTTGCAAGAACATACATTTATGGTGGGAGCATCTTTTGACCAATCGAATAGGTCATTAGCCTAATAGTTTGCGGATGGTGGCCATCTTTGTGTCAAAATCGATTCCCCCTATTAATTCGAACACGGTGAAACCGAATGGAACGAAATTTGGTACAAAGGTAGCACTAGCAAAGGGCACCTCAGTGTCATGTTTTATATCGCCGCCATCTTGACGGAAACGTAATGACGGCCTCACAAATGTTCAAATCTTAAATCAAATTACGATTAACCTAACCATCCGATCTCTACCAAATTTTGCAACAACATACCTTTATGGAGGGAGCATCCTTTGACCAAACTAATAGGTCATTACCCTAATATTTTGCGGATGGCGGCCATCTTTGTGTGAAAATCGATTCCCCCTATCAATTCGATCACGGTGAAACCGAATGGAACGAAATTTGGTACAGAGTTAGCACTTGCAAAGGGCACCTCAGTGTCATGTTTTATATCACCGCCATCTTGACGGAAACGTAATCGCGGCCACCCAAATGTTAAAAGCTAAAATGTAATTACGACCAACTTAATAATCTAGTCTCTACCAAATTTTGCAACAACATATCTATATGTGGGAAGCATATTCTGACCAAACTGCAAGATCATAAGCCCAATAGTTTGCAGATGGTGGCCAAGTATGTGTGCAAATCCATTCCCCCTATCAATTCAAACACGGTGAAACCGAATTGAACGAAATTTGTTACAGAGGTAGCACTAGCAAAGGGCACCTCAGTGTCATGTTTTTTATCGCCGCCATCTTTAAGGAAACGGAATAACGGCCACCCAAATGTTAAAAGCTAAAATCAAATTACGACCATCCTAATAATTTGATCTCTACCAGATTTTGCAACAACATGCCTGTTTGTGGAAAGCAGCTTATGACTGACTACAAGGTCATCAGCCCAATAGTTTGCAAATAGCGGCCATGTATGTGTGGAAATCCATTCCCCATATCAATTCAAACACGGTGAAACCGAATTGTATGACATTTTTACAGAGGTAGGACTAGCAAAGGGCACCTCATGTTCATGTTTAATATCCCTATAGCACGTTGTATTTCAACAAGCTACTACAACCAACAGTCAATTATACTCCTTGAAAAGGACAAAGAGTTATAACAATACCCATGCATTTAGGAGTAATTAAGCTATATGTTCTTTACTGAACATCTTTTTTGAAAATGTATCTGTACAAATTTGTATTCATTTCACACATCCCATAAAAGCAAAGTAGCACTACATGGTCAAAAACAGCCCAGAATATACCGCTTCTTATATGTGACAAGAATCATAGCTGTACCTTTAGCATAAACCCAGAAAATACTTAGTAAATTGATGCCACTAAAATAGACTCTTTCATCGTGTAAGAGTACGTGGTGACCTTGGTATTGAAAAAATAGAATAAAATGCAATAAACACTCACTCTCACTCAGAAGGCTTCTATGGGACACGAAGATCCCGTGCCGATCTCACAAAATGCTTCCACCGAGCTCTGTTTTGGGCGACTTTCTGCCAGTTCCTGCACTGAAGAAGTGCTTCCCTTGTTTCAAACCACTGGTATGTTTTTAACCGAAATCTCTGTCTCATTTAAGGCTAATGGTTATATGGAAGATAGAGTGGTACGGGTGCTGCAAAAAAAAAAGACATTTACACCAAGAGTCTGTAGATGTTGTGATAGGTGTTACTCACAGGGTCATGGCTGGGTGAGGAATGCAGTAGCAAAGTACCCTACTCCTCATCTGGCCTAGCAATTTTCTCTTACATTTATATGTTTTGGTGGGTGGGGAACTATCCGGAAGTAGAATGGCCGCATTTCCGACACCTAGTTACCATGGCAACAAGTGCAAGTGCACTTAGTTCCCATTCGTTGAAGCGTACGCGATATTTATGCTGTAAACAACAAAAAATAGCAGTGCAGCAAGAATCATGGGAACTAGAGGGGCAAGGAAAAGCCTAGTAGTTCGCATATTTTCCGGAGCCAGTTTCAGTACCACTGTTGAAAGTAAACACCCTGACACATGCCTTTGTCACTTTACTCTACTGCAATAACTAACTAGGGGTAGATGACCTCGCTCTTTCACCCCTTAAAACTACAATAACAGACTAACAGACTAACTAACTAACTAAGTAACTAACGAAAAAGACGAAGAAAGAAACATTAAAAATTCAAAAAAATAAAAAAATAAAGATAAAAGATAAAAGAAGATTAAAAATTAAAGACAAAAGATAAAAATAAAAGAAGAAAAAAGATAATAGATAAAAAGGATAAAAGATAAAAGAAGATAAAAGATTAAAAAAACTAAACATAATAGATAAATAAAAAAGTTAAAGATAAAAAATAATAAATATAAGATAAGAGAAGAAAACAAAATAAAAGAAGATAGAAGATAAAAGATAAATGATAAATAATAAAAGGAGATATAAGATAATCGATGAAAGAAGATAAAATATACATGAAGTTAAAAGATAAAAGATAAAAGAAAAGAAATATAAAATAAAATAAAAAATATGGAAACTTGAAAATTGAAATTTTAAATTAAAATTAAAATGACTTATTTTAATGCTTAAAATGTACAATTATATTTTAAATTAAAAAAATTAAAATACAATAACTAATAAACTAACTAACTAACTAAATAAAACTAAAAAAATAAAAATATATAATACATTAAAAAATAAAAAATAAAAGCTTTAAAAATTGAAATAAACTATCTAAAGAAATGTTAGATCACACGTAACACTCCAAAAGGAAATTCAAGAAGGAACTAGGGCTTTAAGTTTGGGTGTTTTGTTGTTGTTGTTGTTGTTGTTGATTATTTAGGGGCTTTGCGACATCGTGGTCATATAACCCCGTGTCGTTCGGTGTGTGTAAAATTTACCTCAAAACCTGTGTTAATGTGATGTCTGTATTAGTGTGTATATTGGTAATTGAAGCAGGATTTGGGTAGGCAGCGGCTTTAATTCAGGTACCATTTGCCTGGAGTAGAAGTGGGAAACCACGGTAAATCACGTCCAGTATGTCTGAGATATAGTAGGAATGAACCCGCCTCTTCTCAGTTTTGCCTCACGAGGCTGAGTGTACCCCTTTTCAGCTAACACAACAGAATTAAATTTCTTGGCAGAGCCGGCAATCAAACCCGGGCCTTCACGGTGACATCCAAGAATGCTAGTCGCTGCACAAATAAATATTTAATTATTAGGTATTAGGAAGTCATTTTTGAAAGCCTTTGTCTGGAGCGTGGCGCTCTATGGAAGTGAAACTTGGACTATTGGAGCAGCAGAAAAAGAGGAGAATTGAAACATTTGAAGTGTGGTGTTACAGGAGAATGATGACGATCAGATGGATAGATAGGGTTACAAACGAAGAGGTATTAAGACGAGTGGGAGAGGAGAGATGTTTCTGGCGACTGCTAATGAAGAGAAGAGATAGGTTAGTAGGACACATACTAAGACACCCAGAAATATCAAGTTTAGTTACGGAAGGAAAGGTCGAGGAAAATAACTGTAGGGGTAGACCAAGGTTAGAATATGTTAAACAGATTGCCTCGGATGTAGGGTGTGGTAGCTATGTAGAGATGAAACGATTAGCTCAGGACAGGGAAGCATGGAGCGCTGCATCAAACCAGTCAAAAAACTGAAGACTCAAACACACAAACACACACATTGGCTTTTCTATAATTGAGATTTTTAAGGTAGGATACTCAGAAGAGGGTATGGTCCGGTATTAAGTAATTTGTAAGAATAAAAGGCAACAATGAGAGAATTTATATACAGTATAAGAATAACTAACTTGACTTAGTTCCTGTTGTCCCTCGTGGAACATAGGGCATCAATGAAGCATTTCCATCTGGTCCTGTTTGCTGAAAACCTCTTCACCTCACTCCAGGTCTTGCCCTCCTCTATAGCCTCCAAGTGTACAGATCTGCGCCACGTTTGTTTGGGTCTACCTCTCCTCCTCGTACCCTGTGGGTTCCAATCCAGTGCCTTTCTCTCAATGGCTTCATTTCCTTTCCTCAGGGTATGTCCGATCCATTTCCATTTCCGTCCCTTAATTTGTATGGCCATCTTAGTTTCATCCGTCCTTCTCCAAAGTTCTTGGTTGGATATTACTTCTGGCCAGTAGATGTTTAGGATCTTTCTTAATGATAGAGCGTACAGTCACTCGTCCTGCTAGAAGTCCCTTCCGGAAGTACTTTTGTACACAGCGGCGCGTCCTTCCAGCAGAACTTTGGACCCTTATGGCAAATGATTGAAATGGCCTTCCAGCAGGACGCGTCCTTCCGGCAGTACTTTGGGTTATCGAAGCGTAATAATACTGAAGATCTGGTACTGGGCAAACAATAAAAGTCTGTAAATATTCTAAAACAGTGTAATATGACTCATATTGACTAATACAATAACTGTCTCGTAATCACTTATTGACTAACAAATGTATAAACGTGTTTTCTTACAGTACAGAGACTATATAAATATATGAGAAGTATAAAAAAGTTGTAAACATTTTAAGATCTAAAATAGGCTATATAAAAATATATTTAAAATGGGATTTATTTCCCTACAACTTAAGCCAATTCAAAGAAGTAATATCTAAAATAAACATCTTAAATATATAAATGAAAACAAGATGTTCAGTAAAGAACATATAGCCTACTTTCTCCTAAATGCATGGGTATTGTTATAACTCTTTGTCCTTTTCAAGGAGTATGATTGAATGTTGGTTGTAGTAGCTTGTTGAAATACAACGTGCTATAGGGATATTAAACATGAATATAAGGTTCCCTTTGCTAGTGCTACCTCTGTACCAAATTTCGTTCAATTCGGTTTCACCGTGTTTGAATTGATAGGGGGAATCGATTTGCACACATACTTGGCCACCATCTGCAAACTATTGGGCTGATGTTCTTGCAGTTTGGTCTGAATATGTTTCCCACATGAAGATATGGTGTTGCAAAAGTTGGTAGAGACTAGATTATTAGGTTGGTCGTAATTACATTTTAGCTTTTAACATTTGGGTGGCCACGATTACGTTTCCGTCAAGATAGCGGTGATATAAAACATGTCACTGAGGTGCTCTTTGCTAGTGCTACCTCTGTACCAAATTTCGTTCCATTCGGTTTCCCCGTGTTCGAATTGATCAGGGGAATCGATTTTCACACAAAGATGGCCGCCATCCGCAAAATATTAGGCTGATGACCTATTAGTTTGGTCGAAGGATGCTCCCTCCATAAAGGTATGTTGTTGCTAAATTTGCTAGAGATCGGATGATTAGGCTAATCGTTAATTGATTTAAGCTTTGAACATCTGTGTGGCCGCCATTACGTTTCCGTCAAGATGGCGGCGATATAAAACATGACACTGAGGTGCCCTTTGCCAGTGCTACCTCTGTACCAAATTTGGTTCATTCGGTTCCACCGTGTTCGAATTAATAGGGGGAATCAATTTTGACATAAAGATGGCCGCCATCCGCAAACTATTAGGCTAATGGCCTATTAGATTGGTCAAAGGATGCTCCCTCCATAAAGGTATGTTGTTGCAAAGTTTGGTAGAGATCGGATGGTTATGTTAGTCGTAATTTGATTTAAGCTTTAAACATTTGTGTGGCCGCCATTACGTTTCTGTCAATATGGCGGCAATATAAAATATGACACTGAGATGCCCTTTGCTAGTGCTATCTTTGTACCAAATTTCGTTCAATTGGGTTTCACCGTGTTTGAATTAATAGGGGGAATCGATTTTGACACAAAGATGGCCGCCACCCGCAAACTATTAGGCGAATGACCTATTAGATTGGTCAAAGGATGCTCCCTCCATAAAGGTATGTAGTTGCAAAATTTGGTAGAGATCGGATGATTAGGTTATCGTAATTTGATTTAAGCTTTGAACATTCGTGTGGCCGCCATTACGTTTCAGTCAATATGGCGGCGATATAAAACATGACACTGAGGTGCCCTTTGCTAGTGCTACATCTGTACCAAATTTCGTTCCATTCGGTTCCACCGTGTTCGAATTAATAGGGGGAATCAATTTTGACATAAAGATGGCCGCCACCCGGAAACTATTAGGCTAATAACCTATTAGATTGGTCAAAGGATGCCCCCTCCATAATGGAATGTTGTTGCACAGTTTGGTAGAGATCGGATGGTTATGTTAGTCGTAATTTAACTTAAGCTTTGAACATTTGTGTGGCCGCCATTACGTTTCTGTTAAGATGGCGGCGATATAAAACATGACACTGAGGTGCCCTTTGCTAGTGCTACCTCTGTACAAAATTTCGTTCATTCGGTTCCACCGTGTTCGAATTAATAGGGGGAATCAATTTTGACATAAAGATGGCCGCCATCCGCAAACTATTAGGCTAATAACCTATTAGATTGGTCAAAGGATGCTCCCTCCATAAAGGTATGTAGTTGCAAAATTTAGTAGAGATCGGATGATTAGGTTATCGTAATTTGATTTAAGCTTTGAACATTCGTGTGGCCACCATTACGTTTCTGTCAATATGGCGGCGATATAAAACATGACACTGAGATGCCCTTTGCTAGTGCTACCTCTGTACCAAATTTCGTTCCATTCGGTTTCACCGTGTTTGAATTAATAGGGGGAATTGATTTTCACACAAAGATGGCCGCCATCCGCAAACTATTAGGCTAATGACCTAGTCATTTGGTCAAAGGATGCTTCCTCTATAAAGGTATGTTGTTGCAAAATTTGGTAGAGATCGGATGATTAGGTTAGTCGTAATTTGATTTAAGCTTTGAACATTTGTGTGGCCGCCATTACGTTTCCGTCAAGATGGCGGCGATATAAAACATGACACTGAGGTGTCCTTTGCTAGTGCTACCTTAGTACCAAATTTCGTTCAATTCGCATTCACCGTGTTCGAATTGATAGGGGGGGGGGGGGTGGGACAGACATTCAGAGTCCACACACTCACACACACACAGACACACACACACACACACAGACTCTCACACACACACACACATACACACACACACACACACACACACACAGAGACTCACACACACACATACATACACACACACAGACAGACACACTTTTTTCGCCCTGTGTTGATCTCATAAGTCTACTTTCATTTTTTGCAAAAATCGAAAGTAGGCTAAAATGTTCAATTTCTTGCTTTTAGACTAGTCATTTCAGTACACATCTACGTAAGTACCATGACATTTAGTGGTATCATAATTACAAGCAAATAACGAGCGACTCCATGCATTTCCGCTGTTTGGAGCATCGAAATAGGTAGCAAAAACATAAACTCGGTCTCCCTTACGTACAAATCGCCGCCATTACTGAACGGTCAGAGCTACCAACTTCAGATTTGCATTCGCTGATTCGTTACATTTCCATCTTTATAATGAAAAAAAGAACGGTCTTCCTAGCAGGACGCTTCGTCCTCATATAAGCAATTGAATTACGTACTCAAATGAGGACGTAACGTCCTGCCGGCTGTGCCTTGTATGTTCTATCATTAAGCAGCGGTAGACAAAGGTCTGCAGCCTGGAGGTGATTTTTTTAGTTACTACCCTACCAGCGAATTGTTACCGGTGGCGGAAATCGGAACTAATGTGCTCCACCCAGCCACACTCCTGCGATGGACGTTATTTGTGTGCCTGATTCATGCTGGGCCGTGCGCTGTGCGATGTGTTCTCATTGTAGCCTATGGCTGTACATGAGTCCTCCGCAAGCCGCTCGCTGCAGCCATAACGAGGCGAGATGACGTAATAGATACACAACAGCTGCGCTCTCCTTCTAGCGGTAACAATTCCCTGGTAGAGTAGTACCTTCCAAGTCTCAGACCCATATATCAGAACGGACCTGACATTAGTCCGGAAGATACGAAGTTTAGTCTTCATGGATATTTTGCCGGATAGAGCCACACAAAGTAGCCGTTTGCTTTTAGGATACGTTGGGAGACATCCTTTGCCGCTCCTCCATCTTAAGTCACAATACTGCCCACGTAAGTAAAGCTATCCACATCCTCTAGGTTTATCCTTGAAGACAAATGGGTCAATTTTGTTGGTGTTTGTTCTTAGGGCAATATAAGAATAACTGATGATGATGATAATTGTTGTTTTAAGGGGCCTAACATCTAGGTTATCGGCCCCTAATGGTTTGGATGATAATGAAAAAGAAAGATGATTACATGAACCTACAACTAGAACTACTGGCTTACAGTACATACTAGAAGAAGAAATGAGTAAAAAGAGAAATAATGGACAGCAGGAAAAGAAATGCCTTCAATCCACGAAGAATGAGGATTGAGGGACCTGGAAGGAAGGTGAGCCCTGAAAGGCAGATAGGAAAGAGATAGAGCAGAGGGTCCGCCCTGAAGTCAGTGGAAAAGGGAGGAAAACGGACCCAGCTCAGAAATCCCTCGGGGTCGCCAATTCTCAAACTCACTTGCCGTGAGCCCTTGAGGGTGTAGCACTGTCCAGGGTAGGGCTACATACACCCTTCCTCCTTGAGGGCCTTGTGCCGAAGGCAGGAGATATCATGAAAGGAAAAGGAAGGCTGACTCCTCAAAGAATGAAGGTATTAGGAAAGATGAGACAAGAGCTAATTAAGGCGGGAAAATACAAGTAGTTCCGTGAAGAACTATACAGCCTATTTTCATATATCCTAATCATGTTAATTGCCTCTATCAAAATACAAAATTTCAGTTTGATTGTTGTAATATATTCGTAGATATTGAGAACCATCCAAATATTTCGAATGGTCCCCATGTTGGATTTTTATTTATGTACTATTACATGAAGATTATTGTGTACGTGTGGTATTCAAACTTCAATCGCATGATTAGGACACAAGAAGTAAAAACGAGATTTTAAAATTTCACACAGCTGCCATCTTTTGGTTATGAAAACAATTGAAATGAATTAGATTCCAGTGGATTACCATTTGTATAAGCAGTTAACGTACAAAGTTTCACTGCACTCGGATGGTTAAATCACGAGAAACGTCCATTTAAGTATTTATACTTCGCGTCGCCGCCATGTTGGATTTGTGCTCACTAGGTTACTGAAAGTCCTATAGGTGAACTTATGTTTATAGCCTCTATGAATATAAAAAATAAGTTTCATTGCTGTAAAAGATCGAATATATTGATAACCGCTTAAATATTTCGGATGGTCGCCATTTTGGATTTTTATGTGTATAGACCATAGAGTTATGTGCCATTAAAGGAAAATTATTGCGTAGCTTCGATATTCAAACTTTCACTTCGATCGCATGATTACAACACAGGAAAAGAAAACTTAATTTTAAAATTTCGCACAGCCGCCATCTTGTGGTTATGTAAACAATTGAACTAATTATACGCCAGTGCATTACAATATGTTTAATCATTTACTGTACTCATTTCACTGCGCTCAGATGGTTACAATGCGAGAAAAGTCTATTAAAATGTTTCAAATTCGCTTGGCCGTCATGCTCGTTTTGTACCTTACAGGTTTTTGAAATATACATAGATAAACTTGTAGCAGTGCCTTTTATCACCGTACAAAATTTGAGATTGATATCAGTAATAGTTTCGGAGATATAGAATGCCAGTGATATATTTCGCACAGCCGCCGTTTTGAGGTTATGTAATCAATTGAACTAAATTAGATGCCAGTGCATTTCAATGTGTATAAACATTTGCTGTACCAAGTTTTATTACGTTTGTATGGTTAAATCGTGAGAAAAGTCTATTTAAAAGTCTCAACTTCGCTCGGCCGTCATGTTAGTTTTGTAGTTACCAGGTTTTTGAATCTCATTTGTGAACTTCTAGTAGTGCCGTTTATCACCGTACAAAATTTCAGGGTGATATTGGTGATAGTTTCGGAGATATTGAATGCTGATGAAATATTTCGCACAGCCGCCATGTTGGATTGGTGAGACGTAATAAAATTTGAAGGGCACGGTCGGGGTCGGCCGAAATAGTGCTATGACCTTGCCGAGTTTCATTGAAATCGCTCCATCCGTTTAGAAGTTTTTAGGGACACACACACACACACACACACACACACGAATCACACACGCACACACAGATACACGGACAAAAGATGATCTCATAAGCCTATTTTTTCATAAATGAAAATAGGCTAAAATACTCCCTAGGCCTCGGATACCCTAATACTATCGGGGTCGAATGAGAACAAGTGTTGACCAAGGGAGGCCGACAAGAAAGATAACAGAAAGGAGCCCGGCACAAGTAAGTGAAAGCAATGCCGAACTCAGCTGGGGACCCGTGGTCGCCAACGCACGTCCCACAAGTTGTGAGCCCCTGGGGACACAAGAATAACTATCCAAAGATTAAATCTACTGTTTCTCCCTAGTGGACCTAATAATATGATTTAGCCAGTGTACAGTATGAAACGCGCTGGTATCGACCACCTAGACCAAGTCAGCAGGCGGTCTGCAGTTGAGGGCATGCCCAATGAGTAAGACTGCAGTCGGCAAGTCCCGAAATGATGGCTCCACTCGTGCAGTTCTCATGGGCCAGACAGAATAGGACCTGCCATGGGGAATTCTACGAAGTAACGTTCAGAGGTCTTCCCACCGCAATCATTTGGTAATCGAGAAATACTCAGAACTGTTGATTGAGTCATCATTCCCTATACTAGTTCGATGTAGCTCTCCACCACGCCCTCCTCCCACTATCCTGAGCTATTAGATTGAAACTTGCAAGTAACGCATCCTCCCTTTCGTAACTTTTCACAGGGTAGATTAGTGAAAATATATCTTTGAGATGGAGGTACAAGAACAGTTAGACGCAACGGAACCTGGATTGGAACACCGTGTCGGAAGAGGAATGGTGGAACGACAGAACAAAGTGGAGAGGAACCATATTTGCCCCCACCCAGTGTCGGCTGGAAAAGGGGAAATGAAGACGATGATGATGATCATCATTTATGATTCACATACCTTTCTGGGAGTGGTTACAAGTTGATTTCAATTTCAAATGCCACCACTGCACCGGAAATAATAATTGTTATTTTTACGAAAATAAAGCATTTCTGATCGTGTTCATTTCACTAGCCGTGCCATGTTACATTGACGTCGGACAGTACGTCATACCCCATGTGACCGTGGCCGATGATACGTAATATCGCCTAGAAGATGAAACAAGGACACAAGGTATGTAAAAGTACATTCATGTAGTGATGTAAAATACCCAGGTATTTATAAATCGGGGTAAATACCCAGGGTATATACTCGGGTAAATACCCTATTTGGGTAAATACCTGGGAATTTTAGATATTTTATTAAATATCCTGTGTCGTGGTGAGTTGTACTTTAAAAAAGAGTACCGGTATGAAAACTATCCTACATTAACTTTTTAGAAGTGTAACAACATTAGATAGTTAATAAAATTTATTTTAATTAGAATTGGTACTTAAAAAACAGAATTAGAATTGGGAATTAGATCAGGAGATAAAATTCAATAGTTATAACCTGAAAAACTCAGGGTTATAATTGAACTAGGCCTTTTTGCAAACATTGAGATAAAAGTTGGGGGAAATTCATTCAGAGCATTGGCCAAGTTCTACAAAAGGAGTAATATACAGTTTTCAACACACTGTATATGTTTTTCAGAAAAGTTTGTAATATCATTCATATATAAAATAAATAATCAAATACCTAAAAATGACTAGGCTATTCATACATAATTCCAATTTACAATGAAAAATATCAATTGAGTAGTACAAGTACAACTTGGGTCAAATAAAATTGAAATTTTGTTTATTATAGTTCATTTAATTTACAAAAGAAATTCAAAGTACATCACAAGAAATACAACAACTTTTAAAAATATCACAAAGTAATAAAATATTTTTTAAGCTGAGTTTTGAAGGACCAATATTGTTCCTGATTTCAATTTAAGGCATCAGATACCTGTGTTTCAGTCGTTGTTTGTCCAACACTTCATCAACACATCGAAAAGTGTTGTACAAAGCTCAAAATCTGAAAATACCCTCATTTTGGGTATTTAAATGACCACTGGGTATATTCCCAGGTAAATACCCAATTTATATTTAACTGCCCACTGGATATTTACCCGGCCCACATCACTACATTCATGTCTGCTGCAAGTGTATAAGCCGCGTTCCACTTACATTCAGAGCAAAGTACGGCTCGCGGGCCAAGTGGTGGTCCTTGAGCTAGTCTAATCCGGCCCGCGGGCCGAGTGGTGGTCCTTGAGCTAGTCTAATCCGGCCCGCGGGCCAAGTGCGCCCTTGAGCTAGTCTAATCCTGCCCGCGGGCCGAGTGCGGCCCTTGAGCTAGTCTAATCCTGCCCGCGGGCCGAGTGCGGGCCTTGAGCAAGTCTAATCCTGCCCGCGGGCCGAGTGCGGCCCTTGAGCTAGTCCAATCCTGACAGCGGGCCGAGTGCGGGCCTTGAGCAAGCCTAATCCTGCCCGCGGACCGAGTGCGGCCCTTGAGCTAGTCTAATCCTGCCCGCGGGCCGAGTGCGGGCCTTGAGCAAGTCTAATCCTGCCCGCGGGCCGAATGCGGCCCTTGAGCTAGTGTAATCCGGCCCGCGACATGGTTTCGAACTATACTACCTACAATTACACATAGGTCATAGTTTCTGTATGTGCACCTAGAAGTGAAAACCTATTTCATTATCATTGTGTTTATGCGTTTTGTGTAATATCTTTTTGTCCAAAAAATCTCCACGACGAATTTGAATGAAGATTTCAGAACTTCAAAGTTATTGAAGAGGACTTGGACATTTTCTGCATGCCGTTTAATGTTGACTGTGAAACAGTAAAATCAGAGTTGCAGCTAGAACTGACTGAGTTACAATGTAACAAGGAATTAAAGCAACTATTCCTCAACGTTTCGAAAATTGAGCTCTACAAGGCTCTACCAAAATCAAGCTTCCCAAACTTGAAATCTCATGCACAGAAGATAACTGCCATGTTCGCAACTTACTATACAGTATCTGTGAACAGGTGTTTTCTACTATGAAGATTCGCAAAAATAGCGTCAGAAATAGATTGAGAGACAACCATTTAGCTGCGGTACTAAGAATCAGCTCATCCCAGTTTCAACCAGATTATGAGAAACTTTTTAGAAGCACAGTCACAGTTTCACTTGTCACACACTCCTTCCTCTTCTAACAGATAATGAAGATGTGTTTTTTCCCCTAAGTTTTCTATCGTTGTAGCCTATGAGTTTTTTAAAATATAAAATTCACAAATAAATTGTTTATAATCTATAAACATGTATTGTTCTTTTTGAATGATTGAATATCAACAAGACAATCCTAATGACAACAGGTTTACCATCAAACATTATGATAGATAATGAGTTAATCACAGAAGTGAATAGTTTCTGTTTTTTTGGATCAACCATTAGTAGTAGTGGCTCATGCAGTCAAAAGATTGGCCGAAGACTTGCCCTAGGAAGAGCAGCTTTTAAAGGCCTGGATAAGATCTTCAAGTGCTCCGATGTTTCTTTGCCTACTAAAATTAGAATGGTTAAGGCACTAGTCTTTCCCATAGCTACATATGGTTGCGAAAGCTGGACCATAAGGAAACGTGATAGGAAGTATAGTGATGCTTTTGAGCTCTGGTGTTGGAGAAGGATACTGCGTATTCCTTGGACAGCCAAGACCACAAAGGTATTGTAACGTGTTTTTCGAGGGGTTTTTATGCAACTGGCATAAGTCAGTAGGAAGCCATTCTATATTTATTTACGCGGCAAATTGTTCAGCCAAGAGATTTTTTCATGTTAATTTATTATTATTATTAATTTATTATAATTATTATTTAGATATTTTCGGAGCATTTTATAAAAATTATTAGCATTCAGATAGGTTTTCTATGTCTTAGAAAACGCTATCATGCAAATTATTACGAACGACGATATCATAGAAAATTATCTGATTACGGAATTTTACGGAGTTTTTGTCAGTTAGGGTATTTGAGAGAGATGACTCACTGGGATTCAAATACAAGCTGATTCCTGTCGAGAAGAATTACGCAAGCGGGCTCGCATCATCCAGGAAAGGCGAATTGTTGAAACGGAACCCTCCCGCCGAGTGTAATGACCCAGAGGAGGGGAAGATCGCGCGGCGTGCTCAGCCAATCAGTAGAGGACTACGTAAGCTAGAAGCCGGCTGAAGAGTGGGGGAGCCGACGGGTGCATATATCGTTCGACGCGCCGTGGAACCAGGACAATCTGTGAAACACTTGAGGAGTACGGTTGTACGCGGGAATCGCTCCGATGTTCCGTGGAGTGGAAGACTAACTTTGGTAAAACAACCAGTGTGGTTATACGTGTGTTTGGGTCCGATGTACGGACCATAGAATTATCTAATCTACCAGAATATCATCAAATTTCGACGGAGATGACGACGTCCAGGAGACTGTGGGAAGCACACAGCATCATCAAGTACGAGGGAAATGCTTTGGCAATTTCCAGTGGTAAGCGCAAATGACGCAGAAATACGCAATCTCTCATTTCTCTTTGTTTTATATTTCATATTTCAGTAACTTCATAGCTTGGAAATAAGAGTAAAATCAATTTATCAGACTCCGTTTTCACGTAATTTTCTATCGGTAATATTAAAATCGCAACGCTCCAATTTAAATTTTATACTTATTATTATTAATTTTGCTATACTTGTTTTATAATATATTTTATATTATAATAAATTCATTTCTTTTACAATGCAATCTTTGCTTTCAGTAGGTAGCATTAGATAAAGACCAATTCCTTCTCCTGATACAATTTTTTGTTGGGTTAATGATCAAATCATACCACGATCTGAGTGAATAGAGTCTTGAATGTGTTCTGCCAGAGCTAGACGTTGTTAAATACAAATTTATATTTCAGCATTGCATTGAGGTCTTGGCGCCCATTAAAACAACATAGCTTAGGCAAAGGTAAACAGTTACATTTCTCACCCAACAGTTAGGGGCTATCCAAACCGTTACATTTGTCGCCGACAACTTGGGGATGAATACCTAATAACATTTGTGGAAGGAGAAGGGTATATATTTCTGTGCCTGTATTTTGGGGTTATTTGTCTGTATCAGTGTATATCATTATGGGGGATGAGAAAGAAAGACAGATGAGGTTACGTAGTGGTCATCAACGGGAGAGTGATGATACGAGCAGTATGTCGAGTGATGGTAGTACCGGGGTAGCGGAGGTAAATCCCGATACTGAAACAGGGAGTGTAGGTGGCCAACCAGAATTAAAAACTTTACTTCTCGAGTTCATGTATCAGAACAAAGTTAGTAGTGATGCCTTAAATACTAAATTAGAACAAAACAGTAGGGAAAATAAAGAAAGTACAGATGCCTTAAATGCTAAATTAGAACAAAACAGTAAGGAAAATAGGGAGAGTACTGAAACTTTAAATGCAAAATTAGAACAGAATAATGCAAAATTAGAACAAAACAGTAGGGAAAATAAAGAAAGTACAGAAGCTTTAAATGCAAAGTTAGAACAGAATAACGCTAAACTAGAACAAAACAGAAGGGAAAATAAAGAGAGTAATAGGGAATTGAGCGATAGTTTAAACGCCAGATTAGAACAAAACAGTAAAGAAATTAGTGTGAAAATGGAGCAGATTAGAGGAGAAATCAGAGGAGTAATGGAAGAGAAGGTTAAAGAGATCATTGCAGATGTAGACAAGAAATTAGGAAAAGTACAGGAGGAGTTGGAAATTAGAATCAGCACACAGGCTGAAAATTTAAAAGAACTAGTGCAACTGGAAACACAGCAGGTCAAAAAGCAATTGGGGGGAGAAATTGACAAAATTCAGGTAGCTACTAAAGAGGTTAAGGAACAGCTGGGGGGTAGAATTGAGAAAGTCCACTCACAAATAGTTGCAGAAGTAAATGATTTAAGAGAGAGTAATAAAGAGAGCATTAGCAAGATTGAGGAGAAACAAGCAAAGCTATATGATAAAGTAGAAGAATCAGAAGGAAACATTAAATTAACAGTAAACAGTAATGAGAGGAAGGCTGAGGAGAAAATCGCAGAATTAGAATTAAAATTAAAAGCTAGGATCAGGCAAGAAAATATTCAGAATAGGCCAGTTTTTGTGAATAGCACACACAGGGAGGTAGAACTGGGTAAGTTCAGCAATCGACAGGGGTGCCCAATGGAGTTCATGAACACTATAGAAAATAAATTCGGGGAGAGGTTGGAAAATGGTAGTATTGAGTGGTGCCAGGTAGTTGAAATTTTAGAACAAGTGTTTGTGGGGGAAACGAGGAATTGGTTTGCTGTCTACAGAGACAAGTTTACTGATATGAATGATTTTAAAATGAAATTCTGTGAAAAGTTCTGGAATGAGGTTATTCAGTCGCAGCATCGTGAGGGAGTAGTGTGTGGTAAATATAACCCTAAAGGAAGCTCCACCATGACCGAATACTTTTTAGGGCAGGTATTAGTGTGTAAATATCTGGATGGGTTGAAGGAGGAAAGTGATGTGGTGAGGTTGCTACTTAGGCACTTTCCCTATAGGATCAAGGAGGCTGCTTGTATCCAGAATGTAAAGACAATTTCACAAGTAGAAAATTTGTTAAGCACATTTGATGCACTAGGGAGAGGGGGTTATGAGGACAATTTCAATAGGAACCAGGGTAATAATAATAATAGGCCTAATGAAGCCAGGCATCAAGAAGTTCAAGGGAACGGTGGCGAAGGGGCCAATGCTCAAAATAGAAATAACAATAATCAGCTAAATCAGAACAGAGGAAATGGCTATGGTAATCAGTAGTAGTAGTATTGTAGGTGTGATTTCAGGGGAAATCAAGGGAGAAATTATAATGAAAATAATTACAACCAGAATAGGGGTCAAGGAAGAGGACAGCCTAGTGGTAGTAATATACAGCCAAACAATGACAACACAACTCAGAACAACCAGACCAGTGCAGTAGTAACTAGTACTACGGCCAGCTGTAGCGGTTCTTTAAACGCGAACCAGGCTGCGAAGTAAGGTCAGAATCTCAGTCTGTAGCATGCCCTGTCCATACAATTATACAGGAACCCTATGACCTAAATGTAAGAAATGAATTATTACATGAACTAAATGATGAAGGTATTATTCAGGAAGTGGTTAGTAAGAGCCCCATAGTTAAATTTAACGTGTCCGAGGCGTACACAGATGTTTTAATTGATAGTGGTTGTATGAAGAGTTGCATAAGTAGTGCATTTTATGATAAAATGAAAGGAACTGGAGTAAATTTTAAGGAGATGCCAATTAAAAGCACTGTTGTTATCACAGCTGTTGGGAAGAGGTCTAAAGTAATTTCTAAGCAAGTTTTAGTAGACATTAAAATTAATAATCATGTAGAGAAGCAGATTTGCCTTGTAATTCCAAATTTAGTATTCAGTGTTATCTTGGGTTCAGAGTGGCTAAGTAGAGTGTCTGGTAACTTATGTTATGATGTAGGGAGTTTGAAATTTAAATGGGGAGATTCTGAAGTAGAAGTAGCGTTCAATGACCATATTCAGAGGAGTAGTATTGTAGGTGTGATTTGTACTTTAAATGAGATATCGCCAGCCGTAGAGCGGGGTTCTCCATGTTTTGTGGGCAGTGTGATTACGAACGGAAGTCTAGAGGACTCGTTACGTGATGCTGCATTTCTGGGAAATATAGAGGTGGAACAATGTGTTCGGCTCTATGATGTGTTATGGTGTAATAGGAGAGTTTTTGAGGATCGCATTGGTATGGCCAATTGCTATACACATTCATTGAACGTTATTGATAGGTCAGTATTCACAGGACATAGATATCCTGTACCTTTCGCTTATCAGAGTGCAGTTGAGGCACAAATTAACCAGATGCTTGAAGATGGGATTATTGAGCACTCTAACAGTCCGTATGTTAATTCTTTGATCACGGTACCCAAAACCGACGGCACTGTTCGTATTTGTTTAGACGCTCGTTTGGTTAACAGTAGAATTAGTTCAGATCAGCTGAAATCTATGTCAATAGAGGAATTAATGCAAACATTTGAAGGGAAGAAGTATTTCACTTGTGTAGATTTGAGTTCCAGTTTTTGGCAAGTGCCACTTATGTACGAAGATAGACCATTTACAGCTTTTAGTCATAAATATAACCTTTATCAATTTTGTAGAACACCTTATGGGTTAAAGAGTAGTTCAGCAGCTTTAATTAGGGCTTTAAACATCGCATTAGGGGATGACACAGGAGAGTTTGTAACCATTTACATAGATGATATGGTAATTAGTTCACGCAGTTTTGAGGAGCATCTACGTCATTTAGATATAGTTTTTCAGAAGTTAGATCAGGCAGGGTTCACTTAGAAGCTGTCTAAGTCGTCATTCTGTCAGTCAGAAGTGACATTTTTAGGTCATAGAGTGTCGAGTAGAGGTGTGACACCAGAAGAAAGTAGGGTTAATAAGATACTTAACGCAGAGGTGCCACAGAATGTTAAACAGTTAAAAACTTACCTGGGAATTTGCAACTTTTTCAGGAGGTTCGTTCTTAAATACTCAGGGTTGGTAGAACCATTCAGGGAATTGCTTAAAAGTGGGACTCGGTGGAGATGGGAGTCCAAGCATGATCAGGCTTTTAGAGCGCTGAAGGAAGGTTTTGAGAAAGCTGTAGTGCTGAAATATCCGTTAAAAGATAAGGAATATGTGGTTATGACAGATGCTTCACATATAGGCATTGCTGGAGTATTATGTCAGAAAGATGATGAGGGTAATCTGTGCATTGTATCTTTAGCCTCGAGAGGACTGACAGCAGCAGAGAAAAGATACACGATTACTGAGTTAGAGCTTTTAGGTATCGTTTTCAGTTTAGGGAAATTCAGAATGTATTTAGTAGGGGGGAAATTTGAGATCCACACAGATCACCATGCATTACTGTATATGAGAACTTGTAAACTCAGTTCTAACAGAGTTAGTAGGTGGATTCTTGCTCTGCAGGAATACGAATTCACAGTAAAATATATTAAAGGTAAAGATAACATTCTTGCAGACATGCTATCGAGGGACACTAATTTATGTAGGGATTATCCTGTGGTTAAAGCAGAGGACGGTATTTTAATATGTGCATGTGTGGACAGTAGCAACAGGGCATCGTTACAGACACTGAGAAATATGCTAGTGGAGCAACGTGATGACGTTAAGTTAAAGGAGCCACTGGCTAGGTTGGAAATAGGTGAAGAAGAGTATGTGAAAGTAGGACGGTTCACGTACAAGATGCAGGATGGGCTTCTTGCAAGGAAATGTAGGAATAATCGGTGGGCAATATGTGTTCCTGCCACTTTGCGGGAGGAGCTAATTTGGTTCATTCATAGGGAATTAGGACACTTTGGTGCTGCCAAGGTCTTCTATGAAATTGGTCGTGACTTCATTTGGAGTAAAATGGGAAGGGATGTTAGGAGGATTTTAGCTAAGTGTGACACCTGTCAAAGGAGTAAATATCCAGTTAAATATTTAGTGGTGGAGAGATCTGCAGTTCTCACCAGTAGTGCCGGCGAACTACTGTGTGTGGATTTATTTGGCCCGATCGTTAAAGGACAGTACGGCTACGAGTACATTTTTATAGTTATTGACGCTTTTAGTAAGTATGTCAAGCTATATCCGCTAAGGAAAGCCACGGGACTAGCGTGTAGCCGTCTGATCATTAATAAGTATGTACCTGAGTTTGGCCTTCCTCTCAGGATACTATCTGACAGTGGACCACAGTTTACTGCAAAGAAATTGAGAACCAGTATGCAGGAAGCTGGTATAACACACGTTCATTCCTCTGTAAGGTACCCTCAGGGTAATTCTGCAGAGCGTCCATTAAGGGAAGTGGCTCGTCTTTTTCGGACTCTAGTGCATGACAAGCATGCGGCCTGGGTTGGACATCTTCCCAAGGTCGAGACTTGGCTGAATTCTGTCCAGCATGAGAGCACGAAATTGACGCCATACGAAGTTCACTTCGGAAAAAGACCACAAAATGAACTAGCGAGGGTGTTGGGATTAAATGAGGGTAAGCAACCGGGGATGGATTACATTGTCCAGTTGGCGAAACAGAATTTATCTAAGTCAGCACAAAAGAGAATTCGCCAACAAAAAGAAACTAAATTTGACCTATTCGAGCCGGGAGACAGAGTCTTACTTAGAGTGCCGAAACAGTCAAATAAGCTAGAGAAAGTCATGTCCAAGTTCTTTTATCTCTACGAGGGCCCATTTATAGTTTCCAAACGTATTGGGAAAACAGCATATGTGCTGGAGAATAGTGAGGGAAACAGATTATACGGGACGTATAATATACATAGTCTCCGAAAGTATGTGTCATAAAGTGAGGATGTTTAGCTGGCGAGCCAGCCTATCAAATGAGTAAGTGTGGTATTTGGTGCGTGGGAGGAGATGGTCTTCCAGGCAGGCGTATCAGAAGTCACACGGGGGGGGGGGGTAGTATGTAAGTAAATGAGAGTTTTTAAGGTACAGGGAAATATGACGGGATTGTCGGATGCTGTTGAGCACTAAATTGTCTCGATGCACCAAGGCCATTTTGGCGGCGCTGATGGGTTCCCATTTATCTCCAAGAGATGGGGGAGCGCTTGTATAGGGCTTGTTAGCTTAAGGCGTCCACGAGATAAAAGATGGGCCATCAGAATGCGAGACAGTCCTTCATGAAACTCATACATATCAGCACACGTGATTTCTGTTTACGGCCTCGCCATGTAAGATTTGTAAGTGTGTAATTTAAGGTAATTTGTACAAAGGTATTATGTGTGTCAGGAGAACTGGTCTGTGTTGAGAACTAGTATTAAGTAGAATATGGTCTACGGGAACTTAACAAGACAGGGCGATTACGGCACAGAAATATTTGGTGTTATATATAATGCGCATTTACTGCTTTTTTTTCAGAAGTCAATATTAATTTAATCTACTTTAAAGAGAGATTAAGTATTATGGTCACGAGGCGCTGCCACAATAGTGTGATCGTGTGCTCAGTGATAAGTGAGATTAAATTTCACCATAAGGAAGGGACCTCCAGTGAAATTAGGAAGTTCTATGGTGATATAAATATATCAGAACACCTTCAATGCGTGTGATATGACATCATAAATACATAGTGCTCACACATTAATTATGTCTATTTCTCCAACATAGAGAAATTTGAGAGGCGGAAATATCCGTGGAACACTATTTTATATGAGAAACATTGGACTGGTTGTAAAGTGCAATCCATAGTGACAACAAACTTTGACGCAAAGTGCGTGAAGAAAAATTATGAGTGTATATATCTGTAATTTAGGGTGATTTCATTTATGTAATATGTATTTTGCATGGGGTTTATTAACGTGTCTGGGATAATCGGATAATGGACCGTCGTCACGGTAAATCATCCGATGATCCGAGGCGAATATGTAACGTGTTTTTCGAGGGGTTTTTATGCAACTGGCATAAGTCAGTAGGAAGCCATTCTATATTTATTTACGCGGCAAATTGTTCAGCCAAGAGATTTTTTCATGTTAATTTATTATTATTATTAATTTATTATAATTATTATTTAGATATTTTCGGAGCATTTTATAAAAATTATTAGCATTCAGATAGGTTTTCTATGTCTTAGAAAACGCTATCATGCAAATTATTACGAACGACGATATCATAGAAAATTATCTGATTACGGAATTTTACGGAGTTTTTGTCAGTTAGGGTATTTGAGAGAGATGACTCACTGGGATTCAAATACAAGCTGATTCCTGTCGAGAAGAATTACGCAAGCGGGCTCGCATCGTCCAGGAAAGGCGAATTGTTGAAACGGAACCCTCCCGCCGAGTGTAATGACCCAGAGGAGGGGAAGATCGCGCGGCGTGCTCAGCCAATCAGTAGAGGACTACGTAAGCTAGAAGCCGGCTGAAGAGTGGGGGAGCCGACGGGTGCATATATCGTTCGACGCGCCGTGGAACCAGGACAATCTGTGAAACACTTGAGGAGTACGGTTGTACGCGGGAATCGCTCCGATGTTCCGTGGAGTGGAAGACTAACTTTGGTAAAACAACCAGTGTGGTTATACGTGTGTTTGGGTCCGATGTACGGACCATAGAATTATCTAATCTACCAGAATATCATCAAATTTCGACGGAGATGACGACGTCCAGGAGACTGTGGGAAGCACACAGCATCATCAAGTACGAGGGAAATGCTTTGGCAATTTCCAGTGGTAAGCGCAAATGACGCAGAAATACGCAATCTCTCATTTCTCTTTGTTTTATATTTCATATTTCAGTAACTTCATAACTTGGAAATAAGAGTAAAATCAATTTATCAGACTCCGTTTTCACGTAATTTTCTATCGGTAATATTAAAATCGCAACGCTCCAATTTAAATTTTATACTTATTATTATTAATTTTGCTATACTTGTTTTATAATATATTTTATATTATAATAAATTCATTTCTTTTACAATGCAATCTTTGCTTTCAGTAGGTAGCATTAGATAAAGACCAATTCCTTCTCCTGATACAATTTTTTGTTGGGTTAATGATCAAATCATACCACGATCTGAGTGAATAGAGTCTTGAATGTGTTCTGCCAGAGCTAGACGTTGTTAAATACAAATTTATATTTCAGCATTGCATTGAGGTCTTGGCGCCCATTAAAACAACATAGCTTAGGCAAAGGTAAACAGTTACATTTCTCACCCAACAGTTAGGGGCTAGCCAAACCGTTACAGTATGGGTGGTTCAAAAAATGAAACCAGATCTGTTTCTTGAAGCATTGATAACACGATTACAGCTGTCATATTTTGGACACATTATGAGGCGTTCTGATTCGTTGGAAAAGACAATTATGCTTGGAAAGGTGGAAGGGTCTCGGAGACGAGGGCGGCCAACATTGAGATGGATCGACTCCATCAAATCCAACATGAATATGTCAGTGAAGGATCTGAAGTATATTGCTGAAGACCGAATCATATGGACACAGTCCATCCATGCAGTCGCTAGGAGTCGACGCCGACTTGATGGCACCTGATCATCATCATCATCAGATTATTTTGTATTGCATCTGGCCCTGAGTTTGCCCATGTCTGACATAAAGACTGAACGTTACCGTGAGTAATAAAAAAAAAGATACGAGCCTTACAGTAGTCGCATATGATGTGTAACATCTGACATGTTATTCGAATAATTCCATATTAGTTACTCGCATTTTTTAAAGAATGAACGCATAGTGCTACGCTGTGCCAGCAAACATGAAAGGATTCTCCAATGCATCTGCAGAAGTGACATATACCTGCAACTGTATGCGGGAGCAATCCACTGCCTACTTGATGCGACTGCGCTTTATACCGGCCAGTTAGTGAACCCATGCCAGCGGTGTTATTGAAAATGGCCTCTTATTGCCGATATAGCGCACTGCCAAGTAAAGGCGCGATTAAAAATTAGGTGTGCAGTAGGTATATTAAATGCGTTTCTCCCAGTGATACGTTTAGACCAACGAAGTTTCAATTATTGTTAGTAGTCGGTGTTAATATACTGAATTCCTACGTTGTTTGGAGTGTTGGTTGATCTTACATTAAATAAGAATACAGCAAAAGTATGAAGATTTAATAAATCGTAATTGTTTTCAGCAAAAATGATGTAATGCATATTTTCACACCAAAGAACGACAACTTGAAGATGATTTATTGTAGGAATTTCATTAATGGGGCCTCCAAAACTTGAGGTAAACCGTTTGCGATTTACATTCCACATAGTCACATGGCTTACAGTACGTCGTTGTACTGATCTTCGCCACCGCGCGCGCTCATTGTTTCCGTCCCATCCACTTCCGTCTCTTTTCCAAAATCACTCACACAAAAATATCCAGATACCGAGTGGAAAGATGTTACACATCAAAAAGTGTCTAGCACGTTAACCCCAGGACAATTCAATTTCTTTGCTTGTCTAGCGATCAGCTCTGCTCTATCTTACGAGAGCAGTATCGTAATTGCTTGCTGCGACAAGGGAGATGCGATAAAGCTGCAGTTAATTGGAGCTAATGCCGAGTGCTCCGGCAGTTCCTCCGGATTCAGAGACACACCATGGATCTCCCCCTTTCTGGAGCTGCATCACATTGTAAGTAGCCTAGCGGCTGATTACAAAATGTTACGTAGGCCGGCATTACACTATCAAATAACTTTTATAAAAGTTACACAAAGCATTCATCACACGATTACAGTACATAAAATATTTTAACAGATTATTCATATTTTTGGGATTATGCCGTGTGAAATAATAAATAAACAAGATGTTCAGTAAAGAACATATAGCCTACTTTCTCCTAAATGCATGGGTATTGTTATATCTCTTTGTCCCTTTCAAGGAGTATAATTGAATGTTGATTGTAGTAGCTTGTTGAAATACAACGTGTTATAAGGATATTAAACATGAATATGAGGTGCCCTTTGCTAGTGCTAACTCTGTACGAAATTTCATACAATTCGGTTTCACCGTGTTTGAATTGATATGGTGAATCGATTTGCACACATACATGGGCACTATCTGCAAACTATTGGGCAGATGATCTTGTAGGTCAGTCAAAAGATGCTTACCACATAATGGTATGTTGTTGCAAAATTTAGTAGAGATCAGATGATTAGGTTGGTCGTAATTTGATTTAAGCTTTTAACATTTGGGTAGCCGCCATTACGATTTCGTCAATATGGCGGCGATATAAAACATGGCACTGAGGTGCCCTTTGCTAGTGCTACCTCTGTACCAAATTTCGTTCCATTAGGTTTCACCATGTTCGAATTGATAAGGGGGGGAGCAGACATTCAGAGTACACACACTCACAGACACACAGACAGACATATAATTTTTCGCCCTGTGTTGATCTCATAAGTCTACTTTCATTTTTTGCAAAAATCGAAAGTAGGCTAATATTAAAATGCCTATACGTTTCGTGAGGGAACTTGCTTCCCTTTTCAATAGAAGATAAAACAATGATAAAGGTAGATTTATTAAACAAATAGTAAATCATACAGTGCAAAATACGCATTAACTGTAAGACACTATTGGTCAACACATTGCGTGGTATCGATCACACTTCTATCCACACCACGAGCATACACATTCTGGGGCTGGTTTGTGGTATTTCTTGTTCATGCATACTTTGTAGTGGAATCCGTGAGTCGCGAATCTAGTCGCGACGTGGTGTAGTTCGCGTAGGCTTAGCATTCAGTCTTTGTCTATCATTGCATCCGTGCTGTAGAAGTCGCTCCAAATGTCATTCTGTTTCTGTCTTTAAGTCTTGTTTCACTCTTTCAAAACTGGGGGTCGATGGCAGGAGAAGTTTACATCTCAAGTCTTCGATAAGCGGTGGTTCTCTTGCTAGTGCATACGTCAGCCGGGATGGTGTGAATTTTGAGATGCATAGGGCTCACTTCAGAAAGTTACTCTTGATCTTTTCTAGTTATGCTAGTTTCTTGTAGCTTGGATGGGGCCAAATGTTCTCTAGTCCGTATGTCGCCACTGGCACACTCTTTGTCTGAAATCATTCCATTGCTGTCTTTAGTGGTAAAACAATGTGGCCAAAGAATGTGTGACCAGGGACTTGAAGTAAGGTACTATTCCGACAATTGTGAGTGGGGAAAAGTGGGGAAACCCATGGAGAAGCCAAGCGCTAATGGGAGACACAATTACCGCTCAGGTTAGCCGCAGTTAAGAGGCGGCCGGAGTCAGTTCCTATTTCACCTTTCATTTCAAAACGTTGCCACTAGTTTCGTTGTAGTCGCTGTCCCCTAGTAGTTACATGGCCCGTACATAGGTATCAGCACGGATTACCCCCTACTGTGAGCACAGATTACCTACTACTACTGTGGTGAGGGTGATTCAAGGTCGCGCGTGCGAGAAAGTTCTAACTGCTCCGGAGTCCAAACACTGGGGAAATGCAATCTCGTGGCAATGCGCTTCAAGAATATCGCGACCAGAAATTTCGAAGTGATAGTCTGTATAGGCTACTTCCAATTGAATGGCCGAAATATTTTGCTATAGATAAGCTAATAGTTAAACTACGGATTACGGAATTCACAAGTGACTGAAATATCCTTGGCCTTCCTCGTGTTGTAGCGGCTAGTATTCTTGGCTGTCACCCCAGAGGTTCGGGTTCGATTCCCGGCGCCGACAAGAAATTCGATTCATTCTTGTCTGAGGGCTGGAATGCCCCGTGAGGCAAAACTGAAAAGATGTGGTTTCGATTCCCATCTCAGCCATCTTGGAAGTGGTTTTCCGTGGTTTCTCACTTCTACTCTGGCTGCGTGGCTCAGGGGTAACGTTCTTACTTGCTGTGTCCAAGATTGCAGGATCGAATCCTGGCACAGCACAAATGCGAGGGAGCCGTGTCAGTGAATTTACTGGCAGGTTAAAGATCCCCTTTGGGGCAAACTTCCAAAACCCCGGCCTCTCCTAAAGCCGCAGATGTTTAAAGGGACGTAAAGCAATAACATTATTATTATTTCTATTATTATTATTATTATTATTATTATTTTTATTATTATTATTATCATCACTTCTACTCCAGACAAATGCAGCCGACTCCTTCACAATCCTCATCTGAATCCCAAATATACACACTAACGCACTACCTCGTACCACGCTGGTATCGAGAGAGCGTGGGTTTGAATCCCACCTCAGCCGTCTTATTACTATTATTATTATTATTAATATTAATAATTAAAATATTTTCCGGATCTTGCATGTGGGGGGAGGGGGGGAGGGGGGGGGGGAGGAGCACATGTTGAACTCTCTACCACCGGCGGCTTCTATTAATACTATTATTATTATTATTATTATTATTATTATTATTATTATTTCTAAAATTACTATCAGTTTCTGCTTATTTAGGAGGATTATAAATTAATATTACATAATTTGGCAATAGAGGTGAGGGAGTGCAGGATTCTCCAGCCCCAGGGCCCATCACCACTCTCTAAGGCCTTGCATCCGGGGGTCACACACAAGAACGCTACACCACGAGATGGTCTTTAAAACAGTATGTTATGCAGAATGTGATAGCGCAGAAATAAATAAAATGTTATTCTTCAAGCTCTACCATTTCCTTACAGACCTTCCTTACATAAAACTGCCTATGTTGCGAAGTTCGAAACCGAAACACAATAAGGTTTCACGCCGTCGTTGTTGTTGCTCATGCTCAATTAGATTGTGTATATTCAATCATTTACTTTCATAAACATCTTCATACTGACATTATGGGGTTTGAAGCCATTTTTCAGTGTTCCCTTAGTAAACAAAAGTTTGGTGCTTTTCGGTCGGTCAACACGAATGTACCCAAAAGAGTTGGATTATACCCTAATCCTGAAAAATTTACAAATCTTTTGGGTAAATTCGTGTTGACCGACTGAAAAGCACCGAACTTTTGTTTTATCTTCATAATAACCTTAATTGTGATAAAGAATCCTTCAGACTAAACTAATTCCTGAAAAGAGTTGAAAAGTAAATTTTCAACACTTCTGTTTGAATATTTCAAAATATAACTCATCGTGTTTACGATAACATGGAAAAGATACGTAAGGAAGCCTACTTCCTAGTATACCTGTAACTTAGTAGTATGCTGAAAAACTGCTGTTTATTTCCTAGAATTATATTTACGTGTTTTTGTAAGTAACCATGACAAGTTATTTTTTCTTTTATTCTTAACAAAGGCGATATTTAAAAAAATGTAGAATACCTTTTTTGAAATTACATTTCTCATCACACAGGATTAACTTCAACGATAAGCTATAGCATATTATTATCAGGACTGAGTTGCTTCAGCTCTTCCTTTCGCATTGCCTTTTCCTCATCAACAACCAAAAAATGTCCAGAAACTACAAATTCAGTTGCTCAAGGGAAAGAAAACTAAGATCCGTTTCCCACGATCATCACATCACTATTCATGAACAAATATGGTGCAATTATATGGGGCAATTGTGATAATTAACTAATACATGTAACTTTTTCCAGGAGTGTATTTACATATTTATATCTTGTACCCCGCCCATTCATTGGGCACAGTCGTGTTGACCGACTGAAAAGCTACAAAAGACAATATTATAGCCTATATAAAAAATCAGTAGTAGTGGTGAAAGATTTCAGCCTATTCCTGTAACAACTTAGACCAGAAACTCATCCTAGCATCAACTCTTACCGCAGCTTCATTATAAACACAAATACGGAACTTTTGATTGCCTATAGCAGCCTTCCCTGGATACCATAATACTGTACTTCAGAATCGTCAGTTTCTTTTCCCTTGGTACTCTTCCGTACGCATACATAATCATGGAATTTATTTAAATTTGCTATAATATGAACATGCTTAATTAATTAATTAATTAGTGTACCATCCTTTATTTTGCAAAAAATATAATGAATAAAATGAAGAATCTACAAGCAATATCATGTGTAATGTATATGATTTATATAAAAATTAAATCAATGTTACATATTTCAAATTTTTTAATGTAATATTACATAGAAGAAATGGAAGGAACGCAGATGCCCCACGTGGAACCATCTGTCATCACTGCGGCAAATCGTGTGCCTCCCGCATTGGGCTGTATAGTCACCTCCGAACTCACCAATGAGAGACTTCCGGATTGAAAGGCCAATCTACTCGATATGAGTGTTTGCTATGATGATGATAGATATTACATTAAAATCCTAGCCTTACTCATCAGTATATTGCCAAAATGGATCCAACTATGACATTTTAACGCATGATAACCTAGAAAGTCATCTCGAAATTGACATCTTAATTATTATGAGGTAACCCGTAGTGACATTCTCACTCCGATACTTACGATGAATATATGGGACACAAGAGGGTTATTCTTCCATATTTGTTAAAAAACGATCCGGGAAAAAAATAGCTTATCCTCTTGATGAAAAATGAAAATCCACAGCCTGCTTCCAGTCTCCGACCGGGTCAGGAATGGAATGAATGAAGCCTCCATCTAGCGGCGAGGATATGAACTGTGCCGGCTGCCGAGGCCTGACGCACTCCTCTGGGGCAATGATTAAATGAATGACAGATGAAATGAAATGATAGTGGAGAGTGTTGCTGGAATGACATTTTGACAGGGAAAACCGGAGTACCCGGAGAAAAACCTGTCTGCCTCCGTTCTGTCTAGCACAGATCTCACATGGAGTGACCGGGATTTGAACCACGGACCCAGCGGTGAGAGGCCGGCGTTCTGCCGCCTAAGCCACGGAGGCTTAACTTATCCTCTTGATATTAAATTTAATTTATCGATCAAGTCTTTGATATTTCCAGAGAAATGGAAACTTACTAAAGTCAGTCATATTCACAAGTCGGGTAAGATTTCACTAATTCTTAACTACCGAACAGTACCGGTAGCTACTAAGTTTGCCCCAAACTAACTTTACGAGCAAACACTTCATGAACACATAGGCCTAATGTATTATTCAGGCATACATGCCATTTTATTCACGATTCATAACACGGATTCATCCCTCGATGATCAACAATAACCAATTTTCACGAATCAGGAGTCATCTGGTTTAAATTAAAGGATAACGAGTCGATGTAATATATACAGATTATTGGTAGAGTTAACCATGACGTAGCCTACAACTTACGAAAATGTCCTATTACGGATCATACTTACAGTATGAAAGACGCAACACTTTGTATCATAGAGAAAAGCTCCATTCACCCTCTGGTGTTCCCCTGGGATCGAATCTTGTGCCTCTGTAATCTTATCTTAATTAACCATCTCCGGGATGCCAATATATCATTATTATTATTATTATTATTATTATTATTATTTGCAAATGTCGTGTAATCGTTTAAATACATTTATTCGTTATGGGATTGTATGCTGCTCCAAAAGATGAAGAAACAATAAATTGGAACAAAACAAATTGTTTCGATTTATAAGTGTCATCCGATTGCATTTACACGAAAACTTTGATATAAAACACCACCATTTCCTATGTAGTTCCCATCTCAAGTCATCTAGGTTTATGGTAGGCTATACTATGAAAAAAAAAGTTATCCTTTTCTCACCGTATTGATCGAATTTTTGAGATATATTCAAAATGCTGGGATTTATAAGAAGATGCACATTTTATTTTAGGAACCTGTACATTGCTAAAGATTGTACAGTATAATGCATTCGTATGAAGTTGACTTGAATTTGGCTCAATAGTTTGGAACCCAAGATGTGCGAATGCTAACTATAGAGTTGAATCGATAAAAAATAAATTCCCTATATTCTTGGAATACAAAAGGACACATGTATATCCTAAATATGCTAAGCGGGAATGTGGTGGCCCAGTGGTGTGGTCAAGCTGTTGGCCTCTCACCACAGCGGACCGGGTTCGGTTCCCGGTCAATGATGTGAGATTTTCGAAGTGAAACGTCATGTCCAGTAGTTCGGATTCCACGTAAAAAGGAGGTTCCGTGGCTATTGATCGCGAGATTGACGATAACATAAACTACACATTTCCTTTAAAAATGCTAAGCATAATTTATTAATGGAACTTTTTCTTTAAAGACTTTAGAGAAAAGTAGGCAGGTTATTACATTAAATAATTTGATAACATCTTTGATAGACCTTATTTGTCATCTGAATTTGAACTATATGTTCCTTCGCGGTCAATAAGACCGAAACGTATAATATTCCACTGTCCAAGAACCAATACAGAGTAATATAAACATTCGCCTGTATCGAACACATTCAATATCTAAAAAAGAAAAAAGACATGCACACATTTCCATATATCAGACAGCACCTTTTGTTCATTTGTATTGTAGAGAAATCACTTAATATCATACACTCCTTATCAGTGACTTGAAACATAATTTCAAGTACGATACTTACTAGAATAATATTTAGTCATACGTATTATAAGTATCATTTTATATTAGTGTAAGAAAAATATTAAGTGTAATTCATATTGTTATTTCTCGTAATTAGGTTGTAACCTGTTAGAAGAACTATAAATAAACAAACAAATAATTATAAATAAATAAACAAATTAATTTAATGAAATTCAGGTCCACTTTAGTGATGGTTACTAACTAGTGATTGCTTGCTACTCATATAATAATTACTGTAACTTCAAAAGCCCAGTAGTCGCTACATCATATTTAGACTGACAAAGCAACATTTTATTTACAATCCACCTCGTGGCGTAGTGGCTAGTCTTCTTAGCTGTCAACGCAGAGGTCCAGGTTTAGGAGCTGAGGGCTGGAATGGGATACACTGAGGCTTGTGAGGCAGAACTGGGAAGAGAAGGGTTACATTGTTACTTCAGCCATCCTGGAAGTTGTTTCCTCACTTATGCTTCAGGCAAATGCTGGGATGGTATCTAACTTAAGGCCACGACCGCCGCATATACAAAACCCGTCCCTAATACAAATACACACCCTAATACAACCATCACAATAACACAGGTTATTAGACACATTATACACACACCCAAGTGCACGCGGCTACATGACCACCATGTCCCAAAGCTCCTAAACGAATCACCACCTCCAACAACAACAACAACTCTATTTACAGTACAACAATGGCATAATCTTGAAAGTAGCCTATACTACTGTATATTACAGACATGTTAGAAAGAACTAAAAAGCTCATAATAAACACTGGAACTGCAAAAGACCTGTAGGCCACACACCATAATATGATGATCTAGAAAGCAGACGATTGTAATCGGGGGTGGATCTAGGGGAGGGCGACCGCCCAGGGCCCCGCGGTCCGGGGGGGGGGGGAGTCATGGATTGTTTTAAATTTAATTGATTAATTATTTATTTATTCGTTAATTCCCCATAAGGAGAGCGTTATAACACAATCAATTTTCATGTTTAATTCTGGTCCTTCTTTTTTTTTTCCAAAAACCTCTCATACACACACACTATGCTTCCTCTGTCTCTCCTCCCTCCACTTCTTTCCCGGTTGTCTCTCTTTGGGAGTCTGCTCAAACATCTGTTGTCTAAGTCTAATTGATTAATTAATTATACTTTTCAAACTAATTTATAATTCATATTCTTTTTTCAGTGCAGCTATGACCTCCCGTGACCGTTTAGCAAGTATAGATTTCAGTGAAATGATGGAAGACTTCATCCGAGAAAAAGAGTCGCAAAGTAATATTTTAATATTTCATAGTTTACATAATCTTCTTCAAGGGGACTTAAGGGTTTCTTTCATATTATTAAAAGAATGTACCGTAGTGTATTCAAAATATTGTAACTATTCTTTATTTTATTATTATTACAAAACTATTTTCCATTTGATTTGATATTTTTTATATTTTCTATTGTTGAGGGCCCGACCGTATCATATCGCCCAGGACACCGCAAAGCCTGGATCCGGCACTGATTGTAATGAAGCGACTGACAGCACCTGGACATGAGCTGATTTCATCACTTCCTGGTATGAGATTACCATCTCTCAGAAGCCGGCTCTGTCTTACTTCACCCTGTTTCAAGGACATGACTTTGCGACGATGCGGTATCTGACGGTAACTGCCTGAACTGCCAGCACCTCGACACGGCTAGCATTAGCAACTCAATATGCTGACATTTTCTAAAATCACGATTAAACATATACAGAGTTCTTAATTTGAAAATATGATTCAGTAGCACAATAGAGAAAACTATGAGCTGTCTTGCAGTGGAGTTTGTTTCTGTTTTCAACATCATCTGAAGGCATTGAAGAGGTTTGGAAAATTGCAGTTCAGAACTCTATTTTATATGGAGAATTGTGATTTTAACTACACTTTTTATAACTATCTTTGTATTCCTGTTCGATATGCTTTTGTACCGATGAAAAGTGTATAAAATACTACAGCGGGCTATAGGAACAAAATAATTTTACCTTGTCCCGTTTCTTTATAAAACGTTTCACAAACTTTTCACCCATGTTACAACAAGTGCTGGGCTGGTGGTCGGCCGTTCCCACTCCGGCCGGCTCTTAACAAGAGAATTTCGTGACCGCAAATCACCTGATTTCGCTGAAACTTCTCTGAAGGGCTCACAACTTGTGGAATGTGGATTGTCGATCCGGGAAACCCAGCATTTCTTCCACTTAATTGAGCAAGTCTCCTCTATTCTCCAGCTGACTCGTTACGTAGTGGCTAGCATTCTTGGCTGTCCCTGTCACTGCGGAGATTAGATTCTCGACCCTGCGAAGAAATATAATTCTGGTCTAAGGGTTGGAACGGGGTACACTCAGCCTCGTGAGGCAAAGTTTAGATTGGACGGAAGTGGGATTTGTGTTTCATGCACCTCGCCATTCTTAAATTACGTCTGACAAGAATTCGTTGCACATGCAACACCATGATAATATAATTAATAGTCCAGTGAGTGGCTTTAACCCATCATGCCGAGGCTGAAAACTGATATAGGTCGTAGTTCATTGACATCGAAATAATACGCTTTTTGAGCTTACGCTGGGTAAACCGTTAAAGACACCGAACGAACCCGGGGCGGGTTGCTAGTTCAAATATAATTCTCAAAAAACACTCTGGAGATGCAGGAAAGATGAAATTGTGGAAGAAAGACGGGAAGCTTGTAGTTTTACATGACGGTTAATCTCGCTTTCATGAGTCACGGGACCTCCATTTACACGTCGAATCCGAACCACAAGACGTCATATTCAACTTCGAAAATTCAACACACTCACTGACCGGGAATCAAACCCGGTGAGCCTTGGTGAGAGGCAAAAAGCTTGACCACTGCGCCGTCATGGGCCCTTGGAAAAAAGTTGTTGTTGATTCCTTTTAGGAGCTTTGCGACATCGTGGTCATGTAGCCCCGTGTACTTGTGTGTTTAGAAGTTGTCTGGTAACTTGTTGCACTGTGTTGTCTGTAATAGTGTGTGTATTTGTATTTGAGGTAGGATTTATTTAGGAAGCGGCCGTGGCCTTAGGTTAGATACCATCCTGGCATTAGCCTGGAGTAGAAGTGGGAAACCAGGGAAAATCACTTCAGGGATGGTTGAGGCAGGAATCGAACCCGCCTCTTCTCAATTTTGTCTCACGAGGCTGAGTGTACCCCGTTCCAATCCTTAGACCAGAATTAAATTTCTTCGAAGAGTCGAGGATTGAAAACGAGCCTCCGAAGTGGCAGCCTAGAATGCTAGCCACTACGTAACGAGTCGGCTGGAGAATAGAGGAGACTTGTTTAGTTAAGTGGAAGTAATGATTGGTTTCCCTGATCGACACTCCACATTCCACAAGTTGTGAGCCCCTCAGGGAAGCTTTAGCGAAATCATGAGATTGGCGGTCACGAAGTTCTCTTGTTAACTGCGGCTAACCTGAGCGGTAATTGTGTATCCCATTAGCGCGCTTGGCTTCTTGCAGTTCACACCGAGTTAAATGTGCACGCGACGGGGCTTCAACTGACGTGCTGGTGCTGCAACTGTATTCACTCACTAACTCTACAGCAATCTCATGTACATACGGATTTGATCAAAGTGAGACACTCATCCAGGGTTGAGGACTAATGCCGTTACTAGTAACAATAATTGCTTCTTGCGGCGACGAAGGACTAACGGCGTTACTAATAACAGTTACATTTTATGTTAACGGGGGACTAACGCCGTTACTAATAACTGTTACATATTACATTGACGGGGGACTAACGCCGTTACTAATAACTGTTACATTTTATGTTAACGGGGGACTAACGCCGTTACTAATAACAGTTACATTTTATGTTAACGGGGGACTAACGCCGTTACTAATAACAGTTACATTTTACGTTAATAGGGGATTAACGCCGTTACTAATAACAGTTACATTTTACGTTAACGGGGGACTAACGCCGTTACTAATAACAGTTACATTTTACGTTAATGGGGGATTAACGCCGTTACTAATAACAGTTACATTTTACGTTAACGGGGGACTAACACCGTTACTAATAACAGTTACATTTTACGTTAATGGGCGACTAACGCCGTTACTAATAACAGTTACATTTTACGTTAACGGGGGACTAACGCCGTTACTAATAACAGTTACATTTTACGTTGACGAGGGACTGACGCCGTTACTAATGAAAGTTACATTTTACGTTAACGGGGGACTAACGCCGTTACTAATAACAGTTACATTTTACTTTGACGAGGGACTAATGCCGTTACTAATAACTGTTACATTTTATGTTAACGGGGGACTAACGCCGTTACTAATAACTGTTACATATTACATTGACGGGGGACTAACGCCGTTACTAATAACAGTTACATTTTATGTTAACGGGGGACTAACGCCGTTACTAATAACAGTTACATTTTACGTTAACGGGGGACTAACGCCGTTACTAATAACAGTTACATTTTACGTTAACGGGTGACTAACGCCGTTACTAATAAAAGTTACATTTCACGTTGACGAGGGACTAACGCCGTTACTAATAACAGTTACATTTTACGTTAACGGGGGACTAACGCCGTTACTAATAACAGTTACATTTCACGTTGACGAGGGACTAACGCCGTTACTAATAACAGTTACATTTTACGTTAACGGGGGACTAACACCGTTACTAATAACAGTTACATTTTACGTTTACGAGGGACTAACGCCGTTACTAATAACAGTTACATTTTACGTTAATGGGGGACTAACGCCGTTACTAATAACAGTTACATTTTACGTTAACGGGGGAAGGGAAAAAGGAAGGAAGCTTGTAGTTTAACGTGACCGTTAATCTTGAGATCATGAGCCACGGGACCTCCTTTTTACGTGGAATCCGAACCACAGGACATGGCATTTCACATCGAAAATCTCACATGCATTGACCGGGAATCGAACCCGGACCGCCTTGGTGAGAGGCATACAGCTAGACCGCTGAGCCACCACGCCCCCCTTAACGGGGGACTAACGCCGTTACTAATAACAGTTACATTTTACGTTTACGAGGGACTAACGCCGTTACTAATAACAGTTACATTTTACGTTAACGGGGGACTAACGCCGTTACTAATAACAGTTACATTTTACGTTAACGGGGGACTAACGCCGTTACTAATAACAGTTACATTTTACGTTAACGGAGGACTAACGCCGTTACTAATAACAGTTACATTTTACGTTGACGAGGGACTGACGCCGTTACTAATGAAAGTTACATTTTACGTTAACGGGGGACTAACGCCGTTACTAATAACAGTTACATTTTACTTTGACGAGGGACTAATGCCGTTACTAATAACTGTTACATTTTATGTTAACGGGGGACTAACGCCGTTACTAATAACTGTTACATATTACATTGACGGGGGACTAACGCCGTTACTAATAACAGTTACATTTTATGTTAACGGGGGACTAACGCCGTTACTAATAACAGTTACATTTTACGTTAACGGGGGACTAACGCCGTTACTAATAACAGTTACATTTTACGTTAACGGGTGACTAACGCCGTTACTAATAAAAGTTACATTTCACGTTGACGAGGGACTAACGCCGTTACTAATAACAGTTACATTTTACGTTAACGGGGGACTAACGCCGTTACTAATAACAGTTACATTTCACGTTGACGAGGGACTAACGCCGTTACTAATAACAGTTACATTTTACGTTAACGGGGGACTAACACCGTTACTAATAACAGTTACATTTTACGTTTACGAGGGACTAACGCCGTTACTAATAACAGTTACATTTTACGTTAATGGGGGACTAACGCCGTTACTAATAACAGTTACATTTTACGTTAACGGGGGAAGGGAAAAAGGAAGGAAGCTTGTAGTTTAACGTGACCGTTAATCTTGAGATCATGAGCCACGGGACCTCCTTTTTACGTGGAATCCGAACCACAGGACATGGCATTTCACATCGAAAATCTCACATGCATTGACCGGGAATCGAACCCGGACCGCCTTGGTGAGAGGCATACAGCTAGACCGCTGAGCCACCACGCCCCCCTTAACGGGGGACTAACGCCGTTACTAATAACAGTTACATTTTACGTTTACGAGGGACTAACGCCGTTACTAATAACAGTTACATTTTACGTTAACGGGGGACTAACGCCGTTACTAATAACAGTTACATTTTACGTTAACGGGGGACTAACGCCGTTACTAATAACAGTTACATTTTACGTTAACGGAGGACTAACGCCGTTACTAACAACTGTTACATTTTACGTTAACGGGGGACTAACGCCGTTACTAATAACAGTTACATTTTACGTTAACGGGGGACTAACGCCGTTACTAATAACAGTTACATTTTACGTTAACGGGTGACTAACGCCGTTACTAATAACAGTTACATTTTACGTTGACGAGGGAATAATGCCGTTACTAATAACAGTTACATTTTACGTTGACGGGGACTAACGCCGTTACTAATAACTGTAATTTTTTACGTTAACGGGCGACTAACGCCGTTACTAATAACAGTTAATGCACTTTTGCGGTAACGAATAGAGTTTAGAGGTAAAGCGGAAGGCGATCGTATGGTGTCTGTTGTTAAGAAGTAGGTCTTGAGGCTAAAAATAGTTTAAGACGTTCTGTTTTCAAATTACAACATCCATAAGAAATGGAATAATAATGGTGGTTTCCTGCACCTGCGATGCTGTTAGCGCGTGGCAGAGCAACCTGGTTGGTATCCGGTGAACAGGTCTTTAGCCTTCTCGCCAGCGGACAAAGACCTGGCCGGGATCGAACCCGTGACCGGATGAAGGCTTGGAATGTGGTCTGCCTGTCAGGACACTACAGTAGACCTTCCCCTCTGTTCTCCTCTCACCAGTACCGCTCTTCTCCAACTAACTGACCTTGTCGGATGACAGAAAGACGTGGAACGTTTATTTTTCCGATGCTAATCGCCTGCGCAATCGAACAACGATACAATGTATCTCTCTTCTTAAGACGCCCCGCCGTCTCCCTGCGAAGGTTGGCGATCCAATTAATTATGATTACACGCTTAACAGCTGCTCGGGAGATTTCGATGAATGTGCGTCCATAGCGGCTTCGGTGCCGTAGTCGGTAGCATGCTGCGCTTCTATGCCCAAGATAGCGGGTTCAAACCCGGCCGAAGCCGTCAGGTTTTTTAAGAGCGTTAAAAATCCCTCAGTATGCCTTCCTTCGGAGGGGAAGTAAAGCCGGCGGTCCCATGTCATAGATTTATGGCATGTTAAAGAACCTTCCACTAATTACACCTGTGTGAAGCTAAATTGGATAGGTTAAGAATGTAAACAACGCTCTTAGGTTTCTACGTTCGTTGCCAAGAGCCGTCTGCGGTGGCGTCTAGTAGCTAAGTTCTGAACTTGGCCTAGTAGTCGTTGACGGTGGCGCTTGGCGGCAAAAGTAGGAACTATTTGAAAAAATCTAAGTTGCAGTACTTTAATTAAAAAACAGATAACACACACTAATACATTCATCACAATTAACCGGTTATCAGACAGATTCTACACACACCCAAAGTACACGGGGCTACATGGCCGCGTTGTCGCAGCCCCTAAACTTAAGAACCAACCAACCAATATGCGTCCATACCATCGGCGCAAGTCTTTAAGCCATGAATTTCTCCGTCTTCCTACAGATCTTTGTCCACCAATTTTCTCTTGAATATATGTCTACCCCTTATTATTCCCGTTTCAAAAGGGGTCGGGGGATGAGATGCGATGAAAGTATATGCGGCAGGTGTTTTTTCGGCCGGATGCCCTTCCTGACGCCAACCTCATGAGAGGAGTTAGAGGTGATAATAAACAATAATAATATCGTTTGGCCTCGGATGCCGGGTGCAAGCTTTGTTATTTGACACCCAGAGGGCAGCGTGCATGTCGAATTTTGCTGTTCCTTGGAGCGCTATGAAAGCCAAGGAGTTTAGACATCTAAGCTCTTTGACACTATAGCGCTTTCTAGTTGAGAAAGGAGGAACTTTTGTGTTGTCGGAAAATCCCGATATTAATTTTGCCATTATGAACACGGTCTACTGAATTCAAATGGGTTATTTAACATGCCAACGACGTATCACATGCGTGTCGTGATTTTTGTCGCCTTTCAAAAATCACTTACCATAGCCAGGAGCGAACCTGCAAGCTTGGGGGATTGGTAGTCCAACTCAGCTACCGTGGCAAGCGGAGTTAGAGATAAGATGAAATGAATGAATCTGGGCAAGGAAGAGGAAGGGAGCGGCCATGGCTTGCCGTACGGTACTGTCCCAGCATTTGCCTGGAGTTGAAGCTGGGAAACCACGGGAAACCATTTCAAGGACGGCCGACGATGGGGCTCAAACCCACGCCTCCTGAGTCCACAGATAGCTTGGTCCCATGGCCTAGCGCTGCGCGTTAGCGAGCGTAGCTACCGCTGTCGGACGAACAACGATTCAATACAGTATTTTATTACTATCTACTTAACTGCTTGTCACGGTGGGTGAGTGGTTATCGTGTCGGTCTACCTACCCCAAGCTTGCAGGTTCGTCCCTGGCCATGGTAAGTGACTTTTGAAAGGCGACAAAAATCACGACACGCATGTCATACGTTGTTGTCATGTTAAATAACCCATTTGAAATCAGTAGGCCATGTTCATAGTGGCAAAATTAATCTCGGGATTTTCTACCAACACAAAAGTTTTAATTCACTGGCCGTGAAACCCAATATACCGTCCTTTTGGAAGCCTTCATAGGGAGGTTAAGGCTGCTTGAGCTTATAGTTCTCGCAGTAAAGAGGTGCAGTTGCGCAGTTCGCTACTCCTGTGGGGGTCCGGGCGGGGACACCAAGAGCCCGCTGATGAGCCAGCATTGTGTCCTAGGCAAAACCCCTCACAAGAAACGGCACTAACCTAGACGAATTGTTGAGTTTTACAAATGTTCCTCCTTTCTCTACTAGAAAGCGCTCTAGTGTCAAGGAGTTTAGATGTCTAACCTTCTTGGCTTTCATAGCGCTCTAAGGAACAACAAAAATTCGACATGCAGGCTGCCCTCTGAGTGTCAAATAACAAAGCTTGCACCCGGCACCTGAGGCCATACGATATTATTATTATCTACTTAACTAGTATAGACCAAGTAAGGTTTTAAGAAACAACAGTAGATGTCGCCGACGAGAGTTATTGAAGAACTCGAGAAAAACAAAGAAAACATCCGGCTAAAGAATTAACTGTTGTTTGAGTCTTCAGTCTCTTGACTGGTTTGATGCAGTTCTCCATGCCTCCCTGTCCTGAGCTAATCGTTTCATCTCTACATAGCTACCACACCCTACATCCGAGGCAATCTGTTTAACATATTCTAACCTTGGTCTACCCCTACAGTTCTTGTCCTCGACCCTTCCTTCCATAACTAAGCTTGCTATTCCTGGGTGTCTTAGTATGTTTCCTACCAACCTATCTCTTCTCTTCATTAGCAGTCGCCTGAAACATCTCTCCTCTCCCACTCGTCTTAAGACCTCTTTGTTTGTAACCCTATCTACCCATCTGATCTTCATCATTCTCCTGTAACACCACATTTCAAATGCGTCAATTCTCCTCTTTTCTGCTGCACCAATAGTCCAAGTTTCACTTCCATAGAGCGCCACGCTCCAGACAAAGGCTTTCAAAAATGACTTCCTAATACCTAAATCTATATTCGATGTCAGCAGATTATTTCATAGTAATCCTATGCGATAATACAGTATTTCTTTGTAGTGCATTTTGTCATATAAACACTCAACCCTTTGTAAAACGGAAAAATAAAGCCGGAACGAATGCGTTCCGCTTTAGGCAGGTTTTACTGTATTAGCTGTAGAATGTTTTGTCCAAGTGTATATGCGACAGGTGTTTTTTTTTCCGCCGGATGCCCTTCCTGACCCTAACCTCATGAGAGGAGTTAGAGGTAATAATAACAATAATACTATCGTTTGGCCTAGGATGCCGGGAGCAAGCTTTGTTATTTGACACGCAGAGGGCAGCTTACATGTCGAATTTTGCTGTTCCTAGGAGCGCTATGAAAATCAAGGAGGTTAGATATCTAAGCTCCTTGACACTATAGCGCTTTCTAGTAGAGAATGGAGGAACTTTTGTGTTGGCGGAAAATCCCGAGATTAATTTTGCCATTATGAACATGGCCTACTGAATTCAAATGGGTTCTTTAACATGCCATCAACGTATGACATGCGTGTCGTGAATTTTGTCGCCTTTCAAAAATCACTTAGCATAGCCAGGAGAGAACCTGCCTCACAATTAAATAAATACCTTAAAACATGTATATGTACAATGAAATAATGAAAGAATGCAAGACGGTAACCATGGAAACAGAATCTCACAGGTCCATCTATTTCTGTAAGACGCAATGCAATTCCAATTATTACATTACTGTGAAAGTTTCCAGACGGTTATAAGGTTATCACTGAACCAAATTAATCTGTAAAATTCATCAATACATACAGTATAATGCGCTTAACGGGGTCAAGGGTCACTCTAGATTTTTTTCACGCAATTTTCACGTGTGAGTGTGGTACGAAAAGTATTTTTCACCCGACTATAAAGGGTCTCCGAAAACCACATTTAAAGGCCCTTAAATTAATAGTGTCTGTGATATTTCCAGAAAACGAACTTCGCTCTGATTTACGTATGAAGGAATGACAAACCTCTAACCACTGCACCAGTAGCTAAATTCATCAAGTCTGATTATTCATACCAAGGATAAATCAGTCATAGCATTCGTGATTGAGATTTTGCTAAGTGTACTCTTTACAACTAGAATATTCGCGGGCGAAGCCGCGACGTGTAATGCTAGTATTTTTTAATCATAGTAAGTATTGAAACAACACATTTAGACATTTTAGGAGAAAGTCGTTCCCCTAGGCTATGTATGTCAGGTGCTATGCTTAAAATGATATTATACAGGCAGAATTGCAACCCTTTTCAGTTCGGAGTGTTCATTATAACTAATGGCATAATTTGAATGAGATTAGTTTAAATCATCATCTTACATTTGTCATGATATAAACATAACGGAACAAGAAGTTCCGTGACGAACTAAAGAGCCTACTTTTCATGCCAATGATTATTCTACAGTATATGAACCTATCTAGATTAATGACGAAATTAAGTTGCTAATATCGAAATTTCTAATTAGTTCGAAATACTGTATACCTGGCATAATGTAGCCTAATAGAGCACCACAGTTGGCAGCCCTGATGACTGAATATATTCTTAGTTCCATCTCTTAAGGTACAGAATACAAAATTTGGTTGAAGTCCAATGAATAGCATGGACGTTACATGCAGTTAAACATTGGATCTAACAGCGCACGTAAAATCATGTTGGCAACAATGTCATGCATGCATTGGTCAGAAATAATTTGAAATAACATGATCTATTGCTGTGCCAATTTTGAATGAAATCCATTAGTTAGTATAGAAGTTACATGCATTTTAAAATTGGACCTATCAGCAGGCTTAGAATCATGTTGGCAGCGCTGAGGTATATTAGTTACTCCAAATTAATCTAGAATGCCAGGTACTATACGTGTGCAAAGTTTAGAGCTATTGGCTTACATACTTTCTGATATATTGATATTAGGGTAACAAAAATAGGGACAGCACATATTAACAGTTGGCAGCCCTGGTTGCTCTTAAGGATACGCATAGTCATATCTGTTATGGTGCACATAGCACATACGAAATTTGGTTGAAATCCAAATGATAGTATGGAAGTTCCATGTATTTAAATTTGGACCTGTCAGTAGGCTTAGAATCATGTTGGTAGCACTGATGTATATAAGTTACTCCAAATTAATATAGAATGTCAGGTACTATACGTGTGCATAGTTTAAAGCTGTCGGCTTGCATACTTTCTGATATATTGGTATTTGGAAAAAATAAATTGGGAGCATTTATTAACAGGTGGCAACCCTGGTGGGTCTTAAGAATACGCTTAGTCATATCTGGTTATGCACACATACAACATACGAAATTTGGTTGAATTCCAATTGATAGTGTAGAAGTTATATGCATTTAAAAATTGGACTTATCAGCAGGCTTATAATCATTTTGGCAACACTGCCATGTATGGCCTCCTGGAAATTAAACTGCAATATTATTATCTATATGTGTGCCAATTTTGAAATAGCTCGCATTCATACCTTCCAAGATATCCAACATGGAGCTCAAATTTCAATTGCGATTTTTTAGCAGTTGGTAGCACTGACATCATTTTCAAATATGGCCGTGAGATATTCAGGTACAGATCTTTACTCCTACCATTTTTGTTTCGATTGCTCCAGCCGTTTAGGAGTTGATAGGGGGACACACACACACAGCCAGACAGACAGACAGACAGACAGACAGACAGAAGGACAGACAGACAGACAGACAGAAGGACAGACAGACAGACGGACACACATTTGCCCGATCTCATAAGTCTACTTTTTCCTCATTTTTGCAAAATGTGAAAAGTAGGTTAAAGATATGATATGTGATAAACATCCGGGTCCTAGTGTTGATATTCAAGAAGTTTGAATTGTATTCGGGAAACTATGCGCAAATTTACTCCAAACATTATCCGTTAGCTTATGCGCTATCCGCACAGCCATGCAAACTATACCCGCATGGCGAAATAGTTTGCGGATATCCGCGGGTTTATCCGTGGATATCCGCATCCACGCAGGGCTTTAGCTATGTGTACTGTAACAGATATGACTATGCGTATTCTTAAGAGCCACCAGGGCTGCCAACTGTTAATAAATGCTCTCTCTATTTTTAAAAATCCTAATATCAATATATCAGAAAGTATGCAAGCCAACAGCTCTAAACTTTGCACACCTATAGTACCTGACATTCTAGATTAATTTCGAGTAACTAATATACGTTGAATGTGTCTGCCAACATGATTCTAAGCCTGCTGATAGGTCCAATTTTTAAAAGCCTGTAACTTCTATACTAACAAATGGTTTTCGTCCAAAATTGGCACTATAATAGATCGAAATATTTCAGATTAATTCCAAGCAACACATACATGACATTGTTGTCACGTGATTTTATGCACACTGATAGATCCAATATCTGAATATATTCAGAGTCACCAGAGCTGCCAACTGTAGTGGTCTATTAGGCTACACTATTTCAGGTAGGCCTATATTTCGAACTAATTAAAAATTTCAGTGTTACAAACTTAATTTCGTCCTTATTTTCGATAGGTCTGTGATAGATTAGTCATTGGTATGAATCTTAAATTTTAAGAAAAGTAGGCTGTTTATTTCGTCACGGAACTACTTGTTGTTTTATGGAAATAAGTTCAAATTGATGATGCATATTTAGGTACGTTTTTGGGCATAAATGCGTACATATTTATAAAAGTTTTTAAGGTATGAACTTCCAATCCTCTATCGTATCACCCTCCCACAATTCATCCCACATTGTGAGGTGGGTGGACGCTATTTCTCAATGAACGCCAGACTACGTCACTAGTTTCGGTTGAGTGACTGATCGATGGTGACAGACTGCAGCTGTAAATTCTTGCGCAAAGTTTACAACCCACGTGCATCAGTATTGCCAATCCACAAGGGAACCACAACGAACGTGTATCTCACTGAAACTTTGCAAATATCTTGGCTGGATTGAGACGTATTAGTAACCGTTTCTGTTTTACAGTAACATGGGTGTAACGACATTCAGTAATTTGTAATCTACTTTTTTTTGAGTCTTTAGTCTTTTGACTGGTTTGATGCAGCTATCCATGCCTCACTTTCCTGAACTAATCGTTTCATATCTACATAGTTACCACTCATTACATCCGGGTTTATCCGCGGATATCCGCATCCGCGCAGTGCTTTATGATGATTATGATGATAATTGTTGTTTCAAGGGGCCTACTATCTAGGTTATCGGCCCCTAATGGTTTGGGTGATCATGAAGATGATAATAAAATGTAAACTATAAGGAGTCTGGGAATGTTCTCCGCAGTGCCTACCAGCTGCTGCGAGAGATTACGTCACCAGTTACGTTGGCAGCATGACTGTCGCTTGTATCATAACAAACAGTAAACTTTATACTCACCACAGCCATTCATAAAATACTGTTGCTCTCTTCCAATAATCTAACAATACACACTGACGATTTCGACAGCCCACAGCCCACACAGGTGGCCTTCACCCTATCAAGGACACTGTGCTGCCAACTAAACTGATGACGCAACCTCTCGCAGCTGCACGCTGACACTGCGGAGTACATTCCCGGACTCCATGTATAACTAAAACTAACCACTAACCTACATAATAGAAGAAGAAACAGAAAAAAAAAAGGAATAGGCAATTAAACTACAGGAGAACAAGAAATGCCCCCAACCCTCGAGGATTGAGGGACTTGGAAGGGAGAATAGCCATGAAAGACAGATAGGAAAGGGGAAAGAGGAGAGGGCCCACCCCAAAGTCAGTGGAAAAGGGAGAAAAATCGGACCCAGCTCAGGAAACTCTCGGGGATGCCAACTCCCGAACTCACCAATCGTGAGCCTTTGAGGATGTAGCACTATCCAGGGTGCACCAGAAGTGGTGGGGATACATACACCCTGCCTCCTTGAGGGCCTTGAGCACAAGGCAGGGGATAACAGGAACAGGAAAAGAAGGCTGACCCCTCGCAGAAGGAGGGTATCTGAAAAGAAAAGAAAAGAAAAGAAAGAGAAGGATGGCCCCTCGAAGAATGAGGGTATCAGGAAATATGAGAAAGGGCCAATTAAGGCGGGGAAGTAAAAGACACCCTAGGTCTCAGATACCCTAATACTGTCGGAGTCGGACGAGAACAAGTGTTGACTAAGGGAGGTCGACAGGAAAGATAACTGAAAGGAGTCCGGCACAAGTAAATAGAAGCAATTCTGGACTCAGCTGGGGCCCCATGGTCGCCAACCCATGTACCACATGTTGTGAGGTTCTGGGAGAGGCAGGGCTTTAGTTATTGTTCATAATTATTATTATGCTCATCGCAGATAAGTTGCTCAATAACACCGGTAAGTAACCCAAGTGAGAACTGCCATAGAATAGTACATTATGCAACGAGCCTATAATGGCAATATTTATAGGCTAGTGGCATACGACTCTTTATGTTCGACGATAATTATAACTTTATTATATGTTTTAACATAAATATTCATAAATATCTGTTGAGATTCAGTCACTTGAATTTTGTGATCGGAGTGCAAGCGCTGGGTTTGATATCTCTGTTTTCCAAGTTCTCTGACCGACCGACGCATGCACTCTGTGTGCTTGGCAATGCCATAATATGTTTACAGCCTGCAGATATGCACCGGCATTCAGTCAAACTGTCACCGAAGTCGTTTGAAAGCAATGCGCTGTCTAGAAATTGGAGTTGGGGATATTAAGGTACAGTTCTATTTCTTGTCTCATATTCGCCAGTTTATTTACTCGAACATATGGACGGTGCACTTTCCACGTCGGTAATTCATATAGAAAGATAATGTGTTCATGTTCGACATGTTGGATTTTGAGCGCATGCACGATGGTATCCTTACCTAATTGGTCAATGAATGACCTCTGATTGGCTGGAGAAACTGTATCATAATGGAAAACAGTACTATAATGACCATCAGTATGGTACAGTTTTCTGACGTATAATACTCACATTTCGACATCGTCGAACATAAAGTAACTGAGACAATGCAAATAGCTGACAATACACGTGGTAGGAGGAAACACTGTAAGAGGAAATCAGTCGGTCGTGATATATTGATAAGAATGGCTGCCTGTTATTGGCAGATTAAAGTGCAATTACTCTCTCTAGTGACCGCTAGATAGCTCTAGTGGAGCATTTCAAAGTCAAGTCGGATGTTATAGCCTAATACCCCAATTATAAGTTGGAGAAAGCGTCCCGGCTAGCCAATCTTTGTCGCGATGGTGAGGAATTCAGCAGTTTGAGCTGTACTGCAATCCACCAGCGTCGTTATCGCCAACCCTCCCTATTTCGTATCCCGTTAACATGGTTAGGTATAGAACAAAACATCGAATTTTCCTAGTGGAAATTAATCTTCTCAAGAAGTATTTCAGTAAATGTGTTCGCAAGTTTCAGCGCCGTGCGATTTTTATTTGTGGAGGGAAAAGGTATACAGATACAAGCCGCGTACTCTGGAGGCTCTCGTGAATGAAATAACTGCACTGAAACGAAATATAAGTGAGGATGAATTACAGTGAGTGTACCAAAACTTCCTAAGTTGGTGCAATGTGTGTTTAGAAAATTATTATATATGATTTGCAGCCAATGACCATAGCAGGGTATTTAATTGAACAACCGTGGGCTCCCCATCAAGTTCAATTTCAAGTAGTTCCAACCTTGGCTACCAGATGTCACCTAGCGGCGTACGTTGGAACTTGATAGAGCGTTTCTATTGTTCATTTCAATTGTAGTGGTAGGTTCTTTTACATTCCATAAATCTACGGCATGGGCCTACCGGCTTTACTTCCCCTCCGAAGGAAGGCATACTAAAGGATTTTAACGCTTTAAAAAATCCGACGACTTCAGTCGGGTTTGAACCCGCGATCTTGGGCATAGCAGTGCAGCATGCTTCCGACTACGCCACCGAAGTACATCATTTCCAGCAACTACAGTACTCTGAAATTCATGTAAGTAATGATGATTAAAAAATAATTTAGTTATTTAGTTATTGATGTTTTAAGGGGCGGAACTATGAGGTCAACAAACCCCTAATAAATACGTTAAAACCTGTAAATGTGTTGAACTAGTTGGGTACTACGCAGCTGCTAGCGCCAATGCCTTGCTCGACAGCCAGCTAGTCACACTGGCCTGGCCATCACATGGCACCTGCGACAGGGGCGTATATAAGGTTTTTTTTGTGGGTCTCCAGCCCCCCCCCCCTCGAGAAATCCAATAAAAATGAAGAAAGTGTTGCTTTGGTAAGAGCATAAAATAATTGTAAATTTGGTTGTACCCTAATCTTAACTTATTGGCTAAGTTATAAACAATATTAAGATTGAAATTAGACTACCTCGTGGTGTAGTGGTTAGCATTCTTGGCTGTCGCCCCGGAGGTCCGAATTGGATTCCCAGCTCAACTAAGAAATTTTAATTCTGGTCTGAGGACTGGAACAGGGTCCACTCAGCCTTGTGCGGCAAAACTGAGAATTCCATAGTACGGTAATTTTGAGAAATACATTATTTAGAAATTTGCCATTCATACTCCAGAGATCATAATTGAAAATTCTTTATGTATAACATTATATTTCTGTGTTGTATTTTACAACTTTTTTGTATTGTGCCCAAATCTAGGAATGGGTATTCCAAGTTTCAGACACCTAGATATCAAGGGAAAGGCTGTAGCAGCTTTTGAAAGTTCAGATATTTGAATATCGCGCTACATTGCTTCTCGAAGCCATTCGAAGGAAATTACCGATAGTTGGATGGTAAATGACGTAGCGAGTCATAGCAGAGGTGGAGACTATTTATTGATTAAATAGTTAACTATGGAGCAGAGACTTGAGACTGGGATCAGATTACTGGCACGGCCAAATAAAAGAGAATGCAATTAGTATCAAGTAAATCGGACCAGGGATTCAAGAGATATGAGGATTTCTAGATATCAGGCGATGACGCGTGACCCTGACCGTTTTTGTATAAAAGCAAGCTGGAACAGGCTTAGTTAGCTCACTTCATCACAAGCACTTGGCGAACAAGTTGCGTCTACGCTGAGCCAAGGCACATGGTTGCCGCCTCTACGAAGAAGTACTTTTCAAATCGTGATAGTCACGAGAAGTGCTGCGCAAACGAGTTGGAACTTAGTAAGTTTCTGGTGAGGAGAATCACTGAGGTGATTGTTTTTCTACAGACATTGGTGGAAATATTTATATTTCCTAAAGGACATATGCTAGACTTGGTCTAGAAAATAGTATTTGTCACAGTCCAATAGTAAATTAATACTTGGATGTTTAAATCCATTTTGAAGTCAGTTTTCATATTTTGTAACTATTTAACCACTTCGATCCGTCAGTACATTGAAGAATAGTCTATAACGGTGGCGTTCATTAGTCTACGCAAGGGAAACTGCAGGTTGTCTAGCGCATGGCAGATGGTGATTTTAATAAACCATGCCCAGGGAACGATCTTCAGAACAGCCGTTAACTGCTTAGACTGTCAACGTTTTTCTTGTACTGATGAGATTACAGTGAGTTAAGTTACAACTGACACATTTAAGAAGAGATCGCTTAGATCTGACCCTTTTCAAACAAACTGTTATGGCTTTGTTAGAAGCACATATTAAAATGGAACCACAGTCATTTAAAACGTCGAAAGATACTACCATTATGTCTGACTAGACGATTTGTGGGTCTACAATGGCGGCCGATACAAGGATTATACGTGCTTGTCCGATAGGGCATGTCTACGGATAAATCTGGTATAGACCAGGTTTACGACACTTCAAGAACATCAAGAAATGTAAGCCACATTTGAATTATTTTATGCCTAGCTAATTGGAACAAACTATTTTTCTGCAGATGACCAACACATTTTTTTCGTCATATTTAAAGCTTGTAATGATTTACGCAAGACTTGTTAGATTTATTCTGAGCATTTTCAGCACTCAGAACAGTTTAGGATCGATGACCGAGCATTTTGAGCATTTATTTGAATTTTTCATATTTTTGGGAAATCACGGTAATCAGCCGATGTAACTGTAAAAGTTAAATTTATTTTTGTTGAGGAATGGATATTTTTTCCATATTCGAAGGTTCGAACATGTGGATTCTCACATAATGAGATGATAATTAAACATATTTGAAATAATAATAATAATAATAATCCACTAATAATAATAATAATAATTTTCATAATTTTTCTAAATAATTCTTGGATATTATATTTTATAATAATCATATGTATTGAGAAAGAGCCTATGAAGTAGTTGAAACATTTCTAGTTTGGAACAGGAGATTTTACGAAGGAGAGTGGTTAGCGCAAGCCCGCATTCAACCAACACTTCAGTTCTGGTTGAACAGTTGATATTTGCTATGAGCAAAGTATATGTTTCATATAACACGGAGAGGCATGAAACGGGAAGCAATTGATATTTGTATCAAATAGGATATTTTTGTATTTATATAAAATCATGACGTAAATACACTTCGAAAGTGAAATAAGCTTTTCATGAGTATGGTAAATTCACGGGTTGAACTGAATGGGAAAATAAAATAAACTTGTAAGTTTATTAATCTTCCAGTGTTGATAACAAGCAGAGGCTTGATTTATTGTATAAATTTAAGGAAGAAAATTTATGTGTGTGGAGTAGTTGTAATGCCATTCCCAGGTGCGCATGTTAAGTCGCAGGAATGAAGGTTTTTTCGAGCATCAATCAAATAGCAGGTTCGATGGCTCAGGTTTATAGTAGGAGTATTGGAGCCACACATTTCGTCGTATGAATAACCCGAAGGTTATTTCTTGAAAACCATCAGTTCTTATTTCAACCTTGTTTACGAATTCCATTTAGACTTTGATTTTGCTAGAACCCGGATTTGTCATGATAATTGTTTATTCTTCTTCAGAGGAAGACCTTTGCCGTTGTTGTTGTTGTTATAATATTGTGTTCTTACACAAATAGTAGAATGGGCCACTGCCAATTTAAAATAATTCTTTAACCACGAATAATTTGAAGGATATTTTCAATCCTAGTGCCATGAACTAAATGAATTCATTATAAAACTACAATTCTAATTTCCGCATTCTGTCGAAGAATTGCAAGTTGTGAAAGTTGCTAGAAATGGCCATAAATATAAATATTTTTATAATATTGTTCCCAAGTGGAAAATCTAATAGTTGAATGGTTCAACCATTTGTTGATCAAGTTAATGATTCAGAAATCATATATTTTGTTTGGAACTTGAAGTTCATAATCGAGTCACTTCTCGAATATTTAATGTCAGAAGAACAATTAATTGTTGTTGTGCTTCGCACAGTTCTTCGATGCTATGCTCAATGGTCAAATACTTTTCAGATGTTGTTAATATGTGTTAATAATTTGTGTTGTTACGATGATAATAATAGTTTCAACGATATATTTTTGAAAACTGGAAAACAAATGGAAGTTTAAGAAATTCTATAAACATTTATTCTACGAGTGTTAATATCATGTAAATAGTCAAACAGTGATCGACGTTATTTCCAGTATGGACAATTCATTTTGCACTGGAATAAAATGTTAATAATTTTGGAACACAGTCCACAGGACTAACAATCGGACTTGTGTTTTCAAAAAGATTGTCAAATGTGTTTGGAAGATTTCTGTATATTGTGTGTAAATAAGAGTGTGGATCGCCACACGTGGATGATGCTGCTTTGAGCATTATTCTTGCAGTCAGATTTTAACTTTAAATAAACTGAGATAATTTTACCAGATGTGTTTCACCCAATTAAATCTCCTTCTATCCTTATTGTTGCATTGAGCCAAAAATCAGCAAAGCATTTTTATAAATTTGATGTCGTTTTTGCGATTTGCTTTAACCCATCTGGCGCTCCGGGATATTTTGATTCTCGTGCTGACTGATTATTGGTGAAATGCATATGTGGTCGTGCGGACTCCGGTCTAAACGGGCACAGTATTGCCAGTAATTGTAGGCTATATAAACTTTGAATCGTATCTAAAATAATTACACAAAGTTATATGCTCTAAGATATTGGTTGATATTTCTGGGTATTTAGCGGTGACAATCTCCTGAGAATACTCACAATTTTCCAGAATAGTCAGCCCCCCACGATTTTTAGCCTATTTTCAATTTTGAAAAAAAAATAAAAAAAATAGGCTTATGAGATCACCTTTTGTCCGTGTGTGTGTGCGTGTGTGTGTGTGTGTGTGAGGTGTGTGTGTGTCCCTCCCTAATAACTTTTAAACGGCTGGAGCGATTGCAATGAAACTCGGTAAGTTCATAGCACTATTCCGGACGACCCCGACCGTGCTCTTCAAATTTTGTTACGTCTCACCAATACAACATGGCGGCTGTGCAAAGTATTTCACCAGCTTTCAATATCTCCGAAACTATTCCCGATATCACCCTGAATTTTTTTACGGTGATAAAGGGAACTACTAGAAGTTCACCTAAGTGACTTTTGAAAAACTGGTAACTACAAAAAAACATGGCGGCCACGTGAATTTGCGTCATTTAAATGGACTTTTCTCGTAATTTAACCAACCAAACGCAATTAATCTAGGTACAGTATATGTTTATACACATTGTAATGCACCGACATCTAACTTTGTTCAATTGTTAACATAACCACAAGATGGCGAATGTGCGAAATATTTCACCGGCATTCTATATCTCTGAAACTATTAGCGGTATCACCCTGAAATATTGTACGGAAATAAAGGGCACTACTGGAAGTTCATCCATAAGACTTTCAAAAACCGGTTAACTACAAAACGAACATGGCGGCCAAGCGAATTTGAATATTTTAAATAGACCTTTCTCGCGATTTAATGTTCTGAACGCAATGAAATCTGGTAAAGGAAATGTTTATACACATTGTAATGCACTGGTATCTAATTTAGTTTAATTGTTTACGTAACCTCAAGATGGCGGCTGTGCGAAATTTTAAAATTAAGTTTTTATTTCTCGTGTCGTAATCATGCGATTGAAGTGAAAATATGAATAATCAACCTACGCAATAATTTTCCTTTAATGGTACCTGACTCTATGGCCTATACATTTAACAATCCAACATGGCGACCATTCGAAATATTTAGGCGGCTCTGAATATCTACGAATCTATTATAGCAATCAAACTGAATTTTTTTATGTTCATAGGGGCTATGAACTTAAGTTCACCTCTTACTTACTTACTTAATCCCTGCCGCTCCTTCCGGAGCATAGGGCTTTGGCGAAATTTCTCCACGCAGTACGGTTCCTGGCCATTCTCTTCACTTGACTCCAGTTCTTGTCCACCTCTGCAATTTCATTTTCGATCGTCCTCTTCCAGGTCTTCTTAGGTCGACCTCGCTTCCTGGCGCCTTGAGGATTCCAGTCTAGCGCCGCCCTCTCAATAGCTCCGTCCGGCTTCCTTAGTGTGTGACCAATACAGCGTCATTTCCTCTCCTTGATCTGGATGCTAATAGGTTGTTGATTGGTGATGGTCCAAAGATCTTCATTTGAGATTATGTCCGGCCACCTCACATTCATGATGCGACGCAGACATCTGTTAATGAACACCTATAGCTGGTTGTTGATCGGTTTTGTGACTTTCCATGTTTCATAGCCGTAGAGAAGAATCGACTTTACGTTGCTATTGAAAAGGCGGAGCTTGGTTTTCCTGGAAATGTTTCTATTTCTCCAGATGGGGTAGAGCTGGACAAAGGCACCATTTGCCTTCCTGATACGGCTTCGAACATCTTCCTCTGCTCCCCCATCATTTGTGACTATACTTCCAAGGTAGAGGAAGGACTCAACTCGATCAATGTCCTTTCCGTTGACTGTCAAACTAGTCGTGATGTCAGAATTTATCCTCATCTCTTTGGTCTTATTGGTGTTGATCATCAGTCCTGCACTTTCTGGTTCTCTCTGCAACCTCCCCAGCTTATCTTCTATGTCTCGGTACCGTTGTGCCATAAGACAAATGTCGTCTGCGAAATCCAGATCTTCAAGCCTGTCATTTATACCCCATTGAATACCCCTCTTCCGTCCTCCCATTACCTTCTTCATCACACTATCCAGGACCAACAGGAACAGAGTGGGGGAAAGGACACACCCCTGTCTCACTCCGGAACTGACCTTTATCATTTCTGTTAATTTGCCTTCGTGAAGAACCTGGCACTCATACCCTTCGTACATCTCTTCCATGATTCTGATGATCTTTGTTGGAATTTTATATTCCTCGAGGGTCTTCCACATGATTCTTTGATTTACAGAGTCGAAGGCTTTCTCGAAGTCAACAAATGTGAGGTAAAGGGTATTCCGCCACTCCACACTCTGCTCCAGGATGATTCGGAGGGTGTTGATGAGATCCACACAGCTGCGATGTTGTCGAAATCCAGCCTGTTCCTTCCGAAGCCTTTTTTCTACGCAGTCTTTTATACGATTCAGGATGACTCTCGCCAGTACATTGCTTGGAATGGACAGCAAGTTCACCTCTAGGACTTTAAATAACCTGGTGATCACAAATCCTACATGGCGGCGACGCGAAGTATAAATATTCACATGGACGTTTCTCGCAATTTAACCTTCCGAGTGCAGTGAAACTTGGTACAGTAAATCCTTTTACGAATGTTAATTCACTGGAATCTAATTTATTTCAATTGTTTCCATAACCACAAGATGGCAGCTGTGCGAAATTTTAAAATTTCGTTTTTACTTCTTGTGTCCTAATCATGCGATTGAAGTTTGAATGCTACACGTACACAATAATCTTGATATAACAGTACCTAACTCTACGACCTACATATATAAAAAACCAACATGGCGACCATCCGAAATATTTAGTCGGTTCTCAATATCAACGAATCTATTACAGAAATCAAACTGAAATGTTGTACGGAGATAGAGGTAATTAACATAAGTAGGATATATGAAAATAGGCTGTATAGTTCTTCACGGAACTACTTGTTTTTATATACGCCCCTGACCTGCGAGGTTCCGTTCTATAGAGCAGGCACTCACTGTATAGTGTTAATGCAAAAATAACTATGTCTGCCTTTTCGAAAATACACCGATAGTTACCATTCCAAAACTTAAGCTATTTATTCACCAAAAAATAGCATCTCTAGTCTACCTGTGGCAGACGTAGGTGCGGTGGCATAGTCTTTTAGGCGGCTACACACGTTACGATATAACTGTGCGATTAACTGCACCAACCGAACTGCGGAGATTTATCTCACATCTTCTTTTTAGAGTAATTCAGTCTGGTGACTGGTTTGCCCCTGCGACGAGTCTTCTCCAACTGGGTCGATCCTGTGCTGTACGTTTGGTGTCTCGATAGCTCCTGCATCCTGAGTTCACAAGAATTGTCATCATGAATGTCTTTCTTGGTCTTCTACGAGAGCGTTTTCCTGGTATTTTACCTTCCAATATTTCCAACAACAGTCAAGCCTCCGTGGCTTAGGCGGCAGCACGCTGGCCTCTCACCGCTGGGTCCGTGGTTCAAATCCCGGTCACTCCATGTGAGATCTGTGCTGGACAAAACGGAGGCAGACAGGTTTTTCTCCGGGTACTCCGGTTTTCCCTGTCAACATTTCATTCCAGCAACACTCTCCACTATCATTTCATTTCATCTGTCATTCATTTAATCATTGCCCCAGAGGAGTGCGTCAGGCCTCGGCAGCCGGCACAGTTCATATCCTCGCCGCTAGATGGGGGCTTCATTCATTCCATTCCTGACCCGGTCGGAGACTGGAAGCAGGCTGTGGATTTTTCATTTCCGACAACACATTCCTATGTCGAAGCCTATGTCCCACCCACAAACGTTGTGTCTTCCTAATCGGACTCATCAGCTGTCTCTTTTCTTCAACAATGTTCAATACCTCAGTGTTAGTCTTCTTCTCTACCAACGCCAACACCACATCTCAAAGGCTTCTAGCCACTTAATATCACTCTTGGTTAACGTCCAGGTCTCAGCACAATACAACGCAACAGACCAAACAATAATAAATAAGTTAAAGACGAAAGTTATGGTCTGCGATAAAAAGGCGGACTCAAGTATGAAATTAGTGGTGGGCAACAAAACACTAGAAAATATTCAAGCATTTAAATATCTCGGAAGCAAAATTACCAAAGATGGAAGAAGCAAGAAAAAAATCAAGTGTAGAATTTGACAAGCCAAATTAGCATTTCACAAAAAGAAACGTTTATCTATATATTTAAAACACTAAGCTGTTTTTTGTACACACGAGATTGTGAAAACGACTTAACCGATTGGCTTCGTAAGACATTCTAACGAAAGCTCTTGGCATGCAGATTTGCAGAGTGTCTCTAAAATAAACAAATATATTACGGTATATTTTTAAATTAATATAGAAAATAGCAGAATTCTAGGCCCTCACGCATGCGCACAATCCGCCTGGGGGTCATGACAAAATGGCGGTGAGAAGTCCATTAAAATGTAAGTTATTTAATAAGCTTGCATGTAATTGAAAACATACATTAACCAAGTTCTGACAGTAAAATATAATAACAGTATGAACGTATACGAATGTGCAACATTGATTTATTTGGATAATGAAATGGATTATTTTCTTCAGACAGCGGCTTTTAATGATAAAGAACGGCTGCGTCTGCTGGTGACCAAGAGTGCGCGTGTAGCTATGTGGTTAAGGCGACAGATTGTGGTTCCAAGGTTCACCGGTTCGATCCCAGCCCTCGCCGATATATATATATTTTTTTTTACCACTGAAATATTGTTTAATCAAGGAGTATTAGTAAGGTTTTATGTCTGTTAAAGATACATATTTCTACATTCCCTCTCGGTATATTTTTGAATTAATATAGAAAATAGCAGAATTCTTGGCCCTCACGCATGCGCACAATCCGCCTGAGGTCATGACAAAATGGCGGTGAGAATTCCATTAAAATGTAAGTTATTTAATAAGCTTCCATGTAATTGAAAACATACATTAACCAAGTTCTGACAATAAAGTATAATAACAGTATGAACGTATACGAATGTGCAACATTGATTTATTTGGATAATGAAATTGATTATTTCCTTCAAACAGCGGCTTTTGAATATAATGAATGGCTGCGTCTGCTACTATACATGAGTGCGTGAGTAGCCATGTGGTTAAGGCGACTGACTGTGGTTCCATGAAGCGCCGGTTCGATCCTAGCCCTCGCCAGTTTTTTTTTTTTTTTTACCACTGAAATATTGTTTAATCAAGGAGTAACAGTAAGGTTTTATGTCTGTTAAAGATACTTATTTCTACATTCCCTCTAAATACGTTTTATTTTCGTTTTACCATTGCATTGCAGCATGTAATCAAAAGAGCAAACTGTTGTCCGCAGTACGCCGTTTAAATATCTGCAATCAGTTCCTATAACTGACAACAGATGGCAGTAATTCGCCCATATAGTTCCATTAACTGACAGCAGATGGCAACACCATTGCATCGATATATTTAAAACACAAGACATGGCATGTTTTCACGTGATGGAAAATTATAAAGGAGGGGAATATTTAAGAAGGGAAATGTTGAGGAACATTAACTGACAGTTGAATGTGTAGGCTAGGTTGTTTATGTACCTTAATATTGCAATTTCTTCCCAATGCTTCGGTGGTCAAGTTATTAGCGTCCTAGACTAAAAGTTATAATTATGCATCGTCGATATTAAAGAAAAAAGTAGTTTTCCAGGCACACGCGCGTCTCCACAATTGCTTTCGCCATGAGAGACACTTGGCAAATATAATTCGTTTGAAGGACTCCGACATCTTGGTCACTCAGCCCCGTGTACTTGGGTGTGCATGTGTGAAACTTTCTTCTGATAACCAGTGTTATTGTGATGGCTGCATTACTGTGTGTATTTGTAATTAAGGTGGTAAATGGCAAGGAGACGGCCAAGGCCTAAAGTTAGGAACCATCCCGGTATTTGCCTTAAGTGGAAGTGGGAAACCACGGAAAACCACATCCAAGATTGTCGAGGTGGGAATTAAACCTTCCTCTTCTTAGTTATACCTCAAGAGACTGAATGTACCCCGATTTTGCCCTGAGACCAGAATTAAATTTCTTGGCGGAGCAGGAAATGTAACCCGGGTCTCCGGGGCGATAGACAAGAATAGGTGGGCCTCCATGTGTTAATACGATTTTTGACATGCACGGGACATAGAATTCAAAAACTGCCTCCATTAGGGTGACTATCGAAGTGAGTATTGAGTATAGGCCTATGGTCATTCCAGTAGTTGGTGAAGTGATTCTATGTTCCCCTGCAAAATGTACTGCCATAACCTATAACAGGTGATGGAAATTGCTTATTTAGAGCAGTTTCGTACTGTTTATAACAAAATGAAGAACGTCATTCTGAGCTGCGTTTTCAAGCTATCGCAAAAAATTTCGCTGGCAGGAACAATTATAAGGAATTTATTTTAAGCGATCAGTCTCATCGCATTCTCCTCACCAACCAACTTGAGTTAGAAAGTCTCTGGACGGTCATGTTGAACTTCATTGTATAAGACAATTGTTTAATGATTATTTGTTTAGAGTACGGAGTCTAACTACGTAGTTGATTTCGGCAATGGAAGTATTATTTGCCATTTAATATTTAGCGGCTCCGTTATTGCAGGACACTATAGTGTTATCGAATAATACGAAGCCACATTTAAAATCCAATATAAATAGGCCATTTCAGAAACAATTCCAGATATTATGCAATACAGTTTACTGTAAGGTCCTTGACGATCAAATGTAAACATTTTTCTACATTGTATTTCTCTTGCGTAAAATCTATGCGTGGTTATTTTGGTCTTTACTGTTGTGAGGGTAAAATTGATCTACTGGAATATAAAATATTTGCCAAGCTGCAACAATGTAATGATATTAATTTAAAAGTCATTGAACTTATATCCAGCAGTTCAAACACATACATCAGCGTTAACAGATTGGATACTGAAGATGAAAGCCAGCTACTTCATTTCCCTATTATTGAATTTTTCAATTCCTTGGAATTAAGAGATTCGCCTCCACATACTTCGAACGTTTAAGCCGTAGATATGCTTCTTAGAAATCTGAACGTTTCCCATGGACTCATATATGGTAATATATTAATTGTAAGAAATCGCTTGGATTCGGATATAATAGGTGCAGTAATAATAGGCAGAGAGCTCAAATCCTACGACTTGATTTAACACCTTACGATAAAACACTTACAGGTAGCCTACAGTACATTTTCTTTTAATAGGCAACAATTTCCTATTCGCTCGGCCTACTTTATCAAAATCAATCAAGCTCAAGGAGAAACTCTTGAACGTATTGGGCTATTTACCTCATCACGTTTTCAGTCATGACCAGCAGGATAGTGAAGGTGCAAAAAAGGTCCTGTTTGGGATGGTAAAGATAAGAGGCGGAAGGATCCTACGGATTATGTTAGAATTGTGAACAAAAGGGGACAAGAGATAGAAAATAGGGAAGAACTGAAGAAAATGTGGAAATAATATTTTGAAGAACTCCTGAACCCAAATGGAAACCACGGCGAGGAGGAAGAAATCGGGGAAGAGGTACAGTAGATGAACTGCAAATAGAAAAGGACTTAACATGGAAAGAAGTGGAAGATGCAGTGAGGAAGATGAAAGGAGGGAAGGCACCGGGTGTGGATGAGTTGAGTGTGGAGATGGTGAGAGCAGCAGGAGAGGTGGGGATACAATGGTTGTACCGAGTGATGAAGACAGCATGGAAGGAAAGGAAGACCCCAGAGGACTGGAAAAAGGGAATAATTGTCCCGATCTTCAAGAAAGGTAGTAGAACAGAATGCAGAAACTATCGGGGAATAACACTGATGAGTCATTGTGCAAAGTTGTTTGAGAAAGTTTTGGAAAGGAGAATTAGGACAAGGATAGAAGGAGGGATGAGGGAAGAACAACATGGCTTCAGATCAGGAAGGTCCACAGTGGATTTGATTTTTACTGTAAGGCAGTTACAAGAACAGCACTATGAGTATGGAACAGATCTACTGATGACCTTTCTGGACATTGAGAAAGCATATGACAGTGTATGCAGAAACAAAGTATGGAAGTCCCTGGAGGATAGAGGAATATAAAAATGGACTATAAGGAAGATAAAGGAGATGTACAAGGGAAGCGTGAGCTGTGTGAAAGTGGGAGGAGAGAGATCGGACTGGTTGGAACAGAGAAACGGCCTGAAACAAGGAAGTGCACTGTCACCGTTACTTTTCATTGTGGTGATGGATGACATAATGACCCGAGTGGCACAAGTAATTGGGGAAGGAAAGATGAAAGCAATGGTGCTTGCAGATGATTTGATGATTTGGGGAAACAAGGAGGAGGAGGTACAGGAACAGTTGGACGTGTGGGAAGGAATAATACAAGGTTATGGGATGAAATTTAGCATAAATAAGAGTGAGATGGTGATCACACAAGGAAGAAGGAAAGAACCACAACGGAAATAACAATTGGTGGGGAACAGCCGAAGGAATTGGAGAGTTTCAAGTATCTGGGAAGCCTGATACAAGAGAATGGAAGAAACGATAGAGAAATAAATGAGCGGGGGAGACAGGCAGAAGCATTCCGGAGGAGTGTGAGAAGCATGTTATGGAGCAAGAATGTCCCTCAGAACAGCAAAAAGATCATATATCGGACGTACAATGTCCCTATCCTGACGTATGCCTCGGAGACCTGGGTTATGAAAGGAAGGGAGAAGAGCAAAATACAGGCCAGTGAGATGAGGTTCTTGAGAAGCAGTATTGGAGCTACAAAGATGGACAGAATAAGAAATGAGAGGACCGGAGAATTAATGAAGGATGAACCATTACAGACTGGTATAGAGAAATCTAGACTTAGATGGTATGGACATGTAAAACGAATGGAGGAGAAGAGGATACCCAGCAGGATACACGAGACGAAGTGGGAAGGAAAGAGACCAAGAGGGAGACCGAGAGACAGGTGGCTGAAGGGGGAGGAAGAAATCGTGAAGAAGAGAGGAGAAGACTGGACAAGGGTGGAGGCTGAGAGATGGTGGGAAGACAGAAGACGTTGGAGAGACTTGTGTTCCAAACAGACCCGGCCAGTGGCTGGAAACTGTGCAAGATGATGATGACCTAATCACGTTTTCAGTCATGACCAGCAATATATTGCAATGCTGAGAGTGCTATCTTTTGACGCCCTTAAAGTTGCAATAGTGCTAAAAAGTAATCGTACAAAGAATGTAACTTATATAAGAAGCTTCTTCAGTAATTTTGTTTTCCATTGTCCGTCATGTTTTGACGGGTTTCATCTAGTTCACTACAAATTCCATTAATCTTAAAACCAGAAAACGATTATTAAAAGCGTTTGTTTGGAGTATTGCCCTTTATGGTTGCGAAACGTGGACAATTGGAAAAGAAGAAAAAAGGAGGTTAAATTCTTTTGAACAATGGTGTTATAGAAGAATGCTAAAAATTAGCTGGACAGAGAAAATAACGAATGCTGAAGTATTTACTGTAAAAAGGTAGAGGAAAATTATACCTTATGGAAAAGCATAAAGAGGAGGAGGACTAGACTGATAGGACATATTTTGAGACACGATAGCCTGCTGAAAACGGTATTGGAGGGAATGGTTGAAGGCAAAAGATGTCGAGGAAGACCACGCCTACAATATGTACAACAAATCATGTCTGATGTAGGATGCAGAAACTATGAAGAGATGAAGAGGAAAACTATAAATAGAGCCGACTGGAGAACTGCCGCAGACCAATCCATGGATTGAATACTTAAGAGGAAAGACCAAACATAAGATCTCATTATTCTTTTACGTAAGCTGAGGGACATTGTTTTCTGACATAGAAGGGACTGATTATCTCACGTGTGGAGGATAAATCGTTGCAGTTATTTCGGTTTGCACAGTACATCGGAGCAAGTTGAATTTTCTAACCGATAAATCTGTGTCGATTACGTTTGCACAGTTTTATAGTAATAACGTGTGGATGGTGGCAACTGCTGCTTGCTCAGTTCAAGCGAGTCACTCGTTGAGATAGTGAGTGCTACAAGTTATTGCAACATGTCTCAGGAAGACCAAAGCGGATATCATGAGTAGGGCTCGGATTTTTAGGTGCTAAAAATCGGGAAAATATTTATTTTTTATGTATTAAAAATACCTGAAATATGTGACCAAAAAAGTAAAAAATATTTAATTATAATTTAGTTTATTAATGACAATATAAACAATATGCAGTACTCACGAATGCATTGTATGCTATGTCTCACTGACTGCTGAAGAATTACAATACACAACGAGATACATCTTCAGGTTGTCCATCACAAATGACCAACGATTATCGCGAAACATTTCTTCTGAAGGCGCGAAACTGCGGCAATATGCTTCTTGCCCTTGAGGTGTTATATAACTTGAGATCGCTGTTCAGCCTTGATTGCTTTCCCACATGGTTGGTAGAACAGAACGCCCCCCAGGAGAAGTAAAATTATCTTTAAATTCTGCAACAGACGATAACTTGTAGTTGTTTTTACTTTAGGCATCGTAGAACTGCCTTACACTTCACAGTGCCAGAAATGAACTGCATGCAAGTGACACTAGTTCCAGGTAGCTGGGGAAGGGGAAGGTCTAGCACGTGGTGCAATGTGGCTGTGGACAAGGAAATTCCCGGCCTCCACAGTGAGTGGCATGGGGCGACAAATTAAGAATAACACAGTTGCAAGCTGACATAAGCTCTGAATGAAGATTAGATAGCTCACAGGTTCTTCCCTGTTGAATTAACACAGAAAAAATGCAATAAACTGAAAGATCTAGCATACTGATTTAAAAGAAATTAAATATTATATCTTTTTATGTGCAAATAAGTGAAAAGCAAGAATTTATGTATTTACATAAAAAATATTTACCTAAAAATCCGAGCCCTAATCATGAGCATTTGGAAGCTTTGATTGAATGCTATAAACGGAGTAACCTATATTAGAAAGTCTCCTCATCCATTCTTAAATAATTGTGCTAATCTTTCTGTACGAAGCGTAACTCGTTTAATAAATTTACGTGTGAATATTGCTTTCTCTGTAGAAGCCAATCTTTAGAACACATATACAGGCCAAACGCCGCCGTCCGTCGATGACATGTTGCCATGAATGTCTGATGAGAACTGTTGATCGACTCAGTTATCTGTACCGTATGGGAGTTTTACAGCGCAGTTCATCGTTGCGTTAAATCACACAGTTATATCTAACGTGTGTATCCGCCTGATATATGGAGGGAAGAATACCCACTACACAGGTTGTTAATCAAATGTGTAACTTTACTATATGAGCCTCCACCTCAATATGCGTGTTGCGGATATTCAGATCATTCAAAATAAAAATTGTTCGTTTGTTAAGGAGGAAAATACCTTCCATGATTGTTAAGAGCAAGCCTTGACATTTCCACTAATTTATGGTTGAGAAAAAATTAAAAATTCCATCACAATTGCAATGAAGAGAATTACATTTTTTAGCAGTGCGTGTTTAACAGAGTCCACTAGATCCCTGCCGCTTAACGAGAACGTTACGCTTAGATTACAAGACCTACACAACAAACAGGAGAAGGAGGAGAAGGAAAAGGATTTTTTTGGTCGTGTGGCCTCCTGAGAGGCCGAGTGCAGGTCTTTCTAGTCGACGCCCATGGGCGATCTGCGCGCCGGGATGAGAAATGGAATGGATGAAGATGAATCAAACTGGGCAAGGATGTGGAAGGAAGCGGCTGTGGCCTGTCAGAAGGTACCGTCCCAACATTTGCCTGGTGTTGAAAATGGGGAAACCATGGAAAACCATTTCAAGGACGGTCGACGGTGGGGCTCGAACCCACGCGTCTACCGAGTCAGCAGAGAGCTTTGCCCCGTGACCTAACGTTGCGTTTTAGCGAGCGTAGCCACTGCTGTCGGTGCAAGGAAACGTTGAATGAGAAGAAGAATAAGACGGAATCAGAGAAGCATGAGAAGAAGACGAAGGAGGAAGGAGAAAGAGAAAAAGGAGATGGAGACGGAGAAGATACAGGAGGAGTAAAAGAAGGTAGTTTCCCACTTTTACTGCATGCAAATGCTGAGATGATACCTGAATTAAAGGCATAGCCGCCTTTTGTTCAAAATCCTAGCCTCAATTACAAATACACTAGTACAACCATCACAATAATATAGGTTATCAGACAGATTTCATACACACCCAAGTAAACAGTGCTGATTACCAAGATGACTCAAGATCCCCTAAAATGAAGTACTTGTGACGCCACTGACTATACCCTAATAATAGAGTTATGCTATGACAAATTGCCTCAGAACATGGGATGTCGGAAAAATTCAACATATACCTCCTAAAAAAACAGGGTTGATGACCATCATTTCCCAAGACCCTAAAATGAAGAATTCATGACGCCACTGGCTAGACCCTAATATTAGAGTTACGCTATTACAATTTTAAAAACCTGCCTCTCACACGAAGGCTCTGGGTTCGATTTCCGGCTCCATTAAGTATTATAGAAACTGACATAAAGGCTGGAACGGAGTGTACTCAGCCCCATGAGGACATTTGAGTAGCTGTCTGACAGTGAGGCAGCGCCACACTCAGGGAAACCAAGTTTAATGGCTGAGGGACCCGATTCGCTGACCACGCAATATGTAGGCTGTGTGGCAGTCACTTGGTAGGCCAAGGCTGTGGGGTAACGGGGTTTGGTTTAGCATTACAATCGCCTCCGAAATGAAGGGTATCAGACAATTCAACACGCACCCTAGTAAACAGAGCAGATGATTAAGATTCCAAAGACCCTACAATGAATCAACATGCTACGAGTCACTGTCTGGGTCGTAAGGTCACATACAAGCCGTACGTATGTTTTAGAAATTTAGACGATTGCCCTTGACCTTGAAGCTTGCGGGTGAGCTTGTACACATATGGTCACTCTCTCACACTCTTGCTTCACAGTTGTCACCACCGGAATTCCAGACTTGATCATGTGACGACACCACCGTGCAGAACAGGACAGTCCATGTCGAAATATTGTGTGACGCGGAAGTACACATTACAAAGTTACGAACAGAACGCCATTATATTTGGCAATGACTGTACTTGAGCAATAGCGTGAGATAGTTTTGTCCATCATCTCACCGCATGGAGCAGCTGATAACACAGGAACTGTAGTAACTCGCCTCCTGGCTTCCATTATGATTTTTCACTCGTCTAAAACAAATGTCCGGCCTGTACCTTCCCTTGCTGAGCGATAGAAAGGAGATTAACTAATCCACGTCTTGGATTTCTCGCTATGTGAGAGTGAGTCATGTTTTCATTGCAGTTTCTGGAGAAAATACGAGTGACCTCAGGTTGGTAACCCGATGAATCATACAGTCCACCGCTGAATCACAGAGGGTTGGTTGAGTGACTCACAAATGAGGCGTATGAATTCAAACATCAACATTTCCACTTTTTCAATCCTTCACTCTTTGCTATACTTATGTTTTCGTTTGATAGCCAACTTATAGACATTTCATCACTGTAATTTAATGGTTCTTTTCCAAGAATAATGTATAATGTTGCAGAAAAATCCAGCTAAACACAGTCGAACATCATTGATTCGAATTTGAAGTGACCGGCAAACAAATAATAATAATAATAATAATAATAATAATAATAATAATAATAATAATAATAATAATAATAATAATAATAATAATAATAATAATCCACAGCCTGCTTCCAGACTCCGACCGGGTCAAGAATAGAATGAATGAAGCCCCCATCTAGCGGCGAGGATATGAACTGTGCCGGCTGCCGAGGCCTGACGCACTCCTCTGGGGCAATTATTAAATGAATGACAGATGAAATGAAATGATAGTGGAGAGTATTGCTGGAATGAAATTTTGGCAGGGAAAACCGGAGTACCCGAAGAAAAACATGTCTGCCTCCGTTATGTCCAGGACAGCTCTCACATGGATGACCGGGATTCGAACCACGGACCCAGCGGTGAGAGGCCGGCGTGCTGCTGCCTAAGCCACGGAGGCTTCATTAATAATAATAATAATAATTCTAAAAATGGCAAGAGCATATGGATTAACAAAACATATCTACAACAAGAAGTGCATCTCCTGGAATACCAAAATAAGGTATTATAACACTGACGTAAATGCGGAATATCTCTTGACCACTCGCGGCTTCGGTGGCGTAGTAGGTAGCATGCTGAGCTTCTATACCCAAGATCACGGGTTCAAACCCGGCCGAAGTCGTCGGATTTTTTAAGAGCGTTAAAAATCCCTCAGTATGCCTTCCTTCGAGGGGAAAGTAAAGCCGGCGGTCCCATGTCATAGATTTGTGGCATGTTAAAGAACCTTCCTCTAATTACACCTGTGTGAAGCTAAATTAGGTTAATAGTGTAAACAACGCTCAGGGTGCTACGTTCGTCACCAGGATCCGACTGCGGTGGCGTCTAGTAACCAAGCTCTGAACTAGTAGTCGTTGACGGTGGCGTTTGGCGGCAAAAGTAGGAACTCATTGAAACATTCAAAGTCTGCAGTCCTTACTTGAATTAAGAAACAGAAACACACACTAATACAGTCATCACAATTAACACCGGTTAGCAGACTGGTCCTACACACACACAAAGTTGTCGCGTTGTCGCAGCCCCTAAACTGAGGAACCAACCAACCATCGCTTTGCCACTGAATGCCTCTCGATGAACTACCTAGGTATAGCCTCGAAACACTAGAAGTTCTGGAAAGGAGAATTCTAAGAAAAGTGACGGATGGAAACTGCGAGGCAACAGAGAAGTGTATCAGAACATGGAAAGAATCTCAGAGACTATGCGGAAGAGGAGGCTAACATTCCTCGGACATCTATACAGAATGAACAAACATAGATTGACAAATATTCGACTATCTCTGGGAGAAGAAGACCACTCCAACGTGGACTAAGGAAGTTAGGAAAGATTTAGAAAAGTTGAACATCACAGAGTCTCAGATGCTAGAAAGATGTGAATTTAAGAGTACAGTGAAAACTCTGGAAGGGGTTCAAGGTGAAGGAAGACCTACGAAAAGTTGACAAACTTGGACAGAAGATCAAAGGTAACATGCCAGTGAACGCTTGAAGGAATATAGGAGACAGAGGAAACTCCAGGCGAAGGAAGAGAAAAACAAATAAAATTGTTGCATGATCCTAAGTGTTCAATTCGCATGAAAAAAAACATCGAAAATCGAATTATTTGAGATATCGAAAGAGAAAAGGTTCACTCTCATGTAAGGTTCCATGTGCAGGATCTCAAGAGACCACGTGAAAATTTCGAATTAATCAAGATTTCGAATGAGAAGAGTTGCACTTCCATGTAAATAAATGTCAAGAATCCTCGAACTTTGTACGCTAATGTTAAGATAATGAGGTAAAACGGGACACATTAACTGTCACTCATTGGAGGTAACGGGATCGAACCCCACTAGGGTTAGCTACTTGAATTCTCTAACCTCCACCTAAATGGCATCCACTATTTGAGGATTACACGACATAACAGCTTAAAACCTTCATTTCTTAACAAAATTATGCTTCATCTACTGACATCCCAAGAATCTAGTGCCTTTTGATTACTGTAAAACCTAGTGATTTTCGCCAAATATGAGTTGGTAACACTGCCGACGAGTTATTGAAGAAATAATTTTGAAGTCAGGAACTTGTCAACGTGGCCACGATATCAATTAGTTAATAAACAACGACTGCTGCAGATGTTAGGAAGTGGGTCAGGATAAACTTTTATGTGATACTGCAGAAATTTGTGATGGTGGTCAATCTGCAGAGCTCTGGACACCTTCCAAGTGTTAATGCACCACCTTGTCATAGCCAATGTTTATTTTAGTAGTCTTCTTGAGTCTCCTTCCCTATAGATGACTCACCAATTACGTTTTAAATCTCATTAGCTTGTCTTGCAGCTGGCAGCGTCACCGTCGCCTCGGAGTCTTGAGTTCAAACCAAAGGTCGTGGAGTTTTCTATCGCCGCCTAGGAGAATGTATATGGGGTGATCAAAAGTTTCCCTTTGAAACTCAGCAATTCTTCCAGGTTCATGCCGTGTCTTGTGTGGGGTTTGACCTAGGACACCAAGCTGGCTCATCAGCGGGCTCTTGGTGTCCCCGCCCGTACCCCCACTGGAGTAGCGAACTGCGCGCCACCTCCGCCTTTTATGAAACGCACCTGAGCCTCATCACTGCGAGAACTAAACGCTCAAGCAGCTATAACCTCCCTATAAAGGCTTCCAAAAAGATGGCATATTGGCTTTCACGGCCAGTGAATTAAAACTCAGCAATTCTTCCAGGTTTGTGCCGTGTTTTGTGTGGGGACACCAAGAGCTCGCTGATGAGCCAGCTTAGTGTCCTAGGCGAAACCCCACACAAGACACGGCACGAACCTGGAAGAATAATTGCTGAGTTTTAATTCACTGGCCGTGAAAGCCAATATACCATCCTTCCCTTTGACATGCGTACAGTCTAGAATAGGTACTCATACCACCGTCGCACCAGGTTGAAACCGGGTCAGTTAGCCGTGGTCGTTATGGCGTGGCTGCAGGCAGTCGCTCACATCCGGGAGGCGAGGAGGTTCGAATTCCCCCGCCGGCAACCTTGAAGATGGTCTTCTGTGGTTTACCATCTTCCTTCCAGGCAAATACCGGGGTTGGTCCCAAACTATAGGCTACAGCCGCTCCTTCCAATTCCTCGTCCTTACAATCACATTTTTCTCCCCAGACAACACTCAACACGCGATGGTACTTGTAGCTCACCCCATGGGTGTCCGCATGGAAGCAGCTACAGACTCTGGAGAGCCGAACATGTTCTCGGACTCTCCCGGCACTAAAAACCATACGCTATAAATAAAATAAAAAATAAACAAACCAATTTTAAGGTCCTCGCGTGGGAAAACACTGTGCCCTGCTGCATGAAGATGTCCGTAACCACTTGCTGCACATCCTCGTCCTAGATTCCTTTTTTTTAAATACTAGCAACCCACCCCGGCTTCGACCGGTATCTTAAACGGTTTACCCAGGGTAAGCTTAAAAGACGCACGAACGGCAGGTCCCAGACGCAATTCAAAAAAGCCTAGGTGAACACCGGAACTCCGAACACCTATAGGCTACTCTTCTCTGAAGTCTTAACTCCACACGACTCGACAGTTTTATGCTGGCCGAATCTGGGGTGATAGGCTCACTCACTAGCTCGTAAATTCACTCCGAAGCTAGTAATTTAAATTTTCCACTGAATGGAGATTGTTGGAAGAAATTAAAACGAAAACTCACTTACGGTATAGTGGGCCATGTATTAAAGATAGAGATATGCTGTCCCGGACGTTTTTCATAGAACGTTTCATGCTTACACTCATAGTACATAGATATTTTTAACGGTTTACCCAGCGTTAGCTTAAAAGGCGCACGGACGGCGGGTTTTTCAAATCGATTCACTGAAATCGTTACTGCTCGGCTTCTTTTGGTCATAAATGAATGTGTTTCTACAGAAACCTTCCTCGATAAATCGTTTACAGAATGGTGAAAATCGCATCAAAATCCATCCAGTGGTTCTCGAGATTACCCGTTACATCCAAGAATCGGGGACTTTGCTCTATACTATGTGGAGATACTTTAAAGGACTTTCCAAAGACGACGACGACTCCACTATATACCCTAATACACTCGCAATTATCAATTGTTTCTTGAGATTAAATTGTATTTCATGCTGATAAAGACCACAATGAGGTCAAAACTAGTCCAGTAACCTCTGCTATTATTTTATGTTATTGACATGGTCGATTACATTTTAATGTTATTGGTATTTAATTGAATGGATATTTTTGTTACCTCAAAATTATCAGATATCAATGTTTTATTTACATGTCGGGTCTTGTCGAGCTATGTTTCTTTTACAGACCTGAAATTTAGACTTATTAAGGATCACATGTTTAACATTGAAAGACCTATAAATATTTGGAGTTTAATATTTAATATTAATACATTAAATATCCCAAAATAGTTGGCATGCGGAACAGAAGGCATATACAAACTTAATGAACACCGAAATATAGACTTGATGCTCTTAATAGGGTCTAAGGTTGAATGAGTTCCAGAGATATGACTACATGTGTTATACCAACTCCGTGGTAAAGTACTTTAAAGCTTTACTAGTTTATTTTTAAGACACTGTTTATGTTCAGCAAATCATAATTTTTTCAGAAGAGGAATATTTACAATATTTTTTCATAGATATTTTTCAGAAGATTAACCATATAATTGCCTAAATTTTCATAGATAATTTTAAGGATTTATAAATATTTTTTCCAAGTTACTCTTTTAAAACGTATTGTAAGGATATCCATTTTTAATTTAAGTTTTTTTCCTTAGAATAAGTATGTTTTCTCTTAATTGTGCAGAAGAAGAAATCATTGTTGTTTCGAAACATGTACACTTCACATAATCTATAAATTGTAGACATTTAAGTATTACCAATTGTTTAACACAATAACATTGCCCGCCTTCATCCGCCATTTTGTTTCTTATTCATTCAAATATAAATGTTAAATTCTTTAAACGATTGCAACTTCTAGAAGAAGGTGGAGATGAGGACGATGAATACAGTGTGACACTGAAGAATTTGTATATTTTGTAATTAAACATCCAATTAAGGTCAAAAATTGTTTTTCATTTGATCGCATTGCGAAAGAGAGCATAACATATTATTTTACGGGCAGTGGGTACACGGTACGTTTGCGGACACAAGTTCCTATGCCAAACTTAACCGTCGTGGTTCCCACTACAAGCCCTCAAAGTTTGTGATAGGGATTTAGAAACACCCTGTATATTAGGAATCTCCGTTTCGCGGGCCTCTAGGCCGTGTTCTAAGGACATTTTTTCATCCTGACATTTCGCTGAAGACTGCGTTCAGCATGTTCACAGGTTACATTAAGCGAGGTAAAACAAGTAAACAGAAGATATATAAAAAAGGTCACGGACAGAATAGGGAGGCTACTCGAGTCCCATGATATAATAGTACATTATGCAACGAGTGTCTTAATTACCATTATAGGCGAGTTGCATTCGACTGTTTATGTTCGACGATAATTATATATATATTTTTTATATACATCGAGTTGAGCCTCTATGGACTGGGTGGTAACAACCAACTTCACTTTAGTGTCGGGGGTGAAGCTGATTCCTGCCCGTGGTGCCCCTGCTAAGGTAGTTGGAATTATATTTCCATTACCGAACTGAACGTCAGCAATCCAGAAGCAAATCAAAGAATGGTGAAAATTAATATAAACCGGCCCTTTTCAGCGCCAAAACTGACAATCATCTCTGTCAATATTGAAGGTCTTTCATCCACCAAGGAAGAGTTATTAAGCCAGATATGCCATGATCAGAAATGTGATTTACTATGTATTCAGGAAACCCACCGAGACTTGACTCTCCACCGTCCAAAAATCAAGGGTATGAGCCTAATAGTTGAACATCCTCATCGACATTATGGCAGCATTATCTTTGCCAAACCTAATATTCAGATCGTCTCCACAGGAATTTCCATTGTAGATGACACCGAAATTCTTACAGTAGAGCTTAGCAACTGTTCTGTAACATCAGTTTATAAGCCCCCAGGTACTGTATTTAAATTTGTAGAACCCAGCAACTTCCAGCATCAATCTGTGAAGTTTGTTGTTGGTGATTTCAACAGCCGTAACACAATATGGGGTTACTCAACTACCGATGAAAGTGGTGAGGCCGTGGCTGAATGGGCAGACTCATATGATCTCAACTTATTGCATGATAACAAACTTCCAGCATCTTTCAACAGTGCAAGATGGAGGCGTGGATATAATCCCGATATGATATTTGTGAGTGAAAACATATCTCATTTATCAATAAAATCAGTGGGTCAAGCTATTCCTCACACGCAACACCGGCCTATTATATGCCAGATTTATGCTGCCATTCGACCACAGTCAGTTCCTTTCCGACGTAGATACAATTTTAAGAAGGCTGATTGGGAGAAATTTACCATTTCTCTAGAAGAGAATATTCTAAATATTGAGCCAGTTCCTGAATTATATGACGACTTTGTAAATATCGTGAAGTATTGTTCCCGTGTTTCAATTCCCCGAGGCTGCAGAGCACAATATATAAAAGGTCTGACTTCGGAAACTGAGGAACTTTTGAAAAACTATCTTGACCTCTTTGATAATGACCCATTTGGTAACGATACCCTTCAAGCTGGGGAAGATCTTTTAACAGCGATTTCCAAGAACAGGAACGATGCATGGTGCCAATTGATGGAGGAGACGGATCTAAGTAAGAGTAGTCAGAAAGCCTGGAGACTCCTTAAGTACCTGAGTTGTGATCCAACAACAAAAGAGGGACACAAAAATATAACAGCTAATCAGATTGCTCGTCAGCTCGTGGAAAATGGTAAATCTGACCATCCATTACGCAGGTCAGATCATAAAATTGCTCGGTCAGAAGAACTCGAGACTAGTCAACTTATGCAACCTTTTTGCATGGCAGAACTGACGGCAGCCATTGATAGTTGTAAGATCGGCAGGGCAGCAGGAGTAGATGATATCAGATTAGAGCAGATCAAACACTTTGGGGAACGAGCAAGAGAATGGGTCCTAGCTTTCTTTAACAACTGTTTGAAATCCTGCAATTTCCCAAAAACCTGGAGGAAATCACGAGTCATACCGATTCTGAAACCTGGAAAAATGTCAACTGAACCTCAAAACTACAGGCCAATATCCTTGTTGTGTCACCTGCTTAAAATCTTTGAACGAATGTTACTGAACCGCCTAGTTCATGTCGTAGAGCCTGCTCTCATACAACAACAAGCAGGCTTCAGACCAGGGAAAAGTTGTACATCCCAGATCCTTAACCTCACTCAATTCATTGAGGATGGCTTTGAAACACGGAATATCACGGGAGTAGCTTTTATCGATTTGACCGCTGCCTATGACACTGTCAATCATCGTGCTTTGTTACAGAAGATTTATGGAATCACGAAGGATTACAGTTTCACAAAACTTATTGAAAGTTTCCTTCAAAACAGGAGATTTTATGTGGAATTCCAAGGACAGCGCAGTCGATGGAGACGTCAAAGAAATGGCTTACCTCAAGGTAGTGTTCTATCACCAATGTTGTTTAACGTCTACACTAACGACCAACCACTTCCAAGGAACACTAGAAGTTTTCTTTATGCCGACGATCTAGCATTAGCTTGTCAGGGGAAATCCTTCGAAGATGTTGAAGCTCATTTAACACAAGCATTGACTGAGTTGGATGTCTATTACTATGATAATCAACTTCGTCCAAATCCATCAAAAACTCAGTTGTGTGCATTTCATCTGGAGCACAAGCAGGCTCGTCGTGAACTTAACGTCTCTTGGCAAGGAACACGCTTAGTTAACACTCCTCATCCAAAATATCTGGGAGTTACCCTCGATCGTACTCTGACCTACAAACAGCATTGCCGGAATACCAGACTAAAGGTGGAAGCTAGAAATAACATCCTACGTAAGATCACTGGTAGCACCTGGGGCTCTCAACCATCAACCTTGAGAACGACAGCGCTTGCAACATGTTACAGTGTTGCAGAATATGCATGTCCAGTGTGGTACAAATCCACCCATGCAAATAATGTTAACAAGGCGCTAATGAAACATGTAGGCTTATTACAGGTTGTTTGAAGCCTACACCTCTTGCAAAACTTTACCAGCTTGCAGGGATAGCACCACCGGATATACGTCGTGAGGTAGCAGCCAATGAAAAGAGAGCTAAACAGGTTAATCAGTTTTCCCATCCGTTGTACGGTTATGTACCAGCCACCCGTAGGTTGAAGTCCAGGAGAAGTTTCCTCAACACCACTGCAGTCTTGCTAACTACACCAGCTACAGCTAGAAAACAATTGTGGACTTCTCGGCTTGGGAATAACTCTCTATGGGATCACCCTTCGGAAAGCCTCCCACCTGGACATGATCAGAAATGGATCGTGTGGAGGGCACTTAATCGCCTCCGTTCTGCTGTTGGAAGATCTAAGGATAACTTGCAGAAATGGCACTTCCCCGTCGACTCCACCAACTGCGACTGCGGTATGCCCCATACCATGGAGCATCTACTGAATTGTCCGCTGTGCCCTGCCACTTGTACAGCAGAAGATCTTTTACTAGCAACTTCCAATGCTATACAGGTTGCACATTTTTGGTTGACCGTGGTTTGAAAAGACATTGTGTGTTGTATGGTTTACTTTGTAAATATGTATGTAATTTTAGTGTAATCCAGTATTTTGTTTGCTTCTGACACGAATAAATAAACTTTAGTGTCTAGGTCTTGTTCTTGTTACGGCTTTGACTTCCTGCCAGTATCTTCTGACCCCAGCGACGAGTGCCTGTTTATGTTCTTCGGATAAAGGTCCTCTCCGTCTTCCGGAAGTTGATGCCATTTTAAAACCTTGGTAGTTGTTCATCAATCTTCTAAATGTGTTCCTGTCAGGAATTTCTCGGTCTTGAATACCAATTTGCCTGAGAACTTTTTCGCATTCCTCGAACCATCTCGGCCTTGTTGCCTTAGACTTGATGAAACTCCATATTCTTTTTGTTAATCGATCATCAGTCATCCTCAAGAGGTGACCGTAAAATAGTAGCCGTCTCCTCTCAATTGATGCTGTGATAGGGTCTGTGTTGTTGTACAAGTCCTCATTTGCTCTCATTCGCCTCTGTCCATCAACCCATCTATTACCTAGGATTTTTCTCAATATCCTACGCTCTCTTTTTTCCAGTTGGTCAAATTGAACTTTACTATTCATGGTCAAAGTTTCGGACGCATATAATCCCTCAGGTTTTACAACTGTGGTATAGTGTCGGAACTTGGCCCCTATGCTCATAGACTTTTTGTTATAGGTATTCGTTGTTATATGAGGTCTAACGTCCTTATAACTTTATTATATGTTTTAACATAAATATTCATAAATATCTGTTGGGAGTGTCACTAGAATTTTGTAATCGGGTGCTGCGCTGGGTAGGATATCTCTGATTTCCAAGCTCTCTGACCAACCGACGCATGCGCTCTGTGTGCTTTAGTGCCATATGTGCAGATTGAGCACAAGTATTCAGTAAAAATGTCACCGAAATCGTTTGAAAACAACCCGCTGTGTAGAAATTGGATTTGGGGATATTAAGGTACAGTGTCTCATATTCACCAGTTTATTTACGCGAACATATGGACGGTGCACTTTCGGTAATTTATATAGACATGTTGGATTTTGAGCGCATGCGCGAAGGTATCCTTATCTAATTGGTCAAACAACTGTTTCTAGAGCTGTGATTGGTGGGAGAAACTGTTTCATAATGAAAAATAGTGTTGGTTGGTTCTTAAGTTTAGGGGCTGCGACAACGCGGTCATGTAGCCCCGTGTACTTTGGGTGGGTGTAGAATCTGTCTGATAACAAGTGTTAATTGTGATGACTGTATTAGTGTGTGAAAAATAGTGTTATAATGACCATCATTATGATACAGCTTTCAGACATATAATTGTCAGGGTCGAACATAAAGACCATATACAGGCCTACGCGAAAAATTAAGGACATTTTTACGTCCTCTAAAGATAAGCGACATCCTCATACCGTGGCAGGGGTTTATATAATCCCGTGCGATTGTGGCCAAGTATATATTGGAACAACGAAAAGAAGTATTGCCACTCGCCTCAAGGAGCACGAACGTTACAGTCGGCTGGGACAAACAGATAAATCCACTGTTGCAGCACACTCGCTACTCGCAGGTCACGACATAAGATATGGAGACCCCGAAGTTCTGTCCACCACGGTGTCTTATTATGCCAGGCTACAGAGGGAGGCCATTGAAATCCTGAAGCATACTAACAGCTTCAATCTTAAGGAGGAAGCAGAACGTGTGAACAGAGCTTGGCTTCCAGCCCTTAATCCCCTCAAACCTGCCCTGTCTGACCTTCGTAGACGAGAAGATGCAACAGACGAGCAGCCCTGTCCTTGATGCATTACTTTTATGTGGTACGCCGTTGCTATGGTAGCCTCTATGTGTGGGTTGTTGACTATTTATATATCTTCTGTTTATTTGTTTTACCTCGCTTAATGTAACCTGTAAACATGCTGAACGCAGTCTTCACCGTAATGTCAGGACGACAAAATGTCCTTAGAACACGGCCTATAAGCCCGCGAAACAGAGATTCCTATTTCAACGCCGGTCGTGAAAGTCTGAATTTTTACCATGTATATTACTAATGTTTATTGGGTTCCAACACACAACTGATTAACTGCACCAGCCACCACTACTAACGAAGGACTTTCTTTATGGCGAGCATAAATGAGAGCTAAATTTGCAGCCAAACAGATTAAATCATTTCCTGTGCACGTTACTAATTGGTATTGTGCACCTGCAAGTGCAGCGTGAAGATGAGAGATGTGTCACAAGCGGTGACTCGAACTAGTCACGCTGTATTAACAAGATCTTCAATTAGTTAAGTCGCTCATCACTGCTCTTGTTCTAATTGGCTGCTTGCTGTACATTACAGAGAGTATACGATAGATCAAAGGTTAGCTGGCTTTATGCCAAGTGATTTCTGCGATACAGAGATATCATTACTTCCCCTTACAGTGGGCTACTTGGGCCACTCTCTTCCATATTTATAATGTTGTTAATTCATTTATGTTCGACCCTCACTATTATGTGTCAGAAAACTGTATCATAATGATGGTCATTATAACACTGTTTTTCATTAAGATACAGTTTCTCCAGCCAATCAGAGCTCGTTCATTGACCAATTAGGTAACGATACCTTCACGCATGCGCTCAAAATCCAACATGTCGGACATAAACACAACATCGAACTATAATAAATTACCGACATGGAATACGCACCGTCCATATGTTCACGTAAATAAACTGGCGAATATGTGACAAGAAATAGCACTGTACCTTAATATCACCAACCCTAATTTCTACACAGCGCATTGCCTTCAAACGACTGCGGTGACAATATTACTGAGGGACGGCAGATGTAAACATATGGCCTGCATATGGCATTGCAAGCACACAGAGCGCATGCGTCGGTCGTTCAGAGATCTTGAAAGACAGAGATATACCCAGCGCTCGCTCTGCGATCACAAAATTCAAGTGGCTGACTCTCAACAGATATTTATGAATATTTATGTTAAAACATATAATAAAGTTATAATTATCGTCGAACATAAACAGTCGTATGCAACTCGCCTATAATGGTAATTAAGACACTCGTATGGAAATTATAAAACTCGCATACGCTCGTTTTATAAAAATACTCGTGTCTTAATTATAGCCATTATAGGCTCGTTGCATAATGTACTATTATGTTCGACCCTGCCTATTATATGTCGGAGAACTGTACTATAATGAGGCTCATTATAACACAATGTTTCATTATGAAACAGTTTCTCCCACCATTCAGAGCTCAAGAAACAGTTGTTTGACCAATTAGATAATAAGATACGCTGAGTTCCACGGCCTTCTATTGTAAATTTCACTGCCTGGCCTAGTGTCATAGTAATCGAGGTGGCCATGGTCAAATACAAGGCATTCCCTGCGTCCCATGGGCTCTGTTCAGTACATAAAACTGGCGAAATCTCGACAGATATTTATGAATATTTATGTTCGAACATATAATAGTTATAATAATTATCGTCGAACATAAACAGTCGTATGCAACTCGCCTATAATGGTAATTAAGACACTCGTATGGAAATTATAAAACTCGCATACGCTCGTTTTACAAACATACTCGTGTCTTAATTATTGCCATTATAGGCTCGTTGCATAATGTACTATCACGTTCGACCCTAACTATTATATGTCAGAACACTGTACTATAATGAGGGTCATTATAGTACAAGTTTTCATTAAGGTACAGTTTCTCCCACCAATCAGAGCTCAAGATGTGTGATGTGTGACCAATTAGGTACTTGATAGCTTCGCACTTGAACACAGAATCCAACATGTCGGACATGAATTACATGATTTGAAAGTTGACAATGTAAAAGATATCCAATCAACCATTGTAGTTAGAATGGCAAACACAAAGACAAAATCAGCATGAACCTCTAAGTTAATATCCCCAACTCCAATTTCTACACAGGGCATTCTTTCATACAATTTCGGTGACAGTTTGAGTGAATGCAAGTGCAGACAGCAGGTTGTAAACATTGCCAAGCAGACAGAGTGCGTGCGTGGTGGGTCAGCGAACTAGGAAGTCACAGAGAGCACACTCGGCGTTTGCACTCCGATCACTAAATTCAAGTGACAATCTCGACAGATATTTATGAACAGTTCTGTTCGACCATAAAATTAAATAAAATAAAGTTATAATTATCGTCGAACATGAACAGTCGTATGCAACTCGCCTATAATGGTAATTATTGTCATTATAGGCTCGTTGCATAATGTACTATTGTGGGGCTTGGGACATCTTGGTCATCAGCCCCGTGTAGTTGGGTGAGTGTTGAAATTGTCTGATAACTTGTATTCATGTGATGACTTGGAACCAGATTCTTAAGTGATTACCTTTTTTATTCCTTCCTTCTAAATACAAGAATACATTTTAAACTTTTCCGAATCACACTCAAAAGAGCCACATTCATGAATTCTGTAGTTCCGAAGAAAACCTAGATGATATGCGAGTACCTAAAAATACCTAATTACAGTTTTGTTCCATTTATTGCAGTATATTTGAATTAATAGTCACCGACAGTAGTGGCTACGCTGGCTAAAGCGCAGCATTAGGTCATGGGGCCAAGCTCTCTGCTGACTCGGTAGACGCGTGGGTTCGAGCCCCACTGTCGGCCGTCATATTTATAGGAAGAGATACTTTTTCGTTCTTATTTTTTTTAAAGTTAACATTTTTGTCCTTTGTTTTTATTTGAGTTTGAGGAACTCTTCTTGAAATGGTTTTCCGTGGTTTCCCCATTTTCAACACCAGGCAAATGCTGGGACGGTATCTTCTGACAGGCCATGGCCGCTCCCTTCCACATCCTTGTCCAGTGTCATTCACCATCATTCATTTCATCTCTCATTAACTCCTCTCATGAGGTTGGCGTCAGGAAGGGCGTCTGGCCGTAAAAACCATCGCCACCAAAGACTTGCATCGCATCTCATCCCCGACCCCGTTGGAAAACGGGAATAATAAGGGGTAGACATACATTTGAATTAATAGTCCATAATTTTTAAAAGTAAACCTGAAGACAGTGTTTTTTCCTAGATCTAGATGATTGAGAGAAATCCTACCGGCCAGAAAATTAAAATACTTTCAGCACTTCTCAGTTTATATCTTATTGTTGAGTTATTTTCTGTTAGGAAAGTGGGGATACATCTTTTCTTGTTTCCATGTTCTCTATATTCTAAATAAACAAAATTCATTCAACGGCCTACAGTGTAAAAATCACCTCTGGCAACCTTGGTTTTGTTGAAATTGAAAAATTAACATACTTAAGGAGAGCAAAATCATGAAGTTATCAGTGATATAATTTGATGACATATCATTATGTAAAATTATTTACACTCTCGTTGCAATCAGATTTTCTACTAAAAAGTAGGCATTAATTATAGTAGTTAGTTCGTTTTTGAGGTTTTAAGGGGTGGAACTACGAAGTTATCTGCCCCAGGCATTCATTTTAAGCTTTGCGCAGTGAATGACAATTTTTTCTATACTTTAAACATAGAAACCTATAAATCCGGTCACTAGTAATGACTGTAGTAGCGTGTGTACCTGTGTTAGGGACAGGGATGGGGAAGGTGCCCCGGGACTTAAAATAAGGTAGGCCTACTATTCTGGCATTTATCTCAAATGAATGTAGAAGATAACTGATAACTGGGAAAACTCAGTCAAGATAGCCGCTGTAAGCGCCGGGATCTACGATCTACGATCTCTGGATTTGTTCCAGCTGCCCACGCGGTCGTGGTGCACGATTTCACGATCGCAGCGGGTTCTTCGACCTTCCACGGTCAATTCTTGTTCTCCTCCGTCCTCGATGGTATTAGGGTCTCCGATGTCTACGGTGTCAATCATTTTTCTAACTTATGTGGCCCTTATATTTTCGTTTTGGACACCCCCACTGTTCGTTGTGTCAGACCTGTTGTCTCTCTTCACTTTCACGGTTGTTGTTGTTGTTGTTGTTGAGAGATTTAGGGGCTTTGTTAAAACGTGGTCATGTAGCCCCGTGTACTTGAGTGTGTGTCGAATTTGATGATGATGATGATGATGATGATTATAATAATATAGTATGGCCTCGGGCACCAGGTGAAAGCTTTGTTAATTGACGCCCAGAGGGCAGCTTGAATGTCGAATTTCATCGATCCTTGGAGCGTTATTAAAGTCAAAGAGGATAGATATCTAAGTTCCTTGACACTATAGCACTTTCTAGTAAAGAAAGGAGGAACGTTTTGTGTTGGCGGAAAATCCCGCGATTAATTTTGCCATTATGATCACGGCTTACAGAATTTAAATGGGATCTTTAACATGCCAACAACATATGACTTGAGTTTGTCGCCTTACAACAAGTAGTTCCGTGAAGAACTATACAGCCTATTTTCATATATCCTACTCATGTTAATTGCCTCTATCAACATACAAAATTTCAGTTTGAAGGTTGTCATAGATTCGTAGATATTGACAACCGTCTAAATATTTCAGATGGTCGCCAGGTTGGATTTTTATTTTTGTACTATTACATTAAGATTATTGTGTACGTGTGGTATTCAAACTTCAATCGCATGATTAGAACACAAGAAGTAAAAACGAGATTTTAAAATTTCGCACAGCTGCCATCTTGTGATTATGCAAACAATTGAAATAAATTAGATGCCAGTGGATTAACATTTGTACAAGCATTTAACGTGCAACATTTCACTGCACTCAGATAGTTAATTCGCGAGAAACGTCCATTTAAATATTTAAACTTCGCGTCGCCGCCATGTTGGATTTGTGCTCACCAGGTTACTGAAAGTTCTATAGATGAACATATGTTCATAGCCTCTATGAACATCAAATTTTCAGTTTGATTGCTGTAAAAGATTCATAGATATTGAGAACCTTCTAAATATTTCGGATGCTCGCCATTTTGGATTGTTATAAATAGGCCATATAGTTATGTACCATTCTAGGACAATTATTGCCTAGGTTCATTATTCAAACTTTCACTTCGATCGCATGATTACGATACAAGAAATAGAAACTTAATTTTAAAATTTTGCACAGCCGCCATCTTGAGGTTATGTAAACAATTGAACTAAATTAGATGCCAGTGTATTACAATATGTAAAGTCATTTACTGTACCACATTTCACTGCACTCAGAGAGTTAAATCACGAGAAAAGTCTATTAAAATGTTTCAACTTCGCTTGGCCGCCATGCTCCTTTTGTACTTTACAAGTTTATGAACGTTAGATAAACTTGTATCAGTACCCTTTTCGGAGATATAGAATGTCAGTGAAATATTTCGCACTGCCGCCATGTTGAGGTTATGTAAACAATTGAACTAAATTAAACTCCGGTGCATTACAATGTGTATAATCATTTTCTGTACCAAGTGTCATTACGTTTGGATAGTTAAATCGCGAGAAAAGTCTGTTTAAAATCTCAACTTCGCTTGGCCGCCATGTTGGTTTTGTAGTCACCAGGTTTTTGAAAGTCTCATAGGTGAACTTCTAGTAGTGCCCTTTATCACCGTACACAACTTCAGGGCGATATCGGTAATAGTTTCGGAGATACTGAATGCTGATGAAATATTTAGCACAGCCGCCATGTTGGATTGGTGAGACACAATAAAATTTGAAGGGCACGGTCGGGGTCGGCCAGAATAGTGCTATGATCTTATCGAGTTTCATTGTAATCTCTCCAGCCGTTTAGAAGTTATTAGGGACACACACACACCTCTCACACACACACGCACACATACGCGAACAAAAGGTGATCTCTTAAACCTATTTTTTCATAAAATGAAAATAGGCTAAAAATCACCGCGGCCAATAGCGAACCTACAAGCTTGGGGTTGGTAGTCCGACACGATAACCACGCACCCACCGTGGCAGGCATGTTGAAGACGATGATAATTGTTGTTTTAAGGGGCCTAACATCGAGGTTATCGGCCCCTAATGGTTTGGGTGATCATGAAATATGAAAATGAACCTATAATTAAATTTAACTACTGTACCCAATCGTCATCATATGGAACATGTGTTCGTATCCCAGCTAACTCACGGTCTTTCGAGGTATGGGGCGTTCATTCCCACCATACGATCACATGCTCAGGATTTGAGTCTGTCAGGTGACTACTCTACTTGAAAGAAACAACATATTCCTAAGTATAACATTTAATGATAGAAAATCATGGCAATACGACATAAAACACAAAAAAAAAAAGATACTTTACATTTCCTTCCCACGACAAAAATCCAAGTTATCTGTGAGTCTCTCCTTAAAATTAGTGCTTCACCGCACTCAGGTCTATTCAAAACATCCTATTATTGATACTCTCTGACATTTGCGAGTGTCCATAGTGTACTTCACGTGGCACAATTTAACACAAATTGGAATATCACAACACAATAAACACAAATTATATTTAAATGACATTAAATCTGCAATTATTAAACATTTATCCGTTTTACACGGGGCATTTACTTTCAGTAACATTAATTCATTATCTTATGCCTTGATTAATAAGTGCTGTGTCGTGCGAATCGTATTCTTTTTCCCATCAATTTGAAACGCTGAAGTGGTACACTTTCCCTTCCAAAATACACATGGATAGAGATGTTTTATAGCTTCACCATACAACGATTTTCTGGGTCTGGTCAAAACATTATCGTTACAAACGTGTCATGTCATTAAAATTACGCTACCCGTATGAATAAATTAGTGCGAACTGGGCAAGTACACTTTACAAAGATGCCTATATTTATTTGGTGCAGTATTCCTCCTCAGAGAATAACTGGGCCAAATATTATCCGATCACAACGTTCCAACATGGTATATGTGTGGAAATAATGCATTTAATTCAATTGACATCATCACATCAATCATATCTTAATTACTTTTCGAAATATCGAGATTCTTCAGTGTCCCACTACACTTTTAAAATAAAAGGATCAGGTCAATAGACTTCCTTTCCAAGCGGACAATAAATTAGTCTCGGCTGTCTCAGCAAGATGACCGCCGGTCTAGTGGCCTCCCTGCCACCCCATCTGGCTTCTCGCAAGGTCAAGTTCATTTACTGGAGCAGTTATGCTGGAGGTACCCTGAGTGGGTCGTGTCCCTAGTAATTGAGTCAATCTAATTATTTAACACCTACATTTAGAGTATAATGGGCTCTTCTCGGCTCCTAATTAATATTCATGGCATGGGATGGATCACGAAATAGCTTTGCCGTTCTGTGGGCGACATTAGTGGCTTTGGCGCGCATCTCAAGTGAGTATCATAGTTCTCTCACTGGTGCAGCATGCATATAACAGGAGGAAATCGACGTTTCCTATACGAAGAACCATTAGTCTTACCTCTAAGGGCAGATCAATTAATATATGGGCTCACACAGGGTCTCTAATAGTTATCCCTGGTGGCAAAAATTCTGCGAACGGTGGATACAGACAGCCTCTGTCCCAACTTCATTGCGAATAATACAAGTATGCTCCAAGGCGATACTATCTCGTAGATTTCGAAGATTAGCCGACTAGATTCGCCTAACGCGCAAGCTAATTTCGGATGATCCCCGCAACTTATTGACCAAAATCTCTTGATTCTACGTTACATGCTCGCTGAACGCGGCTCAAACAATATCTCTTATAGATGACTCAATTATTAAAGCACTCACGTCCTCTCTGCAATTACTCATAAGCCAAAGCTCTACGTAGCTCCAAAACAAGTATAAATTTACTGGCTTACATTAACTACCTTAATGGCTCTCAAATACAACCCTGTAGAATATACCATAATAAACATTCATTCAACAATTCAATGACACTGAAAAACTCTCATTATCTCGATATTTTACGTTTCTTTCTTACTGTTTACAAGAACTCAGTATTCTTACGCTAGACATGACACACTTTGCACGTACTATAGGCCTGACATGCCCATTTATTTATTCATTATTGTTACCGACCCCAGATTATTATTATTATTATTATTTAACGTTACCGTTACTTTCATCAATGTCGTACGCCTAAATGGTCGTAAACAAATCACCCTCCAAGCCATAATTTTACCAAAATACGAGGGGTGTGAACTCGTACATAAATGACTGTTAATTCTTAGTCTTAGAGTGATGCTTCGTTGTATGGTGAGCTATTTAATCATATCAAAATATTAAATTTGTACTCACTTTCATCTTTGCGTGGTTGGTCCAGCACGCCAGCCACGCGCCTACCATGATGCTTGTCTTAAGCCATCATGATATCTTCCACACGACACATTGTATAAACTTTACACATGGTAATCATATTTTTCATCACTGGCTTTTTCACTTTGACACAATACATATTATTTTACCATATACACATAAATACTTTTAAAAATCACTGTAATATAACTTTATACACAATTCTCGCACTATTTCACACATGGATCCTTGATTGGACTCCCACTATCGCCTGACCTCAGAGATGCGATGCAGCTAACTCCTGACAACCGCTGGTCTCCATGAAAGTCTATCTTGCGTGTGTGTGTGTGTTCGACTCCCGTCACCAAAGTTTATATCTCCTCTACTGCAAATCTGTCCAATCCTATGTCACGACTACTTGTGACGCCTTCCAGGCTCCCGTAACTGTAGTGATCATTAGGCCCGTTGCTCACGGTAAAATGTTCCTTAAAATTTCTTTTACAACTAATTTTATAAAAAATTGACGAAAGCAAGCTGTGTTGTTCACGGTAAAATTATTTTATAAAATCCGTGGATGTATCAGGATCGCCATCTCCCGATAAACTTCTGAACCAAGAATCAGCTGTTCAACACACCTTGGTTTGAGAGTATGGCTCCAACAAACGAAGCAAAAATTGCTGCTTTAGCTACAATTATATGTCGTACAGTGGTAAAAAGGAAGAAAAGAAATGCTAGGAAGTCCTGGACTCGTGAATGGATAAAAAGAAGAGAAGAGTAGAGGAATACTCTCCTTGGTCGAAAATGAGTTGAGGTTAGAAATCAGAATTCATATAGGAATTTTCTAAGAATGGAGGAAAGAAGTTTTAAAAAACTCCTAGATCGCGTTGGTCCCAAAATTATTCGAGAGGACACTTAACATGAGGCAAGGCATTTCTCCTGAAATGAGACTGCAAGTGAGTTCGAAACCAGTTTATCTTCGCCTTCACATCAGCCTGGCTTGTGTTCGGTCGAATTTGTGAAACACATTCGGCGATTGAGATTTCCGCCTCCCTTCTTGCATTTCTATTGTGGTGTATGGGCGTTTTAACCTCATACAAACACTGATATTTCTGGTACTCGTCCAGTAAAACACTAACAGCTTGGAAGCCCGTATCACACGACACTAGTTAGTATGAAAGCTTCTACCAGTACTGGTGTACACGCTGGTATAGACGCGTCTAGCACCGTGTGATATGTACCTTCCATGCTAGGTTCTGCCTTCCATAATAGCTTCCATACAACTCACGAAATTGAACAGGTGCCATTTTTCCTGGCAGTTTTCATGGAAGTTTGAGTACAACAACCAATCGGATTGCTTTTCTCGTTCAGGTAGATATCCTAGGGGCAACATAAACAAGTAGATTTTTTATGCGGATAGGCCTACGAATAAATACATCAGAATTAAACTATATTTTCTTTAAACGGCGTCTGTGTGATAAGCGCTTGCTATATCCAGTAAAAACAGAACGTGTCATATTATTATTATTATTATTATTATTATTATTCTGGGATAAATATTTAACTATTTAAATTCTAATAGTTATCACGAATGGTATCCGTCCATGGTTACAGTATTTAGGGAAAATAAAAATTTTAAATGGGAGAAAACACAAAACAAAGTTGCAATATTGCTGTACGACATAAGGAGGAAATTATAAAATAATTAAAAGGAAGTAAAAATCTCCGCCCCTGGATAGCCTTGAACCCGGGATCTTCTGATCAGCAAGCGAGCGCGATACCACTAGCACACTTTTCCAACCGACTATACAGCTATTTGTTGCACTTCGTATCAGCGCGTATGGTTAAATATCCAATTATTACAATTATATCTTAAATATTGATTGGAATTAATTCATTCAGTACCACGCATATTTTCAAATGTACTTAAAGCAAGTTTCATGACCGCTTTGCGTTAATAATGCGAATCGACTGTAAATTTTACCCCCAAACGACAACCGTCCTCCGTGTTTTATTTTCGATGAGTTTGTTTACAAGCGAGCTTCACAATCTTCTCACCACGTGGCGCCAGCATCATCTTCATGTCAGCTTCCCTGATTGGTTCGTTTTGTAAAATTAATTTTACGGAATAGAACATGTCCTATTTTATGAAACGTTTTATCAAAGGTTTTATAAAACTTGAATTTGACCGTGAGCAACATAAATTTTATAAAATTAAATTATTGTACAATAAATTTGAAGGGAAATTTTACCGTGAGCAACGGGCATTACAATAATATGTCATTTTACCTATGACAACACCTCCTGGTATGTTCATTGTCTATAAACACCCTAAATTATCTCTACGCTATACTGAATCTATACTCGCGTATGTTATTGGTTAAACGTCTGCTGTAGACTAAATCTTATACGATGCATAATTACTGTTGTGAAGCTGCATGATGCGCTTTCCATTGTTCACCACTAATACATTTGAGCGTCTATACTTTATAAATTCGCGCACCTTCTTGCGTGATCTGGCAGCGTGTTAGTTCACGTGTTGAATCAAGACGAACTGAAGACGAACTGAACTTCCCTGCGAAGCTCCCCTATATAAGGCTCCCTTGTGAAACATAGTCCACTGGACGTCCAGGATCGACTCCCTTCTTGATATAATACATTTCCAGACAAAGTGAAGTATAATCCTCGTTTGTCTAAGTGTGGAGATCCCAAAATCACTCGTGTGCAAGCGATCGCTTCGGCCAATTAATTATAATTAATTGCCTTATTCCATGGCGTCATGACGCTACTCTGGTAATTCCCCTCGGCTCATCTACAAAACCTTCCTCCGAAGCGGATGAGGTCTGTGCAGAGGTTCGTTTATAGATGCAGGCTTTAATTTAGGCGTGAGAACACTCCTAAATTATCTTTCCTAGAATATATTCATCTGGGTGTAAGTTTCATTTCAATTCATTGCTCCAATTGGCTGTAATCAATTAATTTCTGTGGGGGACTGCCCCCACTCTCTTTCTATGCCTTGTAAGACTGTGGATCCCAGAGCCATTAATCTTGGGCCGCTCCTCCAGTCCAGACGAAAATTAGTTCCTTGGCGTCACCTAAAAACGCCCCTTCGCTAACCACGATTTGTCAACTGTCAAGCTGGATCGCTTTCTTGCATTCTGGCTTCTAAAACGTACATGGGCTTGTATTTTTCTGCAATGATCCACCTTAAAAGCTATGATATTCCCGTTCTAGCCGTGAAATCCTGCTATTATGATTATATGCAGATATAACTCATTGTTCCTCGGGTTCACTCTAGCTGTTCCCCCTCAGAGATCAATGATTCGATTCTGGGCAGAATCAAGGGCATGGTCTTCTTTGATAAGATCCGAGTTCGATGCCAGTCTGCCGTGTCTTATTGGGCACACTACAAACTTAAAGCTCGGCAAGGTCAAATGAAGCCCTGAATGAGGGCGCTGTCGGCGCAAGCGAGCGAGGGAGCGAGGAGGGAGAGCACATGATGGGCGGGGGGGGGGGGGGGAAGAGTAACACCATTGGTAAATCATCCTCACGTGCGCGCTACCCAGCGCCAATTGGTTTCTGTGCAAGTCACGCCATTCCGCGGCAGCAAATAGCAGTAGATCCAGCATCATGATGGCTAAAGGAGCAACGGGAAGCCTAGTAGTTCGCATATTTTCCGGGGCTTCAGATGAACTAGTCACGCTGTACAAACTAGAAGAAGAAATGGAAAGCAAAACAAGAGGAAGGGAAATAAAAGAAAGGCGAAATAAATAACCCCAACCCTCGAAGAATGAGGATTGAGGGACTTAGAAGGAAGGAGAGCCATGAAAGGCAGATATGAAAGGGAAAGAAGAGAGGGCCCACCCCAAAGGCAATGGTAAAAGGGGAGACACCGGACCCAGCTCAGGAATTCCTTGGGTCCGCCAGTTGAGAAGAAAGGTGGGTTCTAACGCACTAACCTGTGTTGTTATAGTGTCTGCACAAGCGCGCGGTCTGACTTTAGCTGATATCTCGCCAACCAATCATCGAAGAAGTAATTCAACACTCTACATGGCCATCTACGTTCATGGGTTCCAAAGATATCAGGGGGGCTAAAATCAATGACCTCTCAGTTTCGTTTTAGAGAACATACGTCGTCCATTGGAAAAGAGGGTTCGTTACGAGTAATTCGACACCTCACGCGTATGAATCCGATTATTGCTTCGCGAAATATCGGTAAAAAAAAACGTTGATTACCTTTAAGTTATATTTTTTATTAAAAATCAATACTAAGAAGTGGCTCACTGCAAAGATAAGAAAAAATGCCCTTAAGACGAGCCGTCACACGACCCTTTCCGTTCGCGAGATATCGGCTAAAGTCGGGCCAAGCGCATGTGCAGACACTATAACAACACAGGTTAGTGCGTTAGAACCCGCCTTGTTCCTCTACTGCCGCCAACTCCCGAACTCACCAGCCGTGAGCCCTTGAGGGTGAAGCACTATCCAAGGTGCACCAGCAGAGGGCACGTGATACAGGAAAGAAAAGCAAGAGCCCCTCGAAGAATGAGGGATCGGGAAAGATGAGAGAAGGCCAATTAAGAAGGGAAAGGAAGAAACACCCTAGGCCTCATATACCCTAATATAGAGGTCAGAAGAGACCAAGAGTTCACCAAGAGAGGTCGACAGGAAAGAAGACGGAGAGGAGCCCGGCACTAGTAAGTGGAATCAATGCCGGACTCAGCTGGAGTCCCGTGGTCGCCAACCCACGTTCCACTACATGTGAGACCCTGAGGTGTGTATAGAATTTGTCTGATAACCTGTGTTATTGCGATGGCTGTATTAGTATGTGTATTTGTAATTCAGGCAAGCCCCGTGGTGTTGGGGTGATGCACCTTCCTCGCACCCGGAGGCCCCGGGTTCGATTTCCGGCTCCGTCAAGGATTTTAGAAGCTGACGAGCTCACCAGCTGTGAGATCTTGAGGGTATAGCACTATCCAGGGTGGGGCTACACACACCCTGCCTCCTTTAGGGCTTTGATTATAAGGCACGAGATAAAAGGAACGATTACGGGATCAGGCCGATAACCTGGATGTTAGGCCCCTTAAAACAACAACATTAAGGGATCAGCAAAGATGAGGCAAAACGGCTTTGGTGGCGTAGTCGGTAGCATGCTGAGCTGCTATGCCCAAGATTGCGGGTTCAAACCCAGCCAGAGCCGTCGAATTTTTAAGGACACCACGTACTCTTGCATGATGAAAAAATCGATTTTTTGATGTTGGCGCCATAAAATTCTTCATTCTTTTCTTTTTGATGTCTACAACTACCTTAAATTCGTTTTTTTTTTTTAAATTAGCGCCCCATGCTCGGAATAATACACTTTTAACATTGCCAGCTGTTTTCCGTTAATACTCATTTTTCATGTTTAGGTACCAATAACTTGGAAACCATTTAAGATAGAGGGCTAATTTTCTTTACATTAAATATCCTAATGGAGTACTTGAATGTTAACCTATTTTCACTTCCAAAACATAGTAGGCATGGATTGGGAAGAGAAAAATTGATACATATTTTTGAATAAATTTAAAAAGAAAGAGTTCGGATTTTTTCTTGCATTCTGTCCCAATAATAATGAAACAAAGTGGTTACACATCTGCCATGATCCATTCCAAGTATTTGAACAAAATTTGAGAGTATTTGATTGAAAAACAACTAAGGAATGTGTACCTGAAGCAACTTATACAACATTTTTTTGAAAATGTATCTGTCCAAATTTGAATTCATTTCACACGTCCTATAAAAGCAAAAAAGCACTACATGGTCAGAAACAGCTCAGAATATACCGCTTCTTATATATGTGACAAGAAACATAGCTGTACCTTTAGCATAAACCCAGAAAATACTTAGTAAAGTGATGCCACAAAAATAGACTTTTTATTCGTGTAAGAGTACGTGGTGACCATTAAGTTAAAATCCTTCAGTATGCCTTCCTTCGGAGGGGAAGTAAAGCCGGCGGGCTAATGTCATAGATTTATGATGGGCGTTCAATTAAAATACCCTGCTATGGCTATTGACAGCAATTCATATCTATATATATAAAAATCAATGTTACGTGATAGTTTATCTGTCTGTGGGTATGTATGTCTCCTATGCGTTCATATACCATTCGTTCGATTGCGATGAAACTTGGGTGAGATGTTGAGTACACTCCAAGGAAGGTTTCTGACTTAGTAAATCCATTTTACAATAGGTAGCGCACGCGTAGATTCAACAAATGAGCGACGATGCGCGAAGCATTTCAACAAAGTCCCGTATGTGTTCATATACCATACGTCCGATAGCGATGAAACTTGGGTGAGATGTTGTGTACACTTACGTGAAGGTTTCAAAATTAGTGAATACATTTCACAGTAGATAGCGCACGAGTAGATTCAACAAATGGGCGACGACACGCAAAGCGTTTCAACAAAGTCCCGTATGCATTCATTACCATTCGTCCGATAGCTATGAAACTTGCGTAAAATGTTGTGTACAATGCAGGGAAATTTTCTGGCTTAGTACATCCACTTTACAATAGGCAGCGCACGAGTAGATTCAACAAATGAGCTACGACGCGCGAAGCATTTCAACAAAGTCACGTTTGCGTTCATATACCATTCGTCCGATAGCGATGAAACTAGGCTGAGATTTTGTATGCACTCCAGGGAAGGTTTCTAGCTTCGTAAATCCCTTTACAAATAGGTAGTGCACGAGTAGAATCAACAAATGAGCGACGACGCGCGAAGCGTTTCAACAAAGTCCCATATAATTTCATATACCATTCGTCTGATAGTGATAAATGTTTGGTGAATTATTGTGTACACTCCAGGAAAGGTTTCTGGCTAAGTAAATCCATTTTACAATACGAAGCGCACGTTTATATTCAACAAATGAATGACTACGCGCGAAGCGTTTCGACAACGTCCCGTATACGTTCACATACCATTCATCCGATTGCGATGAAACTTGGGTGAGATGTTGTGTACACTCCAGGGAAGGTTTCTGGCTTAGTACATCCATATTACAATATGTAGCGCAAGAGTAGAATCAACAAATGAGCGACGACACGCAAAGCGTTTCAACCAAGTCCCGTATGCATTCATGTACCATTCGTCCGTAGCTATGAAACTTGGGTGAGATGTTGTGTACACGTCATGGAAAATTTCTGGCTTAGTAAATCCACTATACAATATGCAGCGCACAAGTTGATTCAACAAATGAGGGACGACGCGCGAAGCGTTTCAACAAAGTTCCGAATAAGGTCATATACCATTCTGCCGTTAGCGGTGAAACTTGAGTGAAATATGGTGGACACTCCAAGGAAGGTTTCTGGCTTAATAAATACATTTCACAGTAGGTAGCACACGAGTAGATTCGACAAATGAACGACGACACGCGGAGCGTTTCAATACAGTCCCCTATGTCTTCATATCCCATTAGTCCGATAGCGATGAAACTTGGGTGAGATGTTGTGGGCACTTACGTGACAGTTTCTAACTTAGTAAATACATTTTACAGTAGGTAGCGCGCGAGTAGATTGAACAAATGAGTGACGGAGCGCGAATCGTTTAAACAAAATCAGGTATGCGTTCATATACTATTCATCCGATTGCGATGAAACATTGATCAGTTATTGTGTACCCGCCAGGGAAGGGGACTTAGTAAATCCATTTCACAATAAGTAGCGCAAGAGTAGATGCAACAAATGGGTGACGACGCGCGAAGCGTTTCAACAAAATCCCCTATTGCGTTCATATAACATTCTTCGATTGCGATGAAACCTTGATGAGTTATTGTGTACACGCCAGGGAAGGGCTTCGACTTAGTAATACATTTCTCAATAGGTAGCGCACGAGTAGATTCAACAAATGAGTGACAGCGCACGAATCGTTTAAACAAAACCCCGTATACGTGCATATACCATTCATCCGATTGCGATGAATCATTGATGAGTTATTGTGTGCACGCCAGGGAAGGGTTTCGACTTAGTAAATCCATTTCACAATAGGTAGCGCACGAGTATATGCAACAAATGGGTGACGACGCGCGAAGCGTTTTAACAAAATCCCCTATGCGTTCAAATAACCTTCTTCGATTGTGATGAAACCTTGATGAGTTATTGTGTACACGCCAGGGTAGGGTTTCGACTTAGTAAATCCATTTCTCAATAGGTAGCGTACGAGTAGATTCAACAAATGAGTGACAGCGCACGAATCGTTCAAACAATATCCCGTATACGTTCATATGCCATTCATCCGATTGCGATGAATCTTTTGAAAGTTGTTGTGCACGCTCCCACGAATGGTTCTAAATTAGAAAATCCATTTTACGATAGCTTAGAGGCAGTTAACGGAAATTGAAAAACATGTTGTGTATCCAAAAGCACTTCAAGAAACAGAATTTCAACGCCAACACTTTCTTTGATTGGCATTGCAACGCATGCCGGGTACAGCTTGTATAATATAAAGATGAGGCAAGAGCCAATTAGGGTGGAAAATGGAAAACTTCCTACGCCTTGGATGCCCTGATACTGTCGAGGTCGGAAGAGAACAAGAGTTGACTAAGGGAGGTCAACATGAAATTTGACAGAGATTAGCCTGCCGAATTCGGCAGGTATCCGGTGGTCGCCAATCGACGTCTGCACAATACGTGAGCCCCTAGGAGAGGAAAATGTTATGCATTTAAATAATATTTTAAATTAGCTGACCCCTCCCCCAGGGGCTCCCAACTTGTTGGACTTTGGTAGGTGACCACCTGACCCCAACCGAGTCCGGCATTGCTTCCACTTACTTGTGACGGGCACCTTTCAGTTTTCGTTCCTTTCGGCCTCGCTTGGTCAACACTCATTCTCTTTCGACCACGACGGTACTAGGGTATCCGAGGCATAGGGAGACTTTCAATTTTCCCGCCTTCATTGGCCCTTGTCACATCCTTCCTGATACCCTTATTTTTCGAGGAGTCAGCCTTCTTTTTCTTTTCATGATATCTCCTGCCTTCTGCTCAAGGCCCTCAAGGAGGCAGGGTGTGTGTAGACCCACCACTTCTGGTGCACTCTGGATAGCGCTACACCCTCAAGGTCTCATGACTGGTGATTTTGGGTTTTGGCGACCCCGAGGGATTCTTGAGATGGGTCAAGTTTTCCCCACTTTTTCCAATGCCTTTTGGGCGGACCCTCTCCTCTTTCCCCTTACTCGCTGCCTTTCATGGCTCGCCTGCCTTCCAAGTCCCTCAATTCGAAGGTTGAGGGCATTTCCTTTCCTCCTGTCTTTTATTTACATTCTTCTCCTTTTGGTTTGCCTTTCCTCTTCTAGTTTGTAAGTGAATTAATAATAATGTTATTGGTTTTACGTCCCTTTTAACTACCCTGGCTTTTAGAGACGCCGGGGTGCCGGAATTTCGCCCTGAAGGGGATCTTTAACGTGCCAGTAAATGTACTGACACGGCTCCCTCGCATGTGCGCACCCTCAAATGCCAGCTGACTGCGCCAGGTTTCGAGTTTGTAAGTGAGTACTTCGTTTTAGTTCTAAGTTTCATTTGATCATCCTTCATTTTCACTATCACCCAAACCATTAGGGGCCGATAACCTAGATGTTAGGGCCCTTTAAACAACAATTATCATCATCATCTATAAGCATGTCGATGGTGTAATTACACTGGCCGACATCATTTTTGTAACAAAGAAGGTTATTATTATTAGCGTATGGTACAACACAACACAAGGTGAATGGTGTTCTTAGCTAAGACGTGGGTGCTGAATTTCGAAAATGAAATCCGTTTTCGTCTATCAGGCTTAGTTTTCATAATATGGTACCCACTATCTTTAAACTTCTTGTAAATGCTGCATTTCGAGTTTGAATCCACGTCGGATTTTTAAGAGCGTTGAAATCCTTCAGTATGCCTTCCTTCGGAGGGGAAGTAAAGCCGACGGTCCCATGTCATAGATTTATGGCATGTAGAAGAACCTACCACTGCAATTGGTAATGTATAACAAAATTTGTAGGTTATATTTGGCGAGTTAGGAACGCTCTGTCAAGTTCCAATGTTCGCCGCTAGGTGTCAGTGACAGTAGCATCTGGTAGCTAAAGTTGGAACTACTTGAAATTGAACTTGTTAGGAGCCCTTTGGCGTTCAATCACAATTACCCAGCCATGGCAATTCGGTTGCAATTCATGTTTAATAAAACAAGATGTTCAGTAAAGAACATATAGCCTACTTTCTCCTAAATGCATGGGCATTGGTATAACCTTTTGTCCTTTTCAAGGAGTATAATTGAATGTTGGTTGTAGTAGCTTGTTGAAATACAACGTGCAATACGGATATTAGACATGAATACGAGGTGCCCGTTGCTAGTGCTACCTTTGTAAAGAAATTCATTCAAATCAGTTTCACAGTGTTTGAATTGATATGGGGAATCGATTTGCACACATACATGGTCGCTATCCTGCAAACGATTGGGCTGATGACATTGTAATTTGGTCAAAAGATTCTTTATACATAAAGGTATATTGTAGCAAAATGTGGTCGAGATCAGATGATTAGGTTGGTCGTAATTTTATTCAAGCTTTGAACATTTGGGTGGCCCCCATTACGTTTTCGTCAAGAGGGCGGCGATGTAAAACATGACACTGGAGTGCCTTTTGCTAGTGCTACCTCTGTACCAAATGTCGTTCAATTCGGTTGCAACGTGTTTGAATTGATAGGGGGAATCGATTTGCACACATAGATGGCCGCCATTTGCAAACGATTGGGCTGATGACCTTGTAGATTAGTCAAACGACGCTCGCCGTATGAATATATGTTGTTGAAAAATTTGGTAGAGATCAGATGATTTGGTTGGTCGTAATTTAATTTAATCTTTTAACATTTGGGTGGCCGCCATTACGTTTTTGTTAAGATAGCGGCGATATAAAACATGACACTGAGCTGTCCTTGCTAGTGCTACCTCTATACCAAATTGTGTTTAATTCGGTTTCACCGAGTTTGAATTGATAGGGGGAATCGATTTGCACACATACATGGCCACCATCTGCAAACTATTGGGCTGAGGACCTTGTAGTTCAGTCAAAAGACGCTCGTCGTATAAATATATGTTGTAAATTTTGGTAGAGATCGGATGATTAGGTTAGTCGTAATTAGATTTAAGCTTTGAACATTTGGGTGGCCACCATTACGTTTCCGTCAAGATGGCGGTGATATAAAACATGACACTGAGGTGCCCTTTGCTAGTTCTACCTCTGTACCAAATTATGGTCAATTCAGTTTCACCGTGTTCGAATTGATAGGGGAGGGGGACAGACATTCAGAGTACACACACACACACACACACACACACACACAGACACACAGACTCACACACACACAGACAGACGCACAATTTATGGCCCTGTGTATATCTCATAAGTGTACTTTTATTTTTTGCAAAAATCGAAAGTACGCTAAAAATTGTTTTTTAAAAGTAAATGTGTGCAATTTATTTATAATAAAGTCAATTAACGAGTGGGCTTTGCATTCAAAGTGCTTGTTAATGTCTTCAAATTACAATAGATCTATATAGAATACACAATTTTGTTCAGAGAACATATCATATTATTAACACTCCCTTCCGGGCTGACGTCACTTAAAAGAAAACTGAAGTGTGCGCTATGCGGTTTAACCCTACAATTTGGTGGTTGAACGAGGGAACGAACCGTACCACGCGGTGTATAGAATTCTGAAGCAATACTATTTCCATATTTCCTTGAGCCTGCTGCGATCTAATGAGGCCAGGGTTCTGTCGTCCCGCCTGTAAAGTGGGCCAATATCTCGGCCAGACAGCTGATGTATGTATGTCTGTGGGTGGGAACACAGACGCTTGGCGCCGGCTCAATAGGCTATGGCGACGCTGGTCACGTGACGGCTCGGAACGGCGCTACTCGTTCGTACGCCTACAGATCCAATACAAGTGGCCATGACTCTCTTTTTGTTCACTTTCTTTACACACTACGTTGTTTTTGTTGTTGATTCCTTTTGGGGCTTTGCGACATCATTGTTATGTAGCCCCGTGTACTTGTATGATAACCTGTATCACTGTGATGACTCTGTACTAGTGTGTGTATTTGTAATTGAGGTAGGATTTGGGTTGGAAGCAGCCGTGTCTTTAAGTTAGGTACAATTTTGGCATTTGCCTGGAGTAGAAGTGGGTAAACCATGGAAAACCACTTATAGGATAGCTGTGGTAGAAATCAAACCAACCTCTTTTGCCACACGAGGCTGAGTGTACCTCAATCCAGCCCTCAAACCAGAATTAAATTTCTTGGCAGAGCCGGAAATCAAGCTCTTGTTGTTGATTCATTAGAGGCTTTGCGACGTCGTGGTCATGTATCCCCGTGTACTTGGGTATGTGTGTAGAATTTTTCTGATAACCTGTAATGTCGGTACTACTGGTGTATTTTTGTAATTGAGGTAGGACGCGGCCATGGCTATAAGTTAGGTACCATCCCAGCATTTTCCTGGAATAGAAGTGGGGAAACTACAGGAAACCACTTCCAAGATGGCTGTGGTAGGAATCGAATCGAACTCGCCGCATCAGTTTTGAATCGCGAGGCTGAGTGTACTCAGTTTGAGCCGTCAGACGAGAATTACATTTCTCCAGTGAAGATGTTCTTCAAACGACCTTACCACTCCAGTAGAGCATTGAATTTAGTTGATGTCGTGTTTTCAATTTTTGCGGATTGAAAACGAGTAAGGGTTTGTCTTCTATGACGAGAGCTGGGGCTTACTGCAGATATTTGGTTGGTTGGTTCTTAAGTTTACGGGCTGCGACAACGCGGTCATGTAGCCCCGTGTACTTTGGGTGTGTGTAGAATATGTCTGATAACCGGTGTTAATTGTGATGACTGTATTGGTGTGTGTATCTGTTTTAATTCAAGTAAGGACTGCAGACGATCAATTTTCAGGTAGTTCCTACGTTTGCCGCCAAACGCCACCGTCAACGACTACTAGTTCAGAACATAGCTACCAGATGCCACCGCAGTCGGCTCTTGGTAACGAACGTAGGAACCTAAGAGCGTTGTTTACATTCTTAACCTATACAATTTAGCTTCACACAGGTGTAAATAGTGGAAGGTTCTTTAACATGTCATAAATCTAGGACATGGGACCGCCGACTTTTCTTCCCCTCCGAAGGAAGGCATGAGGGATTTTTAACACTCTTAAAAAGTCTGACAAGTGGTATGAGGACTGGAACGGGGTCTACTCAGCCTCGGGTGTTCCAAATGAGTAGAGAGGGTTCGATTCCCACCTCAGCCATCCTCGAAGTGGTTTTCCGTAGTTTCCCACTTCGTCTTCGGGCAAATGCCGGGATGGTACCTTCTTCAAGGCCACGGCCGCCTCCTTCCCTCTTCCTTGCCTATCCATCCTGACCATCCATTACCTTCCCTCATGAGGCCCCTGTTCGCTTTGCAGGTGACGCCGCCTGGGCGAGGTGCCAATCACACCTCACCAGTTGTATCCACTCCGATTAGATGTTCCCAGCTCTAGGACACTGCCCGTAGAGGCGGTAGTGGTGAGTTCCCTCGCTGAGTCCGTGGGTTCCACCAACCTGGAGGGTAAACGACTAAGAAGAAGAAGAAGAAAAAATCTGACGACTTCGGCCGGATTTGAACCTGCGATCTTGGGCATAGAAGCTCAGCATGCTACCGATTACGCGACCGAAGCCGCCACTGCAGATCTTTTTATGCTCACGAATAAGAAAATTACATCTTCTAAGATCAGGTGCTTTGATGTAGGCTTAACGCGATACTGTTAACGATGATAATAATAATAATAATAATCGCACTATTCAAACAGACAAAACAACTCCCCATAATAGACCAGACATAACTTTAACTGATAAGAAGAACCATCACACATACTTGATTGACATATCTGTTACGAATGACCATAATATCCACCATAAATACCGAGAGAAGATCGATAAATATACTCCTCTAGCTATGGAGGTTGCTAGAATCTGGAGACAAACAAGATGTTCAGTAAAGAACATATAGCCTACTTTCTCCTAAATGTATGAGTATAGTTATAACTCGTTGTTATTATCAAAGAGTATAATAGAACTATTCTTTGTTGAAGACCTTAGAAACGATTTACCTCTACCAAACGCCACAACCTAGATAAAAACTGCTACCATCATTGAAGAAAGAAAGATAAGAAGTATCTAAAGAATGTTATGGATCTGGAGACATAATCGACCGGACTGGCGGCGTGGCTCAGCGGTAACATTCTCGCTTGCTGGACCGTATGTTTCAGGTTCGTATCCTGGCGCAGTCAGCTGGCATTTGAGGGTGCACAAATGCGAGGGAGCCGTGTTAGTAGATTTACTGGCACGTTAAAGATCCCCTTCGGGACAAAATTCTGGCACCCCGGCGTCGCTAAAAGCAACGGTAGTTAAAAGGGACGTAAAACCAATAACATTATTATTATTATTATTACATAATCGGCCTGACGCGGGCAACATCCAACTTTGAGTTGAGGCATGTCTTTACACGTCTGGCTGCGTATGACTTTCACAACCCTAATTGAATTAACAAATCTTTCCATGACCCTACAGAGACGTGTGTATACCAACTATGTGGATATTTTCGATTGCTATTTGGCTGAAATAAAAGTATTAATTAATATCCTGAACTAGCACCAACGGTAGAGTTCAGATACTATGTGAAATCGTTTTGTTCTTTACTTCAATTAACATTTTCAAATAACGCACAATAGGCTGTTACAAACCCTTTAAAATAAAAAGTAAAAATGTATCGTAGTATCATCTTGTCATTCTTCAAATTCGATGCGCATAGAATGCCAATGGTATAGTAATCAATGGAGCCCCACGTAGACTAGTCGTGACATCTAGTGGTGAAATATCGAACAATATAATCCTAACAGAGCGAGTGCATTCTAGCGGCCAGAAGAAGAAACTTTTCAATAAAATCTGGAAGTTATTAGGTCGGCGTGCAGTTACCTTTTTGTTTTATTAAATATATATTTTACACCATAATATGCACAATATAACGCTTAATTTTAAAACATCTGAGTCATTACAAAACAATAAACATATAACATTTCAAGCAAAAAACCTAGCTCTGATCGGGTTTGAACCATAGACATTTGAGCGATAGGCTAAAGCTCTACCACTGAGCTAATTGTGTCAACGAATATCGTTCTATATAAAATGACTTACATAGAACTTGTTAGCAAATAATGATTTATACTAAACGATTTCATCACTGGAGTATATTATTTATATATAAAGCATTTCATACAAAGTTTATTTATTTGGTATCAGTACGCTATATTGCATGCAATACTCAAATTAGTGAAATATAAGTCAGCCACAAGATATCCGCTGCCATCTTGTCTTATTACTGAATCGGCTCAGCTTTTTAAAATCACGTCTGCACTATAGTATTACAAAATAAACTTTTAATTTCGAACGTGCCTCTTCCTTTGGAATAGTTAAAACGATTCTCGGCTCGATAATCGGAACTGGTGGGTCCCATGATATGGATTATAAAGTTTGCATAATTCGCACGGCCGCCATCCTGAAATGGTATGGCGAACGACCTTGTAGTTTGGTCACAAGACGCATTCTATATGAAGGTATGTTGTTACCAAATTTGGTAGAGATCGGATGATTTGGTTAGTCGTTATTTGATTTTACGTTTTGAACGTTTGAGTGGCCGCCATTCAGTTTTAGTAAAGATGGCGGCAATATAAAACATGACACTGAGGTGTCCTTTGCTAGTACTACCTTTGTACCAAATTTCGTTCAATTCGCATTCACCGTGTTCGAATTGATAGGGGGGACAGACATTCAGAGTACACACACTCACACACACACAGACACACACACTCACACACACACACACACACAGACTCACACACATACACACACACACACACACACACACACACACACACACACAGAGACTCACACACACACATACACACAGACAGACACACTTTTTTCGCCCTGTGTTGATCTCATAAGTCTACTTTCATTTTTTGCAAAAATCGAAAGTAGGCTAAAAATGTGACGATTCTTCCTTTCCTCCTTTCTCCCACTGGCCTGACACCTAATCCTTTTCAGTAAATCTAGCCACACTAAATCTTCCCATATACACCCACACTATTGCTCAAAAGGCTGCAATTCTAAAAACCTGCAGCATCGTTAAAGGGTTTTTGAATACACATTAGGATTTTCTTGGACCCTCTTTTGAAAAAGAGACGTGGAAGATAAGAAGAGAAAATAAAATTAACTGTCAAACGTCTATGTTATACCGTATAGTTCGAAAATGTATGCTATAGGCTTAAGTGTTACTTTAATAATTTTCTTGTTCGTAATGTACCGATGTGAGTCATGTTACCGACTGTAAGTTGAGTAAATAAAGAAGATAATAATAATAATAATATTAATAATAATAATAATAATCATAATAATAATAATAATAATAATAATAATAATAATAATAATAATATCGTATGGCCTCGGGTGCCAGGTGCAAGTTTTGTTATTTGACACCCAGAGGGCAGGTTGCATGTAGAATTTTGTTGTTCCTTGGAGTACTATGAAAGTCAAGGAGTTTAGATATCTAAGCTCCTTGACACTACAGCGTTTTCTAGTAGAGAAAGGGAGAACTTTTGTGTTGGCGGATAATCCCGAGATTAATTTTGCCATTCTGAACACGGCCTACTGCATTCAAATGGGTTCTGTAACATGCCAACAACGTATGACATGCGTGTCATGATTTTTGTCGCCTTTCAAAAATCACTTACCATGACCAGGAGTGAACCTGCAAGCTTGGGGTTGGTAGACCGACACGATAACCACTCACCCACTATAGCGCTTTCTAGTAGAGAAAGGAAGAACTTTTATGTTGGCGGAAAATCCCGAGATTAATTTTGCCATTATGAGCATGGCCTACTGTATTCAAATGGGTTCTTTAACATGCCAACAACGTATGACATGCGTGTCGTGATTTTTGCCGCATTTCAAAAATCACTTACCATGGCCAGGAGTGAACCTGCAAGCATGGGGTTGGTAGACCGACACGATAACCACTCACCCACCGTGGCAAGCACTGTTAACGATGATTCTGATGATATTGTTTTAAGGGGCCTAACATCCTGGTTATCGGTGTCTAATAATGGTTTGGATGATAGTAAAATGAAAATTAAATGGAAACTATAAGTAAAACTGCTGACCTCTGCTCGGGTCCATGCTCTATGAACTTGTGTGTTGAGGTGACGTGGCAGGCGGGAAGAGAAAGGCCTGTCAACAGCCCGCTGTGTTATCTGCAATTCCTGTCTATTCCAATACTGCTAACATTGGGCCGTTGCCTAAACCACCGTGGTGTTACGAACGAGTGAGTGACCGACGAATGTATTTTATTCTGTTACTACGCACGGACCGGGAACCCCCCACATCTCTTCTCATCCTCCGCGATCCACATTCCTCTCAGGTTCACAGAGCTTGGACTCGAGCAGTATTAAGAGAAGAATAAAGGACAAAATAAAAAAAGAGGATAAGAGAAATAAAAGACAAGATAAAGAAATGCCCTTAATGCTCGAAGAATAAGAAGAGAGAGACTTGGAAAGTGGTAGAGCCATCAAAGGCAGATATGCGAAGTAAAAGGGGAGAGAATCTAGCCCAAATGCAATGTAGAAATTATTTTATTTTGTACATAATATTTGTTGTTAAGAATCAGGCATTCTGGTCTCTAGAGTACTTCAGGTTTAATCACCGTGGTGTATTGTTTTAAAAATTAGCTGTGCTCTGGAGGATATCGCTTTTTTGTTGCACATATTTTTCGTTAAACTATATGCATTTGAAATTGTAAATTTTAGTCGTTCCCATACATACCTTCCGAGATATCCAACATGGAGCTCAAATTTCAATTGCGGGTTTTCAGCAGTTGGTAGCACTAAAGTCATTTTCAAATATGGCCGTGCGATATTCAGGTATAGATCATTACTCATACCAAATTTGGTTTTGATAGCTGCAGCCGTTTAGGAGTTGTATGTGGGATACACACAGACAGACAGACAGACAGACACACACACATTTGTCCGGACCTATCTCAAACTCATTTTTACAAAATACGAAAAGTAGACTAAAAATAACTTTAAATAAATTACATGTGATTGAGTCGCCTCCGTATCGTAGCGGTAAGCATGGTTAGCTGCCGCCCCGGAGGTCCTGGGTTCGATTCCCGGCTCTGCCACGAAATTTGAAAAGTGGTACGAGGACTGGAACGGGGTCTACTCAGCCTCGGGTGGCCCAAATGAGTAGAGGGGGTTCGATTCCCCCTCAGCCATCCTCGAAGTGGTTTTCCGTGGTTTCCCACTTCGTCTTCTGGCGAATGCCGGGATGGTACCTTCTTCAAGGCCACGGCCGCCTCCTTCCCTCTTCCTTGCCTATCCATCCTACCCATCCCTTACCTTCCCTCATGAGGCCCCTGTTCGCTTTGCAGGTGAGGCCGCCTGGGCGAGGTGCCAATCCCACCTCACCAGTTGTATCCCTTCCGATTCGATGTTCCCAGCTCTAGGACACTGCCCGTAGAGGCGGTAGTGGTGAGTTCCCTCGCTGAGTCCGTGGGTTCCACCAACCAGGAGTGTAGCAGTTTTGCTAGCCCTATGTTGGTAGCGACAAATGTAACGGTTTGGCTGCCCCAAACTGTTGGGTGATAAATGTAACTGTTTACCTTTGCCTAAGCTATGTTGTTTTAATGGGCGCCAAGACCTCAATGCAATGTTGAAATCTAAATTTGTATTTAACAACGTCTAGCTCTGGTAGAACACCTTCAAGAATCTATTCACTCAGATCGTGGTATGATTTGATCATTAACCCAACAAACAATTGTATCAGGAGAAGGAATTTGTCTATATCTAATGCTACCTACTGAAAGCAAAGATTGCATTGTAAAATAAATGAATTTATTATATAAAACAAGAATAGCAAAATTAATAATAATAATAAGTTTAAAATTTAAATTGGAGCGTTGCGATTTTAATATTACCGATAGAAAATTACGTGAAAACGGAGTCTGATAAATTATTGATTTTACTCTTATTCCCAAGCTATGAAGTTACTGAAATATGAAATATAAAACAAAGAGAAATGAGAGATTGCGTATTTCTGCGTCATTCGCGCTTACCGCTGGAAATTGCCGAAACATTTCCCTCGTACTGGATGATGCCGTGAGCTTCCCACAGTCTCCTGGAAGTCTCCATCTCCGTCGATATTTGATGATATACTGGTAGATTAGATAATTCTATGGTCCGTACATTGGACCCAAACACTCGTACAATCACACTGGTTAGGTTTTACAAAAGTTAGTCCACCACTCCACGGAACATCGGAGCGACTCCCGCGTGAACCATACTCGGCAAGTTCTACACTGATAGTCCTCGTTCCACGGTACACAGAACGATATATGCTCCCGTCGCATCCCCACTCTTCATCCGACTTCTAGCTTGCGTGGTCTCCACTGATTGGCTGCTCCCTACGCGCTAGATCCCCACTCTGGCTCATTACACTCGGCGGGAGAGGGAGAAGTCGTTTTCCGTTCCATATATCCGCCTTTCCTTGACGCTGCGACCCAGGATTGCGTCATGCTTCCCGACAAGATTAATCCTGTATATGAATTTCCAGTGACTCATGTTTCTCGATATACCCTAACTGACGAAAACTCCGTAAAATTCCGCAATCACATAATTTTCTATGATATTGTCGTTCGTAATAATTTGCTTGATAGCGTTTTCTAAGACATAGAAAACCTATCTGAATGCTAATAATTTTTATAAAATGCTCCGAAAATACCTTAATAATAATTATAATAAATTAATAATAATAATAAATTAACATGAAAAATTCTCTTGGCTGAACAATTTGCCGCGTAAATAAATATAGAATGGCTTCCTACTGACTTATGCCAGTTGCATAAAAACCCCTCGAAAAACACGTTACAGGAGGGTAAACGAAAAAAAAAAAAAAAGTGATTGAAAGTTACAATTTCAATATTGTTAGGGCCGTTTTACCAACTCTTTACTAACGGTTAGTTAGTTAATTCCTATTTAACTTTAATACGAGAGTCAATGCATGGTTATCGTCGATGCATTTCACGAGGCCATTCGGGTTCCTAATTACTTGATGCGCTTTGCGGCTCTCATGCATGCGTACTCCGGTTTCATCCTGGAGAAACATGGCGGACAGATCAAGAAGCGTGTAGCACTGACAATTATAAAGGAAGGGAAATACAGAAGACCATATTCATGGCGAAAGCTTAAAATAATATGAACATAGTATTTAGGAGAACTGGTAGTCGAGTGTATACATTGTTCACTTAGCTAAATAGGACACGTTCTCCCAGTCGTCTTCGTAGCGTAACTGGTTGCGTTGCAGACTTCTAAGTTCATTATGCAGAGCTGGAAGGGGTTCGAATCCCACTTCGCATGTTTTTTTTAATTTCCGTATTCTTCTTTCTTCGGTATTAGTAACATGTAAGATCTTTCATAACTTCATTGTCATAAAAATATTTTATATTCATATGGATGAAAGTTCATGTGAAACTTGGAAACAAACCACCATTGCAAGATACACGATGTAGAGTTCAGCTCTTTCCCCCCACTTTAATGATGCATTAGAGAGTTGAGTGCTCAGATTTTCACCTCTTTCCATGTCATTCCCCTGTTGTCGCCCCTCTGCCCGCCATCTCACTCTGTTGGCTGATATCCTCTTCACCTCTTTCCATGCCATTCCCCTGTTGTCGCCCCTCTGCCCACCATCTCACTCTGTTGGCTGACATCCTCTTCACCTCTTTGCATGCTATTCCCCTGTTGTCACCCCCCTGCCTCTACCGTCCACCTCCACGAATGCTTGGGCCTTCCTCTTCTCCTGCTACCCTGGGGATAACTTCACTCATTCCCAGGATATCAAGGCCATAACTCTGCATTGTGGATACTGCTTGATGTAGTCTACCACATTCTCTCAATGTTCTTACATTCCAACATCCCAATCGTGTTTTGTGTTTCAGGCGAAAGGTCGTCAACGTTTTGTCACTCCGGCTATTCTCCGTGAATGTTTCTTTAATAATATAAGGTGCGTTCAAAAAGTAACGAGCCGGAGGCTGTAATGCGCAAACCGGTGACGACATTGGCTAATCGTGGCGTGTGTAACGAGGTTTGGTTCCTACCAGAGCGTGGAAGGTCACAGCCCGTCGCTAGAGGGCACGCGTGCACGTCACGTGACGATACAAAGCGAGCAGCAGCATGCATCAACCGTCCAACGCTGCCAGTCGCATTGCAAACAGTGACATGGAGTCGTCAAACGAAGAGCAAAGAGGTGTTGTTTGGTTTCTGACAGCGAAAGGAATAGGGGGAACGGACATTCATCGCCGAATGTCACAAGTGTACGGCGAGCACTGCATGTCCCTTGCAAGGGTCAAGGCGTGGCAAAAGCGCTTCAGGGAAGGACGGGTGCCGTTAGTCGATGATGCCCGGTCTGGGGCACCCCCCTGCATTACCGAAGACAAAGTCCAGCTGGCTGATGCACTCATTACCCAGGACCGCCGAGTGACAGTGAACGCCATAGCCGCCGTGGTCGGATTGGGTGTCGGAAGTGTGCACACCATCATGAAGGAACGACAGCACCTGCGGAAAGTGTGTGCCCAATGGGTGCCCCACAGTCTTCAACCACACCAAGAAGTATATCGAATGGCCTACTGTCTTGGTCTTGGACGATTGAAGCATGTTGCTGCTCGCTTTGTATCGTCACGTGACGTGCACGTGTGCCCTCTAGCGGCGGGCTGCGACCTTCCACGCTCTGGTCGGAACCATACCTCGTTACACACGCCACGATTAGCTGATGTCGTCACCGGTTTGCGCATTACAGGCTCCGGCTCGTTACTTTTTGAACGCACCTTATATTAATTTAGGATGTGCGAGTTATTAGCCCACAGCACCCGATCTTAGTGGTGGGAGTGCCACCTAAGCCACTAAGCCGGCTAATTTTCTGTCGGGGATTTTTCCCGTAGCCTTTGTGCGTCCCCCTACTAACTACAAGGCATCAGGTGTAGACTGGTGATACATCCGCCTTTTCCGCCGTTGGGGTGTTATATCACTTACCCTCATCCGCCTTCCAAGCCGTTTTCCACTCAATCTCTTGACCAGAGCCACGTTAGCCGTCACTTTTCAGGGTTCCTGTAGGGCCTTCACAGCTACCGCAGCCGTCCTGGGGACACAAGTCCCCACTGTACTTCACCCCTACAGGCAATCCCCTACTTCGCGCCGTTGTCCATCTCCCACGACGCGACGCGTACGAGGGTTTGGTCTTCTGGGAGACAAATTTCGTATTTAGAGGTCTGGATTTATTTGCTTCCTTATTAAGGAATAATAATAAGAGGTTTACCCCGAACCGGAAGAGGGTGTCAGTCGGCTAACCTGGTGAGTGATACCTGGAAGAAATGCTACGTCTGTCCTAGGCTTTATGGAACAACCACAGGACCGCATCAGAACACAGACCCTATAAGGTCTTGAAGAGGCGTATCCGGGAGCATTTCATCATGAAGTATTTAATTATATTATTATTTCCATTGTTTACAGGTACTTAGTAATTTTGTCTGGTAGATCTGTCTGCTTTAAGAAGATAGTTTATAGCTTAATTATGTAAATGCATTCATTATTACAGACAATTTAACTCTCAAACAAATTCTGCTTTGTATTTGGGTGTCTCCCTATAAAGGGACATAGTTTACTTTTATCTTCTCAAATGTTAGTGTTTATGTACGTTGGCGATGTTAAGAAGTTTGAGGACTTGCCAGCAAACTCAATAACGACGTTATTTACCGAAATATGCAACGATTCTTCGGCTGTACTGCTGACCAAGATGAGGTAAATGTTATGAAACCATCATTTCAGTGTAGCCTATACAAACTGTCAGTTGTAACAATTCAGTCGGTCAATATGAATTTACCCAAAGACTGGCCGGGATACAATGTATTATAAAAATATGAATAATAAGTAAAAATAAATTAAAGTATGAGCCTTACAGTAGTCGCATATGATGTGTTACATGTGACATGTTATAGGCTACCTTGTTAACAGTGAACTCTGTTGGTCATTGAAATAACTACTTGTAAAACTGCAGTGCCAAATCCAATCCTGACCAGTTTCCAGCAAATGTGATGTAATGAATATTTTCACACCAAACAACGACAACTTGGGCCACGGTGGGTGAGTGGTTATAGTGTCGGACTACCAACCCCAAGATTGCAGGTTCGCCCCTGGCCATGGTAAGTGATTTTTGAAGGTGACAAAAATCACGACACTCATGTCATACGTTGTTGGCATGTTAAAGAACCCATTTGAATTCAGTAGGCCGTGTTCAATGGCAAAATGAATCTCGGGATTTTCCGCCAACACAAAGTTCCTCCATTCTCTACTTGAAAGCGCTGTAGTGTCAAGGAGTTTAGATATCTAACCTCCTTGACTTTCATAGCGTTCAAAGGAACGACGAAATTCGACATGCAAGCTACCCTCTGGGTGTCAATTAACAAAGCTTGCACCAGGCACCCGAGGCCATACGATATTATTATATTATTGTAGGAAGAATATCTTTAATGGGGCCTCAAAACCTTGAAGTAATTTTGTATGCGATACAGATTCCACATAGCCACATGGCAGACATTACCTCGAGTGCTTACATTAAATAAGAATACAGCAAAAGTATGAAGATTTAATAAATCATAATTGTTTTCAGCAAATATGATATAATGAATATTTTCACACCAAAGAACGACAATTTGATGATGATTTATTGCAGGTATATCTTTAATGGAGCCCGCAAACCTTGAAGTAAACCGTATGTGATATACATTCCACATAACCACATGGCCGAGAGAACGTCGTGGTATCAATCTCCGCCACCGTGCGCGCTCATTGTTTCCGTCCCATCCATTTCCGTTTCATTGTTTCCGTCCCATCCATTTCCGTTTCATTTTTAAAATCACCCCCACAAAAAATATACAGATACCGAGTAGAAAAGTGTTACACATCAATAACACTCCTGGAAAAAGAATACGTGTATTAGTGTTATAACTGCCACATTATAATAGTGATCATAACCAGTGGCGTAAGTAGGATTTGCTTCTGAAGGGGGATGAGCGAAGTGAAATTTCAATTTTGCTTTCTGATTTTTGTTTTTGGTATTGTGTTTTTCTGCTTTTGCTTTTGTTTTGTTTTTGAATTTTGCTTTTTGATCAGTGTTTCATTTTGGTTTTATGTTTGTTTTCTGCGTTTGCTTTTGTTCTTGAATTTTGCTAATTGCTTTGTGTTTGTGTTTGTTTGCTTTAACTTTTGAGGTTTGTTCTTTAATTTGTGATTTATTTTGGTATTGTGTTTGCTTTCTGCTTTTGCTTTTGTTTTAAAATTTTGCTAATTGCTTTGTTTTTGTTTGTTTTTGGTTTTGTGGTTTTCAGTTTTTGCTTTTGTTTTTAATTTTGCTTTGTGTTTTGTGCTTATTGTTTTTGTGCGTGTTTTCTGCTTCTTTTATATTGTATTCTTCTGCTTTTGCTTTTGTTTTTGAATTTTTCTTTGTGTTCTGTGCTTTTTGTTTTTGTGCTTTTTTCTGCTTCTTTGATATTGTGTTTATCTGCCTATGCTTTTGCTTTTGCTTCTGAATTTTGCTTTTTAATTTGTGTTTATTTGTGTTTTTTGTCCCTTTCCTGCTTTTGCTTTTGTTTTGAATTTTGATTTTTGATCTGCGTTTTATTTTGGTTTTGTGTGTTTTTTCTGCTTTTGCTTTTAAATTTTGCTAATTGCTTTGTTTTTGTTTGTTTTTGGTTTTGTGTTTTTCTATTCTTACATTTGATTTTGAATTTTCCTTTTTGATTTATGTTTCATTTTGGTTTTGTGTTTGTTTTCTGCTTTTGCTTCTGTTTTTAATTTTTGCTAATTGCTTTTTTTTGTTTTTTGTTTGTTTTAGTTTTGTATTTTTCTGTTTTACTTTCGTTTTTTATTTGTGTTTCATTTTGATTTTGTGCTTGTTTTCTGCTTTTGCTTTTGTTTTTAATTTTGCTTTTTTTTGTTTCTGTGCTTGTTTTTTGCTTTTTTGATATTGTGATCTTCTGCTTTTGCTTTTGTTGTTGAGTTTTGATTTGTGTTTTGTGTTTTATGTTTTATGCTTTTGCTATTGTTTTTGAATTTTACTTTTAGCTTTTTGCTTTTTGTATTTTTCTGCTTTTGCTTCTGAATTTGCTTCTTGCTTTCTCTGTTTTGGTCATGTGATTGCTTTTGCTTTGTGCGGAGGAAGGGGGGGGGGGCAAAATAAGATAATCAATGAAAGCAGCCCTACACGTTTTCATGTTTATATCGTAGCATTTGATACGTTTTATTTACATCTCTCAATGTGCCTAACACTAAATAGAAAATATTCTTTTTTTAAATTAGTAATATAAGTATCAACGTGCATAATCCAGTCGTTTGTCATCAAACCGAAAAATATATAAAAATAAAATTCACATCAAATTACGTTTTTTGGCCTATTTTTATTTGTGGAAAAATAGGCTTATGATCGCCTTTAGTCCGTGTGTGTATGTGTGTGTGTGTCCCTCCTAATAACTTCTAAACGGCTAGATCCATTTCAATGAAACTCGGTAAGGTCATAGTACTATTCGACACTAACCGGACCCTTCAAATTTTATTACGTCTCACCAATCCAACATGGTGGCTGTGCGGAATATTTCACCGGCATTCTTTATCTCCGAAACTATTACTCATATCACCCTGAAATTTTGTACGGTGGTAAAGGGTAGATTACTACAAGAAGTTCAGCTAAGAGACTTCCAAAAACCTGGAATATACAAAACTATCATGGCGGCCAAGCGAAGGTGAAACATTTGAATAGACTTTCCTTGCGATTTTACATTAGCAATTTAAATTCCACCACAAAATAGGATGAGGAAACACGAACAGATCTCAAAGAAGTTGGCAGCACTCAAAAATATATTCTCAACAAATCATTGTTTCGAAGGATGGTTGATAAATTTAAACAGTTTCAGGAAAATCCTAGCTCAAAAACCAAGGTCATCTGGTCTGAAGAAAGTAGGAGACTCAGAGAACGCATGAAGAGATTCTGGGAGGAGAAGAAGAGATTGGCAAGTCGGCCGATTGTTCACCACGGTCCACAGTAGGCCAAAATCGATAGGAGAAGAAGTACTAGAATGCCTAGGTCTAGATGACGAACACTTTTTGCCATGGTAACTACCGGAAGTCTGTGATGGTTATTTGTCCACGCTAATCACAGATAGACCCATAGCCGTAACACATATGCATGTTAGTAATAATACTAATAATAATAACAACAATAAAAATGCATCTCGACGGCTGCTAAATTACGACATTATAAAACGGTTGTCTTGCCGGAAGCTTTATACGACTCAGAATCCACAAGCACCAAGGGAATGGCCAAAATTAAAGACATTGAAAAAAAAAAAAAAAAAAAAAAACGGAGAAAAAATTACGGCGCCGTTTTAGAGATAATTTCTGACAAAAAAAAAAAGACCCACAGAAGAATTGAGGAGCTAACTTTCAAAAGAGACTTTGTCACTCAAATACAACTTTAGGGAATGACCAAAAAACCGATTTCTCTCAAATTAACATCTTATTGCTTATTTTATGCATTTATGTACACACATATGGGTTATAAAAGTGTAACAAGACACTCTAATGAAATCGAACTACAGTAGATATTCAGTATTTACATACTAAATTCAGGACATAGTTGTTATTGACTGAACAGAAAAGACATAATCCTTTTTGTTTGCATGAACATGGGACATAGTCCTCTTTGACTGCATAATATTTTGATAAGGCCTAAACATCTAACTCATTTCGAAACATTGTAATAAGCCGAACATTCAACCGCAATGTCATTTACCTAGTTAATATTCAAAACGTCCATTCTTTTGAAACGTTACAACAAAAATCTTCTTTTATATATGGAATCCCACATCATCTTCCAGTCACATAATACTTCCTCACGAGGAACACTTGCTGCAGGTGTATCCATTAACAACCTCTTGTACAATTGCAAATCTTTTCGCCTAAACCAATTTTCACCTACTAAGTTTATTTCACCCATTTCTCTCTCACTTCCGTTTCATTGTTCCCTTCTTTTTCTCTCTTTGATCTATTCTTTCCTCTCTTCAACCTCTATTCTACTTTCTCCTAAAATCTGAGGCAGATGACCTCGTAGTTCCGCCCCTTAAAACAACAATAACTAACTAACTAACTGCTACAATCTAATCTACCTAAGGGGCATGGTGGCCTCTCACCAAGGTGGACCGGGATCGATTCCCGGTCAATGCATGTGAGATTTTCGAAGTTAAATGCCATGCCCTGTGGTTCGGATTCTACGTAAAAAGGACGTCCCGTGGCTCATGATCGCATGGTTAATGGTCACGTAAAACTAAAAGCTTCCTTCCTTCCTCCTCTACCTGATCCTTCATCACATCTACTCTATTAACAACTACATCCAGTCTCTGCTTTCTCCTACAATCTCCTCTACCTTCACCTACAATATCACCGACAGTAGTGGCTACGCGGGCTAAAGCGCTGCGTTAGGTCAAGGGGCCAAGCTCTCTGCTGACTCGGTAGACGCGTGGGTTCGAGCCCCACCGTCGGCTGTCCTTGAAATGGTTTTCCGTGGTTTCCCATTTTCAACTCCAGGCAAATGCTGGGACAGTACCTTCTGACAGGCCACGGCCGCTTCCTTCCACATCCTTGCCCAGTTTCATTCATCTTCATCCATTCCATCTCTCATCCCGACGCGCAGGTCGCCCACGGGCGTCGACTAGAAAGACCTGCACTCGGCCTCTCAGGAGGCTACACGACAAAAAAAAGCCTACAATATCCTCTACCTCTCTTCTACTTTCACCTACAATCTCCTCTAACTGGCCCTTAATCTCTCCTCTGATCTCACTTATCACTTGTACTAGGCTTTCTATCAACTTTTTATAATCTTGACCTAACTTCTCATTAAGTTTAGCTACCGTACTTGATCTAACTTCTGATTGTTATGCTCAAGTTTCTGATTAATTTCTCCCATCATGCTGTCTTTCCATTTCCTTTGTAACAATCTCCGACTAGAACTGTTTCACAAGAATCGTGAATAACCAATATGACAGAGGAAACATTAATCAGAAGTTGGATTGAACAGCAAAAGCAATAATCATCATACACACAGGTCATACACTACCTCGCTGTTCACGCAAAGCATGATGGGAGTCAATTCTTATGATGCTAGAGTTCTGATTGGCTGAAGTACACAAAGTCTTGTTTGAACGAATACTGCAGTGGACAAAGTTGTTTTTTGAATGAATAGTCTACTTTCAGAGATCAATGTAGCCAAGACAAAGTCACCTTTGAATGTTTACAGGGTGTTGGGACCTCAGGATAAATCTCACAAAGTGAAACCTGTACTAAGCACATTTTTTTGAATTTTTGGACAAAGTCTCTTTTGAATGTGAGCTCCTCAATTATACATAATTACTGAATCTATCACGACAATCATCAAAAAACGCAGAGTGAAGTTCTTACACACATCACCAGAATGAATGACACCAGACTGACTAAAAGAATATTCAACATAATTTCTACGTCGAAATTGGGTACTTCTTGGTACAAAGAAACTATAGAATATTTACAACAATTACATATCTCCATAGAAGACATCCACGGCCGCAGCATTCGTAGAGAAAAAATAAAAAACCAGAAATTTGGATTTAGATCACAACCCAAAAGAAATAGGCGTAAATGGACAGGTGAAGAGGAGAAGGCATACAGTGAACGGATGAAAGGTTTTAGGGGAGGTAAAAAGAAGAAAAGAGCCACCACCAAATGTTAGATTTTTGTGTTTTTAGCGCTCTCCTTAAAGGAAAAGGTACGCAAATATTAATAATAATCATAATAACGATTTACTATGGTAACCCTGTTCGGCAAAATAGCTTACGTGTCTAAATTCAAATACCCAGGAGAAGTTATCCAACCCTCAAGACTGAATCGTGATGCAAATAAAGAGATAATCTCTAAATTGCAAAGAGCATACAGAGCCACATGGAACAGGTATAATGAAATAAAAATCCACAGCCTGCTTCCATTCGACCAACCGGGTCAAGGAATTGAATTAATTAAGCCTCCATCTAGCGGCGAGTATATCAACTGTGCCGGTTGCCGAAGCCTGTCACACTCCCCTGGGGCAATGATTAAATGAATGAAAGATGAAATGATACGATAGTGGCGAGTGTTGCTGGAATGAAATTGTGACAGGGAAAACCGGAGTACCCGGAGAAAAACCTGTCTGCCTCCACTTTGTCAGACACAAATCTCACATGTAGTGACCGGGATTTGAACCATGGACCCAGCGTTGAGAGGCCAGCGTGCTGCCGCCTAGGCCACGGAGACTTGTGATCAGGTATAATAAGAAATCTATATCCCGGCATTACGGCATTAGAACACGGTAATCAAACCCGGGGCACTATACGCCTCTCGAAACACTGATCATTGAGGGCAGATCACTAATTAAAGATCATAAAAAACGAGAAAGAAAATTATTGACGAAAAGATTTGGACCAGTTTGTACTGAGGACATTTGGATGAAATGAAAATCCCAGGAGCTTTATAGCATTCGGAGAAAATCTCGGACTCATTCAGGAAAAGACGTTTGAACCTCTGTGGGCTTATTCTCAGAATGAGTGATCACAGACTGACTAATATATATTTTTTATGTTCGACGATGTCGAAATGTAAATATTATACGTCGGAAAACTGAATCATAATGAGGGTCATTATAACACTATTTTTTTCATAATGAAACAGTTTCTCCCACCAATCAGAGCTCAAGAAACAGTTGTGTGACCTACGCTGAGTTCCACGGCCTTCTATTTTAAATTTTACTGCGTGGTTTCTAATGTCATAGTGGGATATTCCAGGAGGCCACGGTATTCTCTGCGTCCCATGCGCTCTGTTCAGTACATAAAACTGGCGAATTCTCGACAGATATTTATGAATATTTACGTTGGAACATAAAATAGTTATAATTATCGTCGAACATAAACAGTCGTATGCAACTCACCTATAATGGTAATTAAGACACTCGTATGGAATACTCGTGTCTTAATTATTGCCATTATAGGCTCGTTGCATAATGTACTATAATCTTACTTCTCAATGATAGCTAAGAACAACTGGCTGGTTGAAGTTGAAAACGACCTTCAGGAAATAGACATCTCAAGGGATATGGTAGTCGAGAGGACTAAATTCAGGGAACAATTATCAATTTTCAGCATTTCATCCAACAGAACCTGCACGGAGGAGCGCAGAAAGAGCCATAGCGGAAAAATGAAGAGAGTTTGGGAGGACAAGAAAGCAAGATCAGCGAGATAGGTTCAATAGCGCTCCTTAGACGGGCATAACGATGTAAAATAAATAAATGAATAAATGAGTAAATGAATAAATAAATGAATACATTAATAAATGAATGAATGAGTAAATGAATAAATGATTAAATGAATAAATGAATAAATAAATGAATGAATAAATCTATATATATAAAAGAAAGTCGTGTTAGTTACACTATTTATAACTCAAGAACGGCTGAACCGATTTGGCTGAAAATTGGTGTGGAGGTAGCTTAGAACCAGGAGAAGGACATAGGATAATTTTTAATCCCGTGACATGACATAAAACGTCAAAGAGAATACAAGTCACTATAAAACCTAACGCAAATACAGCTAAGGCAAGTCGTTTCCAGGCAACAGTAGCTCTTGACGAGACACGGCCGACTGGATGCGAGTAGCACTCTCCACTACCGGTATAGAAAATGAGGCTCTTAACATGAAATCCCGTTAGTTACTCAACGTAAATTGTATAGGGGTAGTAAATCCAATTTACAATAGATGGCGCGAGTAGCTTCAACAAAATGGCGAGCGTTTGTTTCAAGAAAGTCCCACATGCGATCATATACCATTCATCCCATTGCGATGAAACTTGGGTGAGATGTTGTGTACACTTCAGGTAAGATTTCTGGCTGAGTAAATCCACTTAACAATAGGTAGCGCACGAGTAGATTCAACAAATGAGCGACGACGCGCGAAGCCTTTCAACAAAGTCCCGTATGCTTTCATATACTATTCGTCTGTTAGCGATGAAATTTGGGTGAGATGTTGTGTACACTTCGGGGAAAGTTTCTGGCTTACTAAATCCACTTTACAATAGGTATCGCACAAGTAGATTAAACAAATGAGCGACGACGCGCGAAGTGTTTCAAAACTGTCCCGTATGCGTTCATATACCATTCGTCCGATAGCGACTAAACTTAGGTGAGTTGTTGTGTACACTTCAGGGAAGGTTTCTGGCTTAGTAAATCTACTTTACAATAGGTATCGCACAAGTAGATTCAACAAATGAACGACTGCACGCGAATCGATTACACAAAGTCCCGTATGCGTTCATATACCATTCATCCGATTGCTATGAAACTTTGGTGAATTTTTGTGCACTCTCCAGGAAAGGTTTCTGCCTTAGTAAATTCTTTTTACAATAGGTAGCGCACGAGTAGAATCAACAAACGAGTAACGGTGCGCGTATCGTAAAAAAAAAAGTCCCGTATGCGTTCATATACCAATCATGCAATTGCAATGAAATTTGGTGAAATGTTGTTTCCACTCCCGCGAAGATTTCAGATTTAGTAAATCCATTTTATAATATGGTAGCGCACGAGTAGATTCAACTAATGAGCGACAGCGCGTGAATCGTTTCAACCCCAAGCCCCGTATGCGTTCATATACCATTCATCCGATTGTGATAAAACTTTGGTGAATTGAGTACAGTCCTGCGAAGGTGTATGAATAAGTAAATCAGTTTTTCAATGGGAGGCGCACAAGTAGATTAAACAAATGAGTAACGGTGCGCGAATCGTTTATATAAAATCCCGTATGCATTCTTATGCCATTCATTCGATTGTGATGAAACTTTGATGAGTTGTTGTGTACACGCCAGGGAAAGTTTTCAAATAAGTAAATCCATTTTACAATAGGTAGCGTACGAGTATATTCAACAAATGGGCGACGGCACTCGAATCGTTTCAACAAAGTACCGTATGTGTTCATATGCTAATCATTTCATTGCGATGAAACTTTGGTGAGTTGTTGAGCATGCTACCAGGATTTTTTGAGATAGTAAATCAATTTTACAATAGTTTAGAGGTGGTTAACGGAAAAAGATAAAATATTGGAAATCCAAAGGCACTTCAACAAACAAAGTTACAACGCCAACACTTTCTTTGATTGGCATTACAACGCATGCCGGGTACAGCTAGTAAATAATAAATGGTTAAATGAATAATAAATAAATGAATGAATTAATAAATTAATAAATGAATAAATAAATAAATAAATAAAAATAAGTAAATAAATAAATAAATTAATAAATTAATAAATAAATAAATGAATAAATAAATAAAAAGTAAATAAATAAATTAATTAATAAATTAATAAATGAATAAATTAATTAATAAATAAATGAATAAATAATACATAAATACATAAATGAAGAAATGAATAAATTAATAAATTAATAAATGAATAAATGAATTAATACATTAATAAATAAATGAATAAATGAATAAATACATTAATAACTAAATGAATAAATTAATTAATGAATAAATGAATAAATAAATAAATGCATTAATAAATAAATAAATAAATGAATAAATGAATAAATAAATAAATAAATTAATTAATTAATAAATAAATAAATGAATAAATACATTAATAAATACATAAATTAATTAATAAATGAATAAATTAATAAATGAATAAATGAATAAATGAATAAATGAATAAATAAATAAATACATTAATAAATAAATAAATTAATTAATAAATGAATAAATTAATAAATGAATAAATAAATAAATGAATAATTGAATAAATGAATAAATAAATAAATAAATAAATTAATAAATAAATAAATGAATAAATACATTAATATATAAATTTATAAATTAATAAATGAATAAATTAATAAATTAATAAATGAATGAATAAATAAATAAATAAATAAATGAATAAATAAATACATGAATAAATAAATAAATGAATAAATACATTAATAAATAAATAAATTAATTAATAAATGAATAAATGAATAAATACATTAATAAATAAATTTATAAATGAATATGAATGAATGAATGAATGAATGAATGAATGAATGAATGAATGACGAAAAAAATAAAAAATAAATAAATAATAACCATCATCATCATCATGATAATAATAATCTCTCAAATTATGACGTTAACAGAGTAACCGGAACACTATTGAACGACCTGTGGATGATATTTAATTAATTTTGTCTTGTGATCACGAAATGTACGATGGATCTTTTGCGAGTCAACACTGTACGTCTCAGAGTGCTGTGGATTCTTCTCGTTCTATATAATACCACACTTCTCTTTGGCCGGGAATCAAACCCGTGATCATGCGATCTGAAGGCGGACATTCTATTGCCAACGATTCACCGAGGAACCTAAACGTTCTAGGTAAACGTATGATGTAACACTGACCCAAATTGCATCTGGATTTCTGAGACTTGGAACTTTCGTCCCGCACAAAATGTCTTCCCAGAATGATTAGAGAAACGTTATTTGGCCCACATTTTGGATATATAATAATCCCACTTTCAGCTTCTAATTGTACCTGCAGGAACATTTGTTTGAATGCGATCGCAGAACACCTGCAATCCGCCCAATTAGAGGGAATAACCTAAACTAGAAGATACATTAACTGTAATCAGCAGTCAGGCTTATGTGGGATTAACCAGCAGCAATCAGCCTGATTGACTGTTATGTTGTTTGCTGGTCCCCTCTTTTGGTCTTACGTAATAATAATAATAATAATAATAATAATAATAATAATAATAATAATAATAATAATAATAATAATAATAATAATATTAATGGAACAAGAAGACAACTACGGCATGGATTAAAGAAGTTCGTCAAGATCTAGGAAGGTCCAACATTCAGGAAGTTCAGAGTTAGATAGGGATACATTTCGGACCATTATTCAAAATTTGGAAGGGCTCCAAGGCGAAAGAACTGTGAAGACTGGAAGAACCTGCACGGACAAACAGAAGCAGCAGCACGGCGTCCATATGAAAGAATACTGGAGGAAGAGGAAGCTTAAGACGAAGAAGAAATGAAATTGTAGTGTGATCCTCAATGGTCTATTCGAAAATAATAATAAACCATCATCTCTAAGCTTTGAGCGAAAGGACGGAACACTGGCGACGACAAATGAAGAAAATTGTAACATTCTGGCAGACTACTTCAAGAATTTACTTAGGTACCCAGATTCCAGACCACCCGACAAAGATGGAATCAAGTGCCACATTGTCCGTCACAAAAACAACAAAGCGCCGGGGGAAGACTCAGTGGTTGCAAGAAATTTGGAGCAGATTGGAAAACAGCTTTGATCCATCCATTACACAAAAAAGGCAGCACGAAGAACATCAACAACTACAGAGGAATATCTTTGCTACCCGTGACTTACAAAATTCTATCACTTGCCATTCTGGAGCGTTTGGAAGCACAGGTTGAACATCAAATAGGTGAATACCAAGGAGGATTCAGAAAAAGTCGCTCAACAGCCGAGCAGATCCAAAACTCGAAAAGATCATTAGATATTGTACACTAAGGTCCAAGCAGCATGTGTCTGTCTTTGTGTACTTCAAGAAATCGCACGACTCCATTGACCGGGAAGATCTTAAATGAATTTGGAGTTGATTTGAAACTGCTGGTATTAATTAGAGCCACCCTGACCGATACAAAATCCAAGGTGAAGTTCCACAGATGTCTCTCGGATTCCTTTGACATCAAAACAGGATACTCTTCAACTGCGTTCTTGAAAAGTTCATCAGAATCTGGCGGATGAGATTACAGGAAACCAACTACAGTCCACTAAGAATAGGAACCAAATCCAAGGGAATCACAACAAACTGCTTAGCATTAGCCGATGATATTGCCGTTCTCTCAAACAACGTAGAAACCGCAAGAGCTCAAGCTAAACTGTTAAAGGAAATTGCCGAACAAACTGGTCTGCAGATATCGTTTGAGAAAGCAGACGTAATGACTAACATCAAAGAGGTCCCACCAAAACTACATACAAAATACTGGGACATCACCCGAGTAGACAAATTCAAATGCCTGGGTGAGATCATCACGAAAAATGGACTGGACAAAGAAGCACTTCAGGAACGAGTACGCGAACTGGAAATAGCCTACCAAACATCCCGCACATTCTACAACAAAAAGTACCTTTCCCTTAACACCAAGATACGTCACTATGAAACAGTTCTGAAGCCAGTAGTTCTATATGCAGCCGAAATCCTATCTCTAAATGCCAACAAAGAAATCTTTGAAGAACTGGAGAGAAAGGAGCGCAAAATTGCGAGAGGAATCTTTGGATCAAAGTACTGTACAAATATGGAATCCATCAAAAGAGATCCAACGAGGAAGTCTACAGCAAAATAGATAAAATTACCGACACAATCCGAAAAAGACGAGCATGACTTTACGGTCACCTGAAAAGAATGTACGGAAGAAAGTTAACTAAAAGATCTTTCACTTTTTTGATTCAAACCCCAGTGGCGGCTGGCGGATACTTGTTCCGGGCGTTGCACTATTTCTTACTAGAAGGGGGTCATTGTGCAACACCGAAAACTTATTACCGGCCACCACTGCGACAGATGTGAATTTAGAGAAATGATTACAAACTAAAAGAGTATTAAAACGGAAACTGAACCCAGAAGAAGGAGAGGACGTCTGCCTAAAGCATGAGAGAAGGCACTGATCGATGGACTCGAAGAGATACTGGGAGGATGTCAAAGCCGGTATACGAACAAGATCTAGACACTGAAGTGAAAATGGCTGTTAACAAGCCGTTTTAAGAGAAGCAATTCGAATGTAAAAAACAATGTTTTTTTAAATAGATGTAGAGAAGTCTCTTCAATTTATTTATATCAGTTCCGCTTTGTGTTTCAAACAAAAGTTAATCGGCCTTGTAGAATTCATGCAGTCTACTTCAAACAAAAAGCAGAAGGGCGTGTGAAGTTATGCAACATTGCAGAGCTTCTGCTATTGAGTTTGTGCACTCGATGAGAAGACATCCTACAATGCTAACTCAAGGTCGCGCAACCCCCCGTAGCTTGTCTTTGTTGTTATGTTAGTGCACTGTGCAGAACCGAGTGCAACAGGGGTGTACGCGAAGTGAAGTCAGTCAAGAGCAGGGCCCGGATTCTGATGACATGTCATCGTTTAAATGGTTCACCACAGACATTGCTAGCTTGTATACAAATCCTCTTCATGACCCCCACATCACAGAAATACATATTTATTAAGTCATTATTTTGTCATTTTCCAAGTATTTTATTGATTTGTAACATCATTCCACTCGGTAGCTGGATATTGTTTGTGGGAGTGATTTTGGAAAAGGGACGGAAATGGGAGGGAAACCATGAGCGCGCGCGGTAGCGGAGATTGGTACCACGACGTACTGTTGGCCATGTGGCTATGTGGAATGTATATCGCATACGGTTTACTTCAAGGTTTGGAGACGCCATTAAACATAATCCTACAATAAATCATTTTCAAGTTGCCGTTCTTTGGGGGTGAAAATATTCATTATATCATATTTCCTGAAAACAATTCTGATTTATTAAATTTTCACACGTTTGCTGTATTTTTATTTAATGTAAGCATTCGAGGTACTGTCGGCCAACATACAGCCCTAGGTGGAATGTATATCGTATACGTTTTACTTCAAGGTTTGGAGGCCCCATTAAAGATATTCCTACAATAAATCATTGGCACTGGAGTTTTACAAGTAGTTATTTCAATGACCAACAGAGTTCACGGTTGACAAGGGATTTGGGCTCCCGGCAGACACATATTAGGATAACATGTCACATGTTACACATCATATGCGACTACTGTAAGGTTCGTAATTTTTATTTTAGGTAATTTTCTGGCTTTTCATGTCATTATTATGTAATTTTATGGAAGTTATTAGAATATTGTATACGTTTTGAGTCGTTTTCTCACATTTTAATGGTTCATGATGCATTTTTTGCGTATGGTAGTGGATATTGACGGATCTGAAAGTGAGGATGAATACGAAGACATGAGAATCTTCACAACTTTGTTCAACCCTTATTTCTTGGAATCTCCACTTCCCAGGAGACGCACTTCGCTTGCAACTAATCCGGAAGCGATGTTGAAATCGAGGGGGGTGGGGGTAGGAAGACAGACAGCAGTAGGTGAAATTCTCTTTTATTTAAAACTCAGCGCTACCTCCCTTCGTATAGAGTGCAACTGCACTACTTTACTGAGAGAACTAAAAGTTCAAGCAGCCTTAACCTCCCTATGAGGGCTTCCACCGGCCGTGAAAGCCAATACACCATCGTTTCAACGTTACATAGATAAACTTGCATCAGTACCCTTTATCACCGTAGAAAATTTCAGGGTGATATCTGTAATAGTTTCGGAGATATAGAATGTCAATGAAATATTTCGCACAGCCGCCGTTTTGAAGTTATGTAAACAATTGAACTAATTAGACTCCAGTGCATTGCAATTTGTATAAACATTGCTGTACCAAGTTTCATTACGTTTGGATAGTTAAATCGCGAGAAAAGTCTATTTAAAGGTGTCAACTTCGCTTGGCCGCCATGTTGGTTTTGTAGTCACCAGGTTTTTGAAAGTCTGATAGTGAACTTCTAGTAGTGCCCTTTATTACCGTACACAATTTCAGGGCGATATCGGTAATAGTTTCGGAGATACTGAATGCTGGTGAAATATTTCGCACAGCCGCCATGTTGGATTGGTGAGACACGATAAAATTTGAAGGGCACGGTCGAGGTCGGCCAGAATAGTGCTCTGATCTTACCGAGTTTCATTGTAATCGCTCCAGCAGTTTAGAAGTTATTAGGGGGGACACACAGACACCATCACAGACACACACGCACACGCACACACGGACAAAATGTGATCTCATAAGCCTATTTTTTTTTTCGTAAAATGAAAATAGGCTAAAAATAACTTATTTTACGCATTTTGTTTTATATATAAAATTAGCAGAAGCCTCACCATGCTCAAAGAATACTTCTATTCACATCTCAAATATTTTCGATGAAAAATGAAGTGGGATATCCGAGAATTGTTCGTACATTTCCTGTGCTTTCTTGCCCTGAAGCACCTTAGAAATCAGCAACATTATATTTTTTTTTACCATAGCCTAATTGATTGTGGGAGTCTCTGACATTATGTTTCTCGTTTCATTCATTAAGTCGTGACGAAATCTCTACTTAGTATAAAACCAAGTCGCCGATTCTTGGATGTTACGGGTAAACTCGAGAACCACTGGATGGATTTTGATGCGGTTTTCACCATTCTGTAAAGGATATTTCGATGATGATTTCTGTAGAAAATAATTTATTTATGATCAAAAGAAGCCGAGCAGTAACGATTTCAGTGGAAAAGTCGAAAAAAAACTGGCGTCCGAGCGCTTTGTAAGCTTACGCTGGGCAAACCGTTAAACACATCTAAATACTATGAGTGTAAGAATTGTTCAGCAAGAAAAGTTCTACAAAAACGTCCGCGAGAGCATATGTCTATCTTCAATATATCACCCACTATAAGCGTTTTTACGTTTTAATTTCTTCCAACCATGCCCGTTCAACTACTGAGGCGACAGTTTACGAGCTAGCTAAGGGCGAGTCATCATCCCTGTTACAGCCTAGCTAGCGGGCGGACCTTTTGCCCCAGATACAGCCAGCAGCAAACCGTTGAGTCGTGTTGAGTTAAAAAATTTAGAGAAGAGTGGTTGTGTTTGGAGATTCCCTGGAAGTGCAACTCGGCTTTTCTTCATTTCGCCTGTGAACTTTTCGTTCCGCAAAATCACAGTCAAGTTAAGATTGGATGGAAGTGGGATTTGTGTTTCATGCTCCTCGCCATTCTTAAATTACATCTGACAAGAATTTGTTGCACATGCAACTCCATAATATAATTAATAGACCAGTCAGTTATTTTAACCCATCATGCCGAGACGTAAAACGGATATTGGCCGTTGTTCATTGAAATTCGAAACAAAAGCGCTTGTAACGTGTTTTTCGAGGGTATTTTACGCCACTGACATAAGTCAGTAGGAAGCCATTCTATATTTATTTACGCGGCAAATTGTTCAGCCAAGAGAAGTTTTCAGGTAACATTATTATTATTATTAAGGTATTTTTGGAGCGTTTTTTTAATAAGATTATAAGTATACAGATAGGTTTTCGATGTTATAGAAAACCCTATCAAGCGAATTATTACGAACAACATTATCGCGGAAAATTATATGATTACGGAATTTTACGGATTTTTGTCAGTTAGAGTTTTTTGAGAGAGATGAGTCACTGGGAATTCGGCTACAGGCTTATTCTTGTCGAGAAGCGTGACGCAAGCGGGGTTGCTGCATCAAGAAAAGGCGAAACGGCATGGACCGGTAATCGACATCATCGTCGCGCCGAGTGTAATGACCCTGAGGTGGGGAGTATCGCGTGGTGGCTCAGCCAATCAGTGAAGAGCGGGCGAGGAGAAGACGGCTACAGAGAGGGGATGCGACGAGTGCATATAGGGTTTGCGCGCAGAGGAGGCAGGGCGATTATCTTCGTAAAACTTGACCGTTGTGGATGCACGTGTGGTTGGTTCCGATGTGATCGGACCATAAATTAACATATCTACAAGTATCTCTTCAACTAACGAAGATGATGACGACGTCCAGAAGGCTGTGGGAAGCTCTCTTCAACATCCTGTACGAGGGAAATGCCACGGCAATTTCCAATGGTAAGCGCGAATGACTCAGAACTACATAATCTCTCGTTTCTTTGTTTCATATTCAGTATTTCAGTAACTTCATAGCTTGGGAATAATAGTAAAATCAGTAACTCATCCGACTCCGTTTTCACGTAATTCTCTAGCGGTAATATTCAAATCGCAACGCTCCAATTTAAATTTAAAATATATTATTATTATTATTATTTATAATTTTGCCATACTTGTGTTTTTTATATATAATAAATTCATTTCTTATAACTATGCAATCTTTGCTTTCAGTAGGTAGCATTAGATATAGACCAAATTCCTTCTCCTGATACAATTGTTAGTTGGGTTAATGATCAAATCATACCACGATCTGAGTGTAAGGATTCTTGAAGGTGTTCTACCAGAGCTAGGTGTTATTAAACATAAATTTAGATTTCAACATAGCGTTGAGGTCTTGGCGCCCATTAATACAACATATCTTAGTCAGAGTAATTATTTCAAAGTGCAAGGAAGGGATAGTAAAAGCGTTACACTTGTACGCTCAACATGGAGCAAAGTAAAAACGTTACACTTGTCACCCAACAGTGAGGCCAAAAGAAACCATTACATTTGTCGCTACCAACATGGGGCCGGAAACCTAATAGCATTTGTGGAAGGAGAAGGGTATATATTTCTGTGCCTGTATTTTGGGGGTTTTTCATTTATCGGTGTGTATCAGCATGGGTAGTGTTGAGGAAGAGATGAAGTTGCGTAGTGGTCACCAGTTGGATAGTGAAGATACGAGCAGTATGGCTTGTCTTGGAAATGAAAGCAGTACAGGAATGTCGGAGGTAAATCCCGATACTGAGGGGGGTAATCAAAACAGTCAAGCAGGGTTAGAGAGTTTGCTTCTTCAGTTTATGCAACAAAATAAAATAAGTACAGACGCTTTAAATGCTAAACTCGAACAAAATAATGCTAAACTTGAACAAAATAGTAGGGAAAATAAAGAGAGTAATAGGGAATTGAGCGATAGTTTAAATGCTAAACTTGAACAAAATAATGCTAAACTCGAACAAAATAATGATAAACTTGAACAAAACAGTAGGGAAATTAGTGATAAATTCGAACTGATTAGAGGTGAGATCAGAGGGGTGATGGAAGAGAAGGCTAAAGAGATTATTGCAGATGTAGACAGAAAATTAGGAAAAGTACAGGAGGAGTTAGAAATTAGAATCAGTACACAGGCTGAAAATTTAAAAGAACTAGTGCAACTTGAAACACAGCAGGTCAAAAAGCAATTGGGGGGAGAAATTGACAAAATTCAGGTAGCAACTAAAGACGTTAAAGAACAGCTGGGGGGAAGAATTGATAAAGTACATGCAGATAACAACTGAAGTTAATGCTTTAAGGGAGAGGAATAAGGAAAGCATTAATGAGATTAATGAGAAACAAGCTCAGTTAAGTGGTAAAGTTGAAGCATCGGAAGGGAGCATTAGGTTAACTGTAACTAATATTGAAAGAAAAGCTGAGGAGAAAATTGCTGAATTAGAACAGAAGTTGAAAGCTAGAATTAGGCAGGAAAATAGTCAGAGTAGGCCTGTTTATGTGAATAGCACACACAGGGAAGTAGAACTAGGCAAATTCAGTAATCGGCAGGGTTGTCCAATGGAGTTCATGAATACAATAGAAAATAAATTCGGGGAGAGGTTGGAAGATGGTAGTATTGAGTGGTGCCAGGTTGTTGAGATTTTAGAGCAAGCGTTTGTAGGGGAGACAAGAAACTGGTTTGCTGTCCACAGAGACAATTTCGAGAATATTTCAGATTTTAAAGTTAAATTTTGTGAGAAATTTTGGAATGAGGTAATTCAGTCTCAGCATCGTGAGGGAATTGTGTGTCACCTATGACGTATTTGTGTTGACACTCATTTGTTGCCGATGATACTTACCCCATTCGACACCGGAGTCCAACAGCAACTTCATTAGGTGTAATTTACATGCACAGACACTGCCTTCTTACATACACACTACCAACCATCAAAAATACCACAATCACTATAAATATACCATCCACATCATACCATAACTAAATCTTATTTTAATTTATTTTCGCAACGCATAAAAGTATCGCAACCGAGCATTTAAAAATCTCCCCGGTGACTAAAATCCAAAATGGCGCTGACCTATCACAGCGCACATCAGCTGGCCAATCACAATTCAAGGCAATGAATGTCTCCTGACCAATCAGGTCAAGTATCATCGGCAACAAATGAGTGTCAACACAAAAACGTCATAGGTGACGTCATGGAGGTCACTAACATCCCACTAAACCCCGGGACTCGCGATATATACTACAACCAAATTACCAACCTAGCGGTGGGGGGCACAGCCCCTCCAGCAAAAACAACATTATTGACCACAATACTTCCTTCCAGACAATGTTCGCTGTGCGTCGACCCTCAGGTTTAATTTCTACTTTTACATTTTTAAATGATTTTCCTCCGGATAAGGCAACATACATCATTCCATGGCCTAAAACTGGATCAGGCAAGTAGATTGTAACTCGATAAAGCGTTTGACCCTGCGCTTTGTTGATTGTAATACAAAACGCTAGTGTATTAGGAAATTGCCGTCATTCTAGTGTCGGATGGTGACAATCTACGCGTAGTAGCAGTATTCGCTCCCCACTATTGAAACCAGTTAGAACTTAGAAATCTATGATAATGTCTGCTTTGAGGTTTTGTGGGTATCTACCGACCTACCTAGAGATCTAGGGTTCGAATCCGGGACGGGGTAGATATTTTTGCTACCAGATTATTATTTTAAATTTTGTAAATATTGTCAATTCAAATTACAGTACAGTAAGTATGTAGTTAGTTTTAGTTGTAAGTATGAAGTTAATTTGTTTATTAGATATATGTCATTGTTCTATTAGACTGTGGTGTGTGAGTGTGTCTGGTGAGGGTGCATGTGAGTGGGCCTGGTGACAGACTGTTTTAGTAGTAGTATATGTTGTTGGTGAAACTTTAGTATTTTTTTCGTTAGTAGAATTTTGGTATTTAATTTTTAGTAGAAGGTTAGTATTTTGTAGTAGAATTGCTCTTTACTTATTCTGAAAGAGAGTAGCAGCCTTTCAGAATAAATCAATTCTTTACTAGTCTAATAGACGGTTAAGATATTGATAATATGAACCAACTAATGGCTACACTGCGTTCTGCTGCACGGCTGAAAGCAACGGGAAACTACAGCCGTAATGCTATTCCCGAGGATATGCACCTCTCTATGCATAATTACATGTGATGATGGCCTCCTCCCTTGTAAAATTTCAATCCGGAGGTAAACTAGTCCCCCGTTCGGATCTCCGGGTGGGGACTACTCGAGAGGGGGTTAACATCACAGAAGTGACAAAGAGGAAATCTGACATTCTACGGATCGGAGCGTGGAATGTTAGAAGTCTGCTAGGAAGTGGAAAGTTAGAAAACTTAGAAAGGGAAATGGATAGGTTGAGGTTGGATTTGGTTGGGATTAGTGAAATGCGCTGGCAGGAAGAACAGGACTTTTGGTCAGGAGACTATAGGGTCATTAGCACTAAATCAAACAATGGCCAAGCAGGGGTTGGTCTCATATTGAGTAGGAAACTTGGACAGCGGGTGGAATATAATGAGCAATACAGTGAACGGATTATTGTAGCAAAAATCAATACTAAACCTACGTGCACCACAGTGGTACAAGTCTATATGCCTACCAGTCAAGCTGATGATGAGGATGTTGAGAAGGTCTACGAAGAAATAGATGACATTCTGAGGTATATCAAAGGTGATGAAAATGTTATAGTAATGGGAGATTGGAATGCTGTGGTAGGAAAAGGGAGAGAAGGGAAGATAGTAGGAGATTTCGGATTAGGTGAAAGGAATGATCGAGGAAGCAGGCTGATGGAATTCTGCACCGAACATGAGTTGGTCACAGCTAACACCTTATTCAATAACCACAATAGAAGAATATACACATGGATGAGACCAGGAGATACAGGGCGTTACCAAATCGACTTCATTATGGTCAAGCCGAGGTTTCGAAACCAGATTTGGATTGTAAAACATATCCTGGTGCTGACATAAACTCTGACCACAATCTGGTTGTAATGAAATGCAGATTAAAGTTGAAGAAACTGAAGAAAAGTCAAAAGCCAAAAAGGTGGGCAATAGACAGACTGAAAGTAAAGGATGTAAACGAAAGATTCAAGAAGAGTATAAAGGAAGGACTAATCAAAACCCCTAAACAAACTTCAATTGCAGACGAATGGGCACTTTTGAAGAATGAAATAACAAAATCCGCAGAAGAAAACATTGGTAGGAAAGAAAGAATAGGTAGAAAACCGTGGATCACTCAGGGTATACTAGAATTGATGGATGAAAGGTGGAAACACAAGAATCTAAGAGATGAAGAGGGGAAAGCAGAATACAGACGTCTGAGATATGAGGTTAACAAGAAGTGCAAGGAAGCGAAAGAAGAATGGTTGAAAGAGAAATGTGCTGGTTTAGAAAAGTGTCTGAAATTAGGAAAAGTAGACACAGCTTATCGAAGGATTAAGACTAAGTGCTGTAATATTAGGGACACAAATGGAAAGCCTCTAACAGAAAGGGAAGAAAAGGTTGAGAGATGGAAAGCTTACATAGAGTGCTTGTATAAGGGAAAGGAGATTGAGAATCATTTAATGGAAAGGGAGGAGGAAATTGATGAGGATGCAAAAGGAGATTTAATATTGAGATCAGAATTTGACAGAGCATTAGAGGACTTAGGCGGGAACAAAGCACCAGGCATAGATGATATACCGATTGAGTTGCTACGCTGCATAGGAGATGAAGGTCTGATCAGGTTATTTCACTTGGTGTGTAGGATTTATGAGACAGGTGAGGTACCCCCTGATTTGAAGAAGAATGTTATCATCCCTATACCAAAGAAAGTGGGAGCTGACTGATGTGAAGATTACCGTACAATCAGCTTGATTACTCATGCTTCAAAGAACCTGTCTAGAATAATTTACAAGAGGATTGAAAGCCAGATAGAAACGGAGTTGGGTGAAGACCAGTTTGGTTTCAGGAGAAATATAGGAACAAGGGAAGCTGTACTAAGTCTTAGGCTGATTTTGGAAGGTAGAATAAGGAAAGATAAGAGAACGTTCATGGCATTTGTAGACTTAGAAAAGGCTTTTGATAACGTTGATTGGACTAAATTGTTTGACATTTTGAAATCTATTGGAATAAAGTACAGGGATAGGAGGGTGATATACAATCTATACAGAAACCAGACAGCAGTCATTCGAGCTGAAGGATATGAGAGAGAAGCTGGTATTATGAAAGGTGTAAGGCAAGGCTGCAACTTATCACCCATACTTTTCAATCTTTACATTGAACAAGCAATGAAGGAAGTTGGAGAAAAATTTAAAGTGGGAGTGAAGATTCAAGGAGAAATAATTTCAACTCTGAGATTTGCTGATGACATCGTCATCTTGGCCGACAAGCCTGAGGATTTGAATGAGTTTTTGAATGATATGGATTCCGTCTTACGGAAGGACTTCATGGTGAAAATTAATAAATGTAAAACAAAAATAAAGCCTCCGTGGCTTAGGCGGCAGCACGCTGGCCTCTCACCGCTGGGTCCGTGGTTCAAATCCCGGTCACTCCATGTGAGATCTGTGCTGGACAAAGCGGAGGCAGACAGGTTTTTCTCCGGGTACTCCGGTTTTCCCTGTCAATATTTCATTCCAGCAACACTCTCCACTATCATTTCATTTCATCTGTCATTCATTTAATCATTGCCCCGGAGGAGGCGTCAGGCCTCGGCAGCCGGCACAGTTCATATCCTCGCCGCTAGATGGGGGCTTCATTCATTCCATTCCTGACCCGGTCGGAGACTGGAAGCAGGCTGTGGATTTTCATTTTCAAAACAAAAATACTGGAATGCAGCCGAAATAAATCAGAAACCTCTATGGAGATCAAATTGGCAGGTGAAAAGCTGAAGGAAGTAGGAGACTTCTGTTACTTAGGAAGCAGAATAACCAGTGATGGACGAAGCAAAGAGGATATAAAAAATAGGTTGGCTCGGGCAAGGAAAGCCTTTGTACAAAAAAGGAATCTGTTGACATCGAATATAGATTTAGGTATTAGGAAGTCATTTTTGAAAGCCTTTGTCTGGAGCGTGGCGCTCTATGGAAGTGAAACTTAGACTATTGGTGCAGCAGAAAAGAGGAGAATTGAGGCATTTGAAATGTGGTGTTACAGGAGAATGATGAAGATCAGATGGGTAGATAGGGTTACAAACGAAGAGGTATTAAGGCGAGTGGGAAAGGAGAGATGTTTCTGGCGACTGCTGATGAAGAGAAGAGATAGGTTGGTAGGACACACACTAAGACACCCAGGAATAGCAAGCTTAGTTATGGAAGGAAGGGTCGAGGACAAGAACTGTAGGGGTAGACCAAGGTTAGAATATGTTAAAGAGATTGCCTCGGATGTAGGGTATGGTAGCTATGTAGAGATGAAACGATTAGCTCAGGACAGGGAGGCATGGAGAGCTGCATCAAACCATTCAAAAGACTGAAGACTCAAACAACAATATAACCCGAGAGGAAACTACACTATGACCGAGTACTTTTTAGGACAGGTATTGACGTGTAAATATTTGGATGGTTTGAAGGAGGAAAGTGATGTAGTCAGGCTATTACTAAGACATTTTCCATATAGAATCAAAGAAGCTGCCTGTATCCAAAATGTTAAATCTATTTCATAAGTGGAAAATTTATTAAGTACATTCGATGCTCTGGGAAGAGGTGGTTACGAGGAGAATTTCGGTAGGAACCAGGGTAACCATAATAACAGGCCTAATGAGAATAGGAATCAGGAAGTTCAAGGGAACAGTGGCGAAGGGGCCAACGTCCAAAATAGGGGGAACCAAGATAATAATAATAATAATAATAATAAATATCATCAAAACCAGTACAGAGGAAATGGGTATGGTACGAACTACCAAGGTAGAAATAATGATTTCAGGGGAAATCAAGGCCGAAATAATGATTTTAGGGGTAACCAAGGGAGGTATAATAACAATAATAATTATAACCAGAACAGGGGTCAAGGAGGGAATCAGCCCAATGGTAATAACGGACAGAGAGATACCGTTAACCCAACCCAGAACAACCAGACCAGTGCAGTAGTGAGTAGTACTACACCAAGCGGTAGTAATGCTTTAAACACAAACCAGGCTGCGATGTAAGTTCAGAATCTCAGTCTGTAACATGCCCTGTCCATACACTTATACAGGAACCCTATGACCTAAATGTAAGAAATGAATTATTACGTGAACTAAATGATGAAGGTATTATTCAGGAGGTGGTCAGTAAGAGCCCCATAGTTAAATTTAACGTGTCCGAGACGTACACAGATGTTTTAATTGATAGTGGTTGTATGAAGAGTTGCATAAGTAGTGCATTTTATGATAAAATGAAAGGAACTGGAGTAAATTTTGAGGAGATGCCAATTAAAAGCACTTTTGTTATCTCAGCTGTTGGGAAGAGGTCTAAAGTAATTTCTAAGCAAGTTTTAGTAGACATTAAAATTAATAATTATGTAGAAAAGCAGATTTGTCTTGTAATTCCAAATTTAGTATTCAGTGTTATCTTGGGTTCAGAGTGGCTAAGTAGAGTGTCTGGTAACTTATGTTATGATGTAGGGAGTTTGAAATTTAAATGGGGTGATTCTGAAGTAAAAGAAGCGTTCAATGACCATATTCAGAGAAGTAGTGTTGTAGGTGTGATTTGTACTTTAAATGAGATATCGCCAGCCGTAGAGCGGGGATCTCCATGTTTTGTGGGCAGTGTGATTACGAACGGTAGTCTAGAGGACTCGTCACGTGATGCTGCATTTCAGGGAAATGTAGAGGATGAACAGTGTGTTCGGCTCTATGATGTATTATTGTGTAATAGGAGAGTTTTTGAGGATCACATTGGTATGGCCAATTGCTATACACATTCATTGAACGTTATTGATAGGTCAGTAATGAACCCGCTGAGCTACGGTTCATGTGATATTTTTCATGACAGCACATTTATGATTAGTACCTTTGAATACACCCAGAAAGCTACGAGAAGCTGAGAGCTTATACAATTCTCTTTAAAGTAGCGGAGAATCGCACCTTTGACTTTGGTGAAGTCTGCTAATTATTTATCTGAGGTCTTGTTAATCAATTTTATCTTTCCACGAGACTCAGAATATTCCATTTCGTCATTCAGCATTATCGAAACATTTTGGAGAATGTTTTTTCGCTTGAAGGTAAGGTAATATCATTGCAGATACGCAAACAGGAATGTAAGTAGTCGCTCAACGACTTAGTTTGACGACTTGCTTCCACGAGGAACGCAGTTCCTTGCACTACGTCTGGAGAATCCGCCCTGTGTAGGCGTGTAATTATATCCGTCGCATTAGACGTGGCAAACAGTCCACTTTTCAGCGTGGAAATCATTATCAAGTGCCATCGAGCACAATTATACTACGAATCACTGTTGTTGATGTGCAGTGATCAACACGAATTGTATAGTGAATTATTTGGCAAGTATTGTGAAATTTACGACATTACTGTAGCACCACATTTTTTCACCCACGTGTTGGTGGAGGGCCGAGAGCTGGTGCGAAAAGATACAGGTAAATGTGAAATTATTACTTTAAACAAGTGTGATAATAAAAGTACATTATACACAAATTGCTACGGTGAATTTATCTATAATAAAACGACGCCCATTTCACGGATGCCACGTGATAGAAAAAGTAGCGTCTGTACACGTGTGGAACCGCAGAACAGTGCATGGCCATTTACCATTTACATCAGCAAAGTGTAGAGGCTGTGTTACCAGTTATATTTAAAGCCTGTGATATTTAGGACGAATACTGTAATTTTCAAGTGATAATAATGAACTACTACAAGTCTTATACTACCGCCCACGTGGTGAACTTATTCAACACCATGTTCGAGGCCGAGACCATGGGCTAATACCATTATGGTATGAGGGAGATGTCTCGAATGGGACGAGCTTGATTGTGGAACTTCTAGAACATCAAACGAGAAGGAAGGAACGGAGGATGCCTTTCCTAGGCATGTCCAGTCCATTCACGAGGTCAACTACAGGGACAGACCGAACCCTGGTCTTTGGGAGAGCCCAGATAGAAGTTCTGATGAGGACGATGCCAACCCTGAAAGCCAGAGGTGCTTTTGTTCAACCCTTGTCGTTGGACAGAGAGCTAAGTGTTGGCTCCTTCATATCGTGAGTTTTGTACAACCCTTCCTTGTTCTAGTTTCTGGTGGTATAGTTAGATTAGTGTAGTTTGTGAACCAACCGAACTTAGTGACAGCCATTTCATAGGTAGGGAATGTAATTAGTCCAATTAGATGTCATTTATCTACAGTGATTGTGAGTCACCCTTGGGTCTGACATTTTGGTCAATCCTGGTGCAGCTTGATGGACGTCGTAGGACGCCAATTTCTGCCTATTGCTAAACGTGACTGTAGTCATTTTGAGGCTACTTTGTTTAACCCTATCTGGGGTGATTTTTCAAGTCTTTGCAGACTCTAGTTATGGCAATCTGATGCCATAGTTATGTTTCTTTAACTGCACTTTTTGCAACCAGTCTATGTTACACCCCTGACTTCGTTAGAGTAGTCGTATCATTTGGGTAATCGACTGTAATTACCAGTTTTGTAACTGCATTATATTTCATTTGAGATGAGCTCAGAAGCCATCCAGGTCATGTGTAGACCTTATGAGTAAAAGGGACGTTTTGTCGTTGCCTAGCATCGAACCCAGTTCCCATCGCATCATTAAGCAGATCCAGCAGAGAGTGGTATTTGCGCCACAATTATTATTTTGTTGTGTCAAGTGTGATGACACGTGTTTATTTGATATTTGCTACAAGCAACTACTGAAGTATTTTATCTTTGAGAGCAGTGAGCTCCAGCAATGAGTGACATTGCTACCTTTTAAACGTCTTTGATGTGAAAGACAGAGTTACATGTTTGTATTCAGATTTATAGCGTGCTTTTTATGCACATATTCTTGGAGGTTTATAACCTATGGTAAAGGAATTATGATGAGGCCAGTTGTACAGTTATTATCTTGTTTAAATTGCCGGCCTAGTTAGTGTGTTTTGTCATACAGCGCAGGAATCTTGTAGCCTGCGGCGACACGAACAGGTTTTGTGAATTCTTACCAGCGCCCGTGTGAGAGCGCATGCTTCTAAGTGAGACAGACTGATGTTAACATAGGACAGAATGCTTTTAGCATTCACTTTCCCTTTCATTGCAATTATAGCTTATGGAACCCAGTGTCCATTCTTGTATCTGATCATATGTTCTGTAGATTGTCATTTGTCAGTTAAACACTGTTGCGTGTACCGTTGTTTTGACGAGTACAGTTATGTCAGGTTTTATATAGTACGTTGTAGGCTAGCCCCGCTAGGGAGGTTTTTCAAGTATGAGGGTATTTTTGTGTACCATGTCCGGGACTGTTCCCGTGGACCAGATATTTAGGGAGGGTAACTGATTGTGTCCAGGCCCGTCCCAGAGTTATTGAACGCGAGCTGTGCGCCACTGGTAACTTGTGTTATTGTGTGTCCGAGTTGTTATTGCTCGTTGATTGTATTCCGACTTTTGAGTCGAGGCTTTTTGGCAGAGATGATCCCAGGAAGACGCTCCGTGCCCAGGCTTGTCAGTATTATTCGCCATAAACCAACGATAACCTAAACCGACATCTTAATAATAAAACGCATAATTTTGATAAACAAAAGCTAACTAACGAATTCTTTCTACTTAACCTTGTTCATTTGCATTTGGAACCTGCTGACATAGCCGTGACGATGAAGGTATTTCCTGGAGGAAATGACTTGAGGACAGCTGACACTTTTTGTTGCGACTGAAGCTTGCTCGAACCCTGAGTTCGTAGCTGGTGGAGCGCAGGCCATACGATGTTAGACGTAGTCTTTACTACGCAGTCGTCACCGTAACTACACACATTAGATGACTATGGCTTACAAACAGTAAACCAAGGTGTAGGCAGGCATTTGAATAAAACTGTGGTCCTTATTTATTTACTTATTAATGTAAAAGTGTATGAATCCTCTATGTTACCCTTTTGTGTGCTAACTAGCACCTACCTAGTTATAAGAATGACTTAGATGTTTTTTTCTATGGCTGGTCACTTAGCTTTGAATGTAATTGTTTGATATTACGGACGTCACCGCCGTAAATTTTGTTATTAGTTGATAGGACTTAGCTAGATGAATTAACGTTAAATGTAAATGTGGAGATGGTATCATCCTAACTTAGATTTGTTTTGCTACCCTGTTAAATGTAAATTCCGATATTAGCTTGATCTTGTAACTTGACCTAGGGCTTTGCGTCGTACCATTTTCCTAGTGTTGCTGTTGTTGCTTTATTATTGTGAGACAGATCTTTCGCGAGGGTTTACTGTAACTTCTCAGGTAGGGACCTGCACTCTATTTTTGATTATTTATTAGCTTGCGGATTAGCCGATAGAAACCCTCCGAACTAGGCTAGGGGTTTGTAAAATTTATAATACATTTTCACGGTGTTTTACATAAGTCTGGATGTTTCTTTTCTCAGTCTAGTTTTTAAGGTGAACCTTTCCTTGGGCAGTCTATGACCTTCGTCACCATGTACCACGATCCCCGTGGACTACAGTTTCTCGTGCCGCTTTGGCCTATTTGGAAGTTCACCTGATCCTCACGGCAGTTAGGTCCGACGGATGAGTTGTTAGGGAAGTCATTGCGGTTGTTGGCTATCCTGGCAGCTCCTCTGACGGGCTCAGTATTCACAGGACATAGATATCCTTTACCTTTCGCTTATCAGAGTGCAGTTGAGGCACAAATTAACCAGATGCTTGAAGATGGGATTATTGAGCACTCTAACAGTCCATATGTTAATTCTTTGATCACGGTACCCAAGGCCGACGGCACAGTTCGTATTTGTTTAGACGCTCGTTTGGTTAACAGTAGAATTACTTCAGATCAGCTGAAATCTATGTCAATAGAGGAATTAATGCAAACATTTGAGGGGAAGAAGTATTTCATTTGTGTAGATTTGAGTTCCAGTTTTTGGCATGTGCCACTTATGTACGAAGATAGACCATTTACAGCTTTTAGTCATAAATACAACCTTTATCAATTTTGTAGAACGCCTTATGGGTTAAAGAATAGTTCAGCAGCTTTAATTAGGGCTTTAAACATCGCATTAGGGGATGACACAGGAGAGTTTGTAACCATTTACATTGATGATATGGTAGTAAGTTCACGCAGTTTTGAGGAGCATCTACGTCATTTAGATATAGTTTTTCAGAAGTTAGCTCAGGCAGGGTTCACTTTGAAGCTGTCTAAGTCGTCATTCTGTCAGTCAGAAGTGACATTTTTAGGTCATAGAGTGTCGAGTAGAGGTGTAACACCAGAAGAAAGTAGGGTTAATAAGATACTTAACGCAGAGGTGCCACAGAATGTTAAACAGTTAAAAACATACATGGTAATTTGCAACTTTTTCAGGAGGTTCGTTCTTAAATACTCAGGGTTGGTAGAACCATTCAGGGAATTGCTTAAAAGTGGGACTCGGTGGAGATGGGAGTCCAAGCATGATCAGGCTTTTAGAGCGCTGAAGGAAGGTTTTGAGAAAGCTGTAGTGCTGAAATATCCTTTGAAAGATAAGGAATATGTGGTTATGACAGATGCTTCACATATAGGCATTGCTGGAGTATTGTGTCAGAAAGATGATGAGGATAATCTGCGCATTGTGTCTTTAGCCTCGCGAGGACTGACAGCAGCAGAGAAAAGATACACGATTACTGAGTTAGAGCTTTTAGGTATTGTTTTCAGTTTGGGGAAATTTAGAATGTATTTAGTAGGGGGGGAAATTTGAGATCCACACAGATCACCATGCATTACTGTATATGAGGACTTGTAAACTCAGTTCTAACAGAGTTAGTAGGTGGATTCTTGCTCTGCAGGAATACGAATTCACAGTAAAATATATTAAAGGTAAAGATAACATTCTTGCAGACATGCTATCTAGGGACACAAATTTATGTAGGGATTATCCTGTGGTTAAAGCAGAGGACGGTATTTTAATATGTGCATGTGTGGATAGTAGCAACAGGGCATCGTTACAGACACTGAGGAATATGCTAGTGGAGCAACGTGATGACGTTAAGTTAAGGGAGCCACTGGCTAGGTTGGAAATAAGTGAAGAAGAGTATGTGAAAGTAGGACGGTTCACGTACAAGATGCAGGATGGGCTTCTTGCACGGAAATGTAGGAATAATCGGTGGGCAATATGTGTTCCTGCCACTTTGCGGGAGGAGCTAATTTGGTTCATTCATAGGGAATTAGGACACTTTGGTGCTGCCAAGGTCTTCTATGAAATTGGTCGTGACTTCATTTGGGGTAAAATGGGAAGGGATGTTAGGAGGATTTTAGCTAAGTGTGACACCTGTCAAAGGAGCAAATATCCAGTTAAATATTTAGTGGGGGAGAGATCTGCAGTTCTCACCAGTAGTCCCGGCGAACTACTGTGTGTGGATTTATTTGGCCCGATCGTTAAAGGACAGTACGGCTACGAGTACATTTTTATAGTTATTGACGCTTTTAGTAAGTATGTCAAGCTATATCCGCTAAGGAAAGCCACGGGACTAGCGTATAGCCGTCTGATCATTAATAAGTATGTACCTGAGTTTGGCCTTCCTCTCAGGATACTATCTGACAGTGGACCACAGTTTACCGCAAAGAAATGGAGAACCAGTATGCAGGAAGCTGGTATTTCACACGTTCATTCCTCTGTAAGGTACCCTCAGGGTAATTCTGCAGAGCGTCCATTAAGGGAAGTGGCTCGTCTTTTTCGGACCCTAGTGCATGACAAGCATACGGCCTGGGTTGGACATCTTCCCAAAGTCGAGACTTGGCTGAATTCTGTCCAGCATGAGAGCACGAAATAGACGCCGTACGAAGTTCACTTAGGGAAGAGACCACAAAATGAATTAGCGAGGGTGTTAGGTTTAAATGAGGGAAAGCAGCCGGGGATGGATTACATTGTCCAGTTGGCGAAACAGAATTTATCTAAATCAGCACAAAAGAGAATTCGCCAACAAAAAGAAACTAAATTTGACCTATTCGAGCCGGAAGACAGCGTCTTACTTAGAGTGCCGAAACAGTCAAATAAGCTAGAGAAAGTCATGTCCAAGTTCTCTTATCTCTACGAGGGCCCATTTATAGTTTCCAAACGTATTGGCAAAACAGCATATGTGCTGGAGGATAGTAAGGGAAACAGATTATACGGGACGTATAAAATACATAGTCTACGAAAGTATGTGTTATAAAGTAAGTGTGTTTAGCTGGCGAGCCAGCCTATCAAATGAGTAAGTGTGGTGTTTGGTGCGTGGAAGATCTGGTCTTCCAGGCAGGCGTATCAGAAGTCACACAGGGGGGGTAGTATGTAAGTAATTGAGAGTTTTTAAGGTACAGGGAAATATGACGGGATTGTCGGATGCTCTTGAGCACTAAAATGTCTCGATACACCAAGGCCAGAATTTGGTAGCGCTGGTGAATTCCCATTCGTCTCCTAGAGATGGGTGAGCGCTTGAACAGGGTATTTTTGCTTAAGGCGTCCACGAGACAAAAGATGGGCCACCAGAAGGTGAGACAGTCCTTCATGAAACTCATACATAACAGCACACGTGATTTCTGTTTACGGCCTCGCCATGTAAGAGTTATAAGTGTGTAATTTAAGGTAATTAGTACAAAGGTATTATTTGAGTGAGGAGAACTGTTCTGAGTTGAGAACTAGTATTAAGTAGAATATGGTCTACGGGAACTTAAGAAGACTTGCGCACTTACTGGTTTTTTTTTCAGAAGTCAATATTAATTTTGTATTATATACAGAGAGATTAAGTATTATGGTCACGATGCGCTGCCACAATAGTGTGATCGTGTGCTCCGTGAGATCAGTGAGGTTAAGTTTCACCAGAACGAAGCGACCTCCAGTGAAATTAGGAAGTTCTGTGGTGATATAAATATATCAGAACACCTTTGATGCGTGTGATGCGACATCCTATATACACAGTGCTCACACATTATTTATGTATATCTTTCCCAACATAGAGATATTTGAGAGGCGGAAATATCCGTGGAACATTAATCTAAATGAAAAACATTTGACTGATTGCACAGGGCAATCCAAAATCACAACAGACTTTGACGCAAAGTGCGTAAAGAAAATTATGAGTATATATATATGTAATTTAGGGTGGTTTAATTTATGTAATATGTATTTTGGATGGGGTTTTATTAACGTGTCTGGGATAATCGCATGATAGACCGTCGTCACGGTAAATCATCCGATGATCCGAGGCGAATATGTAACGTGTTTTTCGAGGGTATTTTACGCCACTGACATAAGTCAGTAGGAAGCCATTCTATATTTATTTACGCGGCAAATTGTTCAGCCAAGAGAAGTTTTCAGGTAACTTATTATTATTATCAAGGTATTTTTTGGAGCGTTTTTTTTATAAGATTATAAGTATACAGATAGGTTTTTGATATTATAGAAAACCCTATCAAGCGAATTATTACGAACAACATTATCGCGGAAAATTACATGATTACGGAATTTTACGGATTTTTGTCAGTTAGAGTTAGTTGAGAGAGATGAGTCACTGGGAATTCGGCTACAGGCTTATTCTTGTCGAGAAGCGTGACGCAAGCGGGGTTGCTGCATCAAGAAAAGGCGAAACGGCATGGACCGGTAATCGACATCATCGTCGCGCCGAGTGTAATGACCCTGAGGTGGGGAGTATCGCGTGGTGGCTCAGCCAATCAGTGAAGAGCGGGCGAGGAGAAGACGGCTACAGAGAAGGAAGAAGGAAGGAAGATTGTAGTTTTACGTGACCGTGAATCTTGTGAGGCTACAGAGAGGGGATGCGACGAGTGCATATAGGGTTTGCGCGCCGAGGAGGCAGGGCGATTACATTTGTAAAACTTGACCGTTGTGGTTGCACGTGTGGTTGGTTCCGATGTGATCGGACCATAAATTAACATATCTACAAGTATCTCTTCAACTAACAAAGATGATGACGACGTCCAGAAGGCTGTGGGAAGCTCTCTTCAACATCCTGTACGAGGGAAATGCCACGGCAATTTCCAATGGTAAGCGCGAATGACTCAGAACTACATAATCTCTCGTTTCTTTGTTTCATATTCAGTATTTTTAGTAACTTCATAGCTTGGGAATAATAGTAAAATCAGTAACTCATCCGACTCCCTTTTCACGTAATTCTCTAGCGGTAATATTCAAATCGCAACGCTCCAATTTAAATTTAAAATATATTATTATTATTATTATTATTATTATTATTATTATTATTATTAATTTTGCCATACTTGTGTTTTTTATATATAATAAATTCATTTCTTTTAACTATGCAATCTTTGCTTTCAGTAGGTAGCATTAGATATAGACCAAATTCCTTCCCCTGATACAATTGTTAGTTGGGTTAATGATCAAATCATACCACGATCTGAGTGTAAGGATTCTTGAAGGTGTTCTACCAGAGCTAGGTGTTATTAAACATAAATTTAGATTTCAACATAGCGTTGAGGTCTTGGCGCCCATTAATACAACATATCTTAGTCAGAGTAAATATTTCAAAGTGCAAGGAAGGGCTAGTAAAAGTGTTACACTTGTACGCTCAACATGGAGCAAAGTAAAAACGTTACACTTGTCACCCAACAGTGAGGCCAAAAGAAACCATTACATTAACTGTTCCCTGGCGAAGCCGGGTCGGGTTGCTAGTCATAGATATTTTGTATTGTATTGTGATTACGTAATACAAGGTGGGCGGGGGTAAGTCAATAATCATCCGAAAAGTGATTACATAATAATTATGTGGACGGCACCATATAAATTAACCCCTTTAATCTCATTTTTCTTCCAATTCGAACAGGCTTCGGTCCCAATTACTTGGGACCAGCTGAGCTCTACTGAAGACTCACCTTTCTCTACGAGCTCATTTTCTCACATTTCTTTGTGCGGTTTGATGGAAGTCTTCTTGTTCCTCTGTTTCCATTGTTTGTAATAACCACCTTGTTCATATTTTCATTTGTCTTCTGTTTTTATGCATCTTAAAAAACTCTTTGTGTTCTTAATTAGTATTTAATTACTACTTACCATTCGTCTCTTAATTGATATCGTCCAAGAAGTTGGCTTGAGAAACATGACTTTGCTATTGCTTTGCGCACATTTGGGTGACAGAATTTAGAATGGTTTGGTTGTTAATTCGTTTTGATCACTTCGTGGCAGCGGCTCCCGTGGCGTAGTTGGTAGCATGCTGAACTTCTGTGCCCAAGATGGCGAGTTCAAACCCGGCCGAAGTCGTTGTTGTTTTTGCTAAAATCCTTCAGTATGCCTTCCTTCGGGGGAGGGGGAAGTAAACCTGGTGGTCCCATGTCATAGATTTATGTCATGTAAAAATCCTTCCACTAATTAAACTTGTGTGAAGCTAAATTTCTAGGTTAGATTTCGCTGAAACGCTCTATCAATTTTCCAACGTTCACCCCTAGGTGTCAGTGACATCTGGTTGCAAAAGTTGGAACTAGTTAAAATTAAACTGAATTTGTAGCTCACCTCATGGTTGTCCGCTTGAAGCAGCTACAGCCTCGAACACTCCCGGCACTAAAAGCCATACGCTAAATAAAATAAATAAATAAATAAATAAATAAATAAGTAAATAAATAATTACATAAATAAATAAATAAATAAATAAATGAATAAATAAACTTCGTGGCACAGTGGCTAGCATGCTTCGCTGTCACCCCGTAGGTCCAGTTTCGATTTCTGGCTCTGCCAAGGTATTTAATTCTGGTCTGAGGGCTGGAACGGGGTACACTCAGCCTCGTGAAGCAGAACTCTGAAGAGGTGGGTACAATTCCTACCTTCGGTCATCCTGTAAGTAATTTCCTTTGCTTCCTCTTTCTACTCCAACTTGAGGCCATAGCCGGCTCCTTCCCAATCCTAGTTTCAACTTAGATGCTCAGAAGCAAACGGATGTAGCCTAAGTAACATCCTATTCAGTTGGTGAATCATCCTTACGGAGGTACGTTTTTAGGTTAATTTTCCCACACTTCTCAGCCATAACGTGCACCTGTTTGCTTCTAACCGCCCTCCTCGTTGCGTAGTGGCTAGCATTGTTGGTTGTCACCGAGGAGGCCCGAGTTCGATTCCCGGATCTGCCACTCAGCCCCGCGAGGCAAAACTGAGAAGAGACGGGATCGATTCCTTCCTCAGCCATCCTGGAAGTGGTTTCTCGTGGCCTTTTCACTTCTTCTCCAGGCAAATGCCGGAATTGTACCAAACTTAAGGCCAAGGCTTTTCCTACACAAATCCTACCTCGATTACAAGTACACACACTAGTACAGACATCAAAGAGACACAGGTTTATCAGACAACATCTACACACACCCAAATGCACGGGGCTAAATTACCACGATGACGCAAAGCCCCTAAAAAAATAAAGAAGACTCAACAGCAACAGCTTCTCAACGTCTCAAATACAACAACAACAACAACAACAACACAGGTTGTCAGACAAGTTCTATATTATTGAGCTGAAAAGTATTTAGTCAGTTCACTACTTTTCTGGAGACGGATAAAACGTCATTGACAGAACAGAACTTAACAAACACACTATATTAGTCACCTATGTTGTGGAGCAACAGTTCAGGTTATATTTGTGTTAGCGGAATATCAATTTTAATCATTTAAACATATCTTTGAAATCAATTTTTCAAACTGGACTTAATGCCTTTTAGTTTAGTGCGGCATAAAGTCACCCAGAATGAATATTTCACATGAAAATTTATTTTAAAATGGATTTATAACATAATAACCACATAAACCCTTTACAAATGTAATTTACAATAGCACTGTAACACGCGGGAATATTGCAGTGCGACCAACATTAAGTACGGAATACGGTACTGAAAGGCAGCAAGTCGTTGATCGCACTACATGTAGCTGTGGTTTCTGTCTTAAACAGAAGGCTGACTTAATTCTTTCCTATACCGTTCCAAGGCCCTTGGTCAATACTTCACAATACTAGTTGGTTAAAAAATGACTATTTTTGACTTAATGCTTTTCAGCTCCGACCGATTCAACACACACCCAAATACACGGGGGTAAATTACCACGATTTCGTAAGCCCTAAATTAATTATTCTAGTTTGAACAGAATCAGGGATGGAATACGATTAGTTTCTATACTGCAGGTGTTTTTTACGGCTAGTTGCCCAATTAAAACAAGTAGTTCGGTGAAGGTCGCCTCCGTAGCGTAGCGGTCAGCATGGTTAGCTGCCGCCCCGGAGGTCCTGGGTTCGATTCCCGGCTCTGCCACGAAATTTGAAAAGTGGTATGAGGACTGGAACGGGGTCTACTCAGCCTCGGGTATTCCAAATGAGTAGAGGGGGTTCGATTCCCACCTCAGCCATCCTCGAAGTGGTTTTCCGTGGTTTCCCACTTCGTCTTCGGGCAAATGCCGGGATGGTACTGCACCATTATTCATAAAGGGCTTAAGTACAGACATGGTTACAGTATTTTGGGAACGCCCTGTAACTTTCTAACTAGCCTCTGGAGTCGATCATAACAGCTGGTCTGCAGCAAGAAAAAGTCATGCTATCAAGAAAGAGATCGGCAGAGCTCGTGTTTCCGACGAGAAACCCGAAGGTCATCGATAATAACCATGTTGACTGTGTCTAACACTATATCGATCGATTCACCCGAGAGTGATTAATACAAATTAATGCATATTTAGCGCTATATGTAAGCAGCTACATACGTCTGTGTGTTTATTTCCATGGCAGAAAGCTATTATTAAGAAAGTATGAAGAACAGAAGATGATATGTTAACTCACTGCTGATTACGTTTCGACTGCGATATATTTCGTATCGAGTCATGACGTGTGTGGTAGTGGGGGAAGCAGATGTGAGACTCAGACGACCTCGTGGAGTGTGCAATGAGTTTAGAACTTGACAGCGTAGAGGTTTGAGCTGGAAATCAGTGAAAGTAAAATCGCCAGCTAACGGGAGTTTTAAAAACGTGTGACCGTGCTGAAGTGTATTCTAGTTCGTTAAGCATTCTACGTGAAGTAGAAACGTGTTTAATAGGGCTCAGACATGGTCTTAAACATGTAATAATTTACCTCTGCGACTGTGTGTCTACAGCAACTAACGGGCCATGCGGATGGATACTTTTATAATCACGACCGCGAGCTCAGCCGTGATGTGTCACGAAACTCTGCATATAATCCGTCGTGGAAATGCAGCCTAGATTTGATTCACTCTTCACTGTGATTATACTTTTTGAAAAGAGTACATTCTCAAGCAAGGTGTCAGGGGGAAGGGACAATATGAAGCTTATATCCACTACGATGGTAGGCTAAATTGATTTAAGAATACTGCATTAGCAGGGTGCAGCGGGGACTTGTTGAAGGCAACTTTCATTTAGCATGAAGTGTGCACGCGACTCTCGTGTTGAGAGGGGCCGCGTTGACCCTCGTGAACTTGTTCACACGCGCGTTCACATATTGGAACTTGTTAGTGACGGTTCGAGTTCACCTTCGCTTCGTGATGAGCTGATAAACTGTGTGCGGTCCATCCGTTGGTATTCGAATATGTATGGAAAGATATCGCCAGGATATGTTGGAACTATTTCGACCGACCGGGTGTGGTTCGAGCCTGGGAGGACTTTGGTTCGTTCTTTGGAAACCCAGTTGAAGTCCAGCATATTTTCTGTTGGTTTGGAGCTGATTATGGCCAACGATATCCTTTTTTCCTCATCTAGAATCGCCAAAGGTACTGATCACTTCAACTTGTTACAGTAGTGTAGCGTGGACATTTATAAATACCACTTTGCCATATTTGATTTTGTAGTTTAAATGGTTCAGTAGAAAGTGCAGGTTCGATGTTCATTTCGAAACTGACCTTCTATGATGCCAGGATTTTGACTCATAAAAATGAGTGCATCCTTTGTGTAATTTTGATGAATAAATTAATAATTTCAGTAGTATTTTACAGTATTTAAACTAATATGCTCATTCTTATTTGTCGAGAAGCAAAAGTAGGAAGAAGATTTACAGTTTTTCTTGTGTAAGAACTTTTTTTAGTAACACAACTTTCTTTTGAGAACTTTGGTTGAGTTTTCATATTCTAGTGCATTGTTCTTTAAGCACTTTCGCTTGGATTATCGTATTCTTTGGAGGGGAATTTTCCTTTTCGTATTCTTATTAAGATATTAGGAAGTTTTCGGACCCAATTATTCTAAATGTTACTTCGAGTCCTTGGACTATATTTTCTTCAGTTTTTTTAATAACAGATTTAACTTGTGTTTTCTGAGCGTGATTTTCGAAATGGATTGCCTAATGGGTCATTAGTCGCTTAGCCTTTGTTGCTAACCTAGATCCATGCTGTAGGTCTAATCCATCGACATTTTCGCGTTCGGGAAATTCAGGGAAGATCTTATTTTGAGATTGAATTTATCTTTATAGATCTCTTTACAACCTCAGTTTGTGTGGTTGGGCAGCGTTATATACAGTTTTTTTTCTTATGAAGTTAACACTGGATTAAATTGATATCATTGCCTTTAGTGCAATAGTTTTTTTCTAGTAAGAGGGTATTTGAACGACATCCAAATTTGCGAGGATAATCCCAGGGACGACTTACTATAAGTCATACGTTTAAGAATTATGGATCATGTAATAAATCAATGTAAGGCAAGTTTTTAAAGTTAGGTGGAATATTTCTGAAATCCACTGGGCTTTGTTGGTAATCTGTTACGGGATCATATTTTTCGAATTCAGGATTTTTACCATAAACAGCTGATTTGCATAATTGTGGATTTATAACAGTAAGGCTCCTATTATAGGTGCATATTGGTCTTTAGAGAGGCATGTACTATGAGTAATGTCTTTGTGTTTAAGTATATTGATGCAATGCTTTGTAAAGCATATTTTTCTTGTTGAGGATTGAGCCAGGTGTGCCAATCAGGATTAGATTGATTGGGGTTTTAACCCAGAGAGGTGTTGTTTTAACCTAGGATGGTTAATATTTGGTCATAGTTAACTTTATCGCTGTTATCGTGAAAATGCCTGTGTGAAGATTAATATTTTTCCGAGCAGTATTGTTGGGAATCTTGAGTGGATATTCGGTTAAATATTTCCAGTAAAACTAATATAACAATTTTGTCATAAGATGTATGTTTAAAAAGGAAACCGATAACTATTTAAGACTGACTTTACAATTAATTTTTGCTTAGCTTAACTGTTCGGCAGAATTTCCCTAAAACAAGAATTGAAATAATATTAAACAGAAAGGAATGTCGTGACTTCAAGTCAGTAGGAAGAGAATAATTGAAATTATTCTGGAATTTTGTGTAAATTATATTCTGTAAATAGGCCATATGAATTTCTTCATTCAATAACAAGAACATATAAAGTTACTGAAGATGTCGTGTAGGATTAGTAATTATAACCAGGATATTTTTGTATAAGATGTTATTTCCGTTAAGGAACCGAAATTAATTTAATGTATTCAAGTCTTATAATATTTCTCTTTTTGTGAATGCTTACCCTATGGGATTGATCATCATTGTTATTATTAATATGCCTTATATTTTAATCAGCTAAAAGTTAGTTGTGACTATGGGTAATATATTTTTTTTTTGAAAGATAATCCAATATTATCAATGAGATTTTTTTTTGATTGGTCGTGGTATCGACGAAATTGATATTTCTCTGTCTTGTTTATTCTTACAATAAACTACTTTATTACTTGGTTTTAATTATTGGGTGATGCTTTATAGAGGTGATGGAAGGGTGTATTAAGGGGGCCATCGCTAGGTATTTTAGTGTTTACCACACCTTCGAGATTCTTTCTTCCTCTTGAAGAATTCTCGTGTTTTGAGCTAGTCTTTTCTTTTTCTGAGCCTTGGTCAGTCTTAATACATCCTGTTAGGTATTCGAGTGGCCCTATTATCCCTGTGTCTGTTGGTAGAACTTGGGGGGTCTTTAGAGCCGGGGCATTTTCAGGTTCTACGATCCAGCTGCTATCCAGGGATTCAACAGGTATTGGTAGGTAAAAGGGTACATTAGGTGGCGCCCAGCTCAGGGGCTTCGAAAAACTGGAATACCAGAGCGAATACCAGGGAGTTGAATGCCATAATTCTGCCAAAATTGAAACTGAAAGTACAAAGTGGAAATTAGTTTTATGATCATGTAACACAGATCGCGAATTGGAACACCGTGTTTCTTGTGTGACTATGAATCGAGGCGATAAAATAATGGTGAACCAATATTTTGGCACGAACTATAGGAATTCCTATGGAACAAAGCAATTACGAGGATACTCGAGATACTTGACTTACAAGTGGTATTGCAACCATTATTAATTTTTATTTTATTTTATGTATTGGAGTGGTGCCACACGCTTTGTTAATAATTTGTTCTACTTGTTTCCGGCTGATGATCATTGCTGACATCATTAAAAATAGAAGTATTTGTAGTAAATTTAAAATTTAAGTAATGGTAGAATCATAGACCTTCACCGATATACTTTTTTGCGACTCTTGACTGACAATCTGTAACAGTATCCAAATTCAAGGAGAAATCGCCGGACGACATGTAACATAACCTATAACTCACACATTGTAGAGAATACTTTCATCATATTACAAAACATTCCCCATAGCGAGGAGAACGCTAAAAACATTGTTAGAGATATGGGAAAATCGCAACTACAATAAATGCGAATTTTAGGTTTTCTAGGTTTTTTTTCCCAACTATTTGTTAACTATTATAATTATGTATACTCACAATTTGCGAAACTGAATATGCGACAATTTGCAATAACTATGGGTTCTTGCGAATTTACCCTATAAATGCGTTAAATGCCCAATTGACTGAAAAATATTGAATATGTTTTCTTCTTACAAAATTTTCACTCTGCACTTTGAAATTTGCGAAGTTCCCAGATAAGAGAGATCGACACAATAATCTATATTTACGAATATCGATCGTAGGAAACAATCGATTACGGTAGTTGTTGAAATCAATTTTAAATGGCTGTTGTTCTGGCCACACGGTGCCCAATGGTGCCCACTGCTTCCTTGGGGATTAGGGTTGGTTCTAAAGGTATAGGAGAGGATGATTTGCCTTTGACACTCACAACTTGGTTAATACTGTGACCGATCCAGTCAGGGTCAATTACCAGCCCCGGATGACAGAAGATGAAGGAACTCGGAGAGTCAGTATGACGTCATGGCATGACGCGGCGAGAGCAGGGGAATGCTCCAGAAGGTTCCAACCCCTCCCACTTTCTTTTTCTCGAAGAAGGACGGAGTTCCGGAATGTTTAGTATGTGAATCAGCAGTATGTGAGTCAGTAGTGCGTGGACGAGAATGTCACACGGCGGAGCACGGAAGATTAGCCCATGTCATGTAGACAGTGATTTTACATCGGGAACTTGAATGGTTTTTGTGAGTAACCAGCAGGCCATGAAGCCTGAAACTAGCGTGCATATATTGCCAGTGAGTTTTTTTTTTCAGTGAAGCATGTCAGTTTGTTTGTCGAACAGTGTGAATTTCTAGGCGATATCGGACCTGCTAGTATGTGAGGAAACAGTTAGAACTGATAAAGGAAGTCCGTTTATGCCGACAATTTATGTTCATTAAAGATTGATACCAGGAGGTGTTTAAATTTACGAGTATCAGGGGAAGAACTATATAAGGATAGTCGAGGCGAAACATTATCGCGAGGCCCTATATTTTAACTGACATTCATTCGGAAATAGCATAGCAGTACGGCGTTTTAAGACACGTAGTGAAAACGCAGTAAGGGAGGCCACATCTACTTTAAGCTTGGGTTGGAAGACTACGGGCCGCAGGCAACTTGATATGTCGGTCAAGGCCAGCTCGAAATAGCTCCTCGTGGAAGGAAGTGTGTCACCGGGCTAAAGGAAGTGAAAACATATGACTCAAGTGAACCAGGAACTAGACGCTTTAGTGTGCGAGCATAAATGTGCTCTGATATAGTGAGGTGTATATTGCCGCACGGCAGCATGAACTTATTAGCCATGGACTCACATATTCTGGGCATCAACATGCATATTAACACGCGAATTATGCTGCACTGAACTGCTAAGGGGCCATAATGGGGTGAACGGTCTCAATGAGGTGGACGAGTGGACCATGGTTGGGACGTCGATCCACGGCGCTGATGAAGGTGACGGGGGACAACCTGTGGGCAGACATGGGCGTCGCCAGGAGATCGGGAGTTGCCAGAGGCGGATACCTCTGCCAGTACGCTGGGAGACCACATCGCGGGGACGCTGGAGGGACGCCGCCGCCCTGACGCCGCCGACGATGACGACGCCGACGCCATGGATTTCCGAGGACGCCAGATATAAAGTAAGACGTTTCCTTTCCATCCTTGTTCATCAGAAAGAAGAGAACTTCTACCTCGAATAGCCATGCCATGAGATAACCTGAGATCGTGTAACTTAACGCCCTTTATAATAATTTATTCCAGATTGAATAAGAGCATCATTTTTTTTTTCTTTTCATAGGGTCGTGCAGATGTTTTTTTTGTCTTTCTTCTCGGGTCATTTGACCTATATAAATTTACAGCATCAATGGTAGGAGTAAGACATGTATTTAGTCTCTGAGTCATAATAATAATAATAATAATTTGAAATTGGGTAACCATAATAAGAGATGCCCATTTTGCTGGGAGATCCTAGCACGTCGATTTCAGAGGTCATTAGTCGAATTCTATTCTGAAAGGTTTGTCACGGAATGAACAGATTTTTATAGCAATGAATATGGTTGAAGATTGCCGGATAAGGTTCCTTGGATAGGATGCCATATTATCATACGACCTCGTGGTCCCGATAAAGTTGATACGCTCTGTTAGTGTGGGTTCTTGACACATGCTGATAATGCCTGATTTATTTTGTAATGATGTTGTGTAAAGTTTATGTGATAATTATGTGGTAATTAGATATGGTATTTTTCCGTCAAAATGTGACGAGATTATTCACGGGGCGACGGATGTCCGTGGAATTGTAGTTGTAAGGACAGGGTCCTCTTGACGAACGTGCCACGTTCATTGATGAGTTGTATTGAATAGCGCAGGGGTGTAATTGATGGTGCGCTCGACGGTCAGGTTGTTTGGATCTTCACACAGAGTGTTCGGCGGAAGGGTTACGATTAAATGTTGGTTATGTGAGTATGAAATACGCTAGGGCGCCTTATTGCGAGGTTCTTAACCTTTCATAAACATTTGACAATGCTATAATTTAATTACAAGGACAAATATGACCATGTGGATCAAGGTTGTTGGAAAGAGGAAGATAAATTAATAATAATAATAAGAATTAGTAGTGTAAATATGTAAGCACAATCTGGGTGTGTTAATAATTTATGATAGGTTATAATTAATTGTTGAAATGTCATCTTATGTGAAGCTGAGTCGATGTTTGTGTGCTATTTGATGTAACATGATGCTCTTTAATTATTCATTTGCAGTTCGATAGAGGAGATCCGTCCATTACTGTATAAGGGTAGACAGTTGTAATTTATATAGACATTCGATATTTTCTTAAGAGTTTTTTTGCCGCAGGTGAACTTTATGTTGATTGGGCTAGTGATGTTTACATGCGTGTGCACCGATAAATTATGGTTAATTTAGCTTTTTGAAAGACGATCTCCCTGTCGGAACTTTAAGAGAGGACACCCACGAGTTTGAATAAGCGTAATTTTCTTTTCTTTGTTTAGGGACTATGAACTTTATTTCTTTTCCGGACTTTGTCCCACCATAACATTATACTCGTGCGTGATAGGCAGGTTGCATACTTATTTATCCTTTGGCCAATAAAGGAGCAGATGTGATTTTACGAGGGCTTTTACTTTCTTCTCTGTTTGTCAATTCAAGTTAGGGTTTTGCTTGTGAATCCTGGTTCAGTCTATTTACCATCCCAACCCGTAAACGACCCGAGACCCTTTGTCTCTAGCTCACTGGAGCTTTTCATAGTCTTGTCTGTATGAACCAAGATTCATGCCCTAATTTTTTTTTTGTACCCACTCCCTTGGCTGTTTCTTCTAATGGGGCCGGGGTGCTAGCCGGGTGATCGCCTGTCCCATTGGAGAAGCGGGCACAATACGGATAATAGAAAATTTCTATATCTTGTTTCATATTCTTGGGGACATTACCAATTGAAATTACTGTCCATTATCACTAGTGCACTGGAAATGTGTGTTAAATTACGTTAATAGGTTGTTTTTTTTCTTGCTCATTCAACAACAGCAGCCATGTTTATCAGGCGCATGAACTCTTTTGAACTCTTACCTAGGGGAGTTCACATTACTGTTGCCAACATGTTAGATACAAAATACACCACCACATAAGGTCGGTCATGTGTGTAACTATTCCCACTGTGCATGACAAAAGCTAGGGGTGCATATATGGCAGGGCCACGGTTCCTAGTAATTATTGGTATATGGCGCTCCTTTGGTTTAAAATACCGCCTATACATTTAGTACTGTATTTGTAGCTTGCCACGGTAGGTGAGTGGTTAATGTGTCGGTCTACTAACCCCAAGCTTGTAGGTTCGCTCCTGGCCGTGGTAAGTGATTTTTGAAAGGCGGAAAAAATACGACGCTCATGTCATACGATGTTGGCATGTCAAAGAACCCATTTGAATTCAGTAGGCAGTGTTCATAATGGCAAAATTAATCTCGGGAGTTTCCACCAACACAAAGTTCCTCATTTCTCTACTAGAAAGCGCTATAGTGTTCAAGGAACTTAGATATCTAACCTCCTTGACTGTCATAGTGCTTCAAGGAACAATGAAATTCGACATGCAAGCTACCTTCTGGGTGTCAAATAACAAAGCTTGCACCCGGCACTCTAGGCCATACGATATTATTATACTGTATTTGTGGAGTTGGCAATACTGTATTTGTCCATAATTCACATGCATAATGGCTGACACAGCTGGAATTTTACTATATAAGTCATGATCTTAAAAGGGGATGGTGGGTGGTTTATAGAGAGTGGACGAGTAAACTACATCATTTCCAGATTTCATTTGCATCTTTACAGCAGGTATTTTGGCTAATTTCAGTAGTTAAGTAAATTTTATCGTAGGTTTGCATCTCGTGCAGTGTTACCAATTCAGATACTAACTTAGTTAACAGGGTGTCGAGCAATACGGGAAATGTACGGGAATTTTAGTGAACCGGGAAAAATACGGGAAATAACGGAGTTTCGCATTTGATCCGGGAAATCTTGAAAAGTCTCATAATGCCTGACTTCTTAGCCTCCGCTTGAGTCCTGCCGCTCGGCCTTCTATTTCGCTTGCAGACTGCACCGCCAACCACATTTTGCGTCACCGCCACTTAGAGCGATAAGCGGGGAGAGAGCCCAGCCAACGTCACGACGCGACAGGGTAAACATCTATTACCGGTACTACATGATCCCCAAAATTATTATTCATTACTACAAAGGGTATTTTGGCTATTTTTAGTAATGTAGAAAATTGTATTGCCTTCTTCCGATTTCATTTACTGTTACCGTACAATTCATTCACTTCCCGTAAACATTTACATGAAACTCCTATGGTCCATTCTCTCAGCCCTCCTCAGTAAAACAGTCATTTCTCTCTGCTCTCCTCAGGTAAACGGTATTTTATTTGTGTTTGTAGCTTGTGAGGGAGTTCAAATTTATCGCGCATGCACATTGCTCGCGCTACGAACTTGGCCTATATCTCGCCATCACCCTGCGGAAGTATCTCCAAACATGCAGTTACACTTATGTTAGAAAAACTTAATTTGCTCTTTAATATTAATTTTTCAGCCTTTCGGTATGCAAACTCGAGTCTCAATGAGTTCTAAAATGTACGGGAATTTGGTCGATTTTCGTTCAGGAAATATACGGGAATTTAAAAGCAGGTTACTACTCAACACCATGGTTAACTATGCTATCGAAACTGATAGGGAAGGGAGAAACGTTATTGTAAGGGGTGATTTTAGTATGCCAAAAGTAGACTGGGAAGGTAGGGCAGATTCTCGAGAGCATTATCAGTTACTGGCAAATAAAATGATATGGGAGGGTAGCTTTATTCAAGTTAAGAAAAACACAAGGCAGAACAACATATTGGATGTGTGTTTGGTTAAACCAGAATATATTTGGGTGAAATCGGAGGTTGTTGATGGCATCAGTGATCACAGTGTAGGTACAGGTTAAGGTTAATGCGAGTGAGAGGCAGGTGAAGAGAGAGCCAATGTTGGTTAAACTGTATTATAAATCTGATAAAGAAAGAATAAGAAAAATATTTTGTCTGGTAATTTCAATCAGTGGATAGAGGGGGAGGGTTTAAATGTGAATTTCCTGTGGGGAGGTGTAAAAACAATACTACTGACTTGTGAAAATTGTTTGTGCTACTTAATAAAGTGTATTGGGAACTACAGATCCAGTTTAATACAGTAAAGATGTAGAGAGATTAAAGATTACCTAATACAGATAAGAAAATTAACAGGATTAGGAAGCAGTTGGGCAGCTGTTTGAACTTAAATGGGTTAAGAAGTGAGTTAGTCAAGGTGAGAAGGAGGCTAAGGATTATGCAAAGATTAGTGGTAGGGGGGCAAAACTTCACGGAAAGATGGGAAGTTTGTATGCTTATTTCAGGGGAATAAGGAGGGGTACTTATTTATTTAATCGTAAGGTGAATATAACAAGGAATTCATAAGTCCAGGTCCAAGTTCTTCAACCACACAGCAGCACTTTTTGATAGTATGAAATAGGTCGTTGGGGCTTCTGGAGTAGGCATGAAGTGGGCAACGCAGGATGACATGGTCCATGGTCTGCTCCTCTTCACTGCATTCACACATTGGAGAACCCATTCAGCCCCACTTATGGCGCAAGAAATTACAGCGCCCATGCCCAGTTCTCAGTCTGTTGAGGCGACACCATAGTTTTCTTGGGAGGACAAATCCATTCATTTTCCGAGTTGGATTTATCTCATGAGCATTAGTACCAAATGTTGAATTTGACCACTCTTTCTGCCAGCTCCGGTTTAGGTAAAAATCGTCCCTCAAGAGTCGGCCGGCCAATACACTTGCTGGTCTCCTGGATCGAAGTCGTTGTGGCGATGGATAACAAAATTCCTGGTGAACTGGAAATGAGGGAGATGACCGGGTCTTCTTTGCTTCTCTCAACAGAGCTTCCTTTCTCCTCAGGTGGGGTGGTGGGATATGGCTAAGAACGGGTAACCAGTGGCGAGGTGTAGACTTGACAGTACCAGTTATGCAGCGCATGGTTTCATTCAACTTAGTATCTACTTTATGCACTTGTGCACTTTCCAGCCATACAGGGGCACAGTATTCTGCTGCAGAGTAGACAAGACTAATACCCGTTATTCGTAAGCAGTCAGCCGAGGCTCCCCATGAACTACCACAAAGCTTGTGTAGGATGTTATTCCTTGTAGTGATTTTGTGAGAGAGCTAGGTGAGATGTTCTTTGTAGCTTAAAGTTGTGTCCAGGGTGACTCCTAGATATTTCGGGAAAGGGTTGTACTTTAGTTTGTCACCAAGGAATAAAACAAATGGCTCGTAGTTTGCGAGTCGGTTGCTAAGATGGAAACATGAAACCTCAGTCTTAGAAGTGCTTGGGATCAATCACCAAGACTTGAAGAATGTAGCCATTTTGTCCAAGTCTGCTGAAAGAATGCCTTCTCCATCCTCAAAATTTCTGCTTTGAGCTACCAGTGCAATATCATCTGCATAGATAAACTGAAAAATCCCCGCTGACTGTATGAGTGCCATCTTCCAGTCAGCGGGGATTTTTCAGTTCGCCAAACTTCTTCTAAAATTTCTTGGAGTTTTACAATGAGATTTTCTCCTGCATTTTTCCACAACTCTGCAACAATTTGGTCTTCCCCCGACGCTTTGTTGTTTTTCAATGATTTAATTATCTCTCTTATTTCCTGAACGTTGGGTGGATGCGCAGAGTCTTCCGCCCTTTGACAATCCAGAATCGTTCTCTTATGATAGATAGCAGAATTTGCACTCCTGCATGAGAGGCTTTCATATGTTCTTCCATAACCAACAGATGTGTTACTTTATGATCTGTAAATATTGTCAATTCAAATAACAGTACAGTACGTATGTCGTTAGTTTTAGTTGTAAGTAGGTAGTTAGTTTGTCTATTAGATATATGTCATTGTTCTATTAGACTGTGGTGTGTGAGTGTGTCTGGTAGCAGTTGCATTGTTTATTAGTTCTAGTTCATTGTTTCAGTAGACTGTGATGTGTGAGGGTGCATGTGTGTGTGCCTGGAGACAGACTGTTTTAGTGATAGTATTTGTTGTTGGTGGAACTTTAGTATTTTTTCGTTAGTAGAATTTTGGTATTTAATTGTTAGTACGGTAGAAGGTTAGTATTTTTGTTTAGTAGAATTGCTCTTTACTTATTCTGAAAGGGAGTAGCAGCCTTTCAGAATAAATCAATTCTTTACTAGTCTTATAGACGGTTAAGATATTGATAATATAAGCCAAATAATGGCTACACTGCGTCCTGCTGCACGGCTGAAAGCAACGGGAAACTACAGCCGTATGCTATTCCCGAGGATATGCACCTCTCTATGCATAATTACATGTGATGATGGCCTCCTCCCTTGTAAAATTTCAATCCGGAGGTTAACTAGTCCCCCGTTCGGATCTCCGGGTGGGGACTACTCGAGAGGGGGTTAACATCACAGAAGTGACAAAGAGGAAATCTGACATTCTACGGATCGGAGCGTGGAATGTTAGAAGTCTGCTAGGAAGTGGAAGATTAGAAAACTTAGAAAGGGAAATGGATAGGTTGAGGTTGGATTTGGTTGGGATTAGTGAAATGCGCTGGCAGGAAGAACAGGACTTTTGGTCAGGAGACTATAGGGTCATTAGCACTAAATCAAACAATGGCCAAGCAGGGGTTGGCCTCATATTGAGTAGGAAACTTGGACAGCGGGTGGAATATTATGAACAATATAGTGAACGGATTATTGTAGCAAAAATCAATACTAAACCTACCTGCACCACAGTGGTACAAGTCTATATGCCTACCAGTCAAGCTGATGATGAGGATGTTGAAAAGGTCTACGAAGAAATAGACGAAATTCTGAGGTATATCAAGGGTGATGAAAATGTTATAGTAATGGGAGATTGGAATGCTGTGGTAGGAAAAGGGAGAGAAGGGAAAATAGTAGGAGATTTCGGATTAGGTGAAAGGAATGATCGAGGAAGCAGGCTGGTAGAATTCTGCACCGAGCATGAGTTGGTCATAGCTAACACCTTATTCAATAACCACAATAGAAGAATATACACATGGATGAGACCAGGAGATACAGGGCGTTACCAAATCGACTTCATTATGGTCAAGCAGAGGTTTCGAAACCAGATTTTGGATTGTAAAGCATATCCTGGTGCTGACATAAACTCTGACCACAATCTGGTCGTAATGAAATGCAGATTAAAGTTGAAGAAACTGAAGAAAAGTCAAAAGCCAAAGAGGTGGGCAATAGACAGACTGAAAGAGAAGGATGTAAACGAAAGATTCAAGAAGAGTATAAAGGAAGGACTAATGAAAAACCCTAAACAAACTTCAATTGCAGACGAATGGGCACTTTTGAAGAATGAAATAACAAAATCCGCAGAAGAAAACATTGGTAGGAAAGAAAGAATAGGTAGAAAACCGTGGATCACTCAGGATATACTAGAATTGATGGATGAAAGGCGGAAACACAAGAATTTAAGAGATGAGAAGGGGAAAGCAGAATACAGACGTCTGAGAAATGAGGTTAACAAGAAGTGCAAGGAAGCGAAAGAAGAATGGTTGAAAGAGAAATGTGCAGGTATAGAAAATTGTCTGAAATTAGGTAAAGTAGACACAGCTTATCGAAGGATTAAGAATACTTTTGGGGAAAAGAAGACTAAGTGCTGAAATATTAAGGACACAAGTGGAAAGCCTCTAACAGATAGGGAAGAAAAGGTTGAGAGATGGAAAGCTTACATAGAGAGTTTGTATAAGGGAAAGGAGATTGAGAATCATGTAATGGAAAGGGAGGAGGAAATTGATGAGGATGCGAAAGGAGATTTAATATTGAGATCAGAATTTGATAGAGCTTTGGAAGACTTAAGCAGGAACAAAGCACCAGGCATAGATGATATACCGATTGAGTTGCTACGCTGCATAGGAGATGAAGGTCTGATCAGGTTATTTCACTTGGTGTGTAGGATTTATGAGACAGGTGAGGTACCCCCTGATTTCAAGAAGAATGTAATCATCCCTATACCAAAGAAAGTGGGAGCTGACAGATGTGAAGATTACCGTACAATCAGCTTGATTACTCATGCTTCAAAGATCCTGTCTAGGATAATTTACAAGAGGATTGAAAGCCAGATAGAAACGGAGTTGGGTGAAGACCAGTTTGGTTTCAGGAGAAATGTAGGAACAAGGGAAGCTGTACTAAGTCTTAGGCTGATTTTGGAAGGTAGAATAAGGAAAGATAAGAGAACGTTCATGGCTTTTGTAGACTTAGAAAAGGCTTTTGATAACGTTGATTGGACTAAATTGTTTGACATTTTGAAATCGATTGGAATAAAGTACAGGGATAGGAGGGTGATATACAATCTATACAGAAACCAGACAGCAGTCATTCGAGTTGAAGGACATGAGAGAGAAGCTGGTATTCAGAAAGGTGTAAGGCAAGGCTGCAACTTATCACCCATACTTTTCAATCTTTACATTGAACAAGCAATGAAGGAAATTAGAGAAAAATTTAAATTGGGAGTGAAGATTCAAGGAGAAATAATTTCAACTCTGAGATTTGCTGATGACATAGTCATCTTGGCCGACAAGCCTGAGGATTTGAATGAGTTTTTGAATGGTATGGACTCCGTCGTACAGAAAGAATTCATGATGAAAATTAATAAATGTAAAACAAAAATACTGGAATGCAGCCGAAATAAATCAGAAACCTCTATGGAGATCAAATTGGCAGGTAAAAAGCTGAAGGAAGTAGAAGACTTCTGTTACTTAGGAAGTAGAATAACCAGTGATGGACGAAGCAAAGAGGATATAAAAAGTAGGTTGGCTCAGGCAAAGAAAGCTTTTCTACAAAAAAGGAATCTGCTGACATCGAATATAGATTTAGGTATTAGGAAGTCATTTTTGAAAGCCTTTGTCTGGAGCGTGGCGCTCTATGGAAGTGAAACTTGGACTATTGGTGCAGCAGAAAAGAGGAGAATAGAAGCATTTGAAATGTGGTGTTACAGGAGAATGATGAAGATCAGATGGGTAGATAGGGTTACAAACATAGAGGTATTAAGACGAGTGGGAGAGGAGAGATGTTTCTGGCGACTGCTAATGAAGAGAAGAGATAGGTTGGTAGGACACATATTAAGACACCCAGGAATAGCAAGCTTAGTTATGGAAGGAAGGGTCGAGGACAAGAACTGTAGGGGTAGACCAAGGTTAGAATATGTTAAACAGATTGCCTCAGATGTAGGGTGTGGTAGTTATGTAGAGATGAAACGATTAGCTCAGGACAGGGAGGCATGGAGAGCTGCATCAAACCAGTCAAAAGACTGAAGACTCAAACAACAACACCGATATAAACCAACACGCACTTGTATATGGTCGATCCCAAATAAAATGGGGCACTTTGTGTTTAGACATAAGTTTATTTTAAGGTAACGCCAGACAATAAGAATGAGCATATATGGTAAATGGTGGTTGTTTGTAGATGTTCTCGCTGTGCTTTGTTGGTGTGGTATTCTTATTTCTTGTGAAGTGTAGTGAAGCATGTCTGAAGGTAATATGGTGACTGTTGGTGACGTTAAGAAGATGTTTGAAATTCTTCAACATAAAATGGACAATTTGAATCAGGACATTGAAAATATTAAGGTCCAAACTAGATCTGCATTAGACCATATGTCTGAAACTGTTATTCAAAATCAGGGTGCAGTTGCTGAAGGCATCAGGGGGGAAATTGATACTATGCAATCCTCCTTGAAGGCTATCAATGACAGTTCTAAAAGGGTAGAAAAGAAGGTTACCAGTGTAGAATCTAATATCGAAGATATCCAGGACGATAATAGAAAAACACAACTAGATATGAGTACACTACGGGCTAATGTTGGATTGGTACAGGTTGCCCAAGAAAGAATCCAAACTAGTCAGACATCAATGCAAACTAGTCAAACATCAATCCAAACAGATCTTAACAATATGCAAACTAGTCAAACTTCAATACAAACAGATCTCAACAATATCCAAACTAGTCAAACATTAATGCAAAATAGTCAAACTTTAATGCAAACAGATCTTAACAATGTTCAGACTAGTCAAAGGGGAATTGAGGAAACAGTAAAGGATGTAAACTCTAATGTAAGGATTATGCAATCCCAAATCAATGATTTAAGAACAGATGTGGGATTAATAGAATCCAGTCAAAATAAAATGGAGCTAGAAGTCCGAAAAATCGAATCTAGTCAAAATCAGACAGAGGTTAAGTTAATGGAGCTAGAAAAATCTAATAAAGAATTTCAAGTTGAGATTAGACTAGACTTTGAAAAGAGTGTGAAGCTCAGTAAAAAAAAATTAGAAGCACTTCAGCTGCAGTTTTCCCATGACACTAATCAGACCCAGAATAGCCTGGAGCAGTTGAAATGTGAAATGGGGACACTCCGAGCTCAAGTCACTGATCATACGAAACTTCTCAGGGATGATTTTGACATCGATTTGAAAGGGATCATAAGTGATAATATTGTAACATTTCGTCAAGATATTATGAAAATTAATGAGGAATGTTTTAAAGTTGAGAAATCTAAGCTAGAATCTAAACTTGCCACTGGTCTTGCAACTAATAGCAAGGACATAATAAATGTTAGGGAAGATCTAAGCAAAAGAATGGATGGAATTCAAAATACTCAGGTTAATAACATATCCGATTTAGAGAAACGTATTAACAGTGTTGAAACTAAAGTCGACCGAAGTAAGATAGAGTTAAATGAGGTCAGGGAGAAGAAAACTTCCGAGATTAATGAAATTAGAAAGGGTCTCGAGCAAATTAATCTAGAGGGGCATATCAGTTTAGATACTCTAAAAGATCAATTGCGATCACTTTTACAGTCCGATTTTCGAGTTGTAGTTGAACAACCTGAAGTGATAGTACCTGATGGTAGGGAAAGGATGATACAGGAATCTTCCAACAACGAACCCAACGTTCGGCTCAGTCAAATGGAACATTCGAGTCCCATTCGAACAAGCAGGGAAACTTTTAGTTCTCCGAACCCCAACGTAGGCGTGGGTGACTATACTTCGAAATCATCGGAAAGGACACCGAATGTAACCATAATACGAAATTTTGATGACAAACCTAGGAAGTTTAGCAATTTGGATGGAATGACACCAATCGAATTTGTCAGGACATTAAGAGATTACTTTTTGGAGTCACATGTGCCACGTGAGCGTGAGCTACGTATGGTGGAAAGGTTTATCACCGATGCTCCGTTACAATGGTTCAGGGCTTTTCGTTACACATTTGACAACTTTGAGCAGTTTTCGGAAGCCTTCATACAAAGATTTTGGTCGATCGAGGTCCAACAGAATGTGAGATCAGAAGTCTATTCACGCAAGTACTCCAGTACAGGACCAACCAGCTACGCTGAATACTTTGCGTGTCAGTTAGCAAAACTCCGTTTTCTTCAGCCGCCGTTAACCCAGGAAGAACTCCTTGAAGCTATCTCACGTCAATTGCCTGCGGAAGTAAGGAAATCAATTATTTCTTCCGGAGTATCGTCTTTAACGTCGTTAGATGACCTGTTACGTCGATTAGATCACATGAGTATGATGACGCAACCTACTATAGTCAAAAATGCCAGGCAGGAATCGAAAGTTGTAAACGCGGTAATGATGAACCGTACACAGCAGACGGATCGTTTCGAACAAAGAAGAGATGATAGAATAGGTCCTATTAGAAATACCCATCAGGAAGAGAGGAGATGGGAAAACCAACGTAGGGACGCCCAGGAGAGGCCTTGGCAACGTCGCTACGAGGAGAGAAATTTTTATCGAAGAGATAATGATCGAGACCGGAATGATCATCGAGAAACGCCTTATGATAGGAATTACAGATATGATCAAAATAATCGAGATAACAGATACAATAGGAATGATAGAGATACCCGAGACAATAGAGATAACAGATATAATAGGAATGATAGAGATACCCGAGACAATAGAGATAACAGACAAAATCAAGGGTACTCAAGATACAACAATTATCGAACGGAGGCGTCCGATAAAAAAGTGCAACAGGAGAGGCTCAAGAGAGGGCGAGATAAGTCCACGGAGGTTGGACGAAGAAAATCGAAGGAAAGAAAGGATGAAAATCTAGATAAGTCACAACCCAGTACTAGCAGAGAAGGTCGGAGTTCAGAAAGAGCTCCGGATCGAGAAAAAAAAACGCCAATTTCCGGGCGAAATTAATAACTGACGTTGCCACGCATTCCTCTGATATCACGATTTTTGAAATATTTGAAGCTACTGACGAAGACCTTCTATTTGAACCAGAAACGAAACCGAGAGAAAGGATAGTTGAACTTCCCGTTATTGATATACTAATTGGTCTACAACATTGTAAAGCCTTGATGGACACAGGTGCTATGATCTCAATAGTTGACGAGGACTGTTTTGAAAGATTGAAACCAGAAAACCAATTTACCATTCTTCCAGCATCTCCAACAAAAATTCGCGGGATATTTAAGGATAAAACTATGAAATGCAAAGTGCAGATTCTAATGAAATTCTGGATCAATGAGAGAAGTTATGAACATATTTTCATAGTCGTTAAGAATATTAATTTTGACGTCATACTAGGGATCGATTTTATTACTCAAGCTAGAGCAATCATCGACATGGACAAAGGAATAATAAGATTCAAGGAAGAAAGTATAGAGGATGTAGTGATGGAAGAAATGGATGGAAACGAAATTAATAGAGATATCCCTAGAATGGAAATCCTAGATCACGTAGTTGAAGAAACTGAGCAAGTGAGGGAACAATATACCTTGAAAGCCGAGGGATTTAAAAATGTGAAAGAAGAATTTGACGACTTGATTTGTCAGTTTGCGGACATCTTCGATGATAAACCTGGTTTGATTAGAGACTTCAAGTACCAGATTAGGCTAATAGACGAATCCCCTTATCAAGCCAAGCTTTATCCTATCCCAGAAAAATACCATGATGAGGTCAAAGAGATCATAGATAAAATGGAGAGAGATGGTATAATAAAAAAACAGGCTTCTTCGTATTTGAATCCAATAACTGTGGTAAAGAAAGCGAACGGACAATTGAGGCTTTGTTTAGACGCCAGGAAGATCAACACGAGAATCATGTTAGAAACTGACCGTCCACCAAAAATTAGAGGACTTTTGAAAAAGTTCAAAGGTAAAGCGTGTTTCAGCGTCCTAGACCTGACCGCTTCCTTTTATCAAGTAGAGCTGGAGGAAGATAGCCGGCAATACACCGGATTCTTATTCGATCAGACCACGTATGTTTTCTGTCGCGTTCCTTTTGGAATGGTGAACAGCGGTCCGGCTTTGATCAGAGCCCTTGATAGCAAATTAACGGAAAGCGTGAAACGTAACGTTATCTGCTATATCGATGACTTGATAATCTCTTCAGCGAATGTCCAAGAACATCTTGTGCACTTGAAACAGCTATTCGAGAATTTAAGAGAGGCCAATATTAAGGTCAACATGCATAAGTGTCAATTCATGCATGAATCTATCAAGTTTCTTGGCCATACTATTGATCAGTTTGGGTATCACCCAAACTTGAAGAAGATAGACGCCATTTCAAGATTTCCTCGTCCCGCAAAGGTAAAGCAGCTCCGTGAGTTTCTGGGCATGTGCCAGTTCTTGAGTAGCCACTGTCCGGGATATTCTACTACTATGGCCCCTTTGTATGAAGCATTAAAGAAAAATAACAAATGGAAATGGACAGAGGACACGAATAGGGCATTTAAAGAGGCCAAGCTCATGCTCCAAAATTGTGTTAAGCTGGAATATCCTGAGTTTGATCGGATTTTTTACATCGAGTCTGATGCTTCAAAAGTTGGTATTAGTGCTGTCCTCTATCAAAAGGACGAGGAGGGGAGGAAGCACTATTTGGACTTCCACAGCAGAAAGCTGCAGGAACACGAAAAGAATTATTTCACCTCTGAGCTCGAAGCATTGGCATTCATATCTGCTCTTCAAAAGTGGAAGAAACTTCTGATAGGACATCGAGTGGTCATTATCACGGATCATAGAGCGCTTCAGTTCATGATGCAAACCGAACTTTCCAGTGACAGATTGACGAGGTGGACATTGTTTCTCCAGCAGTTCAATGCCACTATCGTGCATCAGCCTGGAAAGGATAATCTGCTCGCGGATGCACTCTCAAGAAATCCAGTTAGTAAGATAGAGATTAACACTGTACAGTTGGAGAGGGAACACGAACTTACCCTGGAGAAGCTAAAGAAGATAGCGGTGTCACAGAAGAGACACACCCCAACTAGACATATGTACAGGTTTTTGAGAGGTGCAATGGACCATACCGATCTTGATTACGAACAGACTAGGAAGCGATCTGAGAAATTCCTGGTGTGTGATGACGTCGTTTGTAAATACATTGACCGAGAGAGGACGAAAATTAGAATTGTAGTCCCTCCTAAACTGATAAATGGGTTGGTGTGGTTAGCTCACGGCACCATTGGCCATGGGGGTGTCGACAAAACGTTTAGAACGTTATTGGAAACATTCACCTGGACCAAGATGCGGGGCACTATAGCAGCCATTATCAGATCATGCCAGGAGTGCCAACGAGGGAAATACCCGTCGGCGTTATCAAAAGAGAGACCTCGAGCCATTATTCCAGAAAGGCCGAGAGAGCTAATGGCTTGCGATATCTTCGGTCCTTGCCCGAAGGAAGCTAGGGGAAACCAGTTTCTCCTAGTCACAATCGATGTATTCTCTAAATACGTGACTCTCGATCCTATGCAGAGGGCTACTACAGCTCAAGTCCTTAGTCGTCTTGAAAATAGTGTGTTTTCTAAGGCAGGAAAACCTGTAACTCTCCTATCGGATCACGGAGCTCAATTCACTTCGATGGAATTTGAGAATGCCATGATTAGACTTGGTGTCAAGCACGTGTTTTCTAGCGTTAGATATCCGGAATCTAACGTCTCGGAACGTGTTATGGCAGAAATTAGCAAGTTCGCGAGAATTTACTGTCCTGAGGATCATGCGAGCTGGGTCAAGTTCATCCCACTCATGGAAAGATGCATGAATTCCACATTCCATGAGAGCTTATCAGATATACCTATGGTTGTTCACCATAATAAGAGGCCAGCAAGAGCCTGGACAGAGATCGTGAGATTTCTACCTAAGGACAGGGAGCCTACAGTCCAAGAAAGAATTAATTCAGCTAGAGAAAGCTTGATGGATGCAGCCGAGAAGCGGCATAAACGAATCAGAAATAAAAGATATCGGCCACCGATGAGAGTAGGCGAGATGATTCTCGTCAAGAAACCGACGAAAGCAGATGTGGCTAAGAAGCAATTCACCAAGTTTTCCTATGTCTTCCACGGACCCTATAAGATTGCTAGGTCGTTCGGAAATAATTGTTATGAGGTAGTAAGCCTAAATGAAAGAGAAATGATAGGTCGTTTCAATGCAAAGAACCTGAAAAGATATGTGCAGAAGATAGTCTGAGTGTTGACTGAATAATGCTACATATGCTGAGATTACCTGGAATGGTGTAAATAAAAGCTGAGGAGACTTTTATTTAAGGTATCAAAGGGAAAATGCACCATTATTCATAAAGGGCTTAAGTACAGACATGGTTACAGTATTTTGGGAACGCCCTGTAACTTTCTAACTAGCCTCTGGAGTCGATCATAACAGCTGGTCTGCAGCAAGAAAAAGTCATGCTATCAAGAAAGAGATCGGCAGAGCTCGTGTTTCCGACGAGAAACCCGAAGGTCATCGATAATAACCATGTTGACTGTGTCTAACACTATATCGATCGATTCACCCGAGAGTGATTAATACAAATTAATGCATATTTAGCGCTTTATGTAAGCAGCTACATACGTCTGTGTGTTTATTTCCATGGCAGAAAGCTATTATTAAGAAAGTATGAAGAACAGAAGATGATATGTTAACTCACTGCTGATTACGTTTCGACTGCGATATATTTCGTATCGAGTCATGACGTGTGTGGTAGTGGGGGAAGCAGATGTGAGACTCAGACGACCTCGTGGAGAGTGCAATGAGTTTAGAACTTGACAGCGTAGAGGTTTGAGCTGGAAATCAGTGAAAGTAAAATCGCCAGCTAACGGGAGTTTTAAAAACGTGTGACCGTGCTGAAGTGTATTCTAGTTCGTTAAGCATTCTACGTGAAGTAGAAACGTGTTTAATAGGGCTCAGACATGGTCTTAAACATGTAATAATTTACCTCTGCGACTGTGTGTCTACAGCAACTAACGGGCCATGCGGATGGATACTTTTATAATCACGACCGCGAGCTCAGCCGTGATGTGTCACGAAACTCTGCATATAATCCGTCGTGGAAATGCAGCCTAGATTTGATTCACTCTTCACTGTGATTATACTTTTTGAAAAGAGTACATTCCCAAGCAAGGTGTCAGGGGGAAGGGACAATATGAAGCTTATATCCACTACGATGGTAGGCTAAATTGATTTAAGAATACTGCATTAGCAGGGTGCAGCGGGGACTTGTTGAAGGCAACTTTCATTTAGCATGAAGTGTGCACGCGACTCTCGTGTTGAGAGGGGCCGCGTTGACCCTCGTGAACTTGTTCACACGCGCGTTCACATATTGGAACTTGTTAGTGACGGTTCGAGTTCACCTTCGCTTCGTGATGAGCTGATAAACTGTGTGCGGTCCATCCGTTGGTATTCGAATATGTATGGAAAGATATCGCCAGGATATGTTGGAACTATTTCGACCGACCGGGTGTGGTTCGAGCCTGGGAGGACTTTGGTTCGTTCTTTGGAAACCCAGTTGAAGTCCAGCATATTTTCTGTTGGTTTGGAGCTGATTATGGCCAACGATATCCTTTTTTCCTCATCTAGAATCGCCAAAGGTACTGATCACTTCAACTTGTTACAGTAGTGTAGCGTGGACATTTATAAATACCACTTTGCCATATTTGATTTTGTAGTTTAAATGGTTCAGTAGAAAGTGCAGGTACGATGTTCATTTCGAAACTGACCTTCTATGATGCCAGGATTTTGACTCATAAAAATGAGTGCATCCTTTGTGTAATTTTGATGAATAAATTAATAATTTCAGTAGTATTTTACAGTATTTAAACTAATATGCTCATTCTTATTTGTCGAGAAGCAAAATTAGGAAGAAGATTTACAGTTTTTCTTGTGTAAGAACTTTTTTTTAGTAACACAACTTTCTTTTGAGAACTTTGGTTGAGTTTTCATATTCTAGTGCATTGTTCTTTAAGCACTTTCGCTTGGATTATCGTATTCTTTGGAGGGGAATTTTCCTTTTCGTATTCTTATTAAGATATTAGGAAGTTTTCGGACCCAGTTATTCTAAATGTTACTTCGAGTCCTTGGACTATATTTTCTTCAGTTTTTTTTATAACAGATTTAACTTGTGTTTTCTGAGCGTGATTTTCGAAATGGATTGCCTAATGGGTCATTAGTCGCTTAGCCTTTGTTGCTAACCTAGATCCATGCTGTAGGTCTAATCCATCGACATTTTCGCGTTCGGGAAATTCAGGGAAGATCTTATTTTGAGATTGAATTTATCTTTATAGATCTCTTTACAACCTCAGTTTGTGTGGTTGGGCAGCGTTATATACAGTTTTTTTTCTTATGAAGTTAACACTGGATTAAATTGATATCATTGCCTTTAGTGCAATAGTTTTTTTCTAGTAAGAGGGTATTTGAACGACATCCAAATTTGCGAGGATAATCCCAGGGACGACTTACTATAAGTCATACGTTTAAGAATTATGGATCATGTAATAAATCAATGTAAGGCAAGTTTTTAAAGTTAGGTGGAATATTTCTGAAATCCACTGGGCTTTGTTGGTAATCTGTTACGGGATCATATTTTTCGAATTCAGGATTTTTACCATAAACAGCTGATTTGCATAATTGTGGATTTATAACAGTAAGGCTCCTATTATAGGTGCATATTGGTCTTTAGAGAGGCATGTACTATGAGTAATGTCTTTGTGTTTAAGTATATTGATGCAATGCTTTGTAAAGCATATTTTTCTTGTTGAGGATTGAGCCAGGTGTGCCAATCAGGATTAGATTGATTGGGGTTTTAACCCAGAGAGGTGTTGTTTTAACCTAGGATGGTTAATATTTGGTCATAGTTAACTTTATCGCTGTTATCGTGAAAATGCCTGTGTGAAGATTAATATTTTTCCGAGCAGTATTGTTGGGAATCTTGAGTGGATATTCGGTTAAATATTTCCAGTAAAACTAATATAACAATTTTGTCATAAGATGTATGTTTAAAAAGGAAACCGATAACTATTTAAGACTGACTTTACAATTAATTTTTGCTTAGCTTAACTGTTCGGCAGAATTTCCCTAAAACAAGAATTGAAATAATATTAAACAGAAAGGAATGTCGTGACTTCAAGTCAGTAGGAAGAGAATAATTGAAATTATTCTGGAATTTTGTGTAAATTATATTCTGTAAATAGGCCATATGAATTTCTTCATTCAATAACAAGAACATATAAAGTTACTGAAGATGTCGTGTAGGATTAGTAATTATAACCAGGATATTTTTGTATAAGATGTTATTTCCGTTAAGGAACCGAAATTAATTTAATGTATTCAAGTCTTATAATATTTCTCTTTTTGTGAATGCTTACCCTATGGGATTGATCATCATTGTTATTATTAATATGCCTTATATTTTAATCAGCTAAAAGTTAGTTGTGACTATGGGTAATTTTTTTTTTGAAAGATAATCCAATATTATCAATGAGATTGTTTTTTTTTGATTGGTCGTGGTATCGACGAAATTGATATTTCTCTGTCTTGTTTATTCTTACAATAAACTACTTTATTACTTGGTTTTAATTATTGCGTGATGCTTTATAGAGGTGATGGAAGGGTGTATTAAGGGGGCCATCGCTAGGTATTTTAGTGTTTACCACACCTTCGAGATTCTTTCTTCCTCTTGAAGAATTCTCGTGTTTTGAGCTAGTCTTTTCTTTTTCTGAGCCTTGGTCAGTCTTAATACATCCTGTTAGGTATTCGAGTGGCCCTATTATCCCTGTGTCTGTTGGTAGAACTTGGGGGGTCTTTAGAGCCGGGGCATTTTCAGGTTCTACGATCCAGCTGCTATCCAGGGATTCAACAGGTATTGGTAGGTAAAAGTAAATTGAATTATGTTGAGACCACGGTGGCTATATTGGAAAATATAAAGAAGGTTAAGGCTGTCATAGTTATGACGTGGGTAGTCATGACGTAAGCACGGATGACGCAGACGTTATACCAGCAGGCAGCTTGAGCTGAGATTCTCAATGACGTCAGCATTTATTTGAGAAAGTTCCGAGATTTACGACGCAGTCGCAGGAAACGTGGAATTGTGCTGAGGAAGAAATTATGCTATTGGAGGGGAGGCTTGAACCAATGAACGATTGTTTGAAGGAAGACGGAGATTGCTGAAACTATGGTATTTTTAATACTTTTTGGAATGCAGAATTGTGGAAATCCATATGCAGTAGTGGCATTGTTCTGGAATTTTGGTGGAATTTATTTCCTGTCTTTGAATTTTGAAAATCCGTCAAGTATTGACGAAGTTGGAACTACGAGCGATGACGCAGTAACTCGCTATGGAAGGGATGGATACGCCCCTTATGAAGTTTATAAAAGGCCTGGCGCAGAAGAGAGGAGTCTCAATCGCCTCAATCGTCTGATAGCTCAATCGTCAGATCTCAAATCGTCAGATCTTCAGTGATTATATAGTGATATTAGTAGAGAGAGTCGTCTTTATAACGCGTGGTGAAGCCACCGCATTAAACGTGATTCAAGCAGGCAAGCAGTGCAAGTTTACTGTGAGTAAAACTAGGTGAAGTTAAAACGCACATTATAACGCGTCTACAAGAGTGGCTATGAACAGTTAGCGGTTGCTTATAAGCTAATCATATTGAGCAGTGCTACATTAAGCAGTGTAGGAAATTTGAACAATTTCGAGGAGTTATTTCAGAAGATATAAGCACTTTTAGACGTCTGACAAAAGTGATTTTCTCGCTACCTGAGAAGCACTTTGTATCGCCAGATCCTACGCTACGGCTGACACTGCTTGTATAACAGGGAGACTTCTGATTGCTTGTGTGACACAACGCTACAGTATTATGGAGCAGTTTAATAAGGCAGTTTGTTCTTCTATTACCATAACCGAAGAGAAGATGGAAGGCTAAAGGCTTTTAATGCAATTGGGACATACATCGTTGGAGTAAGATAGCAACATGGAACTTCGCTAATTGCTATTCCATACAAGCGGACATGTGGTGAACAACCATCTACACCCATGTTTCGTGGCTCAACGCTGAATACTATCAAACAGCAATGAAAACGATTTCATACTCACTGAATATGAATATTTCAATGGAAATTACTACAAAAACTTCATGGCGATTTTCTACAAGATCTTCAGGGATTTTTCAAGAGAAGTCAGGGTTATCCCGACTCACAAAGAAGAATTTTTCCGGAAGGATGTCTTACGTCTTCATGGAGCAGTGCAATTTCCGGAGGAGGAAGCAGTTCGATTCTCTGGTGGTACTGTTTCCTGTTTCGAGGATGGAGCTCAGCTTTAACTTGGTGAAATGGATCCATCAGCAGTCTTCTTTGGGGAATTTTCCTCTGGAACGTCAATCGGCAGATAAGGTAGTCGTGAACGTTTATTGTATTTGAGTTTTGTAGCAATATTTGAGCAACCATTTTCCCATATTTTTTGTCCTCATGTATTTTGCCCTATATTCTTGTTTGAGATTCCTATTCTCAGTACATCTTGATGAGTTATGCCTTTTTCGACGACTTATTAAGACATTGTTATGTCATGGGCATAGTTAAATGATTTTGGATCAGTTGAGACTGATATTTAGATATTTCAATAATTTGCTTATTTTTGGTAGTCTCGATTTGACTTTAAGTTAATGATTTTCATGGCAGATTTAAATTCAGACAGCGTGTCACTTTATTAAAGTTATTTCTACCCCAGTTTAATTACTTTGACCAATTTTCTGTCATCATCAAGAAGGAAGAACATTTAAATGATTTTAGAGCGTTAAAATCTCTTGCGTTGTCGACGATCTTGGAAATACTAGTCGTAATTTGAAATTGATTGCAACACAGACATTTATCGTCAGTTATGAACGACCATTGCATCATAGACAATTTTGTGAAAGATGAACTTTAATTATGTATTATTGAATGCATTAAAATCTTGAACTTTTGTTAGGAGATTTTTCGCAATTAGAGAGTTGAATAATAATGTTTGCATTCCACAGTCTAATTGGATTCTGTTCGACTATTTTGTAGTTTAGTCGCAATTTGTTTGATGATAGTATTTTTATACTACAATACTTTGAAGATGATAATCTTAAATTTTGATAGACCAGAGAGGCGTGTATAAGCGTATTCACTATTAAATTTGTTTGTGATTGGCAAATTTTTACTTCATTTCGATTCATGAATGAAATCCACGAAGGTTAAATGACAACAGTTTTGAAACTATTAATGATTATAAGAATTTTTGAAGTGGACCTATGAATGTATAATCGCCAGTGCAGCGGACCTGTTGAAAGTCGCTGATGTATAATGCCCTTGAAGAAAATGAAGGAGGTTCGCACAGTAATTAATGATGTTAAAGAATTTGTTAATGGAGGTTTTTGTAAGATTCTGTGGAAGATTTTTATGCCGTATATATTAATATATGATGAATTTTGGGCCTATTGTTAATGCAGTTTGGTGCATTCTTTTTGTAAGCGACGTATTTACCGCAGGAATGTATTGTATTTGTCCTTTGAAAATTAATCAAGTGAATTTACTGTTATAATTAACAAGAGTATTGAAAGAATTTGAGATAAGATTTTGAATGAAGATTACCGTCACAAATAATTATAATAATTATTAAACATTTATTAAACCAGATTGTGACATTAAAATGTATAACTAACCTTCATTGGTCGATTATATGTACACGATTATAAAATTACCAACCGGATGAACATGTGGTTAATATATTTCTCAAATTAATAATTTGAATAATTAAAATGTTAAGATTGTAAATAAATTATGTAAATATCTTTGAAAATAATGTGGAACGGAAGTAATGTTAAAGGCGTGTTTAAAATTTTTGTAATTGTCTTCGACAATATTATAAACAATTTCTAATTGTTATAAATTAATTTATGAGTTTTTGTTATAAACATTTAAGAGTTTGTTTTATACTCTAAACAATGCTTATTAAACATTTGGATGCTAATTAAACAAGTTTAGGGATTGTCAGAATAATCCAGTGGTATTTGAGTAAAGCATTTGAAAGATTTGCGTAACAATATATTTGTGATGTCTTGCCGACATTTAAAGCTTTTGAAAGTGCTGGATTCTTACGCAACGTGGCTTGACAAGTGAGCCCATTTAACAGGTGTGTGTCAGGTTTGAAGGGTAGACCACAGCTGGCCAGACAACTGGTTATCAGCGGACGAGGTCGTCTACAGTGTGGCCTTGCGCCTATAAATACAAGTGTCATGTTTATTAAAAGAAAACAAATGCTCTATAAATGTGTATCATCCTGACTTCCTTTTTTCCAGTCCAATTGTTATAAATGTTACGTTATTTTGAGCTCGAGGGGAGCTAACATGTTGTATGAAACTTTGCAAGTCCTATAGGAGGACGTAGTCAGATTGACATGGGCTACTGATAGCCACATTTATTTTGTTGAGTTGTTAAAGTCATACCCTTTATTTGAAATAAAGCTTTTGTACAGTTCAAAGTTCTTGCCTTCGTTTTGGTTCATTTTTAAATGTCATGGTCAAGATTATTGTGGGAGCATACTTTAGAGATCCTGTTGTCAACTCAATCCCCGAGATATTTATAAGAGGTAAGTAAAGGTAAGTATAGACCCCGTCTATTTTGGTGTGTTCCACAATAATTCCTTGTTAACTTCTGTGCTCAAATCTCGATAGTATCTGTCAGTGCCATTTTCATTGGTGTAGCTGAGCCGGCGCGGTGGATTTTTGGCAATCCGATTGAGGGGGCGGATATCTGACAGCCTACTATCCGGGTAAACGGGGACAGAAGGATTGGCGCCCAACGTGGGGCTGATTCAACATAAGTGGATCACCAGGTTGAACGCCAGTAGAATTGGCAAACCTAAAACGTGTGGATCATTAGACTCAAATAAAGAGGTTGATTCTTTGTTAGATGTCTAGGCCAATTGTAGAATTTAAGAGTGTGATTATATAGGAATTAAATGTTGTATTGTATTAGGGAAATTACACTCAGAAAAGATCAGATCTTATACAACTTGAGAGAGGTTAAATAGGCTGGAAACTTAGAAAAATCGCCTATGATCTGGAATCTTATTTTATTTGACCGGCTTATGACATTTCAGTCATATTAAAGATAAAATTAAATTATTTGGATGGTAGATGTAAATTATTTGTGTTAGGATATTTTAAAATGGGCCAGGGAAATTTGAACATGTGCTTGAGTTTGTTTCAACATGAAGTGTCTTCGAAGGTTAATTATAAGGTAATTATAAGTTAGATTTAAGACAGAAAATTGATCAAATTTATATATGGTGAAAAGTGTTGCTCAGGTGTTGTTATTTTGCTCTTTTGATGTATGTCCCTACAGCAGTCTATATTTTTGAATTAATATTGTAATGGCAGATGAAAGTTTGAGGAAGATGTTAGAGGAGATGTCTGCTAATTTGACAGCAAGCATGAATAGTAGTATGAAGGAGATGGAAGCTAGGAATACTAGTCGAATGGAGGAGAATGCTAGTAATTTGAAAGCTAGCATGGATGAAAGTTTGAAAGTTATCCAGACCAGTTCTGCTAACTTAGAGGATAATATGTCGCTTATACAGATTAATACCCAAGGAATCGAGAATGCTGTAACTGACATGCGCTCAGACGTGTCAAATGTCCAAAAAGATTTATCCAATGTGCATAAAAATGTTTCAGAGGTTAAAATAGATGTGTCTAATGTGCATAAAAATGTTTCTGATGTAAAAACCGATGTTTCTAAAGTACAGAAAGATCTGACAATGTTGAATTTAGATGTTGCTAATGTCAGAGGTGATATTTCTTGTGCTAGGGCTGAAGTAGTTGTTGTTAAAAATTATGTTGCGACTGTCCAAGACAAGGTTGAGGAAGTCCAAAGAGGAATCCAAAATGTTAGAACTGATGTGTCCAATGTTCAGGTTGATATTAATAACATTCATTCGGATATAAACGAGATGCAAGGTGACATAAATAAAATTCAAGTAGAGGTCAACACAGTTTTCATAGATATTGCTAAAGTCCAAACTGATGTAAATAAAGTCAGGGAAGAGATAGAAAATTCGAAAACCCTTTGTACACGTAATATAAGTGCATTAACGACTAGGCTAGTTGAAGAGTCAGTTAGAACGACAGCATCTTTAGCAGGTTTAAAGTTTGATGTAGAGGTCATGAGAACCCAGGTATTAGACCATAATAGATTACTTAAAGAAGATATCGAAGTAGACATAGCAGAAATGTTAACGGCAAATGTAGCAGTATGGAAAGACGAGTGGAATAGGTCAAGTGGGGAACATGTAACCCAAATTCAAGAACGGATTGAAAGAAAACTTTCCAGTACTCAAATTGATATTAACAATGAAGTAGTACAGATTAGGAAAGATTTAAGCGTCAGGATGGATTCGCTATCCGAGAGACAAGTAGAAGATAGAACACAATTAGGTCAGGATGTGCAAGCATTAAAATCTGCATTAGAGGAACAGATTCATAAAGTTGTCTCTGATGTGAATGAAACGACGAGTAAACTGCAAAATTTGAAGCTAGGAGAAGCTAGTTTGATGGAGACCTACAAAGAGGAGTTAATCAAGAAAGTCTTAACGGAGATCACTGACAAGGATACAGTAGGCTTGGCTTGCGAAACCAATAGGAATTATGCCAGAAGATATAACCTAGATCCAGAAGAGAGAGACGTGACTCCTGAAGAACGTATATCCAGATTCAGGGAGGAAGATGACGAGAGGAATATGGAACCTGAGTGGAACTATCGAGATAGTGGGAAAAACTACCCGGATTCATATCCGAGGAATGTCACGGTCATCAGGAATTTCGAAGACAAACCACAAAAGTTCAGCAACACTGACAGTTTGACGCCTATAGAGTATGTCAGGAACCTCAAAGATTATTTCATCGAAGCTCACATTCCCAGAGAGAGAGAGATGAAGATAGTGGAGAGATTTTTGATTGGAGGACCCCTTGAATGGTTTTGCGCATTTAGATACACATTCAGTAACTTTGACGAGTTTGCAGAGGCGCTAATCAAGCGATTTTGGTCCATCGAAGCGCAGAATTCGTTAAGAGCGGAGGTTTATTCAAGAAAATACTCAGGTACTCTTCCAACGCGGTACGCTGATTTCTTTACGAGTCAATTGTCCCGCTTGAGATCTTTGCAACCCCCTTTGTCAACGGAGCAATTAATTGATGCAATTTCTCGTATGCTGCCTGTGGAGGTGAGGAGACTAATCATTTCATCAAACATAAGAGATTTGACCAGCATGGATGAATTACTGAGGAGGTTAGACTACACAAGTCCAATGCCTAACGTGGTACAGAAAGGTCAAAGGCATGACTTTAAAGAAATAAATACGGTATATATGGACCAAGTCCAACAAACTGACAAGCCAGATGAAGAGAAAACTGACAATGTAGGTCCTCACAGGAATAATCAGTTTAGAAATAACAGATCGCAAGGTTACCGTCCGTATCAACAGAGAAGACGCTGGAACTATAATCGAGGCAATTACAACAATGGAAGTGGCGGATATTACAACAATAATGGTTATAACAGAAATTATAATAGAAATAACCAGAACCAAAATAGAAATCAGGATTCTCAAGGTCAGGTTATGACACCCGATCAGTATCAGGAAAGAGAGAGGGAAAGCCAGCAATACCTAAAGGAGTTACGGGAAAAAGAAGCCGAAAATCAAAAGAAAAGGCAGGATGTTGTGATCGATCCTGGACCTTCTACGAGCCAGCAGAACTTAGAAAATAGAAATACTGGACAGAAGAGGAAGTAGAGAGGAGAGAATGCATTTAACCACACACAACCCAGAGTAGAAGAGATTTATGATTAAGGAACATAGAGGAAATATCATACTAGAGTAAACCAGTAATAATTTAATTTCGTGTTCAAGAGAGTTGAGATACTTGTAACACTGAGTTTAAAAACAATTTGCAACTGTTTTTAAAACGTGGTGAGGGGAGAATGCCCCCGTAAATTGAATTATGTTGAGACCACGGTGGCTATATTGGAAAATATAAAGAAGGTTAAGGCTGTCATAGTTATGACGTGGGTAGTCATGACGTAAGCACGGATGACGCAGACGTTATACCAGCAGGCTGCTTGAGCTGAGATTCTCAATGACGTCAGCATTTATTCGAGAAAGTTCCGAGATTTAAGACGCAGTCGCAGGAAACGTGGAATCATGCTGAGGAAGAAGTTATGCTATTGGAGGGGAGGCTTGAACCAATGAACGATTGTTTGAAGGAAGACGGAGATTGCTGAAACTATGGTATTTTTAATACTTTTTGGAATGCAGAATTGTGGAAATCCATTTGCAGTGGTGGCATTGTTCTGGAATTTTGATGGAATTTATTTCCTGTTTTTGAATTTTGAGTACTGTCCCCGTTTACCCGGATAGTAGGCTGTCAGATATCCGCCCCCTCAATCGGATTGCCAATAATCCACCGCACCGGCTCAGCTACACCAATGAAAATGCACTGACAGATACTATCGAGATTTGAGCACAGAAGTTAACAAGGAATTATTGTGGAACACACCAAAATAGACGGGGGTTTATACTTACCTCTACTTACCTCTTAAAAATATCTCGGGGATTGGGTTGACAACAGGATCTCTAAAGTATGCTCCCACAATAACTTTCACCATGACATTTAAAAATGAACCAAAACGAAGGCAAGAACTTTGAACTGTACAAAAGCTTTATTTCAAATAAAGGGTATGACTTTAACAACTCAACAAAATAAATGTGGCTATCAGTAGCCCATGTCAATCTGACTATGTCCTCCTATAGGACTTGCAAAGTTAGCATACAACATGTTAGCTCCCCCGAGCTCAAAATAACGTAACATTCATAGCACACTTGGACTGGAAAAAGGAAGTCAGGACGAGACACATGTATAGAGCATTTGGTTTCTTTTAATAAACATGACATTTGTATTTATAGGCGCAAGGCCACAAATGTAGACGACCTCGTCCGCTGATAACCAGTTGTCTGGCCAGCTGCCATCTACCCTTCAAACCTGACGCACACCTGTCAAATGGGCTCACTTGTCAAGCCACGTTGCGTAAGAATCCAGCACTCTCTCAAAAGTTTTAAATGTCCGCAAGACATCACAAATATTGTTACGCAAATCTTTCAAATGCTTTACTCACATACCACTGGATTATTCTGACAAACCCTAAACTTGTTAAATTATCATTCAAATGTTTAATAAGCATTGTTTAGAGTATAAAACAAACTCTTAAATGTTTATAACAAAAACTCATAAATTAATTTATAACAATTAGAAATTGTTCATAATATTGTCGAAGACAATTACGAAAATTTTAAACACGCCTCTAACATTACTTCCGTTCCACATTATTGTCAAAGATATTTACATCATTTATTTACAATATTGACATTTAAATTATTCAAATTATTAATTTGAGAAATACATTAACCACATGTTCATCCGGTTGGTAATTTCATAATCGTGTCAATATAATCGACCAATGAAGGTTAGTTATACATATTAATGTCACATTCTGGTTTAATAAATGTTTAATAATTATTATAATTATTTGTGACGGTAATCTTCATTCAAAATCTTATCTCAAATTCTTTCAATACTCTTGTTAATTATAACAGTAAATTCACTTGATTAATTTTCAAAGGACAAATACAATACATTCCAGCGGTAAATACGTCGCTTACAAAAATAGGCCCAAAATTCATCATATATTAATATATACGGCATCAAAATCTTCCACAGAATTTACTAAAAACTTCCACTAACAAATTCTTTAACATCATTAATTACTGTGGGAACCTCCTTCATTTACTTCAAGGGCATTATACATCAGCGACTTTCAACACGTTCGCTGCACTGGCGATTATACATTCATAGTTCCACTTCAAAAATTCTTATAATCATTAATTGTTTCAAAACTGTTGTCATTTAACCTTCGTGGATTTCATTCATGAATTGAAATGAAGTAAAAATTTGCCAATCACAAACAAATTTAATAGTGAATACGCTTATATACGCCTCTCTGGTCTATCAACATTTAAGATTATCATCTTCAAAGTATTGTAGTATAAAAATACTATCATCAAACAAAGTGCGACTAAACTGCAAAATAGTCGTATAGAATCCAATTAGACTGTGGAATGCAAACATTATTATTCAAATCTCTAATTGAGAAAAAACTCCTAACAAAAGTTCACGACTTTAATGCATTCAATAATACATAATTAAAGTTCATCTTTCACAAAATTGTCTATGATGCAATGGTCGTTCATAACTGACGATAAATGTCTGTGTTGCAATCAATTTCAAATAACGACTAGTATTTCCAAGATCGTCGACAACGCAAGAGATTTTAACGTTCTAAAATCATTTAAATGTTCTTCCTTCTTGATGATGACAGAAAATTGGTCAAAGTAATTAAACTGGGGTAGAAATTACTTTAATAAAGAGACACGCTGTCTGAAATTAAATCTGCCATGAAAATCATTAACTTATAGTCAAATCGGGACTACAAAAATAATAAGCAAATTACTAAAATATCTAAATATCAGTCTCAACTGATCCAAAATCATTTAACTATGCCCATGGAATAACCATGTCTTAATAAATCGTCGAAAAAGGCATAACTCATCAAGGTGTACTGAGAATAGGAATCTCAAACAAGAATATAGGGCAAAATACATGAGGACAGAAAATATGGGAAAATGGTTGCTCAGATATTGCTAGAAAACTCAAATACAATAAACGTTCACGACTACCTTATCTGCCGATCGAAGTTCCAGGGGAAAATTCCCCAAAGAAGACTGCTGATGGATCCATTTCACCAAGTTAAAGCTGAGCTCCATCCTCGAAACAGGAAACAGCACCCTCAGAGAATCGAACTGCTTCCTCCTCCGGAAATTGCACTGCTCCATGAAGACGAAAGACATCCTTCCGGCAAAATTCTTCTTTGTGAGTCGGGACTACCCTGACCTCTCTTGAAAAATCCCTGAAGATCTTGTAGAAAATCGCCATGAAGTTTTTGTAGTAATTTCCATAGAAATATTCATATTCAGTGAGTATGAAATCGTTTCCATTGCTGTTTGATAGTATTCAGCGTTGAGCCACGAAACATGGGTGTAGATGGTTGTTCACCACATGTCCGCTTGTATGGAATGGCAATTAGCGAAGTTCCATGTTGCTATCTTACTCCAACAATGTATGTCCCAATTGCATTAAAGTCCTTTAGCCTTCCATCCTCTCTTCGGTTATAGTGATAGTAGAACAAACTGCCTTATTAAACTGCTCCATAATACTGTAGCGTTGTGTCACAATTCAATCTGAAGTCTCCCTGTTATACTAGCAGTGTCAGCCGTAGCGTAGGATCTGGCGATACAGAGTGCTTCTCAGGTGACGAGAAAATCACTTTTGTCAGTCGTCTAAAATTGCTAATATCTTCTAAAATAACTCCTTGAAATTGTTCAAATTTACTACACTGGTTAATGTAGCACTGCACAATAGGATGAGCTTACAGGCAACCGCTAACTGTTCATAGCCACTCTTGTAGACGCGTTATAATGTGCGTTTTAACTTCACCTAGTTTTACTCCCAGTAAACTTGCACTGCTTGTCTGCTTGAATCACGTTCACTGCGGTGGCTTCACCACGCGTTATAAAGACGACTCTCTCTACTAATATCACTCGACGTCTTACCAAAACGACTATATAAGCACTCAAGATCTGACGATTTGAGATATGCGATATGAGATCTGACGATTGAGACTCCTCTCTTCTGCGCAAGGCCTTTTATAAACTTCATGAGGGGCGTATCCATCCCTTCCATAGCGTGTTACTGCGTCATCGCTCGAAGTTCCAACTTCGTCAATACTTGACGGATTTTCAAAATTCAAAAACTGGAAATAAATTTCACCAAAATTCCAGATCAATGCCACTACTGCAAATGGATTTCCACAATCCTTCATTCCAAAAAGTATTAAAAATACCATAGTTTCAGCAATCTCCGTCTTCCTTCAAACGATCGTTCATTGGTTCAAGCCTCCCCTCCAATAGCATAATTTCTTCCTCAGCACAATTCCACGTTTCCTGCGACTGCGTCGTAAATCTCGGAACTTTCTCGAATAAATGCTGACGTCATAAAGAATCTCAGCTCAAGCAGCCTGCTGGTATAACGTTCGCGTCATCCGTGCTTACGTCATGACCATCCACGTCATAACTATGACAGCCATAACTTTCTTCATAATTTTCAATATAGCCACCATGGTCTCAACATAATTCAATTTACGGGGGCATTCTCCCCTCACCACGTTTTAAAAACAGTTGCAAATTGTTTTTAAACTCAGTGTTACAAGTATCTCAACTCTCTTGAACACGAAATTGAATTATTACTGGCTTACTCTAGGATAGTATCTTTTCAAATTTCCAGCATTGAACTTGCCATAAATGACATTATTCTCATCATCGTAAAGTTCATAACAGTTGTTTCCATAAGCGTTCGTAATTCTAAACGGACCCATAAATACAATTCCAAATTTGGGATAGATCTTCTTGCTCATATCAGCCTTGACAGGTCTGCGTAGTAATACAAGATTTCCAACTTGTAATGGTGCACCAAAACGTTTTCCACCTACTCTTTTCAATCGTTTCTCTGCTGCTTTCTGGAGTTGTTCCTTCGCCTTGTCAATCCTCTGCTGCCTTCCTAGGTCGGGATCTCTAGGAACGTGGTTGAAAAGATTATCCCACGGCCTTTCTGGGTTTCTTCCTAGATGAAGTCGCATTGGCACTTCTCATGTGCTCTCCTGCACTGTAGAATTCAGACATTCCTCAATAAGGGGTACAAATCTCACCCAACCAGAATGATCATTAGGACAGAAAATTCGACAGAATTTCGAAAATTCAGCCATATATCTTTCAGAAGAATTCGATTCTGGGTAACGCACGCTTGAAAATAAGTGCTTAATGCCAAGCCTTTCCATATCCGCTGCAAATTCCACGGATGTAAACTGCGTTCCATGATCTGACAGTAGGTATTCCGGTTTACCAGCTTTAGGAAATACAGCATTTTCCAGTCTGCTTACAACATTCCTTGTGTTAGCTTTCTGCATGGGACTCATTGTTACAAATTTTGAGAAGACATCCACGGTAACCAACAGGTTCTGGTTACCCTGATATCCCTTCGGACAGGGGCCAAATATGTCCGTCGCCATAAGTTCGTTTGGCTTAGAAGGAATCATAGCCTTCGGTTTTCCCTTTAATAAAGCAGAGGCATACTTTGCTCTCTGACATTTGTCACATGATCGTCTGACCTTGGCAATGCTGGAACGCATGTTAGTCCAAATAAATCTCTCTTTAAGAGTATCAAGAGTTTTATCTAAACCGGCATGTCCAGTTGCGTGATGAGCTACCCACACTAAATTGACAACAAGTTTAGGTGGCACGACTATTCGGAGTTTTGTATGCGCAGAGTCAGCATACTTGCATACGATGTGTCCACTCAAGACAAAGTGTCGTGAATTTCTCCGTGTAGCTGCATAGTCAACATCAGTATTGTCCATGTAACCCTTGAGGAACCTGTACATTTTCCTTATTGGAGAGTGTCTCTTCTGTGACACACCGATTCGGGCTAATCTCCTAACGGTTTCTTGATCTTTTTGCTCCAATTGTACATGGTGTATCTGCACATTTTTAATAGGGTTACGTGATAACGCATCAGCCAGTAAGTTATCTTTCCCAGGCTGGTGGACGATAGTGGCGTTAAACTGTTGGGTGAACAAAGCCCAACGTGTCAATCTATCACTCGACATGTCAGTTTGCAGCATAAACTGTAGTGCTTTATGGTCAGTAATAATGATGACTTTATGTCCCAGCAGAATTTTCTTCCACGCTTGCAAAGCTGTCACAAAAGCTAACGCTTCAAATTCAGTCGTGAAGTAGTTTTCCTCGTGTTTCTTCAACTTCCGACTAGTGAATGCAATGTAGTGCTTGTTGCCTGCCTCGTCTTTCTGGTATAAGACTGCACTAATGCCTATTCTTGATGCATCAGACTCAATATAAAATACCTTCTCAAAGTCTGGGTACTCCAGTTTCACGTTATTTCTGAGCATCTCTTTTGCTTTCTCAAAAGCCTCATCTGCTGTGGTACTCCATTTCCATCTATTATTCTTTTTGAGTAAGTCATACAGAGGAGCCATAATTTCAGAGTATCTTGGACAGTGGCTGCTAATAAATTGGCATGCGCCTACAAATTCTCTGACTTGTTTCACCTTAGTTGGCTTTGGAAATCTCGTGATTGCCTCTACTTTTTGCATGTTTGGATGATATCCATTTTTATCAATTGTATGCCCCAAGTAATTTATCTCCTTCTTCAAGAATTGACATTTTCCAAAATTGACTTTGATATTGGCCTCCCTTAAATTCTCGAACAACTTTCTCAAGTGCACCAAATGTTCTGCGGCGCTGGGTGAAGATACGATTAAATCGTCAATGTAGCAGATTACATTTTCTTTCACTTCATCAGTGAGCCTACTATCAAGTGCTCGAATAAGTGCTGGTCCACTGTTAACCATACCAAAAGGCATTCTGACAAGGACCCATGACGTCTGGTCAAATAGGAATCCAGTGTACTGCATACTCTCTTCTTCTAGTTGAACTTGATAAAATGAAGACGTCAAGTCAAGAACGCTGAAACATGCTCTTCCTTTGAATTTTCGCAGCTGATCTCTAATCTTGGGTGGTCGGTCATTTTCTGGAAGAATCTTCAAGTTGATGGTCCTGGCATCGAGACAAAGACGTATCTGACCATTACTTTTCTTCACTACTGTGATGGGGTTTATATAAGACGACGCCTGTTTTTTAATAATCCCGTCTACCTCCATTTTTCTGATTAACCCTCGTACTTCTTGATAGTATTTCTCAGGAATGGGGTATATTCTCTTCTGGTAAGGGGTTTCATCTGTCAGCCTTATCTTGTACTTATAATCCTTAATCAATCCAGGCTTTTCATCAAAAATATCTTGGAATTCCTTTATCAGATCCTCAAATTCCCCCTGAATTTCTTCAAATCCTTCAGTTTTTCTACTGGGTATTTCTGCTAAATTCTCCACTTCATTAATTATGGTATTCAAAATTTCTTCCCTAAGGTCTATTTCCAGACTGTTTTTCACGTCCTGTTTTTCTATCTCTTCTGTGATCATGTACCCATCATTAAAGCTAATACTTCTGTTCTTCATGTCAATAACAGCTCCGACCTTCGATATAAAATCGATTCCAAGCACCATATCAAAATTGATCTTGCTCACCACAATGAAGATCTGTTCATAATTCCTTCCATTGATCTCAAAGTTCAATAACATTTGAATCTTGCACTTCACTGCCTTATCTTGAAAAATCCCTCTCACTTTGACGGTAGAAACAGGTAGAACTGTCATGTTCTCTCCTCTTAACAGACTTTGATAACAATCTTCTGAAATGATGGAAATAATTGCACCAGTATCCATCAGGGCTTTGTACTGTTGGCCATCTATCCGTACAGAAATAATAGGTAAGGCACATGGTCTTTCCTCTCTGACGATTCCCCTCTCTTCTAGTAAATCTTCATCAGTAACTTCATATATCTCATTAATTGTAATTAGGTGTGGTGTGGCAATGTATTTACAAGTTCTCACTGTCGTTGAGAAATCGGCGTTTTTTTATTGTGTTACCGACCTCAAAATTGTGCTGGCTCGTAGAAGGCCCAGGATCAATCACAACATCCTGCCTTTTCTTTTGATTTTCGGCTTCTTTTTCCCGTAACTCCTTTAGGTATTGCTGGCTTTCCCTCTCTCTTTCCTGATACTGATCGGGTGTCATAACCTGACCTTGAGAATCCTGATTTCTATTTTGGTTCTGGTTATTTCTATTATAATTTCTGTTATAACCATTATTGTTGTAATATCTGCCTCTTCCATTGTTGTAATTGCCTCGATTATAGTTCCAGCCTCTTCTCTGTTGATACGGACGGTAACCTTGCGATCTGTTATTCCTAAACTGATTATTCCTGTGAGGACCTACATTGTCAGTTTTCTCTTCATCTGGCTTGTCAGTTTGTTGGACTTGGTCCATATATACCGTATTTATTTCTTTGAAGTCAAGCCTTTGACCTTCCTGTACCACGTTAGGCATTGGACTTGTGTAGTCTAACCTCCTCAGTAATTCATCCATGCTAGTCAAATCCCTTATGTTTGATGAAATAATTAGTCTCCTCACCTCCACAGGCAGCATACGAGAAATCGCATCAATTAATTGCTCCGTTGACAAAGGGGGTTGCAAAAATCTCAAGCGGGACAATTGACTCGTAAAGAAATCAGCGTACCGCGTTGGAAGAGTACCTGAGTATTTTCTTGAATAAACCTCCGCTCTTAACGAATTCTGCGCTTCGATGGACCAAAATCGTTTGATTAGCGCCTCTGCAAACTCGTCAAAGTTACTGAATGTGTATCTAAATGCGCTAAACCATTCGAGGGGTCCTCCAATCAAAAATCTCTCCACTATCTTCATCTCTCTCTCTCTGGGAATGTGAGCTTCGATGAAATAATCTTTGAGGTTCCTAACATATTCTATAGGCGTCAAACTGTCAGTGTTGCTGAACTTTTGTGGTTTGTCTTCAAAATTCCTGATGACCGTGACATTCCTCGGATATGAATCCGGGTAGTTTTTCCCACTATCTCGATAGTTCCACTCAGTTTCCATATTCCTCTCGTCATCTTCCTCCCTGAATCTGGATATACGTTCTTCATGAGTCACGTCTCTCTCTTCTGGATCTAGGTTATATCTTCTAGCATAATTCATATTGGTTTCGCAAGCCAAGCCTACTGTATCCTTGTCAGTAATTTCCGTTAAGACTTTCTTGATTAACTCTTCTTTGTAGGTCTCCATCAAACTAGCTTCTCCTAGCTTCAAATTTTGCAGTTTACTCGTCGTTTCATTCACATCAGAGACAACTTTATGAATCTGATCCTCTAATGGAGATTTTAATGCTTGCACATCCTGACCTAATTGTGTTCTATCTTCTACTTGTCTCTCGGATAGCGAATCCATCCTGACGCTTAAATCTTTCCTAATCTGTACTACTTCATTGTTAATATCTATTTGAGTACTGGCAAGTTTTCTTTCAATACGTTCTTGAATTTGGGTTACATGTTCCCCACTTGACCTATTCCACTCGTCTTTCCATACTGCTACATTTGCCGTTAACATTTCTGCTATGTCTACTTCGATATCTTCTTTCAATAATCTATTATGGTCTAATACCTGGGTTCTCATGACCTCTACATCAAACTTTAAACCTGCTAAAGATGCTGTCGTTCTAACTGACTCATCAACTAGCCTAGTCGTTAATGCACTCATATTACGTGTACAAAGTGTTTTCGAATTTTCTATTTCTTCCCTGACTTTATTTACATCAGTTTGGACTTTAGCAATATCTACGAAAACTGTGTTGACCTCTACTTGAATTTTATTTATGTCACCTTGCATCTCGTTTACATCCGAATGAATGTTATTAATATCAACCTGAACATTGGACACATCAGTTCTAACATTTTGGATTCCTCTTTGGACTTCCTCAACCTTGTCTTGGACAGTTGCAACATCATTTTTAACAACAACTACCTCAGCCCTAGCACAAGAAATATCACTTCGGACATTAGCAACATCTAAATTCAACATTGTAAGATCTTTATGCACATTAGACACATCTATTTTAACCTCTGAAACATTTTTATGCACATTGGATAAATCTTTTTGGTCATTGGACACGTCTGAGCGCATGTCAGTTACAGCATTCTCGATTCCTTGGGTATTAATCTGTAAACGCGACATATTATCCTCTAAGTTATCAGAACTGGTCTGAATAACTTTCATATTCTCCTCCATTCGACTAGTATTCCTAGCTTCCATCTCCTTCATACTGCTATTCAGGCTTGCTGTCAAATTAGCAGACATCTCCTCTAACATCTTCCTCAAACTTTCGTCTGCCATTACAATATTAATTCAAAAATAGACTGCTGTAGGGACATACATCAAAAGAGCAAAATAACAACATCTGAGCAACACTTTTCACCATATATAAATTTGATCAATTTTCTGTCTTAAATCTAACTTATAACTACCTTATAATTAACCTTCGAAGACACTTCATGTTGAAACAAAGTCAAGCACATGCTCAAATTTCCCTGGCTCATTTTAAAATATCCTAACATAAATAATTTACATTTACAATCCAAATAATTTAATTTTATCTCTAATATGACTAAAATGTCATAAGCCGGTCAAATAAAATAAGATTCCAGATCATAGGCAATTTTTCTAAGTTTCCGGCCCATTTAACCTTTCTCAAGTTGTATAAGATCTGATCTTTTCTGAGTGTAATTTTCCTACTACAATACAACATTTAATTCCTATATAATCACACTCTTGAATACTACAATTGGCCTAGACATCTAACAAAGAATCAACCTCTTTATTTGAGTCTAATCGATCCACACGTTTTAGGTTTGCCAATCCTACTGGCGTTCAACCTGGTGATCCAGTTATGTTGAATCAGCCCCATACGTTGACTGCGCCAATCCTTCTGTCCCCGTTTACCCGGATAGTAGGCTGTCAGATATCCGCCCCCTCAATCGGATTGCCAATAATCCACCGCACCGGCTCAGCTACACCAATGAAAGTGGCACTGACAGATACTATCGAGATTTGAGCACAGAAGTTAACAAGGAATTATTGTGGAACACACCAAAATAGACGGGGGTTTATACTTACCTCTACTTACCTCTTAAAAATATCTCGGGGATTGGGTTGACAACAGGATCTCTAAAGTATGCTCCCACAATAACTTTCACCATGACATTTAAAAATGAACCAAAACGAAGGCAAGAACTTTGAACTGTACAAAAGCTTTATTTCAAATAAAGGGTATGACTTTAACAACTCAACAAAATAAATGTGGCTATCAGTAGCCCATGTCAATTTGACTATGTCCTCCTATAGGACTTGCAAAGTTAGCATACAACATGTTAGCTCCCCCGAGCTCAAAATAACGTAACATTCATAGCACACTTGGACTGGAAAAAGGAAGTCAGGACGAGACACATGTATAGAGCATTTGGTTTCTTTTAATAAACATGACATTTGTATTTATAGGCGCAAGGCCACAAAAGTAGACGACCTCGTCCGCTGATAACCAGTTGTCTGGCCAGCTGCCATCTACCCTTCAAACCTGACGCACACCTGTCAAATGGGCTCACTTGTCAAGCCACGTTGCGTAAGAATCCAGCACTCTCTCAAAAGTTTTAAATGTCCGCAAGACATCACAAATATTGTTACGCAAATCTTTCAAATGCTTTACTCACATACCACTGGATTATTCTGACAAACCCTAAACTTGTTAAATTATCATTCAAATGTTTAATAAGCATTGTTTAGAGTATAAAACAAACTCTTAAATGTTTAAAACAAAAACTCATAAATTAATTTATAACAATTAGAAATTGTTCATAATATTGTCGAAGACAATTACGAAAATTTTAAACACGCCTCTAACATTACTTCCGTTCCACATTATTGTCAAAGATATTTACATCATTTATTTACAATATTAACATTTAAATTATTCAAATTATTAATTTGAGAAATACATTAACCACATGTTCATCCGGTTGGTAATTTCATAATCGTGTCAATATAATCGACCAATGAAGGTTAGTTATACATATTAATGTCACATTCTGGTTTAATAAATTAAAAACTGTTGTCATTTAACCTTCGTGGATTTCATTCATGAATCGAAATGAAGTAAAAATTTGCCAATCACAAACAAATTTAATAGTGAATACGCTTATATACGCCTCTCTGGTCTATCAAAATTTAAGATTATCATCTTCAAAGTATTGTAGTATAAAAATACTATCATCAAACAAAGTGCGACTAAACTGCAAAATAGTCGAATAGAATCCAATTAGACTGTGGAATGCAAACATTATTATTCAAATCTCTAATTGAGAAAAAACTCCTAACAAAAGTTTACGACTTTAATGCATTCAATAATACATAATTAAAGTTCATCTTTCACAAAATTGTCTATGATGCAATGGTCGTTCATAACTGACGATAAATGTCTGTGTTGCAATCAATTTCAAATAACGACTAGTATTTCGAAGATCGTCGACAACGCAAGAGATTTTAACGCTCTAAAATCATTTAAATGTTCTTCCTTCTTGATGATGACAGAAAATTGGTCAAAGTAATTAACCTGGGGTAGAAATTACTTTAATAAAGAGACACGCTGTCTGAAATTAAATCTGCCATGAAAATCATTAACTTATAGTCAAATCGGGACTACAAAAATAATAAGCAAATTACTGAAATATCTAAATATCAGTCTCAACTGATCCAAAATCATTTAACTATGCCCATGGAATAACCATGTCTTAATAAATCGTCGAAAAAGGCATAACTCATCAAGGTGTACTGAGAATAGGAATCTCAAACAAGAATATAGGGCAAAATACATGAGGACAGAAAATATGGGAAAATGGTTGCTCAGATATTGCTAGAAAACTCAAATACAATAAACGTTCACGACTACCTTATCTGCCGATCGAAGTTCCAGAGGAAAATTCCCCAAAGAAGACTGCTGATGGATCCATTTCACCAAGTTAAAGCTGAGCTCCATCCTCGAAACAGGAAACAGCACCCTCAGAGAATCGAACTGCTTCCTCCTCCGGAAATTGCACTGCTCCATGAAGACGAAAGACATCCTTCCGGCAAAATTCTTCTTTGTGAGTCGGACTACCCTGACCTCTCTTGAAAAATCCCTGAAGATCTTGTATAAAATCGCCATGAAGTTTTTGTAGTAATTTCCATAGAAATATTCATATTCAGTGAGTATGAAATCGTTTCCATTGCTGTTTGATAGTATTCAGCGTTGAGCCACGAAACATGGGTGTAGATGGTTGTTCACCACATGTCCGCTTGTATGGAATGGCAATTAGCGAAGTTCCATGTTGCTATCTTACTCCAACAATGTATGTCCCAATTGCATTAAAGTCCTTTAGCCTTCCATCCTCTCTTCGGTTATAGTGATAGTAGAACAAACTGCCTTATTAAACTGCTCCATAATACTGTAGCGTTGTGTCACAATTCAATCTGAAGTCTCCCTGTTATACTAGCAGTGTCAGCCGTAGCGTAGGATCTGGCGATACAGAGTGCTTCTCAGGTGACGAGAAAATCACTTTTGTCAGTCGTCTAAAATTGCTAATATCTTCTAAAATAACTCCTTGAAATTGTTCAAATTTACTACACTGCTTAATGTAGAACTGCACAATAGGATGAGCTTATAGGCAACCGCTATCTGTTCATAGCCACTCTTGTAGACGCGTTATAATGTGCGTTTTAACTTCACCTAGTTTTACTCCCAGTAAACTTGCACTGCTTGTCTGCTTGAATCACGTTCACTGCGGTGGCTTCACCACGCGTTATAAAGACGACTCTCTCTACTAATATCACTCGACGTCTCACCAAAACGACTATATAAGCACTCAAGATCTGACGATTTGAGATATGCGATATGAGATCTGACGATTGAGACTCCCCTCTTCTGCGCAAGGCCTTTTATAAACTTCATGAGGGGCGTATCCATCCCTTCCATAGCGTGTTACTGCGTCATCGCTCGTAGTTCCAACTTCGTCAATACTTGACGGATTTTCAAAATTCAAAAACTGGAAATAAATTTCACCAAAATTCCAGATCAATGCCACTACTGCAAATGGATTTCCACAATCCTTCATTCCAAAAAGTATTAAAAATACCATAGTTTCAGCAATCTCCGTCTTCCTTCAAACAATCGTTCATTGGTTCAAGCCTCCCCTCCAATAGCATAATTTCTTCCTCAGCACAATTCCACGTTTCCTGCGACTGCGTCGTAAATCTCGGAACTTTCTCGAATAAATGCTGACGTCATAAAGAATCTCAGCTCAAGCAGCCTGCTGGTATAACGTTCGCGTCATCCGTGCTTACGTCATGACCATCCACGTCATAACTATGACAGCCATAACTTTCTTCATAATTTTCAATATAGCCACCGTGGTCTCAACATAATTCAATTTACGGGGGCAGTACCTTCTTCAAGGCCACGGCCGCCTCCTTCCCTATTCCTTGCCTATCCATCCTGACCATACATTACCTTCCCTCATGAGGTCCCTGTTCGCTTTGCAGGTGAGGCCGCCTGGGCGAGGTGCCAATCACACCTCACCAGTAGTATCCACTCCGATTAGATGTTCCCAGCTCTAGGACACTGCCCGTAGAGGCGGTAGTGGTGAGTTCCCTCGCTGAGTCCGTGGGTTCCACCAACCTGGAGGAAAATGACTAACAAAAGAAAAGAAGTTCGGTGAAGAACTAAAGCATATTTTCATATATTCTACTTATGTTAATTGCCACTATCAACATACAAAACTTCAGTTTCATTGCTGTAATAGATTCGTAGATATTGAGAACCGACGAAATATGTCGTAAGGTCGCCATGATGGAATTTTATATGTGTAGGTCTTAGAGTTATGTAGACTACTGTTACATGAAGATTATTTTGTACGTTTAGTATTCAAACTTCAATCGCATGATTAGGACACAAGAAGTAAAAACGAGATTCTAAAATTTCGCACAGCTGCCACCTTGTAGTTATGGAAATAATTGAAAAAATTAGATGCCAGTGGATTAATATTTGTATAAAGATTTACTGTACCAAGTTTCACAGCACCCGGATGGTTAAATTGCGAGAAACGTCCATGTGAATATTTATACTTCACGTCACCGCCAAGTTGGATTTGTGATCACCAGGTTATTGAAAGTCCTATACGTGAACTTTTGTTCATAGCCCCTATGAACATACAAACATTCAGTTTGATTGCTGTAATATTCGTTGATATTGAGAACCGTCTAAATATTTCGGATGGTCGCCATGTTGGATTGTTATATGTATAGGCCATAGAGTCATGTACCATTAAAGGAAAATTATTGCGTAGGTTCATTATTCAAACGTTCAATTCGATCGCATGATTACGACACAAGAAATAAAAACGTAATTTTAAAATTCGCACAGCCGCCATCTTGAGGTTATGTAAACAATTGAACTAGATTAGATACCAGTGCATTACAATGTGTATAAGCATTTCCTGTACCATTTCCTGGATCATTAAATCGCGATATAAGTCTATTTAAAAATTTAACTTCGCATGGCCGAGATGTACGTTTTGTTGTTAACTGATTTCTGAAAGTCTCGTAGATGAACTTTCAGTAGTGCCCTTGGTCTTCGTACAAAATTTCAGGGTGATACCGGTAATAGTTTGAGAGATATTAAATGCCGGTGAAATATTTCGCACAGCCGCCATCGTGAGGTTATGTAAACAATTGAACGAAGTTAGATGTTGGTGCATTATAATGCGTATAAACATATACTGTACCAAGTTTCATTGCGTTTGGTTGGTTAAATCGCAAGAAACGTCTATTTAAATGTCGCAATTTCGGTTGGCCGCCATGTTAGGTTTGTAGTTAACAGGTTTTCAAAAGTTACATAGATGAACTTCGAGTAGTTCCCTTTATCACCGTAAAAATTTCCAGTGAGATATCGCGAATATTTTCGGAGATATTGAATGCTGGTGAAATATTTCGCACAGCCGCCATGTTGGATTGGTGAGAGGTAACAAAATTTGAAGGGCACGGTCGGGGTCGTCCAGAATAGGGCTATGAACTTACCGAGTTTCATTGAAATCTCTCCAGACGTTTAGAAGTTATTAGGGGGGACACACACCATTTCACACACACCATCTCACACACACACGCACACACAGCAGACACACGGACAAAAGGTGATCTCATAAGCCTATTTTTTCATGAAATGCAAATAGGCACAAAAGTACCGTCCCAGCATTTGTCAGAAGATGAAAATGGGAAACCACGTTAAACCATTTCAAGGAAGGCTGGCGATGGGGTTCGAACTTCGAACAAACTCGTCTTCAGAGCCTGGAAATGGTCTGACAACATGGGCTTGCACCTCAATGCGCTATCTTCTCCGATTGGTGCCACAGTCCCCTACTATTGGGTTTAAATTGGATTAGGTGTATACATTTATTATGAGCTGACTGTACACGTTTTCAGGACGGTTCTGCACGCCTTCTGTAGCAACAACAAAAAAATATTGGCGAAGAGCGAGGGAGGGAGGGAGGCTTTGTAGAGGCTTCACCTGTGTGTCGAGCGCGGACCAGGTAACGGAACAGTCTGCCCCCCCCCCCCATCCTCTGTACCCTCGTACACTGCCCGCAGGGGTGCAAACCCGTGAAGCATAACTGAGAAGAGGAGGTTCGATTCCTACCTCGTAGCCTGCCCCCCATTTCTACTCCAGGCAAATGCTGGGATGTGTCCCAACTTAAGGCTACGGTCGCCTTCTTCCCAATCCTATCCCCAATTTATAATGTGCGTTCAAAAAGTAACGAGCCGGAGGCAGGAATGCGCAAACCGGTGACTACATCGGCTAATCATGGCGTGTGTAACGAGGTTTGGTTCCGACCAGAGCGTGGAAGGTCACAGCCTGTCGCTAGAGGGCACGCGTGCACGTCACGTGACGATAAAAAGCGAGCAGCAGTATACATCAATCGTCCTACGCTGCCAGTCGCATTGCAAACAGTGACATGGAGGCGTCAACCGAAGAGCAAAGAGGGGTTGTTCGGTTTCTGACAATGGAAGGAGTAGGGGGAACGGACATTCATCGCACAAGTGTACGGCGAACACTGCATGTCCCTTGCAAGGGTCAAGGCGTGGCACAAGTGCTTGAGGGAAGGACGGGTGTCGTTAGCCGATGATGCCCGGTCTTGGGCACCCCCCTGCATTACCGATGGCATCGTCCAGCTGGTTGATGCACTCATTACCCAGGACCGCCGAGTGACAGTGAACGCCATAGCCGCCGTGGTCGCTCCACGACAATGCCCGACCTCATACGGCCAACACAGTCGCGGCATTCCTGCAGAAATTCAAATGGGAGGTTCTCGGCCACCCTCCGAACAGTTCAGACCTCTCTCCCTGTGATTACGCCATGTTTGGTCGCCTGAAAAGGGCTCTGCGGGGCCAACGATTCACCTCGGACGCCGACGTCCAGCTGTACGTGAGGAATTGGTTCACATCGCAGCCCAGGGAATTTGATGAGACAGCCATTCACCGCCTCGTGTCACAGTGGGACAAGTGCCTCAACAGCCAGGGCCAATACTTCTAACATACAGGTATTGGTTTCTGTAATTATGCCTCCGGCTCGTTACTTTTTGAACGCACCGTATACAAATACGGCCGGCTCCGTGGTGTTGGGGTAGTGCACCTGGATTCGATTCCCGGCTCCGTCAGGGATTTTAGAAACTGACGTTAGGGCTGGAACGGGGTGCACTCAGCCTCGTGAGGACAATTGAGTAGCTCTCTGACATTGAATCAGCGCCTCAGTCACGAAAACCAAGATTAACGGCAGAGAGGACCCGATGCGCTGACCACGCGTCACCCCAATATCTGCTGGCAAAATGGCTGGGCAGCGGTCGCTTGGTAGGCCTAGGCCCGTCAAGGCTTTAGTGCCAGGGGTTATTATTATTATTTATAGCCTATATATCATATAATTTACAAATACACACAGTAGTACAGCCATTTCAATAACGCAGTTATCAAACAAATTCCACACACACCCAAAAATAGAGCCCACATTTGTTGTTGTCGTCGTCGTGTGGCCTGCTGAGAGGCCGAGTGCAGGTCTTTCTAGTCGACGCTCGTGGGCGACCTGAGCTTCGGATGAGAGATGGAACGGAAGATGATGAAAGAAACTCGGCAAGGATGTGGAAGGAAGCGGCCGTGGTCTGTCAGAAGGTACCGTCCCAGCATTTGCCTGGTGATGAAAATGGGAAACCACGGAAAACCATTTCAAGGACGGCTGACGGTGAGGCTCGAACCCATGCGTCTACTGAGTCAGCAGAGAGCTTGCTCCTATGACCTAACGCTGCGCTTTAGCCAGCGTAGCCACTGCTGTCGGCCCCCCATAAAATAAGTTGGGGAATTCGGATGTGGGACTAATTTTACTACATTAAAATTGTTTCTCTCAAAATCGGCTTCGTTGGTGTAGTCGGTAGCATGCTGAACTGCTGTGCCCAAGGTCGCGGGTTCAAACCCGGCCGAAGTCCTTGGATTTTTAAGAGCGTTAAAATTCTTCAGCATGCCTTCCTTCGGAGGGGAAGTAAAGCCAGCGGGCCCATGTCATAGATTTATGGCATGTAAAAGAACTTACAACTGCAATTGGTGGATTGTAGCAAAATTTGAGAGGTTATAATTGGCTAGTTAGAAACGTTTTATCAAGTTCCAACGTTCGCCGCAAGACCAGTGACAGTGGCGTCTGGTATCCCGAGTTAGAACTATTTGAAATTAAACCTCATTCATCTTCATTCATTTCATCTCTCATTAACTCCTCTCGTGAGGTTGGGGTCAGGAAGGGCATCCGGCTGTAGAAACTATCAGCTACGTGGAATATCATCGCATCCAATCCCAGACCCCGTTGGAAATCGTGATTAACAAGGGGCAGACATAGTTTGAAAATTGGATCTCTCAAGTCTTCTTAAATGTTATGTCCCGGGAGGTGGCCTGCACGCTAAATCATCCACCACGGCCACGAGGGCAGTGACAGGAAATCCGGAGATCGTAGGTTCAAATCCTAGTGCTAATAGCGGCTATTGTCCACAGTCCTTTCAGGTAAATAATAATAATTTCGTATGACCTCGGGTGCCGGGTGTAAGCTTTGTAATTGGACACCCAGACGGCAGCTTGCATGTCAAATTTTGTTGTTCCTTGAAGCACTATACAATTCTAGGAGGTTAGATATCTAAGCTCCTTGACACTATAGCGCTTTCTAGTAGATAAATGACGAACTTTGTGTTGACGGAAAATCCCGAGATTAATTTTGCCATTATGAACACGGCCTACTGAATTCAAATGGGTTCTTTAACATGCCAACATCGTATGACATGCGTATCGTGATTTTTTCCGCCTTTCAAAAATCACTTACCGCAGCCAGGAGAGAACCTGCAATCCGACACGATAAGCACTCATCAAGCAAATGCCGGGATAGTACCTTACTTCAAAGTCCCGAGGCGCATACCCCATCCTTGTCCCTAATACACACCAATACAGGTTATCGGACAAGTTCAACAAACATCCAACTACATGGGGCTGATGACCAAGATATCCCAAGTCCGTGAAATGAATTAATAACAATCTTAAACTTGCAACCTTCGGTGTTGTTTGTAGCATGCTCCCGAAGATCACGGGTTCAAACCTGGCCGAAGTCGTAGGTATTTTTAAGAGCGTTAAAAATCCCTCAGTGTGCCCTCCATCAGAGGGGAAGTAAACCTGGTGGGCCCATGTTATAGATGTATGGCTTGCCACGGTGGGTGAGTGGATAGCGTGTCGGACTATTAACCCCAAGATTGCAGGTTCGCTCCTGGCCGTGGTAAGTGATTTTTTGAAAGGCGGCAAAAATACGACACGCATGTCATACGATGTTGGCACGTCAAAAAACCCATTTGATTTCAGTTGGCCGTGTTCATAATGGAAAAATTAATCTCGGGAGTTTCCGCCAACACAAAGTTCCTCATTTCTCTACTAGAAAGCGCTATAGTGTTCAAGGAGCTTAGATATCTAACCTCCTTGACTTCTATAGTGTTGCAAGGAACAACGAAATTCGACATGCAAGCTACCCTCTGGGTATCAAATTACAAAGCTTGCACCCGGCAGCCGAGGCCATACGATATTATTATTATTATTATTATTATTATTATTATGGCATGTAAAAGAACCTTCCACTAACTACAATTATGTGAGGCTAAATTTGTAGGTAAGTTTGATTAATGCTGTATTAAGTTCCAACGGTCGCCGCCAGGTGCCGGTTGTGGTGGCATCTAGTAGCCAAGTTCGTAACTAGGGGTCGTTGACCGTAGTATTTGGTAGCAAAAGTAGGAACTACTTGAAATTGATCGTCAGCAGTCCTTACCTGAATTACAACTGGGTGAGTGAGTTAGCCGTGGTCGTTACGGCATGGCTGCTGGCAGTCGCTCGCATCTGGGAGGCGAGGAGGTCCGAATCCCGCCACCTTGAAGATGTTTTTTTGTGGTTTTCCATCTTACTTCCAGGCAAATGCCGGGGTTGGTCCCTAACTATAGGCCACAGCCGCTACCTTCCAACTCCTTGTCCTTACATTCAAACTTTCCTCCCCAGACAACAATCCACAGGCAACGGTACTTGGGTGTCCGCATAGAAGTAGCTACAAACTGGCGAGCCAAACATGTCCTCGGACACTCCCGGCAATAAAAGCCAACGCAAAAAAGAAAAGCTGAATTACAGAAGACACACACTAATACAGACAGTCATCACGGTGGGTGAGTTGATAGCGTGTCGGTCTACTAACCCCAAGATTGCATGTTCGCTCCTGGCCGTGGTAAGTGATTTTTGAAAGGCGGCGAAAATACGACACGCATGTCATACGATGTTGGCATGTCAAAGAACCCATTTGAATTCAGTAGGCCGTGTTCATAATGGCAAAATTAATCTCGGGAGTTTCCGCCAACACAACGTTCCTCATTTCTGTACTAGAAAGCGCGATAGTGTTCAAGGAGCTTAGATATATCTAACCTCCTTGACTTTCATAGTGATTTAAGGAACAACGAAATTCGACATGCAAGTTAACCTCTGGGTGTCAAATTACAAAGCTTGCACCCAACACCCGAGGCAATACGATATTATTATTTACACCGGTTATCAGACAGATTCTACACACACCCAAAGTACGTACACGGAGCTACATGACCGCGTTGTCGCAGTCCCTAAACTAAGGAACAAACCAACCAACAATGCGAAAAATAATAGGGTTAACTTGTTTCTGTGTCAGAAAAGATGGCACGTGCAGCTAGCCTCCAATTACTGTAGGTGTGATGATTGTGATACCGGCTAATGGGATTACCAGACACGCTAGTCTAGACGCAGTGCAGTGCGTTGCCATGGTTACGAGGCGCGGCGCTGCACAACGCGTTGCTATGGCAACAAGACATGACGCGACCAAGGTGCCCTTGATATTTTAGTTCTACTTCACTGATGGATGTTTAAAAACGTGCCATGCCAATACACGTGTAGCCTGGCAGACATTTAGTTGTTGTTGATTCATTTGAGGGACTTGGACATCGCGGTCACTTGGCCCCGTGCATTTGGGTGTCTGTGAGTATGTATAGGATTTGTCTGACAACCTGTGTCATCGTCGAAACTAGCTTGCCACGGTGGGTGAGTGGTCAACCTGTCGGTCTACTGACCGTGGTAAGTGATTTTTGAAAGGCGGCAAAAATTACGACACCATGTCTTACGATCTTGGCATGTCAAAGAACCCATTTGAATTCAGTAGGCCCTGTTCATAATGGCAATATTAACGTGGGAGTTGACGCCAACACAAAGTTCGTCATTTCTCTACTAGAAGGCCCTATAGTGTTCAAGGAGCTTAGATATATATAACCACCTTGCCTTTCATAGTGCTTCAAGGAACTACGGTATTCGGCATGCAAACTACCCTTTGGGTGTCAAATAACAAAGCTTGCACCCGGCAACCGAGGCCACACAATATTATTATTATTATTATTATTATTATTTCTTGTCGAAACTTAATGTTTTACAATCGATCAACACGATTGTACCCGCTTCAGTGGCGTAGTCGGTAGCATGCTGAGCTTCTATGCCCAAGATCGCGGGTTCAAACCCGGCCGAAGTCGTCGGATTTTTTAAGAGCGTTAAATTTCCTCAGTATGCCTTCCTTCGGAGGGGAAGTAAAGCCGGCGATCCCATGTCATAGATTTATGGCATGTTAAAAAATCTTCCACTAATACACCTGTGTGAAGCTAAATTAATTATAGGTTAAACAACGCGTCGCCTCCGTAGCGTAGCGGTCAGCATGGTTAGCAGCCGCCCCGGAGGTCCTGGGTTCGATTCCCGGCTCTGCCACGTAATTCGAAAAGTGGTATGAGGACTGGAACGGGGTCTACTCAGCCTCGGGTGGTCCAAATGAGTAGAGGGGGTTCGATTCCCACCTCAGCCATCCTCGAAGTGGTTTTCCGTGGTTTCCCACTTCGTCTTCGGGCAAATGCCGGGATGGTACCTACTGTAAGGCCACGGCCGCCTCCTTCCCTCTTCCAAGCCTATCCATCCCGATCTTCCATCCCTTCCCATCCCTCACGAGGCCCCTGTTCGCTTTGCAGGTGAGGCCGCCTGGTCGAAGTGCTGATCACACCTCCCCAGTTGTATCCATCCCGACCAGATGTTCCAAGCTCCAGGACACTGCCCATAGAGGCGGTAGTGGTGAGTTCTCTCGCTGAGTCCGTGGGAACCACCAACCTAGAGGGTAAATTGTCTAAATAAAATAAAATTAAACAACGCTCAAATTAGGACGCTCAAATTAGGTTCCTACTTTCGTCGCCAGGAGCCGACTGCAGTGGCGTCTAGTAGCCAAGTTCTGAACTAGTAGTCGTTGACGGTGGCGTTTGGCGACAAAAGTAGGAACTACTTGAAATTCAAAATCTGCAGTCCTTACTTAGAATTAGAAACAGATAACACTCACTAATACAGACATCACATCACATCACTTCGGTTATCAGACAGATTCTACACACACCCAAAGTACACGGGGCTACATGACCGCGTTGTCGCAGCCCCTAAACTGAGGAACCAACCAACCAGACTTGTTTAATAACTTACGTTCTAGAGAAGAAATTGGGAAATAATGGAAAATAAATGTCCTCAATCCGCAAACAATGAGGATTGAGTCACTCGGAAGGAAGGAGAGCCATGAAAGGCAGATAGGAAAGAGGAGAGAGACCGTCCTAAAGTCAGTGGAAAAAGGGGAAAACGGAGCCACTTGAGTAATCCCTCGGTGTCGCCAACTTCCGAACTCAGCTCCACCACTTCTAGTACACCCTGGATATTGCTACATCCTCAGGGGCTCACGGCTGGTGAGTTCGGGAGTTGGCGACCCCGAAGGATTCTTGAGCTGGGTCCGATCCCCCCCACTGTTTCCATTGCCTCTGGGGTGGACCCTCTCCTCTTTCACTTTCCTATCTGCCTTTCATGGCTCTCCTTCCTCCCAAGTCCCTCAATTCTCATTCTTCGAGGGTAGGAGGGCATTTCTTTTCCTCCTGTCCTTTATTTGCCTTATTCTCCTTTTGTTTTCCATTTCTTCTTCTAGTATATAAGTTAGTAGTTAGTATTAGTTATAGTTTACATTTCATTTTCATCTTCACGATCAGCCAAACCATTAGGGGCCGATAACCTAGATTTTAGGCCCCCTTAAAACAACAATTATCATCATCATCAGCTTCTTGGCTACCCCTGTCCGGCAGAGCGGATTACGTGAACTTGGCGTGTTTCTCTGTCCGAGTAGCCAGGGGAAATGTCTCGACTCGGCGAATAGACTTTAGTCAATACGCCACGAGGCGATCAAATGAGGTTTTACAGTACCAACTTCTTTTGGGGGTAAAAACTAGAAGGGGATTTGGATGATTATGTCAGCAAGAAACTTTCAATACCACGAAGGTGACAAGAGCAGTAAATTGAGAACTAGTTCAGTGGGTTAATTATTCAAAGGGTGGTATAACCTCTATTCATAACTTTCAAACACAGCACAATTCCCAGTAGCATGAACGAGACGGGGTGCTTGAAGCTAAAAGTGACACCAGTCCTTGTATAATAATACACTAGAAAGGCGTTTTGCCATCTTTGAATGCTGTTTCTGTCTGTAGGGCTTTCCAGACCAGACAGTCCTTCAGTGAAGTGGCGCAGGAGAATTCCTGAGTCAGCAGCTGTGGCGGGGGGCGACTTTCTCTCTCGCGCCAAACCGCACTGTGCCAGGTCAATGCTCCGATATACTGTACTCTTCAATCAATATTTCCTTAATTCTTAATAATGTATAGCTTAGGGCAGGGTTGTTTCAAGAACAGGCACTCCAGAAGTCATTGACTTGCAACGCCAGTCTTAGTGCCTTGCCCGATTGCTTATTACTAGGGCTCGGATTTTTAGGTGCTAAAAATCGGGAAAATATTTATTTTTATGTATTCAAAATACCTGAAATATGTGACAAAAAAGTAAAAATATTTAATTATAATTTAGTTTATTAATGTGAATATAAACAATATGCAGTGCTCACGAATGCAATTTATGCTAAGTCTCACTGACTGCTGAAGCATTACCATACACAACGAGATACATATTCAGGTTGTCCATCACAAATGACCAGCGATTATCGCCGAAACACTTCTTCTAAAGGCACGAAACTGCGGCAATATGTTTCTTGCCCTCAAGGTGTGGTGTAACTTGAGATCGCTGGTCAGCCTTGATTGCTTTCCCACATGGTTGGCAGAACAGAACGCCCCCATCAGAAGTAAAATTATCCTTAAATTCTGCAACAGACGATCACTTGTAGTTGCTATTACTTTAGATATCGTAGAACTGCCTTACACTTCACAGTGTCAGAATTGAACTGAATTTGAGTGACACTGGTTCCAGGTAGCTCTAGCACGTGGTGTAATATGGCTATGGACAAGGAAATCCCCGATTTTCACAGTGAGTGGCACAGGGTGACAAGTTACCATGCTTAGTAATTTCAGTTGCAATAACACAGTTGCATTGTCTCCAATCAGCTTGGTCATGCTGACATATGCTCTGCATGAAGATTAGATAGCTCACAGGTTATTCCCCGTTGAAGTAACACAGAACAAAAATGCAATAAACTGAAAGATCTAGCATACGGTAGTGGTACTGATTTTAAAAAATGTAAATATTATGTCTTTTTATGTGCTAATAAGTGAAAAGCAGGAATTTATGTATTTATAGAGAAAATGCTTAAAATATGTATTTACATAAAACAATATTTATTTACCTAAAAATCCTAGCCCTACTTATTACAGTATAAGGGGTGTTACAAATCTAAACCCACATGGTTCATTGAAATTGTCAAAGATTTGACAAACGCCAAAATTCAGACAGACACAATAGCAAACAGATCACTCATCAGAGAAGCTATTCAAAAGGCAAAATTTCAAGAAAGGAAGAAACAAACAACTGGCAGAAAGTGGACTCAGGAGGAGAATGATCGTCACTCTAGAACGTTGAAATAAATTTGGAAACAAAGGATATTGAATACAATGGACAATAGCCAACGTTGATTCATCGCACCCTCCAAATGGGTTATTCGAAAGAAGAAGAAGATAAGGGGTGTTCAAATGAAAAGGTACGAAACGATACTGTGGGTGCAATTTATTCGTTATTCGAAAGTAATCACCACAGGTATGTGCACAGGTGTCCCATTGCTTCACTAGCCGCAGGATTCCCTGTTCCCAGAAGTCTTGTGGTTGTGACAGGAGCCAATCCTGTACAGTGTCCTTTAGTTCGTCATCCGAGTGGAAACGTTTTCCCTTGAGACGAACCATTAACAGTGACGTGTATTGTGCGACACTCCGTAGCCTACGCAAGTCCATCAAGAAGGAACAAACGACCTGGACTGCTCACGAAGAGAGTCATTCTGCTCCATGATAACGCTCACCCACACATCTCTAACGTCACACAAGGTGTATTGGGCACGTTCAAGTGGGAGCAACTTGAACATCCGCCGTACAGTCCGGACTCTCACTCTGCGACTTCCATATGTTTGGTCCGTTAAAAAATCATCTCAAAGAAAACCATTTCCAATCGGACGACGAACTAAAGGACACCGTACATGATTGGCTCCTGTCACAACCACAAGACTTCTGGGAACAGGGAATCCTGAAGCAATGGGACACCTGTGCACAGGTCTGTGGTGGTTACTTTTGAATAACGAATAAATTGTACCCACAGTATCGTTTCGTACCTTTTCATTTGAACATCCCTCATACAAGGAGTAAAGATACAATGAGAAATAATTTAAACTCTGAGATTTGCTGATGTCATCGTCATCTTAGCCGACAGACCAGACGATTTGAATGAGTTTTAAATGGTATGGATTCTGTCTTGAGGAAAGAATTCATGATGAAAATTAATAAATATAAAACCAAAATATTGGAATGCAGCCGAAAGAAATCAGAAACCCTTATGGATGTCGAATTGGCAGGTGAAAAGCTTAAGACAGTAGGTGACTTCTGTTACTTACAAAGCAAAATAACCAGTGATGGACGAAGCGAAGAGGATATGAAAAGTAGGTTAGCACAGGCAAGGAAAGCATTTCTACAGAAAAGGAATCTGTTGGCATCGAATATAGGCTACAGATTTAGGTATTAGTAAGTCATTTTTGAAAGCATTTGTCTGGAGCGTGGCGCTCTATGGAAGTGAAACCTGGACTATTGGTGCAGCAGAAAAGAGGAGAATTGAAGCGTTTGAAATGCGGTGTTACAGGAGAATGATGAAGATCAGATGGGTAGATAGGGCTACTAATGAAGAGGTATTGATACGAGTGGGAGAGGAGAGATGTTTATGGCGACTGCTAATGAAGAGAAGAAATAGGTTGGTAGGACACATACTAAGACACCCAGGAATAGCAAGCTTAGTTATGGAAGGAAGGGTCGAGGACAAGAACTGGAGGGGTAGACCAAGGTTAGAATATGTTAAACAGATTGCCTCGGATCTAGGGTGTGGTAGTTATGTAGAGATGAAGTGATTCGCTCAGGACAGGGAAGCATTGAGAGCTGCATCAAACCAGTCGAAGGACTGAAGACTCAAACAACAACAACAACAACCACATTGATAGCCAGATAGAGAGTAAATGGCATCCGTCTTACTCAAGAACAGCCTGTGTTATGTCAAGATGGCGCTCTCACGTGACCAGCCCTTTATAGTTAATATTCGACTGCTTTATTGTATACTAGCAACCCGACCCGGCTTCGCCCGGGAACAGTTATGAACGCTTTACGTGATAAGCGCTTTTTTTTCCAATGTCAATGAACAACGATCAACATTCGTTTTACGTCTCGGCAAGATGGGTTAAAATCGCTGACTGGACTATTAATTATATTATCATGGAGATGCATGTGCAACAAATTCTTGTCAGACGTAATTGAAGAATGGCGAAGTGCATGAAACACAAATCCCCCTTCCGTCCAATTTTAACTTGACTGTGAATTTTGCGGAACGAAAAGTTCACAGGCGAAATGAAGAAAAGCCGAGGAGCACTTCCAGGGAAACTCCAAACACAACCACTCTTCTCTAAAGTATTTTATCTTTTAACATGACTCCACAGTTTGCTGCTGGCTGTATCTGTGGCAATAAGCCCGTCCGCTAGCTAAGCTGTAACTGGGGTGATAGACTCGCCCCTAGCTATCTCGTAAACTGTCACCTCAGTAACCAAATGGAGATTGTTGGAAGAAATGAAAACGTAAAAACACTTATAGTAGGCTATGTATTGAAGATAGAGATATGCTCACCCGGGCTTTTTTGTACAACTTTTCATGCTGAACAATTCTTACACTCATAGTATATATATATATTTTTAACGGTTTACCCAGCGTAAGCTTAAAAAGCGCACGGACACCTGTTTTTTTTTCGACCTATTCACTGAAATTGTTAGTGCTTGACTTCCTTTGGTCATAAATAAATTATTTTCTACAGAAACCTTCCTCGAGATATCCTTTACAAAATGGCGAAAACTGCATCAAAAACCATTGAGTGGTTCTCGAGATTACCCGTGACATCCAAGAATCGGGGACTTTGTTTTATACTAAGTAGAGAATATACGCCAATCAGTATAATTTAATATAATATAATCCCCCTTCCGTCCAATCTTAAATTGACTGTGAATTTTGCGGAACGAAACGTTCACAGGCGAAATGAGAGTTGCACTTCCAGGGAATGGCGAGGTGAATGAAACTCAAATCCCCCCTCCGTCCAATCTTAACTTGACTGTGTTTCAGAGGCGAAATGAAGAAAACCCGAGTTGCAATTCCAGGGAAACTCCAAACACAGCCACCCTTCACAGAAGTCTTAACTCAACACGACTCAACGGTTTGCTGCTGGCTGTATCTGGGGCAATAGTTCGCCCGCTAGCTAGGCTGTAACAGGGATGATAGACTCGCCCTTAGCTAGGTCGTAAACTGTCGCCTCAGTAGTTGAATGGACAAGGTTGGAAGAAATTAAAACGTAAAATCACTTATAGTGGGCGATGTATTGAAGATAGACATATGCTCTCGTGGACTTTTTTGTAGAACTTTTCATGTTGAACAATTCTTACACTCATAGTATTTAGATATTTTTAACGATTTGTCCAGCGTAAGCTTACAAAGTGCTCGGAAGCCAGGTTTTTTTTTCGACCTATCCACTGAAATCGTTACTGCTCGGCTTCCTTTGATCATAAATAAATTATTTTCAACAGAAACCATCCTCGAGATATCCTTTACAGAATGGTGAAAACCGCATCAACATCCATCCAATGGTTCTCAAGTTTGCCCGTAACATCTAAGAATTGGGGACTTTGTTTTATACTAAGAAGAGATAGAGATTATCAGGGTTGGGAAGTGCCGTGTTACTTGTAACGCCATCCTAATTAGTAACCACTACTTTTATTGTAACGACGGTACTAATTGAATCCCATTTTTCTGAAAGGTAACATGTACATAAATACAAATTTTACAGGAGGTAAAAAAAACTATTTATTCCAGTAAATAAACAAGATGTTCAGGAAAGAACATATAGCCTACTTTCTCCTAAATGCATGGGTATTGTTATAACTCTTTGTCCTTTTCAAGGAGTATAATTGAATGTTGGTTGTAATAGCCTGTTGAAATACAACGTGTTATACGGATATTAAACATGAATATGAGGTGCACCTTTGCTAGTGCTACCTCTGTACAAAATTTCATTCAATTCGGTTTCACCGTATTTGAATTGATATGGTGAATCAATTTGCACACATACATGGCTGCTATCTGCAAAATATTGGGCTGATGACCTTGTCGTTTGGTCAAAAGATGCTTATAAGTATTACATAAAGGTATATTGTTGCAAAATATAGTAGAGATCAGATGATTAGGTTGGTCGTAATTTGATTTAAGCTTTTAACATTTTGGTGGCCGCCATTACGTTTCCGTAAAGATGGCGGCGATATAAAACATGACACTGAGGTGCCCTTTCTAGTGCTATCTCTATGATAGTACTATGATTGTTCATCCTCAACAAGTGTCCATAAAACTGTATTCTCCTTTTATACACAAATGAATATATTTCCGTTGATTTATCAAGAAATGCAAAATTTTTCCAGTACTATTGAGACGATTTGGAAAACTTCGGTACAAACTCTGGTTTAGAAGCTTGAGTTTTGTTACACACCTCAGCGTTATACTCGTCGATAATAATACAGGTTTAGCACAAATGACTTAAGTGATTTCATGTACATGTATTATTGCCACGGACGGTGAGGGGTTATCCTGTCGGATTACTAACCCCCCCCCCCCAAGCTTGCAGGTTCGCTCCTGGCCGTGGTAAGTGATTTTTTTGAAAGACGGCAAAAATCACGACACGCATTTCATACGATGTTGGCATGTCAAAGAACCCATTTGAATTCAATAGACCGTGATCATAATGGCAAAATTAATCTCGGGATTTTCCACCAACACAAAGTTCCTCATTTCTCTACTAGAAAGCGCTATAATGTCAAGGAGCTTAGATATCTAACCTCCTTGACTTTCATAGTGTTTCAAGGAACAACAAAATTAGACATGCAAACTACCCTCTCGGCACAAATTACAAAACTTGCACCCGGCCGCCGAGGCCATGCGATATTATTATTATTATTATTACTATATCTTTCCACGGTGGGTGAGTGGTTAACGTGTCGGTCTACTAACCCCAAGCTTGCAGGTTCGCTCCTGGCGGTGGTAGGCCTAAGTGATTTTTGAAAGGCGGCATAAATTACGACACGCTTGTCATATGATGTAGGCATGTCAAAGGACCCATTTGAATTCAGTAGGCCGTGTCCATAATGGCAAAATTAATCTCGGGATTTTCTACCAACACAAAGTTCCTCACTTCTCTATTAGAAAGAGCTATAATGTCAATGAGCTTAGATATCTAACCTCCTTGACTTTCATAGTGCTTCAAGGAACAACAACATTCGATATGCATGCTACCCTCGTGGTGTCAATTTACAAAGCTTGCATCCGGCAACCGAGGCCATACGATATTATTATTATTCTTCTTCTTCTTTCTATTCGGCCAACTAGGGACCACGTCAGTTCAACTGTTTCTTCTTCCGAGCTCTAACTACCGCCCAGTGTTCCCGCATTCGTCTCCGGTGTTGTTCTTTTCTCTCTTGGGACCACGCCTTCCCTGTCTTCAGCTCCGGCTTTTCCTGGAAACCTTTGTGCGTACGTAGTTTTTCCTGAATTGGAACACGCTCCTGGATATCTTTACGGGAAATTTCCATTTCACGTAGATCTTTCTCAACTTCCGTGAACCATGCCCCTTTGGTTCTGTTATCTTGAAAGTACGTCAATATCCGTTTTGATATCCTGCCTGGGCTCATTCATGTCACGTGGCTATAAAAGGCAATCCTTCTTTTTCGAATCGAGACACTGATCTTCTCCTCGTGTTTGTATAATTCGTGGTTGTGACGCCTTCTGTACTTGATGTTTTCTTTGATGGGACCCAGGATTTTCCTCAAAATCTTCCTGTCTTTCGCCTCTAGTTTTTCCATTAGACCTTTCTTGTTCATTATTAGAGTCTCTGCCGCATACAGAGCCTCTGGTTGAATATATTATTATTATTATTATTATTATTATTGGAAGTATATAGCGTAAAGCATTGAAACATTCACCAATGAAAAGAGAAACTCTCCAATATTTGTATGAAGGTTACTGCTGGTCGGCCGCTAGGCGGTGTTATCTGCCCGGCAGCAGGCGAGGAGCGTGCTTATTGTGCTCTTGTGCTCAAGTGGAAAGCCTCCGTGGCTTAGGCGGCAGCACGCCTGCCTCTCACCGCTGGGTCCGTGGTTCAAATCCCGGTCACTCCATGTGAGATCTATGCTGGACAAAACGGAGGCAGACATGTTTTTCTCCGGGTACTCCGGTTTTCCCTGTCAAAATTTCACTCCAGCAACACTCTCCACTATCATTACATTTCATCTGTCATTCATTTAATCAATGCCCCAGAGGAGTGCGTCAGGCCTCGGCAGCCGGCACATTCATTCCATTCCTGACCCGGTCGGAGACTGGAAGCAGGCTGTGGATTTTCATTTTCAATTTCGCTCAACTGAGTCTGTAAGCATTGTTCAAAGACACGATTTCACAAGGAATCAACAAATAGAAACACTATACCTGCATGGTGTTCGAAATTCGTCTGTGTACGAAACAATCCACCGGCCGCCCGTCTGCCTCCGACGAAACTGTTGAGCTCTCCCACATTTCCACTTGCGCCACTATCTTAATGAACAACTCCCTGAACTTTGGATTGGATGGGCCTCGATCACAGATTGGTGTCTTATAGTACAGTACAGCTGGAATGGTTTTGTTCAAAAAACCGTGCTATGGTTGGTTTTTTTAAATCGTTAGAAAAGCAAAAAAAAAAAAAAGATCTTAACTCTAAATTTCGGAATAATTTGTAGTATCATGTTGTCGGAAAACTCAAAAAAAAAAAAAAAAAAAAAGATGTGAAAAGCGTTTTTCTCTGAATCGACGTATTTTAAAGAAAATATTTTTAAACAAAAAATGTAGAGGTCATTGTCACCTACAATTTGTCTCATTGAGGTCATGTCATACTGTACCCGTTCGTCCTGGGGATGCGATGACCCATCTGCTATTACATCGCATTCCTGGAGTTCCAGGACAGAGCGGAGTTAAATGAACCTCTAGTCAAATAAGGAATGTGTCGGAAATTCAGCTGAGATATCGAAAAAGCAGAGGGTAACACGAGACAAAGTATCTCTAGGGTCGTTACGGGCTTAAATTTAATAAAAAAATGCAAATATAAATGGGCGCCATCAACTGAACTCCTAGCAAACCACATCCTTTCCGGTTAAGCCTTAATCAAGACAAGGAAAGAAAAAGGAAAATCACTCCATCATCAGATCACAACTAAGATAAAAACAAATTTATTTCACTTTGATAGTCAGACAGACATTTTAAATATTCATCCTACCTGAGAGCATGGTCGAATGCCAACGTTAAATTGTCATTGTCCAGAAAAATCGAACCATCTCTTTTCTAATCAAAAGTATTTAATCCACATAAAACAGGAAAAATCTCTAAAGTTCTCTTGGGTTCTCAGGATCACCGTAGCACTATGTCTTTCGTCACTGACATTCGTGATACCTGAGACCTAATTTCTCTTTAAATTAACATCATGAATGTGGATATGAAAAAATTATTAATCTCTCTAAACACACATATTATAATCACATATTTTAAATATCACGTAATTTATGGCTTGCATGGCATAATTTAAACGTTGAATACGTTAGTAAAATGCTCCTAAACATCGAATAATTAATTTACACTATTTACATTGTCATTAATAATTACTTGTTTGTGAATTACAGAAAATCCACTGCTCATTGGTTATAATCATCATCATCGTCAAAGTTAAATATTTCTCACATTAATTCTCATCTCAAAATTCAACATATTCCTGTCAGAATCATTAACTCCTCACCATTAAATCATTTAAATGAAAATTATTATCATCACTTCATTATACTTTCTAATTATTCACACACTCTTATTTTATCATCTCCTTCAGATTAAATCATCTTAAATCATCAATATAAATCGTTTAATTCATCAACTCAAGTTGCAATTTCTTCAAATCCTATCTCAATTAAATTTATTTAATTCCATATAAATTCATTAATCATCAGCTTCTTTAATTAATTATCACCTTCTAATTCAGTTATTCATCATCTATCCAATCATCTATTAATTTATTTAAATCAGTTTATTTATCCAATCTTTAATTCATCCATTTATTTAATTCATTGATTTATTCCAAAATTTAATTTATTAATTTATTTAAATTTTATTCTTCTGGTTATTTAGATTTTTATTATTTCATCTAGTCATTCTTATTTTTATTTCATTAGGTCAGATCATTAATATGCTAAAATTTCAGATTATTATTCCATTAATTATTATTATCAGAAAATCTTGTATTATCAACTTTATTTATTTGTTTAATTTCCTAACAAATTGTTTAATATGGGTTATAGAACGTTGTCTTACAGTTTTATTACTTCCAAGTTATATCTCGTATTTAATTATCATGCCAAAAAATATTATTGCCTTCACGACATCACGTTGGATCTGACTATCCACAACTACATTATATATCCTCACTTCTTCAAATATCACATTTGAATACCACAATTATTCCACAAAACTCCATAAATATTCAGCATACAGCCTGAATCTCAAAAATTACGCTAGACTGAGTTCGACAACCTCATGTCTGCCTCAAAATACATTAGCAATATTGCAACTTCCACTTGGCAACTTCCACAAAATGCCTATCACAAACCTCACTTAACCATGTTGCATGATCTACAAAAAATATATAACTGGCTTCAAATTATCAACGCACACAATCTCCAATAACTGTAATTACTCTGATCACATCTAGACAACTTCTTAAATAATTAGAAAAAATATTACCTTAGTAATTCAAGATCTGCTTTCAAATAGCATAAATTCTCTTACAATTCTCATAATTCACATCACAGAAAAACACCAATGTGCTATAATCTCTCGCATCGAAATATGCAATACTGATCTGCCTTAAAATAAATCTGACCATTAATGATTCATCTTACAAGATTCAATTACTTTAAATCCTTCTCAAAGGTATCAAACACAATTATAAAAATCATCAAAAGCATCAGCTGTACCAGCTGTTAAACTGAAAGTACTCTCAAAAGAGTATAGCAACAAAATATTGGATTGGCAAACAAGAATTACAAATGTAACCCTGCTGACATTTATCTTTACTTTATTTAACAAAAATTCGACTGATATGTGACTAGTAGTTCCTTGTTTGATTCTCTTACAATCTCAAGTACACTCGGATGATAAAAATGAGTCCCTCAATGGCAAGTAAGATGAGTAACCACCATACAATCGTATAAATACGAAAGACCTCGCCCCGTCGACTAACATGATAGTGCCCTGAACGATGGGTAAGATGAGTAACCACTATACAATCGTATAAATACGAAAGACCCCATCTCGAAGACTAAATGAGTGAATGTACCAGATAGGAATCAACAAGTCTCTAGTTGTCATATAAAAGCGATATTCATTCACTAAAGTGAATAACATCTTAATATCTCTAAACAATCCAATGGAAAAAATCCCTACTGATGAATAATACACACTCGCTAGTATGCAATGAACTGACGAAGTAATATAGATAATCAATTGCAGATCACGCGTTCGAAATACTCGTCACACAAAAAAAACTATTCATGAAAACTATCCTTACTGGAAAAATGTCTAAAAGACCAAACATCTGCTTAATAAAGCCAACCAATGGTGAGAATTTCATATAATGATGCCTGCCATATCATATGGTCACGCCATATTCTAGCAAAATTTGAAGCATATAAAGTCAAAGCCATGTCTAAATAATCGTATCACTCCTATTAGAAAAATATACATATGTGCCCAGTATTCATGAAATTAATCATATCAGGAAGTTATAACTCTTACAGTACCTTCTCATAATCAGCTGTTATTAAATTTCAAAGATCGTCGATTATCCTTATGTAATGAATTTCTCGAAAGATCGGCGTGAATATCATTCCACCCACGCAATGACGATTGCCTTCGAATCCCAAGTGAATCAGCTGGTGGACCTCCTCCTCTTCAGGAATCGAATCCATCGCTCTGTGGTGCCATCGCGTCTCTGTCTTCGTTTACTCCGACATGATAAACTGCTGGTTATCCATAGCGGATACTGTCCAAATCCTCACGAAAAAGTTCATAGAAACAGCGTACCCCATATTCCTCTTCTACGTTACGCCACTGTCCTATACAATGTTCGGTTTGAGTGTTGAAAGTTCAATCTCCATAGCGGTTTAGTCTCACTTGCAGAAAATACATTTTCTTTATGAGAGTGTATAAGTTTATGAAACACCCTGTAGCTGTGTTCGTACTCGGTAATTTATAACACTTCATAAGAAAGAGTTGCATTAATGCACGAGCCAATGTTCATAAGTGCATTTGTTTGTAACATTCCGTTTGCCTAAAATCGTTAATGTTACTTGGACCCCATGGTCGCTCTGCATGTTCCGTTATGAAATGCATAGTCGTAATGTCCTTGAATAACTGTGTTCATTTGAAGTTCAAAGTTGCAGTATCTCGTAACTATCTGCCTGCACAATTCAATTACTGAATACAATTCCCAACTCAATGTTGTAATGAAGTTCAGCTTCTATCATATTGCTTGCGTATAAAATTGGAAATAACCCGCTCGTCTCTACTGCAATGTTCTAGAATAATCTCCGCTTAAAGCTGGCCTCGCCATGCCGCTCTGCTATGCTGTTCTGCGTAACCAAAATGCAGCTTGAAATAAAGTTCTCCGACTCGTCTACAGTGCTGTTCTAAACCCCGGCCTTCTCATGCTTGCTTGGCCCGTACAGCTGGTTCCGTAACCGGTCTTCACGCTGCCTACTGCGGGTGTCTGCCTGGCTCACTGACCTACTTTCCGTTCTCTGCTAGGTGAAGTTAAAACTGTCGCTTTCACTTTCCGTGACAAAAGCTGTTCGCTGCGCGTCTTTACCATACGCTCGGCATATGTCCTACTCAGCTCGCTCTCTTGCTAACTGTACTTGACTCTCTTGCTAACTGAGCTCAACTCCTCTGCTTACAGAGCTCGACTGACTATCTCTAGACTGCATTGAACTGCACCTCCCTGGCGCAGTCACGTGACGTTCTCCCCACCTCTGTGGTCTTGCGTCACAAATATAATCTCGAACCCCGATCATCTCGGCTATTAAGTTATAAAATAACTTAAGGGTTATCTGACTTCCTTCAAATTATGACCATATATAATGCTTGTTATATCTTCTCTTCTGAGATGTTTAAATACCATGTTCCATATAGATCTTAATAAAGCTTCATATTTCCATCCATAATTCCATCTGCTTGACTGCTGTCAGTGCCTTCTTAATCCTAGACCTTCTACGTCATCTTGACATTCCTCTTGACTCGATTTGAGCGCTATCTTTTCATAACTCTTCCCATAATCTTAACTACGGCTTAATGTCTGCTGGCGTAGCCGATAGCCTCAACTAGGTATCGGGTACATCTCTCCCGTACATCTCCTTTTTTTATCAGGATTGAGAAAAAATACCCTCTCAGGCATTCTATACATAACACATGTACACGATAGCTCTACAATCCTCTTATTCAGCATGATGGTACTTTCTGATTCTCAACAATGATGATTGACTTCCAATGATTAGCATCTTGATTCTGTATTACTTTGATGTCTATTTCTTCCTTCATCACTCGTGCTTGCTCGATTGACATCTCTGACTGTCTCCTCGGGTGGTGCACTAGGCTGTCTATATTCTTGCCTTGATCTCTCATATTCACGATTATCTCGTCTTTCATTTGGATCATTTCTTCGGCCATACTGCCTGTCGTTCTGGTTAGACTGTTGACCTTGGTTCCAGTTGTTTCTACCACGATATCTATTATTGTATCTATTCCTATCTTGGTATCTGGAATTCTGATTATAGTTTCTGTATCGGCTGTCTCTTGCGTCCTGATAGTATGGCCTCTCATATGGTCCTCTATATCGATCATTTCCACGAACGTTATGGATGTTTCTTCGATTTCCTTCGTTCCTTCTGTTTCCCCAGGAATCTCTTCTATCCGTCTTAGCTGCGTTATCAACGACTACCGCATTCACCTCTTGCGTGTTTCGATTGTCATTTCTTGCATTTCTAGGTGTAACTTGAGCGCTTGTATAGTCTAATCGCCGCAAAATGTCGTCATAGTGCTCAAGTGTGTTCGCTCCCGATGCTATGAGTGATCGCTGTACCTCAATTGGTAACTGTCTCGCTATAGCTTGCAAAAGCTCTTCTTCTGGCAATGGAGGAATCAAAAACTGTAATTTAGCCAATTGTGAAGTAAAATAATTGGCATAATGCGTCGGATGTGACGTAGAATAACGCTTCGAATACATTTCTGCTCTTACGTTCAGCTGATCCTCTGCAATCCAAAATCTCCTTAAGAATGCTATTGCAAATTGCTCCATATTCGCAAAATTGCTTCTGAATGCTCTAAACCAAGTTAACGCAGGCCCGTCTAAGGCGCGTTCGACTATCCTTAGTTCTCTCCCCTTGGCTACTCTATGTTCCGCCATGTAATCGCGAATATCGCGCAGAAATTCGACTGGTGTGACTCCTGTGTTTCCTGAAAACTTCCTTGGCTTGTCATCCAGATTTCTGATAATGGTAACTGGACCTGAGTATCGCTCACTTGTACCCAACGTACCCCTATTCGAATTCGGATTATCCTTAGGGGTTGAACTTGTCCTTTCGAATGTCACATTCTGTTGCGTTTGACGGTCTTCTCCCATGCTAACCTCTTGATTACTCATACTGCGGTCTATCGGTGTCTGATTTATCGATATTTCCCCTGATGTAATATTTTGGCTTGTGAAACTATTAATCATAGATTCTAGTTTAGTTATCCTATCTTCTGCCAGTTTCTCTACGGTCTTGACCTGAGTCTTCAACTCATCTAACGACGTAACATTCTGCGTTTTGTTACTCTCTTCTAAATCGTCTTTCAACTTGTCTATCTTGTCTTCGCATGTATTCTTTACTGACGCGACTTGTTCCTTTAACAGATCAACATCTGTCCTAGATAGAGTTGAATCTATCTTCATCGCTTCCTTGTTCTCCGTAAATCTCGCTTCTAAGTTTGCCATACCTGCGATTAATTTCTCATCTAATCCTGCACGTTTTTCTTTTGCTTCGGCATCGACCTCACTATACCGTTCTTCCACGATTGCACCGACTCTATTTTTGAATAAAGCTAAGTTTTCATTAACCTTTTGCTCTATATCATCATCCATTTTCCTAATATCTTTCTGCAATTGATTCTCTAATGATTTTAAATTAGAATTAACCTCTCCTAAGACTTCCTCTTTAATGGTCACAATTACTGACTTCAAATCTTTGATCTCATTACCTAGATTCATCTCTAGACCTTTGATTTTAGTTTCGAAAGATACTTCGGTAGACCACTCTTGAATTTTGCCTACATCTGCCACTAAACCATCAATGTCGAATCTCAACTTCGATACATCCGATTTAATGTCTTTCTGTATAGACATAACGTCTGTTCTTAAAGTAAGAATGTTTTCTTCTCCTCTACTTTCTAATTCAATAATATTCTTTCTTAATATTTGAACATTTTCCTCTCCTTTCATATTTACTGCAATTATATCTAATTGTAAAGTCTTAAGCATTTCATTATTATTTAAAGTTAATCTATTCTCTAACCTAGTTAACTTGTTTTCCAACTCTGTGTTAATTTCTTCACTACGAGCTTGTAATTTCTCTTCCAATGATTTAAAACTATCCTTCAAGTTAGCTTCACTAGCTTTCAAATGACTTTCAGTACTAGTCTGTAATCTAGTCTCCAATAACATCAACTCATCTTTACTATTTGACTGTAATCTTTCTTCTAATGATTTAAAACTATCCTTCAAGTTAGCTTCACTATTTGACTGTAATCTAGTCTCCAATGACTTTAAATTATCTTCACTATTTGACTGTAACCTAGTCTCTAATGACTTTAAACTTTCTTCACTAGTTGACTGTAATAATTTTAAATTTTCTTCATTACTAGTCTGTAATGCTTGCACATTTTCTTTACATCTAGCTTCTAACCTAGCTTCTGAACTATTTATCTGTTCTTTAACTTCTGTTTCCATTTTAGAAATAGTTTCTGCAATACCAGACATACCACTCTGTAACTCTCCTAACACCTTAGCTAAATCTTCCGGCAACATAATTATATTTTCAATAGACGTTTTATTCAGAGACGTTAGACAACAACACATCACAATGTCTCAATTCCTGCATTCACTTGGGTATAGGAAAAATGACTTATAACTAACATGATATAATACTAATACGATTAACATGAACACTGGAATGGGCACACAAGTATATTGTCTGACTAAGTTTAAAAATTTTGTAACACCATTAAATGAAATTTGAGATCAATCTCTCAGTAATCTAAATCTGATGTGATTCCATAGAATAAACAAAATCGAATCCCCACGGATGGGTAAAGCCAATTCTCCCTCTCTCTCTGTACCCGTTCGTCCTGGGGATGCGATGACCCATCTGCTATTACATCGCATTCCTGGAGTTCCAGGATAGAGCGGAGTTAAATGAACCTCTAGTCAAATAAGGAATGTGTCGGAAATTCAGCTGAGATATCGAAAAAGCAGAGGGTAACACGAGACAAAGTATCTCTAGGGTCGTTACGGGCTTAAATTTAATAAAAAAATGCAAATATAAATGGGCGCCATCAACTGAACTCCTAGCAAACCACATCCTTTCCGGTTAAGCCTTAATCAAGACAAGGAAAGAAAAAGGAAAATCACACCATCATCAGATCACAACTAAGATAAAAACAAATTTATTTCACTTTGATAGTCAGACAGACATTTTAAATATTCATCCTACCTGAGAGCATGGTCGAATGCCAACGTTAAATTGTCATTGTCCAGAAAAATCGAACCATCTCTTTTCTAATCAAAAGTATTTAATCCACATAAAACAGGAAAAATCTCTAAAGTTCTCTTGGGTTCTCAGGATCACCGTAGCACTATGTCTTTCGTCCCTGACATTCGTGATACCTGAGACCTAATTTCTCTTTAAATTAACATCATGAATGTGGATTTGAAAAAATTATTAATCTGTTTAAACACACATATTATTATCACATATTTTAAATATCACGTAATTTATGGCTTGCATGGCATAATTTAACCGTTGAATACGTTAGTAAAATGCTCCTAAACATCGAATAATTAATTTACACTATTTACATTGTCATTAATAATTACTTGTTTGTGAATTACAGAAAATCCACTGCTCATTGGTTATAATCATCATCATCGTCAAAGTTAAATATTTCTCACATTAATTCTCATCTCAAAATTCAACATATTCCTGTCAGAATCATTAACTCCTCACCATTAAATCATTTAAATGAAAATTATTATCATCACTTCATTATACTTTCTAATTATTCACACACTCTTATTTTATCATCTCCTTCAGATTAAATCATCTTGAATCATCAATATAAATAGTTTAATTCATCAACCCAAGTTGCAATTTCTTCAAATCCTATCTCGATTAAATTTATTTAATTCCATATAAATTCATTAATCATCAGCTTCTTTAATTAATTATCACCTTCTAATTCAGTTATTCATCATCTATCCAATCATCTATTAATTTATTTAAATCAGTTTATTTATCCAATCTTTAATTCATCCATTTATTTAATTCATTGATTTATTCCAAAATTTATTTTATTAATTTATTTAAATTTTATTCTTCTGGTTATTTAGATTTTTATTATTTCATCTAGTCATTCTGATTTTTATTTCATTAGGTCAGATCATTAATATGCTCAAATTTCAAATTATTATTCCATTAATTATTATTATCAGAAAATCTTGTATTATCAACTTTATTTATTTGTTTAATTTCCTAACAAATTGTTTAATATGGGTTATAGAACGTTGTCTTACAGTTTTATCACTTCCAAGTTATATCTCGTATTTAATTATCATGCCAAAAAATATTATTGCCTTCGCGACATCACGTTGGATCTGACTATCCACAACTACATTATATATCCTCACTTCTTCAAATATCACATTTGAATACCACAATTATTCCACAAAACTCCATAAATATTCAGCATACAGCCTGAATCTCAAAAATTACGCTAGACTGGGTTCGACAACCTCATGTCTGCCTCAAAATACATTAGCAATATTGCAACTTCCACTTGGCAACTTCCACAAAATGCCTATCACAAACCTCACTTAACCATGTTGCATGATCTACAAAAATATATAACTGGCTTCAAATTATCAACGCACACAATCTCCAATAACTGTAATTACTCTGATCACATCTAGACAACTTCTTAAATAATTAGAAAAAATATTACCTTAGTAATTCAAGATCTGCTTTCAAATAGCATAAATTCTCTTACAATTCTCATAATTCACATCACAGAAAAACACCAATGTGCTATAATCTCTCGCATCGAAATATGCAATACTGATCTGCCTTAAAATAAATCTGACCATTAATGATTCATCTTACAAGATTCAATTACTTTAAATCCTTCTCAAAGGTATCAAACACAATTATAAAAATCATCAAAAGCATCAGCTGTACCAGCTGTTAAACTGAAAGTACTCTCAAAAGAGTATAGCAACAAAATATTGGATTGGCAAACAAGAATTACAAATGTAACCCTGCTGACATTTATCTTTACTTTATTTAACAAAAATTCGACTGATATGTGACTAGTAGTTCCTTGTTTGATTCTCTTACAATCTCAAGTACACTCGGATGATAAAAATGAGTCCCTCAATGGCAAGTAAGATGAGTAACCACCATACAATCGTATAAATACGAAAGACCTCGCCCCGTCGACTAACATGATAGTGCCCTGAACGATGGGTAAGATGAGTAACCACTATACAATCGTATAAATACGAAAGACCCCATCTCGAAGACTAAATGAGTGAATGTACCAGATAGGAATCAACAAGTCTCTAGTTGTCATATAAAAGCGATATTCATTCACTAAAGTGAATAACATCTTAATATCTCTAAACAATCCAATGGAAAAAATCCCTACTGATGAATAATACACACTCGCTAGTATGCAATGAACTGACAAAGTAATGTAGATAATCAATTGCAGATCACGAGTTCGAAATACTCGTCACACAAAAAAAAACTATTCATGAAAACTATCCTTACTGGAAAAATGTCTAAAAGACCAAACATCTGCTTAATAAAGCCAACCAATGGTGAGAATTTCGTATAATGATGCCTGCCATATCATATGGTCACGCCATATTCTAGCAAAATTTGAAGCATATAAAGTCAAAGCCATGTCTAAATAATCGTATCACTCCTATTAGAAAAATATACATGTGTGCCCAGTATTCATGAAAATAATCATATCAGGAAGTTATAACTCTTACAGTATCTTCTCATAATCAGCTGTTATTAAATTTCAAAGATCGTCGATTATCCTTATGTAATGAATTTCTCGAAAGATCGGCGTGAATATCATTCCACCCACGCAATGACGATTGCCTTCGAATCCCAAGTGAATCAGCTGGTGGACCTCCTCCTCTTCAGGAATCGAATCCATCGCTCTGTGGTGCCATCGCGTCTCTGTCTTCGTTTACTCCGACATGATAAACTGCTGGTTATCCATAGCGGATACTGTCCAAATCCTCACGAAAAAGTTCATAGAAACAGCGTACCCCATATTCCTCTTCTACGTTACGCCACTGTCCTATACAATGTTCGGTTTGAGTGTTGAAAGTTCAATCTCCATAGCGGTTTAGTCTCACTTGCAGAAAATAAATTTTCTTTATGAGAGTGTATAAGTTTATGAAACATCCTGTAGCTGTGTTCGTACTCGGTAATTTATAACACTTCATAAGAAAGAGTTGCATTAATGCACGAGCCAATGTTCATAAGTGCATTTGTTTGTAACATTCCGTTTGCCTAAAATCGTTAATGTTACTTGGACCCCATGGTCGCTCTGCATGTTCCGTTATGAAATGCATAGTCGTAATGTCCTTGAATAACTATGTTCATTTGAAGTTCAAAGTTGCAGTATCTCGTAACTATCTGCCTGCACAATTCAATTACTGAATACAATTCCCAACTCAATGTTGTAATGAAGTTCAGCTTCTATCATATTGCTTGCGTATAAAATTGGAAATAACCCGCTCGTCTCTACTGCAATGTTCTAGAATAATCTCCGCTTAAAGCTGGCCTCGCCATGCCGCTCTGCTATGCTGTTCTGCGTAACCAAAATGCAGCTTGAAATAAAGTTCTCCGACTCGTCTACAGTGCTGTTCTAAACCCCAGCCTTCTCATGCTTGCTTGGCCCGTACAGCTGGTTCCGTAACCGGTCTTCACGCTGCCTACTGCGGGTGTCTGCCTGGCTCACTGACCTACTTTCCGTTCTCTGCTTGGTGAAGTTAAAACTGTCGCTTTCACTTTCCGTGACAAAAGCTGTTCGCTGCGCGACTTTACCATACGCTCGGCATATGTCCTACTCAGCTCGCTCTCTTGCTAACTGTACTTGACTCTCTTGCTAACTGAGCTCAACTCCTCTGCTTACAGAGCTCGACTGACTGTCTCTAGACTGCATTGAACTGCACCTCCCTGGCGCAGTCACGTGACGTTCTCCCCACCTCTGTGGTCTTGCGTCACAAATATAATCTCGAACCCCGATCATCTCGGCTATTAATTTATAAAATAACTTAAGGGTTATCTGACTTCCTTCAAATTATTACCATATATAATGCTTGTTATATCTTCTCTTCTGAGATGTTTAAATACCATGTTCCATATAGATCTTAATAAAGCTTCATATTTCCATCCATAATTCCATCTGCTTGACTGCTGTCAGTGCCTTCTTAATCCTAGACCTTCTACGTCATCTTGACATTCCTCTTGACTCGATTTGAGCGCTATCTTTTCATAACTCTTCCCATAATCTCAACTACGGCTTAATGTCTGCTGGCGTAGCCGATAGCCTCAACTAGGTATCGGGTACAATACGTTTTGAAATGCAGAAGCTAGGTGGCGCCAAAGTTTCCAAAAAAGTATTTTTTCACTTTTGTCCTAGAATTTATTTATTTTTTCCACAAAAGAGTGAATCATAAATTCGTTCCTCTAAAAATTGTCTGCAACATTTATTTAAACTTTTGTTTGCTCCGACTTACCGTTCCAAAGTTATAGCGCAGTAAATGCAACGCTGCGTACTCAAGGCTACTATTGTTACTGCGGAGAGAGCGGAGGGCATAATTTAGACAGGGACCGGTGTCGGACAAAGTTCACACTTCGGCAGACTATAACTTTGGAACGGTAAGTCGGAGGAAAAAAAATGTTACAATAAATGTTGTAAACAATTTTGTGAGGAACAAATTTCTGATTCGCTCTACTGTGAACAAAAAAAAAATATTCTAGGACAAAAGGTGAAAAAACACTTTTCTGGAAATTTGGTGCCACCTATCTTCTGCGTTTCAAAACGTATGACATGACCTCAATGAGACAATGTCCTCTACATTTTTTGTTTAAAAAACTTTTCTTTAAAATTCAAGCCTCCGTGGCTTAGGCGGCAGCACGCCGGCCTCTCACCGCTGGGCCCGTGGTTCAAATCTCGGCCACTCCATGTGAGATCTGTGCTGGACAAAACGGAGGCAGACAGGTTTTTCTCCGGGTACTCCGGTTTTCCATGTCACAATTTCATTCCGGCAACACTCTCCACTACCATTTCATTTCGTCTGTCATTCATTTAATCATTGCCCCAGAGGAGTGCGACAGGCTTCGGCTGCCGGCACACTTCATATCCTCGCCGCTAGATGGGGGCTTCATTCATTCCATTCCCTGACCCGGTCGGAGACTGGAAACAGGCTGTGGATTTTCATTTTCATTCTTTAAAATACGTTGATTCAGAGAAAAAACGCTTTTCAATAATGTTTTGAGTTTTCCGATTAAATGATCGTGCAAATTATTATGAAATTTAGAGTTAAGCTTTTCTTGTGCTTTTCTAACGATTTACTAAAAGCCAACCATAGCACGGTTTTTGGAACAAAAGTGGTTTCTTCTGTGCAGCTGTACTGTACTATTATGCGCTGTCATCCCCGGTCGCCTGATCTGACCAGGTGTGATTTATTTTTATGATGGTTTATCAAATTAATCTTGTTGAATTGAGGAAACGGATCCATGTGGCTGTAGCTAAAATTGGCCCGGAAATGCTTCAGCGTGTGTGGTCGGAGTTGGACTACCCCATCGATATTTACCGTGAGGGGCGAGGAACGCAAATTAGCATTTGTAGCCAGCAGACCCAAAAAACTTGATGAGTTTCTCTTTTAATAGCTATATGGGTCATTGCTGTAAGCTATATACGAGAGCTGGTTGTTTTTCAACTACCGATGGACTGTATAAAAATAACAGATTGACATACCAAACTGATTTTATTACTAAATGTTTGCCTGTTTTATTCTCATGTCTCAACAAAATCGCCAAAACGATTGAAAAATTTGTCGTATCGTTACACCAGCTTTCCAATGCCCTGGGCAAAAAATGCTGCCACCACTGAGGTGGGTACGTCTGAAGAGTCTCCTGAAGTGTTTCCTTTTTGGCGAGGCGTTGCCGCCCAACAATACCTTCAATTCTCGAAAAAGGTGAACATCATTCACGACCGCACTGTGCCAACGTTACGATATGCCTTTTCAAAGAATTGAAGTGTGAAGTTTTGGACCATCTGCTGTTTAGTCCAAACCACCACTGAATGATTTTCATCTTTTTCGAGAATTGAAGGTATGGTAGGGTGGCAACGCCTCGCTAAAAAGGAAACACTTCAGGAGACTGTCCAGACGTACTCACCTCAGTGGCGGCAGAATTTTTTGCCGAGGGCATTGGAAAACTGGTGTAACGATAGGACAAATGTTTCAATCGTTTTGGCGATTATATTGAGACACAAGAATAAAACAAGCAAACATTTAATAGTAAAATTAGTTTGGTATGTCAATGTGTTATTTTTATACAGTCCATTGGAACTTCAAAGAAAAACAGCCCTTGTACTTTCAATAATACATGTACATGAAATCGTTTACATCATTTGTGCTAACCCTGTATATTATAATATGATACGTTTTCTGATACGAGTAGAATTCATCCAAGGATCCGGTACTGGTAGTTAACAAACACGGTTCTAAACGGGACGATGTTGTAGGGATAGGCTTAGTGTGACAAAACCCATGTTGAGCCCTGTACTTGCAACCAAACACGCGCAGCTGGCAAATGATTGTGTTCATGGTTGGCGAACATTGGCGAAACTCCCCCTTCTTTCTCCTCTTCAAGCCCTTTGTCAAAATATCTACTACACCGTGTCACACAAGTTCTTACGTCGCTTTCTTGTTCAAAACTATTTAGAATGTTGGTCTGATTCATCTGTTGTTGTTTGAGTCTTCAGTCTTTTAACTGGTTTGATGCAGCTCTCCATGTCTCCCTGCCCTGAGCTAATCGTTTCATCTCTACATAGCTACCACACCCTACATTGGAGGCAATCTGTTTAACATATTCTAACCTTGGTCTACCCCTACAGTTATTGTCCTCGACCCTTCCTTCCATAACTAAGCTTGCTATTCCTGGGTGTCTTAGTATGTGTCCTACCAATCTATCTCTTTTCTTCATTAGCTGTCGCCAGAAACATCTCTCCTCTCCCACTCGTCTTAATACCTCTTCGTTTGTAACCCTATCAACCCATCTGATCTTCATCATTCTCCTGTAACACCACATTTCAAACGCTTCAATTCTCCTCTTTTCTGCTGCACCAATACTCCAAGATTCACTTCAATAGAGCGCCACGCTCCAGACAAAGGCTTTCAAAAATGACTTCCTAATACCTAAATCTATATTCGATATCAACCGATTCCTTTTTGGTAGAAATGTTTTCCTTGCCTGTACCAACCTACTTTTTATATCCTCTTTGCCTCGTCCATCACTGGTTATTTTGCTTCCTAAGTAACGGAAGTCTCCTACTTCTTTCAGCTTTTCACCTGCCATGTCCATAGAGGTTTCTGATTTTTTTCGGCTGCAGTCCAATAGTTTTGTTTTACATTTATTAATTCTGAAAATTAAAACCAAGTTATTTGTTTGGTAACACTGTAAGAGTGGCGAACCTACGATAACATTTACTAAACTACTGAATTTAGCCAAAATACCTTCTGTAATGATGCTAATTAAATCTGGAACTGTAGCAATAGATGTTTACTTTCTACTGTCTGCGTTGTCTATAAACCACCCACCATCCCCTTTTTAGATCACGACTTATATAGTAAAATTCCAGCTGTGATGGCCACTATACGCGTTCATTATGGGCTGTTGCAGCATTGCCAACCCCTCAATATAATATTTATCCAGACCAATGGTTTTATCGTTTCAAATGATCTTGTCGACTTCATCGTTATGCTTAGGTCTACCGTTATGCTTCATGGTTACGGCGCGTAGGACGTCATCATGTTGTTCAGTGCATATGCACCGAGTCTGAGTTTACTCCTGGGATCTGGCGTTATGCGAACGGAGACGGCGAGTGCGTGACGTCATGCAGCTCCCCCCCCCCCCTCCTCCCTGCGGGAAGCCTAAGTTAAAGGGTAATGGAGTATCTTGAGTCTGAGTTTACTCCTGGGGGTCTGGCCTTATGCGAACGGAGACGGCGAGTGCGTGACGTCATGCAGCAGAGAGCAAAGAGTCCTGGAAGCCCTCCTGAGCCTTTCTAACATGTGTAGCATTTCTAGCATGCATCATTTGAAGTGATAAAAAGTCTAGTCTCTCAGACTGACTGTATCTTCTTTTGCCTAGACCAATATTTAGGCTACTGCAGGACCACGTTAGCTAACATGTACACCCCTGGTTTTTGTCACGTACAGTGGGAGTACTCACGCATAAACAATATTTGTCCATACCAATCCTTGGCAACAGTAATGTGACGTCAACGTGTGCGTCCCGGTAACAGTTGAAGAGACCTCATATGCCTGACAAACATGGCCGCCGTCGTTGAATGAGCAAGAAATTAAAACACATACTTAAGTAAAATGCGTATACGTTAATCAGGTTAAATTGGTAACAGTTTTATCCGTATTGACTAATGGTAAAATACAGGGCGCCCGAGAATGTTCTCCGCAGTGGCTACCTGCAGCTGTGAGTGGTTGAGTCATGAGTTTAGTTGGCTGCACTTCACTGTGTCCTTCAAAGCGGGACTCCCCCGTGTGGGATGTCAGTGTGTATTGCGATAAGAGAGCGTGTATGTCTTCAGTGTGTATTACAGTAAGCGAGCGTTCAGATTGGACAGTGCAACAGTATACAGGCGGTAATGTTTACTACTGAAGAGAGAGTTTTTTTTTGGTGGAATACGTTTTTCGCGCAGGCGATCGGTTTACAGAAAATGTAAAATTAAGATTTCAGGCGCGGTTTCCTAATTCAAAGTGTCTAAACCGTGATACCGTTCGGGATTTGGTAAGTAAATTTCGTGTGACCGGCTCAGTTCACGATGTACCGGGAACAGGAAGGCCTACGCTTCCAACATACGAAAAACTTGATGAAATCTCCGATATAATGCTGCGTAGTCCAAGTAAATCAACACGAAAATTATCTCCACAAACAGGAATCTCTAAGTCGACAGCACATAAAGCTGTAAGAGACAAGCTTCAGTTGTTCCCTTATTAAGTTACCGTGGTTCATGAATTAAAACAAACTGATTACGGAAAAAGAGTGATGTACTGTGAATGGTTCCAGCATCTGTTATGAATGGCTGTGGTGAGTACAAAGTTTACTGTTTATTTGTTATGATGCAAGCGGCAGCCGTGCTACCAACGTAACTGCTGTAGCTAGCTCGCGCAGACGCATGTAGGCGCTGCGGAGAACATTCCCGGACTCACTGTATAATATGATATGTATTGGCAAGGCGGATTACACAATAGGCCTACATATTATATTTTACATACCGTATTTAAGTAATTTATCACATATTTCCAGTACACTAGTCATAATGGATAGTAATTTCAATTGGTTATGTCCTCCAGAATATAAATCAAGGTACAGGGCGATTCTTTTGCTGGAGCGAGGCCAGCGGCCAGCTACCAGGCGCATGCACGCCTTCCGCCAGCCAACTAAACTCGTGCCGCAGATTGCGGGGAGGTAGAAACCGTAACACAGGGCATTAATTAATGGTAATTTCACCAGCAAATCATGATTAAACAACTTACCTTTTCACAGAAGATGCTGAAAATGTTCTTCTTCAGCTGACAGACAGGCGTTGTAATGTGTAAATAAATTAGCGTTTACACGATGTAATTCCCTTCTGTTGTGAGGGATACCTGCTGCAGTATATTGCTCTCCAGCTCCGCTAGAGTACGGGTAATTGATCTGTACACTTTGTATTTTAAATTACCCCACAATTAAACATCAAACGGGCTTAGGTCAGTGCTCGATTAATCACAGTAAACACGCAGGGTGGTGCAGGAGTAGCTACATAATGTAACAATGTAACTTCCAAAGTTACTGTCTGTCAGCTGAAAGAGAGCATTTTTATTAAGTTTTGTGAAAAGGGTAAGTTCCAACCTTTAAGTGGTGACGTGAGGTCATCCAGACTACCAAGAAAGAAAAAAAAACATATGTGCGTCTTTAACTAAATCTTGCCGGAAGCTGTTGTTTATGTTACCTCCTTATCTGTGTGCTGACACTTCACACACTCGTTGATGAACGTTTACTGACCCTGGTTAGCTCACCTCGTTAATAAGGTATTAAAATCATACGTTAGGTATCTGCGGCCTGAGTTCGGTTGGCTGGCGGAAGGCGTGCGCGCGCCTGGTACAGGCCGGACGTTTGTTTTAGACGAGTGAAAAATCCTAATGGAAGCCTGGAGGCGAGTTACTACAGTATCTGTGTTGTTATCAGCTGCCCCAAGCGGTCCGATGATTGACAAATCTGTCTCACACTCCTACTGAAGTACAGTCATTGGCAAATATAATGAAGTTCTGTTCGTAAATACGTAACGTGTACTTCCGCGTCACACAATACTTCGACGTTGACTGTACTGTCTGCAAGTCGGTGTCGCCACGTGCTCAAGTCTGGAATTCCATTACATAAGATCGGTAGTGATAAATGTGAAGTGATAGGGTGAGAGAGTGACTGTGTACAGGCTCACCCGCAGGCTTCAATGTCAAGGGCAATCGTCTAAAACAAACGTCCGGCCTGTAGCTGGCCACTGGTCCCGCTCCAGCAAAAGATCTCACTGTAGTAACGAAGTGAGAGAGTGTAAGACAGGGTTTTCCTCTCATGCAGTTTTAATATTTGTTGTTTGATGTCAACCAGAATAATGTAACCAACATAGTCATTATGCTTTCACAACCACCATACATTCATCTTAATATTGCTGGCGAAGAAATGGGTCTCATTTAGTTGGATGGAACAAACGAAAAGGGATTGATAGGTGCAAACACCAAACGTTGTACTCTTGCTGTTCGTCTTGCATTTTGTAAACCTACCTCAGATTTCCTCCAGTAAATGTCCTTGCATTATTTTGAAAGAAACAAGTAGTTCCGTAAAGAACTATACAGCCTATTTTCATATATCCTGCTCATGTTAATTTCTTCTAACAACATACAAAATTTCAGTTTAATTGCTGTAACAGATTCGTAGATATTGAGAACCGTCTAAATATTTCAGATTGTCGCCAGGTTGGATTTTTATTTTTGTACTATTACATTAAGATTATTGTGTACGTGTGGTATTCAAACTTCAATCGCATGATTAGAACACAAGAAGTAAAAACGAGATTTTAAAATTACGCACAGCAGCCATCTTGTGATTATGCAAACAATTGAAATAAATTAGATGCCAGTGGATCAACATTTGTATAAGCATTTAACGTGCAACGTTTCACAGCACTCGGATAGTTAATTCGCGAGAATCGTCCATTTAAATATTTATACTTCGCGTCGCCGCCATGTTGGATTAGTGCTCACCAGGTTAATGAAAGTCCTATAGGTGAACATATGTTCATAGTCTCTATGAACATTAAAAAAATCAGTTTGGTTGCTGTAAAAGATTCATAGATATTGAGAACCGTCTAAATATTTCGGAAGCTCGCCATTTAGGATCGTTATAAGTATAGGCCATAGAATTATGTACCATTCAAAGACAATTATTGCCTAGGTTCATTATTCAAACTTTCACTTCGATCGCATGATTACGACACAAGAAATAAAAACTTAATTTTAAAATTTCGCACAGCCGCCATATTGAGGTTATGTAAACAATTGATTTAAATTAGATGGCAGTGCATTACAATCTGCGAAATCATTTACTGTTCCACATTTCACTGCGCTCAGAGAGTTAAATCACGATAAAAGTCTATTAAAATATTTCAAATTCGCTTGGTCGCCATGTTCGTTTTTTACTTTACAAGTTTATGAAATATACATAGATAAACTTGTACCAGTACCCTTTATCACCGTACAAAATGCAGGGTAATATCTGTAATAGTTTCGGAGATATTGAATGTCAGTGAAATATTTCGCACAGCCGCCATTTTGAGGTTATGTAAACAATTGAACTAAATTAGACTCCAGTGCATTACTATGTGTATAAACACTTGCTGTACCTAGTTTCATTACGTTTGGATGGTTAAATCGTGAGAAAAGTCTATTTAAAAGCCTCAAATTCGCTTGGTCGCCATGTTCGTTTTCTACTTTACAAGTTTATGAAATATACATAGGTAAACTTGTATCAGTACCCTTTATCACCGTACTAAATTGCAGGGTGATATCTGTAATAGTTTCGGAGATATAGAATGTCAGTGAAATATTTTGCACAGCCGCCATTTTGAAGTTATGTAAACAATTGAACTAAATTAGACTCCAGTGCATTACTATGTGTATAAACACTTGCTGTACCTAGTTTCATTACGTTTGGATGGTTAAATCGTGAGAAAAGTCTATTTAAAAGTCTCAACTTCGCTTGGTCGCCATGTTCGTTTTCTAATTTACAAGTTTATGAAATATACATAGGTAAACTTGTATCAGTACCCTTTATCACCGTACTAAATTGCAGGGTGATATCTGTAATAGTTTCGGAGATATAGAATGTCAGTGAAATATTTTGCACAGCCGCCATTTTGAAGTTATGTAAACAATTGAACTAAATTAGACTCCAGTTCATTACAATGTGTATAAAAATTTGCTGTACCAAGTTTCATTACGTGTGGATAGTTAAATCGCGAGAAAAGTCTATTTAAAAGTCTCAACTTCGCTTGACCGCCATGTTGGTTTTGTAGTCACCAGGTTTTTGAAAGTCTCATAGGTGAACTTCTAGTAGTACCCTTTATCACCGTACACAATTTCAGGGCGATATCGGTAATAATTTCGGAGATATTGAATGCTAGTGAAATATTTCGCACAGCCGCCATTTTGCATTGGTGAGACGTAACAAAATTTGAAGGGCACGGTCGAGGTCGCCGGGAATAGTGCTATGAACATACCGAGTTTCATTGAAATCGCTCCAGCCATTTAGATTTTATTAGGGGGGGACACACACACGAATCACACACACACACACACACACACACGCACACACACACGGACAAAAGGTGATCTCATAAGCCTATTTTTTCAAAATTGAAAATAGGCTAAAAATGGAATAATCCCGGCAATAACAAGAACTGCTTCTTCAGAGACCGTGCGAAATGCAGATGCCACGCGAAAAGTACTTGCACTAGCGACTTCCTATCAATTTCCTTATCCAGGGCGTTCGCCCATATTTCCGCTCCATACTGCAGAACTGTAGGAATTTATCATTAGGGCTCGGATTTTTAGGTGTTAAAAATTGTGAAAATATTTATTTTTTATGTATTAAAAATACCTGAAATATGTGACAAAAATGTAAAAATATTTAATTATAATTTAGTTTATTAATGTGAATATAAACAATATGCAGTACTCACGAATGAAATTTATGCTATGTCTCACTGACTGCTGAAGAATTACAATACACAACGAAATACATCTTCAGGTTCACGATCACAAATGAGCGACGATTATCGCGAAACACTTCTTCTGAAAGCGCGAAACTGCGGCAATATGTTTCTTGCCCTTGAGGTGTTGTGTAACTTGAAATCGCTGTTCAGCCTTGATTGCTTTCCCCACATTGTTGGCAGAACAGAACGACTCCATCAGAAATAAAATTATCTTTACATTCTGCAACAGACGATAACTTGTAGTTGTTTTTACTTTAGGCATCGTATAACTGCCTTACACTTCATAGTGCCAGAAATGAACTGCATGTGAGTGACACTTGTTCCAGGTAGCTGGGAAGGGGAGGGGGGTTAGGGGAGCGGGGGAGGGGGTTTGCCTAGCACGTGGTGGAAGATTAGATAGCTCACAGGTTCTTCCCCGCTGAAGTAACACAGAGCAAAAATGCAACAAGTAGTTCCGTGAAGAACTACACAGCCTATTTTCATATATCCTACTCATGTTAATTGCCTCTATCTACATACAAAATTTCAGTTTAATTGCTGTAACAGATTCGTAGATATTGAGAACCGTCTAAATATTTCAGATGGTCGCCAGGTTGGATTTTTATTTTTGTACTATTACATTAAGATTATTGTGTACGTGTGGTATACAAACTTCAATCGCATGATTAGAACACAAGAAGTAAAAACGAGATTTTAAAATTACGCACAGCAGCCATCTTGTGATTATGCAAACAATTGAAATAAATTAGATGCCAGTGGATCAACATTTGTATATGCATTTAACGTGCAACGTTTCACGGCACTCGGATAGTTCATTCGCGAGAAACGTCCATTTAAATATTTATACTTCGCGTCGCCGCCATGTTGGATTTGTGCTCACCAGGTTACTGAAAGTCCTACAGGTGAGCATATGTTCATAGTCTCTATGAACATTAAAACAATTCAGTTTGGTTGCTGTAAAAGATTCATAGATATTGAGAACCGTCTAAATATTTCGGAAGCTCGCCATTTAGGATTGTTGTATGTATAGGCCATAGAGTTATGTACCATTCAAGGACAATTATTGCCTGGGTTCATTATTCAAACTTTCACTTCGATCGCATGATTACGACACAAAATAAAAACTTAATTTTTAAATTTCGCACAGCCGCCATCTTGAGGTTATGTAAACAATTGAATTAAATTAGATGGCAGTGCATTACAAACTGCAAAATCATTTACTGTACCACATTTCACTGCGCTCAGAGAGTAAAATCACGAGAAAAGTCTCTTAAAATATTTCAAATTCGCTTGGTCGCCATGTTAGTTTTGTACCTTACAGGTTTATGAAATATACATAGGTAAACTTGTATCAGTACCCTTTATCACCGTACAAAATTTCAGGGTGATATCTGTAATAGTTTCGGAGATATAGAATGTCAGTGAAATATTTCGCACAGCCGCCATTTTGAGGTTATGTAAACAATTGAACTAAATTAGACTCCAGTGCATTGCAATGTGTATAAACAATTCCTGTACCAAATTTCATTTCGTTTGGATAGTTAAATCGCGAGAAAAGTCTATTTAAATGTCTCAAATTCGCTTGGCCGCCATGTTGGTTTTGTAGTCACCAAATTTTTGAAAGTCTCATAGGTGAACTTCTAGTAGCGCCCTTTATCACAGTACACAATTTCAGGGCGATATCGGTAATAGTTTCGGAGATATTGAATGCTAGTGAAATATTTCGCACAGCCGCCATGTTGGATAGGTAAGACGTAACAAAATTTGAAGGGCACGGTCGAGGTCGCCGGGAATAGCGTTATGAACTTACCGAGTTTCATTGAAATCGCTCCAGCCGTTTAGATTTTATTAGGGACACACACACACACACCTCACACACACACACACACACACACTAGATTTTATTAGGGGGACACACACACACACCTCACACACACACACACACACACACACACACACACACACACACACACACGCATACGGACAAAATGTGATCTCATAAGCCTACTTTTTCAAAATTGAAAATAGGCTAATAAACTGAAAGATCTAGCATACTGATTTTATAAAAATGTAAATATTATGTTTTATGTGCTATTAAGTGAAAAGCATTAATTTATGTATTTATAGAAAAAATGCTTAAAATATGTATTTACATAAAAATATATTTTTTACCTAAACATCCGAGCCCTATTTATCATCCATAAGATATAATTTGGAACATGAAATGTATACTCCAAAGCATTCAGCAAGTCACTCCACTTGACAGATTTGAAGGCATTTCATACGCCAAGAGTAACGAAGAAAACCACACGACGAGAGTGGTGATTGTAATTCTCCGCCCTCTGGATAGCTGTAACAATTTCTTGTATCGCATCTAGGGTCGAAATCCATATTGTCTTGGTGACAAGTGGCCTGCTGCCATGATCGCTTTGTGCAACCTGACTCTCAGAAGCTTCTCAAACAGCTTGCCTGTTGTATCGAACATACACAGAGGGCGGTATGATGATGGTAAATCCGGGCGGCCTTTCACTTATTAATGAGCGCCAGACGACAGACCTTCCAGCAGATGCTGAACACTCCTGCTATTAGACACTCGTTGAACATTCTTAATAATAGTTGTGGATATATTAATAATAATAATAATGTATGTCTACCCCTTATTATTCCCGTTCTCCAACGGTGTCGGGGATGAGATGCGATGGAAGTATTTGTGGCGATGGTTTTTGCGGCCCGATGCCCTTCCTGATGCCAACCTCACGAGAGGAGTTAATCAGAGAAAAAAATGAATGATGGTGAATGAAACTGGGCAAGGATGTGGAAGGAAGCGGCCGTGGCCTGTCAGAAGGTACCGCCCCAGCATTTGCCTGGTGTTGAAAATGGGAAACCACGGAAAACCATTTCAAGGACGGCCGACGGTGGGGCTCGAACCCACGCGTCTACCGAGTCAGCAGAGAACTTGGCCCAATGACCTAATGCTGCGCTTTAGCCAGCGTAGCCACTACTGTCGTTAATAATAATAATAATAATTGAAATAATTTTAACTTAAATATCTTGGGGAATGGATCCAGCAAAATGGCCTTGACAAGGAAGCCATCGAAGCAAGAATCAAGAAAATGGAACACGCTTTCCAAACCACCCGCAGCATATATAACAAAAAGTGCTTTTCTATGAACACAAAAATTCGTCACTACAACACTGTCATCAAACCAGTACCGCTATATGCATCTGAATGCCTTATCCTATCCGAGAAATGTTTGCTCGCGAAGTTAGAGAGAAAGGAAAGAAAGATCCTACACAGCATACTTGGCCCAGACTACATTGGCATCTACATCAGAAAATCCAGGCAAGAAATATACTCGAGGATAGAGAAGATCACAGACACAATGCGAAAACGCAGTGTTTGCTTCTACGGTCATATACGACGGAAGATCGACTCCCAATGGACGAAACGTATCTTCAGTATTGTGCCCTTTTAGCAAGAAATATGCCAATCACAGTATACCAGCGTAGCTCAATTCGGAATTTTCGGGGCAGCGGTAAGTTCCCCCACTCTGTGACTCACATATTTTGGATTAATTAGAGGATACACTTGCAAAAATAACAACAAAATCAACTCCTATTTTAACACATTTAATTAATAAAATTAATGGCGCTACAAACACTTTAACAAATTAACTACTGACCCATAATCCTCTACTTGTTCCAAATGAACAAGGAATCACAAATATAATAAAACAAATATTGTATTTAAACATATGGTTTCCACATAAACCAACAATTCCTACTTAGTCTTACTTCCATAAAGCATCAACTGTAAGTTTTATATAACTCCGAGCTCTTTTGGCTCCATGCTTTACATAATAATGGTGTCATTCTTGTACACCTCAAATACTATCTTTTATATTTTCTTAATCCTCAAAACAAATGTATAATTACATTTAAAATTTTATGTTAATTATCTAACTCAATATTTTTGGGCATGTTCACACATTCAGCGGTTATCATCTCTCTTTATTTTCACAAATATATTAAGGTAATCAGGAAATCACTTGTGCACTCCAGAGCGTGAAGATACTTGACACAGTCAAAAAAACTATAGTTACTCCCGAAACTTAGTTGCCTTCAATTAACTCGTGGAATCCTACTTCCGTACATCATTACAATAGGGATTGTTATTTATCTCTTATGTCTTATAAGACCATTATCACATAAGAAACTACGATCTGAACAGGCAAACGAAAATATCAATCTACAAGGACCTCGGTTCGACGCCCGGGTCGTTAACAACTTTAAACACTCACGGTGTCTTTACTACATCTTACGAGACGTTCGGCTCGCCCTTACTCTAAGAGAGCCGGGCCATTAACTCGGGCGCGATTTATGACACGGAGGGTGACGGGCGACTCTCTGTCTAACCCACGTTAGCAGCTCCTTTCCAAGGCTTTCAAAACAAACCTTCACATTATACTCAGTCCTGGGGAGAGACCGGGCCTTTTACTGTACTGTATCCATTCAAACAAATATTCTTTGGTTCATAGACCACTTTCGTAACCTTGGCATTTATTAATTATGAGAGGGTCCTCATTGATTGGGGAAGATTAATACACATTCGACGACGAAGAATTAAGGGGCTTTTATCATAAGAGGATTCTGAGTTCGAATCTCTTCACATGCCTCGGGAACCATTCCCTTATAAAGGACTTATACAAGACGCGATTTAAAGTCGGCCGTGGCCTACATGACATACGCTCAATAATATCATATATTAGCTCCCTTTTAATACATACACAATGCCTCGTGATACTACGTCACAAATAGAGGACTTATACAATTATCAATTCACTACAATCAACTACCCTCCATAAGTAATTTACCAAGTATTTTAACTTCTACGCTTTCCTAGCGTGACATTTCAATATTATTTGCGCTCCTTTGCGCTATGCATTATTTTAAGCCGAAATGTCTTCCCAAGAACTGATAAATCTCATTAGTAACAATTCATATTATTTTTAATTCTTATATTAATCTTTCCGTTGCCGATAAATCGCTCCCTTTTAAAACATTCCCTTGAACATCATATCTTACACATACATTAAGGCTTTAACGCTCTTATGTTCACATCAATTTATTTGATCTTTATTTAATATTTCCATACTTAGTTATTAGTATTATCTTTATTCTTTACACAAGCTCAAAAGCTATTTCTTTCATATCTCAACTTTACTTTATTTAAATATCTTTCATGATAATTACTGATATTTCGCTTGCTCTTATGACATTTGTTAAATACATTAACATTTTTATTCACATATATCCTCTACGGGATTTATTCTTTACATAATTATTTATAATTTCTCAAATTTCTATTATTGTTCAGACCGCGTTCTTGTTTATTCAGTATTTATTTCTTAAAACACATCCCTTTTACTCAAAAACTCCGGTGGATTTGTACACAACCATTTCCTGAAACCAAAATAGAATGAAATGCAGTACTCACATGTTTTTAAGATCGTCCCATGATCTTTATTCTTGTGCGGTGTTTCATTTTGGACCCACTTTGAACTTTTACTCCATATTAAAGGAATTCATCTTATGTACAAACACTTCTTGACATATATTTAAGACACTTAACATTGACGACATTTTTATACACTGATGTGTCCCTTTAGAACACATAATAAACACTAAAAATATTAATCTAACACACAATCTTGATAAATTTACACTTCACAATTCTTGATCACTAGGCCGTATTTCTGAGCCTATCACACGTGACCTCTTAATTTCCCGTTTCCAAGGGTGAAATTTATTCAATGTCGGCTTCCTATCCTGCAGAATACGAAAGTCTCGAAACATCTACTGTTCCCTGGAATCCAAATTCTTCTACTCCTATCCTGGATGACCGGCTATTTATCTAGCTTGAACGGCTTCTTTGTAGATCTGGTTATCGATCCTAGCGAAAGTCTATTCGGATCGAGGTCTCCTCACTAACCTCTCGATGACCTATGGATTTAGTTTATAGCAGCTAGTACTTCTCGAGTCTAGTACTTTTAGAATAGTTCGCCTGCTTTCTGGAGATAATGTTTATATTCTCCGTGCTTCTTTATTTAATCGGTTCTAGCACTCCTACGTTTCTGAAATACGTTCCGAACCTTATTCTGTTCTTCCCCTTTTGGGTTCTTTAATTTAGATAACAGTTTATCTTTCTGGTACGGTACTTCCGTACGTTATGATATATTCGTTCGTCTATTTAACGACCTATCGCCTTTAAGTCCGACGTTCGCAGCCTGCTCTGACTTTATCTTACGAACTTTCACTATAACTTGTATACAGTCAGGCCTAAATCCTGTAACTAGGATTTTCCTAATATTTCAATACGGCGATACTTTAAATTTCTTCTTTACCACTCCTTATGGAGGCAAGCAAGTTGTTAATACTGCGACGCCTATGGCTATCGGATATTACTTCTGCGGTGTAACACAGCGTTTCTCCCCTCAAGGAGTACTAGTAACTGTCTTCGATGTGACGCAGAGTTACGCCCCACATGGCTGTCTGGATACTGATGTGCTGTGATGTAGTCTTACGCCCCTCACGGACTGTCGGAATAACTGCATGCGTAGTAACGCCCTCACGGGTTGTCAGAATAACTGCATTTACTGTTGATGCTCTAGCGTCACGTCCCCCTGGACGGACTTGTAATGCGTGATGCGTGATTACGCCCCTCACGGGCTGTCGGAACTGCATGATTGGCTTGGTGAGGCCAGGATTTTTATACCTTTTCGCTACAAAAAGATAAGACTCTAGTCCTTTCTGTGGCCAATTTCTAAAATAATGGTGGCACAAATATAAAAATTATACCTTCCGAAAGCTCGACTTCTCAATGTCAAATAATCTCATTGCCCCTAAGAATCGATCGTGCAATTCGGAGATATTAATTAATTTCTCGTCCTCAATTGTGTGGGTGTTGCATTTCTTTTGCTTTCTCCCCTCCACACAGGCCTTGGTAATTCCCCGATGACGTCGTCTTGCGTTTGCAGTTTTCTCCTGCGCAATTATTAAATGGTTTCTCTTTACTAAAAAATCTCTCATTCGAAATGATTCACTGTACTGTACTTGTTTACTCATTATTATACTTGTAAACGGGTTAAATTTAATTATTCCTCTTCTGGCGCATAAGCGGTGTTGTCAATTTCCAGCAACGTAAGGTCGATTTCCGAGTCAGGCTTCCTTGTTTAATCCTGGGAAATTTCCACTCGGTTATTTATACTCATGACTCGCTCCCTTCTGAATGTCAAGAGGGATGATCTCATCTCACGAACACCTGGTCCTCGCCTCTTGCACCATATTAGGCTAGCATCTTAGCTGGATCTTTCTTTAAGTTACATTAGAAACTATACGTTTCTTTCATTTTTTTCCCAAATACATGGATTCGCCCTCATTGGACCCTATGGCACATGGGTTCATCTCACCCTTCCTTAGGATAAATAAATTTTCGAAAAAATTTTTGAGGAAATTTATTTTAATTAATTTTGTCTTTCTTTTTCCGTCGAATCCATCATAACGTCGTCCGTATTTACTGTTGCTTTATTTCCTTAAAGTTCCTTCCACTAATTGTGTAGGTTGGGTATGCTCGGTCTTTACCCTTTCTTTCTCCTTTATTACATTGAAAATTTCTTCTTCAATAAAATCAATTATCTATTTAAAGTTCCTTTCCTCTCTGGTCTGTGTTTAGGTTGGGTCTTCAAAAGTTCCCATTCATTCATTCATTCCCCTAGTGGACGTCTACACTCAGGGCCATAAATTCCTTGTCACGTTCGGTGTTTACAACTCTCCCCTCGTCTGGTGTGCGCTCATCCAAACTCGAGTCAACAGTTGGTTTCCTTTCTTCTTTTCTCAAGATGAACTTCTAGCCGGTCTGTTCTCTATTCATTACATATTGTCAACCTAATGACCTTCGGTTGATTATCTTGCGGGTGCAATTAGCTTTACCCGTAACTTCATTCATTACAGTTCTCAGACTTCAAGTCTGTTACACTTCATTTGATTTTTAAGAGCTCAGTCTAACCTCACCTGACTCTTTCTGGTTTTCTTCCCCCTTCCTCATCTCTCTTTTGAGATGGTATTTCAACACTTATTATTATTCCCTCTATTCATCGACGGTTGCAAATGGCATAACCCGTTGGCTTATGATGGAATAATCCTTTTCCTTCACCTCGTATCGAGATGGCATTTCCAAAGAGTATTTCTTTTTTCGACTCTTCCAATTCTTTAGGTCTTTCAGATCTCCTTTCTTTCTCTTCTTTATATCGCTCCCTTTCTTTTTACGGAGCTTCCAGTTGAAATATGCCTGGGCATCCTCTTCCTCCAAGGCATCGTATGTTATTCCACCTCCTTTCCTTGTTCCCATGGGGTATCCATTTCCTGGTACACCAACTACCAATTTCGGTCTTCCTTTTGGGTCTTCTTCAGAGACGTCTCCTCTCATTTTTTCATTGTTTCCAACAATCTCATCTTTTTCCTTTAGGTTTTCTTGGCTCTTGTTTGGACCTCTTTCCAGTCCTCTTTTCTGTCGTTGGCCTTCCTGACATTTTATCATTAATTCAAGGATCTGGGCTTTCAATTTTTCTTCTTCTTCGTCTAATTGTTTCCTATCTTTCTTATCCTGAATTTCTCTTGGGTTTTCTTTTTCACTTTCCTTCGTCAAGTCTTGAACCTCTATTTCCATCGGTGTTTCGTTGATATTTTCTATTATTATTTCATCTAATTTCTCTGTCTCTTCAGGAATTATCATTTCCGTTTCTTCAACTATCAATTCCTTTGTTATCTCCTGTTCCGAGATTATATCTAATTCAATTCCTTTCAACTTTCCTTCCGTCTTCTTAGACACTTCCGTTAATTCATCTTTGATCAGTTTTACTTCATTATTAGTTTTTCCTACTCGCCCTTCTAACTTTCCGATAGTTTCCTGGACCTCATTAATACCCTTGCTTATTTCATCTATCTTATGGGTGTTATCCTTATTTTCTTTCTCTCGTTGTTTTCTTTCATTCTGGAGATGCTCCTCATATAGACCTAAACTTTTATCTATTTTCGTTTCGTACGTCTTCCAGTTATCATCTACCTGCCCGGTAAAAAGATCAATCTGCTTTTTCATATCCTGAACATCCTTTTTATTTTGATTTTTCATCTCAGTTACTTTGGTTTGAACTTCATTGACTTTTCCCTCGAGTTCTCCCATTTTTTTCTCAACCCCTTCAAATCTCTCTCCTAGCTCATTCACGCTTTGTTTTATTTCATCCCGGGATGTTTTACAGATATCGCTATTAAATTTCATCTGAGCTTCTAATTCTGTCTGCACACCTTGGATCTGGGTTACAAGTTTCTTTTCACAATCATCACCCTTTGTTTCTATGTTAATTAATTTAGTTTCCATGGAACTCAAACTTTTACTCAAAATTTCAAAATTTTCCATGCATTCCCTTTTTGACTCATTTAACTTAGTCTCCAACCCCTCATCAAAAATTTTAAATTTAGTATCCATTGTCTTTTCTATTTCAGCCTTCAGTACTCCATTGTTTTCTTTACTGTTGGCTTTCAGAGACTCTAACGTCTCCTTTTTTATCACTTCCAACTGTTCTTTAATGGTTTTCCCACTTTCTGTTTTCATCCTTTCTATCTCAGCCTTCAGTTCCTTATTCATGTTTATACAGTCGGCTTCGATAGCTTCTAATTTAGTCCCCATAGTATCACTATTAGTTTCAATGGCTTCTAATTTAGTTCCCATATTATCACTTTTAGTTTTTAGTGACTCTAGACTCTCATTTATGGATTCGAACACTTTGTTATTTTCATCCTTTTGGAGGCCCAATGTATTGTTTATAGCCTCCAATTTTTCATAACTATCGGCTTTTATCGCCTCCAAAAGCCCCTGCAATTCCTCACTCAATACCATCTTATTAGAATATAGTGGGCCACTAAAGCCACCACACTAGTACATGCTTGAGAGATGATACTCTGAATCAGTGTGTCCCAATTTCTTTAAAAAATTACTTTGGTACGGGTATTCACTTACAACGTACCCTTTTGATACTTCTATTCAATTTCATAAACCTTTATGGAAGTATTTAAAATTCAAAATTTCGAAAAACCATTTTTTCCAAAAAATGAAAATTTTGATTTTTCGAGAAAACTCGGGTTTTCCCTAGGAAAACTCATCCCTGCGTACTGGGCGCCAAAATCTTTGGTACGGGTTAGGGGGGGGGGTAATATAATATAATTCAGGGCTGCTCGGTATGAGTTTCCAGGGACCCATGCGGTCAGTTAATATTTTACGTTGTAGCTACTCCTATCATTACTTTACTTTACATGATATGACCGTCTTAAGTGTTCCTCTAGTTATCAATCCAGCACATTACTTATATGCCCCCATGTGCCCTTTTAGCAAGAAATATGCCAATCACAGTATACCAGCGTAGCTCAATTCGGAATTTTCGGGGCAGCGGTAAGTTCCCCCACTCTGTGACTCACATATTTTGGATTAATTAGAGGATACACTTGCAAAAATAACAACAAAATCAACTCCTATTTTAACACATTTAATTAATAAAATTAATGGCGCTACAAACACTTTAACAAATTAACTACTGACCCATAATCCTCTACTTGTTCCAAATGAACAAGGAATCACAAATATAATAAAACAAATATTGTATTTAAACATATGGTTTCCACATAAACCAACAATTCCTACTTAGTCTTACTTCCATAAAGCATCAACTGTAAGTTTTATATAACTCCGAGCTCTTTTGGCTCCATGCTTTACATAATAATGGTGTCATTCTTGTACACCTCAAATACTATCTTTTATATTTTCTTAATCCTCAAAACAAATGTATAATTACATTTAAAATTTTATGTTAATTATCTAACTCAATATTTTTGGGCATGTTCACACATTCAGCGGTTATCATCTCTCTATATTTTCACAAATATATTAAGGTAATCAGGAAATCACTTGTGCACTCCAGAGCGTGAAGATACTTGACACAGTCAAAAAAACTATAGTTACTCCCGAAACTTAGTTGCCTTCAATTAACTCGTGGAATCCTACTTCCGTACTTCATTACAATAGGGATTGTTATTTATCTCTTATGTCTTATAAGACCATTATCACATAAGAAACTACGATCTGAACAGGCAAACGAAAATATCAATCTACAAGGACCTCGGTTCGACGCCCGGGTCGTTAACAACTTTAAACACTCACGGTGTCTTTACTACATCTTACGAGACGGTTCGGCTCGCCCTTACTCTAAGAGAGCCGGGCCATTAACTCGGGCGCGATTTATGACACGGAGGGTGACGGGCGACTCTCTGTCTAACCCACGTTAGCAGCTCCTTTCCAAGGCTTTCAAAACAAACCTTCACATTATACTCAGTCCTGGGGAGAGACCGGGCCTTTTACTGTACTGTATCCATTCAAACAAATATTCTTTGGTTCATAGACCACTTTCGTAACCTTGGCATTTATTAATTATGAGAGGGTCCTCATTGATTGGGGAAGATTAATACACATTCGACGACGAAGAATTAAGGGGCTTTTATCATAAGAGGATTCTGAGTTCGAATCTCTTCACATGCCTCGGGAACCATTCCCTTATAAAGGACTTATACAAGACGCGATTTAAAGTCGGCCGTGGCCTACATGACATACGCTCAATAATATCATATATTAGCTCCCTTTTAATACATACACAATGCCTCGTGATACTACGTCACAAATAGAGGACTTATACAATTATCAATTCACTACAATCAACTACCCTCCATAAGTAATTTACCAAGTATTTTAACTTCTACGCTTTCCTAGCGTGACATTTCAATATTATTTGCGCTCCTTTGCGCTATGCATTATTTTAAGCCGAAATGTCTTCCCAAGAACTGATAAATCTCATTAGTAACAATTCATATTATTTTTAATTCTTATATTAATCTTTCCGTTGCCGATAAATCGCTCCCTTTTAAAACATTCCCTTGAACATCATATCTTACACATACATTAAGGCTTTAACGCTCTTATGTTCACATCAATTTATTTGATCTTTATTTAATATGTCCATACTTAGTTATTAGTATTATCTTTATTCTTTACACAAGCTCAAAAGCTATTTCTTTCATATCTCAACTTTACTTTATTTAAATATCTTTCATGATAATTACTGATATTTCGCTTGCTCTTATGACATTTGTTAAATACATTAACATTTTTATTCACATATATCCTCTACGGGATTTATTCTTTACATAATTATTTATAATTTCTCAAATTTCTATTATTGTTCAGACCGCGTTCTTGTTTATTCAGTATTTATTTCTTAAAACACATCCCTTTTACTCAAAAACTCCGGTGGATTTGTACACAACCATTTCCTGAAACCAAAATAGAATGAAATTCAGTACTCACATGTTTTTAAGATCGTCCCATGATCTTTATTCTTGTGCGGTGTTTCATTTTGGACCCACTTTGAACTTTTACTCCATATTAAAGGAATTCATCTTATGTACAAACACTTCTTGACATATATTTAAGACACTTAACATTGACGACATTTTTATACACTGATGTGTCCCTTTAGAACACATAATAAACACTAAAAATATTAATCTAACACACAATCTTGATAAATTTACACTTCACAATTCTTGATCACTAGGCCGTATTTCTGAGCCTATCACACGTGACCTCTTAATTTCCCGTTTCCAAGGGTGAAATTTATTCAATGTCGACTTCCTATCCTGCAGAATACGAAAGTCTCGAAACATCTACTGTTCCCTGGAATCCAAATTCTTCTACTCCTATCCTGGATGACCGGCTATTTATCTAGCTTGAACGGCTTCTTTGTAGATCTGGTTATCGATCCTAGCGAAAGTCTATTCGGATCGAGGTCTCCTCACTAACCTCTCGATGACCTATGGATTTAGTTTATAGCAGCTAGTACTTCTCGAGTCTAGTACTTTTAGAATAGTTCGCCTGCTTTCTGGAGATAATGTTTATATTCTCCGTGCTTCTTTATTTAATCGGTTCTAGCACTCCTACGTTTCTGAAATACGTTCCGAACCTTATTCTGTTCTTCCCCTTTTGGGTTCTTTAATTTAGATAACAGTTTATCTTTCTGGTACGGTACTTCCGTACGTTATGATATATTCGTTCGTCTATTTAACGACCTATCGCCTTTAAGTCCGACGTTCGCAGCCTGCTCTGACTTTATCTTACGAACTTTCACTATAACTTGTATACAGTCGGGCCTAAATCCTGTAACTAGGATTTTCCTAATATTTCAATACGGCGATACTTTAAATTTCTTCTTTACCACTCCTTATGGAGGCAAGCAAGTTGTTAATACTGCGACGCCTATGGCTATCGGATATTACTTCTGCGGTGTAACACAGCGTTTCTCCCCTCAAGGAGTACTAGTAACTGTCTTCGATGTGACGCAGAGTTACGCCCCACATGGCTGTCTAGATACTGATGTGCTGTGATGTAGTCTTACGCCCCTCACGGACTGTCGGAATAACTGCATGCGTAGTAACGCCCTCACGGGTTGTCAGAATAACTGCATTTACTGTTGATGCTCTAGCGTCACGTCCCCCTGGACGGACTTGTAATGCGTGATGCGTGATTACGCCCCTCACGGGCTGTCGGAACTGCATGATTGGCTTGGTGAGGCCAGGATTTTTATACCTTTTCGCTACAAAAAGATAAGACTCTAGTCCTTTCTGTGGCCAATTTCTAAAATAATGGTGGCACAAATATAAAAATTATACCTTCCGAAAGCTCGACTTCTCAATGTCAAATAATCTCATTGCCCCTAAGAATCGATCGTGCAATTCGGAGATATTAATTAATTTCTCGTCCTCAATTGTGTGGGTGTTGCATTTCTTTTGCTTTCTCCCCTCCACACAGGCCTTGGTAATTCCCCGATGACGTCGTCTTGCGTTTGCAGTTTTCTCCTGCGCAATTATTAAATGGTTTCTCTTTACTAAAAAATCTCTCATTCGAAATGATTCACTGTACTGTACTTGTTTACTCATTATTATACTTGTAAACGGGTTAAATTTAATTATTCCTCTTCTGGCGCATAAGCGGTGTTGTCAATTTCCAGCAACGTAAGGTCGATTTCCGAGTCAGGCTTCCTTGTTTAATCCTGGGAAATTTCCACTCGGTTATTTATACTCATGACTCGCTCCCTTCTGAATGTCAAGAGGGATGATCTCATCTCACGAACACCTGGTCCTCGCCTCTTGCACCATATTAGGCTAGCATCTTAGCTGGATCTTTCTTTAAGTTACATTAGAAACTATACGTTTCTTTCATTTTTTTCCCAAATACATGGATTCGCCCTCATTGGACCCTATGGCACATGGGTTCAGTATATTCGACTCAAAACCAAAAACTACAATGCCGTGATATGTTAACGTCCAAAAATATCTAAAAGAAATGGGGATACGAGCAGAAGATGCACAAAACCGAAAACTTTATAGAGCAGCCATCAAGACGTTTGGGACTTTCCGGGACGAAAAACGGACAACTGGTGCGAAATGGACAGAAGAACGTCGTGCTAAACACAGTGAGCTCATGAAGACAATGTGTATCAAGCGAAAAATGATCAAATGCCAGAATGGAAAATGAGGCTTATCGTGGTCCCTAGTTGGCCGATTAGCGAAATTGAAAGAATGAATGAATAATAATAATAATAATAATAATAATAATAATAAATACTGTCAACAAATCGGCAAATCTCTACGAAAGCCAAACACTTACACTCAATAAGAAATATGAACTTGAAGACATCAATAAAGAAGAAAGAAGAAAGAAAAATCATTCGGAAAATACTAGGATCAAGAGTCACTCCTGGCGGGTACCGAATACAGTCAATCAAGACAACTGAAAAATACTCAAACATCGAAGTCGACAACAGAAAAAGACGATTGGAATTCTTCGGGCACATAAGTAGACAGACTGCCGAATACCCGACTAACCAAAAGAATACTAGATTACATATCATCTCTCAAAAGTACACCACCATGGATGAAAGAAGTACAAAAAGACATGCGAACCTCTAACATAACCGACACATCAGACAGAGACTCCTTCCGTAACAAAGTGAACAACTGGGAAGTCCAACCAGAGCAAGCATAACCTACACCTTACAGACCTCAATGGTCTGACGAAAGAAAATTGGCATTTTCCAATAGAATGAAACATTACTGGCAAAATAAGAAGAACGTCAAGAATTGAGTCAAATTGCTTAACGCTTTCCAATATTGGGAAAATACGCTGTAAATAAATACATAATAGCTCATTATGCAACGAGCCTATAATGGCAATAATTAAGACACGATATGTTTATAAAACGATCGTATGCAAGTTTTATAATTCCCATACGAGTGTCTTAATTACCATTATAGGCGAGTTGCATACGACTGTTTATGTTCGACGATAATTATAACTTTATTATAGACTATGTTTTAACATAAATATTCATAAATATCTCTCCAGTCACTAGAATTTTTTGATCGGGTGCTGCGCTGGGTAGGATATCTCTGTTCTCCAAGCTCTCTGGCCGACCGACGCATGCGCTCTGTGTGCTTCAATGCCATTTGTGCAGATTTTGCACCAGTATTCAGTAAAACTGTCACCGAAGTCGTTTGAAAACAACGCGCTGTGTAGAAATTGGATTTGGGGATATTAAGGTACAGTGCTATTTCTTGTCTCATATTCACCAGTTTATTTATGCGAACATATGGACGGTGCACTTTCGACAATTTATATAGACATGTTGGATTTTGAGCGCATGCGCTAAGGTATCCTTATCTAATTGGTCAAACAACTGTTTCTTGAGTTATGATTGGTGGTAGAAACTGTTTCATAATGAAAAATAGTGTTCTAATGACTATCATTATGATACAGTTTTCAGACATATAAGTCAGGGTCGAACATAAAAGAACATTATGCAACGAGCCTATAATGGCAATAATTAAGACACGAGTATGTTTATAAAACGATCGTATGCGAGTTTTATAATTTGCATACGAGTGTCTTAATTACCGTTATAGGCGAGTTGCATACGACTGTTTATGTTCGACGATAATTATAACTTTATTATAGACTATGTTTTAACATAAATATTCATAAATATCTCTCCAGTCACTAGAATTTTTTGATCGGGTGCTGCGCTGAGTAGGATATCTCTGTTCTCCAAGCTCTCTGGCCGACCGACGCATGCCCTCTGTGTGCTTCAATGCCATATGTGCAGATTTTGCACCAGTATTCAGTAAAACTGTCACCGAAGTCGTTTGAAAACAACGCGTTGTGTAGAAATTGGATTTGGGGATATTAAGGTACAGTGCTATTTCTTGTCTCATATTCACCAGTTTATTTACGCGAACATATGGACGGAGCACTTTCGGTAATTTATATAGACATGTTGGATATTGAGCGCATGCGCGAAGGTATCCTTATCTAATTGGTCAAACAACTGTTTCTTGAGCTGTGATTGGTGGGAGAAACTGTTTCAAAATGAAAAATAGCGTTATAATGACCATCATTATGATACAGTTTTCAGACATATAATAGTCAGGGTCGAACATAATATTACATTATGCAACGAGCCTAAAATGGCTATAATTAAGACACAAATATATTTATAAAACGAGCGTATGCGAGTTTTATAATTTCCATACGAGTGTCTTAATTACCATTATAGGCGAGTTGCATACGACTGTTTATGTTCGACTATAATTATTATAACTATTTTATGTTCGAAGATAAATATTCATAAATGATTTCGCCAGTTTTATGTACTGAACAGAGCGCATGAGACGCAGAGAATGCCTTGTATTTGACCATGGCCTTCTCGATTACCCCACTATGACACTAGGCAACGCAGTTTAGAAGGCCTTGGAACTCCACGCAGGTGCGATGCTAACCTTATCTAATTGGTCAAACAACTGTTTCTTGAGCTGTGATTGGTGGGAGAAACTGTTTCATAATGAAAAATAGTGTTATAATGACCCTCATTATGATACAGTTTTCAGACACATAATAGTCAGGGTCGAACATAAATAATAATAAACATTCTGCATGGACAGCTGAAAGGAAGATCAATCATAGTGAGAGAATAAATACATTTTGGTTAGAGAAGAAAGCTAATTTAAATGTATCTGTGAAATAGGTTCAATCGTGCTCCTTAGTTGGGCACATCACCGTAAAAAACATTCAAGACTGGACTGGTATAAGAACTACCGAACAATGTTACCATTTTGCTAAAGTTAGGAGAACATTCTCCAAATTGCTCGCCAACGTCCAGACGATTGGGCAAGGCACAGCGCCTAGAAGGAGAAGAGTGTAATAATAACAGTAGGTTAATTTATTCTACTCGTATACGGCACAATATTGGCCGATCATATAAAATAAAAGAGAAACCGTAGGCTACAGACATGTCCAAAAGCTTATTTACAAAAGTATTAGTATTCCCAACAAAACAAGAAAAACAAGTCCTATAATTTATTATTGGTCGTAAACTTGATATCTTGTGACTTATGGTCTTAAATTTTACGATGATCATAATATTGCACACCGAGGACTTTGACACGAAACAAATGAGAAAACACTGTACGAGGAGCAGTGGCGTTCTACAGGGTGGGGGGAGGGAGAGGGGGGGAGGGGGGAGGGGGTGATTAGGTGGATCAATCCTCCCACAGAGCCAACTAAGTTAAAACAAGTAGTTCCGTGAAGAAGTATACAGCCTATTTTTATATATTCTACTCATGTAAATTGCATCTATCTACATACAAAATTTCAGTTTGAAGTCTGTGATAGGTTCGTAGATGCTGAGAACCGTCGAAATATTTCAGATGGTCGCCAGGTTCGATTTTGATTTATGCAGATTATTGTGTACGTGTGGTATTCAAACGTTAATCGCATGATTAGAACACAAGAAGTAAAAATGAGATTTTAAAATTTCGCACAGCTGCCATCTTGTGGTTATGAAAACAATTGAAATAAATTAAATGCCAGTGGATTAACATTTGTATAAGCATTTAACGTGCAACGTTTCACTGCACTCGGATGGTTTTATCGCGAGAAACGTCCATTTAAATATTTATATTTCGTGTCGCCGCCATGTTGGATTTGTGCTCACCAGGTTGCTGAAAGTCCTATAGATGAACTTAAGTTCATAGCTTCTATGAACATAAAAAATTCAGTTCGATTGCTGTAAAAGATTCGTAGATATTGAGAACTGTCTAAATATTTCGGATGCTCGCCATTTTGGATTGATATGTATAGGCCATAGAGTTATGTATCATAAAAGGAAAATTATTGCGTAGCTTCATTATTCAAACTTTCACTTCAATCGCATGATTACGACACAAGAAATAAAAACTTAATTTTAAAATTTCGCACAGCCGCCATCTTGTGGTTATGTAAACAATTGAACTAAATTAGATGCCAGTGCATTACAATATGTATAGTCATTTACTGTACCACATTTCACTGCGCCCAGAGAGTTAAATCTCGAGAAAAGTCTATTAAAATGTTTCAACTTCGCTTGGCCGCGATGTTCGTTTTGTACTTTACAGGTTTATGAAAGTTACATGGATTAACTTGTACCAGTGCCTTTTATCACCGTACAAAATTTCAGGGTGATATCTGTAAAAGGTTTGGAGATATAGAATGCCAGATAAATATTTCGTACCGCCGCCATTTTGAGGTTATGCAAACAATTGAAGTAACTTTGACGCCAGTGAATTACAATGTGTATAAACATTCCCTGCACCAAGTTTCATTACGTTTGGATAGTTAAATCGCGAGAAAAGTCTACTTAAAAGTCTCAAATTCGCTTGACCGCCATGTTGGTTTTGTAGTTACCAGGTTTTTGAAAGTCTCATAGGTGAACTTCTAATAGTTCCTTTTATCACCGTACACAATTTCACGGTGATATCGGTAATAGTTCCGGAGATTCTGAATGCTGGTGAAATATTTTGCACAGCCATCATGTTGGATTGGTGAGACAATAAAATTTGAAGGGCACGGTCGGGGTCGGCCAGAATGGTGCTATCATCTTACTGAGTTTCATTAAAATCGCTCCAGCCGTTTAGAAGTTATTAGGGGCTACACACACCATCACACACACACACACACACACACACACACACATACACACACGCGGACAAAAGGTGATATTATAAGCCTATTTTTTTTTCATAAAATGAAAATAGGCTAAAAAAAACGGAATTTGATGACATTTTTTTTTTGAAAAAGAAAAAAAGAAGAAGCAAAAAAATAAAAATACTACATTTCGGATTGTTGACAAACGACTGAATTATTTACGTATGTAATTTGAGAACATTTATCTTTTACCTGTGTAAAATATTTAGTGTTAGGCCCATTGAGAGGTTCAAATAAAACATATCGATGATGATGATGATGATAGTTGTTGTTTAAAGGGGCCTAACATCTAGGTTATCGGCCCCTATAAAACATATCAAATGCTATCTAGATTAAATATGAAAACGTGTAGCCTAGGTTTGCTTTCATTGTCTTATTTTGTACCCACACAAAGCAAAAACAAACACATCACCGAAACAGAAAGAAAAAAGTAAATTCAAAATCAAAAGCAGAAAAAAAAAAGATAGCAAAATTCAAAAAGCAAAATTCAAAAACAAAAGCTGAAAACATACACAAAAGCGTAAACACAAAGCAAAAAGAAAAATTAAAAAGCAGAAGCAAAAAAAAAAAAACACGAAATCCAAAAACACAGAGCAAAAAGCAAATTTCATTATCAAAAGCAGAAAACAAACACAAAACCCAAAAATACAAAGAAAAACGGAAAATTCAAAAACAAAAGCAGAAAACATACACAAAACCGAAAACACAAAGCAAAAAACTAAATTCGAAAGCATAAGCAGAAAAAAACACAAAATCCAAAAACACAAAGCAAAATTAAAAAACAAAAGCAGAAAACAAACACAAAACCGAAAACACAAAGCAGAAAGCAAAATTCAAATGCAAAATTTCAGAAAACAAACACAAAACTCAAAACCACAAAACAAAAAGCAAAATTCAAAAACAAAAGCAGAAAACAAACACAAAAAAAAAAAAACACCAAGCAAATCGCAAAATTCAAAAGCAAAAGCATAAAACAAACACAAAATAAAAAACAAAGGACAAAATAGTAAAGCAGAAACAGGAAACAAACACAAAATCAAAACAAAAAACAAAAAGAGAAAAAGTGGAAAACAACAAACACAAAACCAAAAATGCAATTAGTTAAGATTTGACTCCGCTCATCCCCCTCCAGAAGCAAATTCTAGTTAGCACACTAACGAGGAGCATAAGCAATGATTTCCCATTATTTTATTTTCATCCCAAATTAATAATAATGTTTTTAGCCTACATTTCACATTTTGCAAAAATGAGGAAAAAATAGACTTATGAGATCGATCCGGGAAAATGTGTGTCTGTCTGTCTGTCTGTCTGTGTGTGTGTCCCCCCCTATCAACTCCTAAACGGCTGCAGCAATCAAAACCAAATTTAGTATGAGTAAAGATGTGCACCGGAATAGCTCACGTCCATATTTGAAAATGATGTCAGTGCTACCAACTGCTGAAAAACCGCACTAGAAATTTGAGATCCATGTTGGATATCTTGCAAGGTATGCATGGAAGCTATTCCAAAATTGGCACACATGTAGATAAGACTATTTCAGTTTAATTTCCAGGAGGCCAACCATGACAGTGTTGCCAAAATAATGTTAAGCCTTCTGATTAGTCCAATGTTTAAAATCATATAACTTCTACACAATTAATTGGATTTCAACCAAATATATCTGTACATCTATATATATAAAGCACAAAGTTTGTCTGTCTGTCTGTCTGTCTGTTATGTATACAAATCTACACCGTTTCACCGATCTGAACCAAAATGTATATACTTACCCTTTGGAACCCTGCGGGTAACCCCGTCAACATTAAATTTCGGACAGACCACCCCATGCCCTGCATTTAGGCCCTTTTGCACAAATCTACACCGTTTCACCGATCTGAACCAAAAGTTGTATATTTAACCTTTGGAACCCTGCGAGTAACACTGTCCACTTGAAATTTCGGACAGACCACCCCATTCCCTGCATTTAGGCCCTTTGGTCCAAATCCACACCGTTTCACCGATCTCAACCAAAATTTGTATATCTACCCTTTGGAACCCTGCGAGTACCACTGACCACTTAAAATTTCGGACAGACCACCCCATTCCCTGCATTTAGGCCCTTTGGTCCAAATCTACACCGTTTCACCGATCAGAACCAAAATTCGTATTCTTACCCTTTGGTGCCCTGCGAGTAACACTGTCTGCTTGAAATTGCGGACAGACCACTCCATTCCCTGCATTTAGGCCCTTTGGCCCAAATCTATACCGTTTCACCGATCTCAACCAAAATTTGTATATTTACCCTATGGAACACTGCGACTAACACTGTCTGCTTGAAATTTCGGACAGACCACTCCATTCCCTGCATTTAGGCCCTTTGGCCCAAATCTACACCGTTCCACCGATCTCAACCAAAATTTGTATATTTACCCTTTGGAACACTGCGACTAACACTGTCTGCTTGAAATTGCGGAGAGGCTACTCCATCCCATGCATTTAGGCCCTTTGGCACAAATCTACACCGCTTCACCGATCTGAACCAAACTTTGTATACTTACCCTTTGGAACCCTGCGAGTAACACTGTCTACTTAAAATTTCGGACAGACCACCCCATTCCCTGCATTTAGGCACTTGGGCACAAATCTACACCGTTTCACCGATCAGAACCAATATTCGTAAACTTACCCTTTGGTACCCAGCGAGTAACACTGTCTGCTTGAAATTACGGACAGACCACTCCATTCCCTGCATTTAGGCCCTTTGTCCCAAATCTACACCGTTTCACCGATCTCAACCAAAATTTGTATATTTACCCTTTGGAACACTGCGACTAACACTGTCTGCTTGAAATTGCGGCGAGGCCACTCCATCCCTTGCATTTAGGCTGTTTGGCACAAATCTACACCGTTTCACCGATCTGACCCCAATTTTATATACTTACCCGTAGAACCCGACAAGTAACACTGTTCACTTTAAATTTCGGACAGACCACACTATTCCCTGCTTTTTGGCCCTTTGGCAGAAAACTACACCGTTTCACCGATCTCAACCAGATTTTACATAATTACCCTTTGGAACTCGACGAGTAACACTGTCCACTCGAAATTTCGGACAGACCACTCCATTTCCCGCATTAAGGCCCTTTGGTACAAATCTACATCGTTCACCGATCGAAAACAAAGTGTGTATACTTACCCTTTGGAACCCGATGCGTAACACTGTCCACTTGAAATTTCTGACATACCACTCCATTCCCTGCATGTAGCTCAGGAATTCCTCGGGGTTGCCAGCTTCCTAACTCACCAGTCATGAGCCCTTGAGGGTGTACCAGAAGTGGTGGATCTACACACACCCTGCCTCTTTGAGGGCCTTGAGCAGAAGACAGGAGATATTATGAAAAGGAAAAGAAGGCAGACCCCTCGAAGAATGAGGGTATCAGGAAAGATGAGACAAAGCCAATTAAGGCGGGAAATTGAAAGACTCCCTAGCCCTCGGATACCCTAATACAGTCTGGGTCGGAAGAGAACAAGAGTTGACCAAGGGAGGCCGACAGGAAAGAGAACTGAAATGAGCCCGGCACCAGGAAGTAGAAGCGATGCCAGACTCAGCTGGGGTTCCGTGGTCGCCAACCCACATCCCACAAGTTGTGAGACCCTGGGGGGGGGGGTCAGTTGTGAGAATAGCTTGCTGATTCATCGTGAGGTGACTTGAGAGTACTTTCCAGAGCCCGCCGTGTTATCTCCTGCTGTCTATGCTGATGCCAGCACAGGGCCGTTGCGAAACAGTGAGTGATTCCCGGTCAATCTGTATAGGACGGGGAACCCCGAACGTGTGTCATCATATTTCGTCATCATCTGCGATCATCTCAGGTTCGTGCAGCTTGGACCTATATTCTTTGTCTTTGCCGAGCAGTACGCTCTTTCACTAGACGCATCCAGTACAGGCCTAAGCCAGAAAATAAGGTTGAGACTTTGGAAGACATCGAAGCTAGACACCTGAATTACCTATATCAGTTTTAAAATAACACCATGTTCGTTTAGTAGTCATTTTTTCATTACCTTATTATTATCATCATAAGTGCAAATGACCTAGATGTTACGTGCATCATACCAATAATCACCGCCGCATGTCTTTCTCGACTGTGATTTTTAAAATATTTATTTTTGGTTGGTTGGTTCTTAAGTTTAGGGGCTGCGACAACGCGGTCATGTAGCCCCGTGTACTTTGGGTGTGTGTAGAATCTGTCTGATAACCGGTGTTAATTGTGATGACTGTATTAGTGTGTGTTATCTGTTTTTTAATTTAAGTACAAACTGCAACTTAGAATTCTTCAAATAGTTCGTACTTTTGCCGCCAAGCGCCACCGTCAACGACTACTAGGCCAAGTTCGGAACTTAGCTACTAGACGCCACTGCAGTCGGCTCTTGGCAACGGACGTAGACATCTATGAGCGTTGTTTACCTATCCAATTTAGCTTCACACAGGTGTAATTAGTGGAAGGTTCAATAACATGCCATAAATCTGACATGGGACCGCCGGCTTTACTTCCCATCCGAAGAAAGGCATACTGACGGATTTTTAACGCTCTTAAAATATCCGACGGCTTCGGCCGGGTTTGAACCCGCTATCTTGGGCATAGAAGCTCAGCATGCTACCAAATACGCCACCGAAGCCGCCATATAGTTATTTTTATTACAGTACATTGTGTACATTATACGTTGAATTGTCAATTCAATACCGGTAGTAGTTTCCCTTATCATCCTCATCATAAGAGCAAAAGACCTACAGTAGATGTTACGCCCATTACACCATTAATCACCACACACAATAAGTCTTCCTCGCCTGTGAATTTTGAAATATGTATTTCTATTACGGTAGTTTGTAAGTTTGACGTGTCAATTCAACAGTAGTTTTTATTATCATCCTTATCAAAAGGGCAAATGACCTAGATATTACTCCCTCATTGTCTTTGGGGGCAAATGACTTAGATTTTAAGTCCATTATATTTCTAAAGGAGACCTTAAAACATTATCATCATTCCACCGGGCGAAGCCGGGTACTACTGCTAGTAAACAGATATGACTGAGCGTATTCTTAAGGCCACCAGGGCTGCCAACTGTTAATAATTTCTCTCTCTATTTTTTTTTCATCCAAATACCTATATATCAGAAAGTATGCAAGCCAAGAGCTTTAAACTTTGCACACGTATATTCTGACATTTTAGATTAATTTGGAGTAACTTATATACGTCAGTTCTACCAACATGATTATAAACCTGCTGATAGTACCAATTTTTAAATACATGTAACTTCTATACTATCAGTTGGATTTCAACCAAATTTCGTATGTGCTATGTGTACCATAACAGATATTACTATTAGTATTGTTAAGAGCAATCAGGGCTGCCAACTGTTAATAAATGCTGTCTATATTTTTTTACCCTAATATCAATATATCAGAGAGTATGCAATCCAACAGCTCTATACTTTGCACACGTATAGCACCTGGCATTCTAGATTAATTTGGAGTAATTAATACAAGGCAGTGCTGCCAACATGATTCTATGCCTGCTGATATGTCCAATTTTAAAATACATGTAACTTCTATACTAACAAATGGATTTCATCCAAAATTGGCACAACAAGATATAATATTTCAGATTATTCCTGACCAGCACACGCATGGTATTGTTGGCAACATGCTTTTACGCGTGCTGATGGATCCAATGTCTAACTGCATGTAACGTCCATTGGACTTCAACCAAATTTTGTATTCTGTACCTTAAGAGATGGAACTAAGAATATATTCAGTCACCAGGGCTGCCAACTGTAGTGCTCTATTAGGCTACATTATACCAGGTATATTTTGAACTAATTAGATATTTCGATATTACCAACTTAATTTCGTCATTATTCTAAATAGGTTCATATTCTGTAGAATAATCATTGGCATGAAAAGTAGGCTGTATAGTTCTTCACGGAACTTCTTGTTGGTATTGTTATTGTTACTCTTAAATACTTAACGGCTTTTAGAGACGCTGGGGGTTCCGGAATTTTGCCCCGAAGGAGATATTTAACGTGCCGGTAAATCTACTGACACGGCTTTAACACATTCGCGTACTCTCAACCATAAATAAGAAAGTTTGGAAATAATCTCTTCAATTGCATTTTCCATAGGTGGTTATGATAATGTTCATCACAACGACCTTCTTCGTGATTCCACACAACAAGAGAATACGAGCAACGTTACGAAACATTAATTTATAGTTATGAACCCGAGCAATGCCGGGTATAACAGCTAGCATGTAGCCTATACACCCTATCTCAGGTATTTATGAAATCATAAGGGAAGAATTTTGAAATCCTCTAGATAGCGTATTGGCTTTCACGGCCAGTGAATTAAAACTCAGCAACTTTTCTAGGTTTATGCTGTGTCTTGTGTGGGGTTTCGCCCAGGAACACCAAGCTGGCTTATTAGCGGGCCCTTGGTGTTCGTGCCCGGACCCCCACAGGAGTAGAGAACTGCACGCTACCTCCCTTTTTATGAAGCGCACCTGCGGCTCTTTACTGCGAGAACTAAAAGCTCAAGCAGCCTTAACCTCCCAATGTTGTTTGAGTCTTCAGTCTTTTGACTAGTTTGCTGCAGCCCCCATGCCTCCCTGTCCTGAGCTAATCGTTTCACCTCTACATAGCTACCATACCTACAGCCGAGGCAATCTCTTTAACATATTCTAACCTTGGTCTACCCCTATAGTTCTTGTAGTCGACCCTTCCTTCCATAACTAAGCTTGCTATTCCTGGATGTCTTAGTATGTGTCCTAACAACCTATCTCTTCTCTTCATTATTAGTCGCCAGAAACATCTCTCCTCTCCCACTCGTCTTAATACATCTTCGTTTGTAACCCTATCTACCCATCTGATCTTCATTCTCCTGTAACACCACATTTCAAACGCTTCAATTCTCCTCTTATTCTGCTCCAACAGTCTAAGATTTACTTCCATATAGTGGCACGCTCCAGACAAAGGCTTTCAAAAATGACTTCCTAATACCTAAATCTATATTCGATGTCAACAGTTTCCTTTTCTGTACAAATGCTTTCCTTGCCTATTTAACCTACTTTTTATATCTACTTTGCTTCGTCCATCACTGGTTATTTTGCTTTCTAAATAACAGAACTCTCTTACTTCCTTTAGTTTTTCACCTGTCAATTTGATATCCCTATGAAGGCTTCCAAAAAGATGGTATATTGGCCTTCACGTCCAGATAATTAATACTCAGCAATCTTTCTAGGTTTGTGCCGTGTCTTGTGTGGGGTTTCGCCTAGGACACCAAGCTGGCTCATCAGCGAGCTCTTGGTGTCCCCACCCGGATCCCTACAGGAGTTGCGATCTGCGCACTACCTCCCTTCTTATAAGTGCACCTGCGCCTCTTTACTGCGAGAACTAAAAGCTCAAGCAGCCTTAACCTCCCTATGAAGGCTTCCAAAAAGATGGCATATTGCCTTTCACGGGCACGGACACCAAGGGCCCGCTGATGAGCCAGCTTAGAGTTCCTAGGGGAAACCCTGCACAAGACACGGCATAAACCTAGAAAAATTGCTGAGTTCCTCTATAGATAGGTACACAAATGCTTGTTCCACTGCCTATGGTAATTTTCGTTGTTAGTGTCACCTCCTCCGCCCACCTCACGTGACGCCAATGCATGACTGGCCGGTGCGCTTGTGGAGTGGAGGAGTTCGAAGAGTGAGCTGAGTGTACTAACCTGTGTTTCTGCAGGCCAAGTCATTACCCAGGAAAGTTTCATGGTCCATAAAATATACCGCAATGACGACAATCTTGCACACCATCTTATCGAGACAATAAAGCTAAGATCGATTATCTTTCAGCTCCCGGCCCACACGTTTCTGAACGGCTAAATACGAGTAGAATACCGTCTTCAAGATGGAATATGCGGCTTTCACGGCAAAGAATGAAACATGGCACAAAGTTCACTATCCCAACGGGGTTCAGGTAAGGTGTACGTAACGTCTACTGAAGAGCCCAGTTTGGTTACACCTGGGCGAAACCTCAAAATAATAATAATAAAAATAAAAAAATAAAAAAATAATAATAATAATAATAATAATAATAATAAGAAGAAGAAGAAGAAGAAGAAGAAGAAGAAGAAGAAGAAGAAAAGTTTCATGGTCCAAGGGAGCGTGGTTCACAGAGGTAGAAAAGAATTTAAAAGAAGTGGGAATTAGTCTTCATATAACGATATTTGGATGCGTTCACCCCTTCAGATAGTAATAATAATAATATGGTATGGCCTCGGAAGGCCGGGTGCCTGGAGGGCACCTTGCATGTCAAATTTATCGTTCCTTGGAGCACTATGAAAGTCAAGGAGGTTAGATATCTAAGCTCCTTGACACTATAGCGTTTTCTAGTAGAGAATGGAGGAACTTTGTGTTGGCGGAAAATTCCGAGATTAATTTTGCCGTTATGAACATGGCCTGCCGAATTCAAATGGGCTCTTTAACATGCCAACAACGTATGCCGTTATTTTTGTCGCCTTAAAAAAAAAAAACACTTACCACGGCCAGGAGCGAACCTGCAAGCTTGGGGTTGGTAGTCCGACACGATAACTACTTACCCACAGTGGCAAGCACACCTTAAGATGAAACTAAAAGAACACCTGAGTTTCCAGGAAAAGCCTAAACTAACAACAGGCAATCAGCAGCATCGAGAACACATGAGGCGTTACTGGGCTCGAGGAAGAGAGAAGTTGAATTAACGTGGTCCACATCTGGCCGAAACGTCAATAATAATAATAATAATAATAATAATAATAATAATAATAATAATAATAATAATAATAATAATTAATAGGGACAATCAACATCAAAATAGCAAGAAAAGAAACTCCGCTAGAGACGGAAAACGGCACATTTTCACAGATATCCTCCTTCAAATACCTTGGAGAAGTCATACTACCATCGGGACTAGACAGTAAGGCCAACGTAGAAAGAGCCACCAAACTCCCTAAGGCGTACAGACTAACGTGGATTTACTACAACAAAAGAGTCATATCGCGTAATGCAAAATTACGACCATTAAAAGACAGTTGTATCTTTTTGTCGGAAGCTTTGTCCGCCTCAGAAACCATATTCCGAGGTGATCACTCTAAACCTATAGAAATTGAAAAGCTAGAACGGAAAATTCTCCGGAAATTTATGATCTTACGAGAAAACAAGAAGTTCCGTGAAGAACTATACAGCCTACTTTTCATGCCAATGATTATTCTACAGAATATGAACCTATCTAGAATAATGACGAAATTAAGTTGGTAATATCGAAATATCTAATTAGTTCAAAATATACCTGGTATAATGTAGCCTAATAGAGCACTACAGTTGGCAGCCCTGGTGACTGAATATATTATTAGTTCCACCTCTTAAGGTACAGAATACAAAATTTGGTTGAAGTCCAATGGACGATACATGCAGTTAGACACTGGATCTATCAGCACGCGTAAAAGCATGTTGCCAACAATACCATGCGTGTGCTGATATCTTGTTGTGCCAATTTTGGATGAAATCCATTTGTTAGTATAGAAGTTACATGTATTTTAAAATTGGACATATCAGCAGGCATAGAATCATGTTGGCAGCACTGCCTTGTATTAATTACTCCAAATTAATCTAGAATGTCAGGTGCTATACGTGTGCAAAGTATAGAGCTGTTGGCTTGCATACTTTCTGATATATTGATATTAGGGTAAAAAGAATATAGACAGCATTTATTTACAGTTGGCAGCCCTGATTGCTCTTAACAATACTTATAGTCATATCTGTTATGGTACACATAGCACATACGAAATTTGGTTGAAATCCAACTGATAGTATAGAAGTTACATGTATTTAAAAATTGGTACTATCAGCAGGCTTATAATCATGTTGGTAGAACTGACGTATATAAGTTACTCAAAATTAATCTAAAATGTCAGAATATACGTGTGCATAGTTTAAAGCTGTTGGCTTGCATACTTTTTGATATATAGGTATTTGGATGAAAAAATAGAGAGAGCAATTATTAACAGTTGGCAGCCCTGGTGGCCTTAAGAATACGCTCAGTCATATCTGTTTATGTACAGATATTACATACAAAATTTGGTTGAAATCCAGTTGATAGTGTAGAAGTTATATGCATTTAAACATTGGATCTATCAGAAGGCTTAACATTATTTTGGCAACACTGTCATTGTTGGCCTCCTGGAAATTAAACTGAAATCGTCTTATCTACATGTGTGCCAATTTTGGAATAGCTCCCATGCATACCTTGCAAGATATCCAACATGGAGCTCAAATTTCTAGTGCGTTTTTTCAGCAGTTTGTAGCACTGACATCATTTTCAAATATGGACGTGAGATATTCCGGTGCACATCTTTACTCATACTAAATTTGGTTTTGATTGCTGCAGCCGTTTAGGAGTTGATAGGGGGGGACACACACACAGCCAGCCAGCCAGCCAGACAGACAGACATTTTCCCGGATCGATCTCATAAGTCTACCTTTTCCTCATTTTTGCAAAATGTGAAAAGTTGGCTAAAAATGGAATGTGAATTAATGAGAAGAACAGCGGAGCTCTATTCGTTGACTGATGCCGTAGAAGGAATAAATGTCACAGAAATCTTGGAGCCACTAGTACAATAGTAGGCTAGCCGCAGCCGTTCCAACAGTTGCCCTTTGAAGTACATTATTGACGTCAGAAAAGTTGGATGGCGCAGCCACGCGGTAGAATGCTGAAGCTGTAACATTGTGACTGGTGAGGATTATTTTCATGGTGAAGCATTGATGTCGTGATGGAAACATAAAGGAATTTGTCAAATACGAGGAGGTACTGCTCTGTATACGGTTGCAAATCGTATAAAATGGGTACGAATTCTCCTCACTACATTCCTGTACAAAAAGTTCAGAGAGAAAGATGGGCTTCGGCGCTGTCAATTGGAAAACGTGTTACACGTTACATGACAGTGTGCAGTCTGCATTTTCGTGAAGACGACTTATTTCCACAGCGGAAGCACCGGTACTGTTAATTATTGATAGTTATTGTCTCTAATTTGTATTCACAAGGATTTAGCTACATCAAAAATACTGATAAACTTGTAGCCTAATACTTCTGTGCCGTACATTGAACCGAATGTAATCCGCTCTTCGTAAACTTATTTTAGGGGTTCTTCCGATTGGCAATAGTCGAATGGTTAGAAAACTTAAGAAAAATGCTGTTCCTAGCCTTAATTTGCCAGATAATTTATATTCTTGCCTTTGAACAGCAAGTATGTAGCTCAATATTTGCAATATTTTAAGTATGATTTGGCTTAAATTGTGTTTTTGTCTATGATCTCCTTACTGTTGAATTTAGTTAATTAATGTGTAAAATGGAGCCTCCGTGGCTTAGGCGGCAGCACGCCGGCCTCTCACCGCTGGGTCCGTGGTTCATATCCCGGTCACTCCATGTGAGATCTGTGCTGGACAAAACGGAGGCAGACAGGTTTTTCTCCGGGTACTCCGGTTTTCCCTGTCAAAATTTCATTCCAGCAACACTCTCCACTATCATTTCATTTAATCTGTCATTCATTTAATCATTGCCCCAGAGGAGTGCGTCATGCCTCGGCAGCCGTCACAGTTCATATCCTCGCCGCTAGATGGGGGCTTCATTCATTCCATTCCTGACCCGGTCGGAGACTGGAAGCAGGCTGTGGATTTTCATTTTCAATGTGTAAAATCTTAGTTTTAAGTACGGTACCGGTTTGGTGACCCATCATCCCAGGCAGGCCGGTAACACCTATACTACTCAGGCAGATAGGTCACTTAGTCGTAATTTAGAAGTTATAGTGATGTTAAGTATGTATATGCGGTAATTTAGCTGGAGACCTGATCGGCCTAGGCTATTCTAACTTTAATTAGTTCCCATTTCAGGGTTTTTCAGTTTTGAGTGCGAATAGTTGGTTTGAAAGTTGTACAACAGTAAGGAGAGTATGTTTTGTATAGGTTTTAATTGGTATTATGGTTTATGTCGAGCTGGGGAGTGAATTTGATTTGGCTTAAGGTGTAGTTTTTGATCTGTTCCGTTTGCTTATTACAAGTTCAAATGGAGACTCCAGCTTTGTTAAATATCTGTATCTTAAATATCTAATTAAATATATTGATAAAGAGGATGCCTCCATTTTAACTTGCCCGTGGCAAGAGATTAATAAATTTATATTCTTGCCTTTGAACAGCAAGTATGTAGGTCAATATTAGCAATATTGAAGTATGATTTGAGCATCCCAAGTAACGCTTCTTTGAACCCAAAACATTCATGCAAATTCAGGGTTGCTGGATTCAATTTATTATCAGGGAGTCGTCCTTTGTGTTATGTGATATTGATATATATATATTGTGAAATTAATAAAACATCGATACCGCTAGGCTCCCAAGTACAGGCTTCATATATGTAACAGCAGACAGTAAATTAACTATCTACAGGTGGCTAATATTTTAAACTGGTAGTCTAGTAATTAAGTACAGCATTTAAATTGATTATAAAAACATTTCTACCAATGAAAGAAAATATGCAGTCTTTGCCATCATAAATTAGAAGCCATAACAAACGCACACCCTATCACTGTCTCGCTTACTTCTCGTCACTATCTCGCCGCCATATTGCAAACAGCTGACCGCAAGCTCCTCCCCCGTTTCGGACGTCAATAAGGAGCTTACACATTAGACGTAAATAATACCGATCGGACAGTTTGCCGTTGGTGGTAGCTGTGTAGCCGCCGCGAGCCACTGGCGCCGACGGAAGTTTTACCGCCAACTTGAACCACTGTAGTGGCCTACGTGACCTGCCTCAACACTTCAAATAACGTGTAGAAAGTGTCAAGTCTCCTTTCATTAATTGGATGAACCCAAAACAGTCGAATTTTTAGCCTATTTTCATTTTATGAAAAAAATAATAATAGGCTTATGAGATCACCTTTTGTCCGTGTGTGAGTGCAAGTGTGTGTGCATGTCCGTGTGTGTGTGAGGTGTGTGTGTGTGTGTGTGTATGTCCCTAATAACTTCTAAACGGCTAGAGCGATTACAATGAAACTCGGCAAGATCATAGCACTATTCTGGCTGACCCCGACCGTGCCCTTCAAATTTTATTGTGTCTCACCAATCCAAGATGGCGGCTGTGCGAAATATTTCACTAGCATTCAATATCTCCGAAACTATTACAGGGGCAGATGACCTCGTAGTTCCGCCCCTTAAATCAACAATAACTAACTAACTAACTAACTAACTAACTAACTAAACTATTAACGATATCGCCCTGAAATTGTGTACGGTGATAAAGGACACTACCAGAAGTTCACCTATGAGACTTTCAAAAACCTGGTGACTACAAAACCAACATGGCGGCCAAGCGAATTTGAGACATTTAAATAGACCTTTCTCGCGATTTAACTATACAAACGTAATGAAACTTGGTACGGCAAATGTTTATACACATTGTAATGCACCGGAGTCTAATTTAGTTCAATTGTTTACAAAACCTCAAAATGGCGGCTGTGGGAAATATTGTACTGACATTCTATATCTCCGAAACTATTACAGATATCACCCTGAAATTTTGCACGGTGATAAAGGGTACTGATACAAGTTTATCTATGTAACTTTCATAAACCTGTAATGTACAAAACGAACATGGCGGCCTAGAGAAGTTGAAACATTTTAATAGACTTTTCTCGTGATTTAACTCTCTGAGCGCAGTGAAGTGTGGTACAGTAAATGATTTTACATATTGTAATGCACTGGGTCAACTTTTTACGTAACCTCAAGACAGCGGCTGTGCGAAATTTTAAAATTAAGTTTTTAATTCTTGTGTCGTAATCATGCGATCGAAGTGAAAGTTTGAACAATGAACCTAGGCAATAATTGTCCTTGAACGGTGCATAACTCTATGGCCTATACATATAACAATCCAAAATGGCGAGCATCCGAAATATTTAGACGGTTCCTAATATCTATGAATCTTTTACAGCAATCAAACTGAATTTTTTATGTTCATAGAGGCTATGACCATATGTTCACCTATACGACTTTCAGTGACCTGGTGAGCACAAATCCAACATGGCGGCGACGCGAAGTATAAATATTTAAATGGACGTTTCTCGCGAATTAACTATCCGAGTGCAGTGAAACGTTGCACGTCAAATGCTTATACAAATGTTAATGTTGTTTTCATAATCACAAGATGGCAGCTGTGCGAAGTTTTAAAATCTCTTTTTTATTCTTGTGTTCTAATCATGCGATTGAAGTTTGAATACCACACGTACACAATAATCTTAATGTAAGAGTACAAAAATAGAAATCCAACCTGGCGACCATCTGAAATATTTAGATGGTTCTCAATATCTAAGAATCTGTTACAACCTTCAAGCTGAAATTTTGTATGTTGATAGAGGCAATTAACATGAGTAGGATATATGAAAATAGGCTGTATAGTTCTTCACGGAACTACTTGTTCTTCTCCTTCTCTTTCGACGAACGAATAACAATAACGCTAGAAGCTGCTCTCTGTTCATTTTTAACTACACAAGCAATCAATAATATGAACATCTGAGGAAGTTACACTGCAACCACTCGTACGTCGGCGACGGAAAATTTTCCTCCCAGCGGCGACGGTCAAATCTCCGACCGACAAAATTCGCTCGGAAAAATCCGTGGTGTATGTAACCGGCCTAACGATGTTGAGAGTAACGGCAGACAGGCGGCAGCAGGTAGGAGTGTCGTAAAGACCGGAAGGAAGTCTGCGAGTCTCTCTTACGGGACTTGAGCAGAGAACACAATTAATGGTGTGGTGTAGACTTCCAGGAATTGGAAACAAGGCCACTACACTGCGGTGGTTAATACCAAGTGCTTTGAGGTATACCGCGCAGAGTGTATCTCCCGAACTGTGTGGCGAATGTCCCTGGGCCAAATAATGATGTTATCTAGGAGGTTTATGACCTTACATACTGAAAATATGGCCTTATGGTCATCCATGAGTTAAATATCGTATTTCTGGCCCAAAAGAGCCATATTTAAAACAAGTAGTTCCGTGGAGAACTATATAGCCTATTTTCATATATCCTACTTATGTTAATTGCCTCTATCAATATACAAAATTTCAGTTTGTTTGCTGTAATAGATTCGTAGATATTGAGAACCGACTAAATATTGCGGATGGTCGCCATATTGAATTTTTATTATGTAGGTCATAGAGTTATGTACTGTTACTTGAAGATTATAGTGTACGTGTAGTATTCAAACTTCAATCGCATGATTAGGACACAAGAAGTAAAAACGAGATTTTACAATTTCGTACAGCTGCCATCTTGTGGTTATGGAAACAATTGAAAAAAAGATAGATGCTAGTGGATTAACATTTGTATAAGGATTTACTGTACCAACTGTCACTGCACTCGGATGGTTAAATTGCGAGAAACTACCATGTGAATATTTATACTTCGCGTCACCGCCATGATTGATTTGTGATCACCAGGTTATTGAAAGTCCTATATGTGAACTTATGTTCATAGCCCCTATGAACATTAAAAAAATCAGTTTGATTGCTGTAATAGATTCGTAGATATTGAGATCCATCTAATTATTTCGGATGTTCGCCATGTTGTTTTGTTATATGTATAGGCCATAGAGTCATGTACCATTAAAGGAAAATTATTGCACAGGTTCATTATTCAAACTTTCACTTCGATCGCATGATTACGACACAAGAAAAAAAACTTAATTTTAAAATTCGCACAGCCGCCATCTTGAGGTTATGTAAACAATTGAACTAAATTAGATACCAGTGCATTTCAATGTGTATAAACATTTCCTGTACCAAGTTTCATTGCGTTTGAATCAATCGCGAGAAAGAGCTTTTTAAAATTTTCAAATTCACTTGGCCGCCATATTCCTTTTGTAGTTAACCGGTTTTTGAAAGTCTTATAGATGAACTTGCAGTAGTGCCCTTTATCTTCGTACAAATTTTCAGGGTGATACTGCACCCGTTCATCCGAGGTATGCGATTACCCATCTGCCATTACATCGCATATCTGGCTTCCCAGGCCAGAGTGGAGTTAAATGAACATGAAATAAAATAAGGAATGTGTCGGAAATTCAGTTGAAATATCACAAAAGCAGAGGGTAACACGAGATGAAGTATCTTTAGGGTCGTTACGGGCTTAAATTTAATCATAATAGCAAATAGAAATGGGCGCCATCAACTGAACCCCTAGCAAACCACATCCTTTCTGGTTAAGCCTTAATTGAGACAAAGGAAAGGATTGGGAAAACAACATCATCATCAGATCACAACTAAGATAAAACAAAATTTATTTAAACTTAATCAGTCAGACAGAAAAAGAAACACAAACCCTGCCTAAGAGTATGGTCGAATGTAAACTTTAGGTTGTTATAGTCCTCAAAAATCGAACCAACTCTGTGCTATTTCCAAGTATTTTCCTTCCACATAAAAAAATAAAAAATACTAAAGTTCGCTTGAGTTCTCAGGGCCACCGTAGCACTATGTCTTTGCGTCAATTGACATTTCGTGATCCCTGAGACCTAACCTTTCGTTAATTTAACATCAGTAATGTGGATGTCTAGAAATATGAATCTGTCTAACACAAAATACCCTAAAAACACATATATTTAATTATTCACACATTTCTATGGCTTAAATGGCTCTAATCAATGTTGGAAATCCCAACAATTGCTCCTTAAAATCTAACAATTAATATATACACCATATTTACACTATTGCTGATCATTGCTTGGTTGTGAATCAAAGAAAACTTTGCTATACATTGGTCATCACCATCATTATCATGTCAAAAAAAATTAAATGTTTCTCACATCACTTCTCATCCCAATATTCGTTATATTCAAGTCAGAATAATTAATTTATTACCATCCGATCATTTAAATCAATATGATATTCATCAATTCATTAGATTATTCACTCATCCACACACTCTCATTTCATTATCTCATTCAAATTAAATTATCTCAATCCATCCATTTAAATGGTTTAATTCATTAATTTAAGTTGCAATTCATCAATTTATTTAAATCATATCTCCTATTTAAATTTATTTAAATTTTATTGTCACCAGCTCCTTTAATTAATTATCACCCTTTAATTCATTTATTCATCAGATGTTTAATCACCTATTAATTTATTTAATTCTGTTAATTTATTGAACTTTTAATTCATCGATTTATTTAATTTGTCGAGTTTATTCAATCTTTAAGTTATCAATTTATTTAATTCATCGAGTTTATTCAAATTTTAATTCATCGGGTCAGATCATTAATATGTTTAAATTTCAGATTATTATTTCATAAATTATTATTATTATTATCATCAGAAAATCTTGGATTATCAAAATGATTTATTTATTTAATTTCCTAAAAATCGTTTAATATAGGTTATAGAACGTTGTCTTAAAGTTTTATCAGTTCCAAGTTATACCTCATATTTAATTATCATGCCAAAATAATACGTTGCCTTCACAAAATCACGTTGGATCTCACTATCCAAAACTTCACCATTTAATCTCACTTTGTCAAATACCACATTTGAATACTATCATTATTCCATATAACACCATAATTATTCAGCGCACAGCATGAATCCCAAAAATATGCTAGACTGGGTTCAACAACCTCATGTCTGCCTCAAAATTATCATTGGCAATATTGCAAACTTTCACTTGGCAATCTCCAAAAATACCTATCAAAAATAATTCACATAATCACGTTGCATGATCCACTAAAATATATAACTGGCTTCAGATGAATAACGCACACAATCTACAAGAACTGTAATTAATCTGGCCATATCTAGACAACTTCTTAAACCTTAGTAATCGTAATCCAATTCAAGATCTGGTTTAATTCAGAGCATAAATTCTCTTACGATCCTCAAGATTTACTTCAAAGAAAAACACCAACGTGTTATATTACCTCACATCAAAAATATCTAATAATGATCTGCCTCAAAACAAATTCTGACAATAAATAACTCATCTTACAAGATTCAATTACTTGAAATCCTTCTCAAAGGTATCAAATCACTCACAAAGAGTATCAAAAGTATTAACTGTTAAATGAATATACTCTCAAAAGAGTATGGCAACAAATTATTGGATTGGCAAAACAAGAATTACAAAGTGTAACCCTGCTGACATTTATTTTTAATTTATTTAACAAAATTCAACTAATATGTGACTAATAGTTTGTTGTTTAATCCTCTTGCGATCATAATTACACTCGGATGATAAAATGAGACCCTCGTTTGGCAGGTAAGGTGAGTGCCACCGCACAATTGCTTAGAGCAACAGGCCCCGCCTCGTAGACTATGATGATAATTCCCCAAAAACGATAGGTAAGGTGAGTGCCACCACACAGTTACTCAGAGTAACAGGCCCCATCTCGTAGGATAATGAGTGAGTGTACATGATTGGAATCAACAAGACTCTATTTGTCACGTAAAAGCGATATACATTCACTTGAGTGAATAAAATTTTAATATCACCAAACAATCCGATAAAAATAAAAAAATCCCTACTGATGAATTATACATACTCGTTAGTATGCAATGAACTGACGAAAAATTCAAATGATCCAATTGCAGATCACGAGTTCGAAACACTCGCAAAAAATATCCATAATCAAGTAATACTATCCTCACAGAAAAATATAAAGACCAAAATCCTGTCTAATAAAGTCAACCAATGGTAAGAACGTTGCATAAATGTGCCTGCCATATCATATGGTAACACCATATTTTAGCAAATGGAGTAATAAAATATTTAAGCCATATCGAAAAATAATAGTAGCACTCCTACTAAAATATATACGAGTATGCCCAGTGTTCATGAAAAATCATATCAGTAATGCCATAACTCTTACAATACCTTCATATACCAGATGTTAATAGAATTCAAAGATCGTCGGTAATCCAAGTATTTGTCACAGATTTCTCACAAGATCGACGAAAACGCTGTATCACCCACTGAATTAACGCCTGACTCCATCCAAGTTAACTTGATGTCTTATTTATCCTCTTCGTTAGGAACCGAATCCATCGCTCTGAGATGCCATCACGTCTCCGTATCCGCCTAGCACGACATGATGAACTGAAGATTATCCATCATGGATATTGTCCAAACTCTTCCACAAAAGTTCAAAAACACAGAGTACCCCATACTCCTCGAATATGTCACGCCACTGTTCCATAAACTATTCGGTTGGCATTCGATAATAATGATAGTCTCCACAGCGGCTGAATTGCACTGGTAGAAACATCATGTAGCTTCAAAAGTGAACGAATTTGTCAGACACCCTGTATCTGTGTTCGTAACTAAGATATTTCATAACTGTTCATGATATGTAACTATTATGCTGCACGTGCCACCATTCACAAAGTGCATACGCTTACATATTTTCACATGCCAAAAGCAGTAATGTTGGAACGGCCCCATGGTCGCCTTAAATATTTCGGTTCAAATGCATTATGAAATATGCTGTAATATTGCTGAAATGAGTTCAAGTCCATCTGAATGTCCATAATAAAAGTGTATGTATGTAACTGGACTGCACAATTGGACTGTTGAAACACAAGTCCTAACACCTCAAACTTGACAAAATGTCAGAGTAATGTTCAACTCCTTGACTATCGCATAGTAACAAAATGTCGCCCACAGCACGACACGCTCCGCTTCACTGTCCTTGTGTAATATGAGGTTGAATACTGGCCTCATTATACTGATTCGCTGTGCTGTTATACATTGAGAATGTAGCTTAAATAATGTTTCTCAATCCTAGTGTAATACTGCGTATTGCTTCGGTAAATTGTAAGCTTGAAAAAGCATTGCTGTTTCACGTGAATACTACTGCGATGTTGAAATAACATGTGTCTGAACACCGGCTTCCTTGCTCAAGTTAACGGCTTGTATGACCTGCCCTATGGACAGCGTGTGCTCCAACAACGAACTCCGAATACTGCGTTGCAGGCCTCGCCTAGCGACTCTCTCCCGCACGTAACTTTCCGTATTGCACTGCCTTATAAACTGTTCTCTTATAGCACGATTTGATCCACTCAGCTGGACTGCTGGAATACTTCTCCTCGCTGGTGTCACTGCGTTCGGCCGTCTCGCCCTGATCTACCACGTGACTTCCTCCTTCCTTCCGCTGTCTGACATCACAGCTCTAACCTCGACCACACCATTTCGGCTATAAAGTTATAACATAACTTAAGGTGTTGTCTACCTTTCTTCAAGTTATTATCAATAAGATTTCTTGATATTTCCTTCCCTTCTGAGGTTAGATAAGGTTTTATTCCAAATTAATCTGTATAATCATCCAGTATTTCTCCCATAATTCCATATGTTTGAGGGGTAGTGGCTCCTTCTCCCTCGGCCTCCTACGTCATTTCCTACCATTCTTCTGACTCGATCTGAGCGCTATCTTTTCTCCTTGCCCACAAATCTCAACTATGGCTCGATCACAACTGGCGTAGCCGATAGCCTCAACTAGGTATCGGGTACAATACCGCTAATAATTTCAGAGATATAGAATACCGGTGAAATATTCGCACAGCCGCCATCTTGAGGTTATGTAAACAATTGAACGAAGTTAGATGTCGGTGCATTACAATGTTTATAAACATGTACTATACCAAGTTTTATTGCGTTTGGTTGGTTAAATCGCGAGAAACGTCTATTTAAAATTCGCAACTTTGCTTGGCCGCCATGTTGGTTTTGTACTTACCAGGTTTTCAAAAGTCACATAGGTGAACTTCGAGTAGTTCCCTTTAATCTCCGTAAAATATTCCAGGGGAATATCGGTAATAGTTTCGGAGATATTGAATGCTGGTGAAATATTTCGCACAGCCGCCATGTTGGATTGGTAAGACGTAACAAAATTTGAAGGGCACGGTCGGGGTCGTCCGGAACAGTGCTATGAACTTACCAGCCGTTTAGAAGTTATTAGGGAGGAACACACACCATCACACACACACACAAGCACACAGACAGACACACGGATAAAAGGTGAACTCATAAGCCTATTTTTTTCATAAATGAAAATAGGCTAACAACAATTATATAGCATTAATGACGGTCATTTACTCAGAACGAACTCTGGTTGGTTGGTTGGTTGGTTCCTCAGTTTAGGGGCTGCGACAACGCGGTCATGTAGCCTCATGTACATTGGGTGTGCGTAGAATCTGTCTTATTACCTGTGTTAATTGTGATGGCTGTATTAGTGTGTGTTATCTGTATTTCAGGTAAGGACTGCACCCGTGTACTTTGGGTGTTTGTAGAATCTGTCTGATAACTGCTGTTAATTGTGATGGCCGTATTAGTGTGTGTGTATCTGTTGATTTTTGTTTGTTTTTTGTTTTGTTTTGTTTTTAGCGTTGTCGCAGCCCCTAAACTTAGAACCAACCATCTGTTTTTTTAAAATTCTAGTAAGAATTTTTCAAATAGTTCCTACTTTTGCCGCCAAACGCCACCGTCAACGACTACTAGGCCTAGTTCTGAACATACCTACTAGACGCTACCGCAGTCGGCTCTTGGCAACGAACGTAGAAACCTAAGAGCGTTGTTTACATTCCTAACCTATACAATTTAGCTTCACACAGGTGTAATTAGTGGAAGGTTATTTAGCATGCCATAAATCTATGACATGGGACCGTCGGCTTTACTTCCCCTCCGAAGGAAGACATACTGAGGGATTTTTAACGCTCTTAAAAAATCCGACGGTTTCAGCCGGGTTTGAACCCGCTATCTTCGGCATAGAAGCTCAGCATGCTACCGACTACGCCACCGAAGCCGCCCAATTTACACTGAATCGAGATTGTTGTAAGAAATAAGAACGTAAAATCACTTATAGTGGACGATGTATTAAAGATAGAGATATGCTGTCGCGGATTTCTTTTGTAAAACTTTTCACGCTGAACAATTTTTACACTCATAGTATATAGATATTTTTAACGGTTTACCCATCGTAAGCTTAAAAGGCGCACAGACGGAAGGTCATTCTTCGACTCGATTCACTGAAATCGTTACTGCTCAGCTTCTTTTGGTTAGAAATGAATACTTTTTCTACAGAAACCTTTCTCGAGAAATCCTTTACAGAATGGTGAAAGCCGCGTCAAATTCCATTCAGTAGTTCTGGCGATTGCCCGTTACATCCTAGAATAGGGAACTTTAGTTAGTTAGTTAGTTACTGTTGTTTTATACTATGTGGAGATATAGACACAGTAGATATATAAATCCCTCCCTATATTATTCTGCTAAGGTCCCATTCCAGTTTTGTACCGAAAATAAGGTCCCATTAATACCAACCTAAACATATAGTACCTACAGGTTCAGCATAGCCCAATGCGTAAGCGAAACGCACTCACTTACTCTTTAAATGCCTCACAACCTTAAAACATGTATATTTACAATGAAATAATGAAAGAATGCAACACGGTAACCATGGTAACAGAATCTCACAGGTCCATCTATTTCTGTAAGACGCAATGCAATTCCAATTATTACATTACTGTGAAAGTTTCCAGACGGTTATAAGGTTATCACTGAACCAAATTAAGCTGTAAAATTCATCTATACATACAGTATAATGCGCTTAAGGTGGTCAAGGGGCACTCTAGAAATTTTTCACGCAATTTTCACGTGTGAGTGTGGTACGGAAGTATTTTTCACCCGACTATAAAAGGTGTCCGAAAACCACATTTAACCGCCCTTAAATTAACAGTGTCTGTGATATTCCCAGAAAACTAACTTCGCTCTGATATAGGCCTACCTATGAAGGAATGACAAACCCCTAACCACTGCACCAGTAGCTGAATTGATAAAGTCTGATTATTCAAACCAAGGATAAATCAGTCATAGTATTCATGATTGAGATTTTGCTAGGTGTACTCTTTACAACTAGAATATTCGCGGTCGAAGCCAGGACGGGTAATGCTAGTTTTGAACTGACGGTGATTTTGGGGTCTAGAGGATGTGAAACGCGAAGTTATGTCGAAATTTTTCGGATGTCGAAATCTTCCTAAAACCACCAGTGGCACTGATGGTTCCATCTTGAAAAAGTAACAATCATATTTGTAACTGAAAAATATCGGCGTTACAGTTTCAGTTACGTAAAAGGTAGTAACGTAAAAATAACGGTTACTTGTAATGATGTAACGCTTTACTGCCCTTAACTCATATTTCGTGATGACTGATGCATTTCGAAGCTAAGTTGCACCTGATCGCCTGAGCACGCTTGACAAAAGGAAGAAAATTTTCTCTGGCTTCTTACAAGTGGATTAAAACTCGAGGTGTGAAGATGCCGAGTAGCGACAAATATCGCATTACCGTAGAGTCACAGATTATTTCCCACGTCTCCAGAAACTCATAACCTGGTTCTACCACCTTATTGGGACTTTTCCGGTTGATTCATTAGAGGTAATTGCCACGGTGGGTGGTTATCGTGTCGGATTACTAACCCCCCAAGCTTGCAGGTTCGCTCCTGGCCGTGGTAAGTGATATTTTGAAAGGCGGCAAAAATTAAGACACGCATGTCATACGATGTTGGCATGTCAAAGAACCCATTTGAATTCAGTAGGCCGTGTTCATAATGGAAAAATTAATCTCGGGAGTTGGTGCCAGCACAAAGTTCCTCATTTCTCTACTTGTTGTTGTCGTTGTTGTTTGAGTCTTCAGTCTTTCCATCCCTCCCTGTGCTGAGCTAATCGTTTCATCTCTACATAGTTATCACACCCTACATCCGAGGCAATTTGTTTAACATATTCTAACCTTGGTCTACCCCTACAGTTCTTGTCCTCGACCTTTCCTTCCATAACTAAGCTTGTTATTCCTGGGTGTCTTAGTATGTGTCTTACCAACCTATCTCTTCTCTTCATTAGCAGTCGCCAGAAACATCTCTCCTCTCCCACTAGTCTTAATATCTCTTCGTTTGTAACCCTATCTATCCATGTGATCTTCATCATTCTCCTGTAACACCACATTTCAAACGCTTCAATTCTCCTCTTTTCTGCTGCACCAATAGTCCAAGTTTCACTTCCATAGAGCGCCACGCTCCAGACAAAGGCCTTCAAAAATGACTTCCCAATACCCAAATCTACACACATCAAAAAAAGTTTTGCATCACCTCGGTTCCAAGAGTTCCGGAACCTTTAAATACAAAGGGAATAGAGATCAACACAAACAACATTTCAGCTCGTTTTATTGCTCATGAGACCCACACATTGCATGTTGTACCAGCATACAGCTAGACTTGCAGCATTTGTGGTCCAGATTGCAGTACACACCACTACCTCTAATACCCAGTAGCACGTCCTCTTGCATTGATGCATGCCTGTATTCGTCGTGGCATACTATCCACAAGTTCATCAAGACACTGTTGGTCCAAATTGTCCCACTCCTCAACGACAATTCGGCGTAAATCTCTCAGAGTGGTTGGTGGGTCAAGACGTCCATAAACAGCCCTTTTCAACATATCCCAGGCATGTTCGATAGGGTTCATGTCTGGCGAACATGCTGGCCACTGTAGTCGAGCGATGTCGTTATCTTGAAGGAACGCATTCACAAGATGTGCACGATGAGGTCGAGAATTGTCGTCCATGAAGACAAATGCCTCTCCAATATTCTGCCGATATGGTTGCACTATGGGTCGGAGGATGTCATTCAGGTATCGTAAAGCCGTTTCGGAGCCTTCCATGACCACCAGTGGCGTACGTCGGCCCCACATAATGCCACCCCAAAACATCAGGGAACCACCACCTTGCTGCACTCGCTGGACAGTGTGTCTAAGACGTTCAGCCTGACTAGGGTGCCTCCAAACACGTCTCCGACGATTGTCTGGTTGAAGGCATATGCGACACTCATCGGTGAAGAGAACGTGATGCCAATTCTGTGGGGTCCATTCAGCATGTTGTTGGGCCCATCTGTACCGCGCTGCATGGTGTCGGGGTTGCAAAGCTGGACCTCGCCATGGACGTCGGGAGTGAAGTTGCGCATCATGCAGCCTATTGCGCACAGTTTGAGTTGAAACACGACGTCCTGTGGCTGAACGAAACGCGTTATTCAACATGGTGGCATTGCTGTCAGGGTTCCTCCGAGCGGCAATCCGTAAGTAGCGGTCATCCACTACAGTAGTAGCCCTTGGGCGGCCTGAGCGAGGCCTGTCATCGACAGTTCCTGTATCTCTGTACCTCCTCCATGTTCGAACAACATCGCTTTGGTTCACTCTGAGACGCCTGGAAACTTCCCTTGTTGAGAGCCCTTCTTGACACAAAGTAACAATGCGGACGCGATCGAACTGCGGTATTGACCTTCTAGGCATGGTAGAACTACAGACAACATGAGCAGCGTACCTTCGTCCTGGTGGAATGACTGGAACTGATCGGCTGTCGTACCCCCTCCGTCTAATAGGCCCTGCTCATGCATGGTTGTTTACATCTTTGAGCAGTTTTAGTGACATCTATGAACAGTCAAAGGGACTGTATCTTTGATACAATATACACAGTCAACGTCTATATGCCGGAGATCTGGGAACCGAGGTGATGCAAAACTTTTTTTGATGTGTGTATATTCGATGTCAACAGAATCTTTTTCTGTCGAGATGCTTTCCTTGCCTGAGCTAACCTACTTTGTATATCCTCTTTGCTTCGTCCATCACTGGTTATTTTGCTTCCTAAGTAACAGTCTACTACTTCCTTTAGTTTTTCACCTGCCAATTTGATGTCCATAGAGGTTTCTGATTTATTTCGGCTGCATTCCAATATTTTTGTTTTACATTTATTAATTTTCATCATAATATCTTTCCTCAGGACGGAGTCCATACCATTCAAAAACTCATTCAAATTCTCAGGCATGTCAGCCAAGATGACTATGTCATCGGTAAATCTCAGAGTTGAAATTATTTCTCCTTGAATCTTCACTCCCACTTCAATTTTTTTCAATTTCGTTCTTTGCTTGTTCATTGTAAAGATTGAAAAGTATGGGTGATAAGTTGCAGCCTTGCCTTACACCTTTCTGAATACCAGCTTCTTTAGCTCGAATGACTGCTGTCTGGTTTCTGTATAGATTGTAGATCACCCTCCTATCCCTGTACTTTATTCCAATCTAACCGGGTGAGTTAGCCGTGGTCGTTACGGCATGACTGCTGGCAGTCGCTCACATCAGGGAGGCGAGGAGGTTCGAATCCCCCCGCCGGCAACCTTGAAGATGGTCTTCTGTGGTTTCCCTTCTTCCTTCCAGGCAAATGCCGGTGTTGGTCCCTAACTATAGGCCACAGCCGCTACCTTCCAACTCCTCGTCCTTACATCCCAACTTTCCTCCCCAACGGTACTTGTAGCTCATCCATAGGGTGTCCGTCTCGAAGCAGCTACAAAACTGGCGAGCCGAACATGTCCTCGGACACTCCCGGCATAAAAGCCATACGCTAAAAAAAAATCCAATCCAATCTAACCTCCTTGACTTGCATAAAGCTTCAAGGAACAACGAAATTTGACATGCAAGTTACCCTCTGGGTGTCAAAAAACAAAGCCTGTACCCGGCATCCGAGGCCATACGATATTATTATTATTATTATTATAATTATTGGAGGCAATAGCAGAGTGGGCCAGATGATATAATTGTTGTTTTCATATTAAGCATTCTTTCATATTAGACATTCATTGTTGCCAGTATTACCAATATAATAATTCCACACAACACAAAATTTTGAAAGAAATCTTAATAAATAGTTCCTGTATTAAAAACTGTACTCACATGGTTCCTTACTTGTAAAATTTTTCTCCAGTCCTCTGCTCGCATGAAGCAAATTTATCTATCACCTTGGTTGGTGAGGTTCTATTTCTCTTTTATTTTTATGTCTAACTTTTGCTTGCCACGGTTGTCGTGTCGGACCTCTAACCCCCAAGCTGACAGGTTCGATCCTGGGCGTGGTAAGTGATTTTTGAAAGGCGACAAAAATCTCGGAATGCATGTCATACGTTGTTGGCATGTTAAAGAACCCATTTGAATTCAGTAGGCCGTGTTGTTAATTCCAAAATTAATCTCGGGATTTTCCGTCAACACTAAAGTTCCTCCAATCTCTTCATTCACTTACCTATACCACACACAATTACCATATTAAATAACTACCCCCTACCACACAAGTAAAAAAAAACTACTTACTTTACTATTATCGTTGTGGCCACTAGGCATCGCGAGATATCAACTGTTTTTCTTCTTGTTAGCCCACCACGCCTTCATCCTTTCGGAATGGGATTTCTTCCATTCGTCCGAGAGATCATATCTCTTGCTGGGTTTTACTTCCTCTTGATGAACGATGATTGGACTAATTTGTTTGACATTTTGAAATCTATTGGAATAAAGTACAGGGATAGGAGGGTGATATACAATCCATAGAGAAACCAGACGGCAGTCATTGGAGCTGAAGCACATGAGAGAGAAGCATGTATTCAGAAATGTGTAAGGCAAGGCTGCAACTTATCACCCATACTTTTCAATCTTTACATTGAACAAGCAATGAAGGAAATTGGAGAAAAATTTTAAGTGGGAGTGAAGATTCAAGGAGAAATAATATCAACTCTGAGATTTGCTGATGACATCGTCATCTTGGCCGACACGCCTGAGCATTTTAATGAGTTTTTGAATGGTATTGTACAGCCCAGGGGCAGTACCCCTAAGACCCACCCATTCATCTTTTCACCAAAACCACCCTCATAGGCATACCATAAGCCTCACATACTTCCTCCACACAAGCAGGCCCAGCAATATTGCTCACAGCCACGCTTACATAACACATACATAAACACACTATCTGGGGCAGCGACGGTGAGGAAACGCCGACCAAGCAGTGGGGGAAAGCCTTAAAAGCTAGACCCAAAGGAGTCCCATTATCTATTCGTGGCCAGCGGCTCTGCTCCTCCAAGGTCCGTTCCAGCTCTTCACCAGGTGAGAACTAGCCGTGTGCTCAGATTCCTAATTATTGTAACACCTACCCAGAACACTTTGTATTTCACACACTCTGTACTTTGTTTCATACCTGTCGACCACCTAAAGGGACAGTACATCACCTCCACTGACCAATAAATACTTGGTCAGTAAACACATACATCTATTACTCATTTTACCCAGTTTTACATCCTTACACCCAACCTGACCTTAGTCCTAATTGCCCCTGACCGTGAAGGCCAGGAACTGCACCGTCAGGGATCCCAGTGTATTTGAGCAAGCAGCCGGACAGCAGCGTGCCAAGTTGTCGACTCTGCACGTGAGCTCGCTAAACGCTCACTCTACTTAGTTGGCAGGCTAAGTTAATAGCTCACTCTTAAACATTCATCCCCTAACAGGTAAACGCACCCTGTAGGAACACCCCCAACAGATCACATCCTCAAACCAACACATTACACTAGTAGTCTCCCCCAACTACGGGAAACTACCCTTTTTCGGAAACATTCCTTAAATTAATACATCTACACTACCCTGTTTATCCCACCCCCAACAGAGGGATAAAACAGATTAGTGGAGGCCGGGTACCACGCAAAATAAGGGCAAGGGACTCAAACAACGAGCCCTCGTGGTAGAGCGGTCCATACTGAAAGTAGCCAAGCAAAAATTTGATTTTTTTTTCTTCGGAGAGAAAGCATTATTTTTTTTCCTCTCTGGGAACACAAGGGAAATTTTAGCCAACCCCCCCCCCCCCCTGGGAAGAATCAGCAGATTTAATACATTAGAAGCCACACATATTTTTTTAACACATCCACGTAGTTCAGGATGGCCCCGCTATACCGTTTAGCTGTGCTAAAGAACATTGGGGAATACCAGGAATTAATTGCCTGGCATAAGGTCTTTGAGACAAGGCAGGACTACCTCAGGAGGTATCAGCAGCTCCTGCACGCTCAGTATATGAGAATTATAAGGGCACTTGTCCGGCCACTCCGCAGCGCCAAGAATCGAAAGACTAGGGCGAAAATCCACACCCTCCGTACACAACTCAACAAAGCACACTGGAAACTACACTGCCGACACGAGGTCATGTTCCAGCAATGGGAGGCACTCATCAAACAACATAAACAAATAGGAACTAGCGGTACCAAAGTTGCCGAACAGGCCATATGCCTTAATCGGCAGTACGCCCAAATTTGGGAAGGATATCGGGAACTCCAAGCCAACAATGCCATCTTTGAGTTCACGGCAGGGCCACCAACGAAACCAAGAGAGGACATAGGCGTAGATACGCTAACACAGCAATTTGCGAAGATGTCCCTCTCGACACGTACCGCCACACAAGGGAAGGAGTCTGCCGTGGCCATTGGCCAGAAAACGGTCAGCTAGCCTCCAATACACTACAGGGCCAAACTCACATAGACACACGTCCCGCAGCTCCGGGCCGGGAGGCAATTTTGCCAGACCGAGGGGCGAAACCTACGCCAACCCCCTCAGAACAAATGAACGAGAGGGAGTTGACGCCAGGACTCTCAAACACACACGATAACACAAAGAGGAACCTGGAGGAAACTATATCATGGGCTGAGAACGTAGAGAACGTGCCACAGCATAATAAGCCCATACAGACCCACACACATAGACAGACACAAAGGAAGGAGTCTGCCGTGGCCATAGCCCAGAAAACGGCCAGAAAAGCCTCCAATACATTAGAGGGGCGCTCACAGACAACTACACGACCCCCACCGCCAGTTCAAAGGGCGATTTCGTCAGAATGGAGGCGGACATGGACAAATGCACCCCCAGTGCAAAGAAATACAGGGGGGTTGCTTACAATTCACCAGGGTGTAACACACACGCCTGCACGCGCTATCCAAAACAAGGTACACGGTGTATAAGGGAAGTTTTACCGCCCACCCCACGACGCCAGGCAGACAGGAGGGCACACACCCCCACAGACACTGATAGGGTAGCGCGGAGCCAACGCAGCCCTTCAGGCGCCAGCACACCTACGCCTATTAACAGGCACTACGGTGAACGTAGGCTTAGTCTTACTTTACTTAAAACACCCCAGAAAAATGGTAAAGAAGCACCTCAATGGGAGCCAGCGGCCTATACCCTCATGACAGGGCGAAGGTATTCACCCCGTCGGGCAACAGCGCTCGGGCGAGGATAAACACATTTACAGGGGAAAATCCACTCCCAACTAGACAAAAACTGGCCAGAACTAAGGCAATTCGAGGCACATTAAAATTAAACCAGGAATATGGACACGGGGACAGACAATCACACGGACGGCATCGCACAGACAGCATGAATACACAATCCCATAGAAAAGCCATAGGATCCCATATAGACACTGTGTCCCATAGAGTTATAGCTAAGAATTAATGTATGTATAAGAAGGGTTATATTATATGTTTGTGAATTGCATATTATCATTGTGTACACATCTTAAATTTACTCAGGGAAGGCATATGAATTGAACTAATGCCATTCACAGCACAGACATAAACACGGGGAGGTTCTTTTACAAGGTAGGTACACCGACACGGGAGTATACAGCAATAGCTTACTGCCCAAAGTCAGCCTCAAGGGCGCGACATGGCAACTAAGGGCCAGGGCACACAAGCACAAGAACGATTGAGCCACACAAGCATGAACACGGGAAGGTTCTTTTACATACGGGGAATACATGTACAAACACATAAACTACACAAGTCTGGCACAGATAGCGTCATCACGATAGTAGGGCCAAAATATAAGGCACGGTCATTATGAAGAAACGTAGGGCCTCGTAGACAACATATTTTTAAAACGCTCAAAACATTTGGGGCAGGTCACAACATAACTGCTGTACACTTCAAATGTTAACTTCTGGACAGGAAATACGGTCCCAGCAGCGGCGTTATCACATGAGGTAACCCAATACTTTGCACGCTCAGCGTGAATACATAACACAATCGGCGACCAAAGACATCCTACAGTTATAGTAGTATTACGGTCGACCAAGAATCATTCACTAGGGATTCAAAACCGCACTACGTCCACAAATTAAGACCAGGGCTAACCAAAATGCACACAGACGACATACACGGGACATACGTACAGGGGCGTAGGCCCGTTCCAAGGTACTCGCTATAGCAACCTACTTAGGGCATTAGCGACCCCGGGACTACCAATAGGGGACGTACCGGGAACACCAGGCCTCCACGGAGACCACAAAATACTCTTTTGGACCATAGCGCCCGAAATCTGAATACGGGGGACGCCACGGGCACAGACAAACGCTCACACAAAGTAGGTAACACCACATCTCTACGGCCAAAGATCATGGCAATCCAATACGAGGGGCATGTAGATTACCCCGGACATAAAATAATAGAGCAAGGCACAAAAGGGGAAGTAATCACGGAAACAAATTCCCAAACAAGCTTAAGAGCGAAAACATGACAAGTTAACACGTAGGCCTTTCTAGAATGCAAACACGTGTCGACACACGGACAGCGGCGGAAGTCACGTTTTGTTATCCTTCCTGCATATCATTGAAGACTTTCAGTACACAAGGACACTAAACACACATACAGGAAGCGCCGCGCTGCAAATAAGCGAATTCCAACGTGTCGCCATTCGCTGTTTGCGGAAGAAATTTTTGTAGCAGCGGAACGTGACAATGACATACAGACATGATGACACTAACATAAAATAATAACAGTAATGGTATACAGTGACAACACGGATGTTGATACAGGAAGTGAGAGCGGCATTACATTAGGCTGCGCATCATATATTGCACAAATATTGCAGACCAGATTGATCAGGGAAGACAGACTATTTTACGCCTACCAGTGACATGACTAGGAACATGTATACAAAGGTGATAACAGACAGTACACGGCGCGTGATAAGTAGCCACGCGATACGAGATAAGCCCTCTCCGATAACAGCACACGCGCCGGCAGGAGTCAGCGGTAGGCGGCTCCATACACACAAGCGCGCATCAATTACAAGCCACGGCCGCTTCCCTCCCACACGCGCCCAGCACTTAGGGGCAGACAGGCAATTACACGCGAACATACAAACTAATTAAGGGCGGATACAGACAGATTCCATGGAGGAACATCCCCCCCTAATAATTTCTTTTCTTGTTTTTTTCTTCTCTAAAATCCATTACAGGCAATTATGTTATGCCGATTTATATTCGTAGCCACATTCTACCCCATCCCACATTATGGACAGGGGACCAGATAGGGCCGTGAACGACACAGCGTCACCACACTTAGACATCATAGGGGCAGCCAGAGGGCGGGGCCCACATACATAAACATTTTACACGACGTGGGAATGACAGACCCACGGGCACTTCACAGATTAGTATTTTGGGAAACACTAGGTGATATATGGCATCTCAACTCAGCCAGCGTAAATCCCCAAGAGCGGGAGGAAAACACATAACGACCAAGAGAGGAGGACACACTACAATAGGAGTAGAGGTGGATAATGCCATCAGGATGGCCATAGTACCAGCTACGGGCTACCAACCCCATACCCTTCCTGCTACATACCCCATCACCTACAACACTATCCAGCACAGACATACAGATACATAACAACACCTACACTACATTGCAAAGTATACATCGGGGTTGATAGACTTCATGCTTCTCACAAATTAAGGTTTGCTGCACCTTGGACCCGAACTCATACACCTGAGTATTAGAGGTGATTCGGAAACAAATATTAAGCGGCGATGCACATCTCTATATAGAGAGATGAGGCCATACTGATACTAACAAATATTTTATTAAATAATCCCGCACGCAAGGGACATAAACTTATTGTATACCAGCACACGCCTTATCCTCAAATGAGAGCAGATACGCCTAATATCCATCTCACTGCATGAGATATCCCACCCACACACCAGGGGTTGTATTACTATCACACCCGCATGATATTTTCAATTTTGCACACCTGGGAAAAACCCACCCCATCCACTCACAGTAAATACCTCCTAACAGCATCATTGGCTCTCGGCCACCATAAACATGGAGACCAACGATGCACAACCCTCTCCCACCACGCTTTAACCCCACTCAGCAAATAACACCCTCGGATCCTAATATTAAGGGACCAAACACCCTATAAACCTACTAATACCTCCAGAATAGTACCAAGGCATCAGCGCTGGAATCCGATATGGCAATAGCAGGCCTAAAGTAGTCACTGCATTTCGAAGATTCTACAACCCCAGAACACTAGGAATTTTACATAATACACGAAAATATATTTAAAGATCACACTTATTTTCAAAGGAATCTGAAGTCACACTATATGGTGACGAAAAGGTAAACGGATGGGGAGCAGAAGCGCCACACGAGGACAGAGCTGGAGAAGGCGGCGATGAATCCTGATCCAGTTTAATGATAGATGAACGTAAGGTCGAAGCGCCGATGACTCAGTGCGGGCAAACTTCGGAATCCTGGGAGTACCTAGCCTATCCCTGGGACGAAGAAACTTACGCCCATTATGCACTGCGGTCGTCGAAGCCAGACCTTCAGGGGAGACTCTTGACATCTAGTAGGAGAATTAGCCAGCTCAGTATTAGACTCAGGAGACAAACCTGGAGACGACCTCATTTACGACTAGACCCATAGCTAGATGTAAGTAGGTCCATCCTCGGAGGCGTAGAGGATAGTCTTCCAATCGTGTGAAGTGAAGCAGTGCCTCAGGATTCAACGGGACCAATCCTGGAACACGCCAAGTCCTCATTCCGGAGAGTGAGGTGAAGATGATTTAACAAATGATATATAATAACCAATGAATGATAAATAATGCGTATGGAATGAATGCGATCATTCGGTTCCGTGCCCACATAAATGGATGACACCGGGTCTCCAGAGCTTAAATGGTAACACAACGGGCGGCCAGAGATATTAAATGGGTATGCAACGGGCTTCCCAAAGGGGTTTTCGTGGGCAACCCAATAATAAATATAAATGAATGATATAATGCGAATATAAGCATATATAAATACAAATGAACAGGATATCCGCGCGAAGCGTTTGCTTCCTAGCAACGTAGTCACACAGCCCTATACACTACACATTAGTTATTAAGGGGGGAAGTCGACAGTTAGTTTATAGGAGGGGACTACGTGCTCCTGTTGGGTTCCGGTCCCAGCAGGATGTCGCAAGGGCACCTCGGAAGGGAGACCGACCGGGGGGATCCTCACGTCAAAATTTTAGAATATAAGATACAGTTGCATTTAGAAGGCAACTTAGATTTAAGCAAATTTAACAAGCACTGTTGTAAAACAGTAGCTACAACATAATTCGGCATTAGGTTAAGGACTATTTCGGTGTGTATATACAAATATTTTTTTATAGCATTAATTAATATAACCTAGATTAAGCGCACTTTACTTATCGACAGGGCGTTCGGCACCGTATAGGGTAAGACCGATACCATATAGGTTTTAATTGATATTACTATGCGAACGCAATACAGGGCGTTCGGCACCGTATAGGGTAAGACCGACACCACGTAGATTTAAAGGATATTACTATGCGAACGCAACACAGGGCGTTCGGCACCGTCTTGGGTAAGTCCGATAACATGCCAACAATGAACGGTACAGCAACCGAGCCTGACCAACCGCAGTAACACACGAGACGTCCGAAGAGGTCTCAAGGGCGGTGGAACCATCAAAGCCGACCCTTAAAACAGCGCTGCGCGACATAAGCGCATATTGGTAATATTTGGCCAAGGGCATTGTTAGTAATCATGTATTGTATTTCAGCAAGAGCTCCAACGATACAGTCAACCGCAGAAGAAAGGCACAAGAATGATCATGCTAAGGTAAAGGTGACGTCACGAACACATACACTTATACACCGAGATACACTGAGAAGACGGACAACTACACATCAGCACAAATTATAGAGTAAAGTAAACTAAGTGTTAGCCGGCATAGAATAAGTTAGATTTAGACGGCGCCATAGAGAAATGTACATGCAACATAGCAGACACGAAGGGTATTTTGGTAGTTGATATGTGATCACGATACTCCACTATATATTTTTTCCAGATTAACAAGGAGGCGACATCGGTGGCTCAATGCCACATGAAAGTGCACTAAAGTATTTACTTTACAGAGAAAAGAAGACATATATGTGCACACCCCTTGTATATAATCCCCCAAACAAAACAAAAAAACAAACAAATCAACACATAAATTAAATGTCACACAAACATATACACTTTTCAGCGATTTCAGTCGCGCCGATAAGGTGACGGCGATGCATCAATAACGCGAAGTGTTCGTGGGACACTGAACACTACTGGCGCAAACAAAATTAGAAAACGCTTAAATAATGAGCGACCTACGGTGGCCAGGGCCAGCGCAGAGTTTGTAAGCGCTCTCCCTCGCTTCCAAGGTGCAATTTTCTCACCCTCGGGAGAAAATTCACGATAACTAGGAATTAGCGGCACAGCTACTAAACCACTGCAAAGCGCCGAATAGAAAAGGCCAGGAATGGATGGAGAAGGTACGTACGAGGCGAGGTAAGAGAACGGCCAGGTGAAAGTGAGCGAGATAAGGTACCAGGCTCATGAGCGAGACGGAATAGTAATAAGTATATAGATTAGTATTTTATATTACAAGATAATTGTACAAACATTGTGAATTCAAGCCATATACACAATATCAACGCACAAATGTATACATACTTACATGGCACACCATTTAACACGAAATATACTGTTATTCTTTCATTTTCTTTCTACTAACATTAAATTTTGTGAAGGTGTCCTGTTTCATCCCAACAACAATAAATCATTCTGATATATACCTTTAACTTACACCCTGGGGCCCCTTTTTTCTATTTTCTTCCACCTTTTATGCAATACTTTGCCTATATTTATAGACACAAGGTACATGCAGGGAGTAATTTTTTGTCCACAAAGTGGCGGATGACACAACCACCCGTCCAACCATGGTTTTTTTTCCTGCCTGCATGGCACCAATATGCACATACTGAACCCATGTGCTGTTGGTTCAAGCACCGAATCCATCATTTATTGGTAAAAGAAGAGAGGAAAAATACAGTCTTTAGAATGACTTAGAAAGATTTTATGCAAGAGTACTGGTACAACGTGGCGTAAGAATAAGAGACCAGGTGGCCCCAGGAAATGATATCATGCGTGACGCATCGATAGGGAGCCGATCATGACTATTAATAGAACGATAAAAACTTTCCGCTGGGAGTAAGCGAGAAGAGGTTTCGAAAATTGATCTTACGCAGCAATAAAATGGCAACCTCGCAGTTGTGCAAGAAGAGAAATAATTAGATTTAAGCCATTTGCGAACATATAATTAACAGAAGAAATATATCATTGTGAATCATTTTGGAATAGAGATTGTTGTGTGGTGAAAAGGGTTATAATAATTGCACAGGAAAGAAGTGCAAACGCAGCATGACGTAGTTAAAAGTTCCCCGAGACCCGAGGTGGTAGGGAGTAAAAATCAACTGCAACACCCACGTATCTGAAGAGCAAATTTTATTTAATATCTCGGAATTGTACGATCGATTTTCATGTGCAAAGAAGTCAGTTTACGTTTAGAAAACGAGCTTTCCAGAGATATAATTTTCAAAAGTGTGCGACTATTGCTTCAAAAGTTAGTTATGAAAAAGACGTGGATTTTATCTTTTTGTCGCCGATTTGTATAAAAGCCCTGGCCGAACCAGGCTAATCATGCAGTACTTACCAGACCCCGAGAGGTCGTGATACGCTGTATCACCTACGAGCAACCCGTATGGGCGTGGCCGAGAAGTATCGTCATTGATATCGCCGGGTGAAGACTTAGTAAAATCCTAGTACAGGATTTAGTTCAGCAAGCGTCAGTCTTTATAGTGAAAGTTCAGTATTACAGTCAAATTTAGGCTGCGAACTTAAAGAACAGGCGATAGGTCTTCAAATAACAGTTCAGTTAAACGACAGAAAGTATCGTAACGTTTTGAAGTACCAACGATAGTGAAACAAACATTTCTCGCAAAGTTCAGGAATCCGATTAGGGTCGAACGAAATAAGTAACGCCTAGTGTACCGAAAAGATAGGAACTAGAGCGCAGTATAATAAGAAGTGAGAATTTAATCCAAGACGTTGTCTACAAGAGACAAACGAACAGTAACAAACAATAAGCTACGAAACTAAGGAATAGCATTAAATGCTAGGGAATCATAGGTCACCGATAAAGTATTCGAGAGGCCGTAAACAGGACAGACTTTATCTAGACAAACTAAATAGTGTCTAGAAAGAAACGACATCGCGCTAGTAAAATAGAAGCCGATAGTCAGAAAACCGGATCTGAAGAATTACCGTTCCAGGGAGGGGTAGATTGATCGAGACTTTCATCATCTGGCTAGATTAGGGAGCCGACATCTAAGAGTGTCACCCTTGGAAACGGGGAAGAAAGAAATCACGTGTGTAAGGCGAAAATCAAAGCCTCAGTGATTAAAAGCAGTGTAATGTAAATATAGTAAAATCTGTTTTAGTGTAATAATTTTTAGTGAATTTATTTGTGTATGATAAAAGAATACAAAATTGTATTCAATATGTTACCAGTGTTTAAGGTAAATAATGTGTATGTGTATCAAGAAGTGTCATTATGTGAAATGGGATTAATGAAGATGGCTTAAACACATTGAGTGGGCAAAAATGAAACATCGCTGGAGAATTCGGTCGGTGACCGTAATATCATGTGAGTAACCCTTTCATTATGTTATGTGTTGGGGAAGGTTTGCGTACAATCCACCTGAGAACGAAAGAATAGGGATGTTTTTGAATAACAAATAACAGAATAATAGCGCGATCTGAACGATTAAAATTGAGAAAGTAAAAATAATTATATGAAATAAATAAATCCCGTGTGGGAAAGGTAGGAAATAAAATATCTCTGTATTTGATAAATGATTTAAATATGTGAAAGCAAGCGAAATAATAATAACAACAATTATATAAATGAATGAAGTTTATGATGAATTATATGAAAAGTAGTAGCTTATGAGCTCCTTTAAAAGAATTAATACATGTTATGAACACATGTTCTTAAGATAAAGCGATTATTGTCACGGGAGAGGATTAATATAGAATTGAGATGTGCAATCAAATGTTGATTTTGAATTATCAGTTCATTGAAGGCAACTTGGCATTAAAGTAGTAGCGCATTGAAGTAATTTGTCACGCTAGGAAGGCGTTGAACCTAAATATACTCGGTAACACTAATTATGAGGGGAAGTTGGTCGTGGTAATTGAGCTATGGTAAGTTCTCTAAATAGTGATGTGATCACGAGGCCGTGTGTGTATTGTATTGAAGAAGGGTGCTATTTATTGTATTATGAGCGCGGGTACAAGGCAAAGGCCGCCCAAAGTAGCGAATGTTATAAGTCCTCCAGTATGGGATATGGTTCCCGAGGCATTTGAAAGAATCGAACCCAGATTCGTTTATGTTTAAGCCCCTAAATATTTGTTGTTGTATTGAATTATTCTTACCCGCCAATGAGGACACTTGATAATTAATAAATGCCGAGGTTAAGAGAATGGGTCTAGTGAACCTAAATATGTTGTTAAAATAAGTAGAATGAAAGCCTTTCCTATTCAAAGAACTGCATTTAAGAAACAGCTGTATAAAGCTGAGTCTAGCTCGTCTCTTGTGAGTGAGACCATGAAGTTCCTGCTCCCGGCAATATATCACGCTAAGTGGCCCACGCCAGACCCTTACTATTGATGTGTTGTGGTAGGTCTGGAGAACCGTCTGTTTGAAGTTATAGTACACCAGATTGTTTAGAGTTTGTTTTAACGACCCGGTCTTCGAACTGAGGTTATTTTTAGATGAAGATTACCGCTTGCAAGTTCAGATCGTTGCTTTCGTATGAGATAATGGTATTTTAAGACAAATAATGATAAATCCCTAATGTAATGTTATATAATGTAGTGATTCACGAGTTTAGTGAAGACAATTAGAATCCAGGAGTGATCTTAATTTTTGACGGGTTCAAGTAGTCTTCTGTAGCTCGGGAGTACGCAAGAGTTTCCCAATCACGGTAGTGAATTGTTGACTTGAGAGGGATGGTAACCTAAGAACATTGTGAAAGCCCAAAATTTAAGTAAAGGAGTAACAGAACTTTAATAAGAATTATATATTTTTTGATTATAAGATACTCATATAATAGGAAGTGATGTGTTGTAAATGAATAACACAGTGTATATAAAATGTATCGAGCCATTTGGAGCTCTTGATTTTATGGAATTTTAGAAGGACACTATATGGAAGTGAAAAGTAATATGAGTTTGTTGGTTTATGAAAAACCATTTATTATGATTTAATATTTGTTTACATATGATTTCCTTTTTCACTCTGAACAAGTATGAATTATGGGTCAGTATTTTATTTGTTTAATTTGTTGTAGCGCCATATATTTGAGTAATTAAATGTTTTATAGTAGGAGTTGATTTTGTTTATTATTTTGGAAGTGTATCCTCTATTTAATCCAAAATGTGTAAGTCACAGAGTGGAAGAACATACCATAACCCCGATAATCCCGATTTGAGCATTGCTGGCATACTGTGATTTGCATATTTCATGCTGAATGGGCACAATACCTATGTATTTTTTCTTTTCATCGTTTTTCTTACTAACAGCATGAACATCAAGATAATAATGATAATCAAAATCAACTATGTATATGTACACACCCAAAACCCACCCTCTCTGAGCACTCGCTAAACTCACATCACCAGAAGGACAACACGACATCTACACATCCACACGACACCGAAGAAGAAGAAGAAGAAGAAGAAGAAGAAGAGGGACAAGAAGAAGAAGAAGAAGAAGAAGAAGAAGAATCACTTCGCCGAAACGCCTACTCTATTTCCCGTTCGCGAGGCCGCGAACAAAGGCCGAGGAGGTCTTGTACAGCCCAGGGGCAGTACCCCTAAGACCCACGCATTCATCTTTTCACCAAAACCACCCTCATAGGCATACCATAAGCCTCACATACTTCCTCAACACAAGCAGGCCCAGCAATATTGCTGACAGCCACGCTTACATAACACATACATAAACACACTATCTGGGGCAGCGACGGTGAGGAAACGCCGACCAAGCAGTGGGGGAAAGCCATAAAAGCTAGACCCAGAGGAGCCCCATTATCTATTCGTGGCCAGCGGCTCTGCTCCTCCAAGGTCCGTTCCAGCTCTTCACCAGGTGAGAACTAGCCGTGTGCTCAGATTCCTAATTATTGTAACACCTACCCAGAACACTTTGTATTTCACACACTCTGTACTTTGTTTCATACCTGTCGACCACCTAAAGGGACAGTACATCACCGCCACTGACCAATAAATACTTGGTCAGTAAACACATACATCTATTACTCATTTTACCCAGTTTTACATCCTTACACCCAACCTGACCTTAGTCCTAATTGCCCCTGACCGTGAAGGCCAGGAACTGCACCGTCAGGGATCCAATTGTATTCGAGCAAGCAGCCGGACTGCAGCGTGCCAAGTTGTCGACTCCGCACGTGAGCTCGCTAAACGCTCGCTCTACTTAGTTGGCAGGCTAAGTTAATAGCTCACTCTTAAACATTCATCCCCTAACAGGTAAACGCACCCTGTAGGAACACCCCCTACAGATCACATCCTCACACCAACACATTACACTAGTAGTCCCCCCCAATTACGGGAAACTACCCTTTTTCGGAAACATCCATGAAATTAATACATCTACACTACCCTGTTTATCCCACCCCCAACAGAGGGGTAATACAGTATAGACTCTGTCTTACGAAAAGAATACTTGATGAAGATTAATAAATGTAAAACAAAAATACTGGAATGCAGCCTAAATAAATCAGAAACCTCTATGGACATCAAATTGGCAGGTGAAAAGCTGAAGAAAGTAGGAGACTTCTGTTACTTAGGAAGCAAAATAACCAGTGATGGACGAAGCCAAGAGGACATAAAAAGTAGGTTAGTTCAGGCAAAGAAAACATATCAACAAAAAAGAATCTGTTGACATCGAATGTAGATTTAGGTATTAGGAAGTCATTTTTGAAAGCCTTTGTCTGGACGTAGCGCTCTATGGAAGTGAAACTTGAACTATTGGTGCAGCAGAAAAGAGGAGAATTTAAGCATTTGAAATGTGGTGTTGCAGGAGAATGATGAAGATCAGATGGGTAGATAGTGTTACAAACGATGAGGTATTAAGACGAGTGGGAGAGGAGAGATGTTTCTGGCGACTGCTAATGAAGAGAAGAGATAGGTTGGCAGGACACATACTCAGACACCCAGGAATAGCAAGTTAAGTTATGGAAGGAAGGGTCGAGGACAAGAACTGTAGGGGTAGGCCAAGGTTAGAATATGTTAAAGAGATTGCCTTGGATGTAGGGTGTGGTAGCTATGTAGAGATGAAACGATTAGCTCAGGACAGGGAGGCATGGATAGCTGCATCAAACCAGTCAAAAGACTGAAGACTCAAACAACAACGATGAACCTGACGGAGTTTTGGTTTCAGTGGTGTTCTGACCAAGGTATCTTATTCAGGAATTTCAAACTTCAACAAGTCCTTATCCGCTTCCACCAGCCAAAGAGGCATCACCTTTAAACCTCCGAGGTATGATAATAGACAGTTGGAGAATCTACTGACTGGCATTCTGAGGAGGAGGGCATAGAATGTTATTTTCCGTTTCCGGGTTACAATTGAGATCTTTTCAGAGTGGGAGTATATTTCTGAATTACTCCAGAGCTTGTAACCTCGATCTTTGAACTTAGGACCAAGAATTTTCTTAATGATCTTGCTTTCCTTAACATCAAGCCTCTCGATTGGGCCAGCTGCGCTGTTTGTTAGGCATTCCGCTGCATACAGTGCCTCCGGTCTAATCACGGTTATAAATTAACTTATTTCACGGAACTCACCAACACAAGTGTTTTTGCTTGGAACACCAGTAAACTGAAAATGTATGTATGAGTGTGTGCGCGCGTATGTGCGTGTGTGTGTCCCTTTAATAACTTCTAAACGGCTGGAGCGATTTCAATGATACTCGGTAAGGACATAGTACTGTTTCGCCAAACCCCGTCCGTGCCCTTCAAATTTTATTACATATCACCAATTCAACATGGCGGCTGTGCGAATTATTTCACCGGCATCCTATATCTCCGAAACTACTACCGATATCACCCTGAAAATTTTTGCAGTTATAAAAGACACTTCTAAAAGTTGATCTATGTGACTCTCAGAAACCTGTTAAGTACCAAATGAACATGGCGGCCAAGCGAAGTTGAAACATTTAAATCGACGTTTCGCACATTTAACCATCCGAGCGCAGTGAAAAATGGTACATCAAATATTTATACACATTTTAATGCACTCACATCTAATTTAGTTCAATTGCTTACATAACCTCAAGATGGAGGCTATGCAAAATTTTAAAATTATTATTTTATTTCTTGTGTCCTAATCATGCGATCGAAGTCAACGTTTGAATAATGAACCTATGCAATAATTGTCATCTAATAGTACTGAACCCTTATTAATCTGCGATAAATAAGTATTCATGATTTATTATTATTATTATTGCAGCCCAGGCAGTACTTGTGGAAATTGATGAGGATAAAGGCAAGGTAGCGTGTCGCAATGATTGCCACAGAAGTAGCTCTTGGTAGCTATTCTTGAGAACGGCCGCGTAATCTGAGTTCAAGGCCAAATTGTGTAACAACTTGCACCAGAATAGGAATCATAAAGGGATGGTCACGAGTTTCTTGCAACCGACCTACGATTGAATCACCCAATCAGGAGAGACCAAGCCAATACCACGCGATGGATGGCGTCAGTGGTAAAAAGCGCGCGGAATTGATTATCTAAAGAACCGCCGATCAGAATTACCTCCGCACGAGTGCGCTGAGACGTTTGAATTATTTGATGAAGATTGACACTAGTCCCGTGTGTGTGAGATGAAAACTCTGGAAAATTTTTCTTAATTCACCCCACTCTTCATCCCCTGTCAGTTTCTAATAAATTGATCGACGAGACGCTGTTCGATGTCTTTTCGTTTTGGAGCTCTGATGAGCTAACTTCACGCCAGTTTGCGTAGTGATTTTAACGCTCTAATATTATTCGAAGTCATTTTATTTGTGAGCTCTGATGAGCCAACTTCACATCAGTTTGTGTAGCAATTTTTAAAGCTCTAATATATTATTTGAAGTCTAATACTTTGTGAGCTCTACTGAGCTAATTTCACGCCAGTTTGCGTGGTGATTTAAAACTTGAATATATTCTTAAAGACAACTATTTTCAGCTCTTAGGGGGCAAGACTTGAGGAACATTCTAATTAGCGCTCACCCGAGCGAAGGTCAAGCAGAGCAGTAGAGATTACCGAGCGAGATAGCGACTGTAAGTCAGGCAGAGTTAAAACTTGTATTGTCGAGCCAGTGACGATGGACTCGAATTTGTATATTTCACGGCCGATAACCTAGATGTTAGGCCCCTTAAAACAACAACTGTATATTTCATGTAAATTTTTATTGTATTTTTCATGTGTTTATCGTGCGCGTGTGAGCGAGAGTTAGGGAAAGTCTTCGTGATTAATCGCATAGGACTATTTGTGGGTGAATTTAGTAACTCACAACCGATTATAGCCAGGTCAAATTATAATAACATTGAACTTTTCTTCCAAAGAGACTACACCAAGATGTCCGACGTGTGGTCAAGAGCCGGAATGATGTCCGACGCTTCTACGAAGACGACTATGGAGTGCTAAATTTTCCCGTGGGGAAATGGGCTGAGATGGAGGTCATATGTTCTACAAGCTGAGACGGTGATGTACAACAATTGATTATTCAATTATGTAGTTAGCTTGGCGGGGGAACTTTGTAAATAGTTCAATTTCTTTTTCTTGTTTTAGAGTGTTTTTCTTGTACCGACACTAAATGTTTTAAATGTACGTTGGCACGTGGCCAAAGTGTTTGTTGTGTATTTATTTTTCTTTGGAGTCATATTTAATGTACACGGCGCGTGTACGTGATTTTTATCCATGCAAATGCGAAACCCGTTACATTCGATAAGTGGTGCTTTATTAAAGTTCATATTTTTGATAGGAAAGGGAGGTAATTACTGTAAGATGTTTGCTGAACAGGTTATTATTCATATTAGGGTTGCCGAGCGCAACAATTTAAGATGTAATTGTAGAACACTTTAGTTCTAATTTGATAGATTTTTTTGAGTCCTTTTCAGGTTAATTAGTCACGGCGTAGAACGGAGGCGCCAGCAAGTGGAAAATATTTATGTCATTTTATTTCAGGGTCTGTCAAACCCATACGTGTGATTCTGTGTGTGTTATTGTGTCAGATGTGTGTTGATTCTACGTGGAGAGGGGTAGAGGTCCTACCACCCTCATATTTTGTTGTTGTTGTATTTTTGATGGAAAGGCAGGGTGCTCCAGGGAGACCGCTGTACCTTGTCCATATGCTGATTCTTGGATTTCCTAGGGGAAATGCCGGGATATTTTGTTCTGACACACACACGTATTATTGAGCTATGGGGCACGCTTCTTCGAGATTCGATCCCGTGCCTTGGGAGGTCGAGGTTATTGTGACACGTGGGTTGACAGATATGCAGATTTCCACGAATCGCCCGTCTCGCCTGGTGACTTATTTTGATAGGCAGTCCTTGTTCCGACTAGCCCCTTTAAGCTTTCATGTAGCAAACCTGTTCTTTGTGATGGTTATTTTTGAACCATAATTAATTGGGGAGTTCGCCATGTTTGTGACGGATTATTGCATGTTGTATGGATATGATATTGTGTTAATAATGTAAATGTTGGCTGTGAGCCTATTGATTGGTCTATGAATCAATTCATGTAATTTAGTATGTGACGCCTGTGTGGTGTAGTGGTAGTGTACTTGTAAAAATGACGGCGGTCATATGTGTATTTCTTTTGTTGGTCACGTGTTAACTTACTTGTGTTGATTTGTGTGAGAAGTCCTAATTTTAGGCAGTAATGTTTTTTTTGCTGCGGCAGTTTTGATTCCAATTTCACGCGGAAATTATTGTGTTGTTTATTTTAAGTATAGGAAGTGTCGGTTTAGTTTTCAGTGTTGTATAGTTGTTCCCCGCGTCTGTCTAGCTCTAAGCAATGTGGATTCGTCGTCTGAAAGTTTATTCTGGATGATGACGAATCATGCATTAGATTGTACTCATCGTGAAGCATGTAGAACAGCACGCGCGCATACATTTGTCACCTTTGTTGATTTTCTTTGGGACACCTGGTCCAAGTATTAATCCTCCTGAGATTTGGCCTAGTTTTGGCAAATTTTATTTATTCAGTGGGAGTCATATGGGAGTTTTGTTTTGTTAATTATTGTTGTAAATAGTTGATCTGTTTATTAAATTCATTTGTTTTAACCCTGGCTTCACTTTTTCCTGCATGTTATTTTGTTATATGTTACCCTGCATGTTAATGAAGCGCTTTGACAACAACTTACGATATGGACTGTTACACCCCCCGAAACTGAGTCTCATAAGCTTCTTTGGAAGGGTTCAGTACATAACTCTATGGCCTACATATAAAAATTCAACATGGCGACCATCTGAAATATTTATAAGGTTCTAAATATCTATTAATCTATGACAGCAATAAAACTGAAATGTTGTTTGAACATAAGTTCACCTATGGGACTTTCAACAACCCTGTGAGCACAAATCCAACAAGGTGGCGACGCGAAATATACATATTTTAATGGACGTTTCTCGCAATTTAACTATCCGAACGCAGAGAAACATGGTACGGTAAATGCTTATACAAATTTTAATCCACTGGCATCTAAATTATTTCAACTGTTTTCATAACCACAAGGTGGCAGCTGTGTGAAATTTTTAATTCTCGTTTTTATTTCTTGCATCCTAATCATGGGAATGAAGTTTGAATACTACACCTACACAATAATCTCCAGATAATAGTACATAACTCTATAACATATATGCAGTAGAATTCTAAATTGGCGACCATCCGAAATATTTAGATGGTTCTGAATATCTACGATTCTATTACAGCAATCAAACTGAAATTTTGTATGGTGACAGAGGCAATTAACATAAGTAGGATATATGATAATAGGCTGTAGGCCTATAGTTCTTCACAACCGGGTGAGTTAGCCGTGGTCGTTACGGTGTGCTGTAGGCAGCCGCTCACATCCGTGAGTCGAGGAGGTTCGAATCTCCCCGCTGGGAACCTTGAAGGAGGTCTTCTATGGTTTTCCATCTTCCTTCCAAGCAAATGCCGGGGTTGGTCCCTAACTATAGGCCACAGCCGCTACCTTCCAATTCCTCGTCCTTACAATCACACTTTCCTCCCCAGACAACATTCCATACACGACGGTACTTGTAGCTCACCCCATGGGTGTACGCATAGAAGCAGCTACACACTCTGGCGAGCCGAACGTGTCCTCGGACACTCCTGGCACTAAAAGCCATACACTTAAAAAAGTTCTTCACAGAACTACTTGCTTCAGGTTGTTTCACATTTCCTAATAATAATTGGGATTGTAATCGTGTTTACCAACTGAAAAGCATTTACATTTAATTCACTAAGACAACACTGAAAACATGTCATCATAGCTTTCTCTATAAATATCCACTGAGCACTGATCCCTCGGTAACACTTAACTACTAATCCAGCCCAGGCGAGAATTAACTCAAGTTGTATTGCGACAATTACCTGACTGGTCGTTATGTCTCATCCCATCTGGGGTGAATGGGAGTTTCACTGACGTCAATACAATGCGCTTCGTCCCACACACCCACTCTCTTGTCTGTCTGTCACTGTGTTATACCGAGAGAAGAATTAAATAATATTCAACTTTCTGTATACAGAGTGGGTCGCATCGTGGGTGGATATTACAAGACGTTATATCTCCTACAACATGGGTTCTCAACCGGAGGGTCGCGACCCCCTGAGGGTCACAGGATGTTCTTGGGGGGTCGCGAGATAGGAGAAAAAGTAAAATAGTACATAATTTCCATACGAGTGTCTTAATTACCATTATAGGTGAGTTGCATATGACTGATTATGTTCGACGATAATTATAACTTTATTATACGTTTTAACATAAATATTCATAAATATCTGTGGGATTCAGTAACTTCAGTTAGTGGACAGAGCGCGCTGGGTGGTTTGCTGACTGAACAGAGCGCATGCGTTGGTCAAAGTATTTCGAAAGCAGAGACCATTTACTTTGCTTGGCAATGCTATTGTTTACAGCCTGCATGATGTCTAGTGCAGATCAGAACTAGCATTCACTGATTTTGTCACCGAAGTCGTTTGAAAGCAAGGCGCTGTGTAGAAATAGGATTTCGGGATATTAGGGTACAGTGCTATTTCTTGTCTCATATTCGCCAGTTTATTTACGCGAACAAATGGTACGGTGCACTCTCCATGTCGGTAATTTATGTAGAAGGATGCTGTGTTGCTAACTTCCGGACGTAGATTCATAAATTTCTTGCATATGTCATAGTATTTTCTAGGTAACGTAAAGGTTCGTGCTGATTTTGTCTTCGTGTTTGGGATTGTAACTACAATGGTTGATCCGATATCAAATTTGAACTTTCAAATCATGTAATTCATGTCTGACATGTTGGATTTTGAGCGCATGCGCGAAGCTATCCTTACCTAATTGGTCAATGAATGAGCTCTGATTGGCTGGAGAAACTGTTTCATAATGAAGAATATTACTATAATGACCCTCATTATGATACAGTTTTCTGTATATAATATTTACATTTCGACATCGTCGAACATAAAAGTAAAAAAAGAGCATTTCAGTAGTTTTTTTATTAAAGAAATAGAATACACTCATATTGTACTAAACGTTGACGTCTTTTTTTATTCTATTAATGAGAAACTTGAAATTGTTTGGAATTAACCAATTTTTGAATGTCTGGAATGATTTTTGTAACACACAAAGCAATGTCACATTTCAGTGTCAAATGATTTCTTGATTTGGTTTTAAATTCACCATTATGGAGATTCCTTGTTCACAGTTGTAAGATGTAGCGCTGTTGTGGACAGTTCTGGGTATTACTTTTTAATACTTATCCAAAATTTGTCGCCACAATCATTGTTAAAAGTTAGTTTCACTGACTGATAACTTGAAACCTCTATCTGTTCATCATAAAGACGAGCACTTAGCTCAGCTTCCGTTACGACTGGCTCACTGAACGGATTGACTACCCATAAAACCCCACCTGTTGACTTTGTAATCTGTCAATTGTTCAAAGGAAGGAAGGAAGGAAGATTGTAGTTTAACGTGACCGTGAATCCTGTGATTATGAGCCACAGGACCTCCTTTTTACGTGGAATCCGAACCACAGGGCATAGCATTTCACTTCGAACCCAGTCCACCTTGGTGAGAGGCCAACAGCTTGACCGCTGTGCCACCACGCCCCTTTGTCAATTGTTCAATCAAGGCTTCGAGATGAGATGATATGAGTGAGGAGAGAGATGAAGTGTCAAGGGATGTGGCGCCAATACTCGATACAAACTCCACAAACTCTTAAGTAGGTGGAAAATTCTCAAAATCTTCTTTCTTAACTCTTGCATTCCAAGCATGAATTAAAAAAAAACGCGTTAACTCTGTCTTGAGCATACAGAACATTTTTAGTTACAAGTGTTTTTTTAATGAATAAAACACCCTTTATAGGTACTTGGGATAATATATTCCCACCATATATTTATAGAACGCTGTTAGGGAGAGAATCTTCCCATCCCTTTCATTTCAAGCAGTTCCACATGCATCCACAAGCTATTTGCCCAGAAATATTGTCATCAGAAACCAAAGGTGGGAAGCATATATCCCAGTGGTTCGCCAGTTCGGTTATGTTGAGTGAATGCAATGCATTGTTTTACAGAAGAAAGGTGTCTTTATTCAAGATAAGAGATTTGTAAAAGTTGGTATATAATTGAAACATAATGGTTTTGGTCACTTGAGTAAATATATTTCAGCTAGAAAGCAAATAATTATCCTGTTGAGGATGTTTGCCACAGAATAGAAGATTTTAAAAATTAATTTTCTGTGTTTTTAGTAAATATTATTTTGAAATTATTGAATTCTATTCGAATATACAGTACTAACTTTTAACATTCCAAAATCAAATTTATATCTCTTGTGCAGTTTTCGGCGTGTTGCGTGGGAGTTACGTTTTTTTTTTAAATTATAGAGCAGGATGTGTGATTTGTATATACTACCTAGTTATATCCTGGTAAATAAACCTTATTTTTGAGTGATAATCACAGTATCATAATTTGGAAGTGGGAAATTATTACCCCATTGCTTATTTATGAAAACATAGTGTCGGGTATGGGCAGTGGCGGATCCAGGCCTTGCGGGGCCCTGGGCGATATGATAAGGTGGGGGCCCAAAACAATAGGAAATTTTAAAAAATCAAATCAAATGGAAAATAGTTTTGTAATAATAAAATAAAAAATAGTTACAATATTTTGAATACATTACAGTGCATTCTTTCAATAATATGAAAGAAACCTTTAAGTCCCCTTGAAGAAGATTATGTAAACTATGAAATATTAAAATATTACTTTGCGACTTTTTTCCTCAGCTGAAGTCTTCTATTATTTCACTGAAATCTAAACTTGCTAAACGGTCAAGGAAGCTCATAGCTACACTGAAAAAATAATAAGAATTACGGTATAAATTAGTTTGAAATGTTTGAAAAGTATAATTAATTAATTAATTCAATTTAAAAAATCTATGGCGCGGGGCTCCCCGTATCGTGGGGCCCTGGGCGGTCGCCCTCCTCGCCCTCCCCTAGAACCTCCCCTGATAATATCCCAACCCATATTTCATAAAATAGAATCCACACGTATAAAATTGTTGCATATTCCTACTCATCTGAAGCCTCCGTGGCTTAGGCGGCAGCACGCCGGCCTCTCACCGCTGGGTCCGTGGTTCAAATCCCGGTCACTCCATGTGAGATCTGTGCTGGACAAAACGGAGGCAGGCAGGTTTTTCTCCGGGTACTCCGGTTTTCCCTGTCAAAATTTCATTCCAGCAACACTCTCCACTATCATTTCATTGCATCTGTCATGCATTTAATCATTGCCCCAGAGGAGTGCGTCAGGCCTCGGCAGCCGGCACAGTTCATATCCTCGCCGCTAGATGGGGGCTTCATTCATTCCATTCCTGACCCGGTCGGAGACTGGAAGCAGACTGTGGATTTTCATTTTCATTCCTACTCATCTATCACCCCCCAATTACAAATGTGCAAAAAAAAGCCCTCAGTCTTTTGCCCTATAAAGGGTTAACAATTATTGTATTTTTTTAGTTATTGTTTTAACATTAAAACTTGGGGGGGTTGCCATAATACTCAGCCTAAAAAGGGGGTCGCAGTGTCTAAAAGGTTGAGAACACCGGCCCTAGAGTAATCCCCGCCAGTTATATTCTGAGCACTGAGGGAAATATTCAGCTATAACAAAACTCTACACGAACTTTGAGTCTGAGTTCTATATGTCTGAGTTTGATTTGCCATGCCTAACTGATCTCTACTTAGTATAAAACAAAGTCCCTGATTCTTGAATGGTACGGGTAATCTCGAGAACCACTGGATGGATTTTGATGCGGGTTTCACCATTCTCTAAAGGATATCTTGAGGAAGGTTTCTGTAGAAGATAATTTATTTATGATCAAAGGAAGCCAATGACTAACGATTTCAGTGAAAAAGTCGAAAAATAACCTGGCATCTGTGTGCTTTCTAAGCTTACGCTGGGTAAACCGTTAAAACTATCAATATACTATGAGTGTAAGAGTTGTTCAGCATGAAAGGTTCTACAAAAAGTCCGTGAGATCATACCTCTATCTTCAATACATCGCCCACTATAAGTGTTTTTAAGTATTCATTTCTTCCAACAATCTCTATTCAATTACTGAGGCGACAGTTTACGAGCTAGCTAGGGGCGAGCCTATCACCCCAGTTACAGCCTAGCTAGTGGACAAGCCAATTATCCCAGATACAGCCAGCAGCATACTGTCGAGTCGTGTTGATTTAAGACTTCAGAGAAGAGTGGTTGTGTTTGGAGTTTTCCTGGAAGTGCAACTCGGCTTTTCTTCATTTCACCTGCGAATTTTTCTTTCCGCAAAAGACAATGTCAAGTTAAGATTGGACGGAAGGCAGATTTGTGTTTCATGCACCTCGCCATTCTTAAATTACGTCTGACAAGAATTCGTTGCACATGCATCTCTATGATAATAGTCCAGTCAGTGATTTTAACCCGTCATGGCGAGACGGAAAAAGGAATATAGGTCGTAGTTCATTGAAATCGAAAAAAAGCGCTTATCACGTAATGCATTCATAACTGTTCCCGGGCAAACCCGTGGCGGTTGCTAGCGAAAGATAAAATAGTTTTAACTAATAAAGTTGCCTTTTGTAGCTACCAAAACGAAAGCTTCATTTTGAAGGAAATTCTCTTTTTGCAAGTTCAAAGGGAAACAAACTTTAATTTATATATTTACGTCACGTTTATTTAAAAAACACAGTTAACATTAATCTACAAATAAGAAAAATACAATACAAACAAGCTTTTAACATGAATATTTTTGGTACTTCCTCCGTGTGGGTACAAACTTTCTCGTATTAACCCCCAAATGTAATAACCCATCATGTTCTCATTATAGGCTATTGTCCTTGATAACGTTACTCAAAGTCCATCACGTCTTGGTAAAAGCGTTTCCCTTTCTCATCTGAATATGCTCCCAAGTTATCTTTAAACTTGTTAGGCCCCTTAAAACAACAATTATCATCATCATCATATCTTTAAATTGGTCCGCGTGAGCATGTAACATGTGTACTTTAAGGGACATTCTGCAACCCATGAGTTTTAGGGAGATATGGAACTGCGCCCATAATCAGTGGTATTTCCAGATCGTTTTAATTAGACCGATTGAACTGCGCCCATAGTCAAATTGGCAGTTAGCCCAAGGTCGGTTTAAGGGGAAGTGACGGACTGTCTCCCACCACTAGCTTCTGCACTGCTGAGAATAAGAGGTAGTCCCCATCCCGATCAACAGCTGTACTACGGGCCTCCGGGGGTGGCAGCTATCACACTAGCCACTACACCACAGAGGCGAATAACAATAATAATAATAATGATAATAATAATAATAATAATAATAATAAAAATCCACAGCCTTTTACCAGTCATTGGACCGGGTCAGGGTTGGAATGAATGAAGCCCCCATCTAGCGGCGAGGATAGGCATTGTGCCGGCTTCCGAAGCATGTCGCACACCTCTGGGACAATGATTAATGAATGACAGATGAAATGAATTGATATTGGAGAGTGTTGCTGGAATGAAAGATGACAGGGAAAACCGGAGTGCCCGGAGAAAAACCTGTCCCGCCTCCGCTTTGCCCAGCACAAATCTCACATGGAGTGACAAGGATTTGAAGCACGGAACCCAGCGGTGAGAGGCCGGCGCGCTGCTGCCTAAGCCACGGAGGCTACACTAATAATAACAATAATAATAATAAATACAACTCTCTCTAATCCATCATAAATAACTAACTACCCCTCTAGTTAGCCTACTTTCGATTTTTGCAAAAAATGAAAGTAGACTTATGAGTTCAACACAGGGCCAAAAATTGTGTGTCTGTGTGTGTGTGTGTGTGTGTGTGTGAGAGAGAGAGAGAGAGAGTCTGTGTGTGTGTGAGTGTGTATACTCTGAATGTCTGCCCCCCACCTATCATTTCGAACACGGTGAAACCGAATTGAACGAAATTTGGTACAGAGGTAGCACTGGCAAAGGGCACCTCAGTGTCATGTTTTATATTGCCGCCATCTTTACCAAAACTTAATGGCGGCCACTCAAATGGTCAAACCTTAATAATGCGTTTCGACCGAACTAATCATCGGATCTTTACCAAAATTGGTAACAACATACCTTCATATGGGATGCGTCTTGTGCCCAAACTACAAGGTCATCAACCGTACCATTTCAGGATGGCGGCCATGTGAATTATGCAAACTTTATAATCCATAACTTGGGACCCACCAGTTCCGATTATCGAACCAAGAATCGTTTAATCATTTCCAAACGACGTGGCCCGTTTGAAATTAAAAGTTTATATTGTAATATTATAGTCTACAAGTGACATTAAAAAGCTGAGTCGTCTCGGTTATTTGACAAGATGGCAGCTGATCTCTCGTACTGACCTATATTTTACTAATTTCAGTATGTTGCATGCAATATAGCCTAGTGATAAAAATTATATGAACTTAATATGAAATGAACTCGGTTTGAAATACACTCCAGTGAAGAAATCGTTTAGTCCAAGTCATTATTTGCTAAAACGTTATATCTAAATTGGTTCCTAACGCTCGTTTGCTGTGTGCACGATTTGGTTGGTTGGTTCTTAAGTTTAGGGGCTGCGACAACGCGGTCATGTAGCCCCGTGTACTTTGGGTGTGTGTAGAATCTGACTGATAACCGGTGTTAATTGTGATGACTGTATTGGTGTGTGTTATCTTCTTTTTAAAATTTAAGTACTGCAACTTAGAATTTTTCAAATAGTTCCTACTTTTGCCGCCAAGCGCCACCGTCAACGATTACTAGGCCAAGTTCAGAACTTAGCTACAAGACACCACCGCAGTCGGCTCTTGGCAACGAACATAGAAACCTAAGAGCGTTGTTTACATTCTTAACCTATCCAATTTAGCTTCACACAGGTGCAATTAGTGGAAGGTTCTTTAACATGCCATAAATCTATGACATGGGACCGCCGGCTTTACTTCCCCTCCGAAGGAAGGCATACTGAGGGATTTTAACGCTCTTAAAAAATCCGACGGCTTCGGCCGGGTTTGAACCCGCTATCTTGGGCATAGAAGCTCAGCATGCTACCGACTACGCCACCGAAGCCGCTTGTGTGCACGATTGGGTGAGTGGTTAGGGCTTTGGTCTTTCATCAGGATGTCCGTGGTTCAAATCCTATTGGAGTTGAATTTTATGGCTTGAATTTTTTTATATTTATTGTTTCTTGAGTATATTTCGTATGTCATGAAGATGCAATATACAATTATTTACATTCTACAGTACATTCTTGAGTACAGAGACGTTATAAAATAAAGCATTATATTAGCATTTAGCAATGGAAAATATATATTTAATTAAAACAACATTCTCCACCGGAGTGACATCTTATAGGAATTAGTTGAACTATGTATGAGCTAACCACAGCCTTGTAGATGCGAGCTGCGCTCTATATCGGCCCGTTAGTGAACCCAAGCCTACAGTATAATTGAAATGTTTCATATTTTTTCCAATAGAGTGCACACATCCCCAACATTAGGCGCCATTTCCACGATCCTGGTGCGTTTTCGTGACGTCAGCAATGTAGTTCTGTTGCACCACTTCCTTTAGTCTACTCGGTACAACCAGTAGACCATTTATCTATAATCGTTGTAGTTGTTCACAAGATAATACTTTTCAGGAGATAATGCACATAGTCTAACGAATGTTATCTTACCCTGGCAGCTGCTTGTTAATTATGTTGAATTACTTGACGGTTACAAAGTGTTCAGGAAGGTCATGAAACGCTATGAATGACGCCGGACAATGTATGCATCTATAAGTCTTATAATTGAACGATATACCGTACATAAATGTATCAAACGTTTGTATAATTGAAATATATTCACGAACATAATATTCTATGGTCTTCGTTTTACTGCCGGTGTGGTACCTAGTCATCATGTCTACATCATTGAACCTGTATAAACGTTGGTATTCATTTATCACTTGTCTTCATAGAAGGTATTTATACAAGTCGTTAGTCGGTGGCGGGTGTATTCAGCAGATATATTCTATAAACTTATTAATTTATGTTCCGCCCCTTGAAACAACAATAAGTTAACTGTGCTGCAAGATTCTTTGATCTAATTATACTCATGTGCACATAATTTAAGTCACAACGAAAGTCACAGACTCTACAACTCAACTTACTGTAGCCTACTCGTTACAGCTATTAAAGACACAACGAACCCTTGAATCCTTGATCGCGTGGATTTTTGTAACGAGTAACTTCAACAGGCGTAGTTTTACAAACCTATACAGTATAATTTATCGTGTTAGCAAACACACGGAAAATCTGTGTAATAGCTATATTAAATATGTTTCTCCCAGTTATACGTTTAGAGGAATGAAGTTTCAATTATTGTAAGTAGTCGGTGAATAGCTACGTTGTTTGGAGTGTTTGCTGATGAAATTGCAAAATGCTGGGGTAAATTATAAACTATGGTTTGAACGCCACTCCTCAAATCCAGTGTGCAAATTTTCACTTCGAATTGGAGGAAATTAGGAGGTGATGAAGACAAAGAGTTATAACAATACCCATACATTTAGGATTTATTTATTTATTTACTTATTTATTTATTTATTTACTTATTTATCGTATGGCTTTTAGTGCCGGGAGTGTCCGAGGACATGTTCGGCTCGCCTGAAACTGTAGCGGCTTCCTGCGGACACCCTAAAGGGTGAGCTACAAGTTCCGTTCAATTTCAAGTAGTTCCAACTTTCGCCACCAGATATCAATGATACCTAGTGGTGAACGTTGGAACTTTGATAGAGCGTTCTGACGAAATCTAACCTAACAAATTTAGCTTTACACAAGTTTAGTCTGTGAAAGGATCGTTTTCATGTCATAAATCTATGACATGGGACCGCCGGCTTTACATCCCCTCCGAAGTGAGGCATACTGAAGGATTTTTAACGCTCTTAAAAAATCCGACGACTTCGGCCGGGTTTGAACCCGCTATCTTGGGCACGGCAGTTCAGCATGCTACCGACTACGACACCGAAGCCGCTATACATTTAGGAGAAAGTAGGCTCTATGTTCTTTCCTGAACATCTTTTTTTGTTATACAATAAAAAATATATACCGTATTAATCTTCTAAATGGTAAGATTATCTAAACTAGATTATTAAACATTTGCAATAACAAAACTATTTTTTAAAATATGGTTAGGTTGTCGAAAACATCCCAATGTACCAGTTAATGCTAATATTGCTAGAACAAAAATTAAATATTAGTCTGTTTTGAAAACTGTACCTGTTTTATGTATCCCAGGCCAACACTAATCTCTTGTCCGCAATCTGGACAGGGTATATTTACAGTAGTTGTTCGTAATCTGGACGGTTTTTGACTTGTTCGCAATCAAGACACAACCGATTTGAAATGAGTCACTTCAAATTCACACCACTCGACACAACAATTCGGTAGAGGGGTGGAGGGAGGGAAGCTACCTGGCCGCTCTCAATGGGCGCAGTTCCACTGCCACTTTTAGAAGTTTGATGCTAATGACCAGGGTCATTAGTGAAGCTTGGGCGCAGTTCCATACAACCCGAGTTTTAAGTTCTCAGGCATATTGAAAATAAGCTCTTTTTAATTCTCAGCTTTCTTGTTTCCAAGGAAGACTTGGATCACTGCTTTGAGGCTGTACCATGCTTGTTTCTCGTGGGTGTTGAGTAATTTCCTTATTTGAGGACCGACGCAAATACCAGCTTTAGTTTTAGCTTCTGTTAATTTAGGGAAAAGAAAGTGTTTAAATAGCCCCTCTCTTACGTGTTCAAAGCCGATTCCCCTTTAAACAGTCTGCAAAAACTTCGAATATTTAGTTATCATGGCAAAAAGTACAAAAGCAAACTTTATTGGCGTTTTACAGAGTTTGTCCTGAAAGTAGTCGGACTGGATTTTTCCCGCGCAGACGGACTGACTACCCGCGGCTTCTCCGCCTGGGGTTGGTGGAGGGGGGTGTAAGAAAGGCTGGGAGCCAGCCACACAGTTGGTTCTCAGCTGTAGTGGAGAGTACATCGCTCGTCTCCATAACCTATCGTCACACTCGTCACGCTGCGTCATGGTTCGTCTGTTGAAACAGCGCACTACGCCAACAAATTTTGTGTTAGGCTCGGCAAAACCAGGAAAGAGACTCACCGATATGATCAAGACGGCTTACGGCGATAACGCCAAGGGCAGATTAAGTGTTTTTGACAGACACAAGCCGTTTCGGGAGGGGAGAGAGGAAGTTGAAAACGTCGCACGTTCAGGACGACCTTCGAGCACCAAAACGGATGAAAATGTGGCAAGAGTGAAGAATGTTTTGGACAATGACCGCAGAGTAAGGTTTTTACGTGGAGTTCCTTAAACGGCTGAGAAACCGCATCGTCCGTGTCCGCCCAGCGATCGCTAACTCCTGGCGGCTCCATGAGGACAATGCGCCGCGCCACACAGCCTTCCACTTGCTAGCGTACCTGGCCCAACGCAACAGCGCAACCCTGCCTCAGCCACCCTACAGTCCCGACATTGCCCCCAGCAGACTTTTTCCTCTTCCCCCACCTCGAACCACCCTAAAAGGACATCGTCACGGCTCCGTGGAAGCGTTGCAACCAGGGGGTGTCAACCAGATAGGGATCATTTGGCACCATCGGTGTAGTAGCACGTGCCAGTCGTATGGAGCGCTGTATATCGTGTTGCCAACATATGCATGATACAACGTTGTAATTAAATTGCAAACATATCACTATAGTCAATAAATATACACATAATTCCTAATTGACATTTCCTTGCAATTATCTTGCTCACAGACGATAATTACGGCACTTATCATTAAATAAACATTATTTCTACTGGGTTGGCGGCACTGACCATGCCATGGCGGCTCTGTTTATGTGTAGTATGTAATAATATTGGCCGTATACAAATAAGCTAAATAAGCTAATGTTGTGTTCTATCTCATCTTTCTTATATCAAATTGTCTTCGTGGTGATGAGAAGTGAACAGTTCTTCTTCTGCTACGCCAAGAAAGTACGCTTATTTTAAGAATTTAAGTAAAAACGTGTTTCTGCGTGTGCAAAATATACCGTAGCCTAGTTTTGAATTTATATTAGACGCAGTGTACAGGTGACATTCCACTTGACATATGAATTAACTTTCACTATTATTTATCCCACAGGTAGGCCTACCAAATTCTGCTGTTCTCGAAATAGCAGAGGAATGTGGCAATTAGGCCTACTCTCCTTAGAAATGACCAGATAAGAGTCTATGTTTCCGTAATATTTTCAACTTGATTACATCTTGCAGAGATACAAACAGTACCTTGAGCCTATTGCATATGTGTACTCAAGTTCTTGAGGAGAGTTAATAATTCATTTTACATTGCGGTAGATTAAAAATGTCATGGCTCATGGCAACGTGTCTCAGCTTTAATATTTTCCCCTTCCTTGAATTTCAAATTATTGGTACCGTATTCAAAAAAGATCAGTTCTTGCACATGTTAGTTACTGGTGCAGTGGCAAGTATTCAGTTGGTCGAATATGTAGTAATGCCATTACTGATGTAGAACTGTAATTACAGGTTCTAAAATCTTAACACACACTGGTCCTATGGGTGGCTGTGTGCTCTTGTTCTGTGGAGCAAAGTCCAACATTAAAATTTATTTCAGAGGTCTACATTTTGGTCCAAATATACAAATGAACGAAGCACCAAATGGTGAACGCATTTGTACTCTGAATTTGAAGCATATTAAGTTCATCAGAATGGTTTCATTTTATGCGTATGTTGTTATTTTAGAATAGGCTATATTTATTTTTCTTCCCATCATTCCATAATTATTTTTAGAAAATTCAGCAGCTACAGCACTGTATTCATGCGTTGCAAAACTATTTCTCCTCTGGCAGAGGATTAAGAATAGAATTAGAAACGATGAGACATCTTTCAGAAGGGTGATACCTGCAGAAGCAGTAACAAAACCACTCACCAGACACATCAAAAATCTAGAAGATATGCTGGAGTTACCCTTAATTGTTGTGTAATAGAAACACGCGTGGATTAGTTACATTAATCGCAGAATTAAAATTGTAGTTATTTTCTGAAAGGTGAGAGAGGCAATCTTATGGGTTTCATCAATCATAGATGTCTATTACATTAATAAATAAGCTTCTGTGTCCAACTAAAATAAATCCTCATCAGTTTTGATGTGGTGTTAACTCATAAAACAGTGTAAAGAAGATTGGTTAATATGTTTATGTTCGACACTGGCGAAATGTAAATATTATGTCAGAAAACTGTACTATAATGAGGCTCATTATAGTACAAGTTTTCATTATGATACAGTTTCTCCCACCAATCAGAGCTCAAGAAACAGTTGTGTGACCAATTAGGTGAGGATAGCATCGCACCTGCGCTCACTTCCATGGCCCCCTATTTTAAATTTCACTGCGTGGCGAGTGTCATAGTGAGGTATTCCAGGAGGCCATGGTCAAATACAAGGTATTCTCTGCATCCCATGTGCTCTGTTCAGATATTTATGAATATTTATGTTCGAACATAAAATAGTTATAATTATCGTCGAACATAAACAGTCGTATGCAACTCGTCTATAATTGTAGTTAAGACACTCGTATGGAAATTATAAAACTCGTGTCTTAATTATTGTCATTATAGGCTCGTTGCATAATGTACTATTAAGTTACAAGGTGCACATATAATAAGCCACTACAACAGAGATCTGAGTGAAATCACATGAAATTGTATTAACAAATAGGTGCAGGCTAGAACTATTACCAATGTGTTGTATTGTTTCTTCCAGTATCACAGTAAACAATTTGTTTTAAAGGACTCTTCACCTTGTATTATGTTATATCGTGGGATAGATAGATACAAGATAAATATAATTCATTTATTATATGCCAATGTAATGGTTGACATACCTACAGGTAGTATTTTATTCCTACACGTTACTTACAATATTTTTCAACACGTAGGATGCTAATGTCTAAGCCAGTCACAGCTCGTGCTCAGTAGCGGCTGGTGTAGAAAATTAGTTGTGTGTAGAGATGGGCAGCAGTCAACTGAAAACAGTCGAATTAGTCGATAGTTAAAACAATCGACCTATTCAACTGCTTTTAAAAAACAGTCGAATGAATTCAACGACTACTCACCGTATCATAAACAAGTCGTTTGCAAACGACTGATCTCAAAACAATCGTTGGAAATCATTGGAATGAAACAAGTCGTTGGCAAACGACTAATTCCAAGCGAATGGAATCATTCGAATTGAAGTAGTCGTTGTAAACAACTGATCCCAAAGCAATCGTTGGAAATCATTGGAATGAAACAAGTCGTTGGCAAACGACTAATTCCAAGCGAATGGAATCATTCGAATTTAAGTAGTCGTTCTAATCAAACGACTTCTTCAGGATAACTTCATGCTACAATTCATTGTGCTGTATGTTTATTGTAGAGCTTTAATTAATAAGTTAAGTATACCTGTAGGTGCCTATAGTTTTATACAGTTCGTTGATTCTTTCAATGAAATAGCCTAAATCCAGTTGTCCAAGTTATTGGAAATGTTAAGCATTCAATATTTAGGTTATGCTTGAACTCCAGATACCGGTTTTCTGGCCCATCATCCCAGGCAAGCCTCCCAGTCAGATGGATCATTTGGCTGTAATTTTGAATTAGAGTAAGGTTGTAGTATGCGTGGTCAGATTTAGGCAATAGCCTACTCCATGAAGGGGTCATGGTTACGCCTTCTATGTTTGTTTATTGAATAGAGTAACTGAAATGAGGGATGTATACAGATTTTAAGATTTGTGGAATGAATTTTTGAATTTTTAATAGAATTTAATGAAGTCTTCAGTAAAGTTGAAGGAGACATGATCGTGTTTAGACAATAGCCTACTCCATGAAGGGGTCATGACTATGCTTTCTATGTCTGTTTAAGGTGTAGTGTGGCTGAAATGAGGGAGGTTTACTGATTTTGGTGTTTGTGGAGTAGTCTTTTCGTTTATAATTTAGGTTTTGTGAAGCTCGTTGCGGAGTTGTTTTATGGATTTTATTGCTCTGCAAATGAAGTGTATTAGGGGGTTCTGGGTTTGGTTTAGCTGTAGTTGACAGGGTTATGGCTGAGAGTTGTTGTAGCAGGCCTAACAACTGTGTCAGAGCAGTGGCGTGCTGTGTGGGAGGGGGGGGGGGGTTAGTGGCAAAGACATGAGGGCAGGGATGGAAGAGTTTATGTGTTCCCTCACAGTTGGCGCACTTAGGCTTATCTCGAGGTACCGTACAGATAGAGTGGTGATGTAAATCTCCAGCGGGTATTGTGAGGACAGCTTGACGGCTGTAGGTGCCTATAGTTTTATACAGTTTCTTGTTCGTAGATTCTTTCAATGAAATAGCCTACGTCCAGTTGTCCAAATATATATGTATGTCATTTCATTAGAAATGTTAAGCATTCAATATTTAGGTTATGTTTGAACTCCTTAACACAGTCTATACACTTTTAATGAGAATTGGGTGCATTCTTGAATTATTACACAACTTGAACATGGGCTTACCAATTATGGCTTAGAGTTCTTATTTATTTTATGATTGAATTTCATTCATTTATTCTACCGCGTGATAAATGAATTACAAGAAAATTATTATGAAATTCTCCCCATAGCGTGATGGTAATGATCGATGCAAACATAGAATAGATTTTTCAGGAAAATTAAATCAGAAAATATTTTATATTGGGATCCAATATTAATAGCATTTTAGCAAGTCGGAGGGTGTGTACGCTCAAATTGATTCTGGTTGTCAATTGGTTTGTAGAGATGGGCATCAGCAGTCGACTGACAAAAGTTAAAACCATCGACTTGTTTGACTGCTTTTAGAAAACAGTCGAATGAATTCAACGACTACTCACCGTGACATAAACAAGTCGTTTGCAAACGACTGAACTGATCCCAATTGTTTTAACATGCTCTGAGCGCTGGCATAGTTTTACGTTCTGGTCATAAATTGTTTGTATTCACATGGTTGCCAACATCTCCACTGAAAGTTCGCTCTCGTTACTGTTCTAAAGTGCTCTATTGTCGTGTCTCGTGTGTATTTATTCTAGGCTGTCGTGTTCTTGTTCAAGTTGTATTTCAACTCTACACTCTTAGTACGGTATTTTCTGCAAAACAACTAAGAAATAAAAGGCACGTCACAATTTTGGCTATGGAATTGTTACCGGTACTTTCAGTTCTAGTAATTTAATTAAGTATTGCTCTATTGCTTCACTTATTCAGAGTACATACAGGTAATGTGTCCTATACCAATATCGGGGAACATTTACTCATTGCAACATTGGATATAATGGCTGCACTATACACAACGCCGCAACCTCCATTCAAAGCACAGTAAAAATAAATAACTTGGATCAATTTCAATTTCTTTTTAGTACATATTATTCTTAAAAATAAATGATACCAACCAGGTGCTATAGTTCTTGGTTGACACTTCTGGGGTCCATGTTTGATTGCTGAATGTCAAGAAATCTAATTCTAGTCTGAGAGTAAGAACAGGGTACACACAGCCTAGTGAGGTAAACCGGGAAATGTTGGGTTTGATTCTCCGCTTAGCCACCCAGCAAGTGGTTTATCATGGGTTCCCACACATACAGAATATAAATTTCTAGGTAATTCCTATCTTGACTGCCTCCTGTAAATCCGTAAACAAGTAGGGTAGTCGTATTCATTCATTCCTATTCATGAGCTTAAATGGCACTCTGTCAAACGCATACATGTGTCAGAATCCAACACAACACAAAATAACATAATGACTTGATTTTGTCTGCTGTTAATTCATTTTATGGGCTTGGGACATGTTGGTCATCAGCCCCATGCAGTTGGGTGTGGGTAGAATTGCTCCGATTATGTGATGACTGTAGTAGTGTGTGTAGCTTTATAAGGGACAGGCTTGGGGAGGTGCCCCAGGAGTTGAAATAAGGTACTACCGGATTTCCATCAGGAAAGGAATAAAATAAAATAATGTTGAGGCCCACAGAAGAGATCTGCAGAATATCTTGGCTGAGTGGACAGGGAATTTGTAACTGTTCCTGTTGGTATTTCAATTTAATTTTAGTACATATTATTAAAAATTCTTAAAAATAAATGTCCCTAACTATGGCTGCCACCTTTCCAGTCCTCATCTGAATTACAGAAAGTATAGCCTACACACTACTACAGATACCACAATAACAGAGATTATCATATAAATCCTATACACTTCCAAATATATGGGGCTAAATGAATATGTTATCAAAAGCCCTAAAATTAATATCAAAAACACAATGATTCTACAATAAGAGATTCTTTTAAAATATAGTTATAGTAGGTGCAAACATACACATAACAGCAAATTCAAGTTCTCCATTTCAAGCATTACACATTTATTAAGTTAACGGTTTCAACATACAAACTTGCATGTGTTGTAGGAATTTGCGGTTCATCGGTGTCAGCCATGGCGTCAAGGAGGTAATAGGTCCATTATCATGTGCTGTAGCCTACCGTTATACCTTGGCAAGAAATAAGAACATGCCTCAACACATACTTTTAAAAGGACCAGATTTGATTACTGTATTTTTGCTAAGTTTGATTTTGGCTCTCCCTGTTATTTTTAGCCTACTTTCGATTTTTGCAAAAAATGAAAGTAGACTTATGAGATCAATACAGGGCGAAAAAAGTGTGTCTGTCTGTGTGTGTGTATGTGTGTGTGTGAGTCTGTGTGTGTGTCTGTGTGTGTGTGTGTCTGTGTGTGTGTGAGTGTGTGTACTCTGAATGTCTGTCCCCCCCCTATCAATTCGAACACGGTGGATGCGAATTGAACGAAATTTGGTACAAAGGTAGCACTAGCAAAGGACACCTCAGTGTCATGTTTTATATCGCCGCCATCTTGACGGAAACGTAATGGCGGCCTCACAAATGTTCAAAGCTTAAATAAAATTACGACTAACCTAATCATCCGATCTCTACCAAATTTTGCAACAACATACCTTTATGGGGGGAGCATCCTTTGACCAAACCAATAGGTCATCAGCGTAATAGTTTACGGATGGCGGCCATCTTTGAGTGAAAATCGATTCCCCCTATTAATTCGAACACGGTGCAACCGAATGGAACGAAATTTGGTACGGAAGTAGTACTAACAAAAGGCACCTCAGTGTCATGTTTTATATCGCCGCCATCTTGACGGAAACGTAATGGCGGCCACACAAATGTTCAAAGCTTAAATCAAATTACGATTAACCTAATCATCCGATCTCTACCAAATTTTGCAACAACATACCCTTATAGAGGAAGCATCCTTTGACCAAATGAATAGGTCATTAGCCTAATAGTTTGCGAATGGCGGCCATCTTTGTGTGAAAATCAATTCCCCCTATTAATTCAAACACGGTGAAACCGAATGGAACGAAATTTGGTACAGAGGTAGCACTAGCAAAGGGCATCTCAGTGTCATGTTTTATATCACCGCCATATTGACAGAAACGTAATGGCGGCCACACAAATGTTCAAAGCTTAAGTTAAATTACGACTAACATAACCATCCGATCTCTACCAAACTTTGCAACAACATACCTTTTTGGAGGGAGCATCCTTTGACCAATCAAATAGGTTATTAGCCTAATAGTTTGCGGATGGCGGCCATCTTTATGTCAAAATTGATTCCCCCTATTAATTCGAACACGGAGGAACCTAATGGAACGAAATTTGGTACAGAGGTAGCACTAGCAAAGGGCACCTCAGTGTCATGTTTTATATCGCCGCCGTCTTGACTGAAACGTAATGGCGGCCACACGAATGTTCAAAGCTTAAATCAAATTACGATTAACCTAATCATCCGATCTCAACCAAATTTTGCAACTACATACCTTTATGGAGGGAGCATCCTTTGACCAATCTAATAGGTCATTCGCCTAATAGTTTGCGGATGGCGGCCATCTTTGTGTCAGAATCGATTCCCCCTATTAATTCAAACACGGTGAAACAGAATGGAACGAAATTTGGTACAGAGATAGCACTAGCAAAGGGCATCTCAGTGTCATGATTAATATCGCCGCCATATTGACAGAAACGTAATAGCGGCCACACAAATGTTTAAAGCTTAAATCAAATTACGACTAACATAACCATTCGATCTCTACCAAACTTTGCAACAACATACCTTTATGGAGGGAGCATCCTTTGACCAATCTAATAGGTCATTAGCCTAATAGTTTGCGGATGGCGGCCATCTTTATGTCAAAATTGATTCCCCCTATTAATTCGAACACGGTGGAACCGAATGAACGAAATTTGGTACAGAGGTAGCACTAGCAAGAGGCACCTCAGTGTCATGTTTTATATCACCGCTATCTTGACGGAAACGTAATCGCGGCCACCCAAATGTTAAAAGCTAGAATGTAATTACGACCAACCTAATAATCTAGTCTCTACCAAATTTTGCAACACCATATCTTTATGTGGGAAACAAGAACATCAGCCCAATAGTTTGCAGATGGTGGCCAAGTATGTGTGCAAATCGATTCCCCCTATCAATTCAAACACGGCGAAACCGAATTGAACGAAATTTGGTACAGAGGTAGCACTAGCAAAGGGCACCTCATATTCATGTTTAATATCCCTATAGCACGTTGTATTTCAACAAGCTACTACAACCATCATTCAATCATACTCCTTGAAAAGGACAAAGAGTTATAACAATACCCATGCATTTAGGAGAAAGTAGGCTATATGTTCTTTACTGAACATCTTGTTTCTTAGTTGACAAACTTTTTAAATAAAACATGATGATTTCTAGCAGTATTGAGTGTGTTTCTTGTTTTTCATTGAAAGTCCTATTTCTCCTTTCCCCTTCACAACATGTCATAGAATTAACTGTATTAGTGTGCCATGAAATTTGTTTATGTACATGTACTTACTGTATTTCACCCTTCAAAATTGGTGGACTGGATATATTTTAAAGGGAATATCAAATGAACTACTGTACATACATTTTGTGATATCCAATTATTTTTCTGAAACTAATGAATTTGGCATTACTTACACTAACAATTTTAGTGTGATGAGGATCAGGTTACACCACCTATTTCCTTAGTATTCTCTCTTAAAATTTTCCTGTTATTGCGAACAGCATCAAGCATTTTAAGATATGAACATTCTCCCTTCCCAGTACTTTTCCTTTCTAGTTTAATCTCGGAACTAATCGGTTATAATTGGGCCTACAGTGGTTAATTGGAAGGGACCATTTTTTTTAAATTGAGTAATAATATGCTGCAGGCCTTATAGTAGCCTAATTCTTGTCAATGCAATATGCTCCAATTGCAACTGAAAGAAATGTAAACATGTAAATTATTGATGAGGTCATGTCCTAAATGCTGTGATTGCTCATTTCAGAGTTCCGGAATTCACAATTTCCCACTTTGGTATTATTAAAAAAAACTGTTATTGCTATTTTGAATGTGATTTATTTCGTGTAGATCATATTATTATCTCCACACTTAAAAACGTGTGCTATAAGTATTGGGAAGATTGTGATTTTCGGAACATTGAAGTGGGCAAAGCAGTTAGGACGAGAATATTTAGCGGAACGAGGGGAAGGGGTGGGGTAGGCTACCCGCACGGCCGTGCTCAACTAGTACCGCGGTCAAACACCAGACAGCGCTGAAGTCTTAGGTGCCAAGAATTAGCATGGCTGTCGGCTATCTGTAGTAGTAGGTAATCTGTGGTTGCAACAGACCGTGACGAGGGAGCTCGGCAACATTCCGGTGGCCGCCTTCCAGAAGTCGTACTAGGGTAGGAAATCCCCCTGACAGCGGTGTGTGGCTGTAGAAGGGTCCTAATTTGAAGAATATTGAGCGTATATATCATTTCTGTCAATATATATATATATATATATATATATATATATATTTAAATTGACTCGGTCTCACTACTTTCAGGACAAAACCTGTAGGCTACACTGTTCAACAAGGAAATTTTTACATAAAGGACAAGAAGTTCCGTGAAGAACTATACAGCCTACTTTTCATGCCAATGATTATTCTACAGTATATGAACCTGTCTAGAATAATGACGAAATTAAGTTGGTAATATCGAAATATCTAACTAGTTCAAAATATACCTGGTATAATGTAGCCTAATAGAGCACTACAGTTGGCAGCCCTGGTGACTGAATATATTATTAGTTCCACCTCTTAAGGTACAGAATACAAAATTTGGTTGAAGTCCAATGGACGTTACATGCAGTTAGACACTGGATCTATCAGCACGCGTAAAAGCATGTTGCCAACAATACCATGCGTGTGCTGGTCAGAAATAATCAGAATTATTATGATATCTTGTTGTGCCAATTTTGGATGAAATCCATTTGTTAGTATAGAAGTTACATGTATTTTAAAATTGGACATATCAGCAGGCATAGAATCATGTTGGCAGCACTGCCTTGAATTAATTACTCCAAATTAATCTAGAATGTCAGGTGCTAAACGTGTGCAAAGTATAGAGCTGTTGGCTTGCATACTTTCTGATATTTTGATATTAGGGTAAAAAGAATATAGACAGCATTTATTAACAGTTGGCAGCCCTGATTGCTCTTAACAATACTTATAGTCATATCTGTTATGGTACACATAGCACATACGAAATTTGGTTGAAATCCAACTGATAGTATAGAAGTTACATGTATTTAAAAATTGGTACTATCAGCAGGTTAATAATCATGTTGGTAGAACTGACGTATATAAGTTACTCGAAATTAATCTAAAATGTCAGAATATACGTGTGCATAGTTTAAAGCTGTTGGCTTGCATACTTTCTGATATATTGGTATTTGGATAAAAAAATAGAGAGAGCAATTATTAACAGTTGGCAGCCCTGGTGGCTCTTAAGAATACGCTCAGTCATATCTGTTTATGTACAGATATTACATACAAATTTTGGTTGAAATTCAATTGATAGTGTAGAAGTTATATGCATTTAAACATTGGACCTATCAGAAGGCTTAAAATTATTTTGGCAACACTGTCGTGGTTGGCCTCCTGGAAATTAAACTGAAATAGTCTTATCTACTGTACCCGATTGTCACCATGTGGACCATGTGTTCGTATCCCAACTAGCTCACGGTCTTTCGAGGTATGGGACGTTCCTGCCCACAATACGACCACATGTTCAGGATTTGAGTCTATCAGGCAACTACTCTACAGGAAATACACAACATTCCTATGAATAAAATATTTACTGGTCTAAAATCATGGCTGTACAACAAATACAAAACAAAGGACAAATTACAATTAATTCCCACAAATAAATAGGGTTATTCTGTGAGCTTTCTCCTTAAAAATAGCGCTACAATGCACTCAAACCTACTTCTAATATCCTGTCAATAATAGTTCAGATTACAAGGTTTTCATAGTGTCCGTCATGTGACACAATTTTATTTAATGGAAGTATCTTAACACAAAACCCACATGTCACATAAACATGAATTACTAAGACATTATTCCGTCTCCTACGACATTTACTTTAATTATCATTACTTCAATGTTTCCTACATTTTATTAGCAAATATTTGTTGTGTCGTGCGAATCATCTTCCTTCTTTCCATCCCTATGAACGCTCTAGGAAAATGAGTCATGCTTCTTAATCATAAAATAAACATAAACATGGATAGAATATTTATAGTTTCACCATATAACGATTATCTGGGTCTTGTCGGACTTATTATAGATACAACTGTGTCATGTTCTGGGAAAAACACATACCCGTTTTTCCTAAATTAGCATAAACTGGCAAAATGCACTTTAAAGAAGATGCCTACATTATTTTGGTTCAGCTTTCCCCCTCAGAGGATAACTTCGCCAAATATCATCTGATTTCTATGGTTCAACCACATATGTGAGTTGCCATACACCATTTAATTCCATTTGCATCACTAAAATACTCATATTTTAATTGCATTATTGAATACCGAGATCTCTCAGTGTCCTATTGTGACTGTAATTGACAAGGGATCGGTCGAGCGACCTCCCTCCCCTCAGCAGGTCATAAAATTAGTTCCAGACAGCTCTCCAAGATGGCTGCCACGGAAATGGTCTACATTTCCTGTCTCTCTCTACCGTCAAGGCCACTCTTGTTTACAATTTTATATAACAATAAAGATCCGCTAGGCATGGCCCTAAGTAATTGAGTCATTTAATTAATTAACACCTAACTTTACAGTGTATTTGGGCTCAAATGGCTCCTATTAAACATTCATGGCAGGGGTGGAATTCTAATGATAGCATTGCCGTTCTAAGGTGATTACTTGTGGCTTTAAAGACGCGCATCATAATGAAACCCCATGGTTATCATCAGCAGCTGTCATTTACATATATTTGGGAACCACGTTCCTCGTCGACGAATATGATTCTACCTCTCGGGCAGACCATAAGTAAAAATGCTCACCGCGCCTCGCTGGGCGTCCATAGTGGCTATAATTCAATGCAAGCGTTGGCAATAGACAGAATCTATCCAAATCGCTGCGTAACACATACAGTATGCACAAAGGCGATACTTCTCGAAGATTAAGCCAATTTTCACCTCACGCGCAAGCTATACTAGTCTTTCCCGTGCTTATCTTACGTAAATCACTGGATTCTACGTTAATCTGCACGCTATATGCGGCTAAACAATATTTCACATATATGACTCCATTATCAAGGTACCTGCGTTCTTCATGTTATATTATTTAAGCCAAAGCTTTACATAGCTCCTAACACAAATGTATAAATATACTGGCTTACTTTAATTTCACATATTCATTCTAAATTTTCACTGACACTGAGAAAAACTCTCGTATTCGCGATATTCCACACTACATTCTTTACTGTTTACCAAATGACAGTATCTTAAATTAGACATGACACTATTTGAACATTACTTAGGCCAATTTTGCCCTTACTTTATGGTTGCCGACCCCAGTTATTATTATTATTATTATTTTAACGTTTAGATCCATCACTATTTTTGACCTACATGGTCCTAAGCAAATCACCTTCCAAGTCATACTTTATTCAAGACGAGTGGTGAAAACTCGTTCAGTAAGTGACTATTACTTCTTTAATTTCAAAGTGATTAATCGTTACATGGTGAACTATGCCATATAATGTAATTATTTGCATGTTTACTCACGTTCCTTCTGGCTGGAAAGTACCAGTATCTCCGCCTGAGCTCTACCATGACGATTTGACTTAATCCATCATGATATCCAATACACAACACTGAGATTCACACTTTTTACACATGATACACATATTACCACAAGTGGCCTTTGCCACTGAAAAACACTGAATATTAAACATTAAACACATTAACACTTTAAATTATTATTTCACAATTTATACACTTCATCTATCATTTCACATGTTGATCCTTAATCTGGATTTCACCTACGCTTGACCTCAGAGATGCGATGACTTATGATAACCGCTGGTCTCCGTGAAATCTAGTAGCGTTTTTATAGATGTTCGATCCTAGTTCCCTGCACTCCCGTTCACCTCACTGTCCTGGATAGGTGGCAATAACTTCCACTCTCCCATCACTGGAGTGCTCCTAATGCTGATGTCATATAATTGACAATACCTTCCGGTATACGAACTGTTCCAAACATTATCAGTTCCTATTCGCTGTAGCGAATTTATATCTGTGTCAGATAATAAAGCAATATCTGCACTTTGTTACCTTTTATGCACTTCATTATTACTGATGAAGCTTACAATTTGCCTCCATTGTCTTCAACGGCGGTACGCTGATATTTTAATAATTGGCGTGCTTACTGCAGAGCGCTTGTAGACAAAGGACTAACTTCCAACTCGAGCGACCGTCTGACGTCTTCAACTGCTTTCCACTGAACCATAACTGACGTATAACTGACTGACTGTAACTGACCAACAACTGACGTGTAACTAACCAACAACTGACCCTTGGCGTAGGGTGCTCTTCCCTTATATTGGTTTCTTGCACAAAATAGTTCACGGGACACGTGAGAGCGACTCCCTTCTTGAAATACTCCGTCTTCAGCCGAAATAACAACTGCATCTTGTTTATCTAGGCGTGGAGGTTTTAAAAACACTCGCGTGCCGGCGATCGCTTCGGCCAATTAATTACAATTAATTGCCTTAGTTCAGCGCGTGGGATGCTACGGTGGGGATTTCCCGCTGGTTGGTTAAAGTATTCATGCTCTCGAGCGTGAGTTAGGTTGTAATGCGGTCATTTTGAGAAATAGGCGTAATTTTAGGTGAAAAACCACTCCTAAATTACTCCTCCGTGAATACATTCATCTGTGTGTATGTTTCATTGCATTACAATACTCCATTTATCTGTAATTAATTAATTTCTTGTGGGCTTGGTCCCGCCAAAGCTTTGCTCGTTGTCGACCGGTGGATTCCCGGGTCATTAATTTTGAGCTGTCTGACCGCCCTAGACGGAAATAGTTCCGTAGGCGCCAGGTCTACCCCGCCTACTTGTTAAAGTCATTTGTCAGACTTCAAACTAGCTCCTTTCGACTTCGTATGCACTGAAAACGTACATTCCCTTGCATTTTGCTTACAATTTCTCCTTTAAATTGCTATGATTTGCACCTAAATAATCGTGAAATCACGCTAGACTCTTATGTGTCAGTAGACCTCTCATTGCTCTGTGGGTTCCATATAATGGCTCCCCCTTAGAGACCACTGGTTCGACCTTAGGCATAACCATTTGCCTGGTCTTCTCTGATAAGGCCCTGAGTTCGATACCAGACTGCCGTGACCAGTTGGGCACACTACATGTGTGCCAATTTTGGAATAGCTCCCATGCATACCTTGCAAGATATCCAACATGGAGCTCAAATTTCTAGTGCGTTTTTGTGCAGTTGGTAGCACTGACATCATTTTCAAATATGGTCGTGAGCTATTCCGGTGCACATCTTTACTCATACTAAATTTGGTTTTGATTGCTGCAGCCGTTTAGGAGTTGATAGGGGGGGGGGAGACACACACACACACACAGCCAGACAGACAGACAGACACACATTTTCCCGGATCGATCTCATAAGTAAACATGGCGGACAGTGTTAGTTCACGTCTAGAAGCTGCTCTCGTGAAAATAGTGAATATAGCGGATGCAGCAGGCAAATATCTAAAGAAGGAGGCTAAAGAGGATATTAAGGAAGCGGTGAGTGTTATTCGAGAATGTTTTATTACAATGAGAAACACATATAATGATATAACTAATGAAAACATGCAGACCCGCAAAGAGGTTAAGGAATCATACATAGATTTTACACAAGAGGCCAACGATAATAACTTCACGCGACACGTGCTGCTATATGATGACATCAATCCAGATTCAGATCTCTTGGCGCTTTGTCATGATGAAACAAGCCTACAACCAACGACATCTCGCGGAGAAGACGAGAAATTCTGTGCCAATGAGATGACAATGGAAGATAAAATATCTACAAAACTAAGCACACAGCTTCAGTACATGATCGAAAACCTGACATGTAACCTCAAATCAATGATAAAAGATGAAATAATGAAATGTCATACAGGAAATGAGGAAATCAGAAAGGAGAAAGTAATGGAAGCAGACCCTATTACTCAGAGAAAAGATGAGACCAGGAAAACTGGAAACGAAAGACAGGAACAATTACCTCGAGAGCAACAGCCTATCGATGAGAAACAAAATTGTGACAAAGGAATATGGTCAGAAGTCGCAAGGAGGAGACGTGGCAATACGCCGCAATTCATACAAACTCCTACTATTGTAGGAACCAAGCAATCATTCAACCTTCCCTCAACAGAGAACACAAATGTACTCCAAGCTGTCTACCATAAAGCCTGGCTTTATATAGGACATCTTCACCGCAACACAACTTGTGAAACGGTGATTAGCCACCTGAAGGGACTGAACATATCTGAACTATCAGGCTGTGAAGAAATCCAAAAGAAAGGTACCCTAAAAGCTTATAAAGTAGGAATACCCCTTAGAGACCTGAGCAAGATCACTAATCCGGACTTATGGCCGGAGGGCGCAATTATTAGGCGATATCGATTTCGTTCGCATGATCAAGGAGCAAGACTTGATACCCAAGAATACTTCAGCGCACAATTGCCACGCAACCAACATCAGCTACAACCATACTAACATAATGCTTTGGAACGTAGAAGGACTGAAATCCGTCCTTGACATGAACTCCACTTTTAACTTACAGGATTACGATGTACTTCTCTTCACAGAAACGTTCAGCACAAGTGACATAACCACTAACAATTTCTACGGAGCCCACTCCCTAGCTAGGAAAGGGGACAGAGGAAGAACTTCAGGCGGAATAAGTTGTTACATAAAGGCCCACTTACAACCAATCAAGGTAATAGACTGCACTGCGAACACCCTATCCATATCCACACGAATACTAAATATAATAGGAGTATACTTCAAGCCTAAGACACAACTGGAGACAATTATCGATGAACTAGGGAAAGCGCTAGAAAGCACAGACGATGACAAACCTATCATATTAATGGGAGACCTAAATTGTCGTATAGACAAACAGGATGCAAAAACTCTAGAGGTTAAAGATTTCCTCATGGAGTACCAACTCAAGTTACTAAATAAGGAAGAAGAATACACTTACATAGCACCAAATGGAAAAAGTACGATTGATTTAATCTTCACTAACAATCAAGGCCATGGGCAGCTAGAAACTGGAAAAACCACACTCAGGAAACATCTACCCGTGATAGCCAAAATCCAAGTAAAGAGAACGATGCAGGTCCTCACAGACAAAAATGTCAAATCGAAAGTATCAAGATACATAAATTAAGAGAAATGGCAAGCATTAAGAATCCAAATACCATTAATAATGAGTAAGCAGAAAACCCTAGACGAGACTACTGAGGCCCTAAACGAAATAATTCTGCAGGCTGCCACAAAAACGCCAAGGAACAATCGGATAGCGAAACAATGGTTTGATTCTGAGTGCTATGCTATGAGGAAAATAACTCTACAGTGCCGTAATGCAGCTAGAGAACACGGAAATGGTGCACTAGCAGAGTACGCTTCAGAACGTCGAAAATACAAGCAGCTACTAAAAGAGAAGAAACTATCGTATGATCTCCACGTCGAACAGAAACTAATCGCAGAAGCAGAAAGGAGTCCACATAAGATCTTAAGGTCTTCGAAGAAGCAAAAATCGAGTTATCCAATAAACATTGATCAATGGGAACTACACTTCAGCAGCCTTCTAGAAGAAAAAGATAAAATATCAAATGAATTCACATTGACACCAGATCACTCGCAAGACATTGACTTGATCACATGTGATGAAATCATCCATCTTATAAGAAACGGCAAAAATAACAAAGCGGCTGGGCCAGACGGAATTTACATGGAGCATCTAAAAGACACCTTACAAGACATAGCAGAACCTCTAACTGCTCTATTCAACAAATGTCTTATGATGAAATCAATACCGCATCAATGGAGAAGATCAACTATAATAGTACTTTACAAAGGCAAGGGAAGGAAAGAAGACCCGAACTCCTATAGAGGAATTGCTCTAGAGAGTGTAATGTTTAAACTGTTCTCCAAAGTACTATTAGGACGCATCGCGCAAAACCTTTATGCAAATATACCTACATTTCAATATGGATTCACTCCAGGCAGATCAACACTGCACGCGGTGCAAGAAATTATTCAGGAAATAACTCTATCTCTAGCTTATCGCAACTCCCCGATATATGTAATCTTCATAGACTACTCCAAAGCTTTTGATAGCATCAGCAGATCAACATTGGTAAACAAATTGGAGAGCATATTAGGCAAATCAAATCAGGAGCTCCAAACCATCAAGTCTATCCTTGATGCAAACCATATAGCGGTGTATGATGGCATAACTACATCGAATGACATCATACAAACACGAGGGGTCTTGCAAGGAGACCCGATGAGTCCGGTCTTATTCAACGTCATGACAGCGGATATCGGCAACGCTATAAACGTCAATGTAAAACTACTGATGTACGCGGATGACATGGCCATTCTCTCCAAAAGCCCTAAACATTTACAAACGGCATTAGACGACATCAGGAACTGGGCAACATACAACTCTATGGAAATAAATGGCTCGAAAACCAAAGCAATGAAATTCAGGAGAGGAGGCAAACTTGCAAAGGGGGATCATTTCACTTGTGGCAACTCTCCCTTAGAATTCGTAACAAATTTCAAATACTTGGGGGTCACCCTCCAAACTACGGGAATTACGTTTTCACTACACATACAAGAACGAACAGCAGCTGCAGCAAAAGCAATATATGACATACCCAAATTACAACTACTGTCAGTTTCAACAGCAATGGCACTATTCAAGATCAAAGTCATGCCGACGGCCACCTATGGAATACAACTAATCTGGAACTACCTGACGGTCGGAAATCTAAGAAAGCTGGAAAGCGTTAAATCTAGCTTCCTCAAAAGAGTGTTATCCATCTCAAAATTCACAAGAAATAGTTATGCTTATATCCTTGCACAGGAATCTCTCTTCGTGGATGACATAAAACACTGCTTTAGTTTATCGGCGACACAAGCATATGCAACCTTCATCGAAGAGAGGAGCAGCAAAGCAAGACAGATACCGGAGGGGATTAGAGAAACAGACGCAATGACATCAGACTGCTGGAAAGGACCAAACTTCCAACTCCGACACCTGTACACACGATCTGCAGTACACGGCTTTCATGGAAAGATTTGCACAGAAAGCACCTACCATGATCCTAAGGACAGCTGCATCTGTAAGCTATGTAATGAACGGTGCCCGAAATATCACCTGCAGGAGTGTAAAAATAGGACTGTTTCACTAATTGAGCTATCTAAAGATTGGTGAAATCACGACAATGTAACTTTTCATTTTTATTTTATTTTTTCTCTCAGTACACATTGTGTTTAATAAATATAATATAAGTCTACTTTTTCCTCATTTTTGCAAAATGTGAAAAGTAGGCTAAAAATACCCAATCTTTGTGGATTGTGGTGCGCTGAAATCGAAAATGACAATAATTTTCGTTTTTTAGCTCCCGTTTTCATGCTATTTGAAGTTTGTTGCGTCTTTAATTCCGTTTTCAGCTGCCGATTTTTCTTATTTCAGGAATGCCAATGAATGCTGTGTTATGTTTCTAGCAAACACAGTCTCAGATTGCTCGTCTTCCGTAGTGCTCCATTGTGTTTTGTGACGTGCTGTTATAATGTCCAGCAAATGTGCTAATAACCTCAACAATTTTTGGCCCATTGTAATATGTAAATAACATAAATGTTTCAATAACTTCAAAACCTGAACTAATCTTAACTGTCATTTTCAACTTCAGCACACTCAAATCCATATAAATGAACTATTTTGGCCTTAGTAAAAAATAAAAAGTTAAAATTTGTTGTCTAGTGTTAGTGTTCAATTTAGACAGTCACAATTATGCATTAAATAATAGACTCAACACAAAATGTTTTGTTTGTTGATTTATGTAATGAATGAACTTAGAAAAAAGCATCTATTACCATATCTCTATAGATTATGATTTCAGTTTTAAACAATGCAAAAAAAGAAAATATCCAAGACTATCTGTTGCACTCACCCTTGAGGGATATGTTGTGGCAAGGGCGTAAAACACGGGGAGGGCTGGGGGGGGGGGGCGAGGATTGCCCCCCTCAAGTTTTAGGTGCAAGACAAAATTTGTAATTACGCTTTAAAAAAAGGTAAAATAACCAGAAATTCTTCTATAAATGATTTAATACTACGTTAGGCGGAAAATCACGAACAATCTAATCATCCGAACTTTACCAATTTTGGTGAAAACATACCTTCATATGGAACGCGTCTGTCGCTCAAACTACACGGTCATCAGCCGTACTATTTCAGAATGGCGGCCATGCAAATTATGCAAGCTTCATAATGCATAACTTAGGACACACCAATTCCAATTATCAAACAGAGAATGGTGTAAACTGTCCTAAAAGACGTGACCCGTTCGAAATTAAACGTTTAAATTATAATATTATACTGCAGAAGTGACTTTAAAAAGTTGAGCCATCTCGGTTACAAGACAAGATGGCAGCTGATCTATCGTTCAGACCTATATTTCACTACTATTTGAGTATGTTGCATGCGATATAGCCTACTGATAGAAATAATATAAACTTTGTATGAAATGGATTATAATGAATATATAATCCAGTGAAGAAATAGTTTTGTCCAAGTCATTATTTGCTAAGACGTTGTATGTAAATCGATTGATAACGATTGACTTCGGCGGACACGTTTAGTTCAGTGGTTAAAGCTTTGGTCTTTTACTCGGTCAGCCGGGGTTCAAAACCTATTTTGCTTGATTTTTTAAATATTTATTGTTTTTCTTAGTACGGAGACGTTATAAAATTGAGCGTTAGGATTTGCATTTTGCAATATATTTATTTATTCGTGTCAGAAGTACAAAGTATGTGTTGGACAGACGACTTCAAACAGTTTCTGCCCAGAACTTAGCCACTTCGATAGCACTTGAATTATCTTCAGTCAAGTCATTCATTGTGCAGCTGTGCGGGTACAATGGACAGGAGAAGAGGTGTTGTGTTGTCTGGGTTGCGCCACGATCACACAGGACTGTCTTGGTCGGAAAATGCCACTTATATAAGTTGTCCCTGGATCTTGCAACTTCCACCCTCAGTCTGTTCAGGGACTTCCAGATTAGCCAGTTCTCTGTGTGACCAGGAGGTAGAGATTCCTTTGGTTCCATCCATACAGATAGACTGCTGGTCCTCTCCTTCCACACGGCCACTCGAGCTGTTGCCGCTGTTCCTTGTAATGGTTGAGTAGTTGTTAGGAAGCTCTTTCTCGATTTTAATCTCCTCTCAGCAGGTTGATATCCGAAGAGTGGGTGTGAGGTCATAGCAGATGATTTACTTCTTAAGTTGTTTGCAGCCACTTCTCTTCTGATATCAGGTGGAGCAATCCCTGCAAGATAGTGCAATGGAAAATATATATTTTATTGAAACAAAATTCGCCGCCGGATCTGCACGAGTGACATCTACTAGCAACCAGTTGAACTATGCATGAGCTAACCACGGTCTACTAGATGCGAGCTGCGCTCTATACCGGTCTTGACATTGCCAGTTAGTGAACTCATGCATACGGTGTAATTGAAAAATTTCCTCTCGTTGCCGATAGAGCGCACTCGTCGCCAAGGATAGGCGCGATTAAAAATAGCTGTACAGTAGGTTTATTAAATGTGTTTCTCCCAGTGATACGTTTAGACCAACGAAGTGTTGTTTGAGTTTCAATTATTCGGTGTTAATATACTGAATTCCTACGTTGCTCGGAGTTTTTAGCCTACTTTTCACATTTTGCAAAAATGAGGAAAAAGTAGTCTTATGAGATCGGGCAAATGTGTGTCTGTCTGTCTGTCTGTCTGTCTGTCCTTCTGTCTGTCTGGCTGTGTGTGTGTCCCCCCCTATCAACTCCTAAACGGCTGCAGCAATCAAAACCAAATTTAGTATGAGTAAAGATGTGCACCGGAATAGCTCACGTCCATATTTGAAAATGATGTCAGTGCTACCAACTGCTGAAAAAACGCACTAGAAATTTGAGCTCCATGTTGGATATCCTGCAAGGTATGCATAGGAGCTATTCCAAAATTGGCACACATGTAGATAATACTATTTCAGTTTAATTTCCAGGAGGCCAACCATGACAGTGTTGCCAAAATAATTTTAAGCCTTCTGATAGGTCCAATGTTTAAATGCATATAACTTCTACACTATCAACTGGATTTCAACCAAAGTTTGTATGTAATATCTGTACATAAACAGATATGACAGAGCGTATTCTTAGGAGCCACCAGGGCTGCCAACTGTTAATAATTGCTCTCTCTATTTTTTTTTATCCAAATACCAATATATCAGAATGTGTGCAAGCTGACAGCTTTAAACTATGCACACGTATAGTAACTGACATGTTTGATTAATTTTGGAGTAACTTATATACGTCAGTTCTACCAACATGATTCTAAGCCTGCTGATAGGGCCAATTTTTAAATACATGTAACTTCTATACTATCAGTAGGATTTCATCCAAATTTTGCATGTGCTATGTGTAACATATCAGATATGACTATAAGTATTCTTCAGTGCAATCAGAGCTGCCAACTGTTAATAAATGCTGTCTATATTTTTTACCCTAATATCAATATATCAGAAAGTATGCAAGCCAACAGCTCTATACTTTGCACACGTATAGCACCTGACATTCTAGGTTAATTTGGAGTAATTAATACAAGGCAGTGCTGACAACATGATTCTATGCCTGCTGATATGTCCAATTTTAAAATACATGTAACTTCTATACTAACAAATGGATTTCATCCAAAATTGGCACAACAAGATATCATAATATTTCAGATTATTTCTGACCAGCACACGCATGGTATTGTTGGCAACATGCTTTTACGCCTGCTGATAGATCCAGTGTCTAACTGCATGTAACGTCCATTGGACTTCAACCAAATTTTGTATTCTGTATCTTAAGAGATGGAACTAAGAATATATTCAGTCACCAGGGCTGCCAACTGTAGTGCTCTATTAGGCTACATTATACCAGGTATATTTTGAACTAATTAGATATTTCGATATTACCAACTTAATTTCGTCATTATTCTAGATAGGTTCATATTCTGTAGAATAATCATTGGCATGAAAAGTAGGCTGTATAGTTCTTAACGGAACTTCTTGTTGCTGATGAAATTGTAAAATCGTGGGGTAAATTATAAACTATGGTTTGAACGCCACTGCTCAAATCCAGTATGTCATACTGTTGTGTGCCATCTGGCACTTCGAATAGGAAGAAAATAGGAGGTGACAAGGGCAAACAGTTATATCTATACCCATACAACTAGGAGAAAATGGGCTATATGTTATTTTGTGAACATCTTGTTGAATATCAAATTATCAATAATAAATTCCTAATTCAAAAAGTAAATTTATGAGCACAGTGGTTTCTACATAAACAGAAGCATATGAGACCAAGTTATCTTCGAACTAATCACGGAAACATTTCGGTCAAAAGTGTATGACCAGGAATATTTAGTGAGAAATTAGCTAATGGTCTTAAACTTTTGTTAGAGAGCTGTAGTTCTGGTTTTCTGGAGTGCTGAATTTATATAATAAATTTGTCATGCGAGATAATAATAATACTTTCTTCGGCTTTTCCCAATTAATTGGGGTTGCCGGAGCCAACTTGGCTCATTTTGGTTTTGGCTGGTGATTTAAATCCGGATGCCCTTCCTGACGCCACATAATTTTTCAGGTGAAAATTCCACCCCGCTGTCACAGGGATTCGAACCCCAGCCGTCCGGGTGAAAGACGAGCAGCGTAGCCACTGCGCCATTATGCTTCCCCAAGAAAATAATAATAAAAATAACCCCTGGCACTACAGCCCATGAGGGCCTAGGCCTACCAAGCGACCGCTGCCCAGCCATTTGGCCTGCAGAGATTGGGGTGACGCGTGATCAGCGCATCGGGTCCCCTCGGCCGTTAATCTTGATTTTCGTGATAGGGGCGCTGCCTCACTGTCAGATACCTACTCAATTGTCCTCACGAGGCTGAGTGCACCCCGTTCCAGCCCTCACGTCAGTTTCTAAAATCCCTGACGGAGCCGGGAATCGAACCCGGGGCCTCCAGGTGAAAGGCAGGTGCGCTACCCCAACACCACGGGGCCGGCGATAATAATAATAATAATAATAATAATAATAATAATAATAATAATAATAATAATAATAATAAAGAGTCTGGTAGTGAATCAATTTCCAATCTCGGGAAGATGCGTGCTTGCTGGAGATTTACAACCTCCTTAGCTTCTTGCTACTAATAACGAGATTATAATCCCCGGAATCCTCGGGTCGTCCTCGCTGTAAGGCGATTAGCGTATTGATTCAGGAAGAGCGATAGTCGACGCGTAGCGTCGCGTTTGGGGGGGATAGGCCAGGATACCCCTGGATACAAGACACACATCTGACACTGCGTAACACCCGTTCCTGCCCCCTTTACTATAGAGGTTCAAATGGATGATGATGATGCAGATTCTTTTCTACATGGATGTTTGGGTCTACAATTCCCCGACACCATGGAAACTATGGTAAACAATGTTTGTAATAATAATAATAATAATAATAATATTGTTTAGCTTTTGCTGATGACATGGCCTTATTGGCTGAGACATGGGAAGAAGCCAAGGAACAGATCCTTGAACTCCAAAGGCAAGCGTTAAAAATGGGTCTCAAAATCTCAGTTGAAAATACCAAAATAATGACGAACATAAAAAAAAAACACCAAAAATGCTTCAAGTGGGCAAGCAATACATAAACATCGTCAAAGAATTTAAATATCTTGGGGGAATGGATCGGGCGGAATGCGCTAGAGAAAAGGGCAATGGAATCTACGAGAAATAAAGTTGAATTGGCCTCCCAATTTACGAAGGACACTTATAACAAGAAGTCTCTCTCCTGGAATACCAAGATAAAACATTATAACACGGTAATTAAACCAGAAGCCTTATATGCAGCAGAGACATTGTCTCTCACCACCCAGGGACCGCTTGAAAGGCTGGAGGTCAAGGAAAGGAAGATAATACTCAAAATAATAGGCCCCAAATTTCATAACAACAAATTAATCCATGTCAGGAACGAAACTCTTTGCCAAAAACTTGAAAATTCTCTGACACAATAAGAAAACGGAGAATTGATTTTTATGGGCACATCCTCCGGATGAATTCAAATAGATTAACCAAAAAGATCTTCGACCACTTCCGTAATAAAAAAAAACCTCTTTGGTTTAAGAAACCGAGAAAGACCTCGTGGAACTCCAAATTACAGACACCATAAGTTCTGATCAGGTTATTTCACATTGTGTGAAGGATTTATGAGACAGGTGAGGTACCCTCTGATTTCAAGAAGAATGTCATCATCCCTGTACCGAAGAAAGTGGGAGCTGACAGATGTGAAGATTACCGTACAATCAGCTTCATTACTCATGCTTCAAAGATCCTGTCTAGAATAATTTACAAGAGGATGGAAAGCCAAATAGAAACGGAGTTGGGTGAAGACCAGTTTGGATTCAGGAGAAATGTAGGAACAAGGGAAGCTGTACTAAGTCTTAGGCTGATTTTGGAAGGTAGAATGAGGAAAGATAAGGGAACGTTCATGGCATTTGTAGACCTAGAAAAGGCTTTTGATAACGTTGATTGGACTAAATTGTTTGACATTTTGAAAACGATTGGGATAAAGTACAGGGATAAGAGGGTGATCTACAATCTATACAGAAACCAGACAGCAGTCATTCGAGCTGAAGGACATGAGAGAGAATCTGGTATTCAGAAAGGTGTAAGGCAAGGCTGCAACTTATCACCCATACTTTTCCTTCTTTACATTGAACAAGCAATGACGGAAATCGTAGAAAAATTTAAAGTGGGAGTGAAGATTCAAGGAGACATAATTTCAACTCTGAGATTTGCTGATGACATCGTCATCTTGGCCGACACGCCAGAGGATTTGAATGAGATTTTGAATGGTATGGTCTCCATCTTGAGGAAAGAATTCATGATGAAAATTAATAAATGTAAAACAAAAATACATCCAATTGGCAGGTGAAAAGATGAAGGAAGTAGGAGTCCCTTGTTACTTAGGAAGCAAAATAACCAGTGATGGACGAAGCAAAGGTTGGCTCAGGCAAGGAAAGCATTTCTACAAAAAAAAAAAAAAAAGGTATCTGTTGACATCGAATATAGATTTAGGTATTAGGAAGTCGTTTTTGAAAGCCTTTGTCTGGAGCGTGGCACTCTATGGAAGTGTAACTTGGACTATTGGTGCAACAGAAAAGAGGAGAATTGAAGCGTTTGAAATGTGGTGTTACAGGAGATCGATGAAGATCAGATGGATAGATAGGGTTACAAACGAAGAGGTATTAAGACGAGTGGGAGAGGAGAGATGTTTCTGGCTACTGCTAATGAAGAGAAGAGATAGGTTAGTAGGACACATACTAAGGCACCCAGGAATAGCAAGCTTAGTTATGGAAGGAAGGATCGAGGACAAGAACTGTAGGGGTAGACCAAGGTTAGAATTGGTTAAACAGTTTGCTTCGGATGTAGGGTGTGGTAGCTATGTAGAGATGAAGTGATTAGCTCAGGACAGGGAGGCATGGAGTGCTGCATCAAACCAGTCAAAAAACTGAAGACTCAGACAACAACAACAATAATAATAATAATAATAATAATAATAATTCAATAGAAATTTTCTTAAATATATTGGGAAGACAAAAATATGTAGGATGATAAATAATGAAAATATGAGACTCATAGTTATGTGTTGTATGATCAGGAAGGAATGAAGGAAGTAGGAAGGAAGGACAAGGAAGATAGGAAGGAAGGAAGGAAGGAAGGAAGGAAGGTAAAAAGGAAGGAAGGGAGGGAGGAAGGTAGGGAGGAAGGAAGGAAGGAATGAAGGAAGGAAGGGAGGGAGGGAGGAAGGAAGGACGGAAAGAAGGAAGGAAGGAAGGTAAAAAGGAAGGAAGGGAGGGAGGGAGGAAGGTAGGGAGGAAGGAAGGAATTAAGGGGGGGGGGGAGGAAGGTAGAAAGAAAAGAAGGAAGGAAAAAAAGAAGGAAGGCATGGAGGGAGGAAGGAAGGAAAGAAGGAAGGAAGGGGGGGGAGGAAGGAAGGAAGGTAAAAAGGAAGGAAGGGAGGGAGGGAGGGAGGAAGGAAGGTAAAAAGGAAGGAAGGGAGGGAGGAAAGAAGGAAGGAAGGAAGGTAAAAAGGAAGGGAGGGAGGGAGGAAGGAAGGAAAGAAGGAAGGAAGGAAGGAAGGTAAAAAAGAAGGAAGGGAGGTAGGGAGGAAGGTAGGGAGGAAGGAAGGAAGGAATGAAGGAAGGAAGGGAGGGAGGGAGGAAGGAAGGACGGAAAGAAGGAAGGAAGGAAGGTAAAAAGGAAGGAAGGGAGGGAGGGAGGAAGGTAGGGAGGAAGGAAGGAAGGAATGAAGGAAGGAAGGGAGGAAGGAAGGAAGGAAAGAAGGAAGGAAGGTAAAAAGGAAGGAAGGGAGGGAGGGAGGAAGGAAGGAAAGAAGGAAGGAACGGAGGTAGGGAGGAAGGTAGGGAGGAAGGAAGGACGGAAAGAAGGAAGGAAGGAAGGTAAAAAGGAAGGAAGGGAGGGAGGAAAGAAGGAAGGAAGGAAGGTAAAAAGGAGGGGAGGGAGGAAAGAAGGAAGGTAAAAAGGAAGGGAGGGAGGAAAGAAGGAAGGAAGTAAGGTAAAAAGGAATGAAGGAAGGGAGGTAGGGAGGAAGGTATGGAGGAAGGAAGGGAGGAAGGAAAGAAGGAAGGAAGGGTGGGAGGGAGGGAGGGAGGAAGGAGGAAGGAAATAAGGAAGGAAAGAAGGAAGGGAGGGAGGGAGGAAGGACGAAGGAACTTGTAGTTTTAAGTGCCCGTTAATCTCGCGATCTCCCGCGGCGTAGGCGTGCTTGTTATATCGTGCATCACGGCTGCGAGGGCATCTGCAGCAAGTCCGGAGATCGCAGGTTCGAAAACCTGCACAAGCAGCGGCTATCCTGAGTGTGGCTTTTCCTCATTTGTTTCCTCACTCTCTCCAGGCAAATTAAGGATAGTACCTTACTTCAAGTCCCGTGGCGCCAACCCCATCCCTGTACCTAATATACTACTGTTACACACATTACTATAGTCATCACATAATTACAGGCTATCAGACAAAGTTGAACACATCCCAATTACATGGGGATGATGACCAAGATGTCCCAAGACCCTAAAATGTATTAACATTGACAATATCGCGACGAAAAGCCATGAGACCTCTTTATTACGTTGAGACTGAACAACTGGACGCCAAATTTCAAATTAAACAAGATGTTCAGTAAAGAACATATAGCCTACTTTCTCCTAAATGCATGGGTATTGTTATAACTCTTTGTCCTTTTCAAGGAGTATAATTGAATGTTGGTTGTAATAGCTTGTTGAAATACAACGTGCTATACGGATATTATACATGAATATGAGGTGCCCTTTGCTAGTGTTACCTCTGTAAAAAAAAACCATTCAATTCGGTTTCACCGTGTTTGAATTGGTATGGGGAATCGATTTGCACACATACAAGGCCGCCATCTGCAAACTACTGGGCTGATGACCATGTAGTTTAGTCAAAAGACGCTCGCCATACAAATATATGATGTTGCAAAATTTGGTAGAGATCGGATGATTAGGTTAGTCGTAATTTGATTTAAGCTTTGAACATTTGGGTGGCGGCCATTACGTTTCTGTCAAGATGGCGGCGATATAAAACATGACACTGAGGTGTCCTTTGCTAGTGCTAACTCTGTACCAAATTCCGTTCAATTCGGTTTCACCGTGTTTCAATTGATAGGGGAATCGATTAGCACACATACATGGCCACCATCTGCAAACTATTGGGCTGATGACCATGTAGTTTAATCAAAAGACGTTTGCCATAAAACATATGTTGTTGCAAAATTTGGTAGAGATCGGATGATTAGGTTAGTCGTAATTTGATTTAAGCTTTGAACATTTGGGTGGCCGCCATTACGTTTCCGTCAAGATGGCCGCGATATAAAACATGACACTGAGGTGCCCTTTGCTAGTTCTACCTCTGTACCAAATTTCGTTCAATTCGGTTTCACCCTGTTCGAATTGATATGGGGGACAGACATTCAGAACACACACACTCACACACATTCACACACACACAGACACACACACAGACAGACACACAATTTTTGGCCCTGTGTAGATCTCAAAAAGTCAACTTTTTTTTGTTTGTTGCAAAAATCGAAAGTAGGCTAAAAATCGCATATGTATAACCCTGGAATAAAACCGGTCACCCTAGTTAGGAGGCAATCATATTGATCACTGCGCCATTACGCCCCATTTCTAATTCTCTACCTTCTGTAGCATTCACGACCTAATTCGAAACCTCATTTTAGGATTATTTCCACGTTATTTGTGAATGTACGAGGAGTTGTGCTTTTGAAAGTTTGATATAAGACTTGTTTCATCCCTGTTCTAACGCCGTGTCTCGCGTGGTCTTGCGTGTTGCCCCCCTTCCCCCGCTCCCGAAAAGCTTGAAAGAGTTAGGTTCCTGCCCCCTATAGGACACGCAAACCCCACTCAGGTCGGTGACTTCCGTGCTGCTATGTTGCGTTACAATCTACTGATAACGACCATGTGATTCCTAGACCTGCCATTCAAGGGAATTCGTTCGTTCCTTTCTTCCGGGAACAGTACCGTCGATTACATATTTCCCTGGAAGCAATTTAGGGTTTGAATATTTACTTGAAATGCAAGTATAATCGAATTATCAGAACTGCATACAGTTACAGGGAATTATTGGCAGGGAAGTACAGAAAATATTCCTGTTCTCTTTCCATTGTCTATGACTGACGTAAATAAAACAAGTAGTTCCTTGAAGAACTATACAGCCTATTTTCATATATCCTACTTATGTTAATTGCCATCATCAACATACAAAATTTCAGTTTGATTGCTGTAATAGATTCGTAGATATTGAGAACCGACTAAATATTTCGGATGGTCGCCATGTTGGATTGTTAAATGTTTAGGCCATAGAGTCATGTACCATTAAAGAAAAATTATTGCGTAGGTTCATTATTCAAACTTTTACTTCGATCGCATGAATACGACACAAAAAATAAAAACTTAATTTTAAAATTCGCACAGCCGCCATCTTGAGGTTATGTAAACAATTGAACTAAATTAGATACCAGTGCATTACAATGTGTATAAACATTTCCTATACCAGATTTCATTGCGTTTGGAACATTAAATCGCGAGAAAGATCTATTTAAAATTTTCTAATTCGCTTGGCCGCCATGTTTGTTTTGTAGTTAACCGGTTTTGAAAGTCTTATAGACGAACTTCCAGTAGTGCCCTTTATCTCCGTACAAAATGTCAGGGTGATACCACTAATAGTTTCAGAGATATAGAATCCCGGTGAAATATCTTGCACAGCCGCCATCTTGTGGTTATGTAAACAATTGATCGAAGTTAGATGTCGGTGCATTACAATGTGTATAAACATATACTCTACCAAGTTTTATTGCGTTTGGTTGGTTAAATCGCGAGAAACGTCTATTTAAAAGTCGCAAATTCGCGTGGACGCCATGTTGGTTTTGTAGTTACCAGTTTTTCAAAAGTCACATAGGTGAACTTCTAGTAGTTCCTTGTATCACCGTAATAAATTCCAGAGTGATATCGGGAATAGTTTCGGAGATATTGAATGCTGGTGAAATATTTCGCACAGCCGCCATGTTGGATTGGTGAGACGTAACAAAATTTTAAGGGCACGGTCGAGGTCGCCCGGAATCGTGCTATGAACTTACCGAGTTTCATTGAAATCGCTCCTGCCGTTTAGAATTTATTAGGGGGGGGGACACACACACACCTCACACACACACACACACCTCACACACACACACACACACGCACACGCACACACACACGGACAAAAGGTGATCTCATAAGCCTATTATTTTCAAAATTGAAAATAGGCTAAAAACACGGATAGTCAGTCTGAAAGACTGGACTTTATATCATTCTAATGCTAGCAGCCGAGTACCAAGAAGGCAGAGCGAGAACAGAGTTTCAAGATACTATTTTATTTCTTCACTGCCTACTTGATTGTTCTCGCACTGCCTTCTTGAAACTCTGTTCTCGCACTGCCTTCTTGGTACTCGGCTGCAACATCGTACTGTGACGGCACACACTTCAGTTCATTCTCGGTACATTTCATCCCGTCACCGTAACGTAACGCCAGACCTCAGCGTAACGACGAAGTCGACAAGATTATTTAAAATGATAAAAACACTGATAGTCAGTCTGAAAGACTAGACTTTATATAATTTTAAATGATACAAATGCTGCGTGAACTCAAAGTCCGTTAGCAAGAAAAAAAAAAAAAAAAAGCATGTGCAAACCAAGGTTAAAGGAGGTAGCTGGCTGGATGACGTCACGCTCACCGGAGCGCGAGGGGTAAGGAGGAAGCTCAAGCGCTTCTATGACGTCACACTCCTCAGTGCATTAGCGGTACATTTCGTCCCGTCACTGTAACGTAACGCCAGACCCCAGCGTAACGACGAAGTCGACAAGATCATTTAAAATGATAAAACGCATGGCGCGTATTGGATGCTCGTAAGATATCTCAACATAGTCTAAAACAAAGTCTCCGATTCTTGGATGTCACGGGTAATTTTGATGCGGTTTTCACCATGCTGTAAAGCACGACTGTCCAAACTACGGCCCGTGAGACGATTTTGTCCAGCCCGCGCCGTGTCGCCAAAACTTTGAAACAAGTTCCAGTCGTCGCTCTAAACTAAATTATCATGAACTTTATTTCATAATTTGATTATTAATTGTGTCAAATGAACATAAATACTCACTCTTTGTCATTCATGCTGTATGAGTGTATTGAATACCATCGTACTTCTTTTCTCTTCTTCTTCTTCTTCTTCTTCTTTCGTTTCACCCTCTTTGAGGTACGTTGAATCAATCATTTCCCTGTACGCTGTTCTTTCCGTAGAGCCCAGTATTTCTTCAATCTTTCCGATCTTCTTTTCCTTTCTTCTTCCGAGATAATGGGTTTCGATTTTAGTGTAGCTCTGTCTTGGAACCTTATATTTTCGTCTTTAGTAATTAATTTGGCTGTTAGATCGAGTAATGTCATATCTGTTATTTTCAATTCTACTATGTCTTTTCCAATTTCTTTAAACCAGTTGGGTTTTGTTTTACGATTACGGAAAAAGTCAAAGATTTCTTTCGTTAATCTATTAGAATCCATTCTCAGAAGATGACCGTAAAAATGTATCCTCCTTTTTCGCAGGGTATCTGAGAGTTTTTCAATTTTCTGGTAGAGAGTATCATTCCTATTGTATATAATCTTGTTATCCTGAAATTTTGGTCCTATAATTTTTCTTAAAATGTTCCTTTCCTTCAGCTCGAGTTTTTCCATTTGGCCCTTAAAATGTATAGTTAGTGTTTCTGCTGCGTACCGTGCTTCTGGCTTAATCACTGTCTTGTAATGTTTAATTTTGGACCCCCATGAAAGGGATTTTTATTGTATGTATCTTTTGTTAATTGGAAGGCCAGTTCAAGCTTATTTTTCCCGGATTCCATTGTTTTACGTTCCCCAGTATTCCAACTACAGTAATCCATTCTCCGAGATATTTGAATTATTGTACTATTTCAATTTTTTGTTCTATAACTTTGAAGTATTTACGAGGGTGTTTGTTGTTCGTCATGATCTTGTTTTTTTTCTACTTCTATTTTAAAGGGATTTATTAACAATATTTAGATTTATATTTAGCGTTTTATTTTTGTATCCACTATAAATAAATATAGAAAACTGCAACAATACTAAGAAAACTAAGCTCAGGCAGCCACAAAATTCACCATATTGCACCTATATGAAAAAAAATCCATAACCCCTACCCCAAAACCCACCGGAATGTCATAGGCCCGCAAGGTCCCCCAACTATATACAATGTGGCCCTTAGTTAAAAGAGGTTGGACACCCTTGCTGTAAATGATTTCTCGAGGAAGGTTACTGTAGAGAAACATTCATTTATGACCAAAGGAAGCCGAGCAATAACGACCTCAGTGATTCGAGTCGAAAAAAACTGTTGTCCATGCGCCATTTATGTTTACGCTGGGTAAACCGTTACCATATCTATATACTATGAGTGTAAGAATTGTTCAGCATGAAACGTTCTACAAAAAAGTCCAGGACAGCATATCTCTATCTTTAATACATCACCCACTTATAAGTGTTTTTACGTTCTCATTTCTTCCAACAATCTACCTTCACTGGAAATTAAAATTACTAGTTTCGGAGTGAGTTTATGAGAGAGCCTATCACCCCAGTTTCGGCCAGCATCATATTGTCGAGTCGTGTCGAGTTAAGACCTCAGAGAAGAGTATAATGTGTTTGGAGTTTCGCTGTTCACATCGTTTTTTTTTTTTAATTGTGTCAGAGACCTGCCGTCCATGCGCCTTTTAAGCATAAGGTGGTTAAACCGTTAAAGATATCAGGCGAAGCCTAAGGTGAGTTCTCTGTCTGAGGATTTTGAATTTTTGGATAAAACTTAGTATTTGTCACGCATAAGTTCAGGGTTGAATAGTTAGGCCTACTTCTTAAAATGTCCAGGCACCTACTGTCGACAAAAGTATTATGTGCACTCGAGTTTGAAGGTTGTTTGTGAAGTAACCAATAGACCTACATAAAATCCAATAACCTCATCATCTTCGTCGTTCTATTTTGCGTTAGTTCATGTAGGTTTGGATTTTTTAATTTATATTTTAATATTTTTTATCGCAGTTGGAACACAAAAAGTGCACGTTTTTAAGCGTGTTTCAACCATGCGTCATATTTAAGAATTATTATCTCAATAACCCGTCATCAGATCGAATCCAAATTTTAACACAATATACATTGGAATGTTGTATAACTGGTTTATTAATTTCAAAATTGTGTGTGTTCAAGAAAAAAAGTTGTTATCATTTTTGTAAGGTAACTTTTTCTCGGCTCGGGGTGGTTGGAAAATGTAGTTCTTGGTTGCGTTGTAATCGTTATACATCGAAAAGTTATGCTTTATGACTGTGAAATACGTAAATTAATTCACTTATTTTATATCGGTTTGAAATTGTTCGAGGAAATAACACACGGTTCACCAGCTAGCCGTGCCGGGAACAGCTGTACAGCGTTGCCGAAAAGGTGCCCACACGCACCATGGCGCGTCTCGCTCGGCGTTGATGGGCTCCATCTCAGCAACGCTGTACAGCTTTTGCTGGAGCGGCTAGCTGTTGAGCCATGTGTTATTTCCTCGTACAAATACAAACCGATATAAAATAAGTGAATTAATTTACGTATTTCACAGTCATACACCATAACTTTTTGATGTATAACGATTACAACGCAACCAAGAACTACATTTTCCAACCACCCCGAGCCAAGAAAAAGTTACCTTACAACACTGATAACAACTTTGTTTCTTGGACACACAAAATTGTGAAATTAATAAACCAGTTATACAACATTCCAATTTATATTGTGTTAAAATTTGGATTCGATCTGAAGACGGGCTTTTGAGATAATAATTCATAAATGTGACGCATGGTTGAAACACGCTTAAAAACGTGCACTTTTTGTGTTCCAACTGCGATAAAAAATATTAAAATATAAATTAAAAAATCCAAACCTACATGAACTAACGTAAAATAGAACCACGAAAATGTTGATGGTATTGGATTTTATGTAGGTCTATTGGTTACTTAACAACCTTCAAACTCGAGTACACATAATACTTTGGTCGACAGTAGACATACGGTAAATCAGGGAGTGTTGCCGCACATTTTATAACTTTTGTTATGTCTCAGTGCTATTATTTTAAAAATGCTTACCACGGTGGGTGAGTGGTTATCGTGGTTACCTATTTCATGGATTAGTCAACGACAACCTTCAGTTGCAATATCGACTACAGAAGCTGAGGTTGTAGCAGCGGGTGAAGCAAAACGAGAAATCATCCGGGTCAAGATTTACTTAAGATACGGTTTTGTAAATGTAATCAAAATAAATTATGGCGGGCCGGATTGATGGTGACCCCTCTTCTAAAGGATGGAAGGCAGGGGTCGGAGTAAAGACGAGACCGAAAAGCAGAGGTCACCCCCATGATCTGCGTCGCTGTAACATTCTAGGACATCTTTATTTAAATCATTCTTGTAGATGATTCCATGATCTGAAGTGCCTCTCAGGTAACGGAAGATCCTTTTCACCTTGATCACAACACGTTTTGTTGGATTTTCAAGACTTCTTGACACCACTCCAACAGCATAGGCAATGTCTGGTCGAGTTCCACACATTAGAAACATCAAAGCTCCAACTGCTTGTCTGTATGGAAACTCAGTGTTAGGTGAAGTCTCCTCTGTATCAAGGACAATGATTTTGATGTCGATTTTCCCCGTTCATTATTACTATTATTATTATTATTATTATTATTCTTTCTTTCTTTCTTTCTTTCTTTCTTTCTTTCTTTCTTTCTTTCTTTCTTCGTTTTGCCCACTTAGGGAGTGCGCTTGAACTTGTTGACTCGGGTTGATGGAGCTTTCCTCTTCTTCTCCTCCCAAAATCTCCTCATGAACTCGCTATGCCCCTTCTTACGTTCCTCCGTCCATTTTTTTCCAGTGGTCTTTTTAGCTTCTTCGGCGAAAGAGTGATTTGTAACTCGGGTTCCAAAAGTCTTGCGATTCATGATGCTATCTTCTGTAATGTTTATTTCCTTTAAGTCCTGTTTGATTTCTTCTAACCAACTGATTTTGACCTTCTTTGAATTAATTATATCAAGCAGTTTTTTTGCATATCTGGTGTTGTCCATTCGGCAGATGTGACCATAAAATTTCAATCGTCTCTTACGCACGGTATCAGTGAACTTATTGATTACTGTGTACAAGTCTGTGGTTTTCCTTTTAATCCATATACCATTAACATAAACGGGGCCATATATTTTCCTGAGAATTTTACGTTCCTGGATTTCGATTTCACCAATTTGAGAGTGGCCTCCTAGAGATATAGTTTCGGAGGCGTACAATGCTTCCGGAAGAACAACTGTCTGGTAGTGCCGTAGTTTTGCATTTCGTGACATCACTCTTTTATTATAGTGATTCCATGTTATTCGGTATGCTTTCTGAAGTTTGGTAGCTCTTTCTAAATTAGTTTTCCTGTCCAATCCAGACGGTACAATAATTTCTCCTAAATATTTGAAGGAAGGTACGTGTCTAATTATTCCATAGTTGGTCTGTAGTGGAGATCTCGGGATATTCTGGTCTCCATTTACTATGAAATGCGTCTTCTCATACGATATTTGGAGTCCTGTCTTTGATGCTAACTCATGTAACTTCTCTATGGCATACTTGGTTTCTTCACTAGTCTTGGTAAAGATAGCTAGATCATCAGCAAAAGCTAGGCATCTTACTTTTATTTTCTGCTCCAGAGTACCAATGCTTATGCCTTTGATGTTGTTTTCCCACTCCCTGATGACTTTGTCTAACACTAAGTTAAAAAGCAGTGGGGAGAGGCCGTCACCTTGTCGAACTCCGGTATGTACTTCGAAAGGCTCTGATAGTTCACCTAGGAACTTCACTTGAGATGTTGTGTCAGTGAGAGTCTGGCGGATTAAGTCCCTGGTTTTCCTGTCAACTCTGAGCTCTTCTAGGGTGTTCAGAACAGTTTGTCTGTCAATAGAATCATACGCCTTCTTAAAATCCACGAAGGTGACAAATGTGTTGGTACTGCGGCGTATCCTTAATATCGTCTTTAGGCTCCAAATCTGCTCCGAACACGATCTACCTTTCCTAAAGCCTGCCTGGTATTCACCAATCAAATGATCAGTTTGTTGTTCTACTCTGTTTAAGAGTGCTTTAGATAATACCTTGTATATAATTGGTAAAAGTGATATACCTCTGTAGTTGTTGGGGTCCGCTCGGTCGCCCTTTTTATGCAACGGATGGATAATGGCATTCTTCCAGTCCTTCGAAATTATTTCGCTCTCCCATATTTCTGTTAGGAGTGTATGAATTCTCCTTATGAGGTCATCTCCTCCTATTTTCAACATCTCAGCAGTTATTCCATCGTTCCCAGGGGCTTTGTTATTATTATTATTATTATTATTATTATTATTATTATTATTATTATTATTATTATCCCTCCCCATATTATTCTACTAAGGTCCCATTCCAGTTTTGTACCGAAAATAAGGTCCCATTAACACCAACCTCAACATATGGGGTACCTACATGTTCAGCCTAACCCAATATGAAAGCGAAACGCACTCACTTACTCTTTAAATGTCTCACAATTAAATAAATACCTTAAAACATGTATATTTACAATGAAATAATGAAATAATGCAACACGGTAACCATGGTAACAGAATCTCACGCAATGCAATTCCAATTATTACATTACTGTGAAAGTTTCCAGACAGTTATAAGGTTATTACTGAACCAAATTAAGCTGTAAAATTCATCAATGCATATAGTGTAATGCGCTTAAGGGGGTCAAGGGGCACTCTAGAATTTTTTCACGCAATTTTCACGGGCGAGTGTGATACGAAAGGAGTAGGGGAGCAGTGCCGGTTCGAAGCCACTCGACGCCTGGCGTCGCGGAGCGTCGATGTTAAATTAGTGGATTTCTCGCAAACCCATGCTCCGATTTGAACATGTGACATGTCGTTGGACTCGGGGTGACGCCTCCTTTCCTACGGAAAACATATTTCAACCCCAAAATAAAACCTATCCCTACTAGGGGGTGAAATATTATTTTCTTAGTAAAACTCGCTTTCTGTGTGCGACATGAATGCTGGTTAATGCTAATATGAAATTAAACATTGTTCCTCGTGAACGACATGCAAACGGGTCGAAGCTGGTATGAATTAACATTTTTTTTTACGCATGGGCACTTGGGGTTTTTGTAAGAGGGAGGGCTTTTTGAATAAAGATTTATAGATGAGGAGTGATGGGAGTCCTAAGACACATGGCGTGGCTGTGCCCAAAAAACAAACATGGTGGCCAAGCGAATGTTAAATAATTAATAGCTCGCAAACCCATGGTCGTATTTTGACAAATGAGGTGTCATAGGACTCTGGCTAACGTCCTCTTTCCTATGGACCACTCGTTATATTTTTCAAAATTTTTGCCAACGAGTCGACGCCATAATGAATTAGCATTTTTGTTTTTTTGTTTTTTCGCATGCGCGCTTGGTGATTTTGTAAGAGGGCGGGCTTTTTGAATAAAGGTTTTTGAATGAGTGTTTTTTTAAAGAATTTAACCAAAAGATCGAAAACTAATAGGTCATGCGCTTTTCATATCTCATGAACCAATAAGGCTAGGGACTTGTATGAGGGGTCGTTGGACTTGGAATGACGCTACCTTTTTGAATGTATTTTTGAAATTTTAACAAAGGGCCTAACGACACTTTTGTTAAAAACATTTGGAAAAGAATAAAAATAAAAAAATCTTATCCGGCCACTGTGGCCATGCCCTCTTTGAAAAAATCCATGGCTATTTCGATGGAACGGTGGGTCGTAATACGACGGTTCGTTTTCCGATGTGGCGGACCATGGTTAGAGCCCTGCGCGGATAGACAAAACGTTATCCGCATCCGCACGGCTGTTATCCGCATCCGCCCCGCATCCGCATGGCCATTATCCGCATCCGTCCCGCATCCGCACGGCCGTTATCCGCATCCGCACGACTATTATCCGCATCCGCCCCGCATCCACGCGACTTTGATAAACACGTTTGTTATCCGAATCTACTGACATTACAATAATATTTCCAATGTGTTGCTTTATACTTTATCTTTTAGACATTTGAGCAGAAAGTCGAACCCTTAGGCTATGTGTGTCATGTGCTATGTCTAAAATGAATGTTATACAGCCAGAATTGCAACCCTCTTCAGTTCGGAGGGTTGATTGTGCTTAATGACATAATTTGAATGGGATTTGCGTAAATCATCATCTTACATTTGTCATGAAAAAACATAACGAAAAAAAGTCATAAACATCCGGGCCCTAGTAAGGGATAGTGGGGGAATTGTGCGCACTTAAGCATGGATCGGTCTTGTGATGGTCTCATAATAGACAACACAGCTGCAGTTATGAATAAGGGAGCCTTAGTAACTCCATATTCGATGTGCAGAAACACATTTAATTCAAAATTAAATTTGGTGGACTATAATTCGTAATCTCGCAAATATGCATTTGCCACCCTGCAGGATAATCATGCGCACGGGTTGGAAATTGTGCGCATGGGATGAATGTTGGAAAGCCATATTAATATAAAGTGAATTGGCTGAAACTCGCACTGAGCATTAATATTAGAATATTCAAATGCATTTTATAATAACGTAACAATGCAATGATACTAAAGTTCGGCAAACTTACATGATACAATGAGACCTGCTGAATTATATCATTGGTATAACACACTCCAGAAAATTCCATTAGAATAAAACATCTTCGTTTCGTCAGCATTCAAGGAGGCAATTCTATTTAGGCTTGTTCCTTCAGGTCGTCTCAACGTTAATGCAGGATATCTCTTCAAGAACTCATACAACCAATATTTGCCTGCTATATAGACTTTTAACTTTATGGAAATTATGGGGAATCTTATTCTCCTCTGCAAACTTGAACTCTAACCGTCTGACAAGCTTGGTAGGCGTTAAGCCGCAAAATAATTTTGCCAATGTCGAAAGGTATTCGGATAAATATGACTCCATTTCGATGGTAAAAACAGCTTTACGGAGTAGACGAGGTGGGGCAAGACAATTTTGCAGCATCTGCTTTCGTAGAGTTGACTCTGGAATGTTGAAATTTCTCCCCTCTTCCCTTATTTTCCTCCCATCCCTAATTGCACGTAGAGCTTTCTGCACATTTTCTGCTGGGTATGAGTTTTTCTCCGTTTTCCGTGTATATTTTCTTGGCATCTGGAGAACAAACACGAAATATTTTGCAATAAATGTCGCGTTGTATTTACTTGTATCATATGCTCTGCGCACCATTACCCCACTCTGCTTTTTAAAACGTAACTCACTGAATCCCGGCAAACTAATCTATTATATTGAAAAATAAATACATGCATAAACACTGTAAAAACTGGCATTTAAAAGAACATTCATTTTAAATAATTGAATCACAACTGTAGGCTTACCTTCTTATTTGCTGGCTACAGAAAATAACATGCAACGTGTTAAATTTCTTCATCCAAGCCTCACGGTTATCACATAGCAACTGGCATCATGCTGACTTGTCCCTATCTGATAGGTACGATGACAGCTTGAGGGTAGGAGTGAACTGAGTTGCTAGTTGTACTACCAACTCGAAAAACATAGGTACGCACGATTACCCTCTGCGCACATTACTCAACTTTCCCCATGATATTCAAAAAGTTCGGATTCTATTCTAAAAACTATCCGCAAATTTACTCCAAGCATTATCCGCAGCTTATCCGCTATCCGCAAAGCCATGCAAAATATATCCGCATGGCGAAAAAAGTTGCGGATATCCGCGGGTTTATCCGCGGATATCCGCATCCGCGCAGGGCTTTACTTATGTATTGGTTTTTTGTATTGGCTTTTATGTTGGCTTTTGTTTTGGCTCATGTATTGGCTTTTGTGTTGGCTTATATAGCGGCTTTTGTATTGGCTTATTTGACAAGTTATTTTTGTCAATGTATTTAGTAGATTTCTTAATTGATCTTGGAAAGTATCTCAAAGACTGGGAATATTTAAAGAATTAACCTCGCCTCACCTAACATAACCTAACTTAACCTTGCCACGTGACATGTTCTACAAGTTTAGACTTGCTTTAAGACTGGATATGACGTCACACATAGCTCACATAGCCTAATGTAACATATCATAACCCAACCTAACCTAACCCCATGTGTTGGCTTTTGTATTGGCTTATGTATTGACTTTTGTATTTCGTTTTTTGTTGGCATTTGTATTGGCTTATGTATTGGCTTTTGTGTTGGCTTATATATCGGCTTTTGTATTGGCTTATCCGTTTACTTTGACTCGGCGGTCATTCTCGCAATTGTGTTTTCAATCATCATGGTCATGCTTTCAGCAAGCATAAACAAACCACTCGCATAAGCCTCTACGATTCATGAATCGTGAAATATCAATGAATGCATTGTCAAGCATGGCCACCGCATAACCAGTAATAGTCTTGTTAAAACACACGCCCAGCGGTATCCTCTTTCTCTCTCTATCTATCTATCTATCTACAACCACTCATCATGAACATTTAGCCAGCCATATCGGTCATGATTGAGAAATTCAAGAAATCGAAGTAGAACTCTGAAATGTCAAAATTATGTTTAAGCCCTCACCCATTAAAATGGGCATTGCTCATGAGTTGTTGGCTTTTTGTGTTGGCTTTTGTGTTGGCTTTTGTATTGGCTTTTGTATTGGCTTTTGTGTAAGCCAGGAAAGTGCGACAGACTTTAGCAGCCAGCACTGTTTCTAATCCTCACCGCTAAATGAAGGAGTCATTCATTCCATTTCCTAACCTGCTCGGTCAACTAAAAGCTGGCTGTGGATTTTCATTTTTCGATCCTGTCTTTACCAAGCATGAGTTGAACCATTATATACAGATCTACGATCCATGATTTTTGAAACGGCAATGAATGCATTTTGCAAGCATGAAACGCCACACCCGACCACCGGTTTCGTTCATTCATAGCTTACGGGTAAGCGTGCTAGGCTTTGACCATTTTAATAATACATCACTGTTATGATAAGGGATTTATCATTTTTCAATCACGCCTTTACCAAGCATAAGTTGAACCATGCATACAGCTCTGCAATGCATGGTTCATGAAATATCGATTCATGCATTGGCAAGCATGGTCACCTTGGCCAGCGAATCATCGCATAAACCTCTGCGATCCATGGTTCATGAAATATCGATTCATGCATTGGCAAGCATGGTCGCCTTGGCCAGCGAATCATCGCATACAGCTCTGCAATGCATGGTTCATGAAATATCGATTCATGCATTGGCAAGCATGGTCACCTTGGCCAGCGAATCATCGCATAAACCTCTGAGAACCATGGTCCATGAAATATCGATTCATGCATTTGCAAGCATGGTCACCTTGGCCAGCGAATCATCGCATAAACCTCTGCGATCCATTGTTCATGAAATAGCAATGAATGCATTGGCAAGCATGGCTACCATGGTCCGCCACATCGGAAAACGAACCGTCGTATTACGACCCACCGTTCCATCGAAATAGCCATGGATTTTTTCAAAGAGGGCATGGCCACAGTGGCCGGATAATATATTTTTTATTTTTATTCTTTTCCAAATGTTTTTAACAAAAGTGTCGTTAGGCTCTTTGTTAAAATTTCAAAAATACATTCAAAAAGGGAGCGTCATTCCAAGTCCAACGACCCCTCATACAAGTCCCTAGCCTTATTCGTTCATGAGATATGAAAAGCGCATGACCTATTAGTTTTCGATTTTTTGGTTAAATTCTTAAAACAAAAAACAGTCATTCAAAATCTTTATTCAAAAAGCCCGCCCTCTTACAAAATCACCAAGTGCGCATGCGTAAAAACAAAACAAAAACAACAAATATGTTAATTCATACCGGCTTCGACCCGTTTGCATGTCGTTCACGAGGAACAATGTTTAATTTCATATTAGCATTAACCAACATTCATGTCGCACACGGAAAGCGAGTTTTACTAAGAAAATAATATTTCACCCCCCACCTAGGGGGTAGGTTTTATTTTGGGGTTGAAATATGTTGTCATAGTAATGTGGGCGTCACCCCGAGTCTAACGACATGTCATGTGTTCAAATCGGACCATGGGTAAGCGAGAAACCACTAATTTAACATCGACGCTCCGCGACGCCAGGCGTCGAGTGGCTTAGAACCGGCACTGCTCCCCTACTGAAAGATCTTTTTCACCCGACTATAAAGGGTGTCCGATAACCACAATTAAGGGCCCTTAAATTAACAGTGTCTGTGATATTCCCAGAAAACTATCTTCGCTCTGATATACCTATGAAGGAATGACAAACCCCTAACCACTGCACCAGTAGCTGAATTGATAAAGTCTGATTATTCATGCCAAGGATAAATCAGGCATAGCATTCATGATTAAGATTTTGCTAAGTTTACTCTTTACAACTAGAATATTCGCGGGCGAAGCCGCGACGAGTAATGCTAGTTTTGAGTATAGCATTAGTAATTGAAAACAAATCGGTGAAAAGAAGAAACAAAGAAATTGTTGTATCAGTGGCGTCTATCCCTGGAACCCGGTATAAATGCCGACTTTGCACGGGAGAGATGCCACAAGTTAAATAATTAATAACACAATCAAATGTATACTAATTTCTTCAGCTCTAATGCTACTGAGTATAAGAACATACTACAATTATATTTTGAACAAGTATTTCCGTGACGAACAAACGAGGCTACTTTTCTTAAAATATCAGATTGACGCCAATCTATATAGACCTATCTATAATAAAGACGAAATTATGTAATAAGAGTAATAGAGTAACTTACTACAGTAGGCAGCCCTGGTGACTCTGAATATATACTTAGTTCCATCTCTTAAGGCATAGAATTCACATACAACATTTGAGATCCATTTGTTAGTATAGAAGTTACATGCATTTAAAAACTGGACCTATCAGCAGGCTTAGAATCGTGTTGGCAACACTGATGTATAAACGTTTCACCAAACTAATGTATAATGTCAGGTACTACACGTGTGCAAAGTTTAGAGCAGCTGGTTTGTATACTTTTTGATATATTGATATTAGGGTTAAAATATAGAGAGAGCATTTATTAACAGTTGGCAGTCCTGGTGGCCCATTAGAATACGCACCGTCATATCTGCTGTAGTACACATAGTACATACGAAATCTGGTTGAAATCCAATCGATAGTTTAGAAGTTACAAGCATTTAGAAATTGGACCTATCGGCAGGCTTAGAATCATGTTGGCAATACTGGCATGCATGATCTTCTGAAAATTAATCTGGAATGCTATTGTCTATATGTGTGCCAATTTTGGAATAGTTTACATGCATAACGTCTGAGCCAAGGTATCCAGTTGGTAGCACTGACGTCAATTTAAAATATGGCCGTGAAATATTCAGGTATAGATCTTTGCTCTTACCTAATTTGGTTTCGATAGCTGCAGCCGTTTATGAGTTGATAGGGGACACACACACACAGCCAGCCAGAGAGACAGACAGCCAGACAGACAGACAGACAGAAGGACAGACAGATAGACACACATTTTCCCGGATCGATCTCATAAGTCTACTTTTTCCTCATTTTTGTAAAATGAGAAAAGTAGGCTAAAAATAGAATGTATCTGAGAGACTACTTTTCAACCTGTTGATCAAAAAGGTTGCTATATTTCCTCCCATCCCGCAAACAAAAAGTACCCCTCACAAAAGTTATTCCTGAGTTCGTACGCATTTTCTGATACATAATAAAGGAATTTATTTAAATTTCCTACCCATGGACATGTTTACCCAGGTATGATTAGGGTAAATGCTAGGATATGCCCATCTTACACAGAACACGTCGTCTCTTGATTAATATTCACTCATATTTTCTGCAGTGGACTTGATGAGCGAGATTCCTCGAAATGAAGTCTGAACTAGCTCATTGAAACACAGGAGAAGACCGTAGGCGAAACTCAGAAATAATGCTTTCTATTTTGAATTATGTTTATCTATGGTTCTGCATATTCATAGAAGACATCAGCATCCATTATTAATGCCGACAGTTTGTAATGAATTGAGATGTAATTCAGTACACCACGCCCTCGTCTTCTGTGCAAGTTCTCACACAACTACTGGACGGCTGGAATTTCTCTCGTGGAGTGTATTCAACGGAGTGACTGGGCACAGATTCAGATTATTATTATTAGGGCACAGATGTTGATGCCGTCAAAAAAAAGTTTAAAAAATGCACTTAAAATTTTCAAAAATGACTAATGAATGTCCTAAAAATTTGAAAAATGCATTATAAAATGGAGAAAATGATCTTATAATAATAAACTCACCAATATTTCAACAAGATGTTCGGGATAGAATATATAGCCTGTTGTTGTTTGAGTCTTCAGTCTTTTGACTGGTTTGATGCAGCTCTCCATGCCTCCCTGTCCTGAGCTAATCGTTTCATCTCTACATAGCTCCGACACCCTACATCGGAGGCAATCTGTTTAACATATTCTAACCTTGGTCTACCCCTACAGTTTTTGTCCTCGACCCTTCCTTCCATAACTAAGCTTGCTATTCCTGGGTGTCTTAGTATGTGTCCTACCAACCTATCTCTTCTCTTCATTAGCAGTCGCCAGAAACATCTCTCCTCTCCCACTCGTCTTAATACCTCTTTGTTTGTAACCCTATCTACCCATCTGATCTTCATCATTCTCCTGTAACACCACATTTCAAATGCTTCAATTCTCCTCTTCTCTGCTGCACCAATAGTCCAAGTTTCACTTCCATAGAGCGCCACGCTCCAGACAAAGGCTTTCAAAAATGACTTCCTAATACCTAAATCTATATTCGATGTCAGCAGATTCCTTTTTTGTAGAAATGCTTTCTTTGCCTGAGCCAACCTACTTTTAATATCCTCTTTGCTTCGTCCATCACTGGTTATTCTGCTTCCTAAGTAACAGAAGTCTCCTACTTCCTTCAGCTTTTCACCTGCCAATTTGATCTCCATAGAGGTTTCCGATTTATTTCGGCTGCATTCCAGTATTTTTGTTTTACATTTATTTATTTTCATCATGAATTCTTTCCGTAAGACGGAGTCCATACCAGTCAAAAACTCATTCAAATATAGCCTACTTTCTCCTAAATGTATGGGTATAGTTATAACTCTCTGTCCTTATCATCTCCTAATTTCTTCCTATTTGAAGTGCAAATTGGCACACAGGATTTGAACAGTGGCGTTCAAACCATAGTTTATAATTTACCCCAGCATTTTGCAATTTCATCAGCAAACACTCCAAACACCGACTACTTACAATAATTTAAACTTCGTTGCTCTAATAAGGCCCATCTACAATGCGCAGTCGGCAGTCCGTAGTTGGTAGTCCTCGGTCGGCAGTCGCGATCGACTCCGTGTATACTATAGGCACCATACACAACATGAAGTTGCAGTTGGTAGCTGGCAGTTGGCAGTAGCGAATTTTATCCTTGACTGCCAACTACCCGACTGCAGCAATGTAATAGCCAATCAGTGCAGATTAGAAACTGACGTCACGTTGTTGTTCTGTGTCGTATACGAATGATATAGAACTAAGTGAAGTAACTTCGCAACCCGTTAATTTATAGGCTAATCTTAAATACACGGTATAACAAAATAATCCATCTCCAAATCATCCATATTGCAAGTTTTGAGGTTATCAACAACGCCTCTGTACACAAGGAATAAACGAATGTTACTGTATTATTACTCCTAGCAGTCGTTAAGACTGGGTTCACTAACTGGCCGGTATAGAGCGCTGCTCGAATCTATAGTTTCTGCATAGTACAACTGAAGGCTGGTAGATGTCACTCCGGTGGAGAATGTCGTTTTTTTAAATATATAATTTCCATTGCAAAAAGCACCATATAACGCTTTATTTTATAACGTCTCAGTACTCAAGAAGCAATGAATATAAAAAAAATCAAGCAAAAAAGTTCTACTCTGATAAGATTTGAAACCCGGCCAGCCACATGAGAGACGGGAGCTCTAACCACACAGCCAATCGTACACTCATAACTCACGCGTTATCGATGAAATACATATAACGTACTGTATTAGCAAATAATCACTTGGACTGAAGATTTCTTCACTGGAGTATATTTCAAACCGAGTTCATTTCATATTAAGTTCATATAATTTTTATCAGTAGGTTATATTGCATGCAATATACTGAAATTAGTAAAATGTAGGTCAGAACGAGAGATCAGCTGCCATCTTGTCAAATAGCCGAGACGATTCAGATTTTTAAAGTCACTTCTAGATTATAATATTACAATATAAACTTTTAATTTCGAACGAACGACGTCGCTTAGAACAGATTAAACGATTCTTGGTTCGATGTGCACAAGGAATAAACGAATGTTACTGTATTATTACTCCTAGCAGTCGTTAAGACTGGGTTCACTAACTGGCCGGTATAGAGCGCTGCTCGAATCTATAGTTTCTGCATAGTACAACTGAAGGCTGGTAGATGTCACTCCGGTGGAGAATGTCGTTTTTTTATATATAATTTCCATTGCAAAACGCACCATATAACGCTTTATTTTATAACGTCTCAGTACTCAAGAAACAATAAATATAAAAAATCAAGCAAAAAAGTTCTACTCTGATAGGATTTGAACCCCGGCCAGCCACATGAGAGACGGGAGCTCTAACCACACAGCCAATCGTACACTCATAACTCACGCGTTATCGATTAAATACATATAACGTACTGTATTAGCAAATAATCACTTGGACTGAAGATTTCTTCACTGGAGTATATTTCAAACCGAGTTCATTTCATATTAAGTTCATATAATTTTTATCAGTAGGTTATATTGCATGCAACATACTGAAATTAGTAAAATATAGGTCAGAACGAGAGATCAGCTGCCATCTTGTCAAATAGCCGAGACGATTCAGATTTTTAAAGTCACTTCTAGATTATAATATTACGATATAAACTTTTAATTTCGAACGAACCACGTCGCTTAGAACAGATTAAACGATTCTTTGTTCGATAATCGGAACTGGTGGGTCCCATGTTATGGATTATAAATTTTGCATAATTCACACGGCCGACATCCTGAAATGGTACGTTTTATGACCTTGTAGTTTGAACACAAGACGCGTCCCATATGAAGGTAGGTTGTTACCAAATTTGGTAAAGATCCGATGATTAGTTTGGTCGTAATGCATTATTAAGTTTTGACCATTCGATTGGCCACCATTACCTTTTGGTAAAGATGGCGGCAATATAAAACATGACACTGAGGTGCCCTTTGCCAGTGCTACCTCTGTACCAAATTTCGTTCAATTCGGGTTAACCGTGCTCGAATTGATAGGGGGGGGGGGGACAGACATTCAGAGTACACACACTCACACACACACACACAGACTCACACACATACACACACACACACAGACAGACACACTTTTTTTTTGCCCTGTAGTGATCTCATATGTCTACATTCATTTTTTGCAAAAATCGAAAGTAGGCTAAAAATGACATCTTGCTCAAACTGAAAAGTCGTTCAAAATAGATTTCTAGCACTTAACAAAACGTTTATGTTCACTTTAGTCTGAGTTATACCGCACCACGCATGTCATTCTGATGTTGTCAAATGCAAATGATCAGCGATTAACAGCTAACAAGTTTTTATATCTCGAAAACCTGCGTTCAACATCAACTGATGTGATCGGAGCGTACTTGAAGTGAGGAAGGTCGCTTACTGCTAAATCCTCCTCAATCCCATCCATGCAGTAGTTTTCACCAGAAAGAATGTCTGAGATTTTGCATAATGCTTTATACCCGGTGTTTTTGTCCGGATTTTTTTTCAGTTTTGTTGCAATACCCGCGGCAATTTCGCCACGATTGTTGCTAAGACTAGTTTCCACCCGGTTAATTAAGGAAATGGAATCAATATTTCAATATTTTAAATTATCTTGTATCAGCTACTAACTTTTTCTTAATTATGTGAGATATAACTCCCTCATATAAAACTGTGACATTACTGAATTGGAATAAAATGACCTCAAAAGGCCGATTTCTCTAAAATAAGACCAACAAAATCTACAATACTTAAAAAAAATGCTCTTAAAATGGAAAAATAGCAAAAAATGCAAAAAGATTCAAAAAAATAAAAATGACATATTTGAAGACGGGGTGGCCCGTCCGGAGTTTCTATGTACTTCAGCATTGATTCAGACAGCTCAGTAAAAAGATGACATGTCATCAACATACGAGCCCTAATTATTATTATGTTAATTTCTTCATCTTGCTGTCGTTTTGGTCATCTACAGATGACGTTATTTTTGAACTGTCTTTTTCCATGTCTTTGCGCCTGGGCTTTAACGTTCGCCGAGTATTCCTGCAGTGGTTTCCTATGCTGTTCCTTCCTCGGTTGGTTGGTTGGTTCCTTAGTTTAGGGGCTACGACAACGCAGCCATGTCACGAATTGATTGCCTGCGGTCGAGATGGGAACTATTCCTTGTTTACTTGTGTCACACGTCAGGCTGCTTCGTTGACAGGTACAGTTGCGCGAGTAGTATATGACTCAGCCCTAGTCATCGTTTAACTGTCTGTGGTGGCATGAGCTCCTGTGGCGCGCAATGCTGCTTGACTTATGTGCAGAATGCACTCTGTCATCGCTGTGTTCCCCGCTTCGTCCCTCGGGGCAGCTGCAACAATAAAGAACAAATACTGGCGCAGCCAGGCTCAGCGGCAATCAAATCTTAAATGGGTAATAGACCTGTGTACTGAGGGTGTGTGTAAAATCTGTCTGATAACCGGTGTTAATTGTGATGACTGTATTAGTGTGTGTTATCTGTTTTTAATTCAAGTAAGGACTGAAGACAATAATTTCAAGTAGTTCCTACTTTTGCTACCAAATGCTACCGTCCACGACACCAAGCTTTCGGACTTGGCTACTAGATGGCATCGCAGTCAGCACCTGGTGGCGAACGTTGGAACTAATAGAGCGTTATCAATTTTAACCTACAAATTTTGGCTTCACAGAAGTGTAATTAGTGGAAGGTCTATGACATGGGACCGCCGGCTTTACTTCTCCTCCGAAGGAAGGCATACTTCCTCGCTTCATTACATGTTTTGTCAGTTTTTAGTTTTATCTTTTCTTGGAAACCATGATGTTTTCGGAGTTTCGACTTAAGTAGAACACGTTTCTGGATTACCTCCTGGGTTATCCCCACTTCACGCAGGTCTTCTTCTACATCGGTAAACAACACCACCTTGGCTTTCTTGTTAAGAAAAAAAACCTGAAGATCCTATTGCTCAACCTTTTAGAACTCATACGGGCAATGTGGCCATAGAAAACTATTTTATCTTGCGAATGGTGTCCGTGATCTTTTCTACATGTGAGCAGAGTTCATGATTGTGTTGTCTTCTGAATTTACAATTTTCTTTGAATATGCTAATTTATTATTATTATTAAATCGTGAAGGAATCTGTTGACATCGAATATAGATTTAGGTATTAGGAAGTCATTTTTAAAATCCTTTGTCTGGAGCGAGGCGCTCTATGGAAGTGAAACTTGCACTATTGGTGCAGCAGAAAAGATGAGAATTGAAGCATTTGAAATGTGGTGTTACAGGAGAATGATGAAGATCAGATTCGTAGATAGGGTTACAAACGAAGAAGTATTAAGACGAGTGGGAGAGGTGTTTCTGGCGACTGTTAATGAAGAGAAGAGATAGGTTGTTAGGACACATACTAAGACACCCAGGAATAGCAAGCTTAGTTATGGAAGTGTTACGAGTGCTAGACAGCTTCGTTGCCTCACGCGTGACTCAAGCCGCCCCAGGCTATCCCTGACTGTGTGTTACCAGCGCCTTACGCAACGGGGCTGTAAGAACAAAGACATGGTCCAGAAGGTTCGTGGCCCGCCTAGTATTGGAAATCTCGAGAAGGTGTGAACCCTGGTCTACTCTAGAAACATCTGTGAGTCGTCAGCCCCGATATATAAAGAGCGACCCTGGCCAGAGTCAGTGAGTGTGTTCTTACCAGTGGATAGTGTTACGGTGGCGTGCGAATTGCGAAACAGTGTGTATTCAAGAACAGTAAGTGACAGACTGTGGCTTGTGCACAAGAGGAAGAGTTGTGGTTATTTCTAGCGAGGACACCAGCCTCATTAGTGAGGGATTAACTGCATGAGCAAGTGAAAGGGTGAGTGTTCTCCTTAAGGGAGCAAACTTGCGTAAGACAGCTAATGGTTTTTATGTGCCTATTGTGTAGTGAATATTTCTGACCTGCATTAAAGCTAATATTTCTTTAAAGGACCATTTGTGTTGCTTTACCTACTTTGATCCAATTAACGAACTTGCTACTAGGGGTAGCATGTATCAGAAGGAAGGGTCGAGGACAAGATCTGTAGGGGTAGACCAAGGTTAGGATATGTTAAACAGATTACCTCAGATGTAGGGTGGTGTGGCTATGTAGAGATGAAACGATTAGCTCAGGACAGTGAGGCATGGAGAGCTGCATCGAACCAGTCAAAACACTGAAGACTCAAACAACAACAACAACAACAACGTGAAGCAAATAAAGAGAGAATCTCTAAATTACAAAAAGTCAATAAAGTCACCTGGAACAGATACAACAACAAATCAATATCTCGGAACGCAAATTAAAAGACTATAATACGGTAATTCAACCTTAAGCATTATAGCCTACACATCGGAAACAGTGATCATTGGAGGCAGATCACTAACTAAAAATTTTGAAAAACAGGAAAGGAAAGTCTTTAGGAAAATCTTTGCCCCAGTGTGCATAGAGGACGTGAGGATAAAAAAGTGGTCTCGCAAGTTATACCAAAATTCGGAGAAAATATCAAACCACTATTAGAAAAAGACGATTGAAATTTTATGGACATGTTCAAAGAATGGACAATGAAAGACTTACTAAAAGGATATTTACTGAGTTGTGCAAATAACTAGAATCAAATAAAGAATTCAAATCAATCACAATTTTTAGCCTACTTTTCACATTTTGTTGAAATGAGGAAAACGGGCAAATGTCTGTCTGTCTGTCTTTCAGTCTATCCTTTCGCCTGTCTGTGTGTATGTTGGATATCTCGGAAGATAAGCATGGGAATTGTTCCAAAATTGACACACATATAGATAATCTTATATCAGACTAATTTACAGGAGCCCATACATGAGAGCGTTGCCAACATGATTCTATGCCTGCTGATAGGTCAAATCTTTACATGCATGTACCTTCCGTACTATTTATTGGATTACAACCAGATTTGGTATGTGATTTGCGCATCCGAGTAGATATGCATCTTTTACAGTCAACAGGGCTGCCAAATGTTGACAAATGCACTCTATACATTTTTATCCAAATCTCAATATATCAGAAAGTATGCAGGCTAACAGTTCTAAACTTTGCATACAAATAGTACCTGCAAATGTAGGTTAATTTTCAGTAATCGTAAAACGACAGTACTGTCAACATGATTCTACGCATGGTGATAGGTTTAATGTTTAATGTTGAATAACAATGTAACTTCCATACTAATAAATGAAGTTCTTTCAAAATTGGCACATATATAGATCATAATATTTTAATTTAAGTTTGAGCACCCCATTTACGGCAGTGTCGCCAACCTGATTTTACGCTTGCTGATAAATTCTATATTTAAATACATGTAACGTGCATACTATCTTCTTGCCCTCAACCAAATTTTGCATGTGCACTGTGTTCCTTATGTGATGGAACTAAGAATATATTTAGAGTCTCCAGGTCTGCCAACTGTTGATATATGATCTCTATAATTTAAAGAAAAGTAGGCTCTTTAGTTCGTCACGAAACTACTTGTTTATTCAAAATCATTTTATTGACCATCTGCATGTATCTTTTGTAACCCTACTTACTGTCGACCAAAATATTATGTGCACTCGAGTTTGAAGGTTGTTTGTGAAGTAACCAATAGACCTACATCAAATCCAATAACATCATCATTTTTCTCGTTCTATTGTACGTTATTTCATGTAGATTTGGAATTTTAAATTTATATTTTAATATTTCTTATCGCAGTTCGTCTTACGGAAAGAATTCATGATGAAAATTAATAAATGTAAAACAAAAATACTGGAATGCAGCCGAAATAAATCAGAAACCTCTATGGAGATCAAATTGGCAGGTGAAAAGCTGAAGGAAGTAGGAGATTTCTGTTACTTAGGAAGCAGAATAACCAGTGATGGACGAAGCAAAGAGGATATAAAAATTAGGTTGGCTCAGGCAAGAAAAGCATTTCTACAAAAAAGGAATCTGCTGACATCGAATATAGATTTAGGTATTAGGAAGTCATTTTTGAAAGCGTTTGTCTGGAGCGTGGCGCTCTATGGAAGTGAAACTTGGACTATTGGTGCAGCAGAAAAGAGGAGAATTGAAGCATTTGAAATGTGGTGTTACAGGAGAATGATGAAGATCAGATGGGTCGATAGGGTTACAAACAAAGAGGTATTAAGACGAGTGGGAGAGGAGAGATGTTTCTGGCGACTGCTAATGAAGAGAAGAGATAGGTTGGTAGGACACATACTAAGACACCCAGGAATATCAAGCTTAGTTATGGAAGGAAGGGTCGAGGACAAGAACTGTAGGGGTAGACCAAGGTTAGAATATGTTAAACAGATTGCCTCGGATGTAGGGTGTGGTAGCTATGTAGAGATGAAACGATTAGCTCAGGACAGGGAGGCGTGTAGAGCTGCATCAAACCAGTCAAAAGACTGAAGACTCAAACAACAACAACAGTTGGAACACAAAAAGTGCCCGTTTTTAAGCGTGTTACAACCATGCGTCAGATTTAAGGATTATTATCTCACAAACCCGTCATCAGATCGAATCCAAGTTTTAACACAATATACATTGGAATGTGGTATAACTAGTTTATTAATTTCAAAATTTTGTGTGTCGAAGAAACAATGTTCTTATCATTTTTGTAAGGTAACTTTTTCTCGGCTCTGGGTGGTTGGAAATTGTAGTTCTTGGTCGCATTGTAATCCTTATACATCAAAATGTATGCTGTATGACTGTGAAATACGTAAATTCACTTATTTTATATCGGTTTGTATTTGTACGGGGAAATAAGACATGGTTCACCAGCTAGCCGCTCCGGGGAATGATGTACAGCGGTGCTGATAAGGAGCCCATCACTTCCGAGCGAGGCGCGCCATGACGCGTGGTGGGATCCATCTTCGCAACGCTGTACAGCTTTCCCAGGAGCGGCTAGCTGGTGAACCATGTCTTATTTTCGCGTAGAAAATACAAACCGATATAAAATAATTGAATTAATTTACGCATTTCACAGTTATACTGCATAACGTTTTGATGTATAAGGATTACAACGCGACCAATAACTATATTTTCCAACCACCCCGAGTCGAGAAAAAGTTACCTTACAAAAGTGACAAGAACATTGTTTCTTGGACATACAAAATTTTGAAATTAATAAACTAGTTATACAACATTCCAATGTATATTGTGTTAAAATTTGGATTCGATCTGATGACGGATTTGTGAGAAAATAATTCTTAAATGGGACGCATGGTTGAAAGACGCTTAAAAACTGGCACTTTTTGTGTTCCAACTGCGATAAAAAATATTAAAATACGAATTAAAAATTCCAAACCTACATGAACTAACGTAAAATAGAACGGCAAAAATGATGATGTTATTGGATTTGATGCAGGTCTATTGGTTACTTCACAAACAACCTTCAAACTCGAGTGCACATAATATTTTGGTCGACAGTAGTAATGTTTCTCCCTTGTCGAGTTACACCTTTTCCCATAAGGAATTGTGTCTGGAAACTTTCAGAATTGGGTATTCCGAGGGATACCTGAGCTTGGACAGTTTTCTATTTTTTCATTGACTTTGAAACATACCCTCTAAGTCAGGTGATTTCGATCCATAGTTCATAAATCTTTGAATATTTCAAGAGCGAATCATCAGTAAAATGATTCCAAAACCCTCAGCTCTAAATCCACACGAAAAGTAAAGTCAACTAATCAAACAAAACGTGTGGCATTTTTCAGTAGCAAAACTCCTCTGTTAGTGGAAATTCTAAAAAGTAATTATATCAGTCGGAGCTGAAAAACAGTAAGTCAACAAGAAGTTCCGTGACGAACTCAAGAGCCTACTTTTCTTAACATTTAAGATTCAAGCCAATGATTAATCTATATGGATCTATCTAGAATAATGACGAAATTAAGTTGGTAATATCGAAATTTCTAATTAGTTCGAAATACTGTATACCTGGCATAATGTAGCCTAATAGAGAACTACAGTTGGCAGCCCTGGTGACTGAATATATTCTTAGTTTCATCTCTTAAGGTACAGAATACAAAATTTGGTTGAAGTCCAATGGATAGCATGGACGTTACATGCAGTTAAACATTGGATCTAATAGCGCGCGTAAAATCATGTTGGCAACAATGACATACATGTATTGGTCAGAAATAATCTGAAATAATATGATCTATTGTTGTGTCAATTTTGAATGAAATCCATTAGTTTGTATAGAAGTTACATGCATTTTAAAATTGGACCTATCAGCAGGCTTAGAATCATGTTGGCAGCACTGACGTATATTAGTTACTCCAAATTAATCTAGAATGCCAGGTACTATACGTGTGCAAAGTTTAGAGCTATTGGCTTGCATACTTTCTGATATATTGATATTAGGGTAACAAAATAGAGACTGTATTTATTAACAGTTGGCAGCCCTGGTCACTCTTAAGAATCAGCATAGACATATCTGTTATGGTACACATAGCACACACGAAATTTGGTTGAAATCCAAGTGATAGTATAGAAGTTACATGTATTTAAAGTTGGACCTCTCAGCAGGCTTAGAATCATGTTGGTAGCACTGACGTATATAAGTTACTCCAAATTAATATAAAATGTCAGGTACTATACGTGTGCATAGTTTAAAGCTGTCGGCTTGCATACTTTCTGATATATTGGTAGTTGGATAAAATAAATTGAGAGCATTTATTATCAGTTGGCAGCCCTGGTGGATCTTAAGAATACGTTCAGTCATGTCTGTTTATGTACACATAGCACATACGAAATTTGGTTGAAATCCAGTTGATAGTGTAGAAGTTATATGCATTTAAAATTTGGACCTATCAGCAGGCTTAGAATCATTTTGGCAACACAGCCATGTATGGCCTCCTGGAAATTAAACTGAAATATTATTATCTATACGTGTGCCAATTTTGAAATAGCTCCCATTCATACCTTCCAAGATATCCAACATGGAGCTCAAATTTCAATGGTGATTTTTCAGCAGTTGGTAGCACTGACATCATTTTCAAATATGGCCGTGAGATATTCAGGTATAGATCTTTACTCCTACCAAATTTTGTTTCGATTGCTGCAGCCGTTTAGGAATTGATAGGGGGGGACACACACACAGCCAGCCAGACAGACAGAAGGACAGACAGACAGACAGACAGACATTTACCCGATCTCATAAGTCTACTTTTTCCTCATTTTTGCAAAATGTGAAAAGTAGGCTAAAAATGGAATTAGTATTCTGAAGTATTGACCCAAGGTCCTTGTGACGTCATAGGAAAGAATTAAGTCAGCCTTCTGTTTAAACCAAAAGCCTATATTACATGTAGTGCGATCAGAGGAGGAAAGCATAAAGTCAATGTCTGGCTGCCTTTCAGCGCCGTATTCCGTATTTAATGTTAATGATTCCCGCGTGTTACAGTGCTATTGCAAATTACATTTGTACAGGGTTTCTGGGGTTTTTATGTTCCAAGTCCATTTAAAATAAAATTTTAAGTGAAATCTTCATTCTGGATGGCTTTATGCCGCACTAAACTGACCACGAAGCTGAAAGGCATTAAGTCATGTTTCCAAAATTGATTTGAAAATAGTACATTATGCAACGAGCCTATAATGGCAATAATTAAGACACGAGTACGTTTATTTTCATACGAGTGTCTTAATTACCATTATAGGCGAGTTGCATACGACTGTTAATGTTCGACGATATTTATTATAACTATTTTATGTTCGAAGATAAATATTCATAAATATCTGTCGAGATTTCGCTAGTTTTATGTACTGAACAGAGCGCATGGGACGCAGAGAATGCCATGTATTTGACCATGGCCTCCTCGATCACCCCACTATGACACTAGGCAACGCAGTGAAATTTAAATCAGAAGGCCATGGAATTCAGCGCGGGAGCGATGCTAACCTTATCTAGTTGGTCAAACAACTGTTTATTGAGCTGTGATTGGTGGGAGAAAATGTTTCATAATGAAAAATAGTGTTATAATGACCATCATTATGATACAGTTTTCAGACATATAATAGTCAGGGTCGAACATAAATATGTTTATTAAATTAAAATTGATATACCGTTAACACAAATATAAACTGAATAGTTGCTTCACAACATAGATGACTAATATAGTGTGTTTGTCGAGTTCTGTGCAGTCAATGACGTTTTATCTGTCTCCTGAAAAGTAGTGGAAATTGACTGAATACTTTTCAGCTCCGGCCGATTCAATTTTACTTTCAGTATCTTAAAAGATAATAATATTAATACTCTTGTTAAACATTTGAAGTAATTTCACCGCCTTGTAAACATATTTAGTGCATTTAGCCGTGAAAAGTAAAAAAATGTTCTTTTGGGATACTGCGTCGAGTCTAATAATTTGCACAACTCTGTAATCATGCTGCCTCATTATAAGTCAAAAACAACTGGATATTTGAAATTGAAAATACTGTAACATCCAAGAAATCAACGCAAGACACGAAATGTTATGGGACAGGCCTTGATTCAGATCGTTGGTGAACAAACATCATATTACTGCAAATCCCTGGATGAGAGCCACAACGGCATGGACAGACTAATGAAAGAAAAATCATAGTGAGAGAATGAAAAATATTTCACAGAAAAGAAAGCAAAAAGAAAAAAAAAAGATAGCAAAACACATCAAATATAGAAGTTCATCACACCTCATTCCCGTTCCTGTTGAACCTTAACAATTTTTTTTTTTTTAGCGTATGGCTTTTAGTGCCGGGAGTGTCCGAGGACATGTTCGGCTCGCCAGTTTTGCAGCTGCTTCGAGACGGACACCCAATGGGTGAGCTACAAGTACCGTTGGGGAGGGAAGGAGGGAAGTTGGAATGTAAGGGCGAGGAGTTGGAAGGTAGCGGCTGTGGCCTATAGTTAGGGACCAACCCCGGCATTTGCCTGGAAGGAAGATGGGAAACCACAGAAGACCATCTTCAAGGTTGCCGGCGGGGGGATTCGAACCTCCTCGCCTCCCGGATGTGAGCGACTGCCATCAGTCATGCCGTAACCACCACGGCTAACTCACCCGGTACCTTGACAATGAATGGACGGGAATATAACCAATCATCATATTGTTACGGCTGTGAGTTTGTGTCATCGCTCGCCGCTTGAGTCACAACTGCCCCAGGGGCTGGGCTGTGGCTTGCCTCCTGTATTGCGCGCGCCTTATGCAACAGGGCTACTACAGACAAAGGGATAATCCAGAAGATTCGTGACTGGACCAGCGGTGGAAACCTCGAGAAGCCGTGGACTCTGGATGGATCTAGAACCATCTATTGAGTCACCGGCCTGCTATATAAGAGTGACCCGTGAAGCAGTTGTTGTTGTGTTTTACGAGCTAGTGTGAGCGTGTATTCTGAGCGACAGAAGTGTGGTGACTTGCGAAACCCCTAGTGTAGCGGCGAAGTGAGGAACATACAGGGGACTGCCGTGTTCTGAGTAAGTGTGCTTTCACTGAGTGTCAGATATTGTGGTGTCGAAATCCTGTGACATTGTTTTCTCCCAGCTTGTGAACAGCGTACTTCAAGTGCTCGTAAGTAACTGTATTTGTTTTACCTGAGGAAGAGGGGCAGGTAGCTTCTGCCAAGGCCACCGGACTCATTAGGACGGATTAACTTCTGTGGTCTGTTGCAAGTGAAAGGGGCCAAGAGCGCATAAGGAAGAGATTTGAGGAAACTGGAGAAGGCTCCTAATTGCTTGTGTGTGCTGATTAGTGTAATTTTCTGGCCACAATAAAGTTAATTATTTCTTTAAGCAGTAAATGGTGTTGTGCTTCCTTCCCACCGTAATCCAGTTAACAAAAGTGCCACTAGGGGGTGGCACGTAACAACTGGTGTCAGAAGCCGGATTACGAACTCAAGCACAATACCTGACGGTCCTGGTTTCAAAACCCGAGCAGGTCAATTTTTTTTAAATTTTCCTGTGAGTGCATGCCCTTTACAAGGCAAACAACTAAAATGGAGGCGCAATTGGCAGCATTGCTAGAAAAGTTAAATGGCATAGAAGACGGCCAGAAGAATTTAACCAAGGAGCTAACTTGCAAATTAGAAGTTCGACGCCTTAAAAGAAGAAGTTGCTGAGCTACGCCGACGCCCGCTGACGGGGGTGGAAGAGAGATTTAACGCTCTACAAAAGAAATTTGCTGAGCTGCGCCGACACCCGCCGACAGGGATGGAAGATAGATTCAAAGCCCTACAAGAGGAAGTCGCCGAGCTGCGCCAACGCCCGCCGACCGGGGTGGATGAGAGAGTCAAAGCCCTACAAGAGGAAGTAGCCGAACTGCGCCAACGCCCACTCACGGGGGTGGAAGAGAAAGTCAACGCTCTTCAAGAGGAAGTTGCCGAGCTGCGCCGACGCCCGCCCACAGGTACACCGGGGACACCAGGAACGGGACAGAGCAGAGTGACGCCCCCAACCTTCGACGGAAAGATCCCGTGGAGCACCTATTTACGTCAGTTCGAGGCAGCCTGTTCCATAAACAACTGGAACAGCACGGAAAAGGCTACAGCTCTCATTGTAGCGCTGAGAGGGGACGCCCTTAACGTCCTTCAGGCCATCCCGACCGGATCCCAGGACTACGCTTCACTGATCGCACATATGGAGTCCAGATATGGGGATAGCCATCTTCAGCAGGCCTACCAGATGCAGCTCCGGACCCGGGTACAAAAGAACACGGAAACCCTGCAGGAGTTCGAGATGGACATCGCACGCCTCGTAAGGCTAGCCTACCCAACAGCGCCGGCCGACTTTCTGGAGCAGATTGCGACGCAAACCTTCACCGACGGACTACGGGACTCGGACACTCAACAGGCGCTGCGACTCGCACGCAATAAGACCCTGGCAGATGCGCTGAGCCACGCACTTGAGTTTGAGACGGCGAAACAGGCATCTAGAATGCACGCGCGGGTGCGTCAAGTGGACGTTGACGAACCAGCAAAACCCAACGAGACCAAGCCCCTGGCCGACGAATTGATGGAGGCGCTAAGCCGTTTCTTCGATAGTCGCGGCACTACCAGCAACGACACAGCCGGAAGACAACCGGAGAGGCGGCCCGGAAGAGGACTACCGACCTGCTGGACCTGCGGTAAGAAAGGCCACCTGAGCAAGGACTGCGGTGATCGCCGCCGCCGAGGGTATCCGACGGGAAGTCAGTCGTCTGAAAACCGCGCGGCCCAGGGAAACGAGTATTAGCCAGCCTTGGGGGGCAAAGGTTGGCTTGTGACAGTCGTCAAGCCCCGGCAGTCCAAGTCCGTGTGACGAAGTTACGGAGGGACAATAGCAGCCTGATGGTCGACGGAGTTATCAACGGAGTGAGCTGGCCCATGCTAATCGACACGGGAGCATCGAGGACCATCGTCAGCCCCACCGTGATCCCGAAGTGGAGAGTGCAACCCACACAAAGGAACCTCCAGCTAATAACCGCGACCGGAGAGACCGCACCGGTACATGGCGAAGCATCACTGGAGTTCGTCATTGGTCGACGGGCGATAAAGCATCCAGTACTTGTGGCTGACGTATCAAATGAAGTGATCATCGGACTGGACTTCCTGGACCAGAACAACATCATCTTGGATCTGAGTACCAACACTCTGCACTTCGGAAGTGAGGAACTTGCTTTGCAACCAGCACACGAGGCCGTCGCCGCACGACGAGTAAGGCTGAGAGAGGACGTCATCGTTCCCGCCAGGACGGAAGTCAGCGCTGCCGTAATTGTCGACGGAACTGCTGAGGGTGTGGCGGCTGTCATCGAGCCAAAATATGAGGACATCCAGACAAAAGGATTGCTAGTTGCCAAGACTCTCATCAACACGACGTCTCGGCCGTACGTCCGCCTGTCCAACCTGAACGACTACGACATTACGGTTCACCGGGACACCAACCTAGGAGTCTGCGAGCCCGTTACCTGGATTGCCCGCATCACAGATACGACGGACGGACACCTGCAGACGGACAACCGAAGAAGACGCGCCCTGCCAGAAGAACTACAGAAGCTGTACCAAGGATCCCAGGACCATCTAGACGAAGAGCAATCACGCCAACTTCAGGACCTGCTACGCGAATTCCAGGATGTCTTCTCCGTGGGGAGCAAAGACTTCGGCAGGACAAGCTTGGTCCAGCACAGAATCGACGTTGGGGACAGCGCACCGATTAGGGCCCCATTCCGACGTGTCCCGCTCGCCAAGCAAGCCGAAGTCGACCGGATGGTAGAAGAGATGAAGGAGCAAGGGGTGATCGAGCCATCACATAGTCCTTGGAGTTCTCCGGTCGTGCTAGTGAAGAAGAAGGACGGTTCCACCAGGTTCTGCGTGGACTACAGGCGGGTGAACGACGTCACGAAAAAGGACAGCTACCCTCTACCCCGGATCGACGACACGCTGGACACCATATCAGGATCAAGATGGTTCTCCACCTTGGATTTGAAGAGTGGCTACTGGCAGGTGGAGGTCCACCCTAAGGACCGCGAGAAAACGGCGTTCTCTGTGGGCAGCGGGCTCTGGCAGTTCACCGTCATGCCATTCGGTCTGTGCAACGCCCCTGCAACCTTCGAAAGGCTAATGGAGTCCATTCTGATGGGACTACACTGGAAGACCTGCCTGGTATACCTAGACGACGTCATCGTTCTGGGGAGGAGCTTCGAGGAGCACTACAGCAACTTGAAGGAGATCTTGTTGAAGCTACGGGCTGCCCAGCTGAAGTTGAGCCCCAAGAAGTGTCAGCTCTTCCAGAAGCGGGTCCAGTACCTTGGGCATATCGTCTCCGAGGAAGGGGTGCGCACCGACCCAGAGAAGACCGCAGCTGTGAGGGAGTGGCCAGTTCCGAAGGACAAGTCGCAACTACGAAGCTTCCTGGGACTCTGCACTTATTATCGTCGCTTCGTGAGAGGATTCGCCGACATCGCCAAACCTTTACATCGACTGACTGAGAAGGACCAACTCTTCACGTGGACAGCAGAATGCCACAGCGCCTTCGAACAACTCAAGCAGGCTCTGTGCACCGCGCCTATTCTGGCCTACCCCAGACCTGGAACAAGGTTCATCGTCGATACCGATGCCAGCGACTTCGGCATAGGGGGGATCCTGTCGCAAGTAGTGGACGGCGAGGAGAGAGTAGTGGCCTACTTCAGCAAGGCCCTGTCAAAGCCAGAAAGGAACTACTGCGTCACCAGGAAGGAGCTGCTCGCCATCGTGAAGACCATTGAACACTTCCACAAGTACCTGTACGGGCAAGAATTTCTCATCAGGACCGACCATGCATCCCTGCGGTGGCTCCTGAACTTCAAGCAGCCCGAGGGTCAACTCGCGCGGTGGTTAGAGAGACTTCAACAGTACAACTTTGAGATTCAGCACAGGAAAGGCCAACTGCATTCTAACGCCGACGCCCTGTCACGAAGACCGTGCCCCGAAGACTGCACCTTCTGTGCCCGAAGGGAGGAGAACACCGGGATACTGTGCCGACGGACTACTGTGGAACTTCAAGGGAACTGGAGCCGCGAATCTTTCACGCGGGCACAAGCAGAGGATGATGACCTGGGACTGATAGCCGAATGGAAGAGGGCCTGTGTCCCCAGACCCGGGTGGAACATTGTGAGTGACTGCAGCCCAAAGTTTAAGTCCTACTGGGCACAGTGGGACTCGCTGATTGTAAGGGATGGCCTCATCTGCCGTACCTGGGAGAGCACCGACGGGAAGACATCTCGGGAACAAGTCGTCGTTCCAAAGGCTATGACGGAGGAAGTCCTGAAGGAAGTTCATGGAGGATCATCTGGTGGACACCTGGGGATAAAGAAGACCCTGGAGAAGCTGAGAGAGCGGTTCTACTGGATCGGATGCCGAACAGACGTGGAGAACCACTGCGCGAGGTGCCACGATTGCGCAGCCAGCAAGGGCCCAGGACGAAGACGACGGGGTCCACTGAAGACCTACAACGTGGGCGGCCCCATGGAGAGAGTGGCCATCGATGTTGCTGGGCCATTCCCGTTAAGCGAGGCAGGGAACCGCTACATATTAGTCGTCAGCGACTACTTTACCAAATGGCCGGAGGCGTTTGCGCTCCCTAACCAAGAAGCCGCGACGATTGCAGAGACCCTGGTGAAGGAATTCGTCAGCCGGTACGGAGTACCCCTGGAGCTGCACTCCGACCAAGGGAGGAACTTCGAGTCGCAGGTGTTCCAGAACCTATGCCAGCTGCTGGGAATCCGGAAGACAAGGACAACGCCACTACACCCTCAGTCCGACGGGATGGTAGAGCGATTCAATCGCACCATCGAGAACCATCTTCGAATAGTCGTCAGCGAGCACCAGAGGGATTGGGACAAACATCTTCCACTATTTCTCCTGGCCTACCGCGCCGCCGTGCATGAAGCCACCGGGTGCACACCAGCCCGGGCCATGTTTGGGAGGGAGCTCCGTCTACCTGTCGATCTTGCCTTTGGCCGACCTGGGAATGATCCGATCTCGGTAAGCCAGTATTGTCAAGAACTGGTCGACCAACTGGAGGACGTGCACGCGTTCGCGAGGAGGAAACTGCGGATCGAGACCGACAGAATGAAGACCCGATACGACCAGCAGACGGATGCCGGCGGATTCAACGAGGACGACCTGGTCTGGCTCTTCAACCCATTACGGAAGAAAGGCCTGTCACCCAAACTGCAGAAGTCCTGGGAGGGCCCGTACCGAGTCGTGAAACGGATCAACGATGTCGTCTACAGGATCCAGCGGAGCCTGAGGGCGAAGATGAAGATCGTGCATCTAGATCGCCTGGCAGCCTACGGAGGGACACAGACGGACCAATGATTGATCGGGACGATCAGCCTTTTTAGGAAGGGGGTGGTGTTACGGCTGTGAGTTTGTGTCATCGCTCGCCGCTTGAGTCACAACTGCCCCAGGGGCTGGGCTGTGGCTTGCCTCCTGTATTGCGCGCGCCTTATGCAACAGGGCTACTACAGACAAAGGGATAGTCCAGAAGATTCGTGACTGGACCAGCGGTGGAAACCTCGAGAAGCCGTGGACTCTGGATGGATCTAGAACCATCTATTGAGTCACCGGCCTGCTATATAAGAGTGACCCGTGAAGCAGTTGTTGTTGTGTTTTACGAGCTAGTGTGAGCGTGTATTCTGAGCGACAGAAGTGTGGTGACTTGCGAAACCCCTAGTGTAGCGGCGAAGTGAGGAACATACAGGGGACTGCCGTGTTCTGAGTAAGTGTGCTTTCACTGAGTGTCAGATATTGTGGTGTCGAAATCCTATGACATTGTTTTCTCCCAGCTTGTGAACAGCGTACTTCAAGTGCTCGTAAGTAACTGTATTTGTTTTACCTGAGGAAGAGGGGCAGGTAGCTTCTGCCAAGGCCACCGGACTCATTAGGACGGATTAACTTCTGTGGTCTGTTGCAAGTGAAAGGGGCCAAGAGCGCATAAGGAAGAGATTTGAGGAAACTGGAGAAGGCTCCTAATTGCTTGTGTGTGCTGATTAGTGTAATTTTCTGGCCACAATAAAGTTAATTATTTCTTTAAGCAGTAAATGGTGTGGTGCTTCCTTCCCACCGTAATCCAGTTAACAAAAGTGCCACTAGGGGGTGGCACGTAACAATATATACGAGCGCTGTAATTTTTTCAAGTTCCGATGGTCGGTATAAAAATAACAGATTGACATACCAAACTGATTTTACTACTAAATATTTGCTTGTTGTATTCTTATGTCTCAACATAATCACCAAAACGATTGAAACATTTGTCGTATCGTTACACCAGCTTTCCAATGCCCTCAGCAAAAAATTCTGCCGCCACTGAGGTGGGTACGTCTGAAGAGTCTCCTGAAGTGTTTCCTTTTTGGCGAGGTGTACCTTCAATTCTCGAAAAAGGTGAAAACCATTCACGACCACACTGTGCCTACGTTACGATAGACTTTTTCAAAGAATTCAAGTGTGAAGTTTTGGACCATCTGTCGTTTTGTCCAAACCTGCACTGAATGATTTTCACTTTTTTCGATAATTGAAGGTATGGTTGGGCGGCAACGCCTCGCTAAAAAGGAAACACATTGTGGGGTTTGAAGCCATTTTTCAGTGTTGCCTTAGAAAACGAAAGTTGAGTGCTTTTCAGTCGGTCAACGCGAAGGAAACACTTCAGGAGACTCTTCAGACGTACCCACCTCAGTGGCGGCAGAATTTTTGACGAGGGCATTGAAAAGCTGGTGTAACAATACGACAAATGTTTCAATCGTTTTGGCGATTATGTTGAGACATAAGAATAAAACAAGCAAACATTTAGTAGTAAAATAAGTTTGCTATGTCAATCTGTTATTATTATACAGTCCATCGGAACTTGAAAAAGAAACAACCCTCGTTTATATAAAACGCTATGATTGTCGCCGCTACTATTCAACTGTGTCCTAGAGAAAATTATGAGAATTTGGAATTCCGAACTTAAAATCAAGGGATACGTTCGAGCTGCCTAGGAAAAAGTCGGGAGGCGTCAACTGCTTGGCTTTTGCTTACGATTTTGCGATACTTTCAGAAAACCTAGAGGAAGCAGCCATACATATAAACATCCTAGAAAATTTCGCACGGAAAACTGGGCTTCGGATCTCAAAAGAGAAGACCAAATTCATGACGAAAAACCAACATGGATCACAATTCCTTGAAACAGAGATTGGACGAATTGAGAGGGTTTATTTATTTATCGTATGGCTTTTAGTGCCGGGAGTGTCCGTGGATATGTTCGGTTCGCCAGAGTATGTAGCTGCTTCCAGCGGACATCCTTAGGATGAGCTACAAGTTCCGTTCAATTTCAAGTAGTTCCAACTTTCGCTACCAGATATCAATGATACCTGGTGGTGAACGATGGAACTTTGATAGAGCGTTCCGACGAAATCTAATCTAACAATTTAGCTTCACACAAGTTGAGTCATCGGAAGTACCTTTTATGTGCCATAAATCTATGACATTGCACCGCCGGCTTTACTTCCCCTCCGAAGGAAGGCATACTGTAGGATTTTTAACGCTCTTAAAAAATCCGACGACTCGGCCGGGTTTGAACCCGCTATCTTGGACACAGCAGTTCAGCATGCTACCAACTACGCTACCGAAGGCGCTAATTGAGAGGGTAAAAAAGTTCAAATACCTTCGGCGAGAACGGACTAGCAGGAGTGCACAACCCGCGGCCCTCAAAGTCAATTCATGCGGCCCGCGGATAAATATGTTATACTTTGCTCGAAAATCATGCTTTAGAAACGGCAACGTTTTTTGAAAATACCTACTTATGCGAGCAATCGTTTCCTTTGATGAAACAAACAAAGTAAAAGCGTCGTTCCCGTTTAAGTGATACACTTTTGGAGGGAAATTTGCGCTTTGCCATCTCCAACATTGAACCTGATATTGACAGATTATTGAAAAATAAACAAGATGTTCAGTAAAGAACATATAGCCTACTTTCTCCTAAATGCATGGGTATTGTTATAACTCTTTGTCCTTTTCAAGGAGTATAATTGAATGTTGGTTGTCGTAGCTTGTTGAAATACAACGTGCTATAGGGATATTAAACGTGAATATGAGGTGCCCTTTGCTAGTGCTACCTCTGTAAAAAAAATCATTCAATTCGGATTCACCGTGTTTGAATTGATATGGGGAATGGATTTGCACACATACATGGCCGCTATTTGCAAACTATTGGGCTGATGACCTTGTAGTCAGTCATAAGATGCTTTCCACAAAAAGGCATGTTGTTGCAAAATATGGTAGAGATCAAATTATTAGGATGGTCGTAATTTGATTTAAGCTTTTAACATTTGGGTGGCCGTCATTCCGTTTCCGTCAAGATGGCGGCGATATAAAACATGACACTGAGGAGCCCTTTGCTAGTGCTACCTCTGTACCAAATTTCGTTCCATTCGGTTTCACCGTGTTCGAATTAATAGAGGGAATCGATTTTGACACAAAGATGACCACCATCCGCAAACTATTAGGCTAATGACCTATTAGAATGATCAAAGGATGCTCCCTCCGTAAAGGTATGTTGTTGCAAAATTTGGTAGAGATCGGATGATTAGGTTAGTCGTAATTTGATTTAAGCTTTGAACATTTGTGTGGCCGCCATTACGTTTACGTCAAGACGGCGGCGATATAAAACATGACAATGAGGTGCCCTTTGTTAGTACTACCTCTGTATCAAATTTCGTTCCATTCTGTTTCACCGTGTTCGAATTAATAGGGGGAATCGATTTTCACACTAAGATGGCTGCCATCCGCAAACTATTAGGCTGATGACCTATTAGTTTGGTCAAAGGATGCTCCCCCATAAAGGTATGTTGTTGCAAAATTTGGTAGAGATCGGATGATTAGTTTAGTCGTAATTTGATTTAAGCTTTGAACATTTGTGTGGCCGCCATTACGTTTCCGTCAAGATGGCGGCGATATAAATCATGACACTGAGGTGTCCTTTGCTAGTGCCACCTTTGTACCAAATTTCGTTCAATTCGCGTTCACCGTGTTCGAATTGATAGGGGGGACAGACATTCAGAGTACACACACTCACACACACACACACACACACAGACTCACACACATACACACACACACACACACACACACACACACTTTTTTTTAGCCCTGTGTTGATCTCATAAGTCTACTTTCATTTTTTGCAAAAATCGAAAGTAGGCTAAAAATGCCAAGAATCGCATTAGGGGCATTAGGCTACTACTTGATTTGATGGCCAGTTTGACGATATATTGAGTTTCATTTTTTTATATACAGGGCGCCCGAGAATGTTCTCCGCAGTGGGTACGTGCAGCTATTAGTGGTTGAGTCATGAGTTTAGTTGGCTGCACTGCACTGTGTCCTTCAAAGCGGGACTCCCCCGTGTGAGCTGTCGGTGTGTTTCGCGATAAGTGCGCGAGCCTGCATGTCTTCAGTGTGTATTACAGTCAGCGAGCGTTCAGATAGATTGGAAGAGTGCAACAGTATACAGGCGGTAATGTTTACTACTGAAGAGAGAGTTTTTTTGGTGGAATACACTTTTCGCGAAGGCGATCGGTTTACAGAAAATGTGAAATAAAGATTTCAGGCGCGGTTTCCTAATTCAAAGTGTCCAAAGCGTGATACCGTTCGGGATTTGGTAAGTAAATTTTGTGTGACTGGCTCAGTTCACGATGTACTGCGAACAGGCAGGCCTACGCTTTTAAAAGACGAATAACTTGATGAAATGTCCGATATAATGCAGCGTAGTCCAAGTAAATCAACACTAAAATTATCTCCACAAACAGGAATCTCTAAGTCGACAGCACATAAAGCTGTAAGAGACAAGCTTCAGTTGTTCCCTATAAAGTTACAGTGGTTCATGAATTAAAACAAACTGATTACGGAAAAAGAGTGATGTACTAAATGTTCCAGCATCTGTTATGAATGGCTGTGGTGACTACAAAGTTTACTGTTTATTTGTTACGATGATGCAAGCGGCAGCCGTGCTACCAACATAACTGCTGTAGCTAGCTCGCGCAGAGGCATGTAAGCGCTGCGGAGAACATTTCCGGACTCTCTGTACTTTGATGTTAAAATTCTGTTGTATGTAAAAATAAAAATTTTACAACCTTCTGAGAGTGTTATTTTATTTTATATACCCCTAAACCTTTTCGAACTAGGAGTAGGCTAAGTTGATTGTAAATCAGTAATTTGATACCTTTATAACGCAATTTGCCCAAAAAAAAACTTCAAAAATGGATTTAAACCATTTAGAGGACACAAAAATGGTATTGAAACACATTTTTTGTCTGCTGGTAAAATAGGTTATTCAGATAATAGTAAAATTAGCAGGTATGACTATGTGGTCGTATTCATTGATTTTAAGAAAGCGTATGACTCAATTGACCGCGAGTCGCTACTGAATATTCTGGAAGAATTTGTAGTTGATGACACGTCTCGAAATCTGATTACACAGACTTTGACCGACACAGTGTCAAAAGTAAAATTCATTGGCGAGATCTCAGATCCCTTTGTAATCAAAACTGGTGTCAGACAAGGTGATGGATTATCTCCAATCCTTTTCAACTGTGTATTAGAAAAGGTCATTCGTGAATGGAGGAAGACACTTAGTCGGGAAGAAGGGAATGAAGAACGATTAAGGCTAGGGCCCAAACTGAAAGGGGTGCACGTTGATTGTTTGGCTTTTGCAGATGACCTAGCTATTTTTGCCAACAATATTAAATCAGCCATTGTAAAGATTAATCGGTTGTCAGAGATGGCTGAGAAAGTAGGTTTACAGATTTCCTTTGAGAAGACAAAGTACATGACAAACATCAGTGATGGACCAGAATGGATGAAAACAAACCAAGGAAAGATTAAACGTGTAAAGAAATTTAAATACCTGGGTGAGGTAATCCAGCAAAATGGCCTAGAACAGGAAGCAATTAATCTTAGAATCTGGAAATTAGACCGAGCCTATCACCTGACGAAAAATCTCTATAATAAGAAGTCGCTGAGCATTGGAGCCAAATTAAGACACTACAGCACGGTTGTCAAACCTGAAGCATTATATGCTTCGGAGACTTTGACTATGAACAGGCGGGGACTAGTCGACCAGTTGGTCAAAAGAGAACGCAGGGTATTGAGAAAAATTTTAGGCAACAGATGGGTTGACGGGCACATACGTTTGAAGTCGAACGAAGAGTTATATAGAAAGATAGAACCAGTCACGTCAACAATAAAAAGGAAAAGTTTGTTGTTCTATGGACACATTTTCAGAATGTCCAACGATCGTCTAACAAAGAAAATTTGGAATTTCGTGAAACCAAAGAAGAAAAAATTGGCATGGTTTGAAGAATGTAACAAAGACCTTCTAGAAATTGGTATTCCGGACTGCAAAATTATGAACAGGTGTGAATTCAGACACCTAAACAAAAATTACCAGGGATTTAAGGTAGGGGCAGAACCCAAAAGACGGTGGGGACCTCTTTCAGAAGATCGGAAGAAGGCGCTGAGTGATGGGCTCAAGAGATACTGGCAGGACATCAAAGCTGGCAGACGATCTAGAACGAAACATTGATTTTGATTGTTATTCCGTAGTCCATAGTGGCTCAATTCGAATGTAAAAAAAAAAAAAAATTAGCTTTAGCGGTAGGATTTGGCAAGTGCCTATGAGGGAAGGTAACTTGCGGCCCGCCACTTATTATGTAAAAATAAACTTGGCCCCCACTTAGAGAAAGGTTGTGCACCCCTGGACTAGAGAAAGCTGCTGTGGGAGATCGGATCTCAAACATGGAGAGAGCTTACGGGCTAACTAAAAACATCTACAACAAGAATTGCATCTCTTGGAACGCCAAGATGAACCATTATAACACTGTGGTTAAAACAAAGTGTGTATATGCCAGTTGGAAAAGCTGCAGATCCTAGAAAGATGAATAATTCGGAAAATCATGGGTTCAGTCCAGACTGAAACCTGCTGGAAACTTAGGAACAACAATGAAGTCTACAAAAATGAGAAGAAGATCTTGGAAAAGGAGGAGGTTGTCATTTCTCGGGCATTTGTACAGAATGGACGAAAAGGGAGTACCGTAACTAAAAGGATATTGGACTACCTATGGAAAAAGAAGACAACTACGGCATGGATTAAAGAATTTCGTCAAGATCTAGCTAGGAAGGTCCAACATTCAGGAAGTTCAGAGTTAGATAGGGATACATTTCGGACCATTCTTCAAAATTTGGAAGAGCTCCAAGACGAAAGAACTGCGAAGGCTGGAAGAACCTGCACAGAAGCAGCAGCACAGCGTCCAGTTATGAAAGAATACTGGAGGAAGAGGAAGCTTAAGACGAAGAAGAAATTACGTTTTAGCGTCCTCCTCAGTGATCTATTCGCAATTAATGATAAAACGCTCAGGTGTATGTTTCACAAATCTCGAGCTCTTAAACCTGAGGGAGTTAGAAGATGCGGTTTGTGCCAAAATCTTCCAAATCGTCTTAATAGTACAGGAAAACATTTGCAGAAAAAGGCAACAAGGTCCAAATGCTACAAACAGGCGGAAAATAACTTGGCTAGATTAGGTTTACTCAATCTCAAGGATCGTGAGGAAATTAGTAAATATACTCATACACGGGGTTTTGAGGAAGAAGAGAGAAGACCTACCAGACACGTCTGGTCGCAGCAACGAATACTCGCTCAATTGTTGCAAACGAAGAGTTATTGGGCAAGTGTTGATTCCGCGTGGTCCTAGGAGGCCCATTCGCGCAGAAGGAGAAGTACAGGAAAAAATTCTTGCATTTTGTGAAAAGTCAACGGAAATATATTTACTTGTTTATAAAGTGTGTTTGAATAAATAAACAAGACAATAGCCCCTGCCATCATGGCGTCGCATCGATCCCGCAATTCCCGGTCAATGCGTGTGAGATATTCGAAGTGAAATGCCATGCCCTGTGGTTCTGATTCCACGTAAAAAGGAGGTCCCGTGGCTCATGATCGCATGATTAACGGTCACGTAAAACTAAAAGCTTGCTTCCTTTTTTTTCGATTCCGCAAAACAATAGAGTCGGGCGGGTGGCTTATACACATGCGAGGTTTCTCGCACAGGCCGTCTAGTTAATATTTATTGTTATTATTAATCTCTACTTAGTATAAAACAAAGTCCCCGATTCTTGGATGACACGGGTAATCTCGAGAACCACTGCATGGACTTTGATACGGTTTTCACCATTCAGTAAGGGATATCTTGACGAAGGTTTGTGTTGAAAATAATTGATTTATGATCAAAAGAAGACAAGCAGTAACGATTTAAGTGAAAAAGTCGAAAAAGAAAACCTGGTGTTCATGCGCATCTTAAGCTTACGCTGGGCAAACCGTTAAAAATATCAATATACTATGAGTGTAAGAACTGTTCAGCATGAAACGTTCTACAAAAAAGTCCGCGAGAGCATATCTCCATCTTCAATACATCGCCCACTATAAGTGTTTATAGACTGAACGGAAGGGAGATTTGAGTTTCATGGAGCTCGCCATTATTAAATAACGTCTGACAAGAATTCGTTGCACATGCATCTCCATGATAATATAATTAATAGTCCAGTCAGCGATTTTAACCCATCATGCCGTGACGTAAAACGGATATAGGTCGTAGTTCATTGACATCGAAAAAGAAAGCGCTTATCACGTAATGCATTCATAACTGTTCTCGGGCGAAGCCGGGGCGGGTTGCTAGTATTTCTATACGATAATAACAATATTATTTAGGTTTATACTTGGACCTTTCTCGTAGCTTGGAGAGGAGATCTAATCCCAGCGGTCATTTAGCGTACTAAAGCAGAATCTATTCAGTAATGTAATTTGAATGTCTAGCCCAATGCTGGTGAACCTCGGCACAAAGTTGGTTAAATATAGAATGAGATAATGTTATTTGAGTCGCTGCTTTGAAGTTTGTAGCTTAATAGCTACAAAATTAATGCACTCAAAATGAGCCGTCATGTGATTAAGCTTTTGTGTTGTCCTATAGCAGGGTGAGTTGTGTGTTACAGGGCAGCGGTTTGATTCCCACCTACTGAAGCTGATGCCATTCTAAGTGAGGTTTTCCTTCACAGCCATTTTAGACTATCCGCAAATTGTGTTGTGAGTTGTTCCTTCCTTAGTGCCCAGTATCTCTTCATTCTTTCCGATCTTCTTTTCTCTCTTCTTCCGAGATGATGGGTTTGGATTTTAGTGTAGATTTGTCTTGGAACCTTATACAGTACTTTCGTCTTTAGTAATTATGCTAGCTTTTAGATTGAGTAGGGAATTTTCTGCAATTTTTAATTCTACTGGGTCTTTTTCAGTTTCTCGTATTAGCCCCGAAATGTAATCACCCATCATGTTCTCATTATATTGTCCTTGATAACGTTCCTCAAAGTCCATCACGTCTTGTTGAAAACGTTCCTCTTGCTGTTCTGAATATGCTCCCAAGTTATCTTTAAATTGGTCCAACTGAGCATGTAACATGTGTCCTTAACGATCATTCTGCAACCCATGAGTTTAAAGTTCTCAAGCATAGTGGAAAAACGCTCTTTGTAATTCTCGGCTTTATTATAAGGTGCGATCAAAAAGTAACGAGCCGGAGGCTGGAATGCGCAAATCGGTGACTTCATCGGCTAATCGTGGCGTGTGTAACGAGGTGTGGTTCCAACCAGAGCGTGGAAGGTTACAGCCCGTCGCTAGAGGGCACTTGTGCACGTCACGTGACGATAAAAAGCGAGCAGCAGCATGCATCAATCGTCCAACACTGCCAGTCGCATTGCAAACAGTGACATGGAGGCGTCAACCGAAGAGCAAAGCGGTGTTGTTCGGTTTCTGACAGCGGCAGGAGTAGGGGGAACGGACATTCATCGCCGAATGTCACAAGTGTACGGTGAACCCTTGCAAGGGTCAAGGCGTGGCACAAGCGCTTCAGGGAAGGACGGGTTTCGTTATCCGATGATGCCCGGTCTGGGGCATCCCCTTGCATTACCGATGACAACGTCCAGCTGGTTGATGCACTCATTACCCTGGACTGCCGAGTGACAGTGAACGCCATAGCCGCCGTGGTCGCTCCACGACAATGCACGACCTCATACGGCCTACACAGTCGTGGCACTCCTGCAGAAATTCAAATGGGAGGTTCTCGGCCACCCTCCATACAGTCCAGACCTCCCTCCCTGTGATTACGCCATGTTTGGTCCCCTGAAAAGGGACGATTCACCTCAGACGCCGACGTCCAGCTGTACGTGGGGGAACTGGTTCACATCGCAGCCCAGGGAATTTTTGAGACAGCCATTCACCGCCTCGTGTCACAGTGGGACAAGTGCCTCAATAGCCAGGGCCAATACTTCTAACATACAGGTACTGGTTTCTGTAATCATGCCTCCGGCTCGTTACTTTTTGAACGCACCTTATATAATTAAATTGGTCCAAGTGAGCTTGTGACATGTGTACATTAAGGGACATTCTGCAACCCATGAGTTTTAAGTTCTCAAGCATCGTGGAAATGAGTTCTTTTGTAATTCTCAGCTTTCTTATTTCCAAGACTATGCCATGCTTGCTTTTCGTAATTGTGGAAATTCTTCACTGGCCATTGGTTTCTTTATTATTTTGAGGACCGACGAATATACGAAGGTGGATAAAAAAGTTAGTTGCACTAACGCGCTGCAGGAGCGCGCTGTGTGTCGCAAACGTGGGCACAGCGGTGAAAGGGACAGACACTGCCCACACATCTGTTGGGCAGGTCGCTGTGGTGTCACGCCTTGTATGCGTCGACTGGACGTTCACTCCAAATATGAGGTGGGTGCGACAATCCGATTCCTATGGGCCAAAAGGAAGAATTGCACGGACATCCATTGTGAAATTAGTGCTTTGTATGGGGAGCGAGCCATTTCGCGGCAAGGGATCGTAAAGTAGTGTCAGCAATTCGAAGCCGGACGCACGGACATCACGGACGAATATCTCGAGGGCAGACCCGCAACGTCCAGGACCCGTGCAAATGTCGACAGTATGAATGCAATCATTAGACAGAACGGTGGTCGACATTCCCAGACCGATGAGGAGGTGAAGGCCGCTGTCTCCGTCTGGCTGCAGAACGCTGGAGGAACTTTCTATGCATCCGGCATCGACAAGTTGGTTGTGCGTTCGCAGAAATGTTTGGAGTCTCTTGGAAACTACTGTATGTGGAAAAGTGGCGTTACATTGTATGTCGTTATAGGAGTGTTGCTGTTGTATAGGTGGTGTAATATATGGCCATAACTGGGAAGTGCAACTTATTTTTTGATCTGCCCTCGTACCAGCTTTAATGTTAGCTTCTGACAATGTAGGAAAAATAGTCTTTAAATATTTAAAAGCTTCAGAATCTTGACGAAGAGCCTCTACAAACTGCTTCATGAGGCCTAATTTTATATGCAACGTTATTTATCAATGTATAAAGTACAAAAGTAAACGTCATGAATTATGAATGGCGTGTTTGATTACTGTTTGATGTAGACAGGCAGAATATATGCTTACATAATAGACTCAAAACAAAATATATTGTTTGTTGATTTGTGTAATAGAACCCTTTTTTCATGTATTCCTATATCTCGAATTTTCGATAGCTCGAAGTAATTTCTAACTCCGAAAGCACTTCGATATATCGAAGTTCGGCTGTCACGCTCATTTGCTGCAACAGTGGCATAACTAGAAATCTGTACTTCTCCAGTTTTTACTCCAGTATATTGCTGGAAAATATTCATTATCGATTGATTAAATCGATAATAATCTATGTTTATCTTGACAACGCGGGACTACAACATTTGTTGTGCCAGTTTACGCAAATACTGTACTGCAATTACATCAAGAACGCTGATACTTCCTAATTAAGTTAGCGTCTGTTACACTCATCCAGTGCTTTTCTTTTTGAGGGGGGACGCGGGGGGACGCGGACCCCTAAAACATTTGAAAACTGTTTAAGAAAAATATTGGTTACATTTGTATCTAATCCGGCAAATATAACTTCCGACTTGAAAGTTCGAGTAATTCTTGATTTAAATCGATCCATCGAATCAGTTTCTTTTGGTCGGCAACTCGGCACTCCGTTCTTATAAGCACGCAGGCTATTGTTTGGTAGGTTGTTATTTTGTGTGTATTGTTAGTTTTGAAGGATGAAGATGATGCTGATGATAATTGTTGTTTTAAGGGGCCTAACATCTAGGTTATCGGCCCCTAATGGTTTGGGTGTACGTGAAAATGATAATGAAATATAAACTAAAACTAACTACTGACTTATATACTGTAAGAAGAAATTAAAAACAAAAGGAGAATAAGGCAAATAAAGGACAGGAGGAAAAGAAATGCCCTCAACCCACGAAGAATGCGCATTGAGGGACTTGGAAGGAAGGAGAGCCGTAAAAGGTAGATAGGAAAGTGAAAGAGGAGAGGGTCCGCCCCAGAGGTAATGGATAAAAGGGGGAAAACCGGACCCAGCTCAGGAATCCCTCGGGGTCACCAACACCCGAACCCACCAGCCGTGAGCCCCTGATGGTGTAGTAATATCTAGGGTGCACCAGAAGTGGTGGGGCTACATACACCCTGCCTCCTTGAGGGCCTTGAGCAGAAGGCAGGAGATAACATGAAAAGAAAAAGAAGGCTGACCCCTCGCAGAAGGAGGGTGTCAGAAAAGATGACACAAGGGCCAATTAAGGCGGGAAAGGAAGAGACACCCTAGGCCTTGGATACCCTAATACCGTCGGGGGGTCAGAAGAGAACAAGAGTTGACCAAGTGAGGTCGACAGGAAAGAACACGGAGAGGAGCCCGGCACAAGTAAGTGGAAGCAATGCCGGACTGAGCTGGGGCCCCGTGGTTGCCAACCCACGTCTCACTAGACGTGAGCACCTGTTGGGGGGGGGGGGGAGAGGGGGGAGGATGAAGAAAATAACGAACTATTTAACATCCCTCCCCAGGCATCGAAAAAGCCGAAAGTTAATGATTCGAAGACAAGCAATGACCGGATTTTGAAAATTGCCGAAAATTGCAAGATTGTGATCTTTTGTCGACTACAACTGAAAGTACCCCTTAAATTCTTTTTAGAAAAAAAAAGCACTGGACTCATGTGAAGCAAAGTAATACATTTTCAATTCAATATGGCGTCAGTGCCTTGACATTACTTAAATACTCCACAATTTCATAACTGCCTTTAAATCTTTTAATGCAGTCTCCCACACTCATCAGATTTGAGTTGTGTCACTGTTGTAGCAAATGAGCGAATGATTGCCCAATACATATTGTGTTCGTTTCAAGACACCTGTCCATACTTCCTATGAACAACCCATACAAATGGATTCTTCTTGGATTAAATTCCAACTAAATTCTTCCTTTTGATATAACATCATTCGTTTATTTTCTGCTTTAGAACAAAGCATTGTATGTCGGAAATCACTAATTTACTCGCGCTGTGGTTCGGCAGACGAACATGAAAGCAGTAATTTAAACGATTCAAAGAGTTAGTTAACTATAGGTTTTGATAATCGTTTAAATTCACACAGCAGTTGGAGAATCTCCCTGATTACTGTAATAAATACATACAAGGTTTAAGAAATTGATAACTTCATTTGAAAACATTAAAATACAAATTAGAAAGGGAAAGAGACATGCACATTTTGTCACGCTTAGAAACAATCAGTATTATTAAATAAGAACAAGGTTGTTCTTAATATCTAATAAATCAAGAAGTGCTAGAGGAAATTGTACGGTTGTAAGATAAACTGTTGTTAATCCTTGTCATAAATAAGGCGCTATTAGTAGGGTCAGGTCCACGAATAAGCGTTGGCTCTCAGAATATAAATACAAGTTTTGAATTCCGACGTGGACAGCGACAATACAGAATATGGTTCTCCCTCCATCTTCGGCATTTGCTCAAGACAAATGCCGGGATGGTACTCAATGACGAATTCCTGGGTACTTACCTCAACTCAAAATCTCAATAATTAATTAGAAACAAAACTCGTAGATGAAAACATCCCGAACAATCAATTCGGCTTCAGACAAGGAAAATCCAACCTTCATGCGGTGAAGATCCTGCTAGATGAAATAGAGGATGCTTTACGCCTTACAAAAGGGAAGTATTATGCAGTATTTTAGACTATAACTACTAAAGCTTTTGACTACATAGATCGAAGAATTCTCATCTCAAAGCTAGCAAACATTACCGGGAAAGACCATCCAATAACAGAACTTGTACGAATCATTTCGAATTACAATTTGCTCCAAATCAGTGATGACGTCACCATGACCAAATATATCCTGCAGACCAATGGGGTCTTACAAGGGGACCCAATTTAGTCCCCTTCTCTTTAACATTGTTACCGCTGACTTAGTGAAGTCATTAAATGACAAGGAATCAACATCACTTATACAATCTGCTGATGACATGGTCCTTGGCTCACTTAACAAAGAAAAAAGGAAGCTTGTAGTTTAACGTGACCGTTAATCTCGCGATCATGAGCCACGGGACCTCCGTTTTACGTGGAATCCGAACCACAGGACATGGCATTTCACTTCGAAAATCTCACATGCATTGACCGGGAATCGAACCCGGTCCGCCTTGGTGAGAGGCCAACAGCTTGACCGCTGCGCCACCACGCCCCCCACTTAACAAAGAAGAACTATAATTAGCATTGGACAATATCGCACGATGGGCTGATGAAGTCGTCGGATTTTTTAAGAGCGTTAAAAATCCCTCAGTATGCCTTCCTTCGGAGGGGAAGTAAAGCCGGCGGTCCCATGTCATATATTTATGGCATGTTAAAGAACCTTCCACTAATTACACCTGTGTGAAGCTAAATTGGATAGGTTAAGAATGTAAACAACGCTCTTAGGTTTCTACGTTCGTTGCCGAGACGACTGCGGTGGCGTCCAGTAGCTAAGTTCTGAACTAGGCCTAGTAGTAGTTGACGGTAGCGTTTGGCGGCAAAAGTAGGAACTATTTGAAAAATTCAAAGTTGCAGTCTGTACTTAAATTAAAAAACAATAACACATTAATACAGTCATCACAATTAACACCGGTTATCAGACAGATTCTACACACACCCAAAGTACACGGGGCTACATGACCGCGTTGTCGCAGCCCCTAAACTGAGGAACCAACCGACCAAAATAAATTTAAACTCAATCTTGAAAACTAGTCACTATACTAACACAGGTTATGAAATTTCGGACACCACTTAAGCTTGTAAAAAAATACATTTAAATTCATGAATAATATTGTGTCAAACGTTGAAGGGCTAAATGACCCGGAAAGGTTTCAAATTGTGAGAGTTGGAGAGCTCTATTAATAGTACATTATGCAACGAGCTTATAATGGCTATAATTAAGACACGAGTATTTTTTATAAAACGAGCGTATGCGAGTTTTATAATTTCCATACGAGTGTCTTAATTACCATTATAGGCGAGTTGCATACGACTGTTTATGTTCGACGATAATTATAACTTTATTATATGTTTTAACATAAATATTCATAAATATCTGTTCAGTCACTACAGTAGAATGTTGTGATCGGGTGCTGCGGTGGGTAGTATATCTCTCCTGTCCAAGCTCTCTGGACAACCGATGCATGCGCTCTGTGTGCTTCAATACCATATGTTCAGATTGCGCACCAGTATTCAGTAAAACTGTCACTGAAGTCGTGTCAAAACCACGCGCTGTGTAGAAATTGGTTTTGGGGATATTAAGGTACGGGTACAGTGCTATTTCTTGTCTCATATTCGCCAGTTTATTTACGCGAACATATGGACGGTACGTATTCCATGTCGGTAATTTATTATAGTTCGATGATGTGTTTATGTCCGACATGTTGGATTTTGAGTGCATGCGCGAAGGTATCGTTACCTAATTGGTCAATGAACGAGCTCTGATTGGCTGGAGAAACTGTATCATAATGAAAAACGGTGTTATAATGACCATCATTATGATACAGTTTTCTAACACATAATAGTGAGGGTCGAACATAAACTAACAAACAAAATTTTGAAAATATCTTATGGCCTAAACGCAGTTCCGGAAAATAGTTTAAAATTACTCCATTTTTGCTCGTTTTCATTTTGACTCAAAACCTAGCCAAATTAACTTATTTACAAAATTCTTTCTCCCCTCCCCTCCTGATAAGAACCGTATTGATGCACTGCAATTTCCACTTAAGTGGCGATCAATCTTTGACAGTTGACACTCTTGTCCGATATCACTGAAAGCGACAGTTTTGTACGAGAACAAGTCTCAGGTAGACCCTAAGACAGCGGGTTCAATTCCCACCTCCGCCATCCTGGAAGTGGTTTTCCGGTGTTTTCCCCACCTCTACTCCAGGCAAATGCAGCGATGGTTCCAAACTCAAGGCCGAGGCCACCTCCTTCCTAATCCTCATATGAATTACAAATACACACATTTATACAGCCATCACAAAAACACAGGTTATCATACAAATTACACGCACACACCCAAGTACATGGGGCTACTTAACCACGATGTCGCTCAGCCTCTCAATTAATCAACTACCGTACAACGAATTAGTTATTTGTTTTATTTTTCGTTGCGGGCGTGGTGGCGCAACGGTCAAGCTGTTGGCGTCTCACCAAGGTGGACCGGGTTCGATTCCCGGTCAATGCATGTGAGATTTTCAAAGTGAAATGCCATGGATTCCACGTAAAAAGATGTCTCATGGCTCATAATCGTGAGATTAACGGTCATGTAAAACGTCCTTCCTTTATTTTTCGTTATCCTGCTCTGTGAACCCGCTCTGGACGGGCAATCAATGGACATCTTCTAAGTAGGAATGCTTAGCTTCTATGCCCAAGATCGCGGGTTCAAATCCGGCCGAAGTCGTCGGATTTTTTAAGAGCGTTAAAAATCCCTCAGTATGCCTTTCTTCGGAGGGGAAGTAAAGCCGGCGGGCCCATGTCATATATTTATGGCATGTAAAATATCCTTCCACTAACTAAAATTGTGTGAAGCTAAATTTGCAGCTTAGATTTCATTAATGCTCTATAAGTTGTGGTGGCATCTTGTAACCAAGGACGCAGCTAGATGTCGTAGACGGTAGCATTTGGTAGCAAAAGTAGAAACTACTTGAAATTGATCGTCTGCAGTCCTTACCTGAATTACAGATAACACACACTAATACAGCCATCACAATTAACACCGATTATCAGACTGCCCATAACCTGAGAAACCAACCAACATAATTAGGAATATTAACCGTGAGATTCACTGGAATGTGTCTGTTTCACGTGTCAGTGTTCCTGAGGGTTCTCGCTAACATCTCACTGTCACATGTTATAAACACTTCCTGGAACATATTTCAAACTTGCTGTAGGTGGCAGAGATCTTCAATTAATTCTCAACAGAGTGACCATTAGGGCCCGGATGTTAAAGCCGTAAAAAGTTTAAAAATGCACTTAAAATTTTGAAAAATGACTGTAATAAATGACCTGAAAATTTGAAAAATGCACTATGAAATGGAGAAAATGATCTTATAATAATAAACCCTCCAATAATTCAAAAATGGCATCTTAAGCTCAAACTGAAAAGTCAATCAAAATAGATTTCTAGCAAATAACAAAAGGTTTATGTTCACTTTAGTCTGAGTTGCACTGCACTACGAATGTCATTGTGATGTTGTCAAATGTAAATGATCTGCCGTTTCAGCCAACAAGTTTTTATATTTCGAAAAGCTGCGTTCAACATCAACTGATGTGATCGGAGCGTACTTGAAGTGAGGAAGGTCGTTTGCTGCTAACTCGGAGAGACGTAACTCCCTCATATAAAGCTGTGACATGACTAAATTGTAAAAAAAAAAAAGAGCTTAAAAGGCCGTTCTCTCTGAAATATTACCCAAAAAAATCTACCAAACTTAAAAATATGCTCTTACTAGCAGGTACCCGCGGCTTCGCTCGCGATCAAGACAATGGGGACGATGCATTATTGCTGATAGTTGGTTTATTCTATTACAGCAATCGCGGCTACAGGTGGGTAGATTCAAATTCTGAGAATTCTGATACATACAGTATATAGATATGAGCAGCAAAGTGGGAATTTTATAGAGTTGTGAACACATTTGAAAATTTTAGTTTTGGTTTTGCCATCTTCTGCTGAGACATAACGATTTTGTTGTCCGGATACTCGCCAGCACGCCACATACAGTTGTCCATGGGAAATAATGGTATTTTCTAAACGTACACCTGGAATGGCAAATCTATCTGAATATGGGGAATTAAAAGTATTTTTCCTTAAGCTATTCTGGGTATAATTTTGCCACACTTATTGATGATTTGAACGTCAACATGTCGCTATTAATAGACCTATAGTAAAATATCTCTCACCTTGGTCACTGATGTACATTATGCAGTCACTTCCAGTGTTACATCCCAGGGATTGAAATTCTCCAACAACCCTTTTGCCTCACATGCCTCTCTAAGTAATTAAAATTCCCGATTGTAGTTGTTTGAGTCTTAAGTTTTTTGACTGGTTTGATGCAGCCCTCCATGCCTCGCTCTCCTGAGCTAATCGTTTCATCACTACATAGCTACCACACCCTACATCCGAGGCAATCTGTATAACCCTGGTCTACCCCTACAGTTCTTGTCCTTGACCCTCCCATCCATAACTAAGCTTGCTATTCCTGGGTGTCTTAATATGTGTCGTACCAACCTATCTCTTCTCTTCATTAGCAGTCGCCAGAAACATCTCTCCTCTCCCACTCGTCTTAATACCTCTTAATTTGTAACGCTATCTCCCCATCTGATCTTCAACATTCTCCTGTAATACCACATTTCAAACGCTTCAATTCTCCTCTTTTCTGCAGCACCATTAGTCCAAGTTTCACTTCCTTATAGTGACTCAAAAGCTTTCAAAAATGACATCCTAATACCTAAATGTATATTCGATGTCAAGAGATTCCTTTTTGTGTAGAAATGCTTTCCTTGCCTGAGCCAACCTGCTTTTTATATCCTCTTTGCTTCGTCCATTACTGGTTATTTTGCTTCCTAAGTACCGGTAACAGAAGTCTCCTACTTCCCGTAGCGTTTCACCTGCCAATTTGATGTCCATAGAGGTTTCTGATTTATTTCGGCTGCATTCCAATAATTTTGTTTTACATTTATTGATTTTCATCATGAATTCATTCGTCAAGACGGAGTCCATACCATTCAAAAACTCGTTCAAATCTTCTGGCGTATTGGCCAAGATGACGATGTCATCAGCAAATCTCGGAGATGAAATTATTTCTACTTGAATCTTCACTCCGACTTTAAATTGTTCTCCAATTTCCTGATTATTGTGTTTTTAGAGATCTTTGAAATGCGTTGCCCTCGCACATGGTGTAGATGCATTGTCAAAGGAAAACATTCCATGTTACGAACATGGGCCGAATAACCTGTACCGAAAGCCTATTCTGGACAGCAGTTCCTTGAACTCAGATTTGCCAACATTTTATTGTATCTTTCCATGTGGTATGTCTCTGTATCTCAACATACAGAAGAGTGCTTTAAAAATCATGTCTTGTGTAAATTTTGGAAAATGTAGTGAGAGTGGTTTTTGCCGGAGTGGATACTCGCTAGTAGATATTCTTTTCAGTAAAATAGACTGGTTCACAATTTGGTAAGTGCACATTGAGGTATATGACGGCGGGATGCCTTAAGTGTTAAGGAAACGGCAATAGCCGCCTAAGAGCTTCGTTGCTATTGAAATTATGACCAGACCGATATTTGTACTTAACTATACGGGATTTGTGAGCCCAGTGTTTATGAAATTGAACGTAGCTATATCGCTACCTTTATTTAATAGCCGCTACTGTAGTGTTTAAAAATTAAAGGTGGTATTAGAAGGCGCTTCCCCTAATATTTTTTACCCCTGGCACTACAGCCCATGAAGGGCCTAGGCCTATCATGCGACCGCTTCCCAGCCATTTGGCCTGCAGATATTGTGGTGACGCGTGGTCAGTGCATAGTGTCCTCTCAGCCGTTAATCTTGTTCTTCGTGACCGGCACGCTGCCTCACAGCTACTCAATTGTCCTCACGAATCTGAGTTCAGCCCGTTGCAGCCCTCACGTCAGTGTCTAAAATCTCTGACGGAGCCAGGAATCGAACCCGGGGCCTCCGGACGGGAGGCAGGCGCGCTACACTGTTCTTATTGTGTTTATATATATCTTGAAAAAGATAATAAATGAATTGGCATTGCCTCCTAGAGGGATATATAGAAAATCGGCCATTTGGCCTGCAGATATTGTGGTGACGCGTGGTCAGTGCATAGTGTCCCCTCTGCCGTTAATCTTGTTCTTCGTGACCGGCGCGCTGCCTCACAGCTACACAATTGTCCTCACGAATCTGAGTTCAGCCCATTGCAGCCCTCACGTCAGTGTCTAAAATCTCTGACGGAGCCGGGAATCGAACCCGGGGCCTCCGGACGGGAGGCAGGCGCGCTACACTGTTCTTATTGTGTTTATATATATCTTAAAAAAGATAATAAATGAATTGGCATTGCCTCCTAGAGGGATATATAGAAAATCGGATGTCATACCTTGAGGTAGTGTTGCCATGGAAACGGACTTGCGATTAGTTCATCAGACCGAAGATAGTTTTCTGCGAATATCTTTGAAACTGTTGGTTTTAGAGCCTTAAAATGTAGTTTTCGGTGTCCCATAGGGACATACCGAGTATTGTTTCTTGCATCGAAGGGAGTAAAATGAGCTTTGTCCGGACTTTATGCGACAACTTCGATATTTTGTCCTGGTTGAGTATTTTTGGTGACTTTTCAGTTATGTTGCCCATTCCACGGGAACAATGATTTATTTCCGGACAAAAGGCAGCCTATATGTTATCCCATGGTATAAGCTGTCTCCATTTCAAATTTCATCCAAATCCGTCCAGCCGTTTTAGTGTCAAGAGGTAACAAACTAACACACACACTCAGACACACACACACACACACACACGGACACACAGATTTTCACAATTATAATATACTAGCAGGTACCCGCGGCTTCGCTCGCGATCAAGACAATGGGGACGATGCATTATTGCTGATAGTTGGTTTATTCTATTACAGCAATCGCGTCTACAGGTGGGTAGATTCAAATTCTGAGAATTCTGATACATACAGTATATAGATATGAGCAGCAAAGTGGGAATTTTATAGAGTTGTGAACACATTTGAAAATTTTAGTTTTGGTTTTGCCATCTTCTGCTGAGACATAACGATTTTGTTGTCCGGATACTCGCCAGCACGCCACATACAGTTGTCCATGGGAAATAATGGTTTTGTCTAAACGTACACCTGGAATGGCAAATCTATCTGAATATGGGGAATTAAAAGTATTTTTCCTTAAGCTATTCTGGGTATAATTTTGCCACACTTATTGATGATTTGAACGTCAACATGTCGCTATTAATAGACCTATAGTAAAATATCTCTCACCTTGGTCGCTGATGTACATTATGCAGTCACTTCCAGTGTTACATCCCAGGGATTGAAATTCTCCAACAACCCTTTTGCCTCACATGCCTCTCTAAGTAATTAAAATTCCCGATTGTTGTTGTTTGAGTCTTAAGTTTTTTGACTGGTTTGATGCAGCCCTCCATGCTTCGTTCTTCTGAGCTAATCGTTTCATCACTACATAGCGACCACACCCTACATCCGACGCAATCTGTATAACCCTGGTCTACCCCTACAGTTCTTGTCCTTGACCCTCCCATCCATAACTAAGCTTGCTATTCCTGGGTGTCTTAATATGTGTCGTACCAACCTATCTCTTCTCTTCATTAGCAGTCGCCAGAAACATCTCTCCTCTCCCACTCGTCTTAATACCTCTTAATTTGTAACGCTATCTCCCCATCTGATCTTCAACATTCTCCTGTAATACCACATTTCAAACGCTTCAATTCTCCTCTTTTCTGCAGCACCATTAGTCCAAGTTTCACTTCCTTATAGTGACTCAAAAGCTTTCAAAAATGACATCCTAATACCTAAATGTATATTCGATGTCAAGAGATTCCTTTTTGTGTAGAAATGCTTTCCTTGCCTGAGCCAACCTGCTTTTTATATCCTCTTTGCTTCGTCCATTACTGGTTATTTTGCTTCCTAAGTACCGGTAACAGAAGTCTCCTACTTCCCGTAGCGTTTCACCTGCCAATTTGATGTCCATAGAGGTTTCTGATTTATTTCGGCTGCATTCCAATAATTTTGTTTTACATTTATTGATTTTCATCATGAATTCATTCGTCAAGACGGAGTCCATACCATTCAAAAACTCGTTCAAATCTTCTGGCGTATTGGCCAAGATGACGATGTCATCAGCAAATCTCGGAGATGAAATTATTTCTACTTGAATCTTCACTCCGACTTTAAATTGTTCTCCAATTTCCTGATTATTGTGTTTTTAGAGATCTTTGAAATGCGTTGCCCTCGCACATGGTGTAGATGCATTGTCAAAGGAAAACATTCCATGTTACGAACATGGGCCGAATAACCTGTACCGAAAGCCTATTCTGGACAGCAGTTCCTTGAACTCAGATTTGCCAACATTTTATTGTATCTTTCCATGTGGTATGTCTCTGTATCTCAACATACAGAAGAGTGCTTTAAAAATCATGTCTTGTGTAAATTTTGGAAAATGTAGTGAGAGTGGTTTTTGCCGGAGTGGATACTTGCTAGTAGATATTCTTTTCAGTAAAATAGACTGGTTCACAATTTGGTAAGTGCACATTGAGGTATATGACGGCGGGATGCCTTAAGTGTTAAGGAAACGGCAATAGCCGCCTAAGAGCTTCGTTGCTATTGAAATTATGACCAGACCGATATTTGTACTTAACTATACGGGATTTGTGAGCCCAGTGTTTATGAAATTGAACGTAGCTATATCGCTACCTTTATTTAATAGCCGCTACTGTAGTGTTTAAAAATTAAAGGTGGTATTAGAAGGCGCTTCCCCTAATATTTTTTACCCCTGGCACTACAGCCCATGAAGGGCCTAGGCCTATCATGCGACCGCTTCCCAGCCATTTGGCCTGCAGATATTGTGGTGACGCGTGGTCAGTGCATAGTGTCCTCTCAGCCGTTAATCTTGTTCTTCGTGACCGGCGCGCTGCCTCACAGCTACACAATTGTCCTCACGAATCTGAGTTCAGCCCGTTGCAGCCCTCACGTCAGTGTCTAAAATCTCTGACGGAGCCGGGAATCGAACCCGGGGCCTCCGGACGGGAGGCAGGCACGCTACACTGTTCTTATTGTGTTTATATATATATCTTGAAAAAGATAATAAATGAATTGGCATTGCCTCCTAGAGGGATATATAGAAAATCGGCCATTTGGCCTGCAGATATTGTGGTGACGCGTGGTCAGTGCATAGTGTCCCCTCTGCCGTTAATCGTGTTCTTCGTGAGCGGCGCGCTGCCTCACAGCTACACAATTGTCCTCACGAATCTGAGTTCAGCCCGTTGCAGCCCTCACGTCAGTGTCTAAAATCTCTGACGGAGCCGGGAATCGAACCCGGGGCCTCCGGACGGGAGGCAGGCGCGCTACACTGTTCTTATTGTGTTTATATATATCTTAAAAAAGATAATAAATGAATTGGCATTGCCAACTAGAGGGATATATAGAAAATCGGATGTCATACCTTGAGGTAGTGTTGCCATGGAAACGGACTTGCGATTAGTTCATCAATCAGAGCGAAGATAGTTTTCTGCGAATATCTTTGAAACTGTTGGTTTTAGAGCCTTAAAATGTAGTTTTCGGTGTCCCTAGGGACATACCGAGTATTGTTTCTTGCATCGAGGGGAGTAAAATGAGCTTTGTCCGGACTTTATGCGACAACTTCGATATTTTGTCCTGGTTGAGTATTTTTGGTGACTTTTCAGTTATGTTGCCCATTCCACGGGAACAATGATTTATTTCCGGACAAAAGGCAGCCTATATGTTATCCCATGGTATAAGCTGTCTCCATTTCAAATTTCATCCAAATCCGTCCAGCCGTTTTAGTGTCAAGAGGTAACAAACTAACACACACACTCTCACACACACACACACACGGACACACAGATTTTCACAATTATAATATATATAGGGATATAGGGATATAGGGATATAGGGATAATGGAGAAATAGCAAAATGTGCAAAAAGATGCAAAATAAAAATGACGTATTTGAAGACGGGGTGGCCCGTCCGGAGTTTCTATGTACTTCAGCATTGTTTTAGGCAGCTCAGTAAAAATATGACATGTCGTCAACATCCGGGCACAAGTGACTACCTTCAATTACGTATGTCCTTACTTCAGTGGGTGGACTACCAACTCAGGCTCCAACAACAGCGTTTCCTAACCCGAGAGCCACGAAACACTAATGGACCCCGTCAAGGTGTTTGCTGGGTCACGAAATCTTTGGTTGGTTGATTCCTTAGTTTAGGGACTGCAACAACGCGGTCATGTAGCTCCGCGTACTTTGGGTGTGCGTAGAATCTGTGTGATAACCAGTGTTAATTGTGATGACTGTATTAGTGTGTGTATCTGTTTTAATTCAAGTAAGGACTGCAGACGATAATTTCAAGTAGTTCTTACTTTCGCGATCAAATACTACCGTCCACGACACCTAGCTGTGAACTTGGCTACTACTAGACACCATCGCAACCAGCGCCTGGTGACGAACGTTGAAACTTAAGAGCATTAATCAAACCTAACCTACAAATTTTGCTTCACACAAGTTTTGTTAGTGGAAGATTCTTTTACATGCCATAAATCTATGTCATGGGCCCGCCGGCTTTACTTCCCCTCCGAATGAAGGCATACTGAGCGATTTTTAACGCTCTTAAAATCCGATGACTTCAGCCGTGTTTGAACCCGCGACCTTCGGCATACAAGCTCAGCATGCTACCAACTACGCCACCGAAGCCACCCACGAAATCTTTAAATCAGGGGTCTACAGCAGGGGTTCTCTAACTTCCTCTGTCGCGCCCCCCTTCTGAAACATGAAGCAGCTTCGGTGGCGTAATTGGTGTCATGCTGAACTGCTGTGCCCAAGATCGCGGGTTCGAACCCGGCCGAACCCATCGGAATTTTTATGAGTAATAAAATCCTTCAGTATACCTTCCATCGGAGGGGAAGTAAAGCCGGCGGTCCAATACCATATATTTATGGCATATAAAAGATCCTTCCACTAACTAAACTTGTGTGAAGCTAAATTTCAAGGTTAGATTTCGTTGGAACGCTCTATCAAAGTTCCAACGTTCACCACTGGGTGTCAGTGATATCTGGTAGCGAAAGTTGGAACTACTTGAAATTGAACGGAACTTGGAGCTCACCCCATGGGTGTCCGGTTGAAGCAGCTACAGCCTCTGGCAGGCGAGCTGAACATGTCCTCGGACACTCTCGGTACTAAAAGCCATACGCTAAATAAATAAATAAATAAATAAATAAATAAATAAATAAATAAATAAATAAATAAATAAACCTTTCTCATAGGCTACTTCGCACAAATTTAAATAAAAAAGCGTATCACAAGATATAGAATATTTGCTTCTGTCGGTCTTATGAGGGTTGGTGTAAGAGTACTGTTTATCTGTTTCATGGCTAACATCTATTAATGGTTGATTATGATTGGCTGGTTCGAGTCAATTGACTCCTGACCGCTAGGTAGCTCTAGTGTAGAACTTAAAAAGTCAAGTTCGAAGTAATTCTACCCAACTGTACTGTGGAAGAGTTTGTGTTTTCATGATTGGACAATACAGCCATCTAAGAACTCACCTTTGAATGACAATCTGTTTGCCACGTAGGGTGAGTGGTTAACGTGTCGGTCTACTAATCCCCAAGCTTGCAGGTTCGCTCCTGGCCGTGGTAAGTGATTTTTTTTAATCCGGCAAAAACTACGACACGTATGTCATACGATGTTGGCATGTCAAAGAATCCATTTGAATTCAGTAGGCCGTGTTCATAGTGGCAAAATTAATCTCAGGCGTTTCCGCCAACACAAAGTTCCTCCATTCTCTACTAGAAAACGAGTGTCAAGGAGCTTAGATATCTAACCTCCTTGACTTTCATAGCGTTCCAAGGAACGACGAAATTTGACATGCAAGCTACCCTCTGGGTGCAAATAACAAAGCTTGCACCCGGCACCCGAGGCCATACGATATTAAAATTAAATGGCAATCTTACTCGAAAACGAATTATAGCCTAATATCCTGAGCAGTCTCCGTGGCTTAGGCGGAAGCACGCCGGCCTCTCACCGCTGGGTCCGTGGTTCAAATCTCGGTCACTCCATGTGTGATTTGTGCTGGACAAAGCGGAGACAGACAGGTTTTTCTCCGGGTACTCCGGTTTTCCCTGTTACAATTTCATTCCAGCAACTCTCTCCACTATCATTTCATTTCATCTGTCATTCATTTAATCAATGCCCCAGGGGAGTGCGACAGGCATCGGCAGCCGGCACATTTCATATCCTCGCCGCTAGATGGGGGGCTTCATTCTTCCCATTCCCTGATTCGGTCGGTTGGCTGGAAGCAGGCTGTGGATTTTCATTTCATCCTGGTAGAGCGACCTTCATTAAGCGTTGACCAATCAGAGTTGATAATAAGAAAGACAGAGCAGGATGTAAGCGGCATGATTGAACGGCGGGTTGGACACAGGGAGGATTTTATAAATATAAGTCCCGTGGTCATTAACCCACATCCCATTGGTTGTGAAACCCTTGGGAGTGCAGGCCTGTGAAAGTTCCATGACGACTGATGTGGGAAGGTCCCTTGTTAGTACAGGATAAGTACAGCATAAAGGCCTTTACTTACCGCGAACACAGTGCAGGACAATAAAAACAAGTAAGGTCATAAAATGCGAGACTACAGACACCAAGATACAAGTTTATTGCACATTGCCCAACATATAAACTCTCTCTAAGTACTGCGGTAACCGAAATGTAAAAGGGAATCACAGACTGCGGCGCGTAGTCATTAAACATTACATTTATTTATTTATTTATTTATTTATTTATTTATTTATTTATCGTATGGCTTTTAGTGCCGGGAGTGACTGAGGACATGTTCAGCTCGCCTGAGTCTGTAGCAGCTTCCAGCGGACACCATTAGGGTGAGCTACAAGTTCCGTTCAATTTCAAATAGTTCCAATTTTCGCCACCAGATATCAATGATACCTAGTGGTGAACGTTGGAACTTTGATAGAAAGTTCCGACGAAATCTAACCTAACAATTTAGTTTCCCACAATTTTAGTCTGTGGAAAGTTCTTTTATAAGGTGCGTTCAAAACGTAACGAGCCGGAGGAATAATTACAGAAACCAGTACCTGTATGTTAGAAGTATTGGCCCTGGCTGTTGAGGCACTTGTCCCACTGTGACACGAGGTGGTGAATGGCTGTCTCATAGAATTCCCTGGGCTGCGATGCGAACCAGTTCCCCACGTACAGCTGGACGTCGGCGTCCGAGGTGAATCGTTGGCCCCGCAGAGCCCTTTTCAGGGGACCAAACATGGAGTTATCACAGGGAGAGAGGTCTGGACTGTATGGAGGGTGGCCGAGAACCTCCCATTTGAATTTCTGCATGAGTGTCGCGACTGTGTTGGCCGTATGAGGTCGTGCATTGCCGTGGAACAACCACGGCGGCTATGGCGTTCACTGTCACTCGGCGGTCCTGGGTAATGAGTGCATCAACCAGCTGGACGTTGTCATCGGTAATACAGGGGAGTGCCCCAGACCGGGCATCATCGGTCGGCTAACGACACCCGTCCTTCCATGAAGCGCTTGTGCCACGCCTTGACCCCTGCAAGGGACATGCAGTGTTCGCCGTACACTTGTGACATTCGGCGATGAATGTCCGTTTCCCCTACTCCTGCCGCTGTCAGAAACCGAACAACACGTCTTTGCTCTTCGGTTCACGCCTCCATGTCACAGTTTGCAATGCGACTGGCAGCGATGGACGATTGATGCATGCTGCTGCTCACTTTGTATCGTCACGTGACGTGCACGCGTGGCCTCTAGCGACGGGCTGTAACCTTCCACGCTCCAGTCGGAACCACACCTCATTACACACGCCACGGTTAGCCGATGTCGTCACCGGTTTCCGCATTCCAGCCTCTGGCTCGTTACTTTTTGATCGCGCCTTATACATACCATAAATCTATGACATGGAACTGACGGCTTTACTTCCCCTCCGAAGGAAGGCATACTGAAGGATTTTTAACGCTCTTAACAAATTCGACGACTTCAGCCGAGTTTGAACCCTCTATCTTGGGCACAGCAGTTCATCATGCTACCAACTACGCCACCGAAGCCACATTACAAAGAACACAAGAAACGCAGTTTTTTCCCGTAATGAATCCGGGAAGTGTTTGCTGATTAAAATGATATTAGAATATTTATGTACGACCATGCCAAAATATTAATATTATATGCCAGAAAACTGTATCTTAAAGAGACTCATTATAGTTCAAGTTTAATTATGATACAGGTTCTCCACCAATCAGAGCTCAAGATTTTCATTACGATACAGCTGTTTGACCAATTAGGTAAGGATAGCATCACAACTGCGCTGACTTCCACGGCCTCCTATTTTTAATTTCACTGTGTGGCTAGTGCCATACTGTAGTGGAGTATTCGAGGAGGCCGTGGTCAAATACGAACAAGGTATTCTTTGCGTCGCATGCGCTCTGTACAGTGAACGAAACTGGCGGAATCTCGGAAGATATTTATGAATATTTATGTTCGAACCTAAAATAAAGTTATAATTGTCGTCGAACATAAACAGTCGTATTCAACTCGCCAATAATGGTAATTATAAAAAGAGCGATTCGAGTTTTATAATTTACATACGAGTATGTTAATTATTCCCATTATAGGCTTGCTGCACAATATATTATTTCGCATTTAAATTACGTTTAGTCCAGCCAATTAAAAGATATCTCACAAGAGGACCACGCCTCCTTGTCATCACCAATTTCATCCCAATTTATGGTGCATTTACAAGGCCACCGAGAGTATTTAAGGGCCCCTATGCAATTTTTTTTCTCGGGCCCCTATAATAATAATAATAATAACAATAATAATAAATGTATTGCAGCCGAATGGCCAGGAAAGGTTTACAATATCAGGTTACAGGTTTACAATAGATCATAGTTGCACTGTTAGTAGTGGAGTAAGGCGGTTTCTAACTCCCCCCACCACCACTCCCTCTGACGTCACATACTAACCCGCAATACATTCAGGGGCAAAGTCAATATCTCTCAAACGCATGGTCCGATTTTGACAAATGAGGTGTCGTTGGACTCGGGTTGACGCCCTCTTTCCAATGGACCACTCATTTCAACCCCTAAATAAAACCTACCCCTACTAGGGGGTGAAATTTTAATTTTTTAGTGAAAGCCTCTTTTCAAATGGGACATGTATAAGGTGCGCTGCTAAAATGAACTTAAATGTTGTTGCTCATATCGCGCATGCGTTTTTCTGGCTGCCGCTATGGATGAACATTTTTGTTTTTGTTTTGTACGCATGCGCACTTGGGATTTTTGTAAGAGGGCGAGCTCTTTGAAAAAAAATGATTGATGAGAAGAGGTTTTGGTGGTGAGGAGAGAACCAGATAGTCGCCTACTTTCCTACGACGTTTGCCGATATCTCTCGAACGCAAGGTCGGATTTGGACGTGTGACGTGTCAAATCGCTTGTCTCAAAGCCCTATATATGTTATTAATAGGTTAAAGTTTTGAGAATGAGGGAAACAGGCGTTTTGGGGTAAAATTATGATTTTAGACTTTTTCTGATATTTCACGAATGCCTGGTCGGATTTGGTCCTATGACGTGTCAAATGGCTTGTCTCGAAACCCTCTTTATTTTGGTAATAGGTTAAAGTTTTTGAGAATGAGGGAAACAGAATTTTTTGTTGTAAAACCGTGATTTTAGACTTTTTGTTATATCTCACAAACCAATAACGCCAGAGACGTATACGAGGGGTCGTAGGACTCGGGGTGACGCCCCTCCCCTATCTCCCTTTCGAATATAGTATTTATGTTTAAAAAAATGCGAAAGAGCCTAACGACACTTATGTTGAAAACATTTCAGTTTTTAAAACTTTTCTTAAATTTGTCTAAAATGTTCATGACGAGTGGTTGTAGATAGAAAGAGACGATACCACTGGACACGTGTTTCAACGAAGCTATTACTGGCCACGGTGGTGATATACCAATACAGTATTCGCTATTTCGATGAGACGGCGGGTCGAGGGTTCGTTTTCTGATTTTTCCTATGATGGAATTCCTAATTCCTAAACCCCCTGAAGGGGGTCTTTAACGTGTAAACGATTATGAGTGACATGACAAATGATAATTCCTTGATTCGATGAAGTTGGCTTTAGATAGAACAAACAGAACTTGGTTATATGTTGCTTGAAGTGAGTATAGAAAACAAACTTGCTGGGGCAGACTGACAGGATGTGAATGTTATTTGATCTTATTGGAATGCATTGACTTGACAGGGCAATGAAAAAAGCACAGAGATGCTGAGGACACTTGAAGGTCAAACGATATGGCAACCATGGTGGGAGGGGGAAGCTAGGATGATGTCGCCGATCATGTTCAATGGATGAATTTATATTTTGCGAAGCATTGTTCGGAGAGGGTCATGGGACGACTTGTTTTAAGGGTATTTATTTTTTCGATGTTTCCTATGGTGGACTCATTGATTGAAATAATCCAAAACTGCTAGGGCATGGCCTTGAGATTTTATAAACCGATAATGGGATTTTGACATACAAGATCCACTCAGAACTTGACATGATGTCATTCTTTTTATGGCTTATGAATTTCCCCAAAAAAGACCCAAAACAACAAGATCATGGACTTTTGCTTTTCTTAATATATTGCAAACCCATAATGTAAGATGTTTACTGTGAGTGACGAAATCTAGCTAGGTAACGAAAGAATTATTGTAGGATATATGTATGGTGACTGACACGTCTTTGACCATTGGAACTTGTTTTCAGATCTGACTGTAGTACATAGGGAGTATAGGTTGTAGGCATGGATTGACAAACGGTGCACACAAAATTCAATTTATCGATTCAAGAATTAAGAGTAGACTATCATTAATTAATTGGTTAAAGAGTGTAGCTAAAAATAAAAAAATGGTGACTACATTAAACTAAACTGAACCAAGTCGAATCAAACCCAACCGAACCAAACCAAGCCTAAAGCAAACCAAACCTAATCAAGAACAAGCCAAGGGCTTAAGTGTAAAACTTGTGGGGGAATGCAGTCATTGGCAATGTCCAAAGGAAGGGATAACGCTCTACCTCTAGAGGGTAAGGTAAAGCTAGCGCATGGTGCTAATGCATATTCCCAAGTACATGAACCACACACACACACAACTATCCTATGCTGTTTTTATGAGTTAACTGTTAAAACTTACTCAGTGGTTACTGAGCAAGATGGTCGCTACACACAACAAGCTTTAAATACTTGAGGCTAATAATCTATACACACACACACACACGCTTGTTCTAAACTAAACTGTCTTGCTGGCAGTGCTCACACAGTAGGCAAATGACAGAAATGCTTGGCTAACAGAAATACAATCATTTTCGTTTGTCTAATGTTACCAGCTAACCATTACATGCTATAGTGGTGAGCACATGTGCCTCTTGCACTGGAGATCGTAACTCGATTTCTAGCTCTAAGGCCTAGAATGAATCAAACTAAGAAAGAAGGGTATGGTGACGCAGTGGTTAAACTGTTAGCCTTTCACTAAGGTAGACTAGGGTTTGATTTTAGGTTAATATACATGTCATAAACAAACAAACAAAAAAAGCGGAGATAATGTTTAAAACTGATTACACTTGTCTCTTTTTAAATTATTACTTAGATTGCAAATACAAAGGTGGACTGGGTTTGATATTCAGTTAATGCTGCCTATCGCATACTAGCCTGTAAGAAAGCCAAACAAGCAAAAGGCGTAGGTAGAGCAGTGGTAAAATCGCTATGTGTAGAGAACTACCTAACGGTTTTATGAACTGGCAATGGTATGTCGCATAAACAGTGCAGGATACAATCCAGCAACCATAATTTGTATCTTGTGGAGCAGAGAAAACATATATATAGAGAAAGATATAGAAAGCTAGTGTATGTATGGGTAGCATTGATAATTTGACCAGAGAAAATACGATGAGGTAGGGTGGGGAGAGGGAGAATTAACACTTATATATGAATGAATGGTAAATAGTATTTTAGTTTTTTTTCCCCAATAGTTTTGTTTTTTAAATGCAGTGGTAGATAGTCGTTATTTTGTAAAACATTCTTACTTGCAGTAGTAATAAGACTCTATGGTTTCGCTAACACATAGATAGACTGTATTATTGCCATGGTCAAGCACTCACATTAAGATCATTTACAAAATCATAAAATGAAAAATAAAAAATCTTGTTTTGGAAATATCGTTTTTCAACATACACAAAATAAATATATAAAAAATTTGTAAACAGCAAAATGGAAAATCCATGGTCAAGCACTCACATTAAGATCATTTACAAAATCATAAAATGAAAAATAAAAATCTTGTTTTGGAAATATCGATTTTTTTCAACATACACAAAATAAATATATAAAAAATTTGTAAACAGCAAAATGGAAAATCCATGTTTCCATATAGACAAAATTTAAAAACCTTAAACGGACATTTAAGAAAATATATATAAATGGGAAATTGACAAATGTGTAAATATGAAAATGGAAAAATCCATGTTTCCATATCATGAAATTGAAAAACATCAAACTGTCATTTTAAAAAATGCAAATGAAAAATTGACAAATTGCAATGTGTGAAATGTGAAATTGAACAAATGGCTATCATTATTTAAAAAAAAAAAGAACATGGTGCTCTATGGTTGAGGTGTGAATCAAACCCTTTCTACTTATTTGGACCACCCGAGACTGAGTAGACTAGTTTAAGTTGTCATACCACTTTTAAAAGTTTGTGTTAAATCTAGGAATTGAACCCAAGAGCTTGTAGGGGAGATCAAAGGTTATAATATGTTAAACAGATAGCCTTGAATGAAGGGTGTGGTAGCTATATAGAGATGAGACGTTTCGCTCGGGGCAGGGAGGCATGGAGATCTGCATCAAACCAGTCAAAGGACTAAAGACTCAAACAACAACATGTACGTTCACCAAAATAATGTTGTGTAACGGTAAATGTTAGTCAACGAACAGTAATGCATTACTAAAACCCATGACACGATACCTAAGAGCTTTTCTAAAATGATTTTAAAATGCCTTTAACCCTATATTGAACACCCAGTTCACAAAACTCATAACTGCAATGTTATGGTAAAACAAAACAAAATCTATATTTCAAAACAAACAAGTGGTTTAGTCAATGTATACTGGAAAAAGTTTTGTAAACACTCAAGTCCTCAAGACCAATTAAATTAGTAACTGTCAGGTTGGCCGAGTGGTTAAGGTGTTTGACTTAAGATCAAATTTCTGTATAAGGAAGCAAGGGTTCGAATCCCTTACCTGACATAACTATTGCCTTAACATGGCTTGGCCACACTGTATTATTATGATACTCAGTACACAAACCATAGATATAGTGTATTGTTTAAGGCCACTCTCTTTCTGAACATAGTCAGAGACTGTTGATGGTTAACAATTGTATTAATAGTGGGACATGGGGATAGCAATTAAGAAAAAACAGCCAATACCCATACAATATTTTTATTCATTTTAGTTTTTTTTTTACAATAGTTACACACTGAATACAACTTTTTATCTCTTTACCATTGTTTGATATAGATTTTAAACACAACGCTTGTTGTAGATCCTTTTACAACTTTCTCTAGGTACTCTTGTTCTTAAAAACTGGGGAAGCCGCAATGGTTTTATAGACATTAAACCCTCATTCTCTTTTTTTTCATTATTATCATTATAATTATTATAAATATTATCTTTATAATTATTATAGTCATTGTCACCATCATTATCATCATCATCATCATTCTCAACATCACTAGAACTATCCAATTCCATTTTTTCCTTTTCAAAAGGGATCTCTTGAAGAGTCTGTGTTGCTTTTGATAGTGTTACGGGTTTATTGAACGTTGACAACTGTCCTAACATGACTTTTTGAGGAGATAAATGTTTTTTCATAAGGAAGTCACTATGTTGAGTAACACTATGTTTTTGTCGGACTTGCTTTTTCTTGTTCTTTTGATCATGTTTTGTTAACACTAACGGTGTTTCATTTGGTATACCACATTGATGAGTACCCACACTTAAGACCTCACCATGTTTACTTTTTAGATGACCTAGACATTTTGTTGTTCTTTGTTTTGAGCACTGCCAAAATATGATGCCATTCGCATTTTCTCGCTTATAGTTATAAGAGTACCCATGATACAGGGCACGTGGTTTACCTTTATTGGTTATAGTATATTCCATAGTAGTCACTGACTTGTATAGTCGATCCGCCTACTACAAAGGTCTGAACACTTGTGGTGAAAGAATGATGTTGTGTTGACGTTTTATGCAGGATAATGTTGGTGGCATATGTGGGTGGCTTATGTTGATGACATGTGTTGTTGGCTGATTTTGGTGGCTTATGTTGATGGTTTATGGTGGTGGCTTATGTTGATGGCTTATGTTGGTGGCTTATGTTGATGACATATGTTGGTGACTTATGTTGATAGCTTATGTTGGTGGCTAATGTTGATGACATATGTTGTTGGCTTATGGTGGTGGCTTATGTTGATGGTATATGTTGCTGGCCTATGTTGATGGTTTATGTTAATGGCTTAGGTTAATATCTTAGGTTGATGGCATAAGTTGATGGCTTATGTTGGTGGCTTATGGTGGTGGCTTATGCTGGTGGCTTATGCTAGTGGCTTATGGTGGTGGTTTATGGTGGTGGCTTATGTTGATGACATATGTTGGTGGCTTAAGTTGGTGGCTTATGTTGGTGGCTTATGGTGGTGGCTTATGGTGGTGGGTTATGGTGGTGGATTATGGTGGCTTATAGTGGTGACTTATGGTGGTGGTTTATGGTGGTGGCTTATGTTGATGACATATGTTGGTGGCTTATGGTGGCTTATGGTGGTGATTTATAGTGGTGGCCTATGTTGGTGGCTTATTTTTGGTGGTTTACGTTAATACCTTATTTGTAATGGCTTATTTGACAAGTTATTGTTGTCAAAGTATTTAGAGGATTTTTCTCTTGGTTTTGGAAAGTATCTCAACTCTTTTTTATGGTAGCATAATGCTTACCGCCATGTTTGTAAGCAACAACAACACACTAAAATTCCAAGAATCCAAAGTACTCTAAGGTTAATGATTGTCTCTCAACTCCATTCAACGTCTAGTCAAAAAACATTATATATTTTTCACATTTTACAAAAAAGGTAAATTGGGAAAGTAAGCTATATGTTTAAACTAAAAATCATATCAAATCATATGCTAACTCCAACACCTACGTCTACCCCAATCTCAGTCAAAAAAATATAATATTCTTCAAATTTTTCCAAAACAGTATTTGGAAAGTAGGCCATATTTTGAAAACTAATCATCCTATAAAGTCATATATATATATACTGAAACCAATGGCTTTTATATCCTTAATCTTAAGAACAAAATATGGAATTTTTGACATTTTTTCCAAAAATGTTCATTTTAAAACGGGGCTATATTTTGGAAACTAGGAATTTTACAAGAAAGTTTGTTTAACGTAAATGGCAGGTATTTACCCCCACTACCCGCAAACCAAGTCCCAGGTCTCTGGGGAAAAATCCAAAAAAAGTTCAATTTGGAAAGTAGGCAATATTTTGAAAACTAATCATCCTAAAAAGTCATATATAGACTCAAACCAATGGCTTTTATGTCCTTAATTGGTAGAACAAAACTTAACATTTTTTCAGTTTTTCCAAAAAAGTCCAATTTTCAAAAATTTGTCTATATTTTGGGAACTAAGAATTTTACAAAAAAGTTTGTTTAACGAAAATGAAAGGTCTTTACCCCCCTCTACCCAAAACATAAATTTCAGGTCCCTAGGACAAAAACTGTGCAGTATATATATATATATTTTTTGGGGAGGGGGTCTATATTCACTTTACCTCCCCACTTTACAAGATGGCGGCCATAGCTTAACTTAACCTAGCCTAACCTAACCTGACCTACGAGGTGTGATCAAAAAGTTCCAAAAATGTGGCTGCAACTTAACCAAACCTAGCCTAGCCTAACCTAACCTCCCTGTTGACTAGCCCCCTTTGGACGGGTCCTTTTTGAAGGGAGTCATTTTTTTTACGTGTCCCGGAGGACGGGTCCTTGTTGACGGGTCCCTGTGGCGGGTCCTTTGGACTGATCCCTATGGACTGGCCTTGCATTTTATCCAAATTATGTCAAAGGGGACCCGCCACTGGGACCCGTCAACAAGGACCCGTCCTCCGGGACACGTAAAAAAAATGACTCCCTTCAAAAAGGACCCGTCCAAAGGGGGCTAGTCAACAGGGAGGTTAGGTTAGGCTAGGCTAGGTTTGGTTAAGTTGCAGCCACATTTTTGGAACTTTTTGATCACACCTCGTAGGTCAGGTTAGGTTAGGCTAGGTTAAGTTAAGCTATGGCCGCCATCTTGTAAAGTGGGGAGGTAAAGTGAATATAGACCCCCTCCCCAAAAAATATATATATATATATACTGCACAGTTTTTGTCCTAGGGACCTGAAATTTATGTTTTGGGTAAAGGGGGGTAAAGACCTTTCATTTTCGTTAAACAAACTTTTTTGTAAAATTCTTAGTTCCCAAAATATAGACAATTTTTGAAAATTGGACTTTTTTGGAAAAACTGAAAAAATGTTAAGTTTTGTTCTACCAATTAAGGACATAAAAGCCATTGGTTTGAGTCTATATATGACTTTTTAGGATGATTAGTTTTCAAAATATTGCCTACTTTCCAAATTGAACTTTTTTTGGATTTTTCCCCAGAGACCTGGGACTTGGTTTGCGGGTAGTGGGGGGTAAATACCTGCCATTTACGTTAAACAAACTTTCTTGTAAAATTCCTAGTTTCCAAAATATAGCCCCGTTTTAAAATGAACATTTTTGGAAAAAATGTCAAAAATTCCATATTTTGTTCTTAAGATTAAGGATATAAAAGCCATTGGTTTCAGTATATATATATATATGACTTTATAGGATGATTAGTTTTCAAAATATGGCCTACTTTCCAAATACTGTTTTGGAAAAATTTGAAGAATATTATATTTTTTTGACTGAGATTGGGGTAGACGTAGGTGTTGGAGTTAGCATATGATTTGATATGATTTTTAGTTTAAACATATAGCTTACTTTCCCAATTTACCTTTTTTGTAAAATGTGAAAAATATATAATGTTTTTTGACTAGACGTTGAATGGAGTTGAGAGACAATCATTAACCTTAGAGTACTTTGGATTCTTGGAATTTTAGTGTGTTGTTGTTGCTTACAAACATGGCGGTAAGCATTATGCTACCATAAAAAAGAGTTGAGATACTTTCCAAAACCAAGAGAAAAATCCTCTAAATACATTGACAACAATAACTTGTCAAATAAGCCATTACAAATAAGGTATTAACGTAAACCACCAAAAATAAGCCACCAACATAGGCCACCACTATAAATCACCACCATAAGCCACCATAAGCCACCAACATATGTCATCAACATAAGCCACCACCATAAACCACCACCATAAGTCACCACTATAAGCCACCATAATCCACCACCATAACCCACCACCATAAGCCACCACCATAAGCCACCAACATAAGCCACCAACTTAAGCCACCAACATATGTCATCAACATAAGCCACCACCATAAACCACCACCATAAGCCACTAGCATAAGCCACCAGCATAAGCCACCACCATAAGCCACCAACATAAGCCATCAACTTATGCCATCAACCTAAGATATTAACCTAAGCCATTAACATAAACCATCAACATAGGCCAGCAACATATACCATCAACATAAGCCACCACCATAAGCCAACAACATATGTCATCAACATTAGCCACCAACATAAGCTATCAACATAAGTCACCAACATATGTCATCAACATAAGCCACCAACATAAGCCATCAACATAAGCCACCACCATAAACCATCAACATAAGCCACCAAAATCAGCCAACAACACATGTCATCAACATAAGCCACCCACATATGCCACCAACATTATCCTGCATAAAACGTCAACACAACATCATTCTTTCACCACAAGTGTTCAGACCTTTGTAGTAGGCGGATCGACTATACAAGTCAGTGACTACTATGGAATATACTATAACCAATAAAGGTAAACCACGTGCCCTGTATCATGGGTACTCTTATAACTATAAGCGAGAAAATGCGAATGGCATCATATTTTGGCAGTGCTCAAAACAAAGAACAACAAAATGTCTAGGTCATCTAAAAAGTAAACATGGTGAGGTCTTAAGTGTGGGTACTCATCAATGTGGTATACCAAATGAAACACCGTTAGTGTTAACAAAACATGATCAAAAGAACAAGAAAAAGCAAGTCCGACAAAAACATAGTGTTACTCAACATAGTGACTTCCTTATGAAAAAACATTTATCTCCTCAAAAAGTCATGTTAGGACAGTTGTCAACGTTCAATAAACCCGTAACACTATCAAAAGCAACACAGACTCTTCAAGAGATCCCTTTTGAAAAGGAAAAAATGGAATTGGATAGTTCTAGTGATGTTGAGAATGATGATGATGATGATAATGATGGTGACAATGACTATAATAATTATAAAGATAATATTTATAATAATTATAATGATAATAATGAAAAAAAAAGAGAATGAGGGTTTAATGTCTATAAAACCATTGCGGCTTCCCCAGTTTTTAAGAACAAGAGTACCTAGAGAAAGTTGTAAAAGGATCTACAACAAGCGTTGTGTTTAAAATCTATATCAAACAATGGTAAAGAGATAAAAAGTTGTATTCAGTGTGTAACTATTGTAAAAAAAAACTAAAATGAATAAAAATATTGTATGGGTATTGGCTGTTTTTTCTTAATTGCTATCCCCATGTCCCACTATTAATACAATTGTTAACCATCAACAGTCTCTGACTATGTTCAGAAAGAGAGTGGCCTTAAACAATACACTATATCTATGGTTTGTGTACTGAGTATCATAATAATACAGTGTGGCCAAGCCATGTTAAGGCAATAGTTATGTCAGGTAAGGGATTCGAACCCTTGCTTCCTTATACAGAAATTTGATCTTAAGTCAAACACCTTAACCACTCGGCCAACCTGACAGTTACTAATTTAATTGGTCTTGAGGACTTGAGTGTTTACAAAACTTTTTCCAGTATACATTGACTAAACCACTTGTTTGTTTTGAAATATAGATTTTGTTTTGTTTTACCATAACATTGCAGTTATGAGTTTTGTGAACTGGGTGTTCAATATAGGGTTAAAGGCATTTTAAAATCATTTTAGAAAAGCTCTTAGGTATCGTGTCATGGGTTTTAGTAATGCATTACTGTTCGTTGACTAACATTTACCGTTACACAACATTATTTTGGTGAACGTACATGTTGTTGTTTGAGTCTTTAGTCCTTTGACTGGTTTGATGCAGATCTCCATGCCTCCCTGCCCCGAGCGAAACGTCTCATCTCTATATAGCTACCACACCCTTCATTCAAGGCTATCTGTTTAACATATTATAACCTTTGATCTCCCCTACAAGCTCTTGGGTTCAATTCCTAGATTTAACACAAACTTTTAAAAGTGGTATGACAACTTAAACTAGTCTACTCAGTCTCGGGTGGTCCAAATAAGTAGAAAGGGTTTGATTCACACCTCAACCATAGAGCACCATGTTCTTTTTTTTTTTTAAATAATGATAGCCATTTGTTCAATTTCACATTTCACACATTGCAATTTGTCAATTTTTCATTTGCATTTTTTAAAATGACAGTTTGATGTTTTTCAATTTCATGATATGGAAACATGGATTTTTCCATTTTCATATTTACACATTTGTCAATTTCCCATTTATATATATTTTCTTAAATGTCCGTTTAAGGTTTTTAAATTTTGTCTATATGGAAACATGGATTTTCCATTTTGCTGTTTACAAATTTTTTATATATTTATTTTGTGTATGTTGAAAAAAATCGATATTTCCAAAACAAGATTTTTATTTTTCATTTTATGATTTTGTAAATGATCTTAATGTGAGTGCTTGACCATGGATTTTCCATTTTGCTGTTTACAAATTTTTTATATATTTATTTTGTGTATGTTGAAAAACGATATTTCCAAAACAAGATTTTTTATTTTTCATTTTATGATTTTGTAAATGATCTTAATGTGAGTGCTTGACCATGGCAATAATACAGTCTATCTATGTGTTAGCGAAACCATAGAGTCTTATTACTACTGCAAGTAAGAATGTTTTACAAAATAACGACTATCTACCACTGCATTTAAAAAACAAAACTATTGGGGAAAAAAAACTAAAATACTATTTACCATTCATTCATATATAAGTGTTAATTCTCCCTCTCCCCACCCTACCTCATCGTATTTTCTCTGGTCAAATTATCAATGCTACCCATACATACACTAGCTTTCTATATCTTTCTCTATATATATGTTTTCTCTGCTCCACAAGATACAAATTATGGTTGCTGGATTGTATCCTGCACTGTTTATGCGACATACCATTGCCAGTTCATAAAACCGTTAGGTAGTTCTCTACACATAGTGATTTTACCACTGCTCTACCTACGCCTTTTGCTTGTTTGGCTTTCTTACAGGCTAGTATGCGATAGGCAGCATTAACTGTATATCAAACCCAGTCCACCTTTGTATTTGTAATCTAAGTAATAATTTGAAAAGAGACAAGTGTAATCAGTTTTAAACATTATCTCCGCTTTTTTTGTTTGTTTGTTTATGACATGTATATTAACCTAAAATCAAACCCTAGTCTACCTTAGTGAAAGGCTAACAGTTTAACCACTGCGTCACCATACCCTTCTTTCTTAGTTTGATTCATTCTAGGCCTTAGAGCTAGAAATCGAGTTACGATCTCCAGTGCAAGAGGCACATGTGCTCACCACTATAGCATGTAATGGCTAGCTGGTAACATTAGACAAACGAAAATGATTGTATTTCTGTTAGCCAAGCATTTCTGTCATTTGCCTACTGTGTGAGCACTGCCAGCGAGACAGTTTAGTTTAGAACAAGCGTGTGTGTGTGTGTATAGATTATTAGCCTCAAGTATTTAAAGCTTGTTGTGTGTAGCGACCATCTTGCTCAGTAACCACTGAGTAAGTTTTAACAGTCAACTCATAAAAACAGCATAGGATAGTTGTGTGTGTGTGTGGTTCATGTACTTGGGAATATGCATTAGCACCATGCGCTAGCTTTACCTTACCCTCTAAAGGTAGAGCGTTATCCCTTTCTTTGGACATTGCCAATGACTGCATTCCCCCACAAGTTTTACACTTAAGCCCTTGGCTTGTTCTTGATTAGGTTTGGTTTGCTTTAGGCTTGGTTTGGTTCGGTTGGGTTTGATTCGACTTGGTTCAGTTTAGTTTAATGTAGTCACCATTTTTTTATTTTTAGCTACACTCTTTAACCAATTAATTAATGATAGTCTACTCTTAATTCTTGAATCGATAAATTGAATTTTGTGTGCACCGTTTGTCAATCCATGCCTACAACCTATACTCCCTATGTACTACAGTCAGATCTGAAAACAAGTTCCAATGGTCAAAGACGTGTCAGTCACCATACATATATCCTACAATAATTCTTTCGTTACCTAGCTAGATTTCGTCACTCACAGTAAACATCTTACATTATGGGTTTGCAATATATTAAGAAAAGCAAAAGTCCATGATCTTGTTGTTTTGGGTCTTTTTTGGGGAAATTCATAAGCCATAAAAAGAATGACATCATGTCAAGTTCTGAGTGGATCTTGTATGTCAAAATCCCATTATCGGTTTATAAAATCTCAAGGCCATGCCCTAGCAGTTTTGGATTATTTCAATCAATGAGTCCACCATAGGAAACATCGAAAAAATAAATACCCTTAAAACAAGTCGTCCCATGACCCTCTCCGAACAATGCTTCGCAAAATATAAATTCATCCATTGAACATGATCGGCGACATCATCCTAGCTTCCCCCTCCCACCATGGTTGCCATATCGTTTGACCTTCAAGTGTCCTCAGCATCTCTGTGCTTTTTTCATTGCCCTGTCAAGTCAATGCATTCCAATAAGCTCAAATAACATTCACATCCTGTCAGTCTGCCCCAGCAAGTTTGTTTTCTATACTCACTTCAAGCAACATATAACCAAGTTCTGTTTGTTCTATCTAAAGCTAACTTCATCTGATCAAGGAATTATCACTTGTCATGTCACTCATAATCGTTTACACGTTAAAGACCCCCTTCAGGGGGTTTAGGAATTAGGAATTCCATCATAGGAAAAATCAGAAAACGAACCCTCGACCCGCCGTCTCATCGAAATAGCGAATACTGTATTGGTATATCACCACCGTGGCCAGTAATAGCTTCGTTGAAACACGTGTCCAGTGGTATCGTCTCTTTCTATCTACAACCACTCGTCATGAACATTTTAGACAAATTTAAGAAAAGTTTTAAAAACTGAAATGTTTTCAACATAAGTGTCGTTAGGCTCTTTCGCATTTTTTTAAACATAAATACTATATTCGAAAGGGAGATAGGGGAGGGGCGTCACCCCGAGTCCTACGACCCCTCGTATACGTCTCTGGCGTTATTGGTTTGTGAGATATAACAAAAAGTCTAAAATCACGGTTTTACAACAAAAAATTCTGTTTCCCTCATTCTCAAAAACTTTAACCTATTACCAAAATAAAGAGGGTTTCGAGACAAGCCATTTGACACGTCATAGGACCAAATCCGACCAGGCATTCGTGAAATATCAGAAAAAGTCTAAAATCATAATTTTACCCCAAAACGCCTGTTTCCCTCATTCTCAAAACTTTAACCTATTAATAACATATATAGGGCTTTGAGACAAGCGATTTGACACGTCACACGTCCAAATCCGACCTTGCGTTTGAGAGATATCGACAAACTTCGTAGGAAAGTAGGCGACTATCTGATTCTCTCCTCACCACCAAAACCTCTTCTTATCAATCATTTTTTTCAAAGAGCTCGCCCTCTTACAAAAATCCCCAGTGCGCATGCGTAAAAAACAAAAACAAGAATGTTCATCCATAGCGGCATCTCGTAAAACGCATGCACTATATGAGCAACCACGTTTAAGTTCATTTTAGCAGCGCAGCTTATACATGTCACATTTGGAAAGAGACTTTCACTAAAAAATTACAATTTCACCCCCTAGTAGGGGTAGGTTTTATTTAGGGGTTGAAATGAGTGGTCCATTGGAAAGAGGGCGTCAACCCGAGTCCAACGACACCTCATTTGTCAAAATCGGACCATGCGTTTGAGAGATATTGACTTTGCCCCTGAATGTATTGCGGGTTAGTATGTGACGTCAGAGGGAGTGGTGGTGGGGGGAGTTAGAAACCGCCTTACTCCACTACTACTGTTCATTTGCTTGCATTTATAAGGTCATTCAGAGACCCTGTCCTACTTTTGCATTGCTTGATGTGATAAAGTTCACACCGTTCGCCACTATTTTACACACGCATTGGTCATCTGCTTGGTGATATTTAGTAATTGCACACATTTCATGGTGGAAACCATGAATCGCGAGCCCTATGATTGAGTACCTTTGCGTTTGATTGGTTTTGGCATTGTCAATTTTACATGGCATCTGTTTCAAAAATTCCATTATCTATCTCTATCCTTCTGTTTCCTTCTTTCTATTACTTCTTTATAAGCGCGTGTACTTGGTAGGAATTCCTTGAGCATTATATCCTCGAGGTGAAACGTTGAAATATGTTTTATTATTTCTATCCACTACCAGCTTTTCAGGAAAGACAATGTCATTTTGTGAAAAGCATCTGATGCACAGTTATGACTAAATAGTACATTATGCAACGAGCCTATAATGGCTATAATTAAGACACGAGTATCTTTATAAAACGAGCGTATGCGAGTTTTATAATTTCCATACGAGTGTCTTAATTACCATTATAGGCGAGTTGCATACGACTGTTTATGTTCGACGATAATTATAACTTTATTATATGTTTTAACATAAATATTCATAAATATCTGTGGGATTCAGTTAATTCAGTTATTAGTGAACAAGGCGCGCGCTGGCTTTGGTGACTGAACAGAGCACATGCGTGGTCAAGGCACTCCGGAAGCAGAGACTATTCACTTTGCTTGACAACACAGAAATATGTTGGATTTTGAGCGCATGCACGAAGGTATCCTTATCTAATTGGCCACACAACTGTTCCTTGAGTTCTGATTGGTGGGAGAAACTGTATCATAATGAGAAACAGTGTTATAATGAGCCTCATTATGATACAGTTTTTCGACACATAATGTTTACATTTCGACATCGTCGAACATAAACAAACATACAAATCTAATTTCATAGAAAACATTTTAATATTTATTTTATGAAATATACTGTATTTTGCAAGTGCATGAAACGATTTGGGATTTTTGAGTAATTTTAATACAGTTAAAATACATAGGGAAATATTTTGCAATTCTGTCAGTTTTTACTTTAATTACCAGTAAGTAATGAAAAATAAGTTTTTTTTTAAGTACCAAAATGAATTCAAGGAAGAACAAGTGTCTTTCCAAAAGTGAAAAAAAAGCGTGTGAATCTAGCTGTGAAGGTTAGACAGTTAAAAAGGGATTCCGTCACACAGTGCGGCATTTTACCATCGACATTGTCGATTATTTTAAAAGACAAAGTTAACGTCACTGGAAGTGCCTTAAGTGCGAGAAGAAAAAAAATATCACGTTAGGGTGAATTTCCCTGTTTTGAGGAGTGGATTCGTCAGTGTAGAGGACAAATGTTGTGAAATAAAAATCAGTAAACACAGTAATAAAATCACGAAAATCAAACTCTTGTTTATTTGAATTCGTCTCTCCCTCTCTCTCTTGGTTATTTGAACTTTTATTATTTTGAACTCTCGGTAATTTGAACTCTTTCTCTGGTCCTTTGAGTTTCAAATTATCGATAGGGGACTGCTATATCTTAATCACTTGTAATATTTATTTCAGGTCATTTTGCACATATTCCAGTAATTGAAATTAATTTGTGTTGATCGAATGAAGATTACAATGTCAATTGTTAAGAAATAAACATTGAAAAAATAGCTTCAAAGCTGTCATTACTGATGTTTATGAAGAAGTTCATTGCTTGGCTTCAGGTAGAAATACTAAAAGAATAAATATTCTAGCCATTGACAAACATTCATATATACGATCTTTAGGAAACGGAGCATCAAATCAGACCTTTGAAAAATATTGAACAGAAAATAGGTCTTAGATTTTTTTGAAACAACTGAAATTATATTAGTTGATCCACCAATTTCAGTTGCTGTACGTGCCATAAATCTATGAACACGTCAGTACACGTGGATACATGACCACGATGTTGCAAAACCCTTAACTACAGATGAAAATGAAAAAATCCACAGTCTGCTTCCAGTCGTCCGAACGGGTCAGGGAATGGCGTGAATGAAGCCCCCACCGAGTGGCGAGGATATGAACTGTGCCGGTTGCCAAAGCCTGTCGCACTCCCCTGGGGGCAATGATTAAATGAATGGCATATGAAAGGAAATGATAGTGGAGAGTGTTGCTGGAATGAAATTGTGACAGGGAAAACCGGAGTACCCGGAGAAAAACCTGTCTGCCTCCACTTTGTCCAGCACAAATCTCACATGGAGTGACCTGGATTTGAACTACGGACCCAGCGGTGAGAGGCCGGCGTGCTGCCGCCTAAGCCACAGAGGCTCCCATTAACTACAGATCAACGACAAAAATTGAATTTATTTTATTTTATTTCATTTTAGCATACTTTCGAATTTTATTTAAAAAAAAAGCAGAGAAAAGCAAAAGTAAAAAAAAAACACCAAGCCAAATCCAAAAAACACAAAGGAAAAAGCGAAATTCAAACCTAAAAACAAAAGCAGAAAAACACAAAACCAAAAACCTTTGCTATGTGACAATCTTTTTAAAAAACAACCTCACTCCACCAACTAATCTATGAAAGTGTAGCTGCTATTGCTGTGATACACTTAAGTAATACTTCCTAATAACTACTGTAGAATTGTAAATTAATGTAGAATTTACTTACGAGTATTCTGCTGAGATGATGGTAAAAATCTATAACTGCAACATACAAAAACAATGTTAGTCTACTAATAATGTGGTGAAAGATCTGATATAGAGACTTATCTGAAATTGTGAAATGACTACAAGCTGCTCTGATAACAACTTTCATGATATTTACATTATTTACATAATCTTGTTTGTTATATATTTATATATTAACTAGCAGAAGTACTCATTCTCCGAACGGTCTTCGGTATTAATAGCCAAACGTAATTAATTGAGCTACTGTTGCAATGGTTAGAGGCTTGGAACGTGTTTGTCGACAAAGAAGTATGATTAGTTAAAATATGCTCTGAAACTAAATTTACCTAACGTGTAATTCCTGACGTGAAAATAAAATTGAAAACCTCGTAGACGAAACGCAATACACGTCACATAAAAACTGACCCTCACTGTTGTGTCAAGTCCCCATTTAGAGGAAGGCCCCTTTAATAAATTATAAAGGCTTGTGCTGCGTGAAAATTCAGGTTTTTTTTTTTAGTCTCCAATGGCCCAAATTCCTAAAAGCAAGAAAAAAATACTGTTTAATTCAGAATTTTTTGAAAATAATGTTGCTGTTTGAAGATATAATAGACCTTCTGTACGACATATCGCACGTTTAAGTCGTGTGAAAAAATTTATGGTAACCCCTGACCCCCTTAAGCGCATTGATGAATTTTACAGTTTTAGTTGGTTCCGTGATAACCTTATAGCCATTTGCAAACGTTCACAGAAATTTAATAAATGGAGTGGCATTACTTCTTGCAGAAATAGATGGAAAGTTGGATGTCACGTTTTGAGATGCTTTTGTCATGGCTACTGGCGTGCATTCCTTCATTAGTGTATTAAATGAAATTAGTTTTCTTGGAATATCAGAAACTGTTGGTATTAGAGCCTTAAAATGTAGTTTTCGGGGACCCTTTACGGCTATTTAGTGTTCCCGAATTTTGTTTCTGACACCAAGGGGCAGAAAATAAAGCTATGTCTCGTCGTTGTAGGCCGTAGTATACTAATAATAATAATTATAATCATAATATAACAATATAGAGATTGGGACGTAATAGACCTTCCGTACCACACTCGCACGTGTAATTCGCGTGAAAATATTCTAGAGTATCCCTTGACTCCCTTAAGCGCTTTATATGTATTGATGAATTTTACAGCTTGATTTGGTTCCGTTATAAACTTATAGCCGTTTGCAAACTATCTCAGTAATGTACGGTAATAAATGGAATTGAATTGCGTCTTACAGCAATAGATGGACCTGTGAGGTTCTGTTGCCATGGTTACCGGATTGCATTCTTTCGTTATTGTATTAAATGAAATTAGTTTTCTGGGAATATCCCCAAAAACGTTTGGTTTTAGGGCCTATAAAGGTGGTTTTTGGGGTCCCTTTGGGGCACCCGAGTTTCGTTTCTCACATTGGTGGGTCTGAAAATGAGCTTTGTCTCGCCCTTCTACGCCTATTTCAGCAAGTACTTTAAGGGGGTAGGCCCCCTTTTATGAGAGCTACAGAGTACCAAATTTTACTTTGATCAGGCGGCTTCGGTGGCGTAGTTGGTAGCATGCTGAGCTTCTATGCCCAAGATAGCGGTTTCAAACCCGGCCGAAGCCGTCGGATTTTTTTAGAGCGTTAAAATCCCTCAGTATGCCTTCCTTCGGTGGGGAAGTAAAGCCGGCGGTCCCATGCCATAGATTTATGGCATGTTAAAGAACCTTCCATTAATTACACCTGTGTGAAGCTAAATTGGATAGGTTAAGAATGTAAACAACGCTCTTAGGTCTCTACGTTCGTTGCCAAGAGCCGACTGCGGTGGCGTCTGGTAGCTAAGTTCAGAACTTGGCCTAGTAGTCGTTGACGGTGGCGCTTGGCGGCAAAAGTAGGAACTATTTGAAAAATTCTAAGTTGCAGTACTTAAATTAAATAAAACAGATACACACACTAATACAGTCATCACAATTAACACCGGTTATCAGACAGATTCTACAGACAACCAAAGTACACGGGGCTACATGACCGCGCTGTCGCAGCCCCTCAACTTAAGAACCAACCAACCATTACTTTGACCCACCCAGCCGTTCTCGAGTTATAAGGGAACATAGTTGTCCACAGACAGACAAACAAACAGACAGACAGACAGTCAAAAGTTTTATTTTCGTGCGCATCCGTCATAAAACCGTCTGAAACGCGTAAATAACGCAAATTTCCGTAGAAATTCAGAAAAAGAAACAGACAAACTTCCATTTTTATATATAGAGAGATAACGTGTATTATTTTCATGTTATTATTTTGAATATTCCAGTATTTGAAATTATATTGTGTTGACCGACTGAAAGTTACAACTGTCAACCAGCGGACCCATGCGAGAAATCTCGCATGTTCATAAAGCACACTTTCCCCAACAGGTTTATAATGAGAGACTTAAGAAGAAAGGTTGTTATGTTTTTATTTCAACCAAATGATTATAGAACACTATTTACGTTTCAGGCGTCCTTACGACCAAAATGCGAACTGAACAGTAATGATGTCACTTACTGCCTACAGCAACAGTATTTGCAAATCGCACACTTCTTACAAAAATTGATATTTATGAAATTAAAATGCAATTCATCACTGCTAATGGCATTTGTGTGCTGAGTCCATTGATTGACAGCTTAGCCTTAACATTCACCGTTATTCGATATTTATGAAATTATTCGATTTGTGTACTCATTCCTTTAAATTACTGTTTCTGAAATCCATCCAAAGGAAAGACCTCAGAATGTTAACATGACATGAAACAGGCGTCACAACGGCCAAAATGTGAAGTGGACAGCAATTATGAAGCGTATCTTCCTGCAGCAACAGTATCTGCAAATCGCACACTTCATACAGTTTTTTAAGTCATTTTTTACAGAAATTATAGATATTTATGAAATTAGTGTGCAATGCGTCACTGGTAATGTATATTCTCTTTCATTTGAATGCTCATTCGTCACTATCGGTCGTGAGCGCCGCAGGAGAGATCTATACTAGAAATAATATATATGATTATGAAAAGGCATCGCTGAAAAATAGCTTCAAAGCTATCTATATTATCGTACCAGTTCAATCTCCACATATACAAACAATAAAAGTTAGTGATCAATATATTAAACTTGTAGATCCTTGTCACTAACAGTAATCTGAGATATATTACGACTATGTTAGATTTCAGTTACAGCGGTACTTGAATAATAAACATGTTCCTATATTGCTTTGCTAGTACACATTATAGCATTACAGACTTGATTTCAGCTGTAAGTGATACCTTTTATATCCTCCGTCCACGAAGATATTAAGATCGATATCTCTATAATAAATCACTAGATACATATCCACTACATTTTAAGTAAAGACGAATCTCATTTATATGGAGTTTTTAATGAGAACAGTCGATGGTTCTTTGACCGGACTCCTGTTATAAATGCCAATAACATTTCAATGAAAATGAAATTTCATTTTAAAATAAATATAAATAATACAAAATTTAAGGCGTGAAGGGACTCTCAGAAATCACGTCTTCGGTGAACGTCGCGCAACAGGCCACCAGAATTAAGTAGAAATGGGCAGGGCACGTCGCGAGATTTAAACAGAGCAGATGGACGCAGAGAACAACCATGTGGGACCTATACACAGGCAAAAGAAGCCGCGGCAGACCGAGAAGAAGATGGGCGGACGACGTCCGACAGCTACTACGACCACACTAGTTTAGGACAGCAAGACGTAGAACGGATTGGAAGGAGTAAGAAAGAAGTGAATGTAGGAATTGCTAAGTGATACAAGTGCTACGATATAAGTGTATAGTCAAATAATTTGAACAGGCACAATATTAGAGTCAGACTGAGTGCTATGTGTAGACTTAGAGAAGAAAGTCATATATTTAGACAGTGAACTATGGATAGTAAGTATTAGTTAAGTCCGAACATTATGACTATCATAGTGACAAAATTAACAATCTCACGTGACTAGCTCACCACATGAGATATAATCAACGAGCTCCCCCTTTCGAGGGTGGCCTTTGCTCTTCTAGGGACACTACAGGAATTATTCATTCATTCATCCATCCATAAGGCGTGATCAAAAGGTGTCCAGTGGACACCCCCGGGCGTTGAATGCCGAACAAAAAGCACACCGAATGGCTGTTTGTCTGAAGCACCTGATGGTGTCTTCCTGATTGCGGTCGTTCCAGATTGCGTCCACCTCATTAGTAGTCCAGATTGCGGTCACTTTCATTTTAGGGAAGAGCTGTAAACATTCCACCGTCCAGATTGCGGTCACTTCCATTTTAGGGAAGAGCTATAAACATTCCAGCGTCCGGATTGCGATCACTTTTCTTTGGACACCGGTCCGGTTGTAACTCCCCTGGGGATTTACTCACCTTTCACTTCCACCCCTCTTGCCAATGTTGAGGTGGGCAGAAATTTTAAAAAATTACACCCCGTAAGCATAACATTTCCCGTTACAACAATATTGTTGAAAGTGAAGGTCGTTGATTCTGGTCCTGAAACGTTTCTATTCTTATGACTGAAAATGTTATAATTGCTCTACGAGGTGCTGTCAGATTGGGAGGGGACTTGATTTTTTAAGCGAAGTTTTATGAGGTGTGCTCAGCTGAACAATGAACTGTATTCTTTGGTTAGGTAGTGAAATATCAGTTTCGCCTTGTTATCCACAAAACTTACGGAAGGTAAGAGTCAGTCGGGAAGAACCAAGAACCAAGGGCTGGTCGCCCAAGAAAAGTGGTCGCAATCTGGACGCTGGAATGTTTATAGTGAACCCTTTATCCTCTGTTGGATAAATGATTCTATGTTTTATTTCTTCAATTAATAAATATTTCCACCAGCATCATGAAAGTAGCCAGACGGAGATGAGGAAATTTCAAGCATTTGTTGGAGACAGCGGGTACATACCTGAAGCTGTTTGACAGAAGGCTAAATACTTTAGCTGTGAAAGGAAATAGCCTAGCGATGTGTCAGAAGGACAGGTGTTGGCCACCTCAAAAATAGAAGCGACGCGCAGTGAGACATGGTTCTGGTATGTTCATTGTAATATTCGCGCCTAGAAGAAATATGAAGCAGTAACGTGAGTGGCTGATATACATGCTGGACACTCCTACTAAGCCAAGGGCTGATAAAAACCGCCAAGATACAGAAAATGTGGGAACCAATGGGAGAAGAATGCCTATTTAGCGCGGCAGGTCTAGCGTGGGCACGCTCGGCTAGCATTCACGCGGGAGATCGCCTAGACAACATCTCTACGATCGAATCTAGGATTAATGGGCATATTCTTGACCTGCGCTATTTTTCGAGTTTAGTGATATTTATTTCATTCCTGTATCACTATTATTTTGTAAATTTTTTATCTAATTTCCCCCTCTATCTACACCAGGGCTGGTTCATTTATAAGTGGTGTGAAGAGCCAAGACATTGACTATTACTTTGTGCGTCTACGGACGTAGGCTTATTATTTTGTGTGTCGTGGACACAGGTTGCATTTTTTTTACTTTGGTTCGTCTGAGGACGGAGGCTGTTATACTTTGCGTGTCATGAAGGACACAGAAATTATTATTAAAAGTGTTAAATTCAGTGTTAGATAGTCACAGTACTATATTTGTAGGGGCAGTATCTTCGATAATTCGCCAACAGACTGTTTTGGGGAAAGAAGTACCCGAACGGCGAATTTAGTAGTCAGACATCAAGTGTATAATAATTTAATTTTTGAATCAGCACGAGAGATGACATCATTGACCATGGAGGAAGCCTGGAAATATCAAGACTCCATCAAGATGGTTGAGATGAGATAAGAAGGATCCAGTTGGGAGATGGCTGCGGATGTTCTTTGACGGGTGGCTGACTGAAGATGAGTACTGAATAATATTTACTATTATCTGATAAATTAACTTATGGTGTATGGGACATATTTTGTTTTGTAAATAATTTGCTTGTGTGATTAACGTAGTCGATTTAGTTTTGGTCTGACACACCTTTTGCATGGAAACAGCTCGCATATATTATTAGTAGAAGGTTCTTTTCTTGTTTATTGTTTTAACTAACGTAGCTATGTGGACGACCGTGTTTGCATATGCTACGCAATGCGGTTAAATACGTCTCTCGGAGATATGTTGTGTTTCAGAAGTAGGACTGAAGTAATATAATTATACAGTAGATTGGAGGGTAATTAATTTCTTTTGTTTTATTATTGATCAGATTCAGTGAAATTATTGCCTTTGGAGCAATGTGATTTGTGACGAAGAGCAGTCAGCTCTATCGTAGGTGTTAATATTTTTTTAAATTGATTGGGCGAGCATCCATTCAGCCGATCTGTGTGAAAAAAAAGTATTGTCATTCCCAGATGTGTGTATGTGAGTGTGTGTATTTATGTCATTACAAGCGGGAATTTCAGCGTAGACTGATTTCTGGCAGCTTGATGACAAATCCATATTGTGACCTCGCGAGGGCAATTCTGGATATTTTGATTAATGTCTGACCAAAGTGGTTGAGTTTGTTGCTGTTGATTCCTTGAGATAACGGCACAGCTGGTCAGTTATATTTATACACACTGGAGTGGGACGATGACAGGTAATTGAGGAAGAGGGGAGATGTTTCACAAGACGAACTGAAGGTTGCCAGCCAGGTCATTAGGGAGAGTGCCTGTGTGGCTCAGTAATAACTTGTTATACAGAATTAAGAACTGATCAATGATAAAAAAAAAAATTGTTTAATAAATGGGAGTTGCCTACGAATCACGATAATCTCCGAAGCGTTATCTTAACATGCAGTTTTGTTCATATAAAGTAATGTCAGCCAGTCAGGCTTTTGTTGTTGTTGGTTTATTCCATGTTTATATTCCATTCAGTGACCCGTGAGTCATGTGCTATGCTGTATTTCCTTGTTTGTGTTGAGCAATTTGGCCAGTGTTGGCAGCTCAAAGTCAAGTGCGTCTTCGCGCTAATGAGGGTCCCGAGAGAGATTCCTGTAAATAGTAGATTTAGTGCGTGTGTCAGCATTACTTTTTAAGGGTTTTTATTAATGTCATGTTCCATATCCGTATACGTTGATTTACGAGATGATTGTTCGTAAGCATCGTGGCTGTTAACCCGTTGTAAACGAACAGTCATCCAAAGTACTCATTCCTCGTAGTTAGTCATTACGCGCACATAAAACCCAAATTGCAAGGTAGTGGAACCAGGATCCACATTTTAAATAAAGGGGAGATCCGTCTGACTCCTCAGAATTGATAGATATTCCTGTCATGGGAAATTCAGGGAGGATTGTTTTATATTTTATTGTTGTTTATTTCTTTTTATGCACTATTAGTCATTAAATCATGTTATTATTTTACATCTTGTCACCTTTCTTTCTAATTTATAGTTTATATCCTATGACCCTTACCTCAGTAGAGCACGTTGTTTGGCGAACGTAAACAACACATAGGAACTGAGCGCGACCCCTTGATTAAGATTTCTTACATTAAACACTGCTTTTCTGAAGGGTTCATAGGAGTAAACTGGCGCGGCCAAGCGTGGGGCGGTTCACTGTGGTGTAACGGCAAAGATTTTGCACATGTCAGTGTAAGCGTAGTTGGGTTTTCAAACTGATGCAACAATGAAGGTGTAATTTTATTGCTGGTTCGCTGCTGGAACACATTTTAGTGGCGTATTTGAGTAAAACTGACATGCTGCAAGTGCAGGCAGATATGGCAGTATTTTAATCACCGGGAAGTGATATTTTATTAAAAGTAAGTGAGGCGAAGAGGATACCGCCAAATGTGTGAAATATAAAGTAAAATCAGGAGTTTGCAATATAAAATACGGTTCACGTTTTTGTCTATTGAATTAAGTAAGAGGTAATATATGTGATACCGGGCGCCCAATGATTAAAATTAAAACAAGATTTGTATAGAAAGTCAAACTCATGAAAATGTTAGGAGGCTGAGAGCCTTAAATGGCAATTACTACTTTGTTAATTAGTCAGTGTTAATATCAGATCAGGATAACAATTTAATGACTGAATATGTGTTTGGGTTTAAATTAAGTTGAGTAAAATTAGAACTACTCAGAGATGCAATCGACTAGTGGGATTAAATGTAAAAATAAATGAACTGAATAGGGTAAAGAAATTAAATGTTCATTGGATTTTATGTGTGTGTCAAAGGGCATTGCTTTATGCCATTTCCCTAATGTCTCATATAAAGTGTGTAATATGGCAACGGTTGAACAGATTCAAGAAATCATTGAGAGTGCAGCTAGGAGAACACAGGAATTGTTGGACGCTAAATTATCAGAACAGAGTCAATCATTAAATACTAGTATGTTAGAACAAAGTGAAGCACTAAACACAAAATTATCTGAACAAATAAACAATAGTTTGTTAGAACAAAGTGAGTCGATAAACAAACTATCCGAACAAAGTGAATCATTGCGGACACAATTAAATAACAGTAGAATTGAACAGAATGAATATCAGGCGGAACAAGCTAGATTATTAAAAAGTGAAATTAATGACACTATCAATTCACAATTAGAAGCGCAGAACATTAAAAACACGAACCAATTAGCTTCGTTAACCACAGAGATGAAAGATCACACTAATCAACAGATGGTATTACTGGCCCTAGATGTTAGTAAAAATAATGAAAAGCAATTAGACCAGATTAAGAAAATGGAAAGTATTTTTGATCAAAAACTTAGCATTTTGGATGAAACGGTGTTAGCTAAATTAGAGCAAATTGAATTAGCGTGCACTATGAATACAAGCGAGGTCAAGATAGCTCAGGAGAAGTTAGAAGGACGATTTATGGAGATGGAAAAGAGCGGCAAAGTAATTCAACAACAATTATCAGCGGTAGATGAGAATATATCCGGCATAATTAAAGATAAGGACCGTCTCGAAATAAAATCAGATGAGCAGTGGAAAAGCCTAGAAGCGGATCAGGAGCAATTAAAGAGTACCTTAGACGACACTAAAAGCCAGATTGAAGAGAAAGTAAGCACGATTAAAGAGCAGATAAGAAAAGATTGGAAAAGAATGAATATCGATTCTAAAGAGGAAAGATCCACCATTCTTAAAACAGTAGGCGAAAATCACACTCGTATTCAAGCATTAGAGCAAGAAATGAAGAGCAAGCTTAAAGAACAGACGAACAGGATCATTAAAGCCGAACTCAGGTCATTAGAGCAATCGTCGATATTTAGAACAGGAACATTGAAGGACAAGCAGGACGACTCAAATAGCCCGGAGGGTACTAGTATAGCAGGAAGTCAGACTCAGGCGGAGAGCCCATTAACAACAAACACGGAAGGGTTTCGCAAGAATATCGATAGGAGCTCAACACCACAAGACTGTCATCAGCCTACACAACTTATCCAAGTAATTCAATCGAGCGATTATAAACCGCAGAAGTACACGGAAAATTCAGGGGTGACGCCTAAAGCTTTTATCAAAGAGATTGAAGACCATTTCAATGACACTGGGGGTACCTGAGGCACGTAGATTGAGGATGATGGAGAGATTTTTATCAGGAAATGTCCTTACATGGTTTTTAAGCTTCAAATATACATTTGGATCCATGTCAGATTTTAGATTAGCGTTTCTGCGCAAGTACTGGTCGCCAGCAATACAACAGTCTAAGGATGGAGCTTTACTCTAGAAAATACCAAACTACCCAGCAAACGAAATACTCAGATTTCTTTAACATGCAAATGCTAAAATTTCGCGACCTTGATTACCCTTTAAATGAAGCAGATCTGGTGATGACTATAGCGAGGCAATTGCCAGTCAACGTGCAACAAGTACTTGTCGCAGCGAACGTTAGTACGGCCCTACATGCAGAGCAGATATTACGTCAGATCGATGAGACTACATCTCATAGTCATTATAGAGGAGGAAGACAGGTGGAATTAGTCAATACCACAGAGGTCATAAAACCAAAACAGGCAAACACCAAAACGCAGGGTACTAATACAAGCACATCCACACCTAGGCGAAACCAGGAGGAAGGAGAAAACAGACCATACCAGCGTAACGAAAATAACTACAATAATAGGTCATATCAAGGCAACAATAGGTATCAACAGAGAGGATATCAACATTGGCGTGAAAATCGAAGAAATGACAGGCCTTATGGAAGATACGGTGATTACAATGCTAATCAAAGATGGAAAGGAAGAAGAGACCAAAATCAAGGAGAGCCACGAAATTATCGAAATGACTGGGATGATAGGCACGCTCAATCACAAAATTACCTAGAGGAATTACACGCTAGTCAAGGTGGAGAGCTAGGAAGATGGGAAAAAGCCATTGGGAACATGAAGAATCCTGATACACATACTGAGGAAGCTAGAAGTCTACTGAGACAAGAGGAATATCAAGGGCATCGGCGACAAACGGATGATGGGGGTCGCACTGGAGCTTAAAAAAATGCTAAATTTGGATAAAGAAGACAGCCTACAAACGCAACAGTCGGAAGTTGAAGAGGGATGGATAGTAGCGAACATACAAGAATGGATTGATTTGCCAGAAGACTGCCTGGAGGAGACGGTGAAACCACGGAACGATGAAATTAGGCAGCTACCCATTATTTACGCAAGGATTGGTGGAATTAATATAAGATGTTTATTGGATACGGGGTCACAGATCAGTCTGGTATCGGAGGCCTTGGTTCGAGAGTTGGGACGGAGTCAAAATATTCCTGTAATTCCCGTACCACAGCTCAAAGTGAGGGGTGTTATTCCTGAACGCACCGTCACTTGTAAACGTCAGGCATACTTAGAGCTGAACATATTGGAACACACTTTTGGGCAAACATTCATTATCATGGCAAAGATGAATTTCAATATAATTCTTGGTGCAAATTTTATTTGTGACTATCAAGCAGTGATAGATTTGCACAAGAATACTGTCAGTTTTAGAGAGTATGATCAGCTGAAGTACGTGGGATTGCATATGGATGAAATCACCACCGGGAGAGATGTAAATTCTTGGGCATTGGAAGCAATATCGGAAGAGACGGAAGAGGAGGTACGAAAGGCAGAAGATAACATCATAGAAGGAGCTGTTGTGGAACTAGACGAGGAGAGTGAATCCCAGGAGATATGGTCTTTATTAACGGAAGGAGACGACAGTGATGCACAATTTGAAGAGTTACTACAGGAGCGGCTCAATGACATTCAACTTGGGGGTGAACACAGAAAGCAATTGGAAGAGATTTTAAGGAAGCACAAAACAGTATTTGATACAGTACCTGGGAAAATACTAAATTTCAAATATTCAATGCAAGTCGAGGATTGGTCACCTTTCAAAAGTAGGTTGTATCCAATTCCTGAAAAATATCGTTGTCAAGTCAAGGTCATTATAGATGAGATGTTACAAGCTGGAGTGATAAGGAAGACACCGACACCTTATCTAAATGCGATTTTGGCAGTCACAAAACCAAATGGATCTATTAGACTTTGTTTAGATGCCAGAAATCTCAACACGAGACTCATTTTTCCTGAGTATGACAGAGCGCCAATTATCAGAGACGTATTAAAAGGCTTTAAAAACAAAAGCATTTATTCATCAGTTGATCTGACGAACTCGTTCCACCGTATTGAATTGGATGAGAAGTCACAGCTTCTAACTGGCTTCTTATTCGATAACCAAACGTTTTGCTTCGTTCGAATGCCCTTTGGAGTCAAAACAGCGGGCTGTGCTTTAATCCGAGCCCTGGACCGGAATTTAACCGAGGAAGTTAAGGAGATGACGGTACGCTACATTGATGACATTTTGCTGGCATCCGACAACATTGAAACTCACATGGAAAATTTAGATAAAGTATTAGGCAACATGAATGCATCAAATTTCAAAGTAAACCTGAAGAAATCGCATTTCTTCAAGAGCGAGATCTTATATTTGGGTCACATCATTGACAAGGAGGGAGTGAAGCCAAATCCAGCTAAGATCGAAGCGATAAAGAATTTCCCTATATCAACGAGAGTCAAGCACATTCGGGCTTTCTTAGGCGTAACGGGATTCTTTAAGGAAAACTGTCCAGGTTATACGGAGACTGTATCCCCTATGCAGGAAATGCTAAAGATGAATAATAAATGGTTATGGAATGCGGAGTGTGAGAAGGCATTCCAAGCAACAAAACAGCTATTGGAAAACTGCATTAAATTAGGATATCCAGATTTCAAGCACAAATTTATAATCCAAGCGGATGCTTCACTGGTGGGTATAGGTGCTATGCTCTACCAAGAGGATCCAGCTAACCTGCTGCATAAAACATATTTGGCATTTGTCAGCCGAAAATTGCGTAAGCACGAGCGCAATTATACTGTAATGGAGCTAGAATTGTTGGCCATCCTTCATGCGCTTCAACAATGGAAACGAATAATCTATGGTTACCCCATTGTTGTCAGGACTGATCACAAGGCATTAACATTCTTGTTTAAGACGTCGATGGCAAGCGAACGTGTGACACGTTGGTCTATATATATTCAGCAGTTTAGCATTGAGATTGAACATTGCCCAGGGAAGTTGAACGTGATTCCGGATGCACTCAGCAGGAACCCTGAACCTGATAATGAGGAAACAGCGATGGTACAACACTTGGAGTTAACACCGAAGGACCGGGAATTCTTGGAGGAGTTACGTGAGATACAGCGAGAACAAGAAGCGGAACCATGGATGATGCTATTAATTCAATACTTCAGAAAGCAACTACCTACAGGAACACCTGCATTTCGAGAAGCTAAAGCCAAAGAAGGAAGATATGTTTATGTCAACAATTTGCTGCACAAATGGGTAGATAATGACCACACCAAATTACGCATATTAGTACCTGCTTCTTTACAACGAGGATTGACATGGCATACGCACGAAAGTTACGGTCACGTGGGCGTAGATAAGTGCGAAGCAACAATAGGAGAGACATTTACATGGCCACGTATGAGAACAACTATATGTGACGTCATTACGACTTGTGATCCTTGTCAGAGGACAAAGCCAAATAATTATTTAATGAGGCAGTATCCTAGACCTTTGCTACCTCAAAAACCATGCGAGCTACTGGCACTCGACTGTTTCGGTCCAATCCCGAAGGGAAGGCGAGGTTGCCGACACTTACTAGTGTGCATTGATGTGTTTTCTAAGTTAGTCGTATTATGCCCCATTCAGGAAACTACTTCAAAACAGGTTCTCAGTCGTATTCGGAATAGAGTTATTCCAATCCTTGGAAAACCAGAATTTATATTATCAGATCATGGTAGCTATTTCACAAGCGCCGAATTCAAGAAAAGTATGGAGGACATGGGTATAAAACACATTTTAAGCAGTATCCGACATGCTCAAGCAAATCCAAGTGAGAGAGCAATTAAATGTGTAACATCATATTTGAGAATCTTCATTCCAATTGAACATCACAGATGGGTGGACAAAATCAAGGATGTAGAGACATGCATGAATTCTACCAGGCACGAGTCAACAGGACAGATCCCTATGGTCCTACACAAGAACGAGTATCCAGTGAGAACGTGGAAAAGCATCATTAACTGTCCACAAGATCCCATGATAGCACCTGACTTGCGAATTGAGAGGACGAGAGCCTACATGAGAAAACAAGCAGACCGCAGATTACGGCGAGTAAGAAATAAGAGGTTTCACCGTGATCTTGAAATCAACCAGCTTGTTTTGGTGAAACGACCTGCTGCATCGGACCCAGAGAAGAAGATCTTCAGTAAATTCTGCGAAAAGTTCATAGGACCCTATTCTATCGTAAGAAACCTTGGAAATAATGCTTACAGAGTGAAAGAGTTAAGCACTGGAACAATGTCGGTTTACAACGCAGCCAACTTAAAAAAGTATCGTAGAAGCGATCCATGAGAGCGCCGAAATAACGATGCAGTTTGAATATATGGACGTTCTACTATCAACAAAGTGAACGGGGAGCAGTTGAGTACGGCACGTGAAGGAGGAAGTAGAGTTGGTGTTGACAAACATTAACGAGACGAGCAGAGTGTTGCCCCAGGCATCAGCGGGTCATGCAAGCAGACTGAGAGGGGAGATACAAGCAGGAAATGAAAACGAGTAAATGCCATTCAAGACAAGAGCGGCTAGACCAAGTAATAGAAAAGGGGTGATTCTGAAATAAAACAAGTTGGCCTACGGAAGTCTTTAAAAATTGTCGACTTTATTCCTAAGTTCGAAATTTTGTGAGTGGGAGAGTTGTGAACCCTTTATCCTCTGTTGGATAAATGATTCTATGTTTTATTTCTTCAATTAATAAATATTTCCACCAGCATCATGAAAGTAGCCAGACGGAGATGAGGAAATTTCAAGCATTTGTTGGAGACAGCGGGTACATACCTGAAGCTGTTTGACAAAAGGCTAAATACTTTAGCTGTGAAAGGAAATAGCCTAGCGATGTGTCAGAAGGACAGGTGTTGGCCACCTCAAAAATAGAAGCGACGCGCAGTGAGACATGGTTCTGGTATGTTCATTGTAATATTCGCGCCTAGAAGAAATATGATGCAGTAACGTGAGTGGCTGATATACATGCTGGACACTCCTACTAAGCCAAGGGCTGATAAAAACCGCCAAGATACAGAAAATGTGGGAACCAATGGGAGAAGAATGCCTATTTAGCGCGGCAGGTCTAGCGTGGGCACGCTCGGCTAGCATTCACGCGGGAGATCGCCTAGACAACATCTCTACGATCGAATCTAGGATTAATGGGCATATTCTTGACCTGCGCTATTTTTCGAGTTTTGTGATATTTATTTCATTCCTGTATCACTATTATTTTGTAAATTTTTTATCTAATTTCCCCCTCTATCTACACCAGGGCTGGTTCATTTATAAGTGGTGTGAAGAGCCAAGACATTGACTATTACTTTGTGCGTCTACGGACGTAGGCTTATTATTTTGTGTGTCGTGGACACAGGTTGCATTTTTTTACTTTGGTTCGTCTGAGGACGGAGGCTGTTATACTTTGCGTGTCATGAAGGACACAGAAATTATTATTAAAAGTGTTAAATTCAGTGTTAGATAGTCACAGTACTATATTTGTAGGGGCAGTATCTTCGATAATTCGCCAACAGACTGTTTTGGGGAAAGAAGTACCCGAACGGCGAATTTAGTAGTCAGACATCAAGTGTATAATAATTTAATTTTTGAATCAGCACGAGAGATGACATCATTGACCCTGGAGGAAGCCTGGAAATATCAAGACTCCATCAAGATGGTTGAGATGAGATAAGAAGGATCCAGTTGGGAGATGGCTGCGGATGTTCTTTGACGGGTGGCTGACTGAGGATGAGTACTGAATAATATTTATTATTATCTGATAAATTAACTTATGGTGTATGGGACATATTTTGTTTTGTAAATAATTTGCTTGTGTGATTAACGTAGTCGATTTAGTTTTGGTCTGACACACCTTTTGCATGGAAACAGCTCGCATATATTATTAGTAGAAGGTTCTTTTCTTGTTTGTAGTTTTAACTAACGTAGCTATGTGGACGACCGTGTTTGCATATGCTACGCAATGCGGTTAAAAACGTCTCTCGGAGATATGTTGTGTTTCAGAAGTAGGACTGAAGTAATATAATTATACAGTAGATTGGAGGGTAATTAATTTCTTTTGTTTTGTTATTGATCAGATTCAGTGAAATTATTGCCTTTGGAGCAATGTGATTTGTGACGAAGAGCAGTCAGCTCTATCGTAGGTGTTAATATTTTTTTAAATTGATTGGGCGAGCATCCATTCAGCCGATCTGTGTGAAAAAAAAGTATTGTCATTCCCAGATGTGTGTATGTGAGTGTGTGTATTTATGTCATTACAAGCGGGAATTTCAGCGTAGACTGATTTCTGGCAGCTTGATGACAAATCCATATTGTGACCTCGCGAGGGCAATTATGGATATTTTGATTAATGTCTGACCATAGTGGTTGAGTTTGTTGCTGTTGATTCCTTGAGATAACGGCACAGCTGGTCAGTTATATTTATACACACTGGAGTGGGACGATGACAGGTAATTGAGGAAGAGGGGAGATGTTTCACAAGACGAACTGAAGGTTGCCAGCCAGGTCATTAGGGAGAGTGCCTGTGTGGCTCAGTAATAACTTGTTATACAGAATTAAGAACTGATCAATGATAAAAAAAATTGTTTAATAAATGGGAGTTGGCTACGAATCATGATAATCTCCGAAGCGTTATCTTAACATGCAGTTTTGTTCATATAAAGTAATGTCAGCCAGTCAGGCTTTTGTTGTTGTTGGTTTATTCCATGTTTATATTCCATTCAGTGACCCGTGAGTCATGTGCTATGCTGTATTTCCTTGTTTGTGTTGAGCAATTTGGCCAGTGTTGGCAGCTCAAAGTCAAGTGCGTCTTCGCGCTAATGAGGGTCCCGAGAGAGATTCCTGTAAATAGTAGATTTAGTGCGTGTGTCAGCATTACTTTTTAAGGGTTTTTATTAATGTCATGTTCCATATCAGTATACGTTGATTTACGAGATGATTGTTCGTAAGCATCGTGGCTGTTAACCCGTTGTAAACGAACAGTCATCCAAAGTACTCATTCCTCGTAGTTAGTCATTACGCGCACATAAAACCCAAATTGCAAGGTAGTGGAACCAGGATCCACATTTTAAATAAAGGGGAGATCCGTCTGACTCCTCAGAATTGATAGATATTCCTGTCATGGGAAATTCAGGGAGGATTGTTTTCTATTTTATTGTTGTTTATTTCTTTTTATGCACTATTAGTCATTAAATCATGTTATTATTTTACATCTTGTCACCTTTCTTTCTAATTTATAGTTTATATCCTATGACCCTTACCTCAGTAGAGCACGTTGTTTGGCGAACGTAAACATCACATAGGAACTGAGCGCGACCCCTTGATTAAGATTTCTTACATTAAACACTGCTTTTCTGAAGGGTTCAATATTTCTTCCCTAAAATGAAAGTGACCGCAATCTGGATTGCTAATGAGGTGAACGCAATCTGGAATGACCGCAATCAGGACACACCCCACCTGATGGGTTTCAATGGGTTGTATGGAACTTCGCCCAAGCTTCACTAATGACCCTGGTCATTAGCATCAACCTTCGAAATGTGGCAGTGGAACTGCGCTCATTGAGAGCGGTCAGATAGGTTCCCTCCCTCATTAGTGTAGCCTCCGTGGCTTAGGCAGCAGCGAGCCGGCCTCTCACCGCTGGGTTCCGTGCTTCAAATCCTTGTCACTCCATGTGGGATTTGTGCTGGGCAAAGCGGAGGCGGGACAGGTTTTTCTCCGGGTACTCGGGTTTTCCCTGTCATCTTTCATTCCTGCAACACTCTCCAATATCATTTCATTTCATCTGTCATTGATTAATCATTGTCCCAGAGGAGTGCGACAGGCTTCGGAAGCCGGCACAATGCCTATCCTCGCCGCTAGATGGGGGCTTCATTCATTCCAACACTAACCCGGTCCAATGACTGGAAAAAGGCTGTGGATTTTCATTATTATTATAATTATTATTATTATTATTACCTCTTATTCTCAGCAGTGCAGAAGCTAGTGGTGGTTGACAGTCCGTCACTTTCCCTTAAACCGACCTTGGGCTAACAGCCGACTTGACTATTGGCGCAGTTCAATCGGCCTAATTAAAAGGATCTGGAAATACCACTGATCATGGGCGCAGTTCCATATCTCCCGTTTCAATGTTGAAGGCAACAAGTTTATGGAGCGCATTGCTGCAGGCGACGAAACCTGGTGCCACCACTAGGAACCGGAATTGAAAGCGCCGACGATGCAGTGATCTCATCCATCGTTTCCTCATCCCAAGAAGTTGAAGAGCCTACCATCTGCAGGGATGGTGATGCTCATCTTGTCCTTTCATTACCAGGGCTCATTATTTATTGATTTCAATGAACCTGATCTCCGTCACTGGTAGACGGCACTGCGCAACACTGGAGAAATTATGACGTCAAATTAAGGCGAAACATCCGGGGAAATTTCCACAAGGGGTGCTGCTGCATCATGATAACGCACGTCCCCATAACATAAAGGTTGTAACGCAGAAGATACGCCAACTCAAGTGGGAGACAGTGGAGCATCCGCCCTATAGTCCTGATTTCTCCTCTTGCGATTATCACGCCTTCGATCCCTTAAAAAAGGCCTTGAAGGGTCAACGATTCATGTCGGATAAGGCACAAACCAGGGTGCACCATAAGTTTATTTATTTATTTATTTATTTATCGTATGGGCTTTTAGTGCCGGGAGTGTCCGAGGACATGTTTGGCTCGCCAGAGGCTGTAGCTGCTTCAAACGGACACCCGTAGGGTAAGCTACAAGTTCCGTTCAATTTCAAGTAGTTCCAACTTTCGCTACCAGGTGGCATTGATACCTAGTGGTGAACGTAGGAATTTTGATAGAGCGTTCCAACGAAATCTATCCTAGAAATTTAGCTTCACACAAGTTTAGTCTGTGGAAGGATCTTTTACATGCCATAAATCTATGACATGGGACCGCCAGCTTTACTTCCCCTCCGAAGGAAGGAATACTGAAGGATTTTAACCCTCCTTGAGGGCCTTGAGCAGAAGGCAGGAGATACAATGAAATTAAAACAAGAGGTCTGACCCCTCAATGAATGAGGAATCAGGAAAGATGAGACAAAGGCCAATTAAGGCGGGAAAGTGAAAGACTCCCTAGGCCTCGGATAGGCCTACCCTAATACCGTCGGGGTCCGATAAGAACAAGAGTTGACCAAGGGAGGTTGATAGGAAATATAACAGAGAGGAGCCCGGCACAAGTAAGTGGAAGCAATGAAGGACTCAGCTGAGGTCCCGTGGTCGCCAACCCACGTCCCACAATTTGTGAGCCCCTGGGGGACCAACAGTATGCATTCGAATTACCTCACACTACTGATTTAACTTTAACAGACGAAACTCTAGGAATATCGACCCTTTAACCTTAGTTTCTGATTACTCTCCGTAGAATACGTAAGTCGGTGATGGTGAATAGCCTCGATAATGCACAAGCTGATGTGAGGGCAACCATAAAAGGATTCAATGTCTGACGAATGTCTTTGAGCAAGTCTGATTTAGAAGTTAACACAAGAATCATCATCATTTACCTGTCAGCATTCTGTATCCATTCCGTGGAGATCTTATGTCATATTCCTAGAAATTTAAATTAATCAACTAAAAATAAAGAAAAATGCTAGTGCTGCAGCAGATCGTGACCGCAGATGTTATTGCTGGCTAAAAAGCTACTTGAACAAAGTATACTGGTACGATGAAGTAATATCTAAAATTACGATTGCACACAACAAGGCACAAAAAAACACCCTGTCTAACAAACAGGACAACAATGAAAGATTAATAGATATTTACGTTACAGCTGCGGAAAATACGAGGGATAGTTGAGAAATCAGATTTCCCATTGAAGTCACTGTCTCTAAAATTCTCAGAGAATCATTATCAATATTACAAAATCACTATTATATCTTTTTAATCAGCGTTGCCCACGGTCACTGCGAGGGATCATTTCTCTACCATTGCAACACACTTTGTCAGCAGATACAACAGGGGATGGTGACATGCGACCACTAACTTGGGTCTACTTAAGGATGGGATTTTGGAAGGAATTCAGTCGTGGGCCTGTTGAAAGTAACCGTCTCGGCATAACCATGTAGTGAAAATACGAAACCATGAAAACCATCTTCAGGACAGCTGAGATGGGATTCGAACCCACGCTCTCCCGATGCCAGCGAGGAACGCGCTCTTGGTCACAGTGACCGCTCTTTATAATATTTCTAAATAGCCTATATTCCTATTAAAGTGCCATATCCACTCCAGGGACGTAGGCGACCTGAATTAGAGCTCTTGGCTTCGTCAAGGGATTACTAACCAGGCATCCCGTTTGCTTATGGTAGGGTGGCCAGTTCCTTTCCACTTCTCCTCCTGCCATAGCATCCAGTAGGTTCCCATTTCGCATCATGAGGCTGGGAGACCCCGTACCAGACCACACCAAGACTCTTACATTCTTGGCAGAGCCGGGGATCGAACCCGGTACCTCAGGGGTGATAGGCAACAATGCTAGCCACTGCGCCACGAGGTGGTCCTAAATAGCCTAGAATTCCTAAATAAAATAGGAGCCGTCTTCAGCCAATTGGTCATAATTATTTTCATTCACGATAAATCTTTCGTTACCATCTTTTTTTAATCTTATATATAAAAGTGAAAGTCTGTATGTATGTATGTGGGTATGTGGGTGGGTCTGTTCCGTATACAAATCTACACCGTTACACCAATCTCAACCGAATTTTGCATACACATAGTTTAGGACCCAGAAGGAACCGCTGGCTACATGAATTTTCGATAGTCTTTCTCATTCTTCTGATTTCGACCCTTTTGCACTCCAGCATATGCTAATCAAATCATAAAATATACTCATGAAGGAATGGCAAGGCGGATAGTTTCCATGGCAACATAGCTCAAGTCAAGACACGGCCGACTGGATGCCATTTGCGCTCTGCACTACCGGTATAGAAAATGAGGATCTTTAATTGAAATTACGTTAGTTACTCAACTTCTCACACAGCACTGTCAACCGAGTTTAGCATAACAAAGACTTGACACTATCTTCTACTATATATTTGTCAAATACCACTCACTCACTCATTCATTCATCACGAAATCTCAGAAACCATCAAACGGATAGGAATGAAATTTGGTATGCAGCTTCCCCAAGGGCCGCAAATGCCCACTAAGAGAGGATTTTTGGATATTCTGGTTCTAAAGGGGTGTTAAGGGGGTAGACCTGCATTTCATTGAACAGCAATATCTCCCGATTGGTTTAATTGGGGGATGTGATACTCGGCACATAAACTCATCATTAAAAATAAGAAGACACGAGTCGGAGGGTTTTTCGATGTGGTGTATATTATGAGGTGAAAGGGGTGAAAAGTGGGGATGGAAAGATTCCTAACGGAGCGTGTATCTCTTAAACGACATAGGCGAGGAGTTTGAAACTCAGCGGGAAAAAATCAGCATAAAAATAAGTAAATGTGTGTTTGACCGTTTTATCATAAATCCAATTTAAGGGGCCCATGGGGAGGGGTGAAATTCTGGAGGGGGGGGGGGGGGGAGAAACAGGAAAGAAAGTGTCCTAACTGATTGACTGACTCACTCACTCATCAAACTCAGGGGGAAAAACTGCTTTAAAGTAAGTAAATAGCTGTTCGACAGTTTTTTTCATAAATCAAATTTAAGGGGTTCATGGGGAGGGGTGAAATTCTGAAAAAAGAAAATTGAAAGAAAATGTCCTGCCTCACTCACTCACTCACTCACTCACTCATCATCGCCCAGCCAAAATTATTGAAGTTAGAAACATGACAGTTTGAGGATATGTTCATTGTACTGTATTTCAAAACAGTCTACTAAGGGAGGATTTTCGGATATTCAGGTTCTAAAGGGGTCTTAATGGGGTTAAACCTGCATATCATTGAATAACAATATCTCCCGATTGGTTTCATTGGGGGATGTGATACACGGCATATAAACTCATCATTAAAAAGTAAGACACGTGTCTGAGGGTTTTTCGATGTGGTGTATATTATGAGGTGAAAGGGGTGAAAAGTAGGGATTGAAAGATTCCTAACGGAGCGTGTATGTCTTAAACGACATAGGCGAGGAGTTTGAAACTCAGCGGAAAAAAATCAGCATAAAAATAAGTAAATATGTGTTTGACCGTTTTTTCATAAATCCAATTTAAGAGGCCCATGGGGAGGGGTGAAATTCTGTGGGGGGGGACAGGAAAGAAAATGTCCTAACTGATTGACTGACTCACTCACTCATCAAACTCAGGGGGAAAAACTGCTTTAAAGTAAGTAAATAGCTGTTCGACAGTTTTTTTTATCAATCAAATTCAAGGGGTTCATCGGGAGGGGTGAAATTCTGAAGGGAAAAAATGAAAGAAAATGTCCTGACTCATTCACTCACTCATCATCGCCCAGCCAAAAATATTGAAGTTGGAAACATGGCATTTTGGGGATATGTTCGTTGTATGTCAAAACCGTACACTAAGGGAGGATTTTTGGATATTCAGGCTCCAAAGGGGTCTTAAGGGGGTTAAACCTGAATTTCATTGAATAACAATATCTCACGAGTGGTTTCATTTGTGGATGTGATACTCGGCATATAAACTAATCATTAAAAACAAGATGTTCAGTAAAGAACATATAGCCTACTTTCTCCTAAATGTATGAGTATAGTTATAACTCGTTGTTATTATCAAAGAGTATAATAGAACTATTCTTTGTTGAAGACCTTAGAAACGATTTACCTCTACCAAACGCCACAACCTAGATAAAAACTGCTACCATCATTGAAGAAAGAAAGATAAGAAGTATATCAAGAATGTTATGGATCTGGAGACATAATCGACCGGACTGGCTGCGTGGCTCAGCGGTAACGTTCTCGCTTGCTGGGCCCTAGGTTGCAGGTTCGTATCCTGGCGCAGTCAGCTGGAATTTGAGAGTGCACAAATGCGAGGGAGCCGTGTGCATGGCTTTCACAACCCTAATTGAATTAACAAATCTGTCCATGACCCTACAGAGACGTGTGTATACAAACTATGTGGATATTTTCGATTGCTATTTGCATGAAATAAAAGTAGTAATTAATAACCTGAACTAACACCAACGGCTTGAATTCAGTTACTATGTGAAATCGTTTTGTTCTTTACTTCAAATAACATTTTCAAGTAACGCAAAATAGGCTGTTACAAACCCTTTAAAATAAAAGGTAAAAATGTATTGTAGTATCATCTTGTCATTCTTCAAATTCGATGCGCATAGAATGCCAATGGTATAGTAATCAATGGAGCCCCACGTAGACTAGTCGTGACATCTAGTGGTGAAATATCGAACAATATAATCCTAACAGAGCGAGTGCATTCTAGCGGCCAGAAGAAGAAACTTTTCAATAAAATCTGGAAGTTAATAAGTAGGTCGGCGTGCAGTTACCTTTTTGGCAGCTAGATGTCTCGAGTAAATCTGCTGGCGAATTATGTTTTAATTAAATATATATTTTACACCATAATATGCACAATATAACGCTTAATTTTAAAACGTCTGAGTCATTACAAAACAATAAACATATAACATTTCAAGCAAAAAACCTAGCTCTGACCGGGTTTGAACCATAGGCATTTGACCGATAGGCTAACGCTCTACCACTGAGCTACTTGTGTCAACGAATATCGTTCTATATAAAATGACTTACATAGAACTTGTTAGCAAATAATGATTTATACTAAACGATTTCATCACTGGAGTATATTATTTATATATAAAGCATTTCATACAAAGTTTATTTATTTTGTATCAGTACGCTATATTGCATGCAATACTCAAATTAGTGAAATATAAGTCAGGCACAAGATATCCGATGCCATCTTGTCTTATTACTGAATCGGCTCAGCTTTTTAAAATCACGTCTGCACTATAGTATTACAAAATAAACTTTTAATTTCGAACGTGCCTCTTCCTTTAGAACAGTTAAAACGATTCTCGGCTCGATAATCGGAACTGGTGGGTCCCATGATATGGATTATAAAGTTTGCATAATTCGCACGGCCGCCATCCTGAAATGGTATGGCGGACGACCTTGTAGTTTGGTCACAAGACGCATCCTATACGAAGGTATGTTGTTACCAAATTTAGTAGAGATCGGATGATTTGGTTAGTCGTTATTTGATTTTACGTTTTGAACGTTTGAGTGGCCGCATTCAGTTTTAGTAAAGATGGCGGCGATATAAAACATGACACTGAGGTGCCCTTTGCTTGTTCTACCTCTGTACCAAATTTCGTTCAATTCGGTTTCACCGTGTTCGAATTGATAGGGGGGGACAGACATTCAGAGTACACACACTCACACACACACACACAGACTCACACACACACATACACACACACAGACTCACACACACACACATACACACACAGACAGACACACTTTTTTCGCCCTGTGTTGATCTCATAAGTCTACTTTCATTTTTTGCAAAAATCGAAAGTAGGCTAATAAGCAGACATGTGTCTAAGGGTTTTTCGATGTGGTGTATTATTATGAGGTGAAAGGGGTGAAAAGTAGGGGTTGAAGGATTCCTAACGGAGCGTGTAGGCCTATCTCTTAAACGACATAGGCGAGAAATTTGAAACGCAGCGAAAAAACATCAGCTAAAAAGATAGGTAAATCGGTGTTCGACCGTTTTTTCATAAATAAATTTAAGGGGCCAATGGACTGGGGTGAAATTCTGGAGGAAAAAGGAGAGAAAGTGTCCTAACTGACTAACTCACTCACTCACCAAACTCAGGGGAAAAAAGACAGCTTTAAAAATAAGTTAATAGGTGTACAAGCGTTTTTTCATCAATCCAATTTAAGGGGCCCATGGGGAGGGGTGAAATTCTGGTAAAAATAATTGAAAGAAAATGTCCTGTCTGACTCACTCACTCATCACGCCCAGCGTAAACTATTAAAGTTGGAAAAATGAAATTTTGGGAATATGTTCGCTGTATGTCGAAAACGTCAACTAAGGAATGATTTTTGTTTATTCGGGTTTTAAAGAGATGTTGTTTGAACATTGTATCTTGCTTACTTCAAGTTTAGCAAGCCCTCACCAGATGTCAGATTAGGACAGTGCTCATCGTAGCTCCACTGCCCTCGGTAGGGGGCAGCATTCCTGCTAGCTACTTCCCTGGCGGGAAGAGAGTATGACAGTGTGTCTCTGAGTAAGAGCGGTAACGGTCGGTTGCGTGATGTTAGACAATGGCGTAGTCGGTGTAACAAACACCTACATTCAGTGTTTCTAGTGTGTGTAAATATGTGTAGGGAGTGTTTTCTTATCGTGTATGACGTGTTTATTTAAGTTGTGTAAATATATTGTAGTAATAATTCCACAGAGATCCAGTGATATGAATCAGCTACCTACCTCGTGTTCTATACATACAGTCCATTTCTATCCTCGTACTATCCTAAGCCAAACCTTGTATATATATCCTCACCTCAAAACAACTCTTTTCATGGTCCTCGACGGGCCGGATGTCTGTGGAATCTTCGTTAATGTGATATTAGCACGTGTATTTTGGCGGGACTGAAGCATCATAGCAGCCATGTTGGCAAAGAATACTACTGTTTCCGATAGCAGCCATCGTGGCAAGGAATAAACCGCTTCCGATAGCAACCATCGGCAAGGAATACTACAGCTTCCGATGGCAGCCATGTTTGCCCCAACCACTTCGTATGTCGTCATCTTGGTTCCAGTCTACAGCAACCAGTGATCTCATGTCAGCGCTGGAGGTTATACGACAGCCACGCAGACCAACTTCGATAGTCTACACCGCAGCTTCAGTAAGTACATACTCAGTTTCTGATTCCTATTATTTCCCACCATGGATTCCAAAGAAAAACAACTCCTTGTTAAGACTAGAGGCCTAGCGAAAGCCAGCATCACACGCGTGCATAACTTTGTTGTTAACTTCAAATCAGGACCAAGTATAAATGCAATTAAGGCCAGACTAGACGATCTCCCCAGAATAAGAGAAAAGTATGACAATGCGCAAGACAAGTTAGAACTGGAGGATGAAACTGAGGATCATAGTGAAGATCGTGACAGTTTTGAATCATTGTACTGTGACGTAGTAGATAAAATAACAACATTGGTAGAAGAGAGTGCAGAATCACGGTTGAGACAAGGCAACCTTTCCGGTGGTACCACTCATTCCCACTCTGGTCCATTCAAAAGAGAACTTGCACTGCCAACTATTAAATTGCCATCTTTTGGGGGTAACATTACTGATTTTCGACACTTTTCTGATACGTTTACCAGTCTGGTCATAAACAATGACTCACTTGAAGATATCCAAAGGTATCATTATTTGTTATCTTCACTTACAGGGGAAGCACATGAACAAATTAAGAATCTTCCCATAACAACCACAAATTTCAAGATTGCATGGCAGACAGTCTGTCAAAGGTACAACAACCCTAAGCTCATTGCAACGTCTCACATTAAGAAACTTTTAAACCTTCCATCAGTAAGCAAAGAGTCATCCACAGATATACGATCACTGCTAAATCAAGTTTCAAGTAATCTGAATGCTATTGAGGCACTTGAACTTGACATTCCTTTACATGAAATGCTCGCATAACAGTTGATTCTTCAACAAGTAGATGAGGTCAGCAGAAAACAATGGGAGCTGACGTCATCAAAATTGAAATTTGCAAGACTAGATAAATTATGTCGATTTTTAGAAGACAGATGTCATGCCCTTGAACTAACCAACTCAAATCAGACCTCCAAACCAGTGGTGTCTTCCCACCCACGACATGTTACTGACATCAAACACACTAAACCAGTAAGCCAGGTTTATGTCTCTACTGGCAATAATTGTTTATTTTGTGATGGTGTTCATCCTCTCTACAAATGTTTAGGTTTTTCCGGCAGCAGTATCCAACAACGTATGGACTTTGTTAAACAACATAAATTGTGTTCAAATTGTCTAAGGCCTGGACACATTGTTGGCAACTGTTCTTTGGGCTCCTGTTATTCATGCGGCCTGAAACATCACACCCTACTTCATCGACCCAATAAACCTGTCACGCGGAGGCAGCAGGAAGCCACACCTGCAAGACACAGCAGCGCTGATGTCAACCAGCAACAAACGGTTTCAGCCACGTATTGTTCGATAAAGGCAAAACCTCAGACCCAGATACTACTCTCCACTGCTCCTGTTAAGGTACGTGATGGCTATGGAAAGCTGCAAACTTGTAGAGCGCTCCTAGACTCATGTAGCCAGGCACACTTCGTCACAAATGCCTGTGCAGAACGGCTCAGCTTACGGAAGGTTCGAAACCGAATACCAATACAAGGTATAAGCAACGCTACTACAGAATCCCGTCACAGTGCTACCGATAATGTTCACTCCATGCACAGCGAATACCAAGTAGAAAATAACTGTGCTGTGTTGCCAAGAATTTCCGCTGATCTCCCAGGATCGTACATTAATTTCGCTGACTGGGGTATTCCTGAAGAGCTACCTCTAGCCGACTCGACGTTCAACTAACCTGGGCGAATTGACATGCTGATTGGTGCGGAGGTATTCTTTCAGCTTCTTCGACCGGAAAGACAAGTGAGACGAGGTGACTACCCTGTCCTCCAGAACACAGAATTCGGGCGGATTCTCGCAGGGCGTTTTCAGTTAGACAGAACGGCCGAAGCACCTTCGCAGACCGTACAGTCCTTCTTCACCACGAGTGACAATTCCCTTGACCATCTAGTTCAACGCTTCTGGGAATTAGAAGATATTAATAAGCCAATCAGATCGAAGGACGACCTGGAGTGTGAGAAACATTTTGCTGCCAACACCAGGAGAGATGCTGACGGAAGATTCACGGTACAGCTTCCACTGCGTGAGGACTCTACAGAGCTTGGTGACTCGCTCCCATTGGCCATGTCGCGGCTTCATCATCTCGAGAGACGATTAAGTAGAAACACCCAACTCAAGAATGACTACGTGAACTTTCTGGAGGAATACGAAGCTCTGGGACACATGGAGGCTGTCGACACGTCGCACCCTAATGAGCATAGCTATTACATGCCCCATCACCCAGTTATTAAAGAGGCAAGCTCTACCACGAAGACAAGGGTGGTGTTTGATGCTTCTGCCGCCACTACGAGCGGGAAATCACTCAACAACATCCTCCGTATTGGACCGACCATCCAGCAAGATATCTGGTCTATCATTACAAGATTCCGTACTCACCAAGTGTGCTTCACAGCAGACATTCGCCAGATGTATCGACAAGTAAATGTTGATAGTCGTGACTGCAACCTTCAGAGAATCGTATGGCGCCGATCGCTGGAGGAACACATAAGACACTACCGGCTAAAAACTGTCACATACGGAACAGCTTCAGCACCCTTCCTCGCTACTAGGTGCCTTCAGCAGCTCGCCATTGAGGAGTCGCGCAACTTACCCAAGGCAGCAGAAGTTCTCCAGAGAGATTTCTATGTGGACGACTGCATGTCTGGGACGGAAACCCTCGAGGAAGCTCTGCGAACTCAAGAACAACTCATCGATCTCCTTCAAAGGGGAGTTTTCCAACTTCGAAAATGGTGCTCCAATCATCCACAACTACTCGAAGCTGTTCCTCCAGAACACAGAGAAGCCCAGCTGCCCCTTCAACTCGATAGCGGAAATAACGTTAAGACGTTAGGACTCTTGTGGCATCCTGCCAACGATCAGCTGCAGATTGTGAATGGTACCGGGATTACTAACTTCAACGGACCGGTTACAAAAAGAAAGGTACTTGCAGTCATAGCATCAATATACGATCCGTTGGGACTGATGGGTCCATTCATCATCTCCTGCAAGTATTTTCTGCAGCAACTCTGGCAACTTCGCTTAGGATGGGATGAGAACCTACCTAAAGAACTGCTTCAGCGCTGGGAACATCTACACAATCAGCTGCCTCTTGTCAGCCGAATTCGTATCGACAGACTAGTGCTAACGAAGGGCATTGCCACTAACATTCAACTGCACGGTTTTTCAGATGCGTCTGAGAAAGGATACGGATGTTGCATTTACATAAGATCGGAAAACCAACAGGGTGAGCACATCACAAGGCTACTGTGCGCTAAATCTAAGGTCGCCCCACTAAAAAGGGTCTCCATTCCTCGTCTCGAGTTGTGTGGAGCACTGCTGCTAGCTCGTCTTCTTAAGAAGGTAACATCGGTGTTAAATTTGACCATTAGCAGCATCCATTTGTGGACAGATTCGACGATCGTTCTTTCATGGATTGCAGCATCACCCATACGGTGGAAAACGTTTATTGCCAACAGAGTTTCGGAGATTCAGGACAGCACATCGATTGCAGATTGGAAGCACGTCCCTTCAGGAGACAATCCTGCGGACCTGATTTCACGGGGACTCACTCCAGACGCCCTTATTGCTAAGTCACTTTGGTGGAATGGACCACCGTGGCTTGCGTAAAATACTCTATCATGGCCTAACTCAACCCCTTCTGCGGATACCCAGGACATCCCAGAACAGCGGAAACCTGTGGTCAGTCTCGTGGCGCTTCAACCTGAAGATGAGCTCATGCAGCGATTCTCTAAACTTGCACGTCTGCAGAGAGTGACAGCTTACTGCCTCAGATTTGCAGCTAACGCCAAACTTCGTCATACGGAAAGGAAGACTGGTGAATTAGACCTTCAAGAGTTACGTTCAGGACTATATGCATGTATCAGGAACGTCAAAGCATCAGCATATGGTGCAGAGATTCATGCTATTCGTAGTACAAGGGCAATTAGTAAGAAGAGCAAGATTATATCCCTTAATCCATTCCTCTGTGATCAAGGACTTCTTCGAGTTGGTGGCAGATTACAACAATCGGAGCTCCCTTTCAACCAACAACATCAAATAATCTTGCCCCCAAGTCACCATCTAACTAAATTGATAATCGAGAACGAACATCGACGAATGTTACATGCTGGGTGCCAACTGCTACTCTCCTCTCTTCGCCAGCAATACTGGATACCAAATGGAAGGAATACCATTCGGAAGATAATACACCATTGTCTCATCTGTCACAAGCTCAAGGCAAAAAATGCCCAGCAACTAATGGGTCAGTTGCCGAACTACAGAGCATCACCTGCCAATCCATTTGTTCACTGTGGGATTGATTACGCTGGCCCACTGTACATAAAATCAGGATCTCGTAAAAACAGCGCGAGAGTTAAATGTTACATATCAATTTTTGTATGTATGTCTACTAGGGCTATTCACCTGGAAATTGTTAGCAGCATGACAACCCAGGCCTTTCTTGCTGCTCTCAAACGCTTTATCTCACGACGAGGAAGACCTGCGCACATATATTCGGACAACGGCAGAAATTTCGTAGGCGCAGACAAGAAACTTCGGGAACTGCAGAGATTGTTCGGCGAAGAACATCACCAACGAGAGATCTCAAATTTCGCTAGCACTGAAGGCATTCAGTGGCACTTCATTCCGCCACAGGCTCCACACTTTGGAGGTATTTGGGAGGCTGGCGTCAAGTCATTCAAACATCATCTTCGACGAGTGATGGGCACGGCATACCTTACCTTTGAAGAACTGGCAACACTCACAACACAAATCGAAGCATGTCTAAACTCTAGGCCTCTAGTCCCCCTAGCCGATGATCCCGACGACATAATGGCTATCACCCTAGGTCACTTTCTAATTGGAAGACCTATCACTACCCTTCCCGAACCAGATCTGAGTAATGTACGCCTCAATGTACTCTCTAGATGGCAGCAACTGCAACGGCATCTCCAAGGATTCTGGAAGGCGTGGTCAGCAAATTACCTCTCCCACCTGCAGCAGAGGAGTAAATGGACACTACCAAACAATAATGTGCAGCCAGGCACATTAGTGATCGTCAAGGAAGACAACGTCCCCCCACTGTGCTGGAAGCTCGCAGTGATTGATCAGGTCCACCCTGCCGCTGATGGACTAGTACGCGTCGCCACGATCCGTACCTCTGCTGGAGTATTCAAAAGGCCAATTACAAAACTTTGTCCTCTCCCCACTTCTCAAGGCGACGATATCTGAACGTAGTGTGTCTTGTTTTGTATTTATTTTCATGTGTGTTTGTTTATTTTACATTGTGTTTGGAAAAAAGTGTTTAACCCTTTTTTGATGGGTGGCATGTTTGAACATTGTATCTTACTTACTTCAAGTTTAGCAAGCCCTCACCAGATGCCAGATTAGGACAGTGCTCATCGTAGCTCCACTGCCCTCGGTAGGGGGCAGCATTCCTGCTAGCTACTTCCCTGGCGGGAAGAGAGTATGACAGTGTGTCTCTGAGTAAGAGCGGTAACGGTCGGTTGCGTGATGTTAGACAATGGCGTAGTCGGTGTAACAAACACCTACATTCAGTGTTTCTAGTGTGTGTAAATATGTGTAGGGAGTGTTTTCTTATCGTGTATGACGTGTTTATTTAAGTTGTGTAAATATATTGTAGTAATAATTCCACAGAGATCCAGTGATATGAATCAGCTACCTACCTCGTGTTCTATACATACAGTCCATTTCTATCCTCGTACTATCCTAAGCCAAACCTTGTATATATATCCTCACCTCAAAACAACTTATTTCAGATGTTAAGGGGGTAAACGTGCATTTCAATGAATAACGATATGTCATTAGTTGTTTCTTAGGGGATGTGATATTCGGTATATAAACTAATCATTAAAAATAATCAGACATATGTCTAAGGGTTTATCGATGTGGTGTATATTATGAGGTGATAGGGGTGAAAATTGGGGGTTGAGGGATTCTTGACGGAGCGTGTATCTCTTAAAGGACATAGGCGAGAAGTTTGAAATTCGGCGGAAAAAGAACAGCTTAAAATACAAGTAAATATGTGTTCGACTGTTTTTTTTTCATAAATCCAATTTAAGGGGCCCTTGGAGAGAGGTGAAATTCTGGGGGGGGGGGGGGGGAAACAGGAAAGAAAGTGTCCTAACTGATTGACTCACTTACTCACTCATCAAACTCAGGGGGAAAACAGCTTTAAATAAGTAAATAGGTGTTCGACCGTTTGTTTCATAAATCCAATTTAAGGGGTTCATGGGGAGGGGTGAAATTATCAAAAATAAATGAAAGGAAATGTCCTGACTGACTCACTCACTCATCATAGCCCAGCCAAAATTATTAAAGTTAGAAACATGAAATTTTGGGGATATGTTCGTTGTATGTCGAAAACGTCCACTAAGGAAAGAGTTTTGAATATTCAGGTTCTAAATAGGTGTTAAGGGGGGTAAACGTGCATTTCATTGAATAACAATATCTCACGAGTGGTTTCATTTGGGGATGTGATACTTGGCATATATACTAATCATTAAAAATAAGCTGACACATGTCTAATGGTTTTTCGATGTAGTGTATATTATGAGTTGAAAGGGATGAAAAGTGGGGGTTGAAAGATTCCTAACAGACCCTGTATCTCTTAAACGACGTAGGCGAGGAGTTTGAAACTCGGAGGAAATCAATCAGCTTAAAAATAAATAAATAAATAAATAAAATAAATATGTGTTCGACCGTTTTTTCATAAATCCAATTTAAGGGGTCTATGGGGAGGGGTGAAATTCTGCATGAAAAACGTCCCCTAAGGAAGGATTTTTGGATGTTCACTCTCACCGACCAACCCAAACGATTCAAGTTAGAAGAATGATATTTTGGGGATATGTTTGTTGTGTGTCGAAAACGTCTACCAAGGAGGGATTTTTGGATATTCAGGTTCTAAAGGGGTGTTAATGGGGTTAAACCTGCATTTCATTGAATAACAATATGACACGACTATGACGCGAGCGAAGCGAGGCTAGAAATGAGATGATGTGCGTCTATGTATTACTCAATCACGCAAGTACCACTGGTCCGATTTACATGAATTTTACATGGGAGTAGCTGATTTACCTGGTTAACATATAGGTTACTTTTGATTTCAATACTTAGTACTATTTAAAGATGGCGACCATTTTAGTGACTTCACTACACCCTTTGGTTTAAAACTTTCATATTTCCATTTCAAATACAAAGAGAACGCTAAGAAATAGCAAACCTTTGATGGTATATACGAGGTTAAAAATTACATTTTCTATCCGAAAGGTATCTCCAACCGTTAGCGAGTAAAACCTAAATTTGTGCTATAAAACACGGTCAACGCCGAGCGGTGTGGTTGGACAAAATGTTCCATCCTTAATCTTCCTCTGCGCAGCACCTCGCCTATCCCCTGTTTTAACTGTCACCTTCGTATTTTAATTTATTTATGACGCGTAGCGAAGCACGGGTACTTCAGCTAGTGAATGTATAAAAGTAAATCATTAATCCGTTTTATTTTTTCCAGGTTAGTAAGTGTGGGGTACATAATTCACCGCCAAATTTAAACGGGCACATTATCGTGTTGACCGATTGAAAAGAAATGATTTACCTATACAACTATAAATGCACCAATAGCTATAATTCTAAGACAAAGGGGACTAGAAATTTTAGTACTAAGACGCGATGTCAAGGAATTTGATCAATTATAACTCTTATGTAATAACTTGATAGTTTACAGCCTTAGTCAGTATGTATTATTTAGAAACTAGCAACCCACTTCGGCTTCGCCCGGTATCTTTAACGGTTTACCCAGCGTAAGTTTAAAAGGCGCACGGACGGCAGGTCCCATACGCAATTCAGAAAATCCGAGGTGAACAGCGAAACTCCAAGGCTTAGCTCGACACGACTCAACAGTTTGATGCTGGCTGAATCTGGGTGATAGGCTCGCTCGCTACCTCTCAACTCGCTCCGAAGCTAGTAATTTAAATTTCCACTGAATGGCGATTGTTGGAAGAAATGAAAACGTAAGAACACTTATAGTGGGCGATGTATTAAACATAGAATTATGCTGTCGCGGACTTTTTGTAGAACTTTTCATGCTGAACAATTCTTACTCATAGTATTAGCCTATATTTAACGGTTTACCCAGCGTAAGCTTAAATGGGGATGGGCGGTAGGTTTTTCTTCGACTCGATTCACTGAAATCGTTACTGCTCGGCTTCCTTTGGTCATAAATGATTGTTTCTCTATAGAACCCTTCCTCGAGAAATCCTTTACAGAATGGTAAAACCCCCATCCAATTCCATCCAGTGGTTCTCGAGATTACCCCTTATATCCAAGAATCGGGAACTTTGTTTTATACTATGTAGAGATGTTTAGTTCTTTCTTTGTCTTTATCTGACAATTGCTGAAGAAGGTCCCAATGTAGGACTGAATAATGTACAATTTGCAAACAATTCATATTGACTAATGCTGAAAACCAGGGGCGGATCCAGGGGAGGGCGAGGAGAGCGACCGCCCAGGGTCCCTCGATCCAAGGGCCCCGCTTCATGGATTTTTAGCCTACTTTTCACATTTTCCAAAAATGAGGAAAAAGTAGACTTATTTGATCGATCCGGGAAAATGTGTGTCTGTCTGTCTGTCGGTCCTTCTATCTGTCTGTCTGGCCGTGTGTGTCGCCCCCCCCTATCAACTCCTAAACGGCTGCAGCAATCGAAACCAAATTTAGTATGAGTAAAGATGTATACCGGAATATCTCAAAACCATATTTGAAAATGATGTCAGTGCTACCAACTGCTGAAAAAATGTAATAGAAATTTGAGCTCCATGTTGGATATCATGGAAGATATGCATGGGAGATATTCCAAAATTGGCACACATGTAGATATTACTTTTTCAGTTTAATTTCCAGGAGGCCATACATGACAGTGTTACCAAAATAATTTTGAGCGTTCCGATAGGTCCAATTTTTAAATGCACATAACTTCTACACTATTAATTGGATTTCAACCAAATTTTGTATGTAATATGGGTACATAAACAGATATGACTGAGTGTATTCCTAAGAGCCAGCAGGGCTGCCAACTGTTAATAATTGCTCTCTCTATTTTCTTCATCCAAATACCAATATATCTGAAAGTATGCAAGCCGACAGCTTTAAACTATGCACACGTACCTGACATTTTAGATTAATTTGGAGTAATTTATATATTTCAGTTCTACCAACATGATCCTAGGCCTGCTGATAGGACAATTTTTAAATACATGTAACTTCTATACTATCAGTTGGATTTCAACCAAATTTCGTATGTGCTATGTGTAGCATAACAGATATGACTATAAGTATTCTTAAGAGCAATCAGGGCTGCCAACTGTTAATAAATGCTGTCTATATTTTTTACCCTATTATCAATAAATCAGAAAGAATGCAAGCCAACAGCTTTATACTTTGCACACATATAGCACCTGACATTCTAGATTAATTTGGAGTAATTAATATAAGTCAGTGCTGCCAACATGATTCTATGCTTGCTGATAGGTCTAATTTTAAAATACATGTAACTTCTATACTAACAAATGGATTTCATCCAAAATTGGCACACAATATATCATAACATTTCCGATTATTTCTAACCAGTAAACGCATGACGTTGTTGCCAACATGCATTTACGTGTGCTGATAGATCCAATGTCTAACTGCATGTAACGTCCATTGGACTTCAACCAAATTTTGTATTCTGTACCTTAAGAGATGGAACTAAGAATATATTCAGTCACCAGGGCTGCCAACTGTAGTGCTCTATTAGGCTACATTATACCAGGAATATTTCGAACTAATTAGACATTCCGATATTACCAACTTAATTTCGTCATTATTCTAGATAGGTTCATATACTGTAGAATAATCATTGGCATGAGAAGTAGGTTCTTTAGTTCGTCACGGAACTTCTTGTTTAAAATTTAATTAATTAATTAACTATACTTTTCAAACTAATTTATAATTCATATTCCTTTTTTCAGTGCAGCTATGACCTCCCGTGTCGTTTAGCAAGTTTAGATTTCAGTGAAATGATAGAAGACTTCAGCCGAAAAAAAAAAGTCCAAAGTAATATTTTAATATTAGTTTATATAATCTTCTTCAAGGGAACTTAAAGGTTTCTATCATATCATTAAACAATGTACTGTAGTGTATTCAAAATATTGTAACTATTCTTTATTTTCTTCTTCTTCTTCTTTCCGATGAGGCCTGCTAGGGACCACGTGCCAATTTCAATTCTTCACACTTTGTTGTTTTCTCTTCCGTTCCCTCAAGTACTCCTTCATCCGTTCACTATGCTGCTTCTTTCTGTCCTCGGACCACTTCGCACCAGGTTTCTTTGGCAATCTTCCTTGGAATCCTTTCATACTTAATACCCTTTTTCTAAAGATCTCTTCTTTATTTTATTATTATTATTATTACCAAACTATTGTCCATTTGATTTAATATTTTTTTAAATTTCCTATTGTTGTGGGCCCCACCTTATCATATCGCCCAAGGCCCCGCAAGGCCTGGAGCCGCCACTGCTGGAAACAATGTAAGTCATTCTATTAAACAATATTGTTAATGTTTACGCATATTATGAACTATTATGTATTGGACATCGACTAAGACGCTGCAATTGGATATGCGCCACTCTCACGTTATGTAACGAACATGCACGTGAAGATTGTTCTACCGCATGAGTCAAAGCAAAGTCTATAATTATTTACAAGGAACTGACAGTTACTTGGGACCGCCGCGGCGCGATGCAGTTGCAAGGAATGACGCCAGGAAGCGAGGCTGCATTCTTGTGGTTGAGTCAAGCATTTCCGGCCATGCTCTTGCATTATAGTCCGTGAGAAGAGCGAGCTAATATCGTAATAGCATAATACTCGCGCTCCCATGCATAATAATTGCCCAATTAAAATAAAATGAAATAAAACAAAACAAAATCAAATTATAAAATAAAACAAAAAATACACCAGAATGAAATTAGATATCATTAAATAATTAAATTAAAATTTTAAAATAAACTAAAATAGTAAAATAAAATAAAATAAAAAATAATATTACAATTAAAATTAAGGTTCATAATTGTAATAAAATTAAATTTAAAAAGTATAATGATTATAATTATAATTTAATTATGAATTAACTCAAAATAGAAAAAATATATGCATAATAGAATAGAAACTGAATTGAAATGAAATGAAAAATTAATAGTAAAATTACATTTAAAGTTAAATGATTTCAATGAAATAAAAGATTAAACTGTATAAAAATAAAAATCAATAATTAACTAAAAAGAAATGTAATTTATAGTTAAAATAAATTAAATTATAATTAATTAAAATCCTCCCCCAATAAATATAAATTATATTCAAATTAGTACATGTTTCGATCCAACAATGCGACCTTCTTCAGCAAATTAGAGTTAAACCTTAAGAAACTAATTTAATACAACTGTTAAGAAACGAAATTAACTAAAATATACACAGGATGAAATGAAGAAACTGGAAAAACAATGAACAATAACAATGAAACTATAAACTAAGAATTTTTACAACAATAAATATTTGAAATCCAATGGATAAGAATTTGTGAGAGATGTAAAATAATAGAATCAATTTGAAATAAAATAAAATGGATACCCTTACAAATAATTTGGTTAAATAAAGGTTCTAAATATTTGTATAGCTTGAAGAGGCATCTCCAGAGTGTTTTTAAAAATTATATGGAACGAAAAGTATTAAAAGATCCGTTAAAAGAATACTTTTGATTCCTTATTATATCCTGAAGAGATTCCTGATTTATCGTTTTTTCACGCCAACTTCTTCGCTTGAAGGCTCCACTCCGCAAAGAGCCTTGATTCATCTAATAGATATCACACCCCGTTTTTTTTTTCAAGAAAATATTTTAGTCTATTTTATAAGAATATATAAACACCAACTATTTACAGTAGATTTTATGTCATTTTCACAAAATTATTAGCCTACTTTCGATTTTTGCAAAAAAAATAATAATAATGTAGACTTAAGAGATCTACACGGGCCAAAATTTGACAGTCAGTCTGTCAATTCAAACAAAAAACCGAATTGAACGAAATTAAGTACAGAGGTAGCACTATCAAAGGGAACTAAGAGTCGTATTTTATATCGCCGCCATCTTTACCAAAACTGAATGGCGGTCACTCAAACGTTCAATACGTAATATCAAATTATGACTAAACTAATCATACGATCTCTAACAAATTTGGTAAAAACATACCTTCATCACAAGATGGCAGCTGATATCTTGTGCCTGGTCTCTATTTCACTAGTTTGAGTATTGCATGCAATATAGCCTACTGATAGAAATAATATAAATTCTGTATGAGATGCTTTATACATAAAAATATACTCCACTGAAGAAATCGTTTAGTCCAAATCATTATTTGCTAAGAAGTTGTATGTAAGTCAATTGATAACGAGGCAATCTGTTTAACCCTGGTTTACCCCTACAGTTCTAGTCCGCGACCCTCCCATCCATAACTACTGTCGACCAAACTATTATGTGTACTCGAGTTTGAAGTTTGTTTGTGAAGTAACCGATAGACCTTTATAAAATCCATTAACATCATCATTTTCGTCGTTCTATTTTACGTTAGATCATGTAGGTTTGGAATTGTTAATTTATATTTTAATATTTTTATCACAGTTGGAACACAAGAAGTGCCCGTTTTTAAGCGTTTTTCAACCATGCGTCACATTTAAGATTTATTATCTCAAAAACCAGTCATCAGATCGAATCCAAATTTTAACACAATATACATTGGAATGTTGTATAACAGGTTTATTAATTTTAAAATTTTGTGTGTCCAAGAAACAAAGTTGTTATCATTTATGTAAGGTAACTTTTCCTCGGCTCGGGATGGTTTGAAAATTTAGTTCTTGGTCGCGTTGTAATCCTTATACATCAAAACGGTATGCTGTATGATTGTGAAATACATAAATTAAATTAAATTATCGGTTTGTATTTGTACGGAGAATTAAGACATGGTTCATCAGTTAGCCGCTCCGGTGAAAGCAGTACATCATTGCCAAGATGGGCTACATCACGCGTCATGGCGCGTCTCGCTCGGAAGTGATGGGCTCCATATCAGCAACGCTGTACAGCATTTCCCGGAGCGGCTAGCTGGTGAACCATGTCTTAATTCTCTGTACAAATACAAACCGATATAAAATAAGTGAATTAATTTACTTATTTCACAGTCATACAGCATAACGTTTTGATGTATAACGATTACAACGCAACCAAGAACTACATTTTCCAACGACGCCGAGCCGAGAAAGAGTTACCTTACAAAAATGATAACAACATTCGTTCTTGAACACAAAAAAAATTGAAATTAATAAACCAGTTATACAACATTCCAATGTATATTGTGTTAAAATTTGGATTCGATCTGATAACCGGTTTGTGAGATAATAATTCTTAAATGTGACGCATGGTTGAAACACGCTTAAAAAAGGGCACTTTTTGTGTTTCAACTGCAATAAAAAATATTAAAATATAAATTAAAAATTCCAAACGTACATGAACTAACGTAGAATCGAACGACGAAAATGATGATGTCATTGGATTTTATGAAGGTCTATTGGGTACTTCACAAACAACCTTCAAACCCGAGTGCACATAATATTTTGGTCGACAGTAAGCTTGCTATTCCTGGGTGTCATAATATGTGTCCTACCGTCCTATCTCTTCTCTTCATTAGCAGTCGCCAGAAACATCTCTCCTCTCCCACTCGTCTTAATACCTCTTCATTTGTTACCCTATCTACCCATCTCATCATCATTCTCCTGTATCACCACATTTCAAAAGCTTCAATTATCCTCTTTTCCGCTGCACCATTAGTCCATTAGTACAACTCAGCAACTTTTCTAGGTTTAAGCCGTGCCTTGTGCGGGGATTCAATGGCCGTGAAAGACAAAATACCAACTTTATTGAAATAAGATTGCCCAATTCCTCAGTAAGATAATTTTAGAAACAATAATATTTAGCGTGACAGCCGGTAGAATACGACACATTCCACCGTGAATCAACGTTGCAGATCATGGTTAAAAACGAAAAAGAGCAGATCAAAATTGGCAAACAAAAATATTCAGTTTACAAAAAAAAATTATAAAGAAAATGAAAGCGTACCGTGCAAAATAGAAAGTATCTTAACATTGTAAATTCTAGTAAACTTCTGAAAGCTCGCTTTCAACAACCAGCCGAAAGAGTATAAAATTAGACTCAAAATCACGATCGTATCCGAGCCCCAAAAGCAACCTCTATATATAAAATATATCTCATTTTACGCGTATCAATGCGAGGAGCAACGTTCGTGGTTAGAGGTGGGAACCGAACCCAGCGTTTTAAGGCCCTAAAACGAACGGTTTTCGAGATATTGCCAGAAAACTATCCCCGGTCTGCGAAATTTCAGCGGTTGCCATAGTAACGTTGATCTGTTTCTCAGAGGGAACAGAGTTATTTGGGAATATCTCCGAAACCGTTCATTTTAGGAACTTAAAAAGTGTGTTTTGGGGTCCCTACAGGACCTCCAAGTATTGTTTCTCGTATGTGGCGGCTCAAAATGAGCTAAATCCGAACATTTTACCGACTGTCCTTGCTCAGTGCCAAAGGGCCGAAAAAAGTCACTTACAAATTGAATTTTCAAAAACCGTTTCTTAGTGGGCCTCTACATACTCGGATCAACCAACATGCAAAATTTCAGCTTTCTAGGTCTAGTGGTTTGAGCCCTACGTCGATGACTAAATTTTGGATTGCCAATGCCAAAGGGCCGAAAAATGTCACTTACAAATTGAATTTTCAAAAACAGTTTCTTAGTGAGCCTCTACATACTCGGATCAACCAACATGCAAAATTTCAGCTTCCTAGGTCTAGTGGTTTGAGCCCTGCGGTGATGAGTCAGTTTTGGATTATATATAAGAGATGAGTCTTTCCGAGTCGATTTGATCGTAGAAATATGGATTATAGCTCTTGCGCGTATCAATGTGAGGAGCAATGTTCGTGGTTTCCACTTCCAAGAAGTGGGAACCGAACCCAGGGTTTTAAGGCCCTAAAACGAACGGTTTTCGAGATATTGCCAGAAAACTATCCCCGGTCTGTGAAATTTCAGCGGTTGCCATAGTAACGTTGATCTGTTTCTCAGAGGGAACACAGTTATTTGGGAATATCTCCGAAACCGTTCATTTTAGGAACTTAAAAAGTGTGTTTCGGGGTCCCTACAGGACCTCCGAGTATTGTTTCTCGTATGTGGCGGCTTAAAATGAGCTAAATCCGAACATTTTACCGACTGTCCTTGCTCAGTGCCAAAGGGCCGAAAAAAGTCACTTACAAATTGAATTTTCAAAAACCGTTTCTTAGAGAACCTTTACATACTCGGATCAACCAACATGAAAAATTAATATTAACATACAGTGTCTTTATATTTGCTTGGCAAGGACATTCTCGCTCACGCGCTCCGCCATTGACTGCTCAGTTCCCGGCTGCGAAGATGCTGAAAATGTTCCACATCCGCTGCCAAACATAACCGGCATCTCCTTATGAAGTTTCCGTTTACTCCTGTTAATTTAGCTTCAGTAAGGAATTCTTCGTGTCTATTTTTAGCCTATTTTCAATGTTTATGAGATCACCTTTTGTCCGTGCGCGCGTGTGTGTGTGTGTGTGTGTGTGTGTGTGAGGTGTGTGTGTGTCCCCTAATAAACTCTAAACGGCAGGAGCGATTTCAGTGAAACTCGGTAAGTTCATAGCACTATTCCCGGCGACCTCGACCGTGCCCTTCAAATCTTGTTACGTCTCACCAATCCAACATGGCGGCTGTGCGAAATATTTATCTAGCATTCAATATCTCCGAAACTATTATCGATATCGCGAAATTTTAAAATTAAGTTTTTATTTCTTGTGTCGTAATCATGCGATCGAAGTGAAAGTTTGAATAATGAACCTAGGCAATAATTGTCCTTGAATGGTATATAACTCTATTGCCTATAGAATACATATAACAATCCTAATTGGCGAGGTTCTGAAATATTTAGACGGTTCTCAATATCTATGGATCTTTTACAGCAACCAAACTGAATTTTTGTATGTTCATAGAGACTATGAACATATGTTCACCTATAGGACTTTCAGTAACCTGGTGAGCACAAATCCAACATGGCGGCGACGCAAATTATAAATATTTAAATGGACGTTTCTCGCGAATTAACTATCCGAGTGTCGTGAAACGTTGCACGTTAAATGCTTATACAAATGTTGTTCCACTGGCATCTAATTTATTTCGATTTTTTTGCATAATCACAAGATGGCTGCTGTGCGTAATTTTAAAATCTCGTTTTGACTTCTTGTGTTCTAATCATGCGATTGAAGTTTGAATACCACACGTACACAATAATCTTAATGCATTAGTACAAAAATAAAAATCCAACCTGGCGACCATCTGAAATATTTAGACGGTTCTCAATATCTACGAATCTGTTACAGCAATTAAACTGAAATTTTGTATGTTGATAGAGGCAATTAACATGAGCAGGATATATGAAAATAGGCTGTATAGTTCTTCACGGAACTACTTGTTATTGTTTACAGAACCTGCACGTTTGAAACTCTTAGCCAGTTGTCTTATTGTCCGATTTATAGGAATGGGTCCCCCTGGAAATCTCACTCGAAACTTTTGTCTTGTTCTAGCGCATGATTTCCTGCACTTTATGTACGTATTGTGCAGATATACACGTTCACGTAACAAATATTTTACTTAAGGCATTACAGCACTATACACAATCACAATAAAACACTACACAATACGATATACAGTACCGGTACACAGTAGCTTTATAAATCGCTGAAAGACTGAAGCACCCAATTAGATCAGAGCTCACACGTCTACCGAAGAGCGAGGGAATACCCGGGGAATACGGCTGGTGACCACGCGCCAACCTGGCCGGGAACCGGCGGCCAAGGTCGAGCGAAGGTCTGCACAATACGTGCCGTACATAACGAGCGCTAGAACAAGGCAAAAGTTTCGAATGACATTTCCAAGGAGACCCATTCCTATAAATCAGACAATAAATCAACTGGCTAAGAGATTCAAATGTACAGGTTCAGTAAACAATAAAAATAGACGTAAATGTCGTTATTTCCTTACTGAAGCTAAATTAACCGGAGTTACCGGAAACTTCATAAGGAGATGCCGGTTATGTTTGGCAGCGGATGGGGAACATTTTCAGTATCTACTGTAAGCATGCTGAGTAAAAATGCATGATACTAATTTTAAGCACCGTATTCTGCCGTATATACGCGCGCGCGGCAGCCGGCAACTGAGCAGTCACTGGCGGGGCGCGTGAGCGAGAAGGTCCTTGCCAAGCAAAAATGAAGACCCTGTATATGGCCCCGTTTATGTTAATGGTATATGGAGTAAAAGGAAAACCACAGACTTGTACACAGTAATCAATAAGTTCACTGATACCGTGCGTAAGAGACGATTGCAATTTTATGGTCACATCTGCAGAATGAACAACACCAGATATGCCAAAAAAACTGCTTGATATAATTATTCAAAGAAGGTCAAAATCAGTTGGTTGGAAGAAATCAAACAGGACTTAAAAGAAATAAACATTTCAGAAGATATCATCTTGAATCGCAAGACTTTTGGAACTCTATTTACAAATCACTCTTTCACCGAAAAAGCTAAAACAAAAAAAAAACGTGAAAAAATGGACGGAGGAACGTAAGAAGGGGCATAGTGAGTTCATGAGGAGATTTTGGGAGGAGAAGAAGAGGAAAACACCATCAACCCGAGTAACAAGTTCAAACGCGCTCCCTAAGTGGGCAAAACGAAGGAAGAAAGACAGAAAGAAAGAAAGAAAGAAAGAAAGAACGAAGAAGAATTAACATTGTAACAAATCTAATTCTTCTGTTTCAACATTTCTATATTTTTGGCCTATTTTCATTTATGAAAAAAATCGGCGTATGAGATCACCTTTTGTCCGTGTGTGTGTGCGTATGTGTGTACCTCCTAATAAAATCTAAACGTCAAATCCGGCTGAAGTCGTCGGATTTTTTTAAGAGCGTTAAAAATCCCTCAGTATGCCTTCCTTCGGAGGGAAAGTAAAGCCGGCGGTCCCATGTCATAGGTTTATGACATGTTAAAGAACCTTCCACTAATTACACCTGTGTGAAGCTAAATTGTATAGGTTAAGAATGTAAATAACGCTCTTAGGTTCCTACGTCCGTTGCCAAGAGCCGATTGCGGTGGCGTCTGGTAGCTAAGTTCTGAACTAACTTAGTAGTCGTAGACGGTGGCGTTTGGCGGCAAAAGTAAGAGCTATTTGAAAAATTCAAAAGTCTGCAGTCCTTACTTGAATTAAAAAACAGATAACACACACTAATACAGTCATCACAAGTAACACCGGTTATCAGACAGATTCTACACACACCCAAAGTACACGGGGCTACATGACCGCGTTGTCGCAGCCCCTAAACTTAAGAACCAACCACCAACCAACCAAAATCTAAACAGTCGAAGTGAATTCAATGAAACTCAGTAAGTACATACCACTACCTTATCCGATCTTGATCGTGACTTTCAAATGATAATGCGTTTTACCAATCCAACATGGCGGCCGCGAGAAATATTTCACTGGCATTCTATATCTCCGTAACAATTATCGTTATCACCCTCAACTTTCGTACGGTGATAAAGGGTACTACTAGAAGTTCATCTATGTGACTTTCATAAACCTATTAAGTACAAAACGAACATGGTGGCTAAGCGAAGTTGAAACAATTAAATAGACTTGTCTTGCGATTTAACTATCTATCCGAACGCAGTGAAACTTGGCACAATAAATGTTTCTTCCTATTGTAATGCACTGACATCTAATTTAGTTCAATTGCCTACCTCAAGATGCTGGCAGTGCGAAATTATAAGATTAAGTCTTTATTTCTTGTATCCTAATCATGCGATCGAAGTGAACGTTTGAATAATGAACCTACGCAATAATCTTCATCTTCAACTAATGGTAGGCCTATGGCCTAGACACATAACAATCCAACATGGCGACCAATAGAAAAAATTAGACGGTTCTCAATATCAACGAATCTACTACAGCAATCAAACTGAAATTTTGTACTGTATGTTGATAGAGACTATTAGCGTAAGTTCACCTATGGATCACCTGGTGAGCACAAAACCAACATGGTTCCGACTCGAAATTTGAATATTTAAATGGATTTTTCTGACGACTTTTCATCCGAGTACTGTGAAACGTGGCACGGAATATCTTCATACAAGCATAATATACTGGTGTGTAATTTAATGGAATTTTATGAGAACTTAAAAATGGTGGCTGTGCAATTTTTAAAAATCTCGTTTTCATTTCACGTGTTCTAAGTAAGGCCAGTAGAATACATGATAATAGGCTATTTAGTTCTTCACGGAACCACTCATTTTAGGAACATTTCGAAGAATAATTTAACGATAGTAAATAAGTTTTATATAAAAGCTTTTATTTACTCCTAAAATAATATGAAGATCACGCTACCGGAGTTGGGTAGAACTCCACAGAAACGGGATTGAAATTCAAATTGATATTTCTCTGGAAATGTGGTCTAGTGAGTCACAACTGGGTCCTTTTAGGTTAATCACGGTAATTAAACTGACATGCCTTTTGGTACACACAGGCAGGCCCCATTACTCATTTTGCCTCTCCACGGGCCAGATTGCTCCACCCCTTGCAAGAGAAATATTTACTGTGAAGCTGATTGAAATGTAACTATTTGGTGTAGGTGTTTGGATATGGCCACCACCATGGCCGGAATCTTATTGGTTAGTGGCGCGTAAATGGAGGTTATTAGTTAAGGCGTGCAAAAGCCGGAGTTTACTTATCTTCTGAGGCAGAAGGGACGCCTCGCAACGTAAATTGTCTACTGTATTCTCTCTATCTATCGCTTGCAGCAGGAAGTGGGCCTCGTCCACCTTAATCCTAGGATTACCAACCTATTTAAGCTCGTATAATTTATATATATATTGAACCCTTTATCCTCAGGCTATATAAAGGATTCTAATATTTATTCATCATCTTTTGATACATTTCTACACACAACAGATACGAGAGCCAGACGGTGTTGGGATATATTGAGAAATCAGTGGCCGAGAGGACACAATGGTTTAAGCTCGTGTGGAATTTTAGGAGGATGCGTATATATTCTTGAGACATAGAACAGGTGCAACTTTTAGCGCGAATGTTGGCTTGGGGACGCACACTATGGCTTGTTGCTATGAAGATTGGCGCCAAGGAAGAAATCGAATGCTACAAGGTAATTGGTCTATCATCATGTGAACCACTCCCTACGGCAGAAATGTTGGTAAAAACGCGCAAAGACATACAAGAGTCTAGGCCAATAGTATCAAGACGCCTTGTCTTAGCGGGAACTCGGCTTGGGAACGCGCACGGGTAGATTAACGCGGGAGTTATCTACAGATTAATTCCACGATCGATTCAAGCCGGCTACAGCAAAATCGTAACCTCCACACTGCTACGAACTCAATGATACCGATCGCATGCTAGTCTGATAGTTATTATGGAATATTTTTTAATAGATCCCCTTCCACACCTACCCTAGTCTGTGTCATTTATAAGGATCCAAGATGCTTCGAGGAGGACCACTTATTTTGTACGTCTGAGGGCGTAACGTCGACCACTAATTTTTGTTCGTCTGAGGACGGAACTCATTACTTATTTATTATAGTATAACTTCAGTGATTTATTTGTAGTCCCAGTACTACCAGATAGGACCAGTTCATCGAAGTAATTCACCAAATAGACTGTCAAGGAATATAGTACTTGATAGGTGAATATAGTAGGAATTATATCGTGTGTGTATCTGACAAAACTTTATTTAATTCAGCACGTGATGACGTCCAAGAACGAGGATGGATCTGGGAACCAGCAGGACATTTGCCTGAAGATGTCAATGACCAGATAAACATCTTAAAGGAGATGGCTGCAGACGTAATTCCTGGCGCTGTTTTAAAGGATTGAGTACCAAATAAATTTTATTTATTTATTACGTCAGCTACGGTGTTATGGGATATTTTTGTAAATATTTGTTTGCTTGCTTGGTAATGTAGATTATTAGTTTTTGTTTTACTGACACATTAAATATGGGACTAGCCAAGTGTTGCGTATTTTTTTTTATATTTTGTGATTGTATTTGGTTTAACTGTACGGGGCGAGACGTGCAGCCGATACCCGATCTCGCTTGCGTAAATCGTGGTCAAGCATTATTATTCGGAGATATGCCTTACAACAAAAATGGAACTGAATTAATTTTGAGATTAAAAAAATAGAATTTGGAGGGTAAAAGATTATTTGTGAGTAGCATCTTATGACGGATCAGGATTGTTTTCGATAGTTGCTTTCCAGCAGATTTGAACGGGATGGCACTTTGCACCCGAGTTTCTGTTGTGTGTTTTTGTTAATGTGTCAATGGACGCAGTAGTATTGTTGATCTGTTTGAGCCGACCCAGAGAGTGAGTGTGTATGAGATTTTGTCCAAGCTATGGGCGCGTATGTGATTTTATGATGTGCTAGCGAGAATATATCATGGTGATTATTCTGACTTGCTCCATGTCAACCCAGTTCATGACCTCGCGGGGCTGAACTCGTGGTATATATTTGTTTCTCGCCATCCAGGGGATGCGTGAGATATGTTAATGTTTTCAGAGGGAACTGCACTTAGCTTGCCAGAACAGAGAGAGGTATTTGTAGGACAGCGTGACTCATACAAGTTGGGGGGAGCTCAATCAGATAACGTCTTGTCATTAGTAACAGATCTGCTTTCTGTACTGCATTTATGATGTTGTTTTAAATTCAAAAAACTGATCGGTTATAATGAGTATTGCTTGATTAATTGGGAGCTGTCCATACTGTAAGGTAGCCACCGAAATTCGTGATTGGCGTTTCATATAAATGTAAACACTGTTTTTTTCAGCCGTTAGGCATGTATTTTGTTGTTGTTGGTTCAATATTTTTGGTGTGTTTATTTTGATGCGTTCTTGACCCGTGTCATGTTAGGGTGCGCGGAGCTATGTCCCCAAGTTGATGAGAGCGGTTTTTGGCCTATTTCTGGCATGCTCTTTTTATTCCGTGTGCTCCTGCACCAGTAAGAATCTCAGGGAGTTTCTTCATTTTGTTTAGATTATTAGATCTTGCATGTGTCAGTAGTAGTTGTAGTGTAATGATTAATGATGGGTCCCATAGCCGTAGTGTGATTTAAAAGATGCACTCCGTAAGCAACATGTCTGTTTCAGTTGTAAACGGATCCGCATCAGTTCTCAGTTTCTTATTAACGAACAGTACACCACACATTATATAACTTCGTGACCAGAGAAAAATGGACTTGTATCCATATGTTGTGACGAGTGGGTTCTTACCGCTCAAATGCTTATGTTATGATTTTATCATTTATGTGAAGCTGCTTTCACATTGTCTTGTTGTGACGAGCGAGTTCCTACCGCTCAGTGTTATTATTATTATTTATTAAGGGGGTAAAAGTCAGGGAGGATTTGTTTATTATTATTATTATTATTATGCACATATTTTCAGTCTTTCAATTTATTTTATTCTACTTGTTATTAATTTTATACCTAGTATAGCCTGTGTCACGAACCATTCTATTCATTAGAGCATGTTGTTTTAAGCGAACTTTGCTGTGTAACGCAGTCAGGACTGAACACGACCCCGTAGACGACTCTCGACAAAACCATGCTTTATTGAAGGGTGCATAGACAAGCTGGCGCCCAACGTGGGGATAGTTCGGTGCTAGTTCACTACTAGAACACGGTGGATAGACAGCTTAGATAAGCTGGTGTCATACCGTGGAGCGTTTCGTTGTGTTGGGCTTTTCTACCGGATCATAAACAAGCTGTTACCCTACATGTGGTGTTTTGCTGTTTTGGACTGTTTGAGATCACCGGAAGTGATATTTTGTTAACGTAAATACAGCGAAGAGAAGTACCGCCAAGAAAATGGAATATACAGTAGAATCACGAGTTTGCAAGTTAAAATACGATTCACGTTTTGTTTATTGATGTAATTAGCAAAATAATGTACGTAAAATCGGGCGCCCATTGATTAAATATAAAATTAGATTTGTTTACAAAGTCAAACTCATGAATATGTTAGGAGGCTGGTAGCCTTAAATGACAATTAATACTTTGTTAATTAGTTAGTGTTAACATCAGATCTGGATAGTAATTTATGACTGAATATGTGCGGGGTTAAAAATTTATTAAGTAAAATTAGAACCATTCAGTGATGATTGATTTGCGGGAGTAAAGGGAATAAGTTTAAATGAACTGAATGTGGACAGATGAAATAAATGTATGTCAAGAATTATATATGTGTGTGTCAGGGAGACGTTTGCATGCCATCCTCCTGTCTTCTCAGTGATATATATATATAATTGTGTGTGAAAATGGCGACGGTCGCAGAGATCCAAGCGATTATTGAAAGTGCCACGGCACGAACCCAGAAACTATTAAGAGAACAAAGTGAAAGATTAGACAGTAAATTATCTGAACAGAATGCACAATTAGCGGAACAGAATGAGTCATTCCAGACTCAAATGAATGACACTATAAAAATACAATTATCTGAACAGAATGAGTCATTCCAGGCTCAAATGAATGACACTATAAAAATACAATTATCTGAACAGAATGAGTCATTCCAGGCTCAAATGAATGACAATATAAAATCAGAGTTAGCTGAACAGAAGGCACAATTAATTGAACAGAGTGAGTCATTAGAAATTAAATTAATTGAACAGGGTAACTCATTACAAGCGCAAGTAAATGAAAATATAAACAAACAATTAGAAGCGCAAGAAAATAGAAATACGAGTCAGTTAGCCACATTGTCCGCAGAGATGAAAGAATACACTACACAGCAGATGGTTCAATTCGCGCTTGATATAAGTAAGAATAATGACAAAAAGCTAGGTCAGATACAAAAATTAGAGGATACGTTCAACCGTAAATTAAATGATTTGGACGAAATTGTAATAGCAAAACTAGCTCAGATAGAATTAGCATGCACGGTAAATAACAGTGAGGTTAAAACGGCACAGGATGGTCTTGAAAAGCGGTTTGATAAAATGGAGGAGGATTCTACGTTTATCCAGGGACAATTGTCAACAGTAAATGAAAGCATTTCGGGCTTAATAAAGGACATGGATAAATTAGAAATACAATCAGCAGAGCGATGGCAAAACCTAGAATCGGACCAGGATAATTTAAAGAGTACGATAGATGAGAATAATCTACGTCTAGAAGACAGGCTTGAGAAGATAGAATCGAATCAGCAGGACACGGAAACAGCAGATGGAAGAAAAATTAGGAGCGATAAAAGATAGCATCAGAAAGGATTGGCGCAAGATGAGCTGCGACTCTAAAGAAGAACGGCTAACTATTATAAAGACCGTAGGTGAAAATCATACGCGCATTAAAGTACTTGAGGAGGAAATCAAAAATAAAATGAAAGAACAGTCGGACAGAATCATTAAAGCAGAGTTGCGCTCATTAGGACAGAATACGTTATTTCAGACAGAGCACGCAGATAAGGAAGTTGACCCAACGAGCCAGGGGGCAATTAGCGCGGAAGGTGGCCATGGACTGACAGGCAGCCCATTAACGAATAGCACAGAGGGATTTCACAACAACGTTGGAGGGACCTCTACCCCTCAACATGGCTATCAGCACCCTCAAGTCGTTCAAGTAATTCGATCAAATGAATTTAAACCTAATAAATTCACAGAAAATTCTGGTGTCACACCGAAGGCGTATCTTAAAGAGATGGATCACTATTGTAATGATAATAATATACCGCCCGCGCGTCGTTTAAGACTGATGGAACGATTTCTTTCGGGAAATGTACTTACGTGGTTCTTGAGCTTCAAGTATACATTCGGAGGGATCGATGATTTCAAGATTGCGTTCCTTAAAAAGTACTGGTCGGCTTCTCTACAACAAAGTCTCAGAATGGAACTTTATTCGAGAAAATATCAGTCGACTCAGCAGACAAAATATTCAGATTTCTTTTCGCTACAATTGTTAAAATTTCGGGATCTGGATCACCCCTTAAAGAGTCGGATCTGGTTATGACGATTGCACGGCAGTTGCCAGTAAATGTTCAGCAGGTTTTAGTAGCAGCAAACGTGGACACAGCGGTTCGAGCCGAACAAATCCTACGTCAGTTTGACGAGACAACATCTCACTTGCAGCAAAGAGGGGGACGACAGCTGGAACTTGTAAACACAACGGAGGTGGTTAAACCCGCTCAAATACACACCAGGTCGCAGGCCACATATACAAGTGTGTCAACAACACCAAGACGAGGTCAGTAGGGTGACGAAAATAGGTCACACCAGCGTCATGAAAATAACAATGATAGACATACACAGGGCAACAATAGGTATCAGCAGCGAGGATACCAACAATGGAGAAATAATAGGAGAAATGAGGGACCCTACAGACGTTATGAAAATAACAATGATGATAATCGACAGTGGCGTGAAAGAAGATATCAGAACCAGGGGGACTATCGGAATTATAGAAATGATTGGAATGACAGGCACGCCGAATCGCAGCGCTACCTGGAAGAGTTACACCCTAATGGAGGGAACGAACAAGGACATTGGGAACGTGCCATAAATAGAAGGTCGAATCCTGACACCTTTAAAGAAGAAATTGGAGAGGAAGAAAATATACCAGCCAGCCAGGAAGACGAACGAAGCTTGCCAGTACGGAGTACGAGAGAACGTAGCCCGGTAGGGAGGAGAAACACCGGTGCGATACGGAAAACGAGTCAATACTAGAAGAAGACGACAGCAAGGAGGAGAAGAAGATGATGGTAGCAGAACGGAGGAGAAGAAAAAGAAGGTTGACAGCACGGAGAAATGGAGAGGACCCTTCTGTATTGTACGTAATCTTGGTAACAACGCATACAGAGTGAAAGAATTGAGTACAGGTACAATGTCTGTCTACAACGCGGTGAATTTAAAGTTGTATCATACTAGCGAACCTTGGGAACGCCGAAATAATGCTGCAAATTGAGTATATGGACGTCCTTTTTGCACATCCAACTACACGTGGGTCAGTGAGTACGTCAGTAGAACGAGGAAGTAGGGAACAATCTGCTGTGGTCAGACAATAATGAGCTCTGACGATGACAACACCGCGGGAGAGCGAGCGAGTGAGATAAGGGAACTGGAAAGGGGAGATACGAGCCTTAGGCGATCAGTCAAGCAGGCTGGTTTGCGGAATGTCTGAATGAATGAGGAAACGGGTTCTAAAAACGAGCAAGTGTTGTGACTCCAACGACAGTGGCGGCTAGACTAGACTGATGAGAGGGAGATTTTTCTAGGATTGGCAGAAATGGATTACAGATGTTTTGTATTTGTAAAAAAATCGACTATTTGTTATGTTCGATTTTTTCCATGCAGGGGGGTTGTGAACCCTTTATCCACAGGCTATATAAAGGATTCTAATATTTATTCATCATATTTTGTTACATTTCTACAGACAACAGATATGAGAGCCAGACGGTGTTGGGATATATTGAGAAATCAGTGGCCGAGAGGACACAATGGTTTAAGCTCGTGTGGTATTTTAGGAGGATGCGTATATATTCTTGAGACATAGAACAGGTGCAACTTTTAGCGCGAATGTTGGCTTGGGGACGCACACTATGGCTTGTTGCTATGAAGATTGGCGCCAAGGAAGAAATCGAATGCTACAAGGTAATTGGTCTATCATCATGTGAACCACTCCTTACGGCAGAAATGTTGGTAAAAACACGCAAAGACATACAAGAGTCTAGGCCAATAGTATCAAGACGCCTTGTCTTAGCGGGAACTCGGCTTGGGAACGCGCACGGGTAGATTAACGCGGGAGTTATCTACAGATTAATTCCACGATCGATTCAAGCCGGCTACAGCAAAATCGTAACCTCCACACTGCTACGAACTCAATGATACCGATCGCATGCTAGTCTGATAGTTATTGTGGAATATTTTTAATAGATCCCCTTCCACACCTACCCTAGTGTCATTTATAAGGATCCAAGATGCTTCGAGGAGGACCACTTATTTTGTACGTCTGAGGGCGTAACGTCGACCACTAATTTTTGTTCGTCTGAGGACGGAACTCATTACTTATTTATTATAGTATAACTTCAGTGATTTATTTGTAGTCCCAGTACTATCAGATAGGTCCAGTTCATCGAAGTAATTCACCAAATAGACTCTCAAGGAATATAGTACTTGATAGGTGAATATAGTAGGAATTATATCGTGTGTGTATCTGACAAAACTTTATTTAATTCAGCACGTGATGACGTCCAAGAACGAGGATGGATCTGGGAACCAGCAGGACATTTGCCTGAAGATGTCAATGACCAGATAAACATCTTAAAGGAGATGGCTGCAGACGTAATTCCTGGCGCTGTTTTAAAGGATTGAGTACCAAATAAATTTTATTTATTTATTAAGTCAGCTACGGTGTTATGGGATATTTTTGTAAATATTTGTTTGCTTGCTTGGTAATGTAGATTATTAGTTTTTGTTTTACTGACACATTAAATATGGGACTAGCCGAGCGTTGCGTAATTTTTATATTTTGTGATTGTATTTGGTTTAACTGTACGGGGCGAGACGCGCAGCCGATGCCCGATCTCGCTTGCGTAAATCGCGGTCAAGCATTATTATTCGGAGATATGCCTTACAACAAAAATGGAACTGAATTAATTTTGAGATTAAAAAAATAGAATTTGGAGGGTAAAAGATTATTTGTGAGTAGCATCTTATGACGGATCAGGATTGTTTTCGATAGTTGCTTTCCAGCAGATTTGAACGGGATGGCACTTTGCACCCGAGTTTCTGTTGTGTGTTTTTGTTAATGTGTCAATGGACGCAGTAGTATTGTTGATCTGTTTGAGCCGACCCAGAGAGTGAGTGTGTATGAGATTTTGTCCAAGCTATGGGTGCGTATGTGATTTTATGATGTGCTAGCGAGAATATATCATGGTGATTATTCTGACTTGCTCCATGTCAACCCAGTTCATGACCTCGCGGGGCTGAACTCGTGGTATATATTTGTTTCTCGCCATCCAGGGGATGCGTGAGATATGTTGATGTTTCCAGAGGGAACTGCACTTAGCTTGCAAGGAAGAGAGAGGTATTTGTAGGACAGCGTGACTCATACATGTTGGGGGGAGCTCAATCAGATAACGTCTTGTCATTAGTAACAGATCTGCTTTCTGTACTGCATTTATGATGTTGTTTTAAATTCACAAAACTGATCAGTTATAATGAGTATTGCTTGATTAATTGGGAGCTGTCCATTCTGTAAGGTAGCCACAGAAATTCGTGTTTGTCTGGCGTTTCATATAAATGTAAACATTGTTTTTTTTTCAGCCGTTAGGTATGTATTTTGTTGTTGTTGGTTCAATATTTTTGGTGTGTTTATTTTGATGCGTTCTTGACGCGTGTCAAGTTAGGGTGCGCGGAGCTATGTCCCCAAGTTGATGAGAGCGGTTTTTGGCCTATTTCTGGCATGCTCTTTTTATTCCGTGTGATCCTGCACCAGTAAGAATCTCAGGTAGATTCTTCAGTTTGTTTAGATTAGTAGATCTTGCATGTGTCAGTAGTAGTTGTAGTGTATTAATTAATGATGGGTCCCATAGCCTTAGTGTGATTTAAAAGATGCACTCCGTAAGCAACATGTCTGTTTCAGTTGTAAACGGATCCGCATCAGTACTCAGTTTCTTATTAACGAACAGTACACCACACATTATATAACTTCGTGACCAGAGAAAAATGGACTTGTATCCATATGTTGTGACGAGTGGGTTCTTACCGCTCAAATGCTTATGTTATGATTTTATCATTTATGTGAAGCTGCTTTCACATTGTCTTGTTGTGACGAGCGAGTTCCTACCGCTCAGTGTTATTATTATTATTTATTAAGGGGGTAAAAGTCAGGGAGGATTTGTTTTTTATTATTATTATTATTATGCACATATTTTCAGTCATTAAATTTATTTTATTCTACTTGTTATTCATTTTATTCCTAGTATAGCATCTGTCATGAACCTTTCTATTCATTGGAGCATGTTGTTTTAAGCGAACTTTGCTGTGTAACGCAGTCAGGACTGAACACGACCCCGTAGACGACTCTCGACAAAACCATGCTTTATTGAAGGGTGCATAGACAAGCTGGCGCCCAACGTGGGGATAGTTCGGTACTAGTTCACTACTAGAACACGGTGGATAGACAGCATAGATAAGCTGGTGTCATACCGTGGAGCGTTTCGTTGTGTTGGGCTTTTCTACCGGATCATAAACAAGCTGTTACCCTACATGTGGTGTTTTGCTGTTTTGGACTGTTTGAGATCACCGGAAGTGATATTTTGTTAACGTAAATACGGCGAAGAGAAGTACCGCCAAGAAAATGGAATATACAGTAGAATCACGAGTTTGCAAGTTAAAACACGATTCACGTTTTGTTTATTGATGTAATTAGCAAAATAATGTACGTGAAATCGGGCGCCCATTGATTAAATATAAAATTAGATTTGTTTACAAAGTCAAACTCATGAATATGTTAGGAGGCTGGTAGCCTTAAATGACAATTAATACTTTGTTAATTAGTCAGTGTTAACATCAGATCTGGATAGTAATTTATGACTGAATATGTGCGGGGTTAAAAATTTATTAAGTAAAATTAGAACCATTCAGTGATGATTGATTTGCGGGAGTAAAGGGAATAAGTTTAAATGAACTGAATGTGGTCAAATGAAGTAAATGTATGTCAAGAATTATATATGTGTGTGTCAGGGAGACGTTTGCATGCCATCCTCCTGTCTTCTCAGTGATATGTATATATTTTTGTGTGTGAAAATGGCGACGGTCGCAGAGATCCAAGCGATTATTGAAAGTGCCACGGCACGAACCCAGAAACTATTAAGAGAACAAAGTGAAAGATTAGACAGTAAATTATCTGAACAGAATGCACAATTAGCGGAACAGAATGAGTCATTCCAGACTCAAATGAATGACACTATAAAAATACAATTATCTGAACAGAATGAGTCATTCCAGGCTCAAATGAATGACACTATAAAAATACAATTATCTGAACAGAATGAGTCATTCCAGGCTCAAATGAATGACAATATAAAATCAGAGTTAGCTGAACAGAAGGCACAATTAATTGAACAGAGTGAGTCATTAGAAATTAAATTAATTGAACAGGGTAACTCATTACAAGCGCAAGTAAATGAAAATATAAACAAACAATTAGAAGCGCAAGAAAATAGAAATACGAGTCAGTTAGCCACATTGTCCGCAGAGATGAAAGAATACACTACACAGCAGATGGTTCAATTCGTGCTTGATATAAGTAAGAATAATGACAAACAGCTAGGTCAGATACAAAAATTAGAGGATACGTTCAACCGTAAATTAAATGATTTGGACGAAATTGTAATAGCAAAACTAGCTCAGATAGAATTAGCATGCACGGTAAATAACAGTGAGGTTAAAACGGCACAGGATGGTCTTGAAAAGCGGTTTGATAAAATGGAGGAGGATTCTACGTTTATCCAGGGACAATTGTCAACAGTAAATGAAAGCATTTCGGGCTTAATAAAGGACATGGGTAAATTAGAAATACAATCAGCAGAGCGATGGCAAAACCTAGAATCGGACCAGGATAATTTAAAGAGTACGATAGATGAGAATAATCTACGTCTAGAAGACAGGCTTGAGAAGATAGAATCGAATCAGCAGGACACGGAAACAGCAGATGGAAGAAAAATTAGGAGCGATAAAAGATAGCATCAGAAAGGATTGGCGCAAGATGAGCTGCGACTCTAAAGAAGAACGGCTAACTATTATAAAGACCGTAGGTGAAAATCATACGCGCATTAAAGTACTTGAGGAGGAAATCAAAAATAAAATGAAAGAACAGTCGGACAGAATCATTAAAGCAGAGTTGCGCTTATTAGGACAGAACACGTTATTTCAGACAGAGCACGCAGATAAGGAAGTTGACCCAACGAGCCAGGGGGCAATTAGCGCGGAAAGTGGCCACGGACTGACAGGCAGCCCATTAACGAATAGCACAGAGGGATTTCACAACAACGTTGGAGGGACCTCTACCCCTCAACACGGCAATCAGCACCCTCAAGTCGTTCAAGTAATTCGATCAAATGAATTTAAACCTAATAAATTCACAGAAAATTCTGGTGTCACACCGAAGGCGTATCTTAAAGAGATGGATCACTATTTTAATGATAATAATATACCGCCCGCGCGTCGTTTAAGACTGATGGAACGATTTCTTTCGGGAAATGTACTTACGTGGTTCTTGAGCTTCAAGTATACTTTCGGAGGGATCGATGATTTCAAGATTGCGTTCCTTAAAAAGTACTGGTCGGCTTCTCTACAACAAAGTCTCAGAATGGAACTTTATTCGAGAAAATATCAGTCGACTCAGCAGACAAAATATTCAGATTTCTTTTCGCTACAATTGTTAAAATTTCGGGATCTGGATCACCCCTTAAAGAGTCGGATCTGGTTATGACGATTGCATGGCAGTTGCCAGTAAATGTTCAGCAGGTTTTAGTAGCAGCAAACGTGGACAAGGCGGGTCGAGCCGAACAAATCTTACGTCAGATTGACGAGACAACATCTCACTTGCAGCAAAGAGGGGGACGACAGCTGGAACTTGTAAACACAACGGAGGTGGTTAAACCCGCCCAAATACACACCAGGTCGCAGGCCACAAATACAAGTGTGTCAACAACACCAAGACGAGGTCAGGAGGGTGACGAAAATAGGTCACACCAGCGTCATGAAAATAACAATGATAGACATACACAGGGCAACAATACGTATCAGCAGCGAGGATACCAACAATGGAGAAATAATAGGAGAAATGAGGGACCCTACAGACGTTATGAAAATAACAATGATGATAATCGACAGTGGCGTGAAAGAAGATATCAGAACCAGGGGGACTATCGGAATTATAGAAATGATTGGAATGACAGGCACGCCGAATCGCAGCGCTACCTGGAAGAGTTACACGCTAATGGAGGGAACGAACAAGGACATTGGGAACGTGCCATAAATAGAAGGTCGAATCCTGACACCTTTAAAGAAGAAATTGGAGAGGAAGAAAATATACCAGCCAGCCAGGAAGACGAACGAAGCTTGCCAGTACGGAGTACGAGAGAACGTAGCCCGGTAGGGAGGAGAAACACCGGTGCGATACGGAAAACGAGTCAATACTAGAAGAAGACGACAGCAAGGTGGAGAAGAAGATGATGGTAACAGAACGGAGGAGAAGAAGAAGAAGGTTGACAGCACGGAGAAATGGAGAAGACCCTTCTGTATTGTACGTAATCTTGGTAACAACGCATACAGAGTGAAAGAATTGAGTACAGGTACAATGTCTGTCTACAACGCGGTGAATTTAAAGTTGTATCATACTAGCGAACCTTGGGAACGCCGAAATAATGCTGCAAATTGAGTATATGGACGTCTTTTTTGCACATCCAACTACACGTGGGTCAGTGAGTACGTCAGTAGAACGAGGAAGTAGAGAACAATCTGCTGTGGTCAGACACTAATGAGCTCTGACGATGACAACACAGCGGGAGAGCGAGCGAGTGAGATAAGGGAACTGGAAAGGGGGGATACGAGCCTTAGGCGATCAGTCAAGCAGGCTGGTTTGCGGAATGTCTGAATGAATGAGGAAACGAGTTGTAAAAACGAGCAAGTGTTGTGACTCCAACGACAGTGGCGGCTAGACTAGACTGATGAGAGGGAGATTTTTCTAGGATTGGCAGAAATGGATTACAGATGTTTTGTATTTGTAAAAAAATCGACTATTTGTTATGTTCGATTTTTTCCATGCAGGGGGGTTTTGAACCCTTTATCCACAGGCTATATAAAAGATTCTAATATTTATTCATCATATTTTGATACATTTCTACAGACAACAGATATGAGAGCCAGACGGTGTTGGGATATATTGAGAAATCAGTGGCCGAGAGGACACAATGGTTTAAGCTCGTGTGGTATTTTAGGAGGATGCGTATATATTCTTGAGACATAGAACAGGTGCAACTTTTAGCGCGAATGTTGGCTTGGGGACGCACACTATGGCTTGTTGCTATGAAGATTGGCGCCAAGGAAGAAATCGAATGCTACAAGGTAATTGGTCTATCATCATGTGAACCACTCCCTACGGCAGAAATGTTGGTAAAAACGCGCAAAGACATACAAGAGTCTAGGCCAATAGTATCAAGACGCCTTGTCTTAGCGGGAACTCGGCTTGGGAACGCGCACGGGTAGATTAACGCGGGAGTTATCTACAGATTAATTCCACGATCGATTCAAGCCGGCTACAGCAAAATCGTAGCCTCCACACTGCTACGAACTCAATGATACCGATCGCATGCTAGTCTGATAGTTATTGTGGAATATTTTTTAATAGATCCCCTTCCACACCTACCCTAGTCTGTGGCATTTATAAGGATCCAAGATGCTTCGAGGAGGACCGCTTATTTTGTACGTCTGAGGGCGTAACGTCGACCACTAATTTTTGTTCGTCTGAGGACGGAACTCATTACTTATTTATTATAGTATAACTTCAGTGATTTATTTGTAGTCCCAGTACTACCAGATAGGACCAGTTCATCGAAGTAATTCACCAAATAGACTGTCAAGGAATATAGTACTTGATAGGTGAATATAGTAGGAATTATATCGTGTGTGTATCTGACAAAACTTTATTTAATTCAGCACGTGATGACGTCCAAGAACGAGGATGGATCTGGGAACCAGCAGGACATTTGCCTGAAGATGTCAATGACCAGATAAACATCTTAAAGCAGATGGCTGCAGACGTAATTCCTGGCGCTGTTTTAAAGGATTGAGTACCAAATAAATTTTATTTATTTATTAAGTCAGCTACGGTGTTATGGGATATTTTTGCAAATATTTGTTTGCTTGCTTGGTATTGTAGATTATTAGTTTTTGTTTTACTGACACATTAAATATGGGACTAGCCGAGCGTTGCGTAATTTTTATATTTTGTGATTGTATTTGGTTTAACTGTACGGGGCGAGACGCGCAGCCGATGCCCGATCTCGCTTGCGTAAATCGCGGTCAAGCATTATTATTCGGAGATATGCCTTACAACAAAAATGGAACTGAATTAATTTTGAGATTAAAAAAATAGAATTTGGAGGGTAAAAGATTATTTGTGAGTAGCATCTTATGACGGATCAGGATTGTTTTCGATAGTTGCTTTCCAGCAGATTTGAACGGGATGGCACTTTGCACCCGAGTTTCTGTTGTGTGTTTTTGTTAATGTGTCAATGGACGCAGTAGTATTGTTGATCTGTTTGAGCCGACCCTGAGAGTGAGTGTGTATGAGATTTTGTCCAAGCTATGGGTGCGTATGTGATTTTATGATGTGCTAGCGAGAATATATCATGGTGATTATTCTGACTTGCTCCATGTCAACCCAGTTCATGACCTCGCGGGGCTGAACTCGTGGTATATATTTGTTTCTCGCCATCCAGGGGATGCGTGAGATATGTTGATGTTTCCAGAGGGAACTGCACTTAGCTTGCCAGACAGAGAGAGGTATTTGTAGGACAGCGTGACTCATACAAGTTGGGGGGAGCTCAATCATATAACGTCTTGTCATTAGTAACAGATCTGCTTTCTGTACTGCATTTATGATGTTGTTTTAAATACACAAAACTGATCGGTTATAATGAGTATTGCTTGATTAATTGGGAGCTATCCATACTGTAAGGTAGACACCGAAATTCGTGTTTGTCTGGCGTTTCATATAAATGTAAACACTGTTTTTTTCAGCCGTTAGGCATGTATTTTGTTGTTGTTGGTTCAATATTTCTGGTGTGTTTATTTTGATGCGTTCTTGACCCGTGTCATGTTAGGGTGCGCGGAGCTATGTCCCCAAGTTGATGAGAGCGGTTTTTGGCCTATTTCTGGCATGCTCTTTTTATTCCGTGTGATCCTGCACCAGTAAGAATCTCAGGTAGATTCTTCAGTTTGTTTAGATTAGTAGATCTTGCATGTGTCAGTAGTAGTTGTAGTGTATTAATTAATGATGGGTCCCATAGCCGTAGTGTGATTTAAAAGATGCACTCCGTAAGCAACATGTCTGTTTCAGTTGTAAACGGATCCGCATCAGTACTCAGTTTCTTATTAACGAACAGTACACCACACATTATATAACTTCGTGACCAGAGAAAAATGGACTTGTATCCATATGTTGTGACGAGTGGGTTCTTACCGCTCAAATGCTTATGTTAAGATTTTATCATTTATGTGAAGCTGCTTTCACATTGTCTTGTTGTGACGAGCGAGTTCCTACCGCTCAGTGTTATTATTATTATTTATTAAGGGGGTAAAAGTCAGGGAGGATTTGTTTTTTATTATTATTATTATTATTATGCACATATTTTCAGTCATTAAATTTATTTTATTCTACTTGTTATTCATTTTATTCCTAGTATAGCCTCTGTCATGAACCTTTCTGTTCATTAGAGCATGTTGTTTTAAGCGAACTTTGCTGTGTAACGCATTCAGGACTGAACACGACCCCGTAGACGACTCTCGACAAAACCATGCTTTATTGGAGGGTGCATAGACAAGCTGGCGCCCAACGTGGGGATAGTTCGGTACTAGTTCACTACTAGAACACGGTGGATAGACAGCATAGATAAGCTGGTGTCATACCGTGGAGCGTTTCGTTGTGTTGGGCTTTTCTACCGGATCATAAACAAGCTGTTACCCTACATGTGGTGTTTTGCTGTTTTGGTCTGTTTGAGATTACCGGAAGTGATATTTTGTTAACGTAAATACGGCGAAGAGAAGTACCGCCAAGAAAATGGAATATACAGTAGAATCACGAGTTTGCAAGTTAAAATACGATTCACGTGTTGTTTATTGATGTAATTAGCAAAATAATGTACGTGAAATCGGGCGCCCATTGATTAAATATAAAATTAGATTTGTTTACAAAGTCAAACTCATGAATATGTTAGGAGGCTGGTAGCCTTAAATGACAATTAATACTTTGTTAATTAGTCAGTGTTAACATCAGATCTGGATAGTAATTTATGACTGAATATGTGCGGGGTTAAAAATTTATTAAGTAAAATTAGAACCATTCAGTGATGATTGATTTGCGGGAGTAAAGGGAATAAGTTTAAATGAACTGAATGTGGTCAAATGAAGTAAATGTATGTCAAGAATTATATATGTGTGTGTCAGGGAGACGTTTGCATGCCATCCTCCTGTCTTCTCAGTGATATGTATATATTGTTGTGTGTGAAAATGGCGACGGTCGCAGAGATCCAAGCGATTATTGAAAGTGCCACGGCACGAACCCAGAAACTATTAAGAGAACGAAGTGAAGGATTAGACAGTAAATTATCTGAACAGAATGCACAATTAGCGTAACAGAATGAGTCATTCCAGACTCAAATGAATGACACTATAAAAATACAATTATCTGAACAGAATGAGTCATTCCAGGCTCAAATGAATGACACTATAAAAATACAATTATCTGAACAGAATGAGTCATTCCAGGCTCAAATGAATGACAATATAAAATCAGAGTTAGCTGAACAGAAGGCACAATTAATTGAACAGAGTGAGTCATTAGAAATTAAATTAATTGAACAGGGTAACTCATTACAAGCGCAAGTAAATGAAAATATAAACAAACAATTAGAAGCGCAAGAAAATAGAAATACGAGTCAGTTAGCCACATTGTCCGCAGAGATGAAAGAATACACTACACAGCAGATGGTTCAATTCGCGCTTGATATAAGTAAGAATAATGACAAACAGCTAGGTCAGATACAAAAATTAGAGGATACGTTCAACCGTAAATTAAATGATTTGGACGAAATTGTAATAGCAAAACTAGCTCAGATAGAATTAGCATGCACGGTAAATAACAGTGAGGTTAAAACGGCACAGGATGGTCTTGAAAAGCGGTTTGATAAAATGGAGGAGGATTCTACGTTTATCCAGGGACAATTGTCAACAGTAAATGAAAGCATTTCGGGCTTAATAAAGGACATGGGTAAATTAGAAATACAATCAGCAGAGCGATGGCAAAACCTAGAATCGGACCAGGATAATTTAAAGAGTACGATAGATGAGAATAATCTACGTCTAGAAGACAGGCTTGAGAAGATAGAATCGAATCAGCAGGACACGAAACAGCACATGGAAGAAAAATTAGGAGCGATTAAAGATAGCATCAGAAAGGATTGGCGCAAGATGAGCTGCGACTCTAAAGAAGAACGGCTAACTATTATAAAGACCGTAGGTGAAAATCATACGCGCATTAAAGTACTTGAGGAGGAAATCAAAAATAAAATGAAAGAACAGTCGGACAGAATCATTAAAGCAGAGTTGCGCTTATTAGGACAGAACACGTTATTTCAGACAGAGCACGCAGATAAGGAAGTTGACCCAACGAGCCAGGGGGCAATTAGCGCGGAAAGTGGCCACGGACTGACAGGCAGCCCATTAACGAATAGCACAGAGGGATTTCACAACAACGTTGGATGGACCTCTACCCCTCAACACGGCAATCAGCACCCTCAAGTCGTTCAAGTAATTCGATCAAATGAATTTAAACCTAATAAATTCACAGAAAATTCTGGTGTCACACCGAAGGCGTATCTTAAAGAGATGGATCACTATTTTAATGATAATAATATACCGCCCGCGCGTCATTTAAGACTGATGGAACGATTTCTTTCGGGAAATGTACTTACGTGGTTCTTGAGCTTCAAGTATACTTTCGGAGGGATCGATGATTTCAAGATTGCGTTCCTTAAAAAGTACTGGTCGGCTTCTCTACAACAAAGTCTCAGAATGGAACTTTATTCGAGAAAATATCAGTCGACTCAGCAGACAAAATATTCAGATTTCTTTTCGCTACAATTGTTAAAATTTCGGGATCTGGATCACCCCTTAAAGAGTCGGATCTGGTTATGACGATTGCATGGCAGTTGCCAGTAAATGTTCAGCAGGTTTTAGTAGCAGCAAACGTGGACACAGCGGTTCGAGCCGAACAAATCTTACGTCAGATTGACGAGACAACATCTCACTTGCAGCAAAGAGGGGGACGACAGCTGGAACTTGTAAACACAACGGAGGTGGTTAAACCCGCTCAAATACACACCAGGTCGCAGGCCACAAATACAAGTGTGTCAACAACACCAAGACGAGGTCAGGAGGGTGACGAAAATAGGTCACACCAGCGTCATGAAAATAACAATGATAGCCATACACAGGGCAACAATACGTATCAGCAGCGAGGATACCAACAATGGAGAAATAATAGGAGAAATGAGGGACCCTACAGACGTTATGAAAATAACAATGATGATAATCGACAGTGGCGTGAAAGAAGATATTAGAACCAGGGGGACTATCGGAATTATAGAAATGATTGGAATGACAGGCACGCCGAATCGCAGCGCTACCTGGAAGAGTTACACGCTAATGGAGGGAACGAACAAGGACATTGGGAACGTGCCATAAATAGAAGGTCGAATCCTGACACCTTTAAAGAAGAAATTGGAGAGGAAGAAAATATACCAGCCAGCCAGGAAGACGAACGAAGCTTGCCAGTACGGAGTACGAGAGAACGTAGCCCGGTAGGGAGGAGAAACACCGGTGCGATACGGAAAACGAGTCAATACTAGAAGAAGACGACAGCAAGGAGGAGAAGAAGGTGATGGTAGCAGAACGGAGGAGAAGAAGAAGAAGGTTGACAGCACGGAGAAATGGAGAGGACCCTTCTGTATTGTACGTAATCTTGGTAACAACGCATACAGAGTGAAAGAATTGAGTACAGGTACAATGTCTGTCTACAACGCGGTGAATTTAAAGTTGTATCATACTAGCGAACCTTGGGAACGCCGAAATAATGCTGCAAATTGAGTATATGGACGTCCTTTTTGCACATCCAACTACACGTGGGTCAGTGAGTACGTCAGTAGAACGAGGAAGTAGAGAACAATCTGCTGTGGTCAGACACTAATGAGCTCTGACGATGACAACACAGCGGGAGAGCGAGCGAGTGAGATAAGGGAACTGGAAAGGGGGGATACGAGCCTTAGGCGATCAGTCAAGCAGGCTGGTTTGCGGAATGTCTGAATGAATGAGGAAACGGGTTGTAAAAACGAGCAAGTGTTGTGACTCCAACGACAGTGGCGGCTAGACTAGACTGATGAGAGGGAGATTTTTCTAGGATTGGCAGAAATGGATTACAGATGTTTTGTATTTGTAAAAAAATCGACTATTTGTTATGTTCGATTTTTTCCATGCAGGGGGGTTGTGAACCCTTTATCCACAGGCTATATAAAGGATTCTAATATTTATTCATCATATTTTGATACATTTCTACAGACAACAGATATGAGAGCCAGACGGTGTTGGGATATATTGAGAAATCAGTGGCCGAGAGGACACAATGGTTTAAGCTCGTGTGGTATTTTAGGAGGATGCGTATATATTCTTGAGACATAGAACAGGTGCAACTTTTAGCGCGAATGTTGGCTTGGGGACGCACACTATGGCTTGTTGCTATGAAGATTGGCGCCAAGGAAGAAATCGAATGCTACAAGGTAATTGGTCTATCATCATGTGAACCACTCCCTACGGCAGAAATGTTGGTAAAAACGCGCAAAGACATACAAGAGTCTAGGCCAATAGTATCAAGACGCCTTGTCTTAGCGGGAACTCGGCTTGGGAACGCGCACGGGTAGATTAACGCGGGAGTTATCTACAGATTAATTCCACGATCGATTCAAGCCGGCTACAGCAAAATCGTAACCTCCACACTGCTACGAACTCAATGATACCGATCGCATGCTAGTCTGATAGTTATTGTGGAATATTTTTTAATAGATCCCCTTCCACACCTACCCTAGTGTCATTTATAAGGATCCAAGATGCTTCGAGGAGGACCACTTATTTTGTACGTCTGAGGGCGTAACGTCGACCACTAATTTTTGTTCGTCTGAGGACGGAACTCATTACTTATTTATTATAGTATAACTTCAGTGATTTATTTGTAGTCCCAGTACTACCAGATAGGACCAGTTCATCGAAGTAATTCACCAAATAGACTGTCAAGGAATATAGTACTTGATAGGTGAATATAGTAGGAATTATATCGTGTGTGTATCTGACAAAACTTTATTTAATTCAGCACGTGATGACGTCCAAGAACGAGGATGGATCTGGGAACCAGCAGGACATTTGCCTGAAGATGTCAATGACCAGATAAACATCTTAAAGGAGATGGCTGCTGACGTAATTCCTGGCGCTGTTTTAAAGGATTGAGTACCAAATAAATTTTATTTATTTATTAAGTCAGCTACGGTGTTATGGGATATTTTTGTAAATATTTGTTTGCTTGCTTGGTAATGTAGATTATTAGTTTTTGTTTCACTGACACATTAAATATGGGACTAGCCGAGCGTTGCGTAATTTTTATATTTTGTGATTGTATTTGGTTTAACTGTACGGGGCGAGACGCGCAGCCGATGCCCGATCTCGCTTGCGTAAATCGCGGTCAAGCATTATTATTCGGAGATATGCCTTACAACAAAAATGGAACTGAATTAATTTTGAGATTAAAAAAATAGAATTTGGAGGGTAAAAGATTATTTGTGAGTAGCATCTTATGACGGATCAGGATTGTTTTCGATGGTTGCTTTCCAGCAGATTTGAACGGGATGGCACTTTGCACCCGAGTTTCTGTTGTGTGTTTTTGTTAATGTGTCAATGGACGCAGTAGTATTGTTGATCTGTTTGAGCCGACCCTGAGAGTGAGTGTGTATGAGATTTTGTCCAAGCTATGGGTGCGTATGTGATTTTATGATGTGCTAGCGAGAATATATCAGGGTGATTATTCTGACTTGTTCCATGTCAACCCAGTTCATGACCTCGCGGGGCTGAACTCGTGGTATATATTTGTTTCTCGCCATCCTGGGGATGCGTGAGATATGTTGATGTTTCCAGAGGGAACTGCACTTAGCTTGCCAGACAGAGAGAGGTATTTGTAGGACAGCGTGACTCAAACAAGTTGGGGGAGCTCAATCAGATAACGTCTTGTCATTAGTAACAGATCTGCTTTCTGTACTGCATTTATGATGTTGTTTTAAATTCACAAAACTGATCGGTTATAATGAGTATTGCTTGATTAATTGGGAGCTGTCCATACTGTAAAGTAGCCACCGAAATTCGTGTTTGTCTGGCGTTTCATATAAATGTAAACATTGTTTTTTTCAGCCGTTAGGCATGTATTTTGTTGTTGTTGGTTCAATATTTCTGGTGTGTTTATTTTGATGCGTTCTTGACCCGTGTCAAGTTAGGGTGCGCGGAGCTATGTCCCCAAGTTGATGAGAGCGGTTTTTGGCCTATTTCTGGCATGCTCTTTTTATTCCGTGTGATCCTGCACCAGTAAGAATCTCAGGTAGATTCTTCAGTTTGTTTAGATTAGTAGATCTTGCATGTGTCAGTAGTAGTTGTAGTGTATTAATTAATGATGGGTCCCATAGCCGTAGTGTGATTTAAAAGATGCACTCCGTAAGCAACATGTCTGTTTCAGTTGTAAACGGATCCGCATCAGTACTCAGTTTCTTATTAACGAACAGTACACCACACATTATATAACTTCGTGACCAGAGAAAAATGGACTTGTATCCATATGTTGTGACGAGTGGGTTCTTACCGATCAAATGCTTATGTTATGATTTTATCATTTATGTGAAGCTGCTTTCACATTGTCTTGTTGTGACGAGCGAGTTCCTACCGCTCAGTGTTATTATTATTATTTATTAAGGGGGTAAAAGTCAGGGAGGATTTGTTTTTTTATTATTATTATTATTATGCACATATTTTCAGTCATTAAATTTATTTTATTCTACTTGTTATTCATTTTATTCCTAGTATAGCCTCTGTCATGAACCTTTCTATTCATTAGAGCATGTTGTTTTAAGCGAACTTTGCTGTGTAACGCAGTCAGGACTGAACACGACCCCGTAGACGACTCTCGACAAAACCATGATTTATTGAAGGGTGCATAGACAAGCTGGCGCCCAACGTGGGGCTAGTTCGGTACTTGTTCACTACTAGAACACGGTGGATAGACAGCATAGATAAGCTGGTGTCATACCGTGGAGCGTTTCGTTGTGTTGGGCTTTTCTACCGGATCATAAACAAGCTGTTACCCTACATGTGGTGTTTTGCTGTTTTGGACTGTTTGAGATCACCGGAAGTGATATTTTGTTAACGTAAATACGGCGAAGAGAAGTACCGCCAAGAAAATGGAACATACAGTAGAATCACGAGTTTGCAAGTTAAAATACGATTCACGTTTTGTTTATTGATGTAATTAGCAAAATAATGTACGTAAAATCGGGCGCCCATTGATTAAATATAAAATTAGATTTGTTTACAAAGTCAAACCCATGAATATGTTAGGAGGCTGGTAGCCTTAAATGACAATTAATACTTTGTTAATTAGTCAGTGTTAACATCAGATCTGGATAGTAATTTATGACTGAATATGTGCGGGGTTAAAAATTTATTAAGTAAAATTAGAACCATTCAGTGATGATTGATTTGCGGGAGTAAAGGGAATAAGTTTAAATGAACTGAATGTGGTCAAATGAAGTAAATGTATGTCAAGAATTATATATGTGTGTGTCAGGGAGACGTTTGCATGCCATCCTCCTGTCTTCTCAGTGATATGTATATATTTTTGTGGGTGAAAATGGCGACGGTCGCAGAGATCCAAGCGATTATTGAAAGTGCCACGGCACGAACCCAGAAACTATTAAGAGAACAAAGTGAAAGATTAGACAGTAAATTATCTGAACAGAATGCACAATTAGCGGAACAGAATGAGTCATTCCAGACTCAAATGAATGACACTATAAAAATACAATTATCTGAACAGAATGAGTCATTCCAGGCTCAAATGAATGACACTATAACAATACAATTATCTGAACAGAATGAGTCATTCCAGGCTCAAATGAATGACAATATAAAATCAGAGTTAGCTGAACAGAAGGCACAATTAATTGAACAGAGTGAGTCATTAGAAATTAAATTAATTGAACAGGGTAACTCATTACAAGCGCAAGTAAATGAAAATATAAACAAACAATTAGAAGCGCAAGAAAATAGAAATACGAGTCAGTTAGCCACATTGTCCGCAGAGATGAAAGAATACACTACACAGCAGATGGTTCAATTCGCGCTTGATATAAGTAAGAATAATGACAAACAGCTAGGTCAGATACAAAAATTAGAGGATACGTTCAACCGTAAATTAAATGATTTGGACGAAATTGTAATAGCAAAACTAGCTCAGATAGAATTAGCATGCACGGTAAATAACAGTGAGGTTAAAACGGCACAGGATGGTCTTGAAAAGCGGTTTGATAAAATGGAGGAGGATTCTACGTTTATCCAGGGACAATTGTCAACAGTAAATGAAAGCATTTCGGGCTTAATAAAGGACATGGGTAAATTAGAAATACAATCAGCAGAGCGATGGCAAAACCTAGAATCGGACCAGGATAATTTAAAGAGTACGATAGATGAGAATAATCTACGTCTAGAAGACAGGCTTGAGAAGATAGAATCGAATCAGCAGGACACGAAACAGCAGATGGAAGAAAAATTAGGAGCGATTAAAGATAGCATCAGAAAGGATTGGCGCAAGATGAGCTGCGACTCTAAAGAAGAACGGCTAACTATTATAAAGACCGTAGGTGAAAATCATACGCGCATTAAAGTACTTGAGGAGGAAATCAAAAATAAAATGAAAGAACAGTCGGACAGAATCATTAAAGCAGAGTTGCGCTTATTAGGACAGAACACGTTATTTCAGACAGAGCACGCAGATAAGGAAGTTGACCCAACGAGCCAGGGGGCAATTAGCGCGGAAAGTGGCCACGGACTGACAGGCAGCCCATTAACGAATAGCACAGAGGGATTTCACAACAACGTTGGAGGGACCTCTACCCCTCAACACGGCAATCAGCACCCTCAAGTCGTTCAAGTAATTCGATCAAATGAATTTAAACCTAATAAATTCACAGAAAATTCTGGTGTCACACCGAAGGCGTATCTTAAAGAGATGGATCACTATTTTAATGATAATAATATACCGCCCGCGCGTCGTTTAAGACTAATGGAACGATTTCTTTCGGGAAATGTACTTACGTGGTTCTTGAGCTTCAAGTATACTTTCGGAGGGATCGATGATTTCAAGATTGCGTTCCTTAAAAAGTACTGGTCGGCTTCTCTACAACAAAGTCTCAGAATGGAACTTTATTCGAGAAAATATCAGTCGACTCAGCAGACAAAATATTCAGATTTCTTTTCGCTACAATTGTTAAAATTTCGGGATCTGGATCACCCCTTAAAGAGTCGGATCTGGTTATGACGATTGCATGGCAGTTGCCAGTAAATGTTCAGCAGGTTTTAGTAGCAGCAAACGTGGACACAGCGGTTCGAGCCGAACAAATCTTACGTCAGATTGACGAGACAACATCTCACTTGCAGCAAAGAGGGGGACGACAGCTGGAACTTGTAAACACAACGGAGGTGGTTAAACCCGCTCAAATACACACCAGGTCGCAGGCCACAAATACAAGTGTGTCAACAACACCAAGACGAGGTCAGGAGGGTGACGAAAATAGGTCACACCAGCGTCATGAAAATAACAATGATAGACATACACAGGGCAACAATACGTATCAGCAGCGAGGATACCAACAATGGAGAAATAATAGGAGAAATGAGGGACCCTACAGACGTTATGAAAATAACAATGATGATAATCGACAGTGGCGTGAAAGAAGATATCAGAACCAGGGGGACTATCGGAATTATAGAAATGATTGGAATGACAGGCACGCCGAATCGCAGCGCTACCTGGAAGAGTTACACGCTAATGGAGGGAACGAATAAGGACATTGGGAACGTGCCATAAATAGAAGGTCGAATCCTGACACTTTTAAAGAAGAAATTGGAGAGGAAGAAAATATACCAGCCAGCCAGGAAGACGAACGAAGCTTGCCAGTACGGAGTACGAGAGAACGTAGCCCGGTAGGGAGGAGAAACACCGGTGCGATACGGAAAACGAGTCAATACTAGAAGAAGACGACAGCAAGGAGGAGAAGAAGGTGATGGTAGCAGAACGGAGGAGAAGAAGAAGAAGGTTGACAGCACGGAGAAATGGAGAGGACCCTTCTGTATTGTACGTAATCTTGGTAACAACGCATACAGAGTGAAAGAATTGAGTACAGGTACAATGTCTGTCTACAACGCGGTGAATTTAAAGTTGTATCATACTAGCGAACCTTGGGAACGCCGAAATAATGCTGCAAATTGAGTATATGGACGTCCTTTTTGCACATCCAACTACACGTGGGTCAGTGAGTACGTCAGTAGAACGAGGAAGTAGAGAACAATCTGCTGTGGTCAGACACTAATGAGCTCTGACGATGACAACACAGCGGGAGAGCGAGCGAGTGAGATAAGGGAACTGGAAAGGGGAGATACGAGCCTTAGGCGATCAGTCAAGCAGGCTGGTTTGCGGAATGTCTGAATGAATGAGGAAACGGGTTGTAAAAACGAGCAAGTGTTGTGACTCCAACGACAGTGGCGGCTAGACTAGACTGATGAGAGGGAGATTTTTCTAGGATTGGCAGAAAGGATTACAGATGTTTTGTATTTGTAAAAAAATCGACTATTTGTTATGTTCGATTTTTTCCATGCAGGGGGGTTGTGAACCCTTTATCCACAGGCTATATAAAGGATTCTAATATTTATTCATCATATTTTGATACATTTCTACAGACAACAGATATGAGAGCCAGACGGTGTTGGGATATATTGAGAAATCAGTGGCCGAGAGGACACAATGGTTTAAGCTCGTGTGGTATTTTAGGAGGATGCGTATATATTCTTGAGACATAGAACAGGTGCAACTTTTAGCGCGAATGTTGGCTTGGGGACGCACACTATGGCTTGTTGCTATGAAGATTGGCGCCAAGGAAGAAATCGAATGCTACAAGGTAATTGGTCTATCATCATGTGAACCACTCCCTACGGCAGAAATGTTTGTAAAAACGCGCAAAGACATACAAGAGTCTAGGCCAATAGTATCAAGACGCCTTGTCTTAGCGGGAACTCGGCTTGGGAACGCGCACGGGTAGATTAACGCGGGAGTTATCTACAGATTAAATCCACGATTGATTCAAGCCGGCTACAGCAAAATCGTAACCTCCACACTGCTACGAACTCAATGATACCGATCGCATGCTAGTGTGATAGTTATTATGGAATATTTTTTAATAGATCCCCTTCCACACCTACCCTAGTGTCATTTATAAGGATCCAAGATGCTTCGAGGAGGACCACTTATTTTGTACGTCTGAGGGCGTAACGTCGACCATTAATTTTTGTTCGTCTGAGGACGGAACTCATTACTTATTTATTATAGTATAACTTCAGTGATTTATTTGTAGTCCCAGTACTACCAGATAGGACCAGTTCATCGAAGTAATTCACCAAATAGACTGTCAAGGAATATAGTACTTGATAGGTGAATCTAGTAGGAATTATATCGTGTGTGTATCTGACAAATCTTTATTTAATTCAGCACGTGATGACGTCCAAGAACGAGGATGGATCTGGGAACCAGCAGGACATTTGCCTGAAGATGTCAATGACCAGATAAACATCTTAAAGGAGATGGCTGCAGACGTAATTCCTGGTGCTGTTTTAAAGGATTGAGTACCAAATAAATTTTATTTATTTATTAAGTCAGCTACGGTGTTATGGGATATTTTTGTAAATATTTGTTTGCTTGCTTGCTTGGTAATGTAGATTATTAGTTTTTGTTTTACTGACACATTAAATATGGGACTAGCCGAGCGTTGCGTAATTTTTATATTTTGTGATTGTATTTGGTTTAACTGTACGGGGCGAGACGCGCAGCCGATGTCCGATCTCGCTTGCGTAAATAGCGGTCAAGCATTATTATTCGGAGATTTGCCTTACAACAAAAATGGAACTGAATTAATTTTGAGATTAAAAAAATAGAATTTGGAGGGTAAAAGATTATTTGTGAGTAGAATCTTATGACGGATCAGGATTGTTTTCGATAGTTGCTTTCCAGCAGATTTGAACGGGATGGCACTTTGCACCCGAGTTTCTGTTGTGTGTTCTTGTTAATGTTTCAATGGACGCAGTAGTATTGTTGATCTGTTTGAGCCGACCCAGAGAGTGAGTGTGTATGAGATTTTATCCAAGCTATGGGTGCGTATGTGATTTTATGATGTGCTAGCGAGAATATGTCATGGTGATTATTCTGACTTGCTCCATGTCAACCCAGTTCATGACCTCGCGGGGCTGAACTCGTGGTATATATTTGTTTCTCGCCATCCAGGGGATGCGTGAGATATGTTGATGTTTCCAGAGGGAACTGCACTTAGGTTGCCAGACAGAGAGAGGTATTTGTAGGACAGCGTGACTCATACAAGTTGGGGGGAGCTCAATCAGATAACTGTTTGTCATTAGTAACAGATCTGCTTTCTGTACTGCATTTATGATGTTTTAAATTCACAAAACTGATCGGTTATAATGAGTATTGCTTGATTAATTGGGAGCTATCCATACTGTAAGGTAGCCACCGGAATTCGTGTTTGTCTGGCGTTTCATATAAATGTAAACACTGTTTTTTTCAGCCGTTAGGCATGTATTTTGTTGTTGTTGGTTCAATATTTTTGGTGTGTTTATTTTGATGCGTTCTTGACCCGTGTCAAGTTAGGGTGCGCGGAGCTATGTCCCCAAGTTGATGAGAGCGGTTTTTGGCCTATTTCTGGCATGCTCTTTTTATTCCGTGTGCTCCTGCACCAGTAAGAATCTCAGGGAGATTCTTCATTTTGTTTAGATTATTAGATCTTGCATGTGTCAGTAGTAGTTGTAGTGTATTAATTAATGATGGGTCCCATAGCCGTAGTGTGATTTAAAAGATGCACTCCGTAAGCAACATGTCTGTTTCAGTTGTAAACGGATCCGCATCAGTACTCAGTTTCTTATTAACGAACAGTTCACCACACATTATATAACTTCTTGACCAGAGAAAAATGGACTTGTATCCATATGTTGTGACAAGTGTGTTCTTACCGCTCAAATGCTTATGATTTTATCATTTATGTGAAGCTGCTTTCACATTGTCTTGTTGTGACGAGCGAGTTCCTACCGCTCAGTGTTATTATTATTATGTATTAAGGGGGTAAAAGTCAGGGATGATTTGTTTTTTTATTATTATTATTCTGCACATATTTTCAGTCATTAAATTTATTTTATTCTACTTGTTATTCATTTTATTTCTAGTATAGCCTCTGTCATGAACCTTTCAATTTATTAGAGCATGTTGGTTTAAGCGAACTTTGCTGTGTAACGCAGTCAGGAGTGAACATGACCCCGTAGACGACTCTCGACAAAACCATGCTTTTTTGAAGGGTGCAATATACAGGGTGTTCTAAGTCAAGGATGTGGACTATCACCTCTGTTATTTAATATCTACATTGAAGAAGCCATTCAAGAATTCTTAGCTACCAACAGTCATGGCATAAAAGTTAATGGCAAGCTGTACAGTACAGAGTGATATGGAAAATGCTCTGAATCACATAAATGAATTATTGCAAGAGAAGTGTGGAATGAGGATAAATAAAAATAAATCCAAAGTAATGGCATGCACTAGGGATGGCGACCAAATAGGGAGGGTGTAAAACTAGCCCAAGTAAAGGATTTGAAATATCTGGGGAGCTTGATCACATCAAATGGAAAGTGTACGAGAGAAGTAAATGCTCGAATCGCACAGGAAAAAGAAGCCTTCTCAAAAAAGAAGTATTTATTAACATCCAAGACTGTTAACTTAGAGGTGCGAAAACACTTCGTGAAAAGTTTTGTATGGAGTATTGCAAGTTATGGCTCTGAAACATGGACTCTGCGACAAGCAGATGTATCAAAACTTAGGGCATTCGAGATGTGGTGTTGGCACGACTATTAAAGATACCTTGGACTGATAAAGTCACGAATGAGAATGTTCTCAAAAGAGCAAAGGAGACACGTACCTTGGTTGAATCCTTAAACAGAAGAAGGAATAGTTTTGTTGGCTATTTGATCCGTCATTCTGACTGGTGCTTCACACTCTTCGAAGGGAAGGTAGAAGGAAAGAGAAGTCGAGGAAGGCCAATGACTCAATTCATTGACAGCATTAAAGGCAAGCACATTTATTGCCATTTGAAACTCCAGGCCAGAGAAAGAAGACGTTTTGGAAGACATGCATGATACCCACCAACCTAGCGGTTGAGGAGGAGATGAAGAAGAAGAAGAAGAAGAAGACAGGGTGTTACAAAAATATACATCCCAAAATGCAGGACACATTTCCCACACTTTGACGAATAAATTGTGTCATATGAACATGGGTCCGGAAACGCTTCGTTTCCATGTAACACCTCATTTTCTTCAACTCATTGATCATGGAAACACACAAGAACGGAACGTATCAGCATACCACAGGCAGCTCATTCTCACATGAGATGTTCAATATGACCTCCGTGCGCATTGATACATGCATCAACCCGCCGTCACACAGTTGGTTAAAATCGAAATCTAGTGGGACAAAATTATTTTTACGTTTTAATCATGAATTTAGAGTGAAATCAACGTATATGTTTACATCATAATAAACATCAGTAAATACCTTTTGAGTTACGTATTGAACCCTTTACCCTATGTTGGTTAAATGATTCTACTTTTTATTTCTTCAATTAATAAATATTTCAACCAGCATCAAGAAAGTAGCCAGACAGTGATGAGGAAATTTCAAGCATTTGTTGGAGACAGTAGGGACATACCTGCATCAGTTTAACAAAAGGCTAAGTACTTGAGCTATGAAAAGAAATAGCAGAGCGATGTATCATAAGGACAGGTGTGGCTACCTCAATTTTAGAAGCGACGCGCGGTGAGACATGGTTCTGGTATGTTCATTGTGATATTCGCGCCTAGAAGAAATATGATGCAGTAACGTGAATGGCTGATGAAGAAAATAGACACTCCCAAGACGCCAAGATCTACTAGAAACCGCCAAATTATCAGAAAATGGAGAACCAATGAGAAGAGAATGCCTACTTGCGCGCCAACTCTGGCTGGGGTACGCGGCGGCTAGTATTCACGCGGGAAATCGCCTAGACAAAATCTCTACGATCGATTCTAGGATTAATGGGCATATTCTTGACCTGTGCAATATTACGAGTTCAGTGATATGTATTTCATTCCTGTATCACAATTACTTCGATAAATTTTTACATAAAATCCCCCTCCATCTAGACCCAAGGGCCAGTTCATTTATAAGTGTGTCGAAGAGCCAAGACATTGACTTTTATTCCGTGTGTTGAGGACACACTATTATTATTCTGTGCGTCTACGCACGTAGACTTGTATTTTTGTGTCGAGGACACAGGAGATTCATTGAAAAGTGGTAAAATCAGTGATAGATAGTCTTAGTACTATAGTTATAGGGACAGTAGCATCGATAATTCGCCAACGAACAGTGACAGGGAATTTAGTACCTGAACAAGCGAATTTAGTAGTCAGGCATAAAGTGTATAATAACCTAATTTTTTGTATCAGCGCAAGGATGACATCGATGAATGCAGAAGAAGTGTGGAAGTCTCAACAGTCCGTCCAGATGGCTGCTATGAGATAAAAGATCATCCAGTTGGGGAATGGCATCTGATGTTCTTTGACGGGTGACTACAACACGAGATGAGTACAAATAATATTTTATTATTTATTAAATTAACTTATGGTTTATGGGACATATTTTTGTAAATACTTTGCTTGTGTGATTTAATGTAGTATATTTAGTTTTGATCTGGCACACTTTTGTTTGGAAGCAGCTCGCACAATGGTAGTTAATGGAAGGTTCTTTTCTTTGTGTTGTGTTAACTAACGTATCTATGTGAACGGCCGTGTTCGCCTAGGTTACGAAGTGCGGTTAAAAACGTCTCTCGGAGATATGTCGTGTTTCAGAAGTAGGACTGAATTAATCTAATTATATAGTAGATTGGAGGGTAATTAAATGTTATTGAAAATTATTATTGATCAGATTCAGTGTGATTATTGCCTTTGGAGCAATGTAATTTGTGACGAAGAGTACTCAGCTCTATCGTAGGTTTTAAATATTGTGTTAAATGTTTGCGAGCTTTAATTCAGCAGACCCATGTGAAAGGTGTTATGTCAGTCCCAGATGTGTGTACTGTGAGTATATTGTTGTGGTATTACAAGCGGGAACTTCAGCAGAGACTGATTTCTGTCAGCTTGGTACCAGATTCATATTATATCCTTGCGAGGACAATTATGGATATGTGATTATTGTCTGACCATATGTTGAGTGGGAGGAGATGTTAGCGGCTGTTGATTCCTTGAGATAACAGTTCCGCTGGTCGGCTATTTATATACACTGGATGGGGGACATGACTGGTAATGTGGAATGGGTGAGTTGTTGTCACAAGGGCTGGCTGAGTTTCGCAAGCAGAGCTCATTAAGGGAGTGCACGTCTGGTTCCCAATTACTTGAAAATAAATATAAATGTGAGAAACTGATCAATGGTAAAATTGTTTAAATAAATGGGAGTTGCCTACGAAACACGATTACCTTCGAAGCGTTTCCTTAACATGCAGTTTTGTTAATATAAAGTAATCTTAACCACTCAGGTTGTTTGTTGTTGTTGGTTTATTCTTTGTTTACTGTCCATGTCAGTGGCCCGTGAGTCACGTGCGGCGCTGTTTTTCCTTGTTGTTGAGTATCTGGCCATAGTGGCGGCTCATTTGTTAAGTGTGTCACCACACTAATAAGGGTCTCAGAGAGATGCCTGTAAATAGTAGAGTTGTAATATGTGTGTCAGAGTTAGATTTAAGGATTTTTATTAATGTTATGCCCATAGCCATAAAAGTTGATTTTACGAGATGATTGTTCGTGAGCACCGTGGCTGTTAACCCGTTGTGAACGAATGATCATCCAAGTACTCATTTCCCGTAGATAGTCACCACGCGAACATAAATTCACATGCAAGGTAGTGGAACTTGGATCCACATTTTATTAGAAAAGGGGAGATCCATTTGACTCCTCAAAGTGATAAATATTCCTGTCAGGGGAAAATTCAGGGAGGATTTTTTTATTATTATTGTTTGTTCTATTCTTTCATGCACAAATTAGTTATTAAATCTAGTTATTATCTTACGTTTTGTCTCCTTTCTTTCTTAGTTATAGTTTTCATCCTATAACCCTTGCCTCAGAAAAGCACGTAGTTTGGCGGACGTAAACACCACACTATGAACTTAACGCGACCCCTTGATATAAGATTCTTGCATAAAACACTGCTATTCTGAAGGGTTCATAGGTGAAAACTGGCGGCAAACGGTGGGGCTATTCACTGTGGTGTAACGGGGAGATTACACATGTCAATAGTGGCGCATTTGAGTAAAACTGGCATGCCGCAAGTGCAGGCAGATATGACAGTATTTAATCACCGGGAAGTGATATTTTATTAAAAGTAGTTGAGGCGAAGTGGATACCGCCAAATGTGTGAAAGATAAATTAAAATCAGGAGTTTGCAAAGTAAAATACGGTTCACGTTGTTGTCTTTTAAATTAAAGTAAAATTAAGATGTGATACCGGGCGCCCAATGATAAAGTTAGAACTAGATTTGTTTAGAAAGTCAAACTCATGGAAATATAAGAGGCTGTAGCCTAAAATGACAATTAATACTTTGTTAATTAGTCAGTGTTAATATCAGATCAGGATAACTGTTTAATGACTAAATATGTGCTTGGGGTTAAAATTAAATTGAGTAAAACTAGAACTACTCAGAGATGCAATCAACTAATGGGATTAAAGGTAAAAATAAATGAACTGAGTAGGATAAAGAAATTAAATGTGCATTGGATTTATGTGCGTGTCAAAGGGCATTGGCGTAGGCCATTTCCCATATGTCTCATATATATTGTAAAACATGGCAACGGTGGCGCAGATCCAGGAGATCATTGAAAGTGCAGCGAGGAGAACGCAGGAATTGTTGGATACTAAACTAGCAGAACAGAGTCAATCTATAAACACTAGTATGTTGGAGCAAAGCGAAGCGTTGAATACTAAATTATCAGAACAGAGTCAATCTATAAACACTAATATGTTAGAGCAAAGTGAAGCGTTGAATACAAAATTATCTGAACAAATAAACACTAGTCTGTTAGAACAAAGTGAATCGCTAAATACTAAACTGTTAGAGCAAAGTGAATCGCTAAATACGAAAATGTCAGAACAAAGTAAATCGCTAAATACTAAACTGTTAGAACAAAGTGAATCATTGCGGACACAGTTAAATAACAGTAGAATTGAGCAAAATGAATATCAGGCGGAACAAGCTAGGTTATTAAAGAGTGAAATTAATGACACTATAAATTCACAGTTAGAGGCGCAAAATAATAAAAACACGAACCAATTAGCTTCGTTAACCGCAGAGATGAAAGAGCACACAAACCAACAGATGATATTACTGGCCCTTGATGTAAGCAAAAATAATGAGAAACAATTAGAGCAGATTAAACAAATGGAGAGTATTTTCGATAAAAAACTTAGCATTCTCGATGAAACGGTGTTAGCCAAATTAGAGCAGATTGAAATAGCATGCACAATGAATACAAGCGAGGTCAAAATAGCCCAGGATAAGTTGGAAGGTCGATTTAAGGAGATGGAGAAAAGTGGCAGGGTCATTCAACAACAAATATCAGCAGTAGATGAGAACATATCAGGCATAATTAAAGATATGGACCGTCTAGAGATAAAATCAGCGGAACAGTGGAAAAGCTTAGAAACGGAACAAGAACAATTTAAGAGTACATTAGACGAAAGGCTGAGCCAGATAGAAAATAATCAGGATGAAAATAAGAGCCAAATTGAAGAAAAAATAAGCACGATTAAAGAACAGATCAGGAAAGATTGGAAGAAAATGAATATTGATTCTAGAGAGGAAAGATCCACCATTATTAAAACAGTAGGCGAAAACCACACGCGTATTCAAGCTTTGGAGCAAGAGGTAAAAAATAGACTTAAAGAACAGACAGACAGGATCATTAAAGCCGAACTTCGCTCATTAGAACAATCGTCTATATTTAAAACGGGAGTATTGAAAGACAAGCAGGATGACTCACATAGTTCCCAACCCAGCATAGCAGGAAGTCAGAATCAAGCAGAGAGCCCATTAACAACAAACACGGAAGGATTTCGTAAGAACGTAGATAGAAGCTCGACACCACAGGACGGTCATCAGCCCACACAACTTATTCAAGTAATTCGCTCAAATGACTACAAACCGCAGAAATACACCGAAAATTCAGGGGTAACACCTAAGGCCTTTATCAAAGAGATTGAAGACCATTTTAATGACACTGGGGTACCTGAAGCGCGTAGATTGAGAATGATGGAGAGATTTTTATCAGGGAATGTTCTCACCTGGTTTTTAAGTTTCAAATACACATTTGGAACCATGTCAGACTTTAACTTAGCGTTTCTGCGCAAATACTGGTCTCCCGCCATACAACAGAGTTTAAGAATGGAGCTTTACTCTAGAAAATACCAAACTACCCAGCAGACAAAATACTCAGATTTCTTTAACATGCAAATGCTAAAATTTCGCGATCTGGATTACCCATTAAACGAATCAGATTTGGTGATGACAATAGCAAGGCAAATGCCAGTTAATGTACAGCAAGTGCTAGTAGCAGCAAACGTCAGTACGGCCCTACATGCAGAGCAGATATTACGGCAAATAGATGAGACCACATCTCATAGTCATTTTAGAGGAGGAAGACAGCTGGAATTAGTCAACACTACAGAGGTCGTAAAGACAAAACAGGGAAATACTAAAACGCAGGGTACTAATACGAGCACCTCCACACCTAGGCGAAACCAGGAAGAAGGGGAAAACAGACCATATCAGCGTAACGAAAATTACTACAACAATAGATACCAGGGCAACAATAGATACCAACAGAGAGGATATCAACAATGGCGTGATAATCGAAGGAATGACAGGCCTTATGGAAGATACGGTGATTATAATGCCAATCAACGATGGAAAGGAAGGAGAGATCAAAATCAAGGAGATCAACGTAACTATCGAGATGACTGGGATGATAGGCACGCTCAATCACAAAATTACTTAGAGGAGTTACACGCTAATCAAGGTGGAGAGCTAGGAAGATGGGAAAAGGCCATTGGGAACAGAAAGAATCCAGATACACATACTGAGGAAGCTGGAAGTCTACTGAGACAAGAGGTATATCAAGGACATGAGCGACAGAAGGATGATGGGAGTCGAAATGGAGCTAAAAAAAATGTTAATTTTGGATCAAGGAGACAGTCTCAAAACACAACAGTCGGAAGTTGAAGATGGATGGATAGTAGCGAACATACAAGAATGGATTGCTTTACCAGAAGACTGCCTGGAGGAGACGGTGAAACCACGGAACGATGAAATTAGGCAATTACCCATTATTTACGCAAGGATTGGTGGAATCAAAATAAGATGTTTATTGGATACAGGGTCACAGATCAGTCTAGTATCGGAGGCCTTGGTTCGAGAGTTGGGACGGACTCGGAATATTCCTGTAATTCCGGTACCACAGCTCAAAGTGAGGGGTGTTATTCCTGAACGCACCGTTACTTGTAAACGTCAGGCATACTTAGAGCTGAACATATTGGAACATACTTTTGGGCAAACATTCATTATCATGGCAAAGATGAATTTCAATATAATTCTTGGTGCAAATTTCATTTGTGACTATCAAGCAGTGATAGATTTACACAAGAATACAGTCAGTTTTAGAGAATATGACCAGCTGAAAAACGTGGGATTGCATATGGATGAAATCACTACCGGAAGAGATGTAAATTCTTGGGCATTGGAAGCAATATCAGAAGAGACGGAAGAGGAGGTACGAAAGGCGGAAGATAACATCATAGAAGGGGCTGTTGTGGAACTAGATGAGGAGATAGAATCCCAGGAGATATGGTCTTTATTAACAGAAGGAGATGACAGCGATGCACAATTTGAAGAGTTACTACAGGAGCGGCTCAAGGACATTCAACTTGGGGGTGAACACAGAAAACAGTTGGAAGAGATTTTGAGGAAGCACAAATCAGTATTTGATACAGTACCTGGGAAAATTTTAAATTTCAAGTACTCTATGCAAGTCGAGGACTGGTCACCTTTCAAAAGCAGATTGTACCCAATTCCTGAAAAATATCGTGGGCAAGTTAAAATCATTATAGATGAGATGTTAGAAGCTGGAGTGATAAGGAAGACACCTACACCTTATCTAAATGCGATTTTGGCAGTCACAAAACCAAATGGATCTATTAGACTTTGTTTAGATGCCAGAAATCTCAACATGAGACTCATTTTTCCTGAGTATGACAGAGCGCCAATTATCAGAGACGTATTAAAAGGCTTTAAAAACAAGAGCATTTATTCATCAGTCGATCTGACGAGCTCGTTCCATCATCTTGAATTGGATGAGAAGTCACAGCTTCTAACTGGCTTCTTATTCGATAACCAGACATATTGTTTCGTCAGAATGCCTTTTGGGGTCAAAACAGCGGGCTGTGCTTTAATCCGAGCACTGGACCGGAACCTAACCGAGGAAGTAAAGGAGATGACGGTGCGATACATTGACGACATTCTGTTGGCATCCGACAACATTGAAACTCACATGGAAAATTTAGATAAAGTATTGGGCAACTTTAACGCATCGAATTTCAAAGTAAACCTGAAGAAATCGCATTTCTTCAAGAGCGAGATCTTATATTTGGGTCACGTCATTGACAAGGAGGGAGTGATGCCAAATCCAGCTAAGATTGATGCGATAAAGAATTTCCCTACACCAACGAGAGTCAAGCACATTTGGGCTTTCTTAGGCGTAACGGGATTCTTTAAAGAAAACTGTCCAGGTTATACAGAGGCTGTAGCTCCAATGCAAGAAATGTTAAAGAAAAATAACAAATGGTCATGGAACGCGGAATGTGAGAAGGCATTCCAAGCAACAAAACAGCTATTGGAAAACTGCATTAAATTAGGCTATCCAGATTTCAAGCTCAAATTCATAATCCAAGCGGATGCTTCACTAATTGGGATGGGTGCTATGCTCTACCAAGAGGATCCAGCTAACCTGCAGCACAAAACATATTTGGCATTTGTCAGCCGGAAATTGCGTAAGCACGAGCGAAATTATACTGCAACCGAGCTAGAATTGTTGGCCATCCTTCATGCCCTCCAACAATGGAAACGAATAATCTATGGTTACCCTATTGTTGTCAGGACTGACCACAAGGCACTAACATTCTTGTTTAAGACGTCAATGGCAAGCGAACGTGTGACACGTTGGTCTATATACATTCAGCAGTTCAGCATTGAAATTGAACATTGTCCAGGGAAGATGAACGTGATACCGGATGCACTCAGCAGGAACCCAGAGCCTGATAACGAAGAAACAGCGATGGTACAACACTTGGAGTTAACACCGAAGGACCGGGAATTCTTGGAGGAGTTACGTGAGATACAGCGAGAACAGGAAGCGGAACCATGGATGATGCTATTAATTAAGTACTTCAAAAAGCAACTACCTACAGGAACACCTGCATTTCGAGAAGCGAAAGCCAAAGAAGGAAGATATGTTTATGTCAACAATTTGCTGCACAAATGGGTAGATAATGACCACACCAAGTTACGCATATTAGTACCTGCATCGTTACAACGAGGATTGACATGGCATACGCACGAAAGTTACGGTCACGTGGGCTTAGACAAGTGCGAAGCAACAATAGGAGACACATTTACATGGCCACGTATGAGAACAACTATATGTGACGTCATTACAACTTGTGACCCGTGTCAGAGAACAAAGCCAAATAATTATTTACTGAGGCAATATCCTAGACCATTGCTACCTCAGAAACCATGTGAGCTGCTGGCGATGGACTGTCTTGGTCCAATTCCGAAGGGAAGGAGAGGTTGCCGTCATTTGCTAGTGTGCATTGATGTATTTTCTAAGTTTGTAGTACTATGCCCTATTCAGAAAACCACATCGAAGCAGGTACTCAGTCGCATTCGTAATAGAGTTATTCCAACCCTTGGAAAACCAGAGTTTATATTATCAGATCACGGCAGTTATTTCACAAGCGCCGAATTCAAGAAAGGAATGGAAGACATGGGTATAAAACATGTTTTAAGCAGTATCCGACACGCCCAGGCTAATCCAAGCGAGAGAGTAATTAAATCTGTAACTGCATATTTGAGAATCTTCATTCCGAACGAACACCACAAATGGGTCGATAAAATTAAGGACGTAGAGACATGCATGAATTCTACCAGGCACGAGTCAACAGGACAAATCCCTATGGTCCTACACAAGAACGAGTATCCAGTAAGAACGTGGAAAAGCATCATTAACTGTCCACAAGATCCCATGATAGCACCAGACTTGAGAATTGAAAGAACGAGAGCATACATGAGGAAACAAGCAGACCGCAGATTACGGCGAGTAAGAAATAAGAGGTTCCACGGTGATCTTGAAGTCAACCAGCTCGTTTTGGTAAAACGACCTGCTACATCGGACCCAGAAAAGAAAATCTTTAATAAGTTCTGCAAAAAATTCATAGGACCCTATTCTATCGTAAGAAACCTTGGAAATAATGCTTACAGAGTGAAGGAATTGAGCACAGGAACAATGTCAGTTTACAACGCTGCCAACCTAAAGAAATATCGTCGAAGTGAACCATGGTAGCGCCGAAATAATGACGCTGTTTGAATATACGGACGTCCTACTATCAACAAAGTCAACGGGGAGCAGTTGACTACTGCACGTGATGAAGGAGGAAGTAGACTGGTTGTTGACAAACATTGACGAGGCAAGTAAGGTGTTGCCGCAGGCATCGAGCGTCACGCAAGTAGGGGGGTAATAGGGGTTCTAGGCCGCTCTAGAACCCCGTTATTACCACTACTAAGCCTCAGTCATGTTAAATATTTCTCGAACCCATGGTCGGATTTTAACAAATGAGGTGTCGTTGGACTCGGGCTGACGTCCTCTTTGCTGCGGACTACTCGTTATATTTTTGAATTTTTTTTTGAAAATTTTTGTTTTCAAAAGTTGGTGATAGTTTGAAAACCAAAGATGATAGAACGTTATGCCATGGCCCAAACGAATGGTCTTTATGACCTTTATTTTCTATAATGAAACTTTTTTACTTTTTATGTTTTTTTGAAAACACTCGAATTTTGAAAATCCTATATTTTGGAAACTAGGAACTCTACAAAAAAAATTGTTTGACATAAATGAAAGGTCCCTATGCCCTCTACCCCCCAAATAAATGTCAATTCTCTAGGATGAAAACCTGTAGTAGTGGGATGAGGGGGGAGCTGCGCCACTTCTTATTGAGCCACCCTCGTATTTGCCCCGAACCTGATATCTCGCTAACCAATGGTCGGATTTGAACATACAGGGTGTCCTAGCACTCGTAGTGACGCCCCCTACTTTCCTATAGCCTCTTTATTTAATTAAACGACCAAAACTAAAAGGTCATGTGCTTTTAATATCTCGCGAACCAATCATGCTAGAGGTGTGTTCGACAGGTCCAAAGACTCGGGCTGACGTCCTCTTTGCTATAGACCACTCGTTATAATTTTTAATAAAATTGGAAAACTCGATTTTGGGGTAAACACGTGTTTTTGTGATTTTGCCGATATCTCGCGAACCAATCATGCTAGAGGCATGAACGAGGGGTCCAAGGACTCGGGCTGACGTCCTCTTTGCTATGGACCACTCATTGTAATTTTAAAAAATTTGGGAAACGCGATTTTGGGGTAAACACGTGTTTTTTGTGATTTTGCCAATATCTCACGAAGCAATAACGCTAGAGGCGTGTACGAGGTGTCCTAGGACTCGGGCTAACGCCCCCCTTTCAAATGTGGTAGATATTTTTTTCCAAAAAATAATTCACAAAGGGCCTAACGCCGTACATGTTGAAAAAAAAATTCTTTACCGTTACCTGTTTATAATGTTTATGAAGCGTGGTGGTTGAGAGAGACGATACGGCTGGGTGTGTGTGTTTCAATGAACCTGTCGCTGACCACGGTGGCCGTGTTCAATAGATCAATTGATATTTCGACGGATCGGTGTATGACAGAGCGAGCGTGCGTTTTTCCTGATATTTTACCTTTAACGTGTAAACGGTGATGAGAACTTGATTCTATGTTGGTCGAAGCGAGTATCGAAAACAAACGAGCAGGAGGTGAAGGTCATTTGAGCTTATTGGAAGGCTCCGATCTGACTTGACAACAGGTGCAATGGAAAAAATGACCAAGACGCTTGAAGGTGAAATAATCTGACCATTGTGCTGGCAGGGAAGTGCGAAAGGCGTGCACACATGTGTGAAACCACAGCCACGCTAAACCAGTGACATCCTGTCTTGCTTCGTACGTGACAAAATGCAAGTCCATGTGAAATTTGATCTACCGCAGGTGTTCACCTTGGACGTTATCTGTCCACGTGCATGATAACTGTTAACAAGTGACATCCTGTTTGCTTTGTACGTGACAAAATACAAGTTCATGTGAAATTTGATCTACCGCAGGTGTTCGCCTGGGACGTTAGCTGTCCACGTGCCTGATAACAGAATGGTCAAAGCGTGGAAAAAAAAAAAAGATTATACATGCAATGTAGCATATATAAAGACATGTCGTTATCATTTCCACGCTCACTTAGGTGACTACCTTTGAACACACTGCGTTTATCAGTTTTGGTGTTGGCGGAAAATACTTAACCTTGTTGTGGGGTAGGTATATATTTATTCATTTATATATTTATTGATTTTATATAAATACATGCAATTATTTATTGATTAGATAATTAATGATTTTTATGTATTTATTTGTTTGCAGATAACGTGTATAGCCTACCTGTCGTGTGTCTGTGGGAAATATATTAAAGAAAGAGAAAGACAGACAACTAGAAAAGAAAACCATTTCCACACTAGCCCACGAGACGGGAATATAGAAAAGCATTACACGTCAAGGTGAGATTTGTTTTATATATATATATATATATATAACCTGTTTGATTTTGTTTTGTTTATGAAAGGCATAAACTATATGGAATGGATATACTTATGGTGGTTTATTTTATTTCTTTTTAGAGTGTTGGAAAACGCTTGACCTCTGTGAATAACCAGGAACGTGTGTGTTTTTTGGATTATTGTCAGACAGTCTACATTTCTAAACTCAGGTGAGTGTGTTCTTTCAAAATAATGTCTTTTACTGCTGCGGATACGTTAACTTGGGAAACCCTAAACAGTTGTTTCAAATCGCGTGTGTGCTCTGGTCGTGTGGTCAATGTTAGAAAAAGTTCGATTCCCAAAGAATTTTTAGAATCTTGTTTTGAAATTTTTAAAATTGAAATTTGTACAGCGCAAAGGTTGCATATGGCTTTAAAGGTGAATACAGAACTAGTGTGCGATTTCGTATATAAAAAGAAGGATGTAGAGCATAAAGAGACATTCTATATTTGCAGTAAAATGCAAGAGCTATTCATAGCCCATAATTTGGAACAGTGGTATGAAACCCACGTGGTGAATGCCTTGCTGTCAAAATTTGATAAACTGCAACAAGGACCGAGTGGTCTAGCCTTAGACAAAATTCATCATTTACAAATCAACATTTGTCATTTCAACCCGTTGAATGCTGGGTCTAGCTATATTAAAACACCTCCAGCCATAGCTTCGAAAAAGGCTGTGGTGAATATTGAGAACCATGACAATGATTGCTTTCTGTGGTCTGTAGCTGCGTACTTGCAGCCAGCTCAAGATCGTCATGTTAACAGACCAGGAATGTACAAGGCCAAGTTTGTTGAATTGAAACATACTTTAAATTTAACTCGAGTGTCGTTCCCTATGGACTTAACCGAGATCCATAGGTTTGAACGAGACAACCAGGACTTTTCGTTCATGGTGTATGGCCTTGACGGTGATGAGATTGTGGGTCCTCTTTATGCCACAAAAGAACCGAAACGACATCACATTCATCTTTTATATTTATCTGTAGGAGAAGTGAATCACTATTGCCTCATTAAAAGCCTGAGTAGATTGCTAAGCAGACAAGTGTCTAAGCACACTGGTGTAAAACATATTTGTGATCGATGCTTGCAATATTTTAAAACCCCTACGCTTTTGGAACGTCATAGGGTGGATTGCGTTTCTCAGGAAGCGGTGAGACTGATATTGCCACAAGGGGACAAGGCTGTGTTAAAGTTTAAGGACATTCATAAGCGTGACACTGTTCCCTATGTGGTATATGCAGATTTCGAAGCTCTCACCACACCCATGGCGGGATGTGAACCAGATCCCTCCATGAGCTCAACCACACCCATTCAAAAACATGAACCCTTTGCCATAGGATTTAATGTGGTGTGTGCCCATGACCCCACACAATCCGTTTACAAATACCGTGAGGGGCCAGATTGTGCCAAATGGTTCTTGGATGAACTTGTCAAGTTGGCCGACCATGTACAGGAATTACTAAACCACCCAGTACCCATGAGTCTATCTCCAGAACAGCAGCAGCAGTATGAGCATGCCATGACATGCCATATTTGCGAAAAGCCACTGATCAGTGCTGAAGACACCGTTCGTGATCACTCGCACTTTACGGGGGAGTTTCGTGGAGCTGCGCATAGTAAATGCAACTTGAACTTTCCAGCTCCTCGCTTCATCAGTGTCTTTTTCCACAATCTGGCAAATTATGACATTCAGTTTTTGATTCGTGAATTGGGCCATGTTAACAAAGGCTCGTTTACCATTATTCCCCAAAACCATGAGCGTTTTACAGCCCTGACATGGAGGTTGGGCGACTTTAGCATTCGATTTTTGGATTCCTTTAAGTTTATGACATCCTCGCTAGACAGCCTTGTGAATGGCTTGAATGAGGAGGAATTAAAAAATACTAGAATGCATTTTAATGATCCTGAGCAATTTCAGTTGTGCATTCGGAAAGGTATATTCCCGTATGATTTCTGCAACAGCTGGGACGTGTTAAAGCAAAGAAAACTCCCTCCACAAGAGAAATTTTACTCGAAACTAACACGCAGTACCGTTTCCGATGAAGACTATGCACATGCATGTCAAGTTTGGCGAGTGTTTGGCATGAACACGCTAAGTGAATATGCTTTGCATTACCTAAAACTGGATGTATTGCTGCTCACTGATGTGTTTGAAAAATTCCGTAACTTGTGTCAACACATTTACGGTCTTGACCCGGCTCACTATTACACGAGTCCTGGACTCTCGTTCGATGCCGCTTTGAAATACACTCAAGTGGAATTGGATTTACTCACTGATGTAGACATGGTTCTATTTTTTGAAAAGGGCATTCGTGGCGGCTTTGTGTCACTTAACCAACGCCATGCCGAAGCGAACAATGTCTACATGCCTGATTATTCACCAGACAAACCAGAATCGTACTTAATGTACTATGACGTGAATAATTTGTACGGTTACGCCATGAGTCAGCCTTTGCCCTATGGGAAGTTTGCTTGGCTGACAGACAAACAAGTGTCAGAATTTGATGTGAACATGGCTAGCCAAGAAACAGGCCGTGGATATGTGCTAGAAGTGGATATTGAATATCCCTCATCCTTGTATGATGAACATGCCGATTTCCCATTCTGTCTTGAGCAAATGGTTCCCCCTGACAGTAAAGTGAAAACTGAAAAACTCATGGGCACACTTTACAACAAAAATCGGTATGTGCTACATATCCAAATGTTGGTGCAATGCCTCGCCCAAGGCTTGGTGTTGAAGAAAGTCCACAGGGGTATTTCTTTTGCTCAAAAAGCATGGCTTGAGCCATACATGCGACTCAACACAGAGCACCGACAAATGGCAACACAGCAGTTTGAAATTAATTTTTTTAAATTAATGAACAACTGCATCTATGGCAAGTCTATGGAGAATGTCCGCAAATACCGTGACATTAAATTGGTGAATGTCTGGGAGGGGCGGTGGGGTGCCCGGCGGTACATTGCCAAGCCAAATTTCAAATCGATCAAAATTATCGATGAGGATTTGGCTACTATTGAAATGAGTAAGACCAGCGTGACCATGGATAAGCCCATTTACTTGGGTCAAGTCATTTTAGACTTTTCTAAATCGGTCATGTATCGATTCCACTATGAGTTTGCGAAACGCCATTTTGAGGACGTCTCTCTTTTGTATATGGACACGGACTCATTCATTTACCACATTCTCCACTGCAACCCCTATGACGTCATGAGGCAACATAGTGACTGGTTCGACACCTCTTGCTATAGTGCTGACAACGTGTTTCAGCTGCCCATAAAGAACAAGAAGGAAATGGGCGTTTTAAAAGATGAATGCGGTGATTCCATTATGACGGAATTCGTAGGTTTGGCTTCAAAAATGTATGCTTACCGCACACTCGACTGTAAGGAAGCCAAGAGAGCAAAAGGTGTAGGTAGGGCAGTGGTAAAATCGCTACGTGTAGACGATTACTTAGCGGTTTTACGCACTGGCAAAGCTATGTCTCATACACAGTGCAGGATACAATCCAGCAACCATCATCTGTATCTTGTGGAACAGAGAAAACGCACCCTCGCCTCCATGGATAACAAACGTGTGTGGGCTGATGACCTGCTCACCAGCCTGCCCTGGGGTTATAATCGCAACGAGGAGGAGGTGTGATTTCATTGTTTAATCGTTTATGGGACATGGCTTTTTTGTAACTTGTAGATTTAGAATTTTGTAAATATTGGTTTCTGCAATTGTAAATAGTAGATTTTGTAAAATAGTGACAATTCACTTGAACCTGTTGCTCTTTAAAAAAGTTGTGTGCAACCTTATTTTTTAAAAATTTTTTGATTGGTAAATAGTGTGATTCTTTTAACGCTGTACAAAATTGATTTTTTTTGTAAATATGAAATAAGTAAGATTTTTAGTAACTTTAATAACTAGTATTTAATTATTTTTTGAAATAGTAAAATGGTAAACTAAAAAAAGTTCTTTTGGGATGAGTGTACATGTCAAGAATGTGCTTTTGGGAATAAATAAAGTGGTTGTGTTTGTTCCCAAAGACAGGTGTGAATGTATGACTGGAGAGAGAAAACTGGTGTGTATGATTGACCAGAGCAAACACGGTGAGGTAGGGTGGGTGGGTGGGTGGGGAGGGGGTAAATGGTCACTTATATACTCATTTTGTTTTAAATAGTTTCGTTTTTTCATTGAAATGTGGCAGTCAATATACATTATTTTTGTAAAAACAGTCTTACCTGCAGTAGTCGTAGACCTCGACGTTTCTCCAAACACACATCAACACATTGCAGTATTATCAAGGTCAAGCACTCGCATCAACATCATTGTCAAATCTCAACTTTCGACATACACCAAATGGAAAAAATATGAAACAGCAAAATGGAAATTCCATGTTTCCATATCACCAAAACAGCAAAACTTAAAACGGACATTTTTAAAAACTGGAAATGGCCATGTGTGAAATTTGAAAATTCAAAAACTTCAAACGGACATTGTTTAAAATGTGTCATCAGCAAAATGGAAAAATCCATATCATCAAAAACGTTAAACTTGAAACGAACGTTTTCAAAAACTGTAAATTGCAAAATGATAAATGACAGTGTGTGGAATTCATCATGTGTGAAATGTGTAAAATGAAAAAATCAGCCATCAACATCACGATTTCTTAAAATTAAAAATAACAAAACATCGTGCTCTGTCAAACCTTTGTTTTTATTTCATAGTCATAGTGAATTGACAAAAGAAAAATAGAATACAAACACATCCCAATTCCTCACTCCTCAATGTTTATGTCCATGCATCATCAACTTTCCTTTCATAGCACTCATGACAATTAGGGCTGCCATCCTTTCACCTACTGAGGCATCACTGGATGTGAAACGTTGTTTAGCTTTCTTTAATAACAATTTATCTGCCACATGTCTTAAACCAGAATGACTATGGCGATAAGAAAGGTCATGTTCCTTGCATGCTTGATCCAAAAGATTAATGGGTACATCACCACGTTGTAAACGTTTTTCGAGACGAGTTCCAGGGCCGCAAAAACGATAACCTGGAAGATGGATTTCGAAAGGTAGGTATTGAATCACTTTGTCAATGACGCCATTGCCAGTACAGGTCTGGCATATCCTTTTCCATTGATGGTAGAAAGGTTTGGTCTTCCTCCTCCTCTGTGGACGATGTTTGTGTTTGTTGTTGTTGTTGCTTTTTCTCGCCATGACACCCGTGGAATGATTCAACAAAGTCTTTACATGGACTTTTATGACCGTGATACAGTTTCACTAGCTGGCAAGTCGCACACTGACGCATAGACGGTATTTTTGCCATGGCCACTTGCTTATGGTGATCGTAATCCGTACAGGGTTGCAATTCACTCAACACAGGGTCTTGAGTCCATGATTTTGGTACATGTTGCCAGATTTCTTTGACCGCGTTGGCAGCCACATAATAAATGAACGACTTGGGCAGCGCCAAGAGTTCCTCTTTGGTAAAACTGTCTAGTTTCTTTTTGCACACAAAGAACTTGCCGATGGCTTTGTCCGTAGCATTGCCTTTCTCCATGGTATCACGTGCTGTAGATGTTTACACGTCGCTTGTAGAAATCTCACTGACGTCATTCACAGGTAAATCTTGAGTTATAATTTTGTTCAACAACTCCCAGCAGGCATGAGTGGTTAACCAATGAAAGAGATGCCACGCATGCGATAGGGCTGTATGGGTAATGTTGCCACAGGAACAAGTATCCATGAGCGTTTGCAGGGAGGGGCAGCCCAACTCCATGAGGTCGATACATTGACAGTAAGACGCCAAAAATGGTTGCAACCATTGACGTTTTTCATTACCTTTCACAAATACCACATTGGCCGAGGACAAGTGTGCTTTCATGACCACGTCCAAATATTTATAGGAAATGGTTCCCTGATTCCAGTCTAGTTGTCTATGATTTTCAATCCACTGGGTTTGTTTACGGTCTTTTTCACACAATAAATCAAAAGCATGGGGTGGTTTAAATAGCAAATGCGTAGCTTGCGATATCCAAAACGTGGTACAATCGATCATGGCCACTTGTTTAAATATAAATTTGTTGTCACCAATTTTAAACCCTTGGCAATCCACAATGAGTGTGCGCAACATGTTGACGCTTGTCTGGACCAAGTTCAACTGACGACTGACAGACGATCAGGTGTGATCATGGCATGGACTTACCTGCCATGCTAGTTCCAAAAAAGAAGGTTAGGGTAGGACAGTGGGGGCATGCAAAAAAATAAGAATTTAAGAATTACATCATTTTATTATCATAACACGTCTTACAGGCTTTTCTCATTTTAGGATAAGGACGATAGCAACTTATACAACAATATAGTCTCTTGTGTTTGTAACGTCCATAACACCGATGATGTCCCAATGTCTCTAAACTAGGCGTTTTTGATGGTGAGCTGCTCACCGAAGCACCATGGATACCATACGGCCCACATGTATCGTAACTTGTTTCTTTTTCATCACCCAGAGACACAAGTGAGGGATAGCTTGAATGACAGGATATATTTCCCACTTTCATTCTACACAGGTAGGGGCAGGTGGGTGACCAGCGCTGATGTTCCTGCATGGGTTCATCGCCCTCCTGCCATTGGTCTATGATGATGGGACAAAAGGCACATTTCACTTCATCTCTTGTTTTTAAATAGTAGAATCCAGCGGCCGCCAAGGCTTGAGGGTTTATGAAAGGCACTGGCCATGTGGCAAAAGTCTTGAAACGTTGTTCCTCAGAGTTTAAATTCATGGATGTGACGTCTCTTGAGGCTTTAAAGCAAGACATGACTGAGCGGCTTGACGTGGGATGACCTGTTATTTATACACTCGTCACTTGGTTGGATAGTGGATAATAGTTGACTTGTTTGTGATGAATAATCAAACAGTAGGCCGTGGTATTGGCTGGTACATTGTCATGCGTTTCAAAATCTAGTCGAATGTCGATATTGGATGGCTTGACAGACTCTTCCAGGTAAGAACAGTCAAAGACAATCAGTGGCGCTCTTGCCTTAAACGCTTGGGGTAGTAGCATGGGGCCGTTCTCTTTTTGATAATACGACCATCGAAATTTAGAAAACAAGTCGTACAGGGGGCCAAACTTATTTTTTGAAAAATCCAAATCCAGTCCTTCATAGGGAAACACAGCTCCGTTGAGGAAAAGACGTGCATTTCTCAATTGCAGGTGATCAAATTGCGTGGCATCTTTGGTTTGTTGATACTTGCGATTCGTTTGAAAACCCACAATCAGGTAGAGAGGTCTCTCTGTATAGCGAGCTGTTTTTACAGACCAACTGTGTGTGTTGGTGGTGGGCAATAGCGGATACTCATGGAGTGCCCAGCTTCTAAATTCCATAGGTAGAGGCATATCTCTCTTTACCATTTTGAGTATGTCCAGTTTTTTGCTATCTTCGAGGGTCACATGGGGGACTTTCCATAGCAAGCGTTGTAGTTGAATTTTTGAATCGATGGGGGCATTGTCGGCTCCCTTGAGTGCATTATTATCACTCCTGTCTCTCACTAGGTAAAGCACTTGCCTTGCGTTAACCACAATGCGTTGGTGATCTTCGGCAAAGCCGAGAACCAGTTTAAGAGGTAAATATCCAGTAAAGGTCCCATCGGTGTGTACCATCCAGTCATTGGTCGAGTCAGGACACCAACCTGCCATGCAAAGTGTTTTACCTTCTTCCTCACTATAAGAGGGGTATAGTTTCATGACACTGGAAATGCCCACATTTCGAGTGCTATCCACCACGATATCGTTAATGACATACCGCACTTCAGAAAACAGAAAGGCCAAACCATGGTTGGCCAACTTGGATGTGGTAGGTGTAGAGCCATCGGCTTTGGTGAGCCGACCTTCAATCTGAATGACACTTTCATGCGGTAGGGTGTAAATATCTTGGTTGTTGATAACAAATTGAATTTCATCATTGTTATTGAGTCCAGGTGTTTGAGCTTGATAGGAATGGAGATCAATTCTTACCACTCCTGGTTGCTCCTCGATGCGGTTTGCTATTTCTAGGATAGAATTCATCATGAGGGTTGACGTGGTAACCCAAATGCTGTAAAATCTGCTTGTTCTGAGATGTTAACGTGTATTCACGTGGCAAACAACTAACACCATTCCTAGACGGTGTTGTTGCTTTATACACAAACTTCATAGTGGTTTTAGCACCAACTTGTAAGTCACTGGTGTGGTAGAATCTAGATCAATGAGTTGTTGATCTCTATTGATCAGTCTTAATGTTATATTACTAATACTATCAACAGCCACAGCATGAAAAAGCACCACTGGAGGGTTTTCACGAATAATATACCCATTGGGCGATGTCGCAATAAAGTCATAAAGCGAATGCGATGGTTCTTGATTGGTGTACACTTGGCTAATAATATTACACGTCACCGACACATGATGGTCCTCAATGAATTTCACTTCATGGTCCGATTCATGTTTTTTGTTGGGCTCCAACACACGTGGTTTAAATCCGAGTAATGGGCCAATGGAATCGGGGTGTGTTTTAAAGTCAATGTTGAAGGTAGAGAAAATACTGCAGCGATGAGTGTTAGTATTGCCTACAAGTTCAAACTTGTGCGTTCCGTCGAGAAATGACTTTAAACCATATTGATTGATCAACACCACATAAATGTGTTCATAAATATCATCGATCGTGTATCCACCAGAGTTCAGGGTGAGCACAGAATCATCATAATAAAACTTGTTGTTCACATTTTCACGTATGTTGTATATTCGATTGTACGTTTCAAGAGAAACAAGTCCTAAACCATAGGGTTTTTCACTCAATTCGATAGGCGGGTAAAAGTCTAGGCTGACTTCAGGTCCACGTCCATGCACTGTAAACGTTTTACTTTCTGCCGACATACTGGTGGCGTTTTTGCTTATGCTGCGTCTTATATAAAAAAATTAAACACAAACGTCCACACTGTTGGCTGTTAAACGTTTGCTCTCGTTTCACATTATAATATATCTTGATCCTGTTTCCAAAATAGGTCACTAGTTCCATGGGCGGGGGCAAATTCCCAAAACTGTCAAAGTACCATACCGTGGATCCCTCTTTGACATAAGCTACATAATGCGTTCCTGGTCCTCGGTGATCATCCAAATTGACAACAGCACATTCCTGTTTCCAGGGTCGTGGGGGTAATTGGTTTCGCATAAACACACCTCGAAAATGAGAAAGCTTTAGTTGTTTAGCATAGCTTTCCACTTGTTGATGCGTCAGGGCATGTCTCGCTATGGCTGAGGTTAAATTTTTTTTTTTTTAATATTTCGAAATGGTGTAATCCCAAATCCTTGTTGATAAAAGGCTGGCTTTAAATTGGCATTTCTAGCCCCCATGGCAATCGCTTCCATCGTTTCATTGTGTCGCTGACTTTCTTTGAGTTGTTGCTTGCCCTGCTGCGCGGCTTTAATGGTTTTCGCCACTGCACTGGCACCGCCCAAAAGTGAGCCCAGAGCAGCCAAACCAGCAAATAATGCAGGTAAAAATCCCGCTCGTTTGGGAACGGGAATCACTCGCCCTTGGTTTGAAACCTGTCGCCGACGTTTTGGAATAACCTGTCTCTGTGCTGCTCGAAGGGCTTTCCTTATGGTCAATACATTATTTTTTCTTTTTTTCTTTTGCAAGGGCTTGTCCTCGAATGTTGTAAGCCCTGGCTTTGCCAAGGACAATGTCCTTTTTTTAGTCTTTCTCACTGCATACCTTTGTTTCACCATGATGATAATGACCAACAACCTTTCACACGAAAGTTTAAATCACAACTAACGTCAGATGGTTATTTCATGGCTGTATATTCCAATTCCACATAAAGTGGGAAATCGTTTATGGTTTTCCTCGCTTGCTTTTCATCCCATGTCAACATGAGATAAAAGGATAATTCGTCACCTGCATTGACCATTTCATGGTCATGGACCAACATCCTATGACCATTTATCTTTATTTGTAAATGGTTCTCATCAGGTATGGCATATTTGATGTGAATGGTTCCATCATAGTGTAATCGATAGTGGCTTAAACCCGAAGCAAGCACATAGGTCAAGTGCTGATCATGGAATAGCGGTAAATGGTTTCTGTCATTCACAGGTTTTTCATTTGTCAGATACACTAAAAACACAGATGGGATAAATTTATAAAGCCTTTTCATTTCATGGGTCACGTAACGCTTGGTACAAACATCGTCTTCGTCTTGTGGGTCTTCCACGTGAATAATCCGATGGTGATTAGCGCTATAGCCATTCACCATAAGCTGGGGCACTTTGTCATAAAACTCATACACTTTGTTATCCACATACTTTTTCGTAGTAACGTCTGTAGACACTTGAGGATGTTTTACATGGGTTAACCGCTTTCCCTTAAAGTCATAATCTCCCTGTTTTGTGCGTGGCACTACTGACCTATCCACATAGTGTTTATTAGCAGGATCTGTTTCCTGTTTAGGATCATGTATGAGGACAGGCCTATCTTTGGCCATCAACGCACGTCCAAAGACATCCATCGTCAACCTGTAGTAGCAGTCTACTGTTTCTATGACAAGGTTCGGTGTCCTGTATATAGACAGCCGGCTAGCCTGTCTAAGCCTTAGTTGACATGAAGATTATTAAGCAGCAAGAGTCATTCCCCGTGGGGGACATGGTTTCCCATCTCTGTCCCACATCACGTGAACAACGCCATGGTTCACTGTTTCCATCTTCCATTCGCTGCATCATTGTGGGGCCTTCCGGCTGTGGAAAGACAAATCTTTTGCTAACGCTCATCACAGCGCCCAATGGTCTGCGTTTTCAAAATATTTATATTTTTGCAAAATCTCTCTACCAACCCCTTTACGTGTTTCTGGATCAAGTCATGTCTGGATTACAAAAAGAGAATATGGGTTATTTTACATTTTCCATGCAAGAAAATGTGATTTCACCGGATGAGGTAAAGCCTGATTCACTCATGATTTTCGATGATGTATCCACTGAACGTCAAGGCATCATTCAAAGCTATTTCAGCATGGGTCGACACAAACATATCGATTGCTTCTATCTTGGGCAAACGTATTCTAAAATGTCCAAACAGTTGATTCGTGACAATGCCAATGTCATTGTTTTATTTCGTCAGGACGAGAGGAACAGTCGTCACATTTATAATGAACATGTGAATCCGGATATGACCTTTCAAATGTTTACAGAATTGTGTGCCAAGTGCTGGAACACTCAACGTCATGCCTGTTTAGTGATTGACAAACAAAGTGAACTCAACCAAGGACGGTATCGCTTAGGGTTTGATCATTTTATTGCTATTTAAGGCCCTGTCTCATTCCCCATCAAGTCATTTGTCAAGACACCATGGCGTTAGCAGAGAGTCAATTGAAAAAGCATATTATTAAAGCAAAAAATACTATTCGCCAAAAGTTTCGTCAATTGAAACAATCACGTGCCAATCATGCTTTGTTTATTCAGCAACATTTAGCACCTCCACTAAAAGCCATGTTGAAACCCTCTTTCAAGCCATCTGAAACGCTACCCACCGTTTCACAAGCCACGCAGACGCTGCACGAGGACCCTGAGGAAGAGGAAGTGGAAGATTTGACTAGTGTTAGTGAAGTTGAGGATGAGGAGGAACAAGTGTTTACGCCTCAAAAAAAGGCCGCACCCCTTGCAGAGTTTTTGAGAAAAAAGAAATCCTTGGCCATGGTCGAAACACCTTGCCCTTCCAGGGCGTCTCCGTTTTCACAACTCTTGGCCACCCCTCAACATAAAGCTCAACTGAAAACCATTTTAATAAAATATTATGGATCAACATTGGAACCCTATTTCACCGATCTATTTATTGGAAACACAGATACCACGTATGGTGTTCGCTATGAGGATGATAGTTTTAAAATTGGCGATTCATCCATTAAATTTGCTCGTACTAAAGCTGTCATTAAAAACATCAACTATAAATTAACGCCAGGACTGTTAAAGCTGCTCTTTTCTCGGACCCCCTCTTCCCATGATTATACGTCAGAGGATCTTGACAAATATAAATCCATTTTATTGGATACCCATGCTCACAAAAGACAGTATGATCCCACGCAACAAGTGAATGCCAATATATCTCAAAAATATAAAACCATCATTGCAAAAATGTTTCCCACCAGTCAAAGTACTCGTCGTAAAGTGTCCGCTTCGGGAGTGACATTTAAACCATTAAAACCCCTTGTGGATGTTACCTACTGGCACAATCCCAATAAGCTCGTCCAGCGGCTACAGTTGTTGCATGCCTCACGTCAAGCTGGCCATACCGGTCACGATTGGGAAATTCAAGAAATTGAACAAGAACTTCGAAATGCCAAAATTATTGTTTAAGCCCTCACCCATTAAAATGGGTATTGCTCACGAGTTGCATCGCCCAGCTAGGCGTCACTATCCGCGACTCAAGGTGATTTCACGAGGTGTGGATGAACTTTGGCAGGCTGACTTGGTTGAAATGATACCCTATGCTGGCGTTAACGACGGTGTACGCTATATGTTGACCGTCATTGATGTCTATTCCAAAATGGCCTTTGTTGAACCTGTGCGTCGCAAGTCTGGCCCACTAGTTACCAAGGCCTTTCAACATATTATTCAACACTCCCAACGTCAACCTCAGTTGCTACAAACTGACCAGGGGAAAGAATTTTTCAACAAGGATTTCTCCAGTTTTCTCAAATCTAAGGATATTCACCATTACACCACGTACAGCAATCTCAAAGCCAGTGTGGTCGAGCGGTTCAACCGAACATTGAAAACCCATATGTGGAAAGCGTTTACCGCTCAGGGCACGTATCGCTGGTTGGACATGTTACCTGAGCTAGTATCACGTTACAATGACACCAAACATAGAACGATTGGGACCAAGCCACGTCTCGTAACTAAAAATATTCAGCGATTGGATAAACTGTTTAACCCCATAAAAACAGCCGATCCTAAACGTCACCGACTGAACATTGGGGATTTTGTTCGTGTGAGCAAATTTAAGTCTGCCTTCAATAAGGGCTACACGCCTCAGTGGGGGACTGAACTATTTCGAATTCGTCGAGTCTACTTGGACAGTCCAGTCACCTATTTACTCGAGGACCTCAACCATCAACCCATAAAAGGTAGATTTTATCTCCATGAACTTCAGAAAACAGCATTTCCTCAGCATTACCTTGTGGAAAAAGTGTTGAAACAAAAAGGAAATAAACTCTACGTCAAATGGTTAGGGTTTAACTCTACGTTTAATTCTTGGATCAATAAATTACATGTTGTGTGAACCTGTGTACTTTTTATTTATTCACACATGTTGTACACCACCTTTAGCTCTATGTGTACAGCGCCCCGCGCTTCATGCATGTTCATACATGTTTGTCTTTCCCTTTCCTCCTGTGTTCTCTCATACATTACCCCTCCCCTCTCCCTCCCTTCACCTCCCACCACTACTGTTTGCAGCTCTTGCCTATCTATTGGTTGTGACATCATTCCGACAAGTTGCATCATACTTTTTACTGATTCAGCGATTCCCACGCTTTGAACATTCTCTTATCGTGCACGTGGACAGATAACACCCAAGCGAACACCTGTGCCGGATCAAATTTCACCTGAACATGCATTTTGTCACGTACGAAGCCAGACAGGATGTAACTTGTTAACAGTTATCGCGCACGTGGACAGATAACACCCAAGCGAACACCTGTGCCGGATCAAATTTCACGTCAACTTGCATTTTGTCACGTACGAAGCAAGACAGGATGTAACTTGTTAACAGTTATCGCGCATGTAGATAGATAACGTCCCAAGCGAACACCTGCGGTAGATCAAATTTCACGTCAACTTGCATTTTGTCACGTACGAAGCAAAACAGGATGTCACTGGTTTAGCGTGCCTGTGGTTTCACAAATGTGTGTGCATGCCTTTCACACTCCCCTGCCACCACGATGGTCAGATTATTTCACCTTCAAGCGTCACCTGTTGTCAAGTCAGATCAATGCCTTCCAATAAGCTCAAATGACCTTCACCTCCTGCTCGTTTGTTTTCGGTACTCGCTTCGACCAACATAGAACCTAGTTCTCATCACCGTTTACACGTCAAAGGTAAAATATCAGAAAACGCACCCTCGCTCTGTCATACACCGACCCGTCGAAATAGCGATTGATCTATTGAACACAGCCACCGTGGTCAGCGACAGGTTCGTTGAAACACACACACCCAGCCGTATCGTCTCTCTCAACCACCACGCTTTATAAACATTATAAACAGGTAACGGTAATGATTTTTTTTCAACATGTATGGCGTTAGGCCCTTTGTGAATTATTTTTTTGGAAAAAAATATCTACCACATTTGAAAGGGGGCGTTAGCCCGAGTCCTAGGACACCTCGTACACGTCTCTAGCGTTATTGGTTCGTGAGATATCGGCAAAAATCACAAAAAACACGTGTTTACCCCCAAAATCGCGTTTCCAAAATTTTTTAAAATTACAACGAGTAGTTCATAGCAAAAAGGACGTCACTCCGAGTCCTTGGACCCATCGTACATGCCTCTAGCGTTATTGCTTCGTGAGATATTGGCAAAATCACAAAAAACACGTGTTTACCCCAAAACCGAGTTTCCAATTTTATTAAAAATTATAACGAGTGGTCCATAGGAGAGAGGACGTTACCCCGAGTCCTTGGACCTGTCGAACACGCCTCTAGCGTTATTGGTTCGTGAGATATAGCAAAAAGTCTAAAATCACGTTTTTACCCCAAAAAGACTGTGTTTCCAGATTTTCACATTTTCGACACCGACATTCCCGTAAAGAGCACGACGAGACGAAAAAAACGAATCCAAGCACGCCCTCCTAGCATGGCTCTTTCCATTCCAAGGTCGCAGGGGCTCACCACTTGCTTTTATAAGCAGCTCCCCCACTACCCCACTACTGCAGGTTTTCATTCTAGAGACTTGAAATTTATTTTGGGGGTAGAGGGGGTAGGGACCATTGATTTACGTTAAACAATTTTTTTTGTAGAGTTCCTAGTTTCCAAAATATAGGATTTTCAAAATTCGAGTGTTTTCAAAAAAATATAAAAAATAAAAATTTTTTATTACAAAAAATAAAGGTCATAAAGACTGTTCGTTTGAGCCATGGCACAACGTTCTATCCTGTTTGGTTTTCAAACTATCGCCTATTTTCGAAAACAAAAATTTTCAAAAAAATTTTGAAAAATATAATGAGTGGTCCATAGCAAAGAGGACGTCAGCCCGAGTCCAACAATACCTCATTTGTCAAAATCGGACCATGCGTTCAAGAGATATTTAACATGGCTGAGGCTTAGTAGTAGAGCAAGGGGGGTTTTGAAGTGGGGCAGAAGCGCCACTACTCCACTACTCACGCAAGATTGGAAGGGAAGAGACAAGCAGGATATGAAAACGAGTAAATGCCATTGAAGACAGGAGCGCCTAGACCAAGTAAGAAAAAGGGGTGATTCTGGAAATAAAACAAATTGGCCTACGGAAGTATTGTAAAATTGTCGACTTTATTCCTAAGTTCGAAATTTTGTGAGTGGGAGAGTTGTGAACCCTTTACCCTATGTTGGTTAAATGATTCTACTTTTTATTTCTTCAATTAATAAATATTTCAACCAGCATCAAGAAAGTAGCCAGACAGTGATGAGGAAATTTCAAGCATTTGTTGGAGACAGTAGGGACATACCTGCATCAGTTTAACAAAAGGCTAAGTACTTGAGCTATGAAAAGAAATAGCAGAGCGATGTATCATAAGGACAGGTGTGGCTACCTCAATTTTAGAAGCGACGCGCGGTGAGACATGGTTCTGGTATGTTCATTGTGATATTCGCGCCTAGAAGAAATATGATGCAGTAACGTGAATGGCTGATGAAGAAAATAGACACTCCCAAGACGCCAAGATCTACTAGAAACCGCCAAATTATCAGAAAATGGAGAACCAATGAGAAGAGAATGCCTACTTGCGCGCCAACTCTGGCTGGGGTACGCGGCGGCTAGTATTCACGCGGGAAATCGCCTAGACAAAATCTCTACGATCGATTCTAGGATTAATGGGCATATTCTTGACCTGTGCAATATTACGAGTTCAGTGATATGTATTTCATTCCTGTATCACAATTACTTCGATAAATTTTTACATAAAATCCCCCTCCATCTAGACCCAAGGGCCAGTTCATTTATAAGTGTGTCGAAGAGCCAAGACATTGACTTTTATTCCGTGTGTTGAGGACACACTATTATTATTCTGTGCGTCTACGCACGTAGACTTGTATTTTTGTGTCGAGGACACAGGAGATCCATTGAAAAGTGGTAAAATCAGTGATAGATAGTCTTAGTACTATAGTTATAGGGACAGTAGCATCGATAATTCGCCAACGAACAGTGACAGGGAATTTAGTACCTGAACAAGCGAATTTAGTAGTCAGGCATAAAGTGTATAATAACCTAATTTTTTGTATCAGCGCAAGGATGACATCGATGAATGCAGAAGAAGTGTGGAAGTCTCAACAGTCCGTCCAGATGGCTGCTATGAGATAAAAGATCATCCAGTTGGGGAATGGCATCTGATGTTCTTTGACGGGTGACTACAACACGAGATGAGTACAAATAATATTTTATTATTTATTAAATTAACTTATGGTTTATGGGACATATTTTTGTAAATACTTTGCTTGTGTGATTTAATGTAGTATATTTAGTTTTGATCTGGCACACTTTTGTTTGGAAGCAGCTCGCACAATGGTAGTTAATGGAAGGTTCTTTTCTTTGTGTTGTGTTAACTAACGTATCTATGTGAACGGCCGTGTTCGCCTAGGTTACGAAGTGCGGTTAAAAACGTCTCTCGGAGATATGTCGTGTTTCAGAAGTAGGACTGAATTAATCTAATTATATAGTAGATTGGAGGGTAATTAAATGTTATTGAAAATTATTATTGATCAGATTCAGTGTGATTATTGCCTTTGGAGCAATGTAATTTGTGACGAAGAGTACTCAGCTCTATCGTAGGTTTTAAATATTGTGTTAAATGTTTGCGAGCTTTAATTCAGCAGACCCATGTGAAAGGTGTTATGTCAGTCCCAGATGTGTGTACTGTGAGTATATTGTTGTGGTATTACAAGCGGGAACTTCAGCAGAGACTGATTTCTGTCAGCTTGGTACCAGATTCATATTATATCCTTGCGAGGACAATTATGGATATGTGATTATTGTCTGACCATATGTTGAGTGGGAGGAGATGTTAGCGGCTGTTGATTCCTTGAGATAACAGTTCCGCTGGTCGGCTATTTATATACACTGGATGGGGGACATGACTGGTAATGTGGAATGGGTGAGTTGTTGTCACAAGGGCTGGCTGAGTTTCGCAAGCAGAGCTCATTAAGGGAGTGCACGTCTGGTTCCCAATTACTTGAAAATAAATATAAATGTGAGAAACTGATCAATGGTAAAATTGTTTAAATAAATGGGAGTTGCCTACGAAACACGATTACCTTCGAAGCGTTTCCTTAACATGCAGTTTTGTTAATATAAAGTAATCTTAACCACTCAGGTTGTTTGTTGTTGTTGGTTTATTCTTTGTTTACTGTCCATGTCAGTGGCCCGTGAGTCACGTGCGGCGCTGTTTTTCCTTGTTGTTGAGTATCTGGCCATAGTGGCGGCTCATTTGTTAAGTGTGTCACCACACTAATAAGGGTCTCAGAGAGATGCCTGTAAATAGTAGAGTTGTAATATGTGTGTCAGAGTTAGATTTAAGGATTTTTATTAATGTTATGCCCATAGCCATAAAAGTTGATTTTACGAGATGATTGTTCGTGAGCACCGTGGCTGTTAACCCGTTGTGAACGAATGATCATCCAAGTACTCATTTCCCGTAGATAGTCACCACGCGAACATAAATTCACATGCAAGGTAGTGGAACTTGGATCCACATTTTATTAGAAAAGGGGAGATCCATTTGACTCCTCAAAGTGATAAATATTCCTGTCAGGGGAAAATTCAGGGAGGATTTTTTTATTATTATTGTTTGTTTTATTCTTTCATGCACAAATTAGTTATTAAATCTAGTTATTATCTTACGTTTTGTCTCCTTTCTTTCTTAGTTATAGTTTTCATCCTATAACCCTTGCCTCAGAAAAGCACGTAGTTTGGCGGACGTAAACACCACACTATGAACTGAACGCGACCCCTTGATATAAGATTCTTGCATAAAACACTGCTATTCTGAAGGGTTCAGTATACACCTGCAAGAAATTGTCTATGACTAGGAGTTGGATAGTGCATTCAGTTATCTCTTCAGAACAATTTTCAACCCCTAATTTACTTTTAACAAAGTCACAAAGTTCCACTTTTGACATAATTGTCGAACCCAGTGCTTCAAACAGTTGTAAACGTGTGAGAACTGGTTGCGCGGCATCTTCTAATACGTAAATTGCAAAAAGATGCTAAAAATCTTATAACAGGCGTAAACTACATGACTTTATCTACATTTTAACATTAAGTAGAAAGTGACGCAGAGTGACGCAACATACTAAAAATCTAAGCGAAAATATAATTTTAAAAATAATAGTTAAATATTATATAATGCAAATATAGCTAAAATTACGTAACAATTACGTCCATTAATAACTGAAACACGTTACAAAGATCTTCACCTGCATGTTCCATCTTAAAGCATCGCACTAACCACAAAGACAACCAAACCACAGCCACTTACATTCACCCTCCAATTCAGACTGCTCGAACAGTGGTGACAGATTTACACTAAGATGCGTGTATATCCCAGAATAGTGAGCGGCAATTGTATGAGAATGCTTTAGAAGTAATAAATTTTGATCTTTTAATTATGAAATTAAATAATTTTGTCCTCCTAGATTTCGATTTTGATCCACTGTGCGTCGTAGTGAATCTTGGAAGCGCTGATGTATCCCTGGAGTATTGCGTATAGTTTCGCAGCCTTCCATAATACTGGCACGCAGACTTGTAAATGGTTCGATACACAAGAGCTTTCAAATGTCCCTACAAATAAAAGTCCAGTGGGTTTAAGTCCGGAGAGCGTGGAGGCCAGGCAATTGTTACACCTCTATGTATCCATCTGTCACCGAGTCTGTTGCTTAGAAGCCGACGGACATTAACACTAAAATGAGGTCGTACTGATCAATGGAACAGTTGATGTTACCGTAAGTCATATGGCAACAGGGCCATGTAAAACAAAACACTGGCGGTGCTCCTACGGTAATGACAACGTAACCAGACGTAACCAAGAGTGCATGTTCCCCAAGATTCGAACGTTCTGTTATTGTGTGTTTCCCTTGATTAATGAGTTGGAGACAATGAGGTATAACATAGAAACAAAGCGTTTCCGGACCCATGTTCATATGACACAATTTCTTCGTCTACGTGTGAGGAATGTGCCCTGCAATATGTGTCGTACATTTCTGTGACAACCTGTATTATCACTTTTTTGTGAACACGATAACTACCGCCATTTTCCATCAATCACTTTCAAATGTATACATAAAATATTACCCTATAAAATATAGGGCGAGTTCGTTAATGGGAAATATTTGACCATGGGGGAGAAAATAAGGGGCCTTTTTCGAAAAATTGAAATATCGCTTTAACTTTCATAATATTTAAAAAATAGCGGCTTCGGTGGCGTAGTTGGTAGCATGCTGAGCTTCTATGTGCACGATTGCGGATTCAAACCCGGCCAAAGTCGTCGGATTTTTTAAGAGCGTTAAAAATCCCTCAGTATGACTTCCTTTCGGAGGGGAAGTAAAGCCGGCGGTCCCATGTCATATATTTATGGTATGTTAAAGAACCTTCCACTAATTTCACCTGTGTGAAGCTAAATGATATATAGGTTAAACATTCGACAAACGCTCTTAGTTTCCGACGTTCGTCGCCAGGAGCCGACTGCGGTGGCATCTGGTAATCAAGTTCTGGACTAGTAGTCGTTGACAGTGACGTTTGGCGGCAAAAGTAGGAACTACTTGAAAAAATCAATGTTTGCAGTCCTCACTTGAATGGAAAACAGATAACACACACTAATACAGTCATCACAATTAACACCGGTTATCAGACAGATTCTACACACACCCAAAGTACACGGGGCTACATGACCACGTTGTCGCAGCCCCTAAACTGAGGAACCAACCACCAACTAGGCTATGTAAAACATCGAATCCATTCAAAGTTCTCCGGATAAGGGCCAAAAACTTATCTCAGTAAAGTTTCTTGATAGCACCAACCATTGATCAAAGGGGTGGAAAAACGGAGTTTCTTTAGAAAATAAATCATACCTCCCTTATAAAGCGCAATATCAAAACCGTTTAAAATTGCCAAGAAAGAAAGGAAAGAAAGGAAAAACGTGCAAGAAGAAAATGAAAATAAGAGTAAAGAAAGAAAGAAAGAAAGAAAGAAAGAAAGATAGAGAGAAAGAAAGAAAGAAAGAAAGAAAGATAGAGAGAAAGAAAGAAAGAAAGAAAGAAAGAAAGATAGAGAGAAAGAAAGAAAGAAAGAAAGAAAGATAGAGAGAAAGAAAGAAATAAATAAAGAAAGAAAGATGGAGAGAAAGAAAGAAAGAAAGAAAGAAAGAAAGAAAAAACGGGGAAGAAGAAAATAAAAATAAGAGTAAAGTAAGAAAGAAAGAAAGAAAGAAAGAAAGAAAGAGAGAAAGAAAGAAAGAAAGAAAGGTAAAACGAGGAAGATGAAAATAAAAATAAGAGTAAAGAAAGAAAGAAAGAAAGAAAGAAAGAAAGAAAGGTAAAACGAGGAAGATGAAAATAAAAATAAGAGTAAAGAAAGAAAGAAAGAAAGAAAGGAAGATAGAGAGAAAGAAAGAAAGAAAGATAGATAGAGAGAAAGAAAGAAAGAAAGAAAGAAAGAAAGGAAGGAAGGAAGGAAATGCGAGGTAGTAGAAAAAAAGAGTGAAGAAAGAAAGAAAGAAAGAAAGAAAGAAAGAAAGAAAGAAGGATAGAGAGAAATAAATAAATAAATAAATAAAGAAAGAAAGAAAGAAAGGAAGGAAGGAAATGCGAGGTAGTAGAAAAAAAGAGTGAAGAAAGAAAGAAAGAAAGAAAGAAAGAAAGAAGGACAGAGAGAAATAAATAAATAAATAAATAAAGAAAGAAAGAAAGAAAGAAAGAAATTACGAGGAAGAAGAAAAAAATAATAAAGAAAGAAAGAAAGATAGAGAGAAAGAAAGAAAGAAAGATAGCGAGAAAGAAAAAAAGAAAGATAGAGAGAAAGAAAGAAAGAAAGAAAGATAGAGAGAAAGATAGAGAGAGAGAAAGAAAGAAACAATGAAAGAAAGAAAGAAAGAAAGAAAGAAAGAAAGAAAGAAAGAACGGAGAAAAGAGGAAGAATAAAATAAGAGTAAAGAAGGAAAGAAAGAAAGAAAGAAAGAAAGAAAGAAAGAAAGAGACAGAGAAAGAAAGAAAGAAAGAAAGAAAGATAGAGAGAAAGAAAGAAAGAGAGAAAGAAAGAAAGAAAGAAAGAAAGAAAGAAAGAAAGAATGAATGAATGAATGAATGAATGAATGAATGAAAGCAAGAAGAATCATTCGGCTAGCCTAATCCCTAAGCTACAGTATTTGCCTGAACTGATGTATGTTTGGCCTGAGAAAGCAGAGCGTGTAGGAGGAGACAGACAGGGTGTGGTATTATGACACATTAGGTCCCGAGATACAGGCGAGTGCTAAGTCAGATACCTCATTTATTAGGTGGCGGGGGCCCGCGGGATCTACCGTGGACAAGAGGCGTGGTCACTCTGTGTGGAGCACAACAAGTAATAAGATGTCAGGTTTGATGATAAAGAAACACTCCATTATGTTCGTCATAACTAGGGGCAGGAGGAGAAACACTTATCGGCACCCTGCAGGGGATTGCCAACCCTCTCTATCCTTTTAATAGGTGGGAGAGCTTTTAGGGGAAAAGACCAGTAAGATATATGGAAATAGACTGTTTAGTTATTTACGGAACTACTTGTTGTTTGACTATACACGTGTTGCATGTTGTGTGTATTTGGCACAGCATTGCCAATCAAATGCGTGTGTTCTGGATCTTCTCAATAAGAATGATATCTGGTCTATAATAATACTACTACTACTAATAATAATAATGGACTGGATAATGCAGCAAACAAAGGGAGGATCAGAAAGCTGGAATTAGCATATAAGTTAGTACAGAATAGGTACAACAACATAACAATATCTTACAGAGCGAAGATAAGACACTATACAACGGTTGTCAAGCCTGAGGGATTGTAGGCCATAGTTCAGAATGTTTGATACTGAACATGAAAGGTGAATTAGAGGAACTGGAGAAGAAAGAAAGAAAAATCTTGAGGAAGATCTTACGACTCGAAAATAGAAACGATAGTACATTCCGGAAGAGGCGAAACAAAGATATTTACGGACAAGCAGAAAAAATCACAGATACCTTAAGGAAGAGAAGATTGAAGTTATATGGACACCTTTCGAGAATGAGCGATAGTCGACTAACGAAGAAAATCTTTAATTGGGCCTACATCACCAAGGTAAAAGCGACTACAAAATGGGTAGATGAAATAAGAAAAGATATGGAGGAAGTTGGGGCCAGTCCAAATTAGATCTGGAATAGAGAGGTGTTTCGAGTTACGATTGATGTATTCAAGGGGTTCCAGTAAAAGCAAAAGAGAAGAGCCCAGAACATCTGTTCGGAAGAAAGGAAGAGAATCCACAGAGAAAGGATGAAGAATTTCTGGAAGTAGAAAAAAAGGACTAATCAGCAAGTCAATTGTTTCCCGTGGTCCAAAGTAGGCCAAAATCGAACAAAGAATAATAATAATAATAATAATAATAATAATAATAATAATAATAATAATAATAATGGTGTTGTTGTTGTTTGAGTCTTCAGTCTTTTGACTGGTTTGATGCAGCTCTCCATGCCTCCCTGTCCTGAGCTAATCGTTTCATTTCTACATAGCTACCACACCCTACATCCGAGGCAATCTGTTTAACATATTCTAACCTTGGTCTACCCCTACAGTTCTTATCCTCGACCCTTCCTTCCATAACTAAGCTTGCTATTCCTGGGTGTCTTAGTATGTGTCCTACCAACCTATCTCTTCTCTTCATTAGCAGTCGCCAGAAACATCTCTCCTCTCCCACTCGCCTTAATACCTCTTCGTTTGTAACCCTATCTACCCATCTGATCTGCATCATTCTCCTGTAACACCACATTTCAAATGCTTCAATTCTCCTCTTTTCTGCTGCACCAATAGTCCAAGTTTCACTTCCATAGAGCGCCACGCTCCAGACAAAGGCTTTCAAAAATGACTTCCTAATACCTAAATCTATATTCGATGTCAACAGATTCCTTTTTTGTAGAAAGGCTTTCCTTGCCTGAGCCAACCTACTTTTTATATCCTCTTTGCTTCGTCCATCACTGGTTATTCTGCTTCCTAAGTAACAGAAGTCTCCTACTTCCTTCAGCTTTTCACCTGCCAATTTGATCTCCATAGAGGTTTCTGATTTATTTCGGCTGCATTCCAGTATTTTTGTTTTACATTTATTAATTTTCATCATGAATTCCTTCCGTAAGACGGAATCCATACCATTCAAAAACTCATTCAAATCCTCAGGCTTGTCGGCCAAGATGACGATGTCATCAGCAAATCTCAGAGTAGAAATTATTTCTCCTTGAATCTTCACTCCCACTTTAATTTTTTCTCCAATTTCCTTCATTGCTTGTTCAATGTAAAGATTGAAAAGTATGGGTGATAAGTTGCAGCCTTGCCTTACACCTTTCTGAATACCAGCTTCTCTCTCATGTCCTTCTGCTCGAATGACTGCTGTCTGGTTTCCGTATAGATTGTATATCACCCTCCTATCCCTGTACTTTATTCCAATAGATTTCAATAATGGTGACGGAGCACAAACAAAGGCATGATGCAGTTGTTAAAATCTTGCATCAGGAGTTGGCTGATAAGTTTCAGATTCTGAAAGAGGAGAGAAAGTTCCGTACCACCAATATCAGACAGAGTGTGTTCTTGAAATCAATGAATACAAGTTGTATTGGGACCGACCTATTCTGACTGATCAATCGGTATCACACAACAGGCCGGATCTGGTGGTTGTCAGCAAGAAAATCAAACAAACTACCTTGATTGATGTTGCGATTTCTAACAACAAGAATCTGCCGTCAAAACACTTAGAAAAGATCAGCAAATATAGCGAGTAGGTTGACCCTTTCAAAAGACAATGGCATGTAGAACGGGTAAAGAACATACCTATCATTGTCTCAAGTATGGACGTGATCCCAAGTACCTTGCCCCAAGGCCTTAAAGAACTGGATCTGGATACTCAACTGTACAAACTAATGCAGAAGGCAGTAGTTATCTGAACAACCAAAATCGTCTGGAAGTTCATGGCTAGCGACGTTCCAGCTTAGAAATTGCTGTTTCAGTAACTATACTTTGGTTCCCTGAAGCCCGTATAGTTATGTCGTAATGTACCAGGAATGTGTTATTTGGACTGTATAAAATAATAATAATAATAATAATAATAATAATAATAATAATAATAATAATAATAATAATAATAAAATAATAATAATAATAATAATATCCAGCCAGATATCAATGTCATCAATAAAGAACACCGAAAGGTATTACTGATAGACATCGCATGTCCCAACACAACACATCCAAATAGCAGATGCTACTAAAATACCTAAGTACACAGAGCTAGCAATTGAGATAAAGCAGATGTGGAAACTTGAGTCGGTGACTACAATCCCAATAATTGTATCGTGTACTGGGGTTATACCCAAAACCCTCCACAGTAGTCTACCAGTAATGAATTTGCATCCGCAGGTATACAGTAGGGTAAAGTTAAGTAACTCCGTGAAACTAAGCTTTTTTTTGTTACTATTTCTGAAATTTTAGGTTTCAGTCATTTCGATTCATTTCATGTTAAAGAGGAATACCCTACGGAACATTTCTGGCATATATCGTACAAAGATTCATAAGTTATTTCAAGGTATTAACTAACAAAATACGGTAGTAGAAGTACGTAACGCCGTGATATTCAAGTTACTCCGTGATAGTGTTCAAGTTACTCCGTGATAACATGGTGTTCACCATTCAGTGTACTTTTTAATCGTGAAAACTAATGTTTAATGTAATAAAAGTGGTCAAATCGTATGTAGACTATATCGAAACATTTCACTAGAATCACTACACAGTTTCTTATAGAAAAAAAAAAAATTCTATTAAAAATATCCCAATAAACATATTTAGTCACTATAAGATTCCTCACACCTATCACACTATCACACATAAAATAGACATTACAGGTACCAGACATTACAAAACTGATAATCAACCCATTCGGCTCCATTCTTCCTCTTGGTGGCATCCGCCAGGGGAGCCACCTCACGCACCCCAACAATCATCGGCATTGTTCTATTGTTCTGGGGTCTGGAATTAGGCCAAGACCGATCTATTGTGTCTATCTTGACACTATCTTCACTTCAAATTCAGGTGACACAGCGAATGGCTTTCCCATTTTTGGAAGGGCTGCACTTCCTGGATAGGCTGAATATTTTGTGCAATAATCCTTTAGTGTACTCCACGGGTTATTAAAACGTCTACTGGCCCTGTATACTGACCATCCTTCTTCCTTCATCGACCTCAATGCTTCTTTAAGTGTTTTAGCTGTGTAGGAGCGAGACTCTTTATTCTCTTTTGGCGCCATTTCAGCGTCCAACCTAAGAAAAACGTACTTATTGCTAAGCTCACACACCTTGCATGCGTAACACTACATGCATGTAAGTTTTGTATGCGAATGGTCTGCATCTTACCTCTGACTGGTGTTAAAATTAAACTTATACAATGAAACAGCTTGTTTATAAGAAATTAAAAACTTCACCACTGATTTCACTGGATGTGGATCACTTGTTGAAATGTCAACTCTCTGTTAATATATTTTTTAAACCTTATTACGTTGGTCAAAGATAGAACGCAAGGGATTCCTGGATTCCTAGTTTCTACTGCTATCTGTTGGTAAAAACTTAGAACATTCGGAATTGAGCCTACGTAGTGATAGAGGAAATACGCTTTATCACGGTATTACTTGATATCACGGAGTAACTTGACTCTACCCTATATTGAACTACAGAAGACAGTTCTATGTAACACTTGCCATATTGCCAGGAAGTTCCTTGGTAAAGATACTCCGGTCCATCAATCAGCAAGGCTTGAAGTTGACTCCAATGGAAATTTAGCTCATCCTATAAACGAAGGAGACTCGTGAAGAGTGAGGGCACGAAATTAATGTAATGTGAGGTTCCTCATCATCATCATCATCAAGTTTCCACTCCAGTTTCCCGGGTGTGGTTTACGGGCGCTCTCCATTTTAGTCGATTCATGTACCACTGCTCCTTCAAGACTTCATCCCAGTTGATTCCCTTGGATGTGATATCTTCCTTCACTTGGTCCAGTCATCTCCTCCTAGGTCTTCCAACAGGTCTCTTTCCAGTAATCTCAGTATGTAACCATTGTTTTGCAATTCTTCCTTCTGTCATACGTTTGACGTGACCAAACCATCGCAAACGTGCCCTAGTTATGGTCTCCTTCAGGGACTGATTTATTCCAGCTTGTTCTCTTATCTTATCATTTCTTACTTTGTCCTTCCTAGTTTTTTGAAGCATGCTTCTTAGAAACTTCATTTTTGAAGCCTGAAGTCTGCTGTCATCTTTTTTGGTAGTTGTGCATGTTTCCAACCCATAAGTCGATATAGGGATAAAGTATGTTTGAAGCAGAGTTAGTTTTGATCTTAATGGCACTTGCTTATTCCAGAGTAGATATCGAACTTGCTGATAGAATTGACTTGATTTCTGAATACGGTTATTTAATTCAAGCTGTATTCTGTTGTCACTTGATACTAAGCATCCAAGGTACTGATACTGGTTAACTGTTTCCAATTGTACGCCCTCCAGCATTATATTATCTTTACTTCTCTGTCTGTTAACAGACATTGCAGCAGTTTTTGTAGCACTTATTTTCAGTCCATATTCTTTCAAATGATCATTCCAGACGTTCAGCCTTTCCTGGACTTCCAACTCACTATTTCCCCAGATAACTATATCATCTGCAAAAGCAAATGCTTGAAGATCCATATAGGTTTTCTGCTTCACTTCCTTTATGATTTCATCCATGATGGTGATGAATAGTAATGGTGAAAGGGCACTGCCTTGATGCACTCCTCTAGATGTCTGGAACCAATCTGGATATTCTGTGCATTTTCATTTACATACATTGTATTTCAGTACATATGGTTCCTTGCTAAGGCTGAACCAAACTGTAATTTAAAATGAAACCGGGTATTTGTCGTGGTAATGATGACAAAAAACAACAAGTAGTTCAGTGAAGAACTATACAGCCTATTTTCATATATCCTACTTATGTTAATTGCCACTATCAACATACACAATTTCAGTTTGATTGCTGTAATAGATTCGTATATATTGAGAACCGACTAAATATTTGGGATGGTCGCCATGTTGGATTTTATATATGTAGGTCCTAGAGTTATGTACTGTTACATGCAGATTATTGTGTACGTGTAGTATTCAAACTTCAATCGCATAATTAGGACACAAGAAGTAACAAGGAGATTTTAAAATTTCGCAAAGCTGCCATATTGAGGTTATGGAAACAATTGAAATAAATTAGATGCCAGTGGATTACCATTCGTATATGGATTTACTGTACCAAGTTTCACTGCACTCGGATGGTTAAATTGCGAGAAACGTCCATGTGAATATTTATAATTCGCATCGCCGCCATGTTGGATTTGTGATCACCAGGTTATTGAAAATCCTATAGGTGTACTTAAGTTCATAGCCCCTATGAACATTAAAAAATTCAGTTTGATTGCTATAATAGATTCGTAGATATTCAGAGCCGTCTAAATATTTCGGATGGTCGCCATGTTGGATTGTTAAATGTATAGGCCATAGAGTCATGTACCATTAAAGGAAAATTATTACGTAGGTTCATTATTCAAACTTTCACTTCGATCGCATGACTACATCACACGAAATAAAAACTTAATTTTAAAATTCGCACAGCCGCCATCTTGAGGTTATGTAAACAATTGAACTAAATTAGATACCAGAGCATTACAATGTGTAAAAATATTTCCTGTACCAGATTTCAGTGCGTTTGGAACATTAAATCGCGAGAATGGTCTATTTAAAATTTTCAAATTGGCTTGGCCGCCATGTTCGTTTTGTAGTTAACCGGTTTTTGAAAGTCTTATAGATGGACTTCCAGTAGTGTCCTTTATCTCCGTACAAAATTTCAGGGAGATACCGCTTACAGTTTCAGAGATATAGAATGCCGGTGAAATATTTCGCACATCCGCCATCTTGTGGTTATGTAAACAATTGAACGAAGTTAGATGTCGGGGCATTACAATGTATATAAACATATACTGTACCAAGTTTCATTGCGTTTGGTTGGTTAAATCGTGAGAAACGTCTACTTAAAAGTCGCAAATTCGCTTGGCCGCCATGTTGGTTTTGTAGTTACCAGGTTTTCAAACGTCACATAAATGAACTTATAGTAGTTTCCTTTATCACCATACAAAATGTCAGGGTAATATCGGTAATAGTTTCGGAGATATTGAATGCTGGTGAAATATTTCGCACAGCCGCCATGTTGGATTGGTGAGTCGTAACAAAATTTGAAGGACACGGTCGGGGTCGCCCGGAATAGTGCTATGAACTTACCGAGTTTCATTGAAATCGCTCCAGCCGTTTAGATTTTATTAGAGACACACACACACGAATCACACACACACGCACACGCACACACACACACACGGACAAAAGGTGATCTCATCAGCCTATTTTTTCAAAATTGAAAATTGGCTAATAACAAATAATAATGAAAAATCCACAGCCTGCTTCCAGTCGACCGACTGGGTCAGGGAATGGAATGAATGAAGCCCCCGTCTAGCAGCGAGGATAAGAACTGTGCGGGCTGCCGGAGCCTGTCGCACTCCCCTGGAGCAATGATTAAATGAATGCCAGATGAAATTAAATGATAGGGGAGAGTGTTTCTGGAATGAAAGGAAAAACCGGAGTACCCGGAGAAAAACCTGTCTGCCTCCACTTTGTCCAACACAAAACTCACACGGAGTGGTCGGGATTTCAACCATGCACCCAGCGGTGAGAGGCCGGCGCGCTGCCGCGTAAGCCACGGAGGCTCACAAATAATAATAATAATAATAATAAAACCGAACTCCAAATCTCATACCAGAAGAAAAAAAATTACGAGCCTTACAGTAGTCGCATATGATGTGTAACATCTGACATCGAAGAAACGTGACGTGAAATTTTTGATACACCGGTATTTTATAGTATTATTGGCACAAATATTAATCTATTGTAAAAGGGAGTGTTTTACAGATATTGTAGTTTATAATACGGAACTCATTTTATTAGATGATTTGTAGCTTCCACCAGCACTAGCCTAAATAAAGAATACGATATGTATCAACTAGATTAATAGACGCGACACCGCTCATAACCTTAAATTCCTTATAAACAGGTCCTCTTCATTCACAGACCAACATGTAATTACATATGGATTCTGTTAAAATGAGACATATTGATATGATAAATATCGTTTAAAATGATAATCTGGTAGCAAAAATATCTACCCCGCCCAGGATTCGAACCCAAGATCTCTAGATTCACAGTAATACGCAATAACCCCACGGCTATTTCGAATACGCAATTATTGTGCACAAGATGGTGACTTATTTCCACGTTCCAATAATACTGCATTACGGAATTAAGTTTCATTTATATTTTGCTTGTTTCGATAATGTTCTTGCGTGACATTGAGCAAAGCAATGCCGACTACTTACAATGTTTGATATTAAGGCATTTTACCATTTAAATACTGATACGAAGACTTCGAACATGCACCATGTCATTTGTTTAAATCACTTGACACCAGAGTTCGCATGAGCGTTTTCCGTTCAGTATGTCATATACATTCCACATGGCCGAGAGTGCGTCATGGTATCAATTTTCGTCACCGCACGCTGATTGTTTCTCTTACCAGTGCCAGCTGGATCGATCGATCGATTTGGCAGTGCGTCTTATACTTCCTTTCGATCCACCACTGCCAGCTAGGGCACACTTCCATTCGATCGATCGAGCGGGCAGTGCATACTTCCGTTGTCCACCACTGCCAGCTAGTACACTTCCGTTTGATCGATCGAGCGGGCAGTGCATACTTCCGTTGTCCACCACTGCCAGCGAGTACACTTTCGTTTGATCGATTGAGCGGGCAGTGCATACTTCCGTTTGATCCACCACTGCCAGCTCGATCATTCCGATCCACTTCCGTCCCCAATTTTCAAAATCACTCCCACAAAACTATCAAGCAACCGGCGGAAAGATGTTACACATAAAAAAAAACAGTTCATGGAATGATCTGGTCGGTACATTGATAGACCTAAAGAACCTTTGGTGACGGTTCGGGAAAGTAACTCAAGTGTCTAGATTACCTAGGAGAAATCATACAACCCTCAGGCCTGAATCGTGATGCAAAAAAAAGAGAGAATCTCTAGCTAAACTTGTGTGAATATATAATCATACTAATATATAAAAATGAGATGGTGTGTGTCCGTCTTTCTGTCTGTCTGTCTGTCTGTCTGTCTGTGTGTTACTCAATAACGCAAGAACCACTGGTCCGATTTAAATGAAATTTTGTATGGATGTAGGTGATTTACCATGTTTACATATAGGATACTTTTAATTTCGATATTTTGCACTATTAAAAAATGGCGACCATTTTAGTGACGTCACTACACCCTTTGGTTTCAAAATTTCATATTTCCATATCAAATTAAAAGAGAACGCTAAGAAATAGCAAACTTTTGATGGCACATATGAGCTTCAAAATTTAATTTCTTATCCGAAAGGTCTTTATCACTTTTCGTGTATCTCCAACGGTTAGCGAGTAAAACCCACATATGTGACGTCACTACACCCTTTGGTTTCAAAATTTTATATTTCCATTTCAAATAAAAAGAGAACGCTAAGATATAACAAACTTTTGATGCATACACGAGATTTAACATTTAATTTTCTATCCAAAAGGTCCTTAACACTTTTCGTTTATCTCCAACGGTTAGAGAGTAAAACCTAAATTCGTGCAATAAAACACGGTCAACACCAAGCGGTGCAGTATATCTCTACATACCCTACATAAAACTTAAAGTTTGTATGTTTCATTCGCAATTTCTACGGAAATTTGAGTTATTTACGCGTTTCAGACTGTTTTATTATAGATGCGCGCGATTTTTTTGTCTGTCTGTCTATCTGTTTGTTTGTTTGTTTGTTTGTCTGTGAACAACTTTGTTCCCATATACTCGAGAACGGCTGGGTGTATCAACGTAAAATTTGGTACAGATATCCATCAGAGGCACGACACTAATCATTGATGTAACCCTTTTCCGTACCTCTCATAAAAGAGGGCCTACCCCCTTAAAATACATGCTGAAATAGGAGTAGAAGGACGAGACAAAGATCATTTTCAGCCCCTCAAAGTGAGAGACAAAACTCGAAATCCACATTTTAAGGCCCTAAAACCAACCATTTTTGAGATATTCCCAGAAAACTAATTTCATTTAATAAACTAATGAACGAATACAAGCCGGTAACCATGGCAACAGATTCTCAGAGGTCCATCTATTGCTGTAAGACGCAATGCAATTCCATTAATTACATTGGTGTGAAAGTTTGCAAACGGCTAGAAGGTTATCACGGAACCAAATTAAGCTGTAAAATTCATCAATACGTATAATGCGCTTAAGGGGGTCAAGGGGTACACTAGAATTTTTTCACGCGATTTACACCTGCGGGTGTGGTACGGCAGGTCTATTATATTCCTATCCCTATATTATATTATTAGTATTATATTATGGCGTACAACGAGGAGACAAAGCCCCTCGGTGCCAGAAACAAAACTTGGGGGCCTCGAAAACTACATTATACGGCTCTAAAACCAACAGTATCCGAAATATTCCCAGAAAACTAATTTAATTTAATTTAGTTTAAGAAACTAATGAAGGAATGGAAATCAGTAACCATGACAACATTATCTCAAGGGGTGGCATCCAACTTTCCATCTATTTCTGTAAGAAGCAATGTCACTCCATTTATACCTTGCCATGGAGGGTGAGTGGATAGCGTGTCGGTCTACTAACCCCAAGATTGCAGGTTCACTCCTGACCGTGGTACAGGCCGGACGTTTGTTTTAGACGAGTGAAAAGTCTTAATGGAAGCCTGGAGGCGAGTTGCTACAGTACCTGTGTTTTTATCAGCTGCCCCAAGCGCTCCGATGATTGATAAAGCTGTTTCACACTATTGCAGAAGTATAGTCACTGGCAATAATATTGACATTCTGTTCGTAACTACGTAACGTGTACTTCCGTGTCACACAATACTTCGACGTGGACTGTACTGTCTGCTCAAGTCTGGAATTCCATTACATCAGATCGGTGTTGACAAATGTGAAGTGATAGGGTGAGAGAGTGACTGTGTACAGGCTCACCCGCAGGCTTCAAGGTCAAGGTAAATCGTCTAAAACAAACGCCCGGCCTGTACGTGATTTTTGAAAGGCGGCAAAAATACGACTCGCATGTCATACGATGTTGGCATGTCAAAGAACCCATTTGAATTCAGTAGGCCGTGTTCATAATGGAAAAATTAACCTCAGGAGTTTCCGCCAACACAAAGTTCCTCATTTCTCTATAAAAAGCGCTATAGTGTTCAAGGAACTTAGATATCTACCCTCCTTGACTTTCATAGTGATTCAAGGAACATCGAAATTTCGACATGCAAGCTACCCTCTGGGTGTCAAATTACGAAGCTAGCACCCGGCACCCGAGGCCATACGATATTATTATTAGGCTACTCCATTTATTATATTTCTGTGAAAGTTTGCAAATGGCTATAAGTTTATCACGGAACCAACGTACAGTAGACTGTATAATTCGTCAATGCAATTAAGGGGGTCAAGGGGTAACCTAGAATTTTTTCATGCAATTTCACGTGCGACATATAGTACAGAAAGCCTATTATATCTCCAAACAGCAATATTATTTTCAAAAATTCCTGAATTGAATCAGCATTTTTTGCGGCTTTTAGGAATTTGGGCCATTTGAGGCTAAATAACCTGAATTTCCATGCAACACAAGCCTTTAAAATTTATGAAAGAGGTCTTCCTGTGTATGGGGACCTAACACAACGTAGAGGGTCAGTTTTTATGTGACGTGTATTGCGTTTCGTCTACAAGGCTTTCAAATCTATTTCACGTTAGGAAGTACACGATAGGTGAATTTAGTTTGAGAGCACATTTTAACTAATCTTTTTTTTGTCGACATGCGGGTTCATCGTAGGGATGATTTTGTTTGTTCAGGGGCCGATAACCTAGATATTAGGCCCCTTAAAACAACAATTATCATCATCATCATCATGATTTTGTTTGATTCGTATGGTAGATATACCCATATTTGGATATCTGGGTGATATGTTGTAGACAATAGAATTGTCTGTCTGTCTTTCTGTGTATTTTTATGTACGCCTATAAATCTTCGGATGCTTGGTGCATCGTAAAATTAGGTATGGTAAACATGAGTCAATACACCAATCCTTTATAAAAACTCCTCACTGTACCTTTTACATACAGTAGAAGGGTGGATATAGGGAAAAACTTCTCAAAATACATGCTAAAATAGGCGAAATATAAAAATTATCCTAGAAGGACGATCAAATCATATGTTGCGCTTCTCATTGTGAGACACAAAATTCGCGAGTCTATAAGGGGTCTCCGAAAACCACATTTTAAGGCCCTTAAATTAACAGTGTGTGTGATATTCCCAGAAAACTAACTTCGTTCTGATAAACTTATGAAGGAATGACAAACCGCTAACCATTGCAACAGTAGCTCAATTGATAATGTCTGGTTTTAATATATAACACCGTTCGAAGAACGGGTACTTCTGCTAGTATATTATATATTCAATGCCAAGGTAAGGTTATAATTGCTTTGGAGTGGAGTTTCGACTCCCATAGTGCACTGGCTTTGCTCGTGACGTGGATACACATGTATCAAATACGTCTTGGAATGGCCTTCCCAGTGTGTACTAGACAGTGTCTTGGTGAGGAGCGCTTTAACCAACTGAAGAACCCAATGGCGCACCGGGGCGAAACGCTATCATTTTGTTGAGTTATGCCGGAACATTTAGCACAATTTGTGTTTAAAAAATCTTGTGTGAAGCAAAATTTGTAGGTTCCAACATTGGTCACCAGGTGCAGGTTGCGATGGCAACTTGTAGTAGCCAAGTTTACAGGTAGGTGTCGTGGTCGGTAGCATTTGGTAGCGAAAGTAGGCACAACTTGAAATGATCGTCTGCAGTCCTTACTTGAATTAAAAACAGATAACACACACTAATACAGTCATCACAATTAACACCGGTTAGCAGACAGATTCTACATACACCCTCAGTACACGGAGCTACATGACCACGTTGTCGCAGCCCCTAAACCAGGGTCCACACAGCGCTCCGGCCGCGTTCCAAGCCAGTGCTCCGAGCGCCTTGGTGGAAGGTACTGTAGTTTCGGTAGTGGTTGGAGGAGCTTGGCTGGTTGAGCTCGCGGTCTGTCCGCCGCGCTGAAGTGAGCAATGTTCAGCTCAACGTACATATGTGAGCGTTTCAATATGGTTCTTAAGCTTACCAAAAGTAAACATCGTGCAACGATGAGCGATAGACACTTGCGCGATTGTTTACGAATAGCTGTGTCCAGAAATATAGTACCCAATTTCGAGAAGTTTGTTTTCTCCAAAACTAAAAGTTCGTAAAAACGACGGAGCAAAGGTCTCTCAAGGTCTGTACTGTCTGTTCCAATTGGTAAAGTGTTGTAGAATTTTCCTCTCAAATAGGCTATGTTCACATTTCAGTTTGAAATAAATCACAATATTCTTTACTTAACACTTGCGTTCGTTTCCTGCACATGCTATACATCGGAGTGCCATTCGATTTGTATATGCGGTATATTTTTTAATGGCAAAACATCCCTATTAATATGATGTCAACGATCCCACAAAAGCCGTCGACCGCAAGACTGTACGTACGTATCTTGTCAGCGCGGTCCGAACTTCGTCCGTCTGTCTCAGGTCTCCTCGCTGCTACAGTGTAGTGGTCGTAGGGGAAGGAGCGCTAGCCTGACTGCCCAGTGCTCCCCGAGCGCGGCCGCGCTCTCAGAACACAATGGCTGGATGACCCTGCCGTAAACTGAGGAACCAACCAATCTCTAAATTGCAAAGAGTCTACAGAATCTCATGCAACAGCTATAATGAGAAATCCACCTCCCGTAAAGAAACATTACGACAATAGGGTGAAGTAAGGTTATTTGGCGAGACAGGTAATTTGGTGATAAACTTTTAAAAGAATGTCACCACAAAACCTAATCTATTCTTGAGCTCGCCTGTTGTCTGTAGGGAGTCTTGGGTTTTTCCTTTGCTCTGAGCTCACATATAATCCTTAGACCCTTCCACTTACTGAGGTATGCGATTTTGTAACACTTAGTGGCAGTGAATTGACAAGTGCTGACGTCTTAAATACAGTGTGCTTTTCAAGTGAAATTTAGTGTGTCAGTATATCGTTTATTTTAGTTAGTCTTTGTGTCAATCTGTTCCTAAGAAAGTGCGTTATTTTTAACAGTGAGAGAAAAGTTGGATACCACAGACATTTTCGGCACAAACCTTAAGATAATACCGAAATATTTAAGCATTTTCTACTCAGCTGATGGTAAGCCACAATATTGTTATTTTATATTTTTATATCAGATTTCGAGTCTGATTTCTTTAAACGTTTAAAGGAATGAGAATTTAATAGATATTAGAGTTGTAGGTAGTGTAAATTAAGACATTTCATAATTATTTTCAGAAAATAGACTATCACCAAATTACCTTATGGTAAAATGCCGGAAAATGACAACATGAAACGAAAGCCTGATATTGATGACGATGTAATCGTGTACATATGTGACGTGTGTTGTGAAAACTCATCATAAGACAAAAACTCCTGTGGAATGTAGTTATACAACTCTAGAAAGTAAAAACATGTTTAGACAACTATCACCAAATTACCTTCCTACTGTCACCAAATTACATATATGTATCACCAAATAGCCTTACTCAAGTGAGTTGTACAAAATGATATAGATTTCAATAAAAAACAATTACAAGAAGACATTGATGATCAAAACCTGTAGCTAACGGTCTGTTCTACATTGAATTTAAAGTAAATAAATTATGTATATTTATACTTAATATTGCTATAATATAAAATTATCACCAAATTACCTTACTTTACCCTACAACACGGTAATCACACCCGAGGTTTGTGCCGTGTCTTGTGTAGGGTTTCGTCTAGAACACCAAGCTGGGTCATCATCGGACTCCTTGTGTCCCCGCCCGATACTCCTTTGGGGGGTTTAAAGAAGAAAATATTGTAGAACATCTTTGACCCAGTTGGTGCTGAGGGAATTTGGATGAAAAGGAACTCCCAGGAGCTTTATCAAAATTCAGAGAAAATCTTCGTTTAACGTCTCGCATATCCATGAAAAATACAAAAGAAAACCAAAACACACAATAACACGTGTCAAAATCCAACCATAAATTAACAAACAATAGTTCTTTGCCAAAGACAATTCCCTTTAAAATTTCCATTGGAGCTGGAAGATACATTCAATAACCTACATATTCTAACCTTTGCTCCAATCCGCGGAGCATATACAAAACTTATAGAAATCACACCCCCGTTGATCATCACAAGATATTTTTTAGAGAATATATTTTTAGTCTGTTTTATAGTAATACTAGCAACCCGCCCCGGCTTCGTCCGGGAACAGTTATGAATGCATTACATATTAAGCGCTTTTTTTTTCGATTACAATGAACTACGACCTATATCTGTTTTACGTCTTGGCATGATGGGTTAAAATCAGTGACTGGACTATTAATTATATTATCATTGAGATGCATGTGCGATAAATTCTTGTCAGACGTACTTAAAGAATGGCGAGGTGAATGAAATACAAATCCCCCTTCCGTCCAATCTAAAAATACTTAGAGTGGGCGATGTATTGAAGATAGAGATATGCTCCCCCGGAGTTTTTTGTAGATCTTTTCACGCTGAACAATTCTTACACTCATAGTTTTGTCTTTTGTTTTTACGGTTAGCCCAGCGTAAGCTTAAAAAGTGCACGGACGCCAGGTTTTCTTTCGACATTTTCACTTAAATCATTACTGCTTGGCTTCCTTTAATCATAAATAAATTATTTTCTACAGAAACCTTCCTCAAGATCCTTTACAGAATGGTGAAACCCGCATCAAAATCCATCCAGTGGTTCTTGAAATTACCCGGGACATCCAAGAATCGTGGACTTTGTTTCATATGAGGACTAAGTAGAGATACTATGACCAACAGTATAGATATGTCATTTTCACAAAATTGTTTTATATTGTACCCATGTGATTAATTTCCATGGAAAACATGCTTCTGCCTCCAGCCAGCATCAGTCCTCAGGCGTGTACCGTTCACCCACTGAGCAGTTGCATATTTTTGATCTGAGACTAAAAGGTATCAACTCTACAATAATAAAGCACAACTCTATTCTAAAGACTTTAATTAAGCTCTAAATCATGGCTTCAAACAAACAAAAACACAATCCCAACAATATAACACAAAACAATGCAAAATTACTCCTACAATCCACTAATATTCGCACTTTATCCCAGCAAACCCAAATGATTATTCATTCATTTACCATGAGATTAACATCAAAATTCATTCTCACGTGCGCTGATGCACAGGTAAATTACACATAAACTGTACTTATAATCTTATGTCACCTGTTGTGACCCCTTTAATTTCATAATCTTAATTGGTTTACTCTCAACACATCCTAATTTACATTATGCGTACAATTGTGTTCTATATCTCTCTTCCCACCAAAATGCTTTACCATGCATTAACCAATTCATGGGTTGCACATCAAATTTACTTGCAACTCCACTGTTACTTGTAATCATACCCCTTTCTGCAGTTCCCTTTCTGCAGTTCCATTTTCTACAGTTCCACTGTATGCTGTCATGAGTTCAATTTCAAAAATACTGTTACCGCTGTGTCGGATGGTATATTATTCTACCCTTGCGTGGGCATAGCCTATGGCATCTAGTGTCGACCTTTAGAACAAAGTGACAATGTCAGTATAAAAATGCAACTTTCATCAACTCATAAGTTTGCCAAATATTAAGTCATCAGGACGATCCTTAATTATCAATGTGTTTCAAACCACACAAATTCATTATACAATACAACAACGACTCCTTTTATTACAAACAGGGTTTCAAAGTCTGTCCATTCTAAATGTCAACCTCCAAGGGTCGTTTAAAAATCTCTCCCTCGGCCCTTCTTGTATATAATGGGCTGAGTCGGGCGGTAACAAAACACTCGTTCCGTCCTTTCCTAGCTTCCATCTCGCTTTATCTCCAAGCAGTAACAAGTGACTTTAAATATAATAGTGAAGTCTCACGGACCTACACATCCCATATGATTTAACTTATACTGTATGCAAGATAGGTTATGGACTTGTTTAAACATTTATTCCTAACCTTAAGATATTAATAACTGGCCTCAACAGGTCCATTATACATTATATGAAGGAGCGAGAATCATCATCACTGGTCGAACTGGCTAGCCGGCATCTTATTAAATGCTACGGTCAGGCACATCCTGCCGCCAACAAAATTCACTTCCCAGGAGCTGAATTATTTCAATAGCTAGTTCTCGGTCGATATCAGGTGTCATGCTGAGGTTTCCATTGTTATCCTCCCATACACCACTGGATTCGAACCCGGAACATTTCATGGCAATCCACAGAGCTAGGGTCAATCACTAATTACGCTCTGGCCATAATAAATATCTCTGTACGCCCTAGGCTATACGAGATTTCACACGTCGAATAGATTACCTGGCTTCCGTGACCATGGTGGTATAATCCCGTCCTTTAATTAGTAAGATAAATCTATCAATTACTCTCACAAGCTTATTCACAAGTTGCAAATTCAATTCTCTATTAAACACTACAATTTCCTAGATTCTTGCATATTAATTTCAATTATCATAATATACTCTGATATTATATTGCTTTGCTTAGCCCTTCACGTATAATATTACTGCGTGGATAGATAAATATTCCAATTAGCATATATATTTTGCTTACAACCATTTTTCCCTGATGTGTATTCATTTATTCTTCTTCTTCTTATTATTATTATTACTGACATGAATTACCATAACCGACACAACGTAACCCTTTTCAATAACCGAACATCCGTGTTCGTTACGTTACGTTTCTATATAACTGAATTGCCATTTTACATTAGTGGTAACGATTTATCCACTCAATGATATACAAAGACATCTCAACATGACTAAAATCAACACAAAAATACTATTTTGAGGTTCTACCTCCTAAAGTTGACTCTTACTGGCAAATTTATAAATTTTGAAATCACTCAACATACAGTGGACTATAATTACTACAAAATCATGGTTTTTGGGTACTCACAGTGGTTAATCTGGTGGCTCCAACCACGCATTTCTTCCAGTAATGCCCCCCATTATTTGCAAATTAGCAAGGCATTCTTACACTTCTCACACACATTATACATAACTTTCGCCTTACAAACCACACGGCACTTTTCTTTTCCATGTTGAAGCTGTTGCTTCCTTATTCACACAACACGTTATAGCACTTGTTACACTATTAATTTTACATATATTTAACAGATCATCACTAAAATCACACGAATGCTTATGTACATTTCTTAATGGTTGACCTCTCCGTGCAGAATATCAAAAATGCAGGCTCTGAAGAACTATTCTTCACTGCTATCCGCATCTCGAAAGAAAGTCTCGATTCTCTGCCTAAGGATTCCTATTGGTCCCCCACTATGTCTATCAATCTCTAACCTTAGATAAATTTCCTGATATCGCATAAATATGCTTGCATATCGTCCTGAGCGTTAATTACATTGGTATTCCTATGAAATTTCACCAATCTCATAACACAGTTTATATCTGCGCAGTCCGACATCCTATCGTATGTGTAACCAATAGTTTACGTACTGCGCTCAACCCTTGTACATTGTACTTGTACAAATTACCACTTTCCATTGTCCTACCTTGTATATCACACGGTACAATTCCTACGTGCTCAATAACAACCGCTCGTAATGCCGACTATACAAGTATGGCACGATTGTCCTTAATGATTGGTATTAATAAATGCCTTACTGCATGGCTCTGAATGTTGAAGTCCGAGCGTCCCTTCCTGAACTCGGTAACGTGCATTTCGCATCAGACTGCGGTTCGACTGACCACATTAATCGTTATTAATTCATGCCTTAAAGCATGATTATTATGTTGCTGCACTTAGAATGTTGAAGTCCGCGCGTCCTTTTCCTGGACTCCTGCGACGTGCGCTTCGCACTCAAGTATGGTTCGACTGACAGCGTCTGTCCTTTCTCTAGCCCTTATATCCGTTTGGAGAGAAAAAGTAGACCGAAAATTTCCCTGCAGCGTCATTTTCTCTCACAGTATGATTCTGGTCTTGAAATAACGTTTTTATGGTGCATTTTTCCTCGCTGATCACAAATCTGTCTGCGTGCTCGAGGATCGATCGGCCAATTAATTAATATTAATTGCCTTTGCCAGCGCTTCCCCACGCCGCGTCCTAGGTAAATCCCCGAAGACATGGTTAGATCTCGCCGCTAACCTCAGATCTACTGTCTCACTGCTCGTTCCATTAAATCTGCCCCGATTTCAATGTTTAATGGCTTGATAATTAGCCTCTCGGCTATACATTCACATAGGTGCAATCCTCATGTCTCTGAGTTACTCCAATCACGAGTAATCATTAAATTACACTGGTATCTCCCCCATTCCCCTGGCATCTTCCTTATGTAACGGGGAATAACTTGACAATAGTTTACCCTCCTGACCTGCTCCAGACGGCCTAATTAGGTCACAGAGAGTGACACGTCTCCAAGAAACCACGCCCATATTCCAGAGTCATTTGACAACTGTCAAGCGCTCAAACTTTCTGTGCTCAGTCAGAATTGTATACGAAATACAGCCCAATAATGCAGTATTCTGCTATTATCCCCTGCATTATATTAACAAATAATGTCAGAATTAGTTCATATCACAACAGTGATTTAATATGTATTTTCTCTAGGGGTTTTTATAGCTTAAACTCCCTCAAAAGATCTTGTGTTCGTTCCTTGCTGGAACGTCTATTCTGAGCTCATCTATCTCTGAGATACCCGTTCGAGACCAGTCAGCCTAACACCGTTGGGTTCAATATTTACATGAATTTAAAGCCAATAATTTTTATAGATACGATTTTTAAACTATTTTGATATATTTCTTATATCAATTTTAGGTAGTTTTCATTAGAAAGCTAACTATTGCAATGGGTACCATGTTTCGACTTCCGGAAAATTTCGACATATCTTCGCGTTTCATATCTCCCAGACCCCAACACCACCGTCAGTTCAAAAGTTTATATATAATTTATATATATATATATATATATATCAGTTTCTTGTGGACACGATAACTGCCGTAATTTTGTACCAATCACTTTGCATTTTTTTACCGAATATGTATACCTATAAAATCTCGGTCGAGTTCGTTACTGGGCTAAATCGATCGAAGGGGGTGAAAATGGGGGGCTTTTTTCGAAAAAGTGAAATATTGCTATAACTCTCTTAATATGTGAAATATCGAATCCGTTCAACGTTCATACTATGTGTCGGATAAAGCCCAAAAATTTATGTTTGAAGAGTTTTTTTATTTCACCAACCATTGACCAAAGGGGTGGGAAAAAGTGGGTTTTTCGGGAATCATTAATCATATCTCTCTTAATAGGCACAATATCAAAACCGTACAAAATGGACAATATTCCCCTAATAATTACCTAAAACTTTTGTCTGAAATAATTTTTGATATGACCCACCATTACGCCAAGGGACGAGAAAAATGATTTCGTAATTATACGAAAATGCCAAGAGCTATCAGTGGTTGCCATGGCAACACTACTAAATTGAAATTGACCGTCTGCAGTCCATGAGCCATCAGACGTTGCCATGACAACGCACTTGCACGAGATCAGATTCTGTATTTCCATCTGACAAAGTGGTTGGTTCGTTGGTTCTTAAGTTTATGGGTTGCGACAACGCGAACATGTAGCCCCGTGTACTTTGGGTGTGTGTTAATTGTGATGACTGTATTAGTGTGTGTTATCTGTTTGTTAATTTAAGTACTGCAACTAACAATTTTTCAGATAGTTCCTACTTTTGCCGCCAAACGCCACTGTCAACGACTACGAGGCCAAGTTCAGAACTGAGCTACTAGACGCCGCCGCAGACGGCTCATGGCAACGAACATAGAAACCTAAGAGCGTTGTATACATTCTTAACCTATCCAATTTAGCTTCACACAGGTGCAATTAGTGGAAGGATCTTTAACATGCAATAAATCTATGACAGGACCGTCGGCTTTACTTCACCTCCGAAGGAAGGCATACTGTACAGGCCCGGGGGGCTGTACCCCCTGAGAGCCACCCCCCATCTTCTACTAAAACCAGCCCAACTGGCAAACATCATAAGACCAGAACATCACCTTTACACGGCAAGAGGCGACCACCCAGCTCGGGAGGTTAGCCAACCACTTGCAACACATTCATAGACATTAACACTACAACTAACTGGGGCAGCTACGTCAACGGAATGCTGACTAAGCAACGGCAGGACCTATAAGAAGAGAGGCCTTTTCGGAGCATTATCTGTCATACAGTGTGTGTCGCCGAAGGCGCTGCTCCAGCTACCATCATCAGGCGAGACTCAGCAAGTGTTCAGATATCCTTTACTTTGTAAACACCCATCCACAATCTTGTACACTTAACTTGTATCAGTACTTACATTCCCCTAAAAGGGACTTACAATTTCACACTCACTGACCAATAAACACATGGTCAGTAAACTACACGTGTCTTGATAATTACACGCCTCTTTATATCCTCATACCCTTCCTGACTCTCGTCACGATTGGCCGTGACCATAGTAGCCAGTAATTGCTTGCTCAGGTTTCATTGTGCTTCCCGCACGCGACTGCATAGCAGCGAGCCACTGACATAAGCACGCCTATTATATCACTCACTCCGTCCAGCTGGCAGACTAGCACAGCAGCCTGCAGCCAGAGGACCAACTAACAGATACTTACGTCTTTATAGGAACACCCCTTAGCGTTTAAGTGCTAAACAACACACTACACTGGTAAGCTCACCCAGCTACGGGAAGCTACCCTCTCCTAGGAATCACCTTCCAAATTAGTACAATAACATAAGTGTTTTAGCCCTAACTACCCCCCAACTAAGGGATCTAAAACATATTGGTGGAGGCGCTGCTACCACGCACAGTAAGGGTAGGACTCATACAACGAGCCCTCGTGGTAGAAATGACCCCTACCGCACGCAGCCAAGCGAAAATGTTGGATTTTTTTAGAAGGCATTATTTTTTTCCTTCACACTAGCTACACAAGGGATTTTTTTTTTCCAAACCAACCCCCACCAACCCCCTAAGAAAGAATCAGTGATATAAGACATTGCCAAGCATACACAGTTTTTTATATATATATTACATACATTTGATTCGGCATGGCCCCTCTATACCGCCTAGCTGTGCTGAGGAGCATTGGGGAGTACCAGGAGTTAATTGCCTGGCACAAGGTCTTTGAAACAAGGCAGGACTACCTCAGAAGGTTTCAACAGCTCCTGCACGCCCAGTAGATGCGAATTATAAGGGCACTTGTCCAGCCACTCCACAGCGCTAAGAATCGCAAGATTCGGGTGAAAATCCCCACCCTCCGTACACAAATCATTAAGGCACACTGGCAGCTACACTGCCGACATGAATTCATGTTCCAGGAATGGGAAACACTCATCAGGGAACACCAACGGATAGGGACTAATGGCACCAAAGTCGCTGAGCAGACCATAGGCCTCAATAGACAATACGCCCAAATTTGGGAAGAGTATAGGGAGCTCCAGGCTAACAAAGCCATTTTTGAGTTCATGGCAGGGCCACAAGCCCAGCCTAGAGAGGACATAAGCGTAGATACGCTAACGCAGCAATTTGCGAGGATGTCCCTCTCAGACACTTACACAACACTGGGGAAGGAGTTCACCGTGGCCACAGTTCAGAAGACGGCCAGGTTAGACTCCAACACACTACAGGGCCATGGTCACCTAAACATATGTCCCTCAGCTCCGGTTCGGAAGGCAATTTTGCCAAACCGAGGAACAGAACCCATGCCAACCCCCTCAGAACGGACGAACGAGAGGGAGTTGACGCCAGGACTCTCGGACACACATAATAACACAAGGAGAAAACGGGAGGTAAATATGTCATGGGCTGAGAACGTAGAGCCCACCCTACAGCACATTAAGCCCACACAGACCTACACACATGGGCACACACAAGGGCAGAGTATACCGTGGCCATGGGCCAGTAAGCGGTTAGACTACACTCCACTACATCGCCAGGGCAATCACAGACAATTACACGGCCTTTACCGCGAGGTAAAGGGCAAGTTTGCCAGAATGGAAGCGGGCACCGGCATGTGTACCCCAGGTGCGAATGCATAAGAGGGTGTTGCCTTCAGCCCATCAGGGTGCAAAACGCACGCCTGTGCACACTGATCAGCCACAAACACACAGTACACGGGGTATAAGAAAGGTCCTATTACTTACCCCACGAGGCCGGGCAGTCAGGAATACACACACCCCTATAAACTCTGCTAAGGTAGCGCAGAGCGCAATTAGTCCCTCAGACAGAAGCACACTCAGACCAATATCCAGGCACTACGGTGAAAGTAGGCCCAGGCTTAATTTGCTACAAACTCCGCCAGAAAATAATAAAGAGGTGGCGGCTTCGGTGGCGTAGTTGGTAGCATGCTGAGCTTCTATGCCCAAGATAGAGGGTTCAAACCCGGCCGAAGCCGTCGGATTTTTTAAGAGCGTTAAAAATCCCTCAGTATGCCTTCCTTCGGAGGGGAAGTAAAGCCGGCGGTCCCATGTCATAGATTTATGGCATGTTAAAGATCTTTCCACTAATTACACCTGTGTGAAACTAAATTGGATAGGTTAAGAATGTAAACAACGCCCTTAGGTTGCTACGTTCGTTGCCAAGAGCCGACTGCGGTGGCGTCTAGTAGCTAGTTCTGAACTAGGCCTAGTAGTCGTTGACGGTGGCGCTTGGCGGCAAAAGTAGGAACTATTTGAAAATTCAAAGTTGCAGTCCCTACTTGAATTAAAAAAAAAAAACAGATACACACACTAATACAGTCATCACAATTAACACCGGTTATCAGACAGATTCTACACACACCCAAAGTACACGGGGCTACATGACCGCGTTGTCGCAGCCCCTAAACTAAGGAACCAACCAACCAACCAAAATAATAAAGAAGCACCTCAGTGGGTTTCAGGGGCCTACACCTTAGTGACAGGACGAAAGTATTCACCTTTCCGAACAAGGACGCTCGGACGGGGATAACAACTTTCAACAGGAATACAACATACATCAATGTCACTTGCACCACAATTACAGATACAGGTAGGCTCTTTTACATGAAGGAAACACTACAATGGACACACAAAGGGCAGGTTCCATCCCTGCAAACGGTAGGCACACAGAGACTCACGGACAAAAACTGCACATTTTTCATGTATATACAGTGGAACATGGCTAAGTCAAAATCATATAATTCAATTTTTTTTCTTAAGTTTTTCCTGGCCCCTAGCATTTTTTTAGGCCAACAATGGTTTATAATCGGGGTTAATTCAGGACATATTTTGGACAGTTCAAAGTTTTTAATATGCAAAGCCAAGCGGAAGCCAATCAGTCGGGCCACGCGGCTCAGGGGCGGGAAGATCTATTCCGAATACAGCCTAAGCAACAAACCACAGCATAGAGCTTAGGCGGGTCTTTCTAAGTAGAAATGACTAAGTGTTCTATGTTCCGTTCCTACAACTTGCTAGAATCTCTTGTGATAGCCGAGAGCCCTAATCGTAAGAAACAGGCAAGAATCTTAAACTATTTTTTACACATAGTAGATTTCTCCGTGACATAACTAGATTACTGCCTTACTAACGGCGTCAAATAGGTGCATAGTACACTCAGGTTTCAACTTTTATTTGAAACTTTTGAAATTAACTACGGTACAATCGTTATAAAGTACCATCGTTTGTTAATTTGCTTTAGTGAACGTAAACCACTATGTAAACGTCATACAATGTACTTTGCCTACTCTTCCTTTCTTAATGCGAATGTCTACATAACTCAATTTTGCTTTCACTAATCCCGTGAAGTGCGAATTATCCAAGTTGAACTGTATATATTTAATCCATGGGTATACGTTATGTATATTACACCGCCTATAACATGAAGTTTTCTCGTCCCCCATAACAACGCGCAAACTAAACATAAACACCATAGGGTGAAAATCCCAGACTTGGGGAAAACCCACATATTTATGGAAGGCACACAGTCAACTCACATTGCCACATAACAGATAATACACTAGCAAAAACGTCCCGGAGACACAAGCCTAAAAGGCACCAGGAATAATTATCCTGGACAAAGACGGTCTCGAACCCGCAACCTCCTGAATACCAGGAATGCAAGGTCGGGTAACTATCCAGTTACAGGATAGGGAAGTAAGGGATAATCACACTGACAGACATTTATATGCATAAAACAATAAAATCACCTCCGACACCTAGTCACCAAACACGCAACTAGCGGCCCAGTGACACACATGCATAATGACATCTGGTACCAGTAACAAGAATATATTCATCCCACGCCTACAATAACATAAGATTTGGGGACACGAATGTATTTAGTCGAAGGTTCTTTTCTATTACGGTAAGCCATGCTCACAACAGGAGAGCGAGCAATCAAGCTCCCACACACACACGTGCTGGACATATGCTCATCGCCAGACAAGTAACAGATAGTGCACACGTCAATGAAATTAGACACCATCGCAGTCAGCGTTAACACACTCATGAGTGCGCGACCTTCACCAGCGCAGGCGACTTACGAGCGGCCTGGACTGGCTGTGATACACACGGTCATTCACGTTGTTTTCAAAACCCCATAACTCCCAAAATAAGAATACGAGGAGCATTCCAAAAGACCCAAATTTTTCAAGCCAAAGCGTATTCTCATCTGCGTGTCTCAAACACACGATACACGTGCCATGGGACATACATTACAAGAAATTGTAACACCAGGACCTTAAACCAAGGCGGGTGCGAACTCACGATCACACAACACAGTCGTGCAAAAAACAAACTAACCAATGGTATTTTTGGCGCGAAAAACACAATCAGAAACCACACTAGGGACGCTAAAATCCCAACAGACAACGCAGACATGAAACACGGAGAATTACACGGGATCGCGGGTCCGAATGCCCAGTAAAAATCGGACGCCGTGGAAAACAAATATCCAGAATCCCAATTAGACTGAAATTGGCCCCAGACAAGCACATAAGTGGGTCAGATACACGTTTATAGTGACAGGTAGGTTCTTTACCATACATACTGGAGCATAGATTCGCCCCAGGGTACTCGCTACAACAGCCTACCTCGGCATTGGCGACCCAGGATTTCCCAATAAGGGGGCGTACCGAAAATCCTAGGCCTCCACGGGGACCATAATAGACTTCCTAGACATGGATTACACATAGTTACACAAGGCAGAAGTCTTGTGGATAACAATGTACACACAACATCGGTAAGCAAAAACAGGACAGATTAGCACACTCGCCCGCCCAGAATGCACAACAATGGCAACACTCGGACATTGGCAAAAGTCACGTTCCGGCAGCCGACATACGTAACATCAGAGACTTCCCGTACACAAGCACATGAAAACAAAACGCAAAACAAAAACACTGACTTGCGAATTCCAGAAGCATTGCAACACTGCTGTCGGCAGACACTATTGTTATAACGGAAGTGACCATGAAATGCTGACATGACCACAAAAACAAACCAATAATAATGGTATACATTGACACGGAATTCAGCGCTGTTACAATAGGCATAACATTTAGCAATGTACAGACACGATAGGCCGGATTTATCATAGGGCCACAGAAGCTTGTTTACAAGTGCGATAACAGATTACACGCGCCGGCTGACAATTAGCATCATGACACACGATAAGACGTATCCGATAAACGGCACGCGCGACAGCGCGCTGCAGCGGAACGTAACTACAGTCACGCAAGCCTCAGTAACCACAGCCACGGCACCTCCTGCCACACGCGACCACTAATCAGGGGCGAATACAGACAGGTGCTCTGAAGGAACAACCCCTCCCCCCCAATAACTACTTCTCTTTTTACTTTTTAATCCCAAAACCATCATAGGCGATCAGGACATGACCAGTCACACTACGATCAATTGCCACCTTAACATTACAAATGAGAGACCAGATTAGGACGTGACGTCACAGCGTCACCACACTTTACCATCCCCAGGAGCGGATAGAAAGCAGATATTGACCAAGTGAGGATGACAGGAGCACAGATGGATAATGCCAGCGGGATTACCATTATACCACCTTTCTCCATCCATAACCTTGTCACTCACAACATTAGCCAACACAAACACATAAACACATAAAAACAGCTAAACTACATGCCAAAATATACATCGGGGTTGATAGACTTCATGCGTCTAAAGAGAGGGCTCACTACGCCCTGGCTCTCAATGCTAACACCCGAGTATTAGGGGTGTGTCAGAAAGAATAGCAAGCGTAATGCACATCTCAATATAAAGAGATGCGGCCAAACTTAAACTAACAAATATTTTCTTATTAAATAATCCCGCATGCAAGGGACATAGTACTATTATACCTCCACCTATACCTATCCTTAAATGAGAGCGGATACGCCTCATATCCATCCGCACGCATGGAATATCCCACCCACACACCTGGGTTATTATTATTGAACCTGCATGGCACTTTTTTTTGAAAATGTTTACCCACTTGGGAAATACCTACCCCCGTCCACTCACTGTAAAGACATCCCAGCAGCATCACCGGCTCCAGGCCACCATTAACATGGAGTTCAAAGATGCGCAACCCTATCCTACCATGCTTTAAGCCTATTCAACAAATAACACCCCCCGGATCCCAATAACAAGGTACCCAACGACATGGAAACCTACTAACGCCTCCAGGAAACTCCACAAGGCATCAACGCTAGACATCTGACATGGCGACTACAGACCTAAAGTAGTCCATGCATTTAGAAGATTCTACAACACCAGAACACTTAAAAATTTTACATTATTTACACAGTAAATTATTTACAGATCACACTATTTTTTATTAACACAAAAGGAATCTGATGACACGCTGAATGGTGATGACAGCGTTAACGGAAGGGCAGAGGCGCCACACAGGAGCGGAGCTGGGGAAGGCGATGATGAGCCCTACCCCGGTTGGCTCAATGACCCAGACCAAAGAGACGAACTACGTAAGTTTGAAGCATTCATGGCCTGGCGCGGGCAAACGCCAAAACTGGGGGTGCCTCTAGCCTACCCCCCCCCCCCCCGGCAGAGGAAAGTTACACCCACTATGCGCCACGGTCGTCGAAGCCAAGACCTGCTGGGGAGACTTTTGACAAACGGGGGGAGAATTAGCCAACTCCGCACCGGACTCAGGAGAGGAACCAAGGGACGACCAAATTACGACTAGACTACTAGTTTAGCATGTAAGTAAGTAGAACTTCCATGGCGGGAAGTTAGTCTCCTACTCGCAGGAGTGAAGCAGGGTCTCAGGATTCAGCGGGATCAATCCTAGATCCGACAAGTCCTTGCCCCGCGTAGCATAGGTGAAGACAACCAAAACAAATGAAGAATGAATTAACAAATAATCAATAATATATATGGAATGAATGCGGTCATTCGAACCCGCGCCCACATAAATGGCTGACAACGGGTCACCAGAGATATTAAATGGTGACGCAGCGGGCAGCCAGAGATACTAAATAGGCATGCAGCGAGCTGTCTAAAGGGGTTCACGTGGGCCAACCCAACAATGCCAATATAGGCGAAGAGGAGCCCGGACGCTAAAATTCCCGGATGTTATTATTACTGCCAATATAGGCGAAGAGGATCCCGGACGCTCAAATTCCCGGACGATACTATTTTATCGGACGATTTTTCCCGAACGATGTCCAGTGCCCACATAAATGGTGACGCAGCGGGCAGCCAGAGATATTAAATGAGGAGCACAGCGAGCCCTTACAGGGGTTCTAGTGGGCAAGCCCAACAATGATGAATGCATCAATAAAATGAAGAGGATGGCCGGGCGAGGCGTTTGCCCTTTTGGCACCGCAGTCGCCCGGGACTTTATTAATTGCTAGTTATTAAGTAATAATATAAATGTCGACAACTAGTATTAAGGGAGCGGAATCCGGCGGTTCTAGAGACAACCGGTGTTTCTAGAATGCGTGCGGGTGGTGATCTGGGGAGGTAAAACTGCCCCGGGCGATCGCTCTGGTCAAAATTTTAGCATGTAAGACAGTTGCATTTGACACGCAACTTACAATTAAGCAAATTTTATAAGCGCTGTTGCTAAATAATAGCACAGCATATTTCGGCAATAGATTAAGGCAAAACCATACGGCTTATAAATATCAATTTTTTTTTCATTTATCATAATTTAGACTAAACATTTCGGCACCTGGCGACTAAAAAACCATTGCCAGGGTAAGCCCGATAATACATTAAGATAAGTAAGATTAAGGCAAAATATTTCGGCACCTGATGACAAACAAACCCGTCATCAGGGTAAGCTCGACAATACGTTAAGCTAACCTAGATTAAGTTAGACTTAAGTGGCGCCATAGTGATTTTTTATAATATGCGCAGCGATGGAAATGCTACATGTATTAACATATTCTATTTTTGCAGGAAAGCAAGGAATGTACATGTTTCCAGATAAACGGCCATTAACACATTTTTGTTTTGCAGATGACGAGGATTGCACACAAGCCTTTTGTAAATATATTTCCAACACCAACTTGTACACACTCTCCTATATCATAAACACATACACCCTCGCATACTTTTAGTTGCACCCTTAAAGGTGACAACGTCAGCGGTCAGCGGTGGACAGCATACGTGGGATGATGAACATCGCTGAACGCAAACACATCCCGCATACGCAAATGAAGCGTTACTTCAGGATCGAAGGGTGGCACGGAGGTTGTAAGTGCCGAACCTTCAACCCTAAGGTGGAATTCCGACCCACGGCGGAAAACCACGAGGTTATACAATAAGTACAAGGAAGGAATAGCGGACTAGCCACTAAACCGCACCAGGAACGGCCGAATAGGGAGCGGTAGTCAAGGCATGATGGTAAAATACGCACAAAGAATAAGAGGTATAAAATAACTGGCCACGTAAAAGAGCTCTACGAGGTATATATGATAGTTGATAATTGGAAATTGGAAATTATTTTGTATTTTCTCGCCATATCATGATAACGTCATACAATTAAAAGGTTCCACATGGTTGGCCAACATACCTATATATAGGGTACCAACATGGCAACCTTTATTTTTCTATGTTCATTATTATTACTATGTTTACTATGTTTACTTATAAATTATCAGGAATATTATAAATGTAATGATTATTATTATTATTATCAGTTCATACCTGTTATCATCATCATGACCACCAATGTACACACATACACGCACACTGATTATGCTTCTGTTTCTTTCATTTTTCTTTCTACTAACGATAAAATTTGTGAAGGTGTCCCGTTTTACCCCAACACAATAAACTATATTTTACGTATTCCTTTAACTTATACCCTGGGACACCTATTTTTCTCTATTTTCTTCCATCTTTCACACTAAAACATTGCAGGGAGCAATTTTTTCCCCAATAGAGCGCCGGACGGCACAACCACCCGTCCAGCCCTGGGTTTTTTCCTCCCTGCACAATACCAACACATATATCATGTCAAAATCACGTATTTTTTCGTTGTTGTACTTTTGAATATTTCAAATGTCAACTTTTTAAATGAACTGTTTTAAATTATCATATGTATATCCCAAAACCTACCCCTCTGAGCACAAGCTGATCTCACATCAACACGACATCGCTACACCTACACGACATCAACACAGAAGAAAAGAAGAAGAAGTACAAGGAGGAATCAACAACGATCCTTCACATCAACACCCCCACTCCACGTTCCGTTCCCGTTCGCGGGGACGCGAACTAATCGAAGAAGAAGACTTGTACAGGCCCGGGGGGCTGTACCCCCTGAGAGCCACCCCCCATCTTCTACTAAAACCACCCCAACTGGCAAACATCATAAGACCAGAACATCACCTTTACACGGCAAGAGGCGACCACCCAGCTCGGGAGGTTAGCCAACCACTTGCAACACATTCATAAACATTAACACTACAACTAACTGGGGCAGCTACGTCAACGGAATGCTGACTAAGCAACGGCGGGACCTATAAGAAGAGAGGCCTTTTCGGAGCATTATCTGTCATACAGTGTGTGTCGCCGAAGGCGCTGCTCCAGCTACCATCATCAGGTGAGACTCAGCAAGTGTTCAGATATCCTTTACTTTGTAAACACCCATCCACAATCTTGTACACTTAACTTGTATCAGTACTTACATTCCCCTAAAAGGGACTTACAATTTCACACTTACTGACCAATAAACACATGGTCAGTAAACTAGACTTGTCTTGATAATTACACGCCTCTTTACATCCTCATACCCTTCCTGACTCTCGTCACGATTGGCCGTGACCATAGTAGCCAGTAATTACTTGCTCAGGTTTCATTGTGCTTCCCGCACGCGACTGCATAGCAGCGAGCCGCTCACATAAGCACGCCTATTATATCACTCACTCCGTCCAGCTGGCAGACCAGCACAGCAGCCTGCAGCCAGAGGACCATCCCCTAACAGATACTTACGTCTTTATAGGAACACCCCTTAGCGTTTAAGTGCTAAACAACACACTACACTGGTAAGCTCACCCAGCTACGGGAAGCTACCCTCTCCTAGGAATCACCTTCCAAATTAGTACAATAACATAAGTGTTTTAGCCCTAACTACCCCCCAACTAAGGGATCTAAAACAATACTGAGGGATTTTTAACGCTCTTAAAAAATCCGACGGCTTCGGCCGGGTTTGAACCCGTTATCTTGGGCATAGAAGCTCAGCATGCTACCGACTACGCCACCGAAGCCGCCTGACAAAGTGGGAATCGGCTTCGGTGACGTAACTGGTAGCATGCTGAACTTCTATGCCCAATGTCGCGGTTTCAAAGCCGGCCGAAGTCGTCGGATTTTCTAAGAGCGCTAGAATCCCACAGTATGCTTTTCTTTGGAGGGGAAGTTCCAACGTTCGTTGCGAGTTGCTGGTTGGGGTGGCATCTAGTAGCCAAGTTCACAGCTAGGTGTCGTTGACGGTAGTACCAGGTAGCAACATTAGGAACTACTGCTTGAAATTGACCGTCTGCAGTCCTTACCTGAATTAAGACTAATACAGCCATTACAATTCACACCGTGTATCAGACAGATTCTACACTCACCCAAAGTACACGGGGTTAGATGACCGCGTTGTCGCAGCCCCTAAACTGAGGAACCAACCAGAGGTAGATTTCATTAGAAAGCTAACTATTGCAATGGGTACCATGTTTCGACTTCCGGAAAATTTCGACATATCTTCGCGTTTCACATGCCCCAGACCCCAAAACCACCGTCAGTTCAAAAGTTATATGTAATTTATGTACGTATATATATATATATATATATATATATATATATATGTATATCAGTTTATTGTGGACACGATAACTGCCGTAATTTTGCACCAATCACTTTGAATTTTTTTACCGAATATGTAAATCTCGGTCGAGTTCGTTACTGGGCTAACTCGGTCGAAGGAGGTGAAAATCGGGGGCTTTTTTCGAAAAAGTGAAATATTGATATAACTCTCTTAATATGTGAAATATCGAATCCGTTCAACGTTCATACTATGTGTCGGATAAAGCCCAAAAAATGATGTTTGAAGAGTTTTTTTATGGCACCAACCATTGACCAAAGGGGTGGGAAAAAGTGGGTTTTTCGGGAATCATTAATCATATCTCTCTTAATAGGCACAATATCAAAACCGTACAAAATGGAAAATATTCCCCTAATAATTACCTAAAATTTTTGTCTGAAAGAATTTTTGATATAACCCACCATTACGCCAAGGGATGAGAAAAATAATTTCGGAATTATAAGAAAATGCCAAGACCTATCAGTGGTTGCCATGGCAACACTACTAAATTGATGAGGGATGAGCCATCAGACGTTGCCAAGATAACGCACTTGCACGAGATCAGATTCAGATTTGCATCTAAGTGTGAAGCGGCTTCGGTGACGTAACTGGTAGCATGCTGAATGTCTATGTCCAAGGTCGCGAGTTCAAAGCCGGCCGAAGTCGTCGGATTTTCTAAGAGCGCTAAAAATCCCTCAGTATGCTTTCCTTTGGAGGAGAAGTTCCAACGTTCGTTGCGAGTTGCTGGTTGCGGTGGCATCTAGTAGCCAAGTTCACAGCTAGGTGTCGTTGAAGGTAGTACCTGGTAGCAACATTAGGAACTACTGCTTGAAATTGACCGTCTGCAGTCCTTACCTGAATTACAGACTAATACAGCCATCCCAAAGTACACGGGGTTAGATGACTGCGTTGTCGCAGCCCCTAAACTGAGGAACCAACCAAAATCTCTGCGGGAGATATAATTTTGCGTGAAGAAGTAACATAGTTACACATCAGTGTCGAAACCTTGCATAAGGATAGTGTGACCACAAGTATAAAAATGGACCCCAAATGACAAGAAGGTTACCGTTCCCATAAGACAATAAATGTTTAAAATAAGCATAAAATGACGAAAAACAAAGTTAATTAAGCTCCAATTATAAAATATCTTCTCGCAATAAATGAGGTCTGATCCTTCCACGAAAATCTGCATATTCTGCCTATTTTCGCCTATCCCCAAGTTTGTCCGGTGAAATCTACCTCCGCCTTCCAGCGTGCCGAGAGGCCTTTTTTTTTTTCAAAAGAAAACATCCTAGTATAATATATATTCAAACTTTGCTCGCTATTATCTTCAGGCTGGTTTTATGTTAAGATTTATTTCTTTCACATTTAACATATTTTTGTAACAGATCTGTTTTTATACATTTTAGTGTATGTGTTTTTTAGCTTTTAGACGATTAAGTTTTTAGAAATAGTTTTGAGAACAACCTTCTCTTATGGTAAATAATTTTTAATGCACAGCACTGTAAGTCTTGCATTTCTATTCATATTATTATTTGCGCTGAGGAAGGCCACAATGTGGCCGAAACCTGAACAATAAAAAGTACAAATTATTATTGACTTGAGGTTTATAATCTTCAGAACCAATTAATGTATATTAATTAAATTTATTGTTTTTTTTATTTAGTCAAATTACCCTCTAGGTTGGTGGTTCCCACGGACTCAGCGAGGGAACTCACCACTACCGCCTCTATGGGCAGTGTCCTGGAGCCAGGAACATCTGGTCGGGATGGATACAACTGGGGAGGTGTGATCAGTACTTCGCCCAGGCGGCCTCACCTGCAAAGCGAACAGGGGCCACATGAGGGATGGGAAGGGATGGAAGATTGGGATGGATAGGCGAGGAAGAGGGAAGGAGGCGGCCGTGGCCTTACATTAGGTACTGTCCCCGATAATCCGGATAGTAGGCTGTCAGATATCCGCCCCCTCAATCGGATTGCCAATAATCAATCGCACCGGCACAGCTCCATCAATGAAAATGGCACTGACAGATACTACCGAGATTAGAGCACAGTAGTTAACATGAAAATTATTGTGGAACACACCAAAATATACGGGGTTCATACTTACCTTTTACTTACCTATTCAATTTAATCTCGGGTCTGGGTTTTCAACTGGATCACTTAATAGTATGCCCTCACAATAACCTCCACCACGATATTTAAAATGAACCAAGTCGGAAACAAGAAAATTTAAACTGCACAATAATTTATTTCACATAAAGAAAATAATTTAACAAAATTTAACAACAAAATATACGTGGCAATCAGAAGCCATTGTCAATGCAACATGTCCTCCTGTAGGACTTGTAGACTTCACATACAAAAATTTCAGCTTTCTCTAGCTCAAAAGAACGTAATAATAAAAACAAAGCACTTTGGAATGGATAAGGGAGCTGGGACGAGACATAAAGCATTTGTTTCCTTGTTCATGAACTTCACATTTTATTTATAACCGCAAGGCTGCTATGTAGATGACCTTGGCCTCTATCATACAGTTATCTGGCCACCTGCGATACACCCTGCACCGTGTCGCATGCTTGCTTCGTCAAATGGACACACCTGTCCATCCAATGTTAGCATATGCTAGTTACCTCAGAGCCTAGCTCCTTTTCAAAACACTTTAAATGTTCACATCTCAACTCAAATATTATCACGCAAATCTTTTAAATGCTCCGTTCAAATATCAATGGATTACTCTAATAATCCCAAATCTTGTTTAATTGTATAATCCAATTCTTGAACTAGTGTTGTTTAGAGTATAATAACGAAAATGCTTAATGTTTATAACAAAATGTTCATTAATTAATTATAACATTTTAAATTGTTTATAACATTGTCAAACGACAATTGAAAAATTTATACATGCCTCTATTAATCCCGTTCGTTTCAAATTATTATTAAAGATATTTACATAGTTATTTACATTATTTATATTATTTATATTAGAAATACATTAAACCACACGTTTATCCGGTTGATAATTACTTAAATCGTGGTGATATAATCGACCAATGAAGGTTAGTTATATTTAAATTTTAGATTCAGGTTGAATAAGATTTAATAATTATTATTTGTGACGGTAACCTCCATTCAAAATCGTTATCTCAAATTATTTAAACAATCTTGTTAATTTTAACAGTCACTTCACATGAATAATTTTCAATGGACCTGAACAATACACTCAGCGGAAAAATACCTCGCTCAAAACGCACAAAATTGCACCAAAATTGACCCATAATTCATCATATATCTCATTATATATGGCATCAAAATCTTCCACAATACACACACAAAAAAAACTTCCACTTATAAATTCATCATCTTCATCAATATTACTGTGGGAACCTCCTTCACTTATTACAGGGCATTATTCATCAGCGACTTTTACACGTCCACTGAACTAACGATTATACATCCATAGTTCCTCTTTAAAAATTCTTATATTCATCAATTGTATCGAAAACTGTTATTATATTTAACCTTCGTGGGTTTCATTCATGAATCGATAAGAAGTAAAAATTTTCCAGTCACAAATAAATTTAATAGCAATTACGATTAGACACGCCTCCCTGGTCTATCAAAATTGAGATTAATATCATCAAAGTATCGCTGTATAAAAATACTATCTTCAATCAAAGTTCATCTAAACTGCATAAATAATCGAATAGAATACAATTAAACTGTGGACTGCAAACATTATTGTTCCAATCTACAATTGAGAAAAACTCCTATCAAATGTTCATTACTATAGTGTACTCAATAAATCGTACTCAAAGTTCATATTTCATAAAATTGTCTATAATGCAATGGTATTTCAGAATTGACGATAAATGTCTATGTTGCAATCATGTTCATAAAACGACTAGTATTTCCAAGATCGTCGATAAATTAGTAGATTTTAACGCTCTAAAATCTTTTAATCATTCTTCTTTCTTGAGGATGACAGAAAATTGGTCAAAGTAATTTACTGAACAGAATTACTTTAATAAAATGACACGCTGTCTGAATTCAAATTTGCCATAGAAAATCGTTAACTTTACAGTCAAATCGTGACTACAAAAATATGCAAATTACTGAAAGAATATATATTATCAGTCTCAACTGATCGACAAATTATATAAATATGCCAATGACATAATAATGTCTCAATAAATCGTAAAAAACGGCATAAATCAGCAAAGTGTACTGAGTACAGAAATATCAAGCAAGAATATGGGGCAAAATATATGGGACAGAAAATATGGGAAAAATGGTTGCTCAGATATCGCTAAATGGCTCAAATAAATCAAGAAACGTTCACGACTACCTTATCTGTTGATTGAAGTTCTAGAGGAAAATTTCCAAAGAAGACTGCTGATGGTTCCATTTCACCACCGTAAAGATGTGCTCCGACCTCGAACCTGGAACCTGCGCCCTCGGAGAATAGAACAGTTTCCTCATCCGGAAAACGCACTGCTCCGTGTAGACGATAGACATCCTTCTGGCAAAACTCTTCTGTGTGAGCCGGGTCCACCCTGGCCTCTCTTGAAATTTCCCTGAAGTTCTGGTAGAAATTCGCCATGAAGTTTATTGCAATTATTTCCGCAGAAATGTTCATAATTGTGGAGTATGAAGATATTTCCACTGCCATTTGATGTAATTCAGCGATGGATTACGATGCATGAGTGTAGTTGGATGTTCACTACATGCTCGCTTTTGTAGAATGACGATTAACGAAGCTCCATGCTGCTATTTCACTCCATTGATGTATGTCCCAATTGCATTAAAGTTTTAGTCTTCCATCTCCACTTCCGTTATAATAATAGTAGAAAGTACTGCCAGATTATATAGTTCCATTTTAGAATGTAGCGTTGTATCACCAAATGTAATCTTCAGTATCACGGTTGCAATACAAGTGTCAGCCGTAGCGTAGAATGTGGTATTATAAAAGTGCTTCTCAGGAGTCGAGAAAATCACTTTTGTCTGCAGTCTTAAAAACGCGAATATCTTCCAAAGTATAATAGTGAAAATGTTCAACTTTCGTACACGCCTCAATATTGTAATGCACAATTGAATTAGCATAAATGCAGTAGCTAACTCTTGATAGAGAATCTTGTAGACTCGTTTATGTGTGCGCTCCAACTTCGCCTAGTTTTAGTAACCGTAAAATTGTACTGCTGCACGCTCAGTGCTTGTTCGATGCTGTGGGCTCTTACCACACGTGCTAATGACGACTTGCTTCACTTAAGAACTCGAAGTCTGACAATATGAGAATCAGAAAAATGAGCCATGAGACCTGAGAACTATGAGACATGCGACATGAGAACTTCCTCTCTGCTGTGCAAGGCCTTTTATCAACTTCTTAAGGGGCGTATCCATCCCTTCCATAGCTTGTTCCTCCGTCATTGCTAGAAGTTCTAACTTTGGCTATACTTGACGGATTTTCAAATTTCAAAAACTCATAATTAATTTCTTCAAAATTCCAAATCAATGCCATAACTGAAAATAGATTTCCATAATTCTGCATGCCAAAAGTAATTAAATATGGTAATTTCAGTAATCTCCGTCTCCCTCCAAACTATCATTCATTGGTTCGAGCCTCTCCTCCAATAGCGTAACTTCTTCCTCAGCACAATTCCTTGTTTCCCTGCGACTGCGTCGTAAATCTCAGATCCTTCTCGAACAAAATCATGACGTCACGAAGAATCTCAGCTCATCCAGCCTACTTGCATGAAGTCTGCGTCATCCGTGCCTACGTCATGAATATACACGTCACAACTATGACGGCCATAACTTTATTCACATATACCAATACAGCCACCATGGTCTTAGTATAATTCAATTTACGGGGGCAGTACTGCCCCCGTAATTGAATTATGTAGAGACCACGGTGGCTATATTTGAAATTTATAAGGAGAGTTATGGCTGTCATAGTTATGACGTGGGTAGTCATGACGTAAGCACGGATGACGTAAATGTTATGCCAGCAAGCTACTTGAGCTGAGATTCTCAGTGACGTCAGCATTTAGTCGAGAATGTTCCAAGATGTACGACGCAGTCGCAGGAAACGAGGAATTCGGCTGAGGAAGAAACTATGCTATTGGAGGAGAGGCATGAACCAATCAACGATAGTTTAAAGGAAGACGGAGATTGCTGAAACTATGGTATTTTTATTACTTTTGGAATGCAGAATTGTGGAAATCCATTTGCAGTAAAAGCATTGATTTGGAATTTTGGTGAAATTTATTTTCAGTTTTTGAATTTTGAAAATCCGTCATGTATTAACGAAGTTGGAACTTCTAGCGATGACGTAGTATCACGCTTTGGAAGGGATGGTAACGCCCCTCGTGAAGTTAATAAAAGGGCTTGCGCAGAAGAGAGGAGTCCTTTTTCGTTCTCTGATTATTCTGAGATCTCATTCTCAGAGCATCGAAGTATATTTGTGAAAGTTCTTTTCTTATACATTCATTATAGTGAGACGTCGAAGTGAACAGCAGTGAAAAGAATCGTCTTTATAACGCGTGGCGAGGCCACTATATTAACGAGATCCAAGTCAAACTAGGTGAAGTTGAAACGGACCTTAGAAAGCTTCTACAAGTTTAGCTTCGAACAGTTAGCGGTCTACGATAAGCTAATTGTATTGTGCAGTGCTACATGCAGTTATAGAGAAAAGCTGAACAATTTCGACCGATTAGTTCGAAAGATATTAGCAGTTTTATACGACTGAGAAAAGTGATTATCTCGCCACAAGAGAAGCACTTTTATATAGCCAGAATCAACGCAACGGCTGACGCTGCGAGTGGAATAGAAAGACTTCAGATTGCTTGGTTACAGAACGATACAGTATAATGGAGCAATTGAATACGGCAGTTTGTTCTTCTGACACTACAACCGAAGAGCAGATGGAAGGCTAAGGCGCTTATTGCAATTGGGACATACTTCAACGGAGTAAGATAGCGACATGGAACTTCGCTAATTGCTATTCCACACAAGCGAACATGCGGTGAATACCATCTACACCCATGTTTCGTAATTAAAGGTTGAATACCATCGAACAGCCATAAAAACAATTTCATACTCTGAATATGAATAATTTCTTCGGAAATTTCTACAAAACTTCATGGCGATTGTCTACTGGAACTTCAGGGAATTTTTCAAGAGAGGTCAGGGATATCCCGACGCACAAAGAAGATTATTGCCGGAAGGATGTCTATTCGTCTTCGAGGAGCAGAGCGATTCACGGAGAAGGAAGCAGTTCGATTCTCCGAGGGTGCTATTTCCTATTTCGAGGATGGAGCTCAACTTTAACGTGGTGAAATGGATCCATCAGCAGTCTTCTTTGGGGAATTTTCCTCTGGAACGTCAATCGGCAGATAAGGTAGTCGTGAACGTTTATTGTATTTGAGTATATTAATGATGTTTGAGCAACCATTTTTCCCATATTTTTATCCTCATGTTTTTTGCCCTATTTTCTTGTTGAGATTCTTATTCTCAGTACACCTTGATGAGTTTTGCATTTTTCGACGATTTATTAAGACATTGTTATGTCATGGGCATAGTTAATGATTTTGGATCAGTTGAGACTGATATTTAGAATTTTCAGTAATTAATATATTTTTGATAGTCACGATTTGACTGTAAGTTAATGATTTTTAATGGCAGATTTAAATTCAGACAGCGTGTCATTTTATTAAAGTAATTCTACCCCAGTTTAATTACTTTGAACAATTTTCTGTCATCATCAAGAAGGAAGAACATTTAAATGATTTTAGAGCGTTAAAATCTCTTACGTTGTCGACGATCTTGGAAATACTAGTCGTTATTTGTATTGATTGCAACACAGACATTTATCGTCAGTTATGAATGAACATTGCATTATAGACACTTTTGTGAAAGAGTAACTTTAATAATGAATTATTGAATGCATTAAAGTCAAGTACTTTTGTTAGGAGTTTTTCTCAATTAGAGATTTATATAACGATGTTTGCATTCCCCAGTCTAATTGGATTCTATTCGACTACTTTACATTTTAGTCGCACTTTATTTGAAGATAGTATTTTCATACTACAATTTCTTTTAGGATGTTAATCTTAAATTTGATAGACCAGACAGGCGTATATAAGCGTATTCACTATTAAATTTGTTTGTGATTGGCAAGTTTTGACTTCATTTCGGTTCATGAATGAAATCCACGAAGGTTATAGAAAAACAGTTTTGAAACAATTAATGATTATAAAAATTTTTAAGTGGAACTATGAATGTATAATCGCTAGTGCAGCGCGTGTTGAAAGTCGCTGAGGTATAATGCCCTTGAATATGAAGGAAGTTCCCACAGGAATAAATGTTATAGAATTATTTGTGGAAGTTTTGTAAGTTATGTGGAAGTTGAATACCATATAGATTAATATATGATGATTTTGGGCATATTTTTAATGCAGTTTGTGCATTAACTTGTTAGCGAAGGATTTTCCGCTGGAGTAAGATTGTCATAGTTCGTTGAAAATAAATCAAGTGATTTACTCTTATAATTAACACGAGTTTTGAAAGAATTTGAGATAAGATTTTGAATGAAGGTTGCCGTCACAAATCATTATTAAAACCTTTATTAAACCAGATTGTGACATTAACATGTATAACTAACCTTCATTGGTCGATTATATTAATCACGATTATGAAAATTACCAACCGAATGGACATGTGGTCAATGTATTTATTAAATCAATAATTTAAACAATTTAATGTTAATATTGTAAATAATTGCTGTAAATATTTTTGAAAATAATGTAAAACGAGAGTGATGTTAAAGGCGTGCTTATAATATTTGTATTGTCTTTGACAAACATTATAAACAATTTCTAATTGTTATAAATAATTTATGTGATTTTGTTATAAACATTTAAGAGCTAATTAAACATTTGGATTGAAGTTAACAAGTTTAAGAAATTAACATAATGATCCAATAGGATGTGAGCAAAGTACTTGAAAGATTTGCGTAAATATAATGTGAGTTGTCTTGTAGACATATAAAAGTTTGAGAGAGCAAGCTGTATGTTACGTAAAACAGCATGTGAGAAGGGAGTGCATTTGACCAGGATGCAACAGGTTGGAAGGTAGCTCGCAGCTGGGCCAACATCTGGTTATCAGAGTGAGGTCGTCCACACTCCGGCCTTGCGACTATAAATACCATTCTCATGTTTATTAAAAGAAACCAAATGCTTTATATATGTCACACCCTGACGTCCTTTTCCAATCCAATTGTGTTAATAATATTACGTTATTTGGAGCTCTTGGGAGCTAAAATATTTTATATCATGTTGTATGATAATTTTTGCAAGTCCTACTGGAGGACGTAGTCAGATTGACTTGGGCTACTGATAGCCACGTTTATTTTGTTGTGTTAGTAAAATCATACCCTTTATTAGAAATAAAGCTTTTGTACAGTTCAAAGTTCTCGTCTTCGTCTTGGCTCATTTTTAAATGTCATGGTGGAGGTTATTGTGTGAACGGACTTTTAGTGATCCTGTTGTCAACTCAAACCCCGAGATAATTAAGAGGTAAGTAACGGTAAGTATGAACCCCCGTCTATTTTGGTGTGTTCCACAATGATTTCCTGCGAACTTCTGTGCTCTTATCTCGATAGTATCTGTCAGTGCCATTTTCATTGATGTAACTGTGCCGGTGCGATTTATAATTGGCAATCCGATTGAGGGGGCGGATATCTGACAGCCTACTATCCAGGTAAACGGGGACAGAAAGATTGGCGCCGTCAACGTGTGGGGCTTGTTCAACAACAATGGATTACCAGGTTGAACAATAGAAAGATTGGCGACCCAAGAGCGTGGGGCTGAGTCAACAGAAAGAGTGGCAAACCTAAAACGTGAGGTTCCATTAGACTCAAATAAAGAGGTTGATTCTTTGTTAGATGTCTAGGCCAATTGTAGTATTTAAGAGTGTGATTATATAGGAATTAAATGTTGTATTGTATTAGGAAAGTTACACTCAGAAAAGATCAGATCTTATACAACTTGAGAAAGGTTAAATAGGCTGGAAACTTAGAAAAATCGCCTATAATCTGGAATCTTATTTTATTTGACCGGCTTATGACATTTCAGTCATATTAAAGATAAATTTAAATTATTTGGATTGTAAATGTAAATTATTTGTGTTAGGATATTTTAAAATGAGCCAGAGAAATTTGAACATGTGCTTGAGTTTGTTTCAACATGAAGTATCGTCGAAAGTTAATCATAAGGTAGTTATAAGTTAGATTTAAGACAGAAAATTGATCAAAACTATATATGGTGAAAAGTGTTGCTCAAATGTTGTTATTTTGCTCTTTTGATGTATGTCCCTACAGCAATCCATTTTGAATAATATTGTAATGGCAGATGAAAGTATGAAGTTGATGTTAGAAGAATTGAAAGCTAGCATGAATGAAAGTGCGAGGGAGATGTCTGCTAACATGAATCGCAATATGAAGCAGATGAGTGAGAGTATGAAAGAGATGGAAGCTAGGAATACTAGTCGAATGGAGGAGAATGCTAGTAATTTGAATGCAAGAATGGAGGAGAATGCTAGTAATTTGAATAGTAGTATGAAGGAGATGGAAGCTAGGAATACTAGTCGAATGGAGGAGAATGCTAGTAATATGTCTGCTAATTTGAAGGGTATTCAAACTAGTGCTGCTAATTTAGAGGAGAATATGTCGCGTTTACAGATTAATACCCTAGGAATTGAAAATACTGTAAGTGACATGCGCACAGACGTGTCTAATGTTCATAAAGATGTGTCTATTGTGCATAAAAGTGTTGATGATGTTAAATTTGATGTGTCTAAGGTACAGAAAGACCTTACAATGTTAAATCTAGATGTAGCTAATGTCCGAGGGGATATTTCTTGTGCTAGAGCCGAGGTAGTTGTTGTCAAAAACGATGTAGCGACTGTCCAAGACAAGGTCGAGGAAGTCCAAAAAGAAATTCAAAAAGCTAGAACTGATGTATCCAATGTTCAGGTAGACATTAATAACATTCATGCGGATATAACTGAGGTGCAAAGTGACGTAACTAAGATTCAGGTAGAGGTCAACACAGTTTTCGTAGATATTACTAAAGTCCAAACTGATGTAAATAAAGTCAGGGAAGAAATCGAAAACTCAAAAACTCTTTGTACGCGGAATATAACTGCATTAGCGACTAGGTTAGTCGATGAATCAGTTAGAACAACAACGTCTTTAGCAGAGTTGAAGTATGATGTAGAGGTCATGAGAACACAGGTATTAGACCACAATAGAGTATTAAAAGAGGATATCGAAGTAGACATAGCCGAAATGTTAACAGCAAACGTAGCGGTATGGAAAGACGAGTGGAATAAGTCAAGTGGGGAACATGTAACCCAAATTCAGGAAAGGATTGAAAGAAAACTTGCCAGTACGCAGATAGAAATTAACAATGAAGTAGTACAGATTAGGAAAGATTTAAGCGTCAGGATAAATTCGCTATCCGAAAAACAAGTTGACGATAGAACACAACTAGATCAGGATATGCAAACTTTAAAATCTACATTAGAGGAACAGATGCATAAAGTTGTCTCGGATATAAATGAAACGACGAGTAAACTGAAAAATTTGAAGTTAGGAGAGACTAGTTTAATGGAGAACTACAAAGAAGAGATTATCAAGAAAGTCTTAACAGAAATCACCGACAAGGATACAGAAGGCTTAGCTTGCGAATTAAATAGGAATTATACTAGAAGACATAACCTAGAGCCAGAAGAAAGAGACGTGACTCCTGAAGAACGTGTATCCAGATTCAGAGAGGAGGATGACGAGAGGAACATGGAACCTGAGTGGAATTATCGAGATAGTGGGAAAAACTATCCGGATTCATATCCGAGGAACGTGACGGTCATTAGGAATTTCGAAGACAAACCACAAAAATTCAGTAACACTGATAGTTTGACACCTATCGAGTATGTAAGAAATCTCAAAGATTATTTCATCGAAGCTCACATTCCCAGAGAGAGAGAGATGAAGATAGTAGAGAGATATCTGATTGGAGGACCCCTTGAATGGTTTCGCGCATTTAGATACACATTCAGTAACTTTGACGAGTTTGCAGAGGCATTAATCAAGCGATTTTGGTCTATAGAAGCGCAGAATTCGTTAAGAGCGGAGGTGTATTCAAGAAAATACTCAGGTACTCTTCCAACGAGGTACGCTGATTTCTTTACGAGTCAGTTGTCCCGCTTGAGATTTTTGCAACCCCCATTGTCCACGGAGCAACTAATAGATGCGATTTCTCGTATGCTGCCAGTTGAGGTGAGGAGACTTATAATTTCGTCCAACATCAGGGATTTATCCAGCATGGATGAATTACTAAGAAGGTTAGACTACACAAGTCCAATGCCTAACGTAGTCCAGAAAGGTCAAAGGCAGGAGTTTAAAGAAATCAATACGGTATACATGGACCAAGTCCAACAAACTGACAAGCCAGAGCAGGAGAAAACTGACAATGTAGGTCCTCACAGGAATAATCAGTTTAGAAATTACAGATCACAAGGTTACCGACCGTATCAACAGAGAAGAGGTTGGAACTACAACCGAGGAAACTACAATGGAAGAGGCAGATATTACAACAATAATGGGTATAACCGTAACTATAATAGGAATAACCAAAACCAAAATATAAACCAGAATACCCAAGGTCAGGTTATGACACCTGATCAGTATCAGCAAAGAGAAAAGGAAAGCCAGCAATACTTAAAAGAATTAAGGGATAAAGAAGCTGACAATCAAAAGAAAAGGCAGGATGTTGTAATCGATCCTGGACCTTCTACGAGCCAGCAGAACTTAGAAAATAGAAATACTGGTCAGAAGAGGAATTAGAGAGGAAAGAATACATTAACCTCATAAACCCAGAGTAGAAGAGATAATGATTAAGGAACATAGAGGAAATATCATACTAGAGTAAGCCAGTAATAATTCAATTTCGTGTTCAAGAGAGTTGAGATACTTGTAACATTGAGTTTAAAAACAATTTGCAACTGTTTTTAAAACGTGGTGGGAGGAGAATGCCCCCGTAATTGAATTATGTAGAGACCACGGTGGCTATATTTGAAATTTATAAGGAGAGTTATGGCTGTCATAGTTATGACGTGGGTAGTCATGACGTAAGCACGGATGACGTAAATGTTATGCCAGCAAGCTACTTGAGCTGAGATTCTCAGTGACGTCAGCATTTAGTCGAGAATGTTCCAAGATGTACGACGCAGTCGCAGGAAACGAGGAATTCGGCTGAGGAAGAAACTATGCTATTGGAGGAGAGGCATGAACCAATCAACGATAGTTTAAAGGAAGACGGAGATTGCTGAAACTATGGTATTTTTATTACTTTTGGAATGCAGAATTGTGGAAATCCATTTGCAGTAAAAGCATTGATTTGGAATTTTGGTGAAATTTATTTTCAGTTTTTGAATTTTGAAAATCCGTCATGTATTAACGAAGTTGGAACTTCTAGCGATGACGTAGTATCACGCTTTGGAAGGGATGGTAACGCCCCTCGTGAAGTTAATAAAAGGGCTTGCGCAGAAGAGAGGAGTCCTTTTTCGTTCTCTGAGTATTCTGAGATCTCATTCTCAGAGCATCGAAGTATATTTGTGAAAGTTCTTTTCTTATACATTCATTATAGTGAGACGTCGAAGTGAACAGCAGTGAAAAGAATCGTCTTTATAACGCGTGGCGAGGCCACTATATTAACGAGATCCAAGTCAAACTAGGTGAAGTTGAAACGGACCTTAGAAAGCTTCTACAAGTTTAGCTTCGAACAGTTAGCGGTCTACGATAAGCTAATTGTATTGTGCAGTGCTACATGCAGTTATAGAGAAAAGCTGAACAATTTCGACCGATTAGTTCGAAAGATATTAGCAGTTTTATACGACTGAGAAAAGTGATTATCTCGCCACAAGAGAAGCACTTTTATATAGCCAGAATCAACGCAACGGCTGACGCTGCGAGTGGAATAGAAAGACTTCAGATTGCTTGGTTACAGAACGATACAGTATAATGGAGCAATTGAATACGGCAGTTTGTTCTTCTGACACTACAACCGAAGAGCAGATGGAAGGCTAAGGCGCTTATTGCAATTGGGACATACTTCAACGGAGTAAGATAGCGACATGGAACTTCGCTAATTGCTATTCCACACAAGCGAACATGCGGTGAATACCATCTACACCCATGTTTCGTAATTAAAGGTTGAATACCATCGAACAGCCATAAAAACAATTTCATACTCTGAATATGAATAATTTCTTCGGAAATTTCTACAAAACTTCATGGCGATTGTCTACTGGAACTTCAGGGAATTTTTCAAGAGAGGTCAGGGATATCCCGACGCACAAAGAAGATTATTGCCGGAAGGATGTCTATTCGTCTTCGAGGAGCAGAGCGATTCACGGAGAAGGAAGCAGTTCGATTCTCCGAGGGTGCTATTTCCTATTTCGAGGATGGAGCTCAACTTTAACGTGGTGAAATGGATCCATCAGCAGTCTTCTTTGGGGAATTTTCCTCTGGAACGTCAATCGGCAGATAAGGTAGTCGTGAACGTTTATTGTATTTGAGTATATTAATGATATTTGAGCAACCATTTTTCCCATATTTTTATCCTCATGTTTTTTGCCCTATTTTCTTGTTGAGATTCTTATTCTCAGTACACCTTGATGAGTTTTGCATTTTTCGACGATTTATTAAGACATTGTTATGTCATGGGCATAGTTAATGATTTTGGATCAGTTGAGACTGATATTTAGAATTTTCAGTAATTAATATATTTTCGATAGTCACGATTTGACTGTAAGTTAATGATTTTTAATGGCAGATTTAAATTCAGACAGCGTGTCATTTTATTAAAGTAATTCTACCCCAGTTTAATTACTTTGAACAATTTTCTGTCATCATCAAGAAGGAAGAACATTTAAATGATTTTAGAGCGTTAAAATCTCTTACGTTGTCGACGATCTTGGAAATACTAGTCGTTATTTGTATTGATTGCAACACAGACATTTATCGTCAGTTATGAATGAACATTGCATTATAGACACTTTTGTGAAAGAGTAACTTTAATAATGAATTATTGAATGCATTAAAGTCAAGTACTTTTGTTAGGAGTTTTTCTCAATTAGAGATTTATATAACGATGTTTGCATTCCCCAGTCTAATTGGATTCTATTCGACTACTTTACATTTTAGTCGCACTTTATTTGAAGATAGTATTTTCATACTACAATTTCTTTTAGGATGTTAATCTTAAATTTGATAGACCAGACAGGCGTATATAAGCGTATTCACTATTAAATTTGTTTGTGATTGGCAAGTTTTGACTTCATTTCGGTTCATGAATGAAATCCACGAAGGTTATAGAAAAACAGTTTTGAAACAATTAATGATTATAAAAAATTTTAAGTGGAACTATGAATGTATAATCGCTAGTGCAGCGCGTGTTGAAAGTCGCTGAGGTATAATGCCCTTGAATATGAAGGAAGTTCCCACAGGAATAAATGTTAAAGAATTATTTGTGGAAGTTTTGTAAGTTATGTGGAAGTTGAATACCATATGATTTTGGGCATATTTTTAATGCAGTTTGTGCATTAACTTGTTAGCGAAGGATTTTCCGCTGGAGTAAGATTGTCATAGTTCGTTGAAAATAAATCAAGTGATTTACTGTTATAATTAACACGAGTTTTGAAAGAATTTGAGATAAGATTTTGAATGAAGGTTGCCGTCACAAATCATTATTAAAACCTTTATTAAACCAGATTGTGACATTAAGGGACACTGGGACTGAAATTTTAGTGAAATTTGTGGAAAATGTCGATTTTCGTTTTTTTCCATATTAATACACCCCTATCCCCTGCGGATCATATAGCAGTGTTTTTATCCGAATTCCGCCATTTTTAAAGCCCTGGCGTAGCTTTAAAATGCACGGTGTGTCCTTTAAACGCCCCAGCACAGTAAGTGTCCTGAAGGTTCTGAGTCTTGGTGTTTCTACAATCGAAGTATCGCAGCTGGTAAAACACCACAGAGTCATGACAAAATGGCTGTAGAACTTTATGAACCCTTAGTTGTCAAGATTATGCCTGTTTATCAAAGGCTGGCATCAGATGAGCTACTATCCAGATGCATCCGTGGTGCTACTGAAAATCAGAATGAGTCACTGCGTTCTGTTATCTGGAGGAAGTGACCAAAGGAGATTTTTATTTCACGGAAGATACTTGAAATTTCTGTTAGTAATTCTGTAGCAGAATTTAACATGGGGTGTAGTGCAACAACAGAGTTGAAATCAGGAATAAGACTAACTTCAGTATCTCATGTCACAGCACAAACACTTGAAAGATGTGTCAGTCGCAGGAAGTATGTAAGTCCGCGGTCATAATTGGAGAAGTGAAAGGCATGTCGACGGAAGGTGAAACTGACGGAAATGAAGGAGGAGGCTGCAAAACAGAAGAAGGAGGGTGTCACATATGCTGTAGGACAATCCTAATGTCATTGGTAAGCTGAAACCTTGTAAATTGTGCATCATTTTAGAAAATTGCTGTTTTCTCTGATTCACTTTTTCAGGCATTCAAAATGTTACTCGCGTCATAAATCTTATGATATTGCTTTCAAAATGGGAATTTATTATCTTCATTGCAATGACTATAAACCTGCGGATCGTTTTTTAGATTGCACTTTTGGTATGGCTGCAAAAAAAATTCAAACTGGAAAAAATACGATTTTTTTGTAGAAAAAAACTTGGATATGGAAAAAAAAAAAAATTCTTGGCCCTCATTAATGCAATTCAAAATCGGATCCGTAGGTTTCTTCCAATTGTTATAGTGCAACAGAATATTACCTAAAAGTTACACTATCTTGTTTTTTTTAACGCGGCTGACCTTTATAAAACTTGAATAATTAGCACAATAAATGTACAAAATAATTAATATCTGGAGAACTAATCAACTTACAATGCTCACGTTTCCCACAGTGGTTAATAATATGACTATTCATAACCATATAAAATTTCAAAGCTGTACCTCAGTTTATATAGAATTTGAAAATTTCAGTCCCAGTGTCCCTTAACATGTATAACTAACCTTCATTGGTCGATTATATTAATCACGATTATGAAAATTACCAACCGAATGGACATGTGGTCAATGTATTTATTAAATCAATAATTTAAACAATTTAATGTTAATATTGTAAATAATTGCTGTAAATATTTTTGAAAATAATGTAAAACGAGAGTGATGTTAAAGGCGTGCTTATAATATTTTTATTGTCTTTGACAAACATTATAAACAATTTCTAATTGTTATAAATAATTTATGTGATTTTGTTATAAACATTTAAGAGCTAATTAAACATTTGGATTGAAGTTAACAAGTTTAAGAAATTAACATAATGATCCAATAGGATGTGAGCAAAGTACTTGAAAGATTTGCGTAAATATAATGTGAGTTGTCTTGTAGACATATAAAAGTTTGAGAGAGCAAGCTGTATGTTACGTAAAACAGCATGTGAGAAGGGAGTGCATTTGACCAGGATGCAACAGGTTGGAAGGTAGCTCGCAGCTGGGCCAACATCTGGTTATCAGAGTGAGGTCGTCCACACTCCGGCCTTGCGACTATAAATACCATTCTCATGTTTATTAAAAGGAAACCAAATGCTTTATATATGTCACACCCTGACGTCCTTTTCCAATCCAATTGTGTTAATAATATTACGTTATTTGGAGCTCTTGGGAGCTAAAATGTTTTATATCATGTTGTATGATAATTTTTGCAAGTCCTACTGGAGGACGTAGTCAGATTGACTTGGGCTACTGATAGCCACGTTTATTTTGTTGTGTTAGTAAAATCATACCCTTTATTAGAAATAAAGCTTTTGTACAGTTCAAAGTTCTCGTCTTCGTCTTGGCTCATTTTTAAATGTCATGGTGGAGGTTATTGTGTGAACGGACTTTTAGTGATCCTGTTGTCAACTCAAACCCCGAGATAATTAAGAGGTAAGTAACGGTAAGTATGAACCCCCGTCTATTTTGGTGTGTTCCACAATGATTTCCTGCGAACTTCTGTGCTCTTATCTCGATAGTATCTGTCAGTGCCATTTTCATTGATGTAACTGTGCCGGTGCGATTTATAATTGGCAATCCGATTGAGGGGGCGGATATCTGACAGCCTACTATCCAGGTAAACGGGGACAGTACCATCCCGGCATTTTCCCGAAGACGAAGTGGGAAACCATGGAAAACCACTTCGAGGATGGCTGAGGTGGGAATCGAACCCCCTCTACTCATTTGGACCACCCGAGGCTGAGTAGACCCCGTTCCAGTCCTCATACCACTTTTCAACCCAGGAGCTCCGGGGCGGCAGCTAACCATGCTGACCGCTACGCTACGGAGGCGACTAAATTTATTGGTATAAGGAGTAATACAATTATTAAATACACATTGGTATTTCATTTAGTTTAAACGTCACTAGCAGTAGTGCCCGGCTTCGCCCGGTGGATTTATTTGTTTTATGGATGACAATGAATACTACTACAGAACTGGAGCGCTCAAGGATAACGATCGGAAAGCACCAACGCTTATTGCAGCTGATAACCTCAGTATACTGCACCAACACCATCGCCCTTATACAGAGGCGTACTATTGTCATGATGATAACTGTTTTAAAGGTCCTAAGAATTCTTTTTGCACTAATTACTCCCCGTGACTGCAATTTATAAGCAGCTCGCAATTCTGCACCAGAACACTGGTAGGAGTGACGTGATGCAGCATGCATTCTTTTTTTTAGCATATGGCTTTTAGTGCCGGGAGTGTCCGAGGACATGTTCGGCTCGCCAGTTTGTAGCTGCTTCTAGGCGAACACCCAATGGGTGAGCTACAAGTACCGTCACGTGTGGAGTGTTGTCTGGGGAGAAAAGTTTGAATGTAAGGACGAGTAGTTGGAAGATAGCGGCTGTGGCCTATAGTTAGGGACCAACCACGGCATTTGCCTGGAAGGAAGATGGGAAACCACAGAAGACCATCTTCAAGGTTACCGGCGGGGGGATTCGAACCTCCTCGCCTCCTGGATGTGAGCGATTGCCAGCAGCCATGCCGTAACGACCACGGTTAACTCACTCTGTGCAGCATGCATTGCCAGGCAACAAGAGACTTGTGTATTATTGAAGCTGTTCGGGAGCGCTTGTTCTTCCGACTTACTCAACAAAAATCAATCTTTAAGGTTACCTGAGAGGTGTAGCTTAATGCTACATAGCCTAAACTATTCCTCTTGAATCAGGCTATCATATACAAAAATAATTCGACTGGTAGTTCCAGAGATTAGCGCGTTTAAACACACAAACAAACAAACAAACAAACAAACAAACTCTTCAGCTTTATTATATTATTAGTATAGATTAAAGAAGCATTTAAATAATTAAGTTCATATCACTGCTCTCAAACTAAGCTAAGAACAACTAACTGGCTGTTTGAAGTTTATTAACGACCTTCAGGAAATAGACATCTCAAGTGATATGGTACTGGAACAACCTAAATTCAGAGAACTTGTTGACAATCATCAATTTCCAGATCACCCGAACATTGCATCCAACAGAACCTGGACGGAGGAGCGTAGAAAGATCCATAGCGAGAAGATGAAGAGATTTTGGGAAGACAAGAAAGCAAGATCAGCGCTCCTTAGACGGGCATAACGGTGTAAAAATAATAATAATAATAATAATGATAATAATAATAATAATAATAATAATTTTTATCGTATGGCCTTTAGTGCCGGGATTGTCTGAGGACATGTTCGGCTCGCCAAACGCTGTAACGGCTTCCAGCGGACACCCACGGGGTGAGCTACAAGATCCGTTCAATTTCAAGTAGTTCCAACGTTCACCACGAGTTTCAACGAAATCTAACCTAGAAATTTAGCTTCACACAAGTTTAGTTAGTGAAAGGAGCTTTTACATGCGCTTTACTTCCCCTCCGAAGGTAGGCATACTGAGGGATTTTTAACGCTTTTAAAAAATCTGACGATTTCGACCGGGTTTGAACCCGCGATCTTGGGCATAGAAGCTCAACATGCTACCAACTACGCCACCGAAGCCACCTTTCTTCAACATTAGAGAACCACCTATTACAATTGGGTACAATCTTGTTGACCGACTGAAAAACATTCAATATCGAGTTATTATTTTACATCCCCTCGTACTATTATGCGATTTTAAGAAATCACACGAGGAAATAGGGGCAGATAACCTCTCTGCTCCACTACTTAAAACAACAGTAATATAGGAGGAAATGATTTCCTTTTGCTGCCTTAATTTTGCACGCGAGTGTACTGTATATGTTTACACGATCTCAGGAGGAATTAATCATTATGACCATGCCGATGTTGGAAGATATCAACCCTTCCCGTACTTAATATATAATTCCCCTGCAATACTCGTAGATTGGTGCGTGAATCGTCGTAGCGTGATGTGGCAGGTTTTTATCTACCTCACCAGCTGTTGTTGCTAAAAACAAGCCAGTCGAAAAATTGCAGGAAATAGCAGTATTTTATCATGTGCGTGCGTATGATTCCGAGAAATACAAAGCTTCCCCCTCCCACTTTACTATCGGCGAACATCTGACGTGGCGTCCGTCACCTGGTCTTATCTAGCAATAACGGTAACATTGCAAATACATCCAAGTAATGCGATATTGAGGAAGCGAAATTAATATCGTTATCAAATTAAAAGTTAGCGGCTTCGGTGGCGTAGTTGGTAGCATGATGAGCTTCAGTGCCCAAGATCGCGGGTTCAAACCCAGCCGAAGTCGTCGGATTTTTTAAGAGCGTTAATAATCCCTCAGTATAGCTTCCTTCGGAGGGGAAGTAAAACCGGCGGTCCCATGTCATGGCCAACTGAAAGTTAAAATATCCATTAAACATAAACTTCATACAAAAGTTTCAGAGGGGATCCATGCCTTTAGAGCAGGAAGATATGGCAACGCTGCATATTGGTGAAACAAAAAAACAATGAACATGTTGTAGAGTGTTGTTATCTAAACCATATAAAACAAGGAAATGCATTAAAAAAAGGGAGTGACCTAACCTTATAAACAAATTTATTACTATTTGCTGCTTTAATAGGGCGTATAAACGCCTGTAATACCACTACGAGCTACCTGAACGACAGGCATTAATAAGTTACCTATGATTCAGACCATTGTCTCCTTACACCCACGCTAGTTATTTATTAGCCTACTTTTCACATTTTGCAAAAATGAGGAAAAAGTAGTCTTATGAGATCGGGCAAATGTGTGTCTGTCTGTCTGTCTGTCTGTCTGTCCTTCTGTCTGTCTGTCTGGCTGTGTGTGTGTCCCCCCCTATCAACTCCTAAACGGCTGCAGCAATCAAAACCAAATTTAGTATGAGTAAAGATGTGCCCCGGAATAGCTCACGTCCATATTTGAAAATGATGTCAGTGCTACCAACTGCTGAAAAAACGCACTAGAAATTTGAGCTCCATGTTGGATATCCTGCAAGGTATGCATAGGAGCTATTCCAAAATTGGCACACATGTAGATAATACTATTTTAGTTTAATTTCCAGGAGGCCAACCATGACAGTGTTGCCAAAATAATTTTAAGCCTTCTGATAGGTCCAATGTTTAAATGCATATAACTTCTACACTATCAACTGGATTTCAACCAAATTTTGTATGTAATATCTGTACATAAACAGATATGACTGAGCGTATTCTTAAGAGCCACCAGGGCTGCCAACTGTTAATAACTGCTCTCTCTATTTTTTTTATCAAAATACCAATATATCAGAATGTGTGCAAGCCGACAGCTTTAAACTATGCACACGTATAGTACCTGACATGTTTGATTAATTTTTGAGTAACTTATATACGTCAGTTCTACCAACATGATTCTAAGCCTGCTGATAGGGCCAATTTTTAAATACATGTAACTTCTATACTATCAGTAGGATTTCATCCAAATTTCGCATGTGCTATGTGTAACATATCAGATATGACTATAAGTATTCTTCAGTTCAATCAGGGCTGCCAACTGTTAATAAATGCTGTCTATATTTTTTACCATAATATCAATATATCAGAAAGTATGCAAGCCAACAGCTCTATACTTTGCCCACGTATAGCACCTGACATTCTAGATTAATTTGGAGTAATTAATACAAGGCAGTGCTGACAACATGATTCTATGCCTGCTGATATGTCCAATTTTAAAATACATGTAACTTCTATACTAACAAATGGATTTCATCCAAAATTGGCACAACAAGATATCATAATATTTCAGATTATTTCTGACCAGCACACGCATGGTATTGTTGGCAACATGCTTTTACGCGTGCTGATAGATCCAGTGTCTAACTGCAAGTAACGTCCATTGAACTTCAACCAAATTTTGTATTCTGTACCTTAAGAGATGGAACTAAGAATATATTCAGTCACCAGGGCTGCCAACTGTAGTGCTCTATTAGGCTACATTATACCAGGTATATTTTGAACTAATTAGATATTTCGATATTACCAACTTAATTTCGTCATTATTCTAGATAGGTTCATATTCTGTAGAATAATCATTGGCATGAAAAGTAGGCTGTATAGTTCTTAACGGAACTTCTTGTTTATACTCGTTTGATTGATGTGAAAATGATCTTGTTCATAGGCTCATATCAACACCATGTCTTAAGGTAACCAGGAAGTGTAGAATCACCGCCAAATGCAACCTTTCATACTGTACTTCATCTTGTATCCCTAAAAGACTTTGGTTGGTTGGTTGGTTGGTAGATGATGATGATGATGATGATGATGATGATGTTGATGATGATAATTGTTGTTTTAAGGGGACTAACATCTAGGTTATCGGCCCCTAATGGTTTGGGTGATCGTTAAGATTATAATGAAATGTAAACTATAACTAAACCTAACTACTAACTTACATACTAGAAGAAGGCATGGAAAACAAAAGGAGAATAAGGCAAATAAAGGAAAGGAGGAAAATAAATGCCCTCAACCCTCGAAGAATGCGGATTGAGGGACTTGGAAGGAAGGAGAACCATGAAAGGCAGATAGGAAGGTCCGCCCCAGAGATAATGGATAAAAGGGGGAAAATCGGACCCAGCTCAGGATGAAGAAAAAGAAGGCTGACCCCTCGCAGAAGGAGGGTATCAGAATAGATGAGACAAGGGCCAATTAAGGCGGGAAAGGAAGAGACTCCCTAGGCCTCAGATACCCTAATACCGTCGGGGTCGGAAGAGAACAAGAGAGGTCGATAGGAAAGAAGACGGAGAGGAGCCCGGTATTAGTAAGTGGAAGCAATGCCGGACTCAGCTGGGGCCCCGTGGTCGCCAACCCACGTCTCACTAGATGTGAGCCCCTGGAGGGGGGGGGGTTGGTTGGTTGGTTCCTCAGATTAGGGGCTGCGACAAAGCGGTCATGTAGATCCGTGTCTTTGGGTGTGTGTAGAATCTGTCTGATTACCGGTGTTAATTGTGATGACTGTATTAGTGTGTGTTTCTGAAATTCAGGTAAAGACTGCAGACGATCAATTTCAACTGCGGTTAGGACAAACGTTGAAGGGCTTAAGGACCCGGAAAGGTTTCAATATGTGAGTCTTTGAGAGCTCTATAAAACTAACCAAATTTAGAATATCACTTCCGGCCTAATTTATTAAAAATGTTTTAACAGCATGAAAATAAGGGCATGCAAAGGACTGTTTTCTCTAACTTTTTACTACCGATTAAAAAAAGAAGTCAACCCCTGGCACTATACAGCCCATGACGGGCTAAGGCCGACCAAGCGACCGCTGCCCAGCCATTTGGCTTGTAGATATCGGGGTGACGCGTCATCAGCGCGTCGGGTCCCCTCGGCCGTTAATCTTGGTATTCGTGATCGGGGCGCTGTCTCACTGTCAGACAGCTACTCAATTGTCCTCACGAGGCTGAGTGCACCCCGTCCCAACCCTCATGTCAGTTTTAAAATCCCTGACGGAGCCGGGGATCGAACCCGGGGCATCCGGGTGAGAGGCAGGCGCGCTACCCCAACACCACGGGGCCGGCCTTTACTAACGATTAGTTAGTTAATTCCTATTTCATTTAAATACGAGAGTTAAAGCGTGATTATCGTTGATGCCTTTCACAAGGGCATTCAGGTTCCTAATTACTTAAATGCGTTTCACGTCTCTAGCGCATGCGTCGACTCGGTGTCACCCTGGAGAAACATGGTGGACAGATCAAGAACCATGCAACACTGATTGTTGTTTGCGATGGTTCCTTGAGACTTTCTGGAATATAATTATAAAGGAAGGGGAATACAGAAGACTTATGCATGGCAAAAGCTTAAAATAATATGAACAAAGTACAGTACTGTTCGTAGAAAGTGAAACACCCAGAAGAAATGGTCGGAGACACTCCCAGAACAGGGGTCGTGTAGGCCTGCGGTACCATACCAAGTGATTGAAATCGCAGAGATATGGCGTGCACAATGGTCCACCAGTGTCCTCTCTCGTGGGACCGGACAGGTCAGTGTTCCACACAGCTCTGTCGGGGTGGGGCCGTCATACCAGGTGGAAACGTGTAAGCAAGTGCAACGATACCTCGCCGACATCTCAGGGTGGACTATCAGCATGTGAGTGCGGTTGAACGGGGCAGAATACTTGGGCTCCGGAAGGTGAGTTTGACGTTCCAGGACATTGCGGCTCGTACAGGGCACGCTGCGTCAACAGTAAGGCGTATGTGGATCCAGTGGAGAGAGGAGGGCCGTACACAGCGACGACAGGGTACAGGACGACGCAATGTGACCACAGCGCGAGACGACCGCCATCTTCTCCGCATGGCCGTATCGGACAGAACAGCGTCGTCCTCGGTGTTGGCTCGACGTTGGAGCACTACAACGGGGGTGGACATGTCTGCGGCTATGGTGCGGCGCCGTCATTTGAGGGCTAGACTGGTAGCACGCATGCCACTGCGTCGGCTTCCATTGACTGGGAACCACCGACGCCTCCGACTACAATGGGCACGTGCACCCTGACACTGGCCAGCTGAGTGGCGAAATGTAGTGTTTTCGGACGAGTCCCGCTTCATCCTGACCTACAGTAACGTCCGCATACGCGTTCGACACCGCCATGGAGAACGCAGTCAGGTAGACTGTATTGTTGAGCGGCATAGCGGACAAACACCAGGTGTAATGGTTTGGGACGTAATTGCCTATAACAGGCGATCGCGCCTCGTACGTCTTGCGGGCAATCTGAACAGTGGCCGCTACATCAGGGAAGTTTTACAGCCCGCGGAACTGCCCCTCTTGCAGGCCGTTCCACAGGTCATATTTCAGTAGGACAGTGCCCGCCCGCATGTGGCGAGGAATGTGCAAGCCTTCTTTGCAGAACGACGGATACCTCTGCTTCCCTGGTCTGCCCGTTCGCCTGACATGTCGTCCATGTCTGGGATATGGTCGGTCGGCAACTCGTTCATTCAGATCCACCTGCCGCCACTGTTAATGCTTTGTGGACGCACCTACAAACCGCGTGGGATGGTATTCCTCAGCAGCGTATTCAAGCGCTGTATGATTCCATGCAACGACGTCTAGCGGCTCTGAGTGCAGCACGTGGTGGCACGACGCCGTACTGAAGATCGACCGTCATCGTGCATGTACCGGACTGTCCTTCTAATCAGTAATGTATTGTCATGTCCCTAATCTGTGGTATAAAGTGCAATGTGGCCATCTCTCTTGTTTTTTGTGTTTCACTTTCTACAAACAGTTGTGTATTTGGGAGAACTGGCAGTTTTGGGCATATATTCTTTACATAGCTTAATAGGACACGATCTTCCAGTAGTCTTCGTAGCATACTTACTGTCGACCAAAGTATTATGTGCACTCGAGTTTGAAGGTTGTTTGTGAAGTAACCAATAGACCTACATAAAATACAATAACATTATCGTTTTTGACGTTCTATTTTACGTTAGTTCACGTAGGTTTGGCATTTTTAATTTATATTTTAATATTTTTTATCGCAGTTGGAACACAAAAGGTGCACGTTTTTAAGCGTCTTTCAACCATGCGTCGCATTTAAGAATTATTATCTCAAAAACCCGTCATCAGATCGAATTCAAATTTTAACACAATATACATTGGAATGTTGTATAACTGGTTTATTAATTTCAAAATGTTGTGTGTTCAAGAAACAAAGTTGTTATCACTTTTGTAAGGTAACTTTTTCTCGGCTCGGGGTGGTTGGAAATTGTAGTTCTTGGTCGCGTTGTAATCCTTATACATCGAAAAATTATGCTGTATGACTGTGAAATACGTAAATTAATTCGCTTATTTTATATCAGTTGGTATTTGTACGGCGAAATAACACATGGTTCATTAGCTAGCAGCTCTGGGAAAAGTTGTACAGCGTTGCTGAGATGGAGCCCATCACTTCCGAGAGATGCGCGCCATGATGCGTGATGGGCTCCATTTCGGCAACGCTGTACAGCTTTTCCCAGAGCGGCTAGCTGGTGAACCATGTGTTATTTCGCCGTACAAATACTAACTGATATAAAATAAGTGAATTATTTTACGTATTTCACAGTCATACAGCATAACTTTTCGATGTATAAGGATTACAACGCGACCAAGAACTACATTTTCCAGCCACCCTGAGCCGAGAAAAAGTAAGCTTACAAAAATGATAACAACTTTGTTTCTTGGACACACAAAATTTTAAAATTAATAAACCAGTTATAGAACATTCCAATGTATATTGTGTTAAAATTTGGATTCGATCTGATGACGGGTTTTTGAGATAATAAATCTTGAATGTGACCCATGGTTGAAACACGCTTAAAAACGTGCACTTTTTGTGTTCCAACTGCGATAAAAAAAATATTAAAATATAAATTTTAAAATCCAAATCTACATGAACTAACGTAAAATAGAACGACGAAAATTATGATGTTATTGGATTTTATGTACTGTAGGTCTATTAGTTACTTCATAAACAACCTTCAAACTCGAGTGCACATAATACTTTGATCGACAGTAAGTGGTTGCGTTACAGGCTCTGAGTTCATTATGCAAAGCTGGAGGGTGTTCAAATGCCACTTCGGATATGCTTATTTTTTAAAAAATTCCCGTATTCTTCTTTCCTGGCATTACACATGTATGATCCTTTCAAATTTGATTGTCTTAAACATATTTTATATTCATATGGATGAAAGTTCATGTGAAACTTGGAAAAAAAAAAACACCATTGAGGGAAACACGAGGTAGAGTTTTCCCTCCACTTTAACGATGCTTTAGAGAGTTGAATGGTCAGATTTGGCCATTTAACGTAATTCCTTGTTAGTGTTAAGTTAACGAGCGTCACTGTTTGATGAAATGCTCGTGCTAAGTTAAATAACCTTTAATGATAAATTAAGAGATAATTGACGATAGTGAAATCAGCCCATTAATGTTTATTTCACCACTTTTTGCAGCATCGATGCATGCTTATATTGGTGATTTATACAGTACAGTATATAAATCCGGCGTCTAGTAATTACAATAACGCATATAATACTGTGGCTGTGTGCATTTTGTATGTGGCAGAAAGGTGATTTTGCCCAGCCCTGAGTGTTAACCAAGGTAGGAGATAACACAGAGAGTGGGAGCTTATCAAAAGCACACCTCACGTAACATATTCAGCTATCGCTTCCTGGAAGTTCGTTGATCGAGGTTTCAAATCCGAGAACTGACAAAGACATTCTCTGCAGTGCATTTTACACCCGAGTTTCTCCACACTCCCTCCAGGAAAGTGCTGGGATGTTACCTTATTTCAAGTTCCAGGACACCTACAACACTCTAATGTACAACGTATTTTGTTTTGTTACTTTGGTGTTTTTGTGTTTTATTTGTGTATTGTGCTTTTTTGTGTTTCTTGGGATTGTTCTGTGGTTTTTGTGCGCTTATTGCGTATATTTGTGTTTTTTGAGTTTAGTGTGAGTTTTATGTGAGTTATGTGTTTTTTGTGTTTTGTGTGTTATGCTTTTTGCTTTTGTTTTTTGTGTTTACTTTAGTGTTTTGATTTTTTTGTTTCTTGTTTTATATTTGTGTTCTTGTGTTTTTTGTGTTTGATTTGTGTTTTGTGATTTTTTGGGGATTGTTTTGTGGTTTTCATGTGTTTTTGCGTATCTTTGTGTTTTCTGATTTTTTTTGTGTGTTTTATGTGTTTTTTGTGTTTTGTGTGTTTTGTGTGTTTTGTTTCTTGTTTTTGTTTTTTGATTTTGTTTTTGTGTTTTGTGTGTTTTGTGTTTTATGTTTGTTTTGTAATTGTTTTTTATTTTGTGTTTTTGTTTGTTTTCTGCTTTATGTGTGTTTTTTGTTTTGTGTCTTTTGTTTGTTTTGTGATTTGTGCGTGTTTTGTGTTTGTTTTGTTTTTTTAGTGTTTTGTGTTGTTTTGAATGTTTTGTGGGTATTGCGTATTGTGTTTTCTTGTGTTGATAATAATGAATAATGCATAAAGAATAATGAATAATAAAATAATGAATAATGAATAGACACTTATAAAATAATGAATAAAGAATAATGAATAATGAATAATAAATAATGAATAATGAATTATTATTATTATTATTATTATTATTATTATTATTATTATTATTATTATTATTATTATTATACAGTATTCTGTCTAGTGGCAGGTCCATGTCTTCGTACAGAGAATTTCTGATGCCAATGTTCCCGGTCTTCAGCTTCTTCCTTCAGTCTACTCTCACTCCTTTTTCGGGGGAGTAGTTTACCTCTGGAACGTTTTATTCCAGGAAGTGTCATCATTTATTCTCCGTCCTACAACGTTCGGGAAATATAATAATGTGGTAGTCTTTCCATTTCCTTTCCACATCGCAGTATCATGACCGAAGAATCAGACCATGATTGATTTCGCCCGAGTCTTCGATCTTGATCCATCTAAAGCATAATTTGCTTCGTGCATCAAGTCGATACTGGTGCCCGCTGCTGCCCGGTACCAGCCTATCCAGTTTGCTCTTCCTTTAGTTAAGTATGATCTTTGTGTACTGTATAGTTATCTTGCAAAGGTATTTGGAATTGTAAACTGTAAGGCAATAGTGGACGTCATCTAAGTGTAAACCAGGGATAGAGTATATTGGGCTGATCGGAATATGTAGAAAACATGTAGCCTTGTAATTTCTCTTAGGGGCAGATGACCTCGTAGTTCCGCCCCTTAAAACTACAATAGCTAACTAACTAACTAACTTGTAATTTTCTAGGTTAAGTGGAAGAACACTTAACCTTACTCTGTATCTAAACTGATGCACGTCCTATTACACGCATACGAATGAATTTATGTTGAATGGTCATCAATTATGGGAGGAGACACAACACACAATGCAAAAGTCACATCCAAGAACGAATATTGGGGTTAGGCTTATACGTTGCTGTAACTAAGGATCTAGCAACCATGTCATGAATATAAACAAACACTTCGAAATGACATTTTCAGTCATGGCAATGATACCTCCACAGACACTCCATAAACACATTTGTTTTCGAATAAGGCACTTAAAAAGCACTATACAAATCTGAAATTAAACGTATTAAAGAGTGAAACTTTTATAAAAAGCTTAAGGTCACCACGTACTCTCACACGACGAAAAAGTCTATTTTTGTGGCATCATTTTACTAAGTATTTTCTGGGTTTATGCTAAAGGTACAGCTATGTTTCTTGTCACATATAAGAAGCGGTGTATTCTGAGCTGTTTTTGACCATATAGTGCTACTTTGCTTTTATAGGATGTGTGCAATGAATACAAATTTGGACAGTTAAATTTAAAAAAAAGTGGTATAAGTTGCTTCAGGTACACATTTCTCAGTTGTTTTTCAATCAAACATCCTAAAATTTTGTTCACATACTTGGAATGGATCATGGCAGATGAGTAACCACTTTGTTTCATTATTATTGGGACAGAATGCAAGAAACAAAATCCGAACTCTTTCTTTTTAAATTTAGACTATTCAAAAATATGTATCAAATTTTTCTCTTCCCAATCAATGCCTACTATGTTTTGGAAGTGAAAATAGGTTAACATTCAAGTACTCCATTAGGCAAGTTAATGTAAAAAAAAATTAGCCCTCTATCTTAAATGGTTTCCTAGTTATTGGTACCTAAACATGAAAAATGAGTATTAACGGAAAACAGCTGGAAAAGTTAAAAGTTTATTATTCATAGCATGGGACGCTAAATTTAAAAAACGAATTTAAGGTAGTTGTAGACATCAAAACCCCAACAAACTATATATATTTGGATTCAGAAAAGAATGAAGAATTTTTTGTTGCCAAAATCAAAAAATCGATTTTTTCATCATGCAAGAGTACGTGGTGTCCTTCCGAGCGAGGCGTGCCATGATGCTTGTGGGCTCCATTTCGGCAACGCTGTACAGCTTTCCCCGGAGCGGCTAGCTGGTGAACCATTTCTTTTTCCCCCTGCAAATACAAACTAATATAAAATAAGTGAATTAATTTACGTATTTCACAGTCATACAGCATAACTTTTCGATGTATAAGGATCACAACGCGACCAAGAACTACATTTTCCAACCACCCCGAGCCGAGAAAAAGTTACCTTACAAACATGATAACAACTTTGTTTCTTGGACAAACAACATTTTGAAATTAATAAACCAGTTATACAATATTCCAATGTATATTGTGATAAAATTTGAATTCGATCTGATGCCGTGTTTTTGAGATAATAATTCTAAATATGACGCATGGTTGAAACACGCTTAAAAACGTGCACTTTTTGTGTTGCAACAGCGATAAAAAATATTAAAATATAAATTTAAAAATTCAAACCTACATGAAATAAAGTAAAATAGAACGACGAAAATGATAATGTTATTGGATTTTATGTAGCTCTATTGGTTACTTCACAAACAACCTTCAAACTCGAGTGCACATAATACTTTGGTCGACAGTAGTCTATTATTATTAACTTTCGCCGAAGGGAATTCCATCATTATGTGTAAACTCACAGCCTTTAATAACAAGTAAAATAATAATAATAATAATAATAATAATAATAATAATAATAATAATAATATCGTATGGCCTCGGGTGCCTGGTGCAAGCTTTGTTAATTGACACCCAGAGGGTAGCTTGCACGTCGAATTTCATCGTTCCTTTGAACGCTATGAAAGTCAAGGAGATTAGATATCTAAACTCTTTGACACTTCAGCGCTTTCAAGTAGAGAATGGAGGAACTTTGTGTTGGCGGAAAATCCCGAGATTAATTTTGCCATTGAACACGGCCTACTGAATTCAAATGGGTTCTTTAACATGCCAACAACGTATGACATGAGTGTCGTGATTTTTGTCGCCTTCAAAAATCACTTACCACGACCAGGGGCGAACCTGCAATCTTGGGGTTGGTAGTCCGACACTATAACCACACACCCACCGTGGCAAGCACAAGTAAAATAAATGAACGTGTTATTTTTCTGGCAGCGTACTCTATGAAATAAATAGTGGTCATATTGTTTGCCTTGCTGATATTAGTCACTCCCACACGCATCCCAGCATCGCTTACCAAAATAGGAGATTAACGTTCCATATTCAACAGAGTTATGAAGTTTGAATGTCTCAAGAAAATATTATTTGTTTATTAGATGATTTACAAATCCAAAATCAATATAAAATTCAAATTCAAAATCTGAATCAAATTCAAATCGAAACGGAACGAATAAAATAAAATAAAAGAATTAGATCTGGCCAGCAAAACAACAAACCTCATCAGGGAACCCCTCATAAATACATTTTCCAAAGTTAAATTCATGGGAGAATTATCAGCCCTTTTTGAGATAAAAACTGGTGTACGACAGAATGACGGACTGTCCCCCGTACTGATTAACTGTGCCTTGAAGAAAGTCGTCTGGAAATGGGATAAGACAGCCAGTGGTTTCATCCGACTAGGATAGGTAAACAAGGGTATCAAGATCATGCGTTAAGCTTTCGCAGACGACATGGCCTTACTAGCTCTGACATGGGAGGAAGCCAGGGAGCAGTCCATCGAACTCCTGAAGCAAGCAGAGAATATAGGTCTCAAAATCGCCTTTGGAAAGTTCAAAATTATAAACAACATTATGAATCCTCGGAAATATTTGAAAGTGGGGGGGATAGAGATTGTCAGGGATTTCAAAAACCTCGGTGAGTGGATGATTTGGAATGGTCTTGAGAAGAAAGCAATGGATTTTATTTATTTATCTATTTCTTTAGCGTATGGCTTTTAGTGCCGGGAGTGTCTGAGGATATGTTCGGCTCGCCAGAGGCTGCAGCTGCTTCAAGCGGACACTCATAGGGTGAGCTACAAGTTCCGTTCAATTTCAAGTAGTTCCAACTTTCGCTACCAGATGTCACTGACACCTAGTGGTGAACGTTGGAACTTTGATAGAGCGTTCCAATGAACTCTAACCTATAAATTGAGCTTCACATAAGTTTAGTCTGTGGAAGCATCTTTTACATGCCATAAATCAATGACATGGGACCGCCGGCTTTACTTCCCCTCCGAAGGAAGGCATACTGAAGGATTTTAACGCTCTTAAAAAATCCGACGACTTCGGCCGGGTTTGAACCCGCGATCTAGGACACAGCAGTTCAGCAGGCTACCAACTACGCCACAGAAGCCGCTAAAGCAATGCAATCTAGAAGAAATAAAATTGAAATGGCCTTCCAGATTACAAAAGACACCTACAACAAAACAGGAAGTTCCATGACGAACTAAAAAGCCTACTTTTCTTAAAATTTAAGGTTCATGCCAATGATTAATCTATATGGTCTAGAAGAAAGAGGAAATTAAGTTGGTAATATCGAAATTTCTAATTAGTTCGAAATACAGTATACCTGGCTTAATGTAGCCTAATAGATCACTACAGTTGGCAGCCCTGCTGACTGAATATATTCTTAGTTCCATCTCTTTAGGTACAGAATACAAAATTTGGTTGAAGTCCAATGGACAGCATGGACGTTACATGCAGTTAGACATTGGATCTAACAGTGCGCGTAAAATAATGTTGGCAACAATGCCATGCATGTGTTCGTCAGAAATAATCTGAAATAATATGATCTACTGTTGTGCCAATTTTGAATGAAATCCATTAGTTATTATAGAAGTTACATGCATATTAAAATTGGACCTATCAGTAGGCTTAGAATCATGTTGGCAGCACTGAAGTATATTAGTTACTCCAAATTAATCTAGAATGCCAAGTACTATACGTGTGCATAGTTTAAAGCTGTCGGCTTGCTTACTTCCAGATATATTGGTATTTGGATAAAATAAATTGAGAGCATTCATTAACAGTTGACGGCCCTGGTGGCTCTAAAGAATACGCTCAGCCATATCTGTTTATGTACGCCTAGTACATACGAAATTTCGTTGAATTCCAATTGATAATGTAGAAGTTAAATGCATTTAAATATTTGGCTTATCAGCAGGCTTAAAATCATTTTGGCAACACTGACTTGTATGGCCTCCTAGAAATTAAACTGAAATATTATTGTCTATACTGAACCCAACGGTGTTAGGCTGACTGGTGTCGAACGGGGATCTCAGAGATAGATGAGCTCAGAATAGAGGTTTCAGCAAGGAACGAACACAAGATCTTGTGAGGGAGTTTAAGCTATAAAAAACCCCTAGAGGAAATACATATTAAATCACTGTTGTGATATGAACTAATTCTGACATTATTTGTTAATATAATGCAGGGGATAATAGCAGAATACTGCATTATTGGGCTGTATGGCGTATACAATTCTGACTGAGCACAGAAAGTTTGAGCGCTTGACAGTTGTCAAATGACTCTGGAATATGGGTGTGGTTTTTGGAGCCGTGTCACTCTCTGTGACCTACTTAGGCCGTCTGGAGCAGGTCAGGAGGGTAAAATATTGTCAAGTTATTCCCCGTTACATAAGGAAGATGCCAGGGGAATGGGGAGATACCAGTGTAATTTAATGATTACTCGTGATTGGAGTAACTCAGAGACATGAGGATTGCACCTATGTGAATGTATAGCCGAGAGGCTAATTATCAAGCCATTAAACATTGAAATCGAGGCAGATTTAATGGAACGCGCAGTGAGACAGTAGATCTGAGGTTAGCGGCGAGATCTAACCATGTCTTCGGGGATTTACCTAGGACGCGGCGAGGGGAAGCGCTGGCAAAGGCAATTAATATTAATTAATTGGCCGATCGATCCTCGAGCACGCAGACAGATTTGTGATCAGCGAGGAAAAATGCACCATAAAAACGTTATTTCAAGACCAGAATCATACTGTGAGAGAAAATGACGCTGCAGGGAAATTTTGGGTCTACTTTTTCTCTCCAAACGGATATAAGGGCTAGAGAAAGGACAGACGCGGTCAGTCGAACCATACTTGAGTGCGAAGCGCACGTCGCAGGAGTCCAGGAAAGGGACGCGAGGACTTCAACATTCTAAGTGCAGCAACATAATAATCATGCATTAAGGCATGAATTAATAACGATTAATGTGGTCAGTCGAACCGCAGTCTAATGCGAAATGCAAGTTACCGAGTTCAGGAAGGGACGCTCGGACTTCAACATTCAGAGCCATGCAGTAAGGCATTTATTAATACCAATCATTAAGGACAGTCGTGCCATACTTGTATAGTCGGCATTACGAGCGATTGTTATTGAGCACGTAGGAAATGTACCGTGTGATATACAAAGTAGGACAATTGAAAGTGGTAATTGGTACAAGTACAATGTACAAGGGTTGAGCGCAGTACGTAAACTATTGGTTAGACATATGATAGGATGTCGGACTGCGCAGATATAAACTGTGTTATGCGACTGGGGAAATTTCATAGGAATACCAATGTAATTAATACTCAGGACGATATGCAAGCATATTTATGCGATATCAGGAAATTTATCTAAGGATAGAGATTGGTAGACATAGTGGGGGACCGATAGGAATCCTTAGGCAGAGAATCGCGACTTTCAATCGAGATGCGGATAGCAGTGAAGAATTGATCTTCAGGGCCTGCATTTTTAGCCTATTTTCAATTTTGAAAAAATAGGCTTATGAGAACACCTTTTGTCCGTGTGTGTGTGCGTGTGTGTGTGTGTGTGTGTGTGTGTGTGATTCGTGTGTGTGTCCCCCCCTAATAAAATCTAAACGGCTGGAGCGATTTCAATGAAACTCGGAAAGTTCATAGCACTATTCCCGGCGACCTCGACCGTACCCTTCAAATTTTGTTACGACTCACCAATCCAACATGGCGGCTGTGCGAAATATTTCACCAGCATTCAATATCTCCGAAACTATTACCGATATTACCCTGACATTTTCTATGGTGATAGAGGGAACTACTATAAGTTCACTTATGTGACTTTTGAAAACCTGGTAACAACAAAACCAACATGGCGGCCAAGCGAATTTGCGACTTTTAAATAGACGTTTCTCGCGATTTGACCAACCAAACGCAATGAAACTTGGTACAGTATATGTTTATATACATTGTAATGCACCGACATCTAACTTCGTTCAATTGTTTACATAATCACAAGATGGCGGATGTGCGAAATATTTCACCGGCATTCTATATCTCTGAAACTATTAGCGGTAAACCCCTGAAATTTTGTACGGAGATAAAGGATACTACTGGAAGTCCATCTATAAGACTTTCAAAAACCGGTTAACTACAAAACGAACATGGCGGCCAAGCGAATTTGAAAATTTTAAATAGACCTTTCTCGCGATTTAATGTTCCAAGCGCACTGAAACCTGGCACAGGAAATATTTATACACATTGTAATCCACTGGTATCTAATTTAGTTCAATTGTTTACATAACCTCAAGATGGCGGCAGTGCGAATTTTAAAATTAAGATTTTATTTATTGTGAAGTTGTCATGTGATCGAAGTGAAAGTTTGAATAATGAACCTACGCAATAATTTTCCTTTAATGGTACATGACCCTATGGCCTATACATTTAACAATCCAACATGGCGACCATCCGAAATATTTAGACGATACTGAATATCTACGAATCTATTATAGCAATCAAACTGCATGTTTTAATGTTCATAGGGGCTATGAACTTAAGTTCACCTATAGGACTTTAAATAACCTGGTGATCACAAATCCAACATGGCGGTGACGCGAATTATAAATATTCACATGGACGTTTCTCGCAATTTAACCATCCGCGTGCAGTGAAACTTGGTACAGTAAATCTTTATCCGAATGTTAATCCACTGGCATCTAATTTATTTCAATTGTTTCCATAACCTCAAGATGGCAGCTGTGAAAAATTTTAAACTCTCCTTGTTTTTTCTTGTGTCCTAACTATGCGATTGAAGTTTGAATACTACACGTTCACAATAATCTGCATGTAACAGTACATAACTCTAGGACCTACATATATAAAATCCAACATGGCGACCATCCGAAATATTTAGTCGGTTCTCAATATCTTCGAATCTATTACAGCAATCAAACTGAAATTGTGTATGTTGATAGTGGCAATTAACATAAGTAGGATATATGAAAATAGGCTGTATAGTTCTTCACGGAACTACTTGTTGATGTTCTGCACGGAGAGGTCAACCATTAAGAAATGTACATAAGCATTCGTGTGATTTTAGTGATGATCTGTTAAATATATGTAAAATTAATAGTGTAACAAGTGCTATAACGTGTTGTGTGAATAAGGAAGCAACAGCTTCAACATGGAAAAGAAAAGTGCCGTGTGGTTTGTAAGGCAAAAGTTATGTATAATGTGTGTGAGAAGTGTAAGAATGCCTTGCTAATTTGCAAATAATGGCGGGCATTACTGGAAGAAATGCGTGGTTGGAGCCACCAGATTAACCAATGAGAATACCCAAAAACCATGATATTGAAGTAATTATAGTACACTGTATGTTGAGTGATTTCAAAATTTATAAAATATGCCAGTAGGAGTCAATTTTAGGAGGTAGAACCTCAAAATAGTATTTTTATGTTGATTTTAGTCATGTTGAGATGTCTTTGTACATCATTGAGTGGATAAATCGTTACTACTAATGGAAAATGGCAATTCAGGTATATAGAAACGTAACGTAACGAACACGGATGTTCGGTTATTGAAAAGGGTTACGTTGTGTCGGTTATGGTAATTCATGTCAGTAATAATAATAATAATTATAATAAGAATAAATGAATACACATCAGGGAAAATGGTTGTAAGCAAAATATATATACTAATTGGAATATTTGTCTATCCAAGCAGTAATATTATACGTGAAGGGCTAAGCAAAGCAATTTAATATCAGAGTATATTATGATAATGGAAATAAAAATGCAAGAATCTAGGAAATGGAAGAGTTTAATAGAGAATTGAATTTGCAGCTTGTGAATAAGCTTGTAAGAGTAATTGATAGATTTATCTTACTAATTAAAGGACGGGATTATACCACCATGGTCACGGAATCCAGGTAATCTATTCGACGTGAAAAACCTCGTATAGAATAGGGCGTACAGAGATATTTATTATGGCCAGAGCGTAATTAGTGATTGACCCTAGCTCTGTGGATTGCCATGAAATGTTCCGGGTTCGAATCCAGTGGTGTATGGGAGGATAACAATGGAAACCTCAGCATGACACCTGATATCGACCGAGAACTAGCTATTGAAATAATTCAGCTCCTGGGAAGTGAATTTTGTTGGCGGCAGGATGTGCCTGACCGTAGCATTTAATAAGATGCCAGCTAGCCAGTTCGACCAGTGATGATGAATCTCGCTCCTTCATATAATGTATAATGGACCTGTTGAGGCCAGTTATTAATATCCTAAGGTTAGGAATAAATGTCTAAACAAGTCCATAACCTATCTTGCATACAGTTTAAACTAAATCATATGGGATGTGTAGGTCCGTGAGACTGCACTATTGTATTTAAAGTCACTTGTTACTGCTTGGAGATAAAGCGAGAGGGAAGCTAGGAAAGGACGGAACGAGTGTTTTGTTACAGCCCGACTCAGCCCATTATATACAGGAAGGGCCGAGGGAGAGATTTTTAAACGACCCTTGGAGGTTGACATTTAGAATGGACAGACTTTGAAACCCTGTTTGTAATAAAAGGAGTCGTTGTTGTATTGTATAATGAATTTGTGTGGTTTGAAACACATTGATAATTAAGGATCGTCCTGATGACTTAATATTTGGCAAACTTATGAGTTGATGAAAGTTGCATTTTTATACTGACATTGTCACTTTGTTCTAAAGGTCGACACTAGATGCCATAGGCTATGCCCACGCAAGGGTAGCATAATATACCATCCGACACAACGGTAACAGTATCTTTGAAATTGAACTCATGACAGCATACAGTGGAACTGTAGAAAATGGAACTGCAGAAAGGGAACTGCAGAAAGGGGTATGATTACAAGTAACAGTGGAGTTGCAAGTAAATTTGATGTGCAACCCATGAATTGGTTAAAGCATGGTAAAGCATTTTGGTGGGAAGAGAGATACAGAACACAATTGTACGCATAATGTAAATTAGGATGTGTTGAGAGTAAACCAATTAAGATTGTGAAATTAAAGGGGTCACATCAGGTGACATAAGATTATGAGTACAGTTCGTGGGTAATTTACCTGTGCATCAGTTCACTTGAGAATGAATTTTGATGTTAATCTCATGGTAAATGAATGAATAATCATTTGGATTTGCTAGGATAAAGTTCGAATATTAGTGGATTGTAGGAGTAATTTTGCATTGTTTTGTGTTATATTGTTGGGATTGTGTTTTTGTTTGTTTGAAGCCATGATTTAGAGCTTAATTAAAGTCTTTAGAATAGAGTTGTGCTTTATTATTGTAGAGTTGATACCTTTTAGTCTCAGATCAAAATATGCAACTGCTCAGTGGGAGGACGGTACACGCATGAGGACTGATGCTGGCTGGAGGCAGAAGCATGTTTTCCATGGAAATTAATCAAATGGGTACATGGGATTTGATGTCCTGTACAGTGATTTGAGTTAAAGTTACAACTTAAGTCGGTCAAGATCTAGTGTAAACAGCTCTATTAACTTAACGAATAAAATGAATTAGGGGAATGGCCGCACCTAACCTTAGCTAAGCTCCGATACAAACAATATATATTTTGATAAGTAGACCAACCCTTACATATTTATCATGGAGCTGATACGTGGGGCCAGTTTAAAATACAGGTCACCATAGGCGCATGCATATATTTATCATGGCAAGGCCCAAGTTTGTGGAGCTTATGGGATTTAGGGAAACCCCATAAATTTTATATGGTATTACATGTGGAAAACCATAATAATTATTATTTTTTGCCTCAAACTGTGTTTGAGTGATTTTTTAGTTCAGTAGGCTTTTGAAGTAACGCAGAATCTCTCTATTGAGAAGAGAATTGCCCAAGGGTATGAGCGCTACGCACCCAATCCACAATTTATCCGAAAATCCAAATTTTAAGTACAATCTTACAATATGTGTACAGTGTCTTGTATTTCTCTTCAAAACGAATCCACACATGTATCCAGGAAGCCTGCCTATATCTCAAACTGAATTGTAGTACGAATGGCTGGTACGGAGGGAATTTTGCAGGGGATTGCAGAGCTAAAACAGCATTTTGACGCTGTTAATGAACAGAATAAGCTGGAAGCCAAGGCTTTCCAGGATGGAATAAACAAACGTTTAGATGCCAATCAGGAGGCAATTAATGCAAATCAGGTTGCAATGAATAATAATCATGTTGAATTGAGTAATCGTTTAGATGCCAATCAGGTGGCAATTAATGCAAATCAGGTTGCAATGAATAAGAATCAGGAAGAAATAAATGCTAAGTTAGGTCAAATGCAAGAAACAATTAAGACCGAGGTAACTGAAACCGTTGTAAGCATTATATCAGAAATGCAGGTTAAGACCGATAAGCGTTTCGAGGCGATAGAAGCCAAACTTGAAAGTAATTTGCAGGCATGTAAGCACGCGCAGGACGAAACGAACAGTAGGTTAGATGCGCTGTCTAATGACATTAAGGATATTCAAATCCAAAATGAGGCGAATCTCGAACGCCAAGCAAAACAGTTTTCAGAATTTACTAGAACGGTAGATCAGAGATTAGAAGAGAATGACAGTAAATGGGATGAAAAGTTGAAAGGTTATGCTAGAGCGATTAACGGTGATCTAAAGAAGCAGGATCAGAACATATTAGATCAATGTCAGGAAATAGGAGAGATTAAGGCTATCGCTAACGAAAGTAAAAAGCTGGTAGGCAACATAAAGGGTCAGATGAGCAAAGTTCATCAAGAACTGGACCAAATTCAAAGCGACGTTGTTATCGTTAACAAAAGACAAGAGGAAAACAGAGGGGAAATCGCTAAGGTCCGGAGTGAAATATCAAAGGTCAATGGACATATCCAAGAGGAAATTAAAGGACTTAGAGAAGAACTCGAAGTGAGAGAAGGCCAAAAGACAGAGGCAAGCGACAAGACCCTTGCTCAAATAAAGGAAGATGTAGAGGATGAAATATCCCATATCAAGCAAAGCCGGAAGTAAGATAAGAAGAAAATATTTCAAGTGGCAGAAGAAAACAGGGATAGGCTTAGCAGAATAGAAAAAGAGGTAATCACTCGATTGGAAAGAGCAGAGATGCGCCACAATCAAATGGAGACTAGGATAATAGCACAGGAGGAAACCCTAATGAAAGATCCTAAGTCAAGTGAAGGCAGCGTGGAAGATATGAGGAAAACCAAGTGGGCAGATTTAGAAACCCAGCCTATAATAAGGAATGCTACAGGCCCAGGCGAAAGTACATATATGACGCCAGGTGCACCGATTGCAGCTTCTACGCCGCATGAAAATGCTATTCACAACCAAGTTATAAATGTAATTAGAGCAAGCGAAGACAAACCAAGAAAATTTTCAGGTAGCCATTGTAATATGACACCGAAGTATTGGTTGAAAGAAGTGTCCGAATATTTAAACGATGCGCGGATACCACAAGAGCGCAGACTACGAGCCATAGAGAAACTAACGGAGGGTGAATGTGCGTTATGGTTTCGCAGTTTCCGTTATACCTTCGATTCAGTCGAGGAGTTTCGGGAAGCCTTTATGAAACGATACTGGGATCCGATGACCCAACAGAATTTACGATTGGATTTGTACTCGAAAAGATACAGCACCAACAATCCAACGAAGTACGCTGAATTCTTCATATCTCAGATGTGTCGGTTTAAGGAACTTGACCAGAAACCTAGCGAGCTAGAGCTATGTATTGCTATTGCCAAACAACTCCCTTATGAAATCCAAAGGCTGCTGATCTCGGCAAATGCAAAAACCGCAATGGAAATGGAGACAGTTCTTAGGCAACTGGACCTCACAACATCCAATACTATGCGTCAGAATCGAACCGTGGAACAGGTACACGTGACCAACATGCAGACTGACCAGTACAAAGCACCGAAAAATAATAAAGCTTCTAGCACTGAAATGTTAGATTGCAACGGACGTCAATGGGAACATGAACCCAGAAGATGGCAACCGATGTACAAAGGAAATGCTGGTAGAGGAAGAGGAGGCCGAAATTCTTGGAATCAACAGAATACAAGGGGTAGACCGTACCAAAATAATGGAGGTAACAATGGCCAAGAAGGCAACAATCGGAATTGGAAACCCCAGGAAAGAAGGCGTAACTTTGATGACGAGGTAGAGGAACGTTATCACGCTTCATTGCAATACCTCAATGAAAGGGGAGAGGAACCCCAGAAGCAGCAAGTCCGCTGGCAAGAAGCTATGCTAAATAGGACGTCACCAGACAGATATGGAGACGGAGCCAAAAGTTTGGAGTTACAGCGCAGAGAACAGGAGAGAAGAAACTCTAACGGGACTGGCGCTGTGGAGAAAGAAAAAAACGAAATTAGAAGAATTTGAAAATGATGGATGGAAGGCGGTCAACATCATTAATTGGATAGCCGAACCGGAAGAATTAATCGAGGATACAGGAGGATCACAGGTCATGATCAAAAGAGAATTGCCCATTATAATAGTAAGAGTGGCAGGGTTGAGGATAAGAAGTCTGTTAGACACGGGTTCAACGGTGTGTCTTATGACACAAGCTTTGTATAATGAGATAGCGCAGAGAGAAAACGTTTTGAAAATACCTATCTCAAGTGTCAAAATAAAAGGTGTCATTCCTGACAAGACGATGATATGCAAATATCAGGTATTCCTAGATTTACAGATAGGAGGCTCTATTTTTTCACAGAGTTTTCTACTAGTAAACTAATTGCCGTTTAACCTTATTATTGGGGCAGAGTTTATAAGGGAATACAGAGTGGTAATAGACCTATCACAGGACAGAGTTATGTTCCGTGTGAACGAGGAAGCCGAAGGCTTAGAGGTCTCACTCAAACAGAATGAACCAGGGACAGATGAACAAGTATGGCATACATACAGAGACATGGCTGAGGAAGAATTGTTAGCTATCGAGCAGTTAGAAGATGAACTGAAAACACTAGCCGCAGACATGGAGAAAGATCTGGAACCCGAACTGGAAGAACATATTTTGTAAAAACTAGAAGAAGCAAAAATTGGTCCAATAGATAAAGAAAATTTAAAGAAATTGTTATTGGAACAGAAGGAAGTCTTTGACTCGAGACCTGGTCGTATAAAGAACTTCACTTATGCTTTCCAAGTTAACGACTGGACACCATTTAGGCAGAAACCCTACCCTATAGCCGAAAAGCACTATGCTAAGGTCAAAGAAGCAATTCAGGAGATGTTGGAGGCCGGTGTTATTGAGAAGACACCTACGCCTTATGTAAGCCCATTGGTAATCGTACCTAAGACAGACGGGACTGTCAGAGTATGCCTGGATTTTAGGCATTTGAATATGAAGGTGATGCCAGAGTTTGACCAAGTGCCACCTATTAAAGAAATCCTCAGAAAGTTTAAAGGGAAGACCATATTTACAAATTTAGATATTACGTCGAGCTTTCACCATCTTGAATTGGAGAAGAAAACGAGTCTATTGACAGGTTTTATGTTTGATCAACATACATACACGTTTTTAAGATTACCTTTTGGTTTTAAAACAGCTGGTTCAGCTTTGATAAGAGCGTTAGATCGTAATCTATCAGATGATGTTAAAGAGAGTACCATCAGATACGTAGATGACATTCTACTCACATCAGAATCTCTGGAGGAGCACATGAGAGACCTGAAGAAGTTGCTGGATAACCTTCGTGAAGCTAATTTTAAGGTTAATATCAAGAAATCGCACTTCTATCAGAGGGAAGTTAAATTCCTAGGGCACGTTATCGATGAAAATTGAGTTAAGCCAAATCCAGAGAAATTAGAGGTAATTCGAAATTTTCCTCGACCCACGAAAGTTAAGCACGTCCGACAGTATTTGGGAGTAATTGGATTCTTTGCTAACCACTGCCCAAACTATACTACAACTGTGGCACCCCTGCAAGATCTATTGGAGAAAGGCGGCAGGTGGAATTGGACGGAGCAATGTCAAGAAGCATTCGTGAGGTCAAAACAAATGCTTTTGGAATATGCGAAGCTGGGATACCCGGATTATACCCAGAAGTTCATAATACAGACGGATGCATCACTTGTTGGAATAGGAGCGATGCTGTTCCAAGAAAATGTTGATAAGCCCGAGGAGAAAGTTTATAAGTAGGAGATTGAGGGCCCATGAGAAAAATTACACGATCACAGAGATAGAGTTGCTCGCAATTCTGTACGCATTGCAGTACTGGCGTAAACTCGTGTATGGCTTTCAAATCGTCCTCAGAACAGACCATAAAGCTTTAACATTTTTGTTAAAGACGGATTTGTCTAGCCAGAGGTTGACAAGATGGTCCCTGTATATTCAACAGATCAATGTGGAAATAGAATACTGTCCAGGGAAAGAGAACGTAATACCGGACATGTTAAGCCGATATTCAAGTGAAGAGGAAACTCTAGCTGTCCAGATTGAAAATCAAGATCAGAAGACCTTAGATGACTTGAAGAATCTTACCAACCTACAACGCGAGGATCCGTGGTTGAAAATGATGATTGATTACTTTGAGGGACGCTTAGCAAGGGGAACTGCAATATACAGAGAGGCAGAGGCGTTATCAACAGACTACGTATGGTACAATCAGATGCTACACAAGTGGGATGATGTAGACCATACCCGTCAAAGAATTGTTATTCCTGCATCTTTGCAGAGGAGATTGGTGTGGCTAGCACACAGAGCGTTTGGACATCCCGGTATAGATAAGATAACTGCTCTACTGAAAGAAGCATTCATTTGGCCGAAGTTAAGAGAAACTGTAAGAAATGCTATTAGGACATGCGATTTGTGCCAAAGGGTAAAGCCAAATCCCTTTTTAATGAGACAACGACCCATTCCGTTGTTACCAGAGAAGTCAAGGCAGCTAATGAGTGTAAACAACTTTGGACCACTGCCTAGAGCACGTAGAGGCAATAGACATATTTTTGTAGCCATGGATGTATTCTCAATAATGGTGGTATTATGCCCCATACAGAAGACCAGCTCAAAGCAGGTATTGAAAAGACTGAAAGAAAGAGTTATTCCGATACTTGGGAAACCGGATAACCTACTCTCAGACCACGGGAGTTGTTTTACTAGCGCAGAATTTCGTCGGGAATTGGCAAATTTAGGAATCAGGCAGTTTCTATCTACCATTTATTCCCGTTGAACGCGTTATGAGAGAGATCCAAAAATATATGAAAATTTACTGCTCTGAAGAGAACTGGAAATGGATCGATGTCTTGGATGTAATTGAGTATTGCATAAATAATACTGTGCATGAGGCGACAGGTCAGGTGCCCGTGACTCTACATTTGGATCAGAGACCGGAGAGGCCATGGACTGGTGTTATTCCATTACCTGTAGACGCGCAGCCAGGACGAGAATTGAGGATCCAGCGAACCTTCGAATATCTCCAAGCACAGGCTGAGAGACGCCAGAGAAGAAATCGTGCGAAGCGATATCACAGACCGCTTCTCGTTGGGGAAAGAATTTTAGTCAGGAGGCCAGCCAGTTCAGATCCAGAAGCAGGGAAGTATAAAAAATTCAATTTCGGATATCACGGCCCGTTCGAAGTTATAAGAGACCTACAGAATAATGCATATAGAATAAGGCATTTAGAAACGGGAAACGAGGTCGTTATGAATGCGGCCAACCTCAAAATTTATCATTCACCAGAGGAATTTGGTGAACAAGAGGAAGTTATAGCAGCGCACACCCATGTGGACGTGGACAACAAAGTCGGCCAGGCAGACAAGCTTGAAGGCTCATGCAGCGGGACGGAAAGGAAAACGAGCAGCTTGCCCAGAGAAGGAAGCAGACAGGCGCAGTGCAAGTGTCTACGACTGCTATATAAAGAAATGGTCGAAGTCGCTGGGGAGGTTGAAGCCTTGAATGAAGCTCTACGCAGGGACAATGCACGTCTAAGAGTTGAGCTCAGAATGGAAGGGGGAGGTAGACAGACTCACTCACAGGCAGACGAGTTGAATGACCGCTTAGTGTAAACAAGGACGGTTGGGACAGTCAGCCGGTGACTTACTGAAGGTCACTTGCAATTAACTTCTATACGTTTTGCAAGGGGAATATGAACCCAACGGTGTTAGGCTGACTGGTGTCGAGCGTGGATCTCAGAGATAGATGAGCTCAGAATAGAGGTTCCAGCAAGGAACGAACACAAGATCTTTTGAGGGAGTTTAAGCTATAAAAAACCCCTAGAGAAAATACATATTAAATCACTGTTGTGATATGAACTAATTCTGACATTATTTGTTAATATAATGCAGGGGATAATAGCAGAATACTGCATTATTGGGCTGTATAGCATATACAATTCTGACTGAGCACAGAAAGTTTGAGCGCTTGACGGTTATCAAATGACTCTGGAATATGGGCGTGGTTTCTTGGAGCCGTGTCACTCTGTTACCTACTTAGGCCGTCTGGAGCAGGCCAGGAGGGTAAAATATTGTCAAGTTATTCCCCGTTACATAAGGAAGATGCCAGGGGAATGGGGAGATACCAGTGTAATTTAATGATTACTCGTGATTGGAGTAACTCAGAGACATGAGGATTGCACCTATGTGAATGTATAGCCGAGAGGCTAATTATCAAGCCATTAAACATTGAAATCGAGGCAGATTTAATGGAACGCGCAGTGAGACAGTAGATCTGAGGTTAGCGGCGAGATCTAACCATATCTTCGGGGATTTACCTAGGACGCGGCGTGGGGAAGTGCTGGCAAAGGCAATTAATATTAATTAATTGGCCGATCGATCCTCGAGCACGCAGACAGATTTGTGATCAGCGAGGAAAAATGCACCATAAAAACGTTATTTCAAGACCAGAATCATACTGTGAGAGAAAATGACGCTGCAGGGAAATTTTCGGTCTACTTTTTCTCTCCAAACGGATATAAGGGCTAGAGAAAGGACAGACGAGGTCAGTCGAACCATACTTGAGTGCGAAGCGCACGCCGCAGGAGTCCAGGAAAGGGACGCGCGGACTTCAACATTCTAAGTGCAGCAACATAATAATCATGCATTAAGGCATGAATTAATAACGATTAATGTGGTCAGTCGAACCGCAGTCTAATGCGAAATGCACGTTACCGAGTTCAGGAAGGGACGCTCGGACTTCAACATTCAGAGCCATGCAGTAAGGCATTTATTAATACCAATCATTAAGGACAGTCGTGCCATACTTGTATAGTCGGTATTACGAGCGATTGTTATTGAGCACGTAGGAAATGTACCGTGTGATATACAAGGTAGGACAATTGAAAGTGGTAATTGGTACAGGTACAATGTACAAGGGTTGAGCGCAGTATGTAAACTATTGGTTAGACATATGATAGGATGTCGGACTGCGCAGATATAAACTGTGTTATGCGACTGGGGAAATTTCATAGGAATACCAATGTAATTAATGCTCAGGACGATATGCAAGCATATTTATGCGATATCAGGAAATTTATCTAAGGATAGAGATTGGTAGACATAGTGGGGGACCGATAGGAATCCTTAGGCAGAGAATCGAGACTTTCAATCGAAATGCGGATAGCAGTGAAGAATAGATCTTCAGTGCCTGCATTTTTTAGCCTACTTTTCACATTTTGCAAAAATGAGGAAATAGTAGTCTTATGAGATCGGGCAAATGTGTGTCTGTCTGTCTGTCTGTCTGTCTGTCTGTCTGTCCTTCTGTCTGTCTGGCTGTGTGTGTGTCCCCCCCTATCAACTCCTAAACGGCTGCAGCAATCAAAACCAAATTTAGTATGAGTAAAGATGTGCACCGGAATAGCTCACGTCCATATTTGAAAATGATGTCAGTGCTACCAACTGCTGAAAAAACGCACTAGAATTTTGAGCTCCATGTTGGATATCCTGCAAGGTATGCATAGGAACTATTCCAAAATTGGCACACATGTAGATAATACTATTTCAGTTTAATTTCCAGGAGGCCAACCATGACAGTGTTGCCAAAATAATTTTAAGCCTTCTGATAGGTCCAATGTTTAAATGCATATAACTTCTACACTATCAACTGGATTTCAACCAAATTTTGTATGTAATATCTGTACATAAACAGATATGACTGAGCGTATTCTTAAGAGCCACCAGGGCTGCCAACTGTTAATAATTGCTCTCTCTATTTTTTTATCCAAATACCAATATATCAGAATGTGTGCAAGCCGACAGCTTTAAACTATGCACACGTATAGTACCTGACATGTTTGATTAATTTTGGAGTAACTTATATACGTCAGTTCTACCAACATGATTCTAAGCCTGCTGATAGGGCCAATTTTTAAATACATGTAACTTCTATACTATCAGTAGGATTTCATCCAAATTTCGCATGTGCTATGTGTAACATATCAGATATGACTATAAGTATTCTTCAGTGCAATCAGGGCTGCCAACTGTTAATAAATGCTGTCTATATTTTTTACCCTAATATCAATATATCAGAAAGTATGCAAGCCAACAGCTCTATACTTTGCACACGTATAGCACCTGACATTCTAGATTAATTTGGAGTAATTAATACAAGGCAGTGCTGACAACATGATTCTATGGCTGCTGGTATGTCCAATTTTAAAATACATGTAACTTCTATACTAACAAATGGATTTCATCCAAAATTGGCACAACAAGATATCATAATATTTCAGATTATTTCTGACCAGCACACGCATGGTATTGTTGGCAACATGCTTTTACGCGTGCTGATAGATCCAGAGTCTAACTGCAAGTAACGTCCATTGGACTTCCACCAAATTTTGTATTCTGTACCTTAAGAGATGGAACTAAGAATATATTCAGCCACCAGGGCTGCCAACTGTAGTGCTCTATTAGGCTACATTATACCAGGTATATTTTGACTAATTAGATATTTCGATATTACCAACTTAATTTCGTCATTATTCTAGATAGGTTCATATTCTGTAGAATAATCATTGGCATGAAAAGTAGGCTGTATAGTTCTTAACGGAACTTCTTGTTTTTATATTCTGCACGGAGAGGTGAACCATTAAGAAATGTACATAAGTATTCGTGTGATTTTAGTGATGATCTGTTAAATAGATGTAAAATTAATAGTGTAACAAGTGCTATAACGTGTTGTGTGAATAAGGAAGCAACAGCTTCAACATGGAAAAGAAAAGTGCCGTGTGGTTTGTAAGGCAAAAGTTATGTATAATGTGTGTGAGAAGTGTAAGAATGTCTTGCTAATTTGCAAATAATGGCGGGCATTACTGGAAGAAATGCGTGGTTGGAGCCACCAGATTAACCAATGTGAGTACCCTACAAGATGTTCAGCAAAGAACATATAGCCTACTTTCTCCTAAATGTATGGGTATATTTATAACTCTTTGTCCTCATCCCTAAAACCACCTCTACCACCATGTAGTGTTTGTTTTCTTTTATATTGATAATTAGCCAGTAAGTGTCAAAATCAATATTATATACATTATGATGATTGAATAACAAAACTACTAACTTATTGTAATGCATTCACGTCCGTTAATCTCTATATTAAGCCAGCCTGCAAACTTAAGGATCTATCGTTTTGGGTACCTTCCCCTTAAAAAATCCGCGCCAATCACAGTAGGTTGGTGCTGCGACCTAGCAGTGAATTCATATTTATCTAGTACGCCTCTGGGTGTTCAACGAGTAGGCAGTTTAAAGTAGCCAGGAGGGAGGCGATCCAACTGGCAGTGTTTAATGATAGAGCGTACAGTCACTCGTCCTGCTAGAAGGACCTTCCGGAAGTACTTTTGTACACAGCGGTGCGTCCTTCCAGCAGGACTTTGGACCCTTATGGCAAATGTTTGAACTGGCCTTCCAGCAGGACGCGTCCTTCCGGCAGTATTTTGGGTTATCAGAGAGTAATAATATTGCAGTTCTGGTACTGGGCAAACAATAAAAGTCTGTAAATATTCTAAAATATTCAATATGACTCATATTGACTAATACAATAACTGTCTCTTAACAACATATTGACTCTAAAATATATAAACGTATAAAGTATAAACGTGTTTTCTTATAGTACAGAGACTAAATAAATGTATGAGCGACGGCGCGTCCATCACTCGAGAATAAATAAATAAAAAAAGCCTAGTTGTGTTTTTGTCAATATCCCACTGCACAGTTGCACAACTACACGTAATTTAAACTACAGTACCATGACATTTACTGATATCATAATTACTAGCAAATAACGAGCGACTCCATGCATCTCCGCTGTTTGGAGCATCGAAATAGGTAGCAAAAACATAAACACAGTCACCATTACGTATAATCGCCGCCATTACTGAACGGTCAGAGCTACCAACTTCAGACTTGCATGCGCTGATTCGTTACATTTCCCTCTATATAATGGAAAAAAGAACGGTCCTGCAAGCAGGACGCTTCGTCCTCATATAAGCAAGTGAATTACGTACTCAAATGAGGACCTAACTTCCTGCCGGCAGTGCCTTGTACGTTCTATCATTAAAGGTAATCGGAGCGCGATCGTGGCTAATAGTCGAACTACCAGTATTACAAAATTGCCATACTTTAGGAGGCCAGGTATTGACACAGCGGTATATTTGGAACAATACTACCCACATAACCCACAAGAGGACAGCACCGTACAGAGACATTAAGAAGGCTGTGGTTCATAACAACGTGTATCTAATTCTTCTATTCTCCTTTTCGTAATGTCTTCTGTTTATGTGCAATGCTGGGACTGTGATTTTATTAATAAACGAGTGTATACATTAGCCTCCCCTTTGAGATAAATGACATTTTATTCAGTATCTGTGAAAAGAGCTTGTGCACATCATTTGTAAAAGAATTCAAGAAAAAAAAGTCAACTGTAGCAGTATTCGATCCCCAGTCAACTGCGTGACAGGCTAACACGCTAGCCCAGAGCTAAACATATCCGTAACATCATGGCGATCTTAACTGATATATTAGATTCAACCTGTTGGCAAATAATGACTTGAAATAAACTATTTCTTCACTGCAGTACATCTTCATTATAGATCATTTCATACAAAGTTTATATTATTGTATCAGTAGGGTATATCGCATACAACATACTAAAACTACTGAAGTATAAGACAGGCTCATGAGGACAGCTGCCATCTTGTCGTGTGGCAGATACAGCTCAGCTCTTTTAAGCCAGTCATACAGAATAATATTATAATATTAAATGATAATAAATAACGGATCACGACCTTCAGGATAGCTTAAACCACCCTAGGCTTGATAATCTGAATTGGTGGGTCTTAAGCTATTGATTATAATGGTTGCATAATTCACACGGCCACCATCCTGAAATGGCAAGGCCGATGACCTTGAAGTTTGGGTGAAAGACGCGTCCTATATAAAGGTATGTTGTCACCAAATTTGGTAGAGATCGGATGATTAGTTTAGCCGTAATTTGAGTTTACGTTTTGAACATTTGAGTGGCCGCCATTCAGTTTTGGTAAAGATGGCGGCGATATAAAGTATGGCACTGATGTGCCCTATGCTAGAGCTACCTCTGTACCAAATTTCGTTCAATTCGGTTTCACCGTGTTCGAATTGATAGGGGGGGACAGACATTCAGAGTACACTCAATCACTCTCACACACACACACACACACACACACACACACACACACAGACACACAGACTCACACACACACATACACACAGACAGACACACAATTTTTCGCCCTGTGTTGATCTCATAAGTCTACTTTCATTTTTTGCAAAAATCGAAAGTAGGCTAAAAAAGAGGTCCTGTGGCTCATCGCGAGATTAACGGTCACGTAAAACTACAAATTGCCTTTTCTTCTTCTTCTTCTTCTTCTTCTTCTTCTTCTTCTTCTTGTTCTTCTTCTTCTTGTCCATCCTGGCGCAGTCAGCTGGCATTTGAGGGTGCGTAAATGCGAGGAAGCCGTGTCAGTCGATCACTACAGGGCGAAAAAAGTGTGTCTGTCTGTCTGTGTGTATGTGTGTGTGTGAGTCTGAGTGTGTGTGTGTGTGTGTGTGTGTGTGTGTGTACTCTGAATGTCTGTCCCCCCCCCCTATCAATTCGAACACGGTGAGCGCAAAATTGAACGAAATATGGTACAAAGGTAGCACTAGCAAAGGACACCTCAGTGTCATGTTTTATATCGCCGCCATCTTGACGGAAACGTAATGGCGGCCACACAAATGTTCAAAGCTTAAATCAAATTACGACCAACCTAATCATCCGATCTCTACCAAATTTTGCAACAACATTCCTTTATGGAGGAAGCATCCTTTGACAAATCTAATAGGTCATTAGCCTAATAGTTTGCGGATGGCGGCCATCTTTGTGTCAAAATCGATTACCCCTATTAATTCGAACACGGTGAAACCGAATGGAATGAAATTTGGTACAGAGGTAGCACTAGCAAAGGGCACCTCAGTGTCATGTTTTATATCGGCGCCATCTTGACGGAAACGTAATGGCGGCCACACAAATATTCAAAGCTTAAATCAAATAACGATTAACTTAATCATCCGATCTCTACCAAATTTTGCATCAACATACCATTATGGAGGGAGCATCCTTTGACCAAACTAATACGTCATTAGCCTAATATTTTGCGGATGGCGGCCATCTTTGTGTGAAAATCGATACCCCCTATTAATTCGAACACGGTGAAACCGAATGGAACGAAATTTGGTACAGAGGTAGCACTAGAAAAGGCCACCTCAGTGTCATGTTTTATATCACCGCCATCTTGACGGAAACGTAATCGCGGCCACCCAAATGTTAAAGGCTAAAATGTAATTACGACCAACCTAATAATCTAGTCTCTACCAAATTTTGCAACAACAAATCTTTATGTGGGAAGCATATTCTGACCAAACTGCTAGAACATCAGCCCAATAGTTTGCAGATGGTGGCCAAGTATGTGTGCAAATCGATTCCCCCTATCACTTCAAACAAGGTGAAACCGAATTGAACGAAATTTGGTACAGAGGTAGCACTAGCAAAAGGCACCTCAGTGTCATGTTTTATATCGCCGCCATCTTGACGGAAACGGAATGACGGCCACCCAAATGTTAAAAGCTTAAATTTCGACCATCCTAATAATTTGATCTCTACCGGATTTTGCAACAACATGCCTTTTTGTGGAAAGCATCTTATGACTGACTACAAGGTCATCAGCCCAATAGTTTGCAAATAGCGGCCATGTATGTGTGCAAATCCATTCCCCGGATCAATTCAAACACGGTGAAACCGAATTGAATGAATTTTTTACAGAGGTAGCACTAGCAAAGGGCACCTCATATTCATGTTTAATATCCCTATAGCACGTTGTATTTCAACAAGCTACTACAACCAACATTCAATTAAACTCCTTGAAAAGGACAAAGAGTTATAACAATACCCATGCATTTAGGAGAAAGTAGGCTATATGTTCTTTACTGAACATCTTGTTTTACGTTGAATCTGAACCACAGGACATGGCATTTAAATTTCACATGCATTGACCGGGAATCGAACCCGCTCCGCCATTGTGAGAGGCCAACAGGTTGACCACCCCCCAAGAAGAAGAAGAAGAAGAAGAAGAAGCAGAAGTGGAATAAGAAGAAGAAATTAAATTAAATTAAATAAAAAAAAAACCTTGTCTAACATTATCCTAATGAGAACTAGATCTATGAAACTTAGACGCATCTCTGATCTAGAACCACAAGTTCGGCCCATGACAATGGTAGATGACTTATTCTTCCAGGAGTGCCCGGTAAAAGCCAGACTTGATAAACGTCGATTTTAAAGTTGAAAACATGTTGTGTAAGACACTAAGAGCACTCAGACTCTACGGCCCAGTTTAACAAAAATCAATTCTCACCTCATCCATCCTGGATGTGATTTTCGGTGGTTTCCTCCCAATTCTACTCCAGGCAAATGCTGGGTTGGTTCCTAACTTAAGGCCACTGCCATCTCCATTCCAATCCTCACCTGAATTGCAAACACACACTAGTACAACCAACACAATAACACAGGCTATCACACAAATACAAGGGGCTATATGACCGCGATGTCCCATCACCTAAAATAAGCAACAACATACATCTTTTTCACAGTGGTAAGATAGAGAGTGTGTGAGTCTTCAGTCCTTTGACTGGCTTGATGCAGCCTTCCATGGCTCCCTCTTCAGAGCCAAACGTTTAATTTCTACATAGCTACCAAACCTTACATTCTAGGCATTTTAACATGTTCTAACCTTGATCTACCGCTACAGTTCTTGTCCTCGACCATTCCTTCCATTACTAACTTTGCTATTCCTGGGTGTCTTAGTATGTATCGTACCAACCTATCTCTTCTCTTCATTAGCAGTAGCCAGAAACATCTCTCCTCTCCCACTCGTCTTAATACCTCTTCGTTTGTTACTTTATCTACCCATCAGATCTTCATCATTCTCCTGTAACACCACATTTCAAATGCTTCTATTCTCTCTTCTACTATGTATTGATTGAAACTTTTTTTTTCAGAAGCTGAAGAGTTGTGGAGTGGAGGTGTGAAATAATGAGCAGTTTTAACCTCAGTCTAATTAGATGTTGTATCCATGGAAACTCTTCGAGGCTCCCTCATTAACACGCGCTCCAATGAAGTTTTACACAACCAGCTCATCCATGTCTCCATATCAAAGGGAACAGTGTTGATTTGCATCTCTACATCGTGGGCATGGTCAAAGTAGCCAACTCTTAATGAAATAATAAACCACATCTGCAGCCACGGATCCGGAGATAAGAAGGATCGGTAAAAGACCTTTCACACCTTTAAACAAGAAGTTTCGTGAAGAACTAAAGAGCCTACTTTTCTAATTTAAGATTAATGCCAATGATTAATCTTTATGGACCTATCTAGGATAATAACGAAATTAAGTTGCTAATATTGAAATTTCTAATTAGTTCGAAATATATCTGGCATTATGTAGCCTAATAGAGCACTACAATTGGCAGCCCTGGTGACTGAATCTATTCTTAGTTCCATCTCTTAAAGTACAGAATACAAAATTTGGTTGAAGTCCAATGGATACCATGGACGTTACATGCAGTTAGACATAGGATCTATCAGCGAAATAAAATCATGTTTGTAACAATGTCATGCATGTGTTGATCAGAAATAATCTGAAATATTATGATCTATTGTTGTGCCAATTTTCGATGAAATCCATTTGTTAGTATAAAAGTTACATGTATTTTAAAATTGGTCTTATCAGCAGGCTTAGAATCGTGTTGGCAGCACTGACGTATATTAGATACTTCAAATTAATCTAGAATGTCAGGTACTAAACGTGTGCAAACTTTCCAGCTGTGGGCTTGCATACTTTCTGATATATTGATATTAGGATCAAAAATAGAGACAGTATTTATTAACAGTTGGCAGCCTTGGTTGCTCTTAAGAATAGGCATAGTCATATCTGTTATGGTACACATAGCACATACGAAATTCGCTGAAATCCAATTGATAGTATAGAAGTAACATGTATTTAAAAATTGGTCCTATCAGCAGGCTTGGAATCATGTTGGTAGCACTGACGTATTTTAGCTGCTCCAAATTAATCTAGAATGTCAGGTACTAAACGTGTGCATAGTTTAAAGCTGTCGACTTGCATACTTTCTGATATGTTGGTATTTGGATAATAAAATAGAGAGAGCATTTATTAACAGTTGGCAGCCCTGGTGGCTCTTAAGAATACGCTCAGTCATATCTATCCATGTACACATAGTAAGTACGAAATTTGGTTGAAATCCAATTGATAGTGTAGAAGTTATATGCATTTAAAAATTGAAACTATCAGCAGGCTTAGAATCACTTTGGTAACACTGTCATGTATGGCCTCCTGGAAATTAAACTGAAATATTATTATCTATATGTGTACTAATTTTGGAATATCTCCCATGCATACCTTATAAGATATCCAACTTGGAGCTCAAATTTAAATTTCGTTTTTTCAGCAGTTGGAAGCAGTGATATAATTTTCAGATATGGCCTTGAGATATTCAGGTATAGGTATTTACTCATACCAAATTTGGTTTCGATTGCTGCAGCCGTTTAAGAGTTGATAGGGACACACACACACACACACACACAGACAGACAGACAGACAGACAGACAGACAGACAGAAGGACAGACAGACATTTGCCCGGATCGATCTCAAGTCTACTTTTTCATCATTTTTGCAAAATGTGAAAAGTAGGCTAAAAATAAAAATGCTACGTTAGACAAAATCTGCGCCACATGGAAAAAAACTAAAATAATGTCTATGTTCACGACAGGGGCGTATATAAGTGGGATGCCCGGGAGGCCCAGCCCCCGCCCGTCGAAATTATTGACACATATAATATTTGTTTATTAATTAAAACATAAAAAACGTATATACTTATCATGTACTATTGTTACTAATTTACGTATGGCAACGTTGCAAAGCGAAGCGACGGTAGAGCGCCGTAAACAGTGTGACAATCAGTTTGCTCTGATCTTATGTGTAACAACATAACCTCTTATTACTTCCAGTGCCTTCGCTCTTATGAACAGCAACAAGTGCCCTTGAAGCATGTGAGAAAAGTTTTTTCCCTAACTTTTACATCCTTATCAAACTTTTTGGCAAATTTGCCTCTCTCTGTAGCTACCGGTACTGCCGAACGGAGTTTGAGTTGGTTGGAAAGATACTTAAGAAATTCTACTTCTGAAAACAGACTCAACGGTCTGGTATTGTTATCTATTCACAGAGATATACATCATTGACGATGAAGTTATAAACCGATTTGGTAATGCTTCAAGAAACCTTGACTTTATATTATAGTGTAATTTGTAAATCGAAACAGTAATGTTAATTCTTTCCATGTAAACGCTATCAAGTGAGCAAGATGATTGTATTAATAAAAGGTAACATAAAATGGCCTTAGTTGTGTTTGACATTAACCAAATATAAAACATCACAACAAATTGGTTGAAAACGTTATGCCAGATAGCCTTAAAACGCATCATTTTGCACCAAATTCCCGGGGAGGAATCCCAGACTCCCCTTTTTTTCCCCTATACCATGCCCCCTAATCACGGTTGGGCACCCCCTAAAATAAAACTCTATATACGCCCCTGGTTCACGACTTTCTAACTTCTAATATTCTTTAGATCTTTCAACGCTTTGTAACTTTTTACAACGGTAGTTGTAGAAGAGAATGGTGCGTCAAGGATACATTTTTAGCCTACTTTCGATTCTTGCAAAAAATGAAAGTAGACTTATGAGATCACTACAGGACCAAAAGTTGTGTGTCTGTGTGTGTGTGTGTATGTATGTGTGTGTGAGTCTGTGTGTGTGTGTGTGTGTGAGTGTGTACTCTGAATGTCTGTCCCTCCCCCTCCTATCAATTCGAACACGGTGAAACCGAATTGAACGAAATTTGGTACAGAGGTAGAACAAGCAAAGGGCACCTCAGTGTCATGTTTTATATCACCGCCATCTTTACCAAAACTGAATGGCGGCCACTCAAACGTTCAAAACGTAAAATCAAATAGCGACTAACCAAATTATCCGATCTCTACCAAATTTGGTAATAACATACCTTCGTATAGGACGCGTCTTATGACCAAACTACAAGGTCATCCGCCGTACCATTTCAGGATGGCGGCCGTGCGAATTATGCAAACTTTATAATCCATATCATGGGACCCACCAGTTCCGATTATCGAGCCGAGAATCGAATTAACTGTTCTAAAAGAAGAGGCACGTTCGAAATTAAAAGTTTATTTTGTAATACTATAGTGCAGAAGTGATTTTAAAAAGCTGAGCCGTCTCGGTAAGAAGACAAGATGGCAGCGGATATCTTGTGCCTGACTTATATTTCACTAATTTGAGTATTGCATGCAATATAGCGTACTGATACAAAATAAATAAACTTTGTATGAAATGCTTTATAAATAAATAACATACTCCACTGATGAAATCGTTTAGTCTAAATCATTATTTGCTAACAAGTTATATGTAAGTCATTTTATATAGAACGATGTTCGTTGGCACAAATGGCTCCTTGGTAAAGCGTTGGCCTATCCCTCATATGCCTATGGTTCAAACCCCATCAGAGTTATTTTTTTTGCTTGAAATTTTATATATTTATAGTTTTGTAATGATTCAGACGTTTTAAAATTAAGCGTTATATTTTGCATATTACGGTGGAAAATATATATTTAATTAAAACATAATTCACCAGCAGATTTGCTCGAGACATCTAGCAGCCAAAAAGGTAACTGCACGCTGGCCTACTTATTAACTTCAAGATTTTATTGAAAAGTTTCTTCTTATGGCCACTAGAATGCACTCGCCCTGTTAGGGTTATATTGTTCGATACTTCTCCACTAGATGTCACGACTGGTCTACGTGGGACTCCATTGGTTAGTACCGTATACCATTGGCATTCTATGCGCATCGAACTTGAAGAATGGCAAGTTGATACTACGATAAATTTTTAATTTTTAATTTAAAGGGTTTGTAACAGCCTATTGTGCGTTATTTGAAAATGTTATTTGAAGTAAAGAACAAAACGATTTCACATAGTAACTGAATTCTAGCCGTTGGTGCTAGTTCAGGTTATTAATTAATACTTTTAATTCAGGTAAATAGCAATCGTAAATATCCACATAGTTTGTATACACACGTCTCTGTAGGGTCATGGAAAGATTTGTTAATTCAATTAGAGTTGTGAAAGCCATGCACAAACAGACGTGTAAAGACATGCCTCAACTCAAAGTTGGATGTTGCCCACGGCAGGTCGATTATGTAATAATAACACACTCACTCACACTCACTCCGTTGGCTTTTCTGGGACGTGACGATCCCGTGCCGCTCTCACTATCTGCCTCCATTTCCTCCTATCCAGCGCAGTATTCTCCCATACAGTAATACCCATTTGTCTGCAGTCAGCGGTCACCTCATCTTGCCATCTACTCCTAGGTCTTCCAGGGGGTCTCGAGCCTTCGATCTTCTTCTCATACACCTGGCGAACTATTCTGGCAGCGTCCATTCTGATAACATGCCCCGCCCATTGCAGCCGTTTCGCTTTCATGACGTCCACTACTCTGGGTTGATTGGCCAACTTGTACAGCTCATGATTTGATCTGAGAACCCATCTTTGTATTTCCTGGTCAAAGATGGGGCCGAAAATTTTTCTATATATCTTGTTTTCGAAGACTGTAAGTTGGCGTTCCTCCCTTTTGGTCACACTCCATGTTTCGGCTCCGTATAGCAGTACCGGCCTGATGATCGTGTTGTATAGTTTTAGTTTTGTTTTCCTGGTCAAAAGTTTGGAGGAAAGTAATTTATGCAGGGAAAAGTAAACTTTGTTTGCATTCCGCAATCTAATTTGGTGTTCAACTTGTCTTCTATTGCAGTCATTTATATTTACCCCAAGGTATTTGAAGTTTGGCGTGTTCTTAAAGGTAAAATTGCCTATATGAAGGTTGTTGCGTTGGTCTGTAGTCATGTTTTCTCTCTGTATGATCATGTATTCTGTCTTCTCTTCATTAATCTTTAGACCTATTTTTTTGCAGCAGTTTCATTTAATTTCCTGAATAAAGCTTCAATTTCTCCTCCATTATTTCCTATTAATACAATGTCATCTGCATATGCCAGGATGTTGTGTTTGTTATCTGCTAGGTCTCCAGTTGCAGCTTCTTTGGTTTCCCGAATTACTTTTTCCAGAACGATGTTGAAGAGAAGTGGGGAGAGCGGATCACCTTGTTTTAGTCCTGTTCTGTTTTCAAAACCGTCTGATACGGATCCACAGTGTGTCACTTTGCTCACTGTCTCCTCCATACACATTTTGACCAGGCTGATAAGTTTCTGTGGGATTCCGTATTCTGCCATAATTTCCCACACCGTTTCTCTGTGGACTGAGTCATAGGCCTTTTGCAAGTCAATAAATAGGTAATGGACGTTTTTGTTATATTCCCAAACTTTTTCATTGATTGTCTTAATACAAAATATATTGTCTGTTGTTGATCTGTTTTTACGGAAACCATTCTGATAGTCTCCTATTATATCTTCGGTGTATGGAATTAGACGTTGTAATATTATGTGCGACAGTAATTTGTAAGCTGTGACAAGTAGGGATATTCCTCTGTAATTTCCGCAGTTATGTTTATCATGTAATAATAACAATAATAATAATGTTATTTGTTTTACGTCCCTTTTAACTACTGCTGCTTTTAGATACGCCGGGGTGCCGGAATTTTGCCCGAAGGTGATCTTTAACGTGCCAGTAAATCTACTGACACGGCTCCCTCGCATTTGTCCACCCTCAAATGCCAGCTGACTGCGCCAGGATACGAACCTGCAACCTAGGGCTCAGCAAGCGAGAACGTTACCGCTGAGCCACGCAGCCAGTCCGGTCGATTATGTCTCCAGATCCATAACATTCTTGAGATACTTCTTATCTATCTTTCTTCAATGATGGTAGAAGTTTTTTTTTTTCTAGGTTGTGGCGTTTGGTAGAGGTAAATAGTTTCTAAGGTCTTCAACCAAGAAATGATTCTATTATACTCTTTGATAATAACAACGAGTTATAACTATACTCATACATTTAGGAGAAAGTAGGCTATATGTTCTTTACTGAACATCTTGTTTTAACTTACTCTCTTTCTTCTTCGCATGTTACCGTTCGCGATAATTTTTACAGTTAGACTATGAGACGTGGGTGGGAGTCCATGGAACTCAGCTGAGTCCAGCATTGCTTCTATTTACTTGTGCTGGGATCCTTTCTGTCAGCCTTCCTGTCAACCTCCCTTGGTCAACTCTTGTTATCTTCCGACCTCGTTGGTATTATGGTATCCAAGGCCTAGGGAGTCTTTCACTTCACCGCTTTAATTGGCCCTTGTCTCATCTCTACTCAAACCCTCATTCTTCGAGGCGCAGACCTCTTATTTTTAGCCTATTTTCTTTTATGAAAAAAAAAATAGGCTTATGAGATCACCTTTTGTCCGTGTGTGTGTATGTGTATGTGTCCCCCTCATAAAATCTGAACGGCTGGAGCGATTTCAATGAAACTCGGTAAGGTCATAGTTCTATTTTGTCCAATCTCGTCCATGCCCTTCAAATTTTATATCGACTCACCAATCCAAAATGATGGGTGTGCGAAATATTTCACCGGCATTCTATATCTCCGAATCTATTACTGATATCACACGGTAATAAAGGGTACTACTAAAAGTTCAACTATGCGGCACTCAAAAACCTGTTAAGTACACAACGAAAATGACTGCCAAGCGAAGTTGAAACAGTTAAATAGGCTTTTCTCGCGATTTAACCATCTGAGCACAGTGAAACATGGCACAGAAATGTTTAAACACATTGTAATGCACTAACATCTAATTTAGTTAATTGTTTACATAACCTCAAGAAGACGGCTGTGCGAAATTTTAAAATTGAGTTTTTATTTCTTGTGTCCTAATCTTGCGATCGAAGTCAACGTTTGAATAATGAACCTACGCAATAATCATCATCTAATAGTACATAACTCTATGGCCTACATATATAAAAATCCAACATGGTGACCATCCAAAATATCTACTAATCTATGACAGCAATCTAACTGAAATTTTGTATGTCGAAAAAGGCAATCAACATAAGTAGGATATATGAAAATAGGCTATTTAGTTCTTCACGGAACTACTTGTTCTTTTCATGGTATCTCCTGCCTTCTGCTTAAGCCCAAAAAGGCAGGGAGTGAGTAGCCCCACCATTTCTGGTGTGCCCTGGATAGTGCTACAACGTCAAGGCTTCGCGGCTGGTGACTTCGGGAGTTGGCAACCCTGAGGTCTTTCTGAGCTGGGTCCAGTTCCTCCCCTTTTACCATTGCCTTTGAAGCGGATCCTCTCCTCTTTCCTATCTGCCCTTAATGGCTCTACTTCATTCCGAGTCCGTCAGTCCTCATTCTTCGAAGGTTGAGGTCATTTCCTTTCCCTGTCTGTTCTTCTCCCTTCTAGTAAATTAATTTTTAAGTTATTGTTGTTGTTGACTATTAAGGGTCTTTGCGACATCATGATCATGTATCCCCGTGTACTTGCGTGTGTTTTATAACCTGTGTTATTGTGTACTAGGGTTTGTAATTGGAGTAGGATTTGAAGAGAAAAGCGACCGTGGACTCAAATTAGGTACCATCCCGGCACTTGACTGGTGTAGTAGTGAGAAACCACGGAAAACTACTTCCTGGATGACTTTCTTTTTGTCATGTAGCCTCCTGAGAGGCCGAGTGCAGGTCTTTCTAGTCGACGCCCGTGGGCGACCTGCGCGTCGGGATGAGAGATGGAATGGATGAAGATGAATGAAACTGGGCAAGGATGTGGAAGGAAGCGGCCGTGGCCTGTCAGAAGGTACTGTCCCAGCATTTGCCTGGTGTTGAAAATGGGAAACCACGGAAAACCATTTCAAGGACAGCCGACGGTGGGGCTCGAACCCACGCGTCTACCGAGTCAGCAGAGAGATTGGCCCCTTGACCTAACGCAGCGCTTTAGCCCGCGTAGCCACTGGAGTAATCAAACCCGCCTCTTCTCAGTTTTGCCTCACGAGGCTGAGTGTACCCCGTTCCAGCCCTTAGACCAGAATAAAATGTCTTGGCAGAGTCGGGAAAGGAACCGGGCCTCCGAAGTGACAATCAAGAATGTTTTAGTTGTAGGTTTCATGTCATCATTTTTCATTTTTTTCGCCTATTTTCATTTATGAAAAAAAAAAAAAGGTTTTGAGATCACCTTAAGTCCGTGTGTGTGTGTGTGTGTGTGTGTGCGTATGTGTCCCTAATGAAAACTTGACGGCCGCAACGATTTCAATGGAAGTGCATAGGCTACTACTACATCGTCCGACCTCGACCATGCCTTTTACATTTTAATACGTTTCACCAATACAACATGGCGGCCGCGCGAAGTATTTCACTGGCATTCTATATCTCCGTAACAGTGACATATATCTCCCCGAATTTTTTTACTGTGATAAAGGGTACTACATGAAGTTCACCTATGAGACTTTTATAAACCTGTTAAGAACAAAACGAACATGGCAGCCAAGCAAATTTGAAACTTATAAATAGACCTTTCTCACGATTTAACCAACTGAGCGCAGTGAAACGTGGTACAGAAAATGTTCATACACATTGTAATGGTCTTACATTTAATTTATTTCAATTGTTCACATAACCCGAAGATGGCGGTTGTGCGAAATTTTAAAATTAAGGTTTCATTTCTTGTGTCCTAATCATGCGATCGAAGTGAAATATTGAATAATGAACTTACGCAATAATCTTCATCTAATGGTACATAACTCTATGGCCTACACATATAACGATCAAACATGGCGATCCTTTTCATAGTCGGGATAATTTTTATTTGAGAAGACCAATAGGATAGCCTATATCATAATAGGCTATATAGGTATTCATAGAACTACTTGTATTATCAGCCATACTATTAGGAGCCGATAACCTCGATGTTAGGTCCCTAAAAACAACATATATTACCATCACCTCCCCAAAGGAAGAACCAGCTGCTGGTTTTGAACTACCTTACCAGACGTGGAAGGCTTTGAACAGACTGCGAACTGGAGTGACGCGGAGCAAACAAATTTTGAAGCGGTGGGGCTACATTACTGAAGATGCAACCTGCGAATGTGGAGAAATTCAAGATGTTCATCACCTCTTGGTCTGTCCAAAATCGCCTGAATCCTGCACGCTGGATGACCTGGTTTCAGAAATGCTCCTGCAATCAAGACTGCCGAATTCTGGGCCTCAAAATCAATTTGATATGTACAAAATCTGTGTGTATATTGAAAGTATGTTTTAAATTTGTAAATAACTGTATTGTACTGTCCTGGATACGAATATATATATACTAGCGGACCCGTGCGAGAACTCTCGCATAATGGGTTGTGTGCGCCCCATGTGTACATACTACCCGCCCCGTTCTAGTGCTATGCGGGCTTTACGCGACACAGTTCTGCCAGGGCCTATCGTGCCGTTTATTTGTTTAAAAGCACTTGATAAACAAACAAGATGTTCAGTAAAGAACATATAGCCTACATTCTACTAAAAGCATGGGTATTGTTATAACTCTTTGTCCTTATCAAGGAGTATAATTGAATGTTGGTTGTAGTAGCTTCTTGAAATACAACGTGCTATGGGGATATTAAACATGAATATGAGGTGCCCTTTGCTAGTGCTACCTCTGTAAAAAAAAAATCTTTCAATTCGGTTTCACCGTGTTTGAATTGATATGGGGAATGGATTTGCACATATACTGTACCCTTGGAAAATAGCATGTAGACAAGATTCAAAATTTCGGGGTCGTAATGGATTCTTGTGAATGTGATTTAGAGGTTTTGCTATCAACATAACTTCCAGGGTTCATAAGGTTAACTTATTATATTACAAAGCCAAGAAAAACAACAGGATCTACTAACAAATGAAATTTATTAACTGAATCAAACATAAAAAGAAAACTATAACCACCCTTTTATTGTTCACTCGCGTGAACAGATCCGACACTGACCAGCCTGACGTACCGTGACGACACGGCATGACAGCTGTCAACAAGCATTGTGACTGCAATGTCACTTAAATCAAAGTAACAAAGAAAACGGATCACAAGATCCAAAAATAACAAACAAATAAAATAGTACAAGAATTCAATATTTATGAGCGACACGGGTTTAAAGACTAGTTCATGTAATGAGCATTTTGACGGGCGCTCGTCTCCGACCAAAACAGTTGGTTCGGGAACGGACTCCGTACTGCGAAGGTCGAATTACGGAAATGTGGGAACAACAATTACATATTTATATACACTACTGACATGCTCTAACCTTAGATTACCACAACCAAATACACGTGTGTATTATTTAAAATAAGGGCTGCGGAATTACCGACTTATACCTTAAACACTAGGAAAGCATAACATGACATGAACAAGTTTGGCCGGTTGCCAAATTATATTTATAATGAATACAATGGCCTTGAAAATAAGAGCCAACAACAACAAAATACAACTTTTAATTTTCACGCCAGAAAATTTGGCGTTTTAAAACAATGAACAAATAAGTCGTAGTAATGATAAAAGAAACTTGGATCGACAACATGGCAACTCCCCAAATTAAACCAAATAAAATAACCTTAACTCATAAGGCTTTAAAGCAAACATAACGTGTCATAACGGAGCTGGAGACAGCCGGGCCTGTTATCGCATCACCGAGAGAGTGGCTGATTTCTTCCCCCAAGTAGTAATTAGTGCCACGCTAAATATAGATTCTGGCCCATAGCCAGCGTACAGCACCTTTGCTAATCGCCACCTGTTAAACGCGTACAAATAAATAACACATTATCTCAAAACATCCTCTCAGGGATTTTTAAGAATACATTTCCAGGTCAAACTTATCCCCACGGATAACTAGTTTGCCGGAATGATGTCGCAGTCATGGACAGGCTTTACCTCTCCTCATCATCACTTACACCCAACAACACGTGGCACTTTCTCGAAGTTCTCGTCGTAGCATGAATCAGCACACCCCTCAGATACATGACACACACATGTCCAAATGACAATAAAGAATAATAACTGGAATAAGACTTATCCCAAGTTATCAAAGCAACAAAACACTAATTTTCCCCCCACGTAGTAATTAGTTTAACATATCATTAAATCAGTCCATTTATCATTGTCGTTCCTAGGTTCTCATTCATGTCTACACTTTTTATTGATACGTTAATCGATGCGGCCGTTTCGCTATAAGAATTACGTATACATAAGGACAACATTTAAGTCACAAAATTTACTGTACAACATAATTGTCACGCAATGCCAAAATTTACTACACGCATGTCAGATAAGAAATCAAACCCTAAAATTTATATTAAACCACACAAATAAAATCTATACAAAGTTCCACACATCTCTCGCGATTCCCCTCGTCCAAAATCAATAAATCAATTTTTTAATACTCATCACTTAAACTGCTTTCCAGAGGCCTCCCGCCTCGTCATTTCCCATCATTAGGCCGTTAGCCCATAACACTGATGGTAATGGAGGATGAAGCTTGCTGTCTTCTCTCCATGGTCGACATCTTGCTGCTGTTAAAACACAATTAAATCAAAGTTTTTAAACTGTTCTATCTGCGTTCTAAGTATTTTATTTCCTCAGATCGTCCTATGCAGAATCGTCGACTTTCCCTATTCTATGGCTACTTGCCATCTCACAATTTTATGAAAATTTATAAAACTCGTTGTCGACACACAACTTATAATTTTAAAACCATATCGTCTTACGGACGTCTTAAAATGACTGTCGAAGAATAATTAGGAGTGCCCCGGTTCATCTCAGACATTTGTATATATACAGAAAGCCTAAAGTTTCAATGGAGGGAGAAAATAGCTCCTCAATATTTTAAGTAATGGGCCTATAATTATGTGTGACCTCTCAAAAATCTTGTATTTTCTCAAAGGTCGCGAATCTGCCGTCGAACATGCAAACCGATCGCTAGATCTTTTTATAACCGATTGCCGCGCAAAACACACTGACGCTATGTTCTAGCGTCATGTTTTCTTATTGGTCAGATAAGTTGGCGTCGGAGTTCTGACCTTACAAATCCCGCCCTTATTTTCACGTCACGACACTTGTCCTCTCTCTCACTCCTTGCCTTGTACGCAGCATTTTGGCCTGTCGATGGTCACGTACGCCACAGCGTCATATCTGATTTTCTCAGAAATCCAAGAATAGCATTGGTTGTGAAACTATCGGTCGTTTCCAGCCAGCACGTAGCATGTCTTACCAAGTCCAGATTTCTTGCTACATCAATTTTACTCAAATATCCAGCATATCATGTATTTAGTATTTCCATCGTTTTTATTAATATGAAACATTATTATTGGACACAATGATAAGGGTTCATCTGACCCCTAGTTGATGAAATTCGAACTCAAATGAAGTCGAATTTCACATCCCCTACTTTTCTGGCTCAAATTTGAAGTTGCTGGTCACCCTCAAAATATAATGACTGTCCGCCTCTGTCTGTTTCAGTAGCCGTCTCGCACCAAACTCATTAGGAAATTCCTGTACGCTTATGCCCTCCGGCCTCTTTCCTCGCTACTCGTCTCCCCTCTCACTCTTTCAAAACATCAACATATTCATTAACGACTTCCGCCTGAACTTGTAAACACGTCAGAGGAGTCTTTTGAGCGCGTTCACCACTATAGTACCCCCGTATCTTTTGTTGTATGTTATCACGCGAATGTTTAATTTGCTGCAGTAACATTATTTCTCGGTTCGTATGGCTCTCTCTGATGATACAATTTTAAATTTGAGATATTATATACTGCCATGTTTCCTGTGCTCACCTCTCGGACTCTGTAGGCGTTGTTACCCAAGTTCGTAACCCCTAGTTGAACTTCCTTAAGCCGCTCCTGTCTTTTCTCCATTTTACCGTGATGTCATCTCCTTCTTCTCCCCCGCGTTGCCATCTTCTTCCTTCTCCCTTCTTCTTCTCCTATTCCCGTACAATAACTTTTTTTTACCATATTTCGAGACCCTTGCCTGACACGGCCTGCGAATCTCTCCTGCTATTCTTCTGTTTCCTATTGTCGGCTGCTCTATTTTCTTCTTCTCCATGCAGCTCCTCCAAATATCTCTGGGTTTCTACATGCATGGCTTCCAACATTTGATGTGTTCCGTTTTCCTCCTCGTGGTTGTCGGGATTCTTCCGCCGATCTATCGCTCTTTCCCATTTATCCTTATTATTTCCTTCCATGTTACGTGGCTCCTCCAGGTACTGTTGCGGGTCAGCGTGTCTCTCGTTCCAATTTCTCTGATCATCCCTTGGATCCGATTGCTCGTTAAACCGCTGGTTATTTTGTGCGTTATATTGTTGATTGTAACGCCTATTGTCCCTGGGCCTATATTGTTGATTATAGTGTCCTCCACGCCATCCCCGATTATAAGGTGCGTTATTATTATTATTCCTATTGTATGACGTTTGGTATCTCCTATTATCTCGCCACTGCTGATTGTTTGTGTTCCGGTAGCGGTTAGTTTCTTCCTGATTGTTATGGTTTCTGTCCCTATTTTCGTATCTCGGTTGAGATCTCGGCTTATATTCTTCGGTGCTCTGCCGTCTTTGGTTATCCCCAGTGTTTGTAGCTTGCGACCTCGTGTTTTTGTTCGGTGTCTTGACTACTTCGACTGCATTAACTAACTCTATCTGTCTCTTCTCTCTCGGGTTGATGTAATTAGTGGTTTCATCTATCTTCCTTAATACCTCTTCTGCCTGGACCACGGTCGTAATATTTGCCGCCACCAAGAATTGCTGAACGCTAATAGGCATCTGCTTTCCTATAGTAGTTATTAGCTCCATTTCGCTTGGGGGATTATCAAGATCTTGCAATTTGACAAGTTGCATGGCGAAAAAATCTGCATATTTCGTCTGATGCGTGGAATGGTATTTGCGCGAGTATAAGTCCATTCGCAAGCTTTGTTGATATGACCCACTCCAGTATTTGCTTAGGAAGGCCTTGTGGAAACCTTCCATTGATTTAAATGTGTTCTTAAATCCAAGATACCAGGTAAGTGCTGAGCCCGCCAAAAATTTTTCAACCATTCTTAATTGTCGCGTTGAGCTAACATTTTGGTCCGAAAAATATTCTGTCAGTTCCCTTAAGAAAGCTTTAGGTGTCCCTCCGCTCTCTGGTAAAAACTTATTCGGTTTAAATTCGTTTCCACGGATGACTTGTATAACTTGCGTGGGAAGTTGTGTGTTTTGAGGTGTCGAGCTACGACCCTCATAATTCTGGAATGCTTGCGTGTCTACCGTTCTTGGACTTTGCCCAAGCTCGTGGCTGTCTATTGTGTGCTCTCTTTCCGCATTCTCCCCTTTCCCCTTTTCCATTAGTGTCGCAAACATCGTATTATGTCCAAGTGACTGCAACTCCGATTTTATCATGCGGTCCTCTTGAATTTGAAATCTTAACTTCATATTTTCTTCTAACGCCTGTATTTTCGCGTTATTTTCCCCTAGCTTCTTGCTTACTGCGAGCCGTTCATCTTTCGAATCAGCGCTCATCTTGGTCCAATCTTTCCTAATAGTATCCTTCAATTTAACAAAGCTTTTTTCGACTTCCTGTTGATTAGCCTCCTGATTATCTTCAAGTTTATCTATCCTTTCTCCCAGAGAAATGTTGTTCTGTTCTAATGTTTGTTTAATTTCTTCCTGGTCAATTTCTAACCTTTTCCATTTCTTAACTGATTGTATTTCTAATTTGTTGAGTTCCGTCACTAAGCCCGTGATATTGTTATCTACTGTAATTATCTGATCTTGCATACCCTGTGTCCCTCGTTCGATCATCTCAAACCTTTTTTCTAAGTTTGTGTGTGCTTCTTTAATCTCAGATGAGTTGGTCAAACACGCTTGCTCGATTTGTGCTAGTTTTGCCATAACAGTCTCATCCATTCCTTTTATTTCCTTTTTAAACGAATCTTCGATACCTTTTATTATTCCTAATTGTTTGGTATTGTTAGTGCTAACGTCCTTTGCTAATTGGATTAGCTGTTCTTTTGTGTGCTCTTTGATTTCTACCGTTAGCGCAGCTAGATTTTGAGTGTTCCTTTCGTCTTGTGCGTTTAACATTTCATTGTTTTTCTCAGACTGCCTATGTAATTGCTCACTAACCAGAATGTTTTGTGTAGCGATTTTCTGATTTATATTCTCGTTAACTTCAGATAGTTTTGTGTTTAACTGTGTCTGCATTTCTACACTATTTGCCGCTAACTGTGTCTGCATTTCTACACTATTCGCCGCTAACTGTTTCTGCATTTCTACATTATTTGCCGCCAACTGTGTCTGCGTTTCTTCACTATTCGCCGCTAACTGTGTCTGCATTTCTACATTATTTGCCGCCAACTGTGTCTGCGTTTCTGCCGATTGTTTATTTATGGCCGTTAACTGTGTCTGCGTTTCTTCACTATTCGCCGCTAACTGTGTCTGTATTTCATTGGTTATGTCCTTTCTCATCTCACTAAGTTGTTCTCGCGTACGAGCGGCTGCTAATTCAATCACTTCGCGGATTTCTCCCAGAGTTGCCATCACAACAATAATATATTTGAGACATAGGGAAATGACATAAGGGCGGAGCCCTGGATACGCGCGCTCACACATATTAAATATACACACATTAACCCTTTACATACTCAGTTCATTTACTTTAAATTACTCCCACAAACTATAGCATCACTGAGTATAATTTACTTATTATTCCATTTAATTTTTAACCCTTTGATTCAGTTATAATCTTCCTGACCTTACTTTACTTACAATTTTTTTTACCAATTAATAGAGTATTAATTAGTTTTTAAGGTCTAACCTTCCTGTCAAACAATTCTTTGAGTTTGGCTTTTCTACACAAAGCTAATTTAATTTTATTGGGCGCCTGGAACAGTTTGTTCTAATTTTAATCAAAGTTCAAACACTTAACTTGTTCCACATTTACTTTATTGCAAACTCCATGACTTTATATTTTCAAACATTTGGCGGTACTATCTTCGCCTAACTTACGTTAATAAACTTATCACATGCCGGTGATCTATTTTTTTACTCTAAAACACAAATGCCACACGTTCGGAAGCCAAAGTAACTCTTATGTACCCTTGGAAAATAGCATGTAGACAAGATTCAAAATTTCGGGGTCGTAATGGATTCTTGTGAATGTGATTTAGAGGTTTTGCTATCAACATAACTTCCAGGGTTCATAAGGTTAACTTATTATATTACAAAGCCAAGAAAAACAACAGGATCTACTAACAAATGAAATTTATTAACTGAATCAAACATAAAAAGAAAACTATAACCACCCTTTTATTGTTCACTCGCGTGAACAGATCCGACACTGACCAGCCTGACGTACCGTGACGACACGGCATGACAGCTGTCAACAAGCATTGTGACTGCAATGTCACTTAAATCAAAGTAACAAAGAAAACGGATCACAAGATCCAAAAATAACAAACAAATAAAATAGTACAAGAATTCAATATTTATGAGCGACACGGGTTTAAAGACTAGTTCAAGTAATGAGCATTTTGACGGGCGCTCGTCTCCGACCAAAACAGTTGGTTCGGGAACGGACTCCGTACTGCGAAGGACGAATTACGGAAATGTGGGAACAACAATTACATATTTATATACACTACTGACATGCTCTAACCTTAGATTACCACAACCAAATACACGTGTGTATTATTTAAAATAAGGGCTGCGGAATTACCGACTTATACCTTAAACACTAGGAAAGCATAACATGACATGAGCAAGTTTGGCCGGTTGCCAAATTATATTTATAATGAATACAATGGCCTTGAAAATAAGAGCCAACAACAACAAAATACAACTTTTAATTTTCACGCCAGAAAATTTGGCGTTTTAAAACAATGAACAAATAAGTCGTAGTAATGATAAAAGAAACTTGGATCGACAACATGGCAACTCCCCAAATTAAACCAAATAAAATAACCTTAACTCATAAGGCTTTAAAGCAAACATAACGTGTCATAACGGAGCTGGAGACAGCCGGGCCTGTTATCGCATCACCGAGAGAGTGGCTGATTTCTTCCCCCAAGTAGTAATTAGTGCCACGCTAAATATAGATTCTGGCCCATAGCCAGCGTACAGCACCTTTGCTAATCGCCACCTGTTAAACGCGTACAAATAAATAACACATTATCTCAAAACATCCTCTCAGGGATTTTTAAGAATACATTTCCAGGTCAAACTTATCCCCACGGATAACTAGTTTGCCGGAATTATGTCGCAGTCATGGACAGGCTTTACCTCTCCTCATCATCACTTACACCCAACAACACGTGGCACTTTCTCGAAGATCTCGTCGTAGCATGAATCAGCACACCCCTCAGATACATGACACACACATGTCCAAATGACAATAAAGAATAATAACTGGAATCAGACTTATCCCAAGTTATCAAAGCAACAAAACACTAATTTTCCCCCCACGTAGTAATTAGTTTAACATATCATTAAATCAGTCCATTTATCATTGTCGTTCCTAGGTTCTCATTCATGGCTACACTTTTTATTGATACGTTAATCGATGCGGCCGTTTCGCTATAAGAATTACGTATACATAAGGACAACATTTAAGTCACAAAATTTACTGTACAACATAATTGTCACGCAATGCCAAAATTTACTACACGCATGTCAGTTAAGAAATCAAACCCTAAAATTTATATTAAACCACACAAATAAAATCTATACAAAGTTCCACACATCTCTCGCGATTCCCCTCGTCCAAAATCAATAAATCAATTTTTTAATACTCATCACTTAAACTGCTTTCCAGAGGCCTCCCGCCTCGTCATTTCCCATCATTAGGCCGTTAGCCCATAACACTGATGGTAATGGAGGATGAAGCTTGCTGTCTTCTCTCCATGGTCGACATCTTGCTGCTGTTAAAACACAATTAAATCAAAGTTTTTAAACTGTTCTATCTGCGTTCTAAGTATTTTATTTCCTCAGATCGTCCTATGCAGAATCGTCGACTTTCCCTATTCTATGGCTACTTGCCATCTCACAATTTTATGAAAATTTATAAAACTCGTTGTCGACACACAACTTATAATTTTAAAACCATATCGTCTTACGGACGTCTTAAAATGACTGTCGAAGAATAATTAGGAGTGCCCCGGTTCATCTCAGACATTTGTATATATACAGAAAGCCTAAAGTTTCAATGGAGGGAGAAAATAGCTCCTCAATATTTTAAGTAATGGGCCTATAATTATGTGTGACCTCTCAAAAATCTTGTATTTTCTCATAGGTCACGAATCTGCCGTCGAACATGCAAACCGATCGCTAGATCTTTTTATAACCGATTGCCGCGCAAAACACACTGACGCTATGTTCTGGCGTCATGTTTTCTTATTGGTCAGATAAGTTGGCGTCGGAGTTCTGACCTTACAAATCCCGCCCTTATTTTCACGTCACGACACTTGTCCTCTCTCTCACGCCTTGCCTTGTACGCAGCATTTTGGCCTGTCGATGGTCACGTACGCCACAGCGTCATATCTGATTTTCTCAGAAATCCAAGAATAGCATTGGTTGTGAAACTATCGGTCGTTTCCAGCCAGCACGTAGCATGTCTTACCAAGTCCAGATTTCTTGCTACATCAATTTTACTCAAATATCCAGCATATCATGTATTTAGTATTTCCATCGTTTTTATTAATATGAAACATTATTATTGGACACAATGATAAGGGTTCAATACATGGACGCTATTTGCAAACTATTGGGCTGATGACCTTGTAGTCAATCATAAGATGCTTTCCACAAAAAGGCATGTTGTTGCAAAATCTGGTAGAGATCAAATTATTAAGATGGTCGTAATTTGATTTAAGCTTTTAACATTTGGGTGGCCGTCATTCCGTTTCCGTCAAGATGGCGGCGATATAAAACATGACACTGAGGTGCCCTTTGCTAGTGCTACCTCTGTACCAAATTTCGTTCCATTCGGTTTCACTGTGTTCGAATTAATAGGGGGAATCAATTTTGACACAAAGATGGCTGCCATCCGCAAACTATTAGGCCAATGACCTATTAGATTGGTCAAAGGATGCTTCCTCCGTAAAGGTATGTTGTTGCAAAATTTGGTAGAGATCGGATGATTATGTTAGTCGTAATTTGATTTAAACTTTGAACATTTGTGTGGCCGCCATTACGTTTCTGTCAAGATGGCGGCGATATAAAACATGACACTGAGGTGTCCTTTGCTAGTGCTACCTCTGTACCAAATTTCGTTCCATTCGGTTTCACCGTGTTCGAATTAATAGGGGGAATCGATTTTCACACAAAGATGGCCGCCATCCGCAAACTATTAGGCTGATGACCTATTAGTATGGTCAACGGATGCTCCCCCCAAAAAGGTATGTTGTTGCAAAATTTGGTAGAGATCGGATGATTAGGTTAGTCGTAATTTGATTTAAGCTTTGAACATTTGTGTGGCCGCCATTACGTTTCCGTCAAGAAGGCGGCGATATAAAACATGACACTGAGGTGCCCTTTGCTAGTGCTACCTTTGTACCAAATTTCGTTCAATTCGCGTTCACCGTGTTCGAATTGATAGGGTGGGGACAGACATTCAGAGTACACACACTCTCTCACACACACACATACACACACAGACAGACACACTTTTTTCGCACTGTGTTGATCTCATAAGTCTACTTTCATTTTTTGCAAAAATCGAAAGTAGGCTAAATATATATTTCCGTTGACTTCTCGAGAAATGCAAGATTTTTCCTGTAATATTGAGACGATTTTGAAGATTTTGGTATAAACCACGCCTTCTAACTCCCTCTGGTTTAGGAGCTTGAGTTTTGTGAAACATACACCTTAGCGTATTATATAACTAGGTGTTACCCGCGGCTTCGCCCGCAATAACATTTGGAATCCCGTTATAACATTAGTTAAATAGATAGATAAGCATGGGCCCTAGTGGAAAATAATTCTATCACCTGAAACCAAAAATGCATGGGACGAAAAAAAATAACATCAAAATATCATGTTGGTTTCGGACCCTAAAAGACGTGAAAAATATAATAAAAGTATTAAAAAAACTATTTTTTGAAATTTCATTCGAATCAATTTTTATGTCATTCCTGGGACTTAGAAAATTCCGGCCAAAAAATACAAAAGCATTAATAACTCCCTAAGTATTCGTCGTATGATGAAATAGCAAGAGACAAAAAAGATGTAATGTGTTATTGTCTACAACATAGGTCATGTATAATTTTACATATTACCTGTTCCCCCCCCCCCCCCCGAACTTCACCCCTCCCCATGAGCCCCTTAAATTGGATGTATGAAAAAACGGTCAAACACCTATTTACTTATTCTTTATGCTGATTTTTTCCGCTGAGTTCCAAACTCAACGCCTATGTCGTTTAAGAGATACACGCTCCGTTAGGAATCCTTCAACCCCCACTTTTCACCCCTTTCTCCTCATAATATACACCACATCGAAAAACCCTCAGACACGTGTCTTCTTATTTTAAATGATGAGTGCATATGCCGAGTATCACATCCCCCAATGAAACCAATCGGGAGATATTGCTATTCAATGAAATGCAGGTCTACCCCCTTAACACCCCTTTAGAATCTTAATATCCAAAAGTCCTTTCTTAGTGGGCGTTTGCGGCCCTTGAGGAAGCTGCATACCAAATTTCATTCCAATCCGTTCGGTGGTTTCTGAGATTTCGTGATGAATGAATGAGTCAGTCAGTCAGTCAGTCAGTCAGTCAGTCAGTCAGTGAGTTTTGGTATTTGAGCTTTATATAGTAGACTAGCTGACCCGGCAGACGTTGTCCTGCCAATCAAAGAAAGTGTTGTAACTTTGTTTCTTGAAGTGCTTTTGGATACACAATATGTTTTTCAATTTCTGTTAACTGCCTCTAAACTATCGTGAAATGAATTAACTAATCTAGAAACATTCGTGATAGCGTGCACAACAACTCTCCAAAGATTCATCGCAATTGGATAAATTGCATATAACGCATACAGGATTTTGTTTAAATGATTCGTGTGCTGTCACTCATTTGTTGAATCTACTCGTGCTCTACCAACTGTGAAATGGATTTACTAAGTTAGAAAGCTTCACGTAAGTGTACACCACAACTCATCAAAGTTTCATCGCAATCGATGAATAGTGTATGAACGCATACGGGATTTTGTTGGAATGCTTCGCGCGTCGTCACTCATTTGTTACATCTACTCATGCGCTACCAATATTGTAAAATGGATTTATCAAGTTGAACACCTTCCCTGACGTGTACACAACAACTCATCAATGTTTCATCGGAATCGGATGAATGACATATGAACGCATAAGGGATTTTCATTAAACGATTCGAATGCCATCACTCATTTGTTGAATCTACGCATGCGCCACTTATTAAAAACTGGATTTACTAAGCCAGAAACCTTTCCTGGAGTGTACACAACAATTCACCAAAGTTTCATCGCAATCCGTTAAATGGTATATGGACGAATACGGTACTTTGTTGAAATGATTCGCGTGCCGTCACTCATTTGTTGAATCTTCTCGTGCGCTACCTATTGTAAAATGGATTTATTAAGACAGAAACCTTTACTGAAGGGTACACAACAATTCACCAAAGTTTCATCGCAATCGGATAAATGGTATATGGACGCATATGGTACTTTGTTGATATGATTCGCGTGCCGTCACTCATTTGTTGAATCAACTCGTGCGCTACCTATTGTAAAATGGATTTATTAAGCCAGAAACCTTCCGTAGGGTGTACTCAACATTTCACACAAGTTTCGTCGTAATCGGACGAATGGTATTTGAACGCATACGGGACCTTATTGAAACGCTTCGTGCGTCGTCGCTCATTTGTTGAATGTACTCGTGCGCAACCTCCTGTGAAATGGATTTACTAAGTTAGAATCCCTCAAGTAAGTGTACACAATATCTCGCCATAGTTTCATTGCAATCGGATGAATGGTATATGAACGCATACGGGACTTATTTTAAACGTTTGCGCGTCGTCGCTCATTTGTTGAATCCACTAGTGCGCTACCTATGGCAAAATGGATTTACTAATTCAGAAGCCTCCCCCTGGCTTGTACACAACATCTCACCCAAGTTTCATCGCGATCGGACGAATGGTATTTGAACGCATACGGGAACGGGACCTTCTTGAAACGCTTCGTGCGTCGTCGCTCATTTGTTGAATCTAGTCGTGGGCTATCAATTGTAAAATAATTTACTAAGCCAAACACCTTCCCAGGAGTACACTCAACATCTCACCCAAGTTTCATGGCAATGGGATGGACGGTATACGAACGCATACGTGACATTGAAACGCTCCAACGTGCAGAGACAAACAGTTGAATTCGACATCACTGCCACCTTTGGTATAAAACACAACTTTCCGCCACGGGCGGAGTGTATGTTATGGCGGTAGTTGCACAGGTTGCGGCCAGGTGGTTCTAACGTGCAGAGACAAACCGTTTAAAGACATCAGCTTTCACCAAGGCCAAAGCTAGTGGTTTCCATGATGACTGTTTTTGACTGCATATTGTGGTTCTAAAATTGTGGGTAAATTGTGGTTCTAAAATTGTGTTCATTCCACCTACCAAGTCAGATTGTGAATCTAAACCATACACGTACCCACCCTAATGTACAAACCAAATTTCATCAAAATCGGTCCAGTTGTTTAAAAGGAGTTCAGTGACATACACACGTGCCGAAGAATTATATATATAAAGATAGATAAGCATCGGTCCTAGTGGAAAATAATTCTATCACCTGAAACCAAAAATGCATGGGACAAAAAAACATCAAAATAACATGTTGGTTTCGGGCCCTAAAAGACGTGAAAAATATAATAAAAGTATTAAAAAAACTATTTTTTGAAATTTCATACGAATCAATTTGTATGTCATTCCTGGGACTTAGAAATTTTCGGCCAAAAAGTTCAAAAGCATTAATAACTCCCTAAGTATTCGTCGTATGATGAAATAGCAAGAGACAAAAAAGATGTAATGTGTTATTGTCTACAACATAGGCCATGTAAGATTTTACAAATTACCTGTTCCCCCCCCTCCCCCCGAAATTCACCCCTCCCCATGAGCCCCTTAAATTGGTTTTATGAAAAAAAACGGTCAAACACCTGTTTACTTATTTTTTATGCTGATTATTTTCCGCTGAGTTCCAAACTCATAAGAGATACACGCTCCGTTAGGAATCCTTCAACCCCCACTTTTCACCCCTTTCACCTCATAATATACACCACATCGAAAACCCCTCAGACACGTGTCTTCTTATTTTTAATGATGAGTTTATATGCCGAGTATCACATCCCCCAATGAAACCAATCGGGAGATATTGCCATTCAATGAAATGCAGGTCTACCCCCTTAACACCCCTTTAGAATCTGAATATCCAAAAATCCTTTCTTAGTGGGCATTTGCGGCCCTTGAGGAAGCTGCATACCAAATTTCATTCCAATCCGTTCGGTGGTTTCTGAGATTTCGTGATGAATGAATGAGTCAGTCAGTCAGTGAGTGAGTGAGTGAGTGAGTGGTATTTGAGCTTTATATAGTAGATAAGACTAGCAAGCCGACCCGGCTTCGCCCGGGAACAGTTATGAATGCAATACGTGATAAGCGCTTTTCTTTTCCAATGTCAATGAACAACGACCAATATCCGTTTTACGTCTCGGCATGATGGGTTAAAATCACTGACTGGACTATTAATTATATTATCATGGAGATGCATGTGCAACAAATTCTTGTCAGACGTAATTTAAGAATCGCGAGGTGCAAGAAAAAAATAATCCCCTTCCGTGCAATCTTAACTTGACTGTGAATTTTGCGGAACGAAAAGTTCTCAGGCGAAATGAAGAAAAATCGAGTTGCACTTCCAGGGAAACTCCAAACACAACCACTCTTCTCTAAAGTTTTTAACTCAACACAACTCGACAGTTTGCTGCTGGCTGTATCTGGGGCTATAAGCTCGTCCGCTAGCTAAGCTGTAAATGGGGTGATAGACTCGCCCCTAGCTAGCTCGTAAACTGTCGCCTCTGTAACTGAATTGAGATTGTTGGAAGAAAGGAAAACGAAAAAACACTTATAATAGGCGATATATTGAAGATAGAGATATGCTCTCCCGGGCTTTTTTGTAGAACTTTTCATGCTGAACAATCCTTACACTCATAGTATTTAGATATTTTTAACGGTTTGCCCTGCGTAAGCTTACAAAGTGCTCGGACGCCAGTTTTTTTTCGACATTTCCACTGAAATCGTTACTGCTCGGCTTCCTTTGATCATAAATAAATTATATTCTACAGAAATCATCCTTGAAATATCCTTTACAGAATGGTGAAAACCGCATCAAAATCCATCCAGTGGTCCTCGAGTTTATCCGTAACATCCAAGAACCGGGTACCCTAGAGTTATCTGGCGGTCAGAAGGAAAATCACTTTAACTAGCCAATCACAGGCAGCCATTCAAATCGATATATCATGACAAAACGGGTTTCGTTCACGATGTCGCGATTTAGTGAACGAAACTCTAGTCTACTGTCGACCAAAATATTATGTGCACTCGAGTTTGAAGGTTTTTTGTGAAGTAACCAATGGACCTACATAAAATCCAATGACATCATCATTTTCGTCGTTCTATTTTACGTAGGATCATGTAGGTTTGGAATTTTTAATGTATATTTTAATATTTTTATCGCAGTTGAAACATAAAAAGTGCCCGTTTTTAAGCGTGTTTCGACAATGCGTCACATTTAAGAATTATTATCTCACAAACCCGTCATCAGATCGAATCCAAATTTTAACACAATATACATAGGAATGTTGTGTAACTGGTTTATTAATTTCAAAATTTTGTGTGTTCAAGAACGAAAGTTGTTATCATTTTTGTAAGATAACTTTTTCTTGGCTCGGGGTCGTTGGAAAATTTAGTTCTTGGTTGCGTTGTACTCCTTATAGATCAAAAAGTTATGCTGTATGACTGTGAAATACGTAAATTAATTCACTTATTTTATATCGGTTTGTATTTGTGCGAGGAATTAGCCATGTTTTACCAGCTAGCCGCTCCGGAAAATGCTGTACAGCGTTGCGGATATGGAGCCCATCACTACCGAGCGATGCGTGCCATGAAGCGTGAGGGAGCTCACCTTGGCAACGCTGTACAGCTTTCACCGGAGCGGCTAACTGGTGAACCATGTCTTAATTAATTAATAAAAATTAATAAACCAGTAATACAACATACCAATGTATATTGTGTTAAAATTTGGATTCGATCTGATGACGGGTTTTTAAGATAATAATTCTTAAATGTGATGCATGGTTGAAACAGGCTTAAAAACGTGCACTTTTTATGTTCCAACTCTGACAAAAGATATTAAAATAAAAATTAAAAATTCCAAACCTACATGAGCTAACGTAAAATAAAACGACGAAAATGATGATGTTATTGGATTTTATGTAGGTCTATTGGTTACTTCGCAAACAACCTTCAAACTTGACTACACATAATACTTTGGTCGACAGTAGCACTGAAACGTCAAGTCGGAAGTAATTATGGCTTTACTATAAGTAGAGATATCATCCCATCACCTCCTGTATCAGGGCGGTTCACAGATAGTTTTGGCGAGCCCTGTGCTGCACTGCGAGCAGGTGTGGTGCCTCTCCCAGCCGGAGCCCCGAGCCGTGCGAGGAGGAGAAGGACGACGAGGACGCAGGCAGACGCCGGCGCCGCGACGCAGTGCCTGCCACGTGGCACAGAGCAGAGGGTCTGGAAGGTCAGGGCAGGCTAAGCTAGCCGCTCGATATGGAGCCGCGCCGAGCCTACCCGTACTTCCTGGGCGGACCAAGGTCGTCGGGACGCCTCCGTGCTAATTGGTCGGCGCACACAGACGTGTACCCCCCCCCCCCCCCCCCCCTCACTCCCCTGCTGTCTGTCTAGCGCCGTCACTACGCACATCATAATACATCAACACAGTCCCCCGCTCTCCTTGTCTGTCTCCGTCAGTTCGTTTGCGTCCTTCGAGTCACCTCCAGACTGCATTTTATTAGCCTGCTTTCGATTTTTGCAAGAAATGAAAGTAGACTTATGAGATCAACACAGGGCCAAAAATTGTGTGTCTGTCTCTGTGTCTGTTTGTGTGTGTGTGAGTGTGTGTACTCTGAATGTCTGTCCCGTCCTCCCCCCACCCCTATCAATTCGAACACGGTGAAACCAAATAGAACGAAATTTGGTACAGAGGTAGCACTAGCAAAGGGCACCTCAGTGTCATGTTTTATATCGCCGCCATCTTAACGGAAACGTAATGGCGGCCAACCCAAAGTTAAAAGCTTAAATCAAATTACGACCAACCTAATCATCAGATCTCTACCAAATCTTGCAACAACATACCTTTATGTATGAAGGACCATTTTTTACCAAAATACAAGGTCGTCAGCCCAATAATTTGTGGATGGCGGCCATGTATGTGTGCAAATCGATTACCCCTATCTATTCAAACACTGTGAAATCGAATTGAACGAAATTTGGTACAGAGGTAGAATTCCCAAAAGGCAACTCAGTGTCATGTTTTATATCGTCGCCATCTTAACGGAAACGTAATGGCGGCCAACCCAAAGTTAAAAGCTTAAATCAAATTACGACCAACCTAATCATCAGATCTCTACCAAATCTTGCAACAACATACCTTTATGTATGAAGGACCATTTTTTACCAAAATACAAGGTCGTCAGCCCAATCATTTGTGGATGGCGGCCATGTATGTGTGCAATTCGATTGCCCCTATCTACTCAAACACGGTGAAACCGAATTGAACGAAATTTGGTAGAGGCACATCATATTCATGTTTAATATCCGTATAACACGTTGTATTTTAACAAGCTACTACAACCAATATCCATTTATACTCCTTGCAAAGGACCAAGAGTTAAAAGTTTACCCATGCATTTAGGAGAAAATAGGCTATATGTTCTTCACTGGACATCTTGTTTTTACTGTAAATTGAAATTGGGGAATAAAGTCCCGGTGGAAACTAGAAATGATGATGATAATTGTTGTTTTAAGGGGCCTAATATCTAGGTCATCGGCCCCTAATGGTTTGGGTGATAGTGAAAGATGAGATGAGAGTGTAATGAAAACTATAACTAATACTAACTACAGTCATAAAAACTAGAAGAAGGAATGGTAAACACACAAAGAATAAGGCAAACAATGGGCAGGAGGAAAAGAAATGTCCTCAACCCTCGAAGAATGAGGATTGAGGGACTAGGAAGGAAGGAGAGCCATGAAAGGCAAAGAGTAAAGGGAAAGAGGAGAGGGGCCGCCCCAGAGGCACTGGTAAAAGGGGGGGGGGGAGGGGGAACCATACCCAGCTCAGGAATTCCTCGGGGTTGCCAACTCCCGAACTCACCCGCCTCGAGCCCTTGAGGGTGTAGCACTATCCAGGGTGCACCTTAAGTGGTGGGGCTACACACACCCTGCCTCCTTGAGGGCCTTGAGCAGAAGGCAGGAGATGTAAAGAGAACAGAAGAGGTCTGACCCCTTCAAGAATGAGGGATCAGGAAAGATGAGACAAGGGCCAATTAAGGCGGAAAGTAAAAGACTCCCTAGGCCTCGGATACCCTAATACCGTCGGGGTCAGAAAAGAACAAGAGTTGACCTAGGGTGGTCGATAGGAAATATAACAGAGAGGAGCCCGGCACAAATAAGTAGAAGCAATGCCGAACTCAGTTGGGGTCCCGTGGTCGCCAACCCACGACCCACTAGCCGTGGGCCCCTAGGGGGGGGGGGGAACTGGAAATACAGCAATACAATAACATACGTAAGTACACTAGAACCTCGTTTATCCGGCTTAAGTGGGACAGGAACTGATCTGGTTTATCGAAAATCCGGAAGAAACTAAAAATACTTGTTATATATCAGGTTCGTTCAAAAAGTAATGAACCGGAGGCTGGAATGCGCAAACCGGTGATGACATCGACTAATCGTGGCGTGTGTAACGACGTGTGGTTCCGACCAGAACGTGGAAGGTCACAGCCCGTCGCTAGAGGGTACGCGTGCACGTCATGTGACGATACAAAGCGAGCAGCAGCATGCATCAATCGTCCAACTAAGACCAAGACAGTAGGCCATTCGACATGCTTCCTGGTGTGGTTGAAGACTGTGGGGCACCCATTGGGTACACACTTTCCGCACGTGCAGTCGTTCATTCATGATGGTGTGCACACTTCCGACGCTCAATCCGACCACGGCGGCTATGGCGTTCACTGTCACTCGGCGGTCCTGGGTAATGAGTGCATCATCGTTGTCATCGGTAATTCAGGGGGGTACCCCAGACCGGGCATCATCGGCTAATAACACCCGTCCTTCCCTGAAGCGCTTGTGCCATGCCTTGACCCTTGCAAAGGACATGCAGTGTTCGCAGTACACATGTGTCATTCGGCGATGAATGTCCGTTCCCCCTACTCCTTCCGCTGTCAGAAACCGAACAACACATCTTTGCTCTTCGGTTGACGCCTACATGTCACTGTTTGCAATGCGACTGGCAGCGTTGAACGATTGATGCATGCTGCTGCCCGCTTTGTATCGTCACGTGACGTGCATGCGTGCCCTCTAGCGACGGGCTGTGACCTTCCACGCTCTGGTCTGAACCACACCTCGTTACACACGCCACGATTAGCCGATGTCGTCACCGGTTTGCGCATTCCAGCCTCCGGCTCGTTACTTTTTGAACGCACCTTATAATCTATTAACATAAATTGTATTACCTTTCTTCTAATTGTACAAAAAAATGTAAGAACGCTTTTCTTACATTTACGACTCTGTTTAATGCATTAAAATTGTGTGTGAGTTTTTCCTGTTTTACATTTGTATAGCGTTTGATCGCAGCACGATCACGAAGACGTTTTACTAACATCAGTTCTCACTTTCAGGCGAATGCCGAGACGGTACCTTTGATAGACCGTGGCCAAATTACCCCCTATTCCTGTCCTTAACTATCCTTGGCGGAAAAGACTCAAACAGCAACAACAAGAAGTATGTTGGCAACCCTGTTCCTCCCCTACTTTCAGTCTCTCTTGTATTATCAATCTCACGAAGGTAATGTAAGTTCCAATTAATTTATGACTGGAAATTGAATTCAACTGCTATTGCTTTGGATATTACCCAGAATTTGTCTCCAAATTAGCGATCAATTTATTGCGCTCATTACAGGCCCAGGTCGATGAGCCCAGCGCCAGACACTATTCACAGGGTGTGCCAAGCGCACAGCTCCCAGCAATGGAAAGAATTCGACATTATTGAGGTGAATGTCACATCCGATGTTTCGGCATCCGTTTGAAAACAAACTGAGGTCTCGTTGCTTATGATCGCGAGATTAAGGGGCGCATGAAACTAACTCCTTCATTCCTTCCTTCTTTCCTTCCTTCCTTCCTTCCTTCCTTCCTTTCCCTCCTTCCTTCCTTTCTTCCCTTCCTTCCTTACGTCCTACCTTCCTTCCTTCCTTCCTTCCTACCTTCCTTCCTTCCCTTCCCTTCCTTCCTTCCTACCTTCCTCCCCTTCCTTCCTTCCCTTCCTTCCTACCTTCCTTCCTTCCCTTCCTTCCTTCCTCCCCTTCCTTCCTTCTTCCCTTCCTTCCTTCCCTTCCTTCCTACCCTCCTACCTTCCTTCCTTCCCTTCCCTTCCCTTCCCTTCCTTTCCCTTCCCTTCCTTCCTACCTTCCTTCCTTCCCTTCCCTTCCCTTCCTTTCTACCTTCCGCCTCTTCCTTCCTTCCCTTCCTTCTTTCCTTCCCTTCCTTCCTTCCCTTCCTTCCTACCTTCCTTCCCTTCCCTTCCCTTCCCTTCCCTTCCTTCCTTCCTTCCCTTCCTTCCCACCCTCCTACCTTCCTTCCTTCCCTTCCCTTCCCTTCCCTTCCCTTCCTACCTTCCTACCTTCCTTCCCTTCCCTTCCTTTCTACCTTCCTCCTCTTCCTTCCTTCCCTTCCCTTCCCTTCCCTTCCCTTCCTTCTTTCCTTCCCTTCCTTCCTTCCCTTCCTTCCTACCTTCCTTCCTTTCCCTTCCCTTCCTTCCTACCTTCCTCCCCTTCCTTCCTTCCTTCCTTCCTACCCTCCTACCTTCCCTTCCCTTGCTTCCCTCCCTTCCCTTCCCTTCCATCCTACCTTCCTTCCTTCCCTTCCCTTCCCTTCCTACCTTCCTTCCTTGCTTCCCTTCCCTTCCCTTCCTTCCTTCCCTTCCCTTCCCTTCCTTCCTACCTTCCTTCCTTCCTTCCTTCCCTTCCTTCCTCCCCTTCCTTCCTACCTTCCTTCCTTCCTTCCTTCCCTTCCTTCCTTCCTTCCTTCCCTCACTCGCTTCCTTCCTTCCTCCCCTCCCTTCCATTCCTTCCTCGAGAAATATTTCTTCATTTGCTAAACATGTTGTGTAGTGTCGGAGAGTGGGTAATGAATGACCACGTTAATGATTTATTCAAGCCCCAAGGTTCCTGACACTTGCATTGTCTGCTCCTCCATCTCGCTTATTAGAGTCATGATGGGGATGATGATGATTGTTATTGTTTTAAGGGCCGTAACAACGGAGATCATTAACAAATTTCAAGTGGGTGCCTAAATATTAAAAATTGACTAATAATAATAATAATTTAAAAAAAGTAATACTAATAACCGGGAAGTTTAGATTGCTGGCCTTAACCCACGCGATCAGCAGCCACCATCACATCGGCTGAAATAAGATTAAGTGGGGCGGCTTCGGTGGCGTAGTCGGTAGCATGCTGAGCTTCTATGCTGAAGATCGCGGGTTCAAATCCGGCCAAAGTCGTCGGATTATTTAAGAGCGTTAAAAATCCCTCAGTATGCCTTCCTTCGGAGGGGAAGTAAAGCGGGTGGTCACATGTCATAGATTTATGGCATGTTAAAGAACCTTCCACTAATTACACCTGTGTGAAGCAAAATTGTATAGGTTAATGTAAACAACGCTCTTAGGTTGCTATGTTCGTTGCCAAGCGCCGACTGCGATGGCGTCTAGTAGCTAAGTTCTGAACTAGTAGTCGTTGACGGTGGCGTTTGGTGGTAAATGTACCAACTATTTGAAAAATTCAAAGTCTGCAGTTCTTACTTGAATTAAAAAGTAGATAACACACACTAATACAGTCATCACAATTAACATCGGTTATCAGACAGATTCTACACACACCCAAAGTTAATTGTTAATTATTAATTGCTAATTGTGATGGCTGTATTAGTGTGTGTTATCTGTGATTCAGGTAAGGACAGCAGACGATCAATTTCTCAAGTAGTTCCTACTTTTGCTACAAATGCTACCGTCAACGACACCTAGCTGCGAACTTGGTTACTAGATGCCATCACAGCCAGCATTTGGCGGCGAACGTTGGAACAAATATAGCGTTATCAAATAATCTAACCTACAAATTTTGGCTTCACACAAGTGTAGTTAGTGGAAGGTTCTTTTTCATGCCATATATCTATGACATGGGACCGCCAGCTTTACTTACCCTCTGAAGGAAGGCATACTGAGGGATTTTAACGCTCTTAAAAATCCGACGGCGACTTCGTCCGGGTTTGAACCCGCTACTTGGGCATAGAAGCTCAGCATGCTTCCAATTACGCCACCAAAGCCGCCGCAATGAACTTTACACATGTTGATGATAATTGTCGTTTTAAGGGGCCTAACATCTGGGTTATCGGCCCCTAATGGTTTGGGTGATAGTGAAGATGATAATGAAATGTAACGTATAACTAAAACTAACTACTAACTTATATACTAGAAGAAGAAATGGAAAAACAAACGGACAATAAGGCAACGAAAGGACAGGAGGAAAAGAAATGCCCTCAACCCTCGAAGAAGGTGGATTGAGGTACTTGTAAGGAAGGAGAGCCATGAAAGGCAGATAGGAAAGTGAAAGAGGAGAGGGCCCGCCCCAAGGTCAGAGGAAAAAGCGGGCAAAACGGACCCAGCTCAGGAAACCTTCGGGGTCGCCAACTCCCGAACTCACCAGCCGTGAGCCCCTGAGGGTGTAGCAATATCCAGGGTGCACCAGAAATGGTGGTGCTACACACACCCTACCTCCTTGAGGGTCTTGAGTAGAAGGCAGGAGATATCATGAAAAGAAAAAGAAGGATGACCCCTCGCAGAAGGAGGGTATCAGAAAAGATGAGACAAGGGTCAATTAAGGCGGGAAAGGAAGAGACTCCCTAGACCTCGGATACCCTAATACCGTCGGGGTCGGAAGATAACAAGAGTTGACCAAGTGAGGTCGACAGGAAAGAGAACGGAGAGGAGCCCGGCACAAGTAAGTGGAAGCAATGCCGGACTCAGCTGGGGCCCCGTGGTCGCCAACCCTCGTCCCACTAGATGTTTGCCCCTGGGGGGACTTTACACAGCTTTCCATTAATTATTGTCGTTAGACATTCTCAGCTAAGTCAGCTATTCGTCGCGCTACTGTTTGACGCGGCAATGAAATTTCCTGAAACTGCTGAACTTCCAACGAGCACAGCTGTTCTACACCTTTTTACAAAATCCTCTTCTGAAAAAAAGCTACTCGCAAGGAAATCTTACAGCTTTCTCGTAAGGTCAGATTCGATATTCCAAGTTCCTATCAATTAAAAACCAAACTGTTAAAGATACAAGTCCTTTTATCATAATATAATAAAACAACAAACATTTGCATGAAAACGAGTTACCGGTGGTGTATTCTTTGGAATACACGGTAAGATAGAGTAAGCTTTTGCTTCTCATTGCTATAGTTCATTCCTTCCTTTTTCTCAAACACCAATAGTGATCTTCTGTTTTCTCCTTGTTGCTTATGTCTCTTATGTTACCTGTGAGTCTGTTCTAGAGATATATCTTCCATGACCCACCAAGCGTCATCTAGCAGCGAATCTCTGAAGTTCCTCAATTCTTCCCTGTACAAGAGGACTTCTTTATCAATCTGGCCGCCAGATCTCGTCGCCATCGCCAGCTATCATCTCCGTGATCAAGAGAACTTCGTCTACTTTTTCACCCTCCAGGCTGCGCTAGTGTTGCCTGCTATCAACTCTTTGAAGACCATTTCATCGAGAGAAAATTTATTTCTGTTATGTTGTCTATTCTTATATGTATTCCTTTGTCTCCTACCCCCACTCTTTTCCCTTCCCTGGTCCCTCCGGGCTTCGCTGAGCGTGTCTCACTGGTACGTCGGAAGTCGACCCAGTCAGTTAGAGCTCCACTAAAGCTCGCCTCCTCAACTCGAGAGGCAAACCTTTAAATTCTACGCCATGTTAGAATTTTAGTATCAACCGTCAAAGGGAACATCGCCTTCGCCATGAAGCAAAGCTAAGTACTACTTCTACGTTCTTCAACTTATTTTAATTGATTTTAAATAGCTACATGCTTTTTAATGACCATTTTATAGGCAGTGTGAGATTTCTATAATTGGGGCAATAATCATCCTTCGCGGGATTTTCTATGTTGGGCTTTTGTCTATCTAAGCCAATCTTAACAGGAAGCAGCATTTCTTATGCTTTTTAAAAGAGAGATTTTCTCACAACGTGGGATACCATTAAATTACCCACTGTCTATAAAATACTTAGCTCGTTCCACCGCTGGACTAACTTTTGCCCTATTCTTCAGTCATGATTGCTCTGGAACCTTCCAGAATCTGCACTCTATCTACCAGTTAGTTATACTGTCATGTATTTTCCACTCACATATGGGAATAATTTTTCAAACTCTAAGGAATCTTCCTTATGAACTACTAATCAATATCTAATTTTTCTTCCTCCGTTGGGATTTTCTCTGGCGCATTCAACTATAATCTACAACTTTCTCAAGCAATAGACTCTCGCATATCTAGTGTAACTAGTTATTTTCCATCATCGCAATAACTTTCTTTGCCATAAACTTTTTGTGCTACTACAGTGAACTTTTCATCTATTTCAACAGACTATAGTGAAAACGGTGCTTGTTCAACCTTTCATCCGCGTCGCGTTCGTCCGAATACAATAAATACGGCCATGAACACTTTTCCACAATCCCATTTGATCTTTCCCAAACCCTTTACTAACAAACCAAAATAATAAAATTGTTACTTTAGGTCTTTTTTCAATGAGGTGTCACTCTCAATAAGTGCCCTCCCTCTCTTGCTTTATGTACAACGAATTAATGTCTGTAAAGCTTCGTGTCTAGTACACGCCTTAAATTATATTGTTTATCCCTTCTAATTAGGGAATACAATTCATTCAACTCATAAGTGAGTTATCTCTAGGTTTCACGAAAGGGAAACTTACCCCATTTGTCTCGTGATCCCTACTTAAACATAGGAATTATAGAAACTTCCTTTCGATTTTTCTCTTCAGGTTTCACAGTAAGTGACCTGCCCTATTTGTATAATCATTAAAAGTAATTCAGCATCAATACAAGAAGTTATAGAAACTTCTATTTTATTCTTCCTGCTTTTTGTTGTTGTTACTTTCGAAATTGTTACTCTTTCTAAGATATTTATCTAGAAATTCTTAAAGTACACACCTTGTACTTGATTTATTGTCTAACTTTAATTACGTCAGTTATCTTTAAATTTTTCATTTATTTAACTTCGTCATTTCAAAATCTTACGAAGATTTCAAAGCATATAAAAGGTTTGAAACCAAAAGAATTGTTAATTGCCTGGCGCAAGCTTTAGATGTTTTCGCAGGTCTGCAACCCCAATTGTTTATAGAAATCAAAATTATATATTTGTTACAAAACTACTACCCAACATTGTTAAATAAATTCAAGATTTCTTGTTTGCTTTATCATTTCTCTAACATAACGGTTAGGCAAGATCCTGTCTTCCTTGACTCTTCCCACTTAATGCAAATAAATCTATTGATAGGGCTTTCACCACTTGTTGCATTTGAGCAAGAACTCTTAGTTGATAACTTAGTAAAGTCTCTCTTAGCTTTAATAGATAATTCTAACTGGCCAGTAAGGCAAGCATAGCTCGCTACACCAGCTTCCTGCTTGTGGAGATTCTCTCCAACACTTATGGTTGGTTTTTCAAAATATAAGTGTTTCTCATTGTCTAAACTTTTAGTCGGTGCCTTGCTGGGTAAAAGCTTAGCCATTTCTAAATGCAACTATTGGTATACTTACCAAAATTATTCCCAATGGTATAATTGCTTTATCCCTATCCTTCTTGGAAGCATTTGGTCGCTCTTTAGAAATTCTACAATTTCAAAAACTAAAAGTCTCGAAGCTGATTCAAATTATTGACATTCTTCAAATTACTTGTTTAGAAACAAAATCCTTTGAACAGATACACAATAAATCTGTTACTCTTTGTCTTGCCAGACCATCACCCTTCCCCATAGTAGGCATATGTATGCTTGAGAGGGAATACACTAAAGCAGCTTTCTCGAGAACAGCCCAAGTTCCAGCTGCGTTTCCCGTTAGCTTCGCCCAGGTCCCTACCCACTTTAGGTATCGGAGAGCGGATTTGCAGTGGCAGCTGCCTTTGAGTATATTTAAAGTTAAACTTATAACTTCTGTAGGACTCTCGTCCTATTTCTCCATCCTTTTTCTCCAGTCCGAAACCCACTTCCTTTTCTTTATCATCTTCCCTTGGGGGTTAGATTATTCCCAAGCTAATAATCTACCCAACCGGTACGAGTGCAGAACGTGTTTCCGGCGTCGGTTTCAGCTCATTAAATTTAAGATGACGCTCTTCGCCGTCGAGAGCCCCAAATTCCCGCCAATGTTTCCGGTTGAAATGGCGCTCCAGTTGATGCTTTCACAGTCAAACATCGACGCATTACCGGGTGAGTTAGCCGTGGTCGTTACGGCATGACTGCAGCCAGTCGCTCACATCCGGGAGGCGCGGAGTTTCGAAAAGCCCCGCCGGCAACCTTGAAGATGGTCTTCTGTGGTTTCCCATCTTCCTTCCAGCAAATGCCGGGGTTGGTCCCTAGCTATAGGCCACAGCCGCTATCTTCCAACTCCTCGTCCTTACATTCAAACTTTCCTCTCCAGACAACACTCCACACGGGACGGTAGGTGTAGCTCACCCAATGGGTGTCCACCTTAAAGCAACTACAAACCTGGCGAGCCGAACATGACCTCGGACACTCCCGGCACTAAAAGCCATACGCTAAAAAAAAATCGGCACATTGGAATTATATGTGTTATACTGTAATAAAGCACACACATGTTGTGTTCGTTGAATGCGATGAAAATCAATTGTTCCCATTACTGTATTTCTTAAAAGAAGTCGCACTTCCACTCTTCTTCTCTTCAGCGCCAGCCATAGGCAAACTTCACGTTACTTATCCCCGCGATCAAATAATGCCCCCACCCCTCCCCCTTCCAGGGACTCACGACTAGTGGGACGTGGGTTGGCGACCGCGGGGCCCCAGCTGAGTTCGATATTACTTCCACTTACTTGTGCAGGGCTCCTCTCTGTCATATTTCCTATCGACCTCCCTTGGTCACCTCTTGTCCCTTTCTGACCCCGACGGTATTAGGGTATCAGAGGCCTGGGGAGTCTTTCACTTTCCTGCCTTAATAGGCCCTCGTCTCACCTTTTCTAATCCCTCATTCTTCGAGGTGTCAGACCACTTCTCTTCTCTTCATATCTCCCGCCTTCTGTTCAAGGCCCTTAAGGGGACAGCGTGTTTGTAGCCGCACCACTTCTGGTGCACCCTCGATAGTGCAACACCCTCAAGGGCTCACGGCTGGTGAGTTCGGGAGTTGGCAACCCCGAGGGATTCCTGAGCTGGATCCGGTTTTTCCCATTTTTCCATTGCCTCTGGGGTGGACCCTCTCCTCTTTCAGTTTCACTTTCCTATCCGCCGTTCATGGCTCGCCTTGCTTCCAAGTCCCTCAATCCTCATTCTTCGAGGGTTGAGGGCATTTCTTTTCCTCTTGTCCTTTATTTGCCTTATTGTCCTTTTGTAATCCATTTCTTCTTCAAGTCTGTGTGTAATTAGTTCTAGTTATAGCTTTTCTTACGTTCTCATGTCTCACTATCACCCAAACCATTAGGGCCGATAACCTAGATGTTAGGCCCCTTAAAACAACAATTGTTGTCATCATAATCAAATAATGTCAATTGACACTACAGCTAGCAAGACAAGGAACACCGCACCGCGACCGTTTGATGATCGTCACAGCGAAGACAGTACGGGAGAGAGTGAACGAAGGAAACAGATTATAGTCTTCCGCCACCATCGCTTCAAGGCAATCCGCGCCATAAACAAGCTGGCGTGCTAGCGCACCCGGCGTGCGGTTTGGACATCTCTGAAATAAAGGATCATAGAACATCGTTTAGGTAGTTAATTTTAATGTTTAGAAGCAACATCTTAGTTCTAAGGTGCGTTCAAAAAGTAACGAGCCGGAGGCTGGAATGCGGAAACCGGTGACTACGTCGGCTAATCGAGGCGTGTGTAACGACGTGTGGTTCCGACCAGAGCGTGGAAGGTCACAGCCCGTCCCTAGAGGGCACGCGTGCACGTCACGTGATGATACAAAGCGAGCAGCAGCATGCATCAATCGTCCAACGCTGCCAGTCGCATTGCAAACAGTGACATGGAGGCGTCAACCGAAGAGCAAAGAGGTGTTTTTCGGTTTATGACAGCGGAAGGAGTAGGGGGAACGGACATTCATCGCCGAATGTCGCAAGTGTACGGCGAACACTGCATGTCCCTTGCAAGGGTCAAGGCGTGGCACAAGTGCTTCAGGGTAGGACGGGTGTCGTTAGCCGATGATGCCCGGTATAGGGCACCCCCCTGTATTATCGATGACAACGTCCAGCTGGTTGATGCACTCATTACCCAGGACCGCCGAGTGACAGTGAACGCCATAGCCACCGTGGTCGTTCCATGACAATGCACGACCTCATACGGCCAACACAGTCGCGGCACTCCTGCAGAAATTCAAATGGGAGGTTCTCGGCTACCCTCCATACAGACCAGACCTCTCTCCCTGTGATTACGCCATGTTTGGTCCCCTTAAAAGGGCTCTGTGGGGTCAACGATTCACCTCCGACGCCGACGTCCAGCTGTACGTGCGGAACTGCTTCACATCGCAGCCCAGGGAATTTTATGAGACAGCCATTCACCTCCTCGTGTCACAGTGGGATAAGTGCCTCGACAGCCAGGGCCAATACTTCTAACATACAGGTACTGGTTTCTGTAATTATGCCTCCGGCTCGTTACTTTTTGAACGCACCTTATATTATGATATATGAGTTGCAACCAATGTTCATAGCTGTACATTTTAGATTGAACGCCCGAGGGCTCCCAACAAGTTCAATTTCAAGTAGCTCTAAATTTGACTACCACATGCTACTGTCACTAACACCTAGCGGCGAACGTTGGAACTTGATAGACCGTTACTAACTAGCCAAATATAACCTAAAAATTTTGCTGCACGCTACCAATTGCAGTGGTAGGTTCCTTTACATGCCATAAATCTATGACAAGGGCCCGCCGGCTTTACTTCCCCTCCGTAGGAAGGCATACTCGATGATTTTAACGCTCTTAAAAATCCGACGATTTCGGCAGTGTTTGAACACGCGATCTTGGGCATAGCAGTTCAACATGCAACCGACTACGCCACCGAAGCCGACTAGCATCTTTGTTATGTGAATTGAAAGTAAGAAAGACCTCTAGTGGGCAATTTGGTATAGTTGGAGTTGAAATGATAGTTGTGGAAGACCTACAGTAGGTTTGGCGTTGACCGGGATTATATTATTGCAAAGAAATGCCTTTAACTCCCACCTTTGTGGTTGTCCTTACATTTTGTTGAGTGTTTAGTTTTGTGTCGAACATAGGATTTAGCCTATACAAGTACTTTGAAATTAAAAATTCAAATTGATTGATGATGATGGTAATATTGATGGTATTTCAAGTTTTTGTATCTCTGTTCTCCCGAAAATATATTACAATGGTGGGAGTACAAACAAAGCATTTCTCTCAACTTATCATAAGGGCTCGGATTTTTAGGTAAATAAATATTCTTTTATGTAAATACATATTTTAAGCATTTTTCTATAAATACATTAATTCTTGCTTTTCACTTATTAGCACATAAAAAGACATAATATTTACATTTTCTTAAATCAGTATGCTACTGTAGATCTTTCAGTTTATTGCATTTTTGTTCTGTGTTACTTCAACGGGGAGGAACCTGTGTTCTATCTGATCTTCATGCAGAGCGTATGTCAGCTTGCAGCTGTGTTATTATTAACTTGTCGCCCCGTGCCATTCACTGTGGAAGCCGGGGATTTCCTTGTCCATAGCCATATTGATCACGTGCTAGACCTCCCCCCCCCCCCCCCCCCCCCCCCCAGCTACCAGGAACCAGTGTCGCATGCAGTTCATTCCTGGCACGGTAAAGTGTAAAGAAGTTCTACGATGCCTAAAGTTAAAAAAAAAAAAAAAAACAATACACGTTATCGTCTGCAGCAGTATGTTGCAGAATTTAAAGATAATTTTACTTCTGATGGGGGCGTTCTGTTCTGCCAACCATGTGGGAAAGCAATCATGGCTGAACAGCGATCTCAAGTTACACAACACCTTAAGGGCAAGACACATATTGCCGCAGATTCGCGCCTTCAGAAGAAGTGTTTCGCGATAATCATCGGTCATTTGTGATAGACAACCTGAAGATGTATCTCGTTCTGTAGCCTATTGTAATGCCTCAGCAGCCAGTGAGGCATAGTATAAATTGCCTTCGTGAATACTGCATATTGTTTATATTAACATTAATAAACTAAATTATAATTAAATATTTTTACTTTTTTGTCACATATTTCAGGTATTTTTAATACATAAGAAATAAATATTTTCCCGATTGTTAGCACCTAAAAATTCGAGCCCTACTTATCATAACCGGTGATGGACTAACGAAGTAGAGGATATAAAAAGTAGGTTAGCACAGGCAAAGAAAGCATTACTACAGAAAAGGAATCTGTTTACATCGAATATAGATTAAGGTTTTAGGAACTCATTTTTAAAAGCCTTTGTCTGGAAGTGAAACTTGGACTGTTGGAGCGGCAGAAAAGAGGAGAATTGAAGCGTTTGAAATATGGTGTTACAGAAGGATGATGAAGATCAGATGGGTAGAAAGGGTACAAATGAAGAGGTATTAAGATGATTGGGAGAGGAGAGGTGTTTCTGGCGACTGCTAATGAAGAGAAGAGATAGGTTTTATTTTTATTTATCGTATGGCTTTTAGTGCCGGAAGTGTCCGAGGACATGTTCGGGTCGCCTGAGTCTGTAGCTGCTTCCAGTGGAGACTCTTAGGGTGAGCTTCAAGTTCCGTTAAATTTCAAGTAGTTCCAACTTTCGCTACCAGATATCAAAGATACCTATTGGTGAACGTTGGAACTTTGATAGAGCGTTCCGAAGAAATCTAACCTAACAATTTAGCTTCACACAAGTTTAGTCTGTGGAAGGATCTTTTACATGCCATACATCTATGACATGGGACCGCCGGCTTTACTTCCCCTCCGAAGGAAGGCATACTGAAGGATTTTTAACGCTCTTAAAAATCCGACGACTTCGGCCGGGTGTGAACCCACTATCTTGGGTACAGCAGTTCAGCATGCTACCAACTACGCCACCGAAGAGATAGGTTGGTAGGGCACATACTATGACACCCAGGAATAGCAAAGTTAGTTATGGAAGGAAGGGTCGAGGATAAGACTGTAGGGGTAGACCAACGTAAGAATATGTTAAACAGATTGCGTCGGAAGTAGGGTGTGGTAGCTAAGTAGAAATGAAACGATTAGCTCAGGAAAAGGAAGATTGGAAAGCTGCATCAAACCAGTTAAAAGACTGAAAATGCAATCAACAACAACATCAGCAGCAGCAGAATTCCCTGTTGAGAACAATACCCCAGTAGCTTCTATTAACAAAAGAGAAATTTGCATCTAAAAGACCTGTACGCTTAACCGTCTATTATCCTATAAACCAATAATCTACGTCTATATAAAGTAATTTGGGCCTCATTAACATTATTAACAGAAGATAGCAACCATGAGACTTTATCTCTTTATCCCCCAGTAAATACAGGCTTGTGTTCCCGTCGACATCCACCAGAGAACACTCATTAGCTTACAAACTGTTACTATATCGTCGCACGCACCTTGGCGACCACAAGCTGTGTTACGAAGTCAGCTTATCCTGATTCAGGAAGTCTTTAACTGATTGTTTGTCTGTCTACCCCCAGGGGTTCCCAACTGTTCGACCTTTTATGAATTAGTTTTCGAATGGTATGGACTCTGTCTTGAGGAATTAATTCATGATGAAAATTAATAAATATAAAACAGAAAGATATTGGAAGGCAGACGAAAAAAATCAGAAACCTCTATGGACATCAAATTGGCAGGTGAAAAGCTGAAGGAAGTAGGAGACTTCTGTTACTTAGGAAGCAAAATAACCAGTGATGGACAAATCAAAGAGGATATAAAATGTAGGTTGGCTCGGGCAAGGAAAGCATTTCTACAAAAAAAAGAATCTATTGACATCGAATATAGATTTAGGTAATGGGAAGTATTTTTGAAGGCCTTTGTCTGGAGCGTAGCACTCTATGGAAGTGAAATTAGGATTATCGTTGCAGCAGAAAAGAGGAGAATTGAAGCGTTTGAAATGGGGTGTTACAGGAGAATGATGAAGATTAGATGTGTAGATAGGGTTACAAACGAACAGGTAGACTATTAAGACAAGTGGGAGAGGAGAGATGTTTCTGGCGACTGCTAATGAAGAGAAGAGATAGGTTGGTAGGACACATACTAAGACACCCAGGAATAGCAAGCTTAGTTATGGAAGGAAGGGTCGAGGACAAGAACTGGAGGGGTAGACCAGGGTTAGAATATGTTAAACAGATTGCCTCGGAAGTAGGGTGTGGTAACTATGTAGAGATGAAACGATTAGCTCAGGACAGAATGGAATGGAGAGCGGTATCAAACCAGTGAAAAGACTGAAGACTCAACAACAACATAAATTAATATTTTAACTTTCAGTCGGTCAATACAAAATATTTCCAATTACTGGAATATGTGAAAAAATAACCTGAAATAATTTGATGATGATAATTGTTGTTTTAGGAGCCGAACATTCTGGTTATCGGCACCTAATGGTTTTGGTGATAGTGAAAGTGTAAATGAAATGAAACTAAATATAAAACGAACTACATCCTTACGTAGCCTACTAGAAGAGTAAATTTATTTAAATAATCAATTCTCCCTTTCAGGAGAGCGATTGAACTTGAATACATGATTTCATCTCCTGGCGTTTTCCCGCTTCTCTTCCCAAAATCTCTTCATCCTCTCAGAATGCTCCGTCTTCCGCTCAGCTGTCCATTTTCTTCCAGGCTGTCTTGACGGTCTCTGATCAAACTTAACATTTTTGATTTTATTCCTGCACTCGGTGCGGTCCTCAAAATTTTCAATGTTGACCTGTTGTAGGTCCCTCTGAACCTCTGTCAGCCACTCCGTGCCACACTTACTCCGTGTTATAACGTTGAGGAATTTCTTCGCCGTTCTGAAATTTTCCATCCTGTAAATGTGTGTGTATAATTGAATGGATGAAAACCATAACGGTATAAGTAACATTTTGTTCATTCAGAGAAAAGGCCATTTAAACATTGTAACACTCATATAAAGTAGGCTATTTGTAGTTATACCACCTATCACTAGAGGACACAACTAGACCGCAATCACTTGCCCCTCTCTGCTATTCAAAAGATGCTTCCTTTCTGAGTTACATCTTGCATTTAACTCATTTTTTTTAATGTCACTTATACCGTTATGATTTTCACCCATTCAACTGAACGGCGTTTTCTGATTACTTCCGTTATCGTGTGGATCTTTTGGTAGAGTTCGCTTTGAGGTCTCTTCATCCAAATACCGTTATTATTAACTGCCCCGTAAATCTTTCTGAGAATTTTTATTTCCTGTTTTTCTATATCCTTAATTTAGCAATGACCGTCGATCACCATTGTTTCGGCTGCGTAAGCTGAAGAGTAAATAATGAAGGGGCTAGGCCTACCAAGCGACCGCTGCCCAGCCAATTGGCCTGCAGATATTGGGGTGACACGTGATCAGCGCATCGGATCCCCTCGGCCGTTAATCTTGGTTTTCGTGATCGGGGCGCTGCGCCACTGTCAGACAGCTTCTCAATTGTCCTCACGAGGATGAGTGCACCCCGTTCCAGCCCTCACGACAGTTTCTAAAATCCATGACGGAGCCGGGAATCGAACCCGGGACCTCCAGGAGAGAGGCAGGCTCCCCCTATTAATTCAAACACGGTGGAACCGAATTGAATGAAATTTGGTACAGAGGTAGCACTAGCAAAGGGCACCTCAGTGTCATGTTTTATATCGCCACCATTTTGACGGAAACGTAATGGCGGCCACCCAAATCTTCAAAGCTTAAATCAAATTACGACTAACCTAATCATTCGATCCCTACCAAATTTTGCAACATCATACATCATACCTTTATGTGGGGAACATTCTTTGACTAAACTACAAGGTCATCAGCCCAAAAGTTTGCGGATGGCGGCCATGTTTGTGTGCAAATCGATTCCCCCTATTAATTCAAACACGGTGGAACCGAATTGAACGAAATTTGGTACAGAGGTAGCACTAGCAAAGGGCACCTCAGTGTCATGTTTTATATCACCACCATCTTGACGGAAACGTAATGGTGGCCACCCAAATCTTCAAAGCTTAAATCAAATTAAGACTAACCTAATCATTCGATCTCTACCAAATTTTGCAACATCATACCTCATGGCTTTTCACCGATGTCTCAGTCTCATTCATGGCTGTGATTATATGGAAGCTACTGAGGTATGGGTGGTGCTTAGTAATGGCATTCAGGGCACAGTCAGTGCCTGTGAATGCTGTGAAAGGTTCTACTCATAGGGTTAGGACTACTGTTCTGACTCAGTGAGGAAAGCAATGGCAAACTACCTCACTCCTCTTCTTGCCTAGAACGCCTCAATATAGCGCTGCCTTGGGTTTTTGTGGGTATCTACTCACATAACGTAACGGCGGTACTTTTTGAGGATCCAACCAGCCTTCGGGCTGACTACCTAACAGACAGACATACCTTTATGTGGGGAACATTCTTTGACTAAATTACAAGGTTATCAGCCCGATAGTTTGCGGATGGCCGTCATGTTTGTGTTCAAATCCATTCCCCCTGTTAATTCAAACACGGTGAAACCAAACGGAACGAAATTTGGTACAGAGGTAGCACTACCAAAGAGCACCTCAGAGTCTGCTTTTATATCGCGGCCATCTTGACGAAAACGTAATGGCGGCCACCCAAATGTTAAAAGCTTAAATCCAATTACGACCAACCTAATCATCTGATCTCTACCGTTTATTGCTACATTATACCTTTATGTATGTAGAATTGTTTGACCAAACTAATAGGTCATCAGCCCAATAATTTGCGGATGTCGGCCATGTATGTGTGCAAATCGATTCCCCCTATCTATTCATACACGGTGAAACCGAATTGAATGAAATTTGGTACAGATGTAACACTAGCTAAGGGAACCTCATTGTCAAGTTTTATATTGCCGCCATCTTGACGGAAACGGAATGGCGGCCACCCAAATGTTAAAAGCTTAAATCAAATTACGACCAACCTAATTATTTGATCTCTACCAAATTTTGCAACAACATACCTTTTTGAGGGAAGCATCTTTTGACTGAACTACAAGGCCATTAGTCCAATAGTTTGCAGAGAGCGACCATGTAGCCTATGTGTGCAAATCGATTCACCATATTAATTTAAACACGGTGAAACCGAAGAGAATGAAATTTTGTACAGATGGGCACTAGCAAAGGGCTCCTCATATTCATTTTTAATATCCGTATAACACGTATTTCTACAAGCTACTACAACCAACATTCAATTTTACTCCTTGAAAAGGACAAAGAGTTATAACAATACCCATGGATTTAGGAGAAAGTAGGATATATGTTCTTTACTGAACATCTTGTTTAATTCAAGCAAGGACTGCAGACTTTTGATTTTTTTAATAGTTCCTACTCCTGCCACCAAACGCCACCGTCAACGACTACTAGTTCTGAACTTAGCTACCAGACGCCACCGCAGTCGGCTCTTGGCAACGAACGTAGGAACCTAAGAGCGTTGTTTACATTTTTAACCAATACAATTTAGCTTCACACAGGTGTAATTAGTGGAAGGTTCTTTAACATGCCATAAATCTATAACATGGGACCGCTGGCTTTACTTCCCCTCCGAAGGAAGGCATACTGAGGGATTTTTAACGATTCGACGACTTCGGCCGGATTTGAACCCGCGATCTTGGGCATAGATGCTCAGCATGCTACAGACTACGCCACCGAAGCCGCCTATTACAGACTTTGAGGGTTTGTAGTGGGGACCAAGAAGGTTAGGAACTTGTGTCCGGAGATGAAGGCCTACACTAAAACACTTGTTCAAGCAAAATGAGTTCGATAAATGTAACATAGTTCTTTTTAAGCAGGGTTGGGTAAGTCACTTTCTTTAAGGGGAAGATGATGGTGAAAATGCAGCATAGTTTAATTTAATTAAAAATAAATACCAATTATTATTTATCGTATGGCGTATACATGAGTTACAGATTAATATATTTACACTATTTACATAGTTAGTCGCTTGTGGCGTCCCCAGGAAAAATGCACTTCTATCTCCGTTGAAACGACTCAGTGGGCATTCTTGGGTGATGTGTTTCACAGTTTGCCACACAGCACCACAGTCGGAACAAGATGATGACTTGTTCCTCCATTTGTATAGCAGATCTGCACACACACCATGGTTAGTTCGGATCCGGTTTAGCTTGGACCATACTTTCCGAGGTTGTTCAAAGCCAGGTACCTTCTGTGTTATGCATGGCATTTCCAAAGACTCTGCTGGGGCGAATTGTCTCCATTCATTAGACCATTTCTCAGTCAGGTTGAAATTACACACTACAAGATTCTCCGCCGTGCAGATGGGTGGATATCCTCATGAATGGGCGGTCTTTGATTAATCTGGATCTTCTTGTGTTCATTCATTAAAGCATTGCATCTGCGAAGGTGTGGTGGGGGATTATGGCTTAATACAGGCAGCCACTGAATAGGAGTTGATCTGATCGTGCCTGTGATCATTCTCATTGTGTCATTTAATTTAACATCTATTCTCTTCACATGCGGGCTGTTTATCCAGACAGGGGCACAATACTCTGCAGTAGAGTAAACCAGGCCAACGCAAAGTAGTTGCACTTGCACCCCACACCCCAAGTAGTACCACATAGTTTTCGAATGATGTTGTTGCGTGTCTGAATCTTGGCAGCGCTCTTTCTCAGATGTTCTTGGAAGGACAGCGTTCTATCGAGTGTATCACCCAGATATTTGGGGTGTCTATTGTGGCAGAGAAGGGTGTTATCGAAATATACCTTGAGATCCCTTGAAGCCATTCGGTTGCTCAGATGAAAACAAGAAACTTCTGTTTTACCAAATATCAACATATTTAAATGTGACTTGGCACACCTGTTTGAACAAAGTCGGTCTACAGTATTTGATCGGAAAATAAGTTATGCAATAAATGTTAAGATTATCAATTGTTAATAACAATTTAGTGACATTAAACCATTTAGAACACACAATTTCTCAACCTATTGACACAGAATCATGAAACTTAACTAAAACAGTCTTAATGGTTCAATATATAACTTGAACTAAAATGAATACTACAATCCTTCTAATTAAAGTTTTATGAATTTTTTATAATACGGACAGTTTTTTAATGAAAATGTTCATGAGTTTCATCACATATCACTTTATTCTAGCCCCCACCTATTTCATGTAGATCATTTTAAGCAGGTTATCTACCTACACAAGCTGAGAAAATTTCAGGGTTCTAGCTCTAACCGTCATGGAGTTAGGTGTTCCTAAAAACTTTAAAAAAAATGTAGAAAAGCAGGTTTAAAGTTTACTTTGATACATTTTATAACTTTCCATGTAAATATATGGGATTTATGGATTTTAAAACTTTCCTGTGCCATAATCAGGGTCTTACTCATCTTCTCTTCCTCTTTCTGTGATCTTGTCAAGAGCTGTGAATTTTGGATGCTTTCATTAATGCTGCATCAGCCCGATCGACCCGCTCCTTGCACAGGATTCTCAATGTTTTTAATGTCTGCATCCCTGGATTCATCCCTAGAAGTTCTAATACCTTCACTTTTCCTTCATTGCCATTATTATAGCATACCGCAGCATTATATGTTCATATCTGAACAGTTTTAGCACCACAAAATGTAGATTTGGGGCATCGCAGCCAAATTTGATTGTTCAAACTTTCATTGCAGTTTTGTGTACCTGCATGTAAACATTTCCTAAGATCCTTGGATGTGCAAGGTTTTTTACACAGGCTTTATTGCATTTAATACTGCAGAAGGTAAGCTATTATTGTGATCATATGCTTCACCAGCCTCTTTACATTTCCAATATCTGCACCAGGTGTCACTGCCATTGGGACACAACATAATATGTTGTGGACTCTCATTGTTAGATAGCTTATGGAGAAATGAGGCCCAAACCGCTCTTGTCTTAGAATCTACACTTCTTGTGATTTATCTGGTTGCTTTTTTATAATAAACTAGCATAGTGTATATTTCCTTGCCTCATAGCCTACCTTCCCCACCCAACACCTTTCCATTTTTAGCCTACTTTTCACATTTTGCAAAAATGAGGAAAAAGTAGTCTTATGAGATCGATCCGGGAAAATGTGTGTCTGTCTGTCTGTCTGTCCTTCTGTCTGTCTGTCTGTCTGTCTGTCTGTCTGTCTGGCTGTGTGTGTGTCCCCCCTATCAACTCCTAAACGGCTGCAGCAATCAAAACCAAATTTAGTATGAGTAAAGATGTGCACCGAAATAGCTCACGTCCATATTTGAAAATGATGTCCGTGCTACCAACTGCTGAAAAAACGCACTAGAAATTTGAGCTCCATGTTGGATATCTTGCAAGGTATCCATGGGAGCTGTTCCGAAATTGGCACACATGTAGATAATACTATGTCAGTTTAATTTCCAGGAGGCCAACCATGACAGTGTTGCCAAAATAATTTTAAGCCCTCTGATAGGTCCAATGTTTAAATGCATATAACTTCTACACTATCAACTGGATTTCAACCAAATTTTGTATGTAATATCTGTACATAAACAGACATGACTGAGCGTATTCTTAAGAGCCACCAGGGCTGCCAACTGTTAATAATTGCTCTCTCTATTTTTTTAAATCCAAATACCAATATATCAGAAAGTATGCAAGCCAACAGCTTTAAACTATGTACACGTATATTCTGACATTTTAGATTAATTTGGAGTAACTTATATACGTCAGTTCTACCAACATGATTATAAGCCTGCTGATAGTACCAATTTTTAAATACATGTAACTTCTATACTATCAGTTGGATTTCAATCAAATTTCGTATGTGCAATGTGTACCATAACAGATATGACTATAAGTATTGTTAAGAGCAATCAGGGCTGCCAACTGTTAATAAATGCTGTCTATATTCTTTTTACCCTAATATCAATATATCATAAAGTATGCAAGCCAACAGCTCTATACTTTGCACACGTATAGCACCTGACATTCTAGATTAATTTGGAGTAATTAATACAAGGCGGTGCTGCCAACATGATTCTATGCCTGCTGATATGTCCAATTTTAAAATACATGTAACTTCTATACTAACAAATGGATTTCATCCAAAATTGGCACAACAAGATATCATAATAATTCAGATTATTTCTGACCAGCACACGCATGGTATTGTTGGCAACATGCTTTTACGCGTGCTGATAGATCCAGTGTCTAACTGCATGTAACGTCCATTGGACTTCAACCAAATTTTGTATTCTGTACCTTAAGAGGTGGAACTAAGAATATATTCAGTCACCAGGGCTGCCAACTGTAGTGCTCTATTAGGCTACATTATACCAGGTATATTTTGAACTAATTAGATATTTCGATATTACCAACTTAATTTCGTCATTATTCTAGATAGGTTCATATACTGTAGAATAATCATTGGCATGAAAAGTAGGCTGTATAGTTCTTCACGGAACTTCTTGTTCATCTAACCTCTAAGACTTTTATACATTGCTTTATTCATAGAATATGTGCCGATAGTGCCACCTGTGGATGACACCTAGAACTACAGTCAAGATATTGCAAGACTGGAGCGTTCTAATGTCAAAGATAGAACAATATTGAAGTAAACAAGCCATGGATTGAAAGCAAGTTGAACAGTAGGCAAGTTGAGGCGTCATTCAACTGTGCAGGCGCTGATATATTATTTTATTGTGCAAAAATAATGGTCATAGAATCCTAGAAACTTGGTAACATAAATAAACAATAAAAAAAACTAGCATTACCCGTCGCGGCTTCGCCCGCGAATATTCTAGTTGTAAAGAGTACACTTAGCAAAATCTCAATCATGAATGCTATGACTGATTTATCCTTCGTATGAATAATCAGACTTTATCAATTCAGCTACTGGTGCAGTGGTTAGGGGTCTGTCATTCCTTCATAGGTATATCAGAGCTAAGTTAGTTTTCTGGGAATATTACAGACACTGTTAATTTAAGAGCCTTTAACTGTGGTTTTCAGAGACCCTTTATAGTCGGGTGAAAAAGACATTTCGTACCACACTCACACGAGAAAATTGCGTGAAAAAATTCTAGAGTGCCCCTTGACCACCTTAAGCGCATTATACTGTATGTATTGATGCATTTTACAGCTTTATTTGGTTCAGTGATAACCTTATAACCGTCTGGAAACATTCACAGTAATGTAATAATTGGAATTGTATTGCGTCTTACAGAAATAGATGGACCAGTAAGATTCTGTTACCATGGTTACCGTGTTGCATTCTTTCATTATTTCATTGTAAATATACATGTTTAAGGTATTTATTTAATTGTAAGGCATTTAAAGAGTAAGTGAGTGCGTTTCGCTTACGCATTGGGTTATGCTGAACCTGTAGGTACCCCATATGCGTAGGTTGGTGTTAATGGGACCTTATTTTCGGTACAAAACTAGAATGGGACCTTAGCAGAATTATATAGGGAGGGATAAGGAATTTAAATAATTTGAAAGAAAAATTCATAAAATCACCATCATCCCCTTAAAGTAATTACCTTACGTTTTCCTTAATGTCGTTATCCTCCTTATTACCGCAAAAGTAACGGTTACTAGTAAGGGCGTTACAATCAAGTAAAATGACCAAGAACTATGCCAAAGGTCCAAACCCTCCTGGTCAACCTGTTAATGATGACTCTCAAAATAGAACGGAAGGAATGAGGGTAATTCTTGGAAATATTCAATAAGCCTGACTGTTGAAGGAGAGGTTAAGGTGGGTGGGGGGTAATTTATATTCAAGTTTTGGCGAAAGGGAGGGGCTAATGGGAGCAGGTGGAGCATGATCGACAAGGAGGAGGAGGTCAGATAATCTGCTTTCTAGCACGGAACGGTTCAACCCTATCCACTGAGGGGAGGAGCTTATAGAACTTACCATTGTACTCAACTATCCGCCCACTAGGGTGACCACCGGCTTTCAATTAGTATGGAGTTCAAGCAGAAGTGGAGTCAGGGAAGAGGGCACTTGCCACCGGGCGTAAACCAAGGGTTGTATTGGCGGATCTACCCCTGCACAGTGCGAATGGAATAAACAACAATCAACTTTATTATTATTATTATTTCTTCGTTTTGGCAGTAATATATGACGTCAGCCCCCTCCGTTGAAGAAATCCTGGATACACTACTGAACCCTTAATAAGCTACGCATATTAATGATTCTAATTATTCATTTCATTATATTCTGATTTTACTGCCAGAATCATACAGGAAGGCCAGACTGGATTGCGAAATGTCAAGCTTATGTGGAGACAGTACGTTTGAACGTGCCCAGTCCTGAAACAAAGGAGTGACGAGATCGGAATGTTTGACAGACACTTTATCAGACAAAGGTGTGTTGGGGTCCTGACTCATTTCAGACCGTAATTTCTTTGTCACCCTAGCGTTACGAGTAAGATAGTTGCTGGATGAGAGAGATGAGAGGAACTTTCAACCAATCATAGGACAGAGGCTTCTGTTCTAAACTGCGATATTGACGTCATGAACTACCAATCAGAGAGGGTCACCAATTTTAGCGCCAAGGGAGCGTCTGACGCCGGCTTGAAGTTGAAAGCGGGAAAAATTGGATTAACGAAATCTATGATCGATTCCAGAGCACGATAGCCCCATTGTGACCTGTATAATTTTTCAAACTGTTTGATACCTGTTGCATGCCAATAGTCGCATTATTATAGAAGTTAGTGATAGATTTCCCTCTCCCTCCGTCCTTTTGCTAAATTCACATAAATACTGTCGTCTGAGTGACGAGGGGGTTGATTCTTGGTGACACCGTGAGGTGATCACTTATTCTTTTCCATACCGTGAAGATATACAGTGTTAAATTTATCAGAGATAGGGTCATTATTGAAAATATTATAATAAAGTTGTGTGCGCACAGCTGAGTGTGAAATTTGTGTATCGGTAATATTTTAGTAGTCTCCCACGACTACAACTATTAGGGAAAGTCTACATTTAATTTTGCACTAGACAAATGGTGAATAAAGTAACTATTGGCAAAATTTAGATAGAAAATTACGTGTGACTATAAATAACATTTTATTTTTGTTATTTTTATTCAACGTCAAGATGGAACTCCAGACCCAGAGGAAGACATCGAACCAACGTTTCTACGGCTCCATGTGGTCTGAGATGAGCTAAACACTTTGGAGAGAGAATGTCAGGCGATGTTCGATGAGATGACGCAGAAAGAGGAATAAGTACTAAATAATTTAATTATTTGACAAACTGGTTATGGTTTTGTGGGAACATATTATTTTGTGTAAATATTTTATTTTATTTTTGTCTTCGTGTTTTATTGTAGTTGGTTTGTGGTACTGACACACTTTAGTTTAGTTCATGAGCAACGTGGCATGTATTCTATCTGTGTGAAGATTGTTTTTTTTGTTGATGTCAAGTACACGGGGCAAGCGTACTCAAGTGCGCTTCGCTACCGTAAAATGCGCGGCTAAGCGACACAAATTGGGAACCGATATCATAACAGAAGCGAAACTGAATTAACTAGAGTAGATAATAGAATTGGTGGGAAATCTTTTTATTGTATAGATTTTTATTGTTACACAGGCTTGTGTGTTAATTGCCGTTTGTTGCATTTTTGTTAAGTGAGGGGTCATATGCCCAATGACTTTATCTGTTGATGAAGTTTCCCTTTTAGTGTCTTGGTACACAAAATCTTTGATATTTGATTGGAGTGTCGGCCCGTGGTAGATTTGTGTTGTGTTCTGCCCTAAATGCTTTGTTGAGTCTGCAAATATATGTTTTATGGGATAGGAGTTTTCGGGAACCCTGGTTTCTGTCTGAAGCTTTGGCCAGGTAAGCATTTAATCCTTGCGAGGAAAATGTTGGAATCCCCTTCTACGATGTCTTGCAATTCTTTGGAATTGACAAGAAGTGTGTGAATTTATGTGTCGCGATTAACAGGTGGCGGAACGGGACTGTCTAGTCTCTTGTTATAAATAGCATGACTCAAAGCTTCGACAAGGAGGGCTGGTTTGAACACTGACGCTAATGAGTGGTAAGTGAAGGTATTTCTACCCGGCGCACTCCATCAGATAAGGAGCAAGCTGTGCTCATTAGTATTCACGGCCCAGGTCTCCGTTCTTCGTAAATGTTTATCTTATATTAAAATAAAGCCTGTTTAATGATAAAAGAATTGTAATCGGTAATTGGGTGCTGTTCGCGTTTTTGATTGATCGAGTCCCAGCGTGTTAGCTTATTCATGCTTTTATTTCATGTAAATATCATCGGATTTTAGGCATCTTATTTCTTGTTTAATTTATTGTCATGTTCTTTGACCTCGGGTGGTCTCGATGTTCGGCCACGTTGTTGTCATGTATATGTTGAGCAATTGAGCCATTGGGCAAGCTTCTGTTTTGCTGGGAGTTTCCTGACTCACTGCGATCTCGATGGAGATCAATTAGTTTATAAATTTTAAATGGTTGCGTGTGTCAGTAAAATTTTAATTGTTGGTAAGATATTCTTCGAGTGTGTCCCATAAAGCCATAATAATGGTTTGCAGTATGGGGGTTTGCAAGCATATTGGCTGTTCCATCTGTGAGCAAATCTCCATCAAAAGTACTTATTTCTTCTCTAGCGTAGTTATACGCGTGCATACATATTAATCAGACAAGTGGATTTTGATCCACAATTTTATTTCTTTGGAGTGGACCTTTCTAGGCCACTCAGATCTGTGTAAATTATTGTACTGTGGGAGTAAAGTTCAGGGTGGACTTTGTTTATATTATTTTTTATGTTTTGTTGTTTTTATTCAGTTATTAAATGGTGGTATTTTTATTTGTTTTTCACTCATTTCTTAGTTTATAGTTTTGCATATGGTCCTTGTATTTGTAAGCAGCCGTCTGGTATTTGAGCTCTAGTGAAAGCATATCCGGACTGAACGCTCCCCGAAGTTTGATTCTCGTATATACGACGCTGTTATATACAAGGGCACACTACTGAGCAGTAATATATTTATAACGTCAGCCCCCTCCGAACAGAAATCCTTGATACACTCCTGAGCAATGATATATTTATGACGTTAGCCCCTAACGAACAGAAATCGCGGATACACTCCTGAGCAGTGATATATTTATGACGTCAGCCCTCTCCGTTGAAGAAATCATGGATACACTACTGAGCAGTAATATATTTATGACGTCAGCCCCCTCCGTTGAAGAAATCCTGGATACACTACTGAGCAGTAATATATTTATGACGTCAGACCCCTCCGTTGAAGAAATCCTGGAAACACTACTGAACAGTAGACTAATATATTTATGACGTCAGCCCCCTCCGTTGAAGAAATCCAGGATACACTCCTGAGCAGTAATATACAGTATTTATGACGTCAGCCTCCCCGTTGAAGAGATTCTGTATACACTCCTGAGCATTAATATATTTATGACGTCAGTCACCTCCGTTTAAGAAATCCAGGATACACTCCTGAGCAGTAATATATTTATGACGTCAGCCTCTCCGTTGAAGAGATTCTGGATACACTCCTGAGCATTAATATATTTATGACGTCAGCCACCTCCGTTTAAGAAATCCTGGATACACTCCTGAGCAGTAATATATTTATGACGTCAGCCCCTCCGTTGAAGAAATCCTGGGTACACTCCAGAGCAGTAATATACTTATGACGTCAGCCCCCTCCGTTGAAGAAATCCTGGATACACTACTGAGCAGTAATATATTTATAACGTCAGGCCCCTAAGAACAGAAATCATGGATACACTCCTGAGCAATTATATATTTATGACGTCAGCCCCTAACGAACATAAATCTTGGATACACTCCTGAGCAGTGATATATTTATGACGTCAGTTCCCTCCGTTGAAGAAATCCTGGATACACTACTGAGCAGTAATATATCTATGACGTCAGCCCCCTCCGTTGAAGAAATTCTGGATACACTCCTCAGCAGTAATATATTTATGACGTCAGCCCCCTCCGTTGAAGAAATCCTGGATACACTCCAGAGCAGTAATATACTTATGACGTCAGCACCCTCCGAACAGAAATCCTGGATACACTCCTGAGCAACGATATATTTATGACGTCGGCCCCCAACGCACATAAACCCTGGATACACTCCTGAGCAGTCATATATTTATGACGTCAGTCCCCTTAGAACAGAAATCCTGGATACACTCCTGAGCAATGATATATTTATGACGTCAGCCCCTAACGAACAGAAATCCTGGATACACTCCCGAGCAGTGATATATTTATGACGCCAGCCACCTCCGCTGAAGAAATCCTGTATACACTACTGAGCAGTAATATATTTTATTTATGACGACAGCCCCCTCCGGACAGAAATCCTGGATACACTCCTGAGCAGTAATATATTTTATTTATAACGTCAGCACCCTCCGAACAGAAATCCTGGATACACTCTTGAGCAGTAATATATTTTATTTATAACGTCAGCACCCTCCGAACAGAAATCCTGGATACACTCCTGAGCAGTCATATATTTATGACGTCAGCCCCCTCCGGACAGAAATCCTGGATACACTCCTGAGCAGTCATATATTTATGACGTCAGCCCCCACCGAACAGAAATCCTGGATACACTTCTGAGCAGTAATATGATTAAAAGGAGAGTATAAGCGCTCTGTAATGACTCACTACACAAAGAGACATAAAGTGGCTAAGAGAAGGGTTCTATAGCCACATCATCAGTCTCTGTGAACTCATTGTGCTACACCCTTCTCTCATTCTACTCGAGTGTTCTGTCTAGCGAGGGAAATGAACCTCCATCCTTTTAGCTTGTGAAACAAACAGCTAATAGGCCTCGTGCAGCATTGTACTCGTTGAATTGAGTTGTACGAGGGTAAATTAGAAAATTCTTATACTGTAAAAGAATGGGAACAATCGATTTTCATTGCGTAGCTTCTACACAAAACCTTTATTTGTTTGTGTAGAAATGTATTACTAGATAGCTGATGTTGTTTGAGTCTTCAGTCTTTTGACTGGTTAGATGCAGCCCCCTATACCTCCGTGTCCTGAGCTAATCGTTTCATCTCTACATAGTTATCACGCCTTACATCCGAGTTCTTGTTCTTATTCTTTTAGCATGCCACAGTGGGTGAGTGGTTAACGTGTCGGACTATCAACCCCAAGCTTGCAGGTTCGCTCCTGACCGTGGTAAGTGATTTTTGAAAGGCGGAAAATACGAAGGGGGATGCGTAGCGCAGTCGGTAGAGTCACTGAGCTTCTTACTGAAAGAGAGTGGGTTCGATCCCTGCCCAGGTAGTGGATTTTAGAAACAAAACTACCTCTTTCGGAAACGCAACTAGCCCTGGGGTTCACTCAGCTTACACCAGAAATGAGTACCAGGGTAATTCCTGGGAACAAAAAGTGGAAGCCTTTACCTTCCATTACTCCCTGGGCCTCCATGCCCTGTATGGAGTTGGCTTTGCTTTGCTTTGGAAAAAATTACGACTCGCATGCCATACGATGTTGGCATGTCAAAGAACCCACTTGAATTCAGTAGGCCGTGTTCATAATGGCAAGCTTAATCTCGGGAGTTCCCGCCAACACAAAGTTCCTCATTTCTCTACTAGAAAGCGCTATAGTGTTCAAGGAGCTTAGAATCTAACCTCCTTGACTTTCATAGTGATTAAAGGAACAACGAAATTCGACATGCAAGCTACCTTCTGGGTGTCAAATTACAAAGCTTGCACCCGGCAACCGAGGCCATACGATATTATTTTCTCTTCCTCTTTCTCTTTCTCTTTCTCATTCTTAGTCGGTAGCATACTGAGCTTCTATACCCAAGATATCGGGTTCAAATCCGGCCGAAGCCGTCGGATTTTTTTAAGAGCGTTAAAAATCCCTCAGTATGCCTTCGTTCGGAGGGGAAGTAAAGCCGGCGGCCCCATGTCATAGATTTATGGCATGTTAAAGAACCTTCCACTAATTACACCTGTGTGAAACTAAATTGTATAGGTTAGGAATGTAAACAACGCTCTTAGGTTTCTACGTTCGTCGCCAAGAGCCGAGTGCGGTGGCGTCTAGTAGCTATGTTCTGAACTAGGCCTAGTAGTCGTTGACGGTGGCGTTTGGCAGCAAAAGTAGGAACTATTTGAAAAATTCAAAGTTGCAGTCCTTACTTGAATTAAAAAACAGATACACACACTAAGCCTCCGTGGCTTAGGCGGCAGCACGCCGGCCTCTCACCGCTGGGTCCGGGGTTCAAATCCCGGTCACTCCATGTGAGATCTGTGCTGGACAAAACGGAGGCAGACAGGTTTTTCTCCGGGTACTCCGGTTTTCCCTGTCAACATTTCATTCCAGCAACACTCTCCACTATCATTTCATTTCATCTGTCATTCATTTAATCATTGCCCCAGAGGAGTGCGTCAGGCCTCGGCAGCCGGCACAGTCTATATCCTCGCCGCTAGATGGGGGCTTCATTCATTCCATTCCTGACCCGGTCGGAGACTGGAAGCAGGCTGTGGATTTTCATTTCATACACACACTAATACAGTCATCACAATTAACACCGGTTATCAGACAGATTCTATACACACCCAAAGTACACGGGGCTACATGACCGCGTTGTCGCAGCCCCTAAACTGAGGAACCAACTTTTTCATTCTTTTTCCTATTCTTATTCCTATTCCCATTCCCATTCCTATTCCTATTCCTATTCCTATTCCCATTCCCATTCTTATTCCTATTCCTATTCCTATTCCTATTCCTATTCCCATTCCCATTCCCATTCCTATTCCTATTCCCATTCTTATTCCTAATCCCATTCCCATTCTTATTCCCATTCCCATTCCCATTCCTATTCCTATCCCCATCCCCATTCCCATTCCCATTCCCATTCCTATTCCTATTCCTATTCCCATTCTTATTCCTATTCCTATTCATATTCCCATTCCCATTCCCATTCCTATTCCTATTCCTATTCCTTTTCCCATTCCCATTCTTATTCCTATTCCTATTCCCATTCCCATTCCTATTCCTATTCCTATTCCTATTCCCATTCCCATTCTTATTCCTATTCCTATTCCCATTCCCATTCCCATTCCCATTCCCATTCCCATTCCCATTCCCATTCCCATTCCCATTCCCAATCCTATTCTTATTCTCATTTTCATTCTCACTTTCTATATTTAATAATATTATCTAGTATCTTGATGAGTGGTAGTGAATTAAAATCCACCGAATTTAGAAGTTTTGTATATCCAATGGATATAAGTTGTGTTTTAGATATGTTCAAGTTAAGAGTATGATTTTGGGCCCATTCACAAAGCCTGTCAATGTCTTCATTAAACAGATTTATACGATCACATGCAGTGTTAGGCGTGAGGTGAAAATAGGCTTGGAGGTCATCAGCGTATATATGAACAGAACTATTTCGGAATTCATTAGAAACATCGTTTATATATAGCGAGAAGCATAGTGGACCTAAGACAGATCCCTGAATGCTTCTCGCTATATATATACGTTGTTTCTAATGAATTCCGAAATAGTTCTGTTCATATATACGCTGATGACCTCCAAGCCTATTTTCACCTCACGCCTAACACTGCATGTGATCGTATAAATCTGTTTAATGAAGACATTGACAGGCTTTGTGAATGGGCCCAAAATCATAATCTTAACTTGAACATATCTAAAACACAACTTATATCCATTGGATATACAAAACTTCTAAATTCGGTGGATTTTAATTCACTACCACCCATCAAGATACTAGATAATATTAAATATAGAAACACTGTCAATAATCTCAGAGTGATATTTGATAGAACACTGTCGTGGGCAGAGAATACGTCTAATGTGGAAAGGAAGGTTGTATCAACTATGCATCTCCTGAAAAGAACTGTTTCTTACACCCCACCTAACATACGTATGCTCTTCGTCCAAACTCTCATCTTTCCAATCATTGATTATGGCTCTGCTGTATACAATGATTTACCAGAAACACAGAACATGAAATTACAAAGAGTCCAGAATGCATGTGTTCGGTACATTCTGGATGTAAGGCGAGATGAACATATCACACCTTACTACCTGCAGCTGAAATGGCTGAAACTCCACGAGCGCAGGCAGTTATCAGTTGCCATTCTGACACATAAAATATTACATACCAAGACCCCGTTTTATCTCTACAATGCCTTTACACCAATGCATTCTGTTCATAATCGAGAAAATAGATACACAAAATTAACACTCCAGATTCCTATACACCGAACCATGAAGTTCAATAAATCTTTTGTTTGCACCGCCTCACGCCTCTTCAACACCTTCGATTTATATAAGTTCGTCAACATTGCAAGCACTGCAGCTTTCAAAAGACATCTTTCATCCTGCTTCTTGGAGCAGTATACCTCTCACATTTGATTACTGTATTATGTTAAAATATTTTTTTAAAGTTCAATTATAACACAAGGACAACCTGTCTACTTCAATAGCTCTTCTTGTACAGTATATGGTGTTTGTTTTTCGGGCTGATAGTCTGTATGCACTCTCACTCTTTTGTATATAATTTTTCCATTATCATTAGTAATATTATTATTATTGTATTGTTACTATATTTTTGTTACTATAATTGTTAGACTATGATTATTTATATTGTAAATGTAGGTGAAATGTTTTATTTTTTATAAGCCCTAACCTTATTTTATGTAGGGTGCTACTGTAAAGGAGCTCTTAAGCTCTAAGTGTAGCAGTGAAAATAAATCAAATCAAATCAAATCTCACTCTCATTCTCATTCTCAATCTCATTCTCATTCTCATTCTCATTCTTTTTCTTATTCTTCTTTCGTTATGGCCTCTATGGGACCAGGGGCAGCTCTGCCATGGTTTGGGTCTGCTTCCTTTTCTCCTCCCAGAACCCCCTCATCCACTCTCTTCTTCTCTCCCGTTCTTCCTCGGAAATCCTTGGTGTCCTCGTTTCTTGTCTTCCCCATTGATGACTCTCAATCCTTTAATGGTATCCTTCTCTGTCAGTCAGTTCCGGTATATCGGTTAGTTCATATTTATTTCTCCAATTCTTTGTCCCTTCCACCTTGATCCTCATCTCACTCCAGTCCTTCCAAAGTTCAACTACCCATTTGGTTCCTGTTTTTCCTCTTGTCCTCCATCTTGTCTCCCATATCCTTCTAGTCAATCTCCCCCATATCCATCCTAATCACGTCCAGCAAATCATGCTCATTTCAGTCTTATTTCTTCTGAAATAGTCCTCATATTTTTGTATAGTTCATTTCTTGATCTTCATATTCATCTTTCACCTTCCCTTTTCGGCCCTAGTATTTTCCTCAGTATTCTTCTCTCTTCCTTTTCCAGTTGTTCGGCTCCATACCTGCCTAGTGTCATAGTCTCTGCAGCGTACAAGACAGCATTTGTAGTGTCGGATTTTTGCTCCCGTAGACTGCGCAATATTATCAATTATAATTAGTATAATTTGTTATAATAATCTCGTTATTTGCACAGGTGGATGAACACGGTAATGCGCCCATTACCAACCGCACTCCCATGCTACGAGCACGTGGTTCTTCAGTTTGATAAGGCAACGTTTCAGTCTGGCCGACAGAATATGTTTCCAATATATTCCCAATTACTGGGACAACCGAAAAAATAACCTGAAAAAACTTACATGTGATTAAAACATGTATATATTTGTTATGGACTACAGGTTATAAATTGAGTCTTTCCTTATGAAAGTTGGCAACCCTAGCTGTCAAGAAAGTGCAAAGTTATAGTAAACGAACTCTATATTTCCTTTATTGTACACGTCTCAGGTCGCCATGCAGGATATTCTCATCCGAGGCAATCTGTTTAACATATTCTAACCTTGATCTACCCCTACAGTTCTTGTCCTCAACCCTTCCTTACATGCTATTCCACGCGAGCACCAGGTTGAGAACGACTGAACTAGACAATGGAATTCATTGGAGAAAAATGTTGCTCCATTAATCACAACCGATACGATACGGTCTGGTCCGGTCCCGTCCGGAAATTCCTCTCGTGGTTAGCGCGAGATGGCGTGAGGCTGCAAGGTCATTAGCTGGACAAGGTCGTCGCCATGAGGTCTGCATCGCACCACTTCGTGGCGTAGTGGTTAGCATTCATTGCTGGCACCCGTGGGTTTCGGATTCCATTCCCAGCTCTGTTAAACCTTTCATTAATAATCGTTCAGTACGGCAGTTGTAGTACAGGCCGGACATTTGTTTTAGACGAGTTTATCGTATGACGCTAACACAATAAATAAAACAAAGACATGAATACAGGGTCACAAACATTCGAACAATATGAAAACAAGGCATTGTTCTTTGAGTCATCAGTCTTTTGACTGGAAGGGGGCGTGGTGGCTCAGCGGTCTAACTGTATGCCTCTCACCAAGGCGGTCCGGGTTCGATTCCCGGTCAATGCATGTGAGATTTTCGAAGTGAAATGCCATGTCCTGTGGTTCGGATTCCACGTAAAAAGGAGGTCCCATGGCTCATGATCTCGAGATTAACGGTCACGTTATACTACAAGCTTGCTTGCATTTTCTTTTGACTGGTTTGACGTAGATCTTCATGCCTCCCTGTCCTGAGCTAATCGTTTCATCTCTACATAGCTACCACACCCTACATCCAAGGCAATCTGGTTAACATATTCTAACCTTGATCTACCCCTACAGTTCTTGTCCTCAACCCTTCCATCCATAACTAAGCTTGCTATTCCTGGGTGTCTTAGTACGTGTCCTACCAACGTATCTCTTCTCTTCATTAGCAGTCGCCAGAAACATTTCTCCTCTCCCACTCGTCTTAATACCTCTTCGATTGTCCTATCTACCCATCTGATCTTCATCATTCTCCTGTAACACCACATTTCAAACGTTTCAATTCTCCTCTTTTCTGCTGCACCAATAGTCCAAGTTTCACTTCCATAGAGCGCCACGCACCAGACAATGGCTTTCAAAAATTACATCCTAATACCTAAATCTATATTCGATATCAACAGATTCCTCTTCTGTAGAAATGCTTTTCTTGCCTGAGCCAACCTACATTTTATATCCTCTTTGCTTCGTCCATCACTGGTTATTTTGCTTCCTAAGTAACAGAAGTCTCCTACATCCTTTAGTTTTTCACCTGCCAATTTGATGTCCATAGAGGATTCAGATTTATTTCGGCTGCATTCCGATATTTTTGTTTTACATTTATTAATTTTCATCATGAATTCTTTCCTCAAGACGGAGTCCATACCATTCAAAAACTCATTCAAATCCTCAGACGTGTCGGCCAGATGACTATGTCATCGGCAAATCTCAGAGTTGAGTAGCACAATGTAAATCCTCCAGACTCCCCGGAAACGCAAGGCAGGGACAATCAAACACTATGTGTTCTAATGTCTGCGGAATGACATCACAGCCACAGTACGGCGAGTGAAAAATCTTAATGGAAGCCTGGAGGCGAGTTACTACAGTAACTGTGTTGTTGTCAGCTGCCCCATGCGGTCAGATGATGGACAAAACTATCTCACGCTATTGCTGAAGTACAGTCATTGGCAAATATAATGGTGTTCTGTTCGTAACTATGTAACTTGTACTTCCGCGCCACACAATACTTCGACGTGGACTGTACTGTTCTGGACGGTGGTGTCGTTAAGTGCTCAAATCTGGAATTCCATTACATCAGGCCGATGGTGACAACTGTGAACGGAGGGGAGTGTCTAGGGACGCCGTTCTCACTCGTCCTTTCAAAAAAGAAAATCCAAAAACGAAGTATTATTAGCTGCTATTTGGTATCTGTTGGCGTAAGTTGAGGACACTGTCTAACAGGAACTGCACTTCACTTAAGGCATGATTCTTTTTTTATGTGTAACATCTTTCCACTCGGTTGCTGGATATTTTTGTGGGAGTGATTTTGGAAAATGGGACGGAAGTGGATCGGAACGATCGAGGTGGCACCAGCTGGCACACTTCCGTGTTGGAGTTGGTAGTTAACAATTTAAGTTGGCAGCAATGATTTTATATTTTAGTATTCCTTGTGTTGTTTGTGCCTTGTAGCGTGATGGACGTGTAAATATACGATCTACTATTTCGTTAACAAACTCTCGTTATTCCCACTGAAACTTGAAGATTAGTTAACAACAGGTTATGGGCCCAGTACGCTTCCACTGCGCCGTCTCCATTGCCTTCTGTTCTTCTAGTCTTTCAAGATGATACTGGTGAATGAGGTCCCAAGTGTCCATACCATGCATTGACAGTAGATTCTGGATTTCTTTCAGAACTGGAGATTCCTCAGCACCATCTTTCTCATCCCCAAGTTTAAAGAATCCTACCAGGATTTTCAATGTTTCGTGAAGGTTTGAATAAAATGATGGTGGCCTTCGTTTCTCCAAGCTACTTTTGACTAGATCGCGAAGTCGGTGGGACAATTTTCCCCAGATAATTGCTAGAATGCGATCAAAATTCTCATTATTGAGCCCTGAGTGCAGAGTTGACAAATTATCGTCCAAATACTTCATCAGCCTATCAACATAGTTGTTCAGCTCAGTTCAGCTCCCTCCACTAGGAATATGTCAATAGGGGGTGTCATCTTATAAGCAACGGTTTCCAACAGTTCTACTATCTTGTTATTCACTATGTCCAATGCATTATCTATGACTAACTGAAGGGTTTGCCTGCAATGGTCAGATGTAGTATTACTTTGGAAGTTGGCCAGAGATGTCAGGATATCTTCCATTCCAAGCTCTCCAACAAAAGGAACAATGGATTGACGAACATAATCAATGTTTTTGATGGCCAGACACCACTCATTGGTAACTTCAAATTTCTTTTCAAAAACATTCTGACTTTCTCCAATTCCATCCACCTTCTGGCTCATCTGATCAGCATAGAACACTGAACACCGGCAGATATCATCTATAATCTTTGCTATGAATGTGTATGATCCTTCAACATCTGGCCAGGAAAGCTGCTTCCAAAATATTTTTATCTGATAGTATATGGAGAGTGTATCAAGCAGCTGATGAACTATATTTGACAGTATCATCAACTGGCTCCAGTTTGTCGAGCTCCACAGCCTTCTCTATCCTCTGCAATGCTTTATACAGTGCAATATCTAACCACTGAGCAACACCGCGATGAAACCAACGATGGAACTCGGTAATCTGAATATTAGAAACATCACCAGGGCATAATCCCATGCCTAGCACTGAAAACCTCTGAAGGATCAGGTAGTGTTCAAATAATTTTGTCCCCATTGCTAGTGGATCACCATCAGATATGACTTCAGTGTTGTTAAATTTGAAGGGCTTCAGATTTTTGCAGATCTGCGTGACAACAGGCTGAACCAATCCCGTAATCTCCTTTTGGTATAGCAGGTACAACGTCTTTGCAAATGGTAGAGCTATACTCTGTTGGAAGATTTTATCATAGAATTCAATAGCTCGCTGCAAATCTGTCCTGACTAACTGAACAACTTTAATCAAATGATTCAGTCTTGCTTCCTCTGATGTCTCACTCCAATTGTTGTTTTCAAGAATATGCTGGTTCCAGTCCATAGCTCCCTGAGTTACTGCGTGGTCTATGGTGGTGCGGGTATCACTGTTGGGCTCGTCTTCCTGAGCTGGTAACCAGCCATACACAGAGGGAGGGAACAACTCTGTTCCATTTGGAGCCTGAATCCTCATCAACTGGGACAGAATGCTCAATATAGCTGCCAGCTGATTAAGTGTATTTTTGTCACTTGGAGTTAGTTTCCGCAACTCGAATGCCATTCATACAAGATGGGAGTAACTTTCTGGTAGCCTCCCAAAATAGCTTCTCATCATTCTCCGAGAGTAGCCCGTTCTGAATAGCCTTCAGCAACTTCTCAAGAAGCTTTGCAAAAACCATAAAACTCAGCGGATGATCAACATGGATGCTTATGAATTCCACCCATTGAGAGAGAACAACATCTGCTTCAGTCAGCCCACACTGAACCAAGTGCTGGGTGAGAATTGTCTCTCCAGGAGTCGGGAAGCTGCCACTCCAGTGATGTGGCTCAACCCTGTTTTTTGAAAATGCCTTGCCATCCAGCACATCACAGCAGGTTATATAATAGTTCTGAAAGAAAGCCAGTCCAAAATTTGGAATTGTCTTCGAAGTTTCTAGTTCGTGTAAAAGCAACATACGCAGGAGGTGCCTGTGTTCTTGCGATGCCACCTGAGTGTTCTTCTCAGAGCTGAAGGCTAGCCGTATCTTGATATCACCTTGTTTCTTAGCTTTTCCTTTCCTTTCTAAACTGCACCACACTGTTTGGCCAAAGGCTGGAATGCTTCGGAGAGTTAACTGAGCACTTCCAACAAATTCATTGTCATGATTCCCAGTTGATGCAGTTACAGCAATTTCTTTCATCAACTTCCGCAGCCTTCACAGACGTATTGTAACGGTGTGCATTTGCTGAACTCAGGTTTAAAGAGTGAGAATAAGAGTTGTGATGTGTGTGTTCTGGGGAAGATGACTAGATGTAGTTTCCCGCAGAAGAGTGAACGCCAACGCAGTAAACCACTGGAATTGGTACATAGTGATTTGTTAACATCTCCTGTTAAATCAAATGGTGGTCATAAATACATGATGAGTTTTGTGGATGATTATTCCAGATTTACAGTTGTTAAATTCTTGAAAAGTAAAGGTGAGTCTTTCTCAAAGTTTTTGGAGTATCAAGCTGAAGTAGAAAAAATGCATGACTTGAAACTTAAATGCTTTCAAACAGATGGAGGTGGCGAATATTGTGGTAATAAATCCGAGACCTATTTGAAAGCGAATGGGATAGGTCATAGAAAGACGGTAGCTTATACTCCAGAACAAAATGGTATAGCTGAGAGGTTTAATAGGATTGCAGAAGATAAGATAAGGTGTTTGTTAGTGCAGTCAGGTTTGTCAGATTCGTTTTGGGCTGAAGCAGCCAACACTGCTTGCCTTACTGGGAATCTATGTCCATCTAGGGCTATTGGGAATCAGGTCCCATATGAAATGTGGAAGGGAGAGAGTGCTGAAAAAGAATATCCAAGGTTACGTGCATTTGGTTGTAAAGCTTGGTTATTTCAGAAAGTAGGTAAATTTCAGCCCCGAGCAGTGAGATGTGTATTCATAGGTTATGAAAACAATGTGAAAGGGTATAAATTGTTTAATCTTGAGACTAAATCATTTGTGGTTGGATATCATGTAAAATTTGATGAAAGTATATTTCCCATGGTAGAACAGGTTAGGCCTACTATTAAGCATGTTCAAACTGATGTTATGATAAGAAATTATTGTAGTGATGAGTCAGAGATTGAGATTGAAAGCAATGTCCAAGAGAATGATAAAAATGTGATTGAGGCTGAAAATAATGAGAACGTTTTGAGAAGGAGTGAAAGGGTAAGGAAGCGTAAAGAATGTTCTTGCTGTAATTTGTCGGTATATGTTGCTGATTATATCGAAGAACCATTGAGTGTGAGTGAGGCATTGAATGGGGAGTTCTCTGATGAATGGAGAGATGCAATGAAAAGCGAGTTAGACAGTATCCAACGTAAAGGGACATTTATTTTGGTTGACAGGCCTTCTGGTAGAAATGTGTTGGGTTGTAAGTGGGTTTTGAAACTTAAAAGAAATCCAGATGGTACTGTTAATAGATTTAAGGCGAGATTGGTAGCACAAGGTTTTTCCCAAGTGCCAGGGGTAGACTTTAATGAAACTTATGCTCCAGTAATTAAAAGAAAAACGATCCGACTGATGATGGCCATAACTGTCATTAATGGGTGGGTTCAGGAACATATTGATGTGCTCACAGCATATTTGCACAGTGAGTTGAATGAGGAAGTTTTCATGGAACAACCTAAATATTTTGAGGTGGATAAAAATAAAGTGTGTAAATTGCTCAAAAGCTTGTATGGGCTTAAACAAAGTGCTATGGAATGGCATTCGACCTTGTATATGAATTTGTCAGAATTAGGTTTGAAATCTCTGGTGAAGGATCCATGTGTGTTTGTTAACAAAGATAAGGATCTGTTCATTGGTGTTTATGTTGATGACTTGGCATGCTGGGGAAAAAGAGAACGGGTTGAATGGTTCAAAGAAGAGTTGGACATTAGATTGGAGATTAAGAAGTTAGGAAATATGACCAACTTTCTTTCTATGAATGTGGAGTACAGGGAAGGAGTAATGTCTGTTCATCAAACTGACTACATTAAAAGGGTATTGAAAGAATTCAAACAAGAATGTTGCAGACTTGTTTACGAAGTCATTGAATGGGCCAAAGACCCAGAGTTTCATAAAGATCCTCAATTTGGTTTAGTTTATAACAGGAACTGAATTTTTTGGTATTTTTGTTGAATTAAAGGATTGTCATTGTTTGAGGTTAACTACCAGGGGAAGTGTTGGAGTTGGTAGTTAACAATTTAAGTTGGCAGCATTGATTTTATATTTTAGTATTCCTTGTGTTGTTTGTGCCTTGTAGCGTGATGGACGTGTAAATATACGATCTACTATTTCGTTAACAAACTCTCTTTATTTCCACTGAAACTTGAAGATTAGTTAACAACCCTTCCGCACTGCCAACTCGATCGATCGATCCAGCTGGCAGTGATAACAGAAACAATGAGCGCGCGGTGACGGAAATTGATACCATGACGTACTCTCGGCCATGTGGAATGTATATAACATACTGAACGGAAAACGCTCATGCGAACTCTGGTGTCAAGTGATTGAAACAAAGCACATGGTACATGTTCAAAGTCTTCGTATCAGTATTTAAATGGTAAAATGCCTTAATATCAAACAGTGTAAGTAGTCGGCATTGCCGGTATTATGTTTCTGCACAATGGCTATTCAAATATTAACCCACATAACGGTAATGCAGTCATCAATATAATATAATCGTTGTGGTTATACGAGAATTGAGCAAGCCTCCATGGACTATTGCTGAATACATCCTTGGAGTATCCAAATACACGCGATCGAGATTAGTGTATGTGCTCTCTCGGGAACCCTTCTTGGGGTCGCAGAACATCAGGGACCTCCAAATTGCAACCCATGCTCTGGAGAAATGGGCAGATAAGAATGAATTGCAAGTTAATGCAGAGAAGACCGAGCATATGATTTTCAGGAAGGATGGACGTGTTTCCCAAGAACAGAGAATATTTTTCAAAAGTAAACCACTGAAGACTGTCAATAGCTTTAAATATTTGGGTGTAACGTTACAAACGACAATGAACTCGTTCAAAATCCACGTAAAACAAAGAGCGACAGCAGCTACCAAGGCTATATTTGACGTCAAAGCCATTACAAGACTGTCCTTGAGATCCGCCATTGCACTCTTCGATGCAAAAATTGTCCCAATCCTCACGTATGGCATAGAGATAATTTGGGACAAGTTAAGCATAGGAGACCTCCGAACATTGGAACAGGTAAAGGCTAGATACTTGAAGGCTGTCCTTGGAGTATCCAAATACACGCGATCGAGATTAGTGTATGTGCTCTCTCGGGAACCCTTCTTGATGGAGGATTTTAGATTCAAGTTCGCTTTGCCTACTACGACCTGCTGGAAGAGGGTTCTAGCAGAAAGAACGTTGAAAAGAAGTGAAATCTGGGAAGAATTCTACTCGACCGAGGCTATGATCAACAGAGCATGGATGGAACCGAACCAGGACTTGCGGCACTTTGTGACCTCTTTGGCTGTGCACGGTTTCCACCATAGAATGTGCAAGACAAAGACATTCCATGATCCGGACCCGGCCTGTGTCTGTGAGCTGTGTGACGGAATCTGTGAACGTTATCACGTTCTTCATTGCAGGAATAGAGGGAAACCCATCATAGATCACTGCATAGGCTGAAGTGCATCTTTCCTTGCATGTTATTTGTAATTTTGCACAACTTGTGCGCAATAAAACGTTATTATTAATACATCCTCTTTAATCACAAGAGGGCCTATTCATAAGGCATTTTAAACTCAATTTCACGCAGGAACATTATCGAAACAAGCAAAATATAAATGAAACTTAATTCCGTAACGCAGTACTATTGGAACGTGGAAATAAGTCACCATCTTGTGCACAATATTTGTGTAGTCCAAATAGCCGTGGGGTTAGTGCTTATGAATGCGAATCTAGAGATCTCGGGCTTGAATCCCGGACGGGGTAGATATATTTGCTACCAGATTATCATTTTAAACGATATTTATCATATCAATATTACTCATTTTAACAGAATCCATATGAAATTACGTGTTGGTCTGTGAATCAAGAGGACCTGTTTATAAGGAATTTAAGGTTATGATCGGTGTCGCGTCTATTAATCTAGTTGATCCATATCGTATTCTTTATTTAGGCTAGTGCTGATGGAAGCTACAAATCTATATATATAAAGCACAAAGTTTGTCTGTCTGTTTGTCTGTCTGTTATGTATACAAATCTACACCGTTTCACCGATCTGAACCAAAATTTGTATACTTACTCTTTGCAACTCTGCGAGCAACACTGTCTGCTTGAAATTTCGGACAGACCACCCCATTCCCTGCATTTAGGCCCTTTTGCACAAATCTACACCGTTTCACAGATGTGGAAAAAATTGTATACTTACCCTTTGGAACACTGCGAGTAACACTGTCCACTTAAAATTTCTGACAGAACCCCCCCCCCCCCCCCATTCCCTGCATTTAGGCCCTTTGTTCCAAATCCACACCGTTTCACCGATAAGAACCAAAATTCGTATTCTTAACCTTTGGTACTCTGCGAGTAACACTGTCTGCTTGAAATTGCGGACAGACCACTCCATTCCCTGCATTTAGGCCCTTTGGCACAAATCTACACAGTTTCACCGATCAGAACCAAAATGTGTATACCATTTGGAAACCTGCGAGTAACACTGTCTGCTTGAAATTGCGGACAGACCACTCCATTCCCTGCATTTAGGCCCTTTGGCCCAATTCTACACCGTTTCACCGATCTCAACAAAAATTTGTATATATACCCTTTGGAATACTGCGACTAACACTGTCTGCTTGAAATTGCGGAGAGGCTACTCCATCCCCAGAATTTAGGCTCTTTGGAACAAATCTATACCGTTTCACCGATCAAAACCAAATTTTGTATACTTACCCTTTGGAACCCTGCGAGTAAAACTGTCCACTTAAAATTTCGGACAGACCACCCCATTCCCTGTATTTAGGCACAAATCTACACCGTTTCACCGATCAGAACCAACATTCGGATACTTACCCTTTGGTACCCTGCGAGTAACACTGTCTGTTTGAAATTGCGGACAGACCTCTCAATTCCCTGCATTTAGGCCCTTTGGCCCAAATCCACACCGTTTCACCGATCTCAACCAAAATATGTATATTTATGTTCGATCCTCACTATTATCTGTTAGAAAACTGTATCATAATGATGGTCATTATAACACCGTTTTTCATTATGATACAATTTCTCCAGCCAATCAGAGCTCGTTCATTGACCAATTAGGTAACGATACCTTCGCGCATACACTCAAAATTCAACATGTCGGACATAAACACAACATCGAACTATAATAAATTACCGACATGGAATACGCACCGTCCATATGTTCGCGTAAATAAACTGGCGAATATGAGACAAGAAATAGCACTGTACCGGTACCTTAATATCCCCAAAACCAATTTCTACACAGCACGTGGTTTTGACACGACTTCAGTGACAGTTTTACTGAATACTGGTGCGCAATCTGAACATATGGTATTGACGCACACAGAGCGCATGCGTCGGTTGTCCAGAGAGCTTGGACAAGAGAGATATACTACCCACCGCAGCACCCGATCACAACATTCTACTGTAGTGACTGAACAGATATTTATGAATATTTATGTTAAAACATATAATAAAGTTATAATTATCGTCGAACATAAACAGTCGTATGCAACTCGCCTATAATGGTAATTAAGACACTCGTATGGAAATTATAAAACTCGCATACGCTCGTTTTATAAAAATACTCGTGTCTTAATTATAGCCATTATAGGCTCGTTGCATAATGTACTATTACCCTATGGAACACTGCGACTAACAGTGTCTGCTTGAAATTGCGGAGAGGCCAATCCAACCCCTGCAATTAGGCCATTTGGCACAAATCTACACCGTTTCCCCGATCTGACCCAAATGTTACATACTTACCCTTTGGAACCCGACAAGTAACACTGTTCAGTTTAAATTTCAGACAGAGCACTCCATTCCCCGCTTTTAGGCCCTTTGGCACAAATCTACATCGTTCACTGATCGAAAACAGAACGTGTATACTTACCCTTTGGATCCCGATGAATAACACTGTCCACTTGAAATTTCTGACATACCACTCCATTCCCTGCATTTAGCTCAGGAATCCCTCGGGGTTGCCAGCTTCCTAACTCACCAGTCATGAGCCCTTGAAGGTGTACCAGAAGTGGTGGGGCTACACACACCCAGCCTCTTTGAGGGCCTTCAGCAGAAGACAGGAGATATTATGAAAAGGAAAAGAAGGCAGACCCCTCGAAGAATGAGGGCATCTGGAAAGATGAGACAACGGCCAATTAAGGCGGGAAATTGAAAGACTCCCTAGCCCTCTGATACCCTATACAGTCGGGGTCAGAAGAGAACAAGAGTTGACCAAGGGAGGCCGAAAGGAAAGGGAACTGAAAGGAGCCCGGCACCAGGAAGTAGAAGCGATGCCAGACTCAGCTGAGGTCCCGTGGTCGCCAACCCACGTCCCACATGTTGTGAGACCCTGCGGGGGGGGCAGTTGTGAGAATAGCTTGCTGATTCATCGCGAGGTGACATCAGAGGACTTTCCAGAGCTCGCCGTGTTATTTGCTGTCTATGCTGATGCCAGCAGAGGGCCGTTGCTCAAGCCACTTTGGTGTTGCGAAAGAGTGAGTGATTCCCCGGCCAATCTACGTAAATAGGACGGTGAACCGCGAACGTGTGTCATCATATTTCGTCATCATCTGCGATCATCTCAGGTTCGTTCAGCTTGGATCCATATTCTTTGCCGAGCTGCACGCCATAAGCTCTATTACTAGACGCATCGAGTAGGCCTACAGGATTAAGCCAGAAAATAAGGTTGAGACTTTGGAAGACATCGATGCTAGACATCTGAATTACCTATATCAGTTTTAAAATTACACCATGTTCGTTTAGTAGTCATTTTTTCATTACCTTATTATTGAACCCGATGGGGTTATGCTGACTGGAATCGAACATGGTTCTCAGAGACTGTGATCTCAGTAAAAAGGTTCCACCAGGAAGCGAACCAGAGATCTGTACAGGGAGTTTATTGGTAAAAACCCCTCGAAAGAAATGTATATTGAATCACTGGTGTGATTTTTGATGAAATGGCATTGTTTATTAAAATAATGTAGGAAATAATGAGCAGATTATATCATTATAAGACGATTTGGTGTAAGCTATTGGAGGCTTGAAGCACAGAGGAGGGCAGAGCTGACATTTACTAATCGGCCCAGAATTGTGGGTTGGTCCCAGTGGAGCCACGTCCATCTCTGTCACCCCATTATGTCGTCTGGAGCAGGGGAGAGGCCTGAATAATGACATAGTTATTCCCCGACGGAGAATAGATTTAGAGTAGGGGCGGAGAAATGCCCAGAAAAATCATTGATTACTCGTGATTGGAGTAACGAATCGAGATGAGAGTTGCACACAGGTGAATATCTTGGCAAGAAGATAATTTTAGAGTCTTTTACCTGCGAAATTGGTGCATATTTAATGATGTGCGTAAGGACTGTAAAACGACCATTGTTCGCGGATGGATGTGAAGATGTTGCCGGGGGTTTCCCGTTAGGTAGCGTCCCACGCCATGGAGAAAGGAATTAATATTAATTAATTGGACGAGCGATTCCTTTGCACACAGATAGTTTTGGGACCTGTGAAGAGAGAGGAACGCAATGATCATGGTTTGAAGACCTGAATCATGCTGTGAGAGGAGCCAAGATTACGCGGGAAGATGTTGCTCTACTTTCTGTGGAAATCCGATATAAGGGAGTAGACCCCAGGAGGAGCCCTCTGTTCTAACTCAGCTATGCTCAGTTGTAAGCCAGTCGAGACGCAGTCAAGTTCAGTCTACATGCCGCCAAGCGCAGTTACAGCCAGTTACAGTCTTACTCAATTATCAATTGTAGCACAATGGCAATAAGTTGCAATCAGTATGCAGCAAATATGCAGCAGTACGAGACAGCGTGTAAGCCGCATACAGAAGTCTTCAAATAAGCTACGTGCAGTCTTCGAGTGAAACTTCAGTCAGCTACAGCCAGGTTGAAGCAAGTTCGTCAAGGCAAAACGCATGACGGATCTATTCATCAAGACACCGAACAAAGACTGGTATGTGTAATAGAAACAGTAAATATGTTTGTATGAATAATAGTCGTGATACAGGCATAATCAGCAGCACGAACTATGACGTGTTCAGTTACGAAGCACCGTATAGACTAACGGTAGAACTATTGTATATAATTATTTGTGAAAGTGTTGAACTTTATTAAGCGCAGTGTGTATAGTATTAACTAATCGTGTATGTGTAACTACGATAGAATGCGCGAAAGAAACTCTACTAAGTGTTTGGTATTGCCATGAGAGTACCAGATGTTAACGCTCATGTTTGGGAGCCAGCGTATTGATGTAACGCAGGACGCTTACTGTAGGAATGATCGTCATAAAACTGTTGGAGAGTTCCGAGAGCAGATAACCAGACTTTCAATCAGGAGTTGGTAACGTAAGATGCCGTCGACACCTGCAATTTCGATCTCTGCTAGGGAATTTCAGCATTGAAGTGTGTATAAAGTGACGAGTGTTCAGTGTAATGTATATGTAAAAATATCATTTAAAGTAGTGTTTGATGAAGTGTTTCACTTGTTTGGGGAGTGATAACTTCCTGAAAGGTATGCAACGTGTCGTGTTGGTGATAGGAATTATGTGTAATCAAGTGTGTGTAAACAAGAGAAATATGTCGCGTTAAACCCATTATGGCGGGCGACATGGAAGAATATGATTGGTCGGAGCCACCTTAGATGCCTATAGAGATGTAAGTACCCCACAAATTATGGTTATGATGATGTAGAAGTATGGACCGCTGCATGTCTGTGATTCCGTAAAGATATTGTGAATTCCTTATAGATGCCAGTAAAAATCAGTTAGGAGGCTGATCCTCCATGTTTAATCAGCATTGAGTTGATTTTGATAGAGTTGAGATGTTGATTTGCATCATTAAGTGGAGTAATTATTCCCACTATGAATTAAGAATGGCAATCAGTTATGTAAATGCAACGAACGCGATTGTTCGAGTTTAAAACGTCTAGCTATGTCGGAAATTTTGGTAATTTATATGAGAATAATAATAAATAATGATTTTGGTCATTTATGTCAATGAGATTTATAATAATAATAATAAATGATGATTTTGGTCATTTATGTCAATGAGATTTATAATAATAATAATAAAGGATGATTTTGGTAATTTTATGTCAGTGAGAAATGATGATAATAATAATAATGGTTATTAAGAGTATGAATGAACACATCAGGAAACAAATAAATGTTGTAAGCGAGAATTATTAACGCTAAGTGCAAGACTTATCAATCTAAGCAGGAAGATGTTACAATGAGATTACATTACAGTAACTATGGAAAGAAGTTTTATATCAGAATATTGCAGATATTCAGTAATGATACCAGTAATGAAAGAGCTTTTAGTGAATTGAATTTGCAGCTTAATTGAGAAGCTTATAGAGTAAATGTTAGATTTCTCTTAATATTATAGGTGGGAGTGTCGTAGCATGGAGCATTAGGGGCCAGATAGTCTATTCTACGTATGAATTCTCCTATGTCGTGGACATTGTTGGAGATATTATTTATTCCAGAGTTTTAGTGAAGGACCCTAACTCTGAAGAAAGGATTGAAATGTGTTCCGGATTGGAATCCTATGATAGAGTCGAGGATAACAAGGACACCTCGCAGCTCTATGATTTCCCGAGAACTTAGTGATGAGTTATTTACGCTCGTTGGTAGCGAAAACTCATGGCGACAGTGGTTTTCTGCGCCTATATTATACTTGAGACATCGGTCAACCGCCAGGCTCATGCATTGCGAACCCCGAACCTTCATGTTGAATGGACCCATGTGAGGCCATTAATTAATCGTTATCCTCGACGTAGGAATAATTACAAAAGCTCATTCAATACCTGTTGGCATAATAGTCAATTAAGATCCTTTGGGAACATGTGTGTCGGTCAGGACACAGTATTTGTCTTGTAAATCTCCACTGCTTAGAGAGAGGGAGGCTTTCAAACTTTTAGAAAGGTCGAGATAATTGGTGAAACGACCCATTCCACTTTCTATTGTGTAGCGACTTCCTTAGCCGAGGGTCGGTGCTAGCCACTCGGACCGCTCAGGCAAGTTATAAAGGGAAGAGATTCTAGACCTTGTTAAAATGACATATAATGCAAGATTGTTATGTTGAGTATTATAGCCATGTGGTTTGTGAACACATGGATAATTATAGTTCATCCTGATGGTTCATTAATTTAGCTATCTGACGAATAGTTACATGATATATTTGTACTGTCACTGGAGCCAAGTCATGTAGTTGGTGACTAGATGCCAATCGCCATGAGCGCGAGGTAGTCTATTGTACAATCCGACATAAGCTATAACGTAACGTTTTATCTAGGAATCACAGACAGCATGCGGTGAAACCATATAATTGGAGGATGTGTAGGGGGTAGCTTACATAATTATGGAGTTGCACGTTGATTTTGGTGCAACGTCCAAATAGGTAAATGCATGCAAAGCATTTCATTGGTGAGAAGAAAAATATTAAAACACGCACGGCACACATAATTGTTTAACATAAAGAGGTTTAAGGAATAATCCTTGTTGTAATATTAAAGAAGTCACATTGTATGACTGTTATGTTAATGTACAGTTTGTTTTGAAGTCGTAGGTGCATCAGCGCACTAGTATATCCTTGTGAAGTTCACAGAAGGGTAAAGCCTTATGGCTAGGTATGACTTTGTTGTGATTTTATATTTGTTTACTTGTGGATTGTGGAAGTAAAAATTTTGTTTGCTTTATTTTATGCTTTTTTGGGTATTGTTTTGTGTTTGAAGCCATGATTTATTTTACTGGATTAAAGTTTTAGAATAGAGTTGTGCCTTATCATTGTAGAGTTGATACCTTTTAGCCTCAAATCCAAAATATGCACTGCTAAATTGGGGTTACCGTACACGCCTGAGAGCTGATGCTAGTTGGAGGCAGATGCATATTATCCACCGAGATTACTCACATGGGTACATTATTATCATCATAAGTGCAAATGACCTAGATGTTACGCGCATCATACCACTAATCACCGCCGCATAAAGTCTTTCTCGACTGTGATTTTTAAAATATTTATTTTTATTACAGTACATTGTGTACATTATAAGTCGAAGTGTCAATTCAATACCGGTAGTAGTTTCCCTTATCATTAGGGCAAATGACCTAGATGTTACGCCCATTACACCATTAATCACCACACACAATAAGTCTTCCCGCCTGTGAATTTAAATATGTATTTCTATTACGGTAGTTTGTAAGTTTGACGTGTCAATTCAACAGTAGTTTTCATTAGCATCCTTATCAAAAGGGCAAATGAACTAGATATTACGCCCTCATTGTCTTTGGGGGCAAATTACCTAGATTTTAAGTCCATTATATTTCTAAGGAGACTTTGAGACATTATCAACATTCCACCGGGCGAAGCCGGGTACTACTGCTAGTCATCTAATAAAATGAGTTCCGTATTATAAACTACAATATCTGTAAAACACTCCCTTTTACAATAGATTAATATGTGTGCCAATAATAGTATAAAATACCGGTGTATCAACAATTTCACGTGAGGTTTCTTCTATGTCAGATGTTACACATCATATGCGACTGCTGTAAGGCTCGTAATTTTTTTATTTTTTATTTTTTATTTTATTTTAGGGAATGAGGAAAATCTTGCATGAGACCCTTGTGAGAGTGCGGGTGTGGGATTCTTACCCACTAAAACCACATAATCATCACACACGACGTGTATATCCGCCCCGGAATCGCTCTCGCAATACTTCAGGGCGGCGTCGTGCGTGAAGCCCCTTATGCTTCTTCTTCCTTCAGTTCTTCTTTACATTATTATTGCTCATTAGCTTTTAGGCATGATGGACTTCACAGAAGTGTTACCAATCCGTCTGTGGCGTAGCTAGAATTTGATTCTGGAGGGGGATGAGCAGAGTCAAATCTGAACTAATTGCGTTTTTGGTTTTGTGTTTATTTTCTACTTTTCCTTTTGTTTCGAAATTTGCGTTTTGCTTTCTGTGTTTTTGTTTTTAATTTTGTGTTTGTTTTCGAATTTTGCTTTTTGCTTTCGGTATTTTGCTTTTTGTTTTGGGTTTGTTCTTTGCTCTTGGTTTTGAATTTTGCTTTTTACTTTCGTTTTTTTGTTGTTTTTGATTCTTTATCTGTTTTCGAATTTTTCTTTTTTGCTTTCGGTTTTACGTTTTTAATTTTGTGTTTGTTTTCGAATTTTGCTTTTAGCTTCCGGATTATCGTTTTTGATATTGTGTTTGTTTTCGAATTTTGCTTTTAGCTTTCGGATTTTCGTTTTTGATTTTGTGTTTGTTTTCAAATTTTGCTTTTTGCTTTCGGTTTATCGCTTTTGATTTTGTGTTTGTTTTCGAATTTTGCTTTTGCTTTTTTTGTTGGTTTATGATTTCTGCTTTTGGTTTTGTTTTTGAATTTTGCTTCTTGCTTTCGGTTTTTGGTTTTGTGTTTGTTTTGAATTTCGATTTTTGTTTTCTTTTTTTGGTCATTTATTTGTTTTTTCCTTTTGCTTTGTGCGAGGGACCAAATAAGACAATCAATGAAAGCAAAGCTACACGTTTTCTTGTTTGATCTCGATAGCAATTGATAGTCCACGGTTTATTTGCACCTCTCAATGTGCATAAGTTCGGAAATGAGCAATTTTTGTAAGGACTAACGCTAAATACTTTACACGAGCAAAGATAAATGTTCTCAAATTATAAACGTGTATAATACAATCGTTTGTCATCAATCAAATTGCGTTTTTTTTAATTATTTGTTTCTGAGGGGGGGGAGGGATTGATCCCCCTAATCACCCCTCAAATTTACCCCCACTGGAATCTGAACTCTGAATTGGGCGTGATATAAGATACTAATTGCTCTGAGGTAAATTTATCAGCTGGGGTGGCATCTTACTCCACGAGACATCCGTACAGAAGCTTTTTCTCGGAATCTGCCATCTGCCTGTTCCCGAAATACAGAGAACCAGTAGCTCCGTGACGAACAAAAGAGCCTACTTTTCATAAAATTTAAGATGCATGCCAATCTACGTGGACCTATCTATAATAACGACGAAATCAAGTTGGTAATACTAACATTTCTAAGTACTGCAGTTTGAAATACATCTGAAATAGTGTAGCCTAATAGAGTAACTTGCTACAGTTGGCAGCCCTGGTGACTCTGAATATATTCTTAGTTCCATCTCTTAAGTTAAAGTATGCACATACAAAATTTCGTTGAAGTCTAATGGATAGTATGGACGCTACATGCTGTTTGGTATTGGATTTATCAGTGCGCGTAAAATCATGTTAGGAACAATGTCATGTATGTGATGCTCAGAATTAATCTGAAATATTACGATCTATAGTGCCAATTTTGGATAAAATCCATTATTCGTATAGAAGTTACATGCAATTAAAAATTGAAACTATCAGAAAGCTTAGAATCATGTTGGCAGCGCTGAGGTATATTAGTTACTTCAAATTCATCTAGAATGTCAGGAATTATAAGTTACGTGTGCAAAGTTTTGAGCTGATGATTTGCATACTTTTTGATATATTGATATTAGGATTAAACAAATAGAGAGAGCATTTATTAACAGTTGGCAGCCCTGCTGGTTCTTAAGAATACGCATAGTCATAACCGTTATGACACACAAAGGACATACGATATTTGGTTGAAATGTATTTGTTAGTATAGAAGTTACATGCATTTATAAATTGGACCTATTGGCAGGCTTAGAATCATGTTGGCAACACTGGCATGTATGGACTTCTGAAAATTAATCTGAAATGTTATTATCTATATGTGTGCCAATTTTGGAAATGTTCGCATAGATAACTTCTGAGATATCCAACATAGAGCTCAAATTTCAATTGCGAATATTCAGCAGTTGGCAGCACTAACGTCAATTTCAAATATAGCCGCGAGATATCTAGTTATAGATATATACTCTTACCAAATTTGGTTTCGATATCTTGAGTCGTTTAGGAGTTGATAGGGGGAGATACACACATAGACAGACATACAGACAGATGGACAGAAGGACAGACAGACACACATTTTCCCGAATCGATCTCATGATCCCTTTATACAGAAGGGTACACTCAAAAGTCTATTTTTTCCTCATTTTTGCAAAATGAGTAAAGTAGGCTAAAAATGTATCTACTGCACCATTTCGAAATCCCGTGCTTGAAACAAAACTCAGATAACATGTACCTCGTCAATGTTAAACAAAATATGACTTCATATCACCAAGAAGAGCGAAATGTGACGAAAACCAAAAAATGGCCAAAATATGCATTTTTCTTAACTTCTAACCCTTACTTATGACACACACTGTAAGGCGCGCAGACCGGAAACCTAACGACCAGACGAATTTCCACTTGATTACTTTAATGAGGTGTTCAGTGGTTTCCTATCTGCCCAAAATCTGGCTAACTAAGATAAATCATATGGGATTTCCATGTTGCCGCAATAAACATATTTATTTCCTGTGTGTCCACATCATTCCAGGAATCACCTTTGATTAGGTACTCCTATCTTTAGGATTCAATTAAAACAATGTTCCTATTGTTCACCATTAGCAGCACCACAAATAAGGTACTTAAAACGAACCGTTAACAACAGTGATTCTCATTCGCTTTAGCCTATTTTCATTTTATGAAACAAGTAGTTCCGTGACGAAATAAAGAGCCTACTTTTCTTAAAATTTCAGATTGATGCCAATCTATATAGACCTATCTAGAATAATGACGAAATCAAGTAATACTACAGTAGGCAGCCCTGGTGACTCTGAATAGTCCAACTTAGTTCCATCTCTTAAGGTATAGAATGCACATACAAAATTTGGCAGAAGTCTAATGGTTAATATGGACGTTACATGCTGTTTGATATTGGATTTATCAGTGCGCGTAAAATCATGTTGGTAACCATGGCATGTATGTGGTGCTCAATATTACGATCAATTATATTGCCAATTTTAGATAAAATCCATTTGTTAGTATAGAAGTTACATGTAAATAAAAATTGAAACTATCAGAAAGCTTAGAATCATGTTGGCAGCACTGAGGTAAATTAGATACTCCAAATTTATCTAGAATCTAGAATGTCAGGTACTATACGTGTGCAAAGTTTAGAGATGATGACTTGCATACTTTCTGATATTTTGATATTAGGATTAAACAAATAGAGAGTATATTCATTAACAGTTGGCAGCCCTGCTTGTTCTTGCGAATACGCATAGTCATAACTGTTATGCTACACAAAGCACATGCGAAATTTGGTTGAAATCCATTTGTTAGTATAGAAGTTATATGCATTTAAAACTGGACATATCAGCAGGCTTAGAATCATGTTGGCAGCACTGGTGTATACAAGTTATACCGAACTAAGATAGAATATCAGGTAGTATACGTGTGAAAAGTTTAGACCTGTTGGCTTTCATACTTTCTGATATATTGGCATTAGGGTAAAAACATAGTGAGAGTATTTATTAACAGTTGGCAGGCCTGGTGGCTCATTACAATACGCAGAGTCATATCTGCTGTAGTACACATAGTACATACGAAATCTGATTGAAATCCAATCGATAGTATAGAAGTTACATGCATTTAGAAATTGGACCTATCGGTAGGCTTAGAATCATGTTGGCAATACTGGCACGTATGGTCTTCTGAAAATTAATCTGGAATGCTATTGTCTATGTGTGTGCCAATTTTGGAATTGTTCGCTTGCATAACTTCTGAGATATCCAACATAGAGCTCAAATTACAATTGCGATTTTTCAGCAGTTGGTAGCACTGACGTCAATTTAAAATATGGCCATGAGATATTCAGGTATAGATCTTTGCTCTAACCAAATTTGGTTTCGATAGCTGCAGCCGTTTAGGAGTTGATAGGGGGACACACACACACAGCCAGACAGACAGACAGAAGGACAGACAGACGGACAGACAGACAGACAGACAGACACACATTTTCCCGGATCGATCTCATAAGTCTACTTTTTCCTCATTTTTGCAAAATGTGAAAAGTAGGCTAAAAATAGGCTTATGAGATCACCTTTTGTCCGTGTTTGTGTATGTGTGTGTGTGTTCGTATGTGTGTCTGGGTGTGTGGTGTCCCCGTAATAACATCTAAACGGCAGGAGCGATTTTAATGAAACTTCGTAAATTCATAGTACTATTACGGCCGACCCCGACCGTGACCTTCAAATTTTATTACGACTCACCAATCCAACATGGCGGCTGTGTGAAATATTTCACCGGCGTTCTATATCTCCGAAACATTACTGATATCACCCTGAACTTTTGTACGATGATTCAGGGCACTACTAGAAGTTTACTTATGAGACTTTCAAAAACTTGTGAACTAAAAAACAAACATGGCAGCCATGTTAGTTTTGTATTTACCGGGTTTTGAACGTCTCATAGGTAAACGTCTAGTAGGGGCTTTTATCACTGTACAAAATTTCAGGGTGATATCGGTAATAGTTTCGGAGATACTGAATGCTGGTGAAATATTTCGCATAGCTGCCATGTTGGATTGGCAAGTCGTAATAAAATTTTAAGGGCACGGACGGGGTCGGCCAGAATGGTACTATGATCTTACCGAGTTTCATTGAAATCCCTCCAGCCGTTTAGGTTTTATTAGGGGGGTACACACAAACTAATGAAACACACACACAGACAGACACACGGACAAAAGGTGATCTCATAAGCCTTTTTTTTTTTTTTCATAAAATGAAAATAGGCTAAAAATTATGGTATTAGTGATTTGATCATGGAAGAATGTGTAAAGTAATATTTAATTGTATTGATTTATTCTGTTACTCCTCCAAAATAAGGAGTTATTTCGCGAACACCCTATATATTCACACACATGAGGTGTATTAGTAGAGGTGGGATACGATGTATGCAAGTCCTGGATGCGAAATCTGGGGTTGCGCGCAGTCTACTACTGGTTGAAAAACCCTAATAGCAATTAAAATTATCACTAGAGGCGCTGCGCTAGATGTTGTATCAGATAGCTGGAGTTGCCAATTATTCACATACGTGAGGTGTGTGTCAGTAGAGAGGCTGGATAAGATGTATGCGGCAAGTCTTGCAGGTGAAGTTTGGGGTTGCGCAGTCTACTCGTTGTGTGAGTCACCCACCACACACATACACACATCGATCCGACCATACAAGATTACCAAAGTCAGTGACAAATGTCGTAAACCCAACACCTGATCGCATCGACTTATTTATGTAGGACGGTGGTATCCATAATTGATCACTGTACACCCAGACTCTCGCCTCGGTACTGGAGACAGCTGCAACTGATTCACTGTTTCCAACAGTCGCCAAATAGCTCACAGTTTACAAGTAGTTCTGAACAAACTTCTCATTGTTTCAATACATCCAGCGACGTAGCCAGGGAGGGAGAAGAACTTACGACTAATAATGTATGTGTGTTTTATGGTTTGATGCAGATCTCCATAGCTCCCTGTCCTGAAATAATCATTTCATCCCTACATAGCTTCCACATCGTACATCCTATGCAATCTGTTTAACATAATCTAAGCCTCGGTCTACCCCTACAGTTCTTGTCCTCGACCCTTAATTCCATAACTAAGTTTGCTATTCCTGGGTGTTTTAGTATGTGTCTTACCAACTTCTTCATTAGCAGTCACCAGAAACAACTCTCCTCTCCCACTCGTCTTAATAACCCCCCAGGGGCTCACAACTAGTGGGACGTGGGTTGGCGACCAAGGGGCCCCAGCTGAGTCCGGCATTGCTTCCACTTACTTGTGCCGGGCTCCTCTCCTTTCCTGTCGACCTCACTTGGTCAACTCTTGTTCTCTTCAGACTCCGACGGTATTAGGGTATCCGAGGCCAAGGAAGTCTCTTCCTTTCCAGCCTAATTGGCCCTTGTCTCATCTTTTCTGATACCCTCCTTCTGCGAGTGATCAGCCTTCTTTTTCCTTTCATGTTATCTCCTGCCTTCTGCTCAAGGCCCTCAAGGAGGCAGGGTGTATGTATCCCCACCACTTCTGGTGCACCCTGGATATTGCTACACCCTCATGGCCTCACGGCTGGTGGGGGACTCCTGAGCTGAGTCCGGTTTTCTCCCTTTTTCGATTGCCTGTGGGGCGGACCCACTCCTCTTTCACTTTCCTGTCTGCCTTTCAAGGCTCTCCTTCCTTCCAAGTCCCTCAATCCGCATTCTTCGAGGGTTGAGGGCATTTCTTTTCCTCCTGTCCTTTATTTGCCTTATTCTCCTTTTGTTTTCCATTTCTTCTTCTAGTATATAAGTTAGTAGTTAGTTTTAGTTATAGTTTATATTTCATTATCATCTTCACGATCACCCAAACCATTAGGGGCCGATAACCTAGATGTTAGGCCCCTTAAAACAACAATTATCATCATCATCATCGTCTTAATAACTCTTCATTTGTAACCATATCTGCCCATCTGATCTTCTACATTCTCCTGTAACACCACATTTCAAACGCTTCTATTCTCCTCTTTTCTGCTGCACCAATAGTCCAAGTTTTAGTTCCATACAGTGCCACACTCCAGCGTCTATCGATTCCTTTTCTGTGCTTTCCTTGCCTGAGCGAACTTACATTTTCTACCCACTTTGCTTTGTTCATTACTGGTTATTTTACTTCCTAAGTAGCTGGAGTCTCCTACTTCCTAAGCTTTTCACTTGCCAATTTGACGTCAATAGAAGTTACTGGTTTCTTTCCACTGCATTCCATTACTTTTGTTTTACATTGATTGATTTTCATCATGAATTCATTCCTTCGCAGATGCGCTTCATAAGAAGGGCGGCAGTGCACAGTTCGCTACTCCTGTAGGGGTCCGGGCGCGGACACCAAGAACCCGCTGATGAGTCACCTTGTTGTTCCTAGGCGTAATCCCACACAAGACACAACTAAACCTTAAAAAAATGCTGGGTTTCATTTACGTTATTCTTAGATTTAAATTCTTTAACATTTTATGCCTTTCGAATTAACAAAATCAACATAATAAAACTGGTATAGGAATATATTTTATACATTAAAGGTAATGAATGTAGGAATGCTCTGAACTAGGGATTGTTGGATACTTAGAAAACTTTGGCCACCTCGTTCATTTTAAGCAAAGGTAAAATTCCATATTTCCTTTTTGAAAAATGAAAAATAACCTCCTACATTGTGTCTGTTGCAGATAACTAGGGCCCGGATGTTGATGACATACCATCTTTTTACAGAGCTGTCTAAAACAATGCTGAAGTACATAGAAACTACAGACGGGCCACCTCGTATGCAAATATGTCATTTTTATTCTGCATCTTTTAGCATTTTTTGGTGCTATTTTTCCACTTTAGGAGCATTTTTTTTTAAGTTTGGTAGACATTTTTGGTCATATTTTAGTGAAATCGGCCTTTTAAGGTCTTTTTTTTTTCAATTTAGTCATGTCACAGCTTTATATGAGGGAGTTACGTCTCTCAGTGTTAAGAAGAAGCTAGTAGCTGATACAAGGTATTTTTTTTTTACATTCGAATTGAGCCACTATGGACTACGGAATAACAATCAAAATCAATGTTTCGTTCTAGATCGTCTGCCAGCTTTGATGTCCTGCCAGTATCTCTTGAGCCCATCACTCAGCGCCTTCTTCCGATCTTCTGAAAGAGGTCCCCACCGTCTTTTCGGTTCCGCCCCTACCTTAAATCCCTGGTATTTTTTGATTAGGTGTCTGAATTCACACCTGTCCATAATTTTGCAGTCCGGAATACCAATTTCTAGAAGGTCTTTGTTACATTCTTCAAACCATGCCAATTTTTTCTTCTTTGGTTTCACGAAATTCCAAATTTTCTTTGTTAGACGATCGTTGGACATTCTGAAAATGTGTCCATAGAACAACAACCTTTTCCTTTTTATTGTTGACGTGACTGGTTCTATCTTTCTATATAACTCTTCGTTCGACTTCAAACGTATGTGCCCGTCAACCCATCTGTTGCCTAAAATTTTTCTCAATACCCTGCGTTCTCTTTTGACCAACTGGTCGACTAGTCCCCGCCTGTTCATAGTCAAAGTCTCCGAAGCATATAATGCTTCAGGTTTCACAACCGTGCTGTAGTGTCTTAATTTGGCTCCAATGCTCAGCGACTTCTTATTATAGAGATTTTTCGTCAGGTGATAGGCTCGGTCTAATTTCCAGATTCTAAGATTAATTGCTTCCTGTTCCCGGCCATTTTGTTGGATTACCTCACCCAGGTATTTAAATTTAATATATTAAATATTTAATATATTAAAATAAAGTATTTCAGTAGAACAAGTAGTTCCGTGAAGAACTATACAGCCTATTTTCATATATCCTACTTATGTTAACTGCCACTATCAACATACAAAATATCAGTTTGATTGCTGTAATGCATTCGTAGATATTGAGAACCGAATAAATATTTCGGATGGTCGTTATGTTGGATTTTATACATGTAAGTCCTAGAGTTATGTACTGTTACATGAAGATTATTGTGTACGTGTAGCATTCAAACTACAATCGCATGATTAGGACACAAGAAGTAAAAACGAGATTTTAAAATTTCGCACAGCTGCCATCTTTTGGTTATGGAAACAATTGAAATAAATTAGATACCAGTGGATTAACATTCCTATAAGGATTTACTGTTTCAAGTTTCACTGCATTCGGATGGTTAAATTGCGAGAAACGTCTATGTGAATATTTATTCTTCGCGTCGCTGCCATGTTGGATTTGTGATCACCAGGTTATTGAATGTCCTATAGGTCAACTTATGTTCATAGCCCCTATGAACATAAAAATATTCAGTTTGATTGCTATAATAGATTCGTAGATATTCAGATCCGTCTAAATATTTCGGATGGTCGCCATGTTGGATTGTTAAATGTATAGGCCATAGAGTCATGTACCATTAAAGGAAAATTATTGCGTAGGTTCATTTTTCAAACTTTCACTTCGATCGCATGATTTCGACACAAGAAATAAAAACTTAATTTTAAAATTCGCACAGCCGCCATATTGAGGTTATGTAAACAATTGAAATGAATTAGATACCAGTGCATTACAATGTGTATAAACATTTCCTGTGCCAAGTTTCATTGCGTTTGGAGCATTAAATCGCGAGAAAGGTCTATTTAAATTTTCAAATTCACTTGGCCGCCATGTTCGTTTTGTAGTTAACCGGTTTTTGAAAATCTTATAGATGAACTTCCAGTAGTGCCCTTTATCTCCGTACAAAATTTCAGGGTAATACCGCTAATAGTTTCAGAGGTATGGAATGGCGGTGAAATATTTCGCACAGCTGCCATCTTGTGGTTATGTAAACAATTGAACAAAGTTAGACTTCGGTGTAATACAATGTGTATAAACATATACTGTACCAAGTTTTATTGCGTTTGGTTGGTTAAATCGCGAGAAACGTCTATATAAACGTCGCAAATTCGCTTGGCCGCCATGTTGGTTTTGTAGTTACCAGTATTTCAAGAGTCACATACGTGAAATTCTAGTAGTTCCCTTTATCACCGTAAAAAAATTCCAGGGTGATATCGGTAATAGTTTCGGAGATATTGAATGCTGGTGTAATATTTCGCACAGCCGCCATGTTGGATTGGTGAGACGTAACAAAATTTGAAGGGCACGGTCGGGGTCGCACGGAATAGTGCTATGAACTTACCGAGTTTCATTGAAATCGCTCCAGCCGTTTAGAATTTATTAGGGGGACACACACACACCTCTCTCTCTCTCTCACACACACACACACACACGCACACGCACACGCACACGGACAAAAGGTGATCTCATAAGCCTATTTTTTTCAAAATTGAAAATAGGCTAAAAATATATATCTTGAATGCAAAAGAATGGTACCGTAGGTATACAGATGCTCGTAGTGCAGCGCAACTCAGACTAAAATGAATATAAACCTTTTGTTAAGTGCTGGAAATCTATTTTATTGAAGATATCGTTTTTGAAATATTGGTGAGTTTATTATTATAAGATCATTTTCTCAATTGTATGGTGCATTTTTCGAATTTTTAGGTCATTTATTATAGTCATTTTTGAACATTTTAAGTGCATATTTCAAACTTTCTTACGCCATCAACATCCGAGCCCTACAGATAACGATTCTAGTTCAGAACATTAAATGAGTAAAATAGAAGAACTCAGTTATATAAATAACTAGCTGAAGTACCCGTGCTTCGCTACGGGTCGTAAATAAATCAAAATGTGAAGGTGACAGTTAAAACAGGGGATAGGCGAGGTGCTGCGCAGAGGGAGATTAAGGATGGAACATTTTGTCCAACTACACCGCTCTGCCTTGACCGTGTTTTATAGCACACATTTAGGTTTTACTCGCTAACGGTTGGAGATACATTTCGGATAGAAAATGCAATTTTTAACCTCGTACATGCCATCAAAAGTTTGCTATTTCTTAGCGTTCTCTTTTTATTTGAAATGGAAATATGAAAGTTTAAAACCAAAGGGTAGAGTGACGTCACTAAAATGGTCGCCATCTTTAAAAGTGCAAAGTATTGAAATCAAAAGTAACCTGTATGTTAACCAGGTAAATCTGCTACTTCCATGTAAAATTCATGTAAATCGGACCAGTGGTACTTGCGTGATTGAGTAATACACAGACACACACATACCATCTCATTTTTAGTCTCGCTTCGCTCGCGTCATAGTCGTGTCATATTGTTATTCAATGAAATGCAGGTTTAACCCCATTAACACCCCTTTAGAACCTGAATATCCAAAAATCCCTCCTTAGTAGATGTTTTCGACACACGACAAACATATCCTCAAAATATCACTCTTCTAACATTAATAGTTTTGGTTGGTCGATGAGAGCGAACATCCAAAAATCCTTCCTTAGTGGACGTTTTTCTTCCAGAATTTCACCCCTCCCCATAGGCCCCTTAAATTGGATTTTTGAAAAGACGGTCGAACACCTATTTATTTTATTTATTTATTTATTTATTTATTTATTTATTTATTTATTTATTTATTTATTTATTTATTTATTTATTTATTTATTTATTTATTTTTAAGCTGATTGATTTCCTCCGAGTTTCAAACTCCTCGCCTATGTCGTTTAAGAGATACACGCTCCATTAAGAATCTTTCAACCCCCACTTTTCATCCCTTTCACCTCATAATATACACTATATCGAAAAACCATTAGACATGTGTCAGCTTATTTTTAATGATTAGTATATATGCCAAGTATCAATCCCCAAATGAAACCACTCGTGAGATATTGTTATTCAATGAAATGCACGTTTACCCCCTTAACACCTATTTAGAACCTGAATATTCAAAACTCTTACCTTAGTGGATGTTTTCGACATAAAACGAACATATCCCCAAAATTTCATGTTTCCAACTTCAATAATTTTGGCTGGGCGATGATGAGTGAGTGAGTCAGTCAGGACATTTTATTTCATTTATATATGATAATTTCACCCCTCCACATGAACCCCTTAAATTGGATTTATGAAACAAATGGTCGAACACCTATTTACTTATTTAAAGCTGATTTCCCCCTGAGTTTGATGAGTGATTAAGTGAGTCAATCAGTTAGGACACTTTCTTTCCTGTTTTATCACCCCAGAATTTCACCCCTCTCCAAGGGCCCCTTAAATTGGATTTATGAAAAAACGGTCGAACACATATTTACTTGTATTTTAAGCTGTTTTATCCCGCCGAATTTCAAACTTCTCGCCTATGTCGTTTAAGAGATACACGCTCCGTTAAGAATCCCTCAATCCCCAATTTTCACCCCTTTCACCTCATAATATACACGACATCGATAAACCTTTAGATATATGTCTGATTATTTTTAATGATTAGTTTATATACCGAATATCACATCCCCAAAGAAACAACTCATGAGATATCGTTATTCAATGAAATGCACGTTTACCCCCTTAACATCTCTTTAAAACCCGAATAAATAAAAATCATTCTTTAGTTGACGTTTTGACATACAGCGAACATATTCCCAAAATTTCATTTTTCCAACATTAATAGTTTTCGCTGGGCGCGATGAGTGAGTGAGTCAGACAGGACATTTTCTTTCAATTATTTTTACCAGAATTACACCCCTCCCCATGGGCCCCTTAAATTGGATTGATGAAAAAACGCTTGAACACCTATTAAGTTATTTTTTTAGCTGTCTGTTTCCCCTGAGTTTGATGAGTGAGTTAGCCAGTCAGTCAGGACACTTTCTCTCCTTTTCCCCCCCAGAATTTCACCCCACCCCATTGGACCTTTAAATTAATTTATGAAAAAACGGTCGAACACCGATTTACTTAATTTTTTAGCTGATTTTTTTTCGCTGAGTTTCAAATTTCTCGCCTATGTCGTTTAAGAGATAGGCCTACACGCTCCGTTAGGAATCCTTCAACCCCCAATTTTCACCCCTTTCACCTCATAATAATACACCACATCGAAAAACCCTTAGACACATGTCTGCTTATTTTTAATGATTAGTTTATATGCCGAGTATCACATCCACAGATGAAACCACTCGTGAGATATTGTTATTCAATGAAATGCAGGTTTAACCCCCTTAAGACCCCTTTAGAGCCTGAATATCCAAAAATCCTCCCTTAGTGTACGGTTTTGAGATACAACGAACATATCCCCAGAATGCCATGGTTCCAACTTCAATATTTTTGACTGGGCGATCATGAGTGAATGAGTCAGGACATTTTCTTTCATTTTTTCCTTCAGAATTTCATCCCTCCCGATGAACCCCTTCAATATGATTGATCAAAAAAACTGTCGAACAGCTATTAACTTACTTTAAAGCAGTTCCCCCTCCCCCCTGAGTTTGATGAGTGAGTCAGTCAGTCAATCAGTTAGGACACTTTATTTCCTGTTTCCCCCCCCCCCCCGAATTTCACCCCTCCCCATGGGCCCCTTAAATTGGATTTATGAAAAAACGGTCAAACACATATTTACTTATTTTTTTTTGCTGATTTTTTCCGCTGAGTTTCAAACTCCTCGCCTATGTCGTTTAAGAGATACACGCTCCGTTAGGAATCTATCAATTCTTACTTTTCACCCCTTTCACCTTATAATATACACCACATCGAAAACCCCTCAGAGACGTGTCTTCTTCCTTTTTAATGATGAGTTTATATGTCGTGTATCATATCCCCCAATGAAACCAATCGGGAGATATTGTTATTCAATGGAATGCAGGTTTAACCCCCTTAAGACCCCTTCAGAACCTGAATATCCGAAAATCCTCCCTTAGTAGACGGTTTTGACATACAATGAACATATCCCCAAACTGTCATGTTTCTAACTTCAATAATTTTGGCTGGGCGATGATGAGTGTGTGAGTGAGTGAGTGAGTGAGTCAGGCAGGACATTATCTTTCAATTTTCTTTTTTCAGAATTTCACCCCTCCCCATGAACCCCTTAAATTTGATTTAATAAAAAAAACTGTCGAACAGCTATTTACTTACTTTAAAGCAGTTTTTTCCCCCTGAGTTTGATGAGTGAGTGAGTCAGTCAATCAGTTAGGACACTTTCTTCCTGTCCCCCCCCCAGAATTTCACCCCTCCCCATGGGCCCCTTAAATTGGATTTATGAATAAACGGTCAAATATTTACGTATTTTGTATGCTGATTGTTTTCCGCTGAGTTTCAAACTCCTCACCTATGTCGTTTAAGAGATACACGCTCCGTTAGGAATATTTCCATCCCCACTTTTCACCCCTTTCACCTCATAATATACACCACATCGAAAAACCCTCAGACTCGTGTCTTCTTATTTTTAATGATGAGTTTACGTGCCGAGTATCACATCCCCCAATGAAACCAATCGGGAGATATTGAAATTCAATGAAATGCAGGTCAACCCCCTTAACACCCCTTTAGAACCTGAATATCCAAAAATCCTATCTTAGGGGGCATTTGCGGCCCTTTGGGAAGCTGCATACCAAATTTCATTCCAATCCGTCGGTGGTTTCTGAGATTTCGTGATGAATGAATGAGTGAGTGGTATTTCACAAATATATATAGTAGATGATAGTGTCAAGTCTTTGTTATGCTAAACTCGGTTGACAGTGCTGTGTGAGTAGGTGAGTAACTAACGGGATTTCAAGTAAAGATCCTCTTTTTCTATACCGGTAGTGCAGAGCAGAACTGGCATCCAGTCGGCCGTGTCTCGACTTTAGCTATTGAACCCGATGGGGTTATGCTGACTGGGTTCGAACATGGTTCTCAGAGACTGTGATCTCAGTATAAAGGTTCCACCAGGAAGCGAACCAGAGATCTGTACAGGGAGTTTCTTGGTATAAACCCCTCGAAAGAAATGTATATTTAATCACTGGTGTGATTCTTGATGAAATGGCATTATTTAGTAAGATAATGTAGGAAATAATGAGCAGATTATATCATTATAAGACGACTTGGTGTAAGCTATTGGAGGCTTGAAGCACAGAGGAGGGCAGAGCTGACATTTACTAATTGGCCCAGAATTGTGGGTTGGAACCAGCGGCGCCACGTCCATCTCAGTGACCCCAATATGTCGTCTAGAGCAGGGGCGAGGCCTGAATAATGACATAGTTATTCCCCGACGGAGAATGGATTTGGAGGAGGGGCGGAGAAATGCCCAGAAAAATCATTGATTACTCGTGATTGGAGTAACGAATTGAGATGAGAGTTGCACACAGGTGAATATTTTGGCAAGAAGATAATTTTAGAGTCTTTTACCTGCGAAATTGGTGCATATTTAATGATGTGCGTAAGGACTGTAAAACGACCATTGTTCGCGGATGGATGTGAAGATGTTGCCGGGGGTTTCCCGTTAGGTAGCGTCCCACGCCATGGAGAAAGGAATTAATATTAATTAATTGGACGAGCGATTCCTTTGCACACAGATAGTTTTGGGACCTGTGAAGAGAGAGGAACACAATGATCATGGTTTGAAGACCTGAATCATGCTGTGAGAGGAGCCAAGATTACGCGGGAAGATGTTGCTCTACTTTCTGTGGAAATCCGATATAAGGGAGTAGACCCCAGGAGGAGCTCTCAGTTGAATCTCAGTCTAACTCAGTCTAACTCAGTCTAACTCAGTTGTCACGCAGTCTACATGCCGCCAAGCGCAGTTACAGCCAGTTACAGTCTTACTCAATTGTCAATTGTAGCACAATGGCAATAAGTTGCAATCAGTATGCAGCAAATATGCAGCAGTACGAGACAGCGTGTAAGTCGCATACAGAAGTCTTCAAATAAGCTACGTGCAGTCTTCGAGTGAAACTTCAGTCAGCTACAGCCAGGTTGAAGCAAGTTCGTCAAGGCAAAACGCATAACGGATCTATTCATCAAGACGCCGAACAAAGACTGGTATGTGTAATAGAAACAGTAAATATGCCTGTATGAATAATAGTCGTGATACAGGCATAATCAGCAGCACGAACTATGACGTGTTCAGTTACGAAGCACCGTATAGACTAACGGTAGAACTATTGTATATAATTATTTGTGAAAGTGTTGAACTTTATTAAGCGCAGTGTGTATAGTATTAACTAATCGTATATGTGTAACTACGATAGAATGCGCTAAAGAAACTCTACTAAGTGTTTGGTATTGCCATGAGAGTACCAGATGTTAACGCTCATGTTTGGGAGCCAGCGTATTGATGTAACGCAGGACGCTCACTGTAGGAGTAATGATCGTCATAAAACTGTTGGAGAGTTCCGAGAGCAGATAACCAGACTTTCAATCAGGAGTTGGTAACGTAAGATGCTGTCGACACCTGCAATTTCGATCTCTGCTAGGGAATTTCAGCATTGAAGTGTGTATAAAGTGACGAGTGTTCAGTGTAATGTATATGTAAAAATATCATTTAAAGTAGTGTTTGATGAAGTGTTTCACATGTTTGGGGAGTGATAACTTCCTGAAAGGTATGCAACGTGTCGTGTTGGTGATAGAAATTATGTGTAATCAAATGTGTGTAAACAAGAGAAATATGTCGCGTTAAACCCATTATGGCGGGCGACATGGAAGAATATGATTGGTCGGAGCCACCTTAGATGCCTATAGAGATGTAAGTACCCCACACAAATTATGGTTATGATTATGTAGAAGTATGGACCGCTGCATGTCTGTGATTCCGTAAAGATATTGTGAATTCCTTATAGAGGCCAGTAAAAATCAGTTAGGAGGCTGATCCTCCATGTTTAATCAGTAATGAGTTGATTTTTATAGAGTTGAGATGTTGATTTGCATCATTAAGTGGAGTAATTATTCCCACTATGAATTAAGAATGGCAATCAGTTATGTAAATGCAACGAACGCGATTGTTCGAGTTTAAAACGTCTAGCTATGTCGGAAATTTTGGTAATTTATATGAGAATAATAATAAATAATGATTTTGATCATTTATGTCAATGAGATTTACAATAATAATAATAAATAATGATTTTGGTCATTTATGTCAATGAGAATGATGATATAATAATAATGGTTATTAAGAGTATGAATGAACACATCAGGAAACAAATAAATGTTGTAAGCGAGAATTATTAACGCTAATTGCAAGACTTATCAATCTAAGCAGGAAGATGTTACAGTGAGATTACATTACAGTAACTATGGAAAGAAGTTTTATATCAGAATATTGCAGATATTCAGTAATGATACCAGTAATGAAAGAGCTTTTAGTGAATTGAATTTGCAGCTTAATTGAGAAGCTTATAGAGTAAATGTTAGATTTCTCTTAATATTATAGGTGGGAGTGTCGTAGCATGGAGCATTAGGGGCCAGATAGTCTATTCTACGTATGAATTCTCCTATGTCGTGGACATTGTTGGAGATATTATTTATTCCAGAGTTGTAGTGAAGGACCCTAACTCTGAAGAAAGGATTGAAATGTGTTCCGGATTGGAATCTTGATAGAGTCGAGGAAACAAGGACACCTCGCAGCTCTATGATTTCCCGAGAACTTATTGATGAGTTATTTACGCTCGTTGGCAGCGAAACTCATGGCGACAGTGGTTTTCTGCGCCTATATTGTACTTGAGACATCGGTCACCGCCAGGCTCATGCATTGCGAACCCCGAACCTTCATGTTGGATGGACCCATGTGAGGCCATTAATTAATCGTTATCCTCGACGTAGGAATAATTACAAAAGCTCATTCAATACCTGTTGGCATAATAGTCAATTAAGATCATTTGGGAACATGTGTGTCGGTCAGGACACAGTATTTGTCTTATAAATCTTCACTGCTTAGAGAGGGAGGCTTTCAAACTTTTAGAAAGGTCGAGATAATTGGTGAAACGACCCATTCCACTTTCTATTGTGTAGCGACTTCCTTAGCCGAGGGTCGGTGCTAGCCACCCGGGCCGCTCAGGCAAGTTATAAAGGGAAGAGATTCTAGACCTTGTTAAAATGACATATAATGCAAGAGTGTTATGTTGAGTATTATAGCCATGTGGTTTGTGAACACATGGATAATTATAGTTCATCCTGATGGTTCATTATTTTAGCTATCTGACGAATAGTTACATGATATATTTGTACTGTCACTGGAGCCAAGTCATGTAGTTGGTGACTAGATGCCAATCGCCATGAGCGCGAGGTAGTCTATCGTACAATCCGACATAAGCTATAACGTAACGTTTTATCTAGGAATCACAGACAGCATGCGGTGAAACCATATAATTGGAGGATGTGTAGGGGGTAGCTTACATAATTATGGAGTTGCACGTTGATTTTGGTGCAACGTCCAAATAGGTAAATGCATGCAAAGCATTTCATTGGTGAGAAGAAAAATATCAAAACACGCACGGCACACATAATTGTTTAACATAAAGAGGTTTAAGGAATAATCCTTGTTGTAATAGTAAAGAAGTCACATTGTATGACTGTTATGTTAATGTACAGTTTGTTTTGAAGTCGTAGGTGCATCAGCGCACTAGTATATCCTTGTGAAGTTCACAGAAGGGTAAAGCCTTATGGCTAGATATGACTTTGTGGTGATTTTATATTTGTTTACTTGTGGATTGTGGAAGTAAAAATTTTGTTTGCTTTTATTTTATGCTTTTTGGGTATTGTTTTGTGTTTGAAGCCATGATTTATTTTACTGGATTAAAGTTTTAGAATAGAGTTGTGCTTTATCATTGTAGAGTTGATACCTTTTAGCCTCAAATCCAAAATATGCACTGCTAAATTGGGGTTACCGTACACACCTGAGAGCTGATGCTAGCTGGAGGCAGATGCATATTATCCACCGAGATTACTCACATGGGTACATGGAAATTGATGTCCTATACTGTGATTTGAGCTAAAGGTACGACTAAAGTCGGTCAGATTTAATGCACACAACTCTATTAAAGTAAGAATTAACGAAGTAGGGTGTGACCGCTCCTAATCCATAGCTAAGTTCCGATACGTATATATAAATATTGATAGATACCTATAGACACCATACATATAATTTATCATGGCCCAAGCAACGTGGGACGGTATTAACTCGTTATGGAACCGCCTGCGTCAGTGCAATATGAGCGATTTTGGCATTGCACGAACCGGGCAACGATAGATAGTACATGTTCTCTATTTAATTTATCATGGCGCCCAACGTGGGGCTTATGGGATTTAGGGAAAACCCATAGATTTTTTATGGTATTTCATGGGGAAAACCATAGTAATTGTTTTGCCTCAAACTGTGTTTGAGTGATTTTTGAATTCAGTAGGCTTTTGAGGTAACGCAGAATCTCTCTATTGAGAAGAAAATGGCCTAAGGGTACGAGCGTTACTTACCCAATCCACAATCTACCATAATATTATCAGGTTTTGTACGACTTCACAATATGTGTGCAGTGTTTGATGTTTCTCTTCGAAACGTATCCACATATTTTTCCAGGAAGCCTGCCTGCATATTTAAGTGTGTTATTGGAAAATGTCAGGTACGCAGGAGATCTTGCAAGTTATTGAAGGACTGAAACAGCATTTTGATGCTGCTCACGAGCAGAGTAAACTGGAAACCAAGGCTTTCCAGGAGAGTATAAACAATCGTTTAGATGCCAATCAGGAGGCAATTAATGCAACTCAGGTTGCAATGGATAATAACCAGATTGAATTAAATAATAAGTTAGGTCAAATGCAAGAAGTCATTAAGACCGAAGTAACAGATACTGTTGTAAGCATTGTATCGGAAATGCAGGTAAAAACTGATAAACGTTTCGAGGCTATAGAAGCCAAACTTGAGGGTAATTTGCAAGCGTGTAGGTATGCTCAGGAGCAAACCAACAGTAAATTAGAGGCGTTGTCTAACGATATTAAGGATATTCAGATCCAAAATGAGGCGAATCTCGAACGCCAAGCGAAACAGTTCGCAGAGTTTACGAAAACAGTAGACCAGAGATTAGAGGAGAACGACTCCAAATGGGACCAGAAATTGAAAAGCTACGCTAGAGCAATTAACGGTGACCTCAAGAAACAGGACCAGAATATATTAGGTCAATGCCAGGAAATAGGCGAAATTAAGGCTATCGCTCATGAAAGTAAGGAGCTGGTAGGCAACGTGAAAAGTCAGACGGGTAAAGTTCATAAAGAACTGGACCAAGTTCAGAGTGATATTGTCATAGTCAATAAAAGGCAAGAGGAAAATAGAGGCGAGATCACCAAGGTCCGGAATGAATTGTCTAAAGTCAATGGACACATTCAAGATGAAATTAAAGGTCTGAGAGAAGAACTCGAAATAAGAGAAGGCCAGAAAACAGAGGCAAGCGACAAGACCCTTGCTCAAATTAAAGAGGACGTAGAGGATGAAATATCCCATATCAAACAAAGTCTGAAAGAAGACAAGGTAAAAATTTTTCAAGTAGCCGAGGAAAACCGAGATAGGCTTACGAGAATAGAAAAAGAAGTCATTACTCGCCTAGAAAGAGCAGAAATGCGCCATAACCAAATGGAGACTAGGATAATAGCACAGGAGGAGACACTTCTGAAATATCCTAAGTCAAGTGAAGGCAGCATAGAGGATATAAGAAAAATAAGGTGGGCAGACCTAGAAACCCAACCTATAAGCAGAAATGCTACAGGCGCAGGAGAAAGTCCTTACATGACGCCAGGTGTACCAATTGCGGCATCGACGCCACATGAAAATGCGATGCACACCCAGGTGATAAACGTCATTAGGGCAAGCGAAGAAAAACCTAGGAAGTTTTCAGGTAGTCACTGTAGTATGACACCAAAATATTGGTTAAAGGAAGTGACTGAATATCTCAATGATGCACGAATACCGCAGGAGCGTAGGCTACGTGCTATAGAGAAGTTAACAGAGGGGGAGTGCGCATTATGGTTTCGCAGCTTCCGTTACACTTTTGATACTGTTGAGGAATTCCGCGAGGCATTCTTGAAGAGATATTGGGACGCCGCGACTCAGCAGAATTTACGGCTGGATTTGTATGCCAAAAAGTACAGCACGAACAACCCGACGAAGTACGCAGAATTCTTCATATCGCAGATGTGTCGTTTTAAAGAGCTGGATCAAAAACCTAGTGAACTGGAGCTATGCATTGCTATCGCCAAACAGCTTCCATACGAGATCCAAAGGCTACTAATCTCGGCTAATGCGAAAACTGCTATGGAAATGGAGACAGTTCTAAGGCAACTGGACCTCACCACAGCAAATACTATGCGTCAGAGTCGAACCGTGGAACAAGTCCACGTGACCAACACACAGACTGACCAACAGCAAGCTCCAAGGAACAACAAGGCCACGAGCACAGAAACTTTAGATTCCTATGGACGGCAATGGGAACAGGAACCCAGAAAATGGCAGTCAAGGTACAAAGGAAATGCTAATAAAGCAGGAAGAGGTCGAAGTTCGTGGAATAAACACAATAACAGGGGCAAACCGTACCATAACAATGGGGGTAATAATGGCCAGGAAGGCAATAATAGAAATTGGAGACCCCAAGAGAGAAGAAGTAACTTCGATGACGAGGCAGAAGAGCGATATCATGCTTCTTTGCGATACCTCGAAGAAAGGGGAGATGAGCCCCAGAAATCACAAGTCCGCTGGCAAGAAGTCATGCAGAACAGGACATCGCCAGACAGATATGGAGATGGAGCTAAGAGTTTGGAACTACAGCGCAGCGAACAGGAGAGAAGGAACTCCAAAGGGGCGGGCGCTGAAGAAAAAAAAACGCCAAAATTAGAAGAGCTCGAGACTGATGGATGGAAGTCTATTAACATCATCAATTGGATAGCCAAACCAGAAGAATTGATTGAGGATACGGGAGGACCACAGGTCATGGTCAAGAGAGAATTGCCTATTATAATTGTGAGAGTGGCAGGATTAAAAGTCAGAAGTCTGTTAGATACGGGATCAACAGTGAGCCTGATGACACAAGCTCTATATAATGAAATAGCCCGGAGAGAGAACATTTTGAAGATACCGATCTCCAGTGTCAAAATTAAAGGGGTAATTCCAGACAGAACAATGATATGTAAATACCAGGTATTCCTAGATTTACAGATAGGAGGCTCGATTTTCTCACAGAGTTTTCTGTTAGTAAACAAACTACCTTATAACCTACTTATTGGGGCAGAGTTTATAAGGGAATACAGAGTGATAATTGACCTAGCACAGGACAGGGTTATGTTCCATGTGAATGAAGAAGCTGAAGGCTTAGAGGTCGCACTCAATGAAATTGAACCAGGATCCAGTGAACAAGTATGGCATACATACAGAGAGGTGGCTGATGAAGAAGTGTTAGCTATTGAGCAGTTAGAAGCGGAGCTCAAAACACTAGCCACAGACTTGGAAAAAGACCTGGAACCCAAATTGGAAGAATACATTTCGGAGAAGCTAGAAGAAGCGAAAATTGGGCTAAAAGAGAAGGAAAATTTAAAGCAGTTATTGCTGGAACAGAAGGAAGTCTTTGATTCGAGACCTGGTCGGATAAAGAACTTCACTTATGCTTTTCAAGTCAGTGATTGGACACCATTTAGGCAGAAACCCTACCCTATAGCTGAAAAGCATTATGCTAAAGTAAAAGAGGCAATTCAGGAGATGTTGGAGGCCGGCGTTATTGAGAAAACACCTACGCCTTATGTAAGTCCATTGGTAATTGTACCAAAGTCAGACGGATCTGTCAGAGTCTGCTTGGACCTGAGACGCTTAAATTTGAGAGTTATTCCGGAATTTGACCAAGTGCCACCTATTAAAGAGATCCTCAGGAAGTTTAGAGGGAAAACTATATTCTCAAATTTGGATATCACATCCAGTTTCCACCATCTTGAATTAGAGAAGAAAACTAGTCTGTTGACAGGATTTATGTTTGATCAACATACATTCACATTTTTAAGGCTACCTTTTGGGTTGAAAACAGCTGGTTCAGCCCTGATAAGAGCGTTAGATCGCAATCTATCAGATGAGGTTAAAGAGAGTACCATCAGATATGTAGACGACATTCTACTCACATCAGAATCTCTGGAGGAGCACATGAGAGACCTGAAGAAGTTGCTAGATGACCTTCGAGAGGCTAACTTTAAGGTTAATATCAAGAAATCGCACTTCTGTCAGAGTGAAGTTAAATTCCTAGGGCATGTTATTGATGCAAATGGAGTGAAGCCTAATCCAGGTAAATTGGAGGTAATTCGAAATTTCCCTCGACCCACGAAAGTTAAGCACGTCCGACAGTATTTGGGAGTAATTGGATTCTTTTCGAACCACTGCCCAAACTATACTGCGACAGTAGCACCACTGCAGGACCTATTGAAGAAAGGCGGCAGATGGAATTGGACGGAGCAATGTCAGGAAGCATTCGTGAGGTCAAAACAAATGCTTTTGGAATATGTGAAACTGGGATACCCAGATTATACCCAGAAGTTCATCATACAGACGGATGCATCACTTATTGGGATTGGAGCGATGCTATTCCAGGAAAATGTTGACCAGCCTGAAAAGAAAGTTTTTATCGCCTTTATCAGCAGAAGACTGAGAGCCCATGAGAAAAACTACACGATCACAGAGATAGAATTGCTCGCAATTTTGTACGCGTTGCAATCGTGGCACAAACTCGTGTACGGCTTCCGAATAGTTCTGAGAACAGACCATAAAGCTTTAACATTTTTGTTAAAGACGGATTTGTCTAGTCAGAGATTGACAAGATGGTCCCTGTATATCCAGCAATTTAATGTGGAAATAGAATACTGTCCAGGGAAAGAGAATGTAATACCGGACATATTAAGTCGTTACCCTAGAGAAGAAGAAGTACTAGCGGTCCAGATTGAGAATCGAGATCAGAAGACGTTGGATGACTTAAGGAACATTACCAACCTACAACGCGAAGACCCATGGTTGAAGATGATAATCGATTACTTCGAGGGACGCTTAGCAAGGGGAACTGCGATATACAGAGAGGCGGAGGCATTGGCAACAGATTATGTATGGTATAATCAGATATTACACAAGTGGGACGATGTGGATCACACACGTCAAAGGATTGTAATTCCTGCATCTTTGCAGAGGAGATTAGTATGGCTAGCCCACAGAGCATTTGGACATCCTGGGATAGATAAAATCTGTGCTCTGTTGAAGGAAGCATTTACTTGGCCAAAATTGAGAGAAACGGTGAGAAATGCTATTAGAACATGTGATCTTTGCCAAAGGGTAAAGCCGAATCCCTTTTTAATGAGGCAACGACCTATCCCGTTATTACCAGAGAAGCCAAGGCAGCTATTGAGTATCGACAACTTTGGACCATTGCCTAGAGCACGTAGAGGCAATAGACACATTTTTGTAGCCATGGATGTATTTTCGAAAATGGTGGTGTTGTGCCCCATTCAAAAGACAAGTTCAAAACAGGTCTTGAAGCGCCTGAAAGAGAGAGTTATTCCGATTCTTGGGAAGCCGGATAACATTCTCTCGGACCACGGAAGTTGCTTTACTAGTGCAGAATTTCGTCGAGAACTGGAAACTCTAGGAATTAGGCAGATTTTATCTACCATTCGCCATCCTGAGGCAAGTCCCGTTGAAAGAGTAATGAGAGAGATCCAGAAATACATGAAGATCTACTGTTCTGAAGCGAATTGGCGTTGGATTGAATTTCTAGAAGTAATTGAATACTGTATAAATAATACTGTACATGAGGCGACAGGTCAGGTTCCCGTTACTCTACATCTGGATCAGAGACCAGAGAGACCGTGGAATGGTGTTATTCCATTACCAGTAGACGCACAGCCCGGTAGAGAATTGAGGATCCAACGAACCTTTGAATATCTCAAAGCACAGGCGGAGAGACGTCAGAGAAGGAATCGTGCGAAGAGGTATCATAAACCGCTTTTCGTGGGACAGAAAGTTTTAATTAAGAAACCCGCCAGTTCAGATCCAGAGGCACGGAAGTATAAAAAGTTCATTTTTGCTTACCACGGCCCGTTCGAGGTGATAAGAGACCTCCAGAACAATGCATACAGGTTAAGGCATTTAGAGAATGGAAACGAGGTCGTTATGAACATAGCCAACTTAAAAGTTTATTACTCGCCAGAAGAATTCGATGAACCAGAAGAAGAATTAGTAACGCACACCCAACTCAACGTGGAGAGCGGAGGCAGCCAAGCAGGCAGACCTGAATGTTGGAACGGCGAGACGGGACGAGAAGCAGACAGTTTACCCAGTGTAAGCGGAGAGCAGAAAGAATGCCAGTGTTTGCGAGAATTCTATGAAGAAATGGTCAGAGTGGCCAGAGAGGTTGAGGCTGTAAACGCGACCCTTCGCAGGGAGAATAGACAGCTCAGAAACAAGGCCGAGTGTGGAAGGGGGAACACTACTAACCCACTCGCAGCCAGACAAGGTGAAGGACCCCAGACGTAAACACAGACGGTGGTCGACAGTCAGCTGGTTACTTATATAAGCCACTTGCATTGGACTTTTATAAGTTTTGCAAGGGGAACATGAACCCGATGGGGTTATGCTGACTGGGATCGAACATGGTTCTCAGAGACTGTGATCTCAGTATAAAGGTTCCACCAGGAAGCGAACCAGAGATCTGTACAGGGAGTTTCTTGGTATAAACCCCTCGAAAGAAATGTATATTTAATCACTGGTGTGATTCTTGATGAAATGGCATTATTTAGTAAGATAATGTAGGAAATAATGAGCAGATTATATCATTATAAGACGACTTGGTGTAAGCTATTGGAGGCTTGAAGCACAGAGGAGGGCAGAGCTGACATTTACTAATTGGCCCAGAATTGTGGGTTGGAACCAGCGGCGCCACGTCCATCTCAGTGACCCCAATATGTCGTCTAGAGCAGGGGCGAGGCCTGAATAATGACATAGTTATTCCCCGACGGAGAATGGATTTGGAGGAGGGGCGGAGAAATGCCCAGAAAAATCATTGATTACTCGTGATTGGAGTAACGAATTGAGATGAGAGTTGCACACAGGTGAATATTTTGGCAAGAAGATAATTTTAGAGTCTTTTACCTGCGAAATTGGTGCATATTTAATGATGTGCGTAAGGACTGTAAAACGACCATTGTTCGCGGATGGATGTGAAGATGTTGCCGGGGGTTTCCCGTTAGGTAGCGTCCCACGCCATGGAGAAAGGAATTAATATTAATTAATTGGACGAGCGATTCCTTTGCACACAGATAGTTTTGGGACCTGTGAAGAGAGAGGAACACAATGATCATGGTTTGAAGACCTGAATCATGCTGTGAGAGGAGCCACGATTACGCGGGAAGATGTTGCTCTACTTTCTGTGGAAATCCGATATAAGGGAGTAGACCCCAGGAGGAGCTCTCAGTTGAATCTCAGTCTAACTCAGTCTAACTCAGTCTAACTCAGTTGTCACGCAGTCTACATGCCGCCAAGCGCAGTTACAGCCAGTTACAGTCTTACTCAATTGTCAATTGTAGCACAATGGCAATAAGTTGCAATCAGTATGCAGCAAATATGCAGCAGTACGAGACAGCGTGTAAGTCGCATACAGAAGTCTTCAAATAAGCTACGTGCAGTCTTCGAGTGAAACTTCAGTCAGCTACAGCCAGGTTGAAGCAAGTTCGTCAAGGCAAAACGCATAACGGATCTATTCATCAAGACGCCGAACAAAGACTGGTATGTGTAATAGAAACAGTAAATATGCTTGTATGAATAATAGTCGTGATACAGGCATAATCAGCAGCACGAACTATGACGTGTTCAGTTACGAAGCACCGTATAGACTAACGGTAGAACTATTGTATATAATTATTTGTGAAAGTGTTGAACTTTATTAAGCGCAGTGTGTATAGTATTAACTAATCGTATATGTGTAACTACGATAGAATGCGCTAAAGAAACTCTACTAAGTGTTTGGTATTGCCATGAGAGTACCAGATGTTAACGCTCATGTTTGGGAGCCAGCGTATTGATGTAACGCAGGACGCTCACTGTAGGAGTAATGATCGTCATAAAACTGTTGGAGAGTTCCGAGAGCAGATAACCAGACTTTCAATCAGGAGTTGGTAACGTAAGATGCCGTCGACACCTGCAATTTCGATCTCTGCTAGGGAATTTCAGCATTGAAGTGTGTATAAAGTGACGAGTGTTCAGTGTAATGTATATGTAAAAATATCATTTAAAGTAGTGTTTGATGAAGTGTTTCACATGTTTGGGGAGTGATAACTTCCTGAAAGGTATGCAACGTGTCGTGTTGGTGATAGAAATTATGTGTAATCAAATGTGTGTAAACAAGAGAAATATGTCGCGTTAAACCCATTATGGCGGGCGACATGGAAGAATATGATTGGTCGGAGCCACCTTAGATGCCTATAGAGATGTAAGTACCCCACACAAATTATGGTTATGATTATGTAGAAGTATGGACCGCTGCATGTCTGTGATTCCGTAAAGATATTGTGAATTCCTTATAGAGGCCAGTAAAAATCAGTTAGGAGGCTGATCCTCCATGTTTAATCAGTAATGAGTTGATTTTTATAGAGTTGAGATGTTGATTTGCATCATTAAGTGGAGTAATTATTCCCACTATGAATTAAGAATGGCAATCAGTTATGTAAATGCAACGAACGCGATTGTTCGAGTTTAAAACGTCTAGCTATGTCGGAAATTTTGGTAATTTATATGAGAATAATAATAAATAATGATTTTGATCATTTATGTCAATGAGATTTACAATAATAATAATAAATAATGATTTTGGTCATTTATGTCAATGCGAATGATGATATAATAATAATGGTTATTAAGAGTATGAATGAACACATCAGGAAACAAATAAATGTTGTAAGCGAGAATTATTAACGCTAATTGCAAGACTTATCAATCTAAGCAGGAAGATGTTACAGTGAGATTACATTACAGTAACTATGGAAAGAAGTTTTATATCAGAATATTGCAGATATTCAGTAATGATACCAGTAATGAAAGAGCTTTTAGTGAATTGAATTTGCAGCTTAATTGAGAAGCTTATAGAGTAAATGTTAGATTTCTCTTAATATTATAGGTCGGAGTGTCGTAGCATGGAGCATTAGGGGCCAGATAGTCTATTCTACGTATGAATTCTCCTATGTCGTGGACATTGTTGGAGATATTATTTATTCCAGAGTTGTAGTGAAGGACCCTAACTCTGAAGAAAGGATTGAAATGTGTTCCGGATTGGAATCTTGATAGAGTCGAGGAAACAAGGACACCTCGCAGCTCTATGATTTCCCGAGAACTTATTGATGAGTTATTTACGCTCGTTGGCAGCGAAACTCATGGCGACAGTGGTTTTCTGCGCCTATATTGTACTTGAGACATCGGTCACCGCCAGGCTCATGCATTGCGAACCCCGAACCTTCATGTTGGATGGACCCATGTGAGGCCATTAATTAATCGTTATCCTCGACGTAGGAATAATTACAAAAGCTCATTCAATACCTGTTGGCATAATAGTCAATTAAGATCCTTTGGGAACATGTGTGTCGGTCAGGACACAGTATTTGTCTTATAAATCTTCACTGCTTAGAGAGGGAGGCTTTCAAACTTTTAGAAAGGTCGAGATAATTGGTGAAACGACCCATTCCACTTTCTATTGTGTAGCGACTTCCTTAGCCGAGGGTCGGTGCTAGCCACCCGGGCCGCTCAGGCAAGTTATAAAGGGAAGAGATTCTAGACCTTGTTAAAATGACATATAATGCAAGAGTGTTATGTTGAGTATTATAGCCATGTGGTTTGTGAACACATGGATAATTATAGTTCATCCTGATGGTTCATTATTTTAGCTATCTGACGAATAGTTACATGATATATTTGTACTGTCACTGGAGCCAAGTCATGTAGTTGGTGACTAGATGCCAATCGCCATGAGCGCGAGGTAGTCTATCGTACAATCCGACATAAGCTATAACGTAACGTTTTATCTAGGAATCACAGACAGCATGCGGTGAAACCATATAATTGGAGGATGTGTAGGGGGTAGCTTACATAATTATGGAGTTGCACGTTGATTTTGGTGCAACGTCCAAATAGGTAAATGCATGCAAAGCATTTCATTGGTGAGAAGAAAAATATCAAAACACGCACGGCACACATAATTGTTTAACATAAAGAGGTTTAAGGAATAATCCTTGTTGTAATAGTAAAGAAGTCACATTGTATGACTGTTATGTTAATGTACAGTTTGTTTTGAAGTCGTAGGTGCATCAGCGCACTAGTATATCCTTGTGAAGTTCACAGAAGGGTAAAGCCTTATGGCTAGATATGACTTTGTGGTGATTTTATATTTGTTTACTTGTGGATTGTGGAAGTAAAAATTTTGTTTGCTTTTATTTTATGCTTTTTGGGTATTGTTTTGTGTTTGAAGCCATGATTTATTTTACTGGATTAAAGTTTTAGAATAGAGTTGTGCTTTATCATTGTAGAGTTGATACCTTTTAGCCTCAAATCCAAAATATGCACTGCTAAATTGGGGTTACCGTACACACCTGAGAGCTGATGCTAGCTGGAGGCAGATGCATATTATCCACCGAGATTACTCACATGGGTACACTATGTTGCCATGGAAACTATCTGGCTTGCCATTCCTTCATGAGTATATTTTATGATTTGATTAGCCTGTGCTTGAGTGCAAAAGGGCCGAAATCAGAAGAATGAGAAATACTATCGAGAATTCATGTAGCCAGCGGTTCCTTCTGGATCCTAAACTATATGTATGCAAAATTTGGTTGAGATTGGTGGTACGGTGTAGATTTGTATACGGAACAGACCCACATACATACATACAGACTTTCACTTTTATATATAAGATATTTTGGTAATTTAGTAATTTAAGGGCATTTTGAAAAATTGTCATATTTAGCCTATTTTCATTTTATGAAAAAAAATAGGCTTATGAGATCACCTTTTGTCCGTGTGTGTGTGTGTGTGTGTGTGTGTGTGTGTGTGCTTGTCTGTGTGTGTGTGTGTGTGTGTGTGTCCGTAATAACTCCCAAACGGCTGGAGGGATTTCAATGAAACTCGATAAGGCCATAGCACCATTTTGGCTGACCCCGACCATGCAATTCAAATTGTATTACGTGTCACCAATTCAACATGGCGGATGTACAGAATATTTCACCAGCATTCAATATCTCTTAAACTATTACCAATATCATCCTAAAAGTTTGCGCAGTGATAAAGGTCACTACTAAAAGTTCACCTATGAGACTTTCAAAAACCAACATGGCGTCCAAACGAATTTGAGACTTTTAAAAATACTTTTTTCCCGATTCAACCATCCAATCGCAATGACATATGGTACAGCAAATGTTTATACACATTGACATGCACTGGCCTCTAATTTAGTTCAATTACTTATATAACCTCAAGATGGTGGTTGTGCGAAATATTTCACCGGCAATATACATCTCCGAAACGATTACTGATATCACTCTCAAATTTTGTATGGTGTTAAAGGGTACTACTACAAGTTTATCTATGTAAGTTTCAAAAACCTGCAGAGTACGAAACGAACATCGCGACCAAGCGAAGTTGAAACATTCTAAAAGACTTCTCTCGCGATTTAACCGTCTGAGAGGAGTGAAATATGGTACAGTAAATGATTATACATATTTTAATGCACTGGCATCTAATTTAGTTCTATTGTTTACATAACCCCAAGATGGCGGCTGTGCGAAATTTTAAAATTAAGTTTTTATTTCTTGTGACGTAATCATGCGATGGAAGTGAAAATTTGAATAATGAACCTAATCAATAATTTTCTTTAGTGGTACATAACTCTATGGTCTATACATATAACAATACAACATGGCGACCATCTGAAATATTTAGATTTACACGGTTCTCAATATCTTCGAATCTTTTACAGCAATCAAACTGATTTTTTATGTTCATAGACACTATGAACATAAGTTAACCTATAGGACTTTCAATAACCCGGCGAGCACAAATCCAACATGGCGGTGACGCGAAATATAAATATTTAAATGGACGTTTCTCGCGAATTAACCATCCGAGTGCAGTGAAACGTGGTACGGTAAATGCTTATACAAACGTTATTCCACGGGAATTTAAGTTATTTCAATTGTTTTCATAACCACAAGATGGCAGCTGTGTGAATATTTTAAATCCCATTTTTACTTCTTGTGTCCTAATCATGCGATTGAAGTTTGAATACTACACGTACACAATAATCTTGATACAGTAATACATAACTCTAAGATCTACATATATAAAAATCCAACATGGCGACATTCCGAAATGTTAGACGGTTCTCAATATCTACGAATCTATTACAATCAAACTGAAATTTTGTATGTTGATAGAGGCTATTAATATAAGTAGGATATACGAAAATAAGTTTTAGATCTTCACGGAACTACTTATTTATTCTGTTCTTCCAAAATTTAGAGAGCAGAAAACAGAAAACAGAGTTTCTGATACAAAATATTGATGGTTAGGTTTCATGTGTAATGTGGTAAAAGTTTCAGACGAATCGCTTCAAACATGTGGATTTTCTTCCCAAGCATATAAACAGTGCATGCCTTAAAGAGCACCGTGATGCTCGCGAGCACCAGGTTGAAAACGCCTGCAAAGCCTCACTGCAGACTGTTTGGAACAAGAGAAAGGCTTCCTGTTTGTAATAATATGATTAATGAGCTTCACCTTACAGGTTACAGAGAAAAGTTTTCAACTGCATATAAGATCAAAAACAGCCGCTGCAATAAAAGCTATAAATGCCATCAGATTATTACCCTAATATCACTTGAGACAGCAATGACACTTTTTAGAACAAAGGTATTGCCCGTTTTGACATACTTGAGCTGATATGGGAATTTCTTACCTACAGACAGTTAGATGAAATAGAAAAAGTAAAATCTCGATTTCTCAAAAGAGTCCATGGAGTAGCAAAGACAACCAAGTCTAGACTTGTATACGTGCATGCTAGAGAAACATTTTTAATAGAAGACCTACGAATGTTACTACTACTGCTAATTTCAAACAATTGCAGAAAACTGCTGAAGATCTACAGAATAAACAAGATGTTCAATAAAGAACATATAGCCTACTTTCTCCTAAATGCATGGGTATTGTTATAACTCTTTGTCATTTTCAAGGAGTACAATTGAATGTTGGTTGTAGTACCTTGTTGAAATACAACGTGCTATAGGGATATTAAACATTAATATGAGGTGCCCTTTTCTAGTGCTACCTCTGTAAAAAATTTCATTCAATTCGGTTTCACCGTGTTTGAATTGATATGGGGAATGGATTTGCACACATACATGGCCGCTAATTGCAAACTATTGGGCTGATGACCTTGTAGTCAGTCATAAGATGCTCTCCACAAAAAGGCATGTTGTTGAAAAATCTGGTAGAGATCAAATTATTAGGATGGTCGTAATTTGATTTAAGCTTTTAACATTTGAGTGGCAGTCATTCCGTTTCCGTCAAGATGGCGGCGATATAAAACATGACACTGAGGTGCCCTTTGCAAGTGCTACCTCTGTACCAAATTTCGTTCAATTAGGTTTCACCGTGTTTGAATTGATAGGGGGAATCGATTTTCACACATACTTGGCCACCATCTGCAAACTAATGGGCTGATCATCTTGCAGTTTGGTCAGAATATGCTTCCCACTTAAAGATATGTTGTTGCAAAATTTGGTAGAGACTAGAATATTAGTTTGGTCGTAATTACATTTTAGCTTTTCACATTTGGGTGGCCGCGATTACGTTTTCGTCAAGATGGCGGTGATATAAAACATGACACTGAGGTGCCCTTTGCTAGTGCTACCTCTGTACCAAATTTCGTTCCATTCGGTTTCACCGTGTTCGAATTAATAAGGGGAATCGATTTTCACACAAAGATGGCCGCCATCCGCAAAATATTAGGCTAATGACCTATTAGTTTGGTCAAAGGATGCTCGCTCCATAAAGGTATGTTGATGCAAAATTTGGTAGAGATCGGATGATTAGGTTAATCGTAATTTGATTTAAGCTTTGAACATTTGTGTGGCCGCCATTACGTTTCCATCAAGATGGCGGCGATATAAAACATGAAACTGAGGTGCCCTTTGCTAGTGCTACATCTGTACCAAATTTCGTTCCATTCGGTTCCACCGTGTTCGAATTAATATGGGGAATCGATTTAGACACAAAGATGTCCGCCATCCGCAAACTATTAGGCTAATGACCTATTAGATTGGTCAAAGGATGCTCCCTCCTTAAAGGTATGTTGTTGCAAAATTTGGTAGAGATCGGATGATTATGTTAGTCGTAATTTGATTTAAGCTTTGAACATTTGTGTGGCTGCCATTACGTTTTCGTCAAGATGGCGGCGATATAAAGCATGACACTGACGTGTCCTTTGCTAGTACTACCTCTGTACCAAATTTCGTTCCATTCGGTTTCACGGTGTTCGAATTAATATGGGGAATCGATTTAGACACAAAGATGTCCGCCATCCGCAAACTATTAGGCTAATGACCTATTAGTTTGGTCAAAGGATGCTCCCCCCATAAAGGTATGTTGTTGCAAAATTTGGTAGAGATCGGATGATTATGTTAGTCGTAATTTGATTTAAGCTTTGAACATTTGTGTGGCCGCCATTACGTTTTCGTCAAGATGGCGGCGATATAAAGCATGACACTGAGGTGTCCTTTGCTAGTACTACCTCTGTACCAAATTTCGTTCCATTCGGTTTCACCGTGTTCGAATTAATATGGGGAATCGATTTAGACACAAAGATGTCCGCCATCCGCAAACTATTAGGCTAATGACCTATTAGTTTGGTCAAAGGATGCTCCCCCCATAAAGGTATGTTGTTGCAAAATTTGGTAGAGATCGGATGATTAGATTAGTCGTAATTTGATTTAAGATTTGAACATTTGTGTGGCCGCCATTACGTTTCCGTCAAGATGGCGGCAATATAAAACATGACACTGAGGTGTCCTTTGCTAGTGCTACCTTTGTACCAAATTTCGTTCAATTCGCGTTCACCGTGTTCGAATTGATAGGGGGGGGGGGCGACATTCAGAGTACACACACTCACACACACACAGACACACTCACACACACATACATACACACACACAGACAGACACACTTTTTTTCGCCCTGTGTTGATCTCATAAGTCTACTTTCAGTTTTTGCAGAAATCGAAAGTAGGCTAAAAACAGGACATACCCAGGGAATTCTACACGTCAAATGCGATGTTGGACCGAAGATGGATGCCTCCATTCTGTGAAATGCGACATGTCGTGACCAGACTTGCGGTACATGGGTTTCACCACAAGATCTGCTCAAGGAAGGTGTTCCATAATCCAGATGGAAATGTCATTTGTGAACTATGTGGGAATGTATGTGAAATGTACCATATCGTTTATTGCCCAAAACGAACCATGTCGATAGTGGCATACAGCACTGACTACTGTACGAAATGTATACTGTACGTCAACAATATGGCCACAGGCTGCAATAATAGTACATTATGCAACGAGCCTATAATGGCTATAATTAAGACACGAGTATGTTTATCAAACGAGCGTATGCGAGTTTGATAATTTCCATACGAGTGTCTTAATTACCATTATAGGCGAGTTGCATACGACTGTTTATGTTCGACGATAATTATAACTTTATTGTATGTTTTAAAATAAATATTCATAAATATCTGTTCAGTCACTAGAATGTTGTGATCGGGTGCTGCAGTGGGTAGTATATCTCTGTTTTCCAAGCTCCTTGGCCACCCGACGCATTCGCTCTGTGTGCTTCAATGCCATATGTTCAGATTGTGCACCAATATTCAGTAAAACCGTCGTTTCAAAACAACGCGCTGTGTAGAAATTGGATTTGGGGATATTAAGGTACAGTGCTATTTCTTGTCTCATATTCACCAGTTTATTTACGCGAACATATGGACGGTGCACTTTTGGTAATTTATATAGACATGTTGGATTTTGAACGCATGCGTGAAGGTATCCTTATCTAATTGGTCACACAACTGTTTCTTGAGCTCTGATTGATGGGAGAAACTGTCTCATAATGAAAAATAGTGTTATAATGAGCCTCATTATTATACAGTTTTCTGACACATAATAGTCAGGGTCGAACATAATAGTACATTATGCAACGAGCCTATAATGGCTATAATTAAGACACGAGTATTTTTTATAAAACGAGCGTATGCGAGTTTTATAATTTCCATACGAGTGTCTTAATTACCATTATAGGCGAGTTGCATACGACTGTTTATGTTCGACGATAATTATAACTTTATTATATGTTTTAACATAAATATTCATAAATATCTGTTGAGAGTCAGCTACTGGAATTTTGTGATCGCAGAGCGAGCGTTGGATGTTATATCTCTGCCTTTCAAGAGCTTTGAACGACCGACGCATGCGCTCTGTGTGTTTGCAATGCCATATGCAAACCATATGTTTACATCTGCCGTCCCTCAGTAATATTGTCACCGGTGTCAGTTGAAGACAATGCGCTGTGTAGAAATTAGTGTTGGTGATTTTAAGGTACAGTGCTATTTCTTGTCTCATATTCGCCAGTTTATTTACGCGAACATATGGACGGTGGGTATTCCATGTCGGTAATTTATTATAGTTCGATGTTGTGTTTATGTCCGACATGTTGGATTTTGAGCGCATGCGCGAAGTTATCGTTACCTAATTGGTCAATGAACGAGCTCTGATTGGCTGGAGAAACTGTATTATAATGGAAAACAGTGTTATAATGGCCATCATTATGATACAGTTATCTGACACATAATAGTGAGGGTCGAACATAAAGATTATTATTATAATTATAGATTTGATTCTATGACGTACTTCTGTTGTAATGAATAGTTTATTAGTGCTCATAAGGTATCCTATGTATATTTTATTTTGTCTGCATCATTCCTTTGGCTATTAGCTGCAATAAATATTGTATTAATGAGCATTTAATATTGCGCTTCAATAAGCTTTATACTGTACTGCAATATCATCCAGGTAATAGGGCTTGTCGAACCTGACCTGGAACAACTAACATGTTTGTTATACCGTGCTCATCGATCGAAACCAAACACAAGAAACCTTTTATCAGGCAATTCGAGAACATAATGAAAATGAAAATCCACAGCCTGCTTCCAGTCTCCGACCGGGTCAGGAATGGAATGAATGAAGCCCCCATCTAGCGGCGAGGATATGAAGAGTGCCGGCTGCCGAAGCCTGTCGCACTCCTCTGGGGCAATGATTAAATGAATGACAGATGAAATGAAATGATAGTGGAGAGTGTTGCTGGAATGAAATTGTGACAGGGAAAACCGGAGTACCCGGAGAAAAACCTGTCTGCCTCCGTTTTGTCCAGCACAGATCTCACATGGAGTGACCGGGATTTGAACCACGGACCCAGCGGTGAGAGGCCGGCGTGCTGCCGCCTAAGCCACGGAGGCTTCTTAATTCGAGAACATAATACGGAACTAAATTATTATTATTATCGTGTTGGAGGCCATCTTTCAGTGTTGCCTTACAAGGGAAGTATCAGGTAAGGCATGTCGAAACCTATCTTAAAACTTTGTGGACGCAATCGTTGTACTATAAGAGGACAACGTGCGGAAAATCAGCTGCCAGATTGAACTGTATGGCTCCGAAATTGAACCTGATATCCTGGTACGCAGGAATGATGGCTAGCGGAGCTGGACATCTCTGTGGCACTTGGAGTAGTAGCGAGGAGGGGCGTATATGTTGACTGGAGCGTGCGGCTGCTTCCCACCGGCCTTGAGTGCTTGGGTGGTCAGGTCTGTCAATTCCAACATGTACGGTACTGGCTACCTCACATTGATTTATATGAGAGATTTGCCACATGATTTCAGAGTCTTGCAGTTCAATCTGGCAGCTGATTTTCGGCCACGCTCCTGACAAAGGCTTTCAAAAATGACTTTCTAATATCTAAATCTATATTATTGATGTCAACAGATTTCTTTTCTGTAGAAATGCTTTCCTTGCCTGAGCCAACATACATTTTATATTTTATATACCGTCCAAGGAGGGCTGCACCAAACTAGGTAAGTTACTGAAGACTCAAAAATCAACAGCTACAACATGGTCTACCCGTAAAGTTCTTACCATCGACCCTTCTTTACATTACTAAGTTTGCTATTCCGGGATAAGAAGAAAACAGTGGTAACTGTTTATTTTGCTTCCTAAGTAGCAGAAGTACTTTATTTCCTTTAGCTTTTATTATTCTTATTAATATTATTAATAATAATAATAATAATTATTATTATTATTATTTTTAAAATCGTGTTTACCCTCCAGGGTGGTGGCTCCCAGGGACTCAGCGAGGGAACTCACCCCTACCGCCTATCCAGGCAGTGTCCTAGAGCTGGGAACATCTAATCGGAAGGGATACAACTGGTGAGGTGGGATTAGCACCTCGCCCAGGCGGCCTCACCTGCAAAGCGAACAGGGGCCTCATGAGGGAAGGGAGGGGAAGATTGGGATGGATAGGCAAGGAAGAGGGAAGGAGACGGCCGTGGCCTTACGGTAGGGACCATCCCGGCATTTGCCCGAAGACGAAGTGGGAAACCACGGAAAACCACTTCGAGGATGGCTGAGGGGGAATCGAACCCCCCTCTACTCATTTGGGCCACCCGAGGCTGAGTAGACCCCGTTCCAGTCCTCATACCACTTTTCAAATTTCGTGGCAGAGCCGGGAATCGAACCAGGACCTCCGCGGCGGCAGCTAACCGTGCTGACCGCTACGCTACGGAGGCGACAAGTATTATTATTACACATTTAATTCCGTAGCTTGTCCTTCGTAATTTAAATGTACGGTGGAAGTTTTGAGTTTGAAATCGTTGCTCTAGACTTTATGACAATTTAGTTTCTTTAATTTGTGTTTTGTAGGGCAGATACTGTGGGTGTCACTAGGTTAATTAGTGTAGAGCTATTTGTCTATTTGTCTTGTCTGATGATGCTCGCTTGACGAGCTAAACATGTCATTCCTTAGTCTTCTTCTTCTTCTTCTTCTTCTTCTTCTTCTTCAATACTCCGTAACCATATATACCGGGTAATTCAGCAGCCCTTTCCAATATCGTTTGCCGCAACCCAACAAACACGTGTTGGCAAGAAGGTCAATAATTCTCTGCTTGCATCCTGTATGGTACTAATGCACTGCAAGCATATCCTGCAAACGATACTGAACACTATTATTTTTCCCTCGATGTGACTGCTGACTAATAAAAGGGAAGAATAATAGTGTTCAGTATCGTTTGCAGGATATGTTTGCAGTGCATTAGTACCACAAGGGATGAAAGCGGAGAATTATCGACCTTCCTGCCAACACGCGTTAGTTGGGTTGTAGCTAACAATATTGGAAGGGGCTGCTGAATCACCCGGTATATTGTGCCCTTTTAGCAAGAAATATGCAAATCACAGTATGCCAGCATTGCTCAATTCGGGATTTTCGGGGTTGTAGTATGTTCTCCCACTCTGTGACTTACACATTTTGGATTAAATAGAGGATACACTTGCAAAAAATAACAACAAAATCAACTCCTATTTCAAAACATTTAATTAACCAAAATTATGGCGCTACAAACAATAAAACAAATAAACTACTGACCAAAATCCTTCTACTTGTTCCAAGTGAACAAGGAATAATATAAGAATTAAACAAATATTATATTAAAACACATGGTTTCCTTTAAAACCAACAATTCATAATTATTTTTACTTCCATAAAGTATCTATCTTAAAGTTCCATATAACTACGAGCTCCTTTGGCTCGATACTTTCTATAATAACGGTGTCATTCTTTTGTACACCTCAAATACTATTTTTATATTTTCTTATCATCAACACAAATATATAATTACATTAAGTACATGTTAATTCTTTACTTACATATTTGGGCACTTCACATGTTTTCAGCATTTATCATCTCTCTCAAGTTTTACAAATTCACCATAGTGATCGGGAAAATACTTGTGTACTCCAGAGCTATAAAGATTACTTGACAAAGTCAAAAACTATGATTACTCCCGGAATCTAGTTACCCTTATTTAACTCGTGGAATCCTACTTCCATACAACATTACAATAGGGATTGTTATTTATTTATTTGTCTTATAAGACCATTATCACATAAGAAAACTACGATCTGAACTGGCAAGCGATAATTTCAATCTACATGGACCTCGGTTCAACGCCCGGGTCATTAACAACTTTTAAACACTCACGGTGTATTATTACTTCTTACAGACGGCCTTCACCAACCCTCCTACTATTAGGGTCTGACCGTTATACTTGAGCGAGATTTATGACTGGGAGGGTGACTTCCCGTCTATTCTGCGGTTGGAGCTCTCCTCAGTGCTTTTAAAACAAATCTTCCTTTCTTTTCAGTTCTATGGAGAGACCTGGCATTTTACTTCTCTTTTCACTTTCAACAATATTATTTGGCTCATAAACCACTTTCGTAACCTTGGCATTTATTAATTATGAAAGGTCCTCATTGATTGGGAAGAGTAATACACATTCTACGACGAATAATTAGGGGCTTCAACAACAAGAGGATTCTAGGTTCGAATCTCTTAACATGCCTCGGGAACCATTCCCACATTGGAGGACTTATACAAAATGCGATTTAGGGTCGGCCGTGGCCTACATGACCTACGCTCAATAATACCATACATCTGCTCCCTTTTACATAATAACACACACATGGCCTCGTGATCTAATGTCACTATTGGAGGACTTATAACATATCTCAATTCACTGCAATCAACTACCCCTCATAAGTAATTTACCAAGTACTTTTAAATTCTACGCATTCCTAGCGTGACATTTTATTTTAATTGCGCTCCATTGCGCTATACATTATTTTAAGCCTAGCGTCTTCCAAAGAACTGATAAATTCCATATAAACAATTAATACATATCTCAATTTTTATATTAATCTTTTCCTTTGACAATAATCACTCTATTTTTAATAACATGCATTAATATCATGTCTTATACTTTTGTTAAGGCTCCAACGCTCTTATTTTCATATCATTAAGTGTAATCTTTATTTATATTTCCCTTATATTATTATTATTAATCTATTAATACGCTTGCATTTATAACATTCGTCAAATACACTGACATTTTATTCCATACATTTCCTCTACAGGATTTATTCTTTCACATAATTATTTATAATTTCTCAAATTCTATTTTTGTTCAGACCGCGTTCTTATTCTGTACTTAGTTATTTAGAAACATCCCTTTTACTCAAAAACTCCGGTGGATTTGTACACAAACACTCCCCCGACACCAAAACATAATGAAAATCTTTACTCACATGTTTGAGGTCGTTTCCTGACCTTCCTTCTCGTGCGATGCGTCATTTTGCCCAATCTTTTAAATTACTCCATCTTGTACAAATTCATTGCATGTACAGACATATCTTGACACATATTTAACACGTATACATTTAACACTGATAACATTTTAAATACACTGGTGTATCACTTTAGAACACACAATAAAAACACTGAAAATATATTATTTTTAACACAAAATCTTGATATATTTACACTTCACAAATTTTGATCACTAGGCCGCTATTTAGCCTATCACACGTGACCTCTTGATCTCCCGTTTCCAAGGGTGAAATTTAGTAATGTCGGCTTCCTATCCTCTCCGAATATGAAAGTCTCGAATCATCTGCTTCCTCCCTGCAATAGCACTTCTTCGAATCCCGTTCCTGACGATCTGCTATTTCTCTAACTTGAACGGCTCCCCTTTTAGATCCTATTTATTGATCTTAGCGAAAGTCTGTTCTGTTCACGATCCCCTCGATAATCTATCGGTGACCTATGGATTTTTAGCAACTAATACTTCTCGAGTCTTAGGGCTTTTGAATAGTTCGTCTGCTTTCTTGAAACAATGTCTATAGTTTCCTTTCTTCTTCGCTTATTCGGTTCTCGCACTTCTAATCTTCTAGAATACTTACGAACCTTATTTTCTCTGTCCCTGCTCGGGTTCTTTAAATTTGATAAACTGTTTATCCCGCTGTTACGGTACTTCCGTACGTTATGATACTTTTGGTCGTTTACTTAAAGACCTATCGCCCTGAGTCCTAAGTTCGCAGCCTGCTTTGACTGTATTTTATGAACTTTTCACTGTAAACATTATACTGTCGGACCTAAATCCTGTAACCAGGATTTTCCTAATTTTCAACACGACGATACTGTAATTTTACTTCTTTGCAACTCCCTACGGATCACGTAAGTTATTGATACCGCGACGCCCGTGGCTGTCGGATATTGTCTATGCGATGTGATACAGCGTTTTTCCCCTCAAGGAGTACTGGTAAACTGCCTTCGATGTCTGATGTAGCAAAGTGACGCGCCCTCGGGCCGTTTGATAACTGCATTCGGTGCTTATACTTATTGCACAGTATGACCTCCCCTGAGGTTCATACGTTTGAAGACTGCGTGGTTATGATGCTCCAGCGTCACGCCCCCTGGACGGACTAGTAACTAAATGATGCGTAGTGACGCCCCCTCTCGGCTCTTGAATACTGCACGTACTGATACAGCGTGACGCCCCCTCTCGGGCTGTCGGAATGACTGCATGTTTGGTCTGGCTCTGCCAGGAGTTTTATACTCTTTAGTCACAAAAAGATAAACTCTAGTCCTTTTCGTGACCAACTTTTGAACTAATTGTCGCACAATCATAAAAATTATATCTCCAGAAAGCTCGTCTTCTCAACGTCAAATGATCTCACTGCGCATAAGAATCGATCGTGCAATTCTGAGATATTAATTAATTTTTAGTCTTCAGCTGCGTGGGTGTTGCTGTTCATTTTTAAATGCCCCACTCCTCTGGTCTCAGTGAATCCCCAATGACGTATGCAGTTCTTTCCTGTGCAATTATTACAAGGTTTTTCTTTACACAAAAATCTCTAATCCGAAACGATTCACAGTCCAGTAATTATTTACTTATTTTTATTCCTGCAAATGGGTTAAATTTAATTATTCTTCTTCTGGCACAGCGGCGCTGTTGCCATTTTACTGCAAGCTAAGCTGGATTTCCGAGTCACGCTTCTCTGTCTTACAGTGAAACCTTTCCACTCGTTCTATTAATATCCATGACCAGCTCCCTCTCAATGAGTCAAGAGCCATGATCTCATCTTCTGAACACCTGGTCCCAGCGGCTTGCGCAACGTTATGCTAGAATCCTTGCTTGAAATTTCTCTATGTTACATTAGAAACTGTATGTTTCTTTCCTTCCTATCACAAATACATGGATTCGACCCCTTTTGAGCCAATGGTACATGGGTTCAATATCTTTAATTACATGTCATTTATTTCCTGCCAACACGCGTTATTTTGTGTTGACCGAAAGAAAGTTACAATATTAATTGTCTTTAAGGGTATCTCCCCACAACAAACACATGGCTACATCGCGCGGTCTTGAGTTCAGTGAATGGCGAGTATTTTTTTGATGTGTAACATATTTCCTCTCGTTTGCTGGATATTTTTGTTTTGTGGGAGTTATTTTGGAAAATGGGCGCAAATGTGTTACAGGAAACAATGAGCGCACGCGCACGGTGGTGGAGATTGGTACCACGACGTACTGTCGGCGAACATAGTGTATGCGTGTGTGTGACGAGAAAGAGAAAGGAAAATAGAGAAGGAAGACGCATCAGCTGTGCACTCATCTACAGTTATACAGTGTTGTGAACAAAATCTGAGGTTATAATTATATGTGTAAACAATAAGGTGCGTTCGAAAAGTAACGAGCCGGAGGCATAATTACAGAAACCAGTACCTGTATGTTAGAAGTATTGGCCCTGGCTGTTGAGGCACTTGTCCCACTGTGACACGAGGCGGTGAATGGCTGTCTCATAAAATTCTCTGGGCTGCGATGTGAACCAGTTCCGCTGGACGTCGGCGTCCGAGGTGGATCGTTGGCCCCGCAGAGCCCTTTTCAGTGGATCAAACATGGCGTAATCACAGGGAGAGAGGACAGTATGTATGGAGGGTGGCCGTGAACCTCCCATTTGAATTTCTGCAGGAGTGCCGCGACTGTGTTGGCCGTATGAGGTCGTGCATTGTCGTGGAACGACCACGGCGGCTATGGCCTTCACTGTCACTCGGCGGTCCTGGGTAATGAGTGCATCAACCAGCTGGACGTTGTCATCGGTAATGCAGGGGGGTGCCCCAGACCGGGCAGCATCGGCTAACGATTCCCGTGCTTCCCTGAAGCGCTTGTGCCACGCCTTGACCCTTGCAAGGGACATGCGGTGTTCGCCGTACACTTGTGACATTCGGCGATGAATGTCCGTTCCCCCTACGGTACTCCTTCCGCTGTTAGAAACCGAACAACACCTCTTTGCTCTTCGTTTGACGCCTCCATGTAATTGTTTGCAATGCCACTGGCAGCGTTGGACGATTGATGCATGCTGCTGCTCGCTTTGTATCGTCACGTGACGTGCACGCGTGCTCTCTAGCGACGGGCTGTGACCTTCCACGCTCTGGTCAGAACCACACCTCGTTTCACACGCCACGATTAGCCGATGTCGTCACCGATTTGCGCATTACAGCCTCCGGCTCGTTACGTTTTGAACGCACCTTATATATTAATAATTATCTTTACTATTAAGCGTCTGACAAAGTACATCATTCTTATGCGAGTAAGTAATATGGAATTATTCGAATAAATATTTTAGTGTGAATCTTTTTTCATGAAAAATCCACAGCCTGCTTCCAGTCTCCGACCGGGTCAGGAATGGGATGAATGGAGCCCCTATCTAGCGGCGAGGATTTGAACTGTGCCGGCTGCCGAGGCCTGACGCACTCCTCTGGGGCAGTGATTAAATGAATGACAGATGAAATGAAATGATAGTGGAGAGTGTTGCTGGAATGAAATGTTGACAGGGAAAACCGGAGTACCCGGAGAAAAACCTGTCTGCCTCCGTTTTGTCCAGCACAGATCTCACATGGAGTGACCGGGATTTGAACCACGGACCCAGCGGTGAGAGGCCGGCGTGCTGCCGCCTAAGCCACGGAGGCTTCTGTGAATCTTTTTTCATACTTAGGTTAATTCCTGTCGCTGTCAATATAATATTTTTCATTGTGATTAAAAAAGTTTCCTTGATATAAGAAACTAACTAATTAATTACACGGGTATTTACCTCGACTAGAATTAAACTTGCACGCCTTAATATAGAATTACATATATTTCCATGCTTAGAATATATTCAACCAATTGTGATCGCTCTAATCCGTTAACAAATTCCATTGGGCGCCACTCATTTCCACAATGAGAAAGAAATACAGAACAGATAAGACTCTCCTCCCGGGCAGAAGGACAATAAAGCTTGCTTATGGCAAAACACTTTTCCCCCCTCCTCTCGTAGAAATAATATATGTAAAGAGTAAATATGGAAATGACCAAATAACCACTACAGAGTATAATGATAGGAAGGAAAGTATAATATTTAATGGATCAATCTATATCTTACTAACCGGAAAGTGCCGTGCATTACATATCCATTTAGCTACATAGGCTTACTTGTGATTTGGGGTATAACGTGTATACAGGTGTTCTTTATTTTCCGCAAACTTGTGATATATCTGATTAATCTTATAAAGGATCATTTCACGGATACTTCTCCGTTATTTAAAGATATGAATCTTTATCTATTAAACAATTACATTCAATATGGCATGTCGTATTTTATAACAACCGTATCCATTCGATACCAAACAATAATATAATAAAAGAATTTAAACCAAAGCGTGTATATATCCAGTCACAGCCACCTAGATCCTTGTCAGTTTCTAAACAATTCGTTAGTTCGACGGTGTCGCTCCTAAGTAGGTTACGCTTCATATAGAACACAAGGCCATCAGGCAACAGCCTGGTTACTAACTTCCACTCTACAAATGGGCACTTTCCGATGAAATTAACATAAGATACAACTATACATGACAAAAAACAACGATGAGGAGTGTCTGTGCAGATCCAAGATCTGTCACACAATAATATGACGAATAAATTGACTTCACATATATTCCATCTCAATTTCATAGTAGGATAACATGGCAGTTGTAACACATCATATGCGACTACTGTAAGGCTCGCTAGTTTTTGCTGTTCACCACGAGTGATTGAGTAGATGACATGAATTGCTGTGACTTATTAACGAATTATCTTTGATGGCTCCTGAATTAACATAACTTAAGGAACCAGCTAACGGTCAACACTTCCTATAACCTTGCATTACATCTGCAACATTCTCATAATTCAGATTCGTCACATGCATCAAGGTACCACCATCCGGGGCCCGTCTTCCAAATTATTACAGTATTTAATAGGAGTCGTGTAATAAATAACGTCTATCATTGCCCGAGAGGAAGCCTCCGTGGCTTAGGCGGCAGCACGCCGGCCTCTCACCGCTGAGTCCGTGGTTCAAATACCGGTCACTCCATGTGAGATCTGTGCTGGACAAAACGGAGGCAGACAGGTTTTTCTCCGGGTACTCCGGTTTTCCCTGTGAATATTTCATTCCAGCAACACTCTCCACTATCATTTCATTTCATCTGTCATTCATCTAATCATTTCCCCAGAGGAGTGCGTCAGACCTCGGCAGCCGGCACAGTTCATATCCTCGCCGCTAGATGGGGGCTTCATTCATTCCATTCCTGACCCGGTCGGAGACTGAAATTTTACGATGAATAGAAATATCTGTGACGATAAAGTAGAGTCGCCATAAAATTTAACCAGGGAAAGGGGGGGGGGGGGCACTAGAAATTTTAAGGCTGGTACAATTAATCGATTAATTTCAGAGGTCGATCAATCGATTAATTAAAACAAAATATATATATATATATTATCACTAGGGCTCGGATTTTTTGGTGCTACAAATCGGGAAAATATTTATTTCTTTAGGCCTATGTATTAAAAATACCTGAAATATGTAATAAAGAAATAAAAAAATATAATTATAATTTAGTTTATTAATGTGAATATAAACAATATTCAGTAGGCTACTCACGAGTGAAATTTATGCTATGCCACACTGGCTGCATTACAAAACACAACGAGATACATCTTCAGGTTGTCCATCCCAAATGAGCGACGATTATCGCGAAACACTTCTTCTGAAGGAGCGAAACTGCGGCAATATGTTTCTTGCCCTCGAGATGTTGTGTAACTTGAGATCGCTGTTCAGCCTTGATTGCTTTCCCACATGGTTGGCAGAACAGAACGCCCCATCAAAAGTAAAATTATCTTTAATTTCTGCAACATATTGCGGAAGACGATAACTTGTAGTTGCTTTTGCATTAGGCATCGTAGAACTGCCTTACACTTCACAGTGCCAGAAATGAACTGCATGTGAGTGACACTGGTTCCAGGTAGCTGGGGGAGGGTGTCTAGCACGTGATGCCATATGGCTAAGGGCAAGGAAACCCCCGGCTTCCACAGTGAGTGGCACGGGGTGACAAGACATTTGCAAGCTGACATACGCTCAGCATGAAGATTAGATAGCTCACAAGTTCTTCCCCGTTGAAGTAACACAGAACAAAAATGCAATAAACTGTAAGATCTAGCTTACTGATTTAACAATATGTAAATATTATGTATTTTTATGTGCTAATAAGTGATAAGTAGGAAGTTATGTATTTTTAGTAAAAAATGCTAAAAATATGTATTTACATAAAAGAATATTTATTTACCTAAAAATCCGAGCCCTAGTTATCGCTAGTAATGATTAATCGATTGTACGTTTAATCGATTAATTTGTTGTTAGAATAATCGATTAATTATTTTATCGATTTAAAATCCTTGGTGAAAACTCTTCTTTTACTGTTGTCAAATATACCGGTATTTGAGCGAAAGGAATGGCGGAAACTCCCGAGATTAATTTTACCATTATGAACACGGCCTACTGAATTCAAATGGGTTCTTTGACATGCTAACATCGTATGACATGGTGTCGTAATTTTTGCCGCCTTTAAAAAAAATCACTTACAACGGCCAGGAGCGAACCTGCAAGCATGGGGGGTTAGTCGGCCGACACGTTAACCACTCACCCACCGTGGCAAGCACTCGTTACAGTAATTGATGATGATATAATTGTTGTTTTAAGGGGACTAACATCCAGGTTATCGGCCCCTACTGGTTTGGGTGATCGTGAAAATGATAATGAAATGTAAACTATAACTAAAACTAACGTATATACTAGAAGAAGAAAAGGAAAACTAAAGGAGAACAAGATGTTCGGGAAAGAACATATAGCCTACTTTCTCCTAAATGTATGGGTATAGTTATAACTCTCTGTCCTTATCATCTCCTAATTTCTTCCTATTTGAAGTGCAAATTGGCACACAGGATTTGAACAGTGGCGTTCAAACCATACTTTATAATTTACCCCAGCATTTTGCAATTTCATCAGCAAACACTCCAAACACCGACTACTTACAATAATTGAAACTTCGTTGCTCTAATAAGGCCCATCTACAATGCGCAGTCGGCAGTCCGTAGTTGGTAGTCCTCGGTCGGCAGTCGCTATCGACTCCGTGTATACTATAGGCACCATACACAACATGAAGTTACAGTTGGTAACTGGCAGTTGGCAGTCGCGAATTTTATCCTTGACTGCCAACTACCCGACTGCAGCAATGTAATAGCCAATCAGAGCAGATCAGAAACTGACGTCACGTTGTTGTTCTGAGTCGTGTACGAATGATATAGGACTAAGTGAAGTAACTTCGCAACCCGTTAATTTATAGGCTAATCTTAAATACACGGTATAACAAAATAATCCATCTCCAAATCATCCATATTGCAAGTTTTGAGGTTATAAACAACGCCTCTGTGCACAAGGAATAAACGAATGTTACTGTATTATTACTCCTAGCAGTCGTTAAGACTGGGTTCACTAACTGGCCGGTATAGAGCGCTGCTCGAATCTATAGTTTCTGCATAGTACAACTGAAGGCTTGTAGATGTCACTCCGGTGGAGAATGTCGTTTTTTTTAATATATAATTTCCATTGCAAAAAGCACCATATAACGCTTTATTTTATAACGTCTCAGTACTCAAGAAACAATAAATATAAAAAAAATCAAGCAAAAAAGTTCTACTTTGATAGGATTTGAACCCCGGCCAGCCACATGAGAGACGGGAGCTCTAACCACACAGCCAATCGTACACTCATAACTTACGCGTTATCGATCAAATACATATAACGTACTGTATTAGCAAATAATCACTTGGACTGAAGATTTCTTCACTGGAGTATATTTCAAACCGAGTTCATTTCATATTAAGTTCATATAATTTTTATCAGTAGGTTATATTGCATGCAACATACTGAAATTAGTAAAATATAGGTCAGAACGAGAGATCAGCTGCCATCTTGTCAAATAGCCGAGACGATTCAGATTTTTAAAGTCACTTCTAGATTATAATATTACAATATAAACTTTTAATTTCGAACGAACCACGTCGCTTAGAACAGATTAAACGATTCTTGGTTCGATAATCGGAATATACGAATGTTACTGTATTATTACTCCTAGCAGTCGTTAAGACTGGGTTCACTAACTGGCCGGTATAGAGCACTGCTCGAATCTATAGTTTCTGCATAGTACAACTGAAGGCTTGTAGATGTCACTCCGGTGGAGAATGTCGTTTTTTTAATATATAATTTCCATTGCAAAAAGCACCATATAACGCTTTATTTTATAACGTCTCAGTACTCAAGAAACAATAAATATAAAAAAAAATAAGCAAAAAAGTTCTACTTTGATAGGACTTGAACCCCGGCCAGCCACATGAGAGACGGGAGCTCTAACCACACAGCCAATCGTACACTCATAACTAACGCGTTATCGATCAAATACATATAACGTACTGTATTAGCAAATAATCACTTGGACTGAAGATTTCTTCACTGGAGTATATTTCAAACCGAGTTCATTTCATATTAAGTTCATATAATTTTTATCAGTAGGTTATATTGCATGCAACATACTGAAATTAGAAAAATATAGGTCAGAACGAGAGATCAGCTGCCATCTTGTCAAATAGCCGAGAAGATTCAGATTTTTAAAGTCACTTCTAGATTATAATATTACAATATAAACTTTTAATTTCGAACGAACCACGTCGCTTAGAACAGATTAAACGATTCTTGGTTCGATAATCGGAACTGGTGGGTCCCATGTTATGGATTATAAATTTTGCATAATTCACACGGCCGCCATCCTGAAATGGTACGTTTGATGACCTTGTAGTTTGGGCATAAGACGCGTCCCATATGAAGGTAGGTTGTTACCAAATTTGGTAAAGATCTGATGATTAGTTTGGTCGTAATGCATTATTAAGTTTTGACCATTCGATTGGCCGCCATTACCTTTTGGTAAAGATGGCGGCAATATAAAACATGACACTGAGGTGCCCTTTGCCAGTGCTACCTCTGTACCAAATTTCGTTCAATTTGGTTTAACCGTGTTCGAATTGATAGGGGGGGGGGGCAGACATTCAGAGTACACAGACTCACACACACACACACACACACACACACAGACTCACCCACACACATACACACACACAGACAGACACACAATTTTTGGCCCTGTGTTGATCTCATAAGTCTACTTTCATTTTTTGCAAAAATCGAAAGTAGGCTAATAAGGTAAATAAAGGACAGGAGGAAAAGAAATGCCCTCAACCCACGAAGAATGTGGATTGAGGGACTTGGAAGGAAGGAGAGCCATGAAAGGCAGATAGGAAAGTGAAAGAGGAGAGGGTCCGTCCCAGAGGTAATGGACAAAAGGGGGAAACCGGACCCAGCTCAGGAATCCCTCGGGGTCACCAACTCCCGAACTCACCTGCCGTGAGCCCCTGAGGGTGTAGCAATATCCAGGGTGCACCAGAAGTGGTGGAGCTACATACACACTGCCTCCTTGAGGGCCTTGAGCAGAAGGCAGGAGGTAACATGAAAAGAAAACGAAGGCTGACCCCTCGCAGAAGCGGGGTATCAGAAAAGATGAGACAAGGGCCAATTAAGGCGGGAAAGGAGGAGACTCCTTAGGCCTCGGATACCCTAATACCGTCGGGGTCGGAAGAGAACAAGAGTTGACCAAGTGAGGTCGAAAGGTAAGAAGACGGAGAGGAGCCCTCCACAATTAAGTTGAAGCAATGCCGGACTCAGCTGGGGCTCCGTGGTCACCAACCAACGTCCCTCTAGATGTGAGCCCCTGGGGGGACTGGTAGATTAGACAGGCGAAGTAAAAGTCTGCCTAAGCACCGCGCCGTCTCAAATAGACTAATTTGACTCTAAAACAAGCCAAATTTTCTGGGTAAGGAAAATCCACAAAGAAAATGCATGTGTGCATTTGAAATGGCAACAGTTCTCAGCCAGCAGTTTGAACTGGGAAATGACAAATAGAACAGACGAAGGAATGTGTAAATTATTTTTTGAAAGAAACTGGATACAGTTATAGTTACCTGCCAAAATAGTGTGAAATATCGGCCTTATGGTTGACCATTACTTTTGTATTAAACATTTTAAATTAAATTAAATACCAAATGGATAGAAATTATTTATTTTTCCATCTTAATCAATCTAATTCAATTAACAAAAAGAAGTAAGTTACTAGTAACGGTCTAACGCGTTCTTCCCCAGCCCTGATCGAAACAGTATCAACGTCTCTCTCTCTCTCTATTTCTCCCTCCCCTCCAGATACCATTTCTCTTCTCACTCACCCCAGCTAGGTTTTGCTTTCTTGATCCATAAAGCATGAGCACGAAACAGCTGCTATTGAACGGAAAGCTTGAAATTACATGTCTTACACATTATCCACATATTATATAGAAAATATATTTCCTTTTGTGGTGTTGGCTATGTTGGGAAAGACATTCTCCTGCGCGCTACGACGTGACTCGGACAATACTGAAGGCGAACAAACACGGACGAGATTCAAAAGGAAATATTACATTGTGTTGTTGCAGGAAGCATTAATCAATATTTATGTGGTCCTTTACAATGACAACCTTTTAAATGCGAGGGCCTGGTAATAGAAATATATGACGAGTGAGGCTTTCTTTATATCAGGGATATACAAAAATGCACTTTGCAATGAGGGTATTAAAAGGAAGTAGTACTTCAAGAAGTGATTGCCCACTTACGGTATTGACACACTGATATATATTATGTTGGTTGGTTCCTCAGTTTATGGGCTGCGACAACACGGTCATGTAGCCCCGTGTACTTCAGGTGTGTGTAGAATCTCTCTGATAACCGGTGTTAATTGTGATGACTGTATTAGCGTGTATTATTTATTTTTAATTCAAAAAAGGACTGCAGACTTTGAATTTTTCAAATAGTTCCTACTTTTTCCGCCAAGCGCCACCGGCAACGACTACTAGGCCTAGTTCAGAACTTAGCTACTAGACGCCACCGCAGTCGGCTCTTGGCCACGAACGTAGAAACCTAAGAGCGTTGTGTTTTAGATCCCTTATTTGGGGGTGGATCTAAAAGGGAGAGTTGCTGTACTAATTTATGAGGTGGTGCCTAAAGAAGGGTAGCTTCCCTTGACAGGGCAAGCTGACCAGTGTAGTGTGTTGTGGTGTGCTAGGAACTAGGGGGCGTTCCTATAAATAATGTGGTAGTGTTTGAGGGGATGGGACCCACTGCAAAGGGTCGCTGTACTAGTCGCTCAGCTGACTGCTTGTTATGTAATCGACTCTGCTCGTATCAGCCGGGTGGCACGCGCTGCTTGCTGGCAGCCGGCTCGAGAAACACAAAGATACCTGAGTTAGCGCTAATGGCTTACCGTCTGTCACGTCTTTACGTGACGGGAATAAGGAAGGGCGTTGGGATGTAAAGAGGCGTATAACAGTAATGCTAGTGTAGAGTGTGGACCAAGTGTTTTATTGGTCTGTGATATTCTTTGTGTGAGTCCCTTGTAGGGAATGAAATTATGTTTATAATGTGATACAAGTTGTGGGTTGCAGGTTACATAAATAGGAACTCTGAACACGATTGACTGACTCACCTCGGTTGACACCAGCGTAGCCTCCGGCTGTCTCGATGAAGCACTGACAATGGAGAGAGAGTTTGACCTCATTAGGACGTCTTCTTATACCTTCAGACGCCCTCCTGTCAGCAATGTATTGGCCCAGTTAGTACTATGTCGCTGAGTGTAATGATTACGTAAGGCTTGAGCTGCTTTATGGAGTAGCAAGCTGTCCTTACAGTATTAATGGATGTTGCCCCGGCTTTCCAAGGGTTGCCATTTTAGGGGATTTATCCAGACGTTGGGGGGATGGTCTCCAAGGGGTGCATACCCCTGGGATGCTGTACAAGAGTCTTCCTTCATTTGTTCGCGTCCTCGCGAACGGGAACGGAACTGGAAGTTGGGATGTTGACGTAGTGGTCCTGGAAAACCCTCTCGTATCTCCTGGTGGCGTCGTATCGAAGTGTGGGTGTGAGGTGAGCCCGTGTTCAGAGGGGAGGGTTATGGGATTTACATATATATGTATACATTGACATTGTGAAAAAACAAACAAAAAAAATTGACATATGCGAAAGATTTGATTAACATTGGGAAAAAATTGACATTTTGAGAAAAATTGAACATTAAAATGAATTCGATCTGTAAAAAAAAAATTGCCCTTGCATTTGCTGGCATATTGTTAGTTTAAAAAAAAAAACATGGTTTCTGATGGTTATGTGTTACATATTTGTGCAGGGAGGAAAAACCCAGGGCCGAACGGATGATTGCTTCGCCCGCCCCATCTTAGGGAAAAAATGCTCCCTGCAATAAGAAAGGTAGAAGAAAATAGAAAAATGGGTGTTCCAGGGTATAATTTAAGGGAAATATTCAAAAGTATTTATTTGTGTGGGAAAAACGGAACACCCTGACAAATGGGGAAGTTAGAAGAAGGAAAAATGAAAGAAAACAAATCATACACATGCTGGACATTGGCATATTGGTGAACAAACAAAAATATATATAGTGTATAATTGTAGAAAGTTTATCCTGAAAAATTATAAATTACTATGACCTTATGTCTAGTGGAATAATGGTATACAGTTTATCCTGAAAAATTATAATTTACAATGACCTTATGTCTACTTAATCGCGCTAATCCCTTATAATTATAGTTTTCATGAGGTACCTCGCGTGCACGCTACCCGTCTGTACGTACTCTTGCCGTCTCACGGCTGATTCTGTACGGCCACTTCTTGGTACGGTATAGTGGTCGTACCGCTTGTATGTGTGCTTAATACCTAACCTGTGAAGCATCCTCTGTGGGTGAATGCTTTCACACTTGACAATGAGAGTCACTGCCACAAACCGGTTGCGCCCTCATTGTCGTAATCTGCGTCACATTTTGACGCTTTATGTGTTTTAATTGAGTTGATCTGCCAGTAAGCCTGGTACCCCACAGGCACCAGTCCTGCTGTGCAGATTCATTTTAGAGTGTGTAGCTGAAAAAGAAAAATGTGGTGAGTGTTTGCGAGTGTGTCGGGATTAGTGCAAGTTGAAAAAAATAAAAAAAATAGTACACATCATGGCATGCTGTAAATAATATGCCACTGCTATATGGCAGTGAAATTCCTGTCACCAGTTTTCTGTATCTGGTGACGATGCCTGTGAAAAAAAAATGGCGAGGTTTAGAAAAAAACATATTAGTACTGGTTGAAGCTGGTCTTTTACTGAAAAAAAAAAACATGATTAATGTTACTTAGCTGCAAGGCCGGGCTTACCCTATACGGTGCCGTAATGCCGTAAATAATATATATTTGGTCTTACCCCGGTAGCGGAATTGTGGTTACCGGGTGCCGATATATTCCACTTTGATTATTCCTATCTTAATCTAGTTTATCCTAAGTATTGTCGGGCTTACCTCGGTAACGGATTTATAGTCACCGAGTGCCGACCGCCGTTACTTAATACTATCTAACTTAATTATGGTCTAATAAATAAAAAAAAACTATTACTAAGCCGAGAGGGTTGCCTTAATCTATTGCCGAAATGTGCTGCGCCATACCTGGCACCAGCGGTGAATAAATTTGCTTAATCCTAGGTTGCGTGTCAAATGCAACCATCTTACAACTAAATTTGGCCTAGGACGATCGCCTGGGGCAATTAAATCCCCAGATCACCACCCGCACGAGCCCCAGAAACACCGGTTGTCTCTAGGGTCGCTAGATTCCGTCCCCTTAACTCTAGGTGTCGACGTCTATTACTAGGACTAATCTATGCGCAGGCGCTTACGGTGCCTCTAAGCTAACCGTTTCGCCCGCTGTAACTTTCGTGTTCATAACCGGGTGCTGTTCCTATTTGACGTAGGTGATCCGCCCACTTGGCTCCTGTGAGGGGCGCGCAATGCCCCTCTCTTAATGCCCTCTGGTTGCCCGCTGCGTAGCCATTTATGTGGGCATTGGACAGTGTGGTCCAATGGCATAATATCCTCCGGGAAGAAAGCGTCCGGGGAGTCCTCTTCGCCTGTGTCGGCCGCAATATTCGTAGTCATGTGTCCTCCGGGAAGTGAGCGTCCGGGGAGTCCTCTTCGCCTGTATCGGCATTGCTGGGTTGGCCCACTGAACCCTTTTGAGTGCCCGCTATGCTACTCATTTAAGAACTCTGGCGACCCGTTGTCGTCCATTTACGTGGGCGCAGGACCGAATGAGCGCGTACATTCCATATATATATATTCATATTTCATTCTTCATTATCGATTACCGTCGTGGTCTTCACCTTCACCTCGCGGGGTAAGGACTTGTCGGATCTAGGATTGGTCCTGCTGAACCCTTGGATCCTGCTTCACTCCTGACGAATAGGAGTCTGACTCCCCGCCATGGAAGTCCTACTGACGTAAATTTAACTAACAGTCTAGTCATAATATGGGGTCGTCTCTAGGGATAGTTCCCGAGGCCGGCGCTGAGTGAGCTATTTCTCCCGCCATCCTCAGAAAGTCACCCTGCAGATCTCGGCTTCGATGACCGTGACACATAGTGGGTGTAACGTTCTCCGACAAGGGGGATGGGCTAATATGCACCCCTAGATCTCGATGTTTGCCCGTGTCAGGTCCCGAATGCTTTGACCTTACGTGGTTCGTCTATTTGGTCAGGTCAGTGATTTGATGAGCCAACTGGGGTAAGGGTCCACATCGCCTTCCCCAGCTCTGCTCCAATGTGGTCCCTCCTGACCTTCGGCTTACACCGTTGTCAACCATCAGTTCGTATCAGATTCCTTTGTAAGAGAGAAAAAAAAATGTGCCGTAACCTGTGTGAATGGTTCAACCTCTGTGTAAAATGTGAAATATTTCCAGTGGAGCGGGGTTGTAGATCTTCTAAGTACATAGGCTACTTCTGGCCTACCATCGCTATGTCAGCTTCCCAGCAATAATGCCTTCTTTACCTTAATGGAGGTGTTAGTAGGGTCTGTAATGTCAGGTACCCTGTTATTAGGATTTGGGGGTAGTTATTCGTTGAGTGGGCTTAAAGCATGGTAGGAAGGGTTTTGCGCACCTTTGGGTTCCACGTTAGTGGTGGCCTAGAACCGGTGGTGGCACTGGGATGCTTCTATAGTGAGTGGAGTGGGGAGGTAATTCCCGGGATTGCAAAAATACGAAAATTCATGCAGGTTTGATATTAAAATCCCTGGTAATTGGATGGGATACTCATGCATGTGTCTGGATATGAAGTTTCTGCCTTCATGTACGGATAGGTGTAGGATGGGGCATAATACCATATGTTCCTTTCATGCGGGAGAGCTTAAGTACTAAAGCATGGTTAATATGTATTTATGGCCTCCTCTCTCATTTGGAGAGGCGCATTATGCTTCTTTTAATGTTTGCTGAGCCACCCCTAATACTCAGGCGGTGCAACGGGGCTCAAGGCGTAGCTTGCCTGCTCTTTAAACGCATGAAGTCCGTCAACCCCTGTGTGTGTTTTGTAATGTAGTATATCTGTTTTTGGTCGTGTAGATGTGGTTGCGTTGTTTATGTTGGGCGTGAGAAGGTTATGGGAGGGGAGTAAGGTGGTACGCTGGTAGCCTGTTCTCCTGTCGTCCTCCCTTGGTCCATGTTGGCTTTCTATCCGCGCCTTGGGATAGTAGGGCTGCATGACCTAATCTGGTCGGCCATTTGCAGTGTAGATGTGGCCAGTGGTCGTAACGCGACTGGTCATGTGCTAGTCATCTGTAATGATTTATTTGGGGAATAGAATCGCGAAAAGAAGTTATTAAGGGGAGGTCCTGTTTCCTCAAAGTCCCTATGTTCGCTCCTTAATTGGTGAGTGCGAGTGCGTGTGTGTGTGTGACTACGTTCCGCTACACCACGCGGACGGTTGGTCTGTTATGAGGCTAAGTCCTAATATGTATCGCCTTTGTGGGCAGAAGGCGCCCGTGGCTTGCCAACGTGCCCTTGCGACCGTGCCCTATAGGCCCAAGATAAGTTTCGCTGTGTCACGTCTTGTCCATTGCCAAATGATTTTGCAGTGTGGAGAAAAAAAAATGTATGGCGTTATAATTGTTATGTGTGTGTAATTTCATGGTCACGGGCTATACGCAATAGTGTCCCGTCACCGCAGTATTGCAGTGTGAATAGTCTGCAGTCAGCAATTGGTATGTGCAATTCTGCAAGTATGCAAGTGTGGTCATTGTTTTGGATTCCTAGCCTAATGTAGCAATTCGCCCTAGTTAGGTAATGACGTCGTGTGGCCATTGTTCTCTAAGACCTGTGTCTTGCGAAATTTTCCTACCTGTGTTCGTGAAATGTATTCCTCTATGCCTGGTGTAATTCGAAATTTTATGTCTGGCTTTTGGTGGGAGGAAATGTAGTATTCCCTGTTCATGCACTTGTATGGGCCAATTTCAGTATGATTGGACGCCTGAATATCTGTTCTCCTTTGTGTCTAAATTTTTACTGGAACTCAGACCCGTGACCTCATGCCATTCTTTGTGTTTTATGTTTGCGTTGTGTGACAGGGCTTGGGGCTTTCCCAGTGTGGGTTTTGCTTGTGTTCCGTGTACCAAAAATACCATTGGATAGTTAGTTTTTGGTACGCGTGTGGTGTGTGGTCATGGGTTCGAATCCGGTTGTCTGTAAAGACTTGGTGTAATCATTTCCGTGCCGCTTATAATATGGCACGTTTCCGTGGCTGTGCAATGCGCAAATGAAAGCATGCATACTTGTGTAGAGTTTGTACGTTTTTGAATTCCCCTCGTAGTGTAATTTTGGAAGATATAGGGTCTCTAAATCGGGCGTGAATGATGTGTTGATTTCTGTCCAGTAGGCTTTGGCTCGCTTGTCTGCGTCGAGCAGTCTTGCTCATTGAGGAGTATGTTACAGCTGATACGACGGTGTTGAATTACGATGTTGTGTGCTTTCATTTGTTTCATGCTCTGCCCACGTCCTAGTTTTCTGCACGTGTGTGTGTGTGTGAACCTGATTGCTGCCTATAATGATTGCTAGCAGTGCCTCTCTCATTGTAGAAAAAAAACTTTGTGGTTTAATATGACCGTTGATTTGTAGCTCATGCGCCAGGGGATTTCCGTTTTACTTGGAATCCAAACCACAGGCCATGGCATTTCATTTCGGAAATCCCATATGCGTTGTACGCGAGTGTGTCTGGTCCGCTAGTCGCGTATTTGGTGACCAGATGCCAGAGGCGATTGTATTGTTTTTCGTTTATGACCCGCTGTTAGTGGGACTGTCCCAATTAGTCTTAGCTTTCCCATTATCCTTATCCTAGGACTGGATATCTACTCAACCTTATATTCCTGGTATTCAGAAGGTTGCGGGTTTGGAGACCGCCTTTTACCCAGAGTAATTGTTTCCGGCACCATGAAGGTTGTGTCTCCGGGACAGTTCTGGTGAGTGTTAGGATCGTATCCCGGCGCGGTCAGTGGGCTATTTCTTGGCCCTCTTTTCACGCCTGCCCGTGGGATTACTTCCTTTCCTTTTGGCAGTATTTCCGCCTTTACGTGTACCTATGTCTAAAAATTATGTCGTGAACACCATAAAAAATGATAAAAAATAAAAAAAATGGTGCTTGGGACCTGAGTGTAATATTTACCATGTTGGTAACGTGAGTACTACCGTAATCTGGTTACGTCTCAGGGGAATCTACCGACACTGTCTAGTACACATTAGGAAGGCCATTGCAAGACGTAATTGATATAGCTGTATCCACGTCACGAGCAAAGCCAGTGCACTATGGGAGTCAAACCTGCCCTTCAAAGTAATTGTAACTCACCAAAATGACAGTGTCTCGTCCCGATGTGCAATTAGGCTTTTCAGTTGGCTAAAGCACACCTCACCAAATTTTTGAAGTTAGTTTGAGATTCTAAATTCCTGCCACACTTACGGCTTTCGCCCGCAACAGGAGAATCTATCAAACTGTGGAACCCTAACATAGAACGTTTAGTCATTTCTACTTAGAAAGACTCACTTAAGCTTTATGCTGTGATTTTATGCTTAAGTTGTGTTCAAAATATCTCTTTTTCGGCCTGAAGCCTGCTTGGCTTCCACTTGGCTTAGCATATTAGAGACTTTACGTTATGGCGTTAATCACTTCGCCCAATAACCATTGATGGCCTGAGAGAAAAATGCCATGGTTCCGAAAAAAAAAACAAGAAGGATTTAGAATTGTTCCTTCTACTTTGGCTATATTGCACTGTATATACATAAAATAAGAAAGAAAAATATGCGATTTCATGTTTATTATGTACTTGTTGGACCATTTTCTTATCGCCCCCGTGTGAAAGAACTTATGTGGCCTATAATTTTGGTGTTAGCGATGTTAGTTTATTTCTGTGGCCCTGGTGGAAGTCGTTATCCTCTTTCGAGCTTCAGTGCTCAGAAAGGTGAAGGGTTTTGCCCTGTTATTAGATTATAGGCCTCTGGAATCCACTGGGGTGTTCCTTTGCTACCTTCCGGCGGAATTTCTAGCAAAGTAAGCTTTGGCCTACTCCCACCGTAGCGCGTGTCTATAGGTTTAAATGTACCTGTATTCGAGGGCCTAATTGTGCTTGACGCTGCCCTAGTAGATTTTACGGGAGTGTGTATATATTTGCCTGCGTGGTTTTGTGGGGTAGGTGAGAACACCTTTCCTAATCCCCGTGTACTGTGTGGTAATGCCCGGTCAAAATGTTCGTGCGTATATCGTGCACCCTGAGGGCCTAATACCGGTGTTCGCCTTTGTTCTGGCAAATTTGCCCTTTGAACTGGCGGTAAAGGTCGCTTAATGGCTTGTGTCCGGCCTAGCAATGTGGTGGCGTGTAGTCTGACCGTTTTTCGGCCTGTGGCCACGGCCGACTCCTGCCAATGTGTTAGCCTATCTGTGTACGTGTATGTAGGCTTTATATACTGTAGGGCGGGCTCTATGTCGTCTGCCCATGACGTGGTTACGTCCCGTTGTCCCTCTGTTATATCATGTGTATTTAATGGCCCTAGCTTCGATTCCCTCTCGTCCTTTTGTTCCGAGGGGATTGTTCTAGGCTCTGCCCCTCGGTTTGGCAAAATCGCCTCCCGATCCGGGGCTGAAGGACGTGTGTTTGTGTTAGGTTTATTTTGTAGTAAGTTGGAGCCTAACCTGGCCGTCTTCTTGCCTGTGGCCACGGCGAACTCCTTCCATTCTGTGGCAGTACGTGGCGAGAGGGACATCCTCGCAAATTGTCGAGTCAACGTATCTACGCTTATGTCCTCTCTCGGGTGGGCTGATGGCCCTACCGTGAACTCAAAAATGGCCTTATTGGCTTGTAGCTCACGGTATTTGTCCCAAATTTGGGTGTACTGCCTTATTGAGGCTCATGGCCTGCTCAGCGACTTTGGTGTCCTGAGTCCCTATCCGTCTGTGTTCCGTGATGAGTGTTTCCCATTGTTGGAACATAAACTCGTGTCGACAGTGTAGTTGCCAGTGTGCTTTTATGATTTGTGTGCGGAGGGTGGGGATTTTCGCCCGAATCTTGCGATTTTTAGCACTGCGGAGTGGCCGGACAAGGGCTCTTATGATCCGCATGTACTGGGCGTGCAGGAGCTGCTGAAACCTTCTGAGGTAGTCCTGCCTAGTTTCAAAAACTCTGTGCCAGGCAATTAATTCCTGGTACTCCCCAATGCTCCTTAGCACAGCTAGGCGGTATAGGGGGGCCATGTTGAATGGAGTGTATGTGAAAAAAAATAATAAAAAAAAAATCTGTGCGTGTTTTGACAGTGTATTCTTATATTTCTCTGATTCTGTATGGGGCTGGGGGGTTGGTTTGTTAAGAATTTCCCCTGTGTAGCTAGTTTGGAGCACTCAAAAAAAATGGTGCTTTTTGTCTGGGGGAAAAATTTTCTCACTATTTGCTTGGCTTTTTGCGGTACGGAAGGGGTCGTTTTAACTACGAGGGCTCGTTGATTGAGTCCCTTTTCTCTATGCGTAGTACCCCGCCTCCACCAGTGTTTTAGATCCCTTATTTGGGGGTGGATCTAAAAGGGAGAGTTGCTGTACTAATTTATGAGGTGGTGCCTAAAGAAGGGTAGCTTCCCTTGACAGGGCAAGCTGACCAGTGTAGTGTGTTGTGGTGTGCTAGGAACTAGGGGGCGTTCCTATAAATAATGTGGTAGTGTTTGAGGGGATGGGACCCACTGCAAAGGGTCGCTGTACTAGTCGCTCAGCTGACTGCTTGTTATGTAATCGACTCTGCTCGTATCAGCCGGGTGGCACGCGCTGCTTGCTGGCAGCCGGCTCGAGAAACACAAAGATACCTGAGTTAGCGCTAATGGCTTACCGTCTGTCACGTCTTTACGTGACGGGAATAAGGAAGGGCGTTGGGATGTAAAGAGGCGTATAACAGTAATGCTAGTGTAGAGTGTGGACCAAGTGTTTTATTGGTCTGTGATATTCTTTGTGTGAGTCCCTTGTAGGGAATGAAATTATGTTTATAATGTGATACAAGTTGTGGGTTGCAGGTTACATAAATAGGAACTCTGAACACGATTGACTGACTCACCTCGGTTGACACCAGCGTAGCCTCCGGCTGTCTCGATGAAGCACTGACAATGGAGAGAGAGTTTGACCTCATTAGGACGTCTTCTTATACCTTCAGACGCCCTCCTGTCAGCAATGTATTGGCCCAGTTAGTACTATGTCGCTGAGTGTAATGATTACGTAAGGCTTGAGCTGCTTTATGGAGTAGCAAGCTGTCCTTACAGTATTAATGGAAGTTGCCCCGGCTTTCCAAGGGTTGCCATTTTAGGGGATTTATCCAGACGTTGGGGGGATGGTCTCCAAGGGGTGCATACCCCTGGGATGCTGTACAGTTGTTTACATTCTTAACCTATCCGATTTAGCTTCACACAGGTGTAATTAGTGGAAGGTTCCTTAACATGCCATAAATCTATGACATGGGACCGCCGGCTTTACTTCCCCTCCGAAGGAAGGCATAGTGAGGGATTTTTAACGCTCTTAAAAATCCAATGGTTTCGGCCGGGTTTGATGACTGTATTAGTGTGTGTTATCTATTTTTTTAAATTCAAGTAAGGACTGCAGACTTTGAATTTTTCAAATAGTTCCTACTTTTGCCACCAAACGCCACCATCAACGACCACTAGTTCAGAACTTAGCTACTAGACGCCACCGCAGTTGGCTCCTGGCAACGAACGTAGGAACCTAAGAGCGTTGTTTACATTCTTAACCTATATATTTAGCGTCACACAGGCGTAATTAGTGGAAGGTTCTTTAACATGTGTCTCCCATAAGTCCAACTCCTTGTCCACGTCGTGGGAGATGAGCAACGTTAGAAGTAGGGGAGTGCCTGTAAGTGTGAAGTACAGTGGGGAACTCGTGTGCCCCGGGACCTCTAGGTAGCTGTGAAGGCCTTGCAGGAACCCTGAAAATAGCGGCTAACGGAGCTCTGGTGAAACTACTGCCTTGTAGTGAGGAGTTGGTCCTCCAAAGGCTAAGAGAGACAACCCTGACAGATAAATCACCAAGCTCGGACGCTGTGGGCTAATAACCTGCATATCTTAAATTCAATTATTAAACAAGATGTTCAGTAAAGAACATATAGCCTACTTTCTCCTAAATGCATGGGTATTGTTATAACTCTTTGTCCTTTTCAAGGAGTATGATTGAATGTTGGTTGTAGGAGCTTGTTGAAATACAACGTGCTCTAGGGATATTAAACACGAATATGAGGTGCCCTTTGCTAGTGCTACCTCTGTACCAAATTTCGTTCAATTCGGTTTCACCGTGTTTGAATTGATAGGGGGAATCGATTTGCACACATACTTGGCCACCATCTGCAAACTATTGGGCTGATGTTCTTGCAGTTTGGTCAGAATATGTTTCCCACATAAAGATATGGTGTTGCAAAATTAGGTAGAGACTAGATTATTAGGTTGGTCGTAATTACATTTTAGCTTTTAACATTTGGGTGGCCGCGATTACGTTTCCAACAAGATAGCGGTGATATAAAACATGACACTGAGGTGCCCTTTGCTAGTGCTACCTCTACACCAAATTTCGTTCCATTTGGTTTCAGCGTGTTTGAATTAATAGGGGGAATCGATTCTGACACAAAGATGGCCGCCATCCGCAAACTATTAGGCGAATGACCTATTAGATTGGTCAAAGGATGCTCCCTCCATAAAGGTATGTAGTTGCAAAATTTGGTAGAGATCGGATGATTAGGTTAATCGTAATTTGATTTAAGCTTTGAACATTCGTGTGGCCGCCATTACGTTTCAGTCAAGATGGCGGCGATATAAAACATGACACTGAGGTGCCCTTTGCTAGTACTACCTCTGTACCAAATTTCGTTCCATTCGGTTGCACCGTGTTCGAATTAATAGGGGGAATCGATTTTCACACAAAGATGGCCGCCATCCGCAAACTATTACGCTGATGACCTATTGGTTTGGTCAAAGGATGCTCCCCCCATAAAGGTATGTCGTTGCAAAATTTGGTAGAGATCGGATGATTAGATTAGTCGTAATTTGATTTAAGCTTTGAACATTTGTGTGGCCGCCATTACGTTTCCGTCAAGATGGCGGCGATATAAAACATGACACTGAGGTGTCCTTTGCTAGTGCTACCTTTGTACCAAATTTCGTTCAATTCGCATTCACCGTGTTTGAATTGATAGGGGGGGACAGACATTCAGAGTACACACACTCACACACACACACACACACACACAGACACACACACACACAGACTCACACACACACATACACACACACAGACAGACACACTTTTTTCGCCCTGTGTTGATCTCATAAGTCTACTTTCATTTTTTGCAAAAATCGAAAGTAGGCTAAAAACCGAAGTGAAACAAAACCGGATGGATACCTCGATGACGACCTTTGGCCCTAAACAGAAAATGAGAATTGGTTGTTGGAATGTTAGAACTTTAACAGAGGAAGGTAAACTAAAGCAAGTTGAGAAAGAGGAAGTGGAAATCAAGAGGAGAAAATGGAAATGGATAGGTCATACTTTGAGGAAGCCAGTGGGATCTGTAGAATGGACAGCATTGGAATGGAATCCGCAAGGTGCACGGAGGAGAGGTCGTCCTAGGAAGACTTGGAGAAGGACTGTAGAGGAGGAGGCACTTGAAATTGGGAAGACCTGGAAGGAAGTTAAAGCATTGGCAAGTCGACGACCGCAATGGAGACGTTTCACGGATGCCCGATGTTCCAGTGGGAACAAGAGGAATTAAGTCAAGTAAGTAAGTCTTTAACATGCCATAAATCTATGACATGGGACCGCCGGCTTTAATTCCCCTCCGAAGGAAGGCATACTGAGGGATTTTTAACGATTTTAAATAAATCCGACGAGTTTGGCCGGGTTTGAACCCACGATCTTGGGATAGAAAGTTTCCACTTCTACACCTGGCAAATGCCGGGATGGTGCCTAATTTAACACCACGGACGCCTCTTTCCCAATCCTCACCCGAATTACAAATACACACATTACTACAGACAATCGACGGCAGCAGATACGTTCGCTAACGCGCAGTGCTATGCCATGGGACCAAGCTTTCTACGGACTCGGTAGACGTGGGTTCGAACTCCACAGTCGGCAGTCCCATTTCCCATTTTCATATCCAGGCTATTGCCGAGACGGTTCCTTCTAGTAAGCCACGTCTACTTCCTTCCTTCTCCTTGCCCAGTTTCATTCATTTCATCTCTCATTAATTTCTCTCATGAGGTAGGCATCAGGAAGGGGCATCCGGACGTAATACCACCCACCACAGAGGAATTCATCGCATCTCATTCAAGACCGTTTTGAAAACGGGGATAATAAGTGATTGACATAAACAGACACACCACCACTATTACTACTAGTTCCCCAGAGGCTCACAATTTGTGGGACGTGGGTTGGCGACCACGGGACCCCAGCTGAGTGCGGCATTGCTTCCACTTACTTGTGCGGGCTCCTCTCCGTCTTCTTTCCTGACGACCTCTCCTGGTCAATACTTGTTCTCTTCCGACCCCGACGGTATTAGGGTATCCGAGGCCTAGGGTATATCTTCCTTTCCCGCCTTAATTGGCCCTTCTCTCATCTTTCTGATACCCTCGTTCTGCGAGGGGTCAGCCTTCTTTTTCTTTGCATGATATCTTCTGCTCAAGGCCCTCAAGGAGGCAGGGTGTATGTAGCCACACCACTTCTGGTGCACCCTGGATATTGCCACACCCTTAGGGGATCACGGCTTGTGAGTTCGGGAGTTGGCGATCCCGGGGGATTCCTGAGCTAGGTCCGTTTTTATTTTCCTTTTTCCGCTGACTTTGGGGCGGGCCCTCTATTCTTTCTCCTTTCATATCTGCCTTTCATGGCTCTCCTTCCTTCCAAGTCCCTCAATCCTCATTCTTCGAGGGTTGAGAGCATTTCTTTTCTTCTTTTCCTTTATTTGCCTTATCCTTTATTTGTTTACCACTTCTTCTTCTAGTCTGTAAGTCTGTAGTTAATATTAGTTATAGTTTTCATTCTCACCCAAACCATTAGGGGCCGATAACCTAGATGTTAGGCCCCTTAAAACAACAATTATTATCATCATCACTACTAGTCTACTAAGTTAATATTACTACAAACAGCACAATAACACTGGTTTTCAATCATTTTATTTATTTATTTATCTATCTATTAACACACAAGTACACGGGGTTAGCCGTCCCCGTGGTGTTGGGGTAGCGCGCCTGCTTCTCACCCGGAGGCCCCGGGTTCGATCCCCGGCTCCATCAGGGATTTTAAAACTGACGTGAGGGTTGGAACGGGGTGCACTCAGCCTCGTGAGGACAATTGAGTAGCTGTCTGACAGTGATACAGCGCCCCGATCACGAATACCAAGATTAACGGCCGAGGGAACCCGACGCTCTGATTAGTCGTCACCCCATTATCTGCAGGCCAAATGGCTGGGCAGCGGTCGCTTGGTCGGCCTTAGCACGTGATGGGCTGTATAGTGCCAGGGGTTGTTTGTACACGGGGTTAAATGACCACGTTGTCAAAGCCCCTGTGTAGTATTTTCCCGCTTCTCCACTCTCCAACCAAGGAAATGCCGGGATGGTACCCCATTCTCGATCATTATAATTACAGGTACAAGCACTACTACAGTCACCACAGAAACACAGGTTATCAGATAAATTGAACACACAACCAATTACACGGGGCTGATGACCAATATATCCAATACCCCTGAAACGAATTAACAAAAACAACGAGTTCCTTCACACACTTTAACAAATATTTCCAGTTCCTATAAACGAAGAGTCGTCTTATGGAATGTACGGTATTTGAACACAGACACAGACTTTGATAGGCGTCTGTCTGGCGAGCCTATCACAGGGCCTGGGGGACATATTAGCACGTCTATTTTAGCGCCACGGCGCTCTGACGTCACGCCGTGCCGTTCCGGGAAGCTTTTCTCAAACGTCCCGAGAGAGGTTATTTCGAGAGAAGCACAATTAAAAGGCACCTCTTCGTATCTCGAGCAGAGTTCTATTTCTAGAGCAATTTACTGTGACTTAATGAGAAGGAAGAAACGGAACTCATCTCCATGCATGTTACAGCATGTGTCAGAATTCAAGCAACGTCTGGTGAAACTGGTAGATTATGATGATGATGATAATTGTTGTTTTAAGGGGCCTAACATCTAGGTTATCGGCCCCTGATGGTTTGGGTGATCGTAAAGATGAAAATCAAATGAAATGAAAAGAAAATGAAATGTTAACTATAACTAAAACTAACTACTAACTTACATACTTGAAGAATAAGGCAATTAAAGGACAGGAGGAAAAGAAATGCCTTCAACCCTCGAAGAATGCGGATTGAGGGACTCGGAAGGAAGGAGAGCCATGAAAGGCAGATAGGAAAGTGAAAGAGGAGAGGGTCCGCCCCAGAGGCAATGGAAAAAAGAGGGATAACCGGATCCAGCTCAGGAATCCCCCAGGGTCGCCACCTCCCTAACCCACCAGCCGTGAGACCCTGAGGGTGTGGCAATATCCAGGGTGCACCAGAAGTGGTGGGGCTACATACACCCTGCCTCCTTGAGGGCCTTGAGCAGGAGATAACATGAAAAGAAAGAGAAGGCTGACCCCTCGTAGAAGGAGGGTATCAGAGAAGATGAGAAAAGGACCAATTCAGGCGGGAAAGGAAGAGACTCCCTAGGCCTCGGATACCCTAACACCGTCGGGGTCGGAAGAGAACAAGAGTTGACCTAGTGAGGTCGACAGGAAAGAAGACGGAGAGGAGCACGGCACAAGTAAGTGGAAGCAATGCCGGACTCAGCTGGGGCCCCGTGGTCGCCAACCCACGTCCCACTAGATGTAAGCCCCTGGGGGGACTGGTAGATTAGACAGGCGAAGTAAAAGTCTGCCTACGCACCGCGCCGTCTCAAATAGGCAAATTTGACTCTAAAATAAGCCAAATTTTCTGGGTAAGGAAAATCCACAAAGAAAATGCATGGGTGCATTTGAAATGGAAACAGTTCTCAGCTTGCAGTTTGAACTGGGAAATGACAAATAGAACAATCGAAGGATTGTGTAAATTATTTTTTGAAAGAAACTAGATACAGTTATCGTTACTTGCCAAAATAGTGTGAAATAACGGCCTTATGGTTGACCATTACTTTTGTATTAAACATTTCAAATTAAATTAAATACCAAATGGTGTGAAATTATTTATTTTTCCATCGTAATCAATTTAATTCAATTAACATAAATTAATTAAACAGTACGAGTTTCGGCCACATCTTAATCAAAATATTAAGAAAATTGAGAGCATGTAATAATTCTAATTAATCCTAAATTTTTGTAGACAATATGGAAATAAATCTCAATATCAGTGATAAATAATCTAATATATAAAAGTGAAAGTCTGTATGTATGTATGTATGTATGTATGTATGTATGTATTGAACCCTTGCAAAGAAGCATATGAGACTCAGTTTCGGGGGGTGTAACGGTTCATATCGTAAGTTGTTGTCAAAGCGCTTCATTAACTTGCAGGGTAACATATAACAAAATAACATGCAGGAAAGAGTGAAGCCAGGGTTAAAACAAATGAATTTAATAACAAATCACCATATTTACACTTAACAAATAAACAACAAAAACTCCCATCTTACTCCCACTTAATAAAAATGCCAAAAAACTAGGCGAAAATCTCTGGAGAGATTAATTACCTGGACCAAGTGTCCCTAAGATAAAATACAAAAGTGACCATATATGTGTGTATGCCGTTCTACATGCATCACGATGTGTACAATGAATGCGTGATTCGTCATCATCCAGAATGATCCTTCAGACAACGAATCCACATTTCTTAGAGCTAGACCGACACGGGGGAACACAACTACAATACTTAAAACTAAACCGACACTTCCTAAATCTAATATAAACAAACACAAAATTTCCGTGTGAAATTGGAATCAAATTGCCGTAGCAACATTTACTGCCTAAAAACATAGGACTTCTCACACAAATCAACACAAGTACATTAACACGTGACCAAATAAAATACACAAAATGACCGCTGTCAAAATTTACAAATACACTACCACTACACCGCACGGGTGTGACACACAAAAATTACATGAATCGAGTCATAAACAAAGCAATAGGCACACAGCCAACATTTACGTTAATAATACAATATTTTACCCATACAACGTACAACAAGCCGTTACACACATGGCGAACTCCCAATTAATTATGGCTTAAAAATCACCACCACTATGAACAGGTTTGCTACATGAAAGCTTACAGGGGTCAGTCGGACAATCAGGACTGCCTATCAAAAATAAGTCACCAGGCAAAACGGGCGGTTTGTGGAACTCTGCATGTCTGTCAACCCACGTGTCAATAACCTCGGCCTCCCAGGACATGGGGTCGAATCTCGAAGAAGTGCGCCCCAAAGCACAAAAATACATGTGTGTGTGTCAGAAAAATATGGACAAGAAACAGCGGTCTCCCTAGAGCACCCTGTCTTTCCATCTAAAATACAACAGCAGCAAAAATATGAGAGCGGTAGGACCTCTACCCCCTCCTCACGTAAAATCAACACACACTTGACACAGTAACACACACAATCACACGTATGGGTTTTGACAGACCCTGAAATAAAAAGACACAAATAATATCCACATGCTGGTGCCACCGTTCTATGCCGTGACTAGTCAACCTGAAAAGGACTCAAAAAAAATCTATTAAAATTAGAACGAAGGCGTTCTACAAATTACTTTTAAGTTGGTGCACTTGGCAACCCTAATATGAATAATAACCTGTTCAGCAAATATCTTACAGTAATTTCCTCCCATTCCTATTTCAAATATTAACGTTAATAAAGCACCATTTATCGAATGTAACGGGTTCCGCATTTGCAAGGATAAAAATCACGCACGCACGCCGCGCGCATTACATATGACTCAAGGAAAAACAAATATCTAACAAACACTTTGGCCACGCGCCAACGGACATTTAAAACATTGAGCGTCGGTGCAAGAAAAACTCTAAACAACAAGAAAAGAAACATGACTATTTACAAAGTTCCCCGGCCAAATCTAACTACATAATTGAAATAATCCAATTTCTGTACATCACCGCTCTGCTTGTAGAACTAAGGACATCCTCCTCAACCCATTGCCCCTATGAACAAATTAGCACTCCATAGCAGTCGTCTGCGTTGATCTGTTGAAGTTCATCCCAACTCCAAACCACGTGCTGATCATCTTGGTATCGACTCCTTGGCAGAAAAGTTCAATGTTAATTATTTTACCTATCTATAATCGCTTGCAGGTTACTCAGTTCACCCACAATTGTCCTAATGCGATTAATAGCGAAGACTGGCCCTAAATATCTCGCACACACGCACAATAAAACACATATAAAATACACTGCAATATGTACATAAATATACACCTCGAGACCATGTCACTGGCTCGTTAACCTAGTTTAAGATCTTGGCTGCACTAGCAGTCGCTATCTTGCTCGGTATTTCCGTCCTGTACTGTGGACCTTTGCTCCGGTGAGCGCTAATTAGGGTGTTACAATACTTCCCCCTTAGAGCTGAAATCGTCGTCTTTAAGTAAATGTTACAAGTTATCACGCACTGGCGTGAAATATTTAGCTCACAAAATAAAGTTGATTCCAGAATTTTAAAAAATGTATTCGAGCTTTAAAATTCGATAATGCAATCGCTGTGACTTTAGCTCCTCAGAGCTCCCAAATAAAATGACTTAACAAATTCAGAGCGTTAAAATCACGATACAAACTGGCGTGAAGTAAGCCCCTCACGGCTCCACAAAGAATGACTTAGAGTGGCGTCAGGCCAAACTATTTATTAGAAAACTGACAGGGCCGAGGAGTGGGGTGGAGTCGGATAAAAACTTCCAGAGTTTTTGTCTCACAAAGATGGGACTAGTGTCATTCTTCTTCAAATAAATCAAACGTCTCAATTCACTCGTGCGGAGATTAATCCGTTAGGCGGTTCTCTAGATATCCATTTCCGCGGGCTTTTTACTACTGACGCTGTCCACCGCGTGGTCATGGCTTGGTCTCTTGTGATTGGCTGATTCAATCGTATGTTCGTTGCAAGTGCCTCGTGATCCTTCCTTTATGCTTCCAATTTTGGTACAGTAGTTGCTCAATTTGGCCTTGAACCCGACTAATTCTAGCCGTCCCCCAAGAATAGCTACCAGCTCAGCTCCTGTTGCAATATTACGAAATGCTAGCCTCCCTTATATCCATGTCGACTTCCTCAAGTACTGCCTGGGCCGTAGTAATAATAATAATTAATATGAATACTTATTTATCGAAGATCAATAAGGGTTCAGTATGTATGTATGTATGTATGTGTGTATGTATGTATGTGGGTTGGTTCCGTATACAAATTTACACCATTCCACCAATCTCAACCATATTTTGCATACACATAGTTTAGGACCCAGAAGGAACCGCTGGCTACATGAATTTTCGATAGTCTTTCTCATTCTTCTGATTTTGGTCCTTTTGTACTCGAGCAAAGGCTAATATTAAGTCATAAAATATACTCATGAAGGAATGACAAAGCAGATAGCTTCCATGGCAACATAGCTCAAGTCGAGACACGGCCGATTGGATGCCAGTTGCGCTCTGCACTACCGGTATAGAAAATTAGGATCTTTACTTGAAATCCCGTTAGATACTCAACTGCTCACACAGCACTGTCAACCAAGTATAGCATAACAAAGACTTGACACTATCTACCATATATTTGTCAAATACCACTCACTCACTCACTCATTCATTCATCACGAAATCTCAGAAACAACCGAACGGATTGGAATGATATTTGGTATGCAGCTTCCTCAAGGGCCGCAAACGCCCATTATGAAAGAATTTTCGGATATTCAGGTTCTAAAGGGGTGTTAAGGGGGTAGACCTGCATTTCATTGAATAGCAATATCTCCCGATTGATTTCATTGGGGATGTGATACTCGGCATATAAACTCATCATTAAAAATAAGAAGACACGTGTCTGAGGGTTTTTCGATGTGGTGTATATTATGAGGTGAAAGGGGTGAAAAGTGGGGGTTGAAAGATTCCTAACGGAGCGTGTATCTCTTAAACGACATAGGCGAGGAGTTTGCAACTTAGCGGAAAATACAGCATAAAAATTAAGTAAATAGGTGTTTGACCGTTTTTTTCATAAATCCAATTTAAGGGGCCCATGGGGAGGGGTGAAATTCTGAGGGGGGGGGGAAAGACAGGAAAGAAAGTGTCATAACTGATTGACTGACTGACTCACTCATCAAACTCAGGGGGGAAAACTGCTTTAAAGTAAGTAAATAGCTGTTCGACAGTTTTTTTCATAAATCAAATTTAAGGGGTTTATGGGGAAGGGTGAAATTCTGAAAAAAGAAAATTGAAAGAAAATGTCTTGACTCACTCACTCACTCATCATCGCCCAGCCAAAATTATTGAAGTTAGAAACATGACAGTTTGGGGAAATGTTCATTGTATGTCAAAACCATCTACTAAGGGAGGATTTTCGGATATTCAGGTTCTAAAGGGGTCTTAAGGGGGTTAAACCTGCATTTCATTGAATAACAATATGACATGACTATGACGCGAGTGAAGCGAGACTAAACAAGAGATGGTGTGTGTCTGTGTATTACTCAATCACGCAAGTACCAATGGTCCGATTTACATGAATTTTGCATGGAAGTAGCTGATTTACCTGGTTAACATATAGGCTACGTTTGATTTCAATACTTTGCACTATTTAAAAAAGGCGACCATTTTAGTGACGTCACTACACCCTTTGGTTTCAAACTTTCATATTTCCATTTCAAATAAAAAGAGAACGCTAAGAAATTGCAAACTTTTGATGGGATATACGAGGTTTAAAATTACATTTTCTATCCGAAAGGTATCTCCAACGGTTAGCGAGTAAAACCTGAATTTGTGCTATAAAACACGGTCAACGCCAAGCGGTGTAGTTGGACAAAATGTTCCATCCTTAATCTCCCTCTGCCCAGCAACTCGCCTATCCCCTGTTTTAACTGTCACCTCCACATTTTAATTTATTTCTGACGCGTAGCGAAGCACGGGTACTTCAGCTAGTTATAAATATAATTAAAATTGTCAATGCACGTATATAGGTCTAACCAAGTGAGTATATCATGATAATAAAATATTAACAAAATGTTGTCAAGAACAATTTAGGATTACTTAGGATTATTCGTACCATTTCAAACTCATTTATAATTACATTTTTTTAAATTTTAATATTATTTTTAATTTCATTTTTAATACTTAATTTATTTATTTTTAGCCTATTTTCAATTTTGAAAAAATAGGCTTATGAGATCACCTTTTGTCCGTGTGTGTGTGCGTGTGTGTGCGCGCGTGTGTGTGTGTGTGTGCGTGTGAGGTGTGTGTGAGGTGTGTGTGTGTGTCCCCCTAATAACGTTTGAACGGCTGGAGCGATTTCAATGAAACTCGGTAAGATCATAGCCCCATTCTGGCCAACCTCGACCGTTTCCTTCAAATTTTATTGTGTCTCACCCATCCAACATGGCGGCTATGCGAATTATTTCACCTGCATTCAGTATCTCCGAAACTATTACAGATATCACCGTGAAATTTTGTGCGGTAATAAAGGGCACTACTAGACGTTCACCTAAGAAACCTTCAAAAACCTGGTAACTATAAAACCAACATGGCTGCCAAGCGAAGTTGAGACTTTTAAATACACTTTTCTCGCGATTTAACCATCCAAACGTAATGAAACATGGTACATAAAATATTTATACACATTATAATGCACTGGCGTCTAATTTAGTTCAGTTGTTTATATAACTTCAAAATGGCGGCTGTGCGAAATATTTCACTGGCATTCTATATCTCCGAAACTATTAAAGATATCACCCTGAAATTTTGTACGATGATAAAGGGCTCTGCTACAAGTTTATCTATGTAACATTCAAAAACCTGTAAAGTACAAAACGAACATGGCGGACAAGCGAATTTGAAACATTTTAATAGACTTTTCTCGTGATTTAACCCTCTGAGCGCAGTGAAATGTGGTACAGTAAATGATTATACATATTTTAATGCACTGGAATCGAATATAGTTCAATTGTTTACATAACCTCAAGATGGCAGCTGTGCGAAATTTTAAAATTAAGTTATTATTTCTTGTGTCGTAATCATGCGATCGGAGGGGAAAGTTTGAATAGTGAAGCTACGCTATAATTTTTCTTCAATGGTACATAACCCTACGGCCTATACATATAACTATCCAAAATGGCGAGCATCCGAAAAATGTTGACGATTCTCAATATCTACGAATCTTTTACAGCAATCAAACTGATATTTTTTATGTTCATTGAGGCTATGAAGATACGTTCGCCTATAGGACTTTCAGTAACCTGGTGAGCACAAATCCAACATGGCGGCGACGCAAAGTATAAATATTTAAATGGATGTTTCCCGCGATTTAACCATCCGAGTTCAGGATATATGAAAATAGGCTGTATAGTTCTTCACGGAACTACTTGTTTATTCTTAATTTTTAATTCTTAATTTTCATATTTATTTTTTAATATTTAATTTTTAATTTATAATTCTTAACTTTAATTCTTATCTTTAATGACTAGGTTAATTATTTATTTTTATTTTTTTACCTTTAATCTTTAGTTTTTTACTTTTATATTGTTTTTATTTTTATCTTGAATGATTTATTTTTATTTTATATTTTTTATTTTTATTTCGAATGATTAATTTTTAATTTTTAACACTATAATTTACTTGATTTGAACGGAATAGTGAATTACAGTTAAATGGAAAAATGAAATGAACTATAACTACCACGCTACTACAACCTGCTTTAAAATAATTCAATTCATGAAAAGTGAATAGTATGCAGCCAAACCATAAACTATGTTGTAACCAGTATATTATTATTATTAATAATAATAATAATAATAATACATATTTGCGTCTCAAAGATCATTTTATACGATTATGGCACCAGTGCGGGGAATAGATAGGCACAGGCACTCAAGCCTTTCAAATCCATCATACATTCACGGTTCGTTTATGGTTCTTGTTTTTGCTGAATATAGAGATAGGCTGGTTGGTGGCTCCATTACCATTGACAACTGATTGCTTGAAAACGTAACGTACATTTTCGTTACTTCTAAACTCGTAAAAGTAATGACGTTACTAATGTTAAAAAGTAACGTCGTTCCCCTCTCTTTACCGTAAAAACTAAAAGAAACGGTTAGGTCTACTAATAACAGCGTTTGTTATAATTACTAATGTTAAAAAGTAACGCCGTTCCCCTCTCGTTACCGTAAAAGGTAACGTAGTTCCCCTCTCGTTATCATAAAAAGTAACGGTTACTAATAAGGGCGTTACAGTCATATTTACTAATGTTAAAAAGTAATGTTGTTCCCCTCTCGTTACCGTAAAAAGTAACGTCGTTCTTCTCTCGTTATCGTAAAAAGTAACATCGTTCTTCCCTCGTTATCGTAAAAAGTAACGTTGTTCCCCTCTCGTTATCGTAAAAAGTAACGTCGTTCTTCTCTCGTTATCGTAAAAAGTAACGTTGTTCCCCTCTCGTTATCGTAAAAATAACGTTGTTCCCCTCTCTTTATCGTAAAAAATAACGTTGTTCCCCTCTCTTTATCGTAAAAAGTAACGTCGTTCCCTCGTTATCGTAAAAAGTAACGTCGTTCTTCTCTCGTTATCGTAAAAAGTAACGTTGTTCCCCTCTCGTTACCGTAAAAAGTAACGTCGTTCTTCTCTCGTTACCGTAAAAATAACGTCGTTCTTCTCTCGTTAACGTAAAAAGTAACGTCGTTCCCCTCTCGTTACCGTTGTTCCCCTCTCGTTACCGTAAAAAGTAACGTCGTTCTTCTCTCGTTACCGTAAAAAGTAACATCGTTCTTCTCACGTTACCGTAAAAAGTAACGTCGTTCTTCTCTCGTTATCGTAAAAAGTAACGTCGTTCCCCTCTCGTTATCGTAAAAAGTAACGTCGTTCTCCTCTCGTTATCGTAAAAAGTAACGTTGTTCCCCTCTCGTTACCGTAAATAGTAACGTCGTTCTTCTCTCATTATCGTAAAAAGTAACGTTGTTCCCCCTCTCGTTACCGTAAAAAGTAACGTCGTTCTTCTCTCGTTACCGTAAAAAGTAACGTCGTTCTTCTCTCGTTATCGTAAAAAGTAACGTCGTTCTTCTCCCGTTATCGTAAAAAGTAACGTCGTTCTTCTCTCGTTATCGTAAAAAGGAACGTTGTTCCCCTCTCGTTACCGTAAAAAGGAACGTTGTTCCCCTCTCGTTACCGTAAAAAGCAACGGTTACTAATAACGGCGTTACTGTTATAATTACTAAATGTTAAAAAGTAACTTCGTTCCCCTCTCGTTACAGTAAAAAATAACGTCGTCCGCCTCTTGTTATTGTCAAAGTAACGCATTACTTGAAAGAACATGGCGTAATTTACATCCTAAGTAACAGTAGCAACACTGGAGCAGGCAGATGCGGATCAAGTTTGTGTGAAGCGCAGTATTGCCTGGGGCTATCCCACGCTCCTGCGTGACCAACACAATAATGTCATAATTAGCGATAATCAGAGTGATAAGACCAGCTGTAAACATTCCTGGACAAAGGAAGCAGCTACTACTGTACCGTACAGTGTTTCTTCAACGCCTCACATTACAATGGGAAGTAGAATGTTCCCATATACTAATCATCTCCAAGTAGAACTTCAACTGACCTCAGCGACCGTGGGCAATAACTTCCTTGTTGTAACTGCTGTGAAATGTCATTCTCAGATAATAACTAACTATATACTATCGGATTTTTTATTATGGATACTCGAGTTTAGGCCTTAATTACAAGCAAACCAACAGATCTATTGAAAAACGAGTTATACCAATATTTTCATTGTTTAATTCTGCGTTAGACTATATAAACCAATTATTTTCAAGTGTATTAATTATTTATTTATTTATTTGTGGTTGTATGAAAAATTGTCCGTGTTTTTTTACGTCTTTTCTAGGAACCGCTCACTTAAAACTATATACATGGAAATCTATTTGGCTGAGGGTAATGAAATTTTTACATCTGATAGGCACAAGTATTGGTAGTGCAAATCTTAAGTTTCAATTTTTTTCAACCACCCGCGTATGGACTCTAGCCGTATTGCCTGGGTATTCCCTCGCTCTTCTTTAGACGTGTGAGCTCTGAGCTAATTGGGTGTTTCAGTCTTGTGTTTTATAAAGCTACTGTGTACCGGTACTGGATATCGTATAGTGTAGTGTTTTATTGTGATTGTGTGTAGTGCTGTAATGCCTTGTGTAAAATATTCGTTACGTGAACGTGTATATCTGCACAATACGTACATAAAGTGCAGGAAATCGTGCGCGAGAACTAGACAAAAGTTTTGAGTGAGATTTCCAGGGGAACCCATTCCTATAAATCGGACAATAAGGCAACTGGCTAAGAGATTCAAACGTACAGATTCAGTAAACAATAAAAATAGACGTGAAGATTTCCTTACTGAAGCTAAATTAACAGGAGTAACCGGAAACTTCATAAGGAGATGCCGATTATGTTTGGCAGCGGGTGGGGAAGGCAGCGGGTGGGGAACATTTTCAGCATCTGCTGTAAATATGGTGAGTAAAAATGCATGATACTGATTTTCAGCACCGTATTCTGTCGTATATACGCGCGCGCGGCAGCCGGGAACTGAGCAGTCACTGGCGGAGCGCGTGAGCGAGAATGTCCTTGCCAAGCAAATATAAAGACCCTGTACTTTCTTCTCTCTTCGTCAGCGGCCAAGTTCCTGCTCCATACGACATTATTGGTAAGTAATAGGTCTTGTACATCACTTCTTTATCCCAAATTAAACTCCGAACCTGATGACAGAATCCTACGTTGTATTCTCTTGTTGACCTCCATATCCAATCTTGCATTTTCCATCAATTCACTTCCTAAATATTTGAAGTGCTCTACTACTTCCAAATCTACATCTCCAATGTTACCCCATTTCCTTCTTTCTTTCTTCTTGTCATTAACATTGTCTCTACACTGATTTTCATTTCGGCTGTCTGTGCTCTACTTCCATCTCTCCTCGTCATCGGCCAAGTAAAGGCCTTAATGTTAGAAAATACTGTAGATAGAGAATAATCTCAACGACTGTGGTTTATTCTCGTATGTTTCTTTGAGCAGGAGGAAGTTCCAGCTCACTTTGTGTGCACGGCTACCCTCACAGGGAAGGAGAGAAAGTTGCCGCTAGTCACTAAAGAGTTTTACAGGCCGTAATTTATTGGTCGACGTATAGATTTCCCGACAGGTACAGTAGTTAGCAGATTTATAGCACGCTTCAAAACTTTGAAGGTGCTCCTTTGTTCTAATGAAAGAGATTGCTTCACAGTTATGGTAACAAGCCTTAATCAATATCCCTTGGTTTCAAGCAAGGTTGCTGAGTAAAATGTTACTGGCTATATTACAGAGGTGGTCAAATTATGGTAAAGCTCAACAGAATCAAATGTTTATTGTAAATTAAGATACAAGACATTACATGGAAGATTTTATTTGAGTCCGATTCTCCGTTTCAGGACATTTGAGTCGTCCAGTTGCAAAACTCGTTTAAGGACACCACGTACTCCTACACAACGAAAAAGTCTATTTCTGTGGCATCACTTTACTAAGTATTTTCCGGGTTTATGCTAAAGGTACAGCTATTATTCTTGTCACATATAAGAAGCGGTATATTCTGAGCTGTTTTTGACCCTGTAGTGCTACTTTGCTTTTATAGGATGTGTGAAATGAATACAAATTTGGACAGATACATTTTCAAAAAAAAAATTGTATAAGTTGCCTCAGGTACAAATTTCTCAGTTGTTTTTCAATCAAATACTCTCAAATTTTGTTCACATACTTGGAATGGATCATGGCAGATGAGTAACTACTTTGTTTCATTATTATTGGGACAGAATGCAAGAAAAAATCCGAACTCTTTCTTTTTTAAATTTATTCAAAAATATGTATCAATTTTTCTCTTCCCAATCCATGCCTACTATGTTTTGGAAGTGAAAATAGGTTAACATTCAAGTACTCCATTAGGCAAGTTAATATTTAAAAATTAACCCTCTATCTTAAATGGTTTTCTATTTATTGGTACCTAAACATGAAAAATGAGTATTAACGGAAAACAGCTGGCAAAGTTAAAAGTGTATTATTCAGAGCATGGGACGCTAATTTATAAAAAAAAAAACTAATTTAAGGTACTTGTAGACATCAAAACCCCAACAAATTATATATATTTGGATTCAGAAAAGAACGAAGAATTTTATGGCGCCAAAATAAAAAATAATATTGTTTCATCATGCAAGAGTACGTGGTGTCCATAATCCTTTTGTGAATAAGGATCATGTCGTAAAATTATTTATGTTCGACCCCCACTATTATGTGTCAAGAAACTGTATCATAATGATGGTCATTATAACACTCTTTTTCATTATGATACAGTTTCTCCAGCCAATCAGAGCTCGTTCATTGACCAATTAACCAATTAGGTAACGATACCTTAACGCGTGCGCTCAAAATCCAACATGTCTATATAAATTACCGAAAGTGCACCGTCCATAATGTTCTCGTAAATAAACTGGTGAATATGAGACACTGTACCTTAATATCCTTAAATCCAATTTCTACACAGCGGGTTGTTTTCAAACGATTTCGGTGACATTTTTACTGAATACTGATGCTCAATCTGCACATACGGCATTGAAGCTCTCAGAGCGCATGCGTCGGTTGGTCAGTGAGCTTGGACATCAGAGATATCCTACCCTGCGCAGCACCCGATCACAAAATTCTAGTGACAATCTCAACAGATATTTATAAATATTTATGTTAAAACATATAATAAAGTTGTAATTATCGTCGAACATAAACAGTCGTATGCAACTCGCCTATAATGGTAATTAAGACACTCGTATGGAAATTATAAAACTCGCATACGCTCGTTTTATAAAAAATACTCGTGTCTTAATTATAGCCATTATAGGCTCGTTGCATAATGTACTATTATTTAATTACCGGTAGGCTATTTTATTTTATTTTACTTTATTTTATTTTAAATTGTTTTATTTTGTTTTGTTTAATTTTAGTTTATTTTGTTTTGTTTTATTTTATTTCGTTTAACAGTATTTTGTGTTAATTTGTTTTTATTTAATTTTTGTTTTGTTTTGTTTTATTTTATTTTGTTTTTATTTTGTTTTGTTTATATTGTTTTATTTTATTTTTTTATGTTTTATTTTGATTTTCCAGAAAACAAACTTAAGACCAAAAACAAACAATACGAAGCTAAAAGCAAAATTCAAAAACATAAGCAAAAGCAGAAAACAAAAAAACAAGAAACACAAAGCAAAAAGCAAAATTTTAAAAAAGCAGAAAACAAACACAAAGCCAAAACCAAGGAAGAAAAGCAAAAAGTAAAATTCAAAAGCAAAAGCACAAAGCAAACACAAAACCAGAAATCAAAAACACAAAGCAAAAAGAAAAAAGTACAAAACAACAAACTCAAAAGATACGCAAGGCAAAGCCCAGAGAAACGTTTCTCATGAAATTATTCTTATTCTTATTATTATTGTTATTATTAAACGAGTTTTGCAACTGGACGACTCATTTCTTTATTCTATCCCCCCAGGGCTCACAACTTGTGGGACGTGGGCTGGCGACCGCGGAACCCCAGCTGAGTCCTGCATTGCTTCCACTTACTTGTGCCGGGCTCCTCTCTGTTATCTTTCCTCTCGACCTCCCTTGGTCAACTCTTGTTACTGTCTGTCTCCGACGGTATTAAGGTATCCGAGGCCTAGGGAGTCTTTCCCTTTCCAGCCTTAATTGGCCCTTGTCTCATCTTTCCTGATCCCTCATTCTTCGGGGGATCAGACCTATTGTTTCCTTTTCATTGTATCTCCCGCCTTCTGCTCAAGGCCCTGACGGATGCAGGGTGTGTGTAGCCCCACCACTTATGGTGCACCCTGGATAGTGCTACACCCTCAAGGGTACACGACTGGTGAGTTCGGGAGTTGGCGACCCCGACGGCTTCCTGAGCTGGCTGCGGTTTTTCCCATTCTTCCATTGCCTTTGATGCGGGCCCTCTCCTCTTTCCCTTTCCTATCTGCCTTTCCTGGCTTTCCTTTCTTCCAAGTCCCTCAGTTCTCATTCTTCGAGATTTGAGGGCACTTCCTTTCCTCCTGTCTTTTGTTTCCCTTCTTAATATTTTTGTTTTCCATTTCCTCTTCTATTTTGTATTTATGTAGTTGGTTTCATTTCATGTACATTTTCACAATCACATTATGTATGTTTTTCAGGAGAGCCAATTTAAACTTTCGAAACTAAAAAGAAATACTTAAAACACCCCAATTGAAGATGAGCAGTATATTTAATTTGCCAAATTTATTTCGTATAAAGGAAGTACATGTAATAGAAATAACAAATAAAGTTAAATTATGAAAAAGTGACTTTCTGCTTTATTTCAAATTAATGTCAACTGATCTGTAGTGACGATGGCTTGCCGCCAAAATGCGCCATGAACTCATTTCCGAAAAAAAAGTGCACTTATCCCGTTCTTTCCCTGGCGTTTTCAAATGTTATTATATTTCTTGGGGGCTGCGTGGCGCAGTCGGTAGAGGCGCTGAGCTTTTAACAGGAAGGCAGTGGGTTCGATCCCCACCCAGGTAGTGGATTTTAGAAACAAAGCTACCACTTTCCGAAACGCAAATAGCCCTGGGGTTCACTCAGCCTACACCAGAAATGAGTACCAGGGCAATTTCTGGGAGCAAAGACGGCCGGGCTGACAACTCCATCCCATCTAGTGTCAACCAAAGTATTATGTGCACTCGAGTTTGAAGGTTGATTGTGAAGTAACCAACATACCTACATAAAATCCAATACCATCATAATTTTCGTCGTTCTATTTTACGTTAGTTCATGTAGGTTTGGAGATGGAGCCCATCACTTCCGAGCGAGGCGCGCCATGATGTGTGTGGGCTCTTTTTCGGCAACGCTGTACAGCTTTCCCCGGAGCGGCTAGCTGGTGAACTATGTCTTTTTTTCCACTACAAATACAAACTGATATAAAATAAGTGAATTAATTTACGTATTTCACAGTCATACAGCATAACTTTTCGATGTATAAGGATTAGCACGCGACCAAGAACTACATTTTCCAACCACCCCGAGCCGAGAAAAATAATGATAACAACTTTGTTTCTTGGACACACAAAATTTTGAAATTAATAAACTAGTTATACAACATTCCAATATAAGTTACATTGTGTTAAAATTTCGATGCCGGGTTTTGGAGATAATAATTCTTAAATGTGACGCATGGTTGAAACACGCTTAAAAAACGTGCACTTTTTGTGTTCCAACTGCAATAAAAAAATATTCAAATATAAATTTAAAATGTCAAACCTACACGAACTAACGTAAAATAGAACGGCGAAAATGATGTTATTGGATTGTATGTAGGCCTATTGGTTACTTCACAAAGAACCTTCAAACTCGAGTACACATAATACTTTGGTCGACAGTAGTGCCGATGTCACAAAAAGTGGAAGCCTCTGCCTTTCACTACTTCCAGGGCCTCCATGGCCTGTACGGAGTTGGCTTTGCTTTGCTATTATATTTCTTAGTACGAGATGTTCGCTTGGCGAATGTTTTTTGTTGGCTATGTTTCCCTTACGGTGTGAAACACACGTTCAATTTTTCTGCCCCATTATTTTTAATTTCGTGAATTGCAGTCTGAACGCGGTGTTCTGATTTGTTTAATATTGGTGTTTCAGTTTAATTGCTTTTCTGTAATATTCATGTCAACTCACCTTTTTTCTGTAGTGTCTTTCTAGACGTACCATACCGTCACATTTTCTCACGAGTACTGAGCTCTCTCCAGCGGTAACGCTCGCAATGTGCATGGGGCTGTGCTGTGATTGGCTGCTCTCTCGCCACACCTTCATGCTAGAAGGTTCGGCGCGCTGACGTCACTACCGCTATATAGCCTTAGGTCTCCCGGCCTACAGTGTCTACTCTCGTCCACTCTTCTCAACTGATCACACCTGCTCACGTCATACCTGCTGGGGTTACTGCCCTCTCGGGGTACCTCTGGCTGCCGGAGTCTCTTCTCCGCCGGCATAATCTCTCTGCTGGACCTGGCTGCCTGGCCGGGCAGTCTAAATTCATCAGCCTGCACTTCAACCAAAATCTTCAACACGGATCTACTCTGCAAATTTTGATTCTAAGGACATCACTTCACCAGCCGCGGGAGGTATTACCAAGAGCCTCTCTATGCTGGTCGCTTTTTTAAGGAGAATCTACCATCATCAACTCTAGTTCCGAACCCGGAACCCTGGAGTATGCCTGACTGACCTCGCACAAGCCCGAGCGGGCGCACTAAATTACTGCCAGCTACTGATGACCTCCGGCAGCCGGCCTACCTTCGGAAGATGGTTAAGGAGATCTGATACTTCCTGTATCATACAACAGAAGAGGTGGTAACCCTTTCACTTCTTACACTCTGCCCGGATTCTTCCCGTCAGAAGAGTATTTTGTTTTAATCTACTCTGGGATGAATTTAAATTATTATGCTTCTTTTACTCAGTAATTTTATATTTAATCCTTTAAAGTTAGTTACAGCTCTATTTACGTTTCCTGGAGAAACAAGTAATTTTTAATTGTTACTATTTTTTATTGTCAATTTTAAAGTAATTTCCTTGAAGCTATTCATTCCTGCCAATATATTTGCTTTATATTAAATAAATATCATTTAAATCTAAGTTTTAACATTTTGGTCTTTTCCCGCACTGTCCTTCATTATCACCTCTTGTGCCCGAAACCTCATTCTGTCTAAATCCCTTAGGATGTACCACATCCATTAGGTACACCCTTTACCATGGTACCTCAACCCCGGATCGAACCCAGAACCTTCATTCTGAGACCACAAATTCAATTCAAAAAAAACTGGTGCAATCTAATATTTGTTTTATACATTTCAGTATATCGTGGCTAGCGCGGGAGATCTGCGGGAAGGCGGAAACAATCCCAGCATATTATACAACCGGTTTCTTTCCGGAGAGCAGGTCTGTCTGGTGCCACAAGCAGCTTTGGTGAGTGAGTTGTTCCAACTTTTCCAGCCATGCCGCCAATAATTGATGATAAACTGTTAAATTCTCGGGCGGCCTACAAAGGTCAACTCACCCGTTTTCAAAAATATTTAGCTACTCTACCGAAAGAGGAACAAAACCTTGACATTATATCTCAGCGTTTAAAAGCTTTTGAACAGGCGTACGAGAAATATGATCTCGTGCAACTTGAAATTGAAATCAAAAGTCCGGAACATCAATCAGATAGGGAAGAAGTAGAGAGTAATTACTTTGATACACATGCTCAGGCTGTGGCATTAGTTAGAACTTTGACCCTGGCGTTGAAGGTAGAGGAAACTCAAGGAAGAATTAGCGACCATGGGAATGGTATCAAACCATTGCTACCTAAAATTGAAATTCCGCACTTTTCAGGAAAGGAAGAGATGTGGCAATCATTCTTTGAACTGTTCAGTTCATTAGTACATAATAATGCCACACTTCCAGAAATTCAGAAATTTCATTACTTAAAATCCATTTTGCAGGGACCACCCCTTCAACTTATAAGAGAACTCCCCTTAACAGGAGAAAACTATAACATTGCTATAGAGCTTCTTAAAGGCCGTTATGGCAATGAAAAATTATGTTTACAAAGGCATATTCAAGCCTTATTTAGCCTGCCCACCTTGCGAGCTGAAAGCTTGTCAACACTGCGAGCCTTAAGTGACACGGTCCAACTACATGTCAGAGCATTGGCACGGTTGAATCAACCGGTCGAGCATTGGGATCTATTCTTAATTCACTTGGTTACTTCTAAATTTGATTCATCAACCTTAAAGGCATGGGAGAGGGAACTAACAAATGACACGTCATATACCTATGATTCGTTACTTACGTTTATGAATAATAGATGTCAGGTTTTGTCAGCTGTAGCCTGTCATATGTCAGGAAGTGCAGATAACAAATCTAATGTTGTGAAACCAGTCGGTGCAAAAATAAACAAATCTGCTGTCTTTACTGTTCAGCATAATTCAACGGATTGTATTCTCTGTAAAGCACCTCACAGGTTATATTCCTGCGTTGCCTTTAAAGCCCTTTCTACCGACGAAAGACGCAAATTAATAGCTCAAAAAAGATATTGCTACAACTGTTTGTCAACTAGGCATATGGTGCCTGATTGCTTATCTAAAAATACTTGCTCCCATTGCAAGGCTCAACATCATACCTTGCTTCATAGGTTTGAAAAGCCACGTCAGGCTCCTTCCCCTGGATGTTCTAAAGATGCATCCCCAGGAGCTAATGCGCAATCTTATACTCAGAGCTCTAGCTCAATTCGTAGTTCCCAGGTGCTACTATCAACCGTGTTATTAAAAGTTCAAGATTCATCTGGTAGATGGCTTGAAGCACGTGCCCTATTGGATAATGCCGCCACCCATGACTTCATAAGTGAGCGTCTCATTAAGAAACTTGGTCTTCCCAAGCAACCTACATTAATTCAGGTTACCGGTATTAACAATAGCAATGTTAAATCTTTGCATTTTGTTCGTGTTCACATCAAAGATGCTGTGAATTGTAACACAACATTTCAGTTGAATTGCCTTGCCATTGATACTATTGGCAGTAACACCCCTAGTAATTCTTTTGAAATTAGAAATTGGCAATTTCCTCATAACATTCAGTTGGCGGATCCAACATTTAATACGAGCGCTCCGGTAGACATACTTCTCAGTGCCCAAGTATTTTGGCAATGTCTCCTTAGCTCTAAGGTTAAAATATCACCAGGAGTGTTTGTTCATCATACCAAGCTAGGTTGGTTAGTAACGGGTCAAGTCCCTCGTAAGTCATTTCAAAATTTCTCTCAATGTCATTTTGTCAATACAAGTCTCGATTACAACTTAGAAAGATTTTGGAAAATCGAAACTATAGATTCAGTTTCACCTTCCTCGGTTGAAAATGAAATGTGTGAAAAACTGTTTCGCGAAACGACCAAACGCAATTCAGAGGGTAGATTTGTCGTAACAATGCCCCGAGTGGATAATCCACCTCTTTTATTTGAAACACACCCTAGGGCTCTTAGAGCACTCTATGCTGTGGAAAGCAAATTTAAACGTGACCCTGTTGTTAAAACTCAATACTCCACATTTATGGAGGAATATGAGGCACTTGATCACATGGAGGTTGTTACCAAGAAAGATGATGCTTCTTATACCCCATCTGAAGTCATTTACTTCAATCATCATCCAGTTTGGAAGAATGAGATTTTAAAGGAAAACATAAGAGTGGTCTTTAATGGCTCTGCATTGGATGCCAATGGAACTTCTCTGAATGACACATTATTATCAGGCCCTCCTATTCAATCTGACATTTCTTCTGTCTTGATGAATTTTCGCTTGTTCCCTATCGCAGTGATATCTGATATCAAGCAAATGTATAGGCAGATTTTGGTCAATCAACAACAGCGCGACCTTCAGAGAATTCTTTGGCACGACGAGCCTACTAAACCTGTCAAGATTTTTCGGCTAAAAACATTAACCTATGGACTAAAGCCCTCTGCTTTTTTAGCCATACGTACGTTGAAATTACTTGCTGAACAGGATGGCCCGTTGTATTCTCCTAAGGCTTCTGAAGTGTTAAAATCATCATTTTACGTTGACGACTTTCTTCATTCATTTGAGTCAGTATCTGAAGCACTGCAGGTCTCTAAAGATTTGACAGCTTTGCTTTTGGGAGGCGGATTTTCCTTGTGCAAGTGGAACTCTAATTCGGAAGAATTTCTTTCTAAATTTCCATTAACTTCAGTCTATAACGACTCAGTAGAGCTTCTTCAAGAAAGTAATTCTATCAAAACTCTAGGCATCTATTGGAGTCCTCAAAAGGATTTTTTCTTTTTCAAAATTAATCTCAGTGACATCAAACCGCAAACTAAGCGGCAAATTTTGTCTGAGATTGCAAAGATATTTGATCCTCTCCAATTTTTGGCGCCAATTATTGTCACAGCAAAGCTTTTCATGCAGGACCTTTGGTCCTTGAAAACTGGTTGGGATGAACCAGTTCCTTCAGAGTTGCAAAAAAATTGGATTTCTTATAGAAATAGTTTGGAAGATCTCTCCAATGTTATTATCCCGCGAGTGATTATTCCCTTTCCCTCCTGTGGAGGATATGAACTTCACATCTTTGCCGATAGCTCATTGAAAGCTTATGGGTGTTGTGCGTATATTGTTTGCCGCAATTTTGACCAGTCATATTTCTTTTCCAATTTAATTTGCGCTAAGTCAAAGGTGGCCCCTCTTAAAACTTTATCCTTGCCACGACTGGAACTTTGTGCTGCTCTTCTGGCGGTTGAATTATCGGTCAAAATCCGCCAATGTTTGAAAATCCGATTTATCAAAACTTACTTTTGGAGTGACTCAGCCATCACGTTGGCATGGATTGCCAAACCTCCCTCGCATTGGCAGGTGTTTGTAGCTAATAGAGTGTCCAAAATTCAACAATTGTCTAACTTTGAACAATGGCATCATGTATCTGGCAAGGAGAACCCTGCAGATGTCATTTCTCGGGGATGTTCCCCTCTTATGTTGGCTAACCTGACATTATACTGGCACGGTCCCCCTTGGCTTCTGCAAGAACCTTCCGCTTGGCCAAATTTTCCTCTTCCGGAGTTATCAGACTTGCCGGATGCTGGTAAGATTACTGGATCTTCTCTTCTCGTTTCTGACTCTCCCCTTCTCTTGCAGCGATATTCCTCTTTCCATAAATTGGTGAGGGTTATGGCTTATCTCCTTCGATGGAAATATTTTGTGGTAGAACAACCCCTTTTTCCTAAGCCATATTTAACCCTTTCTGAATTAGGTTTAGCCACTACAAAAATCTTATGGCTTACTCAACAAGAAATATTCTCTGAAGAATGCCAGGTGTTGTCCCAAGGTCAATCCCTTAAGAAATCGAGTAGGCTTTCATCACTCGCCCCTTTTTTGGATACTGATGGTTTACTAAGAGTTGGAGGACGTTTATCTTTGGCTGATCTTTCCGAGGATAAAAAAACACCCAATTATTCTTCCTTCAAAGCATCATGTCACTTCCCTAATCATTCGTCAGTATCATTACCAGCATCTTCATGCTGGAACTCGTACATTACTTTCTGTCATTCGTGAAAGGTATTGGCCCATAAACGGAGTCCATGAAGTTACCTCTGTTATCCGGAAGTGCATTCCATGTTTTAAATCCAACCCTAAAATTACCACTCAGCTCATGGGTGATCTTCCCAACTTTAGATCTGCGCCTGCTAGACCTTTTGCCTTTACGGGGGTGGATTATTCCGGGCCTTTTGTTTACAGAAAAAATTCTCCTGAGGCCAAAAAATGTATTTTTGGAAAACTCTATATTTCGCTGTTTGTATGTATGGTCACCGGAGCAGTTCACTTAGAACTAGTTACCAACGCCTCTACTGCTTATTTTTTGGCAGCTTTTGCCAGATTTTCTGCTCGCCGAGGTCTTCCTTCAGAAGTATTCTCAGACAATGCTAAAAATTTTATCGGAGCTTCTGAGCAAATTAAGAGAGCTCTTACTCAAAATTCAGCGCTGGAAAGGATTACTGATTATGCTCACCAGAGAAATTTCAAGTGGCACTTCATCCCCCCTTATGCACCTCATCAAGGTGGACGGTGGGAGTCTTGTGTGAAACTCACCAAGAAGCACCTTAGACGTGTTTATGGCCACACCCCCCTTTCTCATGAAGAGTTTAATTCCTTAATTATTTTTATTGAGGGCATAATTAATTCTCGTCCTTTATCACCCTTATCTAATGACCCTTCAGATCTTCTACCATTAACGCCGGGCCATTTTCTTATCGGTGGTCCATTGACTGCCTCCCCACCTTTGTTATATTCTAATTCTCAATCTTCTTTAGCCATTTCTTGGCGCAAAATTGAAAGTTTGCGCAACAATTTTTGGCGCCGCTGGAGGTTGGAATACCTCGGTTTGCTTCAGCAGCGTGGTAAATGGCTTGTTTCCTGCTCTAACCTTCAGGTGGGGGACTTGGTGCTTTTGAAAGACCCTAGTCCTCCTCTTGTTTGGAATTTGGGTGGGGTTGTTGAGTGCTTTCCTGGCAGAGATGGTAGGGTTCGCGTGGTAAAACTGCAGACTTCTGCTGGTCATTTTCTTAGGCCAATCACCATGATTGCTCCTTTGCCACGCGAGGCCTAACTTCTGCGCTTTCTTACTGCAATTTTTTCTCGCCCCTCCCAGCATGTTCGCTTGGCGAATGTTTTTTGTTGGCTATGTTTCCCTTACGGTGTGAAACACACGTTCAATTTTTCTGCCCCATTATTTTTAATTTCGTGAATTGCAGTCTGAACGCGGTGTTCTGATTTGTTTAATATTGGTGTTTCAGTTTAATTGCTTTTCTGTAATATTCATGTCAACTCACCTTTTTTCTGTAGTGTCTTTCTAGACGTACCATACCGTCACATTTTCTCACGAGTACTGAGCTCTCTCCAGCGGTAACGCTCGCAATGTGCATGGGGCTGTGCTGTGATTGGCTGCTCTCTCGCCACACCTTCATGCTAGAAGGTTCGGCGCGCTGACGTCACTACCGCTATATAGCCTTAGGTCTCCCGGCCTACAGTGTCTACTCTCGTCCACTCTTCTCAACTGATCACACCTGCTCACGTCATACCTGCTGGGGTTACTGCCCTCTCGGGGTACCTCTGGCTGCCGGAGTCTCTTCTCCGCCGGCATAATCTCTCTGCTGGACCTGGCTGCCTGGCCGGGCAGTCTAAATTCATCAGCCTGCACTTCAACCAAAATCTTCAACACGGATCTACTCTGCAAATTTTGATTCTAAGGACATCACTTCACCAGCCGCGGGAGGTATTACCAAGAGCCTCTCTATGCTGGTCGCTTTTTTAAGGAGAATCTACCATCATCAACTCTAGTTCCGAACCCGGAACCCTGGAGTATGCCTGACTGACCTCGCACAAGCCCGAGCGGGCGCACTAAATTACTGCCAGCTACTGATGACCTCCGGCAGCCGGCCTACCTTCGGAAGATGGTTAAGGAGATCTGATACTTCCTGTATCATACAACAGAAGAGGTGGTAACCCTTTCACTTCTTACACTCTGCCCGGATTCTTCCCGTCAGAAGAGTATTTTGTTTTAATCTACTCTGGGATGAATTTAAATTATTATGCTTCTTTTACTCAGTAATTTTATATTTAATCCTTTAAAGTTAGTTACAGCTCTATTTACGTTTCCTGGAGAAACAAGTAATTTTTAATTGTTACTATTTTTTATTGTCAATTTTAAAGTAATTTCCTTGAAGCTATTCATTCCTGCCAATATATTTGCTTTATATTAAATAAATATCATTTAAATCTAAGTTTTAACATTTTGGTCTTTTCCCGCACTGTCCTTCATTATCACCTCTTGTGCCCGAAACCTCATTCTGTCTAAATCCCTTAGGATGTACCACATCCATTAGGTACACCCTTTACCATGGTACCTCAACCCCGGATCGAACCCAGAACCTTCATTCTGAGACCACAAATTCAATTCAAAAAAAACTGGTGCAATCTAATATTTGTTTTATACATTTCAGTATATCGTGGCTAGCGCGGGAGATCTGCGGGAAGGCGGAAACAATCCCAGCATATTATACAACCGGTTTCTTTCCGGAGAGCAGGTCTGTCTGGTGCCACAAGCAGCTTTGGTGAGTGAGTTGTTCCAACTTTTCCAGCCATGCCGCCAATAATTGATGATAAACTGTTAAATTCTCGGGCGGCCTACAAAGGTCAACTCACCCGTTTTCAAAAATATTTAGCTACTCTACCGAAAGAGGAACAAAACCTTGACATTATATCTCAGCGTTTAAAAGCTTTTGAACAGGCGTACGAGAAATATGATCTCGTGCAACTTGAAATTGAAATCAAAAGTCCGGAACATCAATCAGATAGGGAAGAAGTAGAGAGTAATTACTTTGATACACATGCTCAGGCTGTGGCATTAGTTAGAACTTTGACCCTGGCGTTGAAGGTAGAGGAAACTCAAGGAAGAATTAGCGACCATGGGAATGGTATCAAACCATTGCTACCTAAAATTGAAATTCCGCACTTTTCAGGAAAGGAAGAGATGTGGCAATCATTCTTTGAACTGTTCAGTTCATTAGTACATAATAATGCCACACTTCCAGAAATTCAGAAATTTCATTACTTAAAATCCATTTTGCAGGGACCACCCCTTCAACTTATAAGAGAACTCCCCTTAACAGGAGAAAACTATAACATTGCTATAGAGCTTCTTAAAGGCCGTTATGGCAATGAAAAATTATGTTTACAAAGGCATATTCAAGCCTTATTTAGCCTGCCCACCTTGCGAGCTGAAAGCTTGTCAACACTGCGAGCCTTAAGTGACACGGTCCAACTACATGTCAGAGCATTGGCACGGTTGAATCAACCGGTCGAGCATTGGGATCTATTCTTAATTCACTTGGTTACTTCTAAATTTGATTCATCAACCTTAAAGGCATGGGAGAGGGAACTAACAAATGACACGTCATATACCTATGATTCGTTACTTACGTTTATGAATAATAGATGTCAGGTTTTGTCAGCTGTAGCCTGTCATATGTCAGGAAGTGCAGATAACAAATCTAATGTTGTGAAACCAGTCGGTGCAAAAATAAACAAATCTGCTGTCTTTACTGTTCAGCATAATTCAACGGATTGTATTCTCTGTAAAGCACCTCACAGGTTATATTCCTGCGTTGCCTTTAAAGCCCTTTCTACCGACGAAAGACGCAAATTAATAGCTCAAAAAAGATATTGCTACAACTGTTTGTCAACTAGGCATATGGTGCCTGATTGCTTATCTAAAAATACTTGCTCCCATTGCAAGGCTCAACATCATACCTTGCTTCATAGGTTTGAAAAGCCACGTCAGGCTCCTTCCCCTGGATGTTCTAAAGATGCATCCCCAGGAGCTAATGCGCAATCTTATACTCAGAGCTCTAGCTCAATTCGTAGTTCCCAGGTGCTACTATCAACCGTGTTATTAAAAGTTCAAGATTCATCTGGTAGATGGCTTGAAGCACGTGCCCTATTGGATAATGCCGCCACCCATGACTTCATAAGTGAGCGTCTCATTAAGAAACTTGGTCTTCCCAAGCAACCTACATTAATTCAGGTTACCGGTATTAACAATAGCAATGTTAAATCTTTGCATTTTGTTCGTGTTCACATCAAAGATGCTGTGAATTGTAACACAACATTTCAGTTGAATTGCCTTGCCATTGATACTATTGGCAGTAACACCCCTAGTAATTCTTTTGAAATTAGAAATTGGCAATTTCCTCATAACATTCAGTTGGCGGATCCAACATTTAATACGAGCGCTCCGGTAGACATACTTCTCAGTGCCCAAGTATTTTGGCAATGTCTCCTTAGCTCTAAGGTTAAAATATCACCAGGAGTGTTTGTTCATCATACCAAGCTAGGTTGGTTAGTAACGGGTCAAGTCCCTCGTAAGTCATTTCAAAATTTCTCTCAATGTCATTTTGTCAATACAAGTCTCGATTACAACTTAGAAAGATTTTGGAAAATCGAAACTATAGATTCAGTTTCACCTTCCTCGGTTGAAAATGAAATGTGTGAAAAACTGTTTCGCGAAACGACCAAACGCAATTCAGAGGGTAGATTTGTCGTAACAATGCCCCGAGTGGATAATCCACCTCTTTTATTTGAAACACACCCTAGGGCTCTTAGAGCACTCTATGCTGTGGAAAGCAAATTTAAACGTGACCCTGTTGTTAAAACTCAATACTCCACATTTATGGAGGAATATGAGGCACTTGATCACATGGAGGTTGTTACCAAGAAAGATGATGCTTCTTATACCCCATCTGAAGTCATTTACTTCAATCATCATCCAGTTTGGAAGAATGAGATTTTAAAGGAAAACATAAGAGTGGTCTTTAATGGCTCTGCATTGGATGCCAATGGAACTTCTCTGAATGACACATTATTATCAGGCCCTCCTATTCAATCTGACATTTCTTCTGTCTTGATGAATTTTCGCTTGTTCCCTATCGCAGTGATATCTGATATCAAGCAAATGTATAGGCAGATTTTGGTCAATCAACAACAGCGCGACCTTCAGAGAATTCTTTGGCACGACGAGCCTACTAAACCTGTCAAGATTTTTCGGCTAAAAACATTAACCTATGGACTAAAGCCCTCTGCTTTTTTAGCCATACGTACGTTGAAATTACTTGCTGAACAGGATGGCCCGTTGTATTCTCCTAAGGCTTCTGAAGTGTTAAAATCATCATTTTACGTTGACGACTTTCTTCATTCATTTGAGTCAGTATCTGAAGCACTGCAGGTCTCTAAAGATTTGACAGCTTTGCTTTTGGGAGGCGGATTTTCCTTGTGCAAGTGGAACTCTAATTCGGAAGAATTTCTTTCTAAATTTCCATTAACTTCAGTCTATAACGACTCAGTAGAGCTTCTTCAAGAAAGTAATTCTATCAAAACTCTAGGCATCTATTGGAGTCCTCAAAAGGATTTTTTCTTTTTCAAAATTAATCTCAGTGACATCAAACCGCAAACTAAGCGGCAAATTTTGTCTGAGATTGCAAAGATATTTGATCCTCTCCAATTTTTGGCGCCAATTATTGTCACAGCAAAGCTTTTCATGCAGGACCTTTGGTCCTTGAAAACTGGTTGGGATGAACCAGTTCCTTCAGAGTTGCAAAAAAATTGGATTTCTTATAGAAATAGTTTGGAAGATCTCTCCAATGTTATTATCCCGCGAGTGATTATTCCCTTTCCCTCCTGTGGAGGATATGAACTTCACATCTTTGCCGATAGCTCATTGAAAGCTTATGGGTGTTGTGCGTATATTGTTTGCCGCAATTTTGACCAGTCATATTTCTTTTCCAATTTAATTTGCGCTAAGTCAAAGGTGGCCCCTCTTAAAACTTTATCCTTGCCACGACTGGAACTTTGTGCTGCTCTTCTGGCGGTTGAATTATCGGTCAAAATCCGCCAATGTTTGAAAATCCGATTTATCAAAACTTACTTTTGGAGTGACTCAGCCATCACGTTGGCATGGATTGCCAAACCTCCCTCGCATTGGCAGGTGTTTGTAGCTAATAGAGTGTCCAAAATTCAACAATTGTCTAACTTTGAACAATGGCATCATGTATCTGGCAAGGAGAACCCTGCAGATGTCATTTCTCGGGGATGTTCCCCTCTTATGTTGGCTAACCTGACATTATACTGGCACGGTCCCCCTTGGCTTCTGCAAGAACCTTCCGCTTGGCCAAATTTTCCTCTTCCGGAGTTATCAGACTTGCCGGATGCTGGTAAGATTACTGGATCTTCTCTTCTCGTTTCTGACTCTCCCCTTCTCTTGCAGCGATATTCCTCTTTCCATAAATTGGTGAGGGTTATGGCTTATCTCCTTCGATGGAAATATTTTGTGGTAGAACAACCCCTTTTTCCTAAGCCATATTTAACCCTTTCTGAATTAGGTTTAGCCACTACAAAAATCTTATGGCTTACTCAACAAGAAATATTCTCTGAAGAATGCCAGGTGTTGTCCCAAGGTCAATCCCTTAAGAAATCGAGTAGGCTTTCATCACTCGCCCCTTTTTTGGATACTGATGGTTTACTAAGAGTTGGAGGACGTTTATCTTTGGCTGATCTTTCCGAGGATAAAAAAACACCCAATTATTCTTCCTTCAAAGCATCATGTCACTTCCCTAATCATTCGTCAGTATCATTACCAGCATCTTCATGCTGGAACTCGTACATTACTTTCTGTCATTCGTGAAAGGTATTGGCCCATAAACGGAGTCCATGAAGTTACCTCTGTTATCCGGAAGTGCATTCCATGTTTTAAATCCAACCCTAAAATTACCACTCAGCTCATGGGTGATCTTCCCAACTTTAGATCTGCGCCTGCTAGACCTTTTGCCTTTACGGGGGTGGATTATTCCGGGCCTTTTGTTTACAGAAAAAATTCTCCTGAGGCCAAAAAATGTATTTTTGGAAAACTCTATATTTCGCTGTTTGTATGTATGGTCACCGGAGCAGTTCACTTAGAACTAGTTACCAACGCCTCTACTGCTTATTTTTTGGCAGCTTTTGCCAGATTTTCTGCTCGCCGAGGTCTTCCTTCAGAAGTATTCTCAGACAATGCTAAAAATTTTATCGGAGCTTCTGAGCAAATTAAGAGAGCTCTTACTCAAAATTCAGCGCTGGAAAGGATTACTGATTATGCTCACCAGAGAAATTTCAAGTGGCACTTCATCCCCCCTTATGCACCTCATCAAGGTGGACGGTGGGAGTCTTGTGTGAAACTCACCAAGAAGCACCTTAGACGTGTTTATGGCCACACCCCCCTTTCTCATGAAGAGTTTAATTCCTTAATTATTTTTATTGAGGGCATAATTAATTCTCGTCCTTTATCACCCTTATCTAATGACCCTTCAGATCTTCTACCATTAACGCCGGGCCATTTTCTTATCGGTGGTCCATTGACTGCCTCCCCACCTTTGTTATATTCTAATTCTCAATCTTCTTTAGCCATTTCTTGGCGCAAAATTGAAAGTTTGCGCAACAATTTTTGGCGCCGCTGGAGGTTGGAATACCTCGGTTTGCTTCAGCAGCGTGGTAAATGGCTTGTTTCCTGCTCTAACCTTCAGGTGGGGGACTTGGTGCTTTTGAAAGACCCTAGTCCTCCTCTTGTTTGGAATTTGGGTGGGGTTGTTGAGTGCTTTCCTGGCAGAGATGGTAGGGTTCGCGTGGTAAAACTGCAGACTTCTGCTGGTCATTTTCTTAGGCCAATCACCATGATTGCTCCTTTGCCACGCGAGGCCTAACTTCTGCGCTTTCTTACTGCAATTTTTTCTCGCCCCTCCCAGCATGTTCGCTTGGCGAATGTTTTTTGTTGGCTATGTTTCCCTTACGGTGTGAAACACACGTTCAATTTTTCTGCCCCATTATTTTTAATTTCGTGAATTGCAGTCTGAACGCGGTGTTCTGATTTGTTTAATATTGGTGTTTCAGTTTAATTGCTTTTCTGTAATATTCATGTCAACTCACCTTTTTTCTGTAGTGTCTTTCTAGACGTACCATACCGTCACATTTTCTCACGAGTACTGAGCTCTCTCCAGCGGTAACGCTCGCAATGTGCATGGGGCTGTGCTGTGATTGGCTGCTCTCTCGCCACACCTTCATGCTAGAAGGTTCGGCGCGCTGACGTCACTACCGCTATATAGCCTTAGGTCTCCCGGCCTACAGTGTCTACTCTCGTCCACTCTTCTCAACTGATCACACCTGCTCACGTCATACCTGCTGGGGTTACTGCCCTCTCGGGGTACCTCTGGCTGCCGGAGTCTCTTCTCCGCCGGCATAATCTCTCTGCTGGACCTGGCTGCCTGGCCGGGCAGTCTAAATTCATCAGCCTGCACTTCAACCAAAATCTTCAACACGGATCTACTCTGCAAATTTTGATTCTAAGGACATCACTTCACCAGCCGCGGGAGGTATTACCAAGAGCCTCTCTATGCTGGTCGCTTTTTTAAGGAGAATCTACCATCATCAACTCTAGTTCCGAACCCGGAACCCTGGAGTATGCCTGACTGACCTCGCACAAGCCCGAGCGGGCGCACTAAATTACTGCCAGCTACTGATGACCTCCGGCAGCCGGCCTACCTTCGGAAGATGGTTAAGGAGATCTGATACTTCCTGTATCATACAACAGAAGAGGTGGTAACCCTTTCACTTCTTACACTCTGCCCGGATTCTTCCCGTCAGAAGAGTATTTTGTTTTAATCTACTCTGGGATGAATTTAAATTATTATGCTTCTTTTACTCAGTAATTTTATATTTAATCCTTTAAAGTTAGTTACAGCTCTATTTACGTTTCCTGGAGAAACAAGTAATTTTTAATTGTTACTATTTTTTATTGTCAATTTTAAAGTAATTTCCTTGAAGCTATTCATTCCTGCCAATATATTTGCTTTATATTAAATAAATATCATTTAAATCTAAGTTTTAACATTTTGGTCTTTTCCCGCACTGTCCTTCATTATCACCTCTTGAGCCCGAAACCTCATTCTGTCTAAATCCCTTAGGATGTACCACATCCATTAGGTACACCCTTTTCCACGAGACGCATCCAGAAAGTACGTTTCCCTATTTTTAAAAAGACAAAACAGTTATATGCAAAACTTTATTGGGAACAGGTACAGCAATGTGTCAGTTATTATCATTTTAGATAATTATGTGGACTTCGCTGGGGTCTGGCGTTACGTTACGGTGACGGGACGAAATGTACCGAGAATGCACAGAGGTGTGTGACGTCATAGTACTGCTTGAGCTTCCTCCTTTCCCAGCGCGCTCCAGTGAGCGTGACGTCATCCAGCCAGCTACCTCCTTTGACCTTGGTTTGCACTTGCTTTTTTCTCTTTTTCCTTTTTTTCTTTTTTTAATTTTATTTATTTTTGCTAACGGACTTTGAGTTCACGCAGCATTTGTAGCATTTGTAGCATTCAAAATGATATAAAGTCTAGTCTTTCAGACTGACTATCAGTGTTTTTTTTTTTTTACATAGGCACCAAACGAATTGAGACACTTGTCACAGCTTGGTATCAACCATTGTATATCTGTGTCACAGAAGTCTGCGCCTGCGAATGGAACCAGCGTGTAATATTCGTCTTCGGGTCTTCGTCAGTGTGAAAATGCTGACCGGAGAACAGACATTTCTTGAGGCGCAAGAAAAGGAGGAAATCTCTGGGAGCAAGATGAGGACTGTACTGCGCATGATCAAACAGCTCCCAGCCAAACTTCTGTAGAACAGTTGCTGTCCTCATCTTGCTCCACATTTCCTGGCAAATTAAAATGCAAATTATTGTTCTTTGTAATCAGTCTTCTTCTTTTGCTTCAGCGTTTATCCTGCCTCGTGGCAGGGTCCGCTTTGTGAATTCGCTGTCCACTCCACTTTACTCGGTCATGGGCCATGTTCGGATGTAGGTTGACGCTATTCATATCCCTGTGCAGTGTGTCGGCCCAACGCACAGTGGGTCAAAATCGAAATCTAGGGGGACAAAATTATTTTTAAGTTTTAATCATGAATTTAGAGTGAAAGCAACGTATATAATTTGTTTCCTTCATTATAAAAATCAGTTTAAGCTACGTCTACACATTCAAGAAATTGTCTATGACTAGGAGTTGGATAGAACATTCAGTTATCTCTTGAGAACAATTTTCTACCCCTAATTTACTTCTAACAAAGTCCCCAAGTTCCACTTTTGACATAATCGTCTATCCCAGTGCTTCAAACAGTTGTAAACGTGTGAGAACTGGTTGCGCGGCATCTTCTAAAACGTAAAATAACTAAGTAAGTTGCAAAAAGATGCAAAAAATCTTATAACAGGCGTAAACTACAAGACTTGATCGACATTTTAACATTAAGTAGAAAGTGACGCAGAGTGACGCGACTTACTAAAAATCTAAGTGAAAATATAATGTTAAAGATGATAGTTAAATAGTATATAATGCAAATATAGCTAAAATTACGTAACAATTACGCCCATTAATAACTGAAACACGTTACAAAGATCATACCTTCAGCTGCATGTTCCATCTTAAAGCATCACACTAACCACAAAGACAACCAAACCACAGCCACTTACATTCACCCTCCAATTCAGACTGCTCGAACAGTGGTGACAGATTTACACTAAGATGCGTTTATATCCCAGAATAGTGAGCGGCAATTATATGAGAATGCTGTAGAAGTAATAAATTTTGATTTTTTAATTATGAAAATAAATAATTTTGTCCTCCTAGATTTCGATTTTGACCCACTGTCCAACGTTGTCTCGGTCGCCCCTTTGGTGAGGTTTGAAGCCATTTTTCAGTGTTGCCTAAGTAAACCTCACAATGTTCACGGCTAGTCAGGCAAATCGTGAAGCCAAGAGATTCAAAACACTCAGGCTTAAACTCATGAACATAGACAAGTCAATTTGGTTCAACAAAAAATGTATAGAACTAAATCTCACCCCTAAATATGTAAGAAGTCAGCCAAAGAATAGGAAATATTTCAACACCCCTCACAACGAGGTAACTAGTCGTGCACTCTACTCCGCTGTGCAGATCGCAGCCCGGCGGGAATTTCTACGTTTATTGCCAGCAAATATGAACTCTGCCTTTTGCGCATGCGTGCCCAACCTTTCCGTTGTGCTGTTGGAACTATAGCCAAGACCACAGGCCATGACATCATTTTAATACTCTTGGTAACAAAGAGAGGTTCTGATTTTTCGCACTCACACCAAGTGTATCTGAGTTTGTGAATATTTTGTCATTGCAGGTGTTATTATGCGATAAATTAATTTTGAATGAGAAATGTGTACTGGTGTTGACTTTCTTCAGTATGTAAAACTCAGTGAAGAACTCTTGATTAATTCTATAAATAATGTTTATGTTCGACAATGTCGAAATGTAAATATTATATGTCAGAAAACTGTATCATAATGAGGGTCATTATAACACTATTTTTCATTATGAAACAGTTTCTACCACCAATCAGAACTCAGGAAACAGTTGTGTGACCAATTAGGTAAGGATAGCCTTGCATCTGCGCTTCTGCAGCCTTCTATTTTAAATTTCACTGCGTATCTAGTGTCATAGTGGGGGTATTTGAGGAGTTCAGTATTTAAAACTGGCGAAATCTCGAAAGATATTTATGAATATTTATCTTCGAACATAAAATAGAATTATCGTCGAACATAAACAGTCGAATGCAACTCGCTTATAATGGTAATTAAGACACTCGTATGGAAATTATAAAACTCGCTTCGCTCGTTTTATAAACATACATCACATAGTCATCTTGGCCGACACGCCTGAGGATTTGAATGAGTTTTTGAATGGTATGGACTCCGTCTTGAGGAAAGAATTCATCATGAACATTAATAAATATAAAACAAAAATCCTGGAATGCAGCCGAAATAAATCAGAAACATCTATGGACATCAAATTGGCAGGTGAAAAACTAAAGAAAGTAGGAGACTTCTGTTACTTAGGAAGCAAAATAACCAGTGATGGACGAAGCAAAGAGGATATAAAAAGTAGGTTATCACAGGGAAGGAATGGATTTCTACAGAAAAGGAATCTGTTGACATCGAATATAGATTTAGGTATTAGGAAGACATTTTTGAAGGCCTTTGTCTGGAGCGTGGCACTTTATGGAAGTGAAACTTGGACTATTGGTGCAGCAGAAAAGAGGAGAATTGAAGCATTTGAAATGTGGTGTTACAGGAGAATGATGAAGATCAGATGGGTAGTTAGGGTTACAAACGAAGAGGTATTAAGACGGGTGAAATAGAGAAAGATAATAATTTAGGATTTACTAATAGGACGCCCGGTTGTGGGACAGCATAAGGATGATGATGATGATGATTGTTGTTTTAAGGGGCCTAACATCGAGGTTATCGGTCCCTAATGGTTTGGGTGATCGTGAAGATGAATGATAATGACATGAAACCTACAATTAAAACCAACTACTGACTTAACAACTAATTTACGAACTACTGTAGAAGAAGAAATAAAAATCACGAGTTTCCAGTAGTAGCATATGATATGTAACATATGACATGTTATCCTACTATGTGTCTGCCGAAAGCACAAATCCCTTGTTAACAGTGAACTCTGTTGGTCATAGAAATAACTAATTGTAAAACTCATGTGCCAAATCCTTTCAGCAAATATGATATATATAACATTTTCACACCAAAAAACGATAATTTTAAGATGATTTATTGTAGGGATATCTTTAATGGGGCCTCCAAACCTCGAAGTAAACCGTATGCGATATACATTCCACATAGCCACATGACCGTCAGTACGTCGTGGTGCCAATCTCCGCCACCGCGCGCGCTCATTGTTTCTGTTTCATTCCCGTCCCATTTCCGTTTCATTTCTTCAAAATCACCCCCACCAAAAATATACAGCAGTACCAATCTCTGCCACTGCGCGCGCTCATTGTTTCCGTTGCATTTCCGTCCCGTTTCCGTGTCATTTCTTCAAAATCACCCCCACAAAAAATATACAGCAATCGAGTAGAAAGTTGTTACATATCAAAAAAATGGACAGGAGTAAAAGAAATGAGAATTGAGGGACTTGGATGGAAGGAGAGCCATGAAAGGTAGATAGGAGAGGGGAAAGGGCCCACCCTAAAGTCAGTATAAAACGGGAAAAGAACGGACCCAGCTCAGGAATACCTCAGGGTCGCCAACTCCCAAAGTCACCAGCCAAAAGCCCTTCAGGGTGTAGCACTATCCAGGGTGCACCAGATGGAGTGGGGCTACATACACCCTGCCTCCTTGAGGGCCTTGAGCAGAAGGCAGGAGATATGAAAAGAAAAACAAGAAGTTCCGTGACGAACTAAAGAGCCTACTTTTCTTAAAATTTAAGATCTATGCCAATGATTAATCTATATGGATCTATTTAGAATAATGCCGAAATTAAGTTGGTAATATCGAAATTTAAAATTAGTTCGAAATACTGTATACCTGACATAATGTAGCCTAATAGAGGACTACAGTTGGCCGCCCTGGTGACTGAATATATTCTTAGTTCCATCTCCCAGGTACTGAACCCATGTACCATGGCCTCAAAGAGGGTCGAATCCATGTACTTTGAGAAAGGAATGAAAGAATCATACAGTCTCTAAGGGAACGGAGAGAGATTTCAAGCCAGGATTATAGCCTAACATTGTGCAAGCGCTAGGGCCAGGTGTTCCTTAGATGAGCTCATGCCTCTTGACATTTATAAGGAGCCAGTCATGGATATTATTAGAACGAGTGGAAAGTTTTGACTGTAAGACGAAGAAGCTGGACTCGGAAATTGCTCTTACGTTGCAGGAATATGGCAACCTCGCTGCTGAGTCAGAACAGGAATAATTAAATTTAACCCGTTCACGAGTATAAAAATAAGTAAACAGATACAGTACGGTGAATCAATTTGGATTAGAGATTTTTGTGTAAAGAAAAACCTTGTAAAAATTGCACAGGAGAAAACTGCAAACGCAAGTAGACGTCATTGGGGGTTCACCGAGACCCAAGGAGTGGGAGAATAAAAAAAGAACAGCACCACCCACACAGTTGAGGACGAGAAATTAATTAATATCTCGGAAATGCACGATCGATTTCCATGCACAGGAAGATTATTTTACGTTTGGAAGACGAGCTGTCTGGAGATACGATTTTTATAATTGTGCGACAATTAGTTCAAAAGGTGGTCACGAAAAGGACTGGGATTTTATTTTTTGTGACTGAAAGGTATAAAACTCCTGGCCTCACCAAGCCAATCATGCAGTCTACGAGAGCCCGTGAGGGGAAGTGCTGCACCACATCGTATACGCAGTATTCAAGAGCCCGTTAGGGGGACGTTAAGCTGTATCAGACATCGATCCAGAGCCTGTGGGAGGCTATGTTACAAGTTCACCGAGTGTAGACCAGTTACGATATAAGTACGCTACGCTGAGGGTTAGCAGTTCGAGACTTTGAAGAGTCCTAAATTATAAAGAACATTAAATATACGGACTTTAAAGCAATATCGCCAAAGTAAGACACAGCTATCAGTAGGGAACTTCGAGTTCCAGAAGAACACTAGTTCAATACAGTTACGAAGTTATAAGAACTCCAACAAATAAACGGCGTTACGTTTAGTAAAGACATTGTTAAAGACATTAAGTCCTGTAAAGGAACTTTACAGTAATTACGATCGCGGAAGATAGAAGTTCAAGCGAAAGGAACTTAGGAACTTAGTTTCGAAACCAGAGGGAAAACGTACTCTAGTGAGAAAACGTCAAAAATATACGATAGACAGTATACGGTCCTCGAAGGGAGGCCAAGATATAGAAACTATAGGGTACGATAGACAGTATACGGTCCTCGAAGGGAGGCCAAGATATAGAAACTATAGGGTGCGATAGACCACCATATATAAATAGAGGTGACGGCAAAGAAAATACATTTATCGCCTAGTAAAAGCAGATAAAGTAAAGCTGAGTAATAGACAATAGAAGCGGTTTTGAGAGACTGAAACCAGTAGTTTCCATTGTAGGAGAGAGAAACTTTGAACGAGTAAAATCACACGTCCAATGCAGGTCGATAGGATTCACATCAGGGATCATCAACAGCCGACAGAAATTGTAAAAATCGTTGAGATACGCCCGTGTGATAGGAGTGAAGTGTAAATATTGTAAGAAAAGAAATAAGAGTATCATTTTAAGTGTTTTAGGTAAAGTGAAAGCGTTTTATGCACAGTGATATGTGTTATAATATGTACCAGAGTAATATTTTTTAGTGTTTTAATGTGTGTTCAAAACGGATACACCAGTGTATAAAAAAAATGTTGTCAGTGTTAAATATAGTGAATATGTGTCAAGAAATTTCTGTACATAAGATGAGATTGTACAATATGGAGTAGGTCAAGAAGGTGGGCCAAAATGTCACATCAAACGAGAATAAAGGTCAGAAAGCGACCTTAAACATGTAAGTAAAGATTTTCATTATGTTTTGGTGTCGGGAAAAATTTTGTGTACAATTCCACCGGAGTTTTGAGTAGAAGGGATGTTTTAAAATGAATAATAACTAAATAAGAACGCGATCTGAATGAAAATAAAGTTTTAAGAAATAATAAATAAGTATGTGAAATAATAAATCCTGTAGAGGAAATGCATGGAATAAAATGTCAGTATTTAATGAATGTTATAAAAGCAAGCGTGATAATAATAATTATAACAAAGATATTTACATTAAGGTAAATTTGAATTATATGAAAGAAATAGCTTTTGAGCTTTTGTAAGGAATGAAAACATGATGTGAATAACAAGGTAAAGAAATCTAAATAAATATTAAATTGAATGATATAAAAATATAGAGCGTTGAAGCCTTAACAAATGTATAAGACATGATGTGAATGCGTGTTCTTAAAAAGGGAGCGATTTATTGTCAACGGAAAAGATTAATATAAGAATTAAGATATGTATCAATTGTTACTATGAAATTTATCAGTTCTTTGGAAGACATTCGGCCGTAAAGCAATGTGTAGCGTAATGAAACGCAATTAAATAAAAAGTCACGCTAGGAACGTGTAAAAGTTAAAGTACTTGGTAAATTACTTATGGAGGGTAGTTGATTGCAGTGAATTGAGATATGTTGTAAGTCCTCTAATTGTGACGTAGATCACGAGGCCATGTGTGTATTATTTAAAAGGGAGCTAATGTATGGTATTATTGAGCGTAGGTCCTGTAAGCTACGGCATGACCCTAAATCGCGTTTTGTATAAGTCCTCTGATGTGGAAATGTTCCCGAGGCATGTTAAGAGATTCGAACCTAGAATCTTCTGGTTGTTAAAGCCCCTAATTATTCGTCGTAGAATGTGTATTAATCTTCCCAATCAATGAGGACCCTCTCATAATTAATAAATGCCAAGGTTACGAAAGTGGTTTATAAGCCAAAGAATATTGTTGAATGGAAATAAGTGAAGTAAAAGCCAGGTCTCTCCACAGAACTGAGAATAATGTGAAGGTTTGTTTTAAAGCATTGAAGAGAGCTGCCACCGTAGGTTAGGCAGAGAGTCGCTTTCGTTGTCATAAATCACGCCCGAGTATAATGGCCTGACCCTCATAGAGCGAGGGTGGGTAAAAACCGTCTTGTAAGATGTGTTAAATACACCGTGAGTGTTTAAAGTTGTTAATGACCCGGGCGTTGAACCGAGGTCCTTGTAGATTGATATTATCGCTTGCCAATTCAGATCGTAGTTTTCTTATGTGATAATGGTCTTATAAGACAAATGAATTAAATAAAATCCCTATTGTAATATTGGATGGAAAATAGGAATCCACGAGTTTTGTGAAGATAACTAGGTTTCGGGAGTGATCATAGTTTTTGACTTTGTCAAGTAATCTTTATAACTCTGAAGTACACAAATAGTTTTCCCGATCACCGTAGTGAATTTGCAAAACTTGAGAGAGATAGTAAATATGGAGAACATGTGATATGCCCAAATATTGAAGTGAATAATTAACATGTAATTTTAAATGTAATTATATATTTGTTTTGATGATAAGAAAAGATAAAAATAATTCTTGAGGTGTACAAAAATATGACACCATTATTATGGGAAAGTATCGAGCCAAAGAAGCTCGTAGTTATTTGGAACTTTAAGATAAGTACTTTATGGAAGTGAAAATAGTTGTGAGTTGTTGGTTGTAAATGAAACCCACCTATTTAAAATAACATTTGTGTTATCTTATGGACTCCGTGTTTATTTGGAACCGGAGTAGTTGTAATTTGAGTAGTGGCTTCAACGTGGGGCCTCCAGCAAAGTTTAGCAAACTATCTCTTTCATGGCGCCCAGTACGCAGGGCTGAGTTTTCCTAGGGAAAACCCGAGTTTTCTCGAAAAATCAAAATTTTCATTTTTTTTAAATGGTTTTTCGAAATTTTGAATTTTAAACACTTCCATAAAGTGTACGAGATTGATTAAAGATATCAAAAGGGTACGGTGTAGTAAAAACCCGTACCAAAGTAAAATTTTTAAAGAAATTGGGACACAATGGTTCAGATTACTATCTCTCAAGCATGTTCTAGCGATGTGGCATGGGTAGCCCGCTATATTCTAATAAGATGGCATTGAGTGAAGAGATGCAACGGCTCTTGAAGGCCATAAACAATAAATTGGGAACAATAGACAATACATTGGGCCTCGAAAAGGATGAAAATAAAAAAGAGTTCGAATCCATAAATAAGAGTTTGAATCAATTAGATAGCCAACAGAGTGAAAATAAAAGGGATTTAGAATCCATAAATGAGAGTTTGAATAAGTTGGACAGCCAACAGGAAGAAAATAACCAAAAGTTAGGATCCATGAATCAAAGCTTAGAGTCACTAAAAACTAATAGTGATAATATGGGAACTAAATTAGAAGCCATCGAAACTAATAGTGATAACATGGGAACTAAATTAGAAGCTATCGAGGCCGACGGTATAAAAATGAATAAGGAACTGAAGGCTGAGATAGAAAAGATTAAAACAGAAAATTCAAACCATTTTTCAGCACAATCCAAGGTTTTGGAGGAAACAATGAATAATAAATTTCAAGGTTTTGACACTAAGTTTGAGAGTAAGTTAACTGAGTTAAAAGAGGAAAATAAAGGATTTCATTCAGGATTGCAAGCCCAAATAAATACTATGAACAAAAATATGGGAGAAACACAAAATGAATGCCGAGAAAATTTAAAAATTTTAGAGGATAATTTTGGTAATATAGAAAGTAAATTAAATAGCATGGAAAAAGCATGTAAAGAAAATGTAGAGGAATGTGATAAGAAACTTGTAACCCAGATCCAAGATGTGCAGAAAAAATTAGAAGCTCAGATAAAATCTAACAGCGATATCTGTAAAACATCCCGGGATGAAATAAAACAAAGTGTGAATGAGCTAGGAACCCGATTTGGAAAGGTTGAGGAGAAAGTAGGAACCCTCGAGAACAAAATCGGTGTAGTTCAAACCGAAGTAACTGAGATGAAAAATCAAAATCAAAAGGATGAGCGGGATATGAAAAGTCAATTTGAGCTGTTTACCGGGCAGGTAGATGATAACTTAAAGAAGTATGAGGGTGAAATAAATCGAAGATTAGGTATATACGAGGGGCATCTCCAGAGTGAAAGAAAACAACGAGAGGACGAAAATAAGGAAAGTACCCATAAGATAGATGAAATAAGTCAGGGTATTAATGATGTTCAGGGAACCATAGGAACATTAAAGGTCGAAGTAGGAAAAACTCATATGGAAGTAGGCCAGATCCAAAATGACTTGATGATATTATATAAGAGTCAAGGGAAAACTGAGGAAAAACTGGAAGGAATTAAAGTAAATATGGTCAAAGGACAAAGAGAGATGGAGAAAAAGATAAAGGAAATACGAGAAGACCTAGATACCAGAGGTGACGTTAAACCAGAAATTATAACAGAACAGGTCATGGTCATCAAGAAAGAGGTAGAAGAACACTTAAATGAAATCAGGAATAGCTTCAGGAACGACAAAAACCAACTCAAACAAGAACTGGAAACCAGTAAGAAAAATCAGGACAGAATTCAAAATGAATTAGGATCCCGGTTGGAGAGGACTGAACATAAGAACAGTCAAATGGAAATCCAACTCATGGCTAATGAAGAAAGTGCCCGAAGGGAAAGGAAGTTAGAATTTGAGAATCAGGAGGAGTTTCCAAAGACAGGATGGGTAGATTCCCGTGAACAAGGCACAGATACTGATAGGGACTTAGGAGGGGAGAGCCCTTATAAGAACCCAGGATATCCGATGGCGATGTCAACCCCATACATGAACCAGACAAATGGTCAGATAATAAACATTATCAAATCGAATGAGGACAGACCGGTAAAATTTACGGGTAATAACATGTCAATTACTCCAAAATACTGGCTAAAGGAAGTCGCAGAGTACTTAAACGAAATAAAGGTTCCTCAGGATCGGAGACTGAGAGCTATTGAGAAGTTATTGGCAGGTGATTGTCTCACCTGGTTCAGAAGCTTCAGGTACACCTTTGATACGGTGGAAGGCTTTAGAGAAGCCTTTTTAAAACGATATTGGGCAGCAGACGTCCAGGAGAATTTGAGGCTAGATCTGTACTCTAGGAAGTACAGCACAAATGCACCAACTAAGTACTCGGAATTTTTTACCGCTCAGCTGTGTAAATTCCGCGAACTTGACATTGCTCCAGCTGAGAACGACCTGTGTGCCGCCATTGCAAGACAACTTCCATATGAGATTCAGAGGTTGTTAATCTCATCCAAAGCCAGAAGTGCTGTGGAAGTGGAGAGTGTATTACGTCAATTAGACATGACGACGTCACACGTAACTCCTAGGCACCAAAGACAGACTGAACAGGTACACATGGCCAGCAGACAGGAAACCAGCGAAAAACCATCGACCAGGAATCAGTCCACCAGCACTGATACTCAAGGACTAGGTCGAGAGTATGGGCACCAAGAGCCTAGAGGAATACAGCCATACCACAGAGGAGGATATCGAGGAAGAAATCCTAGGAATACGGGTTATAGGCAACAAGAGAGCCGACCCTATAACAATAACCATCAGAGGCAAGAAAACAGAAAGAAATGGGAGAATTATCCCAGAAGGAACGTAAGGCCAGAGGATAGGGATGATGAATATCGGGCCGAAATATAGGAAAGATATCAGGAAAGTCTTCGTTACATGAACGAACGACCAGACGAACCTGAAAGGCAAAAAGTCCGTTGGAGTGAGGCAATCAAGAACCGGAAATCACCTGACCGACTAGATGGAGCTCAAAGCTTGGAACTACAAGCTCAGTTAAAGAATGAGGGAAAAGGGAGCCCTCAGGATAAAAAAAACTCCAAATTTAAATCGTCAAAAGTGGAAACATACCAGGAGCTGGGAGGAGGTAGAAATTGTGAATTGGATAGCAAGACCAGATGAGCTAATTAATGAGGATGTGGAAGGAATCCCACCTATCAAAAGAGAATTACCCATAATTATGCTAAGAATAGAAGGATTACTGGTCAGGGCATTGATTGACACAGGATCAACAATAAGTTTAATTACGCAAACCCTTCTGAATGAATTGGAAACAAGAGGCCGCGTATTAAAAATCCCCACATCAAGTGTAAAGATTAAGGGAATTATCCCTGAAAAATCTTCAACAAGCAAATTTCAGGTATACATTGATCTGATCATGGGTAACGCTGAAATTTCGCAATGCTTTTTGCTGGTAAATCAATTACCGTATAATGTCATATTATGTATTGATTTTATCCGTGAGAACAAGGTCATCATAGACCTAGCGCAAAACTGCATTAGAATCCAAAGAGAGGATGTGGATGAACAAAACATTAACCTACAGGAACAGGATGTGAAAATAGGAGAACAGGTATGGCATGTGGAAGAAGTAACGGAAGAAGGTTGTAAGGACATAGAAAGGATATTTGAGGTCCTCAACATAGAACTCGAAGATGATTTGGAAACTGAGTTCGAGACCAACCTATCAGGAAAAGTAGAGGAAGTCAAAGTGAACCTCGAAAATAAGGAACAATTAAAGAAATTATTATTGAATTTTAGGGACGTATTTGATTCCAAGCCAGGGAAGATTGAAAATTTTAAATACGCGTTCCAAGTCAATGATTGGGCACCGTTCAGACAAAAACCATACCCGGTTGCGGAAAAACATTACCCACAAACTAAGAAAACACTGCAGGAGATGATGAATGCAGGTGTTATAGAAAAGATGGCGACACCATATGTTAGTCCATTAGTGATTGTGAGCAAACCGGATGGCTCAGTAAGGGTGTGTCTAGATGCCAGAAATTTAAATGCAAAAATCATACCAGAAAATGATTCGGCACCACCCATAAAAGAAATACTGAGGAAGTTCAAAGGCAAGAAGATTTTCACAAATATTGACATGACTTCTTCGTATCTTCATCTCGAACTGGAAGAGAAAACCAGCTTGTTGACTGGATTTCAGTTCGACCAACAAACCTATTGTTTTAGGAGATGTCCGTTTGGATTGAAGACCGCGGGATCTGCCTTAATAAGAGCGCTTGATCGAAACCTGTCAGAGGAAGTGAAAGAGTGCACTATCCGTTATGTGGATGATATTTTGCTTACCTCGGAGAATATTGAGGAACATTTAGAAAAGTTGAAGAAATTATTGGAAAACTTAAGAAGGGCGAATTTTAAAATCAATTTAAAGAAGTCAAATTTTTGTCAAAGACAAGTAACATTTTTAGGGCATGTGATTGATAAGGATGGTGTTAAACCAAATCCATGCAAATTGGAATCGATAAGGGATTTTCCAAGGCCTTTGAAGGTGAAGAACGTTCGCCAGTTTTTGGGATTGATTGGTTTCTTCTCAGGACATTGTCCATCATACACAAAAACTGTTGCACCAATACAGGACCTTCTGAAGAAGGGGGGCAAGTGGAAATGGACGGAGGAAACAGAAAAAGCATTCGTGGAGGCCAAGGAAATGCTCTTAAACTATGTGAAGCTAGGATATCCTGATTTTAATCAGAAATTTATAATTCAAACAGATGCATCCCAGATTGGAATAGGGGAAATGCTATATCAGGAAAACCCGGATAACCCTGATAAGAAAAATTATCTAGCTTTCACAAGTCGGAGACTGAAACCACACGAGAAAAATTATACGATCAGCGAAATCGAGCTGTTAGCGATATTGCACGCGCTGCAATATTGGCGAAAGATCGTATATGGGTTTCAGGTCATTCTAAGAACGGATCATAAAGCCTTAACCTTTTTGATGAAGACTGATCTATCCAGTCAAAGGTTGATGCGTTGGGCTTTATATATTCAACAGTTTGATGTAAAGATAGAATAATGCCCAGGAAAAGAAAATATATTTCCAGACTACTTAAGTAGACAGCCAGAGTCCACAGAAGAGGAAGTAATGGCTATTGATTTGGAAGACAGGGATCAGCGTACTCTAAATGAGTTAAGGAGCATTAGTCAACGGCAACGTGAGGATCAATGGATGAACATGCTCATATCTTTCCTCGAAGGAAGTTTGATAAGGGGAACACCAGCGTACTGCCCCCGTAAATTGAATTATATAGAGACCACGGTGGCTATTTTGAAAATTATGAAGAAAGTTATGGCTGTCATAGTTATGACGTGGATAGTCATGACGTAAGCACGGATGACGCAGACGTTATGCCAGCAGGCTACTCGAGAGGAGATTCTCAGTGACGTCAGCATTTATTCGAGAAAGATCCGAGATTTACGACGCAGTCGCAGGAAACGTGGAATTGTGCTGAGGAAGAAATTATGCTAATGGAGGGGAGGCTCGAACCAATGAACGATAGTTTGAAGGAAGACGGAGATTGCTGAAACTATGATATTTTTAATACTTCTTGGAATGCAGAATTGTGGAAATCCATTTGCAGTAGAGGCATTGTTCTGGAATTTTGGTGAAGTTTATTTTCAGTTTTTGAATTTTGAAAATCCGTCATGTATTGACGAAGTTGGAACTTCTAGCGATGACGCAGTAACACGCTATGGAAGGGATGGATACGCCCCTTATGAAGTTTATAAAAGGCCTTGCGCAGAAGAGAGCAGTCTCATATCTCAACTCATATCTCAAATCGTCATAGCTCAAATCGTCAGAACCTAAGCTCAGATCTTCAGTATCAGTTCTTATATAGTCGTTTTTCTGATTTGGTGAGACGTCGAGTGAAATTAGTAGAAAGAGTCGTCATTATAACGCGTGGTGAAGCCACCGAAGTGAACTATCGAGCAGACAAGCAGTACAAGTTTACAGTGAGTAAAACTAGGTGATGTTAAAACGCACATTATAACGCGTCTACAAGATTAGCTATGAACAGTTAGCGGTCGCCTATAAGCTAATTCTATCGTGCTGTGCTACATTAAGGAGTGTAGAAAAGTTGAACAATTTCGCGGAGTTATTTTGGAAGATATTGGCAATTTTAGACGACTGACAAAAGTGATTTTCTCGCCACCTGAGAAGCACTTTATATCGTCCGATTCTACGCCACGGCTGACACTGCTAGTGCAACAGGGAGACTTAAGATTGAATTGTGACACAACGCTACAGTATTATGGAGCAGTTTAATATGGCAGTTTGTTCTACTATTACTATAACCGAAGAGAAGATGGAAGGCTAAAGGACTTTAATGCAATTGGGACATACATCGACGGAGTAAGATAGCAGCATGGAACTTCGCTAATTGCCATTCCACACAAGCGAACATGTGGTGAATAACCATCTACACCCATGTTTCGTGGTTCAACGCTGAATACTATCAAACAGCAATGGAAACGATTTCATACTCACTGAATATGAATATTTCTTCGGAAATTACTACAAAAACTTCATGGCGATTTTCTACTGGAACTTCAGGGATTTTTCAAGAGAGGTCAGGGTAGTCCCGACTCACAAAGAAGAATTTTGCCGGAAGGATGTCTTTCGTCTACACGGAGCAGTGCAATTTCCGGAGAAGGAAGCAGTTCGGTTCTCCGAGGGTGCTGTTTCCTGTTTGGAGGATGGAGCTCAGCTTCAAGTTGGTGAAATGGATCCATCAGCAGTCTTCTTTGGGGAATTTTCCTCTGGAACTTCAATCAGCAGATAAGGTAGTTGTGAACGTTTATTGTTTTATTTGAGTTTTTTAGCGATATCTGAGCAACCATTTTCCCATATTTTCTGTCCTCAGGTATTTTGCCCTATATTCTTGTTTGAGATTCCTGTACTCAGTACACCTTGATGTATTATGCCTTTTTCGACGATTTATTAAGACATTGTTATGTCATGGGCATAGTTAAATGATTTTGGATCAGTTGAGACTGACATTTAAATTTTCAGTAATTTGCTTATTTTTGTAGTCACGATTTGACTGTAAGTTAATGATTTCATGGCAGATTTAAATTCAGACAGCGTGTCACTTTATTAAAGTAATTCTACCCCAGTTTAATTACTTTGACCAATTTTCTGTCATCAACAAGAAGGAAGAACATTTAAATGATTTTAGAGCGTTAAAATCCATTACGTTGTCGACGATCTTGGAAATACTAGTCGTTATTTGAATTGATTGCAACACAGACATTTATCGTCAGTTTTCAACGACCATTGCATCATAGACAATTTTGTGAAAGATGAACTTTAATTATGAATTATTGAATGCATTAAAGTCATGAACTTTTGTTAGGAGTTTTTTCTCAATTAGAGATTTATATAATGATGTTTGCATTCCCCAGTCTAATTGGATTCTATTCGACTATTTTGCAGTTTAATCGCACTTTGTTTGATGATAGTATTTTTATACTACAAATTCTTTGAAGATGTTAATCTTAAATTTTGATAGACCAGACAGGCGTATATAAGCGTATTCACTATTAAATTTGTTTGTGATTGGCAAATTTTGACTTCATTTCGATTCATGAATGAAATCCACGTAGGTTTAAGATAACAGTTTTGAAACAATTAATGATTATAAGAATTTTTGAAGTGGAACTATGAATGTATAATCGCTAGTGCAGCGGACGTGTTGAAAGTCGCTGATGTATAATGCCCTTGAATTAATGAAGGAGGTTCCCACAGTAATTAATGATGTTGAAGAATTTGTTAATGGAGATTTTTGTAAGTTCTGTGGAAGATTTTGATGCCATATATATTAATATATGATGAATTTTGGGCCTATTTTAATGCAGTTTTGTGCGTTATCTTGTAAGCGAAGTATTTTCCGATGGAGTGTATTGTATTAGTCCTTTGAAAATTAATCAAGTGAATTTACTGTTATAATTAACAAGAGTATTGAAAGAATTTGAGATAAGATTTTGAATGAAGATTACCGTCACAAATAATTATAATAATTATTACAACCTTTATTAAACCAGATTGTGACATTAAATATGTATAACTAACCTTCATTGGTCGATTATATGGACACGATTATGAAATTACCAACCGGATGAACATGTGGTTAAATGTATTTCTTAAATTAATAATTTGAATAATTTAAATGTTAATGTTGTAAATAATAATGTATATATCTGTGACGATAATGTGGAACGAAAGTAATGTTAGAGGCGTGTTTAAAATTTTTGTAATTGTCTTCGACAATATTATAAACAATTTCTAATTGTTATAAATTATTTTTGAGCTTTTGTTATAAACATTTAGGAGTTTGTTTCATACTCTAAACAACGCTTATTTAACATTTGGATGATAATTTAACAAGTTTAGGGATTGTCAGAATAATCCAGTGGTATGTGAGTTGAGCATTTGTAAGATTTGCGTAACAATATGAATTGTCTTGCGGACATTTAAAGCTTTTGAGAGGGAGCTGGATTCTTACGCAACATAGCAGGACAAATGAGTCCATTTGACAGGTGTACGACAGGTTGAAGGGTAGACCGCAGCTGGCCAGACAACTGGTTATCAGCGGACAAGGTCGTCTACATTCTGGCCTTGTGCCTATATATAAGTGTGATGTTTATTAAAAGAAAACAAATGCTCTGTATATGTGTCTCGTCCTGACTTCCTTTTCCAGTCCAAGTGTGCTATGAATGTTACGTTATTTTGAGCTCGTGGGAGCTAACATGTTGTATGATAACTTTGCAAGTCCTATAGGAGGACATAGTCAGATTGACATGGGCTACTGATAGCCACATTTATTTTGTTGAGTTGTTAAAAACATACCCTTTATTTGAAATAAAAGCTTTTGTACAGTTCAAAGTTCTTGTCTCCGTTCTGGTTCATTTTTAAATGTCATGGTGGAGGTTATTGTGGGAGCATACTTTAGAGATCCTGTTGTCAACCCAATCCCCGAGATAATTTTTAAGAGGTAAGTAGAGGTAAGTATGAACCCCCGTCTATTTTGGTGTGTTCCACAATGATTTCTTGTTAACTTCTGTGCTCAAACCTCGGTAGTATCTGTCAGTGCCATTTTCATTGGTGTAGCTGAGCCGGTGCGGTTGATTATTGGCAATCCGATTGAGGGGGCGGATATCTGACAGCCTACTATCCGGGTAAACGGGGGCAGTACACAGAAGCTAATAAGATAGCTCAAGATTACACATTTTATAATGGATTATTATATAAGTTTGTGGACTCTGACCATACACGATTAAGGATTGTTGTACCTGCAATTTTGCAGAGGAAAATAGTATGGCTAGCCCATAGATCGTTCGGACATATGGGAGTCGACAAAACAGTCTCGATGCTGAAAGAAGCATTTGTATGGCCGAGACTGAGAGAAACTGTAAGGGACACGCTAAAGACATGTGATTTATGTCAAAGGATCAAACCAAATGCATTTATGATGAGACAAAAGCCTATACCATTGTTGCCCGAAAGGCCAGGTCAAATCATATCTATTGATAACTTCGGACCTTTACCAAAGGCAAGAAGAGGAAATCGACACATAATGGTGGCTATGGATGTCTTCACTAAAATGGTTGTCCTTGCTCCCATACAGAAGACTAGTACCAAACAGGTGTTAAAACGACTCAAAGAAAAAGTGATACCGATTCTGGGAAAACCTGAGAATTTGTTGTCGGATCACGGTAGTTGTTTCACCAGTGTAGAGTTCAGACAAGAATTAGAAAGACTTGGAATACGTCAGATTTTGTCAAGTATTCGCCATCCTGAGGCAAATCCTGTAGAAAGAGTGATGAGGGAGACGGCCAAGTATTGTAGGATATACTGTGCCGAAGAAAATGGGAAGTGGATAGATATCTTGGATATTATTGAATTTTGCATAAACAATACAATCCATGAATCTACGGGAGAGATACCAATAACGTTACATCGGAATGAGCAACCAGAGAGACCTTGGAGTCTGGTAATTCCTAGGCTAGTAGACGCTCAGCCTGGAAGAGATGTACGTATAAGAAGAGCCTTTGAGCATCTAAAAGCTCAAGCCGACAGGAGACAAAGAAGAAATAGGCACAAGAGGTATCATCGGCCACTATTAGCAGGGGAAATGGTGTTATTAAAAAGACCCGGCATTTCGGATCCAGGGAACCGCGTGTACAAAAAGTTCCAGAAAATGTACCACGGACCGTATCAAATAATAAGGGATTTGAGAAATAATGCCTATAGAATTCGGCACTGTGAAACGAATCATGAAGTGACCATGAATTCAGCAAATTTAAAAGTGTATTACCCTCCCGAAGACTTCGATGAAGCCAATGAACAAGCCCTGGTTATGGAAACATTTAGAGATGAAGAATCCAATTTTGATAGAAACGAGAATGAGATAGAAAAAGGAAACAGAGCTCAAACATTCGAGTGCGAATGCGAATTGGAGAAATTATATTGGGAAATAAAAGAAATAATTGATTTTATTGAAGAAGAAAATTTCAATTTAAGGAAGGAGAATGATGAAATAAGGGAACGGGTAGGGATAGACCACACCCGTAAAGAAGAATGAGGTTCTGGAAACCTGATATCCAGACAAATAAAAAGGAGAAAGAAAGGGTAGGGACAGAGCGTACCCAACCGACACAATTACCGGATATGACTTAAAAAGATGAAAGAAATCAAATTATCGTGGGATTTTTGAGGAAGAAAAATCAGAAGGTACGGATAAAGTTATGATGGCTTCGACAGTTAAAAAGGAAAAATAAGATTTTTTTTTATAATTAAAATAAATTTCCACAAATTTTTTCGAAAATTTATTTACCTAAGGAGGGGAGAGATGAACCCATGTACCATGGCCTCAAAGAGGGTCGAATCCATGTACTTTGAGAAAGGAATGGAAGAATCATACAGTCTCTAAGGGAACGGAGAGAGATTTCAAGCCAAGATTATAGCCTAACATTGTGCAAGCGCTAGGGCCTGGTGTTCCTTAGATGAGCTCATGCCTCTTGACATTTATAAGGAGCCAGTCATGGATATTATTAGAACGAGTGGAAAGTTTTGACTGTAAGACGAAGAAGCTGGACTCGGAAATTGCTCTTACGTTGCAGGAATATGGCAACCTCGCTGCTGAGTCAGAACAGGAATAATTAAATTTAACCCGTTTACGAGTATAAAAAAATAAGTAAACAGATACAGTACGGTGAATCAATTTGGATTAGAGATTTTTGTGTAAAGAAAAACCTTGTAAAAATTGCACAGGAGAAAACTGCAAACGCAAGTAGACGTCATTGGGGGTTCACCGAGACCCAAGGAGTGGGAGAATAAAAAAAGAACAGCACCACCCACACAGTTGAGGACGAGAAATTAATTAATATCTCGGAAATGCACGATCGATTTCCATGCACAGGAAGATTATTTTACGTTTGGAAGACGAGCTGTCTGGAGATACGATTTTTATAATTGTGCGACAATTAGTTCAAAAGGTGGTCACGAAAAGGACTAGGATTTTATCTTTTTGTGACTGAAAGGTATAAAACTCCTGGCCTCACCAAGCCAATCATGCAGTCTACGAGAGCCCGTGAGGGGAAGTGCTGCACCACATCGTATACGCAGTATTCAAGAGCCCGTGAGGGGGACGTTAAGCTGTATCAGACATCGATCCAGAGCCTGTGGGAGGCTATGTTACAAGTTCACCGAGTGTAGACCAGTTACGATATAAGTACGCTACGCTGAGGGTTAGCAGTTCGAGACTTTGAAGAGTCCTAAATTATAAAGAACATTAAATATACGGACTTTAAAGCAATATCGCCAAAGTAAGACACAGCTATCAGTAGGGAACTTCGAGTTCCAGAAGAACACTAGTTCAATACAGTTACGAAGTTATAAGAACTCCAACAAATAAACGGCGTTACGTTTAGTAAAGACATTGTTAAAGACATTAAGTCCTGTAAAGGAACTTTACAGTAATTACGATCGCGGAAGATAGAAGTTCAAGCGAAAGGAACTTAGGAACTTAGTTTCGAAACCAGAGGGAAAACGTACTCTAGTGAGAAAACGTCAAAAATATACGATAGACAGTATACGGTCCTCGAAGGGAGGCCAAGATATAGAAACTATAGGGTACGATAGACAGTATACGGTCCTCGAAGGGAGGCCAAGATATAGAAACTATAGGGTGCGATAGACCACCATATATAAATAGAGGTGACGGCAAAGAAAAGACATTAATCGCCTAGTAAAAGCAGATAAAGTAAAGCCGAGTAATAGACAATAGAAGCGGTTTTGAGAGACTGAAACCAGTAGTTTCCATTGTAGGAGAGAGAAACTTTGAACGAGTAAAATCACACGTCCAATGCAGGTCGATAGGATTCACATCAGGGATCATCAACAGCCGACAGAAATTGTAAAAATCGTTGAGATACGCCCGTGTGATAGGAGTGAAGTGTAAATATTGTAAGAAAAGAAATAAGAGTATCATTTTAAGTGTTTTAGGTAAAGTGAAAGCGTTTTATGCACAGTGATATGTGTTATAATATGTACCAGAGTAATATTTTTTAGTGTTTTAATGTGTGTTCAAAAACGGATACACCAGTGTATAAAAAAATGTTGTCAGTGTTAAATATAGTGAATATGTGTCAAGAAATTTCTGTACATAAGATGAGATTGTACAATTAATAAATGCCAAGGTTACGAAAGTGGTTTATAAGCCAAAGAATATTGTTGAATGGAAATAAGTGAAGTAAAAGCCAGGTCTCTCCACAGAACTGAGAATAATGTGAAGGTTTGTTTTAAAGCATTGAAGAGAGCTGCCACCGTAGGTTAGGCAGAGAGTCGCTTTCGTTGTCATAAATCACGCCCGAGTATAATGGCCTGACCCTCATAGAGCGAGGGTGGGTAAAAACCGTCTTGTAAGATGTGTTAAATACACCGTGAGTGTTTAAAGTTGTTAATGACCCGGGCGTTGAACCGAGGTCCTTGTAGATTGATATTATCGCTTGCCAATTCAGATCGTAGTTTTCTTATGTGATAATGGTCTTATAAGACAAATGAATTAAATAAAATCCCTATTGTAATATTGGATGGAAAATAGGAATCCACGAGTTTTGTGAAGATAACTAGGTTTCGGGAGTGATCATAGTTTTTGACTTTGTCAAGTAATCTTTATAACTCTGGAGTACACAAATAGTTTTCCCGATCACCGTAGTGAATTTGCAAAACATGAGAGAGATAGTAAATATGGAGAACATGTGATATGCCCAAATATTGAAGTGAATAATTAACATGTAATTTTAAATGTAATTATATATTTGTTTTGATGATAAGAAAAGATAAAAATAATTCTTGAGGTGTACAAAAATATGACACCATTATTATGGGAAAGTATCGAGCCAAAGAAGCTCGTAGTTACTGTATTTGGAACTTTAAGATAAGTACTTTATGGAAGTGAAAATAATCGTGAATTGTTGGTTTTAAAGAAAACCATGTGTTTTAATCTAATATTTGTTTTATTTTTATGCTATTCCTTGTTCACTTTGGACAAGTAGAATGATATTTGGTCAGTAGTTTATGTGTTTATTTGTTTGTAGCGCCATAATTTTTGATTAATTAAATGTGTTAAAATAGGAGTTGATTTTGTTGTTATTTTTGCAAGTGTATCCTCTATTTAATCCAAAATATGTAAGTCACAGAGTGGGAGAACTTACCGCAGCCCCGAAAAATCCCGAATTGAGCAATGCTGGCATACTGTGATTTGCATATTTCTTGCTGCAAGGGCACAGTACAGAATACAACATTTGGTTGAAGTCCAATGGATAGCATGGACGTTACATGCAGTTAAACATTGGATATAACAGCGCGCGTAAAATCATGTTGGCAACAATGACATACATGTATTGGTCAGAAATAATCTGAAATAATATGATCTATTGTTGTGTCAATTTTGAATGAAATCCATTAGTTAGTATAGAAGTTACATACATTTTAAAATTGGACCTATCAGTAGGCTTAGAATCATGTTGGCAGCACTGACGTACATTAGTTACTACAAATTAATCTAGAATGCCAGGTACTATACGTGTGCAAAGTTTAGAGCTATTGGCTTGCATACTTTCTGATATATTGATATTAGGGTAACAAAAATAGAGACAGTATTTATTAACAGTTGGCAACCCTGGTTAATCTTATGAATTGGCATATACATATCTGTTATGGTACACATAGCACACACGAAATTTGGCTGAAATCCAAATGATAGTATAGACGTTACATGTATTTAAAGTTGGACCTCTCAGCAGGCTTAGAATCATGTTGGTAGCACTGACGTATATAAGTTACTCCAAATTAATATAGAATGTCAGGTACTATACGTGTGCATAGTTTAAAACTGTCGGCTTGCATACTTTCTGATATATCGGTATTTGGATAAAATAAATTGAGAGCATTTATTAACAGTTGGCAGCCCTGGTGGATCTTAAGAATACGTTCAGTCATGTCTGTTTATGTACAAATAGCATATACGAAATTTGGTTGGAATCCAATTGATAGTGTAGAAGTTATATGCATTTAAAATGTGGACCTATCAGCAGGCGTATATTCATTTTGGCAACACTGCGACGTATGGCCTCCTGGAAATTAAACTGCAATATTATTATCTATATGTGTGCCAATTTTGAAATAGCTCCTATTCATACCTTCCAAGATATCCAACATGGAGCTCAAATTTCAATTGCGATTTTTCAGCAGTTGGTAGCACTGACATCATTTTCAAATATGGGCGTGAGATATTCAGGTATAGATCTTTACTCCTACCAAATTTTGTTTCGATTGCTGCAGCCGTTTAGGAGTTGATAGAGGGGGGGGGGGGGTTACACACACAGCCAGACAGACAGACAGACAGACAGACAGGCACACATTTGCCCGATCTCATAAGTCTACTTTTTCCACATTTTTGCAAAATGTGAAAAGTAGGCTAATAAGGTTGACCCCGCGAAGAATGAGGGAACAGAAAAGAGGAGACAAGGGCCAATTAAGGCGGGAAAGTGAAAGACTCCCTAGGTCTCGGATACCCTAATACCGTCGGGGTCGGAAGAGAACAAGTGTTGACCAAGTGAGGATGACAGGAAAGATAACTGAAGGAGCCCGGCACAAGTAAGTGGAAGCAATGCCGGACTCAGCTGGGGTCCCGTGGTCGCTAACCCACTTACCACAAGTTGTGAGCCCCTATGGGGGGGGGGGGGGTATAAGGTAAGTAGTCTTAAGGATAAGCCATAAACAAAATAAATGTACTCTTGGAAAGGAATTGAATGCAATTTGGAAAATGTTGAAATTTTTCACCATTCCGGTATTTATTTATCGTATGGCTTTTAGTGCCGGGAGTATCCGAGGACATGTTCAGCTCGCCTGAGTCTGTAGCTCTTTCCAACGGACACCCTAAGAGTGAGCTACAAGTTCCGTTCAATTTCAAGTAGTCCCAACTTTCGCTACCAGATATCAATGATACCGAGTGGTGAAAGTTGGAACTTTGATAGAGTGTTCCGACGAAATCTTACCTAACAACTTAGCTTCACACAAGTTAATTCTGTGGAAGGATCTTTTACATGCCACAAATCTATGACATGGAAGCGCCGGCTTTACTTCCCCTCCGAAGGAAGGCATACTGAAGGATTTTTAACGCTCTTAAAAAATCCGACGACTTCGGCCAGGTTTGAACCCGCTATCTTGGGCACAGCAGTTCAGCATGCTACCAACTACACTACCGAAGCCGCTACCATTCCGGTGCCCCTTATGGCTTATGCAGGCAGAGTCGATAATCGAACCCAGGGCCTTTGGTTCAGGAGTTTAAATACGTATCCTGAGAGTACAAAAGTGGGCGTATTAATCGAGTGTAATGTGGCTTACATTTTCGCTGTTAAACGATTTAATGTGCTGAAATAAAACATTTTACTGCCATACTTATAAAAATCTTAGTAGTGTCTGTGCCATGCAAAAGAAGAACTGCGATATGAGTTGAATGCCCCCTGCGAGAGCTCGAGGTTATTCTAATCTGGGAACTTTAAAGAGACGAGGTGGCGAGCCGTGTCCTAGGTCGGGCTCGAACACACAGCCTTGACCTCACGACTAGCTACATCCAGCAGAGCACGCTGAAGGACGCCAAGTGAGATTGCAATACATAGCTGACCGTAGCTAGGTGACTTAAAGAATAAGAATAATACCGATTTGATTCAGGTTGGTTGGTTGGTTGGTTTGTTCCTCAGTTTAGGGGCTGCGACAACGCGGCCATGTAGCCCCGTGTACTTTGGGTGTGTGTAGAATCTGTCTGATAACCGGTGTTAATTGTGATGACTGTATTAGTGTGTGTTGTCTGTTTTCAATTCAAGTAAGGACTGCAGACATTGCATTTTTTCAAGTAGTTCCTACTTTTCTCGCCAAACGCCAACATCAACGACTACTAGTTAAGAAATCGGTTACCAGATGCCATCGCAGTCAGCTTCTGGCAACGAACGTCGGAACCTAAGAGCGTTTGTCAAATGTTTAACCTAATTTAGCTTCACACATGTGTAATTAGTGGAAGGTTCTTTAACATGCCATAAATCTATAACATGGGACCGCCAGCTTTAATTTCCCTCCGAAGGAAGGCATACTGAAGGATTTTAACGCTCTTAAAAAATCCGACAAATTCGGCCGGGTTTGAACCCGCGATCTTGGGCATAGAAGCTCAGCATGCTACCGACTACGCCACCGAAGCCGCCTACGATCTGATTCTAACAGAGGCTGCCAGCTCGACAGTCATCAAAAGTTTGGTGCTTTTCAGTCGGTCAACACGAATTAATTTATTAATCTCATGTATTTTTTTTTCAGGATTAGGGCATAACCCAACTCATTTGGGTACATTCGTGTTGACCAACTGAAAAGCACCAAATTTTGTTTACTAAGGCAACACTGAAAAATGGCCTCAAACACCACAATCAACAGTCTTCAATAATAATAATTTTATTAGTGCAGCCAATGGCCATTCATTTCATTTTCACCATCCAGGGGACGTGGCTTGACGACCACAGGACCCCAGCAGAGTCCGGCATTGCTTCCACTAACTTGTGCCAGTCTCCTCTCAATCATCCTTCCTCTTCGATCTCACGTGGTCAACTCTTGTTCTCTTCCGACCCCGACGGTATTAGGGCATCCGAGTTCGAGGGTGTTTTTTTACTTTGCAGCCTTAACTGGCCCTTGTCACATCTTTCCTGATCCCTCGTTCTTCGAGGGGTTAGATCTCTTCTTTTCTCTTCATGATATCTCCTGCCTTCTGCTCAAGCCCCTTAAGGATGCAGGGTGTTTGTAGCTCCCCCCTCACTTATGGTGCACCCTGGATAGTGCTACACCCTCAAGGGCTCACGGCTGGTGAGTTAGCTTCCCTGAGGGATTCCTGAGCTGGGTCCATGTTTTTCCCCTTTTTCCATTGCCTCCGGGGCAGACTCTCTACTCTTTCCCTTTCCTACCCACCTTTCACGGCTATCCTTCCTTCCTTCAATCCTCGAGGGTTGAGGACATTTCCTCTTCTCCTATCGTTTATTTACCTTATTCTTCTTCTGATTTGCATTTCTTCTCATAGCATGTAGCTCCCCCCTCACTTATGGTGCACCCTGGATAGTGCTACACTCTCAGGGGCTCACGGCTGGTGAGTTAGCTACCCTGAGGGTTTCCTGAGTTTTAGTCATAGTTTACATTCCATTATCATTTTCACGATCACCCAAACCATTAGGGACAGATAATCCAGGTGTTAGGCCCATTAGAACGCTGGAGATACCATGAAAATAAAAGAAGAGATCTGACTCCTCGAAAAAAAAATAAAAAAAAATCAAGGTATCAGAAGAGAAAAGTCAAGGGTCAAATAAGGAGGGAATATGAAAGACACCCAAGGACTCGAATACCTTAATATGATCTGGGTCGGTAGAGAATATGGGAAGGCTCGATGAGAAGCCAAAAGGCTTCAGGAAAGATCAAACTGAGGACCTCATAACAAGTTGAAGTAATGCCGGCCTTAGCTGGAGTCTTCATGGTCGTCGTCGTCGTCATGAGCTTGGGGGGGGGGGGGGTCTACTTAATTCGGAAATAGCCTGGCTCTTATGTTTTGGAGCGCTTATAAAACTCGGTCGTTGTATTAATATTATTATTATTGTTGTTATGACAGCCTCCGTGGCTTAGGCGGCAGCACGCCGGCCTCTCACCGCTGGGTCCGTGGTTCAAATCCCGGTCACTCCATGTGAGATCTGTGCTGGACAAAACGGAGGCAGACAGGTTTTTCTCCAGGTACTCCGGTTTTCCCTGTCACAATTTCATTCCAGCAACACTCTTCACTATCATTTCATTTCATCTGTCATTCATTTAATCATTGCCCCAGAGGAGTGCGTCAGGCCTCGGCAGCCAGCACAGTTTCATATCCTCGTCGCTAGATGGGGGCTTCATTCATTCCATTCCTGACCCGGTCGGAGACTGGAAGCAGGCTGTGGATTTTCATTTCATTATTGTTGTTATGACATTCATTTCACCACATAAGTGGAACAAATCAAAATATCGTCGAGTTATTTGCAAGACGGTATGACAACTTCTTTATGGTGGCTCATTGAGAAACGAGCGAACTATGGAACAGGTCTCCAAGATGACGGCCTTCTGCATGAAGATCTGTAGACCAGGATGTATCCCCAATATTTCTAGATTGCGAGCCAATTATTTAGGGGTGATGCCGGTAGAAGAAATGACTATGGGCAGAACCACTACACTTTCCTGTCTCCATATATGCCGTATTTCCTCAGCCAAGGGCAGATATTTGGTGATCTTCTCCCAGCAGGTTTGTTACAGATTATGGGAATTGGGCACTGCGATATCAATGAGAAAGGTTCTCTTCTGTACTTTTTCCACAAGAACGATATCTGGCCGGTTTGCTGGTCTGGTTTTATCCCGACGTAGTTCATCTTCCATATCCTCCTGATTTCCTCTGCAAGCTGCCTATATTTGGTAATTTTTTCATTGTGTTTCCGTTCGATATTGGTGTCGTTAGGGACTGCTATGTCTATTATAAATGTAGTGCCATCAACCTTATTTACTACTATGATGTCTGGTCGATTGTGATCTATTGTTTTATCTGTCACAATACCAGTGTCCCAATATATTTTACACAATTCATTTTCGAGGAGGGATGGTGGAAGATACTTGTAGTAAGGGATATACTCCTCAGTTAGTTTATATTTCTGTGCGAGTGCTTGATGAATGATGCCTGCAACTTGGTTGTGCCGTCTTGTATATTCAACTGATGCTGCCAGTATTGGGCAACCTGCAGTGACATGGTCAATAGTCTTGAGATGAATGGCACATCGCCTGCATTTGTCTGAGATTACACTGGTATCTTTGATGATGTATTTCTTATAATTTTTTGTAGCAATGACTTGATCTTGGATGGCAATTGCGAATCACCCTGCTTCTCCAAACAGTCGACCACTTTGTAACCACATACACGATGCGTTCTTATCAATACTCTGTTGGGTTAGGTTGCTGCAGTATTTTCCAAGGAGGGTCTTTTCTCCCCATGCCTTTTCGTTTTCATGTAAGTGTAGTTGCTGGCTGACATGATCATCAGAGGTTGTACGAAGGTTCAATACAGTGTGCTTATCAGCGAGTATAGTAGCCTCACTTTCCTGGTTAACGACCGGCTCGTCTTTGAAACCTAGCTGGACGGATATGTTTACATTCCATAGCTGCGGGGTGCCAATGCATTCACGGCTTGGGGCACAGTGTTGTCAACTGTCCACAGACGAACACAACTTACACTGAAATGAACAAGGAAAAGTCAAACGTTTTATCTAAATAGCCACGAGAGCAAGCAGTAGCGAGACTGGACAGAACAGCGTGCAACAGTGCAACACTGGAAACTGTAAACTGAGCAGGTAGACAGGACTGGCGTCAACACCTTGTCTGCACTCCTCGAGGTAAGATGGAGGAAGCATCTTATTGGTCAAGAACCGTCAGGTATTTGTCAGACATAAATAATGGCTATTGTCGGCTCGTGCTAAAGCTTAACGTTTGAGTCGCCAGTCGTTAGCCAGGAAAGTGAGGCTACTATACAATGGCTTTATTGAGAATGCTGTTTTCCTTTCTTTGATAGAAATATCTTCTAAGGGTTTTAATTTGTTTCTGGAACATAATTTGTAAATCCAGTACTCCTACGCCTCCCATCTTTCGTGGAAGAGTGACCTTTTCTATGCAGGCGTTTGGATGATGTAAACGGTAAGTAGTGAGAAGATTCCTTGTTTTTCTCTGCAGGCTTTCTATTTCTGTTGCTGACCATTTCAAAATCCCAAATTAATATACTAAGGTAGGTATAGCGTATGTGTTGATAGCTTTAATTTTGTTCTTTGCACAGAGATTGCTTCGCAGCACTTGATGTAGCCTTGTGGTTTACTTACCAAACCCTTCATCTTTGACGCTTTTATAATCCAAAGTTTTATTTTGAGCAAATCCCAGATATCTTTAGGTTTCTATTTCAGTCATTCCTTCAATTAGAGATCCTTTGCGAGGCTCTTGTGGTTCAGAAGTTGCATATTTGCCTCGTTCAATTGTCAAAATCTTGCATTTCTTCACTCCCAGCGTCATTCGGGCATCTGATGAATATGAATCTATTATATTTAGCGTGGCATTCATTTGAGTCTCATTGTGTGCATATACTTTGAGGTCATCCATATAAAGGAGATAGGATATTCTGTATTTCCTGTTGTAGTTTTTTATGTCAAATCCGAAACCGGTGGATATTAGAATTTTAGAGAGAGGATTGATGGCTAAGCAAAACCATAATGGGCTTGGCGAATCTCCTTGATAGATACCACGTCCAATTTTTATTGTGTCAGATGTGACAAATTTTATTGTGTCAGATGTGACGCATTTATTGTCTGTCCTTGTAAAAAGTACTGTATTTTAATTATCCATCGTGACCTCCAGGAAGTGAAATATAGCTGGATTAATCTTATACAGATGGAGGATTTCTTTCAGCCATGAATGCGGGACTGAATCAAATGCTTTCTAGCAATCTATGTATGCTGTATAGAGATTTATTTGATTATGTATCGCCTGTTGTGTTATCACAGCATCAATAACTATCTATTCTTTGCATCCTTTCGACAGCTACCTGCATCCTTTCTGTTCCTCAGCCAAAATGTTATGTTTGTCGATATACTTGTATATTTCGTCCGCAATTATGGACGTAAATAGTTTGTAAAGTGTTTGGAGACAAGTGAGAGGTCTGTAGTTTGATGGGTCTTTAGTATTTCCACTTTCTTTTGAGATAAGATATGTAATTCCAGCAGTAAGGAAATCAGTACATTCTTTAGGATGCTGGATGAGGTAAGTAAATTGCTGGGCAATTTTCTGGTGCACGCACGTGAAATGTTTGTACCAATATTTGTGAATTTTATCTGTGCCCGGCGCTTTCCAATTCTGACTTCTCCTTATAGCATCATATATATGTCGTTCTTCTATGGTATCAAAATCCATTTCTTCATATACATTATTGCCATTTCGCTCTTCGTTGAACCAATTTGCATTTTCATTGTGCGTTGACTTATTATTATTATTATTATTATTATTATTATTAATATGGATTTAATCTCACTAAGAAGCGTTTATGATTAGTTCTTCCTCGATGCTCTCCTTCGTGCCCAATATCTCTTGATCCCGACTGAAGACTTTTCATACTTTTATGAAAGCTACTTAAGTTCAAAGAACTCAGATTATTTACATATTTATCTTAAGCCTACATCAAACCGACAGTAGTGGCTACGCTGGCTAAAGCGCAGCGTTAGGTCATGGGGCCAAGCTCTCTGCTGACTCGGTAGACGCGTGGGTTCGAGCCCCACGGTCGGCCGTCCTTGAAATGGTTTTCAGTGGTTTCCCATTTTCAACACCAGGCAAATGCTGGGACGGTACCTTCTGACAGGCCACGGCCGCTTCCTTCCACATCCTTGCCCAGTTTCATTCACCATCATTCATTTCATCTCTCATTAACTCCTCTCATGAGGTTGGCGTCAGGAAGGGCATCCGGCCGTCAAAACCATCGCCACAAAGACTCTCATCCCGACCCCGTTGGAAAACGGGAATAATAAGGGGTAGACATACACATACTAAAGCCTACACCAAACCTGAATAGTGAGCAGCCTGTAGACATTCCACAACTTCAGATAAGTATCAACAGTAGTTCTTTGAACATATCAGTAGTAGGCAAACAATATTTCTTACCGATTACGTGCCGAGTGCGTCCGTGCTGGATGCGACCCAGTAAAAATCGTGGTTGTAGCGACCCTGCTAGTAGCTTACGTTGTCGTGCCAGATGCGACCATGCCGGATGCGACCCGTGCCGTAAGCGACCCGCCAATTTGCCATCGTGCCACTAAGACCCAAGCACTGGTGTATCGGTAGAATCTGGGAATTTCTAACACATCTGTCTCTGCTGAAATTTCGCTTATTTCTTAAGTGACGTAAATCCAAAATTTAGGGGCAGATGACCTCGTAGTCCCGCCCCTTAAAACAACAATAACTAACTAACTAACTAAATCCAAAATTGACGGTTTTTCAGTTTTTTCTTTCATAAGTAAGTGTATAGGTTCTCTCAACGTATAGGTAAGGTTTTAAGTCGCAATGCGTCGTATATCCCATATTAACAGAGATCTAAGAACTAAGTTTATTTGCAAAGTGATGCAAATCCAGCGTGTATTTATTTCCAATGTGTATTGACCAATCCGATGGCTCTCTGGACATCACGTGATGAATCAAGGCCATGTAGAACATCAGTTTGTGTTTGTTGTGTTTAAACCATTTAAATGTTCATAAATGACACTCAAAGCGTATGTCAATATATGATTTATTTCCAAAACGTCCTAACTCCAACTTACAGTAGACGATTATCACAATGTCCATTGATAGGAGATTTTTAAAACACATTGTCTAGATGTGCATAAAAGAAATGAATTAAATTTCATTATATTCATAAACATATCTGGATTTAATTATACAAAGAAACAAAAAATTGATTTCTGAAGTTTTGCATTCCATGGATTTACGTCACTTTGGAAATAAGACCTTCAATTCTTCTCTCGAACAATGGGTCGCATGGGGCACTGTAAGCTACCAGCAGGGTCGCTACAGCCACGATTTTTGCTGGGTCGCATCCGGCACGGTCGCACTCGGCACGTAATCGTAGCTTACAGTGCCCATGCGACCCATTGTTCGAAAGAACAATCTTATTTCCAAAGTGACGTAAATCCATGAAATGCAAATCGCGTTTATGTTTCTTCGTATAATTAAATTCAGATATGATTATGAATATAATGTAATTTCATTAATTACTTTTATGCACATCCAGACAATGTGTTTTAAAAATCTCCTATCAATGGAAATGGTGGTAGTCGTCTCCTGTAAGTTGGAGTTAGGACGTTTTGGAAATAAATCATATATTGGAATACGCTTTGAGTGGCATTTATGAACATTTAAATGGTTTAAACACAACAGACACAAACTGATGCTCTACATATTCTTCAAAGTTCGCCATGGCCTTGATTTATCACGAGATATCACGTGATGTCCAGAGAGCAATCGGATATGTCAACATGGATATAAGACACATTGGAAATAAATACACGTTTGAGTTACATCACTTTGCAAATAAACTTAGTTCTTAGATCTCGGTTAATATGGGATATACGACGTATTGCGACTTAAAACCTTTGCTATACGTTGAGAGAACCTATGAACTTACTTATGAAAGAAAAAACTGAAAAATCATCAATTTTGGATTTACGTCACTTTGGAAATAAGCTCTTCAATTTTTACGGTGCCTAACCTAACCTAAGCGGAATTTTAGCAGAGACAGATGTGTTAGAAATTCCCAAATTCCACCGACACATCAGTTCTTGGGTTGCTAGTGGCACGATGGCAAATTGGTGGGTCGCTTGCAGCACGGGTCGCATCCGGCACGACACATTTCTTGCCATTTCATAATTACTTCGTCCCACCTATTTCCAAAGTTCTCTCTACAATATCTCTCTACCTGGCAAATACAACATCGGCCATCATTTATAACCTAACTTATTCAGCATATATATTTTCACATACACATGTCTTCAATTCAAAGCTGTTTTATCAAGACTTTTTTATGCTTTATTAACAAACTTTTGCAACAGATCTGGTTTTTGAAATTTTACTCTGTCAGCTCTTGGAACAAAAATATTTATAGTATCCTCTATTATGACAACAATGTTATCAAGTTGTATGTTACTGCACAGTTACTTATCCTATACCGCGCTGAAGAAGGGCACAGTTTGACCGAAACCAGTGCGGTACTAAATATTGACTTAAATTAATAAATAGTTTATTATAATAAATACATCAGTAAGGAATCGGGCTATCATGGTCATTTTTATGTCATTTTATACTTTGTGCTGTTATAGCTTTCATTCAATCTTTACAACAGAGTACTTGCAGTTCGAATCCACATACACACATCAAAAAAAGTTTTGCATCACCTCGGTTCCCAGATCTCCGGCATATAGACGTTGACTGTGTATATTGTATCAAAGATACAGTCCCTTTGACTGTTCATAGATGTCACTAAAACTGCTCAAAGATGTAAACAACCATGCATGAGCAGGGCCTATTAGACGGAGGGGGTACGACAGCCGATCAGTTCCATTCATTCCACCAGGACGAAGGTACGCTGCTCATGTTGTCTGTAGTTCTACCATGCCTAGAAGGTCAATACCGCAGTCCGATCGCGTCCGCATTGTTACTTTGTGTCAAGAAGGGCTCTCAACAAGGGAAGTTTCCAGGCGTCTCAGAGTGAACCAAAGCGATGTTGTTCGGACATGGAGGAGGTACAGAGATACAGGAACTGTCGATGACAGGCCTCGCTCAGGCCGCCCAAGGGCTACTACTGTAGTGGATGACCGCTACTTACGGATTGCCGCTCGGAGGAACCCTGACAGCAATGCCACCATGTTGAATAATGCGTTTCGTTCAGCCACAGGACGTCGTGTTTCAACTCAAACTGTGCGCAATAGGCTGCATGATGCGCAACTTCACTCCCGACGTCCATGGCGAGGTCCAGCTTTGCAACCCCGACACCATGCAGCGCGGTACAGATGGGCCCAACAACATGCTGAATGGACCCCACAGAATTGGCATCACGTTCTCTTCACCGATGAGTGTCGCATATGCCTTCAACCAGACAATCGTCGGAGACGTGTTTGGAGGCACCCTGGTCAGGCTGAACGTCTTAGACACACTGTCCAGCGAGTGCAGCAAGGTGGTGGTTCCCTGACGTTTTGGGGTGGCATTATGTGGGGCCGACGTACGCCACTGGTGGTCATGGAAGGCTCCGAAACGGCTTTACGATACCTGAATGACATCCTCCGACCCATAGTGCACCCATATCGGCAGAATATTGGAGAGGCATTTGTCTTCATGGACGACAATTCTCGACCTCATCGTGCACATCTTGTGAATGCGTTCCTTCAAGATAACGACATCGCTCGACTACAGTGGCCAGCATGTTCGCCAGACATGAACCCTATCGAACATGCCTGGGATATGTTGAAAAGGGCTGTTTATGGACGTCTTGACCCACCAACCACTCTGAGAGATTTACGCCGAATTGTCGTTGAGGAGTGGGACAATTTGGACCAACAGTGTCTTGATGAACTTGTGGATAGTATGCCACGACGAATACAGGCATGCATCAATGCAAGAGGACGTGCTACTGGGTATTAGAGGTAGTGGTGTGTACTGCAATCTGGACCACAAATGCTGAAAGTCTAGCTGTATGATGGTACAACATGCAATGTGTGGGTCTCATGAGCAATAAAACGAGCTGAAATGTTGTTTGTGTTGATCTCTATTCCCTTTGTATTTAAAGGTTCCGGAACTCTTGGAACCGAGGTGATGCAAAACTTTTTTTGATGTGTGTATTAGTTTACAATTCTACTGTAGTGTTAGGACTTACTGCTTAAGGCCTGTATCACTCGACACTCGCTAACATGGAAGCTTCTACCAGTACAGGTTTACGCGCTGGTATACACGCGTCTATTTCCGTGTGATTCGTAACTTCCATGATAGGTTCTGCCTTTCATGGTAGCTTCCATACAACTCACGAAATTGAACAGGTGCTATTTTTCGTGGCAGTTTGAATGGAAAATTGAGTACAACAACCAATCGGATTGCTTTTCTCGTTCTAGTAGAGATCTTAGCGACAACATAAACAAATATTATTTTTAATGTAGCCTAGGTAGGCCTTCGAATAAATTCATGTGAACGAAACTATATTTTCTCTAAACAGCGTCTGTGTGAAATGCGCTTGCCATATCCAGTAAATACAGAACGTGTCATATTATTATTATTCTGGGATAAATTTTGAACTATTTAAATTCTAATAGTTATCACGAATAGTATCCGTCCATGGTTTTAAACAATATTTACGGAAAATTGAATTTTAAATGAGAGAAAACATGTTTACTATCGTCCTCGTAGATAATGTAGACAAAACTAAGTTGCAATATTGTTGTACGACGTGAGGAGGGTATAATAAAAGTAAATATTTTCACCGTTGGATAGCCTTGAACCCGGATCTTCAAAACAGCAAGCGGGCGCGATTCCACTTGCACACTTTTCCAACAGATGTTATCGCATTTTGTTACGCTTCTTATTAGAGCGTATGGTTAAATATCCAATTATTAAAGTTAGATCTTAAATATTGATTTGAATGCATTCATTCAGTACTTGGCATGTTTTCAAATGTACTTAAAGCAAGTTTCACGACTGCTTTGCGTAAATAATGCGAATCGACGGTAAATTTTACCCCCAAACGACAACCGTCCTCCATGCTTTATTTCTTTCAACTGGGCGCACGAAATGCTAGCGTGTGATACACTTCAGTCATAAAAGCAGGTGAACGGACGAGGATGAACAGAAACATAAGGATTTTATACCAGCGATCACAACAGCTTCCTAGCCAGCGAGTGTCGTGTGATACGGGCTACTGTTGGCAAGATTGCTTAGTTGAGAGAGTTAAGACTTGTGGTGAAGTACATTAGTGTATCATAGCATTAGTAGCTATACCTTCATAGATTAGTTTGGGGGAGGAAAACTGTTTTTGTTGATGGGAAAGTCATTTCTAAACTTTGCAACATTAACATAAATAGTTCTTTTTTCGGCGCTTAATACTTTAATATTTTCCCTATCAGTAATAATTAACACACTTTCTAAGTTTTCTGACGTTTTTTGTTTTGTTTTTGGACGGCAGAGACTATCAGTGGGTGTCACTGTAGGCTTGGTTGTGTTTTGTAGAGCTATTTGTCATGCATATTTGGATCTGATGGTGCTCGTTTCACGAGCAAAATAACCCCCCCCCCCCCCTCCACCATTTTCATTTTATTTTTAGCCTATTTTCTATTTTGAAAAAATAGGCTTATGAGATCACCTTTTGTCCGTGTGTGTGTGCGTGTGTGTGCGTGTGTGTGTCCCCCCCCCCCCCTAATAAATTCTAAACGGCTGGGGCGATTTCAATGAAACTCGGTAAGTTCATAGCACTATTCCGGACTACCCCGACCGTGCCCTTCAAATTGTGTTACGTCTCACCAATCCAACATGGCGGCTGTGCAAAATATTTCACCAGCATTCAATATCTCCGAAGAAATTCCCGATATCACCCTGGTATTATGTAAGGTGATAAAGGGAAATACTAGAAGTACACCTATGTGACTTTTGAAAAAATGGTAACTACAAAACCAACATGGCGGCCACGTGAATTTGCGACTTTTAAATAGACGTTTCTCGCGATTTAGCCAACCAAACGCAATGAAATCTGGTACAGGAAATGTTGATACTCATTGTAATGTACTGGTATCTAATTTAGTTCAATTGTTTACATAAAATGGCGGCTGTGCGAATTTTAAAATTAAGTTTTTATTTCTTGTGTCATAATCATGCGATCGAAGTAAAAGTTTGAATAATGATCCTATGCAATAATTTTCCTTTAATGGTGCATGACTCTATGGCCTATGCATTTAACAATCCAACATGGCCACCATCCAAAATATATAGACTGCTCTGAATATCTACGAATTTATTATAGCTATAAAACTGAATGTTTTTATGTTCATAGGGGCTATGGACATAAGTTCACCTATAGGACTTTAAATAACCTGGTGATCACAAATCCAACATGGCGGCGACGCGAAGTATAAATATTCACATGGACGTTTCTCGCAATTTAACCATCCGAGTGCAGTGAAACTTGGTACAGTAAATACTTATGTGAATGTTAATCCACTGGCATCTAATTTATTTCAATTGTTTCCATAACCACAAGATGGCAGCTGTGCGAAATTTTAAAACCTTTCTTGTTACTTCTTGTGTCCTAATCATGCGATTGAAGTATGAATGCTACAGGTACACAATAATCTTCATGTAACAGTACATAAATCTAGGTCCTACATATATAAAATCCAACATGGCGACCATCCTAAACATTTAATCGGTTCTCAATATCTACGAATCTATTACAGCAATCGAACTGAAATTGTGTATGTTGATAGTGGCAGTTAACATAAGTAGGATATATGAAAATAGGCTGTATAGTTCTTCACGGAACTACTTGTTATTTTTCCTTTTCCTTTCATTTTCCTTTTTTTTATTCCTTTCTTCCCCTTCTTTGTTTTTCCTTTTCTTCTTTTTCTTCTCTTCTTTTTCTTTTCTTCTTCTTATTTTTATTCTTTTTCTCATTCTTATTCTTTTTCTCATTCTTTTTCTTAATCTTATTTCTTATTCTTATTCTTATTCTTATTATTCTACTCCTTATTATTCTTATTCTTATTATTATTATTATTATGCTTTTTCTTTATCTTATTCTTATTCTTATTCTGCTTTAATAATCCGTAACAACATATATACCTTCAGTCCATCTTAATGTAAATTATTTCAGGTTATTTTTCACATATTCCAGTAATTGGAATGATTTTTGTTTCGACCAACTGGAAGCTAGTGGCTTCGATGGCGTAGTTGGTAGCATGCTGAGTTTCTATGACCAAGATCGCGGGTTCAAACCCGACCGAAGTCGTCGGATTTTTTAAGAGCGTTAAAAATCCCTCTGCCTTCCTTCGGAGGGGAAGTAAAGCCGGCGGTCCCTTGCCATAGATTTATGGCATGTTAAAAAACCTTCCACTAATTACACCTGTGTGAAGCTAAATTAGGTTCAGGTTCCTACGTTCGTCGCCAGGAGCCGACTGCGGTGGCGTCTAGTAGCCAAGTTCTGAACTAGTAGTTGTTGACGGTGGCGTGTGGTAGCAAAAGTAGTAACTACTTGAAAAACCCAAAGTCTGCAGTCCTTACTTGAATTAAGAAACAGAAACACACACTAATACAGTCATCAAAATTAGCACCGGTTATCAGACAGATTCTACACACACCTTAAGTACACGGAGCTAAAAGACCGCGTTGTCGCAGTCCCTAAACTGAGGAACCAACCAACCAACCAACCAACTGGAAGCTACAATATTAATTAATAATTAATAATGAAGTTGTCCTTTCTCTCCCGAAAAAGAAGTTTCCGATACTACTGTAAGGCACTTAGGGTGCTGGGGACCAAGAGGTAACCATATCACAAAATTTGGAAAAATCTTGGATATAAAGGACAGAAATCTCAGCGGAATCCAACTCATTGAGCCATTTACTTCTAGCCTTATAGCTTTTAACCAATAATAATTCCGTAAACCCTGTCTATAACGGAGCTCTAATAAGCGGAATCCTGTCCACAACGGATAAAATCACCGGTCCAGTGAATTATGGCCTATTATTCCTGTTAATTTACCCCAAACCAGAGGTACCATCAGTATCAGCACAGAAAATCTGCAGAAGACCATGCATGTTAAGTACCAGGGTCCATTGTCACTTCAAAGTGTGACGCCACTCCTGATACTCGGATGAGGGTAAACGCAGCCTGACTCAAGTGGAGACAAGTCACTGGAGTTCTCTGTGATAAAAAAAAGATGCCTCTGCATTTAAAGACAAAGGTCTATAAGTCTGTGGTACGCCCAGCAGCAATCTATGGGCTTGAATGTCGCCCTATGACCAAACAACATGAGCAAATTTTGCATACAATGGAAATGAAGATGCTCCGATGGACGATGGGGCTGACCCGATGTGACCACGCAAGGAACACAGACGTCCGGTGAAGATTTGGTGTTGCACCAATTGTCGAGAAGGTGAGGGAGGCTCGTCTACGCTGGTAGGGTTACGTCATGATAAGACAGAACAACTCAGTTGCAAAAACAGCACTTCACATGAACCCAGGTGGAACAAGGCCACGTGGAAGACCTGCAAAGTGGAGGAATGACAACATCAGGGCTGGCATGCACACCAGAAGATGTCAACGACACACAGAAGTGGAGGAGATATAGAAAAGTAGTAGATCCCGCAAGGGATTAATGCTAGGAAGAAGAAGATTCCTGTTAATTTACCTGTATGTAGTGGAACCTATCTAACGCGGAATGCCCATTTATTTAACGTAAAATTATGTGATTAGCAGTATTTAATTTACGGAACAGCAAAGTTTTACGAACTTATTCGATTACCCATTTTGTTCACTTTGCGTGGTTTGGACAGCCCTTTGCGAGATTCCTTAAGTCTTGTGCGACCTTCACTTGGCTAGGGAATGCTCCACATTCGTGTGAGTATTTAAGCACGGGGGTACTGTGGAGGAATGCCAAGTTCAATGAACAAGCCTGAACGTCCAAAAGGATGGTATATTGGCATTCACGGCCGGTGAATTAAAATTCAGCAATTTGTCTAGGTTTATGCCTCGTCTTGTGTCCGGGAATGGACACCAAGAGCCCGCTGATGAGCCAGCTTGGTGTTCCTAGGCGAAACTCCACACAAGACACGGCATAAACCTAGAAAAATTGATGAGTTTTAAACCTGAACTGCTTCTCAAAAGGAAGGAAGCTTGTAGTTTTGCTTGACCGTTAATCTTGCGATCATGAGCCACGGGACCTTCTTTTTACGTGGAATCCGAACCACAGGACATGGCAGTTCACTTCAAAAATCTCACATGTATTGACCGGGAATCGAACCGAGTCCACCTTGATGAGAGACAAACAGCTTGAACTGCTTCTTAGACAATACTGTAAAATTCTCAGGTAGTTAGCTATTGTTGTTGTTGTTGTAGTTGTAGTTGTTTTAAGGGGCGAAACTACGACGTCATTTGCCCCTGAAAAAAAAGATGTATTTACCTAACCACGGTATTGTATTTACAATCGTACATAATTTTTATGGTCACCTGTATTAACCGGAATCCTGTCTATAACGGAAATATGTCTCGGTACCTTGAAGTTCCGATCAAGACAGGCTTTAATGTAGTAGTAGTAATAATACTAATAATAATTATTATTAGTATTGTTATTATTATTATTATTATTATTATTATTATTATTATTATTATGCACGTGAGTTTCGCAGCTGCAAAATAGCTTCGGAGCGTGAGTTTGAATTGTGAAGTGACATACCAAAGCGGGTTAGTACAGTTGTTTAACCTCCATTGTGTGGTAGATGTGTTAGTTTTCAATTGGAAAGACATAATATCGTGTGTAGTATTAAAAATCTTGTGGTGAAATAACCTTGGTGTGAACAGCCATCTTGTCAAATATGAAATCACACAGAAGATAGATAGACGATCATTTCCTTGTGCAAGCGCTCCTATCGCTAACCAAAGACCTCATTCTCTCGATTCGAGTCACGGCCTACTAGACTCCACCATCGGTATGACGGAAGAAGCAAAGATTCAGCGTGATACAGCGGAGTTGACGGGAGCATCAAAGGAGAGCATCCAAAATGGCGAAGAGGGTAGGCGTAGTGACCTAAACCAGATTGATGATATCGGTCGGCAGATAAGAGAGAATCAACATGAAGAAGAGATGCATCTTGAGACTGCCAGATCACTACTAAAGAAGATTATGGCTATTCCTCTTAAGAACTTAAAAATGGATATAAAAAACGGTCTCATGAAGTTGGAAGAAGCTTTAGATACTGGAGCAACATGTAGGTTGTCATGGAAGAAATCAGCAGAAGAACTGAAGCAGGAAATAACTATCATGGAGAACAAAGAATTGACCAGGGCATCATTAGTAACAAATGAAATGGTGGACGATCCAGGAAATTGGGAAAAGGTTCTACCTAAGAAAAAGAGAAAGAAGAAGAGTGAGGAGAGGAAACCTGATGATATTCCAATGGAGCAGGTCAAAAACGATCTTAAAGATACAGCGGTTAGCGAGAGTGGAAAACGACCTTATTCTAAATTAAGGAGTCGTTCAGAAGCCGTAATCATCAAACCAATGAAGGGTAAGACTTTCGCTGATGTTCTGAAGGATATCAGGAATAAGGTGAAGCCGGAAGACAATGGAGCAGACATTCGATCTATCCGTAAAACTAGAGATGGGGCTGTTCTTCTTCAGTTCAAGAAAACAACGCAGATTGAAAACAGGGAGACATTCAGTAAATCTTTGAGAGATGCTCTTGGACAAGATGGTGATGTAAAGGCTTTAATTCCCCGAACTACACTGGAGATTCGGGACTTGGATGGTATCACTACCGTTGCAGATGTGGAGGAAGCTGTAAGACGGGATTCTGGTAATACTCATGGAGAGCTGAAAATTTCGGTAACTAAACCAAACAGTTGGGGGCAGAAACTTGCCATTTTTGAAACTAAAGATGAGAATGCTCAGAAACTTCTGGAAGCAGGAAGCATTAAGATAGGATGGCTATACTGCAGAGTACGTGTTAGAACCATTTTACCTTGCTGCTTTCGATGCCTGTCATATGGACATTTGGCACGGAAATGCGAAGGCCCTGACAGAAGTAAACTTTGCATATTAAGGCTTTCACGGCCCGGATTATTATATAAATAATTCATGCTTTTGTGAATTATTTATATAAGAAGTAAACTTTGTTTTATGTGTGGAGAAGCTAGTCATAAAGCAGTAGACTGTAAAAAGAATAATCCGCATGCATGCTTTGTACAGATAAAGGTGTCAATGAAGTTAAACGAAATCATGCTCCTGGATCAGGTGCATGCACAGTTTTTCGTGAAGCTCTTGAAAAGGCCAAAAATAACAGCAAATGATGCGAATCCTTCAAGCAAACATGCACAGGAGTCAAAAAGCTAACTACGTTCTGACACAGCTGATTTATGAGATGGATGCAGACATCATTATTATTAGTGAGCAATATCAAGAGAGGGACCATCCTGGGTGGTTTGCGGATAATCTTGGAACAGCAGCAATTTGGATACCAGATCTAAGAAAATTCTCAGTCGCAGAGCATAGATGTGAAAATGGTTTTGTCTGGGTACAGATTGGGGGAATCACTATTGTAAGCTGTTATTTTACGCCAAATGAATCTGTACAAAACTTTCAAATGAAACTTGATGGCCTTGAGGATGCATTGCATGGAATGGACAAAAGACTAGTGGTCGCTGGTGATTTTAATACTCAAGCGTTGGAATGGGGCATGCCGCAAATAGACTCCAGAGGAAGACGCATAATGGAAACAGGGCTGGCATGCGAAATTAAATTCATGGCTGTGGGGACGAAAATAATTTAATTTCGCCGTAAGCGCGATATTCGGGAGCGAAATGATAATGATTGTCGGCGCGTAATTAAATCAAAGCGAAACTTAATTCGAAGCGAAATTAATTTCGTTCCAGACTTTTAATTTCGCTCCCGGCGCGAAATTAATTTAGTTCCAGACTTATAATTTCGCTCCCGGCGCGAAATTAATTTCGTTCCACACTTTTAATTGCGCTCCCGGCGCGAAATTAATTTCGTTCCACGCTTTTAATTTCGCTCCAGGCGCGATATTAATTTCGTTCCAGACTTATAATTTCGCTCCCGGCGCGAAATTAATTTCGTTCCACACTTTTAATTTCGCTCCAGGCGCGATATTAATTTCGTTCCAGACTTATAATTTCGCTCCCGGCGCGAAATTTATTTTGTTTCAGACTTTTAATTTCGCTCCCGAGGCGAAATAAAATTCCCAAACGGCATTAAGTTTCGCTCTCCTACGTGTATTTAAAATGCATGAAACATTTAATTTCGTTGTTGCAATTAAAATACAGTATATTCGTTTCGAGAGTTAAATAATGTTCTGTACGATGTTCAAAGTCCTGACGTCTGTCTGTTAAGTAGTCAGCCCGAAGACTGGTTGGATCCTCAAAAAGTACCGCCGGTAGGTTATGTGGGTGGATACCCACAAAAACTCAAGGCAGCGCTATAGTGAGGCGTACTAGACAAGATGGGGGGTGAGGTAGTTTGCCATTGCTTTCCTCACTGAGTCAGAACAGCAGTACTAACCCTATGAGTAGAACCCTTCACAGCATCCACAGGCACTGACTGCCCCGAATGCCATTACTAAGCACCACCCATACCTCTGTAGCTTCCATATAATCACAGCCACATTTTACTCTAGCCCGTGCCAACAGTCAAATGCAAATGAGTCGTCAAGTTACAAAACTCGTTTAATCAACTTGTGAATAAGGATCATCTTCATGAGAAACGTTTCTCTGGACTTTGCCTCACGTATCTTTTGTGTTTGTTGTTTTCTACTTTTGGTTGGTGTTTTTGTGTTTGCTTTGTGCTTTTGCTTTTGAATTTGACTTATTGCTTTTCTTTCTTGGTTTTGTGTTTGTGCTCTGCTTTTGCTTTTTTGAATTTTGCTTTATGTTATTTGTTTTTTGTTTTCTGCTTTTGCTTTTGTTTTTGAATTTTGCTTTTTGCTTCGTCTTTTTTGTTTTTGTTTTGTGTTTGTTTTCTGCTTTTGCTTTTATGAATTTTGCTTTTTGCTTTATGTTTCTTGTTTTCTAATTTTGCTTTTTTTGTTCTGTTTTTGCTTTCTGCTTCGTCTTTTTTGTTTTGGTTTTGTGTTTGTTTTCTGCTTTTGCTGTTTTTGAATGTTGCTTTTTGGTTTGTGTTTCTTTTTAATTCTGCTTTTGCTTTTGTGTTTGAATTTAGCATTTTACTTCGTGATTTGTGTTTTTGGTTTTGCATTTGTTTTCTGGGAAATCAAAATAAAACAAAATAAACAAAACAAAATAAAAACAAAAACAAAATAAAACAAATAAAACAAGACAATTTAAAACAAAATAAAACGAAATAAAGTAAAACAAAAAATAAACAAAACGAAATAAAGCAAAATAAAATAAAACAAAATAAAATGAGGTAAAATAAATAAAATAATTAAATAAATAATTTTACGACATGATCCTTATTCACAAGTGGATTAAACGATTTTTGCAACTGGACGACTCAAATGTAGTGCACGGGGTCGTTGGGATGAGGGAGATGGCTACGTGGGAGACTTGTCGTAGTATAGTATCTATGTGTGCAGTATATGCGTCGACCGTCGTCTGGTTATCCAGTGGGAGATGGTCCGCACGGAGGTGATTGTTGACGTAGGCGCGGTATTCCTGCCAGTTTGCTGTGCAGAAATTCTGGACCATCCTGGGAGGTGGTAGTGGGGGAAGAGGGAAGTTGAGTAAAACGGGGGCATGATCACCTCCTTTGAGTGGCAGGACAGACCGTCAAACAGATGGAGGAGGGAGTTATGAACAATGACTGCGTCGGGGTGGTATTGGAGGAAGGACGGGTAGATTCTGGGAGAGGGACGAGGGTGGCGTCGATGTGACGTAGGTAGATGTCTAGGCTATGAAGTTCTAGGGCCGAACGGGAATGAAGGTTGAGGTCGGCCATTAGAATTAAATGGGGGAAGACTTCAGACACGTGGGTAATGCAGTCTTTGGGGATGGGGTGGTAGGGACGAATGTAGATGGTGGCTAGGTGTAGGACGCGGGAACAAATAAGGCTTTCGGGGAAGAAAAGAAACAGATTTCATTTCAGAAACAAAATGAAATGTTCCATGCATTTTAATTTCAGGCCGGAGGGGGGGGGGGGGGACTAAATGCCGGGAACGAAATTGATGGTCGTTAACAAATTTTATTTCGCGCCAGGAGCGAAATTAAAAGTCTGTAATGAATTTAATTTCGCGCCAGGAGCGAAATTAAAAGTCTGTAACGAATTTCATTTCGCGCCGGGAGCTAAATTAAAAGTCCGTAATGAATTTAATTCCGCGCCAGGAGCGAAATTAAAAGTCTTTAACAAATTTCATTTAGCGCCGGGAGCTAAATCAAAAGTCCGTAATGAATTTAATTCCGTGCCAGGAGCGAAATTAAAAGTTTGTAACGAATTTCATTTCGCGCCGGGAGCTAAATTAAAAGTCCGTAATGAATATAATTTCGCGCCAGGAGCGAAATTAAAAATCTGTAACAAATATCATTTCGCGCTGGGAGCTAAATTAAAAGTCCGTAATGAATATAATTTCGCGCCAGGAGCGAAATTAAAAGTCTGTAACAAATATCATTTCGCGCCAGGAGCGAAATGTTATTCCATTGAAGAATTTCATTTCGCGACGCTAAATTAAATTGATAATGCATTTCGTTTCGCATGCCAGCCCTGGATGGAAATGGCAGCTAGAACAGGTTTAGTGGTCAATAATATTGGAAATGTACCAACATTCCGACGGCCAGGATGCCAGGGAACAATACCGGATGTAACATTCTCAACCGAGGCTATCGCGCCTAAGATTACTGGATGGCAAGTTATTGAGGACTATACAGGGAGTGATCACCAATATATCATCTTTCGTTTACTTCAGGAAGTTCCTCAAGCAAGAAACATACTGTGCAGGCCAGCACGGTGGAATATAGCCAGCATTGACAAGGAAACGTTTCTTGATGTAATACTAAATGGAATGGAGAACATAGCAGAAAAATGTTCTTGCTGTAGAGGGAAAGAAGCAGCTGGTGTACGTGTTGAACTCACCATGCAGCTAATCCAGCAAGCATGCAATACATCAATGTCCCAAAAGAGACCAGGAACTAGCAGACGTCCAGCGTATTGGTGGACCGAAGAAATTGCAGAATTGAGAAGAAACTGTCTGCGACTTAAACGCATGGCCCAGAGGACGAGAGGCAGAGAAGTGAATACCTCAGTCACAGCGGAGTATAAGTCAGCAAAGAAGGAACTCGGCAAAGCAATTAAGAAGAGTAAAGCTGATAAATGGAGGGCTTTGGCTAAGGAAGTGGAACATGATCCATGGGGTCTGGGTTATAAGATTGTAATGAAGAAACTTGGAAAATTCTCAAACCCGAGCATGGATTCACAAACCATTAAAAAATTGTGGACACACTATTTCCCGACCATCCAGAGAGGACTGATTGTGACGATGAAAGTGAACTGAATGATATACCTCTCTTCAAGGTAGAAGAACTGAATACAGCTTTTAGCTCCCTTAGAAACAAGAAGGCTCCAGGACCACATGATATACCTGCAGAAGTGCTAAAGATAATATCAGAACTTTGTCCAGAACTGTTGTTGAATATGTACAATCATTGCCTGCAAGCGGGTGATTTTAATGCCCGATGGAAAATGACTCGATTGGTTTTGATCAGCAAAGGAAAATCTGCTGGTTATAGACCTTTATGTATGTTGGGCACAGCTGGAAAAGGCCTAGAGAAACTTCTGCAGCCAAGAATTCTCTCAGCAGTTCAGATAGCAGGGGATTTATCTGTTCATCAGCATGGATTTCGCAGCGGACATTCTACTATTGATGCAATATGGGAGGTGGTGGGCACAGTAGAAAGAGCGCAAACGGGCAATCATCATTCTCGTAAAGTGACACTTCTTGTGACCCTGGATGTAAAGAATGCTTTTAATTCGGCAAGTTGGAATGACATGTTGGAAGCTCTTGAAGAGACTTTCAAAGTACCACAATATCTTATGCGCATAATGAGAGACTACTTCAGGGATCGCACTCTGCTGTATGATACGGAATATGGACAAAGGGCAAAACGACTGACGGCTGGAGCAGCACAGGGATCGATCCTTGGTCCAGATCTCTGGAACATCATGTATGATGGCTTGTTACGTCTGGAGATGCCAGAGGATACGAATCTAGTGGGCTACGCTGATGATGTGGCTGCCTTGATAGTGGCTCGCAATGTTGAGATGGCTCAAATCAAATTGAACCAGGTGATGCGGCGCATAAAAAACTGGATGATGGGTCACAGACTAACATTAGCAGAACATAAAACGGAGATAGTTCTTCTGACGAGGAAAAGGATTGAGACTCTTGTACCAATGACTGTTGGAGATACAGTGATTGAAACATCTACGAGTACAACATATTTAGGAGTGACACTTGACTCCAAGCTCACATTCTGGAACCATATTCAGAGAGTGACAGATAAGGCAGTAAAATACATGACAGCACTTAGTAGGCTGATGGGCAATATTAATGGCCCAAAATCAAGTAAAAGATGCCTCCTCATGACGACGGTTCAGTCAGTGCTCCTGTATGGCTCCGAAGTTTGGGCCGAATCCTTGAGATTCGCATGGTATCTGAGAAAGATAGCTGCCGTACAACGGAGAGCAGCTTTACGTATTGCATGTGCATACCGCACGGTTTCTGAACCTGCAATCCTCACGGTGGCAGCAATAGCCCCAATAGATCTACTTGCATTGGAGCGACAAGAAATCTGGCGTACCCAAGGAGAGCTGGGAAAGAAATGTGCAAAGAAGCGTGCCTTTAACCAACGGATGAGGCCATGGCAACTCAGATGGGAAAGTGACTCTCGTGGTAAATCGACCAAGCGACTGATACCACGCCTGGATACCTGGGTCGAAAGAGTCCATGGTGAAGTCAACTATTATCTCACACAACTTCTAACAGGACACGGATATTTCCGTAAATTCCTGCATAGAGTAGGCGGAGCGAGTGGTGCAACATGCATATATTGTGACGACATCGATGATGTACTTCACACCTTCTTCGTGTGCGGCCATTGGATGATAAAGAGAGAATATGTGGAAACTGAATTGGGAGAACTGACACCAGATAATATTATTTCTGTGATGTTACGGAACCAGCAATCATGGGATCATGTAGCAGTGTATGTGGAGGATGTCCTTCGCCAGAAAAAGCGAGATCTGGAAGCGTACGAACGCCCTTAAGAAGAAATGAAGAAAGAAGAAGTCTGAAAGACTAAGTAAGCACGACATCACCCTGAAGTAATGCGAGAGCGGTTCCGGGGTGATGAACGCATCGTAGGAAAAGGGATGTGGTTTTTAGTGGGTAAAAATCCCACACTACTGTGGAGTGCGGACCCTTCACAAGTGTCTTTTGAAGATTTTCCACAGTCCCTCGTAAAAAAAATTATTATTATTATTATTATTATTATTATTATTATTATTATTATTATTATACAGAAATACTGAATCTCGACACTCATTAGAAAACGCAAAGTGAAGTTCTTTACACATATCACCAGAATGAACGACACCAGGCTGACTAAAATAATATTCAACATAATTTCTACGTACACTAATACAGTCATCACAATTAACACCGGTTATCAGACAGATTCTACACACACCCAAAGTACACGGGGCTACATGACCGCGTTGTCGCAGCCCCTAAACTAAGGAACCAACCAACCATAATTTCTACGTCAAAATTGGGTACTTCTTGGTACAAAGAAACTATGGAAAATTTACAACAATTACTTATCACCATAGAAGACATTCATAACCGCAGCTATTGTAGAGAAAAATCAGAAACCAGAAATTTGAATTTATATCACAGCCCAAAAGAAATAGGCGTAAATGGACAGATGAAAAGTAGAAGGCGCACAGTGAACGGATGAAAAGCTTTTAGGGCAGGTAAAAAGAAGAAAAGAGCCACCACCAAATGTTAGATTTTTGTGTTTCTTAGCGTTCTCCTTAAAGGGTAATGTACGCAAATTTTTTTTTTTTTTTTTTTTTTTTTTACAGGGAAACCGCGGGGAAATCTTCAAAATACAGATTGTAAGCTTCGGGACTTACAACTGTGCAGGATTCTTACCTACTAAAAGCCCACAAACCCTATACTTGGCTTAAGACCGCCCCGGAACTGCCTGTTCAGCCTTACTTCAGGGTGGAGCCACTGTTACGACCAGAGGTCTCAGTCAATTTCATTTAACGTGATGATAATGAAATTACACATCATCATCTTCGCTGTCTGCAGCAACCAATCATCTCGGTTCCTCTTCTTTTTTGTTTTTAGCAGCTCAGATATGTAGACAGCAATCTGTGCCCAACTTTCTCTGCTGCTGAGCATTTCATCCACCACATTGTCGGATGTAATGCCTCCAACTTTTGTCTCCAGAAGCATTCGAAGATTTCTCCACTAAAAAATCTCTATCTAGCCCTTTCATTAAAACACAAGAACATCTGGCTTCATGAAGTTGAAACAGATCTCCAGGAAATCAACATCACAGACGACAGTGTACAGGACAGATGTAATTTCAGAACCAAAATCGACAGTCACCAATTTAGAGACAAACCCAGCGTCACAGCCACTATAACTTGGACAGAAGAACGAAGGCAGAAGCTCAGCGAGAGGATGAAGAGATTTTGGGAGTAAAAGAAGGCCAACACATCAGCTAAGTAGGTTCAATGGTGCTCCTGAGTAGGGCATAACGATGTAAATAATAATAATAGTAATAATAATAATAATAATAACGACACTTACAGGAGTAATATCGAAAGTGAAATTCTTGGGAGAAATATCAGAGTCCTTCGAAATCAAGACTGGAGTCCGACACGGGGATGGACTATCCCCAATCCTCTTCAATATGGTTCTGGAGAGGATAATTAGGGAATGGGAACCTCTTGTAAAGGGCATTCAAATCGGTATTAAAAAGAGAACCGAACTAAAGTCAAATGTCTCGCTTTCGCAGACGATATTGCAATTGTCGCAGACAACAGATCGGGAGCGACTTATGCAGTGGAAAAGCTACATGAGATTGCACAAAAGACCGGATTATATATCTCTTACGATAAGACCAAATAAATGGAGAGAAGGCCAGAAAATAAATGCCCTTTAAACACCAAATACGGTAAAATGGCACAAGTCCGCACTTTTAATTCCCTTAGCGAAATTATACAGCCCTCAGGACTTAATCGAATCGCCAATGAAGACAGATTCACTAAGCTTCAGAAGGCCTACAGGCTAACGTGGGCCCATTACAAGAAATGCATTTCGACGAACGCCAAATTACGATATTATAAAACAGTTATTCTTCCAGAAGCAACATATTACAATAGTAATCGATGGTCATTCCAATATTAGGGAACTGGAAAAGCAGGAACGAAAAAATCTCCGGAAGATCTACGGAGCAATCAACAGAAACGGCATTTGGATGAAGAGACCTAGTACTGAACTCTATCAAAACACCATTACGATAACAGACGAAATTAGAAAACGCAGATCCAAATTTTACACTCACATCCACAGGATGGCCACCTCCAGATTGCCCAAGAAAATACTCGGCATCATAACACAGAGCAAATGCGGCACAGAATGGCTTAAAGAGGTTCAGAGAGACTTACAAGTAATCGATATAGAATATTTCGAAGACCGAACTGAGTGCCAGACAAAAATCGCGAATGTTAAGTTTGAACCAAGATCATTACGTCAACCTGGGGAAAAGTGGACGGATGAGAGGAAGAGGGAGCATTCCGCGTGAATGAAGAGATTTTGGGAGGAGCGGAGGAGACACACCTCCAAATGACATCATGTTATCAAGTTTAATCGCTCTCCTGTAGGGGAATTTTCGCTTCAATAAATAAAATAATAATAATAAGGCGGCTCGATGTACGGATGTCTGGGAGAGCGCGGGTTCAATGACCTGGCGGATAATCGACCAGCTGATCTGCGCGTAGGTCATTTACTGCAGGCCAGATGGCGCGCCATGCCGCGCCGCGCCGGGCGGGGCAGACGCAGTGCGGGCCAGCGGCAGCGTCGCGACACTCACGGTATGGATCGGCAGAGCTGCAGACCCCAACTGGGGCACCAACTTTCACGACTCTCACTACATCGCTATCGGTCTCACAAGCTCGTCGAGCACGGATGTCAAGCTAAACACTGCCAACTCTTTATTTTAATGGGTTGACATGTTGTTGTTGATTTAGTCTTTTGACTGGTTTGATGCATTCCATGCCTCCCTGTCCTGAGCTAATCATTTATTTTATTTATCGTATGGCTTTTAGTGCCGGGAGTGTCCGTGGACATGTTCGGCTCGCCAGAGTCTGTAGCAGCTTCCGACTAGGATTGCCAGACGTTCCGTTTTACCCGGAACAATTCCGTGTTTTGTTCCGCGTTCCTTTTTAATCTTTAACGGAACGCCAAATATTCCGTTGTTTGATCAATTTGATAATATATTTAGCCTACTTTCGATTTTTGCAAAAAATGAAAGTAGACTTATGAGATCAACGCAGGGCGAAAAATTGTGTGTCTGCCTGTGTGTGTGTCTGTGAGTCTGTGTGTCTTGGAGTGTGTGTACTCTGAATGTCTGTACCCCCCCATCAATTCGAACACGGTGAAACCGAATTGAACAAAATTTGGTACAGAGGTAGCACTCGCAAAAGCAACTCAGTGTTATGTTTTATATCGCCGCCATCTTGACGAAAACGTAATGGCGGCCACCCAAATGTTAAAAGCTTAAATCAAATTACGACCAACCTAATCATCTGATCTCGACCAAATTTTGCAACAACATACCTACATGTGGTAAGCATCTTTTGACCAAACTACAAGGTCATCAGTCCAATAGATTGCAGAAAGCGGCCATGTATGTGTGCAAATCGATTCTGCCTATGAATTCAAACACGGAGAAACCGAATTGAACGAAATTTGGTACAGAGGTAGCACTCGTAAAAGGCAACTCAGTGTCAGGTCTTATATCACGGCCATCTTGACGGAAACGCAATGGCGGCCACCCAAATGTTAAAAGCTTAAATCAAACTACGACCAACCTAATCATCTGATCTCTACTAAATTTTGCAACTACATACCTTTATGTGAGAAGCGTTCTTTGACCAAGCTACAAGCTCATCAGTCTAATATTTTGCATATGGCGGTCATGCATGTGTGCAAATCGATTCCCCCTATCAATTCAAACACGGTAAACCCGAATTGAACGAAATTTGGTACAGAGGTAGCACTAGCAAAGGGCACCTCAGTGTCATGTTTTATATCACCGCCATCTTGACAGAAACGGAATGGCGGCCACCCAAATGTTAAAAGCTTACATCAAATTACGACCAACATAATCATTTGATCTCTGCCAAATTTTGCAACGACTTACCCTTTTGTGGGAAGCATCTTTTGAGTGAACTACAAGGTCATCTGCCCAATAGTTTGCAGATAGTGCCCATGTATGTGTGCAAATCGATTCACCATATCAATTCAAATACGGTGTAACCGAATTGAATTAAATTTTGTACAGAGGTAGCACTAGCAAAGGGCACCTCAAATTCATGTTTAATATCCATATAACACGTTGTATTTCAACAAGCTACTACAACCAACATTCAATTATACTCCTTGAAAAGGACAAATAGATATAACAATACCCATGCACTTAGGAGAAAGTAGGCAATATGTTCTTTACTGAACATCTTGTTCAATTTCACACCAATTTTCAAATGTCCCGCTTCAGAATTGATTGTAGTATCTAGCTTGTTTTATGATGATACATGTGCAAGTTGGAAAGAGAAAAAGATTTCTATGGCTGTGTCAGATCGGTACATGTTATAAATTTATTAGAGGCAACAAATTTACGGAATATCTTAGTCCTCGTGAAGTTAATCCTCAGTATTTTCCCCTCCAATGATTTTACGGAGAGTTTTTTCTGTCATGAATATCAAATGGAGAGATGATAGATGCAGAAGCTTCATTAGTTTGATTTTAAAAAAAAGAATTGTTCACATTATGACGAAAATTCTAGTGAATTTTATCAGAAGGCACGTACAAATAAAAATTCCTTGCAAAGGGTCGTTCAAATGAAAAGTATTTGTAAGTTGCTGGTGTCATAGGCCTATATGATATGCCAGCAATATATTATTTTAATTTTGTGCATTTCATTATGTAATGTTTATTTAATACATGTGTGTATTATTTATTAAAACATTTAATAACCTTAATTAAAGAAAACTATGTTTTGGGACGTGTGTTCCATTTTCCCATTCTTGAAATCTGGCAACCCTACTTCCAGCGGACACCCAGAGCGTGAGCTACAAGTTCCATTCAATTTCAAGTAGTTCCAACTTTCGCTACAAGATGGCAATGATACCTAGTTGTGAACGTTGGAACTTTGAGAGAGCGTTCCAACGAAATCTAACCTAGAAATTTAGATCCACACGAAGGCTCTTTTACATGCCATAAATCTATGATATGAGACCGCCAGCTTTACTTCCCCTCCGATGGAAGGCATTCTGAAGGATTTTTAACCCTCTTAAAAAATCCGACGACTTCAGCCGGGTTTAAACCCGCTATCTTGGGCACAGCAGTTCAGCATGCTGCCAATTACGCCACCGAAGCCGCTCTTTCATCTATACATAGTTACAACACCCTACATCCGAGACAATCTGTTTAATATAGCCCAGTGTGGTCCAACCCACGGCCCTCGGTCCGCATGAGGCCCGCCTGTTGATTTTTATTGGCCCTTGCCCTTCTTACTGCCCTTCACTCTTCGACAGTTACAATCCGTGGCGTGCCTACTTTAATTTTCACTTTCATTCAGTAATGTTACGAAGGAGCCAGGTGGGAAAGGAAAGATCCCGAAAAATACGCCAGTAATCAGAATTGTCTTTCCACGAATACGTACGGCACGAGAAGCGGGACGCCTCCATGTGACAACTGGTTGGCTGCAGATAAGTTCGCGATCGTTCGTGAGCTGCGGCGGATTTCCCTATAAAAGGGAGCGCAGGGCTGTTCGAAGAGGTTGTTTTTGACGAGAGAGGTTGTTCGAGAGATATAGTACGACGAGAGTTTGTTGTCATCCTTGTTGCAAGAGCGGTACCTAATATGGCGGGACTTAATAAATGGCGTGTTGAAGATGAGAAACGACAATTTCGGTCAAAGTGGCAGGAAAGTTACTTTTTTGTTGAACATAATGGAAAACCACCGTGTGTTATCTGTTCTCAAGTCTTAGGTGTTTCGAAGGAGTATAACGTGAATAGACGCTATACCTGCTTGCATAAATCAAAATACGATTAAAACCAGGGAAGTGCCAGAAGTTGTGTGTTTAATGATTTGAAGCTGAAACTAACAAGACAGAAGAATATATTTCAGCAACCATCAAACACTGCTGGTTTAAAGGCATCTTATGAGGTATGTTTAGAGCTAGCTAAAAGTTAAAAGTCTTTCAGGGATGGTGAGCTCATTAAGAGATGTGCTGTAAAAATGGCACTTCATTTGGAGATAATAGGATAGCTAAGGAACTTGTTTTATATGTGACGGGGATTTTCGCTCGCCCTCTCGCCTGCGCTGCGAGCCGGTCTCCCGCCAAGCACTTTGCCGTAATGCGCTTCTTTGCGCCACAAGTGTCCCTCCATTGCAGTCTGCTGAGAGCTTTAACAGCGTGAGGTTCAGTTTAGTCAATTGTTCACGTGTTTAGTGCTCAGTGTGGTATTCCAATACGATTTTCATTACTTAACATTGAAATTCCTATACTCAATGACTCAGTGCCGGGAGGGCGCCGAATTATGGCAAAGTGCTTGGCGGAAAACAGGCTCGCAACGTGGGCGAACGGGCGAGCGAAAATCCCCGTCACATATAAAACAAAATATCTGTATTTTGAAACAGTTTCCTTGTTTCATCAGACAGTTGGTAGAAGAATTAATGATATGGCTGGTGAAGTTTCAGGTTCTCTCAAGAGCAGTTTGGAAAAATGTGAATTTTACTCTCTAGCTCTAGATGAGAGCACAGATATAGCTGACATCGGCCAGCTCCTTATCTTCGTCAGAATAATAAACGAAGAATTTGAAATTCATGAAGAACTGTTGGAATTAAGATCATTAGAAACCAGCAAAAAGGGAATTGGCATATTCAACGCACTGGATGATATTGTTTCTAAATATGGAGGTTTTGTGAAGTGCTCTGGCATTGAAACAGTAGGAGCTAAAGCAATGGTTCGTCCTAACATTGGTTTAGTGGGACTGTGTAAAGAAAAAGGATTGCATTTTTTGTTTTTCCACTGCATTATCCACCAGAAGGCTCTCTGTGGAAAAATTATAAGGCTCAGTGAGACAATGAAAACTGTTGTTAATACTGTAAATTTAATAAGGTGGGGCAATAAAGCCTGTAGACACAGAGCATTTATTGCATTCCTGGACAATTTGGTAGCTGAGTATGGTGACATTTCATTGTACTGTGAAGTGCGTTGGCTAAGTGCTGGAAATTGCTTTCAACAGTTTTTTGGGTTGAGGAATGAAATTATTGCTTTTCTCAAAAATGAAAACATTGGGCATGAGTATCAAGAAAAACTGGAAGAAATCCAGTTTTTAAATAATATTGCTTTTCTGACAGAGTTTACATCCCATCTAAATGATTTAAACCTGAAACTACAAGGCAGAAAACAAAATATCTCCCAGCTTTATGAACATATTGAGGGCTTCCGCAAAAAACTTATGTAATGTAAATTGCATTGAAGGAAAACAATATGGCACCTTCCCATCTTGTCAGCAGTTGAAAAAAGAAAAAATGTGACATCAATATTAGTACGTTTCATGAAATAATAATAGATATCAAGAAAGAGTTCCAGAACAGATTCCTGGATTTTGATTCCCTAAAACCAAAACTTGCACTGTTCAACAACCTCATGGATATTGAAGTGAGTGAGGTGCCCTGCGACCTTCAAATGGAAATGTGTGATCTTCAGGCAGACCCATTCTACCAGACTAAAAAGTGTGATGTCCCTGAAATTTCTGGAAACTAATTTCTAAAGAACGTTTTCCTGAACTGCTTAAATTGTCTCTGCAAGTGTTATCGCTGTTTAGCAGTACGTATGCGTGCGAAAGTGCTTTATCTGCTCTCAAACAAATTAAATCAAAAACGAGAAATCGAACTGAAAGTTCTGCACTGGAATTGAGCCTGAGACTTTGCCTTACTGAACTTACAGTGGACATTGATACACTTCTATCAGGAAAGCAGGGCCAATCATCATTGATTTCTTGACAGTAAAATGTAGTGGTATATTAGACTAGCAATATTAAAATTTTTAATATAAATTTTAATAAATGTTTTTGAGTAAAATAAGTAATACGTTTTCTTTCTGGAATGTCTCTGGCCCTCACATTCCTATACTAAAGTTTGATTGGCCCTCGGGTAACTAAAGGTTGGACTACCCTGATATAGCCTATTCTACCGAGGACATGTTCGGATCGCCAGTTTTGTAGCTGCTTCGAGACGGACACCCAATGGGTTAGCTACAAGTACCGTTGGGGAGGAAAGTTGGAAGGGAGGGTCGAGGAGTTGGAAGGTAGCGGCTGTGGCCTATAGTTAAGGACCAACCCCGGCATTTGCCTGGAAGGAAGATGGGAAACCACAGAAGACCATCTTCAAGGTTGCCGGCGGGGGGGTTCGAACCTCCTCGCCTCCCGGATGTGAGCGACTGCCAACAGTCATGCCGCAACGACCTCGGCTAACTCACTATTCTAACCTTGGTCCACCCCCACAGTTCTTGTCCTCGACCCTTCCATAACTAAGTTTGCTATTTCTGGGTGTCTTAGTATGTGTCTTCTCTTCATTTAAGATTCCCGCACTGTTTTTGTAAATTGGCTCCCCGTGTATCTAAATTCCATTTTGTGAATATTTTGAATCTACACTATATTTGTAGGAATTTTCTTAATTATTTTCAATGTAAATTGCATTTTGCGAGTATTTTCAAACTCAATTGCATTTTGTAAGGATTGACAATCATAAATTTTGTTTTTAGTAAGTATCTGATTAGGGGCGGCATCTTTTGTGAGTATTTTGAATTTCAATTGCATATTGTAGACTAAGTATTTTCATCCTAAACCGCATTTTGCGAGTATTTTCAATCTAAATTGCATTTTGTAAGTATTTTGACTCTCAATTCAATTTTGTGAGTATTTTGAATTTAAATTACATTTTGTAAGTACTTACAATCTAAATTGCATTTTGTAAGTAAGCCTATTGCCAATCCAAATTGCATTTTGTAAGTATTATGAATCTAAATTGCATTTTGTGAGCGTTTTGAATATAAATTGCACTTTGTAATTATTTTTTTAAACTCTAATCTGCTTTTCGTGCGTATTTTCATTCTAAATTACATTTTGTGTGTATTTTCAATCTTTTGCCAGTTTTTCGTTTTATGAATCTCCGTTTGTGGCTTCGGTAGCGTAGTTGTTAGCATGCTGACCTTCTATGCCCAAGATCGCGGGTTCAAACCCGGCCGAAGTCGTCGGATTTTTAAGAGCGTTAAAAATCCCTCAGTATGCCTTCCTTCGGAGGGTAAGTAAAGACGGCGGTCCCATGTCATAGATTTTTCGCTTGATAAAGAAACTTCCACTAATTACACATGTGTGAAGCTAAATTATAGGTTAGATTTGACTAACGTTCTTAGGTTCCAACGTTCGTCGCCTGGAGCCGACTGCGGTGGCATCTAGTAACAAAGTTCAATACTAGTTGGTCGTTGACGGTGGCGTTTGGTAGCAAAAGTTGGAACTACTTGAAAATCGAATTTTTGCAGTCATTACTTGAATTAAAAACAGATAACACACACTAATACAGCCATCACTATTAACACCGGTTATCAGACAGATTCTACACACACCCAAAGTACACAGGGCTAAACTGAGGAACCAACCAACCAATCTCCGTCAGTTTTCGTTATGGTTTCGATCTCATTGTCATTTTTGCTATCACCCAGACCATTAGGGGCCGATAACCTAGATGTTTGGTCCCTTAAAACAACAATTACCTCCATCATCATCAGTTTTAGGAAGAATTCTCACGTGCTTACGACCGGCCACGAATGACCGGCCTATATAGCCTAGACTCACTTGCTCTATTCCTATATGTAAACGTTAGTTGGTATAAAAATAGAAAAGTCTGGTTGGTTGGTTCCTTAGATTAGGGGCTGCGACAAGGCGGTCATATAGCCCCGTGTACTTTGGGTTTGTGTAGAATTTGCCTGATAACCGGTGTAAATAGTGATGGCTGTATTAGTGTGTGTTATCTGTGATTCAGGTAGAAGGACTGCAGACGATTAATTTTTAGCCTATTTTCAATTTTGAAAAAAAAATAGGCTTATGGGATCACCTTTGTCCGTGTGTGTGCGTGTGTGTGTGTGATTCGTGTGTGTGTGTCCCACCCCCTAATAAAATCTAAACGGCTGGAGCGATTTCAATGAAACTCAGTAAGTTCATAGCACTATTCCGGGCGACCCCGACCGTGCCCTTCAAATTACGTTACGTCTCACCAATCCAACATGGCGGCTGTGCGAAAAATTTCACCAGCATTCAATAACTCCGAAACTATTACTGTTATCATCCTGGAATTTTGTATGGTCATAAAGGGATCTACTAGAAGTTCACTTATGTGACTTTTGAGAACCTGGTAACTACAAAACCAACAAGGCGGCCAAGCGAAGTTGAGACTTTTAAATAGACGTTTCTCGCGATTTAACCATCCAAACGCAATGAAGCTTGGTACAGTATATGTTTATATACATTGTAATGCACCGACATATAACTTCGTTCAATTGTTTAAATAACCTCAATATGGCGGCTGTGCGAAATATTTCACCGGCATTCTATATCGCTGAAACTACTACCGGTATCACCCTGAAATTTTGCACAGAGGTAAAGGGCACTACTGGAAGTTCATATATGAGACTTTAAAAAACTGGTTAACTACAAAACGAACATGGCGGCCAAGCGAATTTGAAAGTTTGAAATAGACTTTTCTCGCTATTTAATGATCCAAACGCAATGAAACTTGGTACAGCAAATGTTTATACACATTGTAATGCACTGGTATGTAATTTAGTTCAATTGTATACATAACCTCAAGATGGCGGCTGTGCGAATTTTTTAATTGAGATTTTATTTCTTGTGTCGTAATCATGCAATCGAAGTGAAAGTTTGAATAATGAACCAACGCTATAATTTTCCTTTAAAGGTACATGACTCTATGGCCTATACATATAACAATCCAACATGGCGACCATCCGGAATATTTAGAATCTACTAAAGCAATCAAACTGAATTTTGTTACGTTCATAGGGGTTATGAACATATGTTCACCTATAGGACTTTCAATAACCTGGTGATCACAAATCCAACATGGTGGCGACGCGAAGTATAAATATTCTCATGGTCGTTTCTCGTAATTTATCCATCCAAGTGCAGTGAAACTTGGTACAGTAAATCCTGATACAAATGTTAATCCACTGGCATCTAATTTATTTCAATAGTTTCCATACCACAAGATGGCAGCTGTGCGAAATTTTAAAATCTCTTCATTACTTCTTGTGTCCTAATCATGTGATTGAAGTTTGAGTACTACACGTACACAATAATCTTCATGTAACAGTACATGACTCTAAGCCCTACATATATAAAAGTCCAACATGGCGACCATCCGAAATATTTAGACGATTCTCAATATCTACGAATCTATTACAGCAATCAAACTGAAATTTAGTATGTTGATAGAGGCAATTAACATTAGTGGGATATATGAAAATAGGCTCTATAGTTCTTCACGGAACTACTTGTTTCAAGTAGTTCCTACTTTTGTCTCCAAATGATACCATCCACGACACCTAGCTGCGGACGCGGCTACTAAATGCCATCGCAGTGAGCACCCGGTGGCGAACGTTGGAACTAATAGAGCGTTATCAAACTAACCTACCAATTTTTGCTTCCACAAGTGTAACTAGTGGAAGATTCTTTTACATTCCATAAATCGATGACATGGGACCGCCGGCTTTACTTCCCCTCCGAAGGAAGGCTTACTGAGGGATTTTTAAGGCTCTTAAAAAATCCGACGACTACGGCCGGGTTTGAACCTGCGATCTAGGGCATAGAAGCTCAGCATGTTACAGAAAAGTCTAGAACAGAGTCTACAGTATCTTTCTTTCTTTCTTTCTATTATTACTGTATTCGAATCACCCCCAATACATTCTGAGGCTTTCCTTTCCAAGCACATGATACGTGAAATAAGTTACAATCAGACCCCTTTGGAAGCAAGCTCTCGAGACATCTTTGCCACATCATTACGCTTCTTCGCACAATTTGACGCCACTTACGGAAGAGCAACCACCAATACTATGATCGATGGTTTCCATGTGCTGAGACAAATGCGCCGCACGGCGTTCATCTGTTAGATTTTCTATACTTTACTGAATGTGACGTCATTCTTCTTTTCTGCATCGCGTCAGTAATATTTTCCGTATGGGTGTATAACTTCTGGATATTATTATTATTATTATTAATAGTAGTAGTAGTAGTAGTAGTAGTATTAGTATTATTATTATGATTATTATTATACAACGTTTTGCCCAACTAAGTGGCGCGATTGAACCTGTTTCACAGATAAATACGTATGAATTAGCGTTCATCTCTTCCCAACATTTTTAGCCTACTTTTCACATTTTGCAAAAATAAGGAAAAAGTAGACTTATGAGATCGGGCAAATGTGTGTCTGTCTGTCTGTCTGTCTGTCTGTCCTTCTGTCTGTCTGTCTGTCTGTCTGTCTGGCTGTGTGTGTGTCCCCCCCCCTATCAACTCCTAAACGGCTGCAGCAATCGAAACAAAATTTGGTAGGAGTAACGATCTATACCTGAATATCTCACGGCCATATTTGAAAATTATGTCAGTGCTACCAACTGCTAATAAATCGCAATTGAAATTTGAGCTCCATGTTGGATATCTTGGAAAGTATGAATGGGAGCTATTTCAAAATTGGCACACGTACAGATCATAATATTTCAGTTTAATTTCCAGGAGGCTAAACATGGCAGTGTTGCCAAAATGATTATAAGCCTCCTGATAGGTCCAATTTTTAAATGCATATAACTTCTATACTATCAATTGGAATTCAACCAAATTTCGTATGTTGTATGTGTACATAACCAGATATGACTGAGCGTATTCTTAAGACCTACCAGGGCTGCCAACTGTTAATAAATGCTCCTAATTTATTTTATCCAAATACCAATATATCAGAAAGTATGCAAGCCGACAGCTTTAAACTATGCACACGTATAGTACCTGACATTCTATATTAATTTGGAGTAACTTATATACGTCAGTGCTACCAACATGATTCTAAGCCTGCTGACAGGTCCAACTTTAAATACATGTAACTTCCGTACTATCATTTGGATTTCAACCAAATTTCGTATGTGCTATGTGTTCCATAACAGATATGACTATGCGTATTCTAAGGAGCAACCAGTGCTGCCAACTGTTAATATGTGCTGTCCCTATTTTTGTTACCCTAATATCAATATATCAGAAAGTATGCAAGCCAATAGCTCTAAACTTTGCACACGTATAGTACCTGGCATTCTAGACGAATTTGGAGTAACTAATATACGTCAGTGCTGCCAACATGATTCTAAGCCTGCTGATAGGTCCAATTTTAAAATGCATGTAACTTCTATACTAACTAATGGATTTCATTCAAAATTGGCACAACAATAGATCATATTATTTCAGATTATTTATGACCAATACATGCATGACATTGTTGCCAACATGATTTTACGCGCGCTGTTAGATCCAATGTTTAACTGCATGTAACGTCCATGCTATTCATTGGACTTCAACCAAATTTTGTATTTTGTACCTTAAGAGACGGAACTAAGAATATATTCAGTCATCAGGGCTGCCAACTGTAGTGCTCTATTAGGATACATTATGCCAGGTATACAGTATTTCGAACTAATTGGAAATTTCGATATTAGCAACTTAATTTCGTCATTATTCTAGATAGGTTCATATTCTGTAGAATAATCATTGGCATGAAAAGTAGGCTGTATAGTTCTTCACGGAACTTCTTGTTTCATTCTTTCACTATGATTTGAAGCCTAGGGTGGGGTTGAATCGATGTCAATGAAACTCGGCCGATCCCGAACATGGCCTTCAAATTTTATTACTTCTCACCAATCCAACATGGTGGCTCTGCGAAATATATCACTGGCATTCTATATCTCCAAAACTATTGATGATATCACCCTGCAATTTTGTACGGTGATAGAGGGCACTACTAGAAGATCATCAATGAGACTTTAAAAAACGAACATGTCGGCCAAGCGAATTTGGAATATATAAATAGCCTTTTTCGCGATTGGACCATCCAAACGCAGTGAAACTTGGTACAGCAAATATTTATACACATTGTAATGCACTGGCATCTAATTTAGTTCAATTGTTTACATAACCTCAAGATGTCGGCTGTGCGAAATATTTGACCAGCATTTATTTCTCCGAAATTATTACTGATATCACCCTGAAATTTTGTACGGTGATAAAGGGCACTGATAAACGTTCACCTATATGATTTCCAAAAATCTGTTAACTACAAAACGAACATGGCGGCCAAGCGAAGTTGAAATATTTAAATAGACTTTTCTCGCGATTTAACCATCCGAACGCAGTGAAACTTGGTACAGCAAATGTTCGTACACATTGCAATGCACTGACATATAACTTAGTTTGATTGTTTACATAACCTCAAGATGGCGGCATTGCGAAATTTTAAAATTAAGTGTTTATTTCTTTTGTCCTAATCATGTGATCGAAGTTAACATTTGAATAATGAACCTACGCAATGATCGTCATCTAATATTGCATAACGCTATGGCTTACATATATAAACCATCAAAAATATTTAGACGGTTGTCAATATCTACGAATCTACTACAGCAATCAAACTGAAATTTTGTATGTTGATAGAGGCAATTAACATAAGTAGGATATATCAAAATAGGCTGTATAGTTCTTCACGGAACTACTTGTTCTTCCTTTCTTCTGTCCATTCAGTGGTGGCTCTCATTCGGGGGTTTGCAGCAAAATTATGTTAGTTCACCAACGTTCCGAAGCTAGACAAGTCCTTTAAAATTCCGTCTATTTACGTTGATTTCAATCATCTAGTTATCCTTGGTTTTAAATGAGGAAGCATAATTAATTATCATTTTACTGTCGTTCTTCTTCTTCTTCTTCTTCTTCGCGAATGGGTCGCTTAGGACAACGCGAAATCGATACTCTCTAGCCTTCCTGCTGGCCCAGTATTCCTTCATTCGCAACGAGTGGGTCTGTTTTAGTTGCTCTGACCATTGATGTTATATAGTCTTCTTCTCTTCTTCCTCAAGTTTGGTGATCCTAATTCCTTTAAGTCTTTTTCTGTAAATTTATACCAAATCGGTCTAGTAGCCTTGTCCATTTTATGAATGCCGTTAAAATTTCAATCGTCTTTTTCTAATAGTGTCTGATATTTTCACGGAATGTTTGTATAGCCTATATCGTGAGACCTCCTCTCCATCCACACTCTCTCAATCCACACTGGGCCAATGATATTCCTGTGGATTTTCCTTTCTCGTGTTTCTAAATTTCTAGTTAGTGATTTCCCTCCAATGATCAGTGCTTCTGATGCGTATTACAGTTGAATTACCGCGCCATAGTGTTTTATTTTTCGTTCCATGATATTGATTTTATTGATCTGATTCTATAGGCTTTTGGGGGCAGATGACCTCGTAGTTCCGCCCTTTAAAACAACATTAACTAACTAACTAACTAACTATAGGCTTTTTGTAATTGAGAGATTCACTCTTTGTTTCTAACCCCCTCGTGGTATAGACACTTGCGTTAATGAGTGTCGCCCCGGAGTTTTGGGTTCGATTCCCACTGGTTCCTAACTTAAGGCCATGGCCATGGTATACTTGTGTGATTCCTTATCGAATATCACAAGGTCTGGCCTGTTGACTTCTACCAAACGATCAGTTATTATAGTGAATCCCATAAGATCTTGGCTTCGTCATTGTTCAGAACATGATCAGGTTGGTTGGTTGGTTGGTTGGTTCCTCAGTCTAGGGGCTGCGACAACGCGGTCATGTATCCCAGTGTACTTTGGGTATGTGTAGAATCTTTCTGATAACTAACCGGTGTTAATTGTGATGGCTGTATTAGTGTGTGCTATCTGTTTTTAATTCAAGTAAGAACTGCATAGATTGGATTTTAAAGTAGTTCCAACTTTTGCTACCAAACGCTACCGTGAATGGCCAACTAGTTCTGCACTTTGTTACTAGATGCCACCGCAGTCGGCTCCTGGCGACGAACGTTGGAACCTAAGAGAGTTAATCAAAGATAACCTATAATTTAGCTTCACAAAGATGTAATTAGTGGAAGATTCCTTATCATGCCATAAATCTATGACAAGGGACCGCCAGCTTTACTTCACTCCAAAGGATGGCATAATGAGGGATTTTTAACGCTCCAAATAAAATCGACGACTTCAGCCGGGTTTGAACCCGTGACTTTGGGCATAGAAGCTCAGCATGCTACCAACTACGCCACCGGAGCCGCCTAACCTGATCAGGTCTGCATTTATATTATGGGACTTCCTTCTCGTATCGCCGCGCAAAAGCGTGATGTACTACTTTCGCTACGTTCTTATGTCGCTCCAAGTATTCTTTTGGAGCAAGCGTTTGGCATTCCCCCGTGATATACTGGATCGATTCATTAGATCTTGTTATTGTTATTATTATTATTATTAGTATTAGTAGCCTCCGTGGCTTAGGCGGCAGCACGCCGGCCTCTCACCACTGGGTCCGTGGTTCAAATCCCGGTCACTCCATGTGAGATATGTGCTGGACAAAACGGAGGCGTACAAGTTTTTCTCCGGGTACTCCGGTTTTCCCTGTCAAAAATTTCATTCCAGCAACACTCTCCACTATCATTTCATTTCATCTCTCATTCATTTATTCATTGCCCCAGAGGAGTGCGTCAGGCCTCGGCAGCCAGCACAGTTCATATCCTCGCCGCTAGATGGGGGCTTCATTCATTCCATTCCTGACCCGGTCGGAGACTGGAAGCAGCCTGTGGATTTTCTTTTTCATTAGTATTAGTATTATTATTATTGTTATTATTATTATTATTATTATTATTATTATCCAAAGAAAGAAATGCATTTCTACGAACGCCAAATTACGACATTATAAAACAGTTATGCCCGTTGCTCACGGTAAAATGTTTCTTAAAATTTATTTTACAACTAATTTTATAAAAATTTGACGAAAGCAAGCAGTGTTGTTCACGGTAAAATTATTTTATAAAATCCGTGGATGTAAAGGGATCGCCATCTATCGATAAACTACTGAACCAAGAATCAGCTGTTCAACATACATTGGTTTGAGAGTAAAGCTCCAACAAACAAAGCAAAAATTGCAACAACAACAAAATGCTGCTTTAGCTACAATTATATGTCGTAGAGTGGTAAAATGGAAGAAACGAAATGCTATATAGGAATTTTCTAAGAATGGAGGAAAGCAGTTTTAAATAACTCCTAGATCTTGTTGGTTCCAAAATTATTCGACAGGACACGAACATGAGGCAAGCCATTTCTCCTGAAATGACTAGTGAGTTCTAAGCCCGTTTATCTTCGCCTTCACATCAGCCTGGCTTGTGTTCGGTCGAATTTGTGAAGCATATTCGGCGATTGAGATTTCTGCCTCCCTTCTTGCATTTCTATTGTGGTATATGGGCGTTTTAACCTCATACTAACACTGATATTTCTAGTACTCGTCCAGTAAAACACTAACAGCTTCCTTAGTCCAGCCGGAGCCTGCCATTTTCGAAGTGTTTGTTTACGAGCGAGCTTCACAATCTTCTCACCACGTGGCGCCAGCATCATCTTCATGTCAGCTTCCCTGATTGGTTCGTTTCGTAAAATTAATTTTACGGAATAGAACATGTCCTATTTTTTGGAAAGTTTTATCAAAAGTTTTATAAAACTTGAATTTGACCGTGAGCAACAGAAATTTTATAAAATTGAATTATTGTACAATAAATTTGAAGGAAAATTTTACCGTGAGCAACGGGCATTATTCTGCCAGAAGCAACAAATGCCGCTGAAACAATAGTAATCGATGGTCATTCCTAGATTAGGGAACTGGAAAAACAGGAACGAAAAATTCTCCGGAAGATCTACGGAGCAATCAACAGAAACGACATTTGGATGAAGAGACTTAGTGCAGAGCTCTATCAAAAGACCAATACGATAAAAGATGAAATTAGAAAAGCCAGAGCCAAATTTTACACTCACATACACAGGATGGCCACCTCCAGATTGCCCAAGAAACTACTCGGCATCATAACACAGAGCAAATGCGGCACAGAATGGCTTAAAGAGGTACAGAGAGACTTGCAAGTAATCAGTATAATACATTTCGAAGACCGAACTGAGTGCCAGACGAAAATCGCGAATGTTAAGTTTAAACCAAGATCATTACGACAACCTGGGGAAAAGTGGACGGATGAGAGGAAGAGGGAGCATTCCGCGTGAATGAAGAGATTTTGGGAGGAGCGGAGGAGACACACCTCCAAATGACATCATGTTATCAAGTTTAATCGCTCACCTGTTGGGGAATTTTCGCTTAAATAAATAATAATTATCCAAAGAATAACTATCTTCTCATAATAAGCTAAACTGTCCATGTTTGTCGTGGAATCAGGTCAACCAGTATTTAAATTATAAAACATTCACCTGAAATTGCATACAGCCCTTTCACTTGTCGGCCGCAATGCTGGAAGATGAACACGACTGGAATAGAATGAACTACTCCAGCCTGTGGGTGTGTACAATGGGGTAATTATATCACTGCAGTAGAATACATTATACCGTCATGTCTACCAACACTGGTCTAATTTTGTTATGATATCACAACATGAACTTCAAGATGAATAATACTCGGAATATTCTAGGGCAACCTGCAGACGTTTCTATATAACAATACCGGGCTTATTTTAATAAAGGGATCATAAGCCAAACGTCAAAAATCGTCGAAATAGGCAGAAAGTTAACAGGAGCATAACCACATGAAGGGTTCAGGAAAAGAAAGGGATATGTTCATTTTTAGCCTATTTTCAATTTTGAAAAGAAAAAAAATAGGCTTATGAGATCACCTTTTGTCCGTATGTGTGTCAGAGGTGTGTGTGTGTGTCCCTTAATAACTTCTATACGGCTGGAGCTATTTCAATGAAACTCGGTAAGTTCATAGCACTATTCAGGGCGACCCCGAACGTGCCCTTCAAATTTTGTTACGTCTCACCAATGCAACATGGCGACTGTGCGAAATATTTCACCAGCATTCAATATCTCCGAAACAATTCCCGATATCACCCTGAAATTTATTACGGTGATAAAGGAAACCACTAGAAGTTCACCTATGTGACTTTTGAAAAACTGGTAACTACAAAACCAACATGGCGGCCACGCGAATTCGAGACTTTAAATAGACGTTTCTCTCGATTTAACCAACCAAACGCAATAAAACTTGGTAAATTATATGTTAATACACATTGTAATGCACCGACATCTAACTTCGTTCAATTGTTTACATAACCACAAGATGGCGGATGTGCGAAATATTTCACCGGCATTCTATATCTCTGAAACTACCAGCGGTATCACCCTGAAATTTTGTACGGAGATAAAGGGCACTACCGGAAGTTCATCTATAAGACTTTCAAAAACCGGTTAACTACAAAACGAACATGGCGGCCAAGGGAATTTGAAAATTTTAAATAGACCTTTCTCGCGATTTAATGTTCCAAACGCAATGAAATCTCGTACAGGAAATGTTTATATACATTGTAATGCACTGGTATCTAATTTAGTTCAATTGTTTACATAACCACAAGATGGTGGTTGTCCGAATTTTAAAATTAAGTTTTTATTTCTTGTGTCGTAATCATGCGATCGAAGTGAAAGTTTGAATAATGAACCTACGCAATAATTTTCTTTTAATGGTAGATGACTCTATGGCCTATACATTTAACAATCCAACATGGCGACCATCCAAAATATTTAAATGGATCTCAATATCTACGAATCTATTACAGCAATCAAACTGAATTTTTTAATTTTCATAGGGGCTATGAACATAAGTTCACCTATATGACTTTCAATACCCTGGTAATCACAAATACAACATGGCGGCGACGCGAAATATACATATTCACATGGTCGTTTCTCACAATTTAACCATCCGAGTGCAGTGACACTTCGTACAGTAAATCCTTATACAAATGTTAATCCACTGGCATCTAATTCTTTTCAATTGTTTCTATAACCACAAGATGGCAGCTGTGCGAAATTTTAAAAACTCCTTGTTACTTCTTGTGTCCTAATAATGCGATTGAAATTTGAATGCCACACGTACACAATAATCTTCATGTAACAGTACATAACTCTAGGACCTACATATATAATATCCAACATGGCGACCATCCGAAATATTTAGTCGGTTCTCAATATCTACGATTCTATTACAGCAATCAAACTGAAATTTTGTATGTTGATAGTGGCAGTTAACATACAGTAAGTAGGATATATGAAAATAGGCTGTATAGTTCTTCACGGAACTACTTGTTTACAATACTTTATATTCAAGAAAATTATGTTAAATGGTCCGGCTAAGCTCAAATAATGTCAGCGTTTCGCCCCAGTGTACCATTGGGCTCGGCAGTTGGTACGGTACACCTCACCAAGACGCTGAATAGTGCTCACTGAGTAGGCCAATGCAAGACACCTGATACACAGTATAATATGTAGTATTGACGTCACGAGCAATGCCAAAGCACTACAGGAAGTATAGCCTTCCTTCCTAAGCAAATGCAAACCTTACCTGGGTAATCGATATGTCGAAAGAATGTTCTCGAATGAGAAACATTTAACATAATTTTGTTGAATACATAAGCTCAAAGGACCATAAAAACATTTTGGCCGATCCCGAACGTGCCCTTCAAATTTTATTACGTCTCACCAATCTAACATGGCGGTTGTGCGAAATATTTCACCGGCATTCTATATCTCCGAAACTATTGAATGATATCACCCTAAATTTTTGAACGGTGATAGAGGGCGCTACTGGAAGATCACTTACGAGGCATTTAAAAACCTGTTACCTACAAAACGAACATGGCGGCCAAGCGAAGTTGAAATATTTAAATAGACTTTTCTCGCGATTTTATCGTCCAACTGCAGTTAAACTTGGTACAGCAAATTTTTATACACATTGTAATGCACTGATATCCAATTTATTTCAATTGTTTACATGACGTCAAGATGGCGGCTGTACGAAATATTTCACTGGCATTGTATATCTCCAAACATATCACTGATATCACCCTGCAATATTGCACGGATATAAAGGGTACTACTAGAAGTTCACCTATGTGACTTCCAAAAATTTGTTAACTACAAAACGAACATGGCGGCCAAGCAAGGTTGAAACATTTAAATAGACTTTTCTCGCGATTTAACCATCCGAACGCAGTGAAACTTGGTACAGCAAATGACAATACACATTGTAATGCACTGGTATCTAATCTAGTTCAATTTTTTACATAACCTCACGATGGCGGCTGTGAGCATTTTAAAATTAAAATTAAGTTTTTATTTCTTGTGTCATAATCATGCGATCGAAGTGAAAGATTGAATAATGAACCTACGCAATAACTTTCCTTTGATGGTACATGACTCTATGGCCTATACATATAACAATCCAACATGGCGACCATCCGAAATATTTCGACGGTTCTCAATATCTACGAATCTATGACAGCAATCAAACTAAAATATTGTATGTTGATAGAAGCTATGGACATATGTTCACCTTTTCAATAACTTGGTGATCACAAATCAAACATGGCGACAACGCAAAATGTAAATATTTAAATGGACGTTTCTCCCGATTTAACCATCCGAGCGCCGTGAAACTTGGTACGATAAATGCTTATGCATATTGTAATCCATTGGCTTTTAATTTATTTCTATTGTATTCATAACCACAAGATGGTGGCTGTGCAAAACTTAAAAATCCTGTTTCTATGTTTGGTCTCCTTATCATGCGATTGAAGTTTGAATAATACACCTACGTATATGAAAATCCAAAATGGTGACCATCCGAAATATTTACACGGTTCTCAATATGTACGAATCTATTAGAACAATCAAACTGAAATTTTGTATGTTGATAGAGGCAATTAACTAAGGTGCGTTCAAAAAGTAACGAGCTGGAGGCTGGAATGCGCAAACCGGTGACTACATCGGCTAATCGTGGCGTGTGTAACGAGGTGTGGTTCCGACTAGAGCGTGGAAGGTCACAGCCCGTCGCTAGAGGGCACGCGTGCACGTCACGTGACGATACAAAGCGAGCAGCAGCATGCATCAATCGTCCAACGCTGCCAGTCGCATTGAAAACACTGACATGGAGGCGTCAAACGAAGAGCAAAGAGGTGTAGTTCGGTTTCTGTCAGCGGAAGGAGTAGGGGGAACGGGCATTCTTCGCCGAATGTCACAAGTGTACGGCGAACACTGCATGTCCCTTGCAAGGGTCAAGGCGTGGCACAAGCGCTTCAGGGAAGGACGGGTGTCGTTAGCCGATGATGCCCGGTCTTGGGAACCCCCCTGCATTACCGATGGCAACGTCCAGCTGGTTGATGCACTCATTACCCAGGACCGCCGAGTGACAGTGAACGCCATAGCCGCCGTGGTCGGATTGAGCGTCGGAAGTGTGCACACCATCATGAAGGAACGACTGCACTTGCGCAAAGTGTGTGCCCAATGGGTGCCCCACAGTCTTCAACCACACCAGGAAGCAAGTCGAATGGCCCATTGTCTTGGTCATCTGCAGCGCTATGCGAGGGAAGGGAATGGGTTCCTGGCACGAGTGGTGGCTGGAGATGAGTCATGGTGTCATCACTTCGAACCAGAATCCAAACGACAAATCCTCCAGTGGAAACTAGCGCTTAAAGACAGCCCAGCGGGGCTAACGAAGTGACCCGAATACTCACGACCGCAACCGATCATCCATCCCCCTCGAGACAGACCAGCGGGACAGTCAGCTGTTCCTCGATGAGACAGACCAGCGCAGCGGGGCAATAAGACCGTACCCGAAACTTCACAACCTAGACCGATCATTAGGGCTACGAATTTTATGTAAATGCATATTCTTTCCCTTTGCTTCTACATAACTAAAATGCTAGGAGGTGGACGCACAGACTAACGATGTGGGACCCCAGAACCGGTAGGAGAAACGTAGGAAGACAGAGGACACGCTGGGCTGACACATTCAAGAAATTTGCCGGACCACAATGGACAAGAAGAGCAAGAGACAGACAAGAGTGGAAGACCCTAGAAAAGCTCCTTTTCAAAACATAGTACAATATATGCGAGGAAAGGAAAGGAGCAACTCAGAGCAACATATTGAACCTTTAAATACAATAGCAATAATGTATTGAGGACAGTTAAAACTCTACTAAAAATAAAGTGAACGTGCTAGAAACATTAACAATTTTGCAAATATTAGATATAAGAACAAGAATACATATCATAGAGAATACTGTACCTAGGTTAGGAATAGATATATCAATAGCTGTAAGGACAATTCAAGAACAGAGACTAACATGCCAGAAAAGTGCACCACTAGGTGCCTCACTACTCTTTAGGACTGCTCACCTAATGAGTGTAATGGAGCAAAATCCCTGCCTAGGCAGGAGGCCATTGCCCGTAGGGGATTTAAGGGCTGTATTTATTATTATTATTATTATTATTATTGAGCCTCCATAGCTTAGGCGGCAGCACGCCGGCCTCTCACCGCTGGGTCCGTGGTTCAAATCCCGGTCAGTCCATGTGAGATCTGTGCTGGACAAAACGGAGGCAGACAGGTTTTTCTCCGGGTACTCCGGTTTTCCCTGTCAACATTTCATTCCAGCAACACTCTCCACTATCATTTCATTTCATCTGTCATTCATTTAATCATTGCCCCAGAGGAGTGCGTCAGGCCTCGGCAGCCGGCACAGTTCATATCCTCGCCGCTAGATGGGGGCTTCATTCATTCCATTCCTGACCCGGTCGGAGACTGGAAGCAGGCTGTGGATTTTCATTTTCATTACTATAGTTGCCTCACTTTCCTGGTTAACGTGCGGGTCGCCTTTGAAATCTAGCTGGGCGGATATGTTTACATTTCATAGCATCTGGGGCCAAGGCTTTCCCAGCGTGAGGCACAGCGTTGTCAAATGTTCACTGTAGCCACTGAGGGCAAGCAGCGAGACTGGACAGAACTATGTGCAAATGAGCAACACTGGACACTGATACATGTCCGAGACAAAAGCTAGCCACCAGGGCGGGACTTTAGAGTCCACGTGGAGTGATAGAGGAAGCATTCTATTGGTCAACAACAGTCAGCTATTGGTCAGTAGCGACCAATGGTTACTGTTGGCGCGTGCTACTGTCTTACGTTTGAGTCGCCGCTCGTTAACCAGGAAATTGAGGGAACTATACACATTGCAATAGGTAACTTTCTAATCATAATAATAATAATAATAATATAGTATGGCCACGGGTGCCGGGTGCAAGCTTTGTTAATTGACACCCAGAGGGTAGCTTGCATGTCGAATTTCGCCGTTCCTTTGAACACTATGAAAGTCAAGAAGGTTAGATATCTAAGCTCATTGACACAACAGCGCTTTCTATTAGAGAATGGAGGAACTTTGTGTTGGCGGAAAATCCCGAGATTAATTTTGCCATTGAACACGGCCTACTGAATTCAAATGGGTTATTTAACATGCCAACAACGTATGACATCCATGTCGTGATTTTGGTCGCCTTTCAAAAATCATTTACCATGGCCAGGGGCGAACCTGCAAGCTTGGGGGTTGGTAATCCGACACGTTAACCACTCACCCACCGTGGCACTTTCTAATGAAATCTACCTAAAAGGGAACGACTAGCGTTGGCATGTTTGCTGCGTTCGTATTAATTATTGAATTAAATGTTTATTTGCCACTTCGGTTACTGATTGGTTCTTATGTAGGTGGGGGAGGGGGGGGGGGGTACGTTGTGGTGCAGCGGTCAAGTTCTCATCTCTCACCTAGGTGGACCGGGTTCGATTTCAGGTGAATGCATGATGTGAGATTTTCGAAGTGAAATATCACGACCTGTAGATCGGATTCCACGTAAATATGGAGGTTCCATGGTTAATGATCGCGAGTTAACGGTCTTCTTTCTTATGTAGACATATTATTCAAGGTTAATTGTGTGATTAAAACCGCAATACTTGTAGCACAGTTTTTCAACATAACTTGCACTCAAAGTCGGTACTTGTCGATCATTAAGGTGATTTAAAACAATTTACATTTTATGATATTGAAAACTTCAACAATGCATATATTAACATATTTCGACAGAAGCTTTCCATATTATGAACGGTTTATGGCCCATAAAATTAGCTGCTTTATTCGCTATTGTGAGCATGCGATTTCTGCATTCAATTATACACATTCTTCTGAAGGAATGAGTAGTTTCCTGTCTTACAAGTATAGCTTGATGAGGTCATTGAACTCACGAGGTAATCTTATTAAGTTTTGTATAAATTTATTCAGCCCTACTTCCGTGATTATCATCGTCTAGTTTTCATGTTTGATCATTCATAGTTTCTTGACCATTCTACTATTCGCTGCATGGAGGCTTTGGTTACAGTGGCGGGCAACAGTCGATTAAAAGTAATCGAATTAATCGCGTATAGGCCTATATATATTTTCGTATCCAGGACAGTACAATACAGTTATTTACAAATTTAAAACATATTTACAATATACACACAGATTTTGTACATATCAAATTGGTATTGAGGCCCTGAATTCGGCAGTCTTGATTACAGGAGCATTTGCTGAAACCAGTCATCCAGCGTGCAGGCTTCAGGCAATTTCGAGCAGACTAAGACATCTTGAATTTCTTCACATTCGCAGGTTGCATCTTCAGTAATGTAGCCCCACCGCTTCAAATTTTGCGTGCACCGCGTCACTCCAGTTCGCAGTCTGTTCAAAGTCGTCCACGTCTGGTAAGGTAGTTGAAAACCAACAGCCCGCTCTTCCTTTGCGTTTTGGCCATTACTTCCAGGTGTCCTTGTTTCGCCCTAGTTCTATACGGAGAGCGGAAGATGTTGTTGCAATCAAATCAGTTGTTCAAAGAAAGCTCTTTCTTGACTTCAGCCTGGGACGTGATGCTTCACTTTCAAATATGGGATTTCCAGGATCATTTTCCTGTTTTTTCTTCTCAACCTCTGCCACTGTTCTTCGTCTAATATCCGGGGGTGCTATGCCTACAAGATGGTAGAATTTGTCAACTGGAGTTGGTCGTAGGCAACCTGTTATAATGCGGCCTGTCTCGTTGAGAGCGGTATGAACATTCCTGGCGTGTGCGGAGTTCTGCCAGACTGGTGTTGCATATTCTGCAGTGGAGAACCATAGAGCTAGAGCAGACGTACGTAGTACACTTGGTTGAGCTCCCCATGTGCTGTTAATTTGCTTTTTGATATTACTAGCAGTAGTACCCGGCTTCGCCCGGTGGAATGATGATAATGTATCAAAAGTATCCTCAGAAATATAATGGACTTACAATCTAAGTCATTCGCCCCCCCCCCCTCCCCCAAAGACAATGAGGGCGTAATATCTAGGTCATTTGCCCTTTTGATAAGGATGATAATGAAAACTACTGCTGAATTGACACGTCAAACTTACAAACTACCGTAATAGAAATACATATTTCAAAATTCACAGGCGAGGAAGACTTATTGTGTGTGGTGATTAATGGTGTAATGGGCGTAACATCTAGGTCATTTGCGCTTTATGATGAGGATGTTAAGGGAAACTATTACCTGTATTGAATTGACACTTCAACTTATAATGTACACAATGTACTGTAATAAAAATAAATATTTTAAAAATCACAGTCGAGAAAGACTTTATGCGGCGGTGATTAGTGGTATGATGCGCGTAACATCTAGGTCATTTGCACTTGTGATGATGATGATAATAATAAGGTAATAAAAATTACTACTAAACGAACATGGTGTAATTTTAAAACGGATATAGGTAATTCAGATGTCTAGCTTCGATGTCTCTCAAAGTCTCAACCTTATTCTGGCTTAGGCCTGTACTCGATGCGTCTAGTGAAAGAGCTTATGGGGTACTGCTCGGCAAAGAATATGGGTCCAAGCTGCATGAACCTGAGATGATCGCAGATGATGACGAAATATGATGACACACGTTCGGGGTTCCCCGTCGTATTTAGATTTGACGGGGAATCACTCACTCTTTCGCAACACCACAGTGGCTTGAGCAACGGCCCTGTGTTGGCATCAGCATAGACAGCTCTGGAAAGGCCTCTCATGTCACCTCGCGATGAATCAGCAAGCTATTCTCACAACTGCCCCCCTAGGGTCTCACAACTTGTGGGACGTGGGTCGGAGACCACGAGACCCCAGCTGAGTCTGGCATCGCTTCTACTTCCTGGTGCCGGGCTCCTTTCAGTTCTCTTTCCTGTCGGCCTCCCTTGGTCAACTCTTGCTCTCTTCCGACCCCCACTGTATTAGGGTATCCGAGGGCTAGGGAGTCTTTCAATTTCCCGCCTTATTGGCCGTTGTCTCATCTTTCCTGATGCCCTCATTCTTCGAGGGGTCTGCCTTCTTTTTCGTTTCATAATATCTCCTGTCTTCTGCTCCAGGCCCTCAAAGAGGCAGGGTGTGTGTAGCCCCACCACTTCTGGTACACCATCAAGGGCTCATGGCGGGTGAGCTAGGAAGCTGGCAACCCCGAGGGATTCCTGAGCTAAATGCAGGGAATGGAGAGGTATGTCAGAAATTTCAAGTGGACAGTGTTACTCATCGGGTTCCAAAGGGTATGTAAAATTTGGTTCTGATCGGTGAAACCGTGTAGATTTGTGCCAAAGGGCCTAAATGCAGGGAATAGATTGGTCTGTCCGAAATTTCATGTCGACAGTGCTACTCGTCGGGTTCCAAAGGGTAATTATAAACAATTTGGTTCAGATCAGTGAAACGGTGTAGATTTGTCCCAAAGGGCCTAAATGCAGGAAAGGGCTGATCTGTCCGAAATTTAAAGTGGACAGTGATACTCGTTGGGTTCCAAGGAGTAAGTATACAAATGTTGATCCAGATTGGTGAAACGATGTAGATTTGTGCCAAAGGGTCTAAATACAGGGAATGGAGTGCTCTGTCCGAAAGTTCAAGCAGACAGTGTTACTCGTGTTACTTACATAAAGATTGGTTGAGATGGGTGAAACTATGTAGATTTTTGCCAAAGAGCCTAAATGCAGTAAATGGAATGGTCTATCCGAAATTTCAATTAGAAAGTGCTACACGTCGGGTTCCAAAGGGTTCGTAACGGTGTGGATTAGGAACAAAGGGCCTGAATGCAGGGAATGGCGTGGTCTGTCCGAAATTTTAAGTGGACAATGTTACTCGCAGGGTTCCAAAGGGTAAGTATACAAATATTGGTTCCGATCGGTAAAACGGTGTAGATTTGTGCAAAAGGGCCTAAATGCATTGGTTCAGATCGGTGAAACAGGGTAGATTTTTGCCAAAGGGCCTAACTGCAGGGAATGGAGTGGTCTGTCCAAAGTTTTAAGTGGACAGTGTTACTCGTCGGGTTCCAAAGGGTAAGTATACAAATTTAGATTCAGATCGGTGAAACGATGTAGATATGTACAAAAGGACCTAAATGCAGGGAATGGAGTGGTCTGTCCGAAATTTCAAGTGGACAGTGTTACTCATCGGGTTCCAATGGGTAAGTATACACGTTTTGTTTTCGATTGGTGAACGATGTAGATTTGTGCCAAAGGGCCTAAATGTGGGGAATGGAGTGGTCTGTCCGAAATTTAGAGTGGACAGTGTTACTCGTCGAGTTCCAAATGGTAATTATTTGAGATCGGTGAAACGGTGTAGTTTTGTGTCAAAGGGCAAAAAAGTAGGGAATAGTGTGGTCTGTACGAAATTTTAAGTGAACAGTGTTACTTGTCGGGTTCCAAAGGGTAAGTATGTAAAATTTAGGTCAGATCAGTGAAACGGTGTAGATTTGTGCCAAACGGCCTAAATGCAGGTGATGGAGTAGCCTCTCCGCAATTTCAAGCAGACAGTGTTACTCGCAGGGTTCCAAAGGGTAAGTACAGAAATTTTGGTTCTGATCGGTGAAACGGCAAACTTGGTGCTTTATATATATATATCGGCTGCAGAGTTTTAGCTTCATATTCTCACAATGGTCTTCGAACGAGAGTGTGTGGTCGAGCTTTACTCCGAGGTATGTAGGGGTGTCACAGTGTTGTAGTTGTTTTCCCCTCCAAGTTACTTCCAGTTTCTTCCTAACTTGTCTACTTCTCAAGTGAAACGCACACACCTGAGTTTTAAATAAGAGTCTACTGAACTCAACGACAAAGTTACTCACAGTACTATAAACAAGTCGTTTGCAATCGACTAACTCCCAGTTAGAAATAAACAAGTATGATGATGATGATGATGATAATTGTTGTTTTAAGGGGCCTAACATCTAGGTTATCTGCCCAAGAAATAAACAAGTAGTTCCGTGAAAAACTAAATAGCCTCTTTCCATATATCCTATTTATGTTAATTGCCACTATCAACATACAAAATTACAGTTTGATTGCTGTAATAGATTCGTAGATATTGAGAACCGTCTAAATATTTCGGATGGTCACCATATTGGATTAGGTAGACCTTAGAGTTTTGTGCTATTACATTGTAATGGTTTAGAGAGATAAATTGAATATTAATAATAAGAAAAGCGCTCCGCTAGTTGGGCGTTAAAATGTAATGGTTTAATGAGAACTGATGAATAATGTTAATAAAAAAGAAGTTATTATGCAAAGCTCATTATTTAAATAGTCTCCCACTTTTCGGTGATCAAAATGAAACATTTAATTGTGTATTAATCTAAATAGTGTATCTGCATTGTTGTCAGCTTCACTAAAAAAAAGTACATAATGTGTAGTATTATATGTATTGCCAGGGCGCCAGATCATTTATATATCATGATCAAAATAATATATTAAACCTCGGTTAAACAGAGGCAGAGCATCGAAATTCCTATCTCCAGCCGTAGTGAAACTTACGTAATCTAACCTTACGATAATTAGTTCAGGAGTATGGTGTTGCCATATAGTAATTTCTAGCTACTAAAGGAAACCAGTCAAACATTTGAATTTAAAATGAATTTAATATATAAAAACAACAAGTGCAAAAAGAATTAAATACTAAAGATAATAATAATAATAAATTTAAATGAAAGAATCTACTGCATTTACTTGTATTATGGGTCTTGATTGGAAATTGGAGTATACTGAGTTAATTTAATAAAATATAGATTGAATTTAATATGCATGAGAGGCTTCTGATTTGACTGGAGTATAACTGTTTACATCGCTCACCGCATTGAAGATCTTTGTAGTTGGATTGTTGCGTAGAGAGTTCCAGATGGCCCTGATCTTCCTCAAAGTAATTAATTTATATGTGGATGACGGAATAAATTCCAAAAATCATCCCTGTTACAATAGCCTCGTACACAACCATGTCACAGTTTGATGAGACAGAATGTCTTATCAAATTCACATATTTAATAGTCAACTGTCTAATTTAGCACTGCGTTACCGACTCCATCTCGCTACAAGTTCGATTCCTCTCTGCTCCACTCAGCATCATTCCCTCTCCTCCAGCAATTCAATAATAATAATCCATTTGGTCGGCCGTCATATATATAACGTTCCCAGGTAAGGCACGTGTCTCTCCCCTCTTCTGAAGTCGTTAGTCGATATAAGCCCGCCTTTCACATATCAACAATGACAATACTTCATTGTAGCATTTCTCTGGAGGTCCAGCCCACCTTTAGTATAAAGTTGCAAAGGACTCATTCATCGGCCCAGCATTGTTAGTGGCAAGTCTTCATAGAATATTTTCTTAGTATGATTTGTATACTGGTAGAATACTTGATGTGAAATACATAAGTGTCTATTTATGTCATTTCCAAGAAGCCGTGGTTAAGCCGCCCTTCTGCGAACAACCCACTTCTTCTCTTGTTCGAATTTTCTTCAGAAATAATATTCAGTCAAGCGTCTAACTTATTTCAAATCTAATGTGTATCGCTCCAAGTCCTTTCAATTGCCATAATATTCTACATTACCGCATAATAATAGATATAAACATATTAGTTAACATAATAACTAATAAAAGGTAAACTGTAAACTTAAAAAATATTGATAATAATAATAATAATAATAATAATAATAATAATAATAATAATAATATATAAAATTATTTCATTCTGGTCACAAATTGGGACCATCAAAACATGAAGATAATTGTGTAGGTGTTTTATTCAAACTCCAATCGCATGATTAGGACACAAGAGAAAAAAAAACTTAATTTTAAAATTTCGCACAGCCACCATCTTGACGTTCTGTAAACAATTGAACTAAATTAGATGTCACTGCATTGTATTTTGTATAGTCATTTGCTGTACCAAGTTTCACTGCGTTCGGATTGATAAATCGCGAGAAAAGTATATTTAAATGTTTCAACTTCGCTTGGCCGCCATGTTCGTTTTGTAGTTAACATGTTTTTGAAAGGCAAATAGGTGAACGTCTAGTAGTGCACTTTATCACCGCACAAAATTTCAGGGTGATATAAGTAATAGTTTCAGAGATATAGAATGCCGGTGAAATATTTCGCTCATCCGCCATCTTGTGGTTATGTAAACAATTGAACGAAGTTAGATGTCGGTTTATTACAATGTGTATATACATATACTGTATCAAGTTTTATTGCGTTTGGTTGGTTAAATCGCGAGAAACGTCTATTTAAAAGTTGCAAATTCGCGTTGCCACCATGTTGGTTTTGTAGTTACCAGTTTTTCAAAAGTCACATTGGAGAACTTCTAGTAGTACCCTTTATCACCGTAAAAAATTCCAGGGTGATATCGGGAATAGTTTCGGAGATGTTGAATGCTGGTGAAATATTTCACACAGCCGCCATGTTGGATTGGTGAGACGTAACAAAATTTCAAGGGCACGGTCGGGGTCGTCCGGAATTGTGCTATGAACTTACCGAGTTTCATTGAAATCGCTCCAGCCGTTTAGAGGTTATTAGGGGGACACACACACACACACACTCCTCACACGCACATACGCACACACACGCGGACAAAAGAAGATCTCATAAGCCTATTTTTTCAAAATTGAAAATAGGCTAAAAATACGACCTCATCATCCAAGGTGATAGATAAATGAGCTTCATCCAAGCACAGGAGAGGAGAATATATTTACAAAGGAGTCATGTGAGTACAGTTTTTAATGCATGAACTATTTATTAAAATTTGTTCCAAATGATGTGTTGTGTGAAATGATGATAATGGCAATATTGAGAACAGCGAATGTCATATATACAAGTATGCTTAACTTGAAACTACCTGGTCCAGGTGTAACGCAAGGCTGCAACTTATCACCCATACTTTTCAATCTTTACATTGAACAAGCAATGAAGGAAACTGGAGAAAAATTTAAATTGGGAGTGAAGATTCAAGGAGAAATAATTTCAACTCTGAGATTTGCTGATGACATAGTCATCTTGGCCGACACGACTGAGGATTTGAATGAGTTTTTGAGTAGTATGGATTCCGTCTTGAGGAAAGAATTCATGATGAAAATTAATAAATGTAAAACAAAATTATTGGAATGCAGCCGAAATACATCAGAATCCTCTATGGATATCAAATTGGCAGGTGAAAACCTAAACGAAGTAGGAGACTTCTATTACTTAGGATGCAAAATAACCAGTGATGGACGAAGCAAAGAGGATATAAAAAGTAGGTTAGCTCAGGCAAGGAAAACATTTCTACAGAAAAGGAATCTGTTGACATCGAATATAGATTTAGGTGTTAGGAAGTCATTTTTTAAGGCCTTTGTCTGGAGCGTGGCACTCTATGGAAGTGAAGCTTGGACTATTGGTGCAGCAGAAAAGAGGAGAATTGAAGCGTTTGAAATGTGGTGTCATAGGAGAATGATGAAGATCAGATTGGTAGATAGGGTTACAAACGAAGAGGTATTAAGACTAGTGTGAGAGGAGAGATGAGTCTGGCGGCTGCTAATGAAGAGAAGAGATAGGTTGGTAGGACACATACTTAGACACCCAGGAATAGCAAGCTTAGTTATGGAAGGAAGGGTCGAGGACAAAAAAAAGGAAGCTTGTAGTTTAACGTGACCGTTAATCTATTTATCATAAGGCACGGGACCTCCGTTTTACGTGGAATCCGAACCACAGGACACGGCATTTCACATCGAAAATCTCACATGCATTGACCGGGAATCGAACCCGGTCCGCCTTGGTGAGAGGCATACAGCTTGACCGCTGCGCCACCACGCCCTCCAGGTCGAGGACAAGAACTGTAGGGGTAGACCAAGGTTAGAATATGTTAAACAGATTGCCCCGGACGTAGGGTGTGGTAGCTATGTTGAGATGTAACTATTAGCTCAGGACAGGGAGGCATGGAGGTCTGCATCAAACCAGTCAAAAGACTAAAGACTCAAACAACAAACACCTGGTCCACACTTAAAAATTAGTCAGGAGCCGCTCCTGCTGATACCCTCATTTTTCTAGGGGTCAGACCTCTTCTTTCTTTTCGCGGAATTCTAGTCTCGGTTGGCTTTATGACAATTGTTTTTGCTGTAGGCACATAACAAAAACGTCATGTTCAGCAAACATTCGTCCCCACAGAGTTCATTGTACTGTTACCTTGTGTTCTAAGAAGAACTGTACTTCCCTTATGTTTCGTGGAATCAGCTGTTCCAAACAATGCCTCTGTGTTTATTTTGGCATCTTGGTGCTAACAACCTCTAACAGTCTGGTCTATTTTCACTCAGCCAGCACTCTGAGGGTAAAATTAGATCGATCGAGTTAAACATAGGAGTGTTCGCTCTAAGTACAACTTCAACACAATCTCTACAGCATCGGCAATAATTGTTGTTGTTGTTTGAGTCTTCAGTCTTTTGACTGGTTTGATGCAGCGCTCCATGCCTCCCTGTCCTGAGATAAACGTTTCATCTCTGACCTATCCATTTCCCTTTCTAAATTTTCTAACATTCCACTTCCCAGCACACTTCTAACATTCCACGCTCCGATCCGTAGAATGTCAGATTTCCTCTTTGTCACTTCTGTGATGTTAACCCCTTCTCGAGTAGTCCCCACCCGGAGATCCGAACGGGGGACTAGTTTACCTCCGGATTGGAATTTTACAAGGGAGGAGGCCATCGGCAATAATTAAATTAATGAAATGGATACATAAATCTCATCTACTTTACATCAGAACAAGTTTCTTTCTAGGGATGAACAAAATAATTCCTTTGCTGCAGTGATACCCAGGGCGTTGAGGGCCGAACAAAAAACACACCGGATGGCTGTTTACCTGCAGCATCTGATGGGTTTCAATGTTAACCCGTTGAGTGCTACGCCCGTCTACGGTGCACAAGAACTTCAATTTTTTCACTGTCCCGGTTGGCTCTTTTGTGCCGAGTCTATCTCTGGCATATTCTGCCATCTGTTGGACATTATTAGTACTACTTTAGTTTGGATTTTTACTACCAGAAATAACTAACAGAACATTTTGTAGACGTCTGTCCTCTACAGAAGGACTTCATCTGTGATGTGGACAAGCATTGCGGAAGAATACAAAATTCTTCACGCCGCGTTGTGATTTCGAATCAAAGAATATGAATTGTTGTCCTAGTCAGGAGCAACAAGCAACAATTATTAGCCTAATGATTTTTAGGAATAATTTTATTTTGGGTCCTTCACCTGGTTTGGAGAAGCCTCCGTGGCTTAGCCGGCAGCACGCCGGCCTCTCACCACTGGGTCCGTGGTTCAAATCCCGGTCACTCAATGCGAGATCTGTGCTGGACAAAACGGAGGCAGACAGGTTTTTCTCCGGGTACTCCGGTTTTCCCTGTCAAAATTTCATTCCAGCAACACTCTCCACTATCATTTCATTTCATCTGTCATTCATTTAATCATTGCCCCAGAGGAGTGCGTCAGGCCTCGGCAGCCGGCACAGTTCATATCCTCGCCGCTAGATGGGGGCTTCATTCATTCCATTCCTGACCCGGTCGGAGACTGGAAGCAGGCTGTGGATTTTCATTTTCACCTGGTTTGGAGATAAAGAAAGCGTGCGCACAAAAATTTTAATTTCGATTTGTCTCAAAATAATAAATATAAACGTAGAATTTTGATTTTGCATTAGGTTAACAAGATGTTCAGTAAAGAACATATAGCCTACTTTCTCCCAAATGCATGGGTATTGTTATAACTAGGGCCCGGATTTTGATGCCGTAAAAAAGTTTAAACAAGTAGTTCCGTGAAGAACTATACAGCCTATTTTCATATATCCTACTTATGTTAATTGCCACTATCAACATACACAATTTCAGTTTGATTGCTGTAATAGATTCGTAGATATTGAGAACCGATTAAATATTTCGGATGGTCGCCATGTAGGACTTTATATACACACATCAAAAAAAGTTTGGCATCACCTCGGTTCCAAGAGTTCCGGAACCGTTAAATACAAAGGGAATAGAGATCAACACAAACAACATTTCAGCTCGTTTTATTGCTCATGAGACCCACACATTGCATGTTGTACCATCATACAGCTAGACTTTCAGCATTTGTGGTCCAGATTGCAGTACACACCACTACCTCTAATACCCAGTAGCACGTCCTCTTGCATTGATGCATGCCTGTATTCGCCGTGGCATACTATCCACAAGTTCATCAAGACACTGTTGGTCCAAATTGTCCCACTCCTCAACGACAATTCGGCGTAAATCTCAGAGTGGTTGGTGGGTCAAGACGTCCATAAACAGCCCTTTTCAACATATCCCAGGCATGTTCGATAGGGTTCATGTCTGGCGAACATGCTGGCCACTGTAGTCGAGCGATGTCGTTATCTTGAAGGAACGCATTCACAAGATGTGCACGATGAGGTCGAGAATTGTCGTCCATGAAGACAAATGCCTCTCCAATATTCTGCCGATATGGTTGCACTATGGGTCGGAGGATGTCATTCAGGTATCGTAAAGCCGTTTCGGAGCCTTCCATAACCACCAGTGGCGTACGTCGGCCCCACATAATGCCACCCCAAAACATCAGGGAACCACCACCTTGCTGCACTCGCTGGACAGTGTGTCTAAGACGTTCAGCCTGACCAGGGTGCCTCCAAACACGTCTCCGACGATTGTCTGGTTGAAGGCATATGCGACACTCATCGGTGAAGAGAACGTGATGCCAATTCCGTGGGGTCCATTCAGCATGTTGTTGGGCCCATCTGTACCGCGCTGCATGGTGTCGGGGTTGCAAAGCTGGACCTCGCCATGGACGTCGGGAGTGAAGTTGCGCATCATGCAGCCTATTGCGCACAGTTTGAGTTGAAACACGACGTCCTGTGGCTGAACGAAACGCATTATTCAACATGGTGGCATTGCTGTCAGGGTTCCTCCGAGCGGCAATCCGTAAGTAGCGGTCATCCACTACAGTAGTAGCCCTTGGGCGGCCTGAGCGAGGCCTGTCATCGACAGTTCCTGTATCTCTGTACCTCCTCCATGTCCGAACAACATCGCTTTGGTTCACTCTGAGACGCCTGGAAACTTCCCTTGTTGAGAGCCCTTCTTGACACAAAGTAACAATGCGGACGCGATCGAACTGCGGTATTGACCTTCTAGGCATGGTAGAACTACAGACAACATGAGCAGCGTACCTTCGTCCTGGTGGAATGACTGGAACTGATCGGCTGTCGTACCCCCTCCGTCTAATAGGCCCTGCTCATGCATGGTTGTTTACATCTTTGAGCAGTTTTAGTGACATCTATGAACAGTCAAAGGGACTGTATCTTGGATACAATATACACAGTCAACGTCTATATGCCGGAGATCTGGGAACCGAGGTGATGCAAAACTTTTTTTGATGTGTGTATGTAGGTCCTCGGGTTATGTACTGTTACATGAAGATTATTGTGTACGTGTAGCATTCAAACTTCAATCGCATAATTAGGACACAAGAAGTAACAACGAGATTTTAAAATTCCGCACAGTTGCCATCTTGTGGTTATGGAAACAATTGAAATAAATTAGATGCCAGTGGATTAACATTCGTATAAGGATTTACTGTACCAAGTTTCACTGCACTCGGATGGTTGAATTGCGAGAAACGCCCATGTGAATATTTATACTTCGCGTCGCCGCCATGTTGGATTTGTGATCAACAGTTTATTGAAAGTCCTATAGGTGAACTTAAGTTCATAGCCCCTATGAACTTAAAAATATTCAGTTTGATTGCTATAATAGATTCGTAGATATTCAGAGCCGTCTAAATATTTCGGATGGACACCATGTTGGATTGTTAAATGTATAGGCCATAGAGTTATGTACGACTAAAGGAAAATTATTGCGTTGGTTCATTATTCAAACTTTCACTTCGATCGCATGATTACGACACAAGAAATAAAAACTTAATTTTAAAATTCGCACCGCCGCCATCTTGAGGTTATGTAAACAATTGAATTAAATTAGATACCAGTGCATTACAATGTGTATAAACATTTCCTGTACCAAGTTTCATTGCGTTTGGAACATTAAATCGCGAGAAAGGTCTATTTAAATTTTCAAATTCGCTTGGCCGCCATGTTCGTTTTGCAGTTAACCGGTTTTTGAAAATCTTATATATGAACTTCCAGTAGTGCCCTTTATCTCCGTACAAAATTTGAGGGTGATACCGTTAATAGTTTCAGAGATATAGAATGCCGGTGATATATTTCGCACAGCCGCCATCTTGTGGTTATGTAAACAATTGAACGAAGTTCGATGTCGGTGCATTATAATGTGAATAAACATATACTCTACCAAGTTTTAATGCGTTTTGTTGGTTAAATCGCGAGAAACGTCTATTAAAATGTCGCAAATTCGCTTGGCCGCCATGTTGGTTTTGTAGCTACCAGTTTTTCAAGAGTCACATAGGTGAAATTTTAGTAGTTCCCTTTATCAGCGTGCAAATATCCAGGGTGATATGAGTAATAGTTTCGGAGATATTGAATGCTGGTGTAATATTTCGCACAGCCGCCATGTTGGATTGGTGAGACGTAACAAAATTTGAATGGCACGGTCGGGGTCACCCGGAATAGTGCTATGAACTTTCCGAGTTTCATTGAAATCGCTCCAGAAGTTTAGAATTTATTAGGGGGGGGGGAACACACACACACACACACGGACAAAAGGTGATCTCATAAGCCAATTTTTTCAAAATTGAAAATAGGCTAAAAATGCACTTAAAATTTTTAAAGATGACTGTAATAAATGACCTAAAAAATTCTAAAAATGCACTATAAAAAGGAGAAAATAATCTCATGATATTAAAATCACCAATATTTCAAAAATTCGAAAAATGCACTACAAAAATGAGAAATTCAAAAATGGCATCTTAAGCTCAAACTGAAAAGTCAATCAAAATAGATTTCTAGCACTTCTAGTTTGAGTTGCACTGCACTACGAATGTCATTCTGATGTTGTCAAATGTAAATGATTTGCGGTTATCAGCCAACTAGTTTTATATACTGCTCAAAAAAATTAAAGCACCACTTTTTTCAAAGGCCTCCAAATTCTGAAAAGTTGACCTACAAGCTCGAAATCTCAGTATGACGTTTGTCCTGACGCCTACCAAGCATATGCTTCAGCACAACTCCCCAACTTGAGTAGTTTCGGGGTAGCACCCCGAAAACCAGCCCATTTTCGAAAACCGCAAATTGAAGTTTGCGAAAAACGCTGCAGGACTTGTCGCAGGTTGCCAAAGCAGTCGAAAATGAATGAGTCTTGCTCTTAAAGGCTCCACAAACACGTTGAAATAGTTACATTTGACGTTTGGGCATTTTCAACCCCCTTCATCATCCCCTAAACATGGACTACCATTGGGAGCGTCTGAGAAGGTACCGGATGTGTTTAACCACCTGAAATCCTGTACACCGTCATCAGTTGCTGATTGCAGTAAGTTCTTAAGGCCTCCGGCAATGTCCACACCCCCTAACACCCTCGACTGGCATGGGACCAAACCACCCCTTCTCGATTCACCCCTAAGGAAGGTTTTAATCGAGATGTTTATCAGTGCTGCTAATGGGGGGGGGGGGTCTTCCCCTAACGTTTCAAAAAAGGAACTGTGTCTTTGTCACCACCCCTTCCCCTGCAACCCCCGTTTGTATGATTTTTCGAATCAGGCCCTTTTTAAGGGCTGAAACGACGTCTTAATCGCTGAAAGGGCTGTAAAGGTCCTTAGAAGTAGTGGTGACACGAAATCAACCCCTTCCGATCGATGATTGACATTCCGTCCCCCAAATTCGAAATTTTTGCACCCCCAACCCTCCCTGTCTGGACGCGTAATGCGTCATGGCAGAGTTTTCAGAGTTGGATGAAAATGAAGCTTATGGCCTGCAATGGAGCCCAAAACAGCAGGCTGGATAGAAATTCATCGGTAGGTTGGGAAAAGGGACCAAAATTTTTCAAAAAAGTGTACAGCCTACAGTAAGTACACCCATGCATAGGCAACCCACATCACGTCCGTGCGTGTGGGTTGCCTATGATCGGCAATAGGTTACAAAGTTTGGCAATGGGAGAAAAATGACGTTTTGTGGGTTGCCTATGCATTGGTGTACTTACTAGAGGCTGTTAACTTTTTTGAAAACTTTTTGGTCCCGTTTCCCACCCTACCGATGAATTTCCATCCAACCTGCTGTTTTGGGCTCCATTTCAGGCCATAAGCTTCATTTTGATCCAACTCTGAAAACTCTGCCATGACGCGTTACGCGTCCAGACAGGGAGGGTTGAGGGTGCAAAAATGTCAACTTTGGGGGATGGAATGTCAATCAAACATCGGAAGGGGTTGATTTCGTGTCACCACTACTTCTAAGGACCTTTACAGCCCTTTCAGCGATTCAGACCTCATTTCAGCCCTTAAAAAGGGCCTGATTCGAAAAATCATACAAAAGGGGGGTAGCAAGGGAAGGGGTGGCGACACAGGCGCTGGTCCTCTTTTGAAACGTTAGGGGAAGACCCCCCATTAGCAGCACTGATAAAAATCTCGATTTAAACCTTCCTTAGGGGTGAATCAAGACGGGGTGGTTTGGTCCCTTGCCAGTTGAGGGTGTTAGGAGGGGTGAACATTGCCGGAGGCCTTAAGAACTTACTGCAATCAGCAACTGAGGACGGTGTGCAGGTTTTCAGGTGGTTAAACGCATCCGGTACCTTCTCAGGCGCCCCCAATGGTAGTCCATGTTTAGGGGATGATGAAGGGGGTTGAAAATGCCCAAACGTCAAATGTAACGATTTCAACGTGTTCGTGGAACCTTATGAGCAAGACTCATTCATTTTCGACTGCTTTGGCAACCTGCGACAAGTCCTACAGCGTTTTTCGCAAACTTCAATTTACAGTTTGCAAAAATGGGCTGGTTTTGGGGGCGCTATCCCGAAACTACACAAGTTGGGGAGTTGTGCTGAAGCATGTGCTTGGTAGGCTTCGGGGCAAACGTCATACTGAGATATCGACCTTGTGCAGTCAACTTTCCAAATTTGGTGGCCTTTGAAAAAAGTGGTGCTTTAATTTTTTTGAGCAGTATATCTCGGAAAGCTGCGTTGAACATCAACTGATGTGACTGGAGCGTACTTGAAGTGAGGAAGGTCTGCTAAATCCTCCTCAGTCCCAACCATGCAGTAGTTTTCACCAGAAATAATGTCTGAGATTTTGCATAATGTTTTATTCCCGGTGTTTTTGTCCAGTTTTGATGCAATACCCACAGCAATTTCGCCACGATTGTTGCTAGGACTAGTTTCCACCCAGTTGATTAAGGAAATGGAATCAATATTTCAATATTTTAAATTATCTCGTATCAGCTACTAGCTTCTTCTTAACTCTGAGAGACGTAACACTCTCATATAAAGCTGTGACATGGCTAAATTGAAAAAAATGACCTTGAAAGGCCGATTTCTCTAAAATAAGACCAAAAAATCTACCCAACTTAAAAAAATGCTCTTAAAATGGAAAATAGCATCAAAAAAGATGCAAAATAAAAATTACATATTTGAAGACGGAGTAGCCCGTACGGATTTTCTATGTACTTCAGCATTGTTTCAGACAACTCAGTAAAATGATGACATGTCATCAACATCCGGGCCCTAGAAATCTTTGTCCTTATCAAGGACTATATTTGAATGTTGGTTGTAGTAGCTTGTTGAAATACAACGTGTTATACAGATATTAAACATGAATGTGAGGTGCCCTATACACCATGTTTGAATTGATTTGGGGAATCGATTTGCACACATACATGGCCGCCATCTGCAAACTATTGGGCTGATGACCTTGTAGTTCAGACAAAATATACTTCCCACAAAAAGGTATGTTGTTGCAAACTTTGGTAGAGATCAAATGATCAAGTTGGTCGTAATTTGATTTAAGCTTTTAACATTTGGTTGGCCGCCATTACGTTTCCGTCAAGATGGCGGCGATATAAGACATGACACTGAGGTGCCATTTGCTAGTGCGTTTCTGTACCAAATTTCGTTCAATTCGGATTTACCGTGTTTGAATTGAATGTCTGTGCCCCCTCCCCCCTATCAATTCGAACACGGTGAAACCGAAATGAACAAAATGAGGCAGAACTAGCAATGGGTACCTCAGTGTCATGTTTTATAACGCCGCCGTCTTGACGGAAACGTAATGACGGCCACCTAAATGTTCAAAGCTTAAATCGAATTACGATTAACCTAATCATCTGATGTCTACCAAATGGTGCAACATTATACCTTTATGTATGAAAAATCTTTTGACCAAACTACAAGGTCATCGGCCCAATACTTTGCGCATGGCGGCCATGTATGTGTGTAAATAGATTCCCCCTACCTATTCAAGCACGGTGAAACCGAATTGAACAAAATTTGGTACAGAGGTAGCACTAGCAAAGGGCACCTCAGTGTCGTGTTTTATATTGCCGCCATCTTGACGGAAACGTAATGGCGGCTACCCAAATGTTAAAAAGCTTAAAACAAATTACGACCAACCTAATAATCTGATCTCTACCAAATTTTGCAACAACATACCTTTTTGTGGGAAGCATCTTTTGACTAAACTACAAGGTAATCCACCCAATAGTTTGCAGATAGCGGCCATGTATGTGTTTTAATCGATTCCCCATATAGATTCAAACACGGTGAAACCGAATTGAATGATTTTTTTTTACAGAGGCAGCACTAGCAAAAGGCTCTTATTCATGTTTAATATCCGTATAACACCGACAGTAGTGGCTACGCGGGCTAAAGCGCTGCGTTAGGTCAAGGGGCCAAGCTCTCTGCTGACTCGGTAGACGCGTGGGTTCGAGCCCCACCGTCGGCTGTCCTTGAAATGGTTTTCCGTGGTTTCCCATTTTCAACACCAGGCAAATGCTGGGACAGTACCTTCTGACAGGCCACGGCCGCTTCCTTCCACATCCTTGCCCAGTTTCATTCATTCATCTTCATCCATTCCATCTCTCATCGCGACGCGCAGGTCGCCCACGGGCGTCGACTAGAAAGACCTGCACTCGGCCTCTCAAGAGACTACACGAAAAAAAAAAAAAACCGTATAACACGTTGAATTGCAGCAAGCTACTACAACCAACATTCAATTATACTCCTTGAAAAGGACAAAGAGTTATAACAATACCCATGCATTTATGAGAAAGTAGGCTATATGTTCTTTACTGAACATCTTGTTTATTTCGAGAAATTATGATGATGTTTGTTGTTTTAAGGGGCCTAACATCTAGGTTATCGGCCCCTTATGGTTTGGTAATCGTGAAAAATGAGAATAGACCTGTAAGTAAATTTAACGGCAAACTTACAACTAAAGAAAAAAGAAGAGTAAGAGAAATAAAGAAAGGGGGAAGAAATGCCCTCATTTCCCGAAGAATGAGGATTGGGGAACATAGAAAGAAGTAGAGCCAGGAAAGGCATATAGGAAAGGGAAACAAGAAAAGGCCCACCCCAAAGGCAGTGGGAAAAGGGGAAAACCAGAACTAGCTCTGGAATCCCTCGGGGTCGCCAACTCCCGAATTCACCAGTTGTGAGCCCTTGAGGGTGTAGCACTATCTATGGTGCACCATAAGTGGTGCGGCTACACGCACCCTGCCTCCTTCAGGGCCTTGAGCAGAAGGCAGGATATACAGTACGTGATAGAAAAACAAGAGGTCTGACCCCTCGAAGATTGAGGGGTCAGAAAGGTTAAAGAAGGGCCAATTAAGGCGGGAAAGGAAAAGACTCCCTAGGGGGTATTTTTAAAAGAAGTGCTTTAGGCTTGTTATATGTATTATTACTAGGAACCAGATTCATAGATTTTTACTTCTAAATACAAAAATACTTTAATACACTCAAAAGAAGGGGCAGATGACCTCGTAGCTCAGCCCCTTAAAACAACAATAAGTAACTAACACTCAAAAGAGCTATATTCATGAACTCTGTAATACCTAAAAGAAACCAAATGACATGCGAATACCTAGAAGAATCTAATTGCAATAATAATAATGTATGTATGTCTACCCCTTATTAATCCCGTTTTCCAACGGGGTCGGGGATGAGATGCGATGGAAGTCTATGTGGCGATGGTTTTTACGGCCGGATGCCCTTCCTGACGCCAACCTCATGAGAGGAGTTAATGAGAGATGAAATGAATGATGGTGAATGAAACTGGGCAAGGATGGGGAAGGAAGCGGCCGTGGCCTGTCAGAAGGTACCGTCCCAGCATTTGCCTGGTGTTGAAAATGGGAAACCACGGAAAACCATTTCAAGGACGGCCGACGGTGGGGCTCGAACCCACGCGTCTACCGAGTCAGCAGAGAGCTTGGCCCCATGACCTAATGCTGCGCTTTAGCCAGCATAGCCACTACTGTCGGTTGCAATATTAATAATAATAATAATAATAATAATAATAATAATAATAATAATAATATAATAACCCCGGCACTAGAGCCCATGAAGGTCCTAGGCCTACGAAGCGACCACTGCCCAGCCATTTGGCCTGCAGATATTGGGGTGACGCGTGGTCAGCGCATCGGGTTAATCGGCCGGTTATCTTCGTTTTCGTGATCGGGGCACTGCCTCACTCTCAGACATCTACTCAATTGTCATCACGAGGTTGAGTGCGCCCCGTTCCGGCCCTCACGTCAGTTTCTTAAATCCCTGACGGAGCCGGGAATCGTACCCGGGGCCTCCGGGCGAGAGGCATGTGCCCTACCCCAGCACCACGGAGCTGGCACTTAATTGCAGTATTGTTCCATTTATTGTAGTACCATATCTTCTTATAAATAAAAGTGAAAGTCTGTATGTATGTGGGTATGTGGGTGGGTTGGTTCCGTATACAAATCTACACCGTTCCACCAATCTCAACCAAAATTTGCATACACATAGTTTAGGACCCAGAAGGAACCGCTGGCTACATGAATTTTCGATAGTCTTTCTCATTCTTCTGATTTCGACCCTTTTGCACTCCAGCACATGCTAATCAAATCATAAAATATACTCATGAAGGTTGGTTGGTTGGTTCCTTAGTTTAGGGGCTGCGACAACGCGGTCATGTAGCCCCGTGTACTTTGGGTGTGTGTAGAATCTGTCTGATAACCGGTGTTAATTGTGATGACTGTATTAGTGTGTGTATCTGTTTTTTTTAAATTCAAGTAGGGACTGCAACTTTGAATTTTCAAATAGTTCCTACTTTTGCCGCCAAACGCCACCGTCAACGACTACTAGGCCTAGTTCAGAACTAGCTACTAGACGCCACCGCAGTCGGCTCTTGGCAACGAACGTAGCAACCTAAGAGCGTTGTTTACATTCTTAACCTATCCAATTTAGTTTCACACAGGTGTAATTAGTGGAAAGATCTTTAACATGCCATAAATCTATGACATGGGACCGCCGGCTTTACTTCCCCTCCGAAGGAAGGCATACTGAGGGATTTTTAACGCTCTTAAAAAATCCGACGGCTTCGGCCGGGTTTGAACCCGCTATCTTGGGCATAGAAGCTCAGCATGCTAACTCATGAAGGAATGGCAAGGCGGATAGTTTCCATGGCAACATAGCTCAAGTCGAGACACGGCCGACTGGATGCCAATTGCGCTCTGCACTACCGGTATAGAAAATAAGGATCTTTACTTGAAATCCCGTTAGTTACTCAACTACTCACACAGCACTGTCAACCGAGTTTAGCATAACAAAGACTTGACACTATCTTCTACTATATATTTGTCAAATACCACTCACTCACTCATTCATTCATCACGAAATCTCAGAAACCATCAAACGGATTGGAATGAAATTTGGTATGCAGCTTCCCCAAAGGGCCGCAAATGCCCACTAAGAGAGGATTTTGGATATTCTGGTTCTAAAGGGGTGTTAAGGGGGTAGACCTGCATTTCATTGAACAGCAATATCTCCCGATTGGTTTCATTGGGGGATGTGATACTTGGCACATAAACTCATCATTAAAAATAAGAAGACTCGAGTCGGAGGGTTTTTCGATGTGGTGTATATTATGAGGTGAAAGGGGTAAAAATTGGGGATTGAAAGATTCCTAACGGAGCGTGTATCTCTTAAACGACATAGGCAAGGAGTTTGAAACTCAGCGGGAAAAAATCAGCATAAACATAAGTAAATATGTGTTTGGCCGTTTTATCATAAATCCAATTGAAGGGGCCCATGGGGAGGGGTGAAATTCTGGAGGGGGGGGGGGGAGAAACAGGAAAGAAAGTGTCCTAACTGATTGACTGACTCACTCACTCATCAAACTCAGGGGGAAAAACTGTTTTAAAGTAAGTAAATAGCTGTTCGACAAAAGCCTCCGTGGCTTAGGCGGCAGCACGCCAGCCTCTCACCGCTGGGTCCGTGGTTCAAATCTCGGTCACTCCATGTGAGATCTGTGCTGGACAAAACGGAGGCCGACAGGTTTTTCTCCGGGTACTCCGGTTTTCCCTGTCAAAATTTCATTCCAGCAACACTCTCCACTATCATTTCATTTCATCTGTCATTCATTTAATCATTGCCCCAGAGGAGTGCGTCAGGCCTCGGCAGCCGGCACAATTCATATCCTCGCCGCTAGATGGGGGCTTCATTCATTCCATTCCTGACCCGGTCGGAGACTGGAAGCAGGCTGTGGATTTTCATTTTTTCAAATAGCTGTTCGACAGTTTTTTTTCATAAATCAAATTTAAGGGATTCATGGGGAGGGGTGAAATTCTGAAAAAAGAAAATTGAAAGAAAATGTCCTGACTCACTCACTTACTCACTCACTCACTCACTCATCATCGCCCAGCCAAAATTATTGAAGTTAGAAACATGACAGTTTGGGGATATGTTCATTGTATTTCAAAACAGTCTACTAAGGGAGGATTTTCGGATATTCAGGTTCTAAAGGGGTCTCAATGGGGTTAAACCTGCATTTCATTGAATAACAATATCCCCCGATTGGTTTCATTGGGGGATGTGATACACGGCATATAAACTCACCATTAAAAAGTAAGACACGTGTCTGAGGGTTTTTCGATGTGGTGTATATTATGAGGTGAACGGGGTGAAAAGTAGGGATTGAAAGATTCCTAACGGAGCGTGTATGTCTTAAACGACATAGGCGAGGAGTTTGAAACTCAGCGGAAAAAAATCAGCATAAAAATAAGTAAATATGTGTTTGACCGTTTTTTCATAAATCCAATTTAAGAGGCCCATGGGGAGGGGTGAAATTCTGGGGGGGGGGGCAGGAAAGAAAATGTCCTAACTGATTGACTGACTCACTCACTCATCAAACTCAGGGAGAAAAACTGCTTTAAAGTAAGTAAATAGCTGTTCGACAGTTTTTTTTTATCAATCAAATTGAAGGGGTTCATCGGGAGGGGTGAAATTCTGAAGGAAAAAAATGAAAGAAAATGTCCTGACTCATTCACTAACTCATCGTCGCCCAGCCAAAAATATTGAAGTTGGAAACATGGCATTTTGGGGATATGTTCGTTGTATGTCAAAACCGTACACTAAGGGAGGATTTTTGGATATTCAGGCTCTAAAGGGGTCTTAAGGGGGTTAAACATGAATTTCATTGAATAACAATATCTCACGAGTGGTTTCATTTGTGGATGTGATACTCAGCATATAAACTAATCATTAAAAATAAGCAGACATGTGTCTAAGGGTTTTTCGATGTGGTGTATTATTATGAGGTGAAAGGGGTGAAAAGTGGGGCTTGAAGGATTCCTAACGGAGCGTGTAGGCCTATCTCTTAAACGACATAGGCGAGAAATTTGAAACGCAGCGAAAAAACATCAGCTAAAAAGATAAGTAAATCGGTGTTCGACCGTTTTTTCATAAATTAATTTAAGGGGCCAATGGAGTGGGGTGAAATTCTGGGGGGAAAAAGGAGAGAAAGTGTCCTAACTGACTAACTCACTCACTCACCAAACTCAGGGGAAAAAGACAGCTTTAAAAATAAGTTAATAGGTGTTCAAGCGTTTTTTCAACAATCCAATTTAAGGGGCCCATGGGGAGGGGTGAAATTCTGGTAAAAATAATTGAAAGAAAATGCCCTGTCTGACTCACTCACTCATCACGCCCAACAAAAACTATTTAAGTTGGAAAAATGAAATTTTGGGAATATGTTCGCTGTATGTCGAAAACGTCAACTAAGGAATGATTTTTGTTTATTCGGGTTTTAAAGAGATGTTAAGGGGGTAAACGTGCATTTCATTGAATAACGATATGTCATGAGTTGTTTCTTAGGGGATGTGATATTCGGTATATACACTAATCATTAAAAATAATCAGACATATGTCTAAGGGTTTATCGATGTGGACCTGGCGCAGTCAGCTGGCATTTGAGGGTGCGCAAATGCGAGGGAGCCGTGTCAGTAGCTTTACTGGCACGTTAAAGATCCCCTTCAGGGCAAAATTCCGGCACCCCGGTGTCTCTAAAAGCCAGTGTAGTTAAAAGGGACGTAAAACCAATAACATTAACATTATCGATGTGGTGTATATTATGAGGTGATAGGGGTGAAAATTGGGGGTTGAGAGATTCTTGACGGAGCGTGTATCTCTTAAAGGACATAGGCGAGAAGTTTGAAATTCGTCGGAAAAAGAACAGCTTAAAATACAAGTAAATAGGTGTTCGACTGTTTTTTTTTTCATAAATCCAATTTATGGGGCCCTTGGAGAGAGGTGAAATTCTGGGGGAAAAAAAACAGGAAAGAAAGTGTCCTAACTGATTGACTCACTTATCACTCATCAAACTCAGGGGGAAAACAGCTTTAAATAAGTAAATAGGTGTTCGACCGTTTGTTTCATAAATCCAATTTAAGGGGTTCATGGGGAGGGGTGAAATTATCAAAAATAAATGAAAGGAAATGTCCTGACTGACTCACTCACTCATCATAGCCCAGCCAAAATTATTAAAGTTAGAAACATGAAATTTTGGGGTATGTTCGTTGTATGTCGAAAACGTCCACTAAGGAAAGAGTTTTGAATATTCAGGTTCTAAATAGATGTTAAGGGGGGTAAACGTGCATTTCATTGAATAACAATATCTCACGAGTGGTTTCATTTGGGGATGTGATACTTGGCATATATACTAATCATTAAAAATAAGCTGACACATGTCTAATGGTTTTTCGATGTAGTGTATATTATGAGGTGAAAGGGATGAAAAGTGGGGGGTTGAAAGATTCCTAACGGACCGTGTATCTCTTAAACGACATAGGCGAGGAGTTTGAAACTCGGAGGAAACCAATCAGCTTAAAAATAAATAAATAAATAAATAAATAAATAAATAAACAAATAAAATAAATATGTGTTCGACCGTTTTTTCATAAATCCAATTTAAGGGGCCTATGGGGAGGGGTGAAATTCTGGAAGAAAAACGACCCCTAAGGAAATATTTTTGGATGTTCACTCTCATCGACCAACCCAAACGATTAAAGTTAGAAGAATGATATTTTGGGGATATGTTTGTTGTGTGTCGAAAACGTCTACCAAGGAGGGACTTTTGGATATTCAGGTTCTAAAGGGGTGTTAATGGGGTTAAATCTGCATTTCATTGAATAACAATATGATACGACTATGACGCGAGCGAAGCGAGGCTAAAAATGAGATGATGTGCGTCTATGTATTACTCAATCACGCAAGTACCACTGGTCCGATTTACATGAATTTTACATGGAAGTAGCTGATTTACCTGGTTAACATATAGGTTACTTTTGATTTCAATATTTTGTACTATTTAAAGATGGCGACCATTTTAGTGACTTTACTACATCCTTTGATTTAAAACTTTCATATTTCCATGTCAAATACAAAGAGAACGCTAAGAAATAGCAAACTTTTGATGGTATATACGAGGTTAAAAATTACATTTTCTATCCGAAAGGTATCTCCAACCGTTAGCGAGTTATACCTAAATTTGTGCTATAAAACACGGTCGACGCCGAGCGGTGTAGTTGGACAAAATGTTCCATCCCTAATCTCCCTCTGCGCAGCACTTCGCCTATCCCCTGTTTTAACTGTCACCTTCATATTTTAATTTATTTATGACGCGTAGCGAAGCACGGGTACTTCAGCTAGTATTTGAATATTTAGTCATCATTTTTAAAAGTAAACATGAAGATAGTGTTTATTCCTAGCTCTAGTTGATGTGGAGAAATCCTACCTAACAGAAAATTCAAACATTTTCGTTACTTTTCAGCTTATATCTTATTGTTTGGTTACTACGTCAGGAAAGTGGGAATAAATCTCATTTTATTTCCAAGAATCCTATTGTAAATAACCAAAATTAATTAAACGGGCTAGAAAGTGAAAACCACCTCTGGCAATCTTGGCTTTATTGAATTTGAATAATTAACATATTTAAGGAGAGCAAATATTGCCTAAAAGTTTACATCGGTTTGTATTTGTACGGGGAAATAATACATGGTTCACCAGCTAGCCGCTCCAGGGAAAGTTGAACCGATATAAAATAAGTGAATAAATTTACGTATTTCACAGTCATACAGTATACCTTTTTGATGTATAAGGATTACAACGCGACCAAGAACTACATTTTCCAACCATCCCGAGCTGAGAAAAAGTTACCATACAAAAATGATAACAACTTTGTTTCTTGGACACACACAATTTTGAAATTAATAAACCAGTTATACAACATTCCAATGTATATTGTGTTAAAATTTGGATTCGATGTGATGACGGGTTTGTGAGATAATAATTCCTAAATGTGACGCATGTTTGAAACACGCTTAAAACGGGCCCTTTCTGTGTTCCAACTGCGATAAACAAATCTTAAAATATAAATTAAAAATTCCAAACCTACATGAACTAACGTAAAATAGAACGAAGAAAATGATGATGTTACTGGATTTTATGTAGGTCTATTGGTTACTTCTCAAACAACCTTCAAACTCGAGTGCACATAATATTTTGGTCGACAGCAAGAGAGTGAAGTTCTCGGGGATAATATGATGACCTATCATTATTTACACTCTCGCTGCAATCAGATTTTCAACTAACAATTCTTCTTCTTCTTCTTCTTCTTCTTCTTCTTCTTCTTCTTCTTCTTCTTCTTCTTCTTCTTCCTATCCCCTGTGCCTTCAAGCGTCGGGGTAGCCTCGTTCTGTCCATCTCTGCCACTCCGATCTATTTTCACACAATCTCTTAATTTCCAGCTCATATTCCGTTTCCATTGCGGTCGTTGTCGTTGTGTAGATCCGTCCAATCCGAGGCTACTTTTGTTTCTTTGAATCATTTCTACCCCCACATGGGTGATTACCCCAAAGTGGAGGTGTTTGTTGGGTTGCCTTCCTAGCCTCCTTACTAACAATTAAATAGGCTTTAATTTTAAGCTTTTCGCAGCTTATAACAACTTTTGCTACCATTTAAACATAAAAACCTATTTTAAAACTATTCTACCAATTAAGAAAATAAAGAATGTTTTGTTGTTGTTCTTTGAGCCTTCGGTCTTTTGAATGGTTTGATGCAGTGTTCCATGCCTCCCTTTCCTGAGCTAATCGTTTCATCTCTACATAGCTACCACAAACCATATTCTAACCTACAGAGGTATTAAGACGAGTTCTTGTCCTCGACCCTTCCTTCCATAACTAAGCTTGATATTCCTGGGTGTCTTAGTACGTGTCCCACTAACCTATCTCTTCTCTTCATTAGCAGTCGCCAGAAACTCTCTCCTCTGCCACTCGTCTTAATACCTCTTCGTTTGTAACCCTATCAATCAATCTGATCTTCATCATTCTCCTGTAATACCACATTTCAACCGCTTCAATTCTACTCTTTTCTGCTGCACCAATAGTCCAAATTTCACTTCCATAGAGCGCCACGCTCCAGACAAAGGCTTTCAAAAATGATTTCCTAATACCTAAATCTATATTCGATGTCAACAGATTTCTTTTCTATAGAAATACTTTCCTTGCCTGAGCCAACCTACTTTATTATATGTTTCTGAAAACCAAAAATGACAATTTTAAAAGCCTACAAATCCAGCCTCTAATTATTAGCTTACAATGGAGAAAGTTTTGTAACTTGAAAATAGCCTATTACGTATCAGGGCAAAAAACGTAAAAACGAGTAACGTATAAGAGAGGTTTCACTGTATTTCTACAAAGTAAATTGTTGTTAACCAAGTTTTGTAAGAAGTGATAAAAAATTAATGTAATTCATTCTGGAAAATAAATTGTTTTTAAATTGTGTTGCAGACAAAGAAAGTTCGTGTCATTGTCGAGTGGATATAAGGGCCCATAAAACGCCTTGACCAGCTGCATGCGGTGTTTAATGAAGGTGAGGAACCATTAATCTTACGAGAAGACAATAAAACGGAAGGAATTGTAACAATGTGGGTGACTTTCATTGCAACGTCGCGTCGTTCAAAAACCAGGTAATACACCTGGTAAGAAATTACGTTTCCGTCAGAAAGGTAATCATCCTGTTCAAATTAGCAGGTATGTATAACAGGTTCCTACTGTTGAAACTACGAGATCTCATGAACGATAATGTTTAGTTCGCAGCCTAAAGTCGTTGAGTTGAGGGGGCAAACAATGAGTAGCCTACTTTTCTAAGAGGTGTACCCCAATTGGCATGTGAATATTTAATGATATTTTGACCATTTTGATTGCAGGGGATGAAATAAGCCCACCGTAGGAATAGGGACCCTTGAGGAACAACTAACTGACGGATCACAACGCACCACTGAAGAAAGACTGTCCCAAGTCAAAACGTGTCTTCTTCCTTTTCAAGGAAGCATTTAAATAATTTGAGTTATAAAAAATGTAAATAGGCTGTTAACGTACTTACGGAAATTGGCATTAATGTATCATAAACTTCTAACATTCTTCAATATTATACAATTAAATGATGAGGGAGAAGCTGGTATTCAGAAAGGTGTAGGGCAAGACTGCAGCTTATCACCCATACTTTTCAATCTATACATTGAACAAGCAATGAAGGAAATTGGAGAAATATTCAAACTAGGAGTAAAGATTCAAGGAGAAATAATTCCAACTCTGAGATTTGCTGATGACATCGTCATCTTAGCTGACACACCAGAGGATTTGTAATGAGTTTTAAAATGGTATTGACTCCGTCTTGAGGAAATAATTCATGATGAAAATTAATAAACTGTAAATCAAAAATATTGGAAGGCAGCCGAAATAAATCAGAAACCTCTGAATTGGCATGTGAACAGCTAAAGGAAGTAGGAGGCTTCTGTTACTTAGGAAGCAAAATAACCAGTGATGAACGTAGCGAAGAGGATATAAAAAGTAGGTTAGCACAGGCAAAGAATGTATTTCTACAGAAAAGGAATCTGTTGACATCGAATATAGATTTAGGTACTAGGTAGTCGTTTTTTAAAGCATTTGTCTGTAGCGTGGCACTCTATGGAAGTAAGACTTGGATTGTTGGAGCAGCAGGAAAAGGGAGAATAGAAGCATTTGAAATGTGATGTTACAGGAGAAGATGAAGATCAGATGGGTAGATAGGGTTAAAAATGAAGAGGTAATAGACGATTGGGTGATGAGAGATGTTTCTGGCGACCGCTAATGAAGAGAAGAGATAGGTTGGTAGGACAGTTCACACGACGGTTTTTGGCCGGTGAGCCCCAATTGCACAGTCGTACAGAGGGCAGGTGGTGAACCTCAGGCATGTGACATTGATACGTTAGTTGCTCTCGCGGCAACTGAAAACTCATGTATCAATTCCACATGCGTGAGGCTCACGACTGTGAAACCAGGACTGGCCAGCCAAAATTCGTGGCGTAATTTGTACGAAGACATCCAGGAATAGTAAAGTTAGTTATTACGGGAGGAAGGGTCGAGGACAAGAACTGGAGGGGTAGACCAAGGTTAGAATACAAAGGCTGTTTTTTTTTAGTAAGAACGTTTTTTTAAGCCCGTAGTTAGTGCGCACGCCACAACAAGCGTGCGCGCTACCTCCCGGCATCCTTTGCGAACAAGCAGGCGTCAGTTGCAGCTGTGTAACTAACCTGTACGCTGAACTGTGCTCTTTACAATGTTCAAGATGATTAATTCGCCCGCCACGTGTGAGGTACGATATGTGATACGTTTTTTGAGTGCAAGAAACATGACGGCTGCAGACATTCATCGTCAGCTTTGTGAGGTGTATGGTGATAATGCAATGACGGAAGGTAAAGTGCGAAAATGAGTACGCGAGTTGAAAAGTGGCCGTGAAAATGTTCATCACGATGAACGCTCAGGTCGGCCATCTGTGATCACAGATATCCACTTCTTTTCGCAGCTGAAACGTCATCTTGGTGGGAAGCGCTTCGCCGACGACGAAGAAGTGAAAACAGCCGTGAATTCTTGGTTGTCAGAGCAGGCGGCAAACTTTTATGCAGAGGGATTTCATAACTTAGTTTTAAGGTATGACAAGTGCCTGAATAAACAAGGCAACTATGTAGAAAAATAGAGGAAGGTAGGTAAAACCTAAAAATAAATGTGGTTTCAAAATAAAATGTTCGGCTAATTTTAAAAAAACGGCCCTAACTTTAAGAAAAGCCCTCGTATATTAAGCAGATTGTGTCGGATGTAGGGTGTGGTAGCTATGTAGAAATGAAACGCTTAGCTCAGAACAGGGAAGCATGGAGTGTTGCATCAAACCAGTCAAAAGACCGAAGACTCAAACAACAACAATAACAACAACAAATACAGAGACTTGTGGTGAATTGTTCAGTTCATCATCATCATCGATTTTGGCCAACTAAGGACCACGTAAGTAACTCTTTTCTTTGGCGCCAGAAATCCTTCATTTTCTTGCTCACAGCTTCTTTCTTTCCAGCTGTCCAATGTTGTTTCTTCTTGGTCACTGTTTCTGGCTCTAGGAACCCCTCAAATGTGGGTATCTTATTTCTGAAAGTGGTTCTGTTGCGGATGTCTTGATCAGTGATGTTCATTTCTTGTAGACCCTTCTTGGTGTGAGCAAGCAATTTTTCATAAGACTTGCCTTTTCTATTGGGCTTGTTGAAGTGGTTAAAATTTTTCTTAGTGAGTCTGTCAATATGTTTATTTATTTATTTATTTATTTTAATAACCACTGACAGTAGTGGCTACGCTGGCTAACGCGCAGCATTAGGTCATGGGGCCATGCTCTCTGCTGACTCGGTAGACGCGTGGGTTCGAGCCCCACCGTCGGCCGTCCTTGAAATGGATTTCCGTGGTTTCCCATTTTCAACACCAGGCAAATGCTGGGACGGTACCTTCAGACAGGCCACGGCCGCTTCCTTCCACATCCTTGCCCAGTTTCATTCACCATCATTCATTTCATCTCTCATTAACTCCTCTCCTGAGGTTGGCGTCAGGAAGGGCATCCGGCCGTAAAAATCATCACCACAAAGACTTCCATCGCAACTCATCCCCGACCCCGTTGGAAAACGGGAATAATAAGGGGTAGTCATACATACATTTATTTTAATAACCCCAATAATAACCTCCATCTTAGAAAAACGTAATAAACTCAACGCAGACCACCAACTACAGTAGTCTGGGTGATTCGAGGTGGACGGCGCCGGGGTTACCTCAAACTATAGAAGAACTGCGACTTATGAAATGATTGATGATGATCATCATTGTTGTTTTAAATGGCCTAACATAACGGTTAACGGCACCTAATGGTTGGGAGATAGTGAAAATGATAATGGAATTAACTACTAAAATTAACTACTGTACTGCATTACACACTACAAGAAGAAACGGAAAATAAAAGAAGAATAAGGTAAATAAGGGACAGAAGAAAAAGGAACGCCCTAAACCCTGGAGGATTGGGGGACTTCGAAAGGAGGAGAGCCATGAAAGTCAGATAGGGAAGGGGGAAAAGAGAGGGTCCACCCCAGGCAGTGTAAAAAGAGGGGGGGGGGGGGGACCGAATCCAGCTCAGGAATCACTTGGGGTTGCCAACTCCTGAACTCACCAGCCGCGAGCCCTTGAGGGTGTAACACTATCGAGGGTGCACCAGAAGTGGTGGGGCTACATACAACCTGCCTCCTTAAGGGCCTTGAGCAGAAGGCAGGAGATATCATAAAGAGAACAGAAAAGGTCTGAACCCTCGAAGAATGAGGGATAAGGAAAGATTAGATAAGGGCCAATTAAGGCGGGAAAGGAAGAGACTCCCTAGGCCTCAGATACCCTAATAACGTCAAGGTCAGAAGAGAACAAGAGTTGACCAAGGAAGGTTGACAGAAAAGATGACGGAGAGGAGTCCGGCACATGTAAGTGGAAGCAATGCCGGACTTAGCTGGGGTCCCGTGGTCGCCATCCAGGCGACCCCCCTCCCCCCCCCCCAAACAGAGACCATTTTTTTTGCAAACTCAAAAAACGAAAACACAACCAGACAAATAAAACTTAACGAATTTTAACTGAAAAACAGTTTTTTTTTTTCATTTTATTCATTACTGAAAATATATTTATTGCAATTATTATATTCTGTTACAACTGTACATATTTACAACTTCATACCTGTTATATGAAATGAAAATCCACAGCCTGCTTCCAGTCTCCGACCGGGTCAGGAATGGAATGAATGAAGCCCCCTATCCAAGGCTTCATAACGTAACAGAATTGTCAGAAATAACGAATTAATTTTTGTTACGTTACTGCTTCCGTACCCAAAACAAATGGTATATGAATAACGTTTTTAGTGCGGCAACGAAATAAGGGGTTATAATTTTCCCTGGTTTGTGCTATTAACGTTATAACCAGCAGAGGAAAAGATTCCGTTATTTTAAAATGTGCTCCCGTCATTAACGTTATAAGTCTAGTAACGGTATGACAGCGATTTTTACCCGCTGCACGCCATCAATAACGTTATTCAGGCAGAGTGATCGATTCGGTTATTTCAAAATGCAAACCTACTAATAACGTTATATGCCTAGTAACGGTATACGAGAGATTTTAACCTGTTATACGCTATCAATAACGTTATTCAGGGCAGAAAAATTAATTCCGTTATTTAGAAATGTGAACCCACCAATAACGTTATAAGCTTTGTAACGGTATACGAGCGATATTTACGAGCTTTGCGCTGTCAATAACGTTATTCATGGCAGAAAAATAATTCCGTTATTTAGAAATGCGAACCCACCAATAACGTTATAAGTCTAGTAACGGTATACGAGCGAATTTTACCAGCCATACGCTATCAATAACGTTATTCAGGGCAGAACAATTAATTCAGTTATTTTGAAATGCGAACCCACCAACAACGTTATAAGTCTAATAACGGTATACATGCGATTTTTACCAGCTATGCGCTATCAGTAACATTATTCTAAGCGGAGAAATTGATTCCGTTATTTCAGAAAAGAATCTCGTCAATAACGTTATGGAAGTGTCTATTTGCCCGCTTCCCGGACAAGCATGGAAGGTGACCGTGAACTGACGATGCTGGGCCATATGTAATTCCAGGCCAATTACTTCTTGAAATATCAATAATAATCAACATAATGATTTCAATCTGAGCGCGTGCCCCATCAGACAGGGCAAGGCACCTTGCTCGTTTCGATCGCGGTCATATTGTAGCCTACGTTAGAAACATGTTTCCTAAAATCAATACGATGGATCCCATTGACTCGAAATATTTCTTGTTGCTTCATATAGGGGTTTGGAACATAGCCTATTGTTCATCAGTCCCATGTAGTTGAAGTCTGATAAACTTTGTTATTTTTGGAGTTGGCAATGGCCTTGAATTAGGAACTATCCACGCATTTTCCTGGAGTGGAAGTGGGAAACCCCAGAAAAACACTCTGAGATAGCTAAGATGGGAATCGAACTCACCTTCTCGCAGTGTTGCCATATAAGGCAGAGTGTAACCTACACACCAAACTTTCACTCCTTTGTGACCAATAAGAGTATTTCTTTCCTAAATGAAACCTCCCGTTCTTGCTTTTCGTTTACTTGGTATCCTATTTTCATTTAGTAGTGATAGAAGCCATTTTTCAGTGATGGTTATTTCTAATGAAGAAAGCTATTCAGTCGGTCAACACGAAATTCGCATAGACCGAATGAAAAGCTTTCTTTATTATTTTCATTTATGAAAAAATAGGCTTATGACATCACATTTAGTCCGTGTGTGTGCGTATGTGTGTGTGTCCCCTAATAAAATATAAACGGCTGGAGCGATTTCAATGAAACTCGGTAAAGTCATAGTACTATTTTGTCCGACCCCGACCGTGATCTTCAAATTTTATTACAGCTCACCAATCCAACATGGCGACTGTGCGAAATATTTCACTGGCATTCCATATCTCCGAAACTATTACAGATATCACCCTGACATTTAGTACGGTGATAAAATGAACTACTAGATGGGACTCTCAAAATTCCTGTTAAGTAACAAACGAACATGGGGGCCAAGCGAAGTTGATACATTAAAATAGATCTTTTTTTCGCGATTAAACCATTCGAGCGTCGTCAAATGGTATAGCAAATGTTATACACCTTGTAATGCACTGATATCTTATTCAGCTCAATTGTTTACATAACCGCAAGATGGTGCCAGTGAGAAACTTAAAAATTAAGTTTTAATGTCTTGTGCCCTAACCATGCGATCGTAGCCAACGTTTGAACAATGAACCTACCGTACGCAATAATCGTCATCTAATAGTACATAGCTCAATGGTCTACACATTTATTTAGAAATATTTAGACGATTCTCAATGTCAACTAATCAATGACAGCAATCAAACTGAATTGTTTTCATAACCACAAGATGGTGCCTGTGCGAAATTTTAAAATCTCGTATTTAGCCTATTTCCATTTATGAAAAAAAAGGTCCTCTCGGCACGCCGGAAGGCGGAGGTAGATTTCACCGGACAAACTTGGGGATAGGCGAAAATAGGCAGAATATGCAGATTTTCGCAGAAGGATCAGACCTCATTTAATGCGAGAAGGTATTTTATAATTGGAGCTTAATTAACTTTGTTTTTCGTCATTTTATGCTTATTTTAAACATTTTATTGTCTTATGGGAACGGTAACCTTCTTGTCATTTGGGGCCCATTTTTATACTTGTGGTCACACTATCCTTATGCAAGGTTTCGACACTGATGTGCAACTATGTAACGGTCTGTTACTTCTTCACGCAAAATTATATCTACCGCAGAGATTTTGGTTGGTTCCTCAGTTCAGGGGCTGCGACAACGCGGTCATGTAACCCCGTGTACTTTGGGATGGCTGTATTAGTCTGTAATTCAGGTAAGGACTGCAGACGGTCAATTTCAAGCAGTAGTTCCTAATGTTGCTACCAGGTACTACCGTCAACGACACCTAGCTGTGAACCTGGCTACTAGATGCCACCGCAACCAGCAACTCGCAACGAACGTTGGAACTTCCCCTCCAAAGGAAAGCATACTGAGGGATTTTTGGCGCTCTTAGAAAATCCGACGACTTCGGCCGGCTTTGAACTCGCGACCTTGGGCATAGACATTCAGCATGCTACCTGTTACATCACCGAAGCCGCTTCACACTTAGATGGAAATATGAATCTGATCTCGTGCAAGAGCGTTATCTTGGCAACGTCTGATGGCTCATCCCTCTTCAATTTAGTAGTGTTGCCATGGCAACCACTGATAGGTCTTGGCATTTTCTTATAATTCCGAAATTATTTTTCTCATCCCTTGGCATAATGGTGGGTTATATCAAAAATTCTTTCAGACAAAAGTTTTAGGTAATTATTATGGGAATATTGTCCATTTTGTACGGTTTTGATATTGTGCCTATTAAGAGAGATATGATTAATGTTTCCCGAAAAACCCACTTTTTCCCACCCCTTTGGTCAATGGTTGGTGCTATAAAAAAACTCTTCAAACATACATTTTTGGGCTTTATCCGACACATAGTATGAATGTTGAACGGATTCGATATTTCACATATTAAGAGAGTTATAGCAATATTTCACTTTTTCGAAAAGAAGCCCCCCATTTTCACCCCCTTCGACCGATTTAGCCCAGTAACGAACTCGACCGAGATTCTATAGGTATACGTATTCCGTAAAAAATTCAAAGTGATTGGTACAAAATTACGGCAGTTATCGTGTCCACAATAAACTGATATACATATACATACATAAATTATATATAACTTTTGAACTGACGGTGGTTTTGGGGTCTGGGGGATGTGAAACGCGAAGATATGTCGAAATTTTCCGGAAGTCGAAACATGGTAGCCATTGCAATAGTTAGCTTTCTAATGAAATCTACCTCTGGTTGGTTCCTCAGTTTAGGGGCTGCGACAACGCGGTCATCTAACCCCGTGTACTTTGGGTGAGTGTAGAATCTGTCTGATACACGGTGTGAATTGTAATGGCTGTATTAGTCTTAATTCATGTAAGTACTGCAGACGGTCAATTTCAAGCAGTAGTTCCTAATGTTGCTACCAGGTACTACCGTCAACGACACCTAGCTGTGAACTTGGCTACTAGATGCCACCCCAACCATCAACTCGCAACGAACGTTGGAACTTCCTCTCCAAAGGAAAGCGTACTGAGGGAATCTAGTGCTCTTAGAAAATCCGACGACTTCGGCCGGCTTTGAAACCGCGACATTGGGCATAGACATTCAGCATGCTACCAGTTACGTCAGCGAAGCCGCTTCCCACTTTGTCAGGCGGCTTCGGTGGCGTAGTCGGTAGCAAGCTGAGCTTCTATGCCCAAGATACCGGGTTCAAACCCGGCCGAAGCCGTCGGATTTTTTAAGAGCGTTAAATATCCCTCAGTATGCCTTCCTTCGGAGGGGAAGTAAAGCCGGCGGTCTCATGTCATAGATTTATGGCATGTTAAAGATCCTTCCACTAATTGCACCTGTGTGAAGCTAAATTGGATAGGTTAAGAATGTATACAACGCTCGTAGGTTTCTATGTTCGTTGCCAAGAGCCGACTGCGGTGGCGTCTAGTAGCTCAGTTCTGAACTTGGCCTCGTAGTCGTTGACAGTGGCGCTTGGCGGCAAAAGTAGGAACTATCTGAAAAATTGTTAGTTGCAGTACTTAAATTAACAAACAGATAACACACACTAATACAGTCATCACAATTAACACCGGTTATCAGACAGATTCTACACACACCCAAAGTACACGGGGCTACATGACCGCGTTGTCGCAGCCCCTAAACTTAAGAACCAACCAACCAACCAACCACTTAATCAGATGGAAATACTGAATCTGATCTCGTGCAAGTGCGTTGTCATGGCAACGTCTGATGGCCCATGCCTCATCAATTTAGTAGTGTTGCCATGGCAACCACTGATAGCTCTTGGCATTTTCTTATAATTCCGAAATCATTTTTCTCGTCCCTTGGCGTAATGGTGGGTCATATCAAAAATTCTTTCAGACAAAAGTTTTAGGTAATTATTAGGGGAATATTGTCCATTTTGTACGGTTTTGATATTGTGCCTATTAAGAGAGATATGATTAATGTTTCCCGAAAAACCCACTTTTTTCCACCCCTTTGGTCAATGGTTGGTGCTATCAAAAAACTTATTTGACATAAATTTTTGGCACTCATCCGACACATATTATGAACTTTGAATGGATTCGATATTGCACGTATTAAGAGAGTTATAGCGAAATTTCACTTTTTCGAAAAAAGCCCCCCATTTTCACCCCCTTCAACCGATTTAGCCCAGTAACGAACTCGACCGAGATTTTATAGGTATACATCTTCGGTAAAAAATTCGAAGTAATTGGTGCAAAATTACGGCAGTTATCGTGTCCACAAGAAACTGATATACATATATATATATACATATATATATATATACATAAATTATATATAAACTTTTGAACTGACGGTGGTTTTGGGGTCTGGGGGATGTGAAACGCGAAGATATGTCGAAATTTTCCGGAAGTCGAAACATGGGACCCATTGCAATAGTTAGCTTTCTAATGAAATCTACCTAATAGACTTATGAGATCACATTTTGTCCGTGTGTGTGCACCAGGGTCGTGCAATGGGCAAGGTGAAGCAGTGCTAGCAGGTGAAGCGCAGCCCTATTCTGCCTATTTCTGAGCAGTGCAGCACGACATCACACTAGCACTGCAGCGCTTAGTCGCACAATCACTGTCCATTTGACGGGGTGCTGCAGTACGTTTAGTTCTGAGCGCAGAGCCTGGACACTAGGCGCACTGGAGCCAACATTTTGTCATATGCTTGTGGTCTGCCGTGCTCATAACGTCTTTTGTGCCTGGGGAGCACAAACATACCATAGTGGGAAAGTCACACCTTAAAGAAACACACCGAAGACGTATAAAACATGATATTTGGACGCACATGAACCAGATCTGCAACAAGGATACAAGAAGTTGCGTACGTTTTAGCCTATTTTCATTTATGAAAAAATAAGCTTAGGAGATCACCTTTTGTCAGTGTGTCTGTCTCTGTGTGTGAGTGTGTGTGTGTGATATGGTGTGTGCCCCCCCCCCCCAATAACTTCTAAACCACTGGAGCGATTGCAATGAAACTCGGTAAGTTCATAGCACTATTCCACACCACTCCGACCGTGCTCTTCAAATTTTGTTACATCATACCAATCCAACATGGTGGCTGTGCGAAATATTTCACCAGCATTCGATATCTACCAAACTATTACCGATATCACCCTGGAATATTTCACGGTGATAAAGGGAACTACTAGAGGTTCACCTATGTGACTTTTGAAAACCTGGTAACTACAAAACCAATATGACGGCCAAGCGAAGTTGCGACTTTTAAATAGACGTTTCTCGCGATTTAACCAACCAAACGCAATGAAACTTGGTACAGTATATTTTTATACACATTGTAATGCACCGACATCTAACTTCGTACAATTTTTTACATAACCTCAAGATGGCTGCTGTGCAAAATATTTCACCGGCATTCTATATCTCTGAAACTATTAGCGATATCACCCTGAAATGTTGTACGGAGATAAAGGGCACTGCTGGAATTTCATCTATAAGACTTTCCAAAACCGGTTAACTACAAAACGAATATGGCAGCAAAGCGAATTTGAAAATTTTAAATAGACCTTTCTCGCGATTTAATGATCCAAACGCAATGAAACTTGGTACAGGAAATGTTTATACACATTGTAATGCACTGGTATCTATATTAGTTCAATTGTTTACATAACCTCAAGATGGGGAATGTGCGAATTTTAAAATTAAGTTTTTATTTCTTGTGTCGTAATCATGCGATCGAAGTGAGAGTTTGAGTAATGAGCCCTTGCAATAATTTTTCTTTAATGGTACGTGACTCTATGGCCTAAACATTTAACAATCCAACATGGCTATGAACATAAGTTCACCTATAGGACTTTCAATAACCTGCTGATCACAAATCCAACATGGCAGCGACGCGAAGTATAAATATTCACATGGTCGTTTCTCGCAATTTAACCATCCGAGTGCAGTGACACTTGGTACAGTAAATCCTTCTACAATTGTTAATCCACTGGCATCTAATTTTTTCATTTGTTTCCATAACCACAAGATGGCAGCTGTGCGAAATTTTAAAATCTCGTTTTTACTTCTTGTGTCCTAATCATGCGATTGAAGTTTGAATACCACACGTACACAATACACTTCACGTAACAGTACATAACTCTAAGACCTACAGATATAAAAATCCAACATGGCGACCATGCGCAATATTTAGCCGGTTCTCAATATCTGCGAATCTATTACAGCAATCAAACTGAACTTTTGTATGTTGATAGAGGCAATTAACATACGTAGGATATATGAAAATAGGCTGTATAATTCTTCACGGAACTACTTGTTGGGTTAGTTATTGTTGTTTTAAGGGGCGGAACTACGAGGTCATCTGCCCCTACTTTTTGTGTGATGTAGCAGGTGCAGCGAGATATAATAATCCTAAAAATGGAATCAAGCATATTGGTAATCATGCGTGTGACAGTAAGAGGGGCCGGTATGGAATCAGGAGTGTTAAAATATATTTTTTAAATTTGTTGACATAATGTCACAAACCAGCCGACGTAGCTACACACACTAACGTGCATGGTCAGACTACAACGAACTCGAAATACGGAAATACCACACACAACCATTTCATACCTTGCCTCATTAATTTCATTTGTCATTAAATCCTCTCATTAGATTGACGTCATGAAGCTTCCGTAATATCATTCCCACAAGGAAACTGTCTCACCATATCCCCTTCCTCATAGCAACCTAAATAATTACGGGTAGAACAAAAAAACTACATTAGGACTATAAAGCTATGGTCTACAGTATTTCAATAACAAGATTCTGAGTTCACCAACTGATTAGATTGGTGCTGTTCAGGGATATGTGAATTCGAGAAACGTGCGTTAGTAAATTTATCAGGTTTTTAAACTGAACAATATTCCGTCGCAATCTGAGGTAATTTATGTCTTTTATTCGTATTTTCAACATCGCCTGAAACAATAACTCATTGAATTTACCTACACATAAGATATACGGCAAAATAAGCAAGTTGACATGAAAGCCTTCTAACTTTTTAAGTTTTAGGACAATTTTCATTATTTCAACAGTATGGAGACCAAGAGTGCTCCATTGGAAAACAATTTTGCTCTGAAAATTACAAAATCTGTTGTCTGTCTTTCTACCAGCTTGTCGGTATTTCTTTCGGTTGTTTGTTGGTTTTTGGAATTATTCGGCTCTTTGGTTATGGTATGCGAACCATCTCTCTAACTTACCAGGGGGCAATGTAATGCCAAAAATACGAAGAAAGGTGTACTATTATAGTTTGTGCTGAAATTACATGGCATCGTGCAATAGATTGCGCTGACGATGAAAGAGATCACCTTGTGGTGTAGCGGCTAACATTCTTGGCTGTCGCCCCGGTGGTCCGGGTTTGATTCCCTGGCCTGCCAATAAATTTAATTTCGGTTTGAGGTACTGAAATGGTATCGATGATACCTAAGTCATCAAAGGGGTGTTCATTTTGAGGACTTGCACCAGGTCAGTGAGCACAAGTTTTCCTTTTTTTTGTCTACATTCTTATTCTGCAATTCGAACATTCATATGGGAACTCGGAGAGAAACTCACCTCGTAGAGTTGTTAGAATAGCTTCCGTAAACTATTCTCAAAGGCCAATGCTACAAGTAGCCGTCGTGAGTTAATCCAATTGCATATTTATATGTAATCCACACATCGTATTTAGGAACATTTGATTGTCATAGCATTGTATGTTCTGGGCATAGGAAAACCTCGAAGCTAATTTCGCAATTTTCAGTGAATGAACATCCAAAGTATAGTAATCATCATGTAGGGACACCGTGCCACATATAGGCCTATACAGAGAGTGCAAGAATTGCTTGAAGGCAAGGTGACATGGTGCGTAATTTGTGTTTGTACAACGAATGAGGTTTTCATTACGGTGATGATGATGAAGATGGTGGTAACGATGAAGACGGTGATTTACTAGTTAGGAACCAAAGGAATACTTGAGAATTAAGCCTGAAGTGGATGTATGGAAAAAACAAAATGAACTTGCTGGTTGATTGCGAAAGTGTCTAATCACCATATTTTATGGAGAACAACTTATCCAGAAGTACACATGAAAGGGAGTAGTCAAGCACAAAAAGGTGGAGGCAAAGGTTGCTCTTGTGTGAGACTGTATGCTGCAACCACTGTGGAGTGTCTGATAACCTAGCTCCGTTCAAACACCAAAATTAAGAATGGAATCACCGACATAGATCTAAGATACATCTGTAACATTTCAGAAATGTTACGCGATCCATGTTTTCGTGTCTTCCTCGTGTTAGATGCAAAAGTACAATAGAATAATAATTGTTATTGGCCGTAAGAAGGATACAAGATTTATGCTGGACCCCACCATCAGATGTGAAGTAACCATCGGCATAACAAGACAGGTCGTTTAGAGCTAACGATAGGCTTCAAAGAGAATTGAAAGCTTGTGGTACGTTTCGAATAAGGGAAAGAAACAACATCAACATTTTTTAATAACTTATCGTGTTTGGGTATGCCTAACTTAAGTGTAAATGGCATAATTTTGCTATCAAATGAATCCATTCAATAATAGAGAATTGATCTACAATGTACTCGGGAACAGTATGAGACGTAGTCAATTGGTATCCAATAACATTTTATTGCCAATAATAATAGTCTAATAATAATAATAATAATAATAATATGAAGAGAAGGGAGGAACGACTTCGAGAAATCCAGCCGCGACAGGCTGGCCACGCGCCCCTGAACTGAGAGTTCCAGCGTAGACAGTGTGCGCCTGGGTCATATGGCCCTAAAAGCACTTGCCTGGCTTGCAGGGTACCACGACATACTATACACAGCTCACTCGCACACGTAGCTAGCGGCAGGCGGGGAGAGTCAAGGACACAGATTACCTACTGACATCACATGACGTCACGCACCTACGCCGGGACTTGGTGTGCATCCTCACCCCTCCCCCCCTCTTACCCCACACCCCGCCTAATAAAATCTAAGCGGCTGGAGCGATTTCAATGCAATTCGGTAAGGTCATAGTATGCCTACTATTTTGGCCGACCCCGATCGTGCCCTTCAAAGCTTATTATGTTTCACCAATTCAACATGGTGGCTGTGCGAAATATCTCACTGGCATTCTATATATCCGAAACTGTCACCGATATCACCATGAAATCAGTAGCGGCTGGCGGATAATTCTTCTGGGTGTTCCACTATTTTCATTAAGGTGGTACATGGGCACCCGCAGGATTTTTTCTAGGGGAGGGGCTGTATTTTTTTTAAAATTTCGTTACCTACAGCACATGTCACTAGGTGATACTGAGACTTACATCCCCCCGCAATTTTCGTTTCATTTCTTACTTGCTTCGTGACATTCATGATTTGGCTGCTCTTAAACCGTTGGGTACATAGTCTTTATGGCATAAATGGGAGGATTTTTTTTAAAGTTCCGAGTTTTTGTTCATAGGAGTTCGCTTTTCTTTGTGACTCATCGCCATAATGTTCATTCTTTAAAAACAGGCAAAAAGTAGTGGTATCACAATGTATCGACAAAAATAAAAATCAAGCAGTTCATTAAAATAGTAATGTTAATCCAGTTCGCCGATTTTTTAAATAACTGAAGATATTCTCAAATAATCCCAAATTACTATAGTACATTATGCAACGAGCCTATAATGGCTATAATTAAGACACAAGTATCTTTATAAAACGAGCGTATGCGAGTTTTATAATTTCCATACGAGTGTCTTAATTACCATTATAGGCGAGTTGCATACGACTGTTTATGTTCGACGATAATTATAACTTTGTTATATGTTTTAACATAAATATTCATAAATATCTGTGGGATTCAGTTAATTCAGTTATTGGTGAACAAGGCACGCTGGCTTTGGTGACTGAACAGTGCGCATGCGTGGTCAAGGCACTCCGGCAGCAGAGACCATTCACTTTGCTTGACAACACAGAAATATGTTGGATTTTGAGCGCATGCACGAAGGTATCCTTATCTAATTGGCCACACAACTGTTTTTTGAGTTCTGATTGGTGGGAGAAACTGTTTTATAATGAAAAATAGTGTTATAATGAGCCTCATTATGATACAGTTTTCCGACACAAACATTTCGACATCGTCGAACATAAAGTTAATTAAAACTCTGGAATTATCCTTACATCTAAATCAGTTAACCATCAGTAACTTCACTTCATGAAATCAACTGGTGTGACAATGAACAATCGAAATATTCTCGGAATTTCAGGGGGAGGGGACACGGCCCCTCCTTGCCCCACCTCCTGCGGGCACCCATGAGGTGATAGGGTAAAAGACTGCTTGATATCGGAGAAAACTGTATTCAATTGCGTGGTAAAACGGATGTACCTCATTCATAACGAATGCCGCAGTTCAGAGACATCACAATTTCATCGGATTGAATGGAATACACGTTAGTCTACATGAAAACAGCAACGTAAGTTAGGCTATATGTGAGAGCGACAACTGCGAGTGTCACAAGTTCACGCGCAACATTGCAAGACATGGACGGAGCATCTCGGATGTCTACGTCCACGCCTGCGCCTCAGCTCCTGGTTGCAGTCAGCAGGCAACGACCAGCCGAGTTAACTGTTGGGATAGGGCTTACCCGATCTAGCATCTCTGCCATACCCTTCACTATTGAGATCTGGTCGGTGCTTGGGGCTGGCAACGACCAAACGGACGAGCGCTCCTAGACGGCTGGCGCGCCTCGCTTTCTCAGCCAGTTCACAGTAACTTACTATAAGATTTCTTGAATTATTAAAGAACAGAATTATGAATTCCTGCACATATAGAAGGAAACATACAACTTCTAGTACTAAAAATATTATTTCGGAATTAATTGTTTTTCATGAATTAATCTGGTCGTTGTGCAACACTGCAACCTTATTACCGGCCGCCACTGCATGAAATTTTGTACGGTGATAAAAGTCACTTAAGTGACTTTCATAAACCTGTTAACTACAAAACGAACATGGCGGCCAAGTGAATTTGAACATTTAAATAGACTTTTCTGGCAATTTAACCATCCGAACGCAGTGAAATTTGGTACAGCAATTGTTTATATACATTGTAATGAACTGATATCTAATTTTGTTAAATTGTTTACATACACTCAAGATGGCTGCAGTGCAAAATTTTAAAATTATTTTTTTATTTCTTTTGTCCCAATCATGCGATAGAAGTCAACGCTTGAATAATGAACCTAAGCAATAATAGTCATCTAATAGTACATAACTCTATGGTCTACATATAGGGTCTTTCATATTAAGTAAGAACGACGAGCGGCGGTTTTGTTATTCGCTACTGCAGCGGGCTTGGCCGAGTTTCTGGCGCCCCACGGCCCCCTGCTGTAGTATTGAAAGCGCACGCATAGTACAAACTTGACCTTGCAATAAGCGTGCAGATGTTGTCAGTCGCCAGTCTGAACCTCAGATGGTAACATGTTCAGACAGTTATCATTGCAACATCGTATTTTTGTATGTAAAACTTATTTTAAGTACGAGTCGGCCCGGTGGGTAAGTTCAGCAATTTCCTGATGAAGTGTCACCTTCACTAGCACAGATTCACGTAGTTGTAAATAAGTTTGCCACTAGGCCTACTGACTCAGTGCTCAATAAAGAACATAAAATACAAAATCAGAAACATTACAGTGGCAGAACTCACTCGCGTGAGCCAAAATGTGGTTACCGGATACAATGCCTGTATAACCCAGGAAGGACGACACTTCCAGCATCTTTTATAAGGTAATATTTCATACAGGATTGTACACACGCTTAAAGCAGGCAGCCAAGGCGCGCCACAAGCTCGACCAAGGCCACCGCAGCAGCAGGAAAGGGGAGCGAAAGTCAAGTGAGAGAGTGATGCCCTTACCCCTTACCTGACGGTATGTGATTCCTGAGCATCTAGTCCGATGTTGCGATTGAATGTGACTGTGATGGCTAGTTCTGAATTATTATTCCGTTCTGGATATTTCTGAGTGATCCTTTGAAATGTTACCTTTTTGTACTTACGACTTCTAATTTTCCATGTTGTTTTTCCTGTTTTTAGTTCATCGATCCCTTTAATTACTTTTTACTTAGTTTATTTTATCTGCAACACCATTATTTTCAGTGTTCGTTAGGTGTTCTATTTTCGGCAATTTATTTTTGGACAGTATCTCTGGTAGATCATATACATGTACGATGTACATATAGGTACGACTGATGGAGAGCATTACGGTCATCAAGTGCAGTTAGTTTTACATTTTAGGTGAAAAATAGAGCCACCACCAAAACCGATTCAAGGCAGGACTGGCATGCAAAACGAAATGTATCATCAATTTAAATTAGCGTCGCGAAATTAAATTGTTCAAAGGAATAAAATTTCACTCCTGGTGCAAAATAAAATTAGTAACAGAATTTTAATTTCGCTGCAGAGGCGAAATAAATTCATTAGTCTTTTAATTTCGCTTCCGGCGCGAAATAAAATGCATTACTGACTTTTAATTTCGCTCCCGGTGCGAAATAAAATTCGTACCAGACTTTAAATTTCGCTCCCAGTGTGAAATAAAATCCGTTACATACTTTTAATTTCGCTCCCGGCTACAAACAGAATTCTTAACAGACTTTTAACTTTGCTCCTGGCGTGAAATAAAATTCATTAAAGACTTTTCATTTCGCTCTTGGCGTAAAATAAAAACTGTTAGTCTCTTAAATTCACTTCCGGCGTGAAATAAAAAAATACAGACTTTCAATTTCACTCCGGGCACGAAATAAAATTCGTTACAGACTTTCAATTTCGCTCCCGGCTCGAAATAAAATTCATTACAGACTTTTAATTCTGCTCCTGGCCTGAAATAAAATTCGATACAAGACTTTTCATTTCGTTCCTGGCACGAAATGAAAACCGCTTCAGTCTCTTAATTTTGCTCCCGGCGCGAAATAACATTTTTAACGACTGTTAATTTTTCTCCTGGTATGACAAAAATTGCTGGCCCCATGGTGTTGGGGATAGCGTGCCTGCTTCTCACCTGGAGGCCCCGGGTTCGATTCCCGGCTCCGTTAGTGATTTTAGAAACGGACTTGTGGGTTGGAACGGGGTGCACTCAGCCTCGGGAGTAGCTGTCTGAAAGTCACGAAAACTAAGATTAACGGCCGACGGAACCCGATGCGCTGACCAATATCTGCAGATGCCTGGGCAGCGGTTGCTTGGTAGGCCTAGGCCTTTCATGGGATTTAGTGCCACGGTTTATTTTAATGACACAAAATTCCCAAACAGCATTTAGTTTCGCCCCCGGCGTGAATTTAAAATGCATGGAACATATCATTTCATGTCTGAAATTAAATCTGTTCTGGCATGCGAAACAAAATGGTTGTGGACGCGTTAACATTTTAATTTCGCCATGAGCGTGATATTCGGGTGCGAAATGATATTGATTGTAAGCGCGAAAATTAAAATGGAAGCAAAATGTAATTCTAAGCACAATAACATAGTGAAAAGCGACGCAAAACTAATTGCAGTGCGAAACGAAATACTGTACGTGGCACAGGGGTTTGCTTTCGTGCCATGGTCAGTATAAATGCGCTGAGGGTAAGAAGGAAGTAGTAAGGAATGCCCCCCCCCCCCCGAAATTTCCGGAAGTGTAAGAATAAAGAATGTAGAAATGAGAGGAATGAGGTCAACCCTGTTGTTCGAGTAACCCGCCTCCGAAACAGAACTCCATATACGCCGCGGTACTACCACAAACGATTTTCTGTTATTTGTAACTCTTCAGTCAGTCAACATTAATTTACACGATAACTGGGTGGGGTACAACGTATATAAGATGTAAGTAACACTCCTGAAAAAAAAATTACATGTATTAGATTTAAGATCACTAAAATTGCTGCATTATAATCGTGACCATAAACTAATACATATAATGTTATTTACATATTACTGTATATACATTGTACCCCTCCCAGTTATTGGGCAAATTAGTGTTGACTGACTGAAGAGTTACAACTGACAATTTGTATTGTAATTGGAGTTCGTCACTTATCTAGAATGTCTGTCCACACAGCACATTCGTCTTCTTGTTCGCTATACAACAAGCAAAGGTACTTGTTGCCCCATTGTGTTATGAACGTCAGGGAGGGCCAGCCACGAGTCCGAGGTGCAGTCAACGGCAATGGTGATGTTGATGCCATAGCACTGACTTTCTCCTCTACTGGAGTGATGACCATTGAATGACTCACGTTGCTGTTGCAGCCCTGCAGATTGTGCAGGCGGTGAACGGTAATAAGACTGCTACTGCTGCCAACGTCAGGACTCTGAACATCGCTCCGAACATAATTTCACTCTCGAAACGAATACATTTTAATTTCAACAACGAAATGAAATGTTCCATTCATTTTAAATTCACATTGGAGGGCGAAACTAAATACCGTTTGGGAATTTTATTTCACGTCGGGTGCGAAATTAAAAGTCTGTAACGAATTTTATCTCGTGCTGGGAGCGAAATTAAAAGTCTGTAACCGAGTTTTATTTCGCGCCGGGAGCGAAATTAAAAGTCTGTAACGAATTTTATTTCGCACCGGAAGCGAAATTAAAAGTCTGTATTGAATTTTATTATGCTCCGCGAGCAAAATTAAAAGTCTGTAATGAATTGTATTTCGTGCCAGGAGTGAAATTAAAAGACTGCAACGAATTTTATTTCGCACCGGAAGCGAAATTAAAAGTCTGCATCGAATTTTATTTTGCGCCGCGAGTGAAATTAAAAGTCTGTAATGAATTGTATTTCGCGCCGGGAGCGAAATTAAAAGATTGTAAGGATTTTTTTTCGCGCCGGGAGTGAAATTTTATTCAACTGCAAAATGTAATTTCACGTTGCTATTAAGTTTCGCGTTGATTTCGCTACGTCATTTCGCTTCGAATTAAGTTTCGCTTCGATTTAATTTCCCGCCGACAATCATTACCATTTCGCTCCTGAGTATCGCGCTCAGGGCGAAATTCAAACATATTCGCCCCCACAGCCATACATTTCGTTTCGCATGCCAGCCCTGATTCAAGGGCATACCACTAAATTCCAGGGGGAATTGCGACTACTATCGACCAAAATATTATGTGTACTCGAGTTTGAAGGTTGTTTGTGAAGTAACCAATAATAATGATAATAATAATGTTATTGGTTTTACTTCCCTTTTAACAACACTGGCTTTTAGAGACGCCGGGGTGCCGGAATTTTGCCCCGAAGGGGATCTTTAACGAGCCAGTAAATCTAAAGTAACCAATAGACCTACATAAAATCCAATAACATCGTCATTTTCGTCGTTCTGTTTTACGATAGTTCATGTTGGTTTGGAAATTTGTATTTATATTTTAATATTTTTATCGCAGTTGGAACACAAAAAGTGCCCGTCTTTAAGCGTGTTTCAACCATGCGTCACATTTAAGAATTATTATCTCACTAACCCGTCAACAGATCGAATCCAAATTTTAACACAATATACATTGGAATGTTGTATAACTGGTTCATTAATTTTAAAATTTTGTATGGCCAAGAAACAAAGTTGTTATCATTTTGGTAAGGTAACTTTTTCTCGGCTTGGGTTGGTTTGAAAATGTAGTTCTTGGTCGCGTTGTAATCCTTATATATCAAAAGGGTATGCTGTATGATTGTGAAATACGTAAATTAATTGACTTATTTTATATCGGTTTGTATTTGTATCGGGAATTAAGACATGGTTCACCAGTTGGCCGCTCCAGTGAAAGCTGTACAGCGTTGCCAAGATGGGCTCCATCACGCGTCATGGCGCGCTTCGCTCGGAAGTGATGGGCTCCATATCAGCAACGCTGTACAGCATTTCCCGGAGCGTCTAGCTGGTAAACCATGTCTTAATTCCCTGTACAAATACAAACCGATATAAAATAAGTGAATTAATTTACGTATTGCACAGTCATACAACATAACTTTTTGATGTATAAGGATTACAACGCAACCAAGAACTACATTTTACAACGACCCCGAGCCGAGAAATAGTTTGGAAGACTTAAGCAGGAACAAAGCACCAGGCATAGATGATATACCGATTGAGTTGCTACGCTGCATAGGAGATGAAGGTCTGATCAGGTTATTTCACTTGGTGTGTAGGATTTATGAGACAGGTGAGGTACCCCCTGATTTCAAGAAGAATGTAATCATCCCTATACCAAAGAAAGTGGGAGCTGACAGATGTGAAGATTACCGTACAATCAGCTTCATTACTCATGCTTCAAAGATCCTGTCTAGAATAATTTACAAGAGGATTGAGAGCCAGATAGAAACGGAGTTGGGTGAAGACCAGTTTGGTTTCAGGAGAAATGTAGGAACAAGGGAAGCTGTACTAAGTCTTAGGCTGATTTTGGAAGGTAGAATAAGGAAAGATAAGAGAACGTTCATGGCATTTGTTGACTTAGAAAAAGCTTTTGATAACGTTGATTGGACTAAATTGTTTGACATTTTGAAATCGATTGGAATAAAGTACAGGGATAGGAGGGTGATATACAATCTATACAGAAACCAGACAGCAGTCATTCGAGTTGAAGGACATGAGAGAGAAGCTGGTATTCAGAAAGGTGTAAGGCAAGGCTGCAACTTATCACCCATACTTTTCAATCTTTACATTGAACAAGCAATGAAGGAAATTAGAGAAAAATTTAAAGTGGGAGTGAAGATTCAAGGAGAAATAATTTCAACTCTGAGATTTGCTGATGACATCGTCATCTTGGCCGACAAGCCTGAGGATTTGAATGAGTTTTTGAATGGTATGGACTCTGTCTTACGGAAAGATTTCATGATGAAAATTAATAAATGTAAAACAAAAATACTGGAATGCAGCCGAAATAAATCAGAAACCTCTATGGAGATCAAATTGGCAGGTGAAAAGCTGAAGGAAGTGGGAGACTTCTGTTACTTAGGAAGCAGAATAACCAGTGATGGACGAAGCAAAGAGGATATAAAAAGTAGGTTGGCTCAGGCAAGAAAAGCATTTCTACAAAAAAGGAATCTGCTGACATCGAATATAGATTTAGGTATTAGGAAGTCATTTTTGAAAGCCTTTGTCTGGAGCGTGGCGCTCTATGGAAGTGAAACTTGGACTATTGGTGCAGCAGAAAAGAGGAGAATTGAAGCATTTGAAATGTGGTGTTACAGGAGAATGATGAAGATCAGATGGGTAGATAGGGTTACAAACAAAGAGGTATTAAGACGAGTGGTAGAGGAGAGATGTTTCTGGCGACTGCTAATGAAGAGAAGAGATAGGTTGGTAGGACACATACTAAGACACCCAGGAATAGCAAGCTTAGTTATGGAAGGAAGGGTCGAGGACAAGAACTGTAGGGGTAGACCAAGGTTAGAATATGTTAAACAGATTGCCTCGGATGTAGGGTGTGGTAGCTATGTAGAGATGAAACGATTAGCTCAGGACAGGGAGGCATGGAGAGCTGCATCAAACCAGTCAAAAGACTGAAGACTCAAACAACAACAGACTCAAACAACAACATGTTTATTGCCATTCAGAAATTCCTTCTTATTTTATGATTTTTTCCCCCAGGAAACTGTCATCAGTCCAACATCTCTCATTGACTAGTTCACCTGTCAATCAACCTACCATTGTGGTTGCACCTGAAGTTCAGTTGTGTCTTGTGTTTCGCAGGGTTTTCCACACTCCCTCCAGGTAAATGCTGAGATAGTACTTTACTTGAAGACTCAGGGCACCTGCCCCATCCCTGGCTCTAATACAGTAACATACATAGTCAACTACATGGGACTGATGACCAAGATGTCCCAAGCCCCTACAATGTATTATTATCAACAAAAACAAGAACAAGAATGTTTGAGGAAGTAAGAAAGTATCTGTATAAACACATTGTGTCAACGTTACATAGCCTAAGCGTGACATTACTATAATTTTATTGCTCAGATATTGTTCCACTCCTAGGCACTTGTACATGTAACTCGCCGAACTACAATATTCGTCAACTCGGCGTGTTCATCATTTTCCTTGCGCTAGAGATCTTGTGTATCCGCGCCGCTACTCCTACCACCCTTTTCAAAACAATTCCCAAACTAATGCCGACGATTCCATTCACACGATTTTATTTATGAAAAATGCATTGGAATCAGGCAATAAATCTCCGTTTTCGTATTACCATTTTTTTCATATTTTAAGCAGAAATATAAAAAACTGCTAGTAACGTCTTTGTTTTTCACATTTTGGAAAATGCATTGAATTGATATCAGTTCTATTGCACTCTAGTATACATAGTGGTTTTGACATCGCAAATATGAGCTTTCATTGAAGAGAAAACTTAAAACAGAAATTGTCTCACTTTGGTGCTGCTACGTGGTGTCAGAATTACAAACTAAAAGTCGGGACATTTAGTCTTAGTAGTATCTGGCTGCTGCACAGACTGCTGTGTTGCCTGCTAGTGTGTCCCTTCCCCGTGCTGTCCGATCGTGACGTCACAGTTCCCTCTTCATTGCTATGTAAAGTAGTCAGGGATGTTTCAGCTACGTTATCTGATGGTTGAGTTACTTCCGCAATGCTATATGTGTTTGTAGAATGGGGCCTGTTATGAAAGGCCTCTGATATGGCTGGATATTCAGGGTAAGGTACTGCAGTTTCCATGTCGGTAGTGTTGCTTAGCTTACTACTCCCATCTGACTCGCCCAGCTCCGTGCTGTAGGTTTGTTGTCTGACATGAACTACGGGGCGATTCCTTCTGTTAGGACAGTCTATTTGCGAGTGGGAGGTGTCTTTACAATAAAAGCAATACTTAGCTTGTCCTTCGTGTGTTAACAGAACTTTACAATCATTGACCGTCAAATATGATGGAATGGGGTATTTAAGTTCAAATGTTACAATACGTATGCCATTACTTACAGCAGTAAATTCGTATACTTCATTCCAGCACTCGTTCCGTATGTCCTTGAGAACTCCATGCGTAGAAAGTACGCGGGAGAGCCTTTCATTGTTGACTTCGGGAGGAGATTAAACAGACACGCGCACGTTTTGTTAAAGAGTCTGAAGCAGTGATAGTTACCTTTGTGGTGTTACCGCTAGCAAGCCGGAAGGATTTCACACCTTCATGTCGAGATAATATGTTTACATAAAGTAAGGTGTACACTAATTTAATGTACACTGAATTTTCCCCGTTGTCTAGTTGATTCGCTAATACTTGATCTCTATTAAGCTTCAGGTCGTTTGCTATCCACCTAGGCCTATGCATTTCAAGTGGTGTCGGTCTGTTGTTCCTTTCTTCAAAAGCGCATTTAAGAGTGTTTTTCCGGACATTGACCACTTTCGCAAGTTCAACAAGCAGTTCCGTGACAAACTAAGGAGCCTATTTTACTTAAACTTAAGGATTCATGCCAATGATTAATCTATATGGAACTATCTAAGTTAATGACGAAATTAAGTTGGTAATATCAAAATTTCTAATTAGTTCGAAATATACCTGCACTACAGTTGGAAGCCCTGGTGACTTAATATATTCTTAGTTCCATCTCTTAATACAAAATTTGGTTGAAGATCAATGGATAACATGGACGTTACATGCAGTTAGATATTGGATCTATCAGCGCGCGTAAAATCATGTTGGCAGCAATGTCATGCATGTCTTGGTCAGAAATAATCTGACATATTATGATCTATTGTTGTGCCAATTTTGGACGAAATCCATTTGTATGTATAGAAGTTACATGCATTTTAGAATTGAACCTATCATCAGGATTAGAATCATGTTAGCGGCATTGGCATAATATTAGTTACTCCAAATTAATCTAGAATGTCAGGTACTATACGTGTGCAAAGTTTAGAGTTGTTGGCTTGCATGCATTCTGATATATTAATATAAGGGTAAAAAAGTAGAGACAGCAATTATCAACAGTTGTCAGCAGCTGGTTGCTCTTAAGAATACGCATAGTGATATCTGGTTATGTACACATAGTAGACTACATACGAAATTTGGTTGAAATCCAATTGATAGTGTAGAAGTTATATTAATTTAAAAATTTGACCTATCAGCATGCTTAGAATCATTTTGCCAACACTGTCATGTATGGCCTCCTGGAAATTAAACTGAAATATTATTATCTATATAATTATGTGCCAATTTTGGAATAGCTCCCATGCATACCTTCCAAGATATCCAACATGGAGCTCAAATTTCAATAATTTCAATCTTTACTCATACCAAATTTGGTTTTGATTGCTTCAGCCGTTTAGGAGTTGATAAGGGGGCGGGGGGACATGCACAGACAGACAGACAGACAGACAGACAGACATTTGCCCAGATCGATCTCATAAGTCTACTTTTTCCTCATTTTTGTAAAATGTGAAAAGTAGGCTAAAAATACAATACCCTATCACGGTAAGCACTTCCGAGTATTTATTAACCTCGCGGCTAAACTCAGAACCTAACACGACGTAGGTCGCAAAGTGACACTTCCACTCTTTCTACTCTATGGAGTTCTCCAACGCAAAATGTATCAAAATGGTGCCATTCTCAATCGATGATGCCGTTTGTAATATATAAACGATATGCGAATAACGTTATTAGTCCGAATAACGGTATTGAGGGAATATTTTTCGATAGATGTATTCAAATAACGTTATTTCTAGTGAGCACTACCATTTCGTTCCTGCGATAACCGATATCCGAATAACGTTATTAGTCCAAATAACGGTATTGAGGGAATAATGTTCGAGAGATGTATTCAAATAACGTTATTTATAGTGAGCACTACCATTTCGTTCCCGCGATAACCGATATCCGAATAACGTTATTAGTCCGAATAACGGTATTGGGGGATTTTTTTGGAGAGATCTATTCAAATAACGTTATTTCTAGTGAGCACTACCATTTCGTTCCTGAGATAACCAATATCCGAATAACGTTATTAGTACTAATAACGGTTTGGGGGGAATATTTTTCGAGATATGTATTCCGATAACGTTATTTCAGGCGGGCACTACCATTTCGTTCCTTGGTTAACTGATATTCGAATAACGTTATCAGTCCAAATAACGATATTAGGAGATTTATTTCGAGATATGTATTCCGATAACGTTATTTCAGGTGGGCACTAGTATTTCGTTTCTACGATAACCGATATCCGAAGAATGTTATTAGTCCGAATAACGGTATTAGGGGATATTTTTCGAGAGACTTATTCAAATAACGTTATTTCTGTCGGACAATACTATTTCGTTTCTACGATAACCAATATCAGAATAACGTTATATGGACCAATAACGTTACCATGCGATACAAATGACTTCCGGATATGAAACGTAACGACCACAATGTGACCAAGACCCATTTTGTTACATAATCTACCCAAACAACCATTTTCGTTATGTTAAGTTATGAAGCCTTGCCCCTATCTAGCGGCGAGGATATGAACTGTGCCGGCTGCCGAGGCCTGACGCACTCCTCTGGGGCAATGATTAAATGAATGACGGATGAAATGAAATGATAGTGGAGAGTGTTGCTGGAATGAAATGTTGACAGGGAAAACCGGAGTACCCGGAGAAAAACCTGTCTGCCTCCGTTTTGTCCAGCACAGATCTCACATGGAGTGACCGGGATTTGAACCACGGACCCAGCGGTGAGAGGCCGGCGTGCTGCCGCCTAAGCCACGGAGGCTTACCTGTTATATAAAAACGATTATTTATATAACAAAATCAACTCGTCTATTTTGTTTAGCAAACTTTGTGATTACCGAATCGATGTCCATAGTGATGTCACGATGAATGTGCAGCAATGCACGGATAGGAATTTGGGGCTTTTTTCGCACCAAAATATTTTGCCGACGTCCAAACTGCAAGCTTGGTTGGCAATTTAAGCTGTGACTTTCTCCCTTTGTCGGTAGCAACTCGACTTGCCGAAACTGTAACTTAACTTGATACTTTTTTGAAGCTCGATGTAAAAGTCGCAAAACACGCTGTTGCAATTTGTACGAATATTTTTGGTGCGCTAAAGGCATCAAATTTCTATCCATGAAGCTTGCAAAAAAATTGGTCTGGTTTTGTACGTTTGGTTATTTTGTGATTGCGTTTTAGTGATACGATTTTTCTTAACAATTTCGATTCTCTGACGCCCCCCCCCCCTCCCCCCCTCCCCCTCCCCCCAAGCCAAACTCTAGATCCGCGCCTGTCGCCATCCCACGGCGCACTAGTAGTGAGCCCCTGAGGGGGTGGGGGATGAGATGGGAATCGAACTCTCCTCTTCTCAGTTTTGCCTCACGAACCTCATTCGAGCCCTCACTCCAGAATTAAAAGTTCTTTGGAATCGATCCCGGATCTCCGGATTGACAGGCAAGAACGCTAGCCATTACACCAAAAGGTGGTGGAAGTCGTAAGAGATAGCTAATCTAAGAGAATAGGTGCTAAGTAATTCCTTGTACTGTCACTCAAAGATTGAATGTTGTGAGGAGTCCTCAAATCACTCACCTTGACGTAGTCAAGCGGGTTAGCTGTCGGATCACGTGAATGAATGTAGTGATCTGTCTGTAGTCTCTTTTGTTTTCAGCGTCTGGCTCAATGAATGTGCTGTACATGAGACTGATTGCCGTGTTCTTTATGAGGGCTAACAGGTGACCCCACAGGGGCTCTCATCTAGTGCGACGTTGGTTAGCGACCTCGGGGTCCCGGCTGAGTCCGGCATTGCTTCCACTTGCTTGTGCCGGGCTCCTCTCCGTGTTCTTTCCTGTCGACCTCACTTGCTCAACTCTTGTTCTCTTCCGACCCCGACGGTATTAGGGTATCCGAGGCCTAGGAAGTCTCTGCCTTTCAAGCCTTATTGGCCCTTGTCTCATCTTTTCTGATACCTTCCTACTGCGAGGGGTCAGCCTTCTTTTTCTTTTCATGTTATCTCCTGGCTTCTGTTCAAGGCCCACAAGGAGGAAGGGTGTATGTAGCCCCACCATTTCTGGTGCACCCTGGATATTGCTATACCCTCAGGAGCTCACGGCAGGTGAGTTCGGGAATTGGCGACCCCGAGGGATTCCTGAGCTGGGTCCGGTTTTCCCTCTTTTATCCATTACCTCTGGGGCGGACCCTCTCCTCTTTCACTTTCCCATTTGCCTTTCATGACTCTTCTTCCTTCCAATTCCCTCAATCCGCATTGTTCGAGGGTTGAGGACATTTCTTATCCTCCTGTCCTTTATTTGCATTATTCCCCTTTTGTTTTCCATTTCTTCTTCTAGTATATAAGTTAGTTTTATTTGTAGTTCACATTTCATTATCATCTTCACGATCACACAAACCATTAGGGGCCGACAACCTAGATGTTAGGCCCCTATAAAGGACAATTATCATCAGCAGCTAACAGGTGACCTCTGCTTGTGATCACGATCTGCAGCAGTAGCAGCGACAATATCCAGGGTGCAACGTAAGTAAAAACTGTCAAAAATGTCATTTATCTATTAAAGTAAGACCACCCTTGCGATGTAGCGGCTAGCATTCTTGGCTGTCTCCCCGGAGATCTGGGTTCGAATCCCGCCTCTAACAAATACTTCTTAATTCTGGCCTGAGAGTTGGAACGAGGTACAGTCTGCTTCGTGACGCAAAACTGATGGTTGAGTCACAGTGCCATTAGCGTACTAAGGAATGCCGTCACGTATTTAAGTAACATACGATGTGAAACTTAAATGAAGTCAGTAAGATTGATACAACCTCTGTCCGATAAGTTCGGTGAATGGGTTTATATTACGAACGGATTGTTGGCTTACCTTAAACAGCAGTTACTGTCCTTCGAAGTAATCTCCGTGGATAGTTATGCACTTCTGAGAACGACTGAACAAGTCCTGGAAACTCCTGGCATAGTTTTCTTTAGGAATAGCCTTCAGTTTGGGTCGTCAAAACTCTAAATTGAAAGCGAGAGAGAAGCATGATTTTATGCAGCCTGCCTTGCACACCTGATAAACAGGCGGCAGTGAGAAGGGTGGATTTATGCAACCTATCATGCACATCTGTTCGACGGGTGGCAGTGGGGGTGAATGTTAAATGGAATGGAATGGTCCTGAAAACCATCGTCACGGGCGACGAAACCTGGTGCCTGAGGTACGACACCGAAGGCATGCAGCAAAGTATGGAGTGGCGGGGACCAGGGTCACTGAAAAGCCCTGAAGGGCCTGACGTTTTCGGACATTTCGGACATCCAACGTAATGTGACGACCCAACTGAAGTCTATCCCTAAAGAAGACTATGCCAGGAGTTCCAAGGAATTGTATAACCGTTCTAAGAAGTGCATAACTCTCCACGGGGATTATTTTGAAGGGCAGTAATTGTTGTTTCAGGAAAGCCAACAATCCGTTCGTATTATAGACTCATTCACCGAACTTTTCAGACAGAGGGTGTAGAATATCCGTGCAGCACTACGAGTGTAAAATGTTTTGTAACAAGTTAACCAGTACATTTGCTTCCTCTTTTTACGTCGACCCACAACCACATCACTACCCCGTCATTGTTTTGCCTTAGTAGCCTATAGCTTTATTCCGAAGAGGTCAATACCAGAACTCAGGCAGCCTGGATGAAGTGGCGAACAACAACCGGAGTCGCTTGCGACCGCAGGATGAAAGATCATTTAAAATCAAAAATCTATCGTACTGTCATCCGGCCAGTCGCCTTGTATGGTTGTGAGTGCTGGCCGACTACAGTCGAGACAGAACGCCACCTAAGTGTAATGGAAACGAAGATGCTGAGATGGACAGCGAGCTTCACTAAGTTAGAACACGTTTCCAATGACAGCATCAGAAAACAGTTTGGAGTTGCACCGATCCAAGACAAGATGCGTGAGAGCCGACTTCGTTGGTTTGGGCATGTTTTTACGGGCCGATGATGACTCTATTGCCAAGAAGGGATACACACTTGAAGTCGTCGGCAGAAGACTTAAAGGACGACCTAAACAATGTTGGGCTGATACGATTCATAATGACCTCCAAAGCGTGAACATCCATCCAGATGCAGCCCGAGACAGAGCGAAATGGAGACAACGGACCCATGTAGCGGACACCGCAGGCGCGCGGGACAAACGCTGAAGGAAAAGAAGAAGATAAGGCAAGGTTTACCTCACTTAGCTGAAATGAACTCCATAATTAACTGGACTAAACCTAAGTTAAACACAGACATAATGACGAGTTATCAAATCAACAATGTCTCACCAGACTGAGAGCTGTCACAATTAGTAAATATTCCGTCGCTAACGGGACACTCGCCATCCGTGTGTCCTTGTACGAAAGAAATGTTGATTAGGGGAGTTTCATGGACTAAAGCAGTATTTAACTGTTTGCTGCTGAAAATCGAGTGTACCTATAGTGCTTTGGCTATCTTTGAAATCATTACATAAGGTGCGTTCAAAAAGTAACGAGCCGGAGGCATAATTACAGAAACCAGTACCTGTATGTTAGAAGTATTGGCCCTGGCTGTTGAGGCACTTGTCCCACTGTGACACGAGGCGGTGAATGGCTGTCTCATAAAATGCCCTCGCTTCCGATGTGAAGCAGTTCCGCACTTACAGCTGGACGTCCGCGTCCGAGGTGAATCGTTGGCCCCGCAGAGCCCTTTTCAGGGGACCAAGCATGGCGTAATCACAGGGAGAGAGGTCTGGACTGTATGGAGGGTGGCCGAGAATCTCCGATATGAATTTCTGCAGGAGTGCCGCGACTGTGCGGGTCGTGCATTGTCGTGGAGTGACCACGGCGGATATGGCGTTCACTGTCACTCGGCGGTCCTGGGTAATGAGTGCATCAACCAGCTGGACGTTGTCATCGGCTAACGACACCCGTCATTCCCTGAAGCGCTTGTGCCACGCCTTGACCCTTGCAAGGGACATGCAGTGTTCGCCGTACACTTGTGACATTCGGCGATGAACGTCCTTCCGCTGTCAGAAACCGAACAACACCTCTTTGCTCTTCGGTTGACGCCTCCATGTCACTGTATGCAATGCGACTGGCAGCGTTGGACGATTGTTGCATGCTGCTGCTCGCTTTGTATCGTCACGTGACGTGCACGCGTGCCCTCTGGCGACGGTCTGTGACCTTCCACGCTCTAGTTGGAACCCGCACCTCGTTACACACGTCACGATTAGCCGATGTAGTCACCGGTTTGCGCATTCCAGCCTCCAGGTCGTTACTTTTTGAACACACCTTATAGTTTTTATAACGTGTAAGTGCAACAATCATATATATTTACATCACATTTCATCCACATCATCCATTTCATCAATTTTAATGTCACAATGACTGGCCATTAATTGTACTAGCTGATGAAGGGGCAAATTTTCAATAATATTGTGATGGTCCCAATTTGTGACCAGAACGAAATAATTTTATATATTTTATTATTATTATTATTATTATTATTATTATTATTATTATTATCAATATTTTTTAAGTTTACATTTTACCTTTTATTAGTTATTATGTTAACTAATATATTTATATCTATTATTATGCGGTAATGTAGAATATTATGGCAATTGAAAGGATTTGGAGCGATACACATTATATTTGAAATAAGTTTGACGCTTGACTGAATATTATTTCTGAAGAAAATTCGAACAAGAGAAAAAGAGGGTGTTCACAGAAGGCGGCTTATTCACGGCTTCTTGGAAATGACATAAATAGACACTTATGTCTGTCACATCAAGTATTCTACCAATATACAAATCATACTAAGAAAGGATTCTAAGAAGACTTACCACTAACAATGCTGGGCCGATGAATGAGTCCTTTGCAACTTTATACTAAAGGTGGGCTGGACCTCCCGAGAATTGCTTCAAAGAAGTATTGTCATTGTTGATATGTGAAAGGCGGGCTTATATCGCCTAGCGACTTCTGAAGAGGGGTCATACACGTGCTTTACCTGGGAACGTTATATATATGACGGCCGCCCAAATGGATTTATTATTATTGAATTGCTGGAGGAGAGGGAAGATGCTGAGTGGAGCAGAGGAATTTGTAGCGAGATGGAGTCTATAACGCAGTTCTAAACTAGACAGTTGACTATTAAGTATGTGAATTTGATAAGACATTCTGTCTCATCAAACTGTAACATGGTTGTGTACGAGGCTATTGTCACAGGGATGATTTTTGGAATTTATTCCGTCATCCACATATAAATTAATTACTTTGAGGATGATCAGGGCCATCTGGAACTCTCTACGCAACAATCCAACTACAAAGATCTTCAATGCGGTGAGTGATGTAAACAGTTATACTCCAGTCAAATCAGAAGGCTATCATGCTTATTAAATTCAATATGAAAATGAAAATCCACAGCCTGCTTCCAGTCTCCGACCGGGTCAGGAATGGAATGAATGAAGCCCCCATCTAGCGGCGAGGATATGAACTGTGCCGGCTGCCGAGGCCTGACGCACTCCTCTGGGGCAATGATTAAATGAATGACAGATGAAATGAAATGATAGTGGAGAGTGTTGCTGGAATGAAATTTTGACAGGGAAAACCGGAGTACCCGGAGAAAAACCTGTCTGCCTCCGTTTTGTCCAGCACAGATCTCACATGGAGTGACCGGGATTTGAACCACGGACCCAGCGGTGAGAGGCCGGCGTGCTGCCGTCTAAGCCACGGAGGCTTCTAAATTCAATATATTCTATTCAATTAACTCAGTATACTCCAATTTCCAATCAAGAACCATAATACAAGTAAATTCAGTAGATTCTTTAATTTAAATTTATTATTATTATTAACTTTAGTATTTTATATTTTTTTGCACTTGTTGTTTTTATATATTAAATTCATTTTAAATTCAAATGTTTGACTGGTTTCCTTTAGTAGCTAGAAATTACTATAAGGCAACACCATACTCCTGAACTAATTATCGTAAGGTTAGATTACGTAAGTTTCACTACGGCTGGAGATAGGAATTTCGATGCTCTACCTCTGTTTAACCGAGGTTTAATATATTATTTTGATCATGATATATAAATGATCTGGCGCCCTGGCAACACATATATTACACATTATGCACTTTTTAGTGAAGCTGACAACAATACAGATACACTATTAGATTAATACACAATTAAATTTTTCATTTTGATCACCCAAATGTGGGCGACTATTTAAATAATCAGTTTCTTATTAACATTTTTCTTATTAAGTTCATTAACCCATTACAAATAACGCCCAACTAGCGGAGCCCTTTCCTTAAAAATAATAGAACCCTAAGTTCTCCAAACCATTACAAATGACGCCCAACAAGCGGAGCGCTTTTCTTATTATTTATAGAACCCTATTAAGTTCATTAAACCATTACAAATAACGCCCAACAGTGGAGCGCTTTTACTATTAACAGTAACACTCTCAAAAAAACTCAAAACCATTACAAATGGCACCCAACTATGTGGCACGGAAACCTAACGATATTTACGGAAGGAGTGAGTGTTAATTCAGTGCAAATTGTCAGTGATTTTGGGGGAAAGTGAAGTGAAGTAGTGTATTATTAGTGATTGATTTTGGGGGAAAGTGAGGTGAATTTTGGAACGGTAAACTTTATACGGTGTACTTCGAGATGGCGGATGAGGAACAAAGGAAATTGAGGAGTAGGGGTAAAGGCGAAAAAGCTAATTATACGAAAGTTGATAGTGATACTGAGGCTGAGAGCGTAGAGGATTATACCATGATGTCGGAGGTAAATCTTGAGAGTAACCCTGAGAATAATCCCGAGGTTAACCCTGAGACGAATATAGAGGTACATCCTGAAATAAATCCTGAGACTATTGGAGGGAAGGAGAAACAAAAGCCTTTGGATATTTCGGAAAACAAATTAGATGAGATCATGGGAATGTTTCAGGAGATGAATAGGCAAAATCAGGAGATGAATAGGCAAAATCAGGAGATATGTAAGGCGATATACATGAAGCTAGAAGATAGCAATAAGGAACATCAGGAGTGGATGGAGAACTCAGTTAGAGAACGTCAGAAGCGGATGAGGGAGAGAAGAGGTGAAAGTAGCTTAAATGGGGAAGAGCAGTTAGCGAAGATAGTAGGAGAAAGCACAGTAGAGTTGGTAGAGACGGTAGAGGATTGTGAAGTAGATGTGCAGTATTTAGAGACGAGTGTAGGTGAAAGTATGACAGGCATAGGTGAAAATAGCTTAGATGAGGAAGAGCAGTTAGCGAAGATAGTAGGAGAAAGCTTAGTAGAGTTGGTAGAGACGGTAGGGGATTGTGAAGTAGATGTGCAGTATTTAGAGACGAGTGTAGGTGAAAGTATGCCAGACATAGGTGAAAGTAGCTTAGATGAGGAAGAGCAGTTAGCGAAGATAGTAGGAGAAAGCACAGTAGAGTTGATAGAGACGGTAGAGGATTGTGAAGTAGATGTGCAGTATTTAGAGACGAGTGTAGGTGAAAGTATGCCAAACATAGGTGAAAGTAGCTTAAATGGGGAAGAGCAGTTAGCAAAGATAGTAGGAGAAAGCATAGTAGAGTTGGTAGAGACGGTAGAGGATTGTGAAGTAGATGTGCAGTATTTAGAGACGAGTGTAGGTGAAAGTATGACAGGCATAGGTGAAAATAGCTTAGATGAGGAAGAGCAGTTAGCGAAGATAGTAGGAGAAAGCATAGTAGAGTTGGTAGAGACGGTAGAGGATTGTGAAGTAGATGTGCAGTATTTAGAGACGAGTGTAGGTGAAAGTATGCCAGACATAGGTGAAAGTAGCTTAGATGAGGAAGAGCAGTTAGCGAAGATAGTAGGAGAAAGCACAGTAGAGTTGATAGAGACGGTAGAGGATTGTGAAGTAGATATGCAGTATTTAGAGACGAGTGTAGGTGAAAGTATGCCAGACATAGGTGAAAGTAGCTTAGATGAGGAAGAGCAGTTAGCGAAGATAGTAGGAGAAAGCATAGTAGAGTTGGTAGAGACGGTAGAGGATTGTGAAGTAGATGTGCAGTATTTAGAGACGAGTGTAGGTGAAAGTATGACAGACATAGGTGAAAGTAACTTAGGTGAGGAACAGCAGTCAGCTGAGGTAGCGGAGATGATAGATGAAAGCTGGATACCTGTAGAAGAGATTATAGAATGTAGTAAGAAGGAGGAGAAAAAGAAGATATTAAGATATGGATTAATAGAAAAAGAAAATAATTTGAAAGAAAGAGCGGAAGTATGTAAAACAAATAAAGTACTAAGCGCTCAAGAAATAGAAATGCAGAAAATCATATATGAAGTGATTAGGCAGACCAGGGAAGAATTCAAAGCCTGTATAGAGGAAGTTAATATGAAATTAACAGAGATAAAGAAGCGTGCGTTAAGTCATAGTCAGAAAGACATAATTATTGAACAAGAAAAGCAGAAGACTGAGATAAGGAATCTCAAGAATAGGAAGAAAAAGCACAAGCAAAGCACGATGTTAGAGGAAATGGTGGGGAGAGATAGTGGAGAAATTAAGGGAAGGTATGCAGGAAGAACTTTTAGAAGTAAAATGAAAGAGAAAAGGATTAAGGTGATAGAGGAAAGGGAAAATGGGATGAACGAGAGAGAGAAAGATTATCAGGTGCAGTGGCGTGCCATAGAAGGTAGAATAGGGGAAGTGATAGGCGGAGATGCGAAACACAGTGTTACTATTAATAAATATAATACGGAGGAGGAAGAAACTGTTGTTATGATGAAAGAGGAAAGTGTAACTATAAATAAATATAGAAGCGAAGAAGAAGGTGATAAGAACTTAAAAATGCCAGATAGAGTACTTATGTGAGTCGGTATTACTATTTTGAGCGAACCGTATGACCTAAATATCCGTAATGATTTATTAAGTGAATTTATGGAGGTATCTAAAGAACCTACCGTTATTAATTTTAACTCAGTCTTAAAATTACAAGTGTTAGGGGCGTGTATCGATACACTTTTTGACAGTGGCTGTCAGGTTTCTTGCATCAGTGCAGCATTTTATAATAATAAGAAGGAATATGGTATTAAAATTGAGGAAATTCCAATTAGAACTACTTTTGTGTTAACGGCGGCGGAAAGATATTTCACATAATTTCTAAACAAGTGGTTGCAGAAATTTTAAAAGAAAGTAAGGTTGGAACACAAGTATGTTTTTTGATTCCAAATCTGATATTTTCACTAATTATGGGTTCGGACAGGATGTCGCAACATTCTGCACAGCTATGTTATAAGAAGGGTAATGTTAAATTCAGATGGATGGATACAAATATGATCATGTCATTTAATAATTGAAGTAAGTTGTATGGTGGTTCTAAGAAGATATGTATGATTGAGGAGGTATTAATGACTAAAGGAGTCGATATTTGTAGTGAGGTGGTGAGTGGTGAGATTGTTGGGGTATCTCTTGAGAGGGAACCTTGTTTTTTTTTACATTTTTAGGCAGTATGGTGACGAAGGATTATCTAGAGGATTCCTTGCGTGAGGCTGCATTACAGAGTGCGTTAGAGTGTGATCGTGTGGATCGATTGTTGATCGTGTGGATCGAGTGTTGAAGCTGTTGTAAGATAATTAGTATATATTTGAGAACCGTATTGGATTAGCTAATTGCTACGAACTTTCGTTATATGTACATGATCATAGTATTTTTGTAGGTCATCGCTACCCCGTGTCTTACAAATTTCAGGACGCTGTGAGTAGGCAGATTGAGAGCATGTTGCAAGATAAAATTATAGAACCCTATATTAATTAGCCCATATATTAATTCGTTAAGGGTAGTTCCCAAATCAGAAAGGAAAGTAAAGCTATATTGTGATGCCCGTAATTTAAGTAGGCAGATTGAAAGCATGTTGCAAGATACAATTATAGAACCCTATATTAGCCTATATATATATTAATTCGTTAAGGGTAGTTCCCAAGTCAGAAAGGAAAATAAAGCTATATTGTGATGCCCGTAATTTAAGTAGGCAGATTGAAAGCATGTTGCAAGATACAATTATAGAACCCTATATTAGCCCATATATATATTAATTCGTTAAGGGTAGTTCCCAAGTCAGAAAGGAAAATAAAGCTATATTCTGATGCCCGTAATTTAATTAGGCAGATTTTGTGAACAGTTAATATTTCAGTAGCTAGGATAGTAATGCAAGGAGTTAAAGGAAAGTCATTTTTTGTAATGGAGAAAGTAAATTTTATTGGTCATACGGATTTAGCGAAAGAATGGTAATCTGAAGTATAAAGAAGTGCAATTTTGAGAAATAAAGTAAGTGAATACGGATTCCGCGATAAAGAGGTGTAATCCTGAATAGAAAGAAGTATAGTTTTGAGAAATAATGTGAATAACTACGGTTAAAAAGGTGAGTAACTACGGTTAAAAAGGTGAGCAAATACGGTTAAGAAGGTGAGTAATCAGAAAATGCAGGAAAACGATTATACGGCACGTACAATGTGAGATCCTTAAGGAAATATGTATCATGAGTAATAAGAAGTGAAACTGATGGTAAGTAAGGAATGTCGCTTAATAATAAGTGAATGATTGTGGTCTGAACGAGCAGGTAATGGCGAGGGTTTGCATCAACCTATGATATTGTGTGTCTTGAAGAGCACAGAGGAAATATAAAGCGTATTTTGTCGGCTATAGGATTGTGTATTTGAGTGTGATAAATATACATATGTGGGGTAAATTAGCGCATTACATTTGCACTGAACGATGTTGCCTTAGGTAATACAAGCTAATAAAGTTTCATTTTTTATAATATGCCTGTGTTACTAGATACATATAATTCCTGAGAGACTGGAGAAGATCTGGTGATTCGCATCACATACCAAGTGGTGTGAAGTGATAAAGTGAATTAATCAGTTGACAGTCCCACCAACTAGCCATAGTGTATTCAGTTCGACACCAGGCTGAAAATTGCATTCAACGTCCTCAAGATATAAAGCAAAGGTGTATGCCACCCAAATATACATAAGTGCAACGATGACTTATGTCCAAAACAAGAATATAAAAGTGAAGGGTATTTTGATGTACATCGTTTACAGGTCGCTTTAATTATGTAAAGAAGAAAGAAAAAGACATTATGAACAGTGAATGACTGAAATGATGAGATTTAAAAATATATATACATAAAACTTGAAGGGTATATTTTTTTTGATGTTGGTAATTGCTTTGAAGGGTATAATAATGTCGATGTTTGTAATTTCTTTGTAGGGTATAATATTTTATATTTGTACAAGTGTTGAAGAGAAGTATGGTGATATGATTGTTGACATATACCATAATTCTCTGGGGAGAATATGTGATGGTCCCAATTTGTGACCAGAACGAAATAATTTTATATATTTTATTATTATTATTATTATTATTATTATTATTATCAATATTTTTTAAGTTTACATTTTACCTTTTATTAGTTATTATGTTAACTAATATATTTATATCTATTATTATGCGGTAATGTAGAATATTATGGCAATTGAAAGGATTTGGAGCGATACACATTATATTTGAAATAAGTTTGACGCTTGACTGAATATTATTTCTGAAGAAAATTCGAACAAGAGAAAAAGAGGGTGTTCACAGAAGGCGGCTTATTCACGGCTTCTTGGAAATGACATAAATAGACACTTATGTCTGTCACATCAAGTATTCTACCAATATACAAATCATACTAAGAAAGGATTCTAAGAAGACTTACCACTAACAATGCTGGGCCGATGAATGAGTCCTTTGCAACTTTATACTAAAGGTGGGCTGGACCTCCCGAGAATTGCTTCAAAGAAGTATTGTCATTGTTGATATGTGAAAGGCGGGCTTATATCGCCTAGCGACTTCTGAAGAGGGGTCATACACGTGCTTTACCTGGGAACGTTATATATATGACGGCCGCCCAAATGGATTTATTATTATTGAATTGCTGGAGGAGAGGGAAGATGCTGAGTGGAGCAGAGGAATTTGTAGCGAGATGGAGTCTATAACGCAGTTCTAAACTAGACAGTTGACTATTAAGTATGTGAATTTGATAAGACATTCTGTCTCATCAAACTGTGACATGGTTGTGTACGAGGCTATTGTCACAGGGATGATTTTTGGAATTTATTCCGTCATCCACATATAAATTAATTACTTTGAGGATGATCAGGGCCATCTGGAACTCTCTACGCAACAATCCAACTACAAAGATCTTCAATGCGGTGAGCGATGTAAACAGTTATACTCCAGTCAAATCAGAAGGCTATCATGCTTATTAAATTCAATATATTCTATTCAATTAACTCAGTATACTCCAATTTCCAATCAAGAACCATAATACAAGTAAATTCAGTAGATTCTTTAATTTAAATTTATTATTATTATTAACTTTAGTATTTTATATTTTTTTGCACTTGTTGTTTTTATATATTAAATTCATTTTAAATTCAAATGTTTGACTGGTTTCCTTTAGTAGCTAGAAATTACTATAAGGCAACACCATACTCCTGAACTAATTATCGTAAGGTTAGATTACGTAAGTTTCACTACGGCTGGAGATAGGAATTTCGATGCTCTACCTCTGTTTAACCGAGGTTTAATATATTATTTTGATCATGATATATAAATGATCTGGCGCCCTGGCAACACATATATTACACATTATGCACTTTTTAGTGAAGCTGACAACAATACAGATACACTATTAGATTAATACACAATTAAATTTTTCATTTTGATCACCCAAATGTGGGCGACTATTTAAATAATCAGTTTCTTATTAACATTTTTCTTATTAAATTCATTAACCCATTACAAATAACGCCCAACTAGCGGAGCCCTTTTCTTAAAAATAATAGAACCCTAAGTTCTCCAAACCATTACAAATGACGCCCAACAAGCGGAGCGCTTTTCTTATTATTTATAGAACCCTATTAAGTTCATTAAACCATTACAAATAACGCCCAACAGTGGAGCGCTTTTACTATTAACAGTAACACTCTCTAAAAAACTCAAAACCATTACAATATTATGCCTCGAAACATGTCCTAATGTGTAAATAAACACTAAAAAGTATTGACTAGACAGAACATAGTATATTTCAAATTTTTAAACATTGATAGAGCGTTTCTAATTAAATAACCTACAAATTTTGCTACACACTACCAATTGCAGTGGTAGGTTCTTTTACATGCCATAAATCTATGACATGGGCCCACTGGCTTTACTTCCCCTCCGAAGGAAGGCATACTGAAGGATTTTAACGCTCTTAAAAATCCGATGACGTTGGCCAGGTTTAAACCCGCGATCCTGGGCAGAGAAGCTCAGCATGCTACCAACTACGCCACCGAAGCCCTTTAAGATTTAAAAAAAACTCCATTTTTTTCATTTACTGTATTTCTATATCTCGAAATTGCTTGCCACGGTGGGTGAGTGGTTATCGTGTCGGACTACCAACCCTAAGCTTGCAGGTTAGCTCCTGGCCGTGGTAAGTGATTTTTTTTATGGCGGCAAAAACCACGATACGCATGTTATACGATGTTGGCAAGTTAAAGAACCCATTTGAATTCAGTAGGCCGTGTTCATAATGGCAAAATTAACATCGGGATTTTCCGCCAACACAAAGTTCCTCATTTCTCTACTAGAAAGCGTTATAGTGTCAAGGAGCTTAGATATCTAACATCTAACCTCCTTGACTTTCATAGTGCTTCCAGCAACAAGGAAATATATAACCTCCTCGACTTTCACAGCGTTTCAAGGAACAACAAAATTCGACATGCAAGCTGCCCTCTGGGTGCAAATAACAAAGTTTGCACCCGGAACCCAAAGCCATGCGATATTATTATAGAACATTATGCAAAGAGCCTATAATGGGAATACGAGTGGCTTAATTACCATTATAGGCGAGTTTCATACGACTGTTTATGTTCGACGATAATTATAACTACTTTATGTTCGAACATAAATATTCATACATATCTGTCGAGATTTCGCCAGTTTTAGGTACTGAACAGAGCGCATGGGACGCAGAGAATACCTTGTATTTGACCATGGCCTCCTCGATTACTCCACTATGACACTAGCTACGCAGTGAAATTAAAAGTAGGAGGCCGTGGAAGTCAGCGCAGGTGCGATGCTATCCTTACATTATTGGTCACACAACTGTTTATTGAGCTCTGATTGGTGGGAGAAACTGTTTCATAATGAAAAAAATAGTGTTATAATGACCCTCATTATGATACAGTTTTCTGACATATAATATTTACATTTCGACTGCATCGAAGATACTATAAATATTATTATTATATTATCTCGAAATTTCGATAAATCGAAGTAATTTCTATTTCCAAAAGCACTTCGAGATATCGAAATTTGACTGCATGTTCAGTTTTAAGAAATACTCTGTCAGGAAGAATACAGTAGGTAGAGTAAGGTGGAGGGTTGCCTATGTTTGCCAACCTAACTATCCATTTCACTTCCCATACTCGTAAATTCTAAACCCATGAGTGAATAGGCAGCTCGATTTTGCACAGGAGACAGGCATTTCCTGTGGATATGGCTCCCTAAACGACTTTTCCTTTTCTGTTCTATCACCGTATCCTTCAATTTAGAAAAGAGCCCTATGTACGATATCTGAGACATGCAAAACCTATTAAGGAATCTCCTGTTCCGGTATTTTGAGTCATCTATTATAGCGTTCTTGTCAGGTTCCTTTGAATGGGGCGCATCGCCCGGAAGAGGTTCAACCACCTGTCATAACCAGGGCTAGCATTTATATGTAATTACAAATTTCTTTATTACCCAGATAGACATATTTTAGCCTATTTTCATTTATGAAATAAAAATAGGCTTATGAGATCACTTTTTGTCCGTGTGTGTCCAAATAAAATCTAAAGAGTCGAAGCGATTTCAATGAAACTCGGTAAGTAAATAGTCTACTACTACCATAATCCGACCTCAAACGTGGCTTTCAAATTTTGATTCATATTACCGATTCAACATGGCAGCCACGCGAAATATTTCACTGGAGTCGATATTGAATAATTTATTCTGTAATACCAATTTCTTGAAGGTCTTTTGCTATTTAACTCAGCTAGCCGTTGTTGAATTTCATTGAGAGAGCAAGGTGAACCTGTCATTGTTCATTCTGAGAATGTGGCCCTAAAACATCAATCGCCTTTTTCTGATAGTGTTAGTGATCTTTTCATCATGCGGATAATGCTTCTGAGATTTCTGTTTCATCCAGTTTCCCTCTGAGCGGACTGGACCAAGGATTTTCCTCGATATTTTTCTTCCTTGTTTTTCGACGTCTTTAGTAAAAGATCTGCCTCCAATGATAAAGGTTTCCGAGGCATATAGTGCTCCAGGTTTGATTACTGTGTGTAATGTGTAGTGTAATTTTGCGTTCTTCGATATTTATTTATTATTATTACACTGGTCAATAGTGATTTTGGTGCCGGGGCTTTTTAGGCTGATTTTATATGAATTTGATGCCCTGAATTCAAATATGCCATCAGATTTTGCCTAGCAGCTCTAGTTTCTGAGATATGGCATTTTTGTAAAATATATATTACACTATCGCATGGTAATAAAAAAACTAAACACGGAATTGTCATTATTATATCATACAAATATTATTATATACAAACATAGAGGAAAAAGTCATGAATGAAACCAAACAGTCACTGAACACTTCGGAAGCTTCTTTTCCGTGACATTCTTGAATATATTTTTGAACAGTCCCTTTTTAAGCTCCAGCAGTCATCTGCCATCATGTGCATGTCTCATCTTCCTTGGTAGCGGTCCTCCACAGTTTTAATATCCTGGTGAAATGGTTCACCTTGTTCCTCACTGTTGTCTGCTATATATTCAGGAAAACGGTCTAAGTGGCTGTGTAAATAGTGCACCTTAATACTCGTGTTGCACCCAAGAAACTGTTAAACATCTCTTTTACCAGTTCAACATAGTTTTCAGCTTTGCGTTTGCCTAGAAAATGTTTTACAACTGACACAAATGAAGTCCAGGCTTTTAGCTCAGATTCAATCAACGAATGTACGAAGTCAGGATCCTTAATGAGTTATCTTATTTGTGGGCCATCAAATATCCTTGCTTTAAGTTTTTCCATACTCAAGTGAGGCATATTATTTCTTATAAATGCAAAGCATGATCCGTTTTTATCAAGAGCCTTCACAAACTGCTTCATAAGGCAGTGGAGAAAAAATTATTTTCTCTCGATCAATTTTTTTCCCCAACATCCATGTTCTCTCCCTTAGACCACTCTTTTCTAACCCAGTGGTGTGTTTTTTCCTCTGCTATCCCATAGGCGCAAGAAGCAAGGATATCAGATTGACGATACGACATAATATATATGACCCAATCCTTGTATATTATGACTGAGAATTGCACAAAATGAAGTTAGAACTGCACATTTCGTGTAAAACTGCACATAAAAACAACACAGATTAAATAAATAGAGGTGATAGAGGAAAACTGATATCTAAAAAATAGAGCTGTTAGAGAAAATGGATTTCATATTTAGATTCAGCGACCCAAGTATACATAAATCAGTTACAAATCCCCGGCACTAAATTTTTTTTTGTAGGCCTGTGTTATTGGTTATTATTGGCAACTCAAACTAACACTTGGGGCGCTGCGGTCGGTCTGGACAAGTAGGGTTTAAAATACTCAATAACACGCGTTTGATATGGAACACTTCTTATTTTTCGGTTATAATCAGTAAATGTGGTCTCTAAAGTAATGACAGTGTTATTTTTAATTGTATATATGTATAACTGTGCGATACACGTGATCTAATTTGTGTGTTCCACTGGATTTTTTGGTGTCATTTGCATATTATCAAGCATCAGTTTTTATGGTTGATGTAGATCAGCTGATTCAAATTTACACAGGGATACACTTCGGACATTATTTCGGTACTATTATGCGCAATATAATGTAAATGTCGATCCTGAGTCAACGCCGAGGACATTCAAATAGAGAAATACGGTACATAAACAAATAAATAACACACCGAAACTGTGCTACTTTTATCATTCCGAGACTAGCATCCACGCAAACCAGACGCCACTGTTTCAAGCTCCGACTTATATCGTGAATTGATGTCAAACTGATGATCCGCCAGCCTTTCCGCCAAGCATAGACCTCGTAATCGCTAAGTTCTTCGATATTCGACCAATTCCACTACGAGTCATATAGGCCTAATTTGCCTCCCCGTGGGCACTGTAGAATGAGTGATTCCGCTACCATTCAAATATTCAACACCAAACCCACCTTTTAACCATCCAAATCAAGCAATTCCTGTCGCCCCACGAGTTTTAATACAAGTTAAACTCATCCCTTCTCCCTACCAAGCAGCCAATAATTAATTATTTAATTAATTATTCAAGTAACTTCAATCTTACCAGCGCGCCCATCGTAACAGCTGTTTTTAAACTGAATAACCTTCGCTGGCTTTACGTCGCAGGTCTTCTGTCTACCTCGACAAGTGTTAGATCCTTCCCGGGGTGGAAAGGTATTATTATTATTAGGTATCATCACATTTCGGCTATTGCTATTTACATCTTTTGGAAAGTGATGAAAACGTATGTCCGCAGCCCTCTTATACATCGACTTACAGCCGTAAACTGAGCAATACACTTTGCTTTTACTCTTTTTTCACTCTATCAACGAGTAAAACTTATTACTTATGTATAAAGACACGAACAATTTACCACGATCTGTTTACCAATACAAGAAACCATATACAAACAGTCACCACGTGACAAATGTACCCTACTTGGTAAGTTTCTCATTTTTACCGCTAGATGTCATATCAGATAGCTGGAGTTGCCAATTGGTTGCCACGATGGGTGCGTGGGTTGGTGAGGGTTATCGTGTCGGACTACCAACCCCAAGCTTTCAGGTTAGCTCCTGGCCGTGGTAAGTGATTTTTGAAAGGCGAAAAAATCACGACACTCATGTCATACGTTGCTGGCATGCTAAAGAACGCATTTGAATTCAGTAGGCCATGTTCATAATGGCAAAATTAATCTCGGGATTTTCCGCCAACAGAAACTTCCTCCATTCTCTACTAGAAAGCGCTATAGTGCGAGAAGCTTAGATATTTATCCTCCTTGACTTTCATAGCGTTCCAAGGAACGACAAAATTTGACATGCAAGCTTCCCTCTGGGCCACAAATAATAAAACTTGTACCCGGCACCCGAGGCCATACGATATTATTATATTATTATTATTATTATTATTATTATTATTATTATTTATTTATTTATTTATTTAGTATGTTTCGACCCATACAAAATCACATAAAGCAAGTTATGATCTGTTGCCGTTATTTTTCTTGTTCTTCCAGAATTCTTTCATCATGTCGCTATGTTTAGCTCGACGTTCGTCAGTCCATTTTCCCCTAGGTCTGCTGAGCTTATCTTCTGATGCAGCTTCCCAAGTGTAGATCTTATGTCTGAAAGTTTTGCGGTCTTCTTCTTCTTCTTCGTCGTCTTATTATTATTATTATTATTATTATTATTATTATTATTATTATTCCAAGCCGCCGTGGCTTAGGCGTCAGCACGCCGGCCTCTCACCGCTGGGTCCGCGGTTCAAATCCCGGTCACTCCATGTGAGATCTGTGCTGGACAAAACGGAGGCAGACAGGTTTTTCTCCGGGTACTCCTGTTTTCCCTGTCAAAATGTCATTCCAGCAACACTCTCCACTATAATTTCATTTCATCTGTCATTCATTTAATAATTGCCTCAGAGGGGTGCGACAGGCTTCGGCAGCCGGCACAGTTCATATCCTCGCCGCTAGATGGGGGCTTCTTTCATTCCATTCCCTGATCCGGCCGGTGGACTGGAAGCAGGCTGTGGATTTTCATTAATTATTAGGTAGCGATTTCTCTTTATCTCCAATGGTTGGGAGGAAGCACGTGTTCGCCCAGAGTGTTCGAACCTGTCTACCATTAGCACTCTATTACAGGACCCATGTTCTTACTTCCCAAAGTCGTAAAATATCAACCCCTAAAAGTATACTCGGGATGTAGACAGACACTTCCGGTGGAAACGATCCCCTCCGAACATGTACCCTTTTATTTTTGAATGCTGTTCCTTCAATTTACAAGGATCGACAACTTATCTAAAGACATGTTAAAGCTATTACGGAATCTATTGTTGTATTCTCACATGTCACCATACAGGATACCGACTGATAGGGCCAGGACCACAACCTGGAAAGTCCATTAAAAATAGAAATTAACAAAATGGCGCCAATTGTTTTCTTCTTTTTATATTAATATATATTTCATGACGAAATAAATCTGCAGAATCATCATTTGTTTGTATCATCCAATACCTTATCATTGGCAATTGAGATTGTTACATTAAAATATGTTTCCAATACCCCCTGGGTGTAGGACATCCATATGTTATAAAACAAGAAGTTCCGTAACGAACTAAAGAGCCTACTTTTCTTAAAATTTAAGATTCATGCCAACGATTAATCTATATGGATCTATCTAGAATAATGACGAAATTAAGTTGGTAATATCAAAATTTCTAATTAGTTTGAAATACTGTATACCTGGCATAATTTAGCCTAATAGAGCATTACAGTTGGCAGCCCTGGTGACTGAATATATTCTTAGTTCTATCCCTTAAGGTACAGAATACAAAATTTGGTTGAAGTCCAATGGATAGCATGGACGTTACATGCAGTTAAACATTGAATCTAACAGCGCGCGTAAAATCATGTTGGCAACAATGACATACAAGTTTTGGATAGAAATAATCTGAAATAATATGATCTATTGTTGTGTCAATTTTGAATGAAATCCATTAGTTAGTATAGAAGTTACATGCATTTTAAAATTGGACCTATCAACAGGCTTAGAATCATGTTGGCAGCACTGGCGTAGGCCTATATTAGTTACTGCAAATTAATCTAGAATGCCAGGTACTATACGTCTGCAAAGTTTAGAGCTATTGGCTTGCATACTTTCTGATATATTGATATTAGGGTATCAAAAACAGAGACAGCATTTATTAACAGTTGGCAGCCCTGGTTACTCTTAAGAATCGGCATAGTCATATATATTATGGTACACATAGCACACACAAAAATTGGCTGAAATCCAATTGATAGTACAGAAGTTACATTTATTTAAAAATAGGTCCTATCAGCAGGCTTAGAGTCATGTTGGTAGCACTGACGTATATAAGTTACTCCAAATTAATACAGAATGTCAGGTACTATACGTGTGCATAGTTTATAGCTGTCGGCTTGCATGCTTTCTGATATATGAGTATTTGGATTTAAAAAAATTGAGAGCATTTATTAACAGTTAGCAGCCCTGTTGGCTCTTAAGAATACGCTCAGTCATATCTGTTTATGTACACATAGCACATACGAAATTTGGTTGAATTCCAATTGATAGTGTAGAAGTTATATGCATTTAAAAATTGGACCAATCAGCAGGCTTATAATCATTTTGGCAACACTGCCATGTATGGCCTCCTCGAAATTAAACTGCAATATTATTATCTATACGTGTGCCAATTTTGAAATAGCTCCCATTCATACCTTCCAAGATATCCAACATGGAGCTAAAATTTCAATTGCAATTTTTCAGCAGTTGGTAGCACTGATATCATTTTCAAATATGGCCGTGAGATTTTCAGGTATAGATCTTTACTCCTACCAAATTTTGTTTCGATTGCTGCAGCCGTTTAGGAGTTGATAGGGGGGACACACACAGCCAGACAGACAGACAGAAGGACAGACAGACACACGATTGCCCGATCTCATAAGTCTATTTTTGCAAAATGTGAAAAGTAGGCTAAAAATTAGGATGCACTATTTCAATAGAACACAAGTAGTTCCGTGACGAACTATAGAGCCTACTTTTCTTAAAATTTAAGATTCATGCCAATCAATATAGACCCATCTAAAATAATGACGAAATCAAGTTGGTAATACTAACTATTCTAAGTACTGCAGTTCGAAATACCCCTGAAATAGTGTGGCCTAATAGAGTAACTTACTACAGTTACTACAGGCATCCCTGGTGACTCTGAATATAGTTCCATCTCTTAAGGTACAGAATGCACATACAAAATTTGGTTGTTGCCTAATGGATAGTATGGAAGTTACATGCTGTTTGATATTGGATTTATTAGTGCGCGTAAAATCATGTTTGGAACAATGTCTGTATGTGATGCTCAGAATTAATCTGGAATATTACGATCTATAATAGTGCCAATTTTGGATAAAATTCATTTGTTAGGATAGAAGTTACATGTAATTAAAAATTGAAACTATCAGAAAGCTTAGAATCATGTTGGCAGCACTGAGGTATATTAGTTACTCCAAATTCATCTAGAATGTCAGGTACTATGCGTGTGCAAAGTTTAGAGCTGATTGATTGCTTACTTTCTGATATATTGATATTAGGATTAAACAAATAGAGAGAGCATTTATTAACAGTTGGCAGCCCTACTGGTTCTTGCGAATACGCATAGTCATAACTGTTACGGTACACAAAGCACATACGAGATTTGGTTGAAATCTATTTGATAGAATAGAAGTTATATGCATTTACAAACTGGACCTATCATCAGGCTTAGAATCGTGTTGGCAGCACTCACGTATATAAGTTACACTAAACTAAAGTAGAATGTCAGGTACTATACGTGTACCAAGTTTAGAGCTGTCGGCTTGCATATTTTCTGATATATTGATATTAGGGTTAAAATATAGAGAGAGCATTTATTAACAGTTGGCCGCCCTTGTGACTCTTTAGAATACGCACTGTCATTTATCTGCTGTAGTCCACTTAGTGCATACGAAATTTGTAATGGAACCGGATGTTAAATTATGAATTTAGTTGATAGCATGTCAATAATATACGGTAATTAAACTACTAATATATATTATTATGCGATAATTTTCTAGAAGAACCGAACAGTAAGTAATGATACTTTGCAATAAGAATAGCGGACCCCATTAAATCAAAAATAAACACTATCAGGAAAATAATTGTGAGACTGAGTTCGCGAGGAATTGGGTGTATACATCCCTTTTTACTATTGCTGCATTCTCCGCTACGTTATTGTACTCCACAGAACTGTACTTTCGACTATTTACAGTGAGTTAATATTGAACTTGAATAACATAAGAATCGAACAGAACCATGTTCTAAACTCACTTAAGGGCAAAATGAATACACACGGCGAAATATATTGGCATGTATCTTTCTATAACATATAAATACACCTCCAGGGCAACGCTGGGTACAATAGCTAGTATGGTATTAAAAACAAATCCCTCTCGACATGACCGAAGGCGAAGGTAGATTTCACTGGGTAAACTAGGGGTTAAGCGAAAATAGGTAAATAGGTAGGTTTTCGTAGGACCAGACCTTATTATACCACTCATTATGGGAAAGTATTTTACAATTTGAGCTTAAAAAGTTTTGTTTTTTATGTTATTATGCATATTTTTATCATTACCTTTCCGTAATTTGGGCTCTATTTTTATACTGGTGGTCACACTTCTCATATGCACTGATGTCTAGCTAACGGTCTGTTACTTCTTCACGCAAAATATTATCCACCACAGAGTCAGATGGAAAACTGAACGCAGTGGCTTGGCTGCCATGTTCGTTTTGTATTTTACAGATTTTTGAAAGTCACATAGGTGAAAGTCCAGTAGTGGCCTTATCACCGTACAAAATTTTAGGGTAATATCAGTAATAATTTCGGAGATATAGAATGCCGGTGAAATATTTCGCACAGCCGCCATGTTGGATTGGTGAGACATAATAAAATTCGAAGGCCACGGTCGTGGTCGGCCAAAATAGTGCTATGACCTTACCGAGTTGCATTGAAATCGCTCCAGCCGTTTACATATTTTTTTTAAGGGATACACACGGACAAAAGGTGATCTCATAAGCTTTTTTTGATGTGTAACATCTTCCCACTCGGTATCTGGATATTTTTGTGGCGCTGGGTAGCTGGACATGTTTGTGGGAGTGATTTTGGAAAAGGGATGGAAATGGATGGGACGGAAGTACATGGGACGGAAACAATGAGCGCGCGTGATGGCGGAGATCGGTACAACGACGTACTGTAGGCCATGTGGCTATGGGGAATGTTTATCGCATACAGTTTAGTTCAAGGTTTGGAGACCCCATTTAAGATATTCCTACAATAAATCATCTTCAAGTTGTCGTTCTTTGATGTGAAAATATTCATTTTATCATATTTGCTGAAAACAATCACGATTTATTAAATCTTCATACTTTTGCTTTATTCTTATTTAATGTAAGCACTCGATGTACTGTCGGCCACGTGGATATGTGGAATCTAAATCGCATCATCAAACACTCCAAACAACGTAGGAATTCACTATATTAACGCCGACTACTAACAATAATTGAAACTTCGTTGGTCTAAACATATCACAGGGAGAAACACTTTTAATATATCTTCCGCACACCTAATTTTTAATCGCGCCTATACTTGGCAGTGGGCTGATCGGCAAAACGAGGCCATTTTCAATAACATCGCTGGCATGGGTTCACTAACTGGCCGGTATAGAGCGTAGCTCGCATCAAGTAGGCAGTGGATTGCTTCCGCCACGGCAAATAACAATAATGATTCATTACGGTCAGGATTTGGCACTTTTTACAAGTAGTTATTTCAATGACGAACAGAGTTCACTGTCAACAAGGGATTTGCGCTCCCGGGACACACATAGTAAGGTAACATGTCACATGTTACACATCATATGCCACTACTGTAAGACTCGTATATTTTTTTAAGGGACACACACACGGACAAAAGGTGATCTCATAAGTTTTTTTTTCTTTCATAAATCAAAATAGGCTAAAAATCCAGTTTGCCCACATGTGTCCTCAATCTAATTAAAAGCTATAAACAGGACATCACAAATTAGTGGTTAACCTCGTCAAGATACTCGTAAAACTTACCAGTAGCCTACTATATACAGTACAACCTGAGGATCTCTTTTATGACCAAACGCATCGGTACGGTGTTCCGGGACCTTATTGCGGAAACAAAGTAGGGTTGCCAGATTTCCAGATTTATGCTGGATTTCCTTAATTTTGGAGAATTGAAGTGATAAATTCCCTTTCATGATTAAAGCTCTTAATTACTAACTCTGTCTTCTTCAAATTAAAAAAAAAAATAGTAAAATATTAATTTCAGCAGTTTTAAATTTGCATTGTTGGTAATATTTTAGTTATATCTCAACAATGGTGACTCACTCACAAACTGATACTATTTATTTATTTAATTAATTATTTATTTATTTAGCTACGCTCTCAAACGCGCAGCGCTAGGCCATGGGGCCAAGATATCAACGGACTCGGTACGGTTCAAGCCCCATCGTCAGCCATCCTTGAAATGGTTTTCCGTGGTTTCCCTTTTTCAACTCCAGGCAAATGCTTGGACGGTATCTTCTGACAGTCCACGGCTCCTTCCTTCCACATCCTTGCCTAGTTTCTTTCATCTTCATTCATTAATTTCATCTCTCATTAGCTCCTCTCATGAGATTAGCGTCAGGAAGGGCATCCGGCCGTAAAAACACCCGCCAAAGAGACTTCCATCACATTTTATCCCTGACCCGTTGAAAACGGGGGATAGCCTAATAAGGGGTATCTTTCTTTCTTTCTTTCCTCCTTTCTTTATTTATATATTTATTTATATCTTTATTTCTTTTTTTTCTTTCTTTGTTTATATATTTATTAATCTATTTACTTATTTATTTATTTCACTATTTATTTATTTATTTATTTATTTAAGTTATCTATTTAATTCATTTTTACGCGCACGGGCACAGTCGAACTCCCATGCTGCAGTGCGTCAAACTGACTTCTCCTGACGCACAGAGAATAGCTGTAGATCATCGAAATTAATGTTTTTCAGTCGGTCAATACGACATACAACGCCTGGCAGCATCGGAAATGTGGATGTGGAGAAGGATGCTGAAATTAAGCTGGACGGAGAAAAAGACTAACGAATGGGTCCTCAAGGAAGTAGACGAAACAAGAAAATTGATCACTACTATAGAAAAGAGGAAAGCAAAATTCGTTGGCCACACCCTAGGTCATAATGAGTTCCTGACCACCATACTGGAAGGAAAAGTTCTGGGGAAGAAAGGAAGAGGAAGACCGTGGAAGGCTCGTCTGGATTCTGTGATACATGGACTTCAATTTAAACAGTATGCTGCCTTAAAACGCTCAGCATGTGAGAGACAAATGAGGTTGCAGTGACAAGGCCTAGCCTTTACATGACGATGATGAACACGATTGTACCCAATTTATTGTAATGGGTGTGTCCCTAGACCTGAAAAGAATATTACATGAGATTAATAAATACAGTGGAACGTGGCTAATTCGAACTTCTATAATTCGAAATCTTCTTTAATTCGAATTTTTCTCTTGGTCCCTAGCATTTTATATACAATCAATGCTAAAAAAATCGTGGTTAATTCGAATTATATTTTGGATAATTCGAAGTTTTTAGTGTAAAAAGCCGATCGGGAGCCAAACAGTTGGGTCAGTTTCTAAAAAAAAACTGTTCCAAGTGCAGCCCAAGCAACAAACCTAGCGTTTTTTTTTTTGAAAGTAGAAAAGACGTAAGTGGTTCTGTTTTCCGTTCCTTAAATTTGTTAGATTCTTTTGTGATGGCTGAGAGACTTAATTGTAGGAAACAGGTAAAAAATCTCAAACTATTTTGAAAAACAGTAGATTTCTCTATGACTTAACTAGATTGCTGAATTACTACTGCCGTTAAATAGGTGAATAGTACATTTTTTTCTTTCATTTGAAACTTTTGAGGTTATTCACGATACAGTCTCTATAAAGTACCGTTGTCTGTTAATCTGCTTTGTTGAACGTAAATCATTATGTAAACGTAACACAATATATTTTCTCTACCCTTTTCAAAGAACTTTCTTAATTCGAATGTTTGGATAATTCGAATTTTTGTACTGGTCCCTTGCGGTTCGAATTATCCAAGTTCCACTGTACACTTGATTGAGATAAATGATCTGATGATCGCTTGACAATCAATACTGGTCATCCAAGTGAATTTATTTACTTATTAATCTCATGTTTTTTTTCATGTTTAGGAAAACACCCATTACAATTGGATACAATCGAGTTGACCAACTGAAGATCATTAATTTTATTACAAAGGCAACACTGAAAAACAAGTAGTTCCGTGAAGAACTATACAGCCTATTTTCATATATCCTACTTATGTTAACTGCCACTAACAGCATACAAAATTTCAGTTTGATTGCTGTAATCGATTCGTAGATATTGAGAACCGACTAAATATTTCGGATGGTCGCCATGTTGGACTTTATATATGTAGGTCTTAGAGTTATGTACTGTTACATGAAGATTATTGTGTACGTGTAGCATTCAAACTTCAATCGCATGATTAGGACACAAGAAGTAACAAGGAGATTTTTAAAAATTTCGCACAGCTGCCATCTTGTGGTTATGGAAACAATTGAAATAAATTAGATGCCAGTGGATTAATATTCGTATAAGGATTTACTGTACCAAGTTTCGCTGCACTCGGATGGTTAAATTGCGAGAAACGTCCATGTGAATATTTATATTTCGCGGCGCCGCCATGTTGGATTTGGGATCACCAGGTTGGTTATTTTAAGTCCTATAGGTGAACTTAAGTTCATAGCCCCTATGAACATAAAAAAATCAGTTTGATTGCTATAATAGATTCGTAGATATTCAGAGCCGTCTAAATATTTTGGATGGTCGCCATGTTGGATTGTCATATGTATAGGCCATACAGTCATGTACCATTAAAGGAAAATTATTCCGTAGGTTCATTATGCAAACTTCCACTTCGATCCCATGATTACGACACAAGAAATAAAAACTTAATTTTAAAATTCGCACAGCCACCATCTTGAGGTTAAGTAAACAATTGAACTAAATTACATACCAGTACATTAGAATGTGTATAAACATTTCCTGTACCAGATTTCATTGCGTTTGGACCATTAAATTGCGAGAAAGGTCTATTTAAGATGTTCAAATTTCCTTGGCCGCCATGTTCGTTTTGTAGTTAACCGGTTTTTGAAAGTCTTATAGATGAACGTCCACTAGTGCCCTTTATCTCCGTACAAAATTTCAGGGTGATACCGCTAATAGTTTCAGAGATATAGAATGCCGGTTAAATATTTCGCACATCCGCCATCTTGTGGTTATGTAAACAATTGAACGAAGTTAAAAGTCGGTGCATTACAATGTGTATAAACATATACTGTACCACGTTTTATGGCGTTTGGTTGGTTAAATCGCGAGAAACGTCTATTTAAAATTCGCAAATTCGCGTAGCCGCCATGTTGGTTGTGTAGTTACCAGTTTTTCAAACGTTACATAGGTGAACTTCTAGTAGTTTCCTTTATCACTGTAATAAATTCCAGGGTGATATCGGGAATAGTTTCGGAGATATTGAATGCTGGTGAAATATTTCAGACAGCCACCATGTTGGATTGGTGAGACGTAAGAAAATTTGAAGGGCACGGTCGGGGTCGCCTTGAACAGTGCTATGAACTTACCGAGTTTCATTGAAATCGCTCCAGCCGTTTAGAAGTTATTAGGGGGACACACACACACACACACACACCTCTCACACACACATACGCACACACACACGGACAAAAGGTGATCTCATAAGCCTATTTTTTCAAAATTGAAAATAGGCTAAAAACACTGATAGTCAGTCTGAAAGACTATACTTTATAGCATTTTAAATGCTACAAATGCTGCGTGAACTCAAAGTCCGTCAGCAAAAAAAAAAAGCGCAAACTAAGGTCAAAGAAGGTAGCTGGCTGGATGACGTCACGCTCACCGGAGTGCGCGGGGAAAGGAAGAAGCTCAAGCAGTACCATAACGTCACACACCTCAGTTCATTCTCGGTACATTTCGTCCCTTCACCGTAATGTAACGCCAGACCCCAGCGAATGATAAAATAGCTTTAAATACGATAAGGTGTAGGATATTATTGTCCTTGCCCAGATAGCCGCCAGCCCCTTCCCCCACGCCCTGTCGGAACACATATCAATGTTAAAATACTAAATTAGATACCAAGCAAGGGCGTGACAGTCTAGTTGTCAATTATTTTCCTTGATAATGAACAGAAAAATAAACTAAAACATAAAAGGCTTCATATAGCATTCCTGTCTTTCATTTTTACGTAAAATGTGCAGACACAACTCGAGGTCAAACGATGAGAAGTTACCTCAATGACTAGCAGTGCCCGCATAGTAAATTTAACTACATCTTACAGTAAATTATACCGTATTAGCCAAGGACATGACTGTCAATAGTCCGATACGGGTGAGTGTATACATTGACAGATACGGGCTATTACGTGGACATTGATACTCAAATCACCATACAGACTTCATTAATGCCTTAGCTACTTGTTGTTGAGAGCCAGGAGCGTATATAGAGTTTTATTTCGAGGGGTGCCCAACTGGGGGTTAGAGGGCATGGTATAGAAGTAGAATAGGGCGTCCGGGGTACCCCCCGGGAAACTTATGTATAATTTGGTGCAAAATGATGAGTTTTAAGGCTACCTGGCATCCCTTTTTCAACCAATTTGTTGTGATGTTTTATGTTTGGTTAATGTCAAACACAACTAAGACCATTTTATGATACTTTTTATTAATCCAATCATCTTGCTCACTTGATAGTATTTACATGGAAAGAATTGATGTTATTGTTTTGATTTACAACTCACACTATAATATAAAGTCAAGGTTTCTTGAAGCATGGCCAAATCGGTTCATAACTTCATCGTCAGTGAGATGTATGTCTCTGTGAATAGATGACGATACTAGACCGTTGAGTCTGTTTTCAGAAGTAGAATTTCTTAAGTATGTTTTCAACCAACTCAAACTACGTTCGGCAGTACCAGTAGCTACAGAGAGTGGCAAATTTGCCAAAAGTTTGATAAGGGTATAACAGTCAGGGAAGAAACTTTTGTCACACGCTTCATCAAGGGCACTTGTTGCTGTTCTTGGTTCGTTCATAAGAGCAAAGGCACTGGAGAGTAATAAGAGGTTATGTTGCTACACATAAGATCAGAGCAAACTGATTGTCACACTGTTACCATCGCTCAACCTTCGTCTTGCTTTGCAACGTTGCCATACGTATCTTAGTAACAATAGTGTGGGAGCCGGATGAGGATCAAGAAGGCCGAGTATGGGATCTAGGGGGCGCAGGATTAAGCTCAGCGCCATTGTCTGAGAATAAAAAGAAGAGAAGCAATATTCCGAGTTCCGATGAGCCGCGAAACATATTCCCTTAATTCTATATATTGTATTCTAATAAGTTTCTTTGTTTAAATAAATAATTCAGTCCTATATTCGATGCTTGTGAGTGTCATGATCTGGAAACCGTTTCCCACAAATGGCGGCTTGTCCGGGATGGACTGAAACAACGAGTTACGACGCAATCCACGACACAAAGTACGACGCAAAATACAACGCTATTTTCGACGAAGTGGACGGCTAATCATATTTGTTGCTGTTGCCTACGACACTGACGACGAGACGACGTGCAATTTTGTGAGCCCACGACGTGCGAATCTACGACGAGGATTCATAGGCTAGCAAAAATTTTTCTTAAGGTTCAGTGACAATTAGTGGTGCCGTGACGACGACGAGGGTCGGAATCTAAACGACGACAGAGAATTGTGGATGTGGTAAGAGGATAGCGACTCGTCAGAGAGAAACGACGGGAAGTGGTATTCAACGATATCACCTACAAATATCACCGGTTTGGTGAATGAGGTTAAACAGGTTTGATTGCGAGGTTATGAGGAAGCGATATTGACGGAAAACTACTTGATAGACGTGAGTAAACAAATAAGATGACTACAGTATACTCGGTGAAATAGAGAAAATAAATAAGAACAAGAGTGATGCTCCGATCAAAGCAATCGAAAGTTTTACATAACCTCATTTTCAAGCATATACCAGACGACAGGAAGAATCGAAAGCGACTGCGAGAGTTTCCTGGATTCGGTTTTGATGAAAATTCCATTGAAGAGGAAGCTAAGAAGACATTTATCGAAGAAACATTTCCCAAGGCTGATCTGTTGCGTGTTTCTGAGATTCGTAACACCGAGATCGGGACAAAGGAGGTAATGATTAACACCATTTGTTATTACTTGAGAAAATTGGACGAACTCGCAACAAATATAGACGATGATGACGAAGAAGACGAAGAGAGCGAAGAGAGCGAAGAGAGCGAAGAGGAAGACCAGGACAGAAGGTATAGAGAACAGCCTAAGTTTCCATTGCCGTTCCGCGACATAGGGCGCTATGAAAACATTTAACGGTAAGGATGGTTACCCAGTGAAGAAATGGATCGCAGATTTTGAGGAGACGTCAATCTTGATGGGATGGAGTGAGCTGCAAAATATTTTCGCTAAGAAATCACTCGATGGTTTAGCTAAGCTTTTAATTCAAGGTGAGAAAGGACTGACGTCCTGGACTGCACTGAAGAAGGCCTTGAAAGAGGAGTTTGACGTGGCGGCAAGCAGTGCAGAAATCCAAAAGTTGTTAGCCCAGCGACGAAAAAAGCGCGACGAATCTCTACAGGAGTACTTTCTTGTGATGAAGGAAATTGCCAGTAGAGGTGATGTTGAGCAAGTTTCTCTGTGTCAGTACGTGATTGATGGGATCGAAGACGATTCAGGATCAAAACTACTTCTCTATGGAGCAAAAAATTTCAAGGATTTCAAGGAGAAAATGAGAAGTTACGAGATGGCGGTGAAGTCTTTGCCGAAGAAAAGCACAAAGTGTAATAACAGTAATTTTCAAGGAAGTGCCAAGAGTGCCAACGAGAAGGACGGAAAATGCTGGGGCAGTACAAAGGAGAAAGAGGCGAGTAGTGGAGATAGATGTTATAATTGCGGTGGATCTGGTCATAGTTCAAAGGAATGTGAGCACAAGGATAAAGGCAAGAGATGTTTCAACTGGAACGAGTTTGGCCACGTTTCATCCGAGTGCAAAAAAGAGAGGAAGAACGATAAGAGGAATAATCAAGGTATCAATCGTATTAATGAAAAGATGTTCAAGTTCAAAGAGGTTAGTTTGGGTCAGCAGAAACTTCAGGCACTTATCGACTGTGGCAGTCCTTATAACCTACTGCGACAAAACATCCATAAGGCCATGGGTTCTCCAGGATTAAAGAGCTCGGATCTTGTTTTGAAAGGATTTGGTAATGGTTTTGTTGCTCCTCAAGGTTACTTCACAACAGCCATTGAGGTAGACGAGCTGGAGTTCCAAACCAACGTTTATGTTGTTTCTGATGATACTATGGAGTGGGACATGGTTATTGGTAATGATCTAATGGATCAGGGTGAGGTCATCCTGAGCAAGCAAGGAGTTACCATCAAGAAACTAGAGGTCCCAATGATGTTGATCAGGGTAGCCGACGAACAGGAATTGGATATCGAGAACTGCGTTGATGAGGAAAAAAGGGAACAGATCCAGGATTTGGTAGCGAAATATGTACCAAAGAAGACGAAATCTACTGAAGTCAACATGAAGATCACATTGAAAGAAGAACAAGAAGTTCCGTGAAGAACTATACAGCCTACTTTTCATGCCAATGATTATTCTACAGTATATGAACCTATCTAGAATAATGACAAAATTAAGTTGGTAATATCGAAATATCAAATTAGTTCAAAATATACCTCGTATAATGTAGCCTAATAGAGCACTACAGTTGGCAGCCCTGGTGACTGAATATATTCTTAGTTCCATCTCTTAAGGTACAGAATACAAAATTAGGGGGACACACACACATGAATCACACACGCACACACACACGGACAAAAGGTGATCTCATAAGCCTATTTTTTCAAAATTGAAAATAGGCTAAAAATGGATAAAAGCGACTTTGTACTGATTTTCGTCCAGTGAACTCAATCGTGGTTAGGGATCTATTTCCCATGCCAGTTATAGAGGATCTTCTGGACAAGTTACAGGATGCTACGGTGTTCTGTACCTTGGATCTCTGGAACGGATTCTTTCACGTGGAAGTCGAAGCAGGAAGTCGACGATATTTGTCATTCGTAACGCGTTCTGGACAGTACCAGTACAAGAAAAGTCCCATTTGGATTTACCAACTCACCTGCAGTCTTCCAACGTTTTATTAAAGCTGTGCTCTGGGAGTTAATCCGAGAAAACATAGTGTTTACCTATAAGGATGAGTTAATCATCCCAGCGAAGGATGACGACGAGGCACTCCTACGATTGAGACTAGTGTTGGAATTAGCTGCAGAGTACGGGCTGGAAATCAACTTCGAGAAGTGCCAGTTTCTGAAGAGGAGGGTACAGTTCCTTGGATACACCATACAACGTGGACAGATTCAACCCGCCACTGAGAAGGTCCTTGCTGTACAAAATTTCCCGGAGCCAAAGACGATCGCTGCGCTGCAGAGCTTTCTCGGATTGGCTGGCTATTTTAGAAAATGTATCCCAAATTTCTCGATTGTAGCCAAACCACTGAGCGATCTGTTGAGAGGTAAGCCGGAGTTCAAGTTTGGCGAGGAACAACGACGTGCATTTGTTGAGCTCAAACGTCATCTCGCTTCAGAACCTGTGTTGAAGATATACAACCCGAAATACGAGACGGAGCTGCACACTTACGCCAGAAAGAGTGGGTATGGCGCTGTGCTGTTGCAAAAGTACCCGGAGGACAACAAACTACATCCAGTCTCATACATGAGTAAAAAGACGACGATACAGGAAGAAAAATACAGCAGTTGCGAGCTCGAGATCTTAGCTGTGGTGAATGCATTAAAAAAGTATAGGGTGTACTTGCTTGGAATTCCGTTCAAGATCGTGATTGACTGTATGGCATTCCAAATGCCAATGCACAAAAGGGACCTGGTCCCACGAGTAGCTAGATGGGCTATGGCCTTGGAGGAGTTTGACTATACCATCGAACACCAAACTGCAACCAGGATGAAACATGTCGACGCCCTGAGCCGATGTCCAGCAGTGATGTTTGGATTCCCTGATGGCCTTGCAGCGAGGATCAAAATCGTCCAGAGAAAAGACGAAGGATTGACAGCGATAAAAGTGACACTGGAGAAAGCGCCTTACGAAAACTTCATCGTCAGAGATGGACTGCTGTTTAAATTTGTTGACGGGCGAGAGACGTTGGTGGTCCCGCGGGCAATGCACCATGAAATCATCAGAGCTGCACATGAGAAGGGACACTACGCTGTTAAAAGGACTGAAGAAGACGTGAAGCAGGAATATTATATTCCAGACTTGGCCAACAAGGTGAAACGAGTCATAGCCAACTGTGTGAAGTGTCTGGTGGTTAACAGGAAGGCAGGCAAGAAAGAAGGTTGGTTACATCCGATGTTCAAGGAGAGTGTGCAATTGCACACCTACCACATGGATCACATTGGACCACTTAAGTCTACACACAAGGGATATGAACACATCTTCTGTGTGATAGACGCCTTCACGAAGTTCACCTGGCTGTATCCTGTGAAAACTACCAAATCGGCCGAGACGATTGAAAAGATGGAGTTTCAGAGGACCAACTTTGGAAACCCAGTTCAAGTGATCACCGACCGGGGGCCATCGTTCACCTCCCATGAGTTCCAGGACTACTGTAAATCGCAGGGTATCAAGCACGCCTTGATCACAGCTGGACTGCCAAGAGCCAATGGTCAAATCGAGAGAGTCAACTCAACAGTGACCAAGATCATCGCTAAACGTAGCATTGACGATCCGACAAAATGGTACAAGGTTTTACCATCCGTCCAACGAGCTATCAACTCTACGTTCCAGAGGAGCATCGGAATGTCACCTTTCGAGCTGCTGACAGGAGTCAGAATGCACAACCAAAATGATCTACGTATAGTGCAACTCATCGAATAGGAGCTGATCGATTCGTTCAACGAAAAACGTGATCAGATGAGAGAAGATGCAAAAAAGCAGATAGAAAAGGTACAATCCGAAAATCGTGCTGAATTCAACCGACGACGTAAGGAGCCTAAGAAGTATCAGGTCGATGACCTGGTTGCCATCAAACGCACTCAGATCGGTCCACATCTGAAACTAAAAACCAAAAGTCTAGGACCTTATCGAGTGACTCGAGTTAAACTCAACGACACATATGACGTCAGCAGAGAAGGAGACCATGCTGGACCAAGAATCACATCGTCCTGTGCGGAGTTCATGAAGCCCTGGCCGGGCGGATTTTCTTCATCCGGGTCGGATGAGGATCAGGACGGCCGAATGTGGGATCTAGGGGGCGCAGGAGTAAGCTCAGCACCATTGTCTGAGAATAAAAAGAAGAGAAGCAATATTCCGAGTTCCGATGAGCCGCGAAACACATTCCCTTAATTCTATATATTGTATTCTAATAAGTTTCTTTGTTTAAATCAATAATTCAGTCCTATATTCGATGCTTGTGTGTCATGATCTGGAAACCGTTTCCCACATTATTATATTGGTTTTTGATGTTTTAATTCATAATATATGAGACAAAAATGTCGGGGGTGGGGCGCCCCCTCCCCCCTCCCTTATATACGGCCCTGTTGAGAACGTTCAGTGTATGTTCTGCAAATGATACAAACGGGCGCTCACAGCAGTCTTACCAGATCTTGATGTTACATCTCTGAACGAAACCATACGAGTATCGTCTGTCCTCATCTTCTGTTGGCGAGGATTTTGTTTCTATGAAGTGTAATTTAATTTGTAGTTGTTCATCGTTGAATGGTCTGGCTCCGTGGCTAAATGGTTAGTGTGCTAGGCTTTGGCCCGCAGTGTCCTGGGTTCGATTCCCGGCCGAGCCATCAGGGATTTTAATCTCCTTGGGCTAATTCCCGTGGCTCGTGGACTGGGTGTATATGACGCAGGGGCGTATATAAAGGGGGTGCTGAGGGAGCTCCATCACACCCCTCCCCCCCATACCCCGAAAAAAAACAATAAAAATTAAGAAAGTGTTGTTTTGGTAAGAGCATAAAATAATTGTAACTTTGGTTGTACCCTAATCTTAACTTATCGACTAAGTTGTAAAAAATATTAATATTGAAATTTGACTAACTCGTGGTGCAGTGGATAGCATTCTTGGTTGCCGCCCCGGAGGTCCGAATTCGATTCCCGGCTCTGCCAAGAAATTTTAATTCCAGTTTGAGGGCTGAAACGGGGTACACTCAGCCTTGTGAGGCAAAACTGTGAATTCCACAGTACGGTACTTAAGAGAAATAAATTATCAACTTGTAAAAAAAAACCTGTTTACCTTTCTACTTAGTCAATTGACAAATATTTAGATATTTGGTATTCATACTCCATAGATCATAATAGAAAATTCGTTAAGGGGACTTATGAGTGAGTTTTCATGAAATATGGACCAAAATACGGAAATTTGAATTTTACCGAAAATTGGTGCCCACACCTTTTCAGAATCAAGGAGTGTTGGATTTTTTCCCGTGGCGCCATTTTTAAAGCCCAGGCGGTGATTTAAAGATGGATGCGAATCATTATTAAGACCTTCAGTGAAGATAAGTGAGCAACGTGACCACATACGTCTTCGACAGAGCAGAAAAAGGACCACCCCAGGAAAGAAAACTGCAAGAAAAAAGAGAAAACTGCTGAACTTGTCCCTAGAAGACAGGATGAAGAACTCTGAGGGCTGTACATTTGGTGCAGGGCAGTTCTGATGTAAGTAACTAACCTCCAACTTCAATTGCAGTTTTCTCATGAAGTGATTTTTGTTACATGTAATATCATAAAAAATGTTCCTTGTATTGCAGTTTTGAAGATATTTGGTTCAAAGTTGGTTTGCATATTAAAATATGTATGAACATTACAATTTGCTCTGGATTTTTATGTCAGTGAAAATTAACTGTATTTTTTTTTGCTTTAAAAAATAAATTATTTTTATTTTTAGGGCAAAATATGAATATTATCACTTTGACTATCATTTCTGACTCTCATATAAAAGGTACATACAATTACAGAGCAATTTCCATTTGTACATGTATTGTGCTACTGCTTACCAAGTATGGATGAAAATAAGTGAAAACTCCATTGCAAGGAACTTTTTTTTATGACCCTATGTTTTGATAATATTTTTATTATTATTTCAGAAAAGGTTAGAGCAATCAATTTGTAATTCAGAATATGCTCTAATTAGAGGCATATCTACATGTGGTTAAAACTTCAAATTGATCTGCCCAGTAGTTTCGGATTTTGGAAACTCACTCATAAGTCCCCGTATACACGTTTATTTGTGTGTTGTGTTGTATTTTACAACTTTTTTTTGTATTGCCAGTATTGTAGGCTATATAAACTTTGAATCTTATCTAAAATAATTACACAAAGTTTATATGCTCTAAGGTATTGGTTGATATTCTGGGTATTTTGCGGTGACAATCCCCTGAGAATACTCACAATTTTCCAGGATAGCCAACCCCTCCCAGAAAAAATGTATATACGCCCGTGATGTGACGCCTTCATCATCCTTCATCCTCATAACAGCTTGCCACGGTGGGTGAGTGGTTATAGTGTCGGACTACCATCCCCAAGATTGCAGGTTCGCCCCTGGCCATGGTAAGTGATTTTTTGAAGGCGACAAAAATCACGATACTCATGTCATACGTTGTTGGCATGTTAAAGAACCCATTTGAATTCAGTAGGCCGTGTTCAATGGCAAAATTAATCTCGGGATTTTCCGCCAACGCAAAGTTCCTCCATTCTCTACTTGAAAGCGCTGGTGTCAAGGAGTTTAGATATCTAACCTCCTTGACTTTCATAGCGTTCAAAGGAACGACGAAATTCGACATGCAAGCTCAGAGAATCGATCTAGAGTTTGGCTGGGGGGGGGGGGGGTGGAGGGGGGGGGGGCAGAGAATCGAAATTGTTAAGAAAAATTGTATCACTAAAAACGCAATCACAAAATAACCAAACGTTCAAAACCAGACCAATTTTTTTGCAAGCTTCATGGATAGAAATGTGATGTGTTTAGCACACCAAAAATATTCGTACAATTTGCAACGGCGTGTTTTGAGACTTTTACATCGAGCATCGAGAAAAGTATCAAGGTACGTTACAATTTCGGCAAGTCGAGTTGGTACCGTCAAAGGGAGAAAGTCACAGCTTAAATTGCCAACCAAGCTTGCAGTTTGGACGTCGGCAAAAATTTTTGGTGCGAAAAAAAGCCCCAAATTCCTATCCGTGCATTGCTGCACATTCATCGTGACATCACTATAAACTTCGATTCGGTAATCACCAGGTTTGCTAAACAAAATAGACGAGTTGATTTTATTGTATAAATAATCGTTTTTATACAAGAGGTTTGAAGTTGTAAATATGTACAGTTGTAACAGAACATAATAATTCCAATAACGATATTTCAGTATTAAATTAAAAAAACTGTTTTTCAGTTAAAATTCGTTAAAATTTATTTGTCTGGTAATTGTGTTTTCGTTTTTTGCATTTGAAAAAAAAATTGGTCTCCGTTTGAGGGGGGGGGTCATGACCCCCCTGACCCCCCCCCCCCCCCCTTGAATCCGCGCCTGCCCTCTGGGTGTCAATTAACAAAGCTTGCACCAGGCACTCGAGGCCATACGATATTATTATCCTCATTACGACGCGCAGGTCGCCCACGGGTGTCAACTAGAAAGACCTGCACTCGACCTCTCCGGAGGCCACACGATCAACACCACCATCATCATCATCATCATCGTTCAATGATTACAATGTCTTCATTTTGTTGCCGACTCATTCCAGGTTTGTTGCTGAATCTTACTAGTTTCTGTTTTTCAATTGTTTTTATTCCACTTTTGAATATTTTGCGTATTAACCTAACGCCTTTTACGGATTGGCGGCATGGTGAGACTCACTAAACTGACAAGTCATGGACACCAAGCGTTAGACCGCATCCTCTGTCGTATGTAGTTCACTAAATCTATCACCACGAGCGCTAGTGTCGACCCATGTATGGTCAAATAAAAATCGAAATATCTACTTCCGTTTTGAGAAATTCAAAAATATGCTTCCCACAAATTGTAGATAAAGATTCGAAGAATAGATTAAAACAATTAAACTTTATTTTAATTTATCCCTTTATAGGATAGTGGTCTATATATTAACCACCTACTAAAAAAAGAGTTTGTAGACTATTTTCAAAAGTGCTATTGGTTGTAACTTTCAGAATAAGTACAACAAAATTTATTGTACTGTAGATGTAATACCGGCAAATATTATATCTGTCTCCTTGAACTATGGTGCTGGATAGAAAAACTAGTAAATATAACCAAATATATTATAATTAAACAATAAAATTAAATATAAATATACAAATTAAAATAAAACACGCTATAAATTAAAATAAAATTCAGATTATAAAATTAAAAGAATAAAAATTAAAAATAATACCGGTACATAAATAAAAATAATAAAATGTATTTTATGTTCGACCCTCACTATTATGTGTCAGATAACTGTATCATAATGATGGTCATTATAACACTGTTTTCCATTATGATACAGTTTCTCCAGCCAATCAGAGCTCGTTCATTGACCAATTAGGTAACGATAACTTCGCGCATGCGCTCAAAATCCAACATGTCGGACATAAACACAACATCGAACTATAATAAATTACCGACATGGAATACCCACCGTCCATATGTTCGCGTAAATAAACTGGCGAATATGAGACAAGAAATAGCACTGTACCTTAAAATCACCAACACTAATTTCTACACAGCGCATTGTCTTCAAATGACTGCGGTGACAATATTACTGAGGGACGGCTGATGTAAACATATGGTTGCATATGGCATTGCAACCACACAGAGCGCATGCGTCGGTTGTTCAAAGCTCTTGAAAGACAAAGATATAACACCCAACGCTCGCTCTGCGATCACAAAATTCCAGTAGCTGACTCTCAACAGATATTTATGAATATTTATGTTAAAACATATAATAAAGTTATAATTATCGTCGAACATATACAGTCGTATGCAACTCGCCTATAATGGTAATTAAGACACTCGTATGGAAATTATAAAACTCGCATACGCTCGTTTTATAAAAAATACTCGTGTCTTAATTATATCCATTATAGGCTCGTTGCATAATGTACTATTATGTTCGACCCTCACTATTACGTGTCAGAAAACTGTATCATAATGATGGTCATTATAACACTGTTTTCCATTATGATACAGTTTCTCCAGCCAATCAGAGCTCGTTCATTGACCAATTAGGTAACGATACCTTCGCGCATGCACTCAAAATCCAACATGTCGGACATAAACACAACATCGAACTATAATAAATTACCGACATGGAATACCCACCGTCCATATGTTCGCGTAAATAAACTGGCGAATATGAGACAAGAAATAGCACTGTACCGGTACCTTAATATCCCCAAAACCAATTTCTACACAGCGCGTGGTTTTGACACGACTTCAGTGACAGTTTTACTGAATACTGGTGCGCAATCTGAACATATGGTATTGAAGCACACAGAGCCCATGCGTCGGTTGTCCAGAGAGCTTAGGCAAGAGGGATATACTACCCACCGCAGCACCCGATCACAACATTCTACTGTAGTGACTGAACAGATATTTATGAATATTTATGTTAAAACATATAATAAAGTTATAATTATCGTCGAACATAAACACTCGTATGCAACTCGCCTATAATGGTAATTAAGACACTCGTATGGAAATTATAAAACTCGCATACGCTCGTGTCTTAATTATAGCCATTATAGGCTCGTTGCATAATGTACTATAATAAAATTAATAATATTGAATAATAACTAAAATTAAAATGACTGTATTAATAAATAAAATAAAAATTAGAGCTGAAATGAAAATTTAAATAAAAGCAATTGAAATATAAATTAGAAAAATTTAGAGTGCCCTTTAAGGGTTAAATCTGAGGTACAAAAACTCAGCAATTTGTCTAGGTTTATGCCATGTCTTGTGCGGGATTTCGCCTAGGAAAACCAAGATAGGCTCATCAGTGAGCTCTTGGTGTCCGTGCCCGGACGCCCACGGGAGTAGTGAACTGCGCGCTACCTCCCTTCTTATAAAGCGCACCTACGCTTACTTACTGCAAGAGTTAAAAGCTCAAGCAGCCTTTCACCTCCAAATAAAGGGCCCGCTGATGAGCCAATCTCGGTGTTTCTTGGCCAAACCCGCACAAGACACGGCATAAACCTAGAAACAATGCTGAGTTTTAATTCCTTGGCCGTGGAAGCCAATATACCATCTTTCTGTGGAACAAGTTCCATTTAAAAAAACAAGAGTTTTAAGCATGTTTTCTTTTCTTTCTTTCAAAATATAATTTAAGTCGGAAGTAATATTTACCATTTTATTTTGAAATATGATAGAGTTTTTAAAACACTTATTTTGACACTTTTCCGTGTCTTCTAGCTTTTCAATTTTTGGTTGGTTGGTTCCTAGGGGCTACGACAACGCGGTCATGTAGGCCCGTGTACTTTGGGTGTGTGTAGAATGTGTCAGATAACCGGTGTTAATTGTAATGGATGTATTAGTGTGTGTTATCTGTGATTCAGGTAGAATGACAGCAGACGATTAATTTTTTCAAGTAGTTCCTACTTTTGCTACCAAATGCTGCCATCCACGACACCTAGCTGCGGACGTGGCTACTAAATGCCGTCGCAGTCAACACCTGGTGGCGAACGTTGGAACTAATATAGCGTTGACAAACTAACCTACAAATTTTAGCTTCCACAAGTGTAGTTAGTGGAATGTTCTTTTTTTTTTTTTTCATTTCAAATGATCTTGTCGACTTCATCGTTATGCTTTGGTCTACCGTTATGCGTCACGGTTACGGCGTGTATGACGTCATCATGTTGTTCAGTGCATATGCACGGAGCTTGAGATTACTCCTGGGGTCTGGCGTTATGCGAACGGAGACGGCGAGTGCGTGACGTCATGCAGCAGAGTACACGGGAAGCCTACTGTCGACCAAAGTATTATGTGTACTCGAGTTTGAAGGTTGTCTGTTAAGTAACCAATAGACCTACATAGAATCCAATACCATCAACATTTTCGTCGTTCTATTTTACGTTAGTTCATGTAGGTTTGGATTTTTTATTTAATTTATATTTTAATATTTTTTATCGCAGTTGGAACACAAAAAAGTGCACGTTTTTAAGCGTGTTTCAACCATGCGTCACATTTAAGAATTATTATCTCAAAATTCCGTCATCAGATCGAATCCAAATTTTAACACAATATACATTGGAATGTTGTATAACTGGTTTATTGATTTTACAATTTTATGTGTCCAAGAAACAAAGTTGTTATCATTGTTGTAAGGTAACTTTTTCTCGGCTCGGGGTGGTTGGAAAGTGTAGTTCTTGGTTGCGTTGTAATCGTTTGACCCCTAGTTGATAAAATTCGAACTCAGGGAAGTCGAATTTCACACCCTTATCTTTTCTGGCTCAAATTTGAAGTTGCTGGTCACCCTCAAAATACAGGGTCCGGCAAAAAAAAAACTCCCTGATTTCAATAGGCATTTGCAAAAAGAATAAGAAACATACAGAACAATTACTTATATTTGTGAATAGCCTATATGATGCCATTTGACATCACTTAGTACACTTTATTTGGTTTTGAAAATTATGTCCGATAAATGATGTCCCCCATTGTTAAGACATTCACGAAGTCTTTCCCTGAAGTTGTCCATAGTTCTTCGTGTAACTTCCCTTGGAATGGCTGCCACTTCCTGCCTAATGGCATCTTTTAGTTCTTGCAGAGTTCTGGGGCGATGTTTGTACACTTCAGCCTTTAGGTAGCCCCACAGAAAGAAATCACAAGGTGATAAGTCGGGTGACCTTGGGGGCCAGGAAATGTCTCCTCTTGAAGAAACAAGACGTCCAGGGAACAACTCTCTTAACATTCCCATGGACCGCCGAGCAGTGTGAGCTGTGGCTCCGTCCTGTTGGAACCAAACTTCTTCTTCCTCATGGTCTAAAACAAACTGGTTGATCTTGGGTCGGAGAAATGTCTCTATCATGTGACAATAGCGATCGGCATTGACCGTTACTGTTTGTCCATCTTCTTCAAAGAAGTACGGTCCCCACACACCAAATTCCGCAACGGCGCACCAAACTGTGACTTTTGGGCTGTGTAGTGGTTGTTGGTGGAGTTCCGTAGGATTTTCTGCAGCCCAGTAGCGGAAATTCTGTTTGTTAACAGTTCCACACAAGTGGAAGTGGGCTTCATCAGAAGAAATGAAGACAGCATCTGGGGGAATGTTCTGCAAAATGTCATCACATGCAGCCCTGCGAGTTTCATAATCTGCTTCAAACAACTTTTGGGCAACCATTATTTCGTAGGGATGCAGATGAAGTTCTTTATGCAGAATTCTCCTTACACTCCTTTCTGACAATCCCAGGGCAGCTGCATGTTTAACCGCTGAACGCTTTGGAGACTGTTGGATGGATGTTCTCACTCGCGCCACATTCTCCGGTGTTATTGCAGTACGAGGTCGGCCAGTTGGCTTTCTTTTTAGGGCTGACCCTGTTTGCCTAAAGTTTGACACCCACAGTCTAATCGATTTCGCGTCAGGAACACTATCACGTCGGCCAAGTTCGAATCGAATCCGAAACGCTCGTTGAGTAGAAATCACAGAACCGCCATTTTTAATAAACTCCTCCACAACAAACGCCCGATGCTCACCGAGCCAAGCCATGGCGAACACTGAAAATGGCACGTACGCCGCTACGGAACAATACCACCTCCACATCTCTACCCCCACTACAACTCACGCGGTGGCTTGCTCAAACCGGGGAGGTTTTTTTGCCGGACCCGTGTATAATGACTGTCCGCCTCTGTCTGCTTCAGTAGCCGTCTCGCTCCAAACTCATTAGGAAATTCCTGTACGCTTCTGCCCTCCGGCCTCTTTCCTCGCTACTCGTCTCCCCTCTCACTCTTTCAAAACATCAACATTGCTCATTTACAACTTCCGCCTGAATTTGTAAACACGTCAGGGCTGTCTTTCGAGCGCATTCACTACTAGTGTACCCCCGTATCTTTTGTTGTATGCTATCACGCGAATGTTTAATTTGCTGCAGTAACATTATTTCTCGGTTCGTATGGCTCTCTCTGATGATACAATTTTAAGTTTGATATTATACACTGCCATATTTCCTGTGCTCACCTCTCGGACTCTGTAGGCGTTGTTACCTAAGTTCGTAACCCCTAGTTGAACTTCCTTAAGCCGCTCCTGTCTTTTCTCCATTCTCCCGTGATGTCTTCTCCTTCTTCTCTCCCGCGTTGCCATCTTCTTCCTTCTCCCTTCTTCTTCTCCGATTCCCGTACAATAACTTTCTTCACCATATTTCGAGACCCTTGCCTGACACGGCCTGCGAATCTCTCCTGCTATTCTTCTGTTTCCTATTGTCGGCTGCTCTATTTTCTTCTTCTCCATGCAGCTCCTCCAAATATCTCTGGGTTTCTACATGCATGGCCTCCAACATTTGATGTGTTCCGTTTTCCTCCTCGTGGGTGTCGGGATTCTTCCGCCGATCTATTGCTCTTTCCCATTTATCTTTATTGTTTCCCTCTATGTTACGTGGATTCTCCAGGTACTGTTGCGGGTCAGCATGTCTCTCGTTCCAATTCCTTCGGTCCTCCCTTGGATCCGATTGCTCGTTAAACCGCTTGTTATCTTGTGCGTTATGTTGTTGGTTGTAACGCCTATTGTCCCTGGGCCTGTATTGTTGATTATAGTGTCCTCCACGCCATCCCTGATTAGAAGGTGCGTTATTATTATTATTCCTATTGTATGATGTTTGGTATCTCCTATTATCTCGCCACTGCTGATTATTCGTGTTCCGGTAGCGGTTAGTTTCTTCCTGATTGTAGTGGGATTTGTCCCTATTTTCATACCTCGGTTGAGATCTCGGCTCATATTCTTCTGTGTTCTGCCGTCTTTGATTATCCCCAGTGTTTGTAGCTTGCGACCTCGTGTTTTTGTTCGGTGTCTTGACTACTTTGACTGCATTAACTAACTCTATCTGTCTCTTCTCTCTCGGGTTGATGTAATTAGCGGTTTCATCTCAAGGCTTATAAACTACAGAGGTTGCCTCAATTTTCAGTCACCAATCAGCGCTCGCAAGGCGGGTGACGTCACAAGATACCAAACTCGCCATGTGGGGAACGTAACGAAACTGTCAACATCAGCTGTTGAGTACGCAAAGAACAGTTTATTCTCATGAAATTATTGGTAAATGGGTGATAAAATAACTGAATGTAGCCTACTTACATTTTTTGTTGTGATCTTCTTGAATTTCTTGGAAATTCGCCTACACTCGTTAGCAGTATCGTTGGTGTTAGTGACTTGCAATAACCACTTCTTATGCAAGATAGAATTGGAATGTTTCATTCTGATGAAGAAAATTGTTATCACAGCTGCCTCAACCCCACCAGACGGTACGTCAGGAACTTCTCTCAACACAAAATATTTCGTTCTTCTTAGAACGTTCTTGCCTCACTGAAATCCGTATTTTCCGTGAAATGTGACGAATTTTGCTGAAATGTGCCGGAACTGGTTTAGCCAAGTTTATGAGGGATCGGTCATACCACCGTATGACAAGTGTTTAATCTAGGTTGGTAATGCATAATCGTGTTGAGTTTGCATTCCATAGGTTAAGTTCCCAAGCTGTGGAAATTTATCTTGGAACTTGTGGGCTACATAACCTGCAACATAAGCCTTGCCATCTTCCCCACTTTGTTCCATGATATTGGCAATGAGGGACTCTGGTTGCATATTTGGGTAGTTTATTGGCTGAGGAATAACCCACCCACCAAGGGAAGATGATTAAGAGAAGGAAGTAGATTTTGGATAGGAGAAAAAGGATAGAAAAATAGGAGGAGAGTCCCACAAAAGTTATGAATTTGACTTTCAATACATTTAGAAGCGGTTGCCACCGCAAATCCGTGCTCGGATACCTAAAGTGGGTACGAGCTTGGTCGAAGCTGACGGGAACCGCAGCTAAGACTTGGGCAGTTTGCCAGAGAAAGGCTTTAGTGTATTTCCTTCCAAGCACGAATAAAAGTACTATAGGGAAGGGTGATGGTCTGGCCAGACAGATAGTAAAAGCTTTATTGAGTATGAACGAGGGCATAAACCTAGGAAGAGCTAGGAAAGCCAGGATCCTGCCTAACTGTAGTATCAGAGAAATGGTGAATCCAAAAACAAATATTTAATTTATTTAACAATTCAGGAGAAATTAATATTTTTGACAATTAAATATTTTGCAATCTTGTTAACAATTTGGGGTCGCAGACCTCCAACAACATTCAGAAATTGCTCCAGGCAAATAACAATTCTTAAGGTTTTAAACCTAGTACTAAAACCTTGATAAGATTTTAAAAAGGGCAATGAAATGATTAAAGTTTAAACATTAAATTGAGTACAAGGAGTGTACTATAGGAAACTTCTGAACGAATATTCTAGAGAGAATAACAACTTCGAAAATAACAATAAGGAAAACATAAAGAATAAAATAGAAGTTCCTACAACTTCTTATATTTAAACAGAATTACTTTATGAGAATTATACAAAAGAGGGCAGGTCACTTACTGTGAAACCTGAAGAGATAATCAAAAGGAAGGTTCTCGACCTCCTATATTTTAGATAGGAATCACGAGCCAAATGGGGCAGTTTCCATTTAGTGAGACCTAAAAAATAACTCACACAAGAGTTGAAAGAATTGTTTTCCCGGATTTGAAGGGAGAAACAATGTAAGTTTGAAACGTGTATAAAACACGTAATTATACAGCAATTACTTAATGATAAACAAGCAAAATGGAAGGGCACTTCACAGAGTGACACCTTATTGAAACAGACCTGAATTTAAAGTTTATTACAGATTGTTAGTAAGAGGTTTAGGAAAGAGAAATAGGGATGGAGGAAAAATGTTCATGGCCGTATTTAATATAACCGGACGATCGCGACGCGGTAGAAACGTGGAGCAAGCACTGATTATCACTGTAGTCTGTAAAGATTGATGCAAAGTTCACTGTAGAAACACTAAAGTTCATAAGAAAGAGAGTTATTGCAATTATGGAAATAACTGATTGCACTATATAGGTGAGAGTCTATTTCTTGAACCAGTTGTGATTTACAATTAAATGTACCATAAAACATTCCAGTAGTTCCAGCGGTGGAAGAAAGTTAGCTATTGCAAAAATTTGTAAGGAAGATTCCTCATTTTAAATATTATTGTCACAAGTGAGTGAAAAATACTTGACGGCAAGACTCGCAGATAGAGTACAAGATCTCGAAGGTTCCAGAACGACCTTAGTAGTAAAATGGGGTTAAGAAAGTCCAACGGAGGAACTAGCTTGATGAATTATAGACAGCGGGTATTAGATAATATCCCACGTAGTGAGAGGATTTCTCATTTAAATAGCTTAAGAAAAGCTCTCTTTTAGTAAGGTTGGCTTATACAAGCGAAAGCTCAACATGGCAAATCCCACGAAGAATGTTTTTTGCCCCAAAATAAATACTTTCACACTGTCTATAAAAGTATCATTAAAAGCACGTGGAAGTTAAAACCATGAAGATGAGGTTAAAACTTTTAAAATGGTACTTATCTTGATTTCATGTTGAAGGCGAAGTTCTGTATGACGATAATTACTTTGCCAACATGGCGTAGAAGAGAGTATGCCTCTTGGTTTGAGGAGGCTAGCTCGAGTGGAGCTTTGACTGATCGAGTCAACTGCCGACTGAGAAGTGAGAGCTGCTCAACGGAGCACGGAGGGACCGAGGAAAGGGAAAAGAGTGGGGGGTAGGAGACAAAAGGAGAACATATAAGTATTGCCAATATTATAACAAAAAAAAATGATCTCTTGCTGAGCTGGTCTTCAAAGAGTTGATAACAGTTGATACTAGCGCAGCATGGTGAGTAAAGAAGTGGACGTAGTCCTCTTGCTCAAGGAGAAAATAGCTGGCGATGATAACAGGATCTGGTGGCCAAATGGATAAGTAAGTCCTCTAGCACCAGGAAGAATTGAGGAGCTTCAGAGATTCGCTGCGAGATGACGCTAGGTGGGTCACAGAAGTTATATATCTAGAACAGACTTACGAAGACATAAGAGATTTGCCTAGCAAGGAGAAAACAAAAGATCACTGTTGGTGTTTGACAAAGAAAAAGGAAGAAATGAACATGCAAGGAGCAATAAAAATTATATCACAGGTACCGTGTATTCAAAGAATACACCAACATTGCTCCCTAAGGTTGGTTCTGGAAGCACGTTACTTGATTCAGACACTATGCCAGCTTTGTTTAGTGCTTTAGCAACTGCATATTTATCTGAATCTGGATCAACAGCGTTTGTTTGCTTTCGAACAACTTCTGGATTTTTTCCTAAAATAATCATCCTCAGTCTGTAAATGCAGTTAAGGGAAGAAGGATGATCGTGTAAGCCACCACGGGTTCGTAATTGTGAAAAGAGGGTTTCCAGTACATCTTGATTTAGCCTATGTGTGAGAATGTACTTTGTATTATGCCTACGGGCCATATCTTGGTACAGAAGTCGAAGGGATTTTATTGAAATGATGACTGCTTTCTAGAATATTTGCAAAGAATTTTTACCAATGCAAAGAGAATTACTCATGAAATTTTCCATCTAGTCCAAAAACAAAATACCATGCATGGGCGTATATAAGGGGGAGGGGGCTGAGGGCGCTCCAGATCCCCCCACCGAGAAAAGTCAACTTGGGTACAACATACAATGTATTTCACAGTAGTCTACTTTTAAGAAATAATTATCAATTTGTAAAAGAAATGAGTGTTTACGTTTCTGCTTTATAAATTGACAAGTAGCCCATTTAGATATTTTCCATTCATTCTCCATAGGCTATAATAGAAAATTCATTAAGAACTCACAATTTTCCACGATAGTCACCCCCCCCCTCCCCCCGAAAAAAATGTATATACGCCCCTGATAACATGTACGAAATATGACAAACATATTAACAGCATTAAAATCATCCTAGCAGGTCATCAAAACTTTAAGAGTAGGCCAGCTAGGCTCACTTACCATTTGGTTTTAGATTCCTTGGGAATCTTAGCTTTATATTAAGCAATTCGGCCCTGTAGTCTAATTCGAAGTCTTCACTCTCAAAGTCGAGGGAACATAATTATCCTACTTGTTTGAGGGTTGCAATGATATTTTCGCTTACATGCAGCAATCCACTGATTGCGAATGCATGCGTCTTTAGGCATCGTGAAAAACGACAACTTTATAATAACTGTGACAAACTGCCACAGCATATCTTTGACCTGGCATGATTATAAACAAAAGGGCTTAAAACACGTGTTTAAACAACTGCAATCCATAGAATATAATGTGTGGGAAAGCTGACTTTCCTTGCATATCTCGCGCCTCGCGCGCTACGAGGAAACGTCTGACGTCACGTCCTTTCCCTTCCCTCCGCGATCCCCTCGCCTAAGAGCTCCATATTGAGGCAACCTCTGTAGTTTACTAGCCTTGGTTTCATCTATCCTCCTCAATATTTCTTCTGCCTGGACCACGGTCGTAATATTTGCCGCCACCAAGAATTGCTGAACGCTAATAGGCATCTGTTTTCCTATAGTAGTTATTAGCTTCATTTCGCTTGGGGGATTATCAAGTTCCTGCAATTTGACAAGTTGCATGGCGAAAAAATCTGCATATTTCGTCTGATGCGTGGAATGGTATTTGCGCGAGTATAAGTCCATTCGCAAGCTTTGTTGATATGACCCACTCCAGTATTTGCTTAGGAAGGCCTTGTGGAACCCTTCCATTGATTGAAATGTGTTCTTAAATCCAAGATACCACGTAAGTGCTGAGCCCGCCAAAAAAAGTTCAACCATTCTTAATTGTCGCGTTGAGCTAACATTTTGGTCCGAAAAATATTCTGTCAGTTCTCTTAAGAAAGCTTTAGGTGTCCCTCCGCTCACTGGTAAAAACTTATTCGGTTTAAATTCGTTTCCACGGATGACTTGTATAACTTGCGTGGGAAGTTGTGTGTTTTGAGGTGTCGAGTTACGACCCTCATAATTCTGGAATGCTTGTGTGTCTATCGTTCTTGGACTTTGCCCAAGCTCGTGGCTGTCTACTGTGTGCTCTCTTTCCGCATTCTCCCCTTTCCCCTTTTCCATTAGTGTCGCAAACATCGTATTATGTCCAAGTGACTGCAATTCCGAATTTATCATGCGGTCCTCTTGAATTTGAAATCTTAACTTCATATTTTCTTCTAACGCCTGTATTTTCGCGTTATTTTCCCCTAGCTTCTTGCTTACTGCGAGCCGTTCATCTTCCGAATCAGCGCTCATCTTGGTCCAATTTTTTATAATAGTATCCTTCAATTTATCAATGTGCTTTTCGACTTCCTGTTGACTAGCCTCCTGATTATCTACGAGTTTATCTATCCTTTCTCCCAGAGAAATGTTGTTCTGCTCTAATGTTTGTTTAATTTCTTCCTGGTCAATTTCTAACTTTTTCCATTTCTCAATTGATTGTATTTCTAATTTGTTGAGTTCCGTCACTAAGCCCGTGATATTGTTATCTACTGTAAGTATCTGATCTTGCATACCCTGTGTCCCTCGTTCGATCTTCTCAAACCTTTTTTCTAAGTTTGTGTGTGCTTCTTTAATCTCAGATGAGTTGGTCAAACACGCTTGCTCGATTTGTGCTAGTTTTGCCATAACAGTCTCATCCATTCCTTTATTTCCTTTTTAAACGAATCTTCGATACCTTTTATTATTCCTAATTGTTTGGTATTGTTAGTGCTAACGTCCTTTGCTAATTGGACTAGCTGTTCTTTTGTGTGCTCTTTGATTTCTACCGTTAGCGCAGCTAAATTTTGAGTGTTCCTTTCGTCTTGTGCGTTTAACATTTCATTGTTTTTCTCGGACTGCCTATGTAGTTGTTCACTAACCAGAATGTTTCGTGTAGCGATTTTCTGATTTATATTCTCGTTAACTTCAGATAGTTTTGTGTTTAACTGTGTCTGTATTTCTTCCGATTGTTTATTTATAGCAGCTAACTGTGTCTGCATTTCTATACTATTTGCCGCTAACTGTGTCTGCATCTCTGCCGATTGTTTATTTATAGCAACTAACTGTGTCTGCATTTCTTCCGATTGTTTATTATTGCTAGCAGCAAACTGTGTCTGTATTTCATTGGTTATGTCCTTTCTCATCGCACTAAGTTGTTCTCGCGTACGTGCGGATGCTAGTTCAATCACTTCGCGAATTTCTCCCAGAGTTGCCATCACAACAATAATATATTTGAGACATAGGGAAATGACATAAGGGCGGAGCCCTGGATACGCGCGCTCACATATATTAAATATACACACATTAACCCTTTACATACTCAGTTCATTTACTTTAAATTACTCCCACAAACTATAGCATCACTGAGTATAATTTACTTATTATTCCATTTAATTTTTAACCCTTTGATTCAGTTATAATCTTCCTGGCCTTACTTCAATTACAAATTTTAACCAATTAATAGAGTATTAATTAGTTTTAAGGTCTAACCTTCCAGTCAAATAATTCTTTGAGTTTGGCTTTTATACACAAAGCTAATTTAAATTTATTGGGCGCCCGGAACAGTTTGTTCTAATTTTAATCAAAGTTCAAACACTTAACTTGTTCCACATTTACTTTATTGCAGACACCATGACTTTATATTTTCAAACATTTGGCGGTACTATCTTCGCCTAACTTACGTTAATAAACTTATCACATGCCGGTGACCTATTTTTTACTCTAAAACACAAAATGCCACACGTTCGGAAGCCAAAGTAACTCTTATATACCCTTGGAAAATAGCATGTAGACAAGATTCGAGGTTTCGGGGTGGTAATGGATTCTTGTGAATGTGATTTAGAGATTTTATGCTATCAAAATAACTTCCAGGGTTCATAAGGTTAACTAATATTTACAAAGCCAAGAAGACACCAGGATCTACTAACAAATGAAATTTAATAACTGAATCAAACATAAAACACTTAACAATAAACCACCCTTAAATTAGTTCACTCGCACGTGAACAGATCTGACACTTACCAGCCTGACGTACCATGATAACACGGCATGACAGCTGTCAAACAAGCGTTGTGACTGCGCTGTCACTTAATTCAAAGTAATAATAGAAAAGGATCACAAGATCCAAAAATAATAACAAATAAAAATAGTACAAGAATTTAATATTTATGAGCGACACGCGTTTTAAGACTAGTTCAAGTAATGAGCACTTTGACGGGCGCTCGTTTCCGACCAAAACAGTCGGTTCGGGAACGAACTCCGTGCTGCGAAGACGAATTACGGAAATGTGGGAACAACAATTACATATTTAAATACACTACTGACATGCTCTAACCTTAGATTACCACAACCAAATACACGTGTGTATTATTTAAAATAAGGGCTGCGGAATAACAGTCTTATACCTCAAACACTAGGAAAGCATAACATGACATGAACAAGTTTGGCCGGTTGCCAAATTATATTTATAATGAATACAATGGCCTTGAAAATAAGAGCCAACAACAACAAATACAAATTTTTAATTTCACGCCGGAAAATTTGGCGTTTAAACAATGAACAAATAAGTCGTAGTCATGATAAAAACCCTCGGATCGACAACATGGCAACTCCCCAAATTAAACAAATAAAATAACCTTAACTCATTAGGCTTTAAAGCAAACATTTACGTGTCATAACAGAGCTGGGGACAGCCGGGTCTGTTATCGCATATCTGAGTAAGTGGCTGATTCCTTCCCCCAACGTAGTAATGTGTGCCACGCTAAATATAGATTCTGGCCCACAGCCAGCGTCCAGAGACCTTCTAATCTTCACCTGTTAAACGCGTAAATACAAAATATCACATTATCTCAAAACATCCTCTCAGGGATTTTCAAGAACACATCTTCAGGTCAAACTTAGCCCCAAGGGTAACTAATTTGCCGGAATGATGTCGCAGTCAAGGACAGGCTTACCTTTCCTCATCATCACACATACACCCAAAAATACGTGGCACTCTCTCTAAGATCTCGTCGCAGCATATGAACCAGCACACCCTTCAGATAAATGACACATGACTTGTCCAAATGACAATGAAAGAATTAATAACTGGAATCAGAATTAGCCCGAGTTATAAAAGCAAATAAAATACTAATTTTCCCCCACGTCTAGTTTTAGTTTTACATTATCATTAATACAGTCCATTTATCATTGTCGTTCCTAGGTTTTCATTCATGGCTACACTTTTTATTGATACGTTAATCATATGCGGCCATTTCGCTATAAGAATTACGTATACATAAGGACAACATTTAAGTTACAAAAATTATTGTACAACATAATTGTCACGCAATGCCAAAAATTACTACACGCATGTCAGTTAAGAAATCAAACCCTAAATTTATATTAAACCACACAAATAAAATCTGTACAAAGTTCCACACATCTCTCGCGATTCCCGTCGTCCAAAATAAATAAATAAATAAATCAATTTTTTAATACACATCACTTAAACCGTTTTCCAGAGGCCTCCCGCCTCGTCATCTCCCACCATTAGGCCTTTAGCCCATTACACTCATGGTGATGGAGGATGAAACTTGTTGCCTTCTTTCCATGGTCGACATCTTGCCGCTGTTAAAAACACAATTATATTAAAGTTTTAAAACTGTTCTATCTGCTTTATGAGTATTTTATTTCCTCATATAGTCCTATGCAGAATCGTAGACTTTCCCTATTTTATGGCTCATTGCCATCTCACAAATTATGAAATTATAACTTAGTTATCGACACACAACTAGAATTTTAAAACATAGGCCGTCATAAGGACGTCTTAAATTGACTGTCGAAGAATAATTAGGAGTGCCCCGGTTCATCTCAGACATTTGTTTATATACAGAAAGCCTAAAAGTTCCCATGGAGGGAGAAACAGCTCCTCAATATTTTAAATAATGGGCCTATAATTATGTGTGACCTCTCAAAAATCTTGTAATTTCTCACAGGTCGCGAATCTGCCGCCGAACACGCAAATCGATCGCTAGATCTTTTTATACCGATTGGCGCGCAAAAACACACTGATGCTATGTTCTGGCGTCCTATCCTCTCATTGGTCAGTTAAGTTAGCGTCGGAGTTCTGACCTTACAAATCCCGCCCTTATTTTGACGTCACGACACTTCTCCTCTCTCTCACTCCTTGCCTTGGACCAAGCATCGAGAGTCACGTACGCCTCAGCGTCATACCTGATTTTCTCAGAAGAATAAGAATAGCATTGGTTGTGAAACTGTCGTTAGCTTCCACCCAGCACGTAGCCCAACTTGCCAAGTCCAGTTTGCTTGCTACATCAATTTTACTCAAATATCCAGCATATCATGTATTTAGTATTTCCAGCAATTTTAATAATATGAAACATTATTATTGGACACAATGATAAGGGTTCACGTTATACATAAAAAAGTTATGCTGTATGACTGTGAAATACGTAAATTAATTCACTTATTTTATATCGGTTTGTATTTGTACGAGGAAATAACACATGATTCTCCAGCTAGCCGCTCCGGGAAAAGCTGTACAGCGTTGCTGAGATGGAGCCCATCACTTCCGAGCGAGACTCGCCATGATGCGTGTGGGCACCATTTCGGCAACGCTGTACAGCTTTTCCCGGAGCGACTAGCTGGTGAAACATGTGTTATTTCCCCGTAGAAATACAAACCTATATAAAATAAGTGAATTAATTTACGTATTTCACAGTCATACAGCATAACTTTTCGATGTGTAAGGATTACAATGCAACCAAGAACTACATTTTCCAACCACCCCGAGCCGAGAAAAAGTTACCTTACAAAAATGATAACAACATTGTTTCTTGGACACACATACTTTTGAAATTAATAAATCAGTTACACAGCATTCCAATGTATATTGTGTTAAAATTTGGATTCGATCTGATGACGGGTTTTTGAGATAATAATTCTTAAATGTGACGCATGGTTGAATCACGCTTAAAAACGTGCACTTTTTGTGTTCCAACTGCAATAAAAAGTATTAAAATATAAATTAAAAATTCCAAACCTACATGACCTAACGTAAAATAGAACGACGAAAATGATGATGTTATTGGATTTTATGTAGTGTGCCCATTTAGCAAGAAATATGCCAATCACAGTATACCAGCGTAGCTCAATTCGGAATTTCGGGGCAGCGGTAAGTTCCCCCACTCTGTGACTCACATATTTTGGATTAATTAGAGGATACACTTGCAAAATAACAACAAAATCAACTCCTATTTAAACACATTTAATTAATAAAATTAATGGCGCTACAAACATTTAAACAATTTAATTACTGACCCAAATATCAACTGCTTGTTCCAAATGAACAAGGGATCACAAATAAAATAAACAAATATTGTATTCAAAACCTGTGGTTTCCACATAAACCAACAACTCTTACTTAGTCTCACTTCCATAAAGCACTAACATTAAGTTTACATAACTCCGAGCTCTTTGGCTCCATGCATTTACATTATTATGGTGTCATTCTTGTACACCTCAAACAATATCCTTTATATTTTCTTATTTCTCAAAAACAAGATATAATTATATTTAAAAATCTAGGTTAATTATCTAACTCAATATTTTGGGCATGTCCACACATTCAGTTGTTATCATCTCTCTTTATTTCACAAACATATTAAGGTAATCAGAAAATCAATTGTGTACTCCAGAGCGTGAAGGTACTTGACACAGTCAAAAAACTATAGTTACTCCCGAACTCAGTTGCCTTCAATCAACTCGTGGAATCCCACGTCCATACATTATTACCATAGGGATTGTTATTTATCTCTTATGTCTTAATAGACCATTATCATATAAGAAACTACGATCTGAACCGGCAAACGAAATATCCATCTATAAGGACCTCGGTTCAACGCCCGGGTCGTTAACAACTTTAAACACTCCTGGTGTATTCATTTCTCTCTACAACAGCTTACGAGACGGTCTCTGTTCCCCCTCGCTTTAAAAGAGCTAGACTCTACTACTTGGGGTGCGATTTATGACACGTTAGGGTGGCGGCGACATCCTGTCTGACCCAACGTTATTAGCTTATTTTCAAGGCTTTCAAAACAAACCTTCCCATTATATCCAGTTCTGGGGAGACCGGGCTTTATTGTACCGTAACATTCAAACAACTATTCTTTGGTTCAAAGACCATTTCCGTATCCTTGGCATTTATTAATTATGAGAGGGTCCTCATTGATTGGGAAGATTAATACACATACGACGACGGAGAATTTCAGGGGCTTTTATCATAAGAAGATCCTGCATTCGAATCTCTTCAGGTGCCTCGGGAACCAATCCCGTACAGAGGACTTATACAAAATGCGATTTAGAGTCGGCCGTGGCCCATATGACATACGCTCAATAATACCATATATTAGCTCCCTTTTTAAATACATACACAATGCCTCGTGATACTATGTCACTAATAGAGGACTTACACAATTATCAATTCACTGCAATCAACTACCCTCCATAAGTAATGTACCAAGTATTTAACCACTACGCGTTCCTAGCGTGACACTTTAATATTATATTTGCGCTCATTATGCGCTATGCATTATTTTAAGCCGAAAATGTCTTCCCAAGAACTGATAAAATCTCTTTAGTAACAATTCATATTATTTTAATTCACATATTAATCTTTCCGTTGTCGATAAATCGCTCCCTGTTTTAAAATATTCCATTGAACCACATCTTTTACACATACGTTAAGGCGTAACGTTCTTATATTCATATCAATTTATTTGATTTTGATTTAACATTTCCATAATTAATTATTATTATTATCTTTATTCTTTATACAAGCTCAAAAGCTATTTCTTTCATATCTCAACTTTACTTTATTTCAATGTCTTTCATGCTAATTAATGATATTTCGCTTGCTCTTATGACATTTGTTAAATACATTAACCCTTTATTCACATATTTCCTCTACGGGATTTATTCTTTACATAATTATTCATAATTTCTCTATTTATTTTATTATTGTTCAGACCGTGTTCTTGATTATTCAGTATTTATTCATTAAAACACATCCCTTTCACTCAAAAACTCCGGTGAGTTTGTACACAATCAATTTCTGACACCAAAATAAAATGAATTTAGTACTCACATATTTTCCAGATCATCCCAAGATCTTAAATCTGGTGCGGTGTTTCATTTTTGGGCCCACTTTGAATTTTTTACACCATATTAAAGGTATTCATCTTACGTAAAAACACTTTTTGACATATATCTAAAACACTTAATATTGACGACATTTTTATATACTGATGTGTCCCTTTTGAACACATAATAAACACTAAAAATATTATTTAACACACAATCTTGATTATTTTACACTTCACAATTACTCGATCACTAGGCCGTATTTCTGAGCCTATCACACGTGATCTTCTTAAATTCCCGTTTCCAAGGGTGAAATTTATCCGATGTCGGCTTCCTATTCTGAAGAATGCGAAAGTCCCGAAACATCTACTGTTCCCCGGAGTTTAATTCTGCTACTCCTATCCTGGATAACCGGCTATTGATCTAGCTTGAACGGCTTCTCTGTAGATCTGTCTATCGATCCTAACGAAAGTCTATATGGATCGAGGTCTCCTCTAAGACCTATAGATTTAGTTTATAGCAGCTAGCACTTCTCAATTCTAGTATTTTTAGAATTGTTCGCCTGCTTTCTGGAGCTAATGTTTATAGTCTCCTATCCTCTTTATTTGAACTGTTTTAACACTCCTACGTTCGAACCTTATTCTGTTCTTCCTTTTTAGGTTTCTTCAATTTAACTAACAGTTTATCTGTCTGGTACGATACTTCCGTACGTTATGATCTATTCGTTCGTACATTTAACGACCTATCGCCTTTAAGTCCGACGTTCGCAGCCTGCTCTGACTATATCTTACGAAGTTTCACTTTAACTTGGATACAGTCGGGCCTAAATCCTATAATTAGGATTTCCCTAATATTTCACTACGGCGATACTTTAAAATTTCGCCTTGAATGCTCCTTATGGAGGCAAGCAAGTCGTTACTACTGTGACGCCTGTGGCTATCGGATCTTACTTCCGCGGTGTAAAACAGCGTTTCTCCCCTCAAGGAGTACTGGTAGCTGTTATCGATGTAACGCAGAGTTACGTCCCCTCACGGACTGTCGGAATGATTACTTCTACGTCGTGGAGCAGCACTTCCCCTCACGGAATGCTCGTCGGACTGCATGATTGGCTTGGAAACGCCCGAAGCTTTATACTGTTTTACTACAAAAAAATAAGACTCTAGCCTTTTCGGTGGTCAACTTCTAAAATAATGGTGCCACAAATATAAAAATTATACCTTCCGAAAGCTCGTCTTCTCAATGTCAAATGATCTTATTGCACCTAAGAATCGATCGTGCAATTCGGAGATATTAATTAATTTCTCGTCCTCAATTGTGTGGGTGTTGCATTCCTTTTGCTCTCTCCCCTCCACAGAGGCTTAAGTAATTCCCCAATGACGTCGTCTTACGTCGGCAGTTTATTTCTGCACAAGTATTACATGGTTTCTCTATACTGAAAAATCTCTCATTCAAAATGATTCACTGTACTGTGCTTGTTTACTCATTATTATGCTCGTAAACGTGTTAATTTTAATTATTCCTCTTCTGGCGCATATGCGGCGTTGTCAAATTCCAGCAACGTCAGCTCGAATTCCGATTCAGGCTTCTCTGTCTATCACGGTGGAAAGTTCCACTCAGTTATTAATACTCGTGACCAGCCCTCTCTGAAATGTCGAGTGGGGTGATCTCATCTAAGGAACATCTGTCCCTAGTCGCTTGCACAATGTTAAGCTATATTCCTGGCTTAAAATCTCTCTCCGTTCCTTTAAGAAACTATACGTTTCTTTCATTTCCTCCTTAAGGACATGGGTTCGACCGTCATGGACCCTATGGCCCATGGGTTCAGTAGGTCTATTGGTTACTTCACAAACAGCTTTCAAACTCGAGTGCACATAATACTTTGGTCGAAAGTAAGTTAATGGGTAATGGAGTCTGTTGAAAGAGTAAATTTTGGATGGTTTTGAGAATACAATGTTGAACTGGATTTATTTAAATAATTTTAGTTTTTGCTAAGATCTGCGTCTTTCATGTTTCTTGTTACGAAGTTGGATCAAGAAGTTAGTTGCACTAACGCGCTGCCGCAGAGCGCTGTGTGTCGCAAACGTGGGCACAGTGGAGAAATGGACAGACACTGCCCACACGTCTGTTAGGCAGGTCGCTGTGGTGTCTCGTCCTGTATGGTGCGAATAGCGGCCAAATGCAATGGGGCGTCGACTGGACGTTCACTCCAAATATGAGGTGCGTGCGACAATTCGATTCATATGGGCCAAAGGGAAGAATTGCGCGATTAAAGAGAAGCACCGGGGAGGGGGGGATTGAGCGCCGGTGTGATTTTCTTGCACCATAACGCAATACCTCACAAGAACCGCCAAACGAGCGAACTGCTGCAGCGTTTGAAGTGGGAGGTCTGGCAAAATCCATCCTACAGTCCCGACCTAGCGCCATGTGATTTTCATCTGTTCGGTAAGCTCAAAACGGAGCTCGGTGGTCGACGTTTCCAGACCGATGAGGAGGTGAAGGCTGCTGTCTACATGAGGTTGCAGAACGCTGGAGGAACTTTCTATGCATCCAGCATCGACAAGTTGGTTGTGCGTTCGCAGAAATGTTTGGAGTCTCTTTGAAAATATGTGGAAAAGTGACGTTACATTGTATGTCGTTATATGCGTGTTGCTGTTGTATAGGTGGTGTAATAAATGGTCATATCTGGGAAGTGCAACTTACTTTTTGATCTGCCCTCGTATTTCCCTATTTTCTTTCGCTTGGATTGTATGTGAATAATAGAGATGTGAGAGAAGCCGGTCATGGAAATACCTTCAATTAGTGTTGACTTATGCAAAAAGAAAAAGATTCCTTTATACCCGCGCTTCCTTGCGTGGGTATATCCGACGACTATAATCAGCCACCCGCTGTTTTACTTGCCGTTACTCAGAGGGACAAAACTGACTCAACATTTTTCTTGCGATTCACACACACAGCATAGGGGTACGAATTTCTCCTCAAATGTCTAATAAATGTGTTGCTTCAAAAGTCGTGTAGATGCGGGCTGGATGCGAAGAACAGTCGTGTGGATGCGGGGCGAATGCGGACAACGTTTTGTGTATCCGCGCAGGTCTCTATAGTGTGGGTGTTCTTAGTGTCATTTAACAAGTAGTTCCTTGACGTAGGCCTACTAAGGAGCCTATATTTCTTAAATTGTATGAATTAATCTAAAAATTATGATCTATTATTGTGCCAATTTTGGACGAAATCCATTTATTAGTATAGAAGTTACATGTATTTAAAAATTGGAATTATCAGCAGGCTTAGAATCATGTTGGCAGCACTAATGTACAGTATATTAGTTACTCAAAATTTATTTAGAATGTTAGGTACTATACGTTTGCAAAGTTTAGAGCTGTTGGCATACATGTATTCTGATATATAGATATTAAGGTAAAAAAAAATAGAGATAGAGCATTTATTTACAGTTGGCAGCCCTGCTGGCTCTTAAGAATACGCATATTCATATCACTTATGATACGCAATCACAGACGAAATTTGGTTGAAATCCATTTGTTAGTATAGAAGTTACATGCATTTCAAATGTGGACCTATCAACAAGATTAGAATCATGTTGGCAGCGCTGACGTATACTAGGTACTATAAATTAATGCATAAGGTCATGTACTATATGTGTGCAAAGTTTAGAGTTCTTGGTTTGCACACTTTCTGATATATTGGTATTAGGATTTTAAAAAAATAGAAAGAGCATTTATTAACAGTTGTCAGCCCTGGCTGCTCTTAAGAATACGCACCGTCATATCTGTTACCGTACACATAGGACATACGAAATTTGGTTGAAATCCATGATGATGATGATGATGATGATGATGATGATAATTGTTGTTTTAAGGGGCCTAACATCTAAGTTATCGGCCCCTGGGTTGAAATCCAATTGATAGTGTAGAAGTTGAATGCATTTAAAAGTTATACCTATCAGCAGTGAACGAGAGGCAAGAGAGTGAGCCAGTGAAATGAAATTCTTAAGAAGTATGATAGGAAAGACAAGGAAAGACAGAGTGAGAAATGAAGATGTTAGGAAGGAAGTTGGGATGGGAAAACTAAATGAGAGAATTGAGAAGAATAAACTAAGGTGGTTTGGACATGTAAAGAGGATGGAGGAAAATAGAATATCAAGAAGAGGCAAAGTGCAAGGGTAAGAGAGCAAGGGGAAGACCTAGAACTAGGTGGATCTATTCAGTGAAGAACAGCGTAAGAAAAAGAAATCAGGACTGGGACAAGATCGTGGAAGAAGAATTGTGGAAGGAAAGAGGAAGGTGGAGAAGTACCATAAATACCCCGACCTGGCAGGAGCTGGATAAGGGGAAATGCTGATGATGATGATGACCTATCTTAGAATCATGTTGGCAACACTGTCATGAATGGCCTCCTGGAAACTAAACTGAATTATTATTATTATTACTGTATCTATATATGTGCCAATTTTGGAATAGCTCCCTTGTATAACTTCCATGATATCCAACATGGAGCTCAAATTCCAATTGCCATTATTCAGCATTTGGTAGCACTGACGTCATTTTCAAATATGGCCTTGAGATATTCCGGTATAGATCTTTACTGATATGAAATTTCGTTTCGCTAGCTGCTGCCGTTTAGGAGTTGATAGGGGTACACTCACACACAGACTGACATACAGACAGAAGGACAGACAGACAGACAGCGACGGGAAACAAACCTACGATCTCGGAACTTTCTGCAGCTGTCGTGAACGATTTGGCGAGCACGGCTACACCGCTGGGTAGTTACAAGCGTATAAAATACTACTGTGAAAGCGGTTGATGTAAACTCTCTGTTTTCCATAAACATTACGACGTTATGATAGTCAAGCTGCACATTGGCACATTATATCGCAATAAAGTGTGTGGCAATAAATTATAATAAAATAGTAAGTGATCCAACCAGTTTGTGTAAAACAATAAAAATTTCAGAGGGGGAACAGCAGCTGCCTCACAGAATCAAAAACCACAATCCAAGCAAGTGAGCAAGCTAGCAACAGGTGGACCAACATAACCTAGTAGACAAGTTAATTAAATGTAATTTATGACTGCATATAAAGGACAGATGACATAGACAAATGTTTGTCGCGTTTCCTCCAACACGAAAGGAAATGATGAACAGCATTGTTCCTGGGATTCCAAGGAATTGCACGGTTCATTGTTTCAGCGAAATGTTTTACGAGATGTCCTGGACTACTTTATGAACTGGTGATGATGATGATGATGATGATGATGATGATGATGATGATGATGATGATAATTGTAGTTTTAAGGGACCTAACATGTAGGTTATCGGCCCCTAAAAGTTTGGTTGATCGTGAAAATGTTAATAAATGTAAACTATATCTAAAACTAACTACGAACTTATTTATTATTTTATTTATCGTATGGCTTTTTGGTGCCGGGAGTGTCCGAGGACATGTTCGGCTCGCCTGAGTCTGTAGCTGCTTCCAGCGGACACCCTAAAGGGTGAGCTACAAGTTCCGTTCAATTTCAGTTAGTTCCAACTTTCTCCACCAGATATCAATGATACCTACTGGTGAACGTTGGAACTTTGATAGAGCGTTCTGACGAAATCCAACCTAACAATTTTGCTTTACACAAGTTTAGTCTGTGAAAGTATCTTTTACATGCCATAAATCTATGACATGGGACCGCCGGCTTTACTTCCCCTCCGAAGGAAGGCATACTGAAGGATTTTTAACGCTCTTAAATAATCCGACGACTTCGGCCGGGTTTGAACCCGCTATCTTGGACACAGCAGTTCAGCATGCTACCAACTATGCCACCGAAGCCGCTATTACGAACTTATATAATAGAATAAGAAATGAAAAACAAAAGGAGAATAAGGCAAATAAAGGACAGGACGAAACTAAATACCCTCAACCCTCAAAGAATGAGGATTGAGGGACTTGGAAGGAAGGAGAGCGATGAAAGGCTGATAGGAAAGTGAAAGAGGAGAGGGTTCGCCCCAGAGGCAATGGAAAAGGGGGGAAACCCGGACCCAGCTCAGGAATCCCTCGGGGTCGCCAACTCCCGAACTAACCAGCCGTGAGCCCTTGAGGGTGTAGCACTATCCAGGGTGCACCAGAAGTGGTGGGGCTACATAAACCCTGCCTCCTTGAGGGCCTTGAGCAGAAGGCAGGAGATGACATGAAAAGAAAAAGAAGGCTGACCCCTCGAAGAATGAGGGATCAGAGAAGAAGAGACAAGGGTCCATTAGGGCGGCAAAGTGAAAGACTTCCTAGGCCTCAGATACCCTAATACCGTCGGGGCCGGAAGAGAACAAGAGTTGACCAAGTGAGGACGACAGGAAAGAAGACGGAGAGGAGCCCGGCACAAGTAAGTGGAAGCAATGCAGGACTCAGCTGTGGCCGCGTGGTCGCCAACCCATGTCTCACTAGATATGAGCCCCTAGGGGGCCTTCTCAAAGTCTAATCATTTCTGAACAGTTAAATTTTTGACATATGCAAAGTTTTCACAGTCATGTACCATACTGTATTTTAAATGTAACCTTTTTAATAAAATCATTGGAGACCTATTGTGCATTGTTGTTATTTTCGCAGTGTTGATCAATCCATGATCATGTGCCCATCTCTGTAACACATTGAAGTCTGCTTGCAATTAATTCAAATCCTTATGAATTAATACCAATATTGTATCATCAGCATATTGGAATATTTGTGTGTTCTTCGTATTAAATGAAATACCATGGGTATCCCCTGCGACTGGCTCAACAGCTTGCTGATAGTAATTTCAACATTGCAACTAAATGGCGCGAAACATGGACTAGAAATGCCTCATCCGAAGTACGTGACCTCATTGATCCTGTAAAGAAAATCATGGGCTTTGAACAACCGCGATATATATGGAAGACCATTAACCGCATCCGTACAGGACATGGAGTTTGTGCGTACAACCTGCACAAATGGGGGAAGCGGCCAGCCCCCTGCTGTGATTATGGTTTATCGACTCAGACCATCAGGCACATTGTGGAAGACTGCAAAATAAGAGCATACTTAGGTGACCCTATCAACTTTTTCAGTGCTACACCATCGAGCCTGGACTGGATAACGTTATAGGTCGATATCTGTGCTTGTATTGTGCCTATTCAACAATGAAATATGCAAATCACAGTTTACCAGCAATGCTCAATCGGGAGTATCGGGGTTCATGGTTTGTTCTCCCACTCTGTGACTTACACACTTTGGATTAAGCAGAGGATACACTTCCAAAAATAAAAATCAAATCCTACTATTAAAACATTTAATTATCCAAAAATATGGCGCTACAAAATTAAGCAAATAAAAATACTGACACTCCACTTCACACTTGTCCGAAATTTGAACAAGGAATTCATATTAAACAATTATAAAATCATAATGACTGGTTTTCCAAAAACCAACAAACTTCCACTAAGTTTCACTTCCATATGGTGTCAATTCAAATTCTTTAAAATAACGAGCTCTAAACGGCTCGGTAATGTTTACATACACTGTGTTATCAATTTAATACACATCAATTACTATTTACATGAGTATATCTTTTAATCATCAATATCAAAGTATGGCTAATCATCAATTAATTTTGGGCTTTCACAAGGCTCACATGTTACCATCCCTCTCTCTCAAGCTAACAACTCACTACCGTGATTGGGAAAAATTTGCGTATTCCCGAGCTATAGAAGACTACTGAACAAGTCAAACTTATCGCACGGTCTTTGAAGAAGCAGTTCTTGTTATTGCTGGAGTAATTACGCAAGTACATTTACTGGAGGAACAAGGTAGGTTTAAAAAATGCAAGACGAACAGCTAGAGTACAAACCTTTCATAATTGGCAGATAAAGTGGGAGCAAGGACACCGAAGCCAATGGACTAAGAGAATAATCCCCAAGGTGCAGGTTTGGACTGAGAGGAAACATGGTGAGGTTGGTTATTATCTCACTCAGTTCTTGACTGGGCATGGGTACTTCTGGTCTTACCTTAAGAAGATGGGGAAGGTGGATTCACCAGATTGTATCTACTGCATTGTATCAATGAGCTAGATAATGCTAATCACACCTTCTCTTGTGGACGGTGGATCCAAAATAGACAGTCTCTTCAAGAGCGCATTGAGGTAGAGATATCTCCTGACAATATTGTTGCGGTGATGCTACAAAATGAAGAAAATTGGAAGCTGGTAACAATGTTGAAGATATCCTCCGGACAAAGAAGACGGTTGATGATAATGATAATTGTTGTTTTAAGGGACCTAACAACTAGGTTATCGGCCCCTAATGGTTTGGGTGATCGTGAAGATGAAAATGAAATGTAAATTATAACTAAAACTAACTACTAACTTATATACTAGAAGGAGAAATGGAAAACAAAAGGAGAATAAGGCAAATAAAGGACAGGAGGAAAAGAAATGCCCCCAACCCTCGAAGAATGCGGATTGAGGGACTTGGAAGGAAGGAGAACCATGAAAGGCAGATAGGAAAGTGAAAGAGGAGAGGGTCCGCCCCAGAGGTAATGGATAAAAGGGGAAAAAAACGGATCCAGCTCAGGAATCCCTCGGGGTCGCCAACTCCCGAACTCACCATCCGTGAGCTCCTGGGAGTGTAGCAATATCCAGGGTGCACCAGAAGTGGTGGGGCTATAGACACCCTGCCTCCTTGAGGGCCTTGAGCAGAAGGCAGGAGATAACATGAAAATAAAAAGAAGACTGACCCCTCAGAGAAGGAGGGTATCAGTGGCTCACATGTAGTGGGACGTGGGTTGGCGACCACGGGACCCCAGCTGAGTTCGGCATTGCTTCCACTTACTTGTACCGGGCTCCTCTCCTTCTTCTTTCCTGTCAACCTCTCTTGGTCACCTTGTTCTATTCCGACCCCGACAGTATTATGGTGTCCGAGGCCTAGGGAGTCTTTCACTTTCTCGCCTTAATTGGCCCTTGTCTCATCTTTCCTGATACCCTCATTCTCCGAGGGATTATCCTTCTTTTTCTTTTCATGTTATCACCTGTCTTCTGCTCAAGGCCCTCAGGGAGGCAGGGTGTGTGTATCCCCACCACTTCTGATGCCCCCTGGATATTGCTACACCCTCAGGGGCTCACGGCTAGTGATTCGGGAGTTGGCGACCCCGAGGGATTCCTGAGCTGTGTCCATTTTTTCCCCTTTTCCACTGACTTTGGGGCGGGCGCTCTCCTCTTTCCCTTTCCTCTCTGCATTTCATGACCACTGCTGGGTATTTTTGATTGAACGTCCGAGTGCTCCCAACAAGTTTAGTTTCAAGTAGGTCCAACTTTGGCTACCAGATGCCACTGTCACTAACACCTAGCGGCGAACGTTGGAACTTGATAGAACGTGTGTAAATAGCCAAATATAACCTACAAAAAGATAGTATATTGGCTTTCACGGTCAGTGAATTAAACCTCAGCAATTCTTCTAGGTTTGTGCTGTGACTTGTGTGGGGTTTCGCTTAGGACACCAAGCTGGCTCATCGGCGGGCTCTTGGTGTCCCCGCCCGGACCGCCACTGGAGTAGTGAACTGCGCGCCACCTCCCTTTATATAAGGTGCAACTGCACCGTGAGAGCCAATATACCATCTTTTTGGAAGCCTTCATAGGGAGGTTGAGGCTGCTTGAGCATTTAGTTCTCGCAGTCAAGAGGTGCAGATTCAATATTGATAGACTACTATGGATAGTTTTGAGTATAACAGGATACAATTATTATTGGGATTGTAGTCACCGACTCAAGTTTCCACATCTGCTTTATCTCAATTGCCAGCTCTGTGTACTTAGATATTTTAGTAGCAGCTGTTGTTTGGATGCTTTTAGTGTTGGGACATGCGATATCTATCAGTAAGCTTCGGATGTTAAGAAAAAGTCATATTTTTTTTCCTGAGCTCACTTGACCCGAAATCTGAAAAATAAGTTTGAATGACGGGTCCCTGACCACGTTTAAAGCAATTTGATGTTGCCTATAAATGCATATTTCGGCCATTTTTATTGTTTTGGTCATATTTGGTCATATTTGAATGATATAAGGTGATATTAGGTTATAATTTCAGCATTTTTGTTTACATTGAGGTGTCGGTAACAAGGTACGTGTTATCTACGTCGAGTTTCAAACACAGGATTTCCGAATAGTGTAGTAGATATATTTTTCTTTCTTTTCTCGGAACAGGCAGATAACAGGTTTAGAAGACCTGATTCCAAATGCGCTCCTCTATGGACGTACGGACGTCTTTTAGCACATCTTTCTGGACAAGTTAGATTGCGACACTCTATGCATGAGGTCACAGAATATGACGATAGTGTGCTTCCACCTTTTAATAGAATGCCACTCCAGTAGATATATTTAGCTTAGAAGCAAGTAGCAAACAAGGAAATGCCATGTTTTTAGGTCATATTTTATAGTTTTTATGTCATATTTAGCTAGTTTTAGGGCATATTTTGTACTTTTTTAGGTCTTAAGCTTCCGAACCCTATATATCAGAAATGCCTCCCAGTGTTCTTTATTGATGACAATGATATCTGGCCGGTTGTTACTGACTGCAACATCTGTAGCCCAGGCATTTTAAGTTTTAACCTAAAAAAAAATATGTAAAGCTGAAATTTGGCATGGATGTTCCCTAGTACCCTAGTAACAAATCCTGAAAAGTCCCCATCTCTGCGGTGTCCGCGTCATAGTTTTTGGAGAGTTCAAAAGGGCTTAAATGGGGCCTAAGTGCCAAAAACAGAATTTTTGCTTCCAGCGTTAAAATATTGATCCAAAATCAGTTCTAATGAGCTTTGATACTAATAAGAGAAGGACTGCGTTAAATATAACGCTCCTATGGGTCGTAATTATTGCCATACATTTCAACCGATGAGTAATCAAACATTTTTAGCTCAACTTTACTCACGAAAATTTAGCTAATTTGTCATTAGCCGGGACTTATCGTGCAAACAGCTGCTGATAGCGACTAAAAACCCCAAGTACAAGTTGTAAAGCACACTTGTAGCTTTAAAATGATACATTGCCCATGTTCATCCGACAAACAGCAGCAGAGATACAGTTACAAATATAAAAGTGGAAGTGGGTGAGTCGCTTTCCAAACGAACGCCCAATTACGCTGGTGGGCTCATCTATTCACCTTTGCTGACACCATTTTGTATCTTTGCTCAAGAGCTTTTAGGATGGTATTCCTTTGAATCCAGGTAAACTAGCAGAAACTCTTTGCATAGAACAAAACGAGTTTAATGCAGTTAGCAGTTAAACGTACATTCATAATATGCATAATGCAAATAATAACAAAACAAAGCTTAGAAAGCATTCTTTAGACAAAGAAAACTTGCAAATCAAAGCTTACATCGGACTCAATCGTCGTCCTCATCGTCTGAGACATCAAACGTGACGTTGCCACACGCTTTCCCACTGCAGTGCCCACACATTAAGGAGCATTCTAAACCGGAACGTACACACACTGGCTGCCACAAGAGATCTTGCAGTTGCAGGACACCATATTGAGGACATGATTTGGAGCAGCTGGAAGAGGAGTTGTCACTGATACTAAAGCTGAGTGTTGGATTTTCCATCCCCATTGGGTCGGGTCCAAAGAAAATGCTAACCATTCCTGAACTTGCAAATATACCCGCAGTGAATGATGTTTGTATGCCGCCGAAGTCGGCGGAAGTGAAGCCAGCTGAAACGACGCTGTGACCGGTTGTTTGGCAATTTTTAGCCTATTTTCAATTTTGAAAAAATAGGCTTATGAGATCACCTTTTGTCCGTGTGTGTGTGTGTGTGTGTGTGTGTGTGTGATTCGTGTGTGTGTGTCCCCCCCCCCCTAATAAAATCTAAACGGCAGGAGCGATTTCAATGAAACTCGGAAAGTTCATAGCACTATTCCCGGCGACCTCGACCGTGCCCTTCAAATTTTGTTACGACTCACCAATCCAACATGGCGGCTGTGCGAAATATTTCACCAGCATTCAATATCTCCGAAACTATTACCGATATTACCCTGACTTTTTCTATGGTGATAGAGGGAACTACTATAAGTTCACTTATGTGACCTTTGAAAACCTGGTAACTACAAAACCAACATGGAGGCCAAGCGAATTTGCGACATTTAAACAGACGTTTCTCGCGATTTGACCAACCAAACGCAATGAAACTTGGTACAGTATATGTTTATATACATTGTAATGCACCGACATCTAACTTCGTTCAATTGCTTACATAATCACAAGATGGCGGATGTGCGAAATATTTCGCCGGCATTCTATATCTCTGAAACTATTAGCGGTATCTCCCTAAAATTTTGTACGGAGATAAAGGGCACTACTGGAAGTCCATCTATAAGACTTTCAAAAACCGTTTAACTACAAAACGAACATGGCGGCCAAGCGAATTTGAAAATTTTAAATAGACCTTTCTCGCGATTTAATGTTCCAAGCTCACTGAAACCTGGTACAGGAAATATTTATACACATTGTAATCCACTGGTATATAATTTAGTTCAATTGTTTACATAACCTCAAGATGGCGGCAGTGCGAATTTTAAAATTAAGTTTTTAAATTCTTGTGATGTAGTCATGCGATCGAAGTGAAATTTTGAATAATGAACCTACGCAATAATTTTCCTTTAATGGTACATGACTCTATGGCCTATACATTTAACAATCCAACATGGCGACCATCCGAAATATTTAGACGATACTGAATATCTACGAATCTGTTTTAGCAATCAAACTGCATTTTTTAATGTTCATAGGGGCTATGAACTTAAGTTCACCTATAGGACTTTAAATAACCTGGTGATCACAAATCCAACATGGAGGTGACGCGAATTATAAAATATTCACATGGACGTTTCTCGCAATTTAACCATCCGCGTGCAGTGAAACTTGGTACAGTAAATCCTTATACGAATGTTAATCCACTGGCATCTAATTTATTTCAATTGTTTCCATAACCTCAAGATGGCAGCTGTGAACAATTTAAAATCTCCTTGTTTTTTCTTGTGTCCTAATTATGCGATTGAAGTTTGAAAACTACACGTTCACAATAATCTGCATGTAACAGTACATAACTCTAGGACCTACATATATAAAATCCAACATGGCGACCATCCGAAATATTTAGTCGGTTCTTAATATCTACGAATCTATTACAGCAATCAAACAGAAATTGTGTATGTAGATAGAGGCAATTAATATAAGTAGGATATATGAAAATAGGCTGTATAGTTCTTCACGGAACTACTTGTTTGGCTGTATTTCACTACCCGAAGTTCGTCGAGGCTTTTGCACTCCGATTTGGCACTGCCGTAGAGACAAATGGCGAACTTCTCTCCAGCTGATATTATGGCCTTTTCATCTGGAGCCGTAGAGTCGAATACCTTCATTTCCTCGCGTAAAGATGCGGAATCCTTCAATATTTTCCAGGCTTGCTGTATGATGTACTCGAACCACAGCTTTCCTGTGCGATATTTCTGTCTCATTGAAGTAAATGTGTCATGAAGCGACTCTTTGAGACGTTGAAGGCAAGGATATGATAGCAAGTCGTTGGCGGTGCCTTCTTGGAATGCGGTAAGAAGCGCCTGAATTTCGTCCTAGTCATCTTTCAGCCCGTCGTTCATGTTGAGTAACATTGTCCCGATAACCTGTTTTGTCAAAAATGCGCTCTGAGGGCCCTCGAACAAACACAGTTTCGCGTTATTGATACATTTGAAATTGAAGCCATAACGTTATCATTTTTAAGAGCGAGCTAATTGCAAGCCTACCTAGAATATGCGTGTCCAGACATCATGTGAGTCACTGACGATTTAGCGTATATTTCCGCCCAGAACTCCTCCAAACCGCTTCCATTCATCACGTAGCCGGTTGCCCCAAGAAACTATATTAGAAGGTGAAATCCGCCTAGACGAACAACCACGTTTTTGAGTTCCTCTGAATTGTCCGATGCGACTATCTCTGCAGCTTTCGCGTATAGAGGCAGGTCAAAGGTTACGAAACAAGTGCTTTGTTTCAGATCCGCGCACTCTCGTGCGGCAAACTTCAACGCGGAATATATAGTTGATGGATTGCTCGGTTCCAAGTTAATGAACGGCAGGGCATCAATTGACTTCGTCTGGGGAGCTGGTTGAGCATGAGCAGACAGTGACGTCTTCATAAAGCCGTTCCACGAGGCGGGTAAATTAATACCTGACCACCGTCCAGATAACCACAAGGAGTCCATCATCGACGCAATAGCCACAGAGTTTGGGTCTTCCACCGTTAACTCCTTAATCTTGACGTTCTTTGAACCAGGAGAAGAGGGCTTCCGATACCACGAAATGTTCAACTTTTCCATCGCCGCAATCACACCAGCATTAGGAACGTCCTCGTGTACGTGGGAGTGATGATATGTCACTGTCAGGCACTACACCTGTGCACTTTATGCCTTCCATGCAGTGAAATGTGTTTCGCCCGTCCAATGTCCTTATGTTAAGTCAGCGTTGTCAAAGCAAAACTGTGTGAACGCTCCAGCATTCAGGATTGGACGTTCTTCACGAAGCGCTGGAACTTCGTACCTGTGGACTTCCGCCACATTTACTGAAAATCCAAGACTGTTTGGTTGGTTGGTTGGTTCTTAAGTTTAGGGGCTGCGACAACGCGGTCATGTAGCCCCGTGTACTTTGGGTGTGTGTAGAATCTGTCTGATAACCGGTGTTAATTGTGATGACTGTATTAGTGTGTGTTATCTGTTTTTTAATTTAAGTACAGACTGCAACTTAGAATCTTTCAAATAGTTCCTACTTTTGCTGCCAAGCGCCACCGTCAACGACTACTAGGCCAAGTTCAGAACTTAGCTACTAGACGCCACCGCAGTCGGCTCTTGGCAACGAACGTAGAAACCTAAGAGCGTTGTTTACATTGTTAACCTATCCAATTTAGCTTCACACAGCTGTAATTAGTGGAAGGTTTTTTAACATGCCATAAATCTATGACATGGGACCGCCGGCTTTACTTCCCCTCCGAAGGAAGGCATACTGAGGGATTTTTAACGCTCTTAAAAATCCGACGGCTTTGGCCGGGTTTGAACCCGCTATCTTGGGCATAGAAGCTCAGCATGCTACCGACTACGCCACCGAAGCCGCCCCAAGACTGTTTAGAATCTGAATTAATTGTTTCGAGTACTTTTGGCCTGCTCCGACAGGCCGAGCGCTGTCACCTAGAAACGCGATCGGTTGCCCTTTCAACAGCGGATATGCTTTGGGACCTTAACTCGGTAACCGTTTCTCGCATAGACATGGGTAATGTACCAATGTAAAGCTAAATGTATGCTTTATAACTTTGATTCTGGGTCTTAAGTCAATATCAGCAGTTGTTTAAAAAATAATGACCTACTAATGACAAATTAACGAAATTTTCGTGTAAAAATTGTGCTAAAAATGTTAAATTAGTCGTTTTTTCCTTCATCAATAGCAATAATTAGGCCTGATAAGTCCGTTATCCTACTGGTTCATTTTTATAAATTGCTAAAGCTCGCGAGAACTGAATTTGGATCAATATTTTGAACGCAGGAAGCAAAAATGCTGTTTTTGGCACTTAGGCCCCATTTAAGCCCTTTTGAACCCCCCAAAAACTATGACGCGGACACCGCAGAGATGGGGACTTTTCAGGATTTGTTACTAGGGTACTAGGGAACATCTATGCCAAATTTCAGCTTTACATTTTTTTTTTTAGGTTGGCAGTGTTTTTTGCGTATAATGACTGGGCTACTGTCACAACTCCTCTGTCCCAGTAGAGCTTGTGTGTGGCATTTTCGAGTACTGTGGATGGTGTGTATTTCCAATAGAGGAAGAAGTTTGTACTTCAAGGCCAGTTTCTGGTGGATAATGTTGGCAACTTGATCGTGTCTATGTTTGTAGTCAGTGTTGGCAAGGTGGGAACAACCTGGTATAATGTGTTGAATGGTCTCACTACATTTGCCACAGCGACGATACTTCTCACTCTCTGTTGCTGGATCTTTGATGATATATTTCCGATAGCTTCGAGAAGCAACAACTTGGTATTGGATAGTTACAACAAATCCCTTTGTTTCCGGAAAGACGACCGAGTGGGTCAGCCATGTGTGCGACGCCAACTTGTCGATATGATGCTGGTCCAACTCATGTGGAAACTTCCCATGAAGCGCCTTCTGCTTCCAATTATTATTATTATTATTATTATTATTATTATTATTTCCTTGAACTATGCGATTGTATGAACTCGTGTGTGTACATTGTTTTGGTATATATTGTACATACGAGTATATTCATCATTCGATAATTAAATAAATAAATAAATTATTATTATTATTATTATTATTATTATTATTATTATCATCATTCTTCTTCTTCTTTCTTCGATTCGGCCAACTAGGGACCACGTCAGTTCAACTGTCTCTTCTTCCGAGCTTTAACTACCACCCAGTGTTCCCGCATTCGTCTCCGGTGTTGTTCTTTTCTCTCTTGGGACCACACCTTCCCTGTTTTCAGCTTCGGCTTTTCCTGGAAACCTTTGTGCGTACGTAGTTTTTCCTGAAGTGGAACACGCTCCTGGATATCGTTAGGGGAAATTTCCATTTCACGTAGATCTTTCTCAACTTCCGTAAACCATGCCCCTTTGGTTTTCTTATCCTGAAAGTACGTCAATATCCGTTTTGATATCCTGCCTGGGCTCATTCGTGTCACGTGGCTATAAAAGGCAATCCTTCTTTTTCGAATCGTGTCACTGATCTTCTCCACGTGCTTGTATAATTCGTGGTTGTGACACCTTCTGTACTCGCTGTTTTCTTTGATAGGACCCAGGATTTTCCTCAAAATCTTCCTTTCTTTCGCCTCTAGTTTTTCCATTAGACCTTTCTTGTTCATTGTTAGAGTCTCTGCCGCATACAGAGCCTCTGGTCGAATAACAGTGCAGTAATGTCTAATTTTGGCGTTTAAGGATATCGATCTCTTATTGTAGATGTCTTTAGTCAGGTTGTATGCCATTTCCAATTTATTAATGCGTGACACGAAGGCTTCTTTCTCTGATAGGTTAGGCTCTATCCATTCACCGAGGTATTTAAACTTTTCTGCCTTCTGAACTTTTCCTAGTCCGACCTCCAGTTCCCTGGGCGCTGATTTTATGTTTGTCATGAATTGTGTCTTCTCAAAGGAGATTTGAAGCCCAGCCTTCAGTGCTTGATTTTTCAGTTGGTTAAGTTGTTCTTCTGCCGTATCAATGGAATCTGGAAAGATCACTAGATCATCTGCAAAGGCTAGACAGTCGATCGTAAGATTCATATACTTGTACCGTAGCCTTACCCCATTTTCTACCCTTGAATTTTTCATTTCCTTCCGCCATTCTCGGATGACCTTTTCTAAAACACAGTTGAAGAGTAGAAGTGAGAGTCCGTCACCTTGCCTCACTCCTGTCCTGATTTCAAAGGCATCGGACAACTCTCCTCTGAACTTCACTTTGGAGGTGGTGTTGGTCAGGGTTTGCTGGATAATTGATTGTGTCTTGTTATCTAAGTCAAACTCTTCAAGGATTTGCAATAGGGTGGTTCGATCAATTGAGTCGTACGCTTTTCTAAAATCAACAAAGGTCACCACGAATTCCCTGTTCCTGAGTTTCAGATATGAAAGGATGGACTTCAGATTCATAATCTGCTCAGCACATGACCGTCCCTTTCTGAAACCCCCTTGGTATTCCCCCAGTTGTGGATCGATTTGTTGTTCCGCCCTATTCTGTAGAGCTTTTGAGAGGATCTTGTAAGTTATTGACAGAAGAGAGATGCCACGGTAATTGTTCACATCGGTTTTCTCCCCTTTCTTATGTAGTGGATGAATTACGGCAGAAGTCCATCCACTTGGGAGTTTCTCGCTCTCCCAGACCTCTTGAATAATTGCAACAAGCTTGTCGATTGCCTTTTCCCCTGCATGTTTCCACAGTTCAGCAATTATCAAATCTTCACCCGGTGCCTTGTTGTCCTTCAGCTCTTGGATTATCTTCGTGATTTCAGCCTTTGTAGGTGGGGACGAATCGGGGTGGATGTTTGAATTTATTTCATAAACGAAAGGGGTCACTGGAGCCTAACAGTTGAGGAGGTTTTCAAAATAACTTGCTAGAATCTGACAATTATCTTTATCATTGTGAGCCAATTTCCCGTTGGAATCTTAAAACTGTAGACTTGGGGGGTTGTATTTGTTCAGACTGTGCTTGAAGTTACGTGTGTTATTTTTCTGGAAGTCTTGCTCAATCTGTACCAACTGTTCCCTATTAAACGTACGTTTCACGCCACGGATGGTTTTTGATGCAGATTTTCTCGCGTTTAGGAAGTTGACCCTATTCTCTTCATTTTTGTGGCAATTCCATTTCTGCCACGCAACCTGTCTTAGCTGAACTGCTGTATCACATTCATGATCCCACCAATGATGCTTTCTTGATTTTGTGAGTGGGACAGTCTCCTTTGCAGTTCTGACTATAGCCTCTTGTAATTGTTCCCAATTCTCTGGATTTAAAGTTTCCAACTTGTGGGTGAATTCTTGGTTGCTCCTTAGCTTGTCTCTGTCAAACGTATCAGTTTTTCTTGGAGTAATCTTCTTGTTATTTCTTGGAATTAGTCTAACTTTGATTTGCGAAAGGTAGTGGTCCGAGTCTAAGTTGCCACTTCTCAGAACCTTCACGTTCTGGATCTCTCGTTGCGCTTTCCGTGCAATGGCGACATGATCAATTTGGAATTCACCACGGTTGGAGTTTGGAGAAATCCAGGTCTTCTGTTTTCTGGGTAGGTGTTTGAACGCCGTTGACTTTAGGACCAGATTGAATGCTCTGCATAACTCCACAAGCCTCTCTCCATTACGATTAGTTCTCCTGTGAGCTGGGTAGTTTCCAATAATCTTCTGATATTTTCGTTCTTTGCCAAGCTGGGCATTGAAATCCCCTAGGAGAATGATGGTATGTTTGTCAGGTACCTTTGAGAGGATATATTCTAGCTCCTCCCAGAATGCGTCTGTTCCTTCCGGGTCCTTCTTATTCGCCTGATTGATTGGCGCATGTACGTTCACCATTGTATAAACTCTATTCGTACACCGAAAAGATAGAGTAGAGACTCGGCTGTTAGGGGATGTGAAGTCCACAATCGAACCCAAAATCTTCCTGTTGACAATAAATCCTGTGCCTAAGTGTGGGATGGTTTTTACTACACGTTTACCGGTCTTGCCTTTGAAGATTCTATAACCTTGTGACTCGAAGCACTGTTCATCCGTGAATCTTGTTTCCTAAATTGCAGCGATCAATATCTGATATCGGGACAAGACATCAGTAACCTGTTTGAGTTTGCCGATCTTAAAAAGTGAGTTTGCGTTGAAAGTAGCAAAGAAATTCCGGCGTTTGTGACTGATCTTTCCTGGAGTCTCCGATACTTCCACGCATGTCTGCGCAGGCTCCCTAGAATCCGAAGGCCTGCATGCTTCACTCAAGGTGAAGGTGGACTGGTTACCACCTGGGGTAGTAGCTTCTGCTGAATTTTTCTCCATGCTTTGAACAGTTGAAAAACTGTAGATTGGGGTCAGTGATATTTCACACTGACCAAAATACTACCAAGGTTGGGAGCTTTGGAGGGCCTCTTGATGTCTTCCGGCTAAGAGTAGGCATTTCCTCCTACTCGAAAAAGGTATGGTTTTCCCGCCAATACTCGGGTGGCTGATAGCAGTGGTCACCCACTGGGCGATGGGGTCGCCACATCCCTACGCCAGAATTATTATTATCATTATTATTATTATTATTATTATTATTATTATTATTGTTATACAGATTCATAAATTTCTCATTTTACAATAAAATTGTACAATGACTGAAAATACGGACTAATATCAAGCACTTTCAGAGTTCATCCTTCATTTAAGAATCGTCGCACTGTATGACAAATGTCCAAGATCACCGACTTTTGTATCTGTGCCAGCTTGTGAGCCATTCCGAGAGCCTGTAGTTGGTGCACCGATAATAATAATTATTATTATTGCTACGCCGGCCAGGGTGGTTGGGCCAACTTACCTTTTTTCAGAGGTCCGCATCGCCAACTGCAAAATCACCGCCAGATGACACGCCCCAACAGAAGAACACCTAAAGGGCGAAGGAAGGTGGAGAAGAGGGAAACGCACAGGCTCGTCCACAGACACAGTCCGATTACCCATAGAACTGCCACCGACGAAATGATGCCACAACAGTTGCTTAATATTTAAAAGAATATTTACTCAGCAAACAAAGGGGCAAGAAAAATATAATTTAACAAAATCATAAAAAGGAAACTCTATTGCCACAACAACCTCTCTCTGGTGATGCACATGGCTTAAGGCCAACATAATTAAATTACATAAGTAGGCAAGAGACAGCTTAACATGCTTGCTTGCAAAGCATGACGAAAAGATTTAAATTAAAATTAAAATAATAAAGCCCAAAAGATAGAAAACCAGAATACAGGTATTACCAAATGAGAAAGGGCTTGATAATTTACTAAGGTACGCAATATCGACCCGACATGCAGACATCAAGGCCACGAGGAAAACCGAAAAGTTAAAAAATTTAATAAAATAAAATTAATTCACAAAACTAAAACTTTCATGACGAATGAAAACTCAGGAACACTCACAAAAACCACAAAGGAAAAACAACGAGATTAACAAAAATTATTAAGTCTCACGCCACAACACGTTTGAGTGTCCCGCTCGAAGCCAAGAGAACAACTCTCTCTAGACCAGAATGCACTCGGGCAAAACAAAAAACAAACATGGCCACAAACAGATGCTTGCATGTTCAGTCGAATTACGGCAAACAATTACCTTTTTTAAATTTAAACACCAGAGAGAACAGAAAGGGAGGAAGGAATTACGCCTTAACACTATTGACACGAGGCAATTAGGCTGCAACGGATCGTAAATCAAACTAATAATAGAGCAATCCCTAAGATTACCAAAAAGAAAATAAACTAAATAAATAATAAATTACAACGTAAGATAAACTAGAAACGTGTCTCCGGAAGGTTTGAAAGAAAACCACAAAATTTTACATATCAGGTAACATAAATAAACAGAAATATTAGGCCTGGAACACGAAATAAAATACAGAATAAAAACATTAATATATGGCCAATAACGGAGCTCCCATAACAATATATATAAATATTAAATAATAACGTACCTTAAAATCCTTCCTCAATGGAGACACAAGGAAACAAAAAAACTAACACATTTTAAATAATGTAAAATATCTGAACTGCCTCAACATGGCTGCGTTAGCACCCACGTCCCGCTTCGATCACCCACGAGGCTTTTCATCTAGTAGCCAGTAGAATAAACAGATCACACGTCATCTTCAAGGCAAGTTATGAAATTATAGCCTAGGAGTACAGGCATTTCCTTTTTTTTTTTAATATATCCATATTTCGTAGAGGCTAGGGGCCAAGCCCCCAGCACCACGGAAAGACACTCTTTCACCACCAGCAGGCTTGTTGCTTTCTTGACGACAGACTGAGAAGATGCCAAGATGGCGGAGACTCCAAAGTCAAAGGCCGCAGTGCATTAATGTTAATTGTAATTGTCCAATCACAGATTGACACATCAAGTAACAATGTGCAGATTATATAATTATTTTGGCGGCATGATATATATATAGTCTTTTGTTCAATGACGTAGAATACAATATCCTTCAAATATGTTTCGATTAGACGAGATCAGAAGACACCACTCACACACTCTAGCGGTCAAAGATACAACTCCGGCTAGAGGAGCCGATAGATGCTGCCACCTCGAGTTCATAAGCGGAACCAAGCCATCTAGGCGGGCGCTTTAAAGGTCGGGAACACACATAGATGTAGGGGAGATACATTTTTAATAACGTTGGGACGGGCTTTGCACGTAACAATTATAATAATGAAAAATCAACAGCCTGCTTCCAGTCGACCGACCGGGTCAGGGAATGGAATGCATGAATGAATGAAGCCCCCTTCTAGAGGCGAGGATATGAACTGTGCGGGCTGCCAAAGCCTGTCGCACTCCTCTGGGGCAATGATTAATTGAATGACAGCTGAAATGAAATGATAGTGGAGAGTATTGCTGGAATGAAATTGTGACAGGGAAAACCGGAGTACCGGGAGAAAAACCTGTCTGCCTCTGCTTTGTTCAGCACAAATCTCACATGGAGTGAACGGGATTTGAACCACGGACCCAGCGGTGAAAGGCCGGCGTGCTGCTGCCAAAGTCACGGAGGAGGTTGATACTCCTCCTGCTACTACTTGCTCATCACTTGCAAGATGAGGCCCCGGGCTTGAAACCGGCAATGGTGAAGTTGATTGTAATTATTATAAATTTTAATTTTCTTTATCAGTTAAATGTTCATACTTATTTTGGTAATTTTAATTTTTATAAACTCAAAATTACGATTATAACATTATTATAATATTAATTTTATGGGCTTATATTGTTAATTTTTACAAGCACATTTATATTAATTCCAATTATTTTATCATATTTTATTTTTTCACTCTTTAATTTTATTTGTTACCAACAGTAGTGCCCGGCTTCGCCCGGGGGATTTATTTGTTTTATGGATGATAATGAATACTACTAGAGAACTGGCACTTGATACTTAAACTACCAGAAAAGGAATATTTCTTAAATAGAACTTTCTGTGGTGGCGGCGGTGGCGGTGGCGGTGGCGGTGGCGGTGGTGGTGGTGGTGGTGAGCAGTACAGTATAATGAACGTAACATATAGGTCATTTTCCCGTAATGATAATAATGAATAGGGAAACGGCTATTTACTAACTACAGCACTGACACATGTAATTTACAAACCAATTTCTAAAAATGATTAGAAAGAGGAGTAAGTGAAATAAAAGACACTGCCTAGGGCCTATATCTCATTGTCTGTTAGAAATGTAGAGACCAATAGTGTCGTCTTTTGTCGCATAGCACCGTAGGAAAATAATCAGAACACTTTGGAAAACTTCGGCTGTCCCGAGCTCCTGAGGTAGCAATAAGTTAGTATAATTTATCGCCACATAGCGCTCAACGATAAGGTTCGGAATAAATGAAGGTAAATTTGAAAGCACTAACGCTTATTGCAGCTGATAACCTCAATGCACTGCACCAAAACCATTGCACTTATACAGAGGCATAATTATGTTCATGATGATAACTGTTTTAAGAGGCCTAAGAAATCTTTTTGCACTAATTACTCCTCGTGACTGCAATTTATAAGCAGCTCGCAATTCTGCACCAGATCACTGGTAGGGGCGACATGATGCAGCCCGAATTGCCAGTCAACAATAGACTTATTAAAATACTCATACAGTTACACTACAACGGACATGAATGGTTCTAGGGCCTTAATACGTGGTTCAGTTTGTTTGTTATTCTTAATGTAGGGAATGGGGAGCGTTGTCCAAAATATCAAGTGGACAGTGTTACCAGCAGGTTTTCAAAGTGTATGTAAAATTTGGTGCAATTAGGATGAACGGTGTAGATTTGTGTTAAAGGCCTAAATGTAGGGAATGGAGTAGTCTGTCCGAAATTTAAAGTGGACAGTGTCACTCGCAGGGTTCAAAAGGGTAAGTGCACAAAATGTGGTTCAGATCGGTGAAATGGTGTAGATTTGTGCCAAAGGATCTAAATGCAGGGAATGGAGTGGTCTGTCCGAAATTTCAAGCAGACAGTGTAACTCGTCCGGTTCCAAACGGTAAGTATGTGAAATTTGGTTCAGATCTGTGAAATGGTGTAGTTTGTGCCAAAGGGCTTAAATGCAGGGAACGGAGTGATCTGTCCGGAATATCATGTAGACAGTGTTACCGCAATGTTCCAAAGAGTATGTATACAAATTTTGGTTCAGATTGGTGAAACGGTATAGATTTTTTCCAAAGGGCATACATGCAGGGAATGGAGTGGTCTGTCCGACATTTCATGTAAACAGAGTTACTCGCAGGTTTCCAAAGGCTAAGTATACACATTTTGGTTCAGATCGGTCAAAAGGTGTAGATTTGTGCCAAAGGGCCTAAATGCAGGGAATGGACTGGTCTGTCATAAATTTCACGTAGACAGTGTTAATCGTCGGGTTCCAAAGGGTAAGTATACAAATTTTGGTTCAGATCGGTGAAACGGTGTAGATTTGTGCCAAAGGACTTATATGCAGAGAATGGAGTGGTCGGTCAGGAATTTTATGTAGACAGTGTTACTCGCAGGGTTCCAAAGGGTAAGTATACACATTTTGGTTCAGATCGGTGAAACGATATAGAATTGTGTAAAAGGGCCTAAATACAGGGAATGGAGTGGTATGTCCGAAATTTTAAGTGGACAGTGTTACCCGCAGTGTTCCAAAGGGTATGTGTACAAATTTTGGTTCAGATCTGTGAAACGGTGTAGATTTGGTCCAAAGCGCCTAAATGCAGGGAATGGAGTGGTCTGTCCGAAATTTAACATAGCCTAAACTATTCCTCTTGAATCTGGCTATCTTATACAAAAATAATGTTTCGGATCCGGCTGGTAGTTCCAGAGATTAGAGTGTTTAAACACACAAACACACAAAAACACAAACTCTTCAGCTTTATTATTGTGACCGTTTAGTTGATGTCAACAACCACGATGACTCAACTAACGACACATAAATCAAATAAAAAGTACCGTGAGGGTCAGGTGACCTTCCATAAAGGCTAAAGCGGCACGAGAGTCCGTAGTCCACAGGGATCGTGGTACATGGTGACGATGGTCATAGACCGCCTAAGGAAAGGTTCACCTTAAAACTAGACTGAGAAAATAAACATCCAGACTCATGTAAAACACCGTGAAAATTTATTAAAATTCACAAGCCCCTAGCCTAGTTCGGAGGGTTATAATCGGCTAGTCCGCAAATTAATAAATAAACAAAGATAAAGAACAGGTCCCCTACCTGAGAAGTTACTGAAAACCCTCGCGAAAGATCTAACTCACAATGATAAAGCAACAACAGCAACGCTAGGAATATGGCACGACGCAAGTCCCTAGTTCAAGTTACAAGATCAAGCTAATATCTGAATTTACATTTAACAGGGTAGCGAAACAAATCTAGGTTAGGATGGTACCATTTCGACATTTAAATTTAACATTAATTCAACTAGCTATGATTAGTTACTTGGTGGTATAAAGCTTGCTTCATTTATATAAATATCACGAGTACAGCTGGAGTATGCAAACTAAGTGCTTCTACATTTACAAAGACAACGGTGAGCAAAGCAAAGTATTACATTTACTTAGGATGAGGCATCATCAAAGAAAATCCTATCCTTCATTTATCCAACACTAAAGCCTCACCCCATGGACTTCTATCAAACATGAATGCCATGCGGTCAATTGATCTGCAGTACGACTTTCTAAGTTCGTCCCAGTCCTGTCAATTTACCAATAATCAACATTAAGATCCTCAAAAAAAATAACATGGTACTGAGGGTCACCACGTTAACGTCGGCACATGAGTTGGGCGCCATTTTATGTGACCGTTTAGTTGATGTCAACAACCACGATGACTCAACTAACGACACATAAATCAAATAAAAAGTACCGTGAGGATCAGGTGACCTTCCATAAAGGCTAAAGCGGCACGAGAGTCCGTAGTCCACAGGGATCGTGGTACATGGTGACGATGGTCATAGACCGCCTAAGGAAAGGTTCACCTTAAAACTAGACTGAGAAAATAAACATCCAGACTCATGTAAAACACCGTGAAAATTTATTAAAATTCACAAGCCCCTAGCCTAGTTCGGAGGGTTATAATCGGCTAGTCCGCAAATTAATAAATAAACAAAGATAAAGAACAGGTCCCCTACCTGAGAAGTTACTGAAAACCCTCGCGAAAGATCTAACTCTCAATGATAAAGCAACAACAGCAACGCTAGGAATATGGTACGACGCAAGTCCCTAGTTCAAGTTACAAGATCAAGCTAATATCTGAATTTACATTTAACAGGGTAGCGAAACAAATCTAGGTTAGGATGGTACCATTTCGACATTTAAATTTAACATTAATTCAACTAGCTAAGTCCTATCAATTAACAAAATTTACGGCGATGACGTCCGTAAAAGGAAACAATTACATCCAAAAGCTAAGTGTACAGCCATGAAAAACAAACAATTTAATTATGCATAATAACTATGTGCTAACAGCACACAATAAAGTAACATGTAGGGTTTAATACACTTGACATCATAAATTAATAACGAAATAGACACAGTAGTTTTTATTAAAAATTCCTGCCTACACCTTGGTTTACTCTTTGTAAACCATAGTCATCGAATGTGTATAGTTACGGTGACGAATGCGCAGTTGAGACCACGTCTGACATCGCATGGCCTGAGCTCCACAAGCTACGAACCCTAGGTTCGCACATGCTTCAGGTCGCTACAAAAATGTCAACTGTCCTAGTCATTTCCTCACAAGGAAATTATCTTCAACTGCACGGCTATGTCAACAGTTCCAGAATGCAAAGAACAAAGTTAGATAGAAAGAATCGTTAGTTAGGCTTGTTTTACAACAATTATGCGTCTTATTATTAGAATGTCGGTTTATAGGTTTATCGTAGGTTTATGGCGAATAACATTGACAATAGCCTGGGCACGGAGTGTCTCCAACTGAGATCATTCTCCACCAAAAAGCCTCGACTCAACAGTCGGAATATAATCAACGAGTATAACAACTCGGACACACAATAACACGGGTTACCAGCGGCGCTAAGCTCGCGTTCAATAACTCTGGGATAGGCCTGTACAACAGTTACCTTCCATTATAACGTCTGGTCAACGGGATCATCCCCGGACAAAGCATACAATAACATCCTGCTATAACAGGGTAGACTTCACCATCCTATAGAAAACCTTACATAACTGTACCTGTCATACGACAATACACGCAACAGAGCGTAAAACTAACAAAAACCGATCCATAAAACAAGTGATCAAATACAAGAGTGGAAACTGATTTCCATAAGCAAAATAGCAATGAAAGGAAAAGCGAATACAAATTGTACTCTGTCCTCGTCTATAGTAGTTTTGTCTCACAATGAAGCAGGCGTGCTCTAGGTCACTGGGTTACATAACCAGTTTATTCAAGGCCGGCGATTTAATCAATACAAAACCTGCACTTGGCCGGTTCATAAAAAACTCTACCATAGGTTACGGATCTCTACAGAGTCCGTGTATCAAACGCACGCTATAAATCTGAGTATAGTAATACAATTCCGTCTTTCTACCAAAGACGTCTAAATGAAAGTAAACTTACAATAACTGAAGCTCTTTGCTTTAAAAATGCAACTCAGTAGTTGCTAGAACATCAAATAAAAACGTGTCTCACACGACACAAGAAAAATATGATAAATGTGGCACAGATTCACACACTAGATCTGCTTAATGATACGTTGGGAACCGCGTTCGATGCTAGGCAACGAAACATTCCTTCTAGTTGTTAGGTTCAAACATGACCAAGAATAGCTTCTGAGCTTATTCAAAATGAAATATAATGCATTTACAAACTGGTAGTTACTGTCGACTACCTAAATGATACGACCGTTCTAACGACAGTCAGGGGTGTAACAAAGGATGGCTGCGAAGAATGCAGTCAATTAATAACCAAGGCATCTGATTGCCATAACTACAGTCAGCAAAGACTTGAAAATTACCCCAAGTAGGGTTGAACAAAATAGCCTCAAAATGACTACGATCAGGTTCAGCAAAAGTAGGCATTGACGTTCCACGACATTCACCAAGCTGCACCAGGGCTGACCAAAATGTCTGACCCCAAGGGTGTCTCACTTTAAACTGAAATAAATGACATCTAACTAATCTAGTTACATCCCTACCTAGAAAAATGGCTGACACTGAGTGTGGTTGATTCACAAACTACATTAAAACTACTATACCACCAGAAACTAGAACAAAGAAGGGGTGTGACAAAAACTCACGAAATGGAGGAGCTCTCACTCAGCTCTCTAATCCACAACAAGGGTTGTACATAAACCTCTCTGGCTCTCTGGATCGGTATCCTCCTCATCAGGATTCCCATCTGGACTCCCCCAAAGACCAGGGTTCGATTTGTCCCTGTCGACATCTTCGTGGATATGCCTGGAAATGGCATTTTGGTTCCTTCCCTCTCGTTCATCGTTCTGGAAAGTTCCACCATCATGCGGGTCCCTGTAGAAACGTCACCCCCCCCCCCCATACTGGGATGGTATTAGCCCATGGTGACTGCTTCAACCATGGTGAAGAAAAGTCCAATCACGTGGGTAGCGAAATAAGTTGCGTGATTATTCATCCTCTCACTTCCAAAATTATAATGTCCGTCGTGACTATTATAGGCTTCAATTATAAAATACGACACAGCCTTAATCTTGCAGATGTGGATTAGCATGTGAGCTAACACTATTTTATAATGCTGCACGTGCTAGTGACGCTACTTTTGTATCACGCAGCATCCGTGAATTATACGACGTTTCAAAGATGAAATTTCCACTTTGGCAATTTAAATATCTCATACAATTATAATCACACTTATTCAGGATAATTGTAACACTATTACCTGTATATTTCCACTAGGCATCTGCCCTCCACATACGCGTGGGTAATATGTGATGTCACAGCAATGTTGTGCAATACACTATACTTGCCAATAATTATTTTCCAAGCTTCTTATTTAATTCACTGGACTTCATCGACAGTGGATATTAGTATTTGCTTGCTCGATGGCACCTTATAATCACTTTTAACGCTAAGCAGCGGATATTCTTCTACGTCTCGTAGGACAAATGTAATTCCACGCCTACACAGGGCGGATTCTCAAGACGCAGTGCTCCGGTACTGGGTGTCTCTAGAAAGTAGGTCGTCAAAACGAAAACGTTGAGCGACTACTTACGTTCCTTTTTGCGTATCTGCAAGGGTATTACCTTACCTAAAGTAAAAATAAACATTCTCCATAATGTTTTAATAATGCAGCATGACGAAATGGAATATTCTGAGTCTCGTAGGAAAGATAAAAATAATTAATAAGACCTCAGATAATAATTAGCAGTTTACACCAAAGTCAAAAGTGCGATTCACCGCTACTTCAAAGTATCGCGTGATCTCTCAGCTTCACGTGGCTTCCTGGGTGTGTTCAAAAGTACAACCTCCCATCATAAATGCTCTGTCATAAAAAAATATCACATGAACCATAGCTCAGCGGGTTCATTATATTAATATAGATTACTTAAAAAATATATCAAACCCCTTAGGTCTAATATTTTGTTTTCAGAAAAATTAATACTTCCAAATTTAAAAATAAATCATTGGTATATGCCTGAATGATTCAACTATGAGCATCTCTGACAATATAGATTATCCTTATAGTACAACCTCTAAAGGGCTGAGGCAGATGTTATTAATAATAAGTTACTAATGGTGAAGTGGGGAGGTCTAGTTGAGAGCAGAGGCTGGGTGCTCGGTTGCTTTCCATCTGACGCACAGCATCTCATCTGCCCGCCTCTGCCCAAGTTGTTCGCGATTTATAGGTCAGGAGCCAGCGAGCCAGAGTTATTGCTGTGTCCTCGAGGTAGACAAATTACCAAAGAGCAACCAGCTGCACGCACTCGATAGAATAGGAAAGGTAACTCAAGCTTGAAACAGAATGCGCAGAGCCATGCGATATCATCTTCCGGAAACGCACGTCTGTGTACTGTTCATTGTTACATCAGAAGAGAATTTCGCCACATCCGCGACCGATTTCAGAAGAAATGCAAGAAGATAGGTGGACAGACAGGCACCTGCCTGACAAAGAGTGGATTGTGCCCACCGAAGAAGGTGGGAGATAGACCGACACCTGTTAAACTGTGATGGGACCACCTGCCTAACCCTTTAGAGGTTGTACTATAAGGACAATCTATATTGTCAGAGATACTGATAGATTAATCTTTCAGCCATATATCAATGAGTTTTTAAATTCGGAAGTATTAATATTTCTGAAAACAATATATTAGACCTAAGGTGTTTGATAAAATTATATTTTTAAGTAACAACAATTAAAATTAAAGAGTGAAAAAATAAAATATGATAAATTAATTAGAATTAAAAATAAATATGTTTGTAAATATTAACAATATAACCCCATAAAATTAATATTATAATCTTAGTTCTGAGATAAAAACAAGTAGTTCCGTGAAGAACTATACAGCCTATTTTCATATATCCTACTTATGTTTATTGCCACTATCAACATACACAATTTCAGTTTGATTGCTGTAATAGATTCGTAGATATTGAGAACCGACTAAATATTTCGGATGGTCGCCATGTTGGATTTTATATATGTAGGTCCTAGAGTTATGTCCTGTTACATGCAGATTATTGTGAACGTGTAGTATTCAAACTTCAATCGCATAATTAGGACACAAGAAAAAACAAGGAGATTTAAAAAATTTTCACAGCTGCCATCTTGAGGTTATGGAAACAATTGAAATAAATTAGATGCCAGTGGATTAACATTCGGATAAAGATTTACTGTACCAAGTTTCACTGCACGCGGATGGTTAAATTGCGAGAAACGTCCATGTGAATATTTATAATTCGCGTCACCGCCATGTTGGATTTGTGATCACCAGGTTATTTAAAGTCCTATAGGTGAACTTAAGTTCATAGCCCCTATGAACATTAAAAATGCAGTTTGATTGCTAAAATAGATTCGTAGATATTCTGTATCGTCTAAATATTTCGGATGGTCGCCATGTTGGATTGTTAAATGTATAGGCCATAGAGTCATGTACCATTAAAGGAAAATTATTGCGTAGGTTCATTATTCAAACTTTCACTTCGATCGCATGACTACATCACAAGAAATAAAAACTTAATTTTAAAATTCGCACTGCCGCCATCTTAAGGTTATGTAAACAATTGAACTAAATTAGATACCAGTGGATTACAATGCGTATAAATATTTCCTGTACCAGGTTTCAGTGCGGTTGGAACATTAAATCGCGAGAAAGGCCTATTTAAAATTTTCAAATTCGCTTGGCCGCCATGTTCGTTTTGTAGTTAACCGGTTTTTGAAGGTCCTATAGATGGATTTCCAGTAGTGCCCTTTATCTCCGTACAAAATTTTAGGGAGATACCGCTAATAGTTTCAGAGATATAGAATGCCGGTGAAATATTTCGCACATCCGCCATCTTGTGATTATGTAAACAATTGAACGAAGTTAGATGTCGGTGCATTACAATGTATATAAACATATACTGTACCAAGTTTCATTGCGTTTGGTTGGTCAAATCGCGACAAACGTCTATTTAAAAGTCGCAAATTCGCTTGGCCGCCATGTTGGTTTTGTAGTAACCAGGTTTTCAAAAGTCACATAAGTGAACTTATAGTAGTTCCCTCTATCACCATAGAAAATGTCAGGGTAATATCGGTAATAGTTTCGGAGATATTGAATGCTGGTGAAATATTTCGCACAGCCGCCATGTTGGATTGGTGAGTCGTAACAAAATTTGAAGGGCACGGTCGAGGTCGCCGGGAATAGTGCTATGAACTTTCCGAGTTTCAATGAAATCGCTCCTGCCGTTTAGATTTTATTAGGGGGGGGGACACACACACGAATCACACACACACGCACAGACAAAAGGTGATCTAATGAGCCTATTTTTTTCAAAATTGAAAATAGGCTAATAATATAAAAATTAAAATTATCAAAATAAGTATGGAAATTTAAACGTTAAAGAAAATTAAAATTAATTACCATTAATTATTATTATTATTATTAATTAATTATTAATTATTAATTATGAGGCTAAAATAATTAAAACTAAATTAAAATAAATACAAATTATATTCTGTCCTACAAAATGTTATAAAAGCCTTCACTCTGGTTTAACTTGTTAAGGATGATCCAAAAAATACGTTCGCAAAAATGCCATAAAAGGTAACCCCCGCCCCTTGCCCCTAAATTGTTGTTGTTTGAGTCTTCAGTCTTTTGACTGGTTTGATGCAGCTATTCATTCCTCCCTGCCCTGAGCTAATCATTTCATCTCTACATAGCTACCACACCCTACATCCGAGGCAATCTGTTTAACATATTCTAACTTTGGTCTACCCCTACAGTTCTTGTCCTCCACCCTTCCTTCCGTAACTAAGCTTGCTATTCCTGGGTGTCTTAGTATGTGTCCTACCAACCTATCTCTTCTCTTCATTAGCAATCGCCAGAAACATCTCTCCTCGCCCACTAGCCTTAAGACCTCTTCGTTTGTAACCCTATCTACCCATCTGATCTTCATCATTCTCCTGTAACACCACATTTCAAACGCTTCAATTCTCGTCTTTTCTGTTGCACCAATAGTCCAAGTTTCACTTCCATAGAGCGCCACGCTCCAGACAAAGGCCTTCAGAAATGACTTCCTAACGCCTAAATCTATACTCGATGTCAACAGATTCCTTTTCAGTAGAAATGCTTTCCTTGCCTGAGCTAACCTACTTTTTATATCCTCTTTGCTTCGTCCATCACTGGTTATTTTGCTTCCTAAGTAACAGAAGTCTCCCTAAATTGTAACACGTTGTAACAGTTCTTAACCTCCCTCTCAAAGTGAACGTCCAAAATAAATTAACCTCCCCCCTCCCCCTTGTCCGGAAAAAACGTAAAAAATCAATAAATATTTAACTTATTTACATAATACTGAGTTTTACTTATAATCTATTGTACATATCTAAAATCAATATTTTTCTACCAAACATTAAGTAATTATATTTATTTGTACGATGCAATCAATGTATTGCGCAACTCACCGCATGGAAAACTTCCACTTTCCTAGCCCGTACTCCAGCGCCAGAAGCTGGGAATATTATTTATGTTCGATGATGTCGAAATGTAAATATTATATGTCAGAAAACTGTATCATTTTTCATTTATGAAACAGTTTTTTCCACCAATCAGAGCTCAAGAAACAGTGGTGTGACCAATTAGGTAAGCATAGCATCGCAACTTAGCTGAGTTCCACGGCCTCTTAAATTTCACTGGGTTGCTACATAGTGTCATACTGGGGTATTTGAGGCGGCCATAGTCAAATACAAGGTATTCTCTGTGTCCCATGCTCTCTGTTCAGTACATAAAACTGGCAAAATATCGACAGATATTTACGGATATTTATGTTTGAACATAAAATAGTTATAATTCATCGTCGAACATAAACAGTCGTATGCAACTCGCCTATAATGGTAATTAAGACACTCGTATGGAAATTATAGGCTCGTTGCATAATGTACTATTATGAAATCGCAAGTACGCTAACTTACACAAGATGAAATTTTGCTTACACTAATCAAGCTACAATTTTAATAAAACCGTAACTTATATGAAAAGTGCCAAAGAGAAGGTACATTTGGATTTTGCAAATCAGATAATAACTTTATAAACAAGTAGTTCCGTGAAGAACTATACAGCCTATTTTCATATATCCTACTCATGTTAATTGCCTCTATCTACATACAAAATTTCAGTTTAATTGCTGTAACAGATTCGTAGATATTGAGAACCGTCTAAATATTTCAGATGGTCGCCAGGTTGGATTTTTATTTTAGTACTATTACATTACGATTATTATGTACGTGTGGTATTCAAACTTCAATCGCATGATTAGAACACAAGAAGTAAAAACGGGTTTTTAAAATTACGCACAGCAGCCATCTTGTGATTATGCAAACAACTGAAATAAATAAGATGCCAGTGGATCAACATTTGTATAGGCATTTAACGTGCAAGGTTTCACTGCACTCGGATAGTTAATTCGCGAGAAACGTCCATTTAAATATTTATACATCGCATCGCCGCCATGTTGGATTTGTGCTCACCAGGTTACTGAAAGCCCTATAGGTGAACATATGTTCATAGTCTCTATGAACATTAAAAAATTCAGTTTGGTTGCTGTAAAAGATTCATAGATATTGAGAACCGTCTAAATATTTCGGAAGCTCGCCATTTAGGATTGTTATATGTATAGACCATAGAGTTATGTACCATTCAAGGACAATTATTGCCTAGGTTCAATATTCAAACTTTCACTTCGATCACATGATTCCGACACATGAAATAAAAACTTAATTTTAAAATTTCGCACAGCCGCCATCTTGAGGTTATATAAACAATTGAATTAAATTAGATGGCAGTGCATTACAAACTGCAAAATCATTTACTGTACCACATTTCACAGCGCTCAGAGAGTAAAATCACGAGAAAAGTCTATTAAAATATTTCAAATTCGCTTGGTCGCCATGTTCGTTTTGTACTTTACAGGTTTATGAAATATACATAGATAAACTTGTATCAGTACCCTTTATCACCGTACAAAATTGCATGATGATATCTGTAATAGTTTCGGAGATATACAATGTCAGTGAAATATTTCGCACAGCCGCCATTTTGTGGTTATGTAAACAATTGAACTAAATTAGACTCCAGTGCATTACAATGTGTGCAAACATTTGCTGTACCAAGTTTCATTACGTTTGGATAGTTAAATCGCGAGAAATTTCTATTTAAAAGTCTCAATTTCACTTGACCGCCATGTTGGTTTTGTAGTCACCAGGTTTTTGAAAGTCTCATAGCTGAACTTCTAGTAGTGCCCTTTATCACAGTACACAATTTCAGGGCGATATCGGTAATAGTTTCGGAGATATTGAATGCTAGTGAAATATTTCGCACAGCCGCCATGTTGGATTGGTGAGACGTAACAAAATTTGAAGGGCACGGTCGAGGTCGCCGGTAAGAGTGCTATGAACGTACCGAGTTTCATTGAAGCCTCTCCAGCTGTTTAGATTTTATTAGGGGGAAACACACACACACCACACACACACACACGGACAAAAGGTGATCTCATAAGCCAATTTTTTTCAAAATTGAAAATAGGCTAAAAAATACGAACGTACACACTTTCCCCTGCCCGAAATTATTGTACACATTTGTCACATTCTGCTAAGACTACCTGCCCCCTATTCAAACGAACGTATTTTAAGGATGACCCTTTACAGGATGGACGATGATGATGATGATGTTGCTGTTTCATTTGAAGGGCTTAGACAACGTGACCATTCAAGCCTGTGTACTTGAGTGTGTGCCGAATTTTTGTATGTTTGCCTTTGTTACTGTGATGGCTATATTAGTGTGTGTGTTCGTAATTTAAAGTGGTGTAGTGGCTAGCATTCTTGGACATCACTCCGGTGGTCCGTATTCGACTCTCGACTATGCCAATAAATATTTAATTCTGGTCTGAGGGTTAGAACTGTGTCAGGAGAGATGCGGACACTACTCCTTTTGCTACCTGAGAAAGGGATGACAACATTTCAAAAGTATTTCTATACCAGAGGTTTGCGGACACCTTCACAATAATCTCTCTATATACTGTGCCCTTCCAGCATGGAATATGCAAATCACAGTATGCCAGCAATGCTCAAATCGGGATTTTCGGGGTTATGGTATGTTCTCCCACTCTGTGACTTACACATTTTGGATTAAATAGAGGATACATTTCTTAATTAATAAACAACATCAACTCCTATTATAAAACATTTAATTAACCAAATATATGGCGCTACAACAAAATAAACAAATAAAATACTGACCAATACTTCTAACTTGTTCAGAGTGGACAAGGAATACAAAAAATAAAACAAATGTTAAATCAGAATAAATGGTTTCCTACAAACCAACAAACTTATAATTCTTTTCACTTCCATAAAGTATCCCTTTTAAAGTTCAAATAATCAAGAGCTCCCAACGGATCGATACTGTTACATACTCTGTGTTATTCTTATACAACACCTCACTTCCTATTATATGAGTATCTTATAATCAAAACAATATATAATTCTTATTAAAGTACTGTTATTCCTTCACTTAAACTTTTGGGCTTTTCACAATGTTCTCATGTTACCACCTCTCTCAAGTTAACAAATTCACTACAGTGATTGGGAAAACACCTGTGTACTCCCGAGTTATAGAAGACTACTTGAACATGTCAAAAATTAAGATCACTCCCGAAATCTAATTGTCTTCACTGAACTCGTGAATTCTTACATCATATAACATCACATTAGGGATTTATATTTATTTGTCTTAAAAGACCATCATCTCATAAGAAAGCAACGATCAGAACTTGCAAGCGGTACATTTCATCTAAAAGAACCTCGGTTCGAATCCCGGGTCATTAACAAACTCTAAACACTCATGGTGTATTATTACTTCAAACATACGATCACCCGACCTACCGCACTTCCGTCAATAGTAAGGGTCGGACCGTCCCACTCAGCGTGGTTTATTGTCCGGGAGCAGGAACCCCAAGTCTCGCCCACAGAGACGGGCTACTCTCTGCTTATACAGCTATTTCTTATACGCAGTTCTTTGAACAGACCTGGCTTTTCATTCCTTTATTTTAACAACATTATTTAGGTTCATAGACCACTCTCGTAACCTTGGCATTTATTAATTATGAAGTGTCCTCATTGATGGGTGAGAATAATTCAATACAACAACAATATTTAGGGGCTTCACACAGACGAACCTGGGTTCGATTCTTTCACTGCCTCGGGAACCATATCCCATACTGGAGGACTTTACAACATTTGCGGCTTAGGGCGATCTTTGTCTAACCTGCGCTCATAATACAATAAATAGCACCCTTTTATAAAATACACACAACGGCCTCGTGATCATATCACTATATGGAGGACTTATCAAAGCTCAATTACCGCAATCAACTGCCCCTCATAATTAATTTACCAAGTATATTTAGGTTCAACGCCTTCCTAGCGTGACAAATTACTTCAATGCGCGACATGCGCTATACATTACTTTACGGCCAAGTGTCTTCCAAAGAACTGATAAATTCAAAATCAACCTTTGATCTACATCTCAATTTTCATATTAATCCTCTCCCATGGCAATAATCGCTATACTTTAAGACCATGTATTCACAACTTGTATTTATTCTTTTACAGGAGCTCAAAAGCTACTACTTTCATATAATTCAACTTAATCTTCATTTATATAATTGTTATTATTATTATTATTATTACGCTTGCTTTCATATAATTCAATCATTTATCAAATACACTGATATATTTTATTTCATACATTTCCTCTAAGGGATTTATTCACTTCACATAATCATTTTATACTTTCTCAATTTGTATTTGTTCAGATCGCGCTCTTATTCTGCTATTTGTTATTCAAAAACATCCCTATTTCTCATTCTCAGGTGGATTGTACACAAATATTTCCCTACACATAACATAATGAAATGGTTACTTACATGATCTGACGGTCCCCGACCGTATTTTCCAACGATGTTTCATTTCGCCCACTATTAGTGTTTAAGCCATCTTGATTATTTCCATGTCACACACTGACATTTCTTGACACACATATAACTTATATACCTTAAACACTGGTAACATTTTTGAATACAATTCTGTATTCTTCTATTATACACAAATAAAGTCACTAAAAAAATTACTATACTAACACAAATTTTATATATTTACATTACACTGCTTCTAATCACTGAGGCTTTGATTTGGCCTTACACACGTGATTACTTGCTTCCCGTTTCCAAGGGTGAAACTCTTAGATGTCGGCTCCCTATCTGGTAAGAAGTTGAAAGTCTCGATCAATCTACCCCTCCCTGGAACGGTAATTCTTCAGATCCGGTTTCCTGACTATTCGGCTTTATTTTTAACTAGCTCGAAGTCGTTTCTCTCTAGACACTATATAGTTTGTCTAGATACAGTTTGTCCTATTTACGGCCTCTCGAATATTTATCGGTGACCTATGATTCTCTAGCATTTACTGCTCTTCCTTACTGCTTTTAATCACTGTTCGTTTGTCTCCAGTGAGACAATGTCTTGGATTAAATTTTCCCTTATTATTTTCTTCGCTCTAGACCCTATCTTACTCAGAATACTAGGCGACACTTATTTCGTCTGACCCTGATCGGGTTCCTTAACTTTTAATAGAACTATTCGTTTCTTTATCGTTGGTACTTCAAGCGTTACGATACTTTCAGTCGTTTTACTAAACTGTTATTTGAAGACCTATCGCCTGTTCTTTTAAGTTCGCAGCCTACTTTGACCGTAATACGGAACTTTCACTATAAGACTGATACTGGCGGAACTAAATCCTGTATTAGGATTTTCCTAAGTCTTCACACGGCGATGCTATGATGATACTTCTCGGCTACTCCCTACGGGTGCACGTTGGTGATACAGAGTATCACGACCTCTCGAGGTCTAGTAAGTACTGCATGCTTTGCCCGGTGCGGCCAGGGCTTTTATACAAATCGGCGACAAAAAGATAAATTTCTTGTCTTTTTCAGAACCAACTTTTGAAGTAATGGTCGCACACATTTGGAAATTATATCTCTGGAAAGCTTGTTTTCTAAACGTAAACTGATTTCTTTGTACGTGAAAATCGATCGTACAATTCCGAGATATTAAATGAAATTTACTCTTGAGATACGTGGGTGTTGAGGTTGATTTTTAATCCCCTCCATCTCGGGTCTCGGGGAACTTTTTATGACGTATGGCCACGTTTGCACTTCTTTTCTAGGCAATTATTAAAACATTTTTCTCCATACAAAAATCTCTATTCCGAAATTATTCACAATGATGTATTTCTTTAATTAATTATATGTTCGCAAGTGCTTTAAATCTAATTATTCTTCTTCTTGCACAACTGCGACGATGCCATTTTACTGCAACGTAAGATTAATTTCCGAAACATGCTCGCAGTCACTCTGAACGGAAAGTTCCACTCGTTCTAATTATAGCCATGATCGGCTCCTATCGGTGCGTCATGCATGATATCATTTCCTGGCCACCTGGACCCTTACTTCTTGCACAACGTTATGCTCGCCCTCTCGTATAAAATCTTTCTATGTTCCTCTGAAGACTGTATATTTCCTTCCTTCTTTTACCAAAATGCATGGATTCGACCCCTTGAACCAATGGTACATGGGTTCATCTCTCCCCTCCTTAGGTAAATAAATTTTCGAAATTTTGAGGAAATTTATTTCAATAATTCATAAACTATTATTTTCTTTAGTGTCGAAGCCATCCTAACATTTCTCAGTACCTTTTGTTTCTATTCTCATGGAATCCCACGATAATTAGGATTTTCCACCTATAAAGTCATATCCGGTAATAGTGTAGGTTGAGTACGCTCTGTCCCTACCCGTTCTTCCTCTCTTACTTTTCTGGACTTAGAAGTCTACAGAACAATATTCTTCGTTACGGGTGTGGTCTATCCCTACCCGTTTCTTTATTTCATCATTCTCTCTTCTTAAATTGAAATTTTCCTTTTCAACAAAATCAATTATTTCTCTTATCTCACAATACAGTTTCTCTAATTCGCATTCGCAGTCAAATGGTTGAGCTCTGTTTCCTTGTCCTACCTTACACTTGTTTCTATCAAAAGTGGATTCCCCATCTCTAAATTGTTCCATAACCAGGGCTTGTTCATTTGCTTCATCGAAGTCTTCGGGAGGGTAATATACTTTCAGGTTGGCTGAATTCATGGTCACTTCGTGATTCGTTTCACAGTGCCGAATTCTATAGGCATTATTTCTTAAATCTCTTATTATTTGATACGGTCCGTGGTACATTTTCTGGAACTTCTTGTACACGCGGTTCCCTGGATCCGAAATGGCTGGTCTTTTCACTAACACCATTTCTCCTGCTAATAGTGGTCGATGATACCTCTTGTGCCTGTTTCTTCTTTGCCTTCTATCAGCTTGAGCTTTTAGATGCTCAAAGGCTCTTCTAATACGTACATCTCTTCCAGGCTGAGCGTCTGCTGGCCTAGGAATGACCAGACTCCAAGGTCGCTCTAGTTGCTCATTCCGATGTAACGTTATTGGTATCTCTCCCGTAGACTCATGGATTGTATTGTTTATACAAAATTCGATAATATCAAGGATATCTATCCATTTCCAATTTTCCTCGGGACAGTATATCCTACAATACTTGGCCATTTCCCTCATAACTCTTTCCACAGGATTTGCCTCAGGATGGCGAATACTAGACAGTATCTGACGTATTCCAAGTCTCTCTAATTCCTGTCTGAATTCTACACTTGTAAAACAACTACCGTGATCCGACAACAAATTCTCGGGTTTGCCCAGAATAGGTATCACTTTTTCTTTGAGTCGTTTTAACACTTGTTTGGTACTAGTCTTCTGTATGGGAGCAAGGACAACCATTTTCGTGAAAACATCCATAGCCACCATTATGTGTCTATTTCCTCGCCTAGCCTTTGGCAAAGGTCCGAAATTGTCAATAGAAATGATTTGACCTGGCCTCTCGGGCAACAATGGTATTGGCTTTTGTCTCATCAAAAAGGCATTTGGCTTAATCCTTTGACATAGATCACATGTCTTGAGCGTATCCCTTACAGTCTCTCTCAGTCTCGGCCATACAAATGCTTCTTTCAGCATCGAGACTGTTTTGTCGACTCCCATATGTCCAAACGATCTATGGGCTAACCATACCATTTTCCTCTGCAAAATCGCATGTACAACGATCCTCAATCGTGTATGGTCGGAGTCCACAAACTTATACAACAATCCATTAAAGAACGTGTAATCCTGAGCTATCTTATTAGCTTCAGTATACGCCGGTGTTCCCCTTATCAAACTCCCTTCCAATAAAGTTATGAGCATGTTCATCCATGGATCCTCACGTTGTCGTTGACCAATGCTTCTTAATTCATTCAAAGTGCACTGAACCCTGTCTTCCAAATCAATAGCCATTACTTCCTCTTCTGTGGACTCTGGCTGTCTACTTAAATAATCTGGAACTACATTTTCTTTTCCTGGGCAATACTCTATATTTACGTCGAACTGTTGAATATATAAAGCCCAGCGCATCAACCTTTGACTGGATAAATCCGTCTTCATCAAAAAGGTTAAGGCTTTATGATCAGTCCTTAATGTGACTTGAAACCCATATACAATCTTTCGCCAATATTGCAACGCGTGCAATATCGCTAACAGCTCGATCTCGCTGATTGTATAATTTTTCTCGTGTGGTTTCAGTCTTCGACTTGTGAAAGCTAGATAATTTTTCTTCTCAGGGTTATCCGGGTTTTCCTGATATAGCATTGCCCCCATTCCAATCTGGGATGCATCTGTTTGTATTACAAATCTCTGATTAAAATCAGGATATCCTAGCTTCACATAATTTAAGAGCATTTCCTTGGCCTCTATAAATGCTTTTTCTGTTTCCTCCGTCCATTTCCACTTGCCCCCCTTCTTCAAAAGGTCCTGTAGTGGTGCAACAGTTTTGGTGTATGACGGACAATGTCCTGAGAAAAATCCTATCAATACCAAAAACTGGCGAATGTTTTTCCCCTTCAAAGGCCTGGGAAAATCTCTTATCGATTCTAATTTGCATGGATTTGGTTTAACACCATCTTTGTCTATCACAGGCCCCAAAAACGTAACTTGTCTCTGACAAAAATTTGATTTCTTCAAGTTAATCTTAAAGTTCGCCCTTCTTAAATCTTCCAATAATTTCTTTAATTTTTCCAAGTGTTCATCAATGTTTTCCGAGGTAAGTAATATGTCATCCACATAACGGATAGTGCAATCTTTCACTTCCTCTGACAGGTTTCGATCAAGCGCTCTTATTAAGGCAGATCCCGCGGTCTTCAAGCCGAACGGACATCTCTTGTAGCAATATGTTTGTTGATCGAACTGAAATCCAGTTAAAAGACTGGTTTTCTCTTCCAGTTCGAGATGATGATATGAAGGAGTCATGTCAATATTTGTGAATATCTTCTTGCCTTTAAATTTCCTCAGTATTTCTTTTATGGGTGGTGCCGAATCATTTTCTGGAATGATTTTTGCGTTCAAATTCCTGGCATCCAAACACACCCTTACTGAGCCATCCGGTTTACTCACAATGACTAATGGACTAACATATGGTGTCGCCATCTTTTCTATAACACCTGCATCACTCATCTCCTGCAGTGTTTTCTTCGTTTGCGGGTAATGTTTTTCTGCAACCGGGTATGGTTTCTGTATGAACGGTGCCCAATCATTTACTTGAAAAGCGTATTTAAAATTTTCAATCTTCCCTGGCTTGGAATCAAATACGTCCCTGTAATTTAATAGTAATTCCTTTAATTTTTCCTTGTTTTCGAGGTTAACTTTAGCTTCCTCTATTTTTCCTGACAGGCTGGTTTCGAACTCAGTTTCCAAACTATCTTCAAGTTCTATATTTAGGACTTCAAATACTTTCTCTATGTTCTTACAACCTTCCCCTGACATTTCTTCCACATGCCATACCTGTTGTTCTATTTTTGCATCCTGTTCCTGTAAATTTATGTTTGGTCCATCCACATCCTCTCTTTGAATCCTAATGCAATTTTGCGCTAGGTCTATTATGACCTTGTTCTCACGGATAAAATCAATACCTAATATGAGATTATATGGCAATTGATTTACCAGCAAAAAGCATTGCGAAATTTCAGTGTTACCTATGATCAAATCAATGTATACCTGAAATTTACATGTCAAAGATTTTTCAGGAATAATTCCCTTAATCTTCACACTTGAGGTGGGAATTTTCAATACGCGGCCTCTTGTTTCCAATTCATTTAGGAGGGTTTGCGTAATTAAACTTATGGTTGATCCAGTATCAATTAATGCCCTGACCAGTAATCCTTCTATCCTTAGCATGATAATAGGTAGTTCTCTTCTAATAGGTGGGATTCCTTCCACCTCCTCTTTAATTAGCTCATCTGGTCTCGCTATCCAATTTACAATCTCAACCTCCTCCCAGCTCCTGTATGTTTCCACTTTTGATTATTTAATTTTGAAGTTTTTTTTATCCTGAGGGCTTCCTTTCCCCTCATTCTTCAATTGAGCTTGTAACTCCAAGCTTTGAGCTCCTTCTAATCGGTCGGATGATTTTCGGTTCTTTATTGCCTCACTCCAACGGACTCTTTGCGTTTCAGGTTCGTCTGTTCATTCATTCAAGTAACGAAGACTTTCCTGATATCTCTCTTCTATTTCGGCCCGATATTCATCATTTCTGTCTTCCGGCCTCACATTCCTTCTGGGATAATTTTCCCATCTCTTTCTGTTATCCTGCCTCTGATTATTATTGTTATAGGGTCGGTTCTCTTGTTGCCTATAACCCGTATTTCTAGGGTTTCTTCCTCGATATCCTCCTCTATAGTATGGCTGTATTCCCCTAGGCTCTTGATGTCCATATTCTCGACCCAGTCCCTGAGTATCAGTACTCGTGGACTGATTCCTGGTCGATGGTTTTTCTCTGTTTTCTTGACTGCTGGCCATATGTACCTGTTCAGTCTGTCTTGACTGCCTGGGAGTAACGTGTGAAGTCGTCATATCTAATTGACGTAATACGCTCTCCACTTCCACAGCACTTCTGGCTTTAGATGAGATTAACAACCTCTGTATCTCATATGGAAGTTGTCTTGTAATGGCGGCACACAGGTCGTTCTCAGCAGGAGCAATGTCAAGTTCCCGGAATTTACACAGCTGAGCGGTGAAAAATTCTGAATATTTTGTTGGGGCATTTGTACTATACTTCCTAGAGTACAGATCTAGCCTCAGATTTTCTTGGACATCTGCTGCCCAATATCGTTTCAGAAAAGCTTCTCTAAAACCTTCCACCGTGTCAAATGTATACCTGAAACTCCTGAACCAGGTGAGACAATCACCTGCCAATAGCTTCTCAATTGCTCTCAGTCTCAGATCCTGAGGAACTTTCATTTCATTCAAGTACTCTGCGACCTCCTTCAACCAGTATTTAGGAGTAATTGACATATTATTACCCGTAAACTTCACCGGTCTGTCCTCATTTGACTTGATGGTATTTATTATTTGACCATTTGTTTGGTTCATATAAGGGGTTGACATCGCCATCGGATATCCTGGGTTCATATAAGGGCTCTACCCTACTAAGTCCCTATCTTGATCTGGGCCTCGTTCATGGGGATCTACCCATCCTGTCTTTTGGAACTCATCCTGACTTTCAAATTCTAATTTCCTTTCTCTTCGGGCACTTCCCTCATTAGCCATGAGTTGAATTTCCATTTGACTGTTCTTGTGTTCAGTCCTTTCCAACCGGGATCCTAATTCATTCTGAATTCTTTCCTGATTCTTTTTACTGGTTTCCATCTCTTGTTTGAGTTGGAATTTTTCTTCCCTGAAACTATCCCTCATTTCAGCTAAGTGTTTTTCTACCTCTTTCTTGAGGACCACGACCTGTTTTTTTTCTATGATTTCTGGCTTAACGTCACCTTTGGAATCCAAGTCTTCTCGTATCTCCTTTATCTTTTTCTCCATCTCCTTTTGTCCTTTGACCATATTTCCCTTAATTTCTTCAAGCTTTTCCTCAGTTTTCCCTTGATTTTATATAATTCCGTTAAGTCATCTTTGACAAGTTTTACTTCAGTATTAGTTTTTCCTACTTGTCCCTTTAAGGTTTCCATGGTTTCCTGAACCCCATTGATACCCTTACTTATCTCATCAATTTTCTGAGTATTCTCCTTATTTTCTTCCTTTCGTTGTTCTCTTTCTCCCCGGATATGCTTTTCGTATGTACCTAATCTCTTATTTATTTCCTCCTCGTGTTTCTTCAAGTTCTCATCCACCTGCCCGGTAAACCGCTCAAATTGACCTTTCATGTCCTGCACATCCTTTTGATTTTGACTTTTCATCTCAGTTACTTCGGTCTGAACTTCCTTGACTTTTCCCTCGAGGTTTCCTATTTTTTTCTCCACCCCTTCGAATCTTTCTCCTAATTCCTTAAAACTTTCATTTATCTCACCCCGGGATTTTTCACAAATATTGCTGTTAGATTCTATCAGAGCTTCTAACTTTGCCTGCACCCCTTGGATCCGGTCTACAAGTTCATTTTTACATGCATCTGCATTCTCTTTACAAGTTTTTTCCATATTACCTGTGATTTCTCCTTTTAACTCATTTCACTTACTCTCCAACCCTCTATCAAAACCTTGAAATTTTAACTCTATGTTTTCTGTTATACTTCCTTGGAGTTCATTTGATTCTTTCTTTATTTTCTCAATTTCAGCCTTCAGTACCTCATTATTTGCTTTACAGTCGGCTTTCATAGACTCTAACGTCTATCTTTTACAACTTTCAACTGTTCTTTAATGTTATCCCCATTTTCTATTTTCATTTTATCTATCTCAGCCTTCAGTTCATTGTTCATTCTTATACAGTCGGCCTCGATAGCTTCTAATTTATTCCCCATGCTATCACTATTAGTTTTTAGTGATTCTAAACTTTGATTTATGGATCCTAACTTTTTGTTATTTTCATCCTGTTGGCTGTCCAACTTATTGTCCTTGGCCTCCAACCTTTCCTTATTATCGGCTTTTAAAGCGTCCAAAAGCCCCTGCCTCTCTTCCCTATTCTCTGTTTGCATGGTCGCCTTTAAGACGTCCACAAGCCTCTGCATTTCCTCACTTAATGCCATCTTATAGAATACAGTGGGCTATCATGCCACATCGCCGGTTCATGCTTCAATGTCAAAACCTTTATGGAAGTATTTAAAAATTCAAAAATTCGAAAAACCATTTTTTTTCAAAAATTGAAAATTTAGATTTTTCAAGAAAATTCAGGTTTTCCCTAGGAAAACTCATCCCTACGTACTGGGCGCCATGATAAGTGTTTAGGGGGGTTAATTATATTTAGGGCTGCTCGGTGTGAGTTTCCAGGGTCCCTTGCGGTCAGTTAATATTATATTTTGTAGCTACTTCTATCATTACTTTACTTTTACATAATAATGACCGTCTTAAGTGTTCCTCTAATTATTAATCCAAGCTCAGTACTTCTATGCCCCCCTGTGCCCTTCCAGCAAGGAATATGCAAATCACAGTATGCCAGCAATGCTCAAATCGGGATTTTCGGTGTTATGGTATGTTCTCCCACTCTGAGACTTACACATTTTGGATTACATAGAGGATACACTTCCTAGATAATAAACAACATCAACTCCTATTATAAAATATTTAATTAACCAAATATATGGCGCTACAACAAAATAAACAAATAAAATACTGACCAATACTTCTAACTTGTTCAGAGTGAACAAGGAATACATAAAATAAAACAAATGTTAAATCCGAATAAATGGTTTCCTACAAACCAACAAACTTATAATTCTTTTCACTTCCATAAAGTATCCCTTTTAAAGTTCAAATAATCAAGAGCTCCCAACGGTTCGATACTGTTACATACTCTGTGTTATTCTTATACAACACCTCACTTCCTATTATATGAGTATCTTATAATCAAAACAATATATAATTCTTATTAAAGTACTGTTATTCCTTCACTTAAACTTTTGGGCTTTTCACAATGTTCTCATGTTACCACCTCTCTCAAGTTAACAAATTCACTACAGTGATTGGGAAAACACCTGTGTACTCCCGAGTTATAGAAGACTACTTGAACATGTCAAAAATTAAGATCACTCCCGAAATCTAATTGTCTTCACTGAACTCGTGAATTCTTACATCATATAACATTACATTAGGGATTTATATTTATTTGTCTTAAAAGACCATCATCTCATAAGAAAGCACGATCTGAACTTGCAAGCGGTACATTTCATCTACAAGAACCTCGGTTCGAATCCCGGGTCATTAACAAACTCTAAACACTCATGGTGTATTATTACTTCAAACATACGGTCACCCGACCTACCGCACTTCCGTCAATAGTAAGGGTCGGACCGTCCCACTCAGCGTGGTTTATTGTCCGGGAGCAGGAACCCCAAGTCTCGCCCACAGAGACGGGCTACTCTCTGCTTATACAGCTATTTCTTATACGCAGTTCTTTGAACAGACCTGGCTTTTCATTCCTTTATTTTAACAACATTATTTAGGTTCATAGACCACTCTCGTAACCTTGGCATTTATTAATTATGAAGTGTCCTCATTGATGGGTGAGAATAATTCAATACAACAACAATATTTAGGGGCTTCACACAGACGAACCTGGGTTCGATTCTTTCACTGCCTCGGGAACCATATCCCATACTGGAGGACTTTACAACATTTGCGGCTTAGGGCGACCTTTGTCTAACCTGCGCTCATAATACAATAAATAGCACCCTTTTATAAAATACACACAACGGCCTCGTGATCATATCACTATATGGAGGACTTATCAAAGCTCAATTACCGCAATCAACTGCCCCTCATAATTAATTTACCAAGTATATTTAGGTTCAACGCCTTCCTAGCGTGACAAATTACTTCAATGCGCGACATGCGCTATACATTACTTTACGGCCAAGTGTCTTCCAAAGAACTGATAAATTCAAAATCAACCTTTGATCTACATCTCAATTTTCATATTAATCCTCTCCCATGGCAATAATCGCTATACTTTAAGACCATGTATTCACAACTTGTATTTATTCTTTTACAGGAGCTCAAAAGCTACTACTTTCATATAATTCAACTTAATCTTCATTTATATAATTGTTATTATTATTATTATTATTACGCTTGCTTTCATATAATTCAATCATTTATCAAATACACTGATATATTTTATTTCATACATTTCCTCTAAGGGATTTATTCACTTCACATAATCATTTTATACTTTCTCAATTTGTATTTGTTCAGATCGCGCTCTTATTCTGCTATTTGTTATTCAAAAACATCCCTATTTCTCATTCTCAGGTGGATTGTACACAAATATTTCCCTACACATAACATAATGAAATGGTTACTTACATGATCTGACGGTCCCCGACCGTATTTTCCAACGATGTTTCATTTCGCCCACTATTAGTGTTTAAGCCATCTTGATTATTTCCATGTCACACACTGACATTTCTTGACACACATATAACTTATATACCTTAAACACTGGTAACATTTTTGAATACAATTCTGTATTCTTCTATTATACACAAATAAAGTCACTAAAAAAATTACTATACTAACACAAATTTTATATATTTACATTACACTGCTTCTAATCACTGAGGCTTTGATTTGGCCTTACACACGTGATTACTTGCTTCCCGTTTCCAAGGGTGAAACTCTTAGATGTCGGCTCCCTATCTGGTAAGAAGTTGAAAGTCTCGATCAATCTACCCCTCCCTGGAACGGTAATTCTTCAGATCCGGTTTCCTGACTATTCGGCTTTATTTTTAACTAGCTCGAAGTCGTTTCTCTCTAGACACTATATAGTTTGTCTAGATACAGTTTGTCCTATTTACGGCCTCTCGAATATTTATCGGTGACCTATGATTCTCTAGCATTTACTGCTCTTCCTTACTGCTTTTAATCACTGTTCGTTTGTCTCCAGTGAGACAATGTCTTGGATTAAATTTTCCCTTATTATTTTCTTCCCTCTAGACCCTATCTTATTCAGAATACTAGGCGACACTTACTTCGTCTGACCCTGATCGGGTTCCTTAACTTTTAATAGAACTATTCGTTTCTTTATCGTTGGTACTTCAAGCGTTACGATACTTTCAGTCGTTTTACTAAACTGTTATTTGAAGACCTATCGCCTGTTCTTTTAAGTTCGCAGCCTACTTTGACTGTAATACGGAACTTTCACTACAAGACTGATACTGGCGGAACTAAATCCTGTATTAGGATTCTCCTAAGTCTTCACACGGCGATACTATGATGATACTTCTCGGCTACTCCCTACGGGTGCACGTTGGTGATACAGAGTATCACGACCTCTCGAGGTCTAGTAAGTACTGCATGATTTGCCTGGCGCGGCCAGGGCTTTTATACAAATCGGCGACAAAAAGATAAATTTCTTGTCTTTTTCAGAACCAACTTTTGAAGTAATGGTCACACACATTTGGAAATTATATCTCTGGAAAGCTGGTTTTCTAAACGTAAACTGATTTCTTTGTACGTGAAAATCGATCGTACAATTCCGAGATATTAAATGAAATTTACTCTTGAGATACGTGGGTGTTGAGGTTGATTTTTAATCCCCTCCATCTCAGGTCTCGGGGAACTTTTTATGACGTATGGCCACGTTTGCACTTCTTTTCTAGGCAATTATTAAAACATTTTTCTCCATACAAAAATCTCTATTCCGAAATGATTCACAATGATGTATTTCTTTAATTAATTATATGCTCGCAAGTGCTTTAAATCTAATTATTATTCTTCTTGCACAACTGCGATGATGCCAATTTACTGCAACGTAAGATCAATTTCCGAAACATGCTTGCAGTCACTCTGAACGGAAAGTTCCACTCGTTCTAATTATAGCCATGATCGGCTCCTATCGGTGCGTCATGCGTGATATCATTTCCTGGCCACCTGGACCCTTACTTCTTGCACAACGTTATGCTCGCCCTCTCGTATAAAATCTTTCTATGTTCCTCTGAAGACTGTATATTTCCTTCCTTCTTTTACCAAAATGTATGGATTCGACCCCTTGAACCAATGGTACATGGGTTCAATACAGTAATACGCTAAGGGGTATCTTTCAAAAAACTCAAGCTCCTAAACCAGAGGGAGTTAGAAGGTACCAAATTCTTCCACATCGTCTCATTAGTACAGGAAAAAATATTGCATTTCTTGAAAAATCAACTTAAATATATTTGTTTATAATGTGCTTTTAAACAAATAAAGAAGATGGTAGCCCCTGCCTGAAAAGTTTGGCGCCCAGCCTACATAGCACTAAGGCCGGGCGGGTAGTCTGTACACATGGAGTGCATACAACCCACATTTCTTTATTAAAGTGCGTTTAAACAAATAAACATATTTATAGAAGCCCGCATAACAGTAAATACGCTATCATCACAGCTATTACAACGACAGATATTTAGAGTACTAGACGGTCACTTATTTTCACGTACCGCCATGAAAGGCTAGCTCAGTTCCCGTATAAACGCATCGTATATTCAGAACTGCATTACCGCAATGTGGGTTAATATCTAAATAGCCATTGTGCAGAATCATAATACCCGCATTGCCGACTAGTTACAATGTTTCATATTAAAGCATATCATCATTTAAGTACTGATACGAAGACTTTGACCATGTGGTTTGTGTTTCAATCAGTTGACACCAGACTTCGCATAACTTTGCATTGAAAAACACGTAACTCGGGGAGTGGATGCCCATCACTTTTATCCAGAGATTGAAAATCAGACCCTTAATAAATCATAATTGTTTTCAGCAAATATGATATAATGAATATTTTCACACCAAAGAACGACAACTTGAAGACGATTTATTGTAGGAATAGCTGTAATGGGGCCTCCAAACATTGGAGTAAACCGTATGCAATAGTACGTCGTGGTATCAATTTCCGCTATCGCGTGGACTCATTGTTTCCTGTTACACTTTTCCGACAATCCCACAAAAATATCCACTCCCGGCACTGAAATCCAAACGCAAAATAAATAAATCCAACAACCGAGCAAAAAGATGTTACACATCAAAAATGAAAATATGACGATGCTTATTAAAAGCTGTACAATAAAACCTGCCTTCAACGAAATCGAATGGGACTCGCAACTATTTTCCGTGAAAGATACACACATCAAAACAAAGTTTTGCATATTGCTGGCTAAGTGTAAGGACACACAGGAAGCGGAGCGGCGCAGCGCGGGGCGGGCCGGACCGGGGCGGGATGAACAAATACGTACTGAGCTATGGGACCGCACAAACAAAGAGCGATTTGAAGCGGGCCGGACCGGGGCGACGCGGCGCGGGTCAAATTGGAACAGTCTAGTTCGTTTTCTTTAGGCGGGTATACGCGGGCTGCACGTTGCATCATGGGCGGTGAGCTACTTATTAATTAAGTATTTGCTAGACCACCGATTTGGCAGTCTAGTCACAAACATTATCGCAACAGAGGTGTGATTGAGAAGCTGTGGGATGAAATAGGAAGAGCAATGAATACAACAAGAAAGTATAATTCGTATATTTTGTAAAACAACACAGAATATTGGAATGGTTATATATGTTGATGTTGGAATATTTATAAAGAAATCATTTTCAATTCCAACTACTATGGTTTATGCAATAATTATATAATATGATACAATCATTTAACCATACTTTCAGACACTATAGTCTCCCTTTAAAAGTCTTTGTGTTTTTAAATAGTTGGAAAATTTATCACGGACCTCCTGTGCTCGAGATGTGTATCTGTTATTTCTCCTATGTCTGTGTAGAGTCGTGGCTGGAGGTGCATTAAAACGCACTTCTCTGAATACGGGGTTATTTTCACCATCTTTGTCCCTCACAACATTGTGGAGAACACAAGCACACTTTATTATTGTTATGGATATAACCAAATGTTGAGATTGACATCCTCGTGTAACGTACGAAGTGATGCTCCTGTCTTCTTAAAACTGGGAAACAAGTGATGATACTCCCCATAATCGGCTCTCCCCAAATACACTTCATTCACCCACTCGATCCTCCGCCGTCGTTTCAAAAATGTAAATTTAAAAAAGTTATTTTCACAGAGGATACTTGTTCGTGCAGCTTTAGACAGCGCCATATTGTCGACTGCCGCCCGTACGATGTCGCGTCCTGTGTGTGCAATACCCGCGTAGACGACGCGCCGCGCCGCGTCCTGTGTGTCCTTACCCTAAGAGTCGTAGTAGTCTCAAAACCATTGGTCGTTCTTGCGTGCGTATATATCGGCTGTGTACACTCGACTGTGCCAATCAGGATAGATCTGTGCGAGTGTGGAGACGACCCGGTGACCGTATACACGATGAATACATGATGATGAACCGGGTGAGTTAGCCGTGGTGGTTACGGCATGACTGATGGCAGTCGCTCACATCCGGGAGGCGAGGAGGTTCGAATCCCCCCGCCGGCAACCTTGAAGATGGTCTTCTGTGGTTTCCCATCTTCCTTCCAGGCAAATGCCGGGGTTGGTCCCTAACTATAGGCCACAGCCGCTACCTTCCAACTCCTCGTCCTTACAATCCAACTTCCCTCCTTCCCTCCCCAACGGTACTTGTAGCTCACCCATTGGGTGTCCGTCTCGAAGCAGCTACAAAACTGGCGAGCCGAACATGTCCTCGGACACTCCCGGCACTAAAAGCCATACGCTAAAAAAAAAAAACATGATGATGATATTCTTTTTGTTTTAAGGGGCCTAACATCTAGGTTATCAGCCCCTAATGGTTTGGATGATAGTGAAAGATGAGATGAGAATGAAAACTATAACTAAAACTAACTACAAACTAACATACTAGAAGAAGAAATGGTAAACAAATAAAGGATAAGGCAAATAAAGGACAGGAGAGAAAGAAATGCCCTCAACCCTCGAAAAATGAGGATTGAGGGACTTGGAAGGATTGAGGGACTTGGAAGGAAGGAGAGCCATGAAAGGCAAATAAGAAAGGGAAAGAGAAGAGGGCCCGTCCCAAGGTCAGAGGAAAAAGAGGTCAAAACGGACCCAGCTCAGGAATCCCTCAGGGCCGCCAACTCCCAAACTCACCAGCCGTGAGCCTTTGAAGGTGTAGCACTATCCAGGGTGCACCAGAAGTGGTGGGGCTGCATACACCCTGCCTCCTTGAGGGCCTTGAGCAGAAGGCAGGAGATAACATGAAAAGATAAAGAAGGCTGACCCCTCGAAGAATGAGGGTAACAGGAAAGATAAGACAAGGGCCAATTAAGGCAGGAAAGTGAAAGACTCCCTAGGCCTCGGATACACTAACACCATCGGGGTCAGAAGAGAACAAGAGTTGACCAAGAGAGGTCGACAGGAAAGAAAGAGGGAGAGAAGCCCGACACAAGTAAGTGGAAGCAATGCCGGACTCAGCTGGGATCCCGTGGTCGCCAACCCACGTCCCACTCCAACAGGGAGGAGGTGGTGCAATGTTTTAGGGTGGAATCATGTATGGTCGCCGTACCCCTCTTGTGTACATCAAAGGGCGTATAACAGGCATACGTTACAGGGATGCTATCCTGGCACCTGTAGTGAAAGGCTATGCTGACAATTTCGACCCAAATTTCACTTTCGTGGATGATAACGCTCGCCCGCACAGGAGAATGGTGTTCACAGAATGGAATGGCCTGCCTATTCTCCTGATCTCAATTGTGTAGAGCAGGCGTGGACACTGCTTAATAAGTCCACCCTCACTTTCATCCTCACTGTGCTCCATGGCAAGACGCAAACCTTTTTTTGATTGTGTAGGTTTCCGGTTAACGGAGACAAGTCTGTGCTAAAATAATTAAACCAAGGACATGCATATAATGGATATAAGTATATAACAAATAGTTCCGTGAAGAACAAAAGCCTATTTTCATATTTCCTACTTATGTTAGTTGCCACTATCAACATACAAAATTTCAGTTTCATTGCTGTAATAGATTCGTAGATATAGAGAACCGACTAAATATTGCGGATGGTCGCCATGTTGGATTTTTATATAATATGTAGGTCTTAGAGTTATGTACTGTTACATGAAATTTTTTGTGTACGTGCAGTATTCAAACTTCAATCGCATGATTAGGACACAAGAAGCAAAAACGAGATTTTAAAATTTCGCACAGCTGCCATCTTGTGGTTATGGAAACAATTGAACTAAATTAGATACCAGTGCATTACAATGTGTATAAATATTTGCTGTACCAAGTTTCATTGCGTTAGGATCCATAAATCGCGAAAAAAGTATATTCAAAATTTTCAAATTCGCTTGGCCACCATATTCGTTTGGTTGATAACCGGTTTTTGAAAGTCTTATAGATGAACTTCCAGTAGTGCCCTTTATCTCCGTACAAAATTTCAGGGTGGTACCGCTAATAGTTTCAGAGATATAGAATGCCGGTGAAATATTTCGCACAGCCGCCATCTTGTGGTTATGTAAACAATTGAAAGAAGTTAGATGTCGGTGCATTACAATGTTTATAAACTTATACTGTATCAAGTTTTATTGCGTTTGGTTGGATAAATCGCGAGAAACGTCTATTTAAATGGCGCAACTTCGCTTGGCCGCCATGTTGCTTTTGTAGTTACCAGGTTTTCAAAAGTCACATAGGTGAACTTCTAGTAGCTCCCTTTATCACCTCCAGGGTGATATCGGTAATAGTTTCGGAGATATTGAATGCTGGTGAAATATTTCGCACAGCCGCCATGTTGGATTGATGAGACGTAACAAAATTTGAAGGGCACGGTCGGGGTCATCCGGAATAGTGCTATGAACTTACCGAGTTTCACTGAAATCGCTCCAGTCTTTAGAAGTTATTAGGGGGGACACACACCATCTCACACACACACGCACAGACAGACACACGGACAAAAGGTGATGCCATATGCCTTTTTTTTTTTTTCATAAATGAAAATAGGCTAAAAATGCAGCTTCGGTGGCGTAGTTGGTAACATGCTGAGATTCAATGTCCAAGATCGCGGGTTCAAACCCTGCCAAAGTCGTCGGATTTTGTAAGAGCGTTAAAAATCCCTCAGTATCTCTTCCTTCGGAGGGGAAGTAAAGCCGGCGGTCCCATGTCATAGATTTATGGCATGTTAAAGAATCTTCCACTACTGTAATTACACCTATGTGAAGCTAAATTATAGGTTAAAAATTTGAACAACGCTCTTAGGTTCCAACATTCGTCGCCAGGAGCCGACTGCGGTGGCGTCTAGGAACCAAGTTCTGAACTAGTAGTCGTAGTGGCGTTTGGCGGCAAAAGTAGGAACTACTTGAAATTCAATGTCTGCAGTCCTTACTTGAATTAAAAACGGAGAACACACACTAATACAGTCATTACAATTAACATCGGTTATCAGACAGATCCTACACACACCCAAAGTACATGGGGCTACATGACCGCGTTGTCGCAGCCCCTTAACTGAGGAACCAACCAACCAACTGAGAAAGAAAAATGGTGAAAATTCCTTATTCAATGCTGTGTTCACATATTTCTGCTACTGTAAGTCTTTTACTGTTGTGTTAAGATCAAGCACAACTCTTGCTTTTGAAGCCATAATGACTGCTGCCGAACTATGTCAGTAATGTAAGTTTAGAAGTGCTCAGTTAACTGCCTAAACCGGACCCTTAATATACCAGAAACCAAAACAAAGTTTGGAACGGAGGTATTTCCTATGTAAAATGACACTGTAAACCAGAAAAATGCCTAACGCGGAAACGGAAAGAAATTCTGTAACTGTAGGCGTAATAATAATAATAATAATAATATAGTATGGCATCGGCGCCGGGTGCAAGCTTTGTTATTTGACACCCAGAGGGAAGCTTGCATGTGGAATTGTGTTGTTCCTTGAAGCACTATGAAAGTCAAGGAGGTTAGATATCTAAGCTCCTTGACTCTATACCGCTTTCTAGTAGAGAAATGAGGAACTTTGTGTTGGCAGAAAATCCCGATATTAATTTTGCCATTATGAAATGGCCTACTGAATTCAAATGGGTTCCTTACCATGCCAACATCGTATGACATGCGTGTCATGATTTTTACCGCCTTTCAAAAATCACTTACCACGGCCAGGAGCGAACCTACAAGCTAGGGGTTAGTAATAATAATAATAATAATAATAATAATATCGCATGGCCTTGGGTACCGGGTGCAAGCTTTGTTATTTGACACCCATAGGGTAGCTTGCTTGCCGAATTTCGTTGTTCCTTGACTATGAAAGTCAAGGAGGTTAGATGTTAGATATCTAAGCTCCTTGAACACTATTGCGCTTTCTAGTAGAGAAATGAGGAACTTTGTGTTGGAGGAAAATCCCGAGATTAATTTTGCCATTTTGCCTACTGAATTCAAATGGGTTCTTTGACATGCCAACATCATATGACATGCGTATTGTATTTTTGCCGCCTTTCAAAAAAAAAACACTTACCACGGCCAGGAGCGAACCTGCAAGCTTGAGGTTAGTAGACCGACACAATAACCACTCACCCACCGTGGCGAGCGTAAATAACCTGACTAAGACGGATTATCTTATAAAAAGTAAAAAAAAATCAACCCCTGGCACTATCCAGCCCATGACGGGTTAAGGCCGACCAAGCGACCGCTGCCCAGCCATTTGGCCTGCAGATATTGGGGTGACGCGTCATCAGCGCGTCGGGTCCCCTCGGCCGTTAATCTTGGTATTCGTGATCGGGGCGCTGTCTCACTGTCAGACAGCTACTCAATTGTCCTCACGAGGCTGAGTGCACCCCGTTCCAACCCCCACGTCAGTTTTAAAATCCCTGACGGAGCCGGGGATCGAACCCGGGGCCTCCGGGTGAGAGGCAAGCGCGCTACCCCAACACCACGGGGTCGGCTGGATTATCTTATCCATAATACAAAGCTATGTACAGTACTAAATTTTGAGCGCTACTGTAGCCTAGTAGCACGAAAGTTCTAGAAAACATTTAACGACTGAAGACATTTAAAGTGCAGCTGATATTGCTGCCGAAAACAGCAAGGGCAAAGTCGTGGAAGAAATGGACGACGACGAAGATAAAGGCAACGAAAGGGAGCTAAAAATACACACTCTTGGAGAGAAGCACTATCTGTTGTGAGTGACTTTCAGGAATTTGCAGCTTCCAAGAATGTTCCAGAACTCCTGGAGTTAATGCACGATGCAAAGGAGATCATACAACGTTCTCTTGTAAAGAAGTCGCGACAATGCACTTTGAAAGACTTGTGGAAACGAGCAGAGAAACAGAAATCTTTGTACGTAAGTTGAAAATACAGTGTAATACATGTGAACCTATTTTCTTTTTCATTTACAGACCTATATTTTAAATTATTATTTCGTTGTAATGCTATGCGATAATATAGTACCGGTATTTCTTTGTGGTGTATTTTGTCTTATTAACACACAGACCTTTGTAAAACGGAAACCCGTGAAAACGAAAAAAAAAACTTAACGAGCCTTACAGTAGTCGCATATGATGTACACATCTGACATAGAAGAAACCTCACGTGAATGTTGATACACCGGTATTTTATAATATTATTGGCACAAATATTAATCTATTGTAAAAGGGAGTGTTTTTTTACAGATATTGTAGTTTATAATACGGAACTCATTTTATTAGATGATTTGTAGCTTCCACCAGAACTAGCCTAAATAATGAATACGATAAGAATCTACTAGATTAATAGACCCGACACCGCTCATAACCTTAAATTCCTTATAAATAGGCCAACTTTCGAGTAAATGCAATATGCAGAGCAGTAGATCATGAAAGGCTTGCCCAGTTCCCGGACCTCTTGATTCACAGACCAACACGTAATTTCGGATTCTGTTTAAATGAGTCATATTGATATGATTAGCAGCAGAATATCAAGGAGGCAGTACGAGAGTAGAAATATCAAGTAGGCAGTGAATAAAAAAAGAGAGAGTCTTGGTATTGTTATGTAGTATTAGTGTGTAAATAAAAAAAGATACGAGCCTAATACAGTAGTCGCATATGATGTGTAACATCTGACATGTTATCCTACTCGTATACTACACAGCTTGGACATTCTTAAAATGTTAATTTACACTCAATTTTCAGACTGGTTCTATGATGAATGTATAGATTGAATTGGAGATATTCTACTGTCACATTTGTGGCGCAGCGGTCAAGCTGTTAGTCTCTCACCAAGGTAGACCGTGTTTGATTCCCGGTCAATACATGTGAGACTTTCGAATTGAAATGCCATGTCCTGTGGTTCGCATTCCACGTAAAAGGGAGATACCGTGGATCATGATCGTGAGATTAACGGACACGCAAAACTACAAGCTTCCTTCCTTCCTCTTACATTAATAATTCATAATAACAAAGTGACACACAACGTCGACAGTACTCTCAAATACTGTGAGCACATTCCTCAGTAACTATAACATTCATTATTCTCAAGGCTCTCATACAGTTCATCGTAAACAATCAAAACATGGCTTCCTACAATCATGAAATGACCTAGTCTCACATATGATGAAAATACAGCTTTTATTCCACTCATATAACAACATTCTGTCACTGCCGGCTGGATCGCAACACTCCTGGTTGCTTTAAACTGCCTGCCCATTCGACACTCACAGGCGTACAAGATATATGCATTAATTCACCGCTAGGTGCAGCACCAACGCACTGAGATTGCCGCGGCTTTTTAAAGGGGAAGATACCTGAAACGAAGGATTGTTATGTTTGGAGGCATAATACCGAGATTGACGGACGTAAAAACATTACACTAAGTTAGTTCCTTTGTTATTCTAACATCTAAAAGTATTCAGACACATACTTACGAGCAAATTTTCAGTATAAAGGAAAGCAAAAATACATGTGGTGGAGGCCATTGTTTTTAAGGGGCGAAATGTCTAGCTCATTTTCCCGTAATTATGCAGATGATAATAAAAATATAACAACTTCTAAGTGGCTTAAATCTAACTTACATACTTGGCGAGATGAAAAGAAAAGAATAAGGACAATAAAAGACAAGGAAAAGAAATGCCTCCGGTCCCCGAAAAATGGGATGATGATTTATTTAGGGACTTTGCTACATCGTGGTCATGTAGCCCCATGTACTTGGGTGTGAGTTGAATTTGTCTGATAACCCGTCTTATTGTGATGGCTGTATTATACATTTTTACAGATTTATTCGACAGATTGTTTATTTTTTACTTATTATTTTACTTACAAATTTATTTATTAATTTAATTATTTATTTTCTTATTTATTTGCTTATTTATTTACATGTTTATTTACTTACATGTTTATTTACTTACATATTTATTTATTTAATTATGTATTCTCTTATTTATTTGCTTATTTATTTACTTACTTATTTTTTACTTACTTACATGTTTATTTACTTACATATTTATGTATTTAATTATTTATTTTCTTATTTATTTGTTTACTTATTTATTTACTTACTTATTTATTCACGTATATATTTATTTACTCATTTACTTATATATGATTTATTTAATTATTTATTTTCTTATTTATTTGTTTACTTATTTATTTGCTTATTTATTCACTTATTTATTTACTTACATATTTCTTAAATTATTTACTTACATATTTATTTACTTACATATTTATTGTCTCACGTATTTACTCAATCATTCATTCATGTATGTAATTATTTATTTATTTGCTTCCCCTGCGTCACCTTCTCTGGAAATTGCACGTAACCACATCCCACGCAGTGAATTGTCCGATGGTATCTCATGAAATAAGATTCCCCGGTATTCTAACTTGCCCTGTTCTGATTTACAAAAGGGCACGCAGCAGTACAGCATTATAAAATCATTCAGAATACATTCTAAACACAACTTTGCCATTATCATTAACACATAACTTATGTCTGCCACAGTAACTTGGTGCTGCTTCCTAGCGCCTCTATTTGGAAACGAGGTTGTACACTGAAACCAATGCTGTAATCGTTGAATGGGCAGGCAGTTTAAAGCAGCCAGGAGGGGTACGATCCAGCCGGCAGTGCATTCTGTTATGCATTTAATATTTGACTACTCACCCAAAGCTTGACAATAATGCCGCTTACTTAAATGTCATTTGTCGTCTTTGTCCTACCCCATGTGATATTCAACCTTGAACGTGAAGCTTCATAAACAGCTCAATGACAAATGAAAGTCGGTGAAACATTTGCCACTGTGCTCGTCAAACCAGTGCCTGCTAAATGCACTGCCTACTGTATTCCCATAACATTCTCGCGCTACAGAGCACACACTGCCTTGTTTCCAATACACACATTTTCACTTGTACATCCAGCTGGCAGTGCGTCTTCACTTCCGTCCGATCCACTTCCGTCCCCAGTTTTCAAAATCACTCCCACAAAACTATCCAGCAACCGAGTGGAAAGATGTTACACATCAACAAGAAGTTCCGTGAAGAACTCTACAGCCTACTTTTCATGCCAATGATTATTCTACAGTATATGAACCTATCTAGAATAATGACAAAATTAAGTTGGTAATATCGAAATATCTAATTAGTTCAAAATATACCTGGTATAATGTAGCCTAATAGAGCACTACAGTTGGCAGCCCTGGTGACTGAATACCTGGTATAATGTAGCCTAATAGAGCACTACATTTGGCAGCCCTGGTGACAGAATATATTCTTAGTTCCATTTCTTAAGGTACAGAATACAAAATTTGGTTGAAGTCCAATGGACGTTACATGCAGTTAGACACTATATCTATCAGCACGCGTAAAAGCATGTTGCCAACAATATCATGCGTGTGCTGGTCAGAAATAATCTGAAATATTATGATATCTTGTGCCAATTTTGGATGAAATCCATTTGTTAGTATAGAAGTTACATGTATTTTAAAATTGGACATATCAGCAGGCCTAGAATCATGTTGTCAGCACTGCCTTGTATTAATTACTCCAAATTAATCTAGAATGTCAAGTGCTATACGTGTGCAAAGTATAGAGCTGTTGGCTTGCATACTTTCTGATATATTGATATTAGGGTAAAAAAATATAGACAGCATTTATTAACAGTTGGCAGCCCTGATTGCTCTTAACAATACCTATAGTCATATCTGTTGTGGTACACATAGCACATACGAAATTTGGTTGAAATCCAACTGATAGTATAGAAGTTACAAGTTTTAAAAAATTGGTACTATCAGCAGGCTTATAATCATGTTGGTAGAACTGACGTATATAAGTTACTCCAAATTAATCTAAAATGTCAGAATATACGTGTGCATAGTTTAAAGCTGTTGGCTTGCATACTTTCTGATATATTGATATTTGGATTTAAATAAAAAATAGAGAGAGCAATTATTAACAGTTGGCAGCCCTGGTGGCTCTTAAGAATACGCTCAGTCATATCTGTCTATGTACAGATATTACATACAAAATTTGGTTGAAATCCAATTGATAGTGTAGAAGTTATATGCATTTAAACATTGGACCTATCAGAAGGCTTAAAATTATTTTGGCAACACTGTCATGGTTGGCCTCCTGGAAATTAAACTGAAACAGTTTTATCTACATGTGTGCCAATTTTGAGATAGCTCCCATGCATACCTAGCAAGATATCCAACATGGAGCTCAAATTTCTAGTGCATTTTTTCAGCAGTTGGTAGCACTGACATCATTTTCAAATATGGACGTGAGATATTCCGATGCACATCTTTACTCATACTAAATTTGGTTTTGATTGCTGCAGCCGTTTAGGAGTTGATAGGGGGACACACACACACAGCCAGACAGACAGACAGAAGGACAGACAGACAGACAGACAGATAGACAGACAGACAGACAGACACACATTTTCCCGGATCGATCTCATAAGTCTACTTTTTCCTCATTTTTGCAAAATGTGAAAAGTAGGCTAAAAATATTGTTATGTGTTGATGAATGTCCATGAGATTTCGATCCCACTTACACTTTTCCGTCCGATCCACTTCCGTCCCATTTTTCAAAATCACTCTCACAAAAATATCCAGCAACCGAGTGGAAAGATGTTACACATCAATAAATCCGGAACTATTGCGTTCCGTTGTAGGCAGGTATTACTCTAGTCGAATTCAACGCTGATTGGCAAGATTCGAGACAAAGACAGGGATATGTTGGTTGATAGCTCATTAAAGCGAGCATTGGGAAAGGCTTGGGGGGACAGGAAACAAGCAATTAGCCGTACACTTTAACGTGTAATTTGGAGAACAAAATAAGAAAGACCTATTTTCACATTCCCTGTTAGCTTCACCTTTTACTGCAGAGAAGGTAGTCTTTCATTGGGTGCATCCTAATTTTCTAACCGCTGCATTACGGAACTTGGAAAATCTCCTGTTAAAATGAATCTTTTAGCGGCATCGGTAGCTTAATTGGTAGCATGCTGAGCTTCTATGCCCAAGATCGCGGGTTCAAACCCGGCCGAAGTCGTAGGATTTTCTAAGAGCGTTAAAAATCCCTCAGTATGCCTTCCTTCGGAGGGGAATTAAAGCCGGCGGACCCATGTCATAGATTTATGGCATGAAAAAGTACCTACCGGTAATTACACTTGTGGAAGCAAACATTTGTAGGTTAGTTTGAAAACGCTCTATTAGTTCCAACGTTCACCACCGGGTGCTGACAGCGATAGCATTTAGTAGCCGCGTCCGCAGCTAGGTGTCGTGGATGGTAGCATTTGGTGCCAAAAATAGGAACTACTTGAAAGAATTAATCGTCTGCAGTCAGTCTTTACTTGAATTAAAACAGATAACACACACTAATACAGCCATCACAATTAACACCGGTTATCAGACAGATTCTAAACACACCCAAAGTACACGGGGCAACATGATCGCGTTGTTGCAGCCCCTAAACTAAGGAACCAACCAACCAACCAAAATGCATATTTTGATTTACGCTGTCCGCGTGACAGAGTGTCCGTTTAATGAAGGGAGTTAGTTATTGTTGTTTTAAGGGGGGGGGGGAAGAACTACGAGGTCATGTAACACTTCTTTTACACCTAAGTTCACGGGACCGTCAAATATATCCTTTTAATAAAGGGTCTGTTAAAGGCAAGTTTTAAAATTTGAAACATATCAAGATAAATTAAATTCGTTCCAGGTTACGAAAAGTTCTTCCTCATTCAGAAACCACAGCTACAAGAATATAATGGCCAAAGAATTAGTTGAGTTTCACATTTCATGTCCTGCCTCTGTAATTCTGTTTTTAATTTATCCCACCACAAAGGGTTTCCATATTTCCACCAAGCTGGAAATTGTCATCAACCACAATTGTCTCATATTTTCAGGAGAACGCAATTGTTGTTGGCCACAGAAGTCATAAATTCCACAAGCTAAATTCCTGAGTAGGAAAGAGAGGGGAGAAATTGTCCCTTACGCTCTGAAACATGGCTTTTAGGCCTTAAGATATACTGTAAATGGAAATTAGTTCAACGTCATAATTTAGTACTTACAGTATATTACAGTAATACTAAAAGCTGCTTATTGAGTGTTGCCTTCATAGCCTAATCAAATAATTGATTTTTAATCGGTCAACATCTTAGTGTGCCCAATTAAATTAGGGGTGTACCGGCGTTAGGGAGTAACGCCATTAGTAGTAACCGTTACATTTTACAGTGATGAGAGGGTAACGACGCGACGTTACTTTTTAAAATAACTATAACTGTAGCATAGCTATTTTTAAGAGTAACGAAGGTACAGTGCTATTTCTTTTCCCATTCTCTCCAGTTTATTTAGGCGAACATTTTGGACGTTGCACTTTTCATCTCGGTAATTTATAAGGTACGTTCAAAAAGTAACGAGCCGGAGGCTGGAATGCGCAAACCGGTGACGACATCGGCTAATCGTGGCGTGTGTAACGAGGTGTGGATCCGACCAGAGCGTGGAAGGTCACAGACCGTCGCTAGAGGCTACACGTGCACGTCACGTGACAATACAAAGTGAGCAGCAGCATGCATCAATCGTCCAACGCTGGCAGTCGCATTGCAAACAGTGACATGGAGGCGTCAACCGAAGAGCAAAGAGGTGTTGTTCGGTTTCTGACAGCGGAAGGAGTAGGGGGAACGGACATTCATCGCCGAATGTCACAAGTGTACGGCGAACACTGCATGTCCCTTGCAAGGGTCAAGGCGTGGAGCAAACGCTTCAGGGAAGGACGGGTGTCGTTAGCTGATGATGCCCCGTCTGGGGCACCCCCCTGTATTACCGATGACAACGTCCAGCTGGTTGATGCACTCATTACCCAGGACCGCCGAGAGACAGTGAACGCCATAGCCGCCGTGGTCGCTCCACGACAATGCACGACCTCGTACGGCCAACACAGTCGCGGCACTCATGCAGAAATTCAAATGGGAGCCTCTCGGCCACCCTCCATAGAGTCCAGACCTCTCTCCCTGTGATTACGCCATGTTTGGTCCCCTGAAAAGGGCTCTGCGGGGCCAACGATTCACCTCGGACGCCGACGTCCAGCTGTACATGCGGAACTGGTTCACATCGCAGCCCAGGGAATTTCATGAGACAGTCATTCACCGCTTCGTGTCACAGTGGGACAAGTGCCTCAACAGCTAGGGCCAATACTTCTAAAATACAGTACTGGTTTCTGCAATTATGCCTCCGGCTCGTTACTTTTTGAACGCACCTTATATAAAGAAGGATGAAGTGTTGAAAACTTCTGGACGTAGATTCATAAATTTATTGCATATTTCATACTATTTTCCAGTTACCGTAAAGGTTCGTGCTGATTTTGTCTCTGTGTTTGGGATTCTAACTACAACGGTTGATCCGATATCGTTATAATAATGTTATTGGTTTTACGTCCCTTTTAACTACTCTGGCTTTTAGAAACGCCCGGTTGTCGGAATTTTCCCCCAAAAGGGATCTTTAACGTGCCAGTAAATCTACTGACACGGCTCACTCGCATTTGCGCACCCTCAAATGCCATCTGACTTTGCCAGGATACGAACCTTCAACCATGGGCCCAGCAAGCGAGAACGTTACCGCTGACTCACGCAGCCAATCCAAACTAACGGAGGTCATGGAAGATAAGACGTACGTGAGTGTTAGGTCACAAAATGCAAGGGAAGAATATGGTCGCCCAAGGTAATCTCTATATACAGGGTCTTTATATTTGCTTGGCAAGGACATTCTCGCTCACGCGCTCCGCCAGTGACTGCTCAGTTCCCGGCTGCAGGGCGCGCGTATTGACGGCAGAATACGGTGCTGAAAATCAGTATCATGCATTTTTACTCACCATGCTTACAGTAGATGCTGAAAATATTCCCCATCCGCTGCCAAACATTACCGGCATCTCCTTATGAAGTTTCCGGTTACTCTGCTTAATTTAGCTCAGTCAAGAAATAACGACATTTACGTCTATTTTTATTGTTGACTGAACCTCTACATTTGAATCTCTTAGCCAGTTGCCTTATTGTCCGATTTATAGGAATGGGTCTCCCTGGAAATGTCATTCGAAACTTTTGTCTTGTTCTAGCGCACGTTATGAGCGGCACGTAGGCTATTGTGCAAACCTTCGCTCGACCTTGGCCGCCGGTCCCGGGCCAGGTTGGCGCGTAGTCACCAGCCGTATTCACTCGCTCTTTTGTAGACTCCGAGCTCTGAGCTAATTGGGTGTTTCAGTCTTGTGTTTTATAAAGCTACTGTGTACCGGTACTGTATATCGTATTGTGTAGTGTTTTATTGTGATTGTGTGTAGTGCTGTAATGCCTTATGTAAAATATTCGTTACGTGAACTAGTATATCTGCACAATACGTACACAAAGTGCAGGAAATCGTGCGCTAGAACAAGACAAAAGTTTCGAGTGAGATTTCCAGGGAGACCCATTCCGATAAATCGGACAATAAGACAACTGGCTAAGAGATTCAAATGTACAGGTTCCGTAAACAATTAAAAAAAGTCCTGTCGGCACGCCGGAAGGCGGAGGTAGATTTCACCGGGCAAACTTGGAGTTAGGCGAAAATAGGCAGAATATGCAGGTTTTCGTAGAAAGCTGACCTCATTTATTGCGAGAAAGTTTTTTTTTTATAACTGGAGCTTAATTAACTTTGTTTTTCATCATTTTATGCATATTATAAACATTTTATTGTCTTGTGGGGGGACAGTAACCTTCTTGTCATTTGGGGTCCATTTTTAAACTTGTGGTCACACTGTCCTGGTGCAAGGTTTCGACACTGATGTGTAACTATCTAACTGTCTGTTACTTCTTCACGCAAAACTTTATCTCCCGCAGAGATTTTGGTTGGTTCCTCAGTTCGGGGCTGCGACAACGCGGTCATGTAACCCCGTGTACTTTGGGTGAGGGTAGAATCTGTCTGATAAACGGTGTGAATTGTGATGGCTGTATTAGTCTGTAATTCAGGTAAGGACTGCAGACGGTCAATTTCAAGCAGTAGTTCCTAATGTTGCTACCAAATACTACCGTCAACGACACATAGCTGTGAACTTGGCTACTAGATGCCACCGCAACCAGCAACGAACGTTGGAACTTCCCCTCCAAAGGAAAGCATACTGAGGGATTTTTAGCTCTCTTAGAAAATCCGACGACTTCGGCCGGCTTTGAACCCGCGATCTTGGGCATAGAAGTCCAGCATGCTACCAGTTAAGTCACCGAAGCCGCTTCACACTTAGCCAGATGGAAACCTGAATGTGATCTCGTGCGAGTGCGTTGTCATGGCAACGTCTGATGGCTCATCCCTCATCAATTTAGTAGTGTTGTCATGGCAACCTTTGATGCCTCTTGGCATTTTCTTATAATTCCGAAATTATTTTTCTCATCCCTTGGCGTAATGGTGGGTCATATCAAAAATTCTTTCAGACAAATGTTTTAGGTAATTATTAGGGGAATATTGTCCATTTTGTACGGTTTTGATATTGTCCCTATTAAGAGAGATATGATTAACGTTTCCCGAAAAACCCACTTTCTCTCACCCTTTTGGTCAATGGTTGGTGCTATCAAAAAACTTTTCAAACATAATTTTTTGGGCCTTATCCGACACATTGTATGAACTTTGAATGGATTCGATATTTCAAATATTAAGAGAGTTATAGCTATATTTCACTTTTTCGAGAAAAAAAAGCCCCCCCATTTTCACCCTCGTCCACTGATTGTGCCCATTTACGAACTCGACCGAGATTTTATAGGGATACATAATATGTAAAAATTTCAAAGTGATTGGCTCAAAATTGCGGTAGTTATCGTGTCCACAAGAAAGTGATATATATATATAGATAGATACATATACATATATACATAAATTATATATAAACTTTTGAACTGACGGTAGTTTTGGGGTCTAGGGGATGTGAAACGCGAAGATATGTCGAAATTTTCCGGAAGTCGAAACATGGTACCCATTGCAATAGTTAGCTTTCTAATGAAATCTACCTAATAGACGTAAATGTCTAAATTAACCAGAGTAACCGGAAACTTCATAAGGAGATGCCGGTAATGTTTGGCAGCGGATGGGGAACATTTTCAGCATCTACTGTAAATATGGTGAGTAAAAATGCATGATACTGATTTTCAGCACCGTATTCTACCGTATATACGCGCGTGCGGCAGCCGGGAACTGAGCAGTCACTGGCGGAGCGCGTGAGCGAGAATGTCCTTGCCATGCAAAAATAAAGACCCTGTATACAAAAATGAAAGTTTGTCTGTTTTTTCTGAATTTATACGGAAATTTGCGTTATTAACGCGTTTCAGACTGTTTTATGACGGATGCGCGCGAAAATAAAATTGTTGTCTGTCTGTTTGTTTGTCTGTCTGTCTGTTTGTCTGTGGACAACTTTCATGTCCTTATAAATCGAGAACGACTGGGTTGATCAACGTAAAATTTGCTATAGATATCCATCAGAAGCACGACACCAATCATTAATGTAATTCTTCTCCGTACTTCTCATAAAAGGGGGTCCACCCCCTTAAAATACATGCTGAAATTGGCGTAGAAGGGTGAGACAAAGCTCATTTTCAGCCCCTCAATGTGAGAAACGAAACTCTATTTATTACATGTCTCTGAAAGTTTACAAATGGCTATAAGGTTATCACGGAACCAACTAAAACTGTAAAATTCATCAATGCGCTTAAGGGGGTCAAGGCGTACCCTAGATTTTTTTCACACGACTTACACATGCCATACTGTATGTCGTACAGGAGTCTATTATATCTCCAAACAGCAACATTATTTTCAAAAATTCCTGAATTGAAATAGTATTTTTTGCGGCTATTAGGAATTTGGGCCATTGGAGGCTAAAAAAACTGAATTTTCATGTACCATAAGCCTTTATCTTTTTTTTTTTTAGCGTATGGCTTTTCAGTGCCGGGAGTGTCCGAGGACATGTTCGGCTCGCCAGTTTTGTAGCTGCTTCGAGACGGACACCCAATGGGTGAGCTACAAGTACCGTTGGGGAGGAAAGTTGGAAGGGAAGGGCGAGGAGTTGGAAGGTAGCGGCTGTGGCCTATAGTTAGGGACCAACCCCGGCATTTGCCTGGAAGGAAGATGGAAAACCACAGAAGACCATCTTCAAGGTTGCCGGCGGGGGGATTCGAACCTCCTCGCCTCCCGGATGTGAGCGACTGCTATTAGTCATGCCGTAACGACCACGGCTAACTCACCCGGTTATCATTTATTGATGGGGTCTTACATGGATGGGGACTTGACACAACGGTGGTCATTGTTTATGTGACGTGTATTGCGTTTCGTCTACGAGGTTTTCAATTTTATTTTTACATCAGGAAGTACACATCAGGTACATTTAGATTGAGGGCAAATTTTAACTAATCATTTTTCTTTGTCGACAAACAGGTTCCAAGCCCCTACCCATTGCAACAGTAGCTCAATTGATAACGTCTGGTTATTAATACCGAAGACCGTTCGAAGAATGTGTACTTCTGCTAGTACTGTAATATCCATGCAGGTGCTGTTAGTCAGTTATCCAATCACTCATTACAATCACAACACTAGATTCGCTCAAATGCACATTTATGCGTTCGTGCACTCGTTCTTGTTCGAGAAAGCTAAATAATTGGATGTCGTTTGAATTTCAGCATTATGCATTATTCGTGTAACCAGGTTATTCAAGGTTCGTTATATCTGAGCACTGAACGTTGAAATGTTCATTCTTGGTATGCACCTGCCATGATACGGGAGTAACCTTGATATTAAATGTGAACTTATCTTGAATCACATCCTCTGAGCCACCATACATAGAGATTGAGACTGTCACCAAAATGTCCTGGAATCGATTCCCGATTCTGACAAGAAATACAATTCTGGTTTGACAGTGAACTTCACGAAGCTGAATCTTCCGATCACCCTGAAAATCATTTGAATAGACCTACGGGAACCCGGGATAATTAGAACATTGTGTCAGTCATAACATAACTAAAGAGAACTCGATGTCGTTGTTGTTGTTGTTTGATTCTTCAGTCTTTTGACTGGTTTGATGCAGCTCTCCATGCCTTCCTGTCCTGAGCTAATCGTTTCATCTCTACATAGCTACCACACCTTACATCCGAGGCAATCCATTTAACATATTCTAACCTGGGTCTACTAACCCTAACCCCGTGGCACTACAGCCCTTGAAGGGCCTAGGCCTACCAAGGCCTACCAAGCGACCGCTGCCCAGCCATTTGGCCTGCAGATTTTGGGGTGACGCGTGGTCAGCGCGTCGGGTCCCCTCGGCCGTTAATTTTGGTTTTCGTGACCGGGGCACTGTCTCACTGCCAGACAGCTACTCAATTGTCCTCACGAGGCTGAGTGCACCCCGTTCCAACCCTCACGTCAGTTTTAAAATCCCTGACGGAGCCGGGGATCGAACCCGGGGCCTCCGGGCGAGAGGCAGGCGCGCTACCCCTACACTACGGGGCCGGCAACCTGGGTCTACCCCTACAGTTTTTATCCTCGACCCTTCCTTCCATAACTAAGTTAGCTATACCTTGGTGTTTTAGTATGTATCCGACTAACCTGATTCTAAGCCTGCTGATAGGTCCAATTTTAAAATACATGTAACTTCTATACTAACTAATGGATTTAGATAGTTAGTTAGTTGTTGTTTTAAGGGGCAGAACTACGAGGTCATCTGCCCCTCTTAACACAGATTAAAGAATACAAATTTGGAATTGAATTTAAAATTTTGAGGTAGACACCTAGATTTTAAAAAGTCCTAAAATTAATAAAGCAAAAACAAAAAATTAAATAAAAATTAAAATTAAAAAAATAAACAAAAATTACGGAAAAACAAAAAATTGCCATTCACAAACGAACAAGTCGTTGAGTCAATGTTCACTGGCCCTAACCCACTCTCACTTATAAAGCGGATAACGCGATCATCAGCCACCACGTCATCGGCTAACATGAGTTTGAGTGTCATCTGCAAACCAAGGTTTCTTCAAGTCAGCAAGATCCACACACTCGGTTAAAATGTGGGCCACGGTGAAAACGGCTCCACGGGTACAAAGTGGGGGGTCTTCCCTTCTCATCAGGTACGAGTGAGTGTATTTTGGATGACCTATCCTTAGCCTACACAAAATGACGGACTCTCTCCGTGACCGGAAAGAGATCCGCCACACGCGAGTAGTTCCCTTGATCGCTCTCAGTTTACTGGGCAGGGGGTCTAACTAATGGATTTCATCCAAAATTGGCACAACAATAGATCATTATATTTCAGATTATTTCTGACCAACACATGCATGACATTGTTGCCAAGACGATTTTACGCGCGCTGATAGATCCAATGTCTAACGGCATGTAACGTCCATGCTAACCATTGGACTTCAACCAAATTTTGTATGCTGTACCTTAAGAGATGGAACTAAGAATATATTCAGTCACCAGGGCTACCAACTGTAGTGGTCTATTGGGCTACATTATACCAGGTATATTTCGAACAAATCAGAAATTTCTATATTACCAACTCAATTTCGTCATTATTCTAGATAGGTCCAAATAGATTAATCATGGGCATGAATCTTAAATTTTAAGAAAAGTAGGCTCTTTACTTCGTCACGGAACTTCTTGTTGTTATATATTAAATGCAGCCAATTGACATAACAGTGTATTGTAATTGAACGCCCATACAATTTCAAGTACTTTCAACTTTGGCTACTGTCACTGACACCTAGCGGCGAACGTTGGAACTCGATAGAGCGTTTCTAACCAAACAAATTTGGCTACACACTACCAATTGTAGTGGTAGGTTCTTTTACATGCCATAAATCTAGGACATGTGCCCGCCGGCTTTACTTCCCCTCCGAAGGAAGGCATACTGAAGGATTTTAACGCTCTTAAAATTCCGACGACTTCGGCCGGGTTTGAACCCGCGATCTTGGGCATAGCAGTTCAGCATACTACCGACTATGCCACCGAAGCCACTAATAATTTATTTTTGTAAACCGGTTACTGTAAGTAATTTGTTTATTGCAGTATTTAGGTAGACTTTGTGTGTAAAACAATTGAGGTGTAAAAGAATTTGAAGTTCACCTCCGGTTCGTCATATAAATCATCGTGTTGAGAGTAAACACCAACTCGAAGAACGAATTCTGAAACAAAATGCCAGTCAACGCTTGCATGTTGCAACGGGGCGGACCATTTGGCTCCTGGACGCCTTTCACTACGGCCGACACACAGCATGGCCGGTACCGTGCTGGATGCGACCGTGCCAGATGCGACCCGTGCCGAAGTAAACCACCAATTTGCCATCGAGCCACTAGCGACCCAAGCACAGATGTATCGGTGGAATCTGGGAATTTCTAACACATCTGTCTCTGCTAAAATTCCACTTAGGTTAGGTGCCGTAAAAATTGAAGAAAATTGAAAATTGACGGTTTTTCAGTTTTTTCTTTCATAAGCAAGTTTATGGGTTCTCTCAAAAAATAGCAAAGGTTTTAAGCCACAATGCGTCGTATATCCCGTATTAACAGAGATCTAAGAACTAAGTTTATTTTCGAAGTGATGTAACTCCAACTGGTATTTATTTCCAATGTCTTATATCCATGTTGACCAATCCGATTGCTCTCTGGACATCACGTGATATCACGTGATAAATCAAGGCCATGGCTAACTTTGCAGAATATCTAGACCATCAGTTTGTGTTTGTTGTGTTAAAGCAATTTAAAGGTTGATAATTGGCACTCAAAGCGTATGTCAATATATGATTATTTCCAAAAGGTCCTAACTCCAACTTACAGGAGACGATTACCACAATTCCCATTGATAGGAGATTTTTTAAACGTGTGCATAAAAGTAATGAATGAAATTACATTATATTCATAATCATATCTGAATTTAATTATACGAAGATAAAACAACGCGGTTTCTGAAATTTGCATTACATGGATTTACGTCACTTTGGAAATAAGATCTTCAATTCTTCTCTCGAACAATGGGTCGCATGGGGCACTGTAAGCTGCTAGCAGGGTCGCTAGAGCCACGATTTTTACTGGGTCGCATCCGGCACGGTCGCACTCGGCACGTAATCCCTTGGCAAGGGGGACAAAGACTGCTCGCGTCCATAGTATTCCATAAACTACATGTGTCCCCTGGGTGGTGCTAAAGAACAGTCACTCCGTGGGAAACATCTACACCAAGGAGATTAGGCAGCCAGGCAATCCCAGTGATCTCCTGGCTCTAAATATTGCTTGATGTCACAAAACGTGAATACAAATAGCCATTCTCAGGGGTTTCCAGCTAAGAACTATAGAAGGCATAAGTAGATCGAAATGTCAAGTACTACAAAAAATCCTATTACAAAATGAAATCGAATATTTGTATGTAGATTTATGTAGATAGATGTACTTTCAATAGCTTGAATTTGTTTCAAATTTCGTGTATGTGATAATTTAATGTTTTAATGTGCCATACGCTAGATATACTGTCATCATATTTAGTAGATTTATACTTAAACATTAACGTGAAGAAGACAAAAATATTAGTTTTGTCATTTAGAATTTCACGGCCCGTGTTTCTATTCATAATGTTGAATTTTGGGCTTATGCCGTGTTTTATTATATTAATATTCGACGCGTTTCGAAAGAAACCATGTCTTTCTTCGTCAGGAAAAATCTGGAATACGACAATGTTGCTAAGAGAAAGCAACGAAGAACATATAGAAGGTGCCCAAAGATGGACGCCATTATAGCCCCATGTTAGGGACAACGGAAAGCAGCAGTGAATTACTTTCTCAGGGTTCTGATAATAGGTAGCCAGGATTCACTGAGATTGTAGCCGGTGTCGCGGTTGACATTATCTGGGTGTTTACGTATTTCAACCGCCTCCCTGATGATTCTGGGACGATATTGCTTTATACGGGCAAGAACATCCACTCCTTGGAACATGACATCATGGCCAGGTGTTAAAGCTTGATCGGCAACAGCTGATTTATCAGGTTGAATGAGCCTGATACATCTATTATGTTCCTTAATGCGAGTGCATATTGTTCTCGAAGTCTGCCCGATGTAAACCTTGCCACAAGTACAGGGAACTCTGTAGATACCCGGTTGTTGCGATTTAGGCAAACTGTCCTTAGTTGGTCGCAGGAGTTGCCTAATCTTAACAGAAGTTCCAAATACAGTCCGTATGTTGTACCGACGTAGGATTTTAGCAATACGATCCGTCGTGTTATGTATGTAAGGTAGGTAAGCAGTTTCTCTTACATATCTTTTCTCAACTGACGTCCTATTATTATTTGTTGGTTTCAGAACCTTAGAGATCAAAGCCTTGCTATAACCGTTGCTCTCAAAGGTGGTTCGCAAGGTATTAATTTCTTCTTGTAAAGAAGACACTTCACAAATCCTCCTAGCCCGGGTAGTTAGAGTTGTAAGGATACCATGTTTCTGGGCAGGGTGATGGTGAGAACTTGCGTGGAGATATCTATTGGTGTGTGTTGGCTTACGAAAAACGCTGTGTCCTAAAGATCCATCCTCTTTCTTGGTGACGAGAACATCTAAAAACGGTATTTTGCCGTCAGATTCCTTTTCCATGGTGAAACAAATAGAAGGGTGCTGGAGATTAAGGTGATCCAGGAAATGGCTAAGATTTTCCTCACCTTCCGTCCAAACAACGAACGTGTCATCCACATAACGCCACCAGATCTTTGGTTTGAAAGGAGCCGACGACAAAGCTTTCTCTTCAAAGTTCTCCATGAAGAAATTAGCCACAACAGGAGAGAGAGGACTACCCATGGCCACACCATCAGTCTGCTCATAAATATTCCCATTCCATAGAAAGTAGGAGGAGGTCATGCAGTGATAAAAAAAAGTCTTGTGATGTCTTCAGGAAAAAAGCCATTAATGAGAGACATAACACCATCAATAGGTACTCTCGTAAACAGAGACACCACGTCGAGACTCACTAGAAGGTCCTGATTTCTCCGAGAGCTATTCCGTACAAGTCCGCTAGATGGTATCTGACAATGACCTCGATGGTATGTATTCATTGCCTCGACTCGTTGGTCGCTAGATGTCATCTGAGGAATAATTCCGATGTTCACTTGACTTCTCTGTGGCCCATCATGGGTCTCCGTATTACTAAGTATTTCATGGAAATTGCCGTAAGATGGATCCACCTGTTCTGTAGTCATTATGTCTGACGTTTCTATACAATCATTTTGGCTAACCTCAATAACCTCTTGATGAGAATTCTGTGTAGTTATAATGTTAATCTCTAGCATGGATTTCATGTCACTAAAACAATCCACAATGACACTCACCATTCTATGGATATCTTCCTTAGTCTCTTTCTTCATGTATCCGCCTGCATCTGCGGTATTCTGTATAAATCGGAGAGCAACATGTAACCGACTTTCAATCTCGTCCGCCATTATTGCAATATTGAAACCACATTTATTTTTAGATTTTACATATCTTCCTCTATTTTTCTACATAGTTGCCTTGTTTATTTAGGCGCTTGTCATACCTTAAAACTAAGTTCTGAAATCCCTCTGCATAAAAGTTTGACGTGTGCTCTGACGACCAAGAATTCACACTTGAGGAAAATCCATTGATAGGGTGCCGGACTTAGCGTACCGCGGACAAAACGCACCACGTGATTTTCGAGGACATAACGTATCACCTTGGTCGTTATCTACCAAAGAACGGTTTTCCCGTAATCCCCAAATATTTACGCTAGGACATAACGTACCACTTGATGTCAGACGGACATTCCAGTTACAGGTTCATTACCACATAAACATCAGTGGCGATCAAACTGTGTGGCTTTAAACATTTTGGTATTGTAACATGGAGTTGTGAACAACGAATAAGGGCGGTTTATGTGCGCACTTCGACGGATAGCCGGCCCCGTGGTGTTGGGGTAGCGCGCCTGCCTCTCACCCGGAGGCCCCGGGTTCGATCCCCGGCTCCGTCAGGGATTTTAAAACTGACGGGAGGGTTGGAACGGGGTGCACTCAGCCTCGTGAGTAGCTGTCTGACAGTGAGACAGCGCCCCGAACACGAATACCAAGATTAACGGCCGAGGGGACCCGACGCGCTGATCACGCGTCACCCCAATATCTGCAGGCCAAATGGCTGGGCAGCGGTCGCTTGGTCGGCCTTAGCCCGTCATGGGCTGGATAGTGCCAGGGGTTGACTTTTTGTTGTTGACTTCGACGGATGAAGTACGAATTGTACATTGAAAGTTCAAAGAGAAAGAAGAAATGTCAAGTATGATGAACGGCTTGACAGAGTATGAAGAGAATGGAAACTTGAAATCAGCTCTCTCATATTCACAGAACTTGGAATGAAACTTCACATAGCGAACTTGCTATTCACTTAGAATGAAACATCCCATGACGAACTTCCTATTCGCTAGGATATAAATCCACAAAAACTTTTTTTTATTAAGAAAACATAGTAAAGAAAACGAAAAAGTACAGAGCTTAACCACAGCTGATTTTTAACACGCCAAAATGTTTATAAACATTTTGCCAGTCCAAAGCCTGGATAAAGTGTGATGGGAATCATATTTTATATTAGTTTATGTTATGTTAATGCCCACGTAGCCTATTTATTACCAGGATTAATTGAGCAATACCGAGCAAGTGGCCGTGCGGTTAGGGTTTGATGCACCCTAAATACTTCCCACTCTTTCAAATGGTACGTTATGTCATTAGCTGACTCTTCGCAGGTAATCAGCCAGCCAAGTGGTACGTTATGTCCTATAACCCATTGATAGAGTGGTTATCATGAATCATCGGTCCTCGTGAATTTTCGTGTCAATTGCAGTCACCAAGTCATCTGTGATCACAGACCTGAGCGTTCGTCGTCATGAACATTTTCACGGCCACTTTTGAACTCGCGTACCCATTTTCGCACTTTACCTTCCGTCATTGCATTATCACCAGACACCTCACAAAGCTGACGATGAATGTCTGCAGCCGACATGTTTCTTGCACTCAAAAAACGTATCACAGATCGTACCTCACACGCGGCGGGCGAATCGATAATCTTGAACATTGTAAAGATGCACAGTTTAGCGTACAGGTTAGCTACACACCTGCAACTGACGGCTGCTTGTTCGCAAAGGATGCCGGCAGGTAGCGCGCACGCTTGTTGCGACGTGCATACTAACTAAGGGCTATAAAAATCCCTTACTTTAAAAACAGCCCTCGTATATGCTAAAATATGCTGTTATGTTCAGATTATGCAATAAATCCGATAAACCCACAAAATATGCTTTCGCATATGCACATATGCATTTTCAAAATATCCGGTCCCTAGTGATTTATATTTATTGATATTTATCGCAAGGCTTTTAGCGCCGGGAGTGTCCGAGGACATGTTCGGCTCGCCTGAGTCTGTAGCTGCTTCCAGCGGACCCCCTTACTAGGGTGAGCTACAAGTTCCGTTCAATTTCAAGTAGTTCCAACTTTCGCCACCAGAAATCAATGATACCTAGTGGTGAACGTTGGAACTTTGATAGAGCGTTCCGACGAAATCTAACCTAACAATTTAGCTTCACACAAGTTTAGTCTGTGAAAGGATTTTTTACATCCATGACATGGGACCGCCAGCTTTACTTCCCCTCCGAAGGAAGGCATACTGAAGGATTTTTAACGCTCTTAAAAATCCGACGACTTCGGCTGGGTTTGAAACCCCTATATTGGGCACAGCAGTTCAGCATGCTACCAACTACGCCACCGAAGCCGCTTCCCTACTGATCACACACCCTTTTAAGAACCATGTCCTTTCTTTTGTGATGTCCAGGGGACCATCATGGTTCTCAGGATCTAACAGTACGTGTAATTATTCTCTCTGTATAAGAGAGGCATTCCTGTTCGTCACATCGAATATTCCTACACTGCCGGGAGTGTCCGAGGACATGTTCGGCTCGCCAGTTTGTAGCTGCTTCTAGGGGACACCCATGGGGTGAGCTACAAGTACCGTATGGTTTGAGGTTCAGCGAGCATTGTTACTCGCAGTGATACAACATGCGACGAAAGCTCGTCCTTATGTTTTGCACAGCAGTGTATTTAGTTTGATTTATGTGCTCCAATGTGGTCGTAAATAAATAAATAAATAAATAAATAAATAAATAATGGATAAATAAATAAATAAATAAATAAATAGACAAATTACGAGCCTTGCAATAGTCGCATATGATGTGTAACATCTGACATGTTATTCGAATAATTCCATATTAAGAATGAACTCATAGTGCTACCTTGTGCCAGCAAACATGAAGGATTCCTTTTTGTTATTACCATCGTCTTTTTTTTTTTTTTTTGCGTATGGCTTTTAGTGCCGGGAGTGTCAGAGGACATGTTCGGCTCACCAGTTTGTATCTGCTTCTAGGCGGACAGCCATGAGTTGAGCTACAAGTACCGTCGCGTGTGTTGTCTGGGGAGGAAAGTTTGAATGTAAGGACGAGGAGTTGGAAGGTAGCGGCTGTGGACTATAGTTAGGGACCAACCCCGGCATTTGCCTGGAAGGAAGATGGGGAACCACAGAATACCATCGTTAAGGTTGCCGGCGGGGGATTCGAACCTCCTCGCCTCCCGGATTTGAGCGACTGCCAGCATCCACGCCGTAACGACCACGGCTAACTCACCCGGTATTACCATCGGTAAGTTCTCATTACTATTATTTCTGCAATAACTACTTGTAAAACTCCAGTGACAAATCCTTTCAGCAAATATGATATAATGAATATTTTCACACCAAAGAACTACAGTTTGAAGATTATTTATTGTAGGAATATCTGTAATGGTGTCTCCAAACCTTGAGGTAAACCGTATGCGATTTACATTCCACATAGCCACATGGCCAACAGTACGTCGTTGTAGCAATCTCTGCCACCGCGCGCTACTTGTAAAACTCCTGTGCCAAATCCTTTCAGCAAATATGATATAATGATTATTTTCACACAAAAGAACGACAACTTGAAGATGATTCATTTTAGGAATTTCTTGAATGGGGCCTCCAAACCTTGAATTAAACCGTATGCTACATACATTACACATAGTGCTGTATTTTGGCCGACAGTACCTCGAGTGCTTTCATTAAATAAGAATACAGAAAAAGTAGTAAGATTTAATAAATCATAATTGTTTTCAGCAAATATGAAATAAAAATCCACAGCCTGCTTCCAGTCTCCGACCGGGTCAGGAATGGAATGCATGAAGCCCCCATCTAGCGGCGAGGATATGAACTGTGCCGGCTGCCGAGGCCTGACGCACTCCTCTGGGGCAATGATTAAATGAATGACACATGAAATGAAATGATAGTGGAGAGTGTTGCTGGAATGAAATGTTGTCAGGGAAAACCGGAGTACCCGGAGAAAAACCTGTCTGCCTCCGTTTTGCCCAGCACAGATCTCACATGGAGTGACCGGGATTTGAACCACGGACCCAGTGGTGAGAGGCCGGCGTGCTGCCGCCTAAGCCATGGAGGCTTATTCAGCAAATATGATTTAATGAAAATGTTCACACCAATGAACGACAGTTTGAAGATGATTTATTGTAGGAATATCTGTAAAGGGGCCTCTAAACCTTGAAGTAAACCTTATGCGATTTTCATTCCATATAGCCACATGGCCGACAGTATGTCATTGTACCAATCTCCGCCACCACGCGCGCTCTTTCTTTCCGATGCATTTCCGTCCCACTTCCGTCCCTTTTTACAAAATCACCCCCAAACAAAAATATACAGCAACCGAATGGAATGATGTTACACATCAATAAATAAATACATAAATAGATAAATATATACATAGATAAATAGATATATAGATACATAGATAAATAGATGGTCAACATAAATAATAGGTGAGATTAGGCTAATCAAACTGGAAGAAGGGGACATCTCACGGGTTCACCCTTAAGCCCCAAAACTAGATTTTTTAAAAAGCTGATTAAACATGAAACTCTAGTATAAGGGCTAGAAGAGGGTTAACTCAGCCTCGAGAGGTAAAACTGAGAAGATATGGGTTCGATTCCTAACTCAGCCACCTTTGAAGTGGTTTTCCGTAGTTTCCCATTTCTACTCCAAGAAAACGCAGGGATGGCTTCTAACTTCAATCCACGGTCGCCACTCACTACTACACCGCAATAACACAGGTTGTCAGACAAACTCTACACACACCAAAGGACATGGGGCTAAATGACCGCTATGTTCAACCCATCAAATGAATTAACAACAACAAAATAATGTGTGTCATTTTACTTCGCTCAATTAATGCTACGAAGCTCTTACTTACACCGAAAATACACAAGAGTAAAAATAAGTAATTGCCGACAAGACTAATATTAAACACAGTAATATTCTTCAAATTGCTCTTCAAAGAAATTGAACTCATACAGACCCACATGCTCTTTTTACGACACTGTTCGCGGTTCCTTTCAAATTATTAAGCTAATGTTTGTACTTCTGCGTTTGCATCTGTCTAACTTTTTGTGTCTTTCCTCCTCTAGACTATAATTTCATAAACACCTGTATTAATTTTGTTCTTTAGTACTCTGCTTATATTCAATGGTGAATTCAGGATTTCCTTCAGAAAGGAACATTAAATATTAAAAATGAAAGTAAATAAGACATGAATAATGTAAAATTAACAATTAAAAATTAACGATGAACAATAAAAATTAAATATTAAAGGTTTACAATAAACATTAACAATTAAAAATTGGAAATTAGAAATGAACAACTAAAATAAAAAATTTAATTAAACAATAGCTTTCGCAGATGATGTTGCAATTTTCTCTAATTCTCCTGACACGGCCACACAACAAATCAATCAATTACAGGTGCAAGCAGCAAAGGCAGGTCTTCAGATTTCGTTTCAGAAAACGCAGTTTATAACGAACTTCAAGTCAGAACCCAGAGAACTTATGGTGAATGGAGGACAAATAACACAGGTAGAGAAATTCAAATACCTGGGTGAATGGATTGAACCCAACATTCGTGAAAAGGAGGCTTTCGTGGCACGGATTAACAAAATGGAAATGGCTTACCATTTAACCAGACATTTACAAAACACGATCAATGTCCTTCAAGGGCAAACTGAGGCACTACGTTACCGTTATTCTCCCGGAGGCGTTATATGCATCAGAATGCCTGTCGATGAATAAGAAAGGCCTGGCAGAACAACTCGAAACCAAAGAGAGGAAGATTCTGAGAAAGATCTTGGGACCGGTCAAGGAACGAGGAGAGTATAGAAGACGACACAACGATGAACTTTATCTACACGTGGAGAAAATAACGGACACCATTCGCAAAAGAAGACTCTCATTTTATGGCCATTTAACACGAATGAACTCTGGAAGATTGTCCAATCGAATCTGTGCCTACTTTGTGGGAAAGAAACCCAAAGGGATCTGGTTTACAGAGTTGAAAAAAGACCTACAAGAACTGGGGATATCACATGAGGACATCTTGGAACGTGACTCATTGACGAAGAAACTTGGGTCGATACAGAGTTTTCAGCCAAAACCTATATTGAAAACCGGCAAGAAGTGGACCGAAGAACGGAAGGAAGCTCACCGAAGAAGAATGCGCGAATACTGGGCCAATTTTAAAGAAAGAGGGAAAAGGCAGTTGAAATAACGTGGTCCATAGACGACCGAAAATAAAAAATAAAATTAAACAATAGTCTAATAATTAAAAATTAATAATTAACAATTATTAATTAACAATACAAAATTTAAAATTACAATTAAATATTAACAATTAAAAATTGCTATTACAGTAGATATTAACAATTTTAAAAAATAGGTCCCAGGAATTAACCTGGGAGGAGTCCTTTTGGCTCTGGGCAAATGGGAGTGAAATGCGTCGTTGCCTGTCAACTGCAACCATAACATATTGGATTCAGCAAGAGAATCCAACTAGCCTCTTTCACTCCAACTCCAGCACATAACCTACAAGAGGTGTCCCTGTTAAGTCGAGCAACTCAGTGGAAGGTTGGGTAACCAATCCCAGCGGGAAACTAGGTCGGCGAGTCGATCAATGCTGGGGGCTCCAAGGCTCACAACCTTGGTAGTACCCTGGTCGGTGTGAAACATCACTGACCCCAAACTACAGTTTTTCAACTGTTCAAAGCATGGAGGAAAGTTCAGCAAAAGCTACTACCCCAGGTGGTAACCAATCCACCTTTGCCTTGAGCGAAGCATGCAGGCCTTCGGAATCTGGGGAGCCTGCGCCGACATGCTTGGGGGTATCGGAGACTCCAGAAAAGATCCAACACAAACGCCGGAATTTCTTTGCTACCTTTAACACGAATTCCCTTCGGAAGATTGGTAAACTGAAACAACTAACTGATTCCTTATCCCAACATCAAATCCTGATTGCAGCAATTCAAGAAACGAGATTCACAGATGAACAAGCCTTTGAGTCAGAAGGCTACAGAATTTTTAAAGGTAAAACTGGTAAACGTGTAATAAAAACAGTTCCCAACCTTGGAACAGGATTCATCGTCAGTAGGAAGATTTTGGATTCAATCATTGGCTTCAACTCGCCTAGCAGTCGAGTTTCAACTCTCTCCTTCCGGAGCACAAACAAAGTTTATACTGTTGTAAATGTCCATGCGCCAATCAATCAAGTTAAAAAGAGAGACCCGGATGGAACGGATAGATTCTGGGAAGACCTTGAAGATGTTCTCTGTAAGATTCCAGACAAACACACGATTATGCTTCTTGGAGATTTCAATGCACAGCTGGGTAAGGAAAGAAAGTTCCAAAACATTATCGGAAACTATCCGGCTCACCAGAGAACAAATCGCAATGGCGAGAGGCTCGTAGAACTATGTAAGGCTTTCAATCTTGTTATAAAATCCACAGCGTTCAAACACCTTCCCAGAAAACAGAAGACTTGGACATCTCCGAATCCAAATCTCGGCGAATTTCAAATTGATCACGTCGCAATTGCATGTAAAGCTCAGAGAGAAATACAGAATGTGAAGGTTCTAAGAAATGCCAATCTAGATTCGGCGTCTTAAAAAGATCAATCGATTTGATACTGAAAAACTACGATTGTGCTCTGAATTTACTAAAAAACTAGAATCTTGGAATCCCGAAAACTGGGATGAACTACAACAGGCCCTGGTCACAACAGCACAGGAGACAGTTCCACTGACGAAGTCAAAGAAACATGCGTGGAGGAATAATGCATGTGATTCAGTGGTAAAGCAAAGACAACTTGCCTGGCAGAAATGGAACTCGGGAAAGAACCAAGACAATTGGGAAAACTTCGTGAACGAGAGACAACGCGCTGCAAGAATCATCCGCAGTGTAAAACGTGCCTACAACAAGAGCCAACTAACTCAAATTGAGCTAGACTTTCAGAGGAACAACACAAGGGACTTCTACAGAACCTTCAAACGCAATCCAAGCAAATACAATCCTCCGAGTCTACAGTTCAAAGACTCAAATGGGAGACTAGCTTACAGTGAGAAAGAAAATTGCCAGATTCTAGCGAAATACTTTGAATCCCTCCTTAATTATGAGACTCTAAACTCCACTTTCTCATTTGAAGACAACATGCAAGTCCACCCAGATTCATCCCCTCCAACGAAAGAAGAAATCAAACAGATTATCGAGTCACTTAAGAACAACAAGGCACCAGATGAGGACTCGATAATCGCCGAACTGTGGAAGTATGCTGGTGAAAAGATGATTGATAAATTGACTGACATTCTCAAGGAGATTTGGGAAACTGAGAAACTTCCACGTGACTGGACTTCTGCCGTGATTCATCCCCTGCTTAAGAAAGGTGACAAAACGGACGTTAACAACTACCGCGGCATTTCCCTCCTACTGATAACTTACAAAATTATTTCAAAAGCTCTGCAGATTAGGGCAGAACAACAACTTGATCCACAATTACGAGAGTACCAAGGAGGGTTCATGAAAGAGTGCTCATGTGCCGAACAAATTATGAATCTGAAATCCATCCTTTTCTATCTGAAGCAAAGGAACAAGAAATTTGTGGTAACCTTCGTCGACTTCAAGAAGGCCTATGATTCGATTGATAGAATAGCTCTTATTCAAATTCTAAAGGAATTTGGATTGGATAATAAAACCAGGGCAATCATTCAACAGACCTTAGCTAACACAACCTCCAGAGTCAAGTTCAGAGGAGAAATTTCAGAGTCTTTCGAAATTAAGACAGGAGTTAGGCAGGGAGATGGGCTTTCACCCCTGCTCTTCAACTGTGCACTTGAATAAGTCATCCGCGAGTGGTGCAAAGAAATGAACGATGGGGTCCAAAATGGAGTACGACTGGGTTACAAGAACATGAACCTTTCTATTGATTGCCTAGCTTTTGCAGATGATCTTGCAATTTTCTCCGACTCTTTAGACATGGCCACAAAACAAATTAACCAGCTGCAGGTACAGGCAACAAAAGTTGGTCTTCCGATCTCTTTGGAGAAAACACACTTCATAACTAACATCAAGCCAGCACCAAGGGAACTAAAAGTAAACCAGGGGAAAATCAAACGGACAGATAAGTTTAAATATCTTGGCGAGTGGGTAGAACCCAACGTGTGTGAGAAAGAAACCTTCACTTCGCGCATGAACAAAATGGAAATGGTGTACCAACTCACCAAGGACGTTTACAACAAAAAGTCAATATCCCTGAACGCAAAACTTAGGCATTATTGCACTGTCATACGACCAGAGGCTCTGTACCCAGCGGAATGCCTCACCACGAACAAGAAAGGCCTGGTAGAAAAATTGGAGATCAAGGAAAGAAAGATCTTGAGGAAAATTCTTGGCCCGATTAAAGACAACGGTGAATATAGACGGCGGCATAACTATGAGCTGTATATTCATGTCCAGAAGATCTCTGATATAATGAGGAAAAGGAGGATTGCATTTTATGGCCACTTGCTTAGAATGAAACCCACACGGTTGACGAACCGGACCTTTAACTATTTTAAAAATAAGAAGACCAAGCCAGCTTGGTTCGAAGAGGTGGAATGTGACCTGCAAGAGATGGAAATTACCTGTGGGGATATTCAAGAACGCAATTCCCTCAGGAAGAAACTACACGACCACCAGGGTTTTCAGGAAAAACCGAAGTTGAAGACGGGAAAGATGTGGACGGAAGAAAGAAAAGAGCAACACCGGCAACGTATGAAGGAACACTGGGCAAATATCAAAGCCCAGAGAAGCCAGTTGAAATAACGTGGTCCTTAGTTGGCCGATACGATTAAAGAAGAATTTAAAAAAATAACGATGAACAATTAAACATTAAACATTAACAATTAAGAATTGAAAAATAGAAATTAGAAATAAACAATTAAAAATAAATAATTAAAAATTAAACAATAACAATAAAAAATAACAAATGAAAATTTAAAATTACAATTAAAAAATAATAATTAAAATTAAAATTAACAATTAGAAATTAATCTCAAATTAGAATAGCCGCCTTGTGGCGCATGGACAAAGACTTGGAAATTCTCAGTATCATCAAAAGGAGTAAACTAGAATACTTTGGTCATTCCATGCGGAACAACAATTAATTATCCAAGGGAAGATTGATGGTATTAGGGGCCCAGGACGCAGACGAATATCCTGGCTAAAGAACTTAAGCCAGTGGTTTGGACTTAATACAGTGTCACTGATTAGAACAGCTATGGACAAACAGCAGATCATGCTACTAATCGCCAATGTTCTTGGAGGACGAGGCACTTGAAGAAGAAGAAGAAGAAGAAGAAGAAGAAGAAGAAGAAGAAAAAGAAGAAGAAGATTACCCATTCAAAATTAGTAATTAAAATTGAAAATTAATATTAAAAAGTAAACAAGGTTGCTGATGATAACCACATTGTGGTCGAAACTAGTCCTATGATATTAAACAACATATAATAAATAAATTAATTGACTATTGGTGTGTTCACACACTGCATAACCACTTGCTACACAATCTGTCTGTCTCTATCTCTCTCTCTCTAGCCTGTTAATAGCAATTTACTGTTTTGCTGCATGTCAGGTTTTACAAAGAGAAAAAAGAATTAGTAACGACCAATAAATTTTGCATACCATCACACACCAAAACCGGAAGTAAAGCACTTTTTTATTTTTATTTTTTATTTTTTTCCGTGTTCGTTCCGCAATAAGGATTTCAAGACAACCCGTTCCCCCCACTTCCATTACCCTCCCGCATACTGTATATCCAAGGTCCCTCCCACACCGCTACCTCTGACCAGTTACAGTACATGAACCTGTAGTTATGTCATAATCAGAATACCAGCCTACTTCCATGTAATTACACCCTCCTCTCCTCCCCCTCCCCCTCCTTACCACCTCCACACTTGCAGATTAGAGCAACTCGTACGGTTGGCTAGTGTTTTATCTAGTTCTCCAGAATTACAAATGGCGGATACAATGCTGTTTAATATTCGGCAATAAGAATTAGAGACTAATTTGAAACCCATGTTCTAGGAATCACCGTCACAATGGTCGAATAGTAGTATTACTCATTTCGATAAGTACGGTATCAAGAAGGGATCTGACATTTATGAGGAGAACTGCAGTGTTTCCAACGTAGTAATTCTTGGCCCAGAACCTACAGACTGCTCCGATTCAACACGGAACTATAAAATGGGTTGCCTACCCACCCGCAATCGGCTTGAAATCTGCTCGCAGCGCTCTAGCGACGGGGATGAATTCAATTTCACTGATTGCCGCCTTCTTATGCAGCATTGCAAAGTATTTTGCTCTTTCAAAATATATTTACACAAGCTTCACGATACGTTTGAACGATTTCTGTTTCAGAACTTATTATTTTGCGCTTCTGTTAATGGCTTTGCAGAGCATTTCTATGAAATAAAATTTATGGCCAACCAGCGCACTCCTCCAGACTGGCGAGAGAAGTTGTTTCCTGGCCGGTGGATAGGAATTGGCACCTGATCTGACCGTCCAGGATTTCTTCATTTAGGGCTACACCAGATCGATAGTATTTTTATGATCACCACTAACACCCGAAGAAATGGAGCTCGTCCTGTAAATGTCCATTTGCAGTAGATGTAACGTCTGTGATGAATTAACTTTTTAAGTCACATCGAAGACTGATCACAATTTTGTAACAAATCATTTCCAAATTGTATCTCGGTTTGTGGTATTGGATTAAAAAGCAATAAATTGTGTTGTAAATAAAATACAACACAAAAATACTTTGTGTAGTAATAAACTATGTTAAAAATAAAATTTTATTTCATAGAAATGCTCTGCAAAAGCCATTAACAGAAACGTAAAATAACAAGTTATGAAACAGAAATCGTTCAAACTTATTGTGAAGCCCGTGTAAATATATTTTTGAAGAGCAAAATTCTCTGCAATGCTGCATAAGAAGGTGGCAATCAGTGAAATCGAACTCAGCCCCGTCGCTATCGCGCTGCGAGCAGATTTCAAGCCGATGGCGGGTGGGTAGGCAACCCATTTTACAGTTCCGTGTTGAATCGGAACAGGCTGTACATTTTTTAGCCTACTTTCGATTTTTGCAAAAAATGAAAGTAGACTTATGAGATCAACACAGGGCGAAAAAAGTGTGTCTGTCTGTGTGTGTGTATGTGTGTGTGAGTCTGTGTGTGTCTGTGTGTGTGTGTGTGTGTGTGTGTGTGTGAGTGTGTGTACTCTGAATGTCTTTCCCCCCCTATCAATTCGAACACGGTGAATGCGAATTGAACGAAATTTGGTACAAAGGTAGCACTAGCAAAGGACACCTCAGTGTCATGTTTTATATCGCCGCCATCTTGACGGAAACGTAATGGCGGCCACACAAATGTTCAAAGCTTAAATCAAATTACGACTAACCTAATCATCCGATCTCTACCAAATTTTGCAACGACATACCTTTATGGGGGGGAGCATCCTTTGACCAAACCAATAGGTCATCAGCGTAATAGTTTGCGGATGGCGGCCATCTTTGTGTGAAAATCGATTCCCCCTATTAATTCGAACACGGTGCAACCGAATGGAACGAAATTTGGTACAGAGGTAGTACTAACAAAAGGCACCTAAGTGTCATGTTTTATATCGCCGCCATCTTGACGGAAACGTAATGGTGGCCACACAAATGTTCAAAGCTTAAATCAAATTACGATTAACCTAATCATCCGATCTCTACCAAATTTTGCAACTACATACCTTTATGGAGGGAGCATCCTTTGACCAATCTAATAGGTCATTCACCTGATAGTTTGCGGATGGCGGCCATCTTTATGTCAAAATTGATTCCCCCTATTAATTCGAACACGGTGGAACCGAATGGAACGAAATTTGGTACAGAGGTAGCACTAGCAAAGGGCACCTCAGTGTCATGTTTTATATCGCCACCATCTTGACTGAAACGTAATGGCGGCCACACGAATGTTCAAAGCTTAAATCAAATTACGATTAACCTAATCATCCGATCTCTACCAAATTTTGCAACTACATACCTTTATGGAGGGAGCATCCTTTGACCAATCTAATAGGTCATTCACCTAATAGTTTGCGGATGGAGGCCATCTTTATGTCAAAATTGATTCCCCCTATTAATTCGAACACGGTGGAACCGAATGGAACGAAATTTGGTACAGAGGTAGTACTAGCAAAGGGCACCTCAGTGTCATGTTTTATATCGCCGCCATCTTGACTGAAACGTAATGGCGGCCACACGAATGTTCAAAGCTTAAATAAAATTACAATTAACCTAATCATCCGATCTCTACCAAATTTTGCAACTACATACCTTTATGGAGGGAGCATCCTTTGACCAATCTAATAGGTCATTCGCCTAATAGTTTGCGGATGGCGGCCATCTTTGTGTCAGAATCGATTCCCCCTATTAATTCAAACACGCTGAAACCAAATGGAACGAAATTTGGTATAGAGGTAGCACTAGCAAAGGGCACCTCAGTGTCATGTTTTATATCACCGCTATCTTGATGGAAACGTAATCGCGGCCACCCAAATGTTAAAAGCTAAAATGTAATTACGACCAACCTAATAATCTAGTCTCTACCTAATTTTGCAACACCATATCTTTATGTGGGAAACATATTCTGACCAAACTGCAAGAACATCAGCCCAATAGTTTGCAGATGGTGGCCAAGTATGTGTGCAAATCGATTCCCCCTATCAATTCAAACACGGTGAAACCGAATTGAACGAAATTTGGTACAGAGGTAGCACTAGCAAAGGGCACCTCATATTCATGTTTAATATCCCTATAGCACGTTGTATTTCAACAAGCTCCTACAACCAACATTCAATCATACTCCTTGAAAAGGACAAAGAGTTATAACAATACCCATGCATTTAGGAGAAAGTAGGCTATATGTTCTTTACTGAACATCTTGTTTTCTTTTTTTTTTTCTAGAAAAGATTCCCGAGAAAAGAGCTCTGTCTTTGGGAACAGTACATAGTTCATTATACAGATGACGGACTAACTATAATAATATTTGAGGCAGGGAGATCAAAAACCCACTAACTCCAATTTTTGGCGAAATTGAGTTATTGGGTGGATGGGGCTTTTTAGGTTGTTCCGCATGGATGGAAGGCAGGAATACTCTAATTCCGTCATTCGTTTGCATACAGGAGGTTGTTTTAAAATCCATGGAAATCAAAACACCTCTTATTCCATGGAATTAGAGTGTTCTTGCTTCCTATGCTTTATTTACTGATAGATGGCGACACCATCGCTTAACCAGTTGAGCAGAGAATGATGGTCCAGTTCTTTTACACCTTGATACAGGAGGGGCGCATTCATTTTATAGAGCAACATTATCCCATGAGAGGATACAGTTTCTTACCAAAGACCGTGATTTTGGTCATATTGAGAGTCACAAAAAGAAACAAGAAACTGAGGAAACACCAAGCCAGTGGTTTGACATTGTAAGAAGTTCCGTTGGATATGTTGTACAGGTCAAACAAAGTATAATATATGCCTATCCTCAACATTTCTCCAAAATATTCAAGAAAAAGCAAGTACTAAAGAAACTAAGCATATTCCAACCGAGGAATTCCTCATATCAGAAAGTAAAGTGATACGATATTCAGCATCCCACAAAAATAAAATCCATGCGAGTAAAACTATGATAAGTAAAATATGAAGTCGATTTAACATCCAGAGACCCAATACAACAGCATCTCTCCCCACTCAACAAAAGTACAACTCACACTTGCCACCAAAAATAGAAAAAGCAAAAAGACTTGCAAAATTTAATGAAGTTCACTTCTGAGGAAAGTCGGATGTGTTACAAAACTCTATTTGCTGGCTGTAATAACCCTGATTCACAGACTGAACAAGAGAGTGAAAGTGAAACAGAATATCTGTACCACAAATCAGAGTGAAGAAAGTATTACGTTCATTTGTGGTTTTGTTTCTGCATTTTGGAATTATTTAGATTAGAGTGGATTTCAGACTCTCGTTGTACCTTTGAAATTTAAATTTAAAAAAGCGCAATGATAATTTTCATAATCAAATTTTATATTCTATCCTTTCATACGGTAGTTATGATACATTAGAACCTTTCCTGTCATATTTATTGCCTATTTCATATTTCATACACTCCGGAAGTTTAAAAAAAACTAACTCCACCACTATTTAATTCAAATTGTAGCCTTAAATAATATAAACACTTAGGTTATAAAGTATTTAATTGAAAAAGAATATACTTTTACTTAATATGATCACATAAACCCATAAGATTTAAGATCAGTGAGGAAGATAATCGGTTTTTTCTGTCTCCTGTAAAATTTGGTTTACTGGAGTTAGCGGGTTTTTGATTTCCCTGCCTCATTTATTGCTGCCAAATAGCCATCAATCCACTTTTGCACAACAATTACACATAACAGACATCTACTAAATTATCCTCACGAGGCTGAGAGCACGCCGTTCCAGCCCTCACGTCAGTTTCTAAAATCCCTGACTGAGTTGGAAATCGAACCCGGGGCCTCCGGGTGCAAATCAGGCGCGCTACCCCAACACCACGGGGCCAGATAATAATAGACTAATATCGTATGGCCTCGGGTGCCAGGTGTAATCTTTGTTATTTGACACCCAGAGGGCAGCTTGCATGTCGAATTTCGTTGTTCCTTGAAGCACTATGAAAGTCAAGGAGGCCTCTCACCAAGGTGGACCGGGTACGATTCCCGGTCAATTTATGTGAGATTTTCGAAGTGAAATGCCATGTCATGCGGTTCGGATTCCACGTAAAAAGAAGGTCCCGTGGCTCATGATCGTGAGATTGACGGTAACGTAAAACGAAAAGCTTCCCTTCCTTTTTCCTTCCTTAAAGTCAAGGAAGTTAGATATCTAAGCTCCTTGAACACTATAGCGCTTTCTAGTAGAGGAATGAGGAATTTTGTGTTGGCGGAAACTCCCGAGATTAATTTTGCCATTATGATCACGGCCTACTGAATTCAAATGGGTTCTTTGACATGACAACATCGTATGACATGTGTGTCGTAATTTTTGCCGCCTTTCAAAAAACACTTACCACGGCCAGGAGCGAACCTGCAAGCTTGGGGTTAGTAGACCGACCGTTAATCACTCACCCACCGTGGCAAGCTAATAATAATAGTCATTTGGTCTTCAGAGAGGCCTGGTGCAGGTCTTTCAAGTTATCGCCCGTGGGCAACCTGCACTTAGGATTCAACTGTACGAAATCCAAATTCCACGACTCACCTGGAAATCTAACAAAAGGTCCTTTGTACCAAAATCTAACAAGCCACGATACATGATGAAGATGATGATGATGACGATGATGATTGACTTTCAGGTAACACAGTAGAAAACACCTGATGAGTCACAAGAATATGGAGTTATAACCATAACCATATCTTTTGACTGCAAAACCGGCTTCATTGATTCAAGAAGTGGTAGACTAATGATGGTCCGGAATGCGGTCTCATAAACACATCGCCATTGAAGCCAAGTATGGTAGGACATTCCTCAACAACTAACGGGTCCTGAGTTAAATCACAGTGCACTTCTCACGGTTCACTCACATTTTATTTAAGAAGAAACCATTATTATTTATTTAGCGTATGATGCTTCATTTGACAATCGTTGAAATGTATTACATATAATTGCTATTACAAAATAAAACCATAAAAAGGAATAATGATCCGACGTATCCACCTATTAATTTTAACGCCTCTCTGCCATGATGCTATCATATGAATTTAACACCTAAAACTACCACATACATACTGTAGTTATTCAATAACGGGTAATACATTATACACAGGCGTATGTTCGACTATGGCAAAATGTAAATATTATATGTCAAAAAGCTGTACTATAATGAGGCTCATTAGAGTACAAGTTTTCATTATGGTACAGTTTCTCCCACCAATCAGAGCGCAAGATGTATGATGTGTGAGCAATTAGGTACTTGATAGCTTCGCACTTGAACACAGAATCCAACATGTCGGACATGAATTACATGATTCGAAAGTTGACAATGTAAAAGATATCCGATCAACCATTGTAGTAATAATGGCAAACTAAAAGACAAAATCACCAACTTTGAAAGTGCACCGTCCCATATATTCGCGTAAATAAACTGGCGAATATGAGAGAAAAAAATAGCACTGTACCTTAACATCCCTAACCCCAATTTCTACACAGAGCATTCTTTCATACAACTTCGGTGACAGTTTGAGTCAATGCTGGTGCAGACGGCAGGCTGAAAACATATGGCATTGCCAAGCAGACAGAGCGCATGCGTGGGTCAGCGAAATTGGAAAGCAGAGAGAACAAACTCGGCGCTTGCACTCCGATCACTAAATTAAAGTGACTGAATCTTGACAGATATTTATGAATATGTCTGTTCGAACATAAAATTAAATTAAATAAAGTTATAATTATCGTCGAACATAAACAGTCGTATGCAACTCGCCTATAATGGTAATTAAGACACTCGTATGGAAATTATGAAACGAGCGTACGTGTCTTAATTATTGCCATTATAGGCTCGTTGCATAATGTACTATTCTTAGCCTACTTTGCAAAAATGAGGAAACAGTAGACTTATGAGATCGGGCAAATGTGTGTCTGTCTGTATGTCTGTCCTTCTGTCTGTCTGTATGTCTGTCTGGCTGTGTGTGTCTCCCCCCCCCCTATCAACTCCTAAACGGCTGCAGCAATCGAAACAAACGTTGGTAGGAGTAAAGATCTATACCTGAATATCTCACGGCCATATTTGAAAATGATGTCATTGGTACCAACTGCTGAAAAAACGCAATTGAAATTTGAGCTCCATGTTGGATATCTTGGAAGGTATAAATGGGAGCTATTTCAAAATTGGCACACGTATAGATAATAATACTGCAGTTTAGTTTCCAGGAGGCCATACATGGCAGTGTTGCCAAAATGTTTATAAGCCTGCTGATAGGTCCAAATTTTAAATGCATATAACTTCTACACTATCAATTCGATTTCAACCAAATTTCGTATCTGCTATGTGTACATAAACAGATATGACTGAGCGTATTCTTAAGAGCCACCAGGGCTGCCAACTGTTGATAAATGATCTCAATTTTTTTTGTATCCAAATATCCATATATCAGAAAGTATGCAAGCCGACAGCTTTAAATTATGCACACGTATAGCACCTGACATTCTATAATAATTTGGAGCAACTTATAAATGTCAGTGCTACCAACATGATTCTAAGCCTGCTGAGAGGTCAAATTTAAATACATGTAACTTCTATACTATCATTTGGATTTCAACCAAACTTCGTGTATGGCTATGCCGATTCGTAAGAGTAACCAGGGCTGCCAACTGTTAATAAATACTATCTCTATTTTTGTTACACTAATATCAACATATCAGAAAGTATGCAAGCCAATAGCTCTAACCTTTGCACACGTATAGTTCCTGGCATTCTAGATTAATTTGGAGTAATTAATATAGGCCTACGCCAGTGCTGCCAACATGATTCTAAGCCTGCTGATAGGTCCAATTTTAAAATGCATGTAACTTCTATACTAACTAATGGATTTCATTCAAAATTAACACAACAATAGATCATATTATTTCAGATTATTTCTGACCAATACATGTATGTCTGAGCCTCCGTGGCTTAGGCGGCAGCACGCCGGCCTCTCACCGCTGGGTCCGTGGTTCAAATCCCGGTCACTCCATGTGAGATCTGTGCTGGACAAAACGGAGGCAGACAGGTTTTTCTCCAGGTACTCCGGTTTTCCCTGTCAAAATTTCATTCCAGCAACACTCTCCACTATCATTTCATTTCTCATTCATTTAATCATTGCCCCAGAGGAGTGCGTCAGGCCTCGGCAGCCGGCACAGTTCATATCCTCGCCGCTAGATGGGGGGCTTCATTCATTCCATTCCTGACCCGGTCGGAGACTGGAAGCAGGCTGTGGATTTTTTACATGTATGTCATTGTTGCCAACATGATTTTACGCACGCTGTTAGATCCAATGTTTAACTGCATGTAACGTACATGCTATCCATTGGACTTTAACCAAATTTTGTATTCTGTACCTTAAGAGATGGAACTAAGAATATAATCAGCCACCAGGCCTGCCAACTGTAGTTTTCTATTAGGCTACATTATGCCAGGTATAGTTTTTCGAACTAAATAGAAATTTCGATATTACCAACTTAATTTCGCCATTATTCTAGATAGATCCATATAGATTAATCATTGGCATGAATCTTAAATTTTAAGAAAAGTAGGCTCATAAGTTCGTCACGGAACTTCTTGTTGAAGTTCAATTGTGACTAGCGTCTTTTCATTACTCTCGTCAAATGCACAATTTCATACAGTTCTTTATTTTGTAGATACAGGCTAAGGAATAACAACAATTATTATTATTGTTGTTATTGTTAATATTATTTGTTTACATCGTTATGCCCTACTCAGGAGCACGGTTGAACCTGCTTAGCTGATGTGTTGGCCATCTTTTCCTCCCAAAATCTCTTCATCCTATCGCTGAGCTCCTTCCTTCGTTCTTCTGTCCAAGTTATAGTGGCTCTGGTGTTGGGTTTGTCTCCAAATTGGTGATTGTCGACTTTGGTTCTGAAATTACATTATTATTACAATGACATTACATTACATTATGCGAACCGGCCAAAACTAAGGACCACGCAATTAATATAATTTAATTTCCATCGCATAGTTCTTTCTTCCTTTCTCTTCCCCCACACTTCTTTCATTCTTCCAGATTGTTGCGTCTTTCTCTCTGCTGTCCATCTTCCTCCCCTGCGTTCTCTCTTTTCTCCCACAACAACCTTCATGTTAGAAAGTATTTCCCTGAATTGTGTTCTGTCTCGAAAGTCGTCATCTGTAATTCCTAGCCTCCGGAGTTCTTCCTTCATCTGCTCGGTGTAACCCCCTTGGCTCTTCAGATTGCATATTTTATCAAAAAATTGTTTTATTCTTATTGGATCCAATCTAATCATATGTCCATATAAAGGTAAACATATTTTCGTAAGTGTTGTTTCCAGAACTTCCACCCTTTCATATATCTCCTTGGTATTATTATTATTATTATCAGACTATTATTATTATTATTATTAATATATTTTTTATATATATAATCGTTTCGGTCGTCTATGCACCACGTTATTTCAACTGCCTTTTCCCTCTTTCTTTCACATTGGCCCAGTATTCGCACATTCTTCTTCGGTGAGCTTCCTTCCGTTCTTCGGTCCACTTCTTGCCGGTTTTCAATACAGGTTTTTGGCTGAAAACTCTGTATCTCCCCAAGTTTCTTCTTCAAAGAGTCACGTTCCAAGATGTCCTCATGTGATATCCCCAGTTCTTGTAGGTCTTTTTCCACCTCTGTAAACCAGATCCCTTTGGTTTTGTTTCCCACAAAGTAGGCACAGATTCGATTGGACAATCTTCCAGAGTTCATTCGTGTTAAATAGCCATAAAAGGAGAGTCTTCTTTTGCGAATGGTGTCCGTTATTTTCTCCACATGTAGATAAAGTTCATCGTTGTGTCGTCTTCTATACTCTCCTCGTTCCTTGACCGGGCCCAACAAGATCTTTCTCAGAATCTTCCTCTCTTTGGCTTCGAGTTGTTCTGCCAGGCCTTTTTTATCCATCGCCAGGCATTCTGATGCATATAACGTCTCCGGGCGAATAACGGTAACGTAGTGCCTCAGTTTGGCCTTGAAGGACATCGATCGTGTTTTGTAAATGCCTTTGGTTAAATGGTAAGCCATTTCCATTTTGTTAATCTGTGCCACGAAAGCCTCCTTTTCACGAATGTTGGGCTCAGTCCATTCTCCCAGGTATTTGAATTTCTCTACCTGTGTTATTTGTCCTCCATTCACCATAAGTTCTCTGGGTTCTGACTTGATGTTCGTTATAAACTGCGTTTTCTGAAATGAAATCTGAAGACCTGCCTTTGCTGCTTGCACCTGTAATTGATTGATTTGTTGTGTGGCCGTGTCAAGAGAATTAGAGAACAATCATCTGCGAAAGCTAAACAGTCGATTGTCAGGTTTTTATTCTTACAACCTAGTCTGACCCCATTCTCTGCGCTATCATTACACAATTATTTACGCCATTCTCGAATAATTTTCTCAAGAACACGGTTGAATAACAGAGGCGAGAGTCCATCTCCCTTTCTCACCCCTGTCCGTATTGCGAAGGATTCAGAAATCTCTCCCCTGAATTTCACTTCGGAAGCTGTATCCAACAGGGAATGGTGAATGATTGCTCTTGTCTTATTGTTGTTGTTTGAGTCTTCAGTCTTTTGACTGGTTTTATGCAGCTCTCCATGCCTCCCTGTCCTGAGCTAAACGTTTCATCTCTACATAGCTACCACACCCAACATCCGAGGTAATCTGTTTAACATATTCTAACCTTGGTCTACCCCTACAGTTCTTGTCCTCGACCCTTCCCTCCATAACTAAGGTTGCTATTCCTGGGTGTCTTAGTATGTGTCCTACCAACCTATCTCTTCTCTTCATTAGCAGTCGCCAGAAACATCTCTCCTCTCCCACTCGTCTTAATACCTCTTTGTTTGTAACCCTATCTACCCATCTGATCTTCATCATTCTCCTATAACACCACATTTCAAATGCTTCAATTCTCCTCTTTTCTGCTGCACCAATAGTCCAAGTTTCACTTTCATAGAGCGCCACGCTCCAGACAAAGGCTTTCAAAAATGACTTCCTAATACCTAAATCTATATTCGATGTCAGCAGATTCCTTTTTTGTAGAAATGCTTTCTTTGCCTGAGCCAACCTACTTTTTATATCCTCTTTGCTTTGTCCATCACTGGTTATTCTGCTTCCTAAGTAACAGAAGTCTCCTACTTCCTTCAGCTTTTCACCTGCCAATTTGATGTCCATAGAGGTTTCTGATTTATTTCGGCTGCATTCCAGTATTTTTGTTTTACATTTATTAATTTTCATCATGAATTCTTTCCGTAAGACGGAGTCCATACCATTCAAAAACTCATTCAAATCCTCAGGCTTGTCGGCCAAGATGATGATGTCATCAGCAAATCGCAGAGTTGAAAATATTTCTCCTTGAATCTTCACTCCCACTTTAAATGTTTCTCTAATTTCCTTCATTGCTTGTTCAATGTAAAGATTGAAAAGTATGGGTGATAAGTTGCAGCCTTGCCTTACACCTTTCTGAATACCAGCTTCTCTCTCATGTCCTTCAACTCGAATGACTGCTGTCTGGTTTCTGTCTTATTATCTAAACCAAATTCTCTTAAAACCTGGATCAGGTTACTTCGATCCAGTGAGTCGGCCTTCTTGAAATCAACAAAGGTCACAACAAATTTCTTACTTCTCAGATTCATGTACGATAGAATTGATTTTAGATTCATGATTTGCATATAATGCATTTGGACCTGTAAGGAGCACGAAGAATCATTATTTATCATTGATCTTCTTGCTCTTCTTATCTTCCCAAAACTTCCTCATCCTGTCGCTATGTGCATGTTTTATTTCTTGTGTCCATGCAGCTTTGAGTTTCAAATTTTATCCCGTAGGGAACTTGGGTGGAAACTAATATGATGATGATGATGATATTGTTGTTTTAATGGGTCTAACATTTAGGTTATCGGCCCCTAATGGTTTGGGTGATAGTGAAAGATGAGATGAAAATGAAAACTATAACTAATACCAACTACAAACTTACATACTAGAAGAAGAAATGGTTAACAGATAAAGGATAAGGCAAATAAAGGACAGGAAGAAAAGAAATGCCCTCAACCCCCGAAGAATGAGGATTGAGGGACTTGGAAGGAAGGAGAGCAATGAAAGGCAGGTAGGAAGTGAAGGAGGAGAGGGCCCAACCCAAGGTCAGACCAAAAGGGGACAAAGCGGACCCAGCTCAGAAATCCCTCGGGGTCGCCAACTCCCAAACTCACCAGTCGTGAGCCCTTGAGGGTGTAGCAGTATCCAGGGTGCACCAGAAGTGGTGGGGCTACATACAACCTGCCTCCTTGAGGGCCTTGTGCAGAAGGTAGGATATAACTTGAAAATAAAAAGAAGGCTGACCCCTCGAAGAATGAGGAAAGATGATACAAGGGCCAAGTAAGGCGGGAAAGTGAAAGACTCCCTAGGCCTCGGATACCCTAATTCCTTCGGGGTCGGCAGAGAACAAGAGTTAACCAAGATAGGTCGACAGGAAAGAAGACGGAGAGGAGCCCGGCACAAGTAAATGGAAGCAATGGCAGACTCAGCTGGGGTCCCGTGGTCGCCAACCGACGTCCCACTAGATGGGAGCCCCTGGGGGGGGACTAATATGAATTTACGTTCTGTCTATATGCAGTCTGTGTCGTTGTTAGTGGGTCAATGTTGACTTTAGCGAGGTCCTTTTGGGTGTCTACTAGCCAACGTATTTTGGTTTGTCGGGTTCTATTGACTATGAGGAAGATTTTCTTGGTCAGTCGAGAGTTGTTCATTCGAGTTAGTTAGTTATTGTTGTTTTAAGGGGCGGAACTTCGAGGTCATCTGCTCCTCTTAACACAGATTAAAGAATACAAATTTGGAATTGAATTTAAAATGTTGAGGTGGACACCTAAATATGAAAAGACCTAAAATTAATAAAACAAAAAATTAAATAAAAATAATAATTATAACAATAAACAAAAATTACGGAAAAATAAAAAATTATCATTCAAAAACGAACCAAGTCGTTGAGTTAATGTACACTGGAAAATTTATATTGCTGACCCTAATCCACTCTCTCTTATAAAGCGGATAACGAATTATATATTATTATTATTATTATTATTATTATTATTATTATTATTATTATTATTTTCTTTCTTGCGAAAGAACGTAAGAGCCTTTACTGGAGAGGGTTTACAAAATGCAAGACGAACAGCAAGAGTACAAACCTTTCATAATTGGCAGATCAAATGGGATCAAGGAGACCGAAGCCAGTGGGCTAAGAGAATGATTCCTCAAGTGCAGGTTTGGACAGAGAGGAAACATGGTAAGGTTAAGAAGATGGGGAAGGTAGATTCACCAGATTGCATCTACTGTATTAATGAACTAGATAATGCTAATCACACCTTCTTCTCTTGTGGACGGAGGGTCCAAAATAGTCTCTTCAAGAGCACATTGAGGTAGAGGTATCTCCTGACAATATTGTTGCAGTGATGCTACAAAATGAAGAAAATTGGAAGCTGGTAGCAAGTTTTGTTGAAATGTATCCTCCGAAAAAAGAAACCAGACCTGGATAGCCACTGAAGATAATTGGTGCCTTCCTGATTGCGGTCATTCCAGATTGCGTTCACCTCGTTAGTAGTCCAGATTGCGGTCACTTTCATTTTAGGGAAGAACTATAAACATTGCAGCGTCCAGATTGCGATCATCGAGGGCATGGTTGGGGGAAAGCTTCCTTCAAAAATACCATCTTATAATTTGAGTAGTTTTTACAGTGAACTTATTGATTTTGACTTATAAAAAGTCACAGATTTCAAATCTGGAATGTTAATAAACCTATAACTTCAAATGTTTGATTTTGTGTGTAGGAGGGGGCGCGGACAAAAATTTGATTACAAAGGGGATTTAGAATCAAACGCAGAACAAATTACTTTTACGAGACGAATTTTTCGAGGTAATGAAAGAATGTTTTTCACGATATACAGTACCTATTATAAAAATGGGACATCAGGTGATCGTTCAATGACGAAAAGCCTGTTCCGATTCAACACGGAACTGTAAAATGGGTTGCCTACCCACCCGCAATCGGCTTGAAATCTGCTCGCAGCGCGATAGCGACGCGACGGGACTGAGTCGAGTCAGGTCGAAAGTATTTTTAAGATCAACACAAGAAATGGAACTCGTCATTACCGAAGCCTTTGCGGAAGTTACTCCTGAGATGTTGTCGAACGCAAGAGAGAACTTCATGCGACTAGTGGCCCTCCGCTTGGAAAATGATGGACGCCACTTCGAACACCTTATGTGAATGGCCATTTGCAGTAGATGTAACGTCTGTGATAAATTAACTTTTTTAGTCGCATCGAAGACTGATTACAATTTTGTAACAAATCATTTCCAAATTGTATTTCGTTTTTTGTTTTTTGTTTTTGGTATTGGGTTAAAGAGCAATAAATTGTGTTGTAAATAAAATGCAACACAAAAATACATTGTGTTGTAATAAACTATGTTGTAAAATAAAATTGTATTTCTTAGAAATGCTCTGCAAAAGCCATTAACAGAAGCGTAAAATAACAAGTTCTGAAACAGAAATCGTTCAAACTTATTGTGGAGCTTGTGTAAATATATTTTGAAAGAGCAAAATACTTTGCAATGCTGCATAAGAAGGCGGCAAAGAGTGAAATCGAACTCAGCCCCGTCGGTAGCGCGCTGCGAGCAGATTTCAAGCCGATTGCGCGTAGGTAGGCAACCCATTTTACAGTTCCGTGTTGAATCGGAACACGCTGTACGTACTCTAGTCAGTGGTGCCGAAAATCAGGGAGCTGAGCTGTGAACGTGTGCTGTGGTGGGTTTTTGCGGGTAGCGGGAAGACAGTAAGTTTCCGGACACAAGTTCCTATGCTAAACTTAACCATATTGGTCCCCACTACAAGTCCTCGAAGTCTGTGATGGGAATTTAGAAACACCCTGTACATACGAGGGCTATTCCAAAACTAAGGTCCGGTAAAAAAAAAACATCCAAAATAAAACTTGTTTCCAAAACAATTGTTTTATTAACATTCCTTACGTCTTTCTCTATTTTTCTACATAATTTCCATACTTATTTACACATTTGTCACATCGTTCCACAAGCTTTTGAATGCCTAAGTCGTAGAACTCTGGCGCCTGCGAAGCCAACCAGTCTTTAACAGCTTCTTTCACTTCATCATCTGTGTCGAAGCACTTGCCGCCAAGAAACTCCTTTAGGTAGCGGAACAGGTGGAAATCACTTGGCGCCAAGTCCTGACTGTACGATCCAAATTTCTTGATTAGAGTTTGCGTGTCATTCACAGTATGGGGTCTGGCATTGTCATGCAACAACAACACTCCAGAGGACAATTTTCGAAAATGCAAATGTTCAAACACAATTCTGTACACTGCCCTTACTTCAGAATCGGCGGGCTGATTGTGAACTGACACTATCAACAGTACACAGCAACAGTCACAACGCTACTGGCGGCTTTTGCCGCGCAATGCATGCCAGGAGTCGGCGCGCATGCGTGTTTTGTCCTTAGCGCCGCTTTCAAATATTTATGGCGAATCGGACCTTACTTTTGGAATAGCCCTCGTAGTATTAAGTGGCCTTAAGTTAGGCAACATCCCGACATTCTCCTGGAGTTGACTTGGGGAAACCCCACAGTAAACCACTTCCAGGATGACTAAGGTGGAAATTGAATTTAAGCATATACACAGTCCGCAAGTATTTCCTGAAGAGTCAGATTCAGATGGAAGTAGGAAACGTGTTTGAACTCAGGACCGTTAGTTGGAGGAATGTGTCAGCCATAGTCGACCTCACTGACGAGGTGTTTCATGAAACCACATTCCACACTTCCATTACTACGTCTCGGATCAATGAAGCTGGTCTTCAGGCTCATTGTATATGGATGTTACTTTGCAAAGCCCAAAATTCTCAAATTTTGGTGTCAAATCTTGCTAGTTTCTCTTCTCATAAGAAGGGTGCGCAAATGCGAGGGAGCCGTGTCCGTACATTTACTGGTACGTTCAAGATCCCCTTCGGGGCGACATTCCGGCACCCCGGCGTCTCTAAAAGCCAGAGTAGTTAAAAGGGACGTAAAACCAATAACATTAGTATCATCTTCTCATAAGAACCCGTGAATTACGTTACGCTTTTAACTATTTATTTATTTATTTATTTATTTATTTATTTATTTATTTATCGCATGGCTTTTAGTGCCGGGAGTGTCCGAGGACATGTTCGGCTCGCCAGAGGCTGTAGCTGCTTCCAGCAAACACCCATAGGGAGAGCTACAAGTTCCGTTCAATTTCAAGTAGTTGCAACTTTCGCTACCTGATATCAATGATACCTAGTGGTAAACGTTGGAACTTTGATAGAGCGTCCCAACGAAATCTAACCTAGAAATTCAGCTTCAAACAAGTTTAGTCTGTGGAAGGATATTTAACATGCCATAAATCTATGACATGGGACCGCCGGCTTTACTTCCCCTCCGAAGGAAGGCATACTGAAGGATTTTAATGCTCTTAACAAATCCGAAGACTTCGGCCAGGTTTGAACCCGCTATCTTGGTCACAGCAGTTCAGCAGTTCAGCATGCTACCGACTACGCCACCGAAGCTGCTTTTAATTAACTAACATAAATATATTTTTCCTCCTGATGAGAACCGCAATGATGCGCTGATTTTTTCACTTAAGTGGGGATTATCTTTGAAAGCTTTGACTTTTTTCTTATGGTGGCGTAGTGGGTAGCATGCTGAACTGCTGTGCCCAAAATCGCGAGTTCAAACCCGGCCGAAGTCACCGGATTTTTAAGAGTGTTAAAATCCTTCAGTATGCCTTCCTTCAGAGGGGATGTAAAGTCGGCAGTTCCATGTCATAGATTTATGGCATGTAAAATATCCTTCCACAGACTAAACTTGTGTGAAGCTGAATTTCTAGGTTAGATTTCGTTGGAATGTTCTATCAAAGTTCTAACGTTCACCACTAGGTATCATTGACATCTGGTAGCGAAAGTTGCAACTACTTGAAATTGAACGGAACTTGTAGCTCACCCTATGGGTGTTCGCCTAGAAGCAGCTACAAACTGGCGAGCCGAACATGTCCGCTGACACTCCCAGCATTAAATGACATACCCTAAAAGAAATAAAAAAATATTTAAAAAACGTGATTGGTCCGGATTCTATTTAATTTTGACCAGGTCTTTCTAGGCTGAGTGAACCCTGACCCTTCTTAGTTATGCATGGAGGAGCAAACGAATTCCAATCAGAAGACCGTCTCTCAGTCAGGTAAGGAGTAATAATAATAATAATAATAATAATAATAATAATAATAATAATAATAATAATTAGGGTTCGGAAGTTTAAGACCAAAAGAAATAAAAAATATGCAAGCAAATATGCCCTAAAAACTAGCTAAATATGACCTAAAAGCTATAAAATATGACCTAAAAACTATGAAACATGACATGAATTTTTGGGACAGATAGAGTATCACTAACATACAGTAAATGCTAAATGACGTCCGTAGAGGAGCGCCTTCTTGGAATCAGGTCTTCTAAACCTGCTATCTGCCTGTTCAGGAAAAAGAAAAATATAGGCCTATCCTACACTATTCAGAAATCCCGTGTTTGAAACTCGACGCAGATAACACGTACCTTGTTAACGACGCCTCAATTTAAACAAAAATTGTGAAATTATAACCAAATATGACCTTATATCACTAAAATATGACCGAATATGACCAAAACAATAAAAATTGCCGAAATATGCATTTATAGGCAACATCAAATTGATTTAAACGTGGTCAGGAACCCGTCATTCAAACTTATTTTTCAGATTTCGGGTAAAATGAGCTCGGGAAAAAAATATGACTTTTCCTTAACATCCGAACCTTGATAATAATAAAGAGATCAAAAGTTGAATCTCTAAGGAAACATAGTTTCTGGTTTTACCGGGTAAGGTAAATAACTCGCTCACATCACCGTGCAAACTCACAGTTTTTCCGGGCATCCACACGCCTCGGCCAAGTATTACACCGCTGGAGACATTGATGAACAAAATGATATAGCCTATTGCGGAGGGAGACCGCTGGTAACCGCTGGTATAATTCTATAATTTGGACTAAGTAAATGTATTTTATTGTATCACAAATCATATTTCATGAAGCGAGAACCGTACATAAACCTTCACTACAAGAGAGTTATAAAGGTTATGTTTGGAAGTTTGTACCGTCTCTTCAGGCAATTCTTACGTATATAATCTCAAATCTACATTCTAATGTCGTTCTCAGCAGAAAATCTGAAATGGGCTCCAAGTCAAATTGCTTTATATTGCTCTTTAGAGCTCAGAGGTAGCAAAATATGGAGACTAATGTAAATATGTTAGTTTTATGTTGCATGTTATGGGTGTGTTACGTGTATCTGCCATTACAATAGCGCTATTTCCCGCACGAAAGAAGAACCGTGAAGGAGGAGGGGTAAAATGCCAATTGGTAAATGACGCCAAACGTTTCAATTATACTGCCTGTCCTCGGACACTCCCGGCACTAAAAGCCATGCGGTAAATAAAATATGATGATTATGATAATTGTTGTTTTAAGGGGCCTAACATCTAGGTTATCGGCCACTAATGGTCTGGGTGATAGTGAAAGATGAGATGAGAATGAAAAAAAACTACAACTAATAAATACTAACTATAAACTTACATACTAGAAGAAGAAATGGTAAACAAATAAAGGACAGGAAGAAATGAAATGCCCTCGACCCTCGAAGAATGAGGATTGAGGGACTTGGAAGGAAGGAGAGCCATGAAAGGCAGATAGGAAAGGGGAAAGAGAAGAGGGCCCGCCCCGAGGTCAGAGGAAAAAGGGACAAAACGGGCCCAGCTCAGGAATCCCTCGGGGTCGCCAACTCCCAAACTCACCAGCCGTGAGCCTTTGAGGGTGTAGCACTCACTATCCAGGGTGCACCAAAAGTGGTGTGGCTACATACACCCTGCCTCCTTGAGGGCCTTGTGCAGAGGGCAGGAGATAACATGAAACGAAAAAGAAGGCTGACCCCTCGAAGAATGAGGGTAACAGGAAGGATCAGAGAGGGCCAATTAAGGCGGGAAAGTGAAAGAGTCCCTAGGCCTCAGATACCCTAATACCGTCGGGGTCGGAAGAGAACAAGAGTTGACCAAGAGAGGTTGACAGGAAAGAAGACGGAGAGAAGTCCGACACAAGTAAGTGGAAGCAATGCCGGACTCAGCTGGGGCCCAGTGGTCGCCAACCTACGTCCCACTAGTCGTGAGCCCCTGGGGAAGTAAGTAAAATAAATAAATAAATAATCTATCATATGATACCGTACTTTTCAGTCGATCAACATGATTGGGCCCAATTACAGTACAAATATTCAAACGCCCTAACCTGAAAGGAATATTACTTGAAATATGTATTACCTAATAATAATACGCTGGCTGGTATAGAGTATACCAAGAGGCACAATGATGTTGCTAAGATCTTACATCAAAAGCTAGCTATAAAATGTGGACTTCAGGATACGAGCCTGCCAACGTGCTTAATATGAGCATTATAAGCAGGGGCTGCTGGAGCTTATGTGCTGAAGTGCTGCAGCACATTGTTTTATTTGAAAATAAATTTCTTCAATAATATTATCTACAATCAAATGCAGTGCATTAAAAAAGATGTCAGTAAAATTATTGGAAATATTATATCAATTCCCCTCACAACGAGGTATCTAGTCGTGCACTCCATTTCCCGTCCGGCACAGGCTGTGTAGATCGCAGCCCAGCGAGAATTTCTACGTTTATTGCCAGCAAACATGAACTCTACCTTTTGCGCATGCGTGCCCACCTATTTCGTTGTGCTGTTGGGACAACAGCCAAGATCACAGGCCAAGACATCAAGGCAATTCTTCGTTCGACCACGGAGCGGCAGCACTGAACACACTAAATTAGAACGTAGCAGGTGGCTCCTTGTAAACTCTGCGGCAGCATTTTAGAGGGTATCACTCAAAGCAAACGATGGAAAAAATAGAGGAAGCCATCAGCTGTTCCCGCCAGAAGGGATTTTAATACTTCCAACGTACCTATCCTATAGCCACATTTTGTAAATCGATGAACTATAGTTTGTTCAGTATGGAAAACTCGGTGAAGAGCCTCTTGAGTGTTCCTAAACAGTAAATTGTGTTTCTAAACACAGTATATATATTTTTTTATTTTATTTTTTTGGAGAGGGCGGGGTGGGGGTGTTACAGCAAACAAATGAAAATTCTGCACCAGCCGCGACTGATTATAAGATGTATTGGGATAGATCTATTTTAACCGACCAGAAAGTCTTGGCAAATCTACCTGATATTGTCTATCTCAATAAAAGAAACCAAAAGGCCAACTTGATAGACGTTGCTGTCCCACTTAGCCAAAATATGCAAACTACCCAAGCTAAAAGAACAAACTAGTACGCACAGTTGGCTGAAGAAATACGGAAACTATGGGGACCAAAATGCGTGAGAATTTTGCCAGTGGTGTTCTCTTCCACGGGAGTTGTTCCTAAGGCGTTGACAATGGCTTTGGAGGAACTGCCAATGAAACACCTGATTGCCAGAATACAGAAGGCAGTGCTGCTGGATACGTGTCACATTGTTAGGCTATTTTTAGCCTACTTTTCACATTTTGCAAAAATGAGGAAAACGTAGACTTATGAGATCGGGCATATGTGTGTCTGTCTGTCTGTCTGTCTGTCTGTCTGTCCTTCTGTCTGGCTGGCTGTGTGCGTGTGTGTGTGTGTGACCCCCCCTCCCCCTATCAACTCCTAAACGGCTGCAGCAATCGAAACAAAATTTGGTAGGAATAAAGATCTATACCTGAATATCTCACGGCCACATTTGAAAATGATGTCAAAGCTACCAACTGCTGAAAAATCGCAATTGAAATTTGAGCTCCATGTTGGATATCTTGGAAGCTATGAATGAGAGCTATTTCAAAATTGGCACACGTATAGATAATAATATTGCAGTTTAATTTCCAGGAGGCCATACATTGCAGTGTTGCCAAAATGATTATAAGCCTGTTGATAGGTCCAATTTTTAAATGCATATAACTTCTACACTATCAATTGGAATTCAACCAAATTTCGTATGTGCTATGTGTATATAAACAGATATGACTGAGCGTATTCTTAAGATCCACCACAACTGTTAATAAATGCTTTCAATTTTTTTTATCCAAATAGGCCTACCCATATATCAGAAAGTATGCAAGCCCACAGCTTTAAACTATGCACACGTATAGTACCGGTACCTGACATTCTGTATTAATTTGGAGTAACTTATATACGTCAGTGCTACCAACATGATTCTAAGCCTGCAGAGAGGTCCAACTTAAAATACACGTAACTTCTATACTATCATTTGGATTTCAACCAAATTTCGTGTGTGCTATGTGTACCATAACAGATATGACAATGCCAATCCTTAAGAGTGACCAGGGCTGCCAACTGTTAATAAATACTGTCTCTATTTTTGTTACCCTAATATCAATATATCAGAAAGTATGCAAGCCAATAGCTCTAACCTTTGCACGCGTATGGTACCTGGCATTCTATATTAATTTGGAGTAACTATTATAGACCTACGCCAGTGCTGCCAACATGATTCAAAGCCTGCTGATAGGTCCAATTTTAAAATGCATGTAACTTCTATACTAACTAATGGATTTCATTCAAAATTGACACAACAATAGATCATATTATTTCAGATTATTTCTGACCAATACATGTATGTCATTGTTGCCAACATGATTTTACGCGCTGTTAGATCCAATGTTTAACTGCATGTAACGTCCATGCTACCCATTGGACTACAACCAAATTTTGTATTCTGTACCTTAAAAGATGAAACTAAGAATATATTCAGTCACCAGTGCTGCCAACTGTAGTTCTCTATTAGGCTACATTATGCCAGGTAGTGTACCCATGTGAGTAATCTCGATGGAAAATATGCTTCTGCCTCCAGCTAGCGTCAGGACCCGAGCGTGTACCGTCCCCCATTGAGCAGTTGCATATTTTGGATTTGAGGCTAAAAGGTATCAACTCTACAATGATAAGGCACAACTCTATTCTAAAACTTTAATTCAGTAATAAAATTCATGGCTTCAAACAAACAAAACAATCCCCACAAACATAAAACAAAAGCAAACGAAATTTACTTCCACAATCCACTGATATGAACATAATATTATCACAATAACATCATATCATAACTCAAACCTTTACCCTTATATCAACTTCACAATATACTTTAGTGCGCTGATGCACATACAACTTCATAAACAAACTGTACTTTAATTCTACTGTCATCCAATGTGACTTCTTTAATTCTACAAAATTATTTATTCCTTAAACCTTGTCTTAATTTGACAATAATGTGTATCGTGTGTGTGTTTTGATCTTTCTCTTCCCACCAAATGCTTTACATGCATTAGCCTATTCAGGTGTTGCACAGCAGTCTACATGCAACTCCATAAGTATGCAAGCTACCCCTACACTTCCTCTATTTATATAGTTCCACTGCATGCCGTTTGTGATTTCATCTTAAAACGTTAATTATTTGCTGTGTCGGATGGTACGATTAATCTACCCTTGCGCGCGTAGCCTGTGGTATCCAGTAGCCAACTTCTGAAAAAGATGTCAGTGACAGTACAAATGCAACATCCAACCATTCGTTAGATTGCTAAAATTATGAACCATCAGGATGATCTATAGTTATCAATGTGTTCTCAAACCACATGACTTCATTACTCAATATAACAATGTTTCATCTTATGCCATTAACAGGGTCTAAAATCTGTTCTTTTCAAACTTTCTTTCACGGTTCGCTTAACCGTCCCGACCCTCTTCCAAGCGGCCTGTACACAATAGCAGTGGAGTGAGGTCCTACAGTGCCTCGACCCTCGCTTCATGCCATATGTCTTACTTCCCCTAAGCAGTATAAGATTTTAACAGACAAATACCGTGGTCCTAGTGACACACATATCCCAATGGATTTAAACTGAATATTATGCAAACAGGTACTGGATGAGCTTGACATTTACTCCTACCCTGAGGATAATAATATTTGGCACCAAATAGGCCCATTTCAACATGAAGGCACGAGATTCATAAAACATTGGTCTAGTAGGTAACCGGTATCTTTAATAAATGCTGCGGTCAGCCCATGCTGCCGTCATGAGGTTCGCTTCAACGAGCCGAATCACTCAACAATAAGTTCTCGGGGAATCAGATAGAGTGCAGAGATGTCCAACGTTTTCCTCTCACCTATCACGGGATTCAAACCCGGAACATTCCATATCCATCATCAGAGTTAGGGTCCATATCACTAAATACACTCTGGTACAAAGCACATCTCCAATTATGCCCACGGCATACGAGATTTCATACGAAGAATAGATTACCTGGTCCCTTACCTAATGCTATGATCTTCGTCCTATAATTACCAAGAGAAATCTATCAATTACTCTATAAGCTTTTCACATAAGCTGCACATTCAATTCACTAGAAGCTCTTCCATTTCCTGGCATAATTATATTCCCATTAATACAATATATTCTGATATAAAACTCTTTTCTTAATCCCGTAACGTAATCTTACTGTATAATCTTACTGCTTAGATCGATAAGTCTTGCCCTTTAGCATAAATATTTCTTGCTTACAACATTTTTAGCCTACTTTTCACATTTTGCAAAAATGAGGAAAAAGTAGACTTATGAGATCGATCCGGGAAAATGTGTGTCTGTCTGTCTGTCATTCTGTCTGTCTGTCTGGCTGTGTGTGTGTCCCCCCCTATCAACTCCTAAACGGCTGCAGCAATCAAAACCAAATTTAGTATGAGTAAAGATGTGCACCGGAATAGCTCACGTCCATATTTGAAAATGATGTCAGTGCTACCAACTGCTGAAAAAACGCACTAGAAATTTCAGCTCCATGTTGGATATCTTGCAAGGTATGCACGGCAGATATTCCAAAATTGGCACACATGTAGATAATACTATTTCAGTTTAATTTCCAGCAGGCCAACCATGACAGTGTTGCCAAAATAATTTTAAGCCTTCTGATAGGTCCAATGTTTAAATGCATATAACTTCCTCACTATCAATTGGATTTCAACCAAATTTTGTATGTAATATCTGTACATAAACAGATATGACTGAGCGTATTCATAAGAGCCACCAGGGCTCCCAACTGTTAATATTTGCTCTCTCTATTTTTTTAAATCCAAATACCAATATATCAGAAAGTATGCAAGCCAACAGCTTTAAACTATGCACACGTATATTCTGACATTTTAGATTAATTTGGAGTAACTTATATACGTCAGTTCTACCAACATGATTATAAGCCTGCTGATAGTACCAATTTTTAAATACTTGTAACTTCTATACTATCAGTTGGATTTCAACCAAATTTCGTATGTGATATGTGTACCATAACAGATATGACTATAAGTATTGTTAAGAGCAATCAGGGCTGCCAACTGTTAATAAATGCTGTCTATATTCTTTTTACCCTAATATCAATATATCAGAAAGTATGCAAGCCAACAGCTCTATACTTTGCACACGTATAGCACCTGACATTCTAGATTAGTTTGGAGTAATTAATACAAGGCAGTGCTGCCAACATGATTCTATGCCTGCTGATATGTCCAATTTTAAAATACATGTAACTTCTATACTAACAAATGGATTTCATCCAAAATTGGCACAACAAGATATCATAATATTTCAGATTATTTCTGACCAGCACACGCATGGTATTGTTGGCAACATGCTTTTACGCGTGCTGATAGATCCAGTGTCTAACTGCATGTAACGACCATTGGACTTCAACCAAATTTTGTATTCTGTACCTTAAGAGGTGGAACTAATAATATATTCAGTCACCAGGGCTGCCAACTGTAGTTCTCTATTAGGCTACATTATACCAGGTATATTTTGAACTAATTAGATATTTCGATATTACCAACTTAATTTCGTCATTATTCTAGATAAGTTCATATACTGTAGAATAATCATTGTCATGAAAAGTAGGCTGTATAGTTCTTCACGGAACTTCTTGTTACCTGATGCGTTCATTCATACCTTTATTTTATTATTATTATTATTATTATTATTACTCTCACTGACATAAATTACCAAAATCCGACACAACTAATCATCTTAAAACTCCGAACAACCGTGTGTTCATTTACATAACTGATTTGCCATTTTTAATTAATAGTGGTAACGATTAATCCACTCACTGATGCAAATATACATCTCAACTCTATTAAAATCAACACAATAATGATTAAACTTGGAGGGTCTATCTCCTAATCTGATTCTTACTGGCATCTTTATAACTCTGAAATCACATAACATGCAGAGGCCTATACCTCTACTTAAACATAATTTGTGGGGTACTTACATATCGGCTCATCATGGTGGCTCCACCCACTCATATCCTTCCAGGTTGCCTGCCATATGCAGGATTAGTGCGACATTTGCATCTTGAAAACACACATTTTATGATACATATCTTCCGTTAACCACACGACACTTTGCATTTCTATAAAGAAGCTATTGCTTCCAAAACACATGACACTTTATAACCCTTGTTAAACCATTAATTCAAAAGATATTTCACATATGATTTATACATAACACACGTCACTCTGTACACTTTTCATTGGTTGTAATTCCCTAGCAAAGATATCAAAATTGCAGGCGTCGACGGCATCTCCCGTGCTCCTACCAACTCCTGATTGAAAGTCTGGTTCATCTGCCCTCGGAATTCACCAACAGTTTATCCATACTCCTACAGTAAGCTTCCTGATTTGCATAAATATGCTAACTTCCGTCCCGAGCGTTACTATTTAGAATTCTTAAGACATTACCAAATGCTTCGTAAAGTTCCTCCCAGCGCATTCCGGCGTAATTAGACATGTATGATCAGTCAATATTTTATACATTGCGCTTAACACTGTACATAACTTTACACAGATTATTATTTACAATAGTTCTGCAACTTATCTCACACGTTGCTTCCTAAGTGAACACACCATTGTTCGTACTGCTGACTACACATGCAGCGACGACTGTCTGCGACACTCCGTGACAAACTGTGTCCAACTGGGTAAACTGCGTAAGACTGGGTAAGACTGGGGTGCTCTGCCAAGGGTCGACTCCCTTATATTGGATTCACACAAAAAGTAGAGCTAAATTTTCCCGCGTTATCTCGACTCCTCTCCCAGCATGATTCTGGTCTCGAAACCATGCTCATCGGGTTCCTTTTTCTTCACTGATCCCAGAACTATCTGCGTGCTGAAGAATCGCTCGGCCAATTAATTAATATTAATTACTTTCTCCATAGCGTGGGGACGCTGTTTCACTGGGAATCCCTGGCGACCTCTTCAAACCCAGCCGCGAACAACCATTGTCTCTGTTCTTCCGCACTTCATTAAATATGCGTCAATTTCGCAGATTAAAGGCTCTAAAATTAGCCTCCTGGCTAAAGATTCACCTGTGTGCAACACTCATGTCATTGCGTTACTCCAATCACGAGTAATCAATGATTTCCCTTGGGATCTCTCCCCACTCTTCTCCGTTCTATTCTCAGTCGGGGAAAAACTGGTGTCATTATTCAAGCCCCCAACCTCTTCCAGACGACATAACGAGGTCAGCAAGATTGACGTGGATCCAAGGGGGCACCTCCCACAATGCATACAGGATAAAGCATTTAGAAACTGGAAACGAGGTCATTATGAATGCAGCCTATTAGTAAAACGTCAAACTCTGCACTTTCTGTGCTCCAAGTCCAGTATAGCCTACTCCAAGTAGTCTAATAATGCTGTATTCTGCTCCTTTTCCCTGCATTATTTTAATAAATAATGTCATTATCAACTGAAATCACACCAGTGATTATATACAATTTTCTCTAGGGGTTTTTACAATGAAACTCCCTCAACAGACCTCGGGTTCGATCCCTGGTGGAACCTTTATACTGAGATCACAGTCTTTGAGATCCACGTTCGATATCAGTCAGCATAACCCCCTCGGGTTCATATTCCTCTTGCAAAACTTATAGAAGTCAATTACAAGTGACTCTCTATAAGTAACCAGCTGACTGTCTACCACTGTCTGTGTTTACATCTGGGGTCCTTCACCTCGTCTGGCTGCGAGTAGGTTAGTTCCGCTCCCCCGTCCACACTGCGCTTGGCTCTAAGCTGTTCATTCTCTTGACGGAGGGCTTCGTTTATGGCCTCAACTTGCCTTGCCGCTTCGACCATTTCTTTGTAGAATTCTCGCAGGCACTGGCATTCTTGCTGTCTGTCCCTTCCATTGGGCAAGCTGTCTGCTTCTCGTTCCGCCTCGCCGCTCGAACTTTCAGGTCTGGCTGCCTGGTTGACTTCGCTATCCACGTTCAGTTGGGTGTGAGCGGCTAATACTTCTTCTTGTTCGTCGAATTCTTCTGGCGAATAATAAACTTTTAAATTGGCTGCATTCATAATGACCTTGTTTCCAGTTTCTAAATGCTTTATCCTGTATGCATTGTTTTGTAGGTCTCTGATCACCTCGAACGGGCCGTGATATGCAAAAATGAACTTCTTATACTTCCGTGCCTCTGGATCTGAACTGGCGGGTTTCCTGACTAAAACTTTTTCACCGACGAGAAGCGGTCTGTGATACCTCTTCGCACGGTTTCTCCTCTGACGTCTCTCCGCCTGTGCTTTGAGATATTCGAAGGTTCGTTGGATCCTCAATTCTCGTCCTGGCTGTGCGTCTACTGGTAATGAAATGACACCAGTCCACGGTCTCTCCGGTCTCTGATCCAAATGTAGAGTCACGGGAACCTGACCTGTCGCCTCAAGTACGGTATTATTTATACAGTATTCAATTACTTCTAGGAATTCAATCCAACGCCAATTCTCTTCAGAGCAGTAGATCTTCATGTATTTCTGGACCTCTCTCATTACTCTTTCAACTGGACTTGCCTCAGGATGGCGAATGGTAGATAAAATCTGCCTAATTCCTAGAGTTTCCAGTTCTCGACGAAATTCTGCACTTGTGAAGCAACTTCCGTGGTCCGAGAGGATGTTATCCGGCTTCCCAAGAATCGGAATAACTCTCTCTTTCAGGCGTTTAAATACCTGCTTTGAACTTGTCTTCTGTATGGGGCATAATACCACCATTTTTGAAAATACATCCATGGCTACAAAAATGTGTCTATTGCCTCTACGTGCTCTAGGCAGTGGTCCAAAGTTATCTATGCTCAATAGCTGCCTTGGCTTCTCCGGTAACAACTGGATAGGTCGTTGCCTCATTAAAAAGGGATTTGGCTTTACCCTTTGGCACAGATCACATGTCCTAATAGCATTTCTCACCGTTTCTCTCAACTTTGGCCAAGTAAATGCTTCTTTCAACAGAGCACAAATTTTGTCTATCCCGGGATGTCCAAATGCTCTGTGTGCTAGCCACACCAATCTCCTCTGCAAAGATGCAGGAATCACAATCCTTTGACGTGTATGATCTACATCATCCCACTTGTGCAGTATCTGATTATACCATACATAATCTGTTGCCAATGCCTCTGCCTCTCTGTATATTGCAGTTCCCCTTGCTAAACGTCCCTCGAAGTAATCGATCATCATCTTCAACCACGGGTCTTCGCGTTGTAGGTTGGTAAGATTCCTCAAGTCATCCAACGTCTTCTGATCTCGATTCTCAATCTGGACAGCTAGCGCTTCCTCTTCTCTAGGGTAACGGCTTAATATGTCCGGTATTACATTCTCTTTCCCTGGACAGTATTCTATTTCCACGTTGAATTGCTGAATATACAGGGACCATCTTGTCAATCGCTGGCTAGACAAGTCTGTCTTTAACAAACATGTTAAAGCTTTATGGTCTGTTCTGAGGACTATTTGAAAGCCATACACGAGTTTATGCCATGATTGCAACGCGTACAAAATTGCGAGCAACTCTATCTCTGTAATCGTGTAATTTTTCTCATGGGCTTTCAGCCTCCTACTTATAAAGGCAATAAAAACTTTCTTTTCAGGCTGGTCAACATTTTCCTGGAATAGCATCGCTCCAATCCCAATAAGTGATGCATCCGTCTGTATGATGAACTTCTGGGTATAATCCGGGTATCCCAGTTTCACATATTCCAAAAGCATTTGTTTTGACCTCACGAATGCTTCCTGACATTGCTCCGTCCAATTCCATCTGCCGCCTTTCTTCAATAGGTCCTGCAGGGGTGCTACTGTCGTAGTATAATTTGGGCAGTGGTTCGAAAAGAATCCAATTACTCCCAAATACTGTCGGACGTGCTTCACTTCGTGGGTCGAGGGAAATTTCGAATTACCTCCAATTTATCTGGATTAGGCTTCACTCCATTTGCATCAATAACATGCCCTAGGAATTTAACTTCCCTCTGACAGAAGTGCGATTTCTTGATATTAACCTTAAAGTTAGCTTCACGAAGGTTATCTAGCAACTTCTTCAGGTCTCTCATGTGCTCCTCCAGAGATTCTGACGTGAGTAGAATGTCGTCTACATATCTGATGGTACTCTCTTTCACATCATCTGATAGATTGCGATCTAACGCTCTTATCAGTGCTGAACCAGCTGTTTTCAAACCAAAAGGTAGCCTTAAAAACGTGTATGTGTGTTGATCAAACATGAATCCTGTCAACAGACTAGTTTTCTTCTCTAATTCAAGATGGTGGAAACTGGAAGTGATATCCAAGTTTGTGAATACGGTCTTCCCTTTGAACTTCCTGAGGATCTCTTTAATAGGTGGCACTTGGTCAAACTCCGGAATAACCTTCAAATTTAAATGTCTCAGGTCCAGACATACTCTGACAGTCCCGTCTGTCTTCGGTACAATTACCAATGGACTTACATAAGGCGTAAGTGTCTTCTCAATAACACCGGCCTCCAACATCTCCTGGATTGCCCCTTTCACTTTAGCATAATGCTTTTCGGCTATAGTGTAGGGTTTCTGCCTAAATGGTGTCCAATCACTGACTTGAAAAGCATAAGTGAAGTTCTTTATACGACCAGGTCTCGAATCAAAGACTTCCTTCTGTTCCAGTAATAATTGCTTTAAATTTTCCTTCTCTTTTAGCCCAATTTTCGCTTCTTCTAATTTTTCCGAAATATATTCTTCCAGTTCGGGTTCCAGATCTTTTTCCAGTCTGTGGCTAGTGTTTTCAGTTCTTCTTCCAACTGCTCCATAGCTAACACTTCTTCCTCCGCCACGTCTCTGTATGTATGCCATACTTGTTCACTTGACCCTGGTTCAATCTGGTTGAGTGCGACCTCTAAGCCTTCGGCTTCCACATTCAAATGGAAAATAACCCTGTCCTGTGCTAGGTCGATTATCACTCTGTATTCCCTTATAAATTCTGCCCCAATAAGTAGGTTATAAGGCAGTTTGTTTACTAACAGAAAACTCTGTGAGAATATAGAGCCTCCTATGTGTAAATCTAGGAATACCTGATATTTACATATCATCGTTCTGTCTGGAATTACCCCTTTTATTTTGACACTAGAGATCGGTATTTTCAAAATATCCTCTCTCTGGGCTATTTCATTATATAACGCTTGTGTCATAAGGCACACTGTTGAACCCGTGTCTAACAGACTTCTTATTTTCAATCCTGCTACTCTTACTATTATAATAGGCAATTCTCTCTTGACCATGACCTGTGATCATCCTGTATCTTCGATTAGCTCTTCTGGTTTGGCTATCCAATTGATGATGTTAACAGACTTCCATCCATCAGTCTCGAACTCTTCTAAATTTGGCGGTTTTTTTTCTTCAGCGCCCGTCCCCTTGGAGTTTCTTCTCTCCTGTTCGCTGCGCTGTAGCTCCAAACTCTTAGCTCCATCTCCATATCTGTCTGGCGATGTCCTGTTCTGCATAACTTCTTGCCAGCGGACTTGTTGCTTCGAGGGTTCATCTCCCCTTTCCTCGAGGTATCGCAATGAAGCGTGATATCGTTCCTCTACCTCGTCATCGAAGTTACTTCTTCTTTCTTGGGGTCTCCAATTTCTATTGTTGCCTTCTTGGCCATTGTTACCTCCATTGTTTTGGTACGGTCTACCCCTGGTATTCTGCTTATTCCACGAATTTCGGCCTCTTCCTCCTCTACTAGCATTCCCTTTGTACTTTGGCTGCCATCTTCTGGGTTCCTGTTCCCATTGCCGTTCGTAGGAATCTAATGTTTCAGTGCTCGTAGCTTTGTTGTTCCTTGGAGCTTGATGTTGGTCAGTCTGCGTGTTGGTCACGTGTACCTGTTCCACGGTTCGACTCTGACGCATCGTATTGGCTGTTGTGAGGTCCAGTTGTCTAAGAACTGTCTCTATTTCTATCGCAGTTTTCGCATTAGCCGAGATTAACAGTCTTTGGATCTCGTATGGGAGCTGTTTGGCGATAGCAATACATAATTCCAGCTCGCTCGGTTTTTGATCCAGTTCTTTGAAGCGACACATCTGCGATATGGAGAATTCTGCGTACTTCGTTGGGTTGTTGGTGTTGTATCTTTTTGAATACAAATCCAACCGTAAATTCTGTTGGGTCGCTGGATCCCAGTATCTCTTCAAAAATGCCTCTCGAAACTCCTCAACAGTATCGAAAGTATACCGGAAACTGCAAAACCATAATGCACATTCTCCCTCTGTTAGTTTCTCAATGGCTCGTAGCCTGCGCTCTGGCGGTATCCGCGCATCATTCGGATATTCAGACACTTCCTTCAACCAATATTTTGGTGTCATATTACAGTGGCTACCTGAGAATTTCCTTGGTTTCTCTTCGCTTGCCCTGATTACGTTTATCACCTGGGTGTGCATAGCATTTTCATGTGGCGTTGATGCTGCAACCGGTGCACTTGGCGTCATATAAGGACTTTCGCCTGGGCCTGTAGCATTCCTGATTATAGGTTGGGTTTCTAAGTCTGCCCACCTTGTTTTCCTCATATCTTCCATGCTGCCTTCGCTTGACTTAGGATCTTTCAGAAGGGTTTCCTCCTGTGCGATTATCCTAGTCTCCATTTGATTGTGGCGCATCTCCGCTCTTTCCAGTCGAGTAATTACCTCCTTCTCGATTCTGGTAAGCCTATCTCGATTTTCCTCAGCTACTTGAAATATTTTCTTCTTGTCTTCTTTCAGGCTTTGTTTGATATGGGAGATTTCATCCTCTACATCTTCCTTAATTTGAGCAAGGGTCTTGTCGCTTGCCTCTGTCTTCTGGCCTTCTCTCACTTCGAGTTCTTCTCTCAGCCCTTTAATCTCCTCTTGAATGTGTCCATTGACCTTAGACAATTCATTCCGGACCTTGATGATCTCACCTCTATTCTCCTCTTGCCTTTTGTTAACTACAACAATGTCACTTTGAACTTGGTCCAGTTCTTGATGAACTTTGCCCATCTGACCTTTCACGTTACTTACCAGCTCTTTACTTTCATTAGCGCTTATTTCCTGACATTGATCTAATATGTTCTGATCCTGTTTCTTGAGATCACCGTTAATTGCTCTAGCATAGCTTTTCAATTTCTGGTCCCATTTAGAGTCGTTCTCTTCTAACCTCTGATTTACCGTTCTCGTAAACTCTGAAAACTGTTTCGCTTGGCGTTCGAGATTCGCCTCATTTTGGATTTGAATATCCTTAATGTCGTTAGACAGCGCATCTAGCCTACTGTTGGTTTCATCCTGAGCATGTTTACACGCTTGTAAATTACTTTCGAGCTTGGCTTCTATGGCCTCGAAACGTTTATCTGTTTTAACCTGCATTTCTGATACAATGCTTACAACAGTTTCTGTTACTTCGGTCTTAATTACCTCTTGCATTTGACCTAACTTATTATTTAATTCAACCTTATTAGCATCTAAACGGTTACTCAATTCTACCTGGTTTTCATTAATTGCCCGCTGATTGGCATCTAGACGATTACTCAGTTCACTCCGGTTGTGATTCATTGCAACCTGATTTGCATTAATTGCCTCCTGATTGGCATCTAAACGAGTGTTTATTCCATCCTGGAAAGCCTTAGCTTCCAGCTTATTTTGCTCGTTAACAGCATCAAAATGCTGTTTCAACCCTGCAATAACCTGCAGGATCTCCTCTGTACCTGACATTTTTACAATAATACACTTTGATATGCAGGCAGGCTTCCTGGAAAAATGTGTGGATATGTTTTGAAGAGAAACATCAAACACTGTACACATATTGTAAGATCGTACAAAACCTGTCAATTATTATGATAAATTGTGGATCGGGTGTGTAGCGCTCGTACCCTTGGGTAATTCTCTTCTCAATAGAGAGATTCTGCGTTACATCAAAAGCCTACTGAACTCAACAATCACTCAAACACAGTTTGAGGCAAAAAAAACAATTACTATGGTTTTCCCCATGAAATACCATAAAAATCTATGGGTTTTCCCTAAATCCCATAAGCTCCACGAACCTGGGCGCCATGATAATGAAATGCCATGGGAGGTGGTCCACGTTAAGACATCGCAGCAACCCTCCAAGGTCTCGGTTGTACTGTCGAATGCCCCACGTTGGGCGCCATGATAATTAAATTACACCTCTGCGCCTATGGTGACCTGTATTTAAAACCGGCCCACATACCAGCGCCATGATAAATACTATGAGAGTCAGATAAATAACGATCAGGTCTTGCAATGCCAAAACATACATATTGCACTACTGAGGCGATTCCATGATAGAATACTACCGCCCCAAGTTACCTGGATCATGTTAATTAAGGTGTTTATCAAAAATTTATATTGTTCGTATCGGAGCTGAGCTAGGATTAGGTGCGGTCCTCCCCTACTTCATGTTAATTGTTACTTTAATAGAGTTGTGTGCACTAGATCTAGACCGACTTTAGTTGTACCTATAGCTCAAATCACTGTACAGGACATCAATTTCCATGTAGCCATGTGAGTAATCTCGATGGAAAATATGCTTCTGCCTCCAGCTAGCGTCAGGACCCGGGCGTGTACCGTCTCCCCATTGAGCAGTTGCATATTTTGGATTTGAAGCTAAAAGGTATCAACTCTACAATGATAAGGCACAACTCTATTCTAAAACTTTAATTCAGTAATAAAATTCATGGCTTCAAACAAACAAAACAATCCCCACAAACATAAAACAAAAGCAAACGAAATTTACTTCCACAATCCACTGATATGAACATAATATTATCAAAATAACATCATATCATAACTCAAACCTTTACCCTTATATCAACTTCACACTATACTTTAGTGCGCTGATGCACATACAACTTCATAAACAAACTGTACTTTAATTCTACTGTCATCCAATGTGACTTCTTTAATTCTACAAAATTATTTATTCCGTAAACCTTGTCTTAATTTGACAATAATGTGTATCGTGTGTGTGTTTTGATCTTTCTCTTCCCACCAAATGCTTTACATGCATTAGCCTATTCAGGTGTTGCACAGCAGTCTACATGCAACTCCATAAGTATGCAAGCTACCCCTACACTTCCTCTATTTATATAGTTCCACTGCATGCCGTTTGTGATGTCATCTTAAAAACGTTAATTATTTGCTGTGTCGGATGGTACGATTAAACTATCCTTGCGCGCGTAGCCTGTGGCATCCAGTAGCCAACTTCTGAAAAAGATGTCAGTGACAGTACAAATGCAACATCCAACCATTCGTTAGATTGCTAAAATTATGAACCATCAGGATGATCTATAGTTATCAATGTGTTCTCAAACCACATGACTTCATTACTCAATATAACAATGTTTCATCTTATGCCATTAACAGGGTCTAAAATCTGTTCTTTTCAAACTTTCTTTCACGGTTCGCTTAACCGTCCCGACCCTCTTCCAAGCGGCCTGTACACAATAGCAGTGGAGTGAGGTCCTACAGTGCCTCGACCCTCGCTTCATGCCATATGTCTTACTTCCCCTAAGCAGTATAAGATTTTAACAGACAAATACCGTGGTCCTAGTGACACACATATCCCAATGGATTTAAACTGAATATTATGCAAACAGGTACTGGATGAGCTTGACATTTACTCCTACCCTGAGGATAATAATATTTGGCACCAAATAGGCCCATTTCAACATGAAGGCACGAGATTCATAAAACATTGGTCTAGTAGGTAACCGGTATCTTTAATAAATGCTGCGGTCAGCCCATGCTGCCGTCATGAGGTTCGCTTCAACGAGCCGAATCACTCAACAATAAGTTCTCGGGGAATCAGATAGAGTGCAGAGATATCCAACGTTTTCCTCTCACCTATCACGGGATTCAAACCCGGAACATTCCATATCCATCATCAGAGTTAGGGTCCATATCACTAAATACACTCTGGTACAAAGCACATCTCCAATTATGCCCACGGCATACGAGATTTCATACGAAGAATAGATTACCTGGTCCCTTACCTAATGCTATGATCTTCGTCCTATAATTACCAAGAGAAATCTATCAATTACTCTATAAGCTTTTCACATAAGCTGCACATTCAATTCACTAGAAGCTCTTCCATCTCCTGGCATAATTATATTCCCATTAATACAATATATTCTGATATAAAACTCTTTTCTTAATCCCGTAACGTAATCTTACTGTATAATCTTACTGCTTAGATCGATAAGTCTTGCCCTTTAGCGTAAATATTTCTTGCTTACAACATTTTTACCTGATGCGTTCATTCATACCTTTATTTTATTATTATTATTATTATTATTATTATTATTATTACTCTCAGTGACATAAATCCGACACAACTAATCATCTTAAAACTCCGAACAACCGTGTTCGTTTCATTTACATAACTTATTTGCCATTTTTAGTTAATAGTGGTAACGATTAATCCACTCACTGATGCAAATATACATCTCAACTCTATTAAAATCAACACAATAATGATTAAACTTGGAGGGTCTATCTCCTAATCTGATTCTTACTGGCATCTTTATAACTCTGAAATCACATAACATGCAGTGGCCTATACCTCTACTTAAACATAATTTGTGGGGTACTTACATATCGGCTCATCAAGGTGGCTCCACCCACTCATATCCTTCCGGGTCGCCTGCCATATGCAGGTTTAGTGCGACATTTGCATCTTGAATACACACATTTTATGATACATATCTTCCGTTAATCACACGACACTTTGCATTTCTATAAAGAAGCTATTGCTTCCAAAACACATGACACTTTATAACACTTGTTAAACCATTAATTCAAAAGATATTCACATATGATTTATACATAACACACGTCACTCTGTACACTTTTCATTGGTTGAAATTCCGTAGCAAAGATATCAAAATTGCAGGTGTCGACGGCATCTCCCGTGCTCCTACCAACTCCTGATTGAAAGTCTGGTTCATCTGCCCTCGGAATTCACCAACAGTTTATCCATACTCCTACAGTAAGCTTCCTGATTTGCATAAATATGCTAACTTCCGTCCCGAGCGTTACTATTTGGTATTCTTAAGACATTACCAAATGCTTCGTAAAGTTCCTCCCAGCGCATTCCGGCGTAATTAGACATGTATGATCAGTCAATATTTTATACATTGCGCTTAACACTGTACATAACTTTACTCAGATTATTATTTACAATAGTTCTGCAACTTATCTCACACGTTGCTTCCTAAGTGAACACACCATTGTTCGTACTGCTGACTACACATGCAGCGACGACTGTCTGCGACTCTCTGTGACAAACTGTGTCCAACTGGGTAAACTGCGTAAGACTGGGGTAAGACTGGGGTGCTCTGCCAAGGGTCGACTCCCTTATATTGGATTCACACAAAAAGTAGAGCTAAATATTCCCGCGTTATCTCGACTCCTCTCCCAGCATGATTCTGGTCTCGAAACCATGCTCATCGGGTTCCTTTTTCTTCACTGATCCCAGAACTATCTGCGTGCTGAAGAATCGCTCGGCCAATTAATTAATATTAATTCCTTACTCCATAGCATGGGGACGCTGTTTCACTGGGAATCCCTGGCGACCTCTTCAAACCAAGCCGCGAACAACCATAGTCTCTGTTCTTCCGCACTTCATTAAATATGCGTCAATTTCGCAGATTAAAGGCTCTAAAATTAGCCTCCTGGCTAAAGATTCACCTGTGTGCAACACTCATGTCATTGAGTTACTCCAATCACGAGTAATCAATGATTTTCCTTGGGATCTCTCCCCACTCTTCTCCGTTCTATTCTCAGTCGGGGAAAAACTGTGTCATTATTCAAGCCCCCAACCTCTTCCAGACGACATAACGAGGTCAGCAAGATTGACGTGGCTCCAAGGGGCACCTCCCACAATTCTGAGCCTATTAGTAAAACGTCAAACTCTGCACTTTCTGTGCTCCAAGTCCAGTATAGCCTACTCCAAGTAGTCTAATAATGCTGTATTCTGCTCCTTTTCCCTGCATTATTTTAATAAATAATGTCATTATCAACTGAAATCACACCAGTGATTATATACAATTTTCTCTAGGGGTTTTTACAATGAAACTCCCTCAACAGACCTCGGGTTCGTTCCCTGGTGGAACCTTTATACTGAGATCACAGTCTTTGAGATCCACGTTCGATATCAGTCAGCATAACCCCCTCGGGTTCAGTAGCCTATACAGTATTTCGAACTAATTAGAAATTTCGATATTACCAACTTAATTTCGTCATTATTCTAGATAGATCCATATATATTATTCATTGGCATGAATCTTAAATTTTAAGAAAAGTAGGCTCTTTAGTTCGTTACGGAACTTCTTGTTATCTCAGTAATAGGTTTACAGGATACTTGATTATCAAATCCGTATGTTGTAGACTGAGTTGTACCATAATTATGAGATATTAATGATAATAATAATAATAATAATAATAATAATAATAATAATAATAATAATAATGATTAATACACTTTTGTACATAAAGTATAAATATTCACATGGACGTTTCTCAAAATTTAACCATCCGAGTGCAATGAAACTTGGTACAGTAAATCCATATACAAATGATAATCCACCGGCATCTAACTTATTTCACTTGTTTCCATAACCACAAGATGGCAGCTGTGGAAAATTTTAAAATCTCGTTTTTACTTCTTGTTTCCTAATCATGAGATTGAAGTTTGAATACTACACGCACACAATAATCTTCATGTAACAGTACATAACTCTAAGACCTACATATATAAAAATCCAACATGGCAACCATCCGCAATATTTAGTCGGTTCTCAATATCTATGAATCTGAAATTATGTATATTGATAGAGGCAATTAACATAAGTAGGATACTGTATATGCTAATAGGCTTTTGTTCTTCACGGAACTACTTGTTTCAGATATTAAGAGAGTTATAGCGATAGTTCACGTTCTCGAAAAAAGGCCCCCCCTATTTCCACCCCCCTTGGTCTGAGTTTGCCCATTAACGAACTTGACCGAGATTTTGAATGGTTATAGGCTATTTTATGTATAAATTTAAAGTGATTGGTACAAAATGACGGTAGTTATCGTGTCTACAAGAAAGTGATAAACCACTGACGGTGGTTTTGGGGTCGGGGGATGTGAAACGCGAAGATAATATGTCGAAATTTTTTGTAAGTCGCAACATACACACATCAAAAAAAGTTTTGCATCACCTCGGTTCCAAGAGTTCCGGAACCGTTAAATACAAAGGGAATAGAGATCAACACAAACAACATTTCAGCTCGTTTTATTGCTCATGAGACCCACACATTGCATGTTGTACCATCATACAGCTAGACTTTCAGCATTTGTGGTCCAGATTGCAGTACACACCACTACCTCTAATACCCAGTAGCACGTCCTCTTGCATTGATGCATGCCTGTATTCGCCGTGGCATACTATCCACAAGTTCATCAAGACACTGTTGGTCCAAATTGTCCCACTCCTCAACGACAATTCGGCGTAAATCTCTCAGAGTGGTTGGTGGGTCAAGACGTCCATAAACAGCCCTTTTCAACATATCCCAGGCATGTTCGATAGGGTTCATGTCTGGCGAACATGCTGGCCACTGTAGTCGAGCGATGTCGTTATCTTGAAGGAACGCATTCACAAGATGTGCACGATGAGGTCGAGAATTGTCGTCCATGAAGACAAATGCCTCTCCAATATTCTGCCGATATGGTTGCACTATGGGTCGGAGGATGTCATTCAGGTATCGTAAAGCCGTTTCGGAGCCTTCCATGACCACCAGTGGCGTACGTCGGCCCCACATAATGCCACCCCAAAACATCAGGGAACCACCACCTTGCTGCACTCGCTGGACAGTGTGTCTAAGACGTTCAGCCTGACCAGGGTGCCTCCAAACACGTCTCCGACGATTGTCTGGTTGAAGGCATATGCGACACTCATCGGTGAAGAGAACGTGATGCCAATTCCGTGGGGTCCATTCAGCATGTTGTTGGGCCCATCTGTACCGCGCTGCATGGTGTCGGGGTTGCAAAGCTGGACCTCGCCATGGACGTCGGGAGTGAAGTTGCGCATCATGCAGCCTATTGCGCACAGTTTGAGTTGAAACACGACGTCCTGTGGCTGAACGAAACGCATTATTCAACATGGTGGCATTGCTGTCAGGGTTCCTCCGAGCGGCAATCCGTAAGTAGCGGTCATCCACTACAGTAGTAGCCCTTGGGCGGCCTGAGCGAGGCCTGTCATCGACAGTTCCTGTATCTCTGTACCTCCTCCATGTCCGAACAACATCGCTTTGGTTCACTCTGAGACGCCTGGAAACTTCCCTTGTTGAGAGCCCTTCTTGACACAAAGTAACAATGCGGACGCGATCGAACTGCGGTATTGACCTTCTAGGCATGGTAGAACTACAGACAACATGAGCAGCGTACCTTCGTCCTGGTGGAATGACTGGAACTGATCGGCTGTCGTACCCCCTCCGTCTAATAGGCCCTGCTCATGCATGGTTGTTTACATCTTTGAGCAGTTTTAGTGACATCTATGAACAGTCAAAGGGACTGTATCTTGGATACAATATACACAGTCAACGTCTATATGCCGGAGATCTGGGAACCGAGGTGATGCAAAACTTTTTTTGATGTGTGTAGTATCAATTGCAATCTAGGTAGTAGACAAATTGTTTGATTTCAACGGAATAATCTTGGCAGTCGCCCCGAAGATCCGGGTTCAAAATCCACCTCAGAAAAAAAATAATGTTAATAACATTTAACATTTTTATCAAAATAAAATTCAAAATAAATTATTAAAAAAATTGAAATTGTAAGTTATTTCAAAATGAGACACCAGTGACATTGATTGTGCCATTTTGAAAAAGTAACGAGAATTTTCCGTACTTCGTTTCTGTTAAAAGTAATGGCGTGACAGTTACTGAATTTAATTAGTAACGTCATTACCTCATCGTTACCGTAAAATGTAACATTCGATAGTAACGTTACCTCATCGTTACCGTAAGAAGTAATGGTTACTAGTAACGACGTAACCGTAAAAAGTACCAGTTACTAATATCACGTTACTCCCGAACCCTGGGTTTACCCGTGTCTATTGTGGCGTTACACTTAGGTATATCAAATTAAGGGGCAGATGACCTCGTAGTTCCGCCCATTAAAACAGCAATAATTAACTATATCAAATTAGGCGCTCGTGGTACACCCTACCTGTATCCCTCTGCGTATGTATATATCTTTTAATACTATCATTTTTCCGTATTTGATATACATATTACAAATGTTCATCTATTCAATACAACTTACTTTTATTAAGAACTTGCACGAAATACTATGTAATAATTTTTCCGCAAAATGTTTTTAACATTTTAAAAATATTTTAAATTAAGTTGGTTGGTTGGTTCCTCAGTTTAGGGGCTACGACAACGCGGTCATGTAGCTCCGTGTACTTTGGATGTGTGTAGAATCTGTCTGATAACCGGTGTTAATTGTGAAAGCTGTATTAGTGTGTGTTATCTGTTTTTAATTCAAGTAATAATAATAATAATAATAATAATATCGTATGGCCTCGGGTGCCTGATGCAAGCTTTGTTATTTGACACCCAAAGGGTAGCTTGCATGTCGAATTTCGTCGTTCCTTAGAACGCTATGAAAGTCAAGGAGGTTAGATTTCTAAGCTCCTTGAACACTACAGCGCTTTCAAGTAGAGAATGGAGGAACTTTGTGTTGGCGGAAAATCCCGAGATTAATTTTGCCATTGAACACGGCCTACTGAAATCAAATGGGTTCTTTAACATGCCAACAACGTATGACATGAGTATCGTGACTTTTGTAGCCTTCAAAAATCACTTACCATGGCCAGGGGCGAACCTGAAATCTTGGGGTTGGTAGTCCGACACTAACCACTCACCCACCGTGGCAAGCTAGTAAGGACTGCAGACGATAATTTCAAGTAGTTACTACTTTCGCTACCAAATGCTACCATCCACGACACCTAGCTGTGAACTTGGCTACTAATAGATGCCATCGCAACCAGCGCCTGTTGACGAACATTGGAATTTAAGAGCATTAATTCAAACCCAACCTAATTTATTTTGCTTCGCATAAGTTTAGTTAGTGGAAGGTTCTTTTACATGCCATACATCTATCACATGGGCCCGCCGGCTTTACTTCCCCTCCGAAGGAAGGCATACTGAGGGAATTTAATGCTCTTAAAAATTCCAACGACTTCGGCCGGGTTTGAACCCGCGACATTGGGCATAGAAGATCAGTATGCAACCAACAACGCCACCGAAGCCGACTTTTAAATTAAGTATATCATCATTTTAGTGCTTGCCACGGTGGCTGAGTGGTTATCGTGTCGGTCTACTAACCCCAAGCTGGCAGGTTCACTCCTGGCCGTGGTAAGTGATTTTTGAAAGGCGGCAAAAATTACGACACGCTTGTCATACGTTGTTGGCTTGTTAAAGAACCCATTTGAATTCAGTAGGCCGTGTTCATATTGGAAAATTAATCTCGGGAGTTTCCGCCAACACAAAGTTCCTCATTTCTCTACTAGAAAGCGCTATAGTATTCAAGGAGCTTAGAAATCTAACCTCCTTGACTTTCATAGAGCTTCGCGGAACAACGAAATTTGACATGCAAGCTACCATCTGGGTGTCAAATAGCAAAGCTTGCACCCGGCTCGAGGCCATACGATATTATTATTCTTATATCATTTTAGTGACGCATCATCTCATTGTTTTATGTTCTTTTATTTATGTGACTTGCACCTGATGGTGTTTTTGGCCCATATGAGTAGAGCCCTGCGCGGATAAACTAAAAGTTATCCGCATCCGCCCCGCATCCGCACGACTGTTATCCGCATCCACCCCGCATCCGCACGTCTGTTATCCACATCCGCCCCGCATCCGCATGGCTTTTATCCGCCCCGCATCCGCATGACTTTTATCCAAATCCGCAGATATTTCAATATTTTGTTTAATTTATTAGATAAAGCATAAAGTGTTAAACCAATACATTTAGACATTTGAGGAGAAAGTCGTTCCTGGCAATCTGTTTCTTTGCAAGGGACTTCAAGTTGGATGACACTTCTGGTTCCTTAACCTCCGCTTTAGACAGAAAAAAAACTGAATATACTTTTTTTTGGCTACTTTTGCACTTGTGCCTCAGTAAGTATTATGTGCCTGATTTGTGTCCTGAGTATGAATACACTTTCTTAAAGGTAAAACGTCCTACTATATCGTTCACCTTTTCGTTTCCATTGAGAACGTAACGGAACGTAACCACAGCTCGTTGACTTGAGCTTTGTTTCACGCGCTATTGAATATTCACCGCCAAGTTGGAAATAAATCTACAGATAAACCTGGAACCAGATCTTCCAGGATAGCTTAGACGACGAAGTAGTGTAACGATTCGATCCCATACCTGTTAGATATAAAGGGTTATTCATTCATTTATTATCATATTTATTATTCTTATTAATTAGTACATCGATGAGATGATTTTTATATCAGATAATTGTAAGCGGTTTTTATTATTATATTCAATTAGATTTTTATTAACATTTATTTGTAAAGAGACGAAGTATTATTTATTGCAACAAGATTGGCAATAAGGAACAACCCTATGCGTCACAAACAGAACGTCGTAGTAGTTATTTCACCACGGCTAAGAGTCACTGTCATGAGTAACCATCACGTGCGCACCATCTAGTTCCTTCGAGAAGGAATGGAACAAATATTTCACGCATGGTGCAACTTACACGTCATTTCTAATGTACGTACGCGTCAAGATATTGCAAGTAAGGAGTCATGAAGGTAGAAGGGGTAGCTTGCTTCTAAAGAGAGGGAAGCTGTGACACCACGTGACAAGGAAGATATAAGCTGTAACCCGCGTCTACAACATTATTAGTGAACGACAAGTCATTAGTGACAGATTATACAAAGGGAGCAGCGACTGAGGTCCACGACTGCTACCTGAAAGCTCATTCATAGATTTTGCATACATCATGTCTCGACATAATAACCACAATGTTGACAAGATATATATATAAGCTGACAATGGCTTATAGTTGAATACTACAATAAATCTAGAGATGGCAACACAATGGAACGTAGTATGCTGTATCTTATGACATACTACAACATTTTTTTGAATATGAGAAGGAACATTAAGGTTATCTGTTATAACATTCAATATGACAAAGCTGCAAGTTGGTGAGCATAAACAATTATTACTTCCGTCTCTATTTGCAATTTAGAGTCAAGCTTTTTTTATTCAAGTAATTTAAATGTTCATTTTCTTTTAAATAATTAAACCGCAGTTGGTAAATTAAATTCTTTTTTGTAACTATTAGTATTTTGTTCTTGAGTCAATAAATTCATTTTCTTTAACGTAATGCCTATTTCTTTCATAGTAGTTAGCAAATACTATAGGCAAATTAACTACTCCTTATAAATAAATACTGAATGGTTAGTCAACTCAGTTACACTACGGCCCGGGTAAGTGGTCTCGAACTCTACTGATGACTGCCGAGGATTAATTAATAAATTTCGATTCACTGTCTTAAATAGGAATCTGGCGCTCAACAACACTTATTATATTATACTATCACAGGTAAGGTCACACCACAGTGTATATTATTTATTATTATCATGTTTGTTTAAAATTGAATTACAATAGTCATCACCACAGATAAGCACTAATTAAAAAAATGTTACAGTAGCTGACTTGAGGAATGATAATGATGTCACCACTATGAACTAACACGCTTATTGACAGCATTATATCTCCTACGTGTAGTAATAATGGCAGTGAGAATTGATGAGATGTCAAGACCATCTACTGCAAACATAAGGTACTTAATAATATGTAGTTGAAAGCATATCAGAAAAATAATCTTCTCGTGTATAAGTGCAATACGTGCCAGAATATTTCGCACGCAATAGGCTATAGGAGTATTCCTCTTTTAAGCATGAAGCTATAGATTGGCTTATCAAATATGTAATATTATCGTAAGTTTGTATTCTAAAAAATATCCGCAATTTTACTCGAAATATTATCCGCAGCTTATCCGCTATCCGCACAGCCATGCAAACTATATCCGCGTGGCGAAAATATTTGCGGATATCGCGGATTTATCCGCGGATATCCGTATCCGCGCAGGGCTTTACATATGAGAATGCTATGGCTGAGGATGGTTTTTACCAAAACCGAAACATGTACCACAAATATATGGTAATAGAAACATAATTTCTTAATAAAAGTAATTTGTATTGAATAGTGGAAAATGTGTAATGAATTGCATAGCATGCGACCACACAGCCAACTTGTCGTGAAACTGCTTCAAAATCCATGACTTGATGAGGATTTTAGAATTAAAAGGTTCATTCTGGTTCCGTATTGATAAACTAATTTGTATAAACAGGTTAAAGGTTCCGCCTGATCAATACTTTTATTAAATATGATCACTTTGTGGTCATTAGTGGGACAAGTTTCGAGGCCTAATTAATAGTTTTGGCCCCTTCATCAGCCAATATGACAGATAACGATACAAGATAATTGTTTGGCGTAACACTAAAAATTCCCTTAAAATTGAATCTTGTATGGCGCACCATAAAGAGAGATTGAAAAAATTTTAACGCCTAAAGTAATATAGTTCATAAGACTTTTGACATCATTTATATTACTTTAGGCGGTAAAAATTTGTCAATCTCTCTTTATGGTACACCATACAAGATTCAGGGAATTTTTAGTGTCACGCCAGACAATTATCTTGTATCGTTATCTGTCATATCGGCTGATGAAGGAGCCAAAACTATTAATTAGGCCTCGAAACATGTCCCACTTATGACCACAAAGTGATCATATTTAATAAAAGTATTGATCAGGTGGAACCTTTAACCTGTTTACACTGATGAGGATAGCAAAGATCGCTGGTGTATGGAAAACACAGCAAACTAATGCAGATCCAGGGGTGAATGTCCTTGGCTAGGAATGTGGTAAGCAGCAATAGTTCAACCATCCGTTAGAACAGTACGGAGAAAGAGATCCGGTTTGTTCGTGTGGGTCTAGGAAATACACCAGACAATACCGATACCGCGAAGATTGGGCGTGAAATAGTAAATGAATTTACGGGGAGCATGAAACGTGGAACAGAAGGTGGGCCACTCACAGGCTGCTGCTGCTGATGATGATGATGATGATGATGATGATGATGATGATGATAATTGTTGTTTTAAGGGGCCTAACATCTAGGTTATCGTCCCCTAATGGTCTGGGTGATAACAAAAATGACGATTAAATGAAAACCATAAAGAAAATTAAGTGAGACAGAAAATACTTACAAAATGGAACTCAGATTGAAATGACTCACAAAATGGAGAGTGGTAATACTTACAAAAGGGAATTTAGAAGGAAAATACTCACAAAAGGAATAGACTTAAAAACACGCACAAAATGTAGTTTAGGTTCAAAATACGTACAAAATGCAAGGCAGAGTCGAAATACTTACAAAATGCTATAGAAATTCAAAATACTTACAAAATGCAAATGAGATTGAAAATACGTACAAAACCACCCACAGGCGTCGCGAACCCTATTTAATAATGAATAATATTTCACAAGAACGCAGTAGCCACATTCAATGAAGAAATCACAAATTAACATCACAAAAGCACAAACAAGAATATTATAACGGTAACCAAAATTGTATTTACTAAGGAAAATAACAAAATTCAAATTAATTAGAAACTCACTGACACGCTTACCAATTTTCTAGCGCGATTTACAGCACAAGGTCGAGTGGTAGATGGGGTGAAGGTCTATCGTTGGCGCCAGGGCTTGTCTTAACCCTTGAGAACTGGCGTGAAACAAGAAGTTCCGTGACGAACTAAAGAGCCTACTTTTCTTAAAATTTAAGATTCATGCCAATAATTATTCTATATGGATCATCTAGAATAATGGCGAAATTAAGTTGGTAATATCGAAATTTTAAATTAGTCGAAATACTGTATACCTGGCATAATGTAGCCTAATCGAGCACTACAGTCGGCAGCCCTGGTGACTGAATATATTCTTAGTTCCATCTATTAGGGTACAGAATACAAAATTTGGTTGAAGTCCAAAGGATAGCATGGACGTTACACGCAGTTACATGGATCTAACAGCGCGCGTAAAATCATGTTGGCAACAATGCCATGCATGTATTGGTCAGAAATAATCTGAAATAATATGATCTATTGTTGTGCCAATTTTGAATGAAATCCATTAGTTAGTATAGAAGTTACATGCATTTTAAAATTGGAGCTATCAGCAGACTTAGAATAAAGTTGGCAGCGCTGACGCTTATTAGTTACTCCAAAATAATCTAGAACGCCAGGTACTATACGTGTGCATAGTTTAAAGCTGTCGGCTTGCATACTTTCTGATATATTGGTATTTCGATAATATAAATTGAGAGCATTTATTAACAGTTGGCAGCCCTGGTGGCTCTTAAGAATACGCTCAGTTATATAAGTTTATGTACACATAGCACATACGAAATTTGGTTTAATTCCAATTGATAGTGTAGAAGTTAAATGCATTTAAAAATTGGACCTATCAGCAGGCTCATAATCATTTTGGCAACAATGCCATGTATGGCCTCCTGGAAATTAAACTGAAATATTATTATCTATACGTGTGCCAATTATGAAATAGCTCCCATTCATACCTTCCAAGATATCCAACATGGAGCTGAAATTTCAATTGAGATTTTTCAGCAGTTGGTAGCACTGACATCATTTTCAATTACGGTATTGAGATATTCAGGTATAGATCTTTACTACTACCAAATTTTGTTTCGATTGCTGCAGCCGTTTAGGACTTGATAGGGGGGGGGGCACGCAGGCAGACAGACAGACAGACAGACAGACAGAAGGGCAGACAGAGGGACAGACAGACAGACATTCGCCCGGATCGATCTCATAAGTCTACTTTGTCCTCATTTTTGTAAAATGTGAAAAGTAGGCTAAAAATGTAACATAAGGACTGGCGCCGGGTCATTTTGACCCATATTGTGTCACTCCATTTTTGTCGTAGTCGTACGAATGTTAATGAAGTAATTTTACACCTGGTGTCTGCCTATGAACTATTCCCAATATAAAATGAGGTTCAATAATATTTTTCAAATTTAACATGCAGAACAGTGACAATAACTTTTGTAACAGTACACGATTGGCTCCTGTCACAACCACAAGACTTCTGGGAACAGGGAATCCTGCAGCTAGTGAAGCAATAGGACACCTGTACACAGGCCTGTGGTGATTACTTTTGAATAGCGAATAAATTGTACCCACAGTATCGTTTCGTACCTTTTCATTTGAACACCCCTCATATCTCTCAAGTAGATAATTTTAAGTATTTAGGAGAAATTATTCATCCAGCAGGGTTAAATCAAGAAGCCAACAAAGAAAGAACTGCAAAATTACAAAAAGCAAATAGAATTAAATACCCGGAGCAGATATCCATTTCACAAAACGCAAAATTACGACACTAGTGTACAATATTCTCGTCAAACCAAGAACACTTTACACATCTGAAACTTTGATAATTCGGGACAGATCACTATAAAAACATCTAGAAACAAAATAGAGAAAAAAAACATTAGAAAAATCTTAGGACCAAAATATGAAAACGAGGTTTCGATTTTAAAAAAGCCACATGAAATCTATGAAAGTATTGAAAAAAAATATCATAGATTCTATCAGAAAACAAAGAGAAACTGAAATGTTATGGTCATATATACAGAATGGATATTAACTTTATATTTATCAAGAGTGTGAAAAACTCGGGGGTACCAAACTCAGGATGGTTACTCTCAGCGCTGGGATTCGAACCTCGGATCTCCATACGCTTAGGCTATCTTTCCAGTCCAGCCGTGGAGCATGTGTAGAGTGCTCAGTGCGTTAGAGGGTTCACTAATATTCATAACAATATTTGCTATCATACGATAAAAGCAAGCAACAAAATTATGCTGAAATGACGTCAAGAGCAGTCACTATTGTTAACCATTTATAACAAAGGACTATTTTTCTTAATATTTTATTTTTATTTATATTTACACTTTAATTTTGGTTTTAACTGTTTTCTTCATATTTATAAATGTAATATTTATATTTCTCTTTATAATCAAAAGTTTAGTCGTTAGTTTAGAGGCAGATGGCATCGCTGTTCCGCCCCTTAAAGCAAAAATAGCCAACTAACTATTAGTCTTTAGTTTTATATTTTCAAGATTTATATTTACTCTAATTTTTATATTAATTTTGAAAGAAATCATTTTTATTTTTATTTATATAAGTATTTTATAACTTTGATTTTTATGGTTATAATCGTAATTTTAGTTTTATATTTCATTTTTAATTGTCATTTGCATTTTAACTATTATGTTTATTTTCATAAATGTAATATTATAATTGATCTTAAGTTTGGTTGGTTGGTTCCTCAGTTTAGGGACTGCGACAACGCGGTCATGTAGCCCCGTGTACTTTGGGTCTGTGTAGAATTTGTTTGATAACCAGTGTTAATTGTGATGGCTGTATTAGTGTGTGTTATCTGTAATTCAGGTAAGGACTGCAGACGATCAATTTCAAGTAGTTCCTACTTTTGCTACCAAATGCTACCATCAACGACACCTAACTGTGAACTTTACTACTAGACGCCACGCAACCGGCACCTTGAGCCTGTCTGGACCACGGCCTACAAGCCCGAAAAAATTGTATTTAATTATGAACGCCGGCCGTGAAAGCCTAAGCTGTTATATTTATCCAGCACCTTTGACAAAGGAGATACAGAAATATACTTTGATTTACATAAATATTAACACTTCCACAAGACAATTCGTTAAGGTAAGGTCCAATTAATGCAGGGAAATGAAATACACCCTAGGTCTCGCATACCCGAATACCGCCGTCGGGGTCGGAAGAGAACAAGAGTTGACCAAAGGAAAGACAGGAAAGATCATACAGAGGAGCCCGGCACAAATAACTGGAAGCAATACTGAACTCAGCTGGGGTCCTATGGTCGCCAACCCACATCCCACAAGTTGTGAGTCCCGGGAGAATGGAGTGGAGGGGTTTCCCCGGTTGAAGCTCCGCCAAACAATTAGAAGCATTTCGGTAATTATTAAATATTCACTATACAATAATTGAAATAGAAAAGAAGACATGTTTCGTACATATGAATAAACAAGATGTTCAGTAAAGAACATACAGCCTACTTTCTCTTAAATGCATGGGTATTGTTATAACTCTTTGTCCTTTTCAAGGAGTATAATTGAATGTTGGTTGTAGTAGCTTGTTGAAATACAACGTGTTATACAGATATTAAACATGAATATGAGGTGCCCTTTGCTAGTGCTACCTCTGTACAAAATTTCATTCAATTCGGTTTCACCGTGTTTGAATTGATATGGTGAATCAATTTGCACACATACATGGCCGCTATTTGCATATTGGGCTGATGACCTTGTAGTTTGGTCAAAAGATGCTTTATACATAAAGGTATGTTGTTGCAAAATTTAGTAGAGATCAGATGATTAGGTTGGTCGTAATTTGATTTAAGCTTTTAACATTTGGGTGGCCGCCATTACGTTTCTGTCAAGATGGCGGCGATATGAAACAAGACACTGAGGAGCCCTTTGCTTGTGCTACCTCTTTACCGAATTACGTTCAATTCGGTTTCACCGTGTTCGAATTCATAGGGGGGGGGGGGGGGACAGACAGACATTCAGAGTACACACACACACAGACTCACACACACACACACACACACACACACAGACACACAATGTTTCGCCCTGTGTTGATCTCATAAGTCTACTTTCATATTTTGCAAAAATTGAAAGTAGACTAAAAACCACCTTCATACTGCAGCTTGCCAGGACAAAGTGCGAATACCATGGATCGTACCCGCATTAGCCGAAGCGGTTGATTGACAAAGGGTCCATTGTCTAGCTCAGGCCGGCCAAAACATTTTCACATGCAGGGTCATTAATTAACTTAGGTGACGGGTCGCGGGCCATTTGCAAAGTGTAATAAAATGTATAACTTTAACATAGGAAGAATATAGGAGGGGGTAGCACCAGCCCGGCGTGGTTGATAAAGTATCATTATGGAAGTCTCAAAATGAAGGCACAGATTGTTTGAAGCCATTTTTCAGTGTTACCTTAGTAAACAAAAGTTTGGTGCTTTTCAGTCGGTCAACACGAATGTACCCAAATGAGATGGGTTATATCCTAATCCAGAAAAAAATATTACTTGACATTAATAAATACAGTTGGATGACTAGTTTCGATCGTCAAGCGATCATCATCAGATCCATTAACACTTAAGCTATAAAATCTATGTCTGAAAATATTTACAATATGTACACTTATTTAGTTGCAGTATCAGTATTTGTTGGTTTGTAGTCTTGGTTGGTTGGTTCCTTAGTTTAGGGGCTGCGACAACGCGGGCATGTAGCCCCGTGTACTTTGGGTGTGTGTAGAATCTGTCTGATAACCGGTGTTAATTGTGATGACTGTATTAGTGTGTGTATCTGTTTGGTTTTTTAAATTCAAGTAAGGACTGCAACTTTGAATTTTTCAAATAGTTCCTACTTTTGCCGCCAAACGCCACCGTCAACGACTACTAGGTCTAGTTCAGAACTTAGCTACTAGACGCCATTGCAGTCGGCTCTTGGCAACGAACGTAGCAACCTAAGAGCATTGTTTACAATCTTAACCTATACAATTTAGTTTCACACAGGTGTAATTAGTGGAAAGTTCATTAACATGCCATAAATCTACGACATGGGACCGCCGGCTTTACTTCCCCTCCGAAAGAAGTCACCCTGAGGGATATTTAACGCTCTTAAAAAATACGACCGCTTCGGCCGGGTTTGAACCCGCTATCTTGGGCATAGAAGCTCAGCATGCTACCGACTACGCCACCGAAGCCGCCTTTTGTTATTGTTATAGCCTATGTATTTCAAAGTATGAGTACGAAGTAATCCATCGATATTTAACTCCCCTAAGACTAAATTAAGCTGTTAAAAGCACGAGAGAGCATCATTCTTTTAATATAAAATCTATTACCAACATTGACGAAATTAAGCATCATGTTTCTATTTTAACCCCCCCCCACACAGTTTGTTGGAGCCGAAAACGTGTGTTGTTTCCCGCAATAAGTTGCAATTTCCTTGTGTAGCTCAATGGTCTGAGGGCTGGAGCGGGATATATTCAGCCTCGTGAGGTGAAACCGAAAAGATGTGGGTTCGATTCCCACCCCAGCCATAGTTAGTTATTGAGGTTTTCCTGGAAGTGGTTTCCCCACTTCTACCCCCAGGCAACATTCTAGGATGCTTCCTAACATTAGGCCACGGCCGCCTCCTTCTCAATCCTCACCTGAATTATATATGCATACGCACTATTAGAGACACCACAATAACACAGGTTATCGGACAAATTCTACACACATCCAAGTACACAATAAAACAAAAGTTTGGTGCTTTTCAGTCGGTCAACACGATTGTACCCAAATGAGATGGGTTTATTCCCTAATCCTGAAATAAATTACCTGAGATTAATAAATAGTAGCCTATGTACAGGGGCGGATCTAGGGGAGGGCGAGGAGGGCCCCGCGGTCCTGGGGGCCCCGCGCCCTGGATTATTTTAAATTTAATTAATTAATTATACTTTCAAACTTTTCAAACTAATTTATATATTTTATTTTTTTTCAGTGCAGCTATGACCTCCCTTGGCCGTTTAGCAAGTTTAGATTTCAGTGAAATAATAGAAGACTTCAGCCGGAAAAAAGTGGCAAAGTAATATCTTAATATTTTATAGTTTACATAATCTTCTTCAAGGGGACTTAAAGATTTCTTTCATATTATTAAAAAACAAGTAGTTCCGTGAAGAACTGTACAGACTATTTTCATATATCCTGCTCATGTTAATTGTCTCTATCAACATACAAAATTTCACTTTAATTGCTGTAACAGATTCGTAGATATTGAGAATTTCATATGGTCGCCAGGATGGATTTTTATTTTTGTACTATTACATTAAGATTATTGTGTACGTGTGGTATTCAAACTTCAATCGCATGATTAGAACACAAGAAGTAAAAACGAGATTTTAAAAGTACGCACACCAGCCATCTTGTGATTATGCAAACAATTGAAATAAATTACATGCCAGTGGATCAACATTTGTGTAAGCATTTAACGTGCAACCTTTCACGGCACTCGGATAGTTAATTCGCGAGAAACGTCCATTTAAATATTTATACTTCGCGTCGCCGCCATATTGGATTTGAGCTCACCAGGTTACTGAAAGTCCTATAGGTGAACATATTATGTTCATAGTCTCTATGAACATAAAAAATTCAGTTTGGTTGCTGTAAAAGATACATAGATATTGAGAACCGTCTAAATATTTCGGAAGCTCGCCATTTAGGATTGTTATATGTATAGGCCATAGAGTTATGTACCATTCAAGGACAATTATTGCCTAGGTTCATTATTCAAACTTTCACTTCGATCGCATGATTACGACACAAGAAATAAAAACTTAATTTTAAAATATCGCACAGCCGCCATCTTGAGGTTATGTAAACAATTGAATTAAATTAGATGGCAGTGCATTACAATCTGCAAAATCATTTACTGTACCACATTACACTGCGCTCAGTGAGTTAAATCACGAGAAAAGTATATTAAAATATTTTAAATTCGCTTGGTGGCCATGTTCGTTTTGTACTTTACAGGTTTATGAAATATACATAGGTAAACTTGTATCAGTACCCTTTATCACCGTAAAAAATTGCATGATGATATCTGTAATAGTTTCGGAGATATAGAATGTCAGTGAAATATTTCGCACAGCCGCCATTTTGAGGTTATGTAAGCAATTGAACTAAATTATACTCCAGTGCATTACAATGTGTATAAACATTTGCTGTACCAAGATTCATTACGTTTGGATAGTTAAATCGCGAGAAATGTCTATTTAAAAGTCTCAATTTCGCTTGACCGCCATGTTGGTTTTGTAGTCACCAGATTTTTGAAAGTCTCATAGGTGAACTTCTAGTAGTGCCCTTTATCACCGTACACAATTTCAGGGCGATATCGGTAATAGTTTCGGAGATATTGAATGCTAGTGAAATATTTCGCACAGCCGCCATGTTGGATTGGTGAGACGTAACAAAATTTGAAGGGCACAGTCGAGGTCCCCGGGAATAGTGCTATGAACTTACCGAGTTGCATTGAAATCGCTCCAGCCGTTTAGATTTTATTACGGGGACACACACACACACCTCACACACACACACGCACACACGCACACACACACGGACAAAAGGTGATCTCATAAGCCTATTTTTTCAAAATTGAAAATAGGCTAAAAATGTGCTGTAGTGTATTCAAAATATTGTAACTATTCTGTATTTTAATATTTTTACAAAACTACTTTCCATTGATATATATTTTTATATCCTATTGTTGTGGGCCCCACATTATTATATCGCCCAGGGCCCCGCAAGCCTGGATCCGCCACTGCCTATGTATTTATTATAATAATAATAATAATAATAATAATAATAATAATAATAATAATAATAATAATATCGTATGGCCTCGGGTGCCGGGTGCAAGCTTTGTAATTTGACACCCAGAGGGTAGTTTGCATGTCGAATTTCGTTGTTCCTTGAATCACTATGAAAGTCGAAAAAGTTAGATATCTAAGCTCCTTGAACACTATAGCGCTTTCTAGTAGAGAAATGAGGAACATTGTGTTGGCGGAAACTCCCGAGATTAATTTTGCCATTATGAACACGGCCTACTGAATTAAAATGGATTCTTTGACATGCCAACATCGTATGACATGCGTGTCGTATTTTTGCCGCCTTTCAAAAATCACTTACCACGGCCAGGAGCGAACCTGCAATCTTGGGGTTAGTAGACCGACACGTTAACCACTCACCCACCGTATTCATTAATCTCATGTAATTTTATTTTAGGAATAGCCCATCTCATTTGGGTACAATCGTGTTGACCGACTGAAAAGCACAAACTTTTGTTTACTTAGGCAACACTGAAAAATGGCTTCAAATACAATAACAAGTACACAATGACCAATCTCAACAAACAACAAAACTAATCTAGTAAGATCCCTCCTTTCTCCAAACTTATGGAGTACCTCAATTTTTTTGTGTAGCTCTAAAATGGAGGCAAATTACTTAGATGTTGCACCCTAGCTCTAAAAAGAACTCATTTACCAAACTTGAGTAAAGTTAGTGGACTTCTACTACAGCAGAGGAGGCAGAAAGACAGCAGGTTTTTGCACTGGTCTTGACCAGGATATTTGAAGAGACGCTCCAAGGCACACGACGACCTTCACACGATAGCAGCTGTTTCTTATAATAGGGACCTGCTATGCCGCAAGTACTGACCACGGTAGTCTCATAAAAAACCTAACGCAACAGCTCAGTTTGAGGTGGCAGCCCACCTGAAGACATAGCAGGACCACAACTCCTAAAGGCCACATCCCATGAAGATCTCTTGGGATGATTCTTTTTTTCGTTCATATACCATTCATCCGACTGCGATGAAATTTTGGTGAGTTGTTGTGTACACTCCTTCGAAGGTTTCTGACTTAGTAAATCAATTTTACAATATGTAGCGTACAAGTAGATTCAATAAATGAGTGATAGCGCGCGAATCGTTTCAACAAAATCCCGTATGCGTTCATAAACCATTCATACGATTGCGATGAAACTTTAGTGAGTTGTTGTGTACACTCTTGCAAAGGTTTATGACTTAGCAAACCCATTTTACAATAGGTAGCGCACGAGTAGATTCAACAAATGAGTGGCAAGGCGTGATTCGTTTCAACAAAGACCCGTAAGCGTTCATATACCACTCATCCGATTGCGATGAAACTTTGGTGAGTTGTTGTGTACTCTCCTGCAAAGGTTTCTGAATTAGTAAATCCATTTTGCAATAGTTGGCGCACGAGTAGATTCAACAAATGAGTTACGGTGCGATAATCGTTTCAACAAAACCCCGTATGCTTTCATATACCATTCATCCAATTGCGATGAAACTTTAATGAGTTAGTGTACGCTCCCGTTAAGGTTTATGACTTAGTAAATCCATTTCACAGTTGGTAGCGCACGAGTAGATTCAACAAATGAGAGACAGCGTGCGAATAGTTTCAAAAACTCCCGTATGTGTTCATATACCATTCATCCAATTGCAATGAAACTTTGGTTAGTTGTTGTGTACACTTCTTCGAAGGTTTATGACTTAGTAAATTCATATTACAATAGGTAGCACACGAGTAGAGTCAACAAATGAGTGACAGCGCGCGACTTTTTTCAACGAAGTCCGGTATGCGTTCATATACCGTTCATCGTATTATGGTGAAACTTTGGTGAGTTGTTTAGCACGCTCCCACAAATGTTTCTGAGATAGTAAATCTATTTTACAATAGTTTAGAGGCAGTTAACGTAAAAAGAAAAAATATTGTGTATCCAATAGCACTTCAACAATCAAAGGTACAACGCCAACACTTTCTTTGACTGGCATTGCAACGCATGCCGGGTACAGCTAGTTTAGAATATAGGGAACTTGGAAATAGTAAGAGATTTATCCCCACTTTCCTAACGGTAAGAATATGATAGGCCTAAGATATTTAGCCACACTTTCATTGATTACAGTAAATAACTAAGTACTGAATCTCTATAAAAATATGGACTAATGATTAAAATATACTACATTAAATGGAACAAAACTGCAATTAGGTATTTTTAGGTAGGCCCACTCGCATATCATTTAGGTCTTTTAGGTAGCCTACTACAGAATTCATGATTCGGATAAGTATTAGAATATTTTTGTATTAGCCTATAAGAAGTCCGGCTCGGTGGCTAAATGGTTAGCGCGCTAGGCCTTGGTCCAAAGTGCCCCGGATTCGATTCACGGCCAAGCCATCAGGAATGTTAATCTCCTGTGGTTAATTCTCGTGGGTCGAGGACTGGATGTATTTGACGGTTTCATTCTCACTTCATCCTCATTACGACGCGCAGGTCGCCCACGGGCGTCAACTAGAGAGACCTGCAGTCGACCTCTCCGGAGACCACACGATCATAATTATTATTGTTAAGTAAAGAAGAAAATAGGTAAAAATCTAAGAATCCGGCCCCTACTCATTAGATAGTAATTTGATTTCTCATTATTTGATCCTGGAAAAGTTTTGCTGCATTTCTCCAAGACAAACAACTGTCTCCATGTTTATTTTCCAACAACCTCCTCGGTTAACCCGGAATCACGTTTGTGCCCTTCTTTGATTCAGGATATCATGGATTAGCGAAAGCCATTTATTCTCTGCTGTCGATTCACCAGGAACAAATTCCCGCATAAGTACACATTTCTTAATATCAAGCCTCGTCATGCATTAGGTCACAGACATGCTCAAACTATTGCCGTGCATTTTCAACGACATTAAGGTAAATTAAATTGGCAGATGTATTCTTTTCTTGAAAATGATATTCTACATTATTTCTTTAATATACCTTCGTTGAGACACGGTGGAGAGAGACTTCCGTTCTCTCGCACAAAGATGTTGTGTGTTCGCATACTGTCAATTAGCATCGTCGTGAGGATAATTTATTTTCCCTCCATTCTTTAGCCCACAGGAAGGTAGCTTCCGGAGACCCTTTGAAAATATTTCCAAGATTACGTCACTCATACAGTAGACTATAGTTCCGTTCTCTCACCTCATCTAACATTCACTAACATGCTAACCATTATGCCGTACCATGCTTGCTATTTAATAACCCATTTCCTTTCACATCTTCATTGTTCACTAAAGATGCGAACATAATTTGCAATACTAAAAGAAAACCGATGATGATAATTTGATGTTTTAAAAGGCCTAACATGTAGGTAAATGGTCTGGGTGATACCGAAAATGACAATAAAATGAAAACGATAACGAAAATTAAGTGAGACGGAAAATACTGACAAAATGTAACTAAGATTGAAACGACTTACAAAATGGAGAGTGGTAATGCTTACAAAAGGTAATTTAGAAGGAAAATACTCACAAAACGAATAGATTGTAAAACACGCACAAAATGTAGTTTAGGTTCAAAATACGTACAAAATGCAATGTAGAGTCGACATACTTACAAAACGCAATTGAAATTTAAAATACTTACAAAATGCAAATGAGATTGAAAATACGTACAAAATGCAATTGAGGTTCAAAATACTTACAAAATGCAATTGAAATTGAAAACACACAATGCAATTTAGATTAAAAGGCCATTTCATATTCAAAATACTCACAAATTCAAATTCAAAATGCTTACAAAATGTATAGTAGATTCAAACTACTTAGTTGGATTGACAATACTTACAAAAACAATTTGAAAAAAAAACTCACTATGTAGCTGTGAGGTTTAGTTCCGCGCTGTATTGCAAGGTTCCGTATGGCCAGTATAGTCTTCCACCAACGGCACTCAAGGTCAAGTCTCTCGGCTGAGAGTCTTGATAATAACAGAATTGCTTTTTCTCGGCGTTGTCGGCAGTATCAATTTAAAAGAGGTGTTGTTTGAGTTTTCAGTTTTTTGACTGGTCTCATGCTGCTCACCGTACCTCCCAGTCCTGAGCTAATCATTGCATCTGTACATAGCTCCCACACCCTACCATAAAGTTTTTATATAGGGTCTACAGAGTGATTCTTATTAACGTTTAAAACTCTCCATGGCGACGTAGATGGCATTGAGACAAGTAATTTGATATAGGACACTTAGGGTCGCAAGTGTCCGGAAATACCTTAAAAGTGAACCACAACTGTTAAACATATGACGTCAACAGATGACGGCTCAGCTCGAACGGGCAGGCCCGTGCTCTCCTACGCACACCAAAGCATCCAAAGCAAACGTTGAATATCATATCACTCTGGCTCCGAGTCAGCGTGTGCGACTCGGGCGCGTGGGGTTCGAGATTCAAATCCGGGACCTATCCATCAGCTTTCTTTGTTCTCTCTCTTCGCCTTTCAAGTGGAAGCAGATTGTTTGTTGACATAAAGACACGGAACCAGAGTGATATGATATTCAACGTTTGCTTTGATGTGCGTAATGGAGCACGGACCTGACCGCTCAAGCTGAGCCGTCACCTGATGATGTCAAATATTTAACAGTTGTGGTTCTCTTTTAAGGTATTTCCGGACACTTGCGACCCTAAGTGTCCTATATCAAATTACTTGTCTCAATGCCATCTACGTCGCCATGGAGAGTTTTAAACGTTAATAAGAATCATCCTGTATATATTCGGGGTGGTGGTTGTTAATTCACACAAGGGATATTTTATTTTCAAAGCAGAGAAGACAGACAATCCATACACCTGATATCTGTGATGTTTCTTTCCATAAGAACACACGTTTTCATTTAATTTACGAATAATCCTCTTTCTTTAATATGTCTCTTCATACATCAAAACCAACCCTTTTCTTACAGAACAATCTCAATCCTTCCAACTTAGCATATCTTCATCTTTTTTCAACACATCACCATAGTGACCTCCTTGATGACCCAAAGCCCCCTGCCACCTCCTTACTAGGTCACCACAGACGATCCAATATGTAGTGACAGAACACTAAACTCCCTGTAGCGCCCTAGCAAGAGGTGACCATGCTACAAACTAAAAGTAACCAAAAACAATCGTTACCCTACATCCGAGGTTATTTGTATAACGTATTCTAACCTCGGCCTACCCCTACAGTTCTTGTCCTCGACCCTCCTTCCATAACTACTGTCGACCAAAACATTATGTGCACTCGAGTTTGAAGGTTGTTTGTGAAGTAACCAATAGACCTACATAAAATCCAATAACATCATCATTTTTGTCGTTCTATTTTACGTTAGTTCATGTAGGTTTGGAATTTTTAATTTATATTTTAATATTTTTATCACAGTTGGAACACAAAAAGTGCCCTTTTTAAGCGTGTTTCAACCATGCCTCACATTTAAGAATTATTATCTCACAAACCCATCATCAGATCGAATCCAAATTTTAACACAATATACATTGGAATGTTGTATAACTGGTTTATTAATTTTAAAATTTTGTGTGTCCAAGAAACAAAGTTGTTATCATTTTTGTAAGGTAACTTTTTCTTGGCTCGGGTGGTTTGAAAATGTAGTTCTTGGTCGCGTTGTAATCCTTATACATCAAAAAGGTATGCTGTATGATTGTTAAATACGTAAATTAATTCACTTATTTTATATCAGTTTGTATTTACATGGGGAATTAAGACATGGTTCACCAGTTAGCCGCTCCGGTGAAAGCTGTACAGCGTTGCCAAGATGGGCTCCATCACGCGTCATGGCGCGCCTCGCTCGGAAGTGATGGGCTCCATATCAGCAACGCTGTACAGCAATTCCCGGAGCGGCTAGCTGGTGAACCAAGTCTTAATTCCCCGTAAAAATACAAACCGATATAAAACAAATGAATTAATTTACGTACTTCACAGACATACAGCATAACTTTTTGATGTATAAGGATTACAACGCAACCAAGAACTACATTTTCCAACGACCCCGAGCCGAGAAAAAGTTACCTTACAAAAATTATAACTTTCGTTCTTCAACACACAAAATTTTGACATTAATAAACCAGTTATACAACATTCCAATGCATATTGTGTTAAAATTTGGATTCGATCTGATGACGGGTTTGTGAGATACCGTAATAATTCTCAAATGTGACGCATGGTTGAAACACTCTTAAAAAACGGGCATTTTTTGTGTTTCAACTGCGATAAAAAATATAAATTAAAAATTCCAATGAACTAACGTAAAATAGAACGACGAAAATGATGATGTTATTGGATTTTAAGTAGATCTATTGGTTACTTCACAAACAACCTTCAAACTCGAGTGCACATAATATTTTGGTCGACAGTAAGCTTCCTACTCTCTCTCTCTCTCTCTCTCTCTCTCTCTCTCTTCTAGTCGTCTTAATACCTCTTCATTTGTTACTCTATCTACCCATCTGATCGTCATCAATCTCCTGTAACACCACATTTCAAACGCTTCTATTCTCAAATTTTCTGCTGCACCAACAATCCAAGTTTCACTTCCATAGAGCGCCACGCTTCAGACAAAGGCTTTCAAAAATGACTTTTATGTTCGACGATGTCGATATGTAAATAGTTTATGTCAGAAAACTGTATCTTAATGGGGGGTCATTAAAGTACTACTTTTCATTATAACACCGTTTTTTTCAACCAATCAGAGCTCAATATTTTCATTCATTGACCAATTAGGTAAGGATAGCTTCTGGCATGCACCCAAAATCCAACATGTCGGACATGAATTACATGATTTGAAAGTTGACAATGTAGCCTATATTGGATCAACCATTGTAGTTACAATGCATAAACAAACTGGGCAATATTGCAAAAGAAATAGCATTGTACCTTAATATCCGCAACTCCAATTTCTACACATTCGTAAGATTTCGCCGACAATTTTAGTGAATACATTTGTTGACATAAACACACCAGAACGTCATGGAGGAAGCATGCGTATAACATTAGTTCCACGGAAATTATAATCCAGCTCTCTGTTCAGTAAATGGATTTCTTACGCAGAAATATTCAACCAGATGTCAAAACTGTTCTATTTGAGACACAATTGATTTGCCTTCCGTTCTATACGCCTCGTATTAGAAGAATAACTAGTTGTTAATACGATACATTTTAATTTTTTAAGCGTTTGTAACAGCCTATTTTGTGTTATTTGACCAAAATAACAAAATGATCAGACATAGTACCTGTGCGCTATCTGTTGGTGGTAATTCAAGATAAACAATGTTTCAAAGCTTTGGGATCCGTTATTGGGTAGAGATCAAGAGCCCACACAATTCCCAATAAGAATTCAACCGACAGAATCTCGACTGATATTAGAACATATAAAGCCTCCGTGGCTGAAAGCCTCCGTGGCTTAGGCGGCAGCACGCCGGCCTCTCACCGCTGGGTCCGTGGTTCAAATCCCGGTCACTCCATGTGAGATCTGTGCTGGACAAAACGGCAGACAGGTTTTTCTCCGGGTACTCCGGTTTTCCCTGTCAAATTTTCATTCCGGCAACACTCTCCACTATCATTTCATTTCATCTGTCATTCATTTAATCATTGCCCCAGAGGAGTGCGTCAGGCCTCGGCACCCTGCACAGTTAATATCCTCGCCGCTAGATGGGGGCTTCATTCATTCCATTCCTGACCCGGTCAGAGACTGGAAGCAGGATGTGGATTTTCATTTTTCATAATTATCGTCGAACATAAACAGTCGTATGCAACTCGCCTATAATGGTAATTAAGACACTCGTATGGAAATTATAAAGCTCGCTTCGCTCGTTTTATAAACATAATCGTGTCTTAATTACTGTATTGCCATTATAGGCTCGTTGCATAATGAACAATTAATACCTAAACCTATATCCGATGTCAATAGATTTCTTTTCTGTAGAAGTGCTTTCGTTGCCTGAGCCAAACTACATTTTATAGCCTATTTGCTTCGTCCATCACTGGTTATTCTGCTTCCTTAGTAGCGGAAGTCTCCTACTTTCTTTAGCTTTTCACCTGCCAATTTGACGTCAATATGGGTTTCTGATTTCCTTCGGCTGCATTTCATTATTTTTGTTTTACATTTGTTGATTTTCGTCATGAATTCTTTCCTCAAGACGGAGTCCACACCATTTCAAAACGCATTCAAATCCGTTGATGAATCAGCAAACCAGCAAATATCAACATCATCAAATTCCAGCTCCAGTCGCCCGGGTGTTGTTAACGAGCCCTCGCCACCTTTTCCTGTCCATGAATAGTTGGTCTTCAAGGGTCCTTCTCCAGTCTAGCCATTTGCCTTCAAGATCATCCTTGATTTGGTCCAACCATTTTTTCTTTGGTCTTCCTACTGGTCTTTTTCCTGGGATAATATTGTTGAAATAAGCTTTTGGTGTCCTCTCATCTCCCATTCTTTGAAGATGCCCATACCATCCTAATCCTTGCTTCTGCAAATATTTTGTAGACCTGATATCTATGCCAGCCTCTGCCCTGTTTGTTTCGTTCCTTACTTTGTCTCTCCTTGTCCTTTGATGCATTGTTCTTATAAACTTCATTTCGGATGCCTGAATCCTACTTTCTTCTCTTCTGGACAGGGTGTATGTTTCTACTCCGTAAGTTAGAAATGGGATGTAGTATGTCTTAAACAGTATATGTTTACACTTCCTGGGCACCTTATTATTCCACAGTACCGTAGTGTTCTAACTTGTGCATAGAAGGTGGCGGCGTTACTAGTTGAAATTATTTCTCCTTGAAGGAATGAGAAATATTTTAGATTCATGGTGTCCATCTGATTGTGCTGAAAAAGGATTTATGCAAATCCGAAAGATGGCTGTTAAATGAACAATTCTAGTTAGGATATTTGCAAGTCAATACGGATCCCAAATATTTAAAAAATCATGGTTTATTTTATGACTAATTATGTTGTTGTTGTTGATTTAGGTGGTCTTGTAATCCCGTGTACTTAGTTGTTCCCAAAATTCGTCTGATAACCAGTGTTCTTTTGATGGCGGTACTAGTGTTTGTGGAGAAATACAGATCGCCAAAGATCCTTGTCATAGGTGACTTCAATAGTAAGGTAGGCTGGCGCACACACAGTGAAGAAGAAACAGTAGGTCTATATGGATACGGAGTGGGAAATTACAGGGGTGAAAGACTGATCCAATTTGCATAAGAACAAAATATTGAAAATTGTTAACTCATCTTTAAAAAAGAACCCACAATCAAGATGGACGTGACAGTCACCAGACGAGAAAACTGGTAATGAAATCGACTACATTCTTAGCAATGGCCTTAAAGATATAATGGACGTCCAAGTGGTCAAGGGCCTTAAATTCACAACCGATCACAGAATGATAAGAACAGTAGTGAAGATCAATTGCAGATGCTACTTTCCCAAACGTGCACGGCCTAGTATAGAAACAATGAATGTGGACAAATTTCGGGAACACTTTAGAGATTCAACTTCAATACAGATCGCGAAGTTGAAGACCTCTACAACACACTAACAGGGTCATCCAGCCATTGCGCTCTGAGAGCGCGGCCGCGCTTGGGGAGCACTGGGCAGTCAGGCTAGCGGTCCTTCCCCTACCACCACTACACTGTGGCAGCGAGAAGACCTGAGACAGACGGACGATGTTCGGACCGCGCTGACTAGATACGTACGAAAAGTCGTGCGGTCGACGGCTTTTGTGGGATTGATGACATCATATTGATAGGGCTGTTTTGCCATTAAAAAATATACCGCACATGCAAATCGAATGGCACCCCGATGTATAGCATGTGCAGGAAACGAACGCAAGTGTTAAGTAAAGAATATTGTGATTTATTTCAAACTGAAATGTGAACATAGCCTATTAGAGAGGAAAATTCAACAACACTTTACCAATTTGAACAGATAGTACAGACCTTGAGAGACCTTTGCTCCGTCATTTTTACGAACTTATAGTTTAGGAGGAAACAATCTTCTCCAAATTGGGTACAATATTTCTGGACACAGCTATTCGTAAAAAAATTGCGCAATTTCTATCGCTCATCGTTGCACGATGTTTACTTTTGGTAAGCTTAAGAACCGAAAAGAAACGCTCACGAATGTACGTTGAGCCAAACATTGTTTACTTCAGCGCGGCGGGCCGACCGCGTGCTCAACCAGCCAAGCTCCTCCCACCACTACCGAAACTACGGTACCTTCCACCAAGGCGCTCGGAGCACTGGCTTGGAACGCGGCCGGAGCGCTGTGTGGATGCTTACTCGAAGCAGGCAACTACAGCCACGGCCGACTGAATGCGCTCATACCGGCCTAGACAATGAGACCTCTTTCATGAAATCTTGTTAGTTACTCAGCTGCTCACACAGCGCTGTTCACCAAGCACTGCACGACTAAGCCTTATCTCTACTTAGTGTAAAACAAAGTCCCCGATTCTTGGATATCACGGGTAATCTCGAGAACCACTGGATGGATTTTGATGCGGCTTTCACCATTCTGTACAGGTAATATCGAGGAAGATTTCTGTAGAAAATAATTTATTTATGATCAAAGGGAGCCAAGCAGTAACGATTTTAGATTTCAGTGAATAGGTCGAAGAAAGAACTTGACGTCCGTGCGCTTTTTAAGCTTACGCTGGACAAACCGTTAAAAATATCAATATACTATGAGTGTAAGAATTGTTCAGCATGAAAAATTGTACAAAAAAGTCCGCGTGAGCATATCTCTATCTTCGATACATCGCCCACTATAAGTGTTTTTAGTTTGGACGGGAGGGGGATTTGGCTTGCACCTCGCCATTCTTAAATTTCGTCTGACAGGAATTCCTTGCACATTCATAACTGTTCCCGGGCGAAGCCGGGGCGGGTTGCCAGTGACACTATTATATTATCATTATAATTCCCACAATATCAAAATGCAAATTATATCACAAAATAAAATAGCGTGCTAATAAATCTAAGAGAAATTAGACATACCTTGCACCTCGTTACAGTTGAATTCGATCAGAATCACTCGGTTTTCATTCAAGTTTATGCATTTTTCTGCTGAACGGTTTGGAAGTTCGGCAACAGGAAACTAGGACTGTTATTTACTTAAAATATTCATTTTTGTATTTTTGTACTATTTGTGTTCATGATTTCATTACATTGTCAGAAATACCGACAGTAGTGGCTACGCTGGCTAAAGCGCAGCGTTAGGCCATGGGGCCAAGCTCTCTGCTGACTCGGTAGACGCGTGTGTTCGAGCCCCACCGTCGGCCGTCCTTGAAATGATTTTCCGTGGTTTCCCATTTTTCAACACCAGGCAAATGCTGGGACGGTACCTTCTAACAGGCCACGGCCGCTTTCTTCCACATCCTTGCCCAGTTTCATTCATCTTCATCCTTTCCATCTCTCATCCTGACGCGCAGGTCGCCCACGGGCGTCGACTAGAAAGACCTGCACTCAGCCTCTTAGGAGGCCACACGAAAAAAGAAAATGTCAGAATTAATGCTTTAATTAGTAGGGTATACTATTCAGTGTACCTATTATAAATAAAAACCGTGAGGTTTCTCACCTCCCCATATTACGAAACCCGGTTGCCTAATACGGGGAAAGTGCACTTTCAAAGTTAACAATAATATCAGAGGGTATTACAACATCAAACGTGCCCATATTTGTAATATACATAGTATATCGTCTGAGGTTTACATTGGTGAGAAAACCAAAATTATTCCGTTCCTTCTTATGTCTAATGTGAGCCCTATAAAAAACTCCCCATATTTGGCGACTTTCCTCTACCCATTTTTAGAAGATACCTTATGCACTGGACAGCTGAATCCGTGATTAATTGTATAGGTAGCTTCGTAAGTCTCAGAACTCAGGAAGTCCTTTCTAGCAGCGTTACTAGCAGCTTTCAAAGTTTCAAGGTAAGAAAGAAAATATTCCTCTAGCCAGTTTAGGCGACTGACATTTAATGAGAAAAAATGCCCTTTATCTGGATTTCTAGACTGAATATGATGATATGTGATGCTTACGTCATGCATAGCGAACCATTGATTAACGTTTTTCAAAAAAAAATGGTTGCTTCTGCGTCCATGAATGTGTACGCTTCAGGGTGCATGCCTATATTTTCTTTCAGTGTACTAATGGCACCAATAACTTCTGACGAGAACACTTCCTTGGCACGCCGAACATTCATTTTTTCAAATTTAGTGGGTTCGATGTGTTTTTTAGTGAGGTGTCTGACCGGTTTGACGATCTCACCCTTTTGCATTGTGTATAGTAATGACAAGTATTTCCCTGAAATTATTCCAGTACCATCAGTCATCTCTCGTTACAGAAACTGCGTTCTAATGTTTTTTTTTTTAGAATGTGACAATGATCAAAACTAGGGAATACATTCCTAGACTCGTCGTATGGGTGATTGACCATTGGTTGCAAATTCCCTCCCCCTAAATGCCTCATCATTGTAGTGTTAGTTTTGTGATTATCAGAGACAGTTATTATAATTATGAAACCGCATTGTTCAACCTCGAGAATAACGTCCAGCAAGAGTTTATGTAAGTCCCGACCTGACAGCTGCTTCGTGAAAAAGAAGGCACACGGTATCTGATAATTTGTCGAAAGATCTCTTAGCACAAAACACAACACACGATTAGCTGCTACTTGTTCCCGGCTGTAATTTTGATCCTCTCTTTCCTTTTAATGAGACGGTGCTGGAGTAGTGGCCTTGTACCCGAAGAAGGTGCAAGGTATGCCTAATTTCTCTTAGATTTATTAGCACGCTATTTTATTTTGTGATATAATTTTAATTTTGATAATGCGGAAATTATAATGATAATAATTATATAGTGTCACTAGCAACCCGCCCCGGCTTCGCCCGGGAACAGTTATGAATGTGCAAGGAATTCCTGTCAGACGTAATTTAAGAATGGCGAGGTGCAAGCCAAATGCCCCTCCCGTCTAAACTAAAAACACTTATAGTGGGCGATGTATCGAAGATAGAGATATGCTCTCGCGGACTTTTTTGTAGAATTTCTCACGCTGAACAATTCTTACACTCATAATATAGTGATATTTTTAACGGTTCGCCCAGCGTAAGCTTAAAAAGCGCACGGACGCCAGGCTATTTTTTCGACCTTTTCACTGAAATCGTTACTGCTTGGCTCCCTTTGGTCATAAATAAATTATTTTCTACACAAATCTTCCTCGAGATCACCTTTACAGAATGGTGAAACCAGCATCACAATCCATCCAGTGGTTCTTGAGATTACACATTTAATATACGTACTGTACAGCAGATTCCTTATCGCGCCTATAATGGGAGGGGAGTGCGCTCTACCGGCAACGAGTAGAAACTTTCCAATTACATGTTATACATGGGTTCTGACTGGGAATGTCAAGGCCGGTATAGAGCGCAGCTCGTATTCAGTCGGCCGTGCTACAGCACAGGTAGAAAGGAGACCATAAAGACCAAATGCAACTTATCACCTTCGACTATCGAACTAATAAACCAAAGAGAAAGACTTCAACGCTTCAGATTCAACATTATGACTATCATAGTGATAAAATTAACTACCGACAGTAGTGGCTACGCTGGCTAAAGCGCAGCATTAGGCCATGGGGCCAAGCTCTCTGCTGACTCGGTAGACGCGTGGGTTCGAGCCCCACCGTCGGCCGTCCTTGAAATGGTTTTCCGTGGTTTCCCATTTTCAACACCAGGCAAATGCTGGGACGGTACCTTCTAACAGGCCACGGCCGCTTCCTTCCACATCATTGCCCAGTTTCATTCACCATCATTCATTTCATCTCTCATTAACTCCTCTCGTGAGGTTGGCGTCAGGAAGGGCATCCGGCCGTAAAAATCATCGCCACAAAGACTTCCATCGCATCTCATCCCCGACCCCGTAGGAAAAAACGGGAATAATAAGGGGTAGACATACAATAGTGATAAAATTAACTAACCATCTCACGTGACTAGTTCACCACGTGAGATATAATCAACGAGCTCCCCATTTCGAGAGAGGCCAAAGCCCTTCCAGGGACACTACAGACTTTATTCATTCATCCCCACGGGCTCACATCGAGTGGGACGTGGATTGGCGACCACGGAATCCCAGCTGAGTCCGGCATTGCTTCCACTTACTTGTGCCGGCTCCTCTCCGTCTTCTTTCTTGTCGACCTCTCTTGGTCAACTCTTGTTGTCTTCCGACCCCGACGGTATTAGAGTATCCGAGGCCTAGGGAGCCTCTTCCTTTCTCGCCTTAATTGGCCCTTCTCTCATCTTTCCTGAAACCGTCCTTCTGCGAGGGGTCAGCCTTCTTTTTATTTTCATGTTGTCTCCTGCCTTCTGCTCAAGGCACTCAAGGAGGCAGGGTGCATGTAGCCCAACCGCTTCTGGTAATAATAATATCGTGTGGCCTTGGGTGCCGGGTGCAAGCATTGTTCATTGACACCCAGAGGGCAACTTGCGTGTCGAATTTAATGCTCCTTGGAGCGCTATGAATGTCAAGGAGGTTAGATATCTAAGCTCCTTGACACTATAGCGCTTTCTAGTAGAGAAATAAGGAACTTTGTGTTGGCGGAAAATCCCGAGATTATTTTTTCCATTATGAACACGGCCTACTGAATTCAAATGGGTTCTTTAACATGCCCACAACGTATGACATGAGTATCGTGATTTTTGTCGCCTTTCAAAATTCACTTATCATGGTCAGGAGCGAACCTGCAAACTTGGGGTTGGTAGTCCGACACTATAACCACACACCCACCGTGGCAAGCACCACTTCTGGTGCACCCTGGATATTGCTACACCCTCAGGGGCTCACAGCTGGTGAGTTCGGGATTTGGCGACCCAGAGGGATTCCTGAGCTGGGTCCGATGTTCCCCTTTTTCCATTGCCTTTGGGGCGGACCCTCTCCACTTTCCCTTTCCTCGCTGCCTTTCTTGGCTCTTCTGCCTTCCAAGTCCATCAATTCTCATTATTTCCCTTCCTCCTGTCTTTTATTTACATTCTTCTCCTTGTTGTTTCCCATTTCATCTTCTAGTTTGTAAGTATGTAGTTAGTTTGAATAATAATTTTATTAATGCAGCCAATGGCCATGTACTTTTCTTTTCAGGACGGGTCAGGGAAGGGATTCTGGAAGGAAATCGGCCGTGGACCTATTGAAAGGAACCGTCCCGGCATTTGCCTGGTGGTGATAATGGGAAACCACGAAAACCATTTTCAGGACTGCCGAGGTGGGATTCGAACCCACGCTCTCCCGATGCCAGCGAGGCACGAGATAGCACGTTAGCGCTCTCGGCCTCCGCGGTTAGTTTTAGTAGTAAGTTACATTTGATCATCACCCAAACCATTAGGGGCCGATAAACTATATGTTAGGCCCCTTTAAACAACAATTATCATAGTCATCATCATTCATTCACTAGTGTGTGTGTGTGTAGCCAGCGAGGCATCGCATAAATCGAAAACTATTGAAAAGCACGTTCCTACCCAGCATTAAATTTTCTTGTAAAGCCGAGATTCGAACCCTAAGCTCCGTGGTGACAGCCAACAATGCTAGCCACTACGCCACGATTGTGCGACTCGTGGATCATATCTTTAGTGGACACAGCACTTCAATATTGTTACGGCTGTGAGTTTGTGTCATCGCTCGCCGCATGAGTCACAACTGCCCCAGGGCTGGGCTGTGCCCTGCCTCGTGTATTGCGTGCGCCTTATGCAACAGGGCTACTAGGACAAAGGGATGGTCCAGAATATTCGTGACTCAGCCAGTGGAGGAAGCCTCGAGAAGCCGTGAACCCTGGATGGGTCTAGAAGCATTTATTGAGTCACCGGCCTGCTATATAAGTGCGACCTGTCAAGCAGTGGTTGTTGTTGTGTTTTACGAGCGAGTGCGAGCGCTTATCCTGAGCGACTGAAGTGTGGAGACTTGCGAAACCCCTAGTGAAGCCGATTCTCGTGACAGCGAAGGGAGTGAGGAGCTTACAGGGGACTGCCTGTGTTTTGAGCGAGTGTGCTTACCTAGTGCGAGAGAGGTCATTGTGGTGAGTTGCAAAACAGTGAGTGACAGACCTAGTGCAGCTATTTCCAGCCAGCGTACCGGACCGGACTCATTAGCGAGAGGATTAACTGTGGTCTGTTGACAAGTGAAAGGGAAAGTATTCTCGACGTGAGGAAACTGGAGTAAGGTAATAATTGCTTGTATTTGCTGTTGAGTAGTGTATCTTCCTGGCCACAATAAAGTTAATTATTTATTTAAGCAGTAATTGGTGTTGTGATTTCTACCCACCGTAATCCAGTTAACAAAAGTGCCACTAGGGGGGTGGCACGTAACAATATTAATCCGGTTGTCATTGCGTGCCAGGAAGATGCGTGAGTGGCAGATAGAACGGTAATGCACAATAGTTGCTTTAAAACATGAATCTAGAACACGATCTATTGCAAACTAAACAATTAGCCTAGCTTAACGGCGCGTTAGCACGCTCAGCTGGCGACCATATCGCAGCTGTTCGCTGTAATTAAATAGAGCAACACCACACCACTTCAAAAACTACGATTTTCAACCATTAAATCTAGATATCAGATGTAGCATTAAAAGTGAATGTCTTTACCATCAGCTATGTTTAGTGATCGTGTGCTGAATAGGTGACCAATTGAGTCTTCCAGTTGCAAAACTCGTTATGTTGCGCCAACTCCGTTTAATTCCTTTTTTTTTCTCCCAAAACTAGGTAGGACCGCCATTTTGCGTAGCTCATCGAGATAAACATTCCAATACCGTAGCCTATTGTAAAACTCCATTTTGTCTCATGTTAAGAGATGATGAATTGGAACTGCTGCAGAAGTCGTTATGTTCAGCGGGTGTTCTGCAGCAAAAAGCGCCATCAAAAGGTTTGCAAAACTCATTGTGCCCTATCAAAAAAAAAGAATGTTAATACATCTTCGTTAAATATGGAAGAACTTAGGCCTATAAAGAATATTTCTCATGTAATCTTAAAATCGAAGAGTAGGGTTTAAATAAAAAAACTTATTATACTGTATATTAAGAGCCTCCGTGGCTTAGGCGGCAGCACGCCGGCCTCTCACCGCTGAGTCCGTGGTTCCAATCCCGGTCACTCCATGTGAGATCTGTGCTGGACAGAACGGAGGCAGACAGGTTTTTCTCCGGGTACTCCGGTTTTCCCTGTCAAACTTTCATTCCAGCAACACTCTCCACTATCATTTCATTTCATCTATCATTCATTTAATCATTGCCCCAGAGGAGTGCGTCAGGCCTCGGCAGCCGGCACAGTTCATATCCTCGCCGCTAGATAGGGGCTTCATTCATTCCATTCCTGACCCGGTCGGAGACTGGAAGCAGGCTGTGGATTTTCATTTTTTCACTGTATATTACATTTTACATTATTTCCTCGCATATTTTCACATTATTAATTAATTAAGCGTCATTATTTAGATTTTTATTCAGAGCAAACTAAAAATATATGTTAAAGTTTCATAGAAAGACTAATTAAAGTCACAACGGTTTGAGTGAGATTCATTTTGTAGCAGAAGGTTTAACACCCATATTAAAAAAAGAAAACTCCCAAAATCCCTATAAACACGGGAGATATCAGGGAAACGGTGAAGGTCAGCACAAAACAAGAACCAATTTTGAAAAAATTGATAAAAATAATTATCATTTCAATTTTGAAAATTTTTAACTTTCCTTGGATATGTATATCATTGTTGTACAAGATTTGTGGCAGGCACAGTTATGTAATATTAAAATCGTTATTGTTGTGGCTCCCTGATGATTCTGGGACGATATTGCTTTATACGGGCAAGAACTTCCACTCCTTGGAACATGACAATGCATGATCGGCAACAGCTGATTTATCAGGTTGAATGAGCCCGATACATCTATTATGTTCCTTAATGCGAGTGCATATTGTTCTCGAAGTCTGCCCGATGTAAACCTTGCCACAAGTACAGGGAACTCTGTAGATACCCGGTTGTTGCAATTTAGGCAAACTGTCCTTAGTTGGTCGCAGGAGTCGCCTAATCTTAACAGAAGTTCCAAATACAGTCCGTATATTGTACCGACGTAGGATTTTAGCAATACGTAAACACCCAGATAATTTCAACCGCGACACCGGCTACAATCTCAGTGAATCCTGGCTACCTATTATCAGAACCCTGAGAAAGTAATTCATTGCTGCTTTCCATTGTCCCTAACATGGGGATATAATGGCGTCCATCTTTGGGCACCTTCAATATGTTCTTTGTTGCTTTCTCTTAGCAATCATTTGTCGTATTCCAGATTATTCCTGACGAAGAAAGACATGGTTTCTTTTGATACGCGTCGAATTTTCATATAATAAAACAACAAGAAGAACCCACAGAAAGTCGATGACTTCTGGGACCTCTTAGAAACAGAAATCGCTCGGATACCTGTGAACCATGTAAAAATCCTTCTAGGAGACTTCAACGCACAAATAGGGACAGAAAGAAAATACAGAGATATAGTAGGAGACTATCCAGCACACAGGAGGACAAACAAGAATGGCGAACGGCTCCTTGGACTCTGCAAAATCTTCCAGTTGAATCTCATGTCGACTCATTTTCGGAAACTCCCAAGAAAAGCAAAGACATGGGTATCTCCAAATCCCAACCTAGGAGAATTCCAATTAGACCATGTAGCAATATCAAGGACAAATACTAGGGAGGTGATGAATGTTAAAGTGATTAGAAATGGTAAATTTGACTCTGATCACTATCTCTCCAAAGTTAAAATACGTTTTCTTCCACCAAAACAAAAGAAGGATCCACCTAAATTGAAAAAATACAACACCAATCGAATGAACATCAATGGAGATATTATAAATAACTTCAGAGAAGAAATCCGCTCTTCTAGAACAAAGACCTGGCAACATCTTTGTACAAAGATCAATGAAGCCGCTAAGAAAACATTCGGACTGGCAAAGAGGAAACGTACAATCTGGTGGAATGAAGAATGTGAGAAAGCACTTGAAAAGAGATCCGACACATGGAGAAAATGGAAATGTTCAAGAGATACGGAACATTTGGAACAATTCAGAACCCAAAGGAAAGAAACATCAGGGGTATTCCGCAGGACCAAACGATCGTTTGAGAATGCAAAGTTACAAAACCTCCAGGACGACTTCACTAAGAATAACACCAGAGATTTTTTCCAAACCTTCAAGGACAAGCTTAGAGGATACCAAATTCCAAGTATAAGTTTCAAAAACGAAGAAGGAAAAATTGGACTGAACAATCAAGAAAACTGCAATATATTAGCCAGATACTTTGAGAAACTCCTCAACTGCCCGCCTCCAACCAACAAACTAGAGTTTCAGACTCATCCTATAAACTCAGAAGATGATATGCCACCAACAAAAGAAGAAATAAAGGAAGCCCTGAAAAGTCTCAAGAACAACAAGGCAAGCGGGGAAGACTCCATATCAGCAGAAATGTTGAAGTGGGCAGAACCGGAAATCCTAGACGACCTGCACCATATCTTCCAACAAATATGGGAGACGGAAAAGCTACCAGACGAATGGAAAACAGCGCTGATCCACCCACTCCATAAGAAAGGGAACAAACAAGATGTTAACAACTACAGAGGCGTGTCGCTACTCCCAGTCACTTACAAAATCCTCTCAAGGATACTTCTGAATAGAATAGAAGGAATCCTAGATAAGCAACTTGGAGAATACCAAGGTGGGTTCCGGAAAGGCCGCTCCTGTGCCGAACAAATCCTAAATTTGAAATCAATAATTCGCCACAGAGCGCTGAACAGCAAAAGTATAGTGGTTTCATTCATTGACTTCAAAAAAGCCTTCGACTCGGTGGACAGAGGGACCCTAGATAAGATCATTAGAGAATTTGGAGTCAAAACCAAACTGGCCAATATTATCAGAGAAACCTTAACAGCCACAACTTCTAAGGTGAAGTTCATGGGAGAATTGTCTCAGTCATTTGAAATCAAGACAGGCGTGCGACAGGGTGATGGATTATCACCATTACTATTCAACTGTGTCCTCGAGAGGATTGTGAGAATTTGGAATTCCGAACTTGAAAATCAAGAGATAGCCCCGATCTGCCTAGGACGAAAAACGGGAGGAATCAAAGTCAATTGCTTGGCTTTCGCTGATGATTTTGCGATACTTTCAGAAAACCAAGAAGAAGCGGCCATACAGATCAACCTCTTAGAAAAGATCGCTAGCAAGACAGGACTTAGAATCTCGAAAGAGAAGACCAAGTTCATGATGAATGACAAACATGGACCACAATTCCTTGAAACAGAGATTGGACGGATTCAGAGGGTGAAAAAGTTCAAATACCTCGGTGAAACCATACAAGAGAACGGCCTAGAGAAAGCTGCTGTAGAAGATCGTATCTCAAAAATGGAAAGAGCTTATGGGCTAACTAAAAACATCTACAACAAGAAATGCATCTCATGGAATGCCAAACTAAAACATTACAACACGGTAGTAAAAACAGAATGCCTGTATGCCAGCGAATGCCTCTCGATGAATTACAAGTTGGAGAAGCTAGAGATCCTAGAAAGAAGAATACTACGGAAAATCATGGGCCCAGTCCAGACTGAAACCGGCTGGAAACTTCGGAGCAACAATGAAGTCTATAAAAATGTGGAGAGAATCTCAGAGACCATGAAGAAGAGGAGGTTATCGTTTCTCGGACACTTGTACAGAATGGACAAAACTAGACTAACCAAACAGTTATTCGACTACCTGTGGAACAAGAAGACAACAACGACATGGATTAAGGAAGTTCGAAAAGATCTCGAAAATTCCAACATCCAGGAAGTTCAGATGTCAAACAGGGAAACATTTCGGTACATAATTCAAAATTTGGAAGGGTTTCACGTCACAAGAACCACAAAGAAGGGAAGAGCCTGGACGGATGAGCAGAAGAAACAGCATAGCGCCCATATGAAGGAGTACTGGAGGAAGAGGAAACTTCAGGCAAAGAAAAAATGAAATTGTAGCGTGATCCGAAGTGGTCAATTCGCAAATTAAAAAAAAACACGGCATAAGCCCAAAATTCAACATTATGAATAGTAACACGGCCCGTGAAAGTCTAAATGATAGTCTTTAATGTTGTCAAAATTTCTTAGCAAAAACATAAAATTAAGCAATTTCCTTAATTGTGCCAAACGTTGAAGGGCTCAAGGGCCAGGAAAGGTTTCAAATTGTGAGTCTTGGAGAGCTCTATCAAACATTGAAAATCCCTTCCGGGCTAAATGCAGTTCCGGAAAAACAGCCTAAAATCGCTTGTTTCTTCACTCGTTTTCATTTTGATTCAAATCCTAGCCAACTTAACTTATTTAAACAATTCTTTCTTGGTTCAATACCCTGAGGTGTTTTTAGATTTTATCATTTTAAATGATCTTGTCGACTTCGTCGTTACGCTGGGGTCTGGCGTTATGTTACGGTGACGGGACGAAATGTACTGTTACGTGCCACCCCCTAGTGGCACTTCCGTTAACTGGATTAGGGTGGGTAGAAAGCACAACACAAATTGTTCCTTTAAAGAAACGTATTAGCTTTATTGCGGGCCAGAAAGATACACCACACAAATAGCAAATACAAGCAATTAGTATCTCACTCTAGTTTCCTCTTGTAGGGAACACTTGCCTTTCACTTGTCAAGAAGCCACAGAAGTTAATCCCTCCTAATGGGACCGGTGGCCTCGATAGAACTACCTGCAACACTTCCTTGAATACGCAAGCTACAGTTATTTACGATAGCCGGTCACTCACCACTACACTCTGCTTCGCTGTCCGCTGGCTAGGGAAACAGCCCCCGGTGATTTCGCAATTCACCACACTAACCTCTGTTGCACTGGAAAACACACTCGCTCAAGACACAGTTCCTCCGTAGGCTTCACACTCCTTCGCTGTCAAGAGAATCAGCTTCACTAGGGTTTCGCAAGTCACGTCACCAACAACTGTCGCTCAGGTAAAAGCTCGCACTAGCTCGAAAAACACTCACCACCTCGCTTGCCAGGTCGCTCTTATATAGCAGGCTGGTGACTCAATGAATGCTTCTAGACCCGTCCAGGATTCACGGCTTCTCGAGATTTCAATCACTGGCTGGGTCACGAATATTCTGGACCATCCCTTTGTCCGCGCAGCCCGTTGCGTAAGGCGCACGTAATACACTGAGGCAGAGCACAGCCCGGGGCAGCTGTGACTCATGCGGCGAGGCGACGAAACAAACTCACAGCCGTAACAGTACCCATATGCACTGAGGTGTGTGACGTCATAGTACTACTTGGTGCATATGTTTCCCGACAATCTCTACTTCGTTAGTAATATAAGACAAAAATCCCCGATTCTTGGATGTCACGGGTAATCTCGAGAACCATTGGATGGATTTTAATGCGGTTATCCCCATTCTGTAAAGGATATCTCGAAGAAAGATTCTGTAGAAAATAATTGATGTATGATCACAGGAAGCCAAGCAGTAACGATTTCAATGAAAAAGTCGAAAACAAACTTGGCGTCCGTGCGCTTCTTAAGCTTACGCTGAGCAAACCGTTAAAAATATCAATATACTATGGCCGTAAGAATTGGTCAGCATGAAAAATTCTACAAAAAAAAGGTCCACGAGAGCATATCTCTATCTTCAATACATCGCCCACTATAAGTGTTTTTAGACTGGATGGAAGGGGCACGTCCCCGCGCGCTCTGGTGAGTGTGACGGCATCCCTCGCTCTTGACCTTGCTTGCCCTTGGTTTGCACTTGCCATTCGCGAGTAATTTGAAACAAGATAAGTATTAGGCAGATAATTTTCTAACATGTCAAGAGTCTTTGGCTTCGAGCGAAGCGAGAAGCCTCCAGCCTTTCAAGCATTTTTCAGCATTTGTAGCATTTAAAATGATACAAAGTCTAGTCTTTCAGACTGACTGTCACTTTTTTTGAAACATCTTCACACTGAAAATAGTTATAAGGGCTTAAGTGAAACTCTGTATTGACTCACACTAGTGCTCGTAGTGGTAGAAAAGACAAACTGATAATCTAATCGACCGGATATGGTTGAGTTTCCAGTGAACAATTATCAGTCTACCGCGTGTCATCAAGCCGGCACCCCGTAAGAAACGTTTAGTGTGTCATTTACGTTTGGAGAAGTGGAGAAAACAACGAAAACTAATTAAAAATGCACCAACAATAAAGATTCAGTGATGAACCGGGTTCGAGTCGGTAATCTGACGAAAATGTAAATTAATTATTGAGGTTTTAATGGGCGGAACTACGAGGTCATCTCAATAGGATGTTTTCAACATTGAGTTGCTTGCCTCAAGGGCTATAACTGTGGAGTTTTTAAAAATTACACTGGTTTTATACGTTTATTTTTATTTTAGATTTTGTGGAATGGCGAAGATGTTATTTTTCAGTTAATTACAAAATATTAAACTCCTGGTTTTATTCCATAACAAATGAGAGTTTTTTTTTGTGGTTACAGAAAATTTTGTTCGTATGGACATGACGGGTTTGCAACTGGATGACTCAATTGTAGTTAGGTAGTTTCTAGACTAATGCTATCAAATTATACTAAAGTAGTAGGTGATTTGCTACTAGTTCTGTTGACAAGACCAATGATAACTAGCCCCAGATTCGTATGTGTAATAGGCGGGTACAAGTTTCGATCCCATCGAACTCACAGTGGTGAAATTCAACGGTGGCCATACTGTAAGAAGCTAAGAAAATACAAGCTTTGGGTCTTGTCTCTCTTAAGTTAATAGCCTGCAGTAACTCGCCAATCTTTTCTATTCTCCGTCATCCTCTTCAATTTGTGATATGATTTTTTGTTCGTGTCTGTCATTATCTGTGTGATGTATGCAAGTGGTGGTCTTCCTCTTTTGCTTTTCCCTTCTAACATCCCTTCGATGACTCTTACTAGCAGGCTATTGTGTCTGAGATTATGTCTACATATTCGCTCTTCTTGTTTTTCGACTCTTCATAAAGCTTCTCGTAAAAAATATATAGTCTAATAGTCAGGGTGACATGTCTTATATGATGATCAAAACCAACAAAACCAAAGAGATGAGGATAAATTCTGACGTCACGACTAGCTTGACAGTCAACGGAAAGGAAATTGAGCGAGTTGAGTCCTTCCTCTACCTTGGAAGTATAGTCACAAATGATGGAGGAGCAGAGGAAGATGTTCGAAGCCGTATCAGGTAGGCAAATGGTGCGTTTATCCAGCTCTACCCCATCTGGAGAAATAGAAACATTTCCAGGAAGACCAAGCTCCGCCTTTTCAATAGCAACGTAAAGTCGATTCTTCTCTACGGCAGTGAAACATGGAAAGTCACAAAACCGATCAACAACCAGCTACAGGTGTTCATTAATAGATGTCTGCGTCACATCATGAATGTGAGATGGCCGGATATAATCTCAAATGAAGATCTTTGGACCATCACCAATCAACAACCGATTACCATCCAGATCAAGAAGAGGAAATGGCGCTGGACTGGTCACACACTAAGGAAGCCGGACGGAGCTGTTGAGAGGGCAGCGCTAGACTGGAATCCTCAAGGCGCCAGGAAGCGAGGTCGACCTAAGACGACCTGGAAGAGGACGATCGAAAATGAAATTGCAGAGGTGGACAAGAACTGGAGTCAAGTGAAGAGAATGGCCAGGGACCGTACTGCGTGGAGAAATTTCGCCAAGGCCCTATGCTCCGGAAGGAGCGACAGGAATTAAGTGAAGTAAGTAAGTGACATGTCTTATATCTTAAAGACATTCTTTGGGCTCCGTTTTCATGTTGGGGTAGGCCTATATCGATACCGTGAATGGCCACCACGAGCTCTAAGGCATGCTGGCAGACGACGATTCATACTGACCACCAACGAATCCAACGTGATTTGGGGCAGATTATCCCACTCTTGAACAGCAGCTTCAATCAGTTGCTGAATATGCTTGTTAGAGGTTTGGGACGGTGAAAAATTGTCCTCTTGAGCTCTTTCCATGCATGTTCAATAGAGTTCACGTCCGCAGAATCCATTCTCTGCATGCCAAGCATCTTAAGGAACTGATTGACCCCCCCCCCCCCCCTAGCTCGATTGGCACGAGAACAATAAGGTGCGTTCAAAAAGTAACGAGCCGGAGGCTGTAATGCACAAACCGGTGACGACATCGGCTAATCGTGGCGTGTGTAACGAGGCGTGGTTCCGATCAGAGAGTGGAAAGTCACAGCCCGTCGCTAGAGGGCACGCGTGCACGTTACGTGACGATACAAAGCGAACAGCAGCATGCATCAATCGTCCAACTAAGAACAAGACAGTAGGCCATTCGACATGAGTAGGTAATATAGGCCGAAGCTGGGACAGGGGCTAATGGGCAAGATGGCCGCCGCGCGCAACTGCCCTATGTTATTCTTATGGAGAGGTTAGTCATAGCTGGGTCAGGGGCTAATGGGCAAAATGGCCGCCACGCTGTCACAGGGGGAGGTCGGCCGTGTAGTTACTAAATGGAATATTTATTATTATTATTATTATTATTATTATTATTATTATTAATTTTATTAGGTAATTATTGATTGATAGCTTGCCACGGTGGGTGAGTGGTTATCGTGTTGGACTACCAACCCCAAGCTTGCAGGTTCGCTCTTGGTCGTGGTAAGTGATTTTTGAAAGGTGGCAAAAATTAAGACACGCATGTCATACGATGTTGGCATGTAAAAGAACCCAGGGAGAGGTCGGCTATGTAGTTGCTAAATGGAATAGTTATTATTAGTATTTATTATTACTATTATTATTATTATTAGGTAATTATTGATTGATCATGTACAATCAAGACCAGCCTCATATATTGCCCCACTTCATGGTGAAGTGGCTAGCATTTTTAGCTGTTACTGTGGAGGCTTGGATTCGAGTCCTGGCTCTGTCAAGAAATTTAATTCTAGGCTGAGGGTTGGAATGGGGTACACTCAACCTTGTGAGGCAAAACTGACAGGAGCTGGCTTTTGATTCATACCGCAGCCATTCTGCCTAACCCAACTTCACCTAACCTAACCTAACCTAACCAAACCTAACCTTACCTAACCTAACCAAATCCCACCTAACCTAACCTAACCTAACCAAATCCCACCTTACCTAACCTAACTTCAAAGTCAGAATGTACAATACATCTATTGTTTTTATACCCTCATAAATTAGATATAGAGAATGTCCACCATGATTTAGATCCTCGAGCACACTTTCTGACATATCATTAAAACGTGTAGAAAGGAATGTCTGAAAATTTTCACTAACACATAGTATACGTTCACTATACATTGTGTCCACTTTTAGAATGTTAATGATACGGAAAAGAGTATGCATTGGTAATTCAGTGGGCTTTTTTCTCTCTAATCAACAGTTCAGCCCACATAGTATGGAGAATATTTATTGTAGTAGCCTATAAAGAAACAAAAAAAATCATATCTATTACAGTTTAGCTATAAGTGACCAGAACCATTATAACATTTTATTCTAATAAGGAGATTTCCATAATGATAAGGGAAAAAAAGCTTACCATAATGATGGATTGTGTAAGTAAATATCTTTTGCTACTTGATGCCACTATTAAACTGATACTCATACAACGGGCAAGTGAGTTCATGTTTCGCTGACGTAATCGTATGTTCCCACGCAATTTCTGTGTGTTGCACGCGCCGTAGTGGCTAAATTTGAAACTAGATGAGATGGTTTGCTGACGTAATCGTATGTTCACCTGCACGCACACGCAAGCCCCTGTGAATGGGTCCCTGTGGACGGGACCCTGTGGACGGGTCATTGTTGACGGGTCCTTGTTGACGACCCCCCCCCCCCCCCACCCCTGTGGACGGGTCCTTGTTGACGGGTCCTTTTTGACTAATCCCTTTAGACCGGTCACTTTGGACTGATCCCTATCGACTGGCCCATGGTCCCTAATGCTATCATGAAATTAAAAGTTGTTCCATATGAAACGCATGTGAAGAGCCGATTGCTACTATGAATTAACATGTTGTTTTTTTTTTTTTTTTTTTACGCATGCACACTTGGGGTTTTTGTAAGCGGGCGGGCGTTTTGAATAATGATTTATAGATGAGTTATTTTTTAAAAAATTACCAAAAGATCCAAAACTAATAAGTCATTAGCGTTTTTAATATCTCATGAACCAACTTGTATGAGAGGTCGTTGGGACTTGAGGTGACATTCTGTTTTTGAATGTATTATTTATTTTTTGTCAAAAGGGCCTAACTACACTTTTGTTAATATCTCGCTAACTAATAATCAGAGAGGGTCAAGTGAGGTGTCATGGGACTCAGGTTGGTCAACCCTTTTCCATGACCAACGAATTTACCCAAACGATCTAATACAGCATGGTCATTGACCTATGATTTTATAAACTAATCATCGGAGAGGGTCAAGTGAGGTGTCATAGGACTTAGAATGGTTAACTCTTTCCCATGACCAATGAATTTACCCCAAAAATCCAAAAACAGCAAGGTCATTGACCTAAGATTTTATAAACTAATAATCGAATATCAACATGTGAGGTGTCATAGGACTTAGAATGGTCAACCCTTTCCTATGGCCAATGAATTTACCCAAAATACCCAATACATTAAGGTCATCGACCTGAGATTTTATAAACTAACAAGCTGTACCCGGCATGCGTTGCAATGCCAATCAAAGAAAGTGTTGGCGTTGAAATTCTGTTTCTTGAAGTGCTTTTGGATACACACAACATGTTAACTGCCTCTAAGCTATCATAAAATGGATTTTCTAATTTAGAACCATTCGTGGGAGCGTGCACAACAACTTTCAAAAAGTTTCATCGCTGTCACTCATTTGTTGGATCTAATCGTACGCTACCTATTGTGAAATGGATTTACTAAGTCGAAACCCTTCCCTGGCGTGTACACAATGACTCATCAATGATTCATCGCAATCGGATGAATGGTATATGCACGTATAGGGGTTTTTGTTTAAACGATTCGTGCGCTGTCACTCATTTGTTGAATCTACTCGTGCGCTACCTATTGAGAAATGTATTACTAAGTCGAAGCCCTTCCCTGGCGTGTACACAATAACTCATCAAGGTTTCATCGCAATCGAAGAATATATATGAACGCAATAGGGAATTTTGTTGAAACGCTTCGCGCGTCGTCACCCATTTGTTGCATCTACTCTTGCGCTACTTATTGTGAAATGGATTTACTAAGTCCCCTTCCCTGGCGGGTACAAAATAACTGATCAATGTTTCATCGCAATCGGATGAATAGTATATGAACGCATACCTGATTTTGTTTAAACGATTCGCACTCCGTCACTCATTTGTTGAATCTACTCGTGCGCTACCTACTGTAAAATGTATTTACTAAGTTAGAAACCGTCACGTAAGTGTCCACAACATCTCACCCAAGTTTCATCGCTATCGTCGTTCATTTGTCGAATCTACTCGTGTGCTACCTACTGTGAAATGTATTTACTAAGCCAGAAACCTTCCTTGGAGTGTCAACCATATTTCACCCAAGTTTCACCGCTAACGGCAGAATGGTATATGACCTTATACGGGACTTTGTTGAAACGCTTCGCGCGTCGTCCCTCATTTGTTGAATCAACTTGTGCGCTGCATATTGTATAGGGGATTTACTAAGCCAGAAATTTTCCATGACGTGTACACAACATCTCACCCAAGTTTCATAGGTACGGACGAATGGTACATGTATGCATACGGGACTTGGTTGAAACGCTTCGCGTGTCGTCGCTCATTTGTTGATTCTACTCTTGCGCTACATATTGTAATATGGATGTACTCAGCCAGAAACCTTCCCTGGAGTGTACACAACATCTCACCCAAGTTTCATCGCAATCGGATGAATGGTATGTGAACGTATACGGGACGTTGTCGAAACGCTTCGCGCGTAGTCACTCATTTGTTGAACATGAACGTGCGCTTCGTATTGTAAAATGGATTTACTTAGCCAGAAACCTTTCCTGGAGTGTACACAACAATTCACCAAACATTTATCACTATCAGACGAATGGTATATGACTTTATACGGGACTTTGTTGAAACGCTTCGCGTGTCATCGCTCATTTGTTGAATCTACTGGTGCGCTACCTGTTGTAAAATGTATGTACTAAGCCAGAAACCTTCCCTGGAGTGTACACAGCATCTCACCCAAGTTTCATCGCTATCGGATGAATGGTATATGAAATTAAATGGGACTTTGTTGAAACGCTTCGCGCGTCGTTGCTCATTTGTTGATTCTACTCGTGCTCTACCTATTTTTAAAGGGATTTACTAAGCTAGAAACCTTCCCTGGAGTGCACACAAAATCTCAGCCTAGTTTCATCGCTATCGGACGAATGGTATATGAACGCAAACGTGACTTTGTTGAAATGCTTCGCGCGTCGTAGCTCATTTGTTGAATCTAATCGTGCGCTGCCTATTGTAAAGTGGATGTACTAAGCCAGAAAATTTCCCTGCAGTGTACACAACATTTTACGCAAGTTTCATAGCTATCGGACGAATGGTATATGAATGCATACGGGACTTTGTTGAAATGCTTCGCGCATCGTCGCTCATTTGTTGAATCTACGCGTGCGCTACCTATTGTAAAATGGATTTACTAAGTCAGAAACCTTCCTTGGAGTGTACTCAACATCTCACCCAAGTTTCATCGCAATCGGACGAATGGTATATGAACACATACGGGACTTTGTTGAAATGCTTCGCGCATCGTCGCTCATTTGTTGAATCTACGCGTGCGCTACCTATTGTAAAATGGATTTACTAAGTCAGAAACCTTCCTTGGAGTGTACTCAACATCTCACCCAAGTTTTATCGCAATCGGACGAATGGTATATGAACGCATAGGAGACATACATACCCACCCACAGACAAACTATCACGTTACATTGATTTATATATATATAGATTAAGAGTAGACTATCTTTAATTGATTGGTTAAAGATGATAGCTAAAACACAAAAATGCTCAGTGGTTACCGAGACAAAATGGTCGCTACACACAACAAGCTTTAAATACTTGATGCTAATAATCTATACACACACACACTCGCTTGTTCTAAACTAAACTGTGTTGCTGTCAGTGCTCAGACAGTAGGCTGATGACGAAATGCATTGCTAACAGAAATATAATCATTTCCGGCTGTCTAATGTTACCAGCTATCCATTTTTTTGTGTTGTGTTGCAGTGGTAAGCACTTTCAGCTCTTGTACTGGTGGTCTTAACTCGATTTCCAGGTCTGAAGCCTAGAACGAGTCGAACTAAGAAACAAGGGCATGGTGGTGCAGTGGTTAAGCTGTTAACCTTTTCACTAGGGGTTCGATTTCAGGTTAATATGCATGTCATAAACATATTAAACAAAACAAAACAGAGATAACGTTTAAAACTGATTACATTTGTGTCTTTTTCAAATTATTACTTGAATTACAAATACAAAGGTGAACTGGGTTTGATATACAGTTAATGCTGTCTATCACACACTAGACTGTAAGAAAGCCAAAAGAGGAAAAGGCGTAGGTAGAGCAGTGGTAAAATTGCTATATTTAGAGAACCACCTAGCAAAGCTATATCGCATATACAGTGCCGGATACAATCCAGCAATCAAATTTGTATCTTGTGGAACAGAGAAATGCACTTACGTGAGAAAATGCAAGTTCATGTGTAATATGACCTAACACACAAGTGTTCACCTGTACACGTGCATGATAAGAGCTAACAACTCACATTCTGTTTAGTTCGTACGTAACGTTAGGTTAGGGCTAATGCACACACCCTAGTACACGGGGCACATGCCATTTGAGAGCAGTCAAGGGGATCTAACTTGGTGGATGGATGTGTTCTAACGAGTCATTTGTAGTTGAAAGAGAATAATACTTGTTCTTAAGATGTTAAAACTGAGGAGATGGTATGTACAGTAAGACGTCTTGTTATATCCTGTGTAATATTACAGACATGGCAGATAGCACACAGTTCTGTTGCTATGACTAACTCTGCAGTAATTTGAACCCCCCCCCCCCCCCCCACGTGTTCATTAAGACAATGGGTGATGATTATACAAAGTTAGCAGTCATTGGATATTACACAGGTGTTCCTTCCGGTGTCATGTTGCTGACATGGCAGAGAACGCACAGTTCTATTGCTATGACTAACGCTGCAGTAATTTGAAACCCAAGGTGTTGATCAAGACAATGGGTGATGATCATGCAAAGTCAGTAGTAATTGGATACCACACATCAACATGGACTAAATCATAAATGTGTTGTCATAACCTGCAGAAACCTCATTTAAAGATTTTAGATTTTACATTTTAATATTTTACATTTTTACACTTTAGATTTTAGATTTGTTTTAATTTTACATTTCTTTAATTTTTGTTTTGTTTTTAGATTTTACATTTTAAATTTAAGATTTTTTGATTTTTTAGATTTTACTTTTTTTTACATTTCCCTGAAAGAGTAAACTACAAGGTCACATACCTAACCTCATTAAACCTAACTTTACCAAACCTAACTTAAGCTAATCCAAAGGCTAATGCATCTACACAAAGTATATAAGGTACATGCAACTATCCTTATGCTAGTCTTACAGGTTACTGTACAACATGATCACTACCCAAACGGATTTTTTTTTCATTTTGTTGTTTACACATATGTCAATTCTCTAATTTCCCATTTTTAGTTTTATTTTTAATGTCAGTTTTTAGTTTTCAATTTCATAATATGGAAACATGGATTTTGCATTTTGTTGTTTACACATTTATTAATTTCACAATTTCCCATTTACAGTTTTTAAAATGTCAGTTTAAAGTTTTTCAATTTCATGATATAGAAACATGGATTTTCCAATTTGTTGTTTTCACATTTGTCAATTTACTAAATTCACATTTACAGTTTTTTTTAAATTTCAGTTTAATGTTTTTTTATATTTGTCAATATGGAAACATGGATTTTTTACAATTTGTTTTTTACATGTCATGTAACTATCCTTATGCTAGTCTTATAGGTTACTGTACAACATGATCACTACCCCAACCGGATATTATTTTTCATTTTTGTTGTTTACACATATGCCAATTTTCCAATTTCCCATTTTATGTTTTTTTATGTCAGTTTTAAGTTTTTTTTCAATTTCATAATATGGACACATGGATTTTGCATTTTGTTGTTTACACATTTATTAATTTCACAATTTCCCATTTACAGTTTAAAGTTTTTCAATTTCATGATATAGAAACATGGATTTTCCAATTTGTTGTTTTCACAATTGTCAATTTACCAAATTCCCATTTACAGTTTTTAAAATTTCAGTTTAATGTTTTTTTTCTATTTGTCAATATGGAAACATGGATTTTTCCAATTTGTGTTTTACATGTTCATTTTGCATTAGGAGTGGAGAGAGGTGGGTAGTAATTAAAAATGTGCAAGCAGTGTCCATTGTTGACAGGTCATTGTTGACGAGTCCTTTTCATACAACAGACAAGTGAGTTCATGTTTCGCATGCATTACCTAAAATGTAATACCATACAAGTGTTTAACATTTTACAAATTAGCTTATGTATTAGTTTATGTGTGGGATCTTATGTTGGGCATTTTGTGTTGGCTTATTTGACAAGTTATTTTGTCAATGTATTTAGTGGATTTTTCTCTTGGTCTTGGAAAGTATATCAGTCCATTTTATCACAACATAATGCTTACTGCCATGTTTGTAAGCAACAACAACAACACACTAAACTCTAAGTACTCTAAGGTACTCTCAACTCGTACTCTTACCTCTATCCCATGCCTAGTCAAGAACATTATTTTTTTTTTCAAAAAAAGGTGAATGAGAAAAGTAGACTATATGTTTAAACTAAAAAAATCATATAAAGTCATATGTTAACTCTAACACCTACGTTTATCCCATTCTTAGTCGAAAAATATTATATTTTTTTAAATTTTTCTAAAAAATATTTGGAAAGTAGGCTATATTTTGAAAACTACTCATCCTATAAAGTCATATATAGACTCAAACCAATGGCTTTTATATCCTTAATCGTTAGAACAAAATATGGAATTTTTGACATTTTAACCAAAAATGTTCATTTTTAAAAATGGGGTTAAGTTATATATTGGAAACTAGGAATTTTACAAAAAAGTGTGTTTGACATAAATGACAGGTATTTACCCCCAACCCACAAACCAAGTCCCCAGATCTCTGGGACAAAATCCAGAAATGTTTTAATCTAATCCTAGCTAACCTCACCAGACCTGACCATACCTGTTTTGTAAGCAACAACAACAACACACTAAGATTGAAAGAATTCCAGAGTACTTTTAGATTAATTATCGACTCTCAACTCTTATAACTATGTCTATCCCACTCTGTCAGAAACACGATATTTATTTTTTTTTTAATTTTTTTTCTCCATGTCACTACTGAAGTGATAATGGGTTTTCCGATCCTATCACTATAAATTCATTACCCCGCTCTTATCTCGGTCTCGACAACTTAACCTAGCCTAACCTAACAAGACGGCGGCCGTAGCTTAACTTAACCTAGCCTAACCTAACCTGACCTACGAGGTGTGAACAAAAAGTTCCAAAAATTTGGCTGCAACTTAACCAAACCTAGCCTAGCCTAACCTAACCTAACCTACAAGGTGTCATCAAAAAGTTCCAAAATGGCGGCCGTAGCTTCACTTAACCTAACCTAACTTAACTTAAACCTACGAGGTGAGATCAAAAATTTTTCAAAATAGTGGTCATAGCTTAACTGAACCTTGCCTAACCTAACCTAACCTAACCTAACCTAAACCTACAAAGTGTGGTCATAAAGTTCCAATATGGCGGTCGTAGCTTAACTCAACCTAACCTAACCCTACGAGGTGTGATCAAAAAGTTCCAAAAATGGCGGCCGTAGCTTAACTTAACCTTTGATTGATGCCTGTTGATTGACCCCTTTTGATTGATCTCTGATGATGTATCCCTTTTGGACTGGTCCCTGTTGGCTAACCCCTTTGGACGGGTCCTTTTTGAAGGGAGTCATTTTTTTTACGGGTCCCGGAGGACGGGTCCTTGTTGACGGGTCCCTGTGGGCGGGTCCCTTTGGCATAATTTGGATAAAATGCATTGGCCAGTCCATAGGTATGCACCCGAACATTACATCATCTGACATAATAAAAATAGCCATGGTTGTTGTCGAGACCGAGATAAAAGCGGGGTAATGAATTTAAAGTGATAGGATCGGAAAACCCATTATCACTTCAGTAGTGACATGGAGAAAAATTTTTTTAAAAAAATATCGTGTTTCTGACAGAGTGGGATAGACATAGTTATATGAGTTGAGAGTCGATAATTAATCTAAAAGTACTCTGGAATTATTTCAATCTTAGTGTGTTGTTGTTGCTTACAAAACAGGTATGGTCACGTCTGGTGAGGTTAGCTAGGATTAGGTTAAAACATTTCTGGATTTTGTCCCAGAGATCTGGGGACTTGGTTTGTGGGTTGGGGGTAAATACCTGTCATTCATGTCAAACACACTTTTTTGTAAAATTCCTAGTTTCCAATATATAACTTAACCCCATTTTTAAAAATGAACATTTTTGGTTAAAATGTCAAAAATTCCATATTTTGTTCTAACGATTCAGGATATAAAAGCCATTGGTTTGAGTCTATATATGACTTTATAGGATGACTTTATAGGATGACTTTATAGGATGAGTAGTTTTCAAAATATAGCTTACTTTCCAAATATTTTTTAGAAAAATTTTAAAAAATATAATATTTTTTGACTAAGAATGGGATAAACGTAGGTGTTAGAGTTAACATATGACTTTATATGATTTTTTAGTTTAAACATATAGTCTACTTTTCTCATTCACATTTTTTTGAAAAAAAAAATAATGTTCTTGACTAGGCATGGGATAGAGGTAAGAGTACGAGTTGAGAGTACCTTAGAGTACTTAGAGTTTAGTGTGTTGTTGTTGTTGTTGCTTACAAACATGGCAGTAAGCATTATGTTGTGATAAAATGGACTGATATACTTTCCAAGACCAAGAGAAAAATCCACTAAATACATTGACAAAATAACTTGTCAAATAAGCCAACATAAAATGCCCAACATAAGATCCCACACATAAACTAATACATAAGCTAATTTGTAAAATGTTAAACACTTGTATGGTATTACATTTTAGGTAATGCATGCGAAACATGAACTCACTTGTCTGTTGTATGAAAAGGACTCGTCAACAATGACCTGTCAACAATGGACACTGCTTGCACATTTTTAATTACTACCCACCTCTCTCCACTCCTAATGCAAAATGAACATGTAAAACACAAATTGGAAAAATCCATGTTTCCATATTGACAAATAGAAAAAAAACATTAAACTGAAATTTTAAAAACTGTAAATGGGAATTTGGTAAATTGACAATTGTGAAAACAACAAATTGGAAAATCCATGTTTCTATATCATGAAATTGAAAAACTTTAAACTGTAAATGGGAAATTGTGAAATTAGTAAATGTGTAAACAACAAAATGCAAAATCCATGTTTCCATATTATGAAATTGAAAAAAAAAACTTAAAACTGACATTAAAAAAACTTAAAATGGGAAATTGGAAAATTGGCATATGATTAAACAACAAATATTAAAAATAATATCCGGTTGGGGTAGTGATCATGTTGTACAGTAACCTATAAGACTAGCATAAGGATAGTTACATGACATGTAAAAAACAAATTGTAAAAAATCCATGTTTCCATATTGACAAATAGAAAAAAAAACATTAAACTGAAATTTAAAAAAAACTGTAAATGTGAATTTAGTAAATTGACAAATGTGAAAACAACAAATTGGAAAATCCATGTTTCTATATCATGAAATTGAAAAACTTTAAACTGACATTTTAAAAACTGTAAATGGGAAATTGTGAAATTAATAAATGTGTAAACAACAAAATGCAAAATCCATGTTTCCATATTATGAAATTGAAAACTAAAAACTGACATTAAAAATAAAACTAAAAATGGGAAATTAGAGAATTGACATATGTGTAAACAACAAAATGAAAAAAAAAACCGTTTGGGTAGTGATCATGTTGTACAGTAACCTGCAAGACTAGCATAAGGATAGTTGCATGTACCTTATATACTTTGTGTAGATGCATTAGCCTTTGGATTAGCTTAAGTTAGGTTTGGTAAAGTTAGGTTTAATGAGGTTAGGTATGTGACCTTGTAGTTTACTCTTTTAGGAAAATGTAAAAAAGTAAAATCTAAAAAATCAAAATATCTTAAATTTAAAATGTAAAATCTAAAAACAAAACAAAAATTTAAAAAATGTAAAATTAAAACAAATCTAAAATCTAAAATGTAAAAATGTAAAATATTAAAATGTAAAATCTAAAATCTTTAAATGAGGTTTCTGCAGGTTATGATAACACATTTATGATTTAGTCCATGTTGATGTGTGGTATCCAATTACTACTGACTTTGCATGATCATCACCCATTGTCTTGATCAACACCTTGGGTTTCAAATTACTGCAGCGTTAGTCATAGCAATAGAACTGTGCGTTCTCTGCCATGTCAGCAACATGACACCGGAAGGAACACCTGTGTAATATCCAATGACTGCTAACTTTGTATAATCATCACCCATTGTCTTAATGAACACGTGGGGGGGGGGGTTCAAATTACTGCAGAGTTAGTCATAGCAACAGAACTGTGTGCTATCTGCCATGTCTGTAATATTACACAGGATATAACAAGACGTCTTACTGTACATACCATCTCCTCAGTTTTAACATCTTAAGAACAAGTATTATTCTCTTTCAACTACAAATGACTCGTTAGAACACATCCATCCACCAAGTTAAATCCCCTTGACTGCTCTCAAATGGCATGTGCCCCGTGTACTAGGGTGTGTGCATTAGCCCTAACCTAACGTTACGTACGAACTAAACAGAATGTGAGTTGTTAGCTCTTATCATGCACGTGTACAGGTGAACACTTGTGTGTTAGGTCATATTACACATGAACTTGCATTTTCTCACGTAAGTGCATTTCTCTGTTCCACAAGATACAAATTTGATTGCTGGATTGTATCCTGCACTGTTTATGCGATATAGCTTTGCTAGGTAGTTCTCTAAATATAGCAATTTTACCACTGCTCTACCTACGCCTTTTCCTCTTTTGGCTTTCTTACAGTCTAGTGTGTGATAAACAGCATTAACTGTATATCAAACCCAGTTCACCTTTGTATTTGTAATCCAAGTAATAATTTGAAAAAGACACAAATGTAATCAGTTTTAAACGTTATCTCTGTTTTGTTTTGTTTAATATGTTTATGACATGCATATTAACCTGAAATCGAACCCCTAGTGAAAAGGCTAACAGCTTAACCACTGCACCACCATGCCCTTGTTTCTTAGTTCGACTCGTTCTAGGCTTCAGACCTGGAAATCGAGTTAAGACCACCAGTACAAGAGCTGAAAGTGCTTACCACTGCAACACAACACAAAAAAATGGATAGCTGGTAACATTAGACAGCCGGAAATGATTATATTTCTGTTAGCAATGGATTTCGTCATCAGCCTACTGTCTGAGCACTGACAGCAACACAGTTTAGTTTAGAACAAGCGAGTGTGTGTGTGTATAGATTATTAGCGTCAAGTATTTAAAGCTTGTCGTGTGTAGCGACCATTTTGTCTCGGTAACCACTGAGCATTTTTGTGTTTTAGCTATCATCTTTAACCAATCAATTAAAGATAGTCTACTCTTAATTCTTGATAAATCACAGTTTGCGTACACCGTTTCTCATTTATTAACCCATACCTGCAACCTATACTCTCTCTATACTGCAGTTTGATCTGAAAACAAGTTTCAATGGTAAAAGACTTATCAGTCACCATAATGTAGCCTAAACTAATTCTTTCTCTACCTAGCTATGTTTCATCACACATGGTAAACATCTCACATGTTCGTATCCGATTATTAGTTTATAAAATCTCAGGTCGATGACCTTAATGTATTGGGTATTTTGGGTAAATTCATTGGCCATAGGAAAGGGTTGACCATTCTAAGTCCTATGACACCTCACATGTTGATATTCGATTATTAGTTTATAAAATCTTAGGTCAATTACCTTGCTGTTTTTGGATTTTTGGGGTAAATTCATTGGTCATGGGAAAGAGTTAACCATTCTAAGTCCTATGACACCTCACTTGACCCTCTCCGATGATTAGTTTATAAAATCATAGGTCAATGACCATGTTGTATTAGATCGTTTGGGTAAATTCGTTGGTCATGGAAAAGGGTTGACCAACCTGAGTCCCATGACACCTCACTTGACCCTCTCTGATTATTAGTTAGCGAGATATTAACAAAAGTGTCGTTAGGCCCTTTTGACAAAAAAATAAATAATACATTCAAAAACAGAATGTCACCTCAAGTCCCAACGACCTCTCATACAAGTTGGTTCATGAGATATTAAAAACGCTAATGACTAATTAGCTTTGGATCTTTTGGTATTTTTTTAAAAAAAACTCATCTATAAATCATTATTCAAAAAGCCCGCCCGCTTACAAAAAAAAAACAAGTGCGCATGCGTAAAAACAAAACAAAAACAAACATGTTAATTCATAGTAGCAATCGGCTCTTCACATGCGTTTCATATGGAACAACGTTTAATTTCATCATAGCATTAGGGACCATGGGTCAGTCCATAGGGATCAGTCCAAAGTGACCGGTCTAAAGGGATTAGTCAAAAAGGACCCGTCATCAAGGACCCGTCCACAGGGGGGGGGGGGGGTCGTCATCAAGGACCCGTCAACAAGGACCCGTCAACAATGACCCGTCCACAGGGACTCGTCCACAGGGACCCATTCACAGGGGCTTGCGTGTGCATGCAGGTGAACATACGATTACGTCAGCAAACCATCTCATCTAGTTTCAAATTTAGCCACTATGGCGCGTGCAACACACAGGAAGTGCGTGGGAACATACGATTACGTCAGCGAAACATGAACTCACTTGCCCGTTGTATGAGTATCAGTTTAGTAGTGACATCAAGCAGCAAAAGACGTTTACTTACACAATCCATCATTATGGTAAGCATTTTTTTTCTTATCATTATGGAAATCTCATTATTAGAATAAAATGTTATAGTGGTTCTGGGCACTTATAGCTAAACTGTAATAGATATGATTTTTTTGTTTCTTTATAGGCTACTACAATAAATATTCTCAATACTATGGGGGGGGGGCAGAACTGTTGATTAGAGATTTAAAAAAAGCTCACTGAATTACCAATGCATACTCTTTTCCGTATCATTAACATTCAAAAAGTGGACACAATGTACGTTGAACGTGTATCATGTGTTAGTGAAAATTTTCAGACATTCTTTTCGACACGTTTTAATGATATATGTCAGAAAAGTGTGCTCGATGATCTAAATCGTGGTGGACATTCTCTATATCTAATTTATGAGGGTATAAAAAACAATAAATGTATTGTACATTCTGACTTTGAAGTTAGGTTAGGTTATGTTAGGTAAGGTGGGATCTGGTTAGGTTAGGTAAGGTTAGGTTAGGTTAGGTGAAGTTGGGTTAGGCAGAATGGCTGCGGTATGAATCAAAAGCCAGTTCCTGTCAGTTTTGCCTCACAAGGTTGAGTGTACCCCATTCCAACCCTCAGCCTAGAATTAAATTTCTTGACAGAGCCAGGACTCGAACCCAAGCCTCCACAGTAACAGCCAAGAATGCTAGCCACTACACCAAAAAGTGGACAATATAAGACTGGTCTTGATTGTACATGATCAATGCACGATTACCTAATAATAATAATAATAATAATAATAATAATAAAAACAATAAATATTCCATTTAGCAACTACACGGCCGAACTTCCCCTGTGGCATCATCCACGGTCTCAGGACATGGCGGCCATCTTGCCCATTAGCCCCTGCCCCAGCTCTGACTGACCCCTCCATAAGAATAACATAGGGCTGGTTGCGCGCGGCGGCCAACTTGCCCATTAGCCCCTGTCCCAGCTTCGGCCTATATTACCTACTGACATGCTTCCTGGTGTGGTTGAAGACTGTGGGGCATCCATTGGGCACACACATTGCGCAAGTGCAGTCGTTCCTTCATGATGGTGTACACACTTTGGCGCTCAATCCGACCACGGCGGCTATGGCGTTCACTGTCACTCGGCGGTCCTGGGTAATGAGTGCATCAACCAGCTGGGCGTTGTCATTGGTAATGCAGGGGGGTGCCCCAGACCGGGCATCATCGACTAACGACACCCATCCTTCCCTGAAGCGCTTGTGCCACGCCTTGACTCTTGCAAGGGACATGCAGTGTTCGCCGTACACTTGTGACATTCGGCGTTGAATGTCCGTTCATCCTACTCCTTTCGCTGTGAGAAACCGAACAACACTTCTTTGCTCTTCGTTTGACGCCTCCATGTCACTGTTTGCAATACGACTGTCAGCGTTGGACGATTGATGCATGCTGCTGCTCGCTTTGTATCGTCACGTGAAGTGCACGCGTGCCCTCTGGCGACGGGCTGTGACCTTTCACGCTCTGGTCGGACCCACACCTCGTTACAAACGCCACGATTAGCCGATGTCGTCACCGGTTTGCGCATTACAGCCTCCGGCTCGTTACTTATTGAACGCACCTTATAATACACACAACAAAAAAAGTTTTGCATCACCTCGGTTCCCAGATCTCCGGCATATAGACGTTGACTGTGTATATTGTATCCAAGATACAGTCCCTTTGACTGTTCATAGATGTCACTAAAACTGCTCAAAGATGTAAACAACCATGCATGAGCAGGGCCTATTAGACGGAGGGGGTACGACAGCCGATCAGTTCCAGTCATTCCACCAGGACGAAGGAACGCTGCTCATGTTGTCTGTAGTTCTACCATGCCTAGAAGGTCAATACCGCAGTTCGATCGCGTCCGCATTGTTACTTTGTGTCAAGAAGGGCTCTCAACAAGGGAAGTTTCCAGGCGTCTCAGAGTGAACCAAAGCGATGTTGTTCGGACATGGAGGAGGTACAGAGATACAGGAACTGTCGATGACAGGCCTCGCTCAGGCCGCCCAAGGGCTACTACTGTAGTGGATGACCGCTACTTACGGATTGCCGCTCGGAGGAACCCTGACAGCAATGCCACCATGTTGAATAATGCGTTTCGTTCAGCCACAGGACGTCGTGTTTCAACTCAAACTGTGCGCAATAGGCTGCATGATGCGCAACTTCACTCCCGACGTCCATGGCGAGGTCCAGCTTTGCAACCCCGACACCATGCAGCGCGGTACAGATGGGCCCAACAACATGCTGAATGGACCCCACGGAATTGGCATCACGTTCTCTTCACCGATGAGTGTCGCATATGCCTTCAACCAGACAATCGTCGGAGACGTGTTTGGAGGCACCCTGGTCAGGCTGAACGTCTTAGACACACTGTCCAGCGAGTGCAGCAAGGTGGTGGTTCCCTGATGTTTTGGGGTGGCATTATGTGGGGCCGACGTACGCCACTGGTGGTCATGGAAGGCTCCGAAACGGCTTTACGATACCTGAATGACATCCTCCGACCCATAGTGCAACCATATCGGCAGAATATTGGAGAGGCATTTGTCTTCATGGACGACAATTCTCGACCTCATCGTGCACATCTTGTGAATGCGTTCCTTCAAGATAACGACATCGCTCGACTACAGTGGCCAGCATGTTCGCCAGACATGAACCCTATCGAACATGCCTGGGATATGTTGAAAAGGGCTGTTTATGGACGTCTTGACCCACCAACCACTCTGAGAGATTTACGCCGAATTGTCGTTGAGGAGTGGGACAATTTGGACCAACAGTGTCTTGATGAACTTGTGGATAGTATGCCACGACGAATACAGGCATGCATCAATGCAAGAGGACGTGCTACTGGGTATTAGAGGTAGTGGTGTGTACTGCAATCTGGACCACAAATGCTGAAAGTCTAGCTGTATGATGGTACAACATGCAATGTGTGGGTCTCATGAGCAATAAAACGAGCTGAAATGTTGTTTGTGTTGATCTCTATTCCCTTTGTATTTAAAGGGTCCGGAACTCTTGGAACCGAGGTGATGCAAAACTCTTTTTGATGTGTGTATAAGATGATGGGATTTATCGTATGCTAAATTTAGTACGTGTGTACAGTAGGTATACAACAATTGGCAAATTTAGTGAATCTATACTAATATAATAAAGCTGAAGAGTGTGTGTGTTTGTGTGTTTAAACGCACTAATCTCAGGCACTACCAGCGGATTCGAAAAATTATTTTTGTATATGACAGCCAGATTCAAGAGGAATAGTTTAGGTTATGTAGCGTTAGGCTACACCTCTCAGGTAACCTTAAATATTGATTTTTGTTCAGTAAGTCGGAAGAACAAGCGCTCCCGGACAGCTTCAATAATACCTACTGTCGACCAAAATATTATGCGCACTCAAGTTTGAAGGTTGTTTGTGAAGTAACCAATAGACCTACATAAAATCAGTAACATCATTTTCGTCGTTCTATTTTGCGTTAGTTCAAGTAAGTTTGCAATTTTTATTTTATATTTTAATATATTTTATCGCAGTTGGAACACAAAAAGTGCCCGTTTTCAAGCGTGTTTCAACCATGCGTCACATTTTAGAATTATTATCTCACAAACCCGTCATCAGATCGAATCCAAATTTTAACACAATATACATTGGAATGTTGTATAACTGGTTTATTAATTTCAAAATTTTGTGTGTCGAAGAAACACGAAGAAACGCGTCATGGCGCACCTCGCTCGGAAGTGATGGGCTCCATCTCAGCAACGCTGTACAGCATTCTCCGGAGCGGCTAGCTGGTAAACCATGTCTTATTTTCCTGTACAAATACAAACCGATATAAAATAATTGAATTAATTTACGTATATCAGTCATACAACATAACGTTTTGATGTATACGGATTACAACGCGACCAAGAATTACATTATCCAACGACCCCGAGCCGAGATAAAGTTACCGTACAAAAGTGATAACAACTTTGTTTCTTGGACACACACAATTTTGAAATTAATAAACCAGTTATACATCATTCCAATGTATAGTGTGTTAAAATTTGGATTCGATCTGATGACGGGTTTGTGAGATAATAATTCTTAAATGTGACGCACGGTTGAAACACGCTTAAAAACGGGCACTTTTTGTGTTCCAACTGCGATAAAAAAAAATATTAAAATATAAATTAAAAATTCCAAACCTAAATGAACTAACGTAAAATAGAACGACGAAAATGATGATGTTATTGGATTTTATGTAGATCTATTGGTTGCTTCACAAACAACCTTCAAACTCGAGAGCACATAATATTTTGGTCGACAGTAAGTCTATTGTTGCCTGGCAATAGGGGCTGGATCACGTCGACCCTACCAGTGTTCTGGTGCAGAATTGCGAGCTGCTTATAATTGCAGTCACGGGGAGTAATTAATGCAAAAAGATTTCTTAGGCCCCTTAAAACAGTTATCATGACAATAGTATGCCTCTGTATAAGGGCGATGGTGTTGGTGCAGTATACTGAGGTTATCAGCTGCAATAAGCGTTGGTGCTTTCCGATCCTTATCCTTGAGCGCTCCAGTTCTGTAGTAGTATTCATTATCATCCATAAAACAAATAAATCCACCGGGCAAAGCCAGGCACTACTGCTAGTTCTAAATATTTTTTTTTGCACGGTGAAATCTACCTCCGCCTTCCGACGTGCCAAGAGGGATTATTTTTTTAAATCCCGATGTATGTTAAAGTGGTTTATGTTCGACGATGTCGAAATGTAAATATTATATGTCAGAAAACTGTACTATAATGGGGCTCATTACAGTACAAGTTTTCATTATGAAACAGTTTCTCCTACCAATCAGAGCTCAAGAAACAGTTGTGTGACCAATTAGGTAAGGATAGCATCACGCCTGCGCTGACTTCCACGGCCTACTATATAAATTTCACTGCATGGCTAACAGTAGTGCCATAGTGGGGTATTCGAGGAGGCCGTGGAATTCTCTGCGTCCCATGCGCTTTGTTTAGTACATAAAACTGGAGAAATATCGACTGACATTTATGAATATTTATGTTCGAACATAAAATAGTTATAATTATCGCCAAACATCAACAGTCGTATGCAACTCGCCTATAATGGAAATTAAGACACTCATGTGGAAATTATAAAACTCACTACGCTCGTTTTATAAACATACTCTTGTCTTAAATATTGCCATTATAGGCTCGTTGCAAAATGTACTATTAACAAATTAAGTTACCGTATGCACCTATATAAGTTGTAGAAAAGGAATCAAATATAACTGACTATCCTTTTTAAAAATAAATTTGGTAGAGTTAAATTTAACTGAACATAAATTGTGCCTAAACCCCTTCTTTCCTTGTGCCGACAGCCCTACGTACATATAAAATTGAACTCTGGTTTCATTTTTAATATCATTAGGGGGAGATAACCTCAATGTTCCTCCCCTTAAAACGGCAATCACCACTATCATCACCCCCTCCCCCCTTCCTCATCAGAAAGTTTAATTTGCACCCTGCAAATAGAGCGTGGTCAACGAAGATCGCGCACATAAGCCGAGCAATTCTCATTCAAACAGTGTAACTCGGAAATTAGCCAGCGTTACAGGGAGCCAAAGCTAATACCGTGAATGCTTTCTCAAACTAAACATATTATCGCCATCGCAAGTCGAATAGGGCCGGCCAATTGGCTAGCTTATAGGCCGCCTCCCTAAGGTTACTGACGTCACGCCAGACATTTCCGGTTGTTCTCTTGGAGTGGCTGCTCTGCTTCCGGCTGACTCAGACCCCCACCCTTCACTAAAATTTCTCTCGCTTTTCTCCCCACCTTCATTTCTCCTCCCACAACACGCGTTCCCTTGCTGCTTTCAACTTATCCGTTCCTTCACCTCGTATAAGCCCTAGCAACACCACGGTCATAATATGTTACATAAGCTCAGGGCAGGACCGAGACGCGAGACCAAAGATTAAAGACTCTTGTGATAGTTCGTTGATGAACCGCCAGGAGTATTGTGAACAACACTTGTGCTGCCATCTATGGTAATACTTTTCAACTTTAATGAGACCATGACCCGGGTTGTTTTTCTTTTCCCTAAGAGACCCAGGGTCCGATAAGTTGTACTCGTACTGCGCAATACGAACATTGTTTACCGCTCCTCTATGCAAACCAAACTGTAAGTTTTAGAGGCAGGTGACTTCGCTGTTCCTCCCCTTAAAAGAACTATAACTAACTTACTTTAACTGTACGTCTGGTTTAAACGTGCACTTAATGCCAGAACTACATTGAACCTTATAAAAAAATATAAAAAGACAATGGTTACCGTATTTCATACGATTCCACCTAATACTATATTGAAACTAAATGTCATCTATAGTACTAGTTTAAGTTGACTTGTAACCATCGTCAGCTAAAATCAAATTAAAACAACATTAAACTAAGAGCATCATTATGAACATTAACAATCTATAAATAAAATGAAACACTAAAATAAAAATATTCACTATAAATATTTTTAGTAACCATTGCATAACCTTCCAATTATTAACTGAAATCTGCTTAAAATAATGTTAGATCAGAAACAAATAACACTGTCTATCTTAATACTATTTGAAGAATTGGTATAATTACTCATGGTAAAAATGTAATGTAAATTTGTTTAATCAGGTCTGTTACATTGAAATATTTAATGGAAATTTAAAGAACCGTTGTAACAATAATGCTAATAAAAACCTTGAAGTTCAAAACTAAGAAATAATATCTGCCTCTGTAAAAATGTTCTTCGATGTGTTGTTAACGGTATATTAAATTAAAATTTACTTAATTTGAATATCATGCAAAAGATTCACTATTGACGCAAGCTTTTGAAGGTTCTAGAATAAAGATCTTGATGGCTTATCATTCTGCATCACACCGTAATGGAGAGAGGTTTCTCATTGAAAACACTCGTTGGTCTTCATCCAATTCAAATGGTCAATTTGATTATGGTAATTTATACCTACAAGCCTCCTTTGGAGATTTTTTTTTTCAGCTAAGTTTTATCTTATTGCAGCGGGGTGTGACGTGTTATCGTGATGGCTGTACTTTCGGCTAGCATTTGAGTAGCTCGTGCCCATGGTCTTTAGTTATGTACCATCTCGGCATTCGCCTGGCTAGAGTAGAAGTGAGAGAACTACTTCTAGGATGACTCAGGTAGGAATTTAACCCACCTCTGTCTCACGAGGCTGAGTGAACCCCGATCCATAATTAAATTTCTTGGCCGAGACAGGAATAGAGTCCGAATCTCTGCAGTGACAGCCAAGATTACTAGCTACTACGCCATGAGATGGACCCATTTCGGCACACCTTATAATACAGTACTAGGAACGTCCACAAAGTAAGTTCCCGGCATCACTGCAATCGCATTTCGGCGCATGCGCGGCAAGAGTTCTTACAAGTTCGAATGGCGAAGTTGATTGACAATTCCGCCACTTGTGAGATTAGATCTATCATTAGTTTTCTGAATACTAAGAACACTAAACCAATCGATATTCATTGACAGATTTGCGAGGTGTGCGACGAATGATTCAAGGGTACGGAGATGGGTCCGACAGTTCAATGAAGGACGTGATCAAGAGCACGATGACGAACAAAGTGGGTGTCCATTAGGGACAGATGACCTCGTAGTTCTGCCCCTTAAAACAACAAAAACTAACTAACTGGGCGTCCATTGTTGGTTAATGAAGACTTAGTTCATGCAGTTGAAGAACGCGTCAAGGAAACCCGTTCAACGAACTTTCCGCAAATTTCAGGATACTTATTCAAGAAATGGTTGACAACACAGGCGGTAACGTTTTATGGCATACAATAAAACTTTTGCCACGCTATGACAAGTGCCTTCAAAATGGTGGGAGCTATGTTAAGAGATAGTTTACGGTTTGTAGTTTGTTTTACAATAAAAAAGTTTGTCTGTGTTCACACTCGATTTGTTTTTATTACAAAACGGAACTTACATTCTCGACGAACGTATCTCCAGTTGTGTGGGTGTCTAAGCACCTAGAAAAAATCCACAACCTGCTTCCAGTCGACAGACCGGGTCAGGAATGGAATGAATGAAGCCCCCATCTAGTGGCGAGGATATGAACTGTGCCTGCTGCCGAGGCCTGTCGCACTCCCCTGGGGCAATGATTAAATGAATGACAGATGAAATGAAATGATAGTGGAGAGTGTAGCTGGAATGAAATATTGATAGGAAAAACCGGAGTACCCGGAGAAAAACCTGTCTGCCTCCGCTTTGTCCAGCACAAACCTCACATGGAGTGACCGGGATTTGAACCACTGACCCCAGCAGTGAGAGGCCGGCGTGCTGCCGCCTAAGCCACGGAGGCTTGTCTAAGCACCTAGGATTTGCATAACTGCCCTGAAACTTCAAATAAGGTTCAAAACCAGCATATTTTCTAAACCGAGCATTTAAAGAAAAGCGAGATAATCCACTGTTTATGACGACACCATCTGTGCCATGGCTTGATTTTTGTAAATTTTATTTGGGAATGCTACAGCAACCCATAACTCGCGAGATACATGCCGATTGTCTGTGAAGGTGGGTTGCCTGACTTTCAACAATTAATTAAAGATAACAGTTCATTTTCTGATCCCTTACCAACACACGTACCGTAAGAGAGGAGTAGCTAAAGAAAATTTGCTCAAAACTTAGTTCAGATTGTACAATAGGCCTCCTGCCTTTCGGTCACCTCATGAACACAGGTTAGGGGGCGTGGTGGCTCAGCGGTCTAGCTGTATGCCTGTCACCAAGGCGGTCCGGGTTCGATTCCCGGTCAATGCATGTGAGATTTTCGAAGTGAAATGCCATGTCCTGTGGTTCGGATTCCACGTAAAAAGGAGGTCCCGTGGCTCATGATCTCAAGATTAACGGTCACGTTAAACTACAAGCTTCCTTTCCTTTTTGAACACAGGTTACCAGAAAAAAATCATTACACACCCGACAACCAAGTAGGCTATATGAGGTTGACAATCGCGACATTCAACTTCACCCCTGAAATGAAATACGGTAACACTAGTGTAATTTATCCCCGTATACTTGTATGTGTAGAATGTGTCTGCTAGCCTGTGTTATTGTGGTATCTACACTAGTGTGTGTATTCGTCATTCAGGTGAGGATTGGGACGCAGGTAGCTCTCTCGACATTTGCCTGGCGTCGAAGTGAGAAAGGTTGGTTGGTTCTTAAGTTTAGGGGCTGCGACAACGCGGTCATGTAGCCCCGTGTACTTTGGTTGTGTGTAGAATCTGTCTGATAACCGGTGTTAATTGTGATGACTGCATTAGAGTGTGTTATCTGTATATTTTTTAAAATTTAAGTACAGACTGCAACTTAGAATTTTTCAAATAGTTACTACTTTTGCCGCCAAGCGCCACCGTCAACGACTACTAGGGCAAGTTCAGAACTTAGCTACTATACGTCACCGCAGTCGGCTCTTGGCAACGAATGTAGAAACCTAAGAGCGTTGTTTACATTCTTAACCTATCCAATTTAGCTTCACACAGGTGTAATTAGTGGAAGGTTCTTTAACATGCCATAAATCTGTGACATGGGATCGCCGGCTTTACTTCCCCTCCGAAGGAAGGCATACTGAGAGATTTTTAACGCTCTTAAAAAATTCGACGGCTTCGGCCGGGTTTGAACCCGTTATCTTGGGCATAGAAGCTCAGCATGCTATCGACTACGCCACCGAAGCCGCGAAGTGAGAAAACTACTTCCAGGATGGCTGAGGTGGAAATCGAACCCACCTCTTCTCAGATTTGCCACACAAGGCTGATGATTGTACCCCGTTCCAGCCCTTGAACCAGAATGAAATTTCTTGGCAGAGTCGAAAATCAAACCCGGACTTCCGGGGGCGACAGCCAAGAATACTAACCACTAGGCCTACATCACGAGAGGGTCGTAAGTAGAATTTTTGCCCAGATTGTGACAGATAGCTATATTGTGCTGGAGGGGTGTGACAAACTTTCAAAGTGGTCACCAACCAAGAGAGATTCTTTGGTGGGTCAGTGGTAAAAGTATCCACCTAATGGTCCCAGGATCGCGGGTTCAATTCTCGGCCGAGGCAGTCAGACCTTTGAAAGCACTTCGAGTCATACGATGCCTTTTTATGTTTATTTTGACAAGTAGGGCTCTAGTAACGTGCTACTGCGTCGTAAATGTACAGAATATCTGGGTGATTACTTTGCCGTTCAAGGTTGTGCTGAAAATGCACTCAGTTCGCCTCTAGACGCAGCTGAACACGTCGTTTCATGTTTCTGGCAGCTCACCGGAGCATTGCGTTGTCAATATCGAGGATTTTGCGTGTAATATTCTCATTCAGATGGTCTAAAGTTCGAGAACCCCACAGGAAATCGGCTGGTGAGGTCAAGTCCGGTGATCTTGGAGGCCACAAGTTCCTGGATATTATGCGGTCGTTACTTTGGATCTGCGCCATACACTCACGACATATGGCAAATACTCTTGACACAGATCAATATCATCCAATTGCTCAACGAATTCACTGAAAATGCGTCGATGCACTTCTGTGTTCATTGTATCGTCGAAACACTTGGACACGCGATTCTTTCTGCCGATAGTGCGCACCAAATGCCGACTTTCAATGGGTGCATAGGCGTTTCACGAATGCTATGTGAATTTTGTGCTGACCAAATGCATGTGTTCTTAGAGCAGTTTACTTAACCACTTAGATGAAATCATGTCTCGTCTCTGCATCGACGACAATATTCCACCAATTCAGACTTATCTGGCACAATCAACAATGAACAAACGTTACCCTACACGGCCTGAAGCCGGACTCTTTCGCAGCTCTTTGACACATCGCGTATGAGTAGGCCTACCCGGTCTTCTGCGACAGACGACCTAAGACTTGGGTTTACCGTTGTAGTCGCTCCTGAACGTCCACATCAACCGTATTTTGCCTGTTTCACTCACAAGATGTCCACTTGTTTTCAACTTGTGTACCACTGCCAGTATTGTGTTTCTGTCTGGACGATTGCGAACACCAACTTCCCTCTGGTATGTATGCCCTTTGCGAGGCTATGGCTGATTTAATTATCGTATAGTTTTTAAGAAGAAATACCCGTTGCCGTAACGAACACTGCATCTTGACTGACATTGATAAAGCAGTAATGGTGCCAGGCACGATCAAACGACAAAGACAAAACAGGGGCGTATATACAATTTTTTTCCCGGGGGGGATGACTATCGTGGAAAATTTGAGTATTCTCAGGGGATTGTCACCGCAAAATACCCAGAAATATCAACCAATATCTTACAGCGTATAACTTTGTGTGATTATTTAAGATAAGATTCAAAGTTTATATAGCCTACAATTACTGGCAATACAAAAAAAGTTGTAAAATACAACACAACACACAAATAACATTTTATACTTAATAAATTTTCTATCATAATCTATGGAGTTTAAATGGCAATTATCTAAATATTTGTCAATTTACTAAGCAGAAAGGTAAACAGTTATTAATTTTTATTTTTTTTAAGTTGCTAATTTATTTTTCAAAAGTACCGTACTGTGGAATTCACAGTTTTGCCTCACAAGGCTGAGTGTACCCCGTTCCAGCCCTCAGACTAGAATTAAAATTTCTTGGCAGAGCTGGGAATCGAATTCGGACCTGCCGGGGCGGCAGCCAAGAATGCTAGCCACTACACCACAAGTTAGTATAATTTCAATCTTAATATTGTTTATAACTTAGCCAATAAGTTAAGATTAGGGTACAACCAAATTTACAATTATTTTATGCTCTTACCAAAGCAACACTTTCTTAATTTGTATTGGCTTTTTTTCGGGGGGGGGGGGGTGGCTGGAACCCCCTCAGCACATCCCCCCCCCCTTATATACGCCCCTGATAACAATGAACAACTGCAAGTTGCAACGCCAACTGGTCCGTATCGTAATAAATGCCTAAGCTCCGGCGCGACATGCATTCAAAACTCCAGAGCCTCATGCGTCATGATAGGTATGAAACAATTCGGCGTAATTCCTAGGCAAATATGGACGAGGAGGCTACGGTGACGTAGTTGGTAGCATACTGAGCTTCTATACCCAAGGTCGCGGGTTCAAACCCAGCCGAAGTCATCGGATTTTTAAGAGGGTTAAAAATCACTCAATATGCCTTCCTTCGGAGGGGAAGTAAAGCCAGCGGTCCCATGTCATAGACTTATGGCATGAAAAAGAACCTTCCACTAACTACACTTGTCTTCTTCTTCTTCTTCTCAACCGCTAGGTTGGCGGGTAACATGCATGTCTTCCAAAACGGCTTCTTTCTCTGGCCTGTAGTTTCGAATGGCAATAAGTGTGCTTGCCTTTAAGGCTGTCTATAAAATGAGTCCTTGGTCTTCATCGACTCTACACTTGTGTGAAGCCAAAATTTTTAGGTTAGGTTTGATTAATGCTGTTAAGTTCCAACGTTCGTCACCGGGCGCTGGTTGTGATGGCATCTAGTAGTAGCGAAGTTCACAGCTGGTGTCGTGGACGGTAGCATTTGGTAGCGAAAGTAGGAACTACTTAAAAGTATCGTCTGCAGTCCTTACTTGAACAGATAACACTCACTAATACAGTCATCACAATTAACACCGGTTATCAAACAGATCCTCTATGGATATCAAATTGGCAGGTGAAAAGCTGAAGCAAGTGGGAGACTTATGTTACTTAGAAAGCAAAATAACCAGTGATGGACAAAGCAAAGATGATATAAAATGTAGGTTAGCTCAGGCAAGGAAAACATTTCTACCGAAAGAAAAAAAAGTTGACATCGAATATAGATTTAGGTATTAGGAAGTCATTTTTGAAAGCCTTCGTCTGGAGCGTGGCGCTCTATGGGAGTGAAACTTGGACTATTGGTGCAGCAGAAAAGAGGAGAATTGAAGCGTTTGAAATGTGGTGTTACAGGAGAATGATGAAGATCAGATGGGTAAATAGGGTTACAAACGAAGAGGTATTAAGACTAGTGGGAGAGGAGAGATGTTTCTGGCGACTGCTAATGAAGAGAAGAGAAAGGTTGGTAGGACACATACTAAGACACCCAGGAATAGCAAGCTTAGTTATGGAAGGGAAGGGTCGAGGACAAGAACTGTTGGGGTAGACCAAGGTTAGAATATGTTAAACAGATTGCCTAGGATGTAGGGTGTGGTAGCTATGTAGAGAAACGATTAGCTCAGGACAGGGAGGCATGGAGCGCTGCATCAAACCAGTCAAAAGACTGAAGACTCAAACAACAACATCAGACAGATCCTACACACACCCAAAGTACACGGGGCTAGATGACCGCGTTGTCGCAGCCCCAAACTAGGAACCAACCAAATATGGACGAAAGAAAATCATGAGTTTTATATGAATCTGGTATAAAATTTGGTGTTTACAAGAATGAATTTATCTCAGCCTCGGGTCCACCAACATATTTTTGATTTCTCTATCAGATGACTGTGGAAAACAGAATACGAAAATTGGAGAGTAGAACGCATAAATGGTTACAGGTCAAAATATCATCACCACTGGGCCACAGTAGCCGTGGAAGGAAGTTTGTAGTTTTACGTGACCATTAATCTCGCGATCATAAGCCACAGGGCCACCCTATTTACGTGAAATCCGAATCACAGGACGTGATATTTCACTTCGAAAATCTCACATGCATTGACCGGGAATCGAACCTGGTTCGCCTTGGTGAGAGGCAAGCAGCTTGACCAATCCGCCACGCCCCCACAGTAGCCGACGCCATAAGATGAGACAAGGCAAGCAAGTGGTGGGGACTGAACAGAGCTGTCAGTAGGAGCTCCCGCCAAATAAGCACCAGCAGGAGACCCGCAATTTGAGGTAAGATTTTTTGTTGTTGAATGATTTAAGCTTTAGGGGCTTTGCGACATCGCGGTCATGTAGTCCCGTGCACTTGGGTGTGTGTGGAATTTGACTGGAAACCTGTGTTATTCTGATGGCTGTATTAGTGTATTTGTAATTCAGATGAGGATTGGAAAGGAGGCGACCGTGGCTTTAAGTTAGAAACCATCCCGGCATTTGCCTGGAGTAGAAGTGGGAAACCACGGAAAACCACTTCCAAGATGGCTGAGGTGTGAATCAAACCCACCGCTTATCAGTTTGCCTCACGAGGTTGAGTATACCCCGTTCCAGCCCTCAGACTCTTAATTAAAATTCCTTGTCACAGCCGGAAATCGAAACCGGACCTCCAATACTAGCCACTACACCACGAGGTGGTTCTCTAAGGTATGAAGTAGGGTTGCCAATGCAGGAATAATCCGCCAAATCTGGTGTTCAATATTATAATTAATCTACTGAATAGGGTAAAATGTGAGATCTAGTGGATAAAATGTATACGATGGTGGTGATTGTAGTCTTCAGGGGCGGAACCTAGAGGTCCTCTGTTGCTTAAAGGGCATATTTGACTTGGTGTTTTTTGTTTGTTTTGTTTTTTGTTTTGAGGGGCTAGCTACATATTATTGGAAATTAATTTGTCTCACTTCTGAAAGGAAATAAAACCTTGTTTTTGCTACACTGGAAACTGTTAATTCATTTTACGAACCTCGGCCATCTTGGTCATCAACCTCGTGTAGTTGGGTGCGTGATGAACTCTCTCCGATAACCTGTATTTCTGTGATGACTGTACTGTAGTAGTGTGCGTGTGTGTAACTGTATACGGGACAGGGAAGAAGTAGCCTAGGTGCCCCGAAACTTAAAGTACCGTAACGTAGGCTACGCTCCAGGTCGGGATTCAAACCTCCGATCACCGGACTTGCTGCAGCTGGCCACGTGGCCGTGGTGCCATATTTAACGAGCACGGCAACGCCGCAGAGGAAAGAAACAATAGTTTAAGTATCCTACAAACACGATATTTCCGATCAGTGGTATGGATACGATGAGGGGATATCCCCCCCCCCCCCCATATTATTATTTAGAGTATTGCTTTCAGTGCCGGGAGTGTCCGAGGACATGTTTGGCCTGCCAGAGTTTGTAGCTGCTTCTATGCGCACACCCGTGGGGTGAGCTACAAGTACCGTCGCGTGTGGATGAAATGAAAGTGAATGAGCTAGTTCGATTTCAAGTAGTTCCAACTTTGGCTACCAGATGCCACTGACACCCAGCGACAAACGTTGGAACTTGACAGAGCGTTTCTAACCAAATATAACCTAGAAATTCGTCTACACACTACCAATTGTAGCGATAGGTTCTTTTTCATGCCATAAATATAGGACTTCCCCACTGAAGGAAGGCATACTGAAGGATTTTAACGCTCTTAAAACACGACGACTTGGGCCGGGTTTGAACCCGCAATCTTTGGCATAGCAGTTCAGCATGCTACCGACCACACAATCGAAACTAGCCCCACGAGGCGCTTGCACTCATTATAAATAGTTTTTTCTACAAAGTTTTTTTTTAACATTTCCAGAAACGTAAATTGTATAACTGTTCTAAATTCACGAGGCAGAACGGGGGAGTCAGGAGGAAGTTAAACTCCTCTACTGGGATATGCCTCTTCCTTATCTGCTTTTTCCAGAAACGTAAATTGTATAACTGTTCTAAATTCACGAGGCAGAACGGGGGAGTCAGGAGGAAGTTAAACTCCTCTACTGGGATATACCTCTTCCTTATCTGCTTACTGTTAGGTATGCTTATTATTATTATTATTATTACCTCCCCTCCCCCTCATATCTACCTCCTGGTGTAGTGGCTTGCATCCTTGGCTGTCGCCCCGAAGGTCCGAGTTAGATTTCCAGCTCTGACAATTTAATTCTAGTCTGAGGGCTGGAATGAGGTACACTCATCCTCGTGAATAAAACTAAGAAGTGGTTGGTTCGATTCCCACCTCAGCAATCCTGGAAGTGGTTTTCCGTGGTTTCCCCAACTTCTACTCCAGGCAAATGCCGGGACGGTCCCCAATTATAAGGTCACGGCCGCCTCCTCACCTAAATTACAAATACGCACATTACAGATACCACAATAATACAGGTTATCATACAAATTCTATACACACACACCCAAGTACATGGGGCTAAATGTCATGATGTCTAAGCCCCTCAAATGGAACATATCGCTTGAACAGTCTTATTTTCTTTCAGAGATTTGGCAACTAAAAGGGAGGCACTGTGATGGATGGAGCCCATCTAAATGAAGACTCTCTAAAGCCCTGAGCTATGGGTATCCAAATAAAATGAATACAAAATATAAAAGAGACTGCACATTTCTTCTAGGAAGAGCAAATATTTTTCCAAATGGGTGAGGTTGAGGCAAGCATCCAGGATGATACCAGTCGAGTTGATACGTTAAGTGCAATACCCTGGTACACCACCACGGGAGTTTTCATCAAGATTCAGTACCAGCTAATAAGGCTCAAGACAACTCAGTAGTGGCTCACACTGAATGTGCAACTTCGTTTCCACTGAAGATTGACCTTTTGAACCACAAATGGCTTGCAAAGAAGAAAATGAAAAAGGCAATATCGATAGTGCTTATGTCAAGGCAGTAGAGGATTTTCCTGAGGATTAGCTATGCAACTCAATTGACGAGTGGCCATCAAGACTTAGGATTTGTGTGTATTCTAATAGGGGGTCATTTCGAACAGTGATAAGCGATTTTTGTTCGTAACATATTTCTCTGGCACATACGGTTTGAATAATATTTTTTGTCAATTCGTTAAAAACTTTGTGACGTCATTTATGGTAAGACTGTGTTGAGTTCAAGCTTCATTTAGTATAAACAAATTCATTTAAGGGGTCCAAAGGTGGATACAAACATGCACGTTGAACTCTGTAACATAAAATTTTTTAGCACCAAGGTAAAATAGATTAACTGTAACAAATAATGTCGAGGAACTCTGTTTGTCACAGTTAATCATGTCAATACAGATCTAACAAAATGATTCTAATATGGAGTCAAACAACATTGAGAAGGTAAGATAGGACAAAGTTATGCTCTCCACCAGTTCAGGTGTGGAAGTAGCTGCAGCAGCCCGTATTTACTTGTATTGTTGTCTTTGTTGTTGGAGTCTTCAGTCTTTTGACTGGTTTGATGCAGCCCTCCATGACTCCCTGTCCTGAGCTAATCGTTTCATCTCTACATAGCTACCACACCCTACATCTGAGGCAATCTGTTTAACATATTCTAACCTTGGTCTACCCCTACAGTTCTTGTCCTCAACCCTTCCTTCCATAACTAAGCTTGCTATAGGGATGTAGCCTGAGAAAGTTCACGCCAGATAGCGCTCGTGTAGTACTGGGTAAGCGCAAAGCGATCGTCCTATGTTTCCCCCAGTCAGCTATGAGGAATGTATAGATTGTGACCGAGTTGTCTAAGCTAAAGTAAATTATATCTTCTCTAATTTTACTCCAAGACTATATTAATTAATTCTATAGGTATATCCTCTAATATATTATGAACGATTTTCAGCGTTTAAGCGTTAAACAGCTGTAAAATGAGCTACGGACTAGAGGCGCTAAAACTAGTGGGAGGAGGGAAGAATTAGTAGGCTACAGCGGTAATAACAAAATTCTAACACGCTTTATTATTCAAATTATGAATAGCAGTCAGCATGCTTGAATATTGTAGGCCTATGTTGATAAATAGCCTATATCTCATCATCATCATCATCATCTTGTACAGTTTCCAGCCCCAGGCTGGGTCTGTTTGGAACATAAGCCTCGCCACTTATTTCTTTCTTCCCACCATCTCTCCGCTGTCACTCTGGTCCAGTCCTCGCCTCTCTTCTTGACACATTCCTCCACTCCTTTCAGCCATCGATCTCTTGGTCTTCCCCTTGGTCGTTTCTTCTGCATCTGCATCTCATGTATCCTCTTGGGAATCTTCTTCTCATCCATTCTCTTTAAGTGTCCATACCACCTCAGTCTTGATGTCTCAATCCTAACTTGCAAGGGCTCCTCTTTCACCATTTCCCTGACCTTTTCATTCCTCACCCTGTCTCTTCTTGTTACTCCGATCCTACTTCGCAGGAACTTCATTTCACCTGCCTGTATTCTGCTTATGTCTCTTTTCTTCATTGTCCACGTTTCTGAAGCATAGGTCAGTATCGGGATATAGTAGCTTCTGTATAACACTTCCTTGCTTTTTTGTGGGACATCTTTATTCCACACTAAGCTCCTAATGCTTCTCAGAAATGCTTCTGCCTGTCTGCCACGTTCCGTAATCTCTTTGTCATTTCTCCCATTCTCCTCCACTATACTTCCCAAGTACTTGAGACTTTCCACCTTCTTCAGCTGTCCACCTCCAAGTGTTATCCCACTCATTGGTCTGTCCTTTTTCCTGGTCGTTAACAGGACCTCACATTTACTGATGTTGAACTTCCATCCGTACTCTCCCACTGTTTCTTCCCAAGCCTTCAGTTGCTCCTGGATTTCCTCCTCCTTGTTTCCCCAGACCATGAGATCATCTGCAAACACCATTGCCTTCATCTTATCTTCTCCTATCTTTCCTGCTATCCGTGTCATTACCTCGTCCATAACCACAATAAAGAGAAGGGGTGACAGTGCACTACCCTGTTTCAGGCCACTCATTTGTCTGAACCAGTCTGTTCTTTCCCCTCCAACTTTCACACAACTCACACTTCCACAATACATCTCCTTCACTCTGCCTACAGTCTCTTTTTCCACTCCCATGTTTTCCATTGCTTTCCAAACCTTCTCCCTACACACACTATCATAGGCCTTTTCGATGTCCAGGAAGGCCATCAACAGATCCTCTCCAAATTCGTAGTGGTGTTCCTGGAGCTGTCTCGCTGAAAATATGAGATCCACTGTTGATCTCCCGGGTCTGAATCCATACTGTTCCTCTCTCAATTTTCTCTCCACTTTGGCTCGTATTCTACTTTCTAATATCTTTTCATATATCTTGGCACAGTGAGGTTTGAGTGTGACTCCCCTGTAATTTCTGCACTCCTTTCTGCTTCCTTTCTTAAATATTGGGACAATTAATCCTTTCTTCCAATCTTCTGGGGTCTTTTTCTCCTTCCATATCACCCTCATCACACGGTACAGCCACTGTTTCCCAACCTCCCCTGCTGCCTTCACCATTTCAACACTCACTTCATCCACGCCTGGTGCCCTTCCTCCTTTCATCTTGTCTATAGCCATTTCCAGTTCTCTCCAAGTCAGGTCCTTTTCCATTCCTGTGTTGTCTTCTCCATCTTCCAATACATTGTCTTCCTCCCTATGACCATTTGGATTCAGCAAATCCTCAAAGTACTCTTTCCACACTGTCTTGAGTGTCTCTTTGTTGTGTACCTCAGTTCCGTTTTTGTCCATCATTACCACATCCTCTCGCAGACCTCTTCTCTTACTTTTGACCATCCCATAAAGTACTTTCTTATTTCCTCTGCTGTCTTCCTCCATCATCTCTGTCCACTTTACCATCCACTTCTTCCTCTCCTCTGCAACAATCTTGTTTGCTTCTTTCTTCTTTATCTTATAATCTTCCCTTGCCAGATCAGTTCTTTCCTGGAACCACACTCTGAAAGCCTTGTTCTTCCTTCCCACAGCTTCTTTTACTCTCTCATTCCACCATGGTGTCTCTTTACACCGCTTTCTGTTGCTTGTTCTTCCACATACTGCCACTGCAGCTTCCACCATTGTGTTTTTGAATTGCTTCCATTCCTCTTCCCCTGTTTTAGGATTGTCTGTTGGCATCTTTTCCCTTATTATCTTCTGGAATTCTTCCTTGACTTCATTTTCCTTGAGTTTCCATACTTTGATTCTCCTTTCCTGGTACTCTGTCCTCTTGCTATCCTTAACAACTCCCAGGTTCATTACAAGTATTCTGTGGTCGCTATCTAAGGCCTCTGATGGTATTACCTTTATATCTCTGACACTTCTCTTCATTTCCCAGTCGTACAGCATGTAATCTACCAAAGATTTCTTTGTTAAATCACTGCTGTACCACGTTACCTTGTGGCTTTCTTTCTTCCGGAACCAGGAGTTGCCTACCACTAAACCGTTTCTCTTGCAAAAATCCAGCAACTTTCTCCCTTCTTCATTCCTGCTACCCCATCCTTCTGCTCCCAATACATTTTCATATCCTTGCCTTTCACTTCCTACATGTGCATTCAAATCTCCCATGACAATGATGCTCTGACCATTCAACTGCTGTTGTAGCTCCTCCTCAAAGTCTTCCTTCTCTTGAGCTGTACATCCAACTTGAGGGGCATATACCTGGGCTATCTCCAGGCTTCTTCCCTTTACAGTTACTCTGATCTTCATGATCCTGTCACTTATTCCCTTTACCTCTTCCTTCATTCCATCTCTCACAACTACTCCTACTCCGCTGCTCCTTCCTTCACTGTTCCCACTCCAGTACAACCGGTACCCTTTCCTCAGTTCTCTGCGACCTTCTCCTTTCCATCTTGTTTCTGCCAAGCCCAGTACATCCAGTTTTCTTCTCTCCATCACATCTACAATCTCCTCCACCTTTCCTGTCAGTGTCTGTATGTTTAATGTCCTGACTCGTAGTCCATTAGCATATCCGGGTCGTCGTCGTTTGCATCCGTCCTTTCCGAGGCCTGTTCCTGGTTTGAAAGCAAATATGATATCCACTACTGGCTTGCTAGGCCTATCGTAGCTTCACCAGAGCCCCGTCAGCCGTCACTTTTCAGGGTTCCCATAGAGCCTTCACAGCTACCGTAGCGGTCCCGGGGCACACAAAGTCCCCACTGTACTTCACCCCTACAGGCAATCCCCTACTTCATGCCGTTGCCCGTCTCCCACCACGTGGAGGAGGGGTTGGACTTATCTCATAAGACTTAAATCATAAATAGAGATTTCCCGGTCAATGCATGTGAGATTTTCAAAGTGAAATGCCTTGACCTGTTCGGATTCCACGTAAAGAGGAAGTCCTCTGTGCCTTATGATCTCTAGATTAACGGTCACGTAAAACTATAATCTTCCTTTTATAAATAGATATTTAAATATTCACTGGCTCCCCTTGCTTATAGACTTCGATTAGTGTATTTTTTTGGTTCATAGCGTACATGAAACGGTCTTGTTTTAAGGTAAACATAATCAAAGAAAGTTGATACCGGTATTGTTTACCTCAAAATGCATCGCAACGTTTGGTTCTTTTGTAATTTGTCAATTTCTTAATACAAATCGTTTCCGTACCCCTTGGAAACGACTTAGGGGTACAGTATTTAAAAAGTTTGAGAATCCCTGTTTTAAGGCCATGAACTGTTTCCATTCATCTGGCTAACTTAGGCCTATGACTCAAGAATGTAGAAGTCAGTCACTACCGGTACCACATTCTCCGTCGGGCAGATGTAAGTTGACGATTAATTCTGATTTCAAGAAACCAACCATAATACGTTTTTGACTGTTAATGTTGTGACATTTATTCTTGAAGTATTTGTCCGAGTATTGATGCCTTTGAAAATGGGAGTCACAAATGTTACATTCACTTCTTCCTGTACATTGACGATTTCTTCCCGTACCGTACTTCAATGGAGATAATTTATGCAGAATCCGATATTGTAGGCTTATCGTGGTAAACTGACAATTTTCTTGTGTATGGCCTCTTCCTTATTTTTGTTGTGTTCGTGGTCCACGGAAAAAGCGATGGAGCAGTGCCCGGTTTTAATCTTGCTCTATCTCACCTTCAAATACAAACGCATAAATTCAGTGGTTGTTATCGATATGTCTATTCAGTTTATAGGTAGGAATTATTTCCCTTTGTGAATCACACTTGCCCAACACAGTTTTCGTGAAGTCATCGAGTTGAAAACGATGGGAACACACTTTAATATTTTCGGTCAGATTTTCTTCACCGAAATGTTTCCTTCTAATAGCATGTAACCATTTCTTCCTCATTTCTTTATTTTGTGAAAATTTGTGACACGAAATCGCATTTCCCTGATTTTTGCACAGAGGAACACTGCAATAGCTCGGCATAGTCACGAAAATAGCAATTTAAACAACTTAAATTCGTGGATATTAGCGGCATGAGAACACAGGAGACAAATAAAGAGCGCCTTGCGCTTACCCAGTACAACAGCAGTGCGCTCTACCGGTGCTAGTTCTATACATCCCTATTCCTGGGTGTCTTAGTATGTGTCCTACCAACCTATCTCTTCTCTTCATTAGCAGTCGCCAGAAACATCTCTCCTCTCCCACTAGTCATAATGCCTCTTCGTTTGTAACCCTATCTACCCATCTGATCATCATTCTCCTGTAACACCACATTTCAAATGCTTCAATTCTCCTCTTTTCAGCTGCACCAATAGTCCAAGTTTCACTTCCATAGAGCGCAACGCTCCAGACAAAGGCTTTCAAAAATGACTTCCTAATACCTAAATCTATATTCGATGTCAACAGATTCCTTTTTTTTAGAAATGCTTTCCTTGCCTGAGCCAATCTACTTTTTATATCCTCTTTGCTTCGTCCATCACTGGTTATTTTGCTTCCTAAGTAACAGAAGTCTCCTACTTCCTTCAGCTTTTCCCCTGCCAATTTGATGTTCATAGAGGTTTCTGATTTATTACGGCTGCATTCCAGTATTTTTGTTTTACATTTATTAATTTTCATCATGTATTCTTTTCGTAAGACGGAGTCCATACCATTCAAAAACTCATTCAAATCCTCAGGCGTGTCGACCAAGATGACGATGTCATCAGCATATCTCAGAGTTGAAATTATTTCTCCTTGATTCTTCACTCCCACTTTAAATTTTTCTCCAATTTCCTTCATTGCTTGTTCAATGTAAAGATTGAAAAGTATGGGTGATAAGTTGCAGCCTTGCGTTACATCTTTCTGAATACCAGCTTCTCTCTCATGTCCTTCAGCTCGAATGACTGCTGTCTGGTTTCTGTATAGATTGTATATCACCCTCCTATCCCTGTACTTTATTCCAATAGATTTCAAAATGTCAAACAATTTAGTCCAATCAACGTTATCAAAAGCCTTTTCTAAGTCTACAAATGCCATGAACGTTCTCTTAACTTTCCTTATTCTACCTTCCAAAATCAGTCTAAGACTTAGTACAGCTTCCCTTGTTCCTACATTTCTCCTGAAACCAAACTGGTCTTCACCCAACTCCGTTTCTATCTGGCTTTCCATCCTCTTGTAAATTATTCTAGACAGGATCTTTGAAGCATGAGTAATCAAGCTGATTGTAAGGTAATCTTCACATTTGTCAGCTCCCACTTTCTTTGGTATAGGGATGATAACATTCTTCTTGAAATCAGGGGGTATCTCACCTGTCTCATAAATCCTACACACCAATTGAAATAACCTGAGGAGACCTTCATGCAGCGTAGCAACTCAATCGGTATATCATCTATGCCTGGTGCTTTGTTCCTGCTTAAGTACCCCAATGGTCTGTCAAATTCTGATCTCAATATTAAATCTCCTTTTGCATCCTCATCAATTCCCTACTCCCTATCTATTACATGATTCTCAACCTCCTTTCCCTTATACAAACACACTATGTAAGCTTTCCATCTCTCAACCTTTTCTTCCCTATCTGTTAGAGGCTTTCCATTTGTGTCCTTAATATTACAGCACTTAGTCTTCTTTTCCCCAAAAGTATTCTTAATCCTTCGATAAGCTGTGTCTACATTTACTAATTTCAGACAATTTTCTATACCTGCACATTTCTCTTTCAACCATTCTTCTTTCGCTTCCTTGCACTTCTTGTTAACCTCATTTCTCAGATGTCTGTATTCTGCTTTCCCCTTTCAATCTCTTACATACTTGTGTTTCCGCCTTTCATCCATCAATTCTAGAATATCCTGAGTGATCCACGGTTTATTTCCTATTCTCTCTTTTCTACCAATGTTTTCTTCTGCGGATTTTGTTATTTCATTCTTCAAAAGTGGCCATTCGTCTGCAATTGAAGTTTGTTTAAGGTTTTTCATTAGTCCTTCCTTTATACTCTTCTTGAATCTTTCGTTTACATCCTTCACTTTCAGTCTGTCTATTGCCCACCTTTTTGGCTTTTGACATTTCTTCAGTTTCTTCAACTTTAATCTGCATTTCATAACAACCAGATTGTGGTCAGAGTTTATGTCAGCACCAGGATATGTGTTACAATCCAAAATCTGGTTTCGAAACCTCTGCTTGACCATAATTAAGTCGATTTGGTAACGCCCTGTATCTCCTGGTCTCATCCGTGTGTATATTCTTCTATTGTGGTTATTGAATAAGGTGTTAGTTATGACAAACTCATGTTTGGTGCAGAATTCCATCAGCCTGCTTCCTCGATCATTCCTTTCACCTAATCCGAAATCTCCTACTATCTTCCCTTCTCTCCCTTTTCCTACCACAGTATTCCAATCTCCCATTACTATATCATTTTCATCACCCTTGATATACCTCAGAATTTCATCTATTTGTTCGTAAACCTTTTCAACATCTTCATCATCAGCTTGACTGGCAGGCATATAGACTTGTACCACTGTGGTGCAGGTAAGTTTAGTATTGATTTTTGCTACAATAATCCGTTCGCTATATTGCTCATAATATTCCACCCGCTGTCCAAGTTTCCTACTCAATATGAGACCAACCCCTGCTTGGCCATTGCTTGATTTAGTGCTAATGACCCTATAGTCTCCTGACCAAAAGTCCTGTTCTTCCTGCCAGCGCATTTCACTAACCCAACCAAATCCAACCTCAACCTATCCATTTCCCTTTCTAGGTTTTCTAACCTTCCACTTCCTAGCAGACTTCTAACATTCCACGCTCCGATCCGTAGAATGTCAGATTTTCTCTTTGTCACTTCTGTGATGTTAACCCCCTCTCGAGTAGTCCCCACCCGGAGATCCGAACGGGGAACTAGTTTACCTCCAGATTGAAATTTTACAAGGGAGGCCATCATCACATGTAATTATGCATAGAGAGGTGCATATCCTCGGGAATAGCATTACGGCAGTAGTTTCCCGTTGCTTTCAGCCGTGCAGCAGAACGCAGTGTAGCCATTAGTTGGCTTATATTATCAATATCTGAACCGCCTATAAGACAAGTAAAAAATTGATTCATTCTGAAAGGCTGCTACCCCCTTTCAGAATAAGTAAAGAGCAATTCTACTAACAAAAATACTAACCTTCTACTAACAATTAGATACCAAAATTTTACTAACGAAAAAAATACTAAAGTTCCACTTGTATTATGCAAGCAAAATGAAACAGAAACAGAGGTGATGGTAGCAAATCCAGTTATATAACCAACACATCAAACTATAAAATTAATATGGTGGTTTACATTTTCTAGCTGACAATGAGTTTCAAACCATTAGTTCGCATTATAAAAAAATTCTACAGTTAATTCGATAGGGCTAATGTTGCAAAGCCAGCCCTGTGGTGTTGGAGTAGCACACTTGCCTCATACTCGGAGGCTCCAGGTTCGACTCCCGGCTAAGTCAGGAATTTTAGAAACTGACGTCTCGTGTGGACAATTGAGTACCTGTCTGACAATGAGGCAGCGCCCCTGTCACGGAGGCCAAGATTAAAAGCTGAAGCCAACGTGCTGACCACGTGTCACCCTGTAATCTATAGGCCGAAAGGCTGGGTTGCAGTTGCTTGGTAGGTCAGGGCCCTTAATGAGCTGTGGTGCCACAGGAATTGGATTTTTAGCGTTACAAAGCAGGATACCACATTCAGTGAGGCTACCTCAGTCCAAGAGAGTGCAATTTCTAGCAACCTCACAAGCACTGTTCTTTAAAATGTTGATGAAATGCCTTGGATGTTTGACTTGCCATAAAATTTCTTCATCTCTAAAGAAATCAATAAATGCAAGATGTTTTGGCCGATCATATCTTATCTATGTTTCTTGGTTAAACAGATAAAAGAAACGAGTGTTACGCACCAAGGCGGTGTGCATCCGAGCCTGCTGAAGCTTTGTACAAACTTTGATGTAACGCAGGAAAGCAATTAGTGCACTGCAATGAATCTTGTTCCGTATTGTTCATGTCACACGCTAAGGTTACACAACCAAGTTGTGAAGTACCTTGCACAAAAGAACGCAATGCAGTCATGGTACGAGTTTCAGTTACAAGTCTGCACACACCTTAAGGCAATATATTACAGTAATTACAAAGACTTGTAATAAAAAAAGACAAAAAAACAGGTAATATTATCAAGCTATGAAGGAAAAAATAGAGAGGAAGAGTGCTTTACCATTGTACGGTACGTAGCGTCAGATACAAACAGAGATTCTTCTACTATGTATCCAACACTTACTCCCCATTTTTCCCTTCCTGACTTGAGTGTTTATTAAAAATATATACAAATAGCAGTTGCATTTATATCAGAGGATTCTTAATTTTAGAGCCTTTCTAGCCTTTTTCATCAAGATCTCACTCTGTTCTTCATCTTTCTTAATACTTTTCTTGTTTAATTTATTTACATACACTGAAACTGCATTATATAGCATGTTCCACTGCAGTTTATCCAACTGTCTCGTAACACACTTCTTACTACACTTCTCACGCAACTCAGATTCCCGATTCAAGAACACTTCAAGATCTCCGCAAGTCCTTAGACAGTTAATTTGTTGCTTTATTGATTTTGGAGATGATCTTGAGACTGGTTCTAATTCCCTTACAGTCTCACTGTTCCTGTCAACCCGAATGACAGATGATTTAGATTTATTACCTTTGGCAGGTTTGAGTTTCATTTTACTTAATGTACCCACCTCAGGTAACCTCATGTGCTTAGCCTGCCTTTTACCATTTTCAACTTCACTAGTAGATTGTAACAGTTCAGTCCATGGCTTCTCTTCATCGCTCTGCAACAGAACTTTCTTCGAGGAATTGCTGGCTGGAATATGCATGTATTGTCTTCGATCCTGAGGCTTCAAAATAATTTTCTTAGCGGGTTTGAAAGACGATTTCTTTATTATATCTATTACTGAAAGCTCTTCTTCTATATCACCTACCAATACATCTGCACAGCCATCATCATCTGCCACTACTATTACTCCTTCTTCCTTCTCTTCTTCAGCCTTCTCTTCATCTTCCTTTTTCTTTGAGCTACCATTTATGAGGAACTTGACTTCTTTCATCTTTGTGTGTGGTTTAGATTCAGCTTCCTTTGTGTGTTTTAAAGATGCACTCATTACGTTTTCAGTCTTTTCCCTCTTTTTCTTGAGACCTTCCGACACAGACTCTTGATTCATTCTCTTGAGGGAACTGCGGGATATTTTCTCTGTAACACAAAAAGTAAATGGTTTATAGCTTGCAATAGAATATAAAATTTATAAAATGCATAGACATTAACCATTATGAAGATGGTTTTAAATATTATGTGTGTTGACTGATATTAATCTCAAATTATAACAGTCGCCTTGTCAAACACTAAAAGGTAGTTTAATAATTAAATTACACGTATATGTTTCGTTATACCAATGACAACTTCTTCAGCAAGAAAAAATCTAAGAAACTATATTAATAAAATAAACACCAAAACGAAAATGGATATCCTTACAAAATGTCATTAATTTAAATAAATGAAAGGTCACAAAAAAGAATTAATAAATATTTATTATATAGAAGAGGACTTCAAAAAACATCATTCTAGAAATTACTATAGAACTTTCAAGCAGAAATTAAATATTCCCCACCTTCTCTCCAGTTTCAAAACGACTTTGGGAACATCGCCCACTTCAACTCTGAAAATTGTGCACTTCATGCAGATTATTTTGGTAAACTACTCAATTGTGAGAAACCTCAGGAAACATTTCAATTTTGTCATACTCTACGGAATCCTGACTCGGAACCACCGGACCTACAGGAAATTCAGGAAATAATCCAATCCATGAAAAACAACAAAGCGTCGGGAGAGGACCAGATCATTACACAACTATGGAAAAATGTAGGTGAAAACCTCATCATCAAACTCAAAGAAATTATTGATGAAATCTGGCAGACTGAAAAAATTCCTCCAGATAGGAAGATGGCGAGCATCCATCCAGTATACAAGAAAGGTAGCAAAACGAATCCAAACAATTACCGAGGGATCTCATTACTCTCGGTAACTTACAAAATTTTGTCCAAAGCCCTTTTGCACCGTGCCTATCTTCAACTGGATCCGCAGATTGGTGAATACCAAGGTGGGTTCCGGAAAGGCCGATCGTGTACAGAGCAAATTATCAATTTGAAAAACTCAATATCTTACTTCCGTAAAATATCAAACAAAAATTACCGTATGTCATTACTTTTGTTGACTTTGCAAAGGCTTATGACAGAAATGACCGTGAATCCCTTGTTGCTGTACTCTCAGAATTTGGATTCGATCGCAAGACAACATCAATCATCAAAGATGCCCTCTTGAATACAAGTTCAAAGGTTAAATTTATGGGAGGACTGAGCGCAGAATTTTCAATTGATACAGGAGTGCATCAAGGAGATGGATTATCTCCATTGTTGTTTAATTGTGCGCTCGAAAAAGTCGTCCAAGAATGGAGACAAGCTGGTGCACCATCCCATAGACTAGGACCAAAACTCAAAGGGATAACACTAGACTGTTTGGCATTTGCGGATGACATGGCGTTAATTGATCCAAACATTTCTGATGCCCAGAAACAACTTGAATTACTCCAAGAACAAGCAGCAAAAATCGGCTTACGGATTTCTCTTGACAAAACAAAATTTATGATGGATATTAAAACTGCTCCGAATACACTCTGCATCGGTAATTGTAAGGTCTCCCGACTGAAAGACTTCAAGTATTTAGGTGAATGCATCAATGAAGCTGGCAACAAAAGAAAATCTATAGAAGCAAAACTACAGAAAATGGAAACTGCTTTTCATTTGACAAAACAAGTTTATAACAAAAAATGCCTCTCTTGGATTTGTAAAATTCAAATTGGCTGCAGCCCTTTATGCAGCCGAGACAATTAATCTACAAAATAAAACATTGAGAAATCAATTGCAGATTAAGGAACGCAAAATCATGCGGAAAATTTTGGGTCCAAAAACATGAAAATGATTTCCTTGTTTCTTTCCAGATGTTTTGCTAATATCATACGTACTGTAAATATCAAATCTATTGTTGATCTATTCGGTCTAAAACCATATTGTTCTTCCTCTAACTGTGTTTCTATTATATCCCTCAGTCTTTTGTCTATGACTTTCTCCAATATTTTCAGCCCATGTGATAATCAAGTTATACCTCTATAATTTTCACATTTCTTCCTATTCCCTTTTTTGAACAATGGTATAATGTTTCCTTGTCGCCAATCTTCAGGTATTATTTCATCCTTCCATATGGCATTGAGGACTCTATATAGTCACTGTTAAGCCGATGCTTCCTGCTGCCTTAATCATATCAACATTGAACTCATCTTTTCCACTTGCTTTACCTTTGGCCATTGTGTTCACTGCCCTTTCAAGTCCAACCATGTTATCGGGTTCTCTTCTTTTTCTCCAACTATTATTTCCAATTTCTTATCTCCTTCTTCCTCAGAACTGTCATCCTCATTATAAAGTTTAAATATTTTGCCATCACCTTCTGAAGACCCCTTTCATCATGTACTATGGATCCATCTTCTCTCTCTAATGCCTTGATTTTTTTCTTGATTAGTTCTTTTCGATTTTATTACTATGTATAATAATTTTTCATTTCCTCGACTATCTTGTTCAATTTTGTTGGTAAACTCTCCCCAACACTTCTCCTTTTCTTCTTTAATACTCCTCTTTACTTGTAATTTCAATCTCTTGTATTCAACATGTAATCTTTCTATCGTAATCTCATCTCTCTGATACTTTTTTTTGCTTTTCCTTATCCATTTCTTTCTTTACCCTGTTCCTTTCCTTTATTTCTTCTTTTATTTTGTCTGTCCACCACCGTGTCTCCTTTCCCTTGACCGTTGCTTTTGTTTTCCCACATATCTCAATTGCTGCATCCACTAAAGTTTGTCTTAAATTTTTCCACTCTTCTTCTCCACTTCGAATTTCTGTGTTAGGCAACTTCTTTTTATCCTATCTTGGAATGCTATTTTTTTTATCCTCCTCCAATTCCCAAATCTTGATCTTTGGTTTCTTCTTCAATACAATTTTAGGGAGTTTTGCTTTTTTTAATTCCACAATTAACAGTCTGTGGTCACCTTCCATACTTTCACTGGGGATTATCTTGGTATTGATGATATATCTTCCCCATTCTCGGTCTGTTATTATGAAATCAATGAGTGTTCCATACTGTCCATCCCAACTATATCGGCTGATCTTATGACTATTCCTCTTCATGAACCATGTGGTTTTTATTATCAGGTTGTTTCTGATACGGAAGTCCAACAGTTTCACTCCATCTTCATTTCTATCTCCATATCCATGCGGGCCCAAAACATTCTCATATCCTATTCTATCAGTTCCCACATGAGCATTCAGATCACCCATTATCATGATCCCATCTCCAACCATATGAGTTTCCAATTCATTGAGAAAATCTTCTTTTTCTTCTACGCTACATCCTGTTTGTGGAGCATACACTTGTATTATCTTTAGCAATTCCTTGTTGATATGTATGTGCATTATTATGATTCTCTCATTAACATATTCTACTTCAGCTATTGATTCCACATTCTGATTCACTATAAATCCCACTCCATTTTTTTCTCTTTACTGTTACCCATCCAATACAAAGTGTAACCCTTTCTTAGTTTCTTCGTTCCTTTCCCTTTCCATTTTACTTCACTGGATTCCAGGATGTCAAGTTTTCATCTCTCCATTAGGTCAATCAATTCATTTTCCTTTCCATTCATTGTTAAAATATTTATTGTTCCAAATCGTGTTTTGTTCTCTGATCTAACATTTGCACGAACATCAGCATTTCCATCATACTGTGCAACTGTAGTCAGAGAAGTGTCAATTCCATTTCAATTTTTAAACTTCCATCCGAGGCTTGTATTATAGTTGAGAGCAAGTATACCTTTACTCATCTGCTGACCTGCTAAGTCTAACGCAACTGAGGATTTTCTTTCAGGGTTTACTCCCATAGCCTTTGAAGATCCCTCGTCTCCACAAGGCAGTGGTTTCCTCTTCTAATTTTACCCAGAGAGGATGGGTTGCCTCATCCACCATCTTCGCCATTCTCTGCCTAAGATGCTGTTAAGGTCTTCACCCGTAACCCTGGGCATGGGTTCCACGTTATACCACGTGGTACTGGGTCCCTGCCTGAACTTAGCTCTCTTTCACACCGGCCTACTGATATGGAGGATACCCACCCCCGCAGCGTGGATGCGCCAGACAGAATTACTCAAGTGGAAGATAGGGAAGTTGACCCCATTTACCTTGAGCCGAGTTAATAGTTGCGTATGATGCCATATTTGTTTTATTATTAAAGAAGGCTTTCCAGTCGGTGAACACAAATTGTGCGCAATTACATTAAGTAGGCCTATGAAACAAGTATTTACATGCCCTAACCTGAAATAAATATTACAAGACAGTTTCTACCCGAGTGTGAGAGGTATTGTGTGGAACCGGGATGCCCCAAAGAAGTGTTGATGATGATGATGATAATTGTTGTTTTAAGGGGCCTAACATCTAGGTTATCGGCCCCTAGTGATCTGGGTGATAGCGAAAATGACAATGAAATGGAAACCAGAACGAAAATTAAGTGAGACGGAAAATACTTACAAACAGGAACTCAGATTGAAACAACTCACAAAATGTTCTTGCAAAAGGGAATTTAGAACGAAAAGATTCACAAAAGGAATAGATTGAAAAATATGCACAAAATGCAGGCTAGGTTCAAAATACGTACAAAATGCAACTTAGAGTCGAAATACTTACAAAATGCAATTGAAATTCAAAATACTGTACTTGAAAAATGCAAATGAGATCGAAAATACGTACAAAATGCAATTGAGGTTCAAAATACTTACAAAATGTAATTGAAATTGAAAATGAAAATACACAATGCAATTCAGATTGAAAGATCCCATTTCCAATCCAAAATCTTCACTAAGTGCAATTGAAATTCAAAATACTTACAAAATGCAATTGAAATTGAAAATGCTTACAAAATGTACGGTAGATTTAAACTACTGATGTGAATTGACAATACTTACAAAATGCAATTTAGATTGAACATAATTTACAAAATGTAATTTAGATTCAAAATACCCACAAAATGCAACTGAGAATCACACAAAATGCAATTTAGATTTAAAATTCTTGCGAAATGCGGTTTTGGTTGAAAATACTTACAAAATGCAATTGAAATTCAAAACACTCACTAAAATGCCCTGCTCCTACATTGAAAGACTTACTAAAAAGCATTTTAGATTGTCAATCTTGACAAAACGCAATTGAGGTTGAAAACAATCACGAAATGCAATTTAGATCGAAAAAACTCACAAAAGGTAACGTAGATTAAAAATACCTACAAAATGTACTGTAGATGCAAAGAAAACGCTAAAGGGAATTTAGATATAAGGGGAGCCAAGTTACAAAAACAGTGCGGGAATCTTAAAGAGAAAAGGAAATATAATGAAAAGAATACAAGAGGTCTGACCCCTCGAAGAAGGAGGGAGACAAGGGCCAATTAAGGTGGGAAAGTGAAAGACTCCCTAGGCCTCGGATACCTTAATACCATCGGGGTCGGAAAAGAACAAGAGTTGACCAAGGGAGGTCGACAGGAAAGAAGACGGAGAGGAGCCCGGCACAAGTGAGTGGAAGCAATGCCGGACTCAGCTGGGGTCCCGTGGTCACCAACCCACTAGATGTGATCCCCTGGGGGACCCAAAGATGTGTAAAAGGGTTCTATACACAACCTAATATGAACCCATACTGACATATGCAGCTGGGGCATGGACGACGACAAAAAGGCAAGAGAGCAGGATACAGGCAGCAGAGATGAGGTTTCTAAGAAGCATCGAAGGAAAGACGAGGAGAGATACAGTAATAAATGAGGAAATTAGAAAAAGGACAGAAATCTGGAAACTCCAGGATAGGATAGAAACAACTCAACAGAAGTAGTATGGACACATGAAGAGAATGAGTGAGGAGAGAGTACCACAAAAAATATTTTTGGAAAAACTAACAGGAAAGAGACCACGAGGAAGACCCCGAAAATGATGGATGGATTCAGTGAAGGAGTGTGTAGAGAAAAAGGGAGGAAAACCAGAAGATGTACTGCAACTAGGAAAGAAGTGGTGGAGGGACAGGCAAAGATGGAGGTCCTTAATCCACAACCCGGCCCAGGAAGAGACTGGATCCGGGAAATGAAGATGATTATTACAAAACACAGTTTAATGTACAAAATGGGATACTTAATTGGATGACATGTTTCAAACATCAAGCGATCATCATCAGAACCTGCTCACTTAGGCTCACTGTTGACCAAAATATTATGTGCACTCGAGTTTGAAGGTTGTTTGAGAAGTAAACAATAGACCTACATAAAATCCAATAACATCATCATTTTCATCGTTCTATTTTACGTTAGTTCATGTAGGTTTGGAATTTTTAATTTATATTTTAATATTTTTTATCGCAGTTGAAACACAAAAAGTGCCCGTTTTTAAGCGTGCTTCAACCATGCTTCACATTGAAGAATTATTATCTCACAAACCCGACATCAGACCGAATCCAAATTTTAACACAATATACATTGTTTTTTTTTTTTTTTGTTTTTTGTTTTTTTTGTTTTTTTTTAGCGTATGGCTTTTAGTGCCGGGAGTGTCCGAGGACATGTTCGGCTCGCCAGTTTTGTAGCTGCTTCGAGACGGACACCCAATGGGTGAGCTACAAGTACCGTTGGGGAGGGAAGGAGGGAAGTTGGAATGTAAGGACGAGGAGTTGGAAGGTAGCGGCTGTGGCCTATAGTTAGGGACCAACCCCGGCATTTGCCTGGAAGGAAGATGGGAAACCACAGAAGACCATCTTCAAGGTTGCCGGCGGGGGGATTCGAACCTCCTCGCCTCCCGGATGTGAGCGACTGCCATCAGTCATGCCGTAACCACCACGGCTAACTCACCCGGTGGTATAACTGGTTTATTAATTTCAAAATTTTGTGTGTCCAAGAAACAAAGTTGTTATTTTTGTAAGGTAACTTTTTCTCGGCTCGGGGTGGTTGGTAAATTTAGATCTTGGTTGTGTTGTAATCCTTATACATCAAAAAGGTATGCTGTATGATTGTGAAATACGTAAATTAATTCACTTATTTTATATCTGTTTGTATTTGTATGGGGAATTAAGACATGGTTCACCAGCTAGCCACTCCAGTGAAAGCTGTACAACGTTGCCAAGACAGGCTCCATCACGCGTCATGGCGCGCCTCGCTCGGAAGTGATGGGCTCCATATCAGCAATGCTGTACAGTATTTCCCGGAGCGGCTAGCTGGTGAACCATGTCTTAATTCCCCGTACAAATACAAACAGACATAAAATAAGTGAATTAATTTACGTATTTCACAATCATACAGCATGCTTTTTTGATGTATAAGGATTACAATGCAACCAAGAACTACATTTTCCAACGACCCCGAGCCGGGAAAAAGTTACCTTACAAAAATGATAACTTTCGTTCTTGAACACACAAAATTTTGAAATTAATAAACCAGTTATACAACATTCCAATGTATATTGTGATAAAATGTGGATTCCATCTGATGACGGATTTGTGAGATAATTTTTCAAGGTGACACATGGTGGAAACACGCTTAAAAACTGGCACTATTTGTGTTCCAACTGCGATAAAAAATATTAAAATATAAATTAAAAATTCCAAACCTACATGAATTAAAGTAAAATAGAACAACGAAAATGATGATGTTATTGGATTTTATATAGGTCTATTGGTTACTTCACAAACAACCTTCAAACTCGAGTGCACATAATATTTTGGTCGACAGTAGTTAATTTATTTATCGTACGGATTTTAGTGCCGGGAGTGTCCGAGGACATGTTCGGCTCGCCTGAGTCTGTAGCTGCTTCCAGCGGACCCCCTTAGGGTGAGCTACAAGTTCCGTTCAATATCAGGTAGTTCCAACTTTCGCCACCAGATATCAGTGATACCTAGTGGTGAACGTTGGAACGTTGGTAGAGCGTTCCGACGAAATCTAACCTAAAAATTTAGCTTCACAAATGTTTAGTCTGTGGAAGACTCTTTTACATGCCATAAATCTATGACATGGGACCGCCGGTTTTACTTCCCCTCCGAAGGAAGGTATACTGAAGGATTTTTAACACTCTTAAAAAATCCGACGACTTCGGCCGGGTATGAACCCGCTATCTTGGGCACAGCAGTTCAGCATGCTACCAACTACGCCACCGAAGCCCCTGTTTAGTTAATTTGCGATGTTCATGAACTACACTAATGCACAAATATACAGGGTGTCCCAAAAAAAACACCGACAAGGCTTAACATGAAGTGCAGGAAGGCAAAATGATCTGATTTCCAGCAGGAGCCCTAGTTCGGAAATGCACGGTGTGGGCGCTGGAGAGCGTCGAAGTCTGAGAATGGTTGTGACACTTTGTTTAAACACAAATTGTGCTAAATGTTCCGGCATAACTCAACAAAATGACAGCGTTTCGCCCCGGTGTGCCATTGGGCTCTTCAGTTGGTTAAAGCACACCTCACCAAGACACTGTCTAGTACACACTGGGAAGGCCATTGCAAGACGTATTTGATACATGTGTATCCACGTCACGAGCAAAGCCAGTGCACTATGGGAGTCGAAACTCCATTCAATGCCAAGGTAAGGTTATAATTGCTTTGGAGTGGAGTTTCGACTCCCATAGTGCACTGGCTTTGCTCGTGACTTGGATACACATGTATCAAATACGTCATGCAATGGCCTTCCCAGTGTGTACTAGACAGTGTCTTGGTGAGGTGTGCTTTAACCAACTGAAGAGCACAAAGGCACACCGGGGCGAAACGCTGTCATTTTGTTGAGTTATGCCGGAACATTTAGCACAATTTGTTTAAATATATAATGGCTCAACGGACAAAACATATTTTTCTTTTGAAAATATGTGACACTTTGGGCGGACGAAAATCCTATTGCGCAAGTGATTCGCAACCACCAACACATATTCGGTATTAACACCTGGGCTGGGATAGTTGGTGACCACCTCATTGGGCAATATCTACTGCCCAACAGACTGACAGGACAGATCTACCTCACATTTATTCAAGATGTTTTGCCTACCCTATTGGGGGAAGCTCGGCACGTAATGTGACTGCAACATGATGGAGCTCCAGCACACTTTGATCTAAATGTGCGGAATCAACTCAATGTCGCATATCCCAATCGATGGATTGGTCGAGGTGAACCAGTTCCATGGTCAGCACGGTCGCCATATTTGACACCTTTCGATTACTTTCTGTGGGGTAGTATGAAGAGTATGGTGTATGCCATTCCTGTTACATCAGCGGAGGACCTTATTATTCGAGTCCACGGAGCGAAAGCCATCCTTCAAAGACAACCACACGTATTGGGCCATGTGCGTGAAGCTCAGCACCGCTGACGTAGGCTCTGCAACGACGTCGGAGGTACACAGTTTGAACCCCATTTGTAAGGAGCTCCATATGCTACTCATGTTGAGTTTATTGATGACCTGTGGAAAGCACACCCCTCCCACACTTCGATGCGCCACAGCGTCCAAGCTGTGCCTTTCTGGATATGGGTTCCTTCTTGAAAAACTATCGGTTTGCCTTCCCGCACATCATACTAAGCCTTGTTGGTGTTTTTTTGTGACATCCTGTATATACACTGGCCGTCAAAAAACAAAAAAAAAACAATCACTTGAAAAATTCAACATCACTTTCATTTAAATCATAAATATGAACGCTCTAGGCCTAGTGCATAAGTTACTGTTTATAGAAGGGAAGCAAGGTTAATTGTTTTCCTGGATGTATTATCGTTCTTCATGTCACTGTTTCACTTAACAATAGCGATTCATTGGCATGATGCTGTTTCCCGCGGAAAGATGTGCGCGCCACCATTTTCGATCAGAGCCCTGGCAACATCGTCAGGCCTCAAGCGCATATTCGTTTCTGAATTGCACAAGAACGACTGAGGATATGGCTGTATTGATCTTTTCCTATGCCATCAAAAAAGAAAAAAAAAAAAGAAAAAAACATTGCATTGTTGACGATAGCGATGGCGCACACATGTTCCCTCGGGAAACAGTCGTCGTCGTCGGCTTTAACTCGTTTCCGAGTATACATCTTCTTCCAAAACAGTCTAAAATAATCTAAGGTTGAGGTCTGTGGGCATGTTTGCGGTGACTGAACAGCCCAATGCGTGCATGAAACAAACGTCCACACAGATCACACAGAACTGTTGGTGGAGGGCGTGGCTGTGCTGCACGGAGCTTTCGTGCTTGTCGCTTGGCCTTAACAATTCTACGACGTTCTTCTTCAAACATTTTGACAGCAGCCGGGATGGTCTGGCGCCAAGTTGAACGGTCTTTAGCAAGCTGGTCCCAGGTTTGTGGATTGAGACCTGTCAACTTCCTATTCTGCTTAAATTGGTCCTTGTAACGTCTCTTAGGGCCTCCATGAGGTCTGGTGCCGGAGGTGAGTTCACCATACAGAACCTGGCGTGGTAGTCTCGTATCATCCATCCGTTGGACATGTCCAATCCATCTAAGTTGATGACCAATGATGGATGATTCTATACTATTAGCAAGCGCTTTCTCAAGAACATCAAGATTGGTGATGTGGTCTTCCCACTTTATCTTAAGGATGGATCGAAGTTTCTGTTGATGGAAGCGCTCAAGCTTTCGGAAGTCATGTCGATAGAGGGTCCAGGTTTCACAGCCATACAACAATGTTGAGATGACAACAGCTTGGTACACCATGAGCTTCGTCTTCACGGTCAGGTCTTTATTCAAGAAGACCCTGTGCGACAGTCGCCCAAATGCCGCATGGGCAGCACCGATTCTCCTCTCAACATCCTGCCCACAATTGCCGTGTAAAGATAGCAGACTGCCCAGATACGAGAAGTGGTCTACCTGCTCCAATGGAGTATCTGAGATAGAAATGTTGAAGTGCGGAAGGGAAGTGCCTGGTGAGGGTTGTGCCAGAACCTTGGTCTTCTGAACATTAATGGTGAGACCAAAACGTTCACATGCATTCTTGTAGCAATTAACAGTCTGTTGCAACTCCACTGGCATGAGTGTAGGCGATGCTGCATCATCTGCATACAACATATTGGTTATCTTCGTAACCTGAGTTAGCTTCTTGGAGCGAAATCGAGCTAGGTAGAAGAGCCCTCCATCAAATCGGTACCTGACATCTACACCTGGGATGTTTGTGGGCGATTTATAGAGCATTGCAGCCAAATACAATGCAAACAGTGTTGGAGCAAGTACGCAGCCTTGTTTCAGTCCATGAGTGATAGGAAATTCGTCAGAGTATCATGTCAAAGAATCACTATTGTTAAGTGAAACAATGACATGAAGAATGGAAATGCATCCAGGAAACCAATTAACCCTACTTCCATTCTATAACTACTGTATGTACTGTACTAGGCGTATACAGTTCATATTTATGATTTGAATGAAAGTAATGTTGAAATTTTCAAGTGATCGGGTTTACTTGCCGGTCAGTGTACAATGTTTAGATTACATAAGTTTTTAAAAACTTGTGTAACACGTAATACAGATAATATTGCTCACTTCTATGTCTGTTGTTTTATTATTAATGTGGTACAAGTATGTTAACCTGTGATCTATCGAGTCATGATTGTGACTACCGTATTTACTCGAATACGACCCGCCCCCGAATAAGACCCGCAACCTGATTTTGAAGAACAAAATTTAAAATAAAAAAAAAACTCAAAATTATGTACAATCTTAACTAAATAAACAGAATAGCATTTATCCAAAATAGTTTCCAACAGTATTGAAGTCGTCCTAAAATAACACACATCAAACGATTAAAAATACAAATAAAAGTACACAAACACTTCATTCATCGACATCAGAAGTACCAACTTCGGAACTTTTATCACCATCCCACTAAATGTCGTCATCACTGACATCCATAGCATTCGAAATACTACATTTCTTGAAGCTCTTCCGTATGAGATCTCCGGAGATACGATTCCATGCCGTCAAAATCCACGAACATAGCAGCTGAACTTCCGGGCGCTGAATACAACCAGTTGGAGTCAGTGTGTGCTTATCGGCCGCCATCTGCTCCGTATACAGCTGTTTCAAGGCTGCTTTGAACGGGCGGTTCACGCAGACATCCAGTGGTTGTAGCATAGACGTCATCCCGCTCAATCACGAATACATGACTCGTCAATATCATATTTCCTACCGGGCACGATTTCCAATAACTTCAGCTTCCAGCTTCTCACTCACATTGAACGACCGCAAACGCTTCGTACAACTCATGTTTACACTCGGAAAACGTGCGCGAGACCGTATGACGCCGCCTGCTTACGGTAAAACAAAGTGATAGCCGGAAGAAGGCTAGCACCATCTAGCGGATACTCGCAACACCCGATATCGCGCGTGGCGGGCAATTTAAATCTTTAAAATCAGGATGACTCAAATAAGACCCGCACCCCAATTTTTCACGTCCGATTTTGTTTAAAAATGTGCGGGTGGTATTCGAGTATATACGGTAACTTCAGGAATGATGTTGTCTATACTAGTTTGTTATTTACCGGTATGTTCTAAATCAACAATTATGATTTAAACTGGAGGCCTAATTGTAAGATTATATCTCAATGTGGTGAATATACAAACAATACACTGCATTAGAATGGAATAAGGTTATGTCAACCTATCTGGTTTCAGAAACTTGAGTCCTGCAGCGTCTGTTCTCGTACAAAGCTTCCCCTGGACTGAATGCTACAAGGTTTGTTAGCTTCATATCCTACCACCAGCAGTGGTTGTTCTGTGTAATACGCCACTATACGCTACGTCTAAGTGCTGCCCGGGTTATCAGTTGTTGCTACTTAAAACATTACTTGGTTTAACTAGTTGTGTCTTGGCCAGCAGTGATGATGTATGCCAGTTGTAAAGGACGATCTCAACTACCGTATATACCCGAATGTAAGACGACCCCGAATATAAGAAGAGGCCTAGTTATCAACTGCCTAGGTCGTGCTTTCATTTTTATAACGTCTCGTGTTATCGGAAATCCCTCTGCCCGCTTTTCCAGGATATACTCTATAATTTCTTTGTTCAAGAATGGGAGACGTTATTAAATTAAGATACGTTGATTACTCAATTACTGCTCGTAAAACCGACTGGTTGTTCTTGTTAAAGATTGTTTTAAAACATATTTCCATATGCTTTCGAACATATAATTTATCCGCTTAAAATGACGTGTATGCGTAAATTCTAACCTCAAAATGCACGCTATCCGTATATGCATGGTAATTAAACATAACAAACCATATTTTAATCTTCATTAACGCATTGATTTGTTGCGAGTTACAGATGCCAACACCACATACTACTTTGCAAATAATAATAACAATTAAACTTTTTTTAATACCCTGAATATAAGACTATTCCAAATTTTTATAACACAAAAAGTAGGGAAAAAAACTCTTTCTTACATTCGGGTAGATACGGTACACTGACCGGCAAAACAAAAAACGATCACTTGAAAAATTCAACATTGCTTTTATTCATATCATAATTATGAACGGTATAGGCCTAGTACAGTACTTACTGTAGTTGTAACATGGAAGTAAGGTTAATTGGTTTCCTGGATGCATTACCATTCTTCATGACATTGTTTCACTTAACAATAGCGATTCTTTGACTTGATGCTGTTTCCCGCGGAAAGATGTGCGCGCCATCGCTATAGTCAACAATACAATGTTTTATTCCTTTTTCTTTTGCAACTTGTTGGCATAGGAAAAGACCAATACAGCCATATCCTCAGTCGTTCTTGTGCAATTCATAAACGAATAAGCGCTTGAGGCCTGAAGATGTTGCCAGGGCAGTGGCTCTGATCGAAAATGGTGGCGCGCACATCTTTCCGCGGGAAACAGCATCATGCCAATGAATCGCTATTGTTAAGTGAAACAATGACATGAAGAATGATAATACATCCAGGAAAACAATTAACATTGCTTCCCTTCTATAAACAGTAAGTTATGTACTAGGCCTAGAGCGTTCATATTTATGAGTTAAATACTGTATTTACTCGAATACGACCCGCCCACGAATAAGACCCGCAACCTGATTTTGAAGAACAAAATTTAAAAAAAAAAAAAAAAAAAGTATGTACAATCGTAACTAAATAAACAGAATAGCATTTATCCAAAAGAGTTTCCAACAGTTTTGAAGTCGTCCTAAAATAACACACATCAAACGATTAAAAATACAAATAAAAGTACACAAACACTTCATTCATCGTCATCAGAAGTACCAACTTCGGAACTTTTATCACCATCCCACTAAATGTCGTCATCACTGACATCCATAGCATTCGAAATACTACATTTCTTGAAGCTCTTCCGTATGAGATCTCCCGAGATATGATTCCATGCCGTCAAAATGCACGAACATAGCAGCTGAACTTCCGGGCGCTGAATACGACCAGTTGGAGTCAGTGTGTGCTTATCGGCCGCCATCTGCTCCGTATACAGCTGTTTCAAGGCTGCTTTTAACGGGCGGTTCACGCAGACATCCAGTGGTTGTAGCATAGACGTCATCCCGCTCAATCACGAATACATGACTCGTCAATATCATATTTCCTACCGGGCACGATTTCCAATAACTTCAGCTTCCCTCATAACTTTCAGCTTCTCACTCACATTATACTCTGTGAGCTGCCTGAATGGGATTGACATTTAGCCGGAAATTCCACGTCAGTCATCACCCCTCTGTCTCTTGACCAATCCATGTTCGCATAGTTGATGTCATAATACTCTGCGTTGCAATATTACAGCCTACGTGCTTCAGTGCATGGTCAGCTGTATCTCTGTCTTGTACAGTTTGGCAACCTCGTTCTCAGACCACATGGCGAGGCGAGAACTGTCAATCCCTTTCTGGTAGCTCACAGAGTATAAACGACCGCAAACTCTTCGTACAACTCATGTTTACACTCGGAAAACGTGCGCGAGACTGTAGGACGCCGCCTGCTTACGGTAAAACAAAGTGATAGCCGGAAGAAGGCTAGCACCATCTAGCGGATACTCGCAACACCCGATATCGCGCGTGGCGAGCAATTTAAATCTTTAAAATCAGGATGACTCAAATAAGACCCGCGACCCAATTTTTCACGTCCGATTTTGTTTAAAAATGTGCGGGTGGTATTCGAGTATACAGTGGAATCTCGTTAGTACGTTTTACAAGGGACTGAAAAATTTGGACGTCATATGCGGGAAAACGTACTACTGAAAAACGCCATACTGCATTTACAACGTATAAGAAAGAACGCGGCGTATATATGGACGTTCAATCGCCGACCTTAGTAAGTGATTATATGCACTACTACAGTCACGACATAAACATAGGTTATCAGTAACTTACACGCAATTAATAACATAAAAAATAATTACTGTACCTCTACACTACAGTATAATACAGGGTCTTTATTTTTGCTTAGCAAGGACATTTTCGCTCTCGCGCTCCGCCAGTGACGGCTCAGTTGCCGGCGACCGCGCACTCATATGTAGGCCTACGGCAGAATACGGTGCTTAAAATCAGTAGCCTGCCATGCAGTTTTACTGGCCATGATTTACAGTAGATGCTGAAAATGTTCCCCATCCGCTTCCAAACACATATAATACAGGGTCTTTCTTTATATTTGATCAGCAAGGACATTCTCGCGCTCCGCCAGTGACGGCTCTGTTGGCGGCGACCGCGCACGCATATGTAGGCCTACGGCTGAATACGGTGCTTAAAATCAGCAGCCTACCATGCAGTTTTACTGGCCATGATTTACAGTAGATGCTGAAAATGTTCCCCATCCGCTTCCAAACACATATAATACAGGGTCTTTCTTTATATTTGATCAGCAAGGACATTCTCGCACTCGCGCTCCGCCAGTGACGGCTCTATCGCCGGCGACCGCGCACGCATATGTTTGAAGCACGTGCTTGCTTGAACCACTTCAATAAAGAGCTTTCTAGTTCAGGAAACTGTCCCTCTCGCACACGTTTCCTTTTGCCACTCACCCCTTCTTCAAATGCACATTCAATTTCCTTCCTTTTGCTGAGAATCGTGTTCAGTGTAGACGGAGGAATGTTCCACTTTCGCGCTATATCCACACGCTTCATGTGAGGATTGCAGTCCACGTCTCGAATGTATTTAATCTTCTCATCATTAGTTGTCTGCCGTACTTTCTTCTTATCCATTATGAAACACGCAATAAAATAGGTTATAACTGGACGTGAACACTAAGAACTAGAAGACAATAGTGCGGAACACGAAGACAATAATGCGCCTACGTGAGAAATAAACAAAGGGATGGGATGGAAGGGCAGCGAGAGAGAGACACGTCACCTGTGTTGCGTCATAGCTATAGCCACTTCTACGCCGTCAAACACAATAAAATCATCTACACTGTCAATAACTATCAGAGAATATGAGGCAATATCGCGTCGTGTTTTCCAGAAGCCGAATTTTAAAATGAAATAAGAATAAAATACGGTTCACTAACAAATAGTTCAACGGAGATTTGATCGTTGTAAGCGGGAATAGAGAACGTATTAAGGGGATATATCAACATGAATTTAGTAGGATAGGGACTTGAGAAAGGAGAGAAAGGGCAGCGGGAGAGACACACGTCACCTGTGTTGCGTCATTGCTATAGCCACTTCTGCGCCGTCAAACACAACGAAATCATCTACACTGTCAATAACTATCAGAGAATATGAGGCAATATCGCGTCGTGTTTTCCAGAAGCCGAATTTTATAATGAAATAAGAATAAAATCCGGTTCGCGTACAAATAGTACAACGGAAATTTGATCGTCGTAAGCGGGAATAGAGAACGTATTAACATGTATTTTGTAGAATTGGGACTTGAGAAAATCATCGCGCTAAGCGGGAAAACGTCGTAACCGAGAACGTGCTAACGAGATTCCACTGTATACGGTAAATGTAATGTTTAATTCTTCAAGTTTTCTTTGCCCGTCAGTGTATTAACGACCAATCTCTTCCCCACCTTGAATAAACTAATGAGTCCTCTTTAAGCGCTCCAGGTCTTTAAGGGGCTTCTTGAGCTAGTTAATACTGCCTAACTTAGGCCTTGGTTTATTGAGAACATGATCCTTCCCGCTTAGCAATTTTCCCATGTTATCCCCCATTTTTATTCATTGCCTGGCTTCTTTCATTATGTTGTTACCTTTTTGTTGACGGGATTATTGGCTAATAGTGTGAATACGGGTGAACTCTCCAAGAATGTGTGTTCATTTAGATTATCTGAGTTGTTTAGTTTAGCTAAATGAATTTCTATGGCTTCTTTTATATCAAGTTCCCTGCCTTTTGTTTCGTAGTGAAAGATTCTTAGGCATTAATTATTGGAGTTTTAAGGAGCGAAACAGCAAGGTCATCTGCCCCATTCTTAGGTATCATTTGTGTATTAGCCACATAGAGATATAACCGTACAATTAGGTCACTAGTTTAAATAGGAATGGTTGATTTAGAACATAAATAACAAAATATTTATTTGCCAAACAAATTGTTAGCTTACTATGACCAGATTGGTCAAATTATTTGTTTCTAACAGATTCAATAAGAGAACAAATATAGGGACAGATGACCTCGCTGTTCCACCCCTTAAAACAACAATAACTAACCAACTAATTAAGAGAAAATATTTTTAGTCACTATTTGAAGCTGCATTGCATTTAAGAAATTTTTGGGTAATTTATTACCAAACAAAATCTCAGTCCTATTCATTAGGATTTGCCCAGAATACAGGTGATTTGGGTTTGAATCTCAACTGTAGTCTCATCTGCATATAGTTACCTCCAAGATCTTCCTTGCTCCACTGTTGAGGGATGAAGGAAGCCTCGTTTTGGTCTTCCATTTCAAACATTTCCGAGTTTTTACAGGTTTTTACATTTTCACCAGCATTTGCTCTATTCCCATCAAGTAGTTCCTTGTTGGAGCCATTCAAAGTATCTTCACCACTGATTAAATCATGTATATCAATCTTGGAGTCATCCAACATGTCTTCATCTTCATCATCACCAGCACTGACCAGTAAACGAGATAGCACTCTATCCGCACCTGTCTTTGGGTTTGATCTGCAAAAAAAAAAAATATCTTCAATTCTACATAACACAGAAAAGCGTTCTAGGACTGAAAAGACAAATTGCTCATTTGCTGCAACAGTGGCATACCGCAACTTAAGAAAAATATAGTATTTATTTTTACCATTATGTAGAGCAGGGGTTCTTAAACTCTTTTAACCAGGACCCAAAATGAACTGGGTGATAAACTTGTGCGACCCATGAGCGTAACAGCCGATGGTATTGTCGTTCTTCTACATCAATGGCAACAGACCTGGACAATGTACGCGACTTGAATCTTAAAATGCGGTTTCCCAAAAACCTTTTTTGTGTTAAACAGGTTGTACGAGTGATTTCAAAATGTTCTATTTGACCTTGTCCTCTTCCATACATTCCTGCATCCATACCCCTTGAGGTGGCAACGTAGGCCACTACTTTGAAGGATGTTAACTATCAACATGCATCAACTCTCGTGTAATGCAACATACTTTCCAATGTATATAGTTAATTTTGTGTGTTGGCACAATGTAGAGAAATAAAAATAGTTACTATGACTTAGGATTTAACCCTCATATATGTACTTCTTTGCTGGGGGTACTAAGTGCTCCCTCAACATTATCTCCTCCCTATACAGGTACCAAAAGATAGAATGTTGTTGGCTTTCATGGTTTACCAAGAGCCTGACTTTGTACACTTACGTGAAATCCTCTAACCAAAACGGCAAAAACCTAGCATATTTCTGGGATTACTCGAATCCGTTTTTTGATCCATATTGACAATATTAATTGATGGAAAATACTTGTAACATTTCCGTCAATCAATACTTATTCACACATGAACACAGATTTACATTGTCCTTTTTTGGTACATGTTTCGGGGCTCAAAGGGTCCCTGCATCAGCCATTATATCAAGATATATCTACGACAAATCACTTTAAAACATTGAAAAAACACTAGATATACATTTTAAAAAACAGTCACTGATTGGCAAAAACTTTCAAAACACGTTCAAATAATTTAAAGTACCGTAACTAAAAACATTGAATAAAAACTTTAAAAGCATTGAAATATATTCATGCAAGATGATATTGCTCCATTTTTCTTGTCGACTGTTAATAGACTAATTGAGTTAGGTGTCCGATTTGAGGAAGAGCATCATCCAATTCTCATTGGTGACATGGGAGATCATTAAAATTAAACATATAAAACTGTCCCACTGTGATGGGGTCAGAGGCTGATGAAAACACCTGTTATACAAGTTATCAAAAATATTTAGTGATATTTAATAGGATAGCTTGCCACGGTGGGCGAGTGGTTATCGTGTCGGACTACCAACCCCAAGCTTGCAGTTTTGCTCCTGGCCATGGTAAGTGATTTTTGGAAAGCAACAAAGATCTTGACAAGAATGTCATACGTTGTTGGCATGTTAAAGAACCCATTTGAATTCAGTAGGCCATGTTCATAATGGCAAATTAATCTCAGGATTTTCCGCCAACACAAAGTTCCTCCTTTCTCTACTAGAAAGCGCTATAGTGTCAAGGAGCTTAGATATCTAACCTCCTTGACTTTCATAGCTCTGCAAGGAATGACAACATTTGAAATGCAAGCTGCCCTCGGGGCACAAATAACAAAGCTTGCACCCGGCACCCGAAGCCATACGATATTATTATTAATGTTTTTAGTGATTTTAAGTTAGTTTAACATGTTTTGAAAGCTTTTACCAATCAGTGACTGTTTTTTGATGTATACCTTACTAGTGTTTTTTCAATGTTTTTAAGTGACGTGTCGTAGATATATCTTGAAACATACACCAAAAAAAAAAAGGACAATGTAAATCTGTGTTCATCTATACCAGTGGTTCTGAACCCGTAGAAGTCTGCGGACCACTCAGCGTGAAATTGAATCATGTACGGACCCCCGTCTCCCTCACCCCCCCCCCCCCCCTATACACATTATCTGTTGTAACCCTTCCTCAATAATACATATTTTAAAGATATTTCAATTTAAAACCAGATAGTCTTCGCCTCGAATTCATTCGGACGATTCTCATTCAACGCACATCGTTTTCGAAATCCCATTGGCCACTTTTTTATACGTGCTGGTGGACCCTTCTCTCCCACGGACCTCTCTTGAAGCACTCGCGGACCACCGGTTAAGAACCACTGATATATACTGTAGATAAGTATTGATTGACGGAAAAGTTACAACCTAGCATATTTGCGGGAGTTTACGTAAATAGTCGTGTCATTTTTACGAAGAATGAAAAAAAAATTACGCCGGTACTCTCTCTTTTCAAGTTGCAATGGTCTCAGTTTCACTTCAACTGAAGCAAAGTCATCATCATCATCTTCCTTCCAAGTATTGAGCCAAATGTCCCGTTACGGTCTTGCACTTTCCCTCCATCTCTTCATCGGACGTCTCAATGGCATCAAAACCTTGACATTATTTAATTAACCCACAATTTGGTACATTTCTTTGAATCATAAAATGCCGTTTCCCACAATATAACTATTTTTTCTTTTAGTTGTGTCCCTTTTGCAGCAAATGAGCTGAAGAATATAACTCACCATAATTTGCAGAGTGAAAATCCTCTTACGCATGACATATGCAGGAGCAGAAGCAAGAAACATGCAAGCCATGCAAAGTTCATGTCTTTGTGTTCCTTTTAAAAACAGCATAGCTAAGTCCCAAGCAGTGATCTACTGTATTCTGCAAGAACAACATTATGAGGGCTGATTGAAAATTTTCAAGACAGATTTTTTTAAATTCCAAATTGGAAGACTCTACAGCCTTTTCATTTTGTTAAAGCTCAGCAATTTCTCAAGGTTTATGCCATGTCTTGTGCGGGGGTTTCGCCTAGGAACACCAAGCTGACTCATTAGCGGGCTCTTGTGTCCTTGCCCGGACCCCCACAGGAGTAGCGAACTGCTCGCTACTTCCCTTTTTATAAAGCGCTACTGCGAGAGCTAAAATCTCAAGCAGCCTTAATCTCCCTATGAAGGCTTACAAAAAGATAGTATATTGGCTTTCACGGCCAGTGAATAAAAACTCGGCAATTTTTATGCCGTATCATGAACCTAGAAGCCATATCATGTTTGCACTCATTTTAGGCTGGATGTTTTAAAGGAAAATATTGAGAAATGGGGAATGAAAATCAGTGTAGAAAAGAGTAAGACAATGATGATGACAAGACATAAGGAAGAAGGGAAAAGAATTGTTAAAATTGGAGATGTAAATCTGGAAGTAGTTGAGCACTTCAAATATTTGGGAAGTGAATTGATGGAAAATGCAAGACTGGATATGGAAATTAGCAAGAGAATACAAGGTGGGAGTGCCTTCTACTATCAAGTTCGGAATGTAATTTGGGATAAAGACATACCAATGAAGGCTAAAGAAGTGATGTACAAGACTTATTACTTACCAATATTGACATACGGAGCAGAAACTTGGCCTATGACCCGGAGGGATGAAAGTAGAATGCAGGCAGCCGAAATGAAATTTTTGAGGAGTATGTTACAGAAGACTAGAAGAGATAGAGTGAGAAATGAAGACATTCGAAAGGAAGTGAATGTACAGAAGCTGAACGAAAAGCTGGAACAGAACAGATTGAGATGGTATGGACATGTGAAGAGGATGAATGATGAAAGAATGCCAAAACAAGTGATGGAGAGGCAGATGACGGGAAAAAGAGGACGAGGAAGACCTAGAGGTCGGTGGTTGGACCTTGTTAAGTGCAGCGTGATAAACCGGAACATGGAGTGGCGTTCAGTGCTTGAGGAAGAGTGGTGGACAGACCGAGTAAAGTGGAGGGGACTCATGTTTGCTCCGACCCGGCCTAGGCTGGAAAACGGAAAATGATGATGATGATGATGAACCTAGAAAACTTGCTGAGTTTTAATTCAGTGGCTTTGAAAGCCAATATACTATCTTTTCACTTTGTTGTTAGCTTACCACAGTGGGCGAGTGGTTATCGTATTGGACTACCAAACCCAAGCTTGCAGGTTCACTCCTGGCTGTGGTAAGTGATTATTGAAAGGCGACAAAAATCACGGCGTGCATGTCATACGTTGTTGGCATGTTAAAGAACCCATTTGAATTCAGTAGCCCGTGTTCATAATGGAAAAACTAATCTCGGGATTTTCCGCCAACACTACGTTCCTCATTTCTCTACTAGAAAGCGCTTTAGTGTCAAGGAGCTTAGATATCTAACCTCCTCGACTTTCATAGCGCTCCAAAGAACGACAAAATTCTACAGGCAAGCTGCCCTCTGGGCGTCAAATAACAAAGCTTGCACCCGGCACCCAAGACCATACAATATTATTATTATTAATGATTTTTAAAGCACTGTCCTTCACATTGAATACAGTTATGAGTAATTAACATTTCAATCATATGGAACAGTCCATTTTTTGAAGTTTGTTTTAGCACTGTTGCACTGCATCTTCAGAAGGGAATTTCTTGCTATGTAATTGTTTTTTCAGGTTTTGGAATGTCCAGAAATAACATGGTACTAACCCATGACTGTATTCTAGTGCTGTTCCAGTGTACTGCCACATTGGCAACATGCACACAATTATCCTGGAGCAAAAACCACTCTTCCTTGAGCATTTTGATTTGCAAGGAGGCATCAGGAACAACTGGAAGAGCAAAAGTTGAAGACTATGGCTAGGGATAGGAATTTTTCGGTGATTTCAGAGTGATGAAAGCGGTATTTTAAAGTGGCAAATTCGGTGGTTTCAAGTGCACTTTTCGGTACTTTCAAAATGTTAAATTTTAGGCGGGATTTTTTTAATATCATGGATAACATAACACATTTCAGTCATCCTTCAAAGTATACTTCAGTGAAGAGATCCAAATTCTCTTGTGACAAACGGTGACACATATCACTTAACGTGTTAGTGTAAGCTGAAAATAGTGTTTGAACAGGGTATCAAAATGGTTTTCAACACACATTCTGAGAACTTCGGAAATACAAATGCCATTCCTTGCAAAACTCGAACAATGTCTGTTTTGGTCCTGTCGTGCATCTGCTTCTTGATTAAAGTTTGCAGTTCATTGTATCTTCTTATCACCTAACTTTCTTCCAGTGTTCCACAAAACGGCAACTTCTTAATTTTCTTTGCAAGGTCCTCATTGATGTTCATTGGCACTATTTCTGCTGGACCAAACGCACACATTCGTAAATCTTGTTCCCAGGGTCAACGGATCTCAAGCTAAATAATATTCTAAGAGCATGGTACCCAACGTTTACTAAAACTGAATGTATTTTCTCTCTTTTTAACACATTTCCACAACCCTCGAACAGCTCCTTAACCCCCTTAGCGTGTACGACGCAACGGTGCGCCGTCGAATTTGAAACGCCCGCTACGTGGCCTTCGTAATAGTAATTTATTTGGTCGTAAGATGGCAGGAAGAGGCAACTTTTGGCTACACTTCGAGCTACTTATTATTGCCAGGAGGTGTCGCATATCTTCACAGTCATTTATTTTTCAGATCTCTGCACACGTGTTCCCGCTTTTGCGGACCGTGAGTTTGCTTGTAAACATGGCAGGTTGTGGCACAGTTATTGATGACAAAGAAATAGCTAATTTGCTCGATATTAGTGCCAACGAAAGTGATTCAGAGTGTGACAGCGATATAGAGGATGAGTTCGCTATAACTTCCAGTGAAGATAGTGACGCTGACGATGTAATTCGTGATAGAACGCCAAGAAATACGAACACATTAGGCGACTGTGATATTGTCCCAGTATTGACGTGCCGCTGACCAGGGATAACCAGGTTAACAATAGTTTAGAATATTATGTTATATGTTCTTATTGTGTGTGTTTTTTGAAAACTTTTGCCAGTGCGTATGGAAATTATAGCGAAATGCATATGACACCGCGCTTACCATTGGGAGTAGGCTAGAAATAATGCACGTTGTGGGTGCAGTCCAGAGTTTCACAATATCACGCTTGAGGGGTTAATGTTGGTACTGTAATTTCCAGAAACAGCAAGTTTAAGGGCTTGCTGAATTCTCCGTAGATGTCCATCCTGAAGGTGAACAGTCTGATAAGACTGGCCTTCTAATAAAGGGATAAGTTCAGTGATGTCTGTGTCAAATTTTTGAATCTCAAGTATTTCGTCATGCGAAACATTGTTCAGGAAATCAACAACAGAGTTATCAGTCCCTACTACTTCATTCATAAATTGCACAATATCTTTCAAGTATACTGACAGGTACACTACAGAATGAAACCAACCTAGTTAAGACTGGTTCAGGAAACAGTGGCACATTTTGATATGGATACTTGCTAGATATTCATGTCTGAAAGGCGCACTATATGACGCCACGCGTCGAGTAGTTACTAGGATGAAAGGGCAGGTGACCTTACTGTTCTGGCCCTTAAATCCCCAATAACTTAGTAACTTATCAGGATGACCGCCCAGATTGATATGCAGAAAGCGAGGCCCACTATCTACCGTTAAGTTTCCGATCATTCCGTGTTTGTTGGATGCTCTCCATGCAGTCAAGTCATGAAAGAAAATTACCGCTACTACACTCGCACAAAAACAAGCCTTTGTCGGCTTCTGTGACGACGATATTTCAATCGGGCAAGGGGGTCTCACTACGATGACATTAGGGCAAAACCTGGATGAATGCCAAGATGCAGAAGAAAGTGACATTCAGTAGTTCGACTTCGATAAAGACGATCATGGTTTCAGACATGAAAGCGATGAGGATATTGTACGGAATTTGACTGTCGGTGAGGTAAACTGAGATCCAGTACATGTCTAGTGAAGGAGTAATGCAACAGAAATCCCGAAAGTTCCCACAGTCAAGCTAGTGTGTCTATAGTCACACTTATCTCTTATATAGAAAATCGAGATGAATTTTAGTTCTCATATATTGTTTTCTTCAGAATTGCACAATCTAAAATTAGAAAAAATAAACTATCTAAGAAACAAAGAGCGATGACAGTCATTTCTTTTAGTAAATATTGGTGTAATCCACGTAGTGTGTCTTGCAATACTATGTTATAAAGTATTATAATTATTTTTTCTGCATGTTCTTAAAATATATTTCAATATTTTAACGAATAGTTTTCTTTTTGCTAGGCTTAAAAACATTACTGCAGATAGTTCGCGGCTTTCAAAAATTCACGTAAATTTGTGCATTAATTGCCGCGAATTATCGGAAGTGCACTATAAAGAAAAAAAAAAAGAAAGAAGCTAAAATTCGCGTTTGTATGCAACATTCGCGTTTCATGCGAAATTCACGAAAATTCGCGAGCTCAAAAACAATTTTTTTGCCATTTTTAGGGTTATTTTAACATATTATTAAAAATTCGCGGAATTCGCGATTGCGAATTTTTCCTATCCCTAAGTAAGGCCAATGGGATAGTTAAAGGCACTGACATCAAGCCGTATCTCTACATAGTATAAAACGAACTCCCCGATTCTTGGATGTAACGGGTAATCTCGAGAGCCACTCGATGGATTTTGATGCAGTTTTCACAATTCTGTAAAGGACTTCTCAACAAAGGTTTCTGTAGAAAAACATAGATTTATGACTAAAGGAAGCCAAGCAATAATGATCTCAGTAAATAGAGTCAAAGAGAAACCTACAGTCCGTGCACCTTTTAAGCATACACTGGGTAAACCGTTAAAAATATCTATATACTATGAGTGTAAGAATTGTTCAGCATGACAAGTTCTACAAAAAAGTCCATGACAGCATATCTTTATCTTTAATACATCACCCACTATAAGCGTTTTTAAGTTTTCATTTCTTCCAACAATCTCCATTCAGTGGAAATTGAGAGTTTACGAGCGAGCCTATCACCCCAGCTTTGGCCAGCATCAAACTGTCGAGTTGTGTCGAGTTAAGACTTCATAGAAGAGTATATGTGTTTGGAGTTTCGCTGTTCATCTCGGCTTTTCTGAATTGCGTCTGGGACCTACGGTCCATGCACCTTTTAGGCTGACGCTGGAAAAACCTTTTAAGATACCGGGTGAAGCCGGGGCGGGTTGCTAGGAAACCATAAAATAGAAATATATAACAGATCACTTAGAACCTAATAACACCAATTTTGAAATACAGTGGAACGTGGATAATTCGAACTTCTATAATTCGAAATCTTCTTTAATTCGAATTTTTCTCTTGGTCCCTAGCATTTAATATACCTTCAATGCTAAAAAATCGTGGTTAATTCGAATTATATTTTGGATAATTCGAAGTTTGTACGTGTGAAAAGCCGATCGGAAGCCAAACAGTTGGGTCAGGAATTCCTGAAAAACCACGTATCATTCTCGATGGTTTTGCCTACATGAATAACAACACGCCTGTGACACTCCTTCCAGGGTCAACGACACACCCCTCCCCCTCCATTTGTTTTGCATGGCTTCACATTTCATAACTCATAACAGTGTCATCCCTTACACCTGTCTGGTAGTGCGTGCTGAATGGTATGATTAGACTTGTGGTTGTTGTTTAGAAGTTTGGTTTTGCTTGTGTTTTAAAGTGTGTGTACAGAACTAAGATGTCGTCATCAAAGCCTCGGGTTCCATTTAAAACTTTGACTTTCGCGAAGAAAATTGCGGTGATTAAAGAAGTGGAAAAGGGAATGAAGGAAAGAATCTGAAATTGCAAAGGCTTTCGGGATTCCTCTAAACACGTTGCCAACATAAATAAAGACAAAATTCTTGGTTATGAAAATGAGTGGCAAACGCCGAAGAAGGAAAATTAGAATTGGAATATTCTCTCTACCCTTTTCAAAGAACTTTCATAATTCGAATTTTTGGATAATTCGAATTTTTTTACTGGTCCCTTGAGGTTCGAATTATCCAAGTTTCACTGTATTTAAAAAACCTGAGAAAATTAAAATAGCTGATAAAAATAATTCTAAAGAACTGAACGGTGGAAAAAATGTTACAAATTACCGAAATAATGTATTAAAGAAAGAGTCCGGCAACTATAGAGTAAAAAGTGCTCCAAGTCCTCCTGTGCAAAGCCAGGGTGGGTATCTAGCATATTATTATGCAGGCAATGATGTATGTAACCAACAAAGAATAAAAATCATTTAACTTTGTCATTTAAAATACGATCGTATACGATCACTTTTCATTGATTTCCATCCACCCAGCTACTCTACAGTTTACCACAACACCACACATGCACACTTACTTGAGTTTCAACTGCTCAGTCAGCCAATGAGCATCTAACCACTGAATCAGATCTTCAGGAAATTCATAACCAGGAGGCAGCCATGGCCGACCAGTACACTTCAATACTTCAAGGAATGGTTTCATCTGCGAGAACCAGTCGCAGGAACACGTCACCATATACTTGGCAATGGACCTGGGGAACAAGCAACAATATACTGTATTCAGTTTTTGAATCATCATCGTGTAGTGTTGAAGGGAGAAACGCCACCTAGTGCTTTAACCCTTTGGGGTCAGATGAGCAGAATAACTAACCATATTCTGCTAGCCATTCCCAAGCAGAGCAGTGCAGTCTCCCAAGTGTGTCCCAACGTAATGAGGAAGTGAAAATGCCGAGCAGCTTCTTGACATTCCTGGGCGATGAAGCAGAAGAGTCTAGCAAATCCCTGAGTGCGTACCAGCACCCACTCTAGCATTTGGCGAGTTGGGAGGTATACCTGAGGATCCCGAGGACTTCCAGGTACTAAGGCTGTGAATGTGCTATACACTCCAAACAGGTCCAGAGACAAATACTGCAGTAAGCCACGGTTCACCTGAAAAACAATAACACTGTTCATATCTGTACTGACACAAAATTAATCATATTAAATACAGAAACTAAATGACAAACTGGAGCAAAACAGATTGAGATGGTTTGGACATGTCAAACGGATGAATGAAGTAAGGTTACCAAGACGAGCACTGGAACGATGGATGACAGGGAAGAGAGGATGAGGAAGAACAAGAATGCGTTGGATGGACTCGGTGGAGAATAGTACAGTGAAACCCCTGAAATCCGAACTAATTGGGGCTGTAGCCTGTTCGGATTTCAATTTGTTCGGATTAGCCGAAAAATATCCATAACATAATAACCAGCCCTCATTACGGTATATACTCTGTGAGCTACCAGAAAGGGATTGACAGTTATCGCCTCGCCATGTGGTCTGAGAACGAGGTTGCCAAACTGCTCGCTCCTACCGCGCACGCGTGGGCAAATGAGTTACTGCAGTACATTCAACTCGCTATAATATATTTAATAATATTATTATTTCAGTGATAAGCTACAGAATTATTTAGAATCTAGAATAGTTGCTACAGATGTAGAATATACAATATCTCCTTATTTTTTGCGATAATAGTAACGGCTTTAAGTAAACGCTGAGTTCGATAACTTACAATAATGTTAGCCTGCATTTTTTCTGTGTCAATCTACTGCTTCAGGCTTAAAAGAGGATTTTGCTCCTATATTGCGAACGAAATAGTTAGGCCAGGTTTGCACTTAAACCCGAGAAATATTTATTCACATGCTTTCAAGTGTTTTTCTTACAGCTTATTAAGTACCGTATGTTCGAGTAGAAGGTCTCGGCAATTCATCAGCTCTCACTACCATTATTGCTATACGCACCAGTCATAACGCTGTCAGTAATCTTGTTAGTTTTCATTGTGGCATCATTAACATTCATCAAGTCGGCTACTTAGCTTAACTTTGGAGAGAGGAATTTGTTACTCAAAGCAAAATCATGTTTAAGAAAACACACACACACAAAGTGAACTGTCAGTTCAGAGATTTAAAAAAAGGAAACTTACCATTTGAAGGATAGCATCAAGGACCTTCACACTGGTAGCTAGATGATGGGTGACCCACTAAGACTGACATTACTGGAAATTGTCGTTGCAGGTGTATCCGTAGATTTATTTCCAACTAGTCATTTTAAAACGAAGGTTCAGGTAGGTAGTTATTGGAGTTTGACACATTTATTTTGACTTTCCTCGAGCTGGAATCTCTCCTTGCAGATCTTCACTACTGTATTCTTATTGATGTTTAGGGCATCAGAAGTTCTCTCGATAACTTTACTAAAAGGCACTAAAGGACCGCCGTTATCTCTCTCCTTCTCGAAATATTCCCGTAAAGTACATACCAATTCACGGGACTGACCTCGCAGAACGATTCCTCGCCCAGTGGTTTTCAGTTTACCCTTTCCCTTAGCCAACGTACCCGCCTCCGACATAGCAAAATAATAAAAAAAAATAGACTGTTAATGTCAATGAAAACTGAATAAAGTCACAAATACAAGTTTCTAATTACTTTTAACTACTACTGTTCTACTCTACAGTACTACACAAACAATTATTAAAGCACTATTATTATCATTAAAGCACCAACACACGGTTAGAATAACAAGCGTTCACACTGTACAAGTCAGAGACACAGCTAAACATGCACTGACGCACGTGGGCTGTGATATTGCAACGCAGAGAATTATGACATCAACTATGCGATCATTGATTGGTCAAGAGGCAGAGAGGTGATGACTGAGATGAAACATCCGGCCAAATGTCAATCCTATTCAGGCAGCTCCCAGAGTATAGGACAGACAATGTGACTTAAACTGAAGCTGCATCTGCTCTGGACATCGCATTGCGCTTCGTAGAACAACACGCAGCATTTACGCCAAACGTTGTCATGTTCATGCGACACTGGCGAGCAATTGCCTCCGCGGGAAGGTTTCCGTCACTTTGACAATTGAAGATAACTGATTTCAAGTGAAAGATTAAGTTATATTTTGTGTGTTTCTATTGTTATTTAATTGTTTTTGCAAAGTGATTAACCTAAGGAATTACAATAACCAACTTTTCCGTTTTTCAATCCAGGATGAGATAGGTATAGGCACATTTACACTTTGTTAGATATGCTAACTGTACTTCTTCGTTTATTTTTCAACTAATTATGTAAAATATGTAAAATATAATTGTTTTATGAAGAGCCTCCGTGGCTTAGGCGGCAGCACGCCGGCCTCTCACCGCTGGGTCCGTGGTTCAAATCCCGGTCACTCCATGTGAGATCTGTGCTGGACAAAACGGAGGCAGACAGGTTTTTCTCCGGGTACTCCGGTTTTCCCTGTCACAATTTCATTCCAGCAACACTCTCCACTTTCATTTCATTTCATCTGTCATTCATTTAATCATTGCCCCAGAGGAGTGCGACAGGCTTCGGCAGCCGGCACACTTCATATCCTCGCCGCTAGATGGGGGCTTCATTCATTCCATTCCTGACCCGGTCGGAGACTGGAAGCAGGCTGTGGATTTTCATTTTCATAATTGTTTTATGACTAAATAAATACGTTTATCTTTTTTGCGTGTGTTTTTCAAACTTGAAATTGTCGAAAAATCTCGTTCGGATTACCCGGGATTTCGGATTTCCGGGGTTCGGATTTGAGGGGTTTCACTGTATTAGAAAACTGAACCTGGATTGGAACACTGTGTCGGAAGAGTAATGGTGGAACGACAGAACCAAGTGGAGAGGAACCATATTTGACCCCACCCAGTGTCAACTGGAAAAGGGGAAATGACGATGATGAGGATGATTAAATACAAATTGACTCTGGAAGTAAAATGGATAAGGGGCACCTGCTACATTGCAACAAACTTGATGTGACTGCTAGAACTTCAGGAAACCTCGCACAACTCTATTGGAATGCAAGAAAGCTGATGGATTGGAATCAGGGCTAGCCATAGGAAACAACAAAAAATTGGGTCTTTATTGACAAATGTATCAATAAAATCAGCAATGAAACTGTTTCATGCAGTAGTGAGCCCAGTAGCAACTTATGGGATACAGATTATATGGGATAACCTAACACTCGCAGACCTCCGATCCATAGATAAAGTGAAGGCAAGGTTTCTTAAAAGAGCTCTCTGTGTTGGAATAAACACACAGTCGAGACTGGTATATGAAATGGCCAAGGAGACTTTCTATATCGATGACATAAAGGCAAGGTTCTTACTACCATCCACTCAAAATAGTGCCAAGGTACTTGAAGAGAGAAGACAAAAAAAGGGAGGATATTTGGCTTGAATTTTATTGTACAGACACCATGTGGGACCGACACTGGACGGAGGCAAATCAAGAATTAAGGCATGTCATCACAAGTTTAGTGGTTCATGGATATCACCACAAACTATGTGCGACGACACATTTCCATGAAGTAGGAAAGGAGTGTGTGTGTACTTTGTGTAGTGAAGGATGTGAACGCTATCACATCAACCGATGCAAAAATAGGACAAAATCAGTTTTAGAGTATAGCAAAGATCTATAGATTAAAGAACCAACATGAATTGTATTTTCGCCATTCGGCTGCAATTAAATTTATAATATTGACAAATAAGTCAATTAAATACCAAATTGTATTAAAATTAGCACACCGAGACTACAATTGATTAATGTAACATAGGCATATCACGCATCACACATAAGTTTACATTTATATTGTAGCAATTCAAAATTCCATAATATTTAATTACCTTGTCAACAAGTTAAAATATATTGTTGTTTCCTATGGCTAGCCCGGATTCCAATCCATCAGCTTTCTTGCGTTCCAATAGAATTGTGTGAGGTTTCCTGAAGTTCTAGCAGTCGCATCAAGTTTCTTGCAATGTAGCAGGTGCCCCTTATCCATTTTACTTCCAGGTTCATGACAAAGTGTGCATTCTTCAGATCTCAAGATGTTGATTCGTTTCAGATGAGCTGCAAGGCAGTCATGGCCAGTGTTAAGTCTGAAGAAGGCTACAGCTTCTCTTCTTGGTGTTAATTTATATTGATCCCATTTAGCATCAATGTCCTTCCATAATTTGGTTTCTGCTGTTTTCTTTGCCATTTCTTCATACCTGTTTTTGATAGTATTTTTCAAGATCCTAAGTTAAAATATACATTACAGATAAAGATTATTGATGCGCGAGTACTCCCACTTTGCATGACAAACCTAGGGGTGCATATATGGCTAACACAGCAGGGCCACGCTAACTAGTAATTATTGGTCTTTGGCCAACAAGATTCTCAATTTGCTGCAAATATCGCTTACAGTACCATATGCACAGGGTTGGCAATATGCTTCTTGTCCCATAATTCACCAGGATAATGGCAGACACAGCTCGAATTTTACTATATAAGTTATGATGTAAAAAGGGGCAGTGGGTGGGTTGTAGACAGCAGAGGACAAAATATCCCTTACTAGATCATTTCCAGAATTATTATTCTTCATTACAAAAAGTACGAGGAACGTTTTTTCACAAGGTCTGATCAGTCGTTAAATGAAAGCCACAGTGAAAATCCGATGACCCTTTGTACAGATGTGTTGCGCAGTGCATCTAGTATGCCCGTCGATCGTGTCAGTTCTGAGCACATCAACATGTCTAGAACAATAGAGTTTCCCGCCAAGTGTGAAGTGCCTGCTGTCATTCGATTTTTTCATGCTGATGGGTGCAATGCAGCCGATATTCATCGACGGATGAGTAATGTGTACAGGCAAAGTGCAGCAATGGTGCACGAACTTTGAAGCAGGACGTACAGATGTTAAAGATGCAATCGGTCAGGGAAGGAAGAGAGTGTCTACCGATGATCTTGTTCAGCGAGTGGATCAGGTGATTCGAGAAAATCGTCGGTTCACACTGCCTGTGTTGAGCAATTCGTTTCCCGAAATTTCAAGTTCAGCTCTCTATACCTTCGTGAGTGAGAGACTTCAGTACTGCAAACTCTTTGCGAGATGGGTTTCTAAGATGGTGTCCGACCATCACAAAACACAGCACTCCAATTTCTCCAGCACTACCATGATGGACACAATTTTTCTGAACAAAATTGTCACAGGGGACGAGACAGGGGTACATTACAAAAATGGAGAAATAAAAGAGCAATCCAAACAAAGGATGGATCCTCACTCTCCAAGTAAACCAAAGAAATACAAGCGAATCTTCTCCACCAGAAAGTGTATGGCTACTGTGTTCTGACACCGGAAAGGAGTTTGGTTCACACTTGACAGGAGACTATATTGTTTTAGGCTTGTTTACGTGCTCACTGTGTGCTCAGAACTGACACTTGGAATGTGACACGATCGACGGGCGCTGCGCAAATGGTCATCAGATTTTCACGGTGGTTTTAATTTCGTGACAGATCGAACCTTAAAAAAAAAAAAACTCGTATATTAGCTGATTTCATTAGATGAACAATTTTAACAGCACATTCTACACTCATACACTGTTACCCTGCAGTGTTGCCAAATAAAAAGTAATTTTCCTCCTATTTTCTCCTACACCTCACACCTTTTACTATATGTTTTTGAAATCTTCCAGCATTTCCTGACCTGGGGAATCGTAAAACTGCACGAGAGTCGAACATGGTTTTTACACTTGCACTTGGATAATATATAATTTTCATACCTAGTTTCATCTTTTGCCGGCCCCGTGTTGTTGAGGTAGCGCGCCTGCCTCTCACCCAGAGGCCCCGCATTGGATTACCTGCTCCGTCAGGGATTTTTAAAACTGACACGAGGTGCACTCAGCCTCATGAGGACAATTGAGTAGCTGTCTGACAGTGAGGCAGCGTCCCGATCACGGAACCCGATGCGCTGATCACGCATCACCCCAATATCTGCAGGCCAAATGGCTGGGCAGCGGTCGCTTGGTAGGCCTAGGCCTTTCACGGGCTGTAGTGCGGGGGGGGGGGGTGTTCATCTTTGGGGAGACATTACCAATTGAAATTACTAACCATGAACACTACTGCACAGGAAATAAGAGCTAAATTACGTAAATATGTATTTTCATTTCTTGCTCGAGTACTCCCACTGTGCGTAACGCTAACGCTAACTTAGCTATTAGCTAACTTAATAACCATTCATCTAGATAAAGATTACTGATAAGTGCAGTGAGAGCCTTCCCTATAGAACCGAGACTTCCTTGAGCCGTGTGAGGGGTGGAGATTAGTCAGCGCCACTTGACTAGCATCTACCGTTAAACAACAACGGGATAGGAATCACCGCATGTGGTCGTAGCATTGTTTACATTCCCAGATGGCAAGATACCTTGGTTCAGAGAGTTAAGACTTGTTGTGAAGCACTGTATCCCATGAACATGGTTAGGTGTTGAGAACAAAACATCGAATTTTTCTAGTGAAAACTTATCTTTTCAAGACGTAGTCTTCCAGTAAATGTATTCGTACATTTCAGCACTGTACGATTTTTACTTGCAGGGGAATCTCAAACAAAAGGTATACAGAAACAAACAGCGTACTCCAGAGGCTCTCAAGAACGAAGTAACTGCACTGATACAACATATCAGTGAGGATGAATTACAGCGAATACCAATACTTCCTACGTTGGTTCAATGTGTGTTTAGAAAATGAAGGACAGCATTTCCAGCAACTACAAATGTGGACCCAAAAAAACGGACTGCGCAGCCATTCGTGGACAAAGTAAAGAGTAATTCCCCAGCTAGATGGGGTTAATAATGATCTTCACGAAACAACTGCCAAGACGGCATCAGTTTGTATGTGACCGTTTGATCGTAGTAGTGCTTTTCTCTTACTGTTCTCGTGTTCCACCTGCGAGGTCGTTATGGCAGATTTAAAAGAACAGAGAGTGTGTTTGAAATTTTGGTTCCTGCTCGAGAAAACGGCAACAGAAACTTACCAAATGCTTCAACAGGCTTTGAAGGAGGATGCTAGGAGCCGCACACAAGTTTTTGAGTGGTTTGGGTGCTTTAAATGTGGTGAGATGAGTGTTGAAAACCATGCCCGTTCTGGGCGCTCTTCAACATTTCAAAATGCTGAAAACTTTGAGTAAATCCGCCAAAAAATCAACGAGGATCGTTGTTTCATGAATGATGAATTTTCAGTATAGACAGGAAAAAGTTGTAGCTCGTGCCAGCAGATTTTGACTGAGGATTTGCAACTGAGACTCCTTGCCGCTAAATTTGTTCCAGGCCTTCTCACAGAGCATTAAAAAAAAAACACACTATTGCAGTTGAGCCAGGACTTGAAAAACGAGAAAGTGATCCAAACTTTTTGACCAAAGTCATTACAGGTGATGAGAGTTGGTGTTACGTGTACGATCCAGAAACCAAGCAAGTGTCAAGCCAGTGGAAGACTCCACACAGAACCTTATCTGTGAACCGCTATTTGGCTTCTCAGGGGTGGTCTGTCATTCCCTACCCTCCGTATTCCCCAGACCTAGCTCTGTGTGACTTTTTTCTGTCCCCCAGACTGAAAACAAAGCTAAAAGGGAAGCGTTTTGATGATGTGGAGGCGATAAAAACAGCCTCGCAAAGGGCACTGGACGATATCAAAGTTGAAGAGTTCCAGAGGTGCTTCAAACAGAGGGAAAAAGACTTGACAATTGCATCTAATGGAGAGAACATTGAAGGTAACTGAAGGAATTTTGTAAAAAAAAAAAAATAGGTAGTAAATACATTTTTATAACGAAAAACAGTTTCTTTTGGGTCCACCCTGGTACTCTGAAATTCATGTACTGTAAGTAAATATGATTATTAGATACGTTAAAAAGTGTAATTGTGTTGAACTAGTTGGGCACAATGCTACTGCTGGCGCCAGTGCCGAGTTCAACACACTGCTACACTCAGTGGCCCATCCGTCAATCAGTGACTGTGAGTCCCCATTCTATAGGGTAGACTCAGTGGCCCATCCCTCAATCAGCGACTGTGAGTCCCCATTCTATAGGGTAGGCTCTCACTGTAGTATGTATGCGCAGGAATGCCAATATTCTCTTTGTTCCATAATTTACACTAATAATAATATTGTATGGCCTCGGGTGCCGGGTGCAAGCTTTGTAATTTGACACCCAGAGGGTAGCTTGCATGTCGAATTTCGTTGTTCCTTGAATCACTATGAAAGTCAAGGAGGTTAGATATCTAAGCTCCATGAACACTATATCGCTTTCTAGTAGAGAAATGAGGAACTTTGTGTTGACGGAAACTCCCGAGATTAATTTTGCCATTATGAACACGGCCTACTGAATTCAAATGGGTTCTTTGACATGCCAACATCGTACGACATGCGTGTTGTATTTTTGCCGCCTTTCAAAAATAAATCACTTACCACGGCCAGGAGCGAACCTACAATCTTGGGGTTGGTAGACCGACACGCTATCCACTCACCCACCGTGGCAAGACATAATTTACACTTATAATGGTGGACAGAACTGGAATTTTACTGTATAAGTAGTGATCTAAAAAGAGGATGGTGGGTGGGCTATAGACAGCAGATGAATGAACATCTATTACTACATCATTACCAGAGGTCTTTTTTCTTTTTACATCATTACAAAAGGTATTTTGGCTAATTTCAGTAGTTTAGCGGTCATACAGTCTTCTTCATTTCCTGTTTCCAGTTCCCTGGGTCGGGTTGCGAATCAAGGACCTCCACAGTTGTCTATCCCTCCACCATTCATTTCCTTCTTTCAATACTTCTGTTACTTTTACTCCTCTTTTCTCTACGCTTTCCTTCACCGTATCTATCCACCTCTTTCTGGGCCTTCCTCGTGGTCTTCTTCCTGGTATTTTCTCCATAAATATTATTTTTGATACCTTATATTCTTTCATTCTCATCATATGTCCGTACCACTTCAGCTCATACAGTGCTACTGTATATTCTCGGCAGCCAAGTCATTCACCACCCACCCTGTATAGGAATAGGGATGAAAAGTTAGTCTTATTCTTAGTTCTTACCTTCTCCAAGTGCTTGAACCCAATATTTTGGTGATACTTGGACTTCATGCGGTACAAGACTCGTGAGAGTAACGCTGCCTCCATGTGGAGCTGCTTCTGGTTACCGAGAACAGAGACTGCTCGGGAGCCCACCAACTCTAGTTTATCAATATCTGCGAAAGAAACAGCATCAACAATTAAGTTAATATTTGTTTCAGGTTATGTGTGGTCACGCTAGCATAGATCATAAATGCGCGCAAGCATGTGAAAAGGCACCAGTTCTAGTTTTCTAGTTTGTGTTCAAACTGGAAACAGATAAATCTTTAGAACTATTTATCATGCATAGTTTATAATTGAATGGTTACCCCGAATAATGATCTAACCCACAAAAATCTCAAGTTGAGCTTTTGGTGGAATCATGATCTATCTGAATGCACTCACGGTTTCGTGAACGGAAAACAACATAAATGTCTTTGGAAGCAGAGTTATTTATTTTTCAATGTTGGCATCCCGGCGAATACTGATCTATCTGTATGAAAATGGCGGATGAACACAAGAAAGTTCTTATCAGCAGTACTGAAAAACAATTAAACAAGGGTAGAAAATGCAGAATTAACATATCTGAATGGAAGAATAATAGAAAGAAAGCATTGAGGAATGCTGGGGAGCCCTACAAAAGCAGGAAAGGACTTCTCGTGCTAGGAAAATGCTTATCACAACAGGAGAGTGGAACAGTGATCTAACCTTAAAGTGTACTGTAAGTTGTTTACGTAGTTATATCTATGGTCATAAACATTAGCAATGTTAAGTGACGTGTTTCAGTAAAGCGTATTTAATTTAAGGTTTATTCAGTGCACAGGAGTGATGATTTGAGATAACAAAGTAATTTAAACATATTATTTTTAGGTTTACTTTCGTGATAATTCGAACCTACAAAAGAAGCTCCAACTACAACAACTTCCCTCAGGTCTATGCCAACTGTATAATGAAGGCATTGCTAAAAAGAAAGCAAACAAGAGGGAATTTATGTGCAAGTTCGTCCCACTCCAATACCGCGAGATCTATTAGAATCTGAAAGAAACTGAGTGAGAGTGACATAGCAACTTGTTTATATCTAAAGCAATACCCAATATGTATTTTTCATTCATTTTGCTTTTTTATTGTAGTTTTCACTTCTTTGTTGCATTTATATTGTAATTATAGCTTTGATCACTTTTCCCCTCTTTACAGATAATCTCTTTTCCACTAAATTTTGCATTCTTATGTTTGTATCTATGAAAACTGTATTATTTTTCCTAATGTGTGACATTCATATGTTTTTATATTACATAGACATTTGATAAATGAATGATTTAACTTACTGACAAGATTGAACTCAAAATAAAAATAAACGTTTTATTTTATTTCCCAATAATTTTCTATTTGTGGGTTAGATCTTTATTCAGGGTAACCATTCAATTATAATAAAATGTATATAACCAAAAGTCAATATATGTTGTAGCCTACATTCAAACCGTACTGGTTTCAGTCACATTGTGACCTTCCTCAGCGTAATTTACGACATGTTACAGTGCAAGAACATAGGGCCTACACTTAATATAAATTTTGTCATAACAGAAGATTCTAAAAATATTCTTGTTCCAAATGCTCACAAATTAAAATTTAAAAAAAAAAAAAAAAACAGATCTGTTACAAAATGTGTTAAGAAAAACATGAAAAAGTCTGGATAAAAACAGCGTGGAATAGAAGAGATGTGGATGTGAACTGATAGTTTGGTATGTATTTGCAAGGTAGAGCATAATGGTTGATGATGATAATTGTTGTTTTAAGGGGCCTAACATCTGTGAGTTTGCATTCACAAATTCTCATAGTGTGTTTCTTTTGTTTTTGTATTTCTCATAGTGTTCTTCTTTTGTTTTTGTATACCGTACAAGTCAAATGTACTTTTTTGAATATAACCGTCTGTTTCCGGTTGTGACCAATGGATGTCGGTGTTTGTTTCTTCTCCCATCAATTTGGAGTTTAGGACTGTATTTAGTAAACCTTTTTGCTAATTATTTTATGACAGGTTATGAGCCCAGTTAAACGCTTATTGCTGTTAATGTGTGGACTTTGTGATGGGAGAATGTCGGTCGTTAAAGGGTGTTGATATGTGCGGCGCACATGTGGACAGTTAAGTGTGCATCCAAGATAGTTTTTGGTGAATTTTGTGGACGATTTTTCTATTGTGAGGACTATTTGTACGCTTTATTTTAAGTATACATACTAACATGGATTCAGCTATGGGAAGCAGCGAGCGAGTAGTTGCAATAGTGAGGTTACAGGACGACAATTGGGAAGCGTGGAGCACCCGAACAAAGGCATTGCTTCAAACAAGGCGTCTGTGGGACGCGGTTCAAGGTTTCCCACGAAAGACCGATACAGGAGAGATAGAAGATACACCCGTTGAAGAGTACTCTGAGGCCCAACTGGGCAAAGATCAAGACGCGAAAAACTTGCTCATAGGTTTGGTCACCGACCCTTTCCTAGGTGATATCAAAGAAGCGGAGACAGCTAAGGAAGCATGGCAGAATCTTCTGACTTCATGTTGCGATACCGGAGTCCTTCAAATTGTGACGATGTTAGAAGAATTGTGTCTTTTTAAGAAAACTAGTGACATTAGCATGCGTACATTTGTTGATAAAGTGCTTACTTGGTGTGCACGGTTGGACGATGTAGGTATAAAATTTCCGGATAAGGCCAAAGCTGCTTTTATTCTCAGAGGACTGGAAAAGCGGGAGTACGAAAATTTGATACGTTCATTGGAAAGCAATGAAGAAAACTTAAGTGTAAAGGTAGTGCGAGCCAAACTATTGTTGGAGGAGAGAAAGAACAAGTTGGACAAACTAAAGATGGAGCGAGAACAGGAGACTTATGCGAGGCTGAAGAAGGAAGAATCTGAGGGTGAAAGCGTGAAGGCAATGGTGGCAGCCATGCGCTTAAATTCCAAGGGGGTCGTCAACAGCAGCAAAAGTGTCAACAAGCCAACAGGTAGTGGTGGATTCATGTGCTACAAGTGCCAAGAACAGGGGCATATTGCGAAGTTCTGTGATTTAGTTCATGAAGCAAGAAAGAAAGGTTCAGTTTTGTGTTTTAATTGTGCCAAGATAGGTCATACTTCCCGGAATTGTAGTAATGGACGCAAGGAAAATGTTAAGGTTAAGAATCGTGAGGTTATTGCCACGGTAAAGGACGATGAGGCGGCAAACGAATGTGTTCAGGTTAATGCTAGTAGTGTTAAGGTAAAGGCTTATGTGACAACTGAAAGCAAGGATGATGCATCTGATTGTGTATGCAGGTGGTATGTAGATTCAGGAGCCACTGAGCACCTGACACCTTATAAGGATATTCTGTATGATTACACCCCAAAGGTTTCTGGTAGTGTAGACACAGCTGATGGATCCGTAGTTAGTGTATGTGGTATGGGAAGTGTGCTTATGAAGCTATCTGACAAGTGTGGAGGTTCTTTTCTGAAACTGAAAAGAGTGTTGTATGTCCCAGGTCTTCAAGACAATTTAATATCTGTAGGTCAATTTGACAGGAAAGGTGCAGTCGTAACCATTAAAGATAGCAAAGTTGTATTGTCAGATCATGAGGGTATATTCCTTACGGGTGAGGTCGTTGGAAATATGTATGAGGTAAATTGTGATTATTTTATGGTAGAACAAGGGAAAGAATTTGCTTGTAATGACGAGGTGGAGGTTGTGTATGCTAAGAGCAACAAAGCTGTAACTAGCGGAATATGGCATCAGCGTTTTGGCCATGCTCTGAACATTCCAGATCGTGATTTTATACCCAAAGAAAAGAATCTTGATTGTGATACTTGTAAACAAGGTAAAATGAAAAGAATTAAATTTAATGAAAGAGATCATGTATCTCAGAAGCCATTAGATGTTGTGTTCTCTGATGTATGCCAGCTAGAGCACCCATCGATTGGAGGTAGCAAATATTTTATTACATTTACTGATGATTGTACCAGATTCTCATATGTAAGGTTCCTTAAGCATAAGAGTGATGCATATAATGAGTTTCTCAAGGTTAAGGCCCTAATGGAGACAGCACAAGGGACCAAGTTGAAATCTTTCCATTCAGACAACGGTGGAGAGTATTTAAGTACAGAGTTTTGTAACTATCTTGAAAAGGAAGGTATTGTTCGTAGGTTAACAATGGCTTACTCTCCCCAACAGAATGGCGTTGCTGAACGCCTCAACCAGCAACTTCTCACCACTAGTAGGTGCATGCTCATTCAGTCAGGCATGCCAGTTCAATTTTGGGGGGAAGCCATCAGCACAGCCTGCTATATAAAGAATAGGTGTGTGTCATCAGCTGTAAAGAACATCCCATTTGAACTGTGGACGAGTAGAAAGTTGTCAGACCAGGAATTGCTTATGTTAAAATCATTTGGTTGTAAAGTTTGGATCCATAAACGTAATGTGGAAAAGTTAGTGCCAAGGGCATATGTTGGTGCAATGCTAGGGTACCCCGATGACTCGAGGGGCTCCGTGTATGGGACATCGAAAAGAAATGTGTCATTAAATCCAGGAATGTAGAATTTGTTGAAGATGTATTTCCGTTTTCTGTAAAAGCCCAGGAAAAACCTGTAACTCAGATAGATTGTGAATCTAGAACAGTTGGAGAAGTGTTTGTCGAGCAGAAAGATTGTGGAGGTGACGTGTTTGAACACGAAGTAGCCGAATCAGGAAATGAAAATTCTGTAACAAGTGATAGTGATGCCTCTTTGTCAGATTCTGATGTCGTAATAGACGCTCCATTACAGCCTGAACACACAGTATTACGCAGGTCGAGTAGAAAGAGAAAACTTCCCAGCAAATGTGTGTGTTGTAATGAAGTCAAGGTCAAATGTCGCATTGTCATGTTGAGGTCAGAATATAATGATCCGGTGTCTTTTCAAGAAGCCACCTCACGAGATGACAAAGATAAATGGTTTGAAGCAATGAACCAAGAGATTGCCCTCTTGGAAAAACATAATGTGTGGACACTTGCAGAAGATTCAGGTGGCAAGACTGTCATAGGCACCAAATGGGTGTATAAAACTAAACGAAACCAAGAAGGTGAAGTACTTAGGTATAGAGCAAGTTTAGTAGCTCAAGGTTTCAGTCAGATAAAGGGTACAGATTTCCTTGAATCCTACAGTCCTGTGGTAACAAGGAAAACTATTAGGACCCTTATAGCCATAGGAGTAGAGCGTGAATGGGATAATTGTCATTTGGACATTGTATCGGCATACCTTAATAGCAAAATTAAGGAAACTGTATTTGTAAGTCAACCAGAAGGTTTTCGCAGTGTATAATACCCAGACTATGTGCTAAAACTCAACAAGAGTATTTACGGTTTATGTCAAGCTGGTAAAGATTGGCACAATTGTATCACTGCACAACTTGTCAAGCTTGGCTTAAATCAAAGCAAATGTGATCCATGTCTGTATTTTAGCCCAGATCATGACCTGTATGTTGCCCTTTGCTACCATACAAGGAATGATATGCAAATGTTTGTTGTTAGTGTAAGGCTAGTTATGTATTTTTTTTGTTTTAAGTTTTTTTTTGCAATTTGTGAATGGGGGGAAGTGTGAGTTTGCATTCACAAATTCTCATAGTGTGTTTCTTTTGTTTTTGTATTTCTCATAGTGTTCTTCTTTTGTTTTTGTATACCGTACAAGTCAAATGTACTTTTTTGAATATAACCGTCTGTTTCCGGTTGTGACCAATGGATGTCGGTGTTTGTTTCTTCTCCCATCAATTTGGAGTTTAGGACTGTATTTAGTAAACCTTTTTGCTAATTATTTTATGACAAAAGAAATGCCCTCAACCCTCGAAGAAGGCGGATTGAGGGACTTGGAAGGAAGGAGAGCCATGAAAGGCAGATAGGAAAGTGAAAGAGGAGAGGGTCCGCTCCAAAGGTAAGGAACAAAAGCGGAAAACAGACCCAGCTCAGGAATCCCTCGGGGTCGCCAACTCCCGAACTCACCAGCCAAGAGCCCCTGAGGGTGTAGCATTATCTAGGGTGCACCAAAAGTGGTGGGGCTACATACACCCGGCCTCCTTGAGCGCCTTAAGCAGAAGGCAGGAGATAACATGAAAAGAAAAAGAAGGCTGACCCCTCGCAGAAGGAGGGAATCAGAAAAGATGAGACAAGGGCCAATTAAGGCGGGAAAGGAGGAGACTCCCTAGGCCTTGGATACCCTAATACCGTCGGGGTCGGAAGAGAACAAGAGTTGAGAATAATGGAATGAAAACATTGGAAATAAGTGTTACGAGGTAATGTTATGAATGGGCAAATACATACTAAACTATCAGTTATAACCTAACTATTTCAACTTATCTAGTTTCACATCTGCATCTCTTTGATGAAGACAGCATGGAAGGAAAGTAAGACCCCAGAGGACTGGAAAAAGGGAATAATTGTCCCGATCTTCAAGAAAGGTAGTAGAACAGAATGCAGAAACTATCGGGGAATAGCACTGATGAGTCATTGTGCAAAGATGTTTGAGAAAGTTTTGGAAAGGAGAATTAGGACAAGGATAGAGAAGGGATGAGGGAAGAACAACATGGCTTCAGAGCAGGAAGGTCCACAGTGGATTTTATTTTTGCTGTAAGGCAGTTACAAGAACAGCACTATGAGTATGGAACAGATCTACTGATGGCCTTCCTGGACATTGAGAAAGCATATGACAGTGTATGCAGAAATAAAGTATGGAAGTCCCTGGAGGATAGAGGAGTAGAAAAATGGACTATAAAGAGGATAAAGGAGATGTACAAGGGAAGCGTGGGCTGTATGAAAGTGGGAGGAGAGAGATCAGACTGGTTGGAACAGAGAAACGGCCTGAAACAAGGAAGTGCACTGTCACAGTTACTTTTCATTGTGGTGATGGATGACATAATGGCCTGAGTGGCACAAGTAATTGGGGAAGGAAAGATGAAAGCAATGGTGTCTGCAGATGATTTGATGATTTGGGGAAACAAGGAGGAGGTGGTTCAGGAACAGTTGGACGTGTTGGAAGGAATAATACAAGGATATAGGATGAAATTTAGCATAAATAAGAGTGAGATGGTGATCACAACAATGAAGAAGGAAAGAACCACAACAGGAATAACAATTGGGGGGGAACAGTTGAAGAAAGTGGAGAGTTTCAATTATCTGGGAAGCCTGATACAAGATAATGGAAGAAACGATAGAGAAATAAATGAGCGGTGGAGACAGGCAGAAGCATTCCGGAGGAGTGTGAGAAGCATGTTATGGAGCAAGGATGTCCCTCAGAACAGCAAAAAGATCCTATATCGGACGTAATATGTCCCTATCCTGACGTATGCCACGGAGACCTGGGTTATGAAACGAAGGGAGAAGAGCAAAATACAGGCTAGTGAGATGAGGTTCTTGAGAAGCAGTATTGGAGCTACAAAGATGGACAGAATAAGATATGAGAGGACCAGGGACATGTAAAACGAATGGAGGAGAAGAGGATACCCAGGAGGATACACGAAACGAAGTGGGAAGGAAAGAGACCGAGGGGAAGTCCGAGAGACAGGTGGCTGAAGGGGGTGGCAGAAAGCTTGAAGAAGAGAGGAGAAAACTGGACAAGGGTGGAGGCTGAGAGATGGTGGGAAGACAGAAGACGTTGGAGAGGCTTGTGTTCCAAACAGACCCGGCCAGTGGCTGGAAACTGCGCAAGATGCTGATGATGATCTCTTCTATTCCACACTGTTTTTATCAAGACTTTTTAATGAAGCCTGTTTAACAAAAAGATGTATTTTAGTGAATAATTTGAAGTCAGGACTGCCCACTGATCAAATTGAAAGGCCGCAACATTTTGACTGTGGAAAGGTAGCACAATTATTAATTTTTTAACTGAAGGCTAGAATGAATGAATTGACGAAATATTAACTAACTCAATGTAAGAAGTAGAATTTAACTTTTGAGTTAATAGGCTATTCTGGGATGTGGAGGGCCTCAAGGGGGATAAGGCCTGTGATTTAATATGCTCCTCCGGGTTTAACACAATACTGATGAATGTTACAGATGGTGTAAGTAAGCTAACTTGTATTATGAACTACTTCTTGAAAATCCTATAAATTAATTTTAAACAGTAAAATAGTTGGCTAATCAGTTGGAATAACAAAATAATTCTATTAAGACATTAAGGCTGCCATACTGTCATATTCTACTAAATATCAAAATACTTACTCAGATCTCCTCCACTCATAAGAACAGAGCTAATCGGTGGTGGGCGGACATATTTTGCATTCCAAAGCAACATTTTTGGAAGCTGCTCTTCAAAGGACAAGATTTAACCCCTAAAAAAGAATCAGATAATTCTCAGTTAGTATGAAATGAATGGATGAAAACCAGAACAGTAATGAAATCAAAGTTGTTGGACAGCTAATAAATGCCAGAGAGATAATTTCTTTTGAAATTTGTTTATTTAAGTTTTCTTTTTTTCAGGACTGTGTAATACATCTGGGAGATCCATCATGGAGCGCACAAAACTGGTGGAACTTTATATGTTGTGTTTGTTTTTGGGAGTTCTCACTGAATGTGGTCTACCCGATCTTGGGCGATCGAAGATTGAATGATATTGCGAAAAGCGCGCTACCAGACGAAGAATCGTGGTCTGATGAGAACAATGGCGTACGTTGAAGTGTCGACGGTATGCTCTCTGAGTGAGGGTGATGGAGCGTTGATTTTCAAAATGAAGTTCCGCCGGTTTCTTGCGCTGTACAAGACTCAATATCTCCATAATGGATCTCCCAGTTGTAGGCTACTACACAGTCCTGGAAAAGAAAAATTTAAATTAACGAATTTCAAAAGAAATTAAGAGTCAGTGTAACCCATGCGCTTCTTCTGCGCCACCCTGTACCATTACTACTACTCCTACATGAAATATACCGGTAAGTTACGTGGTACAGGGCGCCAGGGAATGTTCTTGGACTACGCAGCATTAAATAGGAGGTTTTCACATGTTTTTTGGCAGTTAAAAGCGTAGACCTATCTGTTCCCAGTACATCGTAAACTGAGCCGGTCACACAAAATTTACTTACAAGGGGAGGATACGATGCATGGGTCACCGATTAGAACCATCTTTAGTACACGTGTAGGACATGACCAGGTGTATACCAGGTGCAGGTAAGTAGTAAGGTGCGCTTCTCAGCCGTTTCTGAGAAATTAATTATTCGCAATTGCAGTGTGGCGTCTATGTGCGTTGTACCCTAGCATGGAGCCAACGAGCGCGTGGTGCAGTGGTAAGAGCCCTGCTTCGTAATCGCAGGATCGCTGGATCGAACCCCACCGGTGAGCATTTGCCGTTTCTTTTTGTTTTTTGTAACCATTGGCAATTTCCAAACAATACGCATAGCATGAGTCACTGCTTGCGGGGTAAGGGGTGGTCTGATGGTTCACAGACTTGCAATGAACGGAACAGACTGGGCCTGTATACTGGTACATATAATAGAATGCACCTGACCGTGTATAATACCAATGAATTTGCAATGCCGATACTGTACATTATGTAATGTCACAAACGTTGACCCCCATACGATGATTTCAGAATCCCTTTTTCCACTCACATAACATGTTATTACAATTTACTGCAAAATAAACATTGTTCAAGTCACCTACATTTGTACGAATTGCCCAAGTTTACAACAAAGAAGAAACACAACACACTGAAAGAGCTCACCGGTGGGCTTCGATCTAGCGTTCCCGCGCTTACGAAGCAGGGCGCTTACCGCTGCACCACGCACTCGTTGGCTTCTTGCTAGCGTACAACGCACATAGACTCCGGCAATTGCAATTAATTAATTTCTCGGAAACGTCTGAGAAGCGCACCTTACTACTTGCATCTGGTATACGCCTGGTCATGTACTAAAGATGGTTTGAATCGGTGACCCATCTAACGTATCCTCCTCTCGTTAGCAAATCTCGAACGGTATCCCGGTTTGGGCACTTTGAATTAGGAAACTGCACCTGAAATTTTAGTTTCAATAATAATCTTATTGGTATTACATCCCTTTTAACTACTCTGGCTTTTAGAGACGCCAGGGTGCCGGAATTTTGCCCCGAAGGGGATCTTTAATGTGCCAGTAAATTTACTGACACGGCTCCTTCGCATTTGCGCACCCTCAAATGCCAGCACACTGCACCAGGATACGAACCTGCAACCTTGGGCCCAGCAAGCGAGAACGTTACCGCTGAGCCACGCAGCCAGTCAATTTTAGTTTTACATTTTACATTTACACCTTCGCGAAAAACGAATTCCACCAAAGAAGCTCTCTCTTCAGTAGTAAAAATTACCACCTGTATAAGTTACTATATACTGTACCGTTGCACTCATCCAATCTTCTATCTGACCTATATAACAGCTTAGGCTTTCACGGCCAGCGTTCATAATTAAGTGCAAGTTTTTCGGGCTTGTAGGCCGTGGTCCAGACAGGAGATCTCCCGACGTTTCACCGGAAACTGCGTCCGGCATTATCAAGGGTTCCGCTCCTTTCCTTGGTCAGCAGTGGAATGAGGAAGAGGCTTGAAATAATGGGTAACGGTTTGTAGTGAGGTATTCTTGCTTGAATATGACTGTTGGCTAGGTGGATCTTGGCGAGGAATTAACGGCTGGAAGGCAGTTTGGATCATCAAATTAGCATGGTGAGCCGAGCGTTCTCTTCGTATTCCGGCTGGATCGTCTGGTGTCACGTACATGTTGCGGGGTGCGGTGCGTGCTCCGGCTTCGGCGACCGACCTTGTGAGGGTCAGGTGTTCCCTGGGAGACTGCCGGGCTGTAGCGGGAAGGTTCTTCAGGTTGACATGTGCGTGATATCTTGGCCTTGGTGTTCCTAAGGGCCGGGATCCATATATTACGCACACGTTCAATTTCTTCCCTTCGATTGAAGTTGTCGGGGTGTTTGAATATTTCTATGGCTTCCCGTTGCAGCCTGGCGTGGTAGTGTGTGGTCGTGGAGAGTATCTCCGTGACCCCGTACTGTACATCATGACCGGGCAAAAGAGAATGCTCAGCGACTGACGATTTCTGACCGCTCGCTTACTGCAATATACACACGATTTCGACAGCATACACGTGTGACCTTCACTGTACTGCTACCCTGTCCAGAACACTGTGCTGCCAACTAAACTGCTGATGCTACCACTCGCAGCAGCATGTAGGCGCTGCGGACAACATTCCCTGGTGCCCTGTATCATGACTGTGTTCTTCGACAATCACATTTGCATACACGAGCTTTCAAACACTGGTAAGTTATGCGTACACCTGAGTCAAGTTTAATGAGGTTACAAGAGGACATCACTCTAGAAACTTAACCCTTTATGTTTGTTTCAATTACTTATAGGTTGTAAGTAGACAATTGGCTTCAGTGTCCAGCAAGCCCAATCTTGGTAGACCAAACAGTAGCAGTGCATGACGTATGACTTAGTCATAACTTTCCTAAGTAGAAAATCTAGCCAAAATACCTGCAGTAATGGTCAGGAAAATATCTGGAGAAAATGTGACCCACCCAACCATCCTAAATAGGATCAAGACTTATATAGCCAAAATTATAGCTGTGGCCGCCATAAGTCCAAATCAATCATAATCGGTTGCGGTCGTGAGTATTCGTGTCTCTTCATTAGCCCCGCTGGTCCACTGGTCAGTCATCAAAACAGTACTGCCAACCTCGCCCTTACAGTACTTACTATATAAAACAAAGAGGCGCCCAGTTCATTCTCTAGTGTGCATCATTCGTGTGAAGCTCTCAGTTCATTTAATAGTGCACCGAATTGTATCATTTATTCACTATGGATGTCGAAGTTGCCTGATAACAGTCGGTAACTTCAATCGGCGGTTCTATGATCAACCTAAGAAGTTGCTGAAGCTATTGCAACAACACATTTTAGTACCAAAAACACTACCATGCACGAAATGCAACCGTGAAGTGGAAATTAGGTGGATAAAACATAACCTATCTGTAACCTGCAACAAGAGATACCCGGACGTCAAGGCCGCACCCACACCCGACCATTCTAACCTTCGTTTTGTCCAATCCAATGGTTCTTGACACTGGTTACAGCCTCACGTATCCAGATCAATGGTTTTTGATTGCGGTAAAGTTAAGTTGGCACCATTGCCTCATACAAGTATCAATTACAAATACAAATAATACGCAAAAGCCCAATTATTTCTTTCTTCACATAATTACAACGCTATGTGCCGTCTGGTGCTCTTTGTATCGGACATAATGACAACTACGTCAATGTTTGTGCCTTGTTGTGAGCGCTCGCTGTGGCAGTTTCACATACTAAAAAACCTCTGACAAACATGGCCCCGGTTGTTAAATAGAACACATATTTAACTTACGTGATTTAGCATATCGGGTGCAGTCGGTGCAAAAGTGATCAAGGTTGGAAGTTAAAATGGATAATGTCCCCCCCTCCCAAAAGATAAAATAAGGTATGAAAATGATATATTGTCGAAATGAAAGAGAAAAGAAGAAAGTGATACATCGTGCATAATTAATGACCAATTTATCTATACCAGCCTTGGCATGCACATTGAGGACTACAGACCTAAGTTTATGGTCTCATTGTGTCTTAGCACAGTATCAAAATTGGCATGGGAAATATTCCTCTTTATAGTTTTTGTTGTAGCTGTTGTCAAAAGTTGCTGGTATAGCAATAATGGACAAACATCATGCCTATCTCCCAAGATAGCTACCTCTTTTAGTTCTATAGCCAAAATCAAAATTACTGTCTTAAATTAAATTGTTCGAGCTCACATCATGTTTCATACACTCATCACGAGGTATTTAACTCGAATAATGATCTCTAATAAAATCAGTATGCGAGCTTGAGGGCAATTTAAAGCTCCGACAATTTGAGGTTATGATAAATATGTTGGAGAAATAACCCCAAATAACTGTTCACACAATAAGAATATCACTCCTCTACTAGGTTAAAGTAAGAAAAATAACGTTGAATAATATTTTATCATGTGTAATTCGTCAGACAGGACGAATTCCACGGACTTTATACCACAATAATAAATGTTTTCGTACCGTCAGGATCCGGTCGATTCCATCGACATGTTGCCCCTAAAAGAATCAACAGCAACTCTATCTGACATTTCCGTAACTTGAAATGCCTGGCATTATGAAATCCATCCAATTAGTTCTTCAAATTGTAATGAAAACCGTAATCGCACTCACTTCAAAATGCGTGTACATGGAAATTCAGCCATGACATATACACGTGTTTAACAGCTGATTGTAATTTCTCACCGATCACCGCCATCTAGTTGTTGTTGTTGTTTGTGTTGCGTTGCTGGGCACAGAAGCTTCTTCGCCCAATAACATCCGGCATGGGAATAGTCTACAGTAGCCATCGCAGTAAAATGCCGCAGCAAATTGGTCCATATGTTCAAAACCACTAATCTCTTGAACTTCGTTTATCACATTGCAACTGATGTCCACATTATCCTCTTCACTATCGAAGCTGATCTTTAGCACTGATGTCTAAATTTATATAATTATCGCACACGCCAAATATGAGAAATCAGGGAAACAAGATCTATCCGTATATGTATATGGGTGACCAAAAATCCGAAAACCACACCCAGGAGCACCAGAAAGAATAACGGGAAGGACCCCCTAAGAGCCCACCTAAGATTTTACAATTGAAATGGAAGGTGATCCAAATATGACATAATAGCATCCACCAATGGAACTGTAGGACTATGTACAAGTGACGCGATGTTTAACGGCAAGGGATAAGCAAGTCGCCTCAATTTCTCCAACATAATGTCCCGCTGCGGATTGAAGGTTTCGCACTGAAACAATATGTGATGTAAAGTACCTCGTGCCCTACCACATACACACCTATCATTGTCCCTGAGATGCATGCGCTCCAAAGCTACTGGTGTAAGAGCGTGCTGGAACCGCATTCGAATGATGGTAATAATATGACGCCGCGAATATTTTCCGACCCGGAACCAAGGCGCTGTAGTTACGGATGGTTTTATTAAGAAAAAATGTTTTGCTTTACATTTTGCTATCTCGGTCCATTCATTTTGCCAAGCACTAACGACTCGCTGATGAATTATCGGTACTATATCCGGATACGGTATCCCGATATTATACACTGTTCCCTGACCGCATGCCGCATTCTTAGCCCAGAGATCGACTGTTTCGTTTCCTGCTATATGACAATGCCCAGGAATCCACATGATGACCACGTCTTGTCCTGTGAGGGTGAATGTATGGAAATATTGCACTATTTGGTAGAGATACCAATTATTTGAGTGCAGAAAATGAGGTAAGGCATTAATAACACTCAAAGAATCCGTGCATATTAGCGCGTGATGTAAACGATGGGCATGAATATAGTGACAAGCCTGGCGTATAGCAAAGAGTTCAGCTGTAAAGATTGTAAGATGAGGGGGGAGGCAATAAGTGCGACTAACCTGTAAATCAGGAGAGTAAAAAGCCGACCCCACGCGATCCGGTCGAACCATCTTTGAACCATCCGTATAAAAAATCTTATAATCGGAATACAAATCCTGAATATCTCGAAATGCACGAGAAATGATATTCGGATGATGCTTGAACATTTGAAATAGCAATGGAAAGGAATTATGCAGAATCTTAGGTTGGGTATGCAAAACCTTGTAGGGGATTGTATATGGAAGTGCTAAACGGGTTTGTAACACATCCTTCCTGAAGGGTTGTAAAATCTCATAAGCTATGACCAGTGCCGGTTTATGTGAGCGATCTAAACGATTTTGTGCGTAATATTCCATCAGAAGTTGTAATTTAGAGATAATCGGAGACGCCACTAACGACAATTTGTAGGCCAAATATTTGCCCGCTATAAATGTGCGTCGATGTGACAAAGGTAACTCACCGGCTTCCACCAACAATGCACTCGTGGGGGTGGAGGCCAAAGCCCCTAGAATGATGCGGATGGCTTTATATTGTAGTCTATCTAACATTAACAAGCGACTGTTCGCCATTAGATCGTAAAAAAAACTGCCGTAATCTAATTGTGAACGAATAATGTTCTTGTACACTGTCAATAATAATGCGGGGTCCGCACCCCAACGACGCCTTGTCAAAGCTCGAAGGACCTGTAACCGTTTTTCGATTTTAACTTCAAGATATTGCACCTGCCGTGTCCACCGGAGTTTATCATCAATATAAATGCCTAAATATTTGATATTGCGCACAACATCTATGGTACCCTGTCGAAATAAAATAGGGCTCTGATCGTACCGCCGTTGATGCGTGATAATTATAGCAGAGTTCTTACCCGGAGATGTTTCCAAGCCATGATTACTTAGCCATTCATGGGCTAGAGTTAATGCAAGATATAAATCTGTTCGACATTGATGCAACGAGTCACGGGAACAATAAATCATAAAATCATCCGCATATTGTATGATACGGGCATAAGGCAAAATCACCGCTTCTAATTGTTGAGTATAAATGGAAAACAGAAAACCACTAAGTATGTCCCCTTGCGGCAAGCCCTGAGACGTCTGACGGTGGTCCAGCTTCCCCTCGGGGGTACGTAATATGAGACGCCGATGAGTTAAAAAATTGTGAACAATACAAAGAAATGGAGAGGGGAAATGAAGCTCCTGCAGTTTCCGTTGTAAAATCATGGGATCTACTGCATCATACGCCCCCTTAATATCCAGACAAACAGCAATAGTATGATGTTTACGTCCTTTAGCTAATAACACATCAGTTAAGAAAATCGAAATAGCATCGACAGTACTGCTACGTTTACGAAATGCGAATTGATACTTAGAGAATAAGTTGTAATATTCCATACACCATTGCAAACGTTGCAATAATACTTTTTGAAATATCTTCCTCACACAGGAGCCTAAATTGATCCCACGATAATTCTGAGGGTCACGTGCGTCCTTCGAGATTTTTAAGATAGGCAGGACCTCAAAGATATTCCACTCAGTGGGAAACGTGCCAAAACGTAATACTTCATTATATACAGAAATAAGTATCTCGAGTGCCTTGTCTGGAAGATAGGCAACCATCTGATATGTTATAGAATCGACACCAGGACTTGTCGATTTCGTACCTCGAAGAGCAGATTGAACTTCCGCGTGCGTTATAGGTTGCAGTAGAACATGGAAATGATCTGAAGCTGTATAAGACGGAAGCGGGCCCATATTGATAACTGTATCTGGCGTGAGATTTATATAAAATTCTTGAAAACCCTGCCGGCTAAGTCCTGTAGACGGCCCCATATAACGAGTATTGGACAAACTTTTGATGGTAGACCATAACTTAGTTAAAGAGGTTGTGGCATTTAATGAGCTGATGTGATTCTTCCATGCGTCTCGTCTCTTTTCATTAAATACTCGTTGGATCGTGGCTGTGACGCGCTTATACAAGATATAATTGTCATGTGTACCATGTTTCCGATATTTTCGTAAACACGCCTTCCGTCTTTTTACTAGTAAGGCGCACTCTGCATCCCACCACTGTATAGTCCCAGGGCGTTGGAACCTACTATACGGAATGGAACGCTTCGGGTGATAACAATCCAAATATTGTTGAATAAGGTGATACAAAAGAGAGTATTTCTGACGTGGGAGGGGTGGGATACGGCCCAGATTATCCTGAATGAATGTCTGAAAGAGGTCGAAATCAAAGTATTTTAAAGAACGAGTTATTTTAGTGCCCCGGTGTATCGATGGTGCGACCCCAGTGCGATCATAAAAAATTAAAATAGGGAAGTGATCACTCTGATGCGTGTCCCCGATCGTGCTCCAATCTAATTTATGCGACAAGTCCGGGGTAGTGAGGGTTAAATCTACCGCACTTTTTGGACTGCCCGGGGGTGTCAATCTCGTAGGAGAACCGTCGTTTAACACATTTAAGGAAAATGTGGCAATCGCATGAGCAATATGTCTACCTTTAGCATTTGTTCGTTCACTGCCCCAGAGGCCATGGTGTGCATTAAAATCACCTAGGATAACATGCTTAGATCTTTGTGACACGTATTTAAAATACATGTGCCACTGTTGTTGCGTGCCCTGAACACGTGGTGGGCAATAGATATGACTAACATATATATCCCCCACCCGAAAAAATTGATGATAACAAAAAGGGAGGTGATACGGCAAAGACAGCGGAGTAATTTGTAAATCCGATTTACAGAGGGTTATTAAGCCTCCGTATCCCGGACCATCTTCACGAAAGACCGTATAATTGGGAATTTGAAAACGGTAATGTGGGTATAGCCACGTTTCTTGGATAAAAACGATCTCAGGGTGATATGTCGATATTAAATGAAGCAGTTCATGCTTCTTATTTACCACACTCCGACAGTTCCATTGCAGCAGCCACATCCTTCACCTATGAACGACATGAGATGAAGAAAGAGACGAAACGAATCAACCCAAAAAAAAAAAAAAAAAAAAAAAAACTATTGACAAAGTGCACCAGTGCCCCTTGGTAGTGGTTTTTCGAGGGGTGGAAGTAATGGCAGTATTTTATCTAATAACTTTTTAACACAGTGCGCCCACTGTGCATTGTGGCCTAAAAGCTCCATGAGTTCTGTAAATTCGTCTAGGATTTTTTGAGTAGGAGCAGTTTTATCGGGCCCCGAATCGGGCTCCAGTCGCCGGACACCGGATGTGCCCAGTTCGCTGGGCTTCTCAAGTGGTGATATCCGTTCCACGCTTGGGGTTTCTATCAGTTGCAAATATGCCGACCTATCATATCCCAAAGGTGTAATCAATTTCGGAGCCGGATGTACCAACTCTGAAAATTTACGCTTACGCGGAGGATCAAATCGTTGCCCACTAGGTGATGCTGCCAAAGGGGGGAATTGTTGGGGAAGTGCTAAAGGGTGAAAAGGGGTACTTGTCTGGCGCTTCACAATTTCATTATATGATTTGTTTTCAGTACACATCAGCCTCTTTATCTCTATTTGCTGCTGATGGACCTCACAGCGCACCGCCCCTGCCATATGATTGCCTTGACAATTAACGCACTTGAATATCACTTCTTTGCAGTCACTCGTTAAATGCTCCTGCGCACATTGTCCACATCTAGGTCCCCGAGCCCTACAGTGAAGTTGCACATGCCCGTACCTCTGGCACTTCTGACATCGAAGAGGTGAAAAAATGTACAAACTTACTTCTAAGAGAACATTGAAGATGCTGACATGAGTAGGCAAGTTTTGAGTTTCGAAAAAAATTTTCACCGTGCCCGTTGCTATTTTTTCCGATTTTCCATCTACGGTTTTAGTACGAAAAAAACGTTGTAAACGTACGATAGGTACAGGAGAGTCAATGAAACGCATGAGTTCCTCCTGCGTAAGGGAGGTATCTACCCCCCGAATGAGTCCCACTCGTTGTATGCTTGACGATGGTATAAAGGCCATCATATTTCTATCCTTTAACACCGGATGTTCCAAAAATGAATTGGCATCTCGTAGTGACTTAAATTGAACTTGAACCCGATTGCGCCCTTTTCGTTGGATTTCTTGAATTCCTGGGATTTTACGTTCATAAAACAACCGTCCCAAGGCCATTGGATGCAAATGTCCAATCGCTTGAGGCTCAACGCCTTGAACGAAAACTATATACGGCCCCGTATGATTTGAGTAGTAGCGATAGTCACTAGGAGGAGTACGAGGTTGTACAGGGGTTTGGACCACAGGAATAGCCCGAACTTCCGACATTTTAGTGTTCTCATGTTCATCCACAATATGCATTGATTCAATGTTGGCGTAACCATCAATAATAACCGCCGATGGATTATCCGGTGGGAGGCCTATTTGACCTCCCCCACTCTTCTCCGACATTGCGGCGAAGAATTTCCGAATGTATAGTACTTACATAAATCGTCACCAAGCACAAGGAAATAAAGACGAAAACAACACACTTAAATATGGATAGCAAATCGCACACCACACCGCTCACCGCACACACAAACACCAGACGAAAGCGACGGATATGTTGCTGCGTTCACAGCGGACGAGCGACTGTCAACCGCCATCTAAATAATAGGCTAGCTCTAGTAAGAGGCCTGAAGGCCCAAAGATTGCAAAGAATATTGTGAAGGCCTATTAGCAACTCCAGCTATCTGATATGACAACTAGCGGTAAAAATGAGAAACTTACCAAGTAGGGTAGATTTGTCACGTGGTGACTGTTTGTATAATGGTTTCTTGTATTGGTAAGCAGATCGTGGTAAATTCTTCGTGTTTTTACATAAGTTATAAGTTTTACTCGTTGATAAGAGTGCAAAATGAGTAAAAGCAAAGTATATTGTTCAGTTTACGGCTGTAAGTCGATGTATAAGAGGGCGGCGGGTATACGTTTTCATCACTTTCCAAAAGATGCAAATAGCAATAGCCGAAAGGTGACGATACCAAATAAATACGGGCAACAAGAGCGGGTTGGACCACTCACCACTACACTCACTGACGACAGGACGGGTTGTTCACTTACGCCGAGCCAAGCCGCACCTAGACAGCCAAGCACAGTCTCGCCAAGCCAAGCCGTACCAAGACAGCCAGGCTCACACCAGCCGAGGACAGCCAAGCTTCATCAGTCAGGTATCCTTCCTCGCTCCCTAGTTCATTTCCAATAACCCTACCAACCGCCATCACCTCGATCTGCGATATCCGAGCCATTCCACTTCGAGTCATATAGACCTAATTTGACTTCGCAGGGTTAATACCTACCATCCAAATCAAGCAATTCCTGTCTACCCCGAGTTTTAATAAAAGTTAAACTCATCCCTTCGCCCTTCCAAGCAGCAAATAATTTCTAGAGTCTATGGTACAGTGAGCAAACTCAAATATAGCTTTTAAACGTAACAGCGCCATGACTCGAACTGCACAAAAACAAATACCAGCAGACAACCGATGCTTGATAATATGCAATTGACACATAAAATCCAGTGGAGCACACAAATTAGATCACGTGTATCGCACATGTATACATATATACAATTGAAAATAACACTGTCATTATTTTAGGGACCACATTTACTGATTATAACCGAAAAATAAAAAGTGTTCCATATCAAACGCGTGTTATTGAGTATTTTACCCTACTTATCCAGACCGACTGCAGCGCCCCAAGTGTTAGTTTGAGTTGCCAATTTACTTCTTGGGTGACCCCAAAGCCAACTCTGCCACGGCCGACTGAATGCGCTCATACCGGCCAAGACAATGAGACCTTTTTCATGAAATATTGTTAGTTACTCAACTGCTCACACAGCGCTGTTCACCAAGCATTGCACGACTAAGACTTATCTCTACTTAGTGTAAAACAAAGTCCCCAATTCTTGGATATCACGGGTAATCTCGAGAACCACTGGATGGATTTTGATGCGGCTTTCACCATTCTGTACAGGTAATATCGAGGAAGATTTCTGTAGAAAATAATTTATTTATGATCAAAGGGAGCCAAGCAGTAACGATTTTAGATTTCAGTGAATAGGTCGAAGAAAGAACTTGACGTCCGTGCGCTTTTTAAGCTTACGCTGGACAAACCGTTAAAAATATCAATATACTATGAGTGTAAGAATTGTTCAGCATGAAAAATTGTACAAAAAATCCGCGTGAGCATATCTCTATCTTCGATACATCGCCCACTATAAGTGTTTTAGTTCGGACGGGAGGGAGATTTGGCTTGCACCTCGCCATTCTTAAATTACGTCTGACAGGGATTCCTTGCACATTCATAACTGATCCCGGGCGAAGCCGGGGCGGGTTGCTAGTGACACTATTATATTATCATTATAATTCCCACAATATCAAAATGCAAATTATATCACAAAATAAAATAGCGTGCTAATAAATCTAAGAGAAATTAGACATACCTTGCACCTCGTTACAGTTGAATTCGATCAGAATCACTCGGTTTTCATTGAAGTTGATGCATTTTTCTGCTGAACGGTTTGGAAGTTCGGCAACAGGAAACTAGGACTGTTATTTACTTAAACTATTCATTTTTGTATTTTTGTACTATTTGTGTTCATGATTTCATTACATTGTCAGAATTACCGACAGTAGTGGCTACGCTGGTTAAAGCGCAGCGTTAGGCCATGGGGCCAAGCTCTCTGCTGACTCGGTAGACGCGTGTGTTCGAGCCCCACCGTCGGCCGTCCTTGAAATGATTTTCCGTGGTTTCCCATTTTTCAAAACCAGGCAAATGCTGGGACGGTACCTTCTAACAGGCCACGGCCGCTTCCTTCCACATCCTTGCCCAGTTTCATTCATCTTCATCCATTCCATCTCTCATCCTGACGCGCAGGTCGCCTACGGGCGTCGACTAGAAAGACCTTCACTCGGCCTCTCAGGAGGCCACACGAAAAAAATATGTCAGAATTAATGCTTTAATTAGTAGGGTATACTATTCAGTGTACCTATTATAAATAAAAACCGTGAGGTTTCTCACCTCCCCATATTACGAAACCCGGTTGCCTAATACGGGGAAAGTGCACTTTTAAAGTTAACAATAATATCAGAGGGTATTACAACATCAAACGTGCCCATATTTGTAATATACATAGTATATCGCCTGAGGTTTACATTGGTGAGGGAACCAAATTTATTCCGTTCCTTCTTATGTCCAATGTGAGCCCTATAAAAAAAACTCCCCATATTTGGCGACTTTCCTCTACCCATTTTTAGAAGATACCTTTTGCACTGGACAGCTGAATCCGTGATTAATTGTATAGGTAGCTTCGTAAGTCTCAGAACTCAGGAAGTCCTTTCTAGCAGCGTTACTAGCAGCTTTCAAAGTTTCAAGGTAAGAAAGAAATAGGCGACTGACATTTAATGAGAAAAAATGCCCTTTATCTGGATTTCTAGACTGAATATGATGATATGTGATGCTTACGTCATGCATAGCGAACCATTTATTAACGTTTTTCAATAAAAATGGTTGCTTCTGCGTCCATGAATGTGTACGCATCCGGGTGCATGCCTATATTTTCTTTCAGTGTACTAATGGCACCAATAACTTCTGACGAGAACACTTGCTTGGCACGCCGAACATTCATTTTTTCAAATTTAGTGGGTTCGATGTGTTTTTTAGTGAGGTGTCTGACCGGTTTGACGATCTCACCCTTTTGCATTGTGTATAGTAATGACAAGTATTTCCCTGAAATTATTCCAGTACCATCAGTCATCTCTCGTTACAGAAACTGCCTTCTAATGTTTTTTTTTTTAGAATGTGACAATGATCAAAACTAGGGAATACATTCCTAGACTCGTCGTATGGGTGATTGACCAGTGGTTGCAAATTCTCTCCCCCTAAATGCCTCATCATTGTAGTGTTAGTTTTGTGATTATCAGAGACAGTTATTATAATTATGAAACCGCATTGTTCAACCTCGAGAATAACGTCCAGCAGGAGTTTATGTAAGTCCCGTCCTGACAGCTGCTTCGTGAAAAAGAAGGCACACGGTATCTGATAATTTGTCGAAAGATCTCTTAGCACAAAACACAACACACGATTAGCTGCTACTTGTTCCCGGCTGTAATTTTGATCCTCTCTTTCCTTTTAATGAGACGGTGCTGGAGTAGTGTCCTTGTAGCCGAAGAAGGTGCAAGGTATGTCTAATTTCTCTTAGATTTATTAGCACGCTATTTTATTTTGTGATATAATTTTAATTTTGATAATGCGGAAATTATAATGATAATAATTATATAGTGTCACTAGCAACCCGCCCCGGCTTCGCCCGGGAACAGTTATGAATGTGCAAGGAATTCCTGTCAGACGTAATTTAAGAATGGCGAGGTGCAAGCCAAATGCCCTTCCCGTCCAAACTAAAAACACTTACAGTGGGCGATGTATCGAAGATAGAGATATGCTCTCGCGGACCTTTTTGTAGAATTTCTCACGCTGAACAATTCTTACACTCATAATATAATGATATTTTTAACGGTTCGCCCAGCGTAAGCTTAAAAAGCGCACGGACACCAGGCTATTTTTTCGACCTTTCCACTGAAATCGTTACAGCTTGGCTCCCTTTGGTCATAAATAAATTATTTTCTACACAAATCTTCCTCGAGATCACCTTTACAGAATGGTGAAAGCAGCATCAAAATACATCCAGTGGTTCTTGAGATTATACATTTAATATACGTACTGTACAGCTGATTCCTTATCGCGCCTATAATGGGAGGGGAGTGCGCTCTACCGGCAACGAGTAGAAACTTTCCAATTACATGTTATACATGGGTTCTGACTGGGAATGTCAAGGCCGGTATAGAGCGCAGACTCTGCATCAACAGTGCGCGTATTGACCACTTAAGCGCTAAGATACAGCCTAACATTATCACGTTAATGCATTGCTATAAAAATGTATATACACTATATTTTACAGTACCGGTACATGAATACACATTGTTGAGTAGAATGAAATAAAATACAAGGTATGTTCTTTTTCTACTAGTAGGAGATCGTTTCAACTGCGGATTTCTCTTATTTTATAGCATGCGCAACTAGCGAAAGTATTTATTTATTTATTTATTTATTTATTTATTTATTTACATAGGTCCCAATGAGCCTGAGCTCGTGTTAGGGACAATCAAGTAACCTAGTTACAGCATGGTATATATATAATTTTTGTAACATTATTGTTCTTTTAGTTGTAACTACACATTATCTGGAACACTTTATTGAGATTCAAAGATTTCTAACCAACTTTTATTCACAAACAAATATGTTAACAACAATTCACAGAATAGTAAAACCAAAGAGTTTTGTACATAGGAACGAAACGTTACCAACCTTAACATTTACAATTTTCTCAACATACTCCCACCTAATTTACAATTTTCTCAAAATTGGAAATTATCAAAGTGTCAAACAGGTGTACAATGTATGTCAACTGAATTCCTTCTCCTCTGTAACATGAAATCAAAGATCTAGTCTTTTAGGAGGGGCCACTTTTCTTCCTGCTCTTGTCCTCAATTCTTCAGGGGATTTGGACACATCCTTGTCATCATCATCCATGAAGTGGGTTTTTTCTTGGTAACTCTCGGTGCAGGACTGGACCTCCAAGGGGTAGACTCTCTGTATAGGACGTACAACAGTACCACTGCTAGTCTTTAGTTGAACCACCCGGACTCTTCCATCTCGCCCTGGAATGAGCTGCTCAATTCTTGCCAAAGGCCAATCTATTCTCTTCCGATTGTCCGATCCTATTATAACCACCTCTCCAATTATAGGCTTTCTAGTTTCGCGCCGCTTGGTCCAGGTTAACTGCCCCAGATATTCTGATCGGAAGCGTCTTCTTAGCTCTTCTCTCAGTCTTTGCAGATACCGAATTTTCCGAGTGATGCTTGCTGACTCAATGCAGTCCAGGTCAGGAACTCCTGTCTCTCGTACTTCTTACAGTAGCATGGATGGGGTCAATGGAATAGGATCTCTATTATCTTCTGCCGTATAAGTCAATGGTCTTGCATTAATCACTGCTTCACAGTCAATAAGTATGGTCTGAAGCTCATCCCAAGACAATGAAGCCTTCCCCAATGTCTTCCGTAAAATTTGCTTCACCAGGCTCACCAATCGTTCCCAGAAGCCTCCCCACCACGACGCCGTAGGCGGATTGAACCTCCAAATTATGCGTTCTCCAGTGCTGTAGGTAACGATTTTCTCCCAGTCTAACCTTTCAAGAGCATTACACGTTCCTCGAAAATTTGTTCCATTATCACAGATGATCACTTTAGGTCGACCACGCCGTGCGATAAAACGCCTCAGTGCTCTTATGAATGCTTCAGTTGACAGAGACGGAACTAGTTCCAGATGTACAGCTCGGTAGCAAGCACAAGTGAATAGAGCAACCCATGTCTTCGATGAATCACGAATATACAAGGGTCCTGCCAAATCTATTCCAATGACTTCGAATATGGCCGCATCGTTAACTCGAAGATCTGGCAAAGGAGGAGACTGAGTGTCTAAGTTTTTTGCTTGAAAACGTCGGCAAACAACACATCTCTTGACCGTTCCCTTCGCCAACTGGCGTCCTTTAAGGATCCAGAATCTCTCGCGTAACAAACCTAGGAGAGTTGCTGGACCGGGGTGATTGTTTTTACAATGCACTTCTTCTGCATACCTCTTGACCAACGGATGTTCGGAAGGTAGCACGGCTGGTAGTTTGAACGGACCCTTATCCACACGTTCGACTATCCGTGTCTTGAGTCTAATTATGCCCTTTTGATCTTGGAATACTTCAAGGCTCTTAAGTCTCTGATCGTCTGGGAATTCGAAGGACTCTTTTTGAATGAACAAAACAATTTTGTCTTCGGCTGTAGCCACCTCATTTGTCGATAACGGACCACTTCATTGCGTCGACAGTTGTTGAGAAATCTGTAGATCCATCCCACCATCCGCACAATTTGTTCATATTTACTGAACCGGTGATACAGCCATGTCGTATTATGAGTGATGGCAATAAGGTTATGTTCGTTTACCACTTCATAGCGTATAGAAGATTCAGGCCAGTTTTCTTCTCCTTCAACAAGCCACTTAGGCCCTTCCCACCATTTGGATTCGATTAGTTGTGCGACAGTACATCCTCTTGAGGGTAGGTCTGCGGGGTTCAAATCCCCTGGTATGTGTCTCCAGCTTCGTGCATCAGTGAGCTCCCTTATCTCCTTCACTCGGTTCCTAACAAATACTGTCTTGTCTCCGTTGCCAAGAATCCAGGCTAGTACAGTACTTGAGTCGGTCCAACAATAAACAGCTACTTCTTTCCAACCTAGACTTTCTTGAACTGATTTCAGCAGACGCGCTCCAATAAGAGTTCCTAATAATTCCACTTGAGGGATGGTCAGGGGCTTAAGCGGTGTTACTCTTGCTTTAGCTACTGCTAACCGAAGATGTGCCTCTCCCTGATAACTGCTCCTGATAAAGACAACAGCTGCATATGCGTTTTGACTTCCATCACAAAATACGTGTAGTGAGATGTCCTCCTCATTGCCAAGGTGACGTATCGCCTCAATTTCTCTTAAGTGAGGCAAGTCCTTTAGCCACTTCTCCAACCGCCGTCGAGTATCTGTGTCGATAGGCTCGTCCCATCCCAACTTTCTGGTCCATAACTCTTGAATTAACAGTTTCAGCCTAATCGTTACTGGAATGGTTAGTCCAATCGGATCGAAAATGCGGTGGATTATTGAAAGAATAGTCCTCTTCGTCAAATCTCCTATTTCACACGATCTCTCCCACCAATCCATATTGATCTTCAGAGTATCGTCTTGGCGATTCCACCTAATGCCAAGCAGTGAAGACTCCTGAGAAGATCCGTCTCCGGTTGACTCCCATCCCCGAAGGTCGAACCCGGCCCTCGCCATGATAGTCCTTGAAAGGTAAACGAATTCCTCAACTTCTTCTGCTCGATCGAGGCTTGTCACCAGATTGTCAACATAAAAATTGTTCTTCGATGATGATGCAATTTTAGCCTCCTTTGGATCAGTTGATTCCATATATTTTTCCAGGTGGTAGCCAATTACTGCTCCAAGAAGAAACGGGCTACTGGTAACACCGAACACCACTCTGGCATGACGAAGGACTTGTAGGTCTTTCTCACTATTATTACCATACCACAGGAACTTCAGGTAGTCTCTCTCCTCTGGGTGTACACTTATCTGTAAAAATGCCTTCTTGATATCAGCTGTGATGCCTATCTTTCGTTGCCGAAACCTCAAGAGTAGTTCGGGTATGATTTCAATAAGGTTAGGTCCTTCTTCAAGGCAGTCGTTCAGTGATGGCAAACCTCTCTCCTTCGCCGATGCGTCGAACACGGGACGCACTTTCGTAGTTGTACTATTTTCCTTCAGCACTGGACGGTGAGGAAGATAGTGTCCAGTAGATAGATCCCTCGCCATTTCCACAATGCCTTCTTTCACCCAATCTCGTAAAATAGTGTCATATTCTTCATAGAGACCAGGCTTTGCCTTTAATTTTCGGGTCATTCGAATCAATCTGCCTTCTGCAATCCCTCGATTGGTTGGAAGGTCTGGAGCATCTCTCCCCCATGGAAGACGTACCTCGTATCTGCCATCTACAAAAGCAACCGTATTTTTGAAATACCTCAGTGCTGACATCCTCTTCTCCTCCTTTGTGGTGTTCTCTACAGGATCGGTTATCCCAATGGTCTCCATTTTCCACAGATCAGATACGGGTAGCTGAGTAATACTGAGTGCAGTGACTGCATTCGCAATACTTGCATGCTTCGCTAGCTCCTTTTTTCCCACGGTGTCTACTACCTTCTTCTTCCCCGTTACCGTCCATCCTAAACAGGTTTCAATGGCTACCAGTCCAGAAGGTAGAGTCTTAATTTTACCTGTCCACAACTTTCCCGCAATGTCAGAACCTATCAAGATGTCAATAGGAGCTACAGAATCTCTGCACATCGGAATGTGTTCTCTTAGTACCGGTAATTCTTCCCTCACTTCTTTCCTGACTTCTACTGATGGAATCGTAGCTGTAATTGTCCTTTGGTCTAACGCTACGAAATTGCATGCAAAGTCGTTATTCAAGCTGAGTAAGTGCACCTTGTAACATCGGTGCTTAACTACCCCTGTTGGCTTACCACCAAAAAGAGAGTGGATAATGCTCTCTTCCCCAATCGGAGAGTAGTTCATTTCTTCAGCCAAACTACTAGAAATATATGAACGTTGGGATCCACTGTCTATCAGTAACCTGGCCTTCCTGATTTTGTCACCATTCTTAACGTAAACTAACAGAGTCTGGAGATAGACCTCCGTTTGAGAGCTAACTGACAAATTGCTGTCAATAGATGAAGTATTAAACAAGGAAACCTCTTCTCTTTTGATCTCAGAATTCTTCCCCTCAACACAACCTTTCTCTTCTGCTTGATACTTCTGAACAGCTGGACATAATAATGGTACATGTCGTCCACGACAAATAACACATCGTGCTCGACACTGCTGTGCAGAATGGCCTGCTTTGGTACAAGAAAAACAGCGCTTATCTTTATACAGAACATCTTTTCGGTTTTCAAGGGACATTTTTTGTGCATGGAGACATTCTGTGGAACAATGATTCACCCCTTTACAAAATACACACTTCTGAGTGTCAGATTCAATGCTCAGACTGGCAAGATCGATCGCAGAAGCAAAATTAACTTTGTCCATATCATGCGATTTTCCTGGGCTCTTAGCCTGGTTGTAGGAAAGGGACTGATTATTTGCCATTGCAACTCTCTCCTCCCCTTCTACTTCTCTCTTCAAAAACAACATTAAATTATCCATCTGTTCCTTCAGTGTCCTATTGGGTTCATTGGAACGTTGCCACACCTTCAGTATGTCTGCGGGCAGACACGATTCTATTAGCGGAAACAATAATGCGGCATAATTATTCGAGAACACATTTAATGACTCTAGTGCCCGTAATTGAGTTTCTAGTTTGTCATACAAAATGCTGATCTTGACCGTCTTCCTTTCCATAACTAAACTCAGTAGTTCCCGTACATAATACTCGATAAGGAGATCATTACGTCCAAATCTGTCCTTAAGTGTTTGAATGGCCTTTCCGTAATTTTCGCCTGAGGGAGGGAAACTCACAACAACCGCGCGTGCTCGAGAGTTCTCTTTCGTGGCTTGAATCAAGGACTGAAATTTTTCCTCCTTACTTAACGACTGACACTCGTCAATTTGTGAGAACTGTGACCAGAATGAGATCCAACCGGCTATTTCCCCGTCATACTTATTCAATTCTAATTTCGGTAGGCGAAGAGATATTTCGTTTCCCGAACGATCGCCAACACAACTAGATGAAGTATGAGCAGCGCTATTCCTTGTTATCAGATCAGAGGCCTTACCTTTAATGCTGTGGTAACGTAAGGTATACTCCTCTGCTTTCTCCATTTCCGCCATCAGTACTTCTTCGATCTCCTCTTCCTTTGTTTCAGCACAGATGTTTTCACAAATCTGACTGTCCAGCTCCGATAACTCGTGTCTTCTTTCTTCGAGCACTAATAAACGCGCACTTATTAATTGTAAATCTGCATCTCTCTGCGTCAGTAGTTCGTCTAAAGCACTGCAAGCTTTCGTGAACAATGTGCGGATAACCGCTCTCCTCTTAGTTATTTGTGTACCCGCCATAATTACGGGCTACGGATGTAAACAACAGGATACGGTATACTGGATTATACAGGCACAGTTATACTCGCTACTATCAAATTGTAATTCAACAAAGTTTATACACGCTTGTTGAAGTCCTGTCACGGTCGCCATATGTTCTTTTAGTTGTAACTACACATTATCTGGAACACTTTATTGAGATTCAAAGATTTCTAACCAACTTTTATTCACAAACAAATATGTTAACAACAATTCACAGAATAGTAAAACCAAAGAGTTTTGTACATAGGAACGAAACGTTACCAACCTTAACATTTACAATTTTCTCAACAATTATATTGTTTAGTTTAATAGCCTCCGTGGCTTATGCGGCAGCACGCCGGCCTCTCACCGCTGGGTCCGTGGTTCAAATCCCGGTCACTCCATGTGAGATCTGTGCTGGACAAAACGGAGGCAGACAGGTTTTCTCCGGGTACTCCGGTTTTCCCTGTCAAACATTTCATTCCAGCAACACTCTCCACTATCATTTCAATTCATCTGTCATTCATTTAATCATTGCCCCGGAGGAGTGCGTCAGGCTTCGGCAGCTGGCACAGTTCATATCCTCGCCGCTAGATAAGGGTTTCATTCATTCCATTCCTGACCCGGTCGGAGACTGGAAGCAGGCTGTGGATTTTCATTTCAATCATATTGTTTAGTTTAATAGTAACTTATATTAGATTGCTAGTGACTAACTTTACAGAGATGATTCGGTATGATACATTGCATTGCTTAAGGCTATTGGATATGGGCTATTCATTCCTTAATAGGAAGTCTTTTGTTTTCCTCTTAAATGTTTTTATAGAGAAACTTTCCCTTATGCCTAATGCTAGCGAGTTGCATTCCTTTATTATAAAGGACATGATTCCTTTAGTTCCAAATTTGATGGTTTGGGAATGGCTGGTGAATATTCGATTTACTCCTCTTGTTGCATAATGATGAATGTCATTTGCATGGCTAAAATGGATATGTGTGTGTATCAATTTGTTTTCTAATTTGTATACAAATACTGTTGCTGACATAGCTATTTGTTTTTGCAGTGGCATAATTTTGGTTCTTGAGTATAATTCATTTGACGGTGTGAGTCAAGGAAATCCAAAGATAGATTTTATAGCACGTTTCTGGAGTATCTCAAGTTCTTTTATCAGCTCCTTCTTACAATACCCCCAGGGGCGGATTTACGTATAGGCTGTATAGGCGACAGTCTAAGGCGGCAGATTTTGGGGGCGGCAAATTTTGACTAAATGTTTTTAATTAAAAAGAAATAGAAAATATATTTTATTTAAAAAATAGAAATTTGAAATCTGAATATGTTCATGCATCTACAAGAGTAATGAGCGCCCCTTAGAGACAATCCAATACCACCCATATGACATATTATAAGATTGAGAAATAGTGGGTCTTCTCTTTCCGTCTCTGTGTGCTGCGCGTTGGTGGTCGAAGCCTCGTTTAGATGGAGACTGGTCTGATTATCTTGGGGGGCGCTCTGGTTGTCTTGCGTGGCTGGTACCTCTACCATGTTTTGTGTGGCTGGTGACTTTATCGTGGTAGCTTTGCTAATTTCTTTTGTTGCGTCTGCGTGGAGCCTGTTTTCTATGGTCGTCTGGCTTATTGTGGCTGCTGTTTTTGGTTCTTGCCGGGGGGAGAGAGGCTTTTCCCATCTCTCTGGCTACCGGTACCGCTTCTTGTACTCTTTCTATGAGGGTGGATTCCATGTTCTGTTTCATTTGCTCTAAGGATGATTGCATGGATTCTATAGAGCTCAATAGGCTGCTTTCCACAGCATTGGTTTGCAATCTTTGCGTATCCACGTGAGTCTGCAGTTAGCCCTCGTAAGCGTGTCTAGTTCGTCTTGCGTCAGACCCGCACATTTCTTATGTTCCCCTCTTTCGCATGCCTCGCATGTAGCTGAGTCCACATCTTGTTCTGTTCTGCGTTTGCATTTTCTGCAGAGCTCTCTTGGGCCCTTTCCTGCATTCTCGGTGACAGAGGAGGGGCAGAATTTTTGATGAAACAGGTGATTGGTCTCGGTCCAGTGTGGATTTACTTCGTGTGAGGTTTAGAAAAGCCTTGTTACGTTTGTAACAGAAGACTGGGTTCGGTCCGGTACGGTTGTTTCATACAGAGTTAGACTGCTATGTATGCATCTTTCGTGCGATGGCGTTCACAGAAATTGTTCTCCAGTATGGTTATGTTTCATAAGAAGCTGGACTGCTATGTGTGCGTCCCTTGTGCGAGGGCATTCACAGAAATGTTTCTGCAAGTGTTCGAGTTGTTAATTGCTGGAGTTTAGTCTATCTAACCTCACCAAATTATTTGTGAAGACTGGTTGTTTCCTGCTTATAAACTATTATTCATCTTCTTTGTTGCGAGTCTCTTGACGTCTTTCTGATGTTGATCTCGTTTGTCAATTTATCTAATAGATTGCACATCATTGAACTACAGTTAAATGTCTATAATTCGAATTATACTGTAAGAGAGCTAAAATTTGGCGCGTCACAACACATTCATTTTTCATTTAAAAATTGAAATTGGATGGGTGTAAAAGATCAAGTGGTGCTCAATGTAGAAAGCAAGCATCTGATAAGGCGCAAAAACAAGAAAAAGTCTTGGCTAAAACGCCAAAAATTGATATTTTTTTTAAACCTTCGACAAGTAAGTTGGTTGGTTGGTTCCTTAGTTTAGGGGCTGCGACAACGCGGTCATGTAGCCCCGTGTACTTTGGGTGTGTGTAGAATTTGTCTGATAACCGGTGTTAATTGTGGTGACTGTATTAGTGTGTGTATCTGTTTTTAGGTAGATTTCTTTAGAAAGCTAACTATTGCAATGGGTCCCATGTTTCGACTTCCGGAAAATTTCGACATATCTTCGCGTTTCACATCCCCCAGACCCCAAAACCACCGTCAGTTCAAAAGTTTATATATAATTTATGTATGTATATATATATATATATATATATATATATATATATGTATATATGTATATCAGTTTCTTGTGGACACGATAACTGCCGTAATTTTGCACCAAACACATTGAATTTTTTACATAATATGTATCCCTATAAAATCTCGGTCGAGTTCGTTAATGGGCAAAATCGGTCGAAGGGGGTGAAAATGGGGGGGCTTTTTTCGAAAAATTGAAATTTCGCTATAACTCTCTTAATACGCGAAATATCGAATCCATTCAAAGTTCATAATATGTGTCGGATAAGTGCCAACAATTTATGTCAAATAAGTTTTTTGATAGCACCAACCATTGACCAAAGGGGTGGAAAAAAGTGGGTTTTTCGGGAAACATTAATCATATCTCTCTTAATAGGCACAATATCAAAACCGTACAAAATGGACAATATTCCCCTAATAATTACCTAAAACTTTTGTCTGAAAGAATTTTTGATATGACCCACCATTACGCCAAGGGATGAGAAAAATGATTTCGGAATTATAAGAAAATGCCAAGAGCTATCAGAGGTTGCCATGGCAACACTACTAAATTGATGAGGGATGAACCGTTGCCATGACAACGCACTTGCACGAGATCAGATTCAGTATTTCCATCTGACTAAGCCGGCCCCGTGGTGTTGGGGTAGCGCGCCTGCCTCTCACCCGGAGTCCCCGGGTCCGATCCCCGGCTCCGTCAGGGATTTTAAAACTGACGTGAGGGTTGGAACGGGGTGCACTCAGCCTCGTGAGGACAATTGAGTAGCTGTCTGACAGTGAGACAGCACCCCGATCACGAATACCAATATTAACGGCCGAGGGGACCCGACGCGCTGATCACGCGTCACCGCAATATCTGCAGGCCAAATGGCTGGGCAGCGGTCGCTTGGTCGGCCTTAGCCCGTCATGGGCTGGTTGGTGCCAGGGGTTGACTTTGACATCTGACTAAGTGGGAAGCGGGTTCGGTGACGTAACTGGTAGCATGCAGAATGTCTATGACCAAGGTCGCGGTTTCAAAGCCGGCCGAAGTCGTCGGATTTTCTAAGAGCGCTAAAAATCCCTCAGTCTGCTTTCCTTTGGAGGGGAAGTTCAAACGTTCGTTACGAGTTGCTGGTTGGGGTGGCATCTAGTAGCCAAGTTCACAGCTAGGTGTCATTGACGGTAGTACCAGGTAGCAACATTAGTAACAACTGCTTGAAATTGACCGTCTGCAGTCCTTACCTGAATTACAGACTAATACATCCATTACAATTCACACCGTTTATCAGACAGATTCTACACTCACCCAAAGTACACGGGGTTAGATGACCACGTTGTCGCAGCCCCTAAACTGAGGAACCAACCAGAGGTAGATTTCATTAGAAAGCTAACTATTGCAATGGGTAGGCTACCATGTTTCGACTTCCGGAAAATTTCGACATATCTTCGCGTTTCACATCCCCCAGACCCCAAAACCACCGCCAGTTCAAAAGTATATATATATATCAGTTTCTTGTGGACACGATAACTGCCGTAATTTTTCATCAATCACTTTTTACCGAATATGTATACCTATAAAATCTCGGTCGAGTTCGTTACTGGGCTAAACCGGTAGAAGGGGGTGAAAATGGGGGGCTTTTTTCGAAAAAGTGAAATATTGCTATAACTCTCTTAATATATGAAATATCGAATCCGTTCAACGTTCATAACTTACTATGTGTCGGATAAAGCCCAAAAATTTATGTTTGAAGAGTTTTTTTATATCACCAACCATTGACCAAATGGGTGGGAAAAGTGGGATTTTCGGGAAACATTAATCATATCTCTCTTAATAGGCACAATATCAAAACCGTACGAAATGGACAATATTCCCCTAATAATTACCTAAAACTTTTGTCTGAAAGAATTTTTGATATGTCCCACCATTATGCCAAGGGATGAGAAAAATGATTTCGGAATTATAAGAAAATGCCAAGAGCTATCAGAGGTTGCCATGGCAACACTACTAAATTGATGAGGGATGAGCCATCAGACGTTGCCATGACAACGCACTTGCACGAGATCAGATTCAGTATTTTCATCTAAGTGGGAAGCGGCTTCGGTGACGTAACTAGTAGCATGCAGAATGTCTATGCCCAAGGTCGCGGTTTCAAAGCCGGCCGAAGTCGTCGGATTTTCTAAGAGAGCTAAAATCCCTCAGTATGCTTTCCTTTGGAGGGGAAGTTCCAACGTTCGTTGCGAGTTGCTGGTTAGGGTGGCATCTAGTAGCCAAGTTCACAGCTAGGTGTCGTTGACGGTAGTACCTGGTAGCAACATTAGGAACTACTGCTTGAAATTGACCGTCTGCAGTCCTTACCTGAATTAAGACTACTACAGCCATTACAATTCACACCGTTTATCAGACAGATTCTACACTCACCCAAAGTACACGGGGTTAGATGACCGCGTTGTCGCAGCCCCTAAACTGAGGAACCAACCAGAGGTAGATTTCATTAGAAAGCTAACTATTGCAATGGGTACCATGTTTCGACTTCCGGAAAATTTCGACATATCTTCGCGTTTCACATCCCCCAGACCCCAAAACCACCGTCAGTTCAAAAGTTTATATATAATTTATGTATGTATATGTATATATATATATATATGCATATCAGTTTCTTGTGGACACGATAACTGCCGTAATTTTGCACCAATCACTTTGAATATTTTACCGAATATGTATACCTATAAAATCTCGGTCGAGTTCGTTAATGGGCTAAATCGGTCGAAGGGGGTGAAAATGGGAGGCTTTTTTCGAAAAAGTGAAATATTGCTATAACTCTCTTAATATGTGAAATATCGAATCCGTTCAACGTTCATACTATGTGTCGGATAAAGCCCAAAAATTTATGTTTGAAGAGCTTTTTTTATAGCACCAACCATTGACCAAAGGGGTGGGAAAAAGTAGGTTTTTCGGGAAACATTAATCATATCTCTCTTAATAGGCACAATCTCAAAAGCGTACAAAATGGACAATATTCCCCTAATAATTACCTAAAATTTTGTCTTAAATAATTTTTGATATGACCCACTATTATGCCAAGGGATGAGAAAAATGATTTCGGAATTATAAGAAAATGCCAAGAGCTATCAGTGCTTGCCATGGCAACTCTACTAAATTGATGAGGGATGAGCCATCAGACGTTGCCAAGATAACGCACTTGCACGAGATCTTATTCAGAATTCCATCTGACTAAGTGTGAAGCGGCTTCGGTGACGTAACTGGTAGCAAGCATGCTGAATGTCTATGCCCAAGGTCGCGAGTTCAAAGCCGGCCGAAGTCGTCGGATTTTCTAAGAGCGCTAAAAATCCCTCAGTATGCTTTCCTTTGGAGGGGAAATTCCAACGTTCGTTGCGAGTTGCTGGCTGCGGTGGCATCTAGTAGCCAAGTTCACAGGTAGGTGTCGTTGACGGTAGTACCTGGTAGCAACATTAGGAACTACTGCTTGAAATTGACCGTCTGCAGTCTTTACCTGAATTACAGACTAATACACCCATCCCTAAGTACACGGGGTCACATGACCGCGTTGTCGCAGCCCCTAAACTGAGGAACCAACCAAAATCTCTGCGGGAGATATAATTTTGCGTGAAGAAGTAACAGACCGTTACATAGTTACACATCAGTGTCGAAACCTAGCATAAGGACAGTGTGACCACAAGTATAAAAATGGACCCCAAATGACAAGAAGGTTACCGTTCCCATAAGACAATAAAATGTTTAAAATAAGCATAAAATGACGAAAAACAACGTTAATTAAGCTCCAATTATAAAATACCTTCTCGCAATAAATGAGGTCTGATCCTTCTACGAAAACCTGCATATTCTGCCTATTTTCGCCTATCCCCAAGTTTGTCCGGTGAAATCTACCTCAGCCTTCCGGCGTGCCGAGAGGACTTTTTTTAATTCAAGTAGGGACTGCAACTTTGAATTTTCAAATAGTTCCTACTTTTGCCGCCAAACGCCACCGTCAACGACTACTAGGCCTAGTTCAGAACTAGCTACTAGACGCCACCGCAGTCGGCTCTTGGCAACGAACGTAGCAACCTAAGAGCGTTGTTTACATTCTTAACCTATCCAATTTAGTTTCACACAGGTGTAATTAGTGGAAAGATCTTTAACATGCCATAAATCTATGACATGGGACCGCCGGCTTTACTTCCCCTCCGAAGGAAGGCATACTGAGGGATTTTTAACGCTCTTAAAAAATCCGACGGCTTCGGCCGGGTTTGAACCCGCTATCTTGGGCACAGAAGCTCAGCATGCTACCAACTACGCCACCGAAGCCGCTGACAAGTAAGTTGCTCAAAATAATAATTGAATAATGAAATAAATCAGTTTTCCAAATCCAATGAACTGACGTTTTTATGTGCATAAGAATAAGAAACAACAATCCTCTCGCAGAGAACACACCATGCACTGCACATTCGTAGAATTTGGTTGGTACACATGCTGCAGAAAGTTGTGCAGAAGCAAGTAAGTTTTTTGAATTGGTCCAGGAGTTGTATAATTTCTTTTCAGATTAGACAGAAAGATGGTCTGTTTTGCTGCATTTTGATGATTCAAAATCAAACTAAAATCATTGTCTACAACTCGTTGTTCTGCACGTGCTGATGCGATTTCTGTTCTGGTTGAATTTTGGAACGACATAATAAATGCTTTATCAGCTTTTAAAGAAAAACCCAACGAAAAAGCAATAGTTCGAAATAAAACTACAGGCCTTTGGAATAATATGGAACGACTAAAAAGTGCATTTATGCTAAGTACTTGGTCTGTTTTACTTGAACGATCCGATGCTACAAGTCAGAAATTGCAAGCCATGGATACCAGCATTTTAGATATTTTGGATTTGTACAAATCGTTGGTTGGTTTTGTAAAAGATGCTCGGAAAAATATTGAACTTTATGAAGAAATAGCACGGAAAATTTCTACCACCCAGGAGTTTGAAAAAGACGTTCGTAGGAAGAAACGAAGAAAATTAATGTCTGATGTATTGTATGAAGATGATATTGAGCTAGGTGGAAAAGAGAATTTCAGAGTAAATACTTTCAATATAATTTTGGATTGACTCTATACAGATTTGAAGGACAAATGCGCCGATTATGGAAGAATTTTTCAAAAATCTATCGCGCTTATCGAATTTGGTACGTTGAATGAACCTGAATTAAGGAAACATACGGCAACATTACACGAATATTTAATTTACACACAAACCTAAAAATTGGGGGGGGGGGGGGTGTAAGGGGGGGGGGGGGCGCAATTTTAATTTTGCCTAGGGGCGCCAAAATACCGCCCCTGAATACCCCCATATGAAATTCATATACATTAGATGTGAATGTATCAGAGCAAAGTATATATTTTTCAATTGTTGGCTAGTAAGACAGCTATATCTTAATCTGAATATAATACCAATTATCGGGCTGATTTTATGTTTTACATTTTCTACATGATTTTCCCAGGTTAGTGTACTATCTAGTGTGATACCTAAGTAGTTGCCGATTTAACCCTTTCTATTTCTTTGTTGGCTATGTTGACTATGTTTGTGGTCTCAATCTTGTATGATGGTTTATGGAAGAATAAATATTTTGTTTTAGTGATATTGATAACCATTTTTTGTGCTCTCAACCAATCCACCAGCTTATTGAGATCATAATTAACATTTAGCATAATTTCCTGTTTAGATGTTCCCAGATAGAGTATAAAAATATCATCAGCAAATAGTTTAAGCTCGCCTTTCAATTCTAATAATACTATATCATTAATATAGGCCAAGAAAAGAATTGGTCCTAAGACAGAACCTTGAGGTACTTCTGTGCCAATTCTCATTTGAGATCCTTTTTACATTATCGATTGCAACATATTGTTTTCTGTTTGTGAGGTAGTTCTTGAACCAATCATGTGCCACTCCTCTGATGCCTGCAAATTCTAGTTTATTAAGGAGAATCTTATGGTTAACCAGATCGCAGACTTTTTGAAGGTCAATTAGTACACCAGCAGCTAGTTTGATTTCATCTAATGCCTTTTCTACATCAGTTACTACTTCAAATATAGCACTATCAGCTCCTCTATTTCGAATAAACCCATATTGGCAGTTTGCAAATCATTTTTCATAAAGAAATTCATAAGTCTTCGTTTAACAACGCTTTCTAGAACCTTGCTGATGGCAGATATAATATTAATGGATCTGTAATTTGATGGGTGGGTTTTGTCTCCTTTTTTGTAGATCAGGACCACCCTAGAGACTTTACAGGCATCCGGGAATATACCAGTCATCAGTGAAAGATTTATTATTTTGACAAGATATGGTGTAAGGCCCTCAAGACATAATTGTAGCATGACATTAGTAGTGTTGTCCTCACTGATATTGTTTTTGTGTTTTAGGGAGTTTATAATTGATTGTATTCAGGTCCGATGAGAGGGAGGGGGAAACGGGGCTGTAGCCCTGGGGCCCGGTCATGCTGGGGGCCCGCGAAGGTATAAAAACCCGGAGTCGACATATTTTTTACCCAATTTTACGTATTTGCCAACAAATTTGACATTGTATGATATTCAATGTATCAATCAATTGAATATGCTACATAATACTATAAATAGAACATGGAAATAGTCATTAAATTCTTATCTTCGCGTCCAGAGAAATAGCGAAGTTTCCACTGTTTACAGGGAGGAAAGTTTCTGAACATTTCATTTCTACCTAATAGCCGCTAAACTAAATTTATGAACCTTCGCAAAGTTCGAGTTTTAGTACGGTACATGAGATTGTGGAAAGCGTTGAATTTGTTCTTGTGATGAGAGAGAAAGAAGAATTTTCGGTCAGATACAACATAAACCGCATTGCAAATTTGCAATGAACACAATTAATACGTTCCAAAGAGAAGCAAATTAAAAATATCACAAAGTTTTTAGCGGGCTTTCAAAATTAAAAATTAAATTTGATATTTACACGATGTCACGGGACGAACAAATACAAAGGGGGCCCGTAAGTCCTAGCCCTAGGGCCCGTACTCGCTCTCCACGGCCCTGATTGTATTTCATTAGCATCAGTAGGTAACATAAAGATTGTCTTAGTGCTAGTAGAATTTTTATAGCTTGTAATGTCCGAGGTAGAACCGTTTCCTTGATTTTCCCATACACTGTTAGCAATATTGACATAATATTTATTAATTTCATCACATATATTTTACTTTTTTTTTTTTCGATATTTGTGCCGTTGACTATAAGTTTGACAATTTTATTTTTCCCCTTCTTTGGCCTATTTTACATCTCATTAACAACACTCCACACTTCCCTCTGATTATTTGCATTTTGAATTTGTTGGTCAAAGTAGTTTCTTTGTAGGTTTCTCTTAAGTTTTGTAACTCGGTTGCTAATAATTTTATATTCTTCTAAAATTTCTGCAGATTGCTTTTTAACTTTGGTTTTATGTATATATCTTATCTTTCCTGTGTATTAGTGCTAAAAGATCTTGTGTGATCCAGGGTTTTATTGGTGGGGCACTTGGCTCCTTATTCGTATATTTAATAGTACAGGCTTCTATTCCTTTATTTATAAAATCACAGAATTTATTGTAGTAGTCATTTACGTTAGTTTCATTGCATACAAATTCTTGAGTTATTAAATATTTATTAAGTTTTTTGAAGTTTATTTTATCCTTTTCTATTGGCCTATCATCACATATTGAGTTCCTGTTTATCTTTTTGTTTCTCATTTCACAGATTAGTAAATGGTGATCGCTCAAATCATTATCAATATTATAGACATTACATATTTTGTCACTGTCGTTCACCAATACATGATCAATTAGAGTAGAGCTAGTTTGTGTTACACGAGTTGGATATTTTGTATTACATAAGACTAGAAAGTATGATTTGACTAGGTTAATATAACTACTAGTATATCTGTCCCCAAATAATAGATCAATATTCATATCACCTAGTATTATAACAGGATTCGTTGAGTAAGAACTGATAATTACTTCGAGATCAGTTAGAAAGTGTGGAATGTTGCTTTTATGAGGGTTAAGCAGTGATTATATTGTATTCTTGATGGCCTTTTCTCACAGTAATATGCAGTATGCTGTGGGTGGAATTTATTTCCTTTACAAGGTACTGCTACATTTGTTTGAAATATACAAAGATACTCCCCATCCAGTTTGCTTTCTAACTATGTGATATGCAACATATTTCTTAATATTGAAAAGCATTTTTGTTTGTTCTGTTAACCAATTTTCTGAGATTGCTAGGACATCTATCTCTTTGATTATGTCTAAAATTATTTGGATATCATCGAACTTGTTTTTTATGCTATGTGCATTTATGTGTACGCATTATAGTGTACTGGTATCGGTCATTATCTGTTTATTGTCCTTAATTTTATAATAATCGCTAAGTGTATTACAGTTACTCTCGGTTAACTCTAGTGTATTATTATTTGCATTACCTAAAAAAAATCATTTCATTAATTCTAGTTCCATATGGGATAATTAGTAGATATCTTACTATTACATGGATTTTAGTTTGAGAGGGCGAGTTCATCCAATATTGCAGCACTTGATATAAGCTTCGAGGGACCATTTTGATTTTTCCGAATGTATATTTTGCAGTCTCTACCCAAGTTGCAAAGATTTTTCCCTGTTGTCTCAATTCACGGCACTTTTTGGCGATGGTTTCATTTCTTGGGATCAGGTGTTCATTGATATATATTACCACCATCACTGTAACCAATTTCACTCGTCTTCAGGGTCTTCTTTTGTCTTCTGCAACTGAGAATCTCTTCCTTCTTCCACCTATTATTTAATTTCACAATTATCGGTTGAGGCCCAGGCTTTGTTGACGGGAGGCGGTGAGCTGCGTTTATGTTTGCCCTGGAGATTTCAACTCCTAACGCCTTGCCAATGTCCGAGATTTTGTGAAATACAACCTCCTCTCTTTCAGTGGGCATTCCATATACTATCAAGTTGTTCTTGCGCTGGTACTGTTTTAGTTCCTCCAATTCGTTGATAGCTCTAGACCTGCCATTTCTGCGCCCTTGATGGTTTTTCTCTCTTTCTTCAGAGTTTCAATTGTTATTAGAGTAATATTTCCTGTGGGTTATATGTGGTATCTTTCATCATTGACTCTTTGTCTCTCCTCGTCGTTCATTTTTCCTTTTGTTCAAAGTAGGCCTACGCTAAAAAGTCATTATTCTTCCTCCGATATTCCGTTAGCCTCACAGTATTGATTCCCGTTTCACTCACAAAAACTATCCGTACGTTCTGGTCACCATAACCTGTTATAAGAGTAATATTTCCTGTGGGTTATATGTGGTAGAAACAAATAAATGAACAGGCACAGATCTTTGCTAACGTCCTTTTGGCTCTACGATACCAACTACACTGGTATCGATTTACTTTTATTACGTCTGCATTGTCTTTAGTACATAGTTGGCAACATATGCCGGTGAAAGATCCTACAACATAAATAAGTAAATAAGAGTTAAATTGTCTTTCTTAACACTTCCCCTCAATTTAACATAGATAGTAATCTATTAAATGATTTTAACAAACTAATGATCACAGTACAAAAAATAATCTTTCACAGCTTTAACAGCTTACAAGTTGCTTACATACTAACAATGCCCAAGCCAGCTCGCAGAGTCTGGAAATGGTTACCAGTCAGTGGTTTGGTGAGAATATCTGCTTTCTGCTCACCTGAAGGAATATGAAGAACCTTGATTACATTCTTCCGATACATATCTTTCACAATATTATACTTGACATCAACGTGTTTTAACCTTTTCTCTTCCCACTTATCTAGACAGAAAATAGTTGACTGATTTTCTTCAAAGATGACAACTGGTCCACATAGTTCAACACCTATGTCCAAAACAAGATTTCTCAACCAAATGAGTTCCATTACAGCACATCCGAGAGAAACGTACTCCGCTTCAGTTGATGACTGGGCAACGGCAGTTTGCTTCCTAGTCATCCAAAGTACATTAGCACCATAGACTTCGAACACGAAACCAGAAATTGATTTCCTATTCTTGGTATTACCCCCCCCCCCCCCCCCAGTCTGCATCAGCATAGCCAACTAGGTTAGCACTAGTTCCCGATTGCCTTTGAAATAAGAGTCCCATCTCGCATGTTCCCTTCAGATATCGTAAGACACGTTTAAGACCAACCCATTGCGCATCAGTAGCATTACTTTGAAACCTACTATAGAAATTCACTGCCATGCTTATATCAGGACGTGTTGTCAACATGAGATACATTAAACATCCAACTAGTTCTTTGTAAGGTCTGACAGAAAGGATACCTTCACCAACAAGCTCCTTTGCTGGATCTACCTCCATGGAAGTTTTAGCTGGACTGCAGTCTTCCATTCCAAAACGTTTCAGAAGGTTTTGGATGTATTGGGGCTGGCTTAAGAACATTCCTCTCTCTGAGCGATCAATTTTGGTTCCCAGAAATTCCCTGAGATCTCCAAGATCAGTCATCTTGAATTCTGCCATGAGAGCCTTCTTACATTCCTGCAGAGCTGCAGCTGAATTACCTGCTACGATAATATCATCAACATAAAGAAGTAGGGTAATAGCAAGTGTGTCATGAAAATAAAGACATTTATCATATTCTGATTGCCTGAAACCATGCTTCTGAATGAAATCATTGAATCTAAGTTCCACTCCTTTGGGGCCTGCTTCAATCCGTAGTGTGTTTTGTTCAGCTTGCAAACCAGAGGTGGAGATGACTCTTGCTCAAATCCCTCTGGTTGAGTCATGTAGATTTCTTCCTTGATACTGCCGTGAAGGAAAGCGTTCTTCACATCAAGTTGTTGAGTAAGCAACCCATGATGATTAATTACTGACAACAATACTCTCACAGTCACTAGGAGGGCAACTGGTGCATACGTCTCAAAAAAGTCTAAGCCCCGTTTTTGCGAACAGCCTTTAATGACAAGGCGGGCTTTATACTCCTCAACATTTCCGGATGCATCATGTTTGATTCGAAACACCCACCTGTTGTTGATAGCGTTCTTACCAGGTGGCAGCGTTGTCAGTGTCCAGGTTTTATTTTCCTGCAGTGCATTCATCTCTTCTTGAACTGCTTTCCGCCATTCTGTAGCGTCAGGTCGACCTTCAATGTCCTTGACAGATTCAGGAACATCATCTACAACTGCACCCATAGCTAGTTCACTTGGGGTAACCTCATAATCATCCAGATACTGCGGTCTCTTCCTCACACGAGTTCCACGCCTCCGTTCTTTTGTCGGTGTGTCATTGGCTTCCAGATCTTCCCCTGAATTTTTGCAATCTTCAGGAATTGGATCTTCCACGGTACCTTCTTCCTTTGAAATAGGATTCTTATTAGTTTCAAAGTGTGATGGATCAATATCTATAAATCTTTCACCTGGAGAACTCTCATCAAAAATGACATATTTCCCTTCAATAATTTCTTGGGTGTCAGGACACCACAATCTATAACCATTATGACAGTACCCAACCAAGTAAAGTTTCCTCGATCGACTGTCAAATTTTCCTCCACTCAGTTGTTTGGGAGTATGAAGGTAAGCTGGTGAACCAAATACCCTGATCTTGCTGACATCAGGTTTATGCCCATACCAGAGAGTTGCTGGAACACAGTATGATAAAGCATTTGTAGTGCTCCTGTTGATAAGGTACACTGCAGCGCCTACTGCTTCAGTCCAAAGATTCTTCTGTAGTCCTGAGCTCAACAACATACATCTTGCTTTGTCCAGGATAGTTCTGTTGAACCTTTCAGCTACTCCGGTTTGCTCAGGTGTGTAGCTCATGGTATATTCCAACTGTATTCCTTTCTCTTGAAAGTAAGTCTTCAGCTCGTTCGAGGTGTACTCCCCACCTCGATCACACCTGAAGCGACTTATTTTGCTCTTGAAGTGAGCGGTTGCCATCGCTTCATAGATCTTGATAGATAGATAGATAGATTTTTATTAATTCCATTTGATCAAATACATGCATTCAATACATTTTTGATATAGGACACGTCAGAATTTACATGCATAAAATAAAAGAACTAACAGGTATATATTACTAATATTATAACTTTAACTTATTATAATAGCAAATCTTAATAGATACAATCTTATTGCACAACTATTTACACCTCACTCTATTATCATAATATGAAAACTTAATTCTATAAATACAACAACATACAGCTAGGTATTAAAATTAAATTAAAAAAGTAAAATATAGTTATAGATTCCATTACTCCTATACGCTAAAATATTCAACTACTGAGTAAAAACAATGGCACTGCAGATAAGCTTTCAACATTCTATCAAAGGTTTTTATTTTTGGGGCCAGTTTTATATACTGGGGTAGTTTATTGTATAATTTAACTCCAGTGTGAAAAGTTCCTTTTTGATATATGCTTGTGTGTGTGTGTGTGTGCGTGTGTGTGTGTGTGTGTGTGTGTGTGTGTGTGTGTGTGTGTGTGTGTGAAATATGAATGTTTTGATTTTGTCTTGTGTTATGCCTATGAACATCATTGTTTGTTTTAAGAAAAACATCTTTATTCATTAAATTCTTTTTAAAAAAACATAATACTTTCAAAGATATATATGCAGGGCAGTGGGAGAATGTTTAAATCTTTAAACAGAGGTCTACATGATTCTCTAGAGTTTACATTTGCCATAATTCTAATCGCCCTCTTTTGTATCCTAAACGTGCTTAGTACATCTGGCGACATACCCCAAAATATGATCCCATATCTTAAGTATGAATGGAAATAAGCAAAATAAGTATTTCTTAATGTGTGCATGCTAGTGCAGGTTTTCAAAATACGTAACGCAAAGCACATCGAGTTCAGTTTAGTATTCAGATATTGTATATGTTTATTCCATTTCAAGTCTTGTTGTATCCATAGTCCTAAAAACTTTGTTTCTGATTTATTTTCTATTTGATGACCATTTAATGTTATATTGGGCATCGCAGGATTCCTATTCTGTATAGTGTGGAAATTTAGACATACTGTCTTTTTATAGTTTATTATGAGGCGATTATCTTGTGACCATTTGGTTAACTCTCCTGTAAGGGAGTCAGCAGACTGCTGTATGACCTGTTTAGTTTCACCTTTTATTACGAGTGTTGTATCGTCCGCAAACAAAATTTCCTTATGTGAATGAACGTTCTGTGTTATATCATTGATATATAGAAGAAAGAGTAGTGGGCCCAAAACCGATCCCTGGGGTACTCCAAATTCAATAATTCCCTCATTGGACAATGTTTCATTAAGTAATTTGGTTCCATCATCCTTGTGTCTCAAGCTTACTATTTGTTTACGCCTTGTTAAGTAAGACTCTATCCATTTAGTAGCTAGACCTCTAATACCATATTGATTTAGTTTGGTAAGGAGGATTTTATGGTCAACAACATCAAATGCTTTCGATAAATCCAAGAATAGGCCAGTTACATGTTCCTTATTGTCAATTAATTTCAGTATACTATTACTACATTCGTAAATTGCTGTCTGTGGAGATTTTTCCGTTATAAATCCATGTTGTGAGTTTGATAATATTTTATTTTTTTCTATGAAACTTATCAGTCTCTTATACATAATTTTTTCCACAATTTTTGCAATACCAGTTGGTAAGGTAATAGGACGATAGTTATCTAATTCATCTTTTGAACCGTTTTTGTGCACTGGAATTACTTTTGATAACTTCAAAATATCCCGGTAAGTTCCTAAGAGAATTGAACTGTTTATTAAGTGCGTAAGTGGATTTATTATATTTTCTGCACATTTCTTTAAAATTGCATCAGGGATGCCATCAATACCAGCACAGAATTTATTTTTTAGCTCTTTTATAGCTATTCTTACCTCTTCACTTGTGACATGATTTATAAATAAAGAATCACTGCATATATTTATTTTATTATTAGAATTTAGTGTATTTACCTGTGATTTATTTATTAATTTTTGTGGAATTTCCAGAAAATAGTCATTAAAAGTGTTTGCTATTTCCTCTGGATTATTAATCACTTTATTATTTCTGATGATGATGATAATTGTTGTTTTAAGGGGCCTAACATCTAGGTTATCGGCCCCTATTTATTATTTCTGGTCAGTGTAATGTTCCTTTGTATTTTAGCTGATTTTCCAGTTTCTTTCTTTATCACGGACCAAATAGCCCTGTTTTTATTAGATGATTGGGAAATAAAATTAGCATTATACATTTTCTTTGCTAATCTTATTACCTTATTTAATATGCTAGTGTATTTTTTGTTGTATAAATTGAATTCAGGTGTTGTGTGGTATTGTTTATATAATTTGTGTAGAAATTTCTTTCTTTGACATGAATTTATAATCCCTGTTGTTATCCAATTGCTAGTTTTGTTATTTTGAAGAGTTCTTCGTTTAAAGGGGAATGCTATTTCAAAATAGTGTTTTAGGGTACTGTTAAATGCATTAAATTTATCATTTACATTTTCTAGTTCATACATTTCTGACCATGTTTCCTTATTTAATAAGTCATTGAAATATGTAACATTTGATTCAGTGAATGACCTGCACTTTGATTTTACTCCATTATCATTATTATTGATTACTTCGGATACTTCAAAACTCAGTATTTGTCCATGGTGGTCACTAAAACCCGGACAATAGACTTCTATTGAATGGTGATATTTATCTGTATTTATAAAAATTTGATCAGGAGTGGTTTTACTAAATGTTGTTATTCTTGTTGGGGTATTTACTGTAGGTTTCAGTCCATAGGAAATTAGTAACTGTGTTAATAATTCACAATTTCTATCAAGTTTTAAGAAATCCACATTTACATCCCCACAAATTATTATATCGAAATTTACTTTGCTCATGTTATTGAGTAACAATTCTAATTTATCTATAAATAGAGGAAACTTTCCTGGCGGAGAACGATATACGTATACAATTATTAACTTAAACTGCTGTATTTTTACGGCAGAGAATTCAAAATCCTGTTCCATAATTAGATAATCATAAGCTGTTATCTGTTCATGATCTAAATTATTTCTTAAGAAGATGCAAGTACCACCATGGCTAATATTAGATCTAGAGTATTTACTAGCTTGTATAAACCCTGGGAATTGAATTAATTCAAGTTGTTCCTCTTTCAGCTAATGTTCTGAAATGCATAGTGCTGAGATGTCTTTAAGTTCATTTTTAAGCATTAGATTTATGTAATCAATTTTATTATAAAGAGACAGGACATTCTGGTGGTAAATTTTAAATTTGTTACTTTTGCAAGCCTGTGTTGGTGATTTATTTACATTATTATTATCATAATTGTTATTATTATTGTTGCTAGACAAATCCGAAACACCATTGTTGCACTCCGTTAAATTTGACTTCAAAAGATGTGAATGCCAAACCTCACGTTTGGCTTCTTCTACCAGTTTCCCTGCTTCCACTCTAATGATATTCTGTTGAATTATTCTTACCATTTGAATTTACAATTTTGCAGATTTCATCACTAAGATACTATTTTCCTAATCTATTTAAGTGTAGGCCATGCCGAGTGTGGAACTTCCTGTCTAATTTACTTACATCTACAATTTGGACATTTGGAAAACTCTTACAAATTTTATGAATTTTTCCATTTGTAGCCTCTATTTCTACATTTACACATGCTTTGGGAATTAAATCGTATCTCTGCGGAATGTTTACAATAATGACATTTGTTTTTTGCATGGATGGCAATGTACCCTTTAAATCTTTGATTACCTTTTTACTCTCATTTCTATAGACGTCGTTTGCTCCAGCGATGATCACTGCGTAGTCCTTTGCAGTAAGGGACGCACACTCTCCTATCATCCCGTTCGTGACTTCTGCAATTTGAGCTCCTGGCTTCACTGTCGAAGTGACCTCCATTTCTCGGCTTCTCTCCAATACGCTTGCTGCTACATCCCGCCCGTGGCTATCCGCAAATATCCGCATCTTCCTGGTTTTTCTCTTTATCACTTTCTTCTTTTCTTCTTGAGGAAAGTCATAATTTTCTTCGACAAGCACTCCAAATGAATTTGAGACGGGAATTTCAGTTACATGTACTCCATTTATAGGCCTAGGCTTATTCAATCTTACCTTACCAGCAATCACTGTCGACCAAGTTTCCTTGCTTTCCTCTCTGTTTCCTTTTAATTTATTCAACTCTTCCATTAACTTAGCAATATCTTCCTTTAGCAGCTTTATAATTTCGTCTTTTGAGGACGGTTCGTTTCTCAGGTTATGACATTCGCATGACAGTAGCGGTAGGCCTACATTACGACAATCGGTTTCACTTTTCTCCTCATTCAATTTTACCTGAGATCTTGTGATGATTTTATTTGCATTTTTTACTTTTATTTTGCACGACGAGCATAAATCCGTTACGGTTACACAACCTGACGAGACACTAACACTGTTTACTGTCGTCATACTAGAGATCTAATTTAGCCTAGATGTTTACACCAAATTACACTATTTTTTTTTAAATTATTACTACCTAATACAGGAGAATTAATCTAATTACCTACCAATAAAGAAGAATGTGAAATACGTATATCTTCCAATCGGGTGAAGTCTCGTAAAAGCACCACTGCTCTACTTGGTTCAAACAGTGATTGAAGAAGTCACCGAATCTTTGGATACACGTTCCCACAACTTAGTTTAAGTTTATTAAATTATCAACAAGAATTTCTAAATACTATCAATATTCCGTATTACACTTGATCTAAGGAAAGTAACTTTATAGATTTTAAGCCTCTGTTATAATATTTTACCACTTTTATCAAATATTTACACTAACTGCTATTTCACTACACTTCCACTGTGACGCCATCTTGGACGCATGTAGTCTAATGCTTCACTCTTCTTTTCTAGAGGATATACAGCTGCAAAATGTGTGAAGTCATCTGTTATAGTTATAATGTACCTTTTTCCATTATATGACTCCGGTGTAATTGGGCCAAACAGGTCACTGTGGATTAGTTCCAGTGGCCTCTGTGCTCTCCTTCTTGTTTGGTTGTGTGGCAGCTTACACATTTTTCCTTGACAGCATATTTCACACTCTTCCTTCACCTTAGTTTCTTTCATACCATCCACCAGGGTTTGCAGTTTCTGAAGCCCTGCCTTACTTGTGTGACCAAATCTTCTATGCCACAAGTCCTCGCTTCCAAGTGTTAGGCATGCAATTTCCTTCCTGGTATGGAGTGTTAGCCTGTACAACTTGTTGATCCGATGTGCAACTGCAATCACATAATTTCCTTTCATTAGTAGTGCCTTACCATCTTCAAAAATGATTGTGCATCCACTCATTTCCAGTCTTCTCACAGACAGTAAATTTATTTCCAAATCTGGAATGTACAACACGTCTGGAATGTTCACAGTATTCCATGTTCCGTCCACCAATGCAAAAAGTTTCATGTTTCCCTTTTGTGTTGATGTGACTGAGTGCCCTGCTTTTGCTACTTTAATCTTCATAGGATTAATCGTTACACTTGTCTGAAAGAAATCAGCTTGATTAATCATGTGCTCTGAAGCTCCAGAATCAAGCCACCATATCAGAAAGTGATTTTCCAAAGTTTCATTAGTAGGGTTATGTCGCATTGCAAGCAATGCTTTCCTTGCCTGAAGTTGACTGGCAATTCCTTTCCTTTGTAAAGTGTCTGCTAAAGTTTTTCAGACCTTGAAGGCTGTATCACGTCCTCGGCAATATTCCAAATGACTATCAGCTATAGCACTCACAATAAGTCTAATGCAATACTTATCTTCCTGCCGGAGTTTCTCATTAGCTGCTTCCCTGGCCGTTCGAGCTGCCGTTGTCTCGCCCGCCGGTGCTTCAGTATACTGAACTTCTTCTGTGATGTGGGACATCAGTTTCTTTTCGTCCAGTAGAACTTCAAGTCTAAATATACAATTGTCGTAGTTCTTACCGTCGAAAAGTGGAATGTGGTATAAACAAATAAATGAACAGGCACAGATCTTTGCTAACGTCCTTTTGGCTCTACGATACCAACTACACTGGTATCGATTTACTTTTATTACGACTGTATTGTCGTTGGTACATAGTTGCCAACATATGCCGGTGAAAGATCTTACAACATAAATAAGTAAATAAGAGTTAAATTGTCTTTCTTAACATCAATTTCCCGGTGGAGTTCATCATACTTTTCTGATAAGAAAGTTGCTAGATTTTTTACCTCGTGGTTTTCTTGTCTCATCGCCGAAAGGGATTCCTCAAGTTTCTGGGAAAAAGATGCCATAACCTCTTTGAGGTTAGGTTGCGGGAGGCAATCTTCACGATTGCATGACCATTTGAAAGTATGTAATGTCTGGTAAGTAGCCTACCAGAGTAAGGTAGATGGTTGCAATGAATATTTTTACAACAGAGGTGTGCAAATTATTAGACTCAATGTCAGTTTTCCAAAATGTAATTTTTACTTTTTATGACTTAATGCACTAAATATGTTTACAAGGCGCTGCAATTATTTAAAATACTGTATGTAACCAACAGTCTTGATTACATTTTGTTTTAAGAATATCATAGTAAGATGATTTAAAAGAGTTTCCACAGAAAGCGGGGTCTTGTTTAAGCAAAATGCTCCCCGTTTCGTTTTGATTAACTCCCCTTTTATCACTCTCTTGATCCCCCTGAGGGGGCGTGTCCCCCACTTTGAGTACCTCTGCAGACAAGGACAAGTAAACAATTTATTAACTCCGAAGGGCTGTTACTCCCCTTCAGAATAAAGTAATAAAACTATGTTAACACACTATAGATAGATAGATTTTATTAATTCCATTTGATCAAATACATGTATACAATACATTTTTGATATACGACACGTCAGAATTTACATCTATAAGATAGAAGTAATAATAGGTATATAATACCAATACTATAACTATTTATAACTTATTATAATAACAGATCTTAAGAGATACAATCTTATTGGACAACTATTTACACCTTACTCTATTATCATAATATGAGAACTTAATTCTAGAAATACAACAACTTACAGCTAGGTAGCCTATTACAATTAAAATAGAAAAGTAAAATATAATTATAGAGTCCATCGCTCCTATACACTAAGATATTCAACTACGGAGTAAAAACACTGCACAGTTCACTATATTACCCAACTATAAGGTGAAAAACGTAGTATAGTAGTAGTAGTAGTGGTAGAAGATCTCGCGTCATTATTCATCTGGAAGCGGCGCCTTCTACTAGTACTACGAAACCAAATTAAAGGAGCGTGACCTGAGCAGATTCGTAAGGTAGATTTCTGAAAATTATTCACTTATACATTTCACCAGTATGATTGGTAACTTCATTTTAGCCTTCATTTTTAGGGCTTATGAGATCACCCTTTGTCCGTTTGTGTCCCCCCCGAATTACTTCTAAACGGCTGGAACGATTTCAATGAAACTTGGTAAAGTCATAGTACTATTTCGCCGACCCCGACCGTGTCCTTCAAATTTTATTACGTCTCACCAATCCAGCATGGCAGCTGTGCGAAATATTTCACCGGCATTCTATATCTCCGAAACTATTACTGTTACAAATCAATTCTTCAAATCATGTCTACAATTCAAGAACAATCACTTTATTTGTACCCAAAGAGCATCACTATCCAGCCATTACATTCAGTTACTCAAGACCTATTCCATCTTGCTCATCAATGCCCCAAGGGTGTCAACTTACAAAAGTCAAATTTAATTACAGAAACACATTCACAACATTCTCCCATCTTGAAACGGTAGGTTTCAACTAAAAGCACAAAGATAATACAAAACATAGGAATAAACATGGAATTAACAAATATTTACAAATTCAGTTTGGTTGGCCTTTTAACAACTCTGCCCCTTCTTGTCAGAGCAACAGGTTCACTCTCAACTACTTGAGGGGGGTTACTAGAGTCACAATCAGGCACTAAGTCAACAGCATTGGGACCACACAAAGAACCATCACTATTTTCATAAGGAGATCCAATCTCCATCAAGCACAAACGTTGGACTGGTCGCAACAACTCACTCTTAACTGTTTTTACCTTTGCCACTCTAGTTACTCCATCTTTACCAGGGAAGATCTCATGCACTCGAGCCAATTCCCAATCAATTCTTTTCTTTTGGTCTGACACAACCCATACAACATCTCCCACCCTGACATTCTTAGAAGACTTAGCAGTGTTTAACATCAGAGACCCTAGGTATTCCTGACGAAAACGTTCTTTTAGGTTTATCCTAACCTCAGCAACATATTTCACCCTAGCAGAAAGACCCTTTCCATCCACTTCGTCAAGATCAGGCACCTTTGTCTCAAACTGCTCCTGCAAAAACATAGCAGGTGTTATTGGTCTCAACTCATTAACATCTTCAGACATGTAGGTAATGGGACGCGCATTCATAACAGCCTCAATCTCGGTAATGAAGGTAATTAGTTCACAAAGATTCAATAACGCACGACCAAGGGATATTTTCAACAGTCTTTTCATCACCCCAATAAGCCGCTCAAAAAATCCACCCAAGGGCGCCCATACGGGCCCTGGATCCTTGAAAAAAAAAACACGATATGAAAATCAGACTGAGAACATTTTTTTTGCAAAAGTGTTTACAGTATTCTAATTAATTTGTACTAAATATAAATACTTCAGATATTTATTATTCTGACAGGCCAAACATTAAATACTGTATAGTGGCAGTGGGCGCATTAAGCCTGTCTGGCACACCTCAGAAATCTGAATTTTAAAAATTACAATATTTGCTGAAGAATAGTTTTGCTTCAATTAGTGAAACACTCATTCGTTCTCTACATAGTCTATTACTTAATGGTGCTCGATCAGGCGCAATCTGCCTCGAATATCACTTTTGCAACAACAGCAAATGTGTAGAAGGGTCATTGACAAACTGGCCGATATGGACTTGAATGTCATGTGGAAAGACGTAACTTCTGTACGTAGTTGACGAATATGTTGACGAATATGAGATAAGATCAGTAGCACCCACCGGAAGGTTAAAATCATGCTACATATTATGTCCGTTATGCAATAGTTCTGGTGGGCTTTCGCTTTAAATTGGACACTTGAGTAATATTACAAAGGGATATTGTAATTTATATGCGCATAGCTTACATTCCATTCGTGTGTATTGTGTTCACTATGAACGGCCGCCTAGACTGTGTCTGTGTGCCGACAGTATTATTTATTAATTTTGTGTACTTCGTCTACGAATGTATTTATATTTAATTTAAAGGTAAGTAATGCAATCTTATCTTATTATATATAATCCAAAAAGGAGGTACTCACTCGTTAATCATCGTATCTTTGTAACCACAAGGGCTATGAAACTGAGATTTTGCATGTTGATTACTCTCAGCTTGTGGGTGCTGACTAAGAATTGTTCTTAGAATATTCAAGCTTTAAGTGGGTCTGTTCGGCCATTTGGTACTCATGCATGGGTTAATATCGTGGGCGCCCTTAGGGGGCCTGGATTTCCGAGAATGTTGAAATAAGATTGTTCATTCTCACACCAGTTTACTTCATAAATGGAAGTTACAAATAGTCAACTAACAACTGTTACAATAACAAAATTCTGTAATGTTGCTGAAGTAATATGTATTTACAATTGTTAAATAAAATATGGTTCTAATTATGCCATACACTCTGTCACCAATGGATGATGATGATGATGATGATAATTGATGTTTAAAGGGGCCTAATATCTAGGTAAGCTCCAAATTTCAATACGGTTATGCCTAGTGTTAAATACCGTATGTTTCCCTATCACTATCTTGAGTGGCTACTACTTTTGCCACCCCACATCGGCAGTGTCGATATGAAAAGCACGTTCTGGAGATATTTTTAGACATTGCAACATCGATAGCGTTTCTTAACTCCTAAAATAACCTTTTCTATGCTGACTAGTAAAACACTGGTCCTGTAAGGTCGTGCTTACAATATTGGATAATTTACTATATTCAGACCCGTATTGACGGGGGGACAAACTTGCAACTGCTAATGCGGCAGGTTTTAGAGACGGAAAAATTTCTGGAAAACTGTACAAAACTGCTTGGTCATTAAACGTCAAATTGATAAAGTTTAAGCCCTCCACAAGAGAATATACTTTGGCATTGTTGATTATTTAAGGACACAAATGAAAGGATCGCCTTAGTCACCTTGGTGTTCTTGCTGTTGATCTGACTTGAATGTGAAATTGTACCAATGAGGAAATTCCAAACTTGTTACCGGTATTTAAATAATTGTTTTTGCACATTGGTTGTGTATGATATCTGTTAAAATTTAATCTACATTCTTTGTATTATTTTTTTTAAATTTGTAATTTTAGCAAACGCATATTTATAGTGTATGCCACTCATAGTTAAATACACACTCAGGCGAAGAAACAGCCCCATATGTTATGGAAATTTTGTAACTGCTCGGCTTCACTGGTTGCGTGAGGGTTAAACACCTGTACGGTATGAGTAACAGCAATAAACATTCACTCTTAACTACACTGGTTACCTCATAAATAAATGCACTATAGATTTGGTAAAATGTACAATATATTCTGATACCAGACATGAAATACACTTCGCACGATCCTCGTCATACAGACTATCTAAAACTCCCTATCATATTCACACAGGCACACTTATGACATATTGATGACCCTCGGAAATAATGATGACTGGTACTTACAGGCGTTGACTTCAGCTGTGATGACTTAACTCTACTGATTCGAGGGTTAGTTGCTCCCAGAGAATCACTCCTACTTACTCGCAGCACAATTACTATATATTTCACACGCTCGCCTCTCAACTATGAATGTTATGTACATTATTACTTTGATGGTCAGCATCCAACGATTTATCTAGTTTCGTGGATCTGATTATACAAAGATGCTTTAAATCTGTGTGTTGGATTATCGCATCTAGTTCGCTCCTGAGTTTACTAATACATAGCATATTTTACTAGTATTTGTCGTATAACAATTTACCGCTATGGTCTCAGACTTTCGGTAAACAGGCGTTAGTTTACAATACTTCATGCGATTCGAGACAAACAATCTAGACTATTTGTTTGAAACTAGGCTCATAATTCCCTTGAGAATGTATAGCCAGCAACTCAGTAATTGCACATCGAACACCAACTTGTGATCGTCTGAAATACCTTCCTTCTCCATCAAAAACACACAAGTCCAAAATACAAGTTCCACTCCCTCATGGAGTCTTACCAAGAATACGAACCACTCCACACGGAGTCCAAAGGAAGAGTACACCGCCCTACACGCGGTCCAAAGAATGAGTACTACTCCCCCACGGAGTCCTAAGAATGAGTCGCCCTCACAGCTTCGTCAAGTCCTAATAACATTCATCTCCCCTCCACAAATCACTGGCCTACCTGGCTTCCCTCACGGGCCCAGCCAATCAAAACAAAACATTACCATATAAGGAGTGCCTTCTTGGTCTTAAAAATACCCTAGACACACCCATAGCACAGGGTTGCCAAGCCTCCTACCTGCATGAGTCATCATGCACTTGAGCTTGCGAGAGAAAAACCCAGGCGACAACAAGCCTACTTCCCGGTTCTTGCACACAATTCCAGACTCTCTGACTGAAGATTATTCCAATGTTAAAATATTCACATACAACTAGACTCAGATCCTGCCAATTACAATTCCTTAAAACCTAAACAAATTAATCGGAAATAAATCACATAATATTATACACTTCATTACATAATTATAAAACGCAAAAAGGCATCAAATAAAAATATGTGGACGATTATGAAAATCGTACGTCCCGAAAGTAAGGGTTCGATCACTTGTGACCTGGGAAGGTTACAACTTTAATAAATCTGCATATTCCAAGTCGGGGGCAGCAACGTAAATCCATCGTAGCATGCATTGTAAGAAAGGACAGAATGTAGTAATTTGATCTTTAAGCCCATCTGTGTAGTTGAGTACCTCAATTTAAGCTTCACGATGACGACTGGTTACCTACATATTCGACATTTGATTGCCGACGCTGACAGCAGCCATCCCTAGTAGGCCTATGATATTTTCAACACTACCTTCAGGAAATACCACGTATGTATCATGTTTCATGTTCCGGGGCACTCATCTCAAAACTACGCTATCGGTACTCTGAAATAACATTAATATACACACCCGCCTAATGAAACGTTATAACATAAACCAGAATTTCACTCACAGTCAAGTACAAGGGATGAAGTTTAAACCTGTTTACATTTACAACAATGCCAGTTATTGAATATAAAAAGGTTAATTTTCCCCTCTTCAAGGGTAGCCTTAACACACATAAATTTAAAAACTCAAAAAGTATTTGTATTAGATTGGTTAGACAGTATATTGTTTACGTCACAGGTACAATAATACGGCGAAATATATCACTTGTTATTTTATAAAACTCAACGGAATTATACGATATCTGTTAGTTTTATTTTATCGTCTATTATTTTCATAAACAGAGAAAAGCTTGAGCATAAGGCTCAATTACACATTGAAAGAAGTGGTTTGTTTACGATCGTATCACCATTCCTGTATCACAATTCCTCTTGTTTCAGTCGAGAATGCGAATAATGGTAGTAAGAAGTAAGTGATATAGTGGTTTTTATCCATTTTATTTATTGGTTATTAATAATCAGGCGAAATATTTTTATTGACAAAACTAATTTTTACTAAAACCATAGGCTCGAGTTTATCAGTTCGTAAACTACAAGTGTTTCATGATTCTGGTAAGAGCAATGCGAAGTATTTCCGATTGGTTGTTTAGAAGAGGAAAGACGTGACGATCTGCTGTAATGGCCAGTACAAACTAGATACGTAGCCTACCGTATTTGGAAACAGTGCTATTTAAATAATTGTCTGATTCAGATGTTGGGATATTTCCACAGTTTAACTTAGTGATTTGGGATCATGTGAAAATATATCCAGTTATTTAGAAAGTTGGCGAACTGGATTAACGATACCATTTTAATGAACTACGGTACTTGGTTTTTATTTTTGTCGATACCACTAGTTTTTCCTGCTTTTAAGAACTGAAAATTATGACGTTGAATCACGAAGAAAAGCGAACGTTAACGGACAAAAAATCAAAGAAAACATTCCTCCCAAACTTGCCACAAAGTAGCCAATGGTTTCAGAGCAGTCAAATAATGAATATCACGAAGACGAAGTAAGTAAGAAATGAAACTTTTTTTTTGTGTGTGTGTAGGGGGGGGACGATGGGGAGGGGAGGGGGGGTTGACAGGTAGGCAATGAAACGAAAATATTTACTTGCCCCCCCCCCCTGGAAAAAATCCTATGGGCGCCCATGAATCCACCCCACCAAGCACCTGTGGAAACATTAAATAGCCACTGAATTTTCAATTCACGTTCAACTGTAGTCTGCTTAAGGAGATTCCAAACTCCTACAAAGTTAGTACCGTTATCACGGTACATAGTTGTGATTCTGCCTCGTTTGGCGATCATTCTTCGAAGAGCATGTAAAAACGATTCTGTAGAGAGCGACTCTACCACTTCAAGATGGACTGCACGGTATACAGCACAGGTGAACAAGGCAATCCAAATAGTTTTAACAACAAATTGTATATCCGCCTTTGTCAATACATAAACGAAAATAAATTATAATTACACTTGCTCCTGGTACATGTTTCGGGGATTAATTGCTTTTATCCCCTTCAAGTGTAATTATAATTTATTTTCGTTTATGTATTGACAAAGGCGGATATACAATTTGTTGTTAAAACTATTTAGTACGTCAATACGGAACCATCTTGGAAACTAGTTTAAATAATAGAAGGCAATCCAAACCCTAGTACCATCTTTTATTAAAAGATGTCCAGCCAAATCGACTCCGCATACTTGGAACACCTTTCCAAGATTTACACAGTTATTAGGTAACCCGACAGGTGGCATTCTCACTGGTTGGGCTTTGTGCCTAAGACAACGAACACATTTACTAACACCACGTCGGGCTAATCGTCTACCTCTGACTATCCAGTATTCTTCTCTCAGGGCTCCTAACACAGTACTAGCTCCAGCATGGAGCATTTTCTCATGACATTCTACCACCATGGACTCCACTAGTTCACACTGAGGTAGTAAAATGGGTTCCTTGAACATGGGTGTGAACTCATCAGATAATATTTTAGTACGAACTCGAATCAAACCATCATCATCAGTTATAATGTTGAAATTATTTACATCTAGAGGGTAACTACTCTGAATCCACCGTACTAATTTTAATTCAGCATGTCGTACTTCTTTGTCAGTCAACTCCTCTCCACAGTTTGAACTTTTCCCACTAGCTTTCTCAAGAAATCGGTAGATCCAACCAACAACACGCACATTTTTAGAGAAAGAAGCAAAGTGTGTGAACATGTTTTCTCTTACATCGCCTGTGTTGTACAAATTAACAGCCGTTCTCTTAGATTCCTCTTCCGTAGGGGCAATTTTCACAGTTAACCACTTGTTCTCATTCTCTAGGAGCCACTGAGGACCCTCCCACCATTTTGATGCAACAAATTCTGACAACAAGCATCCTCGGCTGAGTATATCAGCAGGATTACAATCACCAGGAACAAATCGCCACTGCTCGGGTGACGTCAACTGGTGGATTTCCTTTACCCGGTTTCCAACAAAGGTCTTCCATTCACCTTTCTTTATCCAGTAAAGAACAATCATAGAATCAGACCAGTACACAATGTTAGAAATATTAGTCGATTTACTAACAACAGAACCAAGCCTTGCAGCAAGTGTTGCCGCTACAAGCTCTTTACGGGGGATTGACTTGTCTTCCATTGGTGCAACTCTGGACTTAGCTAAAACAAATCGAACATTAATGCCATTTTTGTTTTCATACCTCATAAAGGCACAAGTGTCCAGTCCAAGGAGACTGGCATCACTGAATACATGTAAACAAGCTGTGTCAGAGACACCTCTTAAACATCTAGGCACCACAATGCTGTCAATCAAATCAACTTCAGTAAGCCACTGCGAGCACTTCATTTGAATTTCTTTTGGAAGGGGTGTGTGTCCCAGTGTAGTTTGAGCTTAAATGCCATTTGCAATGCAATTTTCAAATGCAGTAAAGGTGCTGATAACAAACCCAATGGATCAAACACCCTACTTATAATCGACAGCAATTTCTTCTTAGTTAATTCATTGATTTTCTCGTTTGGATCGAAGCTAAAGTTGCATCCCAACAGATCATCTAAAGCATGCCATTTGACACCTAAGACATTTTGTGTCACATCATTTCCTGACAAAACCCACCCACGAAGTTGGAAACTGGCTTGAGACATGACATTTGTAGCTTCGGACACAAATTCCTTGGCATCACTCAAGGACTGAAATGAACAAAGGCAATCATCCATGTAAAAGGAAGTTTTTAGTCTTTCAACTAAGTCCCCACTTAGAGTATTCAAATGATGAGTGGTGGTGGCATTCAGCAAAAATGGGCTACACACAACTCCAAAAACTACACGACAGTGACACAGCGTTATAATATGCCCGTCACGCCACCACAAGAATTTTAACATTTCTCGATCCTCAGGGTTCAGTCCAATCATTAAGTCTCCCACAACACCGACCTCCTGTAACCTGAAACGTAATAGGATAGGTACAATACTAGCAATCAAGTTGGGTCCCGTTGCTAAACAATCATTTAGAGAGACGTTTCCAATACTTTTCCCCGATGCATCAAAGACTGGGCGGATTTTATTTGTTTTCCCATAATTTATAACTAGTCTGTGAGGTAGAAAGTGCCCTATGTTTTCATCAGATGTTATTTCAATAATCGCATCTGTTTCCCATTGTTTAAAAATAGTATCATACGCATCATAGAGTCCATTGTTATCAAAACGGCTTACTGTTGATTTCAGACGTCTTTCAGCTATTACACGATTAGTGGGAAGAGGAGGGGGGGGGGGGTGCTCATCAATCCAGGGCAATGTCACTACATACCAACAGTTTTCTCCTTCGAAACGAATTGTGTCTTCAAAATTTCGCAAACATCTATCATCTACGTCTGACCTTTTTGTTTCTGTCTGTTTCTCAATTCCAATAACTTCTAAGTGCCGTAAAGGATGGTGTAAATTGAGCAAAGAGGTCACAAAGTTTGTCATACTGCTTACTTCTTACCTCTCTGCGGTACCCAGGAGACACCATCCAAGCTTCGTCTCAAATGCTAACAGCTTAGAGTCAATACATTTCACACCTGTAACAAGTTCGCCCATAACATCCGCTCCTAACAACACATCAATAGGTCGGTTAACTCCATCATCTGTCAATGTAACACCATGTGCAGCCACCTTCCGTAACAAATGCGGATCATCCACAGGTGGTATCAAACCACAAATCTTCTTCTCCCTAAGTGCCTTAAGAACAAAACTGTTATCACCCTGTGAGCTAGATAGTTCAATTTCATGAATTGGATGTGATATTTCAGATGACACACTCCCACCAAACAGCATACGACAAATATTTTCACGACCACATTCGATCAAACCCAATTTTTCACATGTAGCTTCCGAAATATAACTGCGGTGTGAAGCAGTATCAAGTAATATTCGAACAGTGACACCATGCAATTGTGCTACTAATGTTTTTAAAATGACAGTTCCACTAGGACCAGCAAATAACGATGCTGTTCTGCTGGGTTCACCAACACACATGATATCATAGTGCCACCCTTTACATTTACCACAATCTATTCTTTTCCTACACTGCTGTCTCGAGTGACCTTCCTGCAAGCATGCAAAACAAGCTCGTTTTTCTTTAACAGTTTTACGACGGTCCTCAACCGACATTTCTTTAGAACACTTGTAAGAGGGATGGTTCTCATTACAAAACAAACAGGTTAGGGTTACTTTGTGTGGTCGTCCTGTTTGCTGATAACTTACCCGATTCTGCCTGACTGTAGGAGTGAAAGAAACGAGAGCAGCTGCTGTTGGCTCTGTTCTGGGCCCAGTGAATTTATCAACCTCATTCACCTTAGCATGATTACGCAGTCTTTGTTCACTCTCGTCTTATTTACCCAGAAAACACAAAAGTTTTTCAATTTTATTACCACCATCATCGTCCTCATCTGCTGCTCTTCTTTCCCATATTTTCAAAACGTCAATGGGGAGACATTCTTCAATGAGTGGAACTAAGATTGCTGCCCTATCAGAATTCATGCCTAATGTTTCGAGGGATCTCAACTTGGTACTTATTTTATCATACAGGTCAGTCACAGATAAATCTGAGCGAACCAATTGCAACAAATCTTTATACATACAATTTATAACCAACTCATCTTTACCAAAACGATTCTTTAAATGTTCCAAGACTTTAACATAATTCTCACTTGTGTGTGGATAACTGTCAACTAACTTCTTAGCCTGTCCCTTCACTGACATTTTCAAGTAACTAAACTTATCAACTTTCGTAATGTTGGAATCCTCATGAATCCTTTGAAATTGTGTCCAAAAATTTATCCAGTTACTTGGACCCAAGTCGAATACCTCAATCGTAATTTTCGGTAGCCTTAACCTCTCTGACGGCATGGATGACGACGCCGAAGCCACGTTGCTCTGTACGCTGAAATGATCTCCCTCATCAACACAACTGGCAACACTAGGTTTTAATCCTTCCACTTTATCCTCGGCTTCAAGACGTGCGAGCAGAAGGTCTTCTTGAACAGTAACACAGTGCATTGTTTCTTCGATACAGGCATCCTCGTTTCCGTCAACATTCAACAACTCGTTCAAGATGCTTTCGTTCAATTCTTTTAAGGTATCCGCAATTGTTCGGAGAGTATTTATTTTCACACATAAGTTTTGGAAATCGGCTTCAACTCCGACCGCTCCAATAGCTTTCGTCGCACTTGCCTGATACGCACTTCTCTTCTTTTTCAATTTTTCAATCGTGGCCATTGCAAGGCAACAAATTCAAAACAAACCAAACCAACTTTTTCAATACAATCCTGTCAATGGTCGGCAAAATGTTACAAATCAATTCTTCAACTCATGTCTACAATTCAAGAACAATCACTTTATTTGTACCCAAAGAGCATCACTATCCAGCCATTACATTCAGTTACTCAAGACCTGTTCCATCTTGCTCATCAATGCCCCAAGGGTGCATACTTACAAATTTAATTACAGAAACACATTCACAACAATTACGGATATCACCCTGAAATTTTGAACGGTGATAAAGGGCACTACCAGATGTTCATCTACGGTATGTGACTTTCAAAAATCGGGTAAACTACAAAATGAACATGTCGGCCAAGCGAAGTTGAAACATTTAAATACACTTATCTCGCGATTTAACCATCCTAACGCAGTGAAACTTGGTACAGCAAATGACTATACAAATTCCAATACACTGACATTTAATTTAGTTCAATTGTTTACATAACCTCAAGATGGCGGCTGTGCGAAATTTTAAAATTATTTTTTTATTTCTTGTGTTCTAATCATGCGATCGAAATCAACGTTTGAATAATTAAGTACATAATAATCCTCATCTGATAGTTCATAACTCTATGGCCTATATAATTAAAATCCAACATGCCGACCATCCGAAATATTTAGACGGTTCTCAATATCTATTAATCTATGCCAGTAATCAAACTGATTTTTATGTGTATAGTGGCTATAAACATAAGTTCACCTATGGGACGTTCAATAACCTGGTGAGCACAAATCCAACATGGCAGCGACGCGAAATTTAAATATTCAAATGGACGTTTCTCGCGATTTAACCATCCGAGCGCAGTGAAACTTGGTACGGTACATGCTTATATAAATTTTAATTTTATTTTCATAACCACAAGATGGCGGATGAGCGAAATTTTAAAAATCTTGTTTTAATTTCTTGTCCTATTCATGCGATTGAAGTTTGAATAAAATACCTACACAATAATCCTCATGTAATAGTACGTAACTCCAAGGCCTATGTATAAATAGCAGCTAGTGTAAATATTTGATAAAAGTGGTAAAATATTATAACAGAGGTTTAAAAACTATAAAGTTACTTTCCTTAGATCAAGTGTAATACGGAATATTGATAGTATTTAGAAATTCTTATTGATCATTTAATAAAATTAAACTAAGTTGTGGGAATGTGTATCCAAAGATTCGGTGACTTCTTCAATCACTGTTTGAACCAAGTAGAGCAGTGGTGCTTTTACGAGACTTCACCCGATTGGAAGATATACGTATTTCACATTCTTCTTTATTGGTAGGTAATTAGATTAATTCTCCTGTATTAGGTAGTAATAATTAAAATAAATTTAGTGTAATTTGGTGTAAACATCTAGGCCAACTTAGATCTCTAGTATGACGACAGTAAACAGTGTTAGTGTCTAATCAGGTAGTGTAACCGTAACGGATTTAAGCTCGTCGTGCAAAGTAAAAGTAAAAAATGCAAATAAAATCATCACAAGATCTCAGGTAAAATTGAATGAGGAGAAAAGTGAAACCGATTGTCGTAATGTAGGCCTACCGCTACCGTCATGCGAATGTCATAACCTGAGAAACGAACTGTCCTCAAAAGACGAAGTTATAAAGCTGCTAAAGGAAGATATTGCTAAGTTATTGGAAGAGTTGAATAAATTAAAAGGAAACAGAGAGGAAAGCAAGGAAACTTGGTCGACAGTGATTGCTGGTAAGGTAAGATTGAATAAGCCTAGGCCTATAAATGGAGTACATGTAACTGAAATTCCCGTCTCAAATTCATTTGGAGTGCTTGTCGAAGAAAATTATGACTTTCCTCAAGAAGAAAAGAAGAAAGTGATAAAGAGAAAAACCAGGAAGATGCGGATATTTGCGGATAGCCACGGGCGGGATGTAGCAGCAAGCGTATTGGAGAGAAGCAGAGAAATGGAGGTCACTTCGACAGTAAAGTGAGGAGCTCAAATTGCAGAGGTCACGAACGGGATGATAGGAGAGTGTGCGTCCCTTGCTGCAAAGGACTACGCAGTGATCATCGCTGGAGCAAACGACGTCTATAGACATGAGAGTAAAAAGGTAATCAAAGATTTAAAGGGTACATTGCCATCCATGCAAAAAACAAATGTCATTATTGTAAACATTCCGCAGAGATACGATTTAATTCCCAAAGCATGTGTAAATGTATAAATAGAGGCTACAAATGGAAAAATTCATAAAATTTGTTAGAGTTTTCCTAATGTCCAAATTGTAGATGTAAGTAAATTAGACAGGAAGTTCCACACTCGGCATGGCCTACACTTAAATAGATTAGGAAAAGAGTATCTTAGTGATGAAATCTGCAAAATTGTAAATTCTAATGGTAAGAATAATTCAACGGTAATATCATTAGAGTGGAAGCAGAGAAATTGGTAGAAGAAGCCAAACGTGGGGTTTGGCATTTAGATCTTTTGAAGTCAAATTTAACGGAGTGCAACAATGATATTTCGGATGTGTCTAGCAACAATAATAATAACAATTATGATAATAATAATGTAAATAAATCACCAACACAAGCTTGCAAAAGAAACAAATTTAAAATTTACCACCGGAATGTTCAGTCTCTTTATAATAAAATTGATTACATAAATCTAATGCTTAAAAATGAACTTAAAGACATCTCAGCACTATGCATTTCAGAAAATTGGCTGAAAGAGGAACAACTCGAATTAATTCAATTCCCAGGGTTTATACAAGCTAGTAAATACTCTAGATCTAATATTAGCCATGGTGGTACTTGCATCTTCTTAAGAAATAATTTTGATCATGAACAGATAACAGCTTATGATTATCTAATTATGGAACAGGATTTTGAATTCTCTGCCGTAAAAATACAGCAGTTTAAGTTGATAATTGTATGCGTAAACCGTTCTCCGTCAGGAAAGTTTCCTTTATTTATAGATAAATTAGAATTGTTACTCAATAACATGAGCAAAGTAAATTTCGATATAATAATTTGTGGGGATGTAAATGTGGATTTCTTAAAATTTAATAGAAATTGTGAATTATTAACACAGTTACTAATTTCCTATGGACTGAAACCTACAGTAAATACCCCAACAAGAATAACAACATTTAGTAAAACCACTCCTGATCAAATTTTTATAAATACAGATAAATATCACCATTCAATAGAAGTCTATTGTCCGGGTTTTAGTGACCACCATGGACAAATACTGAGTTTTGAAGTATCCGAAACAATCAATAATAATGATAATTGAGTAAAATCAAAGTGCAGGTCATTCACTGAATCAAATGTTACATATTTCAATGACTTATTAAATAAGGAAACATGGTCAGAAATTTATGAACTAGAAAATGTAAATGATAAATTTAATGCATTTAACAGTACCCTAAAACACTATTTTGAAATAGCATTCCCCTTTAAACGAAGAACTCTTCAAAATAACAAAACTAGCAATTGGATAACAACAGGGATTATAAATTCATGTCAAAGAAAGAAATTTCTACACAAATTATATAAACAATACCACACAACACCTGAATTCAATTTATACTACAAAAAATACACTAGCATATTAAAAAAGGTAATAAGACTAGCAATGAAAATGCATAATGCTAATTTTATTTCCCAATCATCTAATAAAAACAGGGCTATGTGGTCCGAAATAAAGAAAGAAACTGGAAAATCTGCTAAAATACAAAGGAACATTACACTGACCAGAAATAATAAAGTGATTAATAATCCAGAGGAAATAGCAAAACACTTTTAATGACTATTTTCTGGAAATTCCACAAAAATTATTAAATAAATCACAGGTAAATACACTAAATTCTAATAATAAAATAAATATATGCAGTGATTCTTTATTTATAAATCATGTCACAAGTGAAGAGGTAAGAATAGTTATAAAAGAGCTAAAAATAAATTCTGTGCTGGCATTGATGGCATCCCTGATGCAATTTTAAAGAAATGTGCAGAAAATATAATAAATCCACTTACGCACTTAATAAACAGTTCAATTCTCTCAGGAACTTACCCGGATATTTTGAAGTTATCAAAAGTAATTCCAGTGCACAAAAACGGTTCAAAAGATGAATTAGATAACTATCGTCCTATTTCCTTACCAACTGGTATTGCAAAAATTGTGGAAAAAATTATGCATAAGAGACTGATAAGTTTCATAGAAAAAAATAAAATATTATCAAAATCACAACATGGATTCAGAACGGAAAAATCTACACAGATAGCAATTTACAAATGTAGTAATTGTATACTGAAATTAATTGACAATATGGAACCTGTAACTGGCCTATTGTTGGATTTATCGAAAGCATTTGATGTTGTTGAGCATAAAATCATCCTTACCAAACTAAATCAATATGGTATTAGAGGTCTAGCTACTAAATGGATAGAGTCTTACTTAACAAGGCGTAAACAAATAGTAAGCTTGAGACACAAGAATAATGGAACCAAATTACTTAATGAAACATTGTCCAATGACGGAATTATTGAATTTGGAGTACCCAGGGATCGGTTTGGGGCCCACTACTCTTTCTTCTATATATCAATGATATAACACAGAACGTTCATTCAAATAAGGAAATTTTGTTTGCGGACGATACAACACTCGTAATAAAAGGTGAAACTAAACAGGTCATACAGCAGTCTGCTGACTCCGTTACAGGAGAGTTAACCGAATGGTCACAAGATAATCGCCTCATAATACACTATAAAAAAACAGTATGTCTAAATTTCCCCACTATACAGAATAGGAATCCTGCGAAACCCAATATAACATTAAATGGTCATCAAATAGAAAATAAATCAGAAACAAAGTTTTTAGGACTATGGATACAACAAGACTTGAAATGGAATAAACATATACAATATCTGAATACTAAACTGAACTCGATGTGCTTTGCGTTACGTATTTTGAAAACCTGCACTAGCATGCACACATTAAGAAATACTTATTTTGCTTATTTCCATTCATACGTAAGATATGGGATCATATTTTAGGGTATGTCGCCAGATGTACTAAGCACGTTTAGGATACAAAAGAGGGCGATTAGAAGTAAGGCAAATGTTAACTCTAGATAATCGTGTAGACCTCTGTTTAAAGATTTAAACATTCTCCCACTGCCATGCATATATATCTTTGAAAGTATTATGTTTTTTTAAATAATTTAATGAATAAAGATGTTTTTCTTAAAACAAACAATGATGTTCATAGGCATAACACAAGACAAAATCAAAACATTCATATTTCACACACACAAGCATATATCAAAAAGGAACGTTTCACACTGGAGTTAAATTATACAATAAACTACCCCAGTATATAAAACTGGCCCCAAAAATAAAAACCTTTGATAGAATGTTGAAAGCTTATCTGCAGTGCCATTGTTTTTACTCAGTAGTTGAATATCTTAGCGTATAGGAGCGATGAAATCTATAATTATATTTTACTTTTTAATTTAATTGTAATACCTAGCTGTATGTTGTTGTATTTATAGAATTACGTTTTCATATTATGATAATAGAGTGAGGTGTAAATAGTTGTGCAATAAGATTGTATCTATTAAGATTTGCTATTATAATAAGTTAAAGTTATAATATTAGTAATATATACCTGTTAGTTCTTTTATTTTATAGATGTAAATTCTGACGTGTCCTATATCAAAAATGTTTTGAATGCATGTATTTGATCAAATGGAATTAATAAAATCTATCTATCTATCTATCTATCTATCTATAAATATCTATCTAAAAATCCAGCATGGTGACCATCCGAAACATTTAGATGGTTCTCAATATCCACGAATGTATTACATCAAACTGAAAATTTGCACGTTGATAGAGGCAATTAATATAAGTAGCATATATGAAAATAGGCTATTTAGTTGTTAACGTAACTACTTGTTAGTAACAACTTCTTACTAGTATGTAAAATTTAATTTGTATGTGAACTTTATATTCTATTGTAAATCAAAATTTTGTAAGGATATCCATTTCATTTTATTATGTTACTATCAACGCTGATGAAGATATATTTTTCATATTGAAACATGTACGTTTAAAATATTTTATTAAACATCATTTCATAGTACTGACAAGGCGGATTACACAATACATATTATTATTATCAGTGCTTTTTTTTCTAAAAACGATTTAAGGGGTACTCTCAATTGTAGTCAACAAAACATCACGATCTTGCAATTTTCGGCAATTTGCAAAGTCGGTCATTGTGTTTGAATCGTTAACTTTCAGCTTTTTCGATGCCTGAGTAGTGATGTGGGCCGGGTAAATACCCAGTGGGAAGGTAAATATAAATTGGTTATTTGCCTGGGTATATACCGGTACCCAGTGGTCATTTAAATACCCAAAATGAGGATATTTTCAGTTTTTTGAGCTTTGTACAACACTTTTTGACGTGTTGATGAAGTGTTGGACAAACAAGGACTGAAATACACGCATTTGATGCCTTAAATTGAAATCAGGAACAATATTGATCCTTCAAAACTCAGATTAGAAAATATTTTATTACTTTGTGATATATATTTTTTTTACATCAAAAGATGTTTTATTTCTTGTGATGTACTTTGAATTTATTTTGTAAATAAAAAAACTATAATAAACAACATATCAATTTGATTTGAACCGAGTTGTACTTGTACTACTCAATTGATATTTGTCATTGTAAATTGGAATATAGGCCTAAGCCTTAAGTGATTCATTAGGTATGAATAGCCTAATACATTTGTTCAGCTTCATTAGACCTAAATAAAGTAAGGGCTCTATTTTTTTAGAACGTTTTTAGTGTAACTGTTAATTTTCTATTTACTAGTCTTTTTGGGTATTTGATTATTTATTTTGTATATGAATGCTATTACAAACTGTTCTGAAAAACATATACAGTGTGTTAAAACTGTATATTACATCTTTTGTAGAACTTGGCCAATGCTCGGAATAAATTTCCCCCAACTTTTATCTCAATGTTTGCAAAAAGGCCTAGTTCAATTATAACCTGGAGTTTTTCAGGTTAGAACTATTGAATTGTATCTCCTGATCTAATTCCCAATTCTAATTCTGTTTTTTAAGTCCCAATTCTAATTAAATTAAATTTTATTAATAATCTAATGTTGTTACATTTCTAAAAAGTTAATGTAGAATAGTTTGTATACTGTACCGGTACCCTTTTTTAAGGTTCAACTTACCACGACACAAAATTTTTAATGAAAAATCTAAAATACCCAGGTATTTACCAAAATTGGGTATTTACCCGAGTATATACCCTGGGTATTTACCCCGATTTATAAATACCTGGGTATTTTACATCACTGTGTTTGGGTGGATATACAATAGTTCGTTATTTCCTTCAGCCTTCAAAACTAACCACACGCACAAAATAAAAACCTACCCCGCCTTCAAACACTAGCCTGCGTGCTTGGCTTATAAGAACGGAGTGCCGAGTTGCCGACCAAAAGAAACTGATTCGATAGATCGATTTAAATCGAGGAATACACAAATATCCTCCAGCTGATGGATGAACTTCCAAGTCGGAAGTTACATTTGCCGGACTATAAACAAATGTACCAATATCTTTTCTCAAACAGGTTTCAAATGTATAAGGGGTACGCCTACCCCCGCGTTCCCCTGAAAAAAGCACTGATTATTATTATTAATCTTGAATTGTCACATTGGACCACTTGAGTCGTTCCACAATCACTTCTTCTTTGAAGGTAGTTCTGTGGGAAAGGATTTTGGCAAGCGAATAAACCGAACACGTCTTTAAGTAATTTTAAGTATAAAAACTGTATTTACACATAAGATTACAACAGATGAGATTGCACAGAACTTAGCGTAACTTCATTCGACACAAAACTGACACACTGATCGTCCTCTTTTTCTCTCAGCTTCCTCTCGGTTCTTTTAAGCGGCGCCACCGGGTAGTGCCGAGACTGGCGGGAAATCCACGAACGGTTCATCATCTTCCGATTCCCACAATCGGCCATCCTGCAGATCATCCGCCTCGGATGATGAGTCGTCTTCAGCCCATGGTTTGAGGAACTCAGCACAAGTAGTTGTTCGATTGGGGCCTAAGTGATTCCCTTCACGACATACGTCGTAAGTGTCATTTGGCTTGACTCTGGAGATTCTGTAAGGCCCAAGGTACTTTTTCTTCAATTTAAGGCCTGGTCCAATCTGGATTCTCTTGATGGCGACGATATCGCCAACTTGGTACTGTTGTGCAGGCCGTCGACGTCGATCGAACGACACCCTGTTTTCTTGTTGCACTTTCTGGATTTTTGCCCTTGCTTCTTCACGGTGTTCATCTCTCCTGGTCTCAAACTCGTCTAGCATATCTTCATTGATCAACTCAACTATTCTCAGGTCATTTTCACAGCGCATTTTAACTCTTGTCAAAAGTTCAAACGGCGTCTGCTTGATACTGCAGTTGTAAGTGGAATTCATGGCTCTCTGAGTGGCTTCGACGTGTTTGTACCAATCTCCTGGGTTTTCGATGGACAACTTAGCCAGCACAGAGATGATCGTGGAGCTCATCCTTTCTACCTGGCCATTGGCACGAGGGAGTCCGGCTGTGATTAGTGAATGGGTGATGTTGTTGGCAGTGCAGTACTCTTTGAATTCGTGTGAAATATAGGCGGGTCCACGTTCGGTGACGATCTGCGCTGGATTACCAAATACTCCCTTTTGCACGTCCAGCTTCGCCGTAGTTTCTTTCGTGGTCGTCGTTTTAGTGGGATACAGCCACACAAACTTTGTGAAGCTGTCCGTTACTGCAAGGATATGCTTGTATCCTTTTTTCGTTGAATCCAAGGGTCCAAGATGGTCAGCATGGTAAGTGTGAAACGGTGTGCTTTCTTTAAACAAGGGATGCAAGAGTCCTTCTTGTTTCCCAGCCTTGCGGTTGACCAGCAGACACTTTACGCAGTTGGAGATGACACGGCGAACTATCTTCTTCAAATTGGGTATATAAAATTCTCTCTTGATCTCTTCTTCTGTGCGCAGGGCAGAGTAGTGTCCTTTCTCATGAACGGCTCTCACCACCTCGTTCTGCATTGGCCGTGGGACGACAAGTAGATTTTGTCCATCACAGAACTTGATGGGGATACCATCCTGCAGGGTGTAATCCTTGTATGGCTTCGACTTCAGGTGCTCCATGATCGCACACAGACCTTCATCAGCTTGCTGAGCTCGTTTCAGCCTGGCAACGAGTCCATCGACGAGACCGTAGAGGACCATGGGATGGCGACTCAAGGCATCGGCGTGAGGGATTCTCGCACCCGGTCTATGCTCGATCGAGTAATCAAACTCCTCAAACATCATGGCCCACCTTGAAACTCTCGGGGTGAGGTCCTTCTTGTCCATCGTCTTCTGGAAGGCAGAGCAGTCGGTTATGATATTGAACATGATTCCAAGCAGGTACACTCGGAGCTTTTTCAAGGCCGTCACCACAGCTAACACCTCGAGCTCGTAGCTGCTGTACCTTTCCTCCTGTGGCATCGTCTTCTTGCTCAAGTATTGAACAGGATGCAGTTGACCATCGTCTGGGAAACGTTGCAGTAGCACTGCTCCATAACCATACTTGCTTGCACCAGTATGGACTTCCGTCTCGTTAAGCCGGGCTATAGATGATGAGGACTGGATCTTCGGATAAGGCTTTTTTCAGACTCGTGAATGCAATCCTCTGTTCTTGCTCAAACTTGAATCCACCGGTTGACTTCAACAGATCACTGAGCGGCTTTGCAATCTAGGCGTAGTTTGGGATGTACTTCCGGAAATATCCGGAAGAGCCCAAAAAACTGTGGACTTCGGCCAGCGACTTGGGTAATGTTGAACTGCGGCTGCTTTCCTAGGAGATGGTGAGACAGTTCCATCTTCTACAACGTGTCCTAGGAACTCAATTTTCTTTTTCAGGAACTGGCACTTCGAGAACTTAATATCCAGATCATGAGTTTCAGCTACCTCCATCACTTGCCCAAGCTTCTCTATAGCATCATTTTCATCTTTTGCTGGGATTACTACATCGTCCATGTACACTAGGACTGTGCCGGCTTGAATTTGTTCTCTGAATACGCAGCTTATAAAGCGTTGGAACACAGGAGGCGAGTTGCAGAAACTAAATGGAACTTTCAGGAACTCATATTGGCCTGAATGTGTCACAAAGGCCAAATACTTTCTGCTCTCTTCCTTGACTGCGACGTGAAAAAATCCATTTCGCAGATCCAGAGTACTGAATACTCGGGCATCACTCAGCTTGTCCAGGTCGTCATCAATGAGTGGTAGTGGGTATCGATCTTTGACAGCTTTTCTATTCACTGGACGGTAATCTACGCACACCCTCGATGACCCATCTTTCTTCCACACAACTACCACTGGACTAGCGTACTCAGACATACTGGGTGGGATGATGCCATCTTGGAGCCACTGCTGCACTTGCTTCTCTACAATCTCTTTCTCAGCTGGTGATAAGCGTCTTGGGTGACTGTGAATCGGGGCAGATGACCTCGTAGTTCCGCCCCTTAAAACAACAATAATAATGACTGTGAATCGGTTCTTCTTGTTTCATCGTGATGCTCATCTCAATGCTGGTACTCTTCTCCTTGCGTGGCGAATATTCAATGACCATCCTTCTGATTCTCTAAACAGCCTCTTCCGATGCCTGTCCTATGTCCAATTCCTCGCCTGCTATCACGTCGATTCGGTACAAGTACGCTTCTGATATCTCCTTGGACAACTTGACACCGGTTTTGCTGATGGTAGTGACGGCTTGGTCCAGCAAGTCGTTACCCACGATAGCTGGCAACTTGAGTACATCTCCAAACACCACATAGAAATCAGTCAAGTAAGTGTCGTCGTCAATCTGGACTTCGGATGGAAAATATCCTAGGGGTGGCACCTTACTTTCACCGAAACCCTTAAGTACTATGGCGGTCGTCTTCAGCTCCAAATCCCCCATCTCTGCGTAAATGTCTTCGCGGATCAGATTGATTGGGCAGCCCGTGTCCACCAATGCGTTGATCTCCTGGCCCTGGAGCAACAATTCCTTCATCTTCATATTCGACTTGGTTCCCAAAGCGACGTTCACTGTCTCCTTCTCTGCATTCTGCTCAGGATTTGGGCACTTGGAAGCTATGTGTCCGAAGCTGCTGCAATTGAAGCACTTTGGATCCTGACTCTTGTGTGGACATCCGCTGGACTCATGACTGTTCTTCTGACCACAATTGTAACATCACTTTACAGACGAGATCTGCTTCTGCCCGTTGTTTTCTCTTGGTGTATGTTTGTTTGTCGTCATCTCATTTTTTGTCAACTTCTGGGAGTTTCGTGCGTAAGCTCTCTCATAGATCTTCAACTTGTCCTTGAATTCCTTGATGTCCCTTGCTCCATATAGAACCATCTTGGATCCAGTGTCGTCCTCGATGCTATCGATGACGTATTGTATCAACGATTTATCATCGATTGCCGACCTGCTGGCTATTTCTCACATTACCACGAAATATTCCTGAAGAGTTACAACTTTTGTTTTTCGTCGGTTGGTTAGCAGTCGATGAATCTCTGCTGCACTGGTATCATCTCGGAATTCTTTCTTCAGGGCTTTCTTCAACTTGTGCCAGGATATGATGCCACGTTCACTCTGCACGAACAACTTAGCCAGGCCTGACAGTGACTTTTTTGCAAAAACATATTTTGCATCTCGTCCCAGCCCATCAAAGTTGCTGTTTCCTCAAAGTCCACAATCCAACGTCGCACCGGATAGTTCTCGCTGCCGTCATAGGTTCTGACAGAGCCTTCTACATCTCGGAAAGTCAACGTAAACTTGTGTGCAACTCCCCGGTTTGCAGTGTGCCGCGAGTCCACCACGTCCTGGTCGACTTCCCCTTCACTTGAGCTTTCTACTACAGTCTTCAATTTGTGTTTGGTCTTTGTTATGTTTTTATGGTTAGGCCTACCTCCTATTGCTTTGGAGAGTTTCTGGTCTTCGGACGAGCTAGATGAATCCAATGATGATCCTGACATGCTAGAGGTTGAATGTTTCATGGATTTCATACTAGCCATTTTCTCCTTTAACTCACATAATTCTTCCGCCAGTAATTCGTTTGCCTCTTTCATCTTGCTCATCACATCTTTCGTTTTACCAGTCTCTTCTTCTTCATCATCATCTTCGTCTTTGGGCATCCCCAGCAACGAACGGTCCATTAAGTTGTCACAGATGCGTTGCACAAGCACTGCTTTCTCTCCCGTATATTGAATGTTTAACACTGTGCAAATGGCAATTAAATCAGCCTCGGTGAATTCGCACTCAATGAACTTCAATTTCTCCGGGTGTTCTGGTGAGTCACATTCAAACTTGAATCCTGAGAATTCTCTTAAGCGCTGCCTGTTCTTTCGATCACGTGGCAGTTTTTCGAAAATGAGGTTATGTAACGTCTTAATCACGGCCGTAGGCGCCGTCTTAATGTTATTATTCACTTTTTCAATATCTTGTAAACACGCCACTTTGTCCGCCATTTTTCTTTGAGTTCGGCACTCGCACTAATCACTTTTCTTTTCGTCGTCGTCTTAGGGTTCAGGATTCTCGAAATAGTCTTTTGCAGCCTGCTCGAATCACCAAGTCTTTGGAAGTTGAACAGCTACTCGTCTTCTATATTCCACGGACCCACGTCGTCGTCGAACTTGCCAGAAAAATGTCGTCACCTCACGCCTTGGTTTTATCGCTGTAACCAAGATTGCCGTTCCGCACTCAAAATACTTCGTATTTCGGACGAGCCCCCAAATGTGGGAAAGGATTTTGGCAAGCGAATAAACCGAACACGTTTTTAAGTAATTTTAAGTATAAAAACTGTATTTACACATAAGATTACAACAGATGAGATTGCACAGAACTTAGCGTAACTTCACTCGACACAAAACTGACACACTGATCGTCCTCTTTTTCTCTCAGCTTCCTGTCGGTTCTTCTACGCGGCGCCACCGGGTAGTGCCGAGACTGGCGGGAAACCCACGAACGGTTCATCATCTTCCGATTCCCACAGGACTGCTTGGTCCTTGCGCTCTTTCCAGTACTTTTTCATTCTTTCAGATCGGGATTTTCTCAACTCATCTGAAATCTCCATAGGCTTTCTATGTGTCATTTCTACAGAAAATTTGTGAGTTTTAAGAATGGTGTTAATGTTATTTTTCTCCTCGGCATCTGCTGTCTTGAGACCAACTTCTTTGAGTTCTTGTTGGATTTCTTGGATCCATTTTCCTCCAATTTTCTTTCCTAGACTTCTCATTACTAGTTGGCGTACAACAATACATATTAATATACACTAGTGACCAAAAGTTAAGCATAATCACTAAACGAGGCCATACCACCTGATAGGAATGTCAGACGGATTACTGAACAAACAGAAGCTGAATCACACACCATATGTCACACAACTAGTAAAAAAAAAAAACAGTGTCAGAAAGGTTCTGATAGCTAAGGTACACCTTTGACAACAACTAACAAAACTTGGTAATGTCTTCCACAACAAAATATGCTGTTAATAGTGTGTATGGTTACCTTTAAAGGCCACACATTCTTCGCAGCGACGTGGCATGCTCTCTATCAGATGGTCCCAGAGCTCTTGTGGCAGTTGATCCCATTCCTCCGAAAGGGCAATGCGAAGGTCTTGGAGGGTCCTTGGTGGACGCTGACGGGATGCAATTCGCCTCCCAATGCATCCCAGGCATGTTCTATAGAATTCAGATCCTCAGACCTCGCTGGCCAGTACATGCGATGAATGTCTTCCCCAGCCAGAAACTCATCCACCAGAGCAGCGCGGAGCGGTCGGGCATTATCGTCCATTAAGAGTCGAACATGTGGTCTCAGTACCTCAACCCTGAATCTCCGAGCGATCAGTGTTCCTCGGACCACCCATGAAGATATGCAGATCCGTACGGCCATTCAACATGATGCCGCCCCACACCTTGACTCCACCACCACCATTCTGGTCCGTTCCACGATGTTCGTGTGGTTGTACTGGCTACCCAGTTCTCTCCGGATTAATATGTGCGATGAGAATCGTTCTGCAAACTGAAGTGGGATTCATCTATGAAGAGCACATGCCTCCATTCATTCACGGTCCAGTTTCGACGTTGATGGTCCCACAGTAAACGGGCCCGTCTCTGTGCTGGAGTGAGCGAGACGCATACCTCTGGACTTCTGGCAAACAGTCCTGCTGTTCTGAGCCTCCGGTACACAGTTTGCCGGGAAACGGCAACCCTTGAGATGGCTGCAAGCTCTGCCAATTGTCTGGTAGGTGCACTCCGATTTCGTTGGGCGGTTAAGGCCAGATATCGGTCCTGCTGTGGGTTACTCTTGGTCGACCTGGTACTGGCCTACGACTAATATCTCCTGTGTCTCGAAATCGTCTCCAAAGCCCGGAAATTACACTTTGTGGCACATTCAAGGATACGGCGACTTTGGCCTGTGTCTGGCCTGCTTCCAAGCGGCCGAGTATTCTACCCTGTAAAACGGGGTCCAAATGGCGTCGTTGTGCCATTATGTTGTCACGTTCACCACGAGGTTACACTCCGCATACTATAACAGGACAAACATGACTGAGGGAATATGGAGCGCAGGCACTGGCTGTGTTTAACTTGCGGTTACGCCGCTAGTCAAAGCAGGGAATACTCCTTTCCTATACAGAGCGAACACGTAAGTTTGGCAGGTGCATACGTCGTGTGATTTGCGGTCTATTTCCTGTTGCCCTGCTTATTCGTAACTTATGCTTAACTTTTGGACACTAGTGTATATGTCATAATATAGGGTCCAGATGTTGATGCCGTAAAAAAGTTTAAAAAATGCACTTAAAATATTGAAAAATGACTGTAATAAATGACCTAAAAATTCGAAAATTGAGAAAATGATCTTATAATAATAAACTCACTAATATTTCAAAAAATCGAAAAATGCACTATAAAATGGAGAAAATGATCTTATAATAATAATTTCACCAATATTTCAAAAATGAAATCTTAAGCTCAAACTGAAAAGTCAATCAAAATAGATTTCTACCACTTCAAAAAAGGTTATGTTCACTTTAGTCTGAGTTGCACAGCACTACGAATGTCACTCAGATGTTGTCAAATGTTTTTATAACTTGAAAAGCTGCGTTCAACATCAACTGATGTGATCCGATCATACTTGAAGTGGGGAAGGTTGTTTGCTGCTAAATCCTCCTCAATCCCATCCATGCAGTAGTTTTCACCAGAGAGAATGTCTGAGATTGTGCATGATGTTTTATACCCGGTGTTTTTGTCCAGTACTTTTTTCAGATTTCATGCAATAGCCTACAGCAATTTCGCCATGATTGTTGCCGACTAGTTTCCACCCACTTGATTAAGGAAATGGAATCAACTATTTCTTCGCCCATTTTCTCCAACAATGTGATTGCTGCTGTCAATAACGCAAAATTTGATTTTATGAATGCCAAACTACCTTCAATGTTTGGTTCAGATAGCATGTCCTGGGCAATTTTTATTGCTGCAACTTCTTCAGTGTCAAAACTCTTGTTGCATCCGGGGGATGCACCCTCATCCCCTTCTACCTACGACACATACATCTAACCCCCCCCCCCCCAAAAAAAAAACGCCTTCGGAATACATTATAAAATTCTACTACACATCTAAGCCTAATACTTCTGCAACAACCTCCAATAACCCCGCAACTTGAACTTCATCGACCCGGCCAGCACCTCACATCCGGAGAAATGTGCAATTGTGCACACTCAACACTCAAAAGGCTATAAAGCTGTAGAGGTGAGGTAACTAGGGGTCAGTCTTCCTTAGTGTTGCCTAGTGCCAAACCGCTTCCGAGGGCCGCTCCGACGACCGCCGAAGGGTAAGTGTCTAGCGACTGTAACTCCTCACACAGACATCCACACTTTCACCCCCTAGTGCTTGGATTGTAATAAGCATCTGATTTATTAACTGCTCTGCCAATTCTAGGAGTACTTCAAGTCAGAAGTACTCATTAAATTCAGACATATTATAAGCAACTGGTCTTTTAGTTTATTTATTTAATTGTTAAGATCCTGCCCTTCATCCCTCGTCCCGGTAGGATACAGGTAACACTTAATTAATTGTTCCGGGGCTTCCGCAGTCAGTCACTCGTCTACGTCACATTACTTGTCTTGCTTGTAGCGCGAGCTGTCAGTCGCCCACGTTAGCATTAATCATAATAGCAGCTCAGCTGTTTAGAGCCTTCTACACCAAACCGCCCTTAATCCCGATATCGCATCCTCGAACTACCCAATCAAACAGTACATTTGGGAGTTCTCCTTTCGAGCTGCTTCCACGCTCTCGAACCAGTCCATAACCGACAACTCTTACACTCGAGTCCCATGCATTCCCCCATCTACTCATATTTCATCCCCCCAAATATTACATTGTGGGGGGCACCCTCTCAGGTCCCCTAAAATTGGAGGACGCACGGGGTACCGTGACGTTGTTTTAGGACAACGCCCCAGGGATTACATACAACGTAATTCCGCGGAAAAGATCCCAAATTACCTTTTACAAGCCAAGCATACGCCACTCAAATTGAAAAATAATTTCTGGGTACGCTACCGAGTTCATAGCACCAGTACACTACTATTATTTACCCCCCCCCCAACCCCCCAGACATATTCAGGGATTTAAGAAGCACCCTTTAACAAAAAAACAACGATTTTTATACCCCCAAATAAAAAAGGTACACCTTGAATAAGCGATAGATTTTTATCTTAATTAATTACACGCCCACCCGAACCCCCAGTACCCCAGAAGGGAGAGCAATGGATAGCACGCTCCACCACCCCGTAGAGTAAGGGGAGATTACGTAATAACAGGGACATTCTTCCCACGGATTGGTTCGCCCGAATACATCCATATATATTTAAATACTGAGGTTGAGATCGATACACATAATAAGAAACGCATCCCTGCAGACAACACGCCCTTGTACATCCATACTTAACGATCACAATACGGAATTCCCCCCCGAACAAGCCCGGCATATTCACTAACGGTAGCAGCCTCACACCAGGCTAGGATATACCTTTATACAGACACAGCCTGTTTTTTTACACATACAATATGGCGCCTCATGCCGAAACACCGTATGTACCACGAACACAAGGGAGGAGGCACTTCCTGCACACTGATAGGGAATTGGAAATACTCTTCACCCACCTTCGAAGCCGCCAGCGCCGAATGTACAAAGTGCAGGTACATATACAGGCTCTAGAGGCGAGGGTAAGCGCGGCACAGGATAAATACATCCGCACCCCCACCGCCACGCGGAAAGCGCTCCTCACCCGGTCACATCGAAATTTGAACGACATCCATAGGGCATTACAGACAAAACATATTAAAACACAGAGGATCCATAACAAAATTAACATGGTTTATGGTCACCTCCCTCCCAACGCGACCCTCCAACGCATCAGGGCGCAGCATGCGATTTTTCATCGCCATTTCGCACAGCTCGTTGCCGAATATAGGCGGCTGAGCGTCCAGTTAATCGAGCTATACACAGCCCAATCCAATTAGGAAGGAGGGCGGCGTGGCCATTACATATATGCCACATACCACATTCTCGCTTCTCGAGAACACACAATCACATACATTTAAGCCTCCACGTCCACATATTCCACCCTCCACGCTTATACTGCCCCCTAGTACGTTACTGCATTTGCGAGCGAACGACGGCCCTACGTCCCACCGAAAAGCCATACTGGTACACAGACAAAACCCATTTACACCCACAGAGGAGCCAAGACGACTTAAACCTAAAATCACCCTCCTCCAAAAGCTCCGAACACCGGATGCATCCCCTGAATGGATTCCGGGCGCTAAAACTGCATTAGCCATCCGAGGGTAAAAGATGTACTCCTTACGGTAGACACCCGCTCAGGACATAGCATTGTAGATCACACACCTAGCACCCAGGGCCATTTTCCTTTTAGGCACCTAACATAGCTATAAATAGAGAGTAAGACATGTCGAGGCTAGCTGCACATATAGCAGCTAAACGTGTCTCACCATCCCCATAAGTCCCCAGGGACATAATATACCAGGAAAGCATGGGCAAAAGCGCCAAACGCGCTATGGCATCTGGTAGCCATATTCTTAGCAAGTGTCGGTGCCAATCCCACACAATGCCCATCCACATCCTAATTATAAGTTGCATGTTTAATTGTTAAGAATGTACTACCATATATTGTATTATTTTAATTGTGTACTTGTATTATACTTGGTTCAGTCAGCAAACGCCAGAGTAAGGATTGTATGTACAGTGAAACACATGTTTCCACATCAGCTATCAGACCAGGTCATTCCCACACAACCGGATACTGTCTCCCGAAGCACAACGCTGACATAGCGACTGCCGCACTTTCATAGCAACAGATGTGCACTGAAAGTCACGTGCCCAGGCACACGCATACACAGCCGTGCGTACTCCCGCACATTTCCCCGGAGTAACAGCGTAAGATCGCGGAAAGGTTTACCTATAGTCGACTCCCACACATACAGTATAGGTCACACATTAGTATGGCGGGAAACATATCCGCATGACATCTTCGCGCTAACAACCACACCTAGGCATAGGTCCATTAGTTGACCGACGGAAGATTCACTTACCTCACAACAGGGTCCGCAGGACATACATGTCTTCACAGGATAACTATATACACATTCTACACTAATAACGACCTACATACGGCGTAATTTTATATACATTCGGTGCCGACCGACAGAAGATGAAAATACAATAGCACAACAATTAGTGGCACCGCATCACATAGCAACAGCCATTTTATGCAAACACATCCATACTAGGATCACCACGAAAGGTAATGACACACATAGCTATGTTTCCCACACAGACACGAGGTGCACGGATTATAGAAGCGACCTCATCCCAATTAATTATCACCGAGTCAGTTAATACTTTAGCAGGCTTTATTCCATATACCAGGTCCATATACGATAACAAACGTAGCTTACGGTTAACCTCATGGACACCACAATAACACAGGTTAGCGGCCTTCAGTACAGGCCAAGACTTCCTATTACAATAACACAGGTTGGCGGCCTTCCTTACAGGCAAAAACTCATTACCACGGGTTAGTTGCCATCGCCACATTCAGCGACGAGATACAACAATTACACAGGTTACCATTCACGCAGGATATATGACACAACAGGTCATCAGGACCACACACCTGTCGGGAAATGGATAAGCACATACTTACAGAGGACAAACAATATTATACGCCATAAACTCAGGTTACATTCTCTAATACATCTCACTCAGTCCCGACACATGGACGTGCACACCGATTATGAGCAGTGACGCGCGGTCCATCCTCGGTACCGGAAACATTAATGCTACCACAGCATCTCAGCCTGTGCATAGCAGGGCTTCCAACACGTAGGCTACACGCCACATATGGCGCAGAAACTCACACACACTCCCTTCTATATTTTTTTCCCCCTAACATGGGATCTTTAATTTTTGTTGTTGTTAGACGGTCGCATTGACCACACAGCAACGGCATAGGGACATGCTTTACAAACAGTTCACCAACAAGGCGTCTCCATTCATAGCCAACGATTAGGGAAATTCATTCAAAATTTAATTGTTTCATTCATAAATTAGTCAACGAAGCCAGTACTCGCGGCAAAAAAACGTTTGATTGGGGCAATTCCTCTAACTGGCTGCACAGGGACCCATTCTTTCATCTCCACGCCAATTTATGAACTGTTCGTCATAGTCTGCCATATGCCGATATACCATTCAATAATGAAGTCACAATATATTTTAACAAGAGCCACAAGCCTACCACAGGACCCAAAAGTCCTTATAGCGATCCCATTAAATATATTTACCCATTCGACACACACTTGTAACCACAATAATTAGTTGGCCAAAATAAACATCTGCATTTTCTCTCAGGCACCAATTCATACCGATGTACATATCCCCATATGTATATACGTGTAGCATTAACGCTATGGCTCATAATTATTTTATGTTCAGTGGAGAAGTATCGTGAAACACGTCAAAGAGTCTTTTCCCAAAAACAATATAAGATAAATATCCAGCCATTAATATATATATATATACAGGCAGCCACTACGTCCATGGTCCATAAGTACCTTACGTTTTCTTAGGAGAGTACTGTACAGTCTACATTAACCCCCCCCCCCCTAGGGTCACAATATAAGGTAAATATAAGCCATGGGCGAAGGAATGCCAAGTTTTGTAGATAATAGTGAACGAAGGCCCAATTATTTGCTTCCTTAAAACACTAAATATGCACTTGTGTACACAAACATTTTATACACGTTAAGGGAACATACTCCCCCGTCAACACATTGCATTACAGTGCTACAACATACAGCTGTCACTTCCATACAGCAGGTTGTCCGGTAGGCATAGCCCATTACGCTACCACACGGGCATTCAGGCATTTGCGGAATACAGTAGAAATAGTACTGACTACACATAAATATCCCTAGTTTATACACCCCGAGGGAACTATTATTGATCCCCATAGCATTTCTGCATTTTCCCGGAGTACGCGGGACTAGACCACGGAAAAAATATTCTACAGGACAACACACATTGCCATCCACGCGGATAGGGTCGCAACAGGCCTCCATACATTGTCCATACCTTATACACAGAGGGCGCAGTAGCTCCGGTTTTTTACTATCATTTGCTCCGTTTTATCACGCTTTCATGACAACGAATTCCCACAAACGTTCTACACCTTAGAGAGAAATACTTAGATTTCCCATTGCATACACAATGACCTCCTGCAGTCACAATCACACTCTCTCATCCACAAGATATTTTGCATGCCAACTCTACATAAACAACATCCACTCGTGTCTCCAGACGACACATGCGCTTTTCATACCGTTCGCCAAACGTCAACACCGACACCAGCCATTTTATTCAGTAGCTCACAGAGCTCCTGTCAAATCAGCCTAGCGCGCCAGTAAACACTACTCCCACAGAGCGTTGTAGCCAATTAGCGCAGCGTATTCAGCCCAGCGATAACCGCTACATGACACTCAACATATACACCTCTTATCTTAGGTTCCGACGTCTCTCCTCCCTCCCTACACGTGACTTACAGAGAGCAGCCATTATTTCACTCGGCGAATCATCACACGCGCGCGCCATTCAAATGCCATTGCGACCGGAACATCTACTTCCCGAAGTATACACTGCCTACCAGGATAGACCCATATTTTTTATTTGTATTCACCCCCCCCCCCCCCCCCCCAATGTTAGGGTGGCAAGACACACTTTTGCTCCCACACACTTCCGCATAGCGGAATAAATAATTTTGACCACTATCCCCCCCCTACAAGGTGGATTTCGTCCACAGAAAAGGATACACAATAGAGCACGCAGAGGCGGCATTCTGGACACGATTTGTTCAGAGCAAGGCGGCGCACAGAGGTGCAGCCTACTAAGATAAAAATATTCCTCCACACAGCGACAGTCGGCAGTGCCGATACCGACACCACTCGCGGACGCGAATTTTCATACAGCGCCCATTATCCTTTTGTATCGAGATCCAACACAGATATATGACAAGCTTTTACCCAATACTGCATATCTTTTGAGGATATACTAAAGACAATATGCTACAGGAAGGGAATATCGATCACAGGGTATCCTGATAAATCCCCGTGATCCTTCCAGGAATGTATAGTACAGTGTTACTATGTTCAGAGGTTCTTTTTATTCAACTGACCAATATTAGTATATAAGATATATAGAGTATAAGTACAGGTTATATCTTGTACGATGCAGACAGCAGTATACTACGTTATACGGCAGCAGATGCAAAAAATTACAGCACATTGATCCAAGCTTAACAGCATTCCCCCTCCCATCACACAGCATCTACACTACTACATCTTACACATTATCCCCCCATCCACTATTAATGCGAGGCACTTGGTGGTCAAGCAACTGCCAAGGTGCACACCATGCTTTTTCGCTCTTGGCTAAATGTTATTCAACAATTCGGAGCTACAAAGCTAACAGCTTAGCGTAAAAGGAATTACCTGCTAACATAATTATATGAGATATTATATTTTCATCCCGCATGCCATTTTTACCCGGATAGGGATCATTAACGTTGCATGCGAATCTCTAGCACATACGTACCCCTACCTACTTCAGTACGGACTCTAACAACCGCACTGAAAACCCAGTTCCTGGCCAATTACGATCCTCACCCTCACCAGTAGAGCGATCCTTACACTTAACGTTTTCCATACATCCCCTTAGGACACAATTCCTTGGCCCTGTCTCACCGTCCGTTCACCCCATTACTAAAAACTTTAACATGCATACATTTTCCCACTGACATGGAAACACCCTTCCAAGTCCCCAATTTTCCCCACTAACATGTGAGAGGACACACGCAGCTGAAATTAGCTAGCCATCCGAAAGATAGTATATTTAGCCATCCGAAGGCCAGGAGCAACGAGGTGCACTGTGCCAAAACCAGTCCCCCCCACCCAGAATAAATACCACCCCCACACAAACATACACTCGCTTGACACTATAATCATAAGGCTTGTGTTCAGAGGTGCACTTTGGAAAATGAGACGCTATTTTTCTTGGGAAAATGGGATATTGGTGTTGACCTGGACGAAGGGCCACCATAGCCCATGACATGGACTCTGACGAACGACGGAAGTTCGACGCGGAGATGGCGTAGTGCAGGCAAGCGTTAAAGTTGGCGGGTGTACCTAGCCTGTCCCCGTCGCGGCGAAAAGCTACACCCATTATGCACTACTGTCAGCGACGCCAGACCTGCGGGTGGAACCTTGACGGTCCGACGGGAGAAATAGCCCACTCAGCGTCGGACGGATAGAACATCCACCCAGGGACGACCAAATTTACTAAACTTTTAGTTAATTTATATGTTAAGTAGTGTCCTTAAGGCGGGGGACGAGTCTTCCTTTCGAAGGGAGTGAAGAAACACAGCCCGCACCCGGACGTGCGGTGAAGAGGACACACACACACTGCGTGACGCACACACCCATGTTGAATCCCACGCCCGCTGAACTTGAATTAAATAAGGAATGCAGGGCAGTGCATTCAACACCGCCCACTTACATGTTGGTCAGCGGACCTCGAGTTTTTTTTTTTCATGTCGACATTTCGGGTCGTGAGGGCTTGGGCAACCATTACACACGTCACGCAGATACAATCCTGGCGAAATGATCACGATTCACCCCCCTGGCCGAGGTAACGATCACCGATGGTATCTTTGATCCTACCCCAGGAGGGGGGGGGGGGGGCAGGACATATTTGTATTGCCTTGCGAATGCGTCATAGGGATCCTATGGTCCCTAGCCTATTTCAGGCGTTCCTTTGCGATGATATGTGATATGCGATTTACGATGTTATGCAATATGCGATTTGCAATGATATGCGAGATGCGATATCCAATTTACGATGAGATGCGACATGAGATATGCGACTTGCGATATACGATCTGCGAGATATGATATGCGATATGTGATTCGCAATGATATGCGATATTAGAAGCAACTGGTATTTTAGTTTATTTCTTTAATTGTTAAGATCCTGCCCTTCATCCCTCGTCCCGGTAGGATCCAGGTAACACTTAAGTTAATTGTTCCGTGGCTTCCGCAGTTAGTCACTCGTCTACGTCACATTACTTGTCTCGCTTGTAACGCTAGCTGTCAGTCGCCCACGTTAGCATTAATCATAATAGCAGCTCAGCTGTTTAGAGCCTTCTACACCAAACCGCCCTTAATCCCGATATCGCATCCTCCAACTACCCAATCAAACAGTACATTTGGGAGTTCTCCTTTCGAGCTGCTTCCACGCTCTCGAACCAGTCCATAACCGACACCTCTTACACTCGAGTCCCAAGCATTCCCCCAGCTACTCATATTTCATCCCCCCAAATATTACATTGTGGAGGGCACCCACTCAGGTCCCCTACACTCTGCACTATTTCATTAACTAACTTGAAGTTTTCGCAATAATACATACACGTGATTAACCACGTTCCCCAGCGCGTTATAATAGGTTGTGGAGGTAATGCAATGTCTGGAACGTCAGCTGTAAAACGTGAGATTGGCGAGGGTGCACGCTATAAGCCTGTCTACACTGAGGTAAAGAGCCCTTACTTTTCCACAAACTCTGTGCAGTCCATGGGCAAGGCATGTAACATGGACCATTTTAGAATTGAGTGCCTTCAATAAATTAGCTGCTCGTACCATATACGGTGCAGCTTCAGTTAAAAATTAAAGTACATCGTCATGTTTGATGCCCTCAGGCCACAGAAGAAACATAGCATTATCAAACAGTTTTGATATGGTCGTGGTGCTGCCCTGAGACAAGTAATGGAAAAGTATCGTGAAAGACGGAAGGGATTACACTTCGCATTTATGGACCTAGAGAAAGCATATGACCGGGTGCCCCGGGGAGAAGTCTGGAGATGTTTATGAGCGAAGGGAGTCCCAGAGAAGTACGTGCAGTTGGTTCACGAAATGTACAAAGAAACAAGAACACAGGTTAGAAGCAGCGTTGGACTTACAGATTGGATTCCGGTTCGGGTAGGTTTACACCAAGGTTCGGCTTTAAGTCCATATCTGTTTGACCTAATTCTGGACGAAATGTCTTGTGGATTAAGAGACCCCCCCTGGTGCATGATGTTTGCGGACGACATTGTGTTGTCATAGATGTCATAGAGGAAAAACTGGAACAGTGGAGGACAGCCTAGGAAGACCGAGGACTCAGGATTAGCAGGAAGAAGACAGAGTATATGAGGTTCAATACAGCTCAAGACTGTGAGATCAGAATGCAAGGGGAGACGTTAAATTGAGTGGAGGAGTTCAAATACCTGGGTTCGGTGGTGACTGGAGTTGGAGATCTGGATGTGGAAGTGTCACACAGGATTCAGGTTGGATGTATGAACTGGAGGAAAATGTCACGAGTGCTCTGTGACCGCAGGATCAAGCCTAAGTTTAAGGGGAAAATATATAAAACTGTCATAAGAGCGGCATTGCTGTATGGCTCTGAAACATGGCCTGCACGGAAAACGCACACAAACAAGCTTGACGTCACAGAAATTAAAATGCTCAGGTGGATGAATGGAGTGACTAAGCGTGATAGTGTGGAAAATGTCAAAATAAGAGGAACATTGAAGGTTGTGGAAATATCTAAGAAGATACAAGAAAAGAGACTTGAATGGTACGGGCATGTGAGAAGAAGGGAGGAATCCTACGTGGGGAGGAAGATGCTAGACATGCAAATTCAGGGAGTGAGACTGCGAGGCAGACCTAAACGAAGATGTGTACAGGAGGACCTCAGAGAAAAACAGTTGTCGGAAGAGGATGTGTACGACCGGTCTAAATGGAAGAGAGCTGTCAGAAACATCGACCCCACACAGGAGTGGGAATGATGTAAAGAGAAAGAAGAAGTAGAAGAAGAAGAATTGGTCTTTTCTAACACTTCAGCAGTCAATAAAAATATTTCACCTGGTGTATGCACTTCTTAAGTTCCGATCACAACTTTGGCTATATGACGCCCCATAGCATCTAATGTTTCGTCGATTGACACCCATACTTCTTCCCACGAGTTTCAGATCTTAACTTCAGTCACCCTCTTACACTCTTCATCAAACCATGTGGGTCTCTCTGATTTTCTTTCCATCCCCATTGTTTTCTTAGCTGAATTGTCGATAGCTTTTTTTATAGTCAACCATTTTTGTTCTACGTTATTACTGTCTCGCATCGTTCCTTGTTCTTGTTATAGAGCCTGAGAGACTTTCTGGCAGTGTTATTCGCAAGTTTCTGCTGATTTCAATGCTGCAATATTGTACCTTTCTCTCCTAGTATGACTTTCTTTCTGAGCGTTTGATGTCCTTATCTTGGCCATCACAAGAAAATTATCTGAATCCACATTGGGACCACGAAGAGTTCTTACGTCCAACGGTTTGATTTATGTCGCTGGTCTATCAGTACATGATCAATTTGATTGATGGTTTCACCATGTGCCCTTATGTATCTCCTTATGGGGAAACCTGGTAGACCCCACTATCATATTCAGGGAAGCTGGGAAGAGGATCAATCTTATTCCATTATCATTAGTAGATCTATGTTTACTATGGGCTCCATTTACGGGCTGGAACATGGTTTCTCTTCCAAGTTGTGCGTTAAAATCACCAAGTACGATCTTGATGTCATTCCTTGGGCACTTATCATAAGCTTTATCAAGTGCATCATAGAAATGATCTTTTAGGTCTTCAATAGATTCTTCTGTTGGTGCATGTCCATTAATTATACATAGGTTGTTTTTTTAGTTTTGGCACCTGTTATATTTGGATTAAATAACTCACTTAGATGGTTCCAAGTTTCACAGGCCCTCGATGTAGTCCCCACCGTTGCGTACGTGTTCCCAGCGATGCGGAAGTCGTTGGATCCCGTTGGCACTGCCCAATCTATTGATGGTACGAAGAGAGGGCTCGGCAGCCTGCTTAACGCCATTGTCATCTTCATCTACGGGATGAGATCATAGTCGCAGGGACTGATGTCGGAAGAATATGGGGGGTGATAGAGGACCTCCCAGCCCCAGCGATCCAACATTGCCGACACAACGCCTGCTGTGTGTGCCCTAGCATTGTCATGCAGAACGATGGGCGGTGTAACCATGTGGTGGCGCCGTTTCCTTCTCAGAGCTCCTCTGAGATGGTCTTGCAGAAACGAACAATAGTACGCCGCATTAACGGTTTGTCCTCGGGGAACGGTGTGGCAGCGCTTCCGTACCATTGAAGACGTTAAGCAGGCTGCCGAGCGCTCTCTTCGTACCATCAATAGATTGGGCAGTGCCAACGAGATCCAACGACTTCCGCATCGCTGGGAACACGTTGTACGCAACGGTGGGGACTACATCGAGGGCCTGTGAAACTTGGAACCATCTAAGTGAGTTATTAATCCAGTTATAACTAAGGTGCCAAAACTAAAAACTAACCCATGTACTATAACTAAAGAATCTTCCTTTAATTCTAATTGCTGATAGCCTTGCGTTGATGGGTGTGAAGTTAATCACCAGGTGTTCCAGATCTTTATGAACAAGGCAGCCTGTACCAAACTCATGTTTGTTATCATCACAGCTATAGAACATAGTGCCCTCTTTCTTTTCCAATACACCACTCCCTGTCCATCGAATTTCTTGGATGGCAATGATACTCCCCTTGAGCTTCTCTTGCTGATTCAGTAACTTCTTTAGGGATCCTGGGCTATATAGAGATCGAACATTTCAAGTACCAATTCGAAGATCAGTTTTCAACTTTTTTTTACCGTGCCATGTCATTGTCTATTAATCCGTCCGGCTTCTGCTCTTTGGGTTTTCGTAACTTCACTTTTTTACAGGAAGAGGGTGTTAGCCTCAGGCCCAACCCCCAACCTGGAGGACCAGGGACTCTTCTGTCAGGGTTACCATACCTTAGCCAAGATCAGTGGCGGATCCAGAGGTTCACCTCGGAGGGGGCACTCTAAGATTTCAGAGTAGCTAGAGAAAATATGTAATAAAATTACTAAATTTGTATTTAATCTACACACACTACACATAACATCCAGCCATCAGATTTTATAATTCTACAAGAAATTCATTATATTAAAATGGTTTATTGGTTTCAGTTTCAATAAGACAAGTCATTGTCATTACGTAAAAAAAACTTTTTAATTCTACAGAATATGTACATTTCCACATTTTAATGCACATTACACAGTCTAATATCTATTAAAACATTTGCAATCATAGTGACAATCTGAAGACAATATACAAGTCTACTACACAAATATTACAAAATATGTACATAGTATCAACATTGTCAGTCACTGAGTCACTACTAGTCATATAAATATAAATACGAAAAACAATTGTATGAATACTGATTGGGATTCTATTTGGTGACCATCCTAGGCAAAATACCTGCCTATTACAAAATAAAATCCAGGGCGATCCTTCGTTTACCTCCTTTAGAGAAACGTTCTAGAACTTTTTCAACGTCAACATTTATATCACGGTGAACAAATAACAGACACAAGCCATTCAACCTTTCCTCTGTCATTCGCGTTCGTAGCCATGATTTAACAAGTTGCAGGCTGCTGAAAGATCTCTCTGCACTTGCAACACTGACAGGCAAAGTGAGAAGTATTTCCAAGAAGCGTCGAATAGTTGGAAATAAATCAATGTCGCAAGAATCAATCACATCAAGCACATTTTCTGGAAATGGGTGGCCTTGTTTACTCTCTCTCTCTTCCACTTTTCCTTCCAAATACACATTTCACCATCTAGAACAGTAGCAACAGTTCTGCCATCTTGGACACCTTCTTGAAGAAGAGGGCTGTAACAATCAACAAGAGCTTTTATCCTTCTCGAAGTCACCGTCACCATTCTTCAATATGAAAATAGGCAAAAATGGCGCAAATCATAACACTGTAATGAATTCTGTGGGAATCGTTGCTCCAGGTCAGTTATGACATTGTCCAACAATGGAATGTAAATGGATTTCCTGTAGAATTCCTCGGTGCTGTTGGTGTCGTAGTTTGATCTGTGCATTTGTCTTGCAGCAAGGCGTGGCATTGTGAGGTCAACTCCTAGCTGAGTAGCTGTACATGTGGCATCTTTGTGAAATACTGAAAAATATTTCTCACTATCCTGTCTCAGTGCACGCAGTGTAGCCAGTGTATCCTGTACAGCAACAGAGGCTCCTCTCAAATCAAGCGAAGGGGGCTGTAAATGACGACTAAGTGGCAGAGTACGCTTAAGTACATCGATCAAGCTAATTAATGAAAAAATGAATTCTGTGCTGCATACAGAGTTGGTATAGAGCACAGCTTTTTTTGCAGACTCAGATTCGGACCACTCGCTGATTTCTGCCAAGGCTTCTACAATTTTTGGCAAGGCATTAAAAAAAAAAGATAACAGCATCATGCCTTTCAACCCAGCGAGTTTCACACAAGCGTATAAGTTGGGAGCCTACATGAGCTTTCAAGACAGCATTTTTCTTAGCAGACTGACTGAAGAAAGCAATAACTTCTTTCATAACAGCTGTAGCATTCCTTACACTCTGAACCTTTGATGATTTTGAGATAGAATTATTTAATGCATGATTGTAGCACGATACATGCTTGGCGTTCATAGCAACCCGGAGAATTTCTGACACAGCACCACATTTCTCGGAAGTCATAACTGCACATCCGTCTGTACCTACACCAACACAGTAGTTGAGATCAAGACCAAGGTCCTTTGTGTAGTCAATAACTATCCGGGCTAAAGCATTTCCTGTTAACCCTACTTCTTTTCGAACTACATCTTGACCTTGATTATCTGCATTCCGCAATGATTGAAATGCATCTACAAAGAATAGGAAATCTTCCCTTACAGTGCTGTTATTATTATTATTAATCTTGATTGGTCACATTGGACCACTTGAGTCGTTCCACAATCACTTCTTCTTTGAAGGTAGTACTGCTTGGTTCTTGCGCTCTTTCCAGTACTTTTTCATTCTTTCAGATCGGGATTTTCTCAACTCATCTGAAATCTCCATAGGCTTTCTGTGTGTCATTTCTGCAGAAAATTTGTGAGTTTTAAGAATGGTGTTAATTTTATTTTTCTCCTCAGCATCTGTTATCTTGAGTCCAACTGCTTTGAGATCTTGTTGGATTTCTTGGATCCATTTTCCTCCAGTTTTCTTTCCTAGATTTCTCATCACCAGTTGGCGTACAATTCTGTTTTCTGGAAGCCGTAAGATGGGAAAAAAATATGAAATTCTTTTCTTCTTCATTGTGCTGGTGATTGGGTCAATCTCACGATAGACAGTTTCATTTGGGAGAATCCTCCAGACTCCCTCAACCTGATACTTTTTATTTATGCACGTTCTAATGATTCTTCTTTCTGTTTTGAGGAGCTGATCAGTTCTTTGTTCATTTTTAATTTGGAACAGTGTTTCACAAGCATAAGTGGCTTCAGGGAGAGTTACAGTTTTATAATGTTGGATCTTAGTAGCTATTGATAGGCATTTTTTATTATATGTTGACCAGGTTAGAGATTGTGCCTTTTTCATTTTATTTGTTCTATTTATCCAAGTTACTTTTTCGTTTAAGTTATGTGTTATAATTTCTCCAAGATACTTAAATTGAGGAACTAGGTTAATTTTATGATCATTTATATAGACTTCGTTTATATCTAAGGGTTTCATAGGCATGATAATCTCAGTTTTTTCAAAGGATATCTGTAATCCTATCCCTTGAGCAATTTCTTGGAGACTAGTGATCTGAGTACAAACCTCTTCCTTGTCTAGTGCTAAAAGAGCCAAGTCATCTGCAAATCCTAAGCAGTTTATTTTTATTGATGGTTTTGTTCCAATTTTGATCTTAGGAGGGTTTTCCTTTTGCCAAACCTTCATGATATAATCAAGAGCCACATTGAAAAGCAGAGGGGATAATCCATCACCTTGTCTGAGACCAGTTTTTACTGTGAAAGCTGTTGATATTTCTCCCCTAAATTTAACTTTCGAATTTGTGTTTGTTAATGTTAATTGAATGATTTTTATCAATTTAGGATGGAGACCGTATGATCTGAGGATTTTTAGCAGTGCTGTTATATACATATCTAACTATAAGTGTCATTTGCTCGACATGTGCTCTGTCTGTTGTTTCGTCAAAAATTATTGACCAGTACTTAGCATTCTTAATTCTTTCAATAATCACATTAGAAATTTCTTCTGCACAGCAATTAATTAGGACATTTTGTGTAGTCTTACTGATGTAAGTAGCACGAGAAGAAGCATTCTGTAAATGTTCCTTTAGTTTTGTGTCCCCAGCCTGAATTCGAAAGTTAAGCAACGACCTAAAATTACCTTCGTTGTTTACAGCTGTCGATTCGGAATACAAAACACAGTTCCCCATCGTCCCTGTGACCTCTAAAAGAGATATTTTGACGCCCCATAAATATAACCGTCTCTATTATTGGGCGTAGCCTGGCACGATTTTCTTCAACTAACAGTAGTCTCTGAGAACTAATTTGATTTAGAATTTCTTTTTCAGGAGCTTTGTATGTCCTGAGGAAATCCTTGGCTGATGCAACACAAATTTGGTGGTAGTTTTCTTTCATGCGTTTCTAAGTATCCATCTTTTGCTGTGAGGTCTTTAAAAGTTGTAAGAGCCTCCGTTACAAGTCTGTTAACTTTGACACCTTTGTTGTGTCCTACTTTCTCTTGTGCGAAAAGAGCACAGTATTTACAAAATAAACCTTTACTGACATCAGAGTATACCAGCCAATGGTGTTTATCAATGTGCGATTTAGAAAGATACCGTTTAACAGTTTTCCCCTCACCTTTTGAGTGTGTTGAGTACGGGTAGGAATAGTTATCCGTCGGATGCCATGGCTTTTCAAGGAGCAGACACTTGGTGAAATCATCTACTTTTTTCCCAGCATGGAGTCCTATATCATTCAGGTTCTTTGGTGCTGACTCTGTAAGAACATCCTTTGGACGTGCTTCGAAGGTTGTGGACTCACCGTGTGAACTGCTGTCTGTCGTAAGATCCTTAGATGTAGAAGGCTCACAGGACTGTTTCACTCGTAACTGGTCCTAAGAAATAATTAATTAAATAAATTATTATGTACAAATTTGTTGATTTTTTTAGAAATGAGTGGCGTTAGGCCATATTGGAATGTTAATTTAAATTCTTACAGCGTCCCTGCATTATTAATCATTGTTGAAATATGTACAGTTTGTTAAACTGTCAAAGGAAAATAATTACTATAAGTTATGGTGGTGTGAGAGTTCACTGGCTTTATGAATGCAGAGCCTTAAGATAGAATTAAACAAACTTGTATTTTCGTTATTACCTTTGTTAGTGACAGCATGAAGGCATTCATCATGATGATGCTGAGATTTGTCGTCTTGTGACTGATGTCGTATACTCTTTTTTGGAATCAGTTGAAAGTACGAGTCGATCTTATTTATGTTCGTCCGCTTGTTTTTTCGGAAATCCTATAAAAAAAAACGTGTCACACAATACAGTAATACACATTATGGATAAAGTATCAAAATGGCTATAGGTCCATGCACTAGCGCTATCAACATATAACTTACTTCATTTTCATTTACATTACATGTAGCTAGAAATCCCTGGCTCTGAACTTATTTTATTAAATAAGGAACTAAGTAAGCATAAACAAAATAAAAGAACTAATACATATGAATTCTAATTACGTACCAAAATCTCTCCAGAAATAATTTCACTTAATACGTTACAAAATGTCTAAACGAAGCACAGGCGTAGAGAACTCACACAAGGCTGCAAGTCCGCTTCAACAATGTCGCGCCGTTGCGGATTGTCGAGACGTGTAAACAGGTAGCCTGGTGGAAGGGATAAACCTCCGCTCCAGTGACGTAGTTGGTGTACCCCTTCTTCCCCTTAACCCATTTCACCCGTACATTCCACGGCTGCCTTGCAATATTAGGAGAGCTGACAGGCCGGCCACGGCCAGTCAAATAGTCAAGTAGTATAGGAAGGCGCTCCATGGCACAAAGGATTATGAAATATATTTCTACTTCTACCTGTCCTAAACATAAAAAATTATGTTGATCTAGCGATTATATTAACAGTGTTGCTATTACATACTATATGATAACAAACATTGAACACATTCATGAATGCAGGCAATAGAGCAAAGATTTTACTTGCAGTGCAGTTTGCAGAAACAATCATTTTTATCGGCAACATCAATGTAGCAGACAACTGGTCTTTCGGGTGGGGGGGGCACTTGCCCCTGGTGCCCCCCCCCCCCTGGATCCACCACTGGCCAAGATAGCCCCGTTTTAAGGCGCCGGGCATTCGCCTTCACCCATCCCCCTAGAGGGTAGGATTTGCTGGTTGCATAAGCAGGTTGACCTGCCAACTAGAGCATTTCCCAGTCCCACCTACTTGGCATAGGTGTCACCACTGGGGCTCAATAACCATTTTTTTACCCTCACCATTCGACCGGGCTTGGGAGCGGCACAGAGTTGAGCTGGATTGCAATCTCCCTATGGCTGGGTTTGTATCAGCTTCTAGCTTCTTCTTAACTCTGAGAGACGTAACTCCCTCATATAAAGCTGTGATATGACTAAATTGGAAAAAAATGAACTTAAAAGGCCGATTTCTCTAATATATGACCAAAAAAATCTACCAAACATTTAAAAAATGCTCTTAAAATGGAAAAATAGCAAAAAAATGCAGTAAGATGCAAAATAAAAATGCCACATTTGAAGACGGGGTGGCCCGCCCGGAGTTTCTATGTTCTTCAGCATTGTTTTAGACAGCTCAGTAAAAAGATGAGATGGAGGGAAGTTACAGGTATACTCTGCGACAGAAGGATGCCACTACATCTAAAATCCAAATTATATCGCATGATAGTATGTCGTGTTGCTTTGTATGGCGCTGAATGTCTACCAACTGTATGAGCTGCAGAGCGCCAACTACACAGCATGGAAATGCTTATGCTCCGTTGGTCAATGGGCATCACACTCCTGGACCATGTAAGAAATGACATCATTCGCCAGCAAATGGGTATTTCACCCACCAACTGTATAACACTGCACTACCAGTGCATCAGCCATAAGACAAGATGATGATTGTTAACGAGGTTATCGGTGTGGATCATAAAAAAAATAACTGAAGAAAAATCAAAAGAAAAAAAAACTACAACTAAAATGACTAACTTGCGTACTGGTTCTACAGGGCGCCCGGAAATGTTCTCCGCAGTGGCTATGTGCAGCTGTGAGTGGTTGAGTCATCAGTTCAGTTGGCAGCACTGTGTCCTTGAAAGGGGGACTCCCGCGCGTGTGAACTGTAGGCTGTCGGAATCGTCAGTGTGTATTGCGATAAGCGAGCGTGTATGTCTTCAGTGTGTATTGCAGTAAGCGAGCGTTCACATAGATTATTGGAAGAGTGCAACAGTAATGTCATCGCGTCAGGAGATGGCAGTTCAACACTCTGTGATGGGGTGCAGTACGCATGCACGGCCCGCATATTCCAAACTTAAATATATCAGCTTCACGCAAGCCAATCGCTGTTATTGCAGCACACGACACGCAGCCAGTGAAAGAAGGAATGTGCTGAGTGAGTGAAGCAAGTAGTGACTAGGTAACTTAATGTTTTGGAATGCGGGATACGCAGTGAGCGGGTAGACATCTGCAGTTCAAACCCAACTGCCAACTCCTGGGGCGATATCAGTATACAGGCGGTAATGTTTACTACTGAAGAGGGATTTTTTTTTGGTGGAATACGTTTTTCGCGAAGGCAAACTTTTAACAGAAAATGTAAAATTAAGATTTCAGGCGCGGTTTCCTAATTCAAAGTGTCCAAACCGTGATACCGTTCGGGATTTGATAAGTAAATTTCGTGTGACTGGCTCAGTTCACGTTGTACCGGGAACAGGCAGGTCTACGCTTTAACAGACGAAAAACTTGATGAAATCTCCGATATAATGCTGCGTAGTCCAAGTAAATCAACACAAAATCTGAGGTATACAAAACTAAACCAAAAACAATTAAGGAACTTAAGAGTGAATATCATTAATTATATGCAGTCCATTCCGCAAGAAACTTTAGTGAAGTCTTCGACAACATGTGTAGACGTTTTGATGTCTGTCTTTGAACATAAGGACAACACTTCCAGCATCTGTTATGAATGGCTGTGGTGAGTACAAAGTTTACTGTTTGTTACGATGCAAGCGGCAGCCGTGCTGCCAATGTAACTGCTGTAGCTAACTCTCGCAGACGCATGTAGGCGCTGCGGAGAACATTCCCGGACTCACTGTACAAGAACAAGAGGATAAAGAAAGGAATACAAGAAAATAAATTACCAAAAAAAAAAATGGAAAGAAAGGGAAAAGAAATGCCCTCAAACCTTGAAGAAATGAGGACTTGGAAAGGAGGAGAGCAAAAAGAAAAAGAGAAAGAAGTAGTAAGCCATCATTGGGATACAAGTACTGTACTTGTAGATCACATCTATCTCACCTCAGCATGTCAAAATATGCTGACGGACAGAGAGTCATGAGCCCGTCCCATCAAAGCCAGTTCGTCAGTGAGGAGAGGAAGTGATAAGAGATTATACAAATGTCTTACTTCCTTGGACCGATTTAGAACTGTGTTGGGACATCCACGTCACCTCGCAATATTCTGAGATCAGCAAATGAGTAATCTCCATGCTGTTCTCATACCTCGCATTGCCATGTCAAGCTGTGTGTACAGATTGCTCATTTGCTTTACTGCCGTGATTTAAGGCTACCAGTAAACCCCCTCATATTACATAAATTTTTTAGCCTTCTACTTACCAATTTTCATGCCATTTGCTCCAATAGTTTTGATGCCAATCCATAACAAACAGACCAAAATCAAACTGCAGGTGTATTTGTTCATTACACCTCATAGGAGATAAATACACAGTTTTAGCCAAAATATTCACACAGAAAGCTTACTATATCATACCTGCCAACTTTCAAAAACAGAAACCCAGAAGATCCCAAAGCGCAAAATTATAACGCATATATGCATCGCAAGGTTTCACCTTTCTGTGATCGCTTAATACAAGGAAATTCTGCAGAATATGCCTCCCTGAAAGACTAATGATATCGTTTCTTACTTGAATTAGTCATGAAAGCACTAGCTCGCACAGACATTCGTCCCACAATTGCACGAATACCAGACCTACAGCTAACACCGCTTAAAACCAAGCATAAATAAAGCTTTCCCGTTAACAAACAGTCGAAGCACAAATATTAATATAAAAGCAGCGATAATCTGCGAGATGTGATTATTGATAGACAATTCGATCGACTTTCAGCGTAAGTCAAACGCATGGAATTAATGACAAAAGCGCAGCAATAATCTGCGAGACAGGATTATCAATAACCTTATCGGTCGACTTTCAAACACTCGCATCTCCGAATAGCAGCTATTATCGAAAATCAAAACTTAATGAGATTTGGATGCAGAGAACGGAAACAAGCCAGCGAGTTGAAAAATCCGGAAGAAACTATGTTCATCCGGACAACCGGAAAACTTGGCAGGTATGCTATATGTATAGAAATAGAGGATCCAACTAAACTAGCACTTCAGACTGCCATGATACTCTTCTATACAAAGATAATGCCAGTGCTGTTATAGAGCTTTTCTGTGAGAAACTACCGTAATTTCTCAAGGGAGTCTAGGGCATTTCAAAGACAATCCTATCAAGATTGGCATATGAGATAACAAACAAATGTTTTCCTATAGATGATTTGAGACTAAGACTACACCTGCCAGCCACTTCTCAGGAGGTTACAATTACAAGCTAGAATCCATTAGAGAAATGAAATTTGGTTAGAATTTTACAATGCGGACACAATGATTGACTAAAACTGGATGAAAGCAAACAAAAGACTTATGCAGTGCTGTAACCAGTTCATCTGTTCATAATTTTCACCACACCTTATGTATACGACAAGGTTACGACCCAACACAGCAATGTATATGCAAATTATGCCAGAAGTTGTATGAATGTTACCATTATACTGTAGCATGTGCACCAGAAGGACAAAATCATTACTGGAACATAGTAGAGAACAGTAGTACATACCGGTATTATATTACATAATTATATGAAAGTTTGTGCACTTTTCAACATCATCATCCTGAACCAACTCCAGTTGCCCCCTCCATTTCATCCTGTCCTTGTACCACTCCTCCACCAACTTGTCCCAATCATGACCTCTCTGCAGTACATCGTTCTTGACTGTATCTATCCACTTCTTTCGTGGCCTTCCCACGGGTCGTCTTCCTTCTACTTTTCTCTCAAATTCCTTCCGTGCAGTTCTGTTTGGTGGCATCCTCTTCATGTGATCAAACCACTTCAGTCTTGAGATCTGGATCTTATTGAGGAGAGAATCATCTATTCCTACTTCTTCTATAATCCTCTCATTCCTGATCTTGTCTTTCCTGGTTTTCTGAATCATGGTACGTAGGAATTTCATTTCGGCTGCCTGGAGTTCAGAGTTATCTCTAATAATAAAAAAACAAGGTAGGCATACAAACAATAATTGGACAGGAAAAATGGAAAAAGGACAAGAAAGGCAGGTAATGGTGTTTTAAGAGGCAAAACTTAAAGCACATCTATCGATGTGCAAAGCTTGCACCAGGCACCCGAGGCCATACGATATTATTATTATTATTATCTATCGATCTATTGCAATTGTGTGCCTTTCTTACAAAATTTGGAATATGGCACTAATCTGAACCTTTGAGGAATGAAACTAGCTTTGGGCAAAAGAAATGAGTCATTTCTTCAATAACTTGTCTTTATTACAGCTATGATAATTATGTACAATAAACGACTTCTCTGTATGAACAAATAATACAATAGTAAGAGACAACTACAGTAAAACATTTAGAGGAAAACTTTGTGAACATGAAATAAATATGGCCTATACTGTGCACATTTGTTGTGTGTCTTGTAATATAGAATTATCACAAATGTACAAAACTTGCAAATAGGACAACAAATAACATAAAAACGCTTCAGACACAAATGGGAAGGGTGAGATTTTTATAAAAATCAATAAACAATAGGGAAAATGCTTGTACTTCTCAAGCAAGTAAATATTATCATCACTACCAGGCAAAGCATGCCATATACAATTCTGTAACAAATCACAGGATATGGAACATGTTCCTCAAGGAAAATTCTATCCTTAAAATCAACATCAGTTCTTGTCTCTTCTTATTTAGCAATCATATTCACCTTCTGTATTTTTTTTACATAATAATAATAAAAATAATAATAATACCGTAATAAAGGGGAGAGAATTCCTAATACACATCCGTACTGGTACTTTCTTGCTACATACTATTTCAACAAATGCAGACAGGAATACCAACTAACTTGCAGTATATTATGTATAGTCATATATAAAAAACTTTCCTATTTCTTTCATTACCACTTGAAAACCTGTACAACACTATCATTATCAGTTCTCCAGGTGCTTTCTGAAAACAAAAGCAAGTCCCTGAAACATTCAAATCTTTCTTTCAATCACTCTCTTTAAAAATCAAGAATGTTATTTCTAAAAACTTCATACGGTACTAAATTGTTAACAGCGAATGACTGCTTTATAATAAACAAATTTGACGACATGAGTTTTCTAACTTTATTATTGAGCAGAATAACATAACACTTGAAAAGAAATACTTAAGCTGTTTAAAATAATAATGGAATAATATAGGGGAGGATCTATAGCAAAAGTCATGTTGGGGCCGATACGATTTTGAACCACTCAACCTTATGTTTTTTCAGGCTTGCATGTTCATTGTTGTCAGAGTACTTGCAATTAATGGAATATGTAAATACAGACCAGTGCATTTAATTACAGGTGTTAAGGACTGAAAAAGGATACAAGGCAGCTTATAGTAATCTCATGATTATAGGCCACTGGACTTACTTTTATCTTAAAATTTATTTTTACTTGAACTAACGGGCGTGATATTAAAAAATCAAACAAGCATTAACCGATGATTGAACCGAGTCCACCTTGGTGAGAGGCAAGCAGCTTGATCACTACACTATCACATGTCCTATTAAGTATTCTGTAAGGGGTGAAATTCCAACAGCAAATGTGTGATTTCTGGTCTTTAAAGTCTATTATTAATTTACTGGGAGTTTCGTCAGTAAACCAGATTTAATTCATGAGACAGCCATGTTTTTACTTTTGTTATTAGACTACATGACTTCCAGTAAACACAATCATTACAGTTCAGGACTATAGTGCTATCTTTCCCTAGGTTGTCATTTAATCATTTAGTAAAATTATAAATAAATAGGAATTAGTTGAATTATTCAACCAATCATGTGACTCTTTATTTACTAGCCATGGTGTTACCCACAAAATGGTCTGACACAGTCCATGTCAGACTTGAAACATGCATATTTTCAGTTCTGAAATATTATGTCAATATAGGAAGATTACTCAGATTGAATGGGTAGCTCAACGCGTCAGAACACAAGGTCGATAACTTCCACTTAATAATATGCCTACAGGCGAAAAGCCATACCAGGTGAGTAAGTCCAATTAAATCTTTATCATATGACAAACAATGAAAACAAATGTAATATGGGTGCAAAAAAAAGGTAAGAAATCCTTAGAAACAACATCGTCTTAATTTCTGGTACCACTCTAGAAAAAAAAAAAGGATTTTTAAAACCACATCATTTCTTTTTAAGTAATATTCATACCTGCCAACCTCTCAAAGTGAAAAATCGGGAGATTCTACGCGGCGACGGGGGGGGGGGGGGGGGGGGGGGGGGAAGGGGGGGGGGGGGCGAGGGGGAACGCTACATAATACATACACAGGCTAAGACATTGCACCAAATATGTATCGAAGATCATATTATTGGTCGTTGTTGCAGGTGACTGAGGCTGATTTTGCCCTCTTCAAAAAGGTCTTGCTATATTCTTGCTCAAAACACTTCCCTTTCTGAATCGACTTCAGAGTTATAAGTTTATCCAAAGTCTTGTCAGAGAGAGATGACCTGAACATCCTCTCACACTCTGCATTACTATGCGGAATGGTCAGAATGGAAAGCATAACTTGAGTACCCCACCACTACATATCATTTGGCCTACCAGTGCCCGCTTCACATCAATTCTCTCTTCTTCTTCAATAGATGTCACATCCTCTAGTTGGAAGTTTCAAAATTGGGAATGTAAAGCATCCATTTCCTCATTAAAATTGTCTTGAGGGTCTGTTAACATGCTAGGAAATGTATTTACAAAAAGCTTAATTTTGGAAAATGAAATGTCCCCCTTTCCACTATGCGAGATACTGAAATCACACCTACAGACACTACAAAATGTAAATGTTGCGCCTCTTCTTGACTGAGTTATATGCGGAATCAGGGTGTCTACTGTAAGGATGAAGTAAAAATTAGTTACTTTTTAGCTACCTTTTAGTTAACTTTTAGTTAATTTTAGTTACCTTTGAATTCAAGATACGTCTGCGGTCTGCAAGCAAATGGGCTCATCACGCGGTGGAGAAAGACAGCAATGAACTGTGTTTAAAGCGGTAAATACAATTCACTTAGGGAGTTACAACAATTTTAAAAATAATAAATAAATACTAGATATTTATTATCAAATGAGTTGTTTCAGCTAATATGTCGTCTTGTGCACAAGGCGTTTTTATAATTGCCAAGAGGTTGCTCTGCTCTAATCTTTCCTTTGTCCCCGCGGTAGATCACGAAGAAATTTACGGGACGTTACATGATTGTAACCGAATTCTGTCCTCACAGTCAAGTACGGCGAAATTTCAAGATGTTACACGATCGGCGCTGGTCTCACCCGTTTGTCAAGATTCCCGTTGTTTTCGCGATAGAACACTGATAAATATCACGATTTAATAATCGGTGTCACTTTTAGTCGTTCGACGAGATTTCCATTGTCTTTGAGGTCGGGCGCGAGGAAATATAGCATTATTATGCAATCGGCGCCACCTGCTGTCCGTTTGACAAAAATATAGTTGTTCTCGTCATTGAATGCAGAGAAATATCGCGACGTATGGCAATCGCTGCCGCTTCCGCTCTCGGCTGTTTTACGAGATTCACGTTGTCCTCGTGATATTGTGCATACCGCGCCGCACCCGGCCGTTGAACGATTGTTTATTCGTCCTCACAGAATGGTGGAGGCAAGCTCAGGGTTGGGCATGGTTAAAATTCACGAGTAGTTATGGACAAGTTGTAAGGCCGGCGCCGTGATTCCCGCTGTCCCTATGCTGTTGTTGGGAGTTCATCAGTTCAGGGTGGATCACGAGGAGAAATTAGTATCGCGACGCTACGTAGGCTGTCATTTCTAAGTGGGTAGATGCACTTCTCGCTCCCCGTACGCTTTTAAGTATACCGCCATGGGAAAGGTAGCGAGTAGGTTTCGGAATGTTTCGTGATTGGTGCCCAATCATCTTTGACGGGATTCCCGCAGACCTCGTGGTCACAAGTTCACGATAGGGGACGGGTTTTTTGATTTTACGCTACTGACGTCGATCTCGGTCCATTTGACGAGATTCCCGCAGGCAAGTCGTGCGGTCAGCCGGCCGTCTTGAGTATGAATGTTCGAAGTAGGTATCAAATATTAAGAATTATTCGGAGAGGATTGCACGAATAATACGACTAGAGGACAAGTTTTCTTTCGAATGCGAATCACGAATTATAAAAGTTATACAAGTTTTCGAAATAACCGGTTAGATTATAATATATCCGATGGAACCAAAGTTCGAAGGAAAAATCATCATATAACGGAATTTCGAATTAACCATACTGGAAGTCGCTAATTTACGAGACAGATTTTTAAAATAAGTTACAGCCTACGTATTTCGAATCTTTTTCAAAACGGTAACATTTCGCGAGATCGCGACATTAAATTATTTAGCGTTATTTCTGGACTTCAATTTAACAGTCTCCAAATAAATGCGAAAAATGCGAGGTTTCTGAATAATTTCAGAAGTTTTCACGAATAAACGTCTCGCGAAAAGTCAGGCTTCCTAATATAACACATAAATATTTCACACAAAACTAAAAGTCATCTTGATGCCGAAGATATACGCTGAACGATGTATACCACTCAGGGTATCCTCAGTATGCATTTCCTCGAGGTCGGGCACGGGGAAATATAGCTTATGCAATTGGCGCCGCTTGCGTGAAACTCGCTCCATCGCCATCTCTGAGCCTAGAGGCGCGAGTTAAAATAATTCAATCCGCCTTCGGAAAATTTTCGTTACCCATTTGTAAAATTCGTTACTTCCGTTACCGGTAGACACCCTGGGAATGTTATCTTTGTACACACTTTTAAATGTCACATCATATCTTTTCGCCTTATTACCGAGGAACCGACGCAATCACTCAGTTCGAAAAATCACAATAACCTACCGGCATATTAACGCCAACAACATCAAACTAAGTTATACACAAATCATATAATTTCACGTGTGAAACAGATACAATATTCCGCAGCGTACAACTACCTATCACCCACTGGTCATTATGCAACACATCTAGGAACAAGCGCTGAATTAACCTTCGACGATTTCAAACGAAGACTTATTCGAAGCCGATTTCAAACGAAGACTTATTCGAAGCCAACTTTTTATAACAGCAGGACGCGACGCGGGAGTTAGTACGCAGTTGTCGATTATCGATACAGAGCGAAACTGCGGTATCGAGATATAACTTCAAAACACGTAAAGTCGATCCGTTCGATAGACGACACATTAAATCCAAAATTACGCGTGGGGTTTTTGAAAAATCGGGAGATTTAATACGTTAAGCGGGAGGGCGGGAGAAATGATCTGAAATCGGGAGTCTCCCGCCTAAATCGGGAGAGTTGGCAGGTATGAATATTGTTCAATGCACAGTTGTGATCACTTACTAAATCATTCTCTTAACATTTAATCTCCAATGTTAACTCTCACTTTAAATAAGACACACTTAAAAATACTGTTAACAATATTGTATCAGACACTGTTCAAAAGTTCACTAATCTTCTAGTCAAACATTTCTAGTAGCTAGTGTTTTGCAAAGCACAATTAAACAGCCACTCATTACATCTCGTCAGGAAATAAAATGCTTTTATCCTTCAGAGTACTGTATAATGTTCTTGTAAATAGTTCATTTAAAGTTATATTAAAATTAAAACATCAAGTAATTGTTTCCACAAAATGATCTCAACCTTGCACAAATAAATTGGAAGTTCAATACGTGTTACATTGTAAAGTTATGTTTATAAGTTTTGCCTCAAATTTCAATTTTCTTTACAATACAGTAGTTTGTTTTGTTTGTTTGTTTGGTTCCTTAGTTTAGGGGCTGTGACAACGCGGTCATGTAACCCCGTGTACTTTGGGTGTGTGTAGAATTTGTCTGATAACCGGTGCTAATTAAGATGACTGTGTGCTGTCTGTGATTCAGGTAGAAAGACTGCAGACGATTAATTTTTTCAAGTAGTTCCTACTTTTGCTACCAAATGCTACCATCCACGACACGTAGCTGTGGACGTGCTACTAAATGCCATTGCAGTCAGCACAAGGTGGTGAACGTTGGAACTAATAGAGTGTTATCAAACTAACCTACAAATTTTTACTTCCACAAGTGTAATTAGTGGGAGGTTCTTTTTCGTGCCATTAATCTATGAGATGGGACCGCCTGCTTACTTCCCCTCCGAAGGAAGGCATACTGAGGGATTTAAAAAAAAAAAACTGCACTGGAAATTTTCAAATACCAAGGTTTAAATTTTCCATATCTTTGATAGTTTTGAGGAAGGTAAACTATGTATTAGTTAACTGTAATGTTGAATAATTCTATAGGGAATAGGGATTAAATTGATAAAGCAATATTGTTGTAAATGAGTATTTTGACTGTGATATTAGCAGGCACTCTTTGTTTGCTTGTAAATAGTGACGATGCCTGGTTATTGGTTTCGGCTGAAGTGATCAAATATGAGCAGTGTGTTTTTGCTTACCATTCACCACATAAGTATAATTTTAAGTGAATAAGTGATTTCAGATGAATGAGCTATAGATTTAGGGCTTATGGACAAGTTTATGAAATGTATATTATATTTTTTGGTGATTTGTTTCTCATTACCGGTAATGTTTCTTTTAAGAAATACTTTAAATGGTTATTTATTTAATTTGGATAGAAATGGGCCCAAGCTTTACTTTGAATTACTTTAAAAAAAAAAGGCAAGTTAAAATTTGAGTGCAATTTTGTAGATCATAGATAATGACCCAAGATAAACAAATAATTAAATAAACAATAAATAATATTTTACAATTCAACGAGTGAAAAAATAATGTAACTACAATATTAACCTGTGTAGTCAATTTGCTTTTAAGGGAAGAAATGAAAACATTTTTTCTGGTGCTGAATTCTGCAGTCATTTGCACGGGGCACATCAGTTCAGTAAACTACGGTATATATTTTGTAAGAAGCAAAATACAGTACTTTCAGTCACAGAAAGATAAAAGTGAAATCTAGTTAATTCTGGTTGTCATATTGTCAAGAATCAGCTTATAATAGAGGTTGTGAATAAGACATCTCATTACACAATACAGGGAAAGTTTTCAGTATCTGCACTATCATGTCCAATTTATTTCCTGACCTTGATAGAAAGGAGATATATGCATTTTAATCACAGAACCATTATAGGGATACTGTATTTTAAGTTAAGTGATGAATTTAGATTAATAGAGTATATTATTTTAATAGTTTCCAAAAATTTTGAAAATATATTGTCATTATCCTTTCCTTATCTGAAAATGTAGACAATATAATAAGCCGCTGCATTCTGCATTTAGTTCAGCAAGTTCCCTTGATTTTAATATAATGTCTTACAGCATAAAGCATCAATGACAATAAAGAAACACCTGTATATTATCATTACCTGATACTTTCCATCCAGTTCTTTCATTTTGAACTCAAAACAAAAATAATACACCACCACTATATTTAAAATGTGCATACATGAACAGGTTGTATGTATAAATATTTATCAAATATGGTACTAATTAAGAGGGAAACCAAAACAAAACAAAACAAAAAAGCATTGTTGTAAAAATCATCAGCAAGGTATACTGTACACTACAAATAACATAATTTGCCTTAGAAATTGGGTTCCTCTTTAATCACTTTATGTAAATTGTTGTTGAAAACATACTCCAGGTTTTAAAATGTACAACCTTGAAAGCATGTTATAATAATTAATACAAACAGACTATACCTTTCTTTCGGTATCCCAAGGCAAAATTTCCCTCCGTGTCGTTAACTTGTATGTCCTCTTGAATGAACAATTCTTTGGATTTATGACTGCAAAAACAACACTGCAGTTCTAACTAATGTACAAGTACCAAACACATCGTTCAAATACACAATATTCCTCTCATATTTGGATTTCTTTCAATACCGTTTTCCCTTTCCACCCATCTTCTTTATACAAGTCTTCCTTTTTAACTATACAATATCTGCCCTCCTTTTCCAAAACCTTCCTAAACACAGCCTGTATCTTTCAGTATATATACGAAAGTAGAATAGAGATGGAAGCATAACACACATCTATGACTGACTCTTAGCTCCCTGGACTAGCACGGGTTTCAGATAGCACATAGGCTAAAATATTTCTTCACTTCTAAGCCACTTTCATATCAGCTTTCATAAGAGTGAATAGCTATTTTCTCAAGCAAAGTAACACACTTTACAACATTATATACTGTGTAAAAGTCTATTTGTTTACAAATGAAGACCAAGAACTGTCAATATTTCACCATTTATTTTTTGTGCAAATTTTGTGAGACACTCTTTAGTTTAACTAGAAGAGGAAGAAAGACAGAAATGCACAATAAAATTAAACATCACATAAACAGCCATCCATCTCATGTTCACACAAAGCCATTGAATGTGGCCAAGTTACCGTACATTTAACAACCTCCAAAATTTAGAAGGTTCTTTTAGACAAATTTCCCAAGCATAAACATTTCAACCTTCAGATTCCGATGGCATAAGTTCCATATCTTCCGACCAACTGAGATCCATGGTTGTAGTAGTGGAAATACTGCCTGAATCTGACATTGTGAGTAAGTGATACTGATGGTTGCCATTTCCAAAGCTCCCGCTCAGGCCCATGCTACGGTTCTGTTGGCCCGAAAGCATCCTCTGGTTTTCTTCATATTCGTCATCGAAGTTCTTCAGACAGATCTCTGTCTCATGCGACATCTGTAGACCTCTTATGGGAGCTGCAATGGGTCACAATCTCAGTCCAGATGAACTTTCTGAAGTTGATTCTTCATCATCTTCATCCTGAGAACAGCTCCTCTCATCCGAAGAAGACACTACATCATGGTCGTTCTCGTCCTCAGAAGTTTCTTCAGAGATCATTGCTTCTCCTGCGGACTCCTTTGGCATGAGTGCCGGTTGGGCTGCGGCACAGGCAGCAAGTAAAGAAAGGTCACTATTAGCATTATTAATGCTTGGCAATGGAGGAAGTGGTAGAACATCTGCTTCCACAAGATCAAGGGTTCTCCTTGCTTCAGATGCATCCATCAACAACTTGGAATTATTCTTCTTGCGGTGCCGATATTCCCTATCTGAGCTACCCCCACCAATACCACCACTGCTTCGAATGGAACCATCTGAAGAAGGTGAACTGTTGCTACTGCTGCTTGCAGATGAGCTGGACGATTTTGTAGGCGAGTCATCGTTGGAACACTCTGAAGCACTCGTATTCCATTTGTGCAGATCACTCGACCGACTAACACTTAAACTGTCTTCCAAAAGTTCGTCATCATGCAAAACTACGTCAACTTGCTCACCACATCGTTTTAGCAGTGAGGTTTTCCCAGTGTTTTTAACAGACATTATTATCTCCTCACATGAATTGTCCCCTTCATCGTTGTGACACCGTTGCATTTGTAAGCCTTGATGAATAGGAGTGGAGGACATAGAATTTGGCCAAGCCGAATATTCTATGATATCCATCGAGTCTGAAGACATTGATCTAGAACGAGATCTGATTGATGATACAGAATGTGACATTCCATTTGTGGAGCCGTTACTCTTCATCGAATGAGCTTGTCGTGAAACAGATGTGGCTGATGCCGAGAGTGATAGAGATGTTTTGCATCGCTGACGCTTAGGTGGGGGAAGAGTTCTTGAATGATTTACAGATAAACTTGAAGAGGGAGGTGTTGTTGTTCCTCGGAAACTACCAGCACGCCTCATCAGCCGCGACACCAATTCATCAGAGGACTCCTCCATCTCCAAAACCCAAGCTACAGAGTCACTTTTTTCCACAACAGCCTTGATTTTTGGGGAAGCCGGGGGAGAAGATGGATCTTCACTTTCAGCTCGCAGCGACTGGTTGGTAGGATCAACAAGTCTGGATCCAGAACGAGGAGTTCTGTAAAACCAGGAAATGCTGTCATTAGAATTCAAATAGGGCAAAGATATAACAGAGTACACACTTTGCAAATGAGGGAAATTTGAAAATTTACATAATCATAGTAGAAAGACACCACAGGTAAATAATAAAAACGATCATTAAGCAGGAATGGGTGGGAGAAATAAATAGGGAACTAAATGGGAAAACAAATTGCCAACAGTCTCCACCTGTCTATGGCATTTTCACACATACAGGGTGTCGGGTAAATGGTAGGACAAGCCAAGGAGGCATGAAACTTCTCTGAAAAAGAAACGTTACAGACTTTGTTTCAAAATCCTATAAGCTGTAGATATTGTCTGTTGAATCTGAGGTAAAAGTGAGGAGTTGGCAATGCTTGTGGCAAACACATGACACCACACACAGCTTGGTGCGTGCTCCACATGCCTCACCTGTCCATTGTGAAACAGTAAAAAGGCGAGCACAGAATACGTTGCAAGAACACCAGATGTAGCTCTGATCCATATAAAGGGAGGCAGTAGCGAGTTTATTTACATTTTGTCTCTCCATAGAGAGGAATATTGCAATACAATGACCTGTATAAGAGTGATCACATATTCTTTTCTCGAGCCATATCAATGTAAATAAATTACCCAGTGTTTCACTTGAACACAATGGTCAACATCTTTGGAACCACAGTAGAAACCCACTTATCCGAGGTTCCGTGTTTACCGAGACTCATTTTGTCTATAAGGTTTTGAATATTCCCGAAGGGAATATGAAGTTTCCATTTGAGCGGATGAATTATCAATAAATGATAAAAATGGTCCGGTTAGCTCAAACAATGCCAGCGTTTCACCCCAGTGTGCCGTTGGGCTCGTCAGTTGGTACAGACACACCTACCAATATGCGTGGCAAGCACATACTGAGAAGGCCATGCAAGACACAAAATACAAGCAGTATTTATTAATAATTCATCCGCTCAAATGGAAACTTCATATTCCCTTCGGGAATATTCAAAACCTTATATTGGATAGCCAAGGTAAGGCTTTTGTTTTTATGAAAGGGAGTTTGACTCCCGTAGCACATTGGCATGCTCGTGACGTCAATACTGCTTGTATTTTGTGTCTTGCATGGCCTTCTCAGTATGTGCTTGCCACGGGTATTGGTAGGTGTGTCTGTACCAACTGACGAGCCCAACGGCACACTGGGGTGAAACGCTGGCATTGTTTGAGCTAACTGGACCATTTTTATCATTTATTGATAACTCATTTTGTCAACGTAATTAATTAAATTAGCGTTAAAATTCATAATAACGTGCTGCATGTAACAATACTAACGAACTAGCCCAACACCCCTCAAGTTAAGTGTGCGGGCGAGTCCATATAGATGAACTTCGGCAGGCATCGGAGTCGTTCGTTGATATTTACTCTAAGTACCGCATCACCGTGTGTTGCTTAGTAGTTGTATTTTGAAGTTTATACAAACGTTGCATCGTTTTGTGTGCAATTGTTTTGTGATTCGTTGAATTAAATACGATTCACTACACATTCCCTCTTAACTGAGTTTTTTGCTATCCAAGCTACTGTACTCTCGGTCCCAATTACCTCGGATAAGTGGGTTTCTACTGTACAACTTGTAAACTTTTGTTTTCTTACAGAAGACTCAAGCAGGTTTGACATGTCTTACCATTTATTCAGAAGAAGCAAAAACATTAACCATGACGGAAAATGTGTTTAATAGAAATACTAACTTATGTATTAATCGAGTTTACTGAGAGGCGCCTGTCAATACTATAATGCTTATTGAAACATGTATTCAACCCTTCATTGGGATCTTCATCAGCATGGGCTGCATTACTGTAACATACTTGTACACTGAATAGGCCATTTTCTAGGAAAAACAATATATTAAATAAAAACTCAACTCTAAAAATCAAATTCTAAATATGCAAGTCCAATAGAAATGTACGTTCTAACAAAACTATTTATGAAAATAGTTAAACAATTGAGCTTGAATAAAGGCTATTAATATGAAAAATTTTACCAAAATAAAAAAAACTAATCCCGTGACACTACAGCCCTTGAAGGGCCTAGGCCTACCAAGCAACCGCTGCCCAGCCAATTGGCCTGCAGATATTGGGGAGATGCGTGGTCAGCGCGTTGGGTCCCCTCGGCCGTTAATCTTGGTTTTCGTGACCGGGGCACTGTCTCACTGTCAGACAGCTACTCAATTGTCCTCACGAGGCTGAGTGCACCCCGTCCCAACCCTCACGTCAGTTTTAAAATCCCTGACGGAGCCGGGGCCTCCGGGTGAGAGGCAGGCGCGCAACCCCTACACCACTGGGCCGGCTTTATCAAAATAAACTGTACTAAAACTATTAATACGACATTATCGGTTGTTGGTGCAGACATTGGGCGGATCCATTATTATAAATATCTGGTGCGTTACCAGAATGACAAATGGGAATGTAGCCAGGTAATCAAAGCTCGCATTGAGCAAGCCAGGAGTGTCTTTATTAGAATGAAGAATCTGCTGCGTCAAAGAGATTTTAGTCTGAGAACAAGAGTCAAGAGTCCTCAGGTGTTACGTAATTCCCGTTTTAATGTATGGTCATGAGGGATGGACGCTAAAACATAAGAGAGGAGGTTGGAAGCATTTGAAATGTGGATATATCGTCGGATGCTTCATATACCATGGACCGATAAAGTGAGAAACACCAAGGTGCTGGATCGGATGGGCAAGAAGATGGAGATATTCTACAGTATCAAGGAACAGAAACTAAAATATTTTGGCCATATGACTCGTAACTCCAAGTATCGGCTCCAATAGCTCATCATAGAAGGCAAAATAGAGGGATGATGCAGACCAGGGAGGGGGAGGATCTCCTGGCTCAAAAATTTGCGAGAATGGTTTGACCTTGACTCAGCATCTCTGTTTCAAACAGTATCAAAGGAAAGGATAGCAGTGGTGATCGCCAATCTCCGTCGCAGAGGCGGCACGTAAAGAAGAAGATTATTTAATTAATAGATCTTGACATTTCATGTAGTGCCAACTAGTATTTTAGATCGAACAGCCTTGGTTTTATTGTCAATCGAATCCAATATCTCATGAAGTCTATTATTTTGAACTGGAGTTGTTGATTATAATTATCATGTACTGTAGTATTGTTTATAGTGTTCATTGTTCATATTACAGTTCAAAATTTATCTGGTCTTGTCTTCTAAATTTCATGTTGTATATAAATCATCATTTTGTATATGTTGGTGGCTTCTGATCATGTTGTCCTTAATCAATGAAATAATGCATTAAAATGTGTCTTCTTTGTGCTTAATATGCTTTGTGTTTATTATGTGGTAAATGTAGTTTATTGGACATTGAAATATCAGCTAATATTACTTTGTATTGAAGTATATTTCTATTACTAGGCAGAGGGTCTCGCCTTGAGAACATATTGGGCAGTACATTCATGTCGCTGTATACTCAGTCTCACCGCAGCGCTTGTTCCGTGCTGACCTTCAATTGGAGTGGTAAGGTGGGGAATTCCAGTTCATTATTGCTGACAGCGAGTGCCTGTGCACGACAATGTTGACATTGTAAGTTGCGTACAGTGTCACAATGTGGACACCTCGAAGCAGGGAAACTTAAACCAAATTGCCGCCTCATTATGGTGTTTGAAGCTATTTTTCAGTGTTGCCTTAGTAAACAAAAGTTTAATGCTTTTCATGAGATTAATAAATACATAATAAATATTTATTAATCTCGTGTAATTTTTTCCAGGATTAGGAAATAATCCATCTCATTTGGGTACAATCGTGTTGACCGACTGGAAAGCATTAAACTTTTGTTTGCCGCCTCATATGCTCTGTAAAGTTTCCACCAGAACGGACAACCTCTTCCACTAAAAACACACGCTCTTCAGTAGTCAGCATTCCCACTAGAGTCAAGCTTACACAAGAACTTGACAAGAACACGAGTTACAGCGTCAACACTGTCAGCATGAACCGGGATTTCCCACCCAACCACTCCAGTTGAAGGTCAACACGGAACAAGCTGTGCGGTGAGACTGCGTATACAGCGACATGAATGTACAGCCAACCTAACACGACCCGCAAGGCAGGACCCGCGTAACTCGCCGCTGCGGAGAGAATTTGCGGACACACTGTACATAAAACAATGCAAAGCGATGGGGAGAGGACATTCGGACATTCTTCAAAGAGATCTGTCTTGAAGTAGATGGGTAGGATTTAATGAAAACCAGATAACGAAGGAATAGATTATTGGAATAGTAACAAAGAAAGTAGGACACACAGGACAATCATGGAAGGAGAACAGAAGAACATAAAGGCTATAGAAACGAATAGGTATAAGAAATGCCGTAATTTTTCACAAGGTGAACATAATAAAGGGGCAATGATTCTTTAAAGTGATGGTGCGAAAAGTGCAGAATCATCTATATAGTTAAATCACTAAGGTAATTTTTGTTACTGCGAGATTGAGAAAATGGCTTAATCTATTGACTTCGTCAAGTATTGCAACGAAAGCTCTTGGCCTGTAGATTTGCAAAGTGTCTTTAAAAGGAAAATATATGTTAGGGTATATTTTTAAATTATTAAAGAAAAATGTAATATTTGTCGCTCCCGCACTTGTGTACAAAGGCGGACCCCGCCGCGTCTTACTGAGATCTTTGTTTATGAGAATTAAAAAGACAGGAAATATTGTTTATGATGTTTCCGCTATATATATTGAAATAGAATCATAAAATAAGGGAAGTATTGAGGAATTTAAACTGGCAGTTGAGTGTGTATTCTGTTAACCTAACTTAATATTGCACTCTCGTCATAATATAAAAACACTAAGGTGTATGTTTCACAAAACTCAAGCTCTTTAAACCAGAGGTTGGTTGGCTCCTCTGTTAACGGGCTGCAACAAAGTGGTCATGTAGCCCCGTGTACTTTGGGTGTGTGTAGAATTTGTCTGATAACCGGTGTTAATTGTGATGGCTGTATTAGTGTGTTATCTGTAATTCAGAAGGACTGCAGACTATCAATTTCAAGTAGTTCCAACTTTCGCTACCAATAACGACACCTAGCTGTGAACTTGGCTACTAGATGCCACCGCAACCAGCACCTGGTGACGAATGTTGGATCTTAAGAGTGTTAATCAAATCTAACCTACAAATTTTAGCTTCACACCATTGAAGCTGGTGGAAGGTTCTTTTACATGCCATAAATCTATGACATGGGCCTGCCAGCTTCACTTCCCTTCCGAAGGAAGGCATAGTGAGGTATTTTTAAGGCTCTTAAAAATCGGACGACTTCGGCCGGGTTTGACCATGCGATCTTGGGCATAGAGCATACTACCAACTATGCCTCCAAAGCCACCTTAAACCAGAGGGAGTTAGGGAGTTGTACCAAAATCTTCCAAATCGTCTCAACAGTGAACTCTCGCATGGGTCCGCTAGTCTATTAATTTTCCAAGTATTTGATGTTATTTTGGCCAATAAAGGCTAATATCTATGGCCGAAACATGTTTCAATTTTAAAGATTTTGAAATCAAAATTTAATAAAAGCGTTAACAAGGCGGAAACATTGTTTTTATTCTTTTAAGAATTATCTTAATTTGGGGAGTCAACACAGACAATTAATACATAGACATCATGTCACTTGCACTGAGAGCATGGTAAGACACTGCATCAAAATTTGAAGAAATTGAAAAATTTCGAAAAGTTGATCCAGTTATCTCAAATCTGTTTTACCACAGTGTGTCATTGGGTTCAGTTGGTATGTTTCACTTCACCAAGAAGCTGGCTAGAGAAGACCACTGCACGGTTCTTAGGAACCACAAGCAGTGTCAATTATTTGAGTTAACCAGATCAATTTTTCAAAATTCTTTGAAATTTGATGCAGTCAGGGACTTTAATGGATGCACAAAACATGTCATTCAAGTCAAGCATGTGTAATATTAATCTAAATGTTGTTGCATGTCAGTGTGCTCTGTCACCAAGGACAAGAATTGTGCAGCAAGCTTCAAAAGAAAGATGTGTGAAGCATAACTTTCCAAACTATTAGAGAAGCAAAACCACCAAAATCTCTCCCTGTACTATCCTGATGGCACCCTAAAGTCCCTTAGTAGAGGCTTTTCTAACCAGGTTCAAAAATATGATCAAATGATATGACTCATGCACATTGACATACAAGTCCTCATCAGAGGGGGATTGTTATAATAAGTTTGTAGGATATGATGTACAGGAAGTTGGTTCTTCGTAGCAATTATTACAGTAAACTCTTGATTATCTGGGTATGAATTATCCAGTTTGCAGATTATCTGTTTGTACTGTGGGAGGGAAGGACACCTATTATTCTGTGCTAATTAAAAAATAATCCTTCCCATCAAAAGCTTACAATTAAATGGTGCATATAGGATCTAAAAAGAACAGCTCAAGTTCTATTAGAAGAAGCACGGAGAGTAGGTCTGAGGATCAATCAAGATAAGACAGACTGTATGATTGTAACCAGAAACAATGAAGAGGAAGCAGAGGGAGTACTGGCAATAGAAGATATGGAATTTAGGAAGACTAGGTGTTTCAAATACCTAGAGAGTATAGTCAATGCCAACAACAACATGGAGTAGGAAGTAATGGACCAGCTAAAATCTGCAGAGAGGTGTCTCTTCTCAATGAATAAACTATTTACCAGCAGGCTATTAATGAAAACAACAAAACTCCGCATGTACAAGACCAGTATTAATGTATGGGGCGGAAACATGGACACTGAGCAAGAGAATGGAGAGAAAAATTATAACTTTTGAAAACAAGGTGTTAAGAAAAGTTTTTGGGCCAGTGCTGGAAATGGAATCTTTAGAAGAAGAAAAAATATTGAAATCCACACGCTATTTAATGAACCCGATGTGACAGCTGTAATAAAAAGCAAAAGAATTGAATGGCTGGGACATGTCCTGAGAAGAGAAGAGAAAATGGTGAAGACAGTGCTAGAAGGGAAGCCACAAGGTACGAGACCCCTGGGTAGACCAAAACTAAGGCGGATGGATGGAGTCAAGAAAGACCTGGAGACACTGGGAGCCAACGAGAACATGGCTAGCAACAGACACCAATTGAAGAGGCTAAAGAGTGAGGCAATGAACCGACTTCGGTTCGTGTGGCCAACGAAGTAAGTAAGTAAGTAAGTAAGTATACAGGAATGCATTTTTGATCGTATTTACCACACTTAAAGCAGTCTGCCAATTGTCTGGTTAGTCATCGCGATTGTACTGCTTAATTGTGATGAAAGGTACCAGTGGCAAGTATGGCAGAAAAGGGTTAATGTGCAAAGAAATTAAATACGACGGATACGTTAGAAAAGGATGTATTGCTGTCAAAACTGATAAAAACTTTTGTGTGGCTATACAATGATGCAAAGGATTCGAACAACAGACTGATGCGCTTGCGGATATTGTAAACAGAATGAGCGCAGGGACACTGGAGGAAGATAAATCAAGAATCGCCCGTTACTCACACCATGTCATTGAAATAGGACAAAACTCATTTGACTACACTGACCTTTGACACTCCAGAAAATAAGGATGACTATTTCCCAAGAGCAAACTGAGAAAATGTGTAAGGCAATTAGATTTATATTTCGTATGATTAGTAAATCATCATCATCATCATCATCTAGGGATCCTTCCAGCGGACCGGGTAGGATTTTAGTGGACGATTAGTAAATAAAACTGTCATTTTCAGGTCAAGTTGTGTTTGTATTATCCATGTTTTTCAGTTATTAATGAAATCTGAAGTCCGCATTATCCCTTTTGATGCCGAGCTTATGATGAATGGTTATGTTAAAAATGCCATGTTTAATGAAATTATAAGTCTTTCCCGGAGCAGGTAAATGTATGTTCAACGTATTAGTTGCTAAATTTTATCTGCTTTCATTAAAAATGATTTAAAAGTTATTTTTCTTTTCAAATTTAAATGGGAATTTTGTCATTAGTCGAATATGTACTCTCGCACACTTCACTAAGCATTGAAGGAAGAGAAAATAGATGAAGAGCTAGACATATTTCCACGTATCTTAATTAGCTGTAAGCATGAACGTAAACAAATACTATTTCAAAAGATAACACACAGTACTTATTATGAATGAAGTTATTCACAGAACTTAAACACATTGATATATTAATCCAGAGAGAGAACGATTCCCCCGTTGTCTTGGTTACAATAGTGACAACACTGCATGGCTGGAAATAATACATAGAATGTGTACACATTAAACATTTAAAAAAAAAAAAATGGTAAATAGATTTATCCATATTGATTGATAGAATTGAATAATTGAAAATCCGCCTGATCAATACTACGATTAATTAACCGATGGAAATAATAATATATTTTTTATAAAAACAGGACCTATAGATTAGCCTGTAGCATATTTAGTAAAAACCCTGTCGGCCGATATATCGGCCCCTTGGCCCTGAATGGGTTAGCATGTATAATCAAGATTTTATTGTACCCATTATCTTATATATATATATATAAAGGAATGTCACACATAGAAAGCCTATGGAGATTTCAGATGAGTTGAGAAAATCCCGATCTGAAAGAATGATAAAGTACTGGAAAGAGCGCAAGAACCAAGCAGTACTACCTTCAAAGAAGAAGTGATTGTGGAAAGACTCAAGTGGTCCAATCTGACCAATCAAGATTATTAATAATAATAATAATAATAATAATAATAATAATAATAAAGGAATGTCTGTCTGTTCGTCTTTTATGCGTTCATAAACCATTCAACCGATTGCGATCAAATTTTGGTGAGTTGTTGAACACACATTCGGAATGGTCATAGGCATAGTTAATCCATTTCACAATAGATAGCGTGCGAGTAGTTTAAACAAATGATTTATGGCGATGCGTTCATATACAATTCATCCGATTGCGATCAAATTTTGGTGAGTGGTAGTGCACACTCCCGAGAAATTTATAGGCATAGTAAATCCAATTTACAATAGATGGCGCGCAAGTAGCTTCAACAAAATGGCGTGCGATTCGTTTCAACAAAGTCCCACATGCATTCATATATCATTCATCCCATTGCGATGAAACTTCGGTGAGATGTTGTGTACACTTCAGGGAAGGTTTCTGGCTTAGTAAATCCAATTTACAATAGGTTGAGTAGATTCAACAAATGAGCGACGACGAGCAAAGCGTTTCAACAACGCCCCGTATGTGATCATATACCATTTGTCCGATAGCGATGAAACTTGGGTGAGATGTTGTGTACACTTCATGGAAGGATTCTGGCTTAGTAAATCCACTTTACGATAGGTAGAGCACGAGAAGATACAACAAATGAGCGACGACGCGCGAAGCGTTTCAACAAAGTCCTATATGCGTTCATATACCATTCGTCCGATACCGATGAAACTTGGACGAGATATTATGTACACACCAGGGAAGGTTTCAGGCTTAGTAAATCCATTTTACAATAGGTAGTGCACGAGTAGATTCAACAAATGAGTGACGACGCGCGATGCGTTTCAACAACGTCCTGTATGCGTTCATATACCATTCGTCCGATAGTGATGAAACTTGGGTGAGATGTTGTGTACACTCCAGGGAAGGTTTCTGGCTTAGTACATACATTTTACAATAGGTAGCGCATGAGTAGATTCATCTAATGGGTGACGGCACGCGAATAGTTTCAAGTAAGTCCCGTATGCGTTCATATAACATTAATCCGATTTCGATGAAACTTTGAAGAATTGTTGCGTACACTCCAGGAAGGGTTTCTGGCTTAGTACATGCACTTTACAACAGGTAGCGCAGGAGTAGATTCAACAAATGAGGACAGCACACGAATCGTTTCAACAAAATCCTGTATGCATTCATATACCATTCATCTATTGCGATGAAACTTTGATGAGTTTTTGTGTGCACTTACGTGTAGGTTTCTAACTTAGTATATCCACTTCACAGTAGGTAGCGAACAAGTTGATTCAACAAATGAGTGACAGCACACGAATCGTATAAATGAAATTTAGTATGTATTCATATGCCATTCATCCGATTGCAATGAAACTTTGGTGAGTTGTTAATTCATTTTACGATAGTTTGGAGGCAGTTAGCGGAAGATTAAAAAAAGAATTGTGTATTCAAAAGCACTGCAAGAAACAAAATTATAACGCCAACACTTTCTTTGATTGGTGTTGCAATGCATGCCGGGTTCAGCTAGTTGGCTATAATATTCTTCGGGGTAGCATTAACTTGCCTTTCCATTCTAGAGCTATCCTTGCCTGGATCACTGGAAAAACATTACTTTATATACACTTTCTGCCTGGAGCACTATAAAGTACTAAATAGCAATGATTATCATCAATGATATTTCATTCAGGGGCTTGGGGAACAGTGATCATCAGCTCTAACTGATGTTATGATGTCATGCTGCATTGATGCATCCCAAGCCAGACACATTAAAATTCATATTCAGCACAGCGAAGTTAATCACACACACCTATTTTTGTTTTCACTGCAGATTTTTTTTTGCAGTCCAGTGTACTTAAGTTCCAAGTGTTCACACTACAATATCCACAAAGTGATTCACCACAGCAGTGCACTTGCAGAAGATTTGTGCACAAATAAAGCTGAAGATGATAAAGCAAAGCCTTTCCACTCACCCAGGACAATGTCAGATGTTGCCCACCTTTTTACGACCACGGCCCTTTGCGCTATTGACAAAATACAGCCCACTTCAGATATTATTATTATTCATCTTTAGAATATGTTATCCCTTTATTGTACACTAAACTAGTTATTTGGTGAGCAAAGGACAGGATCAGGAAAGTACAGTTTATGCACATAAGCAGAGAAGAAGATGTATACAAAGCAATAATAAACACAACACAGTAACCAGAAGCTGGAATATGCACAGAGCACAACTGGGTCATGGAGTGTATGAAATTTTGTTTTAGAAAAGGTTTATATGAGTTATTGGATAAAAAGGGAATTAACTTTTAAATTAATTAATTGTAATTTCAGTCCATGGACATGCTTGAAATACATAGGTTGGTTTTTCAGTTTTGGCAATCAAGCTGCTGCACTATGTTGCAACGGTGTTGGGCTCTGCCATTGTTACCAAAGGTTGCCTACCTGCATCCCCTACCTCAGAGCACATGACAGTGCCTGGCCCCTCGCCCGTTCGTTTGCAATGGTCACGTGTTGATGAGTAGTTGTGAGCAAGTGCTCGTGCCAGTCCTGTATCTTGCGTTAATTCTCAAAGCAATACGTTATGATCCGCCTCCACTAACGCGGACACCATCCGTACATTTTCATCACTTACTGGTGGGTGACCAGATCGAGGCATGTCCTCTACATGTTCACGCCCCTCTCGAAAGGCTGTAACCTATCTTGCTACCGTTCTGTAAGGTAGCGCAGCTGTACCACACGCCTTGTGCAGCCCTTTGTGACACTGTCGAGCCGTGCGACCTAGCACACTGAATTTTTATCCATGTTCTCTGCTCCTGATTGGAATACGTTGCGACCATCTTTCGCGAGCGTTTGCTCACAAACTCATCTGCACGTAACCACTGCAAACGAACGGGGGAGAGGCCGGGCGAGGTCATGTGCTCTGAGGGAGGGGATGCAGGTTAGCAATCTTTAGTAACAATTGCAGAACCCAACACCGTTGCAACATAGCGCAGCAGCTTGGTTGCCAAAACTAAAAAAACATCTTTTGTACATACCATGAAATGAAGAGTATTCTATGACTATAGAAAACTTTGAAGCCAATTTTTAAATGTAGTCTTATTAACAATTGATATTGTAACTTTTCAGTTGGTCAACACGATTACAGTCCCAATTATTGGGAAATGGGAATTTGCAACAGATTACAAGAAGATGGAGAAAATCCATTGTAAATAACTTTCAATCACATGACCACTATGTCACAAATCCCCTAAAATTAAATTAATATTTATTAAAAAGAAAGAAAAAAAGAAAAAGAATCAACAATACAACAATCTTGGCAGAGCCGGGAATTAAACCCGGACCTCTGGGACGGCAGCCAAGTATGCTAGTACACTACAAGGTGGTTCGTACACACAGTTTAAGATATAATGTACAGTCGAGTCCTGCTATTCCGAATATCCGCCTATTCCGAACAGAGTTTAGAAAAATACCTATAGTTCCTTTTTACCTTTTTTACTTAAAAACAGGAGAAATCAAGAAGACTTTAGTTTTTTCATGTTAAAACGTACACGTATTGCTATACTGTACAAGGAAGTTAAACAAATATTATTAGTTCATCATAGTTCATCAAACTTCGCTAGAGTAAACACTGAACTGATAGATAGGACTAGACAGCTCAGTGCAGTGATTCGTGTGTATGGAATGCGGGACGAGAGGGATAAGTAGGATGGGGGGTTGGGGTGACGAGTCTATTCATACAACACAGTCGATTGCCTGTGCCATGAGTAGTCTAAGTTCACTGTCCTTCCCTTCTGACTTTTACTGAACCTGTTCACGGGCTGATCAATATCGTGTAGAGCTGACACTGGCAGATGTCCCCACACTTAATTTACGCCTTAACAAGTCAATACGTTGATTTTAATAATGAAATCCGCTTATTCTGAAATTCCCGCTAAGGGGCAGATGACCTCGTAGTTCCGCCCCTTAAAAAACAACAACAACAACAACTAATATAATATATAAATTCCTGCTAAAACGAACAGGGTTAGGTACCAATTAATTCAGAATAGCAGGACTATATTGTATTCCTATCCTGACATAATATTCTCCGGAAACATGCCCACTAACATCAAAGGACCTTAGCAAGATAAAAGCCTGTAAAATGAAGTTTCTTAGAACTGCCCTCCATATAAGGAATGAAGAGATCCGTTCAAACATAGGTTTAAATGAACCTATGGAGGAAAGACTTAGGTCAGCTAGACTTAAATGGTTTGGACATGTTAAGCGGATGAATAGAACAAGATTACCAAGTGCATATATGGAAGAAAGACTCACAGGCAAGATACCACTTGGAAGACCAAGACGAAGATGGATGGACCAACTGAAGGAGGATGTGGAAAGCAGAGGATGGAATTGGGAATCTGTGATAATTAATAAACCCTTTCTTGACAGGATACATAGGAAGAAGATTGTTTACAACTACCCTATCCAGCACACCAAAATACAGTGTGAAGAAAGACATCGGGAGTGAAGACCATATAATGTTGAATATTAATTAATTGTACCCGATTCGCTGGAACAATAACAGGAAGATGATGATGATGAATGTAACTGGCAGAGGATTAAAGGGAACAATCAAGATTGTTTGCGTTCTTCAACTCAAAGGCTTTAATTCATAGTGAATACCTACGTTACTCAGGTCCAGAATGTGACTGTATTTTTCTAAGCAGAAATTTTTGACTGTCTTTTAAAAATAATTTAAGGAATAGGCCAGAATGTCAAAGTTTCGGCACATTTGTCACTTATTGTTTTGCAAAGTCCATGACAATGATTCACAGTGATTAACCATCCAACCTTCTCACCAAACTTGGATCTGTCAAACTATTTTCTGTTGGTTGGTTCCTCAGTTTAGGGGCTGCGACAACACGGTCATCTAGCCCCAACTATTTTCTGTTCCCCACGTTCAAATCAGTAACTGAAAGGAGAGTATTTTGGCAAAGGGGCAAGAAAATAAGCATAATTCAAACCACCACTGCTTCCTTCAACAATAGGCACTAGGTTAACATCATATCTGGAACTTTTTGAATGCATTGCGTAATTCAATTGTTTCTCAATTCCGTTCTCCAAAGTACCGGTACCAGTATCTTATGTATATATGAGAACTTGAATACCAGTGTAGACATGGTGGAAGCAAAGATGATGATGATGATGATAATTGTTGTTTTAAGGGGCCTAACATCTAGGTTAACGGCCCCTAATGGTCTGGGTGATAGCAAAAATGACAATGAAGTGGAAACCAAAACGAAAATTAAGTGAGACAGAAAATACTTACAAAAAAGAACTCAGATTGAAATTACTTACAAAATGGAGAGCGGTAATACTTACAAAAGGGAATTTAGAACGAAAATACCGTACTCACAAAAGGAATACATAGATTGAAAAATACGCACAAAATGTAGGTTCAAAATACGTACAAAATGTAATGTAGAGTCGAAATACTTACAAAATGCAACTGATATTCAAAATATTTACAAAATGCAAATGAGATTGAAAACATGTACAAAATGCAATTGAGATTCAAAATACTTACAAACATCATCATCATCATCATCATTTCCCCTTATCCAGCTCCTGCCGGGTCGGGGTATTTATGGCACTTCTCCACTTTCCTCTTTCCTTCCACCATTCTTCTTCCACGATCTTGTCCCAGTCCAGATTTCTTTTTCTTACGCCGTTCTTCACTGAATCCATCCACCTTGTTCTAGGTCTTCCTCTTGGTCTCTTACCCTTGCACTTCGCCTCCAGCATCTGTCTTGGTATTCTATTTTCCTCCATCCTCTTTACATGTCCAAACCACCTTAGTTTATTCTTCTCAATTCTCTCATTTAGTTTTCCCATCCCAACTTCCTTCCTAACATCTTCATTCCTCACTCTGTCTTTCCTTGTCTTTCCTATCATACTTCTTAGGAATTTCATTTCACTGGCTTGGATTCTACTCTCTTGCCTGCTTGTCAGGGTCCAAGTCTCAGCTGCATAAGTTAATATGGGTACATAATACACTTTATACATTACCTCCTTGCTTTTCCTTGGTACTTCCTTATCCCAAACAAGTTTTCTTACACTTTGATAGAATGCATTGCTCTGCTGTACCCTCCTGCCAATCTCCATGTCCAACCTACCAGTTTGCATCAATTCACTTCCTAGGTATTTGAACGTGTCCACAATTTCCAAACTCTGACTTCCAATTTTCACAGTGCCCTTTCCTTGTCTTTCCCCTCTTGTCATCACCATGGTCTTGCTTTTCTCTATACTGATTTTCAGGCCATACTTCTGAATATTTTCGTTCAGTGCATCTAGTTGTTTTTGCACTTCTTCGGTGTTCCTTCCCCAGACCACAATATCATCTGCAAATAACAGTAACTTCATTTCTTTATGTTCATATGCTTCCTTTGTTTCCTTTACTATTTCATCCATCACCATTATGAACAAGAGAGGTGACAGCACACTCCCCTGTCTTAGTCCAGTCTTGTTCGTAAACCAATCTGTCTTTCCAACTGGGGTCAGTACCCTGCTAACACAGTTGTTGTACATTGCTTGCACCATTTCCAACATTTCTCTTCCCAGTCTCTTCTTAACCATGGTTTCCCATACCTTCTCTCTGGGGACACTATCATATGCCTTTTCTAGATCTATGAAAGTCATGATCAAATCCTCTCCATATTCCCAGTTCTTTTCCATCACCTGCCTCAAGCTAAAGATTGGGTCCACTGTGGATCTTCCACTCCTGAAGCTATACTGTTCCTCTTGCAACTCTCCTTCCACCTTTCTTCTCATTCTTCTTTCTAATATCCTTTCCAGTATTTTTACTATCTGTGATATGAGGGTGATCCCTCTATAGTTATCACACACCTTCTTGTCCCCCTTCTTAAACACTGGTATTATTAGCCCTTTCTTCCAGTCTTCTGGTACACATTTCCATTTCCACACACACTTTAGCAGTCGATACAGCCATTGCATACCAACAGGTCCAGCAGCCTTTATCATTTCTACACTGACTTCATCCACCCCTGTTGCTTTTCCCATCTTCATTTTCTGTACTGCTAATTCCACCTCCAGCATTGTTATATCATCTTCTGTTATAGAGTCGTCAGGTTGCCAAAATACTTACAAAATGCAATTGAAATTGAAAATTCTTACAAAATGTACGGTAGATTCAAACTACTCAATTGGATGGACAATACGTACAAAATGCAATTTATATTGAAAATGCTTACAAAAGGTAATTTAGATTCAAAATACCCACTAAATGCACTTGAGAATCAAAATACTTGCAAAATGCCCACCATACAAAATGCAATTTAGATTGAAAATACTTGCAAAAAGCGGATTAGGTTGAAAATACTTACAAAATGCAATTGGAATTCAAAAAACTCACAAAAGTCCCATCCCCGAAATTGAAAAGACTTACTAAAAAGCAATTCAGATTGTCAATCCTTACAAAATGCAATGAGGTTGAAAACCCTCGCAAAATGCAATTTAGATCGAAAAGACTTAAAAAATGCAACGTAGATTGAAAATACCTACAAAATGGAGTGTTGATGCATAACAAAAGCAGTGCGGGAATCATAAAGAGATAAGGGGATATAATGAAAAGAAAACAAGAGGTCTGACCCCTCGAAGAAGGAGGGATCAGGAAAGACGAGACAAGGGCCACTTAAGGCGGGAACGTGAAAGACTCCCTAGGCCTCGGATACCCTAATACCGCCGGGGTCGGAAAAGAACAAGAGTTGACCAAGGGAGGTCGACAGTAAAGAGTAAGTGGAAGCAGTGCCGGACTCAGCTGGGGTCCCGTGGTCTCCAACCCAAGTCCCACTAGATGAGAGCCCCTGTGGGATGGAAGCGAAGATCACAAACATACAATAACCAAGGTATAAGCAATCCGGGAAGGTAGATTATAGGGGTGAGAATGTATAAGAAAACTATTATTGAATCAAAAGTAAGAGAAGAGGTCTGCGAGAGGATGTGGTAATGATGGACAAAAACGGAAATGAGGTACACAACAAAGAAACACTCAAGACAGCGTGGAAAGAGTACTTTGAGGATTTGCTGAATCCAAATGGTCATAGGGAGGAAGACAATGTATTGGAAGATGGAGAAGACAACTCAGGAATGGAAAAGGACCTGACTTGGAGAGAACTGGAGATGGCTGTAGACAAGATGAAAGGAGGAAGGGCACCGGGTGTGGATGAAGTGAGTGTTGAAATGGTGAAGGCAGCAGGGGAGGTTGGGAAACAGTGGCTGTACCGTGTGATGAGGGTGATATGGAAGGAGAAAAAGACCCCAGAAGATTGGAAGAAAGGATTAATTGTCCCAATATTTAAGAAAGGGAGCAGAAAGGAGTGCAGAAATTACAGGGGAGTCACACTCATACCGCACTGTGCCAAGATATATGAAAAGATATTAGAAAGTAGAATACGAGCCAAAGTGGTGAGAAAATTGAGAGAGGAGCAGTATGGATTCCGACCCGGGAGATCAACAGTGGATCTCATATTTTCAGTGAGACAGCTCCAGGAACACCACTACGAATTTGGAGAGGATCTGTTGATGGCCTTCCTGGACATAGAAAAGGCCTATGATAGTGTGTGTAGGGAGAAGGTTTGGAAAGCAATGGAAAACATGGGAGTGGAAAAAGGGACTGTAGGCAGAGTGAAGGAGATGTATTGTGGAAGTGTGAGTTGTGTGAAAGTTGGAGGGAAAAGAACAGACTTGTTCAGACAAATGAGTGGCCTGAAACAGGGTAGTGCGCTGTCACCCCTTCTCTTTATTGTGGTTATGGACGAGGTAATGACACGGATAGCAGGAAAGATAGGAGAAGATAAGATGAAAGCAATGGTGTTTGCAGATGATCTCATGGTATGGGGAAACAAGGAGGAGGAAATTCAGGAGCAACTGAAGGCTTGGGAAGAAACAGTGGGAGAGTACGGATGGAAGTTCAACATCAGTAAATGTGAGATCCTGTTAACGACCAGGAAAAAGGACAAACCAATGAGTGGGATAGCACTTGGAGGTGGACAGCTGAAGAAGGTGGAAAGTCTCAAGGACTTGGGAAGTATAGTGGAGGAAAATGGGAGAAATGAAAAAGAGATTACGGAACGTGGCAGACAGGCAGAAGCATTTCTGAGAAGCATTAGGAGCTTAGTGTGGAATAAAGACGTCCCACAAGAAAGCAAGGAAGTGTTAAACAGAAGCTACTATATCCCGATACTGACCTATGCTTCAGAAACGTGGACAATGAAGAAAAGAGACATAAGCAGAATACAGGCAGGTGAAATGAAGTTTCTGCGAAGTAGGATCGGAGTAACAAGAAGAGACAGGGTGAGGAATGAAAAGGTCAGGGAAATTGTGAAAGAGGAGCCCTTGCAAGATAGGATTGAAACATCAAGACTGAGGTGGTATGGACACTTAAAGAGAATGGAAGAGAAGAAGATTCCCAAGAGGATACATGAGATGCAGATGCAGAAGAAACGACCAAGGGGAAGACCAAGAGATAGATGGCTGAAAGGAGTGGAGGAATGTGTTAAGAAGAGAGGCGAGGACTGGACCAGAATGACAGCGGAGAGGTGGTGGGAGGAAAGGACTAAGTGGCGAGGCTTATGTTCCAAACAGACCCAGCCTGGGGCTGGAAACTGTACAAGATGATGATGATGATGAAGTTAAAGGAGTTTGGGCCATTGCATTGAGTTATGTTGGTTAGATTTCAATTGTTTAGTTCTAATGTTTGGATAACAAGCCTTATAATTATGGATATACTGTACTGAAGTTTATTTTTAGCAAGTTCATTTTATTCAAGTACTGTACTAAGATGCAGCAAAGTTAAAACTACTATATTATTTTAAATATAAAGCAACACATAGATTTTCTCTATTGTCATACTGTTGATATCTATTTATTTATGAAATAAGAGACGAGAAAAATCAAAAGCCATTTTCAAATATTAAATAGTTTGTATGTAATGATTAATCTATCAGTTGGTGAACATATTGTTGGGATACCAGTATCATATTAATATGATCAACTCACATAATCTTTAAAATGAACGAAATAAATGAACAAACAAATTAAATAAATAAATTGAAAATAAACAAATAATTTTAAATAAAAAAATAAATAAGATGCATATGCCAGTTAACCAAGGGAATCTATAACAAGAAATCATCATCGTCCATTTACAATTCCAGTTTCCCGGGTTCTGTAGACAAGCCTCTTCCACTAAATGCCAAGTTTCTTCATTACTGCACAGTCATCCAACCGAAAGCCTTATATGCTGCAGAGTGTCTTAGGATGCACAGAAAAGGTCTTGAGGAGTAACAAGAAACCAAAGAAAGGAAAATCTTATGGAAAATTTTGGGCCCAGTTAAGGAAAATGGAGATTATAGACGGAGCACAACCATGAACTCTACACACGTTACGAAAATCACTGACGTGATGAGAAAGAGAACGATTATGTTCTATGGTCATTTAACAATACTGAGTCCAATGCGATTGTCAAACAAAATCTTTACTTACTTTCGAGGTAAGGAAACCAAGGGAGAAAAGGATTTAAAAGAAGTGAGAATTACATACAACGATATTCAGACGCATACTCCCCTTAAGATGAAACTTAAAGAACACCAGAGTTTCCAGGAAAAGTCTAAGATGTGGACTGAAGTCAGGAAACAGTAGCATCGAGAACACGAGGAGTTACTGGGCGAATGATAAAGCTCGAGAAAGAGAGCAGTTGAATTAACGTGGTCCATAGCTGGTTGAAACGTCAAGAAGCAGAAGAAGAAGATGTAATGCAGAGTCTGTATATTTTGTGAAATTGTATTATTGTACTGCAATTAGTGTACTGCATTTACAGTATTTCATATAGACTAGAGAACCCGTGCGAGAAATCTCGTATGTTCATAAACCACACTTTCCCCAATAGGTTTATAATGAGAGACTTAAGTAGAAAAGTTATGTTTTTATTTCAACCAAATGATTATAGAACACTATTTACATTTCAGGATAAAGGAAAGACCTCAGAATGTTAATATGACATGAAACAGTCATCACAGCGGCCCGTGGACAGTAATTATGGAGCGTGTTTTCCTACAGCATCGGTGTTTGAAAATCGCACACTTCGTACATTTTTTTAAAAAACAATTTTTAATTTTTAAAGAAATTATTGATATTTATGAAATTATAGTGCAATAAGTCACTGCTAATGTCTATTCTCTTTCATGTGAATGCTCATTTGTCATGATCGGTCGTTTGTGAGCGCAGCACGAGGGATCTATACTACTGAAATAATATATATGATATTCTCAGGGTCGCCGCGGGGGGGGGGGGGGGGGGGGGGGCAGGCAACGGGAGCAAATGCATAGGGCCATAAGGGCCCATTAGTGGTGCATGTTAGTTTCAGTTTATTGTGGCTACTTTTGTATTATGCAAAATTCTGGCTATAAAGTACTTATTCCACCCCCAGGAGAGTGTGGATTTTTAAAATGCTACTTATTTTTCATTATGTACTTATAATTAAAGCAATATATTTCCCTATGCACGTTAACTGTATTAAAATTACTCAAATATCCCAAATTGTTTTCTGCACTTTGCAAAATATATTTCATAAAATAAATGCTAAAATGTTTTCTATGAAATAAGGATTGTATGATTTTTTAAATTATGACTGTGAATTAGAAGTTTTTCTCAAAATGACATTGTCTTTCCACAATAGCAAGTAGCGTATAGTAATGCTTAAACATATTTCAAGGGGGCCTGAGCAAAACATTGCATAGGGGCCTTAAATCCCCTCGCTGGTCCTGGATATACTGAAGATTATTTAAATAGATGATACTGTATTAATATATTAAGTGTCGAAGAAAACTAGGCCCCCATCCACATGTTGACTAACTGAAAAAATAATCATTACAGTATATAAAATAGAATAAGAGATCATCAAATATTGGTACTACTTGCCTACAGACATCAGTCAATGATTGTACAGATCCATGTGCACTGCGTCGAGAAGAAGCAGGAGAAGATGGGATCTGTATTGGGGAGCCTATGGCGGCACCATTCAAAGCAGCAAGCACATTCACCACTTCCGTGTTCTGTTTCAGCTTCCACTGAAGTTCTTCGTTGTGAAGAGAGAGACGATTTTTCTGCTTGGCTTCCTGTTGTAGTGACTCAACCATCCTGCGATGCTCTTCAGAAAGTTGCCTGAACATCAAAGAATTGTCATCAGTATTTTACAATTGGGTGCTTTTAATGTTCCCGGCTATATTTGAAATTTGGCAAGATTCTTTCAAGAAAATTTCTGAATAAGGCGAACGAATTAGGAATCATTAAACAAGCATCCTGAGTTGGAGTTCCTCATGTACAGCAACAGTCAGGTTCCCAAAAAGATGGTATATTGGCTTTCACGGCCGGTGAATTAAAACTCAGCAATTCTTCCAGGTTTGTGCCGTGTCTTGTGTGGGGTTTTGCCTAGGACACCAAGCTGGCTCATCGGCGGGCTCTTGGTGTCTCCGCCCGGACCCCCACAGGAGTGATGAACTGCGCGCCACCTCCCTTTATATTAGGTGCAACTGCACCACTTGACTGCGAGAACTAAAAGTTCAAGCAGCCTTAACCTCCCTATGAAGGCTTCCATAAAGATGGTATATTGGCTTTCACGGCCGGTGAATTAAAACTCAGCAATTCTTCTAGGTTTGTGCAGTGTCTCGTGTGGGGGTCCGGGCGAGACACCAGGAGCCCGCCGATGAGCCAGCTTGGTGTCCTAGGCGAAACCCCACACAAGACATGGCACAAACCTAGAAGAATTGCTGAGTTTTAAGTCAGGTTCCCATTTATCAACATGAGGCTGGGAGTCCATGGCAAGACTTCAAAGTTCTTAGCAGAGCTGGGAAATGCAGTTAACTCAAATATTTGGTCTCTTAAAACAACAATTGTGTTAATACAATTGTTACTGAGCAATATAAATTCCAGAGAAATAAAGATAATGATCGTGTGACCTCCGGAGAGGCCGAGAGCAGGTCTTTCTAGGCGATGCCCAAGGGCGACCTGCGCGTCATAGTGAGGATGAAGTGATGATGAAGACGTCACACACACTCAGTCCCTGAGCCACGGGAATTAACCCGATGAGATTAAAATCCCCGATGGCCCGGCCGGGAATCGAACCCGGGGCACTTTGGGCCAAAGCCTAGCACGCTAACCATCTAGCCACAGAGCCGGACAGAGAAATAATGAAATTTCTCTTTAATTTAATGTTTGTCTTCTTCCTCAGGTCCATTAATAAGCTGAACTTTTAATGGTTTTCCTTGTATAATATTATTATTTCTGTGATGAGTCCTTGAAAAAAAAAAAGAAAAAAAAAAAGAAAGAAAAAAAAAAAAAAAGAGATAATGCAAATCCAAGAGCGTCTGCCACCCCTGTTCACAGTTTTATAAGAGTTTAATGCCACATTCGACTGAAGTTTAGAAGGAAGATATTGGGTTTGTACTGCTTTGCAGCATGCAGCTTGCTCCCGCCTAGTGGTAACCCCAGAAAGTTCAGATATATTTTTTTATTTGTTTTGCAGTATAATTCCACATACCGTAATGTGAATATCTGTTTGCAAATACTGCTCAACATTCTCACGTTTGTAGATGAACAGCCCATTCATTTTTCAGTAGGGCAAGTCCTTGAAATGGCAGAAGGAAGTTTTTTTTTTTTTTTGTCGTGTGGCCTCCTGAGAGGCCGAGTGCAGGTCTTTCTAGTCGACACCCATGGGCGACCTGCGCGTTGGGATGAGAGATGGAATGGATGAAGATGAATGAAACGGGGCAAGGATGTGGGAGGAAGCGGCGTGGCCTATCAGAAGGTACCGTCCCAGCATTTGCCTGGTGTTGAAAATGGGAAACACGGAAAACCATTACAAGGACGGCCGACGGTGGGGCTCGAACCCACGCGTCTACCGAGTCAGCAGAGAGCTTGGCCCCATGACCTAACGCTGCGCTTAAGACAGCGTAGCCACTGCTGTCGGTAGAAGGAAGATGAAATCAATGGTTTTAATATACAAAAATGTTTGAATATTATTCACTTCTTTTTGTTGTGCAGTGTATTTCTACAGTCAAATATTTTTGAAAATATTCCTTTACAGTGTCTTGAGAATGCCCAGTACTAGTATATTATCAATTTAAAAAAACAAGATTCTTACACTTTTCCACTATTTAAAGCTTTTTTTTTTTTTCAATTACAGTATATTATATAATAACAACATTCATGTCATAATGTTACTTTTCAGTGGTCTTGAGTGTGTAAGTGATCAGAAAATAAAGCTTAATTTTCCACTGCTTTATTCAGTCTTTTAAATTGACAGCATAGGGTTCAAAGAGGCACAAATTCCCCTTGGGCTGAGAATAATGCTACCAATGAAACAAACATTAAAAATTAAGGGAGGAAAAAATGTAGTACAAAATTAAGTTTATTTTATCTTTGTCATTTGATATATAATTTAAGGTAGTACTGACTAGTGACTTTGCCGGCCCCGTGGTGTTGGGGTAGCGTGCCTGCCTCTCACCCGGAGGCCCCGGGTTCGATCCCCGGCTCCGTCAGGGATTTTAAAACTGACGTGAGGGTTGGAACGGGGTGCACTCAGCCTCGTGAGGACAACTGAGTAGCTGTCTGACAGTGAGACAGCGCCCCGATCACGAATACCAAGATTAACGGCCGAGGGGACCCGACGCGCTGATCACGCGTCACCCCAATATCTGGAGGCCAAATGGCTGGGCAGCGGTCGCTTGGTCGGCCTTAGCCCGTCATGGGCTGGATAGTGCCAGGGGTTGACTTTTTTTTTTTTTTTTTGACTGACTAGTGACTTTTGTCTCAACACAGACCTTAAAACGTACATATGAAGGTATGAATACATAAACATTTAAAAATAAAAGAAGACATCTTTAATACTAAAATTAAAAATATGTGTGCATTATTATTTGATATAGGTGTGGTCGCATGCTACGAACTTCATTGTTTCATGCTAGAATCTGTCTGTCTAGCCACCAGACACACATTCATCAACCACAGTGTGCATGAAGAGAACTGGTAGGAAAATTGTGTTTACTCAGATATGAGTAACATATGAAGAAGTAGATCTCACCTCTCGTATGAGGACTTCACCATCAACTGTTCCTGGAGATCCTCCACCCTGGCCTCGAGGGCAGCGTTTCGTTGCAAGACACCGGGTAGTTGATCTGCTTCATGAGTCAACTGGGCGTTCTGGCGCCTCAAGTCCTGAAGTTCATTGTTCTTCAGTTCCATCACTGTCTGAAGAGAATGCACCTCATCCTGAAGCTCACGGCATCGTGCTGCCGTTGCCTGCATACGACAATAATCCGTGTTAAAATATATACATAGGGCCACGAGACATTAATTGGTTTTCAGACTTAAGCTTAAAATATTTGGTTTTCAGACTTATGCTTAAAATATGTCATGAATAGTGTCCAAATTCTTGAGTTTAGTACTGTCCAAATATCATGCATATAATACAAGAAAGATACGAACTATATTACTGTGTGAAGTTCAGTTGGTTGGTTCCTTAGTTTAGGGGCTGTGACAACGGGGTCATACAGTATAGCCCCGTGTACTTTGGGTGTGTATAAAATCTGTCTGATAACCAGTGTTTATTGTGGTGGCTGTATTAAGTGTGTGTTTCTGTTTTCAATTCAAGTAAGGACTGCAGACATTGAATTTTTTTTTCAAGTAGTTCCTACTTTTGCAGCCAAACGCCACCGTCAACGACTACTAGTTGAAAACTTTGTTACCAGACGCCACCCCAGTCGGCTCCTGGCGACGAACATAGGAACCTAAGAGCGTTTGTCAAATGTTTTAACTATAATTTAGCTTCACACAAGTGTAATTAGTAAAGCTTCTTTAAGATGTGTGAAGTTCTATTTTACATGGTGGCCACTCAAATCGGTCAACGATTTTCCAGGAGTTTTCCAGGAATTTTCCAGGAGTAATTCTCATTTTTCCAGACTTAAAAATAAGCGCGAGTCCGGGGGAGGGGGACTTGATCGCTTGCCTACTTCAAGACCAAAATAAAGCAGTTATGTTTGGATTACTTGTACAGATGTGGACAAAAATTAGTGGTAATTGCGTTATTGATACGCAAGCCTACACACAAATGATTTAATTGTTTTAAAAAAGCCTTTGTGACTCAAATATCCGCTTTAAAAAACAGAGAAAAGAATGCCGCCTGCATTTTTATTGCGGTGAAGTTGTCTATACTCAATATGTTTTACAAAAATACTATCGCGTGCTCTCCCACACAGAAACAGGTAGCCTGAGGAAATTTCTTTAGTTAACGATCGAGTGCTCACCCAAAACCACAGCAGGAGTATGATATAAGATAAAGCACGGCACGTACATTTCCGGTTAAAAATAAGCAGGGTTTGCAGAGCGACCGCTAGATGGCCCTTGCTACCCGATCTGCAATATAATGACGTCGAGGACTAAGAGCGGATTGGGAATTTTAGTAGTGGATGGAAATATTTTTATAATTAATTAACAGTGGCCATTTTCCAGGAGTTTTCAAATTTTTGGTCATTTGCCAGGAGTATTCCAGAACTGTTAAAAATCCAGGAGTTTTCCAGAATTTCCAGGTTTTCCAAAAGTAGTGGCCACCATGATTTTATCATCAATTTATTGTTTCAGGAAACTAGATACAAAAACTTTTGTGAATACTTTGCACATTCAGGCAAGGAAAATAAAAGTTTTATCACCTGAAAGTCACAATGAAATGAGAAAATGTGTGAGACAAACCTACAGTACCCTAATGGGAAAAACTGTACCCTAGATGGAGGAGAACAGTTTAACCACCCATGCTTTAGTTTTACACTCCAGTTGATTAGTTTGTTAAAACTATCATGTCTTGTGAAATATATATTAACCCTTTACTGTTTGCAATTCAGTCGTCGTTAGTTAATGGTACATGAGACAAAGGCATTTTTTGCTCCATCGGTGGCAAATCATTTGCATAGTGTTACATGAACAATGTCCTTGTTCATGCTTTCTCCAAAATTTCTGTGTAGGTGTGTGTATATCATGAATATTGGACATTTGATGCATACCATTTTATTTCCAGTTTCTGAGCAGATAGTTTCTATTTAATCCAGGGTTGTTTCCGTGACATTTCATGCTCAAGTCAATTTTATGCTATAGTCCAGGACTGCCCAACCTACGGCCAGCAGACCGCGAGACTATTTTGTTACCAAAACTTCGAAACAAGTTCCAGTCGTCACACTAAACTAAATTATCGTGAAATTATCATGAACTTTATTTCATAATTTGATTATTAATTGTGTCAAATGAACATAAATAACCACTCTTTGTCATTCATGCTGTATGAGTGTATTGAATATCATTGTACTTCTATTTCAAAGGGATTTATTAAAAATATTCAATATTATTTTAGTATCTTTTTTTATTTTTTATTATCCACAACAAATAAATATAGAAAACTGCAACAATTCTAAGAAAACTAAGCTGAGACAGCCACAAAACTCACCATATTGCACCTATATTTTACAAAGAAATTCTATACCCCTCAAACCTCCCGGACTGTCATTGGCCCGCAAGGTCCCCACACTATTTACAATGAGGCCCCTAGTTAAAAAAGGTTGGGCACCCCTGCTATAGGCAAGTTTTGACTTAAAGGCTTTGCATCCTAATTGACATTTGCTACTTACAATTTATTGATAGTTAAGAGACATCAATTAGTTAAACAGTATGGTATAGTGAAACTAGCTAACTCAGATTTGGCTTATTTGCTTGTTGTTGTTGTTGTTTGAGTCTCCAGTCTTTTGACTACCTGTCCTGAGATAAACAATTCATCTCTCAATAGCTACCACATCCTACATCCGAGGCAATCTGTTTAACATACTCTAACCTTGGTCTACCCCTACATTTCTTGTCCTCAACCCTTCCATAACTAAGTTAGGTGTCTTAATACATGTCCTACCAACCTATCTCTTTTCTTCATTAGCAGTGGCCATACCCCTTCATTTGTTACTCTATCTACCCATCTTCATCATTCTTCGGTAACACCACATTTCAAACACTTCTATTCTCCTCTTTTCTGCTGTGCCAACCATCCAAGTTTCACTTCCATACAGTGCGACGTTCCAGACAAGAGCTTTCAAAAATTACTTCTTAATATCTAAATCTATTTTTAAAGTCAACAAATTTCTTTTTTGTAGAAATGTTCATCCTCTTTGCTTCATCCATCACTGGTTATTTTGCCTCCTAAGTGCCACAAATATCCTACTTCTTCTACTTCTTACTTATTGGTTTGTTTATGAAAAATACAAACCAAACCAAACCAAACCCCATGTCACTACAGCCCATGAAAGACCTAGTCCTTCCAAACGACCACTGCACAGCCATTAGGCCTGCAGATTATGGTGCGACGCATGGTATGCGTGTCGGGTCCCCTCGGCCATTAATCTTGGTCTTCGTGACTGGGCGCTGCCTGACAGTGACAGCTATCTGTTTTGGAAACAGAAATGCATAATTCATAAGGATCAATATTACTTGTCTTAAATATTGATCTTTAAGAATTATCCTTATGCTGTATTATTTCATGCCAGCCTCATGGTGTTGGGGTAGTGCGCCTGCCTCGCACCTGGAGGCCCCAGGGGCATCCGTCAGGGATGTTAGAAAGTGGCGTGATGGCTGGAACGGGGTGCACTCAGCCTCATGAGAAGAATTGAGTAGCTGTCACACGAATCAGCCAGAAAGGCGGTGCGCAGAACACAACGCTACCATTACGTCAAACCTCACTTCCATCCCACCAATCACAGTCAGTCTGTCTTGAGAATCTGAGCTAGTGTGTTGTCAGGAAAGTGAAGTGATTATATCATAATGTTTAAAGATCCAGTGGAAGCGATTGTGTACATTCTGAGTGCTATGGAAGCAGAGGGAAGTAAAAGACAGGTTGTGCATAAGCAAGCCCGAGAAATAGTTTACTAAGTGCACGATTACTTTACAAGTGTAAAGCAGCGTGAAAGAGACTGACTCGATGAGCTAAGCAGCGGTGTTGCCACACAGCAGGAACTCATGGCAGCAGCTTGCGGTGTGGGGACTCTGACTTATTGGACCTGTTGCAACAGTGGACATGTATCTCCGTCTCTCTCTGCGCAGTTCCCAGAGAGCCCATCGCCTTCCCCAGTGACCCGAGCTCTAGCATTTGTTTCTCATATAATCCATCCCTTGGGTAGTAAGAATTATACTGTTTACTTCTTGGATGTATCATATTGACTGGCCGATAAGCTAGATGTTAGGCCCCTTAAAACAACAACAAACCTATTATATTGACTTCCCCCCCATCATTTTATCTTGATTTCACACCCTGTGTGGAGTTTTATCAAATTACCTGCAGCTTAGTATCTTTATCCTTCTTCATGGAGTCCATCAGCTTGCAAGCCTGCTCTTTCATGGCAAAATTGTCAGTTTCCAGCATTCTCATCTTAGCACGCAGATCTTCCTCGACGTGTTTGTGATCATCTTGTAGCCTAGCCAAAGTAGTCTTGTGATTCTCACGTATCTGCTCGATGTCTTGGAGCAGTTCAGCCACTCTTTCTGCATGAGCCTTCTCCAGCAGGGATCGCTCTGTCAAATACCGAGCAAGTGTCTCCTCTCGCTGTAAAAGCACAAGTAGTAGTAAAACACATCTTTAGCAAACTAATCAAAACATTATGAAGACACTGAGTCAATAAAATGCGCTAAATATCAATTTTAGTTTTATATTTTGTAAAATTCAAGAATATTTTCAATTTTAACCCTTTTGATGAGTAGTTATGTTAAAAATGCCAAGTTTAAAGAAATAACAATTTTTTTCCCATACCAGGCAAATTTATTTTAAATGTATTAGTTGCTAAATAATCAATATTTGTTTTCGTTAAGTACTTTCTTTCTTTTCAAATCAAAATTGGAATTTTTTCAAAGTCGTCGTCATTATTCGAAAATGTACTTTCACACACTCTACTAACCGTTAAAACATTAACTTTTTTCTCTTCCTCCAAAGAGCTAGCAATATCTATTTCCACGTATCTTAATTAACTCCAAGCACGAGCGTAAACGAACACTACTTCAAAAGATAATACATCCGGGAAGTAGGCTTATTCAACTGATTCAAAGAATATCGTACTTATTATGAATCCAGTTATTCACGGAACTTCAACATATTGATATATCCAGAGAAAATGATTCCCGTGCTGTTTTGGTTACAATAGTGACAGCACTCTGTGGTTGGGAACATTTTAAAAAATGTTATAAAAACAAGGCCGACGATTAGCCTATAGCATTTTTAGCAAACGCTCTGTCGGCCAACATATCGGCCCCCTGGCACTAAAAGGATTAATAATGTTATTTAAAAACGGCCTAATAAACGGAATACCGGTATGTCTTCTACAGCAATGCGATATGATAAATTTCCGTCTTGTCTTTTTGTACATAAGAGGTTTCTTGGTTGGTTCCTTAGTTTAGGGGCTGCGACAACGCGGTCATGTAGCCCCGTGTACTTTGGGTGTGTGTAGAATCTGTCTGATAACCGGTGTTAATTGAGATGACTGTATTAGTGTGTGTATCTGTTTTTTTTTAATTCAAGTAAGGACTGCAACTTTTAGTTCCTACTTTGGCCGCCAAACGCCACCATCAACGACTACTAGGTCTAGTTCAGAACTTAGCTACTATACGCCACCGCAGTCGGCTCTTGGCAACGAACGTAGCAACCTAAGAGCGTTGTTTTACATTCTTAATCTATACAATTTAGTTTCACACAGGTGTAATTAGTGGAAAGTTCTTTAACATGCCATAAATCTATGACATGGGACCGCCGGCTTTACTTCCCCTCCGAAGGAAGGCATTATGAGGGATTTTTAACGCTCTTAAAAAATAAGAGGCTGTGGCTATATGTGATATGTCTGAAATTACACACAAAGAATTAGTCAAGACTGCTTTTCTCCAACCCAGACTTTCAGCTGTTAGGGCACGTAAATGTACATGTAAATGTACATGTAAAATAGAGAGTTCAAATTGGCAAAGCATGGTCATGGTTCAAACCTGAACTCTTGGGTTTCTGTGATCAAGGCTCTACCCATTAAGCTACTGTGGCATACTACTTCGCAAAGGCTAACAATGGTAACAGAACAATTAATATATCCTCACCAAGAGATTCAAGGGGTAGCTCAGCATTAGTTCTTGGTGTTCCATCCATTTAGAATCTCTTCATGAATGTAGTATTTTTGCATTTGTTTGCTGGCACAAGCTAGAATAAAATGTGGTTTTTCACCAATGTCTTAATATCATTGACGGCTTCTGAGGTATGAGCGATGCTGTAACAGCATTTGGGGCACAGTGAGTATCTTTGATACCACGTAAGGTTCTACTCATTACTCCTGAACTGGCTCAGTGACAATACCAATGGCAAACTACCTCCCTTCTCACCTTGCTTAGTACACCTCATAATACTGCTGCCTTAGATTTTTGTGGGTTTCTACCCTCCCACATTAATCTATAAAATGCCATAAAATATATATAGGCCTACCATGTTGGTTTTGTAATGTTAAGATTAATGACTTATATTCAAGTATCTTTGCAAGAATCTCTTAATTTTTTTCCACCTAATCAATACTTTTTATCGTTCATTTTAGAGCACTCTTGTGAACATTTTTCAAGTCAATTTTGACATTTCTTCAGCACATCATAACTAATAAATAATACAGACATCACCAAATAATTAACAATACATAATTCATACTATTTCATAAGATTGATGATTTTGTTGCTTGCTGAATCATTCTAAAACCTATGTAACACTTTGTTTAAAATGTCTTAAAACACTAAAGCAATAACTAAGAAATCAATGTTCCAGCATAACCAACTGTCATTTGAATAATTTTACATGTGCAAAACAATATTCAATAGTTTTTAAATAAAACTTCAATAAAGGTAATTAAGTATGGAACTAACATTCCAACACAAGTAACAGGCATTTGACTTAAATTAGAAGTGCAAAACATTCTAAGAGAACTTTAATTTGCTTCAATTCAGTGGCAAATAATGTCAACGACTTATTACAGTAATTTGGACATAAGAAGACATGTTTTAAGACATTTCAATAAAGTTTTACTTCAAGTTTTAGAATGAGACAGCAAGCACAAAATTAACAATCTTACAAAATGTTACAGGTGTTGTTTTATTGTTTGATGAAGTCTGTATGTTTTAGTTTTTAAGAGTTATAATGTGTTGAAGAAGGGTCAAAATTGACTTGAAACATGTTTATAAGAGAATTTTAATATCCACATATTTTATAGCGGTACTTTTTGAGAATCTGACCCGCCTCTGGGCCGACTACCCAATAGACAGACATTTGAAGGTTACAGAATTTTGGCACTGGTACTTAAAAGTGATTGGAATTTTAAAACTATTTTGTTCCTTAACTGTACTGATTTCACTTGGAATGAAATAAGCCTGTGGCCTTTATTTTTCAATTGCATCAATGTCGATATTGCCACCTGGGTTTTATGCCCTATTTGCTGATACATAAACAATACAGTAGTTAGTTATTGAGGTTTTAAGGGGCAGAGCAGTGAGGTCATCTACCCCTACAGTAAATAGGTCCCATTACACGCTCTACTTAACATCTACTGTGTATTATGGTTTGTACTCTACAGGGTCTTTCATATAAAATAAGAACGCCAAGCGGCGGATTTGTTATCGGCAGCTGCAGTGACCTTGGACGAGCTTGTGGCGCGCCACATGTAGTATTGAAAGTAACAAACTAATTAATAATTTCCGCCCTTTTCAATACAATGTTTTGATTATCTATTTAACCAATTAGGTACATGTTTCGAACATCATTATGTTCTTCTTCAGCCTCAATACATAGTTAGAACTTAGACAAGTAAGATACACACAATCAATCACTTAAAATAAAATTGACACTTACATTAACATAGTACAGTCTAAAATTTAATGCTACACGTTAAAATACGGTGCGTCGTTAAAATTAGTTGAAACACATAAAACTTTGTCCGTATGTCCAATGTTCTATTATTAACATAGAACCTTCTTATTTATTGAAAGGTTAGACACTGTGCGTTGCTTCATATGAAAGTTTTGACAAGCGTATTTCTAACACTCAAGTGGATTTCGGTGTCATTTTTACACATATTTTATTTCTTTTTAGATGTCGCCAACCACCGAGTTATTTTATTTAAGATGAACTCCATCCTCGAACTATTTTAATTTCCGGCTTTCAACAAACAGCAGCACAGCACATTAATTTGTTATCTCACCACCTCCATCCAACAGGAATGAGAAGTTTCAAGGACGCTTGTCAAAACTTTCATATGGAGCAACGCACAGTGTCTAACCTTTCAATAAATAAGAAGGTTCTATGTTAATAATAGAACATTGGACATACGGACAAAGTTTTATGTGTTTCAACTAATTTTAACAACGCACCGTATTTTAACATGTAGCATTAAATTTTAGACTGTACTATGTTAATGTAAGTGTCAATTTTATTTTAAGTGATTGATAGTGAGTATCTTACTTGTCTAAGTTCTAACTATGTATTGAGGCTGAAGAAGAACATAATGATGTTCGAAACATGTACCTAATTGGTTAAATAGATAATCAAAACATTGTATTGAAAAGGACGGAAATTATTAATTAGTTTGTTGGTAACATATTCAATATGGACCTAAAAATGGAGAATAATGCTCTAGTATTGAAAGCGCGCGCATAGTACATACGAGTTGTTTTTTTTTTTTTTCAAGTTTCGATGGACTGTATAAAAATAACAGATTGGCATTACCAAACTTGACCTTGCAATAAGCGTGCAGGTGTTCAGTCGCCAGTCTAAACCTCAAGTGCTAACATGGTGAAAGAACAAGTGTATCGAACAAATTCTCTCACATTGGAGGAACTGAAAGAAGACATTACGCTGGCAATCAGAAACATTACAGTGGCAGAACTCACTCGCGTCAGCCAGAATGTGGTTTCCAGATACAATGCCTGTATTACCCAGGAAGGACGACACTTCCAACATCTTTTATAAGGTAAGACTCAATGACTTGTTCGTTTTTGAATGATGAATTTTTGTTTTTCCGTAAACTTAAGTTATTTTTATAATTTTTAGATTTTTTGTTTTATTAATTTTCGGTCTTTCCACCTCTAAATTTTAAATTTCATTCCAAATTTGTATACTTAATCTGTGTTGACCTCGTAGTTCTGCCCCTTAAAACAACAACTAACTAACTAAAGTAAGATTTCAGCATTGTACACACGCTAGCAAGGCCGCTGCATCTGTAACATATCATATAGGATTGTACACCCGCTTAAAGCAGGGAGCCGTGGCGCGCCACAAGCTCGGCCAAGGTCTCCGCACCAGTGGATAACAAAGCCGCCGCTTGGCGCTCTTATTTTATATGAAAGACCCTGTACATTCATTGCATGACATAACAGATGAAAATCTAATTTTTCATTTGCACAACTTGAGATTTTTAAAAAATGTTCCTCCCCGAATAGCTTAGTTGTTAATAGAAAGAAAGAAAATAGAAAGGGATAAAGGAAAGTTATGATGCAAATGGAAAAGAAAGAAAAAAATATAGTCAAGTCTTGATAGTTTGATTTGAATTAGCAAAATTATTCTGATTAGTTACTGATTTTAATGCGAGTGTGCCTTACAGCCACAAAGTGAACACTCATTTCACATTACATGGGAAATATGTTTGTTGAATGCTGCATCAATGTTGGGTTTTAACTTTGAATACCGTCCTACCCTCTCCATTTAGCTAACATGTTAAACCAAAAGTCACTTGATAGCTATCTCAAAAGAGAAGACAAGAAAAGACAAGAGCTGTGGCATTGTGAGAGGGGTTTGACCAGAGCAACTGCACCAGTGGGTAAGAGGGTGGGTGAGTGGGAGGTTGGACGATGAGTTAGCTGGGTGAGTAATTATGGGGATTTTGAACAAAAGACACATAATTCGTAATTTATGTGTATTACACTACGGTACTTGATCTTTTTGATGTGAATGCCAATATTTCTTTACTTCAATTGTGAATTTAAATTCACAAGCCACATTTTGCAACGTAACGCTTTCGTAACTTATCTCCTGGAAGTAAAATTCACAGGGAAGAAAGGCCGAGGACGACCGAGAAAATATTTCCTTCAAGGCATCACACTAACTCTTCATTATGGTTTCTACTGTGAAATGAAACGAGGTGCTGAAGACAGAGAACAATGGTTCCGGAGACAAGGCATTGCCTTTGGAAGTTGATGATGTGAATTTACTTACAAAAAATGTAGAGATCCTTGTAACTTTAAATCATTTGCCTGATCATCTCTATATTTTCAGTAATGTTCACAATTTCAGTAATATTTTATCTAATTTCGAAGCTTCTCTGCTCGACTTGATTTTTGTACTCTCAATAACGAGAGACTGTAGAATATTTGTAGTTTAGGGAGAAGGAGAAGTAGTAGTATATGCCAAGGAATAAGAACAACATAATTAATAATAATAATAATGTCCTACATCAAAAAGAAAAGATTGGTGTTTTAAGAGCACATCTTCAGTATGACTGGTTTCAATTTCAATTTCAACAATTGGTTAAAAACTATCAAAAGTTAAAAGGGGAATCTTTTCTTTTTTTCTTTCTTTTTTTCGTGTAGCCTCCTGAGAGGCCGAGTGCAGGTCTTTCTAGTCGACGCCCGTGGGCCACCTGCGCGTCGGGATGAGAGATGGAATGGATGAAGATGAATGAAACTGGGCAAGGATGTGGAAGGAAGCGGCCGTGACCTGTCAGAAGGTACTGTCCCAGCATTTGCCTGGTGTTGAAAATGGGAAACCATGGAAAACCATTTCAAGGACAGCCGACGGTGGGGCTCGAACCCACGCGTCTACCGAGTCAGCAGAGAGCTTGGCCCCTTGACCTAACACTGCGCTTTTGCCCGCGTAGCCACTACTGTTGGTAAAGGGGGAATCTGAGCCCAGGAGACAGACGGGGCCTCTACCAGAAGTACGAAAGAAGGCACTGAACATTGGACTCAAGAAATATTGGGAGTACGTCAAGGCTGGTAGAAGAACAAGATGTAGACACAAATGAAATTGATTGTTAACATGCAGTCAAGAGAGGCCCAATTCAAATGTAATAATAATAACAAAAATAATAATGTAAAATGAAGGAGGAATGGGTTCATATTGGTATTTATGGTAGTTACAAAGACCTCATGACACCTCAGGACTAGAAATAGGTACAGAGACAAGAGCAGAGAGGAATTTGAGGTCTGGGAGAATGGAAAATGCACACAATGATCTATATCACTCACTGCCTGTCTTCAGTGCAATATTTTCTAGTAAACTTGCATCGTAAGTTATTTGTTATAATACAGTACCTCTTTCTGAAACCTCTCATCAAAATCTGCAAGTCTTGTTTCATATCGGTCCACCACTGCAACAGAAACCATAACACTTCTTAGTTTAATCAATCATTTAATATTCAACACTCATATTTCACTGCAAGTGGAGCAATTTGCTCTGGTGGCAGGATTGCAGACATACTGTAGTGTTATATACAGATTCCATATAAATCACGAAAATTTAATACAGTAACTAACACTGAAATACTCATACACCATAAACGAAACAATAAGTATGATTACAGCTAATATTAATAAGGAAAAATAATAAAATATAAATATAAATAGTATGAATAGGCATGATGTTAAATAATGATGATGATAATAATAATAATAATAATTGAAAGGCTTGGTGCAAGAGGGGGGGTAACTCCGTAATTCGTGAAAAACTGTTTATTGCATCTATCTGCGAGGTAAAATCAGGCGCATCTTTATACATTTTTCATGATAAGTTGTTAAGGCTTTCAGCACCTCTAATATCCTTAATTTCCTCAGATTCCATCAGATTCTTACCTTGAAATCAGTAAATACAGAGTCTAACCATCATTACCGAGCTCTATCTCAACTTCTTCTGCTTTCAGTACCTGCATCTGTTAGTCTAAAGTAAATCCCTAACCATGTGCCCAATACGTTCGTAACCTAAATCCATGCGAACAGTTTCATCTAACATATTCATTCAAGTTTAGTAAAAACTTCCCTTTGTTGTACACTAGAAGAGCTGTGTTTGTCTACCTGGAAAACTATTAGAGACCAAATTTATCTATTACATAGATTTGTTACATATCATCATGATGAGAAAGGAGAGGTATGGAGGTAACTAAAAGTATAATGGAATGGAATTCCCTTTGTATACTAACTCCCCTAAATACCTGGGCATTACATTAACTGTGTGCTTGCTAACAAACAGCATTGCTACGACATCAAGCAAAAGGTCTCGGCCAGAAATAATAATAATAATAATAATAATAAGACTGGTAGGAACAAACTACAGTGCTTTAGTACTCAGCTGGATTATAGGTCAGCTCATGTCAAGCAAGTAGACACCGTTTGCAAATATGCTGAATGAAAATAATAACAGGATGTCTGAGAGTAGCCCCAATGGAGGAAAGTCTTTCTCCTTGCTGGTACTAGCCTGCCAAACTAGCTAGTACATATTGTGAAGCTTTAGTTAATTACGAGATGTATGACACACCTATTTCTGAAATTTACCATCTGTATGGACAATCTCAGTCCAGATTTAAGTCAAGAATATAAAAACCAGATATGATGATGCTGCTGATGATGGCTGCTTTAAGGGGCAGAACATCGAGGTCACCTGACCCTAACCACCAGATAAATGGTCTGGGGCAGCCAGAGAACAACTAAGAAAGATAGACAGGTATACTGCATTTCAAAATTGATGAAGATATCTGAAGTTCTTCCAAATGAACATAGATAGATCTGGACTGGGTGTAACTTGCTCAAATGGATGTAGATCGCAACCTCTGAGATGATCTAATGTGATTGTGGAGAAGAGCATACTGACGAATATAGTTATGCAGACATGATCCAAGTACACAATGTAGTTTTGAGGAAAATGGGTCCTATGTTAGGAGTGGATCAAAGTTCCTGAATATATCACACCCCCGGTGAAAGACTGTCACAAGTCAAAAAGGGCTCCTTTTCAAGAGAAGCAAAGATATTGAGCTAATAGGAAAAATATATCTGTTTACATAATTAAAGTGAAAGTAATGTAATACTAACTTCTAACACTGTCCAGTACTATGAAATAATATACAGAATTCGTTCATGGATTATAATTATGTGTTTTAATAAATAAAAAAATGAGTTATAGCAGTTTCCTATTCAGTGCCGTAGAATTGCCATTTATAGGATCTGAGTTGTGGCAGTTTTACAGGACACTGACTTGATCATAGGCATTTATAAGAACCACATACATCAAAATTCAGGTTTTTTGACTTGTGGCAGTTTTGCACCGGGGGTGCGATATGTTATATGAATATGTTTTACTATCATGTTTAATGGACGATTGGGCATATGAAATTCTATTCTATTCTACTCAACTAGATGGCAGGTTAGGCCACCTTTACCCTGAGCCGACTCAGATGGTGGGGGTCATGTGAAGAGAATGGGGGAGGAGTACCTAAAAGGTTAACGAGTTTGGCTGTAGAGGGTAAAAGAAGCAGAGGAAACGTACGAGGCGATGGTTAGATTCAGTGTTGAATGCTTTCAAAGTGAGAGGTGTAGAAGGAAGGAAGGAAGGAAGGAAGGAAGGAAGGAAGCTTGTAGTTTAACGTGACCATTAATCTTGAGATCATGAGCCATGGGACCTCATTTTTACGTGGAATCCGAACCACAGGACATGGCATTTCACTTCGAAAATCTCACATGCATTGACCGGGAATCGAACCCGGACCGCCTTGGTGAGAGGCACACAGCTAGACCGCTGAGCCACCAAGCCCCGGGGTGTAGAAGCAGAGGAGGCAGCAGTGTTAACTGCTAATACAGGATGTCTACAAAAACCAACTAACAGATTTCCCCAGGATAAATCAGAAAATTCCCTGAGTAACAGTAGCAGCCTTGATATATAAAACAGAGTTTGTACTTAAAGAGCATATCAAAAGGTGCTTGAACAATAAAAGGTAACATGGCAAAGTTAGAAAAAATATATATATATATATATATAAAAAATAAGATTTCAAGCTAAAATAGACAAACGTAATACAGTAAAAAGGGTATTTACAGATGAGGAACGCCTGAGAAGATCAGAGCGAATGAAGAGCTACTGGGCGACTCGGAAAGGAAACTTACTGAAGAAGAGGACCAAGAAATGATTGACTGAAGTGGTCCAATGAGGCCGTAAAAGCAGAAGAAGAAGAAGAATATATTTCTATATTTTGCTAATTTCTAAATTTTTCATCCAGGAAAACTATTGTAGCCTACTTGCGAAGATTCAAAGTAGTTCGTCAATAGTAATGCTCTCAAATATCAGACAGTTACACATTTATATACAAATACACAGTCTACACATGTAATTTATATGCTCTATCTTGCAAGAAATGAGAGCTTACTCATTAAATGTCAGTACAAACATACATCTACAACAACCATCACCAGAATATACTTTTCCCCCATCAAAATTGAAATTCTTAATTTCCAATTTTTCAAGGTTGTACCTTGTAAGACTAAAATTCCCTGAGTGTCATTAATATACCTTGATAATTCCCTGAGTTTTCCAGGATTTAAAAATTCCCTGATTATTCCCTGTTTTCCATGTTTTCCACAGTAGTAGTCACCCTGTAATAGGAGATCATGGAGGCGAATTGTTCACAATTAGAGGCTTGCAGACTACAGACTGGATGATGAAAGGCAAAACAGTCTCAAATGAAAATGTATGTACTGTATGTGACATTTGATGCTTGGATCCTTTGTGTATAGCTGCTGAGAACCAATAAACATGAAGTTATTTTTTTTTATGGACAGATTGGATGGGAATTTGTTGTGGAGAAATAATATAGCAACAACTTCCATTAAAGTTGCTTGAATAAGGAGAATTTATCTTCTCCTTTTTATACCAGAGAAATGATATAAATCAGCTAGCAAACTCATGTGGTCATGGCTTTTCTTTTGGCCGGGGGGAAACGCCGACGACATATGCACCATGGAAGTTCTTATAGGAGTACCGGTATTATTAGCTTATCCATGCTCCACTGAAAGACAGACCTATGTTCTAAATGTGACTCCACAAAGAGTAATAGTAGTAGTGAATACTGTGTAGGAAATAGTACTTACATTGTGATCGTTCTTGGTTGCTCTTTGTTTCAGCAGCTAATAATGCCTGCTGCTGACATTCGGCCAATTCATCGAGTTCCTTGCGATGATTTGTTCGTTCGTCGACTACCATGTCTTGCATACGGCCATAGCTCGCCTGCAGTTCCTCTGCAAGAATAAAACATGTGATTTTTATGCACGGTGAAATCATTAATTTGGCCAACAGTAAAATATAATTTATTTACACTGACCAAATATTTTGAGGTAATTCTTTCATTCTTTTTAGAGCATTTACCTGTGAATTCAAGGACATTTTACTCATAATTTTAAGTGAATTTTATGGTCAACACCTTAATCATTAGTTGTTGATTCTTTTAGGGGCTATACGACATTGTAGTCATGTAGCCCCATGCACTTGGGCGACTGTGGAATTTGCCTGATAACCTGTGTTATTGTGATGGCTGTATTAGTGCGTGTAGTTGTAATTCAGATGAGGACTGGGAAGGAGGCAGCAGTGGCCCTAATTTAGGAACCAAGGAGTAGAAGTGGGAAACCATGGAAAACCACTTCCAGGTTGGCAGAGGTGGGAATCGAACCCGCCTCTTCTCCGTTTTGCCTCAAGAGACTGAGTGTACCCTGCTCCAGCCCTCAGACCAGAATTAAATTTTTTGGTAGAGCCGGGAATCGGGCCCGGGCCTCCGCGGTGATAGCTGAGAGTGCTAGTCACTATGCAATGAGGCAGACAGGTATAATCATTAATAAGAATGTACCAAGGCACAACACTTCACACATGCCACAAACGTGTCATAGTACCTTCAATTTTTAATCAATTATTTATTTTATTTACATAGTTTACGCTCACATTGGAGCACTTAATTCAAACCAAATACATATAAGTCCACTACCGATTGACAAGGGATTTAGCTGTCGTCTTCCTCCTCTCCCAAAACCTCTTTATTCTAGGTGATCTGGCTGCCCCTTCCTCATCGTTGATTAATTTTTAGTGTAAGCCTTATATGTTTGTTCTTCAGATTCCTTTTTTCTTCTCTATTTTCAATTTGTTTCATTGTAATATTCAACTCATCTAAATAATTTTTAACTTCTTTGAACAAATCACTTTTTGTTTTATTTCTCCAAAAGTAGTTAAATAATTGTTTTAGCAGTCTACAGTACTTTCATGCAATCTAGACAACTGCATTAGGCAACTATCTCCATTGTCCATCCAACTGGGGTTTCTTTTATTAATGACTAGCAACCCGCCCCGGCTTCGCACGGGAACAGTTATGAATGCATTACGCGATAAGCGCTTTCTTTGTCGATGCCAATGAACTACGACCTATATCCATTTGAAGTCTCAGAATGATGGGTTAAAATCACTGAATGGACTATTATATTATCATGGAGATGCATGTGCAACGAATTCTTGTCAAGACATAATTTAAGAATGGTGAGGTGCATGAAACACAAATCCCCCTTCCGTCCAATGTTAACTTGACTGTGTATTTTCGGAACAAAACGTTCACAGGTGAAATGAAGAAAAGCTGAGTTGCACTTCCAGGGAACTCCAAACACAACCACTCTTCTCTAAAGTCTTAACATGACTCGATAGTTTGCTGCTGGCTGTATCTGGGGTAATAGGCTCGCCCACTAGCTAGGCCGTAACTGGGGTCATAGGCATGCCCCGAAACTGTCACCTCAGTAATTGAATGGAGATTGTTGGAAGAAATGAAAACGTAAATACACTAATAGTGGGCGAGGTATTGAAGATATAGATAATTATGCTCTCGGTGACTCTTTTTTAGAACTTTTCATACTTTACAATTCTTACACTCGTAGTATATTGATATTTTTAACGGTTTGTCCAGCGTAAGCTTAAAAAAGCGCACGGACGCCAGGTTTTTTTCTTTCGACATTTTCACTGAAATTGTTACTGCTTGGGTTCTTTTGATCATAAATAAATAATTTTCTACAGAAACCTTCCTCGAGATATCCTTTACAGAATGGTGAAAACCGCATCAAAATCAAAATCCATCCAGTGGTTCTTGAGATTACCCGTGACATCCAAGAATCGAAGACTTAGTTTTATACCAAGTTGAGATAGAGATTGTTCTGATTATATCCTCTTTGGTTCTGATTATTCTTCTGTCAACCTTCTGCAGTTGATCTGTCGTTGATATGGTGTTTAATTTAATTAGTGTTTCACAAGCATAAGTCAAATAAATAAATAAAATAAATAAATAAACAAATAAATAAATAACTTCATTCACTAGTAATTAAAATAATATTAGAAGCCATTTTTCAGTGTTTCCTAAAAGTAATCTATTAGTAGAAGCTTTCCAGTCGGTCAACATGAGTGTACTTAATTTGATTGGGTGGGGAGTTACTATTAATTTCCTAGTGCCTGAAATAAATTACATGCATCATTTACACACTTAATAAAACACTTCTCATACAAATGGGGGGCTAACTAGGAAGACTAATTTCGTGCGTGAAGCAAACATCATCAGACCTTACTCACTTAGGCTTAATTTAGTTTCAGTATATAACACTTCTTAAGTACAACAGTCTTTACATACTAAGCTACAGAAGTTTTATTAAACATTAGAACGAGTTTGATTTTTAAACCAATTATATTTTATTCCGTTAGTCTATAACACTTGCCTCCGTGGCTTAGGCGGCAGCACGCCGGCCTCTCACCACTGGGCCCGTGGTTCAAATCCCGGTAACTCCATGTGAGATTTGTGCTGGACAAAGTGGAGGCAGACAGGTTTTTCTCCGGGTACTCCGGTTTTCCCTGTCACAATTTAATTCCAGCAACACTCTCCACTATCATTTCATTTCATCTGTCATTCATTTAATCATTGCCCCAGGGGAGTGCGACAGGCTTCGGCAGCCGGCACTGTTCATATCCTCGCCGCTAGATGGGGGGCTTCATTCATTCCATTCCCTGACCCGGTCGGTCGACTGGAAGCAGGCTGTGGATTTTCATTTCAGTCTATCACACTTCTATAAGCGTTGCGATTTTTTAAATTAGTACTTTTTATGTGTATACGTGCGAGGTGTGAAACACGTTTGAATCGTATCTATCGTATCGAGCTACTAGACGGTTGTGCTATTAACCGTTACTTTTCAAATTTCTTACTTACGTAATGAGATTTCGTAGTTGGTTAGTTAAGTTTAACACTTCAACGTAACTGAGTTGAAAGCGTGGTTTTGTCGACTTAGCCGATTTGCGACAGTTCTTGAACTGGCGTCCACTTCACTTCCCACTTGGAAATTAGACTACTCGATTAATTAAAAACTTCTGTATCTTAATAACTGTAAATACTGTTTTACATAAGTGTTATATACATATCCGCTGAGCCTAAACAAAGCCTAAGTGAGCAGGATCTGATGATGTTCGCTTGACGAAAGAAACGTCATCCAATTAAACCCCCATTTGTGTGAGAAGTGTTTTATTAAGTGTATAAATAATGCATGTAAATTATGTCAGGCACTCGTGTTGACCGATTGAATGCTTCTCACACTCAGAAGGCTTCTATGGGACACAAAGATCCCACAAAATGCCTCCACTGAACTAATCTCTACTTAATATACTGTAAAACAAAGTCCCCGATTGGGGGCGTAGTGGGACAGCTGTTGGCCTCTCACCAAGGTGACCGGGTTCGATTCCCGGTGAATGCATGTGAGATTTTCGAAGTGAAATGCCATGTCCAGTGGTTCAGATTCCACGTAAAGATGAAGTTCCGTGGCTCATGATCGCATGATTGACGGTCACGTAAAACTTAAAAGCTTCCTTCTAAGTCCCCGATTCTTGGATGTTACGGGTAATCTCGAGAACCACTTGATGGATTTTGATGCGGTTTTCACTATTCTGTAAAGGATATCTCGAGGAGGGTTTCTGTAGAAAACAATCTAGACTATATATGATCGAATGAAGGCAAGCAGTAACGATTTCAGTGAAACTGTCGAAGAAAAAAAAAACTTGCGTCCGTGCGCTTCTTAAGCTTACGCTGGGCAAACCGTTAAACATATCTATATACTATGAGTTTAAGAATTGTTCAGCATGAAAAGTTCTACAAAAAAGTCCACGACAGCATATCTCTATCTTCAATACATCGCCCAATATAAGGGTTTTTACGTTTTCATTTCTTCCAACAATCTCCATTCAATTACTAGCTTCGAGACAGTTTACGAGCTAGCTGGCTGGCGAGCGGGCCTATCACCCCAGACACTGCTGAGTCGTGCCTAGTTAAGACTTCAAGAAGAGTGGATGTGTTTGGAGTTTCCCTGGAAGTGCAACTCGGCTTTTCTTTACTTCGCCAGTGAACTTTTCGTTCCGCAGAATATGTACACAGACAAGTTTAGATTGGACGGAAGGGGAATTGTGATTCATGCACCTCGCCATTCTTAAATTACGTCTGACAAGAATTCGTTGCACATACTATCACAATAATAATATAATTAATAGTCCAGTCAGTGATTTTAACCCATCATGCCGAGACGGAAAAAGGATATAGGTCGTAGTTTATTGAAATAGAAAAAAAAAACGCTTATCACGTAACAATGAAACTGAGCAACAAATAATTTTCCGATTGACGTAAGAGAGGGAAAGAAAGAATTCACAAAGACAAAAGGGAGTCATCCCCAAGTTCCTATGACACAGGGAAGAAATGTTCATGGTTTGTGGTCCGATCAAGAGAATTCTGCTATGAATTATGATTCCTCCATAAATTATATAAATTATGCTTCAGTTTCTGGTGTTAAAGTCATTAATACCTTGTAATAGTTTTAGCAAATATTATTAACAATATATCTTATTTTGTTGTACAGGTCAATGACCCCTTTTGCTGGTATATTAACCCATAAGGATTGCAACAACCTCCGCCCCCATTGAGATTCTCAAAAAGATCATCAGATACCGTAACCGTACAATTAATAAAACAATCTCTCTTTTCTTTTCAGGGGTGGAAAGGAATAGTTTTATCACTAACAGTACTGTATATGAAAGGTTTTACATTCTTTATCGAATTTGCCCCAGTGCTCGAAGCAGTTGGAATAGTCGTACATAAAATTTCCAACATAAAAACTAATGTATCTTCACGCTGTAAAAATCTGTTCAACAAGTGTGACGGCCAGCTGACAAAATGAGTACTAATGGGTCTACATGTGATGATATGCCCAGTTGCAAGCTGTGCTTTACATCGACACCAGCTGTCGAGCGCTGTCAAGTTGAAGATTTTCCCGCCTCTTAGCTGCTTCACATCGTTCTGTCCGGGGGATCTTCATTCTACTACTCAAGGACAAAGATTCACAATGTTTTGGAAGGTTATTGCAGCACACAAATCTGATCGACTTATTGAACATAACTGTGCATCTCATCGGATCACATTATTTTTCTAGAGAATTATGCAACTAGTAAACAGAAGACAACATTAAAAACAAACTCAATATGTGTATACCATTGTTACACCACCCAGAAAATTTCACGAATTAGCGATCGACACTATTTTTCGTGATATATCGATTTGAATGACTGCCTTTGATTGGCTAGTTAGTGTTTTCATTTCTGACCGCTAGATAGCTGTAGCGTAGCAATGAAACTTCAAGTCGGAAGTAAGGATGGATCTACTATAGTTGGATACACCGGTGTACCGCAACCTTTCGCTATTCACAGTGAGACTACCTATATAAATTATCTAGGACTCGACATGGCATTCCAAACTGTCCATTAAACGCAGAGCCGGGAATCGAACCCGGACAGCCAAAAATGCAAGCCGCTACACTAGGAGGTGGACTGGGTGAATGTATTGCAATCAGTATTTACGATCTAACTGACATCATTCTACATTTACGATTTAAGATTTGTAATTAGAAAAGTGCAGGAGTGCCTTGGGGACCAAGCTGGTTTCTTCTCACCAAGACTGACTGGGTTCGAATCCCTGTCATTGCATGTGAGATTTTCGAAGTGAAATATCACGTCCTGTGATTCGGGGATTCCACGTAAAAATAGAGGTCCTGTGGCTCATGATCGCGAGATTAACGATCACGTAAAACTACAAGCTTGCTTCCTTCCACTAATTCTAACCATTGTTCTACTATAAGGGCCGGGTTAACAAACCATTTAAGGCCGTTAACGGGTGATAACCGAAATGCCATGGTTCACCAAACTATAGCAAATCCATTAGCAACCCTAACGAGCCATTAAAACTAATTGCTGTGTCTAGATACAATTAACGGCTGATGGTCAATTTACGTGGCATTCAAACCCAAAATATAGCGTGCATAACTTTATTTTCAACATTGACTATGTTCTTGAAGACATACTAGATATTCGTCGACCTCAAATTTATAAAGAACGGAGGAATTACTTTGATGAATGCGACGACACAGAATTTATGTTGAGATTTTGATTGTCAAGACCTCCTGCGTTGAATGTTATACAGACGATTGCTATTTGGCAATTAAGATATGAACCATTTTTTATTTATGTGTGATATCGTGTGATGCATTACGGTATAGCACATGTACGGTAGTTAATTTAATAAAAGACTACCTAGATGTCAAAGCATTAGTCCTCTTATTTTCAACGATTTCACGATACCTATCCACTTGGTGAATATATTTAATTAAAGCTCTCTAAGTTCCAACGTTCATCGCCGGGGGCCAGTTTCGGTGGCATCTAGTAGTCAAGTTCACAGCTAGGTGTCGTTGACGGTAGCAAAAGTAGGAACTACTTGAAATTGATCGTTTGCAGTCCTTGCCTGAATTACAGATAACACACACTAACACAGCCACCACAATATTAACACCGGTTATCAGACAGATCCACTTGATGGATAAGTAAGTTTCTTTCATCCAAGCGGCTTCGGTGGCGTAGTTGGTAGCATGGCCGAGCCTCTATGCCCAAGATCACGGGTTCAAACCCGGCCGAAGTCGTCGGATTTTTAAGAGCGCTAAAAATCCCTCAGTATGCCTTCCTTCGGAGGGGAAGTAAGCCGGTGGTATCATGTCATAAGATTTATGGCATGTTAAAGAACCTTCCACTAATTACACCTGTGTGAAGCTAAATTAGGTTAAAAGTGTAAACAACGCTCAGGTTCCTACGTTCATCGTCAGGAGCCGAGTAGTCGTTGATGGTGGCGTTTGGCGGCAAATAGAAACTACTTGAAAAATTCGAAGTCTGCAGTCCTTACTTGAATTAAGAAACAGATAACACACACTAATACAGTCATCACCATTAACACCAGTTATCAGACAGATTCTACACCCAGTCACACACCCAAAGTACACGGGGCTACATGACCGCCTTATCGCAGCCCCTAAACTGAGGAACCAACCAACTTTCTTTCATCTAAAGAAAAAAGCAGTCCCCGGCTCTTCTTCCTATTTTCTTCATCAGTTAAGCAAGGAATAGCTTTTTGCATTTCACGGCCTGTTTGATAAAAAACAAAGAATATATAAATACCGCCAAAATCACCATCTTTCAATGAGGTTTGTACAGCCCCTTCAACATGACGATTCGTTTGCTAATAACAATCGCCGAATGTGCCCGTGAAACGCCAACGAGTTTAATACCGATGTTAAAATTAACGACGCATTTACTGACGGCCTGTTAACGCTGCGTTGGTGAACCCGGCCCTAAATCTGGTAACAGAATCTAACAAATTGATCAATCAAAATACTATACTGTATTACATTACATGATTAGCATATCTTTTACTTTCTTCCAGACGAAAGATATGCCTTCACTCCATTTATGGCTGCAATTGATTTGAAGATGCTTTCTAAAATGAGATCTCATCCTCTCACTTAATAGAAGCTTCGCAACAAGTGTAGGTCACCGCTTGTCTATCTCTTTCATCTTCGCACTGGGTGGATACACACAAGGACGGCGAAGTCTCCACCAAAGCAAGCGAGTATCAACAGTAACTCGACACCGCATTTCATCTCTTTGGCGAACGGTCGTAATGACAACATCTAGAATGTGTAACCATCCGCTTTGCTTAAACCAACAAATGAATGACCGCGTGTTTGTGCAGCGCAAGTCTAACCTAAAAGCACAGCTGTCAGACGTAAAACTGTAACTATTCTCACAAGGGGTGTTATTGACGTTGAATAATAATAATAATAATAATAACTAGCGGACACGTGCGAGAACTCTCGCATAATGGGTTGTGTGTGCCCTATGTGTACAGACTACCCGCCTGGCTCTAGTGCTATGCGGGCTGTACGCTAAACAGTACTGCCAGGAGCTATCGTCTTGTTTATTTGTTTCAAAGCACTTTATAAACAAATAAATATATTTCCGTTGACTTTTCAAGAAATGCAAGATTTTTCCTGTATTATTGAGACGATTTGGAAGATTTTGGTACAAACCACACCATATAACTCCTTCTGGTTTAGGAGCTTGAGTTTTGTGAAACATACACCTTAGCCTAAGCGTATTTATTTATTTATTTATTTATTTATTTATTTATTTATTTATTTACATATGTTACGCCCTCATTGGAGCACTTAACCAAAACAAGTATATACATATCTTAAAAACAATATTAAAGATTCCGCTTCTTATTTTTCTTCTTTTCCCAAAACATTTTCATTCTAGTTGACCTTGCCGCTCCCTCTGCATCGCTTATGGTGTAAGTTTTGCGGGTAAAGGTTTTTAAGGGAAGTCGGATGTTCTTGTTTTTCAAGATATTCTTCTCATCTTTGTTAGCAATTTGGGACATTGTCAAGCCGAGTTCATCCAGATCATTTTGAATTTCCATAAACCAAGAGTTCTTTGTTTTACTTTTGAAAAATAATTAAATAATACTTTTAATTGTCTGGTATCCGGCAGGCGTGAGATATGACAAAAAAAAGCAATTCGCCTTTTTCGCATAGTATCGACTATAGACTCAGTTTCCTTATAAACCACTTCATTTGGTAATAGACGCCATTGACCATCCACCTGATGTTTTTTATTAATTATAGTTCTGAGAATTCTTCTATCAATCTTCTGTAATGTGTCAGTAACTGATCGAGTGTTTAACTTAAAAAGTGTTTCACAAGCATATATTGCTTCTGGTTTAATAACTGATTCGTAATGTCGTAATTTGGCATTTATGGAGTGTTTTTTTTTTTGGTAACTAGACCAAGTAATATATTGCGCTTGTCTTAACTTTGTTGTTCTATTTTCGATTGACGCTTTCTCATTCAAATTCCATGTTATAATCTCCCCTAAATATTTAAATTTATGTACAACTTTAATTTCTTTATTGTTGATCAATGTAATAGCTTGTGTTTCCACATCAACGAATGCCATTATTTCAGTCTTTTCAAATGAAATTTGAAGTCCTACTTTTGCTGCAATAGACCCACGTTCTTCAATTTGGTGTTTAGCCTCATCTATACTGGTTGCAAGCAGTGCAGGGTCATCCGCAAAGGCCAAGCAATTCAGTTTTATATTAGTACCAATCTTTACATTTGGAGGACAAGTTTTGTTCCACTCACGCATGATCTTTTCAAGAACACAATTAAATAATAACGGTGATAGACCATCTCCCTGTCGAAGTCCAGTCCGGATATCAAATGGTTCAGACAAGGCGCCTCGAAATGTAACCTTTGACTTAGTATCTTCCAAAGTAACGCCGATGAGGTTGATAAGCTTTTGATGTAACCCAAATTCCCTAAGGATGTTAAGTAATGACCCTCGATGGATACTGTCATAAGCTTTCTTAAAATCCACAAAAGTAATGACCAAATCCTTTTGTCTCATTCTATGATATTTCATTATCCATTTCTGACTGATGATCTGATCCGGACAGCTGCGACCTGGTCGGAACCCTCCTTGATATTCTCCTAGTTCTTGATCGAGTTGTTGTTGAATTCTTGTCAAGATAATTCTAGATAGAATCTTGTATGTTACATCAAGCAAAGAAATCCCACGGTAGTTGTTCGGGTCTGATCTATCACCCTTTTTATGAATTGGGTGGATTACAGCCATTCTCCATTCCTCTGGTATTTGTTCCGAATGCCATACATCGATGAGGCGTTTATGGAGGTTGGAGATGGTTTGTTCATTTGCATATTTCCATAGTTCTGCTACCAATGAATTCTCTCCTGCTGCTCTATAATTTTTGAGCCAATTAATCGCTGCACATACTTCAGTCAAGTCAGGAGGAATACTGTTCTGTAAATTTGTTTTATTTTTTGGATTAGGCTCAAAATCAAGATATTCCTTAGGTTCATCAGCATTTAGTAGTTCTCTAAAATAATCTGCTAGAATTTTAGCATTATCAGTATCATTGTGGGCTAGTTTACCTGATTTATCTTTCATTAATAGTGTAGGAGGGCTGTATTTAGAATGATATTGACGAAATGTCCTGTAATAGTCCCTTGTTTTGTGTTGCTTAAAGGCATCATCAATAATTTGTATGGACTTTTTTTGATTTTCTCTTTTAATTCTCCTAATTTCTTTGGCAGCGTATTATATAATAAGATTATAATAATAATAATAATGATAATAATAATAATAAAAATAATTATAATAATAATTAGTCCGTGTCACGTTACAAAATCTTTTCCTAGTGCAAAATTCTGGCACCTCAGCGACTTCCAGTTATAAAGCAGTTAAAAATGACAATGTCCGTAACATCATGTACCACGATTTTATGGCCACGTCAAACGAATGGGCGGCAACAGGTTGACAAAGAAGACCTTTCAATTTTTTGATTCCAACCACTAAACCTCGATGCCCTGGTTTAGAAACACCAAAGAAGGCCTCCAAATGCTCCAAATCAACCCCGACGACGCATTGGGCAGGGATCTCTTCCACAAAAAGACAGCGACGAACGGGCTCAACCGAGTTTTGCCTCCAGAAAAAAAAAAGACATGGTTCCCCTTGGACAGATGAACGCAAACAGGTTCATTCCCAAAGGATGAAGGAATTCTAGGATCTAAAGAAAGCCACATGTGACAAGACTTAACGTGGTCCTAGCCTAGATGGCTTTAGCGAATTATATAATAATTCGTGGTACGGTACCGGTACGTGATGTTATGAACATTACGTCATTTTGAACTGCATTAGCTGGAAGTTTCTCAGGTGCGGGAATTTCGGCCTAGAAAGAGATTTTGTAACTGGACACGGACTTTCGCATTTAATCAGCTTCAAACATCAAACCTACTGAGTCAATGAAAGGCTTACCGACTGAGCCACTCAGCCCCTCTCTCTTCGTTTTACAATATCCCTAAGGCAGAAGTCAATTTTAACATTTCTATGTACTCGTAACATTGTTTCAAATGTTTCAACGATTTCGGCTGGAAAACTCATATTAATTGAACTTCATTAAAAGCAACATTTTACTATATTTTGCACTTCCATGAGGTAGTCTACATAGAAGGAGGAACTCCCCAAGGTTACTATTAACAATTAACCAACTGGTTAGAACACCAACTATTGAGAATACACACATTAATACAGCCATCAGAAAAATAAAATTAACACCATTCTTAAAACTCACAAATTTTCTGAAGAAATGACATATAGAAAGCCTATGGAGATTTCATATGAGTTGAGAAAATCCCGATCTGAAAGAATGAAAAAGTACTGGAAAGAGCGCAAGAACCAAGCAGTAATACCTTCAAAGAAGAAGTGATTGTGGAACGACTCAAGTGGTCCAATGTGACCAATCAAGCTTAATAATAATAATAATAATAATAATAATAATAATAATCATCATCAAAGTCAAGCCCTGGCACTATACAGCCCATGACGGGCCAAGGCCGACCAAGCGACCGCTGCCCTCCATTCGGCCTGCAGATATTGGGGTGACGCGTGATCAGCGCGTCGGGTCCCCTCGGCCGTTAATCATGGTTTTTGTGATCGGGGCGCTGTCTCACTGTATAATAATAATAATAATAATAATAATAATAATAATACAGCCATCACAATAACACAGGTTATATTAGACTAAAATTCCATACACCACCAAGTACACGGGGCTAAATGACCACAATGTCTAAGCTCCTCAAAGGAAACAACTACAACAATTGAGACATCTACACAGGCGCAATTTCTGTGGATGGGATGGACCAGGAGAGATTGGGGTATATTTTATTTCTAATGCATAACTTAACTGTGTGTTTGGGTCCTCAGTCATTTGACTGGTTTGATGCAAGTCCCCATTCCTCTCTGCCCTCAGCTAATCGTTTCATCTCTACATAGCTACCACACCCTACATCCGAGGCAATCTGTTAAACATATTCTAACTTTGGTCTATCCCATCAGTTCTTGTCCTCGACCCTTCCTTCTATAACTAACTTTGCTATTCCTGGGTGTCTTAATATGTATCCTACCAACTTATCTCTTCTCTTCATTAGCAGTCGCCAGAAACATCTCTCCTCTCCCACCCGTCTTAATGCCTCTTTTTTGTACCCCTATCTACCCATCTGATCATCAATCTCCTCTAACACCACATTTCAAACGCTTCAATTCTCCTCTTTTCTGCTGCACTCTACCAGACTTAGGTCAAGGAAGAGTTTCTTAAAGAAAACCACCAAGTCACTCACCACTAGGCCTACTCCAGTGCTTCGAAGGATATAGGCTAACTGTGGTGAGAAAGAAAGCTTTAGACCCATGTGTAATTCAGGTAAGGACTGCAGACGATCAATTTCAAGTAGTTCTTACTTTTGCTACCGCCAACGACACCTAGCTGTGAACTTGGCTACTTGATGCCACCGCAACCAGCACCTGACGGCGGACGTTGGAACTAATAGAGCGTTAATCAAATCTAACCTACAAATTTACCTTCATTTACATACCATACGGTAAATCTATGACATGGACCCTCAGGCTTTACTTCCCCTCTGAAGGAAGGCATACTGAGGGATTTTTAACGCTCTTAAAAATATGACGACTTCGGCCAGGTTTGAACCCGAGATTTTGGGCATAGAAGCTCAGCATGCTACCAACTACGCCATCGAAGCCGCCTGAAAGGGGATAGAAGCTGCAATTGTGGGCTTTAAAAATATAGACCCAACTCCTGGTTTGCCGAAATTTGAGAACAGCCTGCACATCAATGATACATTGCTTAGCAATCCTTCCTCGTAGCTGACCATAGAAAGAACACTCTTAATTAGTGTATCCAAGCACGAAGAACAGATGGATAATGACTTACTTTATCCTCTTTTAAATGAATATTTTTGCATAATATACTGTAGTTCATTATTTTTAAATCTACTTTCTTAGCAAATAGTAAATCAACCCTTAGTAATTAGTAAATAAGGAATGGGCTGATTTGAATCTGCTTTTGTTAACTGTTCAACATTAACATCGACGAATAAAAATAATGTAATTACTTACGGAACTTAGTTTTGATACCAAAGAAAATTTATTTTGTGGAAGATTATAGCCTAGTTTGGGAATCACTGCAGTATATTGATGTGACCCTTATAAACCAGGAATTTGGTGATCCCTAGCTTTAGGTCTCAGGTTACTATAACAGTTTTATGGTTCGAGGAGTCACTTGGCAGTTTTACAAACTTCCAGTGACACTACGCAGAGGTGCCAACCTTTGAAGTGGGTTATCAGTAATCCCTTATGATGCCCCCCCCCCCCCTCCCAATTTTCACGCCAAATCCAAAACATGCTCCTCCCTTCTCGATAATGACAGCAGCTTTGCCCTACCCGGAAGCAACCTATAGTAAAGAATATCATATTACAAAATAAAATTTGCACATTACCTGTTAGTTCTGTGATTTTAAAAAAATCCTTGAAGCTTGTTTTGCACCCAGTAAAGCTTTTCCGTGAAAGTTTTTTTATAACCTACTGTTGTTTGAGTCTTCAGTCTTTTGACTGGTTTGATGCAGCACTCCATGCCTCCCTGTCCTGAGCTATTCGTTTCATCTCTACATAGCTACCACACCCTACATCCTACTTGCCCCAGTTATAACATTTTCGCCTTCTGAATCATAAGCTATTCCAGTGAAAATGTGCTTAATGTAGGTCTGAATTCTGTCCGATTTATCCTAACAACACTGAAAATTCTTTCTGTGGGAGAGTTACTGTGAGTTACACATAATATTGCAAATACCACATTACTTAAGGTTTTATACTTGAACTGGCCACTTTCGTTTTTAAGCTCAGCAATGTTGCCCCAGTTTACATCAATTTTAGGTCCTTGTAAAATACTGTACATTCAGGGATTGTATCACACTGATAAACAGCAAGTTCCTCTTCAAGTTTGTAATGTCCACTTACTTGACCAAACTTCGGAATCTTTGAACAAAATAATCAAGAGATGAATAGGACACCTTCATTCTAAGAGAAATATCGAGATGTTACACGATCGGCGCTGGTCTCAGCCGTTTGACGAGATTCCCGTAGTTTTCACCATAGAACACGAAGAAAAATCGCGATTTACATAATTGGTGTCACTTTTAGTTGATCGACGAGATTTCCAGAGTCCTTGGGGTGGGCACGGGAAAATATAGCATAATTACGCAATCGGCGCCAATTGATGTACGTTTGACAAGAATTCAGTTGTTCTAGTCATCGAATGCGGACAAATATCGCGATGTATGGCAATCGCTGCCGCTTTCGGCCGGTATACGAGAATCACGATGTCCTCGCGGTTGGTCACTGAGAACGCATTAATATGCAATCAGCGCCGAACCCGGCTGTTCAACGATTGTCTGCCTGTCTATCTGTCATGGCAGAATGGCGGAGGCAAGCTCGAGGTTGGGCATGGTTAAAATTCACGAGCAGTTATGGACATGTTGTATGATCGGCGCCGTGATTCCCGCTGTCCCTATGCTGTGGGAGTTCGCGATGGATCACGAGGAGAAATGAGTATCGCGATGCTACGTCGACTCATTTCTAAGTGGGTTGACGCACTTCTTGCTCCCCGTACGCTATAAGTACAGTAAACGGTCATGGGAAAAGTGGCGAGTAGGTTTCGGGATTTTTCGTGATGGGTGCCCAATCACCTTTGACAGGATCCCCGCAGTCCTCGTGGTCACAAGTTCGTGATTGGGCACGGAATTTATGATTTTACGCAACTGGGGTCGATATCGGTTCGTTTGACGGGAATCCCGCAGGCAAGTCGTACGGTCAGCCGGCCGTCTTGAGCATGAGAGTTTGGAGGATGAACGTTCGAGGTAGGTATCGAATATTACGAATTATTCTGGGAGGATTGCATGAATAATACGACAAGAGGGCACATGGATCTCGAAACACGAATTATACAAGTTTTCGAGATAACCAGTTAGATTATCCGAAGGAACCAAAGTTCGAAGGAAAAATCGACATAACGGAACTTCGAATTAACCATACTGGATGTCGCAAATGTATGTAGGAGCTTTTTCGCGATTTTTTCGAAACTGTATCATTTCGCAAGATTACGACATTAAATTATTTCGCGTTATTTCTGGACTTCAATTTGAGAGTCTCCAAATTAAGAGGTCAATAACAGAAATGAGAGGTTTCTGTTGAGTTACGGAAGTTTTCGCGAATAAAAGTCTCGCGGAAAGTCAGGTTTCCAAATGATACAGAAAAATATTTCACACAAAACTAAAAACTCTTCTTGATGCCGTAAATATACGTTGCACCGATGTAAACCACTCAATGTATCTTCAGTATGCATTTCCATGAGGTCGGGCACGGGGAAATATAGCTTACGCAATCTGCGCCGCTAGCGTGAAATTGGCTCCATCGCAATCTGTGAGCCTAGCGGCGCGAGTTGAAATGATTTAAACCGACCTCGGCGAATTTTCGTAACCTCCAACTATCTAGACGTAAAAAATAGCCACTTTTCGTTACTTTCGTTACATTTTTGTAAAATTAACTACTTTTTCGTTACTTTTGGTTACCGGTCGAAACCCTGTAACTTTCCTTCTTTATTTTTCTTCATAGAAATGTATTTTTTTCGTGATAATGTCACTTTTCCGTAATAATTTCCCCTCTGACCGTAATGCCGTAAACGTGAGGTGAAATCCGTAATAATTACGGACAATCCGTAATAGTTGGCACCTCTGCACTACGGTGATCATGACCTCCTTGTCAAATATATGACATCACAGCACGTGACGAGACGTAAGGTTTTGTGATTGTGAAGCAAGAGGTATAGTAACCACATGCGTTCCTTAAAAACAAAGTAGGCCTACTTTGATACAAACAAAATGGTGTAGTGGATATCATTCTAGGCTGTCACATTGAGGCCCAGGTTCCATTCCCGGCTCTGCCAAGAAATGTAATTAAGGACTGAGGTCTGGGACGGGGTGAGTTAGATTCCCACTCAACCATCCAAGATGTGTTTTCCCGTCGTTTCTCATCTAAAATCATGACCGCCTCCATACTAAACCTAGACCCAATTATAAATTAATGGGTAATTTCAAGAAGGTCACAAGTCACAAACTTACAATTTTACATGAGAGAGAAAAAAAAAAAAAATGCCTACTAACCATCAATTCTCATTGAACTGCCTGGTTGGGGCCGATAACCTAGATGTTAGGCCCCTTAAAACAACAATTATCATCATCATCATGAACTGCCTGGAATTGTGGAGCTACAAAGGAGGCAAAGATGTGCTGATGACCATCTCACACAAACTGATCGGATTACCCCTACTTCACGATTTCCATGGTGTAACTCATTTTCGTACAAAAAAAACTGTTTTTTTGCAATGACCGATTCAAATACACACAATAGTACAGTCATCACAATTACAGTACTCAGGTTATCAGACATATTCTACACACCAAACACACGGAGCTAAATGACCCTATACGACTCAACAACATTCGATTCCCGGCTCAGCCAAGAAATTTAATTCTGGTCTGAGGAGTGGAACGGTGTACACTCAGTCTCGTGAGGCATAACTGAGAAGAGGTGTGTTCGAGTTATCCTGGACGTGGTTTTCCGTAGTTTCCCACTTATTTACCACCTAACTTAAGGTGACGGATGCTTCCTACTCAAATCCTATCTCAATTACAAATACACACACTGGTACAGACATCGCAGTGACACAGGTTATCAGACAAATCTTACACACACCCAAGTACATGGGGCTGCATGACTACGATGTCACAAAGCCTCTAAAAGAATCAAGAAGAACAACACCACTACCTGAAAAGGTTACATATTTTCAAATCAGTAGGCCTAATAGGTTATCATGCTAAGTGATTTTAAATCAATAATGAGTACTTACCCAAATCAAGTTTGGTCCGCAGCCATTCGGTCTTCATGCTGTTACATTCCTCTTTGAGCCTTTGCGTGCTGAATGCATCGAGCTGCGAACAGAGACAAGATAGAGAGACACTTTTAACTCAACCGCTAAGTTGGCCCGGAAACCTACTTCACGAATGAAGGTAAAAACATAGCATTATGAGCTGGGGGAACACCTCTCACTTCCACTGAAATGAACAGTAAAACCCCCAGTGCAACATGAAAGTTGGGAACAGGGTCATGAATGCATCACAACAAAACCGATAGTTTGTTCGTTCCCTTTCAACGTGCATAGGGATACAAGAATAATGTAGGGGAGCTTTTGCTAACTCCGCAGTACGGCTTATTCCGCCGAACTTGAAAGATACGAGGGCTGTTTTTTAAGTAAGGGCCGTTTTTTTAAATTAACCGAACATTTTATTTTGAAACCACATTTATTTTTAGGTTTGACATGCCTTCCTCTATTTTTCTACATAGTTGCCTTGTTTATTTAGACACTATTGTCATACCTTAAAACTAAGTTCTGAAATCCCTCTGCATAAAAGTTTGCCGCCTCCTCTGACAACCAAGAATTCACACTTAAGGAAAAACCATTGATAGAGTGGTTATCATGAATCTTCGGTCCTCGTGATTTTTCATGTCAATTGCAGTCACCAAGTCATCTGTGATCACAGACCTGATCGTTCATCGTCATGAACATTTTCACGGCCACTTTTGAACTCGCGTACCCATTTTCGCACTTTACCTTCCGTCATTGCATTATCACCATACACCTCACAAAGCTGACGATGAATGTCTGCAGCCGACATGTTTCTTGCACTCAAAAAACGTATCACAGATTGTATCAGGCCCCGGGCTGTAAACGGGCATACTGGGCATTTGCACAGGGCGCCAAATTTTAGGGGGCGCCGAAATTTAGGTGACGCTGAACGCAGAAAAAGGTTGACCCAACAATCCCAACATTGAAAATAAGTATGACATGGAAATCTTTAAAAGGTAGGATAAAAGAACTATAATTTACGTGAATATAAAATAAAAGTAATATTAAATATCACATACATTCGTAGTATTTATGTTTAATCATGATTATAATTATTATAATACAGTGTAATAATATAATCAGTATTATCTGTAAAGAATACTAATGTTGGCAACAATGTAGGCTGTGTTAGGGGCAGATGACCTCGTAGTTCCGCCCCTTAAAACAACAAACACTAACTAATGTAGGCTGTGATGCACGGATGACGCTGTTAGCAATACTCATGTATTTACAGCTGGCGCATGCGCTGCGTGATCTTGTCAACCCTCAAACTTTCAAGCGGATTTTTCTAGATCTGAGCGTATTTACAATGACGGAACTAAGCGTACACTTACTGTAAAACTGTTTAAATGTACACTTTCCAATGGTGAATCTTATGTTAGAGATTGGCTGATCTACTCACAATCGTCTGGAAAAGTATTTTGTGTTACTTGCTGCTTGTTTCAGTCGGTGGACAAGAAAACTGAATTTTCATCCGGGTTCAATGATTGGAAACATGGAACTGAGTTGATTAAACAACATAAACAATCAGCAGGCCATCGTTCCAACATGCTAACTTACATTAATAGACAAAAACGCAAAGAGGAAATAAATACTCTTCTTTCAACCCAATATGAGCAGGAGGTCACATATTGGCGAAGTGTATTACTCGGAATTGTGTCCGTTGTGAAATTTCTCTCAGTTAGAGGGTTACCTTTTCAAGGTGACAGTGAACGTTTAGGATCTACCTCTGATGGTTTGAATTTGTCATCTTGGTTTTTAGTGTGATTAATGTATCAATAAATGGCTACAAAATTGTATGAACGACTTACTATTCTTATTGTTTCCTGTGATACAATATTAGTAACGTAGTTGTTTGTAAAAAATGCTATTTTTATAACACACAAATGAGAAAATGGGCGCCAGTATACCATTTGCCCAGGGCGTCTATCACCTTAGCCCGGGGCCTGGATTGTACCTCACACGCGGCGGGCGAATCAATAAACTTGAACATTGTAAAGATGCACATTTCAGCGTACAGGTTAGCTACACAGCTGCAACTGACGCCTGCTTGTTCGCAAAGGATGCCGGGAGGTAGCGCGCTCGCTTGTTGTGGCGTGCGCACTAACTACGGGCTTTAAAAAACAGCCCTTACTTAAAAAACAGCCCTCGTACTTTCTACAGAGATACTTCGGTGCAGGAGACGAGTTGTTTTGAGTCAACTATTTAATTTCTCTTGACTATGAATTTCGAAAAGATAAATGCTACCACCTGGTAATGAAAATCCACAGCCTGCTTCCAGTCGACCGACCGGGTCAGGGAATGGGATGAATGAAGCCCCCATCTGGCGGCGAGGATATGAACTGTGCCGGCTACCGAAGCCTGTCGCACTCCCCTGGGGCAATGATTAAATGAATGACAGATGAAATGAAATGGTAGTTGAGAGTGTTGCTGGAATGAAATTGTGACAGGGAAAACCGGAGTACCCGGAGAAAAACCTGTCTGCCTCCGCTTTGTCCAGCACAAATCTCACATGGAGTGACCGGGATTTGAACCACGGACCCAGGGGTGAGAGGCCGGCGTGCTGCTACCTAACCCACGGAGGCTGGTAATAAAATAATGAAAACCCGTGTTGTATTTTGTTTGTGAAGTACGGTATTTATAAAATCACATGCGTTTCGGTGATTAATTTATGAGGTAGTGGTGGCAATTAAGCATATAAGAAATTTCATATTTTGCATTTAGACAAGGTATTGCGGATTTAGCCCTAGTACCACTAGTATCAACAAAAGCAACCAAATAGCAGAGGTAAAGAGATAAAAATATTAAACAAATCTCATAACAATGTCCAGACCATGAGCAACTAGAATGTTCTTGTTCGTAGCCGTGTCGTCAATGGCCAAGGTGACAGTTCTAAATACAGTTGAGGTTCTTGTTCACTTGATTTAGACAACCCGTGCCCGATTAAATTTTAACAACTGAATTTATGTCACAGATAGGCTATATAGTAATTTAATTTATATGTTAATTTTTTGAAAACCGTTCCCTGAATGTTTACCATCAACCCTTTAATATATCGGATTTAGCCGAGTCTCCCCTACCAAAGAAAAAAAAAACACCACCTTGACATTGCATTTCTTGCTTTAATATGGATTTGCGTCAGGCAACAATGACTAATTTCTGGATGTTACCTAAAACGCCTATTTTTACTGATGAATTGCAAGTTATTACGAAATGGGCATGATTCGGGCTGATTTGAGAATGGCAAGATCAATTTCTCGTTTGCCTTTACCCTCCCTATTTTAGATTCCGTCGTTTGTTGCATTTTAAGGTGTAATGCTTCATTATGACACCTATTAGCTGAAAAAAGAGCCCTTCAGGGTAAAATCTAGTTAATTCAGCGTCTCTAAAACAAGTTATTATTATTATTATTAACGCTATCACGGCTTAGCCCAGTTACATTTTGAGTTACACGCCAACCACGGTGGCCGAGAGCGCTAACGTGCTAGATCGTGCTTAGCTAGGAAGAGCGTAGGTTCGAATCCCACCTCGGCCTTCTGAAAATAGTTTTCGGGGTTTCCCATTTTCACCACCAGGCAATGCCGGGACGGTTCCTTTCAATAGGCCCAAGGCCTAATAATAAACATGCAAGTGTTGCTCACACCAAAGGATATGGGTCATTCGACATCGGTGTAGGCCTATAGGCTACAGTTCAGAATAAAACCTGAAATGCCATGTCCTGTGGTTCGGATTCCACGTAAAAAGGAGGTCCCGTGGCTTATGATCGCGAGATTAACGGTCACGTTAAACTACAAGCTTCCTTCCTTTCCTTCAGAATAAAACCGTCCAGTCCTAAGTCTCAACTTGGTGCGATTTTTTGAAATGGAAATGTGTCCTTAAATAAAATACGGATTGGAGTGACCCGGTTAAATAAAAATAAAACATTATTTGGGAGCTAATATTAATCATAGTGTTAGTTGGCTGCCATACCACCAGGCGTGCAGCAGTAGTTTCTTGTTTCCATGCTTTACCTTGCGTCATTCACTTCTATTATGTTTGGTGTTCTGTGCCTAAGAATTTCCTGACGATATGTCATGAGCTTTTTACAACTGCCAGTTGCGGTACAAAGTATGTCAGCAGATGCAGATTCTGTACGGTGGAAGGTTTTTGTACATGATGCAACTATGGTGATTATAGTCACCGATTCAAGTTTCCATATCTGCTTCATCACAATTCGAACAGTAAAGCCTTTCTGTGTTCCTTATTGACGACAATGATATTTGGCAGATTGTTCCTCAAGGCAACATTTGTCACAATTTCCCTATTCCAGTAAAGCTTATGTGTGGCATTTATTATTATTATTAGTATTATTATTATTGCTATACAGAGATAGTCCCCAACTGGTAGGCAACCTATCAGTTTCATTGGATCCACGTCTGTGTGCGAGTGTGGTATTAAAATCAGCATTTTAAAATCCGAAATTGATGGCAGTAGAATCGCAAGAAGATAGAATTCCAGGTAAGATAGGTTAAATTATAGGAGTGTTTAGAAAATTGCGTACGGTATCTCCCAAGATGGCAGTCTTTTGTTTTTTGTACTATATATCAACGACCTCTCATCTAATTTGAAAAATTGCAAATATCACCTATATGCAGATGATTTACAAATATACTCCCACTGCAAGACGAATGACATTCCATTGACAATTGAAACTATCAACGCTGAACTTCAACGACTTGGAAAATATTCTCAGGAAAATTCCCTTCTTTTGAATCCCTCCAAAACACAAGTTATCATAAATAGCTCTCAAAAACTATTGACGTCACTCCGAGATCAAATTATTCCCCCAATTGTACTGAACAACAATGCAATTCCATACTGTCCTACAGTGAAAAATCTAGGTGTGATAATAAATCAGACTCTTAACTGGTCTGAACATGTACAGAGTGTATGCAAGAAGATTTTCGCAACGCTCCACTCTCTCAAAAGAAAAAAAAAAGAAAAATATTTTACCATTTAAAGTAAGAATCCTACTCATACAGACACTAATACTTGACTACTGTGACGTTATTCTTATAGACGCAACCAAAACACTAACTTTGAAACTTCAACGAGCTCTCAACTCTTGTATACGATTTATCTACGATCTGAGCTATGATAAACATATCACTCCCTATTATTGCGCTCTTTCCTGGCTGAAACCTGAACTACGTCGATCATATCACATTCTTGTCCAGATTTTCCGATTATTGTCTGACAATAGACCACTATATTTATCAAATAAATACATTCAAGTACTTGTCTTCTTTCCATGGTAATAAAACACCCTCTAGTTCTTCCCTCTCCATTCCTATTCATCGCTCCTCTATATACAACAATTCTTTTCATGTCGTGGGGTCTAGGCTGTGGAATACCCTTCCAGCCAGTGTCAGGGGCACTACCTCACTATCTAAATTCAAGACCACCTGCTGGGGCTGCCTGCTGACCACCAACAAGTGTGACTGGATGAGTGAATGAGAGTGTGAAAGTCATTATCTATATCAATTATTATTGTTTAATTTTGTCAGCTATATAAATGTCATAATATGTTTATTGTATTGCATTAATGTGGTTTAGTGTAAGAGAGGGCCGAGAGCCCTAACTGCGCCACCAATAAAGGCAATAATAATAATAATAATAATAATAATAATAATAATAATAATAATAGTGAAAGAGAGAGTCAAGGTGTATGTAGTACGGCAAATACAGTGAGTTCTCAGTTGCTGTCGACTGCATACCGCTAGGAAGTACCGTACGTAGTTTACAGATCAAACTACAGTATCGTTTAGTATTGAGATAGACTTTGCTGTATGTATCTTTTATTTTTTTTCCTGTAACAAATTAACTTCAACACTAATAATATTTATTTAAGTCCTACGTAAGTTAGGAGTAAAGAGGATATTACCGTATATGAAAATATTAAGAGTGTACTCTCGAATCAACGGCGTTCGTACTTACAGTACACACAGTCCTAGTTAGACAGGAAGGGGGCATTTGATAGTTCTCCCCAAGTGAGAAACATATCACCACTTAAGTATAATGTGTCCACTTGTCCACTTAGCAGTCCGCACTCCCCTTTTATACCTCGCACATGTTGGACGGGCGCGACATGATGCCGCGTCGCGTCTTCTGCCACATCAACAGCGCCAGAAGACTTTCTTCTAAAGCACCTGAGCTCTCACTTTACTGCCACTTAATATTGCATCTAACTTGCTAATACAAATTGGCGCATGTTTTTGTCCTAGCAATTGTACACGGTTTCGCCCAGGAGAACAATTTCTATACACCCCCTCCCTGCCTTGTTCCTCAGTTACATCATACCTTAGGGCAGTGGTCTTCAAACTTTTTGGATCCACAGATCCCTTAACCTGAACATAAATTCCCGCGTCTTCCTTGTGTAAAACACTAATTATCAATTATTATTTATTTATCGTGAGAAGCCTCCGTGGCTTAGGCGGCAGCACGCCGGCCTCTCACCGCTGGGTCCGTGGTTCAAATCCCGGTCACTCCATGTGAGATCTCTGCTGGACAAAACGGAGGCAGACAGGTTTTTCTCCGGGTACTCCGGTTTTCCCTGTCAAAATTTCATTCCAGCAACACTCTCCACTATCATTTCATTTCATCTGTCATTCATTTAATCATTGCCCCAGAGGGGTGCGTCTGGCCTCGGCAGCCGGCACAGTTCATATCCTCGCCGCTAGATGGGGGCTTCATTCATTCCATTCCTGACCCGGGCGGAGACTGGAAGCAGGCTGTGGATTTTCATTCATTTATTTATCGTATGGCTTTTAGAGCCGGGAGTCTCCGAGGACATGTTCGGCTCGCCTGAGTCTGTAGCTGCTTCCAGCGGACACCCTTAGGGTGAGCTACAAGTTCAGTTCAATTTCAAGTAGTTACAACTTTCGCTACCAGATATCAATGTTACCTAGAGGTGAACGCTGGAACTTTGATAGAGTGTTCCGACGAAATCTAACCTAACAATTTAGCTTCACACATGTTTAGTCTGTGGAAGGATCTTTTAACATGCCATAAATCTATGACATGGGACCGCCGGCTTTACTTTCCCTCCGAAGGAAGGCATACTGAAGGATTTTTAACGCTCTTAAAAAATCTGACGACTTCGGCCGGGCTTGAACCGCTATCTTGGGCACAGCAGTTCAGCATGCTACCAACTACGCCACCGAAGCCGCTTACTAATTTCAATAGATAGCCTATATTTTACAACTTCACATACATATTAATACGATTATTTGTTATCAACAAATTTTAATCAGCTTTGAATGTTAAGAAATGTTATTCTTGTAACAAAATCAACGGGAGGAATGAACTTTCTTCTTCTACAACAACTTGGTATTAAATTATGGAGAGTAAATTAATTAAAATACAGAATATATTATGCTAAATTCTCAAGTTTCTAGCAAATGAATTTATATTATGAAAATTAAGCCTATACGCGCTGTGGATCTAGAAGGGGGTAATTGTAGCATACGCAAGGCAATGGTTAGCACAATACTAGCGTTCCCAAGATAATAAAGCTACAGAAAAAAGTGGGAAGTACCGGCACGTAACGATAAAATTAGCCGAGTCGAATTAAAAACGAAAAGAAAATTACAATGATTAGACTATTCCGAGATACTTTTCCCACTCCCACAATATAGCTAGGGATATTAAAATAAACAACGGGCAACCACATTACGCAATTGCACATGCTGCTATCTCCTACTAAGAGGGTACCTGGAAGGTGGACAACTGAATTGGAAATGATGAATATTGTTTGTATGACGTGATAGGATTATGCTCTAAACACCTCTCTTCTTGCGTCTATCACGAGTCCAGTCCACTCAAGTTCTTGACGCTGTGGAAGAGTGGTTTCAACAGCAACCAGCGTCCTTCTTCGCAGAGGGCCGGGTGTAGGGAAAGTTGTTCAGCATTGCGACAATTGCCTGTAGAGTAGAGGTAGATTCCCTCAAACTATCTGATTACTGTCGTTGTGATTAGTGATAGGTAAATTCTCAGGTGACCATCGCGTTTTGTAGCGACTTGCATTCTCGGCTGTCACCCAGAAGGTCCGGGTTCGATTCTCGACTCTGCCAAGAAATTTTAATTCTGGTGTGAGAGCTGGAACGGGTTATACTCAGCCTCGTGAGGCAAAACTGAGAAGAGGTGGGTTCGATTCCAATCCTCAGCCGTCTGGAAGTGCTTTTCCGCGTTTCCCCACTTCTACTCCAGGCAAAAGATGGGATAGTTTCAACTAAAGGCCACGGACGCCTTCTCCCCAATCCTATCACCAATTTACAAAAGCACACTATTATAGGCATTAGAGTAACACAGGTTATCACACAAATTCCACACACCCAAAATACATGGGGCTATATGACCGAGATGTCGCAGCCCCTAAAATAAGCAACAACAACAATCCCGGGAACTTCGTAATTGGGAATATTCCCCCCAAAATTTCGGGCAGTCAAAATTGTTAAAATTCAGTGGGAATTTTTAAATTAGTAGACACTGAAAACTCTATTTCTTAAAGTCAAAATTCCTTAATACAGTTTATTTTCTAACATTAATATTGTGAACACGTAAAGTTTTGCAATAAGAATCGTTTAATGTGTAACATTTACTAATGTTATTGAGTAATGAAATAATTTTTAACAAGATCAGAAAAAAAAACATATAGGCATTTTCTCAAATAGGTATGGTTGATGAAATAGTTACATTTCAAGTCTTTCAATATTACATTGAATCACTTTCACGGACTCACTTTTCACCCGGAATGCAATTTCATCAGGATCATCTTCCTCCTCCATGTAAGTGTGTATAATCTGCAACTGTGTATGTTTCAGCGCGTGAATACGATGATGCCGATGGGAGTGGTTCAAATGAATATCTGGGGTTCCCAAAACCACCTCTTTTTTCCCTTCAGAATGGTTCATCAGTGAAATAAGTGTTAACTTCACGATCCTAACTGACGTTGAAGTTAAGCAAAGAAAATTCTTACAAAATTAAAAATTCTCCGCCTGGAGAGAGAAAAAAAACTAAGACCGGGAATATTCCCGCGACCCAACATTAGTTGTGATATAGTGTAATATACAGTATATTGTATTCGTTTCAAGACATCAGTCGATATTTCATTTGAACATCCATTATTTAATAGGGAAGGCCTGCTAAAATTTTAAAAGAGATTACATTTAGGCTCTTGATCTAGAGCTACTCACATCATACACAAGGTAGTGCACCAGGACGCTGAGCGCCTCAAAGCCGGCGGCAGCGTGTTTTAGCTGAGGCAGTAAAGCGTCGGTCTTGGGCGGCGCGGCGACAGGAGGTGGAAGTCTCGGCGTCGGGGCGCTTTGCAACTTGGCCAGCGGCTCGCTCTTGACGACAGCGCCACCGCCTGCCAGACGATTGTGGTCTGAAAAGAGAGCAAACAAGAGTTAACTTTCTGAACCACACATCACTAGTCTAAACGGCTCATTCCACTACTGATATTATCCAGTATCTCTGTATAAAAATTGCTCAACAGTCTGTAATAATGTGTATATTAAGGCTTTCACGGCCCGTATTATATAAATAATTCATATTTTTTGGGCTAATGCCGTGTGTATTTAGATTAGAACCATACGTTTCGGAGAAACCTTGCCTCCTTTTTCAATGGAAATCAAACAATGTGGCCAAAGAAAGTATATCATTGATATACTGTAATAAGTTCGGCTTCCTCCAATTAGTATTGAATCGTAAAATAAGTAGGTATATTTTTGTTAAACAAGTTGTTACGTTGAGAACCAAACAGCCAATTCCCCCAAGTTGCCAGAAGGAGGAGGAGGGGGGAATGGGGGGGGGGGGGAGGGGATAGAATGGACACACGTCTTGGGACACGGAATATAAATAAAAAATAGATAAAATAATAGACAAATAAATAAATAGATAAATGAATAGATAAATAAATACATGAATAGATAAATACATACATAAATAAGTAAATCGATGAATACATAGAAAAATAAATACATAAATAGATAATACATAAATAGATAAATAAATACATAAATAAATAAAAATTTAGATAAATAATTCGACAGATAAATAAATAGATATATAAATAAATACACAGATAAATAAATAAATAAATAAATAAATGGATAAATAAAAACATCGTGAGACATTTGGGTGCGTGAATATGAAACTGTACAAGTTCTCTCCTTATACATAGGGAGAGATTCGATTCTGGTAACTGACATTAGTTATATGTATTTATTATGCATATCTGTATATTGATGGCTCAAAAATAAAAACGCAGAATGAATAAGAATGGCGAAGCCAAGCGCCAACATATCGAATTAGGTTATTTAGGTTGATTGTTTTAGAATTTTAAATTCAAGGTTAAAAGTTGTAAGTTAACTTTTTAAGGTGATAATCGTTAATACCAAAAGCTATTAACTACAGTACTTACACATACAGTCAAGAAGTAGTGATGATTCAATACCGGTACCCAACAACTGGGTCCTTTCCATACACACGCTCACGTGTATGCTTAAAACAGTGTATACAAATCAATAAAAATCGCAATAGGTACCCAGCATATCCCGAGTAAGATGGGCTTGGAACTGTACCCCGAACTCCACGAGTAGTCTAAGTGCTGGGAATTGACAACCATGTCGTTCATGTTCCATGCGATCCAACATCGTCAGAATTTTTTCACTTGTGGAGTACCGTAAAAGAGGACATATTTTTCAAAACCTACAAGATCTGTTAAACTGCAGAAAATCTATGAAGATTCCACCACCACAAACCGGCTCCAAAATAATGTACACTGTATATCACAAAAAAAGGTGATATATATTTTTTTTAAAGTGATTTTAATTCCACTCAACATACTCGTATTATGGCTGATCGTTCAAGAGTTAGACCTACACGCTCCCCATTTATCATTCCAATTGACCATTATTTGTGGGAGCAACTGAAGGACAAAGTTTATGCAGTACCTGTTACAAATCGCCATACTTTGCCAGCGCGTTGAACAAGGTTGCTATAAAGATCTGGAGAGTTTGAAGGCGTGAAGACAATGATGCACCGTGTGCAGGCGTGCATTCAGGTATACAGTGGACATTTTGAAGACTTCTTAGAGAGTTACGAATTAATAATAATAATAATAATGGCTTCAAGACTATCATTATAGCATTATGGTCAGAACAGGGCTGTAGCTATAAGAAGAGCAGGGATATCACCAATTTATTTCAGCGTTTCCTTGGCAGGTCTGTTAATCGAAAACGATGTACCATGGGACATGATTATGTTCATAGGGATGCTCTTGTTGTTTAAAAGTCACTATCGACACTCATGGGACTTTCCCACATTTTTTGAATCAACCTGTATTTAATACCACAAAGAATGAGCAGTCATTTGCCTTATTGCTGCCCCGTGTGGGAGTAGGTCCCCGAAAGGTCACCCTGCCTACTGGGATATGTGATAAATCGTTCTGGAACATTATGTCGTCCAACTCTACCCACTCCCCAATTGATAATAATCATCCTCTTTCTCTCGCTATTCGTTATCGCCTACTTAACTACAACCCTTCCAAGTCGTAACTCACTTCCTTACATAAAGTCTGAGCGAGCGTTAATTAATAATAATTTGTCTATGGCACAACGTATCCGTTGCCTTTTTCACAGATGCCCGCTAAACGTCCATACGTTTATACATATTAAGTGACTGAAAGAGCACTTATCACCTGTTTGTTGCGGTGGATCCGTATTCACCGTGCCTTACATTTTAACCGAGTGAATGGATATTGTATTTCTACGAAGAAACCTAAAACGCTCAATCTCATATTAGCCGATGACAAGTCTGCGAGAGTGAAAATATTGGTAGTTAATTAATAAGTGGTTAAAAATTCAAATAATTTTAAATTCTGTGGTGATTATTTATTATTCATACACTAGTCGCGATTAACCAAGTTTCCGTATTCTCCGAGCCTAAACTAAGGGAAAAAATAAAATTAAGGACTTGCAGAAGATATCATTTCCGGCGAAGACTGATGACACATTTGCTTCAAGAACTAGATTATAATGTTACCATTGTTGAGAGCCTAAGGAAAATCAACCTTAAATATGTCATTTACTGGTTGGGTGGACTAATGGGATGAGGATAAACAATCTACGTTATAGAAAAGCTTGAAAAAACTATGTCACACAAAATAATGCGTCAGGTCCTTCTGAAAACAGGCGCACTTCAGATGACGAAGACAATTTACCACTAAGCCATCTTTTAATTAAAATTCTAGCTGATGAAACAATCACAGAGAAAGACGTAAACGACTGGATGAACGACGACGAACAGTGTGAACTTTCCGACAACGCAATTGTGAATTTAGTGTCAGAAATGAATTAGATTGACGATGGAGATGACATCACCCGACATAGGACTGAAATCCAAAATATGTCACACTGACGGATTGAATGCCATCGAGAAGGCACTACTGTATGTACAACAAGCTGATATCCGTATGTTGCGGTGACAGCGCAGTAATTTGATCGTATTGTCTCCTATTACTGCATATCCGTGTTAACCGAGAATGTGGCTATCCGAAGTTGCTGCCATCCACATGAACTTGGTTAATCGAGAATCTATTGTAATTCTTGAACGTTTTTGTCAATATGATATTTATTTTGCTTTTTGTTATTTATTTTTCCAAAGTGTAAATCCCTTCAAAATGTTCGTTTTGCAATTGGACTACCAACCTTCATTTCGGAAGTACTGCCTTAAGCGAAAGCTTGAAGTTATTTCATGGTTTGGCTGGTTGAAATCTACGATCATCGTCATGAGAAATCCCCTATTGATGAAATGTTGGAAAATATGGATCATGAACAAAGCCGTACAACGTTCTACAATCATATCGCTGAAAATATAAAATTTCTAGAAAAGTAGGTAAAAAGAAAAAGGGGTCGACCACATTGAATAAAATTTCTAGCTGCGAAAGTCTGAACCAGTGTGTACTCAGCACTTATCTTTATCCAGGAAATTTAAAGAATGTTTCGATTAGTTCTTTTTGTCACAAACGAAAAGCTCATATTTATCAACAGGTGAATTTAAACTTTTGTTTTGTCAATTCATATATATTATAGTCATGTTTATGTACAAGGTTGTGATGTTTGTAAAGCAAGACTTCTTAGGACCACCCATAACTAGATCGGGCGGATCTACTTCATTCGACCGCTGCAAATCATTCCGTTTCCCTTCTAAAGATACACTATGCTATTTCAATAGAAAGTGGTACAAGCAGTCAGTAAAAGAGAAATAAAAAAACAGCACACGATTGGCGTGAATCCTAGCCATTGAGTTAAATTGTTTGTAAAGGAAACGTGCAGGAACTGGTTTTTATTACAGGCAGTTAAAAAGCCAAAGAAATCTGAGAAAAGGTTGATGTGGATTTAAGTTTTATCTCTCTTTTTAACTGTAACTTGAGATTAGTATTGTCTGCAACGACAATAATAATAATAATAATAACAATAATGGACCGGACGTACTCTATTGCTCTAAACCGTTCTAAAATTATTCATAAGTTAAAATAAATAGCTGAAAATAATAATAAACTATCTTGAATCGTTTTGAATACACCTTGTTATACAAGTACTTCACTCTTTCAATGTTATCATTTCAATAAGGGACTTGGGCATATTGGTTAGTCTACTGCAGTAGTTCCGTCTATTTAGGTGAGTATGGAACTTATTTGATAACCAAACACCTCGTACTGAAGCGATCAGCATACTTGGCTATCGCTCCGTAGGTCCAGGTGCGATTCCCGGCTCTGCCAAGCAATTTTTCTGGTGGACTGGAACGTGGTACACTCAGCTTCGTGTGGCAAAACTGAGAAGAGGCGGTTCAATTCCCACCTGGACCATCTTAGAAGTGGTTATCAGAAAAAATTATATGCACATACAACTACACGAGGCTGAAATAACCATGATGTCCGACCCTAAATGAAATATTTAGCCTACTACAGTGAGGGCCCTCCATATCGAACGGAGATTTGCGGTGGCTAGCCACGTGTCGAGCAAGGCACTGGAGCTAACAGCATGGTAGCGCCCAACTAGTTTAACACATTTACACTTTTTAACGTATTTAATAATCACGGGATAAGAGACAGCCTACAGTACTTCACGACAAGTCTTAATTATCTCAACTGAGGTATATTGCCCGCTCAGTAGCCTATGTAATAACTGCAATGCTAGCATTCGGGACTTCCCATCCTGCTCTTGTGTTATCGCTAAATGCTAGTCGAGTGGCGGTGACTAATCACTCTCCGCTCGCCACGCGCGCAAGGAAAGCTCCGTTCTATAGGGAAGGCCCTCAATGTATTAGATAGCCAGTGTTAATGCACTACCAGTAGAAGTGTGTGCATTGTAATTTAAATTATTAGAGTTGAGGATTGGGGGTAACTATCCTACGACTTGAAATAAAGTACCAGTCGCGTTTGCCCAAATACCGGGCGGGGTACAATGTATTAGGTAATATATGAATAATAAGTAAATCGGGAAAATTCGTGTTGACTGATTGAAGAGTTACAACTGAGGCAACACTGAAAGAATGGCTTCAGAACTTTACATTTGCCTAGAGCAGTGGTTCTGAACCCGTAGAAGTCTGCGGACCACTCAGCCTAAAATTGAATCATGTGCGGACCACCCCCACCCTCCCCCCTCCTCCTCCTCTCCCCAATACACCTTATCAGTTGTAACCCTTCCTCAATAACACATATTTTAAAGATATTTCAATTCAAAGCCTGATAGCCATCGCCGCGAATACATTCGGACGATTCTCGTTCAACGCACTTCGTTTTCGAAATCCTCATTTATTGGCCACTTTTTTATACGTGCTGGTGGACCCTTTTCTCCCGCGGACCACTTCCAAGGCACTCGCGGACCACCGGTTAAGAACCACTGGCCTAGAGTGACTATGGAAAATCCCTAGGTAAAATCAGACTGGTTGGCTGCTGTCAACGCCGAGATTCGGTATCCAGTTCCCCTTCCAGTCAAGGAGGATGATGCAAAGCGATCGGTACGCTATCGGGTGTTTTGTTTGGTGAGGAGGAATTGTAATATACAAAATAAAACATTCGTTTCGCATTCGAACCCTGTGAATCATTGCAAATAATGAGATAATTTTCTTCAGCACATTTTTTTTAACGACAATGTTTTTTTTGTTTTCCTTTTTTGTTTGTTATAAACAACAGGCAACGTATGGTAGTGAAACACTCTTCAAGTTGAACATCAAATCAACAACTGACAAACTGCAGAAAGCAGACAGAAGAATAATCAGAACAATTATTAAAAAATAAAAATAAAACATCAAGTAAATGGCCAATGGAGTTTGCTGCCGAATGAAGTGGTATATCGATAGAGTGAATCAATAATATATACAATGCGGAAAAGGAGAATTTCTTTTTTCTGCCATATCTCACGCCTACCAGACACTAGACTAATAAAACAGCTGATTAGTTTAAAACAAAGAACAACTGGTTCAAAGATATCCAGCATGATTTAGATTAATTAAATTTAACGATGCTCCAAATTAAACATAGAGAAGAGAAGAATATTTTAAGGAATAAATACTTACGATTCCCATTAACAACGTTTGAAGATTCACATTAACAACATTTGAACGGAAATACTACACCATCACAGATGAACAAAGGGCAGCCAGGTCAGATAGAATAAAGAAATTTAGGGTGCAGAAGAAGCTGCAGCTGAATCGCTCATCTCCAAATACCGTTGTTAGACTTAATTGTATTTGTATTGATTAAAGTGCTCCAATGAGGGCGTAAAATATGAAGAAAAATAACATCCGTTTCCTGTAGTGTCGTTAAATATTTATATCACAACTTTTGAGTCATGCAAACAAGAAATTCCAGTCTTCTAATAATTGCAGAAAAATTATCAGAGACTTGGAAAGGAAAAGGAACACAAGAAGTAGGCAAATATTTTAATTTTAGGAAAGTTCGTAAACGGCTTCTGACACCTATTCCTCCATAATTAAAGACGTCGTTGCTCATACATGAGAGGATGTCACGTATCACAAGCTAACAAGTTCAGCTCTCTCTGGTACACCGTACGCCAATGAATCAAAAAAGTACCCATTAACAGCATGCAAAGGCTAGTTCATGAATCTAGCTACAACTGGAACGCTTGCATGCAGCCAAGAAGTCATTTCCTGGCGTCGGTACTTTTTTTTTCGCCGCCTAAAGAGAGCCGTGTAATTGAGCGAACTGTGAAACGCCTACGTATGCTGCTACTTGCAGCACAAGCCCGTCTCACATATTGCCAATAACACCAGCACTGAGACAATGCACAAAAATCAAAATAGCACTGATTTCTAGACCTATACTATATTTCTAGAAGTTAGGAACCTTAAACCACCGTTCCTCTGATGAAGTGGCAGGAGCCGGCTCACGGCTGCTAAGCTGTGTGTGGCCTTACTGCCCTATACGAGACAGATAGCTAGATTGTGGTGGTGAGGTCAGCAATAATGTTGCAGTGTTGCACAACCAGCTTTTCTTTTTCAATAAAAATAATAATACTGTAATAATAATCTTCTAGCAATTAAAAAACACGTGTTTCCTCTTACACGCATAGGGATAAGTAGTACTGTGAACTGTTTGAGAAAATGAAGCGCGGCAACAGTATAAGAGCACTCGCCGTGTGGTCGTTGCCAGGCTCTAGCACCGACCAATAGTGGAGGGTATGGTAGAGATACTACACCGAATATGCGGTTCTTTCTCGCCCTCGTGTATATCTTACGGTTTGTTATCTTGAAGGTTTTCAAATAACGTACAATCAAGATTTCCGTGCGGTCACCAATCACAGCAAGCTAAGTCTGCCTAGCGAGACACGACATGTAGATGAGGGGGGGGGGGGGGGGGGGGGGGAGCAAGCAGAGGGCACGAGCTGGAGACCCATCCTGTAAATCATCAGCAACAATAACAACACATTATTATTTTTATGGGGTCAAGGATGAAGTGATATGAATCTCTGTGTCGAATGGTTTATGCGGTCAGATGCCCTACCTGACGCCAACCTCATCGAAGAAGTTCATGAGAGATGAATAAAAATGAAGGAGTTGGAATGAGGCGGCCGTAAAATAATGATAATAAATAATGTTATTGGTTTTACGTCCCTTTTGAGGGCTGTAGCTTTTAGAGACGCCGGAGTGCCGGAATTCTGCCCCGAAGGGGATCTATAACATGACAGTAAATCTACTGACTCGGTTCTATCGCATTTACGCACTCTCAAATGCCAGCTAACTATCTCAGGATTCGATCCTACAGCCTTGGGAACAGCAGGCGGCAACGTTACCGTTGAGTCAGTTTCTTAGAATGAACCTACTTGTATTCAGACTCAGGATACAGCCCAAATACATGGCCTACCACGTTAGTGTGTTAAGCTGCACTACTTGCGAGTTCTCAATAATAATAATAATAATAATAATAATAATAATAATAATAATAATAATGAAATGAAAATCCACAGCCTGCTTCCAGTCTCCGACCGGGTCAGGAATGGAATGAATGAAGCCCCCATCTAGCGGCGAGGATATGGACTAGTTAGTTAGTTAGTTATTGTTGTTTTAAGGGGCGGAACTACGAGGTCATCTGCCCCTATTAACACAGATTAAAGAATACAAATTTTGAATTGAATTTAAAATTTTGAGGTGGACATCTAAATTTAAAAAGACCAAAAATTAATAAAACAAAAACAAACAATTAAATAAAAAATAAAAATTATAAAAATGAACAAAAATTACGGAAAAAACAAAACATTATCATTCAAAAACGAACAAGTCGTTGAGTCAATGTTCACTGGAAAATTTAGATTGCTGGCCCTAACCCACTCTCACTTATAAAGCGGATAACGCGATCAGCAGCCACCGCGTCATCGGCTAATATAAGTTTGAGTGTCGTCTGCAAACCAAGGTTTCTTCGTAAGTCAGCAAGATCCACACACTCGGTGAAAATGTGGGCCACGGTGAATACGGCTCCACAGGTACAAAGTGGGGGGTCTTCCCTTCTCATTAGGTACGAGTGGGTGGATCTTGTATGACCTATCCTTAGCCTACACAAAATGACGGACTCTCTCCGGGCCCGGAAGGAGCTCCGCCAAACGCGAGTAGTTCCCTTGATCGCTCTCAGTTTACTGGGCAGTGGGTCAGCTAGCCACTGACTCTCCCAAAAAGCCAGAACTTGTAGGCGTAACTGAGAGCGAATATCTCTAGCGGGTACCTCCATTGGTCGAGGTGGTAGTGATACCGCCTCTTTTGCAGCTTGATCTGCTAACTCATTTCCCGCAATTCCCATGTGGCTTGGAAGCCACAGAAAGGTGATTCGAGTGTCAGCGTGGCACAGCCCGGCTAGTAGGTCGTGGATTCGCTGCACTAGGGGGTGTTGCGGGAAACATGTAGCAATTGACTGCAACGAACTCAAAGAGTCGGTACACACGAGAAAGTAGATTCGAGCATCCTGTAGTGCAAACTGCAGAGCTTCATAGATGGCAACGAGCTCCGCAGTAAACACACTACAGGCCTCAGGCAAAGAGATCTTGGTATTTGCACCATCAATAACGTAAGCACAACCCACCTTCTCGTCCACCTTCGAACCATCCGTGTATAGAATGCCAGCGTCCGGAAATTGGTGAACTATGCTGTGGAACTGCCTCCGGTAAACGGAGGCATCCGTGTTCACCTTAGGACCTCGGTGCAGATCTAACCGAATTTCCGGACGCGGGACTTGCCACGGAGGCACCTCGCTAGATGTCCGGATCATACAGGGACCTACAGCCACTCCTATTTCAGTACACGAGCTATTAAGTCTAATACCAACCGGCCGAGTGGCACGAGGCCGGTTGGCGTACCCCTGGTGGTTTTGGGTACCGAAGAGAGCTTGATAGGTCGGGGTGTTGCGGCATTTGACGCACATTGGCAGCATACGCTAAAAGCATATGTTGGCGTCTATAATTTAATGGTGGAACACCCGATTCGGCGAGTAGGCTGGGTATCGGGCTGGTCCGGAAGGCACCGGTAGCCAGCCTAACGCCACTATGGTGGATACTGTCCAGCATTTTCAAGGTTGCCGGCCTTGCTGAACCGTATGCCGCCGAACCATAGTCTAGCCGGGACAGGACGAGGGCTTGGTAGAACCGTAGCAGCACCGCACGGTCGGCCCCCCACGTAGTGCCACTAAGAAACCTGAGCATGTTCAGTTTCCTGAGACATGTCATTTTCAATTGCCGTATATGGTGCTGCCACGTTAACTTGCTGTCAAAATGGAGCCCCAGGAAGCGATAAGTGTCAACCAACGGCAACGCAGCATCCCTGAGATGTAGTTCAGGGTGTAAATGTAGCCTCCATAGCCGACAAAAATGGACGACGGATGTTTTCGCTGCTGAAAAACGACAACCCCGGTCGTGAGCCCACCTGTCGACCCGGTTGATAGCTAACTGCAATTGCCGTTCCACGACTGCCATACTTCCAGAGCTGTAATGCAGAGCTAAATCGTCTACATACAGCGATGGAACTACCGCGGACCCGGCGGCGGCAACCATGCCATTAATGGCAATCGCGAACAAGGTGACACTCAGCACTGAACCCTGAGGAACTCCATTTTCTTGGGTATAGTATTGCGATAATGTCCTACCGACCCTTACACGGAAGAGTCGGACGGACATGAAATTCGCAATGAAAGTCGGTAAGTTACCACGGAGTCCCCACTTGTGAAGGGTGGAAAGGATCCCGTAGCGCCATGTGGTGTCGTAGGCTTTCTCGAGGTCAAAGAAAACCGTGACTAGGTGCTGCTTTCGGAAAAAAGCCTCCTGTATGGCGCTCTCAAGTCGCACCAGATGGTCAGTGGAGGACCTATGAGAGCGAAATCCACATTGGTACTCAGACAGGAGACCTTTATCCTCCAAGAACCACACCAGTCGACGGTTCACCATCTTTTCGAGCAGCTTACATAGGCCATTTGTCAAACAAATGGGCCTATAGCTGCTTACAAACTTGGGATCCTTTCCAGCCTTAGGAATCGGTATCACGATCCCCTCTCGCCATTGAGATGGAAACTCCCCTTCAATCCATATACGATTGAAGAGGAGCAACAGTTGTTTTATACTGGCTTCGCACAGATGTTTTAACATTTGATTATGTATGTTATCCGGTCCAGGAGCCGTATCCCTGCACAGTGCAAGCGCACTGCGCAGTTCCCATTCAGAGAATGGTACATTATAGGACTCCGAAGCAGCAGTGGCAAAGGACAAGGGGTGAGTCTCTGCCTCCCGCTTCAGAGTCAGAAATGTAGGATCGTAACTCCCGGAGCAGGATACATCGGAGAAGTGCGAGCCAATGCTGTTGGCAATGGCGAGATGGTCCGTGATGATGTCTCCATTGATGGATGCTCCGGGTATCGACAGTGATGTCGGGAGTCCGGAGATCCGGCGAAGCTTAGTCCACACTTGAGATGAAGGAGTTGGTTGGTTGGTTCTTAAGTTTAGGGGCTGCGACAACGCGGTCATGTAGCCCCGTGTACTTTGGGTGTGTGTAGAATCTGTCTGATAACCGGTGTTAATTGTGATGACTGTATTAGTGTGTGTATCTGGTTTTTTTTTAATTTTAAGTACTGCAACTTATAATTTTTCAAATAGTTCCTACTTTTGCCGCCAAGCGCCACCGTCAACGACTACTAGGTCTAATTCAGAACTTAGCTACTAGACGCCACCGCAGTCGGCGCTTGGCAACGAACGTAGAAACCTAAGAGCGTTGTTTACATTCTTAACCTATCCAATTTAGCTTCACACAGGTGCAATTAGTGGAAGGATCTTTAACATGCCATAAATCCATGACATGGGACCGCCGGCTTTACTTCCCCTCCGAAGGAAGGCATACTGAGGGATTTTTAACGCGAGATGAAGGAGTATGTGCCGTCATAGACGACACATACTTTTCCCACGTCGTTTTCTTACTCTCCCGAATCAGATATCGGGCTCTAGCACGCATCCTTCTAAAGGTGATAAGGTTGGCCATAGTGTTTTGCCTCCGATAGCATTTGAAAGCACGTCGACGATCTTTAATGGCTGCTGCAATCTCGGCTGTCCACCAAGGGACAAGCTTCCAGCGTGAGTTTCCAGATGAGGAAAGTATTGTTTCCTCAGCAGCAGCCAAAATACCATTTGTTATGTGAATGGTATGATCGTCGACACTCTCAAAGGTATCTTCGGCAAACACCGCACGTGCCATGAAAGTTGGCCAATCAGCCCGACGGAGAAGCCATCGACTTGGTAACTCGATGGCTCTCTGGTTCGGAAGAGTAACGATAATTGGAAAATGGTCACTATTACAAAGGTCATCGTGTACACCCCACTGTAGCAGGGGAACCAGCGCACGACTGCACAAGGTAATATCGACACTTGAATAAGTGCCGTGTGCAATAGAGAAGTGCGTAGGTTCCCCTGTGTTCAACAAACACAGGTCCAGCCGCCTGATCAGCCTCTCAAAATCTCTCCCTTTACCGCTAGTGGTAGCGGAGCCCCAGATGGTGTTGTGGGCATTAACATCTCCCAGAAGGAGAAAAGGAGGGGGGAGCTGAGAGACTAGATCCTCCAGCTGTCCGTAATCCGGTTGAGAATCAGGCGGGATGTACACGTTACATACTGTTGCCATTACTGGCAACGAAGTACGAACTGCAACTGCTTCTAGCTGAGTACGCAACGGCACCTCTCCACTAAAGAGACTAGAGTGGACGAGAGTGCAGACGCCACCGGCGGCCACAGCTACGTCCACCCGGTCTTTAGAGAAGAGTTTGAAGTGACGCATTGTTGTCTCATGTCCAGGACGAAACCTGGATTCCTGAAGACAGACAATGTTTGCCGTAAACTGAGAAATCAATTGGCGTACTTCAGCGAGATGTCGAAAATAGCTATTACAGTTCCATTGTAATAGTGCCATAGTGTGGACTTAAGTAGAAGATAGTCGTCTACTTATGCTTAACCGTTTGCCAACCATCCCTATCCTTAGGAGTAGGTGATAGGGTAGGAGAGCATTCCTCAATCTCCACATCTCCTTCGGAGGACGAAGAAAACGGAGCGAATGCTCTCTTGGTTGGCGAACGGTTATCGCCGGACTTTCCGGGTCTCGTCCTTGGTGAAGAGCGGGAGCGGTGACGAGGGACCTTCTCCCGGTCCGATGACTGGGAGTCCGTCCCCGGCACGTCCCGACTATTTTTCTTTTTGAACCGGCGTTGACGTCTATTTGGGAAGTAGTTGAACCCTTCCCCCCTGACGTCTCCGTCCTGCCAAACAATGCAGCACTTGCTAGCACTGCTCCTCCGGTGGTCGTGGAAGCAGAATTGCCAGCAGGTATTGGAGCTGCCTTTTCAGCAGGAGGGCAAGAGAGACGGCGATGAACAGTCTCTTTCTTACCCGCCTTTCCTGTTCCCTGTTTTGTTTGGCTGGATATGGGTCCAGCCGTGGCCGGCGAAGACTTCCTCCTCGAACGAGTCGGAGATTGCTTCTTCATTGGCCTTATCGGAGGAGTTGCCTTCTCCGATGGCGCCGGTTTAGTTGGAGGCACCTGCGCCTTTTGTTGGATGCCAGAAGATGATTCCGTAACCTTCTTCTGGCTAACAGGGGTGATAATAGGGCTATTTGTAGCCCCTTTAACAGTGGTAACTCTTTTAAAACTTGTTTCCGTTGTCAAATTTGCCGCTTGATTACTAGATTCTTTTGATACCTTTTGAGCATATGATACTGAGAAAATAGGAGAGGCCATGGAGCGATATTTTCTGCGTGCTTCAGTGTAGGAGAGCTCGTCTAAGGTCTTTATTTCTTGAATTTTCTTCTCCTCTAGGAAGGCAGGACATTCCTTCCAGCGAGGAGAGTGCTCTCCCTTGCAATTTGGACATGCGGGAGGTGGTGTACATTCCGCTCCCTCATGAGTGGCCTTGCCACAAGAAAGACAGATAGGCTTTCCCGAGCAACGAGATGAGGTATGTCCAAATCGCTGACACTGAAAACACCGCAATGGAGATGGAATATACGGTCGCACATCGAGAGTGTACATTGACACTTTGATCCTCTTGGGCAGGCTATCCGACTCAAACGATAAGATGAACGCCCCGGTGTCAACTAGTACACCATTCATCTTACGTTTGATTCGTCTCACCTCGACAACGCCATGCTTTCCAGTTCTTTCCAGGATACGCTCGTCGGTAGTGTTCACCAGGTCCCTATGAAATACTAAACCTTTCTTAAGGTTTAGGGACTGGTGCTTCACTACCTCGACTGGAATACCGCCGAAACTTGTCGTCCCAAGAAGACCATCTGTCTGTCTCTTTCCTTGAGTTTTTTTTTATCAAGAGTGCGCCGTTTCGCAGCTTTTTTACTGTGTCTACATCGCCCCATTTCCCCTCAATTGCATCATGTAAATCAAAAGGATCAACGTTTGTAAAATTTTGCCCATCGGTCCTTGTTACCATAAGGTACCGAGGGAAAAACGTTGAATCCTTTTCATCAAGCGGCGAAACTAGAAGCATAAACTTCCTCTTCTTAAATTTTAAAGACGGCTTTGTAAGGGAGCCACCCTGTGAAATAATGGACGCTATGTTTGGTCCCACGAGTAGCTAGGGAACTAAAAGTCAACCCCCGGCAGAGCCCCGCTTGCCCGGGGTAAGGCTAAGGTTCTCCAGAGGTCGCCAGGTATCTGGAGGTGGGTCGCTTGTGACTACTCACCCAGTAGCCATTCATCACCTCGCCACGACCACTCAGCTTGTGATTAGGGGAGGATTCCACCTCCTGTCACGCACACACACATTTACACCAAAGAAAGAAAAGATGAGACAAGGGCCAACTAAGGCGGGAAAGTGAAAGACTCCCTAGGCCTAGGATACCCTAATACAGTCGGGGTCGGAAAAGAACAAGAGTTGACCAAGAGAGGTCGACAGGAAAGAAGACGGAGAGGAGCCCGGCACAAGTAAGTGGAAGCAATGCCGGACTCAGCTGGGGTCCCGTGGTCGCTAACCCACTAGATGTGAGCCCCTGAGGGCAGGAAGCCCCCATCTATCGGCGAGGATATGGACTGTGCCGGCTGCCGAGGCCTGACGCACTCCTCTGAGGCAATGATTAAATGAATGACAGATGAAATGAAATGATAGTGGAGAGTGTTGCTGGAATGAAATTTTGACAGGGAAAACCGGAGTACCCGGAGAAAAACCTGTCTGCCTCCGTTTTGTCCAGCACAGATCTCACATGGAGTGACCGGGATTTGAACCACGGACCCAGCGGTGAGAGGCCGGCGTGCTGCCGCCTAAGCCACGGAGGCTTTCAATAATAATAATAATAATAATAATAATAATAATAATAATAATAATAATAATAAGAGCTTTTTTCAGGGGGGACGCGGGGGTACGCGAACCCCTTACACATTTGAAAACTGTTTAAGAAAAAATAATGGTACATTTGTATCTAGTCCGGTAAATATAACTTCCGACTTGAAAGTTCATGGATCTTCTGGCGCCAACGCACTGTTCACAACAGCTGGAGGAGATTTCGAGTAATTCTCGATTTAAATCGATCTATCGAATCAGTTTCCTTTGGTCGGCCAAGACCGACTACAATAAATCAGACCGTAATGCCACTATCGATACCGTAGAAAATGGCGGAAATCTTAGGGGATTGTTTACATTTGGTCAACCAACATTTAAGTGGGTCTGCTGCGAGAATTTCGTTCAAATGTCGCATATTTCAAGTGATTTCGAGCTGTTATATATTGTAATAGTGTACCTTAAGTAGTGAAGTGCACTGTGAATAATTATAAATGCCGAAGATACGTAATGTGAGAAGCATTGGCTGTTTATTGTCATTACTGTGTACCTGCCTGTAAATTTAATACTGCTGAAGATACTTCAACTTTTAAATTTCCTAAAGACAAATCTTTGAAAGAGAAGTGGATGAGAAATATTCACCGGGATCATTTTCGAAGTTAAAACAGTTGTATTTGTTAACTTAAACATTTCGAACCTAAATTTGTGGTTATAATTGCCATACTAACCCCTGATACCATTTCGACAATTTTCCCAAATCAACCGTCCTACACAACTCCTGTTTGTTAAAGTAGATGATGGTAGTTTTAATGACATACCAGCAGTGTCAGTGTCTTCTAAAGTGTCAAGTTCTTTAAGTGTAAATATATTCAATAAGAATCATGAATCAATAATCTTTGTGTGCTTGTGGGAAAATTCAAGTGGGTACTGTAATCTGATGGAAGCAGTGATTTTAAATGCAACAGGTATGTAAATAGAACTATGCTCCTGTTAGTATCACAAGCTAGGGGGCCTGGGGAGTTATCCCCAGATTAGGTTTGTTTTTGTATATACATTTATGTCTGTTACTAGGTTAGGTAGGCCGAAAATTACTGTTAGTAGGCTACCAAAAGCAAGGGGGACTGGGGCGTTAGTCGCTGGTTAGGTTTGTTTTTGTATTAAAAACATTAATAAGATAGAATGAATGTCCGTTGGAATTATATACACATCGCATTTGAAGAATGACAAGTTGATAATACAGTACATTTTCATTTTAAAGAGTTTGTAACATCAATTGTGTGTTATTGGCAAATGCTATTTGAAATAAAGTACTAATGAGAGTACCTAAGCGCCATCTGTTGGAGTTAGTTCAGGATGTCCCGATACAGATAGAAGCGAGTGCGATCTCACAGCTCTCTACGCTCAAAACAAACAACCTACGGCCGTGTTTACCTATACCAGGACCTTCTATAATACCGGACCTGACACTAGCGGCGGGACAGAGGGAAGATGGCTGTCGCTGTTGGTGATTACATGCTTTGTTTATATGTTGAATCGTTTTGTTTACGACGTGAAAGTGATGTAGTATAGAAGGTCCTGCCTATACTTAGGGTTGGCAATATCTTATTTGTCAAATAAGCCACGCCCACTGGCCGACACAACTGAAATTTCACTATATAGGCCTAAGTCGTGTTATAAATTGGGATGGTGGGTGGGTTATAGACAGCGGAGGAGACTACATCTATTAGCAGATCACTGTTGTTGTTAAAAAAAAAGGCAGTCATCGGAACGCGTTAGGCTGTAACCATTGTCAAAAACCATTGTTCTGGATGCGTTAAGCTGTAACCATTGTAAAAAAACATTGGATTGGACAAATCGAAGGCTGCGGCTTTGATTGCGCGCAGCTATCGGGGCAGATTGATACAAAACCATTGATCTGGACGCGTTAGGCTGTAACCATTGGATTGGACAAAACGTAGGTTAGAATGGTCGGGTGTTGGTGCGGCTAGTACCGTAATGGTGAGGTTGGCAGTACTGTTCTGACGAAGGTTGATGTGAATAATGGCATCCACAGCTGGAAATTCACCTATAGCCTATAATAATAAGGGATTTATTGCAGCCAATGCCCATGCATATAATGAATAAAATCTAAAATCATACAGTAAACTAATTGTTATTCCCTAGGAATATCAAAGATTCATGTCTTAATGTGCAGAATATAGCGTGGTATCTTCCATATTGTTCTCCACAGCGCTCACACAAACATTCGTCACACAGATGATGGAACTTTTTGGTGCGACACATTTTATAAGGAGGAGAGTTTGACGTATACGAACAAAAGGATGATGTACATACGTACGACGAGATACAAGTAAAAGAGGCACTTTTGAACATTTAGGCGAACGGTAAACTAAACTGAACTTACGCCGAAATACATATTTCAAAATATCATAGTAATTTGATACTTAAAATGGCTAGGAATATATGCCAACATTAAATATTATATTGCAGCCTGATTGTTCATCATTTTATCCTTAGATCAAAGGCAGCATACACAATAACTAAGTTATAGGCCTACTGGCAAAAAATACAAGTCGTACATACATTAAAATAAAATGAAAATAAGGTTAGGCTGGTAATGACTAACAATAAAGAAGAAAAAGTATGTTAATTGGTATTCAACATTCATATGTGTGTGAATATGCATAAGCCTACAACTAAACAATTAGCCTAAATAGATGCTTAGTGAACAAAAATACATAGCCTGCTTTATTTATACAAAACAACCACATGTTCAATATTCTTCAAAGCAATGGGGCATGGTGGCGCAGTGGTCAAGCTATTCACCTCTCACCAAGGTGGACCAGGTTTGATTCACGGTCATTGCAAGTGAGATTTTCGAAGTGAATTGCCATGTCCTGTGGTTCGGATTCCACGTAAAATGGAGGTCCCTTGGCTCATGATCACAAGATTAACGGTCACGTAAAAACTACAAGCTTCTTTTTCTTCAAAGCAGGTCGAAACTTCGACCTCACATAAGTCATACAGCAAACGAACAGGTCCTGCAGGGAAGATCCCTTAAGCCGAATTATTTTTATCGTCTCCAAGACCGACATCATAAAAGTATACTGGAAAATGTGAAATTTTATGCCTATGCTGATGAAGAAAGTAACAGTAAATATTAGGCTACTTGTCTTTCAATAACTCTCGGTCTTTTCTTGGGTGGCTGAAGCCGATGCTGTGGGAAATTGCAAATTGCAGGTACCGCATCATCTTTAAGCAGTGGTTTGTTTCTATTTGAATGAAACAAGTAGCATGTTTATAAAAGTTTTCACAGCTATAACCCATTTCTTTAATAGGCCTACATCTGGGCGTTTCCATGGAAATCTGCAATATAAGCTAGACGTAGGTTATAATTCTGTGACTAACTTAATAACTTATAACCTACAATAGGGCCTACGTGTATTTGTCATACGTGCTATTTAGGCCTATGTCAAAATTTGATGTAAGACATATCCATAAACGCAGAATAGGCTACTTCATTACAAATCTCAATTCGAAAATAAAGTAGACCGTAAACCTACCGCATTATTGGAAAATACCATACATATAACGTTGCACAGAGGTACGTACATTCAAATATATGAAAAGAATCACGACATATCAGCTGACATGCAACCTAGAGTTAAATGGTATGACAGATTTTGGTGCGACTAGTTACGCCTGGCAGTGCACCAGGAAGCAGTTTTCAGTGAGGGTTACCATGGGAGGAGTTGTTCCAATAGTACAGACAGTTCAATGGTCTCAGCTCGTACCCCCCCCCCCCCCCTCTTCCAATCGTCAAAAATCATAGTGTCCGTGGCGCAAAAATCCTACCAATGTTCTTTGGCTCTAGTGTGTCCATGAGTTTTACATATCCTGGAGTAGAAGGTAGCAGCATTTGAAGTCGGAGTTCTTCTACATTATAAATCTCGCGAGTCACCTCTTACACCGGTCTTGAAGGTGTATACTTTGATAAACCGAAGGCCTTCCTTATGTAAGTCGCCTTCAGTTTCTCCATATTGTTCCAAATACTTCATATTTAAATGTGTCCAAATGCTCTCCAGTCCATAAGTCACAATACGGGTAACATTTAACCGCAAAAGTTTTAAGGCTGTTTTTATAGATAGCTTAGTCAAATGTTTTATGTCGTTGAAGGCTTTGGTAGTGACGCTGGGTCTATCCTTGATGTGCAGTGTGAAAACATTGCCAGTTGACTAATGTAGGACCTAAGTAGGACTACTTGTAATGTGGTACACCCTCAAGCGGTTTTCCTGCAATGTGGAAAATTGCTGGCTTTCCCCCTTTCCTAAAGGTCATAGATTTAGTCTTGTTTCTGTTTAACCTAAGGTCATTGTGTAACACCCATAATTCAAAGGGGTCGAGAGCAGATTGCAATTCGACCTGTGAACTTGAAGCGAGCACCATGTCATCTGCATATATAAATGAGATTACCCGCTCTGATAATATATCTGTGATATTATCTGCCATAGCAGTGATAAATAACAGAGGGCTTAATGGGTCTCCTTGTAGCAGCATGCCTGTAGTCTGCTCAATTGGGCTTGATGTTGTATTGCCATCGTTAATGACTATATTGTTAGAGCCTAAAATACTTTTGACAAGATGTTTAGTGTAGCTGTTACCTCTCAATAGTCTGTCTAGTTTTTCCAATATTTTCTTCCTGCTAATCGAGTCAAAAGCTTTAGAGAAGTCAATGAATTTGGATTGTAACTTTCCCTTCGGTACTGACAGGGTAGACGCAATCTCAGTTTGAAGACCTCGAATTGCCTGGATTGTGCATCTTTCTCTCCTAAAGCCAAATTGTGAGTCACAATGCTATTTGGGATGGCTGGGTGGGTCACATACAGCGGAGGAGGAAGCATCTTTTAAAACATCATTCCCTGATTTATTTCTCGTTGTTTGATAAGCTATTTTGGCTAATTACTGTACTATAGAGAATATTATCGCTCGTTCTACTTTCGTTCAGTGGTACCATTCTGTTTTAGACCACCTCGTTGTGTAGTGCCTAGCATTCTTGGCTGTCGTCCCGGAGGTCCGGGTTTGATTCTCCGGCTCTGCCAAGAAATTTAATTCTCATGTGAGGGCTGGGATGGGGTGCACTCAGCCTCATGAAGCAACTTAGTAGAGGAGGGTTCAATTCCCACCTCAGTCATCCTGGAAGTGGTTTTCCATGGTTTCCCCACTTCTAATCCAGGCGAATGCCAGGATGGTTCCTAACTTAAGGCCATGGCCGCTTCCTTCCCACTACAATCCCCAATTTACAAACACACTAGTTCAGCCATAACAATAGCACAGGTTATCACACAAATTCCACACACAAATACATGGGGCTACAAGACCACGATGTCGTAGCCCCCAATATAAGCATCAACCATTTATATTTGCATTTTATATTTGCCTAGGCCCTTCATGGGCTGTATAGTGTCAGGGGTTGACTTTGTTGTTGGTTGACTATTCTTGTAGTTCCATTTTAGAAGTATTTGCATTTTTTAAACATAATGTCTTACCTCTGCTTTATTTATGTCTGTATTTTTAGCTACTGTCTGTTCTCGTTGCTTGTAGCGAAATACGTCAGGGTTTCATATTGAATTTGTGCCTTATTACATAAAAACCTGTAATTTCTGGCGGAATTTAATCAAATATGCGAATGTTTGTCTTCGAATTTGCCGCTATTTCGATGGCGCCATGCCCGCCAGTTGCTACAGCTGTTCCCCTACGATTTCCGCCATCTTGGTTTTGATGTTACGGTCTGAGATATTGTAGTCGGTCTTAATAATAATAATAATGTTATTGGTTTTACGTCCCTTTTAACTACATTGGCTTTTAGAGACGCCGGGGTGCCGGAATTTTGCCCCGAAGGGGATCTTTAACGTGCCAGTAAATCTACTGACACGGCTCCCTCGCATTTGCGCACCCTCAAAAAAGTAGTCGGTCTTGGGTCGGCAACTCAGCACTACGTTCTTTAAAGCACGCAAGCTAGTGTTTGGAGGCAGGGTAGGTTGTTATTTTGTGCGTGTAGTTTTGATGGATGAAGAAAATAACGAACTATTTAACATCCACCCAGGCATCCAAAAAGCTGAAAGTTAATGATTCGAACACAAACAACGACCAGACTTTGTTAATTGCCGAAAATTGCAAGATCGTGATGCTTTGTCGACTACAACTACAACTAAGACTACCCCTTAAATGTGTTTAAGGAAAAAAAACCACTGATAATAATAATAATAATAATGATAATAATGTGCAGCTTCCAGAAAGGGTTTAGCTGCTTATCTTCCTAGTAGACGCCCGTGAGCAATCTGCGCGCCCTGAAGATTTAAAAAAAAAGTCGTCAAAAACACCCAGTCTCCAAGCCAAGGGGAAATATTCATAAACGGTTAAAAAATGTTTTGTTATAGTTACATTAAGTTACATCGCGGTCATCATCCCCATGTAATTTGATGTGTGCGGTATTTGTCTAATATCCAGTGTTATTGTGGTGTCTGTAATTTTTAAGGCTAGGACTGGGACGGAAGTGACCGTTGCCTTAATCTAAGAGTCATCCCTCAAGTTGCCACTAATGGGTCCAGAGTTCGGATTCCGGCTCTGCCAACAAATTCGGCTAAATTCTGAATGGGGGTCCAATCAGCCTCGCGAGGATAAGTGGATGGTACGTAGGTTCGATTATCATCTCAGCCATTCTGAAAGCGGTTTTCCGTGATTTCTCATTTCTACTCCTCGGTCGTGGTGAGCGATTTAACGCGAACGGCTATGCCGCGGGGTAATCCACGAGACCTCTTAATTGTATATGTAATCCTAACAATAGGGAAGTGACATCCCATCTAGTTAAACTGACATGAAGATTCGAACCACGGGTACCCTGGTAAGCCAAGAGCATCACATAATCCAGTCGTATGTATACAAAAAAGAAAAAACTCAGCAGGCCTTTACATATTGGGATAAAAGAAAGTAACAGCTGGTCGAATCCAGAAGAATAAAAAGAAAAAAAAAAGACAAATGTACACGAGTAAAAATAACTTTCTCTTATAGTGTTCTACTTGTCAACATGTCGTTGTGTCGGGCAATTATAGTGAAATTCATTTAATTAGCACGGTTTAGTACGTTGAGTCCCCATAGTCATGGTAGAGTGAACGTCTCGTCTAGACATGTGATTGTGGTGAGAAAAACGCTACCAAGGGAACCCAAGCCGATTGGTGAAAGTATACCTTCTGGGCCCTGTTTCATAAAAAATACTACTACTGTTAGCTAATAATATTTATGTTCGACCCTGGCAAAATGTAAATATTATATGTCAGAAAACTGTACTATAATGAGGCTCATTATAGTACAAGTTTTCATTGTGATACAGTTTCTCCAACGAATCAGAGCTCAAGAAACAGTTGTGTGACCAATTAGGTGAGGATAGCATCGCACCTGCGCTCACTTCCATGGCCCCCTATTTTAAATTTCACTGCTAGGCGAGTGTCATAGTGAGGTATTCCAGCAAAAGGCCATGGTCAAATACAAGGTATTCTATGCGTCCCATGCGTTCTCTTCAGTACATAAAACTGGTGAAATCTCGACAGATATTTATGAATATTTATGTTCGAACATAAAATAGTTATAATTATCGTCGAACATAAACAGTCGTATGCAACTCGCCTATAATGGTAATTAAGACACTCGCTATGCTAGTTTTATAAACATACTCGTGTCTTAATTATTGCCATTATAGGCTCGTTGCATAATGTAGGCTACTATAGCACTCGTATTGTTAAACAAATTCTGATTCATACAAATTCATGAGGACTGATAACATTTCTGTATTCATATTATTACTTAATTAGTTGGACACCTCATGGCGTAGCGGCTAGCGTTCTTGGCTGTCGCCTCGGAGTGCGGATGTGATTCCCGGCTCTGCCAAAAAAAAAAAAACTTGTTTGGACTGGAACGGGGTACATTCAGCCTCGTGAGGCAAAACTGAGAAGAGGAGGATTCGATTCCCACCTCAGTAATCCTGGAAGTGATTTTCCGTGGTTTCCCAATTCTACTCTAGGCAAATGAAGGGATGGTTCCTAACCAAAGGCCACGACCGCCTCCTTCCAATCCTATCCCCAATTTACAAATACACACACTAGTACAGCCATGAGAGTAACACAGGTTATCATACAAACTCTATACACATCCTAAATACAAGGGGCTATATGACCGCGATGTCGCAGGTCCCCTAAAATAAACAACAACAATTTGATTAGTCAGCTGTTCGAAATGGAGGTTAAGAACAGTGTTATATACGAATGAGCAACTTTCTTTTAAAAGCTAATTATTTAAGATACAATGAGTAGGTTGCTTTTGGCTGTTTAGGCAGTTGACTGTGTAAGATGAGCAAGATAATAAATAATAATAATACAATAGAACTAAGTTACTTGATAAAAGTGCCAGAATTTAAAAAAATGAACTGTTTGGATCGTTTTCAACCGACTATTAAGAGAGAGAGAGAGAGAGAGAGGGGAGGGAGGGGGGGGGGGGAGAAAATAAAAGCATGTTTGGACGGAACTGAAAGATTCTGCAGTATCTAACGTAAAACTTTCATTATACTCATATTTATCTTCAGTATAATTTTAGCTTGTTTTTCCTCTAAAAATTACCAGGTCGACAAATATACAGTACAGTTGAGCTTCATCACTATTCGAATCAGATTCATCCATTTCTTAGATTGTCTAAAGCTAATCTGGCCAACACCATAAGCAGTAATTAAAAATTAATTATTTTAATTTTATCCATCATATATTTAAAGGGATAAACTGATATTCATTTTTCTATGATTAATTTAATATTGCGGATTTAGCTGAGCCTTTCTTATAGGTCAAGCCCAGCGCAGATGCGGATATCCGCGGATAAACTCACGGGTATCCGCAAAATATTTCGCCATGCATATATAGTTTGCAAGGCTGTGCAGATAGCGGATAAGCTGTGGATAATGTTTAAAGTAAATTTGCGGATAGTTTTTAGAATACAAAGTTGAACTGGATTTTTTTTTTTAATAATTTTTGTTTCTGCTAAGATCTGCGTCTTTCATGTTTCTTGTTATTTCCCTGTTTACTTTCGCTTGGATTGTATGTGAATAATAGAGAAATGAGAGAAGCCAGTCATGGAAATACCTTCAATTAGAGTTGACATATTAGGTACATATTGTATACCTGTACTTTCCTGCGTGGGTTAATCCGACTATGTAAGTGACTATAACTATGCACCCGCTGTTTCACTTCCCGTTACTCTTGCGATTTGCACATAGTCTAGGGGAACGAATTTCTCCTCAAATGTCTATGTGTGTTGCTTTAATACTTAAGGCTTTATCTAATAAATTAAACATATTATTATATTATCAGTGGCTTAGGCGGCAACACGCCGGCCTCTCACCGCTGGGTCCGTGGTTCAAATCCCGGTCACCCCATGTGAGATCTGTGCTGGACAAAACGGAGGCAGACAGGTTTTTCTCCGGGTACTCCGGTTTTCCCTGTCACAATTTCATTCCAGCAACACTCTCCACTATCATTTCATTTCATCTGTCATTCATTTAGTCATTGCCCCAGAGGCCTCGGCAGCCGGCACAGTTCATATCCTCGCCGCTAGATGGGGGCTACATTCATTCCATTCCTGACCCGGTCGGAGGCTGTGGATTTTCATTTTCATTATATTATCAGCGGATTTGGATAACAAAGTTGTGGGGAAAATGCGGATGCGGATAACGGCGTTCGAGTATAGCCTAATTCAGTTTCCAACTTGATTTGTGACTAAACGACCGTAGTCTTACTTTAGGTACCATCACATTGTTGGACTATTATTACTATTTATATTGAGAATGTTGTATGCAAAGTATTTTATAATATTCATAATGTTGAATTTTGGGCTTATGCCGTGTTTTATTATATTGCAATTCGACGCGTTTCGAAAGAAACCATGTCTTTCATCGTCAGGAATAATCTGGAATACGACAATGTTGCTAAGAGAAAGCAACGAAGAACATATAGAAGGTGCCCAAAGATGGACGCCATTATAGCCCCATGTTAGGGACAACGGAAAGCAGCAGTGAATTACTTTCTCAGGGTTCTGATAATAGGTAGCCAGGATTCACTGAGATTGTAGCCGGTGTCGCGGTTGAAATTATCTGGGTGTTTACGTATTTCAACCGCCTCCCTGATGATTCTGGGACGATATTGCTTTATACGGGCAAGAACATCCACCCCTTGGAACATGACATCATGGCCAGGTGTTAAAGCATGATCGGCAACAGCTGATTTATCAGGTTGAATGAGCCTGATACATCTATTATGTTCCTTAATGCGAGTGCATATTGTTCTCGAAGTCTGCCCGATGTAAACCTTGCCACAAGTACAGGGAACTCTGTAGATACCCGGTTGTTGCAATTTAGGCAAACTGTCCTTAGTTGGTCGCAGGAGTTGCCTAATCTTAACAGAAGTTCCAAATACAGTCCGTATGTTGTATCGACGTAGGATTTTAGCAATACGATCCGTTGTGTTATGTATGTACGGAAGGTAAGCAGTTCCTCTTACATCTCTTTTCTCAACTGACGTCCTATTATTATTTGTTGGTTTCAGAACCGTAGAAATCAAAGCCTTGCTATAACCGTTGCTCTCAAAGGTGGTTCGCAGGGTGTTAATTTCTTCTTGTAAAGAAGACACTTCACAAATCCTCCTAGCCCTGGTAGTTAGAGTTGTAAGGATACCATGTTTCTGGGCAGGGTGATGGTGAGAACTTGCGTGGAGATATCTATTGGTGTGTGTTGGCTTACGAAAAACGCTGTGTCCTAAAGATCCATCCTCTTTCTTGGTGACGAGAACATCTAAAAAAGGTATTTTGCCGTCAGATTCCTTTTCCATGGTGAAACAAATAGAAGGGTGCTGGAGATTAAGGTGATCCAGGAAATGGCTAAGATTTTCCTCACCTTCCGTCCAAACAACGAACGTGTCATCCACATAACGCCACCAGATCTTCGGTTTGAAAGGAGCCGACGACCAAGCTTTCTCTTCAAAGTTCTCCATGAAGAAATTAGCCACAACAGGAGAGAGAGGACTACCCATGGCCACACCATCAGTCTGCTCATAAAAATTCCCATTCCATAGAAAGTAGGAGGAGGTCATGCAGTGATAATAAAGTCTTGTGATGTCTTCAGGAAAAAGGCCATTAATGAGAGACATAACACCATCAATAGGTACTCTCGTAAACAGAGACACCACGTCGAGACTCACTAGAATATCACCCGGCTGAAGTGTTATAGCTTTTAACTTTTCCACGAAGTGTGTGGAATCCTTAATGTACGAAGGCGTGTTACCCAGAAGCGGCTGAAGTAGTCTACCTAAGTATTTGGAAAGGGCATATGTAGGAGAACCAATCGTACTAACAATGGGTCTAAGAGGAACATCGTCCTTATGTATTTTAGGAAGACCATAGAGTCTCGGAGGAATAGCATCCCCTGGAAGGAGAGTCTTCGCTGCATCCGCTGGAATAGATGATTGCTTGATCAATTTGACGGTGACATTTGAGTAGCGAGTAGTAGGATCACGACTATTAATCCTATATACAGGATCTGATAACAAAGACGAGATCTTAGAATCATAATCAACCTTATCCAATACCACTGTCGCATTACCCTTGTCAGCGGGGAGAACGATAATATCAGAATTGTCCCTTAGATCTTTAAGTGCCCGGCTTTCACCTTGTTTTAAGTTGGTGTTAGGTGGCTTAGCTGTCTTGAGAACTCGGGAACATTCTTGCCTGGCTTCCTCGGCCTCTTCAGGTGTGAGGTGATGTACTGAGGATTCTACGGATGTAATAAGTTCTTCAATAGGAATTCTTCTAGGCGCTACAGCAAAATTGAGACCTTTAGCGAGAACTGCCTGTTGGGTATCACTTAGGGGGTTGCTGGACAAATTTACGACAACCTTGTTAGCATCAAGTCTAATGGCTTGAGATTTCTGCAACTGATATAACCTATCATATTTGGAAATATGTCTGTCCCTCACCTGATCTAGAACGCTGTTAGCTTGCACTGAAGAAATACGATCGAAGATATTCCATAATTCCTCACTTACGAAGTTTGAGAGGCGTAGATGTAGCTGTAGTAACTCCCTCGAAATAAAATCTAACTGCTTACGAGTATGCTGTAACCTCTCTATCAATAACGCCTTGCTTGCACGACGATAGATTCTCGTTGCCTTAGGTGTTCTGAAGGAATGCTTCAACATAACAAAATTCGGTAGAATATCATGATCCCGGCATCTTAGGAGAAAAGCGAGTGAAGAGATTAGACACACCTTCTTGCGTCGTAACCTACTGAATCTAGACATCAGTCGGAAAATATCCTCCCCATAGAGGTTTCTAATATTGTCATTTAGACTTTCACGGCCCGTGTTATTATTCATAATGTTGAATTTTGGGCTTATGCCGTGTTTTATTATATTGCAATTCGACGCGTTTCGAAAGAAACCATGTCTTTCATCGTCAGGAATAATCTGGAATACGACAATGTTGCTAAGAGAAAGCAACGAAGAACATATAGAAGGTGCCCAAAGATGGACGCCATTATAGCCCCATGTTAGGGACAACGGAAAGCAGCAGTGAATTACTTTCTCAGGGTTCTGATAATAGGTAGCCAGGATTCACTGAGATTGTAGCCGGTGTCGCGGTTGAAATTATCTGGGTGTTTACGTATTTCAACCGCCTCCCTGATGATTCTGGGACGATATTGCTTTATACGGGCAAGAACAGGGAGGCGGTTGAAATACGTAAACACCCAGATAATTTCAACCGCGACACCGGCTACAATCTCAGTGAATCCTGGCTACCTATTATCAGAACCCTGAGAAAGTAATTCACTGCTGCTTTCCGTTGTCCCTAACATGGGGCTATAATGGCGTCCATCTTTGGGCACCTTCTATATGTTCTTCGTTGCTTTCTCTTAGCAACATTGTCGTATTCCAGATTATTCCTGACGATGAAAGACATGGTTTCTTTCGAAACGCGTCGAATTGCAATATAATAAAACACGGCATAAGCCCAAAATTCAACATTATGAATAATAACACGGGCCGTGAAAGTCTAAATGACAATATTTTATAATAGGCTATTATACAAATGTAACTGGTTGCTTATGATATGATACGATATATCATACGATAATAACTTTAGCGAAATGTATTGTTGTTCTACTTCTTGATATTTGCTCTAATCCTATTGCACTTAGGGCGCTATTGTAATGGAGCTAGTTAGTTAGTTAGTTATTTATTGTTGTTTTAAGGGGCGGAACTACGAGGTCATCTGCCCCTCTTAACACAGATTAAAGAATACAAATTTTGAATTGAATTTAAAATTTTGAGGTGGACATATAAATTTAAAAAGACCAAAAATTAATAAAACAAAAACAAACAATTAAATAAAAAAATAAAAAATTATAAACATAAACAAAAATTACGGAAAAAACAAAACATTATCATTCAAAAACGAACAAGTCGTTGAGTCAAAGTTCACTGGAAAATTTAGATTGCCACCGCGTCATCGGCTAATATAAGTTTGAGTGTCGTCTGCAAACCAAGGTTTCTTCGTAAGTCAGCAAGATCCACACACTCGGTGAAAATGTGGGCCACGGTGAATACGGCTCCACAGGTACAAAGTGGGGGGTCTTCCCTTCTCATTAGGTACGAGTGGGTGGATCTTGTATGACCTATCCTTAGCCTACACAAAATGACGGACTCTCTCCGGGCCCGGAAGGAGCTCCGCCAAACGCGAGTAGTTCCCTTGATCGCTCTCAGTTTACTGGGCAGTGGGTCAGCTAGCCACTGACTCTCCCAAAAAGCCAGAACTTGTAAGCTCTAAGTGTAACCGTGGAAATACAATCAATCAACCGCAGCATTTACCTGAAATACAGTAGAAGTGAAAAAGAAAAAAAAAGTCTAATTTGACGCACTTCTTCTTATTTGTCCTCTCGAGAGCGAGTGAACTCCGTTCCATCCCTCAGACCATAATTACATTTCTTGGCAGAACTTGGAATCGAACCCAGACCGGAGTCTCAATACGTACCCCGAGACCATAGAAGTTGGCATTTAGTAGTGCTACGATCAATGAAGATACCATTGTGAAACAATGAGGTTGTAGAGAAGATGGACTTGAGTTAGTGAAATCAAGAGTTCACATTCCGGCGAGGTCATGCCATCGATCTGGACGCCACTTACTCAACGAGTGGAGACAAAAGGGGGGCGCAAATTCCGAGCTTCATTGCTCTCTGACGTCGGACCACCCACTACACGGGAAATGTTTTATGTGAAGGATCACTTTGCCTTAATATTATTAGCTATCGCAAAACCAATTATACTAGCGTGATTTCCTTACTCTTGTGAAGACTAGTGCCCGGGGCAATACACTAGTGAAGAAATGAAGCTTGTAATTTTACGTGACCGTTAATGTCGTGATCATAAGTCAGGGTACTTTTTTTCATTTTATCATGGAATATAAACTACCGGAAGTGACATTTCACCTCGAAAATCACACAGATATTAACCGGGAATAAAACCCGAATAAACTAGTGATGATATATCCTCTGTCCTAGTTTTCGTAAGGGGACAAGTGGATGGACATCGGAGACTAACTTCTAACGAAACTGTCGACAAGATGTAACCGGTAATGAGAACATTTAGGAAAAAAAGTAGGTTCATTTCATCTGGACACCGGAGAGCAGATTCAGTAGGAGAATAATAGAGAAATTATGGAATAGAAAGGGTAAAATTAGATGGATTATGGAAATTACGGAATGTATGAGACAATTACAAATCGCCATTGGGGATTTAAAAATCAAAAAAGACAAAATTAAAAAACTCCAAAATAAACAAAGCACACTAAAAGCTAGGATCGTTGTTGTTGCTGCTGCTTATTTTAGGGGCTGCGACATAGTGGTCATTTAGCTCCGTGTTTATATATTATATATAATGTCCATATATATATAGTAATTGTCTTCTAACCTGTGTTACTGTGATGACAGTAGAAGTGTGTGTATTTAATTTTGAGACTAAGAGTGGGAAGGAGACTGCCATGGCCTAAGTTAGGAACCATCCTGGCGATAAGACAACAAAAGCAGACAGTTGAGTCGGTTATACCGTCTTCTGCAGACATTTCTAGAAAATAGCCGTATACGGGGTTGAATAGTATACGATACAAGGTAAAGAAACTGAGTTATACACGAATCAGATATTTGTAACTCAACCCGTAGGAAGTGACGAGGTATATAGTCGAATCATAACCGGACTAAGCTGGGTCCACGAATTAGTCAACCCTCGTCACAACTCTGAGGGACAAGGCAATTTTGAACAAAACAATCATTTCTTCCGTCAACATGACACTGACGTCATATTGAAGACAACTTGACATGAAGACAGACAAAAGCCACTATCAATCACTAGCCAAACAAGATGAAAAATGTGTGGAATTCTTAGGAGGAGGTGTTTATATATTCCAGCCATGTTGATGATGGAAGGAACACCGTGAGACCGGAACCAGCCCCGCGGGGAACAATACATCTCAGGAGTAGCGGCATGCAAACTCTACATCAGAGAACACAATAGGAAGGGGCCCAGCACGTCGGCTCTCACATCAGACGGAATGTACACCCACAACTTTTCCTTTCTTGCGTCTACTTCCACAACACAAACAAATATATTTCCTCTGTAAACACAGAGCAAACTATTAGGATCTCATCCTCGCGGCGGGCATTTGCCCGGATTAGAAGATGGGGTTCACCATAGTTCATCAAAATGTTAACAAATATGTAAGGCCGTTAACGGACGATTACCGAAATGTCGTCGTTCTCCAAACTATAAAAATCCACTAGCATCCCTAACGAGCCATTAAAACGAATTGCTGTGTCTACATACTATTAATGGCTGGCGGAATATTTACATGGCATTCCAATCCAAAATGGAGCGTGAATTAAACTTTACTCTCAACGATGATGATGTTCTTGAAGACATGCTAGATATTCACCGAACTTGAATTTATAAAGAACGGAGGAATTACTTTGATGAATACGACGACGCCAAATTTATTATGAGATTTCGGTTGTCAAAACCTTCAGTGTTGCATGTTCTACAGATGTTAGAACCTAACTTGGAATTCCTATCTGACAAGTAAGATATGTACCATTTCTTATTTATGTGTAATATCGTGTGATGCATTACGGCATAGCACATGCAGTTAATTTAATAAAAGACTACCTACTAATCACAGCATTAGTCCTCTTATTTTCAATGATTTGGCGATACATATCCACCAAGTGGATACGTACGTTTCTTTCATCTAAAGAAAAAATCAGTCCCCAGCTCTTCTTCCTCTTTTCCTCGTCTGGCAGGGTTGTTTTTAGACAAGGAACACGTAACGTTAAAACTTGTTGCAAGTAGACGGCATGCTTGGTTAAACCAAAGAATATATACATACCGTCACAATCATCATCTTTCAATCAGTTTTGTACAGCCCTTAAACATAACGATTCGTTCGCTAATGCCAATCGGCGAATGTGCTGGTGAAACGGCAACGATCAGAAAGAAGTGTCCATCCCCACTGCAATATCCTAGGCTGTCTATGATATTGATTTTATACCTAATTTTGTTGATTTTTTTTAACCATGGGATCTTTTTTAAATTAGGCTACATCTAATTAAGTTAACCTTGTCCAAGATGCCCATGTGCTTGTTTCCGGCCTTATAATTACCAAGGCAGCTAAGAACACTTTATAGAGGCCGAGAGCACAGACCAAACATGTATTAATTGAGATCTAATTACCGAATCGTAGATTTTTATTAATAAGAATCATCTCGGAAGGTAAAGTGGGTCAAGAATAGATCAAGAATTCCTCAACAACAAACTTGGAGAAACGACACGGGATTTTTTAAAACATTAGATTATTATGAAGGTGGAAGAACTGATAATTAATTGGTTAATAGACACGAGATAAGAAATTGAGAGAGAAAATTGAAACTCAAAACAGACTTATGCCATTCGCAGTTTCTTTTATTAATCCAACAGGCAAAAACGTTGCTCTTGTTGTAGCCACATCACTATATAAGGTAGAGACTACGCGGACATCAGCCCAGTGTACTTACTGAAAAATAGCGTATAATATCCATTATTGTGCCTTGATGAAATTCTTCTAAACAACACCATAAGGTTACACATCGTTGCTGTCATCCGAGGGAAAGGGTATACCGTCCATGGCTTGGCAACAAATGGAAGCACCCAACAAGGATCGACTTCATTATCATGAAACCGGAAGAGAGAAGCAAAATATTAGATCCAGAGTTGGAAAAGCTACTTCTTAAAAGTAGAGTTAACGTTATTTACAAAAATAATAACAGCGTTACCGTTAGTTATTTTGTGTGAAAAATAACTGCTTTACAGCTACCATTGTCAATGTAACGCGTTATTATGTTTACGTTGCTTTGGTATAAAATTATTGTCTTAACAACAATTTCCCGCTCCTATATTTTGCTTGATTTTAACGGAATAGTGTATTCCAGTAATTTGGAAAAACAAAATGAATTGGCGATGTTTAAATCACATTTAATAATTAATAAATGATAATTGGAAGTCTCATCTCTGTAGAAGAATTTCTTAGGGATAAAATTCAAAATAATTATACCCTGACTTTCTCGGTGATCCACGATTACTATTTTCTCAAATCCTTGTCTAACCATTTCGTTGGTTCCTTAGTTTAGGGGCTGCGACAACGCGGTCATGTAGCCCCGTGTACTTCGGGTGTGTGTAGAATCTTTCTGATAACAGGTGTTAATTGTGATGGTTGTATTAGTGTGTGTTATCTGCTTTAATTCAAGTAAGGACTGCAGACAATAATTTCAAGTAGTTCCTACTTTTGCTACCGTCCACGACACCTAGCTTGCGGACTTGGCTACTAGATGGCATCACAGTCAGCCTCTGGCGGCGAACATTGGAACTGATAGAGCGTTATCAATTATAACCTACAAATTTTGGCTTCACACAAGTGTAGTTAGTGGAAGGTTCTTTAACATGCCATACATCGATGGCATGGGACCAGCTGCTTGACTTCCCCTCCGAAGGAAGGCATACTGAAGGATTTTTAACGCTCTTAAAAAATCCGACGACTTCGGTCGGGTTTGAACTCACGAACATTGGGCATAGAAGCTCAGCATGCTACCGACTACGCCACCGAAGCCGCCTGTCTAACCTTATCCTAATGAGAACAAGTAAGAGGTCGCCTTAGTCCAGGCATAATATCTCTGGCATAATATCTCTGATCTACTGTACAAGGGAAGTTCCGAAAGTAATGTTCGTCATTTTATTGAACAAGCAGATGGTATTAGCCGTTCATGATTTGATTGCCGCTGAACGTGGCTGCGCCAGCGTTGGTTGTTTATTGCAGCAGGAGCCATACGGGACGAGCAGGGAAGTGCAGCGATGACGGAGTGCCGTCTGCACTGAGGCTACTGGAGCCAAGTCATATCCCAGCCGCCCAACTGTACCTGTCAACCAAGCAGACTGACAGCGTGACACAAGTAAACCCAGAATAGTTCCCATTTCGACCGCCGGCAATCAAAGGCTAATACAACAGGTGACGCAAACAATCGCCATAAGAATCCACACCCGTAGCTGGTTTAACGACGGAAGGAGCGTCAGCGGAGGGGGGTGACGCATGCACAGAGCACCGACGGAGAGAGGAGCAGCAGACCGGCGTGCCCGATATAATTCGAGTACAAATCACGATGGCAGACAGACGTGTACTGACAACATGGTCGCCAATGGAAATGCGTGCTGTTATCCGGTATGAATGGGCACGTGGGACTTGTGTGTCAGTCATCCATGAACGCCTACAGACCGTGTATGGTGAAGCGGCCATGTCTCGTCAAATGGTCGATCGCTGATGTTGCGTGTTCAGTGAAGGACGGCAGAATGTATAGGATGAAGATCGAAGTGGACGTCCCTCCACATCCACGAATGAAAGAAAAAACATTGCTCAAGTACAGGACAAGGCGTTAGCGGACAGGCGCTGAATAACAGTGCAGACGTGGCGTCCACACTGCGTTTTGGTCGTACTCGGGGCCATCAGATGCTCCATGATGTGTTGGGTTACCGACAAGTGTCCAAAAGATGGGTACCGAGACGACTGTGCGACAATTCCTTGCATCGCAGGGCACCGAGTTTTACCAGAGTGGTTTCTTCAAACTGATGGCACGCTACGACAAGTGTCTCAATGTCGGTGGCGACTATGTCGAAAAATAGTGCCAGTTGTATAGTTCATGATGCCATGATCTATGTCAGTTGGGCAATAAAGGGTCCCTGGGAAAAAGATGACGAAACGTATTTTCGGAACTTTCCTCGTAGAATCACCCCAAGACACAGACGGACTTGGACAAACGGAAATGTTAAAAAGTACTTATTGATGTTTTCTTTGGACAAAATGTTAATAACAATTCAATAATAATAATACTATTATTTCAAAACAATTGTCTATAATATTCAAAATAAAATGATTGTTAAAAAGTAACGAGTATTTTTGTTACTCCGTTACTGTTAAAAATAGCGGCTTCTATGGCCAAGGTCTCGGGTTAAAACCCGGCCGAAGTTGTCGGATTTTTAAGAGCGTTAAAATCCCTCAGTATGTCTTCCTTCGGAAGGGAAGTAAAGCCGACGGTCCGATGTTAATGATTTATGGCATGTAAAAGGAAAGGAAGATGGTAGTTTTACGTGACCGTTAATCTCGAGATCATGAGCCACGGGGCCTCCTTTTTACGTGGAATCCGAACCACAGAACAGGGCATTCCCTTTGAAAATCTCACATGCAGTGACCGGGAGTCGAACCTGGTCCGCCGTGGTGAGAGGCCAACAGTTTGACCGCTGCACACCACGCCCTCCTGACATGTAAAATAACCTTCCACTAATTACACTTGTGTGAAGCTAAATTATAGGTTAGATTTGACTAACGCTCTTAGGTTCCAACGTTAGTCGACTGCGGTGGCATCTAGTAACCAAGTACAGAACTAATTGTCGTTGACGTTGGCGTTTGGTAGCAAAAGTAGGAACTACTTGAAAATTGAATGTCTGCAGTCCTTACCTGAATTAAAATAAGATTATAAACACTAATACAGCCATCAAAATTAACACCGGTTATCAGACAGATTCTACACACACCCAAAGTACACGAGACTACATGACCGCGTTGTCGCAGCCCCTAAACTGAAGAACCAATCAACCAAAAATAGCGGCGTTACAGTTACAGTTACTGAATTTAATTAATAACATCGTAACCACCTCGTTACCGTAAAAGTAATCCCTAAGCCTGGTTAGATCCTACTCTAATGTTTGTGAACTGAGATGGAGAATATATTTACCTGCCTCGTGGACCGTACTAGAGATTGCCGTACGATCTCGATGACAGCGAAGTCAGTGAGGCCTTATGGTGGGTGCGAGTGGCACAATTTCCAAGGAGACTCAGACGTTGAAGATTTTTAGGGTGACAACTAAGACGTTCCAGAAATTGATTAACGGGAGCTGAAAGCTTCAATCGCCATCTATGCCCAAAATAAGAAACATTACACTCTTAACTTCTCGCAGCTTACTTAAAACATTAAGTCTAATTATACAACTAGCTACCATTACCCGTAGTTGACGGGTTCATACAGTAAAAGAAGGCAGTTTATGACGACACCTACAAGCTCATATCCTCGTCACCAAAGAAAATAAATATAAGTCCTATATTTGAAGTTTTAACCCCATTTTTTCAGTTTTGCCAGTACAACTTTAGTATGCCACTGAACTATATTAGATTCACTCTTCAGTTGATTTCTTATATATATTTATTAGATAGGCTACCTTTCATAGCTTTGAATTTTTTTGACTTAGTCATTTTTGTTCTTTCACCTTATCATGATGTTTGTTAAGCTTGTAAGTCAAGGAAGCATGACATAATATAAAATAAAGATATACTAGAACTAAATTATAAATTGATACAAGTCCCATGACAAAATAAAAGTGGGACAGCCTTTCCCTCTAGATTGCTAATAGTGGATTAAATCAACTGGATGTCTTATGAGTGGGGCTCGGATTCGAGCATATTTGCATATTTTTTTCCTCAATAGTACGCATTGAAAGAAGCCTTTCGGTGGTATTTTCACCTCTCTGGGACCAACAGAATTGAAATTTATCGAGCATATAATTGCATAAAACAGCGGTTTTCAGAATAAAAGCATATACATGCATATTCTTGTGGTTTTCGTCTAAATAGTTTGTTTTCCTTCGAATCGCTCCATTCCCTTCCCCGAAAATTCGGGCCCTGACCATCCTTAAGCTTCGAAAACAGAAATAATTATTGAAAAGCCTATCTGGTGCGAATAATAAAACCGCAGGTTTTTAACCTTTAGTGAGGTCGTTCTCGTCATTGAAATTTTTATTGACTGATTTATGAAAATCATTCAATACTGAAAACATAGAAAAAATTCCTCGTTGTACAGACCAATGCAGATCTACTTCATTGACTCGCCTAATTTTGAACATTTTGTAAATGAACTTTTAAACTGTAACTTTTATAAGAAAACTTCTCTTATATATACTTGAAACTTGAATGCGAGTTTATCGCAGTGTATCATACATACAATTAGAAAATAAAGCCCGTATATAAAGATATGTTAGGTTGCCGATAACCTAGATGTTAGGCCCCTTAAAACAATTATCATCATCATCATCATCATCATAAAGATATGTTATTGTTTTTTTCGTTTCACTTTCCTTCCTATAGTTTTTAACGTTTTTTTTCCAGCATATTCTGCATATTTAACCGCATATATTTTTTTTCGAGTATATAATGGGTTTTTCGAGCATATCTATCGAGCATAAAACACATGGTTTTCGAGCATATCTGGAGATTTTATCGAGCATATCGATCCGAGCCCTACTTATGAGAATAAAGTACAGTATTTACAAACATTGAAATCTGCAGCAAAATATCAATGTTATCTCATCCTTAGTCGAGACTTCTTACCTTGTTTCCACCTAATTGAATCCCACCCAGCCAGTTTTATTTCCGTCAGGAAATGGCCCATACAAAAAATAAACAGTAGCGGTGAAAGATTACAGTCTTGCCTGACTCCTGTAACCACTTAAAACCAAGAACGCATCTTACTACAACTCACACTGCAGTTTGATTATCAACATAAATACTTTCGATTAGCTAATCCCTCAAGATTGCTCAGCATTCTTTTCCCCTTGGCACTCTGCCGCAAGCCTTCTCTAGATCTACAAAACACAAATTAATTTAGAATTCATTTAACAAATGCCATTTCATTCATACAAAACAAAGAATGCCAGAACCAATATAACATGGAGGATAGACAGGGGCGGGTCTAGGAGAGGGCGAGGAGGGCGACCGCCCGGGGCCCCGCGCCATGAATTCTTTTAAATTTTAATTAATTAAGTAATTATACTTTTCAAACTAATTAATAATTCATATTCCTTTTTCAGTGCAGCTATGATCTCCCGTGACCGCTTAGCAAGTTTAGATTTCAGTTTTTTTTATTTTCTTTTTAGCGTATGGCTTTTAGTGCCGGGAGTATCCGAGGACATGTTCGGCTCGCCAGTTTTGTAACTGCTTCGAGACGGACACCCACCCAATGGGGGAGCTACAAGTACCGTTGGGGAGGAAAGTTGGAATGTAAGGACGAGGAGTTGGAAGGTGGCGGCTGTGGCCTATAGTTAGGGACCAACCCCGGCATTTGCCTGGAAGGAAGATGGGAAACCACAGAAGGCCATCTTCAAGGTTGCCGGCGGGGGGATTCGAACCTCCTCGCCTCCCGGATGTGAGCGACTGCCAGGAGTCATGCCGTAACGACCACGGCTAACTCACCCGGTTAGATTTCAGTGAAATAATAGAAGACTTAAGCCGGGAAAAAGGTCGCAAAGTAATATTTCAATATTTCATAGTTCACATAATCTTCTTCAAGGGGACTTAAAGGCTTCTTTCATATTATTTAAAAAAAATACTGTAGTGTATTCAAAATATTGTAACTATTCTTTATTTTATTAATTATTACCAAACTATTTTCCATTTGATTTGATATTTTTTAATTTCCTATTGTTGTGGGCCCCTCCTTATCATATCGCCGAGGGCCCCGCAAAGCCTGGATCCGCCACTGATAGAAGTGTTTCCTAAGACAATGTTTTGTACTGTGGACTGGTGTTTCCGCGATGAAACCAACACTTCACCCGGGCGAGTCTGACCCCGTGTCGTTTGGCATACAGCCTTGACATTAATCGACCCGAGGCGAGGCTTTCACTTGATCTCACACTGAATATCTACCACGTGGAGACAAGTTACTTCCCACAAGTATTAAAAGCATTTTGAACCTCCATTACTCGAATTTTCGATAGCTCGTAGTAACTTCATTATTATTTCCCGAACAAACTTCTAATGATTTAATAAATTAGGAAATTAATACCGTAAGTCAATAAATAAATAAATATTCTTAAGTACAGTGCACATAGTGACCTCCTTCAGCAAAAAGTAGTGAATACAAATTATGTTACAAGTCTTACACTATTTTTTAAAAGGCTGATTTAATAAATATTCCTAAAAATACTATCTAAAATGTTAAAAATACACCAAAATACTAATAAACCAGATCTGTTACAATTTATGATTAATGTTGAAAGATATTGGAAAATAAAAAGTGGAAAATATCAATGATCTTAAAACAAACCTATTTCTCATTTCAATCTTATTCTTAAACAGGACATCGATATTTGAGAGTAGGCCTAGATCACCTCAAAGGCTCCAACTCAAAAGATTAATTGTTGTTGTTGTTACGAGTATTATTATTATTATTATTATTATTATAACCATATAAAACGTTAAGGTGTATGTTTCACAGAACTCAAAACTCTTAAACCAGAGGGAGTTAGAAGGTGCGGTTTGAGCAAACAAATACTGTATCTTCCAAATTGTCCCAACAGGCCCTAACACAGGAAAATCTTGGGATTTCTTGAAAAGTCAATGGAAATATATCTATATGTTTAAAAAGGTGCGTTTAAACAAGACGATAGTACCTGCCAGAACGGTGTCGCGTCCAGCCAGTCAGTGGCTTATACACATGGGACGCTCACAAGTAACTTAACCGATCGTGCATAAAAAAATAAAAATAAAATACCCGCATCAGTGGCGAATTGCACTCTGGTTGGTTCGTTCCTCAGTTTAGGGGCTGCGACAAAGCGGTCATTTAGCCCCGTGTACTTTGGGTGTGTGTAGAATGTCTGATAATCTGTGTTCATTGTGATGGCTGTATTAGTGTGTGCCATCTGTTTTTAATTCAAGTAAGGACTGCAGACATTCAATTTTCAAGTAGCCTAGTTCCTACTTCTGCTAACAAACGCCACCGTCAACGCGACAACTAGTTGTGAACTTGGTTACTAGATGCCAGCGCAGTCGGCTACTGGCGACGAACGCTGGAACCTAAGAGCTTTAGTCAAATCTAACCTATAATTTAGCTTCACACAAGTGTAATTAGTGGAAGGTTCTTTTACATGCCATACATCTATGACATGGGACCGCCGGCTTTACTTCCCCTCCGAAGGAAGGCATACTGAGGGGTTTTTAACGCTCTTAAAAATCCAACAACTTCGGCCGAGTTTGAATCCGCAAACTTGGGCATAGAAGCTCAGCATGCTACCAACTACGCCACCGACGCCGCTGGATTCTTTCTGAATTACAATTGAATGAAGTGTACACTGTGTTACACTAGAAAAGGCCAACTTTGGAAAGTTGTTTAACTTTATTATTATCATCATTATTATTAGTCTATTAATCGCTTATTCGCCCAGCTCGGCTTCACCCATGAACTCTGCGATATCATTCCTCTACCGTCGCAAGGACTAGCAGCAGATACAACTGCGGATGGTGTCAGGCCGTTCGCCCTGGCGACCGCTAACTTGGATCTAATTAAGGAAAGGTCAGGAAAGAGATTTGGGAAGACATTTTGGAAGGAAGTAAGCCGTGGACCTGTTGAATGGAACCGTCCCAGCATTTGCCTGGTGGTGGAAATGGGAAACCACGAAAACCATTTTCAGGACGGCCAAGGTGTGATTCGAACCCGTGCTCTACCGATGCCAACGAGGCACAAGCTAGCGCGTTAGCACTCTCGGCCACCGTGACCGGTACTAACTTTGAGAAGTATGACTTAAATAACTTCACTGGAATGTACACGTTACCGGATTGACTTAATGGCTCTGTAGTCAACATTAATTCTCACTAGTGGTGAACCCCTGGGATAACAAGCCTATCAAGCTCCACTAATTATTACAATCTAGAGTAGACCAAGAGGTGTGTGAGAGTAAAGCTGTAGTACAATACCCTCGTGCCTCCAGCAAACGCAGAACAATAGGCCATTCTTTTTTATAGTTGTATGCAATCAGTTCCACTTGGTGTCTTAACAGTCAGTCATAACACTTAAGGGTGAAGTGATTTTGAAGAAACCGGGTCAATCACGAGCAATCTCTCGCAACTAGCGAGAAACAATGTCACTCAAAACTTAAGCTGCAACCTGATAAATGCGGATATGTGCCGTACTGTGCACTGTGAATTACAGAAGTCTTTCGCTTAAGAACTGGAGCAGCATATTAAGTTGACTGCTCCCCCACCCCCCACCCACCCAAAGTAATGACATGATATGAAGATAAAAACAGCCCACTGCCAGAGGAGGAAAACTAAAATGGTTTATATAAAACAGACAGCGACTCTCCCTCATGAACCAGATGACGAAGTCAACTGAGGTCCGTCATCACGTAAAACAATGGAGAGGTCTCTAGGCAGTTTGAGAGTTCTTCGCAGATCGGCCAGGTCCAAGAGAATGTGTGCCACGGTAAGGTGGGCGCAAGTACACACAGGGAGGGGGCTTCTCTCTTTAAGAAGTGGGAGTGCGTAGCATGTAAAGAAAGAAAGAAAGAAAGAAAGAAAGAAAGATTGTAATTTTACGTAACCATTAATTTTACGATCATGAGCCATGGGACCTACATTTTTGCGTGGAATCTGAACCACAGAACGTGATATTTTACTTCGAAAATCTAACATGCATTGACCGGGAATCGAACCCGGTTTGCTATGAAGAGAGGCAAGCAGCTTGGATCAATGCACCACCACTCCCCGTTTGAGGTTTTACGTGATCATAAGTCACAATACCTCCTATCTTTTAATGGACGTGAGATTTCAACACGAAAATCTCATATGTATTAACCAACTAGACGAAGAGATTAGTAAAACTCTTCACTATGGTTCAACTTGGACCAATGAAAAATATTTATAATGGAGCCACGAGATATTAGTCTATTTGAACAAAAAGTATGACAGTGAAAATAGAGAAAAACAAAAGAGCTAGAGAAAAAGAAAAAGTAACAGACATGATCTGATAACACTGCTGTCACATACGTCTGGACCGGTTGTGGAAGCTATTTCAACACAACAAAAGGACCGAAAATGAATTAACCTCTTTTCGGATTACGATACATTAAAGTTTTAACTACCTTTTTGTGTATCAAACTTTAGGAGTTGAACAGATATTTGGTTGGTTGGTTGGTTGGTTCTTAAGTTTAGGGGCTGCGACAACGCGGTCATGTAGCCCCGTGTACTTTGGGTGTGTGTAGAATCTGTCTGATAACCGGTGTTAATTGTGATGACTGTATTAGTGTGTGTTATCTGTTTTTTAATTTAAGTACTGCAACTTAGATTTTTTTTCAAATAGATCCTACTTTTGCCGCCAAGCGCCACCGTCAACGACTACTAGGCCAAGTTCAGAACTTAGCTACTAGACGCCACCGCAGTCGGCTCTTGGCAACGAACGTAGAAACCTAAGAGCGTTGTTTACATTCTTAACCTATCCAATTTAGCTTCACACAGGTGCAATTAGTGGAAGGTTCTTTAACATGCCATAAATCTATGACATGGGACCGCCGGCTTTACTTCCCCTCCGAAGGCATACTGAGGGATTTTAACGCTCTTAAAAAATCCGACGGCTCCGGCCGGGTTTGAACCCGCTATCTTGGGCATAGAAGCTCAGCATGCTACCGACTACGCCACCAAAGCCGCCGGAACAGATATTTAACCTTTTAATTGCTATGTATTTCCGGATGAATAAACACCCACGTGCTGAGTTATTTTCACACATCCTAGTTCCATTCTACATCAAGGCCCTAAAAGCGAAGTAAATGGAGTAGGTAAGTCTACGTTGAAATAACATCGGCTCAAACAGCTGAATTGTGAAACTAAAAAGACACGTGCGTAGCGACGAACAGTTTTGTCACTAGCACTCTGAAGTTTAATTTTTGACTTCGATGGACACATTTTGAAGACTGTCCACTGCGTGCAGGCACAAATGGCATCTTCAATTACACACTGCATACAGTATGAGCATATCTACAACACACACACACCAGGAACATCCACAACAATGTACACTTGATAATAATCTCAAATTTACTTTAAGGCTATACAATCCAAATAGAATATACTAGTCTCTGTAATATCAATCTTGATATACTGCACTAAAACGGGATAGTCTGAGATTTCTGCAGACATTACTCATTTTGATACAAAACGCGGTTAAATACTCCTAGACCGGTTGCGTGGGTCTGCGATAACGTTCTCGCCAGCTGTACCGAGGTTTTAGGATCGAATCCTGGTGCAATCAGTTGGCATTTGAGGGTACGCAAATGCGAGGGAGCCGTCAGTAGATTTGCTGGCACGTTAAAAAATCTCTTATTAGGGACAAAATTCCGGCACCCTGGTGTCTCTAAAAGCCATAGTAGTTAAAAGTGACGTAAAACCAACATCAACATCATTCTTCTTCTTCTTGTTTCTCCGTTATGGTCTTCTGAGGATCACGAACCAATTTGTTATTTCTTCTTCCTCCAGTGCTCCTTCATCATTTCGCTGTGTCTCTTCTTTCTCTCTTCTGACCATTTTGAGCCTGTTTTCTTATATTGTCTTCCTTGGTGTCCTTCCATTCCCAATACCTTTTTTTTTTGAAAATTTCTCTCTCTAGTGCATCTTCTAATCTTACATTGTTTATTTCTAAATCTTTCTTTACTTCTTGAAACCAGGCTGTTGTCGATTTCTTTTTCCAAAGATATTTGAAAATCTGTTTGGTTAAACTGCTATCATTCATTCTATATACATGTCCGAAAGCGGCTTCGGTGGCGTAGTTGGTAGCATGCTGAGCTTCTATGCCCAAGATCGAGGGTTCAAACCCGGCCGAAGCCGTCGGATTTTTAAGAGCGTTAAAATCCCTCAGTATGCCTTCCTTCGGAGGGGAAGTAAAGCCGGCGGTCCCATGTCATAGATTTATGGCATGTTAAAGATCTTTCCACTAATTACACCTGTGTGAAACTAAATTGTATAGGTTAGGAATGTAAACAACGCTCTTAGGTTGCTACGTTCGTTGCCAAGAGCCGACTGCGGTGGCGTCTAGTAGCTAGTTCTGAACTTGGCCTAGTAGTCGTTGACGGTGGCGTTTGGCGGTAAAAGTAGGAACTATTTGAAAAATTCAATGTTGCAGTCCCCACTTGAATTTAAAAAAACAGATACACACACTAATACAGTCATCACAATTAACACTGGTTATCAGACAGATTCTACACACACCCAAAGTACACGGGGCTACATGACCGCGTTGTCGCAGCCCCTAAACTAAGGAACCAACCAACCATGTCCGAAAAATAACAATCGCCTCTTCTTTATTGTCTCCGTTATGTTTTCAATGTGCCGATATATTTCTTCGTTACTTCTTAATTTCCAAAACTCTGTAGTACTTAATGGACCGAGAATTTTGCGTATAATTTTTCTATCTGATACTTCTAATTTATCCAATTTATAATTTACTATTAGACATTCACTGGCATATAAGCATTCTGGTTTAATTACTGTTCTATAGTGCTGTATTATTATTATTATTATTATTATTAAACACTCCTACTTACAGAGATCGCCAAACCTCCATGCCGCAAAGACTTCTACAGACGAATGTCCACTAGGATCCAATTCCAACTATGAATTGCGCACGCTGCTCTGCGTCTACTGTATCCGACAGAGAAACAGCCAGCCCTCTTATGGATCGCAGCGTTCCAAATAAAGAAGGAGAGCAGAACCGTTCCTAACAATTTTGATTATGCGTTATCATACTCTGACGTTTCAATAAGTCAAAAGATTTCCTTAGCGCTTGAAGAACCTACACGTACAGAGAGATAACTATGAAGTAGATGACCCAGTTAACTTGTGAAATAGCGTGGAACAAGACCCGCTATCTCTAGCTTCTCATGCGGTATGTAATCTTGTGTTGTTTACTTGTTCCCTCCCGATATGAATCATTACACCACAACAGAGACGCGGAACATACAGAATTAATTACTGTCGACAATCTCATGAGAAAGCAAACATCATTCTACTAATTCACGTGGCCATACACGCGTGGGATCTACCCCTTTACTAATATAATAACCCCTGGCACTACAGCCCGTGAAGGGCCTAGGCCTACCAAGCGACCGCTGCCCAGCCATTTGGCTTGCAGATATTGGGGTGACGCGTGATCAGCTCGGCCGTTAATCTTGGTTTTCGCTGCCTCACTGTCAGACAGCTACTCAATTGTCCTCACGAGGCCGAGTGCACCCCGTTCCAGCCCTCACGTCAGTTTCTAAAATCCCTGACGGAGCCGGGAATCGAACCCGGGGCCTCCGGGTGAGAGGCAGGCACGCTATCCCAACACCACGGGGCCGGCCCCACACCCTTTACTGCCTATGTTTTATATCGTCCAGTTGGTAACAGATCCGAAGGAAGTATGGTGCCTAAACTCCGGAATGGAAATGGATACGTCAGTGTCTAGTGATAATTCATCATTATCAGGGTTCAACGAGCATGCTATTGAGGAAAATATTTTATGTTAATGAAGAATTTGTGTGGAATAACTCGGCCGTCTAGTTTAGTCATTTTTCCAGTCCACAACTGTAATACAAAGTAAGCCTACATATCCCCCAGACTTAACAGTTCATCGGTTATGTTTGAAACTATTTATTTTTGAAAGGTGTATTACCGATGCTTCACTACGAGCTGGCTTCGTACCGCAGCGTCTCTCCTGCAGTGACCCAAGTTACAGAATCGAATCCTGGCGCAGTCATTTGGCATTTGGGAGTGCTTAAATGCGAGAAGCCCCTGTCAGTAGATTTATTAGCACACCAAGATCCCTTACAGGATGAAATTACAGCCTCCCGGTGTCGTTTAAGCCGTATTAGTTGATAAGGGCTAGGCATGTCAGCCAGCCACTGACTCTCCCTGAATGCCAGAAAAGAACATCAAAATTAGTTTTATCTATAAAGTCAAAAGAACTGAGAAGTTTAAATATCTAGGTGAATGGATAGAACCCAATGGGCTGGATAAAGAAGCAAATAGGGCAAGAGCTAGAAAATTGAATTTGGCTTATAGGTTAACCCAGAACAGATACAACAAACGAGCAATATCCTACAAGGCAAAACTCAGACACTATAGCACAGTAGTAAAGCCAGAGGGTCTGTACGCCTCGGAGTGCTTGACACTGAATAAAAAAGGGGATCTTCAGGAACTGGAAAAAAAGGAGAGGAAAATTTTGCGGAAAATTTTAGGACCACAGAAAACTGCTGACGGGACATGGAAGAACAGAAGGAATGATGACCTATATAAACATACTGAAAAAATTACTGTCACAATGCGGAAGCGAAGGTTGAAATTCTACGGACATTTGGTGAGAATGGACGAGAACCGACTGACTAAGAGGATATTCAAGTATATTACAGAGCTGAAGGCTACAACTAAGTGGGTAGAAGAGGTTAAAAGAGACGCCAAGGAAAGTGGACTCACAGTGGATGTGATCCACAACAGAAAAGAGTTCAGAAACCGAATTGACAACATCAAGATGTTCGAGGAGAAAACACCTAAAATTAGAGCCAAACTGGTAATATCCGAGGAGGAGCGAAAGATCAGAAGTGAACGAATGAAGAGGTTTTGGGAAGAGAAGAGGAGATTAACCAGAAAGCCTTAGGTTCCATGCGGTCCACAGGCGGCCAAATTCGGAAGAAAGAAGAAAGTTAACTTTTTGAAGACGAACACGAGGCTTGTTCCTTGGTGATTGTTGAGGAGAAGCTATGGGCCTAGTTACTTGGTTATGTTTGTGAATACCAAAACCTTGCATTTTGTTGATTTTAATGCCTTAGCAAGGCAATGCCTTCAAATGTATGGAGACGATAGCAATTTAAAAAAATGAAATGACCGTTAAATCGCAAAATTTTTGATGAGGTCAGCATCCGAAGACCCTACAAGATAGAGCCCTCCGCGGATAAACAAAACGATATCCACATCCAGTCAGCATCCGCACGATTGTTATCCACATCCGCCCCGCATCCGCTACGACTATTATCCGCATCCACCCCGCAACCGTTTTATCCGTATCTGCACGTTTGTTATCCAAATCCCCTGACATTACAATAATATTTTTAATTTGATTTAGTATTAAAGAAACACATTTAGACATTTGAGGAGAAATTCGTTCCCCTGGGCCTAGGTTATGTGTGAACAGCAAGACACTGTTGACAGAGTTTTATCCCTCTGAGTAACGGCATGTCAAACAGCGGGTGGCTAATTATAGCACTTACTTACGTCGTCGGATATATCCACGCAGGAAAGCGTGGACTTTTTTAAAAATAAAAGTCAACACTAATTGAGGGTATTTCCATGATTGGTTTCTCTCACTTCTCTAGTCTATTATTCTCATACAATCCAAGCGAAAGCAAATAGGGAAATTACAAGAAACGTAAAACACGCACATCTTAGCAAAAACTAAAATTATTTTAAAAAAATCCAGTTCAACATTGTATTCTAAAAACTATCCGCAAATTTACTTTAAATATTATCCGCAGCTTATCCGCTACCCACACAGTCATGCAAACTATATTCACAAAGCGAAAAATTTTGCGGATAGCCGCGGGTTTATCCACACCCACGCAGGGCTTTACTACCAGACCATTAGACATGAAACCAAACCACTCCAAGCAGTGGTAGTGTGTGCACGAACCAGGGCGTTATCAAGCTGAACAAGCGTTCTCAGGACATTCACACTGTCACTAGCAGTCCAGTGTCAGCAGAAACAACATCCTGTCACGTATCGTCCGGTACATATCAAACGGGCACTCATTCATGCAGGTACTGCGATCACAGGAGGCTTTTAATTCGTGAGACCAGAAGAGATGCGAGGCTCACATTTCTTGAAGCTGCAAGGCTTCCTCATTGTGCTTAGGCCTAACGGCGGCGAAAGAAACATTGTTCTGTCAAATATTTGAAGAACTCCCTCAGCCTATTGATGTTAATCCTCCCAAAGTTTCTAGCATATACACACATAAAAAGTTTTGCATAACACTTGTTTAAAAAACACTTATGTTAAATATATTTGGCGTATATTTAACACTAGCAGTAGTGCCCGGCTTCGCCCGGTGGATTTATTTGTTTTACAGAACTGGAGCGCTCAAGGATAAGGATCGGAATAAATGAAAGTAAATTTGAAAGCACCAACACTTATTGCAGCTAATAACCTCAGTATACTACACCAACACCATCGCCCTTATACAGAGTCATACTATTGGCATGATAACTGTTTTAAGGCGCCTAAGAAATCTTTTTGTACTAATTACTCCCCTGACTGCAATTTATAAGCAACTCGCAATTCTGCACCAGAACATTGGTAGGGGCGACGTGATGCGGCCCACATTACATGGCAACATTAGACTTCGGTAGTATTGAAGCAGTTCTGGAGCGCTTGTTCTTCCGACTTACTGAACAAAAATCAATATTTAAGGTTACCTGAGATGTGTAGCCTAATGCTACATAGCCTAAACTATTGCTCTTGAATCAGGCTATCATATACAAAAAGAATTTTTCGAATCCGACTGGTAGTTCTAGAGATTAGCGCCTTTAAACATATAAACACACAAACTCTTCAGCTTTATTATATTAGTATAGATAAGTGTTTTTTAATTATTCTATCAATACGGATCTAAACAATTTGCTATTATGGAAAATATTTTTGCTTATTATAACACTTGTTTGCCATGATGCAGAGCGTATGTAGGATTTTGGGCGAGATTATTACAAAAGAGGCAACATTCTGACTAATCATGCACACTTTATCCGCGAAAAGAAAATTACAAAACAGGAAGACATTTGGCCAGGGACTGATATGTGTTGTAATCTTGTCATCTTGTGACGTTTCAATAAGGAACATGGCTACCACGGGCGTCCAGCAGGGCTCTTACTCGCCATCGCATACCACAGATCAAGTTGTCCAGGTCCTCTTGAGACAAGCGATCTCACTCCTCGACGGCGGTCTCCATGTTCTCTTGGCGGGTTATGGGAGGGCATGTACGCTAATCAATAGTACGCTTCAGCATATACCAGACATGTTATATACAGTTCATATCCGGCGACATCGCAGGCCATTCCATTCGTGCAATGGCGGACTCCTGAAGGAAGTTTTGTACCACCCGCCACTCGATGTGCTAAGTACAGGGTCATCGAAAAATAATGCCAACATTTCAAAAAATTAGAGCACCGAAACCCTTTATGTTAAACGTGTAATTCTCTCCCTGAACGCCAGCTGGTTAAAGTACGTTTTGTTTTGGAGGGGACGTGACCTTGCTATGCGCACACTAGATGCGCAGTAGCCAAGGTCGGCCGGGGGCGCGCACGCCAATGATGTCCTGACCTCACCCCTTTGGATTTTTTTTTCTGGGGGTACATTAAAAACATTGTGTATGCAGAAAAAAAATCGGGATTTGGAGCACCTGCGGGAGCGAATTTCTGCCGCCATCTTGGCAGTTACTCCTGAAATGATTGCACGTACCAATCCAGCCATTGGGAAAGCGTGCGTTCAATGCTGATGTTGGTGGTCGGATTGGCCTCGATTTTTTTCTCTACAGTCCCTGTTTCCTTAAACTGATAAAACCATCGAATGACAGCTTTGTAATCAGGTGCAGTTTATCGGACGGTGCAGTCATTGGCGCGCGCGCCCCCGGCCGACCTTGGCTACTGCGCATCTAGTGTGCGCATAGCAAGGTCAGGTCCCTTCCAAAACAAAACTTACTTTAACCAGCTGGCGTTCAGTGAAAGAATTACACGTTTAACAAAAAGGGTTTCGGTGCTATAAGGTTTTGAAATGTTGGCATTATTGTTCGATGACCCTGCATATGCGATACTTTTTTTTTTTTGATGTGTGTGTATTTTGTTTTCCAACTATGTTTTGCAGCAAAAAGGATTAAAAACCGGTGTCACAGATAATTTTGAATTTATATAAATTGCATGTTATTCTCCATTAAAAAGTAATATAAATGTAATAAAGTACATGTGTTAGATAGTAGTCGACCCCGTGATGTTGAGATAGCGTACCTGCCTCTCACCGAAGGTCCCGGGTTCGATTCTCGGATCCATCAGGGATTTTAGAAATTGACGTGAGGGCTGGAACTACTGTACGCGCCACCCAGCAATCTGAAGGCCAAATGGCTGAACAGTGACCGCTTCGTAAGCCAAGCGAGGTCATCTGCCCCTAAAGTACATGTACATGTACCAAAACATGTGTTTTATACTTAATTTTTAGTATAGACGTACTATTGAAATACAGTACACACAAAATAGCTTCAAAAGAAGCTTGCCACGGTGGGTGAGTGGATAACGTGTCGGTCTACTAACCCCAAGATTGCAGGTTCGCTCCTGGCCGTGGTAAGTGATTTTTGAAAGGCAGCAAAAATACGATACGCATTTCATACGATGTTGGCATGTCAACCATTTGAATTCAGTAGGCCGAGTTCATAATGGCAAAATCAATCTCGGGAGTTTCCGCCAACACAAAGTTCCTCATTTCTCTACTAGAAAGCGCTATAGTGTTCAAGGAGCTTAGATATCTAACATCTAACCTCCTTGACTTTCATAGTCAAGGAACAACGAAATTCGACATGCAAGCTACCCTCTGGGTGTCAAATAGCAAAGCTTGAACCAGGCACCCGAGGCCATACGATATTATTAATATTATTATTATTATAGCTTCAAAAGAAAAGAGGACGTGATTACCATGTAAACATGTGATTAAGACTTACATTGTTACCCACCTGAAGAGGAAGAAGGAGAAGAAATCGAAGCGGTGACATGTTTCGCTCGTCAGGCGGACATCATCAGATCTAAATATGCAAGACAAATAGTTCTACAAAACACTACCAAACCTACAGTGCCACCCACAGACAGCCTCTGTCCTCCAAAACCAAAATACAAGAAAACCCGTCAGAAAACTTAGTAAGTGTGGTAATTATTACTGATAAATATTAAACCATTTTGTTTTTGGAGAGCACAGACTGTCTGAGAATGTCATTGTGGGTTTGGTAGTGTTTTGTAGAGCTATATGTCTTGCATATTTGGTTCTGATGATGCTCGCTTCACGAGCGAAACATGCCATCTTTTAGTTATATTCTTCTTCTTCTTCTTCTTCTATAGTCGTTAACAATATACAGCAGGACTGCCCAACCTACGGCCAGCGCCGTGTCGCCAAAACTTTGAAACAAGTTCGAGTCGTCACACTAAACTAAATTATCATGAACGTTATTTCATAATTTGATTATTAATTATGTAAAATGAACATAAATATTCACTCTTTGTCATTCATGCTGTATGAGTATTGAATATCATCGTACTTTTATTTTAAAGGGATCTATTAAAAATATTTAAATTTAATTTAATTTTACTTTTTATCCACTACAAATAAATATAGAAAATGGCAACAATACAAAAAAAAACTAAGATCACTCACTCTTTGTCATTCATGCTGTATGAGTGTATTGAATAGTCTATCATAGTACTTCTATTTTAAAGGGATTTATTAAAAATATTTAAATTTATTTTTATTTTTTTATTTTTTTAGCCAATACAAATAAATATAGAAAATGCCAACAAAACTAAGGAAACTAAGCTCAGACAGCTACAAAACTCACCATATTGCACCTACATTTTTTAAAACATCCGTAGCCTACCCCTCAAACCCCCCGGAGTGTCATTGGCCCACAAGGTCTCCCAACTACTGTATTTACAATGTGGCCCTTAGTTAAAAAAGGTTGGGCACCCCTGATATACAGTATATAAATCTTTATCACATGTAAGTTATTTCAGGTTTCTTTTCCCCACATATTCCAGTACTAGGAATTAATTTGTGTAGACCGACTGAAAGTTACAATATTAATTGTTAACATGTAGGTGATCCTCAATAGGTTTCGGCCCTTTTGTAAGATTTCGTCTGATGGACTTGAGAACCACTACACTATTTGATCCGGGGCCTTTGCTGCAACGATAGTGTTTAATTTGAACCCGTAGCTTCTAATAAAGTAGCCTACATGTCTACGGTTAAGAGAATGTAAAGGGATTGTAAATGTCATTTCCAGTTAGCATCGTTCACAATAGTGTATGTTAATTTAACAGGATAATATCCTCCGTCCCTTGAGCCTTAAGAGACGAGATGATTTCATCACAGTAGCCAATGGCCGTATGACATTTGAGTTCCTTAAACTCTAATTGCGGTAGTCGTCTGTCACTCTGTTTTGGCTTCGTTCCTCCAGCGCAGTTGAATGCTCTTGAAGGCGGCTATAAATGTTACCAGTACTCGCTCTAGTAATGTGGGTAGGAAACGGTTCTCGCTCCTATGAAGTACGATGAATCAGAACACAGGTACAAGTTCAAGAATTATAAATATACACTCGCTGCAATTCGTATATAAGAAGACAGCATGGGCAGTGTTGCCAACTTTATTGACTAGTCCTTAAATCTAGCGAATTGGAAGGGTCAGTTGGCGATAACATTTTAATAAAAGATGATAATATGGGACCTTTCCAGAGACTTAATAGGTTATTAGACGACAGTTTTACTGACATAGAAAATTTTAAATAAGACACTACCGAACTGTTATTAAACTCGAATATTTAACACTTCGCACCCTTGGCCTGCTTGAAGAAAAAGAAAAATTATTCAACTAAAAAGATGGATGGTACAACATTGGGAGCAATTTTGGCTGTCACCTTAGAGGTCAGAGTTTGATTCCCGGCTCTGCAAAGAAATTTAATTCTGGTCTGAGGGATGAAATGGGATGAACTCAGCCTCTTAAGGCAACTGAGAAGAGGCGGGTTCGAATCCCACCCCACCCATTCTAGAAGTGGTTTTCCGTGGTTTCCCATTTCTACTTCAGGTAAATATCGGGATGGTTCCTAAATTAAGGCCACCACCACCTCCGTTCCAAACCTTGACTCAATTACAAATACACACACCACTACAGGTTATAAAACAAATTCTACTCACACCCAAGCACACGGGGATGAAATTACCACGATGTCCAAACTCCTAACTGAAACTACAACAAGAGATGCCGAGATACAATAATTTCGCCCTGGAGAGTATCTTAAACGTGTCAGTAAATTTCCCCACAAGATATTGTCGCCGAGATCGAACCCACTATTATGGAATTTGATGTCCGACGCCTAGCCGACTGCGCCAATTACCTTCAAACAGCAGTGTATGACCTCTTGTTCACAATGGCTGGCGCTTTGTCCCTCAATATGATCCAAAATACAACTTTCTGCTATACCCAGTCTCAAAGGAAGTGACTGGTTGGGTGACTCAGCGGTAACGTACTCGCCTGCTGGTCCTAAGGTTGTAGGATCAAATCCTGGCGCAGTCAGTTGATATTTGGGGGTTAGATATCCCCATCGGGGCAGAATTCGGGCGTCTCTAAAAGTCGCAGTAGTTAAAAGGGACGTAAAACCAATAACATTATTACAGTATACTCAAAGGAAGTGTGAAATGTCCTTCCAGAGACTTTACTTAAGTGCTTTTTTCGCTGCTTCCTAAAGAGCATTTCAGTTTTACTGCCACTGTGGAGCCAAGAAACTGACTCAATGAAGTGCCTATGATACGCTGCAGTAGTTATCAAGAACGTGTACATCTGACATTAACGATTATAGCATCCAGATTTTCTCAAGTCCCTGTTCCAGAGCAGTACTAAAGGCTTCAAGCATCTGGCTAACACTGTCTTCTCTCCCAGACTTGAAGAGCGCTTGTATCGGGACTGATATATAACGTCTTTCGGAAGAGGTTTGCTATGTATACGCATTTTTCACCTTCACAAGTCAAGAGAAGAGCAGTAGTGGCTCAATAGATAAGCCAGGATCGAATCCAGGCGCAGTCAGTTGGCATTTGAGGGAGCGCAAATGCGAGGGTGTCGTGACAGTAGATTCACTGGCACGTAAAATGATCCCCTTCGGGACAAAATTCCGGCACACCGATGTCTCAATAAACTGCAGTAGTAAAAAGGGAAGCAAAACCAAAAACATTACTATTATTATTATTCAATAGATAAGGTTTTGTGTTGCTTATTTTAGGGGCTGCGACAACGTGGTCATATAGCCCCGTGTATTTGGGTCTGTGTGTGTGTGTGAAATTTGTGTGATAACCTATGTTATTGTGATGGCTAAACTAGTGTGTATTTGTATATTGGGTAGAGGATCGGGAAGGAGGCAGCCATGGCCTTAAGTTAGGAACCATCCCAGCATTTTCCTGGAATAGAAGTGGAGAAACCACATCCAGGATGACTGAAATGGGAATCGAACGCTCCTGAGAGGCCGAATGAACCCTATTCCAGCCCTCACACCAGAATTAAAATTTCTTGGCATGGCCGGGAATCGAACCTGGACATCCGGACCCTAGCCGCAACACCTCTAGGTGTTCCAATAGGTAAGCATCAGCTTCTAATTGGAAGGTTATTGTTGTTACTTCAGTTAGGAGCCTGGCATATCTTCGGTCATAAGGCCCGTATTCGTGTGATGACTGAAATGGGAATCGAACGCTCCTGAGAGGCCGAATGAACCCTATTCCAGCCCTCACACCAGAATTAAAATTTCTTGGCATGGCCGGGAATCGAACCTGGACATCCGGACCCTAGCCGCAACACCTCTAGGTGCTCCAATAGGTAAGCATCAGCTTCTAATTGGAAGGTTATTGTTGTTACTTCAGTTAGGAGCCTGGCATATCTTCGGTCATAAGGCCCGTATTCGTGTGTGTATTGATTTCCTCCATGCATAGATTCCTTATGGGAGTAAAGGCTAATAGGGGAGCAGTGATGACTAAACCACGTACATCGTCCGTATCGGAGATACTTAGGCTTAAGTTTTTTATTTAGGCCTACCTAGTTAGGAAAATAGGAAGTAAACTTTTAGTTTAGTTTTCACGGCGCAGTCTCTGGTCTTCAAGAGGACCCACATAATGTATTCAAAGATCTTGTTATTTCTATTCACCCAAGTTGTTCGTTCATTGTATCTAGGCTCCAGATTAAGCGATGCATGAGTATTCCTGAGCAGGTAAAGTAACATCCATTCGTGGACATTGGCATGAGGCCGTCAACATTCAAAAGGCATCCTTGGTTGGTATTTAAAAGGTATCTAGGTAGGTCAGTGAGTCGTCAAGGTTCTTCGAAGATAACATTACTTTTGATTGTAGAAATCACACAAATGGTTAATTTCGGATCCATAGACAATTAACCATTCGACCACAACAATCTACGGTGCATTACAGAATTAAGGCATGTCATCATCTGAAGTTAGCGGTTCATGGATATCACCATAAACTGTGTGCGACGACACATTTCCATGAAGTAACAAAGGAGTGTGTGTGTACTTTGTGTGGTAAAGGATGTGAAAGCTATCACATCAACCGATGCAGAAATAGGACAAAATCAGTTTAGGAGTATGGTAAAGATCTGTAGCCTAAAGAACCAATAGGAATTGTATTTTAGCCATTCGGCTGCAATTAAACGTATTATTAGGGTCTTTATGTTCGCCATTATGTATCCTACATCGCCTCTTCATAGTGCTAATTGTTCTATGGAACTATTCTATTTTTCTCAGATATGGTAATAACATATGCTCTGAATACAACTTTCTCTTCCGGTCATGGTTTGCTTTAGAAGAGATGTTTTTGTAGTCTATTGCTCATTTATTTTAGGTGCTTGGAACACCTTGGCGGCCATCAGCACTGCGTACTTCAGTGTGTATTGAAATTGTCTGATATTTAATCCGTGTTTCTGTGATGATTGTACGTGTAGTAGTAGTGTGTGTAGCAAAACTATATCTTAGGACAGGGATGGGGCAAATGTCCCAGGACTTGAAATTTGCATGGAATGAGTATGGAAAATCCTAGGGAAAACCACACTCAGGATAGCTGTTGTGAGCGCCGGGATTTGAACCTGTAATCTCTGAACTTGCTGCAGCTACCCATCGCGGTCGTGATTTAACGCGCACGGCTATGACGTTTAAGAGAAACGCTAAAAGTTGATTATTTGTACCGGTGCCTGGTGAATTGCACACAAACTACTGTATTACTAGCAGTGGCGTAGCCTGGGGGAGGGGTTACTGGTGGTTAGAACCCCCCACCCCCTTCTTGAATTTTTACAACAAAACAGGAACTGATAGTCTATAATTAATGATATAAATAAACATTTATTAAATTAAATAATGACAGATGACAGATAATAATATCGTATGGCCTCGGGTGCCGGGTGCAAGCTTTGTAATTTGACACCCAGAGGGTAGCTTGCATGTCGAATTTCGTTGTTCCTTGAATCACTATGAAAGTCAAGGAGGTTAGATATCAAAGCTCCTTGAACACTATAGCGCTTTCTAGTAGAGAAATGAGGAACTTTGTGTTGGCGGAAACTTCCCGAGATTAATTTTGCCATTATGAACACGGCATACTGAATTCAAATGGGTTCTTTGACATGCCAACATTGTATGACATGCGTGTCGTAGTTTTGCCGCCTTTCAAAAATCACTTACCAGGGCCAGGAGCGAATCTGCAATCTTGGGGATTAGTAGACCGACACGCTATCCACTCACCCACTCATCCTTTGTGGGGAATCAGTATGGTTGTGATTTGTGTCTGCATCACTGCTTGGAGATGAATTATTGTAGTCGCCTTTCGACCATGCTCCCCATTTGAGGCTACACACGTCTTCGTAACAACGCATAACACCGTACTCCCAGGGTTGCAAATCTAGCTTCTCCCCCGCTAAATATAGCTTTTCTACAAACTGAGCCTAGCCACAGATAATTAATTTTAAATCCCGCCTAGCGGGGCCATTAGCCTTCTTTATTTTCTTAGCGGGAAGGAAGTTGTATATACATTAAAAAATAAAGAAATAAAAGGTTTTAACAAGGAACTTAGCAAATTGGACATCGTTAACTTCTTGAGCGCAAGATAGTCAAGTTGCTTCATGTTACTATATGTCCTACAATTCCCCGAATTACGGTTATCCCGTTGGCCGATCTTGGCTACGCAACTGATTACTAGAACAAGCAAACAGAAGATCTGAAGCGTACAAAGCACTCAAGGGGGTTTACCATTAAGGCTTGACTCGCATCTAGCAAAAAGTGTTATGGAAGGCTCTGGCTGACGTTGACCAGAGTTTCAGTAGCATTTCTTGTGCGAGTCAAGAAGCTTGCAAATAGTGCACATCGACCTCCACAACATGTAGAGGCAAAGCAAACATGATCCATCACAGTCCACTTTTCGTCCTATCTCTGTTTTGTATAAATTAGGACAAGCACAATTGTTATTTAATTATTGCTTCAAATAAAACAGCATGTAAGAACAATTTAAATTGAATACAACGGTGATTCAGGCGGTATCCATAGGTTACTTGAAACCTCCCAATTACTTGAGTTAGGAAAAATTGATATTATCATGCAACAAGGCTCCTTATTCGGCATTTTTATCCACTGAGAAAATGTGTGCGACTACAAATGTATTCAAATTATTTCAGTAGTATGGAACACTCCTGCGGCGCTCACAAGCGACCGATCGTGACAAATGAGCATTCAAATGAAAGAGAATAGACATTAGCAGTGACTTATTGCACTATAATTTCATAAATATCTATAATTTCTTTAAAAAATGACGTTAAAAACATTATACGAAGTGTGCGATTTGCAAACACCGTTGATGTAGGAAAATACGCTCCATAATTGCTGCCCACGGGCCGCTGTGACGCCTGTTTTATGTCATATTAACATTCTGAGGTCTATCCTTGATCCAGAAATGTAAATAGTGTTCTATAATCATTTGGTTGAAATAAAAACATAACCTTTCTCCTTAAGTGTCTCATTATAAACCTATTGGGGAAAGTGTGTTATATGAACATGCGATATTTCTCGCACGGATCCGCTGGTGTATTCAAATACAGTAACTGTGCCGCGGGTTTAGGACAGACCACAAAGTTGGAACATACCCCTGAACAAGGAAGGTGCTAGAGAAAAGCTCCTCACATCGTTCAGTCTAAAGCAGACCTTTACAATGTTAACTTACAAACATTGTGGTATTTATAGGTTAGGTAGCAGAGAATTAGCAATGTCGCCTTCCACTGCTGCAATGCCGTATGCCACTTGTTCCTTTTCTGTCCAGCGAGGGTGCCAGATGTGTGAAAAAAATCTCGGGCGAGATCAATCCCACCAGTTGTTTCGAGGATGTGTTGACAGTTCAGTGGCCAGCATGAAAATCGAAATACTGTATTGCAATTAGGACTGTCTTAACTGCTAAGTTTGACTGTTGCTGGGAGAGTACGAATTTGGATCCTGCTGCTAAGAGGGTTGATTTTGTTACATGTTTGACGATATCAGTCCAGCAAGTTTGAATTCGCAGACAATCTCTTTTCACAGCGACATTTCGGATGGATTTGGTTGGGGGGGCTGTGACAACGCGGTCACGTAGCCCCGTGTACTTTGGGTGTGTGGAGAATCTGTCTGATAACCGGTGTTAATTGTGATGACTGTATAACTGTGTGTTATCTGTTTTTTAATTTAAGTACAGACTGGACTTCGAATTTTTCAAATAGTTCCTACTTTTGCCGCCAAGCGCCACCGTCAACGACTACTAGGCCAAGTTCAAAACTTAGCTACTAGACGCCACCGCAGTCGGCTCTTGGCAACGAACGTAGAAACCTAAGAGCGTTGTTTACAATCTTAACCTATCCAATTTAGCTTCACACAGGTGTAATTAGTGGGAGGTTCTTTAACATGCCATAAATCTATGACATGGGACCGCCGGCTTTACTTCCCCTCCGAAGGAAGGCATACTGAGGGATTTTTAACGCTCTTAAAAAACCGACGACTTCGGCCGGGTTTGAACCCGCTATCTTGGGCATAGAAGCTCAGCATGCTACCGACTATGCCACCGAAGCCGCCTTCCGATGGATTTATCAAAGCTACTCATCCCAGTCTTTGTCGACTATCTGGTACAAAGATTAAGTTGTTCAATTACACAGATATTCATGTAGAATATGAGTTTTCAACCTGGTGCTCTCGTCACACCAGCCAAAATATGCTCGCGGACCACAAGTTGGCGGCTTAGGTGACGTAGTTGGTAGCACGGTGAGCTTACTGTATATGCCCAAGGTCACGGGGTCAAACCCGACCGAAGTCGTCAGATTTTTTCAGAGCGTTAAAAATTCCTCAGTAAAGCCGGCGGTCCCATGTCATAGATTTATGGCATGTAAAAGAACCTTCCACGAATTACACTTGCGTGAAGCTAAATTATAGGTTAAAATTGACAACGCTCTTGGGTTCCAACGTTTGTCGCCAGGAACCGACTGCGGTGGCATCTAGTAACCAAGTTCCGAACTAGTTGGTCGTTGACGGTGGCGTTTAGCAGCAAAAGTAGGAACTACTTGAAAATTCAATATCTGCAGTCCTTACTTGAATTAAAAACAGATAATACACAGTCATCAGAATTAACACCGGTTATCAGACGGATTCTACACACACCAAAAGTACACGGGGCTACATGACCGCGTTGTCGCAGCCCCTAAACTGAGGAACCAACCAACCAACCTCTGAGATCCATTCTTCAATTCAAATTCTGTTGCTCGAACCAGAATAATAGTGTTTTCATTACAAGTTTTGGCAGTCATAAATGTTATCATTCTGTGAAATACTGTGCCTAGTATTTTTAATCCACGGTAAGAATAATTTGACAGGTAACACGAAATATGCTGATTCGACTTGACTGTCCACAAGTAAGTGTATCTTATCTGCGTGAGTCATGCAAGCAGTTGCTTTATGCCTGGTGAGCGGTGAATCCCACCTATTGCAGCACTTCTGAGGGAGAGACAGATAGGAAAAACAAAGGAAGAAGCAAGTTTGTTGCGTTATTATTATTATTATTATTATTATTATTATTATTAGTCTATTATTGTAATAGTAATAATTGTATTATTATTACGTGCGAATGGACCCAGATGAGTCACGCAGTACTTTTATGATTCGCCTTTCTGATCTTCCATATGGCTCTCATTTTCTCTCTGTGGGCCATCTTCCTTTCCTCAGTGCACTTGGTTCCTGGTCTCTTTGGAGCGTCATTCTCTGGTGTTACATTCCATCCATTTACCCTACATCGGAATAGGTGCCTGTCAAAGACTTCCACTGGTCTTATTTGGGCCTTCTCCAAATCCTGTTTGATTTGCTGAATCCACGGTATATTCTTCAGTCTTTCTGCGTAGGTCCATGATCTTGTATGTAAGCCTAGTCGGTGGAAGTCTTTGAATATGTCCATAAAACTTCTATCTTCGTTTTATGATCTCCGCCGCAAGATTAGATAATTTCTCAGTTGTTTTACGAGGTTTCAACCTGTATCCATCTTCTATTCTTTCTGGGCCAAGAATTTTCCTCAAGATCTTGCGTTCTTCCTTTAGGATGTTTTCCAAGTTACTCCTCCTATTAAGTATTAGAGTTTCACTTGCATATAGAGCTTCCGGTTTGATCACCGTGTTGTAGTGTCTGATCTTTGTATGTGTGGACATGGACATTTTGTTGTAGATGTCGCGCGTTCTCCCATAATTTCTCTTCAATTTCTGTAGCCGAACTCCTTCTGCTTCTTTTTCTAAACCTGTTGGTTCCAAGATCTCCCCTAGGTACTTAAAGTGTGAGACGCGATTGATATTTCCATATTTGCTGTAATAATATAAATATAATTGCTAATATTTTCGATTTAATGGGTATGGCATGAGGGCGGTGCTCATAATCTCAAAAAGGTTGAGAACGCCTGCTATAGAATACCATCCATGGTATGCGTAGCATTCCACGCCAGCACTACATTTCGAAACAGCCAAATCTCATATTAGATGAGAAATTATTGGCTACGTACTGGTAGAGGCCAGTTTTTTTTTCGGAAGTATTTGATGAGAGTCACTCGAGGAGACATGCTGGCTAGTAGACACTTGGCGACATTGAGTGGAGGAGTTGTGACCTGTGATTTTACTTGCACGACACAAAGCTGGAGGATGCGTGCCCGTAGGCGATCACGCGGGCTCGTGCTAAGTAAGGAGCACAGGAAACAAGGTGGTCTGCATGTTAACGCACAATTATTATGTTGGTATGCTGGCCCACTACCGGGCAAAGCACCCAGACACTTATCGTATCTCAAGACTAGGTTATCTCCCATCTTTAAGGAACTACCACACTCGCATTGAAAATAAGCTCAACACCCTTTGTTGTAGTCGTTGTACCATCTACAGTATGTGTATAAAGCATCGTAGACATCAGCCCAGGATACTTAAATACAGTGTGTAAAATCCCTGTGATAACTGGAGATCAGTGGCGAAATACGGGGGGTGATCAGGGGATAGATCCCCTCTAGAGCCATATAATGAAAATATTATATTTGACGGAAGTTTTTAATTTTGAACAAAACCAATCTTTGTACTGATGACAAATGATTGGGCTGTATTTGAAAGCATTTCTGTTCACTCATGTAATATTTTTTATTGTTAACCTAACTTAAAACAGCCTACTGAATGATCAAAATGGTCAGCTGTTCAGTTAACTAGAGTGGTGGCAGTGAGATCGGTGCTGTACTATCTTTCATCATTCCTTTCCAAAAATACACCACTTGTTGGTTGCCATTCTGTTAGTTTCAGAAACCAAGTGAATAATATGTAGTGTGTTTACTTGTATTGCTGTTTTAAGTTAAACTTTAGTTATAAACTCTAGTTTATTAATATTTATACAATGTCGGGGAAATGAACATCACTGATCAAGACATCCGCAACAGAACCACTCTCAGAAATAAGATACACACATTTGAGGCGTTCCTAGAGCCAGAAACAGCGACCAAGAAGAAGCAACATTGGACAGCTGGAAAGAAAGAAGCTGTGAGCAAGAAAATGAAGGAATACTGGCGCCAAAGAGAACTGAAATCATGAAGAGTTATTTACGTGTTCCTTAGTTGGCCAAAAGCGATTGATGATGGTGACAATGTCGGGGAATAATAAGGGCCAGATGATTTCGAGAAGAAAACTGGACTTAATAATATCAACAAACTTGTTAATTTTCGGGCACATTGATTAAGTGATCACCTAGTGTGCTAGTCAACTCTTACAAAAGAAAAAAAACATCACCTCTCTAATACTTTTCGAAATATATTTGCTGCATACATGGCCTTAGAAATATAGAACTCATATTTTACTGAAATTGAAAGATTATCAGTGTTGAGATCTGCTGTGGAAACCTCTTCATTACCGATGCTTGATAGGCTGTGGGAACGACCCCTTAACTATTAGCAATAAAGTTGCCTGTCTAGAAACTAGCCTAATAAGAGGATTGGGAAATCCATAAATAGAAGGCAAGGAACAATTTAATAACTTCAACCTTCAAATACGAAAAATTATGCACGACCATATGCATGGTTAATGTTGGAAAGATTGTGCAGTGAAGGAATCGGATTTTAAAGTGCTACATAATTTAATGAAGCATATCATGTGCATATGGTTTTAAATTACAGACCTAACTGAGATAAAACATAGTATACGATGCAGCTTTAAAAATCAATTTATGAACAAACAAAGAAAAAAAACTTTTCACCAAACCGATATTATAAATCGGACAAGTCAACAGCTGTTTTGTTGCTGTTGGGGCTTTGCGATATCGTGGCCATTTAGCCCCATATATTTCGGTTTGTGGGTTCGGTCTGATAATCTGTTATTGTGATAGCCGTACTAGTGGGGGCTTGGATAGGGAGCGTCCTTGTCCTTAAAGTAGGTACATTTGCCTGGAGCCGAAACAGGAAACCACGGAAATACACTCCTAGGATGGTTAAGGTGGGAATCGAACCGATCTCACGCCAGAATTAAATTTCTTGGCAGGGACGAGAAACGAACCTGGACTTCAGAGAAGATAACAAAGAATTCCAACCACTGCGCTACGAGGTGGTCAAATCAATTACTGTACAATAGGCAGCACCAAGTCAACTATTCTCCTAGCAAAGATCACTGTAACAATTCTCACGTTCTCTATGACCTGATATGGCATGTCTGTCACAAGCAAATTGAGTTTTACTTTTTAATGTATCTAGAAATTGTAAGTACAGTATATAAGTGCTCGATACGGCACGATATTGATTACAGAACATGAAGTACGACGTTGAAAACGTTGCCAAGTTAACTTCGTCCGTCCTTCCAGTGCTGGGAAAATGATACCTATTGAAATTAATTTCTTTTACATCAATAACAGTAACTTATAATTACGTTAAAAACACTTCACTTCAGGCTATAATGTAATAATAATGTTATTGGTTTAACGTCCCTTTAACCACTGCGGCTGTTAGAGTCGCCGGGGTGCCGGATTTTGCCCCAAAGGGGATCTTTAACGTGCCAGTAAATCTACTGGCACGGCACCCTCACATTTGCGCACCCTTAAATGCCAGCTGACTGCACCAGGATTCGATCCTGCAACCCTGGGAACAGCAAACGAGAACGTTACCGCTGAGCTCGCAGCCAGCTAGGCTATGTGTTAACATGTGAGCACAATCGAAATTCCCGTTTTCATATTACAACCTCTCAAACTCAATATTGTTGTCGATTCACTTAGGGGCTTGCGACATCGTGGCCACTCAGCTCCGTCTACTTGGGTGTGCATTAGTAATTGAGGCTAGGATTAGGAAGGAGGCGGCCGTGGTCGTAAGTTAGGAATCGTCCCGGCATTTGCCTGGAGTTGAGGTGGGAGACCACAGACCATGGAAAACCAATTTTAGGATGGCTGAGGTGGGAATCGAACTCGCCTCTTCTCAGTTCTGCCTTACGATGCTGAGTATACCCCGTTCAAGCCCTCAGATCAGAATCGAAACTAGGAACTTTGAGACCGGAGTCTCAATACGTACTTCGAGACCACAGAAGGTGGCACTTAAAAGTTAAGAAGCTAATAAAATTCGAGCATTTCTCTGACCAAAATATTAGAAGTAAACGCTCAAAAAAATTGTATCTACTGGTGAGCACAGAAATAATATACTGTAGCTACAAAAGCCTACTGATGTAACTCAATTCATATAGGCCGACTCGTTAGATTTCTATTCAGGTCTAAACTCAGGTATCCATAGTTTTGAATCCGATAGTAAATTGAGTAATGAGAGACACCTATTAATATTATAATGTTTATAATTAAGTCCCGGAAGTTCATGCACTATTAAATTAAAAAATATGCATGCAAAAATGCACTAAGTTAATGATTGGTCAAATATGCATCACGTTTCAAACAATATGCCCTATGAAATAACTACGGCAATTACGATCATTCCGTATTCTTTCGCGTTTCTACTTAGAACATCAAGAAAATATGAAGAGACGTACATATAACTACACATTTTTTTAAATATCTCAATTAAGAAACAGTTCCTAATAGAAGGAAATGTTATTTTATGAAACTTCAAGCGGTGTTGACCATCGATAATTATATATACAATTTTAATAGCCATTGATTTTTTAATGAAAATAATTTTACAATATTTACATAGTAAATGCTGATAAAAAATAGTTAATATTAACTTGCAAAAAGGACAAATGTGCTAGGTATTAAAATAATTTCAGTATTATTCTGTGATAGACTCTCGGATTCCGAATCGAAATACACAACTTAAAGAACATGAAGTAACAAAAGGCGCTTCAAAACAATAGGAAATTAGAATATCCCCCTTCTCAAGCAGAGATATGCACTTAAACAGGCAAAGGAGAAGAATATGATGCATTGTGCCAAAATAACCAAAATATGCATAAATGTGCAAAGATATGAATTTGCATTAACTTCCTGGCCTTATTTATAATCTAACATGTTTTCAACCCTTCATTGGGGTCTTCATCAGCATGGGTCGCATTGCTATAGCATACTTATAGTCTACTGTACACTAAATAGGGCATATTTACGCAAAACAATATAGCAAATAAAACTTAACTCTAAGAATACAATTTGGAATATACAAGTTTAATAGAAATGGACGTCCTTACGAAAGTATTTATTAAAGTATTTAAACAGGTCAAATATATTGTACTAAAAATTGTATTATTTAATCTTGACGTATCCGTGTAGTGCCAACTAGTATTTTAGGTCCAGCAATAGTCTGGTTTTAATGTCAGTCGAATCCGTTATTTTATGAAGTCTATTTGGTAGCGTTAGTTTATGGTGTCCTTAATTAATTAAGTAATTAATTAAAATTTGTCCTTTGACGTTGAAATAGGCTGGTATAGTAAATCCACTTCAATTAATATTTTCCTGGTTACGGAAGTGCTGAATCGAACTGTGCTGTTGATTTTCTTCAAAAACTACTTTTATCATTCTAAATGATCTAGTCGACTTCGTCGTTACTTTACGGCGATGCCACGAAATGTACCGAGAATGCACTGAGGTGTGTGACGTCATAGTACCGCTTGGTGCATGTGTACTGAGTTCACTGGTGAGCTCTGGCGTTACGAGACGGCAACGACACAGCGAGCGTGACGTCATCCAGCCAGCTGCATCTTTCATTATTTTAGCGACTACAAAATTAGAGAAAAGCGCAGACGCAAGGTGTGGAAAAGAAAAATATTGGAAAGGCGTTTAGAATTAAGTTAATTAATATTCTCATGTGCTTCCTGGTATTTCATAATTCCGCGCAATATACGAGTCGTTTGCGATTCGATAGTCGATTTTTAGAGAAGTAAAAGAGCATCGTATTCCGCGCTACGAATTTACAACCTTAATTGCGTCTTTGCGCATGCGCGAACCAAAATGTTAACGAAAACACGAAAAGTTAATGAAAAGTTTCGTTCACAAAAGTTAAAGAGATTTTGTTCATGAACATGCTCGAAAAGTTAACCAACACGCTAATTTGTTTATGAACAGTCAAAAATGTTCATGAACAGTGTTCATTAACAAAGTTAACGAAAACATCTTGGTGTAGACGTACCTTAACATGTCAAGAGTTCGCTCGAAGCCTCCAGCCTTTCTAGCATTTTTCAGCATTTGTAGCATTTAAAATGATATCAAGTCCAGTCTTTCAGACTGACTGTCTCTTTTATAAGTGACCCCCCCCCCCCCCCTCTCTATAAACAACTTAGCTCCATTCAGCACTGCGTAAAAGCGATCATACGAATCGAAGTGTACCTTATTGACTAATTAATTTAGCGAGTTTTATAGCTGGAATAATTTGTTCTAGTCATGGACCAATTGGCTAAGAATAACTAGGGCAGGATGTTAATTAAGGATTGTCCTGAGAAGTACCATGTCGTAATAATAGAACACTTGCTACTATTTTCTACTACGCCCTAGTTGAACACTTGAGAGACTTAACGACTACGGATACAATTAGTTCAGAACACGTTTCCTGTATCAGCAACGAACAAAAAGATAGATTATTTTCTCTCTATAAATACAGAAAAGCAGTAAACACTGCACTGAACTACAAATATTATTCCTCATTGAAAATACCAGCACATGTGATTTAGCTTACAGCTGTTTGAGTAATTAAAGGTAATAAGTCAATTAAACATTATGATTAATATTTACGCTCTGCCAAGGATTTAATTCTGGTCTGAGGGCTCGAACGGGGTACATTCAGTCTTGTGAGGCAAAACTGAGAAGAGATCGGTTCGATTCCCACCTCAGCCATCCTGGAAGCGGTTCTCCGTGGTACCACTTCTACTCCAGGCAAATACCGGGATGGTTTCTAACATAAAGCCACGGTCGCCTCCTTCCCAATCCTTACCTGAATTACAAATACATACACGAATACAGCCATCATAACAACACAGGTTATAAATGTTTTACACATCTACCCAAGTACACAAGGCTAAATGACCCCAAGCCCCTCAAATGAAACAACAAACAAGCCTTTCTAAGACGTCACCACTAAGTCTTCCATTTCTGAAGCAGTAGTGCGTTGGTTCAGTTGGGGCAGTGATAAAATAAGGTTTACTAAGACTATGATTTAATTTAATCATATTTAATAAATAAATATCTACCGTTATTGTTGGTAACCATGCTATGCCAGTTTGTGTGTTCGGAATTTAGGTCGCCATAAAGCTGACCAATATTATTAGTCTTTCAAGATACAATTGCCGGTGGCCGAGGTGGTAACTATTCTTTGTTTACTTGAGTCATGCTGTCAGCTTGCTTACTACTTTTTAGTAGTTAAAAGGTACAGTCGCGCGGGAAGGATATAACACACGTCCAGGAGCCTTTCATAGTTTTACTCTCTGTGGTGACATGAGATCCTATTAAGCTTAGCTGTGCTGTTAAAACGCATCATTCTTAATTAGCTCATTATTATTAGCGGGAGAGGAGAGATGTTTCTGGCGACTGATAATGAAGAGAAGAGATAGGTTGGTAGGACACATACCAAGACACCCAGGAATTGCAAGCTTAGTTATGGAAGGAAGGGTCGAGGACAAGAACTGTAGGGGTAGACCAAGGTTAGAATATGTTAAACAGATGGCCTCGGATGTAGGGTGTGGTAGCTATGTAGAGATGAAACGATTAGCTCAGGACAAGGAGGCATGGAAAGCTGCATCAAACCAGTCAAAAGACTGAGGACTCAAACAACAACAACAAAAACAACAATTATTCCGTTCACAATGTACAATAAAACTTTTGTTTAACACAAGTAGCTTGCGCAATGCTGCTTGACTTATGTGCATACTGCACTCTGTCATCTCTGTGTCCCCCTGCTCGTCCTGCAGGACTCCAGCTGCTATTATCAACAATCGCTGGCGCAGCCAAGTTTAGCGGCAGTCATATCATGAAAGGCTAATACTCCAAGAGATCGTAGGGTTATGGGTAATTATTTGGAGCTAAAAGTCCAATCAATCAATCTCAGTCAATAAAGATCTGACGAAAAGCGAGACATGTGGATAAGGTGAGGCAGGGTGAATGGTGAGCCTTCATTCACTTTCACACATGGGGCAGCAGCACTGCTATTTTCGTCAATGGGCTAGTAGGACCGTGAGATGGAATATTCTGAGTCACTCCACGATGTTTTGGCAAGCTTACTGACAACAGGCTCTACTCTCCAAAGAGGACGTTAACCTTTAAAGCCACTGTTGTTCAAATTAATCAGTGACTATGTTAAAATACAACAATCCTTTTTTAATTAGTTATAAGATATTTAATACCCCAATATACTGAGGTATGTGTGGTGCTTAGTAATGACATCCAGGGCACAGTCAGTGCCTGTGGATGCTGTAAAAGGTTCTACTCATAGGGTTAGTACTGCTGTTCTGACTCAGTGAGGAAAGCAATCGCAAACGACCGAACTCCTCATCTTGCCTAGTACGCCTCAATATAGCGCTGCCTTGGGTTTTTGTGGGTATATACCCACATAACCTAACGGCGGTACTTTTTGAGGATCCAACCAGCCTTCGGGCTGACTACCTAACAGACAGACCCCAATATATTATTATCCTTCCAGAGAACGGAATAAGTAGGTGATTAATTATGTATGTAGCCCAGTTATAACGTTTAAGATGTTAAAAATTCGTTTTAGGGGCTGTACTTGGGTGTGTGTTCGATTTGTTTAATAACCTGTGTATCTGTGGCGATTGTAGTAGTGTGTGTAACTGTAATTATCAGGGTCGAGAATGGGGTCGGTGTTGCGGGACTCCCGGCATTTGTCTGGAAAGAGTGCGAAAAAGAACGGGGGGAAATCCACACTCAGAAAGCCGCTGTGAGCGCCGGGATTCAAACCTCCAATTTATGAAGGTGCTGCAGCTTCCCATCGAGGTCATGGTAAGCGATTTAACGCGCACGGCTAAGCCGCGAGGCACTTTTACACTATTTAATAATAATAATATTTCACATGGCAGACAGGAGCACATACAGAGAAAAACTTAAACAGAAGTTTGAGCAAACTCCCAAAGAGAGAGAAGCAGGAAAGAAGTGGACAGAAGAGAGAAAGAGGAAGCATACTGTAGTCTATACCGTATTTGTTCGCGTATATCTCGCACCCCATTTTTTTATTTGAAATTTCTGGAAAAAAACAAGTACTCGCATATATCTCGCATTCATTACTGACGCCATCATATAAATGACAGTAATAACCTTGAGGTAGAAACACGTTCGATTTAGCGCGCCACAACAGTCGCCATTGTCCAGGAACTTACCCGAAGCGTTACTAACAGGAAGAGCGAGCAACATCGAGTTGATCCGAACTTCGATACGAGCCGATTAGGGATCTAGGCGCCGCGTGCAAGCATACGGCGCAGCGTGAGTGTTAGCACGCTGTACATCGTTCGCCGCGTCTTCGGCCGCGGCTGGCTATATTCCCCGCCTTGAGACACGTTCGAATTAGCGATTAGCGCGCCACGTCAGTTGCGGAAGTAAGCCTACTGTTACATCGCAGAGAAACGCAGTTCAGTTTCCTCGAATCTCAATGATTTCGTCTTTACGCATTGCGTCGCATCAGAGCTCGGCCGCGTGCAAGAATACGGCGCAGCGTGAGTGTTCGCACGCTGTACATCGTTCGCCGCGTCTTCGGCCGCGGTTGGTTAAATTCGCCGCCTTGAGACACGTTCGAATTAGCGATTAGCGCGCCACGTCAGTTGCGGAAGTAGGCCTACTGTTACATCGCAGAGAAACGCAGTTCAGTCTTCTCGAATCTCAATGATTTCGTCTTTAAGCATTGCGTCGCATCAGAGCTCGGCCGCGTGCAAGAATACGGCGCAGTGTGAGTGTTAGCACGCTGTACATCGTTCGCCGCGTCTTCGGCCGCGGCTGGCTAAATTCCCCGCCTTGAGACACGTTCGAATTAGCGATTAGCGCGCCACGTCAGTTGCGGAAGTAGGCCTACTGTTACATCGCAGAGAAACGCAGTTCAGTCTCCTCGAATCTCAATGATTTCGTCTTTACGCATTGCGTCGCATCAGAGCTCGGCCGCGTGCAAGGATACGGCGCAGCGTGAGTGATAGCACGCTGTACATCGTTCGTCGCGTCTTCGGCCGCGGTTGGCTAAAGCCACCGCCTTGAAACACGTTCGAATTAGCGATTAGCGCGCCACAACAGTAGCGCAAGTAGGCCTACTGTTACATCGCAAATTTTGTGTTTTTTCGGGAATACGGTCATTCCCCGCGTATATCTCACACCGAAAATTTTCACACATATTTTCGGTCAAATAAGTGCGATATATTCGCGAGCAAATACGGTATATGAGAGATTTTGGGGGGGAAAAAGAAGAAAGGGCCAAAATAAAACATGAAAATTGATTGTGTTGTAATGCTCTCCTTATGGGGAATTAACGAATAAATAAATAAATAATATTTCATTTGAGGGGCTTCGACATCGTGGTCATTTAGCCCCGTATACTTGGGTAAGTGCAGAAATTCGTCTGATAACCTGTGTTATTGGGATGGTTGTATTACTGTGTGTATTCGTAATTCAGGTGAGGATTGAGAAGGAAGCGGCCGTGGTCGTAAGTTAGAAACCGCTCCGGCATTCGCCAAGAGTAGAAGGGGGAATCGAACCCACCTCGTCTCAGTTTTATTTCACGAGGCTGAATGGACCCCGTTCCAGCCCTCAGACCAGAATTAAATGTCTTGGTAGAGCCTGGAATCGAACCAGCATCTCAGGGGCGACAGCCAAGAACGCTAGCCGCTGCACCAGGAGGTGGACTAAAAATAACACTGTTCTTTTTCGCTAGTTACCCGGCAAACAAACCAAAATCGTGTGTCGGCGACCTTTGGTTAAAATTTACACACTGAAATTGGGATCAAGTAGCACTGTTGGGTCAATAAAATAGTATGTCAAAGACGTATTTAAGATCAGATATACGTGCTGGTGTCTTGGTCAATAGGTACAGGTAAGACTCAGTACTTTCTTAAGACATCTGGCAATAGAGACGACCAACCAGAAAAAATAATCATTAGCATTGAAAAGAGAATCCCATGTAATATTCACAACGAAAGATCGATAGACCTACAGCTAGATGAAACGGACAACAGTTTAACCCATCACGCTACTGTCCACGTGAGGCAGGCAGGTCTACTGGGTGTTGCATGACAGAAACTAAACACGGTAACTCTTTCCCTACGAAGCAGGTATTGACTGCGGTACCTTTATAGTTGAGGTCACCTTCAAGAAAATAGCTTCTTTAAGATATGTCTTAAGATAGCCAGTTGTTTAGGATGGTGTAGTCATTAGTCTCGTGTATTCAGGTGTGTGTGTGTGTGTGTGTGTGTGTGCAGGGCCGTAGAGAGCAATCACTGGCCCTAGGACACGCTTTTCTGGGCCCCTCCATTTTCTTCGACCTGTGACAATTTTGGAATTACGGTATTAAACTTGCAAATGTTTAACCCCCCCTCCCTCCAAAAAAAAAAAAATAATAAGAGCTCCGTGGAATTCAGCTTGCCCAATTGAATATTAATTTACTTTGTTTTTAGTTATTCAAATACTCTCCTTTGATCTCTCTGGTTATTCTTTAACTTCAAGTTTTTGATCACTAGGGTCCGGATGTTTAGGACATGTCATCTTTTTACTGAGCTGTCTAAAACAATGCTGAAGTACATAGAAACTCCGGACGGGCCACCCCGTCTTGAAATATGTCATTTATATTTTGCATCTCCTTGCATTTTATGTTGTTATTTTTTCATTTTAAGAGCATTTTTTAAAGTTTGGTAGATTTTTTTGGTCATATTTTAGAGAAATCAGCCTTTTAAGGTAATGTTCCCCCCCCCCCCCCCCCCAATTTAGTCATGTCACAGCTTTGTATGAGGGAGTTACGTCTCTCAGAGTTAAGAAGAAGCTAGTAGCTATGAACATAAACCTTTTGTTAAGTGCTAGAAATCTATTTTGATTGACTTTTCAGTTTGAGCTTCAGATGTCATTTTTGAAATATTGGTGAATTTAGTCTATTATTATAAGATCATTTTCTCCATTTTATAGTGCATTTTTCGATTTTTTTGGGTAATTTATTAGTCTTTTTTGAAAATTTAGTGTATTTTTTAAACTTTCTTACGGCATCAACATCCGGGCCCTATTGATCACTGTGCATTAAACATTCCATTTCCGTTGTATCTGAATGTGGTCAGGCACCACAAGATCAGCCATACTCCTTTCAAAAATGTATGAAATAAAGAGTACTTTTTTCTGAGATTGAATAAAAACGTCAAGAACTCGTGAACTTGAGCACTCAATGAATTAAATACAACTCCGGCAAGTTTGCCATCACCCCGGGCGTAAAACGAAAAACACAATGGTTATTTATAAAATTAATTATATGTTCTCTTTGTAATGTTTTGGATACCTTTCACTGGCTGCATTTACACTGGAAAGAGTCATATCAGAAAATGTCACAATAGTTTAGACATTAATTTAAATAAAGTTGTCCACTCTTAAGTACTTTTAGCGCATCGGGCCCCTCAGTAAATCCAGGCCCCGCGGCTGCAGCGCCGCTTGCCCTTCCCTCTCGTCGGGCCTGTACTGTGTGTAATGTTACTGATGGACAGTAATGTGCGTAGCCTACTTGTGATTGGGGTTAGAATTGCGAAAGTAAAGAACTTAAGACAGATGTATTAAAACGTACCCCTAGGGCCTAGCCCGATCATGAAAGCCAGGCTCATTTTGGATCTGACTGGGGATTTGAGGTCGAATGCAAAATCGATAAACCTACAGCTAGATGAAACGAACAGTTTAATCCACCACGCTGCTGTCCACGTGGGGCAGGCACGTCTACTGGGTAATGAATGCATCGCAGCCAGGTAATTTATTGTAGGTAAAATTCCACCCCACTGCACCATGATACAAACATTGCCTCGTGAAATACGAGCAACTATGCTACTGAGCCACTACGCACCTCTCGAAATCTATAATAATAATAATAATAATAATAATAATAATAATAGAAAATGACATTTAAAATACATTGGAATTCCTCTGACATCACCAAATCAATAGATGCCAATAAACCGGACCTCACTGTCACAGGGACGTGGGTTGGCAACCACGGGACCCCAGCTGAGTCCGGCATTGCTTCCACTTACTTGCACCAAGCTCCTCTCTATCATCTTTCCTATCGAATTCCCTTGGTCAACTCGTGTTCTTTTTCGACCCCGACGATATTGGGGTATCCGAGGCCTAGGGAGTCTTTCTACTTCCCGCCCTAACTGGCCATTGTCTTATCTTTCCTGATCCCTCATTCTTCGAGAGGTCAGACCTCTTGTTTTTCCTTTACATAATATCTCCTGCCTTCTGCTCAATGCCCTAAAGGAAGCAGGTACAGAACCCCACCACTATCAATTATTATGAGTGAAGGATTCTACAATAACGCAGTCTTTGCCCATCAAGCTTAATGCTGGGTTTGCCAAAATAAATGCAATTAATTTTTCTTCCCTCCATAGCAAAACCGATACATAAATTAAAATACAAGTCGAGAGAGAACTCGCTTACAAGTAAGTGTAAGCTACTACGAGCTTCAACAGATACCCACTGCCATAAAGGTACAAGCCAGAATGTTACCGAGACAAAGTTGGAATGGCTGGCACATGCAGGATACATGATTCTTCCATTACTGGAAACACCATTTCAGCTGCTACTATGAAAGTGGTAGGGTCAATGAACCTCGTCTTAGAGGGGTCGGTCAAAAGAGTGATACGATGGAGAAAACAAACTGAAGGAATTGAATTCACGTGTCTGCGATACAACGATACGCTGGTTCTATAGTAAAGAAACGTAACATTGGATAAAGCGGTTTCACTACTACCTCGACAATCCCGATCGCACTTTTCAACAACGTCGCACTGCACATTTATGTAAACTACATCTGTATTAGCTGTCTATTCCCTGTAGGTGAAATAGGAAACCACGTCTAGGATGGGCGAAACTCCACTTCGCAATTATGAAGTACAAATATCAGAAATAAATTAAAAAAACAAAAACATTTTAGGCACCTAGTTTTTTAAATCATTTCACATTGCCAGTAGGCTATGAAGATATTAACGCCTTTGACGCATTCTTTTGTTGTTGTTATATAAGTAGCCTGAGACAGTTTATGTTAAATTCAAAGCACAAAACAGGTAAGGTTCGTGTATTTAACTTTTTTGTGTGTTAATTTATTGTTTAAGGGACTTAGTTGTTGTTTTAAGGGGCAGGGCAGCGAGGTCATCTGCCCCTCTTAACACAGATAAAATTATACAAATTAGATTAAAATTTTGAGGTGAACGCCTAAATACGAAAAAGCCGAAAAATTATACAACACAAAATTAAATAACTAATAAATATACGGTAATAATAAACAAAAATTCGGGAGAAAAATCAGAAATTCAAAAAAGAACAAGTTCTTTGAGAATATAGATTGCTGGTCCTAACCCAATCTCACTTATAAAGCAGATGAAGATATCAGCAGCCACCACGTCATCTGCTAAAATAAGACTTGACTGTATCCTGCAGACCAAGGTTTCTTCGTAGATCAGGAGATCCACACTCTCGGTAAAAATGTGGGCCACGGTGGATACGGCTCCACAGGTAGAAAGTAGGGGGGGGGGGGTCTTACCTTCTCATTTAAGACACCTTGGTCGTCAGCTCGGTGTACCTGAGTGTGTGCTCAATTCGTGTGAAAGTCATGTTTCTGTGGTGATTGAAGTAGGCTAGTGTGTGTGAACTAATTATTAGCGTAGCTACTATCCCGGCATTTACCTGGAAGTGTGGAAAAATCACAATCAGAATAGCCACTGTCAGCGCTGGAATTCGAATTCCAGATCTCCGAACTTCCTGCAGGATTCTAGTGAGCGGTTTAGCGCGTACGGCTATGTAGCGGTTGGTAAGTTGGTTCCTCAGTTTAGGGGCTGCGACAACGCGGACATGTAGCCCAGTGTACTTTGGGTGTGTGTAGAATCTGTCTGATAATCGGTGTTAATTGTGATGACTCTTAGTGTGTGGACTTTGAATTTTTCAAGTAGTTCCTACTTTTGCCGCCAAATGCCACCGTCAACGACTACTAGTTCAGAACTTGGCTACGGACGTAGGAACCTGAGCTTTGTTTACATTTTTAACATAATTTAGCTTCACACAGGTGTAATTAGTGGAAGGTTTCTTAACATACCATAAATCTATGACATGGGACCGCCGGCTTTACTTCGCCTCCGAAGGAAGGCATACTGAGCGATTTTTAACGCTCTTAAAAAATCCGACGACTTCGGCCGGGTTAGAACCCGCGATCTGGGGCATAGAAGCTCAGCATGCTACCAACTACGCCACCGAAGCCGCTATATTTAGCGCGGTTGACCAATTAACACTTGGGTGTATTTGAGGATAGTAAATCAAATACAACGTTAAGCCATTAAAAGCTGGCTTTGTACTCCTGTTTTTGTTGTTGCTTATTTTAGAGGCTGCGACATTGTGAACTATGCCCTCGTGTATTTAGATGTGTGTGGAATTTGTGTGATAACCTGTGTTATTGTGATCGCTGTGTGTATTTATAAATTGGGGAGTGGATTGGGAAGGAGGCGGCATTTGCCTGGAGTAGAAGTGGGGAAACCACGGAAAACCACTTCCGGGATGGTTGAGGTGGGAATTGAACCCTATCTTCTCAGTTTTGCCTCACGAGGTTGAGTGTAACCCGTTCCAGCCCTCACCAGAATTAAAATTTCTTGGTAGAACCAGGAATCGAACCCGGACCTCCGGGGCGACAGCCGAGAACGGTAGCCGCTACACCACGATGTGGTCCTCCTGGTTTTTACTTACCACCTTTTTGCACAATACTATTCCAAAATTTTGATTACGTATCCGACACAGAATTTTCCCAAATCATTGAATATTGAAGTAAGAAACCGCTGACTCGGGAACATAGGTTGGGGTTGGCGTGGTAAGTTGCATGACTTGTGGAACGATTACATTGAAAAACTATTATATTTGCCTAACGCTGTTTTGAGAATAATTAGCGAACACATATTTTTGGCCTTTGTTAGCCAATTTTAAGGGGCGGAACAGCGAAGTCATTTGCCCCTTTTTCTGTCTTTACTAGTTATTAACGGGCAAGCATTTTCCTCACAATTAGGCTACTTATATGTATGAACAGTATTTCTACTCTTTCTATCCCGAATCGATGGCTACGGATTTTACGACCAAATGCCAGTCCTGACAAGGGAACGCAATGACATATGAAATGAATTAAACCGGGCAATGAGTTAGACAAAGCCGCGTTGATCTATTAGGTCACTGGAGTGGAAAATGGCGAAAAAACATTTAATGACGACCGACGATGGAACTCGAACCAACTTTTGTTGGGATATAACCAAGGGCATGTTAATGCGCAGAGCTAAACCTTGATCAGCCTTTTCAATACACATTTAAAAAATAATGAGCAGAATATTATATTCATACCTGGATTTTCCATGGATTGTTGTTATCCTCTGTGCAGACAAACTGAAGTGACCACTGTGCCAATGCTTTATGCGTGTAAACTTGACATTTGGAAACAAAGAAAGGTCTCTATAGCCTTCATGATAACAATACCATTTCTGTAATAATAACGCCAATATTGTTGTCGGTTCTTCTTTCACAACACTTGCCCGCGTCAAACAGAGACGGGTGAATCTATTTCCAGTCGCCGTGCTGTTTCACTCGACCTCGCTAAAATTAAGCAATTGGCCCACATCTCAGGTCCACATGTTGTTGTACCATCCACCCCAACATAAATCTTTCCTAGACTTTATAACACGGGACTCGTTAAAACACCCGACTATAATAACGTCATGTAATGTTCCGTTCTCAATCAACGACCTAGCAAATTAAGGCAATTTTTCTTATGCAGAATTTCCGTCTCATTATTTTCGGTGGTGTTTTTGCTTCATTTCCTCCTTATAGAGGAAGCGCCTTCTCTAATTCTTGTTGTTGATTCATTTAGGGGCATTGTGGCATTATAGTTATTTAGTCCCGTGTGCTTGGGTGTGTGTTGAATCTATTTGATAACCGGTGCACTTTGATGGCTCTAGTCATGTACTGTATTAATTTTGTAACCGAGGTTAGGATTGGGGTGGATGCTGCCGTGGTCTTAAATGAGGACGAATCTCAGCATTTGCCCGGGGCAGAAGTGGGAAACCAAGGAAAATTACTCCTATAAAGGCTGAAGTGGGAAATGAACCCAGCTCTTCTCAATTTTACCTCACGAGGCTCAGAGCAGATTTAAATTACTTAGCAGAGCCGAGAATCAAACTCTGGACCTCTTGATCCGGAGTCTCAATACATGGTCGACTTCTTTCAAATATTGGAATGGAAAGTGGGCAAGACTGTTCAACACTATCAGATATTCGACATTTTTGATATGATTACTACACTATATTAATTGTATTAGAACAATATAAAGATTTTAATTACTGATAGGAAGCTACATTTACCAGGGGCAGGGCGAGGCCTTGGGAGTAGAGCTATCTGCGGATTCGGTAGAAGAAGCGGTTCGTACATCACCGTCGGCCGTCTTTGAAATGGTTTTCCGTGTCTTTCTATTTTTAATTCCCGGCAAGTGCCGGGATGGTATTTTGTAACATGCCACGGCCGCTTCCTTCCCCTTGATCAATTTCACACATCTTCATTAATTTCATCTTTCATTATCTCCTCTCATGAGGCAGGCGTCGGGAAAAGCATTCGGCCATAGCAAAATACCCGCCACAGAAATTCATCGCCTCTCATCTCGACCCCGTCGAGACGGGAAAAAGGGGTACTTCGAAGTGAAATGCCATGTCCTGTGGTTCGAATTCCACGTAAAAAGGAGATCCCGTGGCTCATGATCGCGATATTACCGGTCACGTAAAACTTAAGCTCCCTTCCTTTTAAAGTGAAAATTTCACCCCTCCACTGTCACCGGAATTCGATCCCCGGCCAACCGGGTGAAAAATGAACGGCTAAGCCACTGTGCCGTCACTCTCCCCTTTTAATTACTGTCTGTTAGGTAGTCTGCCCGAAGGCTGGTTGGATCCTCAAAAAGCACCGCCGTTAGGTTATGTGGGTAGATACCAACAAAAACTCAAGGCAGCGCAGTATTGAGGCGTACTAGGCAAGATGAGGAGTGAGGTAGTTTGCCATTGCTTTCCTCACTGGGTCAGAACAACAGTACTAACCCTATGAGTAGAACCTTTCACAGCATCCACAGGCACTGACTGTGCCCTGAATGTCATTACAAAGCACCACTCATACCTCACAGCCATGAGGGAGACAGACATCAGTGAAAAGCCACATTTTACTCTAGCAAATGCAAATGTACTGCATTCATCAAGATATGGCAAACAGGCCTTTTTAATTACTAGTAATTAATTAATTTTAAACCTTACATAATAGTCGCGCCAGGTCAGGTGAGTTGTTTTCTGACAAAAAAGTTGCGCCTCAATTAATTCCTCCTAATAACTAACACTTTATATAATACTCAAGTTTCCTTTGACCAAGTGAATCTATCAAACAAATTTACGATTTTTAAATGTGAGAAACTTATCCTGGAAATTGATTGGAGAGCCAGGTCCCTTTAATAACATTACATGTTTGGGGACGGGGGATCACAACAATTGTCAGAAAACCACACATCAGACCTACCGTGATAAAATTACTGAACTAGTAATTAAAAGAGGAGAGTGATGCCCCCTACTTTATAATTCAAAGAGGCAGAAAGTTCCTAGCTTCTCCAAAGTCGGAGTCTATACCGCGATGATAATGTTATGTACCGTAGGGTATTATAAAAAGGGGCCAACTAATCCAGTATTATTATTATTATTATTCTTTCTCCGTTAGGGTCTTCTGAGGACCACGAACCAATTTCAATGTTTAGTCCTTTGTTGTTCTTTCTTCTTCCTCCAGTGCTCCTTCATCTTTTCGCTGTGTATCTTCTTTCTCTCTTCCGACCATTTTGGGCCTGTTTTCTTATATTGCCTTCCTTGGAGTCCTTCCATTTCCAATAGGCCTACCTTTTTTTTTTGAAAATGTCTCTCTCTAGTGCATCTTCTTCTCTTACATTGTTTTTTTTTTCTTTCAAATCTTTCTTTACTTTTTGAAACCAGGCTGTTGTCGATTTCTTTTTCCAAAGATATTTAAAAATCTGTTTGGTTAACCTGCTATCATTCTTTCTATATAAATGTCCGAAAAATAACAATCGCTTCTTCTTTATTGTCTACGTTATGTTTACAATGTTCCCATATATTTCTTCGTTACTTCTTAATTTCCAAAACTCTGTAGTTCTTAATGGACCGAGAATCTTGCGAATAATTTTTCTTTCTGATACTTCTAATTTATCCAATTTATAATTTAGTATTATTATTTATTTATGTAATATTATTATTATTATTATTAGAAGGAAGTCAAGAGAACGTACTAACTAGCTTCACGCCACCATAGGCGTACTCATGAACCCGTCTTCTTGCTACCATTTTAATGTCATATGTACCGGGTGAGTTAGCCGTGGTGGTTACGGCATGACTGATGGCAGTCTCTCACATCCGGGAGGCGAGGAGGTTCGAATCCCCCCGCCGGCAACCTTGAAGATGGTCTTCTGTGGTTTCCCATCTTCCTTCCAGGCAAATGCCGGGGTTGGTCCCTAACTATAGGCCACAGCCGCTACCTTCCAACTCCTCGTCCTTACATTCCAACTTTCCTCCTTCCCTCCCCAACGGTACTTGTAGCTCACCCATTGGGTGTCCGTCTCGAAGCAGCTACAAAACTGGCGAGCCAAACATGTCCTCGGACACTCCCGGCACTAAAAGCCATACGCTAAAAAAAAAAAAGTCATATGTGACTTCCCTGATTTAGCGTGTGTTCCTCACAGGTTTCTCGAAGAGATAATAATCTCTACGGAAGAAGACTATTAAATGATTAAATGCACAACAAGTGGGGAGTAGAATGGAGAACTAACAACCAACCTAGAGTCATTTCCGGAGCTATGGTTATTTGAGCACACGCTCATCCCTTGTTACACCAAGCATAGTGAAACAAAATTATGTACAATTTCTAAATTTTTCAAATTCACACACGCCAGAGGATTCAAGGCCGGTCTTCAACGAAGCCAACGGTGGCCTTCCTACAACTCGACTTTCCCCGAATCATAGACTGACATCTAACGGTAAGACACAACGCACAGGCTTAAACAATTATGTTATACAGAGTGATTCTTTTGCTGGAGCGGGGCCAGCGGTCAGCTACCAGGCGCGCGCACGCCTACCGCCAGCCAACCGAACTCGAACCGCAGATTGCGTAGAGGCTAGCTAACCAGGGCCACTAAACTTTCGCCAACGAGGATGTGAGTGTCTGCACACAGATAAGAAGGTAACATAAACAACAGTTTTCTGCAAGACTTAATTAAAGGACAGATGTTTTTCTTTTATTTCTTGGGAGTCTGGATGAACTCACTCACCAGTTAAAGGTTAGAACTTATCTTTTCACAGAAGATGCTGGAAAAGTTCTCCTTCAGGTGACAGACAGTAACTTTGGAAGTTACATCGTTACATTATGTAGCTACACCTATACCTCCCGGCAGCTTGCCACGGTGGGTGAGTGGATAGCGTGTCGGTCTACTAACCCCAAGATTGCAGGTTCGCTCCTGGCCGTGGTAAGTGATATTTTTTTTGAAAGGCGGCAAAAATACGACACGCATGTCATACGATGTTGGCATGTCAAAGAACCCATTTGAATTCAGTAGGCCGTGTTCATAGCGGCAAAATTAATCTCGGGAGCTTCCGCCAACACAAAGTTCCTCATTTCTCTACTAGAAGCGCTATAGTGTTCAAGGAGCTTAGATATCTAACCTCCTTGACATTCATAATGATTCAAGGAACAACGAAATTCGACATGCAAGCTACCCTCTGGGTGTCAAATTACAAAGCTTGCACCCGGCATCCGAGGCCATACGATATTATTATTATTATTATTATTACCTCCCAGCGTGTTTACTGTAATAATCGAAACTCGGACCTAAGCCCGTTTGATGTTTAATTGTGGGGTAATATAAAATACAAAGTGTACAGATCAATTACCCGTACTCGAGTGGAGCTGGAGAACAATATATGGCAGCAGATATCCCTCACAACAGAAGGGAATTACAACGTGTAAACGCTAATTTACTTACACGGTACAACGCCAGTCTGTCAGCTGAAGGAGAACATTTTCAGCATCTTCTGTGAAAAGGTAAGTTCTTTAATCATGATTTGCTGGTGAATTTACCATTAATTAATGTACTCTGTTGCGGTTTCTACCTGCGCGAAATCTGCGGCCCGAGTTCGGTTCGCTGGAGAAAGGTGTGCGCGCGCCTGGTAACTGGCCGCTGGCCCCGCTCCACCAAAAGAATCACCCTGTAGTACAACGAATCGTATAAGAGACGTAATTGCTTCTTGACTGGATGTCTTGCCCCGTACGCAAGTAGGCTAATAGGATGATAGTAATAATAATAATAGGCTACAACAATACCGTTCAGGGGCAGATGACCTCGTAGTTCCGCCCCTTAAAACAACAATAACTAACTAACAATACCGCTCCTACTACTCATCATCATAATCATAATTATGGCCAGAGTTATCACGTGTATATCGCTGGAGCCATTAGGACGATCAACCTCAAATTTTGACGTTCCGTTCTATTCTGTCATCTGGCAGAAAGAGCAGAACTCTATAGGATGAAATCGACTCAGATTTCTATGAACCGACATCGTACGACTTACGCACCTCAACATTCAGACATTCTCGGCAGGGAAGGGAACCCGCTACCACTGATTCACCAAGGAATACAATACAGACGGTATTGATAGCGATAGGACCTCAGATTACGTCACATACAGATAGCGGCCGTTTAGCTGTGTACTTGACCTTGAGAGCTCAGCGGTAGTAGAGGGGAGTAGAGCGGTGCGTATTCTTCTTTCTTGGTATTAGTAACATGTATGATATTTTATAATTTCATTGTCATAAACATATTGTATATTCATTATGGATGAACGTTCGTGTGAAACTCAGAAACAAACCACCATTGCGAGATGCGCGCGGCAGATTTCAGCTGTTTCCACTTTAGCGATGTTTTAGAGAGTTGAGTGGTCAGATTTGGCCATTTAACGTAATGCCTTGTTAGTGGTAAGGTGAAGAGCATTTCTATTTGATGAAATGCTCGTGCTAACAAGGGGAGGATACGATACTTGAGTCACCGATTCGAACCATATTTAATACACGTGTAGGACATGACCAGGCGTATACCAGGTGCAAGTAGTAAGGTGCGCTTCTCAGCAGTTTTCGAGAAATTAATTAATTGCAATTACAGTGCAGCGTCCATGTGCATTATACTCTAGCAAGAATCCAACGAGCGCGTGGTGCAGCGGTAAGAGCCCTGCTTTGTAAGCGCGGGATCACTGGATCGAATCCCACCCCGGTGAGCCTGTGCAGTGTGTTGTGTTTCTTCTTGTTGTTGTTGTTGTTGTTGTAACCATTGGCTATTTTCAACCACTACCCATATCATGAGTCACTGCTTGTGGGGTACGGGGTGGTCTGATGGTTGACAGACATGCAATGAACGAAACAGACTACGCCTTCAATGTATAAATGTATACATATACTAGAATACACATGACCGTGTATAATACCAATGCATTTGCAATGCCAATACATTATGTAATGCCACAAACATTGACCCGGATACGATGATTCCAGAATCCCTTTTCCGTCTCACATAACACGTTATTACAATTGACTGCAAAATAAACAGTATTCACGACACCTACAGTTGTACGAATTGCAAATGTTAAAAATAAAAAATAAAAACATATAAAAAACTCCAAGGCTCACCAATGGGATTAGATCCAGTGATCCCGCGCTTACGAAGCAGGGCTCTTACCCTTGCACCACGCGTTCGATGGATTCTTGCTAGCGTACAACGCGCATATAGTAGTCGCCGCACTGCATTTTATTGCAATTAATTAATTTCTCGGAAACGGCTGAGAAGGGCACCTTACTACTTGCACCTGATATACACCTGGTCATGTCCTACACGTGTACTAAAGATGGTTCGAATCGGTGACCCTTGCATCGTATCCTCCCCTTGTAAGTTAAATAACCTTTAATAATGAATTATGAGATAATTGACGTTGGTGAAAAAGGAGAAGCTGGCGGTGACCAACTTGATGTTTTTTGAATGCGCGGTATGCAGTACGTGGGAAGGCATCTGCCGTTCGAACCCAGCTGACTTCTGGCGCGCAGACAATACTGCTCGGGTCTAAGCTGCGTGAACCTGAGAGGAATGTGCATCGCGGACTATGAGAAGTGATGGTTTACGAGTGATGAGGTTTCTCGGTCCGTGCATAGTACAGAACCAAATACACTGGTCGGTGACTCACTCACTCATTCGTAACAACACAGTGGTTTGAGCAACGGCCGTATGTTAGCAGTATTGGAATAGAAAGGAATACCAGATATCACGACGGGCTGTTGACAGACCCTTCTCTCCTAGCCTGCTCTTCTTCCCTGCTCTTTCCCTTCACCCCGCAAGTTCAAAGAGCTTGGACCCGAGCAGTACTTACCATTGTAACAAGTGCAAGTGCACTTATTGTCTGCGCGCCAGATGACAGCTGAGTTTGAACTGCAAATGTCTTCATTAGAACTTAAAACTGGATGAACAACAAGCACAATGTGCAAGGTAGCAGTAACTAACAGTCGATATATTTAGGTTAGGAATGGACAGACTGCGCATGCGCACAACCAAACCCCTGCTCCCCATCGCAGCGTGCTGACTTCTCATGGCGCGCAGACAATACTTCTCACTTGTTTAAGCGTGCGCTCTCATAAGACGAGTAAAAACATATCCATAATTCTCTCTCTCTCTCTCTCTTCTCCATCAGTGTATTTCATCCCGTTACAATTGCCGTTCCACAGCCAAGCCTTCTTCTTTGTATTCCAAGAATCCCGTATAATGAACAGCTGGATGGCCTATCCTTCCTGAAATCTCAGGGACCTACTTTGCAACTGAGCCCAGTTTCACTGCTGCAGTTTATAGTTTTTTTTTTCTGCTGCGACATGAAGGCAAGCAGATCAAGCAGGCGAGCTGTCACCGGAAAAGGGTGAGGTCAGGCGTTAGCTCGGGCCCAGCGTGATTGATAGGGATGTGCTTTGCAGAATAACAAATGGGCCGTTGTATTCAGAGGCAAAGCAATATACTCTTAATTACGATCTTCCTGGACGAGATCAACTGATGCATGGCACCGAGTTAAAAGGTTCTCAACCTGCGATATATTGTTTTAGGTCAGTGGTTTCCTCTTCGTGGCACGCCTCTCAATCTCGAGTACTATTATAGGAATGCTTCGCTGCCCACAGATGATGTGCTACTCTTAACGTTTACCAGCTTTCATGTTCTTTTTGGGGTTGGTACTTTTAATCGATTAATTTCAGTTATCGAATAATCGGCTAATCGAGGCATAAAAATCAATTAATTGCTACAAGTAACGATTAATCGATTGGTCAAATAATTGATTAATTGTTTTGTCGATTAATCGCTACTTTCACTATGCTCTCACAGAAGCAAAACAAACATTTAATTACCGTAATTAAAATACACTGCTCCCATGTCATAGATTTATGGCATGTTAAAGAACCTTCCACTAATTACACTGTGTGAAGCTAAATTATAGTTAAACATTTGACAAACGCTCTTAGGTTCCTACGTTCGTCGCCAGGAGCCGACTGCGGTGGCGTCTGGTAAGCAAGTTCTGAACTAGTAGTCGTTGACAGTGGCGTTTGGCAGCAAAAGTAGGAACTACTTGAAGAAAAAGGAAAAAACAATGTCTGCAGTCCTTACTTGAATTGAAAACAGAAACACACACTAATACAGTCACCACAATTAACACTGGTTATCAGACAGATTCTACACACACCAAAAGTTCACGGGGCTACATGACCGCGTTGTCGCATCCCCTAACTAAGGTACCAACCTACCAACCAACCAAAATATACTGCATCATATATTTTTAAATAATACACATTCTTTGTGAAATCTAGGCTAAAACAAATTAAAACTAAAATGCTCCTGTCCTAAATTGTAAACTTTGAACAAGAATTCAAAATCTTGGCTGAAAACTAATTTTCCTTTTTCGAAACCGTTCCCAATTTGATTGATATTTGTCCTTCCACTGTCACTGACTCTCTTCTTTTTTGTTTGTTATTATTACCATAGTCTAAACAAGGAAGGACACTTAGTATATTAAGGCAAAAAGTAACTGTTAGTGATTTCTACACATCATTCCGAAAATAAGCGTAACCTACCAATCAATTAATTCTTCGGTTAGCCGATTTAACGGTCAGTCGATTAATCGATTAATCAATTTTTTGATGAATCGATTACTAATCGATTAACCGAACAACGATTATTACCAGCTCAAGTTCTTTTGCTGCTTCCGTGCCAAATTATTTGTTAACATACGTTATTGTTAATTGATTTAGGGCTTTGCGTCATCGTGGTCATGTAGCCCGGTGTACTTGGATGTGTGTGGAATTGGTATGATAACCTGTGATGGCTGTAATAGAGTGTGTATTTGTAATTCAGATGAGAATTGGGAAGGAGGCGGCCGTGGCCTTAAGTTACAAACCTGGAGTAGAAGTGAGAAAACACTGAAAACCACTTCCAAGATGGCTGAGATGGAAATTGAAACTTTCTCTTCTCAGTTTTGCCTCACGAGGAACAGTGTATCAGACCAGAATTAAAATTTCTTGGCAAAACCGGGAAGTGAACCCGGACCTCCGGGGCGACAGCCAAGAATGCCTGCCAGTACACCAAGAGGTATCTTGTTGACAGAGCGAACAACGCTGACGATAAGCGGTTTCTCCTAATCAACAATAATCATCCTTCATTGAGTGAAGGATATGGTTATTCTTTATTTTTTTAGGTCTGTATTTTCCGCTATCGATCTATTAGGTCTATTGTTTATGATGCATTGTCATCATATGACTCGCCGTTGACGGGTTTCTGGCTTATATGGTAGGATACCTTGAATAGAGAAGAGTTTACTCCTTTGACCTTAACACATCCGCGATCGGCGTTAATAGGTGAGCCACTGTCAAGACTGTCTGACATTGTCAGTGGACCCTTGTTCGGTATCACCCATGTGAATTCTTAGTTCTTACCCTGCATCCAGTTTTGTAAGAAAAATGGTGGTTAAAAGTAAGTACTGTATTTCGAGATCGTAGATAGCTTGGCCCTTTGGACTTGCATGTGAATCCGTGTAAATAATCCCGGATAATAATAATATCGTATGGCCTCGGATGCCGGGTGCAAGCTTTGTTATTTGACACCCAAAGGGTAGTTTGCATGTCCAATTTCGTTGTTCCTTGATGCACTATGAAAGTCAAGGAGGTTAGATATCTAAGCTCCTTGAATAGCGCTTTCTAGTAGAGAAATCAGGAACTTTGTGTTGGCGGAAACTCCCGAGATTAATTTTGCCACTATGAACACGGCCTACTGAATTCAAATGGGTTCTTTGACTTGCCAACATCGTATGACATACGTGTCGTAATTTTTGACCCCGGCTGATTTAAACTGTCTTCAGCGTACACCAATTGTTGGGGTCGTCAGAGCCACCCTAGTTTTAATAATGCGATCTTATTGGTTTTAACCGGATGCCCTTCTTGATACTAAGTGATTTATCAGGTGAATATTCAACTTTGCAGTCCCCGGGAATCGAACTTCGGCCGTTCGGGTAAAAAGCAAGCGGCTAGGCCACTGCATCATTACACGCTCTCCATCCTCACACACAAATTCTTAACTTAAGTAATTAAGAAAATGAATTAGTTCAAGAGCTTGTCTGTCCTTCGCTTGTGCATGGAAGCTCTGTGAGAAGTGTATGGTTTAGTGCCGTCACGCCTACGTCATCGCAGGGCGGTGTGGATTGTGAAGCATAACCAGTTGCTGCTTTATCAAGCATGATATCCAACCTTGGCCAATTTCATCGCATTACCAAAACATAATTTGGCTTAACATTTTCATAATTTAATAGACAATTCTCTGTTCAATATATTTGTAAAATTAAACCAATCACTTGAGGAAAACAAAACAAAAATTAAGGGGTGCCTCTTAACGCCATCATCCATTAGGACTAATTCGTAGCCTCGCTTAATTTTAAGGATGCTTGCTCCTTAAATACGAATTGTTATTCCATTCACTCCAGTAGTTTTGACGTCAACCCATAAGAAACATACAAAAATTAAACTAAGGTATTATTAGGTCATTGAACACCACATCTGAGATAAACACAACATTTCAGACGAAAATCCAACATATTCAGACAAAAAGCTTACTTTATTAATAGTGATTTAAGTCATTATCGAAATTCTCTATAGCTTAACAACACTCTGGAGATGCTGTTTCCAAAATTTAGTCTATATTTAATATTTAGAACCTTTATTTAATCAAATTATTTACCGACAGTAGTGGCTACGCTGGCTAAAGCGCAGCATTAGGTCATGGGACCAAGCTCTCTGCTGACTCGGTAGACGCGTGGGTTCGAGCCCCATCGTCGGCCGTCCTTGAAATGGTTTTCCGTGGTTTCCCCATTTTCAACACCAGGCAAATGCTGGGACGGTACCTTCTGACAGGCCACGGCCGCTTCCTTCCACATCCTTGCCCAGTTCCATTCACCATCATTAATTTCATCTCTCATTAACTCCTCTTATGAGGTTGGCGTCGGTAAGGGCATCCGGCCGTAAAAACCATCGCCACAAAGACTTCCATCGCATCTCATCCCCGACCCCGTTGGTAAAACGGGAATAATAATAATTTAATCAACTTATTTGTAAGGATATCCATTTTATTTCAATGTATTATAAACGCTGAAGAAGATATCATTGTATATCGAAACGTGTACTAATATTTGAATATAATTTGTATTGATTGGCAGAGCATTGTATTTAATTATCTATTAATCAATACGACAATTTTCTTACATTTTCCTAAATCGGTAAATGTATTTGCTTTTCTTTTTAAGGTCTTAGTAGTCGATTTGTGTAAACCAAGTCGCTGCTGTTCATTTCGTATTGCAAAATTGCTTACACTTCACGACGTCTAAAAGAGAATCTGTCATTTAGTATATTCTCTGGTGTTCATTATTAGTCTCAATGCTCTCACTGGCGCGGTGTGTGTCAAAGAATATCCCCTTCCCCTTCCCAGTCTGATGGAACTGTGGCGCGGCACAAGGAAAGGAGTATCAAAGGCGTACCGCCTGGTAACGCTTAAAGCAGCTCAATAATACCAGAATGGTCTACAGTGAAGTATAGTAGTTACCACTGTACATACTGGAACTATTTTTAGGGCAGAAGTATGATGATCGAATGAAGTAGCCTTAGTACACACTACGAACAAAACTAGAAACACTCCTAACTATTGACATTAGAAACTACATAAAATATTTCTTGAATTTGTTTTATGCACTCTATTAAGAAAAGAATAGCGGTAGCAAAACAAGCCTTCCGAAATAAAAAGAACTTATTGTCAAATAATCACCTCAGTTTGAGGACTAAAAAGTCATTTCTCAAGACCTTTGTTTGGAGTGTCTTACTGTATGGATGCGAAACCTGGACATTAGAAAAACTGGAGGAAACGAAACTTAAGGCTGCAGAAATGTGGTTTTGGAGAAGAATGACAAGAACAAGTTGGATGGACAGGAAAACAAAGTAATGATCTTGTTTTGCAGGACGTGAAGGAAGATTGATATTTATTAAAAACAATAAAAAAAGAGGAAAGCAAAGTTCCTTGGACATGTATTAAGGCACAACTCTCTTCTCCAAACCATAATCGAGGGCAAAGTATTGGGAAAGAAACCTCGAGGGCGTCCAAGAATGTCGTACATCAAGAACTCCATTGGAGAACTGGCATGTGGTTCTTATGGCAGCATGAAGAGACTAGCAGAAAACCGTCAAGTGTGGCTGCAGTGACAATCTTTTATAATAGTAAATGATGATGACTATTTTTAGACTGATTCGAGAAATTTTCATTTTTTTATCTTGAACTGATTTCAAAATTATATTGTTTCATTTTTTTTAATTTAATTTTAAGAATATCCATTTATTTATTTATTTATTTATTTATTTATTTATTTACAATTTAAGTTAGTATTTTTACTGTAAGTTTTAACTAAAATAGATTTTACATTAGATATACGCTGAAGAAGACTCCATCGAAGGGTAGCCTACTTGTATATAGCCTATGTTTCATGAATTGTATTGAAAATCGATTATTTTTAAGAGGAATCTTTAAGTCAATACGGAAAATATCTATGATCACCTATCATGGTAAATGTTATTGTTTCATATGCTTATAAACTGTAACTACTTGAATTGTCAGTGCCAGATCAATTTTCATATTTACACCGCTTAATTTGTAAGGCTAGAAATGATTCAGACACATCAAAAATGCTACATTTTCCTGTATTAATTAAGGGTCCAGAAAGGAAAATAGAGCCGAATTTTGATCAGAACGGTAATACTGCTTGCGAGAATTTCAGTCAGTAGGCCTAATTAAAAATAGGTTTTCCATCATGCAGCAAGGTTGTTTGTGAGAATATTCCCGGACTACTGCATGACGCTTCTCACGCTGTCAGCGGTTTTACGATACGAAGTAGCAAGGTATGCATAGTGAAGTCACTCAGACACGCAGCCTGAAATGCAACCAACAGTTTTACAGCACTCATTACGTGTTGTCAATTACCCACACAGGAAAACGACAGCTAATGTATTTGTCAGGGATCCACCGCTCGGTGTACCGTATCTAAATCAGTTGTTCAGGGGTGCAAATAACATGTTGAGGTTTTGTGGCGATGTCCAAATGTTGATGGTCAGACATGTTATTGGCAAATTAAGAGTGCGGAGTATTGAGAATTTACAATTCCACGCAAATAACAACAACACAGATTATCAGATAAATGGCCACGATGTCCAAGCCCCTAAATGAAACAACTGCGAGACCTTGGAAATTATAAAAAGTGAATATAAAAGTGAAGAACAATTGTCTCGACCCCCTGACAGTTGTTTGGTTAACCCTACTTCCTTCATGGGTGTCCATGCGAGTGTATTAACAGTTGAACTTTATTTTAATGCTCAATTTTAAAAACAACTTTCTTGAGAACGTAGCACCTTTATTCATGCAAATTTGACAGCAGAACATAGACCTCCCTCACTGGTCACAGGTCACTTGTTAGTAAGCCGTAACCACACGCACGCACTTCATGTCTAACATTATCAGCACTAACAAAAACAAATTACCATCAGAACAACGTGTAGCATACAATTAACTCCACAATAACTTCTTTGTACTCCACGTTGCGTAACAGCTTCGCTTTCTTTCTGCGAGCTGAGGGGCGGAGAATCCATGGATGGCCGAGAACTTTCTATGAACACACACATCCACTATTAGGACCGTTCCGTCGATCTGCATGAGCTGAGGCGAAAATAAATGGCAAGACCCATGCAATTCACGAGAATTAAATGATCAGCATGGGTTAATTATGATTATTCAGTTGCTGTTTGACATAGGTGGCGGCGATCGTTTTTATTAAGGGGCATTACAACTAGGTCGTCAGCCCCTAATGACATGTTAGTTAGTTATCATTGTTTTGAGGGGCGGAACAACGAGATCATCTGCCCCTCTTTATATTATACAAATTTGGATTATTTTATTAAATTTTGGGATGAAAGTCTAAATATTAAAAAAGAACCACCTAAACATAATAAAACAAAACAAAATCTAATGATTATAGGCTAAAACAAAAATATACGGAAAACAAAAATTTAATTTTCAAAACAAAACAATGTCTTTGAGTAAATATTCACATGTAAATTTAGATTACTGGCCCTAATTTTCAAAAAAGAACAAAGTGAGAGTAAGAAGTCACTTGTAAATTTAGATTGCTGGCCCTAACCCACTCTCACTTATAAAGCGGATGACGAGATCAGCAGCCACCACGTCATCGGCTAATATAAGTTTGAGTGTTCCCTTTATAGCCTAGCCCTTCAGTTTATTGGGCATCGAGTCAGTTAGCCACTGACTCTCCCAGAATGTCAGTACTTGTGGGCGTAACTGAGAGCAAATATCTCTAGCGGGTACCTCCAATTGTCGAGGTGGTAGTCATACCGCCTCTTTTGCAGCTTGATCCGCTAACTCGTTCCCCGCAATTCCCATAATGACATGAAATGCTACTATTACAATTAATTACCTTACATACTAGAATAAGAGGAGGAAAATAATAAGGAAAATAAACGATGGGGGGAAAATAAATGCCCTCAGCCTTTGAGGAATGAGGATTGAGGGACTTGGAAAGAAGTTGAGCCATGAAAAGCAGATACGAAAGAGAACGAGGAGAGGGTCTACCTCAAATTAAACGGAAAAACAGAAAACCCGGACCCAGTTCAGGAATCCACCGGCGTCGTCAATTCCCGAGCTCACCAGCAGTGAGCCCTTGAGGGCGTAGTTATATCCAAAGGTGCACCGTGCGTGGTGGGCCTACACCCACCTTGCCTCCTTCATGTTCAAGGCCTCTTAACAGTAGTGTGTCGGAAAAGAATAGACAAGGGCCAAATAAGGCGGGAAAATGAAGGTCTCCCGAGGCCTCGGATATCCGAATCGGAAGAGAATAGGAACTGCCCAAGGGAGGTCGACAGAATAGATGTAAGATATGAGCCTGGCACAAGTAAGTGGAAGAAATGCCTAACTCAGCTGGGATCTCATGCCGAAACCCACGTCCCACTGTTTGTGAACCCCTGTAGGTGCTTGATTTTAGGTTGGAACAACTTGGTCATCAAGCCCGGGTATTTTAGATGCGATTTGCTGACATGGATGAATTTCTTAGCACCATCAAATGCCAACAGACTGCATCAGGGCTCGATCACGCCACCTTAAATGAGAGGGAGTTGGGTCAGGTTGTCACCGAGGAGGCTCGGATTCGATTCCCGGCTGTGCCAAGAAATTTAATTCTGGTATGATGGCTGGAACGAGGTACACTCAGCCTTCATGAGGCAAAACTGAGAAGAGGCGGGTTCGATTCCCACCTCAGCCATCCTGGAAGTGATTTTCCGTGATTTCCCATTTCTACTCCAGACAAATGCCGGGGTGGCACCTAACTTAAGGTCACAGCCACTTCCTAACCCAATTACAAAATACACACACTAGTACAGACATCACAGTGACACAGGTTATCAGACAAATCCTACACACACCGAAGTACCTAAGAATCAACAACGAACAGAATTACTGTCATGTTAAATATTACCCTCCAGTACCCCGGCGCCTCTAAAAGCCGCAGTAGTTAAAAAAAAGACTTTAAACTGACATTGATTAAGTCTAATGTTATTGAACGAAGCTGGGGATGAGATGGCGCAGAGAACTGCCTTACGGTAAAACACTATATTATTTTCAAGTTAGTAAAATGTAGTCAATGGTAGAATCCCTGAGAGTAATTTTTACAACACTGAAGCAGACATATTGTACATCCACCAGCCTTGCTTGCCGGAAGAGGATAATTACGTCTGGTTTCTCTCTATTTTAGGGTGCGACATTGAGGTGATCCCATGAGCCATGTCAACAACGACTGTTCGGCTCACACAATTAGAAAAATTAAGAAACATTTACCACAGAAAGGCTTGTTAAAGCTGGACAAAGAGCGTTATGAACATCGTCGTTTCCAACACATGGCGCCAGTTCTTAAATAATTTAACTACAATCAAAAAGCACGACTCCTTATTCACGAACAAGAGTAGTATTGATGATTCATTTAGCCTACTTACGGACTTTGGGACATCGTGTTCATGTAGATCCGGTTACTTGGGTGTATGTGTAGAAGCTGTCTGATAACCGGTGTTAATTGTGATGGCTGTACTAGTGTGTGTAACTATTTCTTAATTTAAGTACAGACTGAAACTTATAATTTTTCGAATAGTTCCTACTTTTGCCGCCAAACGCCACCGTCAACGACTACTAGGCCTAGTTCAGAACTTAGCTACTAGACGCCACCGCAGTCAGCTCTTGGCACGAACGTAGAAAAAGGAAGGAAGGAAGCTTGTTGTTTAACGTGACCGTTAATCTCGAGATCATGAGCCACGGGACCTCCTTTTTACGTGGAATCCGAACCACAGGACATGGCATTTCACATCGAAAATCTCACATGCATTGACCGGGAATCGAACCCGGACCGTCTTGGTGAGAGGCATTCAGCTAGACCGCTGAGCCACCACGCCCCCAAGAACGTAGAAACCTAAGAGCGTTGCTTACATTCTTAACCTATCCAATTTAGCTTCACACAGGTGTAATTAGTGGAAGGTTCTTTAACATGCCATAAATCTATGACATGGGACCGCCGGCTTTACTTCCCCTCCGAAGGAAGGCATACTGAGGGATTTTTAACGCTGTCTTGGGCATAGAAGCTCAGCATGCTACCAACTACGCCACCGAAGCCGCCTATTGGTAATTAAAACTAAGTTTTGGGTAGAAGGCGTTAGGGGCGGAACAACAAGGTCATCTGCCCTATCATAACACAGTTAAAAATATGAATTTTGTTTAGTTAAAATTTAGAGGTGGACGCCTAAGTTAAAAGTTAAATATTAAAAGTACCTATAAATAAACAAATTAACAAAGAAAAATATAATAACAAAAATAAGCAAAATATAAAGTTTTGGAAGAAAATAATCTTTGAATCACGCAAAACTTGATAATTTAGATTATGGGTAGGAGGCGGCCGAGGCCTTAATTTAAGAGCATAAACCCATTTCTAGGATGGCTGAGATAGGAATCGAAACCACCTCATCTCAACTCTGCCTCACAAGGCTGAGTGAAACCAGCTTCAGCCCTCCGACCAATTTTCTTTTTCTTTTTTTGCAGAACTGAAATAGGAACCCGGGACACCTACCTCATCCCTGTCCCTAATACAGCTACACATACTACTACAGTTATCACATCAATACCGGTTATCACATCAATACCGATTATCAAACAAATTCAGCACACGCCCAACTACACGGGGCTGATGACCAAGATGCCCCAAGCCCCTAAACTGAATTGACAACAACAACGACAATAATAAGAAAAGCTTCCACTTTATTGACATAACACACGTCAACAAAGCAAACACCTGAAGGTCAATTACCTCAGTATGTAAGCTATAAAATCATACTTGGCAATAATGGCATACGTTTTACGTCCCATTTACTGCTAATGGTTTCTAGAGACGCCATGAAATAGGCATTTTGTCTCATAGGAGTTCATTCACACAGGTTACCGTCAAAACTGAAATGATACAGCCTCCTGTCTGAAAAATATTCTTATACAGTTCCAACTTCGGACTGAACAGGGATCGAACCCACGGTATAATGTTGAAGACGTACAGAAGGCTTATGTGACCCATTTAACGAATCCCAAAACCAGAACTGAACTGAGGACGGGAATTTGACAGGAAAGATAAAAATGATGAGCCCGGGACATTTAAAACTGGAGGCAAAGGATTCAGCTGGGCTCACTTGGTCGCCAACCTACGTCCACTAGTAGTGAACCAGGGCTGGGGGGGGGGAAGCGGTGGAACAGCGACGTCATCTGCCCCTACGCGCAGTCAGTTGGCATTTGAGGGTGCGCAAATGTGAGGAAGCCGTGTCAGTAGATTAACTGGCACGTTCAAGATCCCCTTCGGAACTCAATTCCGGCACCCCGCCGTCTCTAAAATCCTTAGTAGTTAAAAGAGACGTAAAACCAATTTTAAAAACCACAGTGTATTTACGAAGAGATTTTGGGAGGATAAGAAGGCGAAAACCATCAGGCCAACTAAGAGGTTCAATCGCACTTTTTGAATTGGCATAACGAATAACAAGAAAATGTTCTGCTCATTCCCAATGGTCGCTATGCGTATTGATCACCTCAACGCCTATCTTCGGTACGCCTACACGTTGTATAACAAGAACACAAGGGACTAAAGATATTTCCTTTGTTAAACAATGTTTTAACGAGCTTTGATAACAGTCTAACAAACAACGCTCGTGAAAGGCTTTGTACATTCCATCACGTAAAAGGCCGTAGACCTTGGAAGCCAAATACAGTCTTAATGATTCCTAGGTGATTTCATTCCAGTAGATGTGCGCGCATTTGGACAGTTTCCTAAAGATGGAGATATCGTTCTCTTACGCACTGCCCACTTCTTACTTCTTTTTCTAATATGGTGTTGTGAATTACTCTCCGTTATTAAGTAATGCATATTATACCCATGTTATTTCTCTTTAATTTAACACGTCAGCCGACAGCACATGAGAAGGTATCCTGAGACTCACAGCTACAGAATCGTAGCTTGAGTTGCTTGTTGGTGAGCGTGAGCAACAACGAAAATATAGTAGTCAGCTGTATTTCAGCCAAATTATTCGAAAGACCACAATTTATAAATAATAATAATAATAATAATAATAATACAGATAATAATAATAATAATAATAATAATAAGAGCAACCAAAACAAAAACAGTACAGACCAAAGTGGTCCGAAGATCGTAAACGAGCCTTCTCGGAAAGAATTGAAGCCTATTGGAACAACAAGAAGAACAAAAAAAGTTGATTGAGTTATTTGCTTAACGTCTTCCATTTATTGGGAGAATTAGCTTAAAATAAAATAACTAGAAGTGACTTTCTGTGCTTAACCACTTCTACTCCAGGCAAATATCGGGATGGTTCTTAACATAAGGCCACGGCCACCTCCTTCCAAATTCTACCCTACAGTTACATAAACACTACTACACGGCTAGCGTTCTTGGCTGCCGCCCCAGAGTTCCGGGTTCAATTTCCAGCTCTGCCAAGAAATTCTAATTCTGGTGTGTGGGCTGGAACGAGGTACAGTCAGCCTCGTGAGACAAAAATGAGAAGAGATGGGTTCGATTCCAACATCAGCAATCTTAGAAGTGGGTTTCTTTGGTTTCCCACTTCTACTTCAGGCAAATACCAGGATAGTTAACTTGAGGCCACGGCCACCTCCTTTCAAATCCTAGGCTGTTAAAAATACACGCACTGCCACAGCCATTACACTGATATACGTTATCAGACAGATACCATGCACATCCGAGTACAAGGGGCTACATGACAACGGTGTCGCAAAGTGCCTAAATGAATCAACAATAGTTTCTTCGTTAATACCAATTGCTTCGTTGTCTTGATTTATTTCCGCGAGCAAGTTCTTTTTATTACTTCCAGGGATTGTGAAGTTTGAAATGTGTCTGTTGTTATCCATTCTGTAAAGGTGAACATTGATTTCAATCGCCTTTTTAATTCCTGCATCTACGATTTGACAGATTTCCTGTAACTTTAAAAAAATCCAAATTACATTTTTTTACTTGGTCCTACTTGGGAAGTACAGTACAGCAAATGTGTATTGGGGGTTCACAAACAAAGTTTGAATATACCGTAGCCTATCTCTGATATAAAGTAAGAATGACATTAGTACTGTGAGGCAATTCTAACTCTCCTTCCCAAGTTCTCTAAGCAACTGAGCGTAAAATGCATACATCAGTAGTGATTTACATCAACGTGTACCCTGTATACAACCGTAACTCCATGAAGAACACTCAATAAATCACGCCCCAAACTCGGCACACGCAGTCTGCAAGATATTTTTAACTGTAACAAGACATTAAAGATAGAACCTTAGCTACCGTGTAAGTGAAACAGCAGACGACAAACAAGTACAGTGACTATTAACCGAACTCAAGGTTCATTAAAAAATACATTATGGAAACCTCCTGCGTTCTAATGTTAGAACACGATCGTCATATTTAGCATGTTTCACTTTACTCCACCCCAAAACAACAAATGCTCCCGTCAAAACAGTACTGGTCCTTTCTTTACACGCTACATGGATAAAAATATCAGGTGCATAGACTTACTCCATTCACCGGTGCAGCTGTTGGTGTTATGGGCTAGCAGAGAAACCACGGTTCTAAAAACTAAATGCGATTGGGCCCGGGGGAACACGAATATCCAATAACGATTGCCATCCAGATTGTGGATTATAAGGAAACTTGTAGCCGGCGCGACGACACCTTCAGTCTCATAACCTCGACTTTGGGACGCTACTCCTCATATCAAGCAGCCACTCAATTCACCTCAGGAGGACGGGAGCATCCCCGTTCCTGTCCTCAAGTCAGAATTCAAATTTCTGGCGACACTGTAAATAGAATCCGGAGCCTCAAAAGTACTACCCCTTCATCAAAGAGCCGGCCCAACCCACGGTTCACCTAACTAATTTCTAAACTAACGGTTGCCTTCCTGAGAATATAATAATAGTATGTGATCTCCAAAGAGCCCTGGTTCATGTCTTCAACTTGACACTCATGGGTTACCTGGGTGTCGTGAAGAAGATAAAATTCTTGTACGAAGTTAATGTAAGTTAATAGTTATTGGAGAAGAGGCGGTAGTGACCTTAAATTATGCACAATCCTAGCTTTAGGGTTGGGGGAGGGGGCGGAAAGCCACCTCTAGAATGTGGCTCCTCTTCGAAGTTATTGTCACGAGGTTGAAGGTAAACCTTCCTTCCAACCCTCAAGCCTGAATTTTCTTGAACCCTGGACCTTAGGGAGAAGTCTTAATACGTACCCCTAAACGATGGAAGATGGGATCATAAAAGTCTGGTTCCCTAATTAATTGGAACTCTTACTGATCTCTTCAATATAAGCTACCTCTACGTCAACAAAGGTTGGTTGGTTGGTTGGTTCCTCAGTTTAGGGGCTGCGACAACGCGGTCGTGTGGCCCCATGTACTTTGGGTGTGTGTAGAATCTGTCTGATAACCGGTGTTAATTGATGACTGTATTAGTGTGTGTACCTGTTTTCAATTCAAGTAAGCACTGCAGACATTTTAATTTTTTCAAGTAGTTCCTACTTTTGCCGCCAAACGCCACCGTCAGCGACTACTAGTTCAGAACCTGGTTACCAGACGCTACCGCAGTCGACTCCCGGCGACGAACGTCGGAACCTAAGAGCGTTTGTCAAATGTTTAACCGAATATAGCTTCACACAGGTGTAATTAGTGGAAGGTTCCTTAGCTTGCCATAAATCTATGACATGGGACCGCCGGCTTTACTTCCCCTCTGAAGGAAGGCATACCGAGGGATTTTTAACGCTCTTAAAAAATCAGACGACTTCGGCCGGGTTTGAAACCGCGATCTTGGGCATAGAAGTGTCAACAAAGTAATAATGATTCTAATGTACATTTTTACATGCAATGTCCAGATTTTAGACTGGTGGTTGTGATGTAGGCTGTTTTATGGGAGGGGGAACACCGAGGACATCTGTCTCTGACGAAGAACACATTTTTATATTTCTTTTGAGATAAACGAGCTCAATAATTGAAAATAAAATAAAAAGTTAAAACTACCAAAGACTCAGTAGAGCGAGAATTTGGGAAGCATTGCTCTTTAGGTTACGCCTGGAATAGACAGAGATCTGAAACTGTACAAATTAATCCTCATTTTATAAGCGCAGGAAGAGGCGTCAATGCAGGCAACATAGACAATAAAGAGTTTGGAATTAAACACGCAAGCTTCATCAAGGGAACCTTGATCACAATAATTACAGCACTCACGAACTTGACTGTTTTAAATATCTTCATTATGGAGCGAATGGTCTTTCAGCATGAACCAAATAGCGGATCTAATAGAACTTTCACAAGGTTCGATAATATGTGTGTATTTCTACTAACTGTTGCTTTGGATGAATCTTAACGCCACAGGCTTTGTAAAATGTGAAATACAATCGAACTCAGATTTTCCGAAACGCAAAATTCTCTGGAAACTTAAGACTTGCCATCCAGATTGTGGATTATAAGGCGACTTGTAGCCGGCGCGACGACACCTTCAGTCGCATAACCTCGACTTTGGGACGCTACTCCTCATATCAAGCAGCCACTCAATTCACCTCAGGAGGAGGGGAGCATCCCCGTTCCAGTCCTCAAGTCAGAATTCAAATTTCTGGCGACACTGTAAATAGAATCCGGAGCCTCGAAAGTACTACCCCTTCATCAACAGTTTTGAAACCATACTAAAGTGATTGGAACGACCGACTGAATGCAGCCCTGCGCATCTTCTTGTCAGGCACCTACGGTATAATATGTCTACACGCAAACGAGTATCGACTTCAAAGCAACTAAATTGTTAAGAGGCCCCGATTCGAAATGAAGGCAGTGTTAAGGTGACATCCTGCTGAAGAGGAGGGAGAAAGCACGCATAGGAATACCAAAGAATGCAATGAGAAGAAAGCAAAGGTTGCTGACCAACATGAAAATGAATTTACAACTCAGCAAGTCTAAAAATCGAGTATCGTGTTACACTGAAGAGCAAATGAAAACCTAACTCTTCTAAAAACAACTGAACTGAGCACTTGTGTTTCAGTCAATATGACACAGTTTAAATAATCAAAAGAAGTTTTCAGCTCCACCAAAATATTTTATAATTTTTGTTAGAAACGAAAGCTGGACATTTTCAAAACACATTTACGTAACAAAGGTATTGTAAAAAAAAAAGAAAAAAAAACGTTATTCAGCACAACAAATATAACTTGATTAGTTGAAGCTGGATAAATAACAATCACAAATTATCAGCTTCACCAGTCACCAAGTACCGTACTTCGGAACATTTTTTAAACATTTTTATTTATTTTTTATGGTTTTGCAAACTGGATCAATTTTCAAAATAATATTTTTGGCAATTCTTTATATTATTATTGTGTGCATATTATCTACCCCTTATTTTTCCCATTTTCAACGGCATCGTGGACGAGATGCGATGAATTTCTTTGTTTTACGGCCGGATGCCCTTCCGAATGCCAACCTCATGAGAGGAATTAAGATGAATGAAACTGGGCAAGGAGATGGAAATAAGCGGCCGTGGCGTATTAGAAGGTACCGTCCCGCCATTTGCCTGGAGTTGAAAATGAGAAACCACGGAAAACCGACAGTGGGGTTCGAACCCACGTCTACCGAATACGCAGATAGCTTGGTCCAATGGCCTAGCACTGCACGTTATCGAGCGTAGCTACTGATGTCGGTCTTCCTATTACTATTGGAGGGCGTGGTGGCACAACGGTCAAGCTGTTGGCATCTCCCCACCGCGGACTGGGTTCGATTCCCGGTCAATGCATGTGAAATTTTCAAAGTGAAATGGCATATCCTGTGGTTCGGATTCTACGTAAAAAGGAGGTCCCGTGGCTCATGATCGCGAGAATAACGGTCACGTAAAACTACAAACTTCCTTCTTTTACTATTAATCACTAATGTTGGTCCCATGATGTAGGGATAACATCCAGCATCTTACCGAGCAGGTCCTCTGGTTCGATTCCCGGCTCCTCCAGATATTTAAGATCTGGACACAAGTTTCCCAATTCGCGAGCTTTGACTTGGGCGGTAGTCGCCTTTGGATACAAGCAGTACTCGGGTTTAATCACGTTTATTGTTTAGAACCGTGGCTTCTCTGCCAACAGCTGTATCTGTGAATGGAGTAAGACTATGCGCCTGATCTAAATGCGGTCGTCAACCCATTGGAAATCACGATAATCGGCCCTAGACATAGCAACAGTAGGTCTAGTATAAAGACGTGCGTCAGTGAGCAGGAGTAGGGATTGGAATCACCTTTACAGTACATTGGTTGGTTGGTTGGTTCCTCAGTTTAGGGGCTGCGACAACGCGGTCATGTAGCCCCGTGTACTTTGGGTGGGTGTAGATCTGTCTGATAACCGGTGTTAATTGTGATGACTGTATTAGTGTGCGTTATCTGTTTTTTAATCCAAGTAAGGACTGCAGACTTTGAATTTTTCAAATAGTTCCTACTGGGGCCACCGGCTTTACTTCCCCTCCGAAGGAAGGCATACTGAGGGATTTTTAACGCTCTTAAAAAATCCGACGACTTTGGCCGGGTTTGAACCCGCGATCTTGGGCATAGAAGCTCAGCATGCTACCAACTACGCCACCGAAGCCGCCTTACAGAACATTTACGCGACCATTTAGAAATGCGAGCAGGGTGCATGCATTATGTAGGTCCCTTGCGCTAACGATGACACGGCAACTAGGATTATGCAACGACTTGATGCCAAGTGTTGAGCCTTTTAAAATAACTCAGTATGCTTGCGCGGATAAAATATCAATCCATACCATCCCAAAAAACTAAAAACATTTAAATTTTAAAAATATGTTCTAGATCAGTTATTTGTTTGAGAAGAACTGTTTTCGAAGTAGGCCTATCTTCCTGTAGACTACTGTAACTTGTCTGTCGGGTTGGATGCCGATGATTCTTAAATGACAAAATCCAAAATTAAGGGTTTTATCCCGGCTGTCTGATAGCATTTTAGGGCGTCAATGTTCGACACCCTCATGGTATGAGATTTAATGGCAAATTTGAGATTTCCTTCAGCACTCCTGACACTGAACTTAGGATTATGCAACGTCTTTATGACCTTTTGTTTTAAGAATTGTATGTACAGATGTCACGTACAGGAATGTGTGTATAGCAATGTAAATTTGTGAATTGTATTGTGAGGAAAGGAATGGCAAACTACCACACTCCTCATCTTGCCTATAAGGCATCCAACGTTTAGAATGAAGCACTGGTTAAATAGGGATATTCTTCTCTCTTTCTGTTGCACGTGAGCCATGTATGACGCTGTCATTTTCTAGCTATCCACTGTTGCCAAGTCGGCCGAAAATTTTTCTTTGTAAAAAAAAACAGCATATTCGGGTAGAACTATGTTTTGCCGATCTTTTTTGTCCTATATTAGAACTACGTAAACTTGATAGAAATGCTAGAAAAATTAGATATCCACATTTTTTAAAAAACGATAAACTGTGTCCCCTTTTTAGTAAAATCGATCTTATCTCATGTTGCATTGACTTTGTGATGCCCATTTTTCACACACCTGTAGCTAAATGTGCCGTCTTGATGATGGATTATTGAAATATTTTATACTGGCAATATTACAATTTTCATGTAGGTAAAACTTCTGAATATTCTCTCATAACGGCATAGCAGCATTGAAAAAGTTCATATGCTGCCAACTTTTCTATTTTTAAAGATAACCATAACATGTCAGTTTGAAGTTGTAGAGGAATGTTGAAATAAGTTTTCTACCTGCTTACCCAGAGTGTAGGTTTAATTGTTTACACAGGCCGGGCTGTTCATCGACCGCGGATTATATGCATGAAGTTTCGAAGAACAGTGGGGTGCAGCTTGCTACTCACAGCTTTATTACTGTGCCATTCGAGCTTGTATTTCAGTTGTTCAGCAGTCTCTATCTTGAGTGTGTGTGCAGCAGTTCTGTTAGATTTAACGTGTTGTATTTTACGTATTTCACGTAAAACAATGGAGAGTTTTGTGAAAAGAAAGCGTGGTTAAGTGCTCAGAAGGAGGGAAAAACAGGTCGTAATTATTGTGTTCAGTTATTTTAAGAATCTTAAACCTAACGAAAGTATAAATAATTTAGTCAATGAAACTGCTCTGGCCACAGGAATAGCATAGACTACCGTTTTTAAAATACGTTGTGCGAGTGGACAGGGTCCAGTACTGTCGCCACGCAAAAGGAGGCTAAGTAATACACTTTGCAAGAATAGCAGGAATGTTAAATATTATGACTTTATAATGGCGTTATAGTTAATTTAATTTCGTTGTATGCCTTATGTTAGCCTACTATTAGTATTAGGCTATTATACAGTACTTAATTCAAGTCTTCGTCACTGCACAATCGCTGAATGTGTGGAAAGTGTCCGCGAAGCGCTTTGTACTGCCTCCTCTCATGGAGAGGCAACCCTGTCGTAACGCGCCATAAGACCAATGCTTCATTCTAAACGTTGGATGCCTTATACACACATCAAAAAAAGTTTTGCATCACCTCGGTTCCAAGAGTTCCGGAACCGTTAAATACAAAGGGAATAGAGATCAACACAAACAACATTTCAGCTCGTTTTATTGCTCATGAGACCCACACATTGCATGTTGTACCATCATACAGCTAGACTTTCAGCATTTGTGGTCCAGATTGCAGTACACACCACTACCTCTAATACCCAGTAGCACGTCCTCTTGCATTGATGCATGCCTGTATTCGCCGTGGCATACTATCCACAAGTTCATCAAGACACTGTTGGTCCAAATTGTCCCACTCCTCAACGACAATTCGGCGTAAATCTCTCAGAGTGGTTGGTGGGTCAAGACGTCCATAAACAGCCCTTTTCAACATATCCCAGGCATGTTCGATAGGGTTCATGTCTGGCGAACATGCTGGCCACTGTAGTCGAGCGATGTCGTTATCTTGAAGGAACGCATTCACAAGATGTGCACGATGAGGTCGAGAATTGTCGTCCATGAAGACAAATGCCTCTCCAATATTCTGCCGATATGGTTGCACTATGGGTCGGAGGATGTCATTCAGGTATCGTAAAGCCGTTTCGGAGCCTTCCATGACCACCAGTGGCGTACGTCGGCCCCACATAATGCCACCCCAAAACATCAGGGAACCACCACCTTGCTGCACTCGCTGGACAGTGTGTCTAAGACGTTCAGCCTGACCAGGGTGCCTCCAAACACGTCTCCGACGATTGTCTGGTTGAAGGCATATGCGACACTCATCGGTGAAGAGAACGTGATGCCAATTCCGTGGGGTCCATTCAGCATGTTGTTGGGCCCATCTGTACCGCGCTGCATGGTGTCGGGGTTGCAAAGCTGGACCTCGCCATGGACGTCGGGAGTGAAGTTGCGCATCATGCAGCCTATTGCGCACAGTTTGAGTTGAAACACGACGTCCTGTGGCTGAACGAAACGCATTATTCAACATGGTGGCATTGCTGTCTGGGTTCCTCCGAGCGGCAATCCGTAAGTAGCGGTCATCCACTACAGTAGTAGCCCTTGGGCGGCCTGAGCGAGGCCTGTCATCGACAGTTCCTGTATCTCTGTACCTCCTCCATGTCCGAACAACATCGCTTTGGTTCACTCTGAGACGCCTGGAAACTTCCCTTGTTGAGAGCCCTTCTTGACACAAAGTAACAATGCGGACGCGATCGAACTGCGGTATTGACCTTCTAGGCATGGTAGAACTACAGACAACATGAGCAGCGTACCTTCGTCCTGGTGGAATGACTGGAACTGATCGGCTGTCGTACCCCCTCCGTCTAATAGGCCCTGCTCATGCATGGTTGTTTACATCTTTGAGCAGTTTTAGTGACATCTATGAACAGTCAAAGGGACTGTATCTTGGATACAATATACACAGTCAACGTCTATATGCCGGAGATCTGGGAACCGAGGTGATGCAAAACTTTTTTTGATGTGTGTAGTACGGCTCAATACAGCACTGCCTTGGGTTTTTATGGGTATATACCCACATAACCTAACGGCGGTGCTTTTTGAGGATCCAACCAGCCTTCGGGCTGACTACCAAAAAATTATTTATATGTAACAAATGCAGATTTGTTTAGATTTAACAAACGGATATGGAGAGACTGCCGTGTATGTGGGGCTTTCACTTTCTTCATCTGCCGTCCATAAATTGTACATACAATTTTGGGAAAATAATTAATAATAATAATAATAACCTTATTAAGCCTCCGTGGCTTAGGCGGCAGCACGCCGGCCTCTCACCGCTGGGTCCGTGGTTCAAATCCCGGTCACTCCATGTGAGATCTGTGCTGGACAAAACGGAGGCCGACAGGTTTTTCTCCGGGTACTCCGGTTTTCCCTGTCAACATTTCATTCCAGCAACACTCCCCACTATCATTTCATTTCATCTGTCATTCATTTAATCATTGCCCCAGAGAAGTGCGTCAGGCCTCGGCAGCCGGCACAGTTCATATCCTCGCCGCTAGACGGGGGCTTCATTCATTCCATTCCTGACCCGGTCGGAGACTGGAAGCAGGCTGTGGATTTTCATTCAATATTAACCTTATTATACAGTATTATTATTCGCAAGGATCGCTCCTATAGGTAGCCAACCCACATACATACTACCATCTTAACACGCCCGGTGGATCCGTGCCTGACAGAAGGTGCAGGTGTTGGTTATTGGAGTTATAAGGGGCGGAAGAGCTAGGTCATCTGCCCCCAAGGTGCAGCTGAAATAACACTTGGGTGTGTAGAATTTGGCCGATAACCTGTGCCATTGTGGTGTCTGTATTTGTAAATGAATAATATAATAATAATAATGTTGTTGGTTTTACGTCCCTTTTAACAACTGCGACTTTCATAAACGCCGGGATGCCGGAATTTTGCCCCGAAGGAGGCAGCCGTGGCTTTATGTTACGAACCATTCCGCCATTTACCTGGAGAAGAAATGGGAAACCATGGAAAACCATTTCTAGGATGGCTGAGGGGGTAATTGTATCCAACACTACACAATCTTGCCTCACGAGGCTGAGTGTAACCCGTCCCAACCTTCAGACCAAATTTAAACTTCTTGGCAGAATCGGGATTCGAACCCGGAACTCAGGGGCCGACAGCCAAGAATACCAGCTGCTACACCACGAGGTGGTCCATCACAAGACTATAGGACAGGAAACATGGCCATTACGAAGCGTGAAACAGTGTGATATAATTTGGTGTGAACTGCTTCCACCAACCATGTTCATGGTGTCAAGGAAGCTCTATAAATAACGTCCCTTTAGAAGGTCACCACCGCTGCCAACAAAGCGGACAGTAGGCCTATTTACTGTAGTCCTCTTCATCGTGAACTTGTTATGCGGCTGTGTGAAGTGCAAAGTTCTCGGGGTTATAACAATCACTTTTGTAGTAGTAATTTTGTAATTGCCACTCCATTTGTACTGTTGGAGGTACTTATTGCCTCAAAAAAGAAACTCCAACATATTTTGCATGAATATAATTATGCATTTTTTTAACAGTTGTGGCTCGAGCCCATTCTGCATGAAGCGACTCTATGTCTGTTCTCAAGCATTTGAGTGATCTTACAAAACCACATTCAGGAAGAAAGCTACATTCGCCTCCTACTATAAAGGGTAATTTCGTAGTAGAGGACACAAGTTAATGACGGTAAGTATAATGTAGAAACTGATGTCAATCCAATCGTTAAGTGATTCAAAATAAACGTTTTGTTGTTGTTGTTGTTGGTTATTTTAGGGACTGCGCCATCGTGATTATATAGCTCAGTGCATTTAGGAGTGTGTGTAGTGTGATAACCTGTGTTATTGTGATGGCTGTATTGGTGTGTGTAGCCTATTATTTTGTAAATTAGTATAGGATTGGGAAGGAGGGGGCCGTGGCCTTAAGTTAGGAATCATCCTAGCATTTGCCTGGAGTAGAAGAGGGGATCAAACCCTCCTCTTCTCAGTTCTGCCTCACGAGGCTGAGTGTATCTCGTTCCAGCCCACAAGCCAGAATTAATATTTCTTGGCAGAGCCAGTAATCTAACCCGGACCTCCGGAGCAACAGCCAAGAACGCTAGCCGCTACACCACAAGGTGGTCCAAAATCAACTTTTGTAATATACCTTCAACATTCCAAGGCCGAAACATCGGTTAATAAATAGAAGGAAAAAAACCACACACACTCGCTCCCGAATAAGTAATGATAATAATAATAAAACCACGTGGCACACAACCCATGAAGACCCTTAGCCTACCAAGCAACCGCTACCTAACCATAGAGCCTGCGATTACGGGGTGACGCGTGAGCGTGATCAGCGCGTCCGGTCCCCTCAGCCATTTATCTTGGTTTTCCTGACAAAGACACTGACAATTATCCTAACGAGGCTAAGTGTAACCCGTTCCAGTCCTTACGTCAGTTTCTTAAATCCCTGAAGGAGCCGGATATCGAACCCGGGACTTCCGGGTATGAGCCAGGCGCGCTACCCCAACATCTATACTTTTCTCATTCCAAGTCAGAGAATTTGATGGTTGGTTCCTTAGTTTAGGCGCTGCAACAACGCGGTCATGTAGCCCCGTGTACTTTGGGTGTGTGTAGAATCTGCCTGATAGCCAGTGTTAATTGTGATGGCTGTATTACTGTGTGTTATCTCTGATTCAGGTAGAAGGACTGCAGACGATCAATTCTTCTTTTGCTACCAAACACTACCGTCCACGACGCCTAGCTGCGAACTTGGCTACTAGATGCCATCGCAGCCAGCACCTGGCGGCGAACGTTGGAACTAATACAACGTTATCAAATTAACCTACAAATTTTAGCTTCCACAAGTGTAGTTAGTGGAAGGTTATTTTTCATGCCATAAATCTATGACATGGGACCGCCGGCTTTACTTCCCCTCCGAAGGAAAGCATACTGAGGGATTTTTAACGCTCTTAAAAAGCCGACGACTTCAGCCGGGTTTGAACCAGCGATCTTTCGCATAGAAGCTCAGCATGCTACCAACTACGCCACCGAAGCCGCCACAGAGATTTTGAAATGAGTGGGTGCGGAGATTTAGGTTTAGCCTGATAAGTATATTACTACGAAAGATGCTGGTTAGAAATCCAACAACTCAATCATTCCAAGACTTGTACAGTCGGTCACTAAAGAATGAGCGCACTCTTAGAACTGTTTAGGCAAAGTTCCAACGGCGGGTTTATAGAAGAACCCTAGAGCGGTGTCAGGGATTATAAGACTATATTTCGAGATTTACTCCACTCATTCCTTAAGAGTTTTGTCTTGAGTTCGAGAACTTAACTGGAAAGAAAGAAAAAAATGTGTATTTATCAGGAGTGCGCTCATTCTTTGTTTGAGAGGCTGAACATTCTGGTAGTTCGCTAAGTTGGATACGATATTTCTGTTAATTGAAAGGGTGTTTTTGCCAAGTGTCTTTCTAATCCCTCCGTTATGATACTATGAATATAATGGGAATGAAAGGCTCAACCTGGAAGTATCGTGTACAGTTGGCCTACTTCGATATATAAATACATTAATTAAATAAACAAACAAATCAATATACCTAATTAATGGGATTCTCAGAAAATAAACTGAGGTAAAACCTTCCCATTATTCCCGTTTATTGACATAAATTTTTGTTTGTGTTCTGAAGGCTATATTTTTTAAAATCCGTGAAATAAGTATTTGTCACTCACCTCGTCCTTCGAGAATCATCCGGAATTATTTTTGGTTAAACATCCTAGCATTTGTAGGGTTGAGGTACAGTTTACTGTACTGTAAACGCATGCACACACTGAACGGAACTCTTGTCACATTACACAGCACAGTACACGCACGATGCGTTACGCCACGCCACGCAGTTGGGACTGGACTAGACTGAATTAGCAACAGGCTGTAGTGGAATCGCCTCGGCTCGCGCGGGCTGAAGCGTGATACAACAGAGCACAGAACAGCCAGGAAGGCGAGCCAGTACTGTACGGTGGGTGACGTCTTGTCTCCGTTAAATCATCGATGATGGCATCACACACGGAGACGCATCCTACAGCATAATAAGTAGACATTAAAGGTTACTAAAAGTAGCCAGGAAAGTACGTCCTATTCTTCGCATTGAAACTATTAAGATGATCAAAACTCGCAAAACCCCGACTAAAATCTAGGAAGAGCTTCCTCAAGAACAACAGAAGCTCTTGTCGGGACTTCACAACAATCCCGAACCAATTTGTGGCGTGCAAGGTTCTACAGCCCTGGACAATGGTTTCCACCCTCTGAAAAACTACCAGCCGGTTTCACAGAGAAATGGAGTACCGGTACATGGAGATCACTCAACCGACTTCGGTCGGGTGTCACAAGATGCAAAAGCAACTTATTGAAATGGGTTCTCCATGTGGAGTCACCGTTTTGTGAATGTGGAACAACGCAGACGTCCTACCATCTGCTTCAGTGCAGTCAGTGCCCAACAACATGTTCGCTAGAAGACCTGTTACATGCAACACCTAATGCCATAGAGGTCACCAACTTCTGGGCGGCTATAGTTTGAACAAATTGAAATTTAAAATTTTGTATATAATATTATGTATTTATTGTATATTCAATTTCACACTGAAAGTGTTTCTGACACGAATGAATGAATGAATGAATCAATCAAAATGACGCAAGAAAATTACTGCCACTATCCCTCCAGAAGTGCTGACCGAATATAATTTTACTAGTTCATTTCGCACCTGGTACACCCAGGTATAGTGCCCATTACAATGGATAATAATAATAATAAAAATGGAGACATTATCCAACCCTCAGGCCTGAATCGTGATGCAAATAAATAGAGAATCTTAAAATTGCTAAGAGCCTACAGAATCACATAGAACCAGTTTCTACTGAGGGAATTTGAATGAAAAGGAAATCCCAGGAGCTTTATCAGCATTCGGAGAAAATCTCTGGCACATTCAGGAAAAGACGTTTTTTTTATTATTTTTTTTAGCATATTCTTAGAATGAGTGAACACAGGCTGACTAAAAGATATCTAAATCTTACGCTCTCAAAGAAAGTAAGAACAACTAGCTGCTTGAAGTTGAAATAAGATCTTCTGGAAATAGACATCTTTTTTAATTGACAGACCTACAGTATATTCAGAGAACTAGTTAACAATCATACATTTCAGACCACTCGAACATTGCATCCAAAAGAACCTGGATGAAGGAGCGCAGAAAGAGCCACAGCGAGGAGATGAAGAGGTTGTGGGAGGACAAGAAAGCAATATCAGCTAGATAGGTATAGACGGGCACAATGATGTAAATAATAATAATAATAATAATAATGGTAATAACATATAAAAATTGAAGGGAAATTGGGTTAAGAGCTGCAGCGCAGATTCAAAATCTGTAGTCGTAGAGTAGTTAATTCATTAGGAGAATTGGAGCATCTTGGTCCAGAGCCCCGTGTACTTGTTAATATTTTATAGGAATGGCTAAACTAAAGCAAGCAAAAATCCTTGGCGCCAGGGTTGGAATGAGTCTCAATAACGATACTGGTGCCTTTTTAAAACGTAAATTATGTGAAGCTAGCGATGCTTGGTACGATCACATTGGGCTATAGTACCCCTTTGTGGGCTTTGAGTTCTTGTTGTTTGAGTCTCCATTCTTTTGACTGGTTTGATGCAGATCTCCATGCCTCCCTGTCCTGAGCTAATCGTTTCATCTCTACATAGCTACCACACCCTACATCTGAGGCAATCTGTTTAACATATTCTAACCTTGGGTCTACCCTTACAGTTCTTGCCCTCAACCCTTCCTTCCATAACTAAGCCTGCTATTCCTGGGTGTCTTAGTATGTGTCCTACTAAGCTATCTCTTCATTAGAAGTCGCCAGAAACATCTCTCCTCTCCCACTCGTCTTAATACCTCTTCGTTTGTAACCTTATCTACCCATCTGATCTTCATCATTCTCCTGTAACCCCACATTTCAAATGCTTCAATTCTCATCTTTTCTGCTGCACCAATACTCCACGTTTCACTTCCATAGAGCACCACGCTCCAGACAAAGGCTTTCAAAAATGACTTCCTAATACCTAAATCTATATTCGATGTCAACAGATAGAAATACTTTCCTTGCCTGAGCCAACCTACTTTTTATATCCTCTTTGCTTCGTCCATCACTGGTTATTTTGCTTCCTAAGTAACAGAAGTCTCCTACTTCCTTCAGCTTTTCACCTGCCAATTTGATGTCCATAGAGGTTTTGATTTATTTCGGTTGCATTCAAGTATTTTTTTGTTTTACATTTATTAATTCCAGAATTTATTCTAGAATTGGATATTCACGAGCGCGTATTTTATCATTTAAAAGTACGCTTAGATTATTGCAAATTATCCACCAATACTAGGGAAATTACATAATGTCTACCTGTCTGCTTCTCGCGAAGGTCCGGGTTCGATTCCCGGTCAATGCATGTGAGATTTCCGAAGTGAAATGCCATGTCCTGTGGTTCGGATTCCACGTTAAATCAAAGGAGGTCCCGTGACTCATGTTCGCGAGATTAACGGTCACGTTAAACTACAAGCTTACTTCTGCTTCCTTACCTAATGAATAAGTTTGAAGACTAGCTCATACATAGGAGATTCATTATAGTCATGCCCTGGGCTAGCTAAGAGTCAAAAGGAATAACTGTAGGCCTCCTGCTTTCCAAACAGAACTGAGAATGTTGGCAATGAACGACAGAGTGCGGTAGAAAACCATCAAGGAGATAAATTACATTTCATTTACGCAACCAGCAAGCGAAGTAATCTGTAATAATATCCACGAACCCATGCAACACACGAGAAATAATATCATCATGCCGAGACAGGTATTGATCTTGAGAACAAAAAACGGAATATAAGAACCCTTCAATAATGTAACACGAAACTACGATAAATGAACTCACGGAAATGATAGTCAAGTAGAGATTGAAAGGAAGGAAGGATGAAAGGAAGCTTGTAGTTTTACGTAACCGTTGAACTAATCTCACGCTCATGATCAAGGGTCCTCCTTTTTACGTGGAATCCGAACCACAGGACATGGCATTTCACTTCGTATAGACCGGGAATCGAGACAAACAGTTTGACCGTTGCGCCACCACGTTCCGCAGATTGAAATGTAGGCCTAGTGTTTATGCCAGATCCCCTACGGGGCAAAATTCCGGCACCCCGGCGTCTCTAAAAGCCATAGTTGTTCAAAGGGACGAAAAACTAATAACATAACTAGTGTTTATGAAGTTCATATGTGAACATGATGAGTAGGAAGATGAACGTACTTTACATGACCGAAAGATTGTTTCCAGAATGGATGATCATCTCATAAAGGTGTGTTCGGTTGACCGATCTGCTTCACCAGAGTCATTAGCGCAAAACTTTAAATGTCCGCATCGTGTTGTGCATTCCGATGTAAACAGTTCGTCGGCTTTTATTGAAGTCAAGGCGACATTGTCGTCGGCCTCTTCTGAAGCTACCTTGGAGGAATCTTGAACTTCAAAGACCACAAATGGTCTTAAGCCAATTTTATTGGCATATAATGAACCTAAGCTTATGACAACGGAAATGTACGTTAATGTACTTCCAATAATTCAACATACCGATACGTCTGTGTAACAATATACCGATTTGAGTAAAATCGTAGACAACCTCGTGATGTAGCGGCTAGCGTCCTTGGCTGTCGTCTCGGAGGTCCGGGTTCGCTTCCCATCTCTACATAACGAAATTATAATTCTGCTGTGAGTGTTGGAAACGGGGTATACCTAGCCTCGTGAGGCAAAACTGAGAAGAGGTGAGTTCAATTCCCACCTCAGCCATCCTGGAAGTGATTTTCCGTGGTTTACCCCACTTCTACTCCAGGCAAATGCTTGGATGAAATACACACTATACCCTGTACAGTGAAGGATATGGTGGGAGCTTGGAACAGCTGAGTTGTTGTTGTAAATCAGCTGATTCAAATAATATACAGTGCTACACTTCAGACATTATTTCGGTACTATTATGCGCAATGTATTTTAAAAGACGATCGTCAATGCAGAGTACATTCAAATAGAGAAATAAGGTACGTAATAATTAATTCATTATATACACACCGAAGATATGCTAACTCTATCACCTGTATTTAAATCAATAACTTAAATACGACAAATAGGGCAAACAATCTGTTGGTTGGTTCTTAAGTTTAGGGGCTGCGACAACGCGGTCATGTAGCCTCGTGTACTTTGGGTGTGTGCAGAATCTGTCTGATAACCGGTGTTAATTGTGATGGCTATATTAGTGTGTGTATCTGTTTTTTAATTTAAGTGCAGACTGCAACTTAGAATTTTTCAAATAGTTCCTACTTTTGCCGCCAAACGCCACCGTCAACGACTACTAGGCTTAGTTCAGAACTCAGCTACTAGACGCCACCGCAGTCGGCTCTTGGCAACGAACATAGAAACCTAAGAGCGTTGTTTACATTCTTAACCTATACAATTTAGTTTCACACAGATGTAGTTAGTGGAAAGTTCTTTAACATGCCATAAATCTATGACATGGGACCGCCGGCTTTACTTCCCCTCCAAAGGAAGGCATACTGAGGGATTTTTAACGCTCTTAAAAAATCCGACGGCTTCGGCCGGGTTTGAACCCGCTATCTTGGGCAAACACTCTACAGCTAATACAAAGTAATCTGATGAATAAAAAAATCTCACTATGCACATTATATAGCCTAGGCCTACTTCAAGATGAAACAAGAGTCTGAGTGGAGGTTATTCGCAGTATATCATGACACCATGCGCACTCACTGTATCGCGACCCTTTACGATTAATAATGCCTTTACAGATAATACAAAAGTAAGTTAGTTATTGTTGTTTTAAGGGGCGGAACTACGAGGTCATCTGCCCCTATACAAAAGTAATGTTAAGGTAAATAACTATTTAGCACTGGGCACTCAAAACAATCCACACTGTGTGGAGATATTATTGCCGTGTTTTTACAATGTCGAGTTGTAAGCTATTGGATGACAAGCGGTAATATTTGAACACTATGACGGTAAAGAATAGAAACAACAAGAAAATAATAATAGAAACAATGAAGTAAAAATGGAAACAAAAATATTAAAACTCAATGCTAAAAACGTAAACGAAACAATAACAACGAACACAACCGACACAAGACTGTTAACAAGCGAATGAACACGCACTGGCAACGTGTCGTGCTAGCTGTCAAACTCCAGCCAATAGGAGCCCCCGTCGGCCATTTTATATCGTTCCCGCCAAATGCTTCAGATTCTTAAATCTTTCCTTCAAAATAAATGGTATAGTACAGCCATCACAATAATACAGGTTATCAGATAAGTTCTACTCTTCTCTACTATAATTATTACCACGATGTTGCAGCTTCTAAAATAAACAACAACAAAAACTGTAGTCAACACACGTACTCTCTGCATGATTACCATCGCAGCGTTTACGACGAATGAACTGTATTATGGTAGTCGCGAAGAGCAGAGAACACTTTTTGTGGTCATTATGTGCAACAGGGTCACGTTGGAGAAATTTGTAATTCAGTTTGCTGGATTATTTATTTTAAAATTCAGCATCCTAAATCCAATACCTTAGTCTGAAGAAAAAAAACAATGAAAACGCAGTAATGAATATTCCCATCAAGAGGACTTTCTTCTCTACATTGCCCATCGACGCAAGCAACTGAAGCACATTGCGTAACCAAATCAATACAAGAGAAATTGACGATGGACTAAGATTATTTCCAAGTTGCACAGCTGTAATTTCTCAATTATAACACGATTTATGAACAGCCACCTTCTATGGTCTAGGGGTAGCCTACGTATTGACACTCCGGATCCAAGACATATAATTCTGGTACACTCAGCCTTGTGAGGCAAAACTGAGAAGAATTGGATTCGATTCTCACCTCAGCTGTTCAAAATGTTCTTTCCGTGGTTTCCCACCTCTAGTCCAGACAAATACCGTGATGAATTTTTAACTTAAAGCCACGGCGGCCTCCTTACAATCGATTACTAATACTCACCAATACAGCCATCACACCCAACTACATGGCCACGATGTCGATCAACAACACAGTTGTATTTTAGGGGCAGATGACCTCGCTGCTCCTCCCCTTAAGGCAACTAACAACTAAACTACGTTGCATTTATGAACAGTACCTGACACCCAAAAGGAAATAAGGGAGATCTTAATTATAACGCACATCTTTGCGGCCTATCATGCTTGACCGGATCCAAACTGTGCATTATGAAGCGCCTTGTCATCTGGGGCACTCTGTTTGGATACTGAAAACGTCCGAATAAATATGGGTCTGGCGAAACTAAATCACATCAAGCCTAATTATCCATCAACACCACAATTGCAAGAACTTTAAAGGGGATGGGCGAGTCTTCAAACAAGGTATCCTTTCTTTTAATTACCTATTTTTATAATTTTCTGGTTCGTGAATATTGAAATCTCATGTTTAGCTCTTCAAGTAGGTTAGCGACCTCTAAATTGTGCCCCAATTGATTTTTAAAGGATTAAACTATGCCATAGAACTGGATTTTTAAACAAACCCACTTGCTTCAGCTACGAACACTTAAACAGATTCTATGTGAAGTACGGTAAATCCCGATTCACATACTAAGATAGTATCTGGGATATGACCTAGATGGTAAGCCATTTATCAAAATAATCAAGAAATGAACTACAGTGCACTCATCTCGAAAACTGCATGTAGGCGCCTAGCCTACTGTTTTTCATTATAAATACATAATAACGCATAACATCATTCCGAACAATTTTGATCTCAAGTAGCCATCATCCATCAAGGAACAGAAACGATTCAAAAGCCATACGCTAAATACAGTAAATAAATAACCGATTCAAACGCAACATAGCCTACCATATTTAAGCGTATTCCAAAAACTACAGAACGTAGGGGATCAACTTACATAAGAAATCACGGGCTGACTGAAATCCTGGTGATGTACTTATACTTCGTTTCGACTTCACCATCATCAATGTGTTGTATCACTGGGAAATAACATTTTAGAAGCAGTTTAGAAGGCGTCGTCTCAAACAAGAATTGACAGGCATCCGAAGACTTTCATCTCTTCACAGTCCAGAGGTCAATACTGCAAAATTTACAGACAATAGGAGATAACGCAATCTCACCGTATGGGCCTACACGACACATTTAACACAGGAGCAGTTTCCTTACCTCACTCGAATCCTTCACAGAATTAAGGATATTCCTCCATTACATATTTGACCATAGAACTACGATATAAACAAATCAAAAGTCAATAAATACACGTTTATAAATATATAATACCATGCGTTTTTGGCCAAGAATATTCTAACCTAAAACAGTATTAGTCATCACATGTTCAATAACAAAAGATGGATGGCCTGTCGCTTATTGGAGAGTAACGCACTTGACAGAGGTTACTGTTACAATTCAAAATTAAACAATGTAGTTGTGTACTCACTGTATTTGAACCCGAAGATTTTGAACAATAATCCAAAAATACAGCCAAACCACATGTTGAGTTCCGTTGCACTTTGCAGTACATAATTATTTAACACATCATACACTTAATTCACTGTGTCAATTAATGCCGATTTCGGTTATAATTCTTTCAAGGAGATTCTATAAAAGGAACTTTTCAGTCACCGCCTTCATGATCATAGCTACGGGAATTGTGACGATAGTATTTAAAATACGTCTGTCTCAGACCGAGATCCATGAGCACATGCAAGCTGCCGTGATTGTTGACTGCACATGAAACAAACAAAACATATCTACACACTCAAGAAGCTGTTGTGTCCGTTATGCACAGCCTGCTCGGTCTTGCTTGCATGACTACAATACCTGCAGAGCAGAATACAACAGGGTGGGGAACCTTTTCCGGCAATGGCAGTGGAGCACGTTAAGGTTTCTGAAACCTGCTACTGGGTCGGGTCACACTAAAGAAAGGCGGAGGGTTCTAAACAAATGTATATGATTGTATAAAACAGCTGCTTCTACGGCCACCTTTCGTAATGTTGAGGTAGTTGCTGTATTTGTAAAAGGGGGTTGGGGATTGGATTGAGAATGAGGCGGTCGTGCCCTTCGGTTAGGAACCATCCCAGCATTCGCCCGAAGTAGAAGTGGGGGGGGGGGGGGGGGACGACGACGGACGGACCATGGAAAACCAATTTCAGGATGGCTTACAGTAGGTGGGAATTGAACCCTCCTCTTCTCAGTTTTGCTTCGCAAGGCAGAGTGTACGTCGTTCCAGCCTTCACACCAGAATTAACATTTCTTGGCAAAACCAGGAATCGAATCCAGACCTCCGGGGCGACAATCAAGAATGCTAGCTGCTACACGTTCTTGTGGTATCTGTACTAGTAAGTGTGTACCCTACTTATAATACATTGTAGAATGGGGAAGAAGGTGGCCGTGGTTATAAATTAGGTGCCATCCCGGTATTTAAATATGAAGTTGTTGTTTTTTTTAATCTTAGTTTTGTACAGGCAGTCGATAAAGCTCAACCCGACTTCAAGCTGTTAACATTGGACGGTTATTTTTTTTTACCACCTGCCACTGTCAAACAGGTTCGGCTTGTTTGCCGTAGTATACTGCACCTGCCCACACATATTACTGTCTTAATACATTTTAGTATTTCTTTTATGTTGAGTTTATGATAACGCCAGAGAAGCAATTTTTAAACTTCATCTATCAATACAGATATCACAAAATACTTCGATTTTCTCTCCCAACATTCAGGAATATTGATTTATTATTAAACTAGCAACCCGACCCGGCTTCGCCCGGGAAAAGTAATGAATGCATTACGTGATAAGCGCTTTTTTTTTTCAATGTCAACGAACAACTACCAATATTCGTTTTACGTCTCGGCATGATGGGTTAAAATCACTGACTGGACTATTAATTATATTATCATGGAGATGCATGTGTAACAAATTCTTGTCTGACGTAATTTAACAATGGCGAGGTGCATGAAACACAAATCCCCCTTCCGTCCAATCTTAACTTGACTGTGAATTTTGCGGAACTCTTCTCTAAAGTTTTTAACTCGACACGACTCGACAGTTTGCTGCTGGCTGTATCTGGGGCAATAAACTCGTCCGCTAGCTAAGCTGTAACTGGGGTGATAGACTCGCCCCTAGCTAGCTCGTAAACTGTCGCCTCAGTAGTTGATTGGACATGGTTGGAAGAAATTAAAACGTAAAAAAGCACTTATAGAGGGCGATTTATTGAAGATAGACATATGCTCTCGCGGACTTTTTGTAGAACTTTTCATGCTGAACAATTCTTACACTCATAGTATTTAGATATTTTTAACGGTTTGCTCAGCGTAAGCTTACAAAACGCTCAGACGCCAGGTTTTTTCTCTTCAATTTTTCCACTGAAATAGTTACTGCTCGGCTTCCTTTGATCATAAATAAATTATTTTCTACAGAAATCATCCTCGAGATATCCTATACAGAATGGTGAAATCCGCATCAAAATCCATCCAGTGGTTCTCGAGTTTACCCGTAACATCCAGGAATCGGGGACTTTGTTTTATACTAAGTAGAGATATGTATCATCAGACGTGCACAAGATACAATTAAAAATAGTTAATAAGGATTACCAATCATGAATTACAGTAGAAGTAAAAATTATAGTAGACTAAGGATTTCGGGGAGCTTGATGACGTAATGGCTGCGATGCTCGTCTTTCAACCGGACGATCGGAGTTCGAATCCCGGTGACAGCGAAGGGAATTTTCACTGAACTCCGGTGACCTCAAAAGAATTGTATGTATGTATGTTGATTTGTCTGATAACCTGTGTTTCTATGGTGGCATCAGTAGTGAGATTGTAAATGTAAATTATTGGGGTTAGGAGTTGGTGGGGGGATTGGTAGATGCCCCAGAACTTAAAATAAGGTCTCATTCTGGCATTTGCTTAGAGGGAGTATGAGAAAACCCTGATGGGAGGGGGAAACCACACTCATGATGCTCGCTGTCATTACGAGGATTCGAGCCACTTTATCTCCAGGCTAGCTGCAACTCTCAATCATAGACGTGATGGGTGATTTTACACACACAGCTACGCCGTGGAGAGAAAATTGAATAATAATAATAATAATGTTATTGATTTTATGTCCCTTTTAACTACAGTAGCTTTTAGAGACGCCAGGTGACAAATGATTTGTCTCGGGTATGGACCGTCCATGGTACAGTTTGTTTACCCACCTGATTGGAATACAGGAGAATCGGCTTCTAAAGACCCCACGGCGTTCACATTTTACTATTATTCTTCAAAATATTTGATTATATAGACTCATTTAGTTAATTCATTTGAGGGACTTTGAACACCGTGATCATCAGTCCCGTGTATTTGGGTGTTGTTGTATTTATGTGATTACTGTAGTAGTGTGTGAAACTGTATTATGGACAGGGATGAAGTAGATGCCCCGGAACTTGAGGTAAGGTACTATCCCGGGTTTTGCCTGGAGAAAGTGTGGCGAACCCCGGGGAAAACACCCAGGATAGTAGCTGTCAACGTCGGGATTCAATCCAGCGATCTCTGGACTTGCTACAGCTTCCCTCGCCAACGTGTTGCACGATTTAACGAGCACGGCTACGCCACGGGGTAAATTATAGAACTATGCAAATGTCTTAGAGAGGACATATTAAACCACCACCCCGTCCGAAAAGCAGGAGATTCTGGTTCGAATCTTGACTGCGATCACATTTTTAAGTCTTATTCAACAGATATTTCATTATAATTCCCACTAATGCCTTCTTCTACAGTATTTAAAGGTACTGTAATTTTATGGACTTTAATGAGCAATAACCACGTTGAACGAGTCAAAACTGCGGTTTAATCGACAACGGCGAGACGTGACCTTACTATTAGGACCAAAGAATATCAGTGAACCTTTTACAGTCCAAAACTCCGACATGGACCACAACTACCTTAAGATCTTAAGATTATACCGTGTCAATGTTCAAGTTGCTAAACTGAACTACAGACAAAGATGAGTTGTTCCTCAATCGAGCAATCGTATTAACTTGATGACATTATCAGAGTTCGATCTTGAGATCCCATCTCCACCAGTCCAGTCGTTACTAAATGAGCCATTCATTTCTTCTTAACTGATCGATCATAAAGGCAATATAACGTCCAGACGAGACGAGAGAGATAGACAGTGCACGAGTCAAGACATCGCAAAAAAGACAGCGAGGGAAGAAGTGCAAGTAATGAGATGAAGGGAACGTAATAGACCTTTCGTGGTCTCTCTGTGTCCAGGCCCCAATTCTAGCAAAAACACATGGGTGAAAAATGAAATTTGACGTATACCATGGGACTGGGTGGGAGAAAATAAAACCACCAGCGACACGGGAAGCATATCACATTTATGTTTACACTATTATCAAAACAAAATAAGACAGACAGGTTTTTATCGAAATGCCTTTCCTTTCTGAAATTACTATTATTATTATTATTGCCAAATGCACATGGCGAGTGCAGTGTGTTTCGTGAAGCTCTTGAAAAGGCCAAACATAGTGGAAAATGATGCAGATTCTTCAGGCAAATATGCACAGGAGTCAAACTGCCAATGACCAATTGACACAGATGACCTTCGAGATTGGAGCAGACATCACTATTCTCAGCGAACAGTCGACGATCAGGACAGAGATCACTCAGGATAGTGAAGAAGACATGAAGGAAGAAGAAGAAGAAGAAGAAGAAGCATAAGAGGCTTCTAGTACGACGTCGCCCTGAAGTAATGCGAGAGCGGTTCCGGGGCGGAGTCACACGTCGTGGGAGAAGGGTGTGTGGTTTTTTGTGGGTAAGAATCTCACACCCACAAGCGCCTCAGGCAAGATTTTCCTCATCCCCCCCCCCCCCAAAGGAAAAAAAAGCATTGCTGGTAAATTACGGTATAACTATACGGACTTCAGGGAACCTAAGTATAGTTACTAAAGCAGCCAGTTCTAAGCCAGAAAGTCAAATTCGCTACCCATGAACATTCGGACGATTCGAGTTGTTGAGAGAATGATTGCATTTTGCATTAGTGAGTATTCAAATCCAGGTCTTTAAGACGCTGGAGCAAGGTACGTACTTGGGATAGAGACAATGATACGTATGGTCTTTACTCGTTCTACTGTAGGCTACATGCCATTGCCTCTTGATAGGGCCGACCAACTCACTATATTTTCGATATGCTTGAATTTGAGATTATTGGTGTTAAGGATCGCAACATCAATCAATCAATGTTATTATGATTATTATTATTATTATTATTATTACATGTTTTGCAGTTGAGTAACACAATTGTTTAGAATTATGGTTTTCTCCCCTCAAATTTTAGATAAGAGGAGATATACTGTATAAATGCTTTAACAAACTATACAGAGACCAAGGGAATTCCAGTGGAGTCGATGCATTTAAACAAGACTGTACACGGCATATCCTTATCAATAACAGAGAGTGAAAGAGCTTTCAACACAATGAGCGAGACCAATACATAAAGGAAAAAATGCCAGTTGATTACAAGATCAAGTGGGATTACGTTCATACGTTGCATTGTGTCTCCAGTGCCATAATTCACATGAAGTCATGCCTGCGGAACGGAAGCACGTTAATACTGATTTTCACTCCCAGTAGCCTACGTCGCCGCTACCAATGTTTTGGTGAAGATTATTGCGAGCTGCTTATAAATTGCAGTAACGGGGATTAATTAGTGCAAAAAGATTTCTTAGGCCCCTTAAAACAGTTATCATGACAATAGTATGCCTCTGTATAAGGGCGATGGTGTTGGTGCAGTATACTGAGGTTATCAGCTGCAAAAAGCGTTGGTGCTTTCCGATCCTTATCCTTGAGCGCTCCAGCTCTGTAGTAGTATTCATTATCATCCATAAAACAAATAAATACACCGGGCGAAGCCGGGCACTACTGATAGTAGTGAATAAAATCCAGCGGTAACGTTCTCGCTTGCTGTACCCAAGGTTGTGTCATAAAATAATTAGTAAAAAAGGTTTACTAAATACAGTCCTAAACTCCAAATTGATGGGAGAAGAAACAAACACCGACATCCATTGGTCACAACCGGAAACAGACAGTTATATTCAAAAAAAGTACATTTGACTTGTACGGTATACAAAAACAAAAGAAGAACACTATGAGAAATACAAAAACAAAAGAAACACACTATGAGAATTTGTGAATGCAAACTCACACTTCCCCCCTTTCACAAATTGCAAAAAAAAAACTTAAAACCAAAAAAAATACATAACTAGCCTTACACTAACAATAAACATTTGCATATCATTCCTTGTATGGTAGCAAAGGGCAACATACAGGTCATGATCTGGGCTAAAATACAGACATGGATCACATTTGCTTTGATTTAAGCCAAGCTTGACAAGTTGTGCAGTGATACAATTGTGCCAATCTTTACCAGCTTGACACAAACCGTAAATACTCTTGTTGAGTTTTAGCACATAGTCGGGTATTCTACACTGCAAAAACCTTCTGGTTGAACTTACAAATACAGTTTCCTTAATTTTGCTATTAAGGTATGCCGATACAATGTCCAAATGACAATTATCCCATTCACGCTCTACTCCTATGGCTATAAGGGTCCTAATAGTTTTCCTTTTTACCACAGGACTGTAGGATTCAAGGAAATCTGTACCGTTTATCTGACTGAAACCTTGAGCTACTAAACGTGCTCTATACCTAAGTACTTCACCTTCTTGGTTTCGTTTAGTTTTATACACCCATTTGGTGCCTATGACAGTCTTGCCACCTGAATCTTCTGCAAGTGTCCACACATTATGTTTTTCCAAGAGGGCAATCTCTTGGTTCATTGCTTCAAACCATTTATCTTTGTCATCTCGTGAGGTGGCTTCTTGAAAAGACACCGGATCGTTATATTCTGGCCTCAACATGACAATGCGACATTTGACCTTGACTTCATTACAACACACACACTTACTGGGACTTTTTCTCTCTCTACTCGACCTGCGTAATACTGTGTGTTCAGGCTGTAATGGAACGACATCAGAATCTGACAAAGAGGCATCACTATCACTTGTTACAGAATTTTCATTTCCTGATTCGGCTACTTCGTGTTCAAACACGTCACCTCCACAATCTTTCTGCTCGACAAACACTTCTTCAACTGTTCTAGGTTCAAAATCTATCTGAGTTTCAGGTTTTTCCTGGGCTTTTACAGAAAACGGAAATACATCTTCAACAAATTCTACATTCCTGGATTTAATGACACATTTCTTTTCGATGTCCCATACACGGTAGCCCCTCGAGTCATCGGGGTACCCTAGCATTGCACCAACATTTGCCCTTGGCACTAACTTTTCCACATTACGTTTATGGATCCAAACTTTACAACCAAATGATTTTAACATAAGCAATTCCTGGTCTGACAACTTTCTACTTGTCCACAGTTCAAATGGGATGTTCTTTACAGTTGATGACACACACCTATTCTTTATATAGCAGGCTGTGCTGATGGCTTCCCCCCAAAATTGAACTGGCATGCCTGACTGAATGAGCATGCACCTACTAGTGGTGAGAAGTTGCTGGTTGAGGCGTTCAGCAACACCATTCTGTTGGGGAGAGTAAGCCATTGTTAACCTACGAACAATACCTTCCTTTTCAAGATAGTTACAAAACTCTGTACTTAAATACTCTCCACCGTTGTCTGAATGGAAAGATTTCAACTTGGTCCCTTGTGCTGTCTCCATTAGGGCCTTAACCTTGAGAAACTCATTAAATGCATCACTCTTATGCTTAAGAAACCTTACATATGAGAATCTGGTACAATCATCAGTAAATGTAATAAAATATTTGCTACCTCCAATCGATGGGTGCTCTAGCTGGCATACATCAGAGAACACAACATCTAATGGCTACTGAGGTACATGATCTCTTTCATTAAATGTAAGTCTTTTCATTTTACCTTGTTTACAAGTATCACAATCAAGATTCTTTTCTTTGGGTATAAAATCACGATCTGGAATGTTCAGAGCATGGCCAAAACGCTGATGCCATATTCCGCTAGTTACAGCTTTGTTGCTCTTAGCATACACAACCTCCACCTCGTCATTACAAGCAAATTCTTTCCCTTGTTCTACCATAAAATAATCACAATTTACCTCATACATATTTCCAACAGCCTCACCCGTAAGGAATATACCCTCATGATCTGACAATACAACTTTGCTATCTTTAATGGTTACGACTGCACCTTTCCTGTCAAATTGACCTACAGATATTAAATTGTCTTGAAGACCTGGGACATACAACACTCTTTTCAGTTTCAGAAAAGAACCTCCACACTTGTCAGATAGCTTCATAAGCCCACTTCCCATACCACATACACTAACTACGGATCCATCAGCTGTGTCTACACTACCAGAAACCTTTGGGGTGTAATCATACAGAATATCCTTATAAGGTGTCAGGTGCTCAGTGGCTCCTGAATCTACATACCACCTGCGTACACAATCAGATGCATCATCCTTGCTTTCAGTTGCCACATAAGCCTTTACCTTAACACCACTAGCATTAACCTGAACACATTCATTTGCTGCCTCATCGTCCTTTACCGTGGCAATAACCTCACGATTCTTAACCTTAACATTTTCCTCGAGTCCATTACTACAATTCCGGGAAGTATGACCTATCTTGGCACAATTAAAACACAAAACTGAACCTTTCTTTCTTGCTTCATGAACTAAATCACAGAACTTCGCAATATGCCCCTGTTCTTGGCACTTATAGCACATGAATCCACCACTACCTGTTGGCTTGTTGACACTTTTGCTGCTGTTGACGACCTCCTTGGAATTTAAGCGCATGGCTGCCACCATTGCCTTCACGCTTTCACCCTCAGATTCTTCCTTCTTCAGCCTCGCATAAATCTCCTGTTCTCGCTCCATCTTTAGTTTGTCCAACTTGTTCTTTCTCTCCTCCAACAATAGTTTGGCTCGCACTACCTTTACACGTAAGTTTTCTTCATTGCTTTCCAATGAACGTATCAAATTTTCGTACTCCCGCTTTTCCAGTCCTCTGAGAATAAAAGCAGCTTTGGCCTTATCCGTAAATTTTATACCTACATCGTTCAACCGTGCACACCAAGTAAGCACTTTATCAACAAATGTACGCATGCTAATGTCACTAGTTTTCTTAAAAAGACACAATTCTTCTAACATCGTCACAATTTGAAGGACTCCGGTATCGCAACATGAAGTCAGAAGATTCTGCCATGCTTCCTTAGCTGTCTCCGCTTCTTTGATATCACCTAGGAAAGGGTCGGTGACCAAACCTATGAGCAAGTTTTTCGCGTCTTGATCTTTGCCCAGTTGGGCCTCGGAGTACTCTTCAACGGGTGTATCTTCTACCTCTCCTGTATCGGTCTTTCGTGGGAAACCTTGAACAGCGTCCCACAGACGCCTTGTTTGAAGCAATGCCTTTGTTCGGGTGCTCCACGCTTCCCAATTGTCGTCCTGTAACCTCACTATTGCAACTACTCGCTCGCTGCTTCCCGTAGCTGAATCCATGTTAGTATGTATACTTAAAATAAAACGTACAAATAGTCCTCACAATAGAAAAATCGTCCACAAAATTCACCAAAAACTATCTTGGATGCACACTTAACTGCCGTCCACATGTGCGCCGCACATATCAACACCTTTTAACGACCGACATTCTCCCATCACAAAGTCCACACATTAAGAGCAATAAGCGTTTAACTGGGCTCATAACCTGTCATAAAATAATTAGTAAAAAAGGTTTACTAAATACAGTCCTAAACTCCAAATTGATGGGAGAAGAAACAAACACCGACATCCATTGGTCACAACCGGAAACAGACAGTTATATTAAAAAAAAGTACATTTGACTTGTACGGTATACAAAAACAAAAGAAGAACACTATGAGAAATACAAAAACAAAAGAAACACACTATGAGAATTTGTGAATGCAAACTCACAGGTTGCAGGATCGAATCATGGCACAATCAGTTGGCATTTGAGGGTGCGCAAATGCGAGGGAGCCGTGTCAGTAGATTTACTGGCACGTTAAAGATTCCCTTCGGGGCAAAGAGAAAAAGTATTAAAACGGGGCGTAAAACCAACATTATTATTGAATAAAATCAAAGCATAACTACCACGTGCACAAACAATACAGTCCAAGACTGTGGCGGCGATATTTAGTTCTCAGATTGTCCTCATTAACGAACGGCTTGCTTTCGAACCTATGTTCGGCGGCCATGTTTACATTAGATGGAGCCAGGGCTTTCCCAGCACGGGGCACAGCGTTTTCAACTCTGCAACACTGGAGACATGACAAGCGAGCTGGACCCTGAACTCCACATCTAGTGATACAGGAAGCAGTCGACCAGCGACCATTCATAAATATGGTATTGTTGGCGCGTGGTGCTGTGTAATGTTTGAGTCACCGGTCGTTAATGAGGAATTTGAGAGAACTAGAGTGTAGGTGAGAAGAAGGAAGTGGCGGAGAGGGGTAAGATCGGAGAACTGCCGGACGTTCAAGTTCAGTGTCCAGCTTTTACGCACTGAAGCTGACAATTTGTTATTTTTGTTGGTTGGTTCCTCCGTTTAGGGGCTGCGACAACGCGATCATGTAGCCCCGTGTACTTTGGGTGTGTGTGGAATCTGTCTGATAACCGGTGTTAATTGTGATGGCTGTATTAGTGTATATCTGTTTCTAATTCAAGTAAGGACTGCAAACACTCGATTGTCAAGTAGTTCCAACTTTTGCTACCAAACGCTACCGTCAACGAACAACTAGTTCTGAACTTTGTTACTAGATGCCACCGCAGTCGGCACCTGGAGACGAACGTTGGAACCTAAGAGCGTTAGTCAAATATAACCAAAAATTTAGCTTCACACAAGTGTAATTAGTGGACGATTCTTTATCATGCCATAAATCTATGACATGGGACCGCCAGCTTTACATCCCTTCCGAAGGAAGGTATACTGAGGGATTGTTAACGCTCTTAAAAAAACAGACGACTTCGGCCGGGTTTGAACCCATGACCTTGGGCATAGAAGCTCAGCATGCTACCAACTACGCCACCGAAGCCACGTTTCTTTTGTTAATTCAAATATTTCAACTTGTATTTATGGCAAAATTGAACTATGGAGATTCGAAATATCGAAACTCTACCGTTCTGGCAAAAATATGACTTTTTAACTACATCCGCCCCTACTGATGAGTTAAGTCATATGACAGGTAAGGCAATTGAGCATCGCCTTTTAGGGCGTAGCTTACTCCTCCTCCATGTTATGCATTTTGAGTAACCGTAAATAGACACCACCCTCGAGGGCTCAGTATCCTGTGTCGTGCATAGGCTGTATGTAGAGCTATATTAGGGAGACAATATTTAACTTTCTTCGGCTTTTCCCAATTAATTGGGGTCGCCGGAGCCAACCAGGCTCATTTTGGTTTTGGCCGGGGATTTAAGGCCGGATGTCCTTCCTGACGCCACGTGATTTTCCAGGTGAAAATTCCACTCAGCTGTCACCGGGATTCGAACCCCGGCCGTCCGGGTGAAAGGCGAGAAGCTAAGCCACTGAGCCATCACGCTCCTATATTAGGGAGACAATATTTTGAAAAATAAAAATGGAAAGACGGGATCTGTTCTCTACGCCTCGAAGTGCTTTGTGATGTCCAGGAAAGGCCCTCTCAGGAAACTGGAACTAAGAGAGAGGAAGATCCTCTGGAAAATACTGGGACCCGTACGAGAAGAGGGAGGCACCTACAGGATTTGGCACAATTATGAACACTACGCACATCAGGAATACATCGTCACGACTACGAGGAAAAGACGCCTGACCTTCTATGGGCACTTAACCAACATGGGCCCTTGCACATTCACCCACGAGATCTTCACAGTGGCAGATAGAGGGAACGCCTCCAGGATCAAGTGGATTTTGTTCGGTCGAGTCTGATCTGGAGCAAAAGGGGATCCCACATGAGTTCATACATGACCACTCACAGTTCCGGCAAGCCATTTCCCGCATCACTTACTAGTAAGAAGGACACAGGGAACAGCAGACCTTTATGGACGGAAGAAAGAAAGCTGGCTCATACTCAGAAGATTAAGGAGTACTGGAAGAGGAGAAACCAGAAGGCCCAAGCGACGTCGTCCTAAGTAGGGTCAAAGGAAAAGAAGAAGAAGAAGGAAAGACGGGATATACAGTATAAGTGAAATTTGTGCACTTGTCAGAAGATTATCGTGTACAATATTGCTGCGGAACCTATTTCAAAAACTGTCATACTTATTCCAGGTGATTAAAGAGAGATCTCCGCCTGAAGCAACTACTGGATGGACTGAATAGCTCAGTAGTAGTTGTTGCCGTTCCCAAGTTCGGATAAAGGAGGAGGGTTTGAGACAACAAGTCTCAACATTCCCTGCAAAAAATTTGCAAGAGATGCAACTGACCACGTAACTGAAACGGCATATGCTTAGGCCAAAAGGATGATAGTCCCCATCAGGGCAGTCGAGGACTGTGGGCTAACAACTCGCATCCTACAAAACACATTAATAAATTTCAAGATGAAAAAAAAAGTTACAGTCAGTCTGAAAGACTAATAAGACTTTATATCATTTCAAATGACGCATGCTACAAATGCTACACATGTTAGAAAGGCAGGAGGTCTTCGAGCGAAGCCTACTGTAATTGGGCAAAATATGTGTTGACCGACTGGAAAGCTTTCTTTAATAGAAGTAGACAACACTCAAAAAATGGCTTCTATCAATATTCATCTATAATTACGAACCTTTTAAATCAGTGCTCCTTTAGTCAGTACCTACTAAAAATGAAATTATTCCCCCTTCCGATAAAAACTCTCCAAATACCAAGTTTTAAGATGCTTAACGAGTGTCTATCAAATTGAAGAGACAGTGTTTAACCAGCTTCTCAAAATAATAATAATAATAATACTATTAATAATATCGTATGGCCTCGGGTGCAAGCTTTGTTATTTGACACCCTGGGATATCTAAGCACCTTGAGACTATAGCGCTTTCTAGTAGAGAAAGGAGGAACTTTTGTGTTGTTGGAAAATCCCGAGATTATTTTGCCATTATGAACACGGCCTCCTGAATTCAAATGGGTTCTTTGACATACCAACAACGTATGACATGCGTGTTGTAATTTTTTTCCGCATTTTAAAAGTCACCACGGCTAGGAGCGAACTGCAAACTTGGGGTTAGTAGACCAACTTGTTAACCACTCACCCACCAACCTATTGTGTTGACTGTAGTCAAGAAGGTCTGAGAGTAGCTGTAATTATCAGGAACGGGATGGTGTAGGTGCCACTGGGACTTTATATATAAGGGTACTAACTTATCGCGGCATTTGCCTCGAAAACCAACTGGGAAAAACCACTCTCAGGATAGCTGCTGTTAGCGCCAGGATTCGAACCTCTGATCTCCCGACTTGCGGCTACGTTGCGGAATTGTCAGAAAGTATTCGAGCACCACCTACCTTTACAACAGTTTCCATAAGACAACCTTTCAGATGTTGGAATGCTGAGCTTACCTGGAAAGATAAGAAAAATGCACATATTATTATTCAAGCTTGTCATTTTAATAAAACAACAACAAAATATTGTGTTTACCTGAATTGCTGTTTTAAGTTAAACTGTAGTTGAAAACTATAATACAATGTTGGGGAATAAAAAGAGCCTGATGATTTCGCGAGGAAACCTGGATTTTATAATTTAGTATCAACACAATTGTTAATTTTTGAGCATTTGTACATTGATAAGTACAATACAATGTATCCAATGCTAATTACATCAAAAATAAAAATAAATATAGATACCGTAGGAGGTTTAAAAACTTCGGTATCGTATATTACGAATGTAATTTTGACTCGGCGATCCCCCTCCAGAAGCAAACCCTAGTTGCACCACTGCCCACGATCACTTCTTTCTCAAATCCCTGGCTAACTATCCTAATCATTTTATTAATGCAGCTGTTACGGATGCGGGGTTGCTTCATTCCCTCGCGCGTGACTCACAGCCGCCCGAGGCTATCCCCGGACTCTGTGCCGGCCGACAGCTAGCGCAGCGAGAACAAAAGGCATGGTCCGGAATGTTCGTGGTCCAACTAGTGTTGGAAATCTCGAGAAGGTCTGAGAGTAGCTGTGAACCCTGGTCCACTCTAGAAACATCTGTGAGTCGTCAGCCCCGATATATAAAGAGCGACCCTGACCAGTGTCAGTGAGTGTGTTTATACCTGTGCGACAGAGGTAATACGGTGACGTGTGAATTGCGAAACAGTGTGTAGTATTCAAGAACAGTGAGTGTCAAACTGTGGCTTGTGAACTTGAGGAAGAGGAGTTGTTATTTCTAGCGAGGGATTAACTGCATGAGCAAGTGAAAGGGTGAGTGTTCTCCATAAGGGAGCAAACTTGAATAAGACAGCTAACGGTTTTTATGTGCCTATTGTGTGGTGAATATTTCTGACCTGCAATGAAGCTAATATATCTTTAAAGGACCATTTGTATTGTGCTTTACCTATTTTGATCCCTAGTAGCAAGTTCGTTAATGTATGTCGACAGCTTAAACCCACTAGACATTTTTCTTTAAATGCTTTATTTGCTTTTTATTGCTTAATGTTACATGACTTCGATGATGATGATGATAAATTGTTGTTTTAAGGGGCCTAAACATATAGGTTATCGACCCCTAATGGTTTGGGTGAGCGTGAAAGTTAAGGATAATGAACTTAAACTAACTACTGACTTAACAACTAACGTAGGCTACATACTAAAAGAAGAAATGAGTAAACAATAGAAAAAGAAAAGAAATAATGGACAGGAGGAAAATAAATACCCTCAATCCACGATGAATGAGGATTGAGGGACTTGGAAGGAAGGAGAGACATGAAAGGCAGATAGGAAAGGGAAAGAGGAGAGGGTCCGCCCCAAAGTCAGAGGAAAAAGGGAGGAAAACGGACCCAGCTCAGGAATCCCTCGGGGTCGCCAATTCCCAAACTCACCAGCCGTGAGCCCTTGATGGTGTAGCACTATCCAGGGTGCACATGAAGACATGACTTCGACTATATATTCATGGTCAAGCCATTGCGTTTGAAGGAAAATTGTGTACTACATTGCCTCGTGAACTACAGTAGCACGAGACCTGCATTGCCATCGTGATGTTTTGAACATGTTCCATGATGGTCAACTGTCGAGTTGGTACACCCCTGTTAATTAGGTTCATGGTCAATCATTGCTTCAACAACCGAGTGTGTTCGAACAACCGAGTGTGTTCGAAGGTAAATTGTGTAGTACATAGCCTCGTGAACTACAGTAGCATGGGACCTGCTTTATCACCGTGATGGTGTGAACATATTCCATGATGATGGTCAAATGTCGAGTTTGTGCACTCCTGTTAAGTAGGTTCATGGTCAAGACATTGCTTTAACAACTGTGTGTGTTCGAAGGTAAATTATGTAGTATATTGCCTTGAAAAGTACAGTAGCATGGGACCTGCCATACCACCGTGATGATGTTAGCATGTTTCAGTGCCAGACGCTCCTTCATAAACCACGTAACATGTACTGTATGACAGTAAGTCGTGATCGGTACACTCTGTCAATATTCACTATGTGTTAAGGTACTCGAAAGACTAACAATTCATAACAGCAGTCGTACCCGTCGTCAGTGAATTAATTTTCGAAAAGTTTATGGTTTAATAATAATAAAAGATGGTATCGTATGGCTTCGGGTGCCAGGTGGAAGCTTTGTTATTTGACGCCCAGAGGGCAGTTTGCATGTTGAATGTTTTCGTTCCTTGGAGCGCTATGAAAATCAAGGAGGTTAAATATCTAAGCTCCTTGACACTACAGCGCTTTCTAGTAGAGAAAAGACGAACTTTGTGTTGGCGGAAAATCCTGAGATTAATTTTGCCACTAAGAACATGGACTACTGAATTCAAATGGGATCTTTAACATGCTAACAACATATGACATGCGTCGCATATCAAAAATCACTTACCACGGTCAGGAGCGAACCTGCAAGCTTCGGGTTGGTAGTCTGACACGATAACCACTCACCCACTGTGGCAAGCATAATATTAATAATAATAATAATAATAATAATAATAATAATAATACGGAGGATTTAAGGCAACAGATGAGTGATGACCAGGTACGATTGAGATCCAATCAAGAACTATACACTAAGATAGACCCAATAATGTCGTCCATCGGAAAGAAAAGATTGCTGTTCTACGGGCACATCTTCCGTATGACTAATGACCGCCTGACTAAGAAATTCTGGAATTTCAAAAAGCCAAAGGCAACGAAATGGATATGGTTCCAAGAACGCGAGAAAGACCTGATGCAAATTGGTATTCCAGAGACGAAAATACACGCCAGATTTGAATTTCGACAAATGGGTTAAAATCTCTTACTATTTTAAACTGGAATCTGAGCCCAGGAGTCGAAGAGAGCCTTTGCCAGAAGGACTAAAGAAGGCACTGATCGATGGACTCAAGAAATACTGGGCTAATAGAAGAACAAGATCTAGACACACACGAAAATGATTGTAAATATGCAATCCATAGAAGCCCAATGCAAAATATGTAAATAATATTAATAATAATAATAATAATAATAATAATAATAATAATAATAAAAACCAGGAATAATAATAAAAACCAGGGGACCCGTGCGAGAACTCGCGCATAATGGGTTGTGTGCACCCCATGTGTACAGACTACCCGCCCGGCTCTAGTGCTATGCGGGCTGTACGTAACACAGTTCTGCCAGGGGCTATCGTCTTGTTTATTTGTTTAAAAGCACTTTATAAACAATTAAATATATTTAAATTGACTCTTTAAGAAATGCAAGATTTTTCCTGTACTAATGAGACGATTTGAAAGATTTTGGTACAAACCTCACTTTCTAACTCCCTCTGGTTTAGGAGCTTGAGGTTCGTGAAACATACACCTTAGCGTATTATATAATAAGATAAGATAGGTATAACCAGGATATATGCACACATGTGTAGAAAATATCAGGGAAAATTGCAGACGCGATGTGGAAAAGACTGATTACGTCTTATGGTCACGTGACCCAAATGACGTCTATAAGATTAACCTATCGCATTTTCACTTTTCTCCAAGAGAAGAAAAAAGAGGAAGCTTGATTCCGTGAGATACACAAAGATCTGCACGAGATTGGGATCTCACGTGAAGATATCCAGGAGCGTGGCCAACTTAAGAGAAAACTCCTACAACATCAGAGTTTCCAACCAAAGCCACCGCTCAATATATATTTTTTCAGATTGTTTTTCACATTTCCTAGTAATTGGGAATATATTGTGTTGACCGACTGAAAAGATGCAATTTCAATTGTCAATAAGGCAACCCTGAAGAATGACTTCAAAGCTCTAGCGGCGAGGATATGAACTGTGCCGGCTGCCGAAGCCTGTCGCACTCCTCTGGGGCAATGATTAAATGAATGACAGATGAAATGAAATGATAGTGGAGAGTGTTGCTGGAATGAAATGTTTGACAGGGAAAACCGGAGTACCCGGAGAAAAACCTGTCTGCCTCCGTTTTGTCCAGCACAGATCTCACATGGAGTGACCGGGATTTGAACCACGGATCCAGCGGTCAGAGGCCGGCGTGCTGTCGCCTAAGCCACGGAGGCCCTTACTTCAAAGCTCTCTATACAAGTTGTTATTATTATTAAAGAGCTTGGAACATCGTGGTCATTCATTCTCTTTTAATTGGGTGTATATACAGTATAAATATGAGATTTGTATGATAACCTGTGTAATTATGGTGTCTGTAGTTGTGAGTGTCTTTTGTAACAGACACCAGAAAGAGGTGGCCGTGGCCTGAAGTTGCGACCTATCACCCGTTCCAGCCCTCAGACCTGAATTAAGCGGCTTCGGTGGCGTAGTTGGTAGCATGCTGAGCTTCTATGCCCAAGATCGTGGGTTCAAACCTGGCCGAAGTCGTCGGTTTTTTTTAAGAGCGTTGAAAATCCCTCAGTATGCCTTCCTTCGGAGGGGAAGTAAAACCGGCGGTCTCATGACATAGATTTATGGCATTGTAGGTTATGTTAAACAAGTGACTAACGCTCTTAGGTTTCGACGTTCGTCGCTTGGAGTGAACTGCGATGGCATCTGGTAACCAGTTATGAACTAGTAGTTGTTGACGGTTGCGTTTGGCGGCAAAAATAGGAACTACTTGGAAAAATTCAATGTCTGCAGTCCTTACTTCAATTGAAAACAGATAACACACACTAATACAGTAATCACAATTAACACCGGTTATCAGACAGATTCTACACACACCCAAAGTACACGCGGCTACATGACCACGTTGCCGCAGCCCCTAAAACTGAGGAACCAACCAACCAGACCTGAATCTACTAACTTACTCTCATGCTGTGCTTCCTCCGTCTTGTTATGGTAATACGGATGAGTTGGAAGGAAATAGAGTCTGGTGCCTATAAACTAGGCTCCTTGTACTCTGCTTTGAATGATTACTTGTTGTATTTAAAGTATATTTTAAAAGGTTTTATTTATTTGGGAAATAATGTATTAGTCATCGATTTCCCAAATAATATTTAATGCTTGGATTTATATTTTGTGCTAGTTGCATTGCTAAAATAAAATGAGAGTAGAAGATCTGTTTCAGATTATGTTCGAGCAGGAAGTGCCTTATAGGTCCTGTAAAAATGGACCATGCGCTCTCCTGTCGATGTTGTAGGTGTTATTATTATCACTCGCTCGCCATGGTTTAGCTGTGTGTGAGATTTGTCGGTGCGTGTAATGGTTTTAAGTTATGCAGCAGCTTCGAAATTAATGTGAAATATAACTGACCATTAGTGGGTAGAAATTTAGTAATGCTTTAGGAGAGATGAAGAAAATGAATTAGATTTCTTGGGAGAGCCAAGAATTAAACGCGGACCTCATGGGTGACAACCAGGAATGCTACCCACTACATCACGAGGTGATCTTTGGAACAGGACTGGTGGCTTTGAATGCAACCCTGATTCAAACCAACAAGTATGATGATGATAATTCTTGTTTTAATGGGCCTAATATCTAGGTTATCGGCCCAAACCAACAAGTAAATTACTATCTTAAGTCTATAATAATTGTAATTCGTGAGCACAGTGTACCGGTTTCGGTTACATTTAACCTTCTTCGGCAAACAGTAGTTATACAAATGAAGTTGCAATGACACCAAATTATATAAAAAGGCTGATTTCAAAATTATTTCCAAAATACTAAATAAATAAAATGATTTAAAAATATACTCTGGTTGGTTGGTTCCTTAGTTTAGGGGCTGCGACAACGCGGTCATGTAGCCCCGTGTACTTTGGGTGTGTGTAGTATCTGTCTGATAACCGGTGTTAATTGTGATGGCTGTATTAGTGTGTGTTATCTGTTTTAATTCAAGTAAGGACTGCAGACAGTAATTTCAAGTAGTTCCTACTTTTGCTACCAAATGCTAACGTCCACGACACCTACCTTGCGGATTTGGCTACTAGATGACATCGCAGTCAGCACCTGGTGGCGAACTTTGGAACTAATAGAGCGTTATCAATTCTAACCTACAAATGTGGACTTCACACAAGTGTAGTTTATTTATTTATTTATTTATTTATTTATTTCTTGACGGTACACAACAGGGCTCAGTGTGCGCCCCAATAACAGTGCACCTACACAGTAAAATACACTTTCTGATATTTCTACATTAAGTATTAATATCTAAATGTAATTGTTAAAACTAGGAAGTTAACACAGATTGAAATGCATAGTAGTAAAAAGCTTAATCTAAAGGTAATATAAAAACTAAATCTAAATTTTACCTAATGTCAAATATATAAAAAGCAGGTTTTGAAATTATTACATCGTAAACTAAAAGGTAACATTGATAACTAGGGTACAGGCCTATCCACATATATACATTGTTGATTCTGTTTTGTGTGATAATTTTATTTCAAGTATGAATTAGAGTGACTGGGTTATAATTTCCAAGAACGGTCTAATTGAGAGACATAAATCTAGTTTCCAGTTTACACGAACCGCATCGTTGTAAATACTGCAAAGCCTCCATACAGGTGAATTATTATGTGAAGTAGTATTGGTTATATCATTTTTGAATGTTATAGTTGATCTTGTAGTAAAGCGAGGGATGTTGAAATTTAGGAGCGATAGGAAAAATGAGTTATCAATTTGACCGTTAATAACTTTATAAAGGAATTTCATATCATTCACTTGCCTTCGAGACTCCAAACTAGTCATGCCGAAATTCAGCAAAAGTTCACCGTTATTTTGAGGTGTAAATATCTGAGGAATTTCTTTTGAACTTGCTCAATGGATTTAATGCATGTTTTCTGCCAGGGACTCCATACTTGGCTGGCGTACTCGAGCTTGGATCTCACCATAGCAATATAAAGGTTTATGCAGGTACTGGTCCTAATGAATGGCTTAGTGTTTCTTATTATAAACCCTAACATGCGGTAAGCATCCCCGACTGTCTTTTGCACATGACAAGTGAAAGCAAGCTCTCGGTCAAACAAGATTCCTAGATCTTTCTTCTCGCTTACTGTTTGCAATGACTGAGGTCCAATTCCATAAACAAATGTGATTGGGTTCTTCTTACGTGTAAAGGTCATAACACACTTCGGTACATTTAAGTATAATTTGTTTTCTATACTCCATTTGTGTATATTATTTTGGTCATTTTGTAGTAGAGTGCAGTCATTAGCGGAAGAAATTGATTTAAACATTTTGAAGTCATCTGCATATAAAAGACTATATGAGTGTACTATACAACGTGGCAAATCGTTTATCATTGCTAGAAAAATCAGAGGTCCAAGGTTCGTGCCTTGGGGTATTCCGGAATGAACTATGTATTCCTTTGAGACAATTTTCTAGAACAAAACAAATTGTTTCGTGTCTCTGAGGTAGGAGCTGAATAATTTGAGTAATCTTTCTTCTCTATCTCCTCCACTTCCCCTTGATTGTTCATTAAAACATTAAATTTCGTTTAGTAACTTATTTTCGTTCCCAGTAGCCTAATGATTCTTTGTTATTTAAGAATTTGCATATATTTTTTAAATTCATCGTTCTTTCTCAGATTTCCAAAATAAAATAAGGGACAATTCCGCTAAGTTAGCAACCCACTCGAGTGAAGAAATTCATTCCACCGTGCCTGCCATCGTTACCAAATGAGACAATAGGGCAAGATCTCACACACGTGATCCAGCTCTTAAGAGCATACTTGTGTTAGCGTACCCGCCCATTAGCTTAGTGCATTTCAGAGTTATCAGTAATGATCCCGAGCCAGAGTAGCTGTTGTATCATAATTACTCTAGACTTTTTATTTTAAAAATACAGCACCACACTGGTTATTAGAAGTAATTATATTTTATGGCAATTAGCTATGATAAACACTCAGCGAAACAAGGAGTTACTTATGAAGAGACGAGTCTTATTACTGGTAATGGAACCAGATAGTGAACGAGTGCTACAGAATGTGACGAGACTTGAAAACACAAAGAAACATTTACCTCTCAATCAACGGTCCAGGGGAAAAGATTATAGCCCCAATAACGAAGTGACTATTAAGCCTCCGTGGCTTAGGCGGCAGCACGCCGGCCTCTCACCGCTGGGTCCGTGGTTCAAATCCCGGTCACTCCATGTGAGATCTGTGCTGGACAAAACGGAGGCAGACAGGTTTTTCTCCGGGTACTCCGGTTTTCCCTGTCAAAATTTCATTCCAGCAACACTCTCCACTATCATTTCATTTCATCTGTCATTCATCTAATCATTGCCCCATAGGAGTGCGACAGGCCTCGGCAGCCGGCACAGTTCATATCCTCGCCGCTAGATGGGGGCTTCATTCATTCCATTCCTGACCCGGTCGGAGACTGGAAGCAGGCTGTGGATTTTCATCAACGAAGTGACTATTCTCTCCTGATGTTCTTACGTGTTTAAAAATTGGTCGTCAAGACGCACATTTCCCAAGGTTGGGGTTATAACGCCATTACTAGTAAATGTTACTTTTGTGGTAACGAGGGCTTAACTACATAAGGCGCGGCTCCCCAGGGTAGGTAAGATGTTGTTGTTGTTTGAGTCTTCAGTCTTTTGACTGGTTTGATGCAGCTCTCCATGCCTCGCTGTTCTGAGCTAATCGTTTCATCTCAACATAGCTACCACACCCTACGTCCGAGGCAATCTGTTTAACATATTCTAACCTTGGTCTACCCCTACAGTTCTCGTCCTCGACCATTCCTTCCATAACTAAGCTTGCTATTCCTGGGTGTCTGAGTATGAATTCTCTTCATTAGCAGTCGCCAGAAACATCTCTCCTCTCCCACTAGTCTTAATACCTCTTCGTTTGTAACCCTATCTACCCATGTGATCTTCATCATTCTCCTGTAACACCACATTTCAAACACGTCAATTCTCCTCTTTTCTGCTGCACCAATAGTCCAAGATTCAGTTCCATATAGTGCCACGCTCTAGACAAAGGCCTTCAAAAATGACTTCCTAACACCTAAATATATATTCGATGACAACAGATTCCTTTTCTGTAGAAATGCTTTCCTTGCCTGAGCTAACCTACTTTTTATATCCTCTTTGCTTCGTCCATCACTGGTTATACTGCTTCCTAAGTAACAGAGGTCAATTACAGTAGATGAAATATTTAAGCAACACATTTGGTTTTGAGGAGAAAGTCGTTTCCTTAGGCTATGTGTGTCAAGTTCTATTACAATTAATTGTATACAGCCAGAATTGTAACCCTTTTCAGTTCGGAGTGTTAATTGTGCTTAATGACATAATTTGAATGAGATTAGCGTAAATCATTACCTTAATTTCGTCATGAAAAAAAAAGATATGTCATAAACATCCAGGTCTAAGTAATGGTATTATTCAAGACGTTCGGATAGTATTCTGAAAACTATCCACAAATTTACTCCAAACATTATCCGCAGCTTATCCGCTATCCGCACAGCCATGCAAACTATATCCGCATCCGCGCAGGGCTTTAGTTATAACGCCATTTCTAGTAAATGTTACTTTTGTGGTAACGAGGGGATAACTAAATCAGGCGCGGCTCCCCAGAGTAGGTAAGGTAGGCAAAGCCTAACTGGGCATTTTGAAAAGAAAAAATCCCGCCAACTATACTTACGATATTTCATGTTTTCTCATTAAATGTATAGTAATGAAATATTAGCTGACCCATGCGAGAACTCTCTCATGTGTATAAACCATTCTTCCAACTTTATTGGTATGCGGGCTCGACGCGACACAGTTCCTGCAAAGGCTATCATCTTCTTTATTTGTTTAATCGCACTTTTTAAACAAATAAATAAATTTTTCTTGTACTATTGAGAAGATTTGGGAGATAATTTTGGCACAAACTGCACCTTCTAAATCCCTCTCGTTTAAACGTAGACCTTAGTGTCACACTGTTATGATTATTGTAATAATTGACACGAAATTAATCATATTTAAAATGGGTCCTTATTGACAACTAATTTAATTGAATACCAATGTCATTAAAAGTAACGCACCAAAAGTTAAAAAAAAAAACAACTTTCTTTCTTTCTTTCTTTCTTTCTTTCTTTCTTTCTTTCTTTCTTCGGCTTTTCCCTAATAATTGGGGTAGCCGGAGCCAACCAAGCGCATTTTGATTTAAGGACGGATGCCCTTCCTGACGCCACGTTATTTTTCAGTTGAAAATTCCACCCCGCTGTCATCTGGATTCGAACCCCGGCCGTCCTGGCGAGGAACGAGCAGCTAAGCCACTGCGCCATCACGCTCCCCAATAAAACAAATTACTAGCAGATATTTATTGGACTAGATTCGATAACTTTGTGCTCATCAGCATTAATTACAATTACAATTATTCTTAACAATTATATTATTAGCTCTGCTACCATTTATGTTTTTGTTGTTTTTGATTGATTTAGGGGCTTTGCGGCATCCTTGTCATGTAGCCCCGTGTACTTGGGAGTGTGTGTGAATTTGTCTGATAACCTGTGTTATTGTAATGATTGTATTAGTGTGTGTATTTGTAATTCAGATGATGATTGGGAAGGAGGCGGCCATGGCCTTGAGTTAGGAACCATCGCGGCATTTACCCGGAGTAGAAGTTGAATTCCACAGAAAACCACTTCCGAGATGGCAGAGATGGGAATAGAACCATCCTCTTTTCAGTTTTGCCTCACGAGGCTGAGAGTACTGTACCCCGTTCCAGTTCTCAGAAAAATGAAAATCCACAGCCTGTTTCCAGTCTCCGACTGGGTCAGGAATGGAATGAATGAAGCCCCCATCTAGCGGCGAGTATATGAACTGTGCCGGCTGCCGAGGCCTGACGCACTCCTCTGGGGCAATGATTAAATGAATGACAGATGAAATGAAATGATAGTGGAGAGTGTTGCTGGAATGAAATTTTGACAGGGAAAACCGGAGTACCCGGAGAAAAACTTGTCCAGCACAGATCTCACATGGAGTGACCGGGATTTGAACCACGGACCCAGCGGTGAGAGGCCGGCGTGCTGCCGCCTAAGCCACGGAGGCTTCCAGCTCTCAGACCAGAATTAAAATTTCTTAGCAGAGCTGGGAATCGAACCCAGACCTCATGGGTGGCAGTCAAGAATTCTAGCCATTGGATGTGTTGAAAGTCATTGATATCCTGACATGAGCAGTAACTATATTCCATTTACGAGCTTCTTTGACAAATTAAATCATATCTTTATTTTAACCTGTTACATCAGTCTCACACTCGGCACATGTGGCCACCAGATGCCCCACTCACAGATTTGTTGTTGTTCAGAGGACAGACAACGTGCGACTTGTCCCTGGAGGAAGTCTACTCTTCCGCGACATAACATCACGTCCACTTGCTCACTAACCTTGGCGCATTGGCGTCTATACGCAGGGCCGTCGCTTCGGGCGCCACAGGGTATTACGTATATTGCGTATTACACCCAGTTGTAAGGTAGATTTTATGAGAAAACTACCCATTGCAATGGGTGCCATGTATGAGATTTCCGGAAAATTCTGACATATCTTCGCGTTTCACATCCCCCAGACCCAACAACCACCGTCAATTAAAACTTTTATGTATAATTTATATAGCCTATATATCACTTTCTTGTGGACACTATAACTAGCGTCATTTTGCACCAAACACTATCAAATTTAAACAGTATGAAACTAAGTCCCCGATTCTTGGATGTAACGGGTAATCTCGATAACCAGTGAATGAATTTTGATGCAGTTTTCACCATTCTGTAAAGGATTTCCCGAGGAAGGTTTCTGTAGAAAAACATTCATTTATGACCTAAGGAAGCCGAGCAGTAACGATTTCAGTGAATCGTGTCGAAGAAAAACCTTCCGTCCGTGCGCCTTTTAAGCTTACTCTGGGTAAACCATTCAAAATATATACTATGTGTGTAAGAATTGTTCAGAATGAAATGTTCTAAAAAAAAGTCCACGACAGCATATCTCTGTCTATAATAAATCGCCCACTAAGTGTTTTACGTTTTCATTTTATCCAACAATCTTCATTCAGTGGAAATTTAAATTACTAGCTTCGGTGCGTGTTAACTAGCTAGCAAGCGAGCCTATCACCCCTGCTTCGGCCACCATCAAACTGTAGAGTCGTGTCGAGTTAAGACTTCAGAGAAGAGTATGTGTGTTTGGAGTTTCACTGTTCACCTCAGCTTTTCTGAATTACGCCTGTGACCTGCCGTCTGTGCGCCTTTTAAGCATTACGCTGGGTAAACCTTTAAAGATACCGGGCGAAGCCGGGGAGGGTTGCTAGTAAAATATAAATATTCAAAATCTCGGTCGAGTTCGTTAATGAGCAAAATCGAACCAACAAGGGGGGGGGGGGGGGGGGGGGAAGTGAAATATATCTATTATTTTCCTAGTATGTGAAAATCGAATCCATTCAAAGTCCGTACTATTCTTTGGATAAGAGCCAGAGACTAATCTCACGAGGGGAACCCGCCAAGTGCAACAACCTGATTTCCCAGAAACTTTGCTCAGTGAAAGAGGAGTCGAAATAAGCGAACACCGATGATGGTCGACGTGTGCCCAACGTACTTTATCGCCTTTCAGCGTGTAGCAGATTCATTTGACAGGTGAAGATTTCGAAGGAGGCGGCCGTGACCGTAAGTTAGGAACCATCCCCGTATTTGCCTGGAGTATAAGTGAGGAAACCACGGAAATCCACTTCCAGGATGGCTGAGGTGAGAATCGACCCTATTTCTTCTCAGTTTTGCCTCACGGGGATGAGTGTATCCCGTTAGGGCCCTCAGACCAGAAGTAAAATTCTTGTCAGAGTCGGGAATCAAACCCCGGCCTTTGAGACGACAGCCAAGAATGCTATCCGCTACACCAGGAGGTGGGTTTTCCAACTATAGTGAGGTCTATGGTTTCCAGACGAGGCCTGACATACTGTATACAATATACAGTGTTCTTTTAAACTTCATCTTTATTTTGGTTGGTTGGTTCCTCAGTTTAGGGGCTGCGACAACGCGGTCATGTAGCCCCGTGTGTGTAGAATCCGCCTGATAACCGGTGTTAATTGTGATGGCTGTATAAGTGTGTGTTATCTGTTCATAATTCAAGTAAAGACTGCAGACATTCAATTTTCAAGTACGGTAGTTCCTACTTTTCCTACCAAACGCTACCGTCAACGACAAATAGTTCTGAACTTGGTTACTAGATGCCATCGCAGTCGGCACCTGGCGTTGGAACCTAAGAGCGTTAGGTAAATTAACATATAATTTAGCTTCACGCAAGTGTAATTAGTGGAGGGTTCTTTTATATACCATAGATCTATGACATGGGACCGCCGAAGGGAGGCATACTGGGGGATTTTTAACGCTCTTAAATATCTTTGTTTTAAGGTCATACATTTCAAGGGTGTACAACTTATCACTTGACGTTTCCATACGAAAAGATAATAAAACACGTTGTATTCGCATTTATGTAGCATTTTGGTATAATTTTAACATTTCGAGTCAATTTCGCATTTTGTCGCTTTCTCAAAACATATTGAAAAGTGGGTTACAGGTCGTGCAAAGTGAAAATACAAGAGTACAAGCATTAATGAGCATTTGCGAAAAATCAGCGCCCCTAGGCGTAGATACGTTTTACTCAAATACCACGCATTACCGGGTGAGTTAGCCGAGGTCGTTGCGGCATGACTGTTGGCAGTCGCTCACATCCGGGAGGCGAGGAGGTTCGAATCCCCCCGCCGGCAACCTTGAAGATGGTCTTCTGTGGTTCCCCATCTTCCTTCCAGGCAAATGCCGGGGTTGGTCCCTAACTATAGGCCACAGCCGCTACCTTCCAACTCCTCGACCCTCCCATCCCACATTCCTCCCCAACGGTACTTGTAGCTCACCCATTGGGTGTCCGTCTCGAAGCAGCTACAAAACTGGCGAGCCGAACATGTCCTTGGACACTCCCGGCACTAAAAGCCATACGCTAAAAAAAGTTAATTTCAAGGCTTTTCTTATTCTGGTGATTACTAAAACTAATGGTACAAAACCACCCCTGTAATCCGTCACCTTTGGGTCTGAGGGTATGGTCGGAAAACAAGAAAGGTCGGATTATTAGAAAGTACAGAAAATTACGGGTTTACATTCCGATGTGGCCGAGAACGCTAAAGCGCTACCTTGTGCCTCGCTGGCATCGGGAGAGCGTGGGTTCGATTCCCACCTCGGCCGTCCAGAAAATGGTTTTCGTGGTTTCCCATTTTCACCACCAGGCAAATGCCGGGACGGTTCCTTTCAATAGGTCCACGGCCGATTTCCTTCCAATATCCCTTCCCTGACCCGTCCTGAAAAAAAAAGTACATGGCCATTGGCTGCATTAATAAAATTAATTAATTAATTAATTAAAATAAAAAATCTCTGAACTCAAGATATCGGGGTTCCTTTCCTTCTTTCTTGGTAAAACCTCATTCACAATGCGTTGCCAAGCAGTTAAAGCTTAGGCTTTTTCATGTTTTGCGATTCTTCACCATCTATCGTCACTGTATATGATTCATTGTCTTTCCGATTTCTTCTCCAATCTTTTATTGTAGTAACGCCTACATTAAGTTCCTTCGCTATTTTTTGGAGTGATTACCCTTTGTCCAGTCTTCGTAGCACTGCTAATTTTTAGCCTACTTTTCACATTTTTCAAAAATGAGGAAAAAGTAGACTTATGAGTTCGATCCGGGCAAATGTGTGTGAGTCTGTCTATCTGTCCCTCGTCTGTCTGTCTGGCTGGCTGTGTTCCCCCCTATCAACTCCTAAACGGCTGCAGCAATCGAAACAAAATTTGGTAGGAGTAAAGATCTATACCTGAATATCTCAATGAATATGAATATCCACTGCCTGCTTCCAGTCTCCGACCGGGTCAGGAATGGAATGAATGAAGTTCCCATCTAGCGGCGAGGATATGAACTGTGCCGGCTACCGAAGCCTGTCGCACTCCTCTGGGGCAATGATTAAATGAATGACAGATGAAATGAGAGTGGAGAGTGTTGCTGGAATGCAATTGTGACAGGGAAAACCGGAGTACCCGGAGAAAAACCTGTCTGCCTCCGTTTAGTCCAGCACAGATCTCACAAGGAGTGACCGGGATTTGAATCACGGACCCAGCGGTGAGAGGCCGGCGTGCTGCCGCCTAAGCAACGGAGGCTCTAATTTCTCAATGCCGTATTTGAAAATGATGTCAGTGCTACCAACTGCTGAAATCACAATTGAAATTTGAGCTCCATGTTGGATATCTTAGAAGGTATGAATGGGAGCTATTTCAAAATTGGCACACGTATAGATAATAATATTTCAGTTTAATTTCCAAGAGGCCATACATGGCAGTGTTGCCAAAATGATTCTAAGACTGCTGATAGGTCCAATTTTAAAATGCATGTAACTTCTATACTAACTAATGGATTTCATTCAAAATTGGCACAACAATAGATCATATTATTTCAGATTATTTCTCACCAATACATGCATGCCATTGTTGCCAAATTGATTTTACGCGCACTGTTAGATCCAATGTTAAACTGCATGTAACGTCCATGCTATCCATTGGACTTCAACCAAATATTGTATTCTGTACCCTAAGAGATGGAACTAAGAATATATTCAGTCACCAGGGCTGTCAACTGTAGTGCTCTATTAGGCTACATTAAGCCAGGTATACAGTATTTCGAACTAATTAGAAATTTCGATATTATCAACTTAATTTCGTCATTATTCTAGATAGATCCATATAGATTAATCATTGGCATGAATCTTAAATTTTAAGAAAAGTAGGCTCTTTAGTTCGTCACGGAACTTCTTGATTATTTAATGAAAGAGTAACGTGTTTTCGTTTCACTCCTGACATGATGAAAAGAACACACAATGCACAAGAAACAAATTACTGTACAGTGCTGTACGAAACACTGACGACAGGATCGATACAAGAGATGACGGAGCACTAAAACGCAAATAGGTTACCTGTAAGCAACAATGGCGCGACGGGTAGTGAGTCGGGGCAAGTTCGGCTCGTGAACGGTCGGATCAACCGGAGCGACGGATCAGCCGAAGGCGTACGAGAGGGGTTCTAATATTGGCTTTCATGGCCAGTGAATTAAAACTGAGCAATTTTTGTAGGTTTGTGCCGTGTCTTATGTGGGGCTTCACCCAGGAACACCACACAACACACGGCATAAACCTAGAAAAATTGCTGAGTTTTACTAAAATTAATAATTTCTCTCATTTAAAGAATGTACTCAGTTAAAAATTATGGCTTGCTAAGATCAGGAAATTGCTAGCCCTAGGAATGCGGCGTAGCAGAAGCCCGAGCTGAAGCAGACCCATAGAAGATCTCCAAGACGCCTGTTATTAAGCAAGCATTCCTTCCCTCTGGAACAACCATTAGACAGTGTATACAAGTTTCTTGTGCCCATAGCCTCCACACAGCCATATAAAGGGTATGAAAGATCTTCTTTATGTAACCCACACAGTTTATGATTGATGCTGCAGCCATAGACTGGTTGGTTGGTTTCTCAGTTTAGGGGCTGCGACAACACGGTCATGTAGCCCCGTGTACTTTGGGTGTGTGTAGAATCTGTCTGATAACCGGTGTTAATTGTGATGGCTGTATTAGTGTGTATTATCTGTAATTCAGGTAAAGACTGCAGACGATCAATTTCAAATAGTTCCTACTTTTGCAACCAAATGCTACCGTTAACGACACCTAGCTGTTAACTTGGCTACTATATTGTGCCCATGTGGAGGTTCACAAGGGCACAATCGCAACCACACCTGGCGGCGAAAGTTGGAACTAATAGAGCGTTAATCAAATCTAACCTACACATTTTAGCTTCAAACAATTGTAGTTAGGTTCTTTAACATGCCATAAATCTATGACATGGGCCTACCGGCTTTACTTCCGCTTCGAAGGAAGGCATACTGAGGGATTTTTAACGCTCTTCGGCTGGGTTTGAACCCACGATATTGGGCATAGAACCTCAGCATGCTACCAACTACGCCACCGAAGTCGCAGCAATAGACTGATTAAATATACAGATCCAAATTAATTGTGTACAAGTAATGCAAGTTGCTGTAATTGTAATTGAATCATTTACGGTACTGCGTAATCGGGGTCATCTCTACTTAGTATAAAACAAAGTCCCCGATTTGTGTGTTACGGGTAAACTCGAGAACTACTGGATGGATTTTGATGCGGTTTCCACCATTCTGTAAAGGATATCTCCAGGATTATTTCTGTAGAAAATAATTTATTTTATGATCAAAGGAAGCCGAGCAGTAACGATTTCAGTGGAAAAGTCGAAAAAAAAAAACTGGCGTCCGAGCGCTTTGTAAGCTTACGCTGGGCAAACCGTTAAAATATCTCAATACTATGAGTGTAAGAATTGTTCAGCATGAAAAGTGCTACAAAAAAGTCCGCGAGAGCGTATGTTTATCTTCAATACATCGCCCACTAATAGTGTTTTTACGTTTTAATTTCTCCCAAACATGTCCATTCAACTACTGAGGCGACAGAGTACGAGCTAGCTAAGGGCGAATCTATCATCCCTGTTACAGTAGCTAGCGGGCGAACCTATTGCCCCAGATACAGCCAGCAGCAAACCGTTGAGTCGTGTTGAGTTAAGACTTCTGAGAAGGGTGGTTGTGTTTGGAGTTTCCCTGGAAGTGCAACTCGGCTTTTCTTCATTTCGCCTGTGAACTTTTCGTTCCGCAAAATTCACCGTCAAGTTAAGATTGGACGGGAGGGGGATTTGTGTTTCATGCACGTCGCCATTCTTAAATTACGTCTGACAAGAATTTGTTGCACATGCATCTCCATGATAATATAACTAATAGCCCAGTGAGTGATTTTAACCCATCATGCCGAGACGTAAAACTGATATTGGTCGTTGTTCATTGACACTGGAGAGAAAAAAAAAGCGCTTATCACGTAATGCATTCTCCCCGGCGAAGTCGGGTCGGGTTGGTAGTTTATGATAAAGATGATAATGATGAAGATTACAATGATTATTCTTCTTTCTTCAATATTGGTCTACTTTGGATCACGAGAAACAATATAGACTTGCTGGTTAGTCCTTATTTCCTTTCCCAGAACTTCTTCATCTTTTCGCTATGGTTTCTCTTCTTCTCTTCCGACCAGATGTTCTTTGCTTTTCCTGGAACCCCTTCAATGTATCAATCGTAGCTCGAAACACCTCTCTATTCCAGATCTCATTTAGACTGACCCCAACTTCATCCATGTCCTTTCTTGTTTCATCCAGCCATTTTGTAGTAGCTTTTATTTTAGTGATGAAGTTGAAGATTTTCTTCGTTAGTCGACTCTCGCTCATTCTGGTGAGGTATCCATAAAGCTTTATTCTTCTCTTCCGTATGGTATCTGTGATTGTCTCTGCCTGTCTGTACAACTCTTCGTTTCTCCTCTTCCGCCATGTACCATCGTTTCTTTTTTCGGGTCATAAGATCTTCCTCGAGATTTTTCTTTCTTTCTTTCTTTCTTTCTTTCTTTCTTCTATCATCATCATCATCATCATTTCCCCTTATCCAGCTCCTGCCGGGTCGGGGTATTTATGGCACTTCTCCACTTTCCTCTTTCCTTCCACCATTCTTCTTCCACGATCTTGTCCCAGTCCAGATTTCTTTTTCTTACCCCGTTCTTCACTGAATCCATCCACCTTGTTCTAGGTCTTCCTCTTGGTCTCTTACCCTTGCACTTCGCCTCCAGCATCTGTCTTGGTATTCTATTTTCCTCCATCCTCTTTACATGTCCAAACCACCTTAGTTTATTCTTCTCAATTCTCTCATTTAGTTTTCCCATCCCAACTTCCTTCCTAACATCTTCATTCCTCACTCTGTCTTTCCTTGTCTTTCCTATCATACTTCTTAGGAATTTCATTTCACTGGCTTGGATTCTACTCTCTTGCCTGCTTGTCAGGGTCCAAGTCTCAGCTGCATAAGTTAATATGGGTACATAATACACTTTATACATTACCTCCTTGCTTTTCCTTGGTACTTCCTTATCCCAAACAAGTTTTCTTACACTTTGATAGAATGCATTGCTCTGCTGTACCCTCCTGCCAATCTCCATGTCCAACCTACCAGTTTGCATCAATTCACTTCCTAGGTATTTGAACGTGTCCACAATTTCCAAACTCTGACTTCCAATTTTCACAGTGCCCTTTCCTTGTCTTTCCCCTCTTGTCATCACCATGGTCTTGCTTTTCTCTATACTGATTTTCAGGCCATACTTCTGAATATTTTCGTTCAGTGCATCTAGTTGTTTTTGCACTTCTTCGGTGTTCCTTCCTCAGACCACAATATCATCTGCAAATAACAGTAACTTCATTTCTTTATGTTCATATGCTTCCTTTGTTTCCTTTACTATTTCATCCATCACCATTATGAACAAGAGAGGTGACAGCACACTCCCCTGTCTTAGTCCAGTCTTGTTCGTAAACCAATCTGTCTTTCCAACTGGGGTCAGTACCCTGCTAACACAGTTGTTGTACATTGCTTGCACCATTTCCAACATTTCTCTTCCCAGTCTCTTCTTAACCATGGTTTCCCATACCTTCTCTCTGGGGACACTATCATATGCCTTTTCTAGATCTATGAAAGTCATGATCAAATCCTCTCCATATTCCCAGTTCTTTTCCATCACCTGCCTCAAGCTAAAGATTGGGTCCACTGTGGATCTTCCACTCCTGAAGCCATACTGTTCCTCTTGCAACTCTCCTTCCACCTTTCTTCTCATTCTTCTTTCTAATATCCTTTCCAGTATTTTTACTATCTGTGATATGAGGGTGATCCCTCTATAGTTATCACATACCTTCTTGTCCCCCTTCTTAAACACTGGTATTATTAGCCCTTTCTTCCAGTCTTCTGGTACACATTTCCATTTCCACACACACTTTAGCAGTCGATACAGCCATTGCATACCAACAGGTCCAGCAGCCTTTATCATTTCTACACTGACTTCATCCACCCCTGTTGCTTTTCCCATCTTCATTTTCTGTACTGCTAATTCCACCTCCAGCATTGTTATATCATCTTCTGTTATAGAGTCGTCAGGTTGTGCCACTTCCATCTCACCAGTACCATTGCTCACATTCAAAAGCTTATCGAAATACTCCTTCCATCGTCCCTTTATCTCTTCTGGGTGTGTTAACAACTCTCCATCTTCCTTTTTCACTAGCTTTGTAGTAACTCTTTCTTTCCTCTTACTTCTTAGAAGCCCATACAGCATCCTTTTACTGCCACTTACATCTGTTTCCATTCTTCGTGTAAATTCTTCCCAACTTTTCTTCTTTTCTTCTCCTACCACTTTCTTACACCTCCGTTTCTTTCTTCTATATCTCCTCCAATTCCCCTTTCTTGTTCAATATCAGACATTCAGAACTATAGCCTAGATGATTATTAATATTATTTTAAGGAGTGAAACAGCGAGGTCATCAGCCCCTCGTAACACAGTTTAAAACACATTAGGTTTGGATAAAATTTAGAGGTGCTTGCCGAAAAGTATAAAAAATAAAAATAAAAAACTAATAATGATAATAACAACCAAATATATCCGGAATAGAAAAAATAGATTTTCAATTCCAAAAAAAAAGAACTTGAAAATTCAGATCTTTGGCCCTAGCCCACTCTCACTTATAAAGCGGATAACGCGATCATAAGCCACCACGTCATCGGCTGTACAATAATTGAGTTTATTCTGCAGACTACCGTTTCTTCCAGAGAAGAAAACACTCTCTCTTCTTATGGGTTGGTGACCACGGGACCCCAGCTGAGTCCGGCATTGCTTCCACTCACTTGTGCCGGGCTCCTCTCCGTCTTCTTTCCTGTCGACCTCCCTCGGTCAACTCTTGTTATTCTCCGTCCCCGACGGTATTAGGGTATCTGAGGCCTAGAGAGTCTCTTCCTTTCCCGCCTTAATTGGCCCTTCTCTAGTCTTTCCTGATCCCTCATTCTTCGAGGGATCAGCTTTATTTTCTTTACTTTATAGTTCCTTTTCTCTTTAAGATTCCCGCCCCGTTTTTATGAATTGGATTCCCGTGTATTTAAATTACATTTTTGAGTATTTTGATTCTCAACCACATTTTGTATGTACTCGTATTTTCAATCTATATTGCATTTTGTAAGTATTTTCAATATAAATTGCATTTTGTAAGTATTTTGAATCGCAGGCTGACATATTGTGAGTATTTTGAATCTAAATTACATTTTGTATGTATTTTCAATCTAAATTGTATTTTGTGAGTATTTCGAATCTGCATTGCATTGTGTAAGTATTTTGAGCCTCAACTGCATTTTGGGCGTATTTTTCAATCTAACTTACTTTTGTGAATATTTACCTTCTAAATTACATTTGTAAGTATTTTCACTCTACTATTTGTGCGTCGTTTTCATCTGAGTTCCATTTTATTATTATTTTCAGCCTAACTTAGTGTTCGTTATGGTTTCCATTCCAGTGTCATGTTCGCTATCACCCAGATCATTAGGGGCCGATAACCTAGATGTTAGGCCCTTAAAACAACAATTATCATAATTAATATTCTCTTTTCTTAGTTGTGCCTCACGAGGCTGAGTACAACCCATTCCAGCCCTCAGACCAGAATTACATTTCTTGGCAGAGCTGGGAATCCAATCCGGACCTCTCGGGGGAGCCAGGATGATGCCCGCTACACCACTAGGCGGACAAGAAAGGAAGGAAGGAAGGAAGAAAGAAAGAAAGAAAGAAAGAAAGAAAGAAAGAAAGAAGTAATAATAATGTTATTGGTTTTACGTCCTTTATAACTACTGCGGCTTTAAGAGACACCGCGGTGCCGGAATTTTGCCCCAAAGGGGATCTTAACGTGCCAGTAAATCTACTGACAAGGCTCCCTGGCATTTGCGCACCCTCAAATGCCAGCTGACTACGCAAAACTCACGAGTCTCAACATTCACTAATTTCAAGATGAGGTTAGTAAAAGTAGGTTCTAACCAGTTTCTGTACCTGGGCCAGTCTCAAAACTCACGAACCAAGCCATAGCCACCTATAAGGTTATAGGTAGCCATGGCCAAGCCAGTTCATTGGGAAAAGGTCCATTGTTAGAGCCAGCCAGAACTGCTTGCCCTCTTGTACTGTAATTAGCACCTCTCGCATCAAGATGTTGTTGTTGATTCTTTTAGGGGCTTTGCGACATCGTGGTCATGCACTTGGGTGGGCATAGCATTTGTCCGATAACCTGCGTCACTGTGGCATCTGTACAATACAAACTAAACGCCATTCTAAAACTGGGTGGACAAACATGGGTCGAATGACAGTGTGGTCTCCCGAGTCGTGAGTTTTGAGACTATTATTATAATGTTCATTCAGCTACTAGTTTTGATACTATTTGTTACTATTTTATGCTCGTGAGTTTTGAGAATCGTGAGTTATGAGACGTAACCGGGCACAGCAGGCGAGAATGTTACCGTTGAGCCACGCAGCCAGAAGAAGGAAGGAAGGAAGGAAGGAAGGAAGGAAACTTGTAGCTTTACGTGACCGTTAATCTTGCGATCATGAGTACAGCCCTGATCGGATGCGGATATCCGCAACACTTTTCGCAATGCGGATATAGTTTGCATGGCTGTGCAGATAGCGGATAAGCTGCGGATAATGTTTCGAGTAAATTTGCAGATAGATTTTAGAATGTAATCCGAACTTGTTGAATTCCATTACTAGGATTCGGATGCTCATGAGATTACATACTTTTTCCGATATGTTTTTTTTTTCATGACAAATGTAAGATGATTATTAAAGCTAATCTCATTCAATTTACGTCATTAAGCATAATTAATACTGTTACGTGCCACCCCCCTAGTGGCACTTCTGTTAACTGGATTACGGTGGGTTGAAGCACAACACAGATTGTTCCTTTGAAGAAATAATTAACTTTATTGCGGCCAGAAAATTACACTACTCATCAGCAAATACAAGCAATTGGAACCTTACTCCAGTTTCCTCAAGTCTCTTCCTTGAGCGCTCTTGGCCCTTTCACTTGTCAACAAACCACAGAAGTTAAACCGTCTTAATGAGTACTGTGGCCTTGACAGAAACTACCTGCTCCTCTCCCTTATGTACACCAACTACAGTTACTTACGATAACTTGCTGCACGCTGTTCACAAGCTGGGAAACAATGTCACTGGATTTCGTAACTCGCACGGCACTTCGTCACCACACTTCTGTCGCTCAGGAAAACACGCACTAGCTCAGAAACACACACCCACAGAAAACTCGGCCCCCTTACTGTTGAAGCCGCTTATATAGCAGGCTGGTGACTCAATGAATTCTAGAATCGTCCAGGACACACGGCTTCTCGACATTTCCTTCACTGGCAGGGTCACGAATATTCTGGACCATCCCTTTCACTTCGCAGCCCGTTGCGTCACGCGCACGTAATACACTGAGGCAGAGCACACACAGCCCGGGGGAGCTGTGACTCATGCGGCGAGCGACAAAACAAACTCACAGCCGTAACAATACACCGAACTGAAAAGGGATGCAATTCTGGCTGTATAACATTCATTTTAAACATAGCACAAAGTCTAAAGGAACGACTTTCTCCTCAAATGTGTAAATGTTTCGCCTTAATGCGTTATGCTTTATCTAATTAAAAATTATAGTAATGCCAGTAGATTCGGATAACAAACGTTCGGATGCGGGGCGGATAACAGTCTTGCGGATACGGGGCGGATGCGGATAAAGTTTTGTTTATTCGCGCAGGGCTCTAATCATGAGCAACGGGACTTCAATTTTCGTTTCAAGTGGTGGATATTACAACTTGAGAATTTCACATACATTAACCAGGAATCGAACCTGGCCCACCTTGGTGAGAGGCAACCACCTTGACCAACCAGAGCGCTATCACGCTCCCAGATTCAAAGTTCAAACAGACTATGTGAATGTATAAGAAACTTGACTGTTCATCACAAGTCTTTCATAATGACAGGCAAGGTCACCTAAGAGTATTACTAGAGAAGGAGTTTGTAAACAGTACTGACACTTGATCTCCGAGGATTGAGAGCAGAGGTTATCACAACATTGCATGAACAGCTGGCGAACTGTATGTTGTGTAAATACTGTGAAATGAGAGCACATTTAGAACATATACAGTTTTCAAGAACCATTCCAGGTAAACAAATATGACTCTACTACGCTTTAAGCAATTTGATTTGATCACACGAAGATTTGAAACGTCTATTCATACAATTTTTAAATTATTTATATGAATATTGTCAAGTGCACAGGGGTATAGACGATGTTGATTCCCGTTAAGAACAGGGTGGAATATTGACCTAAATATTACCCAGCCAGCGAATTGTTGCCGGTGGCGGAAATCGGAACTAATGCGCTCCGACCAGCCACACGCCGGCAACAGACGTGCAGTTGTCGCCAGCGAAACCTCATCACATGTCATGTCGTGAGTGTACATGGTTCGTGATGTGCCGTATCTATCCCTTGTGTGCAGGACCTTCGTCGTATATTACAATGTAAAGTCAAGCAGGTTAGTAGTACTGTTCTCTTTGTATGACTTTACATGCGTTCCCCCTCTTGCCCAGCATCCGCCCGCGGTAGCCATAACGTGGCGATCTAACGTAATGTATACACAACAACCCCGCTCCACGTCTAGCGGTAAAATTTCCCTGGTAGGGTAGTATATCATGTGTTAGTTAGTTATTGTTGTTTTAAGGGGAGGAACGACGAGGTCATCTGCCCCTATATCATGTGCAATCAAGGTTAAGTTGTTTTTGTTGTTGATTCATTTATAGTCTTTGCGATATCGTTGTTGTTGTTGTTGTTATTGTTATTATTCAATTTAGAGGATTTAGACATCTTGGCAATCAGCCCCTTGCAGTTGGGTGTGTGTTGAACATGCCTGATAACCTGTATTACTGTGATGCCTGTAATAATGTGTGTAGCCTAACTGTATTAGGTACAAGGATGGAGTTAGGTGCCCCAGGATTCGAAATAAGGCATTTGCTGGAAGGAGTGTAGAAAATCCCGGGGATAAACCACACTCCGCGACGAGATTTGAACCTGCGATCTCCGGACTTGGTGCAGCTGCCCTCGCAGACGGCTACACCGCGGGTCTTTTCGCGATAGGCTATGGTGGTCATGTTGAGTGATAGTGGAATCTGTGACGTATGACTCTATTAGAGTTTATTTGCAGTTGAATTGGGGCTAGGATAGGGCAGGAAACGGCCGGGGCCTTTCGTTTGGCACCATCCCGGCATTTGCCTGGAGTAGAAGTGGGAAAACCACAGAAAACTTCTTCTAGGATGGCTGAGGTGGGAATCGATCCCAACACTGCTCAGTTCTGTCGCTTGAGGCCAAATGTAACCCCGTTCCAGTCCTCATATCAGAATTCAATTTATTGGCAGAGCTGGGAATCAAGCCTGGACCTCCGAGGGGACAGCCAAGAATGCTAAGCAATTCAGCACGAGGTGTTCAGATCAAAGTGATATGAAATACAGTACCGGTATATTAAGACATAATGAAGAGAAAACATCAATAATGAACTTTTAACTTTACATGATGAATCAAATTATCTTTTTACTAAATCTCTGCATAGTATAAAACCAAGTCCCTAAATCTTGGAGGTAACGGGTATTCTCGAGAACCACTGGGTGGCTTTTGATGCGGTTTTCAACATTCTGTAAAGGATTTCTCGAGGAAGATTTCTGTAGAAAAACATTCATTTATGACCAAAGGAATCCGAGCAGTAACGATTTCAGTGAATCGAGTCGAAGAAAAACCTGCCGTCCGTGCGCCTTTTAAACTGGGTAAACCGTTCAAAAATATATTCTATGAGTGTAAGAATTTTTCAGAAAGAAAAGTTCTACAAAAAAGTCCGGGACAGCATATCCATATGTATAATACATCGCCCACTATAAGTGTTCTTTAAGTTTTTACGTCTTCCAACAATCTCCATTCGGTTCAAATTTAAATTTCTAGCTTCGGAGCGAGTTTACTAGCTAGCAAGCGAGCCTATCACTCCATCTTCGACCAGCATTAATCTGTCGAGTCATGTCGAGTTAAGACTTCAGAGAAGAGTATGTGTGTTCGGTGTTTCACTGTTCACCTCGGCTTTTCTGAATTGCGTCTGGGACCTGCCGTCCGAGCGTCTTTTAAGCTTACGCTGGGTGAACCGTTAAAGATACCGGGCGAAGCCGGGGCGGGTTGCTAGTTATATTATAAACCAAATGATTTAATTACATTAATACTAGGGAACTATTTATTTTAATACTCATTGCAATTGTAAAAATCACTAAAAGTTTCCAAGGATTACGCATTCTAACATTTAATCCATAAAACCGTTCGTAAGTTACATCCCCTAACGCTGGAACTTTGGGTTCGTGTAACCTCATTGATTTTAGAACTTAAAATGTTCATTCTGGTTCCGTATTGATAAACTAATTAGTATAAACAGGTTAAAGGTTCCGCCTGATCAATACTTTTATTAAACATGATCACTTTGTGGTCATTAGTGGGACATGTTTCGAGGCCTTATTAATAGTTTTGGCCCCTTCATCAGCCGATATGACAGAAACAATACAAGATAATTGTTTGGCGTAACACTAAAAATTCCCTTAACATTGAATCTTGTATGGTGCACCATAAAGAGAGACTGAAACATTTTACGCCTAATATGAGTGATGTCTCAAGTCTTATGAACTAGGCATTTAAACACTTTCAATAGACGCCTCACTGTGGTCTTTAGATGCTATTGAAAACACAAATGTACCGGTTCAGTTTCTGTCTCTCTTTATGGTGCACCATCCAAGATTCAATTTTATGGGAATTTTTAGTGTTACGCCAAACAATTATCTTGTAACGATTTCTGTCATATCGGCTGATGAAGGGGCCAACACTATTAATTACGCCTCGAAACATGTCCCACTAATGACCACACAGTGATCGTATTCAATAAAAGTATTGATCAGGCGGAACCTTTAACCTGTTTATACTAATTCGTGTAACCTCGGCAAATGGATAGCGCAGGTGTCTACTCACATCCATAAGTTATAGAACACAATGCACATCCTTGTTATTGTGTTGAAATCTACTATGAGTCAATGTAGTTTTTTATCATAACTTTCCTTAGCACTGGACACCAGTTGCTTGCCTATTATGGGAATACAGTACAGTGTGTAATATTTCATTTGCTAACTATAAACCTTACTGAATATTGTACAACCACCTCGTGGAGTAGCGACTAGCGTTCTTCACCATCACCCCGGAGGTCCGGGTTCAGTCCCGACTCTGCCAAGAAGTTTCAATTCTGATTTGAGGGCTGAAGCAGGGTACACTCAGTCTCGTGAGACAAAACTGAGAAGAGGATGGTTTGATTCCCACTTCAGTCATTCCGGAAGTGGTTTTCCATGCCCCCCCCCCCCCAACACACACACACCGACACACTTCTACACACGCAATATACGGGGCTATATGGCCACGATGTAACAGCCCCTAAAATACGCAACAACAACAAGAATGAATATTCCACTGTATTAACATTTATGGCAACACCGACAGTAGTAGCTACGCTCGCTAACGCGCAGTGCTAGGCCATGGGGTTAAGCTCTCTGCGAACTCTGTAGACGTGGGTTCGTGCCCCACCGTCGGTCGTCCTTGGAATGGTTTTCCGTGATTTCCCATTTTCAACTCCAGTCAAATGCTGGGACGGTATCTTCTGACAGGCCATGGCCGCTTCCTTCTACGTCTTTGCCCAGTTACATTCATATCATCTCTCATTAACTCCTCTCATGAGGTTGGCGTCAGGAAAGGAATCCGGCCGTAAAAACCATCCGCCACAAAGATTTTCATCGCATCTTATCTCCGACCCCGTTGGAAAACGGGAATAATAAGGGGTATACATACATTAACATATAACTAAAGTATTAATAAAAAACGGTTTTTCACAATTTTTAGATGGTACAAAAATCGGAACTATCCCAGTTTTCCAGTACCTAAGACACTCTAACGACAAAGAACATAAGGAATCAAGCACTGTAGAGTTTAAGACGTTACCCTTAGTACGCCGAGCCGTCTTGAGCGACGCCCACCGCTTGCTGTGTTTCTCGTCGCCATGGCCACACTTGAAGAAGCGCGCCAATTCCGAGAAGGGTCCCATGTGCGTTACCGGTGAGCAAGGCATCTCTTCAATACTGAGACTGCTTTCTAGCGTCCAACTAGCTCAACGCCTTTCTCCCACAAGGGAGGGGAAAGAGTGCACTAGAGTGTTGCACAGATTTCAGTAGGCGAAAGTACTACTCACTAATTGGAAGAACTATCAGCACGATCCGCAACAGATTCGCATCACATTCATCAGCAACCGAAACCTTCGTTCAAATGTCTACTCTCTTTTAAGGAAAGAGCCTTTTTTTTCTATAAAAAGCACAAGATATAAATTATGCCGTGAAGAATTGATTGGCCAAGAGCGGAAGTTCGGTATCTAATATAATTATACTGGCCTGCGTGAGGCCCATCGATCATGCCAAAAGCCTCCGTGGCTTAGGCGGCAGCACGCCGGTCTCACACCGCTGGGGTTCGTGTTTCAAATCCCGGTCACTCCATATGGGATTTGTGCTGGACAAAGCGGAGGCAGACTGGGTTTTCTCCGGGTACTCCGGTTTTCCCTGTCAATATTTCATTCCAGCAACACTCTCCACTCCCCAGAGAAGTGCGACAGGCTTCGGCAGCTGGAACAGTTCATATCCTCGCCGCTAGATGGGGGCTTCATTCATTCCATTCCTGACCCGGTTGGTCGACTGGAAACAAGGTGTGGATTTTCAGTTCATCGGAGAGATGCGGACGCAAGCTATTTCCGAGAATTGCAGACACTTCTCCTTTTCCTTTTGATGATGATGATGTTAATTGTTGTTTTAAGGGGCCTAACATCTAGGTTATCGGCCCCTAATGGTTTGGGTGACAGCGAAAATGATAATGAAATGGAAATCATAACGAAAATTAAGTGAGACTGAAAATACTTTCAAAATTGAACTCAGAATGAAGCGACTCACAAAATGGAGAGTGGAAATACTTACAAACGGGAATTTAGAAGAAAATATTCACAAAAGGAATAGATTGAAAAATACGCACAAAATGTAGTTTAGGTTCAAAACACTTAAAAAATACAGAGTCGAAATACTTACAAAATGCAATTGAAATTCAAAATACTTACAAAATGCAAATGAGATCGAAAATACGTACAAAATGCAATTGAGGTTCAAAATACTTACAAAATGCAATTTAGATTGAAAGAGGCCGGTTCAGATTCAATTCCACAAAATGCAATTGAAATTGAAAATGCTTACAAAATGTATGATAGATTCAAACTACTCATTTGGATTGACAATACTTACAAAATGCAATTTAGATCGAAAATACTTACAAAATGTAATTTAGATTCAAAATAATCACATTGTTTATAACTTAGGCAATAAGTTAAGATTTACAATTATTTTATGCCCTTACTTTAATTTTTATTGGCTTTTTTCGTGGGACGGGGGCTGGAGCCCTCCCCGCCAGCACCCCCTTATATACGTCCCTGGTTACATTATAACCTTCTTCAGCAAACATTACAAATTAAGTTGCAAGATTGATTAAAAATTCTTAAAAAGGACGATTTCAAAACACTAACTATCTAAAAAGATGGTATATTGGCTTTCACGGCCAGTGAATTAAAACTCAGCAGACTTAGTTCTCGCAGTCAAGTGGTGCAGTTGCACCTAATACAAAGGGAGGTAACGCGCAGTTCGTTACTCCTGTGGGGGTCCGGGCGGGGACACCAAGAGCCCGCCGATGAGCCAGCTTGGTGTCCTAGGCGAAACCCCACACAAGACACGGCACAAACCTAGAAGAATTGCTGAGTTTTAATTCACTGGCCGTGAAAGCCAATATACCATCTTTTTGGAAGCCTTCATAGGGAGGTTAAGGCTACTTGAGCATTTAGTTCTCGCAGTCAAGTGGTGCAGTTGCACCTAATATAAAGGGAGGTAACGCGCAGTTCGTTACTCCTGTGGGGGTCCGGGCAGGGACACCAAGAGACCGCCGATGAGCCAGCTTGGTGTCCTAGGCGAAACCCCACACAAGACATGGCACAAACATAGAAATATTGCTGAGTTTTAATTCACTGGCCGTGAAAGCCAATATACCATTTTTTTGGAAGCCTTCATAGGGAGGTTAAGGCTGCTTGAGCTTTTAGTTCTCGCAGTCAAGTGGTGCAGTTGAACCTAATACAAAGGGACGTGACGCGCAGTTCGTTACTCCTGTGGGGTCCGGGCGGGGACACCAAGAGCCCGCCGATGAGCCAGCTTGGTGTCCTAGGCGAAACCCCACACAAGACACGGCACAAACCTAGAATAATTGCTGAGTTTTAATTCACTGGCCGTGAAAGCCAATATACCATCTTTTTGGAAGCCTTCATAGGGAGGTTAAGGCTGCTTGAGCTTTTATGATGATGATGATGATGATAATTGTTTTAAGGGGCCTAACATCTAGGTTATCGGCCCCTAATGATCTGGGTGATAGCGAAAATGATAATGAAACGGAAACCAGAACGAAAATTAAGCGAGACGGAAAATACTTACAAAATGTTCTTACAAAAGGGAATTTAGAACGAAAAGATTCACAAAAGGAATAGATTGAAAAATACCCACAAAATGAAGGCTAGGTTCAAAATACGTACAAAATGCAATGTAGCGTCGAAATACCTACAAAATGCAATTGAAATTCAAAATACTTACAAAATGCAAATGAGGTCGAAATTACGTACAAAATGCAATTGAGGTTCAAAATACTTACAAAATGCAATTGAAATTGAAAATACACGATGCAATTCAGATTGAAATATCCCAGTTCCAATCCAAATTATTCACAAAGTGCAATTGAAATTCAAAATACTTACAAAATGCAATTGAAGTTGAAAATGCTTACAAAATGTACGGTAGATTCAAACGACTCATGTGGATTGACAATACTTACAAAATGCAATTTAGATTGAAAGTACTTGACAAAATGTAATTTAGATTCAAAATACCCACAAAATGCAACTAAGAATCAAAATATGTGCAAAATGCCCACCAAACAAAATGCAATTTAGATTCAAAATTCGTGCGAAATGCGGTTTTGGTTGAAAATACTTACAAAATGCAATTGAAATTCAATATACTAACTAAAAGGCCCGTCTACCTGCATTGAAAGACTTACTAAAAAGCAATTTAGATTGTCAATCTTTACAAAATGCAATTGAGGTTGAAAACAATCGCGAGATGTAATTTAGATCGAAAAAAACCTTACAAAATGCAACGTAGATCAATGCCTTCAAAAATCGCTAAAAGGGAATTTAGATACACGGTGAACCAAGTAACAAAAACAGTGCGGGAATCTTAAAGAGAAAAGGAAATATAAGGAAAAGAGGAGAGGAGAGGAGAGGAGAGGAGAGAGGAGAGAGGAGAGGGTCCGCCCCAAAGGTAAAGAACAAAAGTGGAAAACGGACCCAGCTCAGGAATCCCTCAGGGTCGCCAACTCCCGAACTCACCAGCCGTGAGCCCCTGAGGGTGTATCATTATCTAGGGTGCACCAGAAGTGGTGGGGCTACATACACCCTGCCTCCTTAAGGGCCTTGAGCACAAGGCAGGAGGTACAAGGAAAAGAAAAAGAAGGCTGACCCCTCACAGAAGGAGGGTATCAGGAAATATGAGACAAGGGCCAATTAAGGCGGGAAAGTGAAAGACTCCCCAGGCCTCGGATAACCTAATACCGTCGGGGTCGGAAGAGAACAAGAGTTGACCAAGGGAGGTCGACAGGAAAGAAGCCGGAGAGGAGCCCGGCACAAGTAAGTGGAAGCAATGCCGGACTCAGCTGGGGTCCCTTGGTGGCCAACCCGCTTGAGCTTTTAGTTCTCGCAGTCAAGTGGTGCAGTTGCACCTAATACAAAGAGAGGTAACACGCAGTTCGTTACTCCTGTGGGGGTCCGGGCGGGGACTCCAAGAGTCCGCCGATGAGCCAGCTTGGTGTCCTAGGCGAAACCGCACACAAGACACGGCACAAACCTAGAAGAATTGCTGAGTTTTAACTAACTATCTAAAATTATTAAAAATACTCTAAAAGACTAAACCAAAAATCAGATTTGTTACAATATTTACATTAACGATGAAAGAAAATCTGGACAGCTCGAAGTGGAAATATCATTGATGTGGAACTGAGGTAATGGTTCGTTGAAAACATTTTGAGGTTGGGATGATTTGTAATTGTAATATGTTTTTGTTGAAATAAAAAGGTTTTATGATATGTTACTGTGAAAATAGTTAGTCCAATAGTTAGTTAATCTTGAAACGTCATTTGTATCATCTACTAGTGTTAGTTGAAGAAAGTTATAATGAAACCGAAACCGGTACAGTGTACTCAAGAATTACAATTTATTGACCGAAGGTATTCCTGTATTTTCCTAATTCATTAAACTATTTCAAGAAGGATTTTGGGCAGACATGGTCTTTTTCTTGTCATTTCGTTAAAATTAAAATGTAAATAGAAATTAAACATTTTGTGGCTCTACCGGCCGACAAATTCACCATTTCCGATCATTTTGTTTTTCACCAGCAAAATTCAATTTTCCGAATGCAATACAATTTTTCTATTAACTTATACTAAAATAAATACACTAAATTAAAACAGAAAATATAATAATTTTTAATTGGTTGGTTCCTTGGCCTGTTTGTCATTTCTTGATGAATGCAGAACATTTGTATTTGTCTGTTGCACTGGCTAGAGTAAAATGTGGCTTTTCACCGAGGTTTCAGTCTAACACATGGCTGTGATTATATGGAAGCTACTGAGGTATGGGTGGTGCTGAGTAATGACATTCAGGGGACAGTCAGTGCCTGTGGATGCTGTGAAAGGTTCTACTCATAGGGTTAGTAGGCTACTGCTGTACTGACTCAGTGAGGAAAGCAATGGCAAACTACCTCACTCCTCATCTTGCCTAGTACGCCTCAATATAGCGCTGCCTTGGGTTTTTGTGGGTATCTACCCACATAACCTAATGGCGGTACTATTTAAGGATCAAACCTGCCTTCGGGCTGACTACCTAACAGACAGGTTGGTTCCTTAGTTTAGGGGCTGCGACAACGCGGTCATGTAGCCCCGTGTACTTTGGGTGTGTGTAGAATCTGTCTGATAACCGGTGTTAATTGTGATGACTGTATTAGTGTGTGCTATCCGTTTTAATTCAAGTAAGGACTGCAGACAGTAATTTCAAGTAGGCCTAGTTCCTACTTTTGCTACCAAATGCTACCGTCCTCGACACCTAGCTTGCGGACTTTCCTACTAGATGGAATCGCAGTTAGCACCTGGTGGCGAACGTTGGAACTAATAGTGTGTTATCAACTCTAACTTACAAATTTTGGCTTCACACAAGTGTAGTTAGTGGAAGGTTCTTTTTCATGCCATAAATCTATGACTTCAAAACATTAAAATAAAATAGTTCTGTCCTATAAAGATTTAAGGTTCAAATGATATATCGTAGCAGGTTCCATGTAAATCAGTTCTGCAGTTTCTAACTTACGGCCATCTCTTTTCCAGCCTCCTCAATTACAAACACACACACACACACACACACTAGTGCAGACCCACCATAACACAGGTTATCAGACAAAGTCTATACACACCCTAAGTACACAGGACTGGAATGAGCACGATGTCCAAGCCACTAAAAGAAGCAACAAGAGGTACAATAGTGCTTCCTTAGACAACAGGAAGTTGTTAGGATAATGAAAGAACGATAACATTTCTCCTTTCTCTCAGATTACGCTGACCTAGTCCGAGTACAGTTATTGTTCTTGTGATGTCGAATATCCGCTGAATATTGCGAACTCAGCGGGAGCTCCTCTAAATTAACATATTTTAATATTGCAATCGCCAAAGGAATGTGTACTGTACTGTGTTCAGAAATCGGATGTTAAAAGGAATTTCATAGAGACCCAGTAGGTTTCACAACCATGTTTGAAATCGGATTTTAAAAGGAATTTTGTAAAGATCCAGTAGGTTACACAACCATGTTTGAAATCGGATTTTAAAAGGAATTTCGTAAAGATCCAGTAGGTTTCACAACCATGTTTGAAATCTGATTTTAAAAGGAATTTCGTAAAGATCCAGTAGGTTTCACAACCATGTTTAAAATCTGATTTTAAAAGGAATTTTGTAGAGATCTAGTAGGTTTCAGAACCACGTTTGAAATCGGATTTAAAAGGAATTTTGTAGAGATCTAGTAGGTTTCACAACTACGCTTACAGTTCACGCCACGGTTTTTGGCCGGTCAGTCCTGGTTGCACAGTCGTAGAGAGGACAGTCAGCGAGCCTCACGCATGTGCAATTGGCGTGAGTTTTCAGTTGCGAGGAAAGCAATTCATGTATCAAATGCACATGCCTGACGTTCATCACTTGTTCTCTGTACGACTGCGCAATCGGGACTCACCGGCCAAAAACCGTGGCGTGAATTGGAAGTGCCTGTTAGTACAGATATGAGAGAAAGAAACACCTTCAACCATCCTAGAAATGGTATGCATGGCGTTTAATTTCCTCCACGCAAATTTCGGTACAGTAGCCTATAGTACCTTTCTCGAGCTTATAGCAGATTCGTTACGAATCCTTGACTCAGTTGCAGATTGCACTATAACACAAGCTATCAGACATCTTTCGACATCCACAATAAGTGCGTATGCCCGAAAGTGGTATGATTCTAGCTTTAAAGGGGCCTCAAAAGTTACAGATATTAGGATGATGCGGGACTTTAAAACTCCCTATGGTGACGCATTTTCTTGAGGTAAAGGATACCTGTTATAAGTGACTCACTGATCAGTCTCGTGCTATTTAAGATATATTGAAGACCTCTCACTTGTGTATAAATCACCCACCCGACTTTATTGGTATGCGAGCTCAACGCGACACAATTCTGGCAGGGGCTATCGTGATGTTTATTTGTCTAAACGCACTTTAAAAAGAAATAAATATACTGTATTTCCGTTGACTTCTCAAAAAATGTAAGATTTGTCCTGTACTATTGAGACGATTTAGAAGATTGGTACAAACCGCACCTTAAACTCCCTCAGGTTTAAGAGCTTTAATTTTGTGAAACATACACTTGAGCGTTTTATATATATATGAATAGCAACCCGTCTCGGCTTCGCCCGGTATCTTTAACGGTTTACCCAACATAATCTTAAAAGGCGCACGGACGGCAGGTCCCAGACACAATTCAGAAAAGCGAAGGTGAACAGCGAATCTCCAAACAAGCATACTCTTCTCTGAAGTCTTAACTCGACACGACTCGACAGTTGGATGTTTACCGAAGCTAGTAATTTAAATTTCTACTGAATGGAGATTGTTGGAAGAAATGAAAACATAAAAACACTTATAGTGGGCGATGTATTCAAGATAGAGTTATGCTGTCCCGGACGTTTTTGTAGAACTTTTCATGCTGAACATTCTTACTGTAGATATTTTGAACGGTTTACCCAGCGTAAGCTCTAATCACAGATATCGTTACTGCTCAGCTTCCTTTGGTCAAAAATGAATGTTTTTCTACAGAAACCTTCCTCGGGAAATCCTTTACAAAATGGTGAAAACCGCATCAAAATCCATCCAGTGGTTGTCGAGATTACCCGTTACATCCAAGAATAGGGGACTTAGTTTTATACTATGTCGAGATGATGATTCAGAGTGTAACCATGCGTAAAAAAATACACAATGCATGCAGAGCCGAAGAAGTGAAAGCGATAAATTTGAAGTACAGCCTGTCATTGAGATTAATTTGCAATTAAAATTAATTACCGACACGTTCATCTTAAGCAATAGCTCATATCATAGAAATATACCAACCTTCATCACCATATAAATTAATTCCCCACCACACTGTCATTGTGGTTCAGTTAACTGATGCTCTGCATCAGGCATGTCAAACACGTGACCCCCACACTAACTTGCGAATTGCGGGCCCCGCCCCACTTTTGATTAAATGCATAATATTACTTTTAATATGTATCTCTACTTAGTATAAAACAAAGTCCCCGATTCTTGGATGTCACGGGTAATCATGAGAACCACCGGATGGATTTTGATGTGGTTTTCACCATTCTGAAAAGGATATCTCGAGGAAGGTTTCTGTATAAAATAATGTATTTATGAGCAAAGGAAGACAAGCAGTTGCGATTTCAGTGAAAAAGTCGAAGAAAAAAAAAAAACCTGGCGTCCGTGCACTTTTGAAGCTTACCTGGGCAAACTGTTAAAAAGATCTGAGGTACTATGAGTGTAAGAATTCTTCAGCATGAAAAGTTCTAAATAAAGGCCGCGAGAGCATATATCTTCAATACATCGCCCACTATAAGGGTTTTTACGTTTTCATTTCTTCCAACAATCTCCATTCATTTTCTGAGGCGACAGTTTACGAGCTATCTAGGGGCGAGCCTATTACCCGAGCTACAGCCTAGGTAGCAGGCAAGCCTTTTACCCCAGATACAGCTGCTAACTGTCAAGTCGTATTGAGTTAAGACTTCAGAGAAGAGTGGTTGTGTTTGCAGTTTCCCTGGATGTGTAACTCAGCTTTTCTTTATATCGCATGTGAACTCTTATTTCCCCAAAATACACAGTCAAGTTAAGATTGGAAGGAAGGGGGATTTGTGTTTCATGCACCTCGCCATTCTTAAATTACGTCTGACAAGAATTCGTTGCACATGCATCTCCATGGTAATATAACTTAATAGTCAGTGATTTTAACCCATCATGCCGAGACGTAAAACGGATATAGGTCGTAATTCATTGACATCGAAAAAGAAAGGTCTTATCACGTAATGCATTCATAACTGTTCCCGGGCGAAGCCGGAGCAGGTTGCTAGTGAAATATAAAATACAGTCGAACGTCGATATCTCGAAGTATTTCGGAAATAAAAATTACTTCGAGTTATCGAAAATTTGAGATATAGAAATACATTAAAAAAATGGGTTTCTATTTTCATAAATACAGGGTCATCGAAAATGCTTGCAGCAATTTCAAAAAATCATATCTCCCGTTGTAAGTGAGATAAATTAATAATTCGACCTGAAAACTATTCAGGAACTTATCGAGTTTTAGTTTTAGATGTGACTGTACTCCGCACGTGACCTTCAGCCGATGTGCAGAATGATTGGGCGACACGCCGGTCCTATTCAATGGCGTCCTAGAATCCCCTACTTGACACACCTAGACTTTCTTTTATGGGGATACGTAAGAAACATTGTAATCAGTGAACCGGTCGGAGAACTGCAACATTTAAGACTGCGCATCACCGCTGCTGTTGCTACAATCAGGCCTGGGATGATCCAGCGCACTTGGGCCGAAATCGACTATCGAATGGATGCTTGCAGAGCCACCAAGGGCAGAGCAACCAAGGGAGCGCACATAGAAACATCATCAGGTATGAAGAAAATTTTTGAGCTGGTATTGTTATTATTATTTATCTTGTCAGAAGTACAAAGTAAACATAGACAAATTAAACAATATAAATACACACATCAAAAAAAGTTTTGCATCACCTCGGTTCCAAGAGTTCCGGAACCGTTAAATACAAAGGGAATAGAGATCAACACAAACAACATTTCAGCTCGTTTTATTGCTCATGAGACCCACACATTGCATGTTGTACCATCATACAGCTAGACTTTCAGCATTTGTGGTCCAGATTGCAGTACACACCACTACCTCTAATACCCAGTAGCACGTCCTCTTGCATTGATGCATGCCTGTATTCGTCGTGGCATACTATCCACAAGTTCATCAAGACACTGTTGGTCCAAATTGTCCCACTCCTCAACGACAATTCGGCGTAAATCTCTCAGAGTGGTTGGTGGGTCAAGACGTCCATAAACAGCCCTTTTCAACATATCCCAGGCATGTTCGATAGGGTTCATGTCTGGCGAACATGCTGGCCACTGTAGTCGAGTGATGTCGTTATCTTGAAGGAACGCATTCACAAGATGTGCACGATGAGGTCGAGAATTGTCGTCCATGAAGACAAATGCCTCTCCAATATTCTGCCGATATGGTTGCACTATGGGTCGGAGGATGTCATTCAGGTATCGTAAAGCCGTTTCGGAGCCTTCCATGACCACCAGTGGCGTACGTCGGCCCCACATAATGCCACCCCAAAACATCAGGGAACCACCACCTTGCTGCACTCGCTGGACAGTGTGTTCAGCCTGACCAGGGTGCCTCCAAACACGTCTCCGACGATTGTCTGGTTGAAGGCATATGCGACACTCATCGGTGAAGAGAACGTGACGCCAATTCCGTGGGGTCCATTCAGCATGTTGTTGGGCCCATCTGTACCGCGCTGCATGGTGTCGGGGTTGCAAAGCTGGACCTCGCCATGGACGTCGGGAGTGAAGTTGCGCATCATGCAGCCTATTGCGCACAGTTTGAGTTGAAACACGACGTCCTGTGGCTGAACGAAACGCATTATTCAACATGGTGGCATTGCTGTCAGGGTTCCTCCGAGCGGCAATCCGTAAGTAGCGGTCATCCACTACAGTAGTAGCCCTTGGGCGGCCTGAGCGAGGCCTGTCATCGACAGTTCCTGTATCTCTGTACCTCCTCCATGTCCGAACAACATCGCTTTGGTTCACTCTGAGACGCCTGGAAACTTCCCTTGTTGAGAGCCCTTCTTGACACAAAGTAACAATGCGGACGCGATCGAACTGCGGTATTGACCTTCTAGGCATGGTAGAACTACAGACAACATGAGCAGCGTACCTTCGTCCTGGTGGAATGACTGGAACTGATCGGCTGTCGTACCCCCTCCGTCTAATAGGCCCTGCTCATGCATGGTTGTTTACATCTTTGAGCAGTTTTAGTGACATCTATGAACAGTCAAAGGGACTGTATCTTGGATACAATATACACAGTCAACGTCTATATGCCGGAGATCTGGGAACCGAGGTGATGCAAAACTTTTTTTGATGTGTGTATTAAACACTGGTTGACCAATAATAATTTGCCACGACAAGTGCATTTGAAGTTGCTCTCATTAAGTATTTAATGGTGCAAGTGTCTGTAGAAGGAGGACACAGTAGAAGATGATCATTAGTCTGCTTAGTACCACACTTGCAGTAAACTGATTCCACAGGAAGGCCCCATTTCTGCTGGTTAGTCGTGCATCTCGTGGTACTGGAGCGTAGCCGATTAAGAGCCTTCCATGTTGTCCACTTTTCTGAATGTCCAGGGGGAAGCTCTTCCTTTGGGACCATCCATTCTCTCAAATATTGACGTTTTCCCCACCACATCGAGATTCTTAATTGCTGTGATGTTTCTTTAAGAGCTTCAGTGGTTTTCAAGAAGCCCTTTCTTGATTTCGGCCTAGGATGTGCTGGCTGACAAGCATACAAAGGGTGAGCTTCTATAGTCATAGCCTTGCTTTTCTCACATCTAGCAGCAACCTCACGTCGGATTTCAGGTGGTGCTATACCGTGATGATGATGATGATTATGATAATTGTTGTTTTAAGGGGCCTAACATCTAAGTTATCGACCCCTAATGATCTGGGTTATAGCGAAAATGAGAATGAAATGGAAACCAGAACGAAAATTATTTGTGACGGAAAATACGTACTAAGAGAAACTCAGATGGAAACAACTCACAATAGGGTCTTACAAAAGGGAATTTAGAACGAAAAGATTCACAAAAAGAATAGATTGAAAAAGACCCACAAAACGTAGGCTAGATTTAAAAAAGTCCTCTCGGCACGCCGGAAGGCGACGGTAGATTTCACCGGACAAACTTGGGGATAGGCGAAAATAGGCAGAATATGCAGGTTTTCGTAGAAGGATCAGACCTCATTTATTGCGAGAAAGTATTTTATAATTGGAGCTTAATTAACTTTGTTTTTCGTCATTTTATGCATATTTTAAACATTTTATTGTCTTATGGGGACGGTAACTTTCTTGTCATTTGGGGCCCATTTTTATACTTGTGGTCACACTGTCCTTATGCAAGGTTTCGACACTGATGTGTAACTATGTAACCGTCTGTTACTTCTTCACGCAAAATTATATCTCCCGCAGATATTTAGGTTGGTTTCTCAGTTTAGGGGCTGCGACAACGCGGTCATGTAACCCCGTGTACTTTGGGTGAGTGTAGAATCTGTCTTATAAACGATGTGAATTGTGATGGCTGTATTAGTCTGTAATTCAGGTAAGGACTGCAGACGGTCAATTTCAAGCAGTAGTTCCTAATGTTGCTACCAGATACTATCGTCAACGACACCTAGCTGTGAACTTGGTTACTAGATGCCACCGCAACCAGCAACTCGCAACGAACGTTGGAACTTCCCCTCCAAAGGAAAGCATACTGAGGGATTTTTAGCGCTTTTATAAAATCCGACAACTTCGGCCGGCTTTGAACCCACGACCTTGGGCATAGAAGTTCAGCATGCTACCAGTTACGTCACCGAAGCCGCTTCACACTTAGTCAGATGGAAATCTGATTCTGATCTCGTGCAAGTGCGTTGTCATGGCAACGTCTGATGGCTCATCCCTCATCAATTTTGTAGTGTTGCCATGACAACCCCTGATAGCTCTTGGCATTTTCTTATAATTCCGAAATCATTTTTCTCATCCCTTGGCGTAATGGTGGGTCCTATCAAAAATTCTTTCAGACAAAGGTTTTAGGTAATTATTAGGGGAATATTGTCCATTTTGTATGGTTTTGATATTGTGCCTATTAAGAGAGATATGGTTAATGTTTCCCGAAAAACCCACTTTTTCCCACCCCTTTGGTCAATGGTTGGTGCTATAAAAACTCTTCAAACATAAATTTTTGGGCTTTATCCGACACATAGTATGAACTTTGAACGGATTCGATATTTCACATATTAAGAGAGTTATAGCAATATTTCACTTTTTCGAAAAAAGCCCCCCATTTTCATCCCCTTCGACCGATTTAGCCCAGTAACGAATTCAACCGAGATTTTGTAGGTATACATATTCAGTAAAAAATTCAAAGTGATTGGTGCAAAATTACGGCAGTTATCGTGTCAACAAGAAACTTATATACATATATATATACATATATAAATTATATATAAACTTTTGAACTGACAATGGTTTTGGGGTCTGGGGGATGTGAAACGCGAAGATATGTCGAAACTTTCCGGAAGTCGAAACATGGTACCCATTGCAATAGTTAGCTTTCTAATGAAATCTACCTAATACGTACAAAATGCAATGTAGCGTCGAAATACTTACAAAATGCAACTGAAATTCAAAATACTTACAAAATGCAAATGAGATCGAAAATACGTACAAAATGCAATTGAGGTTCAAAATACTTACAAAATGCAATTGAAATTGAAAATACACAATGCAATTCAGATTGAAATAGGCCCTATCCCAGTTCCAATCAAAATTATTCATAAAGTGCAATTGAAATTCAAAATACTTACAAAATGCAATTGAAATTGAAAATGCTTACAAAATGTACGGTAGATTCAAACGACTCATGTGGATTGATAATACTTACAAAATGCAATTTAGATTGGAAATACTTGACAAAATGTAATTTAGATTCAAAATACCCACAAAATGCAATTGAGAATCAAAATATGTGCATAATGCCCACCAAACAAAATGCAATTTAGATTCAAAACTCGTGCGAAATGCGGTTTTGGTTGAAAATACTTACAAAATGCAATTGAAATTCAATATACTAACTAAAAGGCCCGTCTACCTGCATTGAAAGACTTACTAAAAAGCAATTTAGATTGTCAATTTTTACAAAATGCAATTGAGGTTGAAAACAATCGCGAGATGTAATTTAGATCGAAAAAAACCTTACAAAATGCAACGTAGATCAATGCCTTCAAAAATCGCTAAAAGGGAATTTAGATACACGGTGAACCAAGTAACAAAAACAGTGCGGGAATCTTAAAGAGAAAAGGAAATATAAGGAAAAGAGGAGAGGAGAGGAGAGGAGAGGGGAGGGGAGAGAGGGTCCGCCCCAAAAGTAAAGGACAAAAGTGGTAAACGGACCCAGCTCAGGAATCCCTCGGGGTCGCCAACTCCCGAACTCACCAGCCGTGAGCCCCTGAGGGTATATCATTATCTAGGGTGCACCAGAAGTGGTGGGGCTACATACACCCTGCCTCCTTAAGGGCCTTGAGCACAAGGCAGGAGGTAAAAGGAAAAGAAAAAGAAGGCTGACCCCTCACAGAAGGAGGGTATCAGGAAAGATGAGACAAGGGCCAATTAAGGCGGGAAAGTGAAAGACTCCCTAGGCTTCGGATAACCTAATACCGTCGGGGTCGGAAGGTGCTATACCCGCGAGACAGTGAAGTTTATCTATGGGTGTAGGTCTCAAACAGCCCGTGATAATACGGCAGGTGTCATTTAATGTCACATCTATGTTTCTGGTATGGCTGGTCTTGTGCCACACCGAGCATGCATTATTCAGCAGTGGAGTAACACACAGTGCTAGTGCGCTTGTTCTCAGAGAGTGCCTCTCAGTTTCCGCACTATGTTGTTTCTTTTGAGCTGGTAAATTTAACAAAAAATACTTGTTTTAAAATCTCAAATAGTTACTGAGCTATGATTTTTTTTAAATTGTTGCAACCTTTTTCGATGACCCTGTTCATGAATAGTCAACTGTTGCTACGTCACTGGGTCTAGTCATGCAGGTATACTAACTGGGGTTAAATGTTGCTATGCAAATATTGCAGATACATTTCGATTAATTATACTGTACGTCTTTTCCGTTCCTTAAAAAAAATGTGGCTTCCGCATAGCGCTATAAATCGTGTGATTATTTTTCATAATGATTGACTGCGTATTAGCTGGAATTCCGAGCATAATAAGATACTAACAGAAATACACACCTAAAGAATGTAATTCAACTGCATTTTCACCCCAACGTCGAGTTAATGAGACATAATTTATGTCTGGGTAATAAAATATCATTCTAAATATCGAAATATTCGAGTAATAGAACTTTGAATTATAGAAAAAACATGACTTTTAAATTGTGTAGAACTTCGCCGTCATTTTCTTGGAGTAGAAGTGGGAAACTACGGAAAACCACCTCCAGGATGGCCGAGGTAGGAATCAAACCAGCCTCTTCTCAGTTTTGCCACACGAGGCTGAGTGTACCCCACTCCAGCCCTCAGACCAGAATTCTTGGCAGAGCCGGGAATCGAACCCGGGCCTACGCGGTGACAGCCAAGAATGCTAGCCCCTACGCTACAAGGCGGACTAAAGATTTTCCATACGAACTTTACCTGATTTTTTTAAAATCCGCCGGCCCCGTGGTGTTGGGGGTAGCGCGCCTGCCTCTCACCCGGAGGCCCCGGGTTCGATTCCCGACTCCGTCAGGGATTTTAGAAACTGACGTGAGAGCTGGAACTGGGTGCACTCAGCCTCATGAGGACAACTGAGTAGCTGTCTGACAGTGAGGCAGCGCCCCGGTCACAAATAAGAAGACCAACGGCCGAGAGGACCCGATGCGCTGACCACGCGTCACCCCAATATCTGCAGGACAAATGGCTGGGCAGCGGTCGCTAGGCCCTGCATTAGCTGTAGTGCCAGGGGTTATTATTGTTATTATTTTTTGAATCCGTTTTGAATATTATAATATTTGCTGTGTTGACTATGCGCAGAAAATGAATCTATATATTTAAAACACTAAGCTGTTTTTTGTACACACGAGATTGTGAAAACGACTTAACCGATTGGCTTCGTAAGACATTCTAACGAAAGCTCTTGGCATGCAGATTTGCAGAGTGTCTCTAAAATAAACAAATATATTACGGTATATTTTTAAATTAATATAGAAAATAGCAGAATTCTAGGCCCTCACGCATGCGCACAATCCGCCTGGGGGTCATGACAAAATGGCGGTGAGAAGTCCATTAAAATGTAAGTTATTTAATAAGCTTGCATGTAATTGAAAACATACATTAACCAAGTTCTGACAGTAAAATATAATAACAGTATGAACGTATACGAATGTGCAACATTGATTTATTTGGATAATGAAATGGATTATTTTCTTCAGACAGCGGCTTTTAATGATAAAGAACGGCTGCGTCTGCAAGTGACCAAGAGTGCGCGTGTAGCTATGTGGTTAAGGCGACAGACTGTGGTTCCAAGGTTCACCGGTTCGATCCCAGCCCTCGCCGATATATATTTTTTTTTTACCACTGAAATATTGTTTAATCAAGGAGTATTAGTAAGGTTTTATGTCTGTTAAAGATACATATTTCTACATTCCCTCTCGGTATATTTTTGAATTAATATAGAAAATAGCAGAATTCTTGGCCCTCACGCATGCGCACAATCCGCCTGAGGTCATGACAAAATGGCGGTGAGAATCCCATTAAAATGTAAGTTATTTAATAAGCTTCCATGTAATTGAAAACATACATTAACCAAGTTCTGACAATAAAGTATAATAACAGTATGAACGTATACGAATGTGCAACATTGATTTATTTGGATAATGAAATTGATTATTTCCTTCAAACAGCGGCTTTTGAATATAATGAATGGCTGCGTCTGCTACTATACATGAGTGCGTGAGTAGCCATGTGGTTAAGGCGACTGACTGTGGTTCCATGAAGCGCCGGTTCGATCCTAGCCCTCGCCAGTTTTTTTTTTTTACCACTGAAATATTGTTTAATCAAGGAGTAACAGTAAGGTTTTATGTCTGTTAAAGATACTTATTTCTACATTCCCTCTAAATACGTTTTATTTTCGTTTTACCATTGCATTGCAGCATGTAATCAAAAGAGCAAACTGTTGTCCGCAGTACGCCGTTTAAATATCTGCAATCAGTTCCTATAACTGACAACAGATGGCAGTAATTCGCCCATATAGTTCCATTAACTGACAGCAGATGGCAACACCATTGCATCGATATATTTAAAACACAAGACATGGCATGTTTTCACGTGATGGAAAATTATAAAGGAGGGGAATATTTAAGAAGGGAAATGTTGAGGAACATTAACTGACAGTTGAATGTGTAGGCTAGGTTGTTTATGTACCTTAATATTGCAATTTCTTCCCAATGCTTCGGTGGTCAAGTTATTAGCGTCCTAGTCTATATATTTAAAACACTAAGCTGTTTTTTGTACACACGAGATTGTGAAAACGACTTAACCGATTGGCTTCGTAAGACATTCTAACGAAAGCTCTTGGCATGCAGATTTGCAGAGTGTCTCTAAAATAAACAAATATATTACGGTATATTTTTAAATTAATATAGAAAATAGCAGAATTCTAGGCCCTCGCGCATGCGCACAATCCGCCTGGGGGTCATGACAAAATGGCGGTGAGAAGTCCATTAAAATGTAAGTTATTTAATAAGCTTGCATGTAATTGAAAACATACATTAACCAAGTTCTGACAGTAAAATATAATAACAGTATGAACGTATACGAATGTGCAACATTGATTTATTTGGATAATGAAATGGATTATTTTCTTCAGACAGCGGCTTTTAATGATAAAGAACGGCTGCGTCTGCTGGTGACCAAGAGTGCGCGTGTAGCTATGTGGTTAAGGCGACAGATTGTGGTTCCAAGGTTCACCGGTTCGATCCCAGCCCTCGCCGATATATATATTTTTTTTTTACCACTGAAATATTGTTTAATCAAGGAGTATTAGTAAGGTTTTATGTCTGTTAAAGATACATATTTCTACATTCCCTCTCGGTATATTTTTGAATTAATATAGAAAATAGCAGAATTCTTGGCCCTCACGCATGCGCACAATCCGCCTGAGGTCATGACAAAATGGCGGTGAGAATTCCATTAAAATGTAAGTTATTTAATAAGCTTCCATGTAATTGAAAACATACATTAACCAAGTTCTGACAATAAAGTATAATAACAGTATGAACGTATACGAATGTGCAACATTGATTTATTTGGATAATGAAATTGATTATTTCCTTCAAACAGCGGCTTTTGAATATAATGAATGGCTGCGTCTGCTACTATACATGAGTGCGTGAGTAGCCATGTGGTTAAGGCGACTGACTGTGGTTCCATGAAGCGCCGGTTCGATCCTAGCCCTCGCCAGTTTTTTTTTTTTTTACCACTGAAATATTGTTTAATCAAAGAGTAACAGTAAGGTTTTATGTCTGTTAAAGATACTTATTTCTACATTCCCTCTAAATACGTTTTATTTTCGTTTTACCATTGCATTGCAGCATGTAATCAAAAGAGCAAACTGTTGTCCGCAGTACGCCGTTTAAATATCTGCAATCAGTTCCTATAACTGACAACAGATGGCAGTAATTCGCCCATATAGTTCCATTAACTGACAGCAGATGGCAACACCATTGCATCGATATATTTAAAACACAAGACATGGCATGTTTTCACGTGATGGAAAATTATAAAGGAGGGGAATATTTAAGAAGGGAAATGTTGAGGAACATTAACTGACAGTTGAATGTGTAGGCTAGGTTGTTTATGTACCTTAATATTGCAATTTCTTCCCAATGCTTCGGTGGTCAAGTTATTAGCGTCCTAGACTAAAAGTTATAATTATGCATCGTCGATATTAAAGAAAAAAGTAGTTTTCCAGGCACACGCGCGTCTCCACAATTGCTTTCGCCATGAGAGACACTTGGCAAATATAATTCGTTTGAAGGACTCCGACATCTTGGTCACTCAGCCCCGTGTACTTGGGTGTGCATGTGTGAAACTTTCTTCTGATAACCAGTGTTATTGTGATGGCTGCATTACTGTGTGTATTTGTAATTAAGGTGGTAAATGGCAAGGAGACGGCCAAGGCCTAAAGTTAGGAACCATCCCGGTATTTGCCTTAAGTGGAAGTGGGAAACCACGGAAAACCACATCCAAGATTGTCGAGGTGGGAATTAAACCTTCCTCTTCTTAGTTATACCTCAAGAGACTGAATGTACCCCGATTTTGCCCTGAGACCAGAATTAAATTTCTTGGCAGAGCAGGAAATGTAACCCGGGTCTCCGGGGCGATAGACAAGAATAGGTGGGCCTCCATGTGTTAATACGATTTTTGACATGCACGGGACATAGAATTCAAAAACTGCCTCCATTAGGGTGACTATCGAAGTGAGTATTGAGTATAGGCCTATGGTCATTCCAGTAGTTGGTGAAGTGATTCTATGTTCCCCTGCAAAATGTACTGCCATAACCTATAACAGGTGATGGAAATTGCTTATTTAGAGCAGTTTCGTACTGTTTATAACAAAATGAAGAACGTCATTCTGAGCTGCGTTTTCAAGCTATCGCAAAAAATTTCGCTGGCAGGAACAATTATAAGGAATTTATTTTAAGCGATCAGTCTCATCGCATTCTCCTCACCAACCAACTTGAGTTAGAAAGTCTCTGGACGGTCATGTTGAACTTCATTGTATAAGACAATTGTTTAATGATTATTTGTTTAGAGTACGGAGTCTAACTACGTAGTTGATTTCGGCAATGGAAGTATTATTTGCCATTTAATATTTAGCGGCTCCGTTATTGCAGGACACTATAGTGTTATCGAATAATACGAAGCCACATTTAAAATCCAATATAAATAGGCCATTTCAGAAACAATTCCAGATATTATGCAATACAGTTTACTGTAAGGTCCTTGACGATCAAATGTAAACATTTTTCTACATTGTATTTCTCTTGCGTAAAATCTATGCGTGGTTATTTTGGTCTTTACTGTTGTGAGGGTAAAATTGATCTACTGGAATATAAAATATTTGCCAAGCTGCAACAATGTAATGATATTAATTTAAAAGTCATTGAACTTATATCCAGCAGTTCAAACACATACATCAGCGTTAACAGATTGGATACTGAAGATGAAAGCCAGCTACTTCATTTCCCTATTATTGAATTTTTCAATTCCTTGGAATTAAGAGATTCGCCTCCACATACTTCGAACGTTTAAGCCGTAGATATGCTTCTTAGAAATCTGAACGTTTCCCATGGACTCATATATGGTAATATATTAATTGTAAGAAATCGCTTGGATTCGGATATAATAGGTGCAGTAATAATAGGCAGAGAGCTCAAATCCTACGACTTGATTTAACACCTTACGATAAAACACTTACAGGTAGCCTACAGTACATTTTCTTTTAATAGGCAACAATTTCCTATTCGCTCGGCCTACTTTATCAAAATCAATCAAGCTCAAGGAGAAACTCTTGAACGTATTGGGCTATTTACCTCATCACGTTTTCAGTCATGACCAGCAGGATAGTGAAGGTGCAAAAAAGGTCCTGTTTGGGATGGTAAAGATAAGAGGCGGAAGGATCCTACGGATTATGTTAGAATTGTGAACAAAAGGGGACAAGAGATAGAAAATAGGGAAGAACTGAAGAAAATGTGGAAATAATATTTTGAAGAACTCCTGAACCCAAATGGAAACCACGGCGAGGAGGAAGAAATCGGGGAAGAGGTACAGTAGATGAACTGCAAATAGAAAAGGACTTAACATGGAAAGAAGTGGAAGATGCAGTGAGGAAGATGAAAGGAGGGAAGGCACCGGGTGTGGATGAGTTGAGTGTGGAGATGGTGAGAGCAGCAGGAGAGGTGGGGATACAATGGTTGTACCGAGTGATGAAGACAGCATGGAAGGAAAGGAAGACCCCAGAGGACTGGAAAAAGGGAATAATTGTCCCGATCTTCAAGAAAGGTAGTAGAACAGAATGCAGAAACTATCGGGGAATAACACTGATGAGTCATTGTGCAAAGTTGTTTGAGAAAGTTTTGGAAAGGAGAATTAGGACAAGGATAGAAGGAGGGATGAGGGAAGAACAACATGGCTTCAGATCAGGAAGGTCCACAGTGGATTTGATTTTTGCTGTAAGGCAGTTACAAGAACAGCACTATGAGTATGGAACAGATCTACTGATGACCTTCCTGGACATTGAGAAAGCATATGACAGTGTATGCAGAAACAAAGTATGGAAGTCCCTGGAGGATAGAGGAATATAAAAATGGACTATAAGGAAGATAAAGGAGATGTACAAGGGAAGCGTGAGCTGTGTGAAAGTGGGAGGAGAGAGATCGGACTGGTTGGAACAGAGAAACGGCCTGAAACAAGGAAGTGCACTGTCACCGTTACTTTTCATTGTGGTGATGGATGACATAATGACCCGAGTGGCACAAGTAATTGGGGAAGGAAAGATGAAAGCAATGGTGCTTGCAGATGATTTGATGATTTGGGGAAACAAGGAGGAGGAGGTACAGGAACAGTTGGACGTGTGGGAAGGAATAATACAAGGTTATGGGATGAAATTTAGCATAAATAAGAGTGAGATGGTGATCACACAAGGAAGAAGGAAAGAACCACAACGGAAATAACAATTGGTGGGGAACAGCCGAAGGAATTGGAGAGTTTCAAGTATCTGGGAAGCCTGATACAAGAGAATGGAAGAAACGATAGAGAAATAAATGAGCGGGGGAGACAGGCAGAAGCATTCCGGAGGAGTGTGAGAAGCATGTTATGGAGCAAGAATGTCCCTCAGAACAGCAAAAAGATCATATATCGGACGTACAATGTCCCTATCCTGACGTATGCCTCGGAGACCTGGGTTATGAAAGGAAGGGAGAAGAGCAAAATACAGGCCAGTGAGATGAGGTTCTTGAGAAGCAGTATTGGAGCTACAAAGATGGACAGAATAAGAAATGAGAGGACCGGAGAATTAATGAAGGATGAACCATTACAGACTGGTATAGAGAAATCTAGACTTAGATGGTATGGACATGTAAAACGAATGGAGGAGAAGAGGATACCCAGCAGGATACACGAGACGAAGTGGGAAGGAAAGAGACCAAGAGGGAGACCGAGAGACAGGTGGCTGAAGGGGGAGGAAGAAATCGTGAAGAAGAGAGGAGAAGACTGGACAAGGGTGGAGGCTGAGAGATGGTGGGAAGACAGAAGACGTTGGAGAGACTTGTGTTCCAAACAGACCCGGCCAGTGGCTGGAAACTGTGCAAGATGATGATGACCTAATCACGTTTTCAGTCATGACCAGCAATATATTGCAATGCTGAGAGTGCTATCTTTTGACGCCCTTAAAGTTGCAATAGTGCTAAATAGTAATCGTACAAAGAATGTAACTTATATAAGAAGCTTCTTCAGTAATTTTGTTTTCCATTGTCCGTCATGTTTTGACGGGTTTCATCTAGTATTCTTTGTTGTTGTTAATTCATGTAAGAGGCTTGGGACAACCTAGTCATCAAGCCCGTGTAGTTGAGTGTGTGTTGAACTTGTCCGATAACCTGTTTTTATGTCATGACTGTAGTAGAGTGTGTAACCGTATTACGGACAGGAATGAGGTACCGTAGGCGCTCTGGGTAATTGAAGTAAGGTGCTATCCCGACATTTGCCTAAAGGGAGTGTGGATAAAACCGGGGAAAACCCCACTCAGGATTCGAACCTCCGATCTCCAGACTTCAGCTGCCCGCGCGGCTGTGGTTCACAATTTAACGAGCACAGCTACGCCGCGCACCAGAAATTAAACAATGCGAGCAGCACAACCGAATAAGTGAAAGCGATAATTTGTAAGTACAGCATGTCATTGAGAGAATAATTGGCAATTAGCGTTCATCATACGCAATAGCTCACATCACAAGAATACAATAATCATCACCAAATAAATGAATTCCCCCACGCGTCTTCCTGCATTGCTAGTGATTTACGTTCAGGTAGTAACACAACATCTAACATCCTGGGATGAGATTCCACTTGAATAGCGAATGGTGGAGAAGACTGTGGAGTCCTCTGGCATCAAACAATTAGTATTGATGGTGGTTCTTCGAATAGAATATTTATTTACAACGGCTTCGGTGGCGTAGTTGGTAGCATGCTGAACTGCTGTGCCCAAGATAGCGGGTTCTAACCCGGCCGAAGTCGTCAGATTTTTTAAGAGCGTTAAAAATCCTTCAGTATGCCTTCCTTCGGATGGGAAGTAAAGCCGGCGGTCCCATGTCATAGATTTATGGCATGTAAAAGATCCTTCCAAGACTAAACTTGTGTGAAGCTAAATTGTTAGCTTATATTTCGTCGGAACGCTCTATCAAAGTTCCATCGTTCACCCCTAGGTATCATTGATATCTGGTGACGAAAGTTGGAACTACTTGAAATTGAACGGTACTTGTAGCTCACTCTACAGGGTGTCCGCTGGAAGCAGCTACAGCCTCTGGCGAGCCGAACATGTCCTCGGACACTTCCGGCACTAAAAGCCATACGATAAATACATAAATAAATAAATAAATAAATACTGTAAATAGAGTGACCAAAAATCACGGAAAGGGTAGTCCCAAGAGAAAACATGGTGTCCACAGAATTTTCAATGTCAATTTTCCTGACTTTTCCTGACCATTTTTCAACAAAATTCCTGACTCGCGAAGTCATCGTAACAACGGAAAAATGGTTTATTGAGCAAATATACAGTATATATAATTATCTCTCTTATTTGCAGCCTCCACCATCCCCATAGCTGCCCAACGCTCGCCTCTTTATTCATTTAAAATACAAAATAAAGTAAATTATAATGCAATAATACGTAAATCAAAGTACTTAATAACCTAAACTATAGTGATGGGGTCACCACATCCCAAAGCCAACGCAAAAAAAAACGTACAAAAAATAGGTTAAAGAGGTTTTTACTATCATTTACTGTTAAAAATTGGAAACTTACCATAATGTCCAGTGAGTTATTGCTTTTTATCTTCAGAGATTAGTTGAACTAGTAACATCAAAATTTGGCTTAAAACACAAAATACTGTATGGTTAATATAACATTTCCTGACTTTCTAATACTTTTAGCCATTTTTTCCTGACTCACGCCATTTTTTCACACTTTTTCATAACCAAAAGCAAAATTCCTGACTTTTTCTGACTATTTCTGACTTTTCCTGCCTGTGGACACCATGGAAAATGTGCCGTGTTTGACTCCTAAGCGTTGCGGCGGAGCAGAACAGTCTGTCACAGACATGAGTGTAGTGAAAATGGCATCACGTCGCGAGTTAACCGACTTAGAACGTGGGATGATCATCGGCGCACAGCGCGTAAGAATAAGAATATTAATAAGAAAATAAAATAAATAAATAAATAAATTAATGAATGAATTAATTAAAATATTAAAAATAAAATAAGCAATAAAAAATTATATAAATAAATGGACATTGAGGAACTTGGAATCTTTTGTTAGTTGTTTTAAGGGGCGGAACAGCAAGGCCATCTGCTCCTTGGGGTCAGTCTAAGAGAGATCTGGGAAAGAGAGATGTTTCGAACTACGATTGATAAACTCAAGCGGTTCCACGAAAAGCAAAGTAGAAAAGCCAAGAACATCTGGTCGGTAGAGAGGAGAAGGAACCACAGCGAAGAGATGAAGTTCTGGGAAAAGAAAAAAGGACTAACCAGCAAGTCAATTGTTTCCTGTGGTCCAAAGTACAGTAGGCCAAAATCGAAAATAAATAAATAAATAATTAAATAAATAAGGAAAGAAAAGGACAAATAAATAGCTTAAATAAGGTGGAGAACTAAACATTACATCTGAAAGCGACTTTGATCATCACCAAGGTAGTGACAATCCCAATTATTGTTTGGGTGTGAATAGTGACGGAGAAAAATTTCCTAAGTTGCTTGCTGGATTAAACGCCTGCCTCTGTAGTTTCTCGAGGTGTGTCTCTGTAGTACCAATTCCTTTGTTTGCTAACATTTTATGAGACAAGAAACTCTTTATCTCCGACTCTTGTTCGTATTCTCAGAACGTCTTAACCACACGCGCTCCAGCAACACGTTAAGATTCTTCTGTGCAACTATTGACTTTGCAATCAGTGCCAGTCCGACATACATTCTTTCTGAAAACCTTGAAGCAAACTCCATACTTGTCTGCTGAAGATACGGCACTCGTAAGAAGAGCGAAAGTCATTTGGACGCGACACTTTGCAACGTAATTCTTTTGATATGTGAATTAGACTGAAATCCCATCCCTATAGGTAGAGCTTTGCGGATAAACAAAACGTAATCCGCATCCGCCCCGCATCCGCGCGACTGTTATCCGCATCCGCCCCGCATCCGCACGCTTGTTATCCGCATCCGCCCCGCATCCGCACGATTGTTATCCGCACGACTTTTATCCGAACCCGCTGACATTACAATCATCATATATATTATTTCAGTAGTATAGATCCCTCCTGCGGCGCTCACAAGCGACCGATCGTAACATAGATCATTCAAATGAAAGGGAATAGACATTAGCAGTGACGAATTGCACTATAATTTCATAAATATCTATAATTTCTTTAAAAATTGAATATTAAAAAATTGTACGAAGTGTGCGATTTGCAATACTGTTGCTGTATGAAACTGCGCTCCATAATTGCTGTCCACTTCACATTTAGGCCGCTGTGACTCCTGTTTCGTGTCATTTAAACATTCTGAAGTCTTTCCTTTAGCCTATCATTTTGCGTGGATTTCATATCAGTAAATCCAAGGAATGAATACTCAAACTGTATAATTTCATAAATATCGAATAACCGGTGAGTGTTACCGCAACCTTTCTCTTTAAGGCTCTCATTAAAAACCGAGTGGGGAAAGTGTGGTTTATGAACATGCGAGATTTCTCGCACGGGTCCTCTATAATATTTTTAATTTATTAGATAAAGCATAAAGTACTAAACAAACACATTTAGCCATTTAAGGAAAAATTCGTTCCCCTAACCTAGGCTATGTGTGAATCGCAAGACAATGTTAACCGAGTTTCGTCCCTCTGAGTAACGGCAATTGAAACAGCGCCGGGTGGCTAATTATAGCACTTACTTAGTCATCGGATATACCCAACAGGCAAGGGCAGGTATAATTATTTTTTTTTAAGTCAACACTAATTGAGAGTACTTCCATGACTGACTTCTCTCTATTATTCTCATACAATCCAAGTGAAAGCAAATAGGGAAATAACAAGAAACTTTAGCAAAAACTAAAATTAATAAAACAAATAATCCAGGTCAACATTGTATTCTAAAAACTATCCGCAAATTTACCCGAAACATTATCCGCAGCTAATCCGCTATCCGCAGCTAATCCGCTATCCGCACAGTCATGCAGGGCTTTAACTATAGGGAGTAGTGACATACATAAATTAGCACCGAAACACATAGTTATTGACTCCACGGCGCGGCGCAGCCGTGCGCGGTTAAGTCGAGGACCACGACTGCAAGATGAAGCTGGAAGTTCGGAGATGAACAGTTAGAATTCAAGCCTTGGCAGTAGCCATCCTCAAGTGTGGCTTTTCTCTGGGATAGTACAGTATCTGATATCGTCCAACTGGAGGCGCAATGACTAGTATCCTTGCCTGTCATCCCTGAGGACCAAGTTCGATTTCCGGCTTGGCCAAGGAATGTCATTGCGCTCTCAAGGCTCGAACGATTTCTACTCAGTCTCGTGATGCAGTACTAAAAAGAAGTGGGTTCGATTCCTCCCTCGGTCATTCTGGAAGTGTTTTTTTTTTTTTTTTTTTTGTAGTTTCACCTCACTTCTACTCGAGGTGAATGCCGGGATGGTACCTACAGGGTGGCGCACGAAATGTCATACATTGAAAATGGTTTATAAAATGTGTAAATCTGGGCTCAAAACCATGTCCTTTCGTGAACAGAAACCTTATTTCATGCGTGATTCGACAGACAGCAGCACATGTCACGCATGCGTACCGGCTTCCAGTTATACAGCATGGCGGACAAAGGGAGGTTGACGCGCGAACAGAGGTGAAAACAGTGTTGTTTTATGCTGACACAAAGAGTGTAACTCGTACTCGGAAAGGTTTCGTGTTTATTTCCGTACCCGGTTGGTTCCCTGCCGGCAGACGGTGTATAGACTGGCCAGTCAATTTAAAACAGAAGGCAATATACTGGAGAGAAAACGAACCCGTCTCAAGCCAGTCCGCTCACCGGATAATATTGCTGCTGTGACTTGGAGCCCCTCCAAATCCACCAGAACTGCCTGTTTTCAGCTGGGCATCTCTTGTGAGTCAATTCAGAGAATACTGCAGTCTGAGCTTGACCAATTCCCATACAAAATGACAACAGGTCATAAACTAACGGCGCTTGACAAGCAACGGTGAGTACAGTTTGCTGCATGGGCTACTGCAGAAGGTGATCCCGTACTGCACAACACATGATACAGTGATGAGGCATGCGTTTATCTCAAAGGTGCTGTGAACAAACAGAATGTCTGGTTTTGGGCGAAAGAACGGCCTGCTATTGTGCACGAGGTTGAAAGTCGTGGTGTGAAAATGTGTGTGTGGGCTGCAATTTCCAGTCATGGAATTATTGGGCCAATATTTATCAATGACACAGTCAACAGTGCGCGTATGATGGACATGTTGCAAAACAGTTTTCTTCCACGACTCTTTGCAACACGACTACCAATAGAGACACAGTGGTTCATGCAAGATGGAGCTCGTCCGCACGCAGCAAATGTTGTTCTGGACTCCCTGCATGAACATTTCTGGCTCCGGGTGATATCCCATCGATATCCCGAATGTTTTCAGAGTGGCTCAATCTGGCCACCACATACCCTCGATATTAATCCCTGCGACTTCTTCCTGTGGGGATATTTGAAGGAGACAATCTACCGCCAGAAACTAGAAAATTTACTGCAATTGCAAGTGGCCATTGCGACTTTCTTCAGAGGGTCGCGTGAGGACATTGTGTCGTAGAGTGGTCACAAACATGCAGGTTCGTCTCGAAGCTGCTGTATGCCGAGAAGGTGGGCATATTGAACATGTCCTGCATACTGACAAATCATGCATATTTCAGTGGATGTTGTAACGGCATTCTTTATTAAATATGTTGTATATTAAATATTCTATAAACAATTTCCAGTGTATGACATTTCGTGCGCCACCCTGTACTATAAATAAAAGCCACGGTCGCCTCCTTCCCACATCCTGGCACTAATTACAAGGACACACACTGCTATAGCCTTTACAATGACATCGATTTATTATTATTATTATTATTATTATTATTATTATTATTAATAATAATAATAATAATAATAATAATTAATAATATAATAATGTAATTGGTTTTATGCCCCTTCTAACTACTGCGGCCTTTAGATCCCCAAAGGGGATCATTAACATGCCAATTAATCTACTGACACGACTCCCTCACATTTGCGCACCATCAAATTCCAGCTGACTGCGCCAGGATTCGATCCTACAACCTCGACACAGGTTTATCAGACAGATTCCACAATACACATCCAAGTAAACGGGGCTACATGACCACGATAGGCAGTAGCACGCACCATTGTTCGCTGCTGACCAATAGCTGATGGTGCTTGACCAATAACATGCTTGCTCTTTCTCTCCACGTGGACTCCAGAGTTCGGTCCTGGCGGCCTACTCGCGTGTCAAGTGTCCAGTGTTGCACAACTGCACGTAATTCTGTCCAGTCTCGCTGCTTGTTGTCAGGTGGTACAGTGGAGAGTTGGCTACACTGTGCCTCGAACTGGGAAAGCTCCGGCTCCCCGCAGATATGGAATGTATATCCACCCAGCTAAGTTTCAAAGGCGAGCTACACACACTAGACTACAACTACAGAAACATAGGCTATCTGGCAAATTCAACACTCATCCAAGTTCACGGGGATGACGACCAAAGATGTCGGAAGCCCATAATACAAATTAACAACATAGTAGTAAAAAAATAAAAACAATAAAAAGAAACACAACAGCACACTTCAACGACTTATTTGAATACCATAATGAATTCTCTTATCTATGAAGCTCTGCAGTTTGCACTACAGGATACAGGAATCCACTTTCTCGTGTGTACTGGCTATTCGAGTCCGTTGCAGTCAATTGCTACATGTTTCCCGCAACACCCATTGGTGCATCGCATCCACGACCTACTAGCCGGGTTGTGCCGCGCGAATAACCTTTCTGTGGCTTCCAAGCCACATGGGAATTGCAGGAAATGAGTTAGCGGATCAAGCTGCAAAAGAGGCGGTATCATTACCACCTCGACCAATGGAGGTACCCGCAGGAGATATTCGTCTCAGTTACGCCGACAAGTACTGGCTGGCTTTCTGGGAGAGTCAGTGGCTAGCTGACCCTATGCCCAGTAACTGAGAGCGATCGCGTGTGGCGGAGCTCTTTCCGGTCACCGTCATTTTGTATACACCAAGGGCATGTCATGCAAGATCCACCCACTCGTACTTAACGTACCTGTGGAGCCGTTTTCACCATGGCTCACATTTTAACTGGGTGTGTTGATCTTGCTGATCTACGAAGTAACCTTGTTGGTTTGCAGATGATACTCGATGTTATATTAGCCAATGGCGTGGTGGCTGCTGATCTCGTCATCTACTTTATTAGTGAGAGAGGATTAGGGCCAGCAATCTAAATTTTCAAGTGTACATTAACTCAAAGAACTTGTTGGATTTTGAAATTATGAATTCTTGTTTTCCGTAATATTTTCTTTATTATTATAATTATTATTTTTATTTTATTTTTTGTTTCATTAATATTAAGCATTCCAAATCATGTAAAAATCAGACTTTCACGACCGGTGTTGAAATAGGAATCTCTGTTTCGCGGGCTTAGAGGCCGTGTTCTAAGGACATTTTGTAGTCCTGACGTTTCGCTGAAGACTGTGTTCAGCATGTTCACAGGTTACATTAAGCGAGGTAAAACAAGTAAACAGAAGATATATACTGTAAATAGTCAACAACCCACACATAGAGGCTACCATAGCAACGGCGAACCACATGCAAGTAATGCATCAAGGACAGGGCTGCTCTTCTGTTGCATCTTCTGTCTACGACGGTCAATGAGGGCAGGCTTGAGGGGATTAAGGATTGGAAGCCCCCCCCCCCCCCCCTCAAGCCTGTCCTCATTGACCGTCGTAGACGAGAAGAGGCAACAGAAGAGCAGCCCTGTCCTTGATGCATTACTTTTATGTGGTACGCCGTTGCTATGGTAGCCTCTATGTGTGGGTTGTTGACTATTTATATATCTTCTGTTTACTTGTTTTACCTCGCTTAATGTAACCTGTAAACATGCTGAACACAGTCTTCAGCGAAACGTCAGGACGACAAAATGTCCTTAGAACACGGCCTATAAGCCCGCGAAACAGAGATTCCTATTAAAAATCATATTTAGGCATCCAACTCTAAATTTTTTAAATCCATCAAAATTTGTATATCTTATCTTTGTTAAGAAGGTTGGATGACCTTACTGTTTTCCCCCTTAAAGCAACAATAACTAACTAACTAACTAATGAATTCTCAATGGGCACGGCCCTTTCAGAACGAGTCTCGGCTTATGGCACGAGAGAAAATGTTGGCCGGCCTATTAAGGGAAGGGCGAGACTAGATCACATCTCCAAATGGCCTTTCCAAGTCGTGTTCTTGACTCTTTCCTGGCTCGAGACATGAATAAAATAAGCATTAAGAATATTATTTCTCGGTTGCTTGGTCCTTCCACTTGACAATGACAATGACCCTCTCAATATTGAACACGTGACTCGGAGAGAGGAGTAGCAGCTTTTATTCTACCCAGTAGAGCTCTTTCCAAGACCGAACATTAAGGTTTGTCATAGTTAATGTGTTATATGTTGTTGATTCGTTTAGGGGCTTTATGATATCGTGCTCATGTAGTCCCGTGCTCTTGGGTGGCTGTCTTATAACCTGTGTCATTATGACTGAACTAGTGTACTTGCATTTAGGGCAGGGCCGGATTTAGATTTTATGCGCTCCTAGGCCCGTGTTTTTTGCCGCCCCCCTCTTCATACCATCGATAAGGGGGACAATTTAGACCTCAGATTACTCTTTGTGAAGGTAATTTTTAGCCTACTTCTCACATTTTGCAAAAATGAGGAAAAAGTAGTCTTATGAGATCGGGCAAATGTGTGTCTGTCTGTCTGGCTGTGTGTGTGTGTGCTCTATCAACTCCTAAACGGCTGCACCAATCGAAACAAAATTTGGTAGGAGTAAAGATCTATACCTGAATATCTCACGCCCATATTTGAAAATGATGTCAGTGCTACCAACTGCTGAAAAATCGTAATTGAATTTTGAGCTCCATGTTGGATATCTTGGAAGGTATGAATGTGAGCTATTTCAAAATTGGCACACGTATAGATAATAATATTGCAGTTTAATTTCCAGGAGGCCATCCATGGCAGTGTTGCCAAAATGATTATAAGCCTGCTGATAGGTCCAAATTTTAAATGCATATAACGTCTACACTATCAACTGCATTTCAACCAAATTTTGTATGTGCTATGTGTACATAAACAGATATGACTGAGTGTATTCTTAAGAGACACCAGGGCTGCCAACAGTTAATAAATGCTCTCAATTTTTTTAAATCTAAATACCCATATATCACAAAGTATGCAAGCCGACAGCTTTAAACTATGCACACGTATAGTACCTGACATTCTATATTAATTTGGAGTAACTTATATACGTCAGTGCTACCAACATGATTCTAAGCCTGCCGATAGGTCAAATTTTAAAATGCATGTAACTTCTATACTAACTAATGGATTTCATTCAAAATTGACACATTAATAGATCATATTATTTCAGATTATTTCTGACCAATACATGTATGTCATTGTTGCCAACATGATTTTACGCGCGCTGTTAAATCCAATGTTTAACTGCATGTAACGTCCATGCTATCCATTGGACTTCAACCAAATTTTGTATTCTGTACCTTAAGAGATGGAACTAACAATATATTCAGTCACCAGGGCTGCCAACTGTAGTTCTCTATTAGGCTACATTATGCCAGGTATACAGTATTTCGAACTAATTAGAAATGTCGATATTACCAACTTAATTTCGTCATTATTCTAGAGAGATCCATATAGATTAATCATTGGCATGAATCTTACATTTTAAGAAAAGTAGGCTCTTTAGTTCGTCACGGAACTTCTTGTTATTTTATTCTAATGTATCGTGAAGTAAAATCAATTAAATAAATTAAAATAATGAATCAACTGTTTCTAAATTTGTATATAAACTATAAATAAATAGGCCAACGAGATATTAAAATAAGTTAAAACCATTTAAGACTCATTATACACTTACAGATATTCAGATATACATTACAACATACAACCTACAACTAGGCATATTGAATTATTTAAAATAAACTGATATTAATATTCAAGACTTAAATTTTCTCCTAAATCAATCATAAAACATTCCTGTTCTAAAGCTGAAGTCGGAAAATCTGCTGTTGCAAAACATTTGTTGGAAAATGATGGCCACAATATAAATTGAAAAAGTGTCAACATTTTGAAAAGTGTAATTTTAATCATAAAATTATACGAAATTGGTTTAAAAAAATCATAAGTAGTAAAAGTCTGTTTAGTCTATTTTTGAACGGTAAAAACAACGCTTTTGAAGTGCACACAGACCAGAATTAAATTTCCCGGCAGAGCCAGGAATCAAACCCGGACCACCACGGTGACAAGACAGGAATGTTAGCCACTACGCCATGAGGTGGACTCATGTTGGAAACTGTAGTGTATTAATATTTATACGATGTGGGGAATAATAAAGACCAGCCGATTTCGCGAAGAAGACTTGACTTTATAATTTAATATCAGCAAATTTGTTAATTTTCGAGCATTTGCAGATCAATATGTGCAAATGTCAAATACGAAAAAAATGTCGATAGAAGGTTTTGAAACTTCGGGATAATTTTATATTTGCTTTCATTGATACGTTTCATTAAATCCGAGCCCCCCCCATGCAATTTTGACTCAGCTCATCCCCTCCAGAAGCAAACCCTAGTTACGCCACTGCGTGGACCTGTTATTAACTCGTTTTAGAGGCTTGTAACATCTTGGTCATTAGCCCAGTGTACTTGAGAGAGAGAGAGAGGGAGGGGGGGGGGAGGGGGGGAGTGTCCAATTTATTTGTACGTCTAACCCTTAGAGTTTCCAACGGGGTCGGGGATGAGATGCGATGGAATTCTATGTGGCGGATGCTGTTTACGGTCGGATACCCTTCTGACGCCAACCTCATGAAAGGTGATAATGAGAGATGAAATGAATGAAAATGACTGAAACTGGTCAAGGACGTGGTAGGAAGCGGCCGTGGCTTGTCAGAAGGTACCGTCCCGGCATTTGCTTGGAGTTGAAAATGGGGGAAACCACGGAAAAACCATTTCAAGGACGGCCGACGGTGGGGATCAAACCCATGTCTACCGAGTCTGCAGCGAGCTTGGCCCCATGGCGTAGCGCTGCGCTTTAGCGAGCGTAGCTACCGCTGTCGGTAGGAGTCAAATTTATTTGATAATAATATAGTATGGCCTCGGTGCCGGGTGCAAGCTTTGTTATTTGACACCCAGGGGGCAGCTTGCATGTCGAATTTTTGTTGTTCCTTGAAGCACTATGAAAGTCAAGGAGGTTAGATATCTAAGCTCCTTGACACTATAGCGCTTTCTAGTCGAGAAATGAGGAACTTTGTGTTGACGAAAAATCCCGAGATTAATTTTGCCATTATGAACACTGCCTACTGAATTCAAATGGGTTCTTTGACATGCCAACATCGTATGACATGCGTGTCGCAAATTTTTGCCGCCTTTCAAAAAAAAAATCACTAACCACGGCCAGGAGCGAACCTGCAAGCTTGGGGTTAGTAGATCGACACGTTAACCACTCACCCTCCAACCTATTGTGTTGACTGTAGTAGTATGAGTACCTATAATTCAGGGACGGGGATGGTGTAGGTGCCACTGGCACTTGAAATAAGGTACTATCCTGGCATTTGCCACGGTGGGTGAGTGGATAGCGTGTCGGTCTACTAACCCCAAGATTGCAGGTTCGCCCCCTGACCGTGGTAAGTGATTTTTGAAAGGCGGCAAAAATACGATACGCATGTCATACGATGTTGGCATGTCAAATTACCCATTTGAATTCAGTAGGCCGAGTTCATAATGGCAAAATTAATCTCGGGATTTTCCGCCAGCACAAAGTTCCTCATTTCTCTACTAGAAAGCGCTATAGTGTTCAAGGAGATTAGATATCTAACTTCTAACCTCCTTGACTTTCATAGTCAAGGAACTACGAAATTCGACATGCTAGCTACCCTCTGGGTGTCAAATAGCAAAGCTTGCACCAGGCACCCGAGGCCATACGATATTAAATTAATTTGCCTGGAAAACCAACTGGGGAAAACCACTCTCAGGATAGCTGCTGTTAGCGCCAGGATTCGAACTTCTGATCTCCCGACTTGCTTCAGCTACCCTTCATGGTTGTGGTGAGGCCTTTAACGCGCGCGGCTACGCTGCAGATTTGTCAAAAAGCATTAGAATACCACCTACCTTTACAACAGTTTCCATAAGACAACCCTTCAGATGTTGGAATGCTGAGCTTACCTGGAAAGATAAGAAAAGAGCACATGTTATATTCAAGCTTGTCATTTTAATAAAACAACAACAAATTATGAACAAAGTCGAACTTCGATATCTCGAATCGTGAGGGGATGTCAAAATAAATTCGACTCATCGAAATTTTGAGTTAGAGAGATACGTAGGAAAATACCATGTGCTGTTAGTAACTAATAATAATAATTTAAAAAATCTTATCGTATAGCCTCAGGTGACGGGTTCAAGTTTTGTTATTTGACGCCCAAAGGGCAGCTTGCATGTCCAATTTTGTTGTTCCTTGGAACGCTATGAAAATCAAGGAGGTTAGATATCTAAGCTCCTTGACACTATATCGCTTTCTAGTAGAGAAATGAGGAACTTTGTGCTGGCGGAAAATCCCGAGATTAATTTTGCCACTATGAACTACTGAATTCAAATGGGTTCTTAAACATGCCAACAACGTATGACATGCGTTTCGTGATTTTTGTCGCCTTTCAAAAATTACTTACCATGGCCAGGAGCGAACCTGCAAGCTTGGGGTTGGTGGTCCGACACGATAACCACTCACCCACCGTGGCAAGCATAATAATAATAATAATAATAATAGCCCAATATAACTGTGCTGTTAGTAACTAAACTGACGCTACAATGTGCTCTGTAATGGAACTGGCAGTTAGGGCAGCAAGCGGTATAAAAAAAAAATGTTATTGCACTTTCCTCGTTAACGAGCGGCTCGCCTTTGAAATCTAGCTGGGCGGATATGTTAACATTCCATGGCTGCCTGGAGTCAAGGCTATCCCAGCGCGAGGCACAGCGTTGTCAACTTTCCACAGTAGCCACTCAGATCAAGCAGCGAGACTGGACAGAACTACGTGCAGATGTGCAACACTGGATACCTGATACCTGCGTGAAACGTGAGCTGGCTGCCAGGGTGGGACTTAAAGAGTCCACGTGGAGTGATAGAGGGTGCATTTTATTGGTCAACAACCGTCAGCTATTGGTCAGTAGCGACCAATGGTTATTGACGGCACGTGCTACTGCCTTACGTTTGAGTCACTGTTTGTTAACCAGGAAAGCGAGGGAACTATAGGCTAGCAATGAATTAAATGAAAGTGCTGTGAGCTCAATTCAACCATACGCAACTTCCCGTTTTAAAGTGATCCCAATGCTGTATTAGCCAAAAGTGGCGGATACTCTGCGCTGATTATTGGAGAACATGAACCTATATAGAGCCCTGCGCGGATAAACAAAACGTTATCCGCATCCACCCCTCAACCGTACGATTTTTATCCGCATCCGCAGGTTTGTTATCCGAACCCGCTAACATTACAATAATATATTTTATTTTATTTTTTTAGATAAAGCATTGAAGCCTCCGTGGCTTAGGCGGCAGCACGCCGGCCTCTCACCGCTGGGTCCGTGGTTCAAATCCCGGTCACTCCATGTGAGATCTGTGCTGGACAAAACGGAGGCATACAGGTTTTTCTCCGGGTACTCCGGTTTTCCCTGTCAAAATTTCATTCCAGCAACACTCTCCACTATCATTTCATTTCATCTGTCATTCATTTAATCATTGCCCCAGAGGAGTGCGTCAGGCCTCGGCAGCCGGCACAGTTCATATCCTCGCCGCTAGATGGGGGCTTCATTCATTCCATTCCTGACCCGGTCGGAGACTGGAAGCAGGCAGTGGATTTCAGATAAAGCATTAAGTTTTAGACATTTGAGGAGAAGTTCGTTCCCCTATGACATGTGTGAATCGTAAGACAATGTTCAATGAGATTTGTCCCTCTGAGTAACGGAAAGTGAAACAGCGGGTGTTTAATTATAGCACTTACTTAGTCGTCGGATATACCCAATAAGACAAGCGCAGGTATAAAGGACTTTTTTTTTCCATTATCAACTCTAATTGAGGTATTTCCATGACCGATTTCTCTCACATCTCTATTGTTCTCATACAATCCAAGCGAAAGAAAATGGAGAAATAACAAGAAACGTGAAAGATGCAGATCTTAGCAAAAACTGAAATTATTCTAAAATGTATCCGCAAATTTACTCTAAACATTATCCGCAGCGTATCCGCTATCCGCACAACCATGCAAACTATATCCGCATGGCGAAAAATTTGCGGATATCCGCGGGTTTATCCGCGTACATCCGCATTCGCGCAGGGCTTTACCTATAGCCTATTTCTGCCATATGAAAGAAGTAAAACAGAAACTCCAGCGGTTTGGGCCGATATGAGATTCTATCGAGTTTATCCAAAATGATTTAACAACAACAAATATGAACACAGTTGATTCTCTATATCTGTCGGCATGACTAGTTTGGACTCTCGAAGGCAAGTACAGGATATGAAATTCATCTGTAAAGTTCATAACGGTCAAATTGATAACTCACTGTTTCTATCGCTCCTAAATTTCAATATACCTCGCTTAACTACAAGATTAACCATAACATTCAAGAATGATATAACAAAATCTACATCACATAATAATTCACCTGTATGGAGGCTTTGCAGTATTTACAACGATGCAGTTCGTGTAAACTGGGAACTAGATTTCTGCCTGTCAATTAGACCGTCTTTGGAAATTATAATCCAGTCGTTGAATTCATATTTGAAATAATACGAGGCACGTCCAGAAAATAAGTTCCGTTTGGTGATAAAATTGAATTGTGTACAGATACAGAAAAAATATTTATTGCACAACATTCTACACCTCTTAAACTACTTCTGCTCATAACTGCCGAACTTTTGCAGGCATTTGTCATAGCGTGGCACAAGTTTTTGGATACCTTCTTCATAGAAGTTTGCCGCCGACCGTAAACGAGAGTGAAGACTCCCCTGTAAGATATCCTACCCTTTGGCTACCACTGTTAGGCAAATTGAGTGCTTACCAGGAGAACTGCGTATGTTTAGGAGTTCTCCTGACCACATACGCAATTTGCCTAACAGTGGTGGCCAAGCAGTAGGATATCTTACAGGGGAGTCTTCACTCTCGTTTACGGTCGGCGGCAAACTTCTATGAAGAAGGTATCCAAAAACTTGTGCCACGCTATGAAAAATGCCTGCAAACGTTCGGCAGTTATGTGGAAAAGTAGTTTAAGAGGTGTAGAATGTTGTGCAATAAATATTTTTTCTGTATCTGTACACAATTCAATTTTATTACCAAACGGAACTTACTTTCTGGACGTGCCTCGTATTATCTATCACGCAAAACAGAACCTACAATTATTACGTGGATAGGCCTGTTCCCTAGTTATTAAAGTTACCTTTTACTTTGTAATAATAACCTGTAATTTCGAAACCTGTGATTATATTTGACATTAGATCAAATTTAGAATTAACTTTTGTAGTCTATTATATATAATTTAGCTTTTTACCACTATGCTTTAGAATCTGTGTGAACTTCCTGGCGTAAGAATTACATTTACACATTAATTCTTAATAATGTAATAATACCTGGAAATATATATTACTGTGTAGGTACATTGATATTGGGGCGCATATTGAGCCTTGTTGTGTATTCTCGCTGATAGTCTCCGCGATATTCTTGCTGGTTTTTGTAAATATAGTTTGTACTGTAAGTCGAATTTTATTGCTCTTTTTTTTACAAGATAATGTATTTGCTTTTTGAGTATAGAAGTTGCATACGGTTGACTCAACGACAGTAATCTGTATAACATTCGAATTAGAACCTTCGAATGAGTCAAGTTGCACAGCAAAAATATGTAAATGTTGGAGATAAAGAACAAGTTTTAGTTCCAAGGATATAATTTAAGCTTCGAGATATCGAAAAATTCAACTTACAGTAATTTGACTTAAAGGAATAATATACATGTAAATTATAGGAAGTTTGTTCAGGAAATAATAACTACGAGTTATCGAAAATTCAAGTAATGGTGGTTCGAGAAATCGAGAGTCGACTTTATAACCTCTAATGAATGGTATCAGATTGCATTTAGTCCTCTCAGTTAGGACAATTTTTGCCGTGCCTTTTGTGGCTAAGGTGCAGCAAGTCAGGGTCATCAGCGGTTTCTTAGGTACCTTGCCGGCCCGCCGCTGGGGCCAGTGGACCACGCTAGATTTTCATTACTTGACCGTGAAAGCCAAAATGTCCTCTATAGGTACTTCTATAGGGAGGAGATGATATTGTGGGAGGTGTCAGTTTCCACAGGAAACCAGTGAGGTGCACTTCACATATATGGTCCACTACTCCAGTGGCGGTCTGGGCATGGTGTACCAAGCGCCCGCTGATGTATCCGACTTGGTGCACCTAAGCGGAATCCCACAAAAGACACACCAAATACCTAGAAGATTTGCTGGGTTTATATTAAGTGACCATGAAAGGAAATATGCTATATTTCCAAGATATTTTTAAATGTTCACGTTCGTGAAAGAAGTGAAAGAGGAGCATAGAACGAAGATTCATTAACAAACTGGTGTATTAATTCCAGTCCTCAACTACCACTTCCCAACATTACCTCGAAGCCTTCAACTAAGGATTTTATTGAGAGCTAAAAACTAGAGCACTGGAGAACAGCTAATCGATACCCATAAACAATAAAACAAAGAGAAAATATCATTGAGTGACGTAACTCAGATACTACAGTACGGTATATGATGATACCATTATGGGTGCCATGCGGGCACCACGAGAAGGGCGAACCCGTTATTCCAGCAACACAACTGGGTAGTGACATGCGGAAGTGACCCAGTGAACCAGACACAACAATCAACTTTTATATCTTCATCAATTAACAGACATTGATTGCGGTTGGCAAAGAAAGCATTTCTACAAAAAAGGAATCTGCTGACATCGAATATAGATTTAGGTATTAGGAAGTCATTTTTGAAAGCCTTTGTCTGGAGCGTGGCGCTCTATGGAAGTGAAACTTGGACTATTGGTGTAGCAGAAAAGAGGAGAATTGAAGCATTTGAAATGTGGTGTTACAGGAGAATGATGAAGATCAGATGGGTAGATAGGGTTACAAACAAAGAGGTATTAAGCCGAGTGGGAGAGGAGAGATGTTTCTGGCGACTGCTATTGAAGAGAAGAGATAGATTGGTAGGACACATACTAAGACATCCAGGAATAGCAAGCTTAGTTATGGAAGGAAGGGTCGAGGACAAGAACTGTAGGGGTAGACCAAGGTTAGAATATGTTAAACAGATTGCCTCGGATGTGGGGTGTGGTAGCTATGTAGAGATGAAACGATTAGCTCAGGACAGGGAGGCATGGAGAGCTGCATCAAACCAGTCAAAATACTGAAGACTCAAACAACAACAACAACGATTGCGGATAACCCAGATATGAGGTAACGCTGCCAAGATTCAAGTTGCATTGCAACTGCCCGTTTCAAAGTCTAGATAGCTTTGAAGCTATTTTTCAGTATTGTCGTTGACAATATTGCAACTTTTTAGTATAATACAGGGTGTAACTAAAAGGTACGGCACGAATTGCAGGACACATTCCTCACACGCAGACGAAGACATTATTTTATATGAACATGGGTCCGGAAACGCTTCGTTTCCATGTTATACCTCATTGTTTCCAACTCATTTATCATGGGAAACATACAAGAACCAGCATACCACATGCGACTCTTTCTCACAGGAAATGTTCAATATGCCCTCCGTGCATCAACCCACCGCCGTAGTGAATCTCGGAAGCGCTGATGCATCCCTGGAGTACTGCGTATGGTGTCGCAGCCTTCCATAATACGGGCACGGAGACTCTGAACATCTTGTACTGGAGTTCGATACACAAGAACTTTCAAATGCCCTCACAAATAAAGTTCAGTGATTTTAGGTCCGGAGAGCGTGGGGGCCAGGCAATTGGTCCACCTCTACCTACCCATTTGTCACCAAATCTGTTATTTAGAAGCCGACTCACATTAACACTAAAATGAGGAGGTGCTCCATCGTGCATGAAGTACATGTTTTGTCACACAGCTAAAGGCACATCTGCCAAGTCGCATGGCAACAGGGCCATGTAAAACAAACCCCTGGCGGTGCACCTACGATAATGACAACGTAACCAGACATAACCAAGAGTGCATGTTCCCCACGATTCTAACGTTCTGATCTTGTGTGATTCCCATGCGTAATGAGTTGGAGACAATGAGGTGCAACATGGAATCAAAGCGTTTCCGGACCCACGTTCATGTAACATCATTTCTTCGTCTACGTGTGAGGAATGTGTCATGCAATTTGTGCCGTACCATTTTTTTTGCTACACCCTGTATATATAAAATGCGTGTATGTTTACCATGTTGGTATTATTTGTATTATTTAATCCACACTGTCAATACTATGTAAATATGATGGTTTTAGCCTATTTTCATTTATGACAAAATAGGCATATGAGATCACCCCCACCCTAATAAAATCTAAACCACTGAAGCGATTTCAAATATTTGCTAATATGTTACACTTTGTAAATAGTGATCATCATCATCATCATCATCATCATCATCATCATCATCATCATCATCATCATCATCATCATCATCATCATCATCTTCTTCTTCTTCTTCTTCTTCTTCTTCTTCTTCTTCTTCTTCTTCTTCTTCTTCTTCTTCTTCTTCTTAGCGTTGTCCCGCTGGTGCAGGGTCCGCTTTTTTGGTCATTGACCTCCATTTTGTCCGGTTTCGTGCCTCAGCTGGATTTTGACCGGTAACCTTCAAGTCACCATTTATTGTGTCTTGACAACGCTGCTTCGGTCGTCCTCTGGGGCGCAGACCTTCAACCTCAAAATGAAGGACAGTGTTAGTAACAGTGTCAGTCGCTGCACGCAGGGCATGGCCATACCATCGGAGCCGTCTCTCCCTCATCTTGTCCACAATTGGGGCGACACCCATTTGCTCCCGAACTGTGTCGTTTCTGACATGGTCAATAAGGGAGATGCCCATTGTCCAACGAAGCATTCTCATTTCCATGGCGTGCAGGCGACGTTCTGAAATTTTGTCGGATGGTCGACATTCAACTCTATACAGCGCAACTGGCCGTACCACTGTCCGATATATCTTCGATTTGAGACGAACTGGCATTTTCTTGTCGCAAAGCACACCCGTGACCTCCTTCCACCACAACCAGGTTGCGTTTACCCTGCATAGTCGAAAACAAAGTCCCCGATTCTTGGATGTAACGGGTAATCTCGAGAACCACTGGACGGATTTTGATGTGGTTTTCACCATTCTGTTTATCGAGGAAGGTTTTTGTAGAAAAACATTCATTTATGACCAAAGTAAGCCGAGAAGTAACGATTTCAGTCAATGAGCCTTTTAAGCTTACGCTGGGTAAACCGTTAAAAATATCTATATACTATGAGTGTAAGAATTGTTCAGCATGAAAAGTTCTACAAGAGGTCCGAGACTGTGTATCTCTATCTTTAATACATCACCCACTAGGAGTGTATTTACTTTTTCATTTATTCCAACAATCTCCAATCAGTGGAAATTTAAATTACAAGCTTCGGAGCGAGTTTATGAGCTAGCGAGCAAACCTATCACGCCAGCTAAGGCCACCATCAAACTGTCAGGTCGTGTCGAGTTAAGACTTCAGAGAAGAGTATGTGTTTGGAGTTTCGCCGTTCACCTCGGCGTTCCTGAATTGCGTCTGGTCGTTCGTGCGACGTTTAAGCTTACGCTGGGTAAATCGATAAAGATACCGGACGAAGCCGGGGGCGGGTTGCTAGTACAGTATATTTGTTTTTATTGTAAACAGGTCAGGCGACAATATGTCTATGGCGCTTGCCTGTTTCCCCTGGCCTTCCATAAATTCTCAAGGTTTATAGTAAACTAGAGGGCATGTGCGAGATATCTCGCATGTGTTAAACCTACCGCCCGGCTTCACTGTTATGCGGGCTGAACGCGACACAGTTCTCGCAGGGGCTATCACACTGTTTATAGCTTACCACGGTGGGTGAGTGGATAGCGTGTCGGTCTACTAACCCCAAGATTGCAGGTTCGCTCCTGGCCGTGGTAAGTGATTTTTGAAAAGCAGCAAAAATACGACACGCATGTTATATGATGTTTGCATGTCAAAGAACTCATTTGAATTCAGTAGGCCGTGTTCATAATGGCAAAATTAATCCCGGGAATTTCCGCCAACATAAAGTTTCTCATTTCTCTACTAGAAAGTGCTATAGTGATTCAAGTCAAGGAACAACGAAATTCGACGTGCAAGCTACCCTCTGGGTGTCAAATAACAAAGTAAAAATGTAGACTTTCACGACAGGCGTTGAAATAGGAATCTCTGTTTCGCGGGCTTATAGGCCGTGTTCTAAGGACATTTTGTTGTCCTGACGTTTCGCTGAATACTGCGTTCAGCATGTTCACAGGTTACATTAAGCGAGGTAAAACAAGTAAACAGAAGATATATAAATAGTCAACAACCCACACATAGAGGCTACCATAGCAACGGCGTACCACATAAAAGTAATGCATCAAGGACAGGGCTACTCGTCTGTTGCATCTTCCCGTCTACGACGGTCAATGAGGGCAAGCTTGAGGGGATCAAGGACTGGAAGCCAAGCTCTGTTCACACGTTCTGCTTCATCCTTAAGATTGAAGCTGTTAGTATGCTTCAGGATTTCAATGGCCTCCCTTTGTAGCCTGGCATGATAAGACACCGTGGTGGACAGAACTTCGGTGTCTCCATATCTTATATCGTGACCTGCGAGTGTGCTGCTACAGTGGATTTATCTGTTTGTCCCAGCCGGCTGTGTCGTTCGTGCTCCTTGAGGCGAGTGGCAATACTTCTTTTCGTTGTTCCAATATATACTTGGCCACAATCACACGGGATTTTATAAACCCCTGCCGCGGTACGAGGATGTCGCTTATCTTTAGCAGACCTAAACATGTCCTTAATTTTTCGTGTTGGCCTGTATATGGTCTGTATATCATGGGACTCGAGTAGCCTCCCTATTCTGTCCGTGACCTTTTTTATATATGGAAGGAAAGCTCTAGCCAGGGGCTGCTTGTCTCCAATTACCCTTGTAGTTGGACGTCTCGGATGGAGTGCTCGCTGGATATCTTTCTGGCTGTACCCATTGGCGCGTAAGGCCTCGTTGAGGGGTTCAATTTCTTGTTTTAGGCACTGCTTTTCACAAATTCTTTTCGCGCGGTCAGCCAGTGTTTTCATCACTCCGTATTTCTGTCGTGGGTGGTGGTTGGACGTCTTATGTAAAAATCGGTCAGTATGGGTCGGCTTACGGTAAACTGTATGTCCCAAGGTTAGATCAGCGGTCTTCGTTACCATAACGTCGAGAAAAGCGATTTTCTGTTCATTTTCTAACTCCATGGTAAACAATGTTAGAGTTCTGGCTGTTAAGATGTTGTAAAAACAGATTTAATTGATCTTTACCATGGCCCCATATTACAAAAGTATCGTCCACGTACCGTAGCCACACATTAGGTTTCAAAGGTGCGGTCTCGAGTGCTATTTGTTCAAATTGTTCCATGAAGAAATTAGCGATCACCGGACTCAGGGGACTGCCCATGGCGACCCCATCAATTTGTTCATAGAAATCACCCTTCCACAGGAAGTAGCTAGCGGTGAGGCAGTGGCGGAATAAGGCGGTGATATCATCAGGAAAAATCCGTGCGATGTACTCCAGGGCTGCCTTTATAGGTACTTTCGCGAAAAGAGAGACCACGTCAAAACTTACTAGTAATATACAGCATTTCAACCAAAAATACAAGTTTACGTAACTTCGCACTTTAAAATTGGTAAATATCGTCATGTTAGGATGAATAATGCATATAAAAGTTAAAAGGTAATTTTCTTACATCTACAAATACTAGCGTTGTAAATCATTATCATCAGAATCAGAGCAAAACGCCACATCGGCTTAAATCTGTCCATGTATCATGTCAAATGTTTTGAACCTATACCATGAACATGCTGTACACACCTGGTTGATGTATCTGTTGATGCACATATAATTACACCGTCATTAGCACGAACTCTCTCAGCAAATTACTCCCAAGGTGAAGGGCAAGCTACATACCGTATGGAGATTAAACAGGCTTTCACCTCTCCTTCACAGGAAACGTGCATAGGAGACTTAACGCTCATGGCAAGGATAGCGCAACTCTTCAGAAACAGTGCGTCTAAACACAGTTCTACAATGTACTGTGTAAAAATACATGAACTAGTATTATAGATTGAAATAAATTACGAGCCTTACAGTAGTCGCATATGATGTGTAACATCTGACATAGAAGAAACCTCACGTGAAGTTGTTGATACACCGGTATTTTATACTATTATTGGCACAAATACTGTATTAATCTATTGTAAAAGGGAGTGTTTTACAGATATTGTAGTTTATAATACGGAACTCATTTTATTAGATGATTTGTAGCTTCCACCAGCACTAGCCTAAATAAAGAATACGATATGGATCAACTACATTAATAGACACAACAACGCTCATAACCTTAAATTCCTTATAAACAGGTCCTCTTCATTCACAGACCAACACGTAATTTCATATGGATTCTGTTAAAATGAGTCATATTGATATGATACATATCGTTTAAAATTATAATCTGGCCGTAAAAATATCTACCCCGTCCGGGATTCGAACCCGAGATCTCTCGATTCACAGTCATAGGCGCTAGCCCCACGGCTATTTCGACTACGCAATATTGTTCACAAGATGGTGACTTATTTCCACGATTCAATAATACTGCATTACGGAATTAAGTTTCATTAATATGTTGCTCGTTTCGATAATGTTTTGCGTGAAATTGAGTTTAAAATGCCTTATGAATAGGCTCTCTTGTGAGTAAAGAGAATGTATTCAGCAATAGTTCATGAAGACTTGCTCAATTCTCGTATAACCACAACGATTATATTATATTGATGACTGCATTACCGTTATGTGGGTTAATATTTGAATAGCCATTGTGCAGAAACATACAGACCGGCAATGCCGACTACTTGCAATGTTTGATAAGGCATTTTGCCATTTAAATACAGATACGAAGACTTCGAACATGTACCATGTGCTTTGTTTCAATCATTTGACACCAGAGTTCGCATGAGCGTTTACCGTTCAGTATGTCATATACATTCCACATGGCTGAGAGTACGTCATGGTATCAATTTCCGACACCGCGCGCTTAATGTTTCTCTTACCGCTGCCAGCTGGATCTTACCACTGCCAGCTGGATCGAACGATCGAGTTGGCAGTGCGTCTTACACTTCCGTTCGAGCACACTTCCGTTCGATCGAACGGAAGTGTGCCAGCTGGTGCTACCTCGATCGTTTCGATCCACTTCCGTCCCATTTTTCAAAATCACTCCCACAAAAATATCCAGCAACCGAGTGGAAAGATGTTACATATCAATAATAACAATAAACTACAGAAGCGAAACTAAAAACCGAGAAGGCGTGGACGACGGAGAGAAAGGTGCAACATCGATTGCGAATGAAAGAGTACTGGGCCAACATTAAAATGCAGAAGGAACAGTTGACATGACGTGGTCCTTAGTTGGCCGTAACGAAGCAAGAAGAAACTACAGAAGGCCTACAAGCTAACGTGGGCTCATTACAACAAGAAGTGCGTCTCGCTAGACGCAACTGGAAGGAAAAGGAAACGAGCGCAAAGTGAACTGAAGACAGGAAAAAGAAGCATAGTGCAACAATGAAGGAATAGTGGAAGAAAAGGAAAGAACAACTAAGGAGGACGAATTGAAATAAAATTGTAACGTGGTCCTTAGAACGCCGGAACGCAAGAAGAAATGATAAGTCACAATGGAGTAAACCTTCAGATGCCATTAATATCCCCACATTTTTATAGGCTACGACAGAAGTACTACTGGAGCGGTGGCAGCAAAATGAAGGGCGCATTGCCTCTCCACTACTGAAAGTGTCATTTGCGTGGAAAGTACAGCACAACATCAAAAACATGCCATGTCGGTAACGGTTGGAGCGTTTAGAATTCACCAAAATGGAGTTACACTGATGTCCTTGCTTTGAGAGCAAAATATCTGCCTCATTAATTCAATGGTAGAACATTGGCAATTAAGCCAACGATTGTGGGTTTATCTGCCGTATGCATCATGATATTTTAATTCTCTGCTTTACATCTTTGTTGTTTGAGTCTTCAGGCTTTTGACTCGTTTGATGCAACTCTTTATACCTCCGTGTCCTGAGCTATTTGTTTCATATCTACATAGCTAGCACACCTTACATCCAAGGCAATCTGTTTACCATATTTTAATCTTGATCTACCTCCACAGTTCTTAACCTCGACCCTTCCTTCCATAACTAAAATAGCTATTCGTGACTGGCTTAGTATGTGTCCTACCAACCTATCTCTTCTTTTCATTAGCAGTCTCTCCTCTCAGCTGTTTGCCTCTCACCAAAGTGGACTGGGTTCTATTCCCGGTCAATGCATGTGAGATTTTTGAAGTGAAATACCATATCCTGTGGTTCGGACTCCACGTAAAAAGGAGGTCCCGAGGCTCATAATCTCACGTAAAACTACAAACATCCTTTTTTCTCCTCTCTCATTAGTCTTAATTACTCTTCGTTTGTTACTCTATCTGCCCATCTGATCATCATTCTCATGTAACATTAAATTTCAAATGCTTACGCGAACAAGACTCGTATATATCCTGGCAAAATAATTCTTTCTCAACGCAGATCTGCGGACTTTACTGACACTACCTATTACCAGCGCGTCAGATAAATGACTAACAACATCGATCGGGGAAAAAGAAGACATATTCCAGACTTTTACGGCACAGGGGCCATGATAGACCGAGCATAGACAAAGGAAAATTTCGAGATGAGTCTTCAAAAGATTTGCAGTTCATGGCTTCCACCATCTTATCTGCAACAATACATCCTTTTATGATCCAAATACAGAGTGTGATTGTAGTTAGATAGTTATTGGAGTTTTAAGATGGCTCATGCATTGACTCTTAAGATAACATATGTGTGATTTTAAACTATGTAAACAACCCTGTGATCGCTGTCACAAAGAATACTACAAACCAATAGAACACTATCAATTAGTGAATATGCACAGATGTGAGAGTTGTACAGTGATATTGTAATATCATTTTATTTGGCTGCATTAAATATTTTTCTTTTTGATTCCGACTTTGGCCAATTGTGGACCGCACAGAACCAAATGCTTTCTGGTCACTTTTTTCTTCTTTTCTTCCCAGAACCTCTTCATTCTTTCACTCCTAATCTTTCTCTGCTCCTATGTTATTACCAAATTTGGCCTGTGTTGTGGTGGTTTTTCTTTGAATGTCTTGATATTGTCAACTCGGCTTCGAAACGTTTTCCTATCGTGAATGACTAAGTTCAGTTAGTCCAACTTCAATGGCGTCTCTTTTGACCTCTTCTTCCCATTTTGTACTAGCTTTCAACTGTGTGATGTATTTAAAAATGTTCTTTGTCAGCCTGTTCCCGTCCATTCTCATCAAATCTTTTACGCATTGTGACCACAATGGTTTCGGTCAGCATATACAGATTTCATTTTTCCTCTTTATCTATGTTCCGTCATCATCTTTCTGTGGTCCGAGAATTTTCCTCAGGATTCTTCTTTCCTTTATCTTAAGTTCCTTCAGCTCCCCTTTTTTGTTCAGGGTTAGACACTCGGAGGCATACAGACCTTCTGGCTTTACCACTGTACTGTAATGTCTGAGTTTTGCTTTGTATGATATCCCTCGTTTGTTATACTTGTTCTGATTTAATCTATAGGCCAGGTCCAATTTTATAGCATTAAATATATTATATTCAAAAATGTTTTGCATATTGCATGATGTTGTATTTTTCATTGCTGTATGACGACATTTCGTTTTTGCACATTGGCTCGTGTGTTAACTCTAAGATAACATGTTTGTTTGTTTGTACCTTACACTGTTATCGGACATGGAGTTTGTGCATACAAACTGCTTAAATTGGGGAAGCGGCCAAACCCCTGCTGTGATTGCGGTACATAACCAGACTATCAGGCACATTGTGGAAGATTGCAAACTAAGAGTGTACCTAGGTGACCCTAACGACATTTTCAGTGCCACACCATCGAGCCTGGACTGGATAAATAGACTGGACATAAGGTTGTAATAAGGTTGATATCTGTACTAGTATGTACTTGTTATTATTATTATTATTATTATTATTATTATTAGTTGTTTTTCATGATTAATTCCATACGCTACATAAATAAACAAAAACAGTTATCGGATAAAGCACGCGTAATATATTTGGACCACAAATACATAAGGTTGCAATATGCAAAACTTTTTTTGAGCAGTATATTATATTTGTATGTCTACCCCTTATTATTCCCGTTTTCCAACGGGGTCGGGGATGAGATGCGATGGAAGTCGTTGTGGCGATGGTTTTGACGGCCGGATGCCCTTCCTGACGCCAACCTCATGAGAGGAGTTAATGGGAGATGAAATGAATGATGGTGAATGAAACTGGGCAAGGATGTGGAAGGAAGCGGCCGTGGCCTGTCAGAAGGTACCGTCCCAGCATTTGCCTGGTGTTGAAAATGGGAAACCACGGAAAACCATTTCAAGGACGGCCGACGGTGGGGCTCGAACCCACGCGTCTACCGAGTCAGCAGAGAGCTTGGCCCCATGACCTAATACTGCGCTTTAGCCAGCGTAGCCACTACTGTCGGTCAGTATATTATATTACTTGCTTCTATTTTCCTCTTTTCTTGTGCGCCAACAGTTCAAGTTTCATTTCCATAGAGCGTCACGCTCCAGACAAAGGCTTTCAAAAATTGACTATCTATTACCTAAACCTATATCTATGTGGCGTGTTTTCAACCATCGCAATACATTGGAGCAGCTAAAAACCTCCTAGGCCAGAAATCATAAACATGGGTTTACTGTATTCACAGACATACAGTAACATCCGGGATACGAGAAAGTTACAGGATACTTGTGAGAAAAGTGTAATTTGAGAACAATATTGTCTTGGTTCCTTGTAATATTTCTTCCTGGAGAGAGGAATAATCATTTAAGGACATTTGAATACTAAGTTGCCTTGTTCGGTCAAAAATACAGCTGTTGTTCACTTTCAAACTGAATAAGTTAAAAACTTTCTAACTGCATAAATTTAAGAGTACAATTAATTGTTTACCATAAATGGGACAATTTAAATCCTAAACGTTATCTACGGATCTAGTTCGAATGCCAGCGCTGGCGCTGTAGTGAAAGCGTTGCGGAGAAGCGTGGGTCGAACTTAATCTCGCTCGAGATGCAGGGAAAGTCTACAGCTTGCTTCCAGACTAAGAAATGAATAAGATACTGTGCAAGTAACGTCCATACAACCAGAAATAAAATAGATCCAAACTGATGTGTTGCTGCGGCGGGATATGAACTCCAATACTTAAGCCCGCATTCATAAACAACATATGTAATCAAAATCATTTTTACAATAAATGGCATGTGAAGGTTTGAAGAAATTTCTTCAGTGTTGCCGGTACGAACTACCAATTTATACTATTCAGTCGGTCAACAGGCTTTTTGCTCAATTTGATTTGAACACACTTTTTAAAAAAAAAAGGTATATTTATATAAGGTGCGTTCAAAAAGTAACGAGCCGGAGGCTGTAATGCACAAACCGGTGACGACATCGGCTAATCGTGGCGTGTGTAAGGAGGTGTGGTTCCGACCAGAGCGTGGAAGGTCACAGCCCTTCGCTAGAGGGCACGCGTGCACGTCACGTGACGATACAAAGCGATCAGCAGCATGCATCATCAATCGTCCAACGCTGCCAGTCGCTTTGCAAACAGTGACATGGAGGCGTCAAACGAAGAGCTAAGAGGTGTTGTTCTGTTTCTGACAGTGAAAGAAGAAGGGGGAACGGACATTCATCGCCGAATGTCACAACTGTACGGCGAACACTGCATGTCCCTTGCAAGGGTCAAGGCGTGGCACAAGCGATTCAGGCAAGGACGGGTGTCGTTAGCCAATGATGCCCGGTCTGGGGTACCCCCCTGCATTACCTATGACAACGTCCAGCTGGTTGATGCACTCATTACCCAGGACCGCCGAGTGACAGTGAACGCCATAGTCGCCGTGGTCGGATTGAGCGTCGGAAGTGTGCACACCATCATTAAGTAACGACTGCACTTGCGCAAAGTGTGTGCCCAATGGGTGCCCCACAGTCGTCAACCACACCAGGAAGCATGTCGAATGGTCTACTGTCTTGGTCTTGGTTGGACGATTGATGCATGCTGCTGCTCGCTTTGTATCGTCACGTGACGTGCACGCGTGCCCTCACGCGACGGGCTGTGACCTCCCACGCTCTGGTCGGAACCACACCTCCTTACACGATTAGCCGATGTCGTCACCGGTTTGCGCATTACAGCCTCCGGCTCGTTACTTTTTGAACGCACCTGATACATTTGTACAGGATGGATGACAGTAGGTTAAACAAGCATATCTTCACATTCCTGTGCAACAAGAAGTCAAAAAGGATTTGGAAAGAAATATTTTAGGCAAAAAGTGCTAAAAATGGAAGGATTCCAAGAGAGAAAGGGAAAGAAAACCGGCTAAAAATGGTTCGAGGAAAGGAAGAGAAAACATAGTGAGATGATGAAGGAATACTGGAGGAAGAAGAAGGAACAGCAAAGGACAAAGCATTGAAATTGGCTCGTGGTCCCTGGACGACCGAAACGAAAATAATAATTATTATTATTTTTAGTGTGGCCTCCTAAGGGGCCGAGTGCAGGTCTTTCCTGGTTGACGCCCGTGGGCGACCTGCGCGCCGTAATGAGGATGAAGTGATGATTAAGAAGTGACATACACCCAGTCCCTGAGCCACGGGAATTAACCCCAGAATATTAAAATCCCTAATGGCCCGGCCGGGAATCGAGCCTGGGACCATTCGGGCCAAAGCCTAGTTTGCTAACCAATTAGCCATGGAGCCGGACATAATTTAATAATAATAGCGAGACATTGACGTTACACACTAAGGGCGACTTGGAAAAAATCCTCACAGAGGAAAGAAAAATAATAAGGAAAATAATTTGACCAAAGCACACAGATCAAGGATACAGGCTTCACTCCAGAGACACCACAGAGAAATTGTTCAACCTCGCAGCAGACATCAGAAAGAGGCGACTAAAATGTTACGGACACATCAGCGGACTCCTACAAACCAGACTCACCAACAAAATTCTTAAGATACATACAGCGGCTCAAGATTACTACACCCTGGATGATGTAAGTCAAAATTGATCTAGTAACAGCACAGGTCGACCCAGAAGACGTCATAGACAAAGGCGTATTTCGACACAAGATATACAAGTGGGAAGTGTTGTCAGAGAGAGCAGCACCTACAGCCCAAAGACCAAAGTGGATCGAAGAAAGGAAGAGGGCCTTTAGTGCACGAATGAAAGAGTACTGGAAAGACAGAAGAACAAAATGTCATGATTGCTTCGCGTGGTCTAATAGGCATGTAACGTGTAAAATAAAATAAATAATAATAATAATAAATACACAAATCTGTGCAAATTATAAATGTAAGGTACACTTCAGGTCGTGCAGAAATCGATTATCGATTTACCACGATTCCTACACTTGATAACATGGTAGCGTTCACAAGGTTGGTCACACCGCTCACATACACACATGAGAACCGGATCATAATTGGATTTCATCAGACACAGTTTGTGATGGTAGCCGTGAACGGCCATAGAGTTAACGAAATGTCGAAGATCCTGGTTCGAGTCAGTCCATATTCAGTTCGTCATGGCTTCAGCTGAGTAAAACTTAATCCAGATATCCTTTGCCTTCGATGTCCTCTCATCCAGGATTTTCTTCCTGTTGGTTGTCGAGGGCAGTATAAACGTGAGACTCAAGTCAACCATTAGGGATTGTTCACTGGCAAGTTCATAAACAAGTTGGGAGCGCGTGTATCTTGATATTTATACAGTCATTTTTGAAAGCCTTTGTCTGGAGCGTTGTTGCTCTATGGGAGTGAAACTTTGCCTGTTGTCGCAGCAGAAAATACGACATAAGAAATGTGGCATTACATGAGAATGATGAAGATCAGATGGGTAGATGGAGTAACAAAAGAAGCTGTATTAGGACGAGTGGGAGAGGAGAGATGTTTCTGGAGACTGCTAATGAAGAAAAGAAATAAGTTGGTCGGACACATACTAAGAGACCCAAGAATAGCAAACTTAGTTATGGCAGGAAAGCTTGAGGATAAGAACTGTAGAGGTAGACCAAGGTTAGAATATGTTAAACAGATTGCCTCGGATGTAATGTGTGGTAGCTATGAAGAGATGAAACGATTAGCTCTGGAGCTGATCAAGCTGCAAAAGAGGCGGTATAACTACCACCTCGACCAATGGAGGTACCTGCTAGAGATATTCGCTCTCAGTTACGCCTACAAGTTCTGGCTTTTTGGGAGAGTCAATGGCTAGCTGACCCAATGCCCAGTAAACTGAGAGCGATCAAGGGGACTACTCGCGTGTGGCAGAGCTCTTTCCGGTCACGGAGAGAGTCCGTCATTTTGTCTAGGCTAAGGATAGGTCATCCAAGATCCACCCACTCGTATCTGATGAGAAGGGAAGACCCCCCACTTTGTACCTGTGGAGCCGTTTTCACCGTGGCCCACATTTTCATCGAGTGTGTGGATCTTGCTGACTTACGAAGAAACCTTGGTTTGCAAATGACACTCAAACTTATACAGTATTAGTCGATGACGCGGTGGCTGCTGATCGCGTTATCCGCTTTATAAGTGAGAGTGGGTTAGGGCCAGCAATCTAAATTTTCCAGTATAAATTGACTCAACGACTTGTTCGTTTTTGAATGATAATGTTTTGTTTTTCCGTATTTTTGTTTATTTTTCTAATTTTTTATTTTGTTTATTTAATATTTTTGTTTTATTAATTTTTGGTCTTTTTAAATTTAGGCGTCCACCTCTAAATTTTGAATTCAATTCCAAATTTGTATTCTTTAATCTGTGTTAAGAGGGGCAGATGACCTCGTAGTTCCGCCCGTTAAAACAACAATAACTAACTATTAGCTCAGGAGAGGAAGGCATGGAGCGCTGCATCAAATCAGTCAAAATATTGACGACTCTAACACACAAATTGTTAGTATTATTATTATTATTATTATTATTATTATTATTATTATTATTATCACTATAATCAGCATTATCCTCATCATCACCCCTATCATTAGCATAATCAACATCGCTACCTTCAGGGGCAAATGATCTCACAGTTCCGCTCCTAAAAACAACAACTAACTAACTATCACCACCATCATCATTATACTCTTCATCATCATCACCACCTAGGTTGGTTGGTTCCTCAGTTTAGAGGCTGCGACAACGCGGTCATGTAGCCCCGTGTACTTTGGGTGTGTGCAGAATCTGTCTGATAACCGGTGTTAATTGTGATGGTTGTATTAGTGTGTGTTATCTGTTTTCAATTCAAGTGAGGACTGCAGACATTGAATTTTTTCAAGTAATTCCTACTTTTGCCGCCAAACGCCACCGTCAACAACTACTAGTTCAAAACTTGATTACCAGATGCCACCGCAGTCGGCTCCTGGCGACGAACGTCGGAACCTAAGAGCGTTTGTCGAATGTTTAACCTATATATAATTTAGCTTCACACAGGTGTAATTAGTGGAAGGTTCGTTAACATGCCATAAATCTATGGCATGGGACCGCCGGCTTTACTTCCCCTCCGAAGGAAGGCATACTGAGGGCATCACCACCTTCATTACCATCGTATCATTACCATCATCAGCACCTTCATTAGCATAATCATAACCACCATCATTAGCATAGTCATCATTACCCTCATCACCACCATCATTAGAATTATCATTACCACCACCATCATTAGCATCATCATCACCACCACCATCACTAGCTTCATCATCATTATTACCACCATCATTAGCATTATCATCATTAGCATCACCATTATCATCATCATCACCTTAATTAGCATCATCATGACCACACCATCATTAGTATTATCATCATAACAACCATCATCATCATCATCATCATCTGAATTCGGTTGGTATTCTAGAGTCAAAATTCCCTTTCTTGACCAGCATGGTTACACACTTCATCATGCTATTTTTAAACCACCGTCGTCGCTCGGAACGTTTTTGATTTGATACGCGGCGTGAAGCACGCAGGTTTAGTTCAATGAATGAGCAGGACGTCATGACACGTCACGTACTCAGGCCGCGTGTGGGCCGGATTGCTCTTCTTATTAATGTCGTTCAGTACCACGCGCTCTCTCTTAAGTGGGTCTTCAGACCAGGGATCCTAGCGTCAAGGCTATGTGTCATATTACCATACAAGAGATTACATCACTCATTATGAAAGCGCTGCTTCCAGAAATATATCCAGTTGACAGAACTTGAGTCAGTACCATATTTTGTATTTTGGTAGTTCATAGCTGTTTTCGGAATTATCATTTTAAATGATCTTGTCGACTTCGCCGTTACGCTGGGGTCTGGCGTTACGTTACGGTGACGGGACGAAATGTACCTAGATGCACTGAAGTGTGTGACGTCATAGTACCGCTTGGTGCATGTGTTCCCCGACAATTTCTACTTCATTAGTTTAAGATAAAAATCCCCGATTCTTGGATGTCACGGGTAATCTCTGGATGGATGGATTTTGATGCGGTTTTCACCATTCTGTAAAGGATATCTCGAGGAAAGATTCTGTAGAAAATAATTTATGTATGATCAAAGGAAGCCAAGCAGTAACGATTTCAGTGAAAAAGTCGAAAACAAACTTGGCGTCCGTGCGCTTCTTAGGCTTACGCTGGGCAAACCGTTAAAAATATCAATATACTATGAGCGTAAGAATTGGTCCGCATGAAAAGTTCTACAAAAAAGTCCGCGAGAGCATATCTCTATCTTCAATACATCGCCCACTATGAGTGTTTTTAGACTGGATGGAAGGGGCACGTCATCCAGCCATCTCCCTCCGTGCGCTTGACCTTCCTTTGCCCTTGGTTTGCACTTGCCGTTCGCGAGTAATTTGAAACAAGGTAAAGTATTAGAGAGCAAGATAAGTATTATGCAGATAATTTTCTAACATCTGAAGAGTCTTTGGCTTCGAGCGAAGCCTCCAGCCTTTCTAGCATTTTTCAGCATTTGTAGCATTTAAAATGATACAAAGTCTAGTCTTTCAGACTGACTGTCACTTTTTTAAGTTTGGTTTCCTTTCAGTTCAATGCAGGTGGCGGTATCGGTTGCATCACGGGAACAGACCATACATCGCTCAAGTAGCTAAGTTCACAATCCACATCTACCTGACCATTTAATACCATCACACTAAGCAGCGGCTTCGGTGGCGTAGTTGGTAGCAAGCTGAACTGCTGTGCCAAGAATAGCGGGTTCAAACCCGGCCGAAGACGTCGGATATTTTAAGAGCGTTAAAAATCCTTCAGTATGCCTTCCTTCGGAGGGGAAGTGAAGCCGGCGGTCCCATGTCATAGATTCATGGCATGGCATGTAAAAGAACCTTCCACTAATTGCACTTGTGCGATGCTAAATTTGCAAGTTAGATTTCGTTAAAACACTGGATCAAAGTTCCAACGTTCACCACTAGGTGTCAATGACATCTATAACGAAAGTTTGAACTACTTAAAATTGAAAGGAACTTGTAGCTCTCCTCATGGGTGTCCGCTTTAAGCAGCTACAGCCTCTGGTGAGCCGAACAAGTCCTCGGACACTCCCGGCACTAAAAGCCAAACGCTAAATACATAAATAAATAACCTAAACCTGAAAACTAATTTACATGAGAGATAGGCTATAAATTCCCTTGGATGACCAGTTTCAATCGTCAGGCGATCATCATCAGATCCTTTACACTTAGGCCGTTAAATCGATGTCAACAATTATGAGGGTGATAGTATTTATACTATACAGCAGTTAATATGACATATCAAACTAACCAAGCAAAACTTGCAGGTCAATAACCACTAACAACATCTTAAGTAAAGTCACATATAACTAGGCGGCTTCGTTGGTGTAGTTGGTAGCATTCTGAGCTTCAATGCCCAAGATCGCGGGTTCAAACGCGCCCAAAGTCGTCGGATATTTAAGAGCGTTAAAAATCCCACAGTATGCCTTCCTTCGGAGCGGAAGTAAAGCCGGCGGGCCCATGTCATAGATTGACGGCAATGTAAAAAAAAACTTCCACTATCTACAGTACAATTGGGTGGAGCTAAATTTGTAGGTTAGATTAGATTAACGCTCTATTAAGTTCCAACGTTCGCCGCCAGGTGCGGTGGCATCTAGTAGCCAAGTTCACAGCTAGGTGTCGTTGGCAGTAGCATTTGGTAGTAATAGTAGGAACTACTTGAAATTGATTACCTGAATTACAGCCATCACAATTACACCGATTATCACACAAATTCTACACACACCCAAAGTACACGGGGCTACATGAACGAGTTGTCACAGCCCCTAAACTAAGGAACCAACCAACCATATAACTAACAAATCTTGGCATTTGTGCAAATTTATAACAACTGCTGTATTCGTGTTTGTATGGGATGTTTTAATGATTCACGACGACGATGCTTGATGTATTGCTTGAATGCACCATAGAAGATGGAGCGAAATGTCTGTCAGGGTCAAGAACATCGATGAGGATTGGGAATGAGGCGGCCGTGGCATTAACTTAGGAACCTTCCCGGCATTTGCCCGGAGTAGAAGTGGGGAACTATGGATAGCCACTTCCAAGATGGCTAAGATGGGAATCAAACCATCCTCTTTTTAGTTTTGCCTCACGAGGCTGAGTGTACCCCGTTCCATCCCTCAGACCAGAATTAGAATTGGTTGGTCGAGCCAGGAATCGAACCCGTATCTCCGGGGGCGACAGCCAAGAATGCTAGCCGCTAGATCATGAGGCTGCAAATCAGGCATAATTTCTACTGCTCACAAGGGGTCATTCAATCTGCCAGAAAATAATCTTAGAAAGATGCTGTGGAGGTTGCTAAACAAACTTGGTCACCACGGCGTTCAGGGAGAGACATAGTTCAGAAGAGTTTCCACCTCATTCATGATGCACATCCAGGACACAAAATGACTAATGACCTGCGAATATGTACACAAAACTGTCTGAAGTTGAACCACATGCTTCATTAGGTCGGCAACGATCAGATCTCCTCGTTGATTTTCAAGTTTTGATATCTCGGATGGGAAGTTAAATTTATGAGAGGGGAGATATCAGTACACATTAAAATAGAGCAATCGAGAAATTGTACAAATTATAATAATTTATTTGTTTTACTCCGTGTTAACTACTGCGGCTTTTAGAGACGCCGGGGTGTCAAAATTTTGCCCGAAGGGGATCTTTAACGTGCCAGTAAATCTAGTGACACGACTGTCTCGCATTTGCGCACCCTTGAATGCCAACCGACTGCGCCAGGATTCGATCCTGCAACCTTGGGAACAATACGCGCGAAAGTTACCGCTGAGCCATCTGTAGAAATTAACTGTGGCACATGTCTGTTGAGGTTAACTCACGTTATTCGCAAGTTTGCTAATGGAGGATTTATAAGAATAATAGAAAATTGTATTTTCGTAAAAGCCTCCGTGGCTTAGGCGGCAGCACGCCGGCCTCTCACCGCTGGGTCCGTGGTTCACATCCCGGTCACTCCATGTGAGATCTGTGCTGGACAAAACGGAGGCAGACAGGTTTTTTTCCGGGTACTCCGGTTTTCCCTGTCAAAAATTTCATTCCAGCAACACTCTCCACTATCATTTCATTTCATCTGTCATTCATTTAATCATTGCCCCAGAGGAGTGCGTCAGGCCTCGGCAGCCGGCACAGTTCATATTCTCGCCGCTAGATGGGGGCTTCATTCATTCCATTCCTGACCCGGTCGGAGACTGGAAGCAGGCTGTGGATTTTCATTTTCATTAATAAATCAGGGAATTCCGTAGATTTTGGAATAAAATCCGGAACTTGAAGTACCCGTGCTTCGCTGCGGGTCATAAATTAATTTAAAAGGTGAAGGTGACAGTTAAAACAGGGGATAGGCGAGGTGCTGCGCGGAGGGAGAGTTAGGATGGTACATTTTGTTCAACTACACTGCTCGGCGTTGACCGTGTTTTATAGCACAAATTAAGGTTTTACTGGCTAACCGTTGGAGGTAAACGAAAAGTGATAAGGACCTTTCGGATAGAAAATTAAATTTAAAATTTAGTATATGCCATCAAAAGTTTGCTATTTCTTAGCGTTCTCTTTTTATTTGAAATGGAAATATGAAAGTTTGAAGCCAAAGGGTGTACTGAAGTCACTGAAGTGGTCGCCATTTTTAAATAGTGCAAAGTATCGAAATCAAAATTAGCCTATATGTTAACCAGGTAAATCAGCTACTTCCATGTAAAATTTCACGTAAATCGGACCAGTAGTTCTTGCGTGATTGAGTAATACACAGACACACACAATCTCATTTTTATATTAGTATAGATAGATTTAGCTACAGAGCCTGCTCTCCAGACGGCATCTGCATGGTGTTGTGACTACTGCAGCCATCTAGAGAGATCTCAGTCAAACTCATTACTGCAATCACCAGCCAACCACCCACATCATTACTGTTATCGGAAGAGAATGTGAAATGTGAGTCTTTTAAGTGATCTGTAACTATGAGAACACTATAACGGTTAATTGCTTGCCACTGTGGGGCATCGAACCCATCACTGCGGCTTCATTCAATTAAACAAACATGCACTCGCCGCATGGCAAGAGGAATCCGCACAATGAGCTAGTTAGGTCATTATTACACAGGCCGTTTACACCCACTGTCCGTCTAGGCAAAATTAGATCGGCCTAACCCCCCCTCTCTCCCATTCAGTCAGTGCATAACCGTGCAAATAGACACTGCACCAATGCTCCAGATACCTCATCATTAGGGACCGGATTTTTAGCCTATTTTCAATTTTGAAAATAATAGGCTTATGAGATCACCTTTTGTCCGTGTGTGTGTGTGTGTGTCTAATAAAATCTAAACGGCTGGAGCGATTTCAATGAAACTAGGTAAGTTCATAGCACTATTCCCGGCGACCTCGACCGTGCCCTTCAAATTTTGTTACGTCTCACCAATCTAACATGGCGGCTGTGCGAAATATTTCACTAGCATTCTATATCTCCGAAACTATTACCGATGTTACCCTGAAATTGTGTACGGTGATAAAGGGCACTACTAGAAGTTCACCTATGAGACTTTCAAATACCTGGTGACTACAAAACCAACATGGCGGTCAAGCGAAATTGAGACTTTTAAATAGACATTTCTCGCGATTTAACTATCCAAACGTAATGAAACTTGGTACAGCAAATGTTTATACACATTGTAATGCACTGGAGTCTAATTTAGTTCAATTGTTTACATAACCTCAAAATGGCGGCTGTGCGAAATATTTCACTGACATTCTATATCTCCGAAACTATTACAGATATCATCATGCAATTTTACAGGCTGGATTTCGACAACATCGCAGCTGTGTGGATCTCATCAACACCCTCCGAATCATCCTGGAGCAGAGTGTGGAGTGGCGGAATACCCTTTACCTCACATTTGTTGACTTCGAGAAAGCTTTCGACTCCGTAAATCAAAGAATCATGTGGAAGACCCTCGAGGAATATAAAATTCCAACAAAGATCATCAGAATCATGGAAGAGATGTACGAAGGGTATGAGTGCCAGGTTCTACACGAAGGCAAATTAACAGAAAAGATAAAGGTCAGTTCCGGAGTGAGACAGGGGTGTGTCCTTTCCCCCACTCTGTTCCTGTTGGTCCTGGATAGTGTGATGAAGGTATTGGGAGGACGGAAGAGGGGTATTCAATGGGGTATAAATGACAGGCTTGAAGATCTGGATTTCGCGGACGACATTTGTCTTATGGCACAACGGTACCGAGACATAGAAGATAAGCTGGGGAGGTTGCAGAGAGAAGCAGAACGTGCAGGACTGATGATTAACACCAACAAGACCAAAGAGATGAGGATAAATTCTGACGTCACGACTAGCTTGACAGTCAACGGAAAGGAAATTGAGCGAGTTGAGTCCTTCCTCTACCTTGGGAGTATAGTCACAAATGATGGGGGAGCAGAGGAAGATGTTCGAAGCCGTATCAGGAAGGCAAATGGTGCCTTTGTCCAGCTCTACCCCATCTGGAGAAATAGAAACATTTCCAGGAAGACCAAGCTCCGCCTTTTCAATAGCAACGTAAAGTCGATTCTTCTCTATGGCTGTGAAACATGGAAAGTCACAAAACTGATCAACAACCAGCTACAGGTGTTCATTAACAGATGTCTGCGTCGCATCATGAATGTGAGGTGGCCGGACATAATCTCAAATGAAGATCTTTGGACCATCACCAATCAACAACCGATTAGCATCCAGATCAAGGAGAGGAAATGGCGCTGGATCGGTCACACACTAAGGAAGCCGGACGGAGCTGTTGAGAGGGCGGCGCTAGACTGGAATCCTCAAGGTGCCAGGAAGCGAGGTCGACCTAAGAAGACCTGGAAGAGGACGATCGAAAATGAAATTGCAGAGGTGGACAAGAACTGGAGTCAAGTGAAGAGAATAGCCAGGAACCGTACTGCGTGGAGAAATTTCGCCAAGGCCCTATGCTCCGGAAGGAGCGGCAGGAATTAAGATAAGATAAGATAAGATAAGATAAGATAAGATCATGCAATTTTGTACGGTGATAAAGGGTACTGATACAAGTTTACCTATGTATATTTCATAAAGCTGTAAAGTACAAAACGAACATGGCGACCAAGCGAATTTGAAATATTTTAGTAGACTTTTCTCGTGATTTAACTCTCGGAGCGCAGTGAAATGTGGTACAGTAAATGATTTTGCAGATTGTAATGAACTGCCATCTAATTTAATTCAATTGTTTACATAACCTCAAGATGGCGGCTGTGCGAAATTTTTAAATTAAGTTTTTATTCTTGTGTCGTAATCATGCGATCGAAGTGAAAGTTTGTATAATGAAGCTAGGCAATAATTGTCCTTGAATGGTACATAACTCTATGGCCTATACATATAACAATCCTAAATGGCGAGCTTCCGAAATATTTAGACGGTTCTCAATATCTATGAATCTTTTACAGCAACCAAACTGAATTTTTTCATGTTCATAGAGACTATGAACATGAGTTCACCTATAGGACTTTCAGTAACCTGGTGAGCACAAATCCAACATGGCGGCGACGCGAATTATAAATATTTAAATGGACGTTTCTCGCGAATTAACTATCCGAGTGCCGTGAAACGTTGCACGTTAAATGCTTATACAAATGTTGATCCACTGGCAAGTAATTTATTTCAATTGTTTGCATAATCACAAGATGGCTGGTGTGCGTACTTTTAAAATCTCGTTTTTACTTCTTGTGTTCTAATCATGCGATTGAAGTTTGAATACCACACGTACACAGTAATCTTAATGTAATAGTACAAAAATAAAAATCCATCCTGGCGACCATATGAAATATTTAGACGGTTCTCAATATCTACGAATCTGTTACAGCAATTAAACTGAAATTTTGTATGTTGACAGAGACAATTAACATGAGTAGGATATATGAAAACAGGCTGTATAGTTCTTCACGGAACTACTTGTTTGAAAATGCATATGCAAATGCATATTTTATGGGTTTATTGGATTTATTGCATATTCTGAACATAACAGCATTATTAGCATATATAAGTTTATTTGAAATTAAGTATAATTTAAAACATCTTGAACAAAATTGGTTTCACCTGCGTGTTGGACATTCCTTGTAAGCAACTTTCTGAGCAACAGATAACAGTGTTTTACACATGACATTTTAAGAAATGGATGGCGTGGGACATTTCTTTCACCTTCTGCGCAGCCAGTAAACTGGGGTTAGTTTTGTGATGAGCCGAGGCGATCGAGAAAACTTGCGCATGCCCGCCAGCATATCTCTGTCACCTTCTATCGCACTCCCTTCCCTTGCTTGAAGCACAGCGGTGGCCAGCGGCTTGCTCTCTTGCTCAGCAAATACGGCGAGTTCGTAGATTTGAATCGTGCGCCCGGAAGTAACAAAGTAAGCTCATTTTCTCGGAGGGAAACATTTTCTCCGCCAATCCGATTGCGGCATCGTCTTTTACATAACACGCAGAGCGTCCCTGATTTTTTGTCGGTATAATTAAGATACACCCTGTATATTATTTCAGTAGTATAGATCCCTCCTGCGGCGCTCAAAAGCGACCGATCGTGACAAATGAGCATTCAAATAAAAGAGAATAGACATTAGCAGTGACGAATTGCACTCTAATTTCATAAATATATATAATTTCTTTAAAAAATGAGTTTAAAAATGTACGAAGTGTGCGATTTGCAGATACTCTTGCTGTGGGAAAATACGCTTCATAATTTATGTCCACTTCACATTTTGGCCACTGTGACGCCTGTTTCATGTCATTTTAACATTCTGAGGTCTTTCCTTAATCGTTTTTCATGGATTTCAGAAACAGTAAATCAAAGGAATGAGTACTCAAATCGTATAATTTCATAAATATTAAATAACCGGTGAGTGATATGATGATCCAATTTTCAGTGATTGCCTTCTTAAGTTAGGGAACGTGAACTTGAAATTCTAACTGAAATGTAAATAGTGTTCTATAATCATTTGGTTGAAATAAAAACATAACCTTTCTCCTTATGTCTCTCATAAACCTATTAGGGAAAGTGTGGTTTATGAACACGCGAGAGTTCTCGCATGGGTCCGTTAATAATAATAATTTCGCTAAAAATAAGAAAATAGCACATTTCATAAAAAATACTCGTCATAACGAGGTATATCCCGCCTTAGAAACATTTGACGTAAATGCCTGCAAGTTTATTGAAATAATTCTTGACAAGAACACTGTAGTAAACGAACTGGGAACGTCAAAAGTAATTCCTTATACTTCGTACGCTTCCTTTGGGGTGCCGGTTCGTAAACGTTTCGTGGAAACTGGAGACATCCAGGTCAAATTCCGCCATATTATATACGCGTTTCTACTTAAAGCTAATTTGTCGGCATAAATCTGGCAGCTAATCAGTGTCAACGAGCATTTGTTCTGACTGGGCTGGTTCTTGGAGATAACATCAGAGGGACCCGCCTGGATCAAGTTACATACTCATTAGTGCTCTGCAGAGGACACGTACTGGGCCGATACACTCTTCCTCTTGAGGGCACAAGGTAAGATGTATGGGATACAAGGAGCAACGAAGTTCATGCCCATGATGGCTGCCTTAAACCAAATGCTAGGCGAATATTCACATATAATACTGTATATAGTTAAGATTAGGCCCGGGGAGAGGGAGAGTCAAACGGGGCTGTATCCCTGGGTCCCGGGTGGGTTTAGGTGCCCGAAGACATTCAAGATCCCTGATTAGACGAGCTAATTTACTTAATACTGTAAACCGGATTTAAGCATAAGTATTCTACAGGGTGATTCTTTTTGCTGGAGCAGAGCCAGGGGCCAGCAACCAGGCGCGCGCACGCCTTCCGCCAGCCAACCGAACTTGGACCGCAGATTGCGCGGAGGTAGAAACCGTAACAGAGTACAGTAGCATACATCAACTTCAACCTAACGAGGCGAGATAACCAGAGTCACTAAACTTTCATCAACGAGGGTGTGAAGTGTCAGCACACATATAAGAAGGTAACATAAACGACAGCTTCCTGCAAGATTTAATTAAAAAAATCATAGATTTGTTTATTTTTTTATTTCTTCGGAGTCAAGATGACCTCACGTCACCAGTTAAATATTAGAACTTACATTTCACAGAAGGTGCTGAAAATGTTCTTCAACTGACAGTTTGGAAGTTACATAGTTACATTATGTAGCTACTCCAGTACCACCCTGCGTGTTTACTGTAAGTAATCGAAGCACGGACCTAAGCCCGTTTGATGTTTAATTGTGGGGTAATTTAAAATACAAAGTGAACAGATCAATTACCCGTACTGTAGTGAAGCTGTAGACAATATACGGCAACAGATATCCCTCACAAGAGAAGGGAATTACAACGTGTAAACGCTAATTTATTTACACGGTCTGTCAGCTGAAGGAGAACATTTTCAGCATCTTCTGTGAAAAGGTAACTTCTTTAATCATGATTTGCTGGTGAATTTACCATTAATTAATGTACTCTGTTACGGATTCTACCTGCTCGCAATCTAGGGACCGAGCTCGGTTGGTTGGCGGAAAGTGGGCACGCCGTAGTGAGAAACTGATGGCAAATTATTTTAAAAATGAAGCCTGTAGATAACAGTTATACTTCTTTTTACCTCAAGGAAGTAAATATTTAGGCAGATAGCATGATTTCTAACACAATGTGTGAAATGTTACCAACAAGCCATTATACACAGAACAAATTTTCAGCCAATATTTCGATTATCCATCTAGAGTATATAATTCAAAGATTACTAAAATTCGATCAATTATTATTTTACTTGTTAGTTTAAGTTTAATAATCTGTTAATCCTAAGGTAACTTTGAAAAATTGCATCAGTCACAGATGGTAAAAAAGAAGTTAGGAATACGTGAAATTCTAAAAATAAAAATGAAATAATACTAATTTACGTAGCCTAATTCTGTAGCGCTCTATAGTTTTTTTAAATCCTTCTTTCTTAACTTTTGCGTTCGTAAAACCCGAAATGGTCACGCGATGCACCAAAGGAGGAATCAACAAACTGGGTTCAAGACGTTTAGCCCCAGGGCTAATGGTTACTCTCCACGGCTCTGAAGTGGAACAGCGGCATTAAAGACTTTTTGATGAGGCTAGAGCATGGCTGTTTCGGTATTAATATGATAGGCTACAACTGCATATACTGTAGGCAGTTTAGTTAACTTTAGTGCCGATTTTGGACAGAAAAGAAAAAGGAAGGAAGCTTGTAGTTAAACGTGACCGTTAATCTTGAGATCATGAGCCACGGGACCTCCTTTTTACGTGGAATCCGAACCACAGGACATGGCATTTCAGGTTTCATATAAGATATTGTATTTCTGCTTAGTTGTTACACAAACAATCAAGTAGTTCCATGAAGAACTAAACATGCTATTTTCATATCCTATTGGTCTTCTCCATTTAAAACTCTTCTACCTATTAAAAGGATCACCATGTTGAATTGTTCTATATGTAGGCCATACAGTTATGTACCAGTATATGAAAGTCATTGCGTTGGCTCATTATACAAATGTTCACTTCGACCGCATGATCAGGGTACAAAAGATAAAATACTTAAATTTTAAAATTTCGCACAGCCGCCATCTTGAATTTATGAAAACAATTGAATTAGATGCCAGTAGATTAATTTTTATAAATCACTCAGATGTTGAAATCGCGAGAAAACTTAATTTAAATATCTTAACGTCGCTTGGTCGCCATGTTAGTTTTGTACTTAACAGGTTTTTAAAGACACACATATGAACTTATCTTAGTATTCTCTAACTCCGTACAAAATGTCAGGGTTATATCAGTAACAGATTCGGATATATAGAATGCCGGTGAAATATTTCGTGCAGCCCCCATATTGGATTGGCGAATCGTATTAACATTTTAAAAATCACGGTCAAGGTTAGATGAGGTATATCATTACCAAGTTTCATTGAAATCTCTCGAGGCCTTTTGATTTTATCACACACAGATCACACATACCCATGGACTAAAGGTGATCTCTTTCCGTTGGTTGGTTGGTTCCTCAGTTTAGGGGCTGCGACAACGCGGTCATGTAGCCCCGTGTACTTTGGGTATAGGTAGAATCTGTCTGATAACCGGTGTTAATTGTGATGGCTGTATTAGGGTGTGTTATCTGTTTCTTAATTCCAGTAAGGACTGTTGACTTTGATTTTTTCAAGTAGTTCCCACTTTTGCCACCAAACGCCACCGTCAACGACTACTAGTTCAGAACTTGGCTAATAGACGCCGCCGCAGACAGCTCCTGGCGACGAACGTAGGAACCTGAGCGTTGTTTACATTTTAACCTAATTTATCTTCACACAGGTGTAATTAGCGGAAGGTTCTTTAACATGCCATAAATCTATGACATGGGACCGCCGGCTTTACTTCCCCTCCGAAGGAAGGCATAATGAAGGATTTTTAACGTTCTTATAAATCCGACGACTTCGGCCGGGTTTGAACCCGCGATCTTGGGCATAGAAGCTCAGCATGCTACCAACTACGCCACCGAAGCCGCTGACATCAACCGAAGGTTGGAGTCTTACTCATTTATAATTTTTATGACAATAGAACTTTGTCGGTTTATTTACAACGAATATATTCTCGTTACAAGCCTTCGTGGCTTAGGCGGCAGCACGCCGGCCTCTCACCGCTGGGTCCGTGGTTCAAATCCTGGTCACTCCATATGAGATCTGTGCTGGACAAAACGGAGGCAGACAGGTTTTTCTCCGGGTACTCCGGTTTTCCCTGTCAACATTTCATTTCAGCAACACTCTCCACTATCATTTCATTTCATCTGTCATTCATTTAATCATTGCCCCAGAGGAGTGCGTCAGGCCTCGGCAGCCGGCACAGTTCATATCCTCGCCGCTAGATGGGGGCTTCATTCATTCCATTCCTGACCCGGTCGGAGACTGGAAGCAGGCTGTGGATTTTCATATTCTCGTTAATATATTGCCACCTTCATCATTTTTTGTTGGTTCATTTGGTCACAACCGTGAATCGAGCACCACGGTCGCGAGGCCAGCTGAAACAAGTTCGGAGGATTAGGTGGATTTCTTCTCAGTTGGTATTGCAACTTTTCAGTCGGCCACCACAATTACATCAGTCCCAATAACTTGTATTCGTGTCAAATCTGTCTTATAACCTGTGTTATTGTGACGTCTGTATTAGTATGAGTGCCTCTCACAGGGTCTATAAGACTGGGTACCAACCTCAATTTAGGTATCTCTTCGCGTCATTTACTTCCAACAGACGTGGGAAAACATTAAACATCAAATCCCGGGGATGGCTGTGTTGGAATTAGATCACATTTCTCTTTCAGTTGTCGTCACGAAATTGAGAGTACTGTACTACGTAAAAACCAGAAGGTAATTAATTCCTTGCACAACAGCGAACCCAATACATGAACTTCAATTATGAGTTACAGAACTCTAGACCAGGAAGATGGATTAAATAAAATGTAATATTAAAATTTAAAAAAATTAAAAATAAAATAAAAAGAACAATAAAATACCCCGAGACATGACAGCCCATGAAGGGTCTTGGATTACCAAGCGACCGGTGCCCAGCCATTTAATCTACAGATTGCGGAGCGTTGCCTCGCTATCAGACAGCTACTCAATTGTCCTCACGAGGTTAAGTGGACCCCTCTTCAGTCCTCATGTCGGTTTCTTAATTCCCTGAATGAGCCGTGGATCGAATGCGAGGCCTTCAGGTGAGAGGCAGGCGCGTTACCCCAACACCACGGGACTGAGATTAAATTAAAAAAAAAAATTAAATAAATATATAAATAAATAATTAAATAAATCTCTCTATATTGATATGAATGTTACGTGATAGTTTGTATGTGTGTATGTCTCCTATGCGTTCATATACCATTCATCCGATTGTGATGAATCTTGAGTGAGTTATTGTGTACACTCTAGGAAATGATTCTGACTTTGTAAATCCATTTTACAATAGGTAGCACACGAGTAGCTTTAGCAAATGAGTGACGGCACGCGAATCGTTTCAAAAATGTTCCGTCTGCGGTCATATACCATTCATCCGATTGGGATGAAACTTTGGTAGTTATTGTGCACGATCCCACGAATGTTTCTGAATTTGTACATCCATTTTACAATAGGCCTAGTTAAGAGGCAGTCAACGGAAAAAGAAAAAAATATCGTTCATCCAAAAGCACTTCACAAACAAAACAACGCCAACACTTTCTTTGATTGGCATTGCAACGCATGTCGTGTACAGCTTGTTAATAAATAAATAAATCAAACAATCTCGGGATGCGTCACGAACATGACAGCGAAGCTCTATAAGACCGCCCCATTCTTTCTCACAGTGCCAATAGCATGTCTCGTATTATTCCTGCCTCGTTGAGCCTAGCCTTGCTTGGACGAACACCGAATTGGCCACAGCTTCCGGTTCATCACCAAGCTACTTCCGGTGCAATCTACCTGTAAATCGGTGGTGAACCAGAACAGTAGCCAGGCAGGTGCATCTTACCAAAACGAGGGGAACTCACGGCATCACTGGAGTGTAAAACTTGGGCGTCGTTTGGGAGTCCTTATTGTTGTAGGTAGTCAACTTGTCGAATTCTCACAAAGAATCGCCATGGGGGAGAATCCCCCCCCAAAAAAGCCAGTGCTATTAGGAACTCCCGCTACCTGATGTGACAATTAGTGATGACTGATGACATGAGAATGAGAACTGCTATAAATAGGATGCATAGCCATAAAACAAACAGGGGGCGATAGCCTCGACGTTAGGCCCCTTAAAACAACAATTATCATCATCATCATAAAACAAACCAAGTTTGCCTTTCGTTGCTCAGTGTCTATTTACTACAAATTAAGAATGTTTCTTGAATTTTCAAGATGATAAGTATTTATTTAAGCTTTGATTAGGTGGAAAAAACTCATTTAATATCGTGACATGGTTGAGATAATAATTATATCCTACATCAGTCGTTACGGTGTTTGTCCATGGAAAATTACGACACACACCATTGAAAATTACTGCTTGCGGTTGGAATTCAAAACCCCTCTTCTCGGACTGTCGCCCTGGAGGTCCGGATTCCATTCCCGGCTCTGCCAAGAAATTTTAATTCTGGTATGAGGGCTAGAACGGGGAATATTCAGTCTCTTGAGGCAAAAACTGAGAAGAGATCGGTTCGATTCCCAACTCAGCTATCCTGGAAGTGGCTTTCCATGGTTTATCACTTCTACTCCAGGCAAATGCTGGGATTATTCTTAACTGAAGGCCACGGCCACCTCCTTCCCATTCCTATCCCCAATTTACAAATACACACACACAAGCACAACCATCACAATAACACTGGTTATCACACAAATTACACGCACAGGCAAAATACACGAGGCTATATTACCGCGATGTCGCACAGTCCCTAAAATAAGCAACAACAACAACAATCAGTTATCCCTTCAGACCAGAATGATTCTTTTTTGGCAGAGCCGGAACTCAGGGTTGACAGCCAAGAATACGCGATGGTTATGAGCTAACCCAATCCACTCCTTCCTATAAGACGAATGACGCGATCAGCAGACACCGTTGGTTGGTTGGTTCCTTAGTTTAGGGCCTGCGACAACTCGGTCATGTAGCCCCATGTACTTTGGGTGTGTGTAGAATCTGTCTGATTACCGGTGTTAATTGTGATGACTGTATTGGTGTGTGTTATCTGTGATTCAGGTAGGACTGCAGACGATTAATCTTTTTCTCAAGTAGTTCCTACTTTTGCTACCAAATGCTACCTCAACGACACCTAGCAGCGGACGTGGCTACTAAATGCCATCACAGGCACCACCTGGTGGCGGACATTGGAACTAATAAAGCGTTATCAAACTAACCTACAAATTTTAGCTTCCACTAGTGTAGTTAGTGGAAGGTTCTTTTTCATGCCATAAATCTATGACATGGGACTGCCGGATTTACTTCCCCTCCGATGGAAGGCATACTGAGGGATTTTTAACGCTCTTCGGCCGGGTTTGAACCCGCGATCTAGCAGACACTGTTCTATCATGAGATTGAGCATAGGCCTATCTCACAAGAAACGTTAATGGTGGGGGAACAAACCAGACAAAGATGTTGATCCATTCATAGCACGGAGAGCAGAGCAGTGGTGAATGACACCCACATTACCACTCACCTTGATAGCCCATTGTGAGCATACCATGACAAAGGGTGTTATTGTAGGGAAGGTCCTGGACGTGATATCGTCTCATATTCACATTCCACTTCAAGTTCCATAAAACAATCTTAAGAGAACAATAACACTTTTTGTCCCTAAGAATTATTATACATGAGTACAGTTCTAGGGACAATAAAAAAAAAGAACGACGATGTTCTCAGACACATCATTCAAGGAAAATACTTGAAAAATAACGCAACATAAATAATGTCACCAAATGTGATTTTTCAGCACATTATTTCATGTAGACGGCGGTTTCGGTGGCGTTGGTAGCATGCTAAGCTTCTATGCCCAAGATCGCGGGTTCAAACCCGGCCGAATTCGTCGGATTTTTTAAGAGCGTTAAAAACCCTCAGTATGCCTTCCTTCATTGGGGAAGTAAAGCCGGCGGTCCCATGTCATAGATTTATGGCATGAAAAAAAATCTTCCACTAACTACACTTTTGTGAAGCAAAATGTGTAGGTTTGAATTGGCAACGCTCTATTTGTTCCAACGTTCGCCACCAGGTGCTGACTGCGATGCCATCTAGTAGGCAAGTCAGCGCTGATCACGCTTCACCCCAATATCTGTAGGCCAAATGGCTTGGCAGCGGTCGCTTGGTAGGCCTGGGCCCTTCATGGGCTGTAGTGCCAGGGCTTATGTTATAGTGTTCTGCGCAATTTTCTCTTTTCCCGTCGGTTCAAGCACTTCACCTAGGTATTATTATTATTGTTTCAAAGGATCCTAACATCTATGTTATCGGCCCAGCACCGAAGGAGGAGTGAGACAACGTAATTCACCTAAGTACCGTGACTTGGTATTTATAAGTGCTGTTACAATAGCGTTTTCTATTACTTAATCCCTCGCAATTAAACTTGTCATTTCATCAAATGTCAACATTTCAAGGTTTAATATCTTTATAAGTCGTATTTCCTTTATATAAACGAACCTACAGAAAGCATGATGTATTTCACAAGAACGAATTACTTGCTTTACTACGTATTTAAAAGTTCAATCCGTTATGAAAGGGGATAGCAGTTGAGTAACTTATTTAAGGGTATTAGAAAGTCAAAATGAAAATAATGCCAAACCTAACATCGATGGTAGTGTTGACCATGTATCTATTCACACGCAAGGGCGTATAAAGTAGGACTGTCAGCATCATTCGAATATTTGAATAATTCCACTAATTCGAATATTTTCGAAAATCGATTGAGTTGTGAATCTTCGAAATATTCGAAGAATGCGGATGCCCGAATTCTTCGGTTGTTGGAATCATTCGAAGTACTCTAGTATTTACCCCCCAGGGGCTCACAGCTAGTGGCACGTGGTTTGGCGACCACGGGACCCCAGCTGAGTCCGGCATTGCTTGCACTTACTTGTGCCGGGCTCCTCTCCGCCTTCTTTCCTGTCGGCCTCACTTGGTCAACTCTTGTTCTCTTCCGACCCCGACGGTATTAGGGTATCCGAGGCCTAGGGAGTCTCTTCCTTTCCCGCCTTAATTGGCCCTTGTCTCATCTTTTCTGATACCCTCGTTCTGCGAGGGGTCAGCCTTCTTTTTCTTTTCATGTTATCTCTTGCCTTCTGCTCAAGGCCCTCAAGGAGGCAGGGTGTATGTAGCCCCACCATGTCTGGTGCACCCTGGATAATGCTACACCCTCAGGGGCTCACGGCTGGTGAGTTCGGGAGTTGGCGACCCCGAGGGATTCCTGAGCTGGGTCCGGTTTCCCCCTTTTGTCCCTTACCTGTGGGGTAGACCCTCTCCACTTTCACTTTCCTATCTGCCTTTCATGGCTCTCCTTTCTTAAAAGTCCCACAATCCGCATTCTTCGAGGGTTGAGGGCATTTCTTTTCCTCCTGACCTTTATTTGCCTTATTCTCCTTTTGTTTTCCATTTCTTCTTCTAGTAAATAAGTTAGTAGTTGAGTTTTAGTTATAGTTTACATTTCATTTTCATCTTCACGATCACCCAAACCATTAGGGGCCGATAACCTAGATGTTAAGCCCCTTAAGACAACAATGATATCATCATCATCTAGTATTTAGAATAGTCGATTACAGTGGTTGCACAACGAACAGATTTCTTTAAGAGAAATAATTAGTACCGTAATATAATTTTTAGCTGTACGTTTCATTTTATAAGTAACTTATAGGAATTTATAATTTTGTTCATTAATAATTCGGAAATCTTATAGTAAGTTACTGTGAACTGTCGGAGAAAGCGAAGCACGCCAACTGTCTAGGAGCACTCGTCCGTTTGGTCGTTGCCAGGCCCAAGCACCGACTAGATCTCAATAGTGAAGGGTATGGCAGAGATGCTAGACCGAGTAAGTTCTATCCCAACAGTTAACTCGGCTGGTCGTTGCCAGCTGATTGCAACAAGGGAGCCGGGGCGCGGACGAAGACATGCGAGATGCTCCGTCAACTGCCTTGCACGTACTTGTGACACTTGTGGTTCTTTCATGACCTCTTATATAACTTACGTTGTTCTGCTCTCGTGAATTATTCATGTAGACTAACTTATAATCCATTTAATCCGATGACAATGTGATGTTCTATGAACTGCAGCATTCGTGATGAATGAGATACATTCCTTTTACGGCGCAATTGAATACAGTTTTCCCTGACATCAAGCAGTCTTTTACCTTACCACCTCCACCCCCTCCCATTAATGAAAATAGTGCAACGCCCAGAACAATTATCCGCCAGCCGCCATTGGTCGATTATTAAAATAAATCAAACAGCAAAATAATTGAATTATTCGAAGATCGTATGTACCCGAAGTTTACAGCAATTGGGGGTAAAGGGATATATGCAGTGGACGAATTGCTCGAAACAGGGGCGAATCTAACGGGTCGGATGGGGGTTAGCCCTTTCCCATTCAGCCTTATAAGATACTTAAGGGCTAAGTAAATATTATTCAATACAAGCATCACTTGTTATCTTATTCTTTCTGTCTTTTATTCTCTCTTTTTTATATCGTTATTTTTTCTCTCTTTCTTTCTTTCTTTCTTTCTTTCTTTCTCTCTTTCTCTCTTTCTTTCTGTCTTTCTTTCTTTCTTTCTTTCTTTCTTTCTTTATCTTGTTATTCTTTCTTTCTTTCTTTTGAGCCATGTTTAACATCTCTCATTTCTTTATTTTCTTTGGCGGCCGTCCCGGTAGACTCAGACGCCATGTGAGATACTTTCTGTCCGGACGTGCCTTGAGGCTCTCCGCCTTATTATTTAAAATGTAATGTTTTTCCTGTTTATTTAACATTGTTATTATGCCGAAGCCTTCCATTTACTCATGTAAGTAATACATATAACCTTGTGTCCACTATGCTCATTTCCTAAATTTAACTTTTCTTTTTGATCTTCGTCGTGTGCTTGGATTTGCTGTGGAACCAATCGAAATGGCGGTCTCCTGTTTTATTTTGTTTGAGTCTTCGTTTAACCTTTTATTTGTGCCGTGAAATATATCTGCGAGTGATTTTGTGAGTGTATGTTTTTCTTGCTGCCAGGTGCATTGATGCTGTTTGGATTGGGCATGTTTTTGAATGGGTCTCCCGTTGTTTGTGGACGTTGGCGTTTCGACCATTCTCCCAACACGAGGCATGACACCATATATTTGAGCCCTTATGTATTCCCTTCATTCCATGCTTCGTGCAACTGAATCACGGCGGTAACTTTAAGTAGGCCTTACCGTATTCAGCTCGAACTCGGAACGTAAGTTGGGGACCATATAGGTTTAGCATGTTTTGCTAGACTACCTACAAGCACGTGTTGCTTTGTGTTTTATTACTGGATCGTCGGCTGGCATTTTGTGTGTTTGATTGCGTGTATGTATCATGATATATTTCACGGACACTTGACGTCATTTGTTTCTCCTTGTAGTATCTTTGGTTTTTGCATTTCTTTTCTCTGGGTACTGCCAGCTCGATCGCATCCCCATTGCTCGCCACAGCCTCTGCGACACGCACACAGCCTCTTGTTTTATCTTTGCTATGCTTGTTATTTGTGGTCGTCATGACAACCATCCATCTCTAGGCTGAGAAGTGATTGTTGTTGACCAGCGACCGGCTCGATTGCCTTTTGGTCAATTACCTCCTCCCTTTTTACATCATTTTTATTGGAAGTGGCACAGGTATTTATTTTATTTGTTTCCGTTATTTATTATTGTAAGTTATTTATTGTTTATAATCATCCTTCCCGTTTGAAAGTGACTGTATTTGACCCCTAGGGACTCTTTTCTTTGTGTGTGTTATTCTGGCCGGGTTTCTTTGTGTGTTCGATTTCACTATCATTAAATTTCCATTTCTTTATCCATGTGTCTTATTTAGTAGTGTTTGACGATCGGGCTGCTCTCTCTCTCTCTCTTCAAACCTAGGCCTAACTTATTCTAGCTGTCTAGCACCAGGAGGGTATTCCTACCACTCGTCGTGGGACCACCTTCACGGAGTCTGGAGTCGCTCGGCACATCTGGCCTGCAAGTACGGGCCCAGCACAGGTCAGAAATTAACATCCATTTCCACTGCGTACTCCTTTCTTTTCTAGTTGGTTCCAGTGATGCAGCTAGGAGGCACGCCAAGAATATGTTTATTTTAATAGGGCGGTGCACTTTCTATGTTTATTATAATGTGATGATGATAATTCTTGTTTTAAGGGGAATAACATCTAGGTTATCGCCGCCTTGTTTATTAAATTCAGTTTGTTCATTCGACTTGTTCGTCAAATCATTCGATTATTGACTGAAAGTCGGATTTTTTCACTAATGGCATATTTTTGCCTTTCTTTAGTGCATATAATTTTGTCCCCGTATTTTCACTGAGTTTTTCCACACTCCCTCCAGGCAAATGCCGGGATAATACCTCACTTCAAAGTCCCGGGGCACCGACACCTACCACCTGTACTAATATAGTTAGGCTTACACACACTACTACACTCATCACAAAAATACAGGTTATAGTTCCCTCACTTTCCTGGTTAACGAGCGGCGACTCAAACGTAAGGCAGCAGCACGCACCGACAATAACCATTGGTCGCTACTGACCAATAGCTGACGGTTGTTGACCAATAGAATGCATCCTCTATAACTCCACACGGACTCCAAAGTCAGGCCCTGGCGGCGAACTCGCGTGTCACGCAGGTATCGGGTGTCCAGTGTTGCACATCTGCACGTAGTTCTGTCCAGTCTCGCTGCTTGCTCTCAGTGGCTACGGTGGAAAGTTGATAACGCTGTGCCTCGCGCTGGGAAAGTCTTTGCTCCAGGCGGCCATGGAATGTTAACATATCCCCCCAGCTATTTCCACGCTAACGGGGAAAGTGCAAGAACTAAACCAGACAATGTTCAACACATACTTAACTACACGGGGCTGATGACCAAGATGTCTCAAGACCCTATAATGAATTACTACCCTACTAGGGAATTGTTACCGCTAGACGAGGAGCGGGGCTATTGTGTATATATTACGTCATCTCGCCTCGTTATGGCTGAAGCGAACGGGTGCGGGCAAGGGGGGGGGGGAGGGGGGGAGGGGGGGGAGGGGGATGCACATTCATACAATGAGACCACACCACACAGCGCACGATCCAGCACGAATCATGCAAACAAATGACATGCGATGAAGTTTCGCTGGCGACGACTGCTCGTCTATCGCAGGCGTGTGGCTGGGCGGAGCGCATTAGTTCCGATTTTCGCCACCGGTAACAATTCGCTTATTAACGACGACAACAACAACAACAACAACAAAAACAACAACAACAACAACCACAACCACCTCTGTATACCACAAGCATTGTGTTCGCGTACGATCAGCTACATACCGTACATATTGCAATACCTACGGACAGCATTCCAGCAACACAGATTGCGGTCAGAGCTAGGAGGTGAACATGTATCATGTTGCGGTCCATCAATATCGCCAACAAACACAGCACCTGTCGTACCCGTCGTTCATTCATTTATTTAATTATTTATTTACTCATTTCCCTACACAGACCGCGCTAGCTCGCGTGCTAAGGTCTTCTTATCGACTACGACCACTTCCTCCAAATCCTTGCTCCGTTTCATTTCTCTTCATTCATTTCATCCTTCATTAACTCCTCTGACAAGATTGTAGTCAAGAAGGACATCCGACCGTAAAATACCTATACTGACCTCGCTAGCTACCCTTCTAAGACCTTCTAATCAGCCACGACCCCCTCCTTTCAAATCCTTATCTCGTTTCATTCCTCTTTATTCATTTCATCCCTCATTAACTCCTCTGACAACGTTGGAGTCAGGAAGGATATCCGACCGTAAAATTTGCCCTCAACATAAAACGTTTCCTTACCTTGATAATAAAAGGTATAATTATTCAATACTACCGCAGATAATGGAAAATTTTGTTTTATATCCTTCGACTCATTTCTCATAACAAACTAAATAATTTGAAGACATTATTTTAATTAAAATCATGTTATGGATTTTACAACCCTTTTAACTACTGCGGATTTTAGAGACACTGAGGTGCCGTAATTTTACTCTGAAAGGGGTCTTTAACGTGCCAATGAATCTACTGACACGGCTTCCTCAAATTCATTGTTAGAAGCTTTTCAGTCGGTCAACACGAGTGTGCCCAAACATTTATATGACAAATATTCTATTAAGTGCATAAATAATTCATTTTATTTTCGACACTATGACATTCATTGAATGTATTGGGTTTGTGCAAGAAATCTCGTACGTGCATAAACCATAAGATTTAGGGCTATGCAGGCTTCATGTTTATTTCTTTAAACAAATTGTCGATATTTATGAAATCAGAATGTAATTCGTCACTGCTGCGGGTATTTCTCTTTATTTTGAATGCACCATCAGTTTCTATAAGCGCCCATGTGTATAGACCACCCGCCCGGTTTTACTGTTATGCGGGCTCACCGTGACACCGCTCTAGCAGGGGCTATCATCTTGTTTATTTGTTTAAACGCACTTTTTAAACAAATAAATATATTTCCGTTGACTTTTCAAGAAATGCAAGATTCTTCTTGTACTATTGGAGGATTTGGGCACAAACCGAACCTTCTAACCCTCTCTCTAGTATAAGAGCTTGGGTTTCGTGAACGCTTTGTAGATATTTTAATCACATATAATTTTTTCAGGTTATTTTTCGGATGTCCCAGCAATTATGATTACATCGTATGTATTATGATGTTTAAAGCCATGTTTCAGTGTTGCCTTAGTAAATGTAGATTGATTTTTTTTTCAGTCGGTCAACACGATTGTACCCAGTTGTGGGTAATTCCCTAATCCTGAAAAAAAAAAAAAACATGAGAAATAAATTGTGCAGTGATGACAAAATAATAGAACATCTACAATAAGATGTTAAGTATAGGAGCCAAACTAAGGCACTACAGCACTGTTGTCAAACCAGAAGGTTTATATGCTTCGGAGACCCAGTGTATGAATCTGACAGGACAAGTAAATCAGCTACTTAAAGAGAACGCAGACTACTACGGAAGATCTTGGGCAACAGATGGGTTGACGGACAGGTTCGACTGGTATCAAATAAAGAAGTATACAGAAAGATGGAACCGATAACAACAACAATTAGAAAACGAAGATTGCTGTTTTATGGGCACATCTTCCGTATGATGGGTAATGACAGGCTCACAAAGAATGTATGGAATTTTCTTAAACCGAAGATCTCCAAGTTGAAATGGTTCCAAGAGTGTGAGAATGATATGAAAGGAAGCTTGTAGTTTAACGTGACCGTTTAATCTCGCGATCATAAGCCACGGGACCTCCGTTTTACGTGGAATCCGAACCACAGGACATGGCATTTCACATCGAAAATCTCACATGCATTGACCGGGAATCGAACCCGGTTCGCCTTGGTGAGAGGCATACAGCTTGACCGCTGCGCCACCACGCCCCTAAGAAGAATGATATGAGACAGGTGGGCAGAGGATAAAATCAAAGAGAGGAAATAGTTTCAGAAGGATGGTGAAAAGCTATCAGGGTTTTATGGTGGAGGAGGAACCCAGAAGGCGAAGAGGCCCTTTGACTGAGGAGCGGAAGAACAAGCTGATAGATGGGTTCAAGAGATACTGGCAAGATGTCAGAGCCGGCAAACGAACAAGACGCAGACACTCAAATGAGAGTGGTTGTTAACACGCAGTCCATAGAGGCTCAAGTCGACAGTAAAAAGAAAAAAGAATTAAGATATATTTGAATAGTTTTGTTTTATGATTTATTATTTCATCAATCTCATGTAAATATATTTCAAGATTAGGGAACAACCCACAATTGGATATAATGGTGTTGACGGACTGAAGAACATCAAAGTACGTTTAAAATGATTCAAACAACCGTATTAAATTGACGCGCGAACAAATATACATACTGTATAATATCGAGACAGCTTGAAAGACGTACAGGATAGAAATAGAATGAATGGTCATTATGCAATATTGTGATACGAATCGTCCATAAAACATTTTTTCCTTTGAATCTATTCAAACATTACCCGTTTATTCATAGGTTATCAGCATTGACATCAATAGCACGTGGCCAATCGTGTTTTCATGTTGCTCATTGTATAAGAGAGATTGATTTACTGAGAGTATGGTCTACTTCCAAGTAACAGTAAGTTAAATCTATAAGGATTACTCCGAAACTAATACCTTGTGTATGGCGGTCACGGGAGTCTTAGTCGACCAATTTGATGACCACGATGTTCAAGCCCTTAAATTAGACAGAAACAATAATAACCAGAGAACCTATTTCATTGTGAAATTAACAATGATCCACAGCAGTGCTATGAATTTTGGCAAAGCGGTGACTATCTTATGTTTATACGTTTGGCTGCGTGGCGCAGTCAGTTAGCATTTGAGGGAGTGCAAATGTGAGGGGGGGGGGGGTAGTGTTAGTAGATTTACTGGTAGGTTAAAGATCCACTTCGGGACAAAATTCCGGCACCCGGTCATTAGTTAAAAGGGACGTAAAACCAATAACATAATTATTTTACGTTTATAAATTTATCCTAGTTAGAAATAACCTGTAAATAATGCAAATATCTTTGTAAAACATGTAAATATTGATAAACCAAATGTAGATGTAAATTGTACCAGTGAAACATGTAATATGTATGAGGGGCTTGCCCTTTTTCACTAGGCCTTCCATACTTCTGTTTAATTTATGGTAAATAAATAATAAATAATAAATACTAATGAATAAATAATAAATAACTAATAAATAAATAAATAATAAATAAGAACGAAAAGAAGCTCACCGAAGAAGAATGCGCGAACACTGTGCCAATGTGAAAGAACGAGGGAAACGGCAGTTGAAATAACGTGGTCCATAGAAGACCGGAACGAATTTAGAAATAGAATATCTTAACTAATTTAAAAATAGCCTCTGTCTAATTTCTTGATTTTAAGTCATGATACAATGAATACAATTCATTTTTCTCCCTTTACTTAATAACTTTTAACGCTATCTTTACAATCACAGAAAGCAATACGATGTTAAAGTTTCGCTGCATTTAACGAATCCGCAACTGAAGCTTAGCGCTTTAGTCCCTGCCCACATTCTGCCTTCTTTTCTTTGTCAACGTCGGAATGTTTCGCGTTGTTCACCACAACATTATAAAAACGAAAGCTATTAAATATAAAAAACTTATTTAAAAAAACATAGGTGCACACACTCGAAGAAAGCCGTGACCTGAGAATGCCTCATATTTTCTGACGACACAGAGACGTCACTACAGCATTTACATGAACCAATATTTAAATACCGAAAATCAATATATTTGTTTCATCATTTTCATACAGTTCAATGGACTTCATTCGTATTTCGCGACATTTCGCACTTAATAGCACATTTCGTGTAAATACATAAATTAAATAAACAAATAGGTTACAATAATTCTAATACCATATACCATAAAATCGGGTTACGATAAATATATTTGTGCGAGGCACCATTTGTTCACATTTACGGTGCTATGCCCCTTAATTAGTGCTTGTCATTTTCTAATCTCGATCTTCTTAAAATTTCCAAACGCATAGTGTGGATCATATTTTGTGGCATGGCCTAATTATTTTGAGGGGTCTGAATCTCTTATTTTACTCCCTTGGGACTGATGACAAAGATGACAAAACCTACAAGCCACATTCTCATTTAACTTTCAGATGCCAACTTATTCCGGCAACGATGTCAACATCCGATCCTTGTATACACTAAAAATATATTCTATCGATTGTTCTGATGCGTGATAAATTTTGAACTTGTTAAATGGACGTCGTCACATTTCCGGCGCACATGACAATAGAGATATAATATAAATTATTGATCAATCTTATAATAAACAAATAAAAATAAACGAGTGTGAAGCACACAGCCTTGAATATCCACTTAGGTGCAAGAACACGTCCTGTGTGAGGTGGCCGCAGAATTTATAGTACCTGGAGACGAACAAGGATTTTCAAGAATCAACTCTTACGACTACAATGACAATAAAATCAGTTAGGAGAAAAATGAAACCAAATAGTCTCCATTTCTATTGTTCCTGTCATTTCCTGTGCTGCTAGCTTTATTTCAATGACCAAGACATCTTGGTTATCTGTTGCGCGTGTACACAGGGTGTTTCTAAATTTCCAATACAGACTTTGAGGAGGTGGCTTCGGTGGCGTAGTTGATAGCATGCTAAGCTTCTATGTCAAAGATCGCGGGTTCAAACCCAGCCAAAGTCGTCAGATTTTTTAAGAGCGTTAAAAATCCCTCAGTATGCCTTCCTTCGGAGGGGAAGTAAAGCAGGTGGGCCCATGTCATAGATTTATAGCATGTAAAAGAACCTTCCACTAACTAGACTACAATTGTGTGAAGCTAAATGAGTACGTTAGATTTGATTAACGCTCTATTAGTTCCGACGTTCGCCGCCAGGTGCTTGTCGCGGTGGCATCTAGTAGCCAAGTTCACAGCTAGGTGTCGTTGACGGTAGCATATGGTGGCAAAAGTAGAAACTACTTGAAATTGATCGTCTGCAGTCCTTACCTGAAACACAGATAACACACACCAATACAGCCATCACAATTAACACTGGTTATCAGACAGATTCTACGTACACCCAAAGTACACGGGGCTACATGACCGCGTTGTTGGAGCCCCAAAACTGAGGAACCAACCAACCAGTCTGTAATGGGAATTTAGGAACACCCTGCCAGTCTAGTCTGTAAGCTACTGTTTATGTCGTAGATTTATGGCATGAAAAAGAACCTTCCACTAACTACACTTGTGTGAAGCCAAAATGTGTAGGTTAGGTTTGAATAATGTTCTTAAGTTCCAACGTTCGTCATCGGACGCTGATTGTGATTGAATCTACTAGTAGCCAAGTTCACAGCTAGGTGTCATGGACGGTAGCATTTGGTAGCGAAAGTAGGAACTACTTGAAATCATCGTCTGCAGTCCTTATGTGAATTAAAAACAGACATCACACACTAATACAGCCATCACAATTAACACCAGTTATCAGACTGATCCTACACACACCCTAAGTACACAGGGCTACATGACAGCGTTGTCGCAGCCCCTAAACTGAGGAACCAACCAACCTCTGTTTTGCGAACAAGTCGCATTCATGATTTCCTATTAGCAGTAAGCATTTCGGCCTCCTCTGCTTCTACACCTCTGTCTTTGAAATAGTTCAACACTGAATCTAACCATTGCCTGTTACTCTTGCCCTTTTACAGCCGAACACATTAACCTCTTAGGTAATCTCTCCTCCCCCATTCTCTGCACATGATCCCACCATACGAGTCGGCTCATACGAGCAGCTTAGTCTATCGTGTTCATTTCTAAATTAGCCTCTTCATCACGACTACCTTCCTGCCACTGCTCTCATCTATTGGTCCCAGCAATCATCCATGCTACGCTCACACCAGTTACCTCGTTTGCCACTGTGGTTGAGTGGTTATTATGTCGGTCTACCAACCCCAAGCTTGCAAGTTCGCTCCTGGCCATGGTAAGCGACTTTTGAATGGCGACAAAAATCACGACACTCATGTCATACGATGTTGGCATGTCAAAGAACCCATTTGAATTCAGTAGGCCGTGTTCATAATGGCAAATTTAATCTCGGGATTTACCGCCAACACAAAAGTTTCTCCTTTCTCTACTAGAATGCGCTTCAAGGAGCGATAGAAAACTACATGCATGCTGCCCTCTAGGTGTCAAATAAAGCTTGCAACTGGCACCCGAGGCCATACAATATCATTATTATCAGTTACCTCTAGCTTATGTACCAGATATTCTTAATCTATCCAGCTCTCACTTCCATACAACAAGGTCGGTCGAAATACTGAGCCATGTCGGGCGAGTTTCGTCGCCACACTAACTTCTTTCTTACAGAATACTGTAAATTGCAACTGAGAACTCACTACATTGGCTTTTATACTTAGGTTATTTATTTTATTTAATCGTACGGTAATTCATACAATATACAATTATACATACACGTAATGACACGATACGCTACACATGGCTTCCAGTACAAGTTCTGCAAGAACAAGAGATTCTACCAGCCAACTGAAGAATGTGTGTGTGATCTATGCAGTGAATGCTGTTCACGATATCATGCAAAATATTGCCGACTAAGACATACATCAATAACCCAATTGGGATTGGAATAATGTACAGCTGGTTACTCAGTTTTGTATTTTGCACATTGTGCGCTTTTTTTTCAATAATAATAATAATAATAATAATAATAATAATAATAATAATAATAATAATAATATCAAGGTAATGTTCAAACTTTAAAGTCCATCCTTCTCAACCATTCGGTTAAATCGGGTGTGAGAGCGAAAAAATCGTCAGGAATGCCAGGGTACGAATAAAGAGGACAGCGTTGGACCAGATGTTCGATCGTCTGTTCTTCCAGGTTACACTCACACATTGGTGAGCTGATCCAGCCCCACTTGTACCTGAAATAATTGCAGCAACCATGTCCAGTTCTCAGCCTGTTGATGCGGCACCAGAGGTTCCTCGGAAAGTCAAAGCCGTTTGGTTTCTTTGTGGGATCAAGATGGTGGGCACTTGTTCCCAATGTGTTAGTTGACCACTCATGCTTCCAGCTTTCATTTAGATCAAATCACGCAGCAATGAGTTGCCCTGCAGTGACACTTACTGATCTTCTAGATTGCAGTCGTTGCTGTGATGGATGGTAGAATTCTTGGTGCAATGGCAAAGGGGGTGATGCAAAGATTTTCTTAGCTTCCCTTAGTAGAGCTTGCTTCCTCCTCAAGTGAGGTGGAGGGATGTGACTCAGCATGGGTAACCAGTGACATGGAGTTGATTTGATACTTAGGTACATGACAATGATGATGATAATTGTTGTTTTAAGGGGCCTAACATCTAGGTTATCGGCCCCTAATGATCTGGGTGAGAGCAAAAATGACAATGAAATGGAATCCATAACGAAAATTAAGTTAGACTGAAAATACTTACAAAATACAGTGGAAAATCAGAAAACTCACAAAAATGGTACCCCTACATTCAAAAACTTACTAAAAAGCAATTTAGAATGTCAATCCTTACAAAATGCAATCGAGGTTGAAAATACTCGCAAAATGCAATTTACATTGAAAATACTTACAAAATGCAACTTAGATTGAAAATACCTACAAAATGTAGGGTAGAAGCAAAATATTCACAAAATAGAATTTAGATACACGGGGAGACAATTCACAAAACCAGCGCGGGAAACTTAAAAAGAAAAGGAAATATAATGAAAAGAAAAAGAAGGCTAATCCCTCGAAGAATGAGGGATCAGGAAAGATGACAAAAGGACCAGTTACGGCGGGAAAGGAAGAGAACAAGAATTGACCAAGAGAGGTCGACAGGAAAGAAGACAGAGGAACCCGGCACAAGTGGAAGCAATGCCAGACTCAGATGAGGTCCCGTGGTTGCCAATCCACGTTCCACAAGTTGCGACACTCTGGGGGGGATACTTAGGTACACCTAGTGTTTGTTTGTACTGTATATATTTAAAATTACAATTTATAATTACGTAATCTATGTGTTTTGTATGTCATGCTTTGTCAAATTGGCAGCTTTAAAGAAGAGAAACCTTGAGAATAAAAATAAAATAAAAAATTATTATTTGTGTGGTTTGAGTCTTCAGTCTTTTGACTGGTTTGATGCAGCTCTCCATGCCTCCCTGTCCTGAGCTAATCGTTTCATCTCTACATAGCTACCACACCCTACATGCGAGGCAATCTGTTTAACATATTCTAACCTTGGTCTACCCCTACAGTTCTTGTCTTCGACCCTTCCTTCCATAACTAAGCTTGCTATTCCTGGGTGTCTTAGTATGTGTCCTACCAACCTATCTCTTCTCTTCATTAGCAGTCGCCAGAAACATCTCTCCTCTCCCACTCGTCTTAATACCTCTTTGTTTGTAACCCTATCTACCCATCTGATCTTCATCATTCTCCTGTAACACCACATTTCAAATGCTTCAATTCTCCTCTTTTCTGCTGCACCAATAGTCCAAGTTTCACTTCCATAGAGCGCCACGCTCCAGACAAAGGCTTTCAAAAATGACTTCCTAATACCCAAATCTATATTCGATGTCAGCAGATTCCTTTTTTGTAGAAATGCTTTTCTTGCCTGAGCCAACCTACTTTTTATATCCTCTTTGCTTCGTCCATCACTGGTTATTCTGCTTCCTAAGTAACAGAAGTCTCCTACTTCCTTCAGCTTTTCACCTGCCAATTTGATCTCCATAGAGGTTTCTGATTTATTTCGGCTGCATTCCAGTATTTTTGTTTTACATTTATTAATTTTCATCATGAATTCTTTCCGTAAGACGGAGTCCATACCATTCAAAAACTCATTCAAATCCTCAGGCTTGTCGGCCAAGATGACGATGTCATCAGCAAATCTCAGAGTTGAAATTATTTCTCCTTGAATCTTCACTCCCACTTTAAATTTTTCTCTAATTTCCTTCATTGCTTGTTCAATGTAAAGATTGAAAAGTATGGGTGATAAGTTGCAGCCTTGCCTTACACCTTTCATAATACCAGCTTCTCTCTCATATCCTTCAGCTCGAATGACTGCTGTCTGGTTTCTGTATAGACTGTATATCACCCTCCTATCCCTGTACTTTATTCCAATAGATTTCAAGATGTCAAACAATTTAGTCCAATCAACGTTATCAAAAGCCTTTCCTAAGTCTACAAAAGCCATGAACGTTCTCTTATCTTTCCTTATTCTACCTTCCAAAATCAGCCTAAGACTTAGTACAGCTTCCCTTGTTCCTACATTTCTCCTGAAACCAAACTGGTCTTCACCCAACTCCGTTTCTATCTGGCTCTCAATCCTCTTGTAAATTATTCTAGACAGGATCTTTGAAGCATGAGTAATCAAGCTGATTGTACGGTAATCTTCACATCTGTCAGCTCCCACTTTCTTTGGTATAGGGATGATTACATTCTTCTTGAAATCAGGGGGTACCTCACCTGTCTCATAAATCCTACACACCAAGTGAAATAACCTGATCAGACCTTCATCTCCTATGCAGCGTAGCAACTCAATCGGTATATCATCTATGCCTGGTGAGTAACTCATTATTTGGGATAACTACTGGACCAGCTACCAAGAAACAAAAAAATAAGGTACCATCTCATCATTTGCCTGGAGAGAGTATGAGAGCGTAGTGAAAAGAGCGACGTACATCAATTAATCGACAAATCAATGAATCAACTAATCGACAATTGATTAATCGTTATTTAAAACAATTAATCGATTTTTGCTCCGATTAATCGATTGTTCGATAACTGAATTTAATCTATTAAAATCGGTGGCGCAGTTGGTAGTGTGGTGAGCTTCTATGCCCAAGGTCGCGGGTTCAAACCCGGCCGAAGTTGTCGGATTTTTTAAGAGCGTTAAAAGCCCTCAGTATGCCTTCCTTCGGAGGGGAAGTAAAGCCGGCGGTCCCATGTCATACATTTACGGCATGTAAAAGAACCTTCCACTAATTACACTTGTGTGCAGCTAAATTATAGGTCCAACGTTCTTCGCCAGGAGCTGACTGCAGTGGCATCTAGTTACCAAGTTCAGATCTAGTTTCGTTGACAGTGGCGTTTGGTAGCAAAAGTAGGAACTACTTGAAAATTGAATGTCTGCAGTCCTTACTTGAATTAAAAACAGACAACACACACTAATACAGTCATCACAATGAACACCGGTTATCAGACAGATTCTACACACACCCAAAGTACACGGGGCTACATGACTGCGTTGTCGCAGCCCCTAAACAGAGGAACCAAGCAACCAATCCTGCCCTAGTGTATACCCCGTTTCAGCCTTCAGATTTGAATTAAATTTCTTAGCAGAGCCGGGAATTGAACCCAAACCTCTGGGGTTACAGCCAATAATGTTAGTCACTGCGTCTCGAGGAGATTGGATTTGAAATAAGTCAGCACTCCAACATTTCCCTGGAAGGATGACCACTGACCATTGATCTCGGGACTTCTAGCTCCGTCTTGTAGTCGTGATGCGCAACTTCACGCTTACGGCTACTTTGCAGTGTTGGTTGGTTGGTTCCTCAGCTTAGGGGCTGCGGCAACGCGGTCATGTAGCCCCGTGTACTTTGAGTGAGTGTAGAATCTGTCTGATAACCTGTGTTAATTGTGATAACTGTATTAGTGAGTATCTGTTTTAATTCAAGTAAGGACTGCAGACATTGAATTTTTTCAAGTAGTTTCTACTTTTGCCGCCAAACGCCACCGTTAACGACCAACTAGTTCAGAACTTAGTTACCAGATGCCACCGCAGTCGACTCCTGACGACGAACTTGGGAACCTAAGAACCTTAGTCAAATGTTTAACCTATATAATTTAGCTTCACACAGGTGTAATAAGTGGAAGGTTCTTTAACATGCCATAAATCTATGACATGGGACCGCCGGCTTAACTTCCCCTCCGTAGGAAGGCATACCGAGGGCTTTTTAAAGTTCCTACAAAATCCGACGACTTCGGCCGGGTTTGAACCCGCGATCTTGGGCATAGAAGCTCAGCATGCTACCAACTACGCCACCGAAGCCGCTACTTTGCAGTGTAATTGAAGTAATGATAATATTACCTACCTTACTCGCATCAGAAGCCGAACTGGTGTCAGAGAAAAGTGGATTACAATCAATGTGTTGTGATGTATCTTCGCAGTAATGACCGGTTGCCCTTAATTGGGGCTGCTGGTGTCGGGAAGTCTTTGTTAATTGCGGCTTCCTTATTGGCGGTTTGGTTCGAGCATGACACGCAAGTGGCCGACAGGCGAAAATAACCCAGACATGCCTGCACACAACGAGTGGTGGGAGCAATTCACTCTCAAGTGCATTAATATTAATTGGGGACAAACCTTCATCCACACACAATTGTATTGTTTCATATACTTCTTTTCCCGCTCTCCCCACGACCTGTTACTCTAAAGGCGCAGCTACCCAACAAGACATATTGAAAAATAAAATTCAACTATATTTATATTGAGTGCACCCCGTTCCAGCCATCAGACCAGAATTAAATTTCTTGGCCAAACCGGAACAGCCAAGAATACTACCCTCTACACCACGAGGTGGTCGATTTAAAAATAATTGAGCTGGATATCTAAATACAAAATCAGCCGTATATTAATAAACTAAAATTAACGATTATAATAAACAAAACAAGTAATTCCGTGAAGAACTAAATAGCCTATTTTCATATATCCTACTTATGTCAATCGCCTCTATCAACATACTAAATTTCAGTTTGATTACTGTAATAGATTCGTAGATATTGAGAACAGTCTTAATATTTCGGATGGTCACCAAGTTGGATTATTACGTAGGCCATAGACGCAGACATGGGCAAACGTTTTAGGGGCAGGGATGAAATACAAAATAATCTAGGCGGGCCGAAAAAACTTATAAACGTATAAAAAAAATTGAATTTTAAATCAAACAACACTTATAGGCTACAAATGGTAGAAAACTAAGGAAAATAGAACACACCTTCATTCATTTGTTAGAGGTGGAAGGAAAATGTGACAAGTGAAACCGTGACTGAGCTTCTAAGCGTTTTTCATAATCTGGTTGAAACTGGGATGAGCTGTTTCTTAGTAGCGCAGTTAAATGGTGGTCTGTCAATCTATTTTCGATGATATTTTAGCGAAGCTTCATTGTAGAAAACACCTGTTCACAGATCTAGTATAATGCGAACATGGCAGTTACCTTTTGTGGATGAGATTTCAAGTTTGGGAAGCTTGATTTTGGAAGGGCATTGTAGAACTCAATTTTTGAAACGTTGAGGAAAAGTTGCTGTAATTCGTTGCTACATTGAAACTCAATCAATTCTAGCTGCAGTTTTGATTTTACTGGTATATTGGCTTTCACGGCCAGTGAATTAAAACTCAACATTCTTTCTATGTTTGTGCCGTGTCTTGTGTGGGGTTTCGCCTAGGACACCAAGCTGGCTCATGATGATGATGATGATGATGATGATGATAATGTTTTAAGCTGGCTCAGCGCGCTCTTGGTGTAGCAGTCCGGACCCCCACAAGAGTAGCGAACTGCGCACTACCTCCCTTTTTTAAAGAGCACCTGCGCACTTTAATGCGAGAACTGGAAGCTCAAGCAGCCACAACCTCCCTATGAAGGCTTCCAAAAAGATGGTATATTGGCTTTCACGGCCAGTGAATTAAAACTGAGCCACGGGACCTACTTTTTTTTACGTGGAATCCGAACCACAGGACATGGCATTTCACTTCGAAAATCGCACATGTATTGACGGGGAATCGAACCCGGTCCACATTGGTGAGAGACCAACAGCTTGACCACTGCGCCACCACTCCGCACCCCCCCCCCCCTCCCTCCCACTACACTGAGGAGCATCAAATCATGGATATATTTTAGATCCAGATGATGAATATCTGTTAACCTTACTAACAAAGTTATATTTCAGGCGAACGCGTGTTTACACCACTCGCAATTTTCTTGAGGATAGGTCTGTAAACTAGTTACTTTATAACGTTCCTGAAGTTGCGGGGCAAGTGCACATCCAGAACAAGATCAACTATCGAAGTGTTATACTACACTGTAGGCCTACAACTGTTTCTCTTCGTGGGAAAGGCAGCAATGAGATGCGAGTAGTATCTGCGCGCGCCTGCTCAGGGGCATGGTGCGTGGTAGACAGTCACACTTACTTGTGTATAACGCAAAGTTTGGCCCCTAACCCAAACATCTTGTGTGAAGCAATATTTGTAGGTTAGGTTTGATTAATGCTCCAAAATTCCAACGTTCGGCACCAGGTGCTGATTGCGATGACATCTAGTAGTAGCCAAGTTTGCAGCTAGGTGTCATGGACGGTAGCATTTAGTAGCGAAAGTAGGAACTACTTGATATTATCGTCTGCAGTCCTTACTTGAATTAAAAACAGATAACACACACTAATACAGCCATCACAATTAACACCGGTCATCAGACAGATTCTACACACACCCAAAGTACATGGGGCTACACGACCGCGTTGACGCAGCCCTTAAACTAAGGAACCAACCAAAACTGTCAATGTTTTATTTCCTACTATAAATGTAACACACAAAATCCCGCCATTCCAACAACTATCTTAGGTGTGTGTTATTATTTTAAACAACAGACATTATCTGATACGGACACAGTCGATGTCGTTAAATGTTGATTTGGCATCGGCGCTTTCTTATCGTGCTCTCCCTCTCCTGCTCGCACCGACAGCGCTTTCTCAGGGCTTCAGTTGAACTTGCCAAGCAAAAACAAATGCGAAAATATCACGGAATTACGGTATCGCATTTTTTCATCAGCTGTTCCGAAGGGGTGGTAGTAGATCTGAGAGGTCAAGGAAGTTTTCATTCTGTGAAGCTGCTCTCATAGATGTCTAGAAACCTACCCTTCTTTACACTACTAGAAAACACCCCCCGTTGGAAACGAGTAACAACATAACGTTGCAGTCAAGCTAGATAATGGAGCAACAAAGCAAACATGTTGCTGGATCAGGATGTACTTTGTACCATATCTTCAATAAACCAAGGCCGGCATTAATGGCTGTATTAACTTTTCCAAAATATTCTCATTAGACCGGGTGAGCTAAAAGAGGGCTGAATAATTTATGTGTGGAGGGAATGAAAACTGGCCTTTAATACAGGGCGCCAGGAAATGTTCTCCGCAGTGGCTACGTGCAGCTACGTAGGTAGCGTCATCGGTTTAGTTTGCAGCACGGTATTCTTGATAGAGTGAAGGCCACATGTGTGGGCTGTGTGCTGTCGAAATCATCAGTGTGTATAGTTAAATTATTGGAAGAGTGCAACAGTATGCTATGAATGGCTGTGGTGATTATAACGTTTACATTTTGTTTGTTTTGATACAAGCGACAGTTATGCTGCCAACGTAACTGGTGACGCTATCTCTCACAGCAGCTTGTAGACACTGCGGAGAACATTCCCTAGCGCCCTGCAGTTGAAGATCTCCAGGATACAGTAACATACACCATATTCGGATGTTCTAGATTTGGCAGCTTTACATTGCTCGACTAACACAGGCAGTTAGGAATGTGGGATAGAGGCCAAGGAGGATAAGAGATAATAAGACACGACCGAAAATTCCTTCCAGTTCAGTACAGGCAGCGGCGTTGGCAGCACCGCGGGAACGTGCCACACATCGCTCAGACAGCTAAGTGCACAATCCACACCTACCTGACCATTTAATAACAATCAAATAATCACACTAAGCAAGCAAACTTGAAGGTCAATCACCGCTATTAGTATCTCGACAAAACAAAAAACACAATAACTAATAAATCTTGACTAGTTGTGCTAGTGTAATAACTACTGCAACTAAATAAGTGTATACATTGTAAATAACATCATCCATACTTGTAGGCATAGATTAAAAAAACTATTTTTTATTTTTAAGTGATTTTACATTTTAATTTATTTTAATTATTAGAATGATTAATAATGTTATTTTTGTTTCTCTAATTTTAATGTTTATATATTTATTTTTTATTATCAATTTATGTTCTTATAGATTTAATTTTGATATTTTTATTGAATTAATTAACTAATTTCGAATTGATTTTTACAATTATTTTCATAATATTTTTATAGTTATGTCCATTTTTTATTTCTTTTATTATCGTAATTTTATTTTTATGATTTTTATTTCTATATGTATATTCTATTTTTACACTTTATTGTTAATGTTTTTAGTTTAATTTTTTTTTTAATATTATGCAACACATTACGTCAAGTAGATACGTAGGTATATTGGATTTTTAGAAATACTAGCACTTCGGCATGAAAATTCTCCGAAATTTGGCTTAAAGATTCAACTATCAGCATCTTTGAAAGCATAAACTGTCCTTATGACAGGTGGTTAATATAGGGACCACTATCCCATAAAGGGTTAATAGCCTTAGTGTAAACGATCTGATGATCGTTTGACGATTGAAATTGGCCATTTAAGTGTAAACTAGTGGGCCCGTGCGAGCTTTCGCAACGTGAATGTAGGTTTATTGGGTAGTAGGAAAGAATGTGGAAGAACGAAGTTTTAAATATTGAAGAAATGTATTTATTGTTGTTAAACGGCATACGTACATGAGAAGAACACAAAGAATTATGTAGAACAGTGTTTTGTACTAGTCACAACACCTCTTTGTAGACAATATTCGATGTTACAACGAATTCATCGGTTATTGTTTGCTCGGGAGTTTCTTCTACAGCAATTTTTACATTTGCAAAGGATTGAACCCTAGAGAAAGTCTTGGCGAGACCACACCGGAGCCATCTGCTGAGAGACTCCTCAGCTAGCAGTACGCCGCGCTCCCACCAGATGGCTGCCGCCGCCACGCTGCCCTACGCTCTAGCGGCAGGCTCGCCAGGTTACGGTGTTCACATTGTAAATGTACATTTGTAAGATATGTATTTAATTGTGAGGCATTTAAAGAGGAAGTGAGTGCCTTTCGGGCACACGTGGGGTTATGCGGAACCTGTAGGTACCCCATATGTGTAGGTTGGTGTTAACAGGACCTTATTTTCGGTACAAAACCGGAATGGGACCTTAGTAGAATAATATAGGGAGGATTCTACTCAGGATTAGGGAACCACCCATTGCAGTTGGGTACAATCGTGTTGGCCGACTAAAAAAAAACATTTTTTTATTACTAAGGCAACACTGAAAAATGGCTTCCAACACGATAGAAACTAATAGCCCAGGCAACACTTAAGTACCTTGACATCACGACCCTGGATGACGTCCAACACGTTTCGATTCTCCTACAAGAATACAAATGTTGTGGCGAACCCATTCTCTTGCAACGTCACATGCAATCTCAGGTCAATCTTACACGTGATTGACAACATGAAGGTCACAGCTACGTCTTAAAGAGACACTAAGAATGACAGGAAAAGAAAAACCAATCACTTAGCACGAGTTTTTAATACAGCGTATCTTAATATTGTATTAAAACTGAACTGAACCGCGTGTCAACATGAAGAATGCATTTCTATCAATTGACAATCTGAGGATACAGGAGGCCGAGAAAAGTGCTCTAAAAATGACAAAAGAGGCCAGAAATCAAAAGGGGGCCGCCAAACGTAGGCTGGAAGATCCGGAATGAGGATAGCTATAGATCTGGCGAGTTCTAACTATAAACACAAGTGGAACACGTCACATCTTAAACTTTAAATGTAGTTTCCCAAAACTATGAATTTTTCAGCTTTGGGTACGCTTTTCTCTGAAACTATTAGCCCTATAGCAATTATATTTGGTAGAGAGTTCAGGCAATGCACTCTTAATAAAATGTACTAGAATCAAAACAGTAAGAAGAAAAATGTGGCAAATATGTAGATAAATCACAGGGGGAACAAGTAGTTCCGTGAAGAACTATACAGCCTATTTTCATATAACCTACTTATGTTAATTGCCACTATCAACATACACAATTTCAGTTTGATTGCTGTAATAGATTCGTAGATATTGAGAACCGACTAAATATTTCGGATGGTCGCCATGTTGGATTTTATATATGTAGGTCCTAGAGTTATGTACTGTTACATGCAGATTAATGTGAACGTGTAGTATTCAAACTTCAATCGCATAATTAGGACACATGAAAAAACAAGGAGATTTAAAAAATTTTCACAGTTGCCATCTTGAGGTTATGGAAACAATTGAAATAAATTAGATGCCAGTGGATTAACATTCGGATAAAGATTTACTGTACCAAGTTTCTCTGCACGCGGATGGTTAAATTACGAGAAACGTCCATGTGAATATTTATAATTCGCGTCACCGCCATGTTGGATTTGTGTTCATCAGGTTATTTAAAGTCCTATAGGTGAACTTAAGTTCATAGCCCCTATGAACATTAAAAAATGCAGTTTGATTGCTAAAATAGATTCGTAGATATTCAGTATCGTCTAAATATTTCGGATGGTCACCATGTTGGATTGTTAAATGTATAGGCCATAGAGGCATGTACCATTAAAGGAAAAGTATTGCGTAGGTTCATTATTCAGACTTTCACTTCGATCGCATGACTACATCACAAGAAATAAAAACTTAATTTTAAAATTCGCACTGCCGCCATCTTGAGGTTATGTAAACAATTGAACTAAATTAGATATCAGTGGATTACAATGTGTATAAATATTTCCTGTACCAGGTTTCAGTGCGCTTGGAACATTAAATCGCGAGAAAGGTCTATTTAAAATGTTCAAATTCGCTTGGCTGCCATGTTCGTTTTGTAGTTAACCGGTTTTTGAAAATCTTATAGATGGACTTCCAGTAGTGCCCTTTATCTCCGTACAAAATTTTAGGGAGATACTGCGAATAGTATCAGAGATATAGAATGCCGGTGAAATATTTCGCACATCCGCCATCTTGTGATTATGTAAACAATTGAACGAAGTTAGATGTCGGTGCATTACAATGTATATAAACATATACTGTACCAAGTTTCATTGCGTTTGGTTGGTCAAATCGCGAGAAACGACTATTTAAAAGTCGCAAATTCGCTTGGCCGCCATGTTGGTTTTGTAGTTACCAGGTTTTCAAAAGTCACATAAGTGAACTTATAGTAGTTCCCTCTATCACCATAGAAAATGTCAGGGTAATATCGGTAATAGTTTCGGAGATATTGAATGCTGGTGAAATATTTCGCACAGCCGCCATGTTGGATTGGTGAGTCGTAACAAAATTTGAAGGGCACGGTCGAGGTCGCCGGGAATAGTGCTATGAACTTTCCGAGTTTCATTGAAATCGCTCCTGCCGTTTAGATTTTATTAGGGGGGGGGGGGACACACACACGAATCACACGCACACACACACGGATAAAAGGTGATCTCATAAGCCTATTTTTTCAAAATTGAAAATAGGCTAAAAATGACAATATTTAGTTAACCTACTCTTATACCAATTTCTACCCACATAAAAATGTTATTATCATAAAACTAGTACACTTAAAATAAGATATGATGTCCTATTTATGGTTAAAATTTGGTCTGATTTCAATAATATCCTTTTCTACCACTACGAACGCTTGTGTGAGTTTCACTTAACACGAGAATTTAATACCGTGTATCTTAATATTGTATTAAAACTCAGCAATTGTTCTAGGTTTGTGCCGTGTCTTGTGTGGGGTTTCGCCTAGGACACCAAGATAGGCTCATCAGCGGGCTCTTGATGTCCTAGAAAAATTGCTGAGTTTCAATTCGTTGGCCGTGAAAGCTAATATACCATCTTAATATTGTATGTTTGCTCGTTTATTCTTGCACATCTTAATAGCCTAATTGGAGTTATAGGTAGATATATTTTGAGGAATGACGGAGTTACCTACGTGTGCTAAGGCGCAAGGTTGTGGTGTCAAGCAATCTTCTGACTCGGAAGATGATTGGGTTCAAAATCCACCGTCAGCCGTTCTTGAAATGATTATTCGTGGGATATTATTTTCAACTCCAGGCAAATGACGCGCCGGTACCTTGCTGTTGCTGTTTCGTTTGAGGGTTTTCGGCATCCAGGTAATTTAGCCCCGTGTACTTGGGTGAAGCCGGCCCCGTGGTGTTGGGGTAGCGCGCCTGCCTCTCGCCCGGAGGCCCCGGGTTCGATCCCCGGCTCCGTCAGGGATTTTAAAACTGACGTGAGGGTTGGAACGGGGTGCACTCAGCCTCGTGAGGACAATTGAGTAGCTGTCTGACAGTGAGACAGCGCCCCGATCACGAATACCAAGATTAACGGCCGAGGGGACCCAACGCGCTGATCACGCGTCACCCCAATATCTGCAGGCCAAATGGCTGGGCAGCGGTCGCTTGGTCGGCCTTAGCCCGTCATGGGCTGGATAGTGCCAGGGGTTGACTTTTTTTTTGTACTTCGGTGAGTATAGTTAGTTATTGTTTTTTAAAGGGGCGGAACTACGAGGTCATCTGCCCCTAATTTGTCTGATAACCTGTGTTATTGTGGTGTCCGTAGTAACGTGTGTATTTGTAATTCAAATGAGCATTGGGAAGTAGGCGGTCGTGACCTTAAGTTAGGAACCATCCCGGCATTTGCCTGGAGTAGGAGTTGGAAACCACGGAAAACCACTCTTAAGGATGGCTGAGGTGGGAAATCAAACCCACCTATCCTCAGTTTTACCTCACGAGGCTGTGTGTACCCCGTTCCTGCCCTCACACCAGAATTTCAGTACATTTCTTGGCAGAGCTGCGAATAGAACCGCTACATCACGAGTTGGTGTTTCCTAATAAGCCAGGGCAGCTTCCTTTCATCTCCTCTGATGAGTTTGCGTCCAGAAGGGTAATCAGCAATAAAAACCTTTCGTCGCGTACAAAAATTATCTCGCACATACCCCGTAGAAACTGATAAATTAAGGTATATTCGAATACATGAATGTTTATCCCGGGCAGTATGATAAATATTAACTGATAGATTGTTGTTTTAAGAGGTCTAACATCTAGGAAATCAGCCACCGAGAAGAAAGTTAAGCGAACAGTTGGAAAAGACATGAATTGAAGAACACAATATAGTCTGTCTTTACGCCTGATTCAATGTTACCTCCGCACTTCAAGAGAAATACATTCATTCGTTTTCGTGCGGCTTCGGTGGCGTATTCGTAGCATGCTGAGCTTTTATGCTCAAGATCGCGGGTTCAAACCCGGCCGAAGTCGTTGGATTTTTAAGAGCGTTAAAATCCTTCAGTATGCCTTCCTTCGGAGGGGAAGTAAAACCGGCGGTCCCATGTCATAAATTTATGGCATGCAAAAGAACCTTCTACTAATTAAACTCGTGTGATGCTAAATTGTAAGTTAGATTTAGTTGAAACGCTCTATCAACGTTCCAACGTTCACCACGAGGTGTCAATGACGTGTGGTAGCGAAAGTTGGAACTACATTGAACGGAACTTGTAGCTCACCCCATGGGTGTCAGCTTTGAAGCAGCTGCAGCCTCTGGCTTGCCGAACATGTCCTCGGACACTCCCGACACTGAAAGCCATACGCTACATCTATACTAATATAATCAAGCTGAAGAGTTTGTTTGTTTGTGTGTTTAAACGCGCTAATCTCTGGAACTACCAGTCGGATTCGAAAAATTATTTTTGTATATGATAGCCAGATTCAAGAGGAATAGTTTAGGCTATATAGCATTAGGCTACACCACTCAGGTAACCTTAAAGATTGATTTTTCTTCAGTAAGTCGGAAGAACAAGCGCTCCCGAACAGCTTCAGTAATAGCTAAGTCTATTGTTGCCTGGCTGCATCACATCGTCCCTACCAGTGTTCCGGTGCAGAATTGCCAGCTGCTTATAATTTGCAGTCACGGGGAGTAATTAGTGCAAAAAGATTTCTTAGGCCCCATAAAACAGTTATCATCATGACAATAGTATGCCTCTGTATAAGGGCGATGGTGTTGGTGCAGTGTACTGAGGTTATCAGCTACAATAAGCGTTGGTGCTCGAGTTGTGTAGTATCATATATCATCCATAAAGCAAATAAATCCACCGTGCGAAGCTGGGCACTACTGCTCGTACTAAATAAATAAATTCGTTTTCGTTAGAGACCTTTGTCTTTCAGCGTCCAGTCAAGTCTCCAAGCCTCTGTTTGCAAACGAGTCGCCTCCACTTCTAGTGAAACTGGAGTGGGAAACGAACCCGTGTCTTCTCAGTTTTATCTAATGACTAGCAACCCGACCCGGCTTCGCCCGGGAACAGTTATTAATGCATTACGTGATAAGCACTTTTTTTTTTCAGTGTCAATGAACAACGACCAATATCCGTCTTACCTCTCGGCATGATGGGTTAAAATCAATGACTGGACTATTAATTATATTATCATGGAGATGCATGTGCAACAAATTCATGTAAGACGTAATTTAAGAATGACGAGGTGCATGAAACACAAATCCCCCTTCCATCCAATCTTCAATTGACTGTGAATTTTGCGGAACGAAAAGTTTACAGGCGAAATGAAGAAAAGTCGAGTTGCACTTCCAGGGAAACTCCAAACACAACCACCCTTCTCAGAAGTCCTCAACACGACTCAACGGTTTGCTGCTGGCTGTATCTGGGGCAATAGGTTCGCCCGCTAGCTAGGTTGTAACAGGGATGATAGACTCGCCCCTTAGCTAGCTCGTAAACTGTCACCTCAGTAGTTGAATGGACACGGTTGGAAGAAATTAAAACGTAAAAACACTTATAGTGGATGATGTATTGAAGAAAAACATATGCTCTCGCGGACTTTTTTGTAGAACTTTTCATGCTGAACAATTCTTACACTCATAGTATTTAGATATGTTTAACGGTTTGCCCAGCGGAAGCTTACAAAGCGCTCGGACGCCAGTTTTTTTTCGACTTTTCCACTGAAATCGTTACTGCTCGGCTTCCGTTGATCATAAATAAATTATTTTCTACAGAAATCATCCTCGAGATATTCTTTACAGAATGGTGAAAACCCCATCAAAATCCATCCAGTGGTTCTCGAGTTTACCTGTAACATCCAAGAATCGGGGACTTTGTTTTATACTAAGTAGAGATGTTGAGTCTACCCCCATTCCAATCCTTGAAACCACAATTACATATTTTGGCAGACCTGGGACTTGAACCTTTGGATCCGGAAGTTCAATACGTACCCCAAGACCCTGGAAGGCGGGTCTGCTTGATGCAGGTGGCTCTTCGATCAATAACGATCTATGGTTGAAAGTGACAGGATCCTGTCTAACATATGCAAGTCTCTGCTCCCGAGACGCTTTTATCGAGCGGACTACGATACTGCATTGCGCTCGCCTGGTTCATTGCTCGCTGTATTGTAAGACATCTCTGTGCCGCGAGTATGCCTTATTACTATAATCTCATCTGCTGGAATTATACACGCTGTGGGTTCATTATGTTTACATGAGAAACAACTGCTCCCAGGCACAGTACAGTATAACACTTCGTAATGTTCCGCACAGTAAGCTCAACACTTCCTCCGAAACCACATTTTTTAGCCTATTTTCATTTATGAAGAAAAAAAAGGCTTATGAGATCACCTTTTGCCCGTGTGTCTGTCTGTGTGTGCGTGTGATGGTGTGTGTGTGTGTGTGTGTGTCCCCTAATAACTTCTAAATGGCTGGAGCGATTTCAATGAAACTCAGTAAGTTCATAGCACTATTCCGGGCGATCCCTGACCGTTCCCTTCAAATTTTGTAACGTCTCACCAATCCAACATGGCGGCAGTGCGAAATATTTTACCAGCATTCAATATCTCGAAATTATTACAGATATCACCCTGGGATTTTGTACGGTGATCAAGGAAACTACTAGAAGTTCACCTATGTGACGCTTGAAAACCTGGTAACTACACAACCAACATGGCGACCAAGCGAAGTCGTGACTTTTAAATAGACGTTTCACGCGATTTAACCAACCAAATGCAATGAAACATAGTGCAGTATATGTTTAAGCACATTGTAATGCACCGACATCTAACTTCGTTCAATTGTTTACATAACCTCAAGATGGTGGCTGTGCGAAATATTTCACCGGCATTCTATATCTCTGAAACTATTAGCGGTATCACCCTGAAATTTTGTACGGAGATAAAGGGCACTACTGGTAGTTCATCTATAAGACATTCAAAATCCGGTTAACTACAAAACGAATATGGCGGACAAGCAAAGTTGAAAATTTTAAATAGACGTTTCTCGCGATTTAATCGTCCAAACGCAATGAAACTTGGTACTGCAAATGTTTATACACTTTGTAATGCACTGCTATCTAATTTAGTTCAATTGTTTACATAACCTCAAGATGGCGGCTGTGCGAATTTTAAAATCTCGTTTTTACTTCTTGTGTCCTAATCATGCGATTGAAGTTTGAATAGCCTACTATTACAGAATAATCTTCAAGTAACAGTACATAACTCTAAGACCTACATATATAAAAATCAAACATAGCGACCATCCACAATATTTAGTCGGTTCTCAATATCTACGAATTTTTAAACTCTTTATGGGATAGTGTACTCTATATTAACCACCTGTCAATAAGGGTTTACGCTTTCAAAGATGTTGATGGTTGAACCTTTCGGAGAATTTGCATGCATCTCAAAAAATCAAATATTATACACGTATCTAATTGACATAATGTGTTGGATAAAATTTAAAAAGAGTAATACTAAGAACATTAACAATTAAAATGTAGAAATAAATATAAATATAGAAATAAAAATCATAAAATTACAATAATGAAAGAAATACAAAAATTAAAATAGTAAACATAACTATAAAAAATTATGAAAATTATTACAAAAATCAATTCGAATTTAATTAATTAATTGAATAAAAAATAAATAATATTGATATTAAATTTTTAAGAACACAAATTTTACATAAATACTGTATATACACATTAACATTAGATTAACAAAAAATTACATTAATAATAATAATGATAATAAATTGACAAAATAAACAAAAATGTAAAACCACACAAAGATAAAAAATAGCTTCGTCCTCATCATCTTCATTTCCCCTTTTCCAGTTGACACTGGGTGGGGGCGAATATGGTTCCTCTCCACTTTGTTCTGTCGTTCCACCATTCCTCTTCCGACACAAGTGTTCCAATCCAGGTTCCGTTTTCTAATACTATTCTCCACCGAGTCCATCCAACGCATTCTTAGTCTTCCTCGTCCTCTCTTCCCTGTCATCCGTTGTTCCAGAGCTCGTCTTGGTAGCCTTACTTCATTCATCCGTTTGACATGTCCAAACCATCTCAAGCTGTTTTGCTCCAGTTTGTCATTTAGTTTCTGTACTCACAGTTCTTTCCGTATATCTTCATTTCTCACTCTGTCCCTCCTCGTTTTCTGGACCATACTTCTCAGGAATCTCATCTCTGCTGCTTGTACTCTGCTCTCATCCCTCTTAGTCATTGTCCAAGATTCTGCTGCTTTATGTCATTATAGGAACATAATATGCTTTGTACATAACTTTTTAGCCTTAATTGGTATATCCTTGTTCCATACTAGTCCCCGTACCTGTTGGTAGAAAGCACTCTCGGGTTGTATTCTTCTGCTAATTTCCAAATCTAGTCTTCCATCTTCAGTCAGTTCACTTCCCAAGTATTTGAAGTGTTTCACCACTTCCAATTCCTTATCTCCTTCTTTGATTACTCCTTTTTATTCTTTCTCATCTCTACTCATCACCACTGTTTTACTCTTCTCCACATTTATCTTCAATCCCCATTGCTCAATCTTTACATTTATTACGTCTAACTGTTCTTGTACCTCCATCTAATCCTCGCCCCAGCTCACAACGTCGTCTGCAAACAACATTACCTTCATCTTTGCCCTACTATATTCTTTCATTGCTGGCATCATGATGTCATCCATCACCGTTACAAAAGGTTAATCCAAGGTGGAGAGCCGACCATGTGGAAACCTGACATCGGGCAGATAAACTGATGATGATGATGATGACGTAAAAACTCGTGTAACATGTCAACCATATTTACAGATACAGAGAGTCCAGTTTCTATGTATCGGAGACCCTCGCTAGCCCGCTCGCCCACGGCGCGAGCCTGTCTCCCGCCAGGCACTTTGCCGTTTTGAGGCGCTTGCGCGGCATTGAGTCATTGAGTATAGGAATTTGTACTTAAATTTGTACTTCAATGTGATCCTTGACCAATTTGTTTGACGAACTGACTCACGGAGAGCGATTGTCAACTTATTTTCAACAAGATTCTGCCACTGCTCACAATGACAAAGCATCCATGACAGAATTGCGTCGAATTTTTGGTACTAGGATTATAAGTCAGAACGTGTGGCCCCCGCGAAGCCCAGACTTATCACCATGTGACTTTTATCTGTGGGGGACGCTTAAAAATAGAGTGTAAGCGAGAAACCCTCACACTATAAATGAGCTTAAAGACTATATTACAGCTGAAATACAGTCAATCGGTGCTGAGGAACTTCAGAGAGTAAATGCCAGTTTCATAAAAAGGTGCCAGCGATGTGTAGCAGTGAATGGCGAACATATTCAGCACCAGCTGTGAACTAGGTAAGTACAAATTCTTATACTCAATGACTCAGTGCAGCGCAGGCGCTGCATAACGGCAAAGTGCGTGGCGGGAGACAGACTCGCGCCGCGGGCGAGCGGGCTAGCAAGGGTCTCCGATACATACAAACTGGACACTCTGTATTATTGCTGAGTAGTTCTGAAGCTCTTACTGGTTCCGTCAACATAAACAATAAAGGCTAAGTGAGCAAGACCAGATGATGATCACGTGACGATCGAAACATGCCATCCAATTGGTTACCCCTCCTTTTTTTTTGTTTGTACATAAAACCGTATTATTTTGTGATAAATATCTCATGCAATATTTCTATAACTTTGGCGTTTAAATACTTGTTTTTCCGTCTAATATAAATAGGCACAATTTGTGTTCACAGACTTAAAATCTTTCTATAATAGAACTAGGCAACACTGAAAAATGACGCGGGGTTACATGACCACGAAGTCGCCTACATTTTCTCTCTTTTGTTTTTGTAATATTGTGACTGTGTGTTTATGTTTATGTGAATGCATATTTTGTATATACGTTACATAGCAGCTTCGCCCGGTATCGTTAAAGGTTTACCCAGCGTAAGCTTAAATGGCGCACGGACGTCAGGTCCCAGACGCAATTCAGAAAAGCAAAGGTGAATAGCGAAACTGCAAACACATATAGGCTCTATAGTCGGTAGCATGCTGAGCTTCTATGCCTAAGATAGCGGGTTCAAACCCGCCCGAAGCCGTCGGATTTTTAGGAGCGTTAAAAATCCCTCAGTATGCCTTCCTTCGGAGGGGAAGTAAAGCCGGCGGTCCCATGTTATAGATTTGTGGCATGATAAAGAACCTTCCACTAATTACAACAGTGTGAAGCTAAATTGTATAGGTTAGGAATGTAAACAACGCTCTTAGGTTTCTACGTTCGTTGCCAAGAGCCGACTGCGGGGGCGTCTATTACTATAGTTCTGAACTAGGCCTAGTAGTCGTTGACGGTGGCGTTTGGCGGCAAAAGTAGGAACTCTTTGAAAAATTTAAAGTTGCAGTCCTTACTCGAATTAAAAAACAGATACACACACTAATACAGCCATCACATTTAACACCGTTTATCAGACAGATATTACACACAACCAAAGTACACGGGGCTACATGACCGCGTTGTCGCAGCCCCTAAACTAAGGAACCAACCAACATATAGGCTACTCTTCTCTCAAGTCTTAACTCGTCACGACTCGACACTTTGATCCTGGCCGAAGCTGGGGTGATAAACTAGCTCTCTCTGAAGCTAGTAATTTAAATTTCCACTGAATGAAGATTGTTGCAAGAAATGAAAATGTAAAAACACTTGGAGTGGGCGATGTATTAAAGATAGAGATATGCTGTCGCGGACTTTATGTAGAACATTTCTTGCTGATCAATTCTTACACTCATAGCATATAGATATTTTTAACGGTTTACCCAGAGTAAGCTTAAAAGGCGCACGGACGGCAGGGTTTTCTTCGACCGATTCACTGAAATCGTTACTGCTCGGCTTCCTTTGGTCATAAATGAATGTCTTTTACAGAAACCTTTCTCGAGAAATCCTTTACAGAATGGCGAAAACCGCATCAAAATACATCCAATGGTTCTCGAGAGTACCCGTTACATCAAAAAATCGGAGACTTTGTTTTATACTCAGCAATGTAGTGGCAGAGACACTGCTGTGTTAAAGGCATTTTATGTTTGACGATGTCGATATGTAAATATTATATGACAGAAAACTCTATCATAATGTGGGTCATTATAACACTATTTTTCATTATGAAACCGTTTCTCCCACCAATCACAGCTGAAGAAGCAGTTGTGTGACCAATCAGGTAAGGATAGCATCGCACCTGCGCTGACTTCCACAGCCTTCCTATTTTAAATTTCACTGCGTGGCTTCTAGTGTCATAGTGGGGTATTCCAGGAGGCCATGGTATTCTCCGAGTCCCATGCGCTCTGTTCAGTACATAAAACTGGCAACATATCGACAGATATTTATGAACATTTTTGTTCGAACATAAAATAGTTATAATTATCGTCGAACATAAACAGTCGTTTGCAACTCGCCTATAATGGTAATTAAGACACACGTATGGAATTATTGCTATTATCGGCTCGTTGCATAATTTACTATTATGCTCAACTCTGTTTCCACTCACAGTGTATGTGGATATTAAGGATCCTGTGAAAATAAAATAAAATATAAATAAATAAATAAATGTATATAACAGTTCCGTGTTGAATATCTGAAAATAGACTATGCGTATCCTGCTCGAGAAGGCTGCGCAGTTATCTGAATATTTTTAGATCAGAGTCTTGCGTGGATGTTTTTAATATTGTTAAATCTGAATTGTGTCAAAGGAATCTCTTTAAGTATCCAAAACTGCGTCGTGGAACTGAATGAACACTGATTGAGATAAGAGATTTGTTGTAACCGTGCATACACTCTGTCTAGATGAAACAGAAGCGTCCTTTCTCGTCTTCAACCCTTATCAGATGATGACATTCCACTGCTCGCTGTACCGAACCGTCATGCTCGGCTGCGCCGTCAGAGAGCCTCACTCACGGCGCCATATACGGTGCAGGAGGGAAGAAACTTGTAGTGTGTGGCTGCTCTAGTGTGTATATTTGCCAGGTTCGATTTAATTCTGGTTTGAGGGATGGTCGAAAGAAATCAGAAACTCCTATGGATGTCGAATTGGCACGTGAAAAGCTAGAGGAAGTAGGAGACTTCTGTTACTTAGGAAGAAAAATAACCAGTGATGGAAGAAGCAAAGAGGATATAAAAGGTAGGTTAGCACAGGCAAGGAAAGCATTTCTACAGAAAAGGAATCTGTTGACATCGAATATAGATTTAGGTATTAGGAAGACATTTTTGAAGGCCTTTGTCTGGAGCGTGGCGCTCTATGGAAGTGAAACTTGGACTGTTGGAGCCGCAGAAAAGAGGAGAATTGAAGCGTTTGAAATATGGTGTTACAGGAGAATGATGAAGATCAGGTGGGTAGATAGAGTTACGAATGACGAGGTATTAAGACGAGTGGAAGAGATGTTTGAAAAAGGAAGATTGTAGTTTTACGTGACCGTGAATCTTGTGATTATGAGCCACGGGACCTCCTATTTACGTGGAATCCGAACCACAGGACATGGCATTTCACTTCGAAAATCTCACATGCATTGACTGGGAATCGAACGAAGAGATGTTTCTGGTGACTGCTAATGAAGAGAAGAGATGGATGGTAGGACACATACTAAGAAACCCAGGAATAGCAAACTTAGTAATAGAAGGAAGTGCCGAGGAAAAGAACTGTAGGTGTAGACCAAGGTTAGAATATGTTGAACAGATAGCCTCAGATGTAGGGTGTGGTAGCTATGTAGAGATAAAACGATTAGCTCAGGACAGGGAAGTATGGAGAACAGCATCAAACCATTCGAAGGACTGAAGACTCAAACAACAACAACAAAATTGAGACCGACAGTAGTGGCTACGCTGGCTAAAGCCCAGCGTTAGGTCATGGGGCCAAGCTCTCTAGTGACTCGGTAGACGCGTGGGTTCAAGCCCCACCGTCGGCTGTCCTTGAAATGGTTTTCCGTGGTTTCCCATTTTCAACACCAGGCAAATGCTGGGACAGTACCTTCTGACAGGCCACGGCCACTTCCTTCCTCATCCTTGCACAGTTTCATTCATCTTCATCCATTCCATCTCTCATCCCGACGCGCAGGTCGCCCACGGGCGTCGACTTGAAAGACCTGCACTCGGCCTCTAGGAGGCTACACGTAAAAAAAAAAAAAAAAAAAAAAAATGAGGGCTGGATAACTGAGAACGGGTAGGTTCGATTCTCACTCAGCCATACTGGGAGTGATTTTCGTGGTTTCCCACTTCTACTCCAGGCAATTGTTGGGGTGGTTCCTAACTTACGGGCACCTCCTTCCCAATCCTCACTTGGGTTTCGAATATACACACTACAGACACCACAATACACAGGTTATCAGACAAATTCTACACACACCCAAGTACAAGGGGGTAAATTATCACGATGTCCAAGCCCCTCAAATAAAACAACAACAACCAACTCTAACAAGTAGCGATCATTCTTTTTTGTTACTTCGTTAACTGAAGCGACGTCTCAGTTACAGTTACTGAATTTAATCAGTCAAGTAAGCGGCTTCGGTGGCGTAGTCGGTAGCATGCTGAGCTTCTGTGCCCAAGATCGCGGATTCAAACCCGGCCGAAGTCATCGGATTTTTTAAGAGCCTTAACAATCCCTCAGTATGCCTTCCTTCGGAGGGGAAGTAAAGCCGGCGGTCCCATGTCATAGATTTATGGCATGTAAAAGAATCATCCACTAATTACACCTGTGTGAAGCTAAATTATATAAAGGTTATACATTTGACTAACGTTCTTAGGTTCCTACGTTCGTCGTCAAGAGCCGACTGAGGAGGCATCTGGTAACTAAGTTTTGAACTAGTTGGTCGTTGACGGTGGCGTTTGGCGGGAAAAGTAGGAACTACTTGGAAATATTGAATGTCTGCAGTCCTTGCTTCAATTAAAACAGACTAGCGGACCCGTGCGAGAAATCTCGCATGTTCATAAACCACACTTTCCCCAATAGGTTTATAATAAGAGACTTAAGGAGAAAGGTTGTTTTGTTTTAATTTGAACCAAATGGTTATTGAAAACTACTTACGTTTCAGGCGTCCCTACGGCCAAACTGCGAACTGAACAGCAATGATGTCGCGTATTTTCCTACAGCAACAATATTTGCAAATCGCACACTTCTTACAAATATTGATATTTATGAAATTAGAATGCAATTCGTCACTGCTAATGTCATTTGTGTGCTGAGTCCATTGATTTATGAAATTAAACGATTTGAGTACTCATTCCTTTAAATTACTGTTTCTGAAATCCATGCAAAATGATAAAGGAAAGACCTCACAATGTTAAAATGACATGAAACAGGCGTCACAGCGGCCAAAATGTGAAGTTGACAGCAATTATGGAGCGTATGTTCCTGCAGCAACAGTATCTGCAAACCGCACACTTCGTACAGATTTTTAAAGTCTTTTTTTTAAGAAATTATAGATATTTATGAAATTAGAGTGCAATGCATCACTGGTAATGTATATTCTCTTTCATTTGAATGCTCATTTTTCACGATCGGTCGCTTGTGAGCGCCGCAGGACGGATCTATACTACTGAAATAACATATATGATACACACAATAATACAGTTATCACAATTAACACCGGTTATCAGACAGATTCTACACACACCCAAAGTACACGGGGCTACATGACCGCATTGTCGCAGCCCCTAAACTAAGGAACTAACCAACTAACCAACCACCCCCTTGCAACCGCAGAAGTAACGGCTACCAGTACAGTTACGGCGTTACAAGTTACATGTAACCGGTTACTCCCCAAATCCTGCATTAAACTGTATCTTGGTTTATTGTGGAAAATCGATGCACAACGAATGAACACGGCGACGTCACTCACAATAATCGGACCATTGCATGACCCCATTAACACTTGTACTGGGGAATCGATGGTGACTTGGGCTATGTCGCAACAGACCACACGGAAAGGTACTCACATGACGTCACGCTTTTGTATGGTAATTAATACTAATGAAACGTTTTACATTCTACGGAGAAAGCACTGGAGCATTGTTTTATGAGGTTCGTCCTGCCGGAACAAATAGCAGACCTTCAGCAGTGTTCCTTTCAATATCAGTTCAAATTACGTAACAGATAAACAATGTGTTATCCACACTATGTTGTGAATAGCATAATATAACACGTATAGGACGTACTTTGGATTAACAGAAACCGTTCCTTACAGAGCCTCTACAAGAGAGTTTTTTTTACCATCTGTTCCCTGTCGATACTAGGGTGAACAACTATTTTTGAAGAAAATAAGGAAGATTTCTATATTCTTGACCAAAAATAAGAGAGATTTAAAACACGGCAAAATAAAATAAAAAAGCAATGCAGTTTTTGTTTAAAAAAACACTTTATTTTATAGGAATGCCTGTTTCGCGGGCTTATAGGCCGTGTTCTATAAGCCCGCGAAACAGACATTCCTATTTCAACGCCGGTCGTGAAAGTCTGAATTTTTACTTTATTTTATATTTTAAGAATACCTAAAAATATATATTGCCAGCCCCGTGGTGTTGGGTTAGCGCACCTGCCTTCACCCGGAGGCCCCGGGTTCGATTCCTGGCTCCGTCAGAGATTTTAGAAACTGACGAGAGGGCTGTAACGGGGTGCACTCAGCCTCGTGAGGACAATTGAGTTGCTATCTGACAGTGAGGCAGCGAAAACTAAGATTAACGGCTGAGGGGACCCGACACGCTGATCACGTGTCACCCCAATATCTGCAGGCCAATTGGCTGGGCTGCGGTCGCTTGGTAGGCCTAGGCCCTTAATGGGCTGTAGTGCCAGGGGTATTATTATTATTATTATTTTATAAATATACTTTTAACAGATTTTAATACAAGCAATAGTTTGCCATCACTTATTGCAAATTCTAAAAGAAAATCAGTGCAAGAATACGTGAAGTTCATGGCAACTTGCAGTTCTGATTTGATCAGCGTTGTACTGGTCCTATTTCTAATATTTGTCCACTTGTCATTCATAAGAGAAAATACTCTCTCTGTATGAGCATTACTATCTGGTATGCTCATAACATAGCCTACCAACTTTCCCAAGTTTTCAGAAGTTACATTGCTCGATTTTAAGCTGCGTATAACCGCCACCCATTTCTGTGGTTTCCCACTTCTACTCCAGGCGAATGCTGGAATAGTACCTAAATTAAGGCCAGGGCCGTCTCCAATACAAATTGTACTTCCAATTACAAATACTCACACTAGTACAGCCATTTCAATGACACAGGTTATAATACAAGATTCTGTACACTCTTAAATACACGCGACTACATGACCACGATATCGCCCGCAAATGAATCAACAACAGCAACAACATAGAAACGTATGTGGCACACTGGCGAGTCGATCACGGATATAAGCTGATCACACCTCACAATAAATAACACACTCATATCGCAATATTCAGCTGACCACAACAGATGACGTCATTATAATTCCACCTGAAAGGTGACGTCAAGGGTTCAAAAACTTGATCAGTTATGCCACAAGATCACCTCATTCTACAAAAGAGTGTTGTAACTATTAGATCTACCTTTTATTTTTTTATTTTAAGGTCCCCAAGCAAGAAATAAATAGCAGTGGAGTAGATTTGATTTTGTTTACACTAGCCTGGTTGTTAACCTTGGCCCTTCCTGTTCTACAAATAAACTCGCCAGCTTCCGACCGTTTTAAACATCCTCACCGCAGCCAGTGGCGAATAGCTTGCTCTAGGGCAGCGTTTCCCAAACTGTGATACGCATACCACTGGTGGTACGTTCGTATTGCTGCAGTGGTTCGCGGTGATGTTACGAAAAACATAAAAATACTTAGATACTTTACGCAAAATATAAAATTAAAAAATATAAAAACATTAGTATGTTGCCGGAGAACTTCAACGCCAAAGATAAGGAGCAGATTTATGAATTGGATTGTGATTCAGAACTAAGGCAAACTTTTTCAGAAATTGCTCTCGTGAACTTTTGGATTGCGAGGCGTGTAGACTGTGCACACACAGCTGACAAAGCGGTTAGATTTTTACTGCCTTTCACTACTTCGTACTTGTGTGAAACTGAATTTTCTTCACTTGTTTATCTCAAGAATAAAAAATACAGGAATAGGCTCCTTACAGTAGAAAACTATCTACGTTTGAGACTCGGCAATCTTAAACCAGACATTCCTAATTTGGCTTCTAATCTTCAAGCTCACCCTTCACATTGAAGTTGTTAGTTGAACTTTGGTTTTTATGTTTAATTATTAAGAGTTTTTTATTAATATTATTTGTACAGTGTCATTTCTGAATGTTTGAATCGTAATAAATAATAAAACAACTGGACACACTTTTTATTATTTGAACTTTAACTCTAGGTGTCTAACTCTAACAAACACAATTTACAATCCATATTTTGGTCTGTTACGTAGAGGTGGTGGGGGTTATAGTTACTATATCTCCCAAGAGAGATTCTTATCTCTTAAAGTGGTACACACACACACAAAAGTTTGGGAAACGCTGCTCTAGCGACCCCACACACCACCAACAAAAAGCCACGGGCGTACGATGAGCAGGTCTGCTCCAGTTGGTCCCTTTTCAGTCTTAACCCTCTTAATATACGCTTTCAAAGTCCCTTCATTCTTCTAGGGCTGGGTTGGGGAGTAAAGAGTTACTAGTAACCATGGCGAGACAAAATCACTACTGGGTTACACGACTGTCTGGACGAAACCATTGATCGCTACTAGATTAGACCACGGTCTGGGCGCTACTAGGTTACACGACTGTCTGGACGAAACCATTGATCGCTACTAGGTTAGACGACTGTCTGGACGAAACCATTAGTCGCTACTAGGTTAAGCGATGGTCTGGGCGAAACCATTGGTCGCTACTAGGTTACACGACTGTCTGGACGAAGGTTACTGTTTGTATTACAAGCAAGGGGGTCTGGGGCGTAAGCTCCAGGTTAGGTTGGTGTTTGTATTTAAAATAGTCTTGTTAAAACATAGAATTTAACATGTAGGCCTATGCACCGAACATTTAAACCTTTAGTGTCATGCATGACGTCATGGATGCCGCCATTTTGTGTCTAGGGGAAGTTCGTAGAGTAAGATATCGCAAACTATACTACACCCAGCTATTCTAAATAAAATATTGTGCAGAAGATTGAATAGGTTACTTTTTGATTATGGTGTATTAATATTTTGAAAGAATTCTCATGATTACATCGCCCACAACATTTAATTTTAAAATAGCTCACTCTGCCATGGCCTTCTCACGCTTTACGCGGCCGTCCCGCTATCTATACTAATATAATAAAGCTGAAGAGTTTGTTTGTTTGTTTGTTTGTGTGTGTGTTTAAACGCGCCAATCTCTGGAACTACCAGTCGAATTCGAAAAATTATTTTTGTATATGATAGCAAGATTTAAGAGTAATAGTTTAGGCTATGTAGCATTAGGCTACAACTCTCAGGTAACCTTAAAGATTGATTTTTGTTCAGTAAGTCGGAAGAACAAGCGCTCCCGAACAGCTTCAAAAATAGACTATTGTTGCATGACAATGCAGGCTGCATCACGTCGCCCCTACCAGTGTCCTGGTGCAAAATTGCGAGCTGCATATAAATTGCAGTCACGGGGAGTAATTAGTGCAAAAATATTTCTTAGGCCCCTTAAAACAGTTATCATGACAATAGTATGCCTGTGTGTATAAGGGCGATGGTGTTGGTGTAGTATACTGAGGTTATCAGCTGCAATAAGCGTTGGTGCTTTCCGATCCTTATCCTTGAGCGCTCCAGTTCTGTAGTAGTATTCATTAACATCCATCTAACAAATAAATCCACCGGGAGAAGCCGGGCACTACTGCTAGAATACAATAAGCTGAGAATACATTGCTTTCAAACACGGCCTCCTAAATACTACACTGTGACACTAATGACACAAGGACATTTGACATAGAAGGCCATGGAAATCGCTGAGAATCGCTCTAGCTTGGCCGGTGAGATTTGTCACGATACTTTGACAATATTATGCCTAAAGCATTATTATGCTTTTCGCACATAGTTACTTTAACTGTAACTTCATTATTATTTTTATTCAGTAACGGTAATTGTAACGCAGTTAGTTTTAAGAAGTAACTCACCAAACCCTCATTGTAAGCCACTACACGACACTAGGCGACACGATACGCGTCCAGGTCACGGCTGGTTTCCGGCTCGGCAATAACGGGTTGAGGGAACTCAAGGAATAATAATAAACCTAACATGGTATTTAATATGTACGCAGAGGCGTGGCTAACTGTGGGTGCGGCCGTGACGTAACAATACAAGATACACCGTAGCTATAAGGCGCAACAACATCTATATAAATAGCATTGTTCAGCTCACGTGTCAGTATAACTATTATTTGACCAAAAAAAAAATTGGGTGTGTGCAACTACGATGCGCGACGATATTTGAACATGACAACGTATTCTCGGACTGATTTGTTTAAACTGTCGCTCTTGCTAAAATTCAGCTTCGCATACATTTTAATGATGTATTTTGTGGAACGGAAAGTTTACATGCGAAATAGAAGAAAAGCCGACTTGCACTTCCAGGGAAACTCCAAACACAACCACTCTTCTCTGAAGTTTTAACTCAACACGATTCGACAGTTTGCTGCTGGCTGTATCTGGGGTAATATGTTCACCCGTTAGCTAGGCTGTAACTGGAGTGATAGACTTGCCCCTAGCCAGCTCGTAAACTGTCGCCTCAGTATTTGAATGGAGATTGTTGGAAGAAATGAAAACGTAAAATCACGCATAATGGGCGATGTACCTAGGTATAGAAAATAGAGATATGCTCTCGCGCACTTTTTATCATTTCAAATGATCTTGTCGACTTCATCGTTATGCTTAGGTCTACCGTTATGCGTTACGGTTACGGTGTGTATGACGTCATCATGTTGGTCAGTGCATATGCACCGAGTCTGAGTTTACTCCTGGGGTCTGGCGTTATGCGATACGGAGACGGAGAGTGCGTGACGTCATGCAGCAGAGTGCACCTCTCGCTTTCCGTTCCCCGCGCGGGAAGCCTAAGGCAATGGGTAATGGAGTCTGTTGAAAGAGTCCTGGGGCTTCGAGTGAAGCGACATATGTAGCATTTGTAGCATGCGTCATTTGAAATTATATAAAGTCTAGTCTCTCAGACTGTATCTTTTTGTAGAACTTTTCATGCTGAACAATTCTTACGCTCATAGTATACAGATATTTTTAACGGTTTGCCCAGCGTAAGCTTAAAAAGCGCACGGACGCCATGTGTTTTTTTTTCGACTTTTTCATTAAAATCGTTAATGCTCGGCTTCGTTTGATCATAAATAAATTATTTTCTACACAAATCTTCCTCAATATATCCTTTACAGAATGGTGACAACCGCATCAGAATCTATCCAGAGGTTCACCCATGATATACAAAAACGACAGTAGCGACACTCGAGCGCAGCAACAGAAGAGAGAAAGAGCGTTAGAACAGAAGAGAGATAAAATGACATCATCATCTTTCACTGTAACACTTTTTCATGAACGTCACTGTGTTCCAACAATTTATTTTGACGTTGTCACGTCAAAACAACATTGTAATGTCAGCGGATTCGGATAACAAACGTGCGTATACGGATAAAAGTCGTTGCGGATGCGGGGCGGATGCGGATAACGTTTTGTTTATCCGCGCAGGGCGCTATTATTGGCTATCGCTGCTGGTGGAAATTCGAAAGATGAAGAGAGCATGTAAAAAAATAACCCTCCATTATTGGCGCTTTGAAAGGAAATGGAACCTTATTGAACTTGGAATGCAGTTAATACAGTTTATACGCCTGGAGCACAATCTGAATACTGGGCGGCTAGATTGGCAAACTGTAATTTGACATGGCTCGATTCCTCTACTTGAAGACAGACGCCCTTAGCCCGTGACGTCATGGGGCGTAGTGCTCGTCTCTCACGTATTTGACCCCTGAGGGTCAAGCTTTCTAGCCTTGGGCAGCGCTCGCAGGTGGCTCCAGTGTGAAATACCACATCAATTACTGGTAAACGTGGCGAATTCAATCAAGCATTTGGGAGTTGATTAAATCCCTACATTGCTGAGGGTAAGACGGATTTACGCGGAGTAGCCATACGTCGCATCACGCGGAACGATTGCAAAGGGTAGCTGGATGATAGTTAAGTTGTTTTTTTTAAGGGGCGGAGCAGAAAGGTTATCTGTCCCTCTTAAAACCGATTAAATTATACAAATTTTGAATTGGGTAATTTTAAATTTAGAGGTGGACGCCTAAATAAAAAATGCCTAAAATAATAGGAAAAAAAAACTAAAAACTAAAATAATTAACAAAAAGATACGGAAAGTCGAAAAATCAAGTATTTGGGTCAATACATACTTGTAAATTTTGATAGTTGCCCTAAACCACTCACACTTATAAAGCGGATGATAAGCTCAGCAGCCACAAGAGTATCATCTGTAAACGGAGGTTTCTTCGTAAATCAGCACGATCGACACACTCGGTTAAAATCTGGGCCACAGTGAATACGGCTCCACAGGTACAAAGAAGGGATGGGGATCTTCCCTTCTTATTAGGTACGAGCACTTGGATCTCGCATGACCTATCCTTAGTCTACACAAAATGACGGACTACCTCCGTGATCGGAAAGAGCTGCGAGTTGTCGATCGCTCTCAGTTTACTGGGCATCAGGTCAGCTATATACATGGGCGCCCGCGGGGTGGGGGAGTAGGGGCCGTGCAATATCCAAATTTGCATATTAATCGAAAGATTTTTCTTATTATTGAACGCCTGTTTTGGAAGCGCTCTTCGCCTTCTAATCTCTTTACTACACCTGCTGTCATTGGTGATTAGACTTCCCAAGTTAGAGAAACTGGCGACTTGTTCCACTATCTTGCCATTAAGCGTAATGTTTGTGTGAATACTTTCAGGATGTTTACTCACAACTAATACCTTGGTCTTCTTAACATTAATGTTCAGACGTAACATTTAACAATCTGGGCATCTTCTCGGAGGCAACAACAATTGCTGTGTCATCTCCATAATCTAATGCATTGTCATGTTACAATTCATCATCATCATCATCATCATCAAGTTTCCACTCCAGTTTCCCGGGTGTAGTTAACGAGCATTCTCGATTTTAGTCTATTTATGTACCACTGCTCCTTCAAGACTTCATCCCAGTTGATTCCCTTCGATGTGATAACTTCCTTCACTTGGTCCAGCATCTCCTCCTAGGTCTTCCAACAGGTCTCTTTCCAGTAATCTGAATATGCAACCATTGTTTTGCAATTCTTCTTTCTGTCATACGTTCGACGTGACCAAGCCATCTCAAACGTGCCCTAGTTATGGTCTCCTTCAGGGACTGATTTATTCCAGCTTGTTCTCCTATCTTCTCATTTCTTACTTTGCCCTTCCTATTTTTTTGAAGCATGCTTCTTAGAAACTTCATTTCTGAAGCTTGAAGTCTGCTGTAATCTTTTTTGGTAGTTGTGCATGTTTCCAACTCATAAGTTAATATAGGGACAACGTATGTTCGAAACAGAGTTTGTTTTGATCTTAGTGGCACTTGCTTATTCCAGTGTAGATATCGAACTTGCTGATAGAATTGACTTGATTTCTGAATACGGTTATTTAATTCACGCTGTATTCTGTTGTCAATTGATATTATGCATCCAAGGTACTGATGTTTATTTATTTATTTATTTATTTATTGCCACAACGGGGCAGTGCCCCAATTACATTAGCAAACAAATAGTTTACTATATAAATAATTCATGCTTTTGGGCTAATGCCGTGTGTATTTTGATTTGAACCATACGTTTCGGAGAAACCTTGCCTCCTTTTTCAATGGAAATAAACGTGGCCAAAGAAAGTATATCAATGAGATTACAAACTAGAAGTTCCGTGACGAACTAAAGAGCCTACTTTTCTTAAAATTTAAGATTCATGCCAATGATTAATCTAAATGGATCTATCTAGAATAATGACGAAATTAAGTTGGTAATATCGAATTTTCTAATTAGTTTGAAATACTGTATACCTGGCATAATGTAGCCTAATAGAGACTACAGTTGGCAGCCCTGGTGACTGAGTATATTCTTAGTTCCATCTCTTAAGGTACAGAATACAAAATGGATAGCATGGACGTTCCATGCAGTTAAACATTGCATTTAACAGCGCGCGTAAAATCATGTTGGCAACAATGACATACATGTATTGGTCAGAAATAATCTGAAATAATATGATCTATTGTTGTGTCAATTTAGAATGAAATCCATTAGTTAGTAGAGAAGTTACATGCATTTTAAAATTGGACCTATCAGCAGGCTTAGAATCATGTTGGCAGCACTGGCGTAGGCCTATATTAGTTACTCCAAATTAATCTAGAATGCCAGGTACTATACGTGCGCAAAGTTTAGAGCTATTGGCTTGCATACTTTCTGATATATTGATATTAGGGTAGCAAAAATGGAGACAGTATTTATTAACAGTTGGCAGCCCTGGTTGCTCCTAAATATACGCATAGTCAGATCTGTTATGGTACACATAACACACACGAAATTTGGTTGAAATCCAAATGATAGTATAGAAGTTACGTGTATTTAAAGTTGGACCTCTCAGCAGGCTTAGAATCATATTGATAGCAATGACGTATATAAGTTACTCCAAATTAATATAGAATGTCAGGTACTATGCGTGTGCATAGTTTAAAGCTGTCTGCTTGCATACTTTCTGATATATTGGTATTTGGATAAAAACAATAGGGAGTGTATTTATTAATAGTTGGCAGCCCTGGTGGCTCTTAAGAATATGCTCATTCATGTCTGTGTATGTACACATAGTACATACGAAATTTGGTTGAATTCTAATTGATAGTGTAGAAGTTATATGCATTTAAAAATTGGACTTATCAGCAGGCTTCTAATCATTTTGGCAACACTGCCATGCATGACCTCCTGGAAATTAAACTGCAATATTATTATCTATACGTGTGCCAATTTCGAAATGGCTCCCATTCATACCTTCCAAGATATCCAACATGGATCTCAAATTTCAATTGCGATTTTTTCAGCAGTTGGTAGCACTGACATCATTTTCAAATATGGCCGTGAGATATTCAGGTATAGATCTTTACTCCTACCGAATTTTGTTTCGATTGCTCCAGCCGTTTAGGAGTTGATAGGGGTGATACACACACAGCCAGCCAGACAGAAGGACAGACAGACAGACAGACAGACATTTGCCCGATCACATAAGTCTACTTTTTCCTCATTTTTGCAAAATATGAAAAGTAGGCTAAAAATGGAAATATAGAAACTCCTCGAAGAATGAGGATGTCCAAAAGAAAAGGGGGGGGGGGAGAGGTGGGAGGGTTAGATGGATATAAGGAAACATAAACAAAAGGGAAGTATTTATATTCATAATGTTGAATTTTGGGCTTATGCCGTGTTTTATTATATATTTATTTATTTATATTATATATTTATATATAATAAAACACGGCATAAGCCCAAAATTCAACATTATGAATAATAACACGGGCCGTGAAAGTCTAAATGACAATATTGGAAGTGTTTATGTTTCCTTATATCCATCTAACCCTCCCACCTCCTTTTCTTTTGGACATCCTCATTCTTCGAGGAGTTTCTATATTTTCACCCTGCCCCCTTTACCTTCTCGTTACTTACTACTCTGTCCGCCGTTCTACCATGGTCCATACAGTAATTTCTGACAGCTGCTCTCTGGTGACGAACAGAGGAATTTATCTATATTTTTGTAATCTCATTGATATACTTTCTTTGGCCACATTGTTTATTTCCATTGAACAAGGAGGCAAGGTTTCTCCGAAACGTATGGTTCAAATCAAAATACACACAGCATTAGCCCAAAAGCATGAATTATTTATATAATAATCCGGGCCGTGAAAGCCTTAATATGCAAAATGGTTTACTGTTTCCAATTGTACGCCCTCCAGCATTATATTAATTTTACTTCTCTGTCTGTTAACAGACATCGCAGCAGTTTTTGTAGCACTTACTTTCAGTCCATATTTTTTCAAATGATCATTCCAGACGTTCAGCCTTTCCTGGACTTCCATCTCACTAATTCCCCAGATAACTATATGATCTGCAAACGCAAATGTCTTATGATCCATATTGGTACAATTAATGAGTTTAATTAGGAACGTTGTTACCTCCTCGTTACCGTACAACGAAACGGTTCCTAGTAACGGCGTAACAAGTGACGCTGGTATTGACGGAGGCCTATATTATAGCTGGATCGATACTTTCCTCCATATTGCCCACTGCTGTGTATCTCTAATCGAGGGACTAGGTCAACCGGATCAAGGAGTGCCTCCGCCCAACCCGTCTTTGATGTTCGGGTGATGCCTGAGGAAACACATTTCATCGCCGTTGACGCACTGATCAACATTCATCATCGCTTCTCATCCTATTTCTACTCTGTCACCACTCAATCCAGCTCTCACACCACGAACGCGATGGGATGCTATTGTATGTACGACTTGTTCGGAGATTCAGTGCTTCTCTACCAAGTCCCCGATTCTTGGATGTCACGGGTAATCTTGAGAACCACTGAATGGATTTTGATGCGGTTTTCACCATTCTGTAAAGGATATCTCGAGGAAGGATTCTGTAGAAAATAATCTATTCATGATCAAAGGAAGCCAAGCAGTAACAATTCAGTGAAAAAGTCGAAAATAACCTGGCGTCCGTGCGCTTTTTAAGCTTACGCTGGGCAAACCGTTAACAAATATCTATTTAATGAGTGTAAGCATTGTTCAGCATTAAAAGTTCTACAAAAATGTCCGTGAGAGCATATCTCTATCATTAATGCATCGCCCACTATAAGTGATTTTACGTTTTCATTTCTTCCAACAATCTCCATTCAATTACCGAGGCGACAGTTGTTTACGAGCTAGCACGTCATGCATTCATAACTGTTCCCGGGCGAAGCCGGGGTGGGTTGCTAGTGAATAATAAATAATAATGCAATTGGTTTTACGTCCCTGTTAACTACTGAGCCAGAGACGCCGGGGTGCCGGAATTTTGCCTCGAAGGGGATCTTTAATGTGACAGTAAATCTACTGACACGGCTCCCTTACATTTGCGCACTCTGAAATGCCGCCTGACTGCGCCGGGATTCGATCCCGCTATCTTGAGCTATCTTGTCTTGGCCGTCGCAGTCATCAGCGCGAGCACTTGTGTGTGTTAATTAACTGATAACTTTTGTTCTTGCGGTGTTAATAGTAGTGTGTGCATTTGCCATTGAGAAGGAGGTGAATGTGGCCTTCAGCTAGGAACCATCCTGGGATTTGGCAAGGAGTAGATGTGGGATGGCTGAGGTAGGAATCGATCCCACCACAGTTTCGCCTCACAAGTCTGATATTAGAAATAAATAAAGGGATTCTGCCTTTTCAATACATATATTAAACCTACTCACAGGTACATGTTTCGAAGGTTGTTAACTCCCTCTTCCTCAGTCTGTACAATAAATATCAAAGATCAATTACCTTTATAAGTACATAAGTGACATGAATACAGTTTATGAAATAAAAAGGCTGAGGAAGAGGGAGTTAACAACCTTCGAAACATGTACCTGTGAGTAGGTTTAATATAAGTATTGAAAAGGCAGAATCCCTTTATTTATTTCTTATAGTTAGTCAATACGGACCTCAATTACTGACATTATGAATCACAAGTCTGAGTTTACCCCGTTTCAATCCCCAGTGCAGAATTTAAAAAATAAAAACATCCTCGGTACCCCGAGGCCATAAAAGGTTGTTGAGGGGACCTTTAATGTGCCAATAAATCTATCGACCCAAGGTTAATGCATTTCGACTAACGTATCGCTATATCGAGGTTTCTGTACGCTGATGGATATCTAACCGGCAACGACGGGCAAAAAACAGCTAAACAGGTACTGTATCTAAATATGATTCGTTCTGCAAATCACGCAATTTAAAATAGATTAATTCGTTTCGAAAACTCTAATTATACTAACAGAATAAATTAGCTACTAGTAATCCGTATGTTGCTATTTATAGTAGGTAGATCTCTTCGAGACCGCACTGCCCGCAAACGGCAAATGAAGCTTAGGCCTATACCATTAACACTTGCCAATTTTTTTAAAAACTGAAGACCGCAGTGCTTCCTTACGGATGTGTCGAAGCGCTTCATGGGGCATTTATTGATTTATTGATTCTTAATATTTCCTTTTTAATACACCTTGAATGTCAAGGAAACGTGTTCAAATTTCCTTCACTAGGTTCGTAATAGTGATTACCAAGGCCAGGATTGTTATGTAATTATAATTCTACATATCCATCATTTGTTAGAGAATTGTTTTATTTATTTATCGTATGGCTTTTAGTGCCGCGAGTGTCCGAGGACATGTTCGGGTCGCCAGAGGCTGTAGCTGCTTCAAGCGGACACCCATAGAGTGAGATACATGTACCGTTCAATTTCAAGTAGTTCCAACTTTCGCTACCAGATGTCAATGATACCTACTTTGTGTGCAGTGTAAAGCTGTTATTGAGACAATACGTAGTATGTCTAAAAGCAATTTCTATTTCATGTAAGTTAGGACAAATGGAGCTATAGTGTGGTTTTTTTTCTGAACAATTTAATTTTTGGTCTTGTCCAGTTCTTGGAATCAACTCTTCAATTGTGTTGATTGATTATGCAGGCAACACTGAAAAGTGGCTACTACCATGTCAATGTGACGCAGGATATAATACTGTAAATTCCAGTCAACGACTAGTCAAATGATGAGTACGGTACGGTCACGATCAGGCAATCTAGTGGGCACGGAATAGCGCATATAATGAGGACCGACCATTATAATCGTGTCTGCAAGCAAGCCACAGGTGTAATGGAAGCTACGAAAGGGTCAGGTATTTCCTTATGATTCTCACTGCTCGTTTTGCAGTTGTGCAACTTAACCCCCTCCAATGAAAGAGATTACCTGACTTTCCCACTCACATGGAAGCTGGTCTGATAACACCGCACGGCGCGCGATCGTGCAGGTCCCACATCAATCACCAGCATTACACAATTCACCGATAGAAATCCACGTCCAGCTCCTGGTGTAGCTGATAGCGTTCCTGGCTGACACCCAGGAGGTCGGCGTTCGATTCCTGGCTCTGCCAAGAAATTTAATTCTGGTCTGAGGGCTGGAACGGGGTACACAAAGCCTCGTGAGGCAAAACTGAGAAGAGATTCCCACCTCATCCATCGTGGAATGTTAGTTAGTTATTGTTTGTTAATGGGCGGAACTACGAGGCCATCTGCCCCTCTTAACACGGATTAAGCTTGCCACGGTGGGCGTGTGGTTATCGTGTTGGACTGCCAACCCCAAGCCTGATTTTTGAAAGGCGACAGAAATCACGACACGCATGTCATACATTGTTGGAACCCATTTGAATTCAGTAGGCAGTGTTCATAATGGCAAAATTAATCTCGGGATTTTCCGCCAACACAAAGTTCCGAATTTCTCTATTAGAAAGCGCTATAGTGTCAACGAGCTTAGATATCTAACCTCCTTGACTTTCATAGTGCTCTAAGGAAAAACAAAATTGAACATGCAAGTTGCCCTCTGTGCATCAAATAACAAAGCTGGCATCCAAGGCCATACGATATTATTATTATTAACACGGTTTAATGTATACAATTTAAGAATTTAGAGGTGGACACCTAATTGTGAAATGGCCGAAAATTAATAAAACAAAAAATTAAATAAGACTGTTAAGTATAATTGTAAACAAAAAATTACGGAAAGAAATTCAGAATTCAACAGGTAGTTCCGCGAAGAACTATACAGCCTATTTTCATATATCCTACTCATGTTAATTGCCTCTATCACCATACAAAATTTCAGTTTGAAGGTTGTGATAGAATCGTTGATATTGAGAGCAGTCTACATATTTCAGATAGTCGCCAGGTTGGATTTTTATTTATGTACTATTACATGAAATTATTGTGTACGTGTGGTATTCAAACTTCAATCGCATAATTAGAACACAAGAAGTAAAAACGAGATTTAAAAATTTCGCACAGCTGCCATCTTGTGGTTCTGAAAACAATTGAAATAAATTAGATGCCAGTGGATTAACAATTGTATAAGCATTAAACGTGCAAAGTTTCACTGCACTCGGATGGTCAAACCGCGAGAAACGTCCATTTAAATATTTATACTTCGCGTCGGCGCCATGTTGGATTTGTGCGCACCAGGTTACTGAAAGTCCTATAGGTAAACGTATGTTCATGGCCTCTATGAACATAAAAAAAATCAGTTTGATTGCTGTAAGAGATTCGTAGATATTGAGAACCGTCAAAATATTTCGGGTGCTCGCCAATTTGGATTGTTATATCTATAGACCATAGAGTTATGTAGTCTACCATTAAAGGAAAATTATTGCGTAGCTTCATTATTCAAACTTTCACTTCGATCGCATGATCGAAATAAAGAAATAAAAACTTTAATTTTAAAATTTCGCACAGCCGTCATCTTGAGGTTATGTAAACAATTGAACTAAATTAGACGCCAGTACATTACAATGTGTATATACATTTGCTGTACCAAGTTTCATTACGTCTGGATGGTTAAATCGCGAGAAAAGTCTATTTAAAGTTTCAACTTCTCTTGCCCGCCATGTTGGTTTTGTAGTTACCAGGTTTTTGAAAGTCTCATGGATGAACTTTTAATAATGCCCTTTTTCACCGTGCACAGTTTCAGGGTGATATCGGTAATAGTTTCGGAGATAATGAATGCTGGTGAAATATTTCGCACAGCCGCCATGTTGGATTGGTGAGACACAATAAAATTTTAGGGGCACGGTCGGGGCCGGCCAGAATGGTGCTATGATCTTACCGAGTTTCATTGAAATCGCTTCAGCCGTTTAGAATTTATTAGGGGACAAACACACACACACACACACACACAAGAATCACTCACATGCACACACAGTCAGACACACGGACGAAAGGTTATCTCATAAGCCTATTTTTTTTATCATAAAATGAAAATAGGCTAAAAAAGAACAACGTCTTTGAGTCAATGATCACTTGTAAGTTTAGATTGCTGGCCCTAACTCACTCTCACGAGGTCAGCAGCCACCACGTCATCCGCTAATAAAGTTTGAGTGCCATCTGCAAATCAAGGTATGTTTATAGATGAGCAAGATCCACACACTTGGTTAAAATATGGGCCACATCGTGGAGTGTAGGCTACCCCGTTCCACCCCTCACATTAGAATAAGATTTCTTGACAGAGCCAAGATGCTAATCACAGAGCCACGATGCGGACATTGATTACTGCCCATACGATTTTATAACACTCATCGCTTCTTCGGGTTTTCTTGCAGAGAGAACGACTGGTCGGTCACCTTACGATTAATTCTAGTCTACTGAAGATTCCTCCCCATTTTTTTAAAGTCAACTCTTGATTAAACAGGAACAATAAATTTAAAGTGGAAACAAGCAGTTTCCCATTCACAAGCTCGTCTGTGAAAGGTCGACGGCCGATGAGAATGCACTTCATTCATGAAGGTTGAGGACCTGGTCGTAGTATTTTCTCTAACTTCCTTGTGAGGCTTACAGCGCAGGTTTCACCTCGACCGGTCTACGTCTGTCGCTGTGTGACCTCGTAAAGGGGTCGGGACCGCCATAACGGAGGGGAAAGTGCAGTAAGCATCGCGCTGTGTGGCTGCCAGGAATCGATAGGTACAAGATTCGCGACCATGAACACATTGTACTGGATAAAAGTCGAAAAAAAAAAAGGCCTTCCGTTTAAAAGCGCCCAGGGCAAGGCTATCTGCGGACTCGGAAGAAGAGTGGGCTCGAACCCTACCGTCGTACGACTTGAAACGGTTACCTCTGATTTCCCATTTTCTACTCCAGGCAAATGCCGGGAAGGTCGTTAGATAGGCCACGGCCAATTTCTCTCAACTGCTTGTTCTATTTCATGAATTTTCTCACTTATCAATAATTGATATTCCTCTTATGAGGTCGTTGTTATGAGCATCCGGCCGTAAAAGACACTGCTACTTAAAAAAGTCATCTCACTACGTCCCCGATCTAATAGAAATGGAGACAAACACACAAATAAATTAAATAAATAAATAAATAAATAAATAAATAAAATAAACAAAAGAAATAAAATAAATAAAATAAATAAAATAAATACATAAATAATTAAATAAATAAATAAAATCATCTGTGTATAAATATGCCGACTTTTCACTGTTTCTTAATAATACTAATTTTTGGTGGCAATTGTCTATTTGAACTACAATGGAAGGAACCGAAATCCCTGGATTGGAGTTTTAATCTGCTAATAAATTAACTGACAAGTCTCTTGCTAAGTTTTCAGGCAGGGAAAGATACACATTTCAGTTAAGAAATAACACTCTTTAGCGTGTTAAACATACCTTACTTTCCTTGAAATGTATTTTTTCTTTCCCTTTTACACATTTTTAAAATTATCAGTCCGTCTACAATGTAAAATGTACATAATGCAATAATGTATTTAACACTCGTCCATATACCATAATCATTGTTATCTTCCTTTCAAACAACGAGAGACATTTTCACGATTATGACCCACGGGACCTTCTTTTTACGCGGAATCCGAACTATCGGACGTGACATCTCGCATGTCTAATCAGGTATCGAAACCGATCCACCTTCGTGAGAGGCAAGCAGTCCTGACCAATGCGCCGTCACTATCATGACAAACTGGTTGCTATTGTCAAATAACTAAATAATTCATTATTTTGTTCACTTTAAATAAAATACTAATGTTCTGCCTTATTAGTCGCCTATAGCCATATCCCTCGATTAGTTGAAATAAACTCCATAATAAACCGGACTGAACCTAACACACAGAACGACGAGTTATCAAACCAAATGTGTCCCACCATACTGGGAGCTGTCCCAATTAGTCAACATTCCGTTGCGAACGGGAAGCTCAGGACGATGAGAATTTATAGCTGGTCGCAAATGGGAAACTTCATGAACCGTCGCAAATGGAAATAGTCGCAAAAGGGAAGAAACCGTTTGGAGATCCAAATACAAGAGGACTTTTAATCCGTTGTTTGCTCCACTCTTATAGTAACTTATCATGACGTCATATATCCGCAGGCCAATGCTGCTACATGATGTTTAACTACTTAAGAGAGACTATGCAAACATTTTATATACTCAACACGACACCGCAGTTCCTCATAGGACTCTCAGTAGCAGTTATCATTCTCAGAGATGTTGAAAATTAATTCATGGCCTTGCGACTTCGTGGTCATTTAATCCCGCGCACTTGCGTGCATGAACCTAGGTACATCTTCTATATATATAAAAATCAATGTAACGTGATAGTTTGTCTGTGGGTATGTCTGTATGTCTCCTATGCGTTCATATACCATTCGTCCGATTGCGATGAAACTTGGGTGAGATGTTCAGTACACTCCAAGGAAGGTTTCTGACTTAGTAAATCCATTTTACAATAGGTAGCGCACGCGTAGATTCAACAAATGAGCGACGATGCGCGAAGCATTTCAACAAAGTCCCGTATGTGTTCATATACCATTCGTCCGATAGCGATGAAACTTGGGTGAGATGTTGTGTACACTTACGTGAAGGTTTCAAAATTAGTGAATACATTTCACAGTAGATAGCGCACAAGTAGATTCAACAAATGAGCGACGACACGCAATGCGTTTCAACAAAGTCCCGTATGCATTCATATACCATTCGTCCGATAGCTATGAAACTTGGGTGAGATGTTGTGTACACAGCAGGGAAATTTTCTGGCTTAGTACATCCACTTTACAATAGGCAGCGCACGAGTAGATTCAACAAATGAGCTACGACGCGCGAAGCATTTCAACAAAGTCACGTTTGCGTTCATATACCATTCGTCCGATAGCGATGAAACTAGGCTGAGATTTTGTGTGCACTCCAGGGAAGGTTTCTATCTTAGTAAATCCCTTTAAAAATAGGTAGAGCACGAGTAGAATCAATAAATGAGCAACGGCGCGCGAAGCGTTTCAACAAAGTGCCATATAATTTCATATACCATTCATCCCATAGCGATGAAACTTGGGTGAGATGTTGTGTACACTCCAGGGAAGGTTTCTGGCTTAGTACATACATTTTACAATAGGTATCGCAACAGTAGATTCAATAAATGAGCGATGACACGCGAAGCGTTTCAACAAAGTCCCGTATAAAGTCATATACCAGTCGTCTGATAGTGATAAATGTTTGGTGAATTGTTGTGTACACTCCAGGAAAGGTTTCTGGCTAAGTAAATCCATTTTACAATACGAACCGCACGTTTATATTCAACAAACGCGTGACTACGCGCGAAGCGTTTCGACAACGTCCCGTATACGTTCACATACCATTCATCCGATTGCGATGAAACTGGGGTGAGATGTTGTGTACACTCCAGGGAAGGTTTCTGGCTGAGTACATCCATATTACAATATGTAGCGCAAGAGTAGAATCAACAAATGAGCGACGACACGCGAAGCGTTTCAAACAAGTCCCGTATGCATTTATGTACCATTCGTCCGTAGCTATGAAACTTGGGTGAGATGTTGTGTACACGTCATGGAAAATTTCTGGCTTAGTAAATCCACTATACAATATGCAGCGCACAAGTTGATTCAACAAATGAGGGACGACGCGCGAAGCGTTTCAGCAAAGTCCCGTATAAGGTCATATACCATTCTGCCGTTAGCGGTGAAACTTGGGTGAAATATGGTGGGCACTCCAAGGAAGGTTTCTGGCTTAGTAAATACATTTCACAGTAGGTAGCACACGAGTAGATTCGACAAATGAACGACGACATGCGGAGCGTTTCAATACAGTCCCCTATGTCTTCATATCCCATTAGTCCGATAGTGATGAAACTTGGGTGAGATGTTGTGGACACTTACGTGACGGTTTCTAACTTAGTAAATACATTTTACAGTAGGTAGCGCACGAGTAGATTCAACAAATGAGTGACGGAGCGCGAATCGTTTAAACAAAATCAGGTATGCGTTCATATACTATTCATCCGATTGCGATGAAACATTGATCAGTTATTGTGTACCCGCCAGGGAAGGGGACTTAGTAAATCCATTTCACAATAAGTAGCGCAAGAGTAGATGCAACAAATGGGTGACGACGCGCGAAGCGTTTCAACAAAATCCCCTATTGCATTCATATAACATTCTTCGATTGCGATGAAACCTTGATGAGTTATTGTGTACACGCCAGGGAAGGGCTTCGACTTAGTAATACATTTCTCAATTGGTAGCGCACGAGTAGATTCAACAAATGAGTGACAGCGCACGAATCGTTTAAACGAAACCCCGTATACGTGCATATACAATTCATCCGATTGCGATGAATCATTGATGAGTTATTGTGTACACGCCAGGGAAGGGTTTCGACTTAGTAAATCCATTTCACAACAGGTAGCGTACGAGTAGATTCAACAAATGAGTGACAGCGATGAAACTTTTGAAAGTTGTTGTGCACGCTTCCACGAATGGTTCTAAATTAGAAAATCCATTTTACGATAGCTTAGAGGCAGCTAACATGTTGTGTATCCAAAAGCACTTCAAGAAACAGAATTTCAACGCCAACACTTTCTTTGATTGGCATTGCAACGCATGCCGGGTACAGCTTGTAACCTATATAATATCTTCCTTATGGACAATGACAGGTTCACAAAGAAAATCTGGAATTTTCTAAAATCCAAAATATCTAGAACAATGTGGTCCAAGAGCGTGAGAAAGATCTGAGAGGGATAGGCATTGCAAATGATAAAATAAATGTCAGGGACAGTTTCACAAGGACTGTGAAAAACCATCATGGTTTTTATAGTGGATTCAAAACCCAGGAAACAGAGAGGATATCGGCTTCGGTGGCGTAGTTGGTAGCATGCTGAGTTTCTATGCCCAAGATTGCGGGTTCAAACCCGGCCGAAGTCATCGGATTTTTAAGAGCGTTAAAAATCCCTCAGTATGCCTTCCTTTGGAGGGGAAGTAAAGCCGGTGGGCTCATGTCATAGATTTATGGCATGTAAAAGAATCTACCACTAACTACAATTGTGTCAAGCTAAATTTGTAGGTTAGATTTGATAAACGCTCTGTTAAGTTCCAACGTTCAACGCCAGGTGCCGGTTGCGGTGGCATCTAGTAACCAAGTTCACAGATAGGTGTCGTTACGGTAGCAGTTGGTAGCAAAAGTAGGAACTACTCGAAATTGAACGTCTGCAGTCGCTTACCTGAATTACAGATAACACACACTAATACAGCCATCAGCATTTACACCGGTTATCAGACAGATTCTACACACACCCTAAGTACACGGGGCTACATGACCGCGTTGTCGCAGTTCCTAAACAGAGGAGGGGCGTGGTGGCTCAGCGGTCTAGCTGAATGCTTCTCACCAAGGCGGTCCGGGTTCGATTCCCGGTCAATGCATGTGAGATTTTCGAAGTGAAATGCCATGTCCTGTGGTTCGGATTCCACGTAAAAAGGAGGTCCCGTGGCTCATGATCTCGAGATTAACGGTCACGTTAAACGACAATCTTCCTTCCTAAACAGAGGAACCAACCAACCCTTCCATTTTATAGAATTGCAGACAAGAAAAATCAGGCCATGGGTGCGGATTTTGGAACATCATGTTTGTGTGTGTCAGAGAGCTGTGACCTGCATCATACGAGTAGCCTAGTCTTGGAGTTCCTTGACAGAGAAGATATTCATTCCGTTATTTGTTCAACCATGAGACTTGTGGGAACACTCTAGTCCACGGTACAAGGTTTCACAACGGCTGTATAAAGAACGTCTTTGACATACGAACTCGCGAGTGAAAGGGAATTGGGCAGGTAAGGACGTAGCCAGAACGCTGAGCAGGCTAAATTCTATTTATTTATGTTTCTAATAGCTGTTTTAACCCGGTGGTGCCCAGGTGGTGTTTAAAGACGCAAAGAGTATTTAAGTAGAACAGTAGTTTCCTTTAAGGTGGAAGATACAGATTAAAGAGCAAATGAAGGAATAGTTTTAATTTTATGACCGAGTCTGTCATAAAGCTTGTACAGCAATTACACACATTTCCTTAAAATCAAACATAATTTCTACCGGAAGCAACTAAAAAGTGTTCAAAAAAATTAACCTTTTTTATTTCTTCAAAAATTCGGCCTTAAAAAGATTTTTTTACCAGAAACAACTTGTAAATTTTCAATTAAGCTACATTATTTAAAAAAAAGAATGTTCATGAAAACAAACTTTTTTTCAGGAACCATCTGTAAATTTAAATTTCTAATTTAAAAATAATTGAACTTGGTGGGATTTTTTTAACCAGAGACAACTTGTACATTTTCATTTTTAGCCTACTTTCGATTTTTGCAAAAAATGAAAGTAGACTTATGAGATCAACACAGGGCGAAAAAAGTGTGTCTGTGTGTGTGTGTGTGTGTATGTGTGTGTGTGAGTCTGTGTGTGTGTGTATGTGTGTGTGTGTGTCTGTGTGTGTGTGTGTGTCTGTGTGTGTGTGTGTGTGAGTGTGTGTACTCTGAATGTCTGTCCCCCCCTATCAATTCGAACACGGTGAATGCGAATTGAACGAAATTTGGTACAAAGGTAGCACTAGCAAAGAACACCTCAGTGTCATGTTTTATATCGCCGCCATCTTGACGGAAACGTAATGGCGGCCACACAAATGTTCAAAGCTTAAATCAAATTACGACTAACCTAATCATCCGATCTCTACCAAATTTTGCAACAACATACCTTTATGGGGGGAGCATCCTTTGACAAAACTAATAGGTCATCAGCTTAATAGTTTGCGGATGGCGACCATCTTTGTGTGAAAATCGATTCCCCCTATTAATTCGAACACGGTGCAACCGAATGGAACGAAATTTGGTACAGAGGTAGTACTAACAAAAGACACCTCAGTGTCATGTTTTATATCGCCGCCATCTTGACGGAAACGTAATGGCGGCCACACAAATGTTCAAAGCTTAAATCAAATTACGATTAACCTAATCATCCGATCTCTACCAAATTTTTCAACAACATACCTTTATAGAGGAAGCATCTTTTGACCAAATGACTAGGTCATTAGCCTAATAGTTTGCGGATGGCGGTCATCTTTGTGTCAAAATCGATTCCCCCTATTAATTCAAACACGGTGAAACCGAATGGAATGAAATTTGGCACAGAGATAGCACTAGCAGAGGGCATCTCAGTGTCATGATTTATATCGCCTCCATATTGACAAAAACGTAATGGCGGCCACACAAATGTTTAAAGCTTAAATCAAATTACGACTAACATAACCATCCATTCTCTACCAATCTTTGCAACAACATACCTTTATGGAGGGAGCATCCTTTGACCAATCTAATAGGCCATTAGCCTAACAGTTTGCTGATGGCGGCCATCTTTATTTCAAAATTGATTCCCCCTATTAATTCGAACACGGTGGAACCGAATGAACGAAATTTGGTACAGAGGTAGCACTAGCAAAGGGCACCTCATATTCATGTTTAATATCCCTATAGCACGTTGTATTTCAACAAGCTACTACAACCAACATTCAATCATACTCCTTGAAAAGGACAAAGAGTTATAACAATACCCATGCATTTAGGAGAAAGTAGGCTATATGTTCTTTACTGAACATCTTGTTTTTTAATGAAAACACATTCTTTTTACCAGAATTCTTAACTTTTAATTTAAAAAAATTGTATTGAAAACAGATATCTTTTCTACCAGAAACAACTTGTAAATTCGGGGCACATGCCTTCGCTGTTCATCCCCTTAGAACAACAATAACTAATAACGACTTTTAAATTTTTCAAAATTATAAAACATATTTTTTATTCAGTTTTTCAAATTTAGATCTGGCTTTGAATTGTCCTTTGTCGTTTCCCTCCCAACTCTGATATTTACTGTACATGATCTTTTTTAATCATTTTCCTTTTCTTAAGGAAGGAAGCTAGTTATTGTAGTTTTAAGGGGAAAAGGAAGCTTGTAGTTTTACGTGATCGTTAATCTCGAGATCATGAGCTACGGGACCTCATTTCAAGGTGGAATCACAATCACAGGACATGACATTTCATTTCGAAAATTTCTTATGTATTGACCGGGAATCGAACTCTGTCTACAGACGCTACCAGAGTTCCCTTGCAAGACTTAAAATGAAAATGTGACGCGGTTGGAGCGTAGCCGCGTTGCTCCTAATGGCCTGGAGAGCAGGAGATTCAGGTTCCAATACTGATTGCCGTCATATTTCTACACAACAGATATGACCGCCCTAATACCATTTATAAGTTTCAATATATGATTTCATTATTTTCCTCGGTCTGGCTATGACATACATCGAGATCTTGAGAGATCCACACACTTCCCCTGTTAGTCAATATTATTTAAACAGTCTAAAGAATTATCCATTTATTGATGAGAACTCCACGAAGGGAACAAACAGTTCCTTTAAATCCATGTCACACCGCCACTAATATTTAACAGTCTCTAACAAGGCTTGTATCGATTACGCAATGACCTGAACCGCATATGCTGAAGCTCCAGTCAGTCGGGCACGAGACCAATACATGGATTAACCCTTAACCCGGATAACGAAGCCTACTTCAAGATTGGGGGGGTAAAAAGTTCAACACACATCCAACTGCACGGGTCTGATGACCAAGACGTACCAAGCCCCCAATATGAATTAATTGCAACAACAAGTTAATACTCACTCAGACAAGTAGAGCAAGTAAAAGCCTTTCAATAAAATTAAGAATCTTGGCGCAAGCAGTAGGCATTTGAGGGTGCACAAATGCACGGGAGCCGTGTCAATATATTTAATGGCACGTTAATGATCCCCTTTAGGGCAAATTTCCGGCACCGTGGAGTCTCTAATAGTCACAGTAGTTGAAAGGTACGTAAAATCAATAATATTATTAATTATAAAATTTAAAAATCATTTAGTTTGCTGAGTGTGAAAATGAAATGGTTGACTGACTGATGTGCAATTAAAAAAAAGTAAAAAAAATGATAAAATATAGGAGATATGAGGTAAACGACGAAGGAGAGCTCAAAGTAAGGAAACATTCTCGAAATTGTATATAAAAAAGTTATAATTAGAATTTTTTAAATTTCGAAGTTAGTTTGTGGTAGCTAAAATAAGGTGTTTCCTTGAAAAAAAATAATGGGGGATAACAGAGAAAAATGCTAAGCGGAAGGATGTACATTGTGCTATTGTACCATATTCTCAATAAACCAAGGCCTATGTTAGACACTATTAACGAGATCAAGAATCCCCTGTATAACCTGGAACACTTAAAGAGGACTCATAGTTTATGCGAGGCGGAGAAGAGATTGGTCGTTAATAGTTGAGATCGTTCTTTTGGCATACATCATACAGATTAGCCCACGACACAAACTAATTAGACCAAGTAATGTTTTTAAGTAGCAAAAGCATATGACGCGGATAGTACTTAGACATAGCGTTAGTAACATAGTACTCAGAGCAACAAGTAGAGAGCACCACCGGCGGTAGGTACGAAGCTAACAGATCTCGGAGCATTCAGTCCGAGGGGAGGAGCTTGGATCGAGAACGGACGCTACAGGACTAAAGTTTCTAAAACCAGTTGACATAACCTTATTCCATTCTAGTGTAGTGTATCATTTGTGCATTCGCCACATCGAGATATAACAATACAATTTGACCACTAGTAACATACTATAATAACAATAATAATGCAAAAACCATGGAAGTGAACTACACTGTCTGTAAATAAGTTCGAGGCATTACGTAAGTTTTTAGAAACTTATGTAATCTAAACATTGACTATATATTTGTGAATAAGTGTAATTCATAAACATCGTAAATTAACTATAATACAGGATCTGAAGATGAACGCTTGACGATCGAAACAAGTCATCCAATTAAGTCCCCCATTTTGTAGATAAAAGCGTGTTATTTTGTAATAATAGGCCTATCTTGTTTCTTTCAGGCTAGGACATGTAAATACTTGTTTCCCACCAAATGTAATTGGGCATAATGTGTTGACCGACTGGAAAGATTTCTTCAATAGAATTAGGCAACACTGCAAAATGGCTTCTATCACTTCACTTGGAAATGAGTAGACTATAATGCTATGAAACAGGGTGCACTCAGCCTCATGAGGACAATTGAGTAGCTGTCTGACAGTGAGGCAGCGCCCCGATCACGGAAACCAAGATTAACGGCCGAGGGGTCCCGATGCGCTGATCACCTGCCACCCCAATATCTGGAGGCCAAATGGATAGGCAGCGGTCGCTTGGTAGGCCTAGGCCCTTCATGTGCTTAGTACCAGGAGGAGATTTATGACAGCCTAGGGGCAGATGACCTCGCTCGCTGTTCCACCAATTAAAGCAACCATCATTATCATAATATGACAAGCACAGTCATAAAATGAATAATGTTACTTTTCTTTCTTTCTTTCTTTCTTTCTTTCTTTCTTTCTTTCTTTCTTGTCTCTTGAAGCTGTTATTTTCCCTCTATTTCTTGCACTTTGAATCCCCGTAATTCAGGTAAACATTATGCAGAGAACGCCCAAGGATTCTGATCTGAATAAGAAGTGGGTTAATGGTGTATTGAATATGAGACGTAGTCTCGATCCTCGAGGTCTGTTTTTATCCTTCTGTAATTAAAAGCATTTTACGATATGCAAATTTATAGTTAAGGAGCAGTCCGCTATGTTTTATGTTCGTCATATTCTAGAAACAGTTAGCAGTACTGCGTAGATAATGAATTCCATTAGGACTTAGGACCTAATAAAATAGTTGATTAGAGTTGATTAGTGGTTTTACTTGGTTATCAAAACGATGCTGTACTGATCAGTAGGGCTAGGATGTTTATAGAAAGGTATATATTCTTTACCTTTGCATATGTTGTTGTTGTAGTTTGAGTCTTTAGTCTTTTGACTGGTTTGATGCAGCTGTCCATGCCTCCCTGTCCTGAGCTAATCGTTTCATCTCTACATAGCTACTACACCCTACATCCGAGGGAATCTGTTTAACATATTCTAACCTTGGTCTACCCCTACAGTCCTTGTCCTCGACCGTTCCTTCCATAACTAAGCTTGCTATTCCTGGGTGTCTTAGTATGTGTCCTACCAACCTATCTCTTCTCTTCATTAGCAGTCGCCAGAAACATCTCTCCTCTCCCACTCGTCTTAATACCTCTTTGTTTGTAACCCTATCTACCCATCTGATATTCATCATTCTCCTGTAACACCACATTTCAAACGCTTCAATTCTCCTCTTTTCTGCTACACCAATAGTCAAAGTTAAACTTCCATAGAGCGCCACGCTCCAGACAAAGGACTTAAAAAATGACTTCCTAATACCTAAATCTATATTCGATGTCAACCGATTCCTTTTCTGTAGAAATGCTTTCCTTGCCTGAGCTAACCTACTTTTTTTATCCTCTTTGCTTCGTCCATCACTGATTATTTTGCTTCCTAAGTAACAGAAGCCTCCTTTGCATATACATAACTAAAAATGATAAATGTCCATGAATTAGAATCTTAGCTATCATATAACTACATTTTACTGTTATATATTTTTACATAAGTTATTCTGTCTCTTTATTTTACATATTTGATTATAATGAGATTTTATTTTACATATTTTTACTTTTCTTTAATGTAAACATACATATTCTTTTTCTTACTGTTAAGAAAATATTTTTTCGCAAGTGAAATATAATTATTCAAAACAGTCAGTATGACAACATTTGCTCACTAAAAACTAAGGTACATAAAACAGATTTTCCAACCAATTCATAAGCTGCTGAGAACGTGCCAGGAAAGAATTCCAAGAAAGGTATTAATGGAGATAAGGCAGGGTGTGACGTGAATTCCCATCCCCTTACGTATTTTCTCATACATACTGTTACGTGCAAAAGTCCGTCCCAACGTTTTTAAAATCCATCTCCCCTCTATACATGTGTTCCCTGCCATTTAAAGCGCCCGCCTGATGGCTTGGTTCCGCAAATGAACTCGAGATGGCAGTTTCTATCGGACTTCGGCGCCTCTAGCCGTGGTTGTATCTTCGACCGCTAGAGTGAGTGAGTGAGTGAGTGAGTGAGTGGTGTCTTCTGATCTCATCCTAATCGAGACATATTTGAAGGATATTGTATTCTACGTCATTGAACAAAAGACTATATATACATCATGCCGCCAAAATAATTATACAATATGCACATTGTTACTTGATGTGTCAAGCTGTGATTGGACAATTACAATTAACATGAATGCAGTGCGGTATTTGACTTTGGATTCTCCGCCATCTTGGCGTCTTGATAGTCTGTCGTGAAGAAAGCAACAAGCCGGCTGTTGGTGAAAGAGTGTCTCTCCCTGTGCTTGGGCCCCTAGCCACTTCGAAATATGGATATATGCTATAAGGAATTGCCTGCGCTCTTAAGGCTGTATTTTCGCCATTTCGCATTGAAGATGAAGAATGAAATAATAAGATTCGCAACTAGATGCAAACAGGAGTGCTTGTTTCCAAAACGGCGCATGTGCGTGTTAGCCATTTTGAGGCCATATAGTGCTTTATAATATTTTTTAAATTTGTGTGTTAATTATTTTATTATTATTGTGTCTCCACAGAGAAGTTTTTAAGGTACGTAATTATTTAATATATATATATATATATATATCCACGAACCTACTACGGTGTCGTAGCAGGCGGAGAGGTGATACTCCGACGTGGCGCGTCCCAGGTGGCGGATAGGGGGGTCCTCACCGGCTTGCCGGCGGACTTGAGCAAAATGAAATAGCTCTCGCGGACCAAACACACAACAACCTCTACGGTTAACAACCGCAGTTGTAACTCGGAGCTTGCTCCATACAAGGTTGACTACCTTTGAAAGTCAAACATGGAAGGAAATCTTTTAAGGAATAATCCACCTAGACTGCATTCGGATACGGTGGGCAGTCACCTGAAAGATACCCTAGATGAGTCGGAGCATCTAAAAATACCCCCGACAGATACAAAACCCAAATTTAGACTGAAGATAGGACAGATAAACTATATAGCAACACACAATATAAATTCCATCATACAGCCAGGAAAACTCAAAATTTTGACAGACGAAATGGATCGCAAAGGGATTCTAATAACCGGGCTTCAAGAAATGAGAAACACCGATCAGGAACCAATAAAATCACAAGGGTATAGAATTTACAAGGGAATTCCAGGAAAAAGAGTAATGAAGCAATGTCCACAATTCGGAACAGGATTTGTAGTCAATCTCAAAATAATTGAATCCATCATAGAATTTAAAGCATTATCCCCTAGGCTCTCGACACTAACTCTAAAAGCTGCAAATAGAACATATACCATTCTAAATGCCCATGCCCCAACTAATGATAAAAATAATAAGAAAGAACACATAGATGATGTGGAGGGATTTTGGGAGCTTTTAGATCAGACAGCAACAAACATAAATAAATGTCACACCAAAATTTTAATTGGAGACTTTAATGCCCAGTTAGGAAAGGAAAAAAGATATAGAGACATAATAGGAAAATGGCCAGCACAGAGAAGAACAAACAGGAATGGCATAAGACTGGTGGAATTTTGCAGAAACCATGATATGATCTCCAAATCAACTTACTTCAAGAGAAGATCAAATAAACTCAAGACTTGGAAACATCCAGATTGGAAAAAAGGTGAATGGCAACTAGATCATGCTTGTATGGATAAGAACTATCACAGGGAGATCTACAATGTGAAAGTTCTGAGAGGAACAGATACTGGATCGGATAATTACATGATAAAGATTAAAATTAAATTTACCCCGTTGATAAAGAAAAAATCTCACCTAAAAAGAAGAGAACATACGACCCTCATAAACTAATAAATAACAAGGGATACAAAGAACGAACTAGATATATTAAAATAACAGATGATCTAGAGGAAATAGTTCCCGAATTGAAACAAATAGCTGAACAAGTAGCCCCTATAAATCCAAGGAAGAAACACCAATGGTGGAACGATGAGTGTGATAATACAGTGGAAGATAGACATCAAGCCTGGTTACGGTATCAGAGTCAAAAAACAGATGAATCACACTTGGATCTCATAAAACAAAGGAAGATAACTCAAAAAATAATACGAGGGGTTAAACGGCTATACCAAAAGGATATACTTCTGATGATCGAAACAAATAGCGCGAAAACAAACTCAAGAGATTACTACAAAATTTTTAGCAAACAACTACAAAGATATGAACCTCCAACATTAATGTTAAAAGACAAAAATGGCGAGTTAGCTCATAGTAATAAAAGAAATACAGAAATTTTAGCAGAAACATTCAACAAGTAGCTAAATTGCGAAGATCCACCAGAACTGCTTCAAATAAATACAGACACCACTATTAAAACACCATCAGAAAACATAAATCCACCCACAATCCAAGAAGTCTACAAAGCGCTGAGAGAGCTCAAAAACTACAAAGCGAGTGGAGAAGATCAAACATTTGCAGAATTGTGGAAATATGCAGCAGAACCAGTAAAGATTTCATTACACCAATGCATAGTGAACATTTGGATCAAAGAAGAACTGCCAGACCATTGGACTACTGCTATAATACATCCATTACACAAGAAAGGAGAAAAATCAAATCCTGACAACTATCGAGGAATTTCCCTTTTGGATATCACATATAAAATCATGTCACGAATTCTATATAATCGTTGTAAAGATCAATTAGAACTGGAAATAGGGGAATATCAAGGTGGATTTCGGCCATGGAGAAGCTGCCCTGAACAGATAATCACCTTAAAATTAGTAATGGACTACTACAAACGTAGACAAAAACAGCAAGTCATAACCTTCGTAGACTTCAAAAAAGCTTATGATTGTATACATAGATCTTCATTGCTGAAAATACTTAGGAATTTCGGACTTCATCCCAAATTAATAAAAATTATAAAACTAACTCTAACAAACACCAAATCTAAAGTAAAATTCAGAGGAGAAATATCTGAACCGTTTACGATTAAAACAGGATTAAGGCAAGGAGATGGTTTATCGCCTCTACTTTTCAATTGTGCTTTGGAATATGTAATGAGGGAATGGTACAGGGAAAATCCTAGGAACATAAGAATTGGAACCAAGAAAGATCAAATAGACTTAAATTGCTTGGGATTCGCAGATGACTTAGCGTTACTGGCTAATAATATTCAAGAAGCCAAAAATCAAATAATAAGCCTACAAAATATAGCACAAAAAATTGGACTTCAGATATCATTTGAAAAGACAGAGATAATGGTAGCAAATCCACTTGTAATCAATCACATAACAGTAAATAACAAGAAAGTTAAAATAGTGAAGCAATTTAAATACTTAGGAGAAATTATAACTTACAACTTGGATGAGAAACCTGCATGGCAAGAAAGAACTAATAAAATGATAAAAGCCCAAAAATTAACATGGTCTACATATAAAAGAAAATGTCTATCAATCGCAACAAAATTAAAACATTACAAGACGGTGGTTCAACCAGAGGTGACCTATGGAAGTGAAACTCTTTTTAAAGTTACTCAGAAAAACAGAATCGACAAAATTTTAAAAGTAGAAAGAAGAATAGCTAGAACATGCATAAATAAAAAATATCAGAAAGATGGACAGTGGCGGATAGTACCAAATGAAGTGGTATACAGAGAACTGGAGCCCATCACTGATACTATTCGGAAGAAACGGCTTTCTTTCTTTGGTCACATCATGAGGACACCAGAAACCAGGTTATCTAGAAAAATTGTAGTGAAACTTTGGAATATGAAACAACAAGTAGGATGGATTAAGGAAATTAGAGAAGATATGAAAGAATTGGAAATAACCTTGGATGACTTGCAAAACAAAACAACAAAATTAAAAAAAACTGAGAGATATAAAAATAAGATTTCAGGCTAAAATAGACAAACGTAATACAGTAAAAAGGGTATTTACAGATGAGGAACGCCTGAGAAGATCAGAGCGAATGAAGAGCTACTGGGCGACTCGGAAAGGAAACTTACTGAAGAAGAGGACCAAGAAATGATTGACTTAAGTGGTCCAATGAGGCCGTAAAAGCAGAAGAAGAAGAATATATATATATTGTTATGGAGCTCCGATATTGGCCTTATATTAATGTTTTAATTCTGTATTTTGTTTCGCCTGGTAGGCCTAATTTTTCTGTTTTGCTAATGTTACCAGATATGTAAATGTTGTTGTTTTCCTTCGTACCTTCTGGAGACACGTTTCTAGTTTATTTTACGTTGTAAATTTTTATTTATTTAGTTTTTGGTAGTCTTTGGGATAGCCCTATTATTAATTTGATTTACGATCCGTTGCAGCCTAATATGCCTCGTGTCAATAGTGTTAAGGCGTAATTCTTTCCTCCCTTTCTGTTCTCTCTGGTGATTTTAAATTAATTTTAAGCTAATTGTTTGCCGTAATTCGATTGGACATGCGGTCATCTATTTGGTGGCCATGTTTGTTTTTTGTTTTGCCCGAGTGCATTCTGGTCTTGAGAGTGCATTCTCTAGGCGTCGAGCGGGAGACTCAAACGTGTTGTGGTGCTCGCTTAGTATGTTTTTGTTAATCTTGTTGGTTTAACTTTGTGTTTTTGTGAGTGTTCTCGAGTTTTTCTCCGTCATGAAAATCGTGGATTTGTTAATTGATCCTATTTTTATTTTATTAATTTAATTTTAAATTTTTCGTTTCATCGTGGCCTTGATGTCTGCATGTCGGGTCGGTATTGCGTACCTTAGTAAATTATCAAGCCCTTTCTCATTTGGTAATACCTGTATTCTTTTTTTTTTGTTTATCTTTTGGGCATTATTATTTTAATTTTAAATTAAATGTTTTCATTTCGCTCAGCAAGCATGTTAAACCGTCTCTTGCCTACTTATGTAAATAACTTGTGTTGGCCTTAAGCCATATGCATCACCAGAGAGAGGTTGTTGTGGCCATCGAGTTTCTTTGCCTTTTGTTAAATTTTTATTTTTCTTGACCCCTTTTGGTAATTAAATTCTCTTTTAAATATTAAGCATCTGTTGTGGCATTATTTCGTCGGCGACAATTCTATTAGTTATCGGAGGGTGTCTGTAGACGAGCCTGTGCGTTTCCCTCTTCTCCACCTTCCTTCCACCTTTAGGTGTTCTTCTGTTGGGGCATGTCATCTGGCGCTGATTTTGCAGCAAGCGCCGCGGACCTCTTGAAAACAAGGTAAGTAGGGCCTCCAGTTTCCATTCCTTCCGCGTGGCGCACATACAATGATGAGATTTATTTTAATTTGCCATAATATGGACATGCATAATTAATTAATGATTGTACCAAACTTTATATTGCAAAAATATAATGAATAATATGAAGAATCTTCATGGTGTGTATTATATCCATTTATATAAAAATTAAATTAATATTACTTATTCACCTAATATCTCAACATAGTATAAAACAAAGTCGCCGATGGATGGATTTTGATGTAGTTTTCACCATTGTGTAAAGGATTTCTCGAGGAAGGTTTCTGTAGAAAAACATTCATTTATGACCAAACAAAGCGGAACAATAACAATTTAAGTGAATTGAGTCAGAGAAAAACTTGCCTTCCGTGCGCCTTTTAAACTTACGCTGGGTAAACCGTTAAAAATATCTATATATTATGAGTGTAAGAATTGTTCAGCATTAAAAGTTGTACAAAAAAAAGTCCCGGACAGCATATATCTATCTTTAATACATCACCCACTATAAGTTTTTTTTACGTTTTAATTTCTTCCAACAATCTATATTCAGTGAAAATTTAAATTACAAGCTTCGGAGCGGATTTACGAACTAGTGAGCGAGCCTATCACCCCAGCTTCGGTCAGCATCAAACTGTCGAGTCGTGTCGAGTTAAGACTTCAGAGAAGAATATAAATGTGTATGACGTCTCGCCGTTCACCTCGTCCGAGCGCCTTTTAAGCTTTCGGTGAGTAAACCGAAATAGATACCGGGCGAAGCTCCTGGGTTGCTAGTTAGTACATAAATATGTACATATTGTGCATGTTAATATTTCACAAAAATCCTAACCGTACCGATCAGCATGTACATTATCGAGTAGAACATCATCTTCGTCTGCGTCTTATTGGTTAGGACATTTTAGTGAGTATTTTGAATTTCAATTGCATTTTGTATTTTCAACCTAAACCGCATTTTGCAAGCATTTTCAATCTGAATTGCATTTTGTATGTTGGGAATTTTGTAAGTATTTTGATTGTCAATTGCATTTTGTGAGTATTTTGAATCTAAATTACATTTTGTAAGTATTTTCAATCTAAATGAGTAGTTTGAATCTACCATACATTTTGAAAGCAGCTTCAATTTCAATTGCACTTTGTGAGTATTTTGAATCTAAATTGCATTGTGTATTTTCAATTTCAATTGCATTTTGTAAGTATTTTGAACCTCAATTGCATTTTGTACGTATTTTCGATCTCATTTGCATTTGTAAGTATTTTGAATTTTAATTGCATTTTGTAAGTATTTCGACTACTACGTATTTTGAACCTACCCTGCATTCTGGGTGTGTTTTTTCAATCTATTCCTTTTGTGAGTATTTTCGGCTAAATTCCCGTTTGTAAGTATTACCACTCTCCATTTTGTGAGTCGTTTCAATACAAGTTCAATTTTGTAAGTATTTTCAGTCTCACTTAATTTTCAGTATGGTTTCCATTTCATTGTCACTTTCGCTATCAGCTAGACCATTAGCGGCCGATAACCTAGATGTTAGGCCCCTTAAAACAACAATCATCATCATCTTATTGGTTATGGAACCAGCCGGTCCAATAATAATCGCTGTGTGTTAATTTAAAAGCGGATGCACATGCAGTCAAACGATTTGTTGTGGAGTCCATGCATCCTTTTCACTAACCTTAGTAGTTAATTTGATTTACCTACGCTGTCAACTCTTCGTTTTCAGATATGTAATATTTGAACAGATGCTGTAGCACGTGAGTATAAACAATAGTAAGGCGCGGAATGAAGGCAAGGAAATACGCTTCTTCAAGGGCAAACCTTGAGTTGATGATCATTACTTCATTTAATGGTCTCGTTACGCAATCCTTCCCATACGCTTAAATAGGCCACATTTAAATACAATGTGTGTGAAAACTGTATCAAGGGATCTCTTAATCACCGGATAATGATGACAAATTCTAGTGATAACGCTTAGTTCGAGTTAAGTAATGGACCTTAAGTGCGTGTTACTGAGCTGCTATAAGGCTAGTTATTACAGAACTGATGTAATTATTACCTCGTCTTTTAAAGCCCACGCGCTAATTTTAATACAGGATTTTTTCAATTTTCTTTAGCAGCTAAGATACGTTACTCTTTCCGTGTCTATGAAGTGATAACTCGACGATAATCGATGGGGATGGTGACGTCAATTTAGGTACGAAAATCATAGTCCTCCGTATGACGTAGTGGCTAGCGTTCTTGGCTGTCTCCGCAGTGGACCTGGCTCTGCACTGCATGGAAACTTCAAACCGGTCTGAGGGATGAAGAAATATCTTGTGAGAAAGAACTGATAATAGGTGGGTTTGATTCCAACCTCAGCCATCCTAGAAGAGGTTTTTAATTGTTTCCTACTCTTCCAGACAAATGCCAGGATGGTGCCTAAATTAAGGCCATGACCGCCTCCTCCCAAAATCCTAAACCCTAATTACCATTACTGTAACTTATGGTAGTTCGTAGATGATTTAATCATTATTTTATGACTTTATATCCCTCCTCTTATTTACGAATAATACTTGCTCCTTAATTAAAGCCTCCGTGGCTTAGGCGGCAGCACGCTGGCCTCTCACCACTGGGTCCGTGGTTCAAATCCCGGTCACTCCATGTGAGATCTGTGCTGGACAAAACGGAGGCAGACAGGTTTTTCTCCGGGTACTCCGGTTTTCCCTGTCAAAATTTCATTCCAGCAACACTCTCCACTATCATTTCATTTCATCTGTCATTCATTTAATCATTGCCCCAGAGGAGTGCGTCAGGCCTCGGCAGCCGGCACAGTTCATGTCCTCGCCGCTAGATGGGGGCTTCATTCATTCCATTCCTGACCCGGTCGGAGACTGGAAGCAGGCTGTGGATTTTCATTTTCACTTGCTCCTTAATTGGAAATATATTTATTCCACAATGGAGCAGAGAATTTCACTTCAGTCGGTCAACTCAAGGATGCCCAAAATAGATTGGGCTGAAAGGGACGATTGTTTTTATTACCCTTATATCTGAAAGAAATCATACACGAATTATTCTCTAACAAATGGTGGGGGTTTAATTGTATGAAATGTTTCGCTCGTCAAATGAGCATCATCAGATTGGAATATACGAGATAAACAAGCTCTACAAGAAAACCACCAAACCCACAAATGGTCACGGCCCTCCAACAACAATCCGCCAAAAGCACGGCAAGCATCCGAAAAATGAACTACAGGGTCTTTCACTCAAAGTGGGGCCGGTCGCACGGCTGAGGCAGCACTGCAGGTAAAAGGTCGAGCCAAAGGTCAGACGAGCACATTGCAACACGGAGCTGAGACAGTTGCGACGCAGGATTTGACGAGTAAAGTAGACTTCGTTATATCGTTTACAGCCTATTTTAAGTTATACGTGCTATACGTTTATAACGTGTGTACGTGGTTTTTGTGTTTCAAAATTGTGTGACGTAGTATTGCTGAATGTTAAAGCCTATTGCTTTAATTCTTATTTATGGAGACAATTGAAAAATAAGGTTTATGTTCGACCCTGACTGTTATATGTCTGAAAACTGAATACTGGCGCTCAATCTGCACATATGGCATTGAAGCACACAGAGCGCATGCGTCGGTCGATCAGAGAGCTTGGAAATCAGAGATATCCTATACTCAGCGCAGCACCCGATCACAAAATTCTAGTGTCCATCTCAACAGATATTTATGAATAATAAAGTTATAATTATCGTCGAACATAAACAGTCGTATGCAACTCGCCTATAATGGTAATTAAGACACTCGTATGGAAATTATAAAACTCGCATACGCTCGTTTTATAAAGATACTCGTGTCTTAATTATAGCCATTATAGGCTCGTTGCATAATGTACTATTATGTTTGACACTGACTATTATATGTCAGAAAACTGTATCATAATGATGGTCATTATAACACTATTTTTCATTATGAAACAGTTTCTCCCACCAATCACAGCTCAAGAAACAGTTGTTTGACCAATTAGATAAGGCTATCATCGCACCTGCACTGAGTTCTAAGGCCTTCTAATTTAAATTTCACTGCGTTGCCTAGTGTCATAGTGGGGTAATCGAGGAGGCCATGGTCAAATACAAGGCATTCTCTGCGTCACATGCGCTATGTTCAGTACTTAAAACTGGCAAAATCTCGACAGATATTTATGAATATTTATGTTCGAACATAAAATAGTTATAAATAATTATCGCCGGACATAAACAGTCGTATGCAACTCGCCTATAATGGTAATTACGACACTCGTATGGAAATTATAAAACTCGCATGATACGCTCGTTTTATAAACATTTATAAACAGCCATTATAGGCTCGTTGCATGATGTATTATTATGCAACAAACCCTCACACTCTAGATGAACTCAAACTAAATATCACAAGAGAAATTGAGGCTATGTCGGTAGAAGAATTAATGTGTGTGAATGAAAATTTCCTTAGAAGATGCCAGAAATGTGTAGATGCAGGTGGAAGACATTTTCCAACATCTTCTGTGACAATAATTTTACATTGATTATGTGTTATGTGAGCTTGTTATTTACATGCGATTCGTAAGGGCGCTCTCTCGACCCCAAGCTCAGTGAGTTGCCATGTGCTCGTCCGACCCTCCACGCGCCGCGCGGCCGGTCCCACTTTGAGTGAAAGACCCTGTATTTATTTTAATAGCTACAATGTTGCAATACTGAGAAATGACGAGCCCATCCACAAACTGTCTCCCTCCACCAACTGAACTAGGAAGGTGTGGCTACTGTTGCGGTGTTAAACTTAAGCGTTAAGCCCCAAACTGGAATTGTAAAGAAATATGCAGAAATGACCTACGAGCACTCAGCTATGTTGATAAAAAGCTAGAATTGTAAAATACAAAAAAAAAAAAAAAAAACAGCGTTTGTCTGCTAATACTATGTTGAATCTTTCCAACACTCTATATTCACAATTATATTTATTTGGTGGATTAATTAATTTCTTCGCTGTTCGAAAAGAGAAGCGCACATAATAATATAGCACATCCATATTAAAGATTTATGCTTTGCTAGTAGCTAATCGAGCAGAAATGAGGCCATAAGAGTAGAGCAAGTGTAAAGCAAAGGAAGCAAGCTTGTAGTTTAACGTGACTGTCAATCTCACGATCATGAGCCACGGGACCTCCGTTTTACGTGGAATCCGAACCACAGAGCATGGCATTTCACTTCGAAAATCTCACATGCACTGACCGGGAATCGAACCCCATCCGCCTTGGAGAGAGGCCAACAGCTTGACCGCTGCGCCACCACGCCCTCTAAAGGGCAAGCGTACTCCAACAAAATTACTGTAGCATATCGTACATTCTTCCTTTATGAGTAGTCGATACGCCTGGGTAAAGAAGAGAACAAAACTATGAAAAAAGCTTTATGCACCATAAAGAGATGGCTGAGGAGCGCTTGAGATGAGAAGCGTGAATAAATCTCGCTAGTCGCAGTAGGCATAAAAGAAAATCCCAGTTGGTGGATACGCCTCTTTATGCGATGAGCAGAAAACCATAGCACAACTTTGAAGACATGTTTCTTGTAACTGGCCTTTGGCACATGCGCTCTAAATATTCTACATGCCTCAATTATAACACACGGACATTTCACTCGTTGCCAGTTTGGAAAATTAGAGAAGTTCGATGTGTTTGGAATTACGACGATGCGTCTACATGTGATGGTCGTTTCGAGGCTGTGATTGGCGGGTTACTCTAACTTCCATAAGAAATATAATATCCGTCTTATATATATATATATATATATATATATATATATATGTAAAAACATAATGATTGCACAAGTTGAAAATAGAGTCGAAATGTTGAAACTGTGCCATTCCTCTTATCGTACAAGGAAATAGGAAGTACTATTTCGCTTTAAAGCTACGCGCATGCAAAACTATGCAGTACCGAACACAGAATGCTAATTTTTTCCGACATCACCCATAAATTGAATTTGTGAATCAATACACAATAGAAGGCCACTAGGATAAAATTGCACCAATTTAGTTCGTGAAACAGTTAGTTATTGTTGTTTTAAGGGGCGGAACTACGAGGTCACCTGCTCCTCTTAACACAGATAAAAGAATACAAATTTGGAATTGAATTTAAAATTTAGAGGTGGACACCCAAATTTGAAAAGCACAAAAATTAATAAAACAAAAAAATAAATAAAAATAATAATTATAAAAATAAACAAAAATTACGGAAAAAACAAAAAAATATCATTAAAAAACGAACAAGTCGTTGGGTCAATTTACACTGGACAATTTAGATTGCTGGCCCTAACCCACTCTCACTTATAAAGCGGATAACGCGATCAGCAGCCACTGCGTCATCAGCTAATATAAGTTTGAGTGTCATCTGCAAACCAAGGTTTCTTCGTAAGTCGGCAAGATCCACACACTCGGTTAAAATGTGGGCCACGGTTAAAACGGCACCACAGGTACAAAATGGGGGGGTCTTCCCTTCTCATTAAGTACGAGTGGGTGGATCTTGTATGACCTATCCTTAGCCTACAGTTCGTGAAACACGTAATATGGAAAATCCTAATTAAGATTGTAAAATGAAGCGATGTTTCGGAATGTGAAGCAGAGATGTAAAGAAGACAAACCTGGAGATGTAGCACATATTGAGTACTGTTGACACTGCAGCACATATCGTCGTAAGTCACACATGAGCACTAAGAGAAACTTACCTCGTAATGGTGTTGGCTTCTGCCCAGCGCTGGCGACGCTTCGTCGGGATGGCTGCTTGCGCGCCGTCGGAGTCTTCATGTCTGTGGCCGGGCTCACGCCGTTCTTCTCTGTAAGACAGAAAACACATACTTGTAGGCGACAGTATTGCTGATTCCGTGACAACTGCAATGCAAAGCAGCACAAGAAACAAGGGCAAGTTTTAGGGTGAAATGTATCTTTTAGCATGGGTCTATCTGGAAATAGCATAATGTAATAAATTTTCCGACACCATGGTAATAATAATAACCAGTACTTATCATCTGTATACTAGGTCAGTAGCATCATCTATACGTTGTATAAGAATGCGAACAATTAGTTACGTGGTGTTCATATATGCTTAGAAGGGCTTTAGTGCCATCTATACGTTGCTATAAGTACGCAAGCCCTTCGTTACGTGTTGTTTGTTCATGTACTGTATGTATACTAGGTCGGTAGTCATCTATACGTTGCTATAAGAACGCAAGCTCTTAGTTACGTGTCGTTTGTTCATCTATGCATACTAGATCAGTAACGTCACCTAACAAGTAAGTTATACGTTGCTGTAAGAACACAAGCTCTTAGTTACGTGTTGTTTGCAGGTTCATTCCCAAAGGATGAGGGAATTTTGGGCGCAAAAGAAAGCCAAATGTGACAAGACTTAACGTGGGGCTAGATGGCCCTAGCGAATTATATATTTATTGACTATACAATAATAATAATATCGTATGGCCTCGGGTGCCACGTGCAAGCTTTGTTGTTTGACACCCGAAGGGTAGCTTGCATGTCGAATTCCGTTGTTCCTTGAAGCACTATGAAAGTCAAGGAGGTTAGATATCTAAGCTCCTTGAACACTACTGTATAACGCTTTCTAGTGGAGAAATGAGGAACTTTGTGTTGGCGGAAACTCCCGAGATTAATCTTGCCATTATGAACCCGGCCTACTGAATTCAAATGGGTTCTTTGACATGCCAACATCGTATGACATGGTGTCGCAATTTTTGCAGCCTTTCAAAAAAACACTTACCACGGCCAGGAGCGAACCTGCAAGCTTGGGGGTTAATAGACCGACACGTTGACCACTCACCCACCGTGGCAAGCGACTATACAATAATAATAATAATAATAACAACATACGGAGTCCGCGGTATTACGCATTACAGAGGCGTGAACATTATCAGACTCGATGCTAGTTTTCCAACATTTTCTCTTTTCTTTTTATGATTTAATGCAGTAAGATTGTTCGCAAGGCATTTTTTCTTCAAAAGATAAACCAATTGTCTTAATTACATTTTCTCTTAAGATGTAATTTTTTATTGTGGAGCCTTGTTAATGCAGAACGTCACGCGTTTTGTTAGTTTATGATTACGTGATTCTAGTTTTCTTGCAAATTTAGTGCAGAAGGATTCAAAGTCTTTTATTACTATTCAAAGATTCAAGAACCATGGATTGAAATCACCTGATTTAGAGGGTAGCTACATTCCAAAGTCAATGAAAAAGCAGAAAACGGACCCAGCTCAGGTACACCTCAGAATCTCCAACTACGAACATTTCCCCCACGTAATTCTTTCAGGGAAAAAGTTTTAAACGTTCTTGGGGGAGGGGGAGAACGTTACACTAAGTAGGGTAATAAAAATAAAGTAAAATACAAGTGTAGCTATTTCTCACAGTTATTTTCGAAATTTTTTCGTTGATTTCTTCCATGATTTAGCGCCATGCACAGTAAAATCGGATTGTTTTATTTTTATAATGGGGAAAATCAAAGACATTTCTTCACATAAAGTTGCAGTTTTTAATGCTCTGCTGGATGTAGGAAGATTTAATACAAACAAGTGCTTGCGTCTAATAATTTGAACAGCTCTGTACATGCCTTGAATGTTGTGAGGCTCGCAAGATACTGTATATCCTATTTTGTTTCCTCTGCATGACCCACAAAGTTAAGCAGTGTTACAAAAGCCGAAATCTTCCAATTAAAAGAAGGTAGCAGCTGCACAGTTAAAGCCTATTTAATTATAAGGCCACAGTCTGGCGTTTTTCAGCTCACACGCAAGCAGCGAAATACGGACTCGACCTCCCTTTGAGACAAACAGGAGTGGGTTGGTTGGTTCCTTAGTTTCGAGGCTGCGAGAACGCTGTCATGTAGCCCCGTGTACTTCGGGTGTGTGTAGAATCTGCCTGATATGAAAATCCACAGCCTGCTTCCAGTCGACCCACCGGGTCAGGGATGGAATGAATGAAGCCCCAATATAGCGACGAGGATATGAACCGTGCCAGCTGTCGAAGCCTGTCGCACTCCTCTGAGGCAATGATTAAATGAATGAGAAATGAAATGATAGTGTAGAGTGTTGCTGGAATGAAATTTTGACAGGAAAAACCGGAGTACCCGGAGAAAAACCTGTCTGCCTCCGTTTTGTCCTGCACAGATCTCACATGGGGTGACCGGGATTTGAACCGTGGACCCAGCGGTGAGAGTACGGCGTGCTGCCACCTAAGCCACGGAGGCATTTTGTAGAATCTGTCTGATAACCGGTGTTAATATGGTGATGGCTGTATTAGTGTGTGTTATCTGTAATTCAGGTAAGAACTGCAGACGATCAATTTCAAGTAGTTCCTACTTTTGCTACCAAATGCTACCATTAACGACACCTAGCTGTGAACTTGGCTACTAGATGCCACCGCAACGGGCACCTGGCGTTGGCTGTTGGACATAATAGAGCGATAAACAAATCTAAACTAGAAATTTAGCTTCACACAATTGTAGTTAGTGGAAGGTCTTTTACATGCCATAAATCTCTGACATGGGCCCTACCCTTCCGAAGGAAGGCATACTGATGCATTTTTAACGCTCTAAAAATCCGACAACTTCAGCCGGGTTTGAACCCGCAATCTTGCGCATAGAAGCTCAGCATGCTACCAACTACGCCACTGAAGCCGCCGACCAATAGGAGAAAGACTGGTTAAATCTCGAGCTGCTCCTTGGTCATACCAGGGGTCTCGTCGAACAAGGAGACGGCCCGCGATCGATTGTCTACGATGAAAAGCTATAGGTCTACAGATAAGAATTAAGCACGTCAGAAATAGGAAGTAAGAAAGCTTCTAGTTTTACGTGACCGTTAATCAAGAGCCAGAGGACCTACATATTACGTGGAATCCGAACCACAGGACGTGCTAATTCATTTCGATAATCTCACAAGCATTGATCGGGAATCGAATCCGGTGAGAGGCAAGTAGCAAAGCCACTGCCCCACCACACCCCACTCTTAACTGACCTAAAGGAGACCACGGATTTAAAGAACTGTACAAGGTATGAACATTTCTCACATGACATAAAGGGATGAGACTAGTTTGGAGAATATTTACTGAGAAGACAAAGAACTTAGCATACAATACACACTATTCTTTAGGTTGAGGGAGACGTTTACCATTAGCAAATACGAACATTGACATGCAAAGTACATTCACACATTTACGCTACAGAGTTTACAATGTGTGAGGTCCCGTTGTATTTCTTCACACGTAACAGTATGTAGGTTGACCATCCTGACTTCACAGTTAGCTATCACACTGAGGAATGGTTTCTTCCGCGTCTGTATACGAAGTGTATAGCCATTATGTAATAACGCGTATCATCAATCAGAAGAAAATTGTAAGAATAGTCGTAGGATGGTTTTACAAGAAAAGATAGGCTATATGTTACTATGTTTTCAGTTGAACATCTTTTAATTGATGTGGCTTAACAGACGCCGGGGTGTGGATTTTTGTCCAAGGAGGAGATCATTAACGTGCTACTAACTATACAGAAACAAATTAGTTGTATACCATCGGAATGAGACGGGATCGAACCCGCTATCTTTGTATCTGAAGACCAACGCTAAATTGATACGCCATGCAGCACGACGAAAGAGACTGCTGTTTTATTTATTCAGTACTTCTTCAATTAATTTGATCATTCATTTATTCCTTTTCCATTAATTCATTCAAATATTTTTAAAATTATTTTTTATACTTTCTAAATTATTTATATACTAAGCAACCACCCCGGCTTCGTCCCGCATCTTTTACGGTTTACCCAGCGTAAGCTTAAAAGGCGCAAGGACGGCAGGTCCCAGACGCAATTCAGAAAATCCGAGGTGAACAGCGAAACAACAAACACATATACTCTTCTCTGAAGTCTTAATTCGACACGACTAGACAGTTTAATGTTGGCTGAAACTGGGGCGTTAGGCTCACTCGCTCGCTAGCTCGTAAACTCACTCCGAATCTAGTAATTTAAATGTATAACTGAATGGAGATTGTTGGAAGAAATGAAGACGTAAAATGCTTATAGTGGGATGTATTAAATATAGAGATATGCTGTCGCGGACGATTGTTTTTAGAACTTTTCATGCTGAACAATTCTTACACTCATAGTATATAGATATCTTTAACGTTTTACCCATCGTAAGCTTAAAAGGCGCATGGACTCGATTCACTGAAATCGTTACTGTCGGCTTCCTTTGGTCACAAATGAATGCTTTTATACAGAAACCTTCCTCGAGAAATCCTTTACAGAATGGTGAAAACCGCATTAATATCCATCCTGTGGATCTCGAGATTATAAGTTACATCCAAGAATCGAGAACTTTATTTTATACTAGAGATTTGTTTATTTATTTATTTATTTATTTCTTTATTTATTTATTTACAGTTTAGTTATTTTTACACTTAATTTTTTGATCAGAATAGATTATACATAACATTGAAGGGTCAAAACATGTACAACAATTCAATAGATGTTTAATAATTTTTATTGATAATCGCAGTATTTTTAAGAGTGATCTATCAATCATACGAATTGCACACATTCCATTCCATTCCATTCCTGGAGTAGAAGTGCGGAACCACTGAAAATAATTCTAGTATGACTAAGGTAGTATTAACTCTATTCAGTTGTTATCATGTGGTTCAGTGCAACAATAATTATTTTAGTCCTCAGATCAAAAACAATAATACCTTTGGCCGAGGTAAGAATAGAATACAGAACCATTAATACAGGAGTCTCCATTTGAGCGCCTAGACCACCAAAGTAGCCACAAAAAGAGAGCAGAACCGGACACCCCTCTAGGGGGAGATAGTAGTAGAAATCCTACCGTACTATGTGAAGGTTTCGAAAAGAAAATAAGAGCCGGATGCTTTGAAAGAGGTTGACCGACTTGAATAGACGCTGGAAGGCACAACCCAGCATCTGCCCTACCGCACGGCAGGTGAATATATACATCTGTTTGACGTCAAAAACAATTCCACTGAGGATTCATGTCTTTTCTTTAACCGGGACTTTCAAAGTAGCGATCTACATAACTTAAGATTTGTCACCTGCAGAATAGTGCATATATTATACTGCACGCCTCGTGTTTGATGCCATAGTATTACAGTACCAACATAATACCATGAGAATAATCTCAGGCACTATAAAGTCAACTCCAACTGAATGGCTTCCTGTGCTCAGTCACATTGCTGCTCCACGAATTCGCAGACATCATGCTTTGGAAAGGGAATATCTTAGGTTATCAATTAATCAACAGTTGCCTATTCATTCTGATATTGCTTAGGAGGCTCAAATAGAGGAACCCACCATTACATACAGTTCAAAAACTAGTGGATGCAAACTTTGATGTCATGAATCAATGGACAAGGGACTTGAACTCAACTTGTACTGCAGAGCTCCGTGATATGCCATCCGTAACTGTGAAGGACCCTGGATTCAATCTACCCAGAAGGACATGGACTAGACTGAACAGAATACGGACTGGCCATGGTGTTTGTGCTGATGCGATGTTCAAATGGAACAAATTACCATCTCCTGCATGTGATGGAAGACAGTCTCCCATATTGTACGCGATTGTTCTCTGAGGGCATATCAAGGCGCCCTCGGGGATGCTGTGCCTGTGATTCCAGATTCAGTGGATTATTTGAGGAACTTTGATATTAATTTGTAAATATGTTGTTCTTCTGTGATATAATATTACTGTATGCCATACGATTAATACTAATAATAACAGTACCAATAGTAGTAGTAGTAGTAGTAGTAGTAGTAGTAGTAGTAGTAGCAGCAGCAGCAGTAGTTGTTGTTGTTGTTGTTGATTGTTTTAGGGATTTTGCCACATCGTGTTCATATAGCCCCGTGCACTTTGGCGTGTGTGTAGAATTGGTCTGATAACCTGTGGCACTGTTATATCTATACTAGTGTGTGTATTTGTAATTGAGGTACCATTCGTAGGAACCGGCCGTGGCCTCAAGTTAGGTAGCATCCCGGGATTTGCCTGGAGTAGAAGTGGAGAAGCCTCCGTGGCTTAGGCGGCAGCACGCCGGCCTCTCACCGCTGGGTCCGTGGTTCAAATCCCGGTCACTCCATGTGAGATCTGTGCTGGACAAAACGGAGGCAGACAGGTTTTTCTCCGGGTACTCCGGTTTTCCCTGTCAAAATTTCATTCCAGCAACACTCTACACTATCATTTCATTTCAACTGTCATTCATTTAATCATTGCCCCAGAGGAGTGCGTCAGGCCTCGGCAGCCGGCACAGTTCATATCCTCGCCGCTAGATGGGGGCTTCATTCATTCCATTCCTGACCCGGTCGGAGACTGGAAGCAGGCTGTGGATTTTCATTTTTCAGAAGTGGGGAAACCACGGAAAACCACTTCCAAGGATAGCTGAGGTAGGAATCGAACCCACCTCTACTCCTTTTTGCCTCACGAGGTTGAGTGTACCCTGCTCCAGCCCCAAAGGGCTATTGGATACTTGGTGACCTATACCGATACCAAAATTATAATCCAATAATTGATGTGGCTTAACAGACGCGGGGGTGTGGGTTTTTGTCCTACGAGGAGATTATTAAAGTGCTATACAGAAACAAATTAGTCGCATGCCATCGGAATGAGCCAGGATCGAACCCGCTATCTTGGTATCTGAAGGCCAACGCTAAATTGATACGCCATGCAGCACGATGAAAGAGACTGTTGATTGACCCAATTCATTTGTTTTATTTGTTCAGTACTTCTTCAATTAACTTGTTCATTCACTTATTCCTTTTACATTAATTAATTCACTATCTTTATTTTTTTTATAAATCATTTATTTACTAGCACCCCACCCAGGCTTCGTCCGGCATCATTTACGGTTAACCCAGCGTAAGCTTAAAAGGCGCACGGACGGCAGGTCCCAGACGCAATTCAGAAACAATCCGAGGTGAACAGCGAAACTCCAAACACATAGCCTCTTCTTCTCTGAAGTTTGCAACACACAAACTAGTATGGAGCCACGTTCTCGTTCTTTCTTTCTTTCTTTCTTTCTTTCTTTCAAGATCAGCATAGGATTTAGTACAGCTTTCGTTGTTTCCAAGTTTCTCCTGAAACCAAATTTGACATTATTTTAACTAATAATAATAATAATAATAATAATAATAATAATAATAATAATAATAATAATAATAATAATATCGTATGGCCTCGGGTGCCGGGTGCAAGCTTTGTTATTTGACACCTAGAGGGTAGCTTGCATGTCTAATTTCGTTGTTCCTTGAAGCACTATGAAAGTCAAGGAGGTTAGATATTTAAGCTCCTTGAACACTATAGCGCTTTCTAGTAGAGAAATGAGGAACATTTTTGTTGGCGGAAACTCCCGAGATAAATATTGCCATTATGAACACGGCCTACTGAATTCAAATGGGTTCTTCGACATGCCAACATCGTATGACATGGTGTCGTAATTTTTGCCGCCTTTCAAAAATCACTTACCACTGCCAGGAGCGAACCTGCAAGCTTGGGGGGTTAGTAGACCGACACGATAACCACTCACCTACCATGGCAACTCTGTTACATTTCACAAAAATAACTGTAACGGCAACTTCGTTATTATTTGTGTAACGGTAACTTAACTGTAACGTAGTAACTTTAAAGAATTAACTTACCGAACCCTGAATTGGAATGGCCTATAACTTTCTACAGTTCTTGCGCTGTTCGATTAACATCGGGACAACTATGCTTATTATTTCTCTAGGCGGAAGGGCTGAGACGTCTGCAAAACCTCTCACTGCCAAACCGAAGTCCGCCATTGACTGAACACAACCACACATATCATCTCCAATCCTTCCAACTACAATACTTGAATTAACGTATGAAGTTAAAGAAAGAAAATAAAAAGGACATGTTCTGCGACTTGTCGGCAATTCAAGGACACTGACGAGGGGATAATGACTAAGTAATAACCCGTCTCGCACGCCACTGCACGTGTTTCGTACAGATTACCATAATGAATGATAGGTATGGAACACGAGGATGACAGGGAACGTGCATTGCATGCCAGCGCAAAAACTAGATTATTATTAATATATCACTCCGGAGGTAAGTTGCAAAGACATGTATGGGATAAAGTGAAGGTTAAAACGCCATTAGATGCAAAAATAATGGGACAAATGGAAGTAACTCTGAAAATTGACATCACGCGATCATCCCATTATTGAATAGCTGAGTGGGTGAGATGCGAAAATCTCGTAGCTAATTTCCACTTTATTGCCTGCAGAACGAAGACCTCCCAGCAGTAGCTTGACTAGAATATTCCGCCGGAAGGGTCACATGGGGTGGCAGATAACACTAAATTAAATTAGAGTGCCATATCCCCTCCAGGGACGTAGGTGACCTGAATTAGAGCCCTTGACTTCGTTTGCGTCTTGTAGGGTGGCCAGTTCCTTTCCACTCTTCCTCCTGCCATAGCATCCGGTAGGTTCCAATTTTGCATCACTGGGCTGGGAGACCCTGTACCAGACCATACCAAGACTTTTAAATTCTTGGCAGAGCAGGGGATGAAACCCGGTACCTCGGGGGCGGGGGGGGGGGGGGAGGGGGGAGGGGGAGGGGGGGTGACAGCCAACAATGCTAGCCACTGCGCCACGAGGTGCTCTGCAGGTATATCTGCGTTGGTGTCCATTTTGTTCAAGCAGCTCTAGTTCTTTAGATATTGTTAATTTAGTGATAATGTATTAATTTAGAAATTAGGACCATGGAAGAACAGTGCCGTATACGATGGGTACGTACTGATGGCGGACAATTGTTGGATCATCCGTCGAGAATATCCAAAAATATCACATCGCAGAAAATAACAGAAACGTGGATTCAGCGATATCAAATCCAAAGTGCCGTACATGCGTTCTCTTTCTGCTAGACATTATGCCGTCGTGAACAAGAAATGGATAACAAACTAAGTTCAACTTTGTCCCAAAAATACTTATCTTAATGAAGTACTGGTGTTTCTTTGTGTTGTGGGCGTAATAACCGCATATTCACATCGTAATAAGGAGAGCTGATATGGAAAAACGAATACCATTTTCTGAATCTACGACGCAAGAATGCCTCAGAAAGGGACTATCTTAAGACACTAAACTTCGTGTGTTCCCTAGTGTAATTATTAGGATTAGTTTTAAGTTGAAGATCACTAAATAGAGGTGGGCAAACAGCTTCCCAGTTCCGATCGATCTAGCTGGCAAGAATGAAGAATAAACATTACGGTTTCGGAACTGTTATCCCCGGTAACGTGGTATCGATAACGATTATTATCGATATTCTCGTTTGGTCAACATGGCCTGGTCATAAGATACTATGTAAGGATATAGGCGAACAGCACACGTTACAGGGAAACCGTTAGTTCCGTTCATATTGGTCTCAAGTAGGTGATAACGATTTATAAATAAATTCCACAAGCATCTTGTTTTATATTTTTAAAACGTAACCGTACCTGGACATTCATCCAGCATGCACTCGTTCTACCAATAGATTTCTAGACTTAATCTGCCCGTTTATCGTTTAGTAAGAGAATGTTCAAAATATAAATACAGTATTCCTCATGAATGGATGAAATGATCCTCCTTTTAATATTATTTTGTGAAGCGTAAGGACGAGGAATGGTTCATTTTCTGGAGTATAATTATAATTAAATGCAAGACAACATAATTAAATGAATATCCTTACAAAAGTGTAATATTATTGAAATATAATATAGGGTTTCCCAGGAAAATTCTAATATCAAAATCATGTAATATAGAATATCAAATAGTTGATCATAACCAAATAGCCTACGTTTCAAAAGCTGCAAGAGCTGGAATAATTTAGAATCTTAATCTAACTCTTGACGGCTGTCGCAATATGTGACGTTGTATAAGGGGTGTGCAAATGAAAAGGTACGAAACGATACTGTGGGTAGAATTTATTCGTTATTCAAAAGTAACCACCACATGTGTCCCATTGCTTCACTAGCTACAGGATTCCCTGTTCCCAGAAGTCTTGTGGTTGTGACAGGAGCCAATCCTGTACGGTGTCCTTTAGTTCGTCGTCCGATTGGAAGAGTTTTCCCTTGAGACGAACCATTAACATTCACGTGTATCGTGTGACGCTCGGTAGTCTACTCAAGTCCATCAAGAACAAACGGCCTGGACTGCTCGTGAAGGGAGTGATTCTGCTCCATGATAACGCTCGCCCACGCGTCTCTAACGCCACACAAGGTGTATTGGGCACGTTGAAGTGGGAGCTACTTGAGCATCCGCCCTACGGTCTGGACTTGGTCACCCTGCGACTTCCATCTGTTTGGCCCGTTTAAAAAAACATTTCAAGGGAAAACGTTTTCAATGGGACGACGAACTAAATAACACCGTACAGGACTGGCTCCTTTCACAACCACAAGTCTTCTGGGAACAGGAAATCCTGCGGCTAGTGAAGCAATGGGACACTTGTGCACAGGTCTGTGGTGATTACTTTTGAATAACGAATAAATTGTACCCACAGTATCGTTTCGAACCTTTTTATTTGAACACCCCTCGTATACATTTTCAGGTGCCAACCAGTAGGTGCATTTATTGTTGGATATGTGCTAGTGAGCAATAAAACAATCCCATTCTAATTATAATATTACGGAATTACAACACTGTAATCAAGCCTGAAGCACTACATGCTTCTGCAACGCTGATTATTGGGAGCAGATCATTAATTACTTATGATTGTGGAAAAGTAAGAAAGGAAAATCCTAAGAAATATTTTTGGACCAGTCTGTACAGGGGGAATCTGGATGAAAAGAAAATCCCATGACTTATACCAGCACTCGGAGAAAATCTCAGGCACATTTAGGAAAAGACGATTGGAATTTTACGGGCATATCCTCAGGATGGGCAATCAGAGACTGACCAAAAGGATTCTTAACCTTGCCCTGTCAATGAAAGTTAGAAACACCTGGCTGCTTGAAGTTGGAAAAGATCTTCAGGAAATAGGCATCACAGATGACGTTGTACTAGACAGAGCTAAGTTCAGAGAATTAGTCGATAATCACCGCTTTGCAGACCATCCCAGCACTATCATCAACAAAACCTGGTCAGAAGATCGCAAGAGAAGCCACCGCGAGAAGATGAAGAGATTTTGGGAGAAGAGAAAAGCAATGCCATCAGCTAAATAAGTTCAATCGCGCTCCTTAGTCGGGCATGACGAAGAAAGAAGTATGGAGCAAAAAACAATGGTTTACATCTTGAGATTGTACTGGACGTGTCTTGTCATTACAGACTCACATCTTATTTTGAAGTGTTGAGATGTGCATGTGTCTAATAGTTCCACTGTTCCCTAACTCGTGTTTTGTGACTGTCAAATAAAGTGCTATGAAGAACATTAAAGAGGAAGCAGAAGAGAAGGCAGCTGTGTTTACCCCACTTCCCACCTGCCTGCCTGTTCAGACAGCGAACAGCTGCCGCGACCTGTTGCTTTGGTCCCACCTCAGTCTTCACCAACAGCTGTGCTACGCGTCCCCGCACCCCAGAACCAGGAAATAAGCGGCCTCTTCCCCAAAGCGGCTCATATCATCATCATCATCATCAGTTATTGGTGATTATTTCCGCAAATGGAGGTTGCTGCCAAGTGTGGATAAGACAGAAGTCTCATCGTTTCACCTAAACAGTAAATTGGCCAACAAAGAGCTCAAGGTCTACTTTGAAGGAAGGCTACTCAAGCACAACAGAAACCCGAAATACCTAGGGGTCACACTTGATAGAACGCTCAGTTACAAACAGCACCTATTAAGAACAGCTGCCAAAATCAAAACCCGGAATAACATCCTCCAGAAGCTATGTGGAACGTCATGGGGCTCCTCTGCATCAACACTTCGTACTTCAGCTCTGGGATTGGTCTACCCTGTTGCGGAATACTGCTCCCCAGCTTGGATGAATAGCACTCACACAAGACTTGTTGACACTCAGCTCAACCATACCATGCGTCTTATAACTGGTACAATCAGACCTACACCTACTTTTTGGCTACCCATACTTAGCCACATACCACCTCCATCTCTGCGACGGGAGAGTGCACTTGTCCGTGAATACAAACATCTACAGAAAAATCCTAACCTCCCTGTTCATGCAGACATCCCAACCATCGGTAAAGGAAGGCTTCGTTCTCGCAATCCACCTTTAGAAACTGGAAGGATGCTAGTTAACAACGGCTTTAATATCAATGACTGCTGGAGACACACATGGCAGAGTAATACTACTACAGAACAACTGAAGATGCCATGTATATCGACCAAACCACCTGGTTTTGATTTACCACGCAAGATCTGGTCGGTTCTTAACCGTATAAGAACCAACACTGGCAAGTGTGCCGATTCTTTGTTCAAGTGGAAGAAAATAGCTTCTCCATGTTGTGACTGTGGTGCTGAAAAGCAGACTGTTCAGCATGTAATTTCAGAATGTCCTCTGAGAGCTTTTCCTGGCGATCCAACAGAGTTCCTGGTGATGACGGAGGGATCAATAGACTATATTCGTGGCCTGGACATTAATTTGTAATTTGTTATCATTGTAAATAGTATTTTTTAGTGATGTTTGTAGCCATACGCTAAATAAATAAAATCACCACATATAGAGGCCTGCGCGGATCAACTAGACGTTATCCGCATCCTACCCGCATCCGCACGACTTCTAACCACATCCGCACGTTTGTTATCCGAATCTACTAGCATTACAATAATACTTTCAATTAGATAAGAAATTAAAGCAACACATTTAGACATTTGAGGAGAAAGTCGTTCCCTTATTTGGCTTTGTACTGTATATCAGGTGCTATGTTACTGCCAGAATTTCACCCCACTTCAATTCGGAGTGTTATTGTGCTTAATGACACAATTTGAATGAGATTAGCGTAAATCATCTTACATTTGTCATGAAAAAAAAACAGACAACGGAAAAATATGATGTCATAAACATCCGGGTCTTAGTAATTATACTCAACAAGTTCGGATTGTATTCTAAAAGCTATCCATAAATTTACTTCAAACATTATCCGCAGCTTATCCGCTATCCGCACAGTCATGCAAACTATATCAGTATGGCGAAAGGTTTTGCGGATATCCGCGGGTGTATCCGCATATATCCGCATCCGCGCTGGGCTTTACCTACACACATCAAAAAAAGTTTTGCATCACCTCGGTTCCCAGATCTCCGGCATATAGACGTTGACTGTGTATATTGTATCCAAGATACAGTCCCTTTGACTGTTCATAGATGTCACTAAAACTGCTCAAAGATGTAAACAACCATGCATGAGCAGGGCCTATTAGACGGAGGGGGTACGACAGCCGATCAGTTCCAGTCATTCCACCAGGACGAAGGTACGCTGCTCATGTTGTCTGTAGTTCTACCATGCCTAGAAGGTCAATACCGCAGTTCGATCGCGTCCACATTGTTACTTTGTGTCAAGAAGGGCTCTCAACAAGGGAAGTTTCCAGGCGTCTCAGAGTGAACCAAAGCGATGTTGTTCGGACATGGAGGAGGTACAGAGATACAGGAACTGTCGATGACAGGCCTCGCTCAGGCCGCCCAAGGGCTACTACTGTAGTGGATGACCGCTACTTACGGATTGCCGCTCGGAGGAACCCTGACAGCAATGCCACCATGTTGAATAATGCGTTTCGTTCAGCCACAGGACGTCGTGTTTCAACTCAAACTGTGCGCAATAGGCTGCATGATGCGCAACTTCACTCCCGACGTCCATGGCGAGGTCCAGCTTTGCAACCCCGACACCATGCAGCGCGGTACAGATGGGCCCAACAACATGCTGAATGGACCCCACGGAATTCGCATCACGTTCTCTTCACCGATGAGTGTCGCATATGCCTTCAACCAGACAATCGTCGGAGACGTGTTTGGAGGCACCCTGGTCAGGCTGAACGTCTTAGACACACTGTCCAGCGAGTGCAGCAAGGTGGTGGTTCCCTGATGTTTTGGGGTGGCATTATGTGGGGCCGACGTACGCCACTGGTGGTCATGGAAGGCTCCGAAACGGCTTTACGATACCTGAATGACATCCTCCGACCCATAGTGCAACCATATCGGCAGAATATTGGAGAGGCATTTGTCTTCATGGACGACAATTCTCGACCTCATCGTGCACATCTTGTGAATGCGTTCCTTCAAGATAACGACATCGCTCGACTACAGTGGCCAGCATGTTCGCCAGACATGAACCCTATCGAACATGCCTGGGATATGTTGAAAAGGGCTGTTTATGGACGTCTTGACCCACCAACCACTCTGAGAGATTTACGCCGAATTGTCGTTGAGGAGTGGGACAATTTGGACCAACAGTGTCTTGATGAACTTGTGGATAGTATGCCACGACGAATACAGGCATGCATCAATGCAAGAGGACGTGCTACTGGGTATTAGAGGTAGTGGTGTGTACTGCAATCTGGACCACAAATGCTGAAAGTCTAGCTGTATGATGGTACAACATGCAATGTGTGGGTCTCATGAGCAATAAAACGAGCTGAAATGTTGTTTGTGTTGATCTCTATTCCCTTTGTATTTAAAGGTTCCGGAACTCTTGGAACCGAGGTGATGCAAAACTTTTTTTGATGTGTGTATATAGACTACTATTAAGCCACAAGGCAGACTGACTGACTGACTGACATTAATGTTTACCCATTTCCAAATGAATTACGAACTTAATATTTAGCGAACACATAGCTTGTAATCGACCAGAAAATTCCGAGAAGCTAAAATGTTCAATTTTCAACCCCCATAAAGTATTAAAAGTAGGGGGAATCAACAAATCAACAACCTTACGTTAATAAGTTATTAGGCATGGCCTAAGTTGTAAACAACAACACGCTGAAACTTATATGTCTCTTGCTATTTCATCCTACAACGAAAAATTAGAGAGTTATTACTGATTTTAAACTTTTGCCGTCAAATTTCAAAGTTCATCGATTTTTTTTACAAAGTGAGTAAACAGATTTTGTTTTGTTTGTTTTGTTTTTAGGAATACTTTCATTGGATTTATTACGTCATGTAGGGTTGGAAACCGTCATATATGTTAAATTTAAAATTTCCAAGTATAATAGGCTATATTAAAACACCTTTCTCATTTGCACTTAGATGTTCCAATTCAATGACAGCTATGGGCTTGGCGATCATTACAAATGTGTTTTATGTTGGGTCAGATGCAGGGCAAATTCACACGCATTTCCTCATCTCAAACATCCACGTTTAACTGTTTTTGGATTAGCCATAACAGAAAACACATTTTCACACGAATATGCCGTAGAAAACTGCAAAAACGATGAAGGCTCTTTTACTCAGACGAGGTAAATCTTGTGGAATAAAAACCCTGAAGCTGTCTAATTCTGACCCTTGGTAGGCACGTTTCAAAGTCTGGATGTTTTTAAGTTACACCAGTTGTTCCTCTTCGACAAGTAGAACTTCAAAGGAGCTAGAAAGGGTGCAGAAGGATTTCTCATCCAGTCTTATTGGTTTACATTTAATGTTGGAAAATATCCATCCAGCATCGATTTCAGTAGCTTTAAATGTTTATGAACCAGTGGTTGTATTTTGTCACTAATTGGACATTTAGATGTTAATGGAAACATATCCAAATTGCTTTCATTTGTTTTTCTCAATCATTCACCGACTATGTGCCTTAAAGCGGATGTTAGTAGCAAGTTTGTGCTTATCAACGTCTCGATCACGCTGCTAATAGGCCGAACGAGGGGAGGCAAGGTTATTATTTTCTCACATATCCTGAAATTATAAGTAGGACGAAACACACGACATCCTTGATGGTAGTACGTGACACCCCCGGGGTGTCGCGACACCCTGTTATGAAATTTATTTATTTATTTATTTATTTATACATTGTAGAGCCTTCGTGGGTTAGGTGGCAGAACGCCAGCCTCTCACCGCTGGGTCCGTGGTTCAAATCCCGGTCACTCCATGTGAGATTTGTGCTGGACAAAGCGGAGGCAGACAGGTTTTTCTCCGGGTACTCCGGTTTTCCCTGTCACAATTTCATTCCAGCAACACTCTCCACTATCATTTCATTTCATCTGTTATTCATTTAATCATTGCCCCAGGGGAGTGCGACAGGCTTCGGCAGCCGGCACAGTTCATATCCTCGCCGCTAGATGGGGGCTTCATTCATTCCATTCCCTGACCCGGTCGGAGACTGGAAGCAGGCTGTGGATTTTCATTTTCATTTATTTATCGTATGGCTTTTAGTGTCGGGAGTGTCCGAGGACATGTTCGGCTCGCCAGAGGCTGCAGTTGCTTAAAGCGGACATACATGGGGTGAGCTACAAGTTCCGTTCAATTCAACTTTCCGTTCCAACTTTCGCTAGCAGATGTCACTAACACCTAGTGGTGAAAGTTGGAACTGTGATACAGAGTTTCAACGAAATCTAACCTAGAAATTTAGCTTCACACAAGTTTAGTTAGTGGAAGGATCTTTTTCATGCCATCAATCTATGACATGGGACCGCCGGCTTTCCTTCCCCTCCGAAGGAAGGCATACTGACGGATTTTAACGCTCTTAAAAATCCGAAGACTTCGGCCGGGTTTGAACCCAATATCTTGGGCACAGCAGTTCAGCATGCTACCAACTACGCCACCGAAGCCGCTCCTGTTTTGAAAGCACTCAAATATTTTAGAATATTCAGGTAGAAAGCTTAAGTTTATTTATAGGCTAATTTACTTCGGTACGAAACTGAAAGTAACCTTTGGGTGGCCCGATCACGGTTATTCAGCAGCTGTTCGTTCATGCCGGTCATTGGCACTCCTACTAGCCACGGAACGTTTTAGTTCAATGCCTGGCGGGGAAAACTTACACACGATGACCTCTTCTTTAATCAAGTGAAAGTACCTGCGCTCACTACACATTCCGGTCAACAAACCACTGCTCTTGAGTCAAGCGGTCCTCACAAGTGGTAGCGTGAAACTCTTCGAATGGGGACCTCTTTTAAGAATATATGTTTGACAGTAGTAATGAATGCAAGAAAGTTCTATTCTTAATGTTTTACACATCAATTTTGACATATGAAGCAGGTTCTTGGACCACAACAAAACGCGATGAAAGCCGAATCCAAGCAGCCGAGATGAAGTTCCTTAGAGGAATAATTGGGAAGACACGGAGGGATAAAATCAGAAATGTGGACATTAGGGAGAGAACTGGGTTCCCAAAACTGCAAGACAAGATAGAGACCAGTAAGCTGAAGTGGTACGGGCATATGATGAGAATGGAAGAATATAGAGTACCAAAAAGAATATTTATGGAAAAAATACAAGGAAGAAGACCACTACGAAGGCCCAGAAAGAGGTGGATAGATACGGTGAAGGAAAGCATAGAGAAAAGAGGAGTACAAGAAAAGAAGTATTGAAAAAAGGAAATGAATGGTGGAGGAATAGACAATGTGGAGGTCCTTGATTCGCAACCCGACCCAGGAAACTGCAAACGGGAAATGAAGAAGAAGTGGTAGTAATAAATAGCATTATCGTTTTGGAAGCCATTTATCAGTGTTGCCTTATTAATAAACAAGTAGTTCCGTGAAGAACTATACAGCCTATTTTCATATATCCTACTTATGTTAACTGCCTCTATCAACATTAAAAAAATCAGTTTGATTGTTGAGATAGATTCGTAGATATTGACAACCGTCTAAATATTTTAGATGGTCGCCAGGTTGGATTTTTCTTTATGTACTATTAAATGAAGATTATTGTGTACGTGTGGTATTCAAACTTCAATCGCATGATTAGGACACAAGAAGTAAAAACGAGATTTTTAAATTTCGCACAGCTGCCATCTTGTGGTTATGAAAACAATTGAAATAAATTAGATGCCAGTGAATTAACATTTGTATAAGCATTTAACTTGGATGGTTAAATCGCGGGAAACATCCATTTAAATATTTATACTTTGCGTCGCCGCCATGTTGGATTTGTGCTCACCAGGTTACTGAAAGTCCTATAGGTGAACTTATGTTCATAGCCTCTATGAACATAAAAAAAATATCAGTTTGATTGCTGTAAAAGATTCGTAGATATTGAGAACCGTCAACATATTTCGGATGCTCGCCATTTTGGATTGTTATATGTATAGGCCGTAGAGTTATGTATCATTAAAGGATAATTATCGCGTGGCTTCACTATTCAAACTTTCACTTCGATCGCATTATTACGACACAAGAAATAATAACTTAATTTTAAAATTTCGCACAGCCGCCATCTTGAGGTTATGTAAACAATTAAACTAAATTCGATGCCAGTGCATTACAATATGTAAAATCATTTACTGTACCACATTTCACTGCGCTCAGATGGTTAAATCACGAGAAAAGTCTGTTAAAATGTTTCAACTTCGCTTGCCGCCATGTTCGTTTTGTACGTTACAGGTTTTTGAATGTTACATAGATAAACTTGTAGCAGAGCCCTTTATCATCGAACAAAATTTCAGGGTGATATCTGTAATAGTTTCGGAGATATAGAATGCCAATGAAATATTTCGCACATCCGCCATTTTGAGGTTATGTAAACAATTGAAGTAAATTAGACGCCAAATATTTGCTCTACCAAGTTTCATTATGTTTGGATGGTTAAATCGCGAGAAAAATCTATTTAAAAGTCTCAAATTCGCTTGGCAGCCATGTTGGTTTTGTAGTTACCAGGTTTTTGAAGGTTTCTTAGGTGAACGTATAGTAGTGCCCTTTATTACCGTACAAACTTTCAGGGTGTTATCTGTAATAGTTTCGGAGATACTGAATGCTGGTGAAATAATTCGCACAGCCACCATGTTGGATTATTGAGACATAAAACAAATTAAAGGAAACGGTCGAGGTCGGCCAGAATGGGGCTATGATCTTACCGAGTTTCATTGAAATCGCTCCAGCCGTTCAAAAGTTATTAGGGACACACACACACACACCTCACACACACACACAAAAGGTGATCTCATAAGCCTATTTTTTCAAAATTGAAAATAGGCTAAAAATGTCTTTTACAGTCGGCAGCACGACTGTACCCAATTGTAATGGGTGGTTCCCAATCCTGAAAAAGTAGTATGTACTTATTAACCTAATCTCATGTATTTCTTTTTCAGAATTTGGAAAACAGCCATTACAATCTCGTTGACGGACTGAAAATCATTAAATTTCTCAGCAGTTATTTCATTTAGAGATTGGATATCGTGGCCATCAGTCCCATGTGCTTGTGTATGTAATTTACTGTATTTTATAACCATTGTAAAAAATGTGAGTAATTTAGGAAAGCTTTCAGAAAGAGGCAACTGTGGCCAAAATTTGGGGACAATTCTAGCATGTGACTTGTTAGAAGCAGACCATTACAGGAAGGACGACAAAAAATACAAAAACATTGTAGTTGTTGCTGTTGTTGTAGAGTATCATTTGAGAAGCTTGGACATCGTGGTCATTTAACCCCGCGTAGTCTACTTAAGTGTGTGAATACTTTTGTTTGATAACCTGTGTTATTGGATGTATTAATGTGTGTATTTGTAATTCAGGTGAGGAATGGGTTGGAGACGTCCATGACCTTAAATCAGGAACCATACCGGCATTTGCCCGGAGTAGAAGTGGGAAACCACAGGAATACCACTTCTAGGATGGCCGAGGTGGGAATCAAACCCGTCTCTTCTCAATTTTACCTCACAAAGCTGAGTGCACCCAGTTCCAGCCCTCAGACGAGAATTAAATGTATTGCAGTGCTGGGTGTCAAAGCTAAGAATGCTAGCCGCTACACTATTTAGGGCTTGAATATCGTGGCCGTCAACCCCGTGTGCCTTATGTGTAACTTATTTGATAACGTGTGTGAAGAAAATGTGAGCAATTTAGGTGAAGTTTGAGAAAGAGGAAGCCGTGGCCAAAAATTTGTAACAATTCCGGCATTTAACAGGTTAGACGTAGACCATTACAGAGTTCACCAAAGAAGGCCGACAGGAAAGATGAAAAATAACATTATTATTATTATTATTATTATTATTATTATTATTATTATGTACTGACTAATGGGCTAACCCAAGATGAGACACCGAAACTGAAAAGAAGACAAGGTACCACCTGGTCACCAAAGAAGGCCGACAGGAAAGAAGAAAAATAACATTATTATTATTATTATTATTATGTACTGACTAACGGGCTAACCCAAGATGAGACACCGAAACTGAAAAGAAGACAAGGTACCACCTTGTCACCGGAGCGCAAGATGGACGACTCACGGAGAATGAGGGAAATCGGAGCATAATCACCAACTTGAAGAAACTGTTTTCACCAGTCCATGATTTTTCTCACTAATCTAGTTGTCGCAATGATGATTGCTTTTTGCCTTGTATAAATTGGTGTCAACATGAAGTTCTTTCAACCCATGCAGTGAATTCCTTCGTACAACGCCATTGCTTGATATAACAATAATTGGTATGATCTTCACCTTTCCAATCTGCGATTGCTTCCTTCTAGACTCCACTAGGTCTTTATATTTGGAGATCATTTCATTGTGCTTTGCTTTTGAGTTGTTGCTTTTGGGAACTGCTACATCAACCTTCTTTTTGATGATTATGATGATAATTGTTGCCTTAAGGAGCTTAACATTGGCGCTTAATGGTCCGGGTGAGACGGGGATTGAAAATACTGACAGAAGATTGAAAAGACACACAAAATCTAATTCAGAGTGGAAAACACTGACAAAATGGAATTTAGATCAAAAATACGCATAAAATGCAGGTTTGAGTAAAGAAAAAAATTGACAAATTGCAATTTAGATTCAAAATACTCAAAAAAAGAAATTTAGATTCAAATTATTACAAAATGCAATTTGCATTGACAATACTTACGAAATGCAATTTAGATTGAAAGTACTTACACATTGCAATTTAGATTGAATATATCTTACTTGCAAAATGAGGTTTAGGTTGAAAATGCTTACAAAATTCAATTGAAATTCAAAAAGCCTCTACATTCAAAGACATTCAATTTAGACTGTGCATCCCAACAAAATGCAATTGAGGTTGAAAATACTCGCAAAATGCAATTTAGATTGAAAATACTTACAAAAACGCAATTTAGCTTGAAAATACGTACAAAATGTAATGGTAGTGTAGATACAAAAAGTTCACAAAATGTAATTCAGATACACGGGAAGCCAATTCACAAAAACAGTGCGGGAATCTTAAAGAGAAAAAGAAATATAATGAAAAGAATGCTGATCCCTAGAAGAATAAGGGATCAGGAAAGATGAGAGAAGGGCCTTCCAATTAAGGCGGAAAAGAAAGAGACTCCTTAGGCCTCGGATACCCTAATACCATCGGGGTCGGAAGACAACAAGAGTTACCAAGAGAGGTCGACAGGAGAGAAGACAGTGAGGAGCCCGGCACAAGTAAGTGGAAGAAATGTCGGTCTCAGCTGGGGTCCCGTGGTCGCCAACCTACGTCCCACTAGATGTGAGCCCGTGGGGGGAACCTTCTTATTGATAAGAATATCTGGCCTGTTATGGCAGATTATTATTATTATTATTATTATTATTATTGAATTAAGAACAACAACGATGTCGTGCTCGTATAATTGAGTGCTCTGTCCGAACCAACCACTAGCGTTCCCGTCGCGACTGGCCTTCACTCACTCGAGCAGAACTGATGGTTGGCTCACGTTGACTGGTCAGCGCCAAGTTCAGGGTTACTATTTTATTCTACACTGGGCGGCCACGTGCTGCGAAGGCAGACTCGCGTGTTGCAGCTAACATAACACAACGAGTTAATGGCGCCATCTGAATGCATGCAATATGTTCTCGCAAGGAAGTTAGTTAGGTAGTTTTTGTTGTTTTAAGAGGAGGAACTACGAGGTCATCTGCCCCTTCTTGCAAGAATAACAAGAGCACTACAGGGGTATCAAAATTAGAATCTGATGGTCAGAGTTAGGATTTATATGCATTTACATATTTTTAATTACCCAGAGAGACATAGTTTTTAAAACTGAACGATTATGCTGTCCTCTATTTAATTTTGTAGTACATTATGCAACAAGCCTATAATGGAAATAATTAAGACACGAGTATGTTTATAAAACGAGCTAAGCGAGTTTCAGAATTTCCATACGAGTGTCTTAATTACGACAAGATGGCGGAGGAGATCAATGTACGAGTTGAAAGTGCTCTGAATATTTTAGAGATTATCGCTGAGGTAGGAGGTTATCTCAAGAAGGAGATGAAGGAAGACATACAACATGCAGTAAGTACCATCAGGAGTTGTTTTGTGGACATGACAAGTGTTTTCTGCGATATGCATACTAAAATTGTAAGTTTTCAAAACGAGGTTAGGGAAATCCAAACAATAGACATGCAAGGAGAAGAAAGTTCTGCTACAGGACAAGTGGAGCCCTCTATTAACTTCACACAGAAGCTAATTAGTGACAGTAGGAATTCTATAGTAGGCCCTGGAGTCAGTCAACAACCAACGACATCTGTTGGCCAAATGCCTCAGGCGCTTATGTCATCTGACTCAATACCGTTGACGTTGTCTACGCAACACCAAAACATAGAAGTCGAAACTATTGAAACAGACGACATAGCGGACATAAAGAGAAGCTTGCAAAATGTTATGGACTTTTTATCAAACAAATTAGGTGTAGTAATAGAAGAGAAAGTTAATGAAAGTTTAAATCGAAGTATGATGTCCCAAATAGATACAACGCCAAATGTCGACAAGACACACAACGCAACCAACGGGGAGAAAAATAACTATAACGGTCAGAGAGAAACACAATTGAGATCGGCCTACGTACGAGAAATCAAACGAAATACCAATTTTGAAAAACCCATTAGCGGGACAGGGCTGGTTGAAATCGATGATCTTGAACCAGGGGAACAAAGAGGCCGCAGAAGCCAGAGAATGATGACATCTCGTCGACTAGTGGAGAATAAAGACAAACTGTTCTCTATTGACCATAACCATATATTTAGTGGTCCAGAAGAGAATAACGACAAGATGGCAAATGACACTATTCCAGGCACGGACAAGAGTTTGGAGGAGAGGATCATAGATAAGGTAAACAGGCAGATGAATTTAATGAGGGAAAATTTATTAGAGACTGCTAAGATGATAGTTAAAGAATAATTAAAATACACGGCGCAACGATCTTCGCTATGCCAGAGGCCCTCGAAAAAGTATCAAGATGCGTTAAACCACAATAACAGCAGCATTCCAGACATTGGAACATTAAACGCAAGTTGCTACACTACGGAGAAAAACTCAGGTAATGAGATTGACAGTAGGGTTACGTACGTAACGAACACAGACATACCTATCAGGTCGAATCGCTCCTATAAAGGGGACGTAGATGATATTAGATTTCAGGGAAGAGGGTGTAGAGAGAGACAGGTCTTATCCCGAGAAGAGGAAAAGAATAAGACGAGGGTTAGTGTACAAGCGACACCTACTCCTAAAGCAGATCATGATGCAGAAAACATTTCGGCGGTGATCGGAGGAGACGAGAACGCCACTACACCTAATGAAGAAAGGCTGCCAGTGGTGAGAAGACAAACTGTATCTGGGAGAGTACCAGCTAGAGAGGTAGAAATTGGGTCTAGAGGAATAAAAGGAACTAAAGGAGACAGCAGATTGAAGGCGGCGGATAAATATGCTTGGTTGTACATTGGTCGACTGAACCCAGAAACAACAGAGGAGGACATAGTTGGATATTTAAAAGAAATGGGGTGGGTGGCACTATTAGCTGCAAACTGGTCAGCAATACCGACACCTCGAGAGCTTTCAAAATAGGTTTTCCTTTTATTGAGCTCAACAAAGTTTATGAGGAATCTTTATGGCCAGAGAATGTTATATGTCGGCCCTTTCGAGCGCCGTGGAGAAACAAAGGAAGACAGTTATGAGGATTGTAAAGAAGTAAAAGTCCTCAACTGGAATGTGGAAGGTCTAAAAGGGGTTATGAGTGGCCTCTCGAAAGACTTTTTCAGCGATTTCGATGCTTGCATCCTAACGGAGACTTTCATCACTGAGGAGTCAAGGTTTGAAGTGAAGGGCTTCTACAACATACATGCACTGGCAACAAAAGAGGAAAGAGGGAGACCGTCTGGTGGAGTTACATGCTTAATTAACCCGAAGTTAAAGCGTTTCGACATACTTTTGAGCGAAGAGGAACAGCTAGTGGTACGAACTAAAATAGGGGTATTCATCTGTGTTTATTATAGACCGGTCTACAGTGCAATTGATATAATAGACAATATTCAAAGAGCAATTGATGTTACACAAGCTACTGATAGCATTATACTTGGGGGTGATTTGAATTGTCCAGTGGACAAACTCAATAGGAAATCGGAACTGGTCCTCAATTACCTGGAGGAGGAAGGGCTAAGGCTCGTGAATGACACGAAGGCACTTACGTATATTTGTTATAATGGAGGTAGCACCATAGACCTCATGTTTGTACGAGGTCTCGCTATTCATGATCATGGACTTATGACAAAGTGTGATGCAGCTGTAATTAGGAAGCATATCCCAGTATTTACCATATTGACTGTTACACACCCCTTAAGACTTCCAGCAAAGAGGCAAAGAACGAGAAGAACACTAGACCAGAGCCTGTTAGAGGCAAATACAGACAAAATACCAACTATCATGCTATCAATTAGTGAGGGTAATTTAGATGTGGCTATGGCAAGAATAATGGAATTTATAGAAGAAGGAACTTCAACTATAGAGTTTACTCGTCAAGCGCAGAAATGGTTTGATAGAGAGTGCTTCAAAGAGAGACAAACTACATTACAGAAGCTACATATCGCAAAGAGAACTAGGGATAAAGATGATCTGGAACGCTACCAGACAGCAAGGAGGAAATATAAAGAACTCATAAAGTCAAAGAAGAGAGAGTTTAGAGAGAAAGAAGACAAAATGCTCATACTTGACATTGAGAAAGATCCGTATAAAGCACTCAGGCCAAGACAACCACGCTTCCCAGCGGACATCAGGATGGAAACGTGGGAGGAACACATGAGGGGGGTTCTAGTATCCAAAGAGACCAGACCGGAGTTGGACAAGTCCACAAGTACGTGCTTCACTATAGAAGAAGTTAGGCAGATCATCACGAAAAGCAAGGATAAAAGAGCTTCAGGTGTAGATGGACTCTGTAGTAAACATTTGAAGATTTCGCTACACTTCCTGGAAAACGTATGGGCAGAGTTAGTGAATAAGTGCTTAGAGATTGGAACCATCCCCAGTACTTGGCGTAAGTCCATAATCAAACTGCTATACAAGGGTAAAGGCGATGTCAGTAAACCTGAATCATATAGGGGTGTGGCATTGGAGTCGGTTGCATGCAAATTGCTTACCAAGCTTCTGACTCGGAGAATAGATGCATGTGTAGATCACCTGCTTCCAGAAGAACAATTTGGATTTCGGAAGGGCAGATCTACTCTATTGGCTGCAGAATGTCTCTTAAAGGACATACAGGACACGCTTGAAGCTCACGGGAAGAAATATGTAATTTTTATCGACTACACCAAAGCCTTCGACACAGTCAATAGAAGGAAACTTGTCATAAAATTAGAAAACTTACTAGGACGTTCTGACATGACAAGACTGATATCGAACATTCTGGCGGACAATCAAGTTCAGATCCATGATGGTATCGCACACTCGGACTGGATTGACCAGACAATCGGAGTACTGCAAGGAGACCCGCTAAGTCCGTTACTCTTCAATATCATGACCCTCGATGTTGTCTTCAAATTAAAGGAGGTAACACAGAAAGTAAATATATATATTTATGCAGATGACATGGCCCTGGCCTCCGATAATATAGAGGAACTACAGAAGGGAATAGATCTTGTTGAGAAATGGGCGGAGGAGAATGAACTAAGGATGAATGCTCGGAAGACTGAATTAATGATATTCAGAAATGGAGGAAGGCTGAGGAAGAATGACTACATTGTTTGCGGGGAACACATACTACCACCGAAAAAACAATTTAAGTACCTTGGAATTACTATGCAAGTCACAGGGACTTCCTTTATGGTTCATATAAAGGAGAGACTTGCAGCAGCACTTAGAAATATAAGCGACATTAGACATTTACAAAGAATGTCAGTGAATTCAGCTATGGAACTTTTCAGAGTCAAAGTACTCCCATCACTCACGTACGGGCTAGAGGTCATATGGACTTATCTATCAATCAGACAATTAAAAGACATTGAAAGTTTGAAATCAAGGTATTTGAAAAGGGTATTGGGGGTATCAAAATTCGCTCTTTCACGATATGTGTATGCTTTAGCCAGAGAAACATTTCTGGTAGAAGACCTTCGACTGCTAATGCACCTACCATCCACACAGGCATGCGTAGACCTGTTAAGCGAACTTTGCAGGAAGAGAGACTCCATCCCAGAAAGATTCTTCGTAACAGATGCAATGTTATATAAAGAATGGATGCGACCAGAGTATGAGCTGAGGCACCTAGTGACCAGATTTGCGATCCATGGCTTCCACCATCGCATCTGCACTAGGAAGTCCTTCCATCAGCCCAGCCAGGAGTGTGTTTGCCGATTATGCAACAATCATTGCGATATATATCACGCCATGGAATGCAGTAGAAGACTAGTATCACTCACTCAGTTTTGTTTAGACGAGGACTGATTATGTTGTCTTGATCAAAGTGTAGTGCAGTGGAATGGGTGAACGGACTCGATGAACACAAGTCTCTGGTGTTACCTAGGTATACGATTGATTCATTATTGTTCACAATGTTATAATGTTGTTCCTATCTATGGCCATTGGCCGCAATAAATATTTTATTAATTACCATTATAGGCGAGTTGCATACGACTGTTTATGTTCGAAGATAATTGTAACTATTTTATGTTCGAACATTAATATTCATAAATATCTGTAGAGATTTCGCCAGTTTTATGTATTGAACAGAGCGCATGGAACGCAGAAAATACCAAGCCCTCCTCGAATAGCCCACTATGACTAGCCACGCAGTGAAGTCAGCGCAGGTGCGATGCTATCCTTACCTAACTGGTTACACAACTGTTACTTGAGCTCTGATAGGTGGAAAAACTATCATAATGAAACATTTTAATATAATGAGCCTCATTATAGTACAGTTTTCTGACATAATATTTACATTTCGCCAGGGTCGAACATAAACATGTTTACTTTCCATATTTTTACATATTTCTGACATTGGTACATATTTGTATGTAAAATAAATATTATCCCATATTTAGTGATTTTAATGAAATATTTGTACATAATTTATGTTATTCTTAGGAGTTTTCAGTGACAGAAAATATGGCTACACATGACAAGTTTACAGTTATGCACATAAATTGTTTTTGAGCAAAGAAGAATTTCTAAAGTATGTGGCTGTAACAATAGCGGTTGGTTGGTTCCTCAGTTTAGGGGCTGCGACAACGCCGTCATGTAGCCCCGTGTACTTTGGGTGTGTGTAGAATCTGTCTGATAACCGGTGTTAATTGTGATGACTGTATTAGTGTGTGTTATCTGTTTTCAATTCAAGTAAGGACTGCAGACATTAAATATTCAAGTAGTTCCAACTTTTGCTACCAAATGCCACCGTCAACCACCAACTAGTTCTGAACCTTGTTACTATATGCTATCGCAGTCTGCTTCTGGCGACGAACGTTGGAACCTAAGAGCGTTAGTCAAATCTAACCTATAGTTTAGCTTCACACAAGTGTAATTAGTGGAAGATTCTTTATCATGCCATAAATCTATGACCTGGACCGCCGGCTTTACTTCCCCTGCAAAGGAAGGCATACTGAGGGATTTTTAAAGCTCTTAAAAATCCGACGAGTTCGGCCGGGTTTGAACCCGTGACCTTGAGCATAGAAGCTCAGCATGCTACCAACTACGCCACCGAAGCCGCCTTGTAACAATAGCCATCAGCCCTTTAAGGAGCACGTAGAGTCGTCTTTATTTATCATTGGTCTTCTTGTTCTTATCTTCCCAAAACTTCCTCATCCTTTCGTTTTGTGCCTGTCTTCTTTCTTGTGCCCATGCAGCTTTGAGTATCAAATTCTGCCCCATAGGGAACTTGGGTGGAAACTTTATGAATTTACTTTCTGTCTAAATGCAGTCCGTGTCGTTGTTAGTGGGTCAATGTTGCTTTTAGTGAGGTCCTTTTGGGTGTCTGCTAGCCAGCGTACTTTGGTTTGTCGGGCTCCATTGACTATGAGGAAGATTTTCTTGGTCAGTCAAGAGTTGTCCATTCGAGCTGTATGTCCATAGAATTCCATGCGTTATTTCCGTGCAAGTGAGGTGAATCGCTTAGTCAGTGAATACAGTTCTTCTGAGCTTTTCATCATCCATACACTATACCGTCCTGAAGCTTAGGTCCAAATATTTCCCTCAGTATCTGCCGATCTTCTCCAAGTCTTCAATGTTGATGGTTAGCGATGACGTCTTAATCGCATAGAATGTCTCTGGGAGAATGACTGTGTAGTAGTGATGGAGTTTGTCTTTAGTGGATACTGATTTGTTTATTATTATTTATTTATTCATTTATTTATTTATTTATTTATTTATTTATTTATTTATTTATTTAAGTGCAAATTCCCCTACAGGAGAGCGATTAAACTTGATAACATGATGTCATTTGGAGGTGTGTCTCCTCCGCTCCTCCCAAAATCTCTTCATTCTCACGGAATGCTCCCTCTTCCTCTCATCCGTCCACTTTTCCCAGGTTGACGTAATGATCTTGGTTCAAACTTAACATTCGCGATTTTCGTCTGGCACTCAGTTCGGTCTTCGAATTTTTCTATATTGATTACTTGTTAAGTCTCTAGCTACCTCTTTAGGCCATTCTGTGCCGCATTTACTCTGTGTTATGATACCAGGTAGTTTCTTTGGCAATCTGGAGGTGGCCATCCTGTGGATGTGAGTGTAAAATTTGGCTATGCGTTTTCTAATTTCGCCTGTTATCATACTTGTTCATTATTATTATTGTTGTTATTATTACTATTAATATTATAATATGGAGGTTGTCGAACCCAGACCATTATGACCAACTCTCAATACAAATCTTGAGACCACTAGTTTGACTTCACTGGAGTTTATAAATTTAGCTCGAGCACAACACGGCCGAAGCCAGGAAGCATAATTCAGGCTACACTTCATACTCGATCCAGTAACGAGTTTGAGATCCACAACTGGAACGAATTCAGCTAACAAGAACTGATGAGCTTGGCCGTCAGGAGAGCAATAGCCTCGTACAGTATAATATACAGTATACCAGTTCCTTTCCCAAACAGGACGGCTTTCACCCATCAAGCCAGGACAAGTCTCATTTTGGAAAGAAGTTTTATCCAGTGTGATCCCTGACCTTGCGCGTGAACAGTGTCACTAAAGATGGGTGAAACAACTATAAAATTAACCCTTATAGTGCCAAGGGGCCGATATATTCGCCGAGGGAGCTTCTGCTAAATATTCCACGGACCGATCTATCGGCCTCGTTATTATGTTCGGTGGCCTAGTTGGTAGCATACTGAGCTTCTATGGCCCAGGTCACGGGTTCAAACCCGAACGAGGTCGTCGGATTTCTTAAGAGTGTTAAAAATCCCTCAGTATGTCTTCCTTCGGAGGGGAATTCAAGCCGGCGGTCCCATGTCATAGATTTATGGCATGAAAAGGAACCTTCCACTAACTACACTTGGGTGAAGCCAAAATTTGTAGGTTAGAATTGATAACGGTATATTAGTTCCAACGTTCACTGCCAGGTGCTAGCTGCGATGGCATTTAGTAGCCAAGTCCGCAGCTGGGTGTTGTGGACGGTAGCATTTGGTAGCAAAAGTAGGAACTACTTGAACATTGATCGTATGCAGTCTTTACCTGATGAATCACAGATATCACACACTAATACAGCCATCACAATTAGCACTGGTTATCAGACAAATTCTACACACACCCAAAGTACACGGGGCTACATGACTGCGTTGTCGCAGCCCCTAAACTGAGGAACCGACCAACCAACTTATCACCCATACTTTTCAATCTTTACATTGAACAAGTAATGAAGGAAATTGGAGAAAAAATTAAAGTGGGACACGCCAGAGGATTTGAACGAGTTTCTGAATGGTATGGACTCCGTCTTGAGGAAAGAATACATGATGAAAATCAATAAATGTAAAACAAAAATATGGGAATGTAGCCGAAATAATTCAGATGCAATGTTGAGGTGGTCTGAAAATTGATGATTGTCAACAATTTCTCTGAATTTAGATGTGTCCAGTACCATATCACTTGAGATGTGTATTTTCTAAAGGTATTTTTCAACTTGAAGCAGCCAGTTGTTCTTAGCTTTCTTTGAGGGAGTAAGATTTAGAATTCTTTTAGTCAGCCTGTGATCACTCTTTCTAATAGAAATATGCCCATAAAATCTCAAACGTCTTTTGCTGAATGTGTTATTATCCCTCCCTATATTATTCTGCTAAGGTCCCATTAACACCAACCTACACATATGGGGTACCTACAGGTTCAGCATAACCCAATGCGTAAGCGAAACGCACTCACTTACTCTTTAAATGCCTCACAATTAAATAAATACCTTAAAACATGTATATTTACAATGAAATATCGAAAGAATGCAACACGGTAACCATGGTCACAGAATCTCACAGGTCCATCTATTTCTGTAAGACGCAATGCAATTCCAATTATTACATTACTGTGAAAGTTTCCAGACAGTTATAAGGTTATCAACGAACCAAATTAAGCTGTAAAATGCATCAACTAATTCAGTATAACACGCTTAAAGGGGTCAAGGGGCACTCTAGATTTTTTTCACGCAATTTTCACGTGTGAGTGTGGTACGAAAGGTCTTTTTCACCCGACTATAAAGGGCCTCCGAAAACCACATTTAAAGACCCTTAAATTAACAGTGTCTTTGATATTCCCAGAAAACTAACTTCGCTCTGATATACCTATGAAGGAATGACAAACCCCTAACCACTGCAACAGTAGCTGAATTGATAAAGTCTGATTATTCATACCAAGGATAAATCAGTCATGATTGAGATTTTGCTAAGTGTACTCTTTACAACTAGAATGCTAGTTAGTATTATTTATATTATTATTCGATTAAAACACCCCCACCTATTTATTATTACACATCTAATAAGGCTAAACATCTTGTGTTTCACCTCGACAGCCAGAGTTCAAATCTCTGTGACAGCACGTTGCAAATTTGACCAGAAAAATCAAGTGGCATCATGGAGGACACCCAGGCTCAAACCTCAAGCCAGAAACAAAGTGAGCCAATGAATTGGGATAAATCCGAAGGAAGTTATCTAATTAAAACAAAGTATAGTAGAAAAAAACAGATGGTAAATTGCCATCAACAATCTCTGGAGTCTATGGTACTGACTTTCAACGCAAGAATTCTATTTTAAAAATTAGAAACGCCAGGTGAAAACGAACTTGAAATTCAAGATACTTCCAAGAAGATTAATGAGCAGTGGAGACATCATTACGCGACGCTATAAGACATGATGAGAATATATTAACAGGTGAAAAATACTTTCATTGCTCTGATTAATGAGGAATTAACTCGTCAAGTTCGCAGGTGCGTGCCAGCGCAGCGATGCCATCGCAAAGTTACCGCCACAGGAAGGTAAAAGTGTACCAACTCGAGAAACTTTCCCGTTCGTACAACTTCCTAATTGACCCTGACTCCCACGGAACCCGGTCTCGCAAACAAGACAGCTGGCATGCCTTCGAAATCCTGCAAAGAACGAGAGTTTAAAAAGAAACAAAGTAACGGTTGCAATTCCTTGTCAGAACAAATAGCCCAATTGAGCTACTGTTACAGCTAATTTGCGTAAAAATAAACTACTTTAGAGCTCGTAATAAGCGATGTGAGGGTAATCGATTAATCGAATAATTTGATAATAATCGAAAACTATTAATCGATTAATCGACTGACGGTTCAAACGATTAATCAACTAACTGAATAATTGGTCAAACAGCTAACCAAAGAATCGATGTATTGATTAGTAGCCACGAGAAAAGAAAATAAGATCAAATGAGAGGTCATCATTAAGTAGAGTTATGCTCATTTTCGGAATGATGTAACAAATTTATAAAAGTTATGATATTCACAATATATACACTTATTTAGTTGCAGTATTTATCTATCTATCTATCTATCTATCTATTTATTTACAGTAAGGCCGGAAGTGTCCGAGGACATGTTCTGCTCGCCAGAGGCTGTAGTTGCTTCAAGCGGACACCCAAAGGATGAGCTACAAGTTCCGTTCAATTTCAAGTAGTTCCAACTTTCGCTACCAGATATCACTGATACTTACCGAGTTTCATGAAATCGCTCCATCCGTTTAGATATCATTAGGGAGTTGGTAGGGTGGGGGGTGGGGCACACACATCCACACTCACGGACAAGAGGTGATCTCATCAACCTATTTTTTTCATAAATGAAAATAGGCTAAAAATAAATTAAAAACAAATCAAAATAAATGTTATTTATATTTATATTCAAACTAAAAGGAGAACCAGTGACACTGATTCCTCCATATTGAGAAAATAATGACCATTTTCATGACATTTTTACTGTTAGAAGTATCAGGATCACAGTTACAGTTACTGAATGTAATTAGTAATCTTCCAGGTTCCATCCTTTGGACATGACGCTTCCAGTTCTCTTGGTAGTCAGAAATGTATGTAGTTATTGGTTTCACTTTTAGTTCCTTCAGCACATCCTCGTTTCTCTTATGATCCCATTTAGTATAGCCTGCTGTTCGGCGCATAAAGGTCATTTCGCGTGCTGTGAGTCTGGAGATGTCCTGAGATCTTATTGTCCATGCCTCGCTGCCATAGCATATTGTTGGTCTGGCTAATGTGTTATACAAACGCAAGCGTGTATGCCTTTGGACACGAGATGGCTTCATGACGTGATTGATAATTCCTGTTGTTCTGGTAGAATTAGTTATTTTTGCAGTTATGTCTCGTTCTTCTAGAAAAGATAAATGATATCCTAAATACTTGAACTCGTTAACTCTTTCTAAAATGTTACCATCCAGACAAATTTTACTGGGGATTGGGTCCTTACCCTTAAAGGCCATTACTTTAGTCTGTTCAGTAGAAATGCACATGCTGAATTTTGATACCACTTTCTGGAGGTTGAATACTGACCACTGCAGATCATCTTCAGATGCTACCAATGCAACATCAACAGCAAATAGTATAGCGTCTAAATTTTTTAGATGCCTGCTGATAGGTATTGAACCATGTATTTCACACCTCCATTCCTTTATTATAGCATTCATGTTGATTATGAACAGCAATGGAGAGAGTCCACAGACTTGTCTTACCCCTCGGCTGAATGTAATTAGGAACTTAATTAATTCCTCGTTACCGTACAAGTAACGGTTACTAGTAACTGCGTTACAAGTTACGCGTTACATCCCAACCAAGTTTACAGTACATACGAGGGTGACAAACATAGGAGGTCTCTCAACGACTAGTGGATAAATTGTCTGAAAATGAATACAAATATAGCATCTGTTAAAGCTATTCCGAACAGTTCCCACGACGGTAATAGTACATTATGCAACGAGCCTATAATTGCAATAATTAAGGCACGAGTATGTTTAAAAAACGAGCGAAGCGATTTTTATAATTTCCATACGAGTGTCTTAATTACCATTATAGGCGGGTTGCATACGACTGTTTATGTTCGACGATAATTATAACTATTTTATGTTCGAACATAAATATTCATAAATATCTGTCGAGATTTCGCCAGTTTTATGTACTGAACAGAGCGCATGAGACGCAGAGAATACCTTGTATTTGACCATGGCCTCCTGGAATACCTCACTAAGACACTCGCCACGCAGTGAAATTTAAGATAGAAGGCCGTGGAAGTGAGCGCAAGTGCAATGCTATCCTTACCTAATTGGACACACAACCGTTTTTTGAGCTGTGATTGGTGGGAGAAACTGTATCATAATGAAAAATAGTGTTATAATGACCCACATTATGATACAGTTTTCTGACATATAATTTTTACATTTCGACATCGTCGAACATAAATCTATATTTACAGTACAGCAATTAAATCGCGAACTAATAGCGCTCGTGTTGCAAACATTTGTGTAAGACCTGTACTTACTGGTAGCAAACTTTAACTTTTTATTATCTGGCTACATCAGACGATTTGCTCGTTAGTATTGTAAAGGTAAATTTCTGAAACAACTGTTGCGTTATAAACCAGCAGGTGATCTATTAGCTGGAGAACACGAGATGGGCACAAAATGCCTCAGTGGGCACGAAGTTGGGAGACGTTAAGATAATGGTTGTTCCTGGTAGCGAATCATGAAAGCGAAAAGATTCCAATTAGGGATATTGATACTTCATTGTTTTGAGGACGGGCGAGCAGATTAATGGCGATACAGGAGCAAGGCGAGGCGAGCCATGCCACTTTCTGAAGAAAGTATGAGACTTTCTTTACATTGCTACCGACAGTAACACGGTGGATTGAAAGCGAAATTATTGATGTAACAAATGAATTCAGTCATTGATAAAGACAATTCTAGATTTTTTAAATCGCGTATCCTCCAAGTTAGGCTTTGCCCACAGACCTTGCGAGTATCATTCATCTACCGCCACATGGACATTGTCTTGGAGCTGAACACACTCTGTCAGGAGATACAACTAAAGTCTGTTCGCCGAGTCGAGATAATGGAAGTAAACCCAGTTGTACACGTGATTGCAGGGCTGCCCGCAAGGGGTGTATATTTTCACCTGTATTTTCAAACATAGATTTTATAGCCTAAGTGTAATGGATCTGATGATGATCGCTTGACGATCGAAACTGGTCATCCTAGTGTATTTATTAATCTCATGTAATTTATTTCAGGATTAGGGCATAACTCAGCTCTTTTGGGTACATTCGAGTTGACCGATTGAAAAGCACTAAACTTTTGTTTACTAAGGCAACACTAAAAATGGCTTCAAACCCCACAAAGAGCTGTGCCTGTTGGACGTACGTCAACTTCAGTGTTACATGTGAAGCAGGCTGACTTATCGGTTACATGCTACAGCGCGGTTTATTGATTGTTCGTTTATGTATTTAATTAATTAATTAATTAATTAGTTCCTAAATGACATGCAACAGTATACAGTGCAGCACAGCACTAAGTGCAGCAAGTCGTAATTTACGTGTCCCAACTCCCTCAATTTCGACCTAAGTTTATGACATTTTACTGGCCAAGAACTAGAACTTAACAGCATAAATATTCCCCAATAATAAGTGCCATTCAATTATACAATGGGCATTCAATAGCAACCAACCTTGGACTTATTCAGTTACACATATAGTTCCTTTGTTTCTGCATGCTGTGCGATCACATGAACTCGTACATTTCACCTACCAATTTCCTGCACAGAATTATTATATCTTCGTATTTAGTTATATAATTAATTTACATTACAATCTGAACATTATGCCTGTCAATTATTTAATAATTTGATAGAATTGTGTAATCAAATGCACACGTGTTTCTTTTTATTAGGCATATGCCTGTTAGAAGCACAATAAATCCAAATAAATAAAGAAGCCTAGTCTTTTCTAGGGCTACGGCATGACTAATGATCTCGGAGCTTCTTGACGTGAACTGGGCGTGTTTCCCTGTCCGGGTAGCCAGGGGCACTGTCTCGACTCGGCGAATAGACTTTAAGCATGGTGACAGGTCGATCACCCAGGCGACCGATAACTTTGGTCTAATTAAGGGCTGGGGAAGGGAGTGGGAAGTAAGTTGGCCGAGAACCTGTTGGAAAGTAACCATTTGCCTGGGGTGAATATGGGATACCACGGAAAACCATTCAGAACGGTCAAGGTGGAGTTCGAACCCAAGCTCCCCCAATACCAGCGAGGCTCGAGGTAGCACGAGATAGCCCGGCTGGTCAATTCTAGAATATTTCTGATCCAAATTTCAAAAAGATTTTTGCTCCAGGAAAATACAGGGATGGATCCTAAGCTAAGAATATTAATAATAATAATAATAATAATAATAATAATAATAATAATAATAAACAATAAATCTACACCTTGCTCAAAATCTGAGAATACTTCGCCTTACTATCAGTATGTTCCTGACGCTGTTTTGGAAAATCCTAGCCACAAGTTGTTATGGGACCGATCAGATATTACTGATAAAACCATACCAGCAAACCGGCCAGATATCGTTCTTGTGGACAAGGTGCAGAAGAGAACCTCTCTAATTGATATTGCAGTCCCCACTTCTCATAATCTGCAACAAACCTGCTGTGATAAGATAACCAAATATCTGCCCTTGGCTGAGGAAATGCGGCAAATATGGAGACAGGAAAGTGTAGTGGTTCTGCCCATAGTCATTTCTTCTACCGGCATCATCCCTGAATCATTGGCTCGCAATCTAGAAATATTGGGAATACATCCTGATCTACATATCACCATGCAGAAGTCATCTTGGAGACCTGTTCCATTGTTCGCACGTTTTTCAATGTGCCACCTTAAGAGAAATAGCTATACCGTCTTGCAAACAAGCCGACGATATGTTGATATGTCCCACTTATGTGGTGAAATGAATATAATAATAATAATAATAATAATAATAATAATAATAATAATAATAATCATGTGTACAGTAGTACCCCATCTAAAAGAACTGTCACCCACATTGCTATGGTGAATGTGGGTGTGCCTACCTGACAGGAGGTACACAATGCTCATCACCAGCGGCGGCTCGTGAAGGGGAGCTGCAGAGCTGCAGCCCCCCCCCCCCCGCAGGGTATTAGACAATATCAATTTACACTTTAAAAGTAATGAGGTAACGGTGTAATTAAATAGATCTCTTTAAATTTTTCACAAGTAAAGGCCAGGCTGGCTCGTAAATCCGCTTCCCCCACGGCTGCTGCATTCTCCGCAGCATCTTAGGAACTTAACATTGCACTTCCTGAATCCACTTCCCCCATTGCCAAGTTGTCCTATGAAAGCCTCTTTGGGTGCTGCAATCTTTGCAGCTTCGCCACAGTGCCAACTCATCTTTAGAAACAATAGAGTACACAGTTTGCAAACAGCTCAAATATTATACTGGCAGCGGCTAACAGCCCCTAATTCGTATTCAGAAAATTTACGACTTATATTCTAATGCACTAAATTATAAATATAATCATAATAATATCGCAAGAAAATGTTTAAATGGGAAAAACTTTTGCTGCAACATTGCTATGTTTGTAGCACTGAATGGCAATGAGAATCATGAGTAGAAGAAGGATGGAACTCAAGTAGGCGCTCACGGCATCTAGTGGGTACTAGAAGAACCATGTCCATTATCAACCCTTAACCAATGAAAGGGAGGCATTCCACCATCTCCATTATTTGAGCATTTTCTTCAAACACTTGTACGATCAGTCTTGCCAACATGCGAATTATAGATCATTATTCTAATGTAGTATGCTTGCGTGATATTAACAAATACTTGTATATTATTTCACAGTATAGTCGGTGGAGAATTTAGTTTAACTCAAAAGAGAGTGACAGATCTTTGAAAACTGAGCGAAGAAATTCAGAAGCACGCATCTTCCGGAACTCATTTAAATAACATGTAAAATTTTGCAGTGTTACGCTTAAGTTCGGCGTATATCAACAATCGGTTGAGCGTCATAACAATGAAGTAACTAGAAACAAGAAAATATATAAATAGAATCATAATACTACGACTGTCTGTTAGGTAGTCAGTCTGAAGGCTGGTTGGATCCCCAAAAAGTACCGCCGTTAGGTTATGTGGGTAGATACCCACAAAAACCAAAGGCAGTGCTATATTGAGGCGTACTAGGCAAGAAGAGGAATGAGGTAGTTTGCCATGGCTTTCCTCACTGAGTCAGAGCAGCAGTACTAACCCTATGAGTAGAACCTTTCACAGCATTCACAGGCACTGACTGTGCACTGATTGTTATTACAAAGCACCACCCATACCTCAGTAGCTTCCATATAATCACAGCCATGAGTGAGACTGAGACATCGGTGAAAAGCCACATTTTACTCTAGCCTGTGCCAACAGACAAATGCAAATGTACTGCATTCATCAAGAGATGGCAAACAGGCTAAACACTATCACAAGAAAATGTTTATATCGAAGAGAAGAATTTCGAAATATCGGTGGAGCTGTAAAACCTTCGAGTTTCCTTCTCACTGGTTCTTAGGCCCGGCATCTACAGAGGTCGTTAAACTGTTACGTATCGCTATCACCCTGCCTATGGCTACCGCTGAACCCGAACGCTGCTTTTCGTGCCTCAAGAGGATCAAAGTGTACCTCAGGACTGCCATGGGTAAAGCCCTGCGCGGATATCCGCAACATTTATCGTCATACGGATATAGTTTGCATGGATGTGCGGATAGCGGATACCGGTAATGTTTGGAGTAAATTTGCGGATAGTTTTTAGAATACAGTACTATCCGAACTTGTTGAATATCATTACTAGGACCCGGATGTTTATTGTTATTTTTTTTTTCATGACAAATGTAAAATGGTGATTAAACTTATCTCATTCAAATTATGTCATTAAGCATAATTAACTCTCCAAACTGAAAAGGGTTGCAATTCTGGCTGTATAACATTCATTTTAAACATAGCACATGACATACATAGCCTAAGGGAACGACTTTCTCCTCAAATGTCTAAATGTGTTGCTTTAATGTATGTCTACCCCTTATTATTCCCGTTCTCCAAAGGGGTCGAGGATGATATGCGATGTAAGTCTTTGTGGAGGATGGTTTTTACGGCCAGATGGATGTGTTGCTTTAATAAAAAATAAAAATATTAATGTAATGCCAGTAGATTCGAATAACAAACGTGCGGATAACAGTCGTGCGGATGCGAGGCGGACGTGGATAACGTTTTCTTTATCCGCGCAGGGCTCTAGCCATAGGACAAGAAAGACTTACTGCACTTGGAATGCTGTCTATTGAGAATGGTCTGATTAACAGCATACCGAATTTCAATAACCTCGTCATCGAAAAATTCGTCGCGTTCAAGACTCGACGCCTGGAACTGATCTACAAATAAGGTACCGTAAGTTAATGCTTGTGCATGCAGCCCCACCAACTGCGATATGTGCGAGCCGCCACTGCTCATCACGCTGGTAAGGTAACGAGTAGGCTCATGTTATGAATGTACTCCTTCCCTCGGTTATTCTAACTCAAGGATATTAGAACAAACAAAACCCTCATACGCCACTTAAAAATATCTAAAGTAAATACACAAGCTGCCATCCTCTTTGCTCTAGTGAGTGGTGGTGTGCCTACCCGACAGGATGTGCTCGTAAGGTACCAAGTTGGCCCGTGCTATGAATGGACTCCTCTCGATTATCCTAACACAAGGATAGTGACTACATAAGCTGCCACCCTCTTTGCTCTAGTGAGTGGTGGTATGCCTACCCGACAGGATGTGCTCGTAAGGTACCACGATGGCCCGTGCTATGAGTGGGCTCCTCTCGATTACCTTAACTCAAGGATAGTGACTACATAAGCTGCCACCCTCTTTGCTCTAGTGAGTGGTGGTATGCCTACCCGACAGGATGTGCACTACTAAAGCTGGTAAGGTAACAAGTTGGCTCGTGTTATGAATGGAGTTCCCCTGGTCATCACTCACAACCCACGCGATGTGCTAGTAACGGGAACACTTGACCCGGATCCCATACCCTGTCCCGTATTGTGCCTCTTCTTAGGACATGAGATACAAAAGAATCGAGTAGTCTTTAACTTTCATACTTGGACAGCTAGCAGCCGAGAGTTGAGAGCACGTGGGTTGAAGACGGGAGCAGTGTTGCCAGATCTGTCATATCAATGTTAGCTTAGTTCAATTTTATGTTTTAAAAAATAGTAACTTTGAGACAGGAAAATAATACGTTAAATATTATAATCTATTTGATGACAGTATCTCCATAAAATTACATGTGTGATATGGCCAGTGCAGTGGTGATCTCGGACAATATTTTTATACAAATTACCTTTTTTGAATTTACTAGTCTACATGAACAGCAACTTTCATAAATGCTTTTGTAAGGACGTCGTTTTTACTAGAATTAAAATTCAAAATTGTTATTCGTAGAGTTTAATATTTTTTTATTTTTGACATAAGTTAAATGTTTCTTCGTTAAATGTCCTATTTAGTGCAACTTATGGTATGTTAAGAGAAAAGCGACCCATGCTGACGAAGACTCCATTGAAGGGTTGAAAACATGTTACAACAATACATAATATAACATTAAATTATTAACAGGTGTCCTTAGTAAATTAAATTCATCATAATAAGTTGAACGAGTACCGTACCGGTACTGGAAATCCAGAAACTTTGTCAAGTGTTAACAGTTGACAAATGTACAGGAGTTCACTTACCTTGGTAGCAAAATAACAGCAGATGGAAGAAGTAAAAGAGAAATAGTCAGCCGCATAAACCAAGCCAAAATAGCATTCAACAAGAAAGGAAAGCTCTTAACATGCAGAAACATTAGTATGAGCCTCTGAAACGTCTTATGAAGATATATGTGTGGAGCGTACCGTTGTATGGTACTGAAACCAGGACTCTTACCTTGGCTGATAAAAAACGAATAGTAGCCTTTGAAATATGGTGCTACAGGAAAATACTAAAAATTCCATGGCAGGACAAAATCAGTAATGAAGAAACGCTGAAAAGGATTGGAGAGAAGCCATGTTTATGGAATATGCTTACTCGCCGAAGAGGCAATTAGATTGGACATATCTTGAGGCATGAAAGTCTTCTGCACACAATGCTGGAAGGCAATGTGGAAGGAAAGAACTGTAGAGGTAGACCACGGCTAGGATACATAAAACAAATCATTCACGACAAGGGTTGTGATAATTACTTGGACTTGAAGCGACTAGCCACAGACCGGAATTCATGGAAAGCTGCTACAAACCAATCTTCGGATTGAAGACCACAGAAGAAGAACCATGATTGTAAGAGGCCGGCACTACAGTATATGTAAAAAGAAAAAGTTTGATATTGCAGTTAAATTAGCAGTTTTTCGTTAAGTTGATAATACATTCAAACTCGAATCCCAATACCAGGTATAAGCTCATACCAATACGTGGTGGCTCAGCGGTCTAGCTGTATGCCTCTCACCAAGGCGGTCCGGGTTCGATTCCCGGTCAATGCATGTGAGATTTTCGAAGTGAAATGCCATGTCCTGTGGTTCGGATTCCACGTAAAAAGGAGGTCCCGTGGCTCATAATCACAAGATTCACGGTCACGTAAAACAACAATCTTCCTTCCTTTTTTCCTTCCAATACGTCCCGAGAGGAAATGAGTCGACCTTCCCAGAAATAACCATTGCGGGGACGCAATCAAGTAAGTAGAGGTTGCGATATCGCAGGCTTCATACAACGCTGCTCAAGTGGCGTAAGGCTGCCGGAATCTATGACCGGAGGTTGTTTGCCTCCAGTAGGTCTTGGACACGACTTTCGCTTCGGATAACATGATTATACAGTACGATTGTGTATCGGCCAAGTTAAAAGAAGCATCGGTTTAATTCATTCACAAATACAGTGTGCTTAGTCACTTGAATAAGCATCGAAGAGATAATTATTAAGAAGTGCATAACCTTCGGCAGGTTATTGATTATGTCTACGACAAACCGAATTAACTTTCCAAAAAATTACAGGAAGCAATTATTGTTATCACGTGCTCTCGATTTAGAGGCCGTGTAAAGTGTAAGGAAATCAGTCAAGTTCAACATCTCCGATTGTGTTTCTTGGAGGAGGAGGAGGGCGGAGCCTCACCGGGCCGTGTGACGGGAGGAGAGTGATCAGTAGGGACCGAATTTTTTGAAAATAATTATAAAAATAATAATTCGTCTTCGTCTTCTCTCGGCGTCAGGTCTGCCAGCCACTTCCTGTATTATGTATATGCAAATGCATATTTTGAGGGTGTATTGAATTTTTTGGAGGTTAGATATATAAGCTCCTTAAACACTATAGCGCTTTCTAGTAGAGAAATGAGGAACTTTGTGTTGGCGGAAAATCCCGAGATTAATTTTGCCGTTATGAACACGGCCTACTGAATTCAAATGGGTTCTTTGACAAGCCAACATCGTATGACATGGTGTCGTAATTTTTGCCGCCTTTCAAAAAAATCACTTACCACGGCCAGGAGCGAACCTGCAAGCTTGGGGTTAGTAGACCGACACGTTGACCACTCACCCACCGTGGCAAGCTATTTTCCTGGTGGAAACTTATCCTATCAAGAGTCTTCTTTTTCCTCATTTTTAAACAAGGAGTTCCGTGAAGAACTATACAGCCTATTTTCATATATCCTACGTATGTTAATTTACTCTATCATCATACAAAATATCAGTTTGATTGCTGTAATAGATTCGTAGATAATGAGAACCATCTAAATATTTCGGTTGGTCACCATGTTCGATTTTTATATAATACGTAGTTATGTACCATTGGATGACGATTATTGCGTCGATTCATTATTCAAACGTTGTCTTCGAACGCATAATTAGGACACTAGAAAAAAAACTTAATTTTTAAATTTCGCACAGTCGCCATCATGAGATTATGAAAACAATTGAACTAAATTAGATGCCAGTGCATTGCAATATGCATTAACATTTTCTGTACCAAATTTCATTGCGTTTGGGTGGTTACATCGCGAGAAAAGTCTATTTAAAAGTTTCAACTTTGCTTGGCCACCATGCTCATCTTATAGTTAACAGGTTTTTGAAGGTCTCATAGGTAAACGTCGAGTAGTACCCTTTATCATCCTACAAAATTTCAGGGTGATATCAGTAATAGTTTCGGAGATATAGAATGCTGGTGAAATATTTCGCACAGCCGCCATGTTGGATTGGTGAAACGTAATAAAATTTGAAGGGCACGGTAATAGTACTATGACCTTACCGAGTTTCATTGAAATCGATCCAGCCGTTTAGAAGACATTGGGACACACACGCACACGCACACGCACACGCACACACATAATGTGACCATAAGCCTTTTTTTTTTTCATAAAATGAAAATAGGCTACAAATGTGAAAAGTAGGTTAACAATTGCGAGTCCCGTTCGAATCCGTTGAATAAAGGTTTCACTATTTAGCCTATTTCTATCTATATAACATGAACACTGCTAGAATTCACTGAGGCTTCCAAACGAGGCGAGTTCCTTCACATTTAGCACTAGATGTCATGCTCGGTTGATTACTTCCCACGCCCTATTACATTCCACTTCATGTCCTAATTTGTAAAGTGACTCAGATTTAACTGCACAATCCACTACCGGCTACTGACAGATATAGACTACCACTGAGGAAGTGACCACATTGCTTGCTTTAAGAGAGAGAGATGATGATGATGATAATTGTTGTTTTAAGGGGCCTAACATCTAGGTTATCGGCCCCTAATGGTTCGGGTGAACGTGAAGATTATAATAAATGTAAACTATAACTACGAACTTATATAATAGAAGAAGAAATGGAAAAACAAAAGGAGAATAAGGCAAATAAAGGACAGGTGGAAAAGGAATGCCTTTAACCCTCGAAGAATGAGGATTGAGGGACCCGGAAGGAAGGAGAGCCATGAAAGGCAGATAGGAAATTGAAAGAGGAGGGCTCGCCCCAGAGACAATGGAAGGGGGGGACCGGAACCAGCTCAGGAATCCCTCAGGGTCGCCAACTTCCGAACTCACCAGCCGTAAGCCATTGAGGGTGTAGCACTATCCAGGGTGCACCAGAATTGGTGAGGCTACACACACCCTGCCTCCTTAAGGACGTTGAGCAGAAGGCAGGAGATATGAAAATAAAAAGAAGGCTGACCCCTCGAAGAATGAGGGATCAGAAAAGAAGAGACAAGGGCCCATTAGGGCGGGAAAGTGAAAGACTCCCTAGGCCTCAGATACCTTAATACCGTCGCGGTCGGAAAAGAACAAGAGTTGACCAAGGGAGGTCGATAAGAAAGACGACAGAGAGGAGCCCGGCACAAGTAAGTGGAAGTAATGCCGAACTCAGCTGGAGACCCGTGGTCGCCAATCCACGTCCCACTAGTCATGAGCCCCTGGGGGCGAGAGAGAGAGAGAAAAGAGGAAGTGAGAAATCTGCAACACTACCGTCTTTTCTGGGCCACTTCTTATAACGAGAAGTCGGTGTGAGCAGACTGAACATAATTAAGGTCAGGCAAAATGGAACCCTCGTGATTTCTCTGCGGTACACAGACTCTCTCTCTCAAGGCAGGTATGTTCTCAATGTGAAGAGCAGAGGTTTCTTGTTGATGATCTTTTAGTGGTCATATAGCTCCGTGTATTTGGGTGTGTGTAGAAGCTGTCCGATAACCTGCGTTACTGTTTAAGAGCGTTATAATCCCTCAGTATGCCTTCCTTCGGAGGGGAAGTAAAGCCGGCGTCCCATGTCATAGATTTATGGCGTGTAAAAGATCCTTCCACAGACTAAACTTGTGTGGAGCTAAATTTCTGGGTTAGATTTCGTTGGAACGCTCCATCAAAGTTTCAACGTTCACCAGTAGGTATCATTGATATCTGGTGGAGAAAGTTGGAACTACTTGAAAGTGAACGGAACGAGTAGCTCACCCCATGGTGTCTGCTTGAAGCAGCTACAGACTCTGGCGAACATGTCCTCGGGCACTCCCGGCACTAAAATAAATAAATAGCTGTGATGACTGTACTGCCGGCCCCGTGGTGTTGGGGGTAGCGCGCCTGTCTCTCACCCGGAGGCCCCAGGTTCGATCCCCGGCTCCGTCAGGGATTTTAAAACTGACGCGAGGGTTGAAATGGGGTGCACTCAGCCTCATGAGGACAAATGAGTAGCTATCTGACAGTGAGACAGCGCCCCGATCACGAAAACCAAGATTAACGGTCCTGGGGACCCGACGCGCTGATCACTCGTCACCCCAATATCTGCAGGCCGAATGGCTGGGCAGCGGTCGCTTGGTCGGCCTTAGGCCGTCATGGGCCAGGGGTTGACTTTTTTTTTGATGACTGTAGGCCTACTAGTGTGTGTATTTGTAATTGAGGTAGTATGTGGATAGGAAGCGGCCGTGAACTTAAATTAGGTACCATCCCAGCATTTTCCTGGAATAGAGGTGGGAAACCAAGGAAAACGACTTCCAGGATGGCTGAGACAGAAATCGAACCTGCCTCTTCTCCGTTTTGCCTCATGAGGCTGAGGTTACCCCATTCCAGACCTGAGATCAGAATTACATTTCTTGGCAGAACCGGGAATCGAACCCGGGCCTCTGCGGTGACAGCCAACAATGCTAGCCTCTAGGCAACGAGGCAGAAGTTTGTATTTTCGTTTTAGTACACTATACTTGGTTAGTGGCTAGCATTCTTGGCTGTCTGCGTGGAGGCTTGGGCTCTATTCCTGGCTCTGCCAACCTTGAAGTGGTTTCCTCTACTTCGCGGCTTCGGTGGCGTAGTTGGCAGCTTGCTCAGCTTCTACGCCCAAGATCACGGGTTCAAATCCGGCCGAAGAGCATTAAAAATCCCTCAGTATGCCTTCCTTTGGAGGGGAAGTAACCCGGCCGGCCCATGCCATAGATTTATGGCATGTAAAAGAACCTTCCACCAACTACAATTGTGTGAAGCTAAATTTGTAGGTGCCGGTTGCGGTGCCATCTAGTAGCCAAGTTCACAGCTAGATGTCGTTACCGGTAGCATTTGGTAGCAAAAGTAGGAACTACACTTGAAATTCATCGACTGCAGTCCTTACCTGAATTACAGATAACACACACTAATACAGCCATCACAATTGACAGATTCTACACACACATGACCGCGTTTTCGCAGCCCCTAAACTGAGGAACCAACCAACCAACAAACCAACTCTTCTACTTCAAGCAAATGAATGGATGGTACCTAACTTACGGCCACACCCACACACCCAAGCATACGGGGTGACATGACCGCGATGTCGCAAAGCCCCTCAAAGAATCAACAACAACAATGCATTTGGTTCTGCGTGCCAAGAAGGGAACCCCAGCTTATTTTACCCCCAGGAGCTCACAACTAGTGGTGCGTGGCTTGACGACCACGAGGGCCCCAGCTGAGTGAGACATTGCTTTCACTTATTTGTGTCAAGCTCCTCTCTGTCATCTTTCCTGTCAACCTCACTTGGTCAACTCTTGTTCTCTTCCGACTCCCCCAACGGTATTAGGGTATCCGAGTCCTAGGGTGTATTTCAATTCCCACCTTGTCCTCCAGAATATAAAATAGAAGAAAATTAATTAAATTTTCTGACAGGTTATCACACTTAATATTTAATTTTCTCCACTAGTACAAACAAATGTGAGTAGCCCGATATTCTCAATATCTTATTATATAATACGCTAAGGTGTATGTTTCACAAAACTCAAGCTCATAAACCAGAGGGCGTTAGAAGGTGTTGTTTGTAACAAAATCTTCCCAATCGTCTCAATAGTACAGAAATATTCTTGCATTTCTTGAAAAGTCAACGGAAATATATTTATTTATTAAGTGCTTTTAAACAAATCAACAAGACGATAGCCCCTACGAGATCTGTATCGCGTACAGCCCGCATAGCACTAGAGCCGTGCGGGTAGTCTGTACACAAGGGGCGCACACAACCCATTATGCGAGAGTTCTCGCACGGGTCCGCTAGTTAAATCTATTACAAGAAGCGTGGAATCCTAAATCTGCTAGAACAATGGGAAAGATTATTTGAATTCACAATACATTATTCATATATGTGCGTGACCTTGGAGATGTATAGAGTAAACACAATATTGCTTTATTTAAAATGATTCTGTCAACCTTCAATGACAAGTTAGTGTGCCATATTCTATTGTTCAAAGGACTTTCTCTCACCACATAGCCGTTCTAACCCACTGGCAAGATATAGCCCAATTGACGGCAACGATCACACAAAGGAATAGATCAGTAGGATTCGAACCCAATTGCTCTTGGAGTCTCTAACTCCAAGAAAACCCAAAACTAAAAACTGGCAAATTATGGACTGAAGTGAGGAAGGAACAGCATAGGAAACGAATGCGGACATACTGGACGATCGTTACAACCCAGGCGCAAAGAAATGGGAAAGGATTGTTACACTAGGGAAAAGGGGAGTTAAATATTATGGCATTTTCGCGAACTTATTTTATGCACGACCCCTTACACACAGACACGATGTTCAGCCTCTGAAAATCTACCTCGTTACGTAGTGGCTAGCATTCTTGGCAGCCACCGCGGAGGCCCGGGTTCGATTCCTACCTCAGCCACCCTGGAAGTGGTTTCCCCACTTTTACTCCAAGCAAGCTTGCCACGGTGGGTGAGTGGATAGCGTGTCGGTCTTCTAACCCCAAGATTGCAGGTTCGCTCCTGGCCGTGGTAGGTGATGTTTTTTTTAAGGCGGCAAAAATACGACACGCATGTCATACGATGTTGGCAAGTCAAAGAATCCATTTGAATTCAGTAGGCCGTGTTCATAATGGCAAAATTAATCTCGGGAGTTTCCGCCAACACAAAGTTCCTCATTTCTCTACTAGAAAGCGCTTTAGTGTTCAAGGAGCTTAGATATCTAACCTCTTTGACTCTCATAGTGATTCAAGGAACAACGAAATTCGACATGCAAGCTACCCTCTGGGTGTCAAATTACAAAGCTTGCACCTGGCCCCCGAGGCCATACGATATTATTATTATTATTATTATTATTATTATTATTATTATTATTATTATATACTCCAAGCAAATGCCGAGATTGTTCCTAACTTAAGGTCACGGAGTGCGCGATGTCGCAAAGCCCTTAAGGAATCTACAACAACAGCGCCTGAAAGGAACATGAGAACATGAAATCTCCAGGATGGCTATGAGATCAGTTCCACTCAAGCGATGACGTGATAGTGACTAATACCTGACATACTCGTCTGATGTTTACTGATATCACGCCCCCTATATTATGTATCCAAGGCCGGGTGGTTGCACGTTAAATGAATAGGAAAATGCCGAAGAAAGTAAAACTCGTACGACACTATGGAGTCCTCTCGTAGATCCACCCCTTGAAACAACAATAACTAACTGGTTGGTTGGCTCTTTTAAGTTTAGGGGCTGCGACAACGCCCCGTGTACTTTCGGTGTGTGTAGAATCTGTCTGATAACCGGTGTTAATTGTGATGACTGTCTTAGTGTGTGTTATCTGTTTTTTAATTTAAGTACTGCAACTTACAATTTTTCAAATAGTTCCTACTTTTGCCGCCACCGTCAACGACTGCTAGACCAAGTTCAGAACTTAGCTACTAGACGCCACCGCAGTCGGCTCTTGGCAACGAACGTGGAAACCTAAGAGCATTGTTTACATTCTTAACCTATCCAATTTAGCTTCACACAGGTGTAATTAGTGGAAGGTTCTTTAACGTGCCATAAATCTATGACATGGGATCGCCAGCTTTACTTCCCCTCCGAAGGAAGGAATTCAGAGGGATTTTTTAAAACTAACTAACTAACTAACTAACTAACTAACTACCTAACTAACTATGGAGTCCATATATATATATATATAGGGTACTCGAGTAACGAATGTCTACTTAGCTGTTAGGTTTAACAAAAATGTAGCGAACCCTTGCGAGAAGTCTTGCATGTGCATAAATCACTCGCCCAGTACACAAATGCGGGGGAGTTGTATCAGTAGATTTACGTTAAAGATGCTTGCCATGGTGGGTGAGTGGTTATAGTGTCGGACTACCAACCCCAAGATTGCAGGTTCGCCCCTGGTCGTGGTAAGTGATTTTTGAAGGCGACAAAAATCACGACACTCATGTCATACGTTGTTGGCATGTTAAAGAACCCATTTGAATTCAGTAGGGCGTGTTCAATGGCAAAATTAATCTCGGGATTTTCCGCCAACAGAAAGTTCCTCCATTCTCTACTTGAAAGCGCTGTAGTGTCAAGGAGTTTAGATATCTAACCTCCTTGACTTTCATAGCGTTCAAAGGAGCGACGAAATTCGACATGCAAGCTACCCTCTGGGTGTCAATTAACAAAGCTTGCACCAGGCACCCGAGGCCATACGATATTATTATATTATTATTATTATTATTTACGTTAAAGATCCTCTCCGGGGCAAATTTCCGGCACCCTGGCGTCTCTAAAAGCCTCAGTAGTTAAAAAGGAGCCGTCCCCGTGGTGTTGGGGTAGCGTGCCTACCCGGAGGCTCCGGGATCGATTCCCGGCTATGTTAGGGATTTTAGAAACTGACGTGAGGGCTGGAACGGGGTGCACTCAGTCTCGTGAGGACAATTGAGTAGCTGACAGTGAGGCAGCACCCCGGTCACGAAAACCAAGTTTACCAGCCGAGGGGACTCGACTTGCTGACCACGCGTCAATCCAATATCTGCAGGCCAAATGGCCGGGTAGCGTTCGCTTGGTAGGCCTAGGCCCTTCATGGGCTGTAGTGCCAGGGGTTATTATGATTATCTAGTTAAAAAGGACGTAAAACCAATAACATTATTATAGGTTGAGCCCTGTGCGGATAAACAATACGTTATCCGCATCCGCTGACATTACAATAATATTTTTAGCCTATTTTCAATTTTGAAAAAATAGGCTTATGAGATCACCTTTTGTCCGTGTGTGTGTGCGTGTGTGTGTGTGTGTGTGTGTGTGTGTGTGTGTGTGTGTGATTCGTGTGTGTGTCCCCCCCCTAATAAAATCTAAACGGTTCGAGAGATGTCAATGAAACTCGGTAAGTTCATAGCACTATTCCCGGTGACCTCGACCGTGCCCTTCAAATTTTGTTACGTCTCACCAATCCAACATGGCGGCTGTGCGAAATATTTCACCAGCAATCAATATCTCCGAAACTATTACCGATATCACCCTGGAATTTTGTATGGTGATAAAGGGAAATACTAGAAATTCACTTATGTGACCGTTCAAAACCTGGTTTCTACAAAACCAACATGGCGGCCAAGCGAAGTTGCAACTTTTAAATGGACGTTTCTCGCGATTTAACTAACCAAACGCAATGAAACTTGGCACAGTATATATTTATATACATTGCAATGCACCGACATCTAACTTCGTTCAATTGTTTACATAACCTCAAAATGGCGGCTGTGCGAAATATTTCACAGCCATTCAATATCTCCGAAGCTATTTATGATATCAACCTAACATTTTGTACGGTGATAAAGAGCACTGCTACAAGTTTATCTATGTAACTTTCATAAACCTGTAAAGTACAAGACGAACATGGCGGCCAAGCGAAGTTGAAACGTTTTAATACACTTTTTTTGTGATTTAACCATCTGAGCGCAGTGAAATGTGGTACAGTAAATGGTTATACATATTGTAATGCACTGGCATCTAATTTTGTTCAATTGTTTACATAACATCAAGATGGCGGCTGTGCGAAATCTTAAAATTAAGTTTTTATTTCTTGTGTCGTAATCATGCGATCGAAGTGAAAGTTTTAATAATGAACCTAGGCAATAATGTTCCTTTAATGGTAAATAACTCTATGGCATATGCATATAACAATCCAAAATGGCGAGCATCCGAAATATTTAGACGGTTCTCAATATCTACGAATCTTTTACAGCAATCAAACTGAATCTTTTTATGTTCATAGATGCTATGAACATAATTTCACCTATAGGACTTTCAGTAACCTGGTGAGCACAAATCCAACATGGCGGCGACGCGAAGTATAAATATTTAAATGGACGTTTCTCGCGATTTAACCATCTGAGTGCAGTGAAACTTTGCACGTTAATGCTTATACAAATGTTAATCCACTGGTATCTAATTTATTTCAATTGTTTTCATAACCACAAGATGGCAGCTGTGCGAAATTTTAAAATCTCGTTTTTACTTCTTGTGTCCTAATCATGCGATTGAAGTCTGAAAACCACACGTACACAATAATCTTCAAGTAATAGTACATAAATAAAAATCCAACCTGGCTACCATCTGCAATATTTAGTCGGTTCTCAGTATCTACGAATCTAACATAGCAATCAAACTGAAATTTTGTATGTTGATAGTGACAATTAATATGAGTAGGATATATGAAAATAGGCTGTATAGTTCTTCACGGAACTACTTGTTAATTTGTTAGATCAAGCATTTCTTAAGCGTATGGCTTTTAGTGCCGGGAGTGTCCGAGGACATGTTCGGCTCACCAGTGTTTGTAGCTGCTTCGAGGCGGACACGGTCACGTGTGGAGTGTTGTCTGGGGAGGAAAGTGTGATTGTAAGGACGAGGAGTTGGAAGGTAGCGGCTGTGGCCTATAGTTAGGGACCAACCCCGGCATTTGCCTGGAAGGAAGATGGGAAACCACAGAAGACCATCTCAAGGTTGCCGGCGGGGGGATTCGAACCACCTCGCCTCCCGGATGTGAGCGACTGCCAGCAGTCATGCCGTAACGACCATGGCTAACTCACCCGGTAGATAAAGCATTGAAGGAACACATTTAGACATTTGAAGAGTAAGTCGTTCCCTTAGGCTATGTACTGTATATCATGTGCTATGTTTAACATTAATGTTATACAGCCAGAATAGAAATCCTTTTCAGTTCGGAATGTTAATTATGCTTAATGATATAATTTGAATGAGATTAGCTTAAATCATCATCTTGCATTTGTCATGAAAAATACACAACGGAAAAATAAGAGTTATGTCATAAATATCCAGGTCCTAGTAATGATATTCAACAAGTTCGGATTGTATTCTAAAAACTATCCGCTAATTTACTCCAAACATTATCCGCTAACCACACAGCCATGCAAAAACTTTTGATCCACGCAGGGCTTTAGAGTTTGTAGCCTACAGCCACAGTACCATTTATTACCTTTAAATCACGAGGGACAATCTGTTGTCGAGATAAAATAAGCCGAAACTGAACCCTCATATCTTTTTGGATGGGACTCGGCGATAGTACATGGGAATGAAAGAACGCCGCCTGGGTACGCTTTGGCCGTCACGACTACACAAATAACACGGGTTATGAGGCCAATTACACATGTATATCTGCCTAGTCATCCCTTGCTACGTGTCTTAACATGTTCTGCTATGAGTGATTATGCTGTTTGTTTGGTGACTGCAGGTAAGTTGATAACGAGGGATACCTACCTACTAGGAGTAGGGTTGCCTGATTTCAAGAATGGAAAAACGGAACACACGTCCCAAAACATTGTTTCTTTTTCATCAAGGTTGTTGAATGTTGTAATATATAATACACATATGTATTAAATAAGCATTAAGTTACATAATCAAATACACAAAATTAAAACTAGATATTGCTGACATATCATGTAGGCCTATGACATCAGAAACTTACAAATGCTTTTCATTTGAACGACCCTTTGCAAGGATCTTTTATTCGTAAGTACCTTCTGATAAAATTCACTACAATGTTCGTCATAATTGTAATATGTGAACAATTCCTGTTTTATCAAACTAATGGAGCTTCTGTTTCTATCATCTCTCCATTTGATATTCATGACAGAAAAAACTCTCTTCGTAAAAGCATTGGAGGGGAAAATGCTCAGTATTAACTTCACAAGGACTAAGCTATTCCTTATTTTTGTTGCCCCTAATAAATATTTAACATGTATCCATCTATTTCACACAGACATGGAAATCATTTCTCTTTCAAACTTGCTCATTTATCACCAGAAAACAGGTTAGATATTGCAATCAATTCTGAAGCGGGATATTTTGTAACTTTTTACCAGCCCTTCTTGGGCGACTGATTTAAAACTTCCCAAAATCATCCTCCTATTTTTGATCGGAAGTACTTCATCATATACCACACAATTGAAATGGCAGGGTCGTGGAGTGTTGGACACACATTTGGTCAACCTAACTGGTATCATTTGGGCGTTCAACTATTAGGTGTAATTCCCTATAAAGAAAACTAATTATAACCTTCAAAATATGTGTATTAATATCAACTTTAAACATATGGCGGGGACTCTCGTCGAACAGACTATGGTTTACTATCTTCTCTCCTCGGCAATGACGAAAACATGTGACCCAAAATGAATGTTGGAATATAAAGATGTTTGTTACTCACTCATCGACGATCTAGCAGATAATCTACGAGACATGCTCGATAGATCAGTTCTCCCCAGCATTTCTAAGTTTTTCCACACGTGGTTTGAGGTTAGAGATGTTTACTGGTTTACATAGCCACATCTCTGCGAGAGAAATGAATGTGCTTCCGTACCCAACTTGAATTGTGCTAACAGAGATAACATCGTTGTGATATGTAGCCGTTTCGAGTACATTCACAAGCCATGCTTTCAACAAAACTGTTTCTCCAAATAGGCCTACGCCAAATTACGAGAACGCGACCTTTCCAATCAGACGCTACAATAGAAGTGAAGCCCCGCTATACACGAAAATCCCACCTCTCATCTTGTAAACACATGTTTTCGTCTTTCTCCGCCAGGGTCATGATACCCTCCAACCCATACAAAATACACCAATAATCTCGAACCCATGTATATTTCTTACAACTCGTGGCGCGAAACTCTTCTCTGACGTCAGAACCTTACACAATTTACACAAAGCTTTCTTCAAGACAAGGGAAGTTATTCTCGGCCCAATCTAAATTTGGCCTAGAGTTTCCTGCTGTTGCAACATCTTGTAGCTTACCTACACAATCCGCTGTCTTGTATACTGACATCTCCCATACAAATTAAATGAAATATTCCTGACTGAGTCCCCGAGATACACAAGATATATATACACTAAATAAAATGAAATTCTACAACCTAAATGATGATGATGAACAAGAAAAGAAATGGTATGAACAAATTACCCTAACCTGACTTCTCTTGCAGTCAACCAAATAAGGGTTTGGGAACATTGTGACCGGAACAGTCACAATACGCCCCCATGTGATTCACACGGGTGAAACAAGTGTGGATCACAAACACTCAAACAAGCAACGCACTGAAAACACAAAGAATTACACTATTACATAAATAAACCCTGGAAGACATATATACATACACACTTGTCAAATTTTCACACATTCTCACTCTCTCGAATGTCTTATTGTGTCCATTTCCTAGCCTCACTGATTTCTCTCAAGTGTCTTAGGTCTACCACTTCATTTTCTTCGTCTCATCATGAGACCCTATCGCTTCACAAGCCATGGTATTTGCCTGCACAGGCCTTATCATACCATCTATCCATCTAACACTCGATGCCACTTTGCTGGTTAGCATTCTTCGTCACATCTCTTGAGTTTTGTCATGCCATCACGTTATGTTGACTGATTCTCTAAGAGTCCATGCCATATTATTTTACAGAGTGATATCTACGGAGATTCCTAATATTATGTGTACTGACAGACTTACCATCCTGGTCCGTTAAACTATAGGCACACTCACCAATACGTTTAACCACCTTAAAAGGCCCCTGAAATAGATGAAAAAAACTTCCCTATCTCCTTATCTACAGCTGAAGACGGATATGGAACCCTCAGAAGCACCTGATCGCCTACTTCAAAAGAATCAAACTTTACCCGCTTCTGCTGGCGCCTACGCTTATTCCCTGCCTTGATTAAGTTGTCCCTAGCCAGCTGGATACAAACATCCTTCCCAATCTCCTCTCCCGTGACCAAACCTAGCATTCTAGCAAGCTCATTGGTAGGCTTCCTACCATACTGAATTTCATAGGGAGTGCATTTTACACTCTCATGGAACGTACTATTGAACCATCGTTCAATATCTCCTAACTTGGAGAACCACGCATTGTGGCGATTGCTCACATAGGTGCGAAATACTCTCCCTAATTCTCTCATAACTCGTTCGGACAAATTCCCTTGAGGATATCGAATAGATGAGAATATGTGCTTGATACCCAATTCACTCAACTTGGTTTTCCAGATCTTTGAGGTGAATTGACTACCGTGGTCTGATAGTATCCTGAGAGGCACCCCAAACTCAGGTACATACTTATCAGTGATCTGTAGGACACAACCCTTCCCGGTCGCTTTTCTCAGGGGATACAGTTTGACGAGTTTACTGAATGCGTCAACAACCACGAAGATATACTGATATCCAAACTGAGCTTTAACCAATGGACCATACAGATCGACACAGAGTAAATCCCTTGGTTTTTCTGTGATCACCATTTGCCGAGGTCCCTCAAGAAACCTCGTTGGGCATTTACACCGTTGACACGAGTCACAACTTGCCAGAACTTTCCTAATCTGCCTTCCCATGTTCTTCCAAATGAAATGCTGCTGAACAGCAAAAAGAACCTTGCTTGATCCAAAATGCCCTAAAGCCTTGTGATGATACCAAATCATCGTTACCTGCAATGAGCTTGGCACACACACTCTCCAGGCACCTTCATGGCACAGCCTAGCCAAGAAACCACACTCCAACTTGTACCAATACTTTCCAACCTTAATTCTACTATCCACATCCATACCTCTCAACTGAGTCAAGATATCACCTAAGACCTCATCCTTCTCCTGCTCTACAAGCAGATTCCTTAAGCAGCGTATCTCATAATCACACTCGCTTACCTTGGTTACGCAGATAACAACACCTTCCCGTACCTCCAGTACCTGATGACCCTCATCACCCCCAATGTTTCTACTCATGAAGTCAGCCACAATGTTCTCAGTACCCTTAATATGCCTTACCTCAAAGTTATATTCACTTATAGCCAATATCCACCTTGACATCCTGTTCGAAGTGAGCTTGCAGGATCCAATAAAAAGTAATGCATGATGGTCAGTCAGTATCTGCAACTTACTGCCCAACACATAACTCCTAAACTTCCCTAGAGAGTATACGATTGCTAACATCTCTATTTCAGTAATTGTATATCTCTTCTCCGCCATGCTTAGCCCTCTGCTTGCTAATGAGACAATCCCTAGATTGCCCTCACTATCCTCCTGACACAAAATGCCTGAGATGCCTTGCATGCTCGCATCAGTCATCAAAATGTAGGGACAATCCAGACGAGGATACCTAAGCATGACAGTCTCTACAAAGCCTCTCTTCAACTCCTTAAAAGCCTCATCGTGCACCTGGGTCCATACCCACTTAGTACCCTGCTTCAGCAATTCCCTAAACGGTTCTACAAGACAGGAATATTTAACTACGAATCTACGAAAATAATTGAAAACCCCTAATATTGACCTCAATTGTTTGGCGTTACGTGGTGTAGCAGTGTTGTGAATCTTGTCTAATCGTGACTGTTCGGGAGACACCCCTTGTGTTGTGATAGTATGCCCTAAAAATGTGATTGATGTTGTGCAAAACAGAGACTTCTTAAGTTTAATTGTAAATCCCCCGTCCCTTAATTTCCCCAAAACAATGTCTAAGTGATCCAGGTGTTCCTTTAATGTGTAAGATGCAACAATTAAATCATCTATGTACATTGTCACAAACTCGTGTGTGTCCCTCCCTAACACTAGATTTAAGGCCCTAATCAACGCTGAACTGCTGGTCTTTGTTCCGAAAGGAACGACCCTGAATTGGTACAAACCACTCTTAAAGCTAAACGCAGTCAACTTCCTGTCCTGTTCTCTCAACGGTACCTGCCAAAATGATGCACTCAGATCCATAGTGGAAAACCATTGCTTACCATTGAATTTCTGAACCAGTTCCTCAACACATTCTGGCCTCTGTTGGTCCCCAGATATCCTACAATTGAGCTGCCTGGCATCAATACACAACCTGACCGAGCCATCACTCTTCCCAACCACAACTAAGGGATTCAGATATGCACTAGTTGAAGGCTCAATAATACCCTGATTCAGCATAATGCCTATTTCTTTCTCCACAGCATCAGCAAATTTGTGAGGTATCGGGTACTTGGGTCCTGAAAATGGAGAATGATCTACAATTTCGAACTGATGCGTATAGACATGTGTTAGCCCTGGCTTGTCACTGAAAACTTCTTGGTTTAGCTCTAAAACCTCTAACAACTTATCCCTCTCCTCAACACTTAAACCACTCTTATCCACAGCCTGCTGGAGTTGATCACACTTATCACCCTCCACAGCAATGTGACATAAATCCACAACTTCCTCCTCATCGTCAGCCTTACCTTCTGCCATATCCCCTACAGTGACCTCAGTAACACATGCCTTTACTGTCTTATCTACACTCTTGCATTTCATTCTCATCTCCTGGCTTATATTCCCCCTCACAAAGTTGATGACACCCCGGTCAAAATCAATAACAGCACTATGCTCGTTAAGCCAGTCTATCCCCAAAATCATTTCATAAATTAGGTTAGGAATTACCAAGCAAGTCTTGTGGTCAACTTCATTTCCAAACCTCATGGGCAACAATACCTGCTTTCCCACTCTTTGGGATTTATTACCAACAGCAGTTACCACATATGTCGACTTAACTGGAATTTCTTCCAACTTACCACCGTCCTTGATTAAAGTATCATAAAATCCCTTACTGATGACACTTCTCTCACTCCCCGAATCCACCAATGCCTGCACTCTCTTACCTAGTATGCTCAACTCAACAGTTGACATAAAAGCCTCCTTCTCCCCGATACATGAGAACTCCTGCTGGTCAGCTAGCAGATCCTCCCGACTCATAGGCATAAAATCCTCCTCACCCACAATAACACACTGCTTGACTTCATTTCTTACGGACTGCCTGACTGACCTCCCTGCACAGCCCGTTCGGAGTTTAAAGCTCCTTGACCACCTTGTTCTTGTCTCCTCTGGTTCACCTGTACTCTTTCGTTACCACCTTCCTGACGCCCCCCACCTCTCTGATAGTTACCTTCCTGTCGCTGTGAATTATCCTGACGCCCCCCACCTCTCTGATAGTTTTCCTGCCTCTGCTGATAATCTCTTTGCTCCTGATTAAATCTACCCCTATTAAACTCCTGATTATTCCCCCTATTGCCCCTAAATTCCTGTTTGACCTCTGGCCTCTCCATGTGCTGCTTGCCTAAAACGTCAAAGCTCGTAAGAAGCTCTTCCAACTCTTCTACCGTCCTTACCTTCTGCATACAAGCTGCCTCCTGAATTCTAGGTGGGAAGTGCTTCAACATGACCCTAACCACATCACTGTCAGAGGTCAGCCCATCCAAATTCTTCCAAATAAGTACATGTGCCAAAAAATATTCTGTCAGGGATACCCCTTCTCTCTCCTTATATTTCCCAAAAGTTAATTTTTCCCTTTCCCTGGACTGTACCCCCTCCCCCCAGAACTTAGCTTTGAATTTATCCCTGAATTCCCTTAAACTATTCATGTTAGGCCTGTATATTTGGAACCATGCTTTCACATCCCCTTGAAATGAGTTAGACAAGATCTCCAACACTGTTTCCCATTCGACAACCCCGTCTTCTAGATCCTTGCTGAATTTCTTCTCAATGGTTTTTAAAAACTCCATAGGGTTGAACTGCCTTGAGTTAAATTGTGGCAGACCAGGGTCCCTGAGTAGCAAACTAGATGGCATCACAACCCTTTGACTCATCGGTCGCTCTTTCAACTCTCTCCTGACCTTTATCAGCTCTTCCTGCAGCTTTTCGTTTTTCTCGGTCAATGCCACCTGCTTCCCTCTCAGACCCTCAATCTCTCCCAACTTATTTTCAACGGCACCTACTCTATCTAAATATTCCCTCTTATTCCCACTTACAGTGTTGCATATCTCATCACACTTTCCCGTTACATTCTGTACTTCTGCCCTTGAACTAGCTATCTCTGACTTAATTTTCGTTATTTCCACATCTTGCTGGTTCTGATGGCCTTCCATTCCTTCTAGCCTACTTGTGATCCCAGCCTGATTCCCCTGCATTTCTGCCCTGATTTCCTCTCCCTGTTTGCTAATTTTCCCACTTAATTCCAGGTTCATACTCTCCATTCTACTATTAAGGACAGACTTATGGTCCCGTATTTCTTTGCTGAGACTCTCTATCCTTGTGTTCGTGGCCCTGTTGCTCTCCTGAATTTCCTTACTTACAAATTCCTTCACTTCTACTATCTGTTTGGTCACTGACTCTACCTTCTCATTTACAGAGCCTACCTGCTCCTTAATTTCCTTACTCATAGATTCTCCTTGCTTCTTAATCTCTTTTATTTCACTCAGTAGCATTTGGATCAAACTATCGTTCATAACCCCCCCATTTACATTTAAGTTACTACCTTCAGCGATCAGCTGCGACTCAGTAGTAACAATGGTAACATATGTTCCCACTGTCTTTTCCACATCTTCCTCACTGCCACTTCCCCCAGTTTCCTGATTACCTGACATTTTACTGTTTGATTTACACACAACCCTTGACCTTAATTCTAAATTGTCTGATGTGGACATACCCCTTAAAACAAAACAAATTACTGTGAACCCTAATACTCCTAAGGTGTCTATCGGCTGTGTGCATATGTGCCCTAATGATACCTGCTAGGTTTCCCTACTCTTGCCCCACGTTGAGGTGCTATGTTGTAACTTTTTACCAGCCCTTCTTGGGCGACTGATTTAAAACTTCCCAAAATCATCCTCCTATTTTTGATCGGAAGTACTTCATCATATACCACACAATTGAAATGGCAGGGTCGTGGAGTGTTGCACACACATTTGGTCAACCTAACTGGTATCATTTGGGCGTTCAACTATTAGGTGTAATTCCCTATAAAGAAAACTAATTATAACCTTCAAAATATGTGTATTAATATCAACTTTAAACATATGGCGGGGACTCTCGTCGAACAGACTATGGTTTACTATCTTCTCTCCTCGGCAATGACGAAAACATGTGACCCAAAATGAATGTTGGAATATAAAGATGTTTGTTACTCACTCATCGACGATCTAGCAGATAATCTACGAGACATGCTCGATAGATCAGTTCTCCCCAGCATTTCTAAGATTTTCCACACGTGGTTTGAGGTTAGAGATGTTTACTGGTTTACATAGCCACATCTCTGCGAGAGAAATGAATGTGCTTCCGTACCCAACTTGAATTGTGCTAACAGAGATAACATCGTTGTGATATGTAGCCGTTTCGAGTACATTCACAAGCCATGCTTTCAACAAAACTGTTTCTCCAAATAGGCCTACGCCAAATTACGAGAACGCGACCTTTCCAATCAGACGCTACAATAGAAGTGAAGCCCCGCTATACACGAAAATCCCACCTCTCATCTTGTAAACACATGTTTTCGTCTTTCTCCGCCAGGGTCATGATACCCTCCAACCCATACAAAATACACCAATAATCTCGAACCCATGTATATTTCTTACAACTCGTGGCGCGAAACTCTTCTCTGACGTCAGAACCTTACACAATTTACACAAAGCTTTCTTCAAGACAAGGGAAGTTATTCTCGGCCCAATCTAAATTTGGCCTAGAGTTTCCTGCTGTTGCAACATCTTGTAGCTTACCTACACAACCCGCTGTCTTGTATACTGACATCTCCCATACAAATTAAATGAAATATTCCTGACTGAGTCCCCGAGATACACAAGATATATATACACTAAATAAAATGAAATTCTACAACCTAAATGATGATGATGAACAAGAAAAGAAATGGTATGAACAAATTACCCTAACCTGACTTCTCTTGCAGTCAACCAAATAAGGGTTTGGGAACATTGTGACCGGAACAGTCACAATTTGAAAATTGGCGCGAATTTGATTATAGTATCAAAATAACCCCAAAAAATGGAATATTTGGCGTTTCGTTAAAGATTAAAACGGAACGCGGAACAAAACAAGAGAAAACGGAATTGTTCCGAGCAAAACGGAAAGTCTGGCAAGCCTAACTAGGAGGTAACTGATGACTAAGGTCCAGAAGTTCATGTAAAAACATATTTTTGCTTATTTATGCATATTTTGGTTATTTTGGCACAACGCATCATATTTCTCTCCTTTGCCTGTTAAGTGCATATCTCTGCTTGAGAAAGGCATTTATTCTAATTTCTTATTGTTTAGAAGCGCTTTTTGTTACTTCAAGTTCTGAAGGTCGTAGCCTATATTTCGATTCCGACCCCTAGAGTCTGGTTGGTTGGTTCCTCAGTTTAGGGGCTGCGACAACGCGGTCATGTAGCCCCGTGTACTTTGGGTGTGTGTATCTGTTTTTTATTCAAGTAAGGACTGCAGACATTTAATTTTCAAGTAGTTCCAACTTTTGCTACCAAACAAAAAACTAGTTCTGAACTTGGTTACTAGATGCCACCGCAGTCGGCTCTTGGCGACGAACGTTGGAACCTAAGAGCGTTAGTCTAATCTTACCTATAATTTAGCTTCACTCAAGTGTAATTAGTGAAAGATTCCTTATCATGCCATAAATCTATGACATGGGACCGCCGGCTTTACTTCCCCTCCGAAGGAAGGCATATTGAGGGATTCTTAACGCTCTTAAAAAAATACGACGACTTCGGCCGGGTTTTAACCTTGGGCATAGAAGCTCAGCGTGCTACCAACTACGCCACCGAAGCAGCCATCCGAGACTCTATGACAGAATAATACTGAATTTATTTTGAATACCTAGTACGTTTACGGCGCAAAGCTTAAAATTAATGCTTAATTGTTTGTAGACAATTTAACTGCAACGAGAGTGTACATGTTTTACATAATGATACGACATCAAATTATCACAGAGAATTTCACAGTTTTAGGCAATATTTGCTCTCCTTAAATATGTTAATTTTTCAAATTCAATTAAACCAAGGATGTCGGAGGTGAGTTTCACTCTGCAGGCCGTTTAACTTTGTTTAATTAGAATATCGGGAACTTTGAAATAATAGGAGATTTATTCCCACATTCCCGACAGCGAAGAACCAAACAATAAGATATGCTGTAAGCTGAAAAGTGCTGAAATTATTTCTATTTTCTGCAAGGTAGGAATTCTCGCTACCAACTAGAACTAGGAATAAACACTGTCTTCAGGTTTACTTTTAAAAATTATGGACTAACAATTCAAATAAGCTACAATAAATGGAAGAAAACTGCAATTAAGTTAGGTATTTTTCAGGTACTCGCATATAATTTTTTTTATTTTATTTTTTTAGGTGGTACAGATTTCATGAATATGGCTCTTTTGGGTGTGATTCGGGAAAGTATTAACTTAAAGTATATTTGCATTTAGAAGTAAGGAAAAGAATAGGTAAAAACCTAAGGATTCGATCCCTAGTAATGACTGTATTACTAATTCAGGTGAGGGTTAGGGAGGAAGCGGCCGTGTCATTCAGTTAGGAACCATCCCAGCGTTTGCCTGGATTAGAAGTGGGGAAATCACGAAATACCACTTCCATAATGACTGAGGAGGGGTTCGAACTCTTTCTTTGTCATTTTTTTTTTTGTCTCACGAGGCTCCGTGAACCCCGTTCCAGCCTTGAGTTTCGGTGCGACATCCAAGAGGAGGTCGGAGCAGATACGAAGAGAAATATTAACGTATATTATTATTATTATTATTATTATTATTATATCATAGTATTATTACTAATATTTACGCTAAGCCTTTCAAACTTATAACGTTCTAGTCGGCTAATTTCAATGAATCTTGTGATAATGGAGTCCTCTTGTAGCGTATTTCTTCAAAATAATTCCCTAAGTGTTTGTTTATTTGGCCTTTTATTTTTTGTTGCTTTATTTCCAAAAACTTTTCAGTCTTTTAAAGAGACGATTATATTTTTGACGTTTTAGCAGGCAGATTTTAATCATTATTGAGGCTATTGCCTGCTTCTACAAAACAGCTCCTGAAGTGCAGGTTTATTCTTGTTCTCCCTCAGTTTGTGGCAATCTCACCGTACACGAAAAAGCATTACAGTACTGTAATTGGGAAGGGGTAATGTTGTTCCCGTCAGAATAATTTTGCACCATAGTCGCCAATAATTAAGAAACATTTGGGAACAACATTGATCGAAAGAGGACAGCTATCAGTAATATTCCAGTCGTAAGGAATTTTGCACCACGCCAGTAGTGTCGCTAGTTTATTTTGCCTGACGGGAGGACGGAGGGGTAACAGATAATATTCGGGAGGGGGACGGCACAGTTTCAAAATTCAAGACGATTTTTTTTACAATGATGAACTGTTTGCTAGGCGGCTTCGGTGGCGTAGTTGGTAGCATGCTGAGCTTCTATGCCCAAGATCGCGGGTTCAAACCCAGCCGAAGTCGTCGGATTTTTTTAAAGAGCTTTAAAAATTCCTCAGTATGCCTTCCTTTGGAGAGGAACTAAAGCTAGCGGACCCATGCCATAGATTTGAGTGAAGTAAATTTGTAGGTTAGATTTGATTAACGCTCTATAAGTTCCAACGTTCGTCGCCAGGTGCCGGTTGTGGGGGGACCTAGTAGCCAAGTTTTCAGCTAGGTGTCGTTGACTGTAGTATTTGGTAGAAAAACTACGCGAAATTTATCGTCTGCAGTCCTTACCTGAATTACAGATAACACACATTAATACAGCCATCATAATTAACACCGGTTATCAGACAGATTCTACACACACCCAAAGTACACGGGGCTACATAACCGCGTTGTCACAGTCCCTAAACTGACGAACCAACCAACGGAAATGTTTACTAAATGCCAAAGTACTGTTTAGTGAACAGACTAATTAACTCAATTTAAAATAAAATCTTAACAATAAAGGAAATTTATAGCCACTCGGTCTAGTTATAAAATTGCTAAATGGCAATTCTGAAACATAACAATACTGATGAAAATGTAGGCGGAAGTTAATAACCAATTCGTAGCATAAAAATACATCGAAGTGCACGTCTGTTTAAAAAAAAATGAAGAATGACTGTTAAAGTACAATATGTTCAATTTCTGACCACGAAACAAATGTGATCATTTTGTCATCCTAAAATAATCTAGTAGGGGGGAGGGGATGGTGGTGACGACGTCCGTGCACTAAGCTCTGATATAAAATTATCCTTTTGTTGTTGTTCTTATATAAGGGCTTGGACTTTGCGGTCATTCCAGCCCCGTATACATGTATATATAAAATGTCTGATAACATGTGCTATTGTGGCGTATGTAGAAGTGTATTTGTTATCGAGTTTAGGTTTGAAAAGGAGGCGGCCGTGGCCTTAAGTTAGGAATCAACCCGGCATTTGCCTGCAGTATTAATTGGAAATCACGGGGAAACCACTTCTAGGATAACTAAGGTGGGAGTTGAACCCAGCTCTTCTCAGTTTTACCCCCATGAGGCAGTGAGAGTGAGTACCCTATCCCAACCCTCAGAGACCATTAGAACATTTTTAACAGGACCTGGAATCGAACCCGGACCTTAGTACACCACGATGTACTAAAAATGTACTAAAACTGGTACAATGGAATGCTGAAATACTAAATCAAAATCCAAAAGATACTATTAATTTTCAAATAATTCACAATACGGAATAGAAAAAGTTACACGTACCTTATTGATTACATCCATTAAGAGAATCAGCTGGGGAATCTAGTTTCGAAGAAATGGTCGAAGATACAAATAAGCACCACAGAACACGCAAGTTTATTCCTGTGTATATGATAAATCGAATCTTCACAATCCTTGTGAATAATTTCAGTAGGAAATTCAAACTATGAACATGAAATTAACGCCAACAATTCAAGTACGATATTTCACTTTCTGTCAGAGTAAAGCATTGCCTAAATTTGATATTTTCCTGAGTAGAAACGTAAATTTCTATGAATATACTGGATAGGTTTTTGATAAATCACCTTCATTTTGAATAAATCGTAGCACTGTGTTCACATTTGATTGTCACATTTTTGTTTGATAATCCTCGTGTTAGTTCTCCTCGAAGGTATACCGCCCGCCCGCACGACTGACTGACGGGAAGCTAATGTCACTGGCCCGTTATTAGCCACTACTCCACGGCTTGCGCTGCGCAAAGACATGAACTGTAGCCAGAGAGGAGGGAACTGATCCAAGCCGGCCACCACAGCTGAGGTCGCCTTGCCCGCCAAACCCCCTCCACATTCACCGGTAACCCAGTACTGGCTTACCTCAACCTTCCTAGCCTCATCTTCGTTGAACCAAATACTATCCTTGGCGATGCCAGGACATTCCAAAGGGAATTCCTTACACTCCCTGAGGGTGGCTCAGTCCAGTGGCGTACCGGGGAGGGGGTTATGGTTTAAACCCCTCGCCCAGAGATATTCCTTTACTTGAATCTATATATTGTCCCATCGATCACCTGTTTTACGGTATCGTTCGTTAGGCGTCTTAACACCTGTATCTATCACAAGTAGTTCCGTGAAGAACTATACAGCCTATTTCCATATATCCTACTTATGTTAATTGCCTCTATCATCAAACAAAATTTCAGTTTGATTGCTGTATTCGATTCGTAGATATTGAGAACCGACTAAATATTTAGGATGGTCACCACGTTGGATTTTATATATGTAGGTCCTAAAGTTATGAACTGTTACATGAAGATTATTGTGTACGTGTAGCATTCAAACTACAATCGCATGATTAGGACACAAGAAGTAACAAGGAGATTTTAAAATTTCGCACAGTTGCCATCTTGTGGTCATGGAAACAACTGAAGTACATTAGATGCCAGTGGATTAACATTCGTATAAGGATTTACTGTACCAAGTTTCACTGCATTCGGATGGTTAAATTGCGAGAAACGTCCATGTGAATATTTATATTCGCGTCACTGCCATGTTGGATTTGTGATCACCAGGTTATTTAAAGTCCTATAGGTGAATTTCAGTTCATAGCACCTATGAACATAAAAAATCAGTTTGATTGCTATATTAGATTCGTAGATATTCAGAGCCGTCTAAATATTTCGGATGGTCGCCATGTTGGATTGTTAAATGTATAGGCCATAGAGTCATGTACCATTAAAGGAAAATTATGCGTAGGTTCATTATTCAAACTTTCGCTTCGATTGCATGATTACGACACAAGAAATAAAAACTTGATTTTAAAATTCGCACAGCCGCCATCTTGAGGTTATGTAAACAATTAACTAAATTAGATACCAGTGCATTACAATGTGTATAAACATTTCCTGTACCAGATTTCATTGCGTTTGAAACATTAAATCGCGAAAAAGGTCTATTTAAAATATTCAAATTCACTTGTCTGCCATGATCGTTTTGTAGTTAACCGGTTTTTTGAAAGTCTTATAGATGAACTTCCAGTAGGGCCCTTTATCTCCGTACAAAATGTCAGGGTGATATCGCTAATAGATAAAGAATGCCGGTGAAATATTTCGCACATCCGCCATCTTGTGGTTATGTAAACAATTGAACGAAGTTAGATGTCTGTGCATTACAATGTGTATAAACATATACTGTACCAAGTTTTATTGCATTTGGTTGGTTAAATCGCGAGAAACGTCTATTTAAAAGTCGCAAATTCGCGTGGCCGCCATGTTGGTTTTGTAGTTACCAGTTTTTCAAAAGTCACATAGGCAAACTTTTAGTAGTTCCCTTTATCACTGTATGAAATTCCAGGGTAATATCGGGAATAGTTTCGGAGATATTGGAGGCTGGTGAAATATTTCGCACAGCCGCAATGTTGGATTGGTGAGACGTAACAAAATTTGAAGGGCACGGTCGAGGTCGCCCGGAATAGAGCTATGAACTTACCGAGTTTCATTGAAATCGCTCCAGCCGTTTAGAAGTTATTTAGGGGACACACACACATCTCTCTCACACACACACACACACACACGCGCACGGACAAAAGGTGATCTCATAAGCCTATTTTTTCAAAATTGAAAATAGGCTAAAAATATAATAAACGAGAAATATCATGACGGCACTGCCTTTACTTATACTCTGGGCAGAGATTATGTGCAGATTAGGTTCGTTCTTGTAAAATTTTGCTCTATCGTGCTATAGATGTCCTTGCTGTTTCTGATTGTAGGAGAAAGTGGACTGGCATTACCATATTCTGCTTTACCCTTTAATAATGCACAAGAGAACAAAGAGTATTACGTATTTCATTTCTAGGACATAAAACCCACATCAGTAACTGAGCACGTTCTCACTTTGAAGATTGGGTGATTACAAGTTCAAGGTCTGTGGTTTGAATACTGGTGCCAGCGCTGAAAATGCTTCTTCATTCAATTCATGCAAAGATAACAGTTATTTAATTGTTGTTTTTTATGAATATTGATCGAAATATAGCCTCCGTGGCTTAGGCGGCAGCACGCCGGCCCCTCACCACTAGGTCCGTGGTTCAAATCCCGGTCACTCCATGTGAGATCTGTGCTGGACAAAACGGAGGCAGACAGGATTTTCTCCGGGTACTCCGGTTTTCCCTGTCAAAATTTCATTCCAGCAACACTCTCCACTATCATTTCATTTCATCTGTCATTCTTTAATCATTGCCCCAGAGGAGTGCGTCAGGCCTCGGCAGCCGGCACAGTCCATATCCTCGCCGCTAGATCGGGGCTTCATTCATTCCATTCCTGACCCGGTCGGAGACTGGAAGCAGGCTGTGGATTTTCATTTTCCATCGAAATATCATTTCAATTATGATGACTGTCGTTTCAAGGGACGGAACAGCAAGGTCATCTGTCCCTTTAATAATGTACACACTTACCCTATTATATTAATGACCCCCCCCCCCTCCAGAAGGAAATCCTGCGTTCGCCACTGGGCTCGGAGAGTGATAAAGGGAGAGGGGAAGACGCCGGCTCTGATTGAAATATTTGTTTCATACTAGCGGACCCGTGCAAGAACTCTCGCATGTGTATAAACCACCCGCCTGGCTTTACTGTTATGCGGGCTTCTATAAATGTGTTTATTACATTTTTTTATTTTGTCAAAAAAATGAAACCTAAAATATTTGTATAAACGCACGTTTTAAACAAATTGTCGTTATTGATGAAATCAGAGAGCATTATTTATTCATCGCTGCTGCCGGTTGCACAGTGGGTTGTGTACGCCCCATTTGTACAGACTACCCGCCTGTCTCGAGTGCCCTGCGGGCTGTACGCAACACAGTTCTCCCAGGGGCTATCGTATTGTCGATTTGTAATTAAAAGCACCAGCCGTTTAGAAGTTATTAGGGGACACACACACACACACACACACACATACACACTCAGACAAATGGTGACTCATAAGTAAGGTTCGGAAGTTAAGGAAAAGTCATATTTTTTTCCTGACCTCATTTTACCCGAAATCTGAAAAATAAGTTTGAATGACGGGTCTCTGAACGCGTTTAAAGCAATTTAATGTTGCCTATAAATGCATATTTCGGCCATTTTTATTGTTTTGGTCATATTTTAGTGATATAAGGTCATATATTGGGTATAATTTCAGCATTTTTGTTTAAAATGAGGCGTCGTTAACAAGGTACGTGTTATCTGCGTCGAGTTTCAAACACAAGACTTCTTTCTTTTCCCGGAACAGGCAGATAGCAGGTTTAGAAGATCTGATTCTGAGAAGGCGCTCCTCTACGGATGTATTTTAGCACATCTTTCTTTGGATTGCTACACTGTACGCATGAGGTCACAGAACATGACGATAGTGTGCTTCCGCCTTTCAACAGGATGTCACTCCAGTAGATCAATTTAGCTCAGAAGCAATTCGCAAACAAGGAAATTGTTTTTATTCATAATGGTCCGTATTGAATTTAAATTCCACTAAATAACTTACACTTATTTCTGTCTTTTCAATACTTGTAATCTTATTAGCACTGTTTAGTACTGGTACATGTTTCGAACAATAATGCTGTTCTTCATCAGCCAGATATACACATTATAAACACTTATAGGCATAAAATACATTGCAATTACACATAGTTCATTAAAAGAGTCACTTGTAAAATCAAAACATCACATGTCCAATACACTGGAAAATTGTTTTGGCACTTAAGACGTTTACTGTATTGTTACGTGCCACCCCCTAGTGGCACCTTTGTTAACTGGATTACGGTGGGTATAAAGCACAATACCAATTACTGCTTAAAGAAATAATTAATTTTATTGCAGCCAGAAAAATACACTACTCAACAGCAATCATTACCTTACTCCAGTTTCCTCACGTCGAGAATACTTTCCCTTTCACTTGTCAACAGACCACAGTTAATCCTCTTCGCTAATGAGTCCGGTCCCGTACGCTAGCTGGAAATAGCTGCACTAGGTCTGTCACTGTACTATACACTGTTTCACGAGCAGCAGAATCACTTCATCGGTGTCAAGAGAATCAGCTTCACTAGGGGTTTCGCAAGTCACCACACTTCTGTCGTTCAGAATAATCGCTCACACTAGCTCGTAAAACACACACCCAATGCTTGACAGGTCGCACTTATATAGCAGGCCGGTGACTCAATAAATGCTTCTAGATCCATCCAGGGTTCACGGCTTCTCGAGGTTTCCATCGCTGGTCCAGTCACGAATATTCTGGACTATCCCTTTGTCCTAGTAGCCCTGTTGCATAAGTCGAACGCAATACAGGAGGCAGGCCACAGCCCAGCCCTGGGGCAGTTGTGACTCATGCGGCGAGCGATGACACAAACTCACAGCCGTAACAGTATGTTAGTGATGCTCTACCTACCCCAAATATTCATGTCATATTTCATAACTTTCTGGTCATATTTTATAGTTTTTAGGTCATATTTAGCTAATTTTTAGGTCATATTTGCTTGCATATTTTTTACTTCTTTAGGTCTTAAACTTCCGAACCCTAGTCATAAGCCTATTCTTTTTTATAAAATGAAAATAGGCTAAAACATGTAAATTATGGGAAGTTTTGTTCCGGAAATAATAATTTAACTTGCTATGAGTTATCAAAAATTCTAGTAATAGAGGTTCGAGATAGCGACATTCGACTGTTTATACTGGGTGGCTGCCCTACTGATGAGACAAATCGCACAGCTGCATTTCGATAATAGCCTACGAAAGCAGTAATATGGTAGCACAGCGTCATGAAAAAGAGCAGAAATTATTAATGCGGCCAGGGCCACTGGGGATGGCTAACTAATAGAAATAACGACACTCAAGCCAATGACTGCAACTGGCTACAACATTTAGTTCTGCTAACGTTGCGTATTGCGTGCGCAAGTGCGAGCGAGCGTGCGTAAGTGGTTACTCAATTGCGTGTTTCAGCATTCCACCTGTTCCAGTATTCCTGTTTAAGAGTTGGCATTTCATTGGATTACTAAATAAATGCTGTTTCTTGTTTGAGGATTATGATAATTGTTGTTTTAAGGGGCCTAACATCTAGGTTATCGCCCCTAATGGTTTGGGTGATCGTGAAGATGAAAATGAAATGTAAACTACAGTATAACTAAAACTAACTACTAACTTATAAACTAGAAGAAGAAATGGAAAACGTAAGGAGAATAAGGCAAATAAAGGACAGGAGGAAAAGAAATGTCCTCAACCCTCGAAGAATGCGGATTGAGGGACTTGGAAGGAAGGAGAGCCATGAAAGGCAAATAGAAAAGTGAAAGAGGAGTGGGTCCGCCCCACAGGTAAGGGACAAAAGGGGGAAACCGGACCCTGCTCAGGAATCCCTCGGGGTCGCCAACGCCCAAACTCACCAGCTGTGAGCCCCTGAGGGTGTAGCAATATTCAGGGTGCACCAGACTTGGTGGGGCTACTTACACCCTACCTCCTTGAGGGCCTTGAGCAGAAGGCTGGAGAGAACATGAAAAGAAAAGAAGGCTGACCCCTCGCAGGAGGAGGGTATCAGAAAAGATGAGACAAGGGCCAATAAAGGCGGGAAAGGAAGAGACTACCTAGGCCTCGGATACCCTAATACCGTCTGGGTCGGAAGAGAACAAGAGTTGACCAAGTGAGGTCGACAGGAAAAAAGACGGAGAGGAGCCCGGCACAAGTAAGTGGAAGCAATGCCGGACTCAGCTGGGGCCCCGTGATCGCCAACCCATGTCCCACTAGATGTGAGCCCCTGGGGGGTTTCTTGTTTGAGTCTTCAGTCTTTTGACTGGTTCGTTGCAGCTCTCGATGTCCTTAGCTCTACATAGCTACCACATCCTACATATTCTAAGCTTGGTCTACCCCTACAGTTCTTGTCCTCGACCGTTCCTGACATTTGCTCCTCACTTTGACCACATCAAGTCTCACGCAATGTGCATTCTCACTGCATTTAAATTATAGAATAAATAACTAAAGCAACATATTTAGACATTACTATGGAGTTTCTTCATTTAGATATTTATTGTTTTTTGAGTACTGAGGCGTTATACAATTGAGCGTTATATTGTGCATTTTGCAATGGTAAATATATATTTAATTAAAACGAAGTTCTCCAATGGATCTGCAGTAGTGACATCTACCTTCAACTAGTTGAACTACGGTTTGCGGAAGTACGGCCGAAGCAATCCACTGTCTACTTGATGCGAGCTGCGCTTTATACCGGCCAGTTAGTGAACCCATGCCAGCGATGTTATTGAAAATGGCCTCTTTTTGCCGATAGAGCGCACTGCCAAGTATAGGCGCGATTAAAAATTAGGTGTGCAGAAGGTACATTAAATGTGCTTCTCCCAGTGGTACGTTTAGATTAGACCAACGAAGTTTCAATTATTGTTAGTAGTCTGTGTTAAAATACTGAATTCCTGCGTTGTTTGGAGTGTTTTTTGAAGCGATATAGATTCCACATATCCACATGGCCGACAGTACATCGAGTGCTTACATTAAATAAGAATACAGCAAAAGTATGAAGATTTAATAAATCGTAATTGTTTTCAGCAAATATAATATAATGATCATTTTCACACCAAAGAACTTGAAGAAAATTTATTGTAGGAATATCGTAAATGGGGTCTCCAAACCTTGAACTAAACTGTATGCGATATACATTCCCCATAGCCACATGGCCTTCAGTACGTCGTTGTACCGATCTCCGCCACCACGCGCGCTCATTGTTTCCGTTCCATGCACTTCAGTCCCATCCACTTCCGTCCCTTTTCCAAAATCACTCACACAAAAATATCCAGATACCGAGTGGAAAGATGTTACACATCAAAAATATTTAAACACACAACTATCCAGGCCTTAAAAATCACCAATTATTATCGATCTTCAAACGGCACGGTGGCTTGGTGGCAAATCTACTGCCGCGTTGCTCAACTAGCCTGATGCGACAGGAATGTGCTGGTATGAACGTCCCTGCCTTTGTGATTGAGTAAGGCCGGAGGGGGAACGGAAGACATCGGTAACCATGGCAACAGGAGTTAGTGATGCGAATTCAACCAGCAATCGAGTCGTCTCTCACCTGTGATTGCTCATCCACATTGCTCTCATTCCAAGCAATCTTGTACTATAACAGTTACTGTGCTCGCTGCACGTGCAGTTCACATTTTAGATAGCGACGTGTTGCGTGTCTAATATGTTTTACAATTTGATATTTCAAGATAAGACATACAAAAATGTGGGTATTTAAACAGTAGTGAAATACCTAAAAGAAAACGGTATGGACTATGTGTTCGTGAGAGCATACATATAATTCTCTTGAAGTTTTTTCTCGAATATCGGCGGATCACCGTCCGATTCACACTCCTGAACCGCCACTGCCATGTTATCCTACACAAGCTTTGTGATAGTTCATGGAGAGCCTCGGCTGACTGCTTACGACAAACGGGTATTAGTCTTGTCTATTCTGCAGCGGAATACTGTGCCCCTGTATGGCTGGAAAGAACACATGTGCATAAAGTGGATACTAAGTTGAATGAAAGCATGCACTACATAACTGGTACTGTCAAGTCTACACCTCGCCACTGGTTACCCGTTCTTAGTCATATCCCATCACCCCACCGTAGGAGAAGGAAGGAAGCTCTGCTGAGAGAAGCAAAGAAGATCCGGTCATCACCCTCATTACAAGTTCACCAGGAATTGTCTTACCCCATCTCCACAAAGACGATCTAGGAGACCAGCAAGTATATTGGCCGACCGGCTCTTGAGGGACAATTTTAATCTAAACCGGAACTGGCGGGAAGAGTGGTCAAATTCAAAATCTGGTACTGATGCTCATGAGATAAATCCAACTCGGAAAATGAATGTATTTGACTTCACAAGAAAACTATGGTGTCGCCTCAACAGACTGAGAACTGGGCATGGACGCTGTAATTTCTTGCGCCATACGTGGGACTGGATGGATTCACCAATGTGTGAATGCAGTGAAGAGGAGCAGACCATGGACCATGTCATCCTACGCTGCCCTCTTCATGCCTACTCCGTAAGCCCCAGCGACCTGTTTCATCTTTCAGAAAGTGCTGTAATGTGGTTGAAAAACTTGGACCTGAACTTATGAATTCCCTGTTATAATCACCATACGATTAAATAATAACTGCCATGTTGAGAACGCCTGACCTAATTGAATCAACACCTACTTTTTATTTTGTTAAGTCGGAAATCGTTTCTGTTATTCCCATAAGGAATTCGACCCACCCCGAGTAAGTTGAAGGAGCTCGTTCCACGAAATGCGATTGCAACACATTCAGTGAACTGTGCGATAGCTTGGTCAAGGAAGGGGCTGAAATAACATCCGGCGCCAGGATTCTCTTATCTCCGGCAGATCTCGTGTGACCAAGCGTGAGTCATTACTACCTGAGTTGGCAGGAAGATAAGTTACTGCCCTGGAACACCACTGCAATGGAGCAGCGCACTATTGATTCTCAATGTCTGGGGGTCTTCTACACCACACTGATCACGACTATAGTTCTAGCAAACTGGGAGCCAGATAATTATGAGGTCCACTCACATTCCATACTGTTCTTTGAAAAGACCTTATCGACTTTCATCAGGCAAGGAGGGATCGTATTAAAGCTTTTGAAATATGATGTCAAGCGCAGGGGATTAGGACCGGTCTGCCTCCACACAGTGGCGTACCTAGGATTTGCTTCCCGTAAATTAGTTCAACCGTGAACTAATTGCGTTTTTGATTTTGTGTTTGTTGTTTTCTACTTTTTATGTTTTGCTTTTTTCTTTCGGTTTTGTGATGGTTTTCTATTTTTGCTTTTGAATTCTTTTGTTTTTGTTTCTATTCTGCTTTTGCTTTTGAATTTTGCTTTGTTTTTTTTCGTGTTTGTTTTCTGCTTTTACTTTCGAATTTGCTTTTTTTGTGTTTGATTTCTGCTTTTGCTTTGAAATGTTCCTTTTTTGCTTTAGATTTAGATTGGTTTCTGCTTTGGCTTTTGTTTTTAATTTTGATTTTCTTTGTTTTTGTGTTTGTTTTCTGCTTTGGTTTTGATTTTTTCTTATTGCTTTGTGTTTAATTGATTATGTGTTTGCTTTCAGCTTATAGTTTAAATTCCGCTTTATGCTTTTTTGTATTTGTGATCGTTTTATTTTTATTTTGAATCTGTCTTTGTTTTCTGCCTTTGCTTTTGTTTTTATGCTTTGTGTTTGTTTTATGCCTTTGCTTTTGTTTTTGAATTTTGCCTTTTGCTTTCTGTTTTGGTCATGTGCTTGGTTTTGCTTCTTGCTTTGTGAGGGGGGCTAAATAAGACAATCAATGAAAGCAAGCCTACATGTTTGATATCGATAGTATTTGATACCTCTCAAAAGCTCGGAAATGAACAGGTCTTTTTTTTTGTGGGACTAACATTAAATATAGGCTATTACACTTAGTAAAGATAAATGTTATAATCGCACATAATCCAATCGTTTGGCAACAATCAGAAAATTGGCTCTTTTTTTTTTTCAAAATAAAAATGCAAAAATGCTATCAAATTGAGTTCTTTTAAAATTATTTTGTTCTGGGGGGGGGGGGGGGGGAATTGATCCCCCTACTCACCAACTCTAGTTACGCCACTGCTTCCACCGCATGAGTCACAAGTGGAATTCGGCCTAGCAAACTTATTCAAAACATTTCTATTAAAGCCTATCTTAAAATGTTTGATATATAAGGCGTGATCAAAAAGTTTCAATGTATGCCAATCAGGCAAAGTCACCCAGAGCCATAAGGCACTCCTCTCACTGACGCACCAGGTTGAAGATCCCCGTGTGGTAAACACCATGTCCTGCTGCTTGGAGAAGTCCGTAACCGCCTGCTGCACATTATTGTTCGACAGCAATCGTCAACATTTTAAGGTCTTTATCAAGGGTCCGAAGGCGTGATAATCGCACTGGGGAGAGATCAGGACTATAGGGCGGATGCTCGATTGTCTCCCACTTGAATTGGCATACCTTCTACGTTACGGCCTTTGCGGTTTGGAGACGTGCGTTATCATGAAGCAGGAGCACCCCTTGTCGCAGTTTTCCCGGACGTTTCACCTTAATTGCACGCTGTAATTTCTCCAGTGTTACACAGTACCGTTCCCCAGCGATGGAGACACCAGGTTCCTTGAAATCAATAAGCAATGGGCCCCGGTAATCAAAGAACAGGGTGAGCATCACCTTTGTCTCTTGGAACTTCTTGGGACGATGGATACATCACTGCATCGTCGACGGATTCGATTACGGTTCCCAGTGGTGGCACCAGCTTTCGTCGCCTGCAGCAATGCGCTCCATGAACCCGTTACCTTTAATGAAACGCATCAGGTGCTGCAGATAAACGGCCACCCGGGGTATCCATATACGTTGCATATACGCTGCAGTAACGCCGTCAAACGGAAACATTTTGATCACCACTCATATATAGATTATACACATCATTACAAACACACATACTAATATATTCAACACGATAACACAGGTTATCAGATAAGAATTACACCCACGTACTCATAGCCACGATGTCGCAAAGCCCCTAAATGAATCAACAACAACAAAAACTTGAAAACAATGAAAGAACAATCACCCGAAAAATTGTTGGTTCCAAATTTAAAGATAGTATTTAGAAAGTTCGGAGCATCACAGAAATCTAACCCAACACTGAAAATATCTTGAGTGTAGTCCGAGAACGAAGGTTAACATTTACAAGTTTACTTCTTCAGAATACCACCCGAGGCCGAAAGAGTTTCTAAAGGTTTGACATCATATTTCAAAAGCCTTAATACGATCCCTCCTTGCCTGATGAAAGTCGATAAGGTCTTTTCAAAGAACAGTATGGAATTTTAGAACCAGGTATTTGACAACGAACACCACTGATACAAAAACTCAACAAGGCTCTTCATGAAGTCATGAGTAGACCGAGGCTTGTTCACTCAGATGAATGAAAAACATATCACTCCGAAACGATGGAATTGTGTTGGGCCGGCAAGAACGTAAGTAGTTACGATTGCGCGTCTTAAGTGGTCGTAAGGATAATAATAATAATAATAATAATAATAATAATAATAATAATATACTAATAATAATAATAAATCAATATCAAAGAACGCAAAATTAAGACATTACACCACAGTAATCAGCGGCTTTGGTGGCGTAGTTCTTAGCATGCTGAACTGCTGTGCCCAAGATCGTGGGTTCAAACCCAGCCGAAGTCATCGGATTTTTAAGAGCGTTAAAATCCTTCACTATGCCTTCCTTCGGAGGGAAATTTAAGCCGATGGCCCCATGTCATAGCTTTATGCCATGTAAAAGATCCTTCCACTAACTAAACTTGTGTGAAGCTAAATTTCTAAATTAGATTTCGTTGAAACGCTCTATCAAAGTTTCAACGTTTACCACTAGGTGTCAGTGCCACATTGTTAGCAAAAGTTGGAACTACTTGAAATTGAACGGAACTTGTAGCTCACCCCATGGGTGTCCGCTTGAAGCAGCTACAGCCTCTGGCGAGTCGAACATGTCCTCGGACACTCCCGGCATAAAAGCCATACGATAAATAAATGAATAACCACAGTAATCAAACCTGAAGCACTCTATGCCTCGGAAGCCTTGATCATTGGTGGCAGATCTCTTATTACAGACGTAGAGAAACAAGATAGGGAAATATATAGGAAAATCCTTGGCCCAGTCGGTTCAGAAGGAATCGGGATGAAACGGAAGTCTTACGAGCTTTATCAGCATGTTGAAAAGATCGCTAACCTTTTCAGGAAAGAGCGATTGAAGCTCTACGGCCACAATCTCAGAATGAACAATAACAGATTCACCAAAAGGATTCTGAATTTTACTCTTTCAATTTATGTCAAAAAGGACTGGTTTACTGAAATAGAATAAGACCTTCAAGAAATTGACATTACAAAGGAAATTGTACAATATAGACTCCAGTTCGGATCATTAATCAATAGGGCTCGGATCGATATGCTCGATAAAATCTCCAGATATGCTCGTTAACCACGTGATTCATGCTCGATAGATATGCTCGAAAAACCCATTATATGCGGTTAAATATGCAGAATATGCTCGAAAAACACCGTTAAAAATATAGAAAGGAAAGTGAAACGAAAAAAAAAAACAATAATATACCTTTATATACGAGCTTTATTTTCTAATTGAATGTATGATACACTGCAATATACTCGCATTCAAGTTTTTCAAGTGTATATAAGAGAAGTTTTCTTATAAAAGTTACAGTTTAAAAGTTCATTTACAAAATGTTCAGAATTAGGCGAGTCAATGAATTAGATCTGCATTGGTCTGTACAACAAGATTTTTTTCTATGTTTTCAGTATTGAATGATTTTCTTAAATCAGTCAATAAAAGTATCAATGACGAGAATGACCTCACTAAAGGTTAAAAACCTGCAGTTCTATTATTCGCACCAGATAGGCTTTTCAATAATTATTTCTGTTTTCGAACCTTAAGGATGGTCAGGGCCCGAATTCGGGAGGGAATTCGAAGAAAAACCAACTATTTAGACGAAAACCAAAAGAATATGCATTTATATGCTTCTATTCTGAAAACCACGGTTTTATGCATTTATATTCTCGATAAATTTCAATTGTGTTGGTCCCTGAGAGGTGGAAATACCACCGAAAGACTTCTTTCAATGTGTAGGGAAAAAAATATGCAAATATGCTCGAATCCGAGCCCTATTAATCAACAATCATCATTTATCTGAGAAAAAGACTACCAGAACCAAGAAATCATGGACTGAAAAACGAAGGACGATTTTCAGTGCCAAGATGAGACCTAAATAAGTTCTATCACGTTTCATACATGGGCATAGCGATGTAAAAGTATTATTATTATTAATACCAATAATAACAAGAAGTTCCGTGACGAACTAAAGAGCCTACTTTTCATGCCAATGATTAATCTACAGTATATGAACCTATCTAGAATAATGACGAAATTAAGTTGGTAATATCGAAATGTCAAATTAGTTCGAAATATTCCTGGTATAATGTAGCCTAATAGAGCACTATAGTTGGCAGCCCTGGTGACTGAATATATTCTTAGTTCCATCTCTTAAGGTACAGAATACAAAATTTGGTTGAAGTCCAATGGACGTTACAAGCAGTTAGACATTGGAATCTATCTGCACGCGTAAAAGCATGTTGGCAACAATGTCATGCGTGTGCTGGTTAGAAATAATCGGAAATATTATGATATCTTGTTGTGCCAATTTTGGATGAAATCCATTTGTTAGTAATGAAGTTAATGTGTTTAAAATTGGACCTATCAGCAAGTATAGACTCATGTTGGCTGCACTGACTTATATTAATTACTCCAAATTAATATAAAATGTCAAGTACTATACGTGTGCATAGTTTAAATCGTCGGCTTGCATACTTTCTGATATATTGATATTAGGGTAAAAAATATAGACAGCATTTATTAACAGTTGGCAGCCCTGATTGCTCTTAAGAATACTTATAGCCATATCTGTTATGTTACACATAGCACATACGAAATTTGGTTGAAATCCAACTGATAGTATATGAGTTACATGTATTTAAAAATTGGTCCTATCAGCAGGCTTAGAATCATGTTGGTAGAACTGAAGTATATAAGTTACTCCAAATTAATCTAAAATGTCAGGTACTATACGTGTGCATAGTTTAAAGATGTTGGCTTGCATACTTTCAGATATATTGGTATTTGGATGAAGAAAATAGACAGAGCAATTATTAACAGTTGGCAGGCCTGGTGGCTCTTAAGAATACACCCAGTCATATCTGTTTATGTACACATATTACTTACAAAATGTGGTTGAAATCCAATTAATAGTGTAAAGTTATATGCATTTAAAAATTGGACCTATCAGAAGGCTTAAAATTATTTTTCAACACTGTCATGTATGGCCTCCTGGAAACTAAACTGAAATAGTATTATCTACATGTGTGCCAAGTTTGGAATAGCTACCATGTATACCTTCCATGATATCCAACATGGAGCTCAAATTTCTAGTGCGTTTTTTCAGCAGTTGGTAGCACTGACATCATTTTCAAATATGGGCTCGAGATATTCCTGTATACATCTTTACTCATACTTAATTTGGTTTCGATTGCTGCAGCCATTTAGGAGTTGATAGGGGGGGGGGGGGGGGGGCACACACAGATAGACAGACAGGAGGACAGACAGACAGACACACACATTTTCCCTGATCGATCTCATAAGTCTACGTTGTCCTCATTTTTGCAAAATGTGAAAAGTAGGCTTAAAAAAAAAATAAAAAAAAAAAAATAATAATAATAATATCGTATGGCCTCGTGTGCTGGGTGCAAGCTTTGTTATTTGACACTCAGAAGGTAGCTTACATGTCCATGTTTGTTGTTCCTTGAAGCACTATTGAAAGTCAAGGAGGTTTCATATCTAAGCTGCCAGACACTGTAGCGCTTTCTAGTAGAGAACTGAGTAACTTTGTGTTGGCGGAAAATCCCGAGATTAATTTTGCCATTATCAACACAGCCTACTGAATTCAAATGGGTTCTTTAACATGCCAATATCGTATGACATGCGTGTCGTAATGTTTTCCGCCTTTCAAAAATCACTTACCACGGCCAGGAGCGAACCTGCAAGCTTGGGGATAGTAATCCGACACGACAACCACTCACCCATCGTGGCAAGCTAATAATAATAATAATAATAATAATACATTGAGGAATTAGGTATCGGGGTGTTATATTTTACCATTCAGGCGCAGCAATGAGATGCGGGTAGTATCTGTGCACGGCCGCTTAGGGGCAAGGTGCGCGGTAGACCATCACACTTTCAATGTGTGTCACGCCAATTTTGGCTTCACCCCTAGCTCAGAAACATTATTTATATTAATAATAATAATAATACATGACGAGGTATGACCAAGTAGCCAAGAGAATCCACCTGAACCTGGCAAAGAAGCACTGCTAAGTGATAATGTTCTGCCTCATTAATATATTCCTGAAGCTATCCTGGAGAACGATACACACAAGCTACTCTGGGACAAGTCAGTGATCATAGACAGACTTATATCAGCAAACAGGCCAGACATTATTCTTATTGATAAAGTGCAGAAGAGATCCCTTCTAATAGACAACGCAGTGCCTAACTCGCGTAATATCCAACACATTTATGCTGAGAATGACCAAATACATGCCTCAGGCTAAAGAGATCCCACAGGTGTGGCGACAGGAATTTGTTATTGTATTGCTCAGAATTAAATGTCTTGCCTGACCCGGGAATGCTAGCCAGTTATATCAAATATTCTGTGTATGAATACCAGGGTAGACACCCACTCTGGGGCAGATGACCTCACTGTTCCACCCATTAAAACGACAATAACTAACCAACATAAACTATACCCATTTTAGTGGGTAGCACTCTTGGTTGTCATCGCGTTCGATTTCCGGCTCTGTCAAGAAATGCAATACTGGTCTAAGGGCTGGAACGATGTACGCTCAGCCTCGTGAGTCAAAACTGAGAATAGGCAGGTTCGATTCCTACCTTAAGCGATCCTGGAAATTGGTTTCCCATGGTTTCCCACTTCTAGTCCAGGCAAATGCCGGGACGGTTCCCAACGCAAGGCCACGGCCGCTTTCTACCCCAATCCCACCATCATTACAGACAAACACACTAGTATAGCCTACATGACCACGATGTATCAAAGCTTCTAAAGAATCAACAACAACAATAGCAGATACACACCATGAGAACTGGAAGTGTGTATTATTACAATGATGACGGTAAGATCCATATTGCAATTTCCCCGTCACTTCACTGACACTGGTACCTTATCCACACTGACACAGAGTATCCAATGAGCTAGACTGGAGGTAGAAAGAGAACTTCAAGGGTTATTCAGAAATAAAACAGCAAGTTTACAATCTTCTCATACGAACGTGAGACCTAAACAGAAGATGAAAGCAGACGATAACTACCCCGCTACTCGAACCAAGGACAGCACTACTATTGTAACACAGAAACAAGGGATTGTTTTCCTATTTTCATCGCTATTGTTCCCTGTTTTTTTTTTTAAATCCCACGAAGATGCACAATGGAACACACGATGAAAGTTGTGTTTGCTTTCCCTTTCTGCAACAGTAGACACGTGGTAATAAAGTAGTTTAGCTAGCGAGAGTGATCGCCCTGTCTTGCCGCATATAATCTTCAAGCGCCATCTGGGATCTGAATTAACAACACAATAATTCAATTCGGAATGCTCAGATGCTAAGAAGAAATTACTTCCAGGAGTGACATATGTAGCACTTATGAAAGCTGGCTGAATGTATATATAGCGGAAGTCTCTTACTTTCACGAAATGAAAACCCGTGATCAGGACAAAATATCCCAAGAAACGACTCAAAATGGAAGAAAATATTAACAAATAAGATTATATATATAATATATATATAAACATGACAAAATAATATTAAAGAAACTGTTTCCCGAAGGAGCAGAAATCAATTTTCAAATGGGTATAGCCTATTGTCTTTGATTGCCAAATTTTTAAACTTAATTGAAATTTGATATAGTGAAAAATTTGAATGTTGAAGCTTGCGGGTGAGCCTGTACATAGCCCTCTCGCTTCACATTTGTCACCACCAGTTTGAAGTAATGGAATTCCAGACTTGAGCACGTGACGACACCACCGTGCAGACAGTATAGTCCAGGTCGAAGTATTGTGTAACGCGTAAGTATACGTTACATAGTTACGAACAGAACGCCATTATATTTGCCAATGACTGTACTTCAGCATTAGTGTGAGATAGCTTTGTCAATCATCTGACCGCATGGGGCAGGTGACAATAACACAGGCACTGTAGTAACTCGCCTCCATGCTTCCATTAAGATTGTTCACTCGCCTAAAACTAACGTCCGGCCTGTACACCGTTAATCGCCTAGGATCTCATCCATAAATGGGCTCACTGAACAAAAGAAAATACAGTGAGGGTATTCTCTATAGAACGGAACCTCGTAGGCACCGTGTGACGGCCAGGCCAGAGTGGCTAGCAGCCTGTCGAGTAAGGTAGTCTACTGGTGCAAGCAGCAGCGTAGCGCCCAACTGGCCCAACACATTTACACTTTTTAACGTATTTAATAAACATTATTACTTGCGGCTTCGGTGGTGTAGTTGGTAGCATTCTGAACTGCTGTGCCCAAGATCGCGGGTTCAAACCCGGCCGAAGTCGTCGGATTTTTTTAAGAGCGTTAAAATCCTTCAGTATGCCTTCCTTCGGAGGGGAAGTAAAGCCGGTGGACCCATGTCATAGATTTATGGCATGTAAAAGATTATTCCACTAATTAAACTTGTGTGAAGCTAAATTTCTAGGTTAGATTTCGTTGAAACGCTCTATCAAAGTTCCAATTTCATTTATGTCTTCACTGATTTCTTTCAGCCAGTTGTTTTGATTTTTCATTGATAAGGCTGGGTTGAAAATATTCTTTGCGAGTCTGTTATTAACCATTATATGTAGGTGTCCGTAAAACTGTAACCACAGTTTCCTTATGGTATCTTGTGTTTTTTCTGTAACTTGATAAATTTCATGTGATTTCTTTTTCATTGAAATTCCATTTTCACACTTAGGTCCTAAGATTTTCGTAAGGATTTTTCTTTCATGTTTTTTGATAATTTACATTCGAGATTTGCCACCAATTAAGTAATAGTTTGAAATGCATATAGAGCTTCTGTTTTAACGACTGTGTTATAACGTCTTAATTTTGCCTTTGTTGATATACCGTAGTTCTTTTATTGTATTATTATTATTCATTCATTCATTCATTCATTCATTCATTCATTCATTCATTCAATCATTCATTCAATTTCGCTAATCGGCCAACTAGGGACCACGATAAGCCTCATTTTACATTCTGGCATTTGCTCTTTTTTTTCTTGATCCACATTGCCTTCATGAGCTCACTGTGTTTAGCACGACGTTCCTCTGTCCATTTCGCACCAGTTGTCCGTTTTTCGCCCCGGAAAGTCCCAAACGTCTTGATGGCTGCTCTATAAAGATTTCGGTCTTGTGCATCTTCTGCTCGTATCCCCATTTCTTTCAGATCTTTCTGGACGTTAACATACCATGGCATTGTCGTTTTTTGTTTTGAGTCGAATATACTGAAGATACGTTTCGTCCATCGGGAATCGATCATCCGTCGCATATGACCGTAGAAGCAAACTCTGCGTTTTCGCATTGTGTCTGTGATGTTCTCTATCCTCGAGTAAACTTCTTGCCTGGATTTTCTGATGCAGATGCCATTTTTGTAGTCTGGGCCAAGTATGATGTGTAGGATCTTTCTTTCTTTTCTCTCTAACTTCGCGAGCAAACATTTCTCTGATAGGATAAGGCATTCATATGCATATAGCGGTACTGGTTTGATGACAGTGTTGTAGTGACGAATTTTTGTGTTCATAGAAAAGCACTTTTTGTTATATATGTTGCGGGTGGTTTGAAAAGCGACTCCCATTTTCTTGCTTCTTGCTTCTATGGCTTCCTTGTCAAGGCCATTTTGCTGGTATATATCCTTATTATTATTATTATTATTATTATTATTATTATTATTATTATTAAATTCAATTTAATGGCGCTTGGGTCATTGGTCTGGATTGTGAGCGGTGCTCATAGTCTCAAGAAGTTGAGAACGACTACTGTACGTTATTATTCGTAGAATATATCTGCAAAACAAGACTACTTTCTAATGAATATCGAATGAATTGAAGCACGGACGAGAACTAAACCATTTCCAATACAAAAATGTGTAGTGTTTATAGCACTCTCTCCACTGCCCCAAGGTAGACCGGGCGATACTCGAAACTAAAATACGTGTCTCAGTTGCGTCCTCGATACGAGATAAGCCACGGAAGCGAAAGAGCTCTTCAGATGGAAGAGTTTCACTGCTAGGAATTTACACCACCAAATATTTGAACAAACTAAACGTGATAAGCATCAAATATCCCATTTATTGGTACACGCTCAGACTTACAGTCAACGTGAGAAGGTAATGATCTTTGGATCCTTAGATATTTTTCATATCTTGTGTCTACGAAAGGACTTTCTAATTAATTTGTATTTGCACGTTCCATGCGAGGCGACACTTCAAGGCTATTTTATAGGACCCATTATGCGCACTTGGACGTATAGACCTATTTCTGCCTAATCGAGAAGTTTCCTTTATAACATAAATTTTGTCTTCCACGAGTGTGCCCAGTCAGGAGTAACAAACAAGAAACAAAAAGAAATGGGTAAAAGGCGGAAAAAATAAAAAATGCATAAAAATACTAACAATACAAAATTAAATAAAAAATAGGAATTAAAAAATACAAATAAAATGAAATAAAAAATTAAAACATTAAAATTTAAAAAGGAAAACAAAATTTCAAATAATAAAATAATTTAAAATATTAAAATATATATAATTTTTTTTAATAATTACCTTAATTTTTAAAGACATTCATTTAATTATTTTTAAATAAAATAAATAAAATAATAATAATAAAAATATTTAAAAAACATTTAAATTCCAAAAATGAAAATAAAACAACACAAATACAGAAATACACTGAAGAAAATGGAAATTGCAACACCATGAAGGCATTGGTCGTTTGTGTTGATTTTCAACATATAGTACGATGCCATTTAGGTATGTAAACGATCAAAGTTTCAGACCCATTGGATTGTTGCTACAGGTCTCCCCACGTGATTGGTCGCGGAGGAATCAACTCCAGTATACGGACTCGGGTGTAGCGTAGTTGACTTGCAGTCTGTGCAGTCAAGTGTTCCCCGTCAAACATGCCTCGACGACAGAGAAGAACACGCTATCAACAACTGTCGCCGTTTGAGAGGGCTCGGATAATTGGGCTGTGTGAGGCTGGATTATCGCTAAGGACTGTCGCTGCACGTGTTGGCCGACAGGCATCTACGGTACAACGTGTATGGCAGCAGTGGTCAAATGAAGGTACCCACACTCTTAGACCTGGCACAGGCCCAGCGTGACAGACAACTGTGAGAGAGGATCGCCCTTATCATTCGGGTGGCCCGGATGGAACCCCATGCAACAGCAGCGCAAATTCGAGCAGCTGTGGCACCCCACGTTACACAACGAACAGTTGGTAATCGCCTGCGTGCAGCTGGCTTACGATCCCGTGTCCCTGCAGAAGGTGTTCCATTGACCCCACAACAGCGACGTGCAAGGCTGGCCTGGTGTCGAGAACGATCGACGTGGGTCGACGAATGGCATAGGGTCGTCTTTAGTGATGAATCGCGCTTCTGTCTTGCCCGCAGTGATCGCCGGAATCGTGTGCGCCGACGTACCGGGGAGAGGGGCCTCCCAGACCTTATTGTCGAGAGGCACACAGGGCCATCACCAGGCATTATGGTCTGGGGATCTATTGGCTTTAATGTGAAATCACAATTAGTGCTTGTTGAGGGCACTATGGCTGCTCGACAGTATGTTGATAGGGTACTCAATCCACTGGTTGTCCCTATGATGGCGAACATTGCTAATGGGATGTTTCAGCAGGACAATGCCCGGGTTCACACTGCACGCATCTTCAGAGAAGCTCTCCACGACATCACAACCGGAGAATGGCCCGCCAGATCCCCGGACCTCAGTCCTATTGAGCATGTGTGGGACAAGATGGGTCAACTGGCCAACCGTCCTCACCCACCCACAACTCTGGAACAACTGACCCGTGCAGTGCAGCAAGCATGGGCCACAATTCCTCAGGAAGCGATCCAGGGCCTTATTGACTCCATGCCTCCCCGAATTCATCAATGTATTCCAGCTCGTGGTGGGCACATCCTGTATTGATTGTTGTCCAAACTTGCGGTCAGAGGGACCTGAAAGTGTAATCATCGAATCACAACTGAACACTCGTCCTGCATGTTCAATTGCAGCAATGTAGCACCACTCCTTCTGAGTATTGCAATTTCCATTTTCGTCAATGTATATTTCATCCCGCAATCTGGACTCACTGCACTCGAGAGAGTATCAAAATGAATCCCATGACGGCCTTAAAACAAAGTTTTCAACAGACGGAGTATAAAGAGGTCCATGTCTGATCTCACGGAAGTATTCATATTTTTTTGGTCATTTAATATTTGTGTTAGAATTGTTTCCAGTAGTAAGAATATACACGGCATTACATTGGATATTTGATGTTTATTAAACTGTGGTTAATACTTTGTACCAACGTTGATGAACTTTGATTCAAGTGTGTGAAGCTGTAATTATTAGAGTCGGGATTGTGGTAGGTGCCCCGGGACTTGAAACAAGGTACTAATCCGACATTTATCTGGAGGGAGTGTGGAAAAACCGGGGAAACAACCACACTTAGAACAGCCGTTTTCAGCGCCGGATTTTGAAGCTTTGATCTCCAAACTTGCTGCAGCTTCTCCCCATCACCCTTGTGAACGATATGAAGCACACGGCTACGCTGCGGGGACAGGAGCGAAGATTATCCGAGGTGGGGGGAGGAAAGACCGTTTGCTGAGCGTCTATGCCCAAGATCACGGGTTCAAACCCGGCCGAAGTCGTCGAATTTTTTAAGCGCGTTAAAAATCCTTCAGTGTGCCTTCCTTCGGAGGGGAAGTAAAGCCGGCGGTCCCATGTCATAGATTTATGGCATGTTAAAGAACCTTCCACTAATTACACCTGTGTGAAGCTAAATTATAGCTTAACATTTGAACAACGCTCTTAGGTTCCAACGTTTGTCGCCAGGAGCAGACTGCGGTGGCGTCTAGTAACCAACTTCTCAAGTAGTAGTCGTTGACGGTGGCGTTTGGCGGCAAAAGTAGGAACTACTTGAAATTCAATGTCTGCAGTCCTCACTTGAATTAAAAACAGATAACACACACTAATACAGTCATCACAATTAACACCGGTTATCAGACAGATTCTACACACACCCAAAGTACACGAGGCTACATGGCCGCGTTGTCTCAGCCCCTAAACTAAGGAACCAACCGTTTGCTTTCCCTATGGAAAGTACAAGCAGCAGCACGACTTCAAATTAGCATTGCGGTAAATACTGTTACGTGCCACCCCCCTAGTGGCACTTTTGTTAACTGGATTACGGTGGGTTGAAGCACAACACAGATTGTTCCTTTAAAGAAATAATTAACTTTATTGCGGCCATAAAGATACACCACTCAACAGCAAATACAAGCAATTAGAACCTCACTCCAGTCTCCTCAAGTCTCTTCCTTGAGCGCTCTTGCCCCTTTCACTTGTCAACAAACCACATAAGTTAAACCGTCTTAATGAGTCCGGTGGCCTTGACAGAAGCTACCTGCACCTCTTCCTCATGTACACAAACTACAGTTACTTACGATAACCTGATACACGCTGTTTCGCTGTCCACAAGCTGGGGAAACAATGTCACTGGATTTCGTAACTCGCACGGCACTTCGTCACCACACTTCTGTCGCTCAGTGAAATCACACTCGCTCAAAAACACTGTCCTCAAAAACTCAGTCCCATCACTGTTGAGGCCGCTTATATATAGCAGGCTGGTGACTCAATGGATTCTATAATCGTCCAGGACACACGGCTTCTCGAGATTTCCTTCACTGGCTGGGTCACGAATATTCTGGACCATCCCTTTCACTTCGCAGCCCGTTGCGTAACGCGCACGTAATACACTGAGGCAGAGCACACACAGCCCGGGGGAGCTGTGACTCAACGCGGCGAGGCGACAAAGCAAACTCACAGCCGTAACAATACAATAGTAATATTGTTAGCTTTTTAATTTTATTTTTATATTAAGCTTTCTAGCTCTCATGTGTCATTTCCATCAGCATCGTGGTGATGTGCCGTTAAGTGGTCGAGGCGCATTGTTGATCATTATGGATGTCTTCCTCGTCAGGTCGGAGGTGAAGGTGAATCATTCAGCATGTCTCTTGACGGTTAGACATCAGTAGAAAGTATTGACGAGCATGGTAGTGCGAGGGTTACGAGGCGGCCCATAGCACACGCTTCTATGGGCATAAAAATGCGGAAGGAACTGCAACGCTTCTTTTCATGCATGATACCTGCAGAATAATTACTGGTTGCCTGAAACCTACACCTGTCCACAAACTACATTCCTTGGCAGGAATAGCCCCTCCTGTGGTACGCCGTGAGGTCATAGCACAAACTGAACGAAAAAAGTCCGCAGAGGACCAGGCTCACCCTCTCTTTGGTCACTAGCCTCCACGAAGGCGGCTAAAATCAAGGAAAAGTTTTCTGCAAACAACATCGATGGCTACTATAAAACCCGAGGTAGCCAGGATACAGCTATGGCAATCCACCATACCGCCAGATTGGATGAAGTCCAAGGAAAGGCTTCCAGCAGGCCACAACAACAACTGAGAAACTTGGCGGTCACACAACAGACTTCGGAGTGGTGTTGGGAGATGCAAAGTTAATCTCCACAAATGGGGATACCTACAGGAATCAGAACTCTGTGAGTGTGGGGAGAGACAGGCCATGGTACACCTGTGTTCCTGTGAACTGTGCCCGTGCTCTTGCACAACGCAGGAGATAATGGAAGGTCATGGAAGGGGTGTGACAGTGGCCCGTTTCTGGGCGAAGAAAATCGAATTCGAGACATTGTTGTATATATTATTGTATAATTCCTTTGTAATATTGTGTATCATCCCCCTTGTGTATGTTTTAGTGCTTCTGACTCGAATAATAAACCTGATTCAGTGATCTTTCAGAGAGTCAAAAGGTCGGAATTCGTTAGAAATTACATACTTTCTATCAATTTACAACAGAGATACGATATATCTTTCAGCAATACATTGCAACCCCACATATACCCAAGGATGACTGCCTGTGGATATTGATGGTTAATACTGTAACGTGCCACCCATAGTGGCACTTTCATTAACTGGATTACGGTGGGTAGAAGCACAACACAATTGTTCCTTCAAAGAAATGTTAGGTTTATTGCAGGTCAGAATTATATACCGTACAATAAGCAGATAAAAACAATTAGCTGTCTTACAGAAGCTGCCTCTATGGAGCTCGACTCACCCTTTCACTCAGTTATGCAGTTAATCCTACCGTAATGAGGTCCGTGTCCTCAGCTAGAAGTAACGGCACTCTCCCTCAAGTAAACAAGCCACACTCCCTTGTTCTGAATGTACACTGTCTCGCCGTCTGCAGGCTAGGAAAACAGTCCACTGCGTTTCGCAATCCAAACAGCACTTCACCGCATGCAATAGCCTCACTTGGGTTCCACACGTCACGTCACCAACTATTGTCGCACTCGCTCAAAAACACACTGGTTCCTCCCTCGCTGGTGAGGCCGCTTTATATAGCAGGCTGGTGACTCAATGAATGCTTCTAGAACCATCCAGGATTCACGGCTTCTCGAGATTTCCATCACTAGCTGGGTCACGAATATTCTGGTCCATCTCTTTTGTCCTCGCAGCCCCATTGCGAAAGACGCAGGTAACACAGAGGCAGAGCATAGCCCGGGGCGGCTGTGACTCACGCGGTGAGGCGACGAAACAAACTCACAGCCGTAACAATACATTTGAAATGTTCGAAGTGAATTTTCACGTCTTGTGCCTCGTATTGTAAACAAACAAACTAACAAACAGATATCCGACCACCTCGTGGTGTGGCAGCTACCATTCTTGGCTGTAGTTCCGAAGGTCCAGGGTCGATTCGCGGCTCTGTCAAGAAATTTTAATTCTGGTCTGAGGGCTGGAACGGCGTTCACTCAGCCTCGTGAGGAGGGTTCAGAAATGGAGGGTTCGATTCACATCTCAGCCATCTTGGAAGTGGTTTTCCTCCCCCTCTTCTATACAGTAGGTCTACCGCTTATTATTCCCGTTTTCCAACGGGGTCAAGGATGAGATGTGATGAAAGTTTTTGTGGCGGATGGATTTTACAGCTGGATGCCCTTCCTGACGCCAACCTCATGAGAGGAGTTAATGAGATATGAAATTAATGAAGATGAATGAAACTGGACGAGGATGTGGAAGGAAGCGGCCGTGGCCTGTCAGAAGGTTACCGTCCAAGCATTGACCTGGAGTTGAAAATTAGAAACCGCGGAAAACCATTTCGAGGACAGCCGACGGTGGGGCTCGAACCCATGCCTACCGAGACAGCAGAGATCTTGGCCCCATGGCCTAACGCTGCGCTTTAGGGAGCGCAGCTTCCGCTGTCGGTAGGACAGCCATCACAATAACACAAAACTCCACACACACACGCACACACAAATACACGGGGTTATATGACCACGATGTCACAGCCCCTAAAATAAGCAACAACAAAACAACATCTGATATAGTATCCCTCCTTGGCCTCATACAGTAGCTACGAGGACTATTTTAGAATCCGATTGCTCAGGAAAGTGATGTCAACACAACAAAACAAAACAATCGCCAAACACAAAATTTATGGAGAACAGATAAAATACTGCTAGGCGTTGTGTTATCATATTTATGAAAGTTAATCCACGATGTAGAAAGGTGGTCCCTCATTATCACACAACTCGAAAGCACGCATGTTTCAAGGGTCACGTTAACTTTTATTTTGTTTGACAGGATAACGAGGTCCTTCTCAAACTAAAAAGCGTATGAGCTTTCTTTCAGGCAACGAGTGGGATTAACGGGGTTATCAAAAGTTCGTTGAAGAGCCGTTATTCCAGAGTACCTGGGTGTAGCAGTGGACAGAACGCTCACCTTCCGATGGATCCATGACGAAAAATTACTTTCCAAATGTTGAATCGAGACTTGCCTCTAAAATTCTACTAACAAGGGGACCCTACGGCAATCGGATTTTTGTATTTTTTCCCGCTTCGGGTAAGTTAAGTTCAGACCTCGAAAAATAATGTCCCAAAGCAGTTCGATGCCATATTCATAAATTCTCGAGAAAATCGACTTCGAAGTTTTCCGAGCGCTTCATATCCAGTAAAGATGTTACCAAGTTTGAGCAGGACGCGTGGCTCACCCGGTAAGGTTCGGGCCCAGTAATCGCTGGAACGCTAGTTCGAGTCTCACTTCGGGTGCTATTTTCTTTCTTTCTTTCTTTCTTTCTTTCTTTCTTTCTTTCAATTCAAATACTACCAATGTGATTGAAATATAAAAATCATCAAGTCTGTGGTAATTCACAGATATGTAATTATAATTTCCAATGGAAAAACTCACGTCTCATTTCTAATTATCACCTATTTGAAATTTGGAATAAGCGACAAAAATAATATCGAGCAATAATATTCACACCTTGTAGATTAATAAAAATATAAATAGAAGATTAAATTAATGTAAATAATGGAATGAGTGAGCCTCTGTGGCTTAGGCGGCAGCACGCCGGCCTCTCACCGCTGGGTCCGTGGTTCAAATCCCGGTCACTCCATGTGAGATCTGTGCTGGACAAAACGGAGGCAGACAGGTTTTTCTCCGGGCACTCCGGTTCTCCCTGTCAAAATTTCATTCCAGCAACACTCTCCACTATCATTTCATTTCATCTGTCATTCATTTCATCATTGCCACCGAGGAGTGCGACAGGCTTCGGCAGCCGGCACAGTTCATATCCTCGCCACTAGTTGGGGGCTTCATTCATTCCATTCCTGACCCGGTCGGAGACTGGAAGCAGGCTGTGGATTTTCATTTCAACGGAATGAGTAAAATTGAATGTGATGGAATATTTGAATATGGCGGTTTCTTCGAGATCTGTCATTATTTCGAGTAAGAGTTCTGCGTGTATCATTTGCCTTTGTCACGATTTTCTACCTGCGAAGTGGGCATAGCTGCTCTAGCACTAAGGATTTGTGGGTATACCAGGACGTGTGGAAGTGACGTGGAAGAGATACATAACACGTCATTCGCAAGGGATGCCTGTTCGAAGTAGCATTTGACCGTTGGTTTCCAGAGAAGCAGATAGTGTTTCTTGGCGTGGTGGGTGATTTTTTTTCAACATACGATAAATAAGATCATAATGGCGGGCGTGGAGGACGACAATCCGCCTGATGATGATATTTATATTTCAATCACATTAGTAGTACAGTATATGAATTGAAAGGGAAAAAATATAGCACCCGAGGTGAGACTCGAACTGGCGTCCCAGCGATTACTGGGCCCGAACCTTGCCGGGTGAGCCACGCGTCCTGCTCGAACTCGGTAACATCTTTACTGGATATGAAGCGCTCGGAAAACTTCCAAGTCGATGTTCGCGAGAATTTATGAATATGGCATCGAACGGCTTTGGGAAATTATTGTTCGAGGTCTGAACTTTACTTACCCGAAGCGGGAAAAATTACAAAAATCCGATTGCCGTAGGGTCCCCTTGTGAGCCATAGTATGACGTTTATGATGACAGGACATGGAAAAATAGAGCCCTACCCAAGAACATATGACGTGACGGTGTGGCGAAGAATCACCAAGCGTGGACCGAATCCTAAATAGGTGTGAATTACTAAAACACGAAAGGAAAGAAATGAAGTAATGCAATGAAATCAGGAGGTCACTGGCTTGCAAGGATGAATGAACTTGTTAGATACGCATTATTCTTTAAACTATTTGTGCAGTGCCTCAATTTTGATAAACTGTTGAACATTATTATATCAAGAAATAAAACTTTCACTTAAAGAACTTGAACTGTATCTAGGCTGGACACACTGTAATCAACCATGTAGATATAGGTTATATAATGTGCGAGTGAGTGCGAGTTTTAACTAGAGAAAAACGGTCTCTACCTGGAGTATTTGTGACTGATACGGACGAAACCATTGGTCTGGACGAAATCATTGGTCGCTATTTGGTTAGATGACTGTCTGGACAAATATTACTGATTGCACTGCAAGTAATGGGGTCTGGGACAACTTTCAGGCCAGGTTTCTTTTGTATGTAAAACAGTATTGTCACGAGGATATTTTCTCGACTGGACGCGATTTAAGCACATTCCTCAGTGGGTGCTATTTTCACTGGGCACGATTTTCGTACAACCAGAGAAAACTGCACTCAATTAGAATGTGCTACTAGCTACCAAAATTCCACGAACAGCTCCCTGGTCCTCTGCGAGTGCTTATCTTAGACCTTACGAGTATAAAAGAAGAGACGTTTCGCAACACATGTCTTTCCCCTCAACCCACAACAGATACACAATTCCTCCAGCCCACCTAAGAATATAAACATCCGAGGGCCGGATGGGATTGTCAAAGCCACTGCGCTACATCACACAGCACTCGTGTGGCGATGCAATGGTTTCCTCCGGAAATCGTAGCCAGAAGATGTTGATTCGTTTAGAGGCATGGCGACATCGTGGTCATCAGGGCTAGGATTTACATATACATATTTTAAATAATCTGCATTGATTATGTTTCCTTCTATTCAAATTCAACACATTTATTTTCCTTATTTTCCCATATTTCAGACATTGGTACATATTTTTCCATATTTAGTGACTTTAAATGTAATTTTTGCATATATTATATATATTCTTAGGAGTAAGAATATATAGAATTGTCGTTCTCAGCGACAGAAAATATGGTTGGTTGGTTCCTCAGTTTAGGGGCTGCGACAACGCGGGCATTTAGCCCCGTGTACTTTGGTTGGTTGGTTCCTTAGTTTAGGGGCTGAGACAACGCCCCGTGTACTTTGGGTGTGTGTAGAATCTGTCTGATAACCAGTGTTAATTGTGGTGGCTGTATTAGTGTATGTCTCTGTTTTCAATTCATGTAAGGACTGCAGACATTGCATTTTTTCAAGTAGTTCCTACTTTTGCCGCCAAACGCCACCGTCAACGACTACTAGTTCAAAACTTATTAAAGAACCTTCCACTAATTACACCTGTGTGAAGCTAAATTATATATAGGTTAAACATTTGACTAACCTTCTTAGGTTCCTACGTCAAGAGCCGACTGCGGTGGCATCTGGTAACTAAGTTCTGAACTAGTTGGTCGTTGACGGTGGCGTTTGGCGGCAAAAGTAGGAACTACTTGAAAAAAATTGAATGTATGCAGTCCTTACTTGAATTAAAACAAGATACCACACTAATACAGACATCACAATTAACACCGGTTATCAGACATATTCTACACACACCCAAAGTACACGGGGCTACATGACCACGTTGTCGCAGCCCCTAAACTAAGGAACCAACCAACCCAATCTATGACATGAGACCGCCGGCTTTACTTACCCTCCGAAGGAAGCCATACTGAGGGATTTTTGACGCTCTTAAAAAATCCGACGACTTCGGCCGGGTTTGAACCCGCGATCTTGGACATAGAAGCTCAGCATGCTCCCAACTGCGCCACCAAAGCCGCCCTCGTGTACTTTGGGTATGGGTAAAATCTGTCTGATAACCAGTGTTAATTGTGATAGCTGTCATAGTGTGTGTTATCTGTAATTCAGGTAAGGACTGCAGACGCTCAATTTAAAGTAGTTCTTACTTTTGCTGCCATCAACGACACCTAGTTTTGAACTTGACCACTAGATGCCATTGCACCTGGCGACGAACGTTGGAACTTAATAGAGCATTAAACAAACCTAATCTACTAATTTAGCTACACACAATTGTAGTTAGTGGAAGATTCTTTAACATGCCAAATCTATTACATGGGGCCGTCGGCTTTACTTCCCCTCCAAAGGAAGGCATGCTGTGGGATTGTTAACGCTCTTAAAATATCCTGACGACTTCAACCGGGTTTGAACCCACGATCTTGGGCATAGAAGCTGCGCATGCTACCAACTACGCCACCGAAGCCGTGGCAGAAAATAAGGCAACAGGTGATAAGTTCACAGTTATGTGCATAAATTGTTTTTGAGCAAAGGAAAATGTGGCTGTAACAAAAGCAAGCATCGCTTTGAGTCAGGTACCAGTGTTTATAAAAAAATATAGACTTGAGTTTTGAGGAAATGTATAATGTAAAAGTACAGTAGAATCAGATATATCTCCTACTGTTACAGTGGATTTTAAATATGCGCCAATCGCTTCATGTACGGTAGAGCGAAGCTTCAGCCAATACAAATCATTTCTGCGAGGTTCACGTTTGAAAATTTAAAACAACATTTTGTGACAAACTGTTATGGTAGAAGAAGTAATCAATGAATACCAAATAAAAAGTAAGTGAACTGAAAAAAAAATTGAATTATTTAATTTATGAAATAAGTATTTTTAATGTATTTTTGTAGGCTCTAAATATAACAAACTGAAGTGGTTAGTGGTTACATTAATTTTACTGTCCATATATTGCAAAATATATTCACATCATATATATAAAGACGGGTAGATAGGATTACAAACGAAAATGTATTAAGCCGAGTGGGAGATGAGAGATGTTTGTGGCGACTGCTAATGAAGAGAAGAGATAGGTTGGTAGGACACTTACGTTGGTAGGACACTTACGACACCCAGGAATAGCAAGCTTAGTTATGGAAGGAAGGGTCGAGGACAAGAACTGTAGGGGTAGGCCAAGGTTAGAATATGTTAAACAGATTGCCTTGGATGTAGGGAGTGGTAGCTATTTAGAGATGAAACGATTACCTCAGGACAGGGAACATGGAAAGCTGCATCAAACCAGTCAAAGGACTGAAGACTCAAACAACAACTTCTTCCTTCACCAGCACAGTTTCGAATTCCGTTAGCCATATTGCGAGGGGCTAGGCAGGTGCACCATCTCACCCACCGGTTGGGGATTGTTAACGCGTGGTCAGCGCGTCAGGTCCCCGCGACCATTTATCTTAGTTTCAGAAACCAGGGCGCTGCCTCACTGTCAAGACAGCTACTCAATTGCCCGGAGAGCACCCAATTCCAGCCCTCACGTCAGTTATAAAGACCCCTGACGGAGCCAGGAATCAAACCTGGGGAACAACCAAGAATGCTAGCCACTACACCACGAGGAGGTCAAAATGTGCTTATTATGTAGGCGAATTCAGAAGTAGAAGAAGGAACAGGAGGAGGAAAGAACACGCTTTAAATTGACAAAGTAGAGTGTCAGTGAGTGTTTTCCCATTAATCATCTAAACCTCCCCAGTGGGAGAGATAAAGCAAAAGCAATCCTTCTTAAAACATTTATTTCTCTTAGATAAGGTACAAAAGTGTATAAAATTGTATATTTTTATTCATTAACTAGCAACCCGCCCCGGCATCTTTAACGGTTTACCCAGCGTAAGCTAAAAGGGCGAAAGCACGGCAGGTCCCAGACGCAATTCAGAAAAGCCGAGGTGAACAGCGAAACTCCGAACACACATACTCTTCTCTGAAGTCTTAACTCGACACGACTGGACAGTGTGCTGCTGGGCGAAGCTAGGGTGATAGACTCGCTCACTCCGAAGCTAGTAACTTAAATTTCCACTGAATGGAGATTGTTGGAAGAAATGAAAACGTAAAAACACTTATACTGGGAGATTAATTTAAGATAGAGATTTGATGTCGGGAACTTTTTTGTAGAACCTTTCAGGTTGAACAATTCTTCCAGTCATAGTATATGGATATTTTTAACGGTTTACCCCCCAGCGTAAGTTTAAAAGGTGCACGGACGGCAGGTTTTTCTTCAACTCGATTCACTGAAATTGTTACTGCTCGACTTCCTTTGGTCATAAATGAATATTCTTCTACAGAAACCTTCCTCGAGAAATCCTTTACAGAATGGTGAAAACCGCATCAAAATCCATCCAGTGGTTCTCGAGATTACCCGTTACATCCAAGAATCGGGGATTCTGTTTTATACTATGTAGAGATAGTGTGTCCACAACGTGTCCACGAATGCCATCTTATTTTAAGGTAAAGTGTAGCCTCCCAAGAAAGTTGTAAAAACAGTGCGCCATCACTCCCGAGTTTAACCAAGTCTCAGTTACAGTTACCGGCAGCTAGCTCTGCACTTGCCCATTGTCCTCCTCCTGCATACTACTGGGACGTAAAATATTTTCCACCGTAAGCGGCACTGGCTTAGATTACTAATGACCAAAGGAGTATGCTGCTGTCGTGCGCGTCAATGTTCTCAGCCAGGGAAGTATTCGGCACGATCCCCGCACCACTCTACACCCGTCTCCTACAGCTGAGCTTTAGTATTTGAAAGGTTCATGCTGGTTCCCTATTGATGAACTAATTAGTAATAATGGTGGCAAATGTTCCGCCTAATCAATACCTGTACTTTGATAAATGATCACTTTGTGGTCATTGGGGACATGTTTCGAGGCCTAATTGTTTTGGCCCCTTCATCAGCCGATATAGATTAAACTATCAAGTAAAACAGGTGGTTGCACCATAATAGGGTTATTGATGGGAATGTTTTTAGTGTTAAGTGCACCATAATAGAGTTATTGATGGGAATGTTTTTAGTGTTAATTTTTCCAACCACCTGCTTTCCTTGATATTTTAATCGGTTGATGAAGGGGCCAAAACAATTAGGCCTCGAAACATGTACCCAATGACCACAACGTAACGATTTATCAAAATGAAGGTACATTTGCCACCATTATTACTACAGCTGAGCTCTCAAGGTTAAGTGCAGAGCTAATAGCCGGGAATTGTACTTGGGCGTGGGTGGTATAAGTCTGATCAGCTGTGTTGTGATAGTTGTAGGCCTACTAATGTGTGTATTTGTTGATGATGGTAATTCTTGTTTTAAGTGCCCTATTATCTAGGTTGTGTCTACCGTATTTGTAATCGAGATCAGAATTTGGGTAGGAGGCGGCTGTGGCCTTAATTTAGGTACCATCCAGGCATTAGACTGGAGTAGTAGAAGCGGGGGTTTCACGCAAAACTGCTTCTTGGTTGAGGTAGGAATCAGACCCAACAATTCTCAGATTTAGCATCACAAGGCTGAGTGTACCCCGTTCCAGCCCTCAGACCAGAGGTATAGTTCTTGCCAGAAAAACCTGAACCGTGCCTCATCTAGGAGAGAAATTTAAATCTGTATTCAATCACAATCCGTCACGGAACTCTGTTTGAGATATGTGAAGAGAAGGGAAAGACTTGACCATCAGATGAGGTGAATCTCTCCGGCAGATTTCCCCCACAGCTAACATCTGGTGGATATTTTACTACAGGAAGAGGTCCCGCTTTCATCTGTCTTCTCACGAGTATTCTACTGTCTCTCAGAATTGATAACACTACTTTCCCGTACCGGCAGTGATGATTATATTAGTATCTGACTAGCAGTTGTAACCGGCTTTGCCCTCGTGGACATATGAAAGACTGCCTTCCATATTTGCGCATAGCATGCTACCGACTATCCACCGTAGCCGTTCCCCTTCCTTTATAATATGTTCCAGAAAATATCCAGAAAGCATCACAAACAACGATGAGTGCTATACGCTTCTCCATTTGAAACAGAGTCTACGCATGCACGAGACTGTAAAGCGTATTTAAGTACAGTGGTCTGCCATATTATAAGGTGCGTTCAAAAAGTAACGAGCCGGAGGCTGTAATGTGCAAACCAGTGACGACATCAGCTAATCGTGCGGTGTGTAACGAGGTGTGGTTCCGACCAGAGCGTGGAAGGTCACAGCCCATCGCTAGAGGTCACGCGTGCACGTCACGTGACGATACAAAGCGAGCAGCAGCATGCATCAATCGTCCAGCGCTGCCAGACCCATTGCAAACAGTGACATGGAGGCGTCAAACCAAGAGCAAAGAGGTGTTGTTCGGTTTCTGACAGCGAAAGGAGTTGAGGGAACGGACATTCATCGCCGAATGTCACAAATGTACGGTGAACACTGCATGTCCCTTGCAAGGGTCAAGGCGTGGCACAAGCGCTTCAGGGAAGGACGGGTGTCGTTAGCCGATGATGCCCGGTCTGGGACACCCCGCTGCATTACCGATGACAACGTCCAGCTGGCTGATGCACTCATTATCCAGGACCGCCGAGTGGTCGGATTGAGCTTCGGAAGTGTGTACACCATCATGAAGGAACGACTGCACTTGCGGAAAGTGTGCGCCCAATGGGTGCCCCACAGTCTTCAACCACACCAGGAAGCATGTCGAATGGCCTACTGTCTTGGTCTTGGTTGGACGATTGATGCATGCTGCTGCTCGCTTTGCATCGTCACGTGATGTGCACGCGTGCCCTCTAGCGACGGGCTGTAACCTTCCACGCTCTGGTCGGAACCACACCTCGTTACACACGCCACGATTAGCCGATTTCGTCACCGGTTTGCGCATTACTCGGAAAGAAAATGAAGTATTTGGTAACTTTTTGGCCAGAAAAAAATATATTTCCGGTAAATGTCAGTACATTAGCTCAGGGAAGCATGGAGGGCTGCATCAAACCAGTTGAAAGGCTGAAGACTCTAACAACAACAAATGTTAGTCGTCAATATATTAAGGATCGTAAGAAAATGCACTAATTCAATGGAATTTTATGAGAACTAAAAATGGCGGCTGTGTAAAATTTTTAAAATTTGGTATTTCTACGAACCTACGTTTACTGTATATTGCTTGATTAAGACACGAGAAATAAAAACAAGATTTTAAAAATTTTGCACAGCCGCCAGTTTAGGTTCCCATAAAATTCCATTGAATTAGTCGTCAATATATTAAGGCTAGTATGAAGATATACCGTGATAAGAAAATACACTAACATTTACCGGAATTATTCTTGTTCTGGTAAAAAAAAAACGAATACTTTATTTTCTTCCTGAGTATAATAATATGGCAGACCACTGTAATTACGAACCCGAATGGCCTCGTGAAATTCATCGACGATAATCCTGCATTAACTCTCGTAGGCCTACGTAAGTTAAATAGCAATTAACTAACTAATCGTTAGTCAAATATCACGGCACTAATAGAGTTTCACACCCTACCACAGTCATCGAAGAGACACGGGGATATCAGTCAAGTTCAACATACACCCAAGTACACTGGTCTATTGATCGGGATGTCCCAAAAGCCAAATCCTCACATGATGTCTTCTTCAAAGTGCAATATGTGATTAAAGGAATTAATCTATTTGCCCGACAGTACGTTTCCTTTCTTGATTCCGTAAGGACTTCTTGTAGAACTCGAAACACAGCAAGTCTCGCCAGACATACAGTCGACTTTCCTCTGGGGACGTGTGCCACATCTCGATAGAAAGTGGTAGTCGCCGCCACATCGATTGGATTCTACGCCGGCTTTCAATAAATTAGCGGGCTCTGACGTCAATATCTACTATATAGATACTTGACTCTCCTCGATAAACTAAGTCCCAGAATATTGCACTTTGTATCAACAGCGGAACAAAAATAACTCAGTATTATTATATCTACTAGATGGCTTCGGTGTCGTAGTCGGTAGCATGCTGAACTGGTCCGCTCAAGATCGCGAGTTCAAACTCGGCCGAAGTCTTCAGACTTTTAAGAGCGTTAAAGTCCTTCAGTATGCCTTCCTTCGGAGGGGAAGTAAAGCCGGCGGGTCTATGTAATAGATTTATTGCATGTAAGAAACCTACAATTGGTTGTGTGTAACCAAATTTGTAGGTTATATTTGGCTAATTAGAAACGCTCTATGAAGTTCCAACGTTTGCCGCTAAATGTCAATGACAGTGGCATAGCTGGTAGCCAAAGTTGGAACTACTAGAAATTCAACTAGATGGGAAGTCTACGGACGTTCAATTAAAATTCCCCCCTATGGACATTGGCTGCAATGTAAATATAATTAGATCTACTAGCCACGCAGCTGTAGGGGACAGGGGCACTTGAAATAATAATAATAATAATAATAATAATAATAATAGTAACGACATAGCGAAACGTTGAAGGAGTTTTGAAAGAACAAGAAAAACAACATATACTGATCATAATTTGTTTTATGTGGTCCTATGGGTCTAAACAAATTAAATAAATAGTAAAAATAACAACCACAAAACCACGATGTCCTGGTTTAGTAACAACAAATCAATCCCGATAACGCATTGGACAGGGATCTCTTGCGCAGAAAAATGGTGACGAATGGGCTCAACGGAGTCTTGCCTCCAAAAAGAAGACATGTTTGTTAAGAGGAACAGAGAATCTCGCTGTTCCACCCCTTAAAATACTAACTAACAAATTAACTATTTGTTGCTGTTGATGCTGCTGCTGCTTCGGACATATTTGCTCAATAGCTTAGTTTACTCTTGTGTGTATATAATTTGATGACTATGTTATTGTGGTGACAAGTAGTATATTTTTCGAGTACATTTACTAAAAAAAATCGTTATTTTTGTTTTCCGCATTTTTTGTTTCTTCTTCTTCTTCTTTGTTTCACCCAACTTTGGGGTACATGAAACCAATCACTTTTTATTGTTTTGAGCTTTCCTTTTTGCCCAGTATTGCCTCATCCTTTGAGATCTTGCTTCTCTTTCTTCGGCAGATAAGCGGCAGATTCGGCGACAGATGGAAAGGTAGAGGTGGACCAATTGCCTGGCCTCCACGCTCTCGTGACCTAAACCCACTGGACTTTCATTTTTGGGGGCATTTTAAAGCTCTTGTGTATCGAACCTTAGTACAAGATGTCCAGTGTCTCCGTGCCCGTATTATGGAAGGCTGCGAAACCATACGCAATACTCCAGGGATACATCAGGGCCCGAGATTCACTACGATGGCGGGTTGATGCATGTATCAATGTGAACGGAGGACATATTGAACATATCATGTGGGCAAGAGTTGCATGTGGTAGGCCCCTATGCTGGTAAGTTCTGTTCTTGTGTGTTTCCCGTGATTAATGAGTTGGAGACAATGAGGTGTAACATGGAAACGAAGCGTTTCCGCACTCATGTTCATATAAAATAATTTCTTAGTCTACGTGTGAGGAATGTGTCCTGCTTTTTGTGCCGTACATTTTTGTTACACCCTGAATAATAAAGAAAACTCAGGTGTGATTCTGACAAAATCCTGGATCCTAGAGCAACCTTCTTGACTTCAAACTACACCTTGTAGTGGTGGTGCACGATTTGCTATGCCTTGGGTTTTATCGAAGGAAACGCCTCGCCGTCTCTCCACCAGTGCCAGAGATTGTAAAGCGTGGAGCACTGTATTAACAAATAGCTGTGTTAGCACAATATTCTCATATTTTATGAGACTTATACTGCTTCAGAACAGTGTGTAAAATCTCCAGACGATGGGAGACCTCCCTGGTGGTTGGCGTGACGCCAGCAAAGTCACTGGGATACAATGTTACCTTCCTGCCGGAATTTACTGACAATTAAGAGGATCATTTTAACAGCTAAAGGCAGAAGAAATGTTTGCTTTTAGGTGGAGAGAGGATTGTTTTGTCAGTTGATGATGATTGCAATTTTAACGTGCAGAATACAGAGGTCATCTGCCTCCAATGGTTTTGTTTATAATAAAAGAAAGGAGACAGCCAAAATAATTAAGAGTGCTAAACGCTCCTTTGAAAAGTCACAACTTGTTGACATGCAGGATGATTTTGTTAAAAATAACTCCCGGAATTTCTATCAGACATTTAAAAATAATTTAAAGGGGTATCAAGCTCCAAGTATTTGCTTCACAGATGAAAATGACAGAATGGGCCTATCTGATGAAAAGAATTGTGAAATACTAGCAAAGCACTTCGATCAACTTCTGAACTGTGAAGAACCAAACAATAAGTTGGAATTTCCCGAAATTCATGACAACATGGAAGCAGATCCACCACCTACTCTTGAAGAAATTGAAAAAGCAATTAACACCCTAAAAACAACAAAGCTAGTGGAGAAGACTCCATCACAGCTGAACTTATAGAATGGTCTCAACCCAAAATCATAGATGACCTTATAAGCATCTTTGAAGAAATCTGGAAAACGGAAAAGATCCCGGAAGAATGGAAAGTGGCCCTTATACATCCTTTGCATAAGAAAGGTAATAAGCAAGATGTCAATAACTACAGAGGTATATCCCTATTGGCAGTGGCTTATAAGATATTCTCAACAATATTACTAAACAGTATACAAGCAACACTCGACAGTCATTTAGGTGAATATCAGAGTGGATTCCGAAAAGGCAGATCTTGCGCAGAACAGATATTCAACCTGAAGTCCATAATCCGTCACAGGATAATGAACTCCAAGACCATAGTAGTGACATTTATAGATTTAAAAAAAGCTTTCGATTCCGTTGACAGGGAAACTCTAGATAAAGTAATTCGAGAATTTGGAGTTAAATCTAAACTGGCTAATCTAATCCGCAAAACCCTCACAGACCATATCAAAAGTAAAATTTCGGGGGAGAATATATAAACCATTCAAAATAAAGACAGGTGTAAGGCAAGGTGATGGTTTATCTCCACTGCTATTCAACTGTGTCCTGGAGAAAATAGTAAGAATTTGAAATCAAAAACTGGGGGAACACAAGATATCACCCATAACACTAGGGAATAAAAACAGAGGTATTGAAATAAACTGTCTAGCATTTGCAGATGATTTTGCCATACTTTCTGAAAATCTGACTGACGCAACAGTGCAAATTAATCACTTAGAAGAGATAGCCAACAGAACAGGTTTAAGAATTTCTGTAGGAAAAAAACCAAATTTATGACAAATATAAAAAATGCTCCAGAAATCCTAGTCACAGAAATTGGTAAAATTAAGAGGGTAAAGAAATTCAAATATTTGGGAGAAACCATTCAGGAAAATGGTTTAGAACAAGTAGTTCCGTGAAGAACTATACAGCCTATTTTCATATATCCTGCTCATGTTAATTGCCTCGATCAACATACAAAATTTCAGTTTAATTGCTGTAACAGATTCGTAGATATTGAGAACCGTCTAAATATTTCAGATGGTCGCCAGGTTGGATTTTTATTTTTGTACTATTACATTAAGATTATTGTGTACGTGTGGTATTCAAAATTCAATCGCATGATTAGAACACAAGAAGTAAAAACGAGATTTTAAAATTACTCACAGCAGCCATCTTGTGATTATGCAAACAATTGAAATAAATTAGATGCCAGTGGATCAACATTTGTATAAGCATTTAATGTGCAACGTTTCACGGCACTCGGATAGTTAATTCGCGAGAAACGTCCATTTAAATATTTATACTTCGCGTCGCCGCCATGTTGGATTTGTGCTCACCAGGTTACTGAACGTCCTATAGGTGAGCATATGTTCATAGTCTCTATGAACATAAAAAAATTCAGTTTGGTTGCTGTATAAGATTCATAGATATTGAGAACCGTCTAAATATTTCGGAAGCTCGCCATTTAGGATTATTATATGTATAGGCCATAGAGTTATGTACCATTCAAGGACAATTATTTCCTAGGTTCAGTATTCAAACTTTCACTTCGATCGCATGATTACGATACAAGAAATAAAAACTTAATTTTAAAATTTCGCACAGCCGCCATCTTGAGGTTATGTAAACAATTGAATTAAATTAGATGGCAGTGCATTACAATCTGCAAAATCATTTACTGTACCACATTTCACTGCGCTCAGAGCGTTAAATCACGAGAAAAGTATATTAAAATATTTCAAATTCGCTTGGTCGCCATGTTCGTTTTGTACTTTACAGGTTTATGAAATATACATAGGTAAACTTGTATCAGTACCCTTTATCACCCTACAAAATTTCAGGGTGATATCTGTAATAGTTTCGGAGATATAGAATGTCAGTGAAATATTTCGCTCAGCCGCCATTTTGAGGTTATGTAAACAATTGAACTAAATTAGACTCCAGTGCATTACAATGTGTATAAACATTTGCTGTACCAAGTTTTATTATGTTTGGATAGTTAAATCGCGAGAAAAGTCTATTTAAAAGTCTCAACTTCGCTTGACCGGCATGTTGGTTTTGTAGTCACCAGGTTTTTGAAAGTCTCATAGGTGAACTTCTAGTAGTGCCCTTTATCACCGTACACAATTTCAGGGCGATATCGGTAATAGTTTCGGAGATATTGAATGCTAGTGAAATATTTCGCACAGCCGCCATGTTGGATTGGTGAGAAGTAACAAAATTGGAAGGGCACGGTCGAGGTCGCCGGGAATAGTGCTATGAACTTACCGAGGTTCATTGAAATCGCTCCAGCCGTTTAGATTTTATTAGGGACACACACACACACACCTCTCTCTCTCTCTCTCTCTCTCTCTCTCTCTCTCTCTCGTACACACACACACACACTCACACACACGCACACACACACGGACAAAAGGTGATCTCATAAGCCTATTTTTTCAAAATTGAAAATAGGCTAAAAATCTGCTGTAGAAGAAAGAGTACACAAGATGGAAAGAGCATATGATATAACTAGGAACACATACAGCAAAAAATGTTTATCTAGAAACTTGAAAATACAGCACTACAGAACAGTAATCAAACCAGAATGCCTATACGCAAGCGAATGTCTAGCACTGAATTATAAGTTAGATAAATTGGAAGTATTAGAAAGAGGAATTGTACGGAAAATATTAGGTCCATTAAGAATTACAGAATTCTGGAAATTAAGAAGTAATGATGAAATATACCGCAACATTGAGAACCTAACAGACACAATAATAAAGAGGCGATTGCTATTTTTTGTACATTTATATAGAATGAATGACAACAGGTTAACCAAACAGATATTCAAATATCTTTGGAACAAGAAATTAACAACTTAGATTCAAGAAGTTAAAAAGGATTTAGAAAGAAACAATATAAGAGAAGAAGATGCAATAGAGAGAGAAATGTCTAGGAAAAAAGTGTTGGGAATGGAAGGGTTCCAAGGAAGGAAGGAAAAGAAAAGAGGCTCAAAATGGTCCGAAGAGAGAAAGAAGATGCATAGTGTGAAGATGAAGGAGTCCTGGAGGAAGAAGAAGGAGACCTGGGGGAAAAACAAAGAACACCAAAGGACTAAATATTGAAATTGCCTCGTGGTCCTTAGAAGACCGTAACGGAGAAAGAAAGAAGAAAAATGGAAACTACTACTACTGCTACAACTACTAGTCTACTAATATCAAACTAGAAGAAGAAAGAGAATAATACAACAAGATGTTCAGTAAAGAACATATAGCCTACTTTCTCCTAAATGCATGGGTATTGTTATAACTCTTTGTCCTTTTCAAGGAGTATTATTGAATGTTGGTTGTAGTAGCTTGTTGAAATACAACGTGCTATAGGGATATTAAACATGAATATGAGGTGCCCTTTGCTAGTGCTACCTCTGTACCAAATTTCGTTCAATTCGGTTTCACCGTGTTTGAATTGATAGGGGGAATCAATTTGCACACATACCTGGCCACCATCTGCAAACTATTGGGCTGATGTTCTTGCAGTTTGGTCTGAATATGTTTCCCACATAAAGATATGGTGTTGCAAAATTTGGTAGAGACTAGATTATTAGGTTGGTCGTAATTACATATTAGCTTTTAACATTTGGGTGGCCGCGATTACATTTCCGTCAAGATAGCGGTAATATAAAACATGCCACTGAGATGCCCTTTGCTAGTGCTACCTCTGTACGAAATTTCGTTCCATTCGGTTTCACCGTGTTCGAATTGATAAGGGGAATCGATTTTCACACAAAGATGGCCGCCATCCGCAAAATATTAGGCTGATGACCTATTAGTTTGGGCAAAGGATGCTCCCTCCATAAAGGTATGTTGTTGCTAAATTTGCTAGAGATCGGATGATTAGGCTAATCGTAATTTGATTTAAGCTTTGAACATTTGTGTGGCCGCCATTACGTTTCTGTCAATATGGCGGCGATATAAATCATGACACTGAGATGCCCTTTGCTAGTGCTATCTCTGTACCAAATTTCGTTCCATTCGGTTTCACCGTGTTTGAATTAATAGGGAGAATCGATTTTGACACAAAGATGGCCGCCATCCGCAAACGATTAGGCGAATGACCTATTAGATTGGTCAAAGGATGCTCCCTCCATAAAGGTATGTAGTTGCAAAATTTGGTAGAGATCGGATGATTAGGTTAATCGTAATTTGATTTAAGCTTTGAACATTCGTGTGGCCACCATTACGTTTCAGTCAAGATGGTGGCGATATAAAACATGACACTGAGGTGCCCTTTGCTAGTGCTACCTCTGTACCAAATTTCGTTCCATTCGGTTCCACCGTGTTCGAATTAATAGGGGGAATCAATTTTGACATAAAGATGGCCGCCACCCGCAAACTATTAGGCTAATAACCTATTAGATTGGTCAGGGGATGCTCCCTCCATAAAGGTATGTAGTTGCAAAATTTGGTAGAGATCGGATGATTAGGTTAATCGTAATTTGATTTAAGCTTTGAACATTCGTGTGGCCGCCATTACGTTTCTGTCAAGATGGCGGCGATACAAAACATGACACTGAGGTGCCCTTTGCTAGTGCTACCTCTGTACCAAATTTCGTTCCATTTGGTTTCACCGTGTTTGAATTAATAGGGGGAATCTATTTTCACACAAAGATGGCCGCCATCCGCAAACTATTAGGCTAATGACCTAGTTATTTGGTCAAAGGATGCTTCCTCTATAAAGGTATGTTGTTGCAAAATTTGGTAGAGATCGGATGATTAGGTTAATCGTAATTTGATTTAAGCTTTGAACATTTGTGTGGCCGCCATTACGTTTCCGTCAAGATGGCGGCGATATAAAACATGACACTGAGGTGCCTTTTGTTAGTACTACCTCTGTACAAAATTTCGTTCCATTCGGTTGCACCGTGTTCGAATTAATAGGGGGAATCGATTTTCACACAAAGATGGCCGCCATCCGCAAACTATTACGCTGATGACTTATTAGTTTGGTCAAAGGATGCTCCCCCCATAAAGGTAAGTTGTTGCAAAATTTGGTAGAGATCGGATGATTAGGTTAGTCGTAATTTGATTTAAGCTTTGAACATTTGTGTGGCCGCCATTACGTTTCCGTCAAGATGGCGGCGATATAAAACATGACACTGAGGTGTCCTTTGCTAGTGCTACCTTTGTACCAAATTTCGTTCAATTCGCATTCACCGTGTTCGAATTGATAGGGGGGGGACAGACATTCAGAGTACACACACTCACACACACAGACACACACACACACACAGACTCACACACACACACATACACACACACAGACAGACACACTTTTTTCGCCCTGTGTTGATCTCATAAGTCTACTTTCATTTTTTGCAAAAATCGAAAGTAGGCTAAAAATGGCAGACTAGAAAAGGATAGAGAGAAGAAAATATAAAGGGCAGACTAGAAGAAGAAGGAAAGGTGGACAAAGAAAACGGCAGACTAGACGAAGTACGAGAAAAGAACAAAAGAAAAGGGGCAGACTAGAAGAAGAAACAGAGAAAGAAAAAAAGGGCAGACTAGAAGAAGAACGAGAAAATAACAAAAGAAGACGGCAGACTCGGAGAAGGAAATAAACAGGACAGACTAGAAGAAGAAGAAAGAGAAAAATAGGCCAGACTGGAAAAGGCTAGAGAGAAGAACAAATAACGGGCAGACTAGAAGAAGAGAGAAAGATATGAAAACTACGGCAGACTAAAAGAAGAAAGAACAGGGGTTCAGGCAGTTCAAAGACAGTGAGTGAACAGGTGAATTTTAGTGAGTGTTCAGTGGGAGTGGTTAGCCGGATTTACAATAAACTGGTACAAGTAACGCCACTACCCAGGAATAATTAGCATATTAGCAGTGGTAAAAGGAGACCCGATGTAAGTGATAGTGCTTTCCCTCTTTGGGAAATGTTCAGTCTTAATAAAGAACAAGATTCGAATTTATTATTATCGTAAATGTGAGTTGCAGTAATTGGATAGAAGCAAATTCTGCAGATCTTGTTATCGTGTCGTTTTTAGCCTATTTTCAATTTTGAAAAAAAAAAAAAAAAAAAAGCTTATGAGATCACCTTTTGTCCGTGTGTGTGTGTGTGTGATTCGTGTGTGTGTGTCCCCCTAATAAAATCTAAACGGCAGGAGCGATTTCAGTGAAACTCGGAAAGTTCATAGCACTATTCCAGGCGACCTCGACCGTGCCCTTCAAATTTTGTTACGACTCACCAATCCAACATGGCGGCTGTGCGAAATATTTCACCAGCATTCAATATCTCCGAAACTATTACCGATATTACCTTGACATTTTCTATGGTGATAGAAGGAACCACTATAAATTCATTTATGTGACTTTTGAAAACCAGGTAACTACAAAACCAACATGGCGGCCAAGCGAATTTGCGACTTTTAAATGGACGTTTCTCGCGATTTGACCAATCAAACGCAATGAAACTTGGTACAGTATATGTTTATATACATTGTAATGCACCGACATCAAACTTTGTTCAATTGTTTACATAATCACAAGATGGCGGATGTGCGAAATATTTCACCGGCATTCTATATCTCTGAAACTATTAGCGGTATCTCCCTAAAATTTTGTACGGAGATAAAGGGCACTACTGGAAGTCCACCTATAAGATTTTCAAAAACCGGTTAACTACAAAACGAACATGGCGGCCAGGCGAATTTGAACATTTTAAATAGACCTTTCTCGCGATTTAATGTTCCAAGCGCACTGAAACCTGGTACAGGAAATATTTATACACATTGTAATCCACTGGTATCTAATTTAGTTCAATTGTTTACATAACCTCAAGATGGCGGCAGTGCGAATTTTAAAATTAAGTTTTTATTTCTTGTGATGTAGTCATGCGATCAAAGTGAAAGTTTGAATAATGAACCTACGCAATAATTTTCCTTTAATGGTACATGACTCCATGGCCTATACATTTAACAATTCAACATGGCGACCATCCGAAATATTTAGACGATACTGAATATCTACGAATCTATTTTAGCGATCAAACTGCATTTTTAATGTTCATAGGGGCTATGAACTTAAGTTCACCTATAGGACTTCAAATAACCTGGTGATCACAAATCCAACATGGCGGTGACGCGAATTATAAATATTCACATGGACGTTTCTCGCAATTTAACCATCCGCGTGCAGTGAAACTTGGTACAGTAAATCTTGATCCGAATGTTAATCCACTGGCATCTAATTTATTTCAATTGTTTCCATAACCTCAAGATGGCAGCTGTGATTTTTTTTTAAATCTCCTTGTTTTTTCTTGTGTCCTAATTATGCGATTGAAGTTTGAATACTACACGTTCACAATAATCTGCATGTAACAGTACATAACTCTAGGACCTACATATATAAAATCCAACATGGCGACCACCCGAAATATTTAGTCGGTTCTCAATATCTACGAATCTATTACAGCAATCAATTGTGTATGTTGATAGTGGCAATTAACATAAGTAGGATATATGAAAATAGGCTGTATAGTTCTTCACGGAACTACTTGTTTAGCCTACTTTTCACATTTTGCAAAATTGAGGAAAAAGTAGACTTATGAGATCGGGCAAATGTCTGTCTGTCTGTCCTTCTGTCTGTCCCCCCCCCCCCCTATCAACTCCTAAATGGCTGGAGCAATCGAAACAAAATTTGGTAGGAGTAAAGATCTATACCTGAATATCTCACGGCCATATTTGAAAACGATGTCAGTGCTACCGACTGCTGAAAAATCGGAATTGAAATTTGAGCTCCATGTTGGATATCTTGGAAGGCATGAATGGTAGCTATTTCAAAATTGGCACACGTATAGATAATAATATAGCAGTTTAATTTCCAGGAGGCCATACATGGCAGTGTTGCCAAAATGATTATAAGCCTGATTATAGGTCCAATTTTTAAATGCATATAACTTCTACTACACTATCAATTGGAATTCAACCCAATTTCGTACGTGCTATGTGTACATAAACAGATATGACAGCGTATTCTTAAGAGCCTCCAGGGCTGCCAAATGTTAATAAATGCTCTCAATTTTTTTAAAATCCAAATACCCATATATTAGAAAGTATGCAAGCCGACAGCTTTAAACTATGCACACGTATAGTACCTGACATTCTATATTAATTTGGAGTAACTTACATACGTCAGTGCTACCAACATGATTCTAAGCCTGCTGAGAGGGTCAAATTTAAATACATGTAACTTCTATAGGCCTACTATTATTTGGATTTCAACCAAATATCATGTGTTCTATGTGTACCATAACCGATATGACTATGCCGATTCTTAAGAGTAACCAGGGCTGCCAACTGTTAATAAATGCTGTCTCTATTTTTGTTACCCTAATATCAATATATCTGAAACAATGCAAGCCAATTGCTCTAAACTTTGCACACGTATCGTATCTGGCATTCTAGATTAATTTGGAGTAACTAATATACATCAGTGCTTCTGATAGGTCCAATTTTAAAATGCATGTAACTTCTATACTAACTAATGGATTTCAATCAAAATTGACACAACAATAGATCATATTATTTCAGATTATTTCTGACCAATACATGTATGTCATTGTTGCCAACATGATTTTACGCGCACTGTTAGATCCAATGTTTAACTGCATGTATCGTCCACGCTATCCATTGGACTTCAATCAAATTTTGTATTCTGTACCTTAAGAGATGGAACTAAGAATATAATCAAAGAATATGGAGGGGGCTAGATATTTGATCCTTAGGAAGGGGGACAGGACAGAGAAAACCCCTGGTGTAGTGGCTAGCAGTTGCCCCGGAGGTCTGGGTTCGATTCAGCCTAAATTCATTGAACAACTATCTTTCCTACTCTAATTCTAGAGTAACTAGTATTAACACCGAAAAACAGAAGATAACAGTGACATTCTATGCCCCGAGCCGAGAATCAATCCCACCCATGTCCCTCTTTGGAATGCCGCTCTTTGTTGTGGATGAAAAGGAAAGCGATTGTGTTCTGCACAGTTATGTATGTTAAATAATGAGGAAGTGGTGCTGACGTCACGACAACGTGTCCAAGGTGTTGCAACTTTTACCCTGCTCGACCTTGGGTTGAATTGTGACCACATCGCCAGATCGATCGCCTGAATCATGCCGGAAACCTGGAGAGCTTTAAGTTCCCACATGGAGGAATAAACGAGAGGATTTCCCTTGGCTGGGTGGCTAGTGCAAGTTGTTGAAGTCAAACAGCACGCCACTTTAGGGCCGTCCACATATTACGTAATCATACTATATTTAGGTCCATTTTACACCCCCCCCCCCCCCCTCATCCACAATGTAATCGCATTAAAAACAAGTAGTTCCGTGAAGAACTAAACAGCCTATGTTCATATATCCTAATTATGTTAATTGCCACTATCAACATACAAAATTTCAATTTGATTGCTGTAATAGATTCGTAGATATTGAGAACCGACTAAATATTTCGGATGGTCACCATGTTGGATTTTAAATATGTAGGTCCTAGAGTTATGTACTGTTACATGACGATTGTGTACGTGTAGCATTCAAACTTCAATCGCATGATTAGGACACAAGAAGTAACAACGAGATTTTAAAATTTCGCACAGCTGCCATCTTGTTGTTATGGAAACAATTGAAATAAATTAGATGTCAGTGGATTAACATTCGTATAAGGATTTACTGTACCAAGTTTCACTGCACTCCGACGGTTAAATTGCGAGAAACGTCCAAGTGAATATTCATACTTCGCGTAGCCGCCATGTTGGATTTGTGATCACCAGGTTATTTAAAGTCCTATAGGTGAACTCAAGTTCATAGCCCCAATGAAAATAAAAATAAAATCAGTTTGAGTGATACAATAGATTCGTAGATATTGAGAACTGTCTAAATATTTCGGATGGTCGCCATGTTGGATTGTTAAATGTATAGGCCATAGAGTCATGTACCATTAAAGGAAAATTATTGCGTAGGTTCATTATTCAAACTTTCACATCGATCGCATGATTACGACACAAGAAATAAAAACCTAATTTTAAAATTCGCAAAGCCGCCATCTTGAGGTTATGTAAACAATTGAACTAAATTAGATACCAGTGTATTACAATGTGTATAAACATTTCCTGTACCAGATTTCGTTGCGTTTGGAACATTAAATCGCGAGAAAGTTCTATTTAAAATTTTCAAATTCGCATGGCCGCCATGTTCGTTTTGTAGTTAACCAGTTTTTGAAAGTCTTATAGATGAACTTCCAGTAGTGCCCTTTATCGCCGTACAAAATTTCAGGGTGATACCGCTAATAGTTTCAGAGATATAGAATGCCGGTGAAATATTTCGCACATCCGCCATCTTGTGGTTATGTAAACAATTGAACGAAGTTAAGATGTCGGTGCATTACAATGTGTATAAACATATACTGTACCAAGTTTTATTGCGTTTGGTGGGTTCAATCGCGAGACACGTCTATTTAAATGTCGCAAATTCGCGTGGCCGCCATGTTGGTCTTGAAGTTACCAGTTTTTCAAAAGTCACATAGATGACCTTCTAGTAGTTCCCTTTATCACCGTAAAAAATTCCAGGGTGATATCGGGAATAAATTCGGAGATATTGAATGCTGGTAAAATATTTCGCACAGCCGCCATGTTGGATTGGTGAGACGTAACAAAATTTGAAGGGCTTGGTCGGGGTCGTCCGGAATAGTGCTATGAACTTACCGAGTTAGATGTTATTAGACACACACACACACACACACACACACGAACAAAAGGTGATATCATAAGCCTATTTTTAGCCTATTTTCAATTTTGAAAAAATAGGCTTATGAGATCACCTTTTGTCCGTGTGTGTGTGTGATTCGTGTGTGTGTGTCCCCCCCCCCCTAATACAATCTAAACGGCTGGAGCGATTTCAATGAAACTCGGAAAGTTCATAGCACTATTCTCGGCGACCTCGACCGTGTCCTTCAAATTTTGTTACGACTCACCAATCCAACATGGCGGCTGTGCGAAATATTTCACCAGCATTCAATATCTCCGAAACTATTACCGATATTACCCTGACATTTTCTATGGTGATAGAGGGAACTACTATAAGTTCACTTATGTGACTTTTGAAAATCTGGTAACTACAAAACCAACATGGCGGCCAAGCGAATTTGCGACTTTTAAATAGACGTTTCTCGCGATTTGACCAACCAAACGCAATGAAACTTGGTACAGTATATGTTTATATACATTGTAATGCACCGACATCTAACTTCGTTCAATTGTTTACATAATCACAAGATGGCGGATGTGCGAAATATTTCACCGGCATTCTATATCTCTGAAACTATTAGCGGTAAAACCCTGAAATTTTTTACGGAGATAATGGGCACTACTGGAAGTCCATCTATAAGACTTTCAAAAACCGGTTAACTACAAAACGAACATGGCGGCCAAGCGAATTTGAAAATTTTAAATAGACCTTTCTCGCGATTTAATGTTCCAAGCGCACTGAAACCTGGTACAGGAAATATTTATACACATTGTAATCCACTGGTATCTAATTTAGTTCAATTGTTTACATAACCTCAAGATGGCGGCAGTGCGAATTTTAAAATTAAGATTTTATTTATTGTGATGTAGTCATGCGATCGAAGTGAAAGTTTGATTAATGAACCTACGCAATAATTTTCCTTTAATGGTGCATGACTCTATGGCCTATACATTTAACAATCCAACATGGCGACCATCCGAAATATTTAGACGATACACAATATCTACGAATCTATTTTAGCAATCAAACTGCATTTTTTAATGTTCATAGGGGCTATGAACTTAAGTTCACCTATAGGACTTTAAATAACCTGGTGATCACAAATCCAACATGGCGGTGACGCGAATTATAAATATTCACATGGACGTTTCTCGCAATTTAACCATCCGCGTGCAGTGAAACTTGGTACAGTAAATCCTTATACGAATGTTAATCCACTGGCATCTAATTTATTTCAATTGTTTCCATAACCTCAAGATGGCAGCTGTGATTTTTTTTAAAATCTCCTTGTTTTTTCTTGTGTCCTAATTATGCGATTGAAGTTTGAATACTACACGTTCACAATAATCTGCATGTAACAGTACATAACTCTAGGACCTACATATATAAAATCCAACATGGCAACCATCCGAAATATTTAGTCGGTTCTCAATATCTACGAATCTATTACAGCAATCAAACTGAAATTGTGTATGTTGATAGTGGCAATTAACATAAGTAGGATATATGAAAATAGGCTGTATAGTTCTTCACGGAACTACTTGTTTTTTTCAAAATTGAAAATTGGCTAAAAAAAACTAAAATATGTAGAACCAAATTCCTCTCATATGATTATTTATAAGACGCGTTAATACCTAGTGCAGTTTCTTAACCAGAGAACTAATTGCAACGTTGTTATGGATAGCGCGTCGCATCGGTGACGACTACGATTCTAGAAACTGATAATAAATACCACTTTCGTCAACTTTTATTTCAATCTGGAGACGTCTTTAAATATTGATTTTTTTAAACTGGTTTTACCAAATTCACTAATTATAATAGTTTTCTTTTTGTATTTTCACTAAATTTTTGGACTTTTTGAACTTTTTTGACTAATTTTAATTGTTTTCTTTGTATTTTAACTAATTTTGATTTTGTGTGTTTTTTAGATTTTACGTTTTTTTAACTCTTTGAGCTTTCTTTGACAAATTTTGATTGTGTTTTGGGGTTTTAAGGATTTTGACTATTTTTTTAATTCTCCTTTTTTAATTCTGACTAATTTGCTTTGTATTATAGGACTGCCAAATACTGGTGGTGATTACACAAAAGGGATAAGTGGGGAAGTAGAAGAGTATCCCGTTTCCGTCGCGGAGGGGAACGGCACCATTCTAGGATTAATGAGTTCAGATGAGCCTTCCCAAAAATGTAATAATAATAATAATAATAATAATAATAATAATAATAATAATAATAATAATAGGGGATGGCCTATCACCAATCCTTTTCAACTGTGTCCTAGAGAAGGTTGTGAGAATTTGGAACTCGGAATTGGAGAGTCGAGGAATAAACCCAATCTGCCTCGGGAGGAAGTCGGTAGGAATTAAAGTCAACTGCCTGGCGTTTGCAGATGATTTTGCAGTACTATCGGAAACCACGGAAGAAGCAGTCATACAAATCAACCTCTTGGAAAAGATCGCTAGCCAAACAGGACTAAAGATATCAGTTGAAAAGACAAAATTTATGACAAATGACAAACATGGACCAAAGTTCCTTGACACGGAGATAGGACGGATTGAAAGGGTAAAAAAGTTCAAGTACCTAGGAGAGACTATACAGGAGAATGGGTTAGAAAAAGCAGCTGTTGGAGATCGAATTATAAAAATGGAAAGAGCGTATGGATTAACAAAAAATATCTACAACAAAAAGTGCATCTCCTGGATTGCCAAAATAAGGCATTATAACACTGTCGTAAAAACAGAGTGCCTTTTTGCCAGTGAATGCCTCTCGATGAACTATAGCCTCGAAAAGCTAGAAGTCATGGAAAGGAGAATTCTTAGAAAAATCATGGGTGCAGTTCAGACTGAAGATGGATGGAGACTGAGAAGCAACGGAGAAGTCTACCAGAACGTGGAAAGAATCTCCGCGTCTATGCGGAAGAGAAGGCTGACATTCCTCGGACATCTCTATAGAATGAACGACCATAGATTAACTAAACAAATATTCGACTATCTCTGGAAGAAAAAGACCACCACAACATGGATTAAGGAAGTTAGGAAAGGTTTAGAAAAGTTCAACATCACAGAATCTCAAATGCTAGAAAGAAATGTATTTAAGAGAAAAGTGAACAATCTGGAAGGGTTTCAAGATGAAGGAAGACCTAAGAGAAGTGGACGAACTTGGACAGAAGACCAAAGAAAAAATGCCAGTGAACGCATGAAGGAATATTGGAGACAGAAGAAACTCCAGGCAAAGAATAAGAAAAAGAAATAAAGTTGTTGCGTGATCCTAAGTGGTCAATTCGCGTGAAATAATAATAATAATAATAATAATAATAATAATAATAATAATAATAATAAGCTTCTGAATGCCTCACGATGAACAGAAAGGCTTGGTCTAAAAAATGGAGGCCAAAGAAGGGAAATTTTGAGAAAGATATTGGGTCCCATCGAAGACGATGGGAAATACAGAAGACGGCATAACCATGAACTCATGAGGAGAAGGTAAGTGACGTTATCCAGAAGAGAAGGATAACATTATATGGACATGTGAAACGAATGAGCCCAGCGAGACTGACCCACCGCAACATAACTTACTTTCAGGAGAGGAAAACAAAATGGGCCTGGTTCATTGAACTGGATAAAGATCTGAAAGAAGTGGGGATTACATCAACTGACATTCAGGAGCGCGCCCCGCTCGAAAGAAAACTTGAAGCTTGCAAGGGTTTCCAAGAAAAACCGAAGCTGAAAATGGGAAAGACTTGGACCCAGGAACGGAAGGAAGTTCACCGAGAACGAATGCGGGCGTACTGGGTAAACATCAAAGCCTGTAGGAGACAGTTGGAATGATGCGGTCCATAGATGGCCTATACGAAATGAATGAATGTATACTAATGATAATAATGAAAATCCACAGCCTGCTTCCAGTCTCCGACCGGGTCAGGAATGGAATGAATGAAGCCCCTATCTAGCGGCGAGGATATGAACTGTGCCGGCTGCCGAGGCCTGACGCACTCCTCTGGGGCAATGATTAAATGAATGACAGATGAAATGAAATGATAGTGGAGAGTGTTGCTGGAATGAAATTTTGACAGGGAAAACCGGAGTACCCGGAGAAAAACCTGTCTGCCTCCGTTCTGTCCAGCACAGATCTCACATGGAGTGACCGGGATTTGAACCACGGACTCAGCGGTGAGAGGCCGGCATGCTGCCGCCTAAGCCACGGAGGCTTAAAAAAGTTTTGCATCACCTCGGTTCCCAGATCTCCGGCATATAGGCGTTGACTGTGTATATTGTATCCAAGATACAGTCCCTTTGACTGTTCATAGATGTCACTAAAACTGCTCAAAGATGTAAACAACCATGCATGAGCAGGGCCTATTAGACGGAGGGGGTACGACAGCCGATCAGTTCCAGTCATTCCACCATGACGAAGGTACGCTGCTCATGTTGTCTGTAGTTCTACCATGCCTAGAAGGTCAATACCGCAGTTCGATCGCGTCCGCATTGTTACTTTGTGTCAAGAAGGGCTCTCAACAAGGGAAGTTTCCAGGCGTCTCAGAGTGAACCAAAGCGATGTTGTTCGGACATGGAGGAGGTACAGAGATACAGGAACTGTCGATGACAGGCCTCGCTCAGGCCGCCCAAGGGCTACTACTGTAGTGGATGACCGCTACTTACGGATTGCCGCTCGGAGGAACCCTGACAGCAATGCCACCATGTTGAATAATGCGTTTCGTTCAGCCACAGGACGTCGTGTTTCAACTCAAACTGTGCGCAATAGGCTGCATGATGCGCAACTTCACTCCCGACGTCCATGGCGAGGTCCAGCTTTGCAACCCCGACACCATGCAGCGCGGTACAGATGGGCCCAACAACATGCTGAATGGACCCCACGGAATTGGCATCACGTTCTCTTCACCGATGAGTGTCGCATATGCCTTCAACCAGACAATCGTCGGAGACGTGTTTGGAGGCACCCTGGTCAGGCTGAACGTCTTAGACACACTGTCCAGCGAGTGCAGCAAGGTGGTGGTTCCCTGATGTTTTGGGGTGGCATTATGTGGGGCCGACGTACGCCACTGGTGGTCATGGAAGGCTCCGAAACGGCTTTACGATACCTGAATGACATCCTCCGACCCATAGTGCAACCATATCGGCAGAATATTGGAGAGGCATTTGTCTTCATGGGCGACAATTCTCGACCTCATCGTGCACATCTTGTGAATGCGTTCCTTCAAGATAACGACATCACTCGACTACAGTGGCCAGCATGTTCGCCAGACATGAACCCTATCGAACATGCCTGGGATATGTTGAAAAGGGCTGTTTATGGACGTCTTGACCCACCAACCACTCTGAGAGATTTACGCCGAATTGTCGTTGAGGAGTGGGACAATTTGGACCAACAGTGTCTTGATGAACTTGTGGATAGTATGCCACGGCGAATACAGGCATGCATCAATGCAAGAGGACGTGCTACTGGGTATTAGAGGTAGTGGTGTGTACTGCAATCTGGACCACAAATGCTGAAAGTCTAGCTGTATGATGGTACAACATGCAATGTGTGGGTCTCATGAGCAATAAAACGAGCTGAAATGTTGTTTGTGTTGATCTCTATTCCCTTTGTATTTAACGGTTCCGGAACTCTTGGAACTGAGGTGATGCAAAACTTTTTTTGATGTGTGTAGTACTCAATAGATCACGAAAGACTAATACCTTACGACAATAAAATAATATTCGTGACCTTCGTCAGCAAAAAGTAATAAATAGGAAATGAAGTTGCAAGTCTGTGTGATACTTAAATTAATAAGGTTATGTTCAAAACTATTTCTAAAACATGTTAACTATTTAAATGATTAAAAATATACTAAAAAACTAAAAAGACAGATCTTTTACAAATTTTATTATTGTACAAAAATATTTCTTGAAAACTACTCGACGTGGAAAATAGTAATGTTGTGGACACGATGTATTGGTACAGTTAAACTTTTGACATTTGAGGATGGGATGATTTTATAATGTTCATATGTTAACGTGAAAAAATAACTATGATCACGTTGCTATGAAATTATAAATTAAAAAAATAGGTTATTAGAAGTTGATATTTGAGCATGGCAGACTTTATTCAACAGTTGTATCTGCTGACAGTAGCGGAATGATTCCTCGCATAGTCCATGGATGAGGATAGGCGATAAAAATAATATTAAAAAACAAGTACTGTACGATCGGGATTGGACCTGGTGAAGTTCATGTATTGAAGTAGTTTATGAGGTTGGTTCTGGTTTGATTTTTAAATTACGGCCTTGCATACCGCTCCTCTTAAGCTTCAGAGTAACGAAACAAGTTTGGTTAAGAATGAAAACGAAGAAACATGTCTTGGCTCGCTAGTATATAGATCGAAACGTCAAAATAACGGCGTCTGTGTCATGCACGTGCCTACGCCTGACGTGAGGCGAGGGACACAATACCGGGAAGTTCAGGTCTGAGACCAGTTTCTTCACTAATAGCAGCAGCATTGCAAGTCTTCCGTAGCTTCTTCTGGTCACAGGAAATTAAATCAGCTAATTCCTCTCCTGGCCGCTGCCAAGCGTTTACTATCATACATAAGTGTGCCTCACGAATATGTCCTCCCATATAATACAATAGGCTGTTAATAATAATAACAATAATAACAATAATAATAATAATGAACAAACGACAAGAAGCAATTCATTCTATAGAAAAACTCCATGAAATAGCGGCCAAAATAGGACTCCAAATTCCATTTGAGAAGACTAAGAATATGGAAGGGGCTAAATCAGGTTTCAACAATCAAGCATTAATCACCTACTATGGGAATATCGCTCAAGAAATTATTGAACCAGCAGGGTTACATCAGCAGACTAACAGAGAAAGAACTTCAAAACTACAAAGCCATACAATTTGCTTGGAACAGGTACAATAAAATAACTACAGTATATCAGCAAAGGCAAAATTAAGACATTATAACACAATCGTTAAAACGGAAGCGTCTGAAACTATTATAATTGGGCGAAAATCTCGAATGAAGTGATCGAAAAATAAAACGGGAAAATCCTCGGGAAAATTTTAGAACCAAAGTGCGAAAATTAAATTTGTATGAAAAAGAAATCAAATAAAATGTATCAAGTTACGGAAAAAATCACAGATACCATGAGGAATCGGCGGTTACAGTTTTGCAGACACTTATATAGAATGGATAATAACCGACTCACAAAGAAAATTTTCAACCTAGCCTAATCAATGAAAGAGCAAAACAACTGGTTTAAAGAAATCAGTGAAGAGATAAATGAAATTGGCTGTCATGAAGAAACCATTCAACAGAACTTTAATTCACAACCAAAATTTTTCTGAGAAGCCCAACAAAATACAGCGTAAAAGGGAACACAGTGAGAGGATGAACATATATTATTTAGTTGCAGTGTGGTCGACCACACTTGGAGTAACAGAGAACACGAAACTGCGCGTAGCTCCAGTAGGAAGACAACCAGAGAAGTAGTAGCCTGTAATATTACAGTTTAACCATAGTTGATTTTTTACAACCATATAATCACTCCAAATATACAAACTCCGGATATCTATCACCATTTAGTATAATTGTACATATTGTAAATATTTTCACCTGTATTTTCAAACATAGATTTTATAGCCTAAGTGTAATGGATCTGATAATGATCGCTTGACGATCGAAACTGGGCATCCTAGTGTATTTATTTATAAATCACAGGTAATTTATTTCAGGATTAGGGCATAACCCAGCTCTTTTGGGTACATTCGGGAAGACACCTACATATATAATTTAAGTACTAAACAGTCGAGACGGTAATCAAACAAGAGTTAACAGGTGTATTTGTCACTAGAGTTAGGCAGATTATGAAAACTATCCCTAAAAGCAAAAAATTGGTCAAAACAGTCAATTTGCAATTCCTGTGCTCTGCTACTCATTTGGTATCATAAAATAGGGGGCGTGGTTGCTCAGTGGTCAAGCTGTCTGCCTCACACCAAGGCGGAACAGGTTTGATTCCCAGTCACTGCATGTGAGATTTTCGAAGTGAAATACCATGTCCTGTGGTAGGGATTGCACGTAAAAAGGAGGTTCCGTACCTCATGATCGCGAGATTAACGGTCACATTAAACTACAATCTTCCTTTCCTTATTTGGTATCATAAAATGGATAAAAATTGACACCGAGGGTCTTGCACGGAAATTGACAACGCTAACGACGAAAGCGCCTAACCAATGGTCCCTTAATTTTTTTGTGGCGGCGTCGGTGGCTTAGTTGGTAGCATGCTAGCTTCTATGCCTAAGATCGCGGGTTCAAACCCCGTAAAAATCCCTCAGTATGCCTTCCTTCAGAGGGGAAGTAAAACCGGCGGTCCCATGTCATAGATATGGCATGTTAAAGAACCTTCCACGAATTACACTTGTGTGAAGCTAAATTATAGGGTAACATTTTGACTAACGTTCTTAGGTTTCAACGTTCGTCGCCAGGAGCCGACTGCGGTGGCATCTAGTAACCAAGTTCTGAACTAGTAGTCTTTGACGGTGGCGGCAAAAGTAGGAACTACTTGAAAATTCAATGTCTGCAGTCCTTACTTGAATTAAAAACAAACTAGCGGACCCGTGCGAGAAATCTCGCACGTTCATAAACCACACTTTCCCCAATAGGTTTATAATGAGACACTTAAGGAGAAAGGTTATGTTTTCATTTCAACCAAATGATTATAGAACACTATTTACATTTCAGGATAAAGGAAATACCTCAGAATGTTAATATGACATGAAACAGGCGTCACAGTGGCCCGTGGACAGCAATGGAGCGTATTTTCCTACATCAACGGTGTTTGCAAATCGCTCACTTCGTACAACTTTTTTAAAGTAATTTTTTAAAGATGTTATTGATATAAATGAAATTATAGTGCAATAAGTCACTGCTAATGTCTATTCTCTTTCATTTGAATGCTCATTTGTCACGATCGGTCGCTTGTGAGCGCCGCAGGAGGAATCTATACTACTGAAATAATATATATGATGATAACCGGTGTTAATTGTGATAACTGTATTAGTGTGTGTTATCAGACAGATTCTACACACACCCAAAGTACACGGGGCTACATGACCGCGTTGTCGCAGCCCCTAAACTGTGGAACCAACCAACTTAATTTTTGTGTGACTGAATAACTGAAATTTCCTTAGGAAAAGCAAGGATGCACATTAAACTACATTATTCATTCTCATGAATTATTTTATGATAGTTTCAAAATTTGTTCATTCCATCGTAAATATTAGAGGGTGGGGGATACATAGTTGAATGAGAGACACCTCATGGTAGGTATGCAAGTTAGTCGTAGATCAAGCACTGGTTCCTGTCTCTGTCCTATAGGAGTGCAAAAGGTAAGATTCCACTATCTTTTTAACCGCCAGTATGGGGGATAAGAACAGGGTGGTCTTGACTTCAGATGGACTGCATTTATGGAGAAATGTTTTGTTGTTAATAATTCATTTTTGAGATTTGGGACATCTCAGTCATCAGCCCCATGTGGTTGGGTGTGTGTTGCACTTGTCTGATAACCTGTATTGCTGTGATTACTGTAGTAGTGTGTGTAACTGTATCAGGGACAGGGATTGGTTAGACGTCCCGGGAGTTCACCTCGTTGCGTAGTGGCTAACACTCCTGGCTGTCCAGGTTCGATTCCCGGCTCTGCCAAGAAATTTAATTCTGGTCTGAGGGCTGGAACGGGGTAAACTCAGCCTTGTGAGGCAAAAATGAGATGAGGCGGGTTCAATTCCCACCTCAGCTATTCTGAAAATGGTGTTCCGTGGTTTCCCCACTTCTATTCCAGGCATATGCCGGGATGGTTCCTAAATTAAGGCCACGGCCGCCTCCTTCCCAATCCTAATCTGGATTACAACTATACAAAATAATACAGCCATCACAATAACACAGGCTATCAGACAAATTCCACACACACCCACACATACACCAAAGGACACGGGGATACATGACCACGATGTTGGAAACCCCGGTGAAAAAAAAACACTCAGGCTGGACGTTATCAGCACCGAGCTTCGAACCAAGGACCTTCGGACTTGCTGCAGGTGCCCTCGCGGCTACGATTTAACGAGCACAGCTACGATACGGGACCCTTTTATAGTTAGGTATCCACACTTTCATTCCTGCAATCACATGAAGACCTAGGCCAGCCAACAACACGACGCGACGGTCGCCATGGATAAGTGAAGCAAACATTGAGGTAATCAATGTTGCACGTAGCCGAGCAGACGGCCAGACTCGCCACGAGTCAATACAGGTCAGTTCTCTCTCACGTAATCTTCTTGTTCTTCTTCATTTCAGCCTTTTCCCACGTCACGTAGGATCAGCGTTACTTGGCTGGATTTTTATTTTCTATCAATACAGTCATTCGGGGCATCATTGAAACATATAATTTGAAATTATATTTTCTCCTCTTGTGCTGTAATGATTATTATTATGATACAGTATTCTGCCTAGTGGCAGGTCCATGTCTTCGTACAGAGAATTTCTGATGCCATTGTTCCCGGTCTTCAGCTTCTTCCTTCAGTCTGCTGTAACTCCTTCCATCTTTCATATCATCCAGATGTTCAATTCTTCTTCTTCCCCGTCTGTCGTTCCCTTGATTTTCCCTTCAATGGCGTCGTGTATGAGCCCGTCATGTCTAAATATGTACCCAATCCAGTTGGCCTTCCTATGAAGAATTGTATGCAGAAATGTTTTCTTCTCTCCTACTCTTCTCAGTACAGCATGTTTGTCACACGATCTGTCCACTTGATCTTCTCTGTTCTCCTCCAGCACCACATTTCAAAACTTTGTAATGATACTGTAATATATATACGGCAAATGTATTACAATGAAAGAACTAGTCCTAGATTATAGTTCATTTAAATTAAGAATACATAAAATGATAGTTATATATGGACAATACAAGGTTTCACCCCGGTGCAAAGTGTAATTTTTAACCACTGTACAAAATTCCACATTTAATACATTATTTTAGTCACGTTAGCAGTTAGGATAACATTGAACCAGCAGAAAAATTAGGCTACATGCTGGATAATTCAGGTTCAAGTCAATATTTTATAAAGTTATAGTAGATGTGAAGAATATATGACATCACAATGTGAACAGTATTTTATTGTGAGTGATCAACTTGAAAACAGCTCACAAAATACAGCATCAACACACAAACTTACAAATTAGCAGATACGTAGGTGATACAACTTTAGTTCTGCCAACATACAGTATCTTCTCAGAAAACAGAGTAAAAACAAAGTTTTCAATTATATCTCGAGAGCGCAGTACTTACAGTACTATTACATAATCTTTAAAGTGGTGGGAAGTTGCCTTGACTTCCATTTCATTGAATTAACACCTACTGATACTCAATATCCTCTCCTCTTTATTGGAACACGTTTTCGGACCTTCATGGGGACCTTCTTCCGCTTGTTTTCTTAGCCTAACAACTTCATCTGTATTTTTATGAACCAATAACATTAATGACAATCTAAATGAACATTACGAAATGGACGTCCTGACATTAATGAAAATGAAAATCCACAGCCTGCTTCTAGTCTCCGACCGGGTCAGGAATGGATTGAGTGAGACCCCCATCTAGCGGCGAGGATATGAACTGTGCCGACTGCCGAGGCCTGACGCATTCCTCTGGGGCAATGAATAAATGAAGGACAGATGAGATGAAATGAAATGGTAGTGGAGAGTGTTGCTGGAATGAAATTTTGACAGGGAAAACCGGAATACCCGGAGAAAAACCTGTCTGCCTCCGTTTTGTCCAGCACAGATCTCACATGGAGTGACCGGGATTTAAACCATGGACCCAGCGGTGAGAGGCCGGCGTGCTGCCTCCTAAGCCACGGAGGCTTGCTGCGTCCATACATTAATAATTATGAAAATATTAGGCCTACTCATATTAAAATCCCGCCCAGGGGCTCACATCTAGTAGGACGTGGGTAGGCGACCACGGGACCCCAGCTGAGTCCGGCATTGCTTCCACTTACTTGTGCTGGCCACCTCTCCGTCGTCTTTCCTGTCGACCTCTCTTGGTCAACTCTTGTTCTCTTCTGACCCCGACGGTATTAGGGTATCTGAGGCCTAGCGAGTCTCTTCCTTTCCCGCCTTAATTGGCCCCTGTCTCATCTTTCCTGATACCCTCCCACTGCGAGGGTCAGCCTTCTTTTTCTTTTCAAGTTATCTCCAGCCTTCTCCTCAAGGCACTCTCAAGGAGACGGGTTGTATGTAGCCCCACCACTTATGGTGCACCCTGGATAGTGCTACACCCTCAGGTGCTCACGGCAGGGCCGTGCAATGGGCAAGGTGAAGCAGTGCTAGCGAGAAATTTATTCGTGCCGGCTGAGCGCAGCCCTACTCGGTCCAGTTCTGAGCAGTGCAGCACGACAGCACACTAGCACTGCAGCGCTTAGTCGCACAAGCACTGTCCATTTGACCGGGTACTGAAGTACGTTTAGTACTGAGCGCGGAGCCTGCACACTAGGCGCACTAGAGCCAACATTGTGGCATATGCGTGTGGTCTGCCGTGCTCATAACGTGGGGAGGGCAAAAATAGCATAGTGGGAGAGTCACACATTAATGAATCAAACCGTAGACATATAAGACATGATATTTGGACGCACATGAACCAGATCTGCAGCAAGGATACAGAAATTTGCATACTTTTTGGGTGATGTAGCAGGTGCAGCGAGATATAATAGTCCTAAAATAGAATCAGGGGCCGGTATGGAATCAGGAGAGTTAAAATACATTTTTTAATTTGTTGACATAATGTCACAAACCAGCCGAGGTAGCTAAACACGTTAACGTGCTTGGTCAGACTACTCCAAACTCGAAAGACCACACACAGCCACTCCATACAATACCTCATTAATTTTATTTGTCATTAACTCCTCTCATGAGATTGGCGTCATGAAATCATTCCCACAAGGAAACTGTCTCACCACATCCCCTACCTCATAGCAACCGGAATAATTATGGGTAGAACCAAAGAAACTACATTAGGACTATAAAACTGTATTTCAATAACAAGATTCTGAATTCACCAAATGACTAGATTGATGCTCTTCATGGATATGTGAGTTCGAGAAAAATGCGTTAGTAAAACTCAGCTGAGTTTTAATTCACCGGCTGTGAAAGCCAATATACCATCTTTTTGGAAGCCTTCATAGGGAGGTTAAGGCTGCTTGAGCTTTTAGTTCTCGCAGTCAAGTGGTGCAGTTGCACCTAATATAAAGGGAGGTGGCGCGCAGTTCGTCACTCCTGTGGAGGTCCGGGCGGGGACCCCAAGAGCCCGCCGATGAGCCAGCTTGGTGTCCTAGGCGAAACCCGACACAAGACACGGCACAAACCTAGAAGAATGCTGAGTTTTAATTCACCGGCCGTGAAAGCCAATATACCATCTTTTTATGCGTTAGTAAATTCATCAGGATTTTAAAATGAAAGATATTCCGTCGCAATCTAAGGTCATTTATGTCTTTTATTCTTATATTCAAGTCGCCTCCGTGGTGTAGTGGTCAGCATGATTAGCTGCCACCCAAGACTTCCGCGGTTCGATTCCCGGCCCTGCCACGAAATTTGAAAAGTGGTATGAGGACTGGATTGGGGTCTACTCAGCCTCGGGTGGTCCAAATGAGTAGAGGGGTTTCGACTCCCACCTCAACCATCCTCGAAGTGATTTTCCGTGGTTTCCCACTTCGTCTTCGGGAAAATACCGGGGTGTTATCTAACGTAAGGCCACGGCCGCCTCCTTCCCTCTTCCATGCCTAATCTTCCAACTCTTCCCATCTCTTCATCAGGCCCCTGTTCGCTTTGCAGGTGAGGCCGCCTGGGCAACGTGCTAGTCACACTCCCCAGTTGTATCCCCGACTCAGAGTCCCAAGCTCCAGGACACTACCAGTGGCGGTAAAGGTGAGATCCCTCGCTTAGTCCGCGGGAAAAGCCAACCCTGGAGGGTAAACGATAAAAAAAAAAAACTTATATTCAACATGGCCTGAAAAAATACCTCGTGGAATTTACCTACACATAAGATATACGGCAAAATAAGCAAGAAGACACGAAATCCTTCAAACCTTCAAGTTTTAGGACAATATTCATTATTTCAACACTATGGAGACCAAGAGTGCTATTCATTATATAACAATTAGCCTATTTTGCTCTAAAAATTACAAAATATGTTGTCTTTCTACCAGCTTGTCTGTATTTCTTTCGGTGGAGTGCCTAAGACTGTTTTGTTTGTTAGTTCTTGGAACTATTCGACTTTAGGGTTATGGTACGCGAACCGTCTTCCTAACTTACCAGGGGATATGCAATGCCAAAAATACGAAGAAATGTGTACTATTATAGTTCGCCCAGTGAAGAAATTACATGGTATCGTGCAATTGATTGCGCTGACAATGAAAGAGACCACCTTGTAGTGTAGCGGCTAACGTTCTTGGCTGTCGCCCCGGTGGTCCGGGTTTGATTCCCTGTCCCTCCACGAAATTGAATTTCGGTTTGGGGTACTGAAATTGTATCGATGATACGTAAATCATCCAAGCGGTGCTCATTTCGAGGACTTGCGCCAGGCCAGTGGGCACGAGTTTTCTTTTTTATACATTCTTACTCTGCAATTCGAATTGAGAGCACAACACTCCGTAGAGTTGTTAGAATAGCTTCCGTAAAATATTCTCAAAGGCCTATGCTACAAGTAGCCCTCATGAGTTAATCCAATTGCATATGTATATCTAGGCTAATCCAGATATGGTATTTAAGACATTTGATTATTATTGCATTCTAAGTTCTGGGCATAGGAAAACCTCGAAGCTAATTTTGAAATTTTAAGTGAATGAACATCCAAAGTATAGTAAGCATCATGTAGGGAGACTGTACCAGAGAGAGCATGCATTGCTTGAAGACATGATGATGACATAGTGCGTAATTTGTGCTCGTACAACGAAGGAGGTTGTCAGGACGGTGTTGATGATGAAAATGGTGATAACGATGAAGACGGTGATTAATTATTTAGGAACCAAGGGAATATAAATAACCGATACTTAAGACTGAAGCGGATCTATGGTAAACACTAAATGAAATTGCAGGTTGATTGCGAAAGTACAGAAACTATCCAATCACCATATTTTATGGAGATTGACTAATCCAGAAGTAGACATGAAAGTGAGTAGCCTAGTACAAATAGGTGGAAGCAAAGGATGCTCTTGTGTGAGACCTCCATGGGCGTAGCCAGGACTCTGTATACTGCAAACACTGTGGAGTGCCTGATACCCTAGCTCACGTTCAAAAAACATAATTAAGAAGGGGATTTACTACAAACGTTAGGAATCACCGAAATAGATCTAAGATGCAGCTGTAACATTTCAGAAATGTTACGCGATCCATGTTTTCGTGTCTTTCTCGTGTTAGAAGCAAAAATACAATGGGCATAATAATTGTTATTGGCCATAAGAAGGATACAAGATTTATGCTGGACCCCGCCATCAGATGTGAAGTAACCTTCGGCATAACAAAACAGGTCGTTTAGAGATAACGATAGGCTTCAAAGAGAAGAGAAAGCTTGTGGTACGTTTCGATTAAGCGAGAATAATAATAATGTTATTGGTTTTACGTCCCTTTTAACTACCCTGGCTTTTAGAGACGCCGGGGTGCCGGAATTTTGCCCCGAAGGGGATCTTTAACGTGCCAGTAAATGTACTGACACGGCTCCCTCGCATTTGCGCACCCTCAAATGCCAGCTGACTGCGCCAGATTTCGAACCTGCAACCTTGATTAAGCGAGAGGATCAACATCAACATTTTTAAATCACTCATCAAGTTTGGGTAAGCCTAAGTATAAATGACCTAATTTTGCTATCAATGAATCCATTCAATAATAGAGAATTCATTTTCAATGTACTCGGGAACAGTGTGTGACGTAATCTATTGGTACCCAATATCATTTTATTGCTAATATTAATAGTGTTATAATAATAATATTAATATGAAGGGAAGATAAGAACGGCTTTACGAAACCATGTCGGTACGGGCTGGCCGTGCGCGCCTGAACTGACGAGTTCCAGCGTAGACAGTGCTGGCAGTGTGAGGCAAGGTCATACGGCCCTAAAAGCACTTGCCAGGCTTGGAGGGCACTACGCCATACTATACACAGCTCGCTCGCACATGTAGCGAGCGGCAGGTGGGGAGAGGCAAGGACATGACGTCACGCGCTTGTGGCTTACTTCTTAGACTGCCCGTAAGGGAGCAGCAGGATAGAACATACTACAGGCACTAGCTACGCAGGGCCCTGGCTCACGGCTGGTGAGTTTGGGAGTTGGCGACCCCGAGGGATTCCTGAGCTGGGTCCATTTTCTCCCCATTTTTCCCCCGACCTTGGGTTGGGCCCTCTCCTCCTTCCCTTTCCTCCTATTCTTTAATTGCCTTATCTTTTATTTGTTTACCATTTCTTCTAGTATGTAAGTCTGTAGTTAGTATTAGTTATAGTTTTCATTCTCATCTTTCACGATCACCCAAACCTTTAGCGGCCGATAACCTAGATGTTAGGCCCCTTAAAACAACACTTTTCATCATCATTATCATATTAAAATCAGAAAGCTCAAGTCTAAATTTATATCTCAAAATATGGATAGCAATTTATTGATTCGAAGAACTCTCAAAATGAAATGGATCTTGTGGTGGTCTTACTCGCTCATCCATATCAATACCGTCCCTACAATCCTGGATTATTATGTATTAAAATTTTAACTTGGTCCCGCTGCGAACCTCTATTGGACGTCTTCTGTTAATTTATTACTAGAATGGTTGGTCGTATATTTTGAAAGAGGCTTCGGTGGCGTAGTTGGTCGCATGCTGAGCTTCTATGCCCATGATCGCGGGATCAAACCCGGCCGAAGTCATCGGATATTTTAAGAGCGTTAAAATTCCTCAGTATGCCTTCTTTCGGAGGAGAAGTAAAGCCGGCGGTCCCATGTCATAGATTTATGGCATGTAAAAGAAGCTTCCACTAATTACACTTGTGTGAGGCTAAATTATAGGTTATATTTGACTAACTAAGCCTCCGTGGCAGCACGCCGGCCTCTCACCGGTGGTCCGTGGTTCAAACCCCGGTCACTCCATGTGAGATCTGTGCTGGACAAAACGGAGGCAGACAGGTTTTTCTCCGGGTACTCCGGCTTTCCCTGTCACAATTTCATTCCAGCAACACTCTCCACTACCATTTCATTTCATCTGTCCTTCATTTATTCATTGCCCCAGAGGAATGCGTCAGGCCTCGGCAGTCGGCACAGTTCATATCCTCGCCGCTAGATGGGTGTCTCAGTCATTCCAGTCCTGACCCGGTCGGTCGACTGGAAGCAGGCTGTTGTTTTTTCATTTGACTAACGCTCTTAGGTTCCAATGTTCATCGCCAAGAGCAACTGCGGTGGCATATAGTAACCAAGTTCAGAACTAGTAGTCATTGACGGTGGCGTTGGTAACAAAAGTAGGAACTACTTCAAAAATTGAATGTCTGCAGTCCTTACTTGAATTAAAAACAGATAACACACACTAATACAGCCATCACAATTAACACCGGTTATCAGACAGATTCTACACACACCCCAAGTACACGGGGATACATGACGCATTATCGCAGCCCCTAAACTGAGGAACCAACCAACCAACAAATATTTTCAAACTCTCTTAATGTTTTTAATTATCTTGTCAATGTCGTTTGGTGTGAAAATACCAGGTTTCTTTCTTTCTTTCTTTCTTTCTTTCTTTCTTTCTTCTAAGTAGACCGGAAACATGTTCCTATAAAGAAGAGAGCATATTGAGTATTAGCAGGTGTCAACAATTTAATAAGATAACGAAGTTAATACGTAGAACCAAGCATTACCCAATATGGTTAATGTTTTGGCTCATAAATATCTTATTGAATGCTTCCTCCCTCTTCCATCCCTTTTCTCTGAGGTCCACGGCAACCTTGTGTTTCCACATAATTTTTGGTCTTCCTCTCCTCCTCGCCCCTCAATTTCCAGACTTCCAACTCTCTTCCCTACCCATACCATCGGAGCCTTACTTGGACCTTCTTTCCTATGGGTCCCACTTTCACTGATGTATTCATTACTCATTCTATCCTTTGTCACTCCACTCATCCTCCTAAACATTCTCATTTCTATAAATAATTCATGTTTTTAGGGCTAATGCCGTGTGTATTTAGATTAGAACCAAACGTTTCGGAGAAACCTTGCCTCCTTTTTCAATGGAAATCAAACAATGTGGCCAAAGAAAGTATATCAATGAGATTACAAAAAATTACAAAAAATATAGATAAATTCCTCGGTTCGTCACCAGAGTGCAGCTGCCAGAAATTACTGTATGGACCATGGTAGAACGGCGGACAGAGTAGTAAGTAAGGAGAAGGTAAAGGGGTCGGGGTGAAAATATAGAGACTCCTCGAAGAATGAGGATGTCCAAAAGAAAAGGGGGTGGGGGAGGGTTAGATGGATATAAGGAAACATAAACAAAAGGGAAGTGTATCTGAACGATACCTAACGTCATACAGCCAACGGCGAAAAAACAGATAGAAACTCCTCCAGTGACGAACAAAGGAGATCAAATCCAGGCTCTGTAGCCATAGAGGAAAAAAGTACAAATTGAAATTGGTGAAGAACAGAAGAGACTGAGAGGAACTATCTTCCTAGATCCTAAATAACTGGTAGCCAAGTGTCATTTAGCTGATATCCAGTGTCTCTGTTAAAATTATTGGGATTTTTACGAATTTCTACTGCCTCCCTTATAATTCTAGACCAGTTGTGCTTAACAAGGGCAAGTGCATGAGCATCCTTGAAACATACATTCTCATTTCTGTTAATTCCATGTTTCTCTCTACTTGCCACGGTGGGTGAGTGGTTATCGTGTCGGACTACCCCCCCCCCAGCTTGCAGGTTCGCTCCTGGCCATTGTAAGTGATTTTTTTGAAAGACGACAAAAATCGCGGTACGCATGTCATACGTTGTTGGCACGTTAAAGAACCTACTTGAATTCAGTAGGCTGTGTTCATAATGACAAAAATAATCTTGGCATTTTCCGCCAACACAAAGTTCCTCATCTCTCTACTAGAAAGGGCTATAGTGTAGGAGCTTAGATATCTAACCTCCTTGACTTTCATAGCGTTTCAAGGAACGACAAAATTCGACATGCAAGCTGCCCTATGAGTGTCAAGAGACAAAGCTTGCACCCGGCACCCGAGGCCATAGGATATTATTATTATTATGCCCCTCTCTTGGGCTTTTCTTTCTCTCGTAATGCACCTCCCCAATCATATCTAGGAAATGCTGAAATGCAGGGGTGTGACGCCACCTGGTGGGCATTAGCCCCTCCAAATAGAGCCCCAGCTCACCCTTTGGCCTCCTATATTATCACGTAATAATATGAAATTAATCATATTTAGAAAGTTTCCTTATTTACATTATAATAGGAAATAAAATACCTTAAGTATTTATTAAATTTAATTCACCTTAGTCAATCTATCTATACTAATATATAACAAGAAGTTCCGTGAAGAACTATACAGCCTACTTTTCATGCCAATGATTATTCTACAGTATATGAACCTATCTAGAATAATGACAAAATTAAGTTGGTAATATCGAAATATCAAATTAGTTCAAAATATACCTGGTATAATGTAGCCTAATAGAGCACTACAGTTGGCAGCCCTGGTGACTGAATATATTCATAGTTCCATCTCTTAAGGTACAGAATACAAAATTAGGTTGAAGTCCAATGGAAGTTACATGCAGTTAGACACTGGATCTATCAGCACGCGTAAAAGCATGTTGCCAACAATACCATGCGTGTGCTGGTCAGAAATAATCTGAAATATTATGATACCTTGTTGTGCCAATTTTGGATGAAATCCATTTGTTAGTATAGAAGTTACATGTATTTTAAAATTGGACATATCAGCAGGCATAGAATCATATTGGCAGCACTGCCTTGTATTAATTACTCCAAATTAATCTAGAATGTCAGGTGCTATACGTGTGCAAAGTATAGAGCTGTTGGCTTGCATACTTTCTGATATATTGATATTAGGGTAAAAAGAATATAGACAGCATTTATTAACAGTTGGCAGCCCTGATTGCTCTTAACAATACTTATAGTCATATCTGTTATGGTACACATATCACATACGAAATTTGGTTGAAATCCAACTGATAGTATAGAAGTTACATGTATTTAAAAATTGGTACTATCAGCAGGCTTATAATCATGTTGGTAGAACTGATGTATATAAGTTACTCCAAATTAATCTAAAATGTCAGAATATACGTGTGCATAGTTTAAATCTGTTGGCTTGCATACTTTCTGATATATTGGTATTTGGATAAAAAAATAGAGAGAGCAATTATTAACAGTTGGCAGCCCTGGTGGCTCTTAAGAATACGCTCAGTCATATATGTTTATGTACAGATATTACATACAAAATTTGGTTGAAATCCAATTGATAGTGTAGAAGTTATATGCATTTATACATTGGACCTATCAGAAGGCTTAAAATTATTTTGGCAACACTGTCATGGTTGGCCTCCTGGAAATTAAACTAAAATAGTATTATCTACATGTGTGCCAATTTTGGAATAGCTCCCATGCATACCTTGCAAGATATCCAACATGGAGCTCAAATTTCTAGTGCGTTTTTTCAGCAGTTGGTAGCACTGACATCATTTTCAAATATGGACGTGAGCTATTCCGGTGCACATCTTTACTCATACTAAATTTGGTTTTGATTGCTGCAGCCGTTTAGGAGTTGATAAGGGGGGGGGGACACACACAGCCAGACAGACAGACAGACACACATTTTCCCGGATCGATCTCATAAGTCTACTTTTCCCTCATTTTTGCAAAATGAGAAAAGTAGGCTAAAAATGAGATGGTGTGTGTCTGTGTGTCTTTGTATTACTCAATTACGCAAGAACCACTGGTCCGATTTACATGAAATTTTACATTGAAGTAGCTGATTTACCTGGTTAACATAGGCTACTTTTGATTTCGATACTTTGCACCATTTTAGTGACGTCACTTCACCCTTTAGTTTCAAACTTTCATATTGCCATTTCAAATAAAAAGTCAACGCTAAGAAATAGCAAACGTTTCATGGCATATGGGAGGTTTAAAATGTAATTTCTATCCAAAAGGTCCTTATCACTTTTCGTGTATCTCCAACGGTTAGCGAGTAAAACCTTAATTTGTGCTATAAAACACGGTCAACGCCGAGCGGTGTAGTTGGACAAAATGTTCCATCCTTAATCTCCCTCCGCGCAGCACTTCACCTATCCCCTGCTGTAACTGTCACCTTTACATTTTAATTTATTTATGACCCGTAGCGAAGCACGGGTACTTAAGCTAGTAAATAATAAAAATCGAAAACATTATAACAGTTTTAGTCGCATGCTCTTTAGTAATTGTTTTCTAAAACAAATCAAAACTATTTGAGTTAAGAGCTAAGTTATTGAATCAATACAGGGTCATCGAAAAATAACGCCAACATTTCAAAGAATTATAGCACCGAAACCCTTTATGTTAAACGTGTAATTCTTTCACTGAACGCCAGCTGGTTAAAGTAAGTTTTGTTTTGGAGGGGACGTGACCTTACTATGCGCACACTAGATGTGCAGTAGCCAAGGTCGGCCGGGGGCGCGTGCACCATTGACTGCACCACCAGACAAACTCCACCTGATTACAAAGCTGTAATTCGATGGTTTAATGAAACAGGGACTGTAGAGAAATAATCTAGGCCAGGCCGACCTCCAACATCAGCATTGAACCCACGCTTTCCCAATGGCTGGATTGGTACCTGCAATCATTTTAGGAGTAACTGTCAAGATGGCGGCAGAAATTCGCTCCCTCAGGTCCTCCAAATCCCGAATTTTTTCTTCATACACAATGTTTTTAATGTACCCCCAGAAAAAAAATCCAAAGGGGTGAGGTTGGGACTTCATAGGCGCGCGCGCCCCCGGCCGACCTTGGCTACTGCGCATCTAGTGTGCGCATAGCAAGGTCACATCCCCTCCAAAACAAAACTTACTTTAACCAGCTGGCGTTCAGTGAGAGAATTACACGTTTAACATAAACGGTTTCGGTGATATAATTTTTTGAAATGCTGGCATTATTTTTCAATGACCCTGTATTTAACTTGGATTTTCCTATTCTTTGATAAAAAAAACAAAGAAAAGGAAAATCCATTAATATTTAAATTACTTAAGGTATTTTACTTCCTTCTATATTATATTGTTGTTCCTTCATTTGAAGGTCTTGGACATCGTGGCCATTTAATGGGGTTAATGAATAAAACAAAGAAACTTGTTTTTGATTCAGAATCCGAAAAAATCAGTCATACCTCCCCTTAATGCACGTGTCACCCCTGGCTGGATCCCATTACATTGCATACACCATTTTAGGCAATTAATTACAGTCACGCTTCTGGTTTCATTTGCGCTGGAAATAACCCCAAGATTGCCTCTCATTTAAGGCGATTTACGCGGCGTAGCTCCCATCTTGCATTACAAGTTATCGATTGCTCACAAGCGAGGGATTAAACTCATTTCACACGTTACTCCAAAAACAAGCTTCGACCTTACAAAAATGGTGTTCAAATACAGGGATGAATCATGAGTCCCAGATACCCCTGATGGACGTATTGACTTCTTCACACCGTACACAAAAATGTAAAATCTAGAATATGTAGCTCAATAATAATAATAATCTCATTACAGACATAGGGAAACAAGAGAAAGGATATATTGAGGAAAATCCTTGGCTCAGTCTGCTCAGAAGAAATCTGGATGAATCGGAAGTTCCAGGAGCGTTATCAGCAAGCTGAAAATATCACTAGACATCTTCAGGAAAAGGCGGCTGAAGTTCTACGGCCACATTCTTAGAATCAACAATGACAAGCTCACCAAGAGTATGGTTGGTTTCTCAGTTTAGTGGCTGTGACAACGCGGTCATGTAGCCCCGTGTACTTTGGGTGTGTGTAGAATCTGTCTGATAATAGCCGGTGTTAATATTGTGATGGCTGTGTTAGTGGGTGTTATCTGTAATTCAGGTAAGGACTGCAGACAATCAATTTCAAGTAGTTCCTACTTTTGCTACCAAATTCTACTGTTAACGACACCTAGATGTTAACTTGGCTATAGATGCCACCGAAACCGGCACCTGGCGGCGAACGTTGGAAATTAATAAAGCGGTTAACACATCTAGCTTCACACAATTGTAGTTAATGGAAGGTTCTTTTACATGCCATAAATCTATCACATGGGCCCGTCGGCTTTACTTCCCCTTCGAAGGAAGGCATAGCCCTGTCACCAAAAGCATTCTCAAACTTGCTCTCTCAATGAGAGTCAAGAACAATTGGCATTGCGGAGGAAATGTTACGAGATCGACTCCAGTTCAGAACATTAATCAACAACCATTATTTATCTGAGAAAATGACTACCAGGACCAAGAAATTATGGACTGAAGAAAGGAGGAAGATTGTAAGTGCCCAAATTAAGAAGTGAAGAAATATACCTTATTAGTGCAGTGTTCGAGCATCTAGAAACGACATATTGAAGGCGACAAATTGGGATTTGGCAGAATTCTCTCTAGGGTTGGATGACTTCATCTTTTTGAAGTTTTATGCGGTGTTCCATATCGTATCATTATGCCTGGCTGGAAGAAACAACCCATAGCTCTCAGCAGCGACGTCCGATAGACAGTCCATTAAGGTAGATTTAAATTAACTTTTAATCTACCGACAGCAGTGGCTACGCTGGCTAAAGTGCAGCATTAGGTCATAGGGCCATGCTCTCTGCTGACTCGGTAGACGCGTGGGTTCGAGCCCACCGTCGGCCGTCCTTGAAATGGTTTTCCAGGGTTTCCCCATTTTCAACACCAGGCAAATGCTGGGACGGTACCTTCTGATAGGCCACGGCAGCTTCCAACCACATCCTTGCCCAATTGCATTCATCTTCATCCATTCCATCTCTCATCCCGACGCGCAGGTCGCCCACGGGCGTCGACTAGAAAGACTGGATTCGGCCTCTCAGGAGACCACACGAAAAAAACCCTTTTAATCTTGTTTTTTTTAACGTATTTTCTAATATTTCTGTGAACTTTCATTTACAATCTAATGCTTTTGTAAGGATACCCATTTTCTCTTTATCATCATCATCATCATCATCATCATCATCATCATCATCATCATCATCATCTTCATCTTCATTTCCCCTTTTCCAGCTGACACTGGGTGGGGGCAAATATGGTTCCTCTCCACTTTGTTCTGTCGTTCCACCATTCCTCTTCCTTCACAGTGTTCCAATCCAGGTTCCGTTTTCTAATACTATTCTCCACCGAGTCCATCCAACGCATTCTTGGTCTTCCTCGTCCTCTCTTCCCTGTCATCCGTCGCTCCAGTGCTCGTCTTGGTAGCCTTACTTCATTCATCCGTTTGACATGTCCAAACCATCTCAATCTGTTTTGCTCCAGTTTGTCATTTAGTTTCTGTACTCCCAGTTCTTTCCGTAGACTATATCTTCAATTCTCACTCTGCCTCTCCTCGTTTTCTGGACCATACTTCTCAGTAATCTCATCTCAGCTGCCTGTACTCTGCTCTCATCCCTCTTAGTCATCGTCCAAGTTTCAGCTGCATATGTCATTATAAGAACATAATATGCTTTGTACATAACTTCTTTAGCCTTAATTGGTATATCCTTGTTCCATACTAGTCCCCGTACCTGTTGGTAGAAAGCACTCCCGAGTTGTATTCTTCTGCTAATTTCCAAATCTAATCATCGAGCTTCAGTCAGTTCACTTCCAAGTATTTGAAGTGTTTCACTACTTCCAGTTCCTTATCTCCTACTTTGATTACTCCTTTTCCTTCTTTCTTATCTCTACCCATCACCACTGTTTTACTCTTCTCCACATTTATCTTCAATCCCCATTGCTCAATCTTTTCATTTATTATGTCTAACTGTTCTTGTACCTCCATCTCTTTGTATTTGTTATCATAGTTTTGAAGATTCTTTTTAATTAATCACGCTCACGAAGGTATCATTATATACCGAAACATGTAAGTTTTAATTTAATTATAAACTTCTTAGTGTTTGACAAGGCGGATTTTATAATTGGAGATTAAGTTAGTTCGATAGCAACAATTACTTCAGACCGCCACTAAAAAGGAGTTACGAGCCATTGTTCCTTACATTTCGCGCGCTCACATTTACACACCTCAACTCGGTTGATTGAAATATTCAGCAAGCACGCTACAAGAAGACAGCTGCCGAGGTTAAAGACCTACGCCTGCGGTGTTCTTTTTTGCTACGGTAATTTGCTATTTGTAGTGCATTACGCAACGTATACATCGCAACACTTTGGGAGACACGTGGAGGAAGCTTGTTCCTTAGGACAGGGCTCTCAGGTGCCACAACTATAACAAACACAACGCAGTCATGTAGCCCCGTATACTTTGGGTGTGTGTAGAATCTGTATGATAAACGGTGTTAATTGTGATGGCTGTATTAGTGTGTGTATCTGGTTTTTTTAAATTTAAGTACAGAAGTACAGACTGCAACTTAGAATTTTTCAAATAGTTCCTACTTTTGCCGCCAAATGCCACCGTTAACGACTACTAGGCCTACTTCAGAACTTAGCTACTAGAGGTCACCTCAGCCAGCTCTTGGCAACGAACGTAGAAACCTAAGAGCGTTGTTTACATTCTTAACCTATCAAATTTAGCTTCACACAGGTGTAATTAGTGGAAGGTTCTTTAACATGCCCTAAATCTATGACATGGCACCACCGGCTTTACTTCCCCTCCGAAGGAAGGCATACTAAGGGATTTTAACGCTCTTAAAACATCCGACAACTTTGGGCATAGAATCTCAGCGTGCTACCACCTACACCACCGAAGCCGCCTCTTATAACTTGTAATAAGCTGTAGGCCTATATTCTGAGCTGAGTACGACCATGATAATTATGCTACTTTGCTTTTATAGAATGTGTGAAAGGAGTACGAATTTTGACATAGAAAACAAGATGTTCAGTAAAGAACATATAGCCTACTTTCTCCTAAATGCATGGGTATTGTTATAACTCTTTGTCCTTTTCAAGGAGATTGATTGAATGTTGGTTGTAGTAGCTTGTTGAAATACAACGTGCTATATTGATATTAAACATGAATATGAGGTGCCCTTTGCTAGTGTTACCTCTGTACCAAATTTCGTTCAATTCGGTTTCACCGTGTTTGAATTGATAGGGGGAATCGATTTGCACACATACTTGGCCACCATCTTCAAACTATTGGGCTGATGTTCTTGCAGTTTGGTCAGAATATGTTTCCCACATAAAGATATGGTGTTGCAAAATTTGGTAGAGACTAGATTATTAGGTTGGTCGTAATTACATTTTAGCTTTTGACATTTGGGTGGCCGCGATTACGTTTCCGTCAAGATAGCGGTGATATAAAACATGACACTGAGGTGCCCTTTGCTAGTGCTACCTCTGTACCAAATTTCGTTCATTCGGTTCCACCGTGTTCGAATTAATAGGGGGAATCAATTTTGACATAAAGATGGCCGCCACCCACAAACTATTAGGCTAATGACCTATTAGATTGGTCAAAGGATGCTCCCTCCATAATGGTATGTTGTTGCAAAGTTTGGTAGAGATCGGATGGTTATGTTAGTCGTAATTTGATTTAAGCTTCAAACATTTGTGTGGCCGCCATTACGTTTCTGTCAATATGGCGGCGATATTAATCATGACACTGAGATGCCCTTTGCTAGTGCTATCTCTGCACCAAATTTCGTTCCATTCGGTTTCACTGTGTTTGAATTAATAGGGGGAATCGATTCTGACACAAAGATGGCCACCATCCGCAAACTATTAGGCGAATGACCTATTAGATTGGTCAAAGGATGCTCCCTCAATAAAGATATGTAGTTGCAAAATTTGGTAGAGATCGGATGATTAGGTTAATCGTAATTTGATTTAAGCTTTGAACATTTGTGTGGCCGCCATTACGTTTCCGTCAAGATGGCGGCGATATAAAACATGACACTGAGGTGCCTTTTGTTAGTACTACCTCTGTACCAAATTTCGTTCCATTCGGTTGCACCGTGTTCGTATTAATAGGGGGAATCTATTTTCACACAAAGATGGCCGCCATCCGCAAACTATTACTCTGATGACCTATTAGTTTGGTCAAAGGATGCTCCCCCCCCCCCATAAAGGTATGTTGTTGCAATATTTGGTTGAGATCGGAGGATTAGGTTTGTCGTAATTTGAATTAAGCTTTGAACATTTGTGTGGCCGCCATTACGTTTCCGTCAAGATGGCGGCGATATAAAACATGACACTGAGGTGCCTTTTGTTAGTACTACCTCTGTACCAAATTTCGTTCCATTCGGTTGCACCGTGTTCGATTTAATAGGGGGAATCAATTTTCACACAAAGATGGCCGCCATCCGCAAACTATTACGCTGATGACCTATTGGTTTGGTCAAAGGATGCTCCCCCCATAAAGGTATGTTGCTGCAAAATTTGGTACAGATCGGATGATTAGGTTAGTCGTAATTTGATTTAAGCTTTGAACATTTGTGTGGCCGCCATTACGTTCCCGTCAAGATGGCGGCGATATAAAACATGACACTGAGGTGTCCTTTGCTAATGCTACCTTTGTACCAAATTTCGTTCAATTCGCATTCACCGTGTTCGAATTGATAGGGGGGGACAGACATTCAGAGTACACACACTCACACACACACACACACACACACACACACACACACACACACACACACAGACAGACACACTTTTTTCGCCCTGTGTTGATCTCATAAGTCTACTTTCATTTTTTGCAAAAATCGAAAGTAGGCTAAAAATGTATTAGTTACTTCAGGTACACATTCCTCAGTTGTTTACCGATCAAATACTCTCAAATTTTGTTCACAAATTGAAAATGAATAATGACAGACAAGTAATCATTTTTTGTTAAATTATTATTGGGTTAAAATGTTGTTGATGTTGTTGTTGTTGTTGTTGTTGGAGTCGTCAGTCTTTTGACTGGTTTGATGCAGCACTCCATGCCTCCCTGTCCAGAGCTAATCGTTTCATCTCTACATAGCTACCCTACCCCACATCCAAGGCTATCTGTTTAACACATTCTAACATATTCTTGTCCTCGACCATTCCTTCCATAACTAAGCTGGGTGTCTTAGTATGTGTCCTACCAACCTATCTCTTCTCTTCATTAGCAGTCGCCAGAAACATCTCTTCTCTCCCACTAGTCTTAATACCTCTTCGTTTGTAACCCTATCTACCCATCTGATCATCATTCTCCTGTAACACCATATTTCAAACGCTTCAATTCTCCTTTTTTCTGCTGCACCAATAGTCGAAGTTTCACTTCCATAGAGCGCCACGCTCCAGAAAATGGCCTTCAAAAATGACTTCCTAATACCTAAATCTATATTCGATGTCAACAGATTCCTATTCTGTTGAAATGCTTTCCTTGCCGGAGCTAACCTACTTTTTATATCCTCTTTGATTCGTCCATTACTGGTTATTTTGCATCCTAAGTAACAGAAATCTCCTACTTCCTTTAGTTTTTCACCTGTCAATTTGATGTCCATAGAGGTTTCTGATTTTATTCGGCTGCATTCCATTATTTTTGTTTTACATTTATTAATTTTCATCATGAATTCTTTCCTCAAGACTGAGTCCATACCATTCAAATCCTCAGGCGTGTCGGCCAAGATGACGATGTCATCGGCAAACCTCAGAGTTGAAATTATTTCTCCTTGAATATTCACTCTCACCTTAAATGTTTCTCCAATTTCCTTCATTGCTTGTTCAATGTAAAGATTGAAAAGTATGGGTGATAAGTTGCAGCCTTGCCTTACACCTTTATGAATACCAGCTTCTCTCTCATGTCCTTCAATATTCCAACAAACATTTTTTTAAATTTATAAAAAATCAAAATGGGATTTTTTTCTTCCATTCTAACCCAATAATAATTTAAGAAGTGGGTACTAGTCTGTCATGATCCATTCCCAGTTTGTAACAAAATTTGAGAGTATTTGATCGGTAAAAACAACTGAGGAATGTGTACCTGAAGTAACTAATACATTTTTTTCTGAAAATTTATATGCCAAAATTCGTACACCTTTACCATAAACCCAGAAAATACATAGTACAGGTAGGGCCGGTCGCGGCCTGCGCAGCACTGCAGGTAGAAGGTCGAGCCGACGGTCAGACGAGAACATGGCAACACAGCTGAGACAGTTGCAACACATAACGTGTGTACCTTGTTATTGTTTAACTGTAGTTATTGTGTGTTCAAAATGTTATAACGTGTTATTGCGAAGTGTTGGAGCCTATTGCTTCAATTTGTATTTATGGGTAAAATGAAAGAAAAAAAAAAAGGTTTATGCAACAAACCCGCACACTCTAGATCAACAAAAACTAAATATCACGAGAGAAATTGCACCGCCCTCTTAAAATAAACATATTCTTGGCGTGCCTCCTAGCTGCATCACTGGAACCAACTAGAAAAGAAAGGAGTACGCAGTGGAAATGGATGTTAATTTCTGACCTGTGCTGGGCCCGTACTTGCAGGCCAGATGTGCCGAGCGACTCCAGACTCCGTGAAGGTGGTCCCACGACGAGTGGTAGGAATACCCTCCTGGTGCTAGACAGCTAGAATAAGTTAGGCCTAGGTTTGAAGAGAGAGAGAGAGAGAGAGCGAGCAGCCCGATCGCCAAACACTACTAAATGAGACACATGGGTAAAGAAATGGAAATTTAATGAATTGAAACCGAACACACAAAGAAAACCGGCCAGAATAACACACTCAAAGAAAAGAGTACCCTAGGGGTCAAATACAGTCACTTTCAAACGGGAAGGATGATTATAAACAATAAATAACTTACAATAATAAATAACGGAAACAAATAAAATAAATACCTGTGCCACTTCCAATAAAAATGATGTAAAAAGGGAGGAGGTAATTGACCAAAAGGCAATCGACCCGGTCGCTGGTCAACAACAATCACTTCTCAGCCAGAGATGGATGGTTGTCATGACGACCACAAATAACAAGCATAGCAAAGATAAAACAAGCGGCTGTGTGCGTGTCGCAAAGGCTGTGGCGAGCAATGGGGATGCGATCGAGCTGGCAGTCCCCAGAGAAAAGAAATGCCAAACACCAAAGATACTACAAGGAGAAACAAATGACGTCAAGTGTCCGTGAAATATATCATGATACATGCACGCAATCAAACACACAAAATGCCAGCCGACGATGCAGTAATAAAACACAAAGCAACTCGTGCTTGTAGGTAGTCTAGCAAAACATGCTAAACCTATATGGTCCCCAACTTACGTTCCGAGTTTGAGCTGAATACGGTAAGGCCTACTTAAAGTTACCGCCGTGATTCAGTTGCACGAAGCATGGAATGAAGGGAATACATAAGGGCTAAAATATATGGTGTCATGCCTCGTGTTGGGAGAATGGTCGAAACGCCAACGTCCACAAACAACGGGAGACCCATTCGAAGATATGCCCAATCAAAACAGCATCAATGCACCTGGCAGCAAGAAAAACATACACTCACAAAATCACTCGCAGATATATTTCACGGCACAAATAAAAGGTTAAACCGTAGACTCAAACCAAATAAAACAGGAGACCGCCATTTCGATTGGTTCCACAGCAAATCCAAGAACACGACGAAGATCAAAAAGAAAAGTTAAATTTAGGAAATGAGCATAGTGGACACAAGGTTAGATGTATTACTTACATGAGTAAATGGAAGGCTTCGGCATAATAACAATGTTAAATAAAAAGGAAAACATTACATTTTAAATAATAAGTCGGAGAGCCTCAAGGCACGTCCGGACAGAAAGCATCTCACATGGCGTCTGAGTCTACCGGGACGGCCGCCAAAGAAAATAAAGAAATGAGAGATGTTAAACATGGCTCAAAATTGAGACTAATGCGTGTGAATGGAAACTTCCTAAGGATATGCCAGAAATGTATAGATGCAGGTGGAGGACATTTTCAACATCTTCTGTGACAATTTGAGCAAAGATTTAACTTTGAAACGATCAATTCTCCTCGACTCCCACAGCCATATCTTAAATTAACCAAAATATTCCTCGAACGGTCTTCGTTACGGTATAACACACACAAGCACCATAAAATATTCCAATATTTGTAATAGAGATGTTTGTTTTGAGAAGAGGCACATCAAGGTCATCAGCCCGTTTGACGCACAAACTCAACACCTTATATCATTCGTAAATAAATAAATACATAAACAAAAAATAAAAATAAAATATATATACTAGCGGACCCGTGCGAGAAATCTCACATGTTCATGAACCACACTTTCCCCAATAGGTTTATAATGAGACACTTAAGGAGAAAGGTTGTTATTTCAACCAAATGATTATAAAACACTATTTACATTTCGGAATGTTAAAATTACATGTAACAGGTGTCACAGTGGCCAAAATGTGAAGTGGACAGCAATTATGGAGCGTATTTCCTACAGCAACAGTATCTGAAAATCGCACACTTCATACATTTTTATATATATTTTTTAAAGGAAATTATGTATATTTATGGAATTAGAGTCCAATACGTCACTGCTGATGTATATTCTCTTTCATTTGAATGCCCATGTGTCACGATCGGTCGCTTGTGAGCGCCGCAGGAGGGATCTATACTACTGAAATAATATGATAAGTAAAATTAACAAAATAAATAAAACATAATATTATAGTATTCGGTTTATGTCCCTTGTAACAACTGTGGTTTTTACAGACGCCGGGGTGCCGGTAATTTGCCCCGAAGGGGATCTTTAACGTGCCAGTAAATCTGGCACGACTCCTTCGCATTTGCGCACCCTCAAATGCCAAATGGCTGCGACAGTATTCGATCCCGCAACCTTGACCACAGCAGGCGAGAACGTTACCGCTGAGCCAAGCAGCCAGCAAAACAAACAAACAAACAAACAAACAAACAAACATTGACATTATGCACAAACTCCAACCCCCTCAAATAAATAAATGAAATAATAAATAAAATATATTAATTACGGACTGGACCTACATTAAGCACAAAATTACAACGAAAGACCTCGCCGCGTCTTGCTATAGTCTGTAATCACGTCATCTTTAATTGCTCTAAATGGCATCTCTTTGCAATGAATACTGAGGACTCATGTTCTTAATGTAGGTTAAGGCTCTTGTCTGTGCTGTAATTAAGAAAAGTGGAGCCAGATGTTTAATTTAGACCGGAACTTCCTATAGGCTACAAAACATACTGGAAATGGTAAGGAGACACGATGATCTGAATCGTTCAAAGAATAATTCTCTTTGATCTTCCCATCAGGAGCTTCGTGTGTGACATTTGCCTGATAACCTGTGTTGTTATGATGGCAGTATTATATTCGGAAACGTATTGTGGGAGTGTATATGGTACGGTATCAGTTCTCGGCTTCTAATTCAGGGTATATTCCAGTTTAAATTGTACACTGACAACTCTTCATTAGTTAGCATTATCCTGAATCTAAACTAAACACACGATGAACGACAAGGTTAAAGAACAACACAATAACAATAATAACAATAATAATAATAATAAGAAGAAGAATCGAAATCATAACTTCAGGAGGCCATTAAAAATTGCAGATATTGAAAAGCAAGAACTCAATATTCTTAGAAAAATATCCGGACCTACACAATAAAATGGAATTTGGATCAAGAGACGAACTGCAGACCTCTATATTCTCACAAAAAGTTTCACAAACACTGTACGCAGGAGACGGTTGGCATTATTTCGACACTAACAAAACGATAATTTTATTCAATTGTTTAGTGGAAACAAGGGGGTGAATGAGATGAACATCGGAGAGAACATACTGTAAAACCGAGAAATCTTAAAAAAAGAATAGGGATCTGGTTTATAGAAGTGGAAAAAGATCTACAAGAACTGAGAATATCACACGAGGACATTTTGGAACGTGGCCCTTTGAATAAGAATCGGGGGTAAATAAAGAATTTTTAGCCAAAACTCAAAATGAAAACGGACAAGATGTAGATCGAAGAACGGAAGGAAGCTCACCGAAGAAGAATGCGGGAATACTGAGCAAATGTGAGGGATCGAGGGAGAAAGCAGTTGAAATAGCGTGGTCCATAGATGACCGAAACGAAAGAAAAAATAATTATAAAGGTTGTTATTAGATTTAGCGTCTGTCTATTGTTGTGTTTTTGAAACGGTGAGATATAGCGTATTTCAGAAAATATATCACACACGTCATTGTTACAGAATGAAGCAGTCGGCTAGTAGCTTAAACATGGCATGTTTTTGATACAATTACGTGGGTGTACATTCTATAAGGGGCATTCAAATGAAACCCAGTCAGTGCGTCTAACGTTGCGTAAGTCGTACGGTGGTACCACGTAACTGCGTGTATGGTGGCATCATCTACTGATAGAGCGATTGCAGCGTGCTCAACGTTTGACGTTGCTTAGCGACAGTGTGGTTTCACGCCGAAGAGAAGGTGGTCACTCAAGTTATCGTCCGCTACTGACCATGAAGGCTAGTTGGCAGGAACAACGAGGAGTGATCAATGCCCAGCGTTATCAAGCCACTTTACAGAACCTTAGACGAGCTATCAAGTCGAAACGCCCAGGTATGTTGTCCAATGGCGTTATTTTCCTGCACGATAATGCCCAGCCACACACTGCCAATGCGATGAAGACGATATTGCAGCAGTTTCGATGAGAAACGCTGTAACATCCACCGTACAGTCCAGACCTTTCACCGTGTGACTTCCATGTTTATGGACCTCTCAAACAACTATTCGCGGACATCGATTCACAACGGGCGCCGAAGTATGTGAATGGGTCCAGGCCTGGATCCGACAGCAGCCTACTAGCTTCTCCAAAGATGGAATCGACCGGCTAGTGTCGCAATGGGATAAATGAGCCAACAGTTTTTGGGGACTATTTTTGAGTTAATAACATCGTTACCATTACTTTACACAAGTGACCGGGTTTCATTTGAATGCCCCTCATACTTACCTAGCTGCTTCACGTGCTGATGGTAGCAATGTCATCACCAGTGGGCTGAAGCGTTCCGATCTGTGGGTTAATTGAGGATTACCTCACATTGTTCACACGGCTGTGAACTTCCATTATACACACCAATGGACATGTACTGTGCAATTATAATCAGTACTTCCAAGTGTTACAAAGCCTCCGTGGCTTAGGCGGCAGCACGCCAGCCTCTCACCGCTGGGTCCGTGGTTCAAATCCCGGTCACTCCATGTGAGATCTGTGCTGGACAAAACGGGGGCCGACAGGTTTTTCACCGGGTACTCCGGTTTTCCCTGTCAAAATTTCATTCCAGCAACACTCTCCACTATCATTTCCTTCATCCGTCATTCATTTAATCAATGCCCCAGAGGAGTGCGTCAGGCCTCGGCAGCCGGCACAATTCATATCCTCGCCGCTAGATGGGGGCTTCATTCATTCTATTCCTGACCCAGTCGGAGACTGGAAGCAGGCTGTGGATTTTCATTTCATTCACTTCCAAGTGTTACAATGTTATTGTTTCATGTGAAGGGCTTCAGAACCAGTGTTGCCAATTTGGTGTTTTTAACACGCAGAACTGGTGTTTCTGAAGTTTGTCTGGTACCAGAAATGTTCTAATAGCATCATAGCAAAATACTGGTGTTATTTCAATAAAACCAGTGCCAAATCTGGTGCTTAACGGATTTTTCAATGAAATTGTCTCCTATGACAAATAAGTAAATCCTGGAAGCAATGCAATGGTTTTAATAAAGTTAATCAATTAAGATAGGCAATGTTTAGCCTTACACGTGTCAAGATCAACACTCCAACAGGGGAAGTCCCTGAAATTCTCATTCACGTGCATAAGTGCTAAGTAAGCGCAACATGTAGGGCTCAGTGCAAGTGCACTTGTACTAAGAATCGACCTATCATTTATTTTCTTCCCAGCTCCCAGGGGATTTCCGAGTTTCATGCGAAGGCAGTTGTACTTTCGCTCCTTCACTCTAATGCAGATGTAGGGAGAGTGTTTAGTTAAGCTTGATTGGTGAAAACAAAATAAAGAAATCGAATGAAAGTTTAAAAATTGCATTCCATTCTGTGTGTGCAATTTGGACTAAAACAGAGGGAAAATGCTATCACGACTACGATCTTCCGAAGGATATAATAGTGGGCAAAATCGGAAGTATGCAGAGCTACAACAGTACTACACCTTCCTGCTCTAAAGATGAAATGGCTGTAGCAGGCTCCGCAAGTGAAGAAGACGATTTTTAATGAAATAAATATAAGTAAAAAGCCGTTTATATATTTATAAGTTTTGGTGTTTTTCTAGTGTTTTGAATCACAGAGTCCAGCTGGTGCTTATCTGGTGTTTTAAAGCATAGGGTTTTGTTCTTTCCCATTTCAAGATTTGGCAACACTGTTCAGAACCCCTGTAAATAAGCATGCATTTATTGCGATCATGTGCAACAGCCGTCCCCGGTTTGCTGAGCCCTTAAATCCGGCCCACCAGATCGGTTATTGAAAATTTATTTCTTAAGTTATGTGTTTGTTGTTTGAGTCTTCAGTCTTTTGACTGGTTTGATGCAGCTCTGCATGCCTCCCTGTCCTGAGCCAATCGTTTCATCTCTACATAGCTACCACACCCTACATCCGAGGCTATCTGTTTAACATATTCTAACCTTGGTCTACCCCTACAGTTCTTGTCCTCGACCCTTCCTTCCATAACTAAGCTTGCTATTCCTGGGTGTCTTAGTATGTGTCCTACCAACCTATCTCTTCTCTTCATTAGCAGTCGCCAAAAACATCTCTCCTCTCCCACTCGCCTTAATACCTCTTCGTTTGTAACCCTATCTACCCATCAATATCTACCCAACAACAACAACAACAACAACAGTTATGTGTTAAAATGAAGCAAAAACTTTTCCAACCCACCCTCGACAATGCAGTGCGAAAAATGTATCTCTGGACTTGGCAATTCTATTAAATTTCTTATTTTCTTTAGTAAATACAATTTTTGGTTACCATTATAATATACCGGTACTTGTTAGTGCTTTTGTGACATTAATTTGTGATAAACGAACTATTTGACGAATCTAATCGCGTGCTTTCAATATGATTTCCTCTAATTAAAATCGAATGCAAGCTTTGACTTTGCAAGGAGAAGTAGCTCAAAAATACACGATGCAAAAGAAGAACCAACTCTTCAAAAAGGACATGGTGCCCGAGGAATAGTAGAAAAATATGGAAGACCTCAGGACCAGACTGAAGAACATTGCGAAGTATCCGTAGTAGAAGAACAATGCCTGATGAGAGATATCCGGGTAACGACAAAGAACGTATCTGTCACGTGCACATTCCGTAAGGCTTCACTTTCGACATCGCTCTCCATTGTGTAAATACTGGCAAGGCCGAGTAAACCCACTATGTAAGGCACGATGCACTGAAAGACAGACTTATAAATGGAGACCACTCCTGAAGGATTGGAGACTTAAGAGTCGAGAGCTCCCCTGAGTCAATTCTTCAAATCAATTTCTGTTGCACAGACCGGAATAATAGTGTTTTTATTACAAGTTTGGACAGTCAGAAATGTTATCATTTTGTGAAATAGTTCATGTTAATCTACAGTAAAAATAATTTGACATCCCTGTTTTATGAGTAACAAGAAATATGCTGATCGACTCGACTGTCCACACGTAAATGTATCTAATCTGAATGCACCATGCAAGCAGGAGCCCTTCAGAGGAAGAGAGAGAGAGAGAGATATGAAAAGGAATGAGAGGCTCATGATTGTATTATTTAAATACATAAATTCCCTCCCCCAGGGGCTCACATCTTGTGGGCGTGGGTTGGCGACCACGGGGCCCCAGCTGAGTCCGGCATTGCTTCCACTTACTTGTGCCGGGCTCCTCTCTGTCTTCTTTCCTGTCGACCTCACTTGGTCAACTCTTGTTCTCTTCTGACCCCGTCGGTATTAGGGTATCAGAGGCCTAGGGAGTCTTTTCATTTCCCGCCTTAATTGGCCCTTGTCTCATCTTTTCTGATACCCTCCTTCTGCGAGGAGTCAGCCTTCTTTTTCTCTTCCTTTTGCCTCCTGCCTTGTGCTCTAGGCCCTTAAGGAGGCAGGGTGTATGTAGCCCCACCACTTCTGGTGCACCCTAGATAATGCTACACCCTCAGGGGCTCACGGCTGGTGAGTTCGGGAGTTGGCGACCCCGAGGGATTCCTGAGCTGGGTCCGTTTTCCCTTATTGTCCCTTACCTTTGGGGCGGACCCTCTCCTCTTTCACTTTCCTATCTGCCTTTCATGGCTCTCCTTCCTTCCAAGTCCCTCAATCCGCCTTCTTCGAGGGTTGAGGGCATTTCTTTTCCTTCTGTCCTCTTATTTGCCTTATTCTCCTTTAGTTTTCCATTTCTTCTTCTAGTATGAAGGTTAGTAGTCAGTTTTAGTTTTAAGTTCTCTTTTCATTTTCATCTTCACGATCACCCAAACCATCAGGGGCCGATAACCTAGATGTTAGGCCCCTTAAAACAACAATTATCATCATCATAAATTCCTGCTTTTCACTTATTAGCACATAAAATACATAATATTTACATTTTTAAATCAGTATGCTAGATCTTTCAGTTTATTGCATTTTTGTTCTGTGTTTCTTCAACGGGAAAGAATCTGTGAGCTATCTAATCTTCATGCAGAGCGTGTCAGCTTGCAACTGGTTTTTTTAAATCTTGTCGCCCCGTCCCACTCGCTGTGGAAGCCGGGGATTTCCTTGTCCATAGCCATATTGCACTTCGTGCTGGACCTCCATTTTAAGACTATGAGCACCACATTCAAGCCATACAAAGTGCCCGAACACTATTAAATCGAATATAATAACTAGCGAACCCGTGCGAGAACTCTCGCATAATGGATTGTGTGCGCCCCATGTGTACAGACTACCCGCCCGGCACTAGTGCAGACCACCCCCTCCCAGCTACCTGGAATCAGTTGCACTCACATGCAGTTCATTTGTGGCTCTGTGAAGTGTAAGGCAGTTGTACGATGCCTAAAGTAAAATCAACTACAAGTTATCGTCTGCAGCAGTCATTGAGACATAGAATAAGTTGCATTTGTGAGTACTGCATATTGTTTATATTGTCATTAATAAACTAAATTATAATTCAATTTATTTATTTATTTATTTATTTATTTATTTATCGTATGGCTTTTAATGCCGGGAGTGTCCGAGGACATGTTCGGCTCGCCTGAGTCTGTAGCTGCTTCCAACGGACACCCTAAAGGGTGAGCTACTAGTGCCGTTCAATTTCAAGTAGTTCCAACTTTCGTCACCAGATATCAATGATACCTAGTGGCGAACGTTGGAACTTTGATAGAGCGTTCTGACGAAATCTAACCTAACAAATTTTGCTTTACACAAGTTTAGTCTGTGAAAGGATCTTCAATAATTTTACCTTTTTTTGTCACATATTTCAGGCATTTTTAATACATAATAAATAAATAAATAAATATCTTCCTGATTCTTAGCACCTAAAAATCCGAGCCTTACTTATTATAATCTATAATACGCTAAGGTGTATGTTTCACAAAACTCAAGCTGCTAAACCAGAGGGAGTTAGAAGATGTGGTTTGTACCAAAATGTTCCAAATCGTCTCAATAGTACAGGAAAATTTTTGTATTTATTGAAAAGTAAACGGAGATAGCCTATATCTATTTGTTTATAAAGTGCTTAAACAAATACATAAGATAATAGCCCCTGGCATCGCGTAAAGCCAGCATAGCACTAGTGCTATGCTCATAGTCTTAAAATGGTTGACAACAACTAATTCCGTCAGTCCAATGCAATCTGGATTTTAAAAAAAATATTCAACCGGGCCTGTATCAGAAGTAAGGAAGGAAATGAAGGAAGCTTTTAGTTTTACGTGACCGTTAATCATAAGATCATGAGCCACGGGACCTCCTTTTTACGTGGAATACGAACCACAGGACATGGCATTTCACTTCGAAAATCTCACATGCATTGAGAAGTGGTAGTAGCAGTAGTTGTAGTAGTAATAAAAGTTCAAGTACATAGGTCAAAAACATTGTGCATATTGCATGATATATTTTCATTGCAGTATGATGAAATTTCGTTAACTCTAACATGTTTGTACCGTGCACTGTTATCGGACAAGGAGTTTGTGCATACAACCTGATCAAATGCGGGAAACGGCCAAACCCCTGCTGTCATTGCAGCACATCGAACCAGACCATCAGGCACATTGTCGAAGATTGCAAAGTAAGAGCGTACCTAGGTGACCCTAACGACATTTTCAGTGCTACACCATCGAGCCTGAACTGGAGAAATAGACTGGACATAAGGCTGTAATAAGGTTGATATCTGTACTTGTATGTACTTGTTATTCATTCATTCATTCATTCAATTTCGCTAATCGGCCAACTAGGGACCACCATAAACCTCATTTTTCATTGTGGTACTTGTTCATTTTCCCCTTGATCCACATTGTCTTCATGAGCTCACTGTGTTTAGCACGACGTTCTTCTGTCCATTTCACACCAGTTGTCCGTTTTTCGTCCCGGAAAGTCCCAAATGTCTTGATGGCTGCTCTATAAAGATTTCGGTCTTGTGCATCTTCTGCTCGTATACCCATTTCTTTCAGATCTTTCAGGACGTTAACATACCATGGCATTGTCGTTTTTGGTTTTGAGTCGAATACACTGAAGATACGTTTCGCCCATCGGGAGTCGATCATCCGTCGTAAATGTCCGTAGAAGCAAACTCTGCGTTTTCGCATTGTGTCTGTGATCTTCTCTATCTTCGAGTATATTTCTTGCCTGGATTTTCTGATGTAGATGCCATTTTTGTAGTCCGGGCCAAGTATGATGTGTAGGATCTTTCTTTCTTTCTTTCTTTCTTTCTTTCTTTAGTTCTTTCTTTCTTTCTTTCTTTCTTTCTTTCTTTTCTCTCTAACTTCGTGAGCAAACATTTCTCGGATAGGATAAGGCATTCAGATGCATATAGCGGTACTGGTTTGATGACAGTGTTGTGGTGACGAATTTGTGTGTTCATAGAAAAGCACTTTTTGTTATATATGTTGCGGGTGGTTTGGAAAGCGACTTCCATTTTCTTGCTTCTTGCTTCTATGGCTTCCTTGTCAAGACCATTTTGCTGGATCCATTCCCCAAGATATTTAAATTTAAATTTATATACTTGTTATTATTATTATTATATTTATTTATTTATTTATTCGTTAATTCCCCATAAGGAGAGCGTTACAACACAATCAATTTTCAAGTTTCATTCTGGACCTTTCTTCTTTTTTCCCAAAAACCTCTCATATACACACTATGTTTCCTCTTTCTCTCTTCTGTCCACCTCTTTGCTGGTTGTCTCTCTTTGGGAGTTTGCTCAAACTTCTGTAGTCTAAGTTTTTCTCTGTATGTGCTCCTGTCTGCAATGTCTTCTGTAGATATGTTTAGTTTCTTAAGGTCTTCCACGGTTTCCTTTACCCAATTGGTTTTTAGTGTGCTATTCGTAACTATATTAAAAAATTTCTATGTCAGTCTGTCTTCGGTCATCCTATGTATATGTCCATAAAATGTTGCCCTTCTTTTCCTTATGTTGTTTGTAATCGTCTCTGTCTGTTTGTACAGTTCTATTGTCGGTCTCTTCATCCATATTCCCTCTTTCTGAACTGGCCCGTAGATCTTTCTCAGAAATTTTCTCTCTTGTTTCTCTAATTCCTTGATTTTTGTTCGCCCCTTGATTGCTGTCGTTCCTGAAGCGTATAAGGCCTCTGGTAAGACTACTGTACGGTAGTGTCGTAATTTGGCATTGATGGAAATACTTTTTTTTATTGTAGTGGTTCCATATTATATTATTATTATTATTATTATGTTTCATGTGTAATGCCATACGCTACATAAACAAATAAAAACAGTTATCGGGTAAAGCACTTGTATTATAATACAAATACTACACATACGCTTGCAATATGCAAACCTTTTTTTGACCAGTGTAGTAAAATCAATTTAAGATTGTTAAATTATTTGCTGAAATACTATCACACAGTAGTTACTTTATTTCTATAAGGCTTCTCATCTGTTCAGAAAGTTAGAAGTAGTTTTATTTAAAAAAAAAAAGTCAACCCCTGGCACTATCCAGCCCATGACGGGCTAAGGCCGACCAAGCGACCGCTGCCCAGCTATTTGGCCTGCAGATATTGGGGTGACGCGTGATCAGCGCGTCGGGTCCCCTCGGCCGTTAATCTTGGTATTCATGATCGGGGCGCTGTCTCACTGTCAGACAGCTACTCAATTGTCCTCACGAGGCTGAGTGCACCCCGTTCCAACCCTCACGTCAGTTTTAAAATCCCTGACGGAGCCAGGGATCGAACCCGGGGCCTCCGGGTGAGAGGCAGGCGCGCTACCCCAACACCACGGGGCCGGCTAGTCGTTTTATTACATTCTTTAAATTATAAATTAGTTCTAATGAATCGAACAGCTGTATATTGAAGGCAGCGTGTCTGCAAATTGAAAAGGTCATAGAACAGGTTTCCGTGAGAATCAGCAATCAGCCCCATTCTTGCAGTGCTGTGAGGGTAATCAATGGTAGACTGTATCGATTCTGGATAATTACTATATAGACCAGGATTAACCATGGAAGCAGGTCATGACCAAAAACAGAGCACTTCCAGACTAAGAAAAAAAACACACAATCGAAATCCCTTTTCCTTTCATAGAAATTAACTCATTTTAAAAGATGGTATATTGGCCTCGCCCGGTATCCTTAACTGTTTACCCACGGTAAACTTTAAACGCGCACGAACGGCAGGTCCCAGACGCAATTCAGAAAAGCCGAGGTGAACAACGAAACTCCAAACACATATACTCTTCTATGAAGATTTAACTCGACACAACTCGACAGTTTGATGCTGGCCGAATTTCGTAAACTCACACCGAAGCTAGTAATCTAAATTTCCACTGAATGGAGATTGTTGGAAGAAATTGAAACGTAAAACACTTACAGTAGGCGATGTATTACAGATCGAGATATGCTGTCGCGGACCTTTTTGTAGCACTTTTCATGCTGAACAGTTCTTACACTCATATTAGGCTATATAGCTATTTTTAACGGTTTACCCAACGTAAGGTTTTTATTCGACTCGATTCACTGAAATTCTTACTGCTCTGCTTCCTTTGGTCAGAAATGATTGTTTCTCTACAGAAACCTTCCTCGAGAAATCCTTTACAGAATGGTAAAAAGCGCATCAAAATCCATCCAGTGGTTCTCGAGATTACCCGTTACATCGAAGTATCGGGGACTTTGTTTTATATTATGGAGAGATTACAATCCCCTTCTCTCTTAACTTAGGGGCAATTGACCTCGTAGTTCTACCCCTTAAAACCTCAATAACTAACTAACGCTGAACTTAAATATAATGTATAGATAGCATTGCAGCAATTCTTTTAGTGTTGCCTTATTGACAATTGATATTATTTACTTACTCCATGGCGCTACAACCCGGGGTGGGTTTTGGCCTCTTGGACAACTGCTCTCCATGTTGGTCTATCCATCGCCTTGCTCCTCCATCCTCTCACTCCCATTGCGTCGAGGTCTGCAGTCACACCATCCAACCATCTCTTTTTAGGACGTCCTTTCCTCCACCTGGAGAATAGCCTCCCTTTCAACATTCTCTTGGGCATCTGGCTCTCCGGCATCCTCTCTATATGTCCCAACCATTGGATTCTCTGTGCCTTTATAAACTTTACGATATCTTGTTTTCCAATCAATTCGTTTAGTTCATGGTTATATCGTATTCTCCATCCATCTTCCTCTCTAACAGGGCCATATATTCTTCGCAGTATTTTCCTTTCAAAACACTTCACAGTATTCTCATCATCCATAGTTAATGTCCAAGCTTCAGAGCCATAGGTCACTACTGGTCTTATCATTGTCTTATATATCTTCATTTTGGTTGTTCGCGATATAAGTTGATTCCTGAGCATCTTGATGTTTGCATAGTATGCTCTGTTTCCAGCCTGTAATCGATCTTTAATACAGTTTGTCATATCACACTGGTTGTTAATAAGTACTCCTAGATACTTAAATTGTGTCACACCCTCAAATGTCTTATCGCCTATTTTAATATCATGCGGGGCTCTTCTTGTGTTAGATGTGGACATTACCATGCTCTTAGTTTTACTCTCATTCACTAATAACCCAATATTTGTAGCCTCTTTCTCTAATTCTAAATATACTCTTTTCAGTGTACGCTTCTCTCTTGCTATGATCACTACATCATCTGCATAAGCACAGATCTGACTTGATTTGTTAAAAATAGTGTCTCCCTGGTCCACTTTACTGATTGCTTTATGTAGTGCAAGGTTAAAGAGTACTGCAGACAATCCATCTCCTTGTTTTACACCCATATTAATTGTAAAGGGTTTACTCAGCTTATTTCCATTTTTCACTCGTGCCCATGTGTTATCTAGAGTCATCCTTATCAGCCGGATTATCTTTCCAGGTATCCTCATTTCTCCTAGTAATTCATATAGTCTTTCTCTACATACACTATCGAAAGCTTGTTTAAAATCTATGAAGAGCATGTGGAGGTCAATATCATGTTCATAAAACTTTTCCATCATCTGCCTAATTACAAAGATTTGATCCGTTGTACTCCGGTTGGGTCTAAAACCACACTGATATTCACTCAGAATTTCTTCTGAAAATATCTTCATTCTTTCTTTCATGATACCTGATAGAATCTTGTAAATAACATTCAATAGAGTAATTCCTCTGTAATTCTCACATGCTAGTTTATCTCCTTTCATAAATATAGGGCATATTATTCCTCCCCTCCATCCATTTGGCATGTTCTCTTCTTCCCATATTCTTTCCAATAGTTTATGTATTCTATCTTCCAATGCCGCTCCTCCATATTTTATCATTTCTGCTACTATACTCTCTTCCCCTGGTGATTTGTTGTTTTTCATTTTCTTCATTACATTTGCCACTTCAAATTTTGTAGGACTCGTAATACTTGCATTCTCATTCTCTGATTCTGTAGGACTCGTAATACTTGCATTCTCATTCTCTGATTCTGATCTAATTACTTCTTGTCTCTCGTTTTGTTGCATGTTGTTCAATTTCTGGCTCTACACTTTCACTTAGAAGTTCCTTAAAGTGTTCAGACCATCTATCTAACACTTTGTTCTCATCATTCAGTATAATCCCTTGTCTATCCTTGCATCTTCTTTCCCTAGGTTGGAAACCTTTCCCCATTTTACCAATTGCCGCATAGAATTTTCTTACTTCACTTCCCTGGTTTAATTCTTCTATTTCTATAAATTGTTTCTTTATGTGTTCCTTTTTCTTTCTTCTACATACTTTGTTGGCATTCAACCTCAGTTGCCTATAATGTTCACTGTTGCTTCTTGTTTCTCTCAAAATCATCTTTTCTCTTGCTCTATTCTTCTCTTCTATTGCTTCCCTACACTCTTGATCAAACCATTCATTCCGGGTTTGCTGCCTCTTTCCGATTATTTCTTCTGCAGCCAGTTTAACTACTTCCTCTATTTTCTTACACTCTTCATTGAAATCATCTCTCTCTTTTTCTTCTTCTAATTTCTTTTGTATTTCTCTCTGATATTCTTCCTTAATTCTTTCATCTCCTAGTCTTTCAAAGTTTATACTGTTCTTCCAGGTTTCAGATTCTGTTTTCGTTTTAGCCAGCTTTTTTCTAAGTACTGCTTTGACTAGATAGTGATCTGAATCACAATTTGGCCCTCTACAACTCCGCACATCTATAATTGATGAAGAGTATCTTGCATTGATTAACACATGGTCTATTTGATTCACGGTTGTAGAATCAGGAGCCTTCCAAGTACCTAGATGTATTCGTTTATGTGGGAAACATGTGCTTTTGATCACCATATTGTTCCTGATGGCAAAATGCCCAAGTAGTGTGCCATTCTGGTTACTAACATCATGTAGTGTATGTTCCCCTGCACATCTCATCAATAGATCCTTCCCAATCTTTGCGTTAAAGTCACCCATTATTATCAATGTATCGTATCTCTGTATCTCACCGCATATCTGTTCCAATTGTTCATAGAACTCTTCCTTCTCATCCTCATCTTTCTCTTCAGTTGGTGCATACACTGACAATATGGATATGTTCCTGAATCTTCCTTTGATGCGCAATTTACAAAATCTTTCATTTATGGCTTCATATTCCATAATACTATTCCTTACTGACTTGGATACCATAAATCCTGTACCATGTTGTCCTGTTCTGCTATTTGGACCACTATACAATAGTGAATATTCCCTTTTATCTATCCTTCCTTGTCCTTGCCATCTTACCTCTTGAAACGCTACAATGTCTAAATTAAATTTAGTTATCTCTTCTCCTATTTCATTCATCTTTCCTGGTCTCAACATCGTTCTTACATTCCACGTCGCAATATACAAATCTCTTTTCCGTAATCCAGGCCGAGGTTGTCTTCTGTTAAATCCGTCCTTCCGAGGCAATTGTCCTTGTTTCGTAACAGTTTCTTTTTTTTTATGGTGTGGGGTTGTTATCCCCACGTCCAACCCCCAATCTGGAGGGCCAGAGTATCCCGTTTAGTCTGGATCATCACCTTCGACCTGTCCGGCTTGGGAGACCCTACCAGTAGCTAAGCTACCGCCGGCATAGCTCTCAGGATCATTTGACCACGCAAGCTCCACCACCGCGTCAAGGTAAGGATACCATTGGTGGAAGACAATTGATATTACAACTCCTAAAATTACAATAGTTGGTGATTTGTGAGTGATTCTATACACATATTTTCTTTACATCACAAAAGTTGTTGTCAGAGCACCTTGTGGACGAGACAAAGCTTATTTTCAGCCCCTCAATGTGAGAAACAAAACTCACCACATTTTAAGTTTCGGAGATATTCCCAGAAAACTAATTTCATGCAAGCCCGTTACCATGGCAACAGTATCTCAAGAGATGACGCCCAATTTTCCGTCTATTTCTGTAGAAAGCATTGCCACTCCATTTATTACATTTCTGCGAAAGTAAGCAAATGGCTATAAGGTTATCACGGAACCAACGTAGGCTGTACAACTCATCAATACGTATAATCAGCTTAAGGTGGTCAAGGGGTACCCTAAAAAATTTTCACGCGAATTTCACGTGCGATATGTCGTATAGAAGGTCTATTATATCTACCAACACGCATTCACAATCTAGGTCTCCTATATGGTTACCTTTAGGGGAGGGGGGGGGGCAGATGACCTCGTAGTTCCGCCCCTTATAACAACAATAACTAACTAACTATATGGTTACCACGACAACAAGCATTCGGTTACCATGGCAATAAGAATTTGTCATCTAGGATACTCCTATATGGTTACCATGGCAATAAGTATTCGTCATCTATGATACTCCTATATGGTTACCGTGGCAACAAGTATTCGTCATCTATGATACTCCTATATGGTTACCGTGGCAACAAGTATTCGTCATCTATGATACTCCTATATGGTTACCGTGACAACAAGTATTCGTCATCTATGATACTCCTATATGGTTACCGTGGCAACATGTATTCGTCATCTAGGATACTCCTATATGTTTACCATGGCAACAAGTATTCGTCATCTATGATACTCCTATATGGTTACCGTGGCAACATGTATTCGTCATCTAGGATACTCCTATATGTTTACCATGGCAACAAGTATTCGTCATCTAGGAGACTCCTATATGGTTACCGTGGCAACAAGTATTCGTCATCTATGATACTCCTATATGGTTACCGTAGCAACAAGTATTCGTCATCTAGGATACTCCTATATGTTTACCATGGCAACAAGTATTCGTCATCTAGGATACTCCTATATGGTTACCATGGCAACAAGTATTTGTAATCTAGGATACTCCTATATGGTTACCGTGGCAATAAGTATTCGTCATCTAGGATACTCCTATATGGTTACCGTGGCAACAAGTATCGATCATTTAGGCCAAAAAATTCTCCATGATTCAATATTTCTCAGTGTACTGGGGAAATTTAATTATAGCATTTTATATTCTTTTACCGGACAACATAATTCGGACCTCTCTCACTAGAATGCATTCAAATAGATTTCGAAATCAAACAGGGAGAAAACATTCACTGAAAGTCAAGACATAGCACGGTGTGGTGGTTTGAAATGAGGTCATTGAGAAGTGCAGTGTCTGAGGACATGTGACAGAAGGATTGGCGGGGCCGGAAGAAGGAAGGGCGTCATCACCAGCCAAGCTAGTCGCGTGGAAAATTAAACGTGTCTCGGGTTAGCACAAATAAACGCGAGGGACCGCGGATACAAATACAGGACAGACATGGTGGTGTCGCATTTATTATCTCTGAGACAGGAACTAGCAAGTAACGACGACACGTGTATAGCTGGGCATAAACTGATAGCAGCCTTATTTGCATTGCTAGTCGACACGCAGACTCAGGTCAATGATACTGTGTTTGGAGAGTTCTTTCCCAAAACAAGCATCAGAAATTTTGACAATATTTCCACACTATACAAATTGCCCCTTTTCACTACAATTATTGGACATAAAAGGCGTTAGATGTGCTGCTTCAGTTTCCTTTCAAAAATAATTCATTTCATCAAACTTGGGCGGTCAATGCATCCGAGATTCTTCAAGTGAAATGCCATGTCCTGTGATTCGGATTCTACGTAAAAAGGAGGTCTCATGATCGCGAGATTGACGATCACGTAAAACCACAAGCTTCCTTCCTTATCATTAAGGCCCGGAAGTTCATGCACTATTAAATGAATAAATGTGCATGCAAATATGCACTAATGATTGATCAAATACATATCACGTTTCAAACAATATGCACTATGAAATAACTACGACAATACGATCACTCCGTATTCTTTAGCGTTTCTATTTTGAATATCAAGAAAATATGAACAAACGGATATAATTACGAGCGCTGTTTTTTAAGTAATACCCGTTGTGATATTACGCCGTTGCAGCGCTGCGGTCGGCATTCCGTGCAGGTGCGCTGTGTACCTGCATCTAATGGCAAGGCTGAGACACCATTACGGCAACAGTCGCCCTTGTGTGGATGTGTTGACAAGCTTTTGAAATGGCATCGCCGATCGCGAGTCCCGCCGACCCATAAACGAGAGAGAAAACTCCCCTGTAAGATATCCTGCCTTTTGGCCACCACTGTCAGGCAAATTGCGTATGTGGTCAGGAGAACTCCTAACCATACGCACTTCTCCTCGTAAGCATGCAATTTGCATGGCAACAGTCGCCCATGTGTCGGTGTGTTGACAAGCTTTTGAAATGGCATCACCAATCGCGAGTCCCGCCGACCCGTAAACGAGAGAGAAAACTCCCCTGTAAGATATCCTGCCTTTTGGCCACCACTGCCATGCAAATTGCATGCTTACGAGGAGAAGTGCGTATGGTTAGGAGTTCTCCTGACCACATACGCAATTTGCCTGACAGTGGTGGCCAAACGGCAGGATATCTTACAGGGGAGTTTTCTCTCTCGTTTACGAGTCGGCGGGACTCGCGATTGGCGATGCCATTTCAAAAGCTTGTCAACACACCGACACATGGGCGACTGTTGCCGTAATGGCGTCTCAGCCTTGCCAATGGATGCAGGTACACAGCGCACCTGCACGGAATGCCGACCGCAGCGCTGCAAAGGCGTAATATCACAACGGGCATTACTTAAAAAACAGCCCTCCTACAACTAAACATATACCTTTCGTGAAATATCTCAACTAAGAAACAGTTCTAAATAGTAGGAAATGGTATTTTATGGAACTTCGAGCGATGTTGACCATCAATAATAATTTTATTATGTTAATTTTTAAGGATAAATGATTTACAATTTTAATAGTCGTTGAATTTTTAAAAATGAAAATTATTTATAATATTTACATAGTGAATGCTGAAAAAAATAATTGATATTAATTTGCAAAAAGGACTGAAACGTACTCGGTATTAAGATACTTTCAGTATTATTCTGTGATGGACTCTCTGAGTCCGAATCGAAATATATGACTTTAAGAATATGATGTAATAAAAAGCGCTTCAAAACAATAGCTATTTAGAATATACGCCCTTCTTAAGCAGAGATATGCACTTAAACAGACAAAGAAGAAGAATATGATGCATTGTGCAAAACAATCAAAATATGCATAGATATGCAAAAATATGATTTTGCATTAACTTCCGGGCCTTACATATCACATACAATTTCTTGATGTTGTTGTTGTTGATTCATTTAGGGTTTTGCGAGATCGTGGTCATGTAGCACCGTGTACTTGGGTATGTGAGGAATACTACCATCCTGACAAAATACACAGCCCAATTTTCCACCTGCTCCAATTTAGTTCCTCCTACCTGACATTCAACACTGGTCAACAAAAGTGTGGAATAGCATAGATTTTATTATTATGACTTCTTATAACAAACCCATTGAGGTTTATACAATAACTTATTAACAAACTAAACATCAGTCGTTCTGAAAACAATAACAATCGTGGTTAGATAACAATGAAACGGTACAAAAACAAAGCGAACTCGCTTCTAAGTGTCCCTTTTGAAAACAAAATCATTGACAATCCGCATCTCATGATGACCAGTATCAGTCTTTAGTAGTCCTCCACGCACACCGAGGAGGCATGCTCTGAATGAGACCATCAAGTGTATCTTGGTTTTTATTTTTTAATTCTTTTATTTTTCATTTTTAGCGTATGGCATTTAGTGCCGGGAGTGTCGGAGAACATGTTCGGCTCGTCAGAGGCTGTAGCTGCTTCTATGCGGACACACACCCATGCGGTGAGCTACAATTACCGTCGCGTGTGGAGTGTTATCTAGGGAGAAAAATATGATTGTATGGACGAGGAATTGGAAGGTAGTGGCTGTGGCCTACAGTTAGGGACCAACCCCGGCATTTACCCAGAAGGAAGATGGGAAACCACAGAAGATCACCTTCAAGGTTGCCGGCGGGGGGATTCGAACCTCGCCTCCCGGATGTGAGCGACTGCTTACAGCCACGCCGTAACTAACCCGGTATCTTGGGGGTAAAGAGGTCCCAATCCTCATTGCAGCGTCAGCATACAATTGATGACGGTAGTCCAAACTTTTCTTGAGCAGTGTATTTTATTGAGTTAGAGTTGTCAACAAATTAATAAATATGAAACATCACTCGTTTAATTGAGCTAATATTTAATGGAGAATGGGTAAGTACTAAGGCCGTACTATATTGTTTTTACACTTTATTTTGTTCTACCCGGAGCCTCCGTGGCTTAGGCGGCAGCACGCCGGCCTCTCACCGCTGGTTCCGTGGTTCAAATCCCGGTCACTCCATGTGAGATCTGTGCTGGACAAAACGGAGGCAGACAGGTTTTTCTCCGGGTACTCCGGTTTTCCCTGTCAAAATTTCATTCCAGCAACACTCTCCACTATCATTTCATTTCATCTGTCATTCATTTAATCATCTTAATCATCAAGTGTATCTTGGTTTTTATATTTTAATTCTTTTATTTTTCATTTTTAGCGTATGGCATTTAGTGCCGGGAGTGTCGGAGGAGTGCGTCTGGCCTCGGCAGCCGGCACAGTTCATATCCTCGCCGCTAGATGGGGGCTTCATTCATTCCATACCTGACCCGGTCGGAGACTGGAAGCAGGTTGTGGATTTTCATTTTCATTTTGTTCTACCCAAATGAAGTAGAGATCCGACCAGCTAGGAAGGAGTTTGACCACGCATGCGCACTTACGACGATCCAGCGCAGCGTAGTCCCGCCTTCCAGAGCTCGTGTTGCAAGGACACTACAGTGCATAAGTTTAAAACTCAGCTGTTTAGACGCGCGCGCTGCGTTTCTAATTTCCCGTGGTGTAACTGTGGTTTGTGGTGCACGTTAGGCCTGTCTGTGATAGTATGGAAGGCGTTAAAAGTAACCTGCATCGTAAGGTCCTAAAGGGTCAGACTCGTGCAGCAATCTCGAACGTTATGGATTTTATGGAAAGGGAGGCATTGGAAGAAAAGTTCGTGATGGATTGTAAGAAAGTGCAGGAAAGAGTAGCAGCAGCTGTTGGAGTGTCAGAAAGTTCTGTGGCACGGATTAAGGGTGAACAGCGAAAAGCGATATAATTAGGTAAACCTTTGGATAGTCTGTTTGAAACACCAAACAAAAAACGAAAGCGCACAAAGACTGTTACTGGACTGGACGACTTTGACGAAGGTGTCATACTGCGTATTATTAACAATTTTTATTTAGTTGAAAAATGTTTGCCTACAGTTCCGAGAATTCGTGCGAAAATGGAGAAAGACTTATTATGTTCTAACTCCTTAATCTGTCTACCATCTGTAACGCTTCTAAATAAATACATTTCGGCTGGGTATGTCTGTAATTTACAGCTGGAATGGAATTCCACTAACTGAAAATCTGCGGAGTTACACGTCCGCTATGACAAAAATTTCGGGTCGACTGCACGTCGCCACAACACCGAGCGAGAAGCGTTCTCACTCCCACGGTTCAGCTTTCTCACTCGCACATTTCCCTTCACCAGCCGTCTTCCTAAATGGCCCGATCTCTACATGACACATCAGTTGTTACGTTCAATTTCTTAACATAATCTCCTTGTAACTTGATGCACTTTTGCCATCGATGTGTCAGTCTCTCCAGACACGATCCAGCCGACTTCATGGCTAGGCTTCTGACTGGTGTTGAGACATGGCTCCATTACCATGAGCCACAAACGAAACAACAATCGATACAATGGAAGCATAGGTGCAGTCCACCGCCAACGAAATGTCTAACAATGCCATCAGTTGGCAAGCGAAAGGCGACAGTGTTCTGGGACACACACGGTATCATTCTCATTGACTGGCTGACATTGGGAGCCACGATTGACAGTGCAGTATATGTGGCAACCCTTAAGCGCTTATGTCGTGCCATTCAAGCTAAGCGGCCAGGAAACTGGGCTAAAGGTGTGCTTCTGCAACATGACAATGCCCGCCCCCACACTAGCCGATAGACCACCACAGCCATTGATCAAATGGAATTTACTGTGCTGCCACACCCACCATACTCTCCCGACTTGGCACCAAGTGATTATTACCTGTTCGGGAACATCAAGAAACCTCTGCGTGGTCGCTGTCAAGGCATGGGTACGCAGCACTCCGAAAGAATGGTTTCAGGAAGGTCTGGAGAGACTGACACATCGATGGCAAAAGTGCATCAAGTTACAAGGAGATTATGTTGAGAAGCTGGACGTAACAACTGATGTGTAGTGTACTTTATTTGGGTAGAAGAGAAAGTGTAAAACAATAGTACACTCCTCGTATAAATGAATATCGCACAATACAAGGTGTCCGGGTTAAAGGTATAATAATATAAAATTTAATAACTTTAGAAATAATGGAGATATTTATTGACGGTTTGTTTCTACAACTAGGGTAACTCAAAATGTTTTCTGTGTTCGCTTGCGGTGGTACCACTTGCGCATGCGCGTAACTGCATTGTTCACGAGAAGCGCGCCAGTAGCCATGTGGACTCCACAGCAGAAGGTGTTCTGTGTGCTTTCGCTTGCGGAGCTAAAATCCGTTACACTAGTACAACGTAGATTTCGGCGTGAGTAAGGACTGTTACCAACTGATGATGTTCCCACTTTCGTATCAAATGGAATTTCTTGCATCGTGAGTTCCGAGATCGCTGGATTGGGAGAGGTAGTCCATCATTTGCTTGACCCCCTAGAAGCCCCGACATTACGCCACTTGATTTTTCCTGTGGGGGTTTGTCAAGAATCAAGTGTACCAGACACCAGTTCGTGATCTACCAGATCTGCGTCATCGCATTCGTGCAACTATTGCAAATGTTACGCCTACAATGCTGCAGAACACTTGGAGAGAAGTGGAATACAGATTAGATGTCTGTAGCGCCACTAATGGTGCGCATATCGAGATGTATTAGGTATGTAAAGACACATTTTGAGTTACCCTATTCGTAGAAACAAACCGCCAATAAATACCTCCACTACTTCTCAAGTTATTAAATTTTATATTATTATACCTTTAACCCGGACACCTTGTATAAGTAAGGTTCGGCTGTAATCTACTATCAAATTGATCGTCACTCATGTGGATAGTTTTCTTCTGTCCGTGGATGCACAGAGTTTAGTTCTTAACGGTACAGAACTGTTTTTCAACAACTCAACGTAGCTGCTATGTCAAGGAGCATTACACACGTCAACAAAGCAATTACCATGCCTACTATGGCAAGCAGGGAGGAGCCTGCTTTGTTTACGGATATCGTAAGTTCTTATACACACATCTTAAAAGGACAATTAGTACACGTCTAAGTCCCAAATACATGGACGTAGTCAGAGGTAGCTTATGAAAGAGTCTGCTTTGTTGCGTAGAGGTTAGCATTCTTGACCGTCACCGCAGCGGGCCGGGTTCAATTCCAAGCTCTGTCGCGAAATTTAATTCTGGTCTGAGGGCTGGACCGGTTAGTTAGTTATTGTTCTTTTAAGGGGCGGAACTACGAGGTCATCTGCCCCGTTTTTACAAAGAAGGAAGAAAGGAAGCTTGTAGTTTAACGTGACCGTTAATCTAGAGATCATTAGCCACGGTACCTCCTTTTTACGTGTAATCCGAACCACAGGACGTGGCATTTCACTTTGAAAATCTCACATGCATTGACCGGGAATCGAACCCGGACCGCCTTGGTGAGAGGCATACAGCTAGACCGCTGAGCCACCACGCCCCCTTTTTTATTTTTTTATTTTTTACAAAGATTAAATTATACAAATTAGGAGTATATCATTAAATTTTGAGGTGAAAACCTGATTTTTAACAATGACCTGAAAATAATAAAACAAAAAATAAAAAAATACTAATAATTATAATAAGAAACAAAAATATAGGGAAAACAAGAATTCAATTATCAAAAAAGAACTGAGTCTTTGAGTCAATATTCACTTGTAAATTTAGATTGCTGTTCCTAACCCACTCTCACTTGTAAAGCGGATGACGAGATCAGCAGCCACCGCGTCATCGGCTAATATAAGTTTTAGTGTCATCTGCAAACCAAGGTTCTTTCGTAAGTCAGCAAGATCCACACACACTGTTAAAATGTGGGCCACGGTGAGTACGGTCCCCAGGTACAAAGAGGGAGGTCATACCTTCTCATTAGATACGAGTGGGTGGATCTTGCATGGCCTATCCTTTATTAGCCTACACAAAATGACTGACTCCGTCAGTGACCGGAAAGAGCCCCGACAAACGCGAGTAGTTCCCTTCATCGCTCTCCTGTTATTGGGCATTGGGTCAGCTATCCACTGAATCTCCCATAACGGACCGGGGTACACTCGCCTCGTGAGCCAACCAAAATCTGAGAAGAAAAGGGTTCTATTCCTACCTCAGCCATCGTGGAAGTGGTTTTCCGTGATCCCCCCCACTTCTACTCCAGGCAAATGCCGGGATGGTTTCCTAACTTAAGGCCACGGCGTGGCGGCTTCCTACCCAAAATTCTGCCTCAATTAAAAATACACACACTAGTAGACATCACAGTGACACAGATTATTGGACAAAACTTCTACACACACCCAAGTACACGTAGCTACATAACCACGATGTCGCCAAGCCCCTATAAGAATCAACAACAACCTACGCAAGAAGGTGTTCCGAGTGCACCCTCTGTCATATCGTCAGCAACCCCGTGGTCCACCCCCAATGAGTCAGGTTGTTGTTTGAGTCTTCATTCTTTCGACTGGTTTGTGTGCAGCTCTCCATGCTTTCCTGTTCTGAGCTAATCGGTTCATCTCTACATAGCTACCACACTCTACATCCGAGGCAATCTGTTCAACATATTCACCCTCGTCTACCCCTACTGTTCTCATCCTCGACCCTTCCTTCTATAACTAAGTTTTCAATTCCTGGTTTTCTTAGTACGTGTCCTACCAGCCTATCTCTTCTCTTTATTAGCAGTTGCCAGAAACATCTCTCCTCTCCCACTCGTTTTAATACCTCTTCATTCGTAACCCTATCTACCCATTAACCCTATCTACCCATCTGATCATCATTCTCCTGTAACACCACATTTCAAACGCTGCAATTCTCTCCTTTTTTCCTGCACCAATAGTCCAAATTGCACCTCCATAGAGCGCCACGCTCCAGACAAAGGCTTTAAAAATGACTTCCTAATACCTAAATCTATATGCGATACCAACAAATTCCTTTTTCTGTAGAAACGCTTTCCTGGCCCGTACTAACCTACTATTTATATCCTCTTTGCTTCGTCCATGACTGGTTATTTTGCTTCCCAAGTAACAGAAGTCACTGGCTGGCTGCGTGGCTCAGGGGTAACGTTCTCGCTTGTTGGGCCCAAGGTTGCAGGTTCGTATCCTGGCCCAGTCAGCTGGCATTTGAGGGTGCGCAAATGCGAGGGAGCCGTGTCCGTAGATTTACTGGCACGTTAAAGATCCCCTTCGGGGAAAAATTCCGGCACCCCGGCGTCTCTAAAAGCCAGTGTAGTTAAAAGGGACGTAAAACCAATAACATTATTATTTAACAGAAGTCACCTGCTTCCTTTAGCTATTTACCTGCCAATTCGACACCCATAGGGGTTTCTGATTTCATTCGACTGCATTGAAATATTTTTGTTTTATATTTATTAATTTTCATCATGAATTCTTTCCTCATGACAAATCCAAACCATTTAAAAACTCATTCAACTCCTCTGGTGTGTCGGCTAAGATGACGATGTCATCAGCAAATCTCAGAGTTGAAATTATTTCTCCTTGAATCTTTACTCCTACTTGGAAATTTTCTCAATTTCTATCATTGCTTGTTCAATGTGTAGTCATGTAAAATTTAAATATTCCGCGATTGGACGCATGACCAGCGCAACGATACCCTCAACCGTAATATCTAGGTTTTTGGTCATGGAGTGCTACTTCCTAGATCAAGCAGTTATTAATTTGTATTCACGAAGCTTATGCAATCCGTTTCAGACCATTAATGATATTACACCTTTTTAACCTAAAAACTGATGCATCTGACATGACTTGACATGACATCACTACGATCTTAGTCTTAATTGTGTTGTTACTTTGTAGCCCTTATTTATTTATCGTATGGCTTTTAGTGCCGGGAGTGTCCGAGGACATGTTCGGCTTGCCTGAGTCTGTAGCTGCTTCCAGCGGACACCGTTAGGGTGAGCTACAAGTTCCGTTCAACTTTGATAGAGCTTTCCGACAAAATCTAACCTAACAATTTTGTTTGACACAAGTTTAGTCTGTGGAAGGATCTTTTACAAGCCATAAATCTATGACATGGGACCGCCGGCTTTACTTCCCCTCCGAAGGAAGGTTTTTTTTAGCGTATGGCTTTTAGTGCCGGGAGTGTCCGAGGACATGTTCGGCTCGCCAGTTTTTTTTGTAGCTGCTTCGAGACGGACACCCAATGGGTGAGCTACAAGTACCGTTGGGGAGGGAAGGAGGGAAGTTGGATAGTAAGGACGAGGAGTTGGAAGGTAGCGGCTGTGGCCTATAGTTAGGGACCAACCCCGGCATTTGCCTGGAAGGAAGATGGGAAACCACAGAAGACCATCTTCAAGGTTGCCGGCGGGGGGATTCGAACCTCCTCGCCTCCCGGATGTGAGCGACTGCCATCAGTCACGCCGTAACTACCACGGCTAACTCACCCGGTTCCGAAGGAAGGTATACTGAAGGATCTTTAACGCTCTTAAAAATCCGACGACTTCAGCCGGGTTTGAACTCACTATCTTAGACACAGCAGTTCAGCATGCTACCAACTACTGAGGAGCTCGATATTTAGTGAGCTAGCGAATCACATGAAACTACTCTTTCATCAATGTTTCGCATGCTATGACCTGATTGTCCTTCACAATCTCGTCAATGTTACCGTATTAAGACCAATTATTTGATCAAATATTCTACGTATGACTCCTTTAACCATCACAGTAACTTACTACAATCTTATACCGAGACGACTAGACCAATTTACATAATTTTATCGGTCTACTTACTTGTCGCACAATGAAGGTTGTGTGGCACAAGAGCATGACATTGATACAAGTACACCGCAATCTCTACAACCCTTTTAAAACGGTAGCTTCACTTATTCTAAACATGACGTGCATTATTTAGCATTATTATGGCCCAGGAAAAAAACACTGAAGTTTCCAACATTGTAACTGGTCGAACACGGATTTTCATGGTCGCATTGCTGACAATGATGCTCGAACTCGGAATGCACGAGATTTAGAGATATTCAAGGACGAATAACTGGTATTACTCTACAGATTGGTCATACCATATCTTGATGAAAGACGTTTTTTTTAAAACATAGATATGTTTTTTTATTTTGGCTGGGGGTGTATCTGGAATTAGTGTGGACACTTTATTCATTCATTCATTCATTCGTTTATTTGCAATTGGGGGTGTGTCCCCTGGTGGCAAATTAGATATACATAACAAATAAATAATTGTACATAACAATTCACTAACAATTAAACTGGAGTATTTACACAAATAGTCAGTCTTTTCTTAAACACACCTATATGTTTGGGGAAAGGCTCTAAGACTGCGGCAGGTAGAGAGTTCCAATTATCAATGGCACGGTTTACGAAAGAATATTTACCATAATTTGTTCGCTGTGGTCGGCCCTTAACTTTGAAAGGATGATCGCTCCTACCCATGTAAGTAGGCTTTTCCATACGTTTGCTAAGCTCACCCCATGCTGGTTGATTTGTATACGTGTTGTACATAGCGCAGAGTCTAGATTTCATCCTCCTAACCTCAAGTGATTCCCACCCAAGTTTCTTTAACATACGGCTCACACTGCTCCTGGGATTAAAGTCACTGAGCACAAATCTAGCGGCCTTTCTTTGTACCATTTCCAACTCATTTATGAGCCCTACTTGATATGGATCCCAAACCGCCGAGGCGTATTCCAGAATAGGTCTTACAAGTGACAAATATCCTAATTCTTTAGCAGAGGTACTACTTCCTTTTAATACCCTCATTACAAAGTGCAGGGATTTGTAAGCTTTAGAAACTACACATCCTATATGACTACTCCATTTCATATCATTTCTTGCGTGAACGCCCAAATATTTGCAAGAATCTTCTTCTACAAGTATTTCTGAGCCAATGTTATATTGAAAATCTTGCCTTCGCACTTTCCCTATTTTTATTAGACTACATTTTCTTGTGTTTATTTTCATTTTATTTTCAATCGCCCACTTTAGGATGGGTTTAATTCCAAAACCTAGTTACCATGGCAACAAATTCAAGCGTACTTAGTACCGACTCGTTGAGGTGTAGAGAATAGAAGAATAGAGGAATGATATCCATGATTCTATGTTTTGATTCCAAAACATGATTTTTTAAAATTTAATTAAGTGTACTAATTTGCATTACTATGGCCCAGGGTAAAACCAGAAGCTGGCGGCTTGGGTGGCGTAGTTGGTAGCATGCTGAGCTTCTATGCCTAAGGTCGCAGGTACAAGCCCAGCAAAAGTCGTCGGATTTCTTAAGAGCGTTAAAATCCCTCAGTATGCCTTCCTTCGGAGGGGAAGTTAAGCCGGCGGTCCCATATCACAGATTTATGGCATGAAAAAGAACCTTCCACAAACTACACTTGTGTGATGCCAAAATTTGTAGGTTAGATTATTTGATAACGTTATATTAGTTCCAACGTTCGCTGCCAGGTGTTGACTGTGATGTCATCTAGTAGCCAAGTCCGCAAGCTACGTGTCGTGGACGGTAGCATTTGGCAGCAAAAGTAGGAAATACTTTAAATCATCGTCTGCAGTCCTTACTTGAATTAAAACAGATAACTCACACTAATACAGCCATCACAATTAACACCGGTTATCAGACGGATACTACACACACCAAAGTACACGGGGCTACATGACCGCGTTGTCACAGCCCCTAAACTAAGGACCCAACCAACCAACCAACCAACCAAATACCAGAAGCTTCCAACAATTTAATTTAAGATTGTGTATTTCATTTTTTAAATGTTATGCTGTGTCTTTAGTTAATGTATATTTGAATTGCATCAAATGGCCCATCAAGTTCAATTTCAAGTAGTTTCAACTTTGGCTACCAGAGATATCACTTGTGTCACTGACACCTTACGGCGATCGTCGGAACTTGATAGAGCGTTTCTAACCAAATAACTTACAAATTTAGCTCTGGAGGAAGGCATACTGAAGGGTTTTAACGTTCTTAACCCTAGAACACAAACCCTAATTTGGTAGTACATAAACACAAACCCTCGTAAAATTTACAACTATTTATTTCCATGATGAATAAAATGTAATTGCACACAAAACATAATATAAGAAGAACGTATTAATATATAAATTATGTTACAGAGTGTTAACTCCTAGGTTTTCAAATCCCTGGTGTCTCATTTACAGCAGTTAGTGCAAAGATTTGATCTATGTTCCTTGCAATATGCGCGGTGACATTCGCTGCAGTATGTTGTCGTCATTCGCCTTTTACCGACAGTAGTGGCTACGCGGGCTAAAGCGCAGCGTTAGGTCATGGGGCCAAGCTCTCTGCTGACTCGGTAGACGCGTGGGTTCGAGCCCCATGGTCGGCTGTCCTTGAAATGGTTTTCCGTGGTTTCCCCATTTTCAACACCAGGCAAATGCTGGGACAGTACCTTCTGACAGGCCACGGCCGCTTCCTTCCACATCCTTGCCCAGTTTCGTTCATCTTCATCCATTCCATCTCTCATCCCGACGAGCAGTTCGCCCACGGGCGTCGACTAGAAAGACCTGCACTCGGCCTCTCAGGAGGCTACACGACAAAAAAAATCGCCTTTTTCAATAACAGCACACATTACTTACCAGTATGTAGACTATATGACAAGTTCTGCGATTCTAAATACTTATTTCATTGAGAATAGTGCTGTAATTTAACTTTGTTACAGAACTTACCTTGTTAAGTTTAGCATACGTAGTCACAAATCGTCATAAATTTTACGACGCAAGGGTATTCAATTTGAAATGAACAGACTCACTGTATGCACGCACACTGACGAAGCTCGCGGTATTGTAGGAAGCTACAGCAACGTGGCGAGAAAAGCCTAGCAGATAGAGCCGTATTGCCAAGTATACGTCGTAAAAATTACGAGGGTTTGTGTTCTAGGGTTAAAAATCTGACGTCTTTGGCCGGGTTTGAACCCGCGATCTTGGGCATAGCAGTTCAGCATGCTACCGACTACGCCACTTAAAAGCCATGATGCTGTGTCTTTAGGAATCTTACAAGGAGAGGTCGTCATGTGGTTTACTAGAAAAATGGTGGGTTTGCTCTTCATAAAAATAATATTTTTCCCCAGGTTTGAGCGCTTTTGCCAATGGGTCTTGGTGTGCTCAAAATTGAATGTTTAAAATCAATCCTCAAACTATTTTAGTCTTATTCCCGCACACGCTCCTGGCTCATCTCCGTGGCGCAGTCGCTAGCGTGTTGACGTTGGAAATGGAAGTTACCGTGATCGGAACCTTCCTTGATCTTCGTTTATTATTTTATTTATCTTTCTTTGACATTTTTCCTTTTATTTTATGTTTGTGGTACAATATTTTAACATGGCAGATTACACCAAGTACTTTATTATTTCTTGTTGCTTTTTCTATTTACAATATTGAAAATGAAAATCCACAGCCTGCTTCCAGTCTCCGACCGGGTCAGGAATGGAATGAATGAAGCCCCCATCTAGCGGCGAGGATATGGACTGTGCCGGCTGCCGAGGCCTGACGCACTCCTCTGGGGCAATGATTAAATGAATGACAGATGAAATGAAATGAGAGTGGAGAGTGTTGCTGGAATGAAATGTTGACAGGGAAAACCGGAGTACCCGGAGAAAAACCTGTCTGCCTCCGTTTTGTCCAGCACAGATATCACATGGAGTGACCGGGATTTGAACCACGGACCCAGCGGTGAGAGGCCGGCGTGCTGCCGCCTAAGCCACGGGGGCTTTCTATTTACAATATTAATAAATTAATATTTACGTTATTGTTTACATACAGAAAGTTTAGCTTGATGGTGGGGCAGAGTGGAACAGAGAGAAGGGCTCTTGCGTTTCAGCATTAGACTCAGCGCCGTGCGAATGAACGTAGCGTCGCCGGCCACGCTGCATTTAAATTGTAACGAATAAAACTTACAACACGTTCAAGCGTCACGGACGAATATCGATGTTAAAATATTGTACATAGCTCCAAAACGAAGAGACCACAGGCAATACATTATAGAAAACACAAAGGACATTAAGGGATGTATCAGTAAAAGAAGAAAAAAGTGCTGACCAAGGTCTGACTCGAACTCGAAACCTTCAATTCCCTGCGCCACGGAGACGAGCCGGGAGCGTGTGCGGGAATAAGACTACAAAAGTTTGAGGATTGATTTTAAACGTTCAATTTTGAACACACTAAGGCCCATTGGCAAAAACACTCGAACAGGGGCAAAATATTTTTTTATGAAGAGCAAAACCTCCAAATTTGAACGCTTTTCTAGTAAACCACATGGCGACATCTCTTTGTTAGTAAAAACCAACCAACCATCCTGGTATTCGCCTGGAGTAAAGTGGGGAAACCACGTAAAACCACTTCCAAGATGGCTGAGTGTACTCAGTTCCAGCCCTCAAACTAAAATTACATTTCTTGGCAGAGCCGGGAATCGAACACGGGCCTCCGCGGTGACAGCCAAGAATGCTATCCAGAGAAACTCGACACATATCGTTTTAGGAGGAATATCGGGAGATAGTGATATAACGAACCTAACATGTACACCCGTCTGGGTGTTGAGAATACGGGTGTAATTTTGTTAATTGTGAAGCAGCCACGATACTGTCAATGCCCTAAGACGCCGACGGAATCACGGGTCAGCGCGGTCATTGCGTCACGCTTGGTATCCCACCCAAGACGTCGCGCGTGGTATTCCACTTATTTCCAAGTGATAATTAAGCTATTATGTTCATTAATGCTTGTGCAATATCAACTAATAACTCGTAACGCGAGATAATCCTAGTCATTGTGTAAGCCTCCGAGTATCCTAGCCCCCTGGGATGCATGAACACACAATTACTCTAGCAGAGAAAAAGAACAAGATAATGAAAGTATCATGCTTTATAGCAAGTTGACGGGCTGGAATTTCCAGGTGCTGCGACAGGGAGAGAAAGCGAAATCTTCCTTCCTTCCTTCCTCCCTTCCTCACATACAGTACCTGGCCATATTATTATTATTATTATTATTATTATTATTACTTCACTTTTAGAACACTATCTGGCAAATATATGGCAACTATACGTGTATTTTAATGTTACGAAAATTAATACCGTAAGTAAATAAAATGTAAAATAGATACTTTTCACAGTAAATATTTTCTAGCTTTCATGAATTTGAATTCATGAACATCTACAGTAATTTATTACATACAAGCTACAGTATATTGTTTGTTTTTCTCTTCACACAAGCAACATGATCATAAAGATATTAATAATCTCACGTAAACACATGGTCATATGCTCGGTCGAACATCAATTCCCCTCGATTTTCCTTAATTTCACTCGGTCCTCCAAGGGACACAAAAATGAGTTCCTTAACTCCGCTCAGGCTTTGGCAAGGGGTCGGCAAGGGGTTATCCCCAATGACGTAAACTAATGTCATAACCCTCCTGCTCGCATACTAAGGGCCGGGTAAAACACCTTCTGCAGCGCAAGACATTTTTGTTCCATTGGTCAACCGCTCTGATGTCAAGTCCGCTCATTCGTTAAATCAGGTGTAAAGTGTTTGGCACATTATAACTTATATGGCATAAGATACAAGTGATTTAAAATTAATCATAATATTCTTTTAAATAAGTCTGCCAAGTTTTCTATTTTTTTCTACAAATTTTATGCATTGTTTTCAACATGTTCATAATTAAATGTGTGTATGTTTTTTAACCTAGTCAGACATTATAAAATTAAATTTAGATAATAAAAGGTGTATAACTTGTACCTAAAAAGTACTTTCGACATCAGCTGCGGATGCAGAAAATACTATTTTCCAGCCTAGAACGGAAAAATCAGCTGCATTCCCACACAGCAAATTAGTTATGCATTCTAACTCTTATAGAACTAGGCTTGTTTACCGTAACAGCTATTCGGAATTAAGATATCGTCTGCACACCACTTTTTCTATGCAACCATCTCGTCTGTTCCTATCAGTTTACAAGTGATAAGAAATCGTTAAATGAGGAGTAGACTAAGTAACAACAAAAAGTTAAACAATTCTACTCTATATTATGAAATTAGCTGTTCCACTTATTTTAGTAAACTTAAAAATGTAGACACTGAAGCAGCGGTTATTGTACTGCTGAAATATAACTGACCACGGTAGGTTATTTTGAGAAGTTATATTAGTTATGTTAGAAGCATTGATTATAATCAATGGTAGAAGTGAGCATGGAAGACTTGTGTCGTTCTAAGAATGCATAAGGATTAAGAGACCGCGACCGAGCGCAGTTGAGGGACTCCTCTGGCGACTACCTGGAGTGTCGAGTGGAATTGAGGTAACCCTGACTACCTGACTCAGGTACCCGAGTGGAATTGATGCCCGCCCATATGCTCATATCAATCCCAACCTCAACATTTCTAAACATGAATATATAACATCCACGAAAATGTTCTAACGTTCAATATCTTCCCTTTTCTTTCTAATTTACAGTATTTGATTCTCATTTCAATCTAATTGTTCTTTTTAGTTAATTGATACTTTCCACTTCGGGCTGTTTTTTTTAATCTTTCACCTTTAATCTAAATTTGTAACAGATATGGGTTTCTTTAGTCTTTTAATGTTTTTTTTTATCTTTAATTAGTATTTTTAGAAATATTTTTCAAAACCACCATTATTATGAAATTTTTTTAATGTAAGACTTTGAACTCTACTTGTATTATCTATTTTCTTATAATTAGTACATTTTATTAACTAAAAAGATTTTTCCATCCTCTACCGCCGTGTCCGTGGTTCAAATCCCGGTCACTCCATGTGAGATTTGTGCTGGACAAAGCGGAGGCAGACAGGTTTTTCTCCGGGTACTCCGGTTTTCCCCTGTTACAAATTTCATTCCAGCAACACTCTCCACTATCATTTCATTTCATCTGTCATTCTTTTAATCATTGCCCCTGGGGAGTGAGACTGGCTTCGGCAGCCGGCACAGTTCATATCCTCGCCGCTAGATGAGGGCTTCATTCATTCCATTCCCTGACCCGGTCGGTCGACTGGAAGCAGGTTGTGGATTTTCATTTCATTAACTAAACAGATTATAAGAAATCAGAGCAAAATCACTACCTTTAAGAAACTATTTTCACTAGTCCATGAATTTTCGTACTAATCTGGTTGTCGCCAGGGCCGGATTTAGATTTTTGCCGCCCCTTCTTCATATCATCTTGAAGGAGGGAGAATGTAGACCTCAGAAAGGTCTTTGTGAAGGTAATTTTTATTTTATTCTAATGTATCAACTGTTTATAAATTTGTATATATAAACTATAAATAAATAGGCCAGCGAGATATTAAAATAAGTTTAAACCATTTAAGACTCATAATACACTTACAGATATTCAGATAACATCACACAACCTACAACTATGCATAATGAAAATGAAAATCCACAGCCTGCTTCCAGTCTCCGACCGGGGCAGGAATGGAATGAATGAAGCCCCCATCTAGCGGCGAGGATATGAACTGTGCCGGCTGCCGAGGCCTGACGCACTCCTCTGGGGCAATGATTAAATGAATGACAGATGAAATGAAATGATAGTGGAGAGTGTTGCTGGAATGAAATTTTGACAGGGAAAACCGGAGTACCCGGAGAAAAACCTGACTGCCTCCGCTTTATCCAGCACAGATCTCACATAGAGTGAAACTATGCATAATGAATTATTAAAATTAAACCGATATTAACACTCAAGACTTAAATTTTCTCCTAATAAATCATAACATATTCCTCTTCTAAAGCTGAAGTCGAAAAATCTGCTGTTGCAAAACATTTGTTGGTAAATGATGGGCACAATATAAATTGGAAAAGTGTCAAAATTTTGTAAAGTTTAATTTAAATCATAAACTTATACGAAATACGTGTATTGTAGTCTATAGCATTTTATGGAAATTTTCTGTCAAAAAAAAAAAAATGCGGATTAATTTTGCGCCCCTCAGCATGGTGCGCCCCTAGGCCGGGGCCTATTGGTAAATCCAGCCCTGTTCATGTCGCAATGATGATTGCTTTTTGCTGTACTTGTATACATTTGTGTCTACATCAAGTTTCTTCAGACCACTGGCCAATCACAGGCCAGCTCATGGCCAGCCACACCCACTCACTCTAATACAGCCCGCAAAACCTTGCCCCTCCAACTTACCAACTAAAAGTAGCATTAACACACCACAACACACTCAAAATACACGAATCAACTCAAAAACCCCCAAAATAGCACTCAAAACCACTCCAAAAGACAAAAATACCTACAGGCAATTACCGCACAGAACACAAGCGTTCCATTTAAACTCAGCCAATCACAGCCCACCTTCACTGAAAATTACACAACTTGCAAATTTATTCAAACATTCTCCTTCAGATCACAATTTCATTCATAAATACTCCCCAGCGAGGCTTATTGATATCAACCTATACATTTTATCATTTTAAATGATCTTGTCGACTTCGTCGTTACGCTGGGGTCTGGCGTTACGTTACGGTGACGGGACGAAATGTACCCAGATGCACTGAGGTGTGTGACGTCATAGTACCGCTTGGTGCATGTGTTCCCCGACAATCTCTACTTCGTTAGTATACGACAAAAATCCCCGATTCTTGGATGTCACGGGTAATCTCGAGAACCACTGGATGGATTTTGATGCGGTTTTCACCATTCTGTAAAGGATATCTCGAGGAAAGATTCTGTAGAGGATAATTTATGTATGATTAAAGGAAGCCAGGCAGTAACGATTTCAGTGAAAAAGTCGAAAACAAACTTGGTGTCCGTGCGCTTCTTAAGCTTACGCTAGGCAAACCATTAAAAATATCAGTAAACTATGAGCGTAAGAATTGGTCAGCATAAAAAGTTCTACAAAAAAGTTTGCGAGAGCATATCTCTATCTTCAATACATCGCCCACTATAAGTGTTTTTAGACTGGATGGAAGGGGCACGTCCCCGCGCGCTCTGGTTAGCGTGACGGCATCCCGCGCGCTTGACCTTACTTTGCCCTTGCCGTTCGCGAGTAATTTGAAACAAGGTAAAGTATTATAAAGCAAGATAAGTATTATGCAGATAATTTTCTAACATGTCAAGAGTCTTTGGCTTCGAGCGAAGCGATAAGCCTCCAGCCTTTCTAGCATTTTTTAGCATTTGTAGCATTTAAAATTGTACTAATTGTAGTCTTTCAGACTGACTGTCACTTTTTAATTAACCAAGCCTACTATACGTCTATCCACAATATTTTCATACTATCAAAACTAACCCTCTATAAGTCATCCAACGTTTAGAATGAAGCATTGGTCTTATGGCGCGTTACGACAGGGTTGCCACTCCGTGAGAGGAGGCAGTACAAAGCGCTTCGCGTACACTTTCCACATATTCAGCGATTGTGCTGTGACGAAGACTTGAATTAAGTACCCTACTGTATAATAATACTAGTAGTAGGCTAACATAACACATAAACGAAATTAAATTAAATTTACTATAACGTCATTATAAAGTCATTATATTTAACATTCCTACTATTCTTTCGAAGTGTAACTTATTACTTAGCCTCTTTTTGCGTGGCGACAGTACTGGACCCTGTCCACTCTCACTACGTATTTTAAAAACGCTAGTCTTTGATATTCCTGTGGCCAGAGCAGTTTCATTGACTAAATTATTTATACTTTCGTTAGGTTTAAGATTCTTAAAATAACTGAACGCGTTAATTACGACCTGTTTTTCCCTCCTTATGAGCACTTGACCACGCTTTCTTTTCACAAAACTATCCATTGGTGTACGTGAAATACGTAAAATACAACACGTTAAATTTAACAGAACTGCTGCACACACACACACTCAAGATAGAGACTACTGAACAACTGAAACACAAGCTCGAAGGGAACAGTAATAAAGCTGTGAGTAGCAAGCTGCACCCCACTGTCCTTCGGAACTTCATTCATATAATCCGCGGTCAATGAACAGTCCGGCCTGTGTAAACAATTAAACCTACACTCTGGGTAAGAAAACTTCTTCCAACATTCCTCTACAACTCTCAAACTGACATGACATGGTTATCTTTAAAAATAGAGAAGTTGGCAGCATACGAACTTTTTCAATGCCGCTATGCGGTTATGAGAGAATATTCAGAAGTGTTACCTACATGAAAATTGTAATATTGCCATTATAAAATATTTCAATAATCCATCATCTAGACGGCACATTTAGCTACACGTGTGTGAAAAATAGGCATCACAAAGTCAATGCAACATGATATAAGATCGATTTTACTAAAAAGGGGACACAGTTTATCGTTAAAAAAATATGGATATCTAATTTTTCTAGCATTTCTATCAAGTTTACGTAGTTCTAATATAGGACAAAAAAGACCGGCAAAACAGAGTTCTACCCGAATATGCTGTTTTTAGACAAATAAAATTTTTCGACTGATATGGCAACAGTGGATTGCTAGAAAATGACAGCGTCATACATGTCTCACATGCAACAGAAAGAGAGAAGAATATCCCTATCCAACCAGTGCTTCATTCTAAACGTTGGATGCCTTATAGTGGTCTGTCTTCCTTCCTAAATGCTAAAATTAACAACGTCAAACAATTTTTATTATTATTACTATAAAAATACTGAAGCTGCTGCTAATCTGCCATTCCAACATCTCATCAATGCCCTCCAGGGGGCAAATGGTCATCTAGACCGCACATATAGTATTTGTCTTCCTGGCTGGCATCGAGCACTGCAAGTAAATACGAGCGGTAATCTCAATTTTAATGATTTAATTACGCCATTCAAAATATACGTAATTCAAAAGCACTCACCGTGGATATTTCAACTTCAGGGAGAATGCATTATTTATACTACATTCAAAAGAATAATATATCAAATGTTATACTCAAATAATTAATTCCTCATATTGCGGGGAAAAGGAGCTCACTAGAGCAGCAGGTCCCCATTATCAGACATAATTTGTATGTCCTTGCCTGAGATTACGCGGTAGACTCCTCGATACAACGCCAGTGCTTTATATGGCAATTGGTCTGGTCTTCACCTTTCCAACCTGCCATTGCTTCCTGATAGGCTCCAGGCAGATCGAAAAGTAAGTTGCACTTCTCAGTTATGGCCATTTATTACACCACCTATACAACAGCAACACGCCTATAACGACATATAATGTAACGTCACTTTTCCACATAGTTTCCAAGAGACTCCAAACATTTCTGCGAACGCACAACCAACTTGTCGATGCCGGATGCATAGAAAGTTCCTCCACCGATCTGCAACCGCACGGAGACAGCGGCCTACACCTCCTCATCGGTCTGGAAACGTTCACCACCGAGCTCCATTTTGAGCTTACCGAACAGATGAAAGTCACATGGCGCTAGGTCGGGACTGTAGGGTGGATGTTGCCAGACCTCCCACTTGAAACGCTGCAGCAGTTCGCTCGTTTGGTGGGCCTTGTAAGGTGTTGCGTTATTGTGCAACAAAATTACACCGTCACTCGATTTCTCCCGGCGCTTCTCTTTAATAGCTTTACGCAACCGGTGCCTGCCCTCGCGATATTCGTCCGTGATATCCGTGCGTCCGGCTTTGAATTGCTGACACCACTTTACGATCCCTTGCCGGGAAATGGCCCGCTCCCCATACACAGCACTAATTTCACGATGAATATACGTGCAATTCTTCCTTTTGGCCCATATGAATCGGATTGTCGCACGCACCTCATATTTGGAGTGAACGTCCAGTCGACGCGCCATTAAATTTGGCCGCTATTCACACCTTACAAGACGAGACACCACAGCGACCTGCCTAACAGATGTGTGGGCAGTGTCTGTCCCTTTCTCCGCTGTGCCCACGTTTGCGACACACAGCGCGCTGCTGCAGCGCGTTAGTGCAACTAACTTTTTGATCCACCTTCGTATTTGGAGATCTTTTCGTTGGGCTTTGCTTTTAAGTTGTTGCTAATGGGATCTGCTACATCATCCAAGATGGCTTCCTTAACCTTCTTACTGATGACTACTGTACAATATTGGCTTGTTATAGCCGACTGTCTACTTGGTCAATATAGTACGATCGGTTGGTCAATTAATCGATTGATTGGTCACTCGATTAATCATTTCGATTAATTTCAAATTTATCGATTATTAACCGAACATAACCCCCGGGGGCTCACATCTAGTGGGACGTGGCTTGGCGACCACGGGACCCCAGCTAAGTCCGGTATTGCTTCCACTTACTTGTGCCGGGCTCCTCTCCATCTTCTTTCCTGTCGACCTCCCTTGGTCAACTCTCTTCCGACCCCGAAGGTATTAGGGTATCCGAGGCCTAGGGAGTCTTTGACTTTCCCACCTTAATTGGCCCTTGTCTCATCTTTCCTGAACCCTCATTCTTCGAGGGTCAGACCCCTTTTGTTCTCTTTATATCTCCTGCCTTCTGCTCAAGGCCCTTAAAGGAGGCAGGGTTGTGTAGCTCCACCACTTCTGGTGCACTCTGGATCGTGCTACACCCTTAAGGGCTCACGGCTGGTGAGTTCGGGAGGTGGCGACCCCGAGGAATTCCTTAGCTGGGTTCGGTTTACCCCCCCTTTCCCATTGCCTCTGGGGCGGATCCTCTCCACTTTCACGTTCCTATCTGCCTTTCATGGCTCTCCTTCCTTCCAAGTCCCTCAATCCCCTCCCATCCTCAGGCCATATTCTGGCCAATTTGATTCCAATGAATATACCCAATACATTAAATTCCCCTATGTTTTAAATCCACAATCACACGCGTCGAAGCCGGCTTCGCACGCATGGGTCAGGTCAGGTCAGGTGGTTATAGTTTACATTTCATTATCATCATCATCACGATTACCCAAACCATTAGGAGCCGATAACCTAGATGTTAGGCCCCTTAAAACAACAATTATCATCATCATCATCTATTAACCGAACATCGCTTATCACCATCTCTAGATGTAAGAGTGGCCCTCCCACTGAACACTTCACAATAGCATCCTTTCACTCAATGTTATTATAACAAGAAACGCCCCTGTTTTTGTCACTGTCACGCTCTCAGCAGGTGTATTTGAATGCCAGGGCCGTGCACTCCTCAGAACTGTAATTTGCGCGGTGTCGTGATGACTGCCTTGGTGCCCGCACTGCGAATATTTAATGGGAATACGAAGCAGACAGGGGTGATCTTTTGACTCTAATGCAAAGCAGCATTTCTTCTATTGTATGCGCGCCAGGAAAAGTCAGCTGGTTTTGAACTGCAGATTCCTTCCCACGTACTGCATACCACGCATTCTCATGGAGAAAAGCAAACATTTGGTTGGATAGCCGTGTTTATTTCATTCGGGTTATATGTCCATAGAAAGAAATGCTCCTGTTCCTCATCATGTCAGTCATTTTCTCTACGTGTGTGTACAACTATTGGTTGTGGCGTCTTCGGAACTCACCGTGTTCTTTGACTGGATCCAGGATTTTCCTCAAAATCTTCCTTTCCTTGGTCTCCAGTTTTTCCACTATGCCTTTTTTTTTTAAATTCACGTTGAGACATTCCGCTGCACACAAAGCTTATTGCCGATTCAGCGATATAAATCTTTTGTTGTACACATTCTTAGTTAGATGGTAAGCCATTTCAATTTTATTCAAGCGTGACACAAAAGCCTCGTTTTCGGACATTGTAGGTTCTATCCATTCACCAAGATATTCAAATTTCACAGCCCGCTTGATTTTCCCATGATTGACTTCGACATGTTTTGGAGCCGTTTTGCTGTTAGTAATAAATTCTGTTTAAAGATTATTATTTTATTCCATTCATGTCACGTGTCGATTATAATGAATAATGTGATAAAAGTTTTGTTTTATTACCATCTAAGTTATATTTCTGGATCAAATCAGAAAAGAATAATAATATGTCGAGTTCGCCCTTGGTAGAAAATTGCAATGGCATTTTTTTCGAAACGTGCATTTGTTGAGTTCGCCTTTCTGGTTGGGAACGCCTCATATGTTTTATGAATTTCATTAATAGGCATGTCATTGTTAAAAGGAATCTCTAAGTCAATACGGAAAAAAATCTTGTATTGCCTATTTTAGCCTATTTTCATTTTATGAAAAAAAAAAGAGGCTTATGAGATAACCTTGTGGGTGTTTGTGTGTGTCAGGCCCCCTCTAATAACTTCTAAACGGATGGGGCGATTTCAATGAAACTTGGTAAGGTCATAGGACCATTTTGGCCAAACTCAGACCGTGCCCTTCAAATTTTATTACATCTCACAAATCCAACATGGCGGCTGTGCGAAATATTTCACTGGCATTCTAGATCTCCGAAAGTATTACTGATATCATTCTGAAATTGTGTGCAGCGATAAAGGGTACTACTAAAAGTTTATTTATGTAACGTTAATAAACCTGTAAAGTACAAAACGAGCATGGCGGCCAAGTGAAGTTGAAACATTTTACTAGACTTTTCTCGCGATTTAACCATCTGAGCGCAGTGAAATATGGTACAGTAGATGTTTATACATATTGTAATGCACTGGTATCTAATTTAGTTCACTGTGGGGTTTGAAGCCATTTTTCAGTGCTGCCTTAGTAAACAAGAGTTTAGTGCTTTTCAGTCGATCAACACGGATGTACCCAAAAGAGCTGGGTTATGCCCTAATCCTGAAATAAATTACATGAGATTAATAAATACACTAGGATGACCAGTTTAGATTGTCAAGCGATCATCATCAGATCCATTACACTTAGGCTATAAAATCTAGTTTGAAAATACAGGTGAAAATATTTACAATATGTACAATTAGTTAGTTGCAGTATTGGTAATTCAACTGTCGGTGTAGGCCTATGCTAAATGTAGTACGTATGACGTTAGGTGAAACGCTAAATGGTGATAGAAATCCGGAGTTTGTATATTTGGAGTGACTATATGGTTATAAAAAATCAACTATGGTTCCCTATTACAGGCTACTACTTATATGGTTGTCTTCCTCGCTGGAGCTACGAGCAGTTTCGTGTTCACTCTTACTCCAGGTGTAGCCTGTAATATTACAGTATAACCATAGTTGATTTTTTACAACCATATAGCCACTCCAAATATAAAAACTCCGGATTTCTATCATCATTTAGCATTTCACCTACATCATATATACTGCATTTAGCATACACCGACAGTTGTATTACCAATACTGCAACTAAATAACTGTACATTTTGTAAATATTTTCACCTGTATTTTCAAACTAGATTTTATAGCCTAAGTGTAATGGATCTGATGATGATCGCTTGACGATCTAAACTGGTCATCCTAGTGAATTTATTAATCTCATGTAATTTATTTCATGATTAGGGCATAACCCAGCTCTTTTGGGTACATTCGTGTTGACCGACTGAAAAGCACTTAACTCTTGTCTAATTTAGTTCAATTGTTTACATAATCTCGAGATGGCGGCTGTGCGAAATTGTAATATTAAGTTTTTATTTCTTGTGTCGTAATCATGCGATCGAAGTGAAAGTTTGAATAATGAACCTATGCAATAATTTTCCTTTAATGGTACGTAACGTTATGGCCTATACATATAACAATCCAACATGGCGACCATCTGAAATATTTCGACGGTTCTCAGTATCTACGAATCTATTAAAGCAATCAAACTGAAATTTGGTATGTTGATAGAGGCAATTAACATAGGTAGGATATATGTAAATAGGCTTTAGTACTTCACGGAACTACTTGTTATGTATTTAATTAGTAACGTAGTTACCGAAAAATGTAACATTACCAGCAAGCGCGTTATTCCCCAACCTTGACCTGAATGTTGTTTTGGCGAAGATGACTAGACAGAACACAGACAGACGAGACTTCTGTTATCGAAGACCTTCCGAGCTTCTGGTTTGTGTTTGAGTAACGAGCCACATTGCATGCACTAGGCAAGGATTCGCAAGAAGAGGAAGACGCCGCGCCGGTGATCGTGTTAAATGTAACCTTGAACGTCCAAGAGGTGCTGGTATTTATTGCACCATATCTCTTTTACCCACGCTCCAGGATAGACAGTACTTCACAGGTCATAGAGACGATTTGAAGGTCAATACTTGTTCCTTGGGGCCAAAGCACATTGGTTTTATTTATTCGTATCAGATGCAAACACTACACAATTGTGGTAAGTGATTTGAAAAAATAACACAAAGGAACTTATCCCTCCGTTAGTACGTGATATTAAGTTTCTATTTAATTGACTCCAGTTTCTCAGATCGTCTTTTTAACTTGTTTTAAATGTTTCGAGTGTTATTTAAGGCAAACGCCGGCCCTATGGTGTTGGGGTAGCACTCTTGGCTCTCACCCGAGTCCTCGGGTTCGATTCCCGGCTCCGTCAGGAATGTTAAAAACTGACGTGAAGGCTGGAACGGGGTTCACTCAGCCTCGTGAGGACAATTGAGTAGCTGACAGTGAGGCAGCGCCCCGGTCATGATAACCAAGATCAACGGCCGAGGAGACCCGATGCACTGACCACGCGTCACAGGCCAAATGGCTGCGCAGCGGTCGCTTGATAAACGTAGGCCTTTCATGGGCTGTAGTGCCACGGTGATTTTATTTAAGGCAAAACAAATTGTATAAATTTTATGGTATGTAGTTCGCTTATACAGGGTGTATCAGTGATGATGTTACAAACATTCAAGGGTGATGGAGGAAGGATAAGGATAAGGATCCATACTCTGGAAAAGATCGAGTCAACAGTTATTAATAATCGCAGTTGTTTAACATCCGTCCTTAATTCTGAGTATTTGAATGGTATGGACTCCGTCTTGAGGAAAGAATTCACGATGAAAATCAATAAATGTAAAACAAAAATATTGGAATGCAGCCGAAATAAATCAGAAACCTCTATGGACATCAAATTGGCAGGTGAAAAACTAAAGGAAGTAGGAGACTTCTGTTACTTAGGAAGCAAAATAACCAGTGATGGACGAAGCAAAGAGGATATAAAAAGTAGGTTAGCTCAGGCAAAGAAAGCATTTCAACAAAAAGGAATCTGTTGATATCGAATATAAATTTAGGTATTAGCAAGTCATTTTTGAGAGCCTTTGTCTGGAGCGTGGCGCTCTATGGAAGCGAAACTTGGACTATAGGTGCAGCAGAAAAGGAGGAGAATAGAAGCGTTTGAAATGTGGTGTTACAGGAGAATGATGAAGATCAGATGGGTAGATAGGGTTACAAACGAAGAGGTATTAAGACGAGTGGGAGAGGAGAGATGTTTCTGGTGACTGCTAATGAAGAGAAGAAATAGGTTGGTAGGACACATACTAAGACACCCAGGAATAGCAAGCATAGTTATGGACGGAAGGGTCGAGGACAGAACTGTAGGGGTAGACAGATTGCCTCGGAAATAGGGTGTGGTAGGTATGTAGAGATGAAACGATTAGTTCAGGACAGGGAGACATGGAGAACTGCATAAAACCAGTCAAAAGACTGAAGACTCAAACAACAACAACAACAACAACAACAACAACAACCTCAATTCTACTTCTTAACAGCCGCCGGGCTGGCGGAATTTCATCCCGCAGGCATTCTTTAACGTGCCAGAAGCCACCGACATGGTGTTGGCACGTGTTAACTCCCGTAAACGCCACCGATGTGTGCAGGTAAATGGTATTAAATGAGTAGCATTTTGCTTATAACTTGTGAGTCGATCGTTTCCGTACTGTGTGTCCTTATCTTAAATTGATCCATTTGCCTTCCTCCATCATCCCTAAATTTACATTATCACGGATACACCCGGTATGTTATATGCCAGGATGGTTCCTAACTTAAGGCCACGGCTGCTTCCTTCCCTATTCTCACCTGAATTACAAATAAATACACTAATACAGCAATCACAATAAAACAAGTTATCAGACAAATTACGCCCGCCCAAGTACGCGGGGCTACCTGACTACGATGTCGCAAAACCCCTAAATAAATCAACAACAATTAGCCAACTGGAAATATCTCCTCGTTGCAGTATAGTTAGCGTGACCTAGTTGGTAGGTTGGTTCCTCAGTTTAGGGGCTGCGACAACGCGGTCATGTAGCCCCGTGTACTTTGGGTGTGTGTAGAATCTGTGTGATAACCGGTCTTAATTGTGATGGCTGTATTAGTGTGTGCATCTGTATTTTAATTCAAGTAAGGACTGCAACTTTGAATTTTTCAAATAGTTCCTACTTTTTCCGCCAAACGCCACCGTCAACGACTACTAGGCCTAGTTTTGAACTTAGCTACTAGACACCACCGCAGTCGGCTCTTGGCAACGAACGTAGACACCTAAGAGCGTTGTTTACATTCATAACCTATACAATTTAGCTTCACATATGCCATAAAAATATGACATGGAACCGCCGGCTTTACTTCCCCTCCGAAGGAAGGCATACTGAGGGATTTTTAACGCTCTTAAAAAAAATCCGACGGCTTCGGCCGGGTTTGAACCCGCTATCTTGGGCTAAGAAGCTCAGCATGCTACCAACTACGCCACCGAAGCCGCCTAGCGTGACTTAACGCACTACGCTATGCTGCTGGAAAAACTCACCGATTCATGAACATTTTCCAATAATTTAGTGTTCATTTCTTTACATACTTTGAGTGTTTCTCATGCGCAAAAATCCAGGTGCTATCAATAAATCATTCTAAATATGCAAATCCTGGCCCAGGGGCGCCCGAAGAAATTTTTCCAGGGAGGGAGGGGGCAAATAATATTTTTCATTTGATTACCTACCTGTCACTAGGTTATGATGAGACGTACCTCCCGCAATTTTAGTTTCATTTCTTACTTGCTTCGTGATATTCATTATTTGGCTGCTCTCAAACCGTTGGGTTTGACATGAATGGGAGAAATAGGTTTCTTTAGTTCTGAGTTTTTGTCCATAGAAGTTAGCTTTTCCGTGTGTATCATAGTCATAACATTCATGGACAAAAATAAAAAGTAGTTCCGTGAAGAACTATACAGTCTATTTTCATATATCCTACTCATGTTAATTGCCTCTTATCATCATACAATATTTCAGTTTGATTGTTGTGATAGATTCGTAGATATTGAGAACCGTCTAAATATTTCAGATGGTCCCCAGGTTGGATGCTTATTTATGTACCATTACATGAAGAATATTGTGTACGTGTGGTATTCAAACTTCAATCGCATGATTGGGACACAAGAAGTAAAAACGAGTTTTTAAAATTTCGCACAGCTGCCATCTTGTGGATATGAAAACAATTGAAGTAAATTAGATGCCAGTGGATTAACATTTGTATAGGCATTTAACGTGCAAAGTTTCACTGCACTCGGATGGTTAAATCGCGAGAAACACCCATTTTAAATATTTGTAATTCACGTCGCCGCCATGTTGGATTTGTGCTCACCAGGTTACTGAAGTCCTATAGGTGAACTTATGTTCATAGCCTCTATGAACATAAAAATATCAGTTTGATAGCTGTCAAATATTCGTAGATATTGAGAACCGTCAAAATATTTCGGATGCTCGCCGTTTTGGATTCTTATATGTATAGGCCATAGAGTTATGTACCATTAAGGGAAAAATATTGCGTAGCTTCATTATTCAAACTTTCACTTCGATCACATGATTACGACAGAAGAGATAAAAACTTAATTTTAAAATTTCGCACAGCCTCCATCTTGAGGATATGTAAAAAATTGAACTAAATTAGATGCCAGTGTATTACAATATGTATAATCATTTACTGTACCACATTTCACTGCGCTCAGATGGTTAATCACGAGAAAAGTATATTAAAATGTTTCAACTTCGCTTGGCCGCCATGTTCGTTTTGTACTTTACAGGTGTTTGAAAGTTACATCGATAAACTTGTAGCAGTGCCCTTTATCACCGTACAAAATTTCACGGTGATATCTGTAATAGTTTCGGAGATATAGAATGCCAGTGAAATATTTCGCGCAGCCACCATTTTGATGTTATGTAAACAATTGAACTAAATTAGACGCCAGTGCATTACAATGTGTACGAACATTTGTAAGGTTATATCGCGAGTAAAGTCTATTTAAAAGTCTCAACTTCGCTTGACAGCCATGTTTGTTTTGTAGTTACCAGGTTTTTGAAAGTCTCATAGGTGAACTTCTAGCAGTGCCCTTTATCACCGTACAAAATTTCAGGTTGATATCTGTAATAGTCTCGGAGATACAGAATACTGGTGAAATATTTCGCACAGCCGCCATGTTGGATTGGTGAGACACAATCAAATTTGAAGGGCACGGTCGGGGTCGGCCAGAATGGTGCTGTGATCTTACAGAGTTTCATTGAAATCGCTCCCGCCGTTTAGAAGTTATTAGGGGGGGGACATACACAAGAATCACACACGCACACATACACACGGACAAAGGGTGATCTCATCAGCCTATTTTTTTTTCATAAAATGAAAATAGGCTTAAAATCAAGTAGGCTACTTCTTTAAAATGGTTATGTTAATCCAGTTCGCCGATTTTCTAAATAACTGGAGATACAGTATTTTCAAGTAATCCAAAATTACTAATTTAAATAAAACTGTTGAATTAGCCCTACAACTAAATCAGGTACAGTAACTTTCAGTAACTTCACTTTATGAAATAAACTGGTGTGATAATGAACAATCGAAATATTCTTGGGATTCCAGGGGGTGGGGGCACGGCCCCCACTCCCCCCTACGGACGCCCATGTCCTGGCCCCACAGATCTGTATTCCAGCGCGAAGGCTTCTCGCTTGGGACTATTCTACGGAGGATAGGAGTATTATGAGGAGGTTACGCCTTAGCGCAACGGTGCGGTCTTCATTTGATCGATGCTGTTGTGTAACGTAGTGTTGTTGTTGCTGCTGTAGAGAAAGCCAAGTGACCTTACCTGGCACGCACTGACAATGATGAAAACGAACGAAAGGTGAATGAGCTGCCAGGATTAGGAATTTAGCATTACGTGAAGTGCATCAGCACTACTCTTTATAGAATTCATTTCATTTGAATAGAAGATTGGTTGGTTGGTTCCTCAGTTTAGGGGTTGCGACAACGCGATCATGTAGCCTTGTGTACTTTGGGTGTGTGTAGAATATGTCTGAGGGTTACTTTTATAATAAAAGCTCCGTAGATTAGGGTTCATAACTGGGATGAAGAATGTTTTGTTATAAGACGTTGCCTTCTCGATCGATTTATTGGATTTTCTGTAGATCCATATTAATAATGGCTTTTTTTTATGCGTGGCGGGTCAGCTCCATCTGTGTATCAGCGGGAAAATGTGCTTCAAAAGATCACAGAATCGCGGGTTCAATTCGCAATCGAGGAAGTAAGAATTTTGAAGGATGGGAAGAACCAACGGCACGTATAGAGGCTCTCATTGAATACAAAATTAATTAAATCTTACTGACAGGTCACCCAAGAGTTACGGTTTTGCTTCCACATGGCAGTGCAAAAGAGAACGTTTTAATTAGAGAGTAGATCACCTGAGTTGCTCCAAATGAAAAGATCTACACCAGTGTTGACCAAGTTACTTTTCAAAAGTAACTACGTTACACACTGTTCAACAAAAGTTTGGACTACCGCCATATTGTATACTGACGCCGCCATAGAAGAGCGGGACCTCTTACCACAAGATAAACTTGATGGTCTCACTCAGAGCATGCCTCATCCGTGTGCGGGGAGGACTACTAAAGACTGATACTGATCATCATGAGATACAGATGTTCAATGTTTCTGTTTTCTAAAGGGACACTTAGAAGCGAGCTCGCTTTGTTTTAGTACCGTTTCATTCTTATCTGACTTTAATGGGTTTACTATAAGATGTCATTGTAGTAAAATATATATTGAACCCTTATTAATCTGCGATAAATAAGTATTCATGATTTATTATTATTATTACTGCGGCCCAGGCAGTACTTATGGATGGTGACAAAGAGGAAGGCAAGTTAGCGTGTTGCAATGATTGCCACAGAAACAGAGCTTGGTAGCTATTCTTGAAAACGGCCGGGTAAGCTGAGTTCAAGGCCAAATTGTGTAACAACATGCACCAGAATTGGAGTCATAAAGGGATGGTCACGAGTTTCTTGCAACCGACCTACGATTGAATCACCCAATCAGGGGATACCAAGCCTAAACCACGCGATGGGTGGAGTCACTGGTAAAAAGCGCGCGAAATTGATTATCTAAAGAACTGCCGATCCGAATTATCTCCGCATGAGTGCGCTGAGACGTTTGAATTAAATGATGAAGATTGACACTAGTCCCGTGTGTGTGAGATGAAAACTCTAGAACATTTTTCTTAATTCACCCCACTCCACCTCACTCTGTCAGTTTCCAATAAATTGATCGACGAGACGCTGTTTCGATGTCTATCTGTTTGGAGCTCGGGTGAGCCAACTTCACGCCAGTTAGCGTAGTGATTTTTTTAAAGCTCTAATATTATTTGAAGTCTATCTGTTTGAGCTATGGTGAGCTAACTTCACGCCAGTTTGTGTAGTGATTTTAACGCTTTAATATTTGTTGAAAGCAATACTTTGTGAGCTCTGGTGAGCTAACTTCACGCCAGTTTGCGTGGTGATTTTAAAGTACTCTGATATTATTTGAAGACAACTATTTTCAGCTCTTAGGGGCAAGACTTGAGTAACATTCCAATTAGCGCTCAACCCGACCGAAGGTCCACGCAGAGCAGTAGAGATTATCGAGCGAGATAACGACTGCGAGACAGGCAGATTTAAAACTTGTATTGTCAAGCCAGTGACGATGGGTTTGAAGTGTACATTTCATGTAAATTTTTACTGTATTTTTTCAAGTGTTGTATTGTGCGTGTGTAAGCGAGAGCTAGGGAAAGTCTTCGTTGATTAATCGCATAGGACTATCGTGGGCGAAATTAGTAACTCTCAAGCGATTTTAGCCAGGTCATATTGTAATAACATTGAACTTTTCTTCCAAAGAGACTACACCAAGATGTCCGACGTGTGGTCAGGAGCCGGAGTGATGTCCAATGCTTCTACGAAGACAACGATGGGGTGCTAATTTCCCGTAGGGAAATGGGCCGAGATGCAAGTCATATGTTCTACAAGCTGATACGGTGATGTACAAAAATTGATTATTCAATATGTAGTTAGATTGGCGGGGGAACTTTGAAAATAGTTTATTTTAGTCTTTTTCTGGTTTTAGATTGTTTTTCTTGTACCGACACTAAATGTTTTAAATGTACGTTGGCGCGTGGCCAAAGTTTTGTTGTGTATTTATTTTTCTTTGGAGTTATATTTAAGGTACACGGCGCGTGTACGTGATTTTATCCATGCGAATGCGAAACCCGTTACATTCGATAAGTGGTGCTTTATTAAAGTTCATATTTTTGATAGGAAAGGGAGGTAATTACTGTAAGATGTTTGCTGAACAGGTTATTATTCATATTAGGGTTGCCAAGCGCAACAAATTAAGATGTAATTGTAGAACACCTTAGTTCTAATTTTTTAGATTTTTTTGAGTCCTTTTCAGGTTCGATAGTCACTGGCATAGAACGGAGCCGCCAGCAGGTGGAATATATTTATGTCATTTTATTTCAGGGTCTGTCAAACCCATACGTGTGATTCTGTGTGTGTTATCGTGTCAGGTGTGTGTTTTGATTCTACGTGAAGAGGGGTAGAGGTCCTACCGCCCTCATATTTTGTTGTTGTTGTATTTTTGATGGAAAGGCAGGGTGCTCTGAGGAGACCGCTGTTCCTTGTCCATATGCTGATTCTTGGATTTCCTAGGGGAAATGCTGAGATATATTTTGTTCCGACACACACACACGTATTATTGTGCTTTGGGGCACGCTTCTTCGAGACTCGATCCCGTCCTTGGGAGGCCGAGGTTATTTGACACGTGGGTTGACAGATATGCAGATTTCCACGAATCGCCCATCTAGCCTGGTGACTTATTTTGTTAGGCAGTCCTATTGTCCGACTGGCCCCTTTAAGATTTCATTTTGCAAACCTGTTCTTTGTGATGGTTATTTTGAACCATAATTAATTGGGGAGTTCGCCATGTTTGTGACGGATTATTGCATGTCGTATGGATGGAATATTGTGTTAATGATGTAAATGTTGGCTTTGAGCCTAGTGATTGTCTATGACTCAGTTCATGTAATTTAGTATGTGACGCCCGTGTGGTGTTGTGGTATTATACTTGTAAAAATGACGGCGGTCATATGAGTATTTGTTTTGTTGGTCACGTGTTAACTTACTTGTGTTGATTTGTGAGAAGTCCTAATTTTAGGCAGTAATGTTGCTACGGCAGTTCTTGATTCCAATTTCAAACGGAAATTATTGTTGTTCAATTTAGTATAGGAAGTGTCGGTTTAGTTTTAAGTTGCGTATAGTTGTTCCCCGCGCCTGTCTAGCTCTAAGCAATGCGGATTCGTCTTCTGAAAGTTTATCCGGATGATGACGAATCATGCATTCAATTGTACTCATCGTTAAGCATGTAGAACAGCACACGCGTCACATATTGTCATTGCAGATTTGGGACATTTGGTCCGAGTAATAATCTCTCCTGAGATTTGGCCTAGTTTTGGCAAATTTCATTTATTCAGTGGGAGTCATTATGGGAGTTTTGTTTGTTAATTCATCATTGTAAATAGCTGATCTGTTATTAAATTCATTTGTTATAACCCTGGCTTCACTTTTTCCTGCATGTTATTTTGTTATATGTTACCCTGCATGTTAATGAAGCGCTTTAACAACAACTTACGATATGGACTGTTACACCCCCCCGAAACTGAGTCTCATAAGCTTGTTTGCAAGGGTTCAATATATTCCAAACTTTGGTTGAGCAGTGTAGCCTAGTTAGTTAGTCAGACCCTACAATTGTCGAAGTAACGAATTGTTACGTATTAGTTACTTTTTTTTTCATTTAAAAAATTGTAGTTGCGAAATAACCTTTTTTCCGCTCCTATATTTTGCTTGATTTGAACGCAATAGTGGATTCCGGTAAAATGAAAATAACAATAACAAGAAGTTCCGTAACGAACTAAAGAGCCTACTTTTCTTAAAATTTAAGATCTATGCCAATGATTAATCTATATGGATCTATCTAGAATAATAAGGAAATTAAGTTGGTAATATCGAAATTTCTAATTAGTTCGAAATACTGTATACCTGGCATACTGTAGCCTAATAGAGAACTACAGTTGGCAGCCCTGGTGACTGAATATATTCTTAGTTCCATCTCTTAAGGTTCAGAATACAAAATTTGGTTGAAGTCCAATGGATAGCATGGACGTTACATGCAGTTAAACATTGGATCTAACAGCGCGCGTAAAATCATGTTGGCAACAATGACATACATGTATTGGTCAGAAAAAATCTGAAATAATATGATCTATTGTTGTGTCAATTTTGAATAAAATCCATTAGTTAGTATAGAAGTTACATGCATTTTAAAATTGGATCTATCAGCAGGCTTAGAATCATGTTGGCAGCACTGACGTATATTAGTTACTCCAAATTAATCTAGAATGCCAGGTACTATACGTGCGCAAAGTTTAGAGCTATTGGCTTGCATACTTTCTGATATATTGATATTAGGGTAACAAAAATAGAGACAGTATTTACTAACAGTTGGCAGCCCTGGTTACTCTTAAGAATCGGCATATACATATCTGTTATAGTACACATAGCACACACGAAATTTGGTTGAAATCCAAATGATAGTATAGAAGTTACATGTATTTAAAGTTGGACCTCTCAGCAGGCTTAGAATCATGTTGGTAGCACTGACGTATATAAGTTTCTCCAAATTAATATAGAATATCAGGTACTATACGTGTGCATAGTTTAAAGCTGTCGGCTGGCATACTTTCTGATATATTGGTATTTGGATAAAATAAATTGAGAGCATTTATTAACAGTTGGCAGCCCTGGTGGATCTTAATAATACGTTCAGTCATGTCTGTTTATGTACACATAGCACATACGAAATTTGGTTGAAATCCAATTGATAGTGTAGAAGTTATATGCATTTAAAATTTGGACTTATCAGAAGGCGTATATTCATTTTGGCAACACTGCCATATATGGTCTCCTGGAAATTAAACTGCAATATTATTATCTATACGTGTGCCAATTTTGAAATAGCTCCTATTTATACCTTCCAAGATATCCAACATGGAGCTCAAATTTCAATTGCGATTTTTCAGCAGTTGGTAACACTTACATCATTTTCAAATATGGGCGTGAGATATTCAGGTATAGATCTTTACTCCTACCAAATTTTGTTTCGATTGCTGCAGCCGTTTAGGAGTTTATAGGGGGACACACACACACAGCCAGACAGACAGAAGGACAGACAGACAGACAGACAGACAGACAGACAGACAGAAGGACAGACAGACAGACAGACAGACACACACACATTTGCCCGATCTCATACGTCTACTTTTTCCTCATTTTTGCAAAATGTGAAAAGTAGGCTAAAAATGAACTATCACAAACAAAACTAGGTATCACTACAACGCAACAACAAGACCTGTAGTGATATGAACGTAACAGTATTTTTAATGAAAAAAATGTTATAGTCTTGTTGGTTGGTTGGTTGGTTGGTTGGTTCCTCAGTTTAGGGGCTGCGACAACGCCGTCATTTAGCTCCGTATACTTTGGGTGTGTGTAGAATCTGTCTGATAACCGGTGTTAATTGTGATGGCTGTGTTAGTGTGTGTTATCCATTTTTAATTCAAGTAAGGACTGCAGACATTCGATTTTCAAGTAGTTCCAACTTCTGCTACCAAACGTCACCGTCAACGGCCAACTAGTTCTGAACTTTGTTAATAGATACAATCGCAGTCGGGTCCTGGTGACGAACGTTGGAACCTAAGAGTGTTAGTCAAATATAACCTATCATTTAGCTTCACACAAGTGTAATTAGTGGAAGTTTCTTTATCATGCCATAAATCTATCCATGTTACCACCGGCTTTGCTTCCCCTCCGAAGGAAGGCATACTGAGGGATTTTAACGCTCTTAAAAATCCGACGACTTCGGCCGGGTTTGAACCCGTGACCTTGGGCATAGAATCTCAGCATGCCACCAACTTCGCCACCGAAGCCGCTAATGTTTAAGTCTCTGTTATAGAAATTTACAATCAACTATTTAGATATAATATAATTTAGTGAAAATGATATATGTTTTTAGCCTATTTTCAATTTTGAAAAAATAGGCTTATGAGATCACCTTTTGTCCGTGTGTGTGTGCGTGTGTGTGTGTGTGTGATTCGTGTGTGTGTCCCCCCCTAATAAAATCTAAACGGCAGGAGCGATTTCAATGAAACTCGGAAAGTTCATAGTACTATTCCCGGCGACCTCGACCGTGCCCTTCAAATATTGTTACGACTCACCAATCCAACATGGCGGCTGTGCGAAATATTTCACCAGCATTCAATATCTCCGAAACTATTACCGATATTACCCTGACATTTTCTATGGTGATAGAGGGAACTACTATAAGTTCACTTATGTGACATTTGAAAACCTGGTAACTACAAAACCAACATGGCGGCCAAGCGAATTTGCGATTTTTAAATAGACGTTTCTCGCGATTTGACCAACCAAACGCAATGAAACTTGGTACAGTATATGTTTATACACATTGTAATGCACCGACATCTAACTTCGTTCAATTGTTTACATAATCACAAGATGGCTGATGTGCGAAATATTTCACCGGCATTCTATATCTCAAACTATTAGCGTTATCACCCTGAAATTTTGTACGGAGATAAAGGGCACTAATGGAAGTCCATCTATAAGATTTTCAAAAACCGGTTAACTACAAAACGAACATGGCGGCCAAGCGAATTTGAACATTTTAAATAGACCTTTCTGGCGATTTAATGTTCCAAGTGCACTGAAACCTGGTACAGGAAATATTTATACACATTGTAATCCACTGGTATCTAATTTAGTTCAATTGTTTACATAACCTCAAGATGGCGGCAGTGCGAATTTTAAAATTAAGTTTTTATTTCTTGTGATGTAGTCATGCGATCGAAGTGAAAGTTTGAATAATGAACCTACGCAATAATTTTCCTTTAATGGTACATGACTCTATGGCCTATACATTTAACAATCCAACATGGCGACCATCCGAAATATTTAGACGATACTGAATATCTACGAATCTATTTTAGCAATCAAACTAAATTTTTTAATGTTCATAGGGGCTATGAACTTAAGTTCACCTATAGGACTTTAAATAACCTGGTGATCACAAATCCAACATGGCGGTGACGCGAATTATAAATATTCACATGGACGTTTCTCGCAATTTAACCATCCGCGTGCAGTGAAACTTGGTACAGTAAATCTTTATCCGAATGTTAATCCACTGGCATCTAATTTATTTCAATTGTTTCCATAACCTCAAGATGGCAGCTGTGAAAATTTTTTAAATCTCCTTGTTTTTTCTTGTGTCCTAATTATGCGATTGAAGTTTGAATACTACACGTTCACAATAATCGGCATGTAACAGTGCATAACTCTAGGACCTACATATATAAAATCCAACATGGCGACCATCCGAAATATTTAGTCGGTTCTCAATATCTACGAATCTATTACAGCAATCAAACTGAAATTGTGTATGTTGCTAGAGGCAATTAACATAAGTAGGATATATGAAAATAGGCTGTATAGTTCTTCACGGAACTACTTGTTTATTTTATTTTTTCAATTAGTGTGTCAAAGGTAAAAGTCCAAGTATAATAATCAACTTTTCTCGCAATTATATTGGTTTCTTTTAAATAAGCAATTACTGAGGAGGGCCACAATGTGGCCGAAACTCTTATAATTACCGTAATTAATGTTATTCATTCATTGACATAAAGTGGAATAAAATTGTTATTAAATACTCATTGTTTTTTCTGTTAGTTAACAACATGTGTGGTATAGCATGTAAAATAATTAAATTCATGAAAAGTGAATAGCATGCAGTTAAGCTATCAAATACTTTGCAACCAGAATAATAATATTTATTATTATTATTGCGGCTCAAAGAGCATTTGGAACGTTTATAAAACAAGTGCGAGCGTACGTAAAGGGAACAGATAGGCGCAGATACTCGAACCTTTCAAATCCATCATAAATTCACGGTTCGTTTATGGTTATTGTCTATGTTGAATATAGAGTTCTTGGTTCCATTCTCACGTGCTATTAACAACTAATTGCTCCATCTTGAAAAAGTAATGAACATTTTCGTTACTTCGTTGCTCTTAAGGGAACCGGAACGTGTGATAGGTCCAAAAATGTCAATTTTATTTTTAGCAGAAAAAAATCTCCCCATCTTTCCTGAAGAATAACCTGGTGATCACTAATCCAACATGGCGGCGACGCGAATTATAAATATTTACATGGACGTTTCTCGCAATTTAACCATCCGAGTGCAGTGAAACTTGGTACAGTAAATCCTTACACGAATGTTAATCCACTGGCATCTAATTTATTTCAATCGTTTCCATAACCACAAGATGGCAGCTGTGCGAAATTTTAAACTCTCCTTGTTACTTCTTGTGTCCTAATCATGCGATTGAAGTTTGAATGCTACACGTACACAATAATCTTCATGTAACAGTAGGCTACATAACTCTAGTTCCTACATATATAAAATCCAAAATGGCGATCATCCGAAGTATTTTGTCGGTTCTCTATATCTACGAATCTATTACAGCAATCAAACTGAAATTTGGTATGTTGATAGAGGCAATTAACATAAGTAGGATATATGAAAATAGGCTATATAGTTCTTCACGGAACTACTTGTTTATGATCGTTTTTGTAATGCTCTTTCTGACACAAAAGTATTTAACATAGAAGCTTCAAATTGTACCGAATTAATAATGAATGTACTCTGAATATACCAAAAGAACATTCAAGGAAATATCTATTGTAGTTTCTGAGATTTGTAACTAAACATCGGAAACTACATTTTTCTATCGATTTACACGTCCCGGTTCTCTGGAAGACAGACCTTAACTCCCCCAATCCTGCTCTACACCATGGTAACTAAGGCCATACAATTATTATATTGTGTATATTAAGGCTTTCACGGCCCGGATTATATAAATAATTCATGTTTTTTGGGTTAATGCCGTGTGTATTTAGATTATAACCATACTTTTCGGAGAAACCTTGCCTCCTTCTTCAATGGAAATCAAACAATGTGGCCAAAGAAAGTATATCAATGAGATTACAAAAATTACAAAAAATTTAGATAAATTCCTCGGTTCGTCACCAGAGAGCAGCTGCCAGAAATTACAAAAAATATAGATAAATTCCTCGGTTCGTCACCAGAGAGCAGCTGCCAGAAATTACTGTATGGACTATGGCAGAATGGCGGACAGAGTAGTAAGTAAGGAGGAGGTAAAGGGGGCGGGGTGAAAATATAGAGACTCCTCGAAGAATGAGGATGTCCAAAAGAAGAGAGAGAGGAGGGGGGGGGGGGGGGGGGGGCGGGAGGGGGAGGTGGGAGGGTTAGATGGATATAAGGAAACATAAACAAAAGGGAAGTGTATCTGAACGATACCTAACATCATACAGGCAACGGAGAAAAAATACAGATGGAAACTCCTCCAGTGACGAACAAAGGAGAACAAATCCAGGCTCTGTAGCCATAGAGGAAAAAATTGTACTTCCCTTTTGTTTATGTTTCCTTATATCCATCTAACCCTCCCACCTCACCCCCCCCCCCTCCCCTCTTCTTGTGGACATCCTCATTCTTCGAGGAGTCTCTAAATTTTCACCCCGCCCCCTTTTACCTTCTCCTTACTTACTACTCTGTCTGCCGTTCTACCATGGTCCATACAGTAATTTCTGGCAGCTGCTCTCTGGTGACGAACCGAGGAATTTATCTACATTTTTTGTAATTTTTGTAATCTCATTGATATACTCTCTTTGGCCACATTGTTTGATTTCCATTGAAAAAGGAGGCAAGGTTTCTCCGAAACGTATGGTTATAATCTAAATACACACGGCATTAACCCAAAAACATGAATTATTAATTATTATATTATTGCAGTGGGCCTTCAACAATGACTTCGCTGGGTGTGGCCCAAGAGTCACTTAATGAGGCCTTCCTTAACGCAACAGTCTTCATACAGAACTAGAAAGGGAATTCACACATAGCATATTGGAAAACAAACCTCAGCAAATAATACTAAATAATTGAACACAAGCATGAACTTATATTATGTGTATTAAGAGGAAAGAAAGCAAATACAGAGTCAAACACACACCATATTATAGCAGAAGAAACAGTAAAGGAAATGAAAATATTGTACAAATAAAACGTGCACCATAAAAATCAATCACAAACACAAGAGCATAAAAAAGCAGGAACAGTTTCTGGTGAATATTGACAGAAGAGGAGAAGCGTTTGCTGGTCGACACAAAGACAGGGGTCACGCCACGAATATGGTCCCACCGAAAGCTCGCATTAATCTCACTAGGGGAGCTATGTGCGTTAGGAATACTTGGAAGTTACCGCAATCGTTTGGTTTATCTTACACATTTTGAAGAAAATAAAACAGATGTAGAATCAATAAGAATAGACGGAAACAAGAAAAATATGAAACTAACATGCTTAACTGCAAATAAATGCAGCTTATATCTTATTTTGAACAAATCGTTCTTTGAGGGGAATACGGTAAACTCATAACTAGTTATTTTACTAATCACCAGCAACTCAAGATATAGGCCTATATGTCTACACGATATATCTACTATATTACAACCAGTTATTTTAACGCTGTACAAACTAAATCAATATAGGCAAGTACACTGCGACATAGGCCATGCGCTAGTAAATTATGGAGTTAGGATTTCAGATATTTTAACAATAAATTATAACGTTAAAACATCATTTAATCTACTAAGACATTTTATTGAAATAATTTAAATCCCCGACTAAGGATTATTGTGCTCTTCCAATCAAGGAAACGTAAAAACTGTATCAAATCTAAAATAACAAAGGAAAACTGTATATAACTACTAATCATTAGCCTACTCTTAGTCCTAAACCTGTTACACAAAAAAAAATTACAGAGGCTGATTGAATCGTTGAGTAGAAAAGGCTTTAATAGCACTATTTCAGTCTATGTGATAATTTTACGAACGTATACAACATTATCAACGGAAATGGTTCGTCTAATTCCACCAAGGGTATTTTAGATTACAAATCACTCGTTCCACAATGTAATAAAATAAAAATGCTAAAATCCTGAAGTGTGCCTTCGGATAGTCGCAATTTGAACGAACTTTATGGCAAAAGTAACGCAAAAATCTTCAAGAGCTAAGTTTCTTCATGTCTTGTCCGGGATGACTAATAAATACATCAGTCAAAATTAATACAATATACGATATTCTATAAAATTATGATACATAAAACTTTTAAAATTCGTAACGTAAAACACAGGCTACGTAGTGCCCATAGGGAGATTTAAAGCAAGCTGGAGGGACCACTAGAGCTACCTGGTGGCTTTCGCTGCAACTGCTTGGACAGGCGCACACTACCGCCACGTGTCTGTTGCGTCTTCAGGCCGCTGGGGGCAGCACCAACCTTCACTCGATCTCGGATACGCTCCCTCACGGAGGAGTCTGAAGTTATGAGAAGATAATGTCAGTGAGTAGTGGCGCTACGCGTGGGAGAATGAAGAAGTATGTTGAGGCTCGATATCAGCTGATAGGGTACTGCGATGGAATAGGATGTGGGGGGCGGGAGATGGTGAAGCCAAGGTAGAAGGGTTCTATTCAGGAATAATAAGTGCAATGAAACACAAATAAATTATCAAACACAAAAAGAATAGCAATATGAAAGATAGCAAATTCATAGAAAAAAAAGGAGCATACAGTTAAAACTTAAATATAACACAGAAAATAAACAACAATCGAAATAATATTACAGTTTGCTACTGTGGCTGTTTCTCTCTAGGTGATCGTGATATCTTATCACATCGTTCCAGTTTATACTCTACATCACGGGTTCCCAATCTTTTAGCAACTGCGTACCACTTGAAATTTGTAGAAATTTTGGTGTACCAAACAGTCCTATTTTTTTTTAAAATTAAGAAACATGTATTTACTGTCTGATAAGTGCCCCATGGCTTTGTTTTATTTTAATTAAATTACTGAGAAAACTCCATATTTAATTATTAATGCACTTGCACTTCGTTTTTTTTAACCCTTTATCAAGACATCAATAAATACACAGTATACAGATTTTAAAAAAAATCTTGCTAATTTTTGGTTAAAATATATATATTAATAACAATTGTATAATTAAGGAAAAAATCAAACTCTTACTACTCATGGGTACAAAAACATACAATTTTGTATAATTAGCACAACATATGCACAAAAAACTTCAGAAAACTTGTAACAAATGGCTTGCTGGAAGATCATTGGGTACTTGGGTTTTATATTCGATCCAGAAGTTAATTGAAGATTTCTCTTTAAAGCTGTCTTCAGTGGAACAATCTTCTGTTAGATGATAAAACTTTCTTTTCTTTTCAACTCATTTGGTGAGGTCTCCGAAAAATAATTTCTGATCCAGTCAAATTTAGAATAATCTTCGGATAAATATGTATTAAAACTTTCTTAACCCTTTATAGGTCCTTGGGATACTATCTTCCCACCATGTATTTATAGAACGGTGTTAGGGAGAGAATCTTCCCACCCATTTCATTTCAAGCAGTTCCACACGCATCCTCAAGCTAGATGCATAGAAATATTGAAAACCCATCAATTTGATGTATACTGTCATCAGAAACCAAAGGTGGGAAGCATATATCCCAGTGGTCTCCACAGTGCACGTGCTCGCCAGCTCGGTTGTGTTGAGTGAAAGAAATGCATTGTTTTACAGAAGGTGTTTTTATTGAAGATAAGAGATTTGTAAACGCTGGTATATAGTTGATATACATTGTTAATAATGGTTTGTGTCACTTGAGTAAATATATTTCAGCTAGAATGGAAATTATTATAGAATTATTATAGAATAGAAGATTTTTAAAATTATTTTCTGAGTTTTTAATAAATACTATTTTGGAATTATTGCATTATATTCGAATATACTAACTTTTAACATTCCAAAATCACTTTTATTTTTTGTGCAGTTTTCGGCAAGGATGATGTAGGTCACTGACCTTGTTTTGCGTGGGAGTTACGGGTTTTTCTTAAATTATAGAGCGTGATGGGTGTTTTTATGCATTATATCCTGTTAAATAAACCTCATTATTGAGTGATAAACAGAGTATCATCATAATTTGGAGGTGGGAGATTATTACCCCATTGCTCATTTAAGAAAACATACTGTCGGGTGTGGGCAATGGGATAATAATTTCCCACCCCACATTTCATAAAATAGAATCCACACCCATAAAATTGTTGCATATTCCTACTCATCTATCACCCCCAAATACAAATGTGCACAAAAAAGCAAATATTTCATACCCCCAGTCTTTTGCCCTATAAAGGGTTAAAGGGCTTCCAAGTGAACAATGATATCAGCAACCACATCTGGCATTGGAGATATTTCATTTTCTTCAAAAAACGATTATAGAGTAGGAAATGCACATAAATTCTCCTCCTGTATTTGTGAACAATCGTACCACATGAAACGCACCCGCGTACCACTGGTTGGGAACCCCTGCTCTACATACTTAGTTACATATTATAGAAAGCCCATCAAATTGCATCTTTCTTGCATTTTGACAGGAAAAAAAAAAGGAAATGGGATTAATTTTTTATTTTTTATCTTGTTGGATTGCATGTAAATGTTTGTGTCGATTAATATTAACTCAAAATAAACTGTAGAATTACTGATTATTTTATTAATCGCTTATCCTCCCAGCTCAGCTTCACCCACGGACTCTGGGAGGGATCCTTCATCTACCGTCGCAAGGACCATGCTTGAGAATAGTAGCCTACAGCTGCACAGAAGAGACCCCTTTTGTTCCAAAAACCGTGCTGTGGTTGGCTTTTAGTAAATCGTTAGAAAAGCACAAGAAAAACTGAACTCTAAATTTCAGAATAATTTGCACGATCATTTTGTCAGAAAACTAAAAAAAAAAAAAAAAAAAATGAAAAGAGTTTTTCTCTGAATAGACGTATTTTAAAGAAAGGTATTTTAAACAAAAAATGTAGAGGACATGGTCAACTACAATTTGTCTCTTTGAGGTCATGTCATACGTTTTGAAATGCGGAAGCTAGGTGGCGCCAAAGTTTCCAAAAAAGTGTTTTTTCACTTTTTGTCCCAGAAAAAATGTTTTGATCACAAAAGAGCGAATCAGATTTTTTTTCCTCTCAAAATTGTCTACAACATTTATTGAAACATTTTTTCCCTCCGACTTACTACTTAAAATACGTAGATTCAGAGAAAAACTCTTTTCATTTTTTTAAAGTTTTCCGACAACATGATACTACAAATTATTCCAAAATTTAGAGTTAAGCTATTTTTGTGCTTTTCTAACGCTTTACAAAAAGCCATCCATAGCACGGTTTTTGGAACAAAACCATTCCAGCTGTACTGTACTAGAACGGAACACACTTTAACAGCAGATACAACTGGGAATGGCGACAGGCCGATCGCTCAGGCGACCGCTAATTAAGGAAGGAGAACAGGAAAAGTATTTTGGAAGGGAGTCGGTTGGGAACCTGATGAAAGGAACCGTCCCGGTATTTGCCTGGTGGTGAAAAAGGGGAAACCATGAAAACCATTTTCAGAACAGTCAAGGTGGGATTCGGACCCACGCTCTCCCGATTCCAGCAAGGCACGAGGTAGCGCGTTAGACCGCGGCCTGTATTCCTAGTATAAGAACACAATGTCAAAATATGAAGCAGGGTAAAAACACGGATTGTGACAAAAACTCCCTCACATTTCTGTTCTCAGATTATAATTATTATCAGTATTATATATATATTTTTTTTTTTTTTTTTACACGCGAATGGACCACTTAGGATCACGCTACAATTTAATTTCTTTTTCTTGGTGCGAAGTTTTCTCTGCACCCAATACTCATTCATGCGTTCGCTGGCCTGTTGACGCTGTTCTTCCGTCGAGGCTCATCCGGTCTTCTTGCGGCTTGAATCCCTTCCAAATTATTCCGTATGTTCATAGATCTATTTCTGTCTAACAGTTGCTCTTCTGACATGTTCAATTTTTCCATATCCACCTTTGTTTCCGTAATCCATGCTGTTGTGGTCTTTTTTCTCCAGAAGTAATCAAATATCTCTTTGGTGAGTCTATTTCGGTCCATTCTGTATAGATGACCGAGAAATTTCAACCTCCTCTTCTTCATATTCTCAGAGATTCTTTCTACTTTCTAGTAAAACTTCTTCATTACTTCGAAGTTTCCATCCACTTTCGGTTTGAACAGCATCCATAATATTTTTCTGAGGATTCTCCTTTCCAAGACCTCTAGTTTATCCAGCTTGTAGTTCATAGACGGACATTCACTGGCATAGAGACATTATTATTATTATTATTATCATTATAGTAGGCCTATCTATTTTACTGACTCCAAATATGGTAAAAGTATCGAGTACTAGATCGTTAAGAATGTGCACGACTAATGTCCCCCTTTTATGATAAAATGATGTAAGGTCTGTTTCGTTCCCTGCTTTCGTAGCTAAAGCCTGCACGAATGCGGATATCCGCTTTTTTTTTTTTCCCTTGCGGATATAGCTTGCTTGACTGTGTGGATAGCGGATAAGCTGCGGATAATATTTAGAGTAAATTTGCGGCTAGTTCTTAGAATACAATGTTGAACTGGAATTTTTTAAAATAATGTGACTTTTTGCTAAGATCTGCGTCTTTCAAGTTTCGTGTTATTTGCTCCTGCTTTGATTGTATGAGAATAATAGAGAAGTGAGAAGAGACAGTCATGGGAATACCCTCAATTAGGGTTGACTTATGCAAAAAAAAAAAAAAAGTCCTTTATACTGTCATCGCGGCAGGAGATGGCAGTTGAACACGCTGCGACGGGGTGCGGGGGGGGGGGGGGGGGGGTCTTGCAGTACGCATGCGCGGTTAACCTATTCCAAACTTAAATATATCGGCTACCCGCATGTCAATGGTTATTATTGCAGCAGACGATACGCAGCCGGTGAAAGAAGGAATGTGCTGAGTGAGTGAAGCTGGTGGTGACAAACTGAATGTTTTTGGAATGCGCGATACGCAGTGAGCGGGAAGACCTCTGCAGTACAAACCCAACTGCCAACTCCTGGCGCGATATCAGTACCTGCGCTTGCCTGCGTGCTTATATCCGAGGACTAGAATATTAGCCACCCGCTGTTTCACTTGGCATTACTCAGAGGGACGAAACTCAGTCAACATTGCCTTGAGATTCACACGTAGCCTAGGTGAACGAATTTCTCCTCAAATGTCTAAATGTGTTGCTTTAATACTTCATCCAATTAACTAAAAATACTATTGTTACGTCAGCGGATTTGGGTAACAAACGTGCTGATACGGATAAAAGTCGTGCGGTTGCGGGGCGGATAACAGCCGTGCGGATGCGGGCCGGATGCGGATAACGTTTTTTTTTTTTTTTTCGCGCAGCACTCGATTCATAGCTCATCGAATGCAGCGCTACTCGCCAGGCATGTGTGAGCTAACAACAATACAATCTTGTGTGAGCTCTAATTGTCGATAGCTGATTCGTTCAAATATCGTACTTTGGCGTTCACAGTCGATTCCTTTTTTTTAAATTAAAGTTTCTGGTCAGCACAGTACGCACAACGTGGTTAACGTAGGTAATATTAAATCCGTGACCATCGAAAGTAGAAGACACATCCTAATAAATAGGCATTTATAACAGAAAGCCTAAAGAGTCACGTGGAACATTTACAACAACAATCTCTTAACGCAAAATTAAAACACTATAGCACGGTAATTAAACCCGTAGCATTATATTGTTTGAGTCTTCAGTCTTTTGACTGGTTTGATGCAGCTCTCTATGCCTCCCAGTCCAAAGCTAATCGTTTCATCTCTACATAGCTACCACACCCTGCATCCGAGGCAATCTGTTTAACATATTCTAACCTTGGTCTACCACTACATTACTTGTCCTCGACCCTTCCTTTCATAACTAAGCTTGCAATTCCTGGGTGTTTTAGTATGTGTCTTACCAACCTATCTCTTCTCTCCATTAGCAGTCGTCAGAAACATCTCTCCTCTCCCACTCGTCTTAATACCTCTTTGTTTGTAACCCTATCTACCCATCTGATCATCATTCTCCTGTAACACCACATTTCAAACGCTTCAATTCTCCTCTTTTATGCTGCACCAATAGACTTAAGTTTCACTTCCATAGAGCGCCACGCTCCAGACAAAGGCTTGCAAAAAAAGACTTCCTAATACCTAAATCTATATTCGATGTCAACAGATTCCTTTTCAGTTGAAATGCTTTCCTTGCCTGAGCCAACCTACTTTTTATATCCTCTTTGTTTCGTCCATCACTGGTTATTTTGCTTCCTAAGTAACAGAAGTCACCTACTTCCTTTAGTTTTTCACCTGCCAATTTGATGTCCATAGAGGTTTCTGATTTATTTCTGCTGCATTGCAATATTTTTGTATTACATTTATTAATTTTCATCACGAATTCTTTCCTCAAGACGGAGTCCATACCATTCAAATCCTCAGGCGTGTCGGCCAAGATGACAATGTCATCAGCAAATTTCACAGTACTTTCTTTTTTCTAAAAGCAATTTAAGGGGTACTACCAGTTGTAGTCGACAAAACATCACGATCTTGCAATTTTCGGCAATTTGCAGAGTCCGGTTATTACTTCTCGGACTCGCATGATAAATGAAAGGTCATTTTTAGCCTACTTTTCACATTTTGCAAAAATGAGTAAAAAGTAGACTTATGAGATCAGGCAAATGTATGTGTGTATGTCTGTCTGTCCTTCACTCAGTCTGTCTGTCTGTCCTTCAGTCAGTCTGTCTGTCTGTCTGTCTGTCTGCCCTTCAGTCAGTCTGTCTGTCTGTCTGTCTGCCCTTCAGTCAGTCTGTCTGTCTGTCTGTCTGTCTGCCCTTCAGTCAGTCTGTCTGTCTGTCTGTCTGTCTGTCCTTCAGTCTGTCTGTCTGTCTGTCTGTCCTTCAGTCAGTCTGTCTGTCTGTCTCTCTGTCTGTCTGTCTGTCTGTCTGTCCGTCCTTCAGTCAGTCTGTCTGTCTGGCTGTGTGTGTGTGTGTGTGTGTGTTCCCCTATCAACTCCTAAACGGCTGGAGCAATCGAAACAAAATTTGGTAGGAGTAAAGATCTATACCTGAATATCTCACGGCCACATTTGAAAATTATGTCAGTGCTACCAACTGCTGAATAATCGCAATTGAAATTTGAGCTCCATGTTGGATATCATGGAAGGTATGAATGGGAGCTATTTCAAAATTGGCACACGTATAGATAATGATATTGCAGTTTAATTTCCAGGAGGCCATACATGGCAGTGTTGCCAAAATGATTATAAGCCTGCTGATAGGTCCAATTTTAAATGCATATAACTTCTACACCATCAATTGGAAATCAACCAAATTTCATATGTGCTATGTGTACATAGACAGATATGACTGAGCGTATTCTTAAGAGCCTCCGGGGCAGCCAACTGTTAATAAATGCTCTAAATTTATTTTTATCCAAATACCCATATATCAGAAAGTATGCAAGCCGACAGCTTTAAACTATGCACACTTATAGTACCGGTACCTGACATTCTATATTAATTTGGAGTAACTTATATACGTCAGTGCTACCAACATGATTCTAAGCCTGCTGAGAGGTCCACCTATAATACATGTAACTTCTATACTATCATTTGGATTTCAACCAAATTTCGTGTGTGCTATGTGTACCATAACAGATATGACTATGCCGATTCTTAAGAGTAACCAGGGCTGCGAACTGTCAATAAATGCTCCTCTATTTCTGTTACCCTAATATCAATATATCAGAAAGTATGCAAGCCAATAGCTCTAAACTTTGCACACGTATAGTACCTGGCATTCTAGATTAATTTGGAGTAACTAATATAGGCCTACGCCAGTGCTGCCAACATGATTCTAAGCCTGCTGATAGGTCCAATTTTAAAATACATGTAACTTCTATACTAACTAATGGATTTCATTCAAAATTGACACAACAATAGATCATATTATTTCAGATTATTTCTGACCAATACATGTATGTCATTGTTGCCAACATGATTTTACGCGCTGTTAGATCCAATGTTTAACTGCATGTAACGTCCATGCTATCCATTGGACTTCAACCAAATTTTGTATTCTGTACCTTAAGAGATGGAACTAAGAATATATTCAGTCACCAGGGCTGCCAACTGTAGTTCTCTATTAGGCTACATTATGCCATGTATAAAGGATTTCGAACTAATTAGAAATTTCGATATTACCAACTTAATTTCGTCATTATTCTAGATAGATCCATATAGATTAATCATTGGCATGAATCTTAAATTTTAAGAAAAGTAGGCTCTTTAGTTCGTCACGGAACTTCTTGTTATTTTATTCTAATGTATCGTGAAGTAAAATCAATTAAATACATTATAATAATGAATCAACTGTTTCTAAATGTGTATATATAAACAATAAATAAATAGGCCAACGATATATTAAAATAAGTTTAAACCATTTAAGACTCATTATACACTTACTGATATTCAGATACACATCACAATGCATAATGAATTATTTAAATTAATCTGATATTAATATTCATGACTTAAATTTTCTCGTAATAAATCATAAAGCATTTCTGTTCTAAAGCTGAAGTCGGAAAATATGCTGTTGCAAAACATTTGTTGGAAAATGATGGCCACAATATAAATTGGAAGAGTGTCAAAATTTTGGAAAGTTTAATTTAAATCATAAAATTGTACGTAATTGATTTAAAAAAATCGTAAGTAGAAAAACTCTGTTTACTCTATTTTTGAAACGTAAAAAGAACTTGCGCCCCTAGGCCCGGGAATGTGGGGCCTATTGGTAAATCCAGTCCTGGTCAACACGTCAAGATGGTAACTGCACTCAGTATTTCTAATCATTTTACATTTTAAAATTAAGTGAAATAAATATACGAGGCACGTTCAGAAAGTTAAGTTCCGTTTGGTAATAAAATTAAATTGTGTACAGATACAGAAAGAATATTTATTGCACAACATTCTACACCTCTTAAACTACTTGTCAACATAACTGCTGAACTTTTTCAGGCATTTGTTATAGCGTGGCACAAGTTTTTGGATACCTTCTTCATAGAAGTTTGCCGCCGACCCGTAAACGACAGAGAAAACTCCCCTGTAAGATATCCTGCTGTTAGGCCACCACTGTTAGGCAAATTGCGTGCTTACCAGGAGAACTGCGTATGTTTAGGAGTTCTCCTGACCACATACGCAATTTGCCTAACAGTGGTGGCCAAACAGCAGGATATCTTACAGGGGAGTCTTCTCTCTCGTTTACGGATCGGTGGCAAACTTCTATGAAGAAGGTATCCAAAAACTTGTGCCACGCTATGACAAATGCCTGCAAAAGTTCTGCAGTTATGTGGAAAAAGTAGTTAAAGAGGTGTAGAATGTTGTGCAATAAATAATTTTTCTGTATCTGTACACAATTTAATTTTATTACCAAACGGAACTTACTTTCTGGACGTGCCTCGTAAGTTAAGCTCTGTGGTAGTGTCTCATTTTGCTGTCCTGCTTACAGTAAGTTCCACACTGGTAAAAGAGGCTGATCACTGCCATCTTCACGCTTCCTCTGCTTGTTTTCCATGTCGGTCACCAGATGTCGAACCACACGCACAAAATACAACAACCTAACCGCCTCCAAACACTAGCCTGCTTGCTTATAAGAAAGGAGTGCCGAATTGCCGACCAAAAGAAACTGATTCGACAGATCGATTTAAATCGAGGATTACTCGAAACCTCCTCCAGCTGATCGATGACCTTTCAAGTCGGAAGTTATATTTGCCGCACTAGATACCAATGTGCCAATATTTTTTCTTAAACAGTTTTCAAATGTGTAATGAGTACGCGTACCCCCGCGTCCCCCCTAAAAAAAAGCACTGATTTATACGCATCAGAAACCCTGATCACTGGAGGCTACGTAAAAACTTGGAAAAATTGGAAAGGAAAATCCTTAGGAAAATCATTGCCCCAGTGTGCATAGAGGGAGTGTGGATGAAAATGAAGTCTCACGAGTTATACCAACATTCCGAAATTATATCAGACACTATTAGAAAAAGACGACTGAAATGTTATGGACATATTCAAAGAACGGACAGTAAAAGTCATGAACAACTGGATAATCGAAATCGAGTTAGTTATTTTTGTTTTAAGGGGCTGAACTACGAGGTCATCTGCCCCTCTTAACACAAATTAAAGTATACAAATTTGGAATTGAATTTAAAATTTAAAGGTGGACAACTAAATTGGAAAAGACAAATATAATAAAACAAGAAATTAAATAAAACTAATAATAAAATAAACAAAAATTATGGAAAAACAAAAATTCAGTATTCAAAAACGAGCAAGTCGTTGAGTCAATGTACACTGGAAAATTTAGATTGCTGGCCCTAACCCACACTCACTTATAAAGCGGATAACGCGATCAGCAGCCACCGCGTCATCGGCCAATATACAGTAAGTTTGAGTGTGATCTGCAAACCAAGGTTTCTTCGTTAGTCAGCAAGATCCACACACACTGTTAAAATGTGGGCCACGGTGAATACGGCTCCACAGGTACAAAGTGAGGGGTCTTCCCTTCTCATTACGTACGAGTGGGTGGATCTTGTATGACCTATCGTGAGCCTACACAAAATGACGGACTCCCTCCGTGACTGGAAAGAGCTCCGCCACACGCGAGTAGTTCCCTTGATCGCTCTCAGTTTACCTAGCTTCAGGTTATTGCGAAACCCCGGATGAGACCCTCCACTGTAGAGATAGACGAAAAGCGCGATACTAGAGAGAGTTTGGGAAGAGACAAAAGCAAATTAATTTGTTAAATAGGTTCAATCGCACTCCATAGTTGGCCGTTACGCTGTAACGATGTAAAAAGAACGTGCTATATTTGAATTGGGTCATTAAAATCATTGCATATTAAATGCTGAAATTATGAAGACACGTTTTATTACAGGTGCACAACTTGGTGTCCTCCTTTGATCGAATAAAAATAATATCCATCAAGTTTGCTCGTTAATGTGAAATCCTATGACAGCACCTACTAGATAGGTTACACTTGAGTCGAATACCGAACTTCAAAAGGAAAACAAGATTTGCTTCATACTCCTGTTATGGTGTTAAAACAAGAACATACTATCCTTTTCCAACAAGCCCTCGCGTTGTTTTATTCGGGAGATTGAAGATATACCCTTCAGCACGTCAGAATGTTTGCGGAGATGAAAGGGTAACCTAGAAGCACTTGGGCATGTTCAGCGAGTGGAATGGAGACTGAAATTCCTGCAGGTTATCCAATGTAAGGAAATGTACGGTGTTTTCATTCAGTGATACTGATATGTTAGGAGGAACTGTGTACTAATGGGATCAGTCAGAATACTTGGTTTATAGTTTTGTGTATGAAAATATAGTCATCAGGAACTTCTCAATTTAAGTATGTTTCGTCTCCAAATGTTACTTCCCCCTTCCATCTTTGTGGAGTGCCATTTCTCTTCTATATTCGCCTCTAGGATTGTACAATGAAATAATTCTGGACAGGAGAGGCTCATTATCCATTCGTGGCTCATGTACAGTACATAACATAACACTGCCCATTATTTGTCGGTAACCAATATAAACTGTGGAAATTATGTAAAAAGTAAGACACTATAAAATTAAAGAAAAAATATTTTTAACAAACCAAAGTGTAAATACGTTCAGCCTATTAGCAGAACTTATTCTGACGTACGACTTCCACTAATCTGCTAGATATTGATTTAATAGTTTTAACAAACTTATAGCATAGACAAAACCTTTAAACTTAACATGTTTAGATTACAGATTTGATATGACTTGTTGTAAAACCTCCCCGGTTTGTCCCAAACACCGGAGGTTTTCTTACAAAGCAAATAATTAAAACCATGCAAGCCAGTGGAGACTTTTGGGGAGGGGTTTTAAAGCTTTTGAGGGGTCCTGGCCCTCTTGAACCGAGAGTAAAATCGGCACCTACAGCCTTGGTGAATGAAATAATTAACCTTCTACCCAATTGTATGATGAATAATACCTTTTGCTCTGATGTGGTTAAGATATCGAATACAAACAGAGATGATTGACATTTGAGTTAATTTCAGCAATAATTTGCATTTGAGCTTCCTCGATTGTGGTCTACTGTAATTAATTTCTGCTCTAAAGGTTTAAAACACGTAAGCTGACGTCTGGTCAAGACAAGTGGGCACATTAATCCAATAGTGAATGACCTTCAGGAGCGAATGTCACGTTTTACTGCAGCACCATTAAGGAAATTTCCTCGAAATGTGGTGGAATTAACTTGTTACATAAGAATAAACCAATCAAACAACTGCAAGTAATCTTCCGTATACAGATTACGTCATGTGTAGGAGAGAATGAGAATTTTCCATTCAGGGAACGTACAGTATATACAGGGTGTTTCATTGAGAGCGTATCGAACGTACACCGATAACCTGGGCCGCCACACTGAGCACATCGACATAGGGTACATTGGTCTCCGAGGTCACGCAAAGGTGCTAGCTAGGTGTAACACGACTGGGGTGTTCATAGTCCGAGACTTTAAAAGCATACGTCTTTCTTTATTCGTGTCAGAAGTATCAATATAAATTTTGAATACTGATTATCTACATTTCAACCATACATATTATATACAGGTCTATTATACAAAACAAATCAAATATTGAACAACAAATTTGAGATCTAGATGATTTTTGCCCAGTATTGGGCGACGTCAATAGCGCTGGAGGAGGCTGTAATCAAATCATTCATAGTGCACTTTGAAGGACATAAGTCACACTGACATAAATGTTGGATTGTCTGCAGCTCTCCACAGTCACAGAGTGATGAGTCGCTTGAGAAACCCCACTTCCGCAGATTGACTCTTGTTCTGCCGACTCCTGTACGGAGTCTGTTAAGGGCTTTCCAGGTTGTCCACTTCTCCTGGTGTCCACATGGAAGACTTTCCTTCGGCTCCATCCAGTTGGAAAGGTGGTTAGTTCTTCCTTTCCACATCTTGATCCTAGCACATTCTGCTTTCCCTTGAAGCTTTACTGATGTGCGGAAAAAAATAATTCTACATTTCAGCCTCCGTGTAGCAGGATGGTATCCATAGAGGGGATGTGCTTCTGAAGTAGATGATTGGAGCCTCTCTTCGTTAGCTGCTACCCCCCTACGAATCTCACCAGGAGCAATACCAGCTAGAAGTTGGATCTTCCCAATAGGTGTTGGTTTTAAGCACCCTGTAATGATCCAGCAACTTTCGTAGAGAGTGATGTCGATAAAAAGCATACGTAATTTGCCGCAAGCAGAAACTTCAGGGTTAATTTCATTACCAGGGTATGATACGGGAACCTGACTTTTACAGTTTCACTTATATGGTAAATGATAATACATATGATTTTCATACCTTTTCAGGGGTTCCAGGGGACAATACCTATTGACATTCCCGCTCATTATGACCAATATACTGAAAATATGTGCTAAATTACGTAAACGTGTGTTTCTTTCTTGTCGAATTTGAACTACGGCGGCCATGTTGGCTCACTCCAGCTGGGTGAGACATGACGAGAAATTGATGTCACGGGAGTGTGCCCAACATGTAGGATATAAAATACACCACCGCTAGGAGAATCTCGAGGCGTTAGGCCGTAACCATTGTCAAAAACCATTGGATTGGATGAAACAAAGGTTAGAATGGTCGGGTGTAGGTGCGACGTTAGGCCGCGAGAGGCTAGCGGGTCACTGTTGACCCCAAAACCATTGGATTGAACGTGTTGAGATTGGCGTTCTTTTTCTTTTAAACCGCTTTATCCGTCGTATGCGTGGGGTTGGCAATACTAGTCTAACGCCGAAAATGGCCAACACAGCTGGGATTTTTAATATATAAGTCATGTTATAATTTGGGAAGGCGGGAGGGTTATAGACAGTTGAGGAGTGAACTACATCATTCCCAGATCAATTTTGAATCTTTAGAAAAGGTATTAATGCAAAATCACTGGGTTCATGTCTCCTGCACTAACTACGCCATCTAAATGAAAGTATTCGAGTTACGTTTCTAGCTTAACGTTTTGGATGAATAAACCGAGCTTCATAGCCACGCTCGCCAAGTCGCTTACAACGACTGTGATGGGGTAGTTGAAACAATTCCGGAGATGGTAGGTTCGAATCTTGGCATGTTTTATTATTCGGGATTTTCCACACACTCCTTCCGGGCAAATGCCGGGATGGTACCACATTTTAAGTCCCGGGACACCTACTCCATTCACCGACCCTAATAGTATTACAGCTGTGAGACCAGGCAAGTTTCAGCAATTTTCCCCCTAATTTTTTAACGCACTCCATACGTAAAGATTTAAATGAAGGATAATACAAGTCATGTTTCAACCATATTCCGTACAACGTCATAAACAACAGATAACCAATTTCCATCTTAGACATTTTCTAATATGAAGACCAAATGTTATTCTTCCAATTTCATTTGGGTATTCACTACGACATTTCAAACCTTCAACATGAGCATATGGAGAAAAGAATACATATTGTTTAATGATTGATGTTCAAAATGAAAAAGGCCACCAAAAGGGAAATAAGAACTGTTACAATTCTCATTTCTTTCTTTCTTTCTTTCTTTCTTTCTTTCTTTCTTCGTCATGCCCGACTAAGGAGCGCGATTGAACTTATTTAGCTAATGGCAATGCCTTTCTTTCTCCCAAAATCTCTTCATCTTTTCGCTTGTGGCTTCTCTGTTACAATTATTTTAAAGTGAATAACAATCTTTTTTTCATACACGTGGAAAAAAAATAACAGTTGTGTTCTTTATTTAATTATATGTTTTTTTTAAATATACCCAAGGTGGCCTTAATTTTGATTTGCAATAGCTCAGGCTGTAATAAAGATAATTTAATTAATTTTACACCAAAAGATAGAGAAAATCATAAAGTTTAGTTTACCTATTTAGTAGGTGCCTGTGGCTCGATACACTGCGGTGGGATTCGATCCAGCGATCCTGCGCTTACGAAGTAGGGCTCTTACCGCTGCACCACGCGCTTGTTGGTTTCTTGCTAGAGTACAACGCGCATAGACGTCGCACTGCAATTGCAATTAATTAATTTCTCGGAAACGGCTGAAAAGCGCACCTTACTACTTGTACCTGGTATACGCCTGGTCATGCCCTACACGTGTACTAAAGATGGTTCGAATCGGTGACCCATGCATCGTATCCTCCCCTTGTTAGCACTCAGAATCAGAACGATCCGTTGCTACATTTTCTGTGTCCTCCTTTACGGGTTGGAATTGAGACCCAAATACTGAGGAACGAATTGAGGCATTTGAAATGTATCTGTACAGACGTATCCTACGTGTATCCCCCGGGTGAGTTAGCCGTGGTCGTTACGGCATGACTAATAGCAGTCGCTCACATCCGGGAGGCGAGGAGGTTCGAATCCCCCCGCCGGCAACCTTGAAGATGGTCTTCTGTGGTTTCCCATCTTCCTTCCAGGCAAATACCGGGGTTGGTCCCTAACTATAGGCCACAGCCGCTACCTTCCAACTCCTCGTCCTAACGTCCCAACTTTCCTCCCCAACGGTACTTGTAGCTCACCCATTGGGTGTCTGTCTCGAAGTAGCTACAAAACCGGCGAGCCGAACATGTCCTCGGACACTCCCGGCACTAAAAGCCATACGCTAAAAAAATAAAAATAAAATAAATGAAAGTTTCGAATAACGAGGTCATTCATCGGATGAAAAAGCAAAGAGAACTACTGCGTATATTAAAACAACGTAAAACAAGATACTTGCGACATGTTATGTGAGGCGAAAAATACCAGTTACTACAACTAATTATAATGAAGGGGAAATCTATGGAAAAAGGTCTATTGGAAGACGAAGAAACTCTTGGCTGAAGGACATCCTAAGATGACATTGTTGCACATCAGAAGAGGCCTTTCATGCAGCAATGTCAATATCACAGCTAGCTACTGTATGCAGGGGCGTGCATACAATGTTTTTTCGGGTTGGGGGGGGGGGCTGACTATCCTGGAAACTTGTGAGTATCTTCAGGGGATTGTAACCGCAAAATACCCAGAAATATCAACCAATATCTTAGAGCATATAACTTTGTCTAATTAGATAAGAGTTAATTGTAAAATTGTAAGTGAGAATTCAAAAAAGTTGTAAAATAGAACACAACACAAAATAACATTTTATACTTAATGCATTTTCTATTATGGCCTTTGGAGAAAAAATGGCAAATATCTTCTTTTTTTTTTTACAAATTAATTAGGCCTATTTATCGTACTGTGGAATTCTCAGTGTTGCCTCACAAGGCTGAGTGTGTCCCGTTCCAGCCCTCAGACCAGAATTTATTTCTTGGCCGAGCCGGGAATAGAATTCCGACCTCCATGGCGGCAACCAAGAATGCTAGCAACTATACCACGAGGTAGTCTAGTTTCATTTTAATAGTGTTTGTTACTTAGCCAATAAGTTAAGATTAGGGTACAACCAAAATTTAGAATTATATTATGCTTTTATCAAAACAACACTTTCTTAATTTTTATTGCTTTTATTCGGGTGAGGGGAGCTGGAGCCCCACAGCTCCTCCCATATATACGCCCCCGACTGTATGTGGATCGTCGACCTGCGTTCGGAGACGACGTCTTAAGAAGAATGAAGAAGGTGCTACTGTCATTTCCCCGGAGATGAGAGTGGATCTGGTGAGATGCCAGGATCTCCGCTCAGTGGTGCATCACTTGCCACACGTGACTGGCTACAGTAACAAGAATCTTTCCACGACATTGGGTCGTGTATACTACGCTCGCGATGTGTGATTGTCTGCTGTATAAGCATCCGGAGCAATACTGCTGAATTACATGATTGAGCTTACAAAGAGGAAGTGCCATATCATCACTTATAGCCTCCTCCTTTGAAACTGACTTGAAAGGATGACAGGCAAAATACTGCTTAGCAACGGAAGTTCATCGTGTACAGGCTAATCAAAGAAGAGCACAAACGGACAGGGTATTCCAAAACCATTCACAAATCTTTGCACAACTGTCTTCTACTGCTCGGGTCCAAGCTCCGTGAACCTGAGAGGAATGTGAATCGCGGACTACGAGGAGTGATGGTGACGAGTGATGAGGGTTCCCGGCCAGTGCGTAGTAACAGAACCAATAATACATTGGTCGGTGACTCACTCATTCGCAACACCATAGTGGTTTGAGCAACGGTTCTATGTTAGCAGTATTAGAATAGACAGGAATTCCAGATAACACGGCGGGCTGTTGACAGGCCTTTCTCTTCCCGCCTGCCACTTCTCAGCCCGCAAGTTCACAGCTTGTACCCGAGCATAGGCAGTCTTCGGTTTAAAGGTTCTAGGTTCGACTCCCATCTCAGCCCAGCCATCTCAGGATTGGTGTTTCGTGGTTTCTCCACTTGTCGGTATGGTTCCTAACTGTTGGCCACGGTCACCACCTACCCAATACTAGCTTCATTTAAAAACACGAACACTTGAACACCACCACAATAACACAGATTATCAAATACATTCTATACAATTTCGAGCACACCTCCTGCTGTAGCAGCTAGCATGCTTGACTGTCACCCCGGAGGTCCGGGTTCAATTCCCACCTCAGCCATCCTGGAACTGGTTTTCCGTGGTTCCTACCCCCGCTTTTACTCCTTGGCGAATGCTACGTTGGTTCCTAACTTAAGGCAAGGCCTCTTCCTTTCCAATCCTCACCTGAATCACAAATACACACGCTAATCCAGTCATCACAATAACACAGGTTATTAGACAGAATTCTACTCACTGAAGTAGACGGGGCTGAATGACCAAGATTTCCAAGCCTCTCAAACAACAACAACAACAACAACAACAACAACAACAACAACAACAACAACAACAACAACAACTTCTCAGTCTGTATTGTATTGCAAGTTGTAACGGACTGATGAGGTTCATAAGCAATTTATGAACGAATGCAGCGAGAATAGGTCACATTTATGACTTTATATTTGGTAGTCTCAATTCCATCTGTCTGTTTCAACAACCATCCATCACGACTCCAATAACCAGTTTGAAAAGGCATCTTTAGAGTGTTTTGAAAATTATATTCAAATATTTAGAACCTTTATTTAACCAAATTATCTGTGAGGATGTCCATTTTATTTTATTTTATTTCAAATTGATTCTATTATTTTACATTTTACAAGAGTTCTTATCCATTAGATTTTAAAATTTCAACGGTCTTACTCATTGTTTTTCCAGTTTCTCTATTTCACCCTGTATATACGGATATACGATCGTTGCTCCTGCTTGTTGACTTCAATATTGTGTGACGCTCGAACTCACACACTGAACTTGGGGGCATGCTCAGACCCACACTGTTGTTTACGTACACCATCTAGTGGCATCCTGCGCAAGTACATACCGTCCGTTTCCAAATGCATATCGTTGATTTTCCGTGTTGTCTCCTGTTCGCGAGAAAAAAATACAGTAGTTGCCATGACTTATGACTCGACCATCGTATTATACTTAATTTCAATTCATAACAGTTTTATTAAATTAATTTCTTAAGGTTTGATTCGAATATTGCTGAAGAAGGTCGCATTGTTGGATCGAAACGTGTACTAATTTGAATATAATTTGTATTGATTGGCGGAGCATTTTAATTAATTTTATCTATTAATCAATAAAGCTATTTTTTTACATTTTCCTAAAATGGTAAATGATTTTGATTTTTATAAATAAACTAGCTGACCCGGCAGACGTTGTCCTGCCAATCAAAGAAAGTGTTGTAACTTTGTTTCTTGAAGTCCTTTTGGATACACAATATTGTTTTCAATTTCTGTTAACTGCCTCTAAACTATCATGAAATGAATTAACTAATGTAGAAACATTCGCAGGAGCGTGCACAACAACTCTCCAAAGTTTCATCGCAATCGGATAAATGGCATATAATGCATACGGGATTTTGTTTAAATGATTCGTGCGCTGTCACTCATTTGTTGAATCTACTCGTGCTCTACCAACTGTGAAATGGATTTACTAAGTTAAAAAGCTTCACGTAAGTGTACACAACAACTCCAAAGTTTCATCGCAATCGATGAATAGTATATGAACGAATACGGGATTTTGTTGGAACGCTTTGCGCGTCGTCACTCATTTGTTACATATACTCGTGCGCTACCAATATTGTAAAATGGATTTACCAAGTTGAACACCTTTCCTGGCGTTTACACAACAACTCATCAAAGTTTCATCGGAATCGGATGAATGACATATGAACGCATACGGGATTGTCTTTAAACGATTCGCGTACCGTCACTCATTTGTTGAATCTACTCACGCGCTACCTATTGTAAAATAGATTTACTAAGCTTGAAACCTTCTCTGGAGTGTTCTCAATGATTCACCAAGGTTCCATCGCAATTGGATGAATGATATGTGACCGCATAAGGGACATTGTGGAAACGATTCGCGCGTCGTCGTTCATTTGTTGAATTTACTCGTGCGCAACCTCCTGTGAAATGGATTTACTAAGTTTGAAACCCTCACATAGGTGTGCACAGCAATTCATCAAAGTTTCATCTCAATCCATGAATGGTATATAAACTTATACGGGATTTTGTTGAAAAGCTTCGTGCGTCGTCACTCATTTGTTGATTCTAGTCGTGCGCTACCTATTGTAAAATTGATTTACTTAGCCAGAAGCCTCCCCTAGAGTGTACACAACATCTCACCCAAGTTTCATCGCTATCGGACGAATGGTATTTGAACGCATACGGGACCTTGTTGAAACGCTTCGCACGTCGTAGCTCATTTGTTGAATCTACTCGTGCGCAACCTCCTGAGAAATGGATTTACTAAGTTAGAAACCCTCACGTAAGTGTACACAACAACTCATCAAAGTTTCATCTCAATCGATGAATAGTATATAAACTTATACGGGATTTTGTTGAAACGCTTCTTGCGTCGTCACTCATTTGTTGAATCTAGTCGTGCGCTACCTATTGTAAAATTGATTTACTAAGCCAGAAGCCTTCCCAGGAGTGTACACAACATCTCACCCAAGTTTCATCGCTATCGGACGAATGGTATTTGATCGCATATAGGACCTTGTTGAAACGCTTCGTGTGTCGCCACTCATTTGTTGATTCTACTCGTGCTTAACCTCCTGTGAAGTGGGTTTACTATGTTAGAAACCTTCACGTAAGAATACTCAAAAACTCATAAAAGTTTCATCGCAATCGATGAATGGTATATAAGCTTATACGGGATGTTGTTGAAACGCTTCGTTCGTCGGCGTTCATTTGTTGAATCTATTCGTGCACTACCTATTGTAAAATGAATTTACTAAGCCAGAAGCCTTCCCTGGAGTGTACACAACATCTCACCCAAGTTTCTTTGCTAACGGACGAATGGCATTTGAACGCATACGGGACCTTTTTGAAACGCTTCGCGCGTCGTCGCTCATTTGTTGAATCTAGTCGTGCGCTATCTATTGTAAAATGGATTTACTAAGCCAAACACCTTCCCTGGAGTGCACTCAACATCTCATCCAAGTTTCATCGCAATCGGATGAATGGTATATGAACGCATACCGGACTTTGAAACGCTCTAACGTGCAGAGACAAACAGTAGAATACGACATCACTGCCACCTTTGGTATAAAACAGAATTAGACATCACTGCCACCTTTGGTATAAAACACAACTTTCCGCCACGGGCGGAGTGTATGTTATGGCGGTAGTTGATCTACGTGCAAAGTCCAAAAGCATCACTTTTCACTAAGGCTAGCGGTTTCCATGACGACTGTTTATGACTGTATATTGTGGTTCTAAAATTTTGTATAAATTGTGGTTCTACAATTCTAAAATTCCACCTACCTGGTCAAATTGTGAATCTAAACCATACATGGACCCATTCGAATATACATACAAAATTTCATCAAAATCGGCCCAGGTGTTTAGGAGGAGTTCAGTCACATACACACGTGTCGAAGAATTATATATATAAAGATAAATATATAAATAAATAAAGAAAGAAAGGAAGGAAGGAAAAAAGAAGAAAAAATAACACGCGAGGTTTATTTTGAATGATATGGAACTATCAGGCTGATTTGAGGAAGGGATTAACCCCCATCCGGCCCCCTTGGATTCGCCCCTGCTTCAAACAACTCGCCCACTGGACATATTTCTTTACATAAATTTCTGTAGGCTAATTGACTGGCATTTATCTTCAAATAATTTAAATATTTGGACTGTTCAATTTATTTTAATAAGAAACTATTCGAAATAATAGAGTTCTTCAATTGTCCGAATGATTCGAACAACCCGTATTGTTCGAATTCTTGGAACATTCGAATTATAAGCAGAGCCCTAATATGCAGGCTAGGAAGACTACTACGCCGAAGCACATCTTCACTAGTAATATGGTCGGTATATCGTATTTTCAGCATAAATGACTACCAACCATAACAATGAACATTTTTTTTTTTACCAAAGTAATGTCTTTATTATTTGCATAAATTCTTATTCTGTTCCAGTCTTTGAAGAAGTAGGCCTACGCTAGGAAGTTAAAGTCTAGGAAGACACCTTATTGAAGAATTATTTTATGAGAAAGCTGTTTTGCTCGAGCCTTGTATAATAAATAGAAGCAGGGAAATGAGGAAGCCGCCTCGTTCTTCTGGCAGAGCGCCATCCTCGCCCAGAAACCTGGCTGCTTCTTGAAGAGCATCGCTCACGGAACAGCTTTCACTTAAAGGAGATGGCACGGTAGGGTTAGGTAGTTAGTTAGTTGTTGTTATTGCTTATTTTAGGGGCTTTACGTCATCGTGGTCATGTAACCCCGTGTACTTGGGCATGTATAATTGTGATGGCTGTAGTAGTGTGTATTTGTAAATTGGGTAGATAGGATTAGGAAGCAGGCGGCCGTGGCCTTAGAAACCACTGCGGCATTTTCCTGGCTTAGAAGTGAGAAACCACAGAAAACCTCTTTTCGGATGGCTCAGGTGGGAAACAAAACCACTTCTTCTCAGTTTTTGCCTCACTGAGTGTACCCCATTCCAGTCCGCAGACCAGAATTGATGTTTCTTGGGAGAGCCACGAATGATACCCGGACTTACAGTGCAACAGCCAATAAAGCTAGCCGCTACACCACGAGGTGGACCAAATAACTCAAAATGCCGCTATGGAAATTCTTTCGCCGGCCCTGAAGCCTGCATCAGTAGTCTAGACCAGAGGTGTCCACCAGACTTTGCACGCTCGGCGCACTTGGGCAGACTGGCTGAGCTGCCTGTCCTAACTGCCTGCGCTGCGACAGCTCTTCGCCACGTCTGACCGAGTCAAGTTGGGATCGCTAGCGCACCGGACGTAAATATAAACCGTTCGTCCAGTGCATTGGTTGTCCGACACATCTACATTGTGTTTCGCGGGCCTCTCGGCGCACCGGTACTTCAGGATTACGTGCTTAGCATTAAAACAGTCGGAGATACTGATAAGGGGTCATAAATACCATTTAGGGCATTGCAATTTTGGTCACATTATTGTGTTTTCCCCCTTGTTTTCGTTTTGTTTCAATTTGTTTTCATATTTACAATATACTGAATACCGTTTGACGTTCGACCGATCAACCACAACACTGCGAAGGAGACAAGACTTGTATGTATATTTGGATCTGATGATGCTCGCTTGACGAGCGAAACATGTCGTATTATTTGCTTCCTCTTCTGTAGTCCATAATGCAGGGTTATATTTATATATGAGCACTGTCGCGCGCGTGGATTTTCCACTCGCCTGTTTCCCGTTGCAATTGCCGCGCGGTGACAGATGCAGCTGACAAGATGAGTGCGCATAGAGATAACAAGGAACAAGGGGAATTACATCAGCCGCGGTCGGTCGATGCACGGGCAACAGCCGAGTGGAAAATCCCCGCGCGCGACGGTGCTCATAACTTATCTATACATATAATGCCCGTTGCTCACGGTAAAATGTTTCTTAAAATTTATTGTACAACTAATTTTATAAAAATTTGACGAAAGCAAGCTGTGTTGTTCACGGTAAAATTATTTTATAAAATCCGTGGATGTATCAGGATCGCCATCTACCGATGAACTTCTGAACCAAGAATCAGCTGTTCAACACACATTGGTTTGAGTATGGCTCCAACAAACAAAGCAAAAATTGTAAAAATTGCTGCTTTAGCTACTATTATATATTGCACGGTGGTAAAAAGGAAGAAAAGAAATGCTAGGAAGTGCTGGACTCGGGAATGGATAAAAAGAAGAGAAGGAGGTAGAGGAATGCTGTTCTTGGTCGAAAATGAGTTGAGGTTAGAAGATCAGAATTCATATAGGAATTTTCTAAGAATGGAGGAGATTTCTGCAGTCCTTCTTGCATTTCTATTGTGGTATATGGGCGTTTTAACCTCATACAAACACGGATATTTCTGGTACTCGTCCAGTAAAACACTAACAGCTTCCTTAGTCCAGCCGGAGCCTGCCATTTTCGAAGTGTTTGATTACAAGCGAGCTTCACAATCTTCTCACCACGTGGCGCCAGCATCATCGTCATGTCAGCTTCTCTGATTGGTTCGTTTCGCAAAATTAATTTTACGGAATAGAACATGTCCTATTTTATGGAAAGTTTCATCAAAGGTTTTATAAAACTTGAATTTTACCGTGAGCAACAGAAATTTTATAAAATTAAACTATTGTAGAATAAATTTGAAGGAAAATGTTACCGTGAGCAACGGGCATAATCCTGTATACATACATTTTTAATGACATGCAATTTTATTTAGGTTATTTTTTTGCGTGCCCCAGTAATTGAAATTATTTAGTGTTGTTGACCGACTGAAAAGTTGTAAGACAATTAACATATACCTCACTGACACTTGGTGATTTCTAATAGGAATTGAGCAGTCGCGATAAATCTAGAGGGAGGGGGGAGGGCAGAACTAAGTGTTTCACTGATATATTACTGAATCGTGTTTTACTGCTAGCCTTGCTTATAGGACTTCAAGATTGACGTGAGTAATCTAAAATAAGATTAGACTGCTCCATGATGTCAGCATATAAGCAACGCAAATAGGATTCAATTCTGGAGTTCAAATAATCCAGATGAAGGAAGGTTATTGATCCCCCATAAAGTGTGCAGGCGTGGCAGGGTGTGTAAATAAAATGAGTGTCTCCGCTCCATACACAAATTAAAGCCAGGATGTTGGCTGTCGTAAAAAGCGCGCTTGTAGTTCGGAAACACCTGCACACTTTGGTGCCTCTGCAGTAGGGGCGGATAAGGAACAATTAATGCGGTTGAGTGTAGGCGAGCTACGCTTAAAGCTCCTTTAATTCAGTTAAGGGATATGGGCTTACGATAAAAACCCAAGGATTTAGCGAGATTTATCTTTTGATGTGTAACATCTTTCCACTCTGTAGCTGGATATTTTTTGTGGGAGTGAATTTGGAAGAGGGACGGAAAAAGGACGGAAACAATGAACGCGCGCGGTGGTGGAGATTGGTACCACGATGTACTGTCGGTCATGTGGCTATGTGGAATGTATATCGCATACGGTTTACTTCAAGGTTTGGAGGCCCCATTAAAGATATTCCTACAATAAATCATCTTCAAGTTGTCGTTCTTTGGAGTGAAAATATTCATTATATCATATTTGCTGAAAACAATTATGATTTATTAGATCTTCATACTTTTGCTGTATTCTTATTGTAAGCATTCGGGGTACTGTCGGCCAACAGACAGCCTTATGTGGAATGTATATCGCATACGGTTTACTTCAAGGTTTGGAGGCCCCATTAAAGATTCTTATTTAATGTAAGCATTCGAGGTACTGTCGGCCAACATACAGCCCTATGTGGTATGTGTATCGAATACAGTTTACTTCAAGGTTTGGAGGCCCCATTCAAGATATTCCTACAATTAATCATTGGCACTGGAGTTTTACAAGTAGTTATTTCAATGACCAACAGAGTTCACTGATAACAAGGGATTTGCGCTCCCGGCATACACATAGTAGGACATCATATGCGACTACGGTAAGCTCGTAATTTTTTTAACATACATGTACTTAAATTAGGTAGTTTCTGTTCTGATTAATCACGAGTCCATGCGACCACTTGGATTCGCCCATGCCTCGAACAACTAATCTACTATAAACACTTCTTACTACAAATTGCTGTAATATTGTTATTACTTATCATCTCATAATATTCATATATCTGAACTAATCGATTATTCAAAATAATCGACTACAGTACTTTGAACAATCGAATAATTTTATTTAAATTTCAAATTGGTGAATATTTGAAGTAATCGAATTATTCGAATTGACTTCATTGATTTCATACGTCTGCATCACTGGTGAAGTATTGACATTAGGTTTCATTAACATCTGTTGACCACATGAAGCGTGTGTTTATTTTCATAAATTTGTCACGTCAATGAACACTTCTCAAGACTTAAACTACATAGTTTCACCATTTTGAAAGTGTTTCCTAGTTTATACTAGCCACGTTTTTCCATTATCATATTGTGTTCATTTAGGCGTTCAATATCCCATCCTTGTTTATGTCGCACCATAAAAGGTTTAATAACAAGGAACTTTTTAGTATTACGCTATACATTTCTTGCGTGTTTGACATGTATTAATTCATATCGGCAGATGAAGGGACCAAAAATAAATAGGCCTTGAAACATGTCCCACCAATGACCACACAGCGATCTTTATTTAATAAAAGGTATCGATTAGGCGGAACTTTTAACCTATTTATTACTCGACGAAGGATATTCTAACATTAATTTACTGCTACATATACTCCACATTAGCCCATCAGTGGTTATTGCTGGAGTCGTTATTTTAACCAGCAAGATTCTTATCAATACATCATCTTCAATACATGAAAAAGTTAAGATGTAGCTGTTTTGAAAGTGAATGATATACCGATGATGCAAGTTCGTATACCCTTTCCACAAAACTTTAATTCAAAGTGTAACTTCAAAGTCATCCTTCCACCCTCGTAAGTGTAATTCAGTCCATCATTTCGTCGCCTGTGCTGTAAATTACAGGCAAATTAGGCCCACTTCCGTTGGTTCTCCTCGAGTTACAGAAATAATCTTAAGATCTCGTCTACCTCCAGGGTGGGATGGGGATATTTTTGGTCTCCCCTTCATGGTGTTTTGAAGTGAAATAAAGTGGTCTTTTTCCGACTGAGACGTTGAAGGATCGCGTAATTACAGAGTTTAAGCAATACTACTGGGCGGGCACTGAAATGGTACTCGCACTAAAATACCTTAATTTACATCTCTATTGCATCTTGTTTTACATCTTTACTACTCGTGTATGGAACTGAGACGGACACTGAGGAAAGAGGAAGAAAGAAGATTGGAAGCATTTGAAATGCGGATTTGGAGGAGGATGGAAGGGTAGAACATATGAAAAATGAAGAGTTGCTGAGAAGGGTTGGGGAAGAAAAATATTAAAGGTAATCAGGATGAGGAAACACAATTGGATGAGAAGAGATTGCATACTGTTGGATGCTATGGAAGGAACGGTGAATGCAGAGCGACCATGTGAGGACCAATCTCTCCATTCTCCCTATAGCCACATTTCGAAGGCCTCTATTCTTCTCTCGTCTACTTTCCTAAGCGTCCAAGTTTCCGCAGCATACACAACTGTTATTCAAATACAAAATATGGTTTTGGTACGAAGCCTACACCGACACCAACAGAAAAGTCTTAAGTCTGTACGCCGTGCCTTCTCCGCGGCGGGAAACTAGGAAGTTTACATCCCTAATTTAAATATACTGCTGGCTTAGAAATATTAAATTATTCCTAGGCCGTCTAACTCCTTACCATCTCCCTGATATATCAGCTTCTTTACCAGGATAGATTACAGTTCTACTCTTTACTGCCAGCTCAGTTCTGTGTGTGAAGTTTGCTGAAAATAAAAAGAAGGGAGCTTCGCACACACAGAGAACCCTCGTACACGAGGTGTTGATGGTGCTGAGTAATGGCATTCAGGGCTCAGCTGGTGCTTTATGTGAAACGTTTTGGGAACATCCTGGTCATGCAGCCCCGTGCACTTGGATGTGTGTGAAATCCGTCAGACAGTGGCGGCGCTAGGCATTGCGAGGCCCTGTGCGGTACGAGATTTCGGGGAATCTAGGGGTCAATACCATCTAGGAATAAAAATAAGTAAATAAATTGAGTGAATTGTAATATTGCAATTTTAAAATAGAACGCAGTATTTCTATTTCAAAAACTTACAGTAATAAAGAATGCTAAAAATGAACTCTTCTGCTCTTTTTTCTGGCTCAAGTCTCTTATTAAATCTTAACAGCCCAAACTACAGTAGATGCCAAATCATTTTCTATGGACAGGATTGCGAGTGCTAAGAGTCTGCCCTGGGTCATGGTGTTTCTGAGATAGGTTTTAATCTATATATTTAAAACGCTAAGATGATTTTTGTTACCGCGAGATTGGGATAACGTCTTAACCGATTGACTTCGTAATGCATTCTAACGAGAGCTCATGCCATGTAGATTTTCAGAGTGTCTTTAAAAGGGTATAATTTTAAATTATTAAAGAAAAATTCAATATTTGTAGCTCCCGCGCTTGCGCACAATGGCTCTATTCCACCAGAGAAATGGAGGCTCCCGCTACGTCTTGCTGAGATATTTCTTTAACAGAATTAAAAAGGGGGAAATATTGTTTATGATGTTTCCACGATATACATTGAAATATAATTATAAAATAAGGGAAGTATTGAAGAACTTACACTGGCACTTATGGGCAGAGAGCTATAATCCTTCGACTCGATTTAAAATCTTCCGATAAAACACTTCATTTTTCCAATTTCCAATTCGCTTGGAGTACTTTATCACAATCAATAAAGCTCAAGAGTAACTCTGGAACCTGTAGGTCTCTATTTGCCTCATCAAGGTTTCAGTCATGGTCAGTTATATGTTGCGAAGTCGATCTTTCGACGCCATTCAAGTTGCAACATTGTCAAAAAGTAGCCTAATCGTTCAAAAAATGCATACTGTAAAAGAGTCCTTCAGTAAATATTTTCCCAATGACCGTCATGTTTTGACGGGTATAAACTAGTTAATTTTAATTTTGGGAAACTGTGACGGGAATAGTAGCATTTATTCTAAGTGCAATACTTGTATTTGGATAAAGGTTGTCCATCGTCAGTTGTCAGTAACCTTTTGCGGGACCCTGTAAGGTGCGAGACAGCCTAGGTACCGTACGCGTCTCTTTGGCCTTCATCTTGCCATGCGCGGGGCCCTGTGTAGCCGTACACTTCGCACACCCCTGGCGTAGCCACTGCAATCACATAACCTGTGGCATTGTGATGGATGTAGTAGTGTGTGTGTGTGTGTTTGTAACCTAGGCTAGTATTTGGAAGGAGACGACCGTGGCCTAAAATTGAATCGGTTATTTCAGAAACAGCATGTTACATTTTCTTAGTTCTGAGAAGAAAAAAAAAACTTTCCCTTTTGAGTAAAACTTAAAATATCGACACCAACAAATTATATAATGTAAACAGGTGTGTTTTAGATCTACTTGTGAAAAAAAAAAACAATTCGATTCGAACGCCCATAATTAAATAATAAAAGAAGTGCACATGTGCTGTTTCTGCAGTAAAGTGGCGATTCCCATACATTTTGACAGTTTATATGTACTAATATTTATATATTCGCCAGAAATCATATAAATGTAACGATATAAAGAGTTAAAGAATAGACCAACATCAAAAAATCTGGTTTCACTCATCACCTGGTCCATCCATGTCTTGAACCTCTACTGCAGCTGCTGTAGGTCAACTGAGGATCTCATCATAAAATAACTCGTAACCAACAACATTCTGCTTATGTTGTTCAAGATTTTTGATTTTCCTAAGATTCATTGGCAATCGGCCCTCAGGGTAAGCCTTTTCAGTAGGAGGAAATCCAATGTAATTTGTTTTTGAGAAGGTAAATGTGTGTAACACTATAGAGTCAGTGAAAGGATAAACTAGCACTCGACTCTTATCTAGTTTAGAGAACCTGAACTCTTTGTATGTTGACACTTTGAAAGCTATCTTATTATCTTTTGGTACAAGGCGGCCAAAAGTTTCAACAGAAATTACATTTCTTTTGTAGTGTTCGGGCCACCATAACTTAAAACTCAGAATGTTTTATTTGAGATATGGTGAATGGTAAAACGATTACTCTTAGTAACACAAACTGTTTTAATTAAATAAGCTCATTGGTGCCAACGCAAACTGGTAGCCAAAAATTTCCCTTACTGCAGAAACTACACATGTGCATCACATGTGCCGTTTCTGAAATAATCGAATTTTCTGATCGAGTTTTTTTCATGCTTGTAGACATTGCACATGTTTCTTTTCTGCATAAAATGATAGACCTAGGATTCCTTTATCCAAATCCTGTTCTAACTCAATACCCTCAAAAATGACACGTGTCGTTTCTGAAATAACCGATTCAATTAGGAACCATCGCAGTATTTGCCTGGATTAGAATTGAGAAACCACGGTGTACAACTTCTAGGACAGTGGAGTTAGGGAAATAATCCGTCTCAAGTTTTGCCGTTGGAACCCCCTCGACCAAAAATTAAATTTCTTGGCAGAGCAGGGAACCTAACCCAAGACCTCTGATGCCGTGCTGCACTGGCACATGATAGCGTTGCCTTTGGCAGTGGGAATTTCCATTCACATAATTTACTACTGTATGTCGCTGTTTCTCGACGATCTAAACAGTCCCCGGGCTGATGACATAGCAGACAGATTAAGGAACTGACTGTTAGCTTCTTGGTAAGTTAGGATTCTCAGACACGGATATCGGGGATTTTAAAAAATCCAATCGAATACTTTCAATATATAGTGCAGGCTGGCCATGGGCGCCTCGATTGTTCATTGTCACACGAGTTTATTTAATAAATTGAAGTTACTGATAGTTAACTGATTTAGATTTAGATGTAGGGATAATTCTACAGTTTTATTTAACTTTGTAATTTGGGATTATTTGAAACTATCTCCTGTTATTTAGAATGATGATGATAATTGTTCTTTTAAGGGGCCTAACATCTAGGTTATCGGCCCCTAATGGTCTGGGAGATAGCGAAAATGTCAATGAAGTGGAAACCAGAACGATAATTAAGTGAGAAGGAAAATACTTACAAAAGGGAGCTCAGATTGAAACTACTCACAAAATGGAGAGCGATAATACTTACAAAAAGGAATTTAGAACGAAAATACTCACAAAAGGAATATATTGAAAAATATGCACAAAATGTAGGTCAAGTTCAAAATACGTACAAAATGCAATGTACGGTCGAAATACTTACAAAATGCAAGTGAAATTCAAAATACTTACAAAATGCAAATGAGATTGAAAATACGTACAAAATGCAATTATGGTTCAAAATACTGTATTTACAAAATGCAATTGAAAATACACAATGCAATTTAGATTGAAAAATGCCCATTTCAGATTCCAAATAGTCACAAAGTGCAATTGATATTCAAAATACTTACAAAATGCAATTGCAATATAAAATGCTTACAAAATGTATGGTAGATTCAAACTACTCAATTGGATGGACAATACTTACAAAATGCAATTTAGAATGAAAATACTTACATAATGTAATTTAGATTCAAAATACCCACAAAATGCAATTGAGAATCAAAATACTTGCAAAATGCGCACCCTACAAAATGCAATTTAGTTTGCAAGTATTTGAAAAAAAGCGATTTAGGTTGAAAATACAAAATGCAATTGAAATTCAAAATACTCACAAAAGTCTCCAGACCCTATATTTAAAGACTTACTAAAAGCAATTTAGATAGTCAATCCTTACAAAATGCAATTGAGGTTGAAAACCCTCACAAAATGCAATTTAGATCGAAGAGACTTACAAAATGCAACGGAGATTGAAAACACCTACAAAATGGAGGGTAGATAAAAAAAATAAAAAAACTACTTGGAATTTAGATACACGGGGAGTCAATTAAGAAAAACAGTGCGGGAATCTTAAAGAGAAAAGGAAATATAATGAAAAGAAAACCAGAGGTCTGACCCCTGGAAGAAGGAGGGATCAGGAAAGATGAGACAAGGGCCAATTAAGGCCGTCGGGGTCGGAAAAGAACACGAGTTGACCAAGGCAGGTCGACAGGAAAGAAGACGAAGAGGAGCCCGGCACAAGTAAGTGGAAGCAATGCCGGACTCAGCTGGGGTCCCGTGGTCGCCAACCCACGTTCCACAAGATGTGAGCCACTGGGGGATGTTATTTAGAAAATCGGCGAACTGGATTAACCTTACCATTTTAATGAACTGCTTGATTTTTATGTTTGTCGATACATGGTGGTACCACTACTTTTTATCTGTTTTTAAGAAATGTACAATATGTCATGATTCACAAAGAAAAGCGAACTTCTATGTACAAAAACACTGAACTAAAGAAAACTATTCCTCCCATTCATGCCATAAAGATAATGCACCCAACGGTTTCAGAGCAGCCAAATAATGAATATCACGAAGCAAGTAAGAATGAAACGAAAATTGCGGGGGTAAGGAGGAGGGGGGGGGGGGGGGGGTAGGGGGGGGTACATATCATCATCATCATCATCTAGTGACAGATAGGTAATGAAATGAAATATATTACTTGCCCCTCCCCCCTGGTAAAAATCATTGATTGTAGGCACTAATATTGGGACTATTTACTTATGACTCCTTGTATCGGGGAGCAAATGACCTCGCTGTTCCGCTCCTTAAAACAACAATAACTATCTTCTCGTATCGAACGCACGTTACGTGAGGTGTGACGTGCATTCACTGGTCTGTTTCGCTCCCCCTTTCTGTACACAGGTAAGTGACAACAGCCCTCGCCATGATTCACTAGGAAACAGCTGACTCAAACCACCTCGCCCACATGATTCAGCACGGGGTGGAGGGGTATACGCACTGCAGCTGCGTGCGTGCGTGTGTGTGTGTGTCCGGTTATACGCACTGCTATAAATACGACGAAGAGGACCTGACAAATAAACAATGCTTGGCCCAGGGCCCAATACCACACCATGTGTTCAGTCAAAGCTGGCCAACACTCAGCTTACCAATCCACTCCACTCACATTCACAGTCACTCCAGGAGAGCTTTAGAATGGACCGTATTTCCAGTCACAAAGCACCGCTCCCAAATATCGCACCGTCTATTATTATTCATCGTTTAAGCCACTAAGGGTCGTTTTCACCAACGTCAATTACCTCTCTAAAGGTTATTTAACTTTGCACGAGTATTTCATCAAACAGAAACGCTCATTAACTTACCACTAACAAGGAATTACGTTAAATCTCGCCACTCAACTCTCTAAAGCATCGTTAAAGTGGCGGGAAACAGCTGAACAGTACCTCGCGCATCTCGCAATGGCGGCTTGTTTCCGAGTTTCACACGAACTCTCATCCGTATGATTATAAAATATGTTTATGACAATGCAATTATAAAAGATAACACACATTACTAAGTTTTAATACCAAGAAAGTAAATTTTTGGAAAATTAAAAAAAGAGCATATCCGAAGTGGGAATCAAACCCGGTCCACCTTGACCACTGAACCTACACGACCCATGGTGTCCCTAGCAAGCCTTAACGGAAGGAATAATAATAATAATAATAATAATAATAATAATAATAATAATAATATAACCACCTCTCCATTATGAAATAAATAGCTGTACCCTTTGATACTGCTATTCTTTTTTCGAAAATCTCGTACATTGTGTTCATACTTATGAATGAAAATCCACAGCCTGCTTCCAGTCTCCGACCGGGTCAGGAATGGAATGAATGAAGCACCCATCTAGCGGCGAGGATATGAACTGTGCCGGCTGCCGAGGACTGACGCACTCCTCTGGGACAATGATTTAATGAATGACAGATGAAATGAAATGATAGTGGAGAGTGTTGCTGGAATGAAATTTTGACAGGGAAAACCGGAGTACCCGGAGAAAAACCTGTCTGCCTCCGTTTTGTCCAGCACAGATCTCACATGGAGTGACCGGGATTTGAACCACGGACCCAGCGGTGAGAGGCCGGCGTGCTGCCGCCTAAGCCACGGAGGCTTTTTTGTTCATACTTATGTATGAGTGAAATATATCTGGCAACCAGTTCTATTGTGGTATCTATACTTTCAACTGCCTGGTGTTTGCCACGTTGGGTGAGTGGTTATCGTGTCGGACTACCAGGTTCGCTCCTGGCCGTGGTAAGTGATTTTTGAAAGGCGACTAAAATCACGGCACGCATGCCATACGTTGTTGGCATGTTAAAGAACCCCTTTGAATTCAGTAGTCAGTGTTCATAATGGCAAAATTAATCTCGGGATTTTCCGCCAATACAATTCCTAATTTTTCTACTAGATAGTGCTATAGTGTCAAGGAGCTTAAATATCTAACCTCACTGACTTCCATAGCGTTCAAAGGAAGAACAAAATTCGACATGAAAGCTGCCCTCTGGGCATCAAATAACAATGCTTGCACCCGGCACAGAGGCCATACGATATTATTATTACTGACGGGTAGGAGGTGGCTATGGCCTTGCGTTACGTAGAATTTGTATGGTGTAGACATAGTTTAGTAAGCATTTCCACCTTCTCTCAGTTATCCCCAAGAGGCCGATCGCACTCCATTTCAAATTAACTAAATTAAAAATTTAAATGTATCGGCGGAGCCAGGAATCGAAGCCAGAACCATATACAGAACAAAAGTACCAGAAAAGGCTGCGTTCCTAAAAAATACCAACTACTGGAATAATTTAAATCTATGAGCAAGGGAATGGGTTTCCACTACTTCCTTCCTTCCTACAAACACAACCCCTTAGAGAATTTCTAAGTGTCTTTCTGAAGATGTAGCAGCGCACACCCAGGAATGCAAACAGAGATATGAAACAACATTCTTAGCAAGTGTGTGCGCGTCCCCTAACCAAACGCCTCTCTCCCCTCCGGGCACGCACTGTAAGCCAAGTCGTGGGAAATAACGCGATGTGAGATAGCAAGGGGCGTCCCTTTTAGTCCCACTGCGCTCTGATTGCCGAGACATCTTCAGTTCACACTGTTGTTGTCGATTCATTTAGGGTCAAGGATATTCCGCGATACGGATGTGTCTAGCGAAATTTTTATCATTTTAAATGATCTTGTCGACTTCGTCGTTACGCTGGGGTCTGGCGTTACGTTACGGTGACGGGACGAAATGTACCCAAATGCACTGAGGTGTGTGACGTAATAGTACAGCTTGGTGCATGTACACCGACAATCTCTACTTCGTTAGAATAAGACAAAAATCCCCTATTCTTGGATGTCACGGGTAATCTCGAGAACCACTGGATGGATTTGGATGCGGTTTTCACCATTCTGTGAAGGATATCTCGAGGAAAGATTCTGTAGAAAATAATTTATGTACGATCAAAGGAAGCCAAGCAGTGACGATTTCAGTGAAAAAGTCGAAAACAAACTTGGCGTCCGTGCGCTTCTTAAGCTTACGCTGGGCAAACCGTTAAAATATCAATATACTATGAGCGTAAGAATTGGTCAGCATGAAAAGTTCTACAAGAAAGTCCGCGAGAGCATATCTCTATCTTCAAAACATCGCCCACTATAAGTGTTTTTAGACTGGATGGAAGGGGCACGTTATCCAGCCATCTCCCTCCGCACGCTTGACCTTGCTTTGCACTTGTCGTTCGCGAGTAATTTGAAACAAGGTAAAGTATTATAAAGCAAGATAAATAATATGCAGATCATTTTCTAACATGTCAAAGAGTCTTTGGCTTCGAGCGAATCGAGCCTCCAGCCTTTCTAGCATTTTTCAGCATTTGTAGCATTCAAAATGATACAAAGTCTAGTCTTTCAGACTGACCGTCACTTTTTAGTATAGTCGTTAGTAATAATAATAATAATAATAATAATAATATCGTATGGCCTCGGGTGCCGGGAGCAAGCTTTGATATTTGATGCCCAGAGGGCAGCGTGTATGTCAAATTTTGTCGTTCCTTGGAGCGCTATGGAAGTCAATGTGGTTAGATATTTAACCTCCTTGACACCATAGCGCTTTCTAGTAGAGAAAGGATGAACTTTGTGTTGGCGGAAAATCCCGAGATTAATTTTGCCTTTACGAACACGGCCTCCTGAATTCAAATGGGTTCTTTAAAATGCCAACATCGTATGGCATGCGTGTCGTGATTTTTGTCGCCTTTCAAATATCACCTACCACGGCCAGGAGCGAACCTGGTAGTCCGACACGATAACCACTCACCCACGGTGGCAAGCAGTGTATTCGATGACTTCACGGATGATTTGCGGACGTTGATGTTCATTCTAATGATGTTATGGCTTGAATTTCCGCCATATTGCTAAGCTGTATGAGGTTTCAAACAGATGTAGCAGTGGCGGCTAGCAGATCATTGTTCTGGGTGTTGCACTAATGCCATTAAGGGGGGTGGAGGTGGAGGTGCTTGTGCTTGATATCAGAGATGAAAATGAAAATCCACAACCTGCTTCCAGACTCCGACCGGGTCTGGAATGAATGAGGCCCCCATCTAGCGGCGAGGATATAAATCGTGCCGACTGCCGAGGCCTGACGCACTCCTCTGGGGCAATGATGAAATGAATGACAGGTGAAATGAAATGATAGTGGAGAGTGTTGCAGGAATGAATTTTTTGACAGGGAAAACCGGAGTACCCGGAGAAAACCTGTCTGCCTCCGTTTTGTCCAGCACAGATCTCACATGGAGTGACCGGGATTTGAACCACATACACAGCGGTGAGAGGCCGGCGTGCTGCCGCCTAAGCCACGGAGGCTTCTGATATCAGAGATAACTGTATTAAATTGCGCGGTAAAAAGGATGTACCTCATTTATCACGAATGCCGCAGTTCATAGACTATCACAAGGTCATCGGATTAAATGGAGTATAAGTTTGTCGACATGAAAAACTTCACGAGAACAAAGCGACGTAAGTTATAAGATGGCATGAAAGATCCACAAGTGTCACAAGTACGCGAAAATTACATTGCAAGTCATAGTATCGGCAGTTGACGGAGTATCAAGGATGTGTCCGTCCGCGCCTCGGCTCGGCTCCCTTGTTGCAAACAACGGGCAACGGCCAGCTAAGTTAACTGTTGGGATAGGACTTACTCCGTCAGGCATTTCTGCCACACCCTTCACTATTGAAATCTGGTCGGTGCTCGGGGCTGGCAACGACCAAACGGACGAGTGCTCCTAGACAGTTGGCACGCTTCGCTTTCTCAGACAGTTCACAGTAACTTACTACACGATTAGATTTCCTGACTTATTAAAAAACTAATTTATGAATTCCTATGCATACAAAAGGAAACGTACCGTACAGCTATACTAAAAAAAAAGAAAAAGAAGAAAAAGAGATACAGTCAGTCTGAGAGACTAGACTTTGTATCATTTCAAATGACGCATGCTACAAAATGCTACACATGTTAGAAAGGCTCAGGAGGGCTTCTCGCCCCAGGACTCTTTCAACAGACTCCATTACCCATTAACTTAGGCTTCCCGCGCGGGGAACGGAGAGCGGGAGGTGCACTCTGCTGCATGACGTCACGCACTCGCCGTCTCCGTAACGCATAACACCAGACCCCAGGAGTAAACTCAGACTCGGTGCATATTCACATGATGACGTCATACACGCCGTAACCGTAACGCATAACGGTAGACCAAAGCATAACGATGAAGTCGACAAAATCATTTGAAATTATAAAATATTATTACGGTATTAATTGTTTTTCTTGAGTTAATCTGGCCGTTGTGCAACACTGCAACCTTATAGCCTCACTTTCCTGGCTAACGACCGGCTCGTCTTTGAAACCTAGCTGGACGGATGTTTACATTTCATAGCTGCGGGGTGCAGAGGCATTCACGGCTTAAGGCCGGTGAGCAGGTAGACGGGACTGTCGGCACTCTGCGTGGAAAGATGGAGGAAGCATCTTATTGGTCAAGAACCGTCAGGTATTTGTCAGCCATAAATAATGGCTATTGTTGGCTCGTGCTAATGCTTAACGTTTGTGTCGCCAGTCGTTAACCAGGAAAGTGAGGCTACTATACCGGCCGCCACATGTGTTCTAGTGCAAGGTTTGGTGGCGAGTTACGAATATTCGTAAATTACTTTAAGGCTGGATAGATTTTTTAAATATAATTCAAAGCAAGCATCACTTCTTATCTCCTTTTTCTTCCCCTTGGTTATTTCTTTTCTTTGTTTGTTTATTATAATTATTCGAACATTTGAATGATTCGACTCGTTCGATTATTGACTGAATAGTCGTTTTTTTACACTAATGCGAATATTTCCAAATATGAATGTCGGAATAGGATATTAATATTTGAAATTGTTTGTACAATTCTAATACACTGACCGGCAAAAAAAGTGGAACACTTTAATTTTTTATGTAATTTCTTAATTTATTCCACTAAAATGTATCGGTTTTCCAATATTTGCATTATTCATGTAAATTTAGATGTTTGGCAACAGAAAATACCGAATCATGTTTTACAACACGCTTTAACTCACAAATTTCGTTACATTTTGCAAATCTTACAATTTTCTATTTTTTAGTAATGCTCTTTTGGGCTGGTGTTTATCAAACGTATTGCCAAACAAAACAGTATTAATGTTTTCACTGCACTGCAAGAGAACACTGGTCACTAAAAACAGGTGTATCCACCTATAGCGTCTATGACAGCTTGTAAACGCTCAGGCATGCTGTTCACAACTCGTCGAAAGGCATCTGCCGGGATGCGATCCCATTCCTCCAGCAGCGATGTTCTCAGTTGTGCCAAGGTGGTGTGGTCCTGCTGTCTGACGTTCCTTCCAAGCGTATCACATACATGTTCGATGGGGTTCAAGCCAGGACTACGAGCTGGCCAGTCCAGGGTTTGAATCTCCACTTCCTGCAGATATTGTACAACACAGCGAGCAGTATGAGGGCGGGCATTATCCTGCATCAGCATGAAACTCTGACCAATGAAAGGCGCAAAGGGCATCACAGGGTTCATCAGGATCTCTTCGATGTACCTTTGGTAATTGAGCGTCCCGTGATCGATGCACACCAACTCAGTGCGGGCCATAACGTTGATGCCACCCCACACCATAACCGAGCCACCTCCAAATGGAGTCCTGGAGGAGAAAGCAACAGGGCTGTACCTCTCCCCGCGCCTTCTCCACACTCTCTCTCTTCCATCAGGAGATCTAAGGTTAAAGCGACTCTCGTCAGTGAAGAGAACAGAGGCCCACTGCTCGTGGGTCCATCCCAGATGCTGCCTTGCGAAGCGAAGACGCGCCTCTCGGTGATGCCGTTCGAGTGCGGGTCCACGTGCAGGTCTCCTGGACGAAAGAGGAGCTTCTTCAAACACTGTTCGCTCACTCACTCTCACATTTCTGACATTTTCCAGTTGATTTCGTGCCTGAACTGCTGTGGTATGCCGATCACGCAGAACTCGGAGGGTGAGAAATCTGTCATCCCTGGCACTTGTGCTTCTTCTACGGCCTGACCCTCGTCTCCTGTCGTATGTTCGGAGCTCTCTGTAACGTTGCACTGCACAATGTATGCTACCGAGAGATGATCCAATGACCTCAGCAACATAACGGAAGCTGCGGCCATCCTCCACAAATGCAACTGCCTGTGCAGCTTCTTCACGGCTAAGAGGCATGTTTTAGTGTGAACTGCACATGGATAACTTGCTAAAATGTGTGACAATGGTTCACACGTGTTCAACAAGTGCCAGTTGTTATCCCTAGAACAACAATAAGCGAGAGGCAACACTCATAAACCTTAAACGCTTCCAGTCCGCTTCCCACCATAAAACCATTAGGATAGGCTCATCGAGCATTGGGGGTAATTGGTGGTAATAAACCACCCTAAGAAATGTCATATTATCAATTTCTATTCACGGATGTTTCAGATGTTTTGTCCGTTTTGTCCAGCACAGATCTCACATGGAGTGACCGGGATTTGAACCACAGACACAGCGGTGAGAGGCCGGCGTGCTGCCGCCTAAGCCACGGAGGCTTCTGATATCAGAGATAACTGTATTAAATTGCGCGGTAAAAAGGATGTACCTCATTTATCACGAATGCCGCAGTTCATAGACTATCACATTGTCATCGGATTAAATGGAGTATAAGTTTGTCGACATGAAAAACTTCACGAGAACAAAGCGACGTAAGTTATAAGATGGCATGAAAGATCCACAAGTGTCACAAGTACGCGAAAATTACATTGCAAGTCATAGTATCGGCAGTTGACGGAGTATCAAGGATGTGTCCGTCCGCGCCTCGGCTCGGCTCCCTTGTTGCAAACAACGGGCAACGGCCAGCTAAGTTAACTGTTGGGATAGGACTTACTCCGTCAGGCATTTCTGCCACACCCTTCACTATTGAAATCTGGTCGGTGCTCGGGGCTGGCAACGACCAAACGGACGAGTGCTCCTAGACAGTTGGCACGCTTCGCTTTCTCAGACAGTTCACAGTAACTTACTACACGATCAGATTTCCTGACTTATTAAAAAACTAATTTATGAATTCCTATGCATACAAAAGGAAACGTACCGTACAGCTATACTAAAAAAAAAAAAAAAAGAAGAAAAAGAGATACAGTCAGTCTGAGAGACTAGACTTTGTATCATTTCAAATGACGCATGCTACAAAATGCTACACATGTTAGAAAGGCTCAGGAGGGCTTCTCGCCCCAGGACTCTTTCAACAGACTCCATTACCCATTAACTTAGGCTTCCCGCGCGGGGAACGGAGAGCGGGAGGTGCACTCTGCTGCATGACGTCACGCACTCGCCGTCTCCGTAACGCATAACACCAGACCCCAGGAGTAAACTCAGACTCGGTGCATATTCACATGATGACGTCATACACGCCGTAACCGTAACGCATAACGGTAGACCAAAGCATAACGATGAAGTCGACAAAATCATTTGATATTATAAAATATTATTACGGTATTAATTGTTTTTCTTGAGTTAATCTGGCCGTTGTGCAACACTGCAACCTTATAACCTCACTTTCCTGGCTAACGACCGGCTCGTCTTTGAAACCTAGCTGGACGGATGTTTACATTTCATAGCTGCGGGGTGCCGAGGCATTCACGGCTTAAGGCCGGTGAGCAGGTAGACGGGACTGTCGGCACTCTGCGTGGAAAGATGGAGGAAGCATCTTATTGGTCAAGAACCGTCAGGTATTTGTCAGCCATAAATAATGGCTATTGTTGGCTCGTGCTAATGCTTAACGTTTGTGTCGCCAGTCGTTAACCAGGAAAGTGAGGCTACTATACTGGCCGCCACATGTGTTCTAGTGCAAGGTTTGGTGACGAGTTACGAATATTCGTAAATTACTTTAAGGCTGGATAGATTTTTTAAATATAATTCAAAGCAAGCATCACTTCTTATCTCCTTTTTCTTCCCCTTGGTTATTTCTTTTCTTTGTTTGTTTATTATAATTATTCGAACATTTGAATGATTCGACTCGTTCGATTATTGACTGAATAGTCGTTTTTTTACACTAATGCGAATATTTCCAAATATGAATGTCGGAATAGGATATTAATATTTGAAATTGTTTGTACAATTCTAATACACTGACCGGCAAAAAAAGTGGAACACTTTAATTTTTTATGTAATTTCTTAATTTATTCCACTAAAATGTATCGGTTTTCCAATATTTGCATTATTCATGTAAATTTAGATGTTTGGCAACAGAAAATACCGAATCATGTTTTACAACACGCTTTAACTCACAAATTTCGTTACATTTTGCAAATCTTACAATTTTCTATTTTTTAGTAATGCTCTTTTGGGCTGGTGTTTATCAAACGTATTGCCAAACAAAACAGTATTAATGTTTTCACTGCACTGCAAGAGAACACTGGTCACTAAAAACAGGTGTTTCCACCTATAGCGTCTATGACAGCTTGTAAACGCTCAGGCATGCTGTTCACAACTCGTCGAATGGCATCTGCCGGGATGCGATCCCATTCCTCCAGCAGTGATGTTCTCAGTTGTGCCAAGGTGGTGTGGTCATGCTGTCTGACGTTCCTTCCAAGCGTATCACATACATGTTCGATGGGGTTCAAGCCAGGACTACGAGCTGGCCAGTCCAGGGTTTGAATCTCCACTTCCTGCAGATATTGTACAACACAGCGAGCAGTATGAGGGCGAGCATTATCCTGCATCAGCATGAAACTCTGACCAATGAAAGGCGCAAAGGGCATCACAGGGTTCATCAGGATCTCTTCGATGTACCTTTGGTAATTGAGCGTCCCGTGATCGATGCACACCAACTCAGTGCGGGCCATAACGTTGATGCCACCCCACACCATAACCGAGCCACCTCCAAATGGAGTCCTGGAGGAGAAAGCAACAGGGCTGTACCTCTCCCCGCGCCTTCTCCACACTCTCTCTCTTCCATCAGGAGATCTAAGGTTAAAGCGACTCTCGTCAGTGAAGAGAACAGAGGCCCACTGCTCGTGGGTCCATCCCAGATGCTGCCTTGCGAAGCGAAGACGCGCCTCTCGGTGATGCCGTTCGAGTGCGGGTCCACGTGCAGGTCTCCTGGACGAAAGAGGAGCTTCTTCAAACCTTCTTCTTACTGTTCGCTCACTCACTCTCACATTTCTGACATTTTCCAGTTGATTTCGTGCCTGAACTGCTGTGGTATGCCGATCACGCAGAACTCGGAGGGTGAGAAATCTGTCATCCCTGGCACTTGTGCTTCTTCTACGGCCTGACCCTCGTCTCCTGTCGTATGTTCGGAGCTCTCTGTAACGTTGCACTGCACAATGTATGCTACCGAGAGATGATCCAATGACCTCAGCAACATAACGGAAGCTGCGGCCATCCTCCACAAATGCAACTGCCTGTGCAGCTTCTTCACGGCTAAGAGGCATGTTTTAGTGTGAACTGCAAATGGATAACTTGCTAAAATGTGTGACAATGGTTCACACGTGTTCAACAAGTGCCAGTTGTTATCCCTAGAACAACAATAAGCGAGAGGCAACACTCATAAACCTTAAACGCTTCCAGTCCGCTTCCCGCCATAAAACCATTAGGATAGGCTCATCGAGCATTGGGGGTAATTGGTGGTAATAAACCACCCTAAGAAATGTCATATTATCAATTTCTATTCACGGATGTTTCAGATGTTTTGTCCGTTTTGTCCAGCACAGATCTCACATGGAGTGACCGGGATTTGAACCACAGACACAGCGGTGAGAGGCCGGCGTGCTGCCGCCTAAGCCACGGAGGCTTCTGATATCAGAGATAACTGTATTAAATTGCGCGGTAAAAAGGATGTACCTCATTTATCACGAATGCCGCAGTTCATAGACTATAACATTGTCATCGGATTAAATGGAGTATAAGTTTGTCGACATGAAAAACTTCACGAGAACAAAGCGACGTAAGTTATAAGATGGCATGAAAGATCCACAAGTGTCACAAGTACGCGAAAATTACATTGCAAGTCATAGTATCGGCAGTTGACGGAGTATCAAGGATGTGTCCGTCCGCGCCTCGGCTCGGCTCCCTTGTTGCAAACAACGGGCAACGGCCAGCTAAGTTAACTGTTGGGATAGGACTTACTCCGTCAGGCATTTCTGCCACACCCTTCACTATTGAAATCTGGTCGGTGCTCGGGGCTGGCAACGACCAAACGGACGAGTGCTCCTAGACAGTTGGCACGCTTCGCTTTCTCAGACAGTTCACAGTAACTTACTACACGATTAGATTTCCTGACTTATTAAAAAACTAATTTATGAATTCCTATGCATACAAAAGGAAACGTACCGTACAGCTATACTAAAAAAAAAAAAAAAAGAAGAAAAAGAGATACAGTCAGTCTGAGAGACTAGACTTTGTATCATTTCAAATGACGCATGCTACAAAATGCTACACATGTTAGAAAGGCTCAGGAGGGCTTCTCGCCCCAGGACTCTTTCAACAGACTCCATTACCCATTAACTTAGGCTTCCCGCGCGGGGAACGGAGAGCGGGAGGTGCACTCTGCTGCATGACGTCACGCACTCGCCGTCTCCGTAACGCATAACACCAGACCCCAGGAGTAAACTCAGACTCGGTGCATATTCACATGATGACGTCATACACGCCGTAACCGTAACGCATAACGGTAGACCAAAGCATAACGATGAAGTCGACAAAATCATTTGAAATTATAAAATATTATTACGGTATTAATTGTTTTTCTTGAGTTAATCTGGCCGTTGTGCAACACTGCAACCTTATAACCTCACTTTCCTGGCTAACGACCGGCTCGTCTTTGAAACCTAGCTGGACGGATGTTTACATTTCATAGCTGCGGGGTGCCGAGGCATTCACGGCTTAAGGCCGGTGAGCAGGTAGACGGGACTGTCGGCACTCTGCGTGGAAAGATGGAGGAAGCATCTTATTGGTCAAGAACCGTCAGGTATTTGTCAGCCATAAATAATGGCTATTGTTGGCTCGTGCTAATGCTTAACGTTTGTGTCGCCAGTCGTTAACCAGGAAAGTGAGGCTACTATACCGGCCGCCACATGTGTTCTAGTGCAAGGTTTGGTGACGAGTTACGAATATTCGTAAATTACTTTAAGGCTGGATAGATTTTTTAAATATAATTCAAAGCAAGCATCACTTCTTATCTCCTTTTTCTTCCCCTTGGTTATTTCTTTTCTTTGTTTGTTTATTATAATTATTCGAACATTTGAATGATTCGACTCGTTCGATTATTGACTGAATAGTCGTTTTTTTACACTAATGCGAATATTTCCAAATATGAATGTCGGAATAGGATATTAATATTTGAAATTGTTTGTACAATTCTAATACACTGACCGGCAAAAAAAGTGGAACACTTTAATTTTTTATGTAATTTCTTAATTTATTCCACTAAAATGTATCGGTTTTCCAATATTTGCATTATTCATGTAAATTTAGATGTTTGGCAACAGAAAATACCGAATCATGTTTTACAACACGCTTTAACTCACAAATTTCGTTACATTTTGCAAATCTTACAATTTTCTATTTTTTAGTAATGCTCTTTTGGGCTGGTGTTTATCAAACGTATTGCCAAACAAAACAGTATTAATGTTTTCACTGCACTGCAAGAGAACACTGGTCACTAAAAACAGGTGTTTCCACCTATAGCGTCTATGACAGCTTGTAAACGCTCAGGCATGCTGTTCACAACTCGTCGAATGGCATCTGCCGGGATGCGATCCCATTCCTCCAGCAGCGATGTTCTCAGTTGTGCCAAGGTGGTGTGGTCATGCTGTCTGACGTTCCTTCCAAGCGTATCACATACATGTTCGATGGGGTTCAAGCCAGGACTACGAGCTGGCCAGTCCAGGGTTTGAATCTCCACTTCCTGCAGATATTGTACAACACAGCGAGCAGTATGAGGGCGAGCATTATCCTGCATCAGCATGAAACTCTGACCAATGAAAGGCGCAAAGGGCATCACAGGGTTCATCAGGATCTCTTCGATGTACCTTTGGTAATTGAGCGTCCCGTGATCGATGCACACCAACTCAGTGCGGGCCATAACGTTGATGCCACCCCACACCATAACCGAGCCACCTCCAAATGGAGTCCTGGAGGAGAAAGCAACAGGGCTGTACCTCTCCCCGCGCCTTCTCCACACTCTTTCTCTTCCATCAGGAGATCTAAGGTTAAAGCGACTCTCGTCAGTGAAGAGAACAGAGGCCCACTGCTCGTGGGTCCATCCCAGATGCTGCCTTGCGAAGCGAAGACGCGCCTCTCGGTGATGCCGTTCGAGTGCGGGTCCACGTGCAGGTCTCCTGGACGAAAGAGGAGCTTCTTCAAACCTTCTTCTTACTGTTCGCTCACTCACTCTCACATTTCTGACATTTTCCAGTTGATTTCGTGCCTGAACTGCTGTGGTATGCCGATCACGCAGAACTCGGAGGGTGAGAAATCTGTCATCCCTGGCACTTGTGCTTCTTCTACGGCCTGACCCTCGTCTCCTGTCGTATGTTCGGAGCTCTCTGTAACGTTGCACTGCACAATGTATGCTACCGAGAGATGATCCAATGACCTCAGCAACATAACGGAAGCTGCGGCCATCCTCCACAAATGCAACTGCCTGTGCAGCTTCTTCACGGCTAAGAGGCATGTTTTAGTGTGAACTGCACATGGATAACTTGCTAAAATGTGTGACAATGGTTCTCACGTGTTCAATAAGTGCCAGTTGTTATCCCTAGAACAACAATAAGCGAGAGGCAACACTCATAAACCTTAAACGCTTCCAGTCCGCTTCCCGCCATAAAACCATTAAGATAGGCTCATCGAGCATTGGGGGTAATTGGTGGTAATAAACCACCCTAAGAAATGTCATATTATCAATTTCTATTCACGGATGTTTCAGATGTTTGTTCTAATGCATGAAAAGCTTTTAAAATGTGATTAAATCTTTTTCAAGGCTAGATTTATACTATTTATATTACTTTTTTTTTATCTGTTCCACTTTTTTTGCCGGTCAGGTAGTTCCATGTTCGAATATGTACTGGATACCTCCATCCCTGTAAGCTACGTCACTGGGGGAAGGTTTCTGCTCCTTTGTTTCGCTCCTTCCGTATTGTTAACAAAACTCAGCGCACCCTACGATAAACTCATTCACAAACAGGAGGGCGATAAAAAAGGCAAGGAAGAAGAGAGGGGGAACTGGCTATAAAAAAATGTTTCGCCCCTTTGTGCCGCGAGTCATATGGCCCCTGTTACAGAGAGCGAGGACCGGGCTCTGTTAATCGTTCTGCTCCGCCTGGGCTAGGGCTACCGGCCAGTAACTTATATTTATTTCGGTAATTATGTCGTGGGGTGAATGGAAATATAAGAGAACTCAAGCCAAAACTAACGAGAGGTGGCGTGGATAACATTAAATACCGGTACTGTAGAATCTAAAACAGATGATGATGATGATGATAATTGTTGTTTTAAGGGGCCTAGCATCTAGGTTATCGGCCCAAAATGGTTTGGGAGATCGTGAAGATGAAAATGAAATGTAAACTAGAACTAATTCTAACTACTAACATATGTACTAGAAGAAGAAATGGAAAACAAAAGGAGAAGAAGGCAAATAAAGGACAGGAAGAAAAGAAATGCCCTCAACCCTCGAAGAATGCAGAGTGAGGGACTTAGAAGGAAGGAGAACCATGAAAGGCAGATAGGAAAGTGAAAGAGGAGAGGGTCCACCCCAGAGGGAATGGATAAATGGGGGGAAAACCGGACCCAGCTCAGGAATCCCTCGGGGTCGCCAACTCCCGAATTCATCAACTCTGAGCCCCTGAGGGGTGTAGCAATATCCAGGGTGCACCAGAAGTGGTGGGGATACATACACCCTGCCTCCTTGAGGGCCTTGAGCAGAAGGCAGGAGATAACATGAAAAGAAAAAGAAGGCTGACCCCTCGCAGAAGGAGGGTATCAGAAAAGATGAGACAAGGGCCAATTAAGGCGGGAAAGGAAGAGACTCCCTAGGCCTCGGATACCCTAACACCGTCAGGGTCGGAAGAGAACAAGAGTTGACCAAGTGAGATCGACAGGAAAGAAGACGGAGAGGAGCCCGGCACAAGTGGAAGCAATACCCGATTCAGCTGGGGCCCCGTGGTCGCCAACCCACGTCCTACTAGATGTGAGCCCCTGGGAGGGGGAATCTAAAACAGAACAGGAATACGGCATAGCGAGACCCATCAAAGAACGAACTAGGCTCTATATTCTAGTCCTTCTCGTGGCGGTAATTCTGATGACTGCACAAGTACGTGTATTTGTAAATGGGGCTAGGATTTGGGCAGAAGGCAGCCGTGGCCTTAATTTCTAAACTGTCCCGTCATTTTCCCGGGGTAGAAGCGGGGAAACCACGTAAAATCACATCTAGGATGGCCTTGATGGGAATCGAACCCCTTCTCCTCTCAGATTTGTGTTACGAGCCCTCAGACCAGACTTAATTATTTTTGGCAGAGCCGGAAATCAAACCCGGACCTCAGCGATGACAGCCAAGAATGCTAGCCACTACGCAACGAGGTGAACTTGGATTTCGTGACTGGGGCGGTGCGTCACTGTTGGACAGCTACTCTATTTGCTTGCCACGGTGGGTGAGTGGATAGCGTGTCGGTCTACTAACCCCAAGCTTGCAGGTTCGCTCCTGGCCGTGGTTAATTGATTTTTGAAAGTCGGAAAAAATACGACACGCATGTCATACGATGTTGGCATGTCAAAGAACCCATTTGAATTCAGTAGGCCGTGTTCATAATGGCAAAATTAATCTCGGGAGTTTCCGCCAACACAAAGTTCCTCATTTCTCTACTAGAAACTGCTATAGTGTTCAAGGAGCTTAGATATCTAACCTCCTTGACCTTCATAGTGATTCAAGGAACAACGAAATTCGACATGCAAGCTACCCTCTGGGTGTCAAATTACAAAGCTCGCATCCGGCACCCAAGACCATACGATATTATTATTATTATGTAGCTACTCTATTGCCCTCACGATGCTGAGTGAACCCCGTTCCAGCCCTCACGTCAGTTTAAAATCTCCGACGGAGCCAGGGATTGAACCCGGGGCCACTGGGTGAGAGGCAGACCGCTACTCCAACACTGGCTGCTATCTGGAGCCGTCCACTTTAGTGTTCCTTACGGCTTTAAGGGCAGCAACTTATACAATTCTTGGAAACAGGAGGTAGTTTTTACGACTTTGTCCAAATGGCTCTGCTTTTCATGAGGTTCTGGAACAACAGGCGGGTTTATATATAAAAATGAAAGAATATGACGAGGGAAACTTCGTTACTCATACGCTATAAATACCTTGGTGACTTGTGGAGTAAAGACCTGGCTGTCGGTAAGACAACTGAACACCGACGGTTTGTGAGAGACGTGAGACGTAACTCCTACCATTTATGATGTATCAATAACGTAGTGCAGTGGTTAGCAGATAGAAGGAAAAACCTGAGGACTACAGGAATGGTGTATAAGTCAGTAATGAGATCTGCAATGATTTATGGAGCAGAGACACGGGCACCAAAGCCTGCCACGGTGGGTGAGTGGATAGAGTGTCGGTCTACTAACCCCCAAGATTGCAGGTTCGCTCCTGGCCGTGGTAAGTGATTTTTGAAAGGCGGCAAAAATACGATACGCATGTCATGTTGTCATGTCAAAGAACCCATTTGAATTCAGTAGGCCGAGTTCATAATGGCAAAATTAATCTCGGGAGTTTCCGCCAACACAAAGTTCCTCATTTCTCTACTAGAAAGCGCTATGTTCAAGGAGCTTAGATACCTAACATCTAACCTCCTTGACTTTCATAGTCAAGGAACAACGAAATTCAACATGCAAGCTACCCTCTGGGTGTCAAATAAAGCTTGCACCCGGCACACGAGGCCATACGATATTATTATTATTATTACGGGCACCAAATAAGGCACATTGTAAGGCAACGGATGTAGCTGAAATGAAAATGTTACGAATAATTTGTGGTGTCACCAGACCCGATAGAATGAGGAATGAGAGACTAAAAGTGACGGAGATATCAAAGAAGGTTCAAGAGAGAAGACTACAGGGGTTATTATTTATTTATCGTATGGCTTTTAGTGCCGGGAGTGTCCGAGGACATGTTCGGCTCGCCTGAGTCTGTAGCTGCTTCCAGCGGATACCCTAAAGGGTGAGCTACACATTCCGTTCAATTTCAAGTAGTTCCAACTTTCGCCACCAGATATCAATGATACCTAGTGGTGAACGTTGGAACTTTGATAGAGCGTTCTGACGAAATCTAACCTAACAAATTTTGCTTTACACAAGTTTAGTCTGTGAAAGGATTTTTTACATGCCATAAATCTATGACATGGGACCGCCGGCTTTACTTCCCCTCCGAAGGAAGGCATACTGAAGGATTTTCAACGCTCTTAAAAAATCCGACGACTTCGGCCGGGTTTGAACCCGCTATCTTGGGCATAGCAGTTCAGCATGCTACCGACTACGCCACCGAAGCACTACAGGGGTATGGACATGTCATGAGAAGGAAGGACACTTATGTTGGCAAGAGATAGTGGCGTACGCAGGATTTCCTTCTGGGGGTCATTAATATAACAGGGTAATTGTGTACATTACAGGGACAGATGATATTTTGATTAATATTCATAAAAACAACAATTAACTAACTGCTCTCTTTGCATGAAAAATATTTTAGGTCTCATTTTTTCGACACAATAAAAAATTGAAAAGAAATTCTAAAAAATATGGAAAACAGTAAACAATGCAGTGGTATCATTATGACCGTAGTGGCGTGGTTGCTTAAAATATTTATATTATGCGAGAGAAAAATAATGTTTTGCTCTCCGTGTTCCCACTGCCATTACTATTGACTCTCAAAATCTGCCTATCTTGATTATTTTATTTGTATCATTAATTGGAATAAATTGCAGACACTCCTCTTTTACTGATTCATCTTAAGGAAACGGGCACACACAATTAAAGCAACCCCAAGCGACGTGAAAAGAGTTACCGATCGCACACTTCAACAGAAAAACTGATCCATGGGCAGCTCGAACACTGCGAGTAGAGTGCAGGGCATTTACTAAGTGAGGAACGTGACCACACCTAAGGTATATACGGGAGTTAAGACGCGATGCCGTAAAACAGGTGCTAGATGGGACTATATATAGATTCAAGTAAAGAAATATCTCGGGGGGGGGGTTCAACCCTGAAACCCACCGTCGGTACGCCACTGGCAAGAGAATGACAGTAATGGTAGTAAAAGGTGACAGAGGAAGGGAAATACCAAGAAGAAGATGGAGGGACTGTATACGACATGACTTGAGGGAGAAACATCTAAGGGAAGAGGACGTATGGGTCGAGGGAAATGGAGAAGACTTGCCAGGAACGTCGACCTCACTTGAGTGGGAAAAGACGAAGGAAAAGAAGAAGAACACGTGGTTAGCAGGCTCAGTGCGCTATGGCGCCATTCGTAGATCAGTATTGTTGTTGGGTGTGAAGAATTTGTCCGTTAACCTGTGTTATAGTGGTGACTGTAGTAGTGTGCATATTTGTAATTGAGGCGATGATTGAGAAGGAGGTGCGCGTGGCCTTAAGTTCGCAACCACCGTAGTAATTGCCCGAAGTAGAAGTGGTTTACTTCAGAAAACCTACTAGGATGACTGAGGTGGGAACCGAACCCATCTCTTTTCAGTTCTACCTCACGAGGCTGAGTGTACCCAGTTCCTACCTACAAATCAGAAGTTCATTCTTGGGAGAGCTGAACAAATAAATATTAAAAAAAAAACATAAAAATAAAAATCTCTCTATATAAAAATGAAAGTTTGTCTGTTTTTCTGAATTTCCACGGAAATTTGCGTTATTTGCGCGTTTTAATCTGTTTTATGACGGATGCGCGCAAACATATTTTTTTGTCTGTCTGTCTGTCTGTCTGTCTGTCTGTGGACAACTTCGAGTCCTTATAACCTGAGAACGGCTGGGTGGATCAACATAAAATTTGATACAGATATCCATCAGAAGCACCACACTAATCATTGATGTAACTCTTCTCCGTACCTCTCATAAAAGGGGGCCTACCTCCTTAAAATTCACGCTGAAATAGGCGTAAAATGACGAGACAAAGCTTATTTTCAACCCCTCGATGTGAGAAACAAAACTCGGAGGCCCTAAAGGGTCCCCGAAAACCACATTTTAAGGCCCTAAAACCAACAGTTTTTGAGATATTCCCAGAAAACTAATTTCATTTAATAATCTAATGAAAGAATGCAATCTGGTAACCATGGCAACAAAATCTCAGAGGACCATCTATTTCTGTAAGACGCAATGCAATTCCATTTATTACATTACTGTGAAGTTTGCAAACGCCTATAAGGTTATCACAGAACCAAATTAAGCTGTAAAATTCATCAATACGTATAATGAGCTTAAAGGGGTTAAGGGGTACACTAGAATTTTGTCACGCGATTTTCAGGTGCGGGTGTGGTACGGAGGGTCTTTCATATCCCTATCCCTATATTGTATTTATTATAATATTATCATTATTATTATATTTTGGCATACAACGACGAGACCAAGCTCATTATTAGCACCTCGATGGCTGAAACAAAACTCGAGGGTTCCCGAAAACTACATTTTAAGGCTCTAAAACCAACAGTTTCTGAGATATTGTCATTTAGACTTTCACGGCCCGTGCTACTATTCATAATGTTGAATTTTGGGCTTATGCCGTGTTTATTATATTAAAATTCGACTCGTTTCGAAAGAAACCATGCCTTTCTTCGTCAGGACGAAACACGTCGAATTTTAATATAATAAACACGGCATAAGCCCAAAATTCAACATTATGAATAGTTTCTGAGATATTCCCAGAAAACTAATTTAATTTAATAAACTAATGAAGGAAGGCAAGCCGGCAACCAAGACATCAGATTCTCAAGAGAAGACATCCAACGTTCCATCTATTTCTGTAAAAATCAATGCCACTCCACTTATTACATTTATTATTTCTGTGAAAGTTTGCAAATGGCTATAAGGTTATCACGGAACCAACTTAGACTGTCAAATTCATCAATGCGCATAAGGGGGTCAAGGGGTACCCTAGAATTTTTTCACATGATTTACACGTGTGATACGTCGTGCAGAATTATATCTCCAAACAGCAACATTATTTTCAAAAAATACTCAATTGAAATAGTATTTTTGCGGCTATTAGGAATTTGGGCCATTGGTGGCTAAAAATCCTGAATATCCATGCACCACAAGCCTTTATAATTTGTTAAAGGTGTCTTCCTGTGGATGGGGACTTTACACAACGGTGAGGGTCAGTCTTTTTCTGAGGTGTATTGCGTTTCGTCTACGAGGTTAGGTGAATTTAGACTGAGCACATTCTAACTTTTTTTTTTGACAAACGGGTTCATCGTAAGGATGATTTTGTTTGAAACTGTGTGGTTGATATATCCATATTCGGACTTCTGGGTAATATGTTGTAGGTTGGTTGGTTGGTTCCTCAGTTGAGAAGCTGCAACAACGCGTTCACGTAGCCTCGTGTGTGTAGAATCTGTCTGCTAACCGGTGTTAATTGTGATGGCTGTATTAGTGTGTGTTATCTGTATTTCAGGTAAAGACTGCAGACGATCAATTTCCAGTAGTTCCTACTTTTGCTACCAAATGCTACCCTCAACGACACCTAGCTGTGACTTGGCTACTAGATGCCACCGCAACCGGCACACTTTGGAACTAATAGAGCGTTAATCATATCTAACCTACAAATTTAGCTTCACACAATTGTAGTTAGTGGAAGGTTCTATTACATGCCATAAATCTATGACATGGGACCGCCAGTTTTACTTCCCCTCCGAAGAAAGGCATACTTAGGGATTTTTGGCCTTTCTGTGTATCTTTATGTACGCCTATAACTCGTGTTCGAATGTTTGGAGCATCGTAAAATTAGGTATCCATGAGAGTCAATACACCAATTATTTATAAAACTCTTCACAGTACTTCTCATAGAAGGATTGGTATAGGAAGAAACTTTTCAAAATACATGCTAAAATAGGCGAAATATAAATATTATCCTGGAAGGACGACCAAAGCATATGTTGCGCTTCTCAATGTGGGACACAAAATTCGGGAGTCTATAACGAGTCTCCGAAAATCACATTTTAAGGCCCTTAAATTAACAGTGTGTGTGATATTCCCAGAATACTAACTTCGCTCTGATAAACATTATGAAGGAATAACAAGCCCCTAACCATTGCAACAGTAGCTCAATTGATAACGTATGGTTATTAATACCGAAGTCCGTTCGAAGAGCGGGTACTTCTGCTAGTATAAAATATAAATTAAAGACATAAAAACTAACGAATAAAAACAAGACATTAAAACCTAAAAAATACAAAACAAAAACTAAGTAATAAATAAATAAACAAATAAAACACTGAATTTAGAAAATTAGAAATAAATAAATATATTTATAAACATTAAAAAATGTGGACAAACAATGAATCTCGGCAGAGTAGTTAGCATTGTTGGCTGTCACTCCTGAGGTTCCGGGTTCGATCTCTGGCTCTGCCATGAATTCAAAAGTCTTGGTATGGTTTGGTATGGGGTCTCCCAGCCTCGTGATGCGAAATGGGAACCTGCCGGATGCTATGGCAGGAGAAGGAGGAGGAGGAGGAGTGGAAAGGAACTGGCCACCCTACCACACGCAAACTACGGCTCGGGACGCGTAGTTAGTGATCCCATGACGCAGCCAAGGCTCTAATTCAGGTAACCTACGTCTCTGGAGGGAATATGGCACTTCAAGTGTAAGAGAGGGTCAAGAACCCTTACTTTTCCTCAATAATAATAATAAATAATAATTAAAATAATAATAATAAGGTATCACAGGCCCAACGATGATCTATACCTAAAGCAAGAACCTCTGACGGACTCAATCATCAAGAGACGCCTCCAATTCTATGGACACCGTGAGAGAATGAACAAGTCAAGATTGACCAGTGTAATCCACAGAGCCAGCTCCTGCAAGAAAACAATATCGCTGTGGTACCAGCAAGTTAAACAAGATCTGCAAAGCTTTAACATTTCTGAATCTGTTATACAAGACAGACAAACTTTCCGGAAAATGTTAAAAGAAGACCCACAGATTAAACTAAAGAAAGGGCAGAGACCAAAGAGGTTGGAAGCAGCTAAACATCTACTAAGTCAGAAAATGAAGGAGATATGGGCTAAGAATTTTAAACCAATCCCAGCTCATCAAGCTTTTTGGTTAACCTACGTAGTTCATAGTTGGCTCATTCCAAGAAATAATAATAGTAATAGACTAATAATAATAATAATAATAATAATAGACCACGAAGGCAGATGAAAGCACTGAGTGAGAACTTTCCCCCTGCTTCGTTCCACCGCTGCATTTTGTATCAACCAGATGGTGAGGAGGGCGCCATTGGAACCTTATTTTCTCATCCAGTGACCAAGAACCTCGTCTGCTGTTGCGATGAAGCGATCCGTGAACAATACAAGACTTGGCGCCGCCATTTGTCTTGCGAGCGAACCGTGAAAACATGGTTCCACATGATTAATGAGGTGGCTACTTTGTCCTCACATGGCTACTCATAGGAGTCACTTGCGATACCTCGAGGAGGGGGAAAAAGTACCGCAAGAGATTTATCGCTCAATCGAACTGATTAAAATTGACTCTTCAGCCTATCCAATCCCCTCCCGGGTCAAAGGCCTCCAACGACCTTTTTTCCATCATCATCCGCCTTAAAAATTGGCGGCTTCGGTAGCATGATGAGCTTTATGCTCAAGATCAAGGGTTCAAACCCAGCCGAAGTCGTCGTTTGTCAAATGATTAACCTATAATTTAGCTTTACACGGGTGTAATTAGTGGAAAGTTCTTTAACATGCCATAAATCTATGACATGGGTCCGCCGGCTTTACTTCCCCCACTGAGGGATTTTTTAACGCTCTTAAAAAATCCCACGACTTTGGCCGGGTTTGAACCCGCGATCTTGGGCATAGAAGCTCACAATGCTACCAACTACGCCACCGAAGCCGCAAACGGTAGTTATAGTGTCCTCAAGAAAGTTATATGTACAGTACTTGTATACATTATACACTGAAGAAAATTGAAATTGCAACACCCAGAAGGTGAGGTGCTACATTGCTGCAATTGAACATGCAGGACGAGTGTTCGGTTGTGATTCGATGATTACACTTTCAGGTCCCTCTGACCGCAAGTTTGGACAACAATCAATACAGGATGTGCCCACCACGAGCTGCAATACATTGATGAATTCGGAGAGGCATGGAGTCAATAAGGCTCTGGATCGCTTCGTGAGGAAATATGGCCCATGCTTGCTGCACTGCAAGGGTCGGTTGTTCCAGAGTTGTGGGTGGCTGAGGACGGTTGGCCAGTTGTCGACTCATCATGTCCCTCACATGCTCAATAGGACTGAGGTCCGGGGATCTGGCGGGCCATTCTAAGGTTGTGATGTCGTGTAGAGCTTCTCTGGAGATGCGTGCAGTTTGAACCCGGGCATTGTCCTGCTGAAACATTCCATTAGCAATGTTCGCCATCATAGGGACAACCACTGGATTGAGTACCCTATCAACGTACTGTCGAGCAGTCATAGTGTCCTCAACAAGCACTAATTGTGATTTCACATTAAAGCCAAGAGCTCCCCAGACCATAATGCTTGGTGTTGGCCCTGTGTGCCTCTCGACAATAAGGTCTGGGCAGCCCCTCTCCCCGGTACGTCGGCGCACACGATTCCGGCGATCACTGCGGGCAAGGCCGAAGCGCGATTCATCACTAAAGAGGACCCTATGCCATTCGTCGACCCACGTCGATCGTTCTCAACACCAGGCCAGCCTTACAAGTCGCTGTTGTGGGGTCAATGGAACACCTTCTGCAGGGACACGGGATCGTAAGCCAGCTGCACGCAGGCGATTACCAACTGTTTGTTGTGTAACGTGGGGTGCCACGGCTGCTCGAATTTGCGCTGCTGTTGCATGGGGTTCCATCCGGGCCATCCGAATGATGCGGCGATCCTCTCTCACAGTTGTCTGTCGCGCTGGGCCTGTGCCAGGTCTACGAGTCTGGGTACCTTCATTTGACCACTGCTGATATACACGTTGTACCGTAGATGCCTGTTGGCCAAAACGTGCAGCGACAGTCCTTAGCGATAAACCAGCCTCACACAGCCCAATTATCCGAGCCCTCTCAAACGGCGACAGTTGTTGATAGCGTGCTTTTCCATGTCGTCGAGGCATGTTTGATGGGGAACACTTCACTGCACAGACTGCAAGTCAACTACGCTACACCAGAGTCCGTATACTGGAGTTGATTCCTCCACGACCAATCACGTGGGGAGACCTGTTGCAACAATCCAATGAGTATGAAACTTTGATCGTTTAGATACCTACATGGCATCGTTCCACATCTTGAAAATCAACACAAACGACCAATTCCTTCATGGTGTTGCAATTTCCATTTTGTTCAGTGTATATAAACTTTTGAACTGACAGTGGATTTGGAGTCTGGGGAATGTGAAACGCGAAGGGGAAGTCGCAACAAGGTACCCATTCTAATAGGTGGCTTTCTCATTAACTCTACCTAACACTACAAGCTTTCATTACTCTAAATAAAAGTGAAGAAGAAAGAGAATATGGGAAATAAAAAAATTACGAGCCTCACAATAGTCGCATATGATGTGTAACATGCCACATGACATGGCCGACAGTACCTCGAATGCTTACAATCAATAAGAATACAGCAAAAGTATAAAGGTTTATGTTATTTAGGAAGAAAAATAACCAGTGATGGACGAAGCAAAGAGGATATAAAAAGTAGGTTAGCTCAGGAAAAAAAAGCATTTCTACAGAAAAGGAATATGTTGACATCGAATATAGATTTAGGTGTAAGGAAGTCATTTTGGAAGGCCTTTGTCTGGAGCGTGGCGCTCTATGGAAGTGAAACTTGGACTATTGGTGTAGCAGAAAAGAGGAGAATTGAAGCGTTTGAAATGTGGTATTACAGGAGAATGATGAACATCAGATGGGTAGATAGGGTTCAAAACGAAGTGGTATTAAGACTAGTGTTTCTGGCGACTGCTAATGAAAATGAGAAATAGGTTGGTAAGACACATACTGAACCCTTTATCCTCTGATGGATAAATGATTCGATGTTTTATTTCTACAATTAATTAATATTTCCACCAGCGTCATGAAATAGCCAGACGAAGATGAGGAAACTTCAAGCATTTGTTGGAGACTGCGGGGACATACCTGCAGCAGTTTGACAAAAGGCTAAATACTTTAGCATTGTGAAAAGAAAGACCCTAGCAATGTTTCAAAAGGACAGGTGGTGGCTACCTCAAAATAGAAGGACGTGTGGTGAGACACGCTTATGGTATGTTCATTGTAATATTCGCGCCTAGAAAAAATATAATGCAGTAACGTGAGTGGCTGATGGAACTACAGGACACTCCTACGAGGCCGAGGTCTGATAAAAACCGCGAAGTTATTGAAAAAGTGGAGCCAATGAGAGATGAATGCTTACGAACGCCTCAAGTCTAGCTTGGGCACGCGATAGCTAGCATTAACGCGGGAGATCGGCTAGACAACATCTCTACGATCGATTCTAGGATTAATGGGCATATTCTTGACCTGCGCAATTTTACGAGTTCAGTGATATTTGTTTCATTCCTGTACCACTATTATTTTGAGAAATTTGGATATAATTTCCCCCTCTATCGATACCTAGGGCCAGTTCATTTATAAGTGGCGTGAAGAGCCAAGACATTGCTATTACATTTGGTGTGTCGAGGACACAGGCTATTACATTTGGTGTGTCGAGGACACAGGTTGATTACATTTTGTGTGTCGGAGGACACAGGTTGTCATTACATTTTGTGTGTCGGAAGACACAGGTTATTACTGTACTTTGCGTGTCATGAGGACACAGATTTTTTATAAATGTGTTAAATTCAGTGATAGATAGTCACAGTACTAATTTGTAGGGACAGTATCATCGACAATTCGCCAACAGACTGTTCTGGGGGAAATAAGTACCTGAAACGGCGAATTTAGTAGTCAGATATCGAGTGTGTAATAATCTATAACTTTTTACATCGGCACGAGAGATGACATCGCTTATCCTGGAAGAAGTTTGGAACTGTCAACACTCCGTCGAGATGTGTGAGACGAGCTAAGCAGCATTTAAAAAGGGAGATGGCTGCAGATGTTCTTTGACGGTGACTGGCCGAGGATGAGTACTGAATAATATTCTTATTATCTGACAAATTAACTTATGGTATATGGGACATATTTTGTTTGTAAATATCTTGCTTGTGTTGATTAACGTAGTGTATTTAGTTTTGGTCTGACACACCTTTTGCATGGAAACAGCTCGCACATATTTTATCAGTCATAAGTTCTTGTTTGTTTGTTTGTTTGTTTTAACTAACGTGGCTATGTGGACGACCGTGTTCGCATATGTATACGTAGTGCGAGTAAGAAGCGTCTCTCGGAGATATATTGTGTTTCAGAAGTAGGACTGAATTAGTATAGTCATGCAGTAGATTGGAGGGTAAATTAATCTTGTAATGTTTATTATTGATCAGATTCAGTGAGTTTATTGCCGTTGGAGCAATGTGTGTTGTGGCGAGGAGCAGTCAGCTCTCTCGTAGGTTTTAATATTTTTAAATAGTTTGTGAGGATCTGATTCAACCGACCTGTGTGAAAAATGTTATGTCATTCCCAGCAGTGTGTGTGTGTGTGTATTTTATTGGTCATTACAAGCGGGAATTTCAGCGTAGACTGATTTCTGTCAGCTTGGTGCCAAGTCCATATGGTTACCTTGCGAGGACATATGTGGCCATGTCGATTAAGGTCTTACCATATGTTTATGTGGTTGAGATTTGTTGCTGTTGATTCTACGAGATAACGGCACAGTTGGTCAAGTTATTTTTACACTGGGGCTGGACGATGACAGAGTTGAGGAAGGGGGGAGCTGTTTCACAAGGCGGGCTGAAAGGATTGCATCGAGGTCATTAATGAAGTGCTTGTTGGCTCCGTAAAATTACTTGAAATACAGAATAAGAACTGATCAATGGTAAAAATTGTTAAATAAATGGGAGTTTCCTACGAATCACTATAATCTCCGAAGCGTTAGCTTAACGTGCATTTTTGTTCATATAAAGTAATCTCAGCCGGTCAGGCTTTTGTTGTTGTTGGTTTCATGCCATGTTTATGTTCCGTATTAGTGACCCGTGCAGTCACGTACGATGCTGTCTTTTCCTTGTTTGTGTATTGAGCAATTGGCCGTTGTTGGCAGCTTATTTGTCAGATGCGTCATCGCATTGAAGGAGGGTCTCGAGGGAGATTCCTGTAAATAGTAGATTTTAGATTGTGTGTCAGCATTAATTTTAAGGGTTTTTATTAGTGTCATGTCCCATATCCGTAAACGTTGATTTACGAGATGATTGTTCGTAAGCATCGTGGCTGTTAACCCGCTGTAAACGAACAGTCATCCAAGTACTCATCCCTCGTAGTTAGTCATTACGCATACATAAAATCCAATGCAAGTTAGTGGAACTTGGATCCACATTTTTTTTTATAAGGGGGAGATCCGTCTGACTCCTCAACTTTTGATAAATATTTCTGTCATGGGAAGATTCAGGGAGGAATTTTATTATTGTTGTTGTCTATATTCATTTTATTTGCACTAATAGTCATTAAATTATGATATTATTTTACGCTTTGTCACTTCCTTTCTTAATTATAGTTTTAATCCTATGACCCTTACCGCAGTAGAGCATGTTGTTTGGCGAACGTAAACATCACACTATGAACTGAGCGCGACCCCTTGATCAAGATTCTTGCATATAAACACTGCAATACTAAAGGGTTCATAGGAGGTAAACTGGCGCGGCCAAGCGTGGGGCGGTTCACTGTGGTGTAACGGCAAAGGAATTGCACATGTCAATGTAAGCGTAGTTGGGATTACAAACTGACGCAACAATGAAGGTGTATTTTTGTTGCTGGTTCGCTGCTGGAACACATTTAAAAAAACAAAAGTTAGGTGTTTTTCAGTCGGTCAACACGAATGTACCCAAAAGAGTTGGGTTATATCGTAATCCTAAAAACATACACGAGATTAATAAATACACTAGCATGACCAGTTTCGATCGTCAAGCGATCATCATCAGATCCATTACACTTCAGCCATAAAATCTATGTTTGAAAATACAGGTGAAAATATTTACAATAGTTGCAGTATTGGTAATGCAACTTGTCGGTGTATGGTAGTTGTAGTGTATAATTATGGTGTTAGGTGAAATGCTAAAATGGTGATAGAAAGCCGGAATTTATCTGGAGTGACTCATGGTTACTACCAGTTCAGTGAGATAACATTCCAATTTAGTCGACAGTCACTGGTGCAAGAGTGAAGTTGACACTGCTCGCAGCTACAGGGCGGAAGACACCCAACCAGATAAGTAGTAGCCTGTACTAGTTGACTTTTACAACCATATAGTCACTCCAAACAGACGAATTCCGGTTTTCTATCACCATTTTAGCATTTCACCTAACACCATAATTATATACTACAATTAGCATACACTGACAAGTTGCATTACCAATACTGCAACTACATAATTTAGGTACGGTACATATTGTTAATATTTTCTCCTGTATTTTCAAACATAGATTTTATAGCCGAGGTGTAATGGATCTGATGATGATCAATTGACGATCGAAACTCGTCATCCTAGTGTATTTATTAATCTCATCGAAATTTTTTCAGGATTGGGGTTAACCCAACTCTTTTGGGTACGTTCGTGTTGACCGACTGAAAAGCACCAAACGTTTGCTTACAAAGGCAACACTAAAAAATGGCTTCAAACCCTATAATGCTAATTGAAAATATTATTGTAATGCTAGTAGATTCGGATAACAAACGTGGTACAGTAGAGTCTCGCAAACCCGGCACTTAGGATTTCTCGGCCACCCTGACAGGAGAAAAAAATACACATTATTTTTGTTTGTTTTTGTGTTTCCGCACAGGGTGTTATTATGTTTTCTTTCGTCTTCTCCATCAATGGAATTATCGACAGTTAAATACGACGTGAAACTAGTTGACCTACTGTACACAGTAAGAAGAGTAACGACCACCTGATAAATACAGGTAGACTACTGTTCAGTACTGTAAATGCACAAACTGTTGGCAGTATGAAGTAAACAAACGGTTTTCGAACAGAGCGTTGTATTTATTTGATTGCACATTCTCCGCAATTCTGTTTCTTCGCCGTCTTCGTGACGAGGCTTCAAGAAACAGGTTTCAAGCGAAAAGCAAAAGAACATTACTTACTTAAATGGTAATTTTCATTAAGTGAAAAAACTATTTGCCTACAGGAATTGTTTTGTACATATACTGTACAGTGTACTTATTATAAAAACAATTTGTAGGCCTAGGTTTTCTAAGTTTTCTTTTATAATTTTCAGTAATTGTTTCCCTTGATTCTTGTGCAGTACAGTACTGAACTATATATTCAAGTACTGTAATTGTAGCGGCTTAATCGTTTTAAAACTTGTGTTTCTGTTAAAAAAATAATGTTCTGCATTGCATTACTTTTAAACAAAAAAACCCAGCTAATTTCTTCTTTTTAACACATTTCCCGATAACCCGGCGTTTTCGCGAATTCCACATTAGGCCGAGTTTGAGAGACTCTACTGTAATACGCAAAGAAGTCGTGCGGATAACATAGCCTATGTGCGGATGCGGATAAGTCATGCGGATGCGGGGCGGATGCGGATAACATTTTGTTTATCCACGCAGGGCTCTAACCATGGGCGGTGTGGTTCGTTGCTGTATAAGTGGGGCATGAAAACGTCACCCAACTGTGGTGCGCCGAGACATATTCGCTGAAGACTGAGCGAGTCTCCACAAAGGCTATACCGTTGAGTGGCTGGACAATTTATATTCAAAACTTCAAATGTATCAGGTGCCTTGTTGATTGTTTTTAAGATGTTATTGTTTGTAATAGGTTATATACAGGGAGCAGCAAAAATATCTGACGGTTTTTAAATCACAACAACACAAACATTTTAAATGATACAAACTCTTATTATTTATAACAGCCAGGTGTACATGCCAACTAATGGAAAACATGAAAGAACAATAGATTTTAACTTTTAAGATTTGAAGATAACGTCTGTCAAATGATGCCATGCGGCAAAAAGATGTGACGGTTTCTGTCGTTGTCAGCGTCAGTTCCGTCAGCACTTTAATGTGGGTCGAAGAGGACGCGTTCCATCTCGTAACACAATTTTGTTATAGGTGAGTAATTTTAGAGCTACAGGTGCAACGAACGTCGACAGGCCGTCCAAGGTCAGCCAGGACACCAGAAAATGTTGAGCGAGTGAGACAAACTGTGGAAACTAGTCCACAGCGGCCGGCTCGTAAACAAGCTGCTGCTTTGCAAATGTCTGATCGAACAGTGAGACGAATATTGCGTTTCGATTTGTATTTTCATCCGTAATCTAATGACATGTTAGAGAAGACGTTTGACAGCTTCAGTGCAAGACTGGAAGAATGTATGACAAAAGATGGGCATCATTTGAAAGACGTTATCTTCAAATCTTAAAAGTTAAAATCTATTGTTCTTTCATGTTTTCCATTAATTGACATGCACACCTTGCTGTTATAAGTAATAAAAGAGTTTGTATCATTTCAAATGTTTGTGTTGATGTGATTTAAAAACCGTCAGATCTTTTTGCCACTCCCCGTATATTTTGCATGATGGCATAAGCTTATTAATAATAACTGGAATACCGTACACATTGAGAGCCTCAAAATCTGGGGCATGCACACTAATATGTGAATTGTCAGTCACAAGGAAACCTTGGTCATGTCACAATCGTGAATAAATCACGAGTGTTCTGTGCTGTTGATCAACAACGCCTTCAGTGGGCTGTAACTAGACTTCTTCAAAGCGTGAACCGTCAAAGACACCGGGAAAATAGCTGGAGTTAATTGCATGTCTCGACGAAAGGAGTTCCGTGAGGACACATTGGCAGGACATTGTGGGCGACGATCGGCTCGTCTGAAGTCTCTTCATCTGTTTTTAGCCTAAGAGATAGATAGTGGTACTCACGTCCGGACTGGCGAGGCAGGTGGTTATTGGCTGGTCGTGTCATCACGTGAGAAGTGGCCGAGTTGGTCGAGCCATCACTCAGAGGACTGGCGGAGCGACCCGCATCGCGCTGCTTTTTTGACGACCCTGCGAACAAGAGAAATACATCATCTTAACACTGCATTCACATTCAACAGCCTCAGATCACCCATGACGACACTGTCCAAGTCCCTAAAATAAATTAACAACAACACTGTCAATATTGTAATAACAGGGCCACCATGTGGAGCGCAGTGTACGGGCAGGCGACGAGAGAGATTTAAGACTTAATTCGTCCATTTACATAACCCTGAGATGAAAAGTGAAATTATGCTGTAGTCTTGAGCAGGTGGCGAACGCAGGTAGTGTTAGGAGTAAATAAAAAGTGCAATACTATTCATGTCATTCGTTCACTTAACTACAGATCATGCATGTAGCGAAGATTCGTGCCGCGGAGGAACGCGAATGAGCCACAGCATTTTATAAAGGATTACATTCTATAGCATGTCTAATCGCGAACCGAGTGACGAGTTTTAAGCTCTATTGAAATGACGCGAGTTGTTCCATGAATTGCTATAACCTACGTGTCTTCAGGATATTCTTCTTAAACCATTTACAGCAACAAGGTATTCTCCACGTGTCTGTAAAAAGGATGTTATTGTTGGTGATTCATTTAGGGGCCCTGGGACATCGAGGTCATGGGTGTGTGTGTGTGTATGTATGTAGAATTCGTCTAATAACCCGTGTCACTGTGATGTCTGTACTAGTGTGTGTATTTGCAATTGAGGTAGGATATGGGTAGAAAGCGGTCGTGGCCTTAAGTTAGATACCATCCGGCATTTGCCTGGAGTAGAAGTGGGGAAACCACGGAAAACTACTTCCATGATGGCTAAGGTAGGAATAGAACCTGCTTCTTCTCAATTTTCCTCACAAGTTTGTGTACCCAGTTCCAGCCCCCAGACCAGAATTAAAATTTGGCAGAGCCGGGAAACGAACCTGGACGTCCGAGGCCGACAGCCATGAATGCTAGCCACTACACCACGAGTTGGTCCTTTCCACGTTTTCTTTCCATATATTGACAAATGCTTACAGTGCTGACGAAGAGCTATTAATATCGACTAGGTGGACACAGCCTACTGTATATTCGATTTAATTTGATGATGATAATTGGTGCTTTAAGGGGCCTTACATCTAGGTTATCGACCCCTAATTGTTTGGGTGATGGTGAAAGATGAGAATATAATGAAAACTATTACTGATCCTAACTACATAATTAAAGAATAGAAGGAGAAATGCTAAACAAATAAAGAATAAAGCAAATAAAGGATAGGAAGAAAATAAATGCCTTCAACCCTCAAAGAATGAGAATTGAGGGACTTGGAAGGAAGGAGAGCCACGAAAGGCAGATAGGAAAGGGAAAGCAGAGATAGTCCGTCCCAGAGGCAATGGAAAAAGGAAAAAAAACCGACCCAGCTCAGAAATCCCTCGGGGTCGTTAGCCGTGAGCCCTTGAGGGTGTAGCACTATCGAGGGCATTGAGCAGAAGGCAGGAGATATGAAGAGAACAGAAGGGGTCTGACTCCTCGAAGAATGAGGGATCCGAAAAGATGAGACAAGGGCCCATTAAGGCGGGTAAGTAAATGACTCCCTAGGCCTTGGATACCCTAATACCGATGGGGTCGGAAAAGAACAAGAGTTCACCAAAGGAGGCCGATAGAAAATATGACAGAGAGGAGCTCGGCACAAGTACAGTAAGAGGAAGTAATGCCGATCTCAGCTGGGGTCCCGTGGTCGCCAATCCACATCCCACTAGTCGTGATCCCCTGGGGGATTGATTCAATTTAACTGCAAGTCAATACGGGACCCAAAACAATGTCAACATGGTTGACTTCAAAGCATGTTGTGGATGCCTACCTAGGTAGGGATACAACTTAATATAAATAAATAAAAATATCTACACTAACATAACAAAGCTGATGAGTTTGTATTTGTTTGAGTGTTTAAACGCGCTAATCTCTGGAACTACCAGTAGGATTCTTTTTATATACACACATCAAAAAAAGTTTTGCATCACCTCGGTTCCAAGAGTTCCGGAACCGTTAAATACAAAGGGAATAGAGATCAACACAAACAACATTTCAGCTCGTTTTATTGCTCATGAGACCCACACATTGCATGTTGTACCATCATACAGCTAGACTTTCAGCATTTGTGGTCCAGATTGCAGTACACACCACTACCTCTAATACCCAGTAGCACGTCCTCTTGCATTGATGCATGCCTGTATTCGTCGTGGCATACTATCCACAAGTTCATCAAGACACTGTTGGTCCAAATTGTCCCACTCCTCAACGACAATTCGGCGTAAATCTCTCAGAGTGGTTGGTGGGTCAAGACGTCCATAAACAGCCATTTTCAACATATCCCAGGCATGTTCGATAGGGTTCATGTCTGGCGAACATGCTGGCCACTGTAGTCGAGCGATGTCGTTATCTTGAAGGAACGCATTCACAAGATGTGCACGATGAGGTCGAGAATTGTCGTCCATGAAGACAAATGCCTCTCCAATATTCTGCCGATATGGGTGCACTATGGGTCGGAGGATGTCATTCAGGTATCGTAAAGCCGTTTCGGAGCCTTCCATGACCACCAGTGGCGTACGTCGGCCCCACATAATGCCACCCCAAAACATCAGGGAACCACCACCTTGCTGCACTCGCTGGACAGTGTGTCTAAGACGTTCAGCCTGACCAGGGTGCCTCCAAACACGTCTCCGACGATTGTCTGGTTGAAGGCATATGCGACACTCATCGGTGAAGAGAACGTGATGCCAATTCTGTGGGGTCCATTCAGCATGTTGTTGGGCCCATCTGTACCGCGCTGCATGGTGTCGGGGTTGCAAAGCTGGACCTCGCCATGGACGTCGGGAGTGAAGTTGCGCATCATGCAGCCTATTGCGCACAGTTTGAGTTGAAACACGACGTCCTGTGGCTGAACGAAACGCATTATTCAACATGGTGGCATTGCTGTCAGGGTTCCTCCGAGCGGCAATCCGTAAGTAGCGGTCATCCACTACAGTAGTAGCCCTTGGGCGGCCTGAGCGTGGCCTGTCATCGACAGTTCCTGTATCTCTGTACCTCCTCCATGTCCGAACAACATCGCTTTGGTTCACTCTGAGACGCCTGGAAACTTCCCTTGTTGAGAGCCCTTCTTGACACAAAGTAACAATGCGGACGCGATCGAACTGCGGTATTGACCTTCTAGGCATGGTAGAACTACAGACAACATGAGCAGCGTACCTTCGTCCTGGTGGAATGACTGGAACTGATCGGCTGTCGTACCCCCTCCGTCTAATAGGCCCTGCTCATGCATGGTTGTTTACATCTTTGAGCAGTTTTAGTGACATCTATGAACAGTCAAAGGGACTGTATCTTTGATACAATATACACAGTCAACGTCTATATGCCGGAGATCTGGGAACCGAGGTGATGCAAAACTTTTTTTGATGTGTGTATATTAGCCTGATTCAAGAGGAATAGTTTAAGCTATGTAGCATTAGGCTACACCAATCAGGTAACCTTAAAGATTGATTTTTGTTCAGTAAGTCGGAAGAACAAGCGCTTCCGAACAGTTTCAATAATGCCTAAGTCTATTGTTGCCTGGCAATGCGGGCTGCATGACGTCGCCCCTACCAGTGTTCTGGTGCAGAATTGCGAACTGCTTATAAATAACAGTCACGGGGAGTAATTAGTGCAAAATGATTTCTTAGGCCCCTTAAAACAGTTATCATGACAATAGTATGCCTCTGTATAAGGGCGATGGTTTTGGTGCAGTATACTGAGGTTATCAGCTGCAATAAGCGTTGGTGCTTTCCGATCCTTATCCTCGAGCGCTCCAGTTCTGCAGTAGTATTCATTATCATCCATAAAACAAATAAATCCACCGGGCGGAGCCGGGCACTACTGATAGTAAAAGATAATAACAGTAGTCTTCAGCTCTTTCTTGAGGTGCAAGAAAATGTGGAAATCGCTGGGAGCAAGAAGAGGACAGCAGCTGTTCTGCAGAAGTTTGGCTGGGAGCTGTTTGGTCATCCACATCTTGCTCCCAGCGATTTCCACATTTCCTTCCACCTCTAGAAATGTCTCTTCATCGGTCAGCATTTTCGCACTGACGGAAAACTGAAGACGAATATCACACGCTGGTTCCATTCCCTGGCGGCAGACCTCTATGACACAGGAATACAAAAGTTGATACCACGCTATGACAAGTGTCGCAATTCGTTTGGTGACTATATCGAAAAATAGCTGATACATTGTTGCACCTGTTGCCAATAAAGTTTTGCCTTTAACCAGGCTGTCTTTTCTTAATAGTGAAACTTACAGGCCGGACGTTTGTTTTTGACGAGTGAAAAATCTTAATGGAAGCCTGGAGGAGAGTTACTATAGTAATGTCATCGCGCCAAGAGATTGCAGTTAACACACTGTGACGGGGTAAGGGGGGGGGGGGGGGGTATTACAGTACACATGCGCGGCCCGCCTATTCGAAACTTAAAAATATCGGCTGGCAGTCAGTTGCTGCTACTTCCGGAATTATAATTTGTTAACGGGCTTCACGTGAGTGTGTATTGATACCTTTCTTCCTACTGTCGATATTTTTATAAGCCTTTGTGTTTACTTTTAACTGTGCGGCAGTATCAGGTACAGGAATGGAAACAGTGACCAACTTAATGTTTTTGGAATGAGCGATACCCAGTGAGCGGGAAGACAACTGCAGTTCAAACCCGACTACCATCTCCTGGCACGATATCAGTACCTGTGTTGTTTTCACCTGTCCCATGCGGTCCGATGATGGACACAGCTATCTTACACTACTGCTGAAGTACAGTCATTGCCAAATATAATGGCGTTCTGTTCGTTAATATGTTACTTGTACTTCCGCGTCACACAATACTTCCACGTGGACTGTATTGGCTGCACGGTGGTGTCGTCACGTGCTCAGGTCTGGAGTTCCATTACGTCAGACCGGTCGTGACAACTGTGAAGCGACAGGGCGAGAGAGTGACTGTGTATAGGCTCACCCGCAAGCTTCAAGGTCAAGGGCAATCGTCTAAAACAAACGTGCGGCTTGTACTTTATGGATCCACCTCGTATTGAAGTTCCTTTATCTCACCCGTCAACGACAGATGCTACGGTTAGTGCAATATTTTAAGCTCAATAGAAATATTGTCTCCATTCATTTTTCTTACTTTTCTATTTTAAAAGGTCAAGTGCGCCGTGGCGTGACTTGGAGTGGCAACTTGTCGGACAGTATTGTTCGGCGGGTTTGCATATAACAATGCCGTGCCACGAGGAGTGGAGGGACCATTGGAAAGCAGCCGAGCAGATCGATAGGGCTAATTTAGTGAGGCAGGTTATAAAACGGAGTGAAAGGGAGCGAAATGAATGGAAGCAGGAGTGATTCAGAACACTGGCGGAAGGAAGAACAAGTAAGCAATATCTACCACTTCTCATTGCACAATAATTGTAGACTATCGCATTCCAGCATATCTCCACGGCGTTCGAAATAATATGAGAGCTATAAATCCACACTATAAATTAAAAGGTTCATTCCAAAAACTAGAAAAGTTTAAAAATTGACTTTTTGATAGCAATTTCACTGTGGCTGTATGAATTAACAATTGCATTAATGAGTTGATCAGATATATTGTCCTTGATCAGAATTTCTGAAAGCTTATTCCTGTCAATTCTATCAAAGGCTTTTTACTAAGTCAATGAAGGCTAGGTGTTATGTTTCAATATTAAATTCTCTATATTCTTGAATTAAAATTTTTAGCATGAAATAATTATCACAGCAGGACCTTCTTTTCCAAAATCCACTTTGCTCCTCGCCTAATTTATCCCCATAAAATGTTGATAGTTTATTTCTTATTGCATTGGCATATATCTTGTATCCTAAATTTAATACATTGATGCCTCTGTAGTTATCACAATCTTTTTTGTATATTGGTATTACAATGGCTTCCCTGTCAACAAACGGGAGCATTTCCACCATGCAAGATAGAGTTCAGGAAGTATAGAAATCTGTAGGCAAACTGTTCACCAGCATATTTAAAAAGTTCCATGTTTACCCTATATTCACCATTTTTTGAACGTTTGAGAACTGCAGCTAATTCCTCGAAGGTGTGATAAATGAGATATATTATATTGCACAAAATCTTCTTGATCAACAGATTTACTATAAAATGGTCAAGCTGAAAATCATAGATGCTATAAAACACTGAATTAGGAATTCAAGTTGCAATATTTTGGATTGTTAAACGCTAAAAACCACATAGTCTAATTATAAGGCATATCGTAGTGAATTCACCTCCTCTGTACAGTACAATAAGTCAGGCACCACGCAGCGTGCAGAGCAGTGTGTAGCGATAATTTATGAGCCATCTCAATTATTCACCGCGTAACAAGGCAAGCTTTAGCCGTAGCCGCAAATGAAACCGTGGATGAGTTACGATTCATAATTTATGTACAACTCGCGGCTGTGTATGATAGCTCCAGGTAGTTGGAACAACGAGCCAACTTGCGTTAACGATATCGTGTTAGGACGAAACAATACTGGGGTATCATGTGTATCATCAGTATATCACCTGGAACTTCTACAATAAGAAATCCCTATCCAAAGAAACCAAACTCCGACACTACCACACAGTTGTCCTACCAGAGGCACTGAGACATCGTCACTCACAGTTCACATCAAGGATATCGAAAAAATAGAACGACAGATACTAAGGAAGATATTCGGGCCCAAGTTTCAAGAGGGTATATGGATGCGAAAAGCACGGAAGAACTATATGCATTAACCGAACGATCCTCTTCAGTCGCACGCAAACGCCGTATGAAATTTTATGGACCTTTAAAACGAATGGATGATTCACGTCTGACTAAGAAAATATTTATCATCAATGGGAACCGACAAACCAAAATTCGCTGGCTGGTAGATACACAAATGGACCTTACTGAAGTCGACATTGATCCAATGGCTACAACGAGGACTACATTCAGACAAAAGATCAACACCCACAAATTTGCACCCAATAATACATCCGAGAAAAGCTTGAAACTCCAAAACGCATGGACACAAGAAAGACGGCAGGCCCAGAGAGAAAGAATGAAGAAATTTTGGGCGAATAAGAAGTTCAAAAAGATGAATTTCAGTGCTATTTAATGGTTCCTTAGGGGGCTGAAGGAATATAATAATAATAATAATAATAATAATAATAATAATAGACATAATTAATAATAATAATAATAATAATAATAATAACAAATTCTGTAAAATTCATCAAGTAAAAATATTCAAATACATAGGAGAAGTAATTCAGCCATCAGCATTGAATCGTGAGGCAAGAAAATAGTGAATTTATTCTACGAATTATTTCTATAACACACGAAACTCCAGGAATACCGGATTTGTTACCTTAGTTTCTGATAACCACTATTTTGAAAGACAGACAACACTAGACTGTTGTGTATTAGTATAGATTGGCATCACTGGATTAAATACAAAAACCAAACAATTCGTAGGCGAGTCCAGACGATAACTCCCCTGACAATAAATATTGTTCCCGGTTTCCACGGATATTTCAGGATAATCTCAACACCCGAGTGTATGAGCATTAAGCTGTCCCTTCCCAGTTATTAAGACTTAAGAATCTGTGATCACTCTATAAAGAAGAGAACTGAATTCATCCATGTCAGCAGTAGCAGCAACGTAAACGCGTCCACCATCAAATACTACTTAATTTATAATTGAGCTGTCATTAAATAGTAATTTCGAAATTAACGTAATTATTTATAGCCTTAACATTTCCCAATTATAAGTGACGCAGTAAATGATATCAAACAGCAGTAATTACGCGGTACGACCAATCTTCAAACAGTCTAACCTAATATGCCCAGGAACAGTTTCGGAGAACGTCTCTAATTTTAAACGGTGTAATCTTGTAGAATCCGCCCAATGTATGGCTATAATTGGGTGTGAACTACCACGATGAACATTTCACGTCAACTATCACAGCCCAAAGTAGCAAGCTTAAACCCACATTTTAAAGGACGACATCTCACTCCGGGTATCAATGATTTAATTAGACGTGATGACAATGTTACGGTACAAGCATAGCTTCCTTTTGACAGCGTCAATTGCACTGTAAACAAATGAGGATATCTAAAACATTATTTACAGTAGCAATTCCTTATTTATTATTATTATCAACAGTGGAGTTTGTTGCAGATTTTCTGTTGTGTGCCGTAACCCATTCACCCTCGAACTCAGAAACACTTTGTGTGAGCGCGCAAAAACAGAACTTCTCAGTGTTACCAAAATCATTAGAATAAAACTAGCAACGTCGTAATGAAAATTTACATGTTATTTTGCGATTTCAAAATTTACAAACAAGACATCTTGTAACTAAAAAAATATTGCAATACCATGTCCTTATTCTGACAACATAGAAAGTGTAATATTTACAGTTCGATTTACAAAATATGGCTATGGAATAGGTACAGTAAGTTGGGGGTATTGAAAGACCTTCTGAAGGAACAGCTTAGGGCTTACTCTATTCCCCCCCGTTTGCTTTGAGCGATTCCCTCTAAAATACTATCGCAGAGCCTAGAAGGTCTCACCTGTCACGTTCTCATTTCTTATGACCAGTGCTGCCGCTCTGTGGGCGAACGAAGAATCGCTGTGATATCTTGGCTTGGGGTCTTGGCTGTTGTCCCAACAGCACCACGGTAAAGTTGGGCACGCATGCGCAAAAGGCAGGTCCATGTTTGCTTGCAATAAACGTGGACATTCTCGCTGAGCTGCGATCTACACAGCCAGTGCCGGGAGTTACCTCGTTGTGAGGGGAGTTTAATATTATTCCTATTCATTGGCTGACGTCTTTTTAATGCGCCGTATTTGATTGTTGATACTATTATTAAATTTATTAACTTTCAAATAAAACAATGTGCTGCAGCACCTCAGCACTTAAGGTGGAGCCGCCCCTGGTTATCAATTAATAATATTAAAAACAACAATAATAATAACAATAACAATCAAACATTACTTCACTGTCATCCAGCTAGAAGCTTTATACAGTAACGTTTCGTTAATGAGAGGTCGAACCCGCCCACGCCAGCTTCCGCAGATATTTATTTATTCATTATTTTGCCTTGCATTTCCATACATTTCACTTTTGTTTTCATCCATCTCATTTCATATAGAATAAGAATTAATTAAGATCGTTATTTCATCCATTCCACCATGTGTGTCATTCATTACATTACTTAGAGTTGATGATGATCAGGTGCCATCTAGTCGGCGTCGACTCCTAGCGACTGCATGGATGGACTGTCTCCAAATGATTCGGTCTTCAGCCTATACTTCAGATCCTTCAGTGACATATTCATGTTGGATTTGATGAAGTCGATCCATCTCAATGCTGGCCGCCCTCGTTTGTGCCAAAAGCTATTATGCTATGAGAGGGGTTCATATATTGTATTGAATAGATTTTCAATTTACTAAAGGATTGTTAAGTCACTTGTTAAGGGACGAGGGCGGAAAGGTCTCCAGAACGGGTTGCACCTGTTTTGATGATGATGAAAATTGTTGTTTTAAGGGGCCTAACATCTAGGTTATCGGCCACTGATGGTTTGGGTGATCGTGAAAATGAAAATGAAATGCAAACTTAAAACTATAACTACTAACCTACTGTACATAGCCTACTAGAAGAAGAAATGGAAAACTAAAGGAGAATAAGGGAAATAAAGAACAGGAGGAAAAGAAATGCCCTCAACCGTCGAAGAATGCGGATTGAGGGACTTGGAAGGAAAGAGAGCCATGAAAGGCAGATAGGAAAGTGAAAGAGGAGAGGGTCCTACCCACAGCTAAGGGACAAAAGGGGGAAACCGGACCCAGCTCAGGAATTCCCCGGGGTCGCCAACTCCCGAACTCACCAGCCGTGAGCCCCTGAGGCTGTAGCAATAGCTAGGGTGTACCAGAAGTGGTGGAGCTACATACACCCAGCCTCCTGAAGGGCCTTGAGCAGAAGGCAGGGGATAACAGGAAAAGAAAAAGAAGGCTGACCCCTCGGAGAAGGAGGGAATCAGAAAAGATGAGACAAGGGCCAATTAAGGCGGGAAAGGAGGAGACTCACTAGGCCTCGGATACCCTAATACCATCGGGGTCGGAAGAGAACAAGAGTTGACCAAGTGAGGTCGACATGCACCTGTTTTAAAACAAGATGTTGTTGTCAGTTCAAAATATCCCAAGCTGACAATAGTGTGTCATCGTAAATTTCGATGGTTGTAAATTTGTCGAAACCGTCTTGAGAAGTTTAGAAGCCACTTGCCCTAAAAAAAAGAAAAGAGCTTACGATGATCACTGTATTTTAATGGACTCATAAACGGCCAATGATGTCCCAAATCCATCACGGGTCAATAAGGGAGCAGCTGAAGCCCAATGAATGTACTTTGTTTTAGAAAGAAGCCTATTTCGACAAACAAGACGATTATATAAATACTCGTAGCAGTAAACAAGAGGGGCATTCGACAGTTGGCATTCGCTTGCGCATTCGATCACTGAGTTTTGGTTATCCAGCACGCGTCATTCAGCATTCTTCTGTTTACGCTAGTGAGTCGACAGTATCATTCAGCATCACGAATGAGTCCAAGGGAAGAAGTCCTCGGCTTTCCGCCACGTGATGGGAATAGTCTGAAAGTTCTAAGGCACGTTCGTAATCACGTAACGTCCGCCAGGACGTCGTCCGTTGTAGAGTAGAGTCTCCAGTCTGGGCGTTCCCCGGGAAACCGTCCGCCGGGAGGACGATTCCAAGGAACTCACTTGGCTGCCGTGCCTCTGCCGCCCCCGCGTGGTCCGCGTCCTCGGCCGACTCCACGTTGAAGTCCTCCGCGGGAGACCGCGGGCTGGCGTACAGGAACTTGGTACTGGAAGTTGGGAGGTAGTTCCAACACCTCGTCGCCTCCAGCACTGTCTAGTTGAATGGCGAACCCCCACCCTTTGGTGAGGGCCGCGTAGAGTAGGTTGGCCCTGTTGAAACAGTATTTCCGTTGGCCAGGGTCTAGTTGATGCCAGTTGGAACATCATAACGAATGAGTCGCCAGTACCATTCTGTTTCAAGGCGGTCCGGGTTCGATTCCCGGTCAATGCATGTGAGATTTTCGAAGTGAAATGCCATGTCCTGTGGTTCGGATTCCACGTAAAAAGGAGGTCCCGTGGCTCATAATCACAAGATTCACGGTCACGTAAAACTACAATCTTCCTTCCTTCCTTTCCATTCTGTTTCACCAGTTAGCAGTCGCATTCAATCAATCAATCACTTCAATCCATGAAGTGAGAGCCTATTGTATTACAAAATCTTCGGAGGGAGCCTTCATGCAAATCAACAATTCAGCGTCGTGGAGAGGTGATAGAAGGAATTCCAGCATGTCTGTGACATATTGTGAGACAGACTGTATGTTCAGTCTCACTAAGCCGTCATTCCAGAACTTCAGCAAAATCGCAGTAAGTGGCCAACTACTATACAAGAATTTCAAGTGTTGTTTCAGTGTGTATAAATGTCATTTTGGCTATTAACCAGTTCAGGGTTAGGGCAACAGGATGTATAGGCACAAACTTCCAACATATCATGATTTTATAGAATACATAAGATTTATACCAGTTATTCATGTGTTTTTCTCTTAATATGAAAATAGAGTACCAACCTGTAGTTATCCAATCGGTGCTAAATGTTTTATATAGTGTTTTTCAAAACACCCTACTACTCGTATTCATTGAGCCGGTTGTCAACGTGTTAGGTTGCCAGTCAAAATGTTACAACATGGTCACACTACGGTGGGACTTAAATATATATAACTTAGTAGAGCTCATTAAGGTTACAATACCTAGGGCAAGCAGCGCAATGTCCCGCTATGAAAAAGAAAGGAATGATGGAGAAATTGGAAACCAAGGAAAGGAAGATTTTGAGGAAAATCTTGGGTACGGTTAAAGAGATTGGTGAGTTTAGAAGACGGCATAACCAGGATTTGAATGCACGCGTCGAAAAAATAACTGACGCGATACAGGAAAGAAGGATTACGTTTTATGGGCACGTGGCTCGAAAGACGTCAACAGGATTAGCCAATCGCATTTTCATTTACACATTTTTCCAAAAGAAAAAGACAAAGGGAAATACAAAAAGATCTGCATGAGATTGCACCCTGCCTCCTTGAGGGCCTTGAGCAGAAGACAGGAGGTGCCATGAAAATAGAACAAGATGTCTGACCCTTCGAAGAATGAAGTATCAGCAAAGATGAGACTAGGGCCAATTACGGTGGGAAACTGACAGTCACCCTAGACTTCGTATACCCTAAACCGTCGGGTCGGAAGAGAACAAGAGTTGTTGTTGATTAATTTAGGAGCTTTGCGACATCGTGGTCATATGGTCCCGTGTACTTGGGCGTGTGTGGATTTTATCTGATAACCTGTGTGATCGCGATTGATGTATGTGTGTAGTTGTACGTAATTCAGATAAGGATTGGGAAGGAGGCGAACTTGGCCTTAATTTAGGAACCTGGAGTAGATGTGAGAAACCACGGAAAACCCTTACAGAACGGTTGCGGTGAGAGTCGAACCCGCCTCTTCTCACTTTGGTCTCACGAGGTAGAACAAGAGTTGACCAAGAGCCCGGCACAAGTAAGTGGAAGCAATGCCAGACTCAGCTGGGGTCTCGTGGTCGCCAAACCACTAGTCGTGAGCTCCTGGGCTGGAGAGGGGTGGGTGTGCAGAAACTGGATAAGCCAGACGTGAACTATTTGGCTATGGTAGTGGAACACTGGTGTTTGATCCCAACTTATCATAGGACGAGGGGGCGGATGGAGAAGTGACAGAAGGCAGGTAGGGGAAGATGAAGAGGGCGACAGGGTCTTTCAAGTCATGACAAAGGAAGAAGCCGTTTAGAATTCTCGAAACGTGTCTTCCTCGCCCGTATTCATTTACAGGTCCTAACGAGGCGGGAGAGATGACAAGGGCCAAGGAAGACGCCACGCTTCACAAACGCCGGCGCCCTTCACGACGTCTTGTCTCCCCTCCTCGGCGTGCCAGAGAGGAGTGGAGCAACTTGAGGAATGCTAAGAGGGCTGTAGAAACTTCTAAGGGCGGGAAGTAATAAATAGGGCTCGGACGTTAATATTTCATTTTTTTTTCTTCTAAATTTACCAGTATTCTGAGACTCAAATAATTAGTTGTTTTAAAATTTTAAATGTATATGTGTTTGCTCCACACCTTTTTGTTTAATAGTTGTAGTAGTAGAAGTAGTTCTATTTAGTTTTTTTTTCAGATGGTATTTTGGAAAGGTGGGCGTGCAGTAACAGACAACTTGCAATATGAAGAGGACAAAGAGGAAATAGTACATTCATGTTCTCAATCCGTAGATTGGTCGGCAGCAATCCTCCTCTTCCATTCTTCCCTGTCGCCAGTCAGTCTCTTCATGTCTCTGTATGAATGGACATTAACATCTGTTATGATCTGCTTGATGTATTGCAGTTAAATAGGCCTACCTTGGGATCCTTTTACAGACTACCGGGACATTCAGATTACACATCCAAGACACAGCAGTGGCTTGCATGAAAGCCATGTACGACATTATTAATCTACAGCAGCTATCTTTAGAAACATCTATGCATCTGTTTGACGCAAAGATCCAACCAATTCTCACTTACGGGATCCACTTGATATGGGACCAACTAACGAAGAGAGATCTGGCCACCATCGAAAGAGTTAAAGCCCAATTCCTGAAAACCTTAATGGGCATCTCAAAATACACGCGCTCGCACCTAACCTATGAATTAGCACGGGAACCCTTCCTCATCCAAGAAATAAGGACAAAATTACAGCTTCCATCCTCAAAAAATGCTGTAGCGCTCCTAGAAAAGAGAAGGGAGAAGAGAGAAGACAATCCGCTAGAATTTTACAGCACGGATGTCATCAACCGGAACTGGACCAACGCCAATCAGAAACTAAGACATGTGATAAAGTTAGCAATGCATGGGTACCACCATGAAATGTAAAAACATATTATACCACGCCCCAAATGAACCCTGCGTGTGCTCGTTATGTGACCAGTTCTGTGACATAGTACATCACATCACATGATGCTGAAAATAACCAGAAATCACTGTGCGATTATGGCAAGGACTAAATCTATGTTAAGCACATTCGTGCTTTACTGTTAATAATATATTCTTTACTTGTTTAGGCATTCACCTTTACATTATAAAAAAAATGAAAAACACTGCTGTTCTACTTCATCAGACTGGCTGCGTGGCACTGCGGCAAAGATCGCGTCTGCTGTTACCAAGGTTTCAGGATCAAATCCTGGCATTTGGCATTTGAGAATGGGCAAATGTGAGGAAACCGTATCAGTCGATTTATTGGCACGTTGAAGACCCCTTCGGGGGTAAAATTGCGGCACAAACGCGTCGCTAAAAGCCGCTGTATTTGAAGAAATGGACATAAAACCAATATCATTATTATATACTTCATCAATGCCAATGGCCATTTTATTTGAACGGTCGAGGGCTCCCATCAAATTCAATCTCAAGTAGTTCAGACTTTCCCTACTAGAGATGCCACTGTCACCGACACTTAGCGGCGATCATTGAACTTGATAGAGCGTTTCTAGCTAGCCAAATATAACCCACACATTTAGCTACACTCTGAATTGTAGTGGTACGGTAGGTTCTTTTACATCTATGACAAGGGCCCGCCGGCTTTACTTCCCCTCCGAAGGAAGGCATACTGAAATATTTTAACGCTCTTAAAAATCCAACAGCACCGGTTGGGTTTGAACCCGCGATATTGGGAATAGCATTCCAGCATGCTACCAACTACGCCACCTAATCTGTGAGTTTTAAATCCCGTTGTCACTCTTTTTGACAATTTCGTTTAATGGGACAAATTGAAAGTTGAAGGATAGATACATCACTGATCTACGTAATGAGGTAAAAGGTTAGCACAATTTTCAAGTTGTGTATTCAGGCAGTGCATGGTTAATGGTATTGTGAATTACATGTTGGAAGAGAGAGGGAGTACGAAAGCTAATGGAAGCCTTGTAGCCTACAGCGGAATATATTAACATCTTCAGGTTTACGGCAGCTTCTCAAATCATTCAGCATTCAAACCACCACAACATATTCGCTGTGTTCAACGCCACCAAGATGGCTCCCTACTATTTATATGCAAATTATTAGATTTAACATTCGCTCCCTGGAACAGCATTATCCCCACATCCGCACTGCAGCAGCTGCTACAAGAGGGCTAAAACACGATGAAGGAGAGTACCGTATCCCTTCCAAAGAAACATTCTCACCCCTCTTCTCACACATATACAACGCTGGAAAAATATTATTGCAGCACCTTCAATAATAACACTGGGGAACAAAAGGAAAATGTTAGTGTGGTGTCTGGAACTTGGTTGTTTGGTTGGTTGATTGGTTGGTTCCTTAGTTTAAGGGCTGCGACAACGTGGTCATGTAACCCCGTGTACTTTGGGTGTGTGTAGAATCCGTCTGATAACCGGTGTTAATTGTGATGACTGTTAGTGTGGTGTCTGGAATCTAAAAACAGATTCTGGGCATATTTGCGCTGCTGATTACAGAACTGCTGTCCATTTTTTTGTTCTATCAGTTCTAGTTTTTTTAAAGATACTGATAATTTTGTAATAATTTATTACACTAATTTAGAAATTAGGATCACGGAAGAACAGTACTGTGGACGATGGGATACGCATATAATGGCGGACTATTGTTGGAGCCTCAATCGAGAATGTACAGAAATATCACATCGCCGAAAATCACAGAAACGTGGATTCAGCGATGTGCCAAATTGAAGGTGTCAGCTAGGCATTACGTCATAGTGAACAAGAAATGGATAACGACTAACTATAAATTTCAAAACTTTGTACCAAAAATACGTGTTATATTAATGAAGACCTGGTGTTTATTTGCCAATGATTTAGGTTTAATTAAATTATCTAATATGTCATACCGTGAGAAGGAGAGCTGATGTGCAAAAACTAAAACCATTCTCACAATCTGCGACACAACGTCATCCCAAAAAGAGACTAAAATCTTAAGACACCAAAAATTAAGTTCCACAGTGATAATTGGCCGATTTATTATCCTTCAAAATAAAAGAGGTTGCTTTCCTCTACTGTATCTATTAACAGAAATCAATTTACACTCTATTTTATTCCACAGTTTTAATTGGGTAAGTTATATTAGAGATTTGCAATTGGTATGACAGTTATGGGGGAGAATAAAGATAAGTTACACAATTGTTAAGAGATCTAGATAAAATATGTAAAATATATGGGATGAAAATAAATGAGAAAAAGACAACAAGTATGGTAATAGGTGGAAAAGGTGAAAAACTTGAAATAAAAGTACAAGGAAACATTAAACAAGTTGAAAGTTTTAAATACCTAGGAAGTTGGGTTGTACAAGACAAGATGATGATGATGATGATGATAATTGTTGTTTTAAGGGGCCTAACGTCTAGGTTATCGGCCACTAATCGTTTGTGTGTCCATGAAAAATGAAAATAAATTTATAATTAAATCTAACTACAGCCTACACACTAGAAGAAGAAAAGGAAAGCAGTTATTTAGTTATTCTTGTTTTAAGGAGCGTAACTACGAGGTCATCTGCCCCTAAAAGAAAAGCAAGAGAAGAGTAAAGGGAAATAAAAGAAAGGGGAAATAATTGCCCTCAACCCTCGAAGAATGAGGATTGAGGGACCTAGAAAAAAGGAGAGCCAGGAAAGGCAGATAGGAAAGGGAAAGGGGAGAGGGACCGCTCAAAAGGAAATGAAAAAAGTGGTGACAATCCGGACCCAGCTCAGGATTTCCCTCGAGGGCGCCAACTCCTGAACTGTGAGCCCTTGAGGGTGTAGCGCTATCGAGGGTGCACCATAAGTTATGGGGCTACACACACCCTACGTCTTTGAGGCCTTGAGCAGAAGGCAGCAGATACCTGAAGGAAACACCAGAGGCCCGGCTCCTCAAAGAATAAAGGATCAGGAAAGATGAGGGGCCAATTAAGGCGGGGTCGGAAGAGAACAAGAGTTGACCAAGAGAGGTTGACAGGAAAGAAGACGGAGGGGAGCCCGTCATACGTAAGTGAAAGCAATGCCAGACACAGCTGGGGTCCCGTGGTCGCTAACCCACGTCCCACTAGATGGGAACTCCTGGGGGGGGGGGACATGATATGCTCAAAAGAAATAAAAACAAGGGTTGCGTTAGCAAACGGAAGCCTTTAATAAGAAAAGAAATTTACTTTGTGGAGCAATGAATCTGAATTTAAGAGAGAGATTAAAAGGAAGCTTTTAGTTTTACGTGACCGTTAATCATGCGATCATGAGCCACGGGACCTCCTTTTTACGTGGAATCCGAACTACAGGGCATGGCATTTCACTTCGAAAATCCCACATGCATTGACTGGGAATCTAATCCGGTCCACCTTGCCTGCTGCGCCACCACGCCTCTCCCAGAAAGAAATTAGTGAAGTGTTATGTTTGGAGTGTGGCAATGTATGGAGCCAAACCCTGGACACTAAGAAAAGAAGATGAGAGTAAAGGCTCTAGAAATGTGGATTTGGAAGCGGATGGAGTGAATAAGTAAGAAAGAAAAATAAGAAATGAGGTACTGTAGAAAATAAGAGAACAAAGAATGATGTTAAAAAAGATACAAAAAAGAAGAAAGAATTGGAATGGGCATTGCATAAGAGGAAATAGTTTGGTGACAAGAGCGTTGGAAGGAACAGGCTTCAGCTGAAGTAATTTATTATGTTTGACGATGTCGAAATGTAAATATTATATTCAGAAAGCTGTACTATAATGAGGGTCATTATAGTAAAAGTTTTCATTATGATACAGTTTCTCCCACTAATCAGAGCTCAAGAAACAGTTGTTTGACCAATTAGGTAAGGATACCATCGCACCTGCGCTGAGTTCCAAGGCATTCTGATTTAAATTTCAGTGCGTTGCCTAGTGCCATAGTGGGGTAATCGAGGAGGCCATGGTCAAATACAAGGTATTCTATGCCTCCCATGCGCTCTGTTCAGTACATAAAACTGGCGAAATCTCGACAAATATTTATGAATATGTATGTTCGAACATAAAATAGTTTTAATAATTATCGTCGAACATAAACAGTCGTATGCAACTCGCCTATAATGGTAATTAAGACACTCGTATGGAAACTCACTTCGCTCGTTTTATGAACATACTCGTGTCTTAACTATTGCCATTATAGGCTCGTTGCATAATGTACTATTTCATGTCATTTTTTTCACATATTCTAGTTATTGGAATTATTGTGTATTGACGGACTGAAAGTTAAAATATTATTTGTTAATAAGGCAACACTGAAAAATGGCTTCAACGCGTTCATTACTTGTGTAGAATAAAGAATTTGGAACGTAAAAACCCTTTAATTGGACATGTTTCAATCCCGGCGTTCTTCCTTGGAATACTCCGAATTCTTTATTTCGGTGTGCTCCGATGGGATTGGAGAAGCATTCAGCTCGCACCCCTATACACACCACAAATCACAATGCAATGCAACTCCACGCACAGACTGCTAAATTTACCCCGGTCGCTATTCATAATAGATGGCAAGGGTAGCGTAGTTTATCTGCACCGTGCTAAGGCGTGCTTGAGCGCGTGCTCTCGCCAGTCACGGCACATCGAGCACCAGCTGCATTTGGGCTCAGAATAGACACACACAATAAAATGAATCAGATGAATAGAAACTCATGTCCCACGTAGAAAGAGCTTTCTAATAAAGAAAGGGTCGCTCCACTACAAAAACAGTTGGATGCAGCGGGAACTTAACAACTTCACTGGTCCGAACAAACGGATGAGGGAAGTTATCGTATTTTACGTAGCTAAAATTAGGTTTTAGGTAGATTTCATTAGAAAGCCACCTTGTAACGTTACTATCGATATCCCCACGTTGAGGTGCAATTGTAACGTTTATTTTCAATGTATTCGGGGTGGTGGTTGTTGATACACACATAGGATATTTTATTTTAACAGCAGAGCAGACAGACAATCCATATAGCCTATCTGATATAATGAGATGGACATTCGTCTGTTAACCGTTCATTACTCAGATCACCATCAATCTATATATATAAAGCACAAAGTTTGTCTGTCTGTCTGTCTGTCTGTCTGTCTGCCTGTCTGTCTGTTATGTATACAAATCTACACCGTTTCACCGATCTGAACCAAAATTTGTATACTTATCCTTTGGAACCCTGCGGGTAACCCTGTCAACATTAAATTTCGGACAGACCACCCCATGCCCTGCATTTAGCCCCTTTTGCACAAATCTACACCGTTTCACCGATCTGAACCAAAAGTTGTATATTTAACCTTTGGAACCCTGCGAGTAACACTGTCCACTTGAAATTTCGGACAGACCACCCCATTCCCTGCATTTAGGCGCTTTGGTCCAAATCCACACCGTTTCACCGATCTCAACCAAAATTTGTATATTTACCCTTTGGAACCCTGCGAGTAACACTGACCACTTAAAATTTCGGACAGACCACCCCATTCCCTGCATTTAGGCCCCTTGGTCCAAATCTACACCCTTTCACCGATCAGAACCAAAATTCGTATTCTTACCCTTTGGTGCCCTGCGAGTAACACTGTCTGCTTGAAATTTCGGACAGACCACGCCATTCCCTGCATTTAGGCCCTTTTTGCACAAATCTACACCGTTTCACCGATCTGAACCAAAATGTGTATACTTACCCTTTGGAACCCTGCGAGTAACACTGTCTGCTTGATATTACGGACAGACCACTCCATTCCCTGCATTTAGGCCCTTTGGCCCAAATCTACACCGTTCCACCGATCTCAACCAAAATTTGTATATTTACCCTTTGGAACACTGCGACTAACACTGTCTGCTTGAAATTGCGGAGAGGCTACTCCATCTCCTGCATTTAGGCCCTTTGGCACAAATCTACACCGTTTCACCGATCTGAACCAAACTTTGTATACTTACCCTTTGGAACCCTGCGAGTAACACTGTCCACTTAAAATTTCGGACAGACCACCCCATTCCCTGCATTTAGGCACTTTGGCACAAATCTACACCGTTTCACCGATAAGAACCAATATTCGGAAACTTACCCTTTGGTACCCAGCGAGTAACACTGCCCGCTTGAAATTGCGGACAGACCACTCCATTCCCTGCATTTAGGCCCTTTGTCCCAAATCTACACCGTTTCACCGATCTCAACCAAAATTTGTATATTTACCCTTTGGAACACTGCGGCTAACACTGTCTGCTTGAAATTGCGGCGAGGCCACTCCATCCCTTGCATTTATGCTGTTTGGCACAAATCTACACCGTTTCACCGATCTGACCCCAATTTTATATACTTACCCGTAGAACCCGACAAGTAACACTGTTCACTTTAAATTTCGGACAGACCACACTATTCCCTGCTTTTTGGCCCTTTGGCAGAAAACTACACCGTTTCACCGATCTCAACCAGATTTTACATAATTACCCTTTGGAACTCGACGAGTAACACTGTCCACTCGAAATTTCGGACAGACCACTCCATTTCACGCATTTAGGCCCTTTGGCACAAATCTACATCGTTCACCGATCGAAAACAAAATGTGTATACTTACCCTTTGGAACCCGATGAGTAACCCGATGTTCCCAACAGACCCAGCCTGGGGCTGGAAACTGTACAAGATGATGATGTTGAGTAACACTGTCCACTTTAAAATTTGGACAGGCCACTCCATTCCCTGCATTTTGGCCCTTGGCACAAAACTACACAGTTTCACCGATCTCAACCAGATTTTACATAATTACCGTTTGGAACTCGACGAGTAACACTGTTCACTCGAAATTTCGGATAGACCACTCCATTTCCCGCATTAAGGCCCTTTGGTACAAATCTACATCGTTCACCGATCGAAAACAAAGTGTGTATACTTACTTACCCTTTGGAACCCGATGCGTAACACTGTCCACTTGAAATTTCTGACATAGGCCTACCACTCCATTCCCTGCATGTAGCTCAGGAATTCCTCGGGGTTGCCAGCTTCCTAACTCACCAGTCATGAGCCCTTGAGGGTGTACCAGAAGTGGTGGGTCAACACACACCCTGCCTCTTTGAGGGCCTTGAGCAGAAGACAGGAGATATTATGAAAAGGAAAAGAAGGCAGACCCCTCGAAGAATGAGGGTATCAGGAAAGATGAGACAAAGCCAATTAAGGCGGGAAATTGAAAGACTCCCTAGCCCTCGGATACCCTAATACAGTCTGGGTCGGAAGAGAACAAGAGTTGACCAAGGGAGGCCGACAGGAAAGAAAACTGAAATGAGCCCGGCACCAGGAAGTAGAAGCGATGCCAGACTCAGCTGGGGTTCCATGGTCGCCAACCCACGTCCCACAAGTTGTGAGACCCTGGGGGGGGGGGTCAGTTGTGAGAATAGCTTGCTGATTCATCGCGAGGTGACTTGAGTGTACTTTCCAGAGCCCGCCGTGTTATCTCCTGCTGTCTATGCTGATGCCAGCACAGGGCCGTTGCGAAACAGTGAGTGATTCCCGGTCAATCTGTATAGGACGGGGAACCCCGAACGTGTGTCATCATATTTCGTCATCATCTGCGATCATCTCAGGTTTGTGCAGCTTGGACCTATATTCTTTGTCTTTGCCGAGCAGTACGCTCTTTCACTAGACGCATCCAGTACAGGCCTAAGCCAGAAAATAAGGTTGAGACTTTGGAAGACATCGAAGCTAGACACCTGAATTACCTATATCAGTTTTAAAATAACACCATGTTCGTTTAGTAGTCATTTTTCATTACCTTATTATTATCATCATAAGTGCAAATGACCTAGATGTTACGCGCATCATACCAATAATCACCGCCGCATAAAGTCTTTCTCGACTGTGATTTTTAAAATATTTATTTTTGGTTGGTTGGTTCTTAAGTTTAGGGGCTGCGACAACGCGGTCATGTAGCCCCGTGTACTTTGGGTGTGTGTAGAATCTGTCTGATAACCGGTGTTAATTGTGATGACTGTATTAGTGTGTGTTATCTGTTTTTGTAATTTAAGTACAAACTGCAACTTAGAATTCTTCAAATAGTTCGTACTTTTGCCGCCAAGTGCCACCGTCAACGACTACTAGGCCAAGTTCGGAACTTAGCTACTAGACGCCACTGCAGTCGGCTCTTGGCAACGGACGTAGACATCTATGCGCGTTGTTTACCTATCCAATTTAGCTTCACACAGGTGTAATTAGTGGAAGGTTCTTTAACATGCCATAAATCTGACATGGGACCGCCGGCTTTACTTCCCCTCCGAAGAAAGGCATACTGACGGATTTTTAACGCTCTTAAAATATCCGACGGCTTCGGCCGGGTTTGAACCCGCTATCTTGGGCATAGAAGCTCAGCATGCTACCAAATACGCCACCGAAGCCGCCATATAGTTATTTTTATTACAGTACATTGTGTACATTATACGTTGAAGTGTCAATTCAATACCGGTAGTAGTTTCCCTTATCATCCTCATCATAAGAGCAAATGACCTACAGTAGATGTTACGCCCATTACACCATTAATCACCACACACAATAAGTCTTCCTCGCCTGTGAATTTTGAAATATGTATTGAACCCTTTACCCTATGTTGGTTAAGGGATTCTACTTTTTTCGTTTCCCGGTCAATGCATGTGAGATTTTCGAAGTGAAATGCCATGTCCTGTGGTTCGGATTCCACGTAAAAAGGAGGTCCCGTGGCTCATGATCTCAAGATTGACGGTCACGTTAAACTACAAGCTTCCTTCCTTCCTTTTGATTCTACTTTTTATTTCTTCAATTAATAAATATTTCAACCAGCATCATGAAAGTAGCCAGACAGCGATGAGGAAATTTCAAGCATTTGTTGGAGACAGTAGGGACATACCTGCATCAGTTTAACAAAAGGCTAAGTACTTGAGCTATGAAAAGAAATAGCAGAGCGATGTATCATAAGGACAGGTGTGGCTACCTCAATTTTAGAAGCGACGCGCGGTGAGACATGGTTCTGGTATGTTCATTGTGATGTTCGCCTAGAAGAAATATGATGCAGTAACGTGAATGGCTGATGAAGAAAATAGACACTCCCAAGACGCCAAGATCTACTAGAAACCGCCAAATTACAGAAAATGGAGAACCAATGAGAAGAGAATGCCTACTTGCGCGCCAACTCCGGCTGGGGTACGCGGCGGCTAGTATTCACGCGGGAAATCGCCTAGACAAAATCTCTACGATCGATTCTAGGATTAATGGGCATATTCTTGACCTGTGCAATATTACGAGTTCAGTGATATCTATTTCATTCCTGTACCACAATTATTTCGAGAATTTTTTACATAAAATCCCCCCTCCATCTAGACCCAAGGGCCAGTTCATTTATAAGTGTGTCGAAGAGCCAAGACATTGACTTTCATTCCGTGTGTCTAGGAGACATGACTTTTATTCCGTGTGTCGAGAACACAGGACTTTGATTCTGTTCGTCTGAAGAGATAGACTTGTATTTGTGTCGAGGACACAAGATATTCATTGTAAAGTGGTAAATTCAGTGATAGATAGTCATTGTACTATAATTATAGGGACAGTAGCGTCGATAATTCGCCAACGAACTGTGACAGGGAATTTAGTACCTGAACAAGCGAATTTAGTAGTCAGACATAAAGTGCATAATAACCTAATTTTTGTATCAGCGCAAGGATGACATCGATGAATGCAGAAGAAGTGTGGAAGTCTCAACAGTCCGTCCAGATGGCTGCTATGAGATAAAGAAGCATCCAGTTGGGGAATGGCGTCTGATGTTCTTTGACGGGTGACTACAACACGAGATGAGTACAAATAATATTTTATTATTTATTAAATTAACTTATGGTTTATGGGACATATTTTTGTAAATACTTTGCTTGTGTGATTTAATGTGGTATATTTTGTTTTGATCTGACACACTTTTGTTTGGAAGCAGCTCGCACAATGGTAGTTAATGGAAGGTTCTTTTCTTTGTGTTGTGTTAACTAACGTATCTATGTGAACGGCCGTGTTCGCCTAGGTTACGAAGTGCGGTTAAAAACGTCTCTCGGAGATATGTCGTGTTTCAGAAGTAGGACTGAATTAATCTAATTATATAGTAGATTGGAGGGTAATTAAATTTTGTTGAGAATTATTATTGATCAGATTCAGTGTGATTATTGCCTTTGGAGCAATGTAATTTGTGACGAAGAGTACTCAGCTCTATCGTAGGTTTTAAATATTGTGTTAAATGTTTGCGAGCTCTAATTCAGCAGACCCGTGTGAAAAGGCGTTATGTCAGTCCCAGATGTGTGTATTGTGAGTCTATTGTTGTGGTATTACAAGCGGGAACTTCAGCAGAGACTGATTTCTGTCAGCTTGGTACCAGATTCATATTGCATCCTTGCGAGGACAATTATGGATATGTGATGATTGTCTGACCATATGTTGAGTGGGAGGAGATGTTAGCGGCTGTTGATTCCTTGAGATAACAGTTCAGCCGGTCGGCTATTTATATACACTGGAAGGGGGACATGACTGGTATTGTGGAAGGGGCGAGTTGTTGTCACAAGGGCTGGCTGAGTTTCGCAAGCAGAGCTCATTAAAGTGGAGTGCATGTCTGGCTCCCAATTACTTGAAAATAAATATAAATGTGAGAAACTGATCAATGGTAAAATTGTTTAAATAAATGGGAGTTGCCTACGAAACACGATTACATTCGAAGCGTTTCCTTAACATGCAGTTTTGTTAATATAAAGTAATCTTAACCACTCAGGTTGTTTGTTGTTGTTGGTTTATTCTATGTTGATTGTACATGTCAGTGACTCGTGAGTCACGTGCGGCGCTGTGTTTCCTTGTTGTTGAGTATCTGGCCATTGTGGCAGCTCATTTGGATAAGTGTGTCACCACACTAATAAGGGTCTCAGAGAGATGCCTGTAAATAGTAGAGTTGTAATATGTGTGTCAGAGTTAGATTTAAGGATTTTTATTAATGTTATGCCCATAGCCATAAAAGTTGATTTTACGAGATGATTGTTCGTGAGCACCGTGGCTGTTAACCCGTTGTGAACGAATGATCATCCAAGTACTCAGTTCTCGTAGATAGTCACCACGCGAACATAAATTCATATGCAAGATAGTGGAACTTGGATCCACATTTTATTAGAAAAGGGGAGATCTGTCTGACTCCTCAATGTGATAAATATTCCTGTCAGGGGAAAATTCAGGGAGGATTTTGTTTATTATTGTTTATTTTATTCTTTTATGCACAAATTAGTTATTAAATCTTGTTATTATCTTACGTTTTGTCTCCTTTCTTTCTTAGTTATAGTTTTCATCCTATAACCCTTGCCTCAGAAAAGCACGTAGTTTGGCGGACGTAAACACCACACTATGAACTGAACGCGACCCCTTGATCAAGATTCTTGCATAAAACACTGCTATTCTGAAGGGTTCAGTATTTCTATTACGGTAGTTTGTAAGTTTGACGTGTCAATTCAACAGTAGTTTTTATTATCATCCTTATCAAAAGGGAAAATGACCTAGATATTACTCCCTCATTGTCTTTGGGGGCAAATGACTTAGATTTTAAGTCCATTATATTTCTAAGGAGACCTTAAAACATTATCATCATTCCACCGGGTACTACTGCTAGTTAAAACATAAAAGAACCTACACCTTACCACAGGAACACAAGTTTTCATTTAATTTATTAAAAATCCGCCTCTTCATACACCTAAATCTACCATATTCTCATTTCAACCAACATTATTCCAACAAGAAGAATCTGAACAACTGACAATCATATAAGGAATATATACAGAAATGAAACTTCATCAAAGAGCAAAGCCCCACCACAAAGAATCCCATAGCTCAAGTGGTGACATATGTGACATACAAAAAAAAAAAGAACTGTTACATCCTATTGCAATGGGTAACATGTTACGACTTTCGAAACGTTATGATATACGCATTTCACATCATCAAGACTCCCAAACCACCGTGAGATGAAAAGTTTATATAAACTAGCAACCCACCCCGGCTTCACCCGGGAACAGTTATGAACGCATTAGGCCTACGAGATAAGCACTTTTTTTTCTATGTCAATGAACCAATATTAACTTGACTGTGTATTTTGCGGAACGAAACGTTCTTTGGCAAAATGAAGAAAAGCCGAGATGCACTTCCAGGGAAACTCCAAACACAACGACTCTTCTCTGAAGTCTTAACCCAACAGGAGTCGACAGATTGCTGCTGGCTGTATCTGGGGTAATAGGCTCGCCCATTAGCTAGGCTGTAACTGGTGTGACAGACTCGACACTAGCTAGCTCGTAAACTGTCACCTCAGTAATTGAATGGAGATTATTGGAATAAATGGAAACATAAACATAAAAAAAGTCCTCTCGGCAGGCCGGAAGGCGGAGGTAGATTTCACCGGACAAACTTGGGGATAGGCGAAAATAGGCAGAATATGCAGGTTTTCGTAGTAGGATCAGACATCATTTATTGCGAGAAAGTATTTTATAATTGGAGCTTAATTAACTTTGTTTTTCGTCATTTTATGCTTATTTTAAACATTTTATTGTCTTATGGAAACGGTAACCTTCTTGCCATTTGGGGTCCATTTTTATACTTGTGGTCACACTGTCCTTATGCAAGGTTTCGACACTGATATGTAACTATGTAACGGTCTGTTACTTCTTCACGCAAAATTATATCTCCCGCAGAGATTTTGGTTGGTTCCTCAGTTTAGGGGCTGCGACAACGCGGTCATGTAACCCCGTGTACTTAGGGATGGCTGTATTAGTCTGTAATTCAGGTAAGGACTGCAGACGGTCAATTTCAAGCAGTAGTTCCTAATGTTGCTACCAGGTACTACCGTCAACGACACCAACCTGTGAACTTGGCTACTAGATGCCACCGCAACCAGCAACTCGCAACGAACGTTGGAACTTCCCCTCCAAAGGAAAGCATACTGAGGGATTTTTAGCGCTCTTAGAAAATCCGACGACTTCGGCCGGCTTTGAACTCGCGACTTTGGGCATAGACATTCAGCATGCTTGCTACCAGTTACGTCACCGAAGCCGCTTCACACTTAGTCAGATGGAATTCTGAATATGATCTCGTGCAAGTGCTTTATCTTGGCAACGTCTGATGGCTCATCCCTCATCAATTTAGTAGTGTTGCCATGGCAACCACTGATAGCTCTTGGCATTTTCTTATAATTCCGAAATCATTTTTCTCATCCCTTGGCATAATGGTGGGTCATATCAAATATTCTTTCAGACAAAATTTTAGGTAATTATTAGGGGAATATTGTCCATTTTGTACGGTTTTGATATTGTGCCTATTAAGAGAGATATGATTAATGTTTCCCGAAAAACCCACTTTTCCCCACCTTTTTGGTCAATGGTTGGTGCTATAAAAAAACTCTTCAAACATAAATTTTTGGGCTTTATCCGACACATAGTATGAACGTTGAACGGATTCGATATTTCACATATTAAGAGAGGTAAGTTTATAGCAATATTTAACTTTTTCGAAAAAAATACCCCATTTTCACCCCCTTCGACATATTTAGCCCAGTAACGAACTCGACCGAGATATTATAGGTATACATATTCGGTAAAAAATTCAAAGTGATTGGTGCAAAATTACGGCAGTTATCGTGTCCACAAGAAACTGATATATATACATATACATACATAAATCATATATAAACTTTTGAACTGACGGTGGTTTTGGGGTCTGGGGGATGTGAAACGCGAAGATATCTCGAAATTTTTCGGAAGTCAAAACATGGTACCCATTGCAATAGTTAGCTTTCTAATGAAATCTACCTCTGGTTGGTTCCTCAGTTTAGGGGCTGCGACAACGCGGTCATCTAACCCCGTGTACTTTGGGTGAGTGTAGAATCTGTCTGATAAACGGTGTAAATTTTAATGGCTGTATTAGTCTGTAATTCAGGTAAGGACTGCAGACGGTCAATTTCAAGCAGTAGTTCCTAATGCTGCTACCAGGTACTACCGTCAATGACACCTAGCTGTGAACTTGGCTACTAGATGCCACCCCAACCAGCAACTCGTAACGAACGTTGGAACTTCCCCTCCAAAGGAAAGCATACCGAGGGATTTTTGCGCTCTTAGAAAATCCGACGACTTCGGCCGGCTTTGAAACCGCGACCTTGGGCATAGACATTCTGCATGCTACCAGTTACGTCACCGAAGCCGCTTCCCACTTAGTCAGATGTCAAAGTCAACCCCCGGCACCATCCAGTCCATGACGGGCTAAGGCCGACCAAGCGACCGCTGCCCAGCCACTTGGCCTGCAGATATTGGGGTGACGCGTGATCAGCGCGTCGGGTCCCCTCGGCCGTTAATATTGGTATTCGTGATCGGGGTGCTGTCTCACTGTCAGACAGCTACTCAATTGTCCTCTCGAGGCTGAGTTTACCCCGTTCCAACCCTCACCTCAGTTTTAAAATCCCTGACGGAGCCGGGGATCGAACCCGGGGCCTCCGGGTGAGAGGCAGGCGCGCTACCCCAACACCACGGGGCCGGCTTAGTCAGATGGAAATACTGAATCTGATCTCGTGCAAGTGCGTTGTCATGGCAACGTCTGATGGCTCATCCCTTATCAATTTCGTAGTGTTGCCATGGCAACCACTGATAGCTCTTGGCATTTTCTTATAATTCCGAAATCATTTTTCTCATCCCTTGGCATAATGGTGGGTCATATCAAAAATTCTTTCAGACAAAAGTTTTAGGTACTTATTAGGGGAATATTGTCCATTTTGTACGGTTTTGATATTGTGCCTATTAAGAGAGATATGATTAAGGTTTCCCGAAAAACCCACTTTTTCCCACCCCTTTGGTCAATGGTTGGTGCTATAAAAAAAACTCTTCAAACATAAATTTTTGGGCTTTATCCGACACATAGTATGAACGTTGAACGGATTCGATATTTCACATATTAAGAGAGTTATAGCAATATTTCACTTTTTCGAAAAAAAAAAAGCCCCCCATTTTCACCCCCTTCGACCGATTTAGCCCAGTAACGAACTCGACCGAGATTTTATAGGTATACATATTCGGTAAAAAATTCAAAGTGACTGGTGCAAAATTACGGCAGTTATCGTGTCCACAAGAAACTGATATACATATCTCTTATATAAAAAAGTCCTCTCGGCACGCCGGAAGGCGGAGGTAGATTTCACCGGACAAACTTGGGGATAGGCGAAAATAGGCAGAATATGCAGGTTTTCGTAGAAGGATCAGACCTCATTTATTGCGAGAAGGTATTTTATAATTGGAGCTTAATTAACTTTGTTTTTCGTCATTTTATGCTTATTTTAAACATTTTATTGTCTTATGGGAACGGTAACCTTCTTGTCATTTGTGGTCCATTTTCATACTTGTGGTCACACTGTCCTTATGCAAGGTTTCGACACTGATGTGTAACTATGTAACGGTCTGTTACTTCTTCACGCAAAATTATATCTCCCGCAGAGATTTTGGTTGGTTCCTCAGTTTAGGGGCTGCGACAACGTGGTCATGTAACCCCGTGTACTTAGGGATGGCTGTATTAGTCTGTAATTCAGGTAAGGACTGCAGACGGTCAATTTCAAGCAGTAGTTCCTAATGTTGCTACCAGGTATTACCGTCAACGACACCTACCTGTGAACTTGGCTACTAGATGCCACCGCAGCCAGCAACTCGCAACGAACGTTGGTACTTCCCCTCCAAAGGAAAGCATACTGAGGGATTTTTAGCGCTCTTAGAAAATCCGACGACTTCGGCCGGCTTTGAACTCGCGACCTTGGGCATAGACATTCAGCATGCTTGCTACCAGTTACGTCACCGAAGCCGCTTCACACTTAGTCAGATGGAATTCTGAATATGATCTCGTGCAAGTGCGTTATCTTGGCAACGTCTGATGGCTCATCCCTCATCAATTTAGTAGTATTGCCATGGCAACCACTGATAGCTCTTGGCATTTTCTTATAATTCCGAAATCATTTTTCTCATCCCTTGGCATAATGGTGGGTCATATCAAAAATTCTTTCAGACAAAATTTTAGGTAATTATTAGGGGAATATTATCCATTTTGTACGGTTTTGATATAGTGCCTATTAAGAGAGATATGATTAATGTTTCCCGAAAAACCAATTTTTTCCCGCCCCTTTGGTCAATGGTTGGTGCTATAAAAAGAACTCTTCTAACATAAATGTTTGGGCTTTATCCGACACATAGTATGAACGTTGAACGGATTCGATATTTCACATATTAAGAGAGTTATAGCAATATTTCACTTTTTCGAAAAAAAGCCCCCCATTTTCACCCCCTTCGACCGATTTAGCCCAGTAACGAACTCGACCGAGATTTTATAGGTATACATATCGGTAAAATATTCAAAGTGATTGGTGCAAAATTACGGCAGTTATCGTGTCCACAAGAAACTGATATGCATATATATATACACATATACATACATAAATTATATATAAACTTTTGAACTGACGGTGGTTTTGGGGTCTGGGGGATGTGAAACGCGAAGATATGTCGAAATTTTCCGGAAGTCGAAACATGGTACCCATTGCAATAGTTAGCTTTCTAATGAAATCTACCTCTGGTTGGTTCCTCAGTTTAGGGGCTGCGACAACGCGGTCATCTAACCCCGTGTACTTTGGGTGATTGTAGAATCTGTCTGATAAACGGTGTGAATTGTAATGGCTGTAGTAGTCTTTATTCAGGTAAGGACTGCAGACGGTCAATTTCAAGCAGTAGTTCCTAATGTTGCTACCAGGTACTACCGTCAACGACACCTAGCTGTGAACTTGGCTACTAGATGCCACCCCAACCAGCAACTCGCAACGAACGTTGGAACTTCCCCTCCAAAGAAAAGCATACTGAGGGATTTTAGCTCTCTTAGAAAATCCGACGACTTCGGCCGGCTTTGAAACCGCGACCTTGGGCATAGACATTCTGCATGTTACCAGTTACGTCACCGAAGCCGCTTCCCACTTAGTCAGATGTCAAAGTCAACCCCTGGCACCATCCAGCCCATGACGGGCTAAGGCCGACCAAGCGACCGCTGCCCAGCCATTTGGCCTGCAGATATTGGGGTGACGCGTGATCAGCGCGTCGGGTCCCCTCGGCCGTTAATATTGGTATTCGTGATCGGGGTGCTGTCTCACTGTCAGACAGCTACTCAATTGTCCTCACGAGGCTGAGTGCACCCCGTTCCAACCCTCACGTCAGTTTTAAAATCCCTGACGGAGCCGGGGATCGAACCCGGGGCCTCCGGGTGAGAGGCAGGCGCGCTACCCCAACACCACGGGGCCGGCTTAGTCAGATGGAAATACTGAATCTGATCTCGTGCAAGTGCGTTGTCATGGCAACGGCTCATCCCTCATCAATTTAGTAGTGTTGCCATGGCAACCTCTGATAGCTCTTGGCATTTTCTTATAATTCCGAAATCATTTTTCGCATCCCTTGGCGTAATGGTGGGTCATATCAAAAATTCTTTCAGACAAAGGTTTTAGGTAATTATTAGGGGAATATTGTCCATTTTGTACGGTTTTGATATTGTGCCTATTAAGAGAGATATGATTAATGTTTCCCGAAAAACCCACTTTTTTCCACCCCTTTGGTCAATGGTTGGTGCTATCAAAAAACTTATTTGACATAAATTGTTGGCACTTATCCGACACATATTATGAACTTTGAATGGATTTGAAATTTCACGTATTAAGAGAGTTATAGCGAAATTTCAATTTTTCGAAAAAAGCCCCCCAATTTCACCCCCTTCGACTGATTTTGCCCATTAACGAACTCGACCGAGATTTTATAGGGATACATATTATGTAAAAAAATCAAAGTGATTGGTGCAAAATTACGGCAGTTATCGTGTCCACAAGAAACTGATATATATATATATATATATATATATATATATATATATATACATAAATTATATATAAACTTTTGAACTGACGGTGGTTTTGGGGTGTAGGGGATGTGAAACGCGAAGATATGTCGAAATTTTCCGGAAGTCGAAACATGGGACCCATTGCAATAGTTAGCTTTCTAATGAAATCTACCTAAAACAAGTGTCCTGACTGACTGAGTGACTCATCATCGCCCAGCCAAAACTATTAAAGTTAGAAACATGAAAGTTAGAAACATGAAATTTTGGGGATATGTTCGTGGTAAGTCGAAAACGCGCACTAAGAAAGGATTTTTGGATATTCAGGTTCTAAAGGTGTCTTAAGGGGGTACACATGCATTTCATTGAATAGCAATATCTCTGGCTTGGTTTCATTGAGGGACGTGATACTCGGCATATAAACGTATCATTAAAAATAAGAAGACACGTGTCTGAGGGTTTTTCGATGTGGTGTATATTATGAGGTGAAAGGGGTGAAAAGTGGGGGTTGAAGGGTTCCTAACGGAGCGTGTATCTCTTAAACGACATAGGCGAGGAGTTTGAAACTCAGCGGAAAAAAATCAGCTTAAAAATAAGTAAATAGGTGTTTGACCGTTTTTTCATAAATCGAATTTAAGGGGCCCATGGGGAGGGGTGAAATTCTGAAAAAAGAAAATTGAAAGATACAAAGTCCTGACTCACTCATCATCGCCCAGCCTAAATTATTGAAGTTAGAAACAAGACATTTTGGGGATATGATCATTATATGTCCAAACCGTCCACTAAGGGAGGTTTTTCGGATATTCAGGTTCTAAAGGGGTGTTAAGGGGGTAAAACCTGCATTTCATTGAATAACAATAACTCCGGATTGGTTTCATTTGTGGATGTGATACTCGGCATATAAACTGATCATTAAAAATAAGCACACATGTGGCTAAGGGTTTTTCGATGTGGTGTAAATTATAAGGTGAAAGGGGTGAAAAGTGGGGGTTGAAGGTTTCCTAACGGAGCGTGTATCTCTTAAAAGACATAGGTGAGAAGTTTGAAACTCAGCGGAAAAAATCAGCTTAAAAATTAAGTAAATCGGTGTTCGAAAGTTTTTTCATAAATTCAACTTAAGGGGCCGATGGTGTGGGGTGAAATTCTGGGGGGAAAAGGATAGAAAGTGTCCTAACTGACTGACTAACTCACTCACTCATCAAACTCAGGGGAAAAAGACAGCTTAAAAAATAAGTTAATAGGTGTTCGAGCGTTTCTTCATAAATTCAATTTAAGGGGCCCACGGGGAGGGGTAAAATTCTGATAAAAATAATTGAAAGAAAATGACCTGATTGACCCACTCACTCATCATCGCCCAGCCAAAATTATAGAAGTTAGAAACATGAAATTTTGGGGATATGTTCATTGTATGTCGAAAACGTCCACTAAGGAAAGATTTTTGGATATTCAGGTTCTAAATGGGTGTTAAGGGGGTAAACCTGCATTTCATTGAATAACAATATCTCACGAGTGGTTTCATTTGGGGATGTGATACTTGGCATATAAACCAATCATTAACAAGTAGTTCCGTGAAGAACTATACAGCCTATTTTCATATTTCCTGCTCATGTTAATTGCCTCTATCAACACACAAAATTTCAGTTTAATTGCTGTAACAGATTCGTAGATATTGAGAACCGTCTAAATATTTCAGATGGTAGCCAGGTTGGATTTTTATTTTTGTAGTATTACATTAAGATTATTGTGTACGTGTGGTATTCAAACTTCAATCGCATGATTAGAACACAAGAAGTAAAAACGAGATTTTAAAATTAGGCACAGCAGCCATCTTGTGATTATGCAAACAATTGAAATAAATTAGATGCCAGTGGATCAACATTTGTATAAGCATTTAACGTGCAACGTTTCACGGCACTCGGATAGTTAATTTGCGAGAAACGTCCACTTAAATATTTATACTTCGCGTCGCCGCCATGTCGGATTTGTGCTCACCAGGTTAGCCTACTGAAATTCCTATAGGTGAACATATGTTCATAGTCTCTATGAACATAAAAAAATCAGTTTGGATGCTGTAAAAGATTCATAGATATTGAGAACCGTCTAAATATTTCAGAAGCTCGCCATTTAGGATTGTTATATGTATAGGCCATAGAGTTATGTACCATTCAAGGACAATTATTGCCTAGGTTTATTCAAACTTTCACTTCGATCGCATGATTACGACACAAGAAATACAAACTTAATTTTAAAATTTGGCACAGCCGCCATCTTGAGGTTATGTAAACAATTGAATTAAATTAGATGGCAGTGCATTACAATCTGCAAAATCATTTATTGTACCACATTTTACTGCGCTCAGAGAGTTAAATCACGAGAAAAGTCTATTAAAATATTTCAAATTCGCTTGGTCGCCATGTTCGTTTTGTACTTTACTGGTTTATGAATTATACATAGGTAAACTTGTATCAGTACCCTTTATCACCGTACAAAATTGCAGGGTGATATCTGTAATAGTTTCGGAGATATAGAATGTCAGTGAAATATTTCGCACAGCCGCCATTTTGAGGTTATGTAAACAATTGAAGTAAATTAGACTCCAGGGCATTACAATGTGTATATACATTTGCTGTACCAAGTTTCATTACGTTTAGATGGTTAAACCGCGAGAAAAGTCTATTTAAAAGTTTCAACTTCGTTTGGCCGCCATGTTGGTTTTGTAGTCACCAGGTTTTTGAACGTCTCAGAGATGAACTTCTAGTAGTGCCCTTTATCACCATACACAGTTTCAGGGCGATATCGGTAATAGTTTCGGAGATATTGAATGCAAGTGAAATATTTCGCACAGCCGCCATGTTGGATTGGTGAGACGTAAGAAAATTTGAAGGGCACGGTCGAGGTCGCCGGGAATAGTGCTATGAACGTACCGAGTTTCACTGAAATCGCTCCAACCGTTTAGATTTTATTAGGGGGGGGACACACACACGCCTCACACACACACACACACACACACACACACACACACACACACACACACACACACACACACACACACACGCACACGGACAAAAGGTGATCTCATAAGCCTATTTTTTCAAAATTGAAAATAGGCTAAAAATAAGCTGACACATGTCTAATGATTTTTCGATGTAGTGTATATTAAGAGTAAAGGGGTGAAAAGTGGGGGTTGAAGGATTCCTAACGGAGCGTGCATTTCCTAAACGACATAGGCGATGAGTTTGAAACTCAGAGGAAAACAATCAGCTTAATAATAAATAAATAAATAAATAAATAAATAAATACATACATAAATAAATAATTTAATAAATAGGTGTTCGACCGTATTTTCATAAATCCAATTTAAGGGGCTCATGGGGAGGGGTGAAATTCTGGAAGAAAAACGTCCACTAAGGAAGGAATTTTGGATATTCACTCTCATCGACCAACCAAAACTATTAAAGTTAGAAGAATGATATTTTGGGATTATGTTTGTTGTGCGTCGATAAGTCTACTAAGGAGGGATATTTGGATATTCAAGTTCTAAAGGGGTGTGAACGGGGTTAAACCTGGATTTAATTGAAGAACAATATGACACGACTATGACGCGAGCGAAGCCGCGGGTACCTGCTAGTATATATATACATAAATTATATATAAACTTTTGAACTGACGGTGGTTTTGGGGTCTGGGGGATGTGAAACGCGAAGATATGTCGAAATTTTCCGGAAGTCGAAACATGGGACCCATTGCAATAGTTAGCTTTCTAATGAAATCTACCTAAAACCACTTATAGTGGGCGATGTATTGAAGAAAGAGATATGCTATCACGGACTTACAGTATTTGTAGAACTTTTCATGCTGAACAATTCTTACACTCATAGTACCGGTATATTGATATTTTTAACGGTTTGCCCAGCGTAAGCTTAAAAAGCGCACGGACGCCAGGTGTCTTTCGACTTTTTCGCTGAAATCGTTACTGCTTGGCTTCCTTTGATCATAAATACATTATTTTTCTACAGAAACCTTCCTAGAGATATCCTTTACAGAATGGTGAAAACCACTTCAAAATCCATCCTGTGGGTCTCGAGATTACCCGTGTCATTCAAGAATCGGGGACTTTGTTTTATACTAAGTAGAGATAGAGATTTATAGATCAATCTAAATACACTGCTGTGCAAAACTTAAGGACAAACTGTCGTATGTTGTGTCACTGCCAGTAACAAAGCTCGCTGAACCTCAAACCTTACATGGGAAGACCTACTGCAGTATGTTACGGAAGGCAACTGAAAGGAATCATCGATGTGACGAACACAAATGCCACTTTTATACAGAGACAATGCATTACATGTAAGTCCCTGCGATCCATGATTGTCCCCTGGACATCACAAAAGAAGGGACATGGTTCTTAAAAAGGTGCGTGATCACCACGGACAGCAATGCATGCTCTGCAACGTGTTCCCATGCTGGCCACAAGATTGGTAAGGAATTCTTGACATGTTATGTGGCTTCACCTATCTCGTCCTTAAGTTTAGCACATCAGTGTATATCACGTTCTTGTGGACACGATAACTACAATCACTTTCTAACTTAAACATAAAATATAACCAATCAAAAAATCGGCCAAGATTGTTAATGGGCAAAATCGGACTAAGGTGGTGAAAATGGGGGGCCTTTTTCGAAAATTTGAAATATCACTAACTTTCTTAAAATGTGAAAAATCCAGTCAATTCAAAGTTCATACTATTTATCGGATAAGGGTCAAATATTTATCATAGTTAAGTTTTTTTTTGATAGCAGTAACCATTGATCAACGTGGAGGGAAAAATGGAGTTGAGAGAAAAAAGACGTAACTCCCTTAATAGGCACAATATCAAAAACCGTTTAAAATGGATAATAGGCCTATAAAATTTTCCTAAATCTTTTGTCTGAAATAATTTTTGATATGACCCTCCCTTACGACAAGGGATGAGCAAAATATCTTCCAAATTATTAAGAAGATGGGGCTTTTCGTATGCTGAACATGTAGAACGTTTGTAGCTATACAGCAATTAGCAAATTTATTGAGTTTGAAATATTTTTCTTTAAACGGTGAAATTACCTTCGCCTTCCGGCGTGCCCGGAGGGATTCTTTGAAAGGTATGTATGGAATTTTTTGTACCAACTCTGTCTTAATTATACTCCAATACCCATTGAGGCTTAGGTACTTTAGAATACCCCGAACAGCAATATCTCCATTAGCATTACAACATCCACCTCGGAGATGGTCTGTTATGGGATTGTTAGCCTACTTTTCACATTTTGCAAAAATGAGGAAAATGTAGACTTATGAGATCGGGCAAATGTGTGTGTGTGTCTGTCTGTCTGTCCTTCTGTCTGTCCTTCTGTCTGTCTGGCTGTGTGTGTGTGTCCCCCCTATCAACTCCTAAACGGCTGCAGCAATCAAAACAAAATTTGGTGGGAGTAAAGATGTATACCTGAATATCTCACGGCCATATTTGAAAATGATGTCAGTGCTACCAACTGCTGAAAAATCGCAATTGAAATTTGAGCTCCATGTTGGATATCTTGGAAGGTATACACGGGAGCTATTTCAAAATTGGCACACGTATAGATAATAATATTGCAGCTTAATTTCCAGGAGGCCATACATGGCAGTGTTGCCAAAATGATTATAAGCCTGCTGACAAGTCCAAACTTTAAATGCATGTAACTTCTACACTATCAATTGGATTTCAACCAAATTTCGTATGTGGTATGTGTACATAAACAGATATGACAGAGCGTATTCTTAAGAGCCACCAGGGCTGCCAACTGTTAATAAATGCTCTCAATTTATTTTATCCAAATGCCATTATATCAGAAAGTATGCAAGCCGACATCTTTAAACTATGCACACGTATAGTACCTGGCATTCTAGATTAATTTGGAGTATCTTATATACGTCAGTGCTACCAACATGATTCTAAGCCTGCTGAGAGGTCCACCTATAATACATGTAACTTCTATACTATCATTTGGATTTCAACCAAATTTCGTGTGTGCTATGTGTACCACAACCGATATGACTATGCCGATTCTTAAGAGTAACCAGGGCTGCCAACTGTTAATAAACACTGTCTCTATTTTTGTTACCCTAATATCAATATATCAGAAAGTATGCAAGCCAATAGCTCTAAACTTTGCACACGTATAGTGCCTGGCATTCTAGATTAATTTGGAGTAACTAATATAGGCCTACGCCAGTGCTGCCAACATGATTCTAAGCCTGCTGATAGGTCCAATTTTAAAATACATGTTACTTCTATACTAACAAATGAATTTCATCCAAAATTGGTACAACACGAGATCATAATATTTCAGATTATTTCTGACCAACACATGCATGACATTGTTGCCAACATAATTTTACGCGCGCTGATAAATCCAAGGTCTAACTGCATGTAACGTGCATGCTATCCATTGGACTTCAACCAAATTTTGTATTCTGTACCTTAAGAGATGCAACTAACAATAGCCTATATTCAGTCACCAGGGCTGTCAACGGTACTGCTCTATTAGGCTACATTATATAAGGTATATTTCGAAGTAATTAGGAATTTCGATATTACCAACTTAATTTCGTCATTATTCTAGATAGGTCTATATAGATTGGCAAGAATCTTAAATTTCAAGAAAAGTAGGCTCTTTAGTTCGTCACGGAACTTCTTGTTATTTGGTTGCAGATGCACTGTAACGAAATACACGTGGAACCTCATGGTATCCACTGTATGAAAATAGTTTTAGTTGCAGATTTCATGTCATCTTTCATATTCACTATTATGCATACCATGCGTCTTATAACTGGTATACACAGACCACACCTACCAACTGGCTATCTATACTGAGCCACACTCTGCGGCGAGAAAGTGCTCTGGTCCGGGAGTATAAAACCCTTCAGGACAATCCTCACCTCTCTGTTCATGCAGATATCCCAACCATCAGTAAAATATGGCTTCGTTCTCGCCACCCACCCCTGGAAACTGCCAAGATGTTGGTTACAACGGTTTTACCATACGAGAATGCTGGAGACATACATGGCAGACCTATGCTACGAAGGATGCCGTGTGTATCGTCCAAAAAACCCCGGATTTGACTTGCCTCGTAGGATCAGGTCGGTGCTTAATCGATTAAGAACCAACACTGACCGATTCTCTGCACATGTGGACTTAAGTACCTCCTCTAGGTTGTGATTGTGGCCCTGAGAAACTGACTGTTCGCCAAATAGTTCAGGAGTGTCCTCTGCGAGATTTTCCTGGCGATCCAACGGAGTTCCTGGTGATGAGGGAGAGATCCATAGACTATATTCGTGGCCTGGATATTAGTTCGTAAGCTAACTAATAATAATTTGTAATTATTGTTGTATCCATACGCTAAATAAATAAATAAATAAATAATCACCCAAACGATTAGGGGTCGATAACCTAGATGTTAGGACTCTTAAAACAACAATTATCATAATCACTTCTAAGAAGACTGAGATGGGAATCTAATCCATATTTTGACGATTTTGTTTAACAAGTCTCAGCCTACCCAATTCTAGTTTTCAGGCCAAAATTATATTTCTTGGCCGAGTCGCGAATCGAAGTTGTACCTCAGCCAGTGATATCCAAGAATACTAGTCACTACACCACCAGTGGGAAATGAGCCCAAACCTGTACTCTACGTGTACACCTTCTACTGCACGACTAGCACCGAGAATGCACTCAAAAACATGACACGTAGCACAGGTTACATTGTAGGAGTTTTTATGTACCTCGAGACCCTCAGGATTTACGAGCTTCGCAGCTGCGCGCAAGGCATAAAGGAGGTAACAATAGGCTTCAATGACGACCCCCCCCCCCCACTTCATCGGTACCATATAATGCGGGTATTCTCCAAAGTAGATAAAATGGACCAGTTAGTGCTATTGTCATTAAGATATTCCTCTCCTTACACCAAGGGGAGGTGGACGACATTATTGGAAAAATCATGTTAATAATTCAGTCTGGGACCTGTCGTCCGTGCGCCTTTTAAGGTTACGGTGGGTAACCCGTTAAAAGATACCGGGCGAAGCCGGGATGGGTTGGTAGTTATTATAAGTTTACACCGTACGATCGGTGGTAAATTTCGCAATAGTAAGTTAAATAGGTAAATAAGCAAACTCGTGTAGCTAACAAGCCTGGTGAAGTCTTCATCAATTGGGAGATTCGCATCATAACGATACCCTTCCAGTCCTTCGCATCAGAATTACTTGGCAGAGCCGGAAATCCAACCTGGACCTCCGTATGGCAGGCCAACTGCGCCAACCACTACACAACGAGGCGTAGGCTAAGTCGTAAGGTTGTAATTTGTGGAGGACGTTTCTTGATAAGCCGTTTATACACCCCAGGACATGGAGCTAATGAACTCTTCGAACACTGAAGGAATGGTCGTAAAGACCTACAAGTAGAACGGTATCAGCTCATAAAATGGCAATGCAGTCATATTTCCTGATTACACATGGCGCCAGATGCAGAGCAATGACTCTGTTTATGATATCGGCTCGGTAATAATAATATCGTATGGCCTCGGGTGCCTGGTGCAAGCTTTGTTAATTGACACCCAGAGGGTAGCTTGCATGTCGAATTTCGTCGTTCCTTTGAACGCTATGAAAGTCAAGGAGGTTAGATATCTAAACTCCTTGACACTACAGCGCTTTCAAGTAGAGAATGGAGGAACTTTGTGTTGGCGGAAAATCCCGAGATTAATTTTGCCATTGAACACGGCCTACTGAATTCAAATGGGTTCGGGGGCGTGGTGGCTCAGCGGTCTAGCTGTATGCCTCTCACCAAGGCGGTCCGGGTTCGATTCCCGGTCAATGCATGTGAGATTTTCGATGTGAAATGCCATGTCCTGTGGTTCGGATTCCACGTAAAAAGGAGGTCCCGTGGCTCATAACCACAAGATTCACAGTCACGTAAAACTACAATCTTCCTTTTTCCTTTCAAATGGGTTCTTTAACATGCCAACAACGTAAGACACGAGTGTCGTGATTTTTGTCGCCTTCAAAAATCACTTACCATGGCCAGGGGCTAACCTGCAATCTTGGGGTTGGTAGTCCGACACTATAACCACTCACCCACCGTGGCAAGCTCGGTACTTGAAGTTGTTGGAGATTGTGGTGTACGTTCACTGCCAGGTGCTGGCTGCGATGGCATTTAGTAGCCAAGTCCGCAGCTAGGTGTCGTGGACGGTACCATTTTGTAGCAAAAGTAGGAACTACTTAAAAATAGATCGTATGCAGTCCTTACCTGAATTACAGATAACACACACTAATACAGCCGTCGCAATTAACACCGGTTATCAGAGAGATTCTACACACGGTTACATGACCACGTTGTCGCAGGCCAATAAACTGAGGAACCAACCAGATTGTGGTGTAGCATGTCTGATGGCGAGAAAAATCAGTATACTGGGTGTCGGAAAATAAGAAGTAGAAAATCAAACCACGCATGGGGGTGGGTATGGGGAGCAATGTTAGTAAATATACATGTGGGCGCAAACCAACCGTTAAGCCCCTATGAGCATTTGTAATTACGAGGAAACGGTTACGGTAGTGGCAGCTCTTATTAATGACGCAATTAATTAGAAATTAAATAATTTGATAAGAAACGAGCCACTTGAAAACCGATTTAAATAAAATTACTTCATAATAAGGACAAAATGAATACAAGACAAAGTAGAATTTATCGCGGCGAGCGAAAGAGCAAAGAATAGGGAGCTTATTTATTTTTTAAAATTGAAAGTGAGACCCAGAATTAACCAAGTTAATGTGATTAATGCGCAATAAGATCCGTCATGCAAAGTAGAAAATTTAAAAAAACAAATCGGGGGAAAATACGCTTTCCCGGACTCGAACCCGTAACAGTTGGGAGCACACTGAACGGCGCCAGATCCTTGCCTACTGAGCTACGAGAACCACAGATCAGCTGCTCTGCTCGAAACACACAAGAGTGTAAGACGCCACACTCGATGCTGCTCATAGCATGACGTTGCCAAGTTTACTCGTAATTACAAATGCTCACAGGGGTTTGCGCCCACAGGTATCTTAACTCATATTGCTCCCCATACCCACCCCCATGCGTGGTTTGATTTTCTACCTCTTATTTTCAGACACCCTGTATACATTATATGAAGCGCTAAGGTGTATCACCAAATTCAAGCTCCTAAAGCAGAGGGAGTAGGAAGGTGCGGTTTGTACCAAAATCTTCCAAGTCGTCTCAATAGTACAGGAAATATCTTGGATTTCTGGAAAACTCAACGGAAATATATGTATTTGTTTACAAAGAGTTTAACCATAGAATGGTAGCGCTAATTTCAACGTTGCTATCGGTAGCGCTTCGCATCTGTGACGACTACGATTCTAGAAACTGATAATAACCACTTACGTCAACTTTTATTTCGCTCTCTTGGCTAGCGGAATGGAGACTGTTTTTAAATAATTTTGTTTGATTTTTGATTTCGTTTTTTCTTTTCGATTTTGACTAATTTTTTATTTATTTATTTGGAATTTTTGAGCTGATTTAACTAAATTTGACTAATTGTGATTGTTGTTTTTTAAACTAATTTTGTAGTATTTACTTTTAGAGCCTTTTTGACTTTTTTTTATAATTCGACTAATTTAAACGTTTTGTGTTTTTTAAATTTTAAGTATTTCGTTTTCCTTTATTTTTTGAGCATATTTATTGCCAATTTTTTTTACTAATTTTGATTTTTGTTTGGAGTTTTATGGATTTTGACTAATTTGCCTTTTATTTCACGACTACCAATGGTAGGATTGGATGGTGGGGATTGGACAAAAGGGAGAAGTGGGGGGAGCAGAAGTGTATGCCGTTTTCGTCAAGGAGACGATCGTTACCATTCTAGGGTTAAACAAATAAACAAGACGATATGCCCCTGTCAGAACTGTGTCACCTCAAGCCCGCATAACTGAATAGCCGGACGGGTGGTTTAACACATGCCAGATTTCTCGCACAGGGCCTCCAGTACCAAAGAAAAGTATTAGGGATGAATTACAATTGAGATACGTTTTACTTAATTACAACTATATAACTACAAATTACTATTTTCAAGAAGTAAAAAGTAAACTTACAATATATTACGATTACAATTCATTCACAAAATGACAGTCATTAAAAATACTTCTTTAAGGGGAGGGGGGGGGTCACTTAAGCTATTTTACAATGATTGTTTTCCATTAAAACTAATTCAGAAAAACAAAAGAGTCGACATCAAAGAATTAGACCCATTACTGGGCTATGCAAACAATTTATCACTTCTTTTCCAAAATAACTGGTTCAAAGTCTTCGAAATTGATACCAATTTGGGGATTTTCATGCCAACGATACCGTTCCAGTCCCTCACATCCCGACATTTTCCAGGAAGGAGTGTTCTAGCTTGGCCCCTATTTCTAAGCCTAAAATTAAGGCACAGTATGTAGGCCTATACAGGGTGTAACAAAAATGTACGGCACACAATCCAGGACACATACCTCACACGTAGACGATGAAATTATGTTATATGAACATGGGTCTGGAAACGCTTTGTTTCCATGTTATAACTCATAGTTTCCAACTCATCAATCCTGGGAACACAAGAACAGAACGTACCAGCATACCACATGCAACTCTTGCTCAAAGGAGAAGTTCAATATGCCCACCGGATGCGCTGATGTATCCCTGGAGGATTACGTATGGTTTCTCAGCCTTCCATAATACGGGCACGGGGACTCAACATCTTGTACTGGGGTTAAATACACAAGAGCTTTCAAATGCCCTCAGAAATAAAAGTCCAGTGATTTTAGGTCCGGAGAGCGTGGAGGCCAGGCAATTGGTCCCTCTCTACCTATCCATATTGTTATTTAGAAGCCGACGGACATTAACACTAAAATGAGGAGGTGCTCCATCGTGCATGAAGTACATGTTTTGTCGCACAGCTAAAACCACATCTGCTAAGTCGCATGGCAACAGGGCCATGTAAAACGAAAACTGGCGGTGCAGTTACGGTAATGACAACGTAACCAGACGTAACCAAGAGTGCATGTTCCCCAAGATTCTAACGTTCTGTTCTTGTGCGTTTCCGATGCTTAATGAGTTGGAGACAATGAGGTGTAACATGGAAGCAAAGCGTTTCCAGACCCACGTTCATATAACATAGTATCTTCGTTTACGTGTGAGGAATGTGTCCAGCATTTTGTGCCGTACATTTCTGTTACACCTTGTATACAGTACGTCTAGGAAGAAAATCCACATTTTTGAACAGATTCCTTTGAAACTTTTACCACACCACGCATGAAACCCAACCATCAATTCTTCGAATCAGAAACTTTGTTTCCTGTTTTCAGTTGTCTGATTTTTTGAAAAACAGAATAAAAAGGACATTTTCTTTCAAAATGCCCTAAAATTACTAATTCAATCATCAAATTTCTTTCTACTAAGTACTTCTATTTAACGCATGCAATGTTCTGAACTAGAATCTTGCAGTTATATGCAAAAGACAGAGTGTAGGTATTTTCATTTACAAAATAGAAATCCAATTTTACCTTTGTTTAAATTGAACAGGGTGACTAAAGTTTTCAAAGTATACAACAATCGCTAGTTCACAGCATTCCTACATTCGTTAGCTTCAACTTTATGTATCAATAATATTCATATGTCAACATTTAATGTTGATTTTGTTAACTTGAAAGGCATAAAATGTTAAAGATTTAAATTCTGAGAGTAACGTAAATTAAGTTACAAATTTGTGATTTGACGAAATAAACTAACTGAGACATATCAAAAAAGGTAATTATTTCGGAGTGATGAACCTTGTTCCTATATTTTCACAGCTATAATATGTCATTTTCATGATTTTCATACCTTATCGACATGACATATATCGACATGACATATATCGACATGACATATATCGACATGACATATATCGACATGACATATATCGACATAGAATGCATGTTAATTTGAAGCAGACAAATAAGGTTCCATTTACAATTAAAAAAAAAAAAACGAAAATTGAAATTTTGGTCAGAAATGCCATTTCCAACGTATAGACCTTAATGGTAATTGCTAGGTTACCAAATCTGAGAGTTCAGGAGTTGTAGGCTACTACAAAAATTGAGCGAGATATTCAGAAAAGCCGAGGTGAACAGCGAAACTCCAAACACATATTCTCTTCTCTGAAGTCTTAAGTCGACACGACTCAAGAGTTTGACGCTGGCGGAAGCTGGGGTAATAGGCTCGATCGCTAGCTCATAAACTCGCTCCGAAGCTAGTAATTTAAATTTCCACTAAATGGGGATTGTTGGAAGAAATGAAAACTTAACAAGAAGTTTCGTGACGAACTAAAGAGCCTACTTTTCTTAAAAATTGAGATTCATGCCAATGATTAATCTATATGACGAAATTAAGTTGGTAATATCGAAATTTCTAATTAGTTCGAAGTACTTATACATGGAATAATGTAGCTTAATAGACAACTACAGTTGGCAGCCCTGGTGACTGAATATATTCTTAGTTCCATCCCTTGAGGTACAGAATACAAAATTTGGTTGAAGTCCAATGGATAGCAGGGACGATACATGCAGTTAAACAATGGATCTAACAGCGCGCGTAAAATCATGTTGGCAAGAATGGCATACATGTATTGGTCAGAGATAATCTGAAATAATATGATCTATTGTTGTGTCAATTTTGAATGAAATCCATTAGTTAGTATAGAAGTTACATGCATTTGAAATTTGGACTTATCAGCAGGCTTATAATCATTTTGGCAACACTGCCATATATGGCCTCCTGGAAATTTAACTGCAATATTATTATCTGTACGTGTGCCAATTTTGAAATAGCTCCCATTCATACCTTCCATGATATACAACATGGAGCTCAAATTTCAATTGTGATTTTTCAGCAGTTGGTAGCACTGACAATTTTCAAATATGGCCGTGAGATATTCAGGTATAGATCTTTACTTCTACCAACTTTTGTTTCGATTGCTGCAGCCGTTTAGGAGTTGATAGGGGTGGGGGGGTGGGGGGTGGGGGGGTGGGGGTGGGGGTGGGGGTGGGGGTGGGGGTGGGGACAGACAGACAGACAGACACACACATTTGCCCGATCTCATAAGTCTACTTTTTCCTCATTTTTGCAAAATGCGAAAAGTGGGCGATGTATTAAAGATAGAGATATTCTGTCGCGGGCTTTTTTGTAGAACTTTTCATGCTGAACATTTATCACACTCATAGTATATAGATATTTTTAACGGTTTACCCAGCGTAAGATTAAAAGACGCACGGACGGCAGGATCTTCTTCGACTCGATTCACTGAAATTGTTACTGCTCGGCTTCCTTTTCTACAGAAACCTTCCTCGAGAAATACTTTACAGAATGTAGCAGGGGAACTAGAGCACGACTGCACAAGGTGATGTCGACACTTGAAAAAGTGATGTGGGCAACAAAATGAAAAATGTGCATAGGTTCCTCTGTGTTCAACAACCACAGGTCCAGTCGCATGATCAGCCTCTCAAAATCTATCCCTCTACCGCTAGTAGTAGCGGAGCCCCATATGATGATGATGATGATGTGGGCATTAAAATCTCCCAGAAGGAGAAAAGGAGAAGCAACTAAGTACGAACTGCAAGTGCTTCGCAATGATACGACGTGACTTTCACCTGATTAGGTACTATCACCCTCAACGTGGAGAATGAAACCGCGGGTATCAACGTTGTCCTCTCCAATTTTCCGGGTGATGTGGCTAACTTTGGTGACGCCTCTCTTCCCCAGATCCCGCATTAGTTCTTTATCCTTTTTCAAAATGCGGTCGCGGTGGAGTATTACCCCACGGGCCTCATTTAGCGCGTCGTGCTTGGACCTTAATAGGAATTCGGGATGACTATTCAGTAATCCAACACATCATGGTGACCAATCAGAACAGACTCGCTCAGTCACGACGCAACGAACTAAAATTGATTTTGTATTCGATGGTAAAGCTAAATAGAGCGCAATTCTTTGTTGTTAATTGGTTCACAGAATCTTCAACAATGTGATGGGCTCGGGCACGACCAATACGCATTGAGGACGCCACGTCTGCCACAGTTATGCGCCTGTCATTTAACACCATGTCCTGTACTCGAGCAATATTGTTTTCAATCGTGGATGTGGAGGGATGTCCACTTCGATCTTCATCCAATACACTCTGCCGCCCTTCACTGAACACGCAACACCAGCGATCGACCATTTGACGAGACATGGCCGCTTCACTATACATGGTCTGTAGGCGTGTATTTCCATTGGCGATCATGTTGTCAGTAGACTATACGTCTGTCTGCTAGGGGCTTTGGTGGCGTAGTTGGTAGCATGCTGAGCTTCTATGCCCAAGATCGCGGGTTCAAAACCGACCGAAGTCGTCGGATTTTTAAGAGCGTTAAAAATCCCTCAGTATGCCTTCCTTCGGAAGGGAAGTAAAGCCGGCGGTCCCAAGTCATAGTTTTATGGCATGTTAAAAAACCGCCCACTAATTACACCTGTGTGAAACCAAATTAGGTTAAACATTTGACAAACGCTCTTAGGTTCCTATGTTCGTCGCCAGGAGCCGACTGCGGTGGTATCTGGTAACGAAGTTCTGAACTAGTAGTCACTGATGGTGGCATTTGGTGGCAAAAGTAGGTACTTGAAAAAATTCAATGTCAGTAGTCCTTACTTGAATTGAAAACAGAAACACACACTAATACAGTCATCACAATTAACACCGGTTATCAGACAGATTCTACACACACCCAAAGTACACAGTGCTACATGATTGCGTTGTCGCAGCCCCTAAACTAAGGAACCAACCAACCAACCAACCAACCAACCAACCAACCAACCAACCAACCAACCAACCTCTGTCTGCCATCGTGAGTTGTAAAGCCATCATTACTTCCGTCTTGACGTTTCAGTGTTATCCTAGAGTTATCTAACGGTCAGAAGGGAAATCACTTTAACAACCAATCACAGACAGCCATTCAAATCGATATGTCACGACAAATCGAGTTTCGTTCTCGATGTCGCGATTTAGCGAAAGAAATCTAGCCTAGCATTGAAACGTCAAGTCGGAAGTAATGATGGCTTTACTATAATGATATTAGGCACACCAGTCTGCTGCTTCTCTCTCTTTGTTAGTGCTCAGCGCATGCGTCATTCCCCCCTCCACTGACGCTCCTTCCGTCGTTGAACCAGCCACGGGTGTGGATTCTTATGGCAATTGTTTGTGTCACCTTGTGTACCATCTGCTTGTGCAATAAAATGACGAAACTTACTTTCAGAACATCCCTCGTAACATTAAGCCGCAGTTAATATCGCTTGATAATCCTCCAGAGTGCTGCGCAAGCCATTATGATGATGTAATATTAATACCTGTAAGTACTGAAGGTGTTACATCATCACAGTTATAGAGGTAAGGCGCGGCTCGGAAGATAAATTGAACAGATGTTGAACAATAGGCGTCAGCAGGCGGGAAGGTGACCTATCCTCGCTCAGCCACGACGCAACAAACTTAAATTGTTTTTGTATTCCATGGTAAAGCTAAATAGAGCCAAATTCTTTATTGTTAATTGGTTCACAGAATCTTCAACAATGTACGTATACATTTCCTGTATGCTCATGAAGAAATTTTGATTTTTGTGGCATCTTAACCAGATCAGTCTTTACCGCCAATTTAAGTAACGCCGTTGGGAATTAAATCAATTAATGATTTTCATTCGATGATTTGCTGTGAAATAATTCCTTCTACAGTATATAAGATATTCGTATCGCATACACTATTACTCTTAACAAAAGAAGACATGACAGATTTAATTTAGTTCCGACAGCTCACCACTTTGTTTTCTTAGAGATTGGTATTTTATTGTCTATTATGCAGGGTCATTATCTATGTGCACGCGAGTAAAGACGGCAAGCTAAGCCGGCTGTAACTGACGCAAAGGATTTTTTTAACGTCATGAATCACAAAAACACGATTTAACAAGAAATACCAGTCTGAATGGAATGATTTTTTGTTCCTGTTAAGAAACATGAATACGGAGGATGAACCTCATTCATGAAATTCTATTAAAAATAATTAAGATATAGCCTACTTGGAAAATTTAGCAAAACTATTTGAAAGACAAATTAAATATAAAACAAGTAGTTCCGTGAAGAACTATACAGCCTATTTTCATATATCCTACTTATGTTAATTGCCACTATCAACATACACAATTTCTGTTTGATTGCTGTAATAGATTCGTAGATATTAAGAACCGACTAAATATTTCGGATGGTCGCCATGTTGGATTTTATATATGTAGGTCCTAGAGTTATGTACTGTTACATGCAGATTATTGTGAACGTGTAGTATTCAAACTTCAATCGCTTAATTAGGACACAAGAAAAAACAAGGAGATTTTAAAATTTTTCACAGCTGCCATCTTGAGGTTATGGAAACAATTGAAATAAATTAGATGCCAGTGGATTAACATTCGTATAAGGATTTACAGTACCAAGTTTCACTGCACGCGGATGGTTAAATTGCGAGTAACGTCCATGTGAATATTTATAATTCGCGTCACCGCCATGTTGGATTTGTGATCACCAGGTTATTTAAAGTCCTATAGGTGAACTTACGTTCATAGCCCCTATGAACATTAAAAAATGCAGTTTGATTGCTAAAATAGATTCGTAGTTATTCAGTATCGTTTAAATATTTCGGATGGTCGCCATGTTGGATTGTTAAATGTATAGGCCCTAGAGTCATGTACCATTAAAGGAAAATTATTGCGTAGGTTCATTATTCAAACTTTCACTTCGATCGCATGACTACATCACAAGAAATAAAAACTTAATTTTAAAATTCGCACTGCCGCCATCTTGAAGTTATGTAAACAATTGAACTAAATTAGATACCAGTGGATTACAATGTGTATTAATATTTTCTGTACCAGGTTTCAGTGCGCTTGGAACATTAAATCGCGAGAAAGGTCTATTTAAAATTTTCAAATTCGCTTGGCCACCATGTTCGTTTTGTAGTTAACCGGTTTTTGAAAGCCTTATAGATGGACTTCCAGTTGTGCCCCTTATCTCCGTACAAAATTTTAGGGAGATACCGCTAATAGTTTCAGAGATATAGAATGCCGGTGAAATATTTCGCACATCCGCCATCTTGTGATTATGTAAACAATTGAACGAAGTTAGATGTCGGTGCATTACAATGTATATAAACATATACTGTACCAAGTTTCATTGCGTTTGGTTGGTCAAATCGCGAGAAACGTCTATTTAAATGTCGCGAATTCGCTTGGCCTCCATGTTGGTTTTGTAGTTACCAGGTTTTCAAAAGTCACATAAGTGAACTTATAGTAGTTCCCTCTATCACCATAGAAAATCTCAGGGTAATATCGGTAATAGTTTCGGAGATATTGAATGCTGGTGAAATATTTCGCACAGCCGCCATGTTGGATTGGTAAGTTGTAACAAAATTTGAAGGGCACGGTCGAGGTCACCGGGAATAGTGCTATGAACTTTCCGAGTTTCATTGAAATCGCTCCTGCCGTTTAGATTTTATTAGGGACACACACACACACGAATCACACACACACACACACACACACACACACACACACACACACACACGCACACACACACGGACAAAAGGTGATCTCATAAGCCTATTTTTTCGAAATTGAAAATAGGCTAAAAAAACGAACCTTTGATGGTTGGTTGGTTGGTTCCTTAGTTTAGGGGCTGCGACAACGCGGTCATTTAGCCCCGTGTACTTTGGGTGTGTGTAGAATCTGCCTGATAACCGGTGTTAATTGTGATGGCTGTATTAGTGTGTGTATCTGTTTTAATTCAAGTAAGGACTGCAGACATTCAATTTTTCCAAGTAGTTCCTACATTTGCCGCCAAACGCCACCGTCAACGACCCAACTAGTTCAGCACTTAGTCACCAGACGCAACCGCAGTCGGCTCTCGACAACAAACGTAGGAAGCTTAGAACGTTAGTTAAATTGTTAACCTATATATAATTAAGCTTCACACAGGTGTAATTAGTGGAATGTTCTTTAACGTGCCAAAAATCTATGACATGGGACCGCAAGCTTTACTTCCCCTCCGAAGGAAGGCATACTGAGGGTTTTTTAACGTTCTTAAAAAATCCGACGACTTCGGCCGGGTTTGAACCCGTGATCTTGGGCATGGAAGCTCAGCATGCTACCAACTACGCCACCGAAGCCGCTCCATACTAGTGACCATATAAAATTGATGGTGGTTCATCCTCTGTATTCATGCGTCTTCTATACATGAAAATAATAATAATTCCATTCAGACTGGTATTTTTTGTTAAATGGTATTTTTTTGTGATTCATGACGTTTAAAAAATCACAAATATTGTCCTATCAATAAATCACGCAGTACTTTATATACTGTTCGTCTTTATATCATACTAATATATAAAAATGAGATGGTGTCTGTCTGTCTGTCTGTCTGTCTGTTACTCAATAACTCAAGAACCACTGGTCCGATTTAAATGAAATTTTGCATGGATGTAGCTGATTTACCAGGTTTACATATAGGATACTTTTGATTTCGAAATTTTGCACTATTCAAAATGGCGACTATTTTAGTGACGTCATTAGACTCTTTGGTTTCAAAATTTCATATTTCCATTTCAAATAAAAAGAGAACGGTAGGAAATAGCAAACTTTCGATGGCACATACTGTGCCAGTTTAGACCGGAGTCTGCACGACCACATATGCATTTTACCAAGAATCAGTCAGCACGAGAGTCAAAATATCCCGGGGCGCCAGATGGGTTAAAGCTAATCAAGAAAAAGAAAAAGCCGACATCAAAATAAAAAAAATGCTTTACTGATTTTTGGCTCAATGCAACAATAAGGATAGAAGGAGATTCACCTGGGCATAACACAACATGTAAAATTATCTCATTTTATTCTAAATTTTAAAATTGACTGCAAAATGATGCTCAAGGTAACATCATTCCAGTGCGACGGCACACACTACTATTTACACAATGTACAGAAATTTTCCAACACATTGAACAATTGTCCTTGGAGACACAAGTCTGATTATCAGTCCTGTAGACTGTGTTCCAAAATTATATCAATTATTTACGATGAAATCCAGTTCAAAATTTAATTGTCTTTACTGGAAATATTGTAGTTAACTGGTTGAATTTCTAACATGATATTAACACTCGTAGAAATTCTCACTGTTTATAATTGTTTATAGAATTTTTTAACTTCCACTTATTTTTCCAGTTTCAAAAATATTGTCAAAAATATTATCTTTGACCCAACACTAATTATGTACACATATTAATAACAACATCTGAAAAGTATTTGATCCTTGAGCATAGCATCGAAAAACTGTGCGAAGCACAACAAAATTTATTATTCTTCCAAAATTAAACATTTCGAGAAGTGACTCGATTATGAACTTCAAATTCCAAAGAAATATGATTTCTGAATCATCAGCTTGATCATAAAAAATTGTTGAACCATTCAACTATTCGATTTTCCACTTGGAATTATTCTTAAGAAAAATATTTATATTTGTTGCTATTTTAGTAACTTTCACAACTTGCAATTCTTGAACAGAATGCGGAAATAAGAATTGTAGCTTTATAATAAATTCATTTAGTTCATGACAATAGGATTGAAAACATCCTTTAAGTAATTCGTGGATACAGAATTATTTTTTTAAAAATTGGCAGTGGCCCATTCAATTATTTGTGTAGGAACACAATATCCCAACAACAACGGCAAAGGTCTTCCTCTGAAGAAGAATAAAATTTTATCATGACAAAACCGGGTTCTAGCAAATCCAAAGTATTAATGGAATACGTAAACAAGTTGGAAATAATTACTGATGGTTTGGTCATTCATTCGACGAAATGTGTGGTTCCAATACTCCTCCTATAAACCTGAGCCATCGAACCTGCTATTTGATTGATGCTCAAAAAAAAAAAAAAAAACCTCCTCATTCCTGCGACTTAAACATGCGCACCTGGGAATGGCATTTTAACTACTCCACACGCATAAATTTTCTTCCCAAAATTTATACAATAAATCAAGCCTCTGCTTGTTATCAAAACTGGAAGATCTATAAACTTACAAGTTTATTTTATTTTACCATTCAGTTCAAACCGTGAAGTTACCACACTTGTGATATTCTCTATTTCACTTTCGAATGTGTGCCTACGTCATGATTTTATATAAACACAAAAAAAAAATATCCTAATTGATACAATTATCATTGGCTTCCTGTTTCATGCCTTTCCGTGTTATCTGAAAAATATACTTTGCTCAATGCAAATATTAACTGTTCAACCAGAACTATAATGTTGGTGGAATACGGGCTTGCGCTATCCACTAGCTTTCGGAAAATCACCTGTTCCAAACTAGGAATGACTAAACTAATCCTTAAGCTCTCTCTCAACGAATGTGATTATAAGAAAATGTAAGATCCAATAATTATTTAGAAAAATTATGAAAATTATTATTATTATTGTTGGATTATTATTGTTATTATTTCCTTAAATATGTTTAATTATTATTTCCTTATGTGAAAAAACCACATGTTCGACTTTTCGAATATGGACAAAAATATCCATTCCTCAACAAAAATAAATATTAACTTCTACAGTTATATCCGCTGATTACCGTGATTCTCAAACAAAATGAACATTCAAATAAATGCTCGGTATGCTCGGTCATCGATCCTAAACTGTTCTGAGTGCTGAAAATACTCAGAATAACCCTAATGTGTCTTGCGTAAATCAATGCAAGATTTAAATACGAAGAAAAATAAATGTGTTGGTCATCTGCAGAAAATGAGTTTGTTCCAATTAGCTAGGCATAATATAAAAGTCAAATGTGGCTTACATTTCTCGTTGGTCTTGAAGCGTAGTATACCTGGTCTGTACCAGATTTATCCAGATACATGCCCTATTGGACACGCACGTCTAAATCCTTGTATCGGCCGCCATTATATACCCACAATCTGTCTAGCACGACATAGTGGAAATATTTCTTGAAGTTTGAAGTAACTGCTGATCCATTTTAATATTGACTTCAATTAAATCCATAGCAGTTCGCTTAAATGGGGTCAGATCCAAATGATCTCTTCTCAAAAGCGTCAGTTGTAACATAACTCACGGTAATCTTTTCAGTACAGGAAAACACTGATAGTCTAAAACAATCAACGGCTGTTCTGAAGATCGTTCCCTGGGCATGGCTTCACACCATCTATCATGCGCGAAGCAACATATAGTTTCCCTTTGTCGGCTAATGAACAACACCGTGATAGACTGGCCTTCAATATACTGAAAGATCTGAGTGGTTATTTAGTTACAATTTGTGAAACTGACAAGTTGGATTAAAATATCCAAGTATTGAATTATAGTTACTGGACTGTGACAGAATAATATATAGACAAAGTCTAGCATATGTCCATATAGAAACAAAGTGTTTCACCAATGTCCGTAGAAAATAACAATCACCTTAGTGATTCCCTCTACCGGAAACTTATACGTTCCCCACGTATCGTAGCACTTTTGTGACTATCACAATTCAAAGATATCTTCTGCGTAGATTCGGCAACCATGTGCCTTGGCTCGACGTAGCAGCAGCACCTTGTCCTACAAGAGCTTGGTTTGAAGTGAGCTGCTTATGCTTGGGCCGAGCGGCTTTTATACAAAACGGTCGGCTCCACGCTGGATCACGCTGAAATCTGGAAATCCTCATATCTCCGGTGTCTCTGGTCTGATTCACTTGAGACTAAGTGCATCCTCTTTCATTTGGCCGTGCCAGTAATCTGATCCAAGTATCAAGTCTCTACTCCATGACTAAGTATTTAATCACCAAATAGTCTCGACCTCTGCTACTATTTGCCACGTCACTTAACATCTTCTTGGCTGCATAAAGTTTCCATTTCAATCTAGAAGGAAAGGAGCGCGATAATCAAATATCTCAACTTTCAAAAGCGGCTGTAGCCTTTCCCTTGATACCTAGGTGTCTGAATCTTGGAATACCCATTCCTAGAATTGGGCACAATACGAGCTTTGAAATTTAATTTTCTATCCGAAAGGTCCTTATCACTTTTCGTATATCTCCAACGGTTAGCGAGTAAAACCAGAATCTGTGCAATAAAACACGGTCAACACCGGGCGGTGGAGTATATCTCTCTATATATAAAAATGAAAATTTGTGTGTTTATCTCTGAATTTCTACGGAAATTTGAGATGTTTACACGTTTCAGACTGTTTTATGATGGATGCGCGCGAAAATAATTTTTTGTTTGTCTGTTTGTTTGTTTGTTTGTTTGTCTGTGGACGAATTTGTTCCCTTATAACTCGAGAACGGCTGGGTGTATCAACGTAAAATTTGGTACAGATATCCATCAGAGGCACGACACCAATCATTGATGTAACTCTTCTCCGTACCTTTCATAAAAGGGGGCCTACCCCCTTAAAATACATGCTGAAATAGGCGTAGAAGGACGAGACAAAACTCATTTTCAGCCCCTCAATGTGAGAGACAAAACTCGGGTCCCCGAAAACCACATTTTAAGGACCGAAGACCAACCGTTTTTTAGATATTCCCAGAAAACTGATTTAATTTAATAAACTAATGAACGAATGCAAGCCAGTAACCATGCCAACGGATTCTCAGAGGTCCCATCTATTGCTGTAAGACGCAATGCAATTCCATTAGTTACATTAGTGTGAAAGTTTGCAAACGGCTAGAAGGTTATCACGGAACCAAAGCCGTAAAATTCATCAATAAGTTTAACGCGCTTAAGGGGATCAAGGGGTACTCTAGAATTTTTTCACGCGATTTACACCTGCGGGTGTGGTACGGCAGGTCTATTATATTCCTATCCCCATATTATTCATTCATTCATTCATTTCGTATAGGCCATCTATGGACCGCGTCATTCCAACCGTCTCCTACTGGCTTTGATGTTTGCCCTGTACGCCCGCATTCGTTCTCGGTGGACTTCCTTCCGTTCCTGGGTCCAAATCTTTCCCGTTTTCAGCTTCGGTTTTTCTTGGAAACCTTTACAAGCTTGAAGTTTCCCTTTGAGTGGGACGCACTCCTGAATGTCTGTTGGTGTAATCCTCACTTCTTTCAGATCTTTATCCAGTTCAATGAATCAGGCCCATTTTGTTTTCCTCTCCTGAAAGTAAGTTATGTTGCGGTTGGTCAGTCTCGCTGGGCTCATTCGTTTCACATGCCCAACAAATGGTAACCTTCTCTTCCGGATGACGTTGCTTATCTTCTCCACATGAGTATATAGGTTATGGTTATGCCGTTTTCTGTATTCCCCATTATCTTTGATGGAACCCAATATCTTTCTCAAAATTTTTCTTTCTTTGGCCTCCAGTTTCTCGACCAAGCCTTTTTTGTTCATCGTGAGGCATTCAGAAGCATGCAAGACTTCCGGACGGATGACACTGCAGTAATGTTTTAGTTTTGCGTTGAAGGATATTGACCTTTTCATATAGATGTCCTTAGTTAAATGGTAGGCCATTTCCATTTTGCTCAAGCGCGATGTGAATGCTTCTTTCTCTGATAATATCCCTTCCCTGACCCGTCCTGAAAAGAAAAGTACATGGCCATTGGCTGAATAAAAAATAATAAAAAATAGGTGTTATAATTTCTCCCTATAATATATTATTATTAGTATTATATTATGGCGTACAACGACGAGACAAAGCCCCTCGTTGCCAGCAACAAAACTCGAGGGCCCTAAAGGGTCCTCGAAAACTACATTATAAGACTCTAAATCCAACAGTTTGTGAAATATTCCCAGAAAACTAATTTAATTTAATTTAACAAACTAATGAAAGAATGCAAATCGGTAACCATGAGAACATTATCTCATGGGGTGGCATACAACTTTCCATCTATTTCTGTAAGAAGCAATGACACTCCATTTATTACATTTCTGTGAAAGTTTGCAAATGGCTATAAGGTTATCACGGAACTAACGTAGACCGTATAATTCATCAATGCAATTAAGTGGGTGAAGGGGTAACCTAGAATTTTTTCATGCAATTTTCACGTTCGACATATAGTACAGAAGGTCTATTATATCTCCAAACAGCAACATTATTTTCAAAAATTCCTGAATTGAACTAGCATTTTTTGCGGCTTTTAGGAATTTGGGCAATTTGAGTCTAGAGAACCTGAATTTTCATGCACCACAAGCCTTTATAATTTATGAAAGGGGTCTTCCTGTGTATGGGCACCTAGCACAACGTAGAAGGTCAGTTTTTATGTGACGTGTATTGCGTTTCGTCTACAAGACTTCCAATTGTATTTCACGTCAGGAAGTACACGTTAGGTGAATTTAGACTGAGAGCACATTTTAACTATTTTTTTTGTCGACATACGGGTTCATCATAAGGATGATTTTATTTGATACTGTGTGGTAGATATACCCATATTTGGATATCTGGGTAATATGTTGTAGACAATAGAATTGTCTGTCTGTGTCTTTCTGTGTATCTTTATGTAAGCCTATACCTCGTGTTCGGATGCTTGGTGCATCTTAAAATTAGGTATGGTAACCATGAGAGTCAATACACCAATCATTTATAAAACTCTTCACCGTACTTTTCATACAGTAGAAGGGTGGATATAGAGAAAAACTTCTCAATATATGCTAAAATATGCGAAATATAAAATTATCCTACAAGGACGACCAAAGCATATGTTGCGCTTCTCAATGTGAGACAGATAATTCGGGAATCTATAAAGGGTCTCCGAAAACTACATTTTAAGGGCCTTAAATTAACAGTGTGTGTGATATTCCCAATAAACTAACTTCGTTCTGATAAACTTGATGGAATGACAAACCGCTAACCATTGCACAGTAGCTCAATTGATAATGGCTGGTGTTAACTACGAATACCGTTCGAAGAACGGGTACTTCTGCTAGTATGTAATAAAAGCCCTATGTATTAACTATAAGTTTGTAAGCCATCATAATTATTCTATGTTACATATTAGTGAAGCTATGATTTAATTCTTAACTGTGTGCAAAAACTCGCACTCACGGTGTATGAGCCCCATTAAAACTACATTTCGTAAGTTTTTGACTAAGTGAAGTCTAAATACGAGGTCTTTGAGAATACATTTATACTCAATGCCCCTTTAGATGATTGATCATTGTCGTGAACTTGTTCAATATCTTGCAACGTTTCAAAAATAATCAGGCCGCAACGTTAGATGAAATATTCTGAATGTATCCAATTCAAAATACAGTGTTGACGAACCGGTAAATGTTCGGTGACCTATCGGTTGAAGACCGTTGCAGCACAGAAATCATTAACATTTCCCAGCACGGATCATATGCCGATGCGCTCCATGAAAGAAGCCTATATGCTCGAGTTTGAAGCAAACCTACGCATAAATAAGGAATCGTAAATAGTATGATCATCGAACCTTTCACAAGTTGCTTTCAGTTTCATAACATCACTGGATGAGAATTTATCATAAGTTGGCATCCGAATCGTGAGTTGTTTTTAGTTCCATCACCAGTGTACTTCTGGTCTTCTGCTGACGTGAGTTTAGTTATAAATAAGAATGAGATGATCGACTGGTAGCTGGCCTATCAGTAAAGAGTACTGGAAGCTCTGGAAGTCTTCACTGAAAGTAAGCCTTGAACAGAGAGCAAGCTTTGAATCCATATGTTTCATTTTTATCTTGCCAAATTCTATTTCTTCATCGAGTGCTTAAGACTTTTGTTGTATTGCAAAAATCAACGTGCAGTACAATGTAAATAAGTACACGGGAGTGCAGTATAGTCTACAGGCAATAAATGTCGGTGACCAATGACAAGCGACATCTAATGCGTACGTTCTTACTTGTTATCATGTTCCGATGTTATTGTGTTAACTGTGAATGGTTATCATCCAGACTTCTCAGGAGTGCCTAAGAGTTAGTACATTTATCAGACTATTTTGTTGTTGTTGTTTTTGTTAGGGCCAAATGTCGTCGCTGTTTCACCCCTTAAAAACAACAAAAGCTAACTGGACTCCTTTGAATTAGCTGGAGAATGTTAGTCCAATCTGTAGTATTAATTGAGCACCGGTGATTAAGGTGAACAGTTTGCATAGACTAATAGTATACATTATCTGATTCATCGAATAAATTCGATATAAATTCTTTTGAAGGTAGATTTGTGGAAGTATTTCAGTATCTTAGAAACACATTTCCTGCTTCTCGTGTTGGGCCTGTAAAGTGGATTTTTATCATGCACAGAGTTACGCAATACATTGAAGAAAGGTTTGGACGTGTTACAATGGCGAGACGGGGGTTACATTTTACGGCATTTTTGCGATCTTATTTTACGAATTCATTGTTCTAACCTGAGTAAATAAACCGTGATTCGTAAGCGAAAATTTAGCAACGAGAAGCGTGGATAAGGGTGAATATATGCAACCTGACATGGATACCTGTTCATCGGTTGGGACAAGACAGCGCCTGCCTGCTGAAATGAAACGTAACTTCTGCCACCATATTTAAAAGGTGCGATATTTCGAAACAGCAGTAGTCCTATGGTAGGTAAACTATATTCACGCAAAATTTTAGCAGCTTCGTTTTTTGCGTAAAGAGTAACAGTCAAACAGACACCTAAAGGCTTTTATATATTAGTACAGATTGACCATAGATTGCTATCCACGTGTACTAAAGTAAGCAGTAAGCTGTACAGCGTTGCAAGGATAGAGCCCATCACCCATCATGGCGCGCCTCGCTCGGAAGTGATGGGCTGCATCTCGGCAACGCTAGCTGTTGAACCATGTCGTATTTTCCCGTACAAATACAAACCGATATAAAATAAGTGAATTAATTTACGTATTTCACTGTCATACAGCATAACCTTTTGATGTATAAGGATTACAACGCGACCAAGAACTACATTTCCAACCACCCCGAGCCGAGAAAAAATTACCTTACAAAAATGATAACTTTGTTTCTTGAACACACAAAATTTTGAAATTAATAAACCAGTTATAAAACATTCCAATGAATATCGTATTAAAATTTGGATTCGATCTGATTACGGGTTTTAGATATAACAAGCTGACCCGGCAGACGTTGTCCTGCCAATCAATCAAGAAAGTGTTGTAACTTCGTTTCGTTTCTTGAAGTGCTTTTGGATACACAATATTTTTTTCAATTTATGTTAACTGCCTAAAAACTATCGTGAATTGAATTAACTAATTTAGAAACATTCGTTGGAGCGTGCAAAACAACTCTCCAAAGTTTCATCGCAAACGGATAAATGGCATTTAACGCATACGGGATTTGGTTTAAATGATTCGTGCACTGTCACTCATTTGTTGAATCTACTCGTGCTCTACCAACTGTAAAATGGATTTACTAAGTTAGAAAGCTTCACGTAAGTGTACACAACAACTCATCATAGTATATGAGCGCATACAGGATTTTGTTGGAACGCTTCGCGGGTCGTCACTCATTTGTTACATCTACTCGAGCGCTACCAATATTGTAAAATGGATTTACCAAGTTGAATACCTTCCCTGGCGTGTACACACAACTCATCAACGTTTCATCAGAATCGGATGAATGACATATGAACGCATAAGTGATTTTCTTTAAACGATTCATTTGTTGAAACTACTCATACGCTACCTATTGTAAAATAGATTTACTAAGCCTGAAACCTTCTCTGGCGTGTACTCAATGATTCACCAAGGTTTGATCGCAATCGGATGAATGATATATGACCGCATACGGGACAATGTGGAAACGATTCGCGCGCCGTCGCCCATTTGTTGAATCTACTCGTGCGCTACTTATTAAAAACTGGATTTACTAAGACATAAACATTTCCTGGAGTGTACACAACAATTCACCAAAGTTTCATCGCAATCTGATTAATGGTATATGGCCACATACGGTACTTTGTTGAAATGATTCGCGTGCCGTCACACATTTGTTGAATCTACTCGTGCGCTACCTATTGTAAAATGGATTTATTAAGCCAGAAACCTTCCGTAGGGTGTACACAACATCTCACCCAAGTTTCATAGTAATCGGACGAATGGTATTTGAACGCATACGGGACCTTATTGAAACGCTTCGTGCGTCGTCGCTCATTTGTTGAATCTACTCGTGCGCAACCTCCTGTGAAATGGATTATTAAGTCAGAAGCCTTCACTTAAGTGTACACAACAACTCATCAAAGTTTCATCTCAATCTATGAATGGAATATAAACTTATACGGGATTTTGTTGAAACGCTTCGCGCGTCGTCACTCATTTATTGAATCTAGTCGTGCGCTACCTAATGTGAAATTGATTTACTAAGCCAGAAGCCTTCCCTGGAGTGTACACAACATCTCACCCAAGTTTCATCGCTATCGGAAGAATGGTATTTGAACGCATACGGGACCTTTTTGAAACACTTCGCGCGTCGTCGCTCATTTGTTTAATCTATTCGTGCGCTATCTATTGCAAAATGGATTTACTAAGCCAAACACCTTCCCTGGAGCTCACTCAACATATCACCCAAGTTTCAAGGCAATCGGATGAATGGTATATGAACGCATACGGGACTTCGAAACGCTCCAACGTGCAGAGACAAACAAAATAATTCGACATCACTGCCAACTTTGGTATAAAACACAACTTTTCGCCACGGGCGGAGTGTATGTAATGACGGTAGTTGCACAGGTTGCGACCAGGTGGCTCTAACGTGCAGAGACAAACCATCCAAAGACATCAGCTTTCACGAAGGCCAAGGCTAGTGGTTTCCATGGCGACTGTTTTTGACTGTATATTGTGGTTCTAAAATTGTGTGTAAATTGTGGTTCTAAAATTGTGTTCATTCCACCTACCGGGTCAGATTGTGAATCTAAACCATACATGGACCCACCCTAATATACATACCAAATTTCATCAAAGTCGGTTCAGTCGTTTAGGAGGAGTTCAGTCACATACACACGTGTCGAAGAATTATATATATATAAAGAAAGATAATTCTTAAATGTGACGCATGGTTGAAACACGCTTAAAAATGGGCACTCTGTGTGTTCCAACTGCGATAAAAATATTAAAATATAAATTAAAAATTGCAAACTTAAATGAACTAACGTACAATAGAACGATGAAAATGATTATGTTATTGGATTTTATGTAGGTCTATTGGTTACTTCACAAACAACCTTCAAACTCTAGTGCACATAATATTTTGGTCGACAGTAATTTAAGATTCGTGGACCATGGATTTAAGCCACCTGATTTAGAGGGTATATCCCAAAGTCAATGAAGAAAGAGGAAACTGAGCCAGCTCAGGTGTCACTCGGAACCCCCAATTCGGAAAACATACAGACACAATTCCTTATTGGAAAGGTCGTAAGTCCATAGGAGAGAAATCATTACTAAGTAGACTAATAAAATATGTAAGCTGTTGGTCAATAAAATTATTTTGAAAGAAACATTGTTACTGATTAGTCTAATAATTTGCACACTTCCGTACGTACAAACAGCAAATGGTTTCACATGGGGACATTATGTAGCCCTAGTGCATGTCAAGAAATCACTACGTCATTCATCATTATACTACCCGAGTTACATCATATTTTCGACATTTTTTTATTTCTGCAATTTTTGAATCAGGAAACTATTTTCACTTAAAATGTATTCAGGGGCATGCCAACACCCTATGTACTGAATAGTTATCCCGCCTAATTTAATTGGGCGAAAGAGTGTAGATCGACTGAAGAATAAGAATTTGATAGTGTCGAAACAGTGTATGCGAAAACCTTCAGTGATTCACAATAGTTAAAATAGGAAGTAGTGACGCGAACTTCCTCCACCACATCCGCTGCAGTTTTTACGTTTGTTTATCTCTACTCAGTATATAATACTAACACTGGGTCTGCTGACATTACTTTGACCTTCATCTGACATTTACTATCTTATATATTAAAATAGTTTTCAAAAAATTTCACCCTTTACTAAAACTGAAATATCTCGGGAAGTATTTGCGCTACGACGACGTTTGTTGTCTTAAACTGTAATGCCCGTCAAGCACTGTCGATTGATACCCACCTCACTTGATTATATCATTCGTTTGTTTAAATAATTGCGAATATTACTTCCTTCAAGGTCTCACGAAAATAGAATCGAATGACTTGACGGACATATTGGCGCTAGGCGACAACGACTAACACTGTATCATCAAGGTACTTAGAATAGTCAATCATGATATTCAACTCCGCCCAAATAATAAATCTAACTTGATATTAACAGAGAGTTCCCTAATTACGTCATGATATCGTTAACTTCTACCTGTTCCACTCGGGCGCTAATGTCCATACAATAAGCAGAGGGGATTCTGTGCACATAATTTAATAAAAACTTCTCAAAGAATAGATTACTTTGAGACTGAAATGCTCTTGCAAATCAGCAGTCATTTTGCTAATGACACTGTCATGTCAACATCTCTTTGAATGACAACAAATACTGTATACGAAAGACAACTAATTTCACGAAGATGCCGCTACAGTCGAATGTTGGAACCGCCATTTTGTATTGTGTATCCGATCTTTCTGTTATATAGTGTTTGGTCTCACCAGCTACAAACTGTCTTCTTTTCGTTTCATCATTCGTCGTTATAGGTTGTGTGCTCATTCAATACAATGAATCATACTATGATGAATGAGAGGCGACACTCAATTACAAATGTCAAAGATTAAAGGTGACGGTAATTGTCTGTTTAGGTCATTGGCATATTGTGAGTACAACAATCAGATTTTATTTACACAGGTTAGAAAGCGAATTGTAAAACATGTTACAGACAAGTGGAATAATTATTCTTCCTTTATTGTTGGCAACAGCGATATATACTAAACTGCTATCAATACGAGCGATGATTACAAAATGTGAATTGTGTTCATGGAGGTCATGTTGACTTAGTTGTCGCTGCTCAAGTTTGCAAAATGGATATTTATTCGTGGATTACTACTGTCGTATGGAAGGTGACCGGTTAAAATATATACGTCATCAACAAACGAAGTTACGAGTTGATACATATGTCGGTTTAGCAGACTCCTTGCATGTACGAGCAGAAAATGAAAATCACCGAGTCGGTCGTATTGTAGTTTTGCCATCTTCTTTTACAGGTAGCCCAAGGAAAATATTGCAAAATTATCCAGATGCGATGGCGATAGTGAGGAAGTTTGGAAAGCCAGATTTATTCATTACGTTCACCTATAATGCGGGCTGGCCAGAAATACTTAACAGCATTCATCTCTGGGAAACGGCTAATAATAGGCCTGGTATTGAAGTGAGAGTTTTCTATTGCAAAGTAAAGGAATTGCTACGGTTGATTAATGTTAAGGAAATTTTTGGTAAAAGCATATCTATATACAGTGGAATTTCAAAAACGAGGTCTCCCGCACATCCATTTACTCTTAATATTAACGGAAGATTGTAAGTTTCGAGAAATTTCAGACATTGACAGTGTGGTGTCAGCCGAAATACCAGATCTCGAGGATGAAGCGCTATACGAGTTGGTAAGGCGTCATATGGTACATGGCCCTCGTGGATCTTTGAATCCTGCTTCAGTCTGTATGAAAGATGGCGTATGTAAGAAAGATTTCCCTAAACAGTTTCAGGAAGAGACCAAAGATAATGCCAATGGTTATCCTTCGTATAGGAGAAGAAATAATGGACGGATTATTATAAAAACAATTCTAGGCATTTGCATTGAAATCGATAGTCGATTCATTGTTCCCTACAATCCATTTCTTTTACTTTACTTGCAAGCTCATATTAATGTTGAAATATGCTCAAGTGTTCGGAGTGTTAAATACTTCCACAAGTATCTTATATATTAAAATCCACAAGTATGTGTTGCATTGTTAAAATATGTCCTGAAGGCGAAACGGTGAACTACGATGAAATGAATTCTTTCCTAAATGCTAGATATGTAGGTCCAACAGAAGCCGCATTGAGGATATTTTCATTTCACATGCATGAACAGTCACATTCTATCGTGCGATTACCAGTTCACTTGCCAAACTTGGAAAATATCTATTTTAAAAATGATAACGCTCCTGATATTTTACTTCAAGCACAGTTGCGCAACACGGAATTACAAGCGTGGTTCAAGTTAAATCAAGATTCGCAAGCCAGAAGTCCGTATATATATCCTGAAACACCAGTACATTACGTCTGGAATAAGAGCAACTGCCAGTGGCAAAAAAGAAAAAAAAATGTTTCAAAAAGTATAGGCAGAATGTATAATGTTTTGCCTACAGAAACAGAAAGGTATTATTAACGCCTGTTATTGCTTCACGTCATAGGTGCTACCAGCTTCCAGGATCTACGAACATACCTTTAAAGAACCAGCTAAGGAGCGAGGTTTGCTGATTGACGATTCTGAATGGCAGCGTTGTTTGGTAGAAGCGTCACAATTTCAGATGCCTTCTCAGTTACGACAACTATTTTCTTACATATGTATCTTTCAGACCCTTTCAAATGTAAGATAGTTATGGGACATTTTCAAGAATTCATTATCAGAAGATTATCTGCAGTTTCACGAACCTAACATTGCATATCAGTTCACTCTTATACATATTTCTAATACATTAAAGTTCCATGGTCTTCCCATTACTTCTCTCGAATTGCCAGCTCTTATTGATAATTTCCCTCAGACAAATTTACCAATGAATTATCCAAAACTTAATGAGGATCAATTAAGTCGGATGATAAACCATGCAAATGGAAACCAAACGGCTATAATGACAGAAATTTTGGGGTCAGTACAAAACAGCAATGAAAGGATGAGGGGGGCACCGGGAAAACATTTCTTTACCAATGCTTGATTCACAGTTGCACAAATTTGGGGTTAAATGTAGTTTCTGTTGCATGGACTGGTATTGCAGCAATGTTACTACCTCAGGGGCGCACTGTACACAGCCAGTTCAAGTTACCTCTACATTTACATGAAAGTTCTGTATCAGGAATAAAAGTTAACAGCAAGGAAGCTTTTTATATTCGTTCAGCAGAACTTATCATCTGGGATGAAGCCCCTATGGATAATAAGCACGCGTTGATGTGTGTAAATCGGTTGCTCAAGGACATCATGAATAACGACGTGCCTTTCGGAGGAAAAATTATCATCTTAGGTGGAGATTTTAGGCAGGTATTGCCTGTTGTGCCTCACGCAACTAAAGCAGCATCGGTCCAAATGTCAGTAAGGTTCTCTCCTTTGTGGCCATTATTCAAAATTTTTAAACTCAACAAAAATATGTGAGCGGATACAGATCAACGTGACTTTGCAAACTTCTTGATACAAATTGGTAACGATGAATACTCTCACGTCGATGGAGAAAATTCAGAATTAGTCCCACGCTGAAAAATATTTCACGCTTTTCAAAAATAGCGATTTTAGCACCTAAAATGAACATTGTAAAGAAATCAATGACAAAGTTTTAGACCTAATCTCAGGATCATCGAGAACTTACATCAGTGTGAATAATTTGATTACTGAAGAACTTCTACAATTCCCAATAGAATTTTTAGAAGCATAGGCATAAGTGGATTGCCACCTCATATCCTTCGACTAAAAGAAGGCTCAATTGTGATTTTGTTGAGAAATATTAATGTTACCCAAGGTCTGTCGAACGGTACTAGACTGTTGGTTTGGAAGAGGCATGACAATTGCTTACACCTGGAAATTATTACTGGCGTAAATGTTGGAAACAATGTCCTACTCCCTCGCCTTGACCTCACGCCATCAGATACTTCTATGCTATTTTCCTTCAAAAGGAGGCAGTTTCCAGTACGTTTGGCTTTTTGTATAACTATCAATAAAGCTCAAGGTCAAACACTAGATCAAGTAGGCATTTATTTACCACAACCGGTGTTTAGCCACGGACAAATTTACTGTATGTCGCACTATTGCGAGCAAAATCCTTTCATGACGTCAAAGTTCAAATAGAACCAAAAGGCAAGCGAACAGCAAAAATGTCGAATGGAAGGAAGTACTATTAGAATTTTGAAACGATGTTGCGGAGGATCACAGACCTCAGCAAACGGGGCACAGATTAAATAACAATTATACAAGGACGTCCGCATCCCTAATACGATAACTGTCCTGTGGTAATGGTAAAAAAAATACTATTGTCCTACATCGGTGATTAATATACTACATCCTGTTATTTCATTCCCTCAGTTCTATAACAAAGATATACTCAAAATCAAATTTACAGCTTAATAAATATTAATTCCTTCTGTGTGAGTTATCTTTTCATTTCTCATCAATCGCCTTTACTTACTATTCTATCTGTAGGGGTGGAGGCGATAGCTGTCTTTACAGAGTTGTGCAAATTATTAGATTCAATGCCAGTTTTCCAAAATTGCATTTTTACTTTTCACGGTTTAATGCACTAAATATGTTTACAAGGCGAAGAAATTACTTCAAATGTTTAACCAAGACTCCTAATTATATTTTCATTTAGGAAACTCAAATTAAAATGATTTTTTAGAATTTTCACTAACAGATGAGCCTTGCAAATGCAAAATGCCACACGTTTCGTTTTTATTACTTCACTCTACTTTACGTGTGAATTTAGAGCGGAGGGATTCGGGGTCTTTTAACTGATGAACGCTATTGAACTATTCAAAGATTCATGAACTATGCATTGAAATCACCTGACTTGAATTCTAAAGTCAATGAAAAATTGAAAATGGACCCAGCTCAGATATCCCTCGGAATCCAATAATCTGAAAGTTTCCAGACGCAATTCCTTATGGTAAAAGGTGTAATTCCACGGGAGAGGAAACACTACTAAGTAGGACAACAAAAGAAGTTGGTCAATAAAATGATTTTGAATAAAAGTAATTATGACTAATTAAAATTATTTATTTAATTATTCATTTGCACACCTCTATATGTTAACCAAGAGTTACATCTCTAAATTCAAATATAAGAGACCAATCTTTTATTTTAAATTTATACTATTGTTCATAAGTAGACAAAACACCAAATTGTACCGCTGTAGCCTTAAATTGTGTGGATATCTCTATCTACTTAGTATAAAACTAAGTTCCCAATTCTTGGATGTAACGGGTAATCTCGAGAGCAACTTGATGGATTTTGATACGGTTTTCACCATTCTGTAAAGGATTTCTCGATGAAGGATTAGGTAGAAAAACATCTATTTATGAACAAAAGAAGCCGAGCATTTACGATTTCAGTGAATTGAGTTGAAGAAAAACCTAACGTCCTTGTGTCTTTTAAGCTTACACGGTAAACCGTTAAAAAATATCGATATTCTCAGAGAATTGTTCAGCATGAAAAGTTCTGCAAGAAAGTCCGCGACAGCTCCCACATCGAACACTGTCATTGTTTTTACGTTTTCAATTCTTCCAGCAATCTCCATTCAGTGGAAATTTAAATTACCAGCTTCAGAGTGAGTTTACGAGCTTGCGAGCGACCTAACACCCTAGCTTCAGCCAGCATACAACTGCCGAGTCGTGTCGAGTTAATTCTTCAGAGAAGAGTATATCTTATGTGTTTGGAGTTGGCTGTTCACCTCGGCTTTTCAGAATTGCGTCTGGAACCTGACGTCCGTTCGCCTTTTATTCTTACGCAGGGTAAATAGTGGGACACACACACAGAGGACTGGCAGATACCCACACAATTGATCTCATAATTCTACTTCATCATTTACCCAAAAGCGACGGTACCGTAAATGTCTGTTCAGGTCACTAGCATGAAGACATGCAAATGTCATATGCACAGAAGTGCTGTAGGATTGTTGAGTGAATGCTGCGGAGCAGCACGGGTCTTCTAGTTACTCTTTAAGTTTTCGGTATAATGCAAGTGTGAGTGTTCCGAGGGAAGCCATTCAACCCACAAGATAGTGGGAAGTGTTCAATCATCTTTGTCCCGACATATCCCCAATTATAAAAGCGACACCCAATGGTGACAACGCAATATGCGGCAGTTACAGTACCAGTCAAACGTTTAGGGCCACATAAGAAAATCATGATGTATCACCTAAAACCAAAACTTGTGACACGAGCTCTGCGATTTTTTTGCTGAGCGCTTACATCTGATAGAATATGCACTTCCTGATTTCGTTCAATTGGGCGAAGTATTGTAGAAGCTATGATATTTTTAATGTTGAAGGTCACACCAAAGAATCACCATTTTCAGAGATATAATATATTGTATATTCCCACTGGTTGCAAGTATTGGCACCAATGATATTTTGTAGACGTAGCAATAGTTAGGGATCATTGTGTTTAATTCCGAAAAAATGCAGCTGACCTTTTTTTTTGCGGGTTTATGCTTTTTCAAGCCAGCGCCAACATGGTCGTTTTTTCCTTGATATAGTCAAACTTGCCGTAATAGATCCCACAAGCCAGAAATTTGTACTTGGTTGTCATCTGTTGAGTGAAAGCTGAACTACTAGACGAGACAAGTTTGCAACATGTACTGTAAGTTGGAAAATAGTTACAAGGGACGCAAAACCCATAACATTCTTCTTCTTCTTTCTTCTTTTCTAATCACCCACTTTGGGGTTCGTCAGATCAATCACTTATTTGATGTTTGTGCTCTCATTTTCTCTCAATACTTATTCATTCTGTCCGATTTCGTCTCCCTTTCCTCTTCTGATATCTGCATCGGTTTCCTGGTGTCTACTCTGACGTACTCAGAGCCTTGTCTTTGGTCACGGATTGACTGGACACTTATTATTATTATTATTATTATTATTATTATTATTATTATTATTATTATTATATTGTAATAATTTTATTGCTCATTTATCGATTTACAATGAATATTCATTTTCGAACAGGGATAAATTCTGAACTCTCTACCCCTCCGTACGCCCCTGATTGATTTTTAATTACGTCGGCGACGAAGTCTATGAAGGCGGAAACGTTACCATGAATAGGCCATTCTAGAATAGTCAATCAAGGTGGTTGATTCAGTTGACTTTCAAAGCTCATTATAGAATTAAGAAAACAAGCCTACGAAACTCCAGATGTAATTAGTCATTAGTTTTGATTGGCACTATTATTATTATTATTATTATTATTATTATTATTATTATTATTACATTGTAATTCTATTGCTCGTGTATCAATTTACAATGAATGTTCATTTTCGAACAGGGATAAATCCCAAGCTCTCTGCCCCTCCGTACGCCTCAGATAGATTTTTAGTTACGTCGGTGACGACGTCTATGAAGGCGGAAACGTTACCAGGAATAGGCTATTCTAGAACAGTCAATCAAGGAGGTTGATTTGGTTGACATTCAAAGATCATTATGGAATTAAGAAAACAAGCCTATTAAACTCCAGATGTAATTAGTCATTAGTTTAAATTGTTTTCATCCGTACAAGATATTGGCTAGTTACAAGACAGCATTATAAACAACTCCATGCATACTCGTAGGGTATAGCTGCACAACTTAATCCAGTTCACGCAAGAACCACTGCTCAGATTTACATGACATTTTACATGGAAGTAGCTGATTTACCTGGTTAACATATGGGCTACTTTTGATTTCGATACCTTGCACTATTTAAAGACGGCGACCATTTTATTGACGTCACTACACCCTTTGGTTTCAAACTTTCATATTTCAATTTCAAATAAAAAAGAACGCTAAGAATGAGGAAACTTTTGATGGCATAAACGAGGTTTAAAATTTAATTTTCTATCCAAAAGGTCCTTATCACTTTTCGTGTATCTCCAACGGTTAGCGAGTAAAACCCTACTTTGTGCTATAAAACACGGCTAACGCCGAGCGGTGTAGTTGGACAAAATGTTCCCTCCGTGCAGCATCTCGCCTATCCCCTGTTTTAACTGTCACATTCACATTTTAATTTATGTATGACCCGTAGCGAAGCACGGGTACTCCAGCTAGTATTGAAATAAATAGTTCATTTTTCGGATGCTTAAAGCTTTAGTGTTTACCAGCATAGTAGGTGCACTTTTTAAAGATGTTACCGTGCTTTTAGCGGGCTGTAGTTGTTTGAGGGCTGCGAACGTATTTGGGTTTGGTTTTGTCTTGTATATTTGGATCCGATGATGCTCGATTGACGAGCGAAACGTATGCAATTAAACCTCCACCATTTGTTAGAGAAGAGCAATTCTGTTGATAGAAGCGTGAAAACCACGGAAAACTATTTCTAAGACAGCTGAGGTGGGAAACAAACCTATCCCTTCCCAGTTTTGCCTCACTAGGCTGAGTATACCCCGTTGCAACCCTCAGATTAGAATTAAATTTCTTGGCAGAGTCTGGAGATGGATCAGGATTCTCAATATGATGATGATGATAAATGTTGTTTTAAGGGGCCTAACATCTAGGTTATCGGCCCCTAATGGTTTGGGTGATGGTGAAAGATGAGATGAAAATGAAAACTTGAACTAATACTAACTACTAACTTATATACTACAAGAAGAAATGGTAAAAAAAAGGATAAGGCAAATAAAGGACAGGAAGAAAGGAAATGCCATCAACCCTCGAAGAATGAGGATTGAGGGACTTGGAGGGAAGGAGCGCCATGAAAGGCGGATAGGAAAGGGAAAGAGGAACGGCCCGCCCCAAAGTCAGAGCGAAAAGGGGACAAAACGGATCCAGCTCAGGAATCCCCCGGGAGCGCCAACTTCCAAACTCACCAGCCGTGAGCCCCTGAGGGTGTAGCAATATCCAAGGTAAACCAGAAGTGGTGGGGCTACATACACCCTGCCTCCTTGAGGGTCTTGTGCAGAAGGCAGGAGATAACATGAAAAGAACGTTTTTAATAGAAACTCTTATTAGTATGTTGTTGATTATTTAGGGTCTTTGCGACATCGTGGCCATGTAGCCCCGTGTACTTGGTTGAGTGTAGAAGTTGTCTGATAACCTGTGTCCCTGTGATAGCTGTATTAGTGTGTGTATTTTTAATCTAGGTAGGATTTGTGTAGGAAGTGTCTGTGGCCTTAAGTTAGGTAGCCTACCATTTGTCTGGAGTAGACGTTTTAAACCACGGAAAACCACAACCAGAATGGCTGAGGAGGCAATCGAACCCACCTCCCGAGGATGAATGTACCCCATTCGAGCCCTCAGACCAGAATTAAATTTCTTGGCAGAGCCAATAATGCTAGCCACTACGCATCGAGGCGGGCGTACTAGTATGTGATGTTGCCCCCGCATAGAACCGCACTTACATACATGGAGATCGCATCTTGTGATTAAAATAGCTATTACGTGCATGTAGAGTTATGAAGGACTTCATTTACGTATCGACATGAATATGAGAGAGAGCTTGTTCGGCTGACATCCAGAGCTCAGTGGAGACCATATTTAGGTGTTTAACATGGCAACGTGCACACTTCGCGACATTAAAGCTCTGTTTTAATCCGGTCTTCCTAGTGTTGGATATTGAAACGGTTCCTTTTCTCAAGGAACACACATAGGTTAGTTGCATGACCACCTCTTGCTGGTGCGGCATTGCAGGGAGTCGAGCACTTGTGCATTTTGGATTCTTTGTGGTGCTCCAGCAATGGGTTGCCGGGCCTTTGCCCTATGAAGTTTCTGTTTCTGTATGTCAATATCTTGGAAAGCAAAACTTGGACACTATAATACAGCAATCAAACCGGATGCGTGGTAGGCATCAGAATCTTGAATCATTGGTGGTGGATCTTTAACCAAAGACATAGAGAAACATGAAAGGAAAATTTTAAGAATAAGTTTGGCCCAGTTTGTATGGTTTAATCGCGAATAAAGTATATTTAAAAGTTTCAACTTTGCTTGGCCGTCATGTTTCGTAGTTAACAGGTTTTTGAAAGTCTCATAGGTGAAGTTCTAGTAGTGCCCTTTATCACCGTACACAATTTCAGGGTAATATCAGTAATTGTTTCAGAGATAAAGAATGCGGTGAAATATTTAGCACAGCCGCCATGTTGGATTGGTGAGACATAATAAAATTTGAAGGGCACGGTCGGGGTCGGCCAAAATATTACTATGACCTTACCGAGTTTCATTATCGCTCCATTGGAGGAGGGGGGGGGGGGGGGAGGAGGAGGAAACACACACACACACACACACGGACGGATACAAAGTGATCTCATAAGCCTATTTTTAGCCTATTTTCAATTTTGAAAAAATAGGCTTATGAGATCACCTTTCGTCCGTGTGTGTGTGTGTGTGAGGTGTGTGTGTGCCCCCTCCTAATAAAATCTAAACGGCTGGAGCGATTTCAATGAAACTCGGTAAGTTCATAGCGCTATTCCCGGCGACCTCGACCGTGCCCTTCAAATGTTGTTACGTCTCACCAATCCAACATGGCGGCTGTGCGAAATATTTCACTAGCATTCAATATCTCTGAAACTATTACCGATATCGCCATGAAATTGTGTACGGTGATAAAGGGCACTACTAGAAGTTCACCTATGAGACTTTTAAAAACCTAGTGACTACAAAACCAACATGGCGGCCAAGCGAATTTGAGACTTTTAAATAGACTTTTCTCGCGATTTAACTATCCATACGTAATGACACTTGGTACAGCAATTGTTTATACACATTGTAATGCACTGGAGTCTATTTTAGTTCAATTGTTTACATAACCTCAAAATGGCGGCTGTGCGAAATATTTCACTGACATTCTATATCTCCGAAACTATTACAAATATCACCCTGCAATTTTGTACGGTGATAAAGGGTGCTGATACAAGTTTACCTATATATATTTCATAAACCTGTAAAGTACAAAACGAACATGGCGACCAAGCGAATTTGAAATAATTTAATAGACTTTTCTCGTGATTTAACTCTCTGAGCGCAGTGAAATGTGGTACAGTAAATGACTTTGCAGATTGTAATGCACTGCCATCTAATTTAATTCAATTGTTTACATAACCTCAAGATGGCGGCTGTGCGAAATATTAAAATTAAGTTTTTATTTCTTGTGTCGTAATCATGCGATCGAAGTGAAAGTTTGAATAATGAACCTAGGCAATAATTGTCCTTGAATGGTACATAACTCTATGGCCTATACATATAACAATCCTAAATGGCGAGCTTCCGAAATATTTAGACGGTTCTCAATATCTATGAATCTTTTACAGCAACCAAACTGATGTTTTTAATGTTCATAGAGACTATGAACATATGTTCACCTATAGGACATTCAGTAACCTGGTGAGCACAAATCCAACATGGCGGCGACGCGAAGTATAAATATTTAAATGGACGTTTCTCGCGAATTAACTATCCGAGTGCCGTGAAACGTTGCACGTTAAATGCTTATACAAATGTTGATCCACTGGCATCTCATTTATTTCAATTGTTTGCATAATCACAAGATGGCTGCTGTGCGTAATTTTAAAATCTCGTTTTTACTTCTTGTGTTCTAATCATGCGATTGAAGTTTGAATACCACACGTACACAATAATCTTAATGTAATAGTACAAAAATAAAAATCCAACCTGGCGACCATCTGAAATATTTAGACGGTTCTCAATATCTACGAATCTGTTACAGCAATTAAACTGAAATTTTGTATGTTGATAGAGACAATTAACATGAGCAGGATACATGAAAATAGGCCGTATAGTTCTTCCCGGAACCACTTGTTTATAAATGAAAAAAGGCTAATAATGTTTGATGGGATGAGAAGCAAGTGCAGCTAAAAGAGGAAGCAGCATCCACTCATTTCAAGAGTCCTAAAATTAGAATCGACGACAAAGTTTCGGAATGTATTAACATAAAGATTTGAAACACGTGCAAGTGAGATTGGTCGGTGAACAGGCAAAGGAACATCAATAAATAATTCATGCGACTTGGCAGAGACTTGAGGTCCTCAGTGCAATGTGGAGTGGCACAAGCCACTGCAGCATACAAGAACCACTCCGGTTCTCTCGGAATATGCCGTTTTGACATTTAGTTCGTTTTAATAAACTATTTATTACCTCAAGTCGATATTTAGTACATTGAAACTGTACCGGCTTCGGTCACTGTGACCTCCTTCAGCGTGGTATAGGATAAGTAACTGTACAGTAGCATACAACTTAATACAATTTTTGTTATGATAGAGGATACTATAAATAATTTTGTTCCAAAAGCTCACAGAGTAAAATTTCAAAGACCGGATCTGTTACTACATAACCAATACATTTCTTACCATTTCATAGTAACTTCGTCACACCTATTTCCAAAGTTCTCTCTACCTGGCAAATATACGTCAACCATCATTTATGACCTGACTTATTCAGCATATATATTTTCACATACACAGCTCTTCAATTCAACGCTGTTTTATCAAGACTTTTTTATGCTTTATTAACAACATTTTTGTAACAGATCTGATTTTTGAAATTTTACTCCGTCAGCTTTCGGAACAAAAATATTTATAGTATCCTCTATTATGACAAAAAAAAATATGTGAAGGTGTATGTTACTGTACAGTTACTTATCCTATACCACGCTGAAGAAGGGCACAATATGACCGAAACCGTTACGGTACTAAATATTGACTTAAGGTAATAAATAGTTTATTATAATTAATAGGCCTAAAGCCTCCGTGGCTTAGGTGGCAGCACGCCGGCCTCTCACCGCAGGGTCCGTGGTTCAAATCCCGGTCACTCCATGTGGGATCTGTGCTGGACAAAACTGAGGCAGACAGGTTTTTCTCCGGGTACTCCGGTTTTCCCTGTCAAAATGTCATTCCAGCAACACTCTCCACTATCATTTCATTTCCTCTGTCATTCATTTAATCATTGCCCCAGAGGAGTGCGTCAGGCCTCGGCAACCGGCACAGTTCATATCCTCGCCGCTAGATGGGGGCTTCATTCATTCCATTCCTGACCCGGTCGGAGACTGGAAGCAGGCTGTGGATTTTCAATAGGCCTACGTCAATAAGGAATCAGGCTTATCATGGTCATTTTATGTCATTTTATTTAGTTCGTTGTTGTTGTTTCATTTGAGGGGCTTGGACATCGTGGTAATTTACCCCCGTGTGTAATTTTGTCTGATAACGTGTCTTATTGTGATGGCTGGATTAGTGTGTGTATTTGTAATTCAGGTGAGGATTAGGAAGGAAGCGACCGTGGCCTTAAGTTAGGACCATCGTGGCATTCGCCACGGAAAACCACTTCCAGGGTGGCTGAGCTGGGAATCGAACCCACATCTTCTAAGTGTACCCTGCTCCAGCGCTCAGACCAGAATCACATTTCTTGGCAGAGCTGAGAATCGAACCCGGAACTCTCCAGTGACAGCCAAGAAAACTACCCACTACACCACGACCGGGTATCATTAGTTACTAACCGAATTCATATTTTATTTGTTATTTTTGTTAATTCATTTGACGGGGTGGGACATGTCGGTCTAAGCCTAGTGTAGTTGGGTGTGTGTTGATCTTGTCTCCTAACCTGTATTTGTGCGATGACTCTAGTAGTGTGTAGGGACATGGAGGTGTAGGTGCCTCGGGACTTGAAGAAATGTACTATCCTCTCATTTGCCTGGAGGGAATGTTGGAAAAGTCCGTGGATAAACCACAACCAGGATAGTACCGGGAATCGAACCTCCGATCTTTGGACTTGCTTCAGCTGCCCTCGCGTACGTGGTGCACGATTTTACGAGCACGGCTATGCCGCGGGACAATTGTTATTTTAGTAACCAATGCCACCACATTTCCGCAGCACAGTTAACCGTAATTGGACTTTCACGACAGCACTAATGATACATCGAGGCTTTCAGCAATTACGTCTATTGAACAAACAGTAAACCTCCGTGGCTTAGGCGGCAGCACGCCTGCCTCTCATCGCTGGGTCCGTGGTTCAAATCCCCGTCACTCCATGTGAGATTTGTGCTGGACAAAGCGGAGGCAGACAGGTTTTTCTCCGGGTACTCCGGTTTTCCCTGTCACAAATTTCATTCCAGCAACACACTCCACTATCACTTCATTTCATCTGTCATTCATTTAATCATTGCCCCAGGGGAGTGCGACAGGCTTCGATAGCCAGCACAGTTCATCTCAAGATGGGGGCTTCAATCAATTCATTCCCTGACCCGGTCGGTCGACTGAAAACAGGCTGTGGATTTTCATTTTCATTGAACAAACAGAATGTCAGACGTACGAAGGACTCGATCCGTGATCTCCAACTAATGCGGAGACATTTTAGTTCTCATGCCAAGGGTAGGAGTAAAGATTCAAGAAGAAATAATGACAACTCTGGAGAATATTGCTGACGACATTGTCATCTTAACCTATTTACCAGAGGATTTGAATGAGATTTAAAATGGTGTAGACTCCATCTTGAGGAAAGAATTCCTGACAAAAACCAACAAATGTAAAAATACAATAATGGAATGCTGCCGAAATAAATCAGAATTCCCATGGACGTCAAATTGGCAGGTGAAAAGATAAAGTAGGTAGGTAAATGGACACCTCGTATTATTTAATGCACAATTGATAATTTGGAAACTCAACGGCACCGTTGATTAAACTACTCAGTTACGCTGGTGTGACACGGCGAGGTTAGATTAATATGAGCAGGCATACTATTAATGGCACCACGACAGCCAAACCTCTCTTCCTCAAGGGGACGCAGTGGTGTGTACCTTCTACCTTCAGTAAACAGAGCGAACATTACATATCAAGTTTGTGCTGGCCTAAACAAACTGCTGCCAGGGAAAAGAACAAACATTACTGGGCTGCATCGAAAATTAAGGGGTTCCATTCAATGCAGTCCAAGGAGGATATATGGGTAGAGCTGCAACTTAATGCAAAATTTTGACCCCAACCTATTGCTCGACGCAAATAGTTCCAACTGACAATATGAGATGGCGTGACGATGCACTCTCGAGCGCGATCCGTCCCCGACCTGGCCTACTTGCTCCTCTCCCCTCCCAGCCCGTGCCTACCCCTCCCTTTCCCCTACTCTATCCCCCCACCTCTACTTTATATTCCTTTCTTTCTTTCATATTTTAGTAATTGGTCTAATAATAGGCGATTTCTTCCCCCTGTGATATCAGGTAAAGAAGAAAACATAGGCTCTATCAGAATAGTTGTGGATGTTTCCACAAATCACATAGCATGACATAGGCCTACCCCACAGATATGTACAAATAGAAAGAGTAGGCTACTATACTACAATATTAACAAGATGTTCAGCAAAGAACATATCGCCTACTTTCTCCTAAATGTATGGGTATATTTATAACTCTTTGTCCTCATCCCTAAAACCACCTCTACCACCATGTAGTGTTTGTTTTCTTTTATATTGATAATTAGCCAGTAAGTGTCAAAATCAATATTATATACTTTATGATGATTGAATAACAAAACTACTAACTTATTGTAATGCATTCACGTCCGTTAATCTCTATATTAAGCCAGCCTGCAAACTTAAGGATCTATCGTTTTGGGTACCTTCCCCTTAAAAAATCCGCGCCAATCACAGTAGGTTGGTGCTACGACCTAGCAGTGAATTCATATTTATCTAGTACGCCTCTGGGTGTTCAACGAGTAGGCAGTTTAAAGTAGCCAGGAGGGAGGCGATCCAACTGGCAGTGTTTAATGATAGAGCGTACAGTCACTCGTCCTGCTAGAAGGACCTTCCGGAAGTACTTTTGTACACAGCGGTGCGTCCTTCCAGCAGAACTTTGGACCCTTATGGCAAATGTTTGAACTGGCCTTCCAGCAGGACGCGTCCTTCCGGCAGTACTTTGGGTTATCAGAGCGTAATAATATTGCAGTTCTGGTACTGGGCAAACAATATAAGTCTGTAAATATTCTAAAATATTCAATATGACTCATATTGACTAATACAATAACTGTCTCTTAACAACATATTGACTCTAAAATATATAAACGTATAAAGTATAAACGTGTTTTCTTATAGTACAGAGACTAAATAAATGTATGAGCGACGGCGCGTCCATCACTCGAGAATAAATAAATTAAAAAAAGCCTAGTTGTGTTTTTGTCAATATCCCACTGCACAGTTGCACAACTACACGTAATTTAAACTACAGTACCATGACATTTACTGATGTCATAATTACTAGCAAATAACGAGCGACTCCATGCATCTCCGCTGTTTGGAGCATCGAAATAGGTAGCAAAAACATAAACACAGTCACCATTACGTATAATCGCCGCCATTACTGAACGGTCAGAGCTACCAACTTCAGACTTGCATGCGCTGATTCGTTACATTTCCCTCTATATAATGGAAAAAAGAACGGTCCTGCCAGCAGGACGCTTCGTCCTCATATAAGCAATTGAATTACGTACTCAAATGAGGACCTAACTTCCTGCCGGCAGTGCCTTGTACGTTCTATCATTAAAGGTAATCGGAGCGCGATCGTGGCTAATAGTCGAACTACCAGTATTACAAAATTGCCATACTTTAGGAGGCCAGGTATTGACACAGCGGTATATTTGGAACAATACTACCCACATAACCCACAAGAGGACAGCACCGTACAGAGACATTAAGAAGGCTGTGGTTGATAACAACGTGTATCTAATTCTTCTATTCTTCTTTTCGTAATGTCTTCTGTTTATGTGCAATGCTGGGACTGTGATTTTATTAATAAACGAGTGTATACATTAGCCTCCCCTTTGAGCTAAATGCCATTTTATTCAGTATCTGTGAAAAGAGCTTGTGCACATCATTTGTAAAAGAATTCAAGAAAAAAAAAGTCAACTGTAGCAGTATTCGATCCCCGGTCAACTGCGTGACAGGCTAACACGCTAGCCCAGAGCTAAACATATCCGTAACATCATGGCGATCTTAACTGATATATTAGATTCAACCTGTTGGCAAATAATGACTTGAAATAAACTATTTCTTCACTGCAGTACATCTTCATTATAGATCATTTCATACAAAGTTTATATTATTGTATCAGTAGGGTATATCGCATACAACATACTAAAACTACTGAAATATAAGACAGGCTCATGAGGACAGCTGCCATCTTGTCGTGTGGCAGATACAGCTCAGCTCTTTTAAGCCAGTAATACAGAATAATATTATAATATTAAATTATAATAAATAACGGATCACGACCTTCAGGATAGCTTAAACCACCCTAGGCTTGATAATCTGAATTGGTGGGTCTTAAGCTATTGATTATAATGGTTGCATAATTCACACGGCCACCATCCTGAAATGGCAAGGCCGATGACCTTGAAGTTTGGGTGAAAGACGCGTCCTATATAAAGGTATGTTGTCACCAAATTTGGTAGAGATCGGATGATTAGTTTAGCCGTAATTTGAGTTTACGTTTTGAACGTTTGAGTGGCCGCCATTCAGTTTTGGTAAAGATGGCGGCGATATAAAGTATGGCACTGAGGTGCCCTATGCTAGAGCTACCTCTGTACCAAATTTCGTTCAATTCGGTTTCACCGTGTTCGAATTGATAGGGGGGGACAGACATTCAGAGTACACTCACTCACTCACTCACACACACACACACACACACACACACACACACGCACACACAGACTCACACACACACACATACACACACACAATTTTTCGCCCTGTGTTGATCTCATAAGTCTACTTTCATTTTTTGCAAAAATCGAAAGTAGGCTAAAAATGAATGGTAAGACAAAATTACAGCTGCACTTATCACTCACCAGTATTATTTAATTGTCCGTGCTGTACTTCCTATCAATCGAATTAAGAAATATCACGTTTGAATTACGGGAAGCGTTGGAACAACCAGCCACCAGCTCTTACTTTGAATTATATCGATAGTATCTGATATCGTTTTCGAGCGCAGTGTATCGACTAAAATCGATGTGTGATTCAATATAATTCAATTTCTTCGTATAATATTGTTCGAAACCGATTGTATTCCTTTCTGAGCACTGCAATATGTATTTTCTATTGATATATATTCAAATATTAATTAAATATCTTACAACATTAACAAGAATACTCACCAATTTTCCGATTTTGCTGCCATCTATAGAAGTACAACACAACTACATCGTCGTACGCGATGACAGCTAGCGTTTTTAACGTTGTCAGCAGGTACTACTACAAGGCAAGCTAGCGTTGGTACCAAAACACCCTATAAAGTTTCACCCGGTCGATGCAGTCACTGTGCGAGATGAGTCTTCAAACCTCACCTGATGAAGAAGAAGACCACGCGCTCCGTAACGATTGGATAATCAATCGGCTTGCCACGGTGGGCGAGTGGTTAACGTGTCAGACTACCAACCCCAAACTTACAGGTGGTAAGTGATTTTTGAAAGGTGACAAAAATCACGACATGCATGCCTTAGGTTGTTGGCATGTTAAAGAACCCATTTGAATTCAGTAGGCTGTGTTCATAATGGCAAAATTAATCTCGTGATTTTCCGCCAACACGAAGTTCCTCCATTCTCTACTAGAAAGCGCTATAGTGTCAAGGAGCTTAGATATCTAACCTCCTTGACATTAATAACGTTCCAAGGAACGACGAAATTCTACATGCAAGCTGCCCTCTGGGTGTCAAATAACATAGCTTGCATCCGGCACCCGAGGCCATACGATATTATTATTATTATTATTATTATTATTATTATTATTATATCAATCAATCAATCAATCAATCAATCAATCAATCAATCCTCCCTTTCAAAACTCAAATGTTGGTAGTAATGTCCATAGTTTAATTTAAATGAATGATTTGTATTCCAGAGTGATACAATACAATCAGTAACATACTGTATCATGGATTTACTGACCGGGGTAGTTGCTACGTGCGTTAAGGCCTGGGTCATGGGACCAGGCTATCTCCACTCTAGGTTCCAATCTCACCATCGGCCGTCCTTGGAGTTGTTTACCGTGGTTTCTTATTTTTTCACTCCAGGCGAATGCCTGAACATTACCTTCTAATAGCCTTTTGTCTCTACATTCATCTTTCATTTCTAATGAGGAAGGACATCTGGCCTTATAATCCATCCACCATGTAGAGACTAATAATCTCATATCACCCCCTCCCGGAGGAACGGAAATAGTAAGGGGTAGAATTAGGCCTACGTAAATTTAATCATGGATCTATGTTGCGAACATGGGCTACGATAAGATCGAACCTATGATCTCCGCACTGGCTGTTGCTCACCACCAGTCATGGAGCGTGATTTAACGCGCACGGCTACACACCCAAGTGCACGGGGTTGACGACTAATATGTCCCTAGCGTCCAAAATAAATTAACAATCTCTAAGTAAAATAATTATTTGTTAAATTGATCTTAGTATTCTTGCTGCTCTGAGGGCTGTAACGAGGTACAACCAGTCTCGTGGGGGCAGAACTGAGAAGATGTGGGTTCGATTCCCACCTCAACCATCCTAGAAGTGGTTATCTATGGTTTCCCCAATTCGGTTGTAGATGTTAATTCTTTTAGGGGTTTGGGGCAATCTTGGTCATCATCCCCGTGTAGTTTGATGTGTGTTGAGCTTGTCTGATAACCTGTATTGATGTGATGACTGTAGTAGCGAGTGTAACTCTGTTAGAGACAGGGATGAGGTAGGTGTACTACCCCGGCATTTGAAGTGAGAAAGAAAGAAAACGGGGGAAAACCACACAATCGGGATAGCATAGCCGGGATTCGAACCTGCAATCTCTGGACATTTCGCAGCTGCCCTCACAGCCGTGGTGCATGAAATAACTAATTAACGCCACTTCTACTCCAGATAAATACCTGAATCGTACCTACATTAAGCCCACGGGCGGATTCTACCTCAACCTCGTTGTCCCGGTTGGTTCCTCATTTTAGGGGCTGCGACAACGCGGTCATGTAGCCTCGTGTACTTTGGGTGTGTGTAGAATCTGTCTGATGGCCGGTGTTAATTATGATGGCTGTATTAGAGTGTGCTATCTGTAATGCAGGTAAGAACTGCAGACGATCAATTTCAAGTTACCATCAACGACACCTAGCTGTGAACTAGGCTTCTAGATGGCACCGCAACTGGCTCCTGGTAGCGTACGTTGGAACTTAATAGAGCGTTAATCTACAAATTTAGCTTCACCCAATTGTAGTCAGCAGAAGGTTGTTTTTCATGCCATAAATCTATAACATGGGCCTGCCGGTTTTATCCACCCTCAGAAGGATGGTATACTGAGGTATTTTTTAACGCTCTTAAAAATCCGCCAATTTTGGCCGGGTTTAAACCCGCAATCTTGGGCATAGAAGCTCAGCATGCTACCAACAACGCCACCGAAGCCGCCAAAAATTATACGTTAATCGACAGTATTCATATGAGTATTTTGTTGCCATAAAATAATGAGATATCAATGTTTTATTTTCATGTCGCGTCTTGTCGAGCTATAGACTATATCATTTTCAGACATAGAATTTAGACTAATACCAAGTTTAACATTGTCCGCCCTAATCCGCCATTTTGTTTTTTATTCATTCGAATTTAAATGTTACATTAGTTAAACGATTGAAAAATAGCAATTTTTTTATTTTTATTTTATAGATTCATTGTCACACCGTCTTTACTTTTGGATGAAAATGATAGTGACGAAACTATAGATGAAAGCGAAGATGAGGACGATGACCAACAGTTTGACACAGAATAAAGATATATTGATATTGGTTTCGTCGTGTCAAGATCGTTGTTGTCCCGCCCCCTTAAAACAATAATAACTAACTAACGAACTAACTAAACCCTGGCCCGAATTAAAAATACACGATATCAGAACGACAAGTTACACTAGCCGACAAAAAATTGCTTCTCTTACAAAAACAAAAAAGCTAGTTGTTTACTAAATTTTGAACAGGAAAACCGAAAATGACCTTAGAATTGGTTTATTATCTCTAGTCTTTTAGATACACTATTGTGATACACGTACTTCTGTAGTAAAAACAAATATTATATTAATATGATATCTGTACACAGCAGAAGTAACAATTTATAGTTTTAATTCACTCTATGTACGGTAAATTATGTTTTCTTCCCCAAGACAACGATTCCATAGAAGGCCAGACCTATCCCTGCTGTCCCATAAGAAGAAGGTTATTCACAAACAATAAACAAAATATGGTTGACAATGACTCAGGATTGCCAACTTACAATTTATTTAAATTAAAAAATCCTTAGTATTTTTCAAAAGTCCCTCAAATTCTCTAGCATTTAATGAAATATTGTTAAATGTCAGAACATTATTATTATAGCTAACCCAGCATTTTGATTCCCATATTCGTATTTCCCATGCTCGAATAAACTAGAATTTACTTTTTTGTTTTTGTTTCGGAAGCATTTTTACTGTTGGTTAGTGTTATCAGACAGATTCCAAACACATGCCTAAGAACAAGGAGCTACAAGACACGATGTTGCAAAGCCCTTAAAATAAATCAATATCAACGTCATCTTATTAAGAAAAACTATTGTATAAAGCTTTATGGAGTTCAAGTTCCTTGCCGTTTCTCATGTTTCAGAGACACTGGGGATTTGCCGTAGATGGTTTATTACGTAATAATGTTATTGGTTTTACGTCCCTTTTAACTACTGCAGCTTTTAGAGACGCCGGGGTTCCATAATTTTGCCCCGAAGGGGATCTTTAACGTGTCAGTAAATATACTGACTCGGCCCCCTCGCATTTCCGCACCCTCAAATGCCAACTGACTGCGCCATGAGTAGATCCTGCAACCTTGGACACAGCAGGCGAGAACGTTACCACTGAGCCACGCAGCAAGTCATAAGTTTTCTTTCTTAAGTGATCTACCCAATTCTGAGGGCGGGGGTCTGCGTGGCGTAGTCGGTAGAGGCGCTGAGCTTCTAACTGAATGGGAGTGGATTCGATCCCCACCCAGGTAGTAGATTTTAGAAACAAAACTACCACTTTTGGAAACGCAAACAGCCCTGGGGTTCGCTCAGCCTACACCAGAAATGAGTACTAGGGTAATTCCGGGGAACAAAGACGGCCGGGCATGGAGCTAACAACTCCATCCCATCTAGTGCCGATGTTACAAAACGAGGAAGCCTCTACCTTCCACTACTCCCAGGGCCTCCATGGCCTGTACGGAGTTGGCAACAATAATACCCAATTCTGATGCATTAGTGGCCCAACAACAAAGAGGGATTTTATCTTCAATCGGAACGAGACAGATTTGTATAATCGCGAAAATCTCAGTCAGCATCTCGGTTGCGCGCCAATGAAGCGCGACTTGAAGGCTCGCTCCACCGACAGCTCTACTCTATGAACGTCAAGAGCTAATTGTCCTTTTATTGTTGAATCCTCAAGCAAGGTCAGAGCAATGAACTTGGCTTCAACCGGTTATCAGATTGTAGATACCCGTGAGAAGAGAGACGATACGTCATATCCTCATGAAACTGCCAGCTAACTATTTCACATCGAAAATAAACTAACGATTTGGGTGCAGGCCACGAATTACTGAGAATGACTCGTCTTAGATTTATTATTATTATTATTATTATTATATTATTATTATTATTATTATTATTATTATTGACACCTCTATTACCCATTGTGCAAATACAGCCAGTTTATGAAAGGGTTCCCGTAAAGGGGAACATTTTATAAAAATTCTTATGAGAAACTTGGAACGTTTTAGAAAATAACCCACAATAAATCAAAATGTTTAGGTAATAATAATAATAATAATAATAATAATAATAATAATAATAATAATAATAATACATTACAGGAACTGCTTTGATATTACCAAGGTGCCTCAAGACAAAGTGCATCCTCAATCTCTGTTGGGACATATAATGTAGTAAGATGCAATTTCCGTAAAAAAACAAGTAGTTCTGTGAAGAACTATACAGCCTATTTTCATATAACCTACTTATGTTAATTGCCACTAGCAACATACACAATTTCAGTTTGATTGCTGAAATAGATTCGTAGATATTGAGAACCGACTAAAAATTTCGGACGGTCGCCATGTTGGATTTCATATATGTAGGTCCTAGAGTTATGTACTGTTACATGCAGATTATTGTGAACGTGTAGTATTCAAACTTCAATCGCATAATTAGGACACAAGAAGTAACAAGGAGATTTTAAAATTTCGCACAGCTGCCATCTTGAGGTTATGGAAACAATTGAAATAAATTAGATACCAGTGGATTACCATTCGTATAAGGATTTACTGTTCCAAGTTTCACTACACTCGGATGGTTAAATTGCGAGAAACGTCCATGTGAATTTTTATATTTCGCGTCGCCTCCATGTTGGATTTGTGAACACCAAGTTATTTAAAGTCCTATAGGTGAACTTAAGTTCATAGCCCCTATGAACATTAAGAAATTCAGTTTGATTTCTATAATAGATTCGTAGATATTCAGAGCCGACTAAATATTTTGGATGGTCGCCATATTGAATTGTTAAATGTATAGGCCATAGAGTCATGTACCATTAAAGGAAAAATATTGCGTAGGTTCAATATTCAAACTTTCAATTCGATCGCATGACTACATCACAAGAAATAAAAATTTAATTTTAAAATTCGCACATCCGCCATCTTGAGGTTATGTAAATAATTGAACTAAATTAGATACCAGTGCATTACAATGTGTATAAATATTTCCTGTACCAGATTTCAGTGCGTTTGGAACATTAAATCGCGAGAAAGGTCTATTTAAAATTTTCAACTTCGCTTGGCTGCCATGTTCGTTTTGTAGTTAACCGGTTTCTTAAAGTCTTATTGATGGACTTCCGTAGTGCCCTTTATCTCCGTAAAAGATTTCAGGGAGATACCGCTAATAGTTTCACAGATATGGAATGCCGGTGAAATATTTCGCACATCCGCCATCTTGTGGTTATGTAAACAATTGAACGAAGTTAGATGTCGGTGCATTACAATGTATATAAACATATGCTGTACCAAGTTTCATTGCGTTTGGTTGGTTAAATCGCGAGAAACTTCTATTTAAAAGTCGCAACTTCGCTTGGCCGCCATGTTCGTTTTGTAGTTACCAGATTTTCAAAGGTCACATAAGTGAACTTATAGTTGTTCCCTTTATCACCATACAAAATATCAGGGTAATATCGGTAATAGTTTCGGAGATATTGAATGCTGGTGAAATATTTCGCACAGCTGCCATGTTGGATTGGTGAGTCGTAACAAAATTTGAAGGGCACGGCCAGGGTCGCAGGGAATAGTGCTATGAACTTACCGAGTTTCATTGAAATCGCTCCAGCCGTTTAGATTTTATTAGACACACACACACACACACACACACACACACACACACACACACACACACACACACACACACACACACACACACACACACACACACACAAAAGGTGATCTCATAAGCCTTTTTTTTTTCAAAATTGAAAATAGTCTAAAAACATGCAATAATAATAATAATAATAATTCCCAGTCATCGATGAAAAGAAAAGAAAAATCCTATTGGAAAAAAATATTTGTTGTTGCTTTCTTCCAGGGGCTGCGACATTGTGGTCCTATAAGCCCCGTGTATTTGGGTGTGTATTTGTAATTGGGGGATAGGATTGGGAAGGGAGGCAGCCATGACCTTAATTTAGAAACCATCCCAGCATTTGCCTGGAGTAGAAATGAGGGAACCACGGTAAACCACTTCCAGGATGTCTGAGGTGGGAATCGAACCCTCTTCTTCTTCTCAGTTTTGCCCGTTCCAGCAAAATAAAATTTCTTGGCAGAGCCGAGAATAGAAGCCATACCTCCGGAGCGATAGCCATGAACGCTAGCTGCGACACCAAGGGGTGGTCGGGAGCACTCTGGGGCACAAGCTTTTTGAGGACAGACGACCTCTCAATAGCTATTACCCATTCAAGATTACATTACCACCAACTCTATGTTCTGTGATGAATAAAGTACGGTACCTAATAACATTGGGATATACAGCAAGAAATAAACGTTAGCACCTGCTTGTCAATAAATACCAGTGAAGACAGCAATAAACATAAAATAGCTCTGAAGAGAATCTATTATCCTTACTCTTGGCCAGAGACAAGAGTTTATGTAGCGTGCGGACGTACTCCAACAGAAACGATTCTAAGAGAAGAGCACAACTACATTGTGTATGCGAGTGCATTATCCCACTCCACTGGCCTAGAGTGTGGAACTTCTTATATGCTTGATTGAGTGAGACGTATGCATTAGCACTGGACTATGACATATTCACGCCAAGAAGGTATCCTTCTCACCTTGCGATGTTCACAGATTAGCTGATGATGATGATGATAATTGTTGTTTTAAGGGACCTAACATCTAGGTTATCGGCCCCTCACAGATTAGCGGTAGCAAGTGAGCCACCAAGCTCTTCTCACATCTGTACATATACAGGGTTATTCAAAATGATTGTCGGGGTTTCGTGATTTTTTTATAGAAAAAAAAACGGAAAACATACCGTTGCTATTGTTGCAGTGACGGTTAGACAAACTCTCAAAGTTTTCTTCTGCATCGACTTTAGTGACATCAGTTTCCTCCAGATGGCAGTAACAGCAGTGTTTATTAAAATGGCGGTCAGCGATAATGAGAAAGAGTTTTGTACTCTTGCATATCATCAACACCGGTCCATTACCATGGTCCAGCGTCATTTTCGAACGAAATACGAGAAGGACAACTCTATTCGAAGGTGGTACGCGCAATTGGTGGATACGGGTTGTTTGGGTAAAGGGAAAAGCAGTGGGCGTTCCGCTGTGTCAGAAGCGGAAGTGAATCGGATCAGGGACGTTTATCTCCGTAGTCCTAAGAAATAGACTACAAGCGGCAGCAGGGAACTGCATGTTCCTCAAACCACAGTATGGCGTGTGTTACGAACGTGCCTGAAAGTAAAGCCATATCGCCTACAATTGCGTAAAGCCTCTAACAGGTAATGAGAAAGTCCTTCGATCGATATTTTGCATGGTACTGCAAGAACGTTGTGAAGAAAATGGTTTTCGAGACAGACTAGTTTTCAGTGACGAAGCATATCCCATTTCTTTTTTCTGATTTTTTCACTGTATATTTTCCTGTCTGCCATGTCTTCTGTAGAGATGTTTTGTTTCTTGAGGTCTTCCACGGTTTCCTTTACCCAATTGGTTTTCAGTGTACTATTCGTAACTATAATAAAAATCTTCTTGGTCAGTTTGTCTTCGTTCATCGTATGTATGTGTCCATAAAATGTTGCCCTATATTATTATTATTATTATTATTATTATTATTCACGTCTAAACGTCTGAATGTCCTTCCTGGCTCCAACCTCACGAGAGGAGTTACTGAGATATGAAATGAATAGAGATGAACGAAATGGATAATGAATTTGAAGGAACCAGCCGTGGCGTATAAGAATTTACCAACCCGGCGTTTGCCCGGGGGTTGTCAGCTTTCTTTCCACACACGTAAGAGATGGTGATTATTGTTTTAAGTGGCAGAACATCAAGGTCATCTGCGGCACCAGATACATTATTAGGAAGACGTACTATGAACTCACGTCCCCCCTCTAATTTATAGCCTGTTTCAATTAGACCAGTTACACGACATCTGTTGTGGCGTGATGTCTGAGAAGGGAGGGCAAACAAGGTAGCTGCTAACAGCTGGAATTAGGAAGTACCCCATCACCCCTCATTATTTTAATAAGATGAGATAACTCACGACTGTCGCTCCCTTTTGACGTGTGGGCTCTCTGGACTTCGCCCGCAGCTGTTGGGAGACCGGAGAGGTGCTACATTGCAATGATAGTGTAGCCCTCGCTGTCAATAACGAGTTTACTTTTATACCTTACTTGATAATAATAATAATAATAATAATAATAATAATAATAATAATAATAATATCGTATGGCCTCGGGTGCCGGCTGCAAGCTTTGTTAATTGACACCCAGAGGGCAGCTTGCATGTAGAATGTAATGCTCCTTGGAGCGCTATGAATGTCTAGGAGGTTAGATATCTAAGCTTCTTGACGTATACCGCTTTCTAGTAGAGAAATGAACTTTGTGTTTGGCGGAAAATCCCAAGATTAATTTTGCATTATGAACACGGCCTACTGAATGCAAATGGATTCTTTAACATGCCAACAACGTATGACATGAGTATCGCGATTTTTGTCGCCTTTCAAAAAAAAATCACTTACCATGGCCAGGAGCGAACCTGCAAGCTTGGAGTTGGTAGGCCGACACTATAACCACTCACCCACCGTGGCAAGCACCTCTACCTCCATGCCTTCCCAAGATATCCACACTCTTCGTTCCCGAGCCAACGCTCCTCCGTCACAGAGCATCGTGATGACCGGCTCCATGTGAGACAGATGCGCCACTGCCACCTTACTTGATGGTAGCTAATTTAAAGCCACGACCGCCTCCTTCCCCCTCCTCACCCGAATTACCAATACATAGTGAGTTTACTGTACGTCCCTCTTAACTACTGCGGCTTGTAGCGACGCCGGGGTGCCGGAATTTTACCCCAAAGGGGATCTTTAACGTGACAGAAAATCTATTGATACGGCTCCCTCACATTTTCGCACCCTCAACTGACTGTGACAGGATTCGATCCTGCAACCTTGGACACAGAAGGCGAGAACATTACCACTGCGCTACGCACCCAGTCGAATTACAAAAGCAGACACTACAATAACACAGATAATCAGACAAGTTCTACCCACACCCAAGTACATGGACCACGATGTCCAAACCCGTGAAATGAACAACAGGTTCTGATAGTATAGAGCCGTGCCTGATGCAGCTTCGATGCCCAATGTAAAGAACGATGCCAAGATACGAGAAATATACAGTAGGTTGAAATGGCGATATTGGATCGTGCGGGACGCTCAGCAAATTGTTGTTGTTGATGATGATGATGATGATGATGATGATGATAATTCTTGTTTTAAGGGGCCTAGCATCTAGGTTATCGGCCCCTAATTAAATGAAATAGCATGAAATGAAAGGATGAAGATAAAAACAGCCCACTGCCAGTGATGAAAAGAAAATGGAGTATATTAAACAGACAGTGAGCTCCAACAATTATGCCTTATTTTAATACAAATAGTGAAAGGGGGATGGTAAAAAACAAGTAAGGCACAAAGCAAAGCAAGCAAAGCTCCCTCATGAACCGAGGTCTACTGACGGCCCGTCATCACGGAGAATAAGGGTGAGGGTGTTAGGCAAGAGAATGTGTGCCACGGTCAGATGGGCCAGCAAATTGTGTAGGAGAGGCAATTTGAAACAATTCAGTTTATGCTGCACCCACGTATGATGGGAACTGTGAACGTGTTTTATTGTTTCAATGAAATCCCCACAACCAGAAATTCAATTGTGTGTAGGAAGTAACATTAAAAGGATTCAAACTAGTGGCCAGTATACATAGGGTTGCGGAGTTCTACAGATAGCCCAGGACTCCCGAAAACCTGTATTCCACATTATTTCGAAGATAAACTCAATTTAAGAATGCAATAGTTAAATGTCGATATGTCATGATAAATTCAAATTATAAGAAAACTAGCAACCCGCCTCGACTTAACTCGTTATCCTTACTTGAAAATGAAAATCCACAGCCTGCTTCCAGTCTCCGACCGGGTCAGGAATGGAATGAATGAAGCCCCCATCTAGCGGCGAGGATATGAACTGTGCCAGCTGCCGAGGCCTGACGCACTCCTCTGGGGCAATGATTAAATCAATGACAGATGAAATGAAATGATAGTGGAGAGTGTTGCTGGAATGAAATTTTGACAGGGAAAACCGGAGTACCCGGAGATAAACCTGTCTGCCTCCGTTTTGTCCAGCACAGATCTCACATGGAGTGACGGGATTTGAACCACGGACCCAGCGGTGAGAGGCCGGCGTGCTGCCGCCTAAGCCACGGAGGCTTTCTCGTTAACCTTACTTAAACCGTCATATTTATCGTCTGGGGCGGCTTCGGTGGCATAGTTGGTAACATGCTGAGCTTCTATGCCCAAGGTCGCGGGTTCGAACCCAGCAGATGTCGGTTTTTTTATTTTTTTATTTTTTTATTTTTTTTATGGCTTCCATTTTGCTTCTAAACTTTTGCTTCGTTAACGCCCAAAGGCGTAAAAGCTTAAGAGCTTAAAAGGCGCAAGGAAGGAAGGCCCCAGACGCAATTCAGAAAAGCCGAGGTGAACAGTAAAACTCCAAACACATAGCCTATACTCTTCTCTGAAGTCTTAACTCGACACGACTGAACAGTTTGATGCTGACCAGAGCTGGAGATAAGCTAACTCGCTCCGAAGATAATAATTTAAATTTCCACTGAATGGAGATTGTTGGAAGAAAAGAAAGCATAAGAACACTATTGTGGGCGATGTATTAATGATGGAGATATCCTGTCCCGGACATTTTTGTAGAACTTTTCATGCTGAACAATTCATGCACTCATAGTACCGTATATAGATATTTTAACGGTTAACCCAGCGTAAGCTTAAAATGCGCATGGACGGTAAGTTTTCCTTCGAATCGATTCATTGAAATCTTTGCAGCTCGGCTTCCTTTGGTCATATATGAAACGTACCTCGAGAAATCCTTTACACAATGGTGAAAACCGTAACAAAATCCATCCAGTGGTTCTCGAGATTACCCGTTACATCCAAGAATCAGTAACTTTGTGTTACACTAGGCCTATGTATAGATTAACCAATAGAATAAATATATTTCTTATAACAATGCCTGTAAGTGAAACGTTCTTGATGTTCTTGTTTTAAGGGGTGAAACAGCGAGGTCATCTGGTAGAGTGAAACTGTAACTTGAGTTTTCTGTTAACTTTAAATTTCTCAGGGACCACGTGCCTAATTAAGTTGAAATTTGTCACACTTGTGGGCGTTAACGAAGCAAAAGTTTAGAGGCAAAATGGAAGCCATCAAAATAAAAAAATAAAACGACTTCTGCCGGGTTCGAACCCGCGACCTTGGGCATAGAAGCTCAGCATGTTACAAACTACGCCACCGAAGCCGCCCCAGACGATAAATATGTCGGTTTACCAATATTCATAACAATTTTCGTATTTGCTATAATATAAAAGATGGAATCAAAATTATTTTTAAGTAACGACAAAAAATACTGCTGTTTGTAGAGTCTCATATTCTAATTTTGAAGGAGGCTGCAACCGCCAATCCCCTCTCCTTCTGAATACTGCCCCTGATGAATAGTAGAGGCAAGGTGACTCTTCCAGGCTTGGGAATTATTATCCTCCGAATAATCGCACCTATCGGTTGTCGACAGAGGTGGCACACATACTCAGGGACATGTGCTGTGTGCGAATGTTCAGACATGAATTGGCATGTTAGGATATCCTATTACAACTAGCGAAACTTTAGATGGCCTTGTAATACATTTCGACGGGATTAGTTCCGCATTGCATAACGAACAGGTAACACGGGATCTGGAAACTCATAGCATTGCCTTCTTTCAAGACCGGAAGCAATAGCGTCGCCAGAGTATTTTGGGGTGGAAGGGCAGAGATTTAGAGATTATTAGTTCTTTTAAAGGTGGACAGCTTTTATTTACTTAAAGCAAAAATATTCAATTGTTGTGAACACGATGCCTTTATACCAACTTCTGAAATTAGCAGACACTAGTCTATTAATTAGCTTGTATAAGGTGTGATCAAAAAGTTTCCGTTTGAGGGCGTTGCGGCAGCGTAGCGTATATGCAACGGAATCGAAAGCGTCAACGATGCAGCGCAATATATTAATATCGTATGGCCTCCGGTGCCGGCTGCAAGCCTTGTTATTTGACACCCAGAAGGCAGCTTGCATGTCGAATTTAGTCCTTCCTTGGAACGCTATGAAAGTCAAGGAGGTTATATATTTGAGCTCATTGACACTATAGCGCTTTCTAGTTGAGGAAGGAGGAACTTTTGTGTTGGCGGAAAATCCCGAGATTAAATTTGCCATTATGAACACGGCCTACCGTGGCAAGCGATTCAGCGGTGTCATCCATCGTCCCCACGTCCCAAGAAGTTCAAGAGTCAACCACCCGCAGGAAAGGTGCTGCTTACCCTGTTCTTTGATTACCAAGGCCCATAGTGGCATTAAAAGCCATACGATAAATAAAACCAAGGCCCATTTCTTATTGATTTCAAGGAACCTGGTTCTCCATCACTGGGGAACGGAACTGTGCAACACTGGATAAATTACGACGTGCAATTAAGGCGAAACGTCCGGGAATACTGAGACAAGAGGTGGTGCTGCTTCATGATAACGCACGTCCCCATACCGCTAAGGTTGTAACGTAGAACGTACGCCAACTCAAGTGGGAGATACTTGAGCATCCGCCCTTTAGTCCTGATCCCTCCCCATGAGATTATCACGCCTTCGGAGCCATATAAATTGCCTTGAAGTGTCGACGATTCCTTTCGGACGAGGATGTGCAGCAGGTGGTTACTAACTTCTTCACGCAGCAGTACACAGTGTTTTACCACACAGGATCTTCAACCTGGTGCGTCGGCGATATTTTGCCTCATTGGTGATGATTATGATAATTTATGTTTTAAGGGGCCTAACATCTAGGTTATCGTCCCCTAATGATCTGGGTCATAGCGAAAATGACAATGAAATGGAAACCATAACGAAAATTAAGTTAGACTGAGAATACTGACAAAAGGGAACTCAAATTGAAACGACTCACAAAATGTAGAATGGAAATACTTACGAAAGGTAATTACGAAGGAAAATACTCACAAAAGGAAGAGATTTGAAAAATACGCACAAAATGTAATTTAGGTTCAAAACACTTACGACATGTAATGGAGATTCGAAATACTCACAAAATGCAATTGAAATTCAAAATACTTACAAAATGCAATTTAAATTGAAAATACACAATGCAAGTTAGATTGGAAAATGCCGGTTCAGATTCAAAATACTCACAAAGTGCAATTGGAATTCAAAATAGTTACAAAATAGTTCAATTGATATTGAAAATGCTTACAAAATGTATGGTAGATTCAAAATACTCACAATATGTCGAAGCCCGCGATTCAAAATAATGTACATACAAAATGTCATTTAGATTGAAAATTCTTACAAAATGGAGTTTAGATCGAAAATAGTTGCAAAATGCAACGTACATTGAAAATACTTACAAAATGCGGGGTTGAGATTCAAAATACTCAAAAAGGTAATTTAGAGACACGGGGAGCCAATTCATAAAAATAGGGCGGGAATCGTATAGAGAAAAGGAATTGCCAGATTGTCATACCGATTCTTGACTGTGCAGCCGTCAAAATGTAACTTTTTGATCACGTCTTATATTTATGTAAAATCACCTAATTATCAATGATGATGATAATAATTGTTGTTTTAAGGGGCAACATCTAGGTTATCGGCTCATAATGCTTTGGGTGATCGTGAAGATAATGAAATGTAAACTACAGTATAACTAAAACTAACTACTAACTTATATACTAGAAGAAATGTAAAGACAATAGGAGAATAAGGCAAATAAAGGACAGAAGGAAAAGAAATGCCCTCAACCCTCGAATAATGAGGATTGAGGGTCATGGAAGGAAGGAGAGCCATGAAAGGCAGATGGAAAAGTGAAAGAGGGTCCACCCCAGAGGCAATGGAAAAAGGGGGAAAAACCAGATCCAGCTCAGGAATCCCCCGGGGTCACCAGCTCCCGATCTCACCAGCCGTGAGCCCCTGAGGGTGTAGCACTATCCAGGGTGCACCAGAAGTGGCGGGGCTACACACACCCTGCCTCCTTAAGGGCCTTGAGCTGAAGGCAGGAGATAACATGAAAAGAAATAGAAGGCTGACCTCTCGAAGAATGAGGGTATCAGGAAAGATGAGACAAGGGCCAATTAAGGCGGGAAAGTGAAAGACTCCCTAGGCCTCGGATGCCCTAATACCGTCGGGGTCGGAAAATAACAAGAGTTGACCAAGGGAGGTCGATAGAAAAGTTGACAGAAAGGAGCCCGGCACAAGGAAGTGGAAGTAATGCCGAACTCAGCTGGGGCCCCGTGGTCGCCAACTCACGTCACACTAGTCGTGAGCCCCTGTGGGTAATTATCAATGAACTGGAACCCTAGGGACAAGGCTCAGAGCCGAAGATACTTGAGCTCGCAGGTGTGACAGATGGTGGACGCCGGAACAGTGGATGAACTTTCGAGTTGGCGTTACATTATTATTAGAAACTCAACCTCAATTTACGCAACTGGTGACCTACGAACCCATTCGGGGCGATGCCATATGAAGGCGAACACACAAGGCCCACACCACCACGCCTCCATCACATGGGTTTGATTACAACAGTCCACTGGAGTGTCGAAACTTGTGGTCAGCCTTCAACAGTTACTTCCGTGAATGTTTTAGTTCTGGTAGACACTTTGTTTGTTATTCTTATTGGTTGGTTCCTCAGTTCAGGCGCTGCGACAACGCGATCATTTAGCACCGTGTATTTTGGGTGTGTGTAGAATCTGTCTGATAACCAGTGATAATTGTGATGGCTGTATTAGTGTGTGTTATCTATTTTTAATTCAAGTAATGACTGCAGACATTCGATTTTCAAGTAGTTCCAACTTTTGCTACCAAACCGTCACGACCAACTAGTTCTGAACTTAGTTACTAGATGCCACCGCAGTCTGCTCCTGACGTTGAAACCTAACAGCGTTAGTCAAATATAACCTATAATTTAGCTTCACAGAAGTGTAATTAGTGGAAGTTTTTTTATCATGCCATAAATCTATGATATGAGACCGCCGGCTTTACTTCCCCACCGAAGGAAGGCATACTGAGGGATTTTTAACGCTCTTAAAAATCCGACGACTTCGGCCGGGTTTGAACCCGCGACATTGGGCATAGAAGCTCAGCATGCTACCAACTACGGTTTCTTAGTTTAAGAGTAGGTCTAAACTTTGGCGTGATGCACGTAGTTTACAGAGATTGTATAAATTCGAATTGATCGAATAAATTTAGAATTCAGCTTAGCTTTTCTTAAAAACTACGAGGCCACTCCAGAAATTAAGATTCCATATTTCTTAAATAACATCCACAGTTCTAGCCCTTCATGAAAGCAACTCATTGAAAACATCTAAAAAAATATATTGGTACATTTTGTAGCCTATCTAGTCCGGCAAATATAACTTCCATTTTGAAAGTTCATTGATCAGCTGGCGTCAACGCGCTGTGCTCAACACCTGGAGGAGATTTCGAGTTATCCTCGATTTAAATCGATCTATCGAGTCAGTTTCTTATGGTCGACAACTCGGCACTCCGTTCTTATAAGCATGGAGGCTAGTGTTTGGAGGCGGGATAGGGTGTTATTTTGTGCGTGTGGTTAGTTTAGAACAGTGGTTCTTAGCCGGTGGTCCGCGGAAGAAAAGGGTCCGCCAGCACGTATAAAAAAAGTGTCCAATAAATGGGGATTTCGAAAACAAAGTGCGTCGAACGAGAATCGTCCAAATGTATTCGCGGCGATGGCTATCAGGTTTTGAATTGAAATATCTTTATAATATGTGTTATTGAGGAAGGGTTACAACTGATAAGGTGTATTGGGGGGGGGGGGGGGTCCGTACACCATTCTATTTCAGGCTGAGTGGTCCACAGACGTCTACGGGTTCAGAACCAATGGTTTAGAAGGATGAAGAAAATAACGAACTATTTAACATCCACCCAGGCATCGAAAAATATGAAAGTTAATGATTCGAACACAAACAATGACCTGACTTTGCAAGATCGTGATGTTTTGTCGATTACAACTAAGAGTAACCCTTAAATTTTTTAAAGAAAAAAAAGCACTGGAAACAAGCGATTTTAGGCTGTTTTTTAGGAAATGTATTTATGGGGGAAATGATTTTCCATTTTTTTTTTTAGTTTGATAGAGCTATCCAAGACTCACAATTTGAAATCTTTCCGGGCCCTTTCGCTCTTCAACGTTTGGCACAATTTAGGAAATTTCTTAATTTTTACTTTGTCTGCTAAGAAATGTTTCCAACATAAAAAAGAAAACATAGATACCGGATACAACAATCGTGGGATCCTGTGTCGTAGAAGGCTGACAGGAGGACAGGAATTTCTTGAGGTGCAAATCTCTTTTCCAAAAACAGAGATGATGAGCACCAACAAGAACTACATGAAGAAAACAGTTAAGACGAAATATGGGAGGCTAAAGGTAACGAAACATTTTAAATGCCTCGGAGAGATAATTAGCAACAATGGACTGGGCAAAGAGTCAATGGAAAATAGAAGACTTAAACTAGAAAAACTCAACTTCTCCACTAAAATTATATACAACAAAAAGAACCTCTCACTTAATGCCAAACTACAACACTACAATACTGTGGTAAAACCGGTGATCTTATATGGTGTGGAGACGGCAAACTTGATGAACCTGGAAAAGTTTCTGAAGATTGAAAGGAGGATATTGATGAGGATTTACGGCCCAAAAGTGGTACAGGGAACCTACATACTAGGATCAAACAAGGAGATATATTAATGAGTGGAAGATCTGGAGACAACAATTAGGAAAATACGTCTACGTTTCTATGGGCATATCCTTAGAATGGATCGAACAAGAATAAATAAACAAATTTTAGATAAAATATATAATCTGAAGAGCCAAGGGGGTTACACCAAGCAGATGATGGAAGAACTCCGGAGGCTAGGAATTACAGATGACGACATTCGAGACAGAACACAATTCAGGGAAATACTTTCTAACATAAAGGTTCTTGTGGGAGAAAAGAGAGAATGCAGGGGAGGAAGATGGACAGCAGAGAGAAAGGCGGAACACTATGAAAGAATGAAGGAAGTGTGGAGGAAGAGAAAGGAAGAAAGAACTATGAGAAGGAAATGAAATGATATTTGCGTGGTCCTTAGTTTTGGCCGGTTCGCATAATGTAATGTAAGAAGAGATGGAAATCTCTGGGAAGAATTAGCTTCCATAGAATTTCATCACACTTCAGTTACAGGCATTAGGTAGACACTGGCCATCAATCATCATTTGCTATGTGGCGGGGACTGATGACCGTCATGTATAAGCGACATGACGTCCTTGGCTCATCCCACACCACACCTGGAGCTACGCTACGCGAACAGCTGTTAACATATTAGGCCACGTATCGCGTTACCACTCCATGCAAAGGATGACGTGTAGGAAGAGTCTCACACACAAACATAAACAAATGCGCAGCTCTTCCGAGATCAACACAAGACACAGATACCGTCTCACAAAACAAAGTTACTTCAAAGAACATGCTGGATTTTCCGCGGGACGGCATTGCTCACACAATGCAGGACTGTAAGCCATTTGTGGGAACCACCACCCAGTGGCGGATCCAGGCCTTGCGGGGCCCTGGGCGATATGATAAGGTGGGGCCCACCACAATAGGAAATTTAAAAAATATCAAATCAAATGGAAAGTAATTTTGCTTTAATAATAAAATAAATAATATTTACAATATTTAGAATACACTGCAGTACATTTTTTTAATTATATGAAAGAAACCTGTATGTCCCCTTGGAGAAGATTATGTAAACTATAAAATATTAAAATATTACTTCGCGACTTTTTTCCGGCTGAAGTCTTCTATTATTTTACTGAAATCTAAACTTGCTAAACGGTCACGGGAGGTCATAGCTGCACTGAAATAAGGAATATGAATTATAAATTAGTTTGAAAACTATTAAATTTAAAAAAATCCATGCCGCAGTGCCCCCTGGACCGCGGGGCTCTGGGCGGTCGCCCTCCTCGCCCTCCCCTAGATCCGCCCCTGCCTCCCCCGCACGAGTAATGTGAGCGACTTATAACGTGCCCAGTCGAGTTGTGTGAAGTGTCCCAGGACTTGAAGTAAGATAGACATTTTCCTGGAGGAAGAGTCGAACAGTGACGTAACTAATGAGGGGGTAATTATGGTGTTTGAAGCCATTTTTCAGTGTTGCCTTAGTAAACAAAAGTTTGGTGCTTTTCAGTCGGTCAACACGAATGTACCCAAATGAGATGGGTTATTCCATAATCCTGAAAAAATAAATTATATGAGATTAATAAATACACTTGGATGACCAGTTTCGATCGTCAAGCGATCATAATCCCTCCCTATATTATTCTGCTAAGGTTCCATTAACACCAACCTACACGTATGGGGTACCTGCAGGTTCAGCATAACCCAATGCGTAAGAGAAACGCACTCACTTACTCTTAAATGGCTCACAATTAAATAAATACCTTAAAACATGTATATTTACAATGAAATAATGAAAGAATGCAACACGGTAACCATGGTAACAGAATCTCACAGGTCCATCTATTTCTGTATGACGCAATGCAATTCCAATTATTACATTACTGTGAAAGTTTCCAGACGGTTATAAGGTTATCACTGAAGCAAATTAAGCTGAAAAATTCATCAATACATACAGTCTAATGCGCTTAAGGGGGTCAAGGGGCACTCTAGAATTGTTTTGATGCATTTTTCACTTGTGAGTGTGGTACGAAAGGTCCTTTTCAGCCGAGTATAAAGGGTCTCCGAAAACAACATTTAAAGGCCCTTAAATTAACAGTGTCTGTGATATTCCCAGAAAACTAACTTCGCTCTGATATACCTATGAAGGAATGACAAACCCCTAACCACTGCACCAGTAGCTGAATTGATAAAGTCTGATTATTCACACCAAGGATAAATCAATCGTAGCATTCATAATTGAGTTTTTGCTAAGTGTACTCTTTACAAATAGAATATTCGCGGGCGAAAACGCGACGGGTAATGCTAGTCAGATCCATTACACTTAGGCTATGCAAATTATGTACGAAGGTATGTTTGACGAGTTGCATTATCTCAACTAATACTACAACAAAATAAGTGTAGCCTATATATTGTAATTTTTTTCGCCCATACTTTCTCACATGATTTTCATAGCCTAAGCGTAATGTATCTGACGATCGCTTGACGATCGAAACTGGTCATCCAACTGTATTTATTAATCTCATGTAATTTATTTTTTCAGGATTAGTGAATAACCCATCTCATTTGGGTACAATCGTGTTGACCGACTGAAAAGCACCAAACTTTTGTTATAGGGGGGGATTAAAGCCAAATATTAAAACTGTGAAATTCTGTAAGTCTTTAATTTTCATTCAAATCAATCGTAGGATTGATGATAAACTATTGCATTGTGTAAGTTTGAGCTTACCAATTTGAAAGCATTTCTTTTCACTCGTTTAACATTTTTAGACGCCTAATCTAAATCCTCGTAAGTTATAACCCGCGTTTTCTAGGTAAGACTGTCGGTTGTAACTCTTCAGTCAATCAACACGAGTCTGTCCAATGACTGGGCGGGGGTACAATGCATATACTATATGCATAATAAACAGGGGCGGCCCGTGAGGTGGTGCCAGCCGTGGCACCACCAATGTGCCCTCTCAATTACAGTTTGTCTTAAACAAATTTTAGTGCTTTTCAGTCGGTCAACACAATATACGAGAGTTGGGTTATACTCTAATCCTGAAAACAATTACACGAGATTAATAAATATACTAGGATGACCAGTTTCGATCGTCAAGCGATCATCATCAGTTCCATTACACTTAGGCTGTAAAATCTATGTTTGAAAATACAGGTGAAAATATTTACAATATGTACAATTATTTAGTTGCAGTATTGGTAATGCAACTTGTGAGTGAATGCTAGTTGTAGTTAGGTGAAATGCTAAAATGGTGATAGAAATCCGGAATTTGTCTGTTTGGAGTGACTATATGGCTGTAAAAGTCAACTATGGTTGTACTGTATAGTGCAGGATATTACCTATCTAGTTGGATGTCTTCCGCGCTGTAGCTGCGAGTAGTATCAACTTCCCTTTGGGAGCAGTGATGGTCGACTGAACTGGAACGTTATCTCACTGAACTGGGTTTTCCCCTCCCCCTCCCCGTGTTCCTATGTACTGTCTGTAGTCAATGCATGTGTAATTGTGACGTGTTGCCAAGTCTAGATAAGATGTATGTTATCGAATTCAGGAAGGTCTTCAACTATTAAAGACCGTGGAACATTCCTCGCCACGCGTAAACAATTAGCCATTCATACTACGCTCACACGGTCTTTGAGGACGTACCGGCACCTTAAATACTGCCGCGAATGCCGGCCTTGGTTTAGTGAAGAAAAAAGTACATCGTACTCCTGATCCAGGTAACATTTACCATTTACATTTAACATTTTCGTGTTGACCGACTGAAAAGCACTGAACTTTTGTTTACTGAGGCAACACTGAAAAATGGCTTCAAACCCCACAAAGTTTGTATTAAGTTTAAATTTCAAGGAAATGGTAGGCATATCTTATTTGAAGGTGCGCGTGAACTGACATGCGCTCTGGCGGCGCTTTCTTGAAAGAGTGCACCAGATCCCACGGGCACCCTCTCCGGGAATAAGACTCAGTACTAAAGGCTGGTTGGGCTTGGGTTGGGTTTGCATGTATTGTGTTGGGCTGCGTAGAGCCAACTGCCGCCTGGCGCATTCACTCGAGTGCAGCATGTAGTAAGCGTAAGTTAGAACTAATTGAATTGATTTATATTTCAATCACTACGGTACAATGCACAGGACGCATATCCAATATTGATTTCTCAACAAAATCATGTTAAATGGTCCGGCTAAGCCCAAATAATGTTCAGCGTTTCGCCCCAGTGTACCATTGGGCTCCTCAGTTGGTACGGTACACCTCACCAAGACGCTGAATAGTTCTCGCTGAGCAGGCGAATGCAAGACATCTTGATACAACGGACCATAACAACATGTTTCTCATTCGAGAACATTCTTTCGACAGGGTTGATTTGTCACTATATTTGGCGACTATTAAATACCAGTATATACAAGATAATAATAATAATGTTATTGGTTTTACGTCCCTTTTAACTACCCTGGCTTTTAGAGACGCCGGGATGCCGGAATTTTGCCCCGAAGGGGATCTTTAACGTGCCAGTAAATGTATTGACACGGCTCCCTCGCATTTGCGCACCCTCAAATGCCAGCTGACTGCGCCAGGTTTCGAACCTGCAACCTTGGGTTCAGCAAGCGAGAACGTTACCCCTGAGCCACGCAGCCAGACGTATATACAAGATGTTTTAGTTCTTTCTTGTTAGACATTAAGCAACTTTTTCACACTCATATTGGTGGCAGGAATAATTATTTCTCTATTTATAATGTATCAATCTGGACTTTATGCAGTAAGTACTTCAGTTGGCGACACAGTTACGCCTACCAGAATGCAAACACAAAATCTCAGGTTTGTTACCTTTTCTGGTGACATGGCAAGTGTTCAAGAATAGCGTCGTTAATTAATGTTTGTATATAAATTATATCGTGTGCAGCGGGTATTCTTATATCTGAAAGTAAGGTGGTCTTGACGGTACGGCATCTTGTTCACTTAATTTCACCTGTTTTTTGCGTTGGCAGCTGAAATTGTGTCGAAGTAGTATTGCACGTCTTCTACAATTGCACAGTTAAATACTGTGCATTCATGAAACTTATAGCATAAAATATACACTGTCAGTACTCGCAACGTTTGAACGATTTGATTGCAAATTTTTGAATTTCCTGGCACCACCAAAAGAATTATCACCAGCCACTACTGATAATAAATACGTAAATAAGTGGAATGGCACAGAAAATCAATTCTGGGGTGGATGAAAGCCACAGATCAGAGTTTACATTTTTGGCAGAGCTGGGAATCGAACGTGGACCTCTATAGTAACAACCAAGAAAGCTAGCAACTGCAGCACGAGGAGGTTAAAAACCTGACTTCCCGGGGCAAAAATGTGAAGCGGTACTTTACTGGGTGCTAAGATAACAATCGGACCCGTGTAAAACTAGAAGTATACGTGAGCTTTGTCGTGTCACAGCGTGTGTGTGTGGTGAGGCGACAGAACAATAGGCTTTATTAAACTCTGAGGCAGAGAGAATTAAAACCACTGAGCTCTGGTCTCAAAGCCCCAGCGGTAGGTCTGATAAAACCCTTGTTTCCTTTGTTGAGTTAGCATCTTACAACATGCAATACCAAAAGCAACGACCCTATAACATTCGTTTGAACACGTAGCGATCTGACATAAGCAGGCCTGAAGGTAGTAATTGTTGTTTTAAGGGGCGGAACTAAGAGGTCATCTGCCTGTCTTAATACAGATTAAAGTACGGTATACAATTTAGAATGATATTGATAATTTAGAGGTGGAAACCTAAATATGAAAAGACCGAAAATTAATAAAACAAAAAATTAAATAAAACTCGCAACAAAAATAAACAAAATTACAGAAAAACAATAATCAGAATTTCAAAAGGGAGCAAGTCAATATTCACTTGTAAATTTAGATTACTGTCCCTAACCCACGCACTTATAAAGCGGATTACGAGATCAGGTAGGTAAATAGAGCAGCTTCGCAACATCTCGTCTGAGGTTTGACGGCCTATGCATCCCCACACGACTTGTTTTATTTCAAGTAAACAGTTGTCCACTGGTCCATGACGTAATCAGGATATTAATAATGATGATGATGATGATGATAATAAAAAAATAAAAATAAATCAGAGACCCATATGGACGTCCAATTGGCAGGTGAAGGAAATAGGTGACCTCTGTTAATAGAAAGCAAAACATAGTTCCCTCAGTTTCCTGGTTAACGAGCGGCGACTCAAACGTTAGGCAGTAGCACGCGCCGACAATAACCATTGGTCGCTACTGACCAATAGCTGACGGTTGTTGACCAATATAATGTTTCCTCTGTGACTCCACGTGGATTCCAAAGTAGGATCCTGGGCTACGGAAGTCTCCTTGCCAATCCTCCCTTGGTTAAAAATACACACACACTAACACAGCCATCGCAATAAGACAGATTATGAGACGCACCCAAGTACACGGGGCTACATGGCCACGATGTCACAAAGCCCCTAAATCGATCAACAACAGAATGGAACGTTCACACGGAAAATAAAAGAGCTAGGAGTTAGTAAATTGCAATTGCAGGCTATTGCCGGGGATTCTTTCCTGCTGGACAAGTCAGCGAGTGAAAAGTTTCATTCCTCACGTCCGCACACCTTTTTGTTCCTTTTCACCAGGTCTGGCGCACCTTAATTGTAACTCACGTCAGACAGTCACGATCACCGTGCTTCTCCGTGAACTTGCAGTGGAGGGTGTAGTAACTTTTGATACGACACTTGACAAGCCTAAATGGTGGGTTCAGACCAACAGGATATATAAGACTTCACCTTATTACCAAGACAACTCCAAGACACTCACAAGGCGATCTGGATTTCACTTTGATTAACAGCTTTTTGACAGATACAAGAAAGTGAGCAGTTTGAGAACAAACATTTATGAAAGCTACGAAGGACACTATGGCTAAAGCCCTTGGCGGATGTACCCGAGGATAACCGCAAAATATTTCGCCATGCGGATATAGTTTGCATGGATGTGTGGATAGCGGATAAGCTGCGGATAATGTTTGAAGTAAATTTGCGGATAGTATCAGAATTTAATCCGAAGTTGTTGAATATCATTACTCGGACCCGGATGTTTATGACATTCTTTCCGCTATGTTTATTCCATGACAAATGTAAGATTGGGAATCTCATTCAAATTATGTCATTAAGCATAATTAACGCTCCGAACTGAAAAGCGTTACAATTCTGGCTGTATAACATTCATTTTATACATAGCACATGATATACATAGCCTAGGGCAGAGCCATCCAGTCATTGCGCTCGGGGAGCACTGGGCAGTCAAGTCTAGCACTCCTTCCCCTACCACCACTACACTGTGGCAGCGAGGAGACCTGAGACAGACGGACGATGCACGGACCACGCTAACTAGATACGTACGTACAGTCGTGCGGCCGACGGCTCTTTTGGGACTGTTGCCATCATATTGATAGGGCTGTTTTGCCATAACAACCATGCCGCATATACAAATCGAATGGTACTCCGATGTATGGAATGTGCAGGAAACGAACGCAAGTGTTAAGTAAATAATATTGTGATTTATTCCTAACTAAAATGTGAACATATTAGAGATGGAAATTCCATAACAAATTGTGTTTGTTAACACATTAAATATCTGTGGCACACTAACATTTGGCATACCCTTTATAAGCCGTACAGAAGAATGAAATTTCCTTTATAAGCTGTACAGAAAAATGAAATTTCCCATTCTGTTTTAAGGGTGCTGCTTCAACACTCCTTTTCTTTGTATGATGTACTGTCATGACCACTGCGAAACTGATTTCGTTACACGCTGTCAACAAAGTGCATTGGACTAGACTAGCGACTGATGGATCGGCTGTTCACTTCGGCGCGGCGGGCAGACCACGCGCTTAGCCAGCCAAGCTCCTCCCACCAGTACCGAAACTACCTTCCACCAAAGCGCTCGGGGAGCGCTGTGTAGATGGCCCTTGCCTAGGGGAGCGACTTTCTCCTCAAATGTCTAAATGTGTTGCTTTAATACTTAATTCTTTATCTAATACATTAAACATATGATCGTAATGTCACCGGATTCGGATAACAAACGTGCGGATGCGAATAAAAGTCGTGCGAATGCGGACCAGATGCGGCTAACATTATGTTCATCCGCTCAGGGCTATACTCCAGCAAGTTCCTCTTTAGTTGCTGTAGCTAATTCCTTTTAGGGATTTGAGATATCTTGTTCGTCAGCCCGGTGTACTTCTGTGTGTGTTCAATTAATCTGATAACTGGACTTTGTGGTTTTTAGCTTAATATAAAAAATATTCTCATTTTGATTTCCAAATTTAGTATTTTGTACGATCTATGGCTTTCAGATTTAGCTCTTTGTAGTAATTTGGTTATAAGTTTAATGAAAGTTCTTACGCTAAACTGACAAACATCGAATCATGGACATTTTTCTCAGATTTAGATGATGAATACTTGTTGCCTTGGTGACCATACAGGAGGCATAGAAGGCCTTTTCACTTCAGATTTAGATCATGAATACTTGTTGCCTTGGTAACCATACAGGAGGCATTGAAGGTCTTTTCACTTCAGATTTAGATGATGAATACTTGTTGCCTTGGTAACCATATAGGAGGCATAGAAGGCTCTTTCACTTCAGATTTAGATGATGAATACTTGTTGCCTTGGTAACCATATAGGAGGCATAGAAGGCTCTTTCACTTCAGATTTAGATGATGAATACTTGTTGCCTTGGTAACCATACAGGAGGCATAGAAGGCCTTTACACTTCAGACCTAGATGATGAATACTTGTTGCCTTGGTAACCATACAGGAGGCATTGAAGGCCTTTTCACTTCAGATTTAGATGATGAATACTTGTTGCCTTGGTAACCATACAGGAGGCATAGAAGGCTCTTTCACTTCAGACCTAGATGATGAATACTTGTTGCCTTGGTAACCATAGAGGAGGCATTGGAGGCCTTTTCACTTCAGATTTAGATGATGAATACTTGTTGCCTTGGTAACCATAGAGGAGGCATTGAAGGCCTTTTCACTTCAGATTTAGATCATGAATACTTGTTGCCTTGGTAACCATACAGGAGGCATTGAAGGCCTTTTCACTTCAGATTTAGATGATGAATACTTGTTGCCTTGGTAACTATACAGGAGGCATTGAAGGCCTTTTCACTTCAGATTTAGATGATGAATACTTGTTGCCTTGGTAACCATAGAGGAGGCATTGAAGGCCTTTTCACTTCAGATTTAGATGATGAATACTTGTTGCCTTGGTAACCATACAGGAGGCATTGAAGGCCTTTTCACTTCAGATTTAGATGATGAATACTTGTTGCCTTGGTAACTATACAGGAGGCATTGAAGGCCTTTTCACTTCAGATTTAGATGATGAATACTTGTTGCCTTGGTAACCATAGAGGAGGCATTGAAGGCCTTTTCACTTCAGATTTAGATGATGAATACTTGTTGCCTTGGTAACCATACAGGAGGCATTGAAGGCAGGCGCGGATTCAAGGGGGGGGGGGGTCACGGGGGTCATGACCCCCCCCCAAACGGAGACCAACTTTTTTTGCAAACTCAAAAAACGAAAACACAATTACCAGACAAATAAAACTTAATGAATTTTAACTGAAAAACAGTTTTTTTTTCATTTTATTCAATACTGAATTATCTTTATTGGAATTATTATGTTCTGTTACAACTGTACCGTACATATTTACAACTTCTAACCTCTTGTATAAAAACTATTAGTTATACAACAAAATCAACTCGTCTATTTTGTTTAGCAAACCTTGTGATTACCGAATCGATGTTTATAGTGATGTCACGATGAATGTGCAGTAATGCACGGATAGGAAACTGGGGCTTTTTTCGCACCAAAAATTTTTGCCGACGTCCAAATTGCAAGCTTGGTTGGCAATTTAAGCTGTGACTTTCTCCCTTTGTCGACTCGACTTGCCGAAACTGTTACGTACCTTGATCCTTTTCTCGAAGCTCGATGTAAAAGTCGCAAAACACGCCGTTGCAATTTGTACGAATATTTTTGGTGCGCTAAACGCATCAAATTTCTATCCATGAAGCTTGCAAAAAAATTGGTCTGGTTTTGTACGTTTGGTTATTTTGTGATTGCGTTTTTAGTGATACCATTTTTCTTAAAAATTTCGATTCTCTGACCCCCCCCCTTCCACCCCCCCCCCCCTAAGCCAAACTCTAGATCGATTCTCTGACCCCCCCCCCAAAACCAAACTCTAGATCCGCGCCTGATTGAAGGCCTTTTCACTTCAGATTTAGATCATGAATACTTGTTGCCTTGGTAACCATACAGGAGGCATTGAAGGCTTTTTCACTTCAGATTTAGATGATGAATACTTGTTGCCTTGGTAACCATACAGGAGGCATTGAAGGTCTTTTCACTTCAGATTTAGATGATGAATACTTGTTGCCTTGGTAACCATACAGGAGGCATAGAAGGCCTTTACACTTCAGACCTAGATGATGAATACTTGTTGCCTTGGTAACCATACAGGAGGCATTGAAGGCCTTTTCACTTCAGATTTAGATGATGAATACTTGTTGCCTTGGTAACCATACAGGAGGCATTGAAGGCCTTTTCACTTCAGACCTAGATGATGAATACTTGTTGCCTTGGTAACCATATAGGAGGCATTGAAGGCCTTTTCACTTCAGACCTAGATGATGAATACTTGTTGCCTTGGTAACCATATAGGAGGCATTGAAGGCCTTTTCACTTCAGATTTAGATGATGAATACTTGTTGCCTTGGTAACCATAGAGGAGGCATAGAAGGCCTTTTCACTTCAGATTTAGATGATGAATACTTGTTGCCTTGGTAACCATATAGGAGGCATTGAAGGCCCTTTCACTTCATATTTAGATGATGAATACTTGTTGCCTTGGTAACCATACAGGAGGCATTGAAGGCCTTTTCACTTCAGATTTAGATGATGAATACTTGTTGCCTTGGTAACCATACAGGAGGCATAGAAGGCCTTTTCACTTCAGATTTAGATGATGAATACTTGTTGCCTTGGTAACCATACAGGAGGCATTGAAGGCCTTTTCACTTCAGATTTAGATGATGAATACTTGTTGCCTTGGTAACCATACAGGAGGCATAGAAGGCCTTTACACTTCAGACCTAGATCATGAATACTTGTTGCCTTGGTAACCATACAGGAGGCATTGAAGGCCTTTTCACTTCAGACCTAGATGATGAATAATTGTTGCCTGGGTAACCATATAATAATAACAATAATAATAACAATAACAATAACAATAACAATAACAATAGACTAATAATAATAATAATAATAATAATAGTATCGTATGGCGCGGGTGCCGGGTGCAAGCTTTGTTATTTGACACCCAAAGGGTAGCTTGCATGTCGAATTTCGTTGTTCCTTGAAGCACTATGAAAGTAAAGGAGGTTAGATATCTAAGCTCTTTGAACACTATAGTGCTTTCTAGTAGAGAAATGAGGAACTTTGTGTTGGCGGAAACTCCCGGGATTAATTTTTCCATTAATAACACGGCCTACTGAATCAAATGGGTTATTTAACATGCCAACATCGTATGACATGGTGTCGTAATTTTTGCCGCCTCTTGAGGCCATGGAGAAGCAATTATCTCCCTGTTAGTGGAGGGCAGAATACACCCACGGAATGCCCTGCTCTTCGTAGGAGGCGCAGTGGACGGGTTCTCCCTCGACATGAGGGAGAATTTTTAAATATGCCAGCCAGAAATTAAATAGGGCATAAATTATCACCGACTGCCTTAAGTCCATCCATCAATACATCGCCCACTATAAGTGTTTTTACGTTTTAATTTCTTCCAACCATGTCCATTCAACTACTGAGGCGACAGTTTAAAAGGGCGAGTCTATCATCCCTGCTACAGCCTAGCTAGCGGGCGAACCTATTGCTCTAGATACAGCCAGCAGCAAACCGTCGAGTCGAGTTGAGTTGAGTTAAGACTTCTGAGAAGGGTAGTTGTGTTTGGAGTTTCCCTGGAAGTACAACTCGGGTTTTCTTCATTTCGCCTGTGAAACACAGTCACGTTAAGATTGGACGGAAGGGGGATTATACAGTATTATATTAAATTATACTGATTGGCGTATAATCACTACTTAGTATAAAACAAAGTCCCCGATTCTTGAATGTCACGGGTAATCTCGAGAACCACTGCATGGATTTTGATGCGGTTTTCACCATTCTGTAAAGGATACCTCGAAGAAGGTTTCTCTAGAAAATAAATTATTTATGAACAAAGGAAGCCAAGCAGTAACGATTTCAGAGAAAAAGTCGAAAACAAATTCTGGCGTCCGTGCGGTTTTTAAGCTTACGCTGGGCAAACCGTTAAAAATATCAATATACAATGAGTGTAAGAATTGTTCAGCATGAACAGTTCTACAAAAACGTACGCGAGAGCACATCTCTATATTCAATATATCGTCCACTGTAAGTGCTTTTCGATTGGACGGAAGGGGGATTTGTGTTCCATGCACCTCGCCATTTTTAAATTACGTCTGACAAGAATTTGTTGCACATGCATCTCCATGATAATATACTTAATTGTCCAGTCAGTGATTTCAACCCATCGTGCTGAGACGTAAAACGGATATAGATCGTAGGTCATTGACATCGTAAAGATGCACTCATCACGTAATGCATTCACAACTGTTCCCGGGCGAAGCCGGCCCAGGTTGCCAGTTTTCATATAAGAGAGGATTTTTTTTACACTTCTCGTTTTGCTTTCAATGCCAGCGTATTGTATTTCTAGATTTAAAAAAAGTGAAAGGAGATCCAATATTAGAATAAGCACGCGATCCACGTTCTAGATGTCTCGCTGCCTTAGCAGAGGAGGCATTATCTGATAGACAGGAAATTACTTATAGCTGTTTCGTGATGCTAGGTTTTACATCATTATTGTTCATTGGATGTATAAGATAACAAGAGTCGTGTTGCAAGAACCCGTAAAGAAAGTTACAGACTACTTGGCGGGTGGGATTTGTGATCCATTCTGACGGGAACCCAGCAGCGTTTGGCAAATCTTCCGAGATTGATTTAGCAGCAAGCATCACAGTGTTACCATAATTAAAAATTAAAAACAAAATAAAGCTTTCACGGCCCTTCTTATGAAGCGCACGTAGTGCACAGTTCGCTACTCCTGTGGGGGTCCGGGCACGGACACCAAGATCCCGCTGATGAGCCAGCTTTGTGTTCCTAGGCGAAATCCCACACAGCACACGGCATGGGACTAGAAAAATTGCTGAGTTTTAAAATAAAGCATATTTTCACTCACGAGGAAATGGTACGAGCTCGGACATGGATTCTAGAAAAAAAGAAAGACATATTCGTGCAGGTATTGTCGGTGGAAAGGATCCCGAAAAGAATATTTTGAGGCCGTACGAGGCACAGTTTTCCAGATGTGTAACTCGCTGTTCTCGGCCTGTAAAATAATGATATAAGAATATAATTAAAACTCAGCAATTTTTCTAGGTTTATGCCGTGTCTTGTGAGGGGTTTCGAACAGGAACACCAAGCTGGCTCATCAGCGCGCTCTTGGTGTCCGTGCCCGGACCCCCACAGGAGTAGCGAACTGCGCGCTACCTCACTTCTTATGAAGCACATCTGTGCTTCTTTACTGCGAGAGCTAAAAGCTCAAGCACCCTTTCACCTCCCTAAAAATGCTTCCAATTTGTTGATTAAGAATGCAAATGTCTTACTCAACAAATACGCCTGCTGTCACTCCAAGGGGACCAATCCCCTAAAGCCATTTCTGTGTTACGCTGTTGTCTTAATTAACTAATTAATTAATTAATTATTACCATACTGTTAAGGTTTTGAGAACAAAAATGTGCTGTGAACTTCTTGGAGCTGTGTAAAAGATGGTTCATTTTAGGGGCTTGAACATCGTGGTCATTTATCCCCGTGTACTTGGGTGTGTGTATCTAATGAGACTGATAACCTGTGTTATTGTATAATGTACTTGCCACGGTAGGTGAGTGGTTATCGTGTGGGATTACTAACCCCAAGCTTGCAGATTCGCTCCTGACCGTGGTGAGTGATTTTTGAAAGGCGGCAAAAATCACGATACGCATGTCATACAATGTTGGCATGTCAAAAAACCCATTTGAATTCAGTAGGTCGTGTTCATAATGGCAAAATTAATCTCGGGATATTCCGCCAACACATAGTTCCTCATTTAGATATCTAACCTCCTTGACATTTATAGTGCTTCAAGGAACAACAAAATTCGACATGCAAGCTACCCTCTGGGTGTCAAAGAACAAAGCTTGCACCCGGCACCTGAGGCCATACGTTATTATTATTATTATTATTATTATTATTATTATTATTATTATTATTATTATTGTATAATGTTATTGGATTTACGTTCCTTTTAACAACTGCGGTTTATAGAAACGCCGGGGTGCTGAAATTTTGCACTGAAGGGGATCTTTAACGAGCCAGTAAATCTACTAACATGGCTCCCTCGCATTTGCGCACCCTCAAAGGCCGCTGACTGCGCCAGGGTTCAATCCTGCAACCTTGGGAACAGCAGGCGAGATCGTTACCGCTGAGCCACAAATCCAGTGTCTGTGTTATTGTGGTGGCTGTATTATTGTGCGCGCTTTATATAATTCAGGTGAGGATTGGGAAGGAGGCGCCCATTGCCTTAAGTTAACAACCATCCCGGCGTTTGCCTGGATTAGAAGTGGGAATCTTCTCAGTTTCACCTCACGCTGTATACAGGGTGTCGGAAAATCAGAGGTAGAAAATCAATCCATGCATGGGTGTGGGTCTGGGGAGCAATATGAGATAAGATACCTGTGGGCGCAAACTAACCGTTCAGCCCCTGTGAGGTTTTGTAATTACGAGGAAACTGTTACGGTAATTGCAGCTCTTTTTAAAGACGCAATTAATTAGAAATGAAATAATTTGATAAGAAACGAGCCACTTGAAAACCGATTTAAATAAAATTACTTCATAATACACTGAAGAAAATGGAAATTGCAACACCCAGAATGAGTGGTGCTACATTGCTGCAATTGAACATGCAGGACGAGTGTCCGGTTGCGATTCGATGATTACACTTTCAGGTCCCTCTGACCGCAAGTTTGGACAACAATCAATACAGGATGTGCCCACCATGAGCTGCAATACATTGCTGAATTCGGCGAGGCATGGACTCAATAAGGCCCTGGATCGCTTCCTGAGGAATTGTGGCCCATGCTTGCTGCACTGCATGGGTCAGTTGTTCCAGAGTTGTGGGTGGCTGAGAACGGTTGGCCAGTTGTCGACCCATCATGTCCCACACATGCTCAATAGGACTGAGGTCCGGGGATCTGGCGGGCCATTCTAAGGTTGTGATGTCGTGGAGAGCTTCTCTGGAGATGCGTGCAGTGTGAACCCGGGCATTGTCCTGCTGAAACATCCCATTAGCAATGTTTGCCACCATAGGGACCACCACTGGATTGAGTGCCCTATCAACGTTTGTTGTGTAACGTGGGGTGCCACAGCTGCTCGAATTTGCGCTGCTGTTGCATGGGGTTCCATCCGGGCCATCCGAATGACGCGGCGATCCTCTCTCACAATTGTCTGTCGCGCTGGGCCTGTGCCAGGTCTACGAGTGTGGGTACCTTTATTTGACCACTGCTGCCATACACGTTGTAACGTAGATGCCTGTCGGCCAACACGTGCAGCGACAGTCCTTAGCGATAATCCAGCCTCACACAGCCCAATTATCCGAGCCCTCTCAAACAGCGACAGTAGTTGATAGCATGCTCTTCTCTGTCGTCGATGCATGTTTGACGGGGAACACTTCACTGCACAGACTGCAAGTCAACTACGCTACACCAGAGTCCGTATACTGGAGTTGATTCCTCCGCGACCAATCACGTGGGGAGACCTGTAGCAACAATCCAATGCGTCTGAAACTTTGATCGTTTAGGCCTACATACCTACATGGCATCGTTCCATATCTTGAAAATCAACACAAACGACCAATGCCTTCATGATGTTGCAATTTCCATTTTCTTCAGTGTATGGACAAAATGAATAAAATACAAAGTAGAATTTACCGCGGCGAGCGAATAAACAAAGAATAAAATTGATAATTGAAAATGAGACCCAGAATGAACCAGGTGAATGTGATTAATGCGCAATTAAATCTGGCATGCAAGGGAAAAAAAATCGGGGAAAAAATGTATTTCCGGATTCTAACCCGAAGCGGATGGGAGCACACTGAACGGCGCCAGCACCTTGCCCACTGAGCTACGAGAACCACAGGTCAGCTGCTCAGCCCGAGACACACAAGAGTGTAGACGCCGCACTCAATGCTGCTCATTGCGCGACGTTGCCAAGTTTCCTCGTAATTACAAATGTTCACAGGGGCTTAACGGTTGGTTTGCGCCCACAGATATCTGAACTCATATTGCTCCCCATATCCACCCCCATGCGTGGTTTGATTGTCTACCTCTTATTTTCCGACACCCTGTATAGGTACTGCAGGTGCAGTTATCGAGACTGGTCGTGACCTTTTAGACGCCTGCCATATCTTTGTATATTATGATTGTGCTACAAACCAATGCGTGAAGGTCAGAGTGTGCTGGCTTGTACGGTGCCTAGTACCTGTTTAGAATACTGATAAGCTGTTCTCATATGACTTCAAGGTCACAACACCCAGAGGATTGATGTCTTCAGTTCCTATATAATTAGAGGACACAAACCTGGAGAACCGCAATGTCGCCTGACACAGACATTACTGGCTAAAACACTTACCTATCGAGACATCTTTCTATCTGTCTTCGTTTCAATCTGTTCCTTCGTTTCTATCTTTATTTCTTTCTTCGTTTTTTATAATTATCGATTTCGCCAACTATGGCAGTTCTTTGATTCCAATTTCACGCGGAAATTATTTTTGTTTTATTTAGTGTAGGAAGTGTCGGATTAGTTTAATTAGTGTTTAGTTGGTTCCTCGTGTCTGTCTAGCTCTAAGACAATGCAGATTCGTCCCCTGAAGGTTTACTGGATGGTAACGAATCTCGCATTAATTTGTACACATCGTGTCGCATGTAGAAAAGCCGCACACGCACATGTCATTGTAGTAATTTGGGACATTTGGTCCAGATGTTACGATCTCTCCTGAGATCAGGCCTAATTTGGCAACTTTAATTTAATTCAAGTGGGAGTCATTTGGGAGACCTTGTTTCGTTTTGTTTTATTGCAAATAGTGTAAATTTGTTGATCTGTTATTAAATTCATATGTTTTAACCCTGGTATTCACTTTTTCCTGCAAGTTATTTTGTTATATGTTACCCTGCATGTTATAAGAAGCGCTTAACAACAACTTTACGAAATGGACTGCTACACCCCCCGAAACTGAGTCTCATATGCTTCTTTGCAAGGGTTCAATACATTAAGAAAGTTGTTGCAGGAGTGTGCTGCTTATAATATATCAATCATGTGCTGAAAGACCTCCACTGGCTCGATGGGATTCAGTTAGGTGTAAACCAAGTAAGTATGCTGATTATCTGGCTGTAATGACAGATTCTGTCGAAAACTATCTAACGAACATGATAAGAACTTTAACACAAAGGTAGGGAATATGGTATGAAAATCAGCTTTTAAAAAAGCGAAGGTGATTCCGGTACGGAAGAAACGCAGGAAAATACACCCTCTGTCTGAAAAAATCGGTGAATGGGTCTATATTACGAACGGATTGTTGGCTTACCTGAAACAGCCGTTACTATCCTTCGAAGTAATCCCCGTTGATGGTTATGCACTTCTTAGAACGGCTGTACAAGTCCTGGCATAGTCTTCCTGAGGGATAGCCTTCAGTTGGATCGTCACATTACGTTGGATGTCCGAAATGTCCGAAAACCTCTGACCCTTCAGGGATTTTCGGCGACCCTGGACCCCGATACTCCATACTTTGACGCTTGCCTTCGAGGTCTTACCTCAGGCACCTGGTCTCTTTACCCGTGACGATGGTTTTCTCCACGGAACTTTCACCCTTCTCTCTGCCACCCGTCGAACAGGTGTGTAAGGCAGGTTGCATAAATTCACGCTTCTCTCTTGCTTTCAATTTAGAGTTTTTATGACCCAAACTGAAGGCTCTTCCTAAAGAAGACTACGCCACGAGTTTCCAGGACTTGTTTAGTCGTTCTCAGAAGTGCATAACCATCCACGGTGATTACTTCGAAGGCCAGTAACGCCTGTTTCAGGTAAGCCAACAATCCGTTCGTAATATAGAACATTCACCGAACTTTTCAGACAGAGGGTGTAGAATGCCTTTTACAAAAACTAAATTTGAACACATGGACAATTTTAAGTAGCCTACTTGGGCCGTGTATTCTCTCAGGATGTTACAGTAGTATAGGGAAGGAAGTAGAGACAAGGTGTAGAAAAGCGAATGCTTCGATTAATCTACTATTCCAGAGGTTCTCAACCTGTGGTACGCGTACCCCTTAGGGGTGCGCGAAACATTTCAGGGGGTACGTGGCAGGCCATCCTTCTACTCGATCCACATGCGCAGTGAGCTTCGTGCCGTGACTACTGGGTGAGTTATTTACGTCGCGTGTATTTGAACTCCACAAAGAATTGCATCTTTTCTTTACCGAGCAAAATTCCTATTTATCATCAGTACTCAAGGACTTTGGTTGGCTTCAAAAATTGGCCTATTTAAGCGATATTTTTGAAAAACTGAACATTTGGAATAAGTGTATGCAAGGTAGGCTAGTGCATATGTTCTATGTTGAAATGAAAACTAACGCAATGATTGCAAAAATCACCATTTGGGAAAAGGAACTGAAAAACAACTATATTTTGTTTTGTTAAAATATCTTTCCTTCTAAAATTATAAAGGTTAAACCATACTAACTAAATACCTTTTACATTTTTAATAACCATTATTACTACCTAAGAAAGGTTAGAAGGGGGTACGCAGGATGTTTAATTACTGTATTTCAAAGGGGAACGATGGTTGAAAAAGGTTGAGAACCCCTGTACTATTCGATAACTGAAATTAATCGATCATTAGTACCAGCCCAAGTATGCAGTGATCCTGCGCGGATGCGGAAGGCCGCATGCAGGGTGGGTCGGCCGTGGTGGTGTTGGTCACATATTGATCAGCGTCCACGAGCGTCGCTTCGCGGAGACGCGCTTATTCTTCGACGAGGCTGACCTCAACAGTCATCCGTGAACACTAACCTCGGCACTTTCAGATACTGGGTTTATTTTTAGCCTATTTTCATTTTAAGAAAAGGTAGGCTAATGAGATCACATTTTGTCCGTGTATACGTGTGTGTGTCCCCCTCTAATAAACATTAATGGCTGAGCGATTTCAAAGAAACTCGGTAAGGTCATAGCTCCATATTGGCCGACCCCGACCGTGCCCTCCAAATTTTATTACGTCTCATCAATCCAACATGGCAGCTGTGCGAAATATTCCACCAGCATTCAATATCTCCGGAACTGTTACCGATATCACCCTGAAATTTTGTATGATGATAAAGGGCACTACTAGCAGTTCACCTATGAGACTTTCAAATAACCTGGTAACTACAAAGCAGACATGGCGGCCAAGCGAATTTGAGACTTTTACTGTAAATAGACTTTTCTCGCGATTTAATGATCCAAACGCAATGAAACTTGGTACAGAAAATGGTTGTTTATACAAATTGTAATGCACCAGCATCTAATTTAGATCAATTGTTTACATAACCTCAAGATGGCGGCTGTACGAAGTTTTAAAATTAAGTTTTTATTTCTTGTGTCGTAATCATGCGATCGAAGTGAGAGTTTGAATAATGAATCTACGCAATAATTTTACATTAATGGTACATAACTCTTAAGGCCTATACATATAACAATCCAACACTGCGACCATTCGAAATATTTAGACGATTCTCAATATGTACGAATCTTTTACAGCAATCAAACTGAAATTTGTTATGTTCATAGAGGCTATGAACATAAGTTAACGTATAGGACTTTCAATAACCCGGTGAGCACAAATCCAAGATGGTGGTGACGCGAAGTGTAAATATTTAAATGGACGTTTCTCGCGATTTAACCATCCGAGTACAGTGAAACTTGGTACGGTGAATGCTTATACAAATTTTAACCCACTGGCATCTAATTTATTTCAATTGTATTCATAAACACAAGATGGCAGCTGTGCGAAGTTTTGAAATCTGGATTTTACTTCTTGTGCCCTAATCGTGTGATTGAAATTTGAATGCCACTTTAAGACCTACATATATACTAATCCAAGATGGAGTCCAACTGAAATATTAGACGGTTCTCAATATCTACGAATCGATTACAGCAATCAAACGGAAGTGTTGTATGTTGATAGAGGCCATTAACATAGGATATATGAAAATAGACTAGTTCTTCACGGAACTACTTGTTTAACCTATTTCCATCATATGAAATACAGGGTGTCTATAAAAGAACTCCGGGATTTTGAGGCAACATATTGTAATGAAGTAAAAAAGTTATATTAATGATTAATACATGATTGGAAAGGTTGCATTTTCAAGTTTTTGTAACAATTTAATAAAGTTCAATATGAGCCCCGTTAGTGGCTCGGCGCACATCGTAACGGTATTTCACCTCTTCCCATGTCCTGGCCAGCATGTCTGGGGGGACGGCTGCCACACAATTGATTATTCGTTCCCTGAGATGGCCAACATCATGAATTTTCTCAGCATACACAAGATTCTTGATATGCCCCCAGAAGAAAAAGTCCAACGGAGTCAAATCAGGGCTCCTTGGAAGCCATGGAATAGGTCCTTCCCTTCCAATCCATCTGTTGCAGAGTTGCAAACTGAAGTGTGGCGGTGCCCCATCTTGTTGGAAGTGGACTAAACCCTTCTCCGCCTCAATGTCATCTAACTGAGGAAAAACATATTCCTCAAACATGTCACAATAGACATCACCATTGATATTTCTTTCAACAAAAATGAAGGGACCTATTACTCTATCATGCATAAGGCCACACCAAACATTCACTTTTGGCGGTCACGTTCATACTCTATGAATTCATGGGGTGGCTCTGATCCCCAAATTCTGCAATTATGTATATTTACAGACCCGTTCACATGAAAAGTCCCTTCATCACTAAAAAAACATTTAAAAAAATCGTTATATTCATCGATTTCGTTTAGCATAGAAACAGAAAAGTCTAATCTCTTAATCTTGTCTGCCGGTATAATGTGGTGTAACAGTTGAATTTTGTAAGCAGTTAAACGAAGTTTTTTATGAACTACCTTATGAACTGTTGACCTTGGTAACCCCAACTCCAGACTGCGTCTTGTCAATGTCTTCCTAGGGCGTCAAAGGCATGAAGCTCGGATTCTGTCCACATTCTCTTGTGACACACGCGGCCTACTCGGCAACGTTTGTTTTAAAACACTTCCTGTTTGTTTGAAAGCACTTAACCATTGGCAAATGGTTTTATCCGTAGGAGGGTCAACACCATAATTACGTCGAAAGTTTCTTTGTACCGTAACAACAGAATTAGTTTCTATTAGCCAAATAACGCTTAGAGCCATTTGATGCGGCGTCGCCATAGCGCGGCAATCCAGATCGCACTGACTGCCACTACGTTGTTTCAAGGTCAACGCTCCACAGCGCTGCCAACTGTTGATGAAACCATTCCCAATTGGTATAAGTAAAACTTGATGAGCTACTCGTGTCAGAGAAATTAACTACATTTTGCTATCTTCTACAGTTATTAAGATATGCATTTTTAAAACCCCGGAGTTCTTTTATAGAAACCCTGTATAAGCTTTTGAGATCAATTTTTGTCCGTGGATGTGTGAGATCTGTGTGTGTGTGCCCCCGTAATAAAATCTAAACATCTGGAGCGATTTTGAGGAAGCATGATTAGTATGCATACTACTTCCTCGTCCGAACTCGACCGTGCTTTTTAAATTTTAATAAGTTTCACTACTTCAAGATGGTGGCCGCGTGAAATATTTCACTGGCATTCTATATATCCAAAACTGTTACTGTAATATTGTATGGCGATTGAGAATACTAAACTAAGTCATCTATGTGACTTTCAAAAAATTATTAAATACAAAACGAACATGGCGGCCAAGTAAAGTTAAAATACTTAAATGGAGTTTTCTCACGATTTTTATCATCCGAGCGGAGTGACACTTGTTACGGTAACTATTTATACATAAATTAATGTACCAGTATCTAATTTAATTCAATTTTTTCCTATAGGTACGGTACTCAAAATGGTGGTTGTGCGAAATTTTAAAATTAAGTACTATATTATTTATATTTTACATACTAATCATGCGGTCGAAGTGAACATTTGCATAATGAACCAACGCAATAATTTTCATCTACTGGTACATAACTCTATGGCCTACATACACTGTAGAACAATCCAAAATGTCGAGTTGTTTGTATCCCACTACAGTCATTAAATAACGGTGCATCACTAGGGAAGTACCACTTACGTAGATTAGCCTTGGATTGGACAACTTCAGTCTAATCTATTTAGTGACTTCCAGGCCATCCAGTGCTCAAGAGTGACAATGTCTTGTTTCCATGAAATAATGATACACATTTTCCTTTTCTTTCTGGCAATATATGGGGGTGGGAGTGGGGGGAAGGGCGAGAACGAATAAATTACAGTGGCACGTTTGAGATTGTCTACATCTCTTACATCTCAAGTGACACGTGGCGTTGTGTCGCGGGCTGGCCTCCCCTGGTACATAAGATCCAGTGAGCTTGTTGGAGAAAGCTCATAGCTCATATCTACTAATTCCTTCTACTCGAATATGCAGTGCTAAACAGTTTCACAACAAATAAGTGTGAAGATTATTAACACTTCTTGCCGCGTCACTGCAAGCGGGAGAACAGTCTGCTTGGTACAGCAACCCAATGTATCGTTGTTAATTCTTTTATAAGAGCTCGGTACATGTTGTTCTTATGCCACGTGTAGTTGGGCGTGTTTTGAACTTGCCTGATAACCCGTATTTATGCGATGAACTGTATTAGGGACAGGGGTGAGGTAGTTGCCCCGGGAGAGTATTTAGAACCCGCCGGCTCGATCAGTCCGTCCACATCTCTGTATTTTTTCTTCTTCTTTCTTCATTTCGGCCTGCTGTAGACCACGTTACTTCTACCGTTTGCACCCTAGAGCTTTAACTCTTCCCCAATATTCTCGCATTCGCGTTTTGTGAACCTCCTTTCTTTCATCAGTCCACTTCTTGCCGGTTTTCAGTTTTGGATTTTCTTGGAAGTTCTTGTATGCTCGAAGTCTTCTCTGGAGAGGTGCACGTTCCTGGATGTCTTCAAGTGTGATTCCTACTTCTCGAAGATCTTTTTTCAACTTCGATGAACCAGGGTTCCTTTGTTTTCTTGTTAACAAAGTGGGAAAATATCTTGTTGGTCTGTCTCTGCGAACTCATGCGTGTTATGTGGCCATAACCTAATATTGAATCCTCATTTCCCAAATGGTGTCTGTTATCCTCTCAATGTGCAGGTCGAGTTCGTTGTTATGCTGTCACCTGTACTTGTCTTTCTATTTTTTTTATCAACTCTGATTATTCCGCGCATAGTGGTTGCTGACATCACGACGTACTGCTCGGGTCCAAGCTCTCTGTACTTGCGGGGTGATGGGAAGAGGTAGGGAAGGGTCAGGCGAGAAGAGAAGGATCTGTCAACAGCCCGCTGTGATATGTGATATTCCTTTCTATACCAATACTGCTAACATACGGTCGTTGCTCAAACCACTGTGGTTCTGCAATTGAGTGAGTCACCGACTAATGGATTTGGTTCTGTTACTATGCACGGACCGGGAAACTTCATCACTCGTCACCATCACTTCTCATAGTCCGCGATCCACATTCCTCTCAGGTTCACGCAGCTTAAATATAATTTCGACCCGAGCTTTTTTGTTAGTAAGAGGATCTCACTCAGTGGTTCAAAGCACATGTAGCTGCTGAGATAATTTAATGCACAGAATGAGGTGACTAATAATAATAATAATATCGTATGGCCTCGGGTGCCTGGTGCAAGCTTTGCTAATTGACACCCAGAGGGTAGCTTGCATGTCGAATTTCGTCGTTCCTTTGAACGCTATGAAAGTCAAGGAGGTTAGATATCTAAACTCCTTGACACTACAGCGCTTTCAAGTAGAGAATGGTGGAACTTTGTGTTGGCGGAAAATCCCGAGATTAATTTTGCCATTGAACACGGCCTACTGAATTCAAATGGGTTCTTTAACATGCCAACAACGTATGACATGAGTGTCGTGATTTTTGTCGCCTTTCAAAAATCACTTACCATGGCCAGGGGCGAACCTGCAATCTTGGGGTTGGTAGTCCGACACTATAACCACTCACCCACCGTGGCAAGCTAGGTGACTAATAGAGGTCTTGTACAGAGCGCAAGGAGTACATCCAAGGTCGATCTACGTTCATATCCATTGCGTTCCATTGTCCGTTCGATATTCAGATAGCCACTCCAGGGCATCCTCTTTACGGGCAAGGGAAAACTTACAGCTAAAACGATAACGATTTTAATATTATAACTGTACAACAATTTTATACATTTCCAAGGAAAGGCCCACATGTTGCTATTAGAAGCAAAGTTTAAAATTTTCAAAATTTAAATCAAACTATTTTTTTCCAGATTTGATTCTTGCCTTGTGCTCATCTTTATCATTTCCCCTCATATCTTCCATGTTTATAGGAATGTTTGGAGTTTTATTTTCTTAATGTGGGTGTTAAATCTTCAGTTGCAAAATTAATCCCACTTAAAACCGTTGTGACTTTAATAAGTCTTTCTATGAAACGTTAAAAATATTTTTGAGTTTGCTCAGAATAAAAATGGAAATAATGACGCTTAATTAATTAATTAATATTGTGAAAATATGTGAGAACTAATATAGTGTTTATCAAATCCAACCTACAAATTTAGCTTCGCACAATTGTAGTTAGTGGAAGGTTCCTTTACATGCCGTAAATCCCGCCGGCTTTATTTCCCCTTCGAAGGAAGGGATACTGAGGAACTTTTAACGCTCTTAAAAAATCCGACGACTTCGACCGGGTAGAATGTTAGAAGTCTGCTAGGAAGTGGAAAGTTAGAAAACTTAGAAAGGGAAATGGATAGGTTGCAAGCTTGCTTGGATAGGTTGAGGTTGGATTTGGTTGGGATTAGTGAAATGCGCTGGCAGGAAGAACAGGACTTTTGGTCAGGAGACTATAGGGTCATTAACACTAAATCAAACAATGGCCAAGCAGGAGTTGGTCTCATATTGAGCAGGAAACTTGGACAGCGGGTGGAATATTATGAGCAATACAGTGAACGGATTATTGTAGCAAAAATCAATACTAAACCTACGTGCACCACAGTGGTACAAGTCTATATGCCTACCAGTCAAGCTGATGATGAGGATGTTGAAAAGGTCTACGAAGAAATAGATGACATTCTGAGGTATATCAAAGGTGATGAAAATGTTATAGTAATGGGAGATTGGAATGCTGTGGTAGGAAAAGGGAAGGAAGGGAAGATAGTAGGAGATTTCGGATTAGGTGAAAGGAATGATCGAGGAGGCAGGCTGATGGAATTCTGCACCGAACATGAGTTGGTCATAGCTAACACCTTATTCAATAACCACAATAGAAGAATATACACATGGATGAGACCAGGAGATACAGGGCGTTACCAAATCGACTTCATTATGGTCAAGCAGAGGTTTCGAAACCAGATTTTGGATTGTAAAACATATCCTGGTGCTGACATAAACTCTGACCACAATCTGGTTGTAATGAAATGCAGATTAAAGTTGAAGAAACTGAAGAAAAGTCAAAAGCCAAAAAGGTGGGCAATAGACAGACTGAAAGTAAAGGATGTGAACGAAAGATTCAAGAAGAGTATAAAGGAAGGACTAATCAAAACCCCTAAACAAACTTCAATTGCAGACGAATGGGCATTTTTGAAGAATGAAATAACAAAATCGGCAGAAGAAAACATTGGTAGGAAAGAAAGAATAGGTAGAAAACCGTGGATCACTCAGGATATACTAGAATTGATGGATGAAAGGCGGAGACACAAGAATCTAAGAGATGAAGAGGGGAAAGCAGAATACAGACGTCTGAGAAATGAGGTTAACAAGAAGTGTAAGGAAGCGAAAGAAGAATGGTTGAAAGAGAAATGTGCAGGTATAGAAAAGTGTCTGAAATTAGGAAAAGTAGACACAGCTTATCGAAGGATTAAGAATACTTTGGGGGAAAAGAAGACTAAGTGCTGTAATATTAGGGACACAAATGGAAAGCCTCTAACAGATAGGGAAGAAAAGGTTGAGAGATGGAAAGCTTACATAGAGTGCTTGTATAAGGGAAAGGAGATTGAGAATCATGTAATGGAAAGGGAGGAGGAAATTGATGAGGATGCAAAAGGAGATTTAATATGGAGATCAGAATTTGACAGAGCATTAGAGGACTTAGGCAGGAACAAAGCACCAGGCATAGATGATATACCGATTGAGTTGCTACGCTGCATAGGAGATGAAGGTCTGATCAGGTTATTTCACTTGGTGTGTAGGATTTATGAGACAGGTGAGGTACCCCCTGATTTCAAGAAGAATGTAATCATCCCTATACCAAAGAAAGTGGGAGCTGACAGATGTGAAGATTACCGTACAATCAGCTTGATTACTCATGCTTCAAAGATCCTGTCTAGAATAATTTACAAGAGGATTGAAAGCCAGATAGAAACGGAGTTGGGTGAAGACCAGTTTGGTTTCAGGAGAAATGTAGGAACAAGGGAAGCTGTACTAAGTCTTAGGATGATTTTGGAAGGTAGAATAAGGAAAGATAAGAGAACGTTCATGGCATTTGTAGACTTAGAAAAGGCTTTTGATAACGTTGATTGGACTAAATTGTTTGACATTTTGAAATCTATTGGAATAAAGTACAGGGATAGGAGGGTGATATACAATCTATACAGAAACCAGACAGCAGTCATTCGAGCTGAAGGATATGAGAGAGAAGCTGGTATTATGAAAGGTGTAAGGCAAGGCTGCAACTTATCACCCATACTTTTCAATCTTTACATTGAACAAGCAATGAAGGAAATCGGAGAAAAATTTAAAGTGGGAGTGAAGATTCAAGGAGAAATAATTTCAACTCTGAGATTTGCTGATGACATCGTCATCTTGGCCGACAAGCCTGAGGATTTGAATGAGTTTTTGAATGGTATGGATTCCGTCTTACGGAAGGACTTCATGATGAAAATTAATAAATGTAAAACAAAAATACTGGAATGCAGCCGAAATAAATCAGAAACCTCTACGGAGATCAAATTGGCAGGTGAAAAGCTGAAGGAAGTAGAAGACTTCTGTTACTTAGGAAGCAGAATAACCAGTGATGGACGAAGCAAAGAGGATATAAAAAGGAGGTTGGCTCAGGCAAGGAAAGCCTTTCTACAAAAAAGGAATCTGTTGACATCGAATATAGATTTAGGTATTAGGAAGTCATTTTTGAAAGCCTTTGTCTGGTGCGTGGCGCTCTATGGAAGTGAAACTTGGACTATTGGTGCAGCAGAAAAGAGGAGAATTGAGGCATTTGAAATGTGGTGTTACAGGAGAATGATGAAGATCAGATGGGTAGATAGGGTTAAAAACGAAGAGGTATTAAGGCGAGTGGGAGAGGAGAGATGTTTCTGGCGACTGCTAATGAAGAGAAGAGATAGGTTGGTAGGACACATACTAAGACACCCAGGAATAGCAAGCTTAGTTATGGAAGGAAGGGTCGAGGACAAGAACTGTAGGGGTAGACCAAGGTTAGAATATGTTAAACAGATTGCCTCGGATGTAGGGTGTGGTAGCTATGTAGAGATGAAACGATTAGCTCAGGACAGGGAGGCATGGAGAGCTGCATCAAACCAGTCAAAAGACTGAAGACTCAAACAACAACAACGACCGGGTTTGAACCCGCGGCCTTGGGCATAGAAGCTCAGCATGCTACCAACTACGCCACCGAAGCCGCCAATATTTTAAATCTACAGTAAAAAATAATAATTGAACATCCCTGTTTTACGAGGAACATGAAAGATGCTGATTCGACTCGACTGACAACACGTAATTGTAGATAGCAACATTACGTGATGGCCCAAACCTGTACGAACCAGAGAGCGGAGAGGGGAGGGAAGGAGAAGGAAGGTAGTGGTGGGGGTCACTGCTGATATGCTCCTGGGAGACACAGACTACCGCGCAATACTGCTACAGGTACAGTAGGAGCCAATGTGAAAACTTCCGTATCAGAGATGTGAACGTTCCTCCCCACTTAACCATGCTGCAGCACATGGACACGCTCGCATACGAAACTCGTAGCTTACACATGTCATCAGGTAATAATATATAACTAGTGGGCCCGTGCGGGCTTTCGCAACGAGAATGTAGGTTTATGGGGTAGTAGGGAAGAATGTGGGAGAACGACGTTTTAAATATTGAAGAAATGTATTTATTGTTGTTAAACGGCATACGTACATGAGAAGAATACAAAGAATTATGTAGAATAGTGTTTGCTGCCGCCGCCGCGCTGTCCTGCGCTCTAGCGGCAGGCTCGCCAGCTTACGGTGCTCCCATTGTAATTGTACATTCTTAAGGTATTTATTTAATTGTGAGGCATTTAAAGAGGAAGTGAGTGCGTTTCGGTCACACATGGGGTTATGCGGAACCTGTAGGTACCACATATGTGTAGGTTCGTGTTAACAGGTCCTCATTTTCAGTACAAAACCTGAATGGGACCTTAGCAGAATAATATAGGGAGGATCTGCATAAGTCATGCAGGCTACCACTTTTCTTCTTCCCTTCCCAATATCTCTTCATCCTCTCGCTGTGTTCCCTTTTACCCTGTGCTGTACATCCTGTATTTTATCGGGTGGGCTTTTTAGAAATTTATGTTTGTGAATTAAAGTTCTGAATGTTGTTCTGCCTTGAATGGTTTCTTCATGACAGCCAATTTCATTTACGTCTTCACTGATTTCTTTTAGCCAGTTGTTTTGATATTTCATTGATGAGACTAGGTTGAAAATTTTATTTGTGAGCCTGTTATTATCCATTCTAGCGGCTTTGATGGCGTGGTTGGTAGCATGCTGAACTGCTGTGCCCAAGATCACGGGTTCAAACCCAGCCGAAGTCGTCGGATTTTTTAAGAGCGTTAACATCCTTCAGTATGCCTTGCTTCGGAGGGGAAGTAAAGCCGGCGGTCCCATGTCATAGTTTTATGGCATGTTAAAGATCCTTCCACTAACTAAACTAGTGTGAAGCTAAATTTCTAGGTTAGATTTCGTTGAAACGCTCTATCAAAGTTCCAACGTTCACCACTCGGTGTCAGTGACGTCTTGTTAGCGAAAGTTGGAACTACTTGAAATTGAACGGAACTTGTAGCTCACTCCATAGGTGTCTGTTTGAAGCAGCTACAGCTTCTGGGGAGCCGAACATGTCCTCGGACACTCCCGGCACTAAACCCCATAATATAAATAAATAAATAAATAAATAAATAAATAAATAAATAGAATCTGTGCCTACTTTGTGGGAAAGAAAACCAAAGGGATCTGGTTTACAGAGGTGGAAAAAGACCTACAAGAACTGGGGATATCACATGAGGACATCTTGGAACGTGACCCTTTGTCTTCAGAGTTTTCAGCCAAAACCTATATTGAAAACCGGCAAGAAGTGGACCGAAGAACGAAAAGAAGCTCACCGAAGAAGAATGCGCGAATACTGGGCCAATGTGAGAGATCGAGGGAAAAGGCAGTTGAAATAACGCGGTCCATAGAAGACCGAAACGATTATAAAAATATAAAAATAGATAACTATCCATTCTATACAGGTGTCCATAAAACTGTAACCGCCGTTTCCTTATGGTAGTCAATCTGTGATTTATTCTGTAACTTGATACATTTCCTGCGATTTATTTTTCATCCTAATTCCATTTTGACACTTTGGTCCTAAGATTTTCATTCTTGCATCAGTATTATTATTATTATTATTATTATTATATTCGATTAAAATGTGCTCGGGTACTTGGTATGGCATCAAGTTGGTGCCCAGAGTCTCAAGAAAGTTCGAGAACGCCTGGCTTAGATCATTCTGAACAAGGCAAGAGCTTCCCAAGGGATTCACGTCTGCTACAAAGCCGAGCTTTCCCGCAAGGATAAAAAGAAATCCAAGCGGCTGGAGTCGTGCAGCCATTACCTTCCAGCTAAGTAACGGTGATTTATAATGGACAGTCTATAACCTACACAATGTCATTAGGAATACCAAAGAGAGCGAGAGAGAGATACACCTGAACTGGCAGGATGCCCTCTGAATCTCTATCAACAGTGAATTGCCTGGACACCCAATTAAAGCGCTTCCTGCTCTTCAAGTTGACAGTTTACTACTCGTGGGAGTGCCGGAGAAGATGGCGGTGGGTGGATCTCGGTTACAGAAGGGGAGACCGTCATCAACGACTAACAATTAAATTGCCTCCGAGATTAAGCTCGAACAACAAGAACCAAACAAATGGCCAACGAATGTCTACTTTCCTAATAGGCCCTGCGCGGATGCGGATATCCGCAAAAATTTTCGCCATGCGGATATAGTTTGCATGGCTGTGCGGATAGCGGATAAGCTGCGGATAATGTTTCGAGTAAATTTGCGGATAGTTTTATTTAGAATACAATCCGAACTTGTTGAGTATAATTACTAAGACCCGGATGTTTATGACTAGGGCTCGGATCGATATGCTCGATAAAATCTCCAGATATGCTCGAACACCATGTGTTTTATGCTCGATAGATATGCTCTAAAAACCCATTATAAACCCATTATATGCTCAATAGATATGTTCGAAACCTCCATTATATGCGGTTAAATATGCAGAATATGCTCGAAAAACACCTTTAAAAACTATAGAAAGGGAAGTGAAACGAAAAAACCAATAACATATCTTTAAATACGAGCTTTATTTTCTAATTGTATGTATGATACACTGCAATAAACTTGCTTTCAAGTTTTACAAGTATATATAAGAGAAGTGCTCTTATAAAAGATACAGTTGAAAAGTTCATTTACAAAATGTTCAGAATTAGGCGAGTCAATGAAGTAGATCTGCATTGGTCTGTACAACAAAATTATTTCCATGTTTTCAGTTTTGAATGATTTTCTTAAATCAGTCAATAAAAGTTTCAATGACGAGAACGACCTCACAAAAGGTTAAAAGCCTGCGCTTCTATTATTCGCACCAGATAGGCTTTTCAATAATTATTTCTGTTTTCGAACCTTAAGGATCGTCAGGGCCCGAATTCGGGGGAGAATTCGAAGAAAAACGAACTATTTACACGAAAACCACAAGAATGTGCATTTATATGCTTCTATTCTGAAAACCGCGGTTTTATGCATTTATATGCTCGATAAATTTCAATTCTGTTGGTCCCAGAGAGGTGAAAATACCACCGAAATGCTTCTTTCAATGTGTACTATTCAGGAAAAAAATATGCAAATATGCTCGAATCCGAGCCCTATTTATGACATATCATTTTTATATCGTTAAGTTTTTGTTTGAAAGACAAAAATGTAAGATGATTTACGATAATCTCATTCAAATGATGTTGTTAAGCACAATATACACTCCGAATTGAAAAGGGATGCAATTATGGTTGTAGGCTATAACAGTCATTTTAAACATAGAACTTGGCATACATAACCTAGGGAAACTATTTTCTCCTCAGAACTTAATGTGTTGCTTTAATATTTTTGAAAATATTGTAACAAACGTGCGGAAGCGGATAAAAGTCGTGCGGATGAGGGGCGGATGCGCATATTAGTAATGCGGATGCGGGGGAGGGGGGGGATGCGGATAAGGTTTTGTTTATCCGCGCAGGGCTCTAGCAAGAGAAACAGTTCTTTTTGAATCTAATATTGGCTAACACCTAACATAGCTCTGTTTCAGGCCACCATGCCCGTATGTAACTGTTGTTGTTGTTTTATTTTAGGGGTTTGGAAATTGTGGCCATTTAGCCTCGTGTACTTTTGTGTGTGTGTATATATATATAGAATTTGTCTGAAAACCGGTGTTATTGTGGTGTCTATAGTAGTGTATGTATTTGTAATTCAGGCGATGATTGGGAAGGAGACGGCCATGGCATTAAGTTAGGAACGAACCCGGCATTTACATTGAGAAGAAGTGGGAATCCACGAAAAACCTCTTATAGGATGGCCGACGTTGGATTTGGACTCACCTTTTCGCAGTTTTGCCTCACGAGGCTGAGTGTACCCCGTTCGAGCCTTTAGACCAGAATTACATTTATTGGCAGAGCCGGGAATCGAATCTGGGCCTCCGCGGTGACAGCCACTATGAAACGAGGCGGATCAACCAACCAACTAACTAGCTAGCATTAACAACAATCAACATCAGAATATAAGATACTTTTACTTGGCAAAATTTGAATGCATAATTAGCACTCAAGGATGGCCTTATAAACCAAAAATTTCCCTCTGAGTGTGCCAGTATGCCTTCCTTCAGAGGGGAAGTATAGCAGGCGGACCCATGCCATAGATTTATGGCATGAAAAAGAACCTTCCACTAACTACACTTGTGTGAAGCCAAAATTTGTAGGTTAGAATTGATAGCGCTATATTAGTTCCAACGTTCGCCGCCAGGTGCTGACAGCGATGGCATTTAGTAGCCACGTCCGCAGCTAGGTGTCGTGGACGGCATCATTTGGTAGCAAAAGTAGGAGCTACTTGAAAAAATTGGTCGTCTGCAGTCTTTCTACCTGAATCACAGATAACACACACTAATACAGCCATCGCAATTAACACCGGTTATCAAACAGATTCTACACACACACAAACACAAAATACACGGGGCCACATGACCGCGTTGTCGCAGCCCCTAAACTAAGGAACCAACCAGCCAATGTATTGTTCAACTATTCATATAGCGCCACCTTAAGGTACTGAATTTTAGTACGGTGTGTATAGTTGCTCTATATTTAAAAGCAGATTTAATCAGCAAGGTAAAGGATTACCAGCGCTCTATGCTCACACAAGCCTGCGGGATGCAGCCCGTTATCAATCTGACGCCCACATTCTTCGCTCAGTGCCCCTTGGGTGTTACGCTTCATCTCCCGTACGATAGCTCCTGTTGCATTCTTCGGTAGGGCTCCATGATATAACTTAGGCTACAGTATGTATGAATCTCTCATGTGGTGGTGCCCGACATGGAGTTAACGGCCATCTTTATAAACACCGTAACAGTGCAACAAGCGATTTTAGCGGCTTCGGTGGCGTAGTCGGTAGCATGCTGAGCTCTTATGCCCAAGATCATGGGTTCAAACCCGGCAGAAGTCGTCAGATTTTTTAAGAACGTTAAAAATCCCTCAGTATGCCTTCATTCGGAGGGGAAGTAAAGCCGGCGGTCCCATGTCATAGATTTATGGCATGTAAAAGATCCTTCCATTAACTAAACTAGTGGGAAGCTAAATTTCTAGGTTAGATTTCATTGTAACGCTCTATCGAAGTTCCAACGTTCACCACTAGGTAGCAGTGATATATGGTAGCGAAAGTTGGAACTACATGAAATTGATCGGAACTTGTAGCTCACCCCATGGGTGTCCGCATTGAAGCAGCTACAGCCTCTGGCGAGCCGAACATGTCCTCAGGCACTCCCGGCACTAAAAGCCATACGCTAAATAAATAAATAAATAAATAAATAAATAAATACATAAATAAATAAATAATAAAGTGCATGCGAATTACTTTTTCTAATTTTGACGAAAAAAAAACCTCATGGGTGATGTAAAATGTAAAATAAATTAATAGAAGCAAAAGTGAAAGAACTAAAATAAAAATACAGTTGCAAAATGTTCAACTTAGACAAACTTTTCTTAATTTCTAAAAAAATCCACAGTTCCAGCCCTTCAGCCGACTCAATGTTGAAAACATCGTTTAATGTCATAGACTATACCTTCCATGAACACTATTCCTTTAGGGGTGCATTTGCAATTAATTCCCGTTGTTCTCTCCACTTTCTCCACACTAAACGTTCCTTACAGGTTGCCGGCCAGATGACACGTGGTAGACATGATTGTTCACCGGAAACTCAACCATATCCGGTCGATTAGATTTGCGGTTTGCCTTTTCTACCACTACGAGCACTAGTGTCAATGGAGAGTTTTACTTACGGCCTTAACTACCTCCGGCGTGAAGATTTTCAAAAAAAATAAAAACACCTGAGGGTGTTGATCCAAGGAACACATTAAAGAAATAATAAATAATAACAATATCGTATGGCCTCGGATGCCGGGTGCAAGTTTTGCTATTTGACACCCAGAGGGTAGCTTGCATGTCAAATTTAGTTGTTCCTTGAAGCACTATGAAAGTCAAGGAGGTTAGTTACCTAAGCTCCTTTAATACTATGGCGCTTTCTAGTAGAGAAATGAGGAACTTTGTGTTGGCGGAAACTTCCGAGATTAATTTTGCCATTATGAACACGGCCTACTGAATTCAAATGGGTTCGTTGACATGCCAACATCGTATGACATGGTGTCGTAATTTTTGCCGCCTTTCATAAATCACTTACCACGGCCAGGAGTGAACCTGCAAGCTTGGAGTTAGTAGGCCGACACGTTGACCACTCACCCACCGTGGCAAGCATTAAAGAAATTATGTGCGAAACATTTAGAACATTTAAAGTAGTTGTTTCATTTGAGGGGCTTGGGCATCGTGGTCATTTGTGTGTGTGTGGGGGGGAGGGGGGGGGGTGTATTTGCCTGATAATTTGTGTTGTTGTGATGGCTGTATTAGTGTGTATTTGTAATTCGGTAGAGGATTGGGAAGGAGACGGCCGTGTCTTTAAGCTAGGAGCCATCCCGGCATTTGCCTAGAGTAGAAGTGGGGAAACCACGAAAAATCACTTCCAGGATGGCTGAGGAAGGAATCGAACCCACCTCTTCTCAGTTTTGCGTTAGGAAGCTCAATGTATCCCGTTCCAGCTCTCAGACCAGAATTAAATTTCTTGGCAAAGCAGAGAATCGAACCCAGACCCCCGGGGCGACAGCCAATAATGCTAACCGCTACACCACGAGATGGGTAAGTCAAAATTCTTCAAACAAAGTGGACGAAGAATAAATGAACACTCAGAATGAAGAAGAACATTTAGGACACTGCAGCAAGCGAACAAAATCAATTTCCGACTATGCAAATCACAGTGCAGGTGCGCAATTTTAGTGTATTTTACCTCTCTTTTTAGGGCTATTTTGGGTGAAATAAAATGATTATTATTATAAGTTCAGCAAAGTATTTTAAAATAATATAATATCTAGGTAAATACAATTAACTTTATGCCAATTCAAAATATTTTTAACGTAGATTGAGTGACTTTTGATAGACGATGATTGTAGCATCACATTTGGAATCTGATTTTGCCCAATAATCTTATTTCTTCCACCCCCAGAACCTTAAAAGCACGCATGCAGCAAGAGTGGATGTATCGGTTCTTGTTCTGATGCTCTGTTGTTGTTTCATTTGAGGCCCTAGCATATCGTGGTCATTTAGCCACCTGTACTTGGGTGGTTGCATAATTTGTTAACCTATGTTGTTGTGTGTCTGTATCAGTGTGTATATTGTGAGCCAAGTGAGGGTTGGGAAGAAGGCGGCCGTGGCTGTGGAGAAACCACAAAAAATGTCACTTCTAGGATGACTGAGGTGAGAATCAGTTTTGCCTCATGAGACTCAATCCAGAATCAATTTCTCAGCAGAGCTGGCAATATCTAACCCGGATCTCCGGGGCGACAGTCAAGCATATTAGTGGGTACACCACGAGATGGGCAAGACAAAATTCTTCAAAGAGAATGGACGAAGAATAAATGCATAGCTTTTCAAAAGTCCACTTCCTCGACCGCGATTCGAATCCACGATCTTGCGATTATAAGACAGGACTGATCCACCGACTTCTACTTGAAACAACTACCACGTGGCAGAAGTAGGAAATGCCGTCACATGTGTGCGAATTTACCAAGCAAGTGACAGCTGCCTAACAGCCGAAACAAATGGGTTCACGGAAAATCTTATGACGAGTTGCGACTGTGGTGTCAACACGTCACCTCATATGCCAAACATCTCTCGCTGTTTACGACAGCGCGAGCGACAAGCATCCATAAACCGTGCAGAAGACAACCAAGCCGTCGTGTCGGCTCGACTCCACCCAACACATCAACAAATAAAATCAGTAGAGAGCTACCGACAACACAGATTCTTAACATGGCTGGTGACCATACGTTAAGATGTATTGAAATGAAATGTAAACTGAATGATCCATATATCGATTTCCAAGAACATAAAATTGATGGTCTCATTCAGAGCATGGATCCTCCCAGGGGCGTATATAAGGGGGAAGCTGTGGGAGCTAAAGTCTCGCCCCCCGCCCCCCGAAAAAGCCAATAAAAATTAAGAAAATGTTGCTTTGGTAAAAGCATAAAATAATTGTACATTTGGTTGTATCCTAATCTTAACTTATTGGCTAAGTTATAAACAATATTAAGATTGAAATTAGACTACCTCGTGGTGTAGCGGCTAGCATTCTTGGCTGCCGCCTCGGGGATCCGAATTCGATTCCCGACTCCGCCAGGAAATTTTAAATCTGGTCTGAGGGCTGGAACGGGGTACACTCGGCCTTTTGGGGCAAAACTGAGAATTCCACAGTACGGTACTTTTGAGAAATAAATTATCAATTTGCTTAATAAATTGACAAATATTTGCCATTCATACTCTATAGGCAATAATAGAAAATTCATTAAGTATAAAATTTTATTTGTGTGTTGTGTTGTATTTCACACTGTCATTTGCCACTAATAATAATACTAATATCGTATGGCCTCGGGTGTCTGGTGCAAGCTTTGTTAATTGACACCCAGAGGGTAGCTTGCATGTCGAATTTCGTCGTTCCTTTGAACGCTATGAAAGTCAAGGAGGTTAGATATCTAAACTCCTTGACACTACTACAGCGCTTTCAAGTAGAGAATGGAGGAACTTTGTGTTGGCGGGAAATCCCGAGATTAATTTTGCCATTGAACACGGCCTACTGAATTCAAATGGGTTCTTTAACATGCCAACAACGTAAGACATGAGTATCGTGATTTTTGTCGCCTTCAAAAATCACTTACCATGGCCAGGGGCGAACCTGCAATCTTGGGGTTGGTAGTCCGACACTATAACCACTCACCCACCGTGGCACTAATTGTAGGCTATATAAACTTATAATTATTTTACAATTAATTCTTATCTCAAATAATTACAAAGTTATATGCTCTAAGATACGGTTGTGAAACTTGGCGACATCAGCACGACATAAGATTCAATATGTGCTTTTGAAAGAAAGGTACTTCGAAAGATATATGGACCCGTCTACAATAACATGGAAGGTAAATGGGAGAGAAGAAAGAAAGAAAGAAAGAAAGAAAGAAAGAAAGACCTGTACCAGAGGTTTGGAAAGCCACACATTGGACGGATAATGGGACAGAGGCGACTACAATGGTTTGGACACATCTTACGAGCGGACGGATCACTTCCTAAGAGAGTCCTCCAGTCTCAACCCACGGGAAAACGACCGAGAGGAAGCCCAAGAACAAGATGGAAGGATCGAGTGACGTCGATCCTTCAAGAAGTGGAACCGACAGCCGTGGAGGATGATGCTAGAGACCGGAAAATATGGAGTGCCATCTGCAACAAATACCTCCTCTTGTGATTGACTTCCCTTTTATTGGATCTTTTTTGTGTTTTGTAATATTTTTTTCCCTTGTAATATTTTTGGTTTTTGTAATATTTGTAATATTTATCTTTTCCTTTTGTTATTCTGCTGTAGGCCTCAATGGCCTGTTTAATGCAATAAATGATGATGATGATGATGATGATGATGATATGCTCTAAGATAGGCTATTGGATGATATTTCTGGGTATTTTGCGGTGACAGTCCCCTGAGAATACTCAGCCCCCTCCCCGAAAAAATTGAATATACGCCTCTGCCTCCTCTGTGTGCGCGGAGGACTATTAACGACTGATACTGATAATCATGAGATACAGATTTTCAATGTTGTTGTTTTCAAAAGGGACACTTAGAAGCGAGTTCGCTTTGTTTTTGTACCGTTTCATTGTTATATAACCACGATTGTTATTGTTTTCAGAAGGACTGATGTTTAGTTTGTTAATAAGTTATTGTATACACCTCAATGGGTTTATTATAAAAGGTAATTGTAGTAAAATCTATGCTACTCCAAACTTTTGTTGAGCAGTGTATTTGAAAACACACAGAAGAGATTTTCAAAAGCATTTCCACATAACATCTTCAAATTCGATCTTGGTGAAGGAAAGTGCAAGTCGTCATTGGCAAGGAGACCAATTATTTTAAGGGAGTGGGATTGTGTTAATCTCAACCAAATCCATTTGGATTTTGCCGGGGATAGTACGGGTCATTCAGAGTCATAACAACCAATTGATTTTAATGATATACATTTGAATATCCTTTTTCACTGCCGTTTTCCTTGCTCCATGAAGAGGAATTCTACTTTTTCTTGAACCTTAGAGATCTTTTTTTTATATAAATGTAAAAAATGAGCATTTTTTGTAAAGTTTTTTAAAATCTCATTTGTAACAGATATGATTTTTTAAGCATTTTTAGATTATATTTCCATATTGTTAATGATTTGATCTGATTTTCATTATAATTTTAATGAGAATCTTTTCATCGTCTAGGAAGTTTTAATCTACGTTTTCCTAAAAAAATATGTTACAGTGATCATTTTATTTCTAATGCTCATTTGTTTAATGGAATAGTGACATTGAAGGCACAATTGTATTGAAGGCGCAATTGTGTCTGGCTAAGAACAATGAGGTCGTGAGAAAATGACGTTTCAAGTTGACGCGTACTTAATTATAAGCACATATAAGCAATGCAAATTTAAACTAGTTTCCTGAACATTTTACATTATTTGACATTCCCCCTTCTTCCCGTGGACCCTTCAACTACAAATGAAATTACTTCAAAGAAACTCAAACCTCGCCAACAGAAGACAGACAGACGATACTCGTATGGTTTTGTTCAAACAATACATGGACACCAAGCATTAGACCACATCCTTTGTCGTATTTAGTTCACTGAAGCTATCACTACGAGTTCTAGTGTTGACCCATACAGGGTCAAATTAAAATTGAAATATCGCCTGAAGGGCTAGAACTGTAATTTTCTTTTCAAGTTTGTCTGATAGGACACATTTTCCCATGTTTATGTACCAATGTTTATGCTATTAGTCCCAGTAGCGTCTAAGATATTTGGGATTTAGTGAGAAAGTGTACGAGGGTATGTGTGTAAAAATAAACATTGCTAAAACTTTGAAGTAGTATTTTTCATTACAGTGCCTACCAATAGTTTAGTTTCAACAAAGGCTACTTGATCTTTTTTTTTACCGGACAATCTACTAAAAATGGCATTTTAAATATCCCACTTGCGCCAAAATCATTGTGATATGATTTCAGGTTTTTGAGTTTCAATTGAATAAAAAAGATTGGATTATCGAATAAAACCCTAATTTCTATCCTCAGATTAATTTGTGGGCACTAAACCAATGGGGTTATTCAATGATTTTTATCAAGTTTTGTAGAAGGTATACACATCAAAAGAAACCCCAAAATGTCCTTGTCATTTGGCAGTGATTTTTATGCTTTTTTAAGGTAACACATTGAAGCAAAGAGCTTGCACTGCAAAATAGCTTCTGTAAGGATTGAACTAGCACAGGCAAAATGCTGTGTTACAGGCCGGTGAAAGTTACTTTTTCAAATATTAAAACTTTAAAGCTATGGAAATATTTTTTATTGCCCAAAGTAGATTAAATTGAACCATAAAATGGCCTTTCAACTTAAATATAAAATCCAAAACATAGTGTTGTACAGTTTAATAAAAGTAGGTAAAATGAAAAAATAAAAATAAAAATCACCCATCCAGAATACAAAAGATTTGGGTTTAAATCACTGTGCCTGCCTTACTTCGAAGTAGACATCTCCACTTTAAACAGAGCTCTTCTCTAAAGCATTTTTATAACTGTAAGTAATAAATATATTCATTAATTTAAAACAGACACGTTTAATCCACAGAAAACAATACTCAAAATTCTACCTGCCCACTTCATTTTAATGGAACTGCACAGTATCCTGCATTCGTCCATTTAAGCTGGGATGTCTCTCGCAGTTATGAGCTTTAAAATACCTGTGAGGTGTATCTGACGTAATCTCGTATGACCTGTGTAGGTCATATGAGTGTGGGCTCCCGTGTAGGCCCCAGTTCGCTCATCTATTATAAGTGATGATGTCAATCGAAGTATACCAATTAAAACTATGTGTAATTGGTTCGGTGTGGCTGCTGCATAACTATAACAAGAGGTGGGAACGATGAGGCATCGATATTTGCAATGCACATACATTACATCTGACATCATCTAATAAATTCATCTCTACACACACAGCATTGTAACAGTAATAAATGGTTATCTAGCAAGGAATTTTTGGGAATGAAATCGCATATTCCACGCAAAAAATTTCAAACATTTCAAAGAATTTAAAAATAAAAATAAAAATAATGACTTGTTTCACTCGTAAGGCGAACATCATCAGAACCAAATCTACAAGACAAATAGCTCTACGAAACACTACAAAATCTACACTCAAAGACAGTATCTGCCCTTCAAAATCAAAAACTAAAAACCAGCCAGAAAACAGAAAACCATTACTGATAAACATTCAGGCATATTTAATTTGCAACACTGATCTTTAAAAAAATATAGAACAGAATTATAGACAGTAGCCAGTTCTTTAAAATCTTACATTATCTAGGCAGGAAATGGGTTAATTATGCGCAACCGTTATCATTTGAATAGCCGTAACACTGACTTTTATTATTGCTCCTGCAATATAGAATGAGTATCAAAATCCAATTCAACGTGGCGGTTACGCGGAATATTTCACTGGCATTCTATATCTCCGCAACGGTAACAGATATCGCTCTGAAATTTTGTACTAGACTACTATAAGTTCACCTATGTGACTTTCTGTTAAGTACAAAACGAACATTGCGGCCAAGCGAAGTTGAAAAATGTTAATGGATTTTTCACGCGATTTAACAATCCGGGCGTAGTGAAACTTGGTACAGTAAATGTATACACACATTTTAATGCACTGGCATCTAATTTAATTCAATTGTTTTCGTAGCCTTAAGAAGGTGGCTGTGCGAAATTTTAAAATTATGTTTTTATTTTTTGTGTCCTAATCATGCGATTGCAATGAAAGTTTGAATAATGAACCTACGCAATAATCTTCATCTAATGGTACTTAACTCTATGGCCTACAAACAGAACAATCCAACATGGCGATCCATTTCATAGACTGGGGAATTCTTAATAGAGAAGACCAATATGATATATGAAAATAGGCTACATAGTTCTTGATTTTATTTTACTTTTTGTTGTTGTTGTTGTTGTTGTTGTTGTGAACATTACAGGAAGCCACAATTTCAATACACACTACTGGCACTACAGCCCATGAAGGGCCTAGGCCTACCAAGCGACCGCTGCCCAGCCATTTGGCCTGCATATATTGGAGTGACGCGTGATCAGTGCATCGGGTCCCCTCGGCCGTTAATCTTGGTTTTCGGGATCGAGGCGTTGCCTCACTGTCAGAGAGATACTCATTTGTCCTCACGAGGCTGAGTGCACCTCGTTCCAACTCTCACGTCAGTTTCTAAAATCCCTGACGGAGCCGGGAATTGAACCCGGGGCCTTCGGGTGAGAGACACGCACGCTACCCCAACACCACGAGGCCGGCATTGGAGAATATACAGCAACGTATAAATAGAGATACAAGTGAAATATAAGAAGAAAATAAGATTTAATGATGATGATAATAATTCTTGTTCCAAGGATTTCAGCATCTAGGTTATCGGCCCCTAATGAAATGAAATGTTATGAAATGAAAGGATGGAGATAAGAACAGCCACTGCAAAGGAGTGAAAACGGAAATGGTTTGTTGTAATGCACTCATAGAATTGGATTAATCAGCGGACCCGTGCGAGAACTCTCGCATAATGGATTGTGTTCGCCCCATGTGTACAGACTACCCGCCCGGCTCTAGTGCTATGCGGGCTGTACGCGACGCAGTTCTGCCAGGGGCTATCGTCTTGATTATATTTATTTAAAAGCCCTTTATAAAGAAATAAATAGATTTCCGTTGACTTATCAAGAAATGCAAGATTTTTCCTTTGCTATTGAGAAGATTTGGAAGATTTTGGTATAAACCACACCTTCGAACTCCTTCTGATTTAGGAGCTTTGCGTATTATATAATAAGATACAAGGTTTGGAACGGTCCAACATTGGGTTGGTCTGAAATTCGAAGTGCCGCTCCTCCTCACCCTCTCCCAGCCAACAGCGCGTGGTCTCCCAGAACCGGCATTCCACCCAAATTCCGACCATGCCCAATGTTGCTTAACTGCGGATTTCTTATGGGATCCGGTGTTTCAACATGGCCTTTGGCTGAGTGTAGTAATGCAAATAAATGTATTAATCTCATGTAATATTTTTCAGGTTTAGGGAATAATACCTCATTGCAATTGGCTATAATCTTGTTGGCCCTACAGAAAAGCATTTCACATTTTGTTTACGTAAGAGATTTGTGGAAGGAGCTGATTCGGTAGACAGTAGTCTCGCTTGCACCGGCCGGTATGTCCGAGCATGCCGAACGATCCGGAACGACTGCCCAGACAATGAACTACTGTAAGGACGTCATCCATCACAATAGAAGATTCTTTAAAACGCTCGAGTCATCGGCAGCCGGAGGCAAGACTGCTCTGTCTGAACAGTGATGAACTTGCGAACTTCTCTGTACAAAACCACCTGCCATCACCCATGTGAATAGCTCAAACTAAGGTACTCTTATTATACGAACACGTCAATAAGCCATCTCGCATCCAAGAAGTATTTTGGGTGTGAACCAATTTTGAGTTCTAGTCTTCAAGTCTTTAGACTGGATTGATGCAGCTCTCCAAATTCCCTGTCCTAAGCTTATCGTTTTATCTCTACTTAGCTATCACAGCATATATCTGAAGCAATTTTTAAACATAATCTGTTAGTTATTCCTGCTTTAAGGAGCGTAACAGCGAGGTCAACTGTCCCTGTAACATAGATGTATTCAAATTTTAGCCTAACCCTACAGTTCTTATCCTCCACCCTTCCTTCCAGAACTAAAATTTGCTATTCCCGAGTGCATTAGCATGTGACCTACCAACTTATCGATTCCCTTTAATAGCACTCGCCAGTATTTTATAACATTACTAGCAACCCACCCCGGCTTCGTCCAGTATCTTTATCGGTTTACCCAGCCTAAGCTTGAAAGGCGCACGGATGGCAGGTTTTTCTTCCGACTCAATTCACTGAAATCTTAACTGCTCGGCTTCCTTTGGTCATAAAAATGAATGTTTTTCTACAGAATCCTTCCCCGAGAAATCCTCTACAGAATGGTGAAAACCGCATCAAAATACATCCACGAAGTTGAACAGCGAAACTACAAACACATATAGGCTACTCTTCTCTGAAGTCCTAACTCGACACGACTCGAAAGTTTGATGCTGGCCGAAACTGGGGTGATAGGCTCCTTTGCTAGCTCCTAAACTCGCTCCAAAGCTAGTAATTTAAACTCCCACTGAATGGAGATTGTTGGAAGAAATGAAAACGTAAAAACACGTATAGTGGGCGATGTATTAAAGATAGATATAGGCCTATGCTGTCACATAGTATAGTCTATATATATTTTTAACCGTTTACCAAGCTTAAGCTTAGAAGGCGCACAGACTCAATTCACTGAAATCGTTACTGCTCAGCTTTCTTTGGTCTTAAAAATGAATGTTTTTCTACAGAAACCTTCCTCGAGAAATCCTTCACAGAATATTCAAAACCGCATCAAAATCCATCCAGTGGTTCTCGAGATTACCCGTTACATCCAAGAATCGGGGACTTAGTTTTATATTATGTAGAGATACAAATTTAACTGGTTGCTCGAGATATATGATTTCAAATTTTACGAAATGCAATGTGCTTTCCTAATTCTTGATATTTTTTACTATGTTTATAAGCCCTAATCGTATTGTATGTAGGGCGGTACTTTATGGGAGCACATGAGCTCAAAATGTTGCCGTGGGAATAGAATCAAATTTAAAAAGAACTCTCCTGCTCGTCTAAAAACCTTATATTTGGTTACTCCATCCACCCATCTAATCATCAATCTCCTGTAACACTACATTTCTGCAGCACCAACAGTCCAAATTTATCTTACATTGAGCGCTTCACGGAACAACAATTCCAGCTAGCAAATGTTATACCTAGACGGCCATATGTCACGCATTAAAGTGTATCGTGAGGATACCTTCAATGTACTTAAACAAATAGGACGGGTGGAAAAATAATAAACAATTAATTGTAGAACACTATTATGTCCACTGTCACAATGCGTGGCACGATAGGGGAGGGAGGTATTGACGCGCCACCCTATTCACCGGATGCGAGTCTCTTTTCCCCATTCTAAAGAAACCACACGGAGGGAAGAGCTACCATACATATGACGCCATCCTTCAAGCGGTAAGGCAATCCAATGTAGACATAAATAAAAGCAGCACTGCTACTGGTGTTCTACGCCTTCCACACTAATGGTAAGGCTCTGTTGGCAACCAAACTCAACAATATAGCCGATATCAATATTATTTTGCTACTTTTCCTCAATAATAATGACAGACAGACTCACCACACTGCAGCCACTCCAAGTCAAGAGAGGTACTTACCTGAAAACAAGAAGAAAGAACGCACATCATGAAAAAGAAAAAATAATAGTAGCTCTGATACTATTGAGTTGTAAAACAATCTTACAATCAAGATCAAGCACATATAAAATACAGTTTAATAATGTCTCTTTGTTGAAATACATGATGACCTTTGAAGGGAGAGAAAGCAAGGCCTTCAGGGCTTCCACAGTTGGGTGTAATTTTTTATTGACTTGAAGGGGATGGCGACAAGTGAAGAAGGAACGATATGTTGATAAAATGATTGTTGATTTAGGAGGGGTGGAATATCGAAGTCATCTGCCTATTGTGACACTGTTAAAACAGGAGTATAAAGTTTGATTATTTCAAAATTTTGAGGGGGATGTCTAAATAAGGAAACATCTTAATATAAATAAAGCAATATATTAAACTAATGATAATAACAAACAGCAAGTAGTTCCGTGAAGAACTAAATAGCCTACCGAATTTTTTCATATATCATAGTGGTGTTACTTAGGACACGAGATTTTAAAAAAATTGCACAACCGCCATTTTTAAATTCTCATAATATTCTATTAAATTATACGTCAGTATATTAAGGCTTGTATGAAGATACCGTGCCAAGTTTCACAGCGATCGGACGAAAAGTCGCAAGAATAATCCATTTAAATATTTACATTTCAAGTGACCAGCATGTTGGGTTTGTGCTCACCAGGTTACTGAATGATCCATAGGTGAAAATAGGTTAATTGCCTCTATCAACATACAAAATTTCATTTAGTTTGCTGTGATAGATTCGTAGATATTGAGAACCGTTTAAATATTATCTTGGATTGTTAGGGGGTATGTGTAGGCCATAGAGTTATGTACCATTAGATGAAGAATATTACCAGTGGTTATATCAGCAACGGGAGTCGTTTCATAGGCTCTGATAACGGGTCTGGATGAGCTAAAAATGAAACATCTGATCGCCAGAATGCAGAAGGCAGTGTTGCTAGATATGTGTCACATTGTCCGATTATTTTTATCCCAGTAATAATTATTACATAATATAATAATAATTATTATTATAAGGTACAGGACAGATGTAAATTCAGAACCAAAATCGACAATCACCAATTTGGAGACAAACCCAACATCAGAGCCACTATAACTTGGACAGAAGAAAGAAGGAAGCAGCCTAGCGAGAGGATGAAGAGATTTTGGAGGAAAAGAAGGCCAACACATCTGCTAAGCAGGTTCAACCGAGCTCCTGACTAGGGCATAACGATGTAAAAAAATATATTATTAGGTACAAGCTGTACCCGGCATGCGTTGCTAGGCCAATCAAAGAAAGTGTTGGAGTTGTAATTTTGATTTGTTGAAGTGCTTTTGGATACACTAAATTGTTTTTCTTTATCCGTTGACTGTCTCTAAACAATTACAAAATGGATTTACTAATTAAGAAACATTAGTGGGAGCGTGCACAACTACTCACCAAAGTTTCATCGCAATCAGATGAATGGTATATGAACGGATAGGCCTATGGGACTTAGTTGAAACAATAGCAATTGTAAAATTGATTTATTAAGTCAGAAACCTTCGCAGGAGTGCACACAACAACTCACCAAAGTTTCATCACAATCGTGTGAATGGTTTATGAATGCATACGGGACATTATTGAAACGATTCGCGCACCATCACTCATTTGTTGAATCTACTCGTGCACTACCTATTGTAAAATGGATTTACTAAGTCAGAACCCTTCCCTGTATTATACACAACAACTCAACTAAGTTTCATCGCAATCGGATGAATGGTATATGAACGCATAAAGGACACACATAAAAACTATCACATAACATTCTTTACATATACAGGGTGATTCATAATTCCTATTACTAACTTCTGGGTGTTGTAAGGGGACTAAGTAGATCACAGTTTGAATAGGAACCCTTGTCCGGACATTTATCGTTTCTATATCAAATCGGTTTGAAGATCACCTTCATTTTACATCGCCCGCTTCACGGAACGCAAATAACATTGGCTGAGGGCAACCTCTGCAGTCCCATGATGTCACACAGTACGTATGTCTTCCGTTTACAAACCGTAGTGACAGCGAGTCCGCTTTGACAGGTCGAGGTAGTCCAATTTCGTGGCCACCACGATCGCCAGATATTACTCCCCCTCAACTTTTTTTTCTGTGTGACCACATGAAGAACCATGTTTATGAGACTCCTGTCGAGTCTGAAGATCTTGTTGCACGCGTTCTGGGGCCAGCGCACATAATTGAACCGACACCAGGTATTGTGGGACGTGTGTATGACAACATGCTGCGCAGGTACACGTTGTGTGATGAACAGCAGGGTGGAACAACTCTTTTAGTGCATACATGTCTATAGTGAAGTGGGAGATGTGCAATTGAGTCAAACTGATTTGGTATCGGAACGATACATGTCCGGACATGGGTTCGTATCAAAATGTGATCTACTTACTTGTTAGTCCCCTCTACAACCCCCAGAAGTTTGTAATAGGAATTATGAATCACATGATTGTGAAGTCCGTATCTTTTATGTTGAGATTCACCATATCCACGAGTTCATAAAGATACTATTATTATTAATAATAAAACAATAATAAATAGTAATAATAATATAAACAATAGAAAGACACGGAGGAAGTTGGGATCATATTGATAATATTGATAAATTCAAAACATTCCAAGAAAAACAAATTTGAAAAAAGCCAAGAACGCCTGGTCAGAGAATAGGGGGAAACACACTGAAAGAATTAAGAAGTTCTGGTAGAAGAAGAAGAAAGGACCAACAAGTGATTCCCGTGATCCAGAGTAGACCAAAATCTAAGAAGATCAATAGAACGAATAAACCCAATGTTATGAGTTAACGTCCCTTTTAATTGCTACGGCGATAGAGAAGCTTATGTTCTGATATATTGGTTAGATGCGGATCTAAACGTACCAGAAATTCTAACGACATGGATATTTCTCATTCAAGCATTCTTGAAATTTAATTCGCCTGTGCCGGATTTCGATGCCGCAACACCGGACTCGTGAGTGAGAGAGAGGAGGGCAAGAAGTAGTTAAGTTCGTTTAAACTTCTGACGCTCAGTAAAGCCATTATATTGCCAGTTTATAGATTTCAGCAAGCAGTCATTTGGTTTACGGTGGAATGTACTGAGCGTTATGTTCGTCCTTGAACTCGAGCCCCGAGACAAGTGGTGAGATATCTGGTCGCAATGATCAAACAAATGGGAGACGGGGGATAATTAATTGCTGATAGCCTTGAGAGAACTAATTGCTATAACGGACTACTGTCTATTCTTGACTCAGTGCCTTCAAACAAGTTTACTGCAGGCTAGGAGCAGCAAAAGGAGGTTTGTTTTGGCAATGGATTTTTCTTTGATATACTTTCAAAAGTTTTCTTCATAGATGAATGGCAGACCATATTCTCTGAAGTTGAGGGGCAGATGACCTCACTGCTCCGCCCCTTAAAACAACACTAACTCACTCTCTTAAGTTGTCTTCAAACTTTCAAGTTACTTTCTCCTCCCTGTCTATAAGCCCCAAAAGGCCCTGGGTTCGATTCCCGGCTCTTTTTAGAATTTTAATAATGGTCTCAGGGTTGCGTTCGATTCTCATCTCAGCAATCCCAGAAGTGCTTTACCGTGGTTTAGAATAAATGGTGTAGGGAACTTCTGTCAAGTTTTAATTCGGGCGTTTACAGCTGAAGCATGTAATATGAGGGGTGTTCAAATGAAAAGGTACGAAACGCTACTGTGGTACAATTTATTGGTTATTTAAAAGTAATCACCACAGTCCTGTGCACAGGTGTCCCATTGCTTCACTAGCCGTAGGGTTCCCTGTTCCCACAAGTCTTGTGGTTGTGACAGGAGCCAATCATGTACGGTGTCCTTGAGTTCGTCAACCGTTTGGAAAAGTCTTCCCTGCGGCTAGTGAAGCAATGGGACACCTGTGCACAGGCCTGTGGTGATTACTTTTGAATAACGAATAAATTGTACCCACAGTGTCGTTTCGTACCTTTCTATTTGAACACCCCTCGTAGTAGTAGTTATTGTTGATTCGTAGAACTTTAGCCTCCTACGTCGCATACTGGTATTGGCTGATTTTGTAGAATTTGTCTGATAACCATTGTCACTATGATGTCTGTATTAGTGTGTGTATTTGTAATTGATTTGTGTAAGAGGCAGCCGTGATCTCAAGTTGGGAATCATCCCAACATTTTCTTGGAGTAAAAGTAAGGGGGACTATTGAAACCACTTCAATGATGGCTGAGGTTGGAATCAAACCGACCTCTTCTCAGTTTTCACTCACGAAGCTAAGTACAGTATACGCCAGTCCAGGTCTCGGTCCAGAATTAAATATTTTGCCATGGCCGGGAGTCGAACTCGGACGTTCGCGGTAACAGCCGAGAATGCTAGCCAGTACTCCAAGAGGTGGACCTGGAAGTGGTGGTCGGGATGGTATCAACTAAAGCTACATTGAACATGCTCTCTTGAATTGGATCCCAGTTGAATACTATACTTATCAGTGTTTAATGCGTAACGGTGATAGCACTGTATAATGAACACTTCCGAACAGACTTTTGAACGGTATCTTGTACCAGTTATGCTGCAGACAGAAACGTAGGTTTGAGTCATCGTGGTCACGAAGCCTCATTATTATTGATTTAAGTCCACTACGGAGCGCTTATGACTACTGTCGACCAAAGTATTATGTGCACTCGAGTTTGAAGGTTGTTTGTGAAGTAACCAATAGAACTATATAAAATCCAATAAAATAATTTTCGTCGTTCTATTTTACGTTAGTTCGTGTAGGTTTGGAATTTTTAATTTATATTTTTATATTTTTTATCGCAGTTGGAACACAAAATGTGCCCGTTTTTAAGCGTGTTTCAACCATGCGTCACATTTAAGAATTATTATCTCAAAACCCCGTCATCAGATCGAATGCAAATTTTAACACAATATACACTGGCATGTTGTATAACTGGTTTATTAATTTCAAAATTTTGTGTGTCCAAGAAACAAAGTTGTTATCATTTTTGTAAGGTAACTTTTTCTCGGCTCGGGGTGGTTGGAAAATGTAGTTCTTGGTCGCGTTGTAATCCTTATACATCAAGAAGTTATGCTGTATGACTGTGAAATACGTAAATTAATTCACTTATTTTATATCAGTTTGTATTTGTTCGTGGAAATAAGGCATGATTCACCAGCCAGCCGCTCCGGGGTAAGCTGTACAGCGTTGCTGAGATGGAGCCCATCACTGCCGAGCGAGGCGAGGTCGCATTTCCCCGTTCAAATATAAACCGATATAAAATAAGTGAATTTATTTACGTATTTCACAGTCATACAGCATAACTTTTTGATGTATAAGAATTACAACGCGACCAAGAACTACATATTCCAACCACCCCAAGCCGAGAAAACGTTACCTTACACAAATGATAACAACTTTGTTTCTTGGATACGCAAAATTTTGAAATTAATAAACCAGTTATACAACGTTCCAATGTATATTGTGTTAAAATTTGGATTCGATCTGATGACGGGTTTGTGAGATAATTCTTAAATGTGACGCATGGTTGAAACACGCTTAAAAACGGGCACTTTTTGTGTTCCAACTGTGATAAAAAATAATAAAATATAAACTAAAAATTCCAAACCTACATGAGCTCACGTAAAATAGAACGTCGAAAATTGTGATCTTATTTGATTTTATGTATGCCTATTGGTTACGTCACAAACAACCTTCAAACTCGAGTACACATAATACTTTGGTCGACAATAGTTCCTCTTCGATGCTTTTTTCCGTTCCCAATATCTCTTGAGCCCTGCTGATAATTTCTACTTTCTCTCCTGCGAAATGGGCTTCCGACATTTAGGGACTCTAGGTGGTTGGGTCCAAGATTCTACCATAACACACAATTTAAAACGATCTTCTACATCAAGGTCAGCAATTCCAGCCGAATCTAAGTCCTTTAGTACTTCATCAAGCCACAGTCTTCCAGTCTTGTAGCTTTTAACCAAAGAGAAGATCTTCTTGGTAAGCCTGTTGCTGTTCATTCGTTATAGGTGCCCGTAGAACTTTAGCCTCCTACGTCGCATACTGGTATTGGCTGATTTTAACTGTCGATACAGGTCAGAATTAGATTTCAAACGGTAGGTTCCAACTGGGAGCAATCTCGGGCGATGAATCTTCCTGAGGATACGTCTTTCGGCTTTCTCCAGGTCATCCATGGTGCCTTTTCTGTTCCATCAAGAGGATATCTGGGGCATACAGAAACTGTGGTCTGACAGAAGTTCTGTAGTGACAGATATTAGCATTCCTCGAAATGCATTTCTTGTTGTACAAATTGAGGGATAGTTGTTATGCTGCGTTGAGTTTGGTACGCCTTGCTGAGATTGAGGTGCCATCTCTACCATTGGGGTGGACCCATTCACCAACATAACGAAAGCGCTTGGCTCTTCCAATCGTTCCATGTGTGGTTGTCAAAGGAGTATTTCCAGAGTGCCGTTTCTCAAAGTACTTGGTCTTGTCGTAAGATATCTGTAATCCAGATTTCACCGCTATCTCGTGCAGGGCTTGGACAGCTGTGCCAGCATCCTTAGAGTTGTTGGCCAAGATTGCAATGTCATCTGCGAAGGCAAGGCACCTGATCTCGAATCTTCAGGTTCCCGCTCCAATGGCAACTGGTTTGATTCCTTTTCCTCAATGTGCATTCCCAGGTTTTGATGACTTTATCAAGCACCAGATTAAACAAAATGGGCGAGAGGCCATCACCCTGTCGTACTCCGGTTTTGATCTTGAAACTCCGAGATAGTTCTCCTCTAAACTTCGGCTTAGAGGTTGTATCCGTGAGAGTATATTTGATGAGGATGCGTGTGTTATAATCCACACCTCGTTCTTGGAGCATTGCGAAGAGTGTCTGGCGGTCGATGGAATCATAAGCTTTTGCGAAGTCGACGAAAACCACAGTGATGTTCGTACTCCTTACTTGTTTTAGTTGTAGAATGGTTTTCAGATTGAAGATCTGCTCGGTATAGGACCTTCCACGCCGAAATCCTCCTTGATATTCACCAATTGTTTGATCACATTGACTTTCTACATTGTCCAGTAAAATCCTGGAGAGCACTTTGTATGCTATTGACAGAAGAGATATCCCCCGGTAGTTGTTGAGATAACTGTGATCGCCTTTCTTATGTAAAGGGTGTATGATAGCCGATTTCCAGTCATCAGGGATCCTGCCAGTCTCCCAATATTCGATTAAGATCTGGTGTAGAGCCTCTGCGATCGTATTTCCACCTGCTTTCAGGGCTTCTGCAATGATGCCATCTTCCCCGGGTGCCTTGTAATTCTTAAGATGGTTGATGGCATTAGCAACTTGTTGCCGAGTTGGTGGTTTAGATGGCAGGTGTATCTCTGGAGGGTCTTCAACAGACAATCTGTCCGTGGGCTCTTCGCAATTAAGCAATTGTTCAAAGTAGTTTGCCAAAAGTTCCAAGTTCTCGCGGTTGCTGGTGACCAGCTCCCCGGCTGTATCCTTAAAGTGAAGGCATTGTGGTTTATACCCAGAGAGTTCCTCTTTGAAGACCCGATAAAAGTTTCTGGTGTTACACATTTTAAATTCTTGATCCAACTTTTCCAGTCTTGACCTATCGTAAGATCTCTTCACACGCCTTATGGTCTTGCTCGACAGTTTCCGCACCACTGTGAAATTCTCCCAATCTTCTTGTCGTTTTTTTTAGTTCCACTTCATCCAAGCTGCAGCACGCTGATCAAATGCAAGGTCACATTCAGAATTCTACCTTCTATGGCGTCGCTTCCTTCGAGGTTGTCCGAGGTTATTGGTACCTTCGCATATAGTGGACCTCAGGTGGTTCCAGTCTTTCATTTCATTTTGCATTATGTCAGATTCAAAGCGTTCTTTATTCTCCATAAAGAATTAATGATCAATCCTTGGTGGAATTATGGTAGGAGGTATCTTTCGTTTAGGTAATAATCTGGCCTTAATTTGTGTGAAGAAATGGTCAGAGTCAACATTCCAACCTTTTCGAACTCCGACATTCATGATATCACTCTTTACACTGATTGCAATGTGATCGATTTGAAATGATCCCATAGCAGTGTTCGGTGACTGCCAGGTGGTCTGGTATCTTGCCTTTCTAGGAAAGACTGTGGAAAAAGGAAGGAAGCTTGTAGTTTAACGTGACCGTTAATCGCGAGATCATGAGCCACGGAACCTCCTTTTTTACGTGGAATCCGAACCACAGGACATGGCATTTCACTTCGAAAATCTCACATGCATTGACCGGGAATCGAACCCGGACCGCCTTGGTGGGAGGCATACAGCTAGACCGCTGAGCCACCACGCCCTGAAAGACTGTGGACATGATCTTCAATTGATACAACCACACAGTTCAATTAAGCGTTTGCCGTTGGTATTGGTTCGTCTATGTGCTGTATATGGCCCCAGTATGTCTTGGCACTGTAGTTCTTTCCCCAGTTAAGCATTTAAGTCACCTACAAGGAACTTGACGTGGTGATCGGGGATCTTACTCATCTCGTCTTCTAGCAACTGCCAGAAGCTTTGGACCTTTTCAGGGTTCTTCTTGTTGTCATCATTAACTGGAGCGTGTGCATTTACAATCGAGTATCCCTTGTTGCCGCATCTGAGAGATAACACGGAGATACGTTCGCTAGCTGATGTGAATCCGATGACATAATCTATCACATCACGTCTTATTAAAAAGGCTATTACAGAAACGCTAGAGCCATGTGTATTCTTAGACGCCGGCTTCCCCTTAATTACTCCATAACCTTCTGACTCAAAAGCCACATCATCAGTAAATCTGGTTTCTTGGACTGCTGTTATTGAAATTTTGCGTTTATTCAGGATATCGGTCAATTGCTTGAGTTTTCCGGTCTTGATAGTTCCAATGTGTGTGTGAGCTTTGGGTCTCAATCGGTTGACGGTATTGGGGAACTCAGACTTTCCCCGCACGATGAGGTCAGGCTCCCCAGAGTCCGAAGGCCTGAATGGGCCACCATTGGTGACGGGAGATTGGATACTCCCTGGGGTAGTGACATCTGCGTAGTTGTTTATCATCGTATGTGAACTAGTAAAGAGATTTACAAGGGGTGAAGACTGAACGCTTTCAAGGTTGGCCACTCCGAATCTTATTCAGGAGCGTTAATTACAATGGGGTCGCTACTCCCAAAGGCATTTTAGAGCTACTGCCAGCAAGTATTCAGGCCGCCCCTTACATGGAGAACGATTACATGACAGTTCCCCACACTGACACTTCCACACACTGCCCAAAATACTGACACTTCCACACAGCTCTTGGACGCGCCTACCTGCTTAATGACTCAGAAATAATCTCGACTGACAGTTCCACGGAGAACGATTACATGACAGTTCCCCACACTGACACTTCCACACACTGCCCAAAATACTGACACTTCCACACAGCTCTTGGACGCGCCTACCTGCTTAATGACTCAGCAATAATCTCGACTGACAGTTCCACACACATCCCCCACCCCTAAGGCTATAGGCTTCAGCAATCATCGTTACAGCCGCACCAGTGACAATGCTCCTTAACATAATACTCCTTTGGAGTGAAGAAAAGCGCTCGGTCTGTGTACTTCATTACTAACACGGTCTCGAAAATATCATTGTGATGTAGTGTAATTTCCATCAAAATAAAATAAATACAGAGTCCGATTTCCATCACACTTTATCCAGGCTGTGGACTGGCAAATTAATAACAAAACCGATCATTTTGATGTGTTTAAAATCAGCTTTCTAGGCTTCGTCAGTTGTTTTGTATTTTTTTGGTTCAACAATAATGTTAACCTACTCCATTTTCGGTGAATAGGCAACAGCCTTCAGAATTTTTTTTTTGGCCCTTTTCGAACTTTTTCTGAATGTTCTCAATCCGTCCGTCCAGTTTGACATATTTTCGTCTTCTTTTTTTCCGTTCCATGTTGAGCTCGGACTTTACAAATGCGCAGTTCGTCTTCTTAGATTCCGTCTTCAACACTTTGACAACCTCTTTTAATTTGGGGTGAGGTCTCCCGACAAGATTGTTGAGTCGGTTGTTCCAGCCCTCAACATCATTCGTTGTCCTGTGTCGTGCTTGGTGGCAGTTCCACATCTCGATTGGTATGTCTTGGTTATCTAGCCAGTTGTCAACGATGTAGTCAAAACACTGGCTAAGTTTGGGACTTTCTGGAGCTCGAGAGTGTATTTCCACCCATCCATCGAGCACATCTTCAGGCTTTAAAAACGCAAGTGCTGCGCACATACGGACATGAAGGCTGATTTCGTTATTCTCTCGGTACTCCACCGACAATCCGAGATCCTGTACTTTTCTCCATAAGCATTTTGTCATGTGAAAATGACAGCCATGTTTTTGTTTGTTTGTTTGTTTGTTGGAAATACGTCTTTCAGAGAAGAAATTGCAGCAGCTTCAAAATCCACATTTGTCTTCAACTTGATCGTTTTCATAGTAGCCTTGGAGGTGGGGTGGAGATGTGTGTGGAACTGTCAGTCGAGATTATTGCTGAGTCATTAAACAGGTAGCCACGTCCAAGGGCTGTGGGGAAGTGTCAGTATTTTTTGCAGTGTGTGGAAGTGTCAGTGTGGGGAACTGTCCGGACACCTGGAGAACAGACACCCATGCAGCCGCAACTAACATGGGAAACATACGCTGTTATGCTTAGTGCACTCACATTATTCCCTGAGTACTGGGCTGCCTCGTCCGCAATCTCCACCGTTCCGACGTCCATCTTCTCCTCTGTAGATTGCGTTTAGGTCTACACTCGTAACTCTGAGCTGGGACCGTTTCCAGATTGTACACACCGGGTCAATACCGTCAATCGATTGAGACCCAAAACTATCACACACATTGGAACTATCAATATTCAAACTCTTTGTAAGACCGGAAAACTCAAGCAATTGACCGATATCCTGAATAAACGCAAAATTTCAATAACAGTCCAAGAAACCAGATTTACTGATAGGCAGGGGCGCCAATCCCTGGGCAGGGCTACCTCTGAAGAGGGTCCCTACCTGCTACCTGTAGCCTCATGTACTTGGGTGTGTGTAGCATTTGTCTGATAACCTGTGACACAGTGATGTCTGTACTAATGTGTGTATTTGTAATTTAAGTAGGATTTGGGTAAGAATCGGCCTTAGTCTTAAGTTAGGGACCATCCCGGCATTTGCCGGAAGTAGAAGTACAGTAGGAAACCAGCGAAAACCACTTCTAGGTTGACTGAGGTAGGAAAATAGAAAGCTTTGAAGCCAACTTGTTATCCTAGAATTTTCTCCCTCGTCTGTAATACATTACACATATTTTCTAATCATATGTAGTTTTTTTTGAGGTTATATTCTCCCAGTAATTGGGTTGACAAACTGAAAAGTTGCAATATCAATTGTCAAAATATCCTATGGACGCCCCCATCCGCACCCCCGTCCCCGCGAATGACCACTGGCAGCGCAGGGATCTCAACATTGCAGCAGATTCTCACCGCAGCCCCGTAAATAGCGCCATAATCCCGATCCAGATATCTCAAATCTCTAATGCAAGATTTATTTTTATTTATAATTTTCGCATGCTGAGCGTCTATGCCCGCGAGTTCAAATCCGGCCGAAGTCGACGGATTTTTAAGAGTGTTAAAATCCTTCAGTATGCCTTCCTTCGTAGAGGAAGTAAATCCGGCGGGCCCATGTCATAGATTTTAAGCACGTAAAAGAACCTACCACTGCAAAATGTGTAGGATTTATTTGGCTGGTTGGAAACACTATCAAGTTCCAAAGTTCACCGCTAGGTGTTAGTAACAGTAGCATCTGGTAGCCAAAGTTGGAACTACTTGAAATCAACTTGTTTGGAAGCCCTCGGGTGTTCAATTAAAATACGCTGCTAAGGCCTTTCGGCTGCAATTCATATAAAATATAATAATCTTCGCAGTCCACTGAATGTATACATTCTCCTATTATCGGTAACTTATTAATATGGAAGTTGGGATAATTTAAAAGAAAAAAAAAAGAATCTCGTTCCTTCCTATAAAACATAAATAGGACGACATTGCGATAAAAGTGGAACTAACTTCATTCATTATGAACCACTGTACAACCGCATCCGACTGAGCATACTCCTGGCCCCAACGACAGTGCGATATGAATAATAAACGAGCAGACTGATTAATAGAAGATTTAGGGAGTTCCGACAAAAGCCCAAAAGATTTCATGCCTACGTGGTAATAGTCGGCTGTTTCACAAGCACGACAGACTTCCCTCCCCCCTGCTCGGTGTTTCCATTGACTTGCTGGCATTATTAAAGATAAGGTTAACGCAGATGTTAAGAGCGAATACACCTGTCAGGATCGAACTGCACATATGGAAACCTTTAATATCTCAAAAAGAACTGGTCAGATTTGCAAAATAAGCACATCACTGAACTTGTCACTTGATTTTAGATGTTCCAGTTGCTGCCGGTTTCTCGGTAAATACGCATGTGCTGTCCATGATGTATGAGCCCCGTAATACGATTTAAGAATTTGAAAATAGAATGACGATATCTTAAACGGTTCCGTAGACATCTGAAATTGCACTCTTAGCTGCCCTATAAAGGGTTAAGGGGCCTAACATCTAGGTTATCGGCCCCTAATGGTTTGGGAGATAGTGAAAGATGAGATGAGAATGAAAACTGTAACTAATACTAACTACAGACTTACATACTAGCAGAAGAAATGGTAAAACAAAGGATAAGGGAAATAAAGGACAGGAAGAAATGAGGATTGAGGGTCTTGGAGGGAAGTAGAGCCATGAAAGGCAGATAGGAAAGGGAAAGAGAAGACGGCCCGCCCCAAAGTCAGAGCGAAAAGGGGACAAAACGGACCCAGCTCAGGAATCCCTCGGGGTCGCCAACTCCCAATCACTCCAGCCGTGAGCCCTTGAGGGTGTAGCACTATCCAGGGTGCACCAGAAGTGGTGGGGCTACAAACATCCTGCCTCCTCGAGGGCCTTGTGCAGAAGGCAGTAGATAACATGAACAGAAAAATAAGTTTGACCCCTCGAAGAATTAGGGTATCAGGAAGGATGAGACAAGGGCCAATTGAGGCGGGAAAGTGAAAGACTCCCTAGGCCTCGGATACCCTAATGCCGTCGGAAGAGAACAACAGTTGACCAACTGAGGTCGACAGGAAAGAAGACGGAGAGGAGCCCGGCACAAGTGGAAGCAATGCCGGACTCGGCTCTAGTCCCATGGTCGCCAACCCACGTCCCAATAGATGTGAGCCCCCGGGGGAATCCCTAAATGAAGCAACTACAACAATAAGTATGTACAAGCAGTACTCACCGGTCTTAGATTTTTGATTGGAACATAGAAGTCCAGAGAAGATGTTTTTGAGTTTGTTCATATTGGCCACGCTAGGTCGTCACCTACCCATGCTCTATAGTTCACTATGGATCTCCCTACCCTACGCTTGACACTGACGTCTCAAGACCTACACTGTCTGCTCTCAACTCCGAGTAGCACATGCGCACGATTCCCTCCGGCTTCTGCTAAACCTGTGCGATATAGGAAGTAATCAAGTTCCACCGGCACACGGCAATCTAGAACACTACAGGCTGTATGAGTCAATGTCAGGGCTAAGTGATACCAACTGCACAAGGAGTCCCAAAGCACTGGTCGCGTTTAGCTCGATTCGTGCTCACGCACGGGCGAGGGAATTCCTATAACTCACAGATCCGGACAAAACACGTGGAATGCGAACATACTTTAAGACTATGATAAAGGTAATTTAATAATCACAGTTCAAGTTTGGAAAGTTCAGGTGAACCAATCATATTTTTAAATGTTAATAATAACAATAATAATAATAAGTAAATAAATTCAAGTATTAAGGAGGAGTAACTCAGCCATACGGATTGATATGATGATGATAATTTTTGTTTTAAGGGGCCTAACATCTAGGTTATCGGCCCCTAATTGTCTGGGTGATAAGCGAAAATAACAACGAAATGAAAACCAGAACGAAAATTAAGTGAGACTGAAAATGATATACAAAATGTAACTCCGATTGAAACGAATCACAAAATTGAGAGTGGTAATACTTACAAAAGGGAATTGATAAGGAAAATACTCACAAAAGAAATAGATTGAAAAATACGCACAAAATGTAGTTTAGGTTCAAAATACGTACAAAATGCAATGTAGAGTCGAAATACTTACAAAATGCAATTGAAATTCAAAATACTTAAAAAATGCAAATGAGATTGAAAATACGCACAAAATGCAATTGAAATTGAAAATACACAATGCAATTTAGATTGAAAAACGAACATTTCAGATCCAAAATACTCACTAAATGCAATTTAAATTGAAAATGCTTACAAAATGCAATTGAAATTGAAAATGCTTACAAAATGTAATTTAGATTCAAAATACCCCAAAATCCAATTGAGAATCAAAATACTTGCAAAATGCCCACTATTTAAAATGCAATTTAGATTGAAAATACTTGCAAAAAGCTGTTTAGGTTGAAATACTTACAAAATACAATTGCAATTCAAAATACTCACAAAGTCCCAGACCCTATATTGAAAGACTTACTAAAAAGCAATTTAGATTGTCAAACCTTGCAAAATGCAATTGAGGTTGAAAATACTCGCAAAATGCAATTTAGATCGAAAAGACTTGCAAAATGCAACGTAGATTGAAAGTAACTACAAAATGGAGCGTAGAGGGAATTTAGATACACGGGGAGCCAATTAACAAAAACAGTGCGGGAATCTTAAAGAGAAAAGGAAATATAATGAAAAGAAAACAAGAGGTCTGACCCCTCGAAGAAAGAGGGATCACGAAAGATGAGACAAGGGCCAATTACGGCGGGAAAGTGAAAGATTCCCTAGGCCTCGGATACCCTAATACCGTCGGGGTCGGAAAAGAAAAAGAGTCGACCAAGGGAGGTCGACAGGAAAGAAGACGGGAGGGGAGCCCGGCACAAGTAAGTGGAAGCAATGCCGGACTCAGCTGGGGTCCCGTGGTCGCCAACCCACGTCCCACTAGATGTGAGCCCCTGGGGGACATACGGATTGAACCGTGGAGCAAATAAAGAGAGAATTTCAAAATTACAGAAGGCCTATAGATTTACCTGGAACAGATATAACAAAAAGTCAATATCCCGGAATGCTAAATTACGACGTTATAGCACGGCCATCAAACCTGAAGCATTATACGCCTCGGAAACCTTGCTCATTGGAGGCAGATCTATTATTAAAGACATAGAGATGCAAGAGAGAAAAATATTGAGGAAAATCTTTGGTCCAGTCTGCGTAGGGGGTATCCGGATGAAACGAAAGTCTCAGGAGCTATAACATCACTCTGAAAGGATCAGACACACAGGAAGATCTTCAGGAAGTTGGCATCGTGGAGGAAATCATACACGACAGATCCAAATTCAGAAAAGCTGTCAACATCTATCATTTTGAGAAGAAAATCGGTACCAGTACCAGGAAACCACGGACTGAAGAACGGAAGGAACTCTTCAGTGCTCAGATGAAGAGATTTTGAGAGAAGAAAAGATCAACATCATTTGCTAAATGAGTTCTCTCGCGCTCCTTAGATGGGCATAACGATGTGGAAAAAAAAAACGAAAAAAAAAAACCGTGCTCTTCAGGGATGAACAAGAAAGAAAACGAAAGCAGCAACGTAACATCGAACAACAATTTCTACACAGGGCATTGCTTTCGTAAGAGTTCGGTGACAATTTTAGTGAATGTTGGTACTGATATTATTACGACACTAGAACGTCATGAGGGCTGGAAACATATGGCATTGCCAAGCAATGGTTGCCAAGGTATCGGATCCACGCAGGAAACCCAGCGCATGCGCTCTCTTCTGTAAATGTAATTCGCGGTATCTCGACAGATATTTATGAATATTTATGTTCAAACATAAAATAAAGTTATAATTATCGTCGAACATAAACAGTCGTATGCAACTCGCGTATAATGGTAATTAAATTGCCATAATAGGCTTGTTGTATAATGTACTATTTTGACCGCGCTTTGTCTCACGGAAATTCCTAAATGGGTAAATCTAATTGTATTTTCAAGGAAAAAAATAAAAAATAAAAAATAATAATAATAAGCTTGGCCATACACAAGAGTAATTGGCAACGTATTGGGACAGCCGATCATAAAGGCCTAGGATCGAATCCCGGCTCTGACAAATTTAATTCTGCTCTGAGGGTTGGAGTGGGGTACACTCAGCCTCGTGAGGTAAAACTGACAAGAGGTTGATTCGATTTCAAACTCAGCTGTTCTAGGTGAGGTTTTCCGTGGTTTCACACGTCTACTCCAAGCAAATGCTAGAATGGTTCCTAACCTAAAATCACGGCCATCTCCTTCAAAATTAAAGCCTCAATTTCATATACACACTACCGCAACCATCACAGTGACGCAGGTTATCACACTCGCAGGGCTGTAACAGTCATGACTCATGTTGCAAAGTCATAAATGAATCAACAACATTAATCAAAGACTAATGTCATTTATTCTAAGGAAGGCAGGAAGCTTGTTACGTGACCGTTTATCTTGCGATCATGAGCCACGGGACCTATTACCTACGTGGAATACGAACCACAGGACAAGGCATTTCACTTCGAAAACTTCACATACATTGACCCGGAATCGACGCCGCCTCCTTGGCGAGTCCCATTTATCCCATTCGTAAAATTTAAGGGTGATAACACGCATAACAAGCTTCAATTCATTGCAATCTTGTACAAGCGATTGTTTTCTTGACACACACCACTGCCAACGGGTGATTAAACCTCCAAATATGGTGATAATGAGGGGAACCACGAGTCTGTGGCGCTAATGACTTAGCTAACTAAACAAACTTGTATTAATGTTCCCATGGCGATGAGGAGTGAGATGCACCGGGATAATTTGCCTGTCATTCTAGCAAGAGTCGGTTACCATCTTAAGGATTACAGCAACGGTGAGAACTACTGATAGAATCCTTCCTTGTTTCAGAGTTGTGGATCACAGCGGCATTAGGACCTGCTGACCTGACCTGCTATCTCCCCCTATTTAGTGTTGGAAGCTCACTTGAATGCTAGGCAGATGAATGTCACCGCTGCGCCTAGGAGTCTGATTTTAATTCAATGTTTTGTACCGATATCCATGTAATTACAGTTTAATTTCAACGTAGGTAAGTTGGGTGCTTTTCAGTCGGTCAACACGAATGTACCCAAAAAGTGCTAGGTTATACCCTAATCATGAAATAAATTCCATGAGATTATAAGATACACTAGGATGACCAGTTTCGATCGTCAAGCGATCGATTCTTCTTTCTTCGTTTAGGCCAGCTAAAGACCACGTCATTTCAACTGCTTCCGTCTTTGGGCCTTGATCCTAGCCCAGTGTTCACGCATTCGCTGCCTGTGAGACTCCTTTCTTTCATCAGACCACTGCTTGCCAGTTTTTAATTTCGCCTTTTCTTGGAATTGGTGGTGTGCTCGAAGTCAAAAGATCACGTTCTACATGATATTATTATTATTATTATTATTATTATTATTATTATTATTATGGCAACAAGGTTCTCAAAATGGGCCATTACTATGTATTACATCAAAGTTGCATATTAATAATAATAATAATATATTCGTTTGAATTCACAGAAAGATTTACGGGGCAGTTAATAATAACGGTATTTGGATGAAGAAACCTCAAAGCGAACTCTACCAAAAGATCCACACGATAACGGCAGTAATCAGAAAACGCCGAGTACAGTTTTATACACACATTTACAGGATGGAAAATTTCAGAACGGCGAAGAAATTGCTCAACGTTATAACACGGAGTAAGTGTGGCACGGAGTGGCTGACAAGAGGTTCAGAGGGATCTAAAACAGGTCAACATTGAAAATCTTGAGGACCGCACCGAGTGCAGGAATAAAATCAAAAATGTTAAGTTTGATCAGAGACCGTCACGACAGCCTGGAAGAAAATGGACAGCTGAGCGGAAGAAGGAGCATTCTGAGAGGATGAAGCGAATTTGGGAAGAGAAGCGGGAAAACGCCAGGAGATGAAATCATGTATTCAAGTTCAATCGCCCTACTAAAGGGGAACAATCGATTAAATAAATAAATAAATATAATATATTCGTTTGGAATAATAGAAATGTCCCTTAGTGATACGGACGCGATAAAATACTAACATTGTAGACTAAACATAGAATACACTACCGTACTTCAAATATCAGCACAGATTTTCTCATTCCTGATCGTAACATTGATAAAGACATTTCTTTCTAAAGGCAATATAATAATAATAGTAACATATCCATGATTCGATGTTTATGAGTGTACCGGAGGACCTAAGATTTTTTTGGCGCTGGCCAGCACAAAGGCACTGAGCAATTTCCTAGAGAGAGAGAGAGTATCTCCGTACTTCCAGCTATCCCGTGTATGGTAGAAGAAGTGTAAGGTTGGCAAGAACAGTGTTATCAGATCGATATTACTAAGGCAGTGTGAGGAGATGGAGTCTGGGAATCCCCGTGACGAGATCTTGGCGGGGCGTTGCGACCTAGTTAGTGCCCACGTGAGTGGAATACGGTCTCTCGGCTTATAGCGAGGAGGCTTATGAGGTTCATTATTACAGTAAAGCTGCGAGGAGTGATCCTCAGCCAGTTTGTGGTATCACAACATATCGGCATGCTTTATGACACCACACCACGGAATAATCCCCTGTTTTTTTGTCTTTTTTTTGTCGTGTGGCCTCCTGAGAGACCGAGTGCAGGTCTTTCTAGTCGACGCCCGTGGGCGACCTGCGTATCGGGATGAGAGATGGTATGGATGAAGATGAATGAAACTGGGCAAGGATGTGGAAGGAAGTGGCCGTGGCCTGTCAGAAGGTACCGTCCCAGCATTTGCCTGGTGTTGAAAATTGGAAACCACGGAAAACCATTACAAGGACGGCCGACGGTGGGGCTCGAACCCACGCGTCTACCGAGTCAGCAGAGAGCATGGCCCCATGGCCTAACGCTGCGCTTTAGCCAGCGTAGTCACTACTGTCGGTGCCAACATCCGACGGGAGGAAGTTCATTGACTTTTCTTCTTTTCCTTGAGAGAATTAACTGATTAGTTTCAGTCTGTCGACACGAATTAATGCCCAGATTCCATCTGAAAAATTTACATGTGATTAATTATCATTTGCCGGGGGCGTGGTGGCACAGCGAACGCACTGTACTTCCTTAGATTTAATAACTAAGACTAATATGAATACATTTACAATAATCATTCCAAAAATACGGCAAAATTCGAATGGACAATTTGCAATTATGCGAGGTTACATGTTGTAAAATTAAATTCCTGGAGTGTCATTAAAATTCTGTGATAATTCCCGGAGTATTCCAGAATTATATAAGGTGCGTTCAAAAAGTAACGAAACGGAGGCTGGAATGCGCAAATCGGTGACGACATCGGCTAATCGTGGCGTGTGTAACGAGGTGTGGTTCCGACTAGAGCGTGGAAGGTCACAGCCCGTCGCTAGAGGGCACGCGTGCACGTCACGTGATGATACAAAGCGAGCAGCAGCATGCATCAATCGTCCAACACTGCCAGTTGCATTGCAAACAGTGACATGAAGGCGTCAACCGAAGAGCAAAGAGGAGTTGTTCGGTTTCTGACAGCGGAAGGAGTAGGGGGAACGGAGATTCATCGCTGAATATCACAAGTGCACGGCGAACACTGCATGTCCCATGCAAGGGTCAAGGCGTGGCACAAAGTGCTTCAGGGAAGGACGGGTGTCGTTAGCTGATGATGGCCGGTCTGGGGCACTCCCCTGCATTACCGATGACAACGTCCAGCTGGTTGATGCACTCATTACCCAGGACCGCCGAGTGACAGTGAACGTCATAGCCGCCGTGGTCGCTCCACGACAATGCACGACCTCATACGGCCAACACAATCGCGGCACTCCTACAGAAATTCAAATGGGAGGGTCTCGGCCACCCTCCATACAGTCCAGACCTCTCTCCCTGTGATAACTCCATGTTTGGTCCCCTGAAAAGGGCTCTGCGGGGCCAATGATTCACCTCGGACGCCGACGTCCAGCTGTACGTGCGGAACTGGTTCACATCGCAGCTCAGGGAATTTTAAGAGACATCCATTCACCGCCTCGTGTCACAGTGGGACAAGTGCCTCAACAGCCAGGGCCCAATAATTCTAACATACAGGTACTGGTTTCTGTAATTATGCCTCCAGCTCGTTACTTTTTGAACGCACCTTATAAAATTCATTATGTCCACGCCACCGTGACGTTTGTTATTGTTTGTTGGTACACATGACTGTATAAGTAAGTTATAGAGTTGGTAATATTTGGAAGATAACCGTGGCCTGCAGTAGAGTATCATCCTAAAATTTGTTTCAAGCGGAAGTGGGATGTGACAGAAATCCACATCCAGGATGGCTGAGGTGGTTGGTACCTCAGTTTAGGGGCTGCGACAACCCGGTCATGTAGTCCCGTGTACTTTGGGTGTGTGTAGAATCTGTCTGATAACCGGTGTTAATTGTGATGGCTGTATTAGTGTGTGTTATCTGTACTTCAGGTAAAGACTGCAGACGATCAAATTAAAGTAGTTCTTAAATTTGCTACAAAATGCTGCCGTTAATGATAGCTAGCTGAGAACTTGGCTACTAAATGCCACCGCAACCGGCACCTGGCGCCGAACGTTGGAACTTAATAGAGCGTTAATCAAATCTAACCTAGAAATTTAGCTTCATACAATTATAGTTAGTGGGAGGTTCTTTTACATGGCATACACGTATAATATGGGCCCGCCGGCTTTACTTCCCCTACCAAGTAAGGCATACGGAGGGATTTTTAACGCTCTAAAAATCCAACGACTTCGGCTAAGGTGGGAATCGAACAGAGTCTCATCTTCTCGGTTAATGTTACGGGGCTGAGTAGTTGTTGGTAATTATTTTTAGGGGCTTGGATCATATTGGTCATAAGCCCCGTGTAGTTGGGTGTGTGTTGAGTTTGTTTTGTAACCTGCATTTTTGTGATGACTGTAGTAGCGTGTGTGGCTATACTAGGGACAGGGATGGGGTAGATGCCCCGGGACTTGGTGAAAGGTAGTATCTCAGCATTTGCCTGGAGGGAGTATGGGATAAACCACACTCAGAATAGTTGCTGTAGCACCGGTGTTCGAACCTGCGATCTCCAAACTGCTGCACCTGTCCTCGCAACAGTGGTGCACGATGTAACGAACACGCCACGAGTCTGAGTGTATCTCGTCCCAGCCTTAGACCAGATTTACATTTATTGGCACAGAGTCGAGAATTGAACCCGAGACCTCGAAGCGGACTAACCTCATTTATATGTTGAAAACTGCAAAATTGACATCGTTAACTAGTGTAAAAAAAAAAGAAAAAAGTCCTGTCTAGAGAAGTGTTAACGGTGTGAACTTCTACAAACATCTTACGTAGAGCCAGTTTCAGAATGATTCTATTCTTGAACGACTAAGCTAAGGAACTAAAAGTTGGGCGATGGCCAGTTTGTTTGTATTGGAGGTCATTGACATTGACCTGGTATCTATCCCAGTTCTGCTCTGCGTCAAGTCAAATTCATAAGCTGCATTTTGTAACAATCTCTCCAACCTTAGAGATAAACAAGTAGTTCCGCGAAGAACTATACAGCCTATTTTCATATATCCTACTTATGTTAATTACCTGTATCAACATACAACATTTCAGTTTAATTTCTGTAATAGATTCGTAAATATTGAGAACCGTATGAATATTTCCGTTGGTCACCATGTTTGATTTTGATATATGTAGGCCATATAGTTATGTACTATTAGATGACGATTTTTGCGCAAGTTCATTATTCAAACGTTCACTTCAAATGCATGATTATTACACAAGAAATAAAAACTTAATTTTTAAATTGCACACAGCCGCCATCTTGAGGTTATGTGAACAATTGAACTAAATTAGATGCCAGTGCATTACAATGTGTATAAACATTTACTGTACCAAATTTCACTGCGCTCAGACTGTTAAATCGCGAGAAAAGTTTATTAAAATGTTTCACCTTCGCTTGGCCGCCATGTTAGTTTTGTATTTTACAGGGTTTTGGAAGTCTCATAGTTGAACTTCTAGTAGTACCCTCTACCACCGTACAAAATTTCGGGGTGGTATCGGTAATAGTTTCGGAGATGTGGAATGCCGGTGAAGTATTTCGCACAGCCGCCATGTTGGATTGGTGAGACATAATACAATTTGAAGGGCACGATCGGGGTCGACCGAAATGGTGCTATGACCTTACCAACTTTCATAGAAATCGCTCTAGCCCTTTTGAAGTTATTAGGGGGACATACACACATACACACGGACAAACGGTGATCTCATGTCTTTTTTATAAATGAAAATAGGATTTAAAAAAAGGATGTACTGTGCTTTATAGTAGGAGAAGGATTGCACCCGAAGCTGTTAATCATCTGATAAGAGAACATGATCTGTTAGCACGTAAGGAAGTCTCATAAACTAGCAACAATGAGCAGTAAACATAACCTGTTGTGGGAATTGACCTCGACTCTAGTAAGCACGCCGTGTTTCCCACAGAACTCCTCCAATGTTCTGGGAAACATCATCTGGTGGAAGCCCCGTTAACTTGCTGCGCAATGAATGCACTAATTCTAATCACCTCGCATAGTTTTATGGCCAAGAGAAGTGGGTCACTATAGTGCATCTCGACCTTAAAAGGCAGTACGCGTTAAACTGAGGAAACTGATGCCAGATCGACTGCACATACAGGGCAGAAATATCTGTCGAATATTGGAATGCAGCCGAAGTAAACCAGAATCCTCTATGGTCATCAATTTGGCAGGTGAAAAACTGGAGGAAGTAGGCGACTTCTGATACTTAGGAAGCAAAAATAACCAGTGATGGACGAAGCAAAGAGGATATAAAAAGTAGGCTAGCTCAGGCAAGGAAAGCATTTCTACAGAAAAGGAATCTGTTGACATCGAATATAGATTTAGGTGTTAGGAAGTCATTTTTGAAGGCCTTTGTCTGGAGCGTGACGCTCCATGGAAGTGAAACTTGGACTATTGGTGCTGCAGAAAAGAGGAGAATTGAAGCGTTTGAAATGTGATGTTACAGGAGAATGATGATCAGATGGGTAGATAGGGTTACAAACGAAGAGGTATTGAGACTAGTGGGAGAGGAGAAATGTTTCTGGCGACTGCTAATGAAGAGAAGAGATATGTTGGTAGGACACTTACTAAGACACCCAGGAATTGCAAGCTTAGTTATGAAAGGAAGAGTCGAGGACAAGAACTGTAGGGGTAGACCACGGTTAGAATATGTTAGACAGATTGCCTCGGATGTAGGGTGTGGTAGCTATGTAGAGATGAAACGATTAGCTCAGGACAGGGAGGCATGGAAAGCTGCATTAAACCAGTCAAAAGACTGAAGACTCAACAACAACAAGCTCGTGGTGTAGCGGTTGTCGGGTTCGATTCGCGGCTCTGCCAAGAAATTTAATTCAGGTCTGACGGCTGAAACGGGAGTACGCTTAGTCTCGTGAGACAAAACTGAGGAGGGGCGATTGATTCCCACCTCAAGTCATCTTGGAAGTAGTTTTCCATGCCCCGCCCCCACTTCTACTCTAGTCAAATACCGGGACGATGCCTAACTTACAACCACGCCCGCCTCCTCCCCAATACTCATCTAAATTGCATATACACTAGCCAATACAGCCATCACAATACCACGGGTTATCACCCAAGATCGCGGGTTCAAACCCGGTTGAAGAAGTCAGAATTTTTAAGAGCGTTAAAAATCCCTCAGTATTTATTTATTTATTTATTTATGTTGTGAACATTACAGGAAGCCCCAATGACATTGCTCACTACTAGAATCTCTACTTAGTATAAAACAGAGTCCCCGATTCGTGGATGTCACGGGTTATCTCGAAAACCACTGGATGGATTTTGATGCGGTTTTCACCATTCTGTAAAGGATATCTCGGGGAAGGTTTATGAAGAAAATACTATATTTATGATCGAAGGAAGCCAAGCAGTAACGATTTCAGTGAAGAAGTCGAAAGAAAACCTTGCGTCCGTGCACTTTTTAAGCTTACGCTTGGCAAACCGTTCAAAATATCTGTATACTATGAGGGTAACAATTGTTAAGCATGAAAAGTTCTACAAAAAAAAGTCCCGGAGAGCATATCTCCTATCTTCAATACATCGCCCACTATGTGTTTTTACGTTTTCATTTCTTCCAACAACCTCCATTCAATTACTGAGGCGACAGTTTACGAGATAGCTAGGGGAGAGCCTATCACCCCAGTTACAGCCTAGCTAGCGAGCGAGCGTATTACCCCAGATACAGCCAGCAGCAGACTGTAGAGTCGTGTTGAGTTAAGACTTCAGAGAAGAGTGGTTGTGTTTGGAATTTCCCTGGAAGTACAACTCTGCTTTTCTTAATTTCGCCTGTAACTTTTCGTTCCGCAAAATACACAGTCGAGTTAAGATTGAACGTAAGGGGGATTTATGTTTCATGCACCTCAATAGCACTCAAGGCCCTCGGGCTGATAGGCTAGAATAGTCTGCATCGAAGCCGGCTTTGCCTGCCTCCAGTCTCCGACCGGGTCAGGAATGGAATGAATGAGGCCCCCATCTAGCGGAGAGGATATGAAGTGTGCCGGCTGCCGAAGCCTGTCGCACTCCTCTGGGGCAATGATTAAATGAATGACAGATGAAATGAAATGATAGTAGACAGTGTTGCTGGAATGAAATTGTGACAGGGAAAACCGGAGTACCCGGAGAAAAACCTGTCTGCCTCCGTTTTGTCCAGCACAGATCTCACATGGAGTGACCGGGATTTGAACCACGGACCCAGCGGTGAGAGGCTGGCGTGCTGCCGCCTAAGCCACGGAGGCTCTCTAGTTTGGTATGTCAGTCGGTTATTTTTATACAGTCGATCGGAACTTGAAAAGAAAAAAAACCAGCCCTTGTAAATAATTGGTAGCTTGGTATTATTTTAAGGATTTTAGCCTACTTTCGATTTTTGCAAAAAATGAAAGTAGACTTATGAGATCAATACAGGGCCAAAAATTGTGTGTCTGTCTGTGTGTGTGTGAGTCTGTGTGTGTGTGTGTGTACTATGAATGTCTGTCCCCCCGTATCAATTCGAACACGGTGAAACCGAATTGAACGAAATTTGGTACAGAGGTAGAACAAGCAAAGGGCACCTCAGTGTCATGCTTTATATCGCCGCCATCTTTACTAAAACTGAATGGCGGCCACTCAAACTTTCAAAACGTAAAATCAAATAGCGACTAACTAAATTATCCGATCTCTACCAAATTTGGTAATAACATACCTTCATATAGGACGCGTCTTGTGACCGAACTACAAGGTCATCCGCCGTACCATTTCAGGATGGCGGCCGTGCGAATTATGCAAACTTTATAATCCATATCATGGGACCCACCAGTTCCGATTATCGAGCCGAGAATCGATTTAACAGTTCTAAAGGAAGAGGCACGTTCGAAATTAAAAGTTTATTTTGTAATACTATAGTGCAGAAGTGATTTTAAAAAGCTGAGCCGTCTCGGTAAGAAGACAAGATGGCAGCGGATATCTTGTGCCTGACTTATATTTCACTAATTTGAGCATTTCATGCAATATAGCGTACTGATACAAAATAAATAAACTTTGTAAGAAATGCTTTATATATAAATAATATACTCCACTGATGAAATCGTTAGGTCTAAATCATTATTTGCTAACAAGTTCTATGTAAGTCATTTTATATAGATCAATGTTCGTTGGCACAAATGGCTCCGTGGTAAAGCGTTGGTCTATCATTCATATGCCTATGGTTCAAACCCCATCAGAGTTAGGTTTTTTCTTGAAATTTTACATATTTGTTGCTTTGTAATCACTCAGACGTTTTAAAATTAAGCGTTATATTGTGCATATTACGGTGCAAAACATATATTTAATTAAAACATAATTCGCCAGCAGATTTGCTCGAGACATCAAGCAGCCAAAAAGGTAACTGCACGCCGGCCTACTGATTAACTTCCATATTTTATTGAAAAGTTTCTTCTTATGGCCGCTAGAATGCACTCGCCCTGTTAGGATTATATTGTTCGATACTTCTCCACTAGATTTCACGACTGGTCTACATGGGACTCCATTGATAGTATACCTTTGGCATTCTATGCGCATCGAATTTGAAGAATGACAAGATAATACTATGATACATTTATTTTTTATTTTAAAGGGTTTGTAACAGCCTATTGTGCGTTATTTGAAAATGTTATTTGAAGTAAAGAACCAAACGATTTCACATAGTAACTGAATTCTAGGCGTTGGTGCTAGTTCAGGTTATTAATACTTTTATTTCAGGCAAATAGCAATCGAAAATATCCACATAGTTTGTATACACACGTCTCTGTAGGGTCATGGAAAGATTGTTAATTCAATTTGGGTTGTGAAAGCCATGCACAACCAGACGTGTAAAGACATGCCTCAACTCAAAGTTGAATGTTGCCCACGGTAGGTCGATTATCTAATAATAATAATAATAATGTTATTGGTTTTACGTCCCTTTTAACCACTGCTGCTTTTAGAGACGCCGGGGTGCCGGAATTTTGGCCCGAAGGGCATCTTTAACGTGCCAGTAAATCTACTGACACGGCTCCCTCGCATTTGTGCACCCTCAAATGCCAGCTGACTGCGCCAGGATACGAACCTGCCACCTAGGGCCCAGCAAGCGAGAACGTTACCGCTGAGCCACGCAGCCAGTCCGGTCGATTATGTCTCCAGATCCATAACATTCTTGAGGTACTTCTTATCTTTCTTTCTTTCTTTCTTTCTTTCTTTCTTTCTTCAATGATGGTAGCAGTTGTTTTCGAGGTTGTGGTGTTTGGTAGAGGTAAATAGTTTCTAAGGTCTTCAACCAAGAAATGATTCTATTATACTCTTTGATAATAACAACGAGTTATAACTACACTCATACATTTAGGAGAAAGTAGGCTATATGTTCTTTACTGAACATCTTGTTTCTACTAAAATACAAATTTTCATGCCATTCTCCAAAGTGGATTTAACGTAAACAAAACAAAATACAAAAATTAAACAAGAGTGTATATTTGGCCATTGTACACCTTGCCCAGGGTAATTAATTTTCAGAAGAAAATTCCAAGTATTCATACAGGAACCTTATTATATTTATAGAGATGTGAGTGTACTAATGTATTCTTAGCCTGTAACCTAGGCGAGGGAACAAGGAATGTATCTCAATTACATGGCCTAATTGGTCGGAACGACTGGGGCGTGCTGCAATAATTGACAGAATTCAAACTTGTATTATTCAAATTTGGAGAAAATATTTACATACAAAGTAGACCATCATCCTAATACTCCATTATCCGAGCCATCGAATGAGGTAATGAATTGGCGGACTGTTTGTGGCAACAGCTGCAGGCGAGGCTGCGCTCCGGTGGTCTTCGGAGATGCATTGCATAATCTTACAGCCAGTAAGGAACAGACACACCCAACATATACCGGCATAGTCGTTTTGAGTTTGCAAACACATCTGTTTCGTAGCAAACATTAAATTTGAATTAAATTCATTGTTTTAGAGCGAGGTGATTAGAGAACAAGTAGTTCCATGACGAACTAAAGAGCCTAATTTTCTTAAAATTTAAGATTCATGCCAATCTATATAGACCTATCTAGAATAATGACGAAATCAAGTTGGTAATACTAACATTTCTAAGTACTGCAGTTTGAAATAGTGTAGCCTAATATCGTAACTTACTACAGTTGGTAGCCCTGGTGATTCTGAATATATTCTTAGTTCCATCTCGTAAGGTATAGAATGCACATACAAAATTTTGGTTGAAGTCTCATGGATAGTATGGACGTTACATGCTGTTTGATATTGGATTTATCAGTGCGCGTAAAATCATGTTGGCAACACTGGCATGTATGGACTTCTGAAAATTAATCTGGAATGTTATTATCTATATGTGTGCCGATTTTGGAATAGTTCGCATGTATAACTTCTGAGATAACCTACATAGAGCTGACATTCCAATTGCGATTTCTCAGCAGATGGTAGCACTGACGTTAATTTCAAATATGGCCGTGAGATATTCAGGTATATACATTTACTCTTACCAAATTTGGTTTTGATAGCTGCAGCTGTTTAGGAGTTGATAGGCTGGGAGGGACACACACGCACACGCACACGCACACGCGCACGCACACGCACACGCACTCTCTCTCTCTCTCTCTTCCCCGGATCCATCTCGTAAGTCTACTTTTTCCTCATTTTTTGTAAAATGAGAAAAGTAGGCTAAAAATTTACGGTAGGAGTAAAGAATCAATGAGATATAATTCCCACTCTGAGATAAGCTGATGGCATTGCCATCTTGGCCGATTCAAAACAGGGTTTGAATAAGTTCTTAAATAGTAAGGAATAGGAAATAATTCATGAAGATAGTCAATAAATGTAAAACAAAAATAATGGAATTAAGCCGAAAGAGTTCAGAAACCCCTATTGACGTTAACTTTTCAAGTGAAAAGATAAAGGAAATGGGAGAATTCTGTTACTTAGGAAGCAAAATAACCAGTGATGGACGAATCAAGGAGGATATAAAAAGTAGATTAGCTCAGGCAAGGAAAGCATTTCTACAGGAAAGAAATCTGATGACATCGAATACAGATTCAGGTATTATAAAGTAATTTTTGAAAGCCTTTGCCTGTAGCGTGGCGCTCTATGGAAGTGAAATTTGGACTATTGGTGCAGCAGAAAAGAGGAGAATAGAAGCGTTTGTAGTGGTGTAACAGGAGAAATATTTAGATCAGATTGGTAGATAGAGTAACAAATTTAGAAATATTAAGACCATTAGGTGAGGAGAGATGTTTCTGGCGACAGCTAATGAAGAGAAGAGACAGGTTGGTAGGACACATACTAAGACACCCAGGAATAGCAAGCTTAGTTATGGATAGAAGGGTCGAGGACAAGAATTGTAGGGGTAGACCAAGGTTGGAATATATTAAACAGAATGCCTCGGATGTAAGGTGTGCTAGGTATGTAGAGATGAAACGTTTAGCTCAGAACAGGGTGGCATGGATTGATGCATAAAACAAGTCAAAATATTAGGACTCGAACAACATAGAGCGAGGAGCGTAACTTATACAATGGCAGGTACGCACTATACCGATCATCAGGTCCATACCTAGGAAAATATCCTTCCGCTCATCTCCGCTCTCTGTTCCTTGGAGCCGATAACCTTGAAGTTAGGTCCCTTAAAACAACAATTATCATCATCATAATCATCTGTTCCTTCTTGTGCTTTCGGTATGACGCGCAGCGGGCTGAGAATTTAGAACTACTTTAACAACAAGAGAGAGGAAGTGTTTGATTCACTTCCATTACGAAATTATCGAAGGTATATTCACTGAAAGACCACTTACATGAGTAGGAGTGATCATTCTTTCAAGCTTAAGGGCCAACCATAGCTTACAAATTAAAGTAAATATTGTTTCGTAAATGCAAACATCATGGTTGTCATCATGTCAACTTAAGGTTTGTTCATTTGTACAAATCTAATATACCCTTTTACAATCCTATCTCACTAATCTTATTGCTGTTTTACAGGACTCTACAATGCCTCGTTATGTAGCCCTCTTCATTCATAGGACGGTTAAATAGAGTTAAAAAAAGAAATACACCTAACTTAAACATCCAGCTAACAATAAAATAATGTTTTTGATACAGGTAATTAGTGAATGTTTGCTACAGGCTATTGTTATTACGTCTAGATACTCTATTGAATATTTGCTAATGAATATTTGAGTTTAGATTATTGTTCTTTTGTTATTTTTGACATTTCTTTAGTTTGCAGCTACATGATTGGGAAATAGTTTAAGTACAAATGAATCATATTTGGTTTTACTTTCATTAAATCAATTGATAGTTCACATTAATAATAAGTTTATTGCAGTGGACTTGCCAAGAAAATATTTACAATATCTACGTATTAATACGATCAAATTTGCACTCTAATGACCATTCCATAACTGTCTGTTTGCTTTTATAAGTTAATTTTAAGACCATTATTGTTCACATTGCATAGCTGATAATGATCACCATGATGGGAGTGTTTTATCGTCGTGATACGAAGCTCTGAATACTGGCGCAATTTATGTTTATTCCAGAGTATATTCAATGAAATACGGATAGTAAGAGCGATAGGGATAGATACACGGTGGGGATTCGATTCCCAACACTTCTCTGCCTCCTGTCAAAATAAACATCAATATCTGGGAGAAGAGCAATGCCCCCGGATTAAGCTGACACGACGTGCAGACATTCTGTCACACGGGGTTAATGAATTTAATTATAGCATATGACCTGCTAATTGTGTGCCTGCGAAGCGACTAGTTTTATCGTATCACAGGCGACACATAGTCGCTCCTCCGGCACATTGCACAGTCCCAATGATTCACTTCCGTTCATACAGTGCAACTGATAATACGACTAATATTTACTCGTCTTGATACAGTGTCATACATCACAGTGCATCAGCTGGGGATCTCGAAACAATAATCACAGCTCAACGTGTTTTTTTTTTTTTTTTTTACTCTTGTGTTACATGTAATTTCTTCATCTGAATCCGAAAATGCCATTACTTTTGTCCTATCACGTTCCGTACCATTATTTCGTAATTTCAATAATTTTTAGCCTACTTTTCACATTTTGCAAAAATAAGGAAAAAGTAGACTTATGAGATCGGGCAAATGTGTGTGTGTCTGTCTGGCTGTGTGTGTGTCCCCCCCCCCCTATCAACTCCTAAACGGCTGCAGCAATCGAAACCAAATTTAGTATGAGTAAAGATGTATACCGGATTATCTCACGCCCATATTTGAAAATGATGTCAGTGCTACCAACTTCAGGAAAATCGCACTAGAAATTTGAGCTCCATGTTGGATATCTTGGAAGGTATGCATGGGAGCTACACCAAAATTGGCACACATGTAGATAATAATATTTCAGTTTAATTTCCAGGAGGCCATATATGACAGTGTTGCCGAAATAATTTTTAGTCTTCTGATAGGTCCAATTTTTAAATGCATATAACTTCTACACTATCAATTGGATTTCAACTAAATTTTGTATGTAATATGTGTACATAAACAGATATGACTGAGCGTACTCTTAAGAGCTACCAGGGCTGCCAACTGTTAATAATTGCTCTCTCTATTTTTTTTAACCAAATACCAATATACCAGAAAGTATGCAAGCCGACAGCTTTAAACTATGCACACGTATAGTACCTGACATTTTAGTTTAATTTGGAGTAACTTATATATGTCAGTTCTACCAACATGATTCTAAGCCTGCTGATAGGTCCAATTTTAAAATACAAGTAACTTCTATACTAACAAATGGATTTCATCCAAAATTGGCACAACAAGATATCATAATATTTCAGATTATTTATGACCAGCTCACGCATTACATTGTTGCCAACATGTTTTTAAGCGTGCTGATAGATCCAATGTCTAACTGCATGTAACGTCCATTGGACTTCAACCAAACTTTTTATTCTGTACCTTAAGGGATGAAACTAAGAATATATTCATACACCAGGGCTGCCAACTGCAGTGATCTATTTGGCTTCATTATACCAGGTATATTTCGAACTAATTAGACATTTCGATAATGCCAACTTAATTTCGTCATTATTCTAGATAGGTTCATATAGCCTACTGTAGATTAATCATTGGCATGAATATTAATTTTAAGAAAAGTAGGCTGTTTAGTTCGTCACGGAACTTCTTGTTAGTAACAAGATGTGAAAATCATTCACAATATTTCTAAAGATATTTCTAATGTTTCAGCATTTCTGAGGGAGAGAGAGAGAGAGATAGGCAAAGCAAAGAGAGCAGCAGTTTGTGGCATAATAATAATAATTCCTCTTCCTCCTCTTCTCCTTCGTTACGGCCAACTAAGGACCAAATCATGACAACTGTTTCTACTGCATTTTAATGTTGGCCCAGAACTCTTTCATTCGCAATCGATGTTGCACCTTTCTCTCTGTCGTCCACGCCTTCCCGGTTTTTAGTTTCGGCTCAGATTGAAAACTTCGATGTTCTTGAAGTTTTTCCCTAAGTGGGTCACGCTCCTGGATATCTTCACATGTTATCCCAGTCTCCAACATAGCCTATCTTTCTCTATCTCACTGAACCAGGTCCCCTTTGTCCTTTTCTCACGGAGAAAAGCAAAAATTATTATTATTATTAGATTTTTAAGAGCGTTAAAATCCTTCAGTATGCGTTCCTTCGGAGGGGAAGTAAAGCCGGCGGGCCCATGTTATAGATTTATGGCATGTAAAATATCCTTTCACAGACTAAACTTGTGTAAAGCAAAATTGTTAGGTTAGATTTCGTCAGAACGCTCTATCGGGAATCGAAACCAGGGCCTCTGGGACCTGAACTTCTAAACTCACACCGTGGCAACAATTCCGTTTCATCGTTATCATGTGTGTTGTGCCATAGGGCAGGTCCTCACATGGCAGCTCCCAAGCAAACCTTTCTCCTGCCTCTCTTTGTTGTTTCATACTTTACGTCGATCCTTATACTGTCAACCATTTGGAATCTTCTCCGTCTTAATCGACTTCTACCATTCACAGTTCCTTCCATTGCATCCATAAGTAAACAATTTCTTCTCATCCAACGACCAAGCCAATTTTGTTTCCTCATCCTGATTACCTTTAATAGATGTTTCTCCTCCCCAACTCTTTTCAGCACATCTTCATTTCGCACTTTCTCTACCCATGTTATCCCTTCCATTTTCATCTCAAACGCCTCCAATCTTTCTTCTCTTTCTCTTTTCTCAATATCCACGTCTCAGCTCCATATAGTGCTACACTCCAAATAAACCATTTCGCCATTCTCTTCCTCAGGCCTTTGTCCACCCCCCCCCCCCCCCAAAGCAGCCCCCGTTTCTTATTAAATGCCGCCTTGGCAATTGCAATGCGTGTTTTCACCTGTTTGCATCTCATGTCTTCAGTTATTATCCATCCGAGGTATTTGAAAGCACTGATTTGTTCTATTTCGTCGTGTCCTAACTTTAAAATAATTGTCCTTACGTTTCTTGAACTTATCACCATACACTTATTATTACTATGATTAATTCTCACAGGTCGTATTTGGATCTTCCAAAATTCCAATCATTACTCTTTCACTCTCTGCCTATAACACCATATTATCAACAAATCTGATACATTCTATCGTCCTACCACCAATCTGCACTTCTCTCTTTCCTTTTTTGTTGTTGTCGGAATTTTTAAGAGCGTTAAAATCCCTCAGTTGCGCTTCCTAAGGAGGGGAAGTAAAGCCGGCGGTCCCATGCCATAGATTTATGGCATGTCAAAGAACCTTCCACTAATTACACCTCTGTTAAACTAAATTATATACGTTAAGTTTAAAACAACACTCTTAGGTTCCTAAGTTCGTCGCCAGGAGCCGACTGCGGTGGCGTCTAGTAGCCAAGTACTGACTAGTAGTCGTTGACGGTAGCGTTTGGCGGCAAAAGTAGGAACTACTTGAAAAATTCAATGTCTGCAGTCCTTACTTGAATTAAAAACAGATAACACACACTAATACAGTCATCACAATTAACACCGGTTATCAGACAGATTCTACACACACCCAAAGTACACGGGGCTACATGACCGCGTAGTCGCAGCCCCTAAACTGAGGAAACAACCATCTCTTTCCATTCATACAATTCTGGATGATGTGCTCCAGATACATATTAACATATTAAACAACATCCGTTTAACTGGCCAAAATAGGGTGCCTTATACTTTGACCCAATGGTCAGGTTAAAATCGAACAGTGAAGCTGTGACAGAAGCCGTATGAGAAAGAACTCCACATCGCCCAAATAACCAGCTAAGTACTTTAAACTCGCATCTAAGTCAAAACTCCAACCTGACCTTTCACTATCCATTACAGTTAATCACGGTGGGTGCGTGGTTAACGTGTCGGTCTACTAACCCCAAGCTTGCAGGTTTTCTCCTGGACGTGGTAAGTGAATTTTGAAAGGCGGCAAAAATTACGACACCATATCATACGATATTGGCATGTCAAAGAACCCATTTGAATTCAGTAGGCCGTGTTCATAATGGCAAAATTAATCTCGGGAGTTTCCGCCAACACTAAGTTCCTCATGTCTACTAGAGAGCGCTATAGTGATCAAGGAGCTTACATATCTAACCTCCTTGAGTTTCATAGTGCTTTAAGGAACAACGAAATTCGACATGCAAGCTACACTCTGGGTGTCAAATAACAAAGCTTGCACCCGGCACCCGAGTCCATACGATTCGGTGGCGTAGTTGGCAGCATGCTGAACTGCTGTGCCCAAGATAGCGGGTTCAAACCCGGCCGAAGTCGTCGGATTTTTTAAGAGCGTTAAAAATCCTTCAGTATGCCTTCCTTCGGAGGGGAAGTAAAGCCGGCGGTCCCATGTCATAGATTTATGGCATGTAAAATATCCTTTCACAGACTAAACTTGTGTAAAGCAAAATTGTTAGGTTAGATTTCGTCAGAACGCTCTATCAGAAAGTTCCAACGTTCACCACTAGTTATCATTGATATCTGGTGGCGAAAGTTGGAACTACTTGAAATTGAACGGAACTTGTAGCTCACCCTTTAGGGTGTCCGCTGGAAGCTGCTACAGACTCAGGCGAGCCGAACATGTCCTCGGACACTCCCGGCATAACAGCCATACGATAAATAAAATAATGATAATAATAATAATAATTATTCTTACACTAAACACGTGAACTTGACTAAACACGTAAACTTGAAGGTCAATAGCCACTAATATATCATAACAAAATCACATGCGAACACACCTGGCAAATCACACAAGGTTACAATAAACTTATGTAACTAAAATAGTATATATATATATATATCTTAATCCACACATTCATAGACATAGACTAATAGCCAGGGGCCGATAACCTAGATGTTAGGCCCCTTAAAACTACAATTATCATCATCATCATCAGACTAATAGCCTGAGTGTAGGTAAACGATCTGATGATGATCTCTTGACAATCGAAACTGGTCGTAAAAATCTATCTCATGTAATTTCTTTCAGGTTTACGGAACGACACCTATTAGAATTTGGAATAACGGAAATTGGAGAAGAATTTCTATTAGGAGGAAAGATTCAAGGCGAAATAATTTCAACTCTGAGATTTTCTGATAACAGTCATCCTAGCCAATTCATTGGAGGATTTGAATGAGTTTCTAAATGGTATAAACTCTGCCTCGAGGAAAGAATTCATAACGGAAGTCAATAAATGTAAAACAAATATTATGGAATGCAGCTGAAAAAATCAGAAACCTTTATTGACGTCAAATTGGCAGGTGAAAAGCTACAGGAAGTAGGAGACTTCAGCTACTTAGGAAGGAAAATAACCAGTGATGGACGAAGCAAAGAGGATATAAAAAGTAGGTTGGCTCAGGCAAGGAAAGCATTTCTACAGAAAACAAATCTGATGACATCAAATATATATTTAGGTATTAGGAAGTCATTTTTGGAAGCCATTGTCAGGAGCGTGACACTCTATGGAAGTGAAACTTTGACTGTTGGCGCAGCAGAAAAGAGAAAGAGTTTGAAATGTGGTATTATTATTATTAGCGTATGGCATAAGTAACATATATACAATTAAATATGATACAATAACAAGAAACAATTTCAAATAGAAATGTCCAGTCCTTCGATCCACTTTAGTGCTGCCTCTGATGGGATCAAGAAATCAGCCCAGCTACCCGAGTAGGCTCTCAGCTTGCAGCTGCCGACGATATGAGCGATGGTTTGCCGTGGAGCACCACAGTCGCATTCTGGTGACGTTAAACAGTTCCACTTGTAGAGTGAGTCCCTGCATCTTCCATGGCCTGTCCGAACTCTGTTAAGAGTGGCCCACTGCCTGCGTGGTAGATGGAATCCACTAGCAATTTCCGCACCAGAAAAGATGTTGTGTAGGGACAAGTCTGTGGAAGTTTCCCAACGGTCTTTCCAAACTTTCACAGCGTCGAAGTTGTTGTGAGCCATGTCGGTAGCATCACGCAAAGGTGGATGGCGTGACTTCAATCTTTGAAGATTGAGTGCAGGGATGTCTTCTTGTATGGGTAGTTCAGGATTTTTGCAGATTTTTTGGTACTCTCTTAATAGGGCATTCGATCTGCGCAGATCAGGTGGAATTATTCCCGTGAGCAGCGGGAGCCAATGGATTGGCGTGGATCTGATTGTGCCCGATGTGCCCGAAATAAGGCGCATGCTGTTGTTTAGCTGCGTGTCAACATATCGGGTATACGGGCTATTTAACCATACTGGAGAGCAGTACTCTGCACTGGAGTAAACCAGACCAAGGGCAGAATGTCGTCGAGTGCTTGCAGTAGATCCCCAAGTGGTCCCACACAGTTTCTGAAGAATGTTGTTCCGAGTTTTCAGTTTCATTGATAAGTTCAATAGATGTTGCTTGAATGATAAAGTGCGATCTAAGGTTATACCAAGATATTTAGGAAACCAGTTATGACGAAGAACTCGGTTACAGAAGCTTATGTTCAATTTGCTGTTAGACAGTCGGTTATTTAAGTGGAAGCGTGACACTTCTGTTTTACTTGCACTAGGACTGAGTCTCCATTTCTTGAAATAGACCACTAGAGTGGACAGGTCGCTTGTGAGGATTTCCTCAGTTTTCTTGAGATCTTGGTGCTGTGTGGCTAGTGCAAGATCATCAGCATAACAGAATTTCCTGCAATTTGTCTCAGGAAGATCAGAGATGTATAGATTGAACAGTAGAGGGGACAGAACTGATCCTTGGGGTAAACCATTCTTGAGTTTTCTCTCTGTGCTCTTACTGTTGCCTGAGTACACCTGGAATCTCCTGTCACTTAGCATGTTGTTGATAACCTGAACGATGGTTCTGCAGGGTATGACTTTGAGGAGCTTGTAGATCATACCTTCTCTCCAGACTGTATCGAAGGCAGCAGTGAGGTCTATAAACGCAGCAAATGTTTTAAGCTTCTTTTGGAATCCTACCTCAATATATGATGTGAGTGATAGTACTTGATCACAACAGCTGCGACTTGGTCTAAAACCAGCCTGATCTGCAGGAATGTGTGCCAAGATTGTGGAGTTAATTCTGTTAAAGATAAGCCTCTCAAACAGTTTGTAGCAGCAGCTAAGAAGAGCTATCGGTCTATAACTTTCAGGTCTATTAGAGAGTTTTCCAGGTTTCAGGACATATATTATCTTTGCCTTCTTGAATTCTGATGGGATTTCCCCAGTGTTTAAAATGTCCGTAAAGAACTCTGCCAGCCATCTCTTTGCATTATTACCCATGTGTATGAGGAATTCTGGGTGAACTCCATCGAAACCAGGAGCTTTACCGGACTTCAGATCCTTGAGCGAGGCATCTATTTCGTTAGATGTGAAGGCACAAGAGTAGTTTGATTTGCGAGGTGTTGTTAATTTCAGAGCTCGAAGCTGCCGTCTGATGTACCAGGTGTGTTTCTTATCTGCTGGAACTCGAGATGTTGCAACGATGTGAGACGCTATTTCATCAGGTGTCACCGCAGGCTGGTTTTTAACAACTGGTGCGCTTTCTCCGAGTTTTCTAAGGAGGCTCCATGCCTTTCGACTGGAGTGAGTTAAGTCCATATTTCCTACAGTTTCAGCCCATCTTTGACTTCGGTTAGCATCCAAACTTGACAGGAGTTGGTCAGCAACATGTAAGTCTCCACTTTGTTGGAAGTCATTGGGATGTGGTGATAGAAGGGAACGATGAAGATCAAATGGGTAGATAGAGTAATGAATGAAGAGATACTAAGACGAGTGGGAGAGGGGAGTTGTTTCTGGCGATTGCTAAGTAAGAGGGGAGATAGGTTGGTAGGACACATACTAAGGCACACAGGAATAGCAAACTTAGTTTTGGAAGGAAGTGTTGAGGACAAGAACTGTAGGGCTAATTCAAGGTTAAAATATGTTAAACAGATTGCCTTGGATGTAAGGTATGGTACGTGTGTAACGATTAGTTCAGGACAGGGAGGAATGGACAGCTGCGTCAAACCAGTAAAGAAACTGAAGACTCAAAAATCAACAACGACAACAACAACAACAACAACTTGGGTACAATCGTGTTGACCGACTGAACATAATTTAAATTTCATTTACCAAGGCAACACTGATAATGGCTTCGAACACGATAACGTAAAATAATACAAAATGGGCTCTTCAAAATAATCAAGAAGTCTTCAACAAATGCTGGTTCTGAAACGAAGGCGAAGATAGTGTGCATTCTTCCAATAGACTACAAAGTCGCCAAACACTGATCCGTTGATCAGAAACTTAGAACATTGGACTACATCTACAGCAATACCTCAAAGGCAAGATATGACAATTCCAATTTTTCATTTCTTGGATGGAAGCAAAATACAAATCCAAGCTTTTATGTAGATTTCATTAGAAATCACCTGTTTAGCACAACTCCGCACACACCAGGTATGTTGACACCGCTCTCATCGAGACAGGCCGCAGGTTACCTACGACCAACTCCAGTTGACAAAATCTACCATCTTGTAGGCATGGCACCCCCGGAAATTAAGACGAAGAACAGCGGCAGAAGTTGGGAAGAAAAAACAGGAAAATGATCCAAGGCATCCCATGTTTGGAAGTTAAGTATCACGTCCCAGGCTGAAGTCAGGAAAGAGCTTTCTTCGAACAACTGAAGCAATTGCAACATCATCTTCCGCTCGCCATATAGAACTATGTTGAAACAGGACACCCGGATGTAATGGCCAAAACCCAAAGGAAGAGCCGGCTGCTGGTTTTCAACTACCTTACCAGACGTGGAAGACATTGAGCAGACTGCGAATTGGAGTGACGCGGTACAAACAAAATTTGAAGCGGTGGAGCTACATTACTGAAGATGCAACCTGCGAATGTGGATAAATTCAAGACGTATAACATCTCTTGGTTTGCCCGAAATTGCCTGAAGCCTGTACGCTGGATGATCTGGTTTCAGCAAATGCACCTGCAATCAAGACTGCCGAATTCTGGGCCTCAAAATCAATTTGATACGTACAAAATCTGTGTATATTGTAAATATGTATTAAATTTGCAAATACTGTATTGTACTGTCCTGGATACTAAACTATAATATATATTAGAAAGCTAACGTAAAATATACAAAATAGGGTCTTCAAAATAACCCTCGTCAATACAAAAAAAAATAATTTATATATCTATAGACCTATATAACTTTCTTGTAGACACAATAACTACCGTCATTTTGACCAATCACTTTCAAATTTATTCAAAAAATATAACCATTTAAAATTTCGATAGAGTTTGTTAATGGGAAGAAATGGACTTAGGTGGTGGAAATGGGGGGGGGTTCGAGAAAGTGAAATAACGCTATAACTTTCTTAGTCTGTGAATAATAGAATCCATTCAAAGTTCATACTATTCTTCAGATAAGGTCCAAAACTTATCCCAGTATAGTTTCTTGATTGCATTGACCAACGAGGTGGGAAGAATTGAGTTTCGAGAGAAAGAAGATCAAACCTCCCTTGATAGCCACGATATCGAATCCGTTTAAAAATGTCAATAGTCCTCTAGAAATAACCTAAAACTTTTGACTAAAAAAATAAATATGATAAGACCCATCCTCACGCCAAGAGATGAACAAAATGTTTTCGGAATTATAAGGAGATGGGGTTTCTCGTTTGCTAAACATGTGGAACATTTGTACTGTAGGTATACAACAATTGTAAAATTAAGTGATTTCAAAATATTTTTCTTTCCCCGGTGAAATCTACGTCCGCCTTCCGGCGTTTTATTATTGATCCAGAATTCTTACAATATTATGCACCGTACTCAATCAGCTAGTGCATTTAAGTTTCAGAAAAATTGGGTTTTAAAGCGAGTTGGATGTGGTTACAAAATAACTTACTTCGCATTGGTACAAAAAAAAAAAGCCGTGGTGGTAGGATGAGTTATGATACATAAAACAGAACAGAACAATCAGACATTTGGCATCTCGCCAGTGCAGCTTCAGGCGATGATGCAATTAGCAGTTCAATAAAACAGTGCAAACACGTGTTGTAACTCCGAGAAGTTTTCAGCACTTTTACATGGTCCGCAATTACTGGGACATTCTCAGTCGCCTAACCTTCGCTTCTCCTGTACGGGAGATATGAGTGATGATGATAATTGCTGTTTCAAGGGGCCTAACATCGAGGTTATCGGCCACTAATGGTCTGGGTGATAGCGAAAATGACAATGAAATGGAAACGAGAACGAAAATTAAGTGAGACTGAAAATACTTACAAAATGGAACTCAGATTGAAATGACTCACAAAAAGTAGAGTGGGAATACAAAAGGTAATTTAGAAGGAAAATACGCACAAAAGGAATAGATTGAAAGGGAAAAAAACGCACAAAACGTAGTTGAGGCTCAAAATACGTACAAAATGCAATGTAGATTCGAAATACATTGAAAATTGGACAATTCGAACCTCAAGGGACCAGTAAAATAATTCGAATTATCCAAAAATTCGAATTATGAAAGTTCTTTGAAAAGGGTAGAGAAAATATTCAAATACAAATTTTCCGGTTCTTTCAACCTTTTTCGGCCTTTGCCATTCTTATTTTCATAACCGAGAATTTTGTCTTTATTTTTTAGGTATGTTGATAACGTGTTTGGAGGGATCCCGAAAGCCTTTGCAATTTCAGATTTTTTCCTTCATTCTCTCTTCCAGTTCTTTAATCACCGCTATTCTCTTCGTCAAAGTCAAAGTTTTGTATGGAACCCAAGGCTTTGATGACGACATCTTAGTTCTGTTCACACACTTTAAAGCACAGGCAAAACCAAACTTCTAAACAACCACAAGTCTAATCAGACCACTCAGCACGCACATCCAGATAGGTGTAAGGGATGACACTCTTATGAGTTAAGAGATGTGGAGCGTTGCGAAACAATGGGAGGGGGAGGGGTTGGGCATTGACCTTAGAAGGAGCGTCACAGGCAATACCATCGAGTAGGGGCCACATGCCAATGATACGTCGTTTTTCAGGAATTCCTGACCCAACTGTTTAGCTTCTGATCGGCTTTTCAAAAGTAAAAACTTCGAATTATACAAAATATAATTTGAATTAACCACGATTTTTTTAGCATTGATTGGGGGGCGTGATGGCTCGGCGGTCTAGCTGTATGCCTCTCACCAAGGCGGTCTGGGTTCGATTCCCGGTCAATGCATGTGAAATTTTCGAAGTGAAATGCCATGTCCTGTGGTTCGGATTCCACGTAAAAAGGAGGTCCCGTGGTTCATGATCTCAAGATTAATGGTCACGTTAAACTACAAGCTTCCTTCCTTCCATTTTTAGCATTGATTGTATATAAAATGTTAGGGACCAAGAGAAAAATTCGAATTAAAGAAGATTTCGAATTATAGAAGTTCGAATTAGCCACGTTCCTCTGTAATTACAAAATGCAATTGAAATTCAAAATACTTACAAAATGCAAATGAGATTGAAATTACGTACAAAATGTATGGTAGATTCAAAATACTCAAAATACCCACCACACAAAATGCAATTTAGATTGAAAATACTTGCAAAATGTGGTTGGTTGAAAATACTTACAAAATGCAATTGAAATTCAAAATACTCACACAAGTGCCGCCACTTCATTGAAAGACTTTATAGAAGGCCGCACAACAGTAAAGCCGGATAGGTGGTTAACGAACATGCGAGATTTTTCGCACAGGTCCTTTAGTTATTATTTAAATGATAATAGCTCTCACGCCAGAGTCAATATCTTTGCAGAGCTGGGAATTGAACCCAGACCTCAGAATGCCAGCTACTAAAACGCGAGGTGATCTTTCCAGCGGATTACTTGTACAGAGTACGAAATTATTTTACGTTTACTGTGATTGATACATTAAATGTGACGCCGTATTCCACATTCGCACCACGAAGGCTGAGAAGCGCGCTGCAGTGAAGGAATATACCTCTCACATTAGTGTCAAGCTCATGCTACCGTGCAATATAAAACATTTATGGTGGAGTGAGGTTGCTAAAGCTTCTCGCAGCTAGACGGAGTAAAATATGTATGGGGAGATACGTTCCGTACTACTAGCGATCACTAGTGTTTGCACGAACTCACTTTCAGTAAGATAGCCTACAAGGGTTTGTTATTTGCATACATGGTACAGACTTGCTGGAAATGTAGTGAACTGGAGCTCCTCATACCCCTTTCATCACTGTGTATTATACAGTACTAGCAACCCACCCCGGCTTCGCCCGGGAACAGTTATGAATTCATTACGTTACAAGCACTTCTTTTTCGAACTCAAAGAACTACGACCTATATCCGTTTTACGTCTCGGCATGATGGGTTAAAATCACTGACTGGACTATTAATTATATTATCATGGAAATGCATGTGCAACGTATTCTTGTCAGACGTCATTTAAGAATGGTGAGGTGCATGAAACACAAATCCCCCTTCCGTCCAATCTTAACTTGACTGTGTATTTTGCGGAACGAAAAGTTCACAGGCAAAATGAAGAAGAGTTGCACTTCCAGGGAAACTCCAAACACAACCACTCTTCTCTATGTCTTAACTCAACACGACTCGGCAGTTTTCTGCTGGCTGTATCAGGGGTGATAGGCTCGCCCCTACCTAGCTCGTGAACTTTCGCCTCAGTATTTGAATGGAGATTGTTGGAAGAAATGAAAACTTAAAAATACTTATAGTGGGCGAAGTATTGAAGATAGTGATATGCTCTCACGGACTATTTTGTAGAACTTTTCGTGCTGAACCATTCTTACACTCATAGTATATTGATAATTTTAACGGTTTGCCCAGCGCAAGCTTAAAAAGCGCACGGACCGTTACCGTACTGCTTGGCTTCCTTTGATCATAAATAAATAATTTTCTACAGAAACCTTCCCCGAGATATCATTTACAGAATGGTGAAAACCGCATCAAAATCCTTCCAATGGTTCACGCGATTACCCGTGATATCCAAGAATCGGGGACTTTGTTTTATACTAAGTAGAGAATGATCATAAATAAATTATTTTCTACAGAAACCATCGAATTATTCTTTACAGAATGGTGAAAACCGCATCAAATTCATCCAGAGGTTCTCGAGATTACCCGTGACATCCATGAATTGGGGACATTAAGAAGGTAATTTTCCCCACCCCTTTGGTCAGTGGTTGATGCATCGTGTTACTAATAGGGGGCATGTACCAGCTAAGCTTGGGTCAGATTTATCTCTACTTGATGGACTTGAAGCTCTTTACTCTTGGGGTCAATTCGTGATGGACGAAGCAAGGAGGATATAAAAAGTAAATTGGCTCAGGCAAGGAAAGCTTTCCTACTGAAAAGAAATCTATTGACATTAAATACGAATTCATTTATAAGAAAGTAATTTTTGAAAGTCTTGTCTGGAGTGCGGCAATCTATGGAAGTAAAACTTCGACTGTTGGCAAAGCAGAAAAGAGAATAAGAGAAGTATTTGAAATGTGGTGTTACAGGAGAATGGTAAAGATCAGATGGGTAGATAGAGTAACAAATGAAGAGGTTTTAAGATGAGTGGAAGAGGAGAGATATTTCTGGCGACTGCTAATGAAGAAGAGATAGGTTGGTAGGTCATAAACTAAGACATACAAAGGAATAGCTAACTTAGTTATGAAAGGAAGGGTCGAGGATAAGAACTGTAGGGGTAGACTAAGGTTAGAATATGTTTAATAGATAGTATCGGATGTAGAGTTGGGTAGCTATGTAGAGATGAAACAACTAGCTCAGATCAGGGAGGCATGGAAAGCTGCATCAAACAAGTTAAAATACCGAGAACTCAAAAAACAACAACAGAAGTCCCTGAACAATTTGGGAATTCATATTAAATGATTAGTTGGTTTATGACGACATGTTTACTATTTTCTTATGTCCATAAGGTTGGCAGTATGGTAAACACTATGGGGCAAAAGTCAGTAAATTTAAGGAAAAAACGAATGGCCCAGATAAGCTTTATACACGACATTCAAACGTCCTGTCCCTTGCTGACTATTAATGGATTTCACGAATTAAGTTGAGACTATGTTGCTATGATGATTGAACTGTTTATGGCCGAGACAAGCTTCATAGCACACAACATTCAGACGCCCTGCCCTGTTGCCGGAAGAAATCACAGCTCAACCGTAACTGATTGGACGGGTGGAGTATGGACAAACACGCGAGGAGCTCTGGAGAAATGGCAGTCGTGGGCAGATAGAGAAGACATGAAATATACAGGGATCTTTCGCAAGCACAGCATGAAAACTGTGTTCGGCAGTGAATCGAAAGTTCTATCATCGTTTGACTCCAAGAAAGATTAACTGACCGCATAATCCCGATTTTAATGGATTCTGTACAACGTATGAGAGGTGTTCAAATGAAAAGGTACGAAACGATACTGTGGGTACAATTTATTCGTTATTCAAAAGTAATCACCACAGGCCTGTGCACAGGTGTCTCATTGCTTCTCTAGCCGCAGGATTCCCTGTTCCCAGAAGTCTTGTGGTTGTGACAGGAGCCAGTCCTGTACAGTGTACGGTGTCCTTTAGTTCGTCGTCCGATTTGAAAAGTTTTCCCTTGAGACGAACCATTAACAATGACTTGTATTGTGTCCACTCCGTAGCCTACGCAAGTCCATCAAGAACAGACGGCCAGGACTGCTCAGGAAGGGAGTGATTCTGCTCCATGATAACGCTCGCTCACACGTCTCTAACGTCACACAAGGTGTATTGGCCACGTTGAAGTGGGAGCAACTTGGGCATCCGCCCTACAGTCTGGACTTGTCACCCTGCGACTTCCATTTGTTTGGTCCATTAAAAAAAATCTCATGTGATACTAGATGTCTTTTTACATGCTGATATCGTACGACTTGGAAAGCCGCGGTTTTTTTCCATCCTAGAAAAATCCGGATTCCTCGGTTGGGAGTCGACCGTGGTCACATGAATCTGACAAGACTACCTCTGATCCATTGAGGAAACAACATCCGATATTTGAGGTGGTTGGTTTCTTAGTTTATTGGCTGCGACAACGCGGCCATGTAGCCCCGTGTACTTGGGTGTGTGTAAAATCCAACCCCTCGTCCTCGTCGTGGGAGATGGGCAACGTAATGAAGTAGGGGATTGCCTGTAGGGGTGAAGTACAGTGGGGACTTTATGTGCCTCAAGACCACTACGGTAGCTGTGAAGGCCCTACAGGAACCCTGAAGAAATTACGTCTAACGGGGCTCTGGTGAAAGAACTGCTGCCTTGTAGTTTGGAGTTGGTTCTTCAAAGGCTAAGGGAAGAAATCCTGACAGAAAATCAGCCTGGTGCCTCAGGCTTAAGGTGGCAGCCCCTCCAAGGCACTCGAAGGCAGTGGGTTAATCACTCGCTCCTCTTAAATAAACTGATTATGGAAACTGAAGAGAAATTACAAAACCGGACGGATAATCTGATGACGACTTTTGGCATGAATAGGACTGGAGTCAAGTGAAGAGAATGGCCAGGAACCGTACTGCGTGGAGAAATTTCGCCAAGACCCTATGCTCCGGAAGGAGCGGCAGGAATTAAGTAAGTAAGTAAGTAAGTAAGAATCTGTCTGATAACCGGTGTTAATTTTGATGGCTGAATTAGTTCGTGTATTTGTTTTAATTCAAGTAAGTTCTGCAGACAGTAATTTCAAGTAGTTCCTAGTTTTGCTACCAAATGCTACCGTCCACAACACCTAGCTGGTGGGCTCGGCTACTAGATAGCATCGCAGTCAGCACCTGGTGGCGAACGTTGGAACTAATAGACAGCTATCAATTCTAACCTACAAATTTTGGCTTCTCACAAGCGTGGTTAGTGGAAGGTTCTTCACACAAGCGTAGATAGTGGAAGGTTATTTTTCATGCCATAGATCTATGACATGGGACGCCAGCTTTACTTCCCCTCCGAAGGCATACTGAGGGATTTTTAACGCTCTTAAAAATCCGACGAATTCAGCTGGGTTTGAACCCGCGATCTTGGGCATAGACGCTCAGCATGCTACCAACTACGCCACCGAAGCCGCCATATTTGAGGTGGATAACATAAGTGACTAACATACATTTTAGCCTAGGCGGCAGCACGCCGGCCTCTCACTGCTGGGTTCGTGGTTCAAATCCCGGGCACTCCATGTGAGATCTGTGCTGGACAAAACGGAGGCAGACAGGTTTTTCATCTGGTACTCCGATTTTCCCTTTCAAAATTTCATTCCAGCAACAGTTCATATCCTCGCCGCTAGATGGGGGCTTCATTCATTCCATACCTGACCCGGTCGGAGACTGGAAGCAGGATGTGGATTTTCATTTTCAATTGTCTACAAGCCCTGTCAAAGTGGCACCACTGGTTGGGAAACGCTGATTTTCAGAAACATTTAAGTTTCGAGTTGGGGGAGTAACAGTGCAGTGTGTCTTAGCCCCTTGACAAGACTTAGGATCACAGAGGGGAAGCAACCCCTCTTCTGCAAGTGGTCACCATGGCGACCCCGCTCTGCTCGAGATGCCACTCGATGCAGTTAGCTGCTGCTACGTTTCCGAATAGAATAACACACTGCCATATAACGGCTTCGGTGGCGTAGTTGGTAACATGCTGAGCTTCTATGCCCAAGATCGCGGGTTCAAACCCGGACGAAGTCATCGGATTTTTTAAGAGCGTTAAAAATCCCTCAGTTTGCCTTCGTTCGGAGGGGAAGTCAAGTTGGCGGGCCCATGTCATAGATTTATGGTATGTTAAAGAACCTTTCACTAATTACACCTGTGTGAAGCTAAATTATAGGTTGAAAATTTGAATAATGCTCTTACGTTCCAACGTTCGTCGCCAGGAGCCGATTGCGGTGGCGTCTAGTAACCAAGGTCTATACTAGTAGTCGTTGACTGTGGCGTTTGGCGGCAAAAGTAGGAACTACTTGAAAATTCAATGTCGGCAGTCCTTACATGAATTTAAAAAAAACAGATGACGCACTCTAATACAGTCATCACATTTACCACCGGTTATCAGACAGATTCTACACGCACCCAAAGTACACGGGGCTACATGACCGCGTTGTCGCAGCTCCTGAACTGAGGAACTAACCAACCACACTGCTATGTATACTGAGGGAATTCATTGACGTAATAACAAAGCCAACTTTCAAACAAGAGTAAATATTGACTTCGTCACAGTAAGCCAGTGAACGAGGTAAGCTACATGTCATTTATTTAAGGTTATTTTTATCATTTTAATTGATTATGTTGACATCGCTGGCGTTACGTTACGGTGACGGGACGAAATGTACCGAGAATGAACTGAGCTGTGTGACGTCATAGTACTGCTCGAGCTTCCTCGTTTTTCCGCGCGCTCCGGTCATCCAGCCACTACCTCCTTTGACCTTGATTTACTGTTGGTTTACTTCTTCTCTTGTTTTTTTTTGTTTTTGTTTTGCTAAGGGACTTTCAGTTCACGCAGCAATTGTAGCATTTCAGACTGACTATCAGTGTTTTCTTACATTCCAGTAATTCAAATTATTTTGTGTTGACCAACTGAATGTTACTGTATCAATTGAAGGGTTCATCCTAAAAACCAGACAAGTCCAAAAATAGACTTTTTGAGATAAATAAATCTTCTCCTTCTTCTAGGCTCTACGTATAGATATTATTGCTGTCTCCAAAAAGCAGACAGGTCGGGTTATATACGAGTGTGAAGTAGTAGCAACTAGCAACCCACCCCAGCTTCACCCGGTATCTTGAACGGTTTACCCAGCGTAAGCTTAAAATGCGTTTTTTTTTTCGACTTCTATGAACTACGACCTATATCCGTCTCGGCATGATGGGTTAAAATCTCTGAATGGGCTATTAATTATATTATCATGAAGATAGCATATGCAACGAATTCTTGTCAGACGTAATTTAAGAATGACGAGGTGCATGAAACACACTTCTTCCTTCCGTCCAATCTAAACTTGACTGTCTATTCTGCGGAACGAAGGCTGAAACTGGACTGGTAGGCTCGCTCGCTAGCTAGGAAATTGAATGGAGATTGTTGAAAGAAATGGAAACTTAAAAACATTTATAGTGGGCGATGTATTGAAGATAGAGATATGCTGCCGTGGACATTTTTGTGGAACTCTTCATGCTGAACAATTTATACACTCATAGTATATAGATATTTTTAACGGTTTACCCATCGTAAGCTTAAAAGGCGCACGGACGGTAGGTGTTTTTCGACTCTATTCACTGAAATCGTACTGCTCGGCCTCCTTAGGTCATACATTATTTTCTGCAGAAACTTTCCATGAGAAATCCTTTACAGAATGGTGAAAACCGCATCAAAATCCATCCGATGGTTCTCGAGATTACCCGGAACATTCAAGAATCGAGGACTTTGTTTTATACTAAGTAGAGTTTCTAGAAAAATAAGACAAGTCCAATGCTTTTTCAAGATAATTTATTACCTGGAATGTTCGGTATTCAATAATGATTTGTACTTTGTTATGATTTATATAATAAATAATCGTATTTGACGATTGAATTATTTTTCATTTTTGTATTCAACTAAGATTTCGGCAAAACCCAGACTAGTCCAAAGGTTTTCCTAGGATTTCTCAACTATCCTCATAAAAATATATGCAATGTAAAGCTGTGAGACAATTGTAGGTCTAGAGGCAATTTTTATTTGATTCAGCACAAATGAAGCTATACTGTTTTATTTAGTTTCTGAACAATTTAATTTTTGGACTTTTCTGGTTCTTGGAATGGCCACTTCAATTGTTATTAAAGTAACGCTGAATAATGGCTTCGAAGCTATCTTTACTTTCCAGAAAGTGTGCTGGGAAACGAAGATTACAAGCTCTATTTGGATCACACATTTTAAACTGACGAAAGCAACAAATCACAATAAACCAGACATAACTTTGGTTGGTTGGTTAGTTCCTCAGTTTGGGGGCTGCGAAAACGCGGTCATGCAGTCCCGTGTACTTTGTGTGTGTGTAGAATCTGTCTGATACCGGTGTTAATTGTGATGGCTGTATTAGTGTGTATATCTGCTTTATAATTCAAATAAGGACTCTAACTTTGAATTTTTCTAATAGTTCCTACTTTTGCCGCCAAACGCCACCGTCAACCGACTACTAGGCCTAGTTCAGTACTTAGCTACTAGACGCCACCGCAGTCGGCTCTTGGCCACGAACGTAGGAACCTACGAGCATTGTTTACATTCGTAACCTATACAATTTAGCTTCACACAGGTGTAATTAGTGGAAGGTTCTTTTACATGCCATAAATCTATGACATGGGACCGCCGGCTTTACTTCCCCTCCGAAGGAAGGCATACTGAGTGATTTTTAACGCTTTTAAAATTCAGACGACTTCGGCCGGGTTTGAACCCGCTATCTTGGGCATAGAAGCTCAGCATACTACCAACTACGCCACCGAAGCCGCTAGACATAACTTTAACTGACAGGAAGAACCAACACACACATACATGATTGAATTCCCTATGCCGAATGACCATAATATCCGCCATAAATATAGGGAGAAGATATAAAAATATTCTCCACTAGCTATGGAAGTAGCGAGAATCTGTCGACAAAAGAAATCTGTTAATCCTTCCATTCCTCCGTTCTCCCACTGATCTGACACCTAAATATTTTTCAGTAAGCATAGCCACACTAAATCTTCCCGCATATACCCATACTACTGCACAAAAGGCTGCAATTTTGAAGACCTACAACATCGTTAGAGGATATTTCTAGAAATAATTTCACTGTCAAACTTTCATGGTACTGTATATAGTTAGAAAATGTATGCTATAGGCTCTTCAAAATGTGACTACTTAGTTTCTTGTGCTTAATGTACTGATTTGAGTCAAGTTACCAAGTTGAAAATTTAAGAAAAAACAATAATAATAATAATAATAATAATAATAATAATAATAAGTCATAAAACCAACAGTCCTTTAAACAAGCGAAACTCTGACTTATCAATAAACATGAACTTGAAGAAATCAAAAAAGTTGAGAGGAAGATGAGGAAAATCATACGAGCAAGATATACCCAAGATGGTTACAGGCTATAATCAATCAAAACAACAGAACAGTATTCAAACAACCAAATTGATATTAAGAAAAAAGACGAATGCAATTATATTGTTATCTCACTAGACTACCAGAAGATCGATTGACGAAAAGGATAATAGATCATGTAACCTCACTCAAGAACTCAACACCTTGGCTAGAAGAACTTCGAAAGAACCTCAAAAACGCAAACGTAAGTTCAACAGACATTTCAGAAAGAGACACCTTCAGACACAAAGTAAGCAAATGGGACGTTACATCAGAGAAACCAAATGAAAGGCTATTGGAACAACAAGAAGAACCCCCAAAATGTTGATTGAGTTATTTGCTTAACGTCTTCCATTTATTGGGGGCAATTGGCTGAAAATAAATAAATAAATAAATCAAGAAATAAATAAGTAAATAAATAATAATTGCATACAGGCACATAGAAAATATAACAGAAACGATAAGAAAAAGGAGATTGCAATTTTTTGGACATATTTACAGAATGGATGATTCCAGATTAACAAAAAGGATATTCAAGTACATTTGGGAGAAAAGGGCAACAACTAGCTGGATTCAAGAAGTAAAGAAAGATTTAGAAAGAAATAATATAAGTGAAGAAGAAACGGTGAACAGAGAGATCTTTAGAAAAAGGGTATTAAGTATGAAAGGATTCCAAGGAAGATTGCCAAAGAAACCTGGTGGGAAGTGGTCCGAGGACAGAAAGAAGCAGCATAGTGAACGGATGAAGGAGTACTGGAGGAAACGGAAGAGAAAACAACAAAGTGTGAAGAATTGAAATTGGCACGTGGTCCCTAGCAGGCCTCATCGGAAAGAAGAAGAAGAATGGCAACGATATCCATTTCGTTTTATGAATAATTGTTACACTAGTTTTAAGAATTAGATATACGCAAATTGCGCTATTGACTGATGAAGGCCTCAATGAAAGATTGAAACATGTACTGTGCCCAATAGGACACGGCTGACTAGCATCGAACAGGGGTCTTGATCACAAGGAAGACCAGGCCCATGATTCTGCGAAGAATCGAATCATTGATCTCTGAGGGGGAACAGCCACAGTGAACCCGAGGAACAATGAGTTATAACTGTATATAATTATGACAGCATGATTTCACGGCCAGAACGGGAATATTATAGCTTTAAAGGTGGATTATTGCAGAAAATACAAGCCTATGTACGTTTAAGATGCTAAGAGCTCAAGAAATCGGGCCAATTTGACAGTTGACAAATCGTGGTTAGCAAGGGGGCGTTACTAGGTGACGCCAAGGAACTATTTTTCGTCTGCACTGGGGGAGCGACCAAAGATTAATGGCTTTGGAAACACAGTCTTACAAGGCAGAGAAGCGGAGTGGGGGTGGTCGCCCACAGAAATTAAATAATTACGGCCAAATGGAGCAATGAATTGAGATGAAATTTACACCCAGATGCATATATTCCAGGAAAGATAATTTAGGAGTGTCCACACGCCTAAATTAAAGCCTGTATCTATAAAGGAACTTATGCACAGACCTAATCCGCGGCAGAGTCAGGATTTGTAATGTAGCAATAGGGGAAGAACCGGAGTAGCATCATGACGCCATGGAAGAAAGCAATTAATTATAATTAATTGGCCGAAGCGATTGCCTGCACGTGAGTGAATTTGGAACCTCCATGAATAGACGAATAAGGATCACACTTCACTTTGTCTGAAAACGTATTATTTTAAGAAGAGAGTCACTCCTGGAAATCCAGTGAACTACTTTTCATCAGGAAGCTTTATATGGGGGAAGCTGAAGCAGAGAGTCAGTTCTTCGTGACTCAACTCGTGTGGTGACACGCTGTCGGATCAAGCAAGAAAGTGCGCGGAATTTATAAAGTATTGACGCTCAAGTGTATTAGCAGTTAACAATGAAAGGCGCACCATGCAGCTTAATAACAGTAATTCTGCATCATATAATAATTAGTCTACAGCAGACGTATAAGCAACAGTATACGCGAGTATAGAATCAGTACAGCGTAGAGATATTTTAGGATGATGTTTACAGACAATGAACATAAACACAGGAAGTGTTATCATGGGTAAAATAACACGTAATATTGTATTTTTTTAGGGTATGTCTTTTAGTGCCGGGAGTGTCCGAGGACATGTTCGGCTCGCCAGTTTGTGTAGCTGCTTCGAGGCGGACACCCAATGGGTGAGCTACACGTACCGTCGCGTGATGAGTGTTGTCTGGGAGGAAAATGTGATTGTAAGGACAAGGAGTTGTAAGGAAGCGGCTGTGGCCTATAGTTAGGGACCAACCCCGGCATTTGCCTGGAAGGAAGATGGGAAACCACAGAAGACCATCTTCAAGGTTGCCGGCGGGGATTCGAACCACCTCGCCTTCCGGATGTGAGCGACTGCCAGCAGTCATGCCGTAACGACCACGGCTAACTCACCCGGTACTATTGTAATGAACAATACGGTTATGGGAACCTGGAAGGCATCACAAGTAGTCGTGACCTAGGATTGAACTACTTTGCAGTAGAGGAGACATGAACTGTAGGTGACGGGAGACGAACACACACACGCAAGATAGACTTTCAAGAAGACCAGCGGTTGTCAGGAGTTAGCTGCATCGGATCTCTGAGGTCAGGCGATAGTGGGAATCCGATTGAGGATCCGTGTGTGAAAATTGTGGAAAGTTATATTACAGTGTTCGTTAAAAGTTTATGTTTATATGGTAAAAGAATGTGTATTGTGTTAAAGTGAAAATGCCAGTAATGAAAAATACAATTACCATGTGTAAAGTCTATGCAATGTGTCGTGTGAAAAATATCATGATGGCTTAAAACAAGCATTATGGCAGGCGAATGGCCGGCATGCTGGACTAATCCAGCTAGAATGAAAGCGAGTACAAATTTAATATGTTGATATGATTTAATAGCTCACCATACAACGAAACATTCCCTCAACGATTAAGAATTAACAGTCATTTGTGTACGAGATCACATCCCTCGTATTTTGGTAAAAATATGGCTTTGAGGATGACACGCTTACGACCATTTAGGCGTAAGACATTGATGAAACTAACGGTAACGTTATAATAATAATAATAATAATAATAATAATAATAATAATAATAATAATAATAATAATAATCAGGGGTCGGTAACAATAATAAATATATAAATCGGCATGTCACGCCTATAGTACGTGCAAAGTGTGTCATATCTAGTGTAAGAATGCTGTGTTATTGTGAAAAGTAAGAAAGAAAGATAAATATCGAGATAAAGAGAGCTTTTCAGTGTCATTGAAATGTTAAATAAATGTTTTATTATGGTATATTCTACAGGGTTGTATTTGAGAGCCATTAAGATAGTCAATGTATGCCAGTAAATTTATACTTGTTTTGGAGCTACGTAGAACTTTGGCTTATGAGTAAATGTATAGAGGACGTGAGTGCTTTAGGAATTGAGTCATCTGTAAGAAATATTGTTTGAGCCGCGATCAGCGAGCATGTAACGTAGAATCAAGAGATTTACGTCAATAAGTTGCGGGGATCATCCGAAAATAGTTCGCGCGTTGTCGAATCTAGTCGGCTAATCTTCGAAGCTACGATATAGTATTGCCTTAGAGCATACATGTGTATTCGCAACAGTGTTGGGACAGAGTCTGTCTGTATCCACTGTTAGCAGAGTCTTCGCCACCAGGGATAACTGCTAGACACCCTAGGTAGGCCAATATATTAATTGATCTGCCCTTAGAGGTAAGACAAATGGTTCTTTGTGTAGGAAATGTTGATTTCCTCTTGTTATATGCATGCCCGTCCAGTGAGATAACAGTGAAACTCAGCTGAGACGCGCGCAAAGCCACTGATAACGACCACAGAACAGCGAAGCTATTTCCTGATCCAACCCTTGCCTTGAATAGTAATTAGGAGCCGAGATGAGCCCATTAAATACTCTAAATGTAGGTATTAAATAACTAGATTGACTCAATTCGTAATGACACGATCCATTCAGGGTACCTCTAGCACAGCTGCACCATTGAGTGAACACATGACCGTGCGGGAAGTCAGGCGGGGTAGCAGGTATAATCCACTAACCCGGCAGCCATCTTGCCGAGGACGGCCCATGACTAATCCATTTGTTACGGCTGTGAGTTTGTGTCATCGCTCGCCGCATGAGTCACAACTGCCCCAGGGCTGGGCTGTGCCTTGCCTCGTGTATTGCGCGCGCCTTATGCAACAGGGCTACTAGGACAAAGGGATGGTCCAGAATGTTCACGACCCCGCCAGCGAAGGAAATGTCGAGAAGCCGTGTGTCCTGGACGATTCTAGAATTCATTGAGTCACCGGACTGCTATATAAGCGGCTTCAACAGTGAGGGGACCGAGTTTTCTGTGGGTGTGTGTTTTTGAGCCAGTGCGACAGAAGTGTGGTGACGAAGTGCTGTGCGAGTTACGAAATCCAGTGACATTGTTTCTCCAGCTTGTGGACAGCGAAATAGCCTGCAGCAAGTGCTCGTAAGTAATTGTGGTCGGTGAACATAAAGGAGAGGAGCAGGTAGCTTCTGTCAAGGTCACCGTACTCATTAGGACGGATTAACTTCTGTGATCTGTTGACAAGTGGAAGGGCCAAGAGCGCTCAAGGAAGAGACTTGAGGAAACTGGAATAAGGCTCTTAATTGCTTGTATTTACTGACTAGTGTAATTTTCTGGCCACAATAAAGTTAATTATTTCTTTAAGCAGTAATTGGTGTTGTGCTTTGTACCCCCACCGTAATCCAGTTAACAAAAGTGCCACTAGGGGGTGGCACGTAACAACTGGTGTCAGAAGCCGGATTACGAACTCAAGCACAACACCTGACGGTCCTGGTTTCAAAACCAGAGCAGGTCAATTTTTTTTAAATTTTCCTGTGAGTGCATGCCCTTTACAAGGCAAACAACTAAAATGGAGGCGCAATTGTCAGCATTGCTAGAAAAGTTAAATGGCATAGAAGATGGCCAGAAGAATTTAACCAAGGAGCTAACTGCCAAATTAGAAGACGGCGAGAAGAAGATGGAAGACGGTCAAAATAAGTTAGCGGAGGACCTGAAGAAGATGGAGAACGGCCAGAAGAAGATGGAGGACGACCAGAAGAAGTTGGCCTAGGACCTAACTGCCAAACTAAAAGACGGCCAGAAGAAGTTAGCCGAGGACCTAACTACTAAATTAGAAGATGGCCAGAAGAATTTAACCAAGAAGATAGAGGACGGCCAGAAGAAGATGGAAGACGGGCAGAATAAGTTAGCACAGGACTTGAAGAAATTAGAACTGGGTTTGCGTGAGGAAGTCCCGGCAGTGGAAAAGAAGTTCGACGCCTTAAAAGAAGAAGTTGCTGAGCTACGCCGACGCCCGCTGAGGACCTGAAGAAGATGGAGAACGGCCAGAAGAAGATGGAGGACGACCAGAAGAAGTTGGCCTAGGACCTAACTGCCAAACTAAAAGACGGCCAGAAGAAGTTAGCCGAGGACCTAACTACTAAATTAGAAGATGGCCAGAAGAATTTAACCAAGAAGATAGAGGACGGCCAGAAGAAGATGGAAGACGGGCAGAATAAGTTAGCACAGGACTTGAAGAAATTAGAACTGGGTCTGCGTGAGGAAGTCACGGCAGTGGAAAAGAAGTTCGACGCCTTAAAAGAAGAAGTTGCTGAGCTACGCCGACGCCCGCTGACGGGGGTGGAAGAGAGATTTAACGCTCTATAAAAGGAATTTGCTGAGCTGCGCCGACACCCGCCGACAGGGATGGAAGATAGATTCAAAGCCCTACAAGAGGAAGTCGCCGAGCTGCGCCGACGCCCGCCGACCGGGGTGGATGAGAGAGTCAAAGCCCTACAAGAGGAAGTTGCCGAACTGCGCCAACGCCCACTCACGGGGGTGGAAGAGAAAGTCAACGCTCTTCAAGAGGAAGTTGCCGAGCTGCGCCGACGCCCGCCCACAGGTACACCGGGGACACCAGGAACGGGACAGAGCAGAGTGACGCCCCCAACCTTCGACGGAAAGGTCCCGTGGAGCACCTACTTACGTCAGTTCGAGGCGGCCTGTTCCATAAATAACTGGAACAACACTGAAAAGGCTACAGCTCTCATCGTAGCGCTGAGAGGTGACGCCCTTAACGTCCTTCAGGCCATCCCGACTGGATCCCAGGACTACGCTTCACTGATCGCCCATATGGAGTCCCGATATGGAGATAGCCATCTTCAGCAGGCCTACCAGATGCAGCTCCGGACCCGGGTACAGAGGAACGCGGAAACCCTGCAGGAGTTCGAGATGGACATCGCACGCCTCGTAAGGCTCGCCTACCCAACAGCGCCGGCCGACTTTCTGGAGCAGATAGCGACGCAGACTTTCACCGACGGGCTAAGGGACTCGGACACTCAACAGGCGCTGCGTCTCGCGCGCAATAAGACCCTGGCAGATGCGCTGAGCCACGCACTTGAGTTCGAGACGGCAAAACAGGCATCCAGAATGCACGCGCGGGTGCGTCAAGTGGACGTCGACGAACCAGTAAAAACCAACGAGACCAAGCCCCTGGTCGACGAATTGATGGAGGCGCTAAGCCGTTTCTTCAAGAATCGCAGTACCACCAACAAAAACGTAGCCGAAGGACATCCGGAGAGGCGGCCCGGAAGAGGACTACCGACCTGCTGGACCTGCCGTAAGAGAGGCCACCTGAGCAAGGGCTGCGGTGATCGCCGCCGCCAAGGGTTTCCGTCGGGACAGTCAGTCGTAGGGAAACCGCGCGGCACAGGAAAGCAAGTATCAGCCAGCCTAGGGGGGCAAAGGTTGGCTTGTGACAGTCGTCAAGCCCCGGCAGTCCAAGTCCGTGTGACGCAGTTACGGAGGGATAATAGCAGCCTGATGGTCGACGGAGTCGTCAACGGAGAGAGCTGGCCCATGCTAATCGACACGGGAGCATCGAGGACCATCGTCAGCCCCACCGTGATCCCGAAGTGGAGAGTGCAACCCACACAAAGGAACCTCCAGCTAATAACCGCGACCGGAGAGACCGCACCGGTACATGGCGAAGCATCACTGGAGTTCGTCATTGGTCGACGGGTGATAAAGCATCCAGTGCTTGTGGCTGACGTATCAAACGAAGTGATCATCGGACTGGACTTCCTGGACCAGAACAACATCATCTTGGACCTGAGTACCAACACTCTGCACTTCGGAGGTGAGGAACTTGCTTTGCAACCAGCACACGAGGCCGTCACCGCACGACGAGTAAGGCTGAGAGAGGACGTCATCGTTCCTGCCAGGACGGAGGTCAGCGCCGCCGTAATTGTCGACGGAACTGCTGAGGGAGTGGCGTCTGTCATCGAGCCAAAATATGAGGACGTCCAGACAAAAGGATTGCTAGTTGCCAAGACCCTCATCAACACGACGTCTCGGCCGTACGTCCGCCTGTCCAACCTGAACGACTACGACATCACGGTTCACCGGGACACCAACCTAGGAGTCTGCGAGCCCGTTACCTGGATTGCCCGCATCACTGACACGACAGACGGACACCTGCAGACGGACAACCGAAGAAGACGCACACTGCCAGAAGAACTACAGAAGCTGTACCAAGGATCCCAGGACCATTTAGATGAGGAACAATCACGCCAACTTCAGGACCTGCTACGCGAATTCCAGGACGTCTTCTCCGTGGGGAGCAAAGACTTCGGCAGGACAAGCTTGGTTCAGCACAGAATCGACGTTGGGGACAGCGCACCGATTAGGGCTCCATTCCGACGTGTCCCGCTCGCCAAGCAAGCCGAAGTCGACCGGATGGTAGAAGAGATGAAGGAGCAAGGGGTGATCGAGCCATCACATAGTCCTTGGAGTTCTCCGGTCGTGCTAGTGAAGAAGAAGGACGGTTCCACCAGGTTCTGCGTGGATTACAGGCGGGTGAATGACGTCACGAAGAAGGACAGCTACCCTCTACCCCGGATCGACGACACGCTGGACACCATATCAGGGTCGAGATGGTTCTCCACCTTGGATTTGAAGAGTGGCTACTGGCAGGTGGAGGTCCACCCTAAGGACCGCGAGAAAACTGCGTTCTCTGTGGGCAGCGGGCTCTGGCAGTTCACCGTCATGCCATTCGGTCTGTGCAACGCCCCTGCGACCTTCGAAATACTAATGGAGTCCATTCTGAGGGGACTACACTGGAAGACCTGCCTGGTCTACCTAGACGACGTCATCGTTCTGGGGAGAAGCTTCGAGGAGCACTACAGCAACCTGAAGGAGATCTTGTTGAAGCTACGGGTTGCCCAGCTGAAGTTGAGCCCCAAGAAGTGTCAGCTCTTCCAGAAGCGGGTCCAGTACCTTGGGCATATCGTCTCCGAGGAAGGGGTGCGCACCGACCCAGAGAATACCGCAGCTGTGAGGGAGTGGCCAGTTCTGAAGGACAAGTCCCAACTACGGAGCTTCCTGGGACTCTGCACTTATTACCGTCGCTTCGTGAAAGGATTCGCCGACATCGCCAAACCTTTACATCGACTGACTGAGAAGGACCAACTCTTCACGTGGACAGCAGAATGCCACAGTGCCTTCGAACAACTCAAGCAGGCTCTGTGCACCGCGCCTATTCTGGCCTACCCCAGACCTGGAACAAGGTTCATCGTCGATACCGATGCCAGCGACTTTGGCATAGGGGGAATCCTGTCGCAAGTAGTGGACGGCGAGGAGAGAGTAGTGGCCTACTTCAGCAAGGCCTTGTCAAAGCCAGAAAGGAACTACTGCGTCACCAGGAAGGAGCTGCTCGCCATCGTGAAGACCATTGAACACTTCCACATGTACCTGTACGGGCAAGAATTTCTCATCAGGACCGACCATGCATCCCCGCGGTGGCTCCTGAACTTCAAGCAGCCCGAGGGTCAACTCGCGCGGTGGTTAGAGAGGCTTCAACAGTACAAATTTGAGATTCAGCACAGGAAAGGCCAACTGCATTCTAACGCCGACGCCCTGTCACGAAGACCGTGCCCCGAAGACTGCACCTTCTGTGCCCGAAGGGAGGAGAACACCGGTATACAGTGCCGAAGGACTACCGTGGAACTTCAAGGGAGCTGGAGCCGCGAATCTTTCACGCGGGCGCAAGAAGAAGATGATGACCTGGGACTGATAGCCGAATGGAAGAGGGCCTGTGTCCCTAGACCCGGGTGGAACATTGTGAGTGACTGCAGCCCAAAGTTTAAGTCCTACTGGACGCAGTGGGACTCGCTGATTGTAAGGGATGGCCTCATCTGCCGTACCTGGGAGAGCACCGACGGGAAGACATCTCGGGAACAGGTCGTCGTTCCAAAGGCTATGACGGAGGAAGTCCTGAAGGAAGTTCATGGAGGATCATCTGGTGGGCACCTAGGGATAAAGAAGACCCTGGCGAAGCTGAGAGAGCGGTTCTACTGGATCGGATGCCGAACAGACGTGGAGAGCTACTGCGCGAGGTGCCACGATTGCCCAGCCAGCAAGGGCCCAGGACGAAGACGACGGGGTCCACTGAAGACCTACAACGTGGGCGGCCCCATGGAGAGAGTGGCCATCGATGTTGCTGGGCCGTTCCCGTTAAGCGAGGCATGGAACCGCTACATATTAGTCGTCAGCGACTACTTTACCAAATGGCCGGAGGCGTATGCGCTCCCTAATCAAGAAGCCGCGACGATTGCAGAGACCCTGGTGAAGAAATTCGTCAGCCGGTACGGAGTACCCCTGGAGCTGCACTCCGACCAAGGGAGGAACTTCGAGTCGCAGGTGTTCCAGAACCTATGCCAGCTGCTGGGAATCCGGAAGACAAGGACAACGCCGCTTCACCCTCAGTCCGACGGGATGGTAGAGCGATTCAATCGCACAATCGAGAACCATCTCCGAATAGTCGTCAGCGAGCACCAGAGGGATTGGGACAAGCATCTTCCACTATTTCTCCTGGCCTACCGCGCCGCCGTGCATGAAGCCACCGGGTGCACACCAGCCCGGGCCATGTTTGGGAGGGAGCTCCGTCTACCTGTCGATCTTGCCTTCGGCCGACCTGGGAATGATCCGATCCCGGTAAGCCAGTATTGTCAAGAACTGGTCGACCAACTGGAGGACGTACACGCGTTCGCGAGGAGGAAACTGCGGATCGAGACCGACCGAATGAAGACCCGATACGACCAGCAGACGGATGCCGGCGGATTCCAGGAGGACGACCTGGTATGGCTCTTCAACCCATTACGGAAGAAAGGCCTGTCACCCAAACTTCAGAAGTCCTGGGAGGGCCCGTACCGAGTCGTGAAACGGATCAACGATGTCGTCTACAGGATCCAGCGGAGCCCGAGGGCGAAGATGAAGATCGTGCATCGAGATCGCCTGGCAGCCTACGGAGGGACACAGACGGACCAATGATTGATCGGGACGATCAGCCTTTTTAGGAAGGGGGTGGTGTTACGGCTGTGAGTTTGTGTCATCGCTCGCCGCATGAGTCACAACTGCCCCAGGGCTGGGCTGTGCCTTGCCTCGTGTATTGCGCGCGCCCTATGCAACAGGGCTACTAGGACAAAGGGATGGTCCAGAATGTTCACGACCCCGCCAGCGAAGGAAATGTCGAGAAGTCGTGTGTCCTGGACGATTCTAGAATTCATTGAGTCACCGGACTGCTATATAAGCGGCTTCAACAGTGAGGGGACCGAGTTTTCTGTGGGTGTGTGTTTTTGAGCCAGTGCGACAGAAGTGTGGTGACGAAGTGCTGTGCGAGTTACGAAATCCAGTGACATTGTTTCTCCAGCTTGTGGACAGCGAAATAGCCTGCAGCAAGTGCTCGTAAGTAATTGTGGTCGGTGAACATAAAGGAGAGGAGCAGGTAGCTTCTGTCAAGGCCACCGTACTCATTAGGACGGATTAACTTCTGTGATCTGTTGACAAGTGGAAGGGCCAAGAGCGCTCAAGGAAGAGACTTGAGGAAACTGGAATAAGGCTCTTAATTGCTTGTATTTGCTGACTAGTGTAATTTTCTGGCCACAATAAAGTTAATTATTTCTTTAAGCAGTAATTGGTGTTGTGCTTTGTACCCCCACCGTAATCCAGTTAACAAAAGTGCCACTAGGGGGTGGCACGTAACACATTGTTCACGCGAAAGGAATTCAATAGACCAGATTCTTTTCTTTTAAGATTGTAGTGGGACACTGAAGAATCTCGATATTTCGAAAAGTAATTAAGATGTGCTTGATATGATAGTATCAATTGAATTAGATGCACTGTTTCCATACATATGCAATGTTGGAATGAAGTAATCGGATAACATTTGGCCCAGTTATTCTCTGAGGAGAGTAACTGCGCCAAATAAATGGAAGCATTTTGGTAAAGAGTATTTACCCAGTTCACACTAATTTATTCATATGGGTAGCGTAATTTGAATGATATGACACGTTTGTAACGTTTTGACCAGACCCAGATTATCGTTGTATGGTGAAGCTATAAAATATCTATAACTATGTGTATTTTGGATGGGAAGTGTACCACTTCAGCGTTTGAAGCTTATGGGAAAAGAATACGATACGCGCGGAAAGACAACACTTATTAAGCAAGGCATACGCTAATGAATCAATGTTATTTAAAGTAAATGTTCCGTATAAAACGGATAAATGTGTAATAATTTTTTTGTGTTTTATGTTGTTTAGCCATGAATTACTACCATTAAATGTTATACTTAGGAATATGTTGTTTCTTTCAAGTAGAGTAGTCACCTGACAGACTCAAATCCTGAATATGTGCTCGTATAGTGGGTTGAACGCCCCATTCCTCGAAAGACCGTGAGTTAGCTGGGATACGAACACATGTTCCATATGATGCCGAAAGGGTACAGTACGAACAATTGAATGGAAGTTCGCAAATTGAATAATGTTCTTAATTTTGTTGCTTTAATAGTTCCTCACCTCCTTTCATTCACCCTCTCGAGGCTGAGAGTCCTCATTCCAGGCAGCAGATACAGTGTTCACAAATAGTATTGCATATTGCGATTTAGCGACTTCGTTATTTTCGCCATGCTCCGAGTGGGTGAGAGATTTCACGGGCTCTTCATCCAGGAACGTCACCAACAGCAAGGAGGTTCAGCCATGTTTTGGGGTGGAACCATGATTGGTCGACGTTCGCCTCTAATTCCTATCCACGGTAATATGACTAGTCTGATATTTATTTATTTATTTATTTATTTATTTATTTATTTATTTACTGTATAACTTTTATTGCCGGGAGTGTCCGAGGACATGTTTGGCTCACCTGAGTCTGTAGCTGCTTCCAGCGGACATCCTTAGGGTGAGCTACAAGTTCCGTTCAATTTCAAGTAGTTCCAACTTTCGCTACCAGATATCAATGATACTTAGTGGTGAACGTTAGAACTTTGATAGAGCGTTCAGACGAAATCCAACCTAACAATTTAGCTTCACAAAAGTGAAGTCTGTAGAAGGATCTTTGCATGCCATAAATCTATGACTTGGGACCGCCGGCTTTACTTCTCCTCCCAAGGAAGGCATAGGCTACTGAAGGATTTTTAACGCCGGTTTTAAACCCGCTATCTTGGGATCAGCAGTTCAGCATGCTACCAACTTCGCCACTGAAGCAGCTTAACTAGTCTGGTGTACAGAGACAACATCCTTGAAGAGGATTCGCTGTCACAGTGGGCGAGGGCTTCACACTAGTGGACTATAATGCTCGTGCCCATCGAGCTAGGGTGGGCAATCAGTTCCTTCATATGCATGGCATACACAGAATGGAGTGGTCTGCCTATTCTGTGGACATGAACTGTATTGAACATGCATGGAAAGAGCTCAAGAGGGCAATTTCGCACCATCCCAATCCTCCAACAAACAAAGAGCAACTGATTGAAGCTGCTGTCCAAGAGTGAGATAATCTGCCCCAAACCACTTTGGATTCGTTGGTGCTCAGTATGCCTCGTCGTCTGCAAGCATGGATTAGAGTTCGTGGTGACCATACACGGTATTGATATGTCCCAATATGAAAATGACATTTGTTATTTAGTTTTTTTATTCGTTGTGTGTTTCTGTCTGTTTTTCAGAGCAGATTGTGTGTTGCTTTTCTATATACGCCGTATAGGGTACGTACAATGTGTTTACAAGGGCAAAATAAACAAGCCACTAAATCGCAATATACCAAACTTTTTTGAGCACTGTACAATGACCTCAAGAGATTACGGACAGACAGAAGTCTCTTTACTGCACAGTTTTAATTCCTTGAAAGGCAGGCGGCGGGACTGGTTGTGAAAGTGTATTTGAAGTGAACTGCTACCTAATCTGACCAGCCTTGGATACCGATAGACTGGGATAGGACTGGAGCCAGACAACTGTATTTATCAAGGTGACTTAATACAATAAGCAACGATTGAATTATTCACCTACCAAATCAATGAATTAACACTTAAGTAAATGAACTGATGTTTTCAAATTCGGTCTGCCGAAGACTGAATAATGTATATACAGAAAGCTTCATTTAATTTGTAAACGAATTACTGTCGAACCTTCGATACGACTCGACATTTCACGCTGGCCGAAGCTTGAAAGGCACACGGACGGCAGGTTTTTCTACGGCTCGATTCACTGAAATAGTTACTGCTCGGCTTCCTTTGGTCATAAATAATTTATTTTCTACAGAAACCTTCCTCGAGGAATCCTTTACAGAATGGTTAAAACCGCATCAAAATCCATACAGTGGTTCTCAATATTACCCGTTAGGCCTACATCAGAGAATCGGAGACAGTTTTAAACTATGTAGAGATTAAGCTTTGGAAGGAGGCGGCCGGGCTTAAGCCAAAACCTATCACGTCATTAGGCAATACTGTACAATCTCGAGGGTTCCGATTCAGGGAAGGCAGGTCAATAAATTTGAGATACATTCTGGATTTTAATCAACCGACGAGAACTTGCTAAGATCTACCTAACATGACTCCCCATTAATTTTCTCCCAACATGCAGTAATATTCAGGTATGGCTGCTCGAATGACGTCATGGAATACGTCCGAGGCAACCCCAGTCACCCTTCTGTGAGGGTGAACCTGTAATTGGCGAGGAAGGTGATTGATTGCCCACTAGGAAATGGACCACTTGTGATGAACCAATCAGGTGGCTCGAAATAATTACCAGCGCTACCGAAAACTGGGTTCGTAATACAGAAGTTTTAATATAAACTCTTGTTAGTCACGAGGTGAGATCAATGATAAACAGATTTTAGTAATTATGGTTATTATGGTGTTTGAAGCCATTTTTCAGTGTTGCCTTAGTAAACAAGAGTTTGGTGCTTTTCAGTCGGTCAACACGAATATACCCAAAAGAGTTGGGTTATACCCAAATCCTGAAAAAAAAAATACATGAGATTAATAAATATATACATGAGATTAATAAATATTTATATTTAATACATGAGATTACATGAGATTAATAAATATTTATATTTAATATTTATTAATCTCATGTACTGTACTTTGTTTCAGGATTAGGGTATAACCCAACTCTTGGGTACATTCGTGTTGACCGACTGAAACGCACCAAACTTTTGTTTTTAATTCATGTTATTGATTCAGTTATGGCTATGTGGCATCATAGTGTAAGGTGTAAGGCAGAGGTGGGCACAATTCGGCTCATTGAGCAGCGCTCCCGCTCCGGCAGGAGAAAGAGCAGAGTATGTGCTCTCACCGAAGTTGACCTTGTAGCTGCTTGCACAGCTTCTCGTTACAAGTGGCGTATCACAACAGCTTTAAACTTGTGCATTAGATGATTAGATTATGGTGCTACGTACATACGCTTAATTATATTCCTTTTATTACATTCTGTGTAGGAAACACAAATAATTACTTTGACAGCTGATAAGGCACACCCCTCTGCCCACTACCGATAGTCCTTAAACTACAATAAGCCAACCTAACAACTTGTTAAGAACACAATGAAGGAAAACTTGCTGTAGGAGTACAGAAATAAATATCATTCACCATAAACAAAACATAGGCCTTATATATCTGAACTGTCATTCTGCAGATGCTGAGGAGGTGTGCGTATCCTTTCGCTGAAGCAGACGGGTTACATTTGGTGCACTTGCAATTCAAAGAACGGCAGTGAGATGTGCGTCAGTTTGAGTGGCTCTTCGTGGAGATTTATGTATGTTCATTAGAGAGAACAGTTTCTCACACAGATATGTTGAACCAAACATTGATAGAAGTTTGACAGTCATTTTGTGCACGTTTGGGAAATCTGTTTGCGAAAACTGTTCATAAAAATGTGCTAAGCTTGTTCGTGATTCATATTTAGCGTACAGCTATACACCTAATATAGGCCTACTCAGCCCGGTACAATGCGCCTTGACTGGGCATATTGCTCGCTCATGCAGTTGGCTCCAGGAGCTGCGGTCTCTCATTGCCCATCTATGATGTAAGGCAAGACTGCAACTTATCACGTATACATACAGTCAACAAGGAATGAAGGAGATTACAGAAAAATATCAAGTACCGTAGAAGTAAATATTTAAGGAGAAATAATCTCAACTGTGAGATTTGCTGATGACATAGTCATCTTAGCCGGTTCACCATAGGATTCAAATGCTTCTTTAAATGGTATGGACTCCGTTTTGAGGAAGGAATGCATGATGAAAATCAATAAACGTAAAATAAAAAATAAAGGAATGCAACCGAAATAAATCAGAAACTTCTATTGACATCAAATTGGCAGGTGAAACAGCTAAAGGAAGGAGACTTCTGCTACTTAGGAAGCAAAATAATCAGTGATGGACGAAGCACAGAGGTCATAAAATGTAGGTTGGCTCAGACAAAACAGCATTTCTACAGAAAGTAAATCTTTTGACTTCAAGTATAGATTTAGGTATTAGGAGGTAATTTTTGAAAGCCTTTGACTGGAACGTGACACTCTACGGAAGTGAAACTTGGACTATTGGCGCAGCAGAAAAGAGGGGAATAGAAGCGTTTGAAATGTGGTGTTACAGGAGAATGATGACGATCAGATGGGTAGATAAAGTAACAAATGAAGAGGTATTAACACGAGTGGGAGAGGAGAGATGCTTCTGGTGACTCCTAATGAAGAGAAGAGATAGGTTGATAGGACACGAACTAAGACACCCAGGAATAGCAAACTTAGTTATGGAAGGAAGTGTTGAAGATAATATCTGTAACGGTAGGCCAAGGTTAAAGTATGTTCAACAGATTGTGTCGGGTGTAGGATGTGGTAGCTATGTAGATATGAAACATTTAGCTCAGGACAGGAGTCATGGAGAGCTGCATAAAAGCAGTAAAGAGAATGAAGACTCAACAACAACAACAACAATAACAATACTGTGCACTGTATATGCCCTCATTCTTCAAGCGAGTACTTACGTTTTTGCTTCACATGAGCTCGTTAATTTTAACAGTCATCACAGGATCTGAATACGTATAAGTACAGCAGTGGGGTATTCAGCTTACAAGGGGAGGATACGATGCATGGACCACCGATTCGAACCATCTTTAGTACTCGTATAGGGCATGACCAGGCAAGTAGCAAGGTACGCTTCTCAGCCGTTTCCGAGAAATGAATTAATTGAAATTGCAGTGCGGCGTCCATGTGCGTTGTACGCTAGTGAGAATCCAACGAGCGCGTGGTGCAGCGGTAGGAGCCCTTCTTCGTAAGCGCGGAATCGCTGGATCGAATCCCACCTATGAGCTTTTTTCAGTGTGTTGTGTTTGTTGTTGTTGTAAACATTGGCAATTCGTAGGTGTCATGAACTATGTTTAATTTGCATTCAATTGTAATAACGTGTTATGCGAGCGGGAAAAATGATTCTGAAATCATCGTATGGGGGTCGACGTTTGTGACATTACCTAATGTACAGTATCGGCATCGCAAATATATTGGTATTATACACGGTCAGGTGTATTCTATTATATGTACCGGCATACATTTTTACATTGCATTGAATGCCAAGTCTGTTCCGATCATTGCACGTCTGTGAACCATCAGACCACCACCTACCCCGCAAGCAGTGACTCATGCTATGCGTATTGGTTGGAAATTACCAATTATTACAGAAAGAAAAAAAAAAGAAAGAAAATGAAACAACACACTGCAACGGCTCACCGGTGAGATTCGATCCAGCGATCCCGCGCTTACGAAACAGAGCTCTTACCGCTGCACCACGCGCTCGTTAGCTTCTTGCTAGCCTACAACGCACATAGACGTCGCACTGCAATTGCAAATAATTAATTTCTCGGAAACGGCTGAGAAGCGCACCTTACTATTTGCACCTGGTATACGCCTGGTCATGGTCCTACACGTGTACTAAAGATGGTTCAAATAGGTGACCCATGCATCGTATCCTCCCCTTGTTACTTATTTATATGTACTTGAAGTTTTGCTCGGTGAATATCACGTTTGTTGCTAATCGGGTTCCTAAGGAGGGTTCAGGGTCGTTCCAACTCGACGGCCTAGAGAGCGCTATACCGGTTCAATAACAATACAAGTAATGTGTATGGACGAATTGAGCTTCAAGGACTCTCGGTGCTAGCAACGTGATGTAAGCTGTAATGAGCTCTTTCAATTAGCAGTAACAGTTCAAGAACGGATAAAAATATACTGCTCCACCGCTGTCTGTCTTGTCAAATATCTTAACTCAGTCGTGCTGCGCGATTGAAGTCAAGGCTGATGTCAATATATTCCGACTTCATAGCTCAATAGGCGTTGTGAATTCATGGACTAAAGCTGAGATACTTGCGTATTTCGTCCGAGTTTCACATTACATCCGAAGGCCCCTCTTGCACTCAGGAACGGAGTTCATATTTGGATGATACCAACATGAGAGAGAAGGTGGTATTCATAAAGGTGTAAGGCAAGGCTGAAACTTATCACCCATATTTTTCAATTTATACATTAAACAAGCAATGAAGGAAATTGGAGAAAACTTTTAAGTAGGAGTAAAGATTCAAGGATAAATTATGTCAACTCTGAGATTTGCTAATGCCACTGTCTTAGCCGACATACCAGAGAATTTAAATGCGTTTTTTTAAAGGTATGGACTCCGTCTTGGAGAAAGAATTCATGATAAACATCAACAAATAATGTAAAACAAAAATATTGGAATGCAGCCGAAATAAATCAGAAATCCCTAGTGACATCAAATTTGCAGGTGGAAATCTAAAGTAGGAGACTTCTGCTACTTAGGAATCAAAATAACCAGTGATGGACGAAGCAAAGAGGATATAAAAAGTAGGTTGGTTCAGGCAAGGAAATAATTTCTGCAGAAAATAATTCTGTTGACATCGAATATAGATTTAGGCATTAGAAGGTCATTTTTTGAAGCATTGTTTTGCAGCGTCGCGCTCTAAGGATGTGACATTTGGACTATTGGCGCAACAGAAATGAGGAGAATAGAAGCGTTTGAAATGTGGTGTTACAGGAGAATTATGATCTGATGGGTAGATAGAGTAACAAATGAAGAGACGACTGTCGGTAGGACACAAACCATGACACAGGAATAGCAAACTTAGTTATGGAAGGAAGCGTCGTGGACAAGAACTGTAAGGGTAGACCAAGGATAGAATATGTTAAACAGATTGCCTCGGATGTAAGGTGTGCTAGCTATGTAGAGATGAAACGATTAGCTCAGGACAGTGAGGCATGGAGAGCTGCATCCAAATTGTCAAAAGACTGAAGTCTCAAACACACACCAACATTTCAGTACTTTGGAAGAAAGGCACCGTTTGATGATCAACATTATATCCTCACTTTCTCTACCGTATTGCTTTGTCAGTCCGTGACTAGCAATATATTCAAGAATTGGTTTCTCACCATCGCAATGAAATACAGTATTTTTTAAAATATATAGTCTATTTGAAACCATTGACAAAATCTGGTTCATCACTATATTCTTTTGGTATTCTGTCATCTATCATGCTCCAAAATTCGGACAAATCCCCTCATAATTCTAGACTCGAGCAACTTTCCAAGTCCAGATCTATTCAGCAGTTCTTATGTATAAGTTTGAGACGTCTTGGTCATCAGCTACGTGAATTTGAACGTTGAATTTGCCTGCTAACCTACCGTATATCATTGTAGTGAATCTAGCATTGGGCGTAATTTTATTTGGGCCTAGAATCTGGGTTAGTGCCCCGGGACTTGAAATAAGGTACAGTTGTCGTTTATTCAATTTTGGTCATCGGCTTCGTTTACTTAGGTGAGTGGGTTGAATTTTCCGGATAACCTGAATCATTATGGTGATTGTAGCAGAGGGCGTTAAGTTTATTTAGGCTTAGGGTCTGGGGTAGGTTCCCCGGGAAATGAAATGTGGTACCATTCGCCTGGAGAGTGTGAGGGAAAACTCGAGGGAAGGGGCGAAGAAACCACACTCGATGAGGCCATTGTCAACACCGGGAATCGAGCCTCCGATCACCAGACTTTCAGCTTTCCCAATCGCAATCACGGTGCAAGACTTCTCGCGCTGCTGGATATACAGTAGATGAACTATATGGAATCGCGGTGAACGTGCGACCATGTTGTGAACAATACAGGTGTTCTCCGTGTCCTCAATACGTGTCGTGAATCAACAAACAAGCTGTTGTAAGAACCACATTTACAATTCAAGTTCGACAAGTGGAGAGAAGGGAGCCCATCCCACATCTCACCAGGCCGAGATACGAGTGGGTGCTGGAGCATTCCTTGCAAGGTCTGAGCATCGCTACCACCTGCTGGAATCACTTTACATACAAACACCTTATACAGTACAATCTAGAGGGGTGGAAGAACGAACGGAAGGTAAATTTCATCATTGTATGCAGAATGAGCTGCAATGAAAAATTTATTTCTTACATAATCTGAAAACTTTTCAACAGATACATGCTTTTATAATAATTTTATTAATGCAGCCAAAGCTACTAAAGCGTCTTCGGTGGCGTAGTTGGTAGCATGCTGAGCTTTATGCCCAAGATCGCGGGTTCAAACCCGGCCGAAGTGGTCGGATTGTTTTAAGAGCGTTAAAATCCTTCAGTATGCCTTCCTTCGGCGAGGAAGTAAAGCCGGCGGTCCCATGTCATAGATTTATGGCATTTTAAAGATCCTTCCACCGACTAAACTTGTGTGAAGCTAAATTGTTAAGTTAGATTTCGTCGGATCGCTCTATCAAAGTCCCAACGTTGACCACTAGGTGTCAGAGACATCTGGTAGCGAAAGTTGGAACTACTCGAAATTGAACGGAACTTGTAGCTCACCCCATGGGTGTCCGCATTGAAGCAGCAAGCCGAACATGTTCTCTTGACACTCCCGGCATAAAAGCCATACGCTAAATAAATAAATAAATTAGACTAATTAATAATTAACAAACTAAGTTTTTGACGTAATAATTGGAATTATTTTGTGTTGATCGACAGTATGTCCACCCCTTATTATTACCGTTTTTTTTCAACGGGGTCGGGGATGAGATGCGATGGAAATCTTTGTGGCGGACGGGTTTTACGGCCGGATACCCTTCCTGACGCCAACCTCATGAGAGGAGTTAATGAGTGATGAAATGAATGATAGTGAATGAAACAGGACAAGGATGTGGAAGGAAGCAGCCGTGGCCTGTCAGAAGGTACCGTCCCAGCATTTGCCTGGAGTTGAAAATGGGGAAACCACGGAAAACCATTTCAAGGACGGCTGACGGTGGGGCTCGAACCCACGCGTCTACTTAGAGCGCTTAGTCCCATGACCTAACGCTGAGCTTTAGCCAGCATAGCCACTGTTGTCGGGTTTGTGTTGACCGACCGAAAGTTACAATATTAATTGTCATTGCACATAACCTCTTCTATCCCAGTGAACTGTTTGTTTCCCCGTATACTTGGACGTAACTCATTTTTTCCAAACAAACCTTACGTATTGCTTAGCACCAGGAAAATACCTCTTATTCATATAAAAAAAAATATTAAAACATGGATATAGCCCTTTCTTTCGTTGCACCCATCGTATGTTAAAAGAGGTAGATGAAGTTCCAAACACTGCACTACATCATAATAGGGACAGACAACCTCGCTGTTCCGCCCCCTAAAACAATATATGTATTCCAAAACTACGAAGCGGCCTTCAAAAGGTCTAACGCGACTAGAGGAAACTTTGGTTAGCTGGGAGACCAACCTGCGGTTGCAACTTGTAGGCCAACAGTAGGGGAAGAAACCACCAAATATAAACCGCAACACATGAGATCGGATAACATAGCGTAAAAGTTGTCTCTTGAGTGAGTAGTAAAAGTGTGGTAGAACTGAAACTCACTGTGTCAGCGATAAAACACATCACGAGGGAATGCTTGAAAAACTGCCTTCAGTTGGTAAGCTCGAGGATTTGATAATTCCAAGCTGGTATTTAATAATAATAATAATAACAATAATGAAATTCCACAGCCTGCTTCCAGTCGACCGACCGGGTCAAGGAATGGAATGAATAAATCCCCCATCTAGCGGCGAAAATATGAACTGTGCTGGCTGCCGAAGACAGATGAAATCATAGTGGAAAGTGTTGCTGGAGTGAAATTTGTGACAGAGAAAACCGGAGTACCCGGAGAAAAAACTGTCTGCCTCCGCTTTGTCTAGCACAAATCTCGCATGACCGGGATTTGAACCACGGACCTAGCGTGCTGCCGCCTAAGCCACGGAGGCTTGCAAATAATAATAGTAGTAATAATAATAATAATAATAATAATAATAATAATAATAATAATAATAATTTTCTTCGAAAAGAAGTAGCCTACTTAACGAACATCTCGACAGCTCCAAAACATCTAAAAACATGGAATGGTAAACTTGAGAGAGTCAATAGCTTCAAGTACCTTGGCGAGATTGTGCAGATTGGAACCAATCAAAGAGAAGCGAACAAAAAGGAAGCTTGTAGTTTAACGTGACCGTGAATCTTGTGATTATGATCCACGGGACCTCCTTTTAACGTGGAATCCGAACCACAGGACATGGCATTTCACTTCGAAAATCTGACATGCATTGACCAGGAATCGAAACCAGTCCACCTTGGTGAGAGGACAACAGCTGGACCATTGCGCCACCACGCCCCCAATCCATAAACAAAAGAAGACTGAAATTCTATGGTCACCTACAGTATTCAGAATGGACGAAAGGAGGTTGACTAGAAGAAATTTCACCATACTAGATGCCAGACCTACCGTTGTTGTTTGAGTCTTCAGTCTTTTGACTGGTTTGATGCAGCTCTTCATACCTCCCTGCCCTGAGTGTCCTGAGCTAATACACTGAAGAAAATGGAAATTGCAACACCATGAAGGCATTGGTCGTTTGTGTTGATTTTCAAGATATAGAACGATGCCATTTAGGTATGTAAACGATCAAAGTTTCAGACCCATTGCATTGTTGCTACAGGTCTCCCCACGTGATTGGTCGCGGAGGAATCAACTCCAGTATACGGACTCTGGTGTAGCGTAGTTGACTTGCAGTCGGTGCAGTGAAGTGTTCCCGTCAAACATGCCTCGACGACAGAGAAAAGCACGCTATTAACAACCGTCGCCGTTTGAGAGGGCTAGGATAATTGGGCTGTGTGAGGCTGGATTATCGCTAAGGACTGTCGCTGCACGTGTTGGCCGACATGCATCTACGGTACAACGTGTATGGCAGCAGTGGTCGAATGAAGGTACCCACACTCGTAGACCTGGCACAGGCTCAGCGCGACAGACAACTGTGAGAGAGGAACGCCGCATCATTCGGATGGCCCGGATGGAACCCCATGCAACAGCAGCGCAAATTCGAGCAGCTGTGGCACCCTAAGTTACACAACAAACAGTTGGTAATCGCCTGCGTGCAGCTGGCTTACGATCCCGTGTCCCTGCAGAAGGTGTTCCATTGAGCCCACAACAGCGACGTGTAAGGCTGGCCTGGTGTCGAGAACGATCGACGTGGGTCGACGAATGGCATAGGGTCGTCTTTAGTGGTGAATCGCGCTTATCTCTTGACCGTAGTGATCGCCGAAATCGTGTGCGTCGACGTACGGGGGAGAGGGGCCGCCCAGACCTTATTGTCGAGAGGCACACAGGGCCAACACCAATCATTATGGTTTGGGGAGCTCTTGGCTTTAATGTGAAATCACAATTAGTGCTTGTTGAGGGCACTATGACTGCTCGTCAGTACGTTGATAGGGTACTCAATCCAGTGGTTGTCCCTATGATGGCGAACATTGCTAATGGGATGTTTCAGCAGGACAATGCCTGGGTTCACACTGCACGCATCTCCAGAGAAGCTCTCCACGACATCACAACCTTAGAATGGCCCGCCAGATCCCCGGACCTCAGTCCTATTGAGCATGTGTGGGACATGATGGGTCGACAACTGGCCAACCGTCCTCAGCCACCCAGAACTCTGGAACAACTGACCCGTGCAGTGCAGCAAGCATGGGCCACAATTCCTCAGGAAGCGATCCAGGGCCTTATTGACTTCATGCCTCGCCGAATTCATCTATGCATTGCAGCTCGTGGTGGGCACATCCTGTATTGATTGTTGTCCAAACTTGCGGTCAGAGGGACCTGAAGGTGTAATCATCGAATCACAACCGAACACTCGTCCTGCATGTTCAATTGCAGCAACGTAGCACCACTCCTTCTGGGTGTTGCAATTTCCATTTTCTTCAGTGTAGTCTCATCTCTACATATCTACCACAACCTACATCCAAAGCAATCTGTTTAACATATTCTAACCTTGGTCTACCCCTACAGTTCTTGTCCTCGACCCTTCCTTCCGTAACTAAGCTTGCTAGTCCTGGGTGTCTTAGTATGTGGCCTACCAGCCTATCTCTTCTCTTCATTAGCAGTCGCCAGAAACATCTCTACTGTAAGACCTCCGATAAATGGTTCACGTTCCGGCTCCATGGCTAAATGGTTAGCGTGCTAGGCTTTGGTCCGAAGTGTCCCGGGTTAGATTCCCGGCCGAGCCATTAAATCAAGGATTTCTATCTCCTGTGGTTAATTCCCGTGGCTTAGGGACTGGGTGTATGTGGCGTCTTCATCATCACTTCATCCTCATCACGACGCGCAGGTCGCCCACGGGCGTCAACTAGAAAGACCTGCAATCGGCCTCTCCGGAGGCCACACGGTCATCATCATAATCATCATCATCATCAGTGGTTCACGGAGGTCAGGAAGGATCTGGAGAAAATGGATGTGAGGCGTGAAGACATAGCTAATAGAAACAAGTAACGGCAGGAATTTTGAACGGCGGATGAACGGTGTAAAGGTGACAAGCTGCCATGTAAAGAATGTAACGATACTGCTCTACAAAGAATGCAGTTAGTTAGTTAGTTAGTTAGTTAGTTATTGTTGTTTTAAGGGGCGGAACTACGAGGTCATCTGCCCCTCTTAACACAGATTAAAAAATACAAATTTTGAATTGAATTTAAAATTTTGAGGTGGACATCTAAATTTAAAAAGACCAAAAATTAATAAAACAAAAACAAACAACTAAATAAAAAATAAAAATATAAAAATAAACAAAAATTACGGAAAAAACAAAACATTATCATTCAAAAACGAACAAGTCGTTGAGTCAAAGTTCACTGGAGAATTTAGATTGCTGGCCCTAACCCACTCTCACTTATAAAGCGGATAACGCGATCAGCAGCCACCGCGTCATCGGCTAATATAAGTTTGAGTGTCATCTGCAAACCAAGGTTTCTTCGTAAGTCGGCAAGATCCACACACTCGGTGAAAATGTAGGCCACGGTGAATACGGCCCCACAGGTACAAAGTGGGGGGTCTTCCCTTCTCATTAGGTACGAGTGGGTGGATCTTGTATGACCTATCCTTAGCCTACACAAAATGACGGACTCTCTCCGGGCCCGGAAGGAGCTCCGCCACACGAATGTACCAGTTGTTTGACGCCGTCTCCAATGGCCGTGAACTAATTAAAAACAAGAAGTTCCGTGACGAACTAAAGAGCCTACTTTCCTTAAAATTTAAGATTCATGCCAATGATTAATCTATATGGACCTATCTAGAATCTTCTTCTTCATCATCTTATCCAACTTCAAGTGGGGTCGATGTTTCAGGCAAGTCTTTTCCATTTTACTCTGTCCCACACATCGCCGTCCCCTAATCGCTTCTCCATTAGGTCAACATGGATATTGTCAGTCCATCTTCCTCGAGGTCTGCCTCTATTCCTCGTGCCATCCACAACCTGAGACATCGCTCTCCTTCCTACACAGTTATTATCTCGACGCAGGACCTATCTAGAATAATGACGAAATATCGAAATTTCTAATAAGTTCTAAATATACCTGGTATAATGTAGCCTAACAGAGCACTACAGTTTGCAGCCCTGGTGACTGAATATAGTCTTAGTTCCATCTCTTAAGGTACAGAATACAAAATTTGGTTGAAGTCCAATGGATAGCATGGACGTTACATGCAGATAGACATTGGATCTATCAGCGCGCGTAAAGTCATGCTGGCAACAATGTCATGCATGTGTTGGTCAGAAATAATCTGACATATCTCTTGTCGTGCCAATTTTGGATTAAATCCATTTGTTAGTATAGAAGTTACATGTATTTAAAAATTGGTCCTATCAGCAGGCTTAGAATCATGTTGGTAACACTGACGTATATTAGTTACTCCAAATTAATCTTGAATGGCAGGCACTTAACGTGTGCAAAGTTAAAAGCTGTAGGCTTGCATACTTTCTGATATATTGGTATTTGGATTTTTTTAAAATAGAGAGAGGATTTGTTAACAGTTGGCAGCCCTGGTATCTTAAGAATACACTCAGTTTGTAGTGCTGATATCATTTTCAAATATGGGCTTGAGATATTCAGGTATAGATCTTGAATCATACCAAATTTGGTTTCAATTGCTGCAGCCATTTAGGAGTTGATAAGGGACACACACACACACACACACACACACACACACACACACACACACACAGACAGTTGCCCGGATCGATCTCATATGTCTACTTTTTCATGAATGAAAATAGGCTGAAAACTCAATACATGGAAGGATCAGCTCGTTATAGATGGAAAATCTCTAAAGATGAAATTCGGCAAAATTCATTAAGTAAAAAATTCTACTACTTTAAGAGAAGTAATTCAGCCATCAGGATTGATTCGTGAGGCAAACAGTTTAGTTATAAAAAAGTCCTATAGAATCACCTGGATCAGATATACAATAAATCAATATCGAAGAACGAAAAATTAAGACATTACACCACAGTAATCAAACCTGAAGCACCATATGCCTCGGAAACCTTGATTATTGGAGGCAGATCTCTTATTAAAGATGTCGAGGAAAAAGAAAGGAAAATATTGAGGAAAATCTTTGGTCCAGTCTGCTCAAAAGGATTCTAGATGAATCGGAAGTCTCAGGAGCTTTATCAGCATGCTGTAAAGATCACCTACACCATAAGCAAAAGATGATTCACAGAATGAGCACTGACAGGCTCACCAATAGGATTCTTAACCTTGCTCTCTCAATTCAAGTCAAGAAAAGTTGGCTTATGAAATAGAAAAAGACCTTCAAGAAATTTGTATCACAGAGGAAAATTGCAAAAAAAAATTGCAGCGCCTCACGTTTCTCGTGCAACTTTCCCTTCCAACCGTTTTGCCTTCCATTTTACAGGAAACTCGTAAGGTAGGAAGTTGAAGAGCGTTAAATTTCTTTCAAGAATATACATGTATGTACTTTGCTAATTTATCTTCGGGCAGTCAAGCATTAGAGCGTTTTTAAGTTTCGGGATACGTTTCGAGATTCTGGTAGTAAATTGCTCATCATTTTACTTCCGTTTTCAAGGGCTTTAACTTTCTGTGTCACGTTCTTTATTGATTATGTAAACATTTTCCCAAATACTCAAGTTCATGTGTTAGAGTTGAGTATATCACTGGTATCCACCTTTTCCGAAGGGCATTACTGATGATTCACCAGATCTTATCTGGATTTACTAATTGGGAAGTACCGCGTTTGCGTGGAAGTGGGTGTTCGCACACCGCAGCGCCCGCCGTTCCGAATAGACTTCATACACTGCAGCAAGGCCTGCAGTCTGCAGACATGTCTGGCATGCGCCAATCAATACGCATGACGTAGCCAACCAGCTGGTTATACCAATTAATTCTGCAAACGTAACAATGGTGTGCATTAACACGTCTTTAAACGGAAGAGCTAGGCTGGACATGTGATGAATACTATGCGGTCGTTTCTCTCTGGTGCGCGAACATGGAGAATCAACAGGAATTAATTTTGATCACAACAGGCTACAGTAGGAACAGACAACCAGAAATATTTGGTGATCATTTAAAGATTCTCACATTCTGAAATGATCTACCGTTCTACTCTTTTATAGTCATAACTAGCTGCTATGCCCGGCGTTGGATCACAATTGGATATTAAGAGATCGTACCTTTGCTCGCATTGTCGTAATGTGTGCAACCCGGAGGAAGGTCGTTGTTATGATGAGCAATATTATTGACACTCCAAGTCCTCTAGCGTGATTTCCATCTGATCAAAAAATTTGCTGAATTTATTAAATATGAGGGTTCGACGGCTTTATACTGCTTGTAGCTTATAGATTAAGCCTGATGTTTCGCTAATATAACTGAATATTTAAGGAGTCTATTTCAGTCATTGTATGCATTATTATTCTAATTAACACATTTTAAGGGCCAATGAATTTATTTTCTTAATTGTATTAGCCTTGCGTGTTTTGTCGAACAGGAACATTTGAAGTGGATAATGGAAGTCAGCAAATAAACGCTTAGAATCCCAGCTTCATGATAATATATATATGCATTTGATTATGGAAACATTGAATACCGAAAATAAGAAATACATACTAAATATCGTCTAAGAATCTGTATGTCCACTTACACTTGAATAAGAACTACTCATTCGAGTGCAGAGAATTCTTGTGGCCAAGAGACAAACTAAACCTATTCAAAACACCATATTACCCAGATGACCAAATCTGGAAGTGAAAACCATACACCAAATTGACGCAGGTTCTATGAGATGAAAAATTTGACGAAAGAAATAATATGAAAAGTAAGAAATTGTATCTGATCTATATTTACCAAAACTCTCTTTTCTCAGGTGAAATCAATACTGACACCCTCATACACGGAAAACAACACACGTAGAATATTAAAAGACCTTAAAACAAAACAAAACAAAAGAATGAAATAAAGTATGATTATAGTCATGAACCACAGACCCAGTGGTGAGAGGCCGGCGTGCTGCCGCCTAAGCCACGGAGGCTTCTATGTAGTAAAATTTAAATAATCTTTCTTAAATATTGAACACCCATCGTTTAACGTCCTCATACTACTGAACATTTGGAAATGAATAATAGTATGCTAAAAATACATCAAACTTTGTAGCAATTGTCATCTCCGCTGGAAGTAATATTGTGCAAACCATGTATCATGCCATGATTCTTAAACACATCAATATTTCCAAGTTGATGCCGTGTCTTGTGATTGGTTTCGCCTAGCAACACCGAGATGGGTAACCAGCGAGCTCTTGTTGTCAATTTGGGAACCCAAAAAGGCCTAGCGAATGGTGCTCTACCTAAATCCTTATCTAGTGCACCTGCGGTACTTAACTACGAGAGGTAAACGCTCAACACATTTAACCTTCCTATCAAGGCATCCAAAAAGATGGTATATTGGCAATGATGGCCAAACAATTAAAATTCAGGTACATTTATAGGTTAACGCTGTGTCTTGTGCGGGGTTTCCTTGGTCGTGAAAGAAGAATTGCCAATTTTATTGAAATATGTTAGCGCAATTGACCAATGAGATGTATAAGGCAGACTTAATAAACTAATGGGAGAGTCAGTAGAACACGTCACAGTAATCAGTGAATTTAGGTTGCACATAATGGTAGAACACGACAAAAAGCAGTTAATAATTTGCAAACAGAAGAATTCAACTAACCAAAAATAAATCTATAAACAGTACGAAAGCATACCGTACAAAATAGAAACAATAATACCTTGGTAAACCGTCGTAAATATCCAAATACTCACATACAATAAGCGACGCAGAGACTATAAAATTAAGACTCAAAATCACGATCGTTTTCGACCCCATAATCCCCCTATATAAATAAAACAGTTCATGTTCGCGTGTAACATTGCAAGGAGCAATATTCGGTGGGAACCACGAACCCCGCGGTTTAAGGCCCTAAAACGAATGGTTTTCGAGATATTGCAAGAAAACTATACCCGCTCTGCGAAATTTATAAACGTTGTCATGCCAACGCCATTTCACGAGGTCTCATTCTGCTTTCATTCAGTCTCTGTAAGAGATAATATTTGCATGAAGGAATAACAGACTGTTAAACAGATATGACGTCAGTGTCGAGACTTTCGTACGAACAATGCCACCATCCGTATAAAAGAAAAGACCCTAAAATATGTTATTGATTCTGACCGCAAAAGAGAACAATCGTGGAAAATAAATAAATTCTTCTTCGTTACTGGAAGTAATGAGATTAATCTTGATGTATAGAGCTATAAAAGACCTTTCGTACGACACATCACACGAGTAAATCGAAGGTAAATATAACTGGTCACCCACTGGTCCCCTTAAGCGCATTGGATGTTTTGTTGAAATTTACATCCTAAAGTGATTCCGGGATATTCTTATAGCCATTTGCAAATTTTGAACGAAATCTGTTTATCCGTTTTCAATTGACGGAGGAACGGACAGACAGACAGACAGATAGACAGACAGACAGAAGGACAAAAGTACAATTTTATATATATAGGGATTACCGAGTCTATTGGTTGTAAAGACTTAACACGACATTGAGAAACTGTTAAAGCAATGGTAAAAGTCACGATAGTTCCATGGTGTAGTCAGTAGCATGCTGAACAGCTAAGCCCATGATCGCGGGTTCAAACCCAGCCGAAATCGTCGGATTTTTAATAGTGTTAAAATCCTTCAGTATGCCTTCCTTCGGAGGTGATGTAAAGCCGGCGGGCCCATGTTCTAGATTTATGGCATGCAAAAGAACCTACCACTACAACTGGTAGTGTGTACCCAAAATTTGTAGGTTATATTTGGCTGGTTAGAAACACTATCAAGATCCAACGTTCGCTGCTGGGTGTCAGTGACAGTGGTGTCTGGTAGCCAAAGTCGGAACTACTTGAAATTAAAAGTGTTGGGGAGACCACAGGCGTTCAATTGAAATGCCTTGCTATGGCCATTGGCTGCAATTCAAATATAAAATGTAGACCATCAGATTACGGAACTGGAGCGGCACGATATGGAATTTAAAACTTAATAATAACGTATACCGAATGTTGAATATGTATATCTCTTCTTCTTCCTCATAAACTTAAACTGGAGTAATAGTCTATTATATAAAACCTGCCAAGAGCTGTATATTACAAGACTTCCTATGTTCCTCGAGTACAGAAGCACTCTTGTATTTAGTTATCATTTACCCAACATGTGCACATTTAGGTTGTTTCGCATTACCGCAGTCCAGTTCTTCCAGTTGTACCAGCGTGCACTGAACATTTCATTTAAACTCGAGTATTCTCATTTCTACTGCACTTGTCAAGTAATTGCACTCCACTCCTTTCTTGACAAGCCTGCATCCATTCCGCAATAAACAACTTATTTACATACCGGTACTGCAAAACGTTTTGCGTCACTGAAGGCAGAATGTTCCCCTTTCAAATGCATTATTTACATTAGAAATTCTTCGTCGGGTGGTAAAAGTAAATGAACCAAAAATCATTGTTTTGCAATCAGAAAGCGCAGCTGTCCAGACTAATATATTTATTTAGTTACTCTTCCGTAATTGTCGTTAAACTGGCAACACATTCATTTATTCATTACGGCCAACTATGGACCACGTTTGACAGCTTTTAGGCTACATTATTTTTAGTCTTCACTCCTTATCAATATCTCTTCATCCTCTCTCCCACTTCCTTCTTCTATTCCTCTATGTAAGATCTTCCTTTCCTCAACGACAACTCCCGGGGGACCTGTAAACTCCTTAACCAGTCGTCTAAATCTCTCTGTGCTCAATATGTCTTCTTCTTTCACTCCCATCCGATCCAAGTACAATCTCACTTCCCAAAACCATTTCGGCTCCGTCTTCCTCTTTCTGAAGAATTCAAAAATCCTCTTCGTCAATCTGGTACTGTTCATCCTCACCAAGTGTCCATTAAATTGTATTCTTTTTCTCACGAGGGCTACAACTCCCTCTGTCTCTAGGTATAGTACTTTGTTAGGTTTGAGTCTCCTCTCTCCATCCTTGATATTTGGGGGTAGTATTTATCGGAGCATTTTCCTTTCTCTCTTCTGGATGTCTTCGAGGCCGCCCTTCCCAATCATGTCTAGTGTTCCTGCTGCGTACAGACATTCAGATCTGACAACAGTATCTAAGTGTCGGAATTTAGCCCCAAAGGATAGACCCCTTTTTGTTGTATGCATCCTTCGTAAGTTGATAACCCATTTCCATTCTTGTTTATCTTCTTCTTCTTCTTCTTCTTCTTCTTCTTCTTCTTCTTCTTCTTCTTCTTCTTCTTCTTCTTCTACCTTATCCGATACGGACGTTGGCTACCACCATGGCTAACACCTTCTTATCCTGTGCAATCCTGAAGAGTTCCGTGGAAGACAGCCCAAACCACGTTCTTAAATTATCCATCCAAGTTATTCGTCTCCTTCCCGGTCCACGCTGACCTTCAATTTTACCCTGAAGTATAACTTGAAGCAGATGGTATTTCGGACTCCTCATCATGTGTCCCAAGTATTCCAATTTCCTCTTCTTAATTGTGTTTAACAGCTCAGGTTGGCTGCTCACACGCTGAAGAACCTCGGCATTACTCACATGTTCTGTCCACGAAATTTTAAGAATCCGCCGGTATATCCACATTTCAAAAGCTCGAATCTTCTTTTCTGTAGCTACGGACAAGGTCCAAGCTTCAACACCATAAAGAAGGGTGGAGACAACATAACATTTCACAATTCTTTTCTTAAGCGTCATACTGAGATCTCGACAGCATAGTAGTTGTTTCATTGTCATAAAGATGGATCTAGCCTTCTCTATACGGCATCTTATTTCAACCGAAGGATCCCAATTCTCATTAATATTCTGTCCTAAATAAACCAAACTCTTGACTCGCTCAATCTGATGTCCATCGACTAAAAGGACTTGTGACAATGCTGGTTTTCGCGATATTATCATATATTTTGTTTTCTTAATGTTGAGGTCAAGGCCATATTGTTTATAATTCATTTATTTATTTATTTATTACATTATTTTTGCCCTTGTGGACAGTGTTTGAACTCGAAAATCTCACGATAACACAATGTTCCCTTCTTTCCCTTCTTCCTCTTCTCTTCCCAAATTCTCTTTATCCTTTAACTGTGCTCCTGTTTCCTTTGTTCTGTACAAAATGTTCCCGTCTTCTTCTTATCAGGTACTATACATTTTGTGTTCCTAATTCTGTTTCTGAATTCTCCTCTATCGCCAATTATTTGCCTCGTGATCCCTGCCTGCATGCCTGAAGTCTTCCTCTCTTATTCATGAAACAAATTTGTTTCGAGCCTGAACTGTTTACTACGTCAGAGATCTTCTTTGTAAGTCTAATAGCGGACCCATGCGACAACGATGTCGAAATGTAAATATTATACGTCAGAAAACTGTATCATAATGATGGTCATTATAGTACTGGTTTAGCCTATTTTCATTTTATGAAAGTAGGCTTATGAGATCACCTTTTGTCCGTGTGTCTGTCTTTGTGGGCGTGTGTGTGTGATTCGTGTGTGTGTGTGTGTGTCCCCTAATAACTTCTAAACGGCTGGAGTGATTTCAATGAAACTCTGAGATCATAGCACCATTCTGGCTGACCCCGACCATGCCCTGCAAATTTTATTCTGTCGCACCAATCCAACATGGCGGCTGTGCGAAATATTTCACCAGCATTCAGTATCTCCGAAACTATTACCGATATCAGCCTGAACGTTTGTATGGTGATAAAGGGCACTACTAGATGTTGACCTATGAGACGTTCAAAAACCTGGTAACTACAAAAACAACATGGCGGCCAAGCGAAGTTGAGACTTTTAAATAGACTTTTCTCGCGATTTCACCCTCCAAATGTAATGAAACTTGGTACAGAAAATGGCTATACACATTGTAATGCACTGGCATCTAATTTGGTTCAATTGTTTACATAACCTCAAAATGGCGGCTGTGCGAAATATTTCACTGGAATTCTAGATCTCCGAAACTATAACAGATATCACCCTGACATTTTTACGGTGATAAAGGGCACTGCTACACGTTTATCTATGTAACTTTCAAAAACCTGTAAAGTACAAAACGAACATGGCGGACAAGCGAAGTTGAAACATTTTAATAGACTTTTCTCCTGATTTAACCATCAGAACGCAGTGAAATGTGGTACAGTTAATGATAATACATATTGTAATGCATCTAAGTTAATTGTTTACATAACCTCAAGATGGCGGCTGTACGAAATTTTAAAATGAAGTTTTTATTTCTTGTGTCGTAATCATGCGATTGAAGTGAAAGTTTGAATAATGAAGCTACGCAATAATTTTCCTTTAATGGTACATAGGCTAACTCTATGGCCTATAGCCTACATATAACAGTCCAAAATGGCGAGCATCCGAAATATTTTGACTGTTCTCAACATCTATGAATCGTTTACAGCAATCAAACTGATTTTTATTATGTTCATAGAGGCTATGAACATAAGTTCACCTATAGGTCTTTCAGTAACCTGGTGAGCACAAATCCAACATGGTGACGACGCGAATTATAAATATTTAAATGGAAGTTTCTCGCGATTTAACCATCCGAGTGCAGTGAAACATTGCACGTTAAATGCTTATACAAATGTTATTCCACTGTCATATAATTTATTTCAATTGTTTTCATAACCACAAGTTGGCAGCTATGCAAAATTTTAAAATCGCGTTTTTACTTGTGTCCTAATCATGCGATTGAAGTTTGAATACCACACGTACACAATAATCTTCATGTAATAGTACATAAATAAAAATCCAACCGGGCGGCCATCTGAAATATTTAGACGGTTCTCAATATCTACGAATCTATCACAACAATCAGACTGAAATATCGTATGTTGATCGAGGCAATTAACATGAGTAGGATATATGAAAATAGGCTGTATAGTTCTTCACGGAACTAGTTCATTATGAGACAGATTCTCCAGCCAATCAGAGCTCATTCATAGACCATTTAGGTATGGATACCTTCGCGCATGCGCTAAAAATCCAACATGTCGGACATGATTTAAATAATTTGGAAGTTCAAATTGGATATCGGATCAACCATTGTAGTTACAATCCCACACACAAAAACAAAATCAGCACGAACCTTTACGGTAACAAGAAAATACTATGACGTATGCAAGAAATTTATGAATCTACGTCCAGAAGTTAGCTACACAGCATCCTTCTATATAAATTACTGACGTGGAAAGTTCACCGTCCATATGATCCTGTAAATAAACTGGCGAATATGAGACAAGAAATAGCACTGTACCTTAATATCCCCAACCCCAATTTCTACACAGCGCATTGCTTTCAAACGACTTCGGTGACAATATTAGTTAATGCTAGAGCTGGACGGCACTAGTCATCATGCAGGCTGTAAACAATAGCATTGCCAAGCAAAGTAAATGGTCTCTGCTTTCGAAATTCTTTGACTCACGCATGCGCTCTGTTCAGTAGCAAACCACCCAGCGCGCTCTGTTCACTAACTGAAGTTACTGAATCCCACAGATATTTATGAATATTAATGTTAAAACATATAATAAAGTTATAATTATCGTCGAACATAAACAGTCGTATGCAACTCGCCTATAATGGTTATTAAGACATTCGAATGGAAATTATAAAACTCGCTACGCTCGTTTTATGAACATACTCGTGGCTTAATTATTGCCATTATAGGCTCGTTGCATAATGTACTAGTGTGCGCCCCATGTGTAGAGACTACCCACCCAGCTCTAGTGCTATGCGTTCTGTACGCGACACAGTTCTGCCAGGGGCTATTATCTTGTTGATTTGTTTAAAAGCACGTTATAAACAAATATATTTCCGTTGACTTTTCAAGAAATGCAAGATTTTTCCTGCACTATTGAGACGATTTGGAAGATTTTGGTACAAGCCACACCTTCTAACTCCCTCTGGTTTAGGAGCTTGAGTTTTGTGAAACATACACCTTAGCGTATTATATAATAAGATTGGTGTTCGTTCTCTGTAAGTGCCCGTAGAATGTTAGTCTGCGTTTTCTAATCAAATCTGTGAGTCTGTGTGCTCGTATAACTCTTTGGTAGGTCTCTTCATCCATATGCCATCTCTGTATAATGCTCCAAATACTGTATTTCCGAGAATTTTACGTTCTACATTTTTAGCTGCTATGACGCCTGATGATCAGATTGTTGTGGTTTCTGTCGCATACAATGCTTCTGGTAGTAGACCTACGACTGGTTTGCAGTGTAAGTATGGTGTGTCGTGATACTGCATTTATTTATGTATGTTTGGTGTAACATATCACACAAGAGAAAATACAATGAAAAACACTAGTTTTTTCCAGAAAATAATCACTGCATGCATTATACAATAGGAGATGAAGGGACATTCTTCCACAATATGCAAGCCACAATGTAGGGAATTAAAGAGTCCCAAGAGGAGGCTTAAATAACTTTTCCTTTTAAAGACACACACTTACGTCATCCTCAAGGGCGCAACGTGCATGAAACATGCAAATGAATACTGGGAGTGAGAAGCTTCCCGTCGCATGATTTAATGTTATTACTAGCATGCCACGGCTTCAAGGGACTTGCACGCCATTCTGTCAGATTCACTTACTCCAATACTGTATTGCTGAGCAAGAAAACAGTTAATTCAGGAACAAGTCTTTTGACCAGTTTGATACAGCCCTCCACCTCCCCCTCCCTGTCCTGAGCTAATCGTTTGATCTCTACTTAACTACCATATCTTACACCCAAGGCCATCTGTTCAACATAATCAAACCTTGGTCTACCCCTCCAGTTCTTGTCCTAAACCCTTACATAACTAAGTTTGCTATTCCTGGGCGTGTGCGTATTTGTAAATTGGAGATAGGATTGAGAAGTATGCAGCCGTGGCCTTAAGTTAGGAACCATCCCAGCATTTACCTGGAGTAGAAGTGAAGGGGAACCACGGAAAACCAGGATGACCTCGGGAGGAATAAAACCCAACCTCTTCTCAATATTTTCACTAACACATTTCAAGCCCTAAGACCAGAATTAAATTTCTTGGTAGTGCCGGGAATGTAACCCGGGTTTCAACTGTGACACCCAAGAATGCCGGACCATTATCATTCTTACCATTACGGGCTAATGACCTAGATGTTAAGACAACAACCACCAGAATTCCCTACGAGTGGGGTATCAAATAAAACAGGAAACTTGCAGTTTTAGTAATAATAATAATAATAATAATAATGTTATTGGTATTATGTTACTTTTAACTACTCTGGCTTTTAGAGACGCCTGGGTGCCGGAATTTCGCCCCGAAGGGGATCTTTAACGTGTCAGTAAATCTACTGACACGGCTCCCTCGCATTTGGGCACCCTCAAATGCCAGCTGACTGCGCCAGGATACGAATCTGCAACCTTGGGCCAAGCAAGCGAGAACATTACCGCTGAGCCACGCAGCCAGCCTGCTCGTAGTTAATCTCGCGATTGGCGGCTTCGGTGGCGTAGTTGGTAGCATGCTGAGCTTCTATGCCCAAGATCGCGGGTTCAAATCCGGCCGAAGTCTTCGGATTTTTAAGAGCGTTAAAAATCCCTCAGTATGCCTTCCTTCGGAGGGGAAGTAAAGCCGGCGGTCCCATGTCGTAGATTTATGGCATGTTAAAGAAGCTTCCACTAATTACACCTGTGTGAAGCGAAATAGGTTACGAATGGAAACAACGCTCTTAGGTTCCTATGGTCGTTGCCAAGAGCCGACTGCGGTGGCGTCTGGTAGCTAAGTTCTGAACTAGTAGTCGTTGACGGTGCCATTGGCGAAAAAAGTAGGAACTATTTGAGAAATTCAAAAGTATGCAGTCCTTACTTGATTTCTTTAAGAAAGAAAAAAAAAACAGACACACACTAATACAGTCGTCACAATTAATACCGGTTATCAGACATATTCTACACACACCCAAAGTACACGGGGCTACATGACCGCGCTGTCGCAGCCCCTAAACTTAAGAACCAACCAATCTCGCGATCATGAGCCACGGGACCTCCTTTTTTTTACGTGGAATCCGAATCACAGGACATGGCATTTTACTTTGAAAATCTCACATGCATTGACTGGGAATCGAACCCGGTCCACCGTGGTGAGAGGCCAACAGCTTGACCACTGCGCCACCACGCCCCCGGGGTTTCAAATAGACTAGACAGACTGCCACTCCCACAAACGTTATGACATTTTAATGGCCGCCTCCACACAGCTACATACAAAGGGTCATAAACGATTCTCCACACCAAAACGCAGAGGTGGTCATTTTGAATGGTACCAGACTGGAATGTTTCATTGTAGCTGAGCAGCACTGTTGGTTGGTTGGTTCCTTAGATTAGGGGCTGCGACAACGCGGTCATGTAGCCCCGTATACTTTGGGTGTGTGTAGAATTTGTCTGATAACCGGTGTTAATTGTGATGGCTGTATTAGTGTGTGTTATCTGTGATTCAGGTAGAAGGACTGCAGACGATTCATTTTTTCAAGTAGTTCCTACTTTTGCTAACAAACGCTATCGTCACGACACCTAGTTGTGTACGTGGCTACTAAATGCCATCGCAGTCAGCACCTGGCAGCGAACGTTGGAACTAATATAGCGTTACCTTACCAACCTACAAAGTTTAGCTTCCACAAGTGGAAGGTTCTTTTCATGCTATAAATTTATGACATGGGACCGCTGGCTTTACTTCCCCTCCGAAGGAAGGCATACTGAGGGATTTTTAACGCTCTTGAAAAAAGACTACTTCGGCCGGGTTTGAACCCGCGATCTTGGGCATAGAAGCTCAGCATGCTACCAACTACGCCACCGAAGCCGCACAGAACGTGAGGTTAGGAACTTCTTAATGTTGTTTCAATTAGAGTGTCTGACATATTATCCTCTGGTGCTCACAAGTAGTAGTTGTTGATTCACTGAGGGGCTTTGTGACATCGTAGTCTTGTAGCCTCGTGTACTTGCGTGCGTGTGTGTTTGTGGAATTTGTCTGATAACTTTTACACGAGAAAGAAGAAATGTTCTCGAATTATTAAGTATAAACATACAAAATTCAGTCGTTTGCCTACAATCCGAAGATTGATTTTATTTAAAATTTTGTTTCTATTATTTAGCTCTGGGGGGGATTGATCCCCCTAATCATCCCCCGTAGTTACGCCACTGACGCGGCCATACGAAGTGCACCAGATAAACCAGCCATAAGAGTCTAATGTCGGGGAAAATGAGTATAGATACTCGAGTTTAGAGGTCAATAAAACCTTTACCCTTAGTCTTGCATAAGAACAACCTACACCCAAATTTTCCTTGTTTTATTTGTCGTTTAACGATATAGTGTAAATATTTGCATTGTATCTCGTTAAAATTTTATAGCAGATTGAACAAAAGAAAGTACCGGTTTTTCTTGCCAAGTTCACGGAGCGCTCACTTAGAATGATCATTACGTTAAAAGTATTGATCTGATCGTAACGAAACTTTAATACCTCTTAAAGGGACTTATTGTTAACGCGTATATGACGTTTTAATCTGATCTGACGTTTCTTAAAATAGTTGTTGTGAATTTTGTAAAACAACTTTTTTTCGGGCCTGGGTGGTCATAGCAGTATGAAATGTGGCTTGTTATGAGGCTCATAGCAATGCAAGGCTTAACTTAAAACTACAGTACATTTTATCTACTTAGATTGAATAACCTCACAACCTTGAGTGCTATTGACGTATGAACTCAGTTGTTACCGCAGAAATCTCATGTCGGAGCGAGACAATGACTAGCGGTAGCACTCAATAATTACATACATACCCCCTTCACATTCCTACGTCAACCACAATTAAGTGCACGCCAACACGACAGCGCCTACAGCAACCAACGACGGTGAAAGCATGAAAAATTTACTTTACTTCAAAATTGTACCTTTCTTCCGTACACAACAGGAGAAGGGACCAGAAGATGTCGCAGTTTGAGATCGGTTCTCAAGAAATGGTGAGAACATATGACTTAACCAAACGCCACGACCACCTCCTTCCCAATCCTTATCTTAACTACAAATACACACACTAATACAGCCAGCACAATAATATAGGTTAACAGACAAAATCAGACACACAAGTACACGGGATTAAGGACCACGATGTCCAAGTCTCTTCAAAGAAACAACAACAACAACGCTCCAACCTGAATGTTCCCGTAGGTACCTTTACTTGGATTTAGAGATGTATTCTTTAGAAAGTAAAACTAATCGATGACCTCCAGAGAGCACGGAACGACAAAACATTTCCTTACCGTACTAAGGAAGGAAGTAAGTGAATCTCCACAGAGAAAACGCGCCAACGTTAGTGGCCTCTCCATTACAAGGTTGATTAACTTTTACTCTGAGGTATGTTATAGAGTAAACGGCACACTTATCAAGCTAGGACAAGGTGGATATGTAAACACGCCATGCATCTTCAGCATGATCCCCGGGTGTCATTACGAGAGAAACCTTTGACCTCCCCACGAGGAGCAACGAGTCGAATAAACAGATTATTTCCTGTTATCAGCATTCCATTTCTTTCTCTCTCTCTCTCTCTCTCTCTCTCTCTCTCTCTCTCTCCGTTAAATACACAGAACTCCTTGACATCGTCTGATCGCTGTGCGTGCTTTGACTTAATAACTCATACCTGCCAAGTAAGTTAAATGTTTTTGAACATCGAAGTTTTGTTCCGAACAATATAAGGAATCCCAAATTACGTGTGCATGCACACGAAAAGGTACTATTTCATGGCTTCATATTTTAGGAGTTCATCCAATTGATTGATCCCACGTAAACGCCATACTGAGGCACAGCAAGAGAAAAAGGTTTTATTGCGTAGGAAGTTATAAACCATGTGACACGCGCCTCGTGAGAGTTCCATCCCTCCCTCCTGCTAAGGCAACGTAACAGGTCATATTCGTTATAATCTATAATTAAAATAAATATATTTAGCTATAATTACAATATTATAATTTACCATGATGTAACAGTTAATTTGACAGATGAAAATATCTGTCACTCCTGATTTTAAGACATACCGGATTGAAGGAGGCCTTTGCCCTGTAAGGATGTGATGTGTTTTTGTAATTTGTAATTTTATAATATTCTATTATATTTTTGAGACAATATAAGGGCTTTGTTTATGAAATTATTTATAACTAAAATATATTTTCTCGTTTGTAGAGTAAAGATATATTGTTTCGTTAGTAGACTAATGGATCTAATTTTCTTTTGGCACCATTAAGCCAACCCTGCTTTTATTCATACCCATTAACGTCATGAGCGACCATATAAGCATATCTTTTCGCGCGACCACACAACGGTTAAAGACTGAATTAAGTTTGTTTCACTGATCGAATCCTGGCACACAGTCAGTTGGCATTTGAGGGTGTGCAAATGCGAAAGATCCGTGTCAGCAGATTTATTGGCACGTTAAAGATCCCCTTCGAGACAAAATTTTGACACCACGGCGTCTCTAAAATTCTCAGTAGTTAAAAGAGACGTAAAAACATTAGTATCATAATTATTAGGCCTATTACTATTATTATTACATTACATTAGGCTAGGCGAATCGGCCAAAACTAAGAACCACGCAAATATTTAATTTCCTTCTCATAGTTCTTTCTTCCTTTCTCTTCCTCCACACTTCCTTTATTCTTTCAGAGTGTTTCGCCTTTCTCTCTGCTGTCCATCTTCCTCCCCTGCGTTCTCTCTATTCTCCCACAAGAACCTCTATGTTCGAAAGTATTTCTCCGAATTGTGTTCTGTCTCGACAGTCATCTGTAATTCCTAGCCTTCGGAGTTCTTCCTTCATCTGCTTGGTGTAACCCCCTTGGCTGTTCAGATTGTATATTTTATCAAAAATTATTATTATTATTATTTTACATCATTATACCCTACTCAGGAGCACGGTTGAACCTGCTTAGCTGATGTGTTGGCCTTCTTTTCCTCCAAAATCTCTTCATTCTCTCGCTAAGCCTCTTCCTTCGTTCTTCTGACCAAGTTATAATGGCTGTGGTGTTGGGTTTGTCGCCAAATGGTGATTGTCGATTTTGGTTCTAAAATTACATCTGTCCTGTACAATGTCTTATGAGATGTTGATTTCCCGGATATCTGTTTCAATTTCACAAAGCCAGTTGTTCTTGTTTTTTAATGAAAGGGCTAAGTTGATAATTCTTTTAGTTAGTCTGTTATTGTCCGTTCTGATAATATGCCCGTAAAATTTCAATCGTCTTTTCCGAAAAGTGTGAGAAATTATTATTATTATTATTATTATTATTATTATTATTATTAGTTTGTGTAACTGTAATTATTGGGTTCAAGGAGTGAGGAAATTGCCCGACACTTGGCATGGAATAGGCCTACCATTCTGGAGTTTTACAGTAAGCAAGTGTGAAAGAAGATTGAACAAGTAGTTCCGTGAAGAACTATACAGCCTATTTTCATATATCCTACTTATGTTAACTGCCACAATCAACACACAAAATTTCAGTTTAATTGCTGTAACAGATTCGTAGATGTTGAGAACCGTCTAAATATTTCAGATGGTCGCCAGGTTGGATTTTTATTTTTGTACTATTACATTAAGATTATTGTGTACGTGTGGTATTCAAACTTCAATCGCATGATTAGACAACAAGAAGTAAAAACGAGATTTTAAAATTACGCACAGCAGCCATCTTGTGATAATGCAAACCATTGAAATAAATTAGATGCCAGTGGATCAACATTTGTATAAGCATTTAACGTGCAACGTTTCACGGCACTCGGATAGTTAATTCGCGAGAAACGTCCATTTAAATATTTATACTTCGCGTCGCCGCCATGTTGGATTTGTGCTCACCAGGTTCCTGAAAGTCCTATAGGTGAACATATGTTCATAGTCTCTACGAACATAAAAAAAAAATTCAGTTTGGTTGCTGTAAAAGATTCATAGATATTGAGAACTGGCTAAATATTTCGGGAGCTCACCATTTAGGAGTGTTATGTGTATAGGCCATAGAGTTATGTACCATTCAAGGACAATTATTGCCTAGCTTCATTATTCAAAATTTCACTTCGATCGCATGATTACGACACAAGAAATTAAAACTTAATTTTAAAATTTCGCACAGCCGCCATCTTGAGGTTATGTAAGCAATTGAATTAAATTAGATGGCAGTGCATTACTATCTGCAAAATCAATTACTGTACCACATTTCACTGCGCTCAGAGAGTTAAATCACGAGAAAAGTCTATTAAAATATTTTAAATTCGCTTGGTCGCCATGTTCGTTTCGTACTTTACAGGTTTATGAAATATACACAGGTATACCTGTATCAGTACCCTTTATCACCGTACAAAATTGCAGGGTGATATCTGTAATAGTTTCGGAGATATAGAATGTCAGTGAAATATTTCGCACAGCCGCAATTTTGAGGTTATGTAAACAATTGAACTAAATTAGACTCCAGTGCATTAGAATGTGTATAAACATTTGCTGTACCAAGTTTCATTACATTTAGATAGTTAAATCGCGAGAAAAGTCTATTTAAATATCTCAACTTCGCTTGGCCGCCATGTTGGTTTTGTAGTCACCAGGTTTTTGAAAGTCTCATAGGTGAACTTCTAGTAGTGCCTTTTATCACCGTACACAATTTCAGGGCGATATCGGTAATAGTTTCGGAGATATTGAACGCTAGTGAAATATTTCGCACAGCCGCCATGTTGGATTGGAGAGACGTAACAAAATTTGAAGGGCACGGTCGAGGTCGCCGGGAATAGTGCTATGAACTTCACGAGTTTCATTGAAATCGCTCCAGCCGTTTCGATTTTATTAGGGGGGGACACACACACGAATCACACACACACGCACACACACACACACACACACACACACACGCACACACACACGGACAAAAGGTGATCTCATAAGCCTATTTTTTCAAAATTGAAAATAGGGTAAAAATGGTCGCACTCCGAATGGCCACTGACGTCGAGATTCTAACACCTGAACGAGTAGCTACTAGCCGTGGAGCTTGTCTAAGCACGCTTGGTTTCACTGCTGTATAATATTTACCTCCAGAGGAAGTCTTTCCATGGATGATTAGCTCCGGTACACCACGCCGCTTCGGCTTGAAATTTTTAGGAATGCAGGATGAAAGATTAAAAAATTCCTAGCGCAGACAGCTAGTTCGAATCCTGATCTCTTGCGCTACTGGTTAAGTGATGGCTCTTAACATCTCAAAGAGTATTGATTCAATCACGGGCCAGTCCAGGTGTTTAAATGCGTCAACTTAATATCAATAGATTTGATGATGATGATGATGATGATAATTGTTGGTTTAAGGGGCCTAACATCTAGGTTATCGGCCCCAGTCATCAATAGATTTACCGGTAAGTAAAATAACTCATCCAGGGCGAAAATTCCTTCACCTTGGCGTCTCTAAAGGAATATTAACCTTTAAGCTTTTATGTCGGAAATATTCTGACATCACGATTTCCGTTGCACTCATATAGGAAGCGTTCCGAGCTCATGTTTACTGCAATATTAGCGAGTTTTAACAGCAGCTAGCGGTCTTCGGACGATATCTACATAGAATTTAGAGAATTCATGGCCTTCTGAACATAATTATTAGGAGAGTTTGGGCTGGTAATCTGCAGATATTGTATAGAACACTATGACAAAGCCGAAAGGCGCAAAAATAGCCGCACACAAATACAGTGGGAGAGCTGTACCAGTATTAGCGCAATTGTGAGTGGTTTGTATTTGAGTGAAAATGCTTGTCTTTCAGAGCTTGAGTGAGTATCAGGTGCTTCAGAAATATCCAGTGAATCTGAAGTTGAAAAAGGCTTTGGTCCATCCGACAGACTGGGCAACCTGCAAGCATGACTAATAGAAATAAATTCTAAATATTCTATTCGTCATGCTGCAAGCTTACTCACGCTGATTTTATGAAGTTACCGCATACTTTTACTTCAGGTCACCTACCACCGGCTATTCTCTTTCAACGATAGATATTTTTAACGAACGAAACATTGAAGGAGATATTGGATGGGACAAAAAAATGGTAGGCTATGTTAAGAACATTTCAAGGGAAACAAATTGGGAAAGTGTCCAGCTGAACAAATTCGAGTGCGAAGGGTTAAACATTATTGATATTATTTTCATAGGGTTATTTTCCTTTTCAGGGGGGCAGACTGATGCTGACTTTTTTTTTTTGCCATGAAGGGAATATTAAACATGCTTTTATTGGTAACTCTTCAGTCGGTCAACTCGAATTTGCCCAGTGATTGGAGGGGGGGGGGGGGGTACAATGTATATAGTATTTAAATGACCCCAACAGAAAATCAGGAGTGGAGTCCCTAAGGCGGTGAGCTCCTGCAGCTGCCTTGGATTGGCTCTGTCTTTCCTACGGAAGCTACATGCAAAGTCGAGATAGGGGAATCGTTAAGTCTGGGTAACCAAAGCTATCCATATTTTCCTGCTCAGGCTTTTACCATCTTGGAGAGGACACATCAGTGAAGCCGCAAGAAAACGGTACATGACGGGAAGTGGTAGTTACCAGTTATTATTGGCGTAAGACTCGAGCGTCAGGGGTCACTACCGGCGGTGGGAGAGGTCATTGCATCTCACTGGACAGCAACCGCTCGGCTCATGCATGGCCAATACGGTGTTGTCCCGGCACAACTTTTCTGTTTCATTGGGTGTGCGAAAGTCATTCGACAAGCAGGTGGAAATCTTACACCAGGCACAACTAAGGCGATCACCAAAAATTAATTGTCGACATTACAGAGGGGACTGCCACTCTCGGGGTAGCTTAATTGGCCAATCAAGACTCCGCAGGAACTAAACCAATGTGCTACACCTTCGTCTTACCAGGATATGAGAATGCCTAAATAAATCTACCTAGATACTGAAACCGGGTTTTCGGTATGTCTTTAAGACTGCTCTGATGCAACTCTATATATCTCCCTGTCCTGAGCTAAATTTTTATCTCTACATATTTATATACGAAGGTGGATCAAAAAGTTAGTTGCACTAACGCGCTGCAGCAGCGCGCTGTGTGTCGCAAGGGTGGGCACAGCGGAGAAAGGGACAGACACTGCCCACGCATCTGTTAGGCAGGTCGCTGTGGTGTCTCGTCTTGTATGGTGTGAATAGCGGCCAAAAGCAATGGCGCGTCGACTGGAAGCTCACTCCAAATATGAGGTGCGTGCGACAATCCGATTACTATGGGCCAAAAGGAAGAATTGCACGGATATTCATCGTGAAATTAGTGCTCTGTATGGGGAGCGGGCCATTTCCCGGGAAGGGATCGTAAAGTGGTGTCAGCAATTCGAAGCCGGACGCACGGATATCACGGACGAATATCGCGAGGGCAGGCCCGCAACGTCGAGGACCCGTGCAAATGTCAACAGTGTGAATGCGATCATTAGACAAAACGGTGGTCGACATTCCCAGACCGATGAGGGGATTAAGGCTGCTGTCTCCGTGTGGTTGCAGAACGATGGAGGAACTTTCTGTGCATCCGGCATCGACGAGTTGGTTGTCCGTTCACAGAAATGTTTGGAGTCTCTTAACAATGTGGAAAAGTGACGTTACATTGTATGTCGTTATAGGCGTGTTGCTGTTGTATAGGTGGTGTAATAAATGGCCATAACTGGGAAGTGCAACTTACTTTTTGATCTGCCCTCGTAATTGAATTCTGTGATTTGCTTGTTTCGTAGCAGGTTATGGATTGCGCCATCTGGTCACCCACCCTGCTGGCAGTGCACAGGCCATACGGGACGAAGACGAGCTATAGCGGCAGTCCAGGCTGAGCGTGTGATCTCTGCGACATATTTTTCTGAAAGATACCATGTGTTGAGGGTGTAGCAATATCCAGGGTGCACCCGAAGTGGTGGCGCTACATACACCCTGCCCCCTTGAGGGCCTTGTGCAGAAGGCAGGAGATAACAGGAAAAGAAAAAGAAGGCTGATCTCTTGAAGAATGAGGGTATCAGAAAAGACGAGACAAGGGCCAATTACGGAGGGGAAAGTGAAAGACTCCCTAGGTCTCGGTTACCCTAATACCACCGAGGTTGGAAGAGAACAAGAGCTGACCAAGAGAGGTCGACAGGAAAGAAGACAGAGGAGCGCGGCACAAGTAAGTAGAAGCAATGCCGGACTCAGCTGGGGTTCCGTGGTCACCAACCCACGTCCCACTAGATGATAGCCACTGGATGGACGTGTGATCTAACGATATGAGTCGGCGGAGCGCGTAATCCACCGACTGAACCGGGTACTTGCGCCCGCGATCTGCACCAGTCACAGCCGGCTTAACTTGCCATGTTTACTCGCGCGCACGTATATTGATGACCCTGTACCTCTTCATTTGTTATTCTGTCTACCCATCTAATATTCAACTGAAAAGTTACAATATTATTGCTAATAAGACTAGACTGAAAAATAATAAATAATGTCATTGGTTCTTCGTCTCTTTTAACTACTGGGCCCCCCAGCGGCTCACATCTAGTGGGACGTGGCTTGGCGACCACGGAGCCCCAGCTGAGTCCGGCATTGCTTCCACTTACTTGTGCCGGGCTCCTCTCCGTCTTCTTTCCTGTCGACCTCACTTGGTCAACTGTTGTTCTCTTCCAACCCCGACGGTATTAGGGTATCCAAGGCCTAGGGAGTCTTTTCCTTTCCCGCCTTAATTGGCCCTTTTCTCATCTTTCGAGATACCCTCCTTCTGCGAGGGGGCAGCCTTCTTTTCCTTTTCATGTTATTTCCTGCCTTCTGCTCAAGGCCCTCAAGGAGGCAGGGTGTATTTAGCCCCACCACTTCTGGTGCACCCAAGATATTGCTACACCCTCAGGGGCTCACGACTGATGAGTTCGGGAGTTGGCGACCCTGAGGGATTCCTGAGCTGGGTCCAGTTTTCACTCTTTTATCAATTACCTCTGGGGCGGACCCTCTCCTCTTTCACTTTCCTATCTGTCTTTCATGGCTCTCCTTCCTTTCAAGTCCCTCAATACGCATTCTTCGAGGGTTGAGCGTCTTTCTTTTCCTCCTGTCTTTTACTTGCCTTATTCTCCTCTTGTTTTCCATTTCCTCTTCTTGTAGGAAGTTAGTAGTGAGTTTTTAATTATAGTTTACTTTTCATTATCTTCACGATCACCCAAACCATTAGGGGCCGATAACCTAGGTGTTAGGCCCCTTAAACAACAATGATCATCATCATCTAACTACACGGGTTTGTAGAGACGCCGGGTGCCTGCATTTTGCTCCGAAGGGGATCTTTTACGTGCCAGTAAAACTGCTGTCACGGCTCCCTCGCAATTGATTGCACCAGGACACGGTCCTGCAACCTTGGGAGCAGCAGGCTGAACCACGCAGCCAGTCACACTGAAAAATATGTGTTGGTTGGTTCCTCAGTTTAAGGGCTGCGACAACGCAGTCATGTAGCCCCGTGTACTTAGGGTGTGTGTAGAATTTGTCTGATAACCGGTGTTAATTGTGAGGGTGTATTAGTGTGTGTTATCGGTTTCTAATTCAAGTAAGGACTGCAGACATTTAATTTTCAGGTAGTTCCTACTTTTGTTACAATACGCCACCGTCCACGACAAATAGTTCTGAACTTGGTTACTAGACGCCACCGCAGTTGGCTCCTGGCGACGAACGTTGGAACCTATAATTTAGATTCACACAAGTGTAATTAGTGGAAGGTTCTTTTACATGCCATACATCTATGACATGAACCCGACGGCTTTACTTCCCCTCCGAAGGAAGACATAGCCTACTGAGGGATTTTTAACGCTCTTAAAAATCCGACGACTTCGGCCGGGTTTGAACCCACGATCTTGGGCATAGAAGTTCAGCATGCTATCAACTACGCCACCGAAGCCGCCAGGAGTTTCAAAGTTCAAAGTTGGTGGAGATTATGTCTTCAAAGCAATATATATATCATCAGTTTTCCTGTAACACTACATGATCCAATTATCCTATCCTCTTTTCTGCTGCACCAACAGTCCAAGTTTCACTTCCATAGAGTGGCACGCACCAGATAAATGCTTCTAAAAGGCTACTCCTGTGGGGGTCCGGGCGGGGACACCTAGAGCCCGCCCATGAGCCAGCTTGGTGTCCTAGACGAAACCCCACACAAGACACGACACAAACCTAGAAGAATTGCAGACTTCAAAAATAACTTGCATGTAAGTGCACTGAAATGTCTACGAACTGCGCTGGGATTCGATCCTCCAACCTTGAAGACAGCGAGAGAGAACCTTGCCAATTACACCGCATACCGGAGCGTATAGGTTCTTGAAGAATGGGAGAATGTCATTGTGGAATACACCTACACTTTGCTGGCACCACAATGTAGGACTCCCGAACTATAATTACCTAGCCCACACAGAAAGAGGTCGACACCAGGTGACATGATGTGTTACCTCCATTGGGGGACATTCGCAATCAAAATTCACTCAGCCGTAGTTGCATTCTCATGGCCTGGGATTTGATGGCGTGGTGGAGGTCTGAAAGATTACAGTAAGTAAAGTCATGTAACCCAGTGACCCGTTACACGTTCTCAAAATTGACCATTAGGGTGACTTGCATGTCAACGATACCGTTCCACTACCTCAAATCAGAATTACAATTTCATGGTAGAACGTACATCCGAAGTATTTATTATTATTATTATTATTATTTTTTAGCGTATGGCTTTTAGTGCCGGGAGTGTCCGAGGCTGTAGCTGCTTCAATGTGGACACCCATGGGGTGAGTTACAAGTTCGTTCAATTTCAAGTAGTTCCAACTTTCGCTCCAGATGTCACTGAAACCTAGTGGTGAACGCTGGAACTTTGATAGAGCGTTTCAACGAAATCTAACCTGCCCATTTGGCTTCACACAAGTTGAATTAGTGGAAGGTTCTTTTACATGCCATAAATCTATGACATGGGACCGTCAGCTTTACTTCCCCTCCGAAGGAAGGCATACTGGAGGATTTTAACGCTCTTAAAAATCTCTTGACTTCGGCCGAGTTTGAACCCGCGATCTTGGGCATAGAAGCTCAGCGTGCTAGCAACTACGCCACCGAAGTGATAGCCACGCATGCTAATGACATGAGAATGCCGAAAAGAATGTTATACGTAGCATAATATGCACTCAGCCTCGTGAGGACAAACTGAGAATAGGTGGGTGTGATTCGCACCTCAGCCATCATGGAAGTGGTATTTCGTGGTTTCCCCCACTTCGCCTTTCACGGTAAATACCGGGATGGTTGCTCACTAAGCCCACGGTCGCCTCCTTTCCAATACTCACCTGAATTACAAATACACACACTAATACAGCCATCATAATAACACAGGTTATCAGACACAATTCAACACCCATATACACAGGGCTGAAAGGCCACGATATCCAAGCCCCTCAAACGAAAACAAAAACATAATAACAATAACAACAACAACGTATTTATCATATTTGAATAAACCTTCACAGTCTTAAGCAATAAAAATGATTTCTGAGCGGATTTGTTGACTTATGCATTTTCAACATTTCTTCTCCGCTCTGAACGGTGTAAGAGTCGAGCGCTCTCTAATACAAGTTGCAATTCTTTGGGAACAATGAACTTTCTTGTCAATGTCGTAATGTGCAGCCGATTATCGATAACATTTTTATGTCATAAAATTGTTCCTACAGAGCTGTTGTGAATTGACGTCATTACAAGCAATCGTGCATTGTGAAGTAATCCGTCCTACGTTGGTCGCACGAAGCCACCATAAAGCAACTCTCTCTCTCTCTTTCATTGAACTATTAGAATACACAAGTCCCCACCAATATATATTTAAATCTATAATAATTTTAATAATTTTCAGCGGTTCGGTGGCGTAGTCTGTAGCATACTGAACAGCTATGCCCAAGATCGCGGGTTCAAACCCGGTCGAAGTCATCGGAATTTTTAAGAGCGTTAAAATCTTTTAGTATGCCTTAATTCGGAGGAAAGTAAAGCCATAGTCATAGATTTATGGCATGTAAAAGAACTTACCACTACAATTAATTGGTAGAGTGTAGCCAAAATGTGTTGGTCATTTGGTTAGAAACGTTCTATCAAGTTCCAAAGTTCACCGCTGGGTGTCAGTGACAGTGACGTCAGGTAGTCAAAGTTGGAACTACTTCAATTGAATTGAAATACCCTGCTATGGCCATTGGCTGCAATTCATCTCTCTATATATAAGAATGAAAGTTTGTCTGTTTTTTCTGAATTTCTACGGAAATTTGCGTTATTTACGCGTTTCCGACTGTTTTATGACGGATGTGCGCGAAAATATTTTTTTGTCGGTCTGTCTGTCTGTCTGTCTGTCTGTGCCTGTATGTCTGTCTGTCTGTCTGTCTGTCTGTCTGTCTGTTTGTCTGTGGACAATTTTGTTCCCTTATAACTCGAGAACGGCTGGGAGGATCAAAGTCAAATTTGGTACAGATATCCTTCAGAGGCACGACACTACTCATTGATGTAACTCTCCTCTGAACCTCTCATAAAAGGGGGCCTACCTCCTTAAAATACTTGCTGAATAGGCGTAGAAGGGCGAGACAAAGCTCACTTTCAGCCCCTCAATGTGAGAAACGAAACTCTGAACCCTAAAGGGCCCCGAAACCCACATTTTAAGGCCCTAAAACCAACAGTTTTTGAGATATTCCCAGAAAATTAATTTCATTTAATACAATAAGGAAGGAAAGCAAGTCGGTAACCATGGCAACAGAAACTCACAGGTCCATCTATTGCTGTAAGACGCAATACAATTCCATTTATTACATTACTAAGATAGTTTGCAAACGGCTATAAGGTTATAACTAGGGCTCGGATTCGAGCATATTTGCATATTTTTTTCCTGAATAGTACACATTGAAAGAAGCCTTTCGGTGGTATTTGCACCTCTCTGGGACCAACATAATTGACATTTATCGAGCATATAAATGCATAAAACCGCGGTTTTCAGAATAGAAGCATAAAAATGCATATTCTTGTGGTTTTCGTCTAAATAGTTTGTTTTTCTTCGAATTCTCCCCCGAATTCGGGCCCTGGCAATCCTTAAGGTTTGAAAACAGAAATAATTATTGAAAAGCTTATCTGGTGCGAATAATAGAACCGCAGGCTTTTAACCTTTTGTGAGGTCGTTCTCGTTATTGACACTTTATTGACTGATTTAAGAAAATCATTCAAAACTGAAAACATAGAAAATGCCTTGTTGTATAGACTAATGCAGATCTATTTCATTGACTCGCCTAATTCTGAACATTTTGTAAATGAACTTTTAAACTGTATCTTTTATAAGAGCACTTCTCTTATATATACTTGCAAAACTTGAATGCGAGTATATCGCAGTGTATCATATGTATCATATATACAATTAGGAAATAAAGCTCGTATTTAAAGGTATGTTATTGGTTCTTTAGTTTCACTTTCCTTTCTACAGTTTTTCACGGTGTTTTTCGAGCATATTCTACATATTGAACCGCATAAAATGGGGGTTTCGAGCATATCTATCGAGCATATAATGGGTTTATAATGGGTTTATCAAGCATTTAATGGAGTTTTCGAGCATATCTGGAGATTTTATCGAGCATATCGATCCGAGCCCTAGTTATAACGGAACTAAATTAAGCTGTAAAATCCATCAATACATATAATGCGCTCAAGGGGGTCAAGGGGTACACTAGAATTTTTGCACGCGATTTACACGTATTGGTGTGGTACGGAAGGTCTATCATATCCTTATCTCTATATTGTTATGTTATTATAATTATTATTATTATTATTATAATACTACGGCCTACAACGACGAGACAATGCTCATTTTCAGCCCCTTGGTGTCAGAAACAAAACTCAGGGCCACTAAACAGCCGTAAAGGGTCCCCGAAAACCACATTTTAAGGCTCTAAAACCAAGAGTTTCTGAGTTATTCCCAGAAAGATAATTTCATTTAATAAACTAATGTAGGAATGCAGGCCAGTAACCATGAAAACAGTGTCTCAAAAAGTTACATCCAACTTTCCATCTATTTCTGCAAGAAGTAATGCCACTCCATTTATTAAATTTCTGTGAAAGTTTGCAAATAATGCGCTTAAGGGGGTCAAGGGTTACCCAAGATTTTTTCACAAGATTTAAACGTGCGCTATGTCGTACAGAAGGTCTATTATATCTTCAAACAGCAACATTATTTTCAAAAATTTCTGTATTGAAATATGAATATCTATGACTTTAGTCATTTTTCCAAGTTGAAATAGTTTCTTTTTTATTTTATTCTTTTGCTTTTAGGAATTTGGGCCATTGTAGGCTAAAAACCTGAATTTTCACGCACCACAAGCCTTTATAATTTATTAAAAGGGTCTTCCTCTGGATGCGGACTTGACACAACAGTGAGGGTCAGTTTTTATGTGACGTGTATTGCGTTTCGTCTACGAGGTTTTCAACTTTATTTTCACGTCAGGAAGTACACGTTAGGTAAATTACTTTCAGAGCATATTTCAACTAATCATTTATCTTGTCGACAAACTGGTTCCACGTCCCTAACCATTGCAACAGTAGCTCAATTGATTACGTCTGGTTATTAATACCGAAAACCGTTCGAAGAATGGGTACTTCTGCTAGTTCAAGTACCAAATAATGATTTTTCCTGTATGGAAGACGTTCAAGACTCAGGAGAAACCTTACCAGTGCATTAATGGTGGGCTATAAGTGGTAAAGAGAATTACGAGGTCATAAAATTATAAAGAGAAATATAGAAAGAAACATAAAAATGAAAATAAAAACTACGCATAAACATCGCTATATTTAAACAAAGATTGTTTTATTGAACTTATTTATAATCTAAATGAAATACCAATGGCTATTTAATAAATGTAATACACCTCAGTCAATAAAAATAAATTAGGATACATTTAATTAATGGAATGTACCAGTTTCGACCATATCATGGCCTTCTTCAGCGATGTTGTGAAAGAGAAAAGAAACTAATGTTATTACGAGCAAAGCTATGTTAATATTTAACTTGGTTGTCTCTGAATTTCTTTATAAAAATAGTTAAAAACAGATCTGTAGCCTACCAAATGTGGGCTTTAATTTGATGTTGATAAAAATATTTTTGCGAAAATTACATATTATCTAAATAGTTGGTATTTGTATATTCTTATAAATCAATCTTAACATTTTTGAAAATATCACAGGGTGTAAATAGTGCTTTATGTAGAACAATTTTCGTCAGAAAAACAGGTAATAGTACATTATGCAATAATTTTACCATTTTAGGCGAGTTGCATACGACTGTTTATGTTCGACGATAATTATAAATATTTTATGTTCAAACATAAATTTTCATAAATATCTGTCGAGTTTTATGTACTGAACAGAGCGCATGGGCCACAGAGAATACCTTGTATTTGACATGGCCTCCTCGAATACCCCACTATGATACGAGCCACGCAGTGAAATTTAAAATAGGAGGCCGTGGAAGTCAGTGCAGGTGCAGTGCTATCCTTACCTAATTGGTCATACCACCATTTCTTGAGCTCTATTTGTTGGGAGAAACTGTTTGATAATGAAAAATAGTGTTATAATGACCCTCACCATGATACAGTTTTCTGACATATAATATTTACATTTCGACATAAAATATTATTAACGAAGCTTTGTAATTACATTAGTTTGTTTTCTTTTTAACAACGCCGCAGAAATTGGTACATTTCATTAAATTTATTGACTAAGGTGCAATAATTTTATTAAACTCCCATTGATATATTTTTTAGATTAAACCTCAATAATTAAAACTGTTAGATATGGTTAAGGTCATCAGTAGCCTACTTATTTATAGTGTTAATTCTATTTTATTTTATATTTATTTTTATAATATTCATTTATTTTCATGTAACTTAATATTCATTTTTTAAATCTTTATTGTTTTATATTTTACTAGCAACCCACCCCCGGCTTAGTACGATATTTTTAACGGTTCACCCAGCGTAAGCTTAAAAGGCGCAGGTTTTTCTTAAGACTCGATTCACTGAAATCGTTATTACTCTGCTTCCTTTGATTGTTTTTCTACAGAATCCTTCCTTAAGAAATCCTTTACAGAATGGTAAAAACCACATCAAAATCCATTCAGTGATTCTCGAGATTACCCGTTACATCCAAGAATCGGGGACTTTGTTTTATACTATGCAGAGATAAATACTTTCCATCAGCCCCGTAAAGGGAAACTACGAATCACAGATTTTTCTTATGGATTTATCTCTCTTCTCTGTAAATGACGACCAAGTTCTTATTAATTAGGTTTATTGGTATCTACGAAAATAATTCATCGACAGTTAAGCACACGACAAAAACTCGGCATGAGGCCACATAAAATGCCTCAGCGGGCTGGGTATGACCTGCAGCCCACATGTTGTCCACCCTGTCCGAGAGTATTCCATGACAATGTGTAACGAAAACAAAGTAGCTCCAAAGTCAAATATCTCTTTCTCTGTTACTAATGGCTATTTAATCTCCTCGTCATTTAAATTGCAAGCGGCAGATTAGCTTTACAAAGAGCTGTGTACAACACGACCGCTAGCATCCTCCATATATAGAACCGGAACATGTGTAATATCCTACTGGGAATGATGTAATACTTCCGATGGTTTCCTAGAAAACAGGCATTGGACTGCGGAGGCCAGGAAAGAGGAGCATTGAGTGTATTGGGAGATTGCAGCGAATTTATGTTACTATACTTGGGACTCAGCAGAAAGATCTTCCAGTTCTGAATTAAAATGCGGCGAACAGAAGTCTTGGATGTCCCCGAACGCATGTATCATTAGTCATTACCAGTAACGGATGTCCCTTTGCAAATGTTATTTTTGTAGGAGAAAGATCCTAGGACTTTCCAATAGGCTACAGTTAAACGACATCCAAGAAATGCACTCAACCCTCGAAGAATGCGTATTGAGGGACTTGGAAGGAAGGAAAGCCAGATAGGAAAGTGAAAGAGAAGAGGGTCCGACCCAGAGGTAATGAATAAAAGGGGGAAACCGGACCCAACTCAGAAATCCCTCGGGATCGCCAACTCCCGAACTCACCAGCAATGAGCTCCTGAGGGTGTAGCAATATCTGGGGTGCACCAGAAGTGGTGGGGCTACATAAGTTTTACACCCTGCCTCCTTGAGGGCCTTGAGCAGAAGGCAGGAGATAACATGAAAAGAAAAAGAAGGCTGACCACTCGCAGAAGGAGGGTATCAGAAAAGATGAGTCAAGGGCCAATTAAGGCGGAAAAAGAAGAGACTCCCTAGGCCTCGGATACCGTAATACCGTCAGGGTCGGAAGAGAACAAGAGTTGACCAAGTGAGGTCGACAGGAAAGAAGACGGAGAGGAGCCCGGCATAAGTAAGTGGAAGCAATGTCGGACTCAGCTGGGGCTCCGTGGTGGCCAACCCACGTCCCACTAGATGTGAGCCCCTGGGGGGTGGATCCATGACAATGCTCGGCCACATATGGCTCAACTCTCACAGCATCTGTTCAGCAGGAGTTCGGCTGATTGCTGTTTGATCATCCGCCAAACAGTCCAACGATTTCCATCTTTTCTTGCATATGAGGAAATCACACTGACGAAGAGTTGAAGACTAATGTCATCCGCTGGTTCCATTCCCAGGTGGCAGACTTCTACTTCACAGGAATTCAAATGTTGATCACACGATATGACAGGTGTTTCAATGGTTGGTTGGTTGGTTGGTTCCTCAGTTTAGGGGCAGCGACAATGCAGTCATGTAGCCCCGTGTACTTTGGGCGTGTGTAGAATCTGTCTGAAAACCGGTGTTAATTGTGATGGCTGCATTAGTGTGTTTTCAGCTTTTAATTAAAGTTTTTTTTTTTTTTTGTCGTGTGGCCTCATGAGAGGCCGAGTGCAGGTCTTCCTTATCGACGCCCGTGGGCGACCTGCGCGTCGGTATGAGAGATGGAATGGATGAAGATGAATGAAACTGGGCAAGGATGTGGAAGGAATCGGCCGTGGCCTATCAGAAGGTACCGTCCCAGCATTTGCCTGATGTTGAAAATGGGGAAACCACGGAAAACCATTTCAAGGACAGCCGACGGTGGGGCTCGAACCCACGCGTCTACTGAGTCAGCAGAGAGCTTGGTCCAATGACCTATCGCTGCGCTTTAGCCAGCTGAGCCACTACTGTCGGTTTAATTCAAGTAAGGACTGCAAACATTCGATTTCAATTCAAAATTTTGCTACCAAACGCCACCGTTAACGACAATTTAGTTCTGAACTTGGTTACTAAATGCCCCCGCAGTCGGCTCCTGGCGACGAACGTTGGAACTTAAGAGCGTTAGTCAAATCATCATCATCATCATCATCATCATCATCATCATCATCATTTCCCCTTTTCCAGCTGACACTGGGTGGGGACAAATAGGGTTTCTCTCCACTTTGTCCTGTCAATCTTGCTCAATCTTTTCCTTTATTACGTCTAACTGTTCTTGTACCTCCATCTCATCCTCGCCCCAGATCACAACATCGTCTGCAAACAACATTACCTTCATCTTTGCACTATTATAGTCTTTCATTGCTGTCTTCATGATGTCATCCATCACCATTAAGAACAATAATAAGCAAATATGGTTCAGCCTCGTTAGTCAAATATAACCTATAATTTAGCTTCACACAGGTGTAATTAGTGGAAGGTTCTTTATCATGCCATAAATCTATGGCATGGGACCGCCGGCTTCACTTCCCATCCAAAAGATAGCATACTGAGGGATTATTAACGCTTGCCACGGTGGGTGAGTGGTCAACGTCTCGGTCTACTAACCCCAAGCTTGCAGGTTCCCTCCTGGCCGTGGTAAGTGATTTTTAAAAGGCGGCAAAAATTACGACACCATGTCATACGATGTTGGCATGTCAAAGAACCCATTTGAATTCAGTAGGCCGTGTTCATAATGGCAAAATTAATCTCGGAGGTTTCCGCCAACACAAAGTTCCTCATTTCTCTACTAGAAAGCGCTCTAGTGTTCAAGGAGCTTAGATATCTAAACCTCCTTGACTTTCATAGTGCTTCAAGGAACAACGAAATTCGACATGCAAGCTACCCTTTGGGTGTCAAATAACAAAGCTTGCGCCCGGCATCCGAGGCCATACGATATTATTAACGCTCATACAAAGATTCGACGACTTCGGCCGGGTTTGAACCCGCGATATTGGGCATAGAAGCTCAGCACGCTACCAACTACGCCACCGAAGCCGCCAGGAGTTTCAATGTTTCAATGTTGGTGGATATTATGTCGGGAAATAACTCAAACATTGCAGTATCGTGGGAAAATAATGTACAGTAGTAGGATAGGATAGACACCGAAAGTGTTCTTTTGTGGAAACCTCAACACCGCAAGGTAGAAGAGGAGGCGTGGTGTATTCTTTGGAATACACGGTAAGACAGAGTAAGCTTTTGCTTCTCTTTGCTTTAGTTCATCCCTTCCTTTTTTCGCAAACACCAACAGTGATCTCCTGATTTCTCTTTGTTGGTATACGTTTCTTACACTACCTGTAAGACTGTTCTAGATATATATCTTCAATAACCCACCTAGCGTCATCTAACAGCGAATCTCTGAAGTTCCTCAATTTTTCCCTGCACAAGAGGACTTCCTTACCAATCTAGCCACCAGATCTCGTCGCTATCGCCAGCTATCATCTCCGTGATCAAGAGAACTTCGTCTACTTTTTCACCCACCAAGCTGCGCTAGTGACGCCTGCTCTCAACTCTTTGAAGACCATTTCATCAAGATTTTGTTTCTTCTGTTATGTTGGCTATTCTTATATGTATTCCTTTTGTCTCCTACCCCCATCTTTTTTCAATTCCCTGGTCTCTCCGCGCTCCGTTGAGCTGGCCTCACTTGTGCGTCTGAAGTCAAACTAGTCAGTCGGAGCTTTACTAAAGCTCGTCTCCTCACCTCGAGAGACAAACTTTCAAATCTTCGCCATGTTGTGAATTCCTGACTAACGGTCACCTAAGGATTCGCCGTTTATCAGAAATGAGCTAAGTACTAATTCAACGTTCTTCAACTTATTTTAATTGATTTTAAATAGCTACATGCTTTTAATGATCATTTTATAGGCAGTGTGAGATTTCTTTGTGGGGCAATAATCATCCTTCGCGGGATTTTCTATGTTGGGCTTTTGTCTATCTAAGCCATTCTTAACATGAAGCAGCATTTCTTATGCTTATTAAATGAGAGATTTTCTCACAACGTGGGACACCATTCAATTGCCCACTGTCTATAAAATACTCAGCTCGTTCCACCGCTGGACTAACTTTTGCCCTATTCTTCAGTCATGATTGTTCTGGAATTTTCCATGCCGAACAATTTATCTACGAGTTAAACCTTCTAGTACTTTCCACTCACATATGGGAATACTTTTTCAAACTAAGGAATCTTCCTTCTGAAATGCTAATCAATATCTTAATTTTTCTTCCTCCGTTGGGATTTTTCTGGTGCATTCAACTATAACCTACAAGTTTTTCAAGCATTAGACTCTCGCAAATCTAGTGTAACTAGTTATTCTCCACCATTGCAATAACTTTCTTTGCCATCAACTTTTTGTGCTATTACAGTGAACTTTTCAACTATATCAACAGACTATAGTGAAAACAGAGCCTGTTCAACTTTTCATCCGCGTCGCGCTCGTCCGAGTACAATAAATACGGCCATGAACACTCTTCCACAATCCCATTTGATCTTTCCCAAACCCTTTACTAACAAACTAAAATAATAAAATTGTTACTTTAGGTCTTTTTTTAGCCTATTTTCAATTTTGAAAAAAAAAAAAAAAAAAAAAAAAAAAGGCTTATGAGATCACCTTTTGTCCGTGTGAGTGCGCGCGTGTGTGTGTGTGTGTGTGTGTGAGGTGTGTGTGTCCCCCTAATAACTTTTAAAAGGCTGGAGCGATTTCAATGAAACTCGGTAAGTTCATAGCACTATTCCGGGTGACCTCGACTGTGCCCTTCAAATTTTGTTACGTCTCACCAATCCAACATGGCGGCTGTGCGAAATATTTCACCGGCATTTAATATCTCCAAAACTATTACCGATATCACACTGGAATTTATTACGGTGTTAAAGGGAACTACTAGAAGTTCACCTATGTGACTTTTGAAAAACTGGTAACTACAAAACCAACATGGCGGACTCGCGAATTTGCGACTTTTAAATAGACGTTTCTCGCGATTTAACCAACTAAACGCAATAAAACTTGGCACAGTATATGTTCATACACATTGTAATGCACCGACATATAACTTCGTTCAATTGTTTGCATAACCACAAGATGGCGGATGTGCGAAATATTTCACCGGCATTCTATATCTCTGAACCTATTACCGGTATCACCCTGAAATTATGTACGGAGATAAAGGGCACTACTGGAAGATCATCTATATGACTTTCAAAATCCGGTTAACTACAAAACGAACATGGCGGCCAAGCGAATTTGAAAATTTTAAATAGACCTTTCTCGCGATTTGATGTTCCTAACGCAATGGAATCTGGTACAGAAAATGTTTATACACATTGTAATGCACTGGTATCTAATTTAGTTCAATTGTTTGCATAACCTCAAGATGGCGGCTGTGCGAATTTTAAAATTAAGTTTTTATTTCTTGTGTCGTAATCATGCGATCGAAGTGAAAGTTTGAATAACGAACCTACGCAATACTTTTCCTTTAATGGTACATGACTCTATGGCCTATAAATTTAACAATCCAACATGGCGACCATCCGAAATATTTAGATGGCTCGGAATATCTACGAATCTATTATAGCAATCAAACTGATTTTTTATGTTCATAGCGGCTATGAACTTAAGTTCACCTGTAGGACTTTCAATATTCTGGTGATCACAAATCCAACATGGTGGCGACGCGAAATATAAATATTCATATGGACGTTTCTCGCAATTTAACCATCCGAGTGCAGTGAAACTTGGTACAGTCAATCCTTATACGAATGTTAATCCACTGGCATCTAATTTATTTCAATTGTTTCCATTACCACAAGATGGCAGCTGTGCGAAATTTTAAAATCTCCTTGTTACTTCTTGTGTCCTAATTATGCGATTGAAGTTTGAATGCTACACGTACTCAATAATCTTCATGTAACAGTGCATAACTCTAGGACCTACATATATAAAATCCAAGATGGCGACCATCCGAAATATTTAGTCAGTTCGCAATATCTACGAATCTATTACAGCCATCAAACTGAAATGTTGTATGTTCATAGAGGCAATTAACATAAGTAGGATATATGAAAATAGGCTGTATAGTTCTTCACGGAACTACTTGTTCAATGAGGTGTCACTCTCAATAAGTGCCCTCCCTTACTTGCTCCACGTATAACGAATTAATGTCTGTAAAACTTCGTGTCTAGTACACGCCTTAAATTATATTGTTTCTCCCTTCTAATGAGGGAATCCAATTCTTTTTACTTAAAAGTGAGTTATCTCTAGGTTTCACGAAAGGGAAATTTGCCCTATTTTTCTCGTGATCCCTACCCACATAGGAGTTCTAGAAACTTCCTTTCAATTTTTCTCTTCAGGTTTCACAATAAATGTCCTGCCCTATTTGTATAATCGCCAAATGTAGCTCTGTATTAATACAAGAAGTTATAGAAACTTCTATTTCATTTCTTCCTGTTTTTTGTTGTTGTTACTTTCGAAGTTGTTATTTGTTCATATTTCTAAGATACCTATCTAGAAATCCTTAAAGTACACATCTTGTACTTGATTTATTGCTTAACCTTAATTACGTCAATTATCTTTAAATTTCCCATTTGTTAATCTTAACAACATTTCAAAATCTTACCAAGATTTTAAAGCATATAAAAGGTTTAAAACCAAAAGAATTGTCAATTGCCTGGCGTGAGCTTTAAATGTTTTCGGAGGTCTGCGACCCCAATTGTTTACAAAATCAAAATTATATATTTGTTACATAAACTACTTCTTTTTACATTGTTAAATAAATTAAGATTTGTTCTTTTGATTTATCATTTCTAAAACATAACGGTTATGCAAGATCCTGTCTTCCTTGACTCTTCCAATGTTTATGCCCTCTTTAATAAAAATAAACCTATTGATAGGGTTTTCACCACTTGTTGCATTTGAGCAAGAACTCTTAGTTATTAACTTAGTTAAGTCTCTCTTAGCTTTAATAGCCAATTCTAACTGGCCAGTAAGGGAAGCATAGCTCGCTACGCCAGCTTCCTGCTTGTGGAGATTCTCTCTACCACTTATGGTTGGTTTTTCAAAATTTAAGTGTTTCTCATTGTCTAAACTTTTAGTCGGCGCCTTGCTGGATAAAAGCTTAGTCATTTCTAAATGCAACTATTGGTACACTTACCAAAATTATTCCCAAGGGTATAATTGCTTTATCCCTATCCTTCTTGGAAGCATTCGGTCGCTCTTTAGAAATTCTACAATTTCAAGACCTAAAATATCAAGGCTTATTCAAATAATTTGCATTCTTCAAAATACTTGTTCTATTTGTATTCTTCAAAACACTTGTTTAGAAACAAACTCCTTTGAACAGATACACAATAAATCTGTTACTCTTTGTCTTGCCAGACCACCACCCTTCCCCATAGTAGGTATCTTTATGCTTGAGAGGGAATACGCTATAGCAACTTTCTTGCGAATAGCCCAAATTCCAGCTGCGTTTCCTGTTTGCTTCGCCCAGGTCCCTACCCACTTTAGGTATCGGAAAGCGGATTTTCAGTGGCAGCTGCCTTTGAGTATACTTAAAGTTAAAATTATAACTTCTGTTGGACTCTCGTCCTACTTCTCCATCCTTTTTATCCAGTCCAAAACCCACTTCTTTTTCATCATCTTCCCTTGGGGGTTAGGTTATTCCCAAGCTAATAATCTACCCAAGGCGATTAAGGGCCATGTAACTATGATTTCTTTTTATATAAAAAGATAGGGAAACTTAATTTCTGGATGGACTCCGTAATAAATACAAATTTGACAACCTTATGTAAAAGAAGTTATGATGATATATGAATCGCAGCCAATGGCCATAAGCTGGGCATTTCTGATTGAACGCCCGAGGGCTCCCAACAAGTTCAATTTCAAGTAGTTCCAACTTTGGCTACCAGATGCTGTTGTTACTAACACTACTGTCGACCAAAGTATTATGTGCACTCGAGTTTGAAGGTTGTTTGTGAAGTAACCAATAGACCTATATAAAATCCAATAACATCATCATGTTTGTCGTTCTATTTTACGTTAGTTCATGTAGGTTTGGAATTTTTAATTTTTTTATATTTTTTTATCGCAGTTGGAACACAAATTGTGCCCGTTTTTAAGCGTGTTTCAACCATGCGTCACATTTAAGAATTATTATCTCAAAACCCCGTAATCAGATCGAATGTAAATTTTAACACAATATACATTGGAATGTTGTATAACTGGTTTATTAATTTCAAAATTGTGTGTGTCCAAGAAACAAAGTTGTTATCATTTTTGTAAGGTAACTTTTTCTCGGCTCGGGGTGGTTGGAAAATGTAGTCCTTGATCGCGTTGTAATCCTTATACATCAAGAAGTTATGCTGTATGACTGTGAAATACGTAAATTAATTCACTTATTTTATATCGGTTTGTATTTGTTCGTGGAAATAAGGCATGATTCACCAGCCAGCCGCTCCGGGGTAAGCTGTTCAGCGTTGCTGAGATGGAGCCCATCACTGCCGAGCGAGGCGAGGTCGTATTTCCCCGTTCAAATATAAACCGATATAAAATAAGTGAATTTATTTACGTATTTTAAAGTCATCCAGCATAACTTTTTGATGTATAAGAATTACAACGCGACCAAGAACTACATATTCCAACCACCCCAAGCCGAGAAAACGTTACCTTACACAAATGATAACAACTTTGTTTCTTGGACACGCAAAATTTTGAAATTAATAAACCAGTTATACAACATTCCAATGTATATTGTGTTAAAATTTGGATTCGATCTGATGACGGGTTTGTGAGATAATAATTCTTAAATGTGACGCATGGTTGAAACACGCTTAAAAACGGGCAGTTTTTGTGTTCCAACTGCGATAAAAAATAATAAAATATAAACTAAAAATTCCAAACCTACATGAGCTCACGTAAAATAGAACGACGAAAATGATGATGTTATTTGATTTTATGTATGCCTATTGGTTACGTCACAAACAACCTTCAAACTCGAGTACATATAATACTTTGGTCGACAGTAGTGACGAACGTTGGAACTTGATATAGCGTTTAATAATTTAAGAAGTTATGGAACATAGAAAATACTTTCATTTAACTCTCCTGTCACGCAGTGTCCTTTACCTTCAGTGTACAATTTGGTGCTCTGGTCGAACATATCAGCTTTAAAATAGTTTTGTTCCTTATCTAATGTTTGTTATTGTAGTGTTTCCCTTCCACAGCGTGGAGATGAGAATTAATTTCTCTAAGAGTACGAATAAACTGCTTATGGGACAGGTTTTTATTATTTTTATGTGAACAATTTACTCTTAACAGTGCCTCAGATTTCCAAGAACGCTTAGTACTGATTTCATTGCAATTAACAAGTCAACAAAGAACGCTAATGAACAGCAGAGCTAACTAACTGAATAGCACTCAGAAAAGGAGTTCAAGTGTTGTCTTTGAAAGACCGCTCTTTTTCATATTCAACGGGGTCATTATATAAGTGCGCCCCGATAAACACGGCAAGATAAGCCGGCTGTGACTGTCGCAGATCGCGAGCGTGCGTACCCGGTTCAGCCGGTGGTTGCCGCGCACTTTCACACTTTTACCAAACATGTTCAATAGGCCTAATGTGTGCTTACAGTGCTCACAGGCGGTGCTGAAAATGTCCTCCCTCTCTTATAACACACACCTGACATCCTCTGATGAAGGAATGTCCGTCAACTCTTATTATTTACGAAGCCTGTTTCCTTGAATCGTTTAGCGAGCCTCCGAATTGTACTGGCATTAGGCACAGGTCTTCCTGGAAACTTGATTCGAAATTTTCGTCTCGTTTCAGAACTATATTTTCTGTTTTTCATATACGAATTATGGATATACACTCGTTCGCGCAATGTGAATTGGTGTTTATGCATGACCAACAATCACAGTAAACACAATACTCACTAAACGTGCAACACTAAAGTCTAAGCTTTGCAGATACACGTCCATATGAATGACAAAAACACGTGAACTAATGGTATGAGTCAGCGGAGCGCGCCAACCACCAGCTTAACAGTGTACGCGCACCCGCGATCTGCGCCAGTCACAGCTGGCTTAGCTTGCCGTGTTTATCGAGGCGCACATAATGGCCCCGTATCAGCAAGCATTTACTGCGAGTATTCATTTGTTTCCAAGTTGTACTGGTGACCGTCGAGAGTTTTGTTGAAGACCCATGTAGGGGATAGTGGAATAATAATAATAATAATAATAATAATAATAATAATAATAATAATAACAATAATAATAATAAAGATATATCATCATGAAACGCAAGACTTTTGGAACTCTAGTTAAAAATCACTCTTTTGACGGAAAAGCTAAGAAGACCACTGGTAAAAATGGACGGAAGAACGTAAGAAGGGGCGAGTTCATGAGGAGATTTTGGGAGGAGAAGAAGAGGAAAACACTATCAACCCGAGTCAACAAGTTCAAACACGCTCCCTAAGTGAGCAAAACTAAGAAAGAAGAAGAATAAATATATTCTGCATGAGCATGAACACAAAAATTCGACACTACACGACTGTCATCATTAGCCCGAGACACTCGACGCCAGCGATACCTTAACGCACAACGACGAAGAGGATCTCGAGAACATCAAGAAGGCGGAGAGTAAAATCATCCGAAAAATCTTGGGCCCTAAACTCAGAGATGAAGGATATCGTCTACAATCACACACAATCGCAGAGAGATACTCCAACATCGAGACAGATTTCCGCAAACGACGACTGACATTTTACGGCCTCATCATGGGATTGAATGACGACCGACTAACAAACACATAAGTAACGAAACTTAAAGTGACAACAGTCTGGATTCTTCTTTTTGTGTCTATTCGTTGGTGACCATCACAGTGATGCCAGTTTTGGATGTTCTGAATAGTTCTTCACTCGTGTGTGAAGTGTGAAGATTTGTCGGTTTCATTGAAACGTAACCTCCTACCCAGGTTTAATTATTGTATTAAAAATGAAACGCTAGGTAGAGTGTCAACCATTAAGGATCTAGGGGTGACAATCACTAATAATTTCTCGTTCGATGAACATATTTCAAAAATATGTCGTGAAAGTTTCCGGATCCTGGGATTTTTTAAAAGAAATTGTTTAAATTATTTTTCGGACATAACTCTATCCAAATTATTTAAGTCACTCATTCGGCCTAAATTAGAATACTGTAGTGTGATCTGGAATCCCTTTCACAGGAATAAAATTGACGCCATCGAACGTGTGCAAAAGAGATTTATTAAATGGCTCTGTTACAGGGGTGGACGATCGTACCATAGAGCTCAGTATGAGAGTTATTGCAACGTGTACGATCTTCCACCACTGAGCAGTCGGCGCACACTGGGTGACGTGAGATTGCTTTGGAAGCTGGTAAATGGCGGAATTGACTCTAATCAGTTGCTAGCTGACTTGGGTTTTCACGTCCCTCAGAGAACAACCAGACGGAATTACACGTTCGATGGGGTCAGGTCGAGAATTAATGTGCACAAAAATTCATGTCTGATCCGGTTGCAGTCAACATACAGCTTGATGGAGAGTAAAAGTGCTACTGGTATTCACTTCGACTCTTTATCAACTGTTATGGGAAATATCTCAAGTGGCCTGTAAAATAGTGTATGCATATTGTGTTAATTTCCATTTGCGTTGATTGATTGAACATGTGGTTGAATAATGGTTGATTGATTTTTTGATTGAATGTACGAGCGACTGAAAAGAAAATCCACAGCCTGCTTCCAGTCTCCGACCGGGTCAGGAATGGAATGAATGAAGCCCCCATCTAGCGGCGAGGATATATCCATTCCTCATTACATGACCTAAATATTGTAGTTTTCTGTGTTTTCAGGACTTCTTTTTCTTTCTCCATTTTGTGTAGTATGTCATTGTTTGTAATTGTATCTGTCCATGGCACTCTAGGCATTCTCCTGTAGAGCCACATTTCAAATGCCTCATAGTCGCTTGCCCATAGTCTCGGTCAAGTCCAAGCCTCAGCTCCATAGAAAAGAATGGAAAATATATAGCAACGTAGAAATCTTAATTTTGTTCCAATCGAGAAGTAATGGCTCTTAAACACATTAGCCATTTTACAAAATGCAGTCTGGATTACACAGGTCCAATTGATCTCAGAAGTGCCAATATCACACCAATTACATCGATGTTCGAATGACATTGAAATAAGATCTACAGTTGGGAAGTTACACCTGAAGTTCGACCAAGGTGATGGGGGAAGGGTGGACGAAGGAACGTCGAGTTCGACACAGCGAAACGATGAGGAAGTTTTGTACGAACAAGAAAAATAATAGCAGCAGATCATAACATGTTTTATGTGATCCTACTAGTCCAAACAACTTATATAAATACACTAGCAGTAGTGCCCGGCTTCGCCCGGTGGATTTATTTGTTTTATGGATGATAACGAATACTACTACAGAACTGGAGCACTCAAGGATAAGGATCGGAAAGCACCAACGCTTATTGCAGCTGATAACCTCAGTATACTGCACCAACACCATCGCCCTTATACAGAGGCATACTCTTGTCATGATAACTGTTTTAAGGGGCCTAAGAAATCATTTTGTTCTAAATACTCCCCGTGACTGCAATTTATAAGCAGCTCGCAATTCTGCACCAGAACACTGGTAGGGGCGACGTGATGTAGCCCGCATTGCCAGGCAACAATAGACTTAGCTGTTCGGGAGCGCTTGTTCTTCCGACTTACTGAACAAAAATCAATATTTAAGGTTACCTGAGAGGTGTAGCCTAATGCTACATAGCCTAAACTATTCCTCTTGAATCTGGCTATCATATACAAAAATACTTTTTCTAATCAGACAGGTAGTTTCAGAGATTCGCGCGTTTAAACGCAAAAAACAAACAAACACTCTCTTCAGCTTTATTATATTAGTGTAGATTAAGATATTCACCGTTACACAGTAAAGCTAGTCTTAACACTGAGTGACGTTTGACCAGGAAAGTAACCCAGCGAGGAACACTAACATGCTAATCTAAGTAGTTTGTTGTCTATAAAGTATAATTTTGTTCCGATGCTAGGAATAAACTCGGCCTGTTACGTAAATACGTCAGAACGTGCCTGCAGTAAACATCACCAGGCGTACACTACCAATGTTTAATTACATTTCCTTGGCACAAAACGTGAAGGCGAGTTGGAGAGACATTTACGAGTTTCAGCTGCGACGCCTGCTTTTGTCCACGAGTTCACGGTATGAGTTTCCAGATAGCACCAATGACGACTAATCAAGGAGCATCTCTACTTAGAATTAAACTAAGTCCCCGATTCTTGGATGTCACGGGTAATCTCGAGAACCACTTGACGGATTTTGATGCGGTTCTCACTACTCGGGAAAGGAGATCTCGAGGAAGGTTTCTGTAGAAAACAATTTATTTATGATCAAAGGAAGCCAAACAGTAACGATTTTAGTGAAAGAGTCGAAAAAAATGGCGTCCGTACGCTTTTTAAGCTTACGCTGGGTAAACCGTTAAAAATATCAATATACTATGAGTGTAGGAATTGTTCAGCATGAAAAGTTCTACAAAAAAGTCCATGAGAGCATATCTCTATCTTCAATACATCGCACACTGTAAGTGTTTTTACGTTTTCCTTTCATCCAGTGAAGCGACAGTTTACGAGCTATTTAGGGGCAAGCTATCGCCCCAGTTACAGCCTAGCTAGCGGGTGAGCTTATTACCCCAGATACAGCCAGCAGCAAACTGTCGAGTCATGTTGAATTAAGACTTCATTCCCTGGCAGTGCAACTCGGCGTTTCTTCATTTCGCCTGTGAACTTTTCGTTCCGAAAAATACACAGTCAAGTTAATATTGGATGGAAGGGGTATTTGTGTTTCATGCACCTCGCCATTCACGTCTGACAAGAATTCGTTGCATATGCATCTCCATGATAGTTAGTTATTGTTGGTTTAAGGGGCGGAACTACGAGGTCATCTCAATGATAGTATAATTAATAGTCCAGTCAGTGGTTTTAACCCATCATGGCGAGACGTAAAACGGATATCGTTCGTAGTTTATTGAAATGTAAAAAAGAAGCGTTTATCACGTCATGCATTAATAACAATTCCCGGGCGAAGTCAGGGCGTGTTGCTAGTTTAATGTATAAACAATAATACTTTATTTAAGTTACAGCGTATACGAGAGTAAGGAGGAGGTGGAAACCCGGAGATCGAAGATTATTATAATTTTTGTTTTAATGGGCAGAACAGCGACGTTATCTGTTCCTCGTATTTATAATAATACTTTTATTGCAGCCAAATGGCCAAACAAAAACAAAAGGAAAATTCAATTACAATACAAATTATTCAAGCAATTTCAATTTTGCATTCTGGTGCCTTGGTTTGCATATTCTGTATTTGATTGGGTTCTATTTTTGCACGATTCTATGTGGTAGCGTCCACATGTTTGTTCACATAAGTTGCACTCACACGTCTCAGCTGGCTCATGATATGATGTGTTCACACAGATGAGATGATGAAATCCGTGTACCGCCATTCTGGTAAACACGTGCCTCATCTCAAAGCTTGTTGGTTTTGGAGTTACCAGGTTTTCATAAGTCACATAGGTAAACTTCTAGTAGTTCCCTTTATCACCGTACAAAATTCCAGGGTGATATCGGTAATATTTTCGAAGATATTGAATGCTGGTGAAATATTTCGCATAGCCGCCATGTTGGATTGGTGAGGCGTAACAAAATTTGAAGGGCATGGTTGGGGTCGCCCGGAATAGTGCTATGAACTTATCGAGTTTCATTGAAATCGCTCCAGCCGTTTAGAAGTTATTAGGGGGGAACACACAGCGTCTATCACTCACACACAATCACACACACGCACACAGACTGGCACACAAGGTAATCTCATAAGTCTATTTTTTCATAAATGAAAATAGGCTAAAAACGTAAAGTAAATTCTTCTATTGACTATCACAAAGGAGTACCGTACATACTGTAAGTGTACTTTCAAATTACATCGCCTGTATCAGTTAGAATGTGGAACTAAAATGGCGCACGCGTATAGCGACGAACCATTTCGTCAGGCATGGTGACGAGTGGTGACCTGTTTTTAAGTTCTCGTATATTTCCCGAACGAAAATCGACCAAATTCTTGTAAATTTTAGAACCGTTTGAGACTAGAGGTCACATACCGAATGGCTGAAGAAGAATCTTAGAGCCTGAATCAAGTTTTTCAAGCGTTTGGAGATACTCTCTCGCAGATGGGATGAGAAGCTACAAGCTCTTCTGAATAACAGTGCTGGCTGAGACCTGTCCGTCACTGTCGAGCAACGAGGAAGTACTGCCGACGGTCGACCAGGCAAAACAGTCGCATTTGACGCGGGCTGGGCAAGACTCTACCGAACGATCGGAAGTTAGGAAGTCTGGCATTATCGTACTTTTCAAGATTTCCCGGATCAAATGCGAAACTCCCGTACATTTCCCGCATATTTTCCGAGTCACTAAAATTCCCGTTCATTTCCCGTACTGTTCGCCATCTTGACGGAAACGTAATGGCGGCCTCCCAAATGTTAAAAACTTAAATCAAATTACGACCAAGCTAATCATCTGATCTCTACCAAATTTTTCAACAACATACATGTATGTGAGAAGCGTTCTTTGACCAAGCAACAAGGTCATCAGTCCAATAGTGTGCATATGGCGGCCATGTATGAGTGCAAATCGATTCCCTCTATCAATTCAAACACAGTAAAACCGAATTAAATGAAATTTTGTACAGAGGTAGCACTAGCAAAAGGCACCTCAGTGTCATCCTTTATATCGCCGCCATCGTAAAGAAAACGTAATGGCGGCCACCCAAATGTTAAAAGCTTAAATCAAATTACGACCAACCTAATCATTAATTTCTACCAACGTTTGCAAGAACATACCTTTATGTGAGGAGCGTTCTTTGACCAAGCTACAAGGTCATCAGTCCAATAGTGTGCATATGGCGGCCATGTATGTGTGCAAATCGATTCCCTCTATCAATTCAAACACGGTAAAACCGAACTGAACGAAATTTGGTACAGAGGTAGCACTAGCAAAGACATCTTAATATCATGTTTTATATCGCCGCCATCTTGACTGAAATGGAATGGCGGCCACCCAAATATTAAAAGCTTAAATCAAATTACAACCAACCTAATCATCTGATTTCTACCAAATTTTGCAACAACATACCGTTTTGTGGGAAGCATCGTTTGACTGAACTACAAAGTCATCAGGCCAATAGTTAGCAGATAGCGGCCATGCATGTGTGCAAATCGATTCACTATATCAATTCAGACACGGTGAAACCGGATTGAATGAAATTTTGTACTGAGGTAGCAAAGGGCACCTCATATTCATGTTTAATATCCGTATAGCACGTTGTATTTCAACAAGCTACTACAACCAACATTCAATTACACTCCTTGAAAAAGCGGCTTCGGTGGCGTATTCGGTAGCATGCTGAGCTATTATGCCCAAGATAGCGGGTTCAAACCCGCCGAAGCCATCGGATTTTTAAGAGCGTTAAAATTCCCTCAGTATGCCTTCCTTCGGAGGGGAAGTAAAGCCGGCGGTCCCATGTCATAGATTTATGGCATGTTAACCTTCCACTAATTGCACCTGTGTGAAGCTAAATTGGATAGGTTAAGAATGTAAACAACACTCTTAGGTTTCTAGGTTCGTTGCCAAGAGCCGACTGCGGTGGCGTCTGGTAGCTAAGTTCTGAACTTGGCCTAGTAGTTGTTGACGGTGGCGCTTGGCGGCAAAAGTAGGAACTATTTGAAATTTCTAAGTTGCAGTACTTAAATTTAAACAAGATGTTCAGTAAAGAACATATAGCCTACTTTCTCCTAAATGCATGGGTATTGTTAAACTCTTTGTCCTTTTCAAGGAGTATGATTGAATGTTGGTTGTAGTAGCTTGTTGAAATACAACGTGCTATAGGGATATTAAACATGAATATGAGGTGCCCTTTGCTAGTGCTACCTCTGTACCAAATTTCGTTCAATTCGGTTTCGCCGTGTTTGAATTGATAGGGGGAATCGATTTGCACACATACTTGGCCACCATCTGCAAACTATTGGGCTGATGTTCTTGCAGTTTGGTCAGAATATGTTTCCCACATAAAGATATGGTGTTGCAAAATTTGGTAGAGACTAGATTATTAGGTTGGTCGTAATTACATTTTAGCTTTTAACATTTGGGTGGCCGCGATTACGTTTCCGTCAAGATAGCGGTGATATAAAACATGACACTGCGGTGCCTCTTGCAATGCTACCTCTGTACCAAATTTCGTTCATTCGGTTCCACCGTGTTCGAATTAATAGGGGGAATCAATTTTGACATAAAGATGGCCGCCATCCGCAAACTATTAGGCTAATGACCTATTAGATTGGTCAAAGGATGCTCCCTCCATAAAGGTATGTTGTTGCAAAGTTTGGTAGAGATCGAATGGTTATGTTAGTCGTAATTTGATTTAAGCTTTAAACATTTGTGTGGCCGCTATTACGTTTCTGTCAATATGGCGGCGATATTAATCATGACACTGAGATGCCCTTTGCTAGTGCTATCTCTGTACCAAATTTCGTTCCATTCTGTTTCACCGTGTTTGAATTAATAGGGGGAATCGATTCTGACACAAAGATGGCCGCCATCCGCAAACTATTAGGCGAATGACCTATTAGATTGGTCAAAGGATGCTCCCTCCATAAAGGTATGTAGTTGCAAAATTTGGTTGAGATCGGATGATTAGGTTAATCGTAATTTGATTTAAGCTTTGAACATTCGTGTGGCCGCCATTACGTTTCAGTCAAGACGGCGGCGATATAAAACATGACACTGAGGTGCCCTTTGCTAGTGCTACCTCTGTACCAAATTTCGTTCCATTAGGTTCCTCCGTGTTCGAATTAATAGGGGGAATCAATTTTGACATAAAGATGGCCGCCATCCGCAAACATTAGGCTAATAACCTATTAGATTGGTCAAAGGATGCTCCCTCCAAAAAGGTATGTTGTTGCAAAGTTTGGTAGAGATCGGATGGTTATGTTAGTCGTAATTTAACTTAAGCTTTGAACATTTGTGTGGCCGCCATTACGTTTCTGTCAATATGGCGGCGATATAAAACATGACACTGAGATGCCCTTTGCTAGTGCTACCTCTGTACCAAATTTCGTTCCATTCGGTTCCTCCGTGTTCGAATTAATAGGGGGAATCAATTTTGACATAAAGATGGCCGCCATCCGCAAACATTAGGCTAATAACCTATTAGATTGGTCAAAGGATGCTCCCCCCATAAAGGTATGTTGTTGCAAAATTTGGTAGAGATCGGATGATTAGGTTAGTCGTAATTTGATTTAAGCTTTGAACATTTGTGTGGCCGCCATTACGTTTCCGTCAAGATGGCGGCGATATAAAACATGACACTGAGGTGCCTTTCGTTAGTACTACTTCCGTACCAAATTTCGTTCCATTCGGTTGCACCGTGTTCGAATTAATAGGGGGAATCGATTTTCACTCAAAGATGGCCGCCATCCGTAAACTATTACGCTGATGACCTATTGGTTTGGTCAAGGGATGCTCCCCCCATAAAGGTATGTTGTTGCAAAATTTGGTAGAGATCGGATGATTAGGTTAGTCGTAATTTGATTTAAGCTTTGAACATTTGTGAGGCCGCCATTACGTTTCCGTCAAGATGGCGGCGATATAAAACATGACACTGAGGTGTCCTTTGCTAGTGCTACCTTTGTACCAAATTTCGTTCAATTCGCATTCACCGTGTTCGAATTGATAGGGGGGGACAGACATTCAGAGTACACACACTCACACACACACAGACACACACACACACAGACACACACACAGACTCACTCACACACACACATACACACACACAGACAGACACACTTTTTTCGCCCTGTGTTGATCTCATAAGTCTACTTTCATTTTTTGCAAAAATCGAAAGTAGGCTAAAAATAAACCAGATACACACACTAATACAGTCGTCACAATAAACACCGGTTATCAGACAGATTCTACACACACCCAAAGTACACGGGGCTACATGACCGCGTTGTCGCAGACCCTAAACTTAAGAACGAACCAACCAACCAACCAACTCCTTGAAAAGGAGTAAGAGTTATAACAATATCCATGCATTTAGGAGAAAGTATGCTATATGTTCTTTACTGAACATCTTGTTTATTTTTATAATATATGCATTGTAACCGCCCAGTCATTTCGGTGTACTTGTTAGCTACAACTAGAATAGGCAACACTGATAAATGGCTTCAAAACTCTACATTACCCCCTTACCTTTTGGCAAGTAAGGGTAACTGTCAAGCAGTTACTATTCATACGAAGGAACTATAACGGTAACAAAGTTATTTTTTGGCAAATAACGATAATCATTTCCTTCACATCTTCCCTGAGAATCTGTTGGATTCTTACAGCTTTGAAGAAAGACGCTTGATAAATGGATGTCGATCAGAAGCTCGACTACATTCCCCAGCGTTTTGCCATATAGAACTCACGTTCCATTCCAACGGTTCCGGTGTCCATACATCATACAGAAAGTCTGGCCCAGATACACTTGATTAATAGGGAATACAAGAATTCAAGGACAGCCTCTTGAGACAGGTTTTTTAAATTTACATAATTCCACGATTAATTATAGTAAAAGAAGGTGTCGTAAATTTAAGTGTTATATTATAGCCATTAGAAAATAAGCTCTTAACGGTTTCTGTCTTTCGTCGGTATTAATCATTTTTACCAAGGCAAGATGGCCGTTACGCATGATAATGGAATATAGATATACTAGCGGACCCGTGCGAGAAATATCGCATGTTCATAAGCCACACTTTCCCCAATACAATACAGTAGGTTTATAGTAAGAGACTTAAGGAGAAAGGTTATGTTTTTATTTGAACCAAATGATTATAGAACACTATTTACATTTCAGGTGTCCCTACGGCCAAAATGCGAACTGAACAGCAATGATGTCGCGTATTTTCAGACAGCAACAGTATTAGCAAATCGCACACTTCTTACAAAAGTTGATATTTATGAAATTAGAATGCAATTCGTCACTGCTAATGTCATTTGTGTGCTTGAGTCCATTGATTGACAGCTTAGCCGTAACACTCACCGGTTATTCGATATTTATGAAATTATACGATTTGAGTACTCATTCCTGTAAATTACTGTTTCTGAAATCCATGCAAAATGATAAAGGAAAGACCTCAGAATGTTAACATGACATGAAACAGGCGTCACAGCGGCCAAAATGTGAAGTGGACAGCAATTATGGAGCGTATCTTCCTGCAGCAACAGTAACTGCAAATCGCACACTTCGTTCAGTAGTTTTTTAAAGAAATTATAGATATTTATGAAATTAGAGTCGAATGCCTCACTGGTAATGTTTATTCCATTTCATTTGAATGCTCATTTTTCACGATCGGTCGCTTGTGAGCGCCGCCGGAGAGATCTATATTACTGAAATAATATATTTGATGATGGACAAATTATTTAAACAATTGTGATATTGGCTCTAAAACACTCCAAATGTGTTAGTGCTCTGTAAGTAGTTTGAGATTAATAATAACAACAACTTGAAGACATCCAGGAACGTGCACCTCTCCAGAGACGATTTCAAGCATATAATACAAGAGCTTCCAAGAAAAGGCAAAATTGAAAACCGCCAAGAAGTGGTCTGATGAAAGAAAGTAAGTTTACAGAATGCGAATGCGAGAATATTGGGGACGAGTTAAAGCTCTAGGGTGCAAACGGTTGAAGTAACGTGGTCCATAGCAGGCCGAAACGAAGAAAGAAAGAAAAAAAGTAAGAAAGAAAGAAAGGAAGAAAGAAAGGAAGAAAGAAAGAATAATAGACTAATAATAAATTAGCTGATGCAGCACTCAAGAGACATCTGAAATGCTACGGCCATATCTATAGAATGGATAAAGCTATGCGGGGGTTTATCCGCGGATATCCGCAAAACTTTTCGCTATGCGGATTAAGTTTAGATGGTTGTGCGGATAGCGGATGAACTGCGGATAATGTTCGGAGTAAATTTGCGGATAGTTTTTGGATTACAATCCGAACTTGTTGAGTGTCATTACCACAGTTAGTACCCGGATGTAAGTTAATGACATATTTTTCAGTTATAATTTTTTCATGACAAATGTAAGATGACTATTTCAAATTATGTCATTAAGCGTAATTAACACTCCGAACTGTAAAGGGTTGCAATTCTGGCTGTGTAACATTCATTTCAAAAATAGCACATGATCCACATAGCCTAAGGGAACGACTTTCTCCTCAAATGTCCAAAATGTGTTGCTTTATGCTATATCTAATTTAAAATAGTAGTGTAATGACAGTAGATTCGGATAACAAACGTGAGGGTGCGGAAAAAAGTCGTGCGAATGTGGGGCGGATGCGGTTAACGTTTTGTTTATCCGAGCATGGCTCTAAGACTTGACAGCGACAGGCTAACCAAAAAATTATTTCAAATAATCAACTTAAAGAAGGTCAGAATAAACTGGCTAGAAGAAATTAAGCTGGACCTCCAAGAAATAAATATCACAAACGACACCATAGAGAATCGTGGAGCCTTTACAACAATAGTAGACAAGCAAAAATTCTTGGAGAAACCTAAAAAGAGAACTGGTAGGAAATGGTTCATAGAACGCAAGATGCAACTCAGTGTACGAATAAATTCTTCACATAACTTATCCCTGCTTGTTAAATTCCGTAGCTACTAGCGAAGTGAACGTCCACTCCCTCCCCTCTCAATCACGCTGCAGTACATTGACTCTCCCACATATGAAACTCAGTAATCGCACTCTGATAAGTAAGGGCCGGAAGTTCATGCAAAATCATATTAATGCATATTTTTGTTATTTTGACACAATGCATCGTATTTTTCTCCTGTGCCTGTTTAAGTGCATATCTCTGCTTGAGAAGAGCGTATATTCTAATTTCCTATTGTTTTGTAGCGCTCTTTACCTAGGTATTACTTCATATTCTTATTCTTCAAATCGTATATTTCGATTCGGACTTTGAGAGTCCATCACAGAAGAATACTGAAATTATTTTAATACCTAGTACGTTTCAGTGCTTTTTGCAAGTTAATATACATTATTTTTATTCATCATTCATTATGTAAATATTGTAAAGAAGTTTTCATTTTTTAGAACTCAATGGCGATTAAAATTGTGTATCAGATATACTTAAAAATTAACATAATAAAACAGATATTGATGGTCAACACCGCTTTAAGTTCAATAAAATAACATTTCCTACTAATTAGAACGGTTTCTTAGTTGAGATATAAAAAGGTGTAGTTATATGTTCGTCTGTTCACATTTTCTTTATATTCTGAATACATATGCTAAAGAATACGGAGTGATCGAAATTGCCGTAGTTATTGCATAGTGGATATTTTTTGAAACGTGATCCATATTTGACCCATAATTTAGTGCATTTTTTGCATGCATATTTATTCATTGAATAGTGCATGAACTTCAGGGCCTTACTGATAAGCGATACGGTGAAGAACCACCTACTCATTTAAACGTAAGAACATTAGTACCTTCTACACATGGTCCCAAACAGGAATTCTAAGCCCATTTGTATGGAGATCGCAGCAAAGTCTACAAAGGCACATTTTGAATGAAATAAACATAGAAGGTAAAGCAGCCTGTCGAAACGCAGATTTTGGACGGAGGTAGGTCGCATTATAGGAGGGGATGGGAGTCAAAGTCTGCTGCATTATTCATCCTCGCAGCACAAGACAGGCAATTCAGAGAGACGGAGGGACATTACCACATAATAGAATAGCAATGGTCCCACTACTACAGTATACAGGGAGAGGGGAGGGGGATTAATTGTCTGCAAGGGTCAGATTGGTGCTGTCAGCTGCAGATAGAACTCGCCCTCCCTTTAGTCACCATTTTTATGAGTATTGCCTGGTAACTTTCATCGCATTTCTCTGCGCCACTGGGTGTTACTTCCACACCATTTCCCCTCAAAGTGCACGTTGTTCCCTGTTTATCTCCTAGACAGGGTTGGTATCTTGTGATACAGTTACCGACAGTTAGCTCTGCACTTCTCAATGCGCAAACGACGGCTGAAGTTCTATGGACATCTGATGAGAATGGACGGGAGTTTTCGAGTACATTGCAAGACTGAAGGCTACAACGAAATGGGTAGAAGGAGTCAAGAAATACGCGGTTGAAATTGGAATTACTGCCACAGTGATCCACAACAGGACGATGTTTCGAAGTCGCATTGACAGCGTTAATACATTTAAGGAGAAGCCACGAAAATATAGGCCTAAATTGGTATTTTCTGCGGAGCAGTGGACGATTCGAAGTGAAAGAATGAAGAGGTTCTGGGAGGAAAAGGAGAGATTGACCAGAAAGCCGTAAGTTCTATACGGTCCATAGTTGGCCAAATTCAGAAACAAAATAATAATAATGTTATTGGTTTTACGTCTCTTTTACCTACTGCGCCTTTTAGATACGTAGGGGGCACGGTGACGCAGCGGCAGGGCTTCCATCCACTCACTCGTCCAAAAAATAGTGAAATAGTGAATGTTTTATTTCAAAAAAGTGAAAAAAAAAGTGAGGTTTTGTATAAAAAGTGAGTAAATAGTGAGTAAATTCATAGGATTATTCGCATTTATGTCCATAGATCTATATCTGGTTCATAATTTTAACTTTTGTTGATATCTGTACGCGCAATTAGGGAGGGGGCGGGTCTTGGGTGGTTAAGCTCTCCAAATCAAACTATAGCTCCCCCAAAATTTGACAAAACTGTATTGAAATAGACAAAAATTTTAAGAATGTGTATCTGAAAAACAAATTAGCCCCCCAAAAATGTCAACCAAATTGCGCCTCTGTTAATAATATCTCTGGGTGCTGTATGTGATTTTTTCATCGATCGCCGCACGGCTCCGGCTGTGTTATTGCACCATGGAAGCTTTTTATGCTTTCTGGCCGCCTGGCTCGCTGCCGACAGTGGTGGCAGAAAAACGAACTACCCATTCATGGGTATATTTTGGGTCGTTTCTAACAATCTGATCGTGCATGAGGCTATTTTTAACGCAGAATGCGACCAGTTTTGAACAAAAGTGAGAATAGTGAGTAATTTTATCAAATAGTGAGAAAAGTGAGGCTGCTTTAAAAATAGTGAATAATAGTGAGAAAAGTGAGTCGCTGGAAGACCTGCGGAGCGGTCAAGCTGTTGGCCTCTCACCACGGCGGTTCGGGTTCGATTCCCGGCCAATGCATGTGCGATTTTCAAAGTGAAATGTCATGTCCTGTGGTTCGGACTCCACGTAAACAGGGGGCCCCATGGCTCATGATCTCGAGATTAACGGTCACATAAAACTACAATCTTCCTTTCCTTTTCTTTACAGTCGGGGAGCCGGAAATTTGCTCCGAATGGGATCTTTAACGTGCCAGTAAATCTACTGACACGGCTCCGTCACATTTGCGCAACCTCAAATGCCAACTGTCTGCATCCTACAATCTTGGACACAGCAGGCGAGAACGATACCGCTGCACCACGCAGCCAGTTGGTCAAGATTTGAAGGAAATGCCAGATGGTTTCCTTTGCCAACTCTGCACATTTTTAGTCCTATTAAAGCCGAGAAGCTGGCTGGTGCTCATCAAAACGCTAATGATGCAGGTGAGGCACGTGGCTTCTTCTATGTTTATCCCCAGTGCTCAGTCTGTCAGTAGCTCCCTCCATCTGTCTGTTGTTTAGGAAGGCTCTCCAATTTATTTCCACAAGACTAAGTAAATTGTACTTCAAACGATTCAGATATCTGTAAGCCATTAACAGAATCTCAAAGAAACTCTCGAGGCTCAGGACCTTCCTAATAAAACTATAAATATTACTTGTTGAAACCCCCCAAACATGACGGTCATTGGGAAAATATTTACTGAAGGACATTGTTATATGCACATTAGAATTCCTTAGTTTACGGGAATGCTAAAAGTGAAATATGTCTTGACAATGTAATAGCAATAGCAAGAAAGAAGAATACGGAAATTGAAAAAAAAAAAAAAAAACCAAGACGGAGGTGAGATTCGAACTCTACCAACTGAGCTACAAACTAACTGGCAGACCAACGCAAATTAAGGTAGTTAAATAACATACACACTCAACTGTCAGTTTATGTTCTTTAACGTTTCCCGTCTTTTTAGGTAGATTTCATTAGAAAGCTAACTATTGCAATGGGTACCATGTTTCGACTTCCGGAAAATTTCGACATATCTTAACGTTTCACATCCCCTAGACCCCAAAACCACCGTCAGTTAAAAAGTTTATATATAATTTATGTATAGTCTATATATATACATATATCACTTTCTTGTGGACACGATAACTACCGCAATTATGCACCAATCAATTTGAATTTTTTACATAATATGCATCCCTACAAAATCTCGGTCGAGTTCGTTAATAGGCACAATCGGTCGACGGGGGTGAAGATGGGGGTCTTTTATCGAAAAAGTGAAATATCGCTATAACTCTCTTAATATTTGAAATATAGAATCCATTCAAAGTTCATACAATGTGTCGGATAAGGCCAAAAAATTTATGTTTGAAGAGTTTTTTGATCGCACGAACCATTGACCAAAGGGGTGGGAAAAAGTGGGTTTTTCGGGAAACATTAATCATATCTCTCTTAATAGGCACAATATCAAAACCGTACAAAATGGACAATATTCCCCTAATAATTACCTAAAACTATTGTCTGAAAGAATTTTTGATATGAGCCACCATTACGCCAAGGGATGAGAAAAATGATTTCGGAATTATAAGAAAATGCCAAGAGCTATCAGAGGTTGCCATGACTACACTACTAAATTGATGAGGGATGAGTAATCAGACGTTGCCATGACAACGCACTCGCACGCGATTACATTCAGTTTTCCATCTGACTATGTGAGAAGCGGCCTTGGTGACGTAACTGGAAGTATGCTGAACTTCTATGCCCAAGTTCGCGGGTTCAAAGCCGGCCGAAGTCGTCGGATTTTCTAAGAGCGCTAAAAATCCCTCAGTATGCTTTCCTTTGGAGGGGAAGATCCAACGTTCGTTGCGAGTTGCTGGTTGCGGTGGCATCTCGTAACCAAGTTCAGAGCTAGGGGTCGTTGACGGTAGTACCTGGTAGCAACATTAGGAACTACTGCTTGAAATTGACCGTCTGCAGTCCTTACCTGAATTACAGACTAATACAGCCATCACAATCCACACTGTTTATCAGACAGATTCTACACTCACCCAAAGTACACGGGGTTACATGACCGCGTTGTCGCAGTCCCGAAACTGAGGAACCAACCAAAATCTCTGCGGGAGATATAATTTTGCGTGAAGAAGTAACAGACCGTTACATAGTTGCACATCAGTGTCGAAACCTTGCATAAGGACAGTCTGACCACAAGTACAAGAATGTACCCCAAATGACAAGAAGGTTACCGTCCCCATAAGACAATAAAATGTTTAAAATATGCATAAAATGACGAAAAACAAAGTTAATTAAGCTCCAATTACAAAATACTTTCTCGCAATAAATGAGGTCTGATCCTTCTACGAAAACGTGCATATTCTGCCTATTTTCGCCTATCCCCAAGTTTGCCCGATGAAATCTACCTCCGCCTTCCGGCGTGCCGAGAGGACTTTTTTAATTCTATTCCAGTATACATCGTGGTGTACCCTTGCACCAGCGGGTACTGTGGATACATCATAAACAATGTTCTCCTCCTTTATAATTCTTATACATAACTATGAAATTAAAACGCGGTGGATTTCTAACCGCCATGTCTCTGGCATGAGCCAAGGTGATAGTGCACATGCGTGAGTGACCGGAATTTATTCTGTAACATATTTGTTTATTTATTTATTTATTTATTTTAAAGACACTCTGCAAATCTAAAGGCCAAGAGCTTTCGTCAGAGTGCTCTACGAAGTCAATCGGTTCAGCCGTTCTCTCAATCTCGCGGTAACCATAGTGTTTTAAATATCAGCATTTTGTAACTGAACATCCACATCCATCCAATCCCGGCAGTGTCGGTTGGCATTTGAGGATGCCTAGATGGGAATGACACGCGTCAGTAGATTTACTGGCAAGAACATACCCCGTTCAGGGCAAAATTTTGAAACACCGTATCTCTAAAATGGCGCAGTAGTTAAACTTAGAGCTGTTTATAAGCAATGTTAGATTTACTCGTATGTTATTCGTATAATTTGAAATTAATCGAAAACGATTAATCGATTGACCGTTCATTTGATTTATCGATTAAATAAATTATAGACCAATCGGCTAACCGAAGAATTGTTTAATTGATTAGTCGACAAGAGATAAGAACGGATGTTTAAATTTTTGGAATGATTGATCGAAATGTATAAAAGTTACTTTCTGCCTAAATATACAACGTGTCCTTCCTTGTTTATGTTAACAATAACCAAATTAGAGAAAGTGACAGTGGAAGGAAAAAACAAAAACAAATTGGGAAGGGTTTCGAAAAAAGAAAACGAAGAGTTTTCAGCAAAGATTTTGAATTCTTGTTCAATGTTTACAATTTAGGACAGGAACATTTTTGTTTTACTTTGTTTTAGGGGAGCTGCGTGGCGCGTGGCGCAGTCGGTAGAGGCACTGAGGTTCTAACTGAAAGAGAGTGGGTTCGATCCCCACCCAGGTAGTGTATTTTAGAAACAAAACTACCACTGGGGTTCACTCAGCCTACACCAGAAATGAGTACCAAGATAATTCCTGGGAGCAAAGACGGCCGGGCGTGGAGCTGACAACTCCATCCCATCTAGTGCCGATGTAACCAACAGTGGAAGCCTCTACCTTCCACTACTCCCAGGGCATCCATGGCCTGTAGTGAGTTGTCTTTGTTTCTATATTAGTTTTTCGTTTTGGGTTTTAGATATTTATAGATTCTTGTTGTGTGGAATTTGAGATTAACAGCGTCCCTGCCTGTTGGCAGTTTGCACTTGAGATGACACTGGTCGGGCAGTAGGGGGCAGTGGCCAGTGACCGTCATGGCTGTTCCGTTAGGCAGCAATCGCCATGGCCTTTGGTTTGATCTTGTACAGCAGTATCGGTAATTTTACGTTAAAGGAAAGTAAGAAATAGACCTGCTAGTGGGTTGGTTTTGACAGTAAGAGTTGAGATTGAAGGTAGAATTGATAGACCCTTCAGTAGGTTCTTGTAGTTAGCAATTTAATTGAATTGCAAGAAAATTGCTTTGTGACATGTCAGCGCCATAAATGGAATAAATAATACATTAACAATTTAAAACCCTCACAACAAAGACCAGTTCATGGGCACCAGACTGTATCCCCGGTTGTCTCTGAAAACCTTTAATGCTTTGCTTTGTGTTGGCCTATTTTTCACAAAGAAGGTACATAATATAAATATGAATGCTTAAGATCGTGGGTTCAAACCCGACCGAAGTCGTCAAATGTTTTTAAGAGCGTTAAAAACCCTCAGTATGCCTTCCTTCGGAGGGGAAGTAGAGCCGGCGGTCCCATGTCATAGATTTATGGCATGTTAAAGAACCTTCCACTAATTACACCTATGTGAAGCTAAATTAGGTTAAAAATGTTAACAACGCTCAGGTTCCTACGTTCGTCGCCAGCAGCCGACTGCGATGGCGTCTAGTAGCCAAGTTCTGGACTAGTAGTTGTTGACAGTGGCGTTTGGCGGCAAAGTAGGAACTACTTGAAAAATTCAAAGTAAGCAGTCCTTACTTGAATTAAGAAACAGAAACACACATTAATACAGTCATCACAATTAGCACCGGTTATCAGACAGATTCTACACACACCCAAAGTACACGGGGCTACATGACCGCGTTGTCGCAGCCCCTAAACTGAGGAACCAACCAACCTATATTAATATGATACAATAGTTTAATTAATTAAATGCATATCTTGATTCTGTGAGAGCGTAGTGAAAGGAACGAAGTACATAGATTAATCGTCAAAACATCTATTAAACGCACAATCGATTAATTGATCGCAACATCGTAATTTGTAGCAATTAATCGAATTTTCAGCCTCGATTATTCGAAATCTCAGGTTAATCGATTGAAAGTACCAGCCGTGTACTAGAGTTTCAAGCAGCCTAACATTCAGTTTAGTGAACGGCAATATGATAACTAGCGGAACCGTCGAGAACTCTCGCATAATGGGTTGTGTGCTAGTGTTAGTGCTATGTGGGCTATACGCGACACAGTTCTGTCAGGGGCTATCGTCTTGTTTATTTGTTTAAAAGCACTTTATAAAGAAATACATATATTTCCGTCGACATTTCAAGAAATGCAAGATTTTTCCTGTACTATTGAAAAGGTTTGGAAGATTTTAGTACAAACCACACCTTCTAACTCCCTCTGGTTTAGGAGCTTGAGTTTTGTGAAACACACACCTTAGCGTATTGTCTGTTAGGTAGTCAGCCCGAAGGCTGGTTGGATCCCCAAATAGTACCGCCATTAGGTTATGTGGGTAGAAACCCACAAAAAACCCAGGCAGCGCCATATTGAGGCGTACTAGGCAAGATGAGGAGTGAGGTAGTTTGCCATTGCTTTCCTCACTGAGTCAGAACAGCGGTACTAACCCTATGGGCAGGACCTTTCACAGAATCCGCAGGCACTGACTGTGCCCTGAATGCCATTACTAAGCCCCACCCATACCTCAGTAGCTTCCATATAATCACAGCCATGAGTGAGACTGAGACATCGGTGAAAAGCCACATTTTACTCTAGCCTGTGCCAACAGACAAATGCAAATGTACTGCATTCATGTATTATATAATAAGATTATATCGGTTGGTTCCTCAGTTTAGGGAATGCGACAACGTGGTCATGTAGCCCTGTGTACTTAGGGTGTGTGTAGAATCCGTCTGATAACCGGTGTTAGGCTAATTGTGATGGCTGTATTAGTGTGTGTTAAGTTAACTGTTTTTAATTCAAGTAAGGACTGCAGACATTCGAATTTCAAGTAGTTCCAACGTTTGCTACCAAACGCCACGGTCAACGACCAACTCTGAACTTTGTTACTAGATGCCACCGCAGTCGGCTCCTGGCGACGAACGATGGAACCTAACATTGTTAGTCAAATACAACCTATAATTTAGCTTCACACAAGTGTAATTAGTGGAAGGTTCTTTATCATGCCATGAATCTATGACATGGGACCGCCGGTTTTACTTCCCCTCCGAAGGAAGTCATACTGAGGGATTTTTAACGCTCTTAAAAACTCCAATGACTTCGGCCGGGTTTGAACACACGACCTAGGACATAGAAGCTCAGCATGTTACCAACTACGCCACCGAAGCCGAGAAGATTATAACATGTATAATATAAGGTGCGTTCAAAAAGTAACGAGCCGGAGGCTGTGATGCGCAAACCAGTGACGACATCGGCTAATCGTGGAGTGTGTAACGAGGTGTGGTCTCGACCAGGTCACAGCCCGTCACTAGAGGGCACGCGTGACGATACAAAGCGAGCAGCATGCATCAATTGTGATGGCTGTATTAAAGTGTGTTTTCTGTGAATCAGGTAGACGGACTACAGACGATTACTTTTTTCAAGTAGATCCTTCTTTTACTACCAAATGTTACCGTCCACGACACCTAGCTGCGGACGTGGCTACTAAATGCCATCGCAGTCATTATCTGGCGGTGAACGTTGGAACTAATACAGCGTTATCAATAAATGATAACCTTATTAATACAGTGTTCTCAAACTAACCTACAAAGTTTAGCTTCCACAAGTGTAGTTAGTGGAAGGTTCTTTTTATGCCATAAATCAATGACATAGGACCGCCGGCTTTACTTCCCTTTTCGAAGGAAGGCATACTGAGGGATTGTTAACGCCCTTAAAAATTCGACGACTTCGGCCGGGTTTGAACCCGCGATCTTGAATCTTTACTCCTACTTTAAATTGTTTCTCCAATTATAAGGGCGTTGATTTGCCGTACAGAGCGTGCCTGGTCCCAATTCTATGAAAGGGTTGAAACCCTTCCACATCTTATATTCATGATAAGCTGTAGAATTAGCACAGACTCCTCATTGTGTCCTATATTACTAATACTTTCCTTCCGTCTTGACCCGCCCCTCAAGGATCGATCCACGACCTGAAACAACTCCTCCACCCTTTTACAACACAAGCTGGGCGTTCCTGTACTGAGGCGAGATGGATTGGATCCGTTTCACGAATGGGATCTTTAAACAGGCAAGCAGAAATACTCCTTATAGGAGCTAAAGTAAGTAAGCCTACCAGAACGTGCGGTGAGCGGAGAAGAAATCTTGAAACAGGAGAAGGCAGTCAAGTAAGGCGATCATTAGGGACCGGATTTTTTTTAAATGCATATTTTGTGGGTTGATTGTATTTAGTGCGTATTCTGAGCATATTTTAGCATATACATTTGAAATTAAGTGTACGTTAATTTAATCCTTTGATTGCTACGCTCGTCTATAGACGGTCCACAAGAACTTATATTTGTTCATAGTCCCCTTTCGCTCTCAAGTGCCGAGTCAATCTTTCGCATATTCTGCTATGTGTAGGGCATTATTTGTACTACTTGAATTAAAAAAAAACCAGATACACACACTAATACAGTCATTACAATTAACACCGGTTATCAGACAGATTCTACACACACCCAAAGTACACGGGGCTACATGACCGCGTTGTCGCAGCCCCTAAACTAAGGAACCAACCAACCTAACTTACACACTAGAATAACAAATTAAAAGAGAAGGGAAAAAGTAAATAAAAGACAGGAAGAAAAGAACTGTCCTTAAACCTAGAAGATTGAGGATTGAGGGACTCGGAAAGAACAAGAGCCACGAAAGGCAGATAGGAAAGGGAAACAGTCAGGGGAGAAACCAGACCCAGCTCAGAAATCCCTCGGGGTTGCCAACTTCGGAACTTATCAGCCATGAATCCTTGAGGGTGTAGCACTATCTAGGATGTGCCATAAGTGGTGGGGCTACACACACCCTGCCTCTTTTAGGGCCTTGAGGAGAAGATAACAGGATATATGAGACAGCCAATTAAGCAGAATAACCAGTGATGGACGAAGCAAAGAGTATATTAAAAGTAGGTTGGCTCAGGCAAAGAAAGCATTTCTACAAGAAAGGAATCTGCTGACATCGAATATAGATTTAGGTATTAGGAAGTCATTTTTGAAAGCCTTTGTCTGGAGCGTGGCGCTCTATGGAAGTGAAACTTGGACTATTGGTGCAGCAGAAAAGAGGAGAATTGAAGCATTTGAAATGTGGTGTTACAGGAGAATGATGAAGATCAGATGGGTAGATAGGGTTACAAACAAAGAGGTATTAAGACGAGTGGGAGAGGAGAGATGCTTCTGGCGACTGCTAATGAAGAGAAGAGATAGGTTGGTAGGACACATACTAAGACACCCAGGAATAGCAAGCTTAGTTATGGAAGGAAGGGTCGAGGACAATAACTGTAGTGGTAGACCAAGGTTAGAATACGTTAAACAGATTGCCTTGACTGTAGGGTGTCGGAGCTATGTAGAGATGAAACGATTAGCTCAGGACAGGGAGGCATGGAGAGCTGCATCAAACCAATCAAAAGACTGAAGACTCAAACAACATTAAAGCGGGAACGTGAACGACTCCCGAGGCCTCTGATTCCCTAATACTTTCGGGGTCGGAAGAGAACAAGAGTTGACCGAGAGCGGTCGAAAGGAACGATAAGAGAGAGAGAGAGGAGCCAACACAAGCAAATGGAAGCAGTGCCAGACTCAGCTGGGTTCCCGTGGTCGCCAACCCACGTCCCAATAGTCGTGAGCTCAGACTAGCTCCGTGGCTCAACAGTAACGCTCTCGCCTGCTGTACCCAAGGTTGCAGGATCAAATCATGGCGCAGTCAGTTGGCATTTGAGGGTGCGCAAATGCGAGTGAGCTGTGTCAGATTTACTGGCACGTTTAGAATCCCCCTCGGAGCATAATTCCAGCACGCCGGCGTGACGCCTCTAAAAGCCGCAGCAGTTAAAGTGGCCTAAAACCTACAGTATAACAAACAACAGAACTCATCCATCGTAGAAACTGGGCTAGACGAACTGTTTACTCGACGGATATGAAGAATGAGAACATGCTGGCGACCACCTGCCGCTTGGCTAGCAGGCTTCCTGCTGCTGCCACATTCCCGTCTCCATACAATAAAATAGAAGGTACGAGTACAGACTAACGAGGGGAAACGTTCTCATTCCTTATGTTAATGATGTATTATTTCAAGTCTAGGTCACCCAAGAGTTCTCAGGAAAACAGCATCATCCGAAGCAAATCTTTGAATATTCAGCTCCTTGTAACTTGACAGTAACGAAGTAACGGAAATGCTCGTTACATTTTTCAAGTCAGAGTAATCAATGTCACTGGTATTTCTTTAACAGGCAAAATCGGAACAAGAGGGTGGAAATGAGAGTTCATTTTCTAAAAAGTGACAAGTCGCTACAACTTTCGTAACTTAGTATGTGAAAAATCAAATTTATTCAAAGTTCATGCTATTCTTCGGATTAGGCCCAAAAACGCATCTCGGTAAAGATTCTTGATAGCACCAACCACTCATCAAAGAGGTGGGAAAAATAGAGTTTCGAGAGTAAAGCAAATCATAGCTCCCTTAATAGGCACAAAATCAAAACCGTTTAAAATGGTCAATAGTCCTCTAAAATTACCTAGAACGTATGCCCGAAAAAAATATTTTATTTGAAATAACCCATCCTTACGCCAAGGGGTGAGCAAAATGTTTTCGGAATTAAACATGTGGAACTTTTGTAGAAACACAACAATTGGCAAATTTAGTGATTTCGAAACATGTTTTTTTGCCCGGTGAAATCTACCTCCGCTTTCCGGCGTTTCGAGAGGGATTTTTACTGTTGTTCACATTATGTTATTTGGAAACTAGCAACTCACCCAGGCTTCGCCCAGGAAGAGTTATGAATGCATTACGTGATTAGCGAATCTTTTTTCGATGTCAATGAACTACGACCTATATCCGTAAAAACGTCTCGGCATGTTGGGTTAAAATTACTGACTGGACGATTAATTATATTATCATGGAGATGCATGTGCAACGAATTCTTGTCAGACTTAATTTAAGAATGGCGAGGTGCATGAATCACAAATCCCCCTTCCGTCCAATCTTAACTTGACTGTGTAATTTTCGGAACAAAAAGTTCACGGGTGAAATAAAAAAAATGCCGAGTTGCACATCCAGGGAAACTCCAAACACAACCACTCTTCTCTAAAGTCTTAACTCAACACGACTCGACAGTTTGCCGCTAGCTAGGCTGTAACTGGGGTCATAGGCTCGCCCCTAGCTAGCTCGTAAACTGTCGCCTCAGTAATTGGATGGAGATTGTTGGAAGAAATGAAAACGTAATAACACGTATAGTGAGCGATGTATTGAAGCTAGAGGTATGCTCTCGGGGACGTTTTGTAGAACTTTTCATACTGAACAATTCTTACATTCATAGTATATAGATATTTTTAACGGTTTGCCCAGCGTAAACTTAAAAAGTGCACGGACGCCAGGATTTTTTTTTTACTTTCTCACTGATATCGTTACTGCTTGGCTTCCTTTGATCATAAATAAATAATTTTCTACAGAAACCTTCATCGAGATATCCTTTACAGTATGGTGACAACCGCATCACCAGTGGTTCTCGAGATTACCCATGACATCAAAGAATCAGGGACTTTGCTTTATACCAAGTAGAGGTAGAGATAATATTTTATGTTTATTGGACTGGCTGTGGTACGCAGCGGTAACGTTCTCGCCTGCTATGCCCAAGGTTGCAGGATTGAATCCTGACGCAGTCAGCTGGCATTTGAGGGTGCGCAAATGCGAGGGAGCCGCGTCAATAGAATTATTGGCACATTCAAGATCCTCTTTGGGGCTAAATTCCCGCGTCTCGGCGTCTCTAAAAGCCGCAGTAGTTACAACGGACGTAATACGAAAAGCATTATTATTCTCCCGTGTATTGTGACATTGGGTGAGAAACTATCACAAACAGCATTCTAGTGATCTTCTATTTTAATTTTGCCCATCTCGTCGCTAGCGTTATCAAGGAGGCCCGGGTTCGAATACCAGCTCTGCCAATAAATTTAATTCTGGTCTATTTTTTTTATAGGGCTGGATCGAAATACACTCAGGCTCGTGAGGCAAAACTGAGAAAAGGTGGTTCCAAGTAAATTTCTTGGCATGGCCGGGAATTGAACCTGAATTTCCAGGGGCGAAAGCCATGAATGCTGGCCGATAAATCACGAGGTAGACTCAATCGGTTTTATTGTGATGTCCATAGAAGTGTATGCATTTAGAATTCAGGCTTGGATGGGAAAGAGGCAGCCGTGGTCTTTAATTAGGAACCATCCCAGAGTTTGCCTGAAGCCCCGTCTTTTCGTGTATGGAATTTGTCCGATAACCTGTGTTACTTTGATGGCTGTATTAGTAAAGGAAGCAAGGAAGATTGTAGTTTTACGTGACCGTGAATCTTGTGATTATGAGCCACGGGACCTCCTTTTCACGTGGAATCATAGGACATGGCATTTAACTTCGAAAATCTCACATGCATTGTCCTAGGTGAGAGGCCAACACCTTGACGACTGCGCCACCACGCCCCAAACTCTATTAGTGTGTGTAGCTAAAATTCATATGAGGATATGGAAAGAGGTGGTCATGGCCTTAATTCAGGAACCATCCCGGCATAATAGAACTCGTATCTTCTAAGTTTTACCACACGAGGCTGAGTCTTCCCTATCTTGACCTGAACCAGAATAAAATTTCTTGTCCGAGTCGGGAATCGAGCCTTAGAAACTGGAGTTTACGGAAGGAGGTAATTTGACTGGGAAAATAAGCGGGAGGGGGGAAAAGTCGCAGGGCATTCAGCCAGGAAGAAAGATGCCCTGAGCAACACGAAATTACACATGATGAATATGTTCAGCTCATAATATCAATGAGACATGGATACCGGTAGTGGAGGGTCTTGGGATCCGTTAGCACGTCTCAATCATTAGTATGCTACTCACCTCGCCTGAAGCTCGAGAGTTTCATCCTGCCGTTCGGTGTGTTGACCCCCGCCAAGCCGGCGGGGCGTTCCTTCGACCCGTGAGCACCCATATTCCTTCTTCTTCTGCTTCCTCGTCCTCACAGTATCACAACATTCACTGAACCACACTAACAAGTCACTCCACAAGAAACACTGCACCGTCGTCGCACAAAAATTTAATTTAAAAATCCCACCAGTAAAGCAAAGAAGGGAGAGCTTTGTACAAATAAAAGATTATTTTCACCCCAAAAGTATTAATAATTGAATCTCGAAATCAATGGAATATTTTGTTTCAATTTTTCAGTCATTCAACATATAAATGTTTTGGATCACAAATTCAAATATGTAAATTCTAAGGGTGCTTTAATTTAATGGCACGTCTATTAAAATTGACGATATCTTCGTAGCAATTGGTAATTAAACCAGCATTGTTTGTTTGGAAGTTATTTCTGTTCATAGATTTTTAATAAAACTGGTGAAGTAATATCCAATTACACTTTCGTTAATTTCTCTCTGTCATAAAAACAGACAATTAAAAGGTAATTGCTGGACTGAAATTAAAAACTAACCCCACTGTGCTTTCAAGAGTTAAATATTGTTCTTGGACCACACAGTCAAGTATTTCAGGAAATAATAATCCACACGTTGAAGGAAAATATTTTCAATTTTATCCTCATGAAGAATCCAAGTAAAATTCTGGAGTTAATTTGATTAATATTCTTTAAAAGCATCTAAAACAGTACCAAGTACGCTTTAATCCACTGCTACAAAATGATAAACCATAACATCATCGCGCTTATCTACTGTTATGTTTCCTTATCAAGTTCACCATTCAGAATTTCCTTGAGAATCAGCTGTTCGTAGGTTACCCTTGACCGTAGACGTGCATCACAAAACTAGTCTTGCCGTGTCCATAAGAGGCACAACTCCTAACCTTGACACAGTACAAGGACGCAACACACGCATCACACAATATTTACAAACACACTTTTAAATAAAAATAAAAGTATTACTAAATGGACGAAATTGGAATGTAGTTCCGCTTAAGAACGAAGAGGAATTTTGTTGGAAGTAACTCAATCTGACAAGTTGTTTATTTTAACACATCGGAGAATCCCACAGTGTCACGTGTCTTCTTGCTCGTCGCTTCCAAATGTTTTTATTGCGCTTCTAACTGGAGGGATGGAAATAGTCGGCACCGGAACTAGACGTTTTCTTCTGCTGCCTCGTCGTTAAAAACCTCATTGATATCAAAATAAACCGTTCAAACAACCTTTCCATATGGTCCACAAACACAGCTCACATAACATAGGATTTACTTGTTTTATTTGTAAAGTTCAATATTCTTTAAAAATTGAGATATAAGGTCACGTCTTTCGAGCCTTCAATATTGCCAAATTCTTACGACAAGAATCATTTTGATCCTGTCATAAAAGTGATCTCGCAGTAATATTAATCTTTCAATATTATGTACTGAGATTCACGCGCGGTTTGCTGGTTGTAAACACGTCTTATCAATTTCATTGTTGCAAATGAAATTGTAGAGTGGTTGTGGTTAGTGGTTCACTTCCGACTGCGGTCTTGGATGGGCTTACACGAGGCGAGCGGCCCCTTCGCGCTGTGAGAGATCATGCCGCACTGAACCACTGTCAACTCCAGCTCACACACTTGCCGCATGTTTAGTTCGCCAGCTTCTCACCGCGCACGGCGCAAGCGCTACAGTCGCAACATCAACTCGTGAGAAGAGAGATCTCCACCAAGATCACGATGAACAGTCACTACAACTTTTGGTTTTATTAGGTAGATTTCATAAGAAAGCTAACTATTGCAATGGGTACCATGTTTCGACTTCCGGAAAATTTCGACATATCTTCGCGTTTCTTATCCCCTAAACCAGGGTTTCCCATACTTTTTCTGACCATCGCCCACTTACGAGATTTATAATTTTTTTTTCGCCCACCTCATTTCAAAAAACGCAGAAATCTTAAAATTACTAATAATACATTCAAATACCTACATATAAGTTGAGAAATGAGGATTTTTACGGACATTTTTCTCTTAATAGGTACCGGTACATCATGTTTATTTAGGTATAATTATGTACATAAAAAATGCAAAAAAAAAGGTCTAAAAAGGAATAACAGTCAATGAAAGGAATTAAAGAAAAATAAATAAAATTAAAACTACTTTAATTTTTTATTTAATTAATTAAACATAATAATAATAATAATAATAATAATAATAATATCGTATGGCCTCGGCTGCCGGGTGCAAGCTTTGTAATTTGACACCCAGAGGGTAGCTTGCATGTCGAATTTCGTTGTTCCTTGAATCACTATGAAAGTCAAGGAGGTTAGATATCTAAGCTCCGTGAACACTATAGCACTTTCTAGTAGAGAAATGAGGAACTTTGTGTTGGCGGAAACTCCCGAGATTAATTTTGCCATTATGAACACGGCCTACTGAATTCAAATGGGTTCTTTAACATGCCAACATCGTATGACATGCATGTCGTATTTTTGCCGCCTTTCAAAAATCACTTGCCACGGCCAGGAGCGAACCTGCAATCTTGGGGTTAGTAGACCGACACGCTATCCACTCACCCATCGTGGCAAGCATTAAACAACATGAACACCTACGTCTAATTAATGTAATTTGATGAACAACAGTAGTTGTAAATAGATTAAAAAGCGAACATAATTTGTTATAATTAAATTGTTTGCATTTTTTATTTTATTCCTTGTTGTTATAGGCAAACATTTCTCGGTCAAATTGTATATATAAAAAATTGAATTATCTGCCCACCAATTTTTTCAAATCGCCCATCGTATTCACATTCTGTCAGTTTCGCCCCCTGGCGTGCTAAATTTGGAATCTCTGCCCTAAACCCTAAGACCACCGTTAGTTCAAATGTGTATATAAAAAGGGGCCCGGGTAACAGAGTTCCAGGTTTCAAAGAAACACACCAAAGGAATGGAGATAGTTCACTAACCTGCTTATAGCAGATGTTGAAAATGACACCTTTGGCACCTTTGAGCCCTGATCAACAAATTGCGGAAGGCAGATCGCAGCTGGACAGGTGGAATTGCTGCAATCTCATCAGAAACGTTCGGCTGCAGTTCTTGAAGACTGAGGGTTGTTGCGATACACCTTAGCTGTCAAACAGTATTCTGTTGACATGTACCGCCAAACAATACTACTGTACCACCTGGCATCATTAACATGCAATTGTTACTAACAGCCCTTTTGAGATCTGACACAGTACAGACCACCCACTATACGGTACTGCAGTAGGTGTTGCCTACGTACAGGGATGCTACTTTGCCTGTAACCTGGAATTTAGTTCGCCGGGCCACTTTTATTTGTCACACCCTGTATAATTTATTATTATTATTGATTTAAGCCCACTACGGAGCGCTTATGACTAGTTCTTCGATGCTCTTTTCCGTTCCCAATATCTCTTGAGCCCTGCTGATAATTTCTCCTTTCTCTCCTGCGAAAGGGGCTTCCGACATTTAGGGACTCTAGGTCCGAGATTCTACCATAGCACAAAATTTAGAACGATCTTCTACATCAAGATCAGCAATTCCAGCCGAATCCAAGTCCTTTAGTACTTCATTAAGCCACAGGCTTCCAGTCTTGTAGCTTTTAACCAAGGAGAAGATCTTCTTGGTAAGCCTGTTGCTGTTCATTCGATGTAGGTGCCCGTAGAACTTTAGCCTCCGACGTCGCATACTGGTATTGGCTGATTCTATATAATATAGCCTATATATATCATTCTTATGTTGACACGATAAATACCGCCATTTTCCGCCAATCACTTTCAAATTTATAGACTACATAAAATATTACGGTACCTAATAAAATCTCGGTCGAGGTCGTTAATGTGTAAAATCCAACCAAGGTGGATTTGGAGGGGAGTTTTTTTTGTGGAAAAAGTGAAATATCGCTATAACTTCCTTAATATGTAAAACATCGAATCCATAAGTTCATACTATTCTACGGATAGAGTTCTTTGATAACACGAACCATTCACCAAAGGGGTGAAAAAATGGAGTTTTTTTAGGAAGAAAAATCATACTTCCCTTAATAGCTGCAATATCAAAACCAGTTAAAATGGTCAATAGTCCTCTATACATTACCTAAAACTTTTGTCTGAAAAATATTTTGATATGACCTACCCCTACGCCAAGGGATGAGCAAAATATACTCGATGAAGATGCCAAGTTGATGAGGGAAGAGCTGACTGTCCTACGGATGTCATCAAAGCAATATTGATGTTTTCACAGCCATCTCGTTCTACAGACGAGTCAAAGATAGCCTTTTCTACAACTCCTGTCCGGCTGGTCGGCAATTGTGCTAGTGCAAGGTAAATAGCAGTTGACTATATTTTTATAGGAAGACTAGCAACCCGCCCCTGCTTCGCCCGAGAACAGTTATGAATGCATTACGTGATGAGCACTTTTTTTCGATGTCAATGAACTACGACCTATATCCGTTTTACGTCTCGGCATGATGGGTTAAAATGACTGACTGGACTATTAATTATATTATCATGCAGAGGCATGTTGCAACGAATTCTTGTCAGGCGTAATTTACGAATGACGAGGGGCATCAAACACAATCCCCCCTTCCGTCCAATCTTAACTTGACTGTGTATTTTGCGGAACGAAAAGTTCATGCGAAATGAATAAAAGCCACTCTTCTCTGCAGTCTTAACACTACACGACTCGACTGTTTGCTCCTGGCTGTATCTGGGGTAATGGGCTCTCCCGCTAGCTAGGCTGTAACTGGGGTGATAGGCTGATCGCCCCTAGCTAGCTCGTAGACTGTCACCTCAGTAATTAAATGCAGATTATTGGAAGAAATGAAAACTTAAAAACACTTAGTGTGCGATGTATTGAAGATAGAGATATGCTCCCGTAGACTTATTTTTAGAACGTTTCACGCTGAACAATTCTTACACTCCTAGTATACTGGTATTTTTAACGGTTTGTCCAGCGTAAGCTTAAAAAGCTAACGGACGCCCGGTTTCTTTTCGTCATTTTCACTGAAATCGTTACTGCTTGGCTTCCTTTGATCACATATAAATTATTTTCTACAGAAACTTTCCTTGAGATATCCTTTACAGAATCGTGAAAACCACACCAAAATCCATCCAGTGGTTCTCGAGATTATCCAAGAATCGGGGACATTGTTTTATACTAAGTAGCGATGTGACTTCTCGTATGTAGAACGTTTGTAGGTATGCAACAATTGGCAAATTTGGTGAATTCGAAACAAGTTTCTTTGCCCGGTGAAATCTACCTCCGCCTTCCGACGTGCTGAGAGGAATTTTCTTTTAAATTGGGTGTATCCCGAGTGGGAAGATGCAGGATGAGAGGTTGCAACTCCCTCCAAAATTCCTAGAAACAATGACATTAACAAACAAAAAATATTACGAGCCTTACAGTGGTCGCATAATTATGATGTGTGACATCTGACATGTTATTGGAATAATTCCATATTACTTACTCGCATTTTTTTAAAGAAGGAACTCCTAGTGCTACCTTGTGCCAGCAAACATGAAGGATTCCTTAGTGTTATTACCATTGGTAAGTTCACATTACTATTATTTCTGCTATAACTACTTGTGACAAATCCTTTCAGCAAATATGATATAATAGTGCTGTATTTTGGCCGACAGTACCTTGAGTGCTTACATTAAATAATCATATAGCAAACGTAGTATGATTTAATAGATCATAATGGTTTTCAGCAAATATGGTTTAATGAATATTTTCACACCAAAGAACGACAGTTTGAAGATGATTTATTGTAGGAATATATGTAATGGGGCCTCGAATCCTTTAAGTAAACCGTAGGCGATTTACATTCCACATAGTCACCATGGCCGACAGTACGTCGTCGTACCAATCTCCGCCACCGCGCGCGCAAATTGTTTCCGTTGCATTTCCGTCCCTTTTTACAAAATCACCCCCACACAAAAATATACAGCAACCGAATGGAATGATGTTACACATCAATAACAAAAAGTTATCCGCGTCCGCCCCGCATCCACACGGCTGTTACCCGAATCTACTGGCATTGCAATAAAAGGAAGATTGTAGTTTTACGTGACCGTGAATCTTGTGATTATGAGCCACGGGACCTCCTTTTTACGTGGAATCCGAACCACAGGACATGGTATTTCACTTCGAAAATCTCACATGCATTGACCGGGAATCGAACCCGGACCGCCTTGGTGAGAGGCATACAGCTAGACCGCTGAGCCACCACGCCCCTGGCATTGCAATAATATGTTTAATTAGATAAAGTATTAAAGCAACACATTTGGACATTTGAGAAGAAAGTCTTTCCCTTAGGCTATGTGTGTCATGAGCTATGTTTAATAAATGTTATACAGACAGAATTGCAACTCTTTTCAGTTCGGAGCAACTGAAGGCTTGGGAAGAAACAGTGGGAGAGTACGGATGGAAGTTCAACATCAGTAAATGTAAGATCCTGTTAACGACCAGGAAAAAGGGCAGACCAATGAGTGGGATAACACTTGGAGGTGGACAGCTGAAGAAGGTGGAAAGTTAAGTACTTGGGAAGTATAGTGGAGGAAAATGGGAGAAATGACAGAGAGATTACGGAACGTGGCAGACAGGCAGAAGCATTTCTGAGAAGCATTAGGAGCTTAGTGTGGAATAAAGATGTCCCACAAAAAAGCAAGAAGTGTTATACAGAAGCTACTATATCCCGATCCTGACCTATGCTTCAGAAACGTGGACAATGAAGAAAAGAGACATAAGCAGAATACAGGCAGGTGAAATGAAGTTCCTGCGAAGTAGGATCGGAGTAACAAGAGGAGACAGGGTGAGGACTGAAAAGGTCAGGGAAATGGTGAAAGAGGAGCCCTTGGCAAGGTAGGATTGAGATATCAAGACTGAGGTGGTATGGACACTTAAAGAGAATGGATGAGAAGAAGATTCCCAAGAGGATACATGAGATGCAGATACAGAAGAAACGACCAAGGGGAAGACCAAGAGATAGATGGCTGAAAGGAGTGGAGGAATGTGTCAAGAAGAGAGGCGAGGACTGGACCAGAGTGACAGCGGAGAGGTGGTGGGAAGAAAGAACTAAGTGGCGAGGCTTATGTTCCAAACAGACCCAGCCTGGGGCTGGAAACTGTACAAGATGATGATGATGACAATTTAAATGAGATTAGCGCAAATCAACTTACATTAATGAAAAAAATATTACGAGCCTTACAGTAGTCGCATATGACGTGTAACATGTTATCCCTTGTTAACAGTGAACTCTGTTGGACATTGAAATAACTACTTGTAAACCTACAGTGCCAAATCCTGACCGGTTTTCAGCAAATATGATATAATGAATATGTCCACACCAAACAACGACAACATCAAGAGTATTTTTAATGGGGCCTCTAAACCTTGAAGTAAAACCGTATGCGATATACATTCCACATAGCCTCATAGCCGACAGTACCTCGTGTGCTTACATTAAATAAGAATACAGCAAACGTATGAAGATTTATTAAATCATAATAGTTTTCAGCAAATATGATACAATTAATATTTTCACACCAAAGAACGACAATTTGAAGATGATTTATTGTGGGAATATCATTAATGGGGCCTCCAAACCTTGAAGTAAAACCGTATGCGATATACATTCCACATAGCCTCATGGCCGAGAGTACGTCGTGGTATCAATATCCGCCACCACGCGAGCTCATTATTTCCGTTTCATTGTTTCCGTAACATCCATTTCCGTTTCATTTTTCAAAATCACCCCCCCCCCTCCAAAAAAATATACAGATACTGAGTGGAAAGATGTTAACACATCAAAAAACAACGGAAAAATATATTGTCATAAACATCCGGGTCCCAGTAAAGATATTCAACTAGTTCGGATTTTATTCTAAGAACTATCCACAAATTTACTCCGAACATTAACCTCTGCTTATTCGCTTTCCGCACAGCCATGCATGGTGAAAAACGTTGCGGATATCCACGGGCTCTAACTATAAACTGCGGTTAACTAATTAAGCATAATATTGTTTCGACGTTTCGGCCGGTGAGGAATTTTCACCTGAAAAATTACGTGGCGTCAGGAACGGCATCCGGAATTAAATCCCCGGCAAAAACAAAAATGAGCCTGGTTGTCTCCGGTGACCCCAATTAATTGGGAAAAGCCGAAGAAAGTTTAGAATTGTTTCGATGTTTTACTGTATCATCTATATAAATAAAGAAAGCTCTTTGTCTGAAAAATTTGAATTTCCGACTAAAGCTTCGTCGAGTACTTATCACGGATGAAGATAGGACAAGGTCAGGCACCATGAAATTCATACCTTTGAAGTGGTTGCCAGTGTTATCCAACATCCACCCATCTCATGTACTCAGAAAAACTGCTCTGAAAAACGTATGGTTGAAATGTCACAGCAATCCCCAACTGTCCATACAACAGGACAGTAATTTGCAGAAAAATGCGAGATTAAAATCCAGAAATCCTCCATGGAAGATGTGGGGATGAGCTAATTTCATCACATTTCGCTGCTGACAAGACCTGGCACAAGAATGGGCCGCATCAAAACCAGACCATCTAGATTTAATAACTTATCCCTGCAGAGAACCGCCTGGTTTCAATTTATCGAGAAAGCTATGGACATCATTGAACAGGGTCTGCACAAATCACGGACGATGAAATTTCCGGCTGCAGAAGTGGGGAAAAACTCAAAGCCCATTCTGCGACTGTGCCAATATACCTCAGACCATTCAGTATGTTGCCCTCGAGTGTCCAACGAGGAGATTTCCATGATCTACACAGTGCCCCCGATGATGCTGGCAACTCGCTAAATACCCTGGACATTGTGCTGTAAATATCTGCTACAGTACCTACAATCTACTCAGTAAATATTGTATATATTTTAACCTTTTTGTTATATGTTAGTTTTTAATTCTTTAACGCAATATATCCTCATTTTGCCTTGCGAAATAAATAAATAAATAAATAAATACAATTTTTTGTGGTTTTTAGCAATTATAACTAGAAAATTTCGTATTTTGTGTTCCGACGATCATGATAATAGTTGTTTTAAGAGGCTAACATCTAGGTTATCGGGTCCTAATGGTTTGAGTGAAAGATGAGAATGAAAACTATAGACTAACTAATACCAACTACAAAGTTACATACTAGAAGAAGAAATGGTAAACAAATAAAGGATGAAGCAAATAAAGAATAGGAAGAAAAGGAATGCCCTCAACCCTCGAAGAATGAGGATTGAGGGACTTTGAAGGAAGGAGAGCCATGAAATGCAGATAGGAAAGAGGAGAGGGCCCGCCCCAAGGTCAGAGGAAAATGGGGACAAAACGGACCCAGCTCAGGAATCTCTCGGGGTCGCCAACTCCCAAACTCACCAGCCTTGAGCCCTTGAGGGTGTAGCACTATCCAAGCTGCACCCGAAGTGGTGGGGCTACATATACCCCTAGGTTACTTAAATACTAAGGTTGGGCCAAGTCGGGGAGCGCGCGGCAATTGGCTGACGGCTGTGACGTAGATACTATGTCAAGCAGCGGTTGGGAGGTAGTGAGTGAAGGGAACAGTATATGGAATGCGAGATTTCCATGAGGTTATTTTAATTATTTATATATCACATGACAATCATATAGCACAAGGAAATCCATATACAATATAATAAAATACCACAAGTACTTGGCATCACCAACACAGGGATTTTACAAGGCTGATTTCGCCCATTTGAGGCGTTTGCTTGCTGCACTTCGTTCAGCCTCTCTGAGAGACTTAGGGGCGTTGAGGAAGCGCATTCTAATAATGGCCTCGTTGTTACAAACGCCCGAATAGCATTCTCATTAGTGCACGAGAACTTCTGTTGCAATACTAATGCAAGCGTATGCATTATTCGTTGACCCCTTTTCAATTCATTTCCGTGAAAATTTTGAAAAATTGTCTCAATTTTTTTCGTGGGTTGGCGACCACGGGACCCCAGCTGAGTCCGGCATTGCTTCCACTTACTTGTGCCGGGCTCTTCTCCGTCTTCTTTCCTGTCGACCTCTCATGGTCAACTCATGTTCCCTTTCGACGGTATTAGGGTATCCGAGGCCTAGGGAGTCTTTCACTTTCCCGCCTTAATTAGCCCTTGTCTCATCTTTCCCGATAACCTCATTCTTCGAGGAGTCAGCCTTCTTTTTCTTTTCCTGTTATCTCCTGCCTTCTGCACAAGGCCCTCAAGGGGGCAGGGTGTGTGTAGCCCCACCACTTCTGGTGCACACTGGATAATGCTACACCCTTAAGGGCTCACAACAGGTGAGTTTGGGAGTTGGCGACCCCGAGGGATTCCTGAGCTGGATCCGTTTTGTCCCCTTCTTCGTCTTACCTTGGGGCGGGCCCTCCCATCTTTTCCTTCCTATCTGCCTGTCCTTCCTTCCAAGTCCCTCATTCTTCATTGTTCGAGGGTTGTGGGCATTTCGTTCCTTCCTGTCCTTTATTTGTCTTATCCTTTATTGTTTTATAATTTCTTCTTCTAGTATATAAGCTAGTATTAGTTATAGTTTTCATTCTCATCTCATTTTTCACTATCCCCCAAACCATTAGGGGCCGATAACCTAGATGTTAGGCCCCTTAAAACAACAACAATTATCATCATCATCATCAATTTTTTACCTCATCAAACCACTCATCATTTGGTTCAATTAAACCGCCTTTTGAAATAACTTGTATACAGTCCATTGTTAACAGTACATTCTGACATATTGAGATCGGCTTAGATTGAAAGCCTAATTGGCAAAGTTTCTTACACTTGAAAGGCACATATCCAGCTACATACCTAAGGCCTTCAAAAGGCAAGTCCACATGTGACGAATATTCTTTGACTTCCTCTCGAAAGGTGAGATTTTCAATGCGTAAATCTCTAATTGATTCATCTTTTTCTAAAACAGAGTTATGTTCCATTTTCTCTACATTCCTTCGAGAAGCTGGAGTGTCAAGAAGCACTCATCATTATCTTCTAGTTTCTTAACAGAACTTGCACTTGAAACTTTAATAGTTCCCGCATTCACACTTATTAATAACAAACGAATTCTGTTCTTCACCTCTACTGGCAATGGGTGATCATAGAAATGCCCAAGCCCACGTAGCCTAATAGAGAAAATAAATAAAATAAATTTTCCACACAGTCCTGATTCAGCTTGGCTTTCAAGATGAAGCGAAATCTCTGTTTACTTAAATAATTATAAAGTACTTTCAAAGATCTTACACTCATAAGAAAGCCTTTCTGAAAAGGCAGCATTGTCTTTTTACCTGCCACTCGCATATGTTCCCAGAGGATCTCAGATATATCCAAATCCCGAAGCTGTTCCTCCAAACGCACTACAAAAGCTGCTTTTACTCCAGGATTATCAGGTACGCCAGAGTAAAAATGTTCAGAGAATCGTTCACTGTGTAGAGGAAATCATGGACCTCACTCATGTCTTGAGAAACAAAACTCAGTGCCCTTGAGACAAGTTCTGCAGCTAAGCTTACTCCCTGCCTATAACGACCTCGGCAAGTTACATGCAGTAGCGTTAAATTAGGTACATTTTTTTATTTGAATCTGCCTGAATTATTTGTTCAATTATTTTCTTCTGATTTTTTTTACCAGTCGGCAAGAGAATTCCACTGTTGAGGAAGTACAATGCGCAATAATTTCAGAAGGTTTGGGAAACCGCAAATATCACATTTCAAAGATAACTGAAAATAAGTCTTGGTGTGAGAAACTCCTAACTCCGATCAGAGGGAGAGGTTTTTACCACGCCTGTCAGACACACCTATCTTCTCTAGATTGACGATGATATCTTTAGAAAGATCTGCTGACATGGACACATCAAAGTCATGATACGCAGGTTGCTTCCATTTAGCACACAAAGATCTTACCATTAAAACCTGTACATTTTTATGTGGGCCTAAAATTTCATTCGCTCCTTGGTCATAACAAAACATAGTGGCGTATTTGAGTGTATGGGGTCGAGGTCAGTTACTAGAGCTATCTTCATTCGATTGCAAACAAGGTGAAAAAATTAAGATATAACTTACCCCTTTTCTTATTTTCAATAAAATTATCTTTGTCGCAAAAATCCCAAAATAGTTAATATCTCTTAGGCAATTATAGGAGATTTTCTAGGAATGCACACACTCTGAACGTTTCACAGTTATATCACATTTGGTATTTTAAAATAGATTACGACTCAGGTACTTTAAAAAATTAATGACCAGTAAAGTGAGAGATGTTGTTACACTTGTCTAACCAACTTAAAAAGAATTGATTGATTGTAAACTAAAGAATACCTCAAACATTTGCTACGATCCCTCCAATTGAAATAATTGCTGCTCATATATATTTGTTTTGTTGGTCGTGGTGAGTTTTTTAAGAAATGGGACATTGAGGTCATCCACCCCTATATTTTGTTGCTACTGTCGAATTGGTCAATGCAACCAAAATTCACTGCTAATAATTCACTTTGTTGTTGTTGGAAAAGCAGGTATTAATGTATATAATTTCAACCTACAATTGGGAAACCCTATTATTTTGAACCGTCTCTTCGGGAAATGGCTAGCACTCTTGGCTGTCACCGCGGAGGCCCGGGCTCGATTCCCGGCTCTGCCAAGAAATTTAATTCTGGTCTGGAGGCTGGAACAGGGTACACTGCGCCTCGTAAGGCAAAACTGAGAAGAGAAGGGTTCGATTTCCACCTCAGCCATCCCGGAAGTGGTCTTCCGTGGTTTCCCACTTCTGCTCCAGGCAAATGCCGGGATGGTTCCTAAATTAATTGAGGCCACGGCCGCCTCCTTCCCAATCCTCATCTGAATTACGAATACACATAATAATACAGGCATCAATATAACACAAGTTATCACTCAAATTCCACACATACCCAAGTACATGGGGCTACATTACCACGGTGTCGCAAAGACCCTAAATGAATCAACAACAACAACAACAACAACAACAACAACAAATAACCTATTATTTTTCTACGCCACTGATTTCAGAACTCATAGAATAATATGTATATACTGATTTGAGAAATAACGACCTACACTACACCCTCAGGAGTCGAAAAGATTTGCATGCTCATCTTCATTTTTATTCTTATCTGAAAAAGCGGTGGAGACCCATCATTCTAATTATCAGGGCTGTTCTGAATGTCCGAGTAGGGCTCTTGAACACTGGCGAAGATGAAGAGAAGGCATAGCATCCATCGTGAGACGTCTTTTATTCCTTAGTGGCAGGCCCAATAATTCATACTCTAAATCACAATAGTAAACATCGCTCGTAAAATGGACGGAGCAAACTTTTGCATTGACTGGGATATATTTACTTTATCCCCTCGTTTACATTTTGCCAGCCAAGCTTTCACAAGAGTTGTATCTTTTGGGAAGCAATTATACAGAATATCAATATTGTTTTTGATTTCCTCCAATAGTTCCGGCATTTGGCAATAGCACATTCCATTGTAAGGGAACGTACATGAGTTTATTCTGCTTCAACTAGTGCACAGACGATTGTACATACTGAAGGGAAGTACGTTCAATTCACAATATACCACCTATAAAACACGTAAATGAAACTAGGAACAAGACAAAGGTCACACACAAGAAATAAAGCACTTGTTTCGCTACGGCTACTGACATTCACTGTGGCTAGCTTGTATCTACCACGACACTTGCCATACTACCTACGTCACGGCTTCATGTGACCCAAGAGCGGCTAGGCAGAGGACCACCCGCATTGGCACCCCCCTGCATATACCCTGCCTCCTTGAGAGCCTTGTGCAGAAGGCAGGAGATAACATGAAAAGAAAAAGAAGGCTGACCCCTCAAAGAATGAGGGTATCAGGAAAGATGAGACAAGGGCCAATTAAGGCGGAAAATTGAAAGACTCCCTAGGCCTTAGATACCCAAATACCGTCAGGGTCGGAAGAGAACAAGAATTGACCAAGAGAGGTCGACAGGAAAGAAGACAGAGGGGCCCGGCACAAGTAAGTGGAAGCAATGCCTGACTCAGCTGGGGTCCCGTGGTCACCAACCAACATCCCACTAGATATGAGCCCCTGGGGGGATTGAATTCCGAAGGTAATATTTTGTAGCATCTATGAATTTAAGATTTAGCACTTCGTTCTAATTTGGTTAAATAGTAGGTTTTTGACCGATATTACAATGTAGCATTTAGTACTAAAATAATAGTGTTCAATCATCATATATTAAACGCTGTGTATGTTTCACAAAACTCAGCTTTTAAAGCAGAGGATTTCATAAGTTTCAGCGCCGTGGGATTTTCACTTGTGGGGGAATCTCTAAAAAAAGGTATACAAAAACAATCCGCGCACTCTGGAGACTCTCGAGAAGGAAATAACTGCACCGATACGAAAGATCAGTGAGGATAATACTCAAGATTATAGAAATCTAGAAATACTCAACTTGATGGCTGGATGCTACCAATTGGACATCTCCAGGACATGAGGAACACTGGTCCACGTGTAAGTCATTGAACAGGCTTCGTACTTGTGTTTGTAGATGAAGCATCAATATGATGAAGTGAGGTTTTCCTGGCGCATCCAAGCTATGTGTGTTTCGAAAAAAAAAAAGTGTCCGATATTGCAACATGGGTTGGGATTGGTCAAATCGAGAAGAAATGTTCCTATAAACATATGTCCGGAAACAAATACCTGTTGAGATATGAGCCATTTTACTTGTGTTATGTATTTACACTTCAGACAATGGACGTCTTCCTACCAGCTACTTCGAATGAAAACTTGATTGTCACACACGTTTAACAGAACACGCGTTGGGCAAACATTCATCCACACCACCAACCAGGAGCTGTGATAATTTCAGCCGGTCTGTCCGCGGATACCATCAGCACGTTACAAGAGATACTCCACATGGTTACCACATGCTTCGGCTCATCTTCGCAATGAATCCCTAACTCGTCCAATCACAGCTGGCTGCTCGCGGATGTGGGCACTCTCATTGGTCACACCCTCTCGTAACATGTGCACATTGTCGATGGGTGGGGCACACACTAATGTCTTTATATGTCCCCATAGCCAGAAATCCAATGGATTAAAGTCCGGCGAACCACTCAACTACTTACTATGACTGAACATCCGACTCATGCAAAGACCTTCAACGGAAGGACGCCTGCACCACCGAACATAACGCCACCTCCATGCGGGTAAAATGGCTCATATCTCAACAGGTACTTGTTTCCGGACATATGTTTATCGGAACATTTCTTCTCGTTTTGACCAATCCCAACCCCTGTTACAATATCGGACAATTTTTTTGAAACATCCTGTAAGTGTGTTTTTATATTTATCATATTTTATTATATTATTTAAAAAAATGTAAAATGTATACTTCTGATACGAATAAATAAACAAGTAGTTCCATGAAGAACTATACAGCCTATTTTCATACATCCTACTCATGTTAATTGCCTCTATCAACATACAAAATTTCAGTTTGATTGTTGTGATAGATTCATAGATATTGAGAACCGTCTAAATATTACACATGGCCACCAGGTTGGATTATTATTTATGTACTATTACATGAAGATTATTGTTTACGTGTGGTATTCTGACTTCAATCGCATGATTAGGACACAAGAAGTAAAAACGAGATTTTAAAATTTCGCACAGCTGCCATCTTGTGGCTATGAAAACAATTGAAATAAATTAGATGCCTGAGGATTAACAATTGTATAAGCATTTAACGTGCAAAGTTTCACAGCACTCGGATGGTTAAATAGCGAGAAACGTCCATTTTAATATTTATACTTCGCTCACCAAGTTACTGAAAGTCATAAAGGTGAACTTATGTTCATAGCCTCTATAAACATTAAAAAACTCAGTTTGATTGCTGTAATAGATTCGTAGATATTGAGAACCGTCAAAATATTTCGTATGCTCACCATTTTGGATTGTTGTATAGGCCATAGAGTTATGTACCATTAAAGGAAAATTATTGCGTAGCTTCATTATTCAAACTTTCACTTCGATCGCATGATTACGACACAAGAAAAAAAACTTAATTTTAAAATTTCGCACAGCCACCATCTTGAGGTTATGTAAACAATTGAACTAAATTAGATGCCAGTGCATTACAATATGTATAATCATTTACTGTACTACATTTAACTGCGCTCAGCTGGTTAAATCATGAAAAAAATAAAAAATAAAAGGTTTCAACTTCGCTTGGCCGCCATATTCGTTTTGAACTTTACAGGTTTTTGAAAGTTACATAGATAACCCTGTAGAGGTGCCCGTTATCACCGTACAAAATTCAGGGTGATATCATAAATAGTTTCGGAGATATTGAATGCTAGTGAAATATTTCGCACAGCCGCCATTTTGAGGTTATGTAAACAATTGTACTAAATTAGACGCCAGTGCATTACAATGTGTATAACCATTTGCTGTACAATGTTTCAATACGTTTGGATGGTTAAAACCCGAGAAAAGTCTATTTAAAAGTCTCAAATTCGCTTGGCCGCCATTTTGGATTTGTAGTTACCACGTCTTTGAAAGTCTCATAGTTGAACTTCTAGTAGAACTCTTTGTCACCATACAAAATTTCAGGATGATATCGGCAATAGTTACGGAGATACTGAATACTGGTGAAATATTTGGCACAGCCGCCACGTTGGATTGGTGAGACACAATAAAATTTGAAGGGCACGGTCGGGGTCGGCTGACATAGTACTGTGACCTTACCGAGTTTTATTGAAATCGCTCCAGCCGTTAAGAATTTATTAGACACACACACACACACACACACACACACACACACACACACACACACACACACGCACACACACACACACACACACACACACACACACACCATCAAACACAGAAACACGGACAAAAGGTGATCTCATAAGCCTATTTTTTCATAAAATGAAAATAGGCTGATAAGTGAAGATGAATTACAGCGAGTGTACCATAACTTCCTACGTTGGTGCAAGGTGTGTTTAGAAAATGAAGTACAGCATTTCCAGCAACAACTCTGAAATTCAAGTCAGTAATGATGATTATTAAATCTGTTAAAAAGTGTCTTAGAGTAATTGTTTTATTTCGCAAAACACTCAGTACTCTCGAACTTATCAACACATTGTTTGAAATATTTTGAAGTGATCTGCACTCGTACATTGCGTGGAGCTCGAAGCCCAAGTACAGCAGTGTGCCGGCTGTTCCTTTCAGCGCGCAGACACTACTGTAAGATGAATTACAAAATCACGTTGTATAGTGAGAATGTATTAATTACGTATCCCGAAATGAGCGACCAGCATCGTGACACTATTCATTCATGACCAATAAGTTATTATAAAAGACAAGGAAAATACAGTTTTTAAAGACGTCAGTTCTGGGGGAGTCCGCTAAATGGAAAAGCCCATAGGTCGTGGTTGCCCGATTGCTTGGCCTGCACGTTCACCCGACTTGACACCGCTAGACTACTACCTGTGAGGTCGGGTCTCATAAAAACCTTGATTTACGAGACCCTTGTGGAATCCGAGGAAGACCTACTGGCGCGGGTTATGGCTGAGGTGGATGTTTGAGGACCAGGGATTGGTGATCGTGTGTACCAGAACATGGGACTGAGGTACCGTGTCTGTGTTGACGTCGGTGCTCTTCATATTGAGCCCCACCTGTAATTGGACCCAGACGACAAGCACGAGGAGACGGACAGAGCGCCAAAAATCCGAGAGCTGTGAACGTGAGTTGTGGTGGTTTTTTGTGGGTAGCGGAAAGACTGTACGTTTCCGGACACAAGTTCGTGTGCTAAATTTATCCGCCTTGGGACATTGCAAGCCCTGAAAGTCTAAATGGGAATTTAGAAACACCATGCATCATTTAAATATAAATAAATGACTGGTGTAAGACAGGGAGACGGACTATCACCTTTGCTCTTCAACTGTGTGCTCGAAATAGTCATCCGGCAGTGGCGAAAAGTAATCAACATTAACAAGAATGAAAATGGAGTCAGATTGGGCTACAGAAAATAGAACCTGATAGTTGACTGCCTAGCATTCGCAGATGACCTCGCAATTTTTTCAGATCCCCTCGATGACGCAGCAGCGCAAATTAATGAACTCCAGATTCAAGCAGCAAAAACGGGCCTTAAGGTCTCCTTTGAAAAAACAGAATTCATCACTAATATCAAGCTAGCGCCAAAAGAGCTGGATGTAGGACAGGGGAAAATCAAGCAAACGAAAGCGTTCAAATATTTGGGTGAGTGGATAAACCCCAATCTCTCTGAGAAGGCAGCTTTCGAGTCACGAATCAGGAAAATGGAAATGGCATATAATCTAACAAAGGCCATTTACAACAAGAAATCCACATCAACAAATGCCTAGTTAAAAGACACTACCAAACAGTCATCCGTCCAGAGGCTTTGTATGCTGCAGAGTGCCTTGAAATGCATCGCAAGGGACTAACAGAGAATCTGGAAGTGAAAGAAAAATTCGAAGAAAAATCTTGGGACCAGTAAAAGAAAATGGGGAATATAGGAGACGGCACAACCACGAACTTTACACCCACGTGGAAAAAATAACTGATACCATGAGGAAATGGAGAATTGCCTTTTACTGTCATATAACAAGAATTAACCCAGCACGATTGACAAAGAGAATTTTCACCTACTTCCTCAAAAAGAAAACCAAGGGAGCTTGGTTCACTGAGGTGAACAAAGATTTACAAGAAGTGGGAATTACAGGCAACGATATTTGGTAACGTGCCAACCTTAAACAAAAACTAACAGCACACCGATGTTTCCAAGATAAGCCAAAGCTTCCAACTGGCAAGAAGTGGACTGCAGAAAGGAAACAACAGCATCGAGAACTAATGCGAAAGTACTGGGAGGATGTTAAAGCTCGATGCAGCAAGAAACGGTTGAAATGACGTGATCCTTATATGGCCGAATCGAAAGAAGAAGAAGGAGAAGAAGAAGAAGAAGAAATGACTAGAAATCCAAGAGAATTGAATTGAATTGAATTTATTGTTTCTCTTATACAGGCCACTGAGGCTACAAAGCCTCTTTATGCAGCTCTCTTCATTCAGAGGGCGGTTAAATACAATATAATAAATGAAGAAAGAAAAAACTTAACCTATACATACAGTTGACAATAGAAGTTCTTGTTAATACATCCGTTCACCTTGAACATGATAATTGTATAGCTGATAGATTACAATGAAGGGAGTGTTTTATCGCTCTGATAGGAAGTCCTGAATACTGGTGCAATTTATATTTATTCCAGAGAATACTAGCTGAAGAGGAAGATAATGAGGAAGATATTGGGACCAATCAAGGAAGGGAGTAAATACACAATACGACCCAACCAGGAGCTCTATAATTACTCTGAAAGAATTACAGACGTGGCCAGGAAGACACGCCTAACATTTTATGGACACTTCTCCAGGATGCATCGTCCAGACTGACCAACCAGCTACTCACATACTGGCAAAGACCAAGTCACGATGGCTGATAGAAATGCACAAAGATCTGCTGGAACTGGGAGTTACGGAAAAAGACATAAAAGATCGAACGCCTCTCAGGAGTAAATTAAAGCAAATAAAGTTCCAGGAAAACCACCCAAGGAAAAAGACAGGTGCCCTCTGGACAAAGGAGAGAAAGGAACACAGCCAGAGGATGCGTGACTAATGGGCAAACATCAAGACCCACTCCAAGCAAAATAGTTGAATATTGAATAAAATCATACTGGTATCGGGATGTATAAGATATGTAAAAGAAAGAATCTTGCCACAAGAGCAACACCACTATAAGCGCAGACAAATAAATTTGATAAATACAGTACTGTATACTACTGTGGTTTAGAACTTTTGAGTCGCTACCTTCCATTACCATAGAATTGGAATCACACGTTCTCCTTCTGTCGCCTCTGGCGACTCTGGGATAATTCTCTTCAAAACCGCCCACGGGGGAGCAGGAATATAGATTTATGATTAGAGGGGCAGACCGGATCAGAGGGGATCGCCAGCCTCGCCAACGATAAAAACATGTGGGGATTTATGGAAGAGGGGAGCTCAGTTCTCTTACGCACAAAACGCCAGTAAATTTATGAGACTACGAACTTAATCGGTCACAAACGAAGAGAGAAAAAGAAAATACGATCTACGATGTTGGCAACATCAGTTTTCCCTAAACAAGAAAAAACACTGTTTATTTCTGAGTAGCTTTGATGAACGACAGGTTTATTGAAAATTTTTGCGTTAACAGAACGAAATCACACAGCGTTCTAGCTAAACAGCGTAAAGTAACATTTCTCGCATAACAGCCAACAGAACAATAATAGTCTAGAACTCTCTTACGCACAAAGAGGAATATTTCACGTTGAGAGATATTTTGCCACACTTGATTCATGCATACAAATTAAGTTGGAACTTCGTGGCGTAGCCGTGCGCGCTAAATAGCTCACCACGATTGCGACGGGGATGAGCAGCTAGTCCGGGGATGGGAGGTTCAAGACCCGGCACTGACATTAACTGAGTGAAAAGCAATAATATTTACCATGTGAGGAAATGTTTGATATTTGCCGTATTGACTAATGATAGATTACTTTTTAAATATGACGTCCTACAATACGAAATTGTTGTTGTTTGAGTCTTCAGTCTTTTGACTGGTTTGATGCAGCTAGCCATGCCTCCCTGTCCTGAGCTAATCGTTTCATCTCTACATAGCTACCACACCCTACATTCGAGGCAATCTGTTAAACATATTCCACCCTTGGTCTACCCCCTCCAGTTCTTGTCCTCGGCCCTTCCTTCCATATCTAAGCTTGCTATTCCTGGGTGTCTTAGTATGTGTGCTACGAACCTATCTCTTCTCTTCATTAGCAGTCGCCAGAAATATCTCTCCTCGCCCGCTAGTCTTAATACCTCTTCGTATGTAACCCTATCTACCCATTTGATCATCATTCTCCTGTAACACCACATTTGAAACGCTTCAATTCTCCTCTTTTCTGCTGCACCAATAGTCCAAGGTTCACTTTCATATAGCGCCACGCTCCACACAAAGGCTTTCAAAAACGACTTCCTAATGCCTAAATATATATTCGATGTGAACAGATTCCTTTTTTGTAGAAATGCTTTCCTTACCTGAGCCAACCTACTTTGCTTCGTGCATCACTGGTTATATTGCTTCCTAAGTAACAGAAGTCTCCTACTTCCTACCAAATTAAGAACATCAATTCGAATTTTTGAATATATATTCAATAGTTGGTACAAGTTTCAAACTTTCATTGAGGTCTTTATCAGCCAAATTGTTTATATCTAATTATTTAAACTAGTGAAATACTTTATCGCTAAACCAGCGCTTGAATACTTTATGAATAAGGAACGATTGTGTAAATGCAAATTGATAGGATATCCATTTCGTTTATGAACAATTGATACACTAGTTTTAATAATTAGATATAAGCAGTTTCGGTTGATAAAGACCTCAATGAATGGTTGAAGCATGTACCAACGATTGAAGTTCAAACAAGTAGTTCCGTTAAGAACTAAAGCCTATTTTCATAATATATCCTACTTCTGTTAATTGCCGCTATCAACATACAAAACTTCGGTATGATTGCTGTAATAGATCCGTAGATATTGAACCGTCTTAATATTACGGATGGCCACCATGTTGGATTCTTATATATGTAGTTATGTACTATTACATAAAGATTATTGTGTAGGTATAGTATTCAATCTTCAATCGCAAGAAATAAAAACGAGATTTAAAAATTTCGCACAGCAGCCATCTTGTGGCTATGAAAACAATTGAAATAAATTAGAAGCTAGTGGATTGAAATTTGTATAAGCATTTACCGTACCAAGTTTCACTGCGCTCGGATAGTTAAATCGTGAGAAACGTCTATTTAAATATTTATATTTCGCGTCGCTGCCATGATGGATTTCTGCTCACCAGGTTATTGAATGTCCGACAGGTGAACTTATGTGCATAGCCTCTATAAACATACTGTTAAGGCTGTGAGTTTGTGTCAAGAATCGCAGTACCACCAATAAAAACGTAGCTGAAGGACATCCGGAGAGGCGGCCCGGAAGAGGACTACCGATCTGCTGGACCTGCCGTAAGAGAGGCCACCTGAGCAAGGACTGCGGTGATCGCCGCCGCCAAGATTTTCCGTCGGGACAGTCAGTCGTAGGGAAACCGCGCGGCCCAGGAAAGCAAGTATCAGCCAACCTAGGGGGGCAAAGGTTGTCTTGTAACAGTCGTCAAGCCCCGGCAGTCCAAGTTCGTGTGACGCAGTTACGGAGGGATAATAGCAGCCTGATGGTCGACGGAGTCGTCAACGGAGAGAGCTGGCCCATGCTAATCGACACGGGAGCATCGAGGACCATCGTCAGTCCCACCGTGATCCCGAAGTGGAGAGTTCAACCCACACAAAGGAACCTCCAGCTAATAACCGCGACCGGAGAGACCGCACCGGTACATGGCGAAGCATCACTGGAGTTCGTCATTGGTCGACGGGCGATAAAGCATCCAGTGCTTGTGGCTGACGTATCAAATGAAGTGATCATCGGACTGGACTTCCTGGACCAGAACAACATCATCCTGGATCTGAGTACCAACACTCTGCACTTCGGAGGTGAGGAACTTGCTTTGCAACCTGCGCACGAGTCCATCACCGCACGACGAGTAAGGCTGAGAGAAGACGTCATCGTTCCCGCCAGGACGGAGGTCAGCGCTGCCGTAATTGTCGACGGAACTGCTGAGGGAGTGGCGGCTGTCATCGAGCCAAAATATGAGGACATCCTGACAAAAGGATTGCTAGTTGCCAAGACCCTCATCAACACGACGTCTCGGCCGTACGTCCGCTTGTCCAACCTGAACGACTACGACATTACGGTTCACCGGGACACCAACCTAGGAGTCTGCGAGCCCGTTACCTGGATTGCCCGCATCACAGATACGACAGCCGGACACCTGCAGACGGACAACCGAAGAAGACGCACACTGCCAGAAGAACTACAGAAGCTGTACCAAGGATCCCAGGACCATTTAGACGAGGAACAATCACGCCAACTTCAGGACCTGCTACGCGAATTCCAGGATGTCTTCTCCGTGGGGAGCAAAGACTTCGGCAGGACAAGCTTGGTTCAGCACAGAATCGACGTTAGGGACAGCGCACCGATTAGGGCCCCATTCCGACGTGTCCCGCTCGCCAAGCAAGCCGAAGTCGACCGGATGGTAGAAGAGATGAAGGAGCAAGGGGTGATCGAGCCATCACATAGTCCTTGGAGTTCTCCGGTCGTGCTAGTGAGGAAGAAGGACGGTTCCACCAGATTCTGCGTGGATTACAGGCGGGTGAATGACGTCACGAAGAAGGACAGCTACCCTCTACCCCGGATCGACGACACGCTGGACACCATATCAGGGTCAAGATGGTTCTCCACCTTGGATTTGAAGAGTGGCTACTGGCAGGTGGAGGTCCACCCTAAGGACCGCGAGAAAACGGCGTTCTCTGTGGGCAGCGGGCTCTGGCAGTTCACCGTCATGCCATTCGGTCTGTGCAACGCCCCTGCGACCTTCGAAAGGCTAATGGAGTCCATTCTGAGGGGACTACACTGGAAGACCTGCCTGGTCTACCTAGACGACGTCATCGTTCTGGGGAGGAGCTTCGAGGAGCACTACAGCAACCTGAAGGAGATCTTGTTGAAGCTACGGGCTGCCCAGCTGAAGTTGAGCCCCAAGAAGTGTCAGCTCTTCCAGAAGCGGGTCCAGTACCTTGGGCATATCGTCTCCGAGGAAGGGGTGCGCACCGACCCAGAGAAGACCGCAGCTGTGAGGGAGTGGCCAGCCCCGAAGGACAAGTCCCAACTACGAAGCTTCCTGGGACTCTGCACTTATTACCGTCGCTTCGTGAGGGGATTCGCTGACATCGCCAAACCTTTACATCGACTGACTGAGAAGGACCATCTCTTCACGTGGACAGCAGAATGCCACAGTGCCTTCGAACAACTCAAGCAGGCTCTGTGCACCGCGCCTATTCTGGCCTACCCCAGACCTGGAACAAGGTTCATCGTCGATACCGATGCCAGCGACTTTGGCATAGGGGGAATCCTGTCGCAGGTAGTGGACGGCGAGGAGAGAGTAGTGGCCTACTTCAGCAAGGCCTTGTCAAAGCCAGAAAGGAACTACTGCGTCACCAGGAAGGAGCTGCTCGCCATCGTGAAGACCATTGAACACTTCCACAAGTACCTGTACGGGCAAGAATTTCTCATCAGGACCGACCATGCATCCCTGCGGTGGCTCCTGATCTTCAAGCAGCCCGAGGGTCAACTCGCGCGGTGGTTAGAGTGGTTTCAACAGTACAACTTTGAGATTCAGCACAGGAAAGGCCAACTGCATTCTAACGCCGACGCCCTGTCACGAAGACCGTGCCCCGAAGACTGCACCTTCTGTGCCCGAAAGGAGGAGAACACCGGGATACTGTGCCGACGGACTACTGTGGAACTTCAAGGGAACTGGAGCCGCGAATCTTTCACGCGGGCACAAGCAGAAGATGATGGATGACCTGGGACTGATAGCCGAATGGAAGAGGGCCAGTGTCCCCAGACCCGGGTGGAACATTGTGAGTGACTGCAGCCCAAAGTTTAAGTCCTACTGGGCACAGTGGGACTCGCTGATTGTAAGGGATGGCCTCATCTGCCGTAACTGGGAGAGCACTGACGGGAAGACATCTCGGGAACAAGTCGTCGTTCCAAAGGCTATGACGGAGGAAGTCCTGAAGGAAGTTCATGGAGGATCATCTGGTGGATACCTAGGGATAAAGAAGACCCTGGAGAAGCTGAGAGAGCGGTTCTACTGGATCGGATGCCGAACAGACGTGGAGAACCACTGCGCGAGGTGCAACGATTGCGCAGCCAGCAAGGGCCCAGGACGAAGACGACGGGGTCCACTGAAGACCTACAACGTGGGCGGCCCCATGGCGAGAGTGGCCATCGATGTTGCTGGGCCATTCCCGTTAAGCGAGGCAGGGAACCGCTACATATTAGTCGTCAGCGACTACTTTACCAAATGGCCGGAGGCGTATGCGCTCCCTAACCAAGAAGCCGCGACGATTGCAGAGACCCTGGTGAAAGAATTCGTCAGCCGGTACGGAGTACCCCTGGAGCTGCATTCCGACCAAGGGAGGAACTTCGAGTCGCAGGTGTTCCAGAACCTATGCCAGCTGCTGGGAATCCGGAAGACAAGGACGACGCCGCTACACCCTCAGTCCGACGGGATGGTAGAGCGATTCAATCGCACCATCGAGAACCATCTCCGAATAGTCGTCAGCGAGCACCAGAGGGATTGGGACAAACATCTTCCACTATATCTCCTGGCCTACCGCGCCGCCGTGCATGAAGCCACCGGGTGCACACCAGCCCGGGTCATGTTTGGGAGGGAGCTCCGTCTACCTGTCGATCTTGCCTTCGGCCGACCTGGGAATGACCCGATCCCGGTAAGTCAGTATTGTCAAGAACTGGTCGACCAACTGGAGGACGTGCACGCGTTCGCGAGGAGGAAACTGCGGATCGAGACCGACCGAATGAAGACCCGATACGACCAGCAGACGGATGCCGGCGGATTCCACGAGGACGACCTGGTCTGGCTCTTCAACCCATTACGGAAGAAAGGCCTTTCACCCAAACTTCAGAAGTCCTGGGAGGGCCCGTACCGAGTCGTGAAACGGATCAACGATGTCGTCTACAGGATCCAGCGGAGCCCGAGGGCGAAGATGAAGATCGTGCATCGAGATCGCCTGGCAGCCTACGGAGGGACACAGACGGACCAATGATTGATCGGGACGATCAGCCTTTTTAGGATGGGGGTGGTGTTACGGCTGTGAGTTTGTGTCATTGCTCGCCGCTTGAGTCACAACTGCCCCAGGGGCTGGGCTGTGGCCTGCCTCCTGTATTGCGTGTGCCTTATGCAACAGGGCTACTAAGACAAAGGGATAGTCCAGAATATTCGTGACTGGACCAGCGATAGAAACCTCGAGAAGCCGTGAACCCTGGATGGATCTGGAAGCATGTATTGAGTCACCGGCCTGCTATATAAGTACGACCTGTCAAGCAGGGGTTTTTGTTGTGTTTTACGAGCTAGTGTGAGCGTTTATTCTGAGCGACAGAAGTGTGGTGACTTGCGAAACCCCTAGTGTAGCGGCGAAGTGAGGAACATACAGAGGACTGCCGTGTTCTGAGTGAGTGTGCTTTCACTGAATGTCTGAGATATTGTGGTGGCGAAATCCAGTGACATTGTTTCTCCCAGCTTGTGAACAGCTCGCAGCAAGTGCTCGTAAGTACTGTAGTAGGCGCACTTTAGGAAGAAGTTGCATGTAGTTCTGTCAAGGCCACTAGGCTCACTAGCGGCAGGATTAACTTCTGTGGTTTGTTGACAAGTGAAAGGGGCAAGAGCTCTCCACAAGCAAGAGACTTGAGGAAACTGGAGTAAGGTTCATATTGTCTGTAATTGCTGATGAGTAGTGTAATTTTCTGGCCGCAATAAAGTTAATTACTTCTTTAAGCAGTAATTGGTGTTGTGCTTCCTACCCACCGTAATCCAGTTAACAAAAGTGCCACTAGGGGGGTGGCACGCAACAATACAAAATTTTAGTTGCTGTCATAGATTAATATATATTGAGAACCGTCTAAATATTTCAGATGGTCGCCATGTTGGATTTTTATATATGTAGGCCATAAGAGTTATGTAGTATTATATGACGATTATTGCGTATGTTCATTATTCAAACGTTCACTTCAATCGCATGATTAAGACATAAGAAATAAAAGATTAATTTTAAAATTTCGCACCAGTGAATTTCAATGTGTGTAAACATTTACTGTACAATATATCACTGCACTCAGATGATCAAACAGCGAAAAAAGTCTATAAAAATGTTTCACTTCGCTTGGCCGCCATGTTCGTTTTGTACTTAATAGGTTTTTGAAAGTTACATAGATAAACTTTTAGTAGCGACGTTTATTGCCGTACAGAGTTTGAGGGTAATAGCTTCGGAGATATAGAATGCCGGTGAATTATTTCGCACATCCGCCATCTTGAGGTTATGTAAAGAATTGAACTAAATTAAATGGTCAGTGCATTACAATGTGTATAAACATTTGCTGTACCAAGTTTCACAGCGTTTGGATGGTTACATCACGAGAAAAGTCTATTTAAAGTTTCAACTTCGCTTGGCCGCCATGTTCGTTTTGCAGCCAAGATGTTTTTGAAAGTCTCATAGGTGATCTTTTAGTAGTTCCATTTATTACCGAACAAAATTTCAGGGTGATATCAGTAATAGTTTCGGAGATATAGAATGCAGTTTAAATATTTCGCACAGCCGCTATGTTGGATTGGTGAGACGTAATAAAATTTGAAGGGCACGTCGGGTTCGGCCACAATGGTACTATGACGTCACCGAGTTTCATTGATGTCGCTCTAGTCGATTCGATTTTATTAGGGGAACACACACACTCAGTGTCCAATATCCTTCAACTACAATATTTGAGTATTTTATGATTATTGGCCTCTATAGGACAAAAGACAGGGGGTATACACATATTTTTTTACTCATTTATAATTGGGACAAAAGGTAATCGCATAAGCCCATTATTTCATAAATTAAAATAGGCTAAAATTGAACATATATTCTTAATTTTGTATTGATGGGCGTTATATTTTAAAAGTTTTCTATCGAGAGTTGGGGTAAAGAAATTCTCCGATGAGATTGTTGATAATTCGTGTACTTTTGTGTGTGTTGAACTTGTTTGGTGAAAATCATTCAGTGCTGGTTTGGACTAAACGGCAGATGGTCCAAAACTTTACACTTGAATTCTTTGAAAGAGTCTATCGTAACGTTGGCACAGTGCGGTCGTGAATTATTCTCACCTTTTTCGAGAATTGAAGGTATGGTTAGGCGGCAACGCCACGCCAAAACGAAAAACGTCAGGAGACTATCCAGTCGTACCCACCTCAGTGGTGGCAGAATGTTTTGCCGAGGGCATTGGAAAGCTGGTGTAACGATACGACAAATGTTGTAATAGTTTTTTCGATTATGTTGAGACATAAGAATAAAACAAGCAAACATTTAGTAGTAAAATATGTTTTTGTATGCCAATCGGCTATTTTTATCCAGTCCATCGGAACTTGAAAAAAAGAAAAAAAAACAACCCTCGTATATAAGATACTTTACCATTTAAAATGGAACAAAGAGTGGAATTACAGAACATAAAATTTCCACTATGGAGATAAATTATTGAGAAGAAGCAGTGGAACTCGTTAAACTGTCAAACTCGGATGGAGATCATTGTGACTGCAGCGTACAAGGTATTCTCCATGCTCTCGCCGCTTGGTTAAACAGTACACAGTGTATCCTATTATCTCCCTTTGTATGTTTGCTCACGACAAAGAGCAAGCTGCATCACCGCAAATATCTGACATACCAGTGATAAGGTCCGTGCTACTGTTCTAAGAGCCAGCTGAATGGAATACACAACATACATATAAGGCGTGATGAGAAACTTTCCGTTTGAGGGCGTTATTGCAGCAATACCCCGGGCGTTGAATGCCAAACAATCCCCACATAAGACACGGCATAAACCTAGAAAGATTGCTGAGTTTTAATTCACTGGCGGTGAAAGCCAATATACTACCTTCATAGGCAAGATAAAGCTGCTTGAGCGTTTAGCTCTCGCAGTTAAGAGGCGCAGGTGCGCTTCTTAAAATGGGAGGTAGCGCGCAGTTTGCTACTCCTGCGGGGATCCGGGCGCGGACACCGACGCTTGCTGATGAGCCAGCTTGGTGTCCTAGGCGAAACCCCACACAAGACACGGCATAAACCTAGAAAAATGCTGAGTTTTAATTCACTGGCCGTGAAAGCCAATACACCATATTTTTGGAAGCCTTCATAGGGAGGTTAAAGCTGCTTGAGCGTTTAGCTCTCGCAGTGAAGAGATGCAGATGTGCTTAATAAAATGGGAGGTAGCGCTCAGTTCGCTACTCCTGTGGGGTCCGGGCGCGGACACAAGAACCCGTAATGAGCCAGCTTGGTGTCCTATGCGAAACCCCACACAAGACACGGCATAAACCTAGAAATATTGCTGAGTTTTAATTCACTGGCCATGAAAGCGAATATACCATCCTTTCAAAACTCACACTGGATGTATTTTTGCCTGCAGCACCTGATGCGTTTCAATGTGTCATTATTGAACGCACCACTTTCCTGGAGCGCTTTGTTGAAGGCATCGAAAGCTGGTGCCACCCCTGGGAACCTGAATAGAAAGCGTCGACAATGCAGTGACGTCATCCATCGCCCCCCCCCCCTTCCCCCCCCCCCCCTCCCTCTTCCCAAGAAATTCGAGAGTCGACCATCCGCAGGAAAAGTGATGCTCACCCTGTCCTTTGATTACCAGGACCCATTGCTAATTGATTTTAAGTAACCTTGTGTCTCCATGACTGGGAAACGGTATTGCGCAACACTTGAGAAATTACAGCGTGCAACTAAGGCTAACGTCCTGAAAACTGCGACAAGGGGTGCAGCTGCTTCACGATAACGCACGTCCTCATACCGCAAAGGTCGTAACGCAGAAGGTACAGTAGAAACCCGCTTAACCGAGCCGCGTGTTGCTTCGCTTGCTCGACTAGTTGTGAGTTGTATTTCGACGTTTATACACACGTTGGAACGTTTTGTGCGCTGTTGTTTTGTGATTTATTACCAAGATGAGTTGCAAACGTTAGGGAGTAGTAGTTTCGTTACAAACAAAATTAAGTGCTATAAGACGTATCGACAGCGGCGAGAATATTAAAAATATAGCAGCTGTGTTGGGTGTGGGGGAAGTTACAGTGGGGGATTGGGGACAGAAAAGAGCAGACATTGAGAAGTGGGCATCACAGAGTGTCAGCTACGATGAAAGTTCTAGTCGAAAAACACTCAAAAATTCGATCTCCTACACATTCCCTCTTAACAGAGTTTTCTGCTATTCGAGCTACCACCATCATCCTCATTTCCCCTTTTCCAGCTGACACTGGGTGGGGGCAAATATGGTTCCTCTCCAATTTGCCCTGTCGTTCCACCATTCCTCTTCCGACACGGTGTTCCAATCCAGGTTTCGTTTTCTATTGCTATTCTTCACAGAGTCCATCCAACGCATTCTTGGCCTTTCTCGTCCTCTCTTCCCTGTCACCCGTCGTTCCAGTGCTCGTCTTGGTAGCCTTACTTCATTCATCCGTTTGACATGTCCAAACCAACTCAATCTGTTTTGCTCCAGTTTGTCATTTAGTTTCTGTACTCGCAGTTCTTTCCGTATGTCTTCATTTCTCACTCTGTCTCTCCTTATTTTCTGGACCATACTTCTCAGGAATCTCGACTCAGCTGCCTGTACTCTGCTCTCATCCCTCTTAGTCACTGTCCAAGTTTCTGCTGCATATGTCATTATAGGAACATAATATGCTTTGTACATAACTTCTTTAGCCTTAATTGGTATATCCTTGTTCCATACTAGTCCCCGTACAGGTCGGTAGGAAGCACTCCCGAGTTGTTTTCTTCTGCTAATTTCCAAATCAGTTCACTTCCCAAGTATTTTAAGTGTTTCACCACTTCCAATTCTCTATCTTCTACTTTGATTACTCCTTTTCCTTCTTTCTTACCTCTACTCATCACCACTGTTTTACTCTTCTCCACATTTATCTTCAATTCCGCTCAATCTTTTCATTTATTACGTCTAACTGTTCTTGTACCTCCATCTCATCCTCGCCCCAGATCAGCTACCCTCGGTCCCAATTACGTCTGATAAGCGGGTATCTATACATCGAAATCAAGAGTGAGATACTCGAGAAACCGGCCTATAGTCCCGATCTCTCTCCATGCGATCATCACGCCTTGGGCCCCTTAAAATAGGTCTTAAAGGGTCGACGATTCCTGTTGGACTAGGATTTGCAGCAGGTTGTTACGGACTTCTTCACGCAGCAGGACACTGTGTTTCACCACATGGGGACGTTGAACCTGGTGCGTCAGTGAGATGAGTGCATCAATGCTCACGGTGATTTTTCCGGATTTGCAAACCAATTCTGGACTATACGGCCATCAAACGGAAACTTTTTGATCACCCCTTATAATTAATGCGTGCAACAATAAATCAAATTAATTCTTTCTCGTAAAACTATGTCAACCAACTAACAAGTAGTTCCGTGACGAACTTTTCTTAAAATTATAGAGACCATACTGTATATCAACAGTTGGCAGACCTGGCGACTCTAAATATATTCTTAGTTGCATTTCTTAAGGTGCACGATGTACATGCAAATTCTGGTTGAGATCCAATCGACAGTATGAACGTTACATGCATATACATATTGGACCTATTAGCAGGCATAGAATCATGTTGGCAACACTCTCATATATGGTCTCCTGTAAATTAGTCTGATGGATTATTATTTATATGTGTGTCAATTTTGGAACGCTTCCCATGCATATCTTCCGTGATATCCAACATAGACTTCAATTTTCAATTGTGATTTTTCAGCAGTTGGTAGCACTCACGTCATTTTCAAATATGTTGTTGTTTGAGTCTTCAGTATTTTGACTGGTTTGATGCAGCACTCCATGCCTCCCTGTCCTGAGCTAATCCTTTCATCTCTACATAGCTACCACACCCTACATCCGAGGCAATCTGTTTAACATATTCTAACCTTGGTCTACCCCTACAGTTCTTGTCCTCGACCCTTCCTTCCATAACTAAGCTTCCTGGGTGTCTTAGTATGTGTCCTACCAACCTATCTCTTCTCTTCATTAGCAGTCGCCAGAAACATCTCTCCTCTCCCACTCGTCTTAATACCTCTTTGTTTGTAACCCCATCTGCCCATCTGATCTTCATCATTCTCCTGTAACCCCACATTTCAAATGCTTCAATTCTCCTCTTTTCTGCTGCACCAATAGTCAAAGTTTCACTTCCATAGAGCACCACGCTCCAGACAAAGGCTTTCAAAAATGACTTCCTAATACCTAAATCTATATTCGATGTCAGCAGATTCCTTTTTTGTAGAAATGCTTTCCTTGCCTGAGCCAACCTACTTTTTATATCCTCTTTGCTTCGTCCATCACTGGTTATTCTGCTTTCTAAGTAACAGAAGTCTCCTACTTCCTTCAGCTTTTCACCTGCCAATTTGATCTCCATAGAGGTTTCTGATTTATTTCGGCTGCATTCCAGTATTTCTGTTTTACATTTATTAATTTTCATCATGAATTCTTTCCGTAAGACGGAGTCCATACCATTCAAAAACTCATTCAAATCCTCAGGCTTGTCGGCCAAGATGGCCGTGAGATATTCAGGCATAGGTCTTTACTAATAAGAAATTTGGTTTCGATAGCAGCAGCCGTTTAGGAGTTGATAGGGGGGGGGGGGGGCGGCAGACAGACAGACAGACAGACAGAAAGACTGACACACATTTTCCCGGATCAATCTCATAAGTTTACTTTTTCCCCATTTTGGCAAAATGAGAAAAGTAGGCTAAATATTTCAAACACAGGGCATTGCTATTGCAAAAAGCAGTGTATTTTTAAAACGATGTTCGGCGAATTTCCATTGATACCAAAATTATATTACACAAGTATTTCGCAAATTCAATTACCTTAAGGTACTGTACGCATATCAGTTTTAAGAAAAATTCCATTTTAAACCGCACTTTTTGTTTTTTTTTAAATTGATTAACTAGAATGTAAATAAATGCAGTTATGCCATCAGAATGCTTAATTTACAATTTAAGTGGTGTCCAAAATATTTTTGTTATGCCCAAGATGACGGGTTCAAACCCGGCCGTGGTCGTCGGATTTTTTAAGAGCATTAAAATCCTTCAGTATGCCTTCCTTCAGAGGGGAAGTAAAGCTGGCGGGCCCATGTCACAGATTTATGGCACGTAATATAACCTACCACTGCAATTGGTGGTGTTTAGCTATATTTGTAGGTTATATTTGGCTAGTAAGAAACTCATAAGTTCCAGTAGCGCCTGGTTGTCGAAGTAGGAACTACTTGAAATGGCCAACTTATGACCATTTGACTGCGATTCATATACTGTATATATATATTTTTTAATTTATTTATTTATTTATTTAGTCAATTTTACCCTCCAGGTTGGTGGTTCCCACGGGCTCAGCGAGGGAACTCACCACTACCGCCTTAACAGGCAGTGTCCTAGAGCTGAGAGCACACGGTCGCATGGATACCACTGGGGAGATGTGAAGGGAAGGGAAGGGAAGGGAAGGGAAGGGAAGGGAAGGGAAGGGAAGGGAAGCTCGGTATGGATAGGCAAGGAAGAGGTAAGGAGGCGGCCGTGGCCTTACAGTAGGGACCATTCCGGCATTTGCCCGAAGACGAAATGGGAAACCATGGAAAACCATTTCGAAGATGGCTGAGGTGGGAATCGAACCCCCTCTACTCATTTGGACCACCCGAGACTGAGTAGACCCCGTTCCAGTCCTCGTACCACTTTCAAATTTCCTGGCAGAGCCGGGAATCGAACCCAGGATCTCCGGGGTGGCAGCTAACCAAGCTGACCGCTACGCTACGGAGGCGACGCGTTTCATATAAACGAGTATAAAATATGTTTTGTATTTTTTTAAATTACCTATTAACTACCACAATGAATTTATTTCAACTTCTCTTTCGTATAACTATTAATATTAGTGTTTCTGATTTCCCATACTAAATGTATCAGTTTATCACTTTTATTCTATAAAAAATCAGTATATTCTTTCAAAAATGCTAATTTGTAAGAATATGCTTTTCCTCTCTTCATCTTCAGTTTTTGAATGAGAACATTTTTTAATCAACTTCAGTACAGCCCATTCCTAATTTAATGATCTTTAATTTGAGACCTCGCTGAGGAAGATAGGTGAATTAGAACCTCACTGATTGATGTATGGACCTGTAAAAGAACATAATTCTCAGTTATTGACTAGATTAAATTTTAGAACTGAAAAGGTTCATTCTGGTTCCGTATTGATCAACTGATTTAGTAATAAACAGGTTTAAAGTTCCGCCTGATCAATACTTTTTATTAAATATGATAACTGTGTGGTTATTGGTGGGACATGTGTCGGGGCCCAATTATTAGTTTTGGCTACTTCATCAGTCGATGTGAATGAATACGACACAAGATAATTGGTTAGCGTAGCACTAAAAAGTCCCTTATCATGTATCACTACTCTCATATGGTGCAACATAAAGATAGATTGAAATTGAAAGCCTAAAGTAACACAAAATGATGTAAAAAGTCTTATAAACTAGGAACACTTTCAATAGGCTCCTGGCGACGAACTTTGGAACACAAGAGCGTTAGTCAAATATAACCTATAATTTAGCTTCACACAACTGTAATTAGTAGAAGGTTCTTTATCATGCCATAAATCTATGACATGGGACCACTGGCATTACTTCCCCTCCGATGGAAGGTATACTGAGGGATTTTTAACGCTCTTAAAAAATCCGAAGACTTTCGGCTGGGTTTGAACCGCGACGTTGGGCATAGAAGCTCAGCATGCTACTACTGTAACTACGGAACCGAAGCCGCTAAGCTTACGCCTGTGCTCGCAACTACGAGGGAGTTCAATGGTTTAACGTAGGAGCGCACTGTCGCTTTCATTGACACAGACGCTCTCAAGCGGTGAAACGGTAAACTCCATTGACTGTGTTCACTGACAAACCGCTAGGGGGCAGCACACAGCAAACTTGATCCAACACAGGCTTCCAACACGTTCCACCCAAGACTTAAAAATCATTAGGCTTTGAAAATAGAAATTTACAGTCTTTATGTTTAAAGCATACGTAAGTATAATACATCTACAGGCAATATCACCTTTCATATCAATAAACTTAACTGCTGTAGCTATCTCTCACAGACGCATGTAGGCACTGCGGAGAACATTTCCGGACTCACTGAATTAATAGCAATAAGAATAGTTATAATATGAATAATTTTTATATAAGAGATGATAGAATCACTACTTTCAAAATACACAAAGTAAAGTACACTTAAATGACATAACTACAGTAATACAATTATTCATTCGTGCATTCAACATTTTATCCAGGAAGACAGCGGGATCCATCTAGCAAATACTCGCAGCAAGCCACTTTAAACTTGCGATGAGAGGGATTGTCTCTAATGTTTGCAGGTAGCAAATTCCATGACCTGGACGCAGAGATTATGAATGAGCGATTGTAAACAGCAGTACGGTTTATAGGTATGGCAAGAGAGGAGCCAGATCTCGTATTGTGGTCATGATAGGACGAGAGGTAAGAAAACTGTGTAAAAAGATACTGTAGTTAGGGGGTATTAGTGGAAAGTATGTTGTGCAGTAGTGATAACATGTGGAGTTCACGACGCTGGTGCACTCGAAGCCACGACAGCTCCTTATAATAAGGTGATGTATGATCATCATATCGCAGACCAAATATGTATCTTACACAGTTGTTCAGGCACCGGTCCAGTTTCTTGTTACTGTCGCAGGTTATTTTACTCAACACAGTGTCACAGTAGTCAAATATAGGCAGTATCAGAGAGTGAATTAGTTGTACTTTAGTGCGTCCGTCTTGTATTTTAAGTCTGTCTTCCGTAAGTTCTGTGATCCACCAAATGTTGCTCATACTCTTCCAAAATTTGTCTATTATTTTCCTACTGATTCTATTTTCTGGTGACTTTATTAGATGCCCCAAGAAAGATATTCGCTTCTTTTTCATAGAGTTCGTCACTGGTTCTATTTCTTTACCGACTGTTTTATTGGAAGCTAGTCTCCAGACTCCATGTACTTTATAGCTTTTATTTAAACAAGTTCTCACCATTCTCCTCTCTATCTTGAGTACTCTATATGCAGATATTATTAGACCTAATTATATTACATTATGCAACGAGCCTATAATAGCAATAATTAAGACACGAGTATGGTTATAAAACGAGCGTATGCGAGTTTTATAATTTCCATACGAGTGTCTTAATTACCATTATAGGCGAGTTGCATACGACTGTTTATGTTCGACGATAATTATTATAATTATTTTATGTTCGAACATAAATATTCATAAATAATATCTGTCGAGATTTCGCCAGTTTTATGTACTGAACAGAGCGCATGGGACGCAGACAATGCCTTGTATTTGACCATGGCCTCCTCGATTAACCTACTATGACACTAGACCAGGCAGTAAAATTTAAATTAGAAGTCCTTGGAACTCAGTGCAGGTGCGATTCTATCCTTATCTAATTGGTCAAACAACTGTTTCTTGAGCTCTGATTGGTGGGAGAAACTGCGTCATAATGAAAAATAGTGTTATAATGAGCCTCATTATAGTACAGTTTTCTGACATATAATAGTCAGGGTCGAACATAATAGTACATTATGCAACGAGCCTAAAATGGCTATAATTAAGACACGAGTATCATACTAATATATAAAAATGAGATGGTGTGTGTCTGTCTGTCTGTTACTCAATAACGCAAGAACCACTGGTCCGATTTTAATGAAATTTTGCATGGATGTAGCTGATTTACCATGTTTACATATAGGATACTTTAAATTTCGATATTTTGCACTATTAAAAAATGGCGACCATTTTAGTGACGTCACTACACCCTATGGTTTCAAAATGTCGTATTTCCATATCAAATAAAAAGAGAACGCTAAGAAATAGCGAACTTTTGATGGCATATACGAGCTTCAAAATTTAATTTCCTATCCGAAAGGTCCTTATCACTTTTCGTGTATCTCCAACTGTTAGCGAGTAAAACCCACATATGTGACGTCACTACACCCTTTGGTTTCAAAATTTCATATTTCCATTTCAAAAACAAAGAGAACGCTAAGAAATAGCAAACTTTTGATGCATACACGAGATTTAACATTTAATTTTCTATCCAAAAGGTCCTTATCACTTTACGTGAATCTCCAACGGTTAGCGAGCAAAACCTAAATGTGTGCAATAAAACACGGTCAATACCGAGCGGTGCAGTAGGCCTATATCTCTACATACATAAAAATTAAAGTTTGTATGTTTTTTTCGCAATTTCTACGGAAATTTGAGTTATTTACGCGTTTCAGACTGTTTTATTATGGATGCACGCGAAAATAATTTTTTTGTCTGTCTGTCTATCTGTTTGTTTGTCTGTGGACAACTTTGTTCCCTTATAACTCGAGAACGGCTGGGTGTATCAACGTAAAATTTGGTACAGATATCCATCAGAGGCACGACACTAATCATTGATGTAACTCTTCTCCGTACCCCTCATAAAAGAGGGCCTACCCCCTTAAAATACATGCTGAAATAGGAGTAGAAGAACGAGACAAATGTCATTTTCAGCCCCTCAATGTGAGAGACAAAACTCGGGGGCCCTAAAATGCGGATTTCGGGGACCCTTTAAGGCCCTAAAACCAACCATTTTGGAGATATTCCCAGAAAACTAATTTCATTTAATAAACTAATGAACGAATACATGCCGGTAACCATGGCAACAGATTCTCAGAGGTCCATCTATTGCTGTAAATAAATAAATAAATAAATAAATAAATAGCCTTACAAATCCCATAAGGGCTATGGCCTCCTGCTTTGCAGGGAATTGCTCAGTTTTAACTCATCAGGTGAGCAAGTCCTGAGGAGCATTCGGGGTTATTCTTTCTGATTGGGCCTTCTATATAGATGTGCAGCTGATTAAAGATTAAGTAAATTATATTACGATGGCATAAAATTCGCTACAACAATCTTCATTTCTGAGTCTGGCGATATCAAGGCCTCAAATATCCATTAGTATTACGGAAATCATAATAGCCATCAATTAATATCTGGGAGCTTCCCATTGCCACTAAGCACAAAGCTTACCCTGTCTAAGCACTTGAACAATGACAGAAACTGCGAAGTCTTCACTCTTCAGTAAAATCTACGTATATTGAACCGTTTCAAATAGGTATTTTTAAAATGCAATACAAAACCTTACCGGTGGAGTTTTAACATCTAGTTTGGATGCAGATACCTATACACGTTCTTTAACATCCCACAAATCATTCACTATGTTGTGCACATGTTGTCCCGGAACGAATTAATAAGTGTTTCGCAAGATAGTTGAACCTTTTGAATTCCTTGTGATGCAGTAAGGTTATTTTCCCTAGTGAACACGATGATGTTTCCTCAAATTAGAGCGCGAGACAATGTTCCATTAGTTCTGTCCGCCATGCAAATGACTTCTCACATGTGCTACAAGTGTATTACTTCACTCCAGTATGAACAACAGTGTGCTTCTTGAGGTCACCGCTCTGTGAGAAGCCTTTATTGCACACCAGAGATATGTACCGCTTTGCTGCATGCCCACTGAACGGTGTCTTTCTAGTTGATGCATTTTTTTATTGGTCACTGCATGCGAGTCTCCCTAGGTCTTTCCACTCCTGCCTCATCTTCGCTGTTCTTGTCCATATTGCTGTAAGACCCAATGCAATTCCATTAATTACATTGGTGTGAAAGTTTGCAAACGGCTAGAAGGTTATCACGGAACCAAATTAAGCTGTAAAATTCATCAATACGTATAATGCGCTTAAGGGGGTCAAGGGGCACACTAGAATTTTTTCACGCGATTTAAACCTGCGGGTGTGGTACGGCAGGTCTATTATATTCCTATCCCTATATTATTATTATTATTATTATTATTATTATATTATGGCGTACGACTAGGAGACAAAGCCCCTCGGTGCCAGAAACAAAACTTGGGGGCCTCGAAAACTACATTATAAGGCTCTAAAACCAACAGTATCCGAAATATTCCCAGAAAACTAATTTAATTTAATTTAACAAACTAATGAAGGAAAGGAAATCGGTAATCATGACAACATTATCTCAAGGGGTGGCATCCAACTATCCATATATTTCTGTAAGAAGCAATGTCACTCCATTTATACCTTGCCACGTTGGGTGAGTGGATAGCGTGTCGGTCTACTAACCCCAAGATTGCAGGTTCACTCCTGTCCGTGGTACAGGCCGGACGTTTGTTTTAGACGAGTGAAAAATCTTAATGGAAGCTTGGAGGCGAGTTACTACAGTACCTGTGTTGTTATCAGCTGCCCCAAGCGCTCCGATGATTGATAAAGCTGTTTCACACTATTGCTCAAGTATAGTCACTGGCAAATATAATGACGTTATGTTCGTAACAACGTAACGTGTATTTCCGTATCACACAATACTTCGACGTGTACTGTACTGTCTGCTCAAGTCTGGAATTCCATTACATCAGATCGGTGGTGACAAATGTGAAGTGATAGGGTGAGAGAGTGACTGTGTACAGGCTTAACCGCAAGCTTCAAGGTCAAGGACAATCGTCTAAAACAAACGTCCGGCCTGTACGTGATTTTTGAAAGGCGGCAAAAATACGACTCGCATGTCATACGATGTTGGAATGTCAAAGAACCCATTTGAATTCAGTAGGCCGTGTTCATAATGGCAAAATTAACCTCAGGAGTTTCCGCCAACACAAAGTTCCTCATTTGTCTACTAGAAAGCGCTATAGTGTTCAAGGAGCTTAGATATCTACCCTCCTTGACTTTCATAATGATTCAAGGAACAACGAAATTTCGACATGCAAGCTACCCTCTGGGTGTCAAATTACGAAGCTTGCACCCGGCATCCGAGGCCATACGATATTATTATTAGGCTACTCCATTTATTACATTTCTGTGAAAGCTTGCAAATGGCAATAAGGTTATCACGGAACCAACGTAGGCTGTATAATTCGTCAATGCAATTAAGGGGGTCAAGGGGTAACCTAGAATTTTTTCATGCAATTTCACGTTCGACACATAGTACAGAAAGTCTATTATATCTACAAACCGCAACATTATTTTGAAAAATTCCTGAATTGAATCAGCATTTTTTGTGGCCATTTGAGGCTAAAGAAACTGAATGCTCATGAACCAAAATCCTTTATAATTTATGAAAGAGGTCTTCCTGTGTATGGGGACCTAACACAACGTAGAGGGTCATTTTTTATGTGAGGTGTATTGCGTTTCGTCTACAAGGCTTTCAAATCTATTTCACGTAAGGAAGTACACGTTAGGTGAATTTAGTTTGAGAGCACATTTTAACTAATATTTTTTTTTTGTCGACATACGGGTTCATCGTAGGGATGATTTTGTTTGATACGTATGGTAGATATACCCATATTTGGATATCTGGGTGATATGTTGTAGACAATAGAATTGTCTGTCTGACTTTCTGTGTATCTTTATGTACGCCTATAAATCGTGTTCGGATGCTTGGTGCATCGTAAAATTAGGTATGGTAAACATGAGTCAATACACCAATCATTTATAAAACTCCTCACCGTACTTTTCATACAGTAGAAGGGTGGATATAGGGAAAAACTTCTCAAAATACATGCTAAAATAGGCGAAATATAAAAATTATCCTAGAAGGACGATCAAAGCATATGTTGCGCTTCTCATTGTGAGACACAAAATTCGCGAGTCTGTAAGGGGTCTCCGAAAACCACATCTTAAGGCCCTTAAATTAACAGTGTGTGTGATATTCCCAGAAAACTAACTTCGTTCTGATAAACTTATGAAGGAATGACAAACCGCTAACCATTGCAACAGTAGCTCAATTGATAATGTCTGGTGTTAATATATAACACCGTTCGAAGAACGGGTACTTCTGCTAGTTTTATAATTTCCATACGAGTGTTTTAATTACCATTATAGGCGAGTTGCATACGACTGTTTATGTTCGACGATAATTATAACTTTATTATATGTTCTAACATAAATATTCATAAATATCTGTTGAGATTGTCACTAGAATTTTGTGATCGGGTGCTGCGCAGGGTAGGATATCTCTGATGTCCAAGCTCACTGACCGACCGACGCATGCGCTCTGTGAGCTTCAATGCCATATGTGCAGATTGAGCATCAGTATTCAGTAAAAATGTCACCGAAATCGTTTGAAAACAACCCGCTGTGTAGAAATTGGATTTAAGTATATTAAGGTACAGTGTCTCATATTCACCAGTTTATTTACGAGAACATATGGACGGTGCACTTTCGGTAATTTATATAGACATGTTGGATTTCGAGCGCATGCGCGAAGGTATCCTTATCTAATTGGTCAAACAACTGTTTCTTGAGCTGTGATTGGTGGTAGAAACTGTTTCATAATAAAAAATAGTGTTATTATGACCATCATTATGATACAGTTTTCAGACATAATTGTCAGGGTCGAACATATACATTATTATCCACTTAGTAGGAGATAGCGGGTTCAAACCAGGCCGAAGCCTTCGGATTTTTAAGAGCGTTAAAAATCCCTCAGTATGCCTTCCTTCGGAGGGGAAGTAAAGCCGGCGGTCCCATGTCATAGATTTATGGCTTGTTAAAGAACCTTCCACTAATTACACCTGTGTGAAGCTGAATTGGATAGGTAAATAATGTAAACAACGCTCTTAGGTTTCTACGTTCGTGGCCAAGAGCCGACGGCGGTGGCGTCTAGTAGCTAAGTTCTGAACTAGGCCTAGTAGCCGTTGACGGTGGCGTTTAGCGGCAAAAGTAGGAACTATTTGAAAAATTCTAAGTTGCAGTCTGTACTTAAATTAAAAAACAGATACACACACTAATACAGCCACACAATTAACACCGGTTATCAGACAGATTCTACACACACCCAAATTACACGGGGCTACATGACCGCGTTGTCGCAGCCCCTAAACTGAGGAACCAACCAACCACTTAGTAGGAAGGGGCACTGAAAGTCATCCCCATCCCCTCTCAAGATCTTCTGAGTAGTTAATTAAGCCTCGCCTTATATTCATCTCAGCCGGCCCCGTGGTGTTGGAGTAGCGCGACTGCCTCTCATCCGGAGGCCCCGGGTTCGATTCCCGGCTCCGTCAGGGATTTAAGAAACAGGCGTGAGGAATGGAACAGGATGCACTCAGCTTCGTGAGGAAAATTGAGTAGCTGTCTGACAGTGAGGCAGCGCGGTCACGAAAACCAAGATTAACGGCCGAGAGGACCCGACTTGCTGACCACCCCAATATCTGGTGGCCAAATGGATGGGTAGTGGTCGCTTGGTAGGCCTAGGCCCTTCATGGGCTGTAGTGTCAGGGGTTATTATAGATTCATCTCAACACTCATGATCATTTTAGCTTTGGAAATACACAACGAGTTGAAGTGGCTAGCGTGCTTGGTTGTCGCCTCGGAGGTACGGGTTCGATTCTCAGCTCTACAAAGAAATATAATTGTTGGTCTGAGGGCAGGAATGGGGTACACAAAGAAGAGGTGGATTCAATTCCTATCTCAGCTATTTTGGAAGTGGTTTCTCCACTTCTACTCCAGGAAAATGCCAGAAAGTTTCCTAACATAAGGCCACGGCCGTCTTCTTCCCAATCCTCACTTGACATACAAATACACATACTAATACATCCAACATAATATGACAGGTTATCAGACAAATTCCACACACCCAAACACACACTCCGGAATCTGCTTCTATTATAAGAGGGTAAAATTAATAAAATAGAAATAGATATAACATGAGAACAATCATTCTACATGAGAGGGGCAGATGCCTTCGTTGTTCCGCCCCTTAAAGGAACAATAACTAACTCTACACGAGCACGATGTCGCAAAGCGACAAGTCAAATGTTGCATTAAAGAGGAGAACAGTTTTCTTTTGCTATAACGGTAAAGTTTTAATACCAGTGCCACACAGAATCCGAATTAATGTTTCAATTCTGTGATATGGGCAAGGTTATCAAAACCTGTGTATGTGAGATTGAAAACAATGAAATTTGGTGTGTATGATGCAGGTGTGTGATTGAAGGAATATATGGTAAGAAGCAGATGTTAAAAGCTGTTTTGTATTGAACCGAATATCAACACGCAATCAGTCCTCAATGTTATAGAATAGACCACCAGCGAGTGATCGAAGCTGAAAAACGAATCAACGTTAATCGGCAATATGTCACTAAGCATCAGAGGAACGCTAATAAGAGGATGAGGAAAGAAGCCAATGATCCACATTATGGGGAAGGATTGTTCTAATTCTCATTCATCATTCATTTCCGTGTCCGGTCAACATTTCCAAAAAACTGCAGCTGCGATGGCCTTGCTACTTCCTCCAAAAACGTCTTCCATTGTGCATGGGTTGTCCAGGAGGGGGCAGATAAGTAGATGGCTTGGGTCTTGTTCAGCTCCGCATTCACAAGAGGTGTCTGCGTCTGCTGGAAGGATCCCCCATTTTTGCAGGTTGGTCTTGCATCGAGGGACACCCATTCTTAAGCGGTTGAGGGACCTCCACACATGATAAGGTAGGTCGGCGCCAGGAGCCAGTTCTTTCTTTGGTGACATGTCTGTGGGCAGTGAGCTCCTCCATCTATTGAGACGGGTTGTCTCTGGAGTTCTCTCCAGCGGCAGAGTCCTAGCAAGGAATTGCGGGATCTGAGGCGAGACCTTGCTGCCTGGTGCCCATATAGTGGATGTCGATGGTCATTCTCTTGCTTTGTTCTCTCGGCGTCCGCAGCAGTGGCCCTCCGGATGTTGGGTGGGGCTATTCCAACAATAGGGTATAGTTTGTACATTGGTGTTGGTTTCAGGCATCCCGAGATTATCAGTGCAGTGTCGTTGACGGCAGTATCAACCTGCTTAGCATGTGCTGAAGTGTTCCACACAGGAGCTGCATACTCAGTGGCTGACACATACAGTGCAAGTCCAGAAGTCCTCAGGATATGCGGATTGGCTCCCCAGGTGCTGCCGATCAGCTTCTTGAGTATGCCATTGCGAGAGCCCATACCTTTTCTTTCGTGTTCAGACATTGCTGTCTGTATGTTAGAGCACAGTCTAGTGTGACACCTAGGTAAACTGGTGTTGGGCAATTTTTCTGTCGCTCCCCTCGCCATGTGATGTCCAGCTTTCACCGTGCTTCTCTGTTTCGTATATGGAACGCACACACTTGGTTCTAATTCTGAAGACGACCTAATTGTCATGTGTATAACCACTATTTTGAAGAGTTTGGTCACGAAGTCAGTGAATCAAAGACTGTAGCCATGCAAGTCAGCAGACATGGAGGGAATACAGATTTACAGCTGAATGGAAGATCTCTGGAGAATTTTCCACAATACCAGTAACTGGGCAGTGTGATGAACTGTAAAATATTAACTCTAAGTGAAGTCTTAAACCGTACGCATAAAGCTGCCCAATTCTACAACCAAATAAGATATCTCCTGTTGGATAATCAAGTACCCCATAAGGCAAAACTAACCATTTTCAATACATACTAAATTCCAATCTTGGCCTATGCATTCGAGACATGCGCCTTGAAAGACCGAGAAAACAATCAAATTCAAGCTGATGAAATGAAGTTTGTTCGATCTATGCTACAATAATTATACAACCGCCTTAATCAATACATAAACGAAAATAATTATTATTAGAGTTCCTCCTGGTACATGTTTCAGGGATTAATCAGCAACATTTTTTATCCCCTTCATCGGTCAATAGTAAAGCGTGAAGAAAATTATGAAGTAGCGTGGCACTTAAATACAAATGGTTATTAAAACCTAATTGATTGTATACGGATGATTAAGTATTGTAATCCCACGTAAGTCATTTCAAACTATCGACCTTTGCTTGGAGCGGAAATGTGAATGAACTGTCCACTAGTTTTCTTCATATATCTTCGTTTATATTTGATGGCTGAATACTATCACCGTCACATAGTTACTATTTCATTTTTATCTATACTACAACCTACTTATATGGTGCACCATATTAGGTTTTAATAACCATTTGTATTTAAGTGCCACGCTACTTCATAATTTTCTTTACGCTTTACTATTGGCTGATGAAGGGGATAAAAAATGTTGCTGATTAATCCCTGAAACATGTACCAGGAGGAACTCTAATAATAATTCTTTTCGTTTATGTATAGATTAAGGCGGTTGTATAATTATTGTTAAAAACTATTCAGTACATCAATACGGAACCATCATGAGTAATTTAATTAATAGAATCTATGCTATGACGAACAGAAAAGGAAATGATAAGGAATGAAACGAATAGAATGGAAGCAGGTTTAAAGTTCAGTGTATTGGGAAAATTACGGCGAAGTAGGCTAAGTTGGTATGGTCATGTACAGCAGTTATAGGGAACAAGAATTGGTAGAAAGCACACTGAAATGGTTGTGATTGCGAAAAGACCTGTTGGAAGAACAATGAGGAGATGTATTGATGTGGTTAAGAAGGACATCTCTTTCTACGTGGTCTTCAGTGGAATAGAATCTAAGAGGAGGAGCTGTATAAGGATAGAGGAAGGTGGAATACGCTTGCCACTACTTGATGATGATGATGATCATTCTTTCATTTCCATATCCGGTCAACATTTCCAAAAACCTGCAGCTGCGATGGCCTTGTTACTTCCTCTAAAAACATCTTCCATTGTGCATGGGTTGTCCAGGAGGGGGCAGATAAGTAGGTGGCTTGGGTCTTGTACAGCTCCGCATTCACAAGAGGTGTCTGCGTCTGCTGGAAGGATCCCCCATTTTTGCAGGTTGGTCTTGCATCGAGGGACACCCACTCTTAAGCGGTTGAGGGACCTCCATACAGGATAAGGTAGGTCGGCGCCAGGAGCCAGTTCTTCCTTTGGTGACATGGCGCGCCCCAAACTCGGCCAAGGCCACCACAGCAACGAATAACAAAACAGCCGCTCGCCGTTCTTACTTTATATGAAAGACCCTGTAGTGGATGTCGATGGTCATTCTCCTGCTTTGTTCTCTCTGCGTCCGCAGCAGTGGCCCTCCGGATGTTGGGTGGGGCTATTCCAACAATAGGGTATAGTTTGTGCACTGGTGTTGGTTTCAGGCATCCCGAGATTATCAGTGCAGTGTCGTTGACGGCAGTATCAACCTGCTTAGCATGAGCTGAAGCGTTCCACACAGGAGCGGCATACTCAGCGACTGACACACACACAGTGCAAGTCCAGAAGTCCTCAGGATATGCGGATTGGCTCCCCAGGTGCTGAATATGATGATGATAACTATCAAAATTGAAATTACCGTAAAAGTGAGTTTTTTTCAGTTTTAGGTAGAGATTTCTTGAAAAGTAAGAGTGCTATAACCACGAAACTTTCAAAACTTACTTATCAAACTCAAATAATGAATGTGATGCAAATTTAGGTCAATATGATTATGATTATGATGATGATGATGATGATGATGATGATAAACACTCGTCTCGATTAGGTTGGCCCTCCAATGCTGAATGACTCTTCATCGATGACTCTTCATCGATGAGTCCGGAGTTGACTATAAAGCCCAATTCAGGAGAGACACAGTTTTCCGCAGTGATGGCAGGTCCAGGTGAGACATCCGCATTCATTCCCTGTCTTCTAATGAACACATTGTTCTTTCTGCGCTGCCTCCGATTTTCTACCATACGTCGGCGGTTTAAATACTTGTGTGAAGAGCATTGAAAACGTTCTTAAAAAAAATGCATAGACTATTTACTTTACTTTATTTCTCAGACCTCATTAGTGCAAAAATATACTAAATCTGAGATATCCTGCATCCATGAATATTTTTACGTAAATGTAATTATTATTCGGTCAGTAGTGGCTACGCTGGCTAAAGCACAGCATTAGGTCATGGGGCCAAGCTCTCTGCTGACTCGGTAGACGCGTGGGTTCGAACCCCACCGTCGGCTGTCCTTGTAATGGTTTTCCGTGGTTTCCCCATTTTCAACACCAGGCAAATGCTGGGACGGTACCTTCTGACAGGCCACGGCCGCTTCCTTCCACATCCTAGCCCAGTTTCATTCACCATCATTCATTTCATCTCTCATTAACTCCTCTCATGAGGTTGGCGTCAGGAAGGGCATCCGGCCGTAAAACCATCGCCACAAAGACTTCCATCGCATCTCATCCCCGACCCCGTTGGAAAACGGGAATAATAAGGGGTAGACATACATACAATGATTATTCGGTCTACAGGGTGTACTTAAATTTGCTCACTTCATGCATTGGATTAAATGGAACATTCATTACTACAAGATCCCCTTAAGCTTAAATCCTGGCCTGCTTATTTACCTTAAGGAGGGTACACGTGTAGCGAACAGATTTTTCGTCAATAAATAAGGATATTCTTAACGGCGAGAATTCAAGTTATATCGTTCGACTATATTTTAAAAGAATTCTTAAATTCCCCAAACAGTCGTAAAGCCTCACACTTTGCTCGATAGCCGCGCCGCCGCATAGACCGTTAAGGGGCAGTTAAAATGATGAAAACTGCCCTCTCGGGAGGGTGCCATGCTGGATTCAATTGACAGAGTGGGGGAAGAGGGGATTTTGGCGTCTCAGGTGGTCTAGTCCATTTAACGCGACGCCCCAGGACGCACATAAAACGTGCATCTGCTGGAAGAGGGTTCCCAAACAGTGATTTAGAACATAAATCAATTCAATGATATACTCAGGTAAGTGTAGGCCATATCTGACCAGAGGCGCATCAGCCATTCCTCAAGACATAGCCCAGAGTAGATTAAATAATAATAGTAATAATAATAACTAGCATTACCCGTCGCGGCTTCGCCCGCGAATATTCTAGTTGTAAAGGGTACAATTAGCAAAATCTCAATCATGAATGCTATGACTGATTTATCCTTGGTATGAATAATCAGACTTGATCAATTCACCTACTGGTGCAGTGGTTAGGGGTTTGCCATTCCTTCATAGGTATATCAGAGGGAAGTTAGTTTTCTGGGAATATCACAGACACTGTTCACTTAAGGGCCTTTAAATTTCTTTTTCGGAGACCCTTTATAGTCGGGTGAAGGAGATCTTTCGTACCACACTCACACATGAAAATTGCGTGAAAAATTCTAGAGTGCCCCTTGACCCCCTTAAGCGCATTATGGTGTATGTATTGATGAATTTTACAGCTTAATTTGGTTCAGTGATAACCTTATAACGGTCTGGAAACTTTCACAGTAATGTAATAATTGGAATTGCATTGCGTCTTACAGAAATAGATGGACCTGTGAGATTCTGTTACCATGGTTACCGTGTTGCATTCTTTCATTATTTCATTGTAAATATACATGTTTTAAGGTATTTATTTAATTGTGAGGCATTTAAAGAGTAAGTGAGTGCGTTTCACTTACGCATTGGGTTATGCTTAACCTGTAGTGACCCCATATGTGTAGGTTGGTGTTAATGGGACCTTATTTTCGGTACAAAACTGGAATGGGACCTTAGCAGAATAATATAGGGAGGGATAATAACTTAATGCACAAGTCGACAGCGAAATAAGCGTAGCTCGTAGTTAGGCTCAAAGAATATGGTAAGGCTATCCGTATACACAAGGTGTTCCAAGCACAAAGAATATGGAATTCAACTAGTCTTTTACACGTATATTGAAATACAGAATTTCTCATTTGATATTGTTACGTGCCACCCCCTAGTGGCACTCTTGTTAACTGGATCACGGTGGGTAGAAAGCACAACACCAATTACTGCTTTAAAGAGAATTTAGCCTTATTGCTTTCAGGAAGATACACTACTCATCAGCAAACACAAGCAATTGGAACCTTACTCCAGTTTCCTCAAGTCTCTTGCTTATGGAGAGCTCTTGCCCTCTTTCACTCAACAGTTAATCTTCTCGCAAATGAGTCTGGTGGCCTTGACAGAACTACATGCGACTCTTCCCTATGTACACAAATTACAGTTACTTACGAAAACCTGCTACACGCTGCTCCGCTGTTCAGAAGCTGGGAAACAATGTCACTGGGTTTCGTAACTCGCGCGGCACTTCTGTCGCTCAGGATAAACGCTCGCACTAGCTCGTAAGAACACAACACCACTGCTTGACAGGTCGCTCTTATATAGCAGGCCGGTGACTCAATAAATGCTTCTAGACCCATCCAGGGTTCACGGCTTCTCGACATTTCCTTCACTGGCTGGGTCACGAATATTCTGGACCATCCCTTTCACTTCGCAGCTCGTTGCGTAACGCGCACTAATACACTGAGGCAGAGCACACACAGCCCAACCCTGGGGCAGTTGTGACTCATGCGGCGAGCGATGACACAAACTCACAACCGTAACAATATACATGGATGACATTAAATTATATGCATCCTCTGAGAAACACACCGACAATCTAATTACAATAACTGCTTCATTTTCTGCTGATATTGGAATGTCCTTCGGATTAGATACGTGTCTCACCCTCACCATTCGGCGTGGAAAATTCGAGGCCCAAGCATTTCAACTCGATGAAGGTTGTTTCACAAAGCCTATGGAAGGTAATGAGAACTACAGATATCTTGATCTCCTGCAATCTAATCAAATTGATCATAAAGGTATTAAAGATAGAACCGTAGCTATCTACAATCAACGCCTTAACAAGATTTTATGTTAGACGATGTCGAAATGTGAACATTAAGTGTCAGAAAACTGTATCATAATGAGGCTCATTATAATACTATTTTTCATTATGAAACAGTTTCTCCCACCAATCAGAGCTCAAGAAACAGTTGTGTGACCAAATAGGTAAGGATACCTTCGCGCATGCGCTCAAAATCCAACATGTCTATAGAAATTACCGAAAGTGCACCGTCCATATGTTCGCGTAAATAAACTGGCAAATATGAGACAAGAAATAGCACTGTACCTTAATATCCCCAAATCCAATTTCTACACAGCACATTGCTTTCAAACGACTTCGGTGACAGTTTTACTGAATACTGGTGCACAATCTGCACATATGGCATTGAAGCACACAGAGCGCATGCGTCGGTCAGCCAGTCAGAGAGCTAGGAAAAAAGATATCCTACCCAGCGGTGCACTCTGATCACAAAATTCGAGTGACTGAATCTCAACAGATAATTATGAATATTTATGTTAAAACATATAATAAAGTTATAATTTTCGTCGAACATAAACAGTCGTATGCAACTCGCCTATAGTGGTAATTAAGACACTCTTATGGAAATTGTAAAACTCGCTTACGCTCGTTTTATAAACATACTCGTGTCTTAATTATTGCCATTATAGGCTCGTTGCATAATGTACTATTAACAGACGAAATGTTATGGGACACGACTCGCTTCAGATCGTTGGTGAACAAACGTCATTTTGCTGAAAACCACCGCATAAGAACCACCACTGCGTAGACAGCAGAATGGAGGGAAAATCAAGGTGAGAGAATGAAAAGATTTTGGAAAAAGAAAGCTACCGTAATTCAAATTTATCTATGAAGTAGGTTCAATCACGCTCTTTAATGGGGCATAATAAAATAAATAGTTCTTATACTACTTATCCATGTCTACCCCTTATTAATCCCGTTTCCAATGGGGTCGGGGATGAGATGCGATGAACCACCGGCTGATGGTTTATACGGCCTGATGCCCTTCCTGACACCAACCTCACGAGAGGAGTTACTGTAATGAGAGATGAAATGAATGAAGATGAATGAAAGTTCAATTTCAAGTTGTTCCAACTTTCGCTACCAGAAGTCATTGCCAACGTTGGAACTTTATAGAGCGTTACATATCCATCGAAATATAACCTACAAATTTTGCTCCACACCACCAATTGCAGTGTTAGGTTCTTTTACATGCCATAAATCTATGGCATGAGCCCGCCAGCTTTACTTCCCCTCCGAAGGAAGGCATACCGAAGGATTTTAACGCTCTTAAAAAATCCGGCGAGTTCGGTTGGTTGATTCTTAAGTTTAGGGGCTGCGACAACGTGGTCATGTAGCCCTGTGTACTTTGGGAGTGTGTAGAATCTGTCTGATAACCGGTGTTTTTTGTGACGACTGTATTAGTGTGTGTTATCTGTTTTTTAATTCAAGTAAGGACTGCAGACTTTTAAATTTTTCAAATATTTCCTAGTTTAGCCGCCAAACGCCACCGTCAACGACTACTAGTTCAGAATTTAGCTACCAGACTCCACCGCTCTTGGCAACGAACGTAGGCACCGAAGAGCGTTGTTTACATTCTTAACCTATACAATTTAGCTTCACACAGGTGTAATTAGTGGAAGGTTCTTTAACATGCCATAAATCTATGGTATGAGACCGCCGGCTTTACTTCCCCTACGAAGGAAGGCATACTGAGGGATTTTTAACGACTTCAGCCGGATTTGAACCCGCGATCTTGGGCATAGAAGCTCACTCACTGACATAAATGTTTGAACCCACAACCTTACGCACAGCATGCTACCAACTATGCCACCGAAACCCCATATAATTATATTATACTAATATATAAATTACGGGTCATCAGATCCGTGCATACTGAGTTGAACCGATAATCTGTGTCTTTGATGACTGTCATATAGGGTGTAACTGTAATTATGGTCAATAATAATGTTATTGGTCGTACGTCCCTTTAACTACTCTGGCCTTTAGAGACGCCGGGGCACCATAATTTTGTTCCGAAGGGTATCTTTAACGTGCCAGTAATTCTACCAGCACGGTTCCCTCACATTAGCGCACCCTCAAATGCCAGCTGACTGCTCCAGGATTCGATCCTGCAAGATTGGGAACAGCAGGCGAGAACGTTATCACTGAGCTAGTCAAAGGACACGTGACAAGATATCATCCCGGCATTTTCCTGGAGGCAATGTGGCAAATAAACCTGAGAAAATCACAGTGTGTACTTTGGAATTGTAACAGAATTTACTGTTATGGGGTTTGAAGCCATTCTTCAGTGCTGCCTTAGTAAACAAAAGTTTGGTGCTTTTCAGTCAGTCAACACGAATGTACCCAAAAGAGTTGGGTTTTACCTTAATCCTGAAAAAAAAAATACAAGTGATTAATAAATACACTAGGATGGCCAGTTTCAATCTTCAAGGGATCATCTTCAGATCGATTACACTTCGGCTATAAAATCTATGTTTGAAAATACAGGTGAAAATATTTACCATATGTACAATTATTTAGTTGCAGTATGGGTAATGCAACTTGTCGGTGTATGCTAGTTGTAGTATATATGATGTTAGGTGAAATGCTAAAATGGTGATAGAAAACCGGATTTTATCTGTCTGGAGTGACTATATGGTTGGGAAAAGTCAACTATGGTTGTACTGTATAGTAGTCTACAGGCTACTACTTATCTGGTTGGGCGTCTTCCGTGCTGTAGCTGCCAGCAGTGTTAACTTCACTCTTTCACCAGTGACTGCTTTAATAGATTTATAGCTTCTATAGCCCAAATGTAATGGATCTGATGATGATCGCTTGACGATCGAAACTGGCTATCCTAGTGTATTTATTTATCTCATGTAATTTTTATACTGAAAAGACTAAAGTAATGGCCTTTAAGGGTAAGGACCCTATCCCCAGTAAAATTAGTCTGGATGGTAAAATTTTAGAAAGATTTAACGAATTCAAGTATTTAGGATATCATTGATCTTTACAAGAAGAACGGGACATAACTGCAAAAATAACTAATTATACCAGAACAACAGGAATCATCAATCACGTCATGAAGCCATCTCATGTCCAAAGGCATACACGCTTGCGTTTGTATAACACATTAGCCAGACCATCCCTATGCTATGGCAGCGAGGCATGGACAATAAGATCTCAGGACATCTCCAGACTCACAGCACGAGAAATGACCTTTATGCGCCGAACAGCAGGCTATACTAAATGGGATCATAAGAGAAACGAGGATGTGCTGAAGGAACTAAAAGTGAAACCAATAACTACATATATTTGTGACTACCAAGAGAACTGGAAGCATCATGTCCAAAGGATGGAACCTGGAAGATTACCAAAGGAGATCCTTCGCTACCAGCCACGGGGAAATGATCGATAGGACGTCCGATGAAGAGATGGAGGGAAAGTGCAAGACCGTAACGGGACATTTGGCCCAATACTTGGAAGGAAGATGATGATGATGATGATGATTATGTATTTTTTTCAGGATTAGTGTATAACCCAACTCTTTTGGATACATTCGTGTTGACCGACTGAAAAGCACCAAACTTTTGAATTTACAGTCATGGAGCGTGACATGACTTTCTCGACTACGCCACTGGGTGTGTTTATTGGAAACAGGCTGCCGGAAGCCATTTACTTCACTGGAAGCTCCGCTAATTAATCTTCGTCAGGGTAACGTCACGTCAATCGAGGCTACAGCAGTACAGGGTGCTTCGCCAGTTCATACAAAACCATCGCCGCAGAGGAAACTGAGAAGCCATTTGTACAATCAAACATGTACGCCTCGTTGCATAGTGGTTAGCATTCTTGGCTGCCACCACGAAAGCAAAACTGAGAAGAGGCGGGTTCGATTCCTACCTCAGGCATCTTGGAAGTGGTTTTCCGTGGTTTCCCAATTCTAATCCAGGCAAATGCCGCAATGGTACCGAACTTAAGGCCACGGCCACTTCCTACCCAAACCCTACCTCAGTTACAAATACACACACTAGTACAGACATCACAAGCGGCTTCGGTGGCGTAGTTGGTAGCATGCTGAGTTTCTATGCCCAAGAGGCGGGTTCAAACCCGGCCGAAGTAGTCGGATTTTTTAAGAGCGTTAAAATCCCTCAGTATGACTTCCTTCGGAGGGGAAGTAAAGCCGGCGGTCCCATGTCATAGATTTATGGCATGAAAAAGAACCTTCCATTAACTACACTTGTGGAAACTAAAATTTGTAGGTTTGTTTGATAAAGCTTTAATAGTTCTAACGTTAGCGATGGCATTTAGTAGCCACGTCCGCAACTAGGTGTCGTGAGCGGTAGCATTTGGTGGCAAAAGTAGGAACTACTTGAAAAAATTAATCGTCTGCAGTCCTTCTACCTGAATCACAGATAACACACACTAATACAGCCATTACAATTAACACCGGTTATCAGACAGATTCTAGACACACCTTAAGTACACGGGGCTACATGACCGCGTTGTCGCAGCCCCTAAACTGAGGAACCAACCAACAGACATCACAGTGACACAGGCTATCAGACAAATTCTACACAAACCCAAATACATGGGGCTACATGACCACGACATCGCAAAGCCCCTAAATAATTCAACAACAACAACTCTACAGAAAAGAAATCTGATGACATCAAATGTATGATAGATTTTACTTAAGTGTTAGAAAGTAATTTTTCGAAGGTCATTGTCTGGAGTCTGGTGCTATATGGTGTTGAAATTGGATCGATGGTGCAGCAGAAAACAGGAGAATAATACTATTTGAAATGTGGTTCTACAGGAGAATGATGAAGATAGGTACAGAGTCATTATCTATGTGCGCCCCGATAAACAAGCCAGTTGTGACTGGTGTAGCGCGCGGGCGCGCGTACACGGTTCAGCCAGTGGTGGCGCGCTACGCTTACTCATAACGTTAGTTCACACGTGTTTCGTCATTCATATGGACGTGTATCTGCAAAGCTTAGACGTTAGTGTTGCACGTTTAGTGAGTATTGTGATTACTGTGATTGTTGGTCATGCCTACACACCAATTCACATTGCGCGAACTTGTGTATATCCATAATTCGTATTATGAAAATTAGAAAATCTTGTTCTGAAACGAGACGAAAATTTCGAATCAAGTTTCCACGAAGACCTGTGCCTAATGCCAGTACAATTAGGAGGCTCGCTAAATGATTCAAGGAAACAGACTCCGTAAATAATAAAAGAGTTGACAGACATTCTTTCATCTGAAGATGTCAGGTGTGTGTTACAAGAGAGGGAGGACATTTTCAGCATCGCCTATGAGCACTGTAAGTATAGGTACACTATATTGAACATGTTTGGTAAAAGTGTGCAAGTACGCGACCCCCCACCTGCTGAACCGGGTACGTTCGCCCGCGATCTGCGCCAGTCACAGCCGGCTTGTTGATCGGGGCGCACATAGATAATGACCCTGTATATGATGCTATGGGTTTTACGTCCCATACAACTACTGCGGTTTTTAGAGACGCCAGGGTGCCGGAATTTCGCCCCGAAGGGGATCTTCAACGTGTCTGTAAATCTACTGACACGAGAGTCACTCACATTTTAGCACCCTCAAATGCCAACTGACTGCGGCGGGATTCGATCCTGCCATCTTGGGATCAGTAGGCTAGAACGTTACCGATGAATAGGGACCGGACATTTATGCACTTAAAACGATTGAAGTATGCGTGCAATTATGCTCTAAAAATGTATAAAATATGCATTAAAAATTGAAAAATATGCACTTAACAATAGGCCAATCTTATTCACTCACTTTATACATGTATCATTCACTGCAGAGGAAAGCATCACAATAGATAATGGCAAGTTTTTCAATGTTTTCAGGAGACAAATAACGTCTATTTTAATCGTTTTCAGTGCATACATGTCCGGTCCCGAGCCATCAGTTGAATAATCACTATTACCTGAAACCCTCTGCTTTAATAAATACTTTCTGTTGCTCTTTAGAGCCCTGCGCGGATAAACAAAACGTTATCCGCATCCGCCCCGCATCCGCACGACTGTTATCCGCATCCGCCCCGCATCCGCACGACTGTTATCCGCATCCGCCCCGCATCCGCACGCCTGTTATCCGCATCCGCCCCGCATCCGCATGGCTTTTATTCACATCCGCCCCAAATCCGCATGACTTTAATCCAAAACTGCTGATATTTCAATATTATGTTTAATTTATTAGATCAAGCATAACGTGTTAAACCAACACATTTAGACATTTGAGGAGCAAGTCGTTCCTGACAATTTGTTTTCATTGCAAGGAACTTCAAGTTGGCATCCCAAGGGACTTCAAGTTGGATGACACTTCTGGTTCCTTGACCTCCGCTTTAGACAAAAAATTGGCTATACTTTTTTGGCTACTTTCGCACTTGTGCCTCAGTAAGTTTGATGTGCCCGATTTGTGTCTTTGGTATGATTCAACTTTTTTACAGGTAAAACATCACTATATCGTTCACCTTTTCGTTTCCATTGAAAACGTAACCAAATGTCTGCCATATCGTTTCCATTGAAAACGTAACCAAATGCAAGCCATATCGTTGACTTGAGGTTTGTTTCACGCGCTATTGAATATTCACCTTGTTTTATAGTTTATCCATGTTGTTGAAATGGTGTTCATACTCACGGTCGCAGTAACATTCACTACGTGAATATCTCTTTACGCTTGGAGATTGAGATTGACATTTGGCCGGAAATTCCAAGTCAGTCATCATCCTTCTGCTTCTGGACCCATCCATGTTCGCATAGATGATGTCATAGTTGATGTTGCAATATCACAGCCAACGTGCTTCAGTGACAAGTTGGAAATAAATCTACAGATAAACCTGGATCCCCATCTTCCAGGATAGCTTAGATGGCGAAATAGACGACATGAGGAATGTTAATGATGTCACCACGATGAATTAACAAGCTTATTGACAGCATTATATCTCGTACATATAGCAATAATGGCAGTGAGAATTGATGATGATGAGATGTCAAGACCATCTACTACAAACATACGGTACTTAATAAAATGCAGTTGAAAGCATATGAGTAAAATGATCTTCTCGTGTATAAGTGCAATACGTGCTTGAATATTTTGTACGCAATAGGCTATAGGAGCATGGAGCTGTAGATTGGCATATTAACGTAAGATTGTATTCTAAAGACTATCCGCAAATTTACTCGAAACATTATCCGCAGCGTATCCGCTATCCGCACAGCAATGCAAACTATATCCGCGGGTTTATCCGCGGATAACCGCATCCGCGCAGGGCTTTATTGCTCTTCTCTCTTGGCATTTTGAGTTAAGGATATGCAGTCCAAGAATAAGGTAACACATTAACTGAAGAAACTCCTCACAAAACCAGCCCCGGGCCACTGGCTGTCGAGATGGTGAAAGGAATGTCCCACGCCATTCCCTTCTTCAAGTAGCCAGGCAGCATTGTTTAAAGTACGAGTATTGTCATCTCATCTCGTAGTCTGTGTCTCAGAAAGTTGCTTACAAGGGATGTCCAACGTGCAGGCGAAACCTGTTTTGTACAAGATGTTTTAAATTATACTCAATTTCAAATGTATATGCTGTTATGTTCAGAATATTCAAAAAATCCAATAACACTCAAAATATGCATTTGCATATGCGCATATGCATTTAAAACAAGTAGTTCCGTGAAGAACTATACAGCCTATTTTCATATATCCTACTCATATTAATTGTCACTATCAACATACAAAATTTCAGTTTGATTGCTATGTTAGATTCGTAGATACTGAGAACCGACTAAATATTGCAGATGGTAGCCAGGTTGGATTTTTATTTATGTACTATTACATGAAGAATATTGTGTACGTGTGGTTTTCAGACTTTAATCGCATGATTAGGACACAAGAAGTAAAAACGAGATTTTAAAATTTCGCACAGCTGCCATCTTGTGGTTATGAAAACAACTGAAATAAATTAGATACCAGTGGATTAACATTTGTATAAGCATGAACGTGCAAAGTTTCACTGCACTCAGATGGTTAAATCGCGAGAAACGTCCATTTAAATATTTATACTTCGCGTCGCCGCCATGTTGGATTTGTGCTCACCAGGTTACGTAAAGTCCTATAGGTGAAATTATGTTCATAGCATCTATGAACATAAAAAGATTCAGTTTGATTGCTGTATAAGATTCGTAGATATTGAGAACCGTCTAAATATTTCGGATTGTTATATGCATATGCCATCGAGTTATTAACCATTAAAGGAAAATTATTGCCTAGGTTCATTATTCAAACTTTCACTTCGATCGCATGATTACGACACAAGAAATAAAAACTTAATTTTAAGATTTCGCACAGCCGCCATCTTGAGGTTATGTAAACAATTGAACTAAATTAGATGCCAGTGCATTACAATATGTATAACCATTTACTGTACCACATTTCACTGCGCTCAGATGGTTAAATCACAAAAAAAGTGTATTAAAACGTTTCAACTTCGCTTGGCCGCCATGTTCGTCTTGTACTTTACAGGTTTATGAAAGTTACATAGATAAACTTGTAGCAGTGCTCTTTATCACAGTACAAAATTTTAGGTTCATATCATAAATAGTTTCGGAGATATTGAATGGCTGTGAAATATTTCGCACAGCCGCCATTTTGAGGTTATGTAAACAATTGAACGAAGTTAGATGTCGGTGCATTACAATGTATATAAATAAGTTTCATTGCGTTTGGTTAGTAAAATCGCGAGAAACGTCCATTTAAAAGTCGCAACTTCGCTTGGCCGCCATGTTGGTTTTGTAGAAACCAGGTTTTCAACGGTCACATAAGTGAATTTATAGTATTTACCTTTATCACCATACAAAATTCCAGGGTGATATCGGTAATAGTTTCGGAGATATTGATTGCTGGTGAAATATTTCGCACAGCCGCCATGTTGGATTGGTGAGACGTAACAAAATTTGAAGGGCACGGTTGAGGTCGCCGGGAATAGTGCTATGAACTTACCGAGTTTCATTGAAATCTCTCGAACCGTTTAGATTTTATTAGGGGGGGACACACACACGAATCACACACACACACACGCGCGCACACGCGCGCGCACACACACACGGACAAAAGGTGATCTCAAAAGCCTATTTTTCAAAATTGAAAATAGGCTAAAAATCCGGTCCCTACCAATGTGTCACCCACCCAGTCGAAGATCAGTAGATAGATTTAAACAAGATGTGCAGTAAAGAATATATAGCCTACTTTCTCCTAATTGCATGGGTATTGTTATAACTCTTTGTCCTTTTCAAGGAGTATAATTGAATGTTGGTTGTAGTAGCTTGTTGAAATACAACGTGTTATACGGATATTAAACATGAATATGAGGTGCCATTTGCTAGTGCTACCTCTATACAAAATTGCATTCAATTCGGTTTCACCGTGTTTGAATTGATATTGTGAATCGATTTGCACACATGCATGGCCGCAATCTGCATACTATTGGGCTGATGACCTTGTAGTTAAGTCAAAAGATGCTTCCTGCAAGAAGGTATATTGTTGCAAAATTTGGTAGAGATCAAATAATTAAGGTTGGTCGACATTTGATTTAAGCTTTTAACATTTGGGTGACCGCCATTCCGTTTCCGTTAAGATGGCGGCGATATAAAACATGATCCTGAGGTGTCCTTTGCTAGTGCTACCTCTGTACCAAATTTCGTTCAATTCGGTTTCACCCTGTTCGAATTGATAGCGGGGGGGGGGGGGGGGGGCAGACATTCAGAGTACACACACACACACAGACAGACACACACACACAATTGTTCGCCCTGTGTTGATCTCATAAGCCTACTTTCATTTTTTGCAAAAATCGAAAGTAGGCTAAAAATGAAGAGGTATTAAGACTACTGTGGGGAGGAGAGATGTTTCTGGCGAGTGCTAATGAAAAGAACATCGGCAGATACCAGGAATAGCAAACTTGATTATGGAAGGAAGGGACAAGGGCAAGGGCAAGAACTGTGAGTTATGCCATGGTTAGAATATGTTGAAGAGATTGCTTTGGCTGTAGGGTGTGGTAGCTATGTAGAGATGAAACGATTAGCACAGAACAGGGAGATCTGGAGGGCCGCAACAAACCAGTCCCAGGACTGATGACTCAAACAGTATTTGATCGTAGTCTGGGACTAAACTTCAAAGGAATTGTGGAAAACAATATTCTTGAAAGGTAAATTCTGGGTTCATTTTAAGACATATCTATTTCTTAAGCGGCACTTATTCTGCAACAGCAACAACAACAGGTACGCATTGATTCCTAAAATCTAGCAATGCATGTTGTGCCTGTAGTATGCATGAATTATGAACACGCCACGCCGGCCGAGCCGCAATCCTCCAGTGAATGACGTCGTCTCTCTCAGTTCAATCAATATTCACCCCCACTGCGTCGACGGGGTGACTCATGCGGTACAGTCAGCTGTGCTGGACCACGGATGCTGCCGCCACCCCAAGTATAGGCGGGGGAATATACAAATGGAGCTCTCTAACATTATTGAGGCAGACGCTCCGGGCACACCCACCACTGCACAGTGGGTCAAAATCGAAATCTAGGGGGACAACATTATTTTCACGTTTTAATCATGAATTTAGAATGAAAGCAACGTACGGTATATAATTTGTTTACTTCATAATAAACATAAGTTAAGACCTTTTTAAAGCTACGTCTACACATGCAAAGAATTGTCTATGACTAGGAGTTGGATAGAGCATTCAGTTATCTCATCAGAACAATTTTCTACCCCAATTTACTTTTAACAAAGTCACAAAGTTCCACTTTTGACATAATTGTCGAACACAGTGATTCAAACAGTTGTAAACGTGTGAGAACTGGTTGCGCGGCATCTTCTAAAACGTAAAATAACTAAGTTGCAAAAGGATGCAAAAATCTTATAACAGGCGTAAACTAAAATACTTTATCTACATTTTAACATTAAGAAGAAAGTGACGCAGAGTGACGCGACATACTAACAAGAAGTTCCGTGACGAACTAAAGAGCCTACTTTTCTTAAAATTAAGTTTCATGCCAATGATTAATCTACAGTATATGAACATATCTAGAATAATGACGAAATTAAGTTGGTAATATCGAAATTTCCAATTAGTTCGAAATATACCTGGTATAATGTAGCCTAATAGAGCATTACAGTTGGCAGCCCTGGTGACTGAATATATTCTTAGTTCCATCTCTTAAGGTACAGAATAAAAAAATTGGTTGAAGTCCAATGGACGTTACATGCAGTTAGACATTGGATCTATCAGCACCCGTAAAAGCATGTTGGCAACAATGTCATGCGTGTGCTGGTCAGAAATAGCCTAATCTGAAATATTATAATATCTTGTTGTGCCAATTTTGGACGAAATCCATTTGTTAGTATAGAAGTTACATGTATTTTAAAATTGGACCTATCAGCAGGCATATAATCATGTTGGCAGCACTGACTTATATTAATTATTCCAAATTAATCTAGAATGTCAGGTGCTTTACGTGTGGAAAGTATAGGGCTGTTGGCTTGCATACTTCCTGATATATTGACATTTGGATAAAAGAAGACCGAGAGCAATTATTAACAGTTGGCAGCCCTGGTGGCTCTTAAGAATACGCTTAGTCATATCTGTTTATGTACACATATTACATACAAAATTTGGTTGAAATCCAATTGATAGGGTAGAAGTTATAGGCATTTAAAAATTGGATATATCAGAAGGCTTAAAATTATTTTGGCAACACTGTCATGCATGGCCTCCTGGAAATTAAACCGAAATAGTGTTGTCTACATGAGTGCCAATTTTGGAATAGCTCCCATGCATACCTTCCACGATATCCAACATGGCGCTCAAATTTCTAGTGCGTTTTTTCAGCAGTTGGTAGCACTGACATCATTTTCAAATATGGACGTGGGATATTCCGGTATACATCTTTACTCATACTAAATTTGGTTTCGATTTCTGCAGCCGTTTAGGAGTTGATAGGGTGGGGACACACACACAGCCAGACAGACAGACAGACAGACAGAAGGACATACAGACAGACTGACAGACTGACACACATTTTCCCGGTTCGATCTCATAAGTCTACTTTTTCCTCATTTTTGTAAAATGTGAAAAGTAGTCTAAAAATCTAAGTGAAAAAATAATTTTAAAAATAATAGTTAAATAACGCAAATATAGCTAAAATTACGTAACAATTACGCCCATTAATAACTGAAACACGTTACAAGATCATACCTTCAGCTGCATGTTCCATCTTAAAGCATCACACTAAACACAAAGACAACCAAACCACAGCCACTTACATTCACCCTCCAATTCAGACTGCTCGAACAGTGGTGACAGATTTACACTACGATGCGTTCATATCCCAGAATAGTGAGGGCAATTATATGAGAATGCTCTAGAAGTAATATATTTTGATTTTTAGCCTACTTTTCATATTTTGCAAAAATGAGGAAAAAGTAGACTTATGAGATCGATCCGGGAAAATGTCTGTCTGTCCTTCTGTCTGTCTGTATGTCTGTGTGTGTGCCCCCCCCCCCCCTATCAACTCCTAAACGGCTGCAGCAATCGAAACCAAATTTGGTATGAGTAAAAATCTACACCGGGAAATCTCAATGCCACACTTGAAAATGATGTCAGTGCTACCAACTGCTGAAAAATCGCAATTGAAATTTGAGCTTCATGTTGGATATCTTGGAATGTATACATGGAAACTATTCCTAAATTGGCACGCATAGAGATAATAATACTTCAGTTTAATTTTCAGGAAGCCATACATGACAGTGTTGCCAAAATGATTCTAAGCCTACTGATACGTCCCAATTTTAAATGCATATAACTTCTATACTATCAATTGGATTTCAAACAAATTTCATATGTGCTATGTGTAGCATAACAGATATGACTATGCGTATTCTTAAGAGCAATCAGGGCTGCCAACTGTTAAGAAATGCTGTTTATATTTTTTTACCCTAATATCAATATATCAGAAAGTATGCAAGCCAACAGCTGTAGACTTTGCGCACGTACAGTACCTGACATTCTAGATTAATTTGGAGTAACTAATAGGCTATACGTCAGTGCTGCCAACATGATTCTAGCCTGCTGATAGGTCCAATTTTAAAATACCAGTAACTTCTATACTAACAAATGGATTTCATCCAAAATTGGCACAACAATAGATCATAATATTTCAGATTATTTCTGATCAACACATGCATGACATTGCTGCCAACATGATTTTACGCACTCTGATAGATCCAATGTCTAACTGCATGTAACGTCTTTGCTATCCATTGGACTTCAACCAAATTTTGTATTCTGTACCTTAAGAGATGGAACTAAGAATATATTCTATCAGCAGGGCTGCCAACTGTAATGCTCTATTAGGCTACATTATGCCAGGTATATTTCGAACTAATTGGAAATTTCGAATTACCGACTTAATTTCGTCATTATTCTAGATAGATCCATATAGATTAATCATTGGCATGAATCTTAAATTTAAGAAAAGTATGCTCTTTAGTTCGTCGCGGAACTTCTTGTTTAAATTAAGAAAATAAATAATTTTGTCCTCCTAGATTTCGATTTTGACCCACTGTGCGCTGGTGCCAACCATTATTGTTGTTAATTCATTTTGAGACCTTGGGACATCATGGTCATCAGCCCAATGCACTTGTCCGATAACCTGTGTTTCTGTGATGATGGGGGATGCCTCATAAGTAATGTCGTTTTTTAAAGAACATTTTATTTGGAAAGTTTTCTGACAAGAAATTGAATTATTTTTCAAAGCAGAAACCATCAGATTCTATGGTCTTGAGTCATCCTTCTGCGAAGTTTATTTTTTCCCGCGACGGTGTAACGTGTTTTTCGAGGGGATTTTACGTCACTGGCATAAGTCAGTAGGAAGCCATTCTATATTTATTTACGCGGCAAATTGTTCAGCCAAGAGACGTTTTCATGTAACTTATTATTATTATTATTATTATTATTAACTTATTATTATTATTAAGGTATTTCTTTGGAGCATTTTTTATAAAATTATAAGTAATCAGATAGGTTTTCTATGTTATAGAAACACTATCAAGCAAATTATTACTAACAACATTATCGTAAGATAATTATATGATTACGGAATTTTACGGAGTTTTGTCAGTTAGGGTATTTTGAGAGAGATGAGTCACGGTGAATTCGGCTACAGGCTTAATCTTGTCGAGTAGCATGACGCAAGCTGGGTTGCTGCTTCAAGGAAAGGCGAAATGGCCTGGACCGGTAATCGACATCATCGCCGCGCCGAGTGTAATGACCCGGAGGTGGGGAAGTAGCGCGTGGGGGCTCAGCCAATCAGTGGAGACCGGGAGATTTGAAGACGGGTCCTGAGAGGGGAGGCGTGGAGTGCATATATGGTTTGCGCGCCGTGGAGGCAAGGGGACTATCTTTGTAAAACTTAACCAGTGTGGTTGTACGTGTGGTTGGTTCCGATATTCGGACCATAAGTTATCATATCTACAAGTATCTCATCAACTAACGAAGAAGACGACGACCAGGAGGCTGTGGGAAGCTCTCTACAACATCCAGTACGAGGGAAATGCTATGGCAATTTCCAGTGGTAAGCGCGAATGACTCAGAACTACGTAATCTCTCGTCTCTTTGTTTTATATTCAGTATTTCAGTAACTTCATAGCTTGGGAATAAGAGTAAAATCAGTAATTTATCCGAATCCGTTTTCACGTAATTTTCTAGCGGTAATATTCAAATCGCAACGCTCCAATTTAAATTCAAAACTTATTATTATTATTGTTAATTTTGCAATACTTGTTTTATATAATAAATTCATTTCTTTTAACCATGCAATCTTTGCTTTCAGTAGGTAGCATTAGATATAGACCAATTCCTTCTCCTGATACAATTTTTTGTTGGGTTAATGATCAAATCATACCACGATCTGAGTGAAAAGATTCTTGAAGGTGTTCTACCAGAGCTAGGTGTTGTTAAATATAAATTTAGATTTCAACATAGCGTTGAGGTCTTGGCGCCCATTAAAACAGCATATCTTAGTCAGAGTAAATATTTCAAAGTGCAAGGCAGAGCTAGTAAGAAACCGATTCATTTGTCACCCAACGTAGAGGAACCGTTTCACTTGTACGCTCAACGTGGAGCAAGTAAAACCCGTTTCAACGGTACCAGTCTGAGTTTTGATGCGAAAATTCGGCGAGACCCAATTTTTTCGAAATTTCTTCCACGCAAGAAATGGGCCACTGATCGAAAAAGATGGTAATCTGAAGATGCAGGATCAGGACTCTTAACAAGTTCAATCAATAACAAAATGATTCATATATTACACGTAACTTTTAGAAAGGGAAATACCTCGTATTATGATCAGTCCTTGCTGCAGTTCTTTTCCTTGAAGCTGTATTTTTCAACAGAACCTACTTTTGAAAGAAGACAATTTTCTTGAAGCACATACTGTATTTATCAAATTCTTCACACTACATATCGTTGAAATTGAACAAGTAAAATTCCTTTCATTGATTCTACCAACAAACGATTCCTTTCCTGTTGTGGCAAACTGGCAAATGTTCAAAAGTTCAGAAAAAGAAAACTCAATGTTTCTTTCTGGCATTTATTTAAGGAAAGAGACCATTGTTGGTTTAGTGTTGTGTCTTCATCCAAAGTGGAACTTTCATAATAAGCCCTTACGTTGAAGAACTGGTCGAATAATTTTGATTTATCTATTTCTACATCATTTGATTGTAAATATTGAATACATGGTACAATATCCTCAAAACTTAGGTCCTTAATTGTTTTTAAGTCTCAACCATTCAACACTTGAATTTATCGATAAGATGCATCCATTTATCCGAGTAGTCAGCGCAGGTTTCATAGAAACAATATACATTTCCCATAAACACCTTGCATTCTTTATCCAAACAATCTTCTGAAAATGTATTTAACATCTGTCTGACATTGAAATTGAAAATCCACAGCCTGCTTCTAATCGACCGACCGGGTCAGGGAATGGAATGAATGAAGCCCCCATCTAGCGGTGAGGTTAAGGACTCTGCCGGCTGCCGAAGCCTGTCGCACTCCCCTGGGGCAATGATTAAATGAAAAAAAGAAGGATGATTGTAGTTTTACGTGACGGTGAATCTTGTGATTATGAGCCACGGGACCTCCTTTTTACGTGGAATCCGAACCACAGGACATGGCATTTCACTTCGAATGATTAAATGAATGACAGATGAAATGAAATGATAGTGGAGAGCGTTGCTGGAATTAAATTGTGACAGGGAAAACCGGAGTACCCGGAGAAAAACCTGTCTGCCTCTGTTTTGTCCAGCACAGATCTCACACGGAGTGACCCAGATTTGAACCAGGGTCCCAGCGGTGAGAGGCCGGCGTGCTGCCGCCTAAGCCACGGAGGCTCTGTCTGACATTATTATTATTATTATTATTATTATTATTATTATTATTATCATTATTAAGAACAATAATAATAATAATGTTATTGGTTTTACGTCCCTTTTAACTACTCTAGTTTTTAGAGACGCCGGAATTTTGCCCCGAAAGGGATCTTTAACATGCCAATAAATCTACTGACATGGCTCCCTCGCGCCAGCATACGAACCTGAAACCTTGGGCCCAGCAAGCGAGAACGTTACCGTTGAGCCACGCTGCTAGTCTGGTTGGTTGGTTCCTCAGTTTAGGGGTTGCGACAACACGGTCATGTAGCCCCGTATACTTTGGGTGTGTGAAGAATCTGTCTGATAACCGGTGTTAATTGTGATGACTGTATTATTGTGTGTCATCTGTTATAATTCAAGTTAGGACTGCAGACAATAATTTCAAGTAGTTCCTACTTTCGCTACCAAAAGCTACCGTCCATGACACCTAGCTTGCGGACTTGGCTACTAGATGGCATCGCTGTCAGCACTTGGCGGCGAACGTTAAAACTAATAGAACGTTATCAATCCTAACCTACAAATTTTGGTTTCACACAAGTGTAGTTAGTGGAAGGTGGAAGTGGGACCGCCGGCTTTACTTCCCCTCCGAAGAAAGGCATACTGAGGGATTTTAACGTTCTTAAAAAATCCGACGGCTTCAGCCGGGTTTGAACCCGCTATCTTAGGCATCTTTGGAAGTCTCATAGCTGAACTTCTTGTAGTACCCTTTATCACCGGGCAAAATTTCAGGGTGATATCAGTGAAATATTTCGCACAGCCACTATGTTGGATTGGTGAGACGTAATAAAATTTGATGGGAACAGTCGGGGTTGGCCAAAATAGTACTATGACCTTACAGAGTTTCATTGAAATCGCTCCAGCCGTTTAGAAGTTAATATGGGACACACACAGACACACACACATACTCGCAAAGACACAAACACGGACAAAATGTGATCTCTTAAGATTATTTTTTCATAAAATGAAAATATGCTAAAATGGCGGTTGTAAACAAAATGAATGAAAACCAGGACATGTCCAGCGGTAAACCTATTTGCAATGAACTAGTTCATTTAACAACTGAGATGGAGAGGATACAGTACGTGGGATCTGCGAATCGTCATATCTATTCCGCCAACTGTTGGAAGCTTTTAGGCTAATGAAACTAAGTTTCATCATCGCTGAAGCGTGGAATATTTAGGTGGGCAGTTGCTACACTCAGCAGAGTTGAAATGATGAAGGCCCATACTAACACATAGTCTACTGCACGGGTGGACAACCTTTTTTTATAAGTGGGGGCCAAGTTTATTTTTACATAATAAGTGGCGGGCCGCAAGTTACCTTTCCACATGGGCACTTGCCAAACCCTACCACTAAAGCTAATTTTACTATTATCTGAATAACCTATTATACCAGCAGACAAAAATGTGTTTCAATACCATTTTTGTGTCCTCTAAATCAGCGTTTCCAAAACTGTGGTACGTGTACCACTGGAGGTACGCTCGTACTGATGCAGTGGTACGCGGTGATGTTACGAAAAAGATTTAAAAAATATTAGTTACGTTACGAAAAATATAAAAATATAAAAACATTGATATGTTGCCGGAGGATTTTAAGCTTTAAGGAGCAGTTTTATGAATTGAATTGTGATTCAGAACTAAGGCAAACTTTTTCAAAACTGGCTCTTGTGAGCTTTTGGGTTGAGAGGCGTTCAGACTATGCACACATAGCTGACAAAGCTGTTAGATTTTTACTGCCTTTCACAACTTTCGAATTGTGTGAGACTGCATTTTCATCACTTGTTTATCTCAAGAATTAATACCGGTATATGCTCCTTACAGTGGAAAACAATCTTCGTTTGAAACTCGGCAACCTTAAACCAGACAATCCTAAGTTGGCTCCTAATCTTAAAGCTCACCCTTCACTTTGAAGTTGTTAATTAAACTTTGGTTTTTATGTTTAATTATTAAGATATTTTTATTAATATTATTTGTACAGTGTCATTTCTGAATGTTTGAATTGAATACTTATTTTAATAAATAGGGCCAGGATGTTGATGCCGTAAAAAAGTTTAAAAATTGCACTTAACATTTTCAAAAATGACTGTAATAAATGACCTAAAAATCGAAAAATGCACTATAAAATGGAGAAAATGATCTTATAATAATAAACTCACCAATATTTCAAAAATGACATCTGAAGCTCAAACTGAAAAGTCAATCAAAATAGATTTCTAGCTCTAAACAAAAGGTTTATGTTCATAGCTGCTAGCTTCTTCTTAACTCTGAGAGACGTAGCTCCCTCATATAAAGCTGTGACATGACTAAATTGGAAAAAAAAAAAAAAAAAAAAAAAAGACCTTAAAAGGCGGATTTCTCTAAAATATGACAAAAAAATCTACCAAACTTAAAAAAATGCTCTTAAAATGGAAAAATGGCTGATTTCTCTAAAATATGACAAAAAAATCTACCAAACTTAAAACATGCTGTTAAAATGGAAAAATAGCACAAAAAAAAGATGCAAAATAAAAATGACATACTTGAAGACGGGGTTACCCGTCCGGAGTTTCTATGTACTTCAGCATTGTTTTTGACAGCTCAGTTAAAAGATGACATGTCATCAACATCCGGGCCCTAGTAATAAATAATGAAACTGGACACACTTTTTATTATTTGAACTTTAACTTTAAAAACACAATTTACAATCCATCTTTTGGTCTGCTACGTAGTGATGATGGGGTTTATAGTTACTGTATCTCCCAACCATTAGGTGGTACGCGAGAGATTCTCATCTCTTAAAGTGGTACACACACAAGAAAGTTTGGGAAACACTGCTCTAAATGGTTTAAATCAATTTTTTTTGGCAAATTGCGTTATTTAGTCATCAAATTACTGATTTACAATCAACTTACTCCAAATTCGAAAGGTTTAGGGGTATACAAAATAATAATACTATCACAAGGTTGTAATTTTTTCATTTTTACAAAAAACAGAATTCTTAACATCGAAGTAGGAGGGCTGTTTTTTCAGTAATACCCGTTGTGATATTACGCCGTTGCAGCGATACGGTCAGCATGCCATGCAGGTGCGCTGTGTACCTGCATCCATTGGCAAGGCTGAGACGCCATTACGGCAAAGGTCGCCCATGTGTGGGTGTGTTGACAAGCTTTTGAAATGGAATCGCCGATCGCGAGTCCCGCTGACTCGTAGACAAGAGAGAAAACTCCCCTTTAGGATATGCTGCCATTTGGCCACCATTGTCTTGCGAATTGCGTGCTTACCAGGAGAATTGCGTATGTTTAGGAGTTCTCCTGACCGCATAATTTTTTTTTCAGCCCGAGCCTAGCCACAGTATGTAATTCTGAGCTTCTTATTGGCTGTTATGTCATGCCATTCTCCTGGTTCCGAATAGAGACGGTAGGTAGTAGCAGGGGTCACATCCGATCAAACATGGAGGAAAGTTATCGAGTGAGATGTGGATAATATTCGATGTTGAATTGCATTATTAGCGTGAAACAGGCATGAAACGTGCTTTAGATCAAGTTTAAAACAACCCACGCAGCAAATGAATGGGTTTCAATCAACATTTAAGGTCCAAGTAAAATCATTCGACATTTATCCACAAGTATTAAGTAAGACCTATGATAATATACTTCCTTTACCAGCGGTAATGTGCACGAGTGGTAATGTGTGTGCTTGGTAACTTTGTGTCTCCGGTTCAAGACTGCTCGAGGGCAGAAATTTTTATTTCTTTCGAATTATCTTATTATATTCTCCCTCCTTTTTACTGCATGTTTTATGCCTTGCTTTATTGAAATTAGCTGTATGGGTGATTGAAGTAATAAACATTGTTAGACGGAAGGGTCGAGAACTGTACGGGTAGACCAAGGTTAGAATATGTCAAACAGATTGTCTCTGATGTAGGGTGTGGTAGCTATGTAGAGATGAAAAGATTAACTCAGGACAGGGAGACATGGACAGCTGCATCAAACCTGTCAAAAGACTGAAGACTCAAACACACAATCCCGCGATCATTAGACACGGAACCTCCAATTTAGTTCGAAACCAAAACTCAGAACGTGATTATTCCTTTCGTAAATCTCACGTGAATTGACCAGGAATCGAACCCTGTCCACCTTGGGGAGAGGCAAGCAGAAGTTGACGCTGATGTTGCTCTTGTTAATTTGATCAAATTGGACATGGTGGTCAATGAGCCCTCCTACTTGTAAATAAATAAATAAATAAATAAATACATTTCTCTGATAACCTGTGTTATTGTGGTGTATGTAGTATGGTGAGTATTTGATATTCAGGTGAGGATTCGCAAGGAGGCGGTCGTGGCATTGATATGAACAATTTCGGCATTTGTCTGGAGTAGAAGTGGAAATCTATGGAAAATCACTTCCAAGATCGCTGAGGTGAGAATCGAACCAACCTCTACTCAGTTTTGGCTCACGAGGCTGAATGTACCTCGTTGCAGTCCTCACACCAGAATTGAAATTTATCGGCAGAGCTGGGAATCGAACCCGGTCCACCTTGGTGAGTCAAGCAGCTTGACCACTGTACAAGTCGACGCTGATGTTGCTCTTGTTCATTTGAGCAAATTGGACATGGTGGTCATTGAGCCCACCTACTTATAAATAAATAAATAAATAAATAAATAAATAAACAAATAAATAAATAAATCGGCAGAGCTGGGAATCGAACCCGGACCTCTGGGGAGAGCCAAGAACGCTAGCCGCGTTGAACAGTAAGGAGAGGATTATAAATTGAAGTGAGAACATGGAAGAATTCCGCCTAACAATGTTTATTATTTCAATCACCCATACAGATAATTTCAATAAAGCAAGGCATAAAACATGCAGTAAAAAGGAGGGAGGATATAATAAGATAATTCGAAAGAAATAAAAATTTCTGCCCTCGAGCAGTCTTGAACCCGATACACAAAGTTATCAAGCACGCACGTTACCACTCGTGCACATTACCGCTGGTAAAGGAAGTTTATTATCATAGGTCTTACTTAATACATGTGGATAAATGTCGAATGATTTCACTTGGACCTTAAATGTTGATTGAAACGCATTCATTTGCTGCGTGGGTTGTTTTAAACTTGATCTAAAGCACGTTTCATGCCTGTTTCACGCTAATAATGCAATTCAACATCGAATATTATCCACATCTCACTCGATAACTTTCCTCCATGTTTGATCGGATGTGACCCCTGCTACTACCTACCGTCTCTATTCGGAACCAGGAGAATGGCTTGACATAACAGCCAATAAGAGGCTCAGAATTACATACTGTGGCTAGGCTCGGGCTGAAAAAAAAAATATGCCTCCTGACCACATACGCAAATTTCCTGACAGTGGTGGCCAAACGGCAGGATATCTTACAGGGGAGTTTTCTCTCTTGTCTACGAGTAAGCGGGACTCGCGATCAGTGGTGCGATTTCAAAAGCTTGCCAACACACCCACACATGGGCGACTGTTGCCGTAACGGCATCTCAGCCTTGCCAATAGATGCAGGTACACAGCGCATCTTCATGGAATGCCGACCGCAGCGCTGCAACGGCGTAATATCACAACGGGTATTACTTAAAAAACAGCCCTCGTATATAAAAAATGAAAATCAATATATCGTCAAAAAGACCATCAAATCAAATAGTAGCCTAATGCACCCAATGTGATGCTTGGCATAGTTTATTTTTCAACAGTCTGTTAATATCAGGTTCAATTTATTAATTTATATTGAACGAAACATTTGTATAATTTTCTTATTTCAACTATGGCCTACAATAATGGAAAAATCTCATCATTCACAATATATATAGGGTAAACTGTACAGTTATTGGCACTGCTTGCATTAACTTGAATACGGTATAATAGTATTTTTACAACAATAACATTGCCACTGAGTTTTATCTTTCCATTCTATTACTCTTTGGCCTCTATACTTCATCTTACTGCCACCAGGTGAACAGTTTTGAAGTGAATGTTGGAACAAGTTGGTGTTGTTCATCACTGCTGGTATTTTGTTGACATCTTACAGTTTTGTTCAGGTTACTAGTTCCAAACTTCGATGTTTGGAGCTCAGTATACAAACTGTATTTTACGGGTAAGTGCGAAAACATGTTGAATACGACTTAATGTGTTTGTTCTGTGTTTATGAAGCACTCTAACCTAAAATTATTCTGTGTAATGCGGGTGCCAATTACTGTATTCAAAATAACGATAAAATGCAGTACTTGGCACTCTGTGCCAATAACTGTGATTTTGGTTTTCACAGTTTTGTTCCATGTCAAAGGTCTTGACCAATGCGTTTCAAGTGGGAAGGAATATTATTCTACATGTTTGTATTAAAAACAGGAGACACACAAAGAAAAGAAAGGTGCCAAGACCTGTACCTCACCAAGGTGCCAACAACTAAACTTAGGTACTGTCTGTTTGCTCACTTAATATTTCATATCCGATTTATAATAAGGTAAGGCTCTATATTTAGTTTCTTAATATTTGTAATCAATATGCATAATGTACAGAACACGAGACAAACAATTAGACAAACAGTAGATTTTCCGTTCAAAATTATTCATTTAATTGCTTAGTGTCCTTAAAGTGTCAATAACTGTACAGTTTACCGTATTCACGTTTTCAATAGTGTAAGATATTTGTCCACGGGCTGTGCACCCCTGGTCTACTCTATATGTGCGGATACGTGGGCCAAATGTTTATTGTTGTTGATTGATGTAGGGGCTTTGCGACATCGTGGTCATATAGCCCCGTGTACTGGGATGTGTGTGGAATTTGTGTGATACCCTGTGTGTTTGTGATGGCTGTATCAGTGTGTATAGTTGTAATTCAGATGAGGATTTGGAAGGAAATCGGCCGTGGTTGAGTTAAGAACCATGCCAGCATTTGCCCGGAATAGAAATGGGCAACCAAGGAAAACCACTTCCAAGATGGCTGAGATAGGATCCGAACCCACCTCTTCTCAGTTTTGCCTCAAGGGCTGAGTGTACCCCGTTCCAGCCCTAAGACCAGAAGTAACAATTAATCGCAGAGCCGAGAATCGAACCCGAACCTCCAGGGTGACAGCTAAAAACGCTAGCCACTATATCACGTGGTGGTTAATGTCTTCTAGCCTACTTTCGATTTTTGCAAAAAATGAAAGTAGACTTATGAGATCTACACAGGGCGAAAAATTGTGTGAGTCTGTGTGTACTCTGAATGTCAGTCCGTCCCTATCAATTCGAACACGGTGAAACCGAATTGAACGAAATTTGGTACAGAGGTAGAACTAGCAAAGGCCACCTCAGTATCATGTTTTATATCGCCACCATCTTGACGGAAACATAATGGCGGCCACCCAAATGTTCAAAGCTTAAATCAAATTACGACTAACCTTATCATCTGATCTCCACCAAATTTTGCAACAACATATATGGCGAGCGTCATTAGACGAAACTACAAGGTCATCAGCCCAATAGTTTGCAGATGGCGGCCATGCATGTGTGCAAATCGATTCCCCCGATCAATTCAAACGAAGTGAAACGGAATTGAACGAAATTTGGTACACAGGTAACACTAGCAAAGGGCACATCAGTGTCATGTTTTATATTGACGCCATCTTGACGGAAACGTAATGGCGGCCACCCAAATGTTCAAAGCTTAAATCAAATTACGTACAACCTAATCATCTGATCTCTACCAAATTTTGCAACAACATACCTTTATGTGGGAAGCATATTTTGACCAAACTACACGATCATCAGCTCAATAGTTTGCACATGGCGGCCATGTATGTGTGCAAATAAATTCCACCTATCAATTCAAACACGGTAAAACCGAATTGAACGAAATTTGGTTCCGAGGTAGCACTAGCAAAGGGCACCTCAGTGTCATGTTTTATATCACCGCATTCTTGACGAAAACGGAATGGCGGCCACCCAAATGTTAAAAGCTTAAATCTTATTACGACCAACGTAATCATTTGATCTCTATACCAAATTTTGCAACTACATACCTTTTGGTGGGATGCATCTTTTGACTGAACTATAAGGTTATCAGCCCAATACTTTGCAGATAGCGTCCATTTATGTGTGCAAATTGATTCCCCATATCATTTCTAACATGGTGAAACCCAATTGAATGAATTATTTTACTGAGGTAGCACTAGCAAAGGGCACCTCATATTCATGCTAATATCCGTATAGCACGTTGTATTTCAACAAGCTACTACAGCCAACATTCAATTATACTCCTTGAAAAGGACAAAGAGTTATAACAATACCCATGCATTTAGGAGAAAGTAGGATATTTGTTCCTTACTGAACATCTTGTTTCTTTATTATTTCTACACAGGGTGAGTTAGCCGTGGTCGTTACGGCATGACTGCTGGCAGTCGCTCACATCCGGGAGGCGAGGAGGTTCGAATCCCCCCGCCGGCAACCTTGAAGATGGTCTTCTGTGGTTTCCCATCTTCCTTCCAGGCAAATGCCGGGGTTGGTCCCTCACTGTAGGCCACAGCCGCTACCTTCCAATTCCTCGTCCTATCATTCCAACTATCCTCCCCAACGGTACTTGTAGCTCAACCATTGGGTGTCCGTCTTGAAGCAGCTACAAAACTGGCGAGCCGAACATGTCCTCGGACACTCCCGGCATAAAAGCCATACGCAAAAAAAATCTACTACTGCCACCACCCCAACTACAGGACCCTTGCGAGAAATCGCGCATGTGTTAAACCACCCACCCGGATTGACTGTTATGCGGGCTGTACGCAACAGAGTTCTGGCAGGGGCTATCACACTGTTTCTTTGCTTAAACACACTTTATAAACAAATAAATGTATTTCCTTTGACTTTTCAAGAAATGTAATATTTTTCTGCAGTATTGAGACGATTTCGAAGATTTTGGCACAAACCGCACCTTCTAATTCCGTCTGGTTTGAGAGCCTGAGTTTTGTGAAACATACACCTTAGAAATCCTTATTACGATTATTATTATTATTAATATTACTACTAGCGGACCCATGCGAGAACTCTCGCATAATGGGTTGTGTGCGCCCCATGTGTACAGACTACCCGCCCAGATGTAGTGCTCTGCGGGCTGTACGCGACACAGTTCTCGCAGGGGCTATCGTCTTGTTTATTTTTTTAAAAGCACTTTATAAACAAATAAATATATTTCCGTCGACTTTTCAAGAAATGCAAGATTTTTCCTGTATTATTGGGACGATTTGGAAGATTTTGGTACAAACCACACCTTCTAACTCCTTCTGTTTTAGGAGTTTGAGTTTTGTGAAACATACACCTTAGTCTTAGCGTATTATATAAGAAGATCTGTTTGCATATTATTACAGTTATTCCAAGCTGATGGAGAATCTTCAGAGATTTTAAACATGCACTACATATTACTATACCAGCAACCCACCCCGGCTTCGCCCGATATATTGAACAGCTTACCCAGCGCAAGCTTAAAAAGGCTCTCGGACGCCAGGTCGCGGACGAAATTCAGAAAAGCCGAGGTGAACAGCCAAACTCCAAACACATCTTCTCTGAAATCTTAACTAGACAAGACTAGACAGTTGATACTGGCAGGCTCGCTCGCTAGCTCGTAAACTCGCTCCGAAGCTAGTAATTTAAATTTCCACTGAATTGAGATTGTTCGAAGAAATGAAAACTTAAAAATACTTATAGTGAGCGGTGTATTGAAGATAGAAATATGCTGTCACGGACTAGTTTGTAGAACATTTCATGCTGAACAATTCTTACACTCACAGTACATATAAGGTTAGATATTTTAACGGTTTACCCAGGGTAAGCTCAAGAGACACACGGACGGCAGATTTTTCTTCGACTCGATTCTTTGAAATCGTGACTGTTTGACTTTCTTTGGTCATAAATTAATTTTCTTCTCCAGAAACCTTCCTCGAGAAATCCTTTACAGAATGATGAAAACCGCATCAAAATCCATCAAGTGGTTCTTGAGATTACCCGTTACCTCCAATAATCGGGAGGTTTGTTTTATACCTGGGTACTATGTAGAGATCAATAACAATTGACTAACCTGTTTAAAAAAACAAAATTTTTGTATTGATATTGTAATTCAATACGGACCTTGATTTTAAATGGTTCGATTTACAACAATGTATTGCACCCGTTGACGCATGTTTGCTCAGACAACAGACTAAAACTTATGCTGAAATGTAACTGAACATACCCTGCGAGCGGCGGGAAGAAGCTGAAGCAATATCGCTTATGATTATATTTTTATTTATTTTTCACATTCCAAAAATCTACTATAATTATAACCAAGTAATTCTGCATATTTGAAGTACAGCATACTGCGTAAATCGAAGAAACTATCAATTTACGCGGCCAGCTCATGTACTGAGAGCACGCCATATTTGATAACACCAGTTCCTATTCGTCTGTGGACGAGACAACATGTGCATGATGGAGCACAAGTGAAAGGAAACCGTGTGGAAGGAAAAATCTACGAATAACTTTCTTATGGATAGCCATCATGGCATTGTGTAATAATTGAACGATTGAAGACATTCACCACTATGAGAACTGTAAAATATTTTTATTATTAACCGAGGTGAAATGACGGACTTGTGTGAAGAAAACTTTGCGACCGCATGGTATCATTCTCACGCACACACACTTGTTTCAGTGTTCTATAAACTGTGGATTTAATTAACTGTGTAACTGTACAAAACTACAAGAATAATCTTTATTTGCCGGATGGGCAGTATTTTATTTAATTTTTGTTAATATTTTCTTGTGTAAATATCAGTGCAAGTCACGAGTGAGTGTCGCACAAGCGACAGAAACTAGAGCCAGTGGCGGAGTGAAAATGGGCAATTTTTTACCGCATATTAGCTGCAGTGCGCGACAGTTTTATTTAATTATGTGCTACATTTTTACCAACGCTAACATCGCAATAATGATAAACCAGCAGATCTTCAGATACAACTCCAACCACGCGATGGCATGTGAGTGCTAAATCATGCGTGGGGAATTGGCGACGGAGGATGTCCAGACACAATGAAATGGTAACCTAAAGCCATACACGAGACCACATACAACATCTCATGGCGGGACTCGAACCAAGTGACGCTGAATCTGAAAGTCAGATTAGATATTTATAGCGTATTGTAAGAGTGGAAAACAGTAGAGCAGTTTATTTTGGTTTCATTTATTTAGTGCACAATGCAGGTAGCTAATTATAAGACGCGTGTGGAAATTGATAGTTTATTAAACATTTATAGAAGCCAGGAAGGCTGGATTTTCAATGCTCATTCGTATCATTTATAAACAAGTATTATCAACTTTTATTTTGTCAGGCTGATGACAAATAAACTAGTTTGACAATGTTAAATCAAGGCCAAGGTTACGAGAAAAGTTCACTACACAGCACACTCGATTCTAGGCAGTGGATTAATATTTTGTTTTAGAAGGCTGTGAGATTCTTGACATTATTACAAGTGGAATGCAGAGTTCCGTTACTCACATTTATTGGCCAGATCAATACTTGAAAACAGGTTTACTTATTTATGAGAAGCCACACAGGCAATGGATGAAATTGTATTTTGTAACCAAATGAACGAAGGTTCGATTTTATTCAGGGAAGAGGCAATTTTATAAATGCTCACACACAGTTAGCTTGTATCAGAAACCTTTATGTTTATTTAAAGCGTTGTCAGGATGTGTTTTTGTACACAATTTTATTACCAGCAATTCAAACTTGTATCAATTAGGATTCCACACTTTTGTAAATTAAGAGTATTATATGAGTCGTGACGGTGGATGAATACCTCCGACATTGTTATTGTGATTATATCGGTGGTAATGAACTAACTAAAGTCGTACCAAAACCGAAGGCGCCTGGATCAATGGATCCGAAATAGGAGTAAAATAATTGGTGAAGACATAGGATGTCTAATAAGTGAGATGAAATATTGGTGAAGACACAGGGTGTCTCGTAAACTATTGAACTATTGAGTTATTTGCTTAAGTTGGATACAAACGTTACCTGAATACACTGAACGCTTTTAAAGGTCCATAAACTGAACAACAATACTGGCAGGAATAAATAATTGTGTGAAACTTTAATAATCAAAAATAGGGTTTTGAAAACTAACAAATTTTATAATTCCCCCCTGAACCTAAATAAAATTTATAAACATTAAAAATAAACTATTTTTCTGGACCAAACGTTAACACTTAGATATTGTTAAGCTATTGTAGATACATTTTGATACATTTTCACATAATTAGTCGACCACTAATTGGTGATGTGATAACTGAAGCACACACATCAGATTAGTAGCAATATGAGTCGATGTAATTGTTTAATTACTATCGCATTTGCAGGCTTTCCTATATTTTCTATTTTCTTAACACTTTGACACTATGACAAACTGTAACAAATCGAGTACGCAGGCAGTGCCAATTGCACAACCATAGGAGTGTTGAATTATTGTATGCATTTGTGTTGCATTAGCATAGTTTTTTATTCAGCAACATTGTGCACATAGCTTGATTTTCTTAGTAATAAACGCATCTCGTTTATTAATTAATGATATTTAGGACTAGCTGAAACTTAACTCTAAAGATAAATGTTAGAGATGGCATCATCATAGCATAGGACCAATTTTCCCCTTGCTACTAAATGTAAATGTTCTAGTATTTGTAAATAAGGAAATGTCTTGCTTTGCTGTAAATTCTTTTGATGTTTGATCCACCCGTAAGTTATTTCGATGTAATTGCTTAGGGACGATCTTACCTGCCATTCTCTTAGCTTGTTCATTTTGTCGAATTTTGTATTAGGACCATGAGAGCAATTTATATATTGTTTAGGACTTTTTTATATTTCTTTCAGGGCAGAATAGTATCAGACTAGCCGTTTGCAACTCTCATGCTAGGCTAGGGATCTATTCTGAATAAAATTTGTTTGTGATTTTAACCTAAGACTGACCTCTCTTTCTTGTTTAGTTTTGTTATCGATGCATTCCTCTGAGCTGGTTAAAGATCGAACCTCACTAATTCCCGACACCCCCGAGTGCAGACTTTGTGCTACACCAGCCTATGAATGTATCGTCCCCCATACTTGTGTGTTAACTGGAAGAGGGTCTCGGAAGGGTCATTTGAAACCGGTGGCTCCCCGAAACCTTCGGCCAGCGGGCACAGTATAGATTCCAATGTTAGTAAATATTAAATTCTATAAGGAACATCGGGTTAGTGTTAGCAATTTTGTGTCACAGGATTTTGGACCTCGAATTTGTCGAAGACAGATAATGGAGGCTACTATATCATAACATTTAAAGGAATTTTTTAACACCTACATTGTCTTGGTTTTGCCTTTAGGTATAAATATCCATACACCGCCAACGTTGCCAACATATGTTGTGGAAAGAATAGGTGTACTCACGATTAGTTGACACCGGCTGGTTCTGCGGCACGCTGGTACTCAGATCACTCATGGAGCTCCGAGGAGTGCTGTTGGAAGACCCGCCATTGACACTTTGCTGCTGCTGCTGTTGTTGTTGCTTCTGTTGTTGTTGCTGTTGCTGCAACGATGAAGAAGACGTTCTCGTGCGTGTTCGGCGGCTGGAATACCAAAGAAGAGCATAACTTAGTTAGTTAGATAATATTGTTTTAGGGGAGGAACTACGAGGTCATCTGCCCCTAGAGCATAACTTCCTAATCATACGAGTCTAAGATGACTACTTCAGGACATCTCATCTCTATGAATAAAGTAAGCTTTCTAACTGAACATTGTGAACTTTCGTCTGAAATATTGTATTTACATTCAGTTTAATTTTTAGTTTAAAACTACTGTAGGGAATGGCATAAAAAACGTATTTATAAGGCACCCCTGAAAAGAAACTAGAGCCATATTTTGGGATTTTGTGAATGCACCCTTAGATTTTGCACACTCTTTGAAACCGCTTATTTTTGTACCGAGACTTTACTTATTTCCTGTAACTCCTGAGTAAAGCACAGAGCATCTCCGAAATTTCCGCCATCGGACTCGGTTCTGCAACATAGTCTTGATCTACGTCCAGGACTTCCCATCATTCTCAATACCTTCCACCTCGACGCTCCTTTTTTCATGCGTCTTTCAGCCTACCTGTTCGTCTAGGGCCTGGTGGGTTCCATTCCAGTGCTTGTCTGGCTAATTTTCCAAACACCCAAATTCACACAAATTAGCGATGGTAAATAGGGCTAACAGTATTCCGATGTCAATCCAGAACTTCAATAAAGAAAAATTTCACACCCGACATAGTAAACCGAATACTAATGAAACAACGAAAGAAAATAGAAGATAATTTAGCGAACAAAAACATGAAAGTAATTAGTATATGTACGGTGAATAAAACATACAAAATAACGAATATCTTTAACAAACAAGGATTCAATATAGCATTCAGAACGACCAACACACTCGGTAAGCACATAAATAACAGCAACCTAATGTTCACATGCCAACTATGTTGGACAAAGTGGAAGACAGTTTGCAACACGATATCAAGAACACAAAATTGCAACATATGTAAAACAGCTATCGTTTCACCAGCATAGAAACAGACCAAAAGATTTTACTCCACGTAACAAAGGGCAGAGCTCTCATCATTAAAGATGATGATGTTTTTGTTGTTGTTGTTGTTGTTTGAGTCTTCAGTCTTTTGACTGGTTTGATGCAGCTCTCAATACCTCCCTGTCCTGAGCTAATCGTTTCATCTCTATATAGCTACCACACCCTACGTCTGAGGCAATCTGTGTAACATATTCTAACCTTGATCTACCCCTACAGTTCTTGTCCTCGACCCTTCCTTCCATAACTAAGCTTGCTATTCCTGGGTGTCATAGTACTATAATTGTCCTACCAACCTATCTCTTCTCTACATTAGCAGTCGCCAGAAACATCTCACCTCCCCCACTAGTCTTAATACCTCTTCGTTTGTAACCCATCTACCCATCTGATCATTCTCCTGTAACACCACATTTCAAAGGCTTCAATTCTTCTCTTTTCTGCTGCACCAATAGTCCAAGTTTCACTTCCATAGAGTGCCACACTCCATACAAAGGCCTTCAAAAATTACTTCCTAACACCAAAATCTATATTCGATGATGATGATAATTGTTGTTTTAAGGGGCCTAACATCTAGGCATCATTAAAGAGTCCATAGAAATATATCTAAGCAAGAAAGATATTCCTGAGGATCTAAACGAACACATGTATCTAGAAGGATCCTCACTATTTGTACTGCTATATAAAGTGAGTCCACAATCATAAATATCAGTTGAGGCGATGAATGTATATGGGAAAGAATAATTAGGGAAGCATGTTACTTCAGGAGGAAGCACCCTGTGCCTATTCTCAACAAACCAAGCCCTCAGGCGGGCAGTTCTGTAGGATCCTATCTTTAAGACTGATTGCAAGCTATAATGGCTCCCTCCTCACAAATTCCAGTAATTCGAATTATTTTGAAGTTGACCGACTGAAAGTTACAATTTCAATTGTTAATAAGGCAACACTGATAAATAGCTTCAAGGCTATATTTACAACTCAGAACGGAAATTACACAAATTTTATTTACGCGCGCAGAAATGCGAGAAAACTCCAATAAACTGAGAAAAACGGGCAAAAAACCGAAGGAATTAAAAATAAATAAAATCAGAAATATTTCCTCGATCACTGCCATTAAATATGACCAAGTTAGTTATTGTAGTTTAAAGGGGTGGAACAGCGGTGTTTACTGCCCCTGAAGAAATACGAGCTAGTAGCTCAACAATGCCCCGATATCAACGGGTGAGAGCAACCCTCCTCCTCCCCCCCCCCCTCCCCCCACACTCACTCTCTCTCTTACATTTAATTACATGCTGACGTCTAGGTAGTACAAAATAAAACTCACTCATTTAATCATTATTAACTACTGTCGACCAAAATATGATGTGCACTCGAGTTTGAAGGTTGGTTGTGAAGTAACCAGTATAACTACAAAAAATCCAGTAACATCATCATTTTCGTCGATCTATTGTACGTTTGTTCATGTAGGTTTGGAATTTTTAGTTTATATTTTAATATTTTTATCGCAGTTGGAACACAAAAAGTGCCCGTTTTTAAGCGTGTTTCAACCATGCGTCACATTTAAGAATTACTGTATTATCTCAAAAACCCGTCATCAGATCTAATCCAAATTTTAACACAATATACATTGGAATGTTTTATAACTCGCTTATTAATTTCAATTTTTTGTGTGTCCAAGAAACAAAGTTATCATTTTTGTAAGGTAACGTTTTCTCGGCTCGGAGTGGTTGGAAAATGTAGTTCTTGGTCGCGTTGTAATCCTTATACATCAAAAGTTTATGCTGTATGACTGTGAAATACGTACATTAATTCACTTATTTTATATCGGTTTGTATTTCTACGGGAAAATAAGACATGATTCAGCCGGTAGCCGATACGGAGAAAGCTGTACAGAGTTGTAAGGATGGAGCCCATCACGCGTCATGGCGCGCCTCACTCGGAAGTGATGGGCTGCATCTCGGCAACGCTGTACAGCTTTACCCGTATCGGCTAGCTGCGGAACCTTGTCTTATTTTCCAGTACAAATACAAACAAATATAAAATAAGTGAATTGATTTCTGTATTTCTGTAGAAAAGTCTCTCACTGCAGGACGTGAAGAAACCTTACGAGATGAATTTTGGTCGAACTTCTCAACTATCGCAAATGTTAAACACCACACACTCTTGTTAAATCCCTTCTGCCAGTTACCAGTTCGCTTATGCCCGTTCATTACGTCAGATGGGCGGTGTTTCTGGTAGGAAGAGGGCGTGATTTCGTTCGCCTGCAATCCATTATTTTGTTGATTTTCACCGTGACTTCCTTCCTCATGACGAAATACCACGAAAAAGAAACATTTCTATCATAGACTGGCGTTTCAAAATTTTGTTACCTTATTGTCTTTAAAGAAGAACCATTTGGAAAATGGCCAGTAGGAAGACCTCGAAGTTCCTGGACACATGAAATCTCCAAACTTTGTAGTCGTCTGAATGTGGACACCTGGCAAGAACTCGCCCAAAACAGAGTTCAGTGGAGGCATTTTGTGTGATCGGGCGGGATCTTCGTGTCAGAAGCCTTCTGAGTGAGGGAGTGAGTGCAATGATGATCATTAAATACGGTCATCATCATCATCATCTCGCACAGTTTCCAGCCACTGGCCGGGTCTGTTTGGAACACAAGCCTCTCCAACGTCTTGTGTGTTCCCACCATCTCTCTGCCTCCACCCTTGTCCAGTCTTCTCCTCTCTTCTCCACGCTTCTACCACCCCCTTCAGCCACCTGTCTCTCGGTCTCTTTCCTTTCCACTTCGTCTCGTGTATCCTCCTGGGTATCCTCTTCTCCTCCAGTCGTTTTGCATGTCCATACCATCTAAGTCTAATACGTTCATCATCATCATCATCATCATCATCATCATCTTCATTTCCCCCTTTCCAGTTGACAATGGGTGGGGGCAAATATGGTTCCTCTCCACTTTGTTCTGTCGTTCCACCATTCCTCTTCCGACAGTGTTCCAATCCAGGTTCCGTTTTCTAATACTATTCTCCACGGATTCCATCCAACGCATTCTTGGTCTTCCTCGTCCTCTCTTCCCTGTCATCCGTCGTTCCAGTGCTCGTCTTGGTAGCCTTACTTTATTCATCCGTTTGACATGTCCAAACCATCTCAATCTGTTTTGCTCCAGTTTGTCATTTAGTTTCTGTACTCCCAGTTAATACGTTAAAAAGTGTAAATGTGTTAAACCAGTAGGCCACTACGTTGCTGCTAGCGCCAGTGCCTTGCTCGACAGGTAGCTATCCACAGTGGCCCTGCCGTCACACCGCGCCTGCGAGGCTCCGTTCTGTAGAGAAGGCTCTCACAATAGTTATCAGTGGTACACTACTCGTATATACTTCATTGCCAACTGATCAAGTTAGGGTGGATGGATAAAAATACACGATACATTAATCAAGAAACTATAAATCATAGACTACGATATATTGAAACATTGGGATACTATACCGATATATTGAAACGAAAATATTGGTATTTCGTTGAAACCGTTTAATCGTTCCCATCTCTGCTTCCATACAAGGTTCACACAAAACTTAAAGAGTGGTCTGTAGTAAAGGCAAGCAAACATATACACCCGCAAAAACTACAAACTCCTTTCAGGTTCACACAAAAAAACAAAAAAAAAAACAAGCTATCACCAAAGAACGGCACCGGCTCTACTCATAAAAGCAACCGTCTGAAACACGGCCGCCTAAACAAAGTCGAACTCGGACAGGCAAGATAAACAAAAGGAGGCGGCTGGAGTGAGATAAACGAAGCTTGCAACGTTACTAGTGAAGTTCCAAATACGCCAATAAAGGACTAAAATCATCCGAATATACTAGGCAACACTGCTATAATATCACAAAGAGTATTTTTTGGTTAATTTTGACATTACCGTACGAACGTCATTTATAGTCTCCTGCCATGTCAACAATACGTTGCCAAATCCTTGGAAGACGATGCACTCCATCTGCAGCACCATTTCTGGATCTCTCTTTAACTGATCGATCTAGAGGAGGCCACGCCAACCCTGGTGCTTCGCGAGCACCGGCTGGCACCGGCAAAAGACCGGTGCTCTGCTGTAGCGGCAGACACAGCACTGTGGTAGGAGAGGACCGTGTAGTGGCAGCGGCCAACATATGCATGCCATTTTTGTCAACATGATTTTACGCGCGCTGTTAGATCCAATGTCTAACTGCATGTAATGTCTATGCTATCAATTGGACTTCACCCAAATTTTATATTCCATACCTTAAGAGATGGAACTAAGAATATATTCAGCCATTCCTGTGTGGTACAAGTCAGCCCATACAAAGCAGGTGGATGTAGCCATAAATGAGAGCTGCAGGATTATTACAGGTTGTTTGCAGAGATTGCTCCGCCTGATATCAGAAGAGAAGTGGCTGCAAACATAGAAAGAAGTAAATCATCTGCTATGACCTCACACCCACTCTTCGGATATCGACCTGCTGAGAGGAGATTAAAATCGAGAAAGAGCTTCCAAACAACTACTCAACCATTACAAGGAACAGCAGCAACAGCTCGAGTTGCCGTGTGGAAGGAGAGGACCAGCAATCTGTCTGAATGGATGGAACCAAAGGAATCTCTACCTCCTGGTCACACAGAGAACTGGCTAATCTGGAAGTCCCTGTACAGACAGCGGGTGAAAGTTGCAAGATCCAGGGAAAACTTATAAGTGGCATTTTCCGACCAAGATAGTCCTGTGTGATTGTGGCGCAACCCAGACAACACAACACCTTTTCTCCTATGTATATTAAGGCTTTCACGGCCCGGATAACTATGTAAATAATTCGTGTTTTTTGGGCTAATGCCGTGTGAAATTAAATTAGAACTCCTCCAGTGACGAACAAAGGAGATCAAATCCAGTTTCTGTAGCCACAGAGGAAAAAAGTACAATTTGAAATAGGCGAAGAACAGAGAGACTGAGAGGAACTATCTTCCTAGATCTTTAATAAATGGTAGCGAAGTGTCACTTAGCTGATATCCAGTGTCTCTGTTAAAATTATTGAGATTTTTACGAATTTCAACTGCCTGCCTTATAATTCTAGACCAGTTGTGCCGTTGCCTGTATGACGTTAGGTATCGTTCAGATACACTTCCCTTTTGTTTATGTTTCCTTATATCCATCTAACCCACCCACCTCCCCCCCCCCCTTTTCTTTTGGACGTCTTCATTCTTCGAGGAGTCTACATTTTCACCCCGCCCCCTTTACCTTCTCCTTACTTACTACTCTGTCCGCCGTTCTACCATGGTCCATACAGTAATTTCTGGCAGCTGCTCTCTGGTGACGAACAGAGGAATTTATCTATATATTTGTATTTTTTTGTAATCTCTTTGATATACTTTCTTTGGCCACATTGTTTGATTCCATTGAAAAAGGAGGCAAGGTTTCTCCGAAACGTATGGTTCTAATTTAATTTCACACGGCATTAACCCAAAAAACATGAATTATTTATATACATTTTCTCCTGTCCATTGTGCCCGTACAGCTGCACAATGAATGACTTGACTGAAGCCAATTCAAGTGCTATCTAAGTGGCTAAGTTCTTGGCAGAAACTGTTTGAAGTAGTCTGTTCAACACATACTTTGTACTTCTGACACGAATAAATACATATTTAATTTAAAGAAAAGTAGGCTCTTTAGTTCGTCACGGAACTACTTAATGCAAAATGAGGAAAGTAGGCTAAAATATCCCTTCCCGATCAGCCGCGACTATTGCCGGGTTAGCGAGACATTTACTGATCTACAGTGAGTCCGGGAATATTCTCCGCAGCGCCTACATGCGTCTGCGAGAGCTAGCTACACAGTTACGTAGCACGGCTGCCGCTTGCATCATCTCTACTTAGTATAAAACGAAGTCCCCGTTTCTTGGATGTTACGGGTAAACTCAAGAACCACTGGATCGATTTTGATCCGGTTTTCACCATTCTGTAAAGGATATATCGAGTATGATTTCTGTAGAAAATAATTTATTTATGATCAAAGGAAGCCGAGCAGTAACGATTTTAGTGGAATAGTCGATACAAATCCTGGCGTCCGAGCGCTTTGTAGGCTTACGCTGGGCAAAGCGTTAAAAATATCTAAATACTATGAGTATAAGAATTGTTCAGCATGAAAAGTTGTACAAAAAAGTCCGCGAGGGCATAATATGTCTATCTTCCATACATCGCCCAGTATAAGGGAACAACTGAAGCTTGTCTCTTACAGCTTTATGTGCTGTCGACTTGGAGATTCCTGTTTGTTGAGCTAATTTTCGTGTTGATTTACTTGGGCTTCGCAGCATTATATCGGAGATTTCATAAAGTTTTTCGTTTGTTGAAAGCGTAGGCCTGCCTGTTCCCGGTACATGGTGAAATGAGCCATTCACACGAAATTTACTTACCAAATCCCGAATGGTATCACGGTTTGGACACTTTGAATTAGGAAACCGCACCTGAAATCTTAATTTTACATTTTCTGTAAGCCGATCGCCTTCGCGAAAAACGTATTCCACCAAAAATAAAAAACCTCTCTCTTCAGTAGTAAACATTACCGCCTGTATACTGTTGCACTCTTCCAATAATAATCTATACGAACGCTCGCTGACTGTAATACACACTGAGGACCTGCAGGCTCGCGCGCTTATCGCGATGCACATCCGACAGCTCACACGGGGTAGTCCCGCTTTGAAGGACACAGTGCAGTGCAGCCAACTAAAACTCATGACTCAACCACTCACAGCTGCACGTACCCACTGCGGAGAACATTCTCGGGCGCCCTGTATTAACGCTGCGAAGGTGAACCCAGCCCTTAGCTTTGTCACTCACCTTTTAGTTTTGTTGTTCAATGTCGCGTTGCTGACTGTGCTGGAGGATCTGCGCGGCATAACCATCTGTTGAGGTGCCTGACTGCCTGGAGCCCCAATGTTGGTGTACACTTTGCTTTTCACTTCCTTCAGACGGCTTGGCTTCAACTTCTGTTCAGCCTGCCCCTGAGCGATCTTGTTCATCACAGCGTCCCACTTGCCCATCTTCCGCGCCGGCTTTGGTGGACGTGTCGGCCGCCAGTTCTCTTGGTTCTCATCCTCCGTGCTGGCATTTCCACCACCACTCCCAGCATTTCTGTTGACGGGACCGGTCGAAGATTCAATCATCGCTTTGATTTTGGACACCACATTACGTTTCGGCATCTTGTACTTCTTCAGCTGCTGCTGATTCTCCTCTTTGTTGGTGGAACTCTTGGTCGTGTTAGCCAGCAAAGTATTAATTTGAATTTTGTCACCAACATTCAACGCCTTATGCATCTTATGATCTGGAAGACTTTGGTTTGTCAAATTCAATTCAATTATTTCAAGAGAAGATTTGTTGATGGGCGTAGAGCAATCAGAAGGCGTGCCACTCAAATTCTGCTGCTGATTCTTCAGATTATTCTCTTCTTCATGCACAGTAGAGTCCGGCTCTTGATAGATATCCTCATTGATATTGACAGAGAGTTCTACTTCTTTGACTTGGCTCTGTTCCGATTTCGACGAAATTGTTTTGGTGGAGCCATCTGGTGAGAAATCTCCTGCAACGGTAGCTACCTCTTCATCCGGGTATTTCTTCCCCCCATCAGATGAGGTTGCTTCCTCGGTCCGCCTCTCTAAGTCAGAGTACACACCGCTGGACACCATCTCTTCATTAATAGAAGCGGTGAAGCTGGGGCATCGTTGATGCTGGTGGGTGGGTAAAGTGCTACCGTACAGCGTGCCGTCTATCACTTGGGCCCGACGGTCTCCACCGCGATGGACGGTCGCAGGCACTTCTTCGTGAGGATCGGCGTCACTTTCGGTGAAGAAGTCCGAGTCCGTCATGGAATCGACGGGGATGATGGGTGCTGGTGGTGGAGTTGGCTTGGTGTGAGGGGCACTGCCCGTGGGGGATTGGTCTGCCCCACGACTCGCCGGACGGCTCCACTCGCCGTCACCCTGGTAACCATTGTCCAGGCTCGTGATGCTCGTCACGCTAGTCACGAAACTGCTCGGTGGTGGGATTGGCAAATGCGGTACAGGCGCCGTTGAAGACCGTGAAGACGGGCCAGCCGATGATGAACCTGCACATTAAACAAATACGTAATGTACTATTTACATTTGAAACCTTCCTCGATTTAAAATGCTGTTAAAAACAAATTTTACCAAATATCACAATTGAAATACAGCCATATTATTATACTCAGAAAGAAAATAAAGTATTTGGTATTTTTTTTGGCCAGAAAAAGAAATTCCGGTAAATGTTAGTGCATTTTCTTATCACGGTATATCCTCATACTAGCCTTAATATATTGACAACTAATTCAATGGAATTTCATGGCGGCTGTGCAAAATTTTAAAAATCTCGTTTTCATTTCTCGTGTCCAAATAAAGCAATATAAATGCAGGTTGGCAGAAATATCAAATTTAATTTTTTTTGCACAGTCGCCATTTTATGTTCTCATAAAATTAGTAATCAATATATTAAGATTTGTAAGAAAATGCACTAACATTTGTTGTTGTTTTTGTTGTTGTTTGAGTCTTCAGTCTTTCAACTGGTTTGATGCAGCTCTCCATGCTTCCCTGTCCTGAGCTAATGAACTAACATTTACCGGAAATACATTTACAGGAATGCATTCATCTCTCTTCTCACTCTACTTCCCAGTAGGCCAAAACAAAACAAACTTTGATGCTGAGATAAGAGCAATTTCACATGCACTCCATCAGTTATTAGGCAGAAACATTGATTATCAAAAATGTGTTATCATTACAGATTCAAAAGCAGCCATCCAAGCCATTTCGTCAAATTATAAGCCTCAAAATAAAGAACTGAAATAATTTTTTGTATGATAAAACCCCTTCAAAGACTCCACAAACAGATCTCATTTCAGTGGATCCCTTCTCATGTTGGAATAGCAGGTAATGAAGAGGCAGACAGATTAGCAAGAAAAAGGTACTGTCCCCGTCCATCGACAGTGGACTGGATGGCCCGGCAAAAGACATCGCGATACACGCCGAAAAAACCGGGATCAAAGCATACATAAAAAACCTGATTGGGATCTAGGTGCAATTTGATCACACACAAAAAAAAAATGCCGGAGGAATGAGACCTCTAATGATCTCGGTGTGGTTAAAAGGAGAGGCGTACCTGAGAAAATCAATTTCCTCCTAGATCAAAATCAATCCTAACACTGAAAAGAAAATACAGATTAGTAAAAATCATAAGTGCAAAAACGTTCATAAAATCAAAAAGGTTTCATTTATTTTCAGCCCACAAACCAACAAGTAACAACCAAAATAAAATATCCAGTCCTATCCTACCTCAGGGATTCAATCTAACTTATTACTTGCTGTGGACTGCAAAGAAATAATATTTAAAACTCATATCGAGAGAAAAATAAAATTTAGTTGAATTGAGTCAATGAATCTCCTCGGTCCTAACCTTGGATATAATGAAATTAGGAGATTTGATAAAGTGATTTCTGACTGAAAATACAAATTTAAATAGTGTCCAATTTGACTATGAGGAACTGTCGTACACCCAGAATGTCCATCTTATGGTGCCTCAATTAAATGTGAAATTACGTGACCAGATTACAACATATTTGGGATAGACAAATTAATTTAGGAAAAATTAACTCGTTCTGGAAATAAGTCATGTGGATCTCCATTCTAGCTAAAAGAATTACCTCAAATTGCACAAATCTAAGTGCCAACCGCAATCAAAAATAATTAAATAACTAAATAATTAAAGTCTCTATCAGACCTTCAATCAACTTCATAATATTAACAAATTTACATTTAATTAAATTATCTATTTTACAACTATATTTTCCTAATATTTAAAACATTTTCATTTAATCTTATTTGTGGTAAATTCAGTTCATCTGTGCATAATATTTCTCCGACAATTAGTGAGTTAATTGCAATCACCAATGATCTTCTACAATATGTGGAATGATCAATCATTTATGCTTAATTCGCATGTGTTCCAACAATGAACTATTCGTCTGCAAAAAATTGCACTGTTCACAAGTTTCCAAGCTTCAAATTGTTTACGGATAAATTGTTCATGACAATTGTCTAATATTAATTATCCACGTGTCCATCAATTAATGATTTACTTATTTACAAACTCTTTCCTTTCCTTTTTACAAATCCTTTCTTTATCTATTTAATTATTTACCATTTAATTGTTTCATAAATTCATCAATTCAGCCATTTAAATATCCATCAGACCTTTCTATAATTATTACGACGTTGACAAAATTATGTATAGATTCAATAAAAAAAATACTCCCAACAATGCGTATATCAGGTCTGCTATCATTCATTATCCATTTAAGAAATTACGTGGTCTCATTTGATTACGAAAATTCTTCTAGTAATAAGTCAATTCTGCCATCACGATCAATGCATGGTGAAATTATGCATCAGCACGACTCTGTACACTGACTAGTTTTCATAAAAAAAATCAAATAGTAGGTCCACGTTTCAACTATTAATGCCTGTAGTCAGTTTATCATCTTAATTCATTTTTTTATATATATTGTAATATTACATTTTTTTATTTTTTTACTGGCTACCACTTAGTAATTCTTCACAGAATATGTGAATATAATTCTTATGATTCATCTTTTTTATAGTATCGACCACTACTGATATATCTGACTGTATTTTTCTTAGTTATTATCTATCATTAACTTAGATCACCTATGCACATAAGAAAGCACAACAATAATTTTCTTTTGTGTTTGAATAACAAAGTCAAACGGACTGAGCGTGTTAAAAATCGAATTCAAAGTCAAATTCAAATTCAAACTCAAACTGAAATAAAGAAAGATCTCTGAAATTGGAGACGTTATCTCCGATAATTAGAAACGTGTGATCCAAAATCGAAAATAGGGTAGCATGGCTCAAATCTATACCATAGATGAATAGCATTACTCGAAAACCATTCTGGCCTACCATAATCAATTAGATCTCAAATTCGAACTGATTATATGCATCTGTCAGAAAGAAGAAATATTCGAAGAATTTTCCTAAATATTTGAGAATATCGAAGGTCATTACGATGTGAAGCAAATGTAATCATCATCATAATCATCAAACGATAATGATCGTCCACTTAAAGTTTGTGAGGAAAGAAATATATTGTAAATATATTGGAAATGAAATACGATGAAGTCCCATACTAGCATCATGACAACTAATTCCACCCTTAAAATTCACCTAAGTGCTGTGAGCATCTGATAATGATAAACAGACTATAAATTCTGGTTCCAAAAAGCATGCTTTCTAATCTCAAAATGTTGACTTATTCATTACCTACTTAATTAAATAATTAACTAATTAATCACATGACTGGTATAATGGCTAACTAAAATGAGTAGATAGTCTACTCATTCTACTTAAATAAGGAGAAGTGTGGCTCACCGACTGGTCGAAAAATGGTTAGATAATTGTGGAACAAGCCTGGCACAAATCTGGATCTTGAAGCAGGGTTCCATGTTTCATCGTCCTCCCCATTTTCTTTCTTCTTTTTCCATTTTCCAGTAAGATGATCTTCTTGCTCCCCGAATTCGGGCTCGGAACTCCCCGTACCGTTCCATGCCAGTCCGAATGCGGCTTCCCACAAAATCTGCATCTTCCCATTGGTGGTTAAATCATCCCATCGAGCCTCCTTGTGACGGTCTAGTTACCCATGTTAATTGAGAAAAAGTTCGGATTGAAATAATACGGCAACAAATTTGTGCACGTTAGGAACAGTTCTGGCTCCATGACGGATTTCACAAGTCCTTATGTGGTACACGGTTCTTATCCTATTTTAACAGAAATGGTGATATTCCACCCCGTGTAGTGCCATGAGTCCACCGCGACGATAATGTTCTGTACTCCTCAAGGATTAGTACAATTACGACCAACTTAGCACAACTAAGCCACTATTGTAATTTCGCCCTTTTGGATCTCTGTGGGAGATTTTTACATGCCATGGGCATGCTGTACTGTATATTGGAAGTTACAATCTGTGGTCAGACTATTAAACATTTAATGCAGCCAAGTGGCCATAGGTTTACAAAAATACTATTTACAAAAACTTAATTTCTTTTGATTCGCATAATCACTGATTGTCCTTGTTCTTTTCGTACAGAGTTCCAAGTGGTCATAGTGATCGCATGCATGACCACACAATTGACACTTGCATGTAATTGAAGGCTCATGATACGTCTTGTTGTGACAAATGATGTGATGAAAGCCGTGTACTGCCATTCTTGTATAGACGTTACGCATTTTAAAGTTTGCTTTCGTCCATGATCGATCAATCATGGCGCCAGATGCAAAAATATCCGGATATAAGTCTTCTCGCTTTTGGATGAGTGTTGCCAATAGGTTCTCTGATGCATTTGTGTTGGGTAGATGTATTTGTGTCCTAAGATCTTCTATGAGGAAGGATTCTCTTGCCAGGAGATAAACTAATCTGGATCTTGTTGTCTTTGAAACTCCAATCGCTTTCTTAATGTATACTGCTTTTACTGTTTCTAATGTGGAGAGGTTTTTCATTGAGAGATACGGCCAGATAATTTCTAAGCCATACGTCAATATTGGCAGTATTTTTGCTTTAAATAGAGACATTGCTGTCTCTAATCTGAGGGATCGTATATAACGTATTCCATGCATAGCCATTATTGCATGTGTAGCTTTTTCTAATACATGTTTTGTGAAACACTTAGCGGCTGTTTGAAATGTGACTCCTAGATATTTGAAATCTGGAGTGATCTTTAGTTGCTGTTCTTGTATGTAGATTTTTGCTGTTGCAGGAACTTTTCCTCCATTCCGGAATACCATCATTTCTGTTTTTGGAACATTTATTTCAAACTCATGCATGTAGCACCATTCTTCGACATCACTTATTGTTTTTTGTAATATTTTCACGTCTGTTGATGCTATTACTATGTCATCGGCATAGGCGCAAGAAATTATGCCTTCTCTTTGGATTATATTTAATACTTCTTCCGCTGCAAGAATGAAAAGCAATGGGCTTAGCGGGTCGCCCTGTAGAACTCCATTTGTTTGAAGCATTGGCTCTGATACTGAAAGACTGTCTGAGACTCGAATTGGATTCCATTGCAGTATTGATCCTATGATTTGTGTCCATATGCTGTTTTCATTTAAGACTTCTTTCAATTTCTTCATTCTTAAGCTTCTATTTATGAGGTCAAATGCCTTGGTAAAGTCAGTATACACAGTATACAGTTCTTTCCCTTCAACAGCTTCCCAAGCATTTTGTAATAGAAATTCAATAGCAGCCAAAGTCGATTTTCCCTTCCTGAATCCTTGTTGAGTTTCCGGAAGATGGTCTTCTACAGTCTCTTGAATTTTTTCTGTTATTGCTCGCGTGAATATTTTGAAGGGGATGTTTTCCAAAGCAATACCTCTGTATTTATTTCGATCACTGGGGTCTCCTTTGCCCTAATATGATACCTTTATGATGGACTGTCTCCACTGCGCAGGTATGGAGGCCATTTCAATGCATTTATTGAAGAGCTTCGTCCACACTGGTAAAAGTATGTGTGCAGTGTCTTTTATATACTCACTATATAATCTATCAGGTCCTGTAGCCTTTTTATTTTTTGTGCTGTTTATGTCATTGTAAACTTCGGTTGTGGTTAATGGTGTCCACTCCGCCTGGGTTTGTTGGTCCAGTTGCTGAGTGTTTTCTGGTATATGCCTCGGATGTTTTTTGTTTAGTGTGCTGACAAAATGTGTCTCCCACTCTCTCATATCAATATAATGTGTTTGTGTTTGTTTCTTGTTGCATATTGCAATATATGGATCTCTTGTAGCTTCGTCCACCAGTCTCTTTCCCTCTCTTTCCCAGAATGCTTTCATCTTTTCTTTTAACGTTTTCTTGTAATTTCTCCTTATTTCAGAATATCTTCGCAGGATTATCGGATTAGCAGGGCTCTGTCTCAAGTGATGTAGAGTTTCTAGTACTTCCCTTCGTAAGATGTAGCACTCCCTGTCAAACCATTGTTTTGCTATCCTTTTATACCTAGGCGTTGTGGCTTGTCGTAGAAGGTCCTCCAAGCTTTGCATTGCTTCCGTTAGTCTGGAATCTATTATTAGCTCTTCAATATTTTCTATCTCAACTGATTTGTCTTCTACCTGCCCAGTATCTATTTTTCTTGAGAATAATTCTTCTGCCGGTCTGTGTGTTATTCGCCAATCACCTTGTAATTTTATCTGCATGGGAATATGTTTTCGCAAAGGGGTGTGAGTTGCTTTCCAAAGAGGTGTTTTAACACCTACAATTGGACCCTTAATTATAGCGATGCCTATTGTGCTTTTGCCATTATGGGATATGTATGTTGGAATATTGGGTTTATTTAGTAGAAGGAAGCATTCCTCCTCTAGATTATCCATTACTAGCTTTGTTTTGCAACTCTGAATATCCAGTCTACAGTTTAAATCTCCAGATATGATTATTGGCTTGTTCTGATCACTCCGGACGCACAACTGGCCTATTTCATCTAGTATGTCAATAGCAGTTTTGTTCGGCTGGAAGTAGACTGCAATTATTGTAATGATATTAATTTCAATCATAAGGGTATGTTCTCTTTGGGCAGTAGAGATTATTGGTGTTAGACTAGGTTTTATAAGGATTGTTATGCCTCCAGTTGGTCTTCCTCTTTCCTCTTGTTTTGCATGAAGATGTGTGCAATAATAATCTGGGTGTTGCCATTCGTCTGTTAGAAACGTTTCCGGTAGAATTACTACGGTATATCATATCCCATTAAGAAATCTCCTGGGGCTATATTTAATGCACCGTTTAATCCTTCTATTTTCCACAGCATTATCATTATACTCTTTTGCTTTATTGTCTTTATAAATTTCTGGACATTTCTTTTGTGCCTTATCCAAGAAAACCCCCTTCGTACCTCCGAAAGGAACGAAAACGAAAACGTCTGACAGTGATCCCCACTGGCCAGAACTCAGCGTCAGTTACCCTTTGAAGACAGTCAAAAGGAATTCCTAGTTTGAAAGATTTTGTACTTCCATTTGTTGCCACCTCTTCGCATATCACATTCTCCTTGATACCCCTCTTAGCAAGGAAGTTTTTTTTTATAGATTCCGAAGTTATCGCAGGTTTTACTCGACCCACTAAGAGCCATGCCCTCTTATCTGCTGCTTGCAAGTCTTCGTCTCCTGATCCAGTACCTGTTAGGTCTAGGAATGTCTGCTGTCTTAATGAACGTTCCCTTCTACGGTTTACTATTGTCCACTGATTATTAGTTATATCTGCTTCTACATCTTTTTCCTCATAGGACTGTGTCGCATCGTTAGTTGCCGGTATCATATCATCTCCTACAGTAAGGCCCGTTATTTCTGCACCTTCCATCCCAGGGATATTAGAGCCAGAACATATATTAATGCTAGTTTTAGTTTTCCTCATCGTTGAAATGGTTGAGCTAGAATTCTGCATCTGTTCCCAAGTAATTTTTATTTCTTCTTTTATCATGCCTTTTATATTGTTTGAGAATGATTGCATCATCGAATGAAGCTGCTGCGATATTCTATTGCTAATGCTTTCCTCTATTGCAGTACCAGAGACGAAAGCTTCGTTGTTGGAATTCATCAATCCCCCATCAGATTGCGTTGTGTGTTGATTGCCCGTTATGCTATTGCTTTGTTGATGTTCAATTACCTGACCACTTGGTGTCGTTAGTTGCAGGCTTCCGCTTCTATTTACTTGCACCGGATCAACACCAGACAGCGCCACATGTCTCACCGAGCTGCTGTCTCTTCCTTGGAGGTCTTCCATGCTCCAAGATTCTATGTGATCTTTGATAACCTGTCTTTCAGACTTTTCCTTTTCATTGATTTCATGACCCACATTGTATTGTGGTCAGACTATGGGTTCTCTGCGAGGACTAGTTGCCTTTGGTAATTTCATTCCGGAACAAGATGTTTTTGGTATGGCATCTGTCAACGATGTAATGTGGATGTGTGCTGTATCGAGAATACACTTCGTTGAGAGGCTCAACCAACTTCTATTGGAAATTCTTTGATATTTATATTCCAGTATTCGACATTCCTGTAACTGGAGAATTCTTGGTGGAATCGATTATCACTTTTATAATCTTTTCACTGTTTAGAATTTGTCTTTTGTTGTGTTGACCTTTTTACTTAGAGACGATTTGAAAAAGGGTCCATTTAGTATTATTATTATTATTATTCTTTCTTCGATTCGGCCAACTAGGGACCACGTCAGTTCAACTGTCTCTTCTTCCGAGCTTTAACTACCGCCCAGTGTTCCCGCATTCGTCTCCGGTGTTGTTCTTTTCTCTCTTGGGACCACACCTTCCCAGTCTTCAGCTTCGGCTTCGGCTTTTCCTGGAAACCTTTGTGTGTACGTAGTTTTTCCTGAAGTGGAACACGCTCCTGGATATCTTTAGGGGAAATTTCCATTTCACGTAGATCTTTCTCAACTTCCATGAACCAAGCCCCTTTGGTTTTCTTATCCTGAAAGTACGTCAATATCCGTTTTGATATCCTGCCTGGGCTCATTCGTGTCACGTGGCTATAAAAGGCAATCCTTTTTCGAATCGTGTCACTGATATTCTCCACGTGCTTGTATAATTCGGGGTTGTGACGCCTTCTGTACTCGCCGTTTTCTTTGATAGGACCCAGGATTTTCCTCAAAATCTTCCTTTCTTTCGCCTCTAGTTTTTTCATTAGACCTTTCTTGTTCATTGTTAGAGTCTCTGCCGCATACAGAGCCTCTGGTCGAATAACAGTGCAGTAATGTCTAATTTTGGCGTTTAAGGATATCGATCTCTTATTGTAGATGTCTTTAGTCAGGTTGTAGGCCATTTCCATTTTATTAATGCGTGACACGAAGGCTTCTTTCTCTGATAGGTTAGGCTCTATCCATTCACCGAGGTATTTAAACTTTTCTGCCTTCTGAACTTTTCCTAGTCCGACCTCCAGTTCCCTGGGCGCTGATTTTATGTTTGTCATGAATTGTGTCTTCTCAAAGGAGATTTGAAGCCCAGCCTTCAGTGCTTGATTTTTCAGTTGGTTAAGTTGTTCTTCTGCCGTATCAATGGAATCTGAAAAGATCACTAGATCATCTGCTAAGGCTAGACAGTCGATTGTACGATTCATATACTTGTACCCTAGCCTTACCCCATTTTCTACCCTTGAATTTTTCATTTCCTTCCGCCATTCTCGGATGACCTTTTCTACAACACAGTTGAGTAGAGGTGAGAGTCCGTTTCCTTGCCTCACTTCTGTCCGGATTTCAAAGGTATCAGACATCTCTCCTCTGAACTTCACTTTGGAGGTGGAGTTGGTCAGGGTTTGCTGGATAATTGATTGTGTCTTGTTATCTAAGCCAAACTCCTCAAGGATTTGCAATAGGGTGGTTTGATCAATTGAGTCGTACGCTTTTCTAAAATCAACAAAGGTCACCACGAATTCCCTGTTCCTGAGTTTCAGATATGAAAGGATGGACTTCAGATTCATAATCTGCTCAGCACATGACCGCCCCTTTCTGAAACCCCCTTGGTATTCCCCCAGTTGTGGATCGATTTGTTGTTCCGCCCTATTCTGTAGAGCTTTTGAGAGGATCTTTTAAGTTATTGACAGAAGAGAGATGCCACGGTAATTGTTCTCATCGGTTTTCTCCCCTTTTTTATGTAGTGGATGAATTACGGCAGAGGTCCGTCCACTTGGGAGTTTTTCGCTCTCCCAGATCTCTTGAATAATTGCAACAAGCTTGCCGATTGCCTTTTCCCCTGCATGTTTCCACAGTTCAGCAATTATCAAATCTTTACCCGGTGCCTTGTTGTCCTTCAGCTCTTGGATTATCTTCGTGATTTCAGCCTTTGTAGGTGGGGACGAATTGGGGTGGATGTTTGGATTTATTTCATAAACGAAAGGGGTCACTGGAGCCTCACAGTTGAGGAGGTTTTCAAAATAACTTGCTAGAATCTGACAATTATCTTTATCATTGTGAGCCAATTTCCCGTTGGAATCTTTAAACTGTAGACTTGGAGGGTTGTATTTGTTCAGACTGTGCTTGAAGGTTTTATAGAAGTTACGTGTGTTATTTTTCTGGAAGTCTTGCTCAATATGTACCAACTGTTCCCTATTAAACGTACGTTTCACGCCACGGATGGTTTTTGATGCAGATTTTCTCGCGTTTAGGAAGTTGACCATATTCTCTTCATTTTTGAGGCAATTCCATTTCTGCCACGCAACCTGTCTTAGCTGAACTGCTGTATCACATTCATGATCCCACCAAGGATGCTTTCTTGATTTTGTGAGTGGGACAGTCTCATTTGCAGTTCTGACTATAGCCTCTTGTAATTGTTCCCAATTCTCTGGATTTAAAGTTTCCAACTTGTGGGTGAATTCTTGGTTGCTCCTTAGCTTGTCTCTGTCAAACTTATCAGTTTTTTTTGAGTAATCTTCTTGTTATTTCTTGGAATTAGTCTAACTTTGATTTGCGAAAGATAGTGGTCCGAGTCTAAGTTGCCACTTCTCAGAACCTTCACGTTCTGGATCTCCCGTTGCGCTTTCCGTGCAATGGCGACATGATCAATTTGGAATTCACGAAGGTTGGAGTTTGGAGAAATGCAGGTCTTCTGTTTTCTGGGTAGGTGTTTGAACGCCGTTGACTTTAGGACCAGATTGAATGCTCTGCATAACTCCACAAGCCTCTCTCCATTACGATTAGTTCTCCTGTGAGCTGGGTAGTTTCCAATAATCTTCTGATATTGTCGTTCTTTGCCAAGCTGGGCATTGAAATCCCCTAGGAGAATGATGGTATGTTAGTCAGGTTCCTTTGAGAGGATATATTCTAGCTCCTCCCAGAATGCGTCAGTTCCTTCCGGGTCCTTCTTATTCGCCTGATTGATTGGCGGATGTACGTTCACCCTTGTATAAACTCTATTTGTACACCGAAAAGAAAGAGTAGAGACTCGGCTGTTAGGGGATGTGAAGTCCACAATCGAACCCAAAATCTTCCTGTTGACAATAAATCCTGTGCCTAAGTGTGGGATGGTTTTTACTACAAGTTTACCGGTCCTGCCTTTGAATATTCTATAACCTTGTGACTCGAAGCACTGTTCATCAGTGAAACTTGTTTCCTGAATTGCAGCGAACAATATCTGATATCGGGACAAGACATCAGTAACCTGTTTGAGTTTGCCGGTCTTAAGAAGTGAGTTTGCGTTGAAAGTAGAAAAGAAATTCCGGCGTTTGTGACTGATCTTTCCTGGAGTCTCCGATACCTCCACGCATGTCTGCGCAGGCTCCCCAGAATCCGAAGGCCTGCATGCTTCACTCATGGTGAAGGTGGATTGGTTACATTCTGGGGTAGTAGCTTCTGCTGAATTTTTCTCCATGCTTTGAACAGTTGAAAAACTGTAGATTGGGGTCAATGATATTTCACACTGACCAAAATACTACCAAGGTTGTGAGCCTTGGAGGGCCTCATGATGTCTTCCGGCTGAGAGCAGGCATTTCCTCCTACTCTAAAAAGGTATGGTTTTCCCGCCAATACTCGGATTATTATTATTATTATTAATAATCATAATAATAATTGATGTTCACTCTTCTTCTTATAATTAATATTCGTTCATGTAGGCTATTTTTTAAATAATATCTGAATTAATTTAAGCAGCAACCGCTACAAACATACGTAACATTTTAATATTTCTATTGCCCGGTTCATTTTTTTTACGTTTCTTCAAAAGCTACGTCTCAAATAGAACCCAATCAGTTATAATTAATGTATGTATGTATGTCTACCCCTTATTATTCCCGTTTTCCAACGGGGTCGGGGATGAGATGCGATGGAGGTCTTTGTGGCGATGGTTTTTACGGCCGGATGCCCTTCCTGACGCCAACCTCATGAGAGGAGTTAATGAGAGATGAAATGAATGATGGTGAATGAAACTGGGCAAGGATGTGGAAGGAAGCGGCCGTGGCCTGTCAGAAGGTACCGTCCCAGCATTTGCCTGGTGTTGAAAATGGGAAACCACGGAAAACCATTTCAAGGACGGCCGACGGTGGGGCTCGAACCCACGCGTCTACCGAGTCAGCAGAGAGCTTGGCCCCATGACCTAATGCTGTGCTTTAGCCAGCGTAGCCACTACTGTCGGTATCAGTTATAATTAATAATAAGTCTAAATCTGTTAACGTTACTTCCTGTGTCATTCAGGGTTCTGTATTGGGCCCTCTGCACTTTATACTTTTTGTGAATGATATCCCTCGTGGTAATTCATAATTCTAGGTGCCTGATGTACGCTGATGACCTTAAACTGTATATGCCCATCAGATCTATAAATGACTGAGTTGCTGCAAGAAGACCTACACCAACTCAGTGAATGGTGTGAAACATGGAAACTGAAACTGAATACTGAAAAGTATGAACTTTTGTCAATTTCATTGAAACGTAACCTCCTATCCTGGTTTAATTATTGTTGTGGGGTTTGAAGCCATTTTGCAGTGTTGGCTTAGTAAACGAAAGTTTCTATTTATTAATCGCATGTAATTATTTTCAGGATTAGGTCATAACCCAGCTCTTTTGGGTACATTCGTGTTGACCGACTGAAAAGCACCAAAAACTTGTTTAATTATTGTATCAATAATGAAACGCTAGGTCGAGTGTCAACTACAGGGACTTTCTTTTATATGTGACGGGGATTTTCGCTCGCCCGCATTGCGAGCCGGTCTCCCGTTAAGCACTTTGCCGTAATGCGCTTCTTGGCTGCACAAGTTCCCCTCCTTTTCAGTCTGCTGAGGGCTTAACAGCGTGAGGTTCAGTTTAGTCAATTGTTCACGTGTTTAGTGCTCCGTGTGCTGTTCCAATGCGATTTTCATTACGTGAAATTAAAATTCCTATACCCAATGACTCAGTGGCGGGGGAGCGCTGCTTTACGGCAAAGTGCTTGGCGAGAGACAGGCTCGCAACGTGAGCGAGCGGGCGAGGGAAAATCCCTGTCACATACAAAACCAAGTCCCTGTTTTAAGGATCTAGGGGTGACAATCACAAATAATTTCTCGTTCAATGAACATATTTCAAAAATATGTCGCGAAAGTTTCCGGATCCTGGGATTTTTGAAAAGAAATTGTTTAAATTATTTTTCGGGCATAACTCTATCCAAATTATTTAAGTCACTCATTCGGCCTAAATTAGAAAACTGTAGTGTTATCTGGAGTCCTATTCACAGTAATAAAATTGACGCCATAGAACGTGTGCAAAAGAGATTTGTTTAAATGGCTCTGTTACAGGGATGGACGATCGTACCATAGAGCTGAGTATGAGAGTTATTGCAACGTGTACGATCTTCCACCACTGAGCAGTCGGCGCACACTGGGTGACGTGAGATTGCTTTGGAAGCTGGTAAATGGCGGAATCGACTCTAATCAGTTGCTAGCTGACTTGGGTTTTCACGTCCCTCAGAGAACCACCAGACGGAAGCACACGTTCGATGGGGTCAGGTCGAGAATTAATGTGCACAAAAATTCATGTCTGATCCGGTTGCAGTCAACATGCAGCTTGATGGAGAGTAAAAGTGCTACTGATATTCACTTCGACTCTCTGTCAACTGTTATGAGAAACATCTCAAGTGGGCTGTAAAATATTGTACGTATATTGTGTTTTCTATTTTCGTTTTGATTGTTGATTGAACATGTGGTTGCATGAATGGTTGATTGAATTTTTGATTGAATGTACGAGCGACTGAATTAATGTATTTTTTGCTTGCTGTTATCTCGATCCTGGAATGTCCTTTTTGGTATTGCTTTTTTCCCCAGTTTCTGAACTTTTTCTTCTTATACTTTTTATGCGTTTTGCTTTTTCCGTTTACTGTAGATAGTTTTTTTCTGTAATATTTTTTTTGGTTTTTCTGTAACAATTTTTTAATGTTTCCTGAACAAAGGGATTGTATGAATGAATGCTAGAGATGATGATGTTTGAGTGAGTGTCTGTATGGTTGTGGTTGTTGATATATTATTATTATTATTAATCTTGATTGGTCACATTGGACCACTTGAGTCGTTCCACAATCACTTCTTCTTTGAAGGTAGTACTGCTTGGTTCTTGCGCTCTTTCCAGTACTTTTTCATTCTTTCAGATCGGGATTTTCTCAACTCATCTGAAATCTCCATAGGCTTTCTGTGTGTCATTTCTGCAGAAAATTTGTGAGTTTTAAGAATGGTGTTAATTTTATTTTTCTCCTCGGCATCTGTTATCTTGAGTCCAACTGCTTTGAGATCTTGTTGGATTTCTTGGATCCATTTTCCTCCAGTTTTCTTTCCTAGATTTCTCATCACCAGTTGGCGTACAATTCTGTTTTCTGGAAGCCGTAAGATGTGAAAAAAATATGAAATTCTTTTCTTCTTCATTGTGCTGGTGATTGGATCAATCTCACGATAGACAGTTTCATTTGGGAGAATCCTCCAGACTCCCTCAACCTGATACTTTTTATTTATGCACGTTCTAATGATTCTTCTTTCCGTTTTGAGGAGCTGATCAGTTCTTTGTTCATTTTTAATTTGGAACAGTGTTTCACAAGCATAAGTGGCTTCAGGGAGAGTTACAGTTTTATAATGTTGGATCTTAGTAGCTATTGATAGGCATTTTTTATTATATGTTGACCAGGTTAGAGATTGTGCCTTTTCATTTTATTTGTTCTATTTATCCAAGTTACTTTTTCGTTTAAGTTATGTGTTATAATTTCTCCAAGATACTTAAATTGAGGAACTAGGTTAATTTTATGATCATTTATATAGACTTCATTTATATCTAAGGGTTTCATAGGCATGATCTCAGTTTTTTCAAAGGATATCTGTAATCCTATCCCTTGAGCAATTTCTTGGAGACTAGTGATCTGAGTACAAACCTCTTCCTTGTCTAGTGCTAAAAGAGCCAAGTCATCTGCAAATCCTAAGCAGTTTATTTTTATTGATGGTTTTGTTCCAATTTTGATCTTAGGAGGGTTTTCCTTTTGCCAAACCTTCATGATATAATCAAGAGCCACATTGAAAAGCAGAGGGGATAATCCATCACCTTGTTTGAGACCAGTTTTTACTGTGAAAGCTGTTGATATTTCTCCCCTAAATTTAACTTTCGAATTTGTGTTTGTTAATGTTAATTGAATGATTTTTATCAATTTAGGATGGAGACCATATGATCTGAGGATTTTTAGCAGTGTCAGTCTATGAATACTATCATAGGCTTTCTTGAAATCTATAAAAGAGATAAAGAGTTGCTTATTTCTGTTTTTGTAATATTCCATTATTAATTTCAGGCTAAGGATTTGGTCTGGACAACTTCTGTAAGGGCGAAATCCTCCTTGATATTCTCCAAGTTGTGGTTCCAGAATGTTTTTGATCCTGTTGTAAATTATACGAGAGAAAATTTTATATGTGCAGTCCAGAAGGGTAATTCCTCTGTAGTTATCTGGGTTCGTTTTGTCTCCTTTCTTAAATAATGGATGGATTATTCCTGTGGTCCAGTGTGCAGGAATTTCTTCAGTAATCCACATTTTAACTAGATGTTGATGAAGATTTATAATCGCAGGTTTACCAGCATTTTTCCAGATTTCAGCAAAGACTAAGTCTTCGCCACAAGTTTTGTAATTTTTTTGTTCTTTAATTGCGAGTTCTACTTCATTAATGTTTGGAGGATTTATTAAATCAGGTGAAGTTAAAATAGGTGTATCAGTGTTTACTTGCAGGGTTGATATATATAAGTGTATTTATATTTTTGTTTGTGTTCGCTGTTTTCGTTTTGTTTGTACTTGAAAATTTTATTGTTAGTTATTATATTGTCACTAGTGGAGCCTATCTGTATGACAAAGAATACATACATACATTTAACAAATAGTTAAAGAAATGAAATAATTCAGGTTTTATTGTAGAAACTGGAATCATTCATTTAATAATCAGGCAGGGCTGTGTTTTCGTGGTGTGGGAACTTTTAAGCTATGAGGAAAACTTGCAACATATATATGAGGAATTCTTAGAAGACGCTTCTGCTACGTAGGAAACAACCAAGACAAGGGTGTGGAGTTGCGGTGCTTTCATTGAAATAGCTACCTCGCTATAATACAGGTCTAGCAGAGTGCTTCATGGAACTTTTACCAAATTTAAAGTGCCGGCAGTCATGCCATCATCTTTGTGAAAGAAGGACTTATGCGTGGTTAAGTCACCAGACTTGTAATCAGTGCCAGAGAGCTGGAGAGTATCTTCCTGAATATGGGTGTCTGCAGGCAGGTCTTAGGGCGAGAAGGTTCCTTCAGTGAAGACCAGCGATTGGGAGTAGTGTGCCCAATACTTACCTCTCATTTTGGAGACTCCACCAGTCTTGTCATCAGTGCCAGAGAGCTGGCGAGTATCTTCCCGAAGAGAGTGTCGGCAGGTAGGCCCTCGGGAGAGAAGGTTCCTTCAGCGAAGACCAGCGATTGGGAGTAGTGTGTTCAACACTTACCTGTCACTTCGGAGACTCCACCAGTCTTGTCATCAGTGTCAGAGAGCTGGCGATTATCTTCCTGAAAATGAGTGTCTGCAGACATCTCCTCTTGCGAGAGGGTTCCTTCAGTGAAGACCAGCGATTGGGATTTGTGTGCTCAACACTTACCTGTCATTTCGGAGACTTCATCAGTCTTCTGGTCGGTGTCGGTGAGAGGTAGAGCATCTTCCTGCAGGGGAGTGTCGACAGGCAGATCCTCAGGCGAGAGGGTACGTTCAGACAGGTCCAGCCTGGGACTGGGAGACGTGTGGTCGGTATCCGAGCTTGCCTTGACCACAGGCACCTCGATCTGGTCGGGCGACTTGAGACACAAGCTGTCTTCCACCAGGGAGTCGAGCAGCGCGCTTTCCATGCAGGGGAAAGAGATCTGATCCAGCAGCATCACTTCATTATCCAGTGCCAGGTACTTCTCCTTCCAGGCGCAATCACTCACTACGGTACAAGCAAAACACCAAACAATTCAGGGATCAAAATGAGTTTTGCCTCACGAGTACTTAATGCAGTTTTGTATCCTGTTTTGAAAAATGTATTCGGAATTTCTCCATCACCCACAGTTTTTTTTGTTATATTTAAAACATTTTTTTCCATCCATTTGTCCACTGTCAAGTGAAAGCTCCCAGAGCAATGTAAATATGATGGAACCAAATGTTCAAACTCAACGGTAGGCGAAAACTTTCCATTAGTAAAAATGTGTCATAAAAATATTGAAATTCACTCACTTTCATTACTTTTGTCAGTTTTATTAATACATTGGAGTCATGAAACGTTAAATTAATAGTTTCGTGGAACGCCCTGTGTCCTGCCGATTCTAATGCATGCTCATTTATCTCCAATTATAAAATCCGCCTTGTCAAACACTAAGAAGTTTAATAATTAAATTAAAACGTACATGTTGCGGTATGCAATGATACCTTCGTCAGCGTAGATTTAAAAAAAATAAACCTAAAAGACTGTGTTAACAAATACCAAAGAGAAAATGGATACCCTTTCAAAAGCATTAGAATTTATATAAATGAAAGTTCACAAACTTTTTTAGAAAAAACCTAAAAGAACAAGAATAAAAGCTATTATGTTGTTGTTGTTTCCTATGGCTAGCCCGGATTCCAATCCATCAGTTTTCTTGCGTTCCAATAGAGTTGTGTGAGGTTTGCTGAAGTTCTAGCAGTCACATCAAGTTTGTTGCAATGTAGCAGGTGCCCCTTATCCATTTTACTTCCAGGTTCGTAACAAAGTGTGCATTCATCATATCTCAAGATGTTGATTCGTTTCAGATGAGCTGCAAGGCAGTCATGGCCAGTGTTAAGTCTGAAGAAGGCTACAGCTTCTCTTCTTGGTGTTAATTTATATTGATCCCATTTAGCACCATGTCCTTCCATAATTTGGTTTCTGCGGTTTTCTTTGCCATTTCCTCATACCTGTTTTTTATAGTATTTTTCAAGATCTTTTTTGCTGAAATAAAATCAGTCTAACTGACAGATTGTTGTAGTGCGGTACTTATGGCTGCATTTAAATATGTAATGATAACACATTTTTGATAATCAATGTTTCTGCCTAATAACTGATGGGAGTGCATGTGAAATTGCTCTTATCTCAGCACCAAAGTTTGTTTTGTTTTGGCCTACTGGGAAGTAGAGTGAAAAGAGAGATGAATGTATTCCTGCTCCAGTTCTATTTTCTTTGTCTTGTGAGCCAGCTGTAAATATTTTTAGTCATTGATTAGACGGATATCTTTCTTCTATTGTACAGAGGGCCAGTTGTTTTAGATCATCTGTAGACACTTGTATTTCAATGGGGTTGACTGGCATACAGAGTGGTTCAAGTTTTATTTGCAGATTGCTCTTACTGATATATTCTTTGGCGAGACTTAAGGGACCTTTTTGGGGCTAGAAACTGGTTTTTTGATCCATGCCATTTGAGGTAGTCTTTGTATTCTGAAATATGCACTGTCTATTGGGCGTCACCACTGAGAGCTATGGGATGTGTTGCTTCCGGCCAGGTATAATGATATGGAACAGGGCATAACATTTTAAAAATATGATCTTGGAGAGAATCCTGTTGAATCATATTTGTCGTTTTTAATATATTGTTGAAACTGTTGTTTCTACTGTTGTTGTCCAAATGGTTAATGTATTCCTTAACATAACTCAAGTTAGCCAAGGTATATTTATAGGTTGTAACGAAATAATTGGACTTTGATAAGGTAAATGTAATATATAAGGTGCGTTCAAAATGTAACGAGCCGGAGGCTGTAATGCGCAAACCGGTGACGACATCGGCTAATCGTGCCGTGTGTAACGAGATGTGGTTCCGACCAGAGCGTGGAAGGTCACAGCCCGTAGCTGAAGGGCACGCGTGTACGTCACATGACGATACAAAGCGAGCAGCAGCATGCATCAATCGTCCAACCAAGACCAAGACAGTAGGCCATTCGACATGCTTCCTGGTGTGGTTGAAGACTGTCGGGCACCCATTGGGCACACACTTTACGCAAGTGCAGTCTTTCCTTCATGATGGTGTGCACACTTCCGACGCTCAATCCGACCACGGCGGCTATGGCGTTCACTGTCACTCGGCGGTCCTGGGTAATGAGTGCATCAACCAGCTGGACGTTGTCATCGGTAATGCAGGGGGGTGCCCCAGACCGGGCATCATCGGCTAGTCGTCCTTCCCTGAAGCACTTGTGCCACGCCTTGACCCTTGCAAGGGACATGCAGTGTTCGCCGTACACTTGAGACATTCGGCGATGAATGTCCGTTCCTACTCCTTCCGCTGTCAGAAACCGAACAACACCTCTTTGCTCTTAGTTTGACGACTCCATGTCACCGTTTGCAATGCGACTGGCAGCGATGAAATATTGATGCATGCTGCTGCTCGCTTTGCATCGTCACGTGACGTGCACTCGTGCCCTCTAGCGACGGGCTGTGACCTTCCACGCCTGGTCGGAACCACACCTCGTTACACACGCCACGATTAGCCAATGTCGTCACCGGTTTGCGCATTACAGCCTCCGGCTCGTTACTTTTTGAACGCACCTTATATAAGTCGAGAAATAAACTCTTATTAGTACATTCATGAAGCAGTGTGCATAAAATGGATCATGCATAAATGTAATATGCTCACTTATTATGTCATTCAGTTATGTAGTTTCCTGTATGTGAGTTCCGAAAGGGCTGCAATCCTTAGTGAAATAATTTCTTCTTCTTCTTCTTCTTCTTCTTCTTCTTCTTCTTCTTCTTCTTCTTCTTCTTCTTCTTCTTCTTCTTCTTCTTCGTCTTCTTCTTCTTCTTCTTTAGCGTTTGTCCCGCCTCGTAGCAGGCTCCGCTATTTGAATCCGCTGTCTCCACTTAACTCGGTCATGGGCCATGTCCGGATAAAGATTGACGCATTTCAGATCCCTGTGCAGTGTATCGGCCCAACGTTGCCTCGGTCGCCCCTTTGGTCTTTTCCCGGCGACCTCTGACCTCTAGTGTGTAGCCCTGTTTTGCCTTAGTGAAATAACTTATGAGATAATTACCGTCATGACGAGTTGTTGCGTCTCCCGCTTCCTTGCTGTTGACGGCGGCGCACTGGAAGACTGTGTCGCACGCTGTGAAAATGTCCCCAGCTGTTGCTTCGTCCTCCAGCCCTGGGGGAAAGATGTTCTTGGGGTTATCATTGAAGCCTGCGAAGTCCATGCTCATCTGATCGGGAGTGAGGATCCCCAGACTCTCGTCCAACTCGATGGAGCTCTGTTTGCTGAGCTGTGCGTGATGCGCCCACTCGGACACCGCCGGCAGAGAGCTTGGTGTCTGCACCTGGAACAGACACAATACGATGCTATTTTACGCTGAATAAAAATCTGAACATACGGTGTACGAATTACTGTAGTCACAACGGCTAACCGAGTCCCAGGCGGTTTCAAGCAAATCAGCATGCGATTGATCGAGTAGTCATGTAGGATGTGTAGTTTCTAGAGCTTACAAATCCCTGAACTTTGTAATGAGGGTATTAAAAGGAAGTAGTACCTCTGCTAAAGAATTAGGACATAATTATGTCACTTGTAAGATCTATTCTGGAATACGCCTCGGCGGTTTGGGATCCATATCAAGTAGGGCTCATCAATGAGTTGGAAATGGTACAAAGAAAGGCCGCTAGATTTGTGCTCAGTGACTTTAATCCCAGGAGCAGTGTGAGCCGTATGTTAAAGAAACTTGGGTGGGAATCACTGGAGGCTAGGAGGTTGAAATCTAGACTCTGCGATATGTACAACACGTATACAAATCAACCAGCATGGGGTGAGCTTAGCAAACGTATGGAAAAGCCCACTTACATGAGTAGGAGTGATCATCCTTTCAAAGTTAAGGGCCGACTGCAGCGAACAAATTATGGAAAATATTATTTCGTAAACCGGGCCATTGATAACTGGAACTCTCTACCTGCCGCAGTCTTAGAGCCTTTTCCCAAACATGTAGGTTTGATTAAGAAAAGACTGTCTGGGTAAATACTCCAGTTGAATTGTTATTGAATTGTTATATATAATTATTTATTGATGTGTAACATCTTTCCGCTCAGTTGCTGGATAGTTTTGTGGGAGTGATTTTGAAAATTGGGGACGGAAGTGGATCGGGCGGAAGTGGATCGAACGGAAGTGGATCGGACGGAAGTGGAGACGCACTGCCAGCTGGATGTACAATTGAAAATGTGTGTATAGGAAAAAAGGCAGTGTGTGCTCTGTAGCGCGAGAATGTTATGGCAATACAGTAGGCAGTGCATTTAGCAGGCACTGGTTTGACGAGCTAAGTGGCAAATGTTTCACCGACTTTCATTTGACATAGAGCAGTTTATGAAGCTTCACGTTCAAGGTTGAATATCACATGGGGTAGGACAAAGACGACAAATGACATTTAAGTAAGCGGCATTATTGTCAAGCTGTGGGTGAGTAGTCAAATATTAAATGCATAACAGAATGCTGTTATGTGAGTGGAATAAAAGCTGAATTTTCATCATATGTGAGACTAGGTCATTTCATGATAGTAGGAAGCCATGTTTTAATTGTTTACGACGAACTGTATGAGAGCCTTGAGAATAATGAATGTTATAGTTACTGAGGAATGTGCTCACAGTATTTGAGAGTACTGTCGACGTTGTGTGTCACTTTGTTATTATGAATTATTAATGTAAAAGGAAGGAAAGAAGCTTGTAGATTTGCGTGTCCGTTAATCTCACGATCATGATCCACGGAACCTCCCTTTTACGTGGAATGCGAACCACAGGACATGGCATTTCAATTCGAAAATCTCACATGTATTGACCGGGAATCAAACCCGGTCTACCTTGGTGAGAGACTAACAGCTTGACCGCTGCGCGACAAATATAACAGTAGCATATCTCCGATTCAATCTGTACATTCATCATAGTACCAGTCTGAAAATGAAGTGTAAATTAACATTTTAAGAATGTCCAAGCTGTGTAGTATACGAGTAGGATAACATGTAAGATGTTACACATCATATGCGACTACTGTAAGGCTCTTATCTTTTTATTTGTTATGTATATCTAATTTGCCACCTGGTGACACGCCCCCCTCCCTCACCCAATTGCAAATGAATGAATGAATGATGCTTACAAGGGAAGTATCCGGTAAGACAGGTCGAAACTTATCTTGAAACTTTGTGGACGCAATCGTTGTACTATAAGAGGACAATGTGCGAAAAGTCAGGCTCCAGATTGAACTGCAAGGATCTGAAATCGTACCTGACATTCTGGTACGTAGGCATGATGGCTGGCGGACCTGGACATCTCTGCGGTATTCGGATTAGCCGCGTGGCGGGCCGTATATGTTGACTGGAGCGTGCAGCTGCTTCCCACCGGCCTTGAGTGCCTAGGCCGCCAGGGCTGTTCCTTCCAACATGTACGGTACTCGCTACTTCCCATTGATTTATATGAGAGATTCACCACATGATTTCGGAACCTTGCAGTTCAATCTGGCATCTGATTTTCCACATGTTATCCTCTCGTAGTACAACGATTGCGTCCACACAGTTTCAAGATAGGTTTCGACCTGTCTTACCTGATTCTTCCCTTGTAAACCTTATACTAACATTTCTCGCCCAGCAGAAGGGGGTGGGGGTTGTCAGGGGCTATAAGCGGAAGTTGACTATTAATTTTCCGTCTCTAAGACAATAGTTATGCAACCACAGTGCCTTTAAATACCTTCAAATCTTGAGGGGCATCAGTTGTTGAGAGAAAGGATGCAAACACTGAACCCTCATAACTAGTTGGGCGGGACTGAGCGGCACGATTATGGGAATAAAAGAACGACGCTTAGGTACTACTACTACTACTACTACTACTACTACTACTACTACTACTACTACTACTACTATCAGATATTTCAACATTCTTCGAAAAACTTTAACTTTGCATAATCAACATCCTACTATTGTGCACTGGAGAGTAATTGAAATTTAATCGGGTACCTTTCAGGTAATGCAATCTCTATTAAATTTGTTGAAATATGGTGTATATTTCTGTCTAGAACACTTGGTCAACCTCTGGAATGCGAGGCTCTGTGAATTTGGACTACGGCTCAAACTTACTAAGACTGAGTAACTTGAATGTGGTTCCTCGACAGATTGGACCATCATAGTAGATGGCACCCCACTACCAAAGGCTTCATATCTCCGATACCTAGGCTCCGTTGTGAGACCTGATGGTGACACAGTCTCGGATGCCCGTGCAAGAGTGAATGCTGCGTGGAAGAAGTGGCGCCAGGTCACAGGCGTTCTCTGTGACCGCAAGATCCCTTTTCGCCTCAAAACTAATATCTATCAAACAGTCGTCCACCATGCTGCTTGTATGGAGCCGAATGCTGGCCTAATACAAAGAAACATGAACAAGCCTTAGACTCAATGAAGATGCGGATGCTACAATGGTCCTTGGGAATTACACGGCTGGATCATATTAAGAACGAAGACGTCCGCAATACTCTTAGAATTGCCCCTATTCCAGATAAAATGAGGGAGACTCGGTTGCGTCGGTACAGGCACGTAGCCCGAGAAAATACAGTCCATCATTATAAGGAAGTCACTTGCTCTCGAGCCTGATGGACTAAGACCTCCAGGACGACCAAAAAGGCGTTGGATGGATACCCTACACGACGTTATGCGCATAGTAGGTCTTCGTCCTATAGAAGCAGCAAACCGCAACAAATGGAGAGAGAGATGCAGAGTGGCGGACCCCAAAAAATAATTGGGAACAACGCCAGAAAGAAGAAGGTATTCCACCTCGAGATATCCACCGTGGGTCAGCAGCAAGACTATATCTAAGGTAATTGGACTTTATACCTTATATGGATATCAAACGGCAGCTTCAAGGCTCAAGTCACGAAAAAGTTTCCTCCAATCGACAGAATGCCTGACTCAACGTTCTCCAACATTTAGGAAAAATAAATGGCACTCAAGATTGAATAGTTCGACATATTGGATGTTAACTGCTGAACGCCTCGCCCCAGGACAAGAGGATATTTGGCCAATATGGAAGACTCTGAACAGCCTGCGCTCAGAAGTTGGCAGATCTAAAATCAACCTGAAAAAGTGGGCATTTGCGTGTGACTCTTCATTAGGCAAATGCGGCGAAGAGCAGACCGTGGACTATCTCCGAGTCATTCTAGTATTCCGCCCGAAGGCAGGTCCGAGCCTCCGAAGAATCTGTTGTTGTTGTTTCCTATGGCTAGCCCGGATTCCAATCCATCAGCTTTCTAGCGTTCCAATAGAGTTGTGTGAGGTTTCCTGAAGTTCTAGCAGTCACATCAAGTTTGTTGCAATGTAGCAGGTGCCCCTTATCCATTTTACTTCCAGGTTCGTGACAAAGTGTGCATTCTTCAGATCTCAGGATGTTGATTCGTTTCAGATGAGCTGCAAGGCAGTCATGGCCAGTGTTAAGTCTGAAGAAGGCTACAGCTTCTCTTCTTGGTGTTAATTTATATTGATCCCATTTAGCATCAATGTCCTTCCATAATTTGGTTTCTGCTGTTTTCTTTGCCATTTCTTCATACCGGTTTTTGATAGTATTTTTCAAGATCCTTATTGCTGACATAAAATCAGTCTGACTGACAGGTTGTTGTAGTGTGGTACTTTTTTTTTTTTTTTTGCTAATCTGTCTGCCTCTTCATTACCTGCTATTCCAACATGAGAAGGGATCCACTGAAATGAGATCTGTTTGTGGAGTCTTTGAAGGGTTTTTATCATACAAAAAATTTCTTTCAGTTCTTTATTTTGAGGCTTATAATTTGACGAGACGGCTTGGATGGCTGCTTTTGAATCTGTAATGATAACACATTTTTGATAATCAATGTTTCTGCCTATTAACAGAGTGCATGTGAAATTGCTCTTATCTCACTATCAAAGTTTGTTTTGTTTTGGCCCACTGGGAAGTAGAGTGAGAAGAGAGATGAATGTATTCCTCCAGTTCTATTTTCTATGTCTTGTGGGCCATCTGTAAATACACACATCAAAAAATGTTTTGCATCACCTCGGTTCCCAGATCTCCGGCATATAGACGTTGACTGTGTATATTGTATCCAAGATACAGTCCCTTTGACTGTTCATAGATGTCACTAAAACTGCTCAAAGATGTAAACAACCATGCATGAGCAGGGCCTATTAGACGGAGGGGGTACGACAGCCGATCAGTTCCAGTCATTCCACCAGGACGAAGGTACGCTGCTCATGTTGTCTGTAGTTCTACCATGCCTAGAAGGTCAATACCGCAGTTCGATCGCGTCCGCATTGTTACTTTGTGTCAAGAAGGGCTCTCAACAAGGGAAGTTTCCAGGCGTCTCAGAGTGAACCAAAGCGATGTTGTTCGGACATGGAGGAGGTACAGAGATACAGGAACTGTCGATGACAGGCCTCGCTCAGGCCGCCCAAGGGCTACTACTGTAGTGGATGACCGCTACTTACGGATTGCCGCTCGGAGGAACCCTGACAGCAATGCCACCATGTTGAATAATGCGTTTCGTTCAGCCACAGGACGTCGTGTTTCAACTCAAACTGTGCGCAATAGGCTGCATGATGCGCAACTTCACTCCCGACGTCCATGGCGAGGTCCAGCTTTGCAACCCCGACACCATGCAGCGCGGTACAGATGGGCCCAACAACATGCTGAATGGACCCCACGGAATTGGCATCACGTTCTCTTCACCGATGAGTGTCGCATATGCCTTCAACCAGACAATCGTCGGAGACGTGTTTGGAGGCACCCTGGTCAGGCTGAACGTCTTAGACACACTGTCCAGCGAGTGCAGCAAGTTGGTGGTTCCCTGATGTTTTGGGGTGGCATTATGTGGGGCCGACGTACGCCACTGGTGGTCATGGAAGGCTCCGAAACGGCTTTACGATACCTGAATGACATCCTCCGACCCATAGTGCAACCATATCGGCAGAATATTGGAGAGGCATTTGTCTTCAAGGACGACAATTCTCGACCTCATCGTGCACATCTTGTGAATGCGTTCCTTCAAGATAACGACATCGCTCGACTACAGTGGCCCTATCGAACATGCCTGGGATATGTTGAAAAGGGCTGTTTATGGACGTCTTGACCCACCAACCACTCTGAGAGATTTACGCCGAATTGTCGTTGAGGAGTGGGACAATTTGGACCAACAGTGTCTTGATGAACTTGTGGATAGTATGCCACGACGAATACAGGCATGCATCAATGCAAGAGGACGTGCTACTGGGTATTAGAGGTAGTGGTGTGTACTGCAATCTGGACCACAAATGCTGAAAGTCTAGCTGTATGATGGTACAACATGCAATGTGTGGGTCTCATGAGCAATAAAACGAGCTGAAATGTTGTTTGTGTTGATCTCTATTCCCTTTGTATTTAAAGGTTCCGGAACTCTTGGAACCGAGGTGATGCAAAACTTTTGATGTGTGTATGTTTAGCCATTGATTAGACGGATATCTTTCTTCTATTGTACAGAGGGCCAGTTGTTTTAGATCATCTGTAGACACTTGTATTTCAATGGGGTTGACTGGCATACAGAGTGGTTCAAGTTTTATTTGCAGATTGCTCTTATTGATATATTCTTTGGCGAGACTTAAGGGATCTTTTTGTGTTTTAAGATTGAGGCTAGAAACTGGTTTTTTGATCCATGTCATTTGAGGTAGTCTTTGTATACTGAGATATGCATTGGCTGTTTGATCTCTTCTTCTATTGGTAAGTTGTGGATCTATAATTGCAAGGCGGTTATAGGTGTGGTTTTTATTGGGCCTGTTATGATTCGTAGGGAATTATTCTGACACTTCTCGAGGCGATCAATGTTTGACTGGGGTGCTGTAGAGATTACTTCACTGCCATATTTTATGATAGGTTTGATGTAAGTATTGTAGGTTTTGTTGAGTGTGTCTTGAGTGCTCCCCCAAGTAGTTCCTGCTAGTCTCTTCAGTAATTTCATCCGTTTGCTTACCTTATCCTCCACATGTTGTATGTGTTTGGTCCAGTTCAGCTTCTTGTCCATGATGATACCTAGGCACTTTGTACTTTCACTTTTTGGAAGGTCTTGATTACTAAATTTGAGACTGGAAGTTGGATTGTGGTGTCTCAGGGAGAAAAACTGGTATACTGTTTTGGTAGTATTGATTTCCATATTATTTTCAGTCCAGTTTATGAGTTTTATAAGTGCCTGGTTCATTCTGTGTTCAAGAAGCATTTGCTGATTTGGGCTGTTACATGCTGTGGCCCAAATGATAACATCGTCTGCAAACATGCTGATATTCACATTACCTACTTCCTTTATTGTTTTTGGAAGATCGTTGATGTACAAGTTGTGCTTGATTCAGCTCCTTGTGGGAGGCCTAGTTTTGGTTGCTTGCAACCTGAAGTTTTGATGTTGTAACAAACATTGATCATTCTTTGTGAAAGGAATCTTGAAAACCAGTTTAACATACATCCATTTACTTTGAAGTCAATAAGCTTCTTTAGCAGCATGTTTCGCCATACAGTATCACAGGCTCCTTTAAAATCGATGAAAACTGCAAGAACACTTTCCCTTTTCTATTATTTAAACTAGTTTCCATGATGGTTCCGTATTGACGTACTAAATAGTTTTAACAACAAATTGTATATCCGCCTTAGTCAATACATAAACGAAAATAAATTATAATTACACTTGCTCCTGGTACATGTTTCGGGGATTAATTGCTTTTATCCCCTTCATCAGCCAAGACAAATATCCGAAGAAAGATATACGATAGCGTAGCACTCAAAAAATAAATAGCTATTTAACTATGGTGCACCATATTAAGTTAAATAGCTATTTATTTTTTGAGTGCTACGCTATCGTATATCTTTCTTCGGATATTTGTCTTGGCTGATGAAGGGGAAAAAATCAATTAATCCCCGAAACATGTACCAGGAGCAAGTGTAATTATAATTTATTTTCGTTTATGTATTGACTAAGGCGGATATACAATTTGTTGTTAAAACTTTCCCTTTTGTTACAGGCTTCTTTAACAGCATGTGTAAATCTCATTATTTGGTGGGAGGAGGACCTATTTTGTATAAACCCTGCTTGTTCTTCTGAGAGAAGAGATTTTGTTTCCAAGTACCAGTTGAGTCTATTTGTAATCATCATTTCTAGAATTTTTACCAGAATGGAGGTAAGTGCTATAGGTCGGTACGAGGGGACTTGGTTTTTTGGCTTGCCTGGTTTTAAGATTGGAATGATGGTTGCTTTAGTCCAGTCTTTAGGTAGGTTATCATTTGACGTCCAAAATTTGTTGAAAATGTGTAGCAGTATGTTTAGAGCAGATGGACCTAGATTGTTTATGAATTCTGGGAATATCTCATCAGGTCCTGGTTGTTTTCTGACTTGTGTGTTCTTTATTGCTAACATTAACTCTTCCATTGAAAATTCATTGTTAAAGATATCGTCTGCATTGTTATTCATTAATTTTTTGACTATTTTTTGGAGAGTCTTGTCTTCTTTCTTTTTCTGTTTTAATAGTCTAATTGAAGTGAAATGTTTACAGAAGTGGTTTGCTATTTTATGACAGTCTGTAATTTCCTTATCATTTATCATAATAGGATTCAAAGGAGTGACTACGTATTTGTTATTTAGAGAATTGATAAGTTTGTGAGCTTTATTGCAGTCTGTCCTATAGTCAACTGTTGTTGGAAATGTGTTCCAAGATTCTCTTTTTGATATTGTTATTACTTGTTTTAATTTTGCTGTTGCTTGTCGCCATTTCCGTACATAATTTTGATCCTGAGTAAGTTCATCTGTTCTTCTTGCTTTGTCTCTGGCGGACTTAAGATGGTTCAATTCATCTGACCAGAAAGGTTTATATTTTATCTGAGCACCTCTGGGTATGCACAGTTTGGCTATGTCTTTTATGGCTGTAGTAAATTTATTCAGGATGATGTTAAGAGTTGCATCAAGATCAATTTCCGACATTTTAGTTTCAAGTTTGTTCCTGACATTTTCCCAGTCTGCCTTTTTAAAGTGATGTTAGGCCCCTTAAAACAACAATTATCATCATCATCATCATCATCCTTTTTAAAGTTCCACCGAATCTTCTGGTCTGCACTTTGAGCAGATTCACTGTATGATGTAATAGTAAGAAGGGACATTCTATGTCCACTGCCTGGATCTTCGAGTACTGATCGATGACTGTGGTTTGTAAGATCTGTTGAGACTAATATGAGTTCTGGGTTAGTTGTGGAACCAGAGTGGTGAATGAATGTTGCTGGGTCTTTGTTACTATATAATAGCTCAAGAGAGCTACTCTCTATAAGGTCTTTTATTGTTTTACCAGCTGAATTTGTGTAGTTGTAGCCCCAGACTGGAAAAGCTGCATTGAAGTCTTCTATAAAAATAGTAGCTGTTTTGATTTCTAAAAGGTGAAGATTCAGATTTTTATTGTTTGGAGGACCGTAAACACAGAATATTGTTATTTTCTTGTTGTTGATCCATATGGATAATTCGGTAATTTCTGATGTATCTGTTGGGTCCATTTCTTTTACAATTCTGAATTCTGACATGATGATGTTCTTCACTGCTGCAAATATTTCGCTTGCTATTTGTCTTGTTTTGAAGAGAGTGTAGATGGTATATCCTTGGATCTTTAAATATTGTATGTTTTCAGGTGTAGTGTTGGCTTCATTGATTAGAAGGATGTCTATGTCTCTGTCTATCATGATTTTCTTTACTTCTTAAAGTTTCTTTGTTGATAGACCACCTGCATTCCATTGCAGTATTCTTACTTTGTGTTGTTTTGCTCTGAAAAGAGCAGTTTTATTTGTTTGCATTTGTTTGCTCATGTTTCTATACTCTGGAACGCTTTTGCCAAAATTGTTACTCGTTTAGCACCACCCAGGGGACACGTACAGCTTAAGGTATGCTGCGGACTTGAGAAACTTCATCGTCAGCCTGAATTTACGTGCGGTAGGGTGGCCAGGGCCTTTCCGCTCCTCCCTATGTTGGCCAACAGTGCGCAGTACGTAGAACCGGTATACCATCCAAGTTCCGACCACGCCCAATGTTCCTGAAGAGCGGAGTTCTCATGGGATATGGTGTTTCAACACGGCCAATTTGTAAGTCTTGCTTTTCTATTCATATTATTATTTGCGCTGAGGAAGGGCACAATGTGGCTGAAATCGGTACAGTAAAAAGTAACAAGAAGTTCCGTGACGATCTAAAGAGCCTACTTTTCTTAAAGTTAAGTTTCATGCCAATGATTAATCTACAGTATATGAACCTATCTAGAATAATGACGAAATTCAGTTTGTAATATCGAAATGTCTAATTAGTTCGAAATATACCTGGTATAATGCAGTCTAATAGAGCATTAAAGTTGGCAGCCCTGGTGACTGAATATATTCTTAGTTTCATCTCTTAAGGTACAGAATAAAAAAATGGTTGAAGTCCAATGGACGTTACACGCAGTTAGACATTGGATCTATCAGCACGCGTAAAAGTATGTTGGCAACAATGTCATGCGTGTGCTGGTCACAAATATCCTAATCTGAAATATTATGATATCTTGTGCCAATTTTGGACGAATTCCATTTCTTAGTATAGAAGTTACATGTATTTTAATATTGGACCTATCAGCAGGCATGTTGGCAGCACTGACTTATATTAATTATTCCAAATTAATCTAGAATGTCAGGTGCTATACGCGTGCAAAGTATAGGGCTGTTGGCTTGCATAATTCGTGATATATTGATATTAGATTAAAGAAATATAGACAGCATTTATTAACAGTTGGCAGCCCTGATTGCTCTTAAGAATACTTATAGTCATATCAGTTATGTTACACATAGCACATACGAAATTTGGTTGAAATCCAACTGATAGTATAGAAGTTACATGTATTTAAGAATTGGCCCTATCAGCAGGCTTAGAATCACGTTTGTAGAATTGAAGTATATAAGTTACTCCAAAATTAATCTAAAATGTCAGGTACTATACGTGTGCATCGTTTAAATCTGTCGGCTTGCATACTTTCTGATATATTGGTATTTGGATAAAAGAAAAGAGAGAGCCATTATTAACAGTTGGCAGCCCTGGTGGCTCAGTCATATCTGTTTATGTACACATATTACATACAAAATTTGGTTGAAATCCAATGATAGTGTAAGAGTTATAGGCATTTAAAAATTGGACCTATCACAAGGCTTAAAATTATTTTGGCAACACTGTCATGTATGGCCTCTTGGAAATTAAACTGAAATAATGTTATCTACACCTGTGCCATTTTTCGAATAGCTCCCATGCATACCTTCCAAGATATCCAACATGGAGCTCAAATTTCTAGTGTGTTTTTTCAGCAGTTGGTAGCACTGACATTTTCAAATATGGACGTGAGATATTCCGGTATACATCTTTACTCAACCTAATTTTGGTTTCGATTTCTGCAGCCGTTTAGGAGTTGATAGGGACACACACACACACACACACACACACACACACACACACACACACACACACACACACACACAGCCAGCCAGCCAGCCAGACACAGAAGGACAGACAGACAGACACTCACACACACACACACACACACACATTTTCCCGGATCGATCTCATAAGTCTACTTTTTCCTCATTTTTGCAAAATATTAAAAGTAGGCTAAAAATTATTATTGAACACCAAACTACGGCTCCTCAGGTGCTGTGTTCTCAGTTCTCTTGTATGGTGTAGAAACATGGACCCTTACAAAGGCTACCACTGTTAGACTTGAAGCCTTTGAACTATGGCTTTACAGAAGAATACTGAGAATATCATGGATTCATAAAGTTTCAAATCAGTAAGATCTACGCAGAGTTGAAAAAAAAGACCAGAACTGATCACCATCATTAAGTGTCGTAAACTACAGTACCTTGGTTACATTATGAGGAATCAAAAAAGGTATGAGCTGCTTCAACTTATATTACAAGGGAAAATAGAAGGAAAGAGATCGCCCGGCAGAAGGAGAATTTCCTGGCTCGACAACCTTAGAACCTAGTTCAACAAAAGCTCTGAAGAATTGTTCCGAATTGCCACAGATAAAGCCAGAATAGCCATGCTGATCGCCAGCTTCCGAAACGGACAGGCACGCGTAGAAGAAGAAGAAGAAGGTTTTAAACCTTCGGGACTTATTATACTTCGCCAATAAGGAAAGAAGTAATTGATACCACATTATCAGTTACGATAAAGCCATCGAACGAGTTTAGCCTATTCGTATACATATCTAGGGTGCTACGTGAATGACCAATGGGACTGCAGCATGAAATCAAAACTCGCATTGAGCAAGCCAGGGGTGTCTTTATCAAAATGAAGAATCTGCTGTGTCACCGAGATCTTAGTCTGAGAACGTGACTACTTGCCCTCAAGTGTTACATAATTCCCATACGAGGGATGGACGTTAACCAAAACCTTGGAGAAGAAGTTGGAAGCATTCGAAATGTGGCTGTATCGTCGCATGCTTCGTATATCGTGGACCAAGAAGGTAAGAAACACCGAGGTGCTGGATCGGATGGGCATGGAGATGGAGGTGCTCTACAACATCAAGCGACTGAAGCTACAATATTTTGGACACGTGATTCGAAATAACAAGTACAGACTCCAGCAACTAATCACGGAAGGCAAGATTGAAGGACGGCGCGGACCACGGAGGAGGAGGTTATCCTGGCTCAAGAATGTGCGGGAATGGTTTGAACTTGATTCAGCATCTCCTCTTCGAACGGCAACCTCGAGGGAAGGGATTGCAATGATGATCGCCAATCTTCGACGCGGAGACGGTACAAAAAGAAGAAGAAGAAAGAACAGGGGTAACATTTTCATTTCATGTTCAGGTCATTTTCATGTCACATTATACGAGTATTCGCTGGAGAATCTTGAACTCCAACGACAAACAATTAAATTGTGAACTACAGAGAGTTTGTTTTATATGCGACGGGGACCCTCGCTTGCCCACTCACCCGCGTTGCGCGTCTGTCTCCCTCAAGCACTTTGCCGTTATGCGGCACTTGCGCAGCACTGAGTCATTGAGTATAGGAATTTATACTTTAATTTGCACTTCAATGTGATCCTTGACCAATTTTTTGACGAACTGACTTACGGAGAGTGATTGTCAACTTATTTTCAACAAGATTTTGCCACTGCTCACACTGCCGAAGCATCCATGACAGAATTGCGTCGCATTTTCGGTACTAGGATTATAAGTCGGAACGTGTGGCCCCCGCGAAGCCCAGACTTACCACCATGTGACTTATCTGTGGGGGACGCTTAAAAATAGAGTGTATGCAAGAAACCCTCACACTATAAATGAGCTTAAAGGCTATATTACAGCTGCAATACAGTCAATCGGTGCTGAGGATGTTCAAAAAGTAAAGGACAATTTCATAAAGAGGTGCCAGCGATGTGTAGCAGTGAATAGCGAACATTTTCAGCACTAGCTGTGAACTAGGTATAAGTACAAATTCCTATTGTTACGAGAGCGGGGTTGCTTCATTCCCTCTCGCATGACTTACAGCCGCCTGAGGCTACCTCTAGTCTCTGTCGGCCGGCTACTTACGCAGCGGGAACAAAGACATGGTCTGGAATGTTCCCGGCGTACCTGGTGATGGAACTCTCGGGAGGAGCCGTGAACTCTCCTACTCTGGAAACGTCCATTGAGTCACCACCCTCCCTATATAAAGCGGCCCCACCAGCGAGGGAGGGACTGTGTCTGAGCTAGTGCGTGTTTTTTTTTACCTGTGCGACAGTAGTGTGGCGACGTGACGTGCGAAGTTACGAAACCCAAGTGAGGCTGATTCTCCAGACAGCGAGGCAGTGTGAATCATACGGAGGGACTGAGTTTTGAGGAGTGTGTACTTACCTAGTGCGACAGAGATATTGTGGTGAATTGCGAAACGCAGTGGACTGTTCCCTAGCCAGCGGACAGCGAAGCAGTGTGTAAAATAACTATAGTTTGTGTACAAGGCAGAGTTGCAGGTATTAATAACGAGGACAGTAGTGTGAACTTAGGCCAAGTGTGGAAGCTATAGTGACTAGTAGTGTTTTATGAAGTGAGACTGTGTGTGTGTGTGTGCACGTTGTATGTTTGTAGACCTGTAATAAAACTAATATTCTTTAAAGGACCAATTGTGTTGTGCTTTCACCCACCGTAATCCAGTTAACGAACTTGCCACTAGGGGCAACACTTAACACTATACTCAGTGACTCAGTGCGCGCGAGCGCCGCATAACGGCAAAGTGCCTGGCGGGAGACAGACGCGCAACGCGGGCGAGCGGGCAGGCACGGGTCCCCGTCGATTATAAAACAAACTCTCTGTATATTCTAGCGCGCCTGCCTCTTCACAGACCATAACCCCACGAGTGTAGCGGACTTGACCTACCACATTCTCCTCGTCGCTCTCTAAGCTGGTAACAAGTGCCCCTGGTTGCTGTTGCTGTAGCCCAGGGAGCACACTTGGTTTCGGTGGCACGATGAAGCTCTCGCGGCGAAGACTGCGTCGAGTGTTCCTCACGGGTGTGATCTTGGCGATGGGTGCGAAGAGGCCGTGCTGTGCGCGACACGTGAAGTAGCGAGTACCTCGCACGAAGCCATCGTGCTGTCCGGCCGGTTCGTCCAACTCCACGCCACACCAGAGGCCGGGTTCGCCGAGGAAGGGTCCCAAATACCGCAGGACTCCCACCTTGGCTTGATTCACACACACCCTCTGGCCTAGCTTCAACGTGCAGGCGTCATCACCCGACAGGGGAGAAGAGGTCGTCATTGGCTCCCACAGATCAAAATCCTGCAAGCCAAAAAACGTACCCTGAAAATTCTAGTTTAACATAAAATAATAATGATATTGTTGGAGGGGCCTGACTATAAGTTATCAGCTCATAATGGTTTGGACGATCATAAAAATGATGGGGTATGGAAATAATACAGAAACAGTATATTTGAGGAAAATATAATACAGTGAAACCCCTCAAATCCGAACCCCGGAAATCCGAAATCCCGGGTAATCCGAACGACTTCTTTCCGACAATTTTAAGTTAGAAAAACACACGCAAAAAAGAGAAAATTATTTAGTCATAAAACAATTATATATTCGACATTATAACCTTAATTTACATAATTATTTGAGAAATTAACAAAGAAGTACAGTTAACATACCTGACAAACACGCTACAAACTTATCTCATCCAGGATTGAAAAACGGAATAGTTGGTTATTGTAATTCCTCAGGTTAATCACTTTGCAAAAACAATGAAATAACAATAGAAACACACAAAATATCACGTAATCTTTCACTGGAAATCAGTTATCTTCAATTGTCGAAGTGATGAAAATCTTCCCGCGGTGACAATTGAGCGCGAGCGTCGAATGAACATGACATCGTTTGGCGTGGCTGCAGCGTGATGTTCTACGAAGCGCAATGCAACGTCAAGAGCAGATGCAGCTTCAGTATAAGTCACATTGCCTGTCGAAGTTTCTTCATCCTCACTGTCACTAGCCTATCTCGCTCAATGTACAGTCCGATACCGTAACGAGGGCTTGTTATTATGTTAGGTTATGCAAATTTCTCGGATAATCCGAACAAATTGAAATCCGAACAGGCTACAGCCCCAATTAGTTCGGATTTGAAGGGTTTCACTGTATGTATCTGTTTTGATCGGCTAGTGCCTTGTTTATGTAAATAAATAAATAAATAAATAAATAGATAAATAGATATATGAATAAATAGATAGATAAATATATAGAAAGAAATAGATAGATAATATATAGACAGATAACAGATAAACAGAAAGATATATAGATAAGTAGATAAATAGATATATAGATAAGTAGATAAATAGATACATAGATAGTGAGATGAATGGATAAATACATACATACATATACAAATAGATAAATAGGTAGATAAATAAATAGATAAATAAATAAATAGATAGTCAAATGGATAAATAAATAAATAAATAGATAATCAAATGGATAAACAGATTATAAAATAAATAGATGTATTGATACATAAATAGATAAATAAATAATAGATAAACAGATGGATAAATAGATACATACATAGACAGATACATAGATAGATAGATAAATAAATAAATAAATAGATATAAAATCGATAGTCAAATGGATAAATAGATAAATAAATAAATAAATAAATAAATAAATAGACAAATAAATCGATAGTCAAATGGATAAATACATAGATAGATACATAGATTAATAAAAAATAAATAAATAATGGATAAACAGATAGATAAATAGATAATGCATAGACAGATAAATAGATAGACACATAGATAGATAAATAAATAGATAGATAATAGACAAGAGGAAGGAAGATGGGAAAGGAGGGAAAAAGAGGACTTACACCAACAGTTTGGGAAAGCTGATGTGGGTAGTCTCATCAGAGGAAGACGACTCCAGTGGCTGGGACATATCGTAAGAGCGGCGGAATCTATCCCTAGCAGAGTGTTTAATGCTCAACTGATTGGCAGACGCCCAAGAGGCCGGCCGAGGACGAGATGGAAGGAAGGATGGGGTGATGAGAACGTTGCAGCAGGTGGAACCAACAGCAGTACTGGATGATGCAATGGATAGAAGTAATGGAACGGCATTTGTAACAAATACTTGAGATTGTGATTGGGATAAAGATCCTTCCTGTGTGATTGAGTAGGATAGTGTTATGCAATGTTGCATATTTAATGTGTGTGTTATGTTTCTTTGCTTTCTGTTATGGGCCTAAATGGCCTGCTAGGTACAATAAATGATGATGATGAAATAATAATAGATAAATAGATAGATAAATAGATAGATATATAAATAGACAGATAAATAGATAAATAAATAGATCAACAGATTGATAAATGAATAGATAAATCCATAGACAGATAAATAGATAAATACATAGATCAACAGATTGATAAATACATAGACAGATAAATAGATAAATACATAGATCAACAGATTGATAAATACATAGATCAACAGAATGATAAATGAATAGATAAATACTTAAACAGATAAATAGATAAATACATAGATCAACAGATTGATAAATACATAGATAGAGAAATAGATAAATACATAGATCAACAGATTGATAAATACATACAGATAAATAGATAAATACATAGATCAACAGAATGATAAATACATAGATATAGAAATAGATAAATACATAGATCAACAGATTGATAAATACATAGATCAACAGAATGATAAATGAATAGATAAATACATAAACAGATAAATAGATAAATACATAGATCAACAGATTGATAAATACATAGATCAACAGAATGATAAATGAATAGATAAATACATAAACAGATAAATAGATAAATACATAGATCAAAAGATTGATAAATGAATAGATAAATACATAAACAGATAAATAGATAAATACATAGATCAACAGATTGATAAATACATACAGATAAATAGATAAATACATAGATCAACAGAATGATAAATACATAGATAGAGAAATAGATAAATACATAGATCAACAGATTGATAAATACATAGACAGAGAAATAGATAAATGCATAGATCAACAGAATGATAAATACATAGATAGAGAAATAGATAAATACATAGACAGATAAATAGATAAATACATAGATCAACAGAATGATAAATGAATAGATAAATACATAAACAGATAAATAGATAAATACATAGATCAACAGATTTATAAATGCATAGATAGAGTAATAGATAAATACATAAACAGATAAATAGATAAATACATAGATCAACAGATTGATAAATACATAGATAGAGAAATAGATAAATACATAGATCAACAGATTGATAAAGACATAGATAGAGAAATTGATAAATACATAGATCAACAGATTGATAAATACATAGATAGAGAAATAGATAAATGAATAGATAAATACATAGACAGATAAAAAGATAAATACATAGATCAACAGATTGATAAATGAATAGATAAATACATAGACAGATAAATAGATAGATAATAGACAAACAGATACATATATAAATAGATAAATAAATAGATAAACGACAAAATATAACTAGAAAAATCGATAAATAGATAATAGATAAACAGATGCTAAATAAAGATATAAATAAATAGATAGATAGCCTCAATAAATAGATAACAGATAAATAGATAAAAAGATAGATAAATAAAAATATAAAAAGATGAATAGATATTAGTTTGTTATTGTTTTAAGGGGTGAACTATGAGGTCATCTGTCCCTAAGATAAATAGATAAATAAGTTTCTTTCAATACCCTCCCCCCCCCCCCAATTTATAGGCCTACAAGAAAAAGCGTGTTATTTTGTGATATTTCTCTCAGGTATATACGATAAATACTTGTTTTCCCACTGAATGTAATTGTACACAATTTGTGTTGACCGACTGAAAAGTATAAATTGATAGTTAACACAAATTGTTATCACATTATAAAATTTAAAAAGCAACTGTATTCTTATAGAAAAGTATTGGAAGAGGAATGAATTGTTACTTCTACCATTGCAACTGTAATGCAGATAAATAGATACGGTAAATGCATAAATAATAATAATAATAATAATAATAATAATAATAATAATAATAATAATAACGTATGGCCTCGGGTGCCAGGTGCAAGCTTTGTTAATTGACGCCCAGAGGGCAACTTGCATGTCAAATTGTATCGCACCTTGAAGCGCTATGCAAGTCAAGGAGGTTAGATATCTTAGCTCCTTAACACCATAGCGCTTTCTAGTAGAGAAATGAGGAACTTTGTGTTGGCGGAAAATCCAAAGAGTAATTTTGCCATTATGAACACGGCCTACTGAATTCAAATGTTTTTTTTAACATCGTATGACATGCGTATCGTGATTTTTGTTGCCTTTCAAAAATCACTTTCCACGGTAGGAGTGCACCCGCAAGCTTTGGGTTGGCAGTACGACACGATAACCACTTACCCACCGTGGCAAGCGATAAACAGATGTTTGGCAAGGCTGCAACTTATCACCCATACATTGAACAAGCAATGAAGGAAATTAGAGAAAAAAATTAAAGTGGGAGTGAAGAATCAAGGAGAAATATTTTCAACTCGGAGATTTGCTGATGACATAGTCATCTTGGCCGACACGCCTGAGGATTTGAATGAGTTTTTGAATGGTATGGACTCCGTCTTGAGGAAAGAATTCATGATAAAAATTAATAAATGTAAAACAAAAATATTGGAATGCAGCCGAAGTAAATCAGAAACCTCAATGGACATCAAAATGGTGGGTGAAAAACTAAAGGCAGTAGGAGACTTCTGTTACCTTGGAAGCAAAATAACCTGTGATGGACGAAGCAAAGAGGATACAAAAAGTACGTTGGCTCAGGCAAGGAAAGCATTTCCACAGAAAGGGAATCTGTCGACATCAAATATAGATTTAGGTATTAGGAAGTCATTTTTTAAAGTCTTTGTCTGGAGCGTGGCACTCTATGGAAGTGAAACTTGGAAATGTGGTGTTACAGTAGAATGATGAAGATCAGATGGATAGATACGGTTACAAACGAAGAGGTATTAGGACGAGTGGGAGAGGAGATATGTTTCTGGCGACTGCTAATGAAGAGAAGAGATACGTTGGTATGACACATACTAAGACACCCAGGAATAGCAAGCTTAGTTATGAAAGGTAGGGTCGAGGGGCAGACCAAGGTTAGAATATGTTAAACAGCTTGCCTCGGATGTAGGGTGTGGTAGCTATGTAGATATGAAACGATTAACTCAGGACAGGGAGCCATGGAGAGCTGCATCAAACCAGTCAAAAGACTGAAGACTCAAACAACAGAATATAACTGTAACTAATTTTGAAGAGTAACGGTAAGTGTAACTTAGTTGCATTTATAAAGTAACTAAACCGACCATGATGAATATTAAGCTCCACACTGTTCGTACTTACCCCTATCGATTCAGTAGGACTGAATGCTATCGATCGTTCGGGAGTCACTTCCTTGCCACCCTTCGGTTTCGGCGTCCCATTCTCGTTGACGAGAGATAAATTCCCCGGTCGTTTCTGCGTCTCGAGTGAAGAAACTCCAGCCTCAGGAATTAAGGTAGTAGTCACATCTGCTATTTTATACAAAACAGGTGAGTTATAAACGTCAACATTGGATTTATGACTGAGGCACTGAGGAGAAGTGATCCTTTGAATTTGGTTGTACGCATCTGGAACAACTCTCCGTGGTTTCACACTAGGATATCTTTGATTCGTAGAAAATTTTGTTTGGTGTTTGGTTGTTACCGGAGTCCGTTGTTGTTCTGGGGAGGGGAACTGAGCATTATCAGCGTCAACAGGGTATGTCGCCTGATTTAATTTTGCACTGTAACAAGGTTTATCATAATGAGTGCTCCTTAATAAATGGGCACTAGATGTTTCAAAGGTTTCGTTGATATCTTGTACACGCTGACTAGGTACGAAAGTCAAGTCAGTATCCCGTCCTGATTCACTAGTTACTGCATCTTCGTCAAATCGTGCCTTAGAACTGACCTTTACGGTATCGCAATTCACCTTAGATCCACGTAATGTTGACACTGGTGTCCGGTAGGCAGCACAATCTAACGTCCTATTAAGGACTCTCGTTGCATCACTGGGAGTAAATTGATCTGATTTCGAAGTGCAGTTAGTGTCCTCTTGGTTAGAAGCTATGACAGTAGTATCAGTAGAATCCTTGCTGCCGTCAGATGTGTCAGTGAAGTTACTAACATCGTTTGAGCTACTACGACATCCGCGTTCATCGAACACTGAATTGGAGATGATTTTATGCGTAGTGTCGAGAGAGCGTCGTTTTATAACTACGGTGGTGTTTGGGGAACCCTGAGGCTTTGTGAATGAGGAGTAAAGTTTGTGTTTTAACGCACGAGGACTAGTATCTGGAGTGATATTACGGGTCTGATTTCCTAAGTCATACGTAGCATTGATAGCTTGTCCTGCAATTTTGACGTACGTCACATTTACCGGAAGCTGTTCCGCAGCAGAAATCGTTGTGTTGACGGAGCCTTGGTCAGTAACGTCTGATGATATTGCACAATACCGATGGCTAGCCTCGTAACCGAAATCCGTTGGACGCAGTTCGGTGCTCAGTGATGGTTTGTGCTGGACATCACATCCACCACCAATGTCGTCAGACGACGTCCCATGATGACTGGTGGGAGTCTTGGCAAGGTGAGTTCTTTGATTGTTGTCTAGGATTTCTACTTTACTCCCAGGTTCGGGAGCTGCTATCTGGATGGAGTCATTGCAGCTCACTGTGACGACTCCTTCTCCAACTCCTCTCTGTATTCCTATTCTAGAAGCTGGAATCTTTCGAGGGATCCTCAAGCCAGTCGAAGAAGATGTCGGCAATTCCTGTTGAGGCACAACTCGTGGCTTGACGGAGAACACAGGGATGCGGCTTTGGCCCGGCAACTGAAACAAACAGAATAATTGAGAATTAGACTACGGTATTGTTGCATAAATTATTAAGTTTCATGATCTTAGTGTTGTTTTATGGGGTGGAACAGCGTAGAATAATAATCTCTTGTCAATTTTGAAATGTTGCCCTAGCGCACTCCGTACCATTTTATTTATTCGTGTCTAAAGCACTTACAATGTATGAAGTTAAATACATAAAATTTTACATTAGTTGACAGTTCATTTACACTGCTGCTACTCAGAAGTTTGCAACCTCTATTGCATTTGGTGTTGCATGTACCAAGTCTTCCAATGTGCAAGTTGTTGGGCAGTGGCTACATTGGAGCAGGTGGGGGGAAAGTCTGCATTACACCACATTCACACAGCGGCGACTCCAAATTGAAACCCCATTTAATTAAATTACTCTTGCATTTAGTAACTCTACCGTACCATAAAGCAGATGATCAGAGAGCAGAAACCGTAGCTTTATCGGTCTATGCGAGGTTCAGCTTTCCTTTCGGTTTAACAAGGGAAGTATCGATGCTTATGATAATTGTTGTTTTAAGGGGCCTAACATCTAGGTTATCGGCCCCTAATGATTTGGGGGATCGTGAAGATGACAATGAAATGTTAACTACAGTATAACTAAACCTAACTACTAACTTATATACTAGAAGAAGAAATGGAGAACCAAAGGAGAATAAGGCAAATAAAGGACAGGAGAAAAAGAAATGCCCTCAACCCACGAAGAATGTGGATTGAGGGACTTGGAAGGAAGTAGAGCCATGAAAGGCAGTTAGGAAAGTGAAAGAGGAGAGGGTCCGCCCCACAGGTAATGGAAAGAGGGGGAAAAACCGGACCCAGCTCAGGAAGCCCCCGGGGTCGCCAACTCCCGAACCCACCAGCAGTGAGCCCCTGAGGGTGTAGCAATATCCAGGGTGCACCAGAAGAGGTGGGGCTACATACACCCGGCCTCCGTGAGGGCCTTGAGCAGAAGGCAGGAGATAACAGGAAAAGAAAAAGAAGGCTGACCCCTCGCAGAAGGAGGGTATCAGAAAAGATGAGACAAGGGCCAATTAAGGCGGGAAATGAAGACACTCCCTAGGCCTCGGATACCCTAATACCGTCGGTGTCGGAAGAGAACAAGTGTTGACCAAGTGAGGTCGACAGGAAAGAAGACAGAGAGGAGCCCGGCACAAGTAAGTGGAAGCAATGCCGGACTCAGCTGAGGCCCCGTGGTCGCCAACCCACGTCCCACAAGATGTGAGCCCCTGGGGGAAAGGGAAGTATCAGGTAAGACAGGTGGACTTGGTGGACGCAATCGTTGCACTGTAAGAGGACTACGTGCGGAAATCAGCTGCCAGATTGAACTGAAAGGCTCCGAAATCATGTGGCGAATCTCTCATATAAATCAATGGGAGGTAGCGAGTACCGTACATGTTGCAAGGGACAGCCCTGATGGCCCAGGAACTCAAGGCCGGTGGGAAGCAGCCGCATGCTCCAGTCAGCCTCGCTACAACTCCGAGTGCCACAGGGATGTCCAGCTCCTCCAGCCGTCATGCCTGCGTACCAGGATGTTTGGTACGATTTGATGATGATAATTGTTGTTTTAAGGGGCCTAACATCTAGGTTATCGGCCCCTAATGATCTGGGTGATAGCGAAAACAAGAATGAAATGGAAACTAGAACGAAAATTAAGTGAGACAGAAAATACTTACAAAAAGGAACTCAGATTGATACAACTCACAAAAATGTTCTTACAAAAGGGAATTTTGAACGAAAAGATTCACAAAAAGAATAGATTGAAAAACACCCACAAAATGTAGGCTAGTTCAAAATAGGCCTACGTACAAAATGCAATGTAGCGTCGAAATACTTACAAAATGCAACTGAAATTCAAAATACTTACAAAATGCAAATGAGATCGATAAATGTACAAAATGCAATTGAGGGTCAAAATATTTACAAAATGCAATTGAAACTGAAAATACACAATGCAATTCAAGATTGAAAGAAGCCAGTTCCAATCCAAAGTATGCACAAAGTGCAATCGAAATTCAAAATACTTACAAAATGCAATTGAAAATGAAAATGCGTACAAAATGTACGTTAGATTCAGACGACTCATGTGGATTGACAATACTTACAAAATGCAATTTAGATTGAAAATACTTGACAAAATGTAATTTAGATTCAAAATACCCACAAAATGCAATTGAGAATCAAAATATTTGCAAAATGCCCACCAAACAAAATGCAATTTAGATTTAAAATTCTTTCGAAACGCGGTTTTGGTTGAAAATACTTACAAAATGCAATTGAAATTCAAAAAACTCACTATAATGCCCTGAAACCTACATTGAAAGACTTACTAAAAAGCAATTTAGATTGTCAATCTTTACAAAATGCAATTGAGGTTGAAAACAATCGCGAGATGTAATGCAGATCGGAAAATACTTACAAAATGCAACGTAGATTAAAAATACCTACAAAAAAAATCGCGAAAAGGGAATTTAGATACACGGGGAACCAAGTAACAAAAACAGTGCGGGAATCTTAAAGAGAAAAGGAAATATAATGAAAAGAGGAGAGGAGAGGGTCCTCCCCAAGGTTAAGGGACAAAAGGGGAAAACGGACCCAGCTCAGGAATCCCTCGGGGTCGCCAACTCCCGAACTCACCAGCCGGGAGCCCCTGAGGGTGTAGCATTATCTAGGGAGCACCAGAAGTGGTGGGGCTACAAACACCCTGCCTCCTTGAGGGCATTGAGCACCAGGCAGGAGATAACATGGAAAGAAAAAGAAGGCTGACCCCTCGCAGAAGGAGGGTATCAGAAAAAATGAGACAAGGGCCAATTAAGGCGGGAAAGGAAGAGACTCCCTAGGCCTCGGATACCCTAATACCGTCGGGGTCGGAAGAGAACAAGAGTTGACCAAGTGAGGTCGACAGGAAAGAAGACGGATAGTAGCCCGGCACAAGTAAGTGGAAGCAATGCCGGACTCAGCTGGGGCCAAGTGGTCGCCAACCCACGTCCCACTAGATGTGAGCCCGGGGGGGGGGGGGGGGGGGTTGGTACGATTTCGAAGCCTTGAAGTTCAATCTGGGGACTCCAGCTGAGTCTGGCATTGCTTCCACTTACTTGTGCAAAGCTCCTCTCCGTCTTCTTTCCTGTCGACCTTCCTTGCTCAACTATTGTTCTTTTCAGACCCCGACGGTATTAGGGTATCCAAGACCTAGGAAGTCTCTTCCTTTCGCGCCTAAATCGGCCCTTGTCTCATCTTTCCTGAAACTCTCCTTCTTCGAGGGGTCAACCTTCTTTTTCTTTTCGTGTTATCTCCTCCCTTCCGCTCAAGGCCCTTAAGGAGGCAGGGTGTGTGTAGCTCCACCACTTCTGGTGCACCCTGGATATTGCTACACCCTCAGGGGCTCACGGCTGGTGAGTTCGGGAGTTTGCGATCCCGAGGGATTCCTGAGCTGGGTCTGTTTTTCCTCCTTTTCCACTGACTTTGAGGCGGGCCCTCTCCGCTTTCCCCCTTTCCTATCTGCCTTTCATGGTTCCCCTTCCTTCCAAATCCCTCAATCCTCACTCTTCGAGGGCTGAGGGCATTTCTTTTCTTCCAGTCCTTTATTTGCCTTATCCTTTATTTGTTTACCATTTCTTCCTCTAGTATGTAAGTCTGTAGTTAGTATTAGTTATAGTTTTCATTCTCACCGCATCTTTCACTATCAACCAAACCATTAGGGGGCGATAACCTAGATGTTAGGCCCCTTAAAACAACTATCATCATCATCATCATCATCATCATCAGTTCAATCTGGCATGTTGTCCTCTTGTAGTACAACGATTGCGTCCACAAAGTTTCAAGATAAGCTTTGACCTGTCAGGTCTCCAGAGCTATAAGATCTGCACACCCACTTAAAATGTGGGTCACGGTGAATACGGCTCCACAACTGCTAACTCTTGCAAGCTGGAATCTCTTCTCATCAGAAATCATTGTTTGAGTGAGTGGGGATGAGGATTTTAATAAGGCTAAGGAATGAAAGAAGTATAGAATATACATTTATTTCATCTTCAAGGTGGAGACGTTCACTGTAGTATCACATACTAAATGTGCATTGATGTTCGACTATGTCAATACAGTATGTAAATATTATATGTCAGATAACTGTTTCATAATGGGGGTCATTAAAGTACTACTTTTCATTATAACACAGTTTTTCCAACCAATCAGAGCTCAATGTTTTCATTCATTGACCAATTAAGTAAGGATAGCTCTCACATGTACTCAAAATCCAACATGTCGGACATGAATTACATGATTGAAAGTTGACAATGTGGCCTAGCCTATATTGGATCAACCATTGTAGTCACAATGCATAAACAAACTGGGAAATATTGAAAAAGAAATAGCACTGTACCTTAATATCCGCAACTCCAATTTCTACACATTCGTAAGATTTCGCCGACAATATTAGGGAGTCATGGAGGAAGCAGGCATATTACATTCGTTCCAAGGAAATTATAATACAGCTCTCATTTCGTTAAATGGATTTCTTAAGCGAAACTTTTCCGCCAGGTGTCATGACTGGTCTATGTGGGACTACTTTGATTTGCATTCCGTTGACATTCTATAAACAAATCGAATTTGAAGAATAACAAGTTCATAATACGATACATTTTAATTTTAAAGCGGTGTAACATCCTATTTTGTGTTATTTCAAGTAAAATAACAAAATGATCCCACTTAGTACCTTTGCGCTATCTTTTGGCGCTAGTTCAGGATATTCCTAATGTACAATAAACAATGTTTCAAAGCCTTGGAAACATTACATTGAGGAGGTCTTTGATCCTTACTGGGAACACAGCGCATGCGCTCTGTTCACTAAACTAAACTCAGGTGATTGAATCTCGACAGATATTTTTGAATATTTCTGTTCGAATATAAAATAAAGTTATAATTATCGTGTCGAACATAAACAGTCGTATGCAACTCGCCTATAATGGTAATTAAGATACTAGTATGGAAATTATAAAACTTGCTTCGCTCGTCTTATTAACATATTCGTGTCTTAATTATTGCCATTATAGGCTCGTTGCATAATGTACTATTACCTCTACTCATTTTGGGAAAAAACCTCTAATTTGTCATCTCGCTGTTTTCAATAGGGGAAGATTACATTTTGGCCCTTTAAACAATCTCTATCGCAATTACTTCAAAGGTCCAGGGAATATATACTACTAATTATTATTTTCATATCGGAAACGTACATATATATACACTGCGGACAGGCCAACAAGGACCACGCAAATATCACTTCTTTATAGGTCTAGTTTCCTTCTTTCTCTTCCAGAAGTCTTTGATCCTGGTTGACTGCGCGGCTCTTCTTTCAGCAGTCCATTCTCCTCTGTTGAGATTCTTCTTCTCCCCGACAAGAATTTTGAGGCCAACATTTTTTTTCTGTTCTCTATTCGATTCAGACAATCTTCTTCAGTAATTTTGAATTTTTGAAGTTCTTTCATTTGTTTTACATAGCCTCCTTGCCCTTTATAGTTGCAGATTTTATCAAAAATTGGTTTGTTTAACCTTGAGCAATCCATGCGGATCATATGTCCGTAGAACTGAAGTCGCCGTTTTCTGATCATCACTTGAAGGTTGTCGATTTTACTATAAATTTCTGCTTTGGATATCAGTCTATAACCTTCCTGTGTTTTCCTAGGACCATAAATCCTTCTTAAAATTCTTCTTTCTATCTTGAGCAAATTCTCCATTCCGGTTATATATTTTGTAGTATCCATGCCGTACAAGATGACTGGTCTAACAACTGTATTAAAATGTCGTAATTTTGCATTGATAGACAGGTTCTTTTTATTGTATATATTTTTTGTACACAAATTTAATCTTTCCAATTTCCCTTTTTTGTTCTCAATTGCCAATTTATCCGTCCCATTGCTACTAATTATTTCTCCAAGATATTTAAATCGGTCAGTGACCCTGATGCTCCCATAATTTGTTTTTGTCATTTTCTTAGTGTATTTCTGATACATACATATTATACACAGTTATATCATTTTTGCCAAAAACTTGGACACTTCCAATGCTTTTTCTGTTCCTTGATAAAGATCCTCTTCTGTACAGGAGGCTGGACATAGTCGGCATTGAAGCATATGTTGAACAGTCTAGTCTTCTCCCCAGTAACTATGAATATTATCTTGATCAGTGTAGTCCCATTAGCCTTTGATCTGCCAACTCCTGATCTCAGTCTATTATTCAGGGACTTACAAGTCGTCCATTCCTCGTCGTAGACAGGAGGTGAAGATTCAGAGACTCTTTTGCAACCAGGGGGAAGGTAGTTCGTAGCCTTCCATAGTTGCAACCTAGCTTTTTCCAACAGAGGTGCTGTTGTTGTTGTTGTTTGAGTCTTCAGTCTTTTGACTGGTTAGATGCAGCTCACCATGCCTTCCTGTCCTTAGCTAATCGTTTCATATCTGCGTAGCTACCCCACCCTACATCCAAGGAAATCTGTTTAATATATTCTAACCTTGGTCTACCACTACAGCTCTTGTCCTCGACCCTTCCTTCCAAAATTAAGCTTGCTATTCCTAGGTGTCTTAGAAAATGTCTTACCAACCTATCTCTTCTCTCGCCACGGTGGGTGAGTGGTTATCGTGTCGGTCTTCTAAGCCCAAGCTTGCAGGTTCGCTCCTGGCCGTGGTAAGTGATTTTTGAAAGGCAGCAAAAATTACGAAACGCATATCATACGATGTTCGCATGTCAAGGAACCCATTTGAATTCAGTAGGCCGTGTTCATAATGCCAACACAAAGTTCCTCATTTATCTACTAGAAAGCGCTATAGTGTTCAAGGAGCTTAGATATCCAACCTCCTTGACTTTCATAGTGCTTCAAGGAACAACGAAATTCGACTTGCAAGTTATCCTCTGGGTGTCAAATAACAAAGCTTGCACCCGGCACCAGAGGCCATACGATATTATTATTATTATTATTATTATTATTATTACTATTATCTCTTCTCTTCATTAGCAGTCGCCAGAAACATCTCTCCTCTCCCACTCGTCTTAATACCTCTTCGTTTGTAACCCTGTCTACCCAGCTGATCGTCATCATTCTCCTGTAAGACCACATTTCAAACGCTTTAATTCTACACTTTTCTTCTGCACCAATAGTCCAAGTTTCACTTTCATAGAGTGCCGTGTTCCAGACAAAGCCTTTCAAAAATGACTTCCTAATACCTAAATCTAAATCTTAAGTTCCTTCAATGTTCAAAGGAAACTCTTCCTTGACTTCATTCCTTGCGGGCACCGTTCATGCCCATACAGAGGATGGGTCCTTTCCTGCTCCACTGTCTTCCTTTCCTTGTTCTAAGAAGAGCTAGACATAGAAATACACTGGAAAGAAACCTATGCGATTCCACCTTAAGGGACACTAGGACCGAGTTTTAGTCAGAAATCGCAAAAATATTGATTTTTTTATTCTTTGGTATAATTACGCCTCTGACTCCAGCGGATAATTTAGTGAAAGTCTTTTCCGAATTGCGCCATATTTAAAGGTCCAGCGCATGCGTATTTAAACGCCCCCTATTCATGGACTTTCATTGAGGCGAGTATTTCTGTACTTATTTTCCTAATAAGGAAGCTCAGAAAAGCAAGAAAGAGGGTGTTACATATGGTGCTGGGCAGTTTTAGCTGATAAGGTAAGCTTATAACTAAAAAAATATGCATGGCTTTATAGAAGTGCATTTTTCTCAGCTTCCCATTTTTTTGAGACAAAATTCGCCCCCATGTGCATCAGACTTGTAGCTATAATGTAGCAATTTTGTATACATATTCTATATTAATGCATCCATAAGTACAGTGATTAGTTTTACTGCAGTATTATTAGTTTTGCCATTAAAAATATTTTAATTTTAAAATTATTGGCAATTAACGGGATAAAACAAGATGTTCAGTAAAGAACATATAGCCTACTTTCTCCTAAATGCATGGGTATTGTTATAACTCTTTGTCCTTTTCAAGGAGTATAATTGAATGTTGGTTGTAGTAGCTTGTTGAAATACAACGTGCTATAGGGATATTAAACATGAATATGAGGTGCCCTTTGCTAGTGCTACATCTGTAAAAAAAAATCATTCAATTCGGTTTCACCGTGTTTGAATTGATCTGGGGAATGGATTTGCACACATACATGGCCGCTATTTGCAAACTATTGGGCTGATGACCTTGTAGTCAATCATAAGATGCTTTCCACAAAAAGGCATGCTGTTGCAAAATCCGGTAGAGATCAAATTATTAGGATGGCCGAAATTTGATTTAAGCTTTTAACATTTGGGTGGCCGTCATTCCGTTTCCGTCAAGATGGCGGCGATATAAAACATGACACTGAGGTGCCTTTTGCTAGTGCTACCTCTGTACCAAATTTCGTTCAATTCGGTTTCACCGTGTTTGAATTGATAGGGGGAATCGATTTGCACACATACTTGGCCACCATCTGCAAACTATTGGGCTGATGATCTAGCAGTTTGCTCAGAATATGCTTCCCGCATAAAGATTTGTTGTTGAAAAATTTGGTAGAGATCGGATGATTAGGTTAGTCGTAATTACATTTTAGCCTTTAACATTTGTGTGGCCGCGATTACGTTTCCGTCAAGATGGCGGTGATATAAAACATGATACTGAGGTGGCCTTTTCTAGTGCTACCTCTGTACCAAATTTCATTCCATTCGGTTTCACCGTGTTCGAATTAATAGGGGTTATCGATTTTGACACAAAGATGGCCGCCATCCGCAAACTATTAGGCTAATGACCTATTAGATTTGTCAAAGGATGCTCCCTCCATAAAGGTATGTTGTTGCAAAATTTGGTAGAGATCGGATGATTAGGTTAGTCGTAATTTGATTTAAGCTTTGAACATTTGTGTGGCCGCCATTACGTTTCCGTCAAGATGGCGGCGATATAAAACATGACACTGGGGTGCCCTTTGCTAGTGCTACCTTTGTACCAAATTTCGTTCAATTTGCGCTCACCGTGTTCGAATTGATAGGGGGGGACAGACATTCAGAGTCCACACACTCACACACACACACACACACAGACTCACCACATACACACACACACACACACACACACACACACACACACAGACAGACACACTTTTTTTTCGCCCTGTAGTGATCTCATAAGTCTACTTTCATTTTTTGCAAAAATCGAAAGTAGGCTAAAAATTGTGAAATGAGATAATTTATATCTCAACATATATTCATATGAAGTTAAAACCAATCACTAGGATAGCGTTCATACTAAATATTTATATGGGAAAGTCATGATAAATGAGCTACCTCTATCTGTTTAACGCAAGGACCATTTTCAAAATTTGCATAATTTCTATATAAAAATAATCATATCTCCTAAACGGTTAGAGATAGAAAACTGTAAATCAGTAGTATAGTGTATATTCGTATTTGAGTGATGTGTGTAAATTTAGAACAATATCCATTGATAATTACAGAAATATGAAAACTCAGTCCCAGTGTCCCTTAAGGAAGGGAGGAAGGATGGAATTGATATCGTCAATAAGGCAACACTGAAAAATGGTTTCAAAGCTATCTATAAGGGCGATAATAATGTTATTGGCTTTACGTCCCTTTTAACTACTACGGTTTTTAGAGACGCCGAGGTGCCGGAATTATGCCCCGTTCCACTAAAATTAATTACACTGTTCCCTTGCATTTGCGCATCCTCCAATGTCAACTGACTGCACCAGGATTCGATCCTGCAACCTTGGACACAGCAGGAGAGAAAGTTACCGTTGAGCCACGCAGCCAGTCCTATCAGAAAGAATGATGATAATTGTTGTTTTAAGGGGCCTAGCATCTTGCTTATTGGCCCCTAATGGTACGACTGATAGCGAAAAATGGTAATGAATTATGCTTATACTACTACAACTATTTCTAACTTTAAGCTTAAGTTATAATATAACTAACAAAAGGAAGAAAGGGAAATATAAATGAAAATAAGGAAATAAAAGATAGGAAGAAGAGAAATGCCCTCAATCCTCGAAGAATGAGGATTGAGGGACTTTTTAAGAAGTATAGCCATGAAAGGCAGATCGAAAAGAGGAAGAGGAGAAGGTCCGCTCCAAAGTTAGTGGAATAAAGGAAAAACGGACCCAGCTCAGGAATCCCTCGGGGTTGTCAACTCACGAGCTCACCAGCTTTGAGCCCTTGAAGGTGTAGCACTACCCAGGATGCACCAAAAATGGTGGAGATACACACACTCTGCCTCCTCTAGGGCCTTGAGCAGGAGACAGGAGATATCATGAAGAGAAAACAAGAGGTATGACCCCTCGACGAATGGCGGATCAGGAAAGATGAGACAAGGGGCAATTAGGCGGCTTCGGTGGCGTAGTTGGTAGCATGCTGAGCTTCTATGCCCAAGGTCGCGGGTTCAAACCCGGCCGAAGTCGTCGGATTTTTTAAGAGCGTTAGAAACCCCCTCAGTATGCCTTCCTTCGGAGGGGAAGTAAAGCCGGCGGTCCCATGTCATCGATTTATGGCATGATAAAGAACCTTCCACTAATTACACTTGTGAAGCTAAATTATACATTATCTTTGACTAACACTTTAGGTTCCAACGTTCGTCGCTAGAAGCCGACTGCGATGCCATCTAGTAACAAAGTTCAGTCACTATTAACACTGGTTATCAGACAGTTTCTACACACACCCAAAGTACACGGGGCTACATGACCGCGTTGTCGCAGCCCCTAAACTGAGGAACCAACCAACCAAGGCAATTAAGGCGGAAACGTTTAAGACACCCGATAACATAGATGTTAGGCACCTCAAAACACTAAAATGATGATGATGATGATCATCATCATCATCATCATCATCATCAAATGAGCGCCCCGTGGTTGAGATTTTAATTTTATCTTTTTGTAATAACCAAAATGTGTTGGGAGACCTTTTAGTAGCCGTCACTATTCAGTCACCTTTAATAAATCACACTTCCTCGGTCGGGATTCGAACCTGCAATTTGGAACCATGAGGAAAACATTCTACACTTGACCTACCAAGGTAACTGACCCGACACACACACACACACACACACACACACACACACGTACTGTACACACTCAGAAACACAGGTTTGGACTAATTAAAAACTTAAGTACGTGGGCTGATGACCAAGTTTTCTCAAGCTTCTAAGCAAATTAATAATTATATTTATTTTACCCAACCTCAGCGAATTACCCGCTGCATAAGTTGAGGATTCATCTCATCTTTGGCTCGCCTCAAATGTACGCCTAGCTATGAGGGAGTATGCAACCCACTAATCTCTGCTGTTCGAAGAATTGTGTATATGAAAGGCGATAGCAACACTTGACTTCAGTGAGCGAGTCTGTTCCCAGAATCTACAGTACTTCTAAGAGCAGCAATTACGGTTCCAGTAATGATACAGACGGGTGGAGATAAGGCTATTCATACCGACGTATTTTTGCCTAATTTCGAGGATGTAAAGAATTTACTCTAGGAATCATATTTAGTTCGATTGTTTATAGTTTCAGTTGAGGGGCTTGGGCATTGTGGTCCTTTAGCCCCGTGTATTTGGGTGTGTGCATTTTTGAATTTGCCTGTAAACCAGTGTTATTGCGGTGTATGAATTTCCTATTCAGGTGCGGATTAGGAGGGAAGCGTCCGTAGCCGTATGTTAAGTACCATCCAGGCATTTGCCTAAGTAAAAGTGGGAAACCACAGAAAACCATTTCCAGGATGGCTGAGAAAGTATTCGAACCCGTCTCTTCTCAGTATTGCCTCTCGAGGCTGTGTGTACACCGAACCATCCCTCACACCATAATTACATTTCTTGGCAATCAAATCCTGACCTCCGCGATGAGAGCCAAGAATGCTAGCCACTACGCACCGACACGGACTTCTTGAAGTTTTTGACAATATTTTAGAATGGGCTGAAACTGTTTTATTTTATACTGCCGTTATTATTTACCACTTTTGTATTTGTTTTGCAAAATAAAATTTAGAATTGAATATATTGTTCAAGTTCTTGCATAGTCAAATATTTATTTTCTTCGGGCCAATAATTTGCTCCCCTCTCCCCAGAGGTTACAGTTCCGGCACCTGTACTTCTAAAAATCGAGCACTGTATGTATGCTTATCCCTTATTACTCCCGTATATACTACCCTGCCAGGGAATTGTTACCGCCAGACGTGGAGCGGGACTGTTGTGTATACATTACGCCATCTCGCTACGTTATGGCTGCCATGGGCAGGTGCGGGGTAAGAGGGGGAACGCATGCAAAGTCATACAATGAGGGACAAACACACGCACGCGCAAGCACACGCACACGCACACAAGATGAGGTGTCGCTGACGACGACGACTGCACGTCTATCTCAGGTATGTGGCTGGGCGGAGCGCATTAGTTCCGATTTATGCCACCGGCAGCAAGTTGCTGGCAGAGTAGTACGTTTGTTTTAGTGTTAGTTATTGTTCTTTTAAGGGGCGGAACTACGAGGTCATCTGCCCCTACGTTTGTTTTACATGGGCTTGTTCAGATCACGAAACATAGTCTAGCCCAGTTATTTCCAACTGACGGCCCGCGTGCCACATGCGGATCACTAGGCACGTTTTTGCGGCCCGTGAAAGTAAAAAAAAAGTTATTAAAAAAACATGAAAGAATATAATTATGTCTCTGCTCGTTTGTAAGTACTATGTATTTCTAGTAATTTGATGAAGAATTGATGGCGGATCACACAGTAGGTCACTGACCTCCCTCGCCTTGACTCACAGAATGAACCCATTTTTAATATTGATTCAAATAAAACTTATTACTACCAAATTGCCCTTTTGTAAGTAATGTTTTGATAACATTATTAATATCGGTGTGTGTTGTTTAGCTCTGTTTGCCATATTTATATTAATTCAAATAAACTTCCATTGCCCGGCCAAAGTCGTCGTTTTTTTAAGAGCGTTAAAATCCCTCAGTATGCCTTCCTTCGGAGGGGAAGTAAAGCCGGCGGTCCCATGTCATAGATTTATGTCATGTTAAAGAACCTTCCACTAATTACACCTGTGTGAAGCTAAATTGGATAGGTTAAGAATGTAAACAACGCTCTTAGGTTTCTACGTTCGTTGCCAAAAGCCGACTGCGGTGGCGTCTAGCAGCTAAGTTCTGAACTAGGCCTAGTAGTCGTTGACGGTGGCGTTTGGCGGCAAAAGGAGGAACTATATGAAAAATTCTAAGTTGCAGTCTGTACTTAAAATTAAAAAACCGATAACACACACTAATACAGCCATCACAATTAACACCGGTTATCAGACAGATTCTACACACACCCAAAGTACACGGGGCTACATGACCGCGTTGTCCCAGCCCCTAAACTGAGGAAACAACCAACCGAACTTCCATTGTTGAGCGCTCTTCATCAAATCTATTATTTCTTGGTATCCTTAATTTCACTCTTTTGTGGAATTGTAGAGTAGATTTTGAGTAATGAAATATAATCCCGCTGATTGCTGGGGTAGGATTTTCAGTTGAAACATTCTGTGGTATCAGGAAAGGCATCAAGCTGAATGTTTTAGGAAAATTAGTCTATTATTAAAGTGCGGCCCACAACCAAACCCGAAGTTCCCATTTTGGCTCTCAAGCCGTTACACGTTGCGAACCACTGGTCTAGCCTAAATGTAACATTGTGTCGAGAGTGGTTTACAACACATCAGTGACCCATGGTTCACTCTCTCTCTCTCTGTCCCTACCTAAATAAAATGGTGTGGTCCTGCGTGACCCTGACCGTCAGCTAGGCCCGGTTCATCGAGGTGGCTGGGATTTGGCTCGACGCCAGAATTTCAACGACAGCACAGTCACATCGCTAAAAGATTACATCTTTAATATACGTGCGCTACACGTTTAACAGATTCGGAGCCATGTGTATTAACTGGCAGGAATCATACTTTTAAAAACGAGTTGGTTGGTTGGTTGGTTCTTAAGTTTAGGGGCTGCGACAACGTGGTCATGTAGACCCGTGTACTTTGGGTGTGTGTAGAATCTGTCTGATAACCGGCGTTAACTGTGATGACTGTATTAGTGTGTGTTATCTGTTTTTTAATTTTAAGTACAGACTGGAACTTAGAATTTTTTAAATAGTTCCTCCTTTTGCCGCCAAACGCCACCGTCAACGATTACTAGGCCTAGTTCAGAACTTAGCTGCTAGACGCCACCGCAGTCGGCTTTTGGCAACGAACGTAGAAACCTAAGAGCGTTGTTTACATTCTTAACCTATCCAATTTAGCTTCACACAGGTGTAATTAGTGGAAGGTTCTTTAACATGCCATAAATCTATGACATGGGACCGCCGGCTTTACTTCCCCTCCGAAGGAAGGTATACTGAGGGATTTTAACGCTCTTAAAACATCAGACGGCTTCGGCCGAGTAAAAAAAACGAGTTTAAGATCCAGTTTTGTAAGACTCTTTGCACATTACGAGTTTTCGCCCGTGCGGGAATAAACTGCACGGGTAATTGTTTTTAGTCGACTGAGGAAGAGTACAAGACATTTCACATTGCACGGTTGCAACACGGGCAAGACTTTTAATCGTGTTGAAGTAGTCTAGTGCCACTGGAGTCACACACCTGCGTATCGTCTCACTGCTCAGTGGCCTACGTGAACAAATAGACGCTTTCATACTAGACGTTTTAGTCGTGCAGGAGCTGTCTTCAGTACCCTTTTCATTAAAACTACAGAACAGGAGACCAAGTCGTCGTAACTTTCAACAAGGTATATTACTGAAAATAAAAATGTATATTACTGAAAATATAGTATTTATGATTGACAAAACTTTCTCGGAGATGTTGGGAGTCGTTTCACTTTTTAATTGCCACTGCTGCACCGGAATAATTCCTTTTAATTGATTATTTACGAAAATAATGCTTTTAGCATTATCTTCATTTCACTATGGACGCCATCTTGGACACTACGTCATACGTCATGTGACACCAAAAAAAACGAACATCTGAGTACGTTACCAACATGTCCAATACAAAATTCACCATATGACACGTAAAGTTAGAAATTGTTACAAATTTCCACTAAGTTAAGCACTGTCTTGCGGAAAATTACTGCTAGTACCACAAGCAAGGGGGTCTGGGGCGTAAGCCCCAGGTTAGGTTTGTTTTTGTATGTAAAACATTAACAAGATAGAATTTATGTCCGCTACTAGGTTAGGTACTGCCTGGTCGAAAATTACTGCTAGTACCACAAGCAAGGGGGTCTGGGGCGTAAGCCCCAGGTTAGGTCTGTTTTTGTATGTAAAACATTATAAATACATAAATAAACACTGACAATTGGCGCAATTTTTCATTACATTACTTTATCGACGCTCTTTTGTTTACTCGTTCTATACCCGATGTGAAATAGTACCAAATGCGTGGGGTTGGCATTCCTGACTTAGTAAGCAAGATGGCTACAAAAGACTTCATTTCTGCTATATAAGTCGTGTATCTATTTGGGATGGCTGGGTGGGTTTATGGCAGCGGACGAGTCAACATCTATTATTTTAACATCTCCGGATACCATAACTAAAGCTACTTCGGCAAATTTCATTACCTATTTTTTTTTATACCTTTGGTCTCCTGTTCTGTAGTGCTACCCACTTTTCTTGGTTCTAAGCTTTGTTTAAGTTCGTGTGTTTTGATGGCTTTTTTTTACGAATAATGGTCCTCAGAAACCTAATTAAAAATCACGTAAATATTACGTATTACATCTGTTAGCATGTTTTGGAATTCAGGTCCTAAATTGCTAATAGTAACTAGCGCTTTATTATTTTATCTACTACTACACACTTGCAGTACCTCAAAACCTGATTTTCTTCTAAAATTTCAGATTACTTTATTTTTTTCAGTGCTTGCTCGTAAATATTATTTGCATCACCAGCCTATACTTTCAACAAAACTGGTAAAAATAATATTTTTGAAGAGTTAAAATCGGACAGTGTGAAAAGCAACAGACCGATTATTTTAGGTGGATTTTATAGAGCATAATTGGGATATTTTCATAGTTATTGTCAGATTTCATCACCATTAATGTTTTAAGGTAATATTTTAGGGGTAGGTGTCCGCTAGCCGTTGCAAGGGTTTTGTGCGTTAGTGGCGCTAAAAGTTAAAAAAAACTTGCCAATTGTTGCAGACTATCAGAAAATATTTAACTGTAACCAAACGTTGCAGTATTTTTTAACTTAGGGCATTTTCTTTCTCCTTTACAGGAAATATGATTTGTGTCGCAGCTTCTAACGCGAGAAAAAGTGAAGAATATGCTGCTTTCCTCCAGTCGCTTGAAACATTCTGCGATAAAAAAAATTGAAGAAAACCTTCTTCTTCTTCTTCTGCCTTATCCGATACGGACGTTGGCTACCACCATGGCTAACACCTTCTTATCCTGTGCAATCCTGAAGAGTTCCGTGGAAGACAACCCAAACCACGTTCGTAATTTTTACCGTAGTTCTCTTCATGAAATCAACGTTGATTTTAGTTATTTTACGTTTGAATACAGAATTAATAATATAAAAAACATGTCAATGCATTATTTACACTTGATTTTAGAAAGCATCTAAATATATTGACATATTGTACCTCTTTTTGGGTCATTTCAGAATTTTAGGGCATAGGCCATGGTGGTAGCCAGCGTCCGTATCGGATAAGGCAGAAGAAGAAGGTTTTCTTCAATTTTTTTTATCGCAGAATGTTTCAAGCGACTGGAGGAAAGCAGCATATTCTTCACTTTTTCTCGCGTTAGAAGCGTATTTATAGTTTCTTTAGGACCTAAACAGCCGAACTTTTCTCATCAGCTTCGACGTGATAGTTGGTGGCTTTCGATTAATATACGCAAATTATTTGTTCAGTTCCTACTGTACCAGAATTAGATTATTTTGGCAGAGCCAGGAATCGAACCTGGAAGATTGCCAAGAATGCTATCCACTACACCAGGAAGTAGACTGTTACAATAGATTTAAGTGCTCAGGATGAAGAAGTTTTCACACAAAGGGATTAGAGGGGTGTGCAAATTATTAGATTCGACACCTTTTTCCCAAAATAACACTTATACTTTTCACGGCTCAATGCAATAAATATGTTTACAAGCGCTGAAATTACTTCAAATGTTTATCAACAGTCTTAATAATATTATCTTTTAAGAAACTAAAAGTAAGACGACCTTTTTGAACTGGTTTGCTACTGCAAAATGCCACACGTTTTGTTTTGATTACTGCACTCTACTTTTCGTGTGGATTTAGAGCGGAGGGTTTTGGAGTCAATTAACTGATGATCTGCTCTTGAAATATTCAAAGATTTATGAACCATGGATTGAAATCACCTGATAAGTCAGGGTATATTCCAAAGTCAATGAAAAAATAGAAAACTGTCCAAGCTCAGGTATCCCTCGGAATACCCATTTCTGAAAGTTTCCAGACACAATTCCCTATGGGAAAAGGTGTAACTCGACAAGGGAGAATCATTACTAAGTAGGGTTACACAAGATGACAGCAGATGGTCAATAAAAGTATTATGAATAAAAAATTGTGATTGATTTCAATTCTTAATTGATTCTATTAATTTGCACACCTCTGTAGAAGAGAAAGGAGTCTATCACTGGTTTGAAAGAAAAAAACGCACAAAATTTATTGAAGTTACTTTTTGACTATAAACGGCGCTATTATTCTTTTGGGAAAAAGAGAGTATGAATTATATGATATTTTCATGAACATTTGTTAATATTCATTCAAATAATCAGAAAACGTCTGATATGTTGACCATTTTTTCGTTTCATAATAATGTTTTAAGGGATAAAACCATTTTTACTCTATTTTGTACAGGGTGCCAGGAAATGATCTGCGCAACAGCTACGTGCAGCTGCGAGAGATAGCGTCATCAGTTTAGTTGGCAGCACAGTGTCCTTGATAGGGTGAAGGCCATATCTGTGGGCTGTGGGCTGTCGAAATCGTCAGTGTGTATAGTTAGATTATTGGAAGAGCGCAACAGTATGTTATGAATGACTGGTGAGTACAAAGTTAACCGTTTGTTTGTTTGTTTGTTTGTTTGTTTGTTTGTTTGTTTGTTTCGATACAAGCGACAGCATGCTGCCAACGTAACTAGTGACGCTATCTCTCGCAGAAGCATGTAGGGACTGCGGAGAACATTCCCGGCCGCCCTGTATTATATTTCATCAGTGTCGTGCGATTCATTGTAATTTGATATATGCTTTGGTGATAAAGACGATTTGCAGATGAAGGACGAACAGAAGTCAACTAATAGGAGGTTGTTGGTAAGGATATCACAAGCATCCAATACCCGAAGCCGGACTCGAACCGGTAACTGGTCCAGAACTAAACCTACCAGCCCGCTTCCTTTGGATGCTCGCTTGCCTGCATTACTTGCCCGAGAGTCCTGTCAAAGGACGTGTAACTGACCACACTTTAATTACATTCAGCTTCTCACTAGTGGCACTGGTTTCTGCCTCAATTACGCTAGTTAACACGTCTCTAGGCGAAACATCAAACGACCTCCTCCGATGCACATGCACATCATTCATTAAAGAATATATGAATTATGACCCCATAAGGAATTCTTGCTTAGTGGCAAAGGATCGATTCCGACCTAGGTCAGACCAGGGTCGGCGGCCGTTTCATGCCCTCGGAGGGTAATCAATAGGATCTCGTGACAATCAACTTAAACGAGAACTCGGCTTGAGCAATGAACCCTCGGTGCACACGAGACCGCAGAGAGTCTGCCATAACTCTTAATTTCTCCTGTAGATCGAGAGTGGCATATTCTACCTTCAAAATAACTAGAGATGGTAATAACTAGGGCCCGGATGTTGATGACATGTCATCTTTTTACTGAGCCGTCTGAAACAATGCTGAAGTACATAGAAACTCCGGACGGGCCACCCCGTCTTCAAATATGTTATTTTTATTTTGCATTTTTTTTTTGCATTTTTTGCTATTTCTCTATTTTAAGAGCATTTTTTAAAGTTTGGTAAATTTTTTGGTCATATTTTAGAGAAATCTGCATTTTAAGGTCCAATTTACTAACGTCACAGCTTTATATGAGGAAGTTAATTTAAAATATTGAAATAAAGTATTTCGGTATTGCTATTAGTAGAAAAATATATATTTTGGATGCAGAAGAACGGTACCGTAGGTATAAAGATGCTCTTGTTTTCGTCGAAAACCAGTTATTAGCGGAATGGAATGTTACCTGCTCTGTTGACCAAAGTCAGCAGTTGCGGGGTAGAAAGGGGACGGGGTGTATATTCTTGCCTCAGTTCTGAATTGTTCACACGATAGATATCGTTCATGCCGCTTTCAAAATGCATAAAATGAAGCCGAGTGTGTCAGTGCATTTAAAACAAATAATATCTGAAATTGGTGACAATGTGTTTTCTACCGATGGAAGCATTATGCAAACTGTGTGGTACCAACGTAGATGCTGAAAGAAGATTTACTATAACGCAGAAAGTTTTCTTAAAATTACCCTCGCGAGTCACACGTTTTAGAAGCGCAAGCTCCAAACATTGCATTACCTCCAAAACATATCATTACACGCTGGGGCACGTGGTTAAACGCGTGTATGTGTTATTGGGAAAACTTCAAGTTAGGGAAGGAAATAGTGCAGAGTTTTGACAGTGAAGAAGCAGCAGCAGCAATAAAAATTACCCAGGACTTGCCAATTGAACCAAACATTGAAGGTAGTTTGGCATTCATAAGATGAAATTTCGCGTTATTGACAGCAACAATCTTATCGTTGGAGAAAATCGGCGAAGAATCAGTTGATGTTGAACGCAGCATTTCGAGATATAACAAGATGTTCAGTAAAGAACATATAGCCTACTTTCTCCTAAATGCATGGGTATTGTTATAACTCTTTGTCCTTTTCAAGGAGTATAAATGATATGATGGTTGTAGTAACTTGTTGAAATACAACGTGTTATACGGATATTAAACATGAATATGAGGTGACCTTTCCCAGTGCTACCTCTGTAAAAAATTTCATTCAATTCGGTTTCACCGTGTTTGAATTGATATGGGGAATCGATTTGCACACATACATGGCCACCATCTGCAAACTCTTGGGATGATGACCTTTTAGTTCAGTCAAAAGAAGCCCGCCATATAAATATATGTTGTTGCGAAATTTGGTAGAGACCGGATGATTAAGTTAGTCGTAATTTGATCTAAGCTTTGAACATTTGGGTGGCCACCATTAAGTTTCCGTCAAGATGGCGGAGATATAAACCTTGACACTGAGGTGGCCTTTGCTAGTTCTACCTCTGTACCTGTGTAGATCTCATAAGTCTACTTTCATCTTTTGCAAAAATCGAAAGTAGGCTAAAAACTTGTTGGTTGATAACCTCAGATCATTTACATTTGACAACATCAGAATGACATTCGTAGTGCAGTGCAACTCAGACTAAAGTGAACATAAACCTTTTGTTAAGTGCTAGAAATCTATTTTGATTGACTTTTCAGTTTGAGCTTAAGATGTCATTTTTGAAATATTGGTGAGTTTATTATTATACGATCATTTTCTGCATTTTATAGAGCATTTTTCTAATTTTAGGTCATTTATTAGTCATTTTTGGAAATTTTAAGTGCATTTTTTAAACTTTTTTACGGCATCAACAGCCAGGCCCTGGTAATAAGCTATGTTCGATAAATCGGATAATTTGAAATTAATCGAAAGCGAATCGCTTAGACTAATCGACACACCGTTGTTTCAATTAATCGATTCAATGAATAATAGATTAATCTGCTAAACAAAGATGATGATGATGATAGTTGTTTTAAGGGGCCTATGATCTAGGTTATCGGCCCCGGCTAAACAAAGAATTAGAAACGCGATAATAACTGAAGTTTAAATGAGAGGTCATCGTTTAAGTTGAGTTAGGGTTATGTTCGGTATGATGTATAGAAATCTTTAAAAGTTACTTTTTACCAAAATATACAAAGTGTTCTTCCTTGTTTATGTTAAAAACAACCAAATAAGAGTCAGTGACAGTAGCGTAGTTGGTAGCATGCTGAGCTCTATGCTCAAGATCACGGGTTCAAACCCGGCTGAAGTCGTCGGATTTTTAAGAGCGTTAAAAAACCCTCAGTATGCCTTCCTTTGGAGGTGAAATAAAGCAGGCGGTCCCATGTCATTGAATTATGGCATGAAAAAGAAGAACCTTCCACTAACTACACCTGTGGAAGCTAAAATTTGTAGGTTGATAACGCTATTTTAGTTCCAACGTTCGCCAGGTGTTGACTGCGATGGCATTTAGTAACCACGTCCGCAGCTAGGTGTTGTGGACGGTTGTATTTGGTAGCAACTACTTGCAAAAATAATATTTTGCAGTCCTTCTACCTGAATCACAGGTAACACACTAGTATACAGCTATCACAATTAACACCGGTTATCAGACAAATTCTACACACACCTAAAGTACACGTTGTCGCAGCCCCTAAACTAACCAACCAAACAAATTGGGAAGTGTTTCGAAAAAGAAAAGAGTTTTCAGCAAATATTTTTAAATCTTGTTCAATGCCTGCAACTTAGGAGAGGAACATATTTGTTGTTCTTTCTTTTAGCCTAGTATCGTTCTTTCAAATAATCGATTCAACGAATAATAGGTACATTATTTAACATTCTATGACAAAATGTATTTTAATTAATTAAATGTATGTTTTGTTTTTGTGAGAGCGTAGTGAAAGGCTCTGAGTCCACTGATTAATCGAAAAAATGATGAATCAATTAAGTTAAACGGCCAATCGATAAAACGCACAATCGATTGATCGTATAGGAGCAAGTACTCTATTTTTTTCCGTTTGGATTATTTGATTATACGAGAACTCAAATAAATCGATTAAAAGCACAAGCCATAATAAGTACCTGGACGTATATCAAGGTCAGAAAGCATTTGAAGCATTCAAGGAGGATTACTATTTTGTTCTTTAAGGGCTGTGACAACGCGGTCATGTAGCCCCGTGTACTTTGGTTGTGTGTAGAATCTGTCTGATAACCAGTGTTAATTGTGATGACTGTATTAGTGTGTGTTGTCTGTTTTTCATTCAAGTAAGGACTGCAGACGATAATTTCAATTAGTTCCTACTTTCGCTACCAAATGCTACCGTCAACTGTGAACTTGGCAACTACTAGATGCCATCGCAACCAGCGCCTGGTGACGAACGTTGAAACTTAAGAGCATTAATCACACCTAACCTACAAATTTTTCTTCACACGAGTTCAGTTAGTGGAAGGTTCTTTTTCATGCCATGAATTTATGACATGGGCCCGCCGGATCTACTTCTCCTCCGAGGGAAGTCATACTGAGGGATTTTTAACGCTCTTATCTGACGACTTTGGCCGGGATTGAACCCATGATCTTGGGCATAGAAGCTCAGCCCTTCATAACTAGTATTGATAGTAAGTTTTTTCTTCACTACCTGCCTGAAAATCTGGTGTTGTAAGGTTTCTTTCTCATGATGACTATTAAGAGATCGAATAAAAGAAATAGATAGTTTCCTTCTTCTCCGAAGTCAAAACTATTTTTTGCTCAATACATTTTCAATCACATGTCATGCAAAGATTTTCATAATTACCTGAAATACTGTTACTTCTTGTGAAACAAGTTGCATCAAATGAAGAAGCTTGTATTTTAACGTGACTGTTAATCTCGCGATCATGAGCCACGGGACCTCCTGTTTTACGTGGAATCCGAATCACAGAACGTGAAAATCTAATTAATACCGTTCTCCATGAAAATCAATTAATTGTTTGTTAAGTTGCATTTGTAATCTTTTACTATATTTCATGTCCTCCAGAATAACTTTAGCACATAATATTAATATTGTTATTTCTTTTCACATTGTTATGCCGCATGAGGGAACTCATTTAGCATTATTATTATTATTATTATTATTATTATTATTATTATTATTATATTCTGTTCCTCTTGTTCAGCTATTTAGTTGTCTTTGGTATGAAAGTTAAATTGTAAATTTATGTACTTTTAACATTACAGTCTGTTATTTTTAGCCTATTTTCATTTATAAGAAAATAGGCTAATGAGATCACGTTTTGTCCATGTGTGTGTGTGTGCGTCCGTGTGGGTGGTCTCCCCCCATAATAACTTCTAAACGGCTGGAGTGATTTCAATGAAACCCGGCAATGTCTTAGTAATATTTAGGCCGACCCCGACCGTGACCTTCAAATTTTATTAAGTCTCCCTAATCAAACATGGCGACTGTGCGAAATATTTCACCGGCATTCTATATCTTCGAAACTATTAGTGATATCACACTGAAATTTTGTACGGTAATAAAGGGTACTACTGAAAGTTCACCTCTGAGACTTTCAAAGCCCTGTTAACTGCATAACGAACATGGCAGCCAAGCAAGATTGATATATTTAAATATAATTTTCTCGCAATTTAACCATCCAAACGCAATGAAACTTGGTACAGCAAATGCTTATATACATTGTAATGCAATGACCTGTAAGTTAGTTCAATTGTTTACATAACCTCAATATGGCGACTGTGCGAAATAAATACTTCACTGTCATTCTACATCGCCAACGGTAACAGAATTCATCCTCGAATTTTTACACAGTGATAAAGGGTACTACTACAATTTAAACAACGTAACTTTCAAAAACCTCATAAGTACAAAACAAACACGGCGGTCAAGCGAATTTAAAACATTTTCATGTTTTTTTCACGCAATTTAACCATCCGAGCACAGAAGAACTTGGTACAGTAAATGTACAGTAAATACACCATTTTAATGCACTGGCATTTAATTTAATTAAATTGTGTCCATAACCTCAAGATGGCAATGTGCGAAATTTTGAAATTATGATTTTATTTCTTGTGTCCCAATCATGCGATCTAAGTAAAAGTTTAAATAATGTACCAGTGCAATAATCTTCATCTAATGGTACATAACTCTTTTCCTACATATATAACAATCCAACATGACGACCAACCGAAATATTTAGACGGTTCTTAAGGGGGGATGTAATGAAATTTCTGTCAAAAATCGATTTTTTGGAGAATTGTTATTCGTAATCTACATAGAGTAATTTACATTGTGTATACATTTTATATTTATCGGAGGCATGGAAGTGCATTAAAACATTAAATGTCAAGCTCTGCGCCTATACTTGGTGTGAATCTACGAGTGTTCACCATAAAGGCGTTCAACACCATTGGCAAGAAGAGACTCATGAAAGCAGAGAAAGGGATGTCTGAATTTGAGCTCGAAGCCAGACAGAATATAAGACGGCAGAAAAGAATGTTGGAGGATGAAGAGTATGAATATGGAGGATTTAAAAAATCAGATGAGCAATTTTTATATTTGAATATGGTGACCAAATGTTTAAATGCATTTCTCTCTAATATACAGTTTTTTAGATTCTGAAGCCTTTTCTCAAAACCTATAAATCGCAGAGCTATGATTATTTCAGGAGTTGTTCATTACACATTGTGGAATATATCGAACTATAATTGTTATCATTAGTTATTTAAATTTGTATTTATCGGCTTTTATGTGATGAAAAAATGTCTTATTTCTGCCACAGTAAGTTCACGATTTTTAAAGTAAAGAACTAACATGCGTATGTAATTTATTTTAGTTTAGTAATCATATTGTAGTGATAGCTTCGAGAGCCTCCGTGGCTTAGGCGGCAGCTCGCCGGCCTCTCACCGCTGGGTCCGTGGTTCAAATCCCGGTCACTCCATGTGAGATCTGTGCTGGACAAAACGGAGGCAGACAGGTTTTTCTCCGGGTACTCCGGTTTTCCCTGTCGCAATTTCATTCCAGCAACTCTCTCCACTATCATTTCATTTCATCTGTCATTCATTTAATCATTGCCCCAGAGGAGTGCGACAGGCTTCGGCGGCCGGCACACTTCCATATCCTCGCCGCTAGACGGGGGCTTCATTCATTCCATTCCTGACCCGGTCGGAGACTGGAAGCAGGCTGTGGATTTTCATTTCATTGTAGTGATAGCTTCATACAGTAAATATTTCAAAGTGATTGTATCATCATAATTCCTGTTATGGCTTTCATGCAAATAAGCATAACTGTTAAATGTCGTATAATATTAATGTATATGCCTTACATCTACTGTCGACCAAAGTATTATGTGCACTCGAGTTTGAAGGTTGTTTGTGAAGTAACCAATAGACATACATAAAATCCAATAACATTATTATTTTTGTCGTTCTATTTTACGTGAGGTCATGTAGGTTTGGAAATTTTAGTTTATATTTTAATATTTTTTATCGCAGTTGGAACACAAAAAGTGCCCGTTTTTAAGCGTGTTTCAACCATGCGTCACATTTAAGAATTATTATCTCACAAACCCTTCATTGTATCGAATCCAAATTTTAACACAAGATACATTGGAATGTTGTATAACTGGGTTATTAATTTCAAAATTTTGCGTGTCCAAGAAACAATGTTGTTATCATTTGTCTAAGGTAACGTTTTCTCGGCTTGGGGTGGTTGGAATATGTAGTTCTTGGTCGCGTTATATTCCTTATACATCAAAAAGTTATGCTGTATGACTTTAAAATACGTAAATTAATTCACTTATTTTATATCGGTTTATATTTGAACGGGGAAATACGACCTCGCCTCGCTCGGCAGGGATGGGCTCCATCTCAGCAACGCTGTACAGCCTACCCCGGAGCGGCTGGCAGGTGAATCATGCCTTATTTCCACGAACAAATACAAACCGATATAAAAGAAGTGAAATAATTTACGTATTTCACAGCCATACAGCATAACTTCATGATGTATAAGGATCACAACGCGACCAAGAGCTATATTTTCCAACCACCCCGAGCCGAGAAAAAGTTACCTTACAAAAATGATAACAACTTTGTTTCTTGGACACACAAAATTTTGAAATTAATTAACCAGTTATACAACATTCCAATGTATATTGTGTTACAATTTGCATTCGATCTGATGACGGAGTTTTGAGATAATAATTCTTAAATGTGACACATGGTTGAAACACGCTTAAAAACGGGCACATTTTGTGTTCCAACTGCGATAAAAAATAATAAAATATAAATTATAAATTCCAAACCTACATGAACTAAAGTAAAATAGAACGGCGAAAATGATGATGTTATTAGATTTTATGTAGGTCTATTGGTTACTTCACAAACAACCTTCAAACTCGAGTGCACATAATACTTTGGGTCGACAGTAGGTCTCTCATTATATTTTTTCATTTATTACAGTTAGTTATCTGTCTGCACACAATATTTCATGCATTTAACTCAAAAACTATGGTTGTAATGATATTTTAAGAAAAAGCTAGTATTTCCGATTACATCCCCCCTTAATATCAACGAATATTTCACAGCTATAGAACTGAAATTTTGTATATTAATAGAGGCTATTAATATTAGTTGACCTATAGGACTTTCAATAACCTGGTGAGCACGATACAAACATGGCGGCCAAGCGAAGTTAAATTATTTAAATGGAATTTACTCGCGATTTCATCATCCGAGCGCAGTGAAACTTTGTACGGTAAATTTTCGTACACAATTTAATCTACTAGCATCTAATTAAATTCAATTGTTTTAATAAACCCAAGATGGCAGGTGAGCGAAATTTTAATATTGAGCTAATATTTCCTGTGTCAATCATGGAATCGAAATGAACGTTTCAATACTGAACCTACGCAATAATCTTCATCTAATGGTACAAAACCCTATGGCCTACATACAGAACAATCTAACATGACGATCCTTTTCATACGCGGGAGAATTTTTATTAGAGAAAACCAACAGGATATAATATGAAAATTGGCTATGTAGTTCTTCATGAAACTACTTGTTCCTTTTGTTGCCATTAGGCATAAACCCAGAACCACCAAATGCATTTGTGTTTCCACGAAACTACTTTGAGAACCCGTGCCCTGGGATACAAGCAGGAAGTAGTTCTCATTGCGGTGCAACGTGACCTTATTCCCAGTGCAGAGGTAAACCGTGGAAACAATAGTGTTATTGCGTTATATAGCAAAACAGCACGCAAATTACCGACAGGTAGGGAAGGGTGGGCATAGTGGCCACGGCGGGCATAGTTGCCACGGGCTATTTTTCTACTGTACATTGCTGCTACCTGGCTGCAAGCGCCTCAACTACTCCAGTAGACAGCCATTAGTGTTGTGTTGAGCCTTGAAGCTGATCAGAGTACCCTTTTAGAAGTTGTCATCAATTTTGTTGTTTTTCAAGTTGCTGATGTAAGGTAAGTGTATTGCATTAACTATTATAACTAGGTATATGATTCTAGTATGTATTGATGACAGTAATACCTGAAACAAGTGTGATTTAAGCTTTAAATTCATCTTTGAATGTAAGACTTGGTGTAACTGGTTGGGCCTGCAGAGTCACATTTACATAATGACGTAAAAAAGGGCAAAGTGGCCACGGCCATGGCCACTTTGCCCGACACTACATATTATATTTTTTAAGTAAAGTATCTATATGAAGTCTAGACCAAACAAAGTTAGTGATTTTAAATGGGATACATATTGAACGATTTAAACATCTCCTTGCATGAGCAGGGTGGTAGCGCATTCAGTTAAGCGTCGGCCTTGGGAATTGTGACATGCTGATGGTTCCAGGATCGAGCCCCGCTGGGTTGAGGTGATAAAGAAAGAAGGTATTCAGGAGAAAGGGAAATCAAAAGTGGCAAAACGTGCTTTGTTACTAAAGGAGATAGTAACTCCGATAGTAACGAGAGTGATACAAATTGCCTTTACTGCTAGGACTTATATTCAAAGTCCAAAAGCAATGAAGGGTGGATCAGATGCTCTAGTTGCCTGAAATGGGCACACAAGGATTGTGCTGGGTGTGATGAGGAAGACAATGAATTCATATGTGAAATGTGCAATAAAACAAAAATAGGCTAAACACAATATCCCTAAAATGTTTTGAAGCATTTCAACTTTTGTATTTTTTATTGTACTCAATAAACATTTAGAGATTAGTTTTATAAAATGATAGGGACGTTTAGACATGTGGAGAATTATGACAATACTTAAATTTGTAAAAACATATGCTCATACATTTCTGTTAAATGCATTTACAGTGTTATTTGTAACGTCGGGTATAGTGGCCACCAAATGGCCATTTTGCCCTTCCCCATAGGGCAAAGTGGCCATTTGGTAGAGGTTTGAAAAAACATTTCTTTTTCAAAAAGTAACTAAGATATAGTTATTATGATTTGTTTAAAGATACATAACTAAATAAGCTAGAGTATGGCCAATTTTCATTTGTTTTTAACAATTTTAACTTATTGAAAAGAATGTTTTCCCGTTAGCGTGGCCACTATGCCCACCCTTCCCCTACAGTAGCTTACTGATGTAGAAATTACCTGCTGCATTAGGTCATTAGTGGCATGGGGCATTGGTGATGAGGGGCAGGGAGTAAGGGGATGGTGTGCTAGCAAGGAAACCTAGCGAACGTCAACTCCCCGATCTTGACGAAACTTGTACAGCCACAAGAAGTCCACAGAAGTTCAGGCAAGCAACTCAATGTTGAAAACATCCTAATACGTTTCCGTCATATTGCCGACTCTATGATGATGATGATGATGATGATGATGATGATGATGATGCTGATGATAATTGTTGATTTTAGGGACTTAACATCTAATGGCCTGGGTGACAGCGAAAATGACAATAAAATGGAAACCAGAACGAACATTAAGCTGGACTGAAAATATTTACAAATTGGAACTCAGATTGAAATGACTCACAAAATGTAGAGTGGAAATACAAAAGATAATTTAGGAGGAAAATACTCACAAAAGGAATTTAGATTGAAAAATACGCACAAAATGAAGTTTAGGTTCAAAATACTTCCAAATGCAAGGTAGATTCGAAATATACACAAAATGTAGTTTAGGTTCAAAATACATCCAAATGCAAGGTAGATTCGAAATATACACAAAATGTAGTTTAGGTTCAAAATACTTCCAAATGCAAGGTAGATTCGAAATATACACAAAATGTAGTTTAGGTTCAAAATACTTACAAATGCAAGGTAGATTCGAAATACTCATAAAATGCAATTGAAATTCAAAATACTTACAAAATGCAATTCAAATTGAGAATGTGTACAATATGCAATTGAGGTTCAAAATACTTACAAAATGCAATTGAAATTGAGAATGTGTACAATATGCAATTGAGGTTCAAAATACTTACAAAATGCAATTGAAATTGAAAATACACAATGCAAGTTAGATTGAAAAGGGCCGGTTGAGATTCAAAATACTCACAAAGTGCAATTGGAATTCAAAATACTTACAAAATGCAATTGAAATTGAAAATGGTTACAAAATATATGGTAGATTCAAAATAATCACAATATGTTGAAGCCCGTGATTCAAAATAATGTACTGACCAAATGCAATTGAGATTGAAAATACAAGATATTATTTAGAGACATGGGGAGCCAATTCAGAAAAACAGGGCGGAAATCTTATAGAGAAAAGGAACTACAATGAAAAGAAGGCCCTACAAGAATGAGGGATCAGGAAAGTTGAGAGAAGGGCCAATGAAGGTGGAAAAGGAAGAGACTCCCTAAGCCTCGGATACCCTAATAACGTTGGGGTCGGAAGAGAACAAGAGTTGACTAAGGGAGGCCGACAGGGAAGATAACAGAGGGGAGCCCGGCACAAGTAAGTGGAAGCAATGCCGGACTCAGCTGGGGTCCCGTGGTCACCAACCCACGTCTCACTAGATGTGAGCCCCTGGGGGGGGGTTGCCGATTCGAACCCGGTTCGTCATTGGATTTTATTGTTGGTGCATTTGTAATCAATTTTCGTTGTTTACTCCAGCAGAAAGGACACACTAAGTGTTTCTTACGAGGTGCCGGCTTGATGACACGCCGTGCACTGGTGTTTATTCACTGGTAACTCAACCATATCCGGTGGATTAGCTTAACGGTTTGCCTTTCCTACCACTGTGAGCGCTGGTGTGAGTCAATGCTGAGTTTTACTTAAGTCTTTATAACAACTTCCAATGTGAATATTTTTCAAAAACAAAACACCTGAGGGTATTGGTCCAAGGAACACATTAAAGAAAGATTTATGTAATTAATTTGACTAGAATTTAATCAAAAATAAAACAAGTCAAGAAACGAGCGATTTTAAGCTGTTTTCTTTTTTCTCTCCAAGACTCACGATTTGAAACTTTTCTGGGCCCTTTAACCTTTCAACGTTTGATACAATTGAGGAAATTTATGTATTTTACGGTTTTGATAAGATGAGGACCCCTACTTTGTTAAGAAATACTTTCAACATTCAAAATTCAAGGATAAATTGGATGCCGGAAATAAGGAAGGACCTAAATGAGTTGAACATCGGAAAAAACATACTGTAGTGAATAACCGAGAAATTTTCAGAAAGTCTTTAAATAAGCACACATGTACCGTGAAATCTAGCAGCATGACTGGTACAAGATGGACAGAAGAACGCAGTAACAAACACAGTGAGTTCATGAAGAGATTTTGGGAGAAGAGGGAGGCAAAAGGTATCGAGCCAACTAACAAGTTAAAACGCGCTCTGTGAATGGGCATAGCGAAGAAATAAAGAGAGAAAGAAAGAAAGATAATAATAATAGAATAGGAACTAAAAAGAAAGGCATTAAGGTCAATTGTTTAGCTTTTGCTGATGACATGGCCTTATTAGCTCAGAAATTGGAAGAATCCAAGGAACAGATCCTCGAACTCCAGAGACAAGCGTTAAGAATGGGTCTCAACATCTCAGTTGAAAATACCAATATAATGACGAACATAAAAAAAACACCAAAAAAGCTTCAAGTGGGCAAAAAATACATAGATATCGTCAAAGAATTTAAATATCTTGGGGAATGGATCGGCTGGAATGCGCTAGAGAAAAAGGCAATGGAATCTGGGAGTAATAAAGTTGAATTGGCCTTCCAATTTACGAAGGACACTTATAACAAGATGTCTCTCTCCTGGAATACCAAGATAAGACATTATAACACGGTAATTAAACCAGAAGCCTTATATGCAGCCGAAACATTGTCTCTCACCACCCAGGGACCGCTTGAAAGGCTGGAGGTCAAGGAAAGAAAGATAATACGCAAAATCTCAGGCCCCAAATTTCATAACAACAAATTAATCCATGTCAGGAACGAAACTCTTTACCAAAAAACTGAAAAACTCTCGGACACAATAAGAAAGCGCAGAATTGATTTTTATGGACACATCCTCCGGATGAATTCAAATAGATTAACCAAAAAGATCTTCCACCACTTCCGTAATAAAAAAAAAAACCTCTTTGGTTTAAGGAAACCGAGAAAGACCTCGTGGAACTCCAAATTGCTCATGGACAAAACAGCCAACACCGTCACCAAGGATAAGAAACAACGGTTCCAAGTGAAACTCAAACAAAAGCGTACGATCCACATCTCTGCCGAAGAAAGGGAAGCAAGATCTCAAAGGATGAGGCAATACTGGGCCAAAAGGAAAGCTCAAAACAATAAAAGGTGATTGATTTCATGTACCCCAAAGTTGGGTGAAACATATAAATAATAATAATAATAATAATAATAATAATAAGATAAGCAGACACACCATATATGAGCTGCTTGCAGCGTCAAGGCGCACGGGGTTCGATTTCCGGTCAATGCTTGTGAGATTTTCGAGGCGTAATATCACATCCTGAGGTTCGGATTCCTCGTAAAAATGGAGGTCCCATGTCTCATGATCGCGAGATTAACAATCATGTAAAACTACAAGCTTCCTTTAAATCATTGATGTATTATTGCCAAAGCGGCTTCAGTGGCGTAGTCGGTAGCATGCTGAACTTCTATGTCAAAGATCGCGGGTTCTAACCCGGCCAAAATCGTTGGATTTTTAAGAGCGTTAACATGCTTCAGTATGCATTTCTATGGAGGGGAAGTGCAGCCGGCATGTAAAAAACCCTACCACTACAATTGGTAGTGTGTAGCTAAATTTGTAGGTTATTTGGTTAGAAACGCTCTATTAAGTTCCAAAGTTCACCACTAGGGCCAGTGACAGTGGCATCTCTGGTATCCAGAGTTGGAACTACTTGAAATTGAACTTGATGGTGAGAATACGGGCGTTCAATTAAAGAAGATACAGTCAGTCTGCGAGACTAGACATTATATAATTTCAAATGACGCATGCTACAAATGATACATGTTAGAAAGGCTCAGGAAGGCTTCTCGCTTCGTTCGAAGCCCCAGGACTCTTTGCACTCGGCTGCTTGACGTCACGCACTCGCCATATCCGTATCGCATAACGCCAGACCCCAGGAGTAAACTCAGACTCGGTGCATATGCACTGAACAACATGATGACGTCATACACGCCGTAACCGTGACGCATAACGGTAGACCTAATCACAACGATGAAGTCGACAAGGTCATTTGAAATGATAAAATACCCCTCTATGACCATTGGCTGCAATTCAAATATAATAATTGCCAAAATTGAGAATAAGAGTGTCATCCTATAGCTTAGTGGTCAGACCACCGGCGTAACAAGCTAGAAATCACGGGTTCGAGATCGATAGCACGATTTCTACATTACACGGACTACAAGCTGAAATTCTTCATTACGGAAGTAAATGGAGGAAAGGGGGCAATGAAGAATTTTATTATATTTGGAAATGAAGCGCTTTCACGACAGGATTCAAAAAAGGATGATTGCCTTCTATGAACACTCGATCCGAAGAAATCCACGAAGATTGAAAATATTTAAAAAATGAAACAATCAAATTCGTTAAATTATGAAAAATTATATTGGAGAAAACAATCACAAGAAATACATATTAAACAGGGCCACGCTTAATAAGATTTCGGAGTTTTTTAGGAAATATAAAAGATGCAAGGAAAATTCAAGGAAACATTTTTTAAGTACTATGAAGTCGACTGATGTGTTCCACAGTTGGACCAGAAGAGAAACAATAAGTTATTGTTAAATATGAACCTCTAACTCGCTACCTCGTGTCTCGCTGGCATCGGGAGAGCGTGGGTTCGAAACCCACCTCGGCCGTCCCGAAAATAGTTTTCGTGGTTTCCTCATTTTCACCACCAGGCAAATGCCGGGACGGTTCTTTTCAATAAGTCCTCGCCCGATTTCCTTCCAAAATCCCTTCCCTAACCCGTCCTGAAAAAAAATACATGGCCATTGGGTGCTTTAATAAAATAAAATAAAAAATATATAAAAAGTGAGCTAATGTTTAAAGAACTATCTCTCCGGACTTTCTATAGCACTGGAATGTGTAACAGTGGACGCAGTCTCATACATATTGCAGTGCCTGGTAATCTGTGTTATCGTGGACAAATATCTGGACAGGCAGTTTCACTAGAATACATCTACATGCAATGGAGCGAGTATGATCTAGAACAGTGGTTCCCAACCTTTTCTCCCCCGTACCCCTATATATATATATATATATATATATATATATATATATATAATATATATATATATATCAACCTAGGTAAACCCACAAAAAGGAAACTTTTGAAACATTTAATATTTTAAGGAGGCCTCGGGTTCGATTCCCGGCTCCTTCAGGAATTTTCGAAACTGACGTGAGGGCTGGAACGGTGTGCACTCAGCCTCGTGAGGACAAATGAGTAGCTGTCTGACAGTGAGGCAGCGCCCCGGTCACGAAAACCAAGATTAATGGCCGAGGGGACCCGACGCGCTGACCACGCGTCACCCCAATATCTGCAGGTCAAATGGCTATCCAGCGATCGATTGGTAGGCCTAGGCCTTTCATGGGCTGTAGTGCCAGGGGTTATTTATTATTATTATTATAGTTTTAATTTATTATTTGTTTGCTTTGTATTCACCAAAGTAGGTTTCGCGGACAACTGATAGGTGAAGGTCAGTTCCACGGAAGGGAGGCAACTTGCCCAACCAGTTCCCACAGACTAAAGTCTGTTCACCGAGAATAGATAGTAGAAGTAAACACAGTTGTACACGTGATTGCAGGGCTGCCTCCAAGGGTTGCATAGAGCTGTGCCTGTGCCAACTTCAGTGCTGTGTATAGCCTACAAGTGAAGCGGGCTGACTTATCGGTTACATGCTACAGCACGGTTTATTTATTGTTCGTTTATGTATTTAATTAATTAATTAATTAATAATTTCTTAACTGCTTATGACAGGCAACAGTATACAGTGCAGCACAGCACTAAGTGCAGCAAGTCTTGTCTTTTCTAGGACTACGGCATGACTAATGATCTCGGAGCTTCTTGGCTACCCCTGTCCGCCAGAGCCGATGACGTGAACTGGGCGTGTTTCCCTGTCCAGGCAGTCATGTGACCACGTGCAAATATTTAGGCGCACTATCTCGACTCGGCGAACAGACTAGGAACAACAGAAGTTCCGAATATGCTTCCCTTCCCCTCTGATGCGATGTTGCAGGTCTGGACATGGCAAATAGCCTTCACGAATGTGATTGTCGTAACATAGAATTGTTTGAAAACCACTCGCCGTAGGCCGATCCACCCCAGATCCACAGCATGGTGCAATCCTGAAGTCATAGGACCAACGATTCGCCTGCTAGACATATTTGAAACAAGATGTTCAGTAAAGAACTTAGTGTCTACTTTCTCCTAAATGAATGAGTAAAAGTTTTAACTCTTTGTCTTTATCAAAGAGTATAATAGAATCATTTCTTGGTTGAAGACCTTAGAAACTATTTACCTCTACCAAAGACCAGAACCTCGGAAAAACTTCTACCTTCATGAAGAAAGAATGAAAGAAAGGACATCTCGAGAATTTTATAGAACTGGAGACATAATCGACCGGACGTGGGCAACATCCAACTGAGTTGAGGCATGTGTTTACACGTCTGGCTGCCCATGGTTTCCACCACCTTAATTGCATTAACAAATCTTTCCATGACCATAAAGTGACGCGTGTATGCCGACTATGTGGACAAGCATGTGAACGCTACCACTTAGAGCTCTGTAGTAAAGGAAACAATCAATCAAAGACTATGCAATTCAAATCCCCAGAGCGCAATTTTAGTGTACATGTTCATTCTTTATTTCGACTGCTATTTGGCTGCAATAAAAGTATTAAATAATATCCTAAAAATTTTGGGTACACACTACCAATTGCAGTGGTAGGTTCTTTTACATGCCATAAATCTATAATATGGGCCAGTCGGCTTTACTTCCCCTCTGAAGGAAGGCATACTGAAGGATTTTAACGCTGTTAAAAATCCAACGGCTTCGGCCAGGTTTGAACATATCTCGGCATATCTAATATACTTTACAAAATATGATTTTAGTTTTGAAAAATAAGGCCAAGTAAATTAACTATCTAATAATCACAATAAGCAAACAAAATCATACTTCAATGTTGTTGTTGTTGTTGTTGTTGTTGTTGTACAAAACACTCAAAAATGTGTACGTGTGGGACAGAAATATGAACTCAAAGAGTTTCAAAAATATTGAATATTTTGTGAAATGAGTGATCGTTAATGAACCTCCTTAATACACAAGCCTAATGCTATAGTCAACACAGCAATACAGGTTATCAGAGAAGTCCAACACACACACACACACCTAAGTACACGGGGATGATTTAGATGCCCACGGGCCCCCAAATCAATTTACGACGACAACTAGGTAGCTCTTAACCTGAAAATACCACACCACTAAGGTAACTGGGTAAGATGCTTCTAGAAGGCGATCTATTAATTCTGTTTGCTAGAGTCTCTAGCTGCACAGTACAGTGTATGTATTTAACACTCGTGCCTGATGAGTGTGGGTCTCCGCCACTTGTGAACCCCAATAATTGCCGTACCAGACAATGTGTGTGTGTGCTTGACCTCGTTTAGCAGCGTGCAGCCTACTTCCTTCCTAAAGCGCACAGCCGCGGCAGTTGCGAATGTACTGGTTCATGAATATTCACTCAATCTGGCTTCCGTTTTAAGTAACGAAATCTTTTGTAACGTAAGCTTTTGATATGGCAATCTCATCGGTCATTTCCATAACCGTATGCTATAGCATTGCAATTGAAAGAACATATTAACAAGTAGTCCCGTGAAGAACTAAATAGTCTATTTTCATATATCCTACTTATAGACTATTAATTGCCTGCATCAACAAAAACATTTTCAGTTTGATTGCTGTAATGGATTCGTAGATATTGAGAATAGACTAAATATTTCGGATGAATCTACTAAATATTTCGGATGGTCACCATGTTGGATTTTAGAGTATATATAGGCCTTAGAGTTATGTACTATTACATGGGGATTATTACGTAGGTGTTGTATTCAAACTCCAATCGCATGCATTACAAGAAATAAAAGAGATATTGTAAAATTTCGCCCAGCCGCCATCTTGAGGTAATGTAAAAAAAAAACTAAATTATATGTCAATGCATTGAAATTTGTATAGTCATTTACTGTACCAAGTTTCACCACGTTCGGATGGTTAAATCATGAGAAAAGTCTATTTAAAAGTTTCAACTTCACTTGGTCGCCATGTTCGATTTGTAGAGCGGGGCGGATGAGGGTAACAGTCGTGCGAATGCGGATAACGTTTGGTTTATCCGCGCAGCGCTCTAGTACGTAGATGCACTCTTTGCGCTTCACTCAGTGGCTGTGTCCACCAGCTCCATCTTCATTTGAAGGGCTTATAATCTTCCTTCAATATCCTTCTGTACCGTATAACCACATCTCAAAAGTCTCCAACCGTTTACTTAACTACTCTGGCCAGAGTCCACGCTTCAGATAACTTCAAGAATCTCCCACGCAATGACCAGAAATCAATCGCGTTCCATCGAGGTGGTAAGTAAGCAGTTGGACAGCTACGCTTTCCGAATTCTCGGAGAACATTAGTCCTACCGTACAATTTAATAAGGTACTGTGTGCTCAGTTCACTGGGCAGCACAAGGAGCAATCCATCACGACACGGCTTGTGGTGGCGGTCATTTATATTGAGCAGTCAGTGGGTAAGTAAAGCAAGTGACACAGGTCGGGACACTGTGGAATTAGAACAGACAGGGCAAGCTTTCAGACACCAACAGACAGTGACAGATGACTGCCAGGATTCTCCGCTGGTAGAAGACTTACGTACAGCAGTCAAAAGAAACTGATAGAGTTCGGTTGTAAAGTAAAATACCTTTCCTTTTACTGCGTCGGTTTTTGAGGTGTTATTTGGATAGAATTATATCGCGATACATACAGATGTAATAGGGCTAATTTTAGTTACACTTATTTTAGCGTTTTTTATTTTCAATTTGAGCACTTTAAATATTTTTTGATTTTTTATGCCATTTTTTCTTTTCTAATGCTGTTTTGTTGGTACGAATGATAATCTTGAAAGATGGTTGTTGTTGTTGTTGTTGTTGTTGTTATCGTGTTGGAAGCCATCTTTTAGTATTGCCTAAATAAATCAAGTTTGAATGCTTTTCAGTCGGCCAACACGATTGTACCCAATTGTAAGGGTGTTATTCCCTAAGAAGATGACAAAAAATACATACGATACGGCTTCGGTGGCTTAGTTCGGAGGTGAAGTAAAGCCGGTGGGCCCGTGTCATAGATTTATGCCATGTAAAAGAACCTACTAATACAATTGGTAGTGTGCAGCAAAATGTGTAGGTTATATTAGGCTGGTTAGAAACACTATCAAGTTCCAACGATCGCTGCTGGGTGTTAGTATTTTTGTGGCACTCCATAGCTGGACAATTTTGTGGGAGTGATTTTAGAATAGGGACGGAAGTGGATGGGACGGAAGTGCATGGGACGGAAACTGAGCGCCCGTGGTGGCGGAGATCGGTACAACGACGTACTGTAGGCCATGTGGCTATGGGGAATGTTTATCGAATACAGTTTAGTTCAAGGTTTGGACACCCAATTTAAGATATCCCTACAATAAATCATCTTCAAATTGTCGTTCTTTGGTGTGAAAATATTCATTTCATCATATTTGCTTAAAACAATTACGATTTATTAAATCTTCACACTTTTGCTGTATTCTCATTTAATCTAAGTACTCGATGCACTGTCGGCCATGTGGCTATGTGGAATCTATATCGCATCAACAAACACTCCAAACAACGTAGGAATTCAGTATATTAACACCGACTACTAACAATAATTGAAACTTTGTTGATCTAAACGTATCACTGGGAGAAACACAATTAATATATCTTCTGCACACCTAATTTTTAATCGCGCCTATACTTGGCAGTGCGCTCTATTGGCAAAAAGAGGTGATTTTCAATAACATCGCTGGCATGGGTTCACTAACTGGCCGGTATAGAGCGCAGGCCGCATCAAGTCGGCCGTGCTCCCGCATACCGTAGTTCAACTACTTGAAGGTAGATGTCACTACTGCAGATCCATTGGAGAAGTTTGTTTTAATTAAATATATATTTTCCATTGCAAAATGCACCATATAACGCTCAATTGTATAACGCCTCAGTACAGAAAAAGCAATAAATATAAAAAAAATCAAGCAAAAAAAAAAATACAACTTCGTTAGGATTAGAACCCCAGCCGGCCGGTTGAGAGACCAACGATGTAACCACAGACCTAATTACGTCCTCCCAAACGAAATGTTATCAATCGAATAAGATACAACGTCTTAGCCAATAATGACTGACTAAATGATTTCTTCACTGGAGTATATTTCAAACAAAGTTCACTTCATACAAAGTCCCTATTATTTTTAGCCTATTTACGATTTTTGCAAAAAATGAAAGTTGACTTATGATATCAACACAGGGCGAAAAATTGTGTGTGTGTCTGTTTTATATCGCCGCCATCTTGACGGAAACGGAATGGCGGCCACCCAAATGTTAAAAGCTTAAATTTAATTACAACCAACTTAATCATCTGATCTCTACCAAATTTTGCAACAACATACCTTTTTGTGGGAAGCATCTTTTGACTGAACTACAAGGTCATCAGCCCAATAGTTTGCAGATAGCGGCCATGCATGTGTGCAAATAGATTCACCATATAAATTCAAACCAGGCGAAACTGATTTGTATGTAGTTTTGTACAGGGGTAGCACTAGCAAAGGGCACCTCATATTCATGTTTAATATCCGTATAACACGTTGTATTTCAATAAGCTACTACAACCAACATTCAATTATACTCCTTGAAAAGGAGAAAGAGTTATAACAATACCCATACATTTAGGAGAAAGTAGGCTATATGTTCTTTACTGAACATCTTGTTATATCTGTAGTCTATATTGCATGCAACATGCAACATACTAAAATTAGTGAAATATAGTTCAGAACGAGAGATCAGCTGCCATCTTGTCTGCCATCATGTCTGCCATCTTTTTGAATTTTATGGATTTTGACTAACTTTGATTTTTTGGTGTTTTTTTTTTTATATTTTCCATTATGACTAATTTGCTTTGTATTTTAGGACTGCCAAACACTGTTGGGGATTGGACAAGAGGAAGAAGTGCGGGAAGCACAAGTGTATCCCGTTTTAGTCGCGGAGACTAACGCTACTATTCTAGGTTTAAATCTACAATGGTTTTTGATTCTAAAATTTAACGAATAATTAACATTTTTAACAACCAGTCAATTGTTTACAACATAATTATGTTATGAAATGTTGGCAAAACATTCGACTAACCTAGCCTGGTGCAGGCATTGACCTGACCTGACCTCAACCTGCACGGTCTCCAATCAGAGCCTCACTGCATTATTCACGCCTACCCCATTCGGCGACATAGCACACGGCACCTCTCTATGTCTTCATTAGCCTCCTTATGCATCCAGAGAGTAAATACTTCATGCCCCCCCCCCCCCCTCGCAAGGTGCGACTGTAGAAGCACAAACGTGGATTTCTTATTGGATGATGATGATAATGATTGTTTTAAAGGGCGTAACATCTAGGTTATCGGTCCCTAATTGTTGGGGTGATCATAAAAATGAGAATTAAACTATAATTAAATCAGTCTACAACTAATAACTAACTAAGACTTACACACTAGAAGAAGTAATGGAGAATACTACAAAGTAGAGAGCCTTGAAAAGCAGACAAGAAAGGGGAAGAGGAGATGATCCGCCCCAAAAGGCAATGGAAAAAGTGAAAAAAAGATCCCAGCTCAGGAATCCCTCGGGGTCACCAACTTCGAAATTCACCAGCCGTGAGCCCTTGAGGGTGTAGCACTATCTATGGTGCACCGTAAGTGGTGGGGTCTTGAGCAGAAGGCTGGAGATACTGTGAAACCTTGAGGGTTTAGAGCACTACCCAGGGTTCACCGTAAGTGGTGGGGCCACACACACACACCCAGTCTCCCTTAGGGCACTTGTGCTGAAGACAGGAGATATCATGAAAACAAAATAAGAGGTCTGACCCCTCGAAGAATGGGGTATGAGGAAAGCTGAGACAATGGCCAATTAAGGTGGGGAATTGAACGACACCGTAGGCCTCTTGTACCCTAATACCATCGGGGTCGGAAGAGAACAAGAGTTGACCGAGTAAGGTCGACAGGAAAGACACTAGTAAGGCACTAGTAAGAAATGCCGGACTCAGCTGTGGTCCCATGGTCGCCAACCCACGTCCCACCAGTAACGCTGCGTGGCTTAGCGGTAACGTTCTCGTCCGCTATGCCAAAAGTTGCGCGATGGAATCCCACTGCAGTCAATTGGCATTTGAAGGTGCTTAATTGTGAAGGAGCCGTGCCAATAGATTTACTGGCACGCTAAAATTTCCGGCACCCTGGTGTCTCTGTAAGTCGCATTATTTAAAAGGGATATAAAACCATTATCATCAGCATCTCACTCCCTCGACTTCTGCCGGTGTTATTGGTTCAAGGGCTTTGCGACATCGTGGCCATTGTAACCCCGTTTACTTCGGTGTGTGAGTGTGTTGAATTTGTCTGATAACCTGTATTAATGTGATGGCTGCGCGTGTTTGCAATTCAGGCCGTAGCCTTACGTTAGGAAACAACCCGGCGACAGCCAAGCTGCCGATTATTCGAGGAGAAGAAGAAAGGTAATATCAAATGGGAGCTTTCTGTTAATTATTCGGTGGTCCGGGTTCGATTCCCGACTCTGCCAATAAATTTAACTCTGGTCTGAGGGCTGGAACGGGGTACACTAAGCCCCGTGAGGCAAACTGAGGTGCGTTTGATTTCAACCTCAGCCATCCTGGGATGGGTTTTCCTTGGCTTCCCCATTCCACTCCAGGCAAATGCCCGGGTGGTTCACAACGCCTCCTTTCCCATCCTAACCTGATTTACAAATACACACGCTAATACATGTATTTATTTATTTATTTATTTATTTATTTATTTATTTATTTATTTATTTAGTGTATGGCTTTTAGTGCCGGGAGTGTCCTAGGGATATGTTCGGCTCGTCAGAGTTTGTAGCTGCTTCTATGCGGACACCCATGGGGTGAGCTACAAGTACCGTCACATGTGGATGAGATGAAATGAATAAAGATGAATGCGCAAGTTCAATTTCAAGTAGTTCCAACTTTGGTGCCACTGACACCTAGCGACGAACATTGGAATTTGATTCAGCGTTTCTAACGAAATATTGCCTACAAATTTAGCTACACACTATCAATTGTAGTGGTAGGTTCTTTCTCATGTCATAAATATATGGCATAGGCCACCGGCTTTACATCCCCTCCAAAGTAAGGCATACTGAAAGATTTTAACGCTCTTAAAAAATCCGACGACTTTGGCCGGGTTTGAACCCGCGATCTTTGTCATAGTAATTCAGCATGCAACCGACTATGCCAGCGAAGCCGCTAATATAATATAGTCATTACAATAACACGGGTTATTAAACAAAACTACTTACACACACACCGAAATACACGAGGTAATTGACACTATGTTCAAGCCCCTCAAGTGAAACAACACCTACTACTATCAATCCTTTAGGGGGTGAGGAGGAGTGTCATTCTTGATGGTGGGCTACCAAAGATACCTCCGTAGGCCGGATGTTGCCCGCGGGTCTGCCCCTAGACCAAGAGAGCTAGCAAATGAGTTTTCTGTCCCACTACTTGTTGGAGATGGGTAATTAACAATGAGAAGCACGTCGCACTGACTTGACCTAGCGTGGAGAACAAACATCGCCGCTGTCACGCACGTGTCCTGAATGACACTGCACTGTACAGGCTGCATAGCAAGTACTGCAGGCACCTCCGTCATTGAATGTTGTCAACATTTGAACAGCTGAGAAGAATCGACATTTCATTCTAGAAATTATTCCGTCAATAACTAATATATTCGGCTCTATGTTAAATTGAGATTTTCTGATGACATATTCATCTTAACCAAATCAACAGAGAATTTGTAAGAGTTTCAATCAAAATCAAAATTAAAATAAAAAATAAATTAAAAAATAAAAAATAAATTAAAAAATAAATAAAAATATAAAACAAAAATATAATATATATAGCCTATATAAATAAAATGAAAAAGTAAATAAATAAATAAATAAATACAGAAATAAATAAAAACAAGTAGTACCGGACGAACTAAGTAGCCTACTTTTCTTAAAATTTTAGGTTCATGCCAATGAATGATCTTGTATATCAGAAATGAAATGTTACATTGGATCTATCAGCGCACGTAAAATCATGTTGGCAACAGTGTCATGTATGTGTTGATTAGAATTAATCTGAAATATTACGATCTATTATTGCTCCGATTTTGGATAAAACCCATTTGTTAATACAGAAGTTACAAGTATTTAAAAAAAAAGACTTTCAGCAGGCTTAGAATCAAGTGGGCAGCACTGACATGTATCAGTTATTCGAAATTAATCTAGAATGTGAGGTACTGTACGTGTGCAAAATTTAAGAGCTGTTGGCCGGTATACTTTCTGACATATTGGAATTAGGATTTAGAAAAAATAGAGAGAGCACTTATTAACAGTTGGCAGCCCTGATGGGTCTTAAGAATACGTGAAGTCATATCTGTTATAGTACACAAAGCACGTACAAAATTTGGTTGAAATCGATTTGTTAGTATAGAAGTTACATGCATTAAAAATTGAAGCTATCAGCAGGCTTAGAATCATGTTGGCAGCATTGACGTATATCAGTTACTTCAAATTAATCTAGAATGTCACGTACTATACGTGTGCAGAAATTAGAGCTGTTTTCTTGCATACTTTTTGACTGGTATTAAAATAATAAAAATACGTAGAGCATTTATTAACAGTTGGCAACCCTGCTGGTTATAAAGAATACGCCTAGTCATATCGGTTATGGTACACAAAGGACATACGAAATTTGGTTGAAATTCAATTGATAGTATAGAAGTTATACGCATTTAAATGTTGGACCTATCACCAGGTTTAGAGTCATGTTGGCAACACTGTCATACATGGGCTCCTGAAAATTAACCTGGTATGTCATTTTCTATGTATGTGCCAATTTTGAAACAGCTCGCATACATAAATTCTGAGATATCCAACAAAGAGCTCAAATTTCATTTGTGATGTTTCAGCAGTTGGTAGCACTGATGTCATTTTCAAATATGGCCGTGAAATATTCAGGTATAGATCCCTACTCATACCAAATTTGGTTTCGATAGCTGCCGCCGTATAGTAGTTGATAGGGGGGGGGGCACAGAGTCAGACAGACCATTTGCCCGGTTCGATCCCATTAGTCTACTTTTTCCTCATTTTTATAAAATGTGAAAAGTAGGCTAATAATATGAAATAAATAAAAAGGAAAGGTAGCTTTTAGTTTTACGTGACAGTTATTCATACAATCCTGAGCCACGGGACCTTCTATTTACGTGGAATCCGAACCACAGGACATAGCATTTCACTTCGAAAAATCTCACATGCATTGACCGGGAATCGAACCCAGTCCACATTGGTGAGAGGTCAACAGCTTGACCGCTGCACCACCACGCCCACCAAAAATAAAATATAGTAAATATAAAATACTAGCTGTTACCCGCGGCTTCGCCCGCAATAACATTTGGAATCCCGTTATAACATTAGATATATACTGTAGGTAGATAAGCATGGGTCCCAGTGGAAAGTAATTCTATCACCTGAAACCAAAAAAACATGGGACGAAAAAAAACATCAAAATATCATGTTGGTTTCGGACCCTAATAGACGTGAACAATATAATAAAAGTATTAAAAAACACTATTTTTTGAAATTTCATTCGAATCAATTTTTATGTCATTCCTGGGACTTAGAAAATTCCGGCCAAAAAGTACAAAATCATTAATAACTCCGTAAGTATTCGTCGTATGATGAAATAGCAAGAGACAAAAAAAGATGTAATGTGTTATTGTCTACAACATAGGCCATGTATAAATTTACATATTACCTGTCTGTCCCCCCCCCCCCCCCCAGAATTTCACCCCTCCCCATGGGCCCCTTAAATTGGATTTATGAAAAAACGGTCAAACACCTATTTACTTATTTTTTATGCTCATTTTTTCCGCTGAGTTCCAAACTCCTCGCCTATGTCGTTTAAGAGATACACGCTCCGTTAGGAATCCTTCAACCCCCACTTTTCACCCCTTTCACCTCATAATATACACCACATCGAAAAACCCTCAGACATGTGTCTTCTTATTTTTAATGATGAGTTTATATGCCGAGTATTACATCCCCCAATGAAACCAATCGGGAGATATTGCTATTCAATGAAATTCAGGTCTACCCCCTTAACACTCCTTTAGAACCTGAATATCCAAAACTCCTTTCTTAGTGGGCGTTTGCGGCCCTTGAGGAAGCTGCATACCAAATTTCATTCCAATCCGTTCGGTGGTTTCTGAGATTTCGTGATGAATGAATCAGTGAGTGAGTGAGTGAGTGAGTGAGTGAGTGGTATTTGAGCTTTATATAGTAGAGATAAATAAATTAGCATAAAATAAATAAATAAATTGTGGTATGTAGCTGGAGGAACTCAGGAACATTGACATCAAAGCGGTAGGTGGAAAGCTGAAGTAGGAGATTTCTGTTACATGGGAACCAAATAAGCAGTGACGGATGATGTAAGCAAGGTATGAAGAATAGTAGGTTAGCACAGGGAAGAATAGTCTTTCTACTGAAAATAAACTGTTGACATAAAATGTAGATTTAGGTGTTGAGAAGTCATTTATGGAAGATTTTGTCGGGAGCGTGGCGCTCTGTGGAAGTGCAGCAAACAGAGAGGAGAAGCATTTAAAATGTGGTGTTACAGGAGAATGATTAGTATCAGATGGTATTAATATCAGATGTATTAAGACGAGCGGGGGAGGAGTTTGTTTCTGGCGAGTGCTAATGAAGAGAAGGATTAGGTTGGTAAGGTGCATACTAAGGTACCAGGATTAGCTAACCCGAGTTATGGAAGGAAGGGTCGAGGGCAAGAACAGCAGAAGGGGCAGACCAGGGTTAGAAAATATTTAACAAATTGCCTCGGATGTAAGGTGTGGTAGCTACGCAGAGATGAAACGATTAGCTCAGGATAGGGAGAGCTGCATCCAAAGACTGAAGACTCAAACACATATTTAGTTACAGAAGTTTATTGCAAACTTTTGCAACTTTTCTAGATTGTTAGTTGTGTGTGTTTTTGTTATGATTGTGATAAATCTTCTTTCAGGGGGCCTAATGAAATGAAATGTTATGAACTGAGATGAAGATAAAAACAGCTACTGTACTTCCAGAGATGAAAACGAAAGTGGTTTGTATAAAACAAACAGTGAGCCCCAAAAAGTAAGCCTTATTTCAATAAACGCAGCTAAAACGGGGATGATAAACAATAAAACAAAGAAGGCATATTCAACAATAAAATAGAGATGAACAGAATAAAAAACTTACTAAAACGCTAGTAAGAGTCTTTAACTATATTAAAACATAGAAAAGTAGGCACTCTCCCTCATGAACCGGATGACGAGGTTTGCTGACGGCCCGCCATCACGTAGAACAAGGGAGAAGCTGTTTCAGAGTCCTTCGCAGATCGGCCAGGTATACACTCCAATAGAGTATGTGCCACGGTAAGATGAGCGCCGCATGAACACACAGGGGGGACGTAGTAATCCCATGGCCGATCCCGAGTTTCCGGAGTACCACGTCAAAAATTCCGGCTCCCTGGTGTCTCTAAGTCGCAGTAGACACAAGGATCGTGAAACCATTATTCTACCGGTGTCGTTGATTCAGGTGCTTTGCGACATCGTGGTCATTGTAATCCCGTTTACTTCGGCGTGCGAGTGTGTTGAATTTGTCTGATAATCTGTTAGTGTGATGGCTGTTTTAGTGTGCGTGTTTGTAGGCCTAATTCAGATGAGGATTGGGAAGACGACGACCGTAGCCTTACGATACGAACCATCCCCGCGAACTGGAATGCATGATTTACAATACCGTGAAGTAGTTCTTTTTAAATACTTTCATTTACGTTCTTGTATTCTGCAAGAAAAGTGGAACAACTGAAGCATTTATTATTAAACTTCTTCACGGTAAAGAAACCTTGAGCATTCCGAGTTCAGTATAAAAGTATGAAATCACTGATATTTCCAGTTCCCAAGGATAAGTCTCAACTACAGCCTGGCATTTCAAGTATCGAAAGTAATTAACCTTCAAAAGAGAGCGTCAAGTTGCTTTAACTGCCTGAACGTTGTAGATGGCCCAACGGAGAGGAGATAATAGGACATGGCAGCTCAATGTAAGACTTGATTAACCCTTTAGTGCATAAGCCGTGCCTCCAAGGCCCAGGGTGTGATCAATTAATCATTTATGGTAAAAGTGATAGGACCAAAATAGTGTGAAATTCCCCAATATTCCTCTCACAGTTCAGGAGAAAAGCGGTAATAGAACCAATCACCCAATATTGCGTATAGTTGAGTAACTCTGTAGCTTTATTGTAATTTACCACACATTTAAATGAGCCGTCTCATGTTTTAAAATCATTAGTTACTTATTCATTTTATGATACACTAGCAACCTGCCCCGGCTTCGCCCGGTTAACAGTTATGATTGCATTACGAGATAAGAAGCCTTTTTTCGATGTCAATGAACTACGACCTATATCCTTTTTACGTCTCGGCAGGATGGGTTAAAGTCACTGACTGGAATATTAATTATATTATCATGTGCAACGCATTCTTGTCGGACGTAATTTAAGAATGGCAAGGTGCATGAAACACAGATCCCCCTTCCGTCCAATCATAACTTGACTGTGTATTTTGCGGAACGAAAAGTTCACAGGCGAAATGAAGAAAAGCCGAGTTGCACTTCCAGGGAAACTCCAAACACAACCACTCTTATCTAAAGTTTTTTACTCAACACGACTCGACAGTTTGCTGCTCGCTGTATCTGGGGCATTACGCTTTTCCGCTAGCTAGGATGTAACTGAGGTGATAGGCTCGCCCTTAGCTAGCTCGTAAAATGTCGCCTCAGTAATTGAATGGAGATTGTAGGAATAAATGAAAACTTAAACACACTTATAGTGGGCGATGTATTGAAGATAGAGATATGCTCTGGTGTGCTCCTTTGTAGAACTTTTCATTCTGAACAATTGTTACACTCATAGTATATTGATATTTTTAACGGTTTGCCCAGCGTAAGCTTAGTAAGTGCACGGACGCTAGATTTTTCCCGACTTTTTCACTGAAATCGTTACTGCTTGGCTTCCTTTGATTATAAATACATTTTTTTCCTACAGAAATCTTCCTCGAGATATCCTTTACAGAATGGTGAAAACCGCATCAAAAACCATCCAGTGGTTCTCGAGATTACCCGTGACATCCAAGAATCGGGGACTTCGTTTTATACTAAGTAGAGATGATGTGTGTATATGGACAGAAAACTTGGAAAAAACCATGGTTTGTTAGCCTATTTTCAATTTTGAAAAAATAGGCTTATGAGATCACATTTCGTCCGTGTGTCTGTGTGTGCGTGTGTGTGTGAGTGTGTGAAGTGTGTGTGTGTGTCACCTAATAACTTTTAAACGGCTGGAGCGATTTCAATGAAACTCGGTAAGTTCATAGCACTATTCTGGGCGACCCCGACCGTGCCCTTCAAATTTTGTTACCTATCACCAATCCAACATGGCGGCTGTGCGAAATATTTCACCAGCATTCAATATCTCCGAAACTGTTCCCGATATCACCCGGGAATTTTTTACGGTGATAAAGGGAACTACTAGAAGTTCACCTATGTGACTTTTGAAAAACTGATAACTACAAAACCAACATAGCGGCCATGCGAATTTGCGACATTTAAATAGACGTTTCTCGCAATATAACCAACCAAACGCAATAAAACTTGGTACAGTATATGTTTATACACATTGTAATGCATCGACATCTAACTTCGTTGAATTGTTTACATAACCACAAGATGGCGGATGTGCGAAATATTTCACCGGCATTCTATATCTCTGAAACTATTAGCGGTATCACCCTGAAATTTTGTACGGAGATAAAGGGCACTACTGGAAGTTCATCTAAAAGACTTTCAAAAACCGGTTAACTACAAAAGGAACATGGCGGCCAAGCGAATTTGAAAATTTTAAATAGACCTTTCTCGCGATTTAATGTTCCAAACAGAATGAAAGCTGGTACAGGAAATGTTTATACACATTGTAATGCACTGGTATCTAATTTAGTTCAATTATTTACATAACCTCAAGATGGCGGCTGTGCGAATTTTGAAATTATTTCTTGTGTCGTAATCATGTGATCGAAGTGAAAGTTTGAATAATGAACCTACGCAATAATTTTCGTTAATGGTACATGCCTCTATGGCCTATACATTTAACAATCCAACATGGCGACCATCCGAAATATTTAGACGGTTCTGAATATCTACGAATCTATTATAGCAATCAAACTGATTTTTTTAATGTTCATAGGGGCTATGAACTTAAGTTAACCTATAGGATTTTAAATAACCTGGTGATCACAAATCCAACATGGCGGCGACGCGAAGAATAAATATTCACATGAACGTTTCACGCAATTTAACCATCCGAGTACAGTGAAACTTGAAACAGTAAATCCTTATACGAATGTTAATCCACTGGCATCTAATTTATTTCAATTGTTTTCAGAACCACAAGATGGCAGCTGTGCGAAATTTTAAAATCTCGTTTTTACTTCTTGTGTCCTAATCATGCAACTGTAGTTTGAAATCTACACGTACACAATAATCTTCATGCAACAGTACATAACTCTAGGACCTACATATATAAAATCCAACATGGCGACCATCCGAAATATTTAGTCAGTTCTCAATATCTACGAATGTATTACATCAATCAAACTGATATTTTGTGTGTTGATAGTGGCAATTAACATAAGTAGGATATATGAAAATAGGCTGTATACAGTAGTTCTTCACGGAACTACTTGTTGATTTAGTGAGGACTTCATTTGATGACGTCATGGTTTCATGCAGTGTGATGGTTTTTAAAAATCACACTTTCGTAGGGGAAATCTGTGTAATTTGGACCGTCGTGTAATTTGGACTGATGTTACTTTTGGTTTTTGCAAGTTTGGCAACCCCTTGTTTCAGGCAAGGTCAGCAAGACAGTTGAGTGTCCTTTTCGCCCTGGGAGTTCTATTTTCGGACTGAAGGTTTAGGAGTAATGAGGAAAATAAGTTTGTGACCACATTCCTTGTAAGATTATACGACCGGGAGGTAGGGTGCTGTCAAGTAATTATTTCAGCGAAGAGTGTGTGTTGCTTTCACAAGTACTACTGAAACATCGTGATAAGTTCTAACATACCTTCATTCATCAATTTAAATAATGTTCAAATTATTTGAACTTTGATTAAATATAATATGCATGTCGTGTAATTTGGACTTCCCGAGAGTGTGTAATTTGGTCCGTTGAAAGAAATGTAATCGTTATGTTTCTTCATAGTGACCATCTCGTCGTGTGGCGGCTAGTATTATTGGCTGTCGCCCTGGAGGTCCGGGTTCGATTCCTGGCTCTGCCAAGAAATTTTAATTCTTGTCGGAGGGATGAAACGGGGTTTGATTCCCACCTTAGCTATCCTGGAAGTGGTTTTCCGTGGTCTCCCAGTTTTATACGAGGCAAATGCCGGGACGGGTCGTAACTTAGAGCCACGCCCGCCTCCTTCCCAATCCTAACCCAATATACAAGTTTTATTTCTGATTCTGAAACAAGTTGGTTTATAATCTCCAATATACAAGTTTTATTTCTGATTCTGAAACAAGTTGGTTTATAATCTCAATGGGGTTTGTTGTTGTTATTGCTTATTTTGGTGGCTGCAACATCATGGTCATACAGCCCTGTGCATGTGGGTGTGTGTGTGTGTGTGGAATTTGTGTGACAACCTGTGTTGTTGTGATGACTGTACAAGTGTGTGTGTGTATTTGTAAATTGCGAATAGGATTGGTAAGGAGGTGGCTGAGGCCTTATGTTTGCATCCATCCCAGAATTTTCCTGGAGTAGAAGTGGGCAAACCACGGAAAACCACCTCCAGGATGGCTGAAGTGGGAATCGAACCCTGACCTCCGGGGCGACAGCGAAGAATGCTCAGTGCGACGGTTGCAAAAGGTGGCCTCATGAAAATTGTGCCGAAATTAGCGATGAACTGTTTTACTATTGTGCTAATTTCCAAAAGTGACAATCAGAATTCGCAATATTGTATTTTATTGTTTAGTATTGCCTAATAAATAGCTTAAATAACTTACAAGTGTTTATATTTAGCAGTCCAAATTACACATCACCCTGGTCCAAGTTACACGCCATCCGGTCCGAATTACACGATAGTACATTTTGTTATAAACATAATATTAACATTTATTTGCACCAAATAATTTGATACATTGTACTAATTATCGTCCATAAAATTTGAGAATGTTTAATTACGGTCAAAGAAGTTAAGTGGTCCAAATTACACGGACTTCCCCTATATATGTTTTGACATTTGATTCAATCATTTTCCCTTTTCGATGTTGAATTTCTATTTTAGAACCTAAATGAACGTAGTGAAATATACACATATCATTCGTATTGTTAATATTGACCTCACACCAGTATTTCCTCTGTAGTCCATACCCGGGATTCGCAGGCCCGGCTTATGTACATCTGAACAAAACACGTCTATTTTCATATATTCTATTTATGTTAATCGCCTGTATCAACATACACAATTTCAGTTTGATTGCTGTAATAGATTCGTAGTTATTGACAACCGTCTAAATATTTCGGATGAGCGCCTTGTTGGATTTTTATATATGTAGGCCAGGGAGTTATATACTATTAGATGACGATTTTTGCGTAGTTTTTTTTAAACTTCAAACGTCACCTCGATCACATGATTAATACACAAGAAATAAAAACTTAATTTTAGAATTGCGCACAGCCGCTATCTTGAGGTTATGTGAACAATTGAACTAAATTAGATGCCAGTGCATTACAATGTGTATGAACATTTACTGTACCAAATTTCACTGCGCTCAGATGGTTAAATCGCGAGAAAAGTATATTTAAAAGTGTAATTTTCGCTTGGCCGCCATGTTCGTTTTGTAGTCAACAGGTTTTTCAAAGTCTCATAGGTGACCTTTAAGTAGTGCCCTTAATCACCGTACGAAATTACAGGGTGATATCAATATTTCGTAGGTATAGAATTTCGGTGAAATATTTCGCACAGCCGCCATGTTGGATTGGTAAGACGTAATAAAATTTGAAGGGCATGGTCTGGGACGGCCAAAATAGTACTATGATGTTACAGAGTTTCATAGAAATCGCTCCAGCCGTTTAGAAGTTATTAGGGGGACACACACACACACACACACACACACACACACACACACACACACACACACACACACACACACACACACACACACACACACACACACACACACACACACACACACACACACACACACACACACACACACACACACACACACACACACACACACACACACACACACACACACACACACACACACACACACACACACACACACACACACACACACACACACACACACACACACACACACACACACACACACACACACACACACACACACACACACACACACACACACACACACACACACACACACACACACACACACACACACACACACACACACACACACACACACACACACACACACACACACACACACACACACAAAAGGTGATCTCATAAGCCTATTTTTTTAATATAAAATGAAAATATGCTGAAAAGGTTGATGCACTCAAGGGTTAAAAACTCGGGAAGTTTATGAAGTCATAGAAAGATAGTGTGATGGTCTTAACTCCATGGTTATTGTATCCTAATTGCGACAGTTTTGCCATTCGAGTCCAGCACTACCCAAGCCTCTGTTTACGAACGAGTCTGTTTCACGATTCCCTATTAGCAGTTAGCACTGCGGCCTCCTCTGCTACTACCACCTCTTACTTTGAAATCGTTCAATACTGAACCTATAAGCGTCGGCTCCTAATGTCTACCTCTGCTTCTCCTACTCTCATTAACATCCTCCCATCTACCTCATTGCGTAGTGGATAGCATTTTTGGTTGTCACCGCGAAGGCCCGGGTTCGATTCCCGGCTCTGCCAAGAAATTAATTTCTAGCCTGAGAGCTGGAACGGGGTACGCTCAGCCTCACGAGGCGCATAACTGAGAAGAGGTGGATTAGATTCCAACCTCTGCCATCCTGGAAATGGTTTTCCGTGGCTTCCCACTTCTACTTCAGGAAAATGCCGGGATGGCTCCTAACTTAAGGCCACGGCCGCTTCCTTCCCAATCCCCATCTGAATTACAAACACACACAAATACAGCCATAACAATAACACAGGTTATTTATCATACAAAATTCCACACAGTCACCCTAGTACATCGGGGAAAATGACAACGATGTCCATTTCTCGCAAATGAAACAACAGCAACAACCGTATCTATTAGCGATTAGATTATGCGATATATATATTGTGAGTTTGAAGGAAGCTTGCAGCTTCTTGTACTGCTCGGATCTAAGCTCCATGAACTTACGAGGTGAGGTGAAGTGGCAGGCGGGAAGTGAAGAGCCTCTCAACAGCCCGTCGTGTTATCTGGAATTCCTGTCTATTCCAATACTGCTAACATAGGGTCGTTGCTTAAACCAGTGTGGTGTTGCAAATGAGTGAGTAGTCAAACATTAACCCACCGATCAATATATTTGGTTCTGTTTGCACGCACGGACTGGGAACCCCCGCATCTCTCCTCACCGTCCGCGATCCACAATCCTTTCAGGTTCACAGTGCTTGGACTCGAGCAGTAGCCGTAACATCGCAATCAAAAGCCACGGGGCTACTTTTATCCTCAATAAGGTAGAGAGAATGACTCCTTGGTTGGTTGGTTCCTCAGTTTAGGTGTTGCGTCAAGGCGGTCATGTAGCCCCGTGTACTTTGGGCGTGTGTACAATCTGTCTGATAACCGGTGTTAATTGTGTTGGCTGTATTAGTGTGTGTTATCTGCAATTCAGGTAAGGACTACAGACAATCAATTTCGAGCAGTTCCTTCTTTTGCTACCAAATGCTACCGTCAACGACTCTAGCTGCGAACTTTGCTACTAGATGCCACCACAACCGTCACCTGGCAGCGAAAGATGGAACCAATAATAATAATAATAATATCGTATGGCTACGGGTGCCGGGTGCAAATGTTATTTGACGCCCAGAGGGCAGCCTTCATGTCGAATTTTGTCGTTTCTTGGAGAGCTATGAAAGTCAAGGAGGTTAGATATCTAAGCTCCTTGACACTATAGCGCTTTCTAGTAGAGAAAGGAGGAACTTTGTGTTGGCGGAAGATCCCAGGATTAATTTTGCCATTATGAACACGGCCTACTGAATTCAAATGGTTTCTTTAACATGCCAACAACGTATGACATGCGCGCCGTGATTTTTGTCGCCTTTCAAAAATCACTTACCACGGCCAGGAGCAAACCTGGAAGCTTGGGGTTGGTAGTCAGACACGATAACTACTCATCTAGCGTGGCAAGTCTAACCTTCAAATTTAGCTTCACGCAATTGCAGTTAGTGGAAGGTTCTTTTACATGTCATAGATCTATGACATGGACCCGCTGGCTTTTCTCCCCTCCAAAGGAAGGCATACTGAGGGATTTCTTGAACGCTCCAACGACTTTGGCCGGGTTTGAACCCACGATCTTGGGCATAGAATCTCCGCATGCTACCAACTATGACACCGAAGTCGCCTAGGAATGACTCCATGTAATTATTACAAAACGGAGCTGCCCGTTATAGAGCCGATGTCTGAGACTCTACCTTACACAGCTTCATGGACCTCCTGGCCTGTGCGCAAATGTTGTGAAACGACTAGCTTAGAGGTGCTCATGCAACATTCACTCCAAGTTATCGTTTAATCTTTCCTCAAAGTAGGAACATAATTATATGTAATTAAAGAGTTCAGAACTTCCGTCTGACAAAGTTATGACAGTTAAATTAGTGAATTGCATTACAAGTGCTCAGAACTGTTTCTGACATTGCGTTAAACACTGTAACTTGCAGTAACGCCATTTGCCATCCGTTAAGTCCTCGAGCGAGATAACTGACATTTCAAAACGTTCATAGGCGTAGACTTAAGTGGTGGGTAAGGGGGTCACTAGACACTTTCGCCCCTCTAAAATTATAAAACAACGGGCATCACCTCCAGTTATTTATTTATTTATTTATTTATTTATTTATTTATTTATTTATTTATTTATTTATCGTATGGCCTTTAGTGCCGGGAGTGTCCGTGAACCCAGAGGGTGAGCTACTCGTTCCGTTCAATTTCAAGTAGTTCCAACTTTCGCTACCAGATATCAATTATACCTAGTGGTGAAGGTTGGAACTTTGATAGAGCGTTCCAACGATATCTAACCTAAAAATATAGCTCCACACAAGTTTAGTCAGTGGAAGGATCTATTACATGCCATAAATCTATGACATGGGATCGCAGGCTTTACTTCCCCTCCGGTCCTAAAAATCCAACGACTTCGGGCGGGTTTGAACCCGCTATCTTGGCCACAGCAGTTCAGCATGCTACCAACTACGCCACCGAAATAATATTATTGAAGGGGTTTCGCTCTCTAATTAAGTCTAAATTTTGTTAATATGCTCGAATGATTGACTAGAAAGGAATAACATTTACCATGCTATGAAAATTTATAATTTTACCGTATTGATTGACAGCACTTAAAAATACCAACGCAATCAACGCAATCAACACAAATTATGAAACATATATTCAATTGTTGAACATGTTTCAGTCTATGGCGAGACCATCTTCAGCAAAAATAGGCCAAATTAAGAATATATTAATTTAAGTAAAATAGAATTAATTTAAATGTTTGTTTGGCATGTAAGAAAATTATGGCTATAGCTATACGTTATAACTAAAATGTAATAGAATTAAATAATGGATATGCTTACGGAAGATGATTAGCCCTATGATGATATTGTGGTTTTAAGGGACCTAACATCGAGGTTATCTGTTTGGGTGATAGTGATAATGAATGATGACATGAAACCTACAACTAAAACTAACTACTGACTTAACTAACCTACATACTAGAGGAAGAAAAGAAGGAAAGAAAGACATAATGGACAGGAGGAAAAGAAATGCTCTCAATCCACGAAGAATGAGGATTGAGGGACTTGGAACAAAGGAAAGCCATGAAAGGCAGATAGGAAAGAAACGGACCCAGCTCAGGAATCCCTTGGGGTCGCCAAGTCCTAAACTCACCATCCTTGAGCCCTTGAGGGTGTATCACTATCCAGGGTGCACCAGAAGTGGTGGGGCTACACACACTCTGCCTTCATGAGGGCCTTGTGCAGAAGGCAGGAGATATATCATGAAAGGAACAAGATGTTCAGTAAAGAACATATAGCCTACTTTCTCCTAAATGCATGGGTATTGTTATAACTCTTTGTTCTTTTCAAGGAGTATAATTGAATGTTGGTTGTAGTAGATTGTTGAAATACAACGTTCTATACGGATATTAAACATGAATATGAAGTGCCCTTTGCTAGTTCTACCTCTGTAAAAAAAAATCATTCAATTCGGTTTCAACGTGTTTGAATTGATATGGGGAATCGATTTGCACACATACATGGCCGCTATCTGCAAACTATTCGGCTGATGACCTTGTATTTCAGTCAAAAGATTCTTCTGACCAAAAGGTGTGTTGTTGCAAAATTTGGTAGAGATCAAATGATTAGGTTGGTCGTAATTTGATTTAAGCTTTTAACATTCGGGTGGCCGCCATTACGTTTCCGTCAAGATGGCGGCGATATAAAACATGACACTGAGGTGTCCTTTGCTGGTCCTACCACTGTACCAAATTTCGTTCAATTCTGTTCCATCGTGTTTGAATTGATAGCGGGGGACAGGCATTCAGAGTACACACACACACACACACAGACACACAATTTTGGCCATGTGTAGATCTCATAAGTCTACTTTCATTTTTTGCAAAAATCGAAAGTAGGCTAAAAAGAGAAGGCTAGTTAGTTCTTCACGGAACTACTTGTTTCATTTCATGAAAATAAGCTAAAACACATTCTTCCGTAATTTCAATGAAAATACAGTCAAACCCCTTTCATTCTAAGACAATTCAAACTCCCGAGAAATATTCCCTCTTCCCAGCACATACTGTTAACCATGTCAGCTCCACTTATTAATGGTGAAACCACAAATACTGGTGATTGCACTTCGAACGAGTGAGAGATTTCAGCAGAGTAATTGCAGCCTGGCATTGGCAGTACTTGCTCCGCAATAACGCAACCCCCGAGGCAAGCAGTCACTCGGATCGATTAAAAAAATGAGTCGATGTGACAGCATTGGGCACGTTGCAGTCAATAGCAGACATACTGGGCAAATAAACAGTGTGTCACCATGCGAGTGGGTAATTTAATTATATCATCCTGCTTCCTTTAATAGAGTTCGATTACTGTAAGTTTAGCCTGCCACGGTGGGCGAGTGGTTAGCGTGTCGGTCTGCTAACCCCAAGCTTGAAGGTCTGCTCCTGGCCGTGGTAAGTGATTTTTGAAAGGCGGCAAAAATACGACACGCATGTCATACGATGTTGGCATGTTAAAGAACACATTTGAATTCAGTAGGCCGTGTTCATAATAATGGCGAAATTAATCTCGGGAGTTTCCGCCAACACATAGTTCCTCATTTCTCTGCTAGAAAGCGCTATAGTGTTCAAGGAGCTTAGATATCCAACCTCCTTGACTTCCATAGCGCTTTAAGGAGCGATAAAATTCGACATGCAAGTTGCCCTCTGGGCGTCAATTAACAAAGTTTGCACACGGCACCCGAGGCCATTCGATATTATTATTATTATACTGTAAGTTTGCACTTTCTTGACAGCCCTCTTGGGGAAGTAGTCCCATTGAACCTTTCCATCCACCACTACCACGTGTATTGCAGCCAATGAGCTATGAGCCACATGACAGCCACTATGGACCGCATGTATTCCACTACTTGGACAACAGTTATACGCTGTCAAAACCATCAAAATAGTCATTCTGTTATCTATATCAGTTGAATAAATATTTTTCTTAATATTTCTGTTTGATATTTACCTAATTACTAGCTATTTTACCCGGCGTTGCCCGGGAGGTGTATTTACATGTTATAGAAAGATAAATGCCAATATATTTCGCAAGGTATATTCACTTTTCCCCAAGTGAGTTTAAAACATAGTTATCCAGGGCTCTGAAGTTAATCAAGTGCAATATTAACTCACTGTAAATCTAGGCGAAAAGTACTGTGGAGTACAATAACGTAGTAGAGAATGCATCAGTAACAAAAGGGGCTGTATATGCACATTTCTCAAGGACCTAGTCTCACAATTACAGTACTTCCCTGATAGTCTTCATTTTTGGTGTAATGGGTGTTAGACGTCTTATTCACATAGTTCTCTGTAATTGTCAAATTGTTGCATCAGTATTTTTGAAAGGAAACAATATTTAAATTATTCAATGTTTGGAATATGAAGTCAACATTCATGAGTCAAATATACTTACGATATTTAACCCCGCACAACCGGGTGAGTTAGCCGAGGTCATTACGGCGTGGCTGCAGGCAGCCGCTCACATCTGGGAGGCGAGGAGGTTCGAATCCCCACGCCGGCAACCTGAAGATGGTTTTCTCTGGTGTTCCATCTTCCTTCCAGGCAAATGCCAGGGTTGGTCCCTAACTATAGACCACAGACGCTACCTTCCAATTCCTCGTCCTTACATTAACACTTTCCTCCCCCAGACAACACTCCACAAACGACTGTACTTGTAGCTCACCCAATGGGTGTACGTATAGAAGCAGCTACAAAACTCGGGCAAGCCGAATACAATGGGTACAGCCAGAAAGATATCCAGCGAGCACTCCATCCGAGACGTCCAACTACAAGGGTAATTGGACACAAACAGCCCCTGGCTAGAGCTTTTCTTCCATATATAAAAAAAGGTCACGGACAGAATAGGGAGGCTACTCGAGTCCCATGATATAAAGACCATATACAGGCCTACACGAAAAATTAAGGACATGTTTAGGTCGGCTAAAGATAAGCGACATCCTCATACCGCGGCAGGGGTTTATAAAATTCCGTGTGATTGTGGCCAAGTATATATTGGAACAACGAAAAGAAGTATTGCCACTCGTCTCAAGGAGCACCAACGACACAGCCGGCTGGGACAAACAGATAAATCCACTGTAGTAGCACACTCACTACTCACAGGTCACGACATAAGATATGGAGACACCGAAGTTCTGTCCACCACGGTGTCTTATCATGCCAGGGTAAAAAGGGAGGCCATCGAAATCCTGAAGCATACTAACAGCTTCAATCTTAAGGAGGAAGCAGAACGTGTGAACAGAGCTTGGCTTCCATTCCTTAAACCCCTCAAGCCTGCCCTTATTGACCGTCGTAGACGAGAAGATGGAACAGATGAGCAGCCCTGTCCTTGATGCATTACTTTTAGGCCTATGTGGTACGCCGTTGCTATGGTAGCCTCTATGTGTGGGTTGTTGACTATTTATATACTGTTTACTTGTTTTACCTCGCTTAATGTAACCTGTGAACATGCTGAACGCAGTATTCAGCGAAACGTCAGGACGACAAAATGTCCTTGGAACACGGCCTATAAGTCCACGAAACAGAGATTCCTGTTATCTCATAAGCCTATTTTTTTCACAAAATGAAAATAGGCTAAAAATGGACAAGTAACGCCCTCTCCTACCCAAAAATGATAAAGAAAGCCTTGCACTCAAGACTTCGCAAAGGAACATGCAGCTGAACGCCAAAAAATAACCAGTCTAGTGAGGTTAAGTCCTATGACCTCAGGGGGGCCAGGCAATTGGCCTTTGTCCAGAAATGTAGCGTATTGTGTACCTAAAATTTGGGAGTGTTCCCACATCACGACTCTCTGCCAACATACTGGGCGCGTGCAGACATCTCACCTCTCGATGTACCGTATAATCAGAAGTGAACTGTAAATACATTCCTAACAAGAAGTTAGTATTAAGAGTATTATTCTCCATATTAGGTCCGTATTGAATATTCTACTAACTTTCACTCTATTATTTCCGTCTTTTCAATAAAATTTGCTATTATTTTATTTTAAAATTGGTTCATGTTTCGAACTGTCAACTCCGTTCTTCTTCAGCCAATATACAATTAAATAAAACAATGATAAAAACACTTATAAACCCACATAGTCCATTAGCCTTAAATATAAAATTGACATTGTTAAAAATAACTTGCTAAATATAAAATAAAAATATGCACTTAAAATCATGTTGAAAACTTGAACCATTTGTCCATTGATTCATATCTGATGATCTACTGTGTCCTAAGGCCCTCTTACTTGTTAAAAATTTGCGAATATTCCTATCTATTGTTATTTCGATGAGACAGACTGTAATTAGTAGTGTGCAGAATTCATGTTATTATAATTAACAATGTTAAAATAAATTTGATAAATTAAAATACACATTTAAAAACATGTTCAAAACTTTGATTAATTTGTCCATTGATTTCTGTTGATCAGCTGTGCCCTAAGGCACCTCTTTCTTGTTGATTTAAAAATTGTTACAATTGCGAATATTGCTTTTTGTCGCTGTTTTGATAAGACGGAAACTGTAATTAGTGGTGTGTAGAATTCTTCTTTAATATAACTCCTTTATAGTTGTTAGAAACATTTTATTAAAAACTGATGATCGATGCCTTCCTGTATGGTATTTCATCATTTGAACAGCATGATTTATTTAAAGTGCGAGTCTTTCAAGTTAGTATTGTCAACAAGTTTGTTTTGTATCAGCGACCAAGGTAGCTAAGTACTATGAGGCGCAAGATCATAAGACCACTCTATCGCCTGACTCAGCAGATGCATTTGTTCGATGCCCAACATCGGCCACCCTAGAAATTGCTTTCCATGGATCTTCCAGTTTGAACTCCATGAAAATACCACGATGATATTAATACCTTCCAATAAGCCACGGAAGCTTTCCCCGATTGTGGCGCGATGACGCAGCGGTCAAGCTGCTTGGCACTCACCAGGGCAGACCGGGTTCAATTCTGTTTAATGAAAGAGAGCATTTCGAGGTAAAAATCACTCGTCCATTGATACCTAGGCCGGACGTTTGTTTTAGACGGGTGAAATATCTTAATGGAAGCCTGGAGGCGAATTATTACAGTAGGCCTACCTGTGTTGTTGTCAGCTACCCCATGTAGTCAGATGTTTGACAAACCTATCTCACACTACTGCTGAAGTACAGTCATTGGCAAATATAATGGCATTCTTTTTGTAACTATGTAACGTGTACTTCCACGTCACACAATACTTTGACGTGGACTGTACTGTCTGCACGATGGTGTCGTCACGTGCTAAAGTCTGGAATTCCATTACATCACACCGGTGGTGACAACTGTGAAGCGAGAGGGCTAGAGATTGATTGTGTGCAGGCTCAGCCGCAGGCTTCAAGGTCAAGGGCAACTACAAAGGATGATATTTTTCTTCTTCCTCTATCAGATTGTCCTGTTTCACACATCTTCATTCATTTCTAATTGATTCCTCTGATGAGGGCAATTAGGAAATAAAATTGACTGGCTGCGTGGCTCAGCGGTAAAGGTTCTCGTTTGCCGAGCTCAGGGTTGCAGGATCAAATTCTGTCGCAGTCGGCTGGCATTTGAGGGTGCGCAAATGTGAGCGAGCTGTGTCAGTAGATGTACCGGCATGTTAAAGATCTCCTTAGGGGTGGGTAGGTTTTTGCTAGGAATTAACCCTACCCCCAAGGGAAGATGAAGAGAAAAGGAAAGGGAAGTGGGTTTCGGAATGAAGAATAAGTGTGGGTAAATAGGACGAGAGTCCAACACTAAGCAAACAAAAGGAATTTGAATGAGTTAGTGACGAGTGTCACTGCACAGCCCGTGAAACACCTAAAGTGGGTATGGACCTGGCCGTAGCTAACGGGAAATGCGGCAGGAGCTTGAGCTATTTTCAAGCAAGTGAAGTTTGTGCTTACCCTTCCCAGCCTAAACTTGGGTAATATGGGGAAGGGTGGTAGTCTGGCAAGACAGAGAATGACAGATTTGTCGTATATCCTTTCAAAGGAATCAGATTTAATCAATGGTTTTGAAAGGCGCAAATAATTTAAATTCGCCGTGATGCTTTTAGTTCTTGGAATTGTAGAATTTCCAAGGAGCGACCGAATGCTTCCAGGAAGGGTAGCGATGAAGCAGTTATCGTGCTTTTAAAAACAATTAGATTGTTTTTGAAAATTTTTGGTTTTAAATTTTGGCAAGAACACCAACTGTTGCATTCAAGAAAGGCTATGCTTCTATCCAGCAAAGTGCCGACTAAATGTTTAGACAAGAAGAAAAACTTAAACTTGGAAAACCAACCATAGGTTATAGAGAAAGTCTCAACAAGCAGGAAGCTGGCGGAGCTAGCTATACTTGCCTTACTGGCTAGTTAGAATTAGCTATAAAAGCTGAGCGACTTTGCAAAAGTTTTTGCGGAGAGTTTTTGTTCAAATGCAACAAGTAGTGGAACCTTTTTTACTTTGATGCTCGAGTTTCTTAAAACGAGAATGAGCTTTCGGGTAGAGTTAGGGGAGGTAGGATCCTGCCTAATTGTTATTTTACAGAAAATGATGAAGCAAAAGGATATAGTTTGATTTATTTAACAATGCGTAAAAATATGATAAATTTAACAACTGTAAAATGTACAATTTAAATTTTAAACCTATGAGGTCTCAGTTTGCACTAGGCGATTAACAAAATTTGGTTTGGAACCTCTTGAAAGCACCAAATCTACATAAGATTTTAAAATAGTGCTGAGATTAGCAAATTTAAAGTTTAACAATAAATCGGGTACGATATATATACTTTGAGAATTACTAATGGAAGTTCTAAAAGTATGAACAAATGTTAAATTTGAGATTATAACAAGAAAAGAGAGAATTAAGACGAAGCTTCTATAACTTCTTGTGTTGAAGCAGGGATCACGAGAAAAATGGGGCCAGTTACCCTTTCGTGAAACCTGGAAAAAGGAAAGTTAGAAAACTCACTTGTGAGTAGAAATAATTGAATTCCCTAATGAAAAGAGGAAAAACAATATGATTTGAGGTGTGTACTAGACACCAATGATGCAGAAATTACTTATGAAAAACAGTACAAAGATGGGAGGGCACTTCTATAGAGTGTCACCTCATTGAAAAGAACCTAAATTTTACAATTATTATAATGTGTTAGTGAGGAGTATGAAAGGAGGAAATATGAGAATCAGGAAAACGTTTATGGCCATATTTATAGCTTTCGTTCGAACGCGACACGGATGGTTGTTGAATGGGCACGGTTATGCACTGTAGTCCGTTGAAAAATTCACTATTGCAACAAGGAAAGTTTATCAGACGAAAAGTTATTGTAATTGTAGAGATCACTATTTGAATTTTAGGTTGAGAAAGTTTATTGCGTTGAGACGTTTATAGATGGTAGATGAATGCAGCGGACAATTTCCAACGAAGGAAGACAAATTATATGCTGATTATAAGTATTTTCAACATAAATTCCTCAGTGAGGAACATGCATTCCCATATTTAGGTGGAAGGCACTCGACGGCATTACTTGCAAAAAGATGACTTGCTGTAGAAAATTCTAGAGTTGAGAACAGTAGAATTGAGCAGAATATCCCGCGGAGGTGAAAGCTAAGTTTTTATAGACAGTGGGTTTAATAAGACTCCCACGGTGTGAGAACTCATTCCCAGATACTCAGTACAAGAAGTACCTTTTCATTTTAGAAAGCTAGCTGAAGTAGCTACAAATAAATCAAGAAGCTCTTTTGAAGGCAGATTTTGCATCACATAGCAATTTCACACTGTCTATAAAATCAGGTTAAAAACATTTAAAACTTAGTGAAAACCATTGAAGTAGTACTTAGCTCATTTTGAAGAACGATGATCTGGATGCCGGTTGACGTTAAGATTAGGACATGGTGTCCTGATTTAAAAATGTCTCAAGTAGACAGGAGACAAGCCTGAAGTAGGCTCCAACTGTATGGTTTGACGACTGACCCAGAAGTGAGAGCTGCTCGACGAAGCACGGAGGTATCAAGGGGGGGGAGTAAGAAATCACTGTTGGTGTTTGCGAAAAAGGAAGGAATGAATTAAAGCAAAGAGCAGCAAAAGCTACCTCTATCTTACCGTGTATTCCAAAGAATACACCAAGGGGCACAATTCCGGAACATCGGCGTATCTTAAAGTGACAATATATAAAAGGGACGGAACACTAATAACCTAATATTCTTCTTTCTTTCTTTCTTTCTTTCTTTCTTTCTTTCTTTCTTTCTTTCTTTCTTTCTTTCTTTCTTTCTTTCTTTCTATCATCGTCATGCCCGACTAAGGAGCGTGATTGAACTTATTTAGCTGATGGCATTGCCTTTCTCTTCTCCCAAAATCTCTTCATCTTCTCGCTGTGGCTTCTCTTGCGATCTTCTGACCAGATTTTGTTGGTGATAGTGCTTGGATGGTCTGCAAAGCGCTATTATTATTATTATTATTATTATTATTATTTATATTATCATTTCCAAATTCTTCATTCCTCGCGGGTTGAGGCATTGCTCTTCGCTCTCTCCAGTTTGGTACATTTGACTTTTATGGCTAGATCCTCACTAACATTCTAGGTTATCCATTCTCCGAGGTATTTGTGGGAGTTATTCTTCTTTATTACTGTATCCCCGTGTAGAATTCAGTTGGGTGGGTCCCTGATGTTGATGAACTCAGTTTTGTTAACGGCAATAGTGTGTTTATATAGTAGTAGTGCCCAGCTTCGCCCGGTGGATTTCTTTGTTTTATGGATGATAACGAATACTACTACAAAACTGTAGCGCTCGAGGATAAGGATCGGAAAGCACCAACGCGTATTGCAGCTGATAACCTCAGTATACTGCACCAACACCATCGCCCTTATACAGAGGCATACTATTGCCACGATAACTGTTTTAAGGGAACTAAGAAATCCTTTTGCACTAATTACTTCCCGTGACTGCAATTTATAAACAGCTCGCAATTCTGCACCAGAACACTGGTAGGGGCGACGAGATGCAGCCCGCATTGCCTGGAAACAAAAGACTTAGGTATTATTGAAGCTGTTCGGCAGCGCTTGTTGTTTCGACTTACTGAACAAAAATCAATATGTAAGGTTACCTGAGAGGTGTAGCATAATGCTATATAGCCTAAAGTATTCCTCTTGAATCTGTCTATCATATACAAAAATGATTTTTCGAATCAGACTGGTAGTTCCAGAGATTAGCGCGTTTAAATACACAGACACACAAACGCACTCTTCAGCATTATTATATTAGTATATATATAGTTACCCCGCCTAATCTAATTAAGCAAAGCGCGTTGACCGGCTGAAACATGACGTATACATTTATAGTTTATAAAGGCTACACTGAAAAGATGGCTTCGAAACTTCATATAAGATTCTAGTATTTAAATCAGATACGCCAGTAGTTAATCGTGGTAGTTTTCATTGCTCATAATTTTATCATTCATATCATTAGGAGCATATTATGACCTAGATGTTTCGCCTCTTAAAGAAACAATCACCACCACAATGTTCAATTATTGTAACATTAACCTCGAAACTCGCCCTGTACCATTAACACGAGGAATGTTGCTCTGAATACAATCATTGCTTTCTTGTTTATCTCTTTATTTGATGATAAGCAATACCCTATTAAGACGATACTGGTTCAAGTTGTTACGTTTTCTCCGCGCGTGGCATAACTATTCCACGGTGAGCTACTACAGGATTTGCTGACCAATGTAGGGCAGGATTTAACTTCCTGGCACTAATACGATCACTTTTTTTTTAAAGTAATTCATTCATTTAGTGCTTACGGGCATTTTAGTCATCAACCCCGTATACTTGGATGAGCGTTACGTTTTGTCTGTTAAACTGTGTTTCTTAGGTGTGTCTAATAGATGGATAACTTGGCCAACAATAGTAATGAGAAAACAGTAGTTCCCTGTCATACACCACTTAAGTAAAATTATTCCAGCCTCAGTACGGTACTTATAAATCAGGTTAGTTACTACTTCTGCCAACAGACACCGCGCAAGGACGTTAGGCAGGGGCACTCTTTTGCGAGACAGCCGGGAGTAGACAGGCTTATAGCGTACTGCTGTAGAACAAACATGCTGTGAAGCTGATAAGTAACCATATACTTCTCCGGAAGTCACAAGAGGAAAAAGCTAAACAAAGAGTGATAATAACGAGTTAATAAGAAAAAAGGAAGGAAACTTGTAGTTTTACGTGACCATTAATCTCGCCATAATGAGCCACGGGACCTCCCTTTTAACGTGGAATCCGAACCACAGGACATGGCATTTCACTTCGAAAATAGCACATGCATAGACCCGAGTATCGAACCCAGTCCACCTTGACGAGATGCATACAGCTTGACCACTGCACCACCACGCCCCAGAGTTAATAAGAAAATAGGAGCGCAGATACGAACACTCAATATCTAATGCCTGCGCAACGGGCACATATATTCTACGGTGTAGTAAGCAGGTTGCCATGGTTACGAAAGGAGCACTGTGTTGAAGTAAGGTCCAGGGCATAAGGTCCATCCCCCAGCTATCTGCCACATACCACACTCGCAATCAAGAAAGCTCCAACAAAACATTATATTCTAATATTAATACTGTACCGAAGCCTCCGTGGCTTAGGAGGCACCACGCCGGCCACTCACCGCTGGGTCCGTGGTTCAAATCCCGGTCACTCCATGTGAGATCTGTGCAGGACAAAACGGGGGTTTTTCTCCGGGTACTCCGGTTTTCCCTGTCAACATTTCATTCCAGCAACACTTTCCACTATCATTTCATTTCATCTGTCATTCATTTAATCATTGCCCCAGAGGAGTGCGTCAGGCTTCGGCAGCCGGCACAGTTCATATCCTCGCCGCTAGATGGCGGCTTCATTCATTCCATTCCTGACCCGGTCGGAGACTGGAAGCAGGCTGTGGATTTTAATTTTTTTCATAATAATAATAATAATAATAATAATAATAATAATAATATCGTATGGCCTCGGGTGCCGGGTGCAATCTTTGTTATTTGACACCCAAAGGGTAGCTTGCATGTCGAATTTCGTTGTTCCTTGAAACACTATGAATGTCAAGGAGGTTAGATATCTAAGCTCCTTGAACACTATAGCGCTTTCTAATAGAGAAATTAGGAACTTTGTGTTGGCGGAAACTCCAGAGATTAATTTTGCCATTATGAACCCGGCCTACTGAATTCAAATGGGTTCTTTGACATGCCAACATCGTATGACATGGTGTCTTCATTTTTGCCGCCTTTCAAAAAAAAATCACTTACCGCGGCCAGGAGCGAACCTGCAAACTTGAGGTTAATAGACCAACACGTTCACCACTCATCCACCGAGCCAAGCATTTTTTTAAAATTAATACTGTACCATGAGTTTCTAACACAATTAACCGTTCATAATTATAAAATAAAAAAAGATGTATTGTCTAACTTTATTCGAATTTTCGAAATCGGGAGAGATCTAACTTTTTACTTGATCCATTCATATACATTGAAAAACCTTTAAGTGTTGGGTTCAATATCCGGCTCTACCAAGACATTTTAATTGTGGTGTAAGGGCTGGAAAGTGGTGTAGTCAGTTTCGTGACGCAAAAGTGAGTAGAGGAAAGTTCGATTTCCACCTTGGCCTTACTAGAAGTGGTTTTTCGTGGTTTCCTCCACTTTTACTTCAGGCAAAATGCTGAGATGGTTCCTAACTTAAGGCCACGGCCGCCTTCTTACCAATCCTATCCCCCAATTTACAAATACACACACAAGGCCTAGTATTACCCATTTAAGATTTGATTGCCGCTGAGCATGGCTGCGCCACCGTTTGCTGATTATTGTAGCAGGAGCCCCGCGGAGTAAGAGGAGGACACAGTGATGACACAGTGCAGTCCGCAATTAAGTTAAGCAGCATTGCGTGCGCTACCTGTCTTAGAAGCGCAGATAAGTGTCACTGGAGCTCCTGTCAACACGGACAGCTACTGTAGCTGAGTCATATCCTACTCGCGCAACTTTACCTGTCAACGAAGCAGGCTGACGTGTGACAAGTAAACAGAGAATAGTTCCCATCTCGACCGCCAGCAATCAATTCATGAAAGGGTAATACAGCCATCACAATAACACATGCTATCACACAAATTCCACACACACCCTAGTACACGGGGCTACATGACCACATGCTGCAAAGACTAACAATGTATCAACAACAGTCGCCATCGTGATAGATCTGTTGTTTATTAATTGAGAGGCTTTGCGACATCGTGGTCATGGAACCCCGTGCACTTGGTGAGTGTGGAATTTGTCTGATAGTGATAACCTGTGTTATTGTGATGGTTGTATCAGTGTGTGTATTTGTAATTCAGGTGAGGATTGGGAAGGAAGCGACCGTGGCCTTAATTAAGGAACCATCCTGGCATTCGCCTGGAGTAGAAGTGGGAAACCACGGAAAACCACTTCCAGGTGGGAATGGAACCCACCTCTTCTCAGTTTAGCCTCACGAGTAGTAGCCTATGTCAGAGCAGCTGACATCACACGAACTGCGGCATGGAAGTGCAGGGGTATGACATATCGATGTCAGGCATCAGGCAATCACTCAGGGCTGCCAACATCAATCTCTAGCGTGCAGGGTGAGGAACAAAAGAGCGCAGCGAGAGATGGGAACACTTCCGTAAATTGAAGTCTAAGTCGACAAAGAAGATAATGGTCAGTGCAATCAACGGAAGAGTCATTTCATTTCGTGACCCATAGCCTCCAATAATAGGGAACTGGACTGAGGTAAGGGATTTGTGTGCGGGTTACACTGAAGTGTAATTATTAGACTAGGAATCTTGCGACATGATGCCCTAAAAAGTTTTTTTTAATGAAAATGTTCTCCTTTATCTATTCATTACCATCCTTCACTGCAGGGGCAGATGACCTCGCTGTTCTGCCCCTTAAAACCTAAATAGGTAGTTATTGTTGTATTAAGGGGCGGAACTACGAGGTCATCTGTCCCTCTTACCACAGATTAAAGTATACAAATTTGGAATAGAATTTAAAAGCCCGAAAATTCATAAAACAAAAAATTAAATAAAACTAATAATAATAACTAGCATTACCCGTCGCGGCTTCGCCCGCGAATATTCTAGTTGTAAAGAGTACACTGAGCAAAATCTCTATCATGAATGCTATGACTGATTCATCCTTGGTATGAATAATCAGACTTCATCAATTCAGCTACTGGTGCAGTGGTTAGGGGTTTGTCAATCCTTCATAGGTATATCAGAGCGAAGTTAGTTTTCTGGGAATATCACAGGCACTGTTAATTTAAGGGCCTTTAAATGTGGTTTTCGGAGACCCTTTATAGTCAGGTGAAAAAGACCTTTCGTACCACACTCACACGTGAAAATTGCGTGAAAAAAATCTAGAGTGCCCCTTGACCCCCTTAAGCGCATATACTGTATGTATTGATGAATTTTACAGCTTAATTTGGTTCAGTGATAACCTTATAACCGTTTGGAAACTTTCACAGTAATGTAATAATTGGAATTGCATTGCGTCTTACAGAAATAGATGAACCTGTGAGATTCTGTTACTTTGGTTACAGTGTTGCATTCTTTCATTATTTCATTGTAAATATACATGTTTTAAGGTATTTATTTAATTGTGAGGCATTTAAAGAGTATGTGAGTGCGTTTCGCTTAAGCATTGGGTTATGCTGAACCTATAGGTACCCCATATGTGTAGGTTGGTGTTAATGGGACCTTATTTTCGGTACAAAACTGGAATGGGACCTTAGCAGAATAATAGAGAGGGATAAACAAAAATTAAGAAAACACAAAAATTCTGCATTCAGAAACGAACAAGTTGTTGAGTCTATGTGTACTGGAAAATTTAGATTGCTGGCCCTAACCCACTCTCACTAATAAAGCGGATGACGAGATCTGCAGCCACAGCGTCATCGGCTAATATAAGTGAGTGCCATCTGCAAACCAAGGTTTCTTCGTAAGTCAGCAAGATCCTCACACTCTGTTAAAATGTGGGCCACGGTGAAAACGGCTCCACAAAACCTAAATAACTAACTAACCTCCTTCACTGCAATATTATGAGGACATACACTAACAAGGGAAGTACCCCAGCTCGAACGGCTAAAACCGACTGGCAGTGAGCTTAACATACGAAGATATGTCTGTTCTACTTCTCATCACAGGCATTTATCTGTAAAACCCCGAATTAGTGTACAATCAATGTTTGGAATTTACGGCTTCCAAAGATTGCAGGAACACAATTCGCAGCAGAAACTACCGTGCAACAGGCAATTCGGACCATTATATTAATAAGAATCAGATGTGCTTGCAACAAGAAATCTTAACACATGCAGTATCGTGTTGACATAGTCATCTTTCCCACAATAGAAGATACTGTGTTATCCTTCATTCGACGTCGAAGTGTAAATGTGGAGTTTCAATGAAGTGATTAAAACACAGCGGAATGGGACAGTACGCACACTTAACAAGGGCAACATATAGACCTACTCCATTATTTATAATGTTCCCGCCACGGTGATCACATTATCACATACTCAGATGGCGCTGGCGACCAAACACGTACTTCTACACATGAATGGCATTGATAGCAATTGACATAGGAACAACTGTAAACTTTAAACCCACTTTCAGTCTGTTTTCGCCGTTCGCGCTGGGGTACTTCCCTCGTAAGAGCAAAACGTCAGGGGAAGGATAGTCCCATGAGAAAATGTCGCCTAGTGAAGCGTTTGCGGTGCAGGTGCCTCCTTACAGTCCTCGTAGAAATGGGGCCCTAACTCCCTACATTCAACAGGGCGGTGATCTGCTGAGACGACGTGATGTCCGTTTGTTAAACACCTGTGGTCGTCCCATGTGGCTCTGACTTTGACTTATTTCCTTTGAAGCTCCTCCAAGGAGCTAAGTGCTTCCGCAAGAGCTTTACAGCGAACTCTGTTGACAGCAGTCTTCATCACCCCGTTCCATGGCCTCCCAATGGTGGCAAGTTCTTATTCCACAGTTCTTCTCCAGGTTTTATTTGGTCTCCCACTTTTCCGCCTGCCTTGCGGGTTCCAATCCAAAGCTTGCCTTGGGATTTGCGTTGGGTTCCTTCTTAGGGTGTGGCCTATCCATCTATTTTGATCTGGGTTTCGCATTGACTATGTCCCGTTCTCTGCCACAGGTCCACGTTGGAATGACATCTGGCCAGCGAATGCCCAGAACGGTCCGTAGGAATATGTTTACGGTCGTCCGTATGGACTGTTTTAGCTTTGGTGTTACCTTCCATGTTTCGCATCCATAGAAGAGAGCAGATTTTACGTTGGTATACAACAATCTCAATTTGGTCCTCAGCGAAATCTCTTTAGATCTCCACACCGGTTGCAGCTGGGCAAATGCTGCCTTTGCCTTCCTATTCCGATTTGCGATGTCCTCTTCTGTGCCTCCAGTTGTTGATACCATACTCCCACGATAGCAGAAATATTGGACACCTTCAATCTCATCCCCATTCATCATGACAGGCTTGGCGTTCTTAGAATTGAGACGCATTTCTTTGGTCTTTTTGATAATTTTCAATCCAATTTTTTTCTTCTTCTTCCTTCAGTATGTTAACTTTCTCTTGCATGTCTCTAAGTGCCTACGACAAAAGACATAATTATGTCATCGACAAAGTCCAGATCTTCTAGTCGCTGAGTTAGTTCCCATTGAATGCCTGGAGCTTTTCCTTCTGTAGCCTTTCTCATGACATAGTCCAGTACCACCGTCCGTTCGTTTAACACATGTGGTCGCCCCGTGCGGCGGTTTACGCGGATGCAGGGCTTCCATCCACTCACTCGTCCAAAAATAGTGAAATAGTGAGTGGTTTCTTTTCAAAAAAGTGAAATAAAGGTGAGTTTTTGTATGAAAAAGTGAGTAAATAGTGAGTAAATTCATTGCATTATTCGCATTTATGGCCGTATATCTGGTTAATAATTTTAACTTTTGTTGATATCTGTAGGTGCAATTTGGGGGGGGGGGGGAGGGGGGCTTGGGTGGCTAAACTCCCCAAAACCAACCATAGCCCCCCAAAAATGTGACAAGACTGTATTGAAATAGATAAAAATTTTAAGAATGTGTATCTGAAACACAAATTAGCCCCCCAAAAATGACAACCAAATTGCGCCTATGTTAATATCTCTGAGTACCGTTTGTGATTTTTCATGTAGTTAGAGAGGACAATTGGAAATAATTGATAGGAAAATCAATGCAACACTCAAGAAATTTAAATTGTAATACAAAAATATAAATGTGAACTTTTGTTAAAAGACGCTTTATATAAAGACAGTTTTATATAAAAAAAAGTGAGAATAGTGAGTAATTTTATCAAATGGTGAGAAAAGTGAGGCTGTTTTGAAAATAGTGAATAATAGTGAGAAAGTGAGTCGCTGGAAGCCCTGCGCGGATGGTAACATTATCTCTGCGATATTGAAGATCCACCCTCTACACAGAAACCCGAATTCACGTGTAATCTCCGAAATGCTATGACCCATGCGCCGTACGCCAATGATCATCCTACGTTGACAGTTAACTCGCGACCGAGTGTGTTGCCAACTTCACTACACTCGTGTCTATGACAAGAGTGTTCTGCTCCGCCGCAGCTAGTCACAACGCAGAAACACAGGTTATCAGACAAGTTGAAAACACTCCCAAGTTAACTGTTACGGTGACCAAGATGTACCAAGCCTCTTAAATGATTTAATAGATAACATATGAAAGTAATTATTATTAATGCAGCCAATGACCATGCATTTTTCTTTTCAGGACGGGTCAGGGAAGGGATTATTAAAGGAAATCGGCCGTGGACCTATTGAAAGGAACCGTCCCGGCATTTGCCTGGTGAAAATGAAAATCCACAGCCTGCTTCCAGTCTCCGACCGGGTCAGGAATGGAATGAATGAAGCCCCCATCAGGCGGCGAGGATATGAAGTGTGCCGGCTGCCGAAGCCTGCCGCACTCCTCTGGGGCAATGATTCAATAAATGACATATGAAATGAAATGATAGTGGAGAGTGTAGCTGGAATGAAATTGTGACAGGGAGAACCAGAGTAACCGGAGAAAAACCTGTCTGCCTCCGTTTTGTCCAGCACAGATCTCACATGAAGTGACCGGGATTTGAACCACGGACCCAGCGGCGAGAGGCCGGCGTCCTACCGCCTAAGCCACGGAGGCTCCCATTTGCCTGGTTGTATTAATTTATTTATTTATTTATTTATTTATCGTATGGCTTTTAGTGCCGGGAGTGTCCGAGGACATGTTCGGCTCGCCTGAGTCTGTAGCTGCTTCCAGCGGACACACTTATTAGGGTGAGCTACAAGTTCCGTTCAATTTCAAGTAGTTCCAACTTTTGCTACCATAATTATATCAATGATACCTAGTGGTGAACGTTGGAACTTAGATAGAGCGTTCTGACGAAATCTAACCTAACAATTTTTGCTTTACACAAGTTTAAAGTTTATGGCATCTTTTACATGCCATAAATCTATGACATGGGACCGCCGGCTTTACTTCCCCTCCGAAGGAAGGCATACTGAAGGATTTTTAACGCTCTTAAAAAATCCGACGACTTCGGCCGGGTTTGAACCCGCTATCTTGGGCACAGCAGTTCCGCATGCTACCAACTACGCCACTGAAGCCGCTGGTAGTGAAAATGGGAAACCACGAAAACCATTTTCAGGACGGTCGAGGTGGGATTCGAACCCACACTCTCCCGATGCCAGCGAGACACGGGGTAGCGCGTTAGCGCTCTTGGCCACCGCGGCCTTTTTTTGTGTTTTGTTCGTTTTAACCCTTTGATTGGTTGAATCCTGAGTTTAGGGGCTGCGACAGCGCGGTCATGTAGCCCCGTGTACTTTGGGTGCGTGAAGAATCCGTGTGATAACCGGTGTTAATTGTGATGGCTGTATTACTGTGTGTTATCTGTAATGCAGGTAAGGACTGCAGACGATTAATTTCAAGTAGTTCCTACTACCGTCAACGACACCTAGCTGTGAACTTGGCTACTAGATGCCACCACAACTGGCACCTGACTGCGAACGTTGGAACTAATAGAGCGTTAATCAATTCTAACCAACACATTTAGCTTCGCACAATTGCAGTTAGTCGAAGGTTCGTTTACATGCCATAAATCTATGACATGGGCCCGTCGGCTTTATTTTCCCTTCGAAGGAAGGCATACTGAGGGATTTTTAACGCTCTTAAAAATCCGACGATTTCAGCCGGATTTGAACCCGCTATCTTGGGCATAGAAGCTCAGAATGCTACCAACTACGCCACCGAAGCCGCCATATTTTAGCCCTTTACACAAATACTTGTCTGTGTTGTTTTTGATTGATCGTGGCCATGTACAAGTTTGTGTGTAATTTGTCTGATAACCTGTGTTATTGTGACGGCTGTATCAGGGTGTGTATTTGAAATTTTTTGGGGGTCGTGGTGGCGCAACTGTCAAGCTGTTGGCCTCTCACCAAGGTGAACCGGGTTCGATTCCTGGGCAATGAATGTAAGATTTTCGATGTGAAATGCCATGTTCTGTTGTTCGGATTCCATGTAAAAAGGAGGTCCCGTGGTTCATGATCGCATCATTAACGGTCACGTAAAACTAAAAGCCTTCTTCTTCCTTATTTGTAATTCAAATGAATGGCCACTTTTAGGATGGCTGAGGTAGGAATCGAACCCACCTCAGTTTTGCCTCCTGAGGCTGAGTGTACCTCGTTCCAGCCCTCAGACCAGAATTACATTTCTTGGCAGAGCCGTGTATCGAACCCGGGCCTCCACTGTGACAGCTACGAATGCTAGCAAGGAGGCGGACAACATGTGTCTTTATTCCGATCATCGCGGTAGAATTGATCGTAAGGCACTGCTGTGAGCAGCCTTTTAAATAGTTCTGAGAATACCACTCGTCTTCCCAGATCCATTACTAAAGTCCATTGAGGAACAGCGGTAGTTAGAGTAACTGAGAACGGAAAGTAATTATTAGAACGTGATGTCACGTGCCATCCGACTGCGTTATTGGCTTGGGGCAATGAATTATTACACGAGAGAGATAAGAGGAGGAGTTTCGAATGTTTATAGAGACATTAACACATCTATGGAGGGTGAATATTGCTTTTCTTATATCCGCCGTGGAGCAGACATTTTGCGTGTATCATGCAATGATGGGAAAATCATTGCATCACCTATACTCAATTTAATTTTATTCAAAATTAGGATAAATTAGATTGTTTTCGTCCGATTCATATCAGTAATAAATTAACATTTCGTTTTTCATTAAAGATATTGAATTACGTACGTTACGTAGTGATAAGAACTTAATCAAACCTACGGCTCGGATTTTTAGATGCTAAAAATCGGGAAAATATTTCTTTTTAGCCTACTTTCGATTTTTGCAAAAAATGAAAGTAGACTTATGAGATCTACACAGGGCCAAAACTTGTGTGTGTGTGTGTGTGTGTGTGTGTGTGTGTGTGTGTGTGTGTGTGTGTGTGTGTGTGTGTGTACTCTGAATGTCTGCCTGCCCCACCCCTTTATCAATTCGAACACGGTGAAACCGAACTGAATGAAATTTGGTACAGAGGTAGAACTAGCAAAGGGCACCTCAGTGTCATGTTTTATATTGCCGCCATCTTGATGGAAACGTAATGGCGGCCACCCAAATTTGCAAAGCTTAAATCAAATTACGACTAACCTAATCATCCGATCTCTACCAAATATTGCAACAACATATTTATATGGATAGCGACTTTTGACTAAACTACAAGGTCATCAGCCCAATAATTTGTGGATAGCGGCCATGTATGTGTGCAAATCGATTCCCCCTTTCTTTTCAAACACGGTGAAACCGAATTGAACGAAATTTGGTACAGAGGTAGCACTAGCAAAGAACACCTCAGTGTCATGTTTTATATCGCTGCCATCTTGACGGAAACGGAATGGCAAACACCCAAATGTTAAAAGCTTAAATCAAATTACGACCAACCTAATCATTTGATATCTATCAAATTTTGCAACAGCATACCTTTTAGTGGGAAGCAGTTTTTGACTGTACTACAAGGTCATCAGCCCTATAGTTTGCAGATAGTGGCCATGTATGTATGCAAATCGATTCCCCGTATCTTTTCAAACACGGTGAAACCGATTTTTTTTTACAGAGGTAGCACTAGGAAAGAGCACCTCATATTCATGTTTAATATCCTTATAGCACGTTGCATTTCAACAAGCTACTATAACCAGTATGGAACATTCAACTATACTCCTTGAAAAGGACAAAGAGTTATAACAATACCCAAGCATTAGGAGAAAGTAGGCTATATGTTCTTTACAGAACATCTTGTTTATGTATTAAAAATACCTGATATTTGTGACAAATAAGAAAAAATATTTAATTATAATTTAGTTTATTAATGTGAATATAAACAATATAACTGCTGAAGAATTACAAAACACAACGAGATACATCTTCAGGTTGTCCATCACAAATGACAGACTTATCGCGAAACACTTCTTCTGAAGATGCGAAACTGCGGCAATATGTTTCTTGCCATTGAAGTGTTGTGTAACTTGAGATCGCTGTTCGGCCATGATTGGTTTCCCATATGGTTGGCAGAACAGAACGCCCCTGTCAGAAGTAAAATTATCTTTAAATTCTGCAACATACAGTACACTTCACAGTGCCAGAAATGAACTACATCTGAGCGACACTGGTTTCAGGTAGCTGGGGGGGATGGGGAGGTCTAGCACGTGGTGGTAATATGGCTGTGGACAGAGAAATCCCTGGCTTCCACAGTGAGTGGCACGGGAAGACAAGTTAAGAATAACACAGTTGCAAGCTGACATACGCTCTGCATGCAGATTAGAAAGCTCACAGGTTCTTCCCCGTTGAAGTAACACAGAACAAAAATGCAATAAACTGAAAGATTTTAAATAAGGTAAAGAGCATACTGATTTTGTGCTAATAAGCGAAAAGCAGGAATTTATGTATTTATAGAAAAATGCTAAAAATATGCATTTACATTTAAAAAAAACTAAACATTCTAGACCTAATCATATCTAATAGATTTCTTGACTGACGTTTAATCTAAATGAAATAACAATAAGTATATGATAAATTTACTACAACTTAGTCAATAAAAATCATAATACAATAGTTAATGAAATGTACCAGTTTCGGCCATATTATGACCATCTTCAGCGATATTGTAAACATTGATAAAAAGAAAAGAAACTAATGTAATTACGAGCAAAGCTTTGTTTGGGTTTTCTACGAAACATTTTATAATAATAGTTAAAAACAGATCTGTAACAGATATGGGCTTTAATTTCATGTTAACAGAAATAATTTTGCGGAATTGGCATATATAAATAGTTGGTACTTGTATCTCTACTTAATATAAAAACAAAGTTCTCGATTCTTGGATGTCACGGGTTATCTCAAGAACCAGTTAATGGATTTTGTTGCGGTTTCTCCATTCTGTAAAGGATATCTCGAGGAAGGTTTCTCTAAAGAAATCTTACGCTGGGCAAACCGTTAAAAATATCAATATACTTGAGTGTACTATAAACTCCATGACAGCATATCTCTATCTTCAATACATCGCCCACTATATGTATTTTTAAGTTTTCATTTCTTCCAACAATCTCCATTAACTTCCTGAGGCGACAGTTTACGAGCTAGCTAGGGGAGAGCCTATCACACCAGTTACAGCTTAGCTAGCGGGTGAGCCTATTACCCCAGATACAGCCAGCAGCAAACTGTGAAGTCGTGTTGAGTTAAGACTTCAGAGAAGAGTGGTTGTGTTTGGAGTTTCCCTGGAAGTGCAACTCAGCTTTTCATAATTTCGCTTGTGAACTTTTCTTTCCGCAAAATACACAGTCAAGTTTAGATTGGACGGAAGGGGGATTTGTGTTTCATGCACCTCGCCATTCTTAAATTACGTCTGACAAGAATTCGTGGCATCTGCATGACAGTAATAATTAATAGTTCAGAAAGTGATTTTAACCCATCATGCCGAGACGTAAAACGGATATTGGTCGTTGTTCATTGACATTGGAAAAAAGCCGCTTATCACGTAATACATTCATAACTGTTCCCGGGAGAAGCCGGAGCGGGTTGCTAGTATTCCTATAAATCAATCTAAACATTGTTCTTCAAAAATATCTTGAGATGGTCAACAGGGTGCGCGGCAGACTGCGTGGCTCAGCGGTAACGTTGCCAAAGTTGCAGGATAGAATCCTGGCGCAGTCAGCTGGCATTTGGGGGTGCGCAAATGCGAGGGAGCCGTGTCAGTAGATTTGATGATTATGATAATTGTTGTTTTAAGGGGCCTAACATCTAGGTTATCGGCCCCTAATGGTTTGGGTGATCGTAATGATGATAATGAAATGTAAACTATAACTAAAATGGAAAACAAAAGGCAAATAAAGGACAGGAGGGGAAAAAATGCGGATTGAGGGACTTGGAAGGAAGGAGAGCCATGGAAGAGGAGAGGGTCCACCCCCAGAGGTAATGGATAAAAGGGGAAAACCGGACCCAGCTAAGGCATCCCTCGGGGTCGCCAACTCACCAGCTGTGAGCCCCTGAGGGTGTAGCAATATCCAGGGTGCGCCGGAAGTGGTGGGGCTACATACACCCTCCCTCCTTGAGGGTCTTGAGCAGAAGGCAGGAGATAATAGGAAAAGAAAAAGAAGGCTGACTCCTCGCAGAAGGAGGGTATCAGAAAAGATGAGACAAGGGCCAATTAAGGCGGGAGAGGAAGAGACTCCCTAGGCCCCGGATACCCTAATACCGTCGGTGTTGGAAGAGAACAAGAGTTGACGAAGTGAGATCGACCGAAAAGAAGACTGAGAGGAGCCCGGCACAAGTAAGTGGAAGCAATGCCGGACTCAGCTGGGGCCAACCCACGTCCCACTAGATGTGAGCCCCGGGAGGGCGGGGTGGGGGGGGGGGGGGGCACTTCAACGATCCCCTTCGCAACAAAATTCCGGCACCCCGGCGATTCTAAAAGCCGCAGTAGTTAAAAGGGGCGTAACATGAATAACATTATTATTATCAACAGGATGTGAAGTGTTTTATGTGATGAATAAAGGCTCTTTGTGGAGTAGAGCATAGGTTGGAATGTGTATTATTATTATTATTATTTTAGTTTCGGTCGTCTAGGGACCACGAACCAATTTCAATGCTTTGTCCTTTGCTGTTCCTTCTTCCTCCTCGAGTATTCCGTCATCATCTCACTATGTTTCCTCGTCCTTTCCTCGGACCATTTCGAGCTGGTTTTCTTTACCTTCCTCCCTTGGGTTCCTTCCATTTTAGCACTTTTTGCCTAAAAACATCTCTCTGTGGTGTATCGTCCGCTCTGATGTTGTTTCTTTCCAAATTATTTTGACTTCTTGTGTCCAGGTTGTTGTTGACGTCTTGTTCCACAGGAATGAGTATTTATTGTTATTATTATTATATATTATTATTATTATTATTATTATTATTATTATGCGGCTTTGGTGGCGTAGTTTGTAGCATGCTGAACTGCTGTACCCAAGATAACGGGTTCAAACCGGCCGAAGTCATTGGATTTTTAAGAGCGTTAAAAATCCTTCAGTATGCCTTCCTTCGGAGGGGAAGTAAAGCCGGCGGTCCCATGTCATAGATGTATGGCATGTAAAAGATCCTTCCACAGACTAAACTTGTGTGAAGCTGAATTGTTAGGTTAGATTTTGTCGGAACGCTCTATCAAAGTTCCAACGTTCACCACCTAGGTATCATTGATATCTGGTAGCGAAAGTTGGAACTACTTGAAATTGAACGGAACTTGTAGCTCACCCTAAGGGTGTCCGCTGGAAGCAGCTGCAGACTCAGGTGAGCCGAACATGTCCTCGGACACTCCCGGCACTAAAAGCCATACAACAAATAAATAAATAAATAAATAAATAAATGAATAATAATAATTATTATAAGGATATGGGCAGAAAAACTGGACGTATCAGAAATACGTATGCTGAGATGGGCAAGTGGACATACAAGGTTGGGCAAGTGACCATAAATGTTGGACAAAGTGTGAAATTAAGTGATTAGGAGACGACTTAGCGTGGTGCAAGTTTCTGAGAAGTCAGAGAAGCTGGCCTCAGATGGTATGGCCATGTTAAGAGAAGAGATCAAGATTATGTGGGTAATAGGATGATGGATATGCTTCCACCAGGGAAATGAAGTCGAGGACGACCAAAAATGCGATGGATGGACAGCATTCAAGTAAGCATGAAAGCTTGTGGAGGAAATGGACCGGGATAGAACAACGTGGAGGAGGAATATCCGCATCAGCGACCCCACATAAGTGGGATCAATCATGCTGGACAACATGGAGCGCTTAGCCTATGACTAGTTTTTCTTCGATGTTCTCTTCCTTTCCCAATATCTCTTGATCCCGGCTGCTAGTTTATCCTTTCTCTCCTGTGAGAGGGGTTTCCTACACGTAGACACTTTGAGAGGTCGAGACCAACAGTTATCCATATCAGCAAATTTAGAACGATGTTGGACTTCAAGGTCAGAAATCCCAACGGAATCCAAGTTTTTGGATTTCATTGAGCCATAGTCTTCCAGTCTTGTAGCCTTTAATCAATGAGAAGATCCTCTTGGTTAAGTCGGTTGTTGTCCATTCGTAGAAGGTGCCCGTAGAACTTCAGCCGCCTGAGTCACATTCTGGTATTGGTCGTGTCCAACCGTTGATAAAGTTCAGAGTTGTGTTCTTGCTCCAATGGAACTTTTGCAACGATACGAAATGTTCAAGTTCCGTGATAAAAAAAATACTGCTGCGTCGTAATCTGTGGTGGTCTTCTTATCGGAAATATGTACTGAAGTCTAATTTTGTCAATTGTAGTTCTCGTCGACATACCGTTATATTTCCTTGTATATGAAAGAAGTTTCTAATTTTACGTGACCGATCATGAGCCACGGGACCTCCTTTTAACGTGGAATTCGAACCACAGGACATGACATTTCACTTTGATTATCTCACATGCATTGACAGGGAATCTAACCCGGTCCGCCGTGGTGAAAGGCCAACAGCTTGACCGCTGCGCCATTTAAGGGTACTTTACTTTGTGTATTTTTGAAATTAATGATTCTACCATTATTCATATTATCACTATTCTTATTGCTATTAATATTATTTGTGCTATTGGTATTTGTAATTATAAGTCATGTAGATGTATACTCATCTAGTGGTTAAGTGTAAGAGAGGGCCTTGAGCCCTAACTTCGCCACCAATAAAGGCATTATCTATCTATCTATCTATCTATCTATCTATCTATCTCGATGTTAGGCCCCTTAAAACAACAATTATCATCATCATTATTATCATCATCTATCTATCTATCTATCTATCTATCTATCACGCCCCTCCATGTATATGAATATGTATTAAAACACTTCTTTGAGTAAATACACACTTGAGAATTTAGATTGCTAACCTCAACCCAGTCTTGCTTATAAAGCGGATGACGAGATCAGCAACCACCACGTCATCGGTTAATATAGGATCGAGTGTAGTCTGTGTAGGATTATCAAGAGTTGGCTGGTTGATTTTTCAGATTAGGGGCTGCGACAACGCGGTCATGTAGCCCCGTGTGCTTTGAATGTGTGTAGAATCTGTCTGATAACCGGTGTTAATGTGATGGCTGTATTAGTGTGCGTTATCCGTTTTTAACTCAAGGACTGCATACATTAGATTTGCAAGTAGTTCCAACTTTTGCTACCAAACGCCACCGTCAACGACCAACTAGTTCAGCTTTTTGTTGCTAGATGCCACTGCAGTCGGCTCCTGGCGACGAACGTTGGAGCCTAAGAGCGGTACTCAAAGATAACCTATAATATAGCTTCACACAGGTGTAATAAATGGAAGGTTCTTTATCATGCTAAATCTATGACATGGGACCGCCGCGCCGGCTTTAGTTCCCCACTTAAGAAAGGCGAACTGAGGAATGTTATTGTTCTTAAAAAATCCAAAAACTTCGGCCGGGTTTGAACCCGCGACCTTGGGCAAAGAATCTCAGCATGCTACGCCACCGGAGCCGCCATTATCAAGGGTTGGGCTACACACACCCTGCTTCCTTTAGGATCTTTTGCAGAAAGATACCATGAAGAGAAATGAAGAAGTCCGACTCCTAGAAGAATGAGGGTGTCGGGAAAGTCGAGATAAGGACTAATGAAGGGGGAGACGTGAAATACACCCTAGGCCTCGGATACCGAATACCTTAGGGGTTGGAAGAGAACACTAGTTGGACAATGGAGGTCGAAAGGAAAGAAGACAGAGAGGAGCCTTGTGAAAGTAAATGGAAACATTTCCGGACTCAGCTGGTGTCCCGAGGTAGCCCACTAGTAGTGAGTCCCTGGGGGAGTTCTTAGAGATGAAAATGGAAAACTACGGAGAATCGTTTCAAGTACAGTCCACCGCATCAAGGAGATATCCAGTCTCAATGGCGTTGTGCTTTAGCGCACGTAACAATTGCAGTTGTAGAATGAGACATGGTATTCTACAACAGCTGTTAGTTTTATTGGGACACAATCAGAGAGAGAGAGAGAGAGAAAGATACTCGTAAAGTCGCAACTCTCTGTCACTAAGCGGGCGGTATCGATCTCTGGAACTTTCGGGGCTGGTCTGCGCTTAATCAATGAGTCCAACAGTCTGCCGAGGAAAGCGTCAGGCCTTGGCGGAGCTGTGTAATTGTGTTTAGACCACTTCCACTACCGAACGGTACACACTAAACAGAGTTTAATCAGTGAAAAAGGAGCTGGCGGCTTCAGGGCATAGTTGGTAGTATGCTGAGCTTTTATGTCCAAGATAAAACCGTCAGATTTTTTAAAAGCGTTAAGAACCTCTTAGTGTTCATTCCTTCGGAGAGGAAGTAAATCCGGCGGGTCCATGTCATAGATTTATGGCATGTAAAAGAACCTTCGACTAACTACAATAATTCTGCAAAACTAAATTTGTAGGTTAGAATTGGTAATGCTCTATCAAGTTCCAACAATCGTCGCCAGGTACCAGTTGCGGTGGCATCTAGTAGCCAATTTCACAGCTAGGTGTCGTTGACGGTACCATTTGGTAGCAAAAGGAAATTGAAATTGATCGTCTGCAGTCCATACCTGAATTACAGATAACACATACTAATACAGCCATGACAATTAACACGGGTTATTAAGACAGATTCTACACACACCCAAAGTACATGGGGCTACATGACCGCGTTGTCGCAGCCCCTTAACTGAGGAACCAACCAACCGAAAAAGGAGCTAAAGTGGTATAAATGTCATGGACTCAAATTTCTGACATCACATTCAAACTGCAGTACGAGAAAACTGCCCCATTTGCAAGATCATCCTCCCATTGACTTGCACGACAATTTTAGGTAGATTTCATTAGAAAGCGAACTATTGCAATGGGTCCCATGTTTCGACTTCCGGAAAATTTCGACATATCTTCGCGTTTCACATCCCCCAGACCCCAAAACCACCGTCAGTTCAAAAGTTTATATATAATTTATGTATGTATATGTGTATATATATAAAGCCTCCGTGGCTTAGGCAGCAGCACGCCGGCCTCTCACCGCTGGGTCCGTGGTTCACATCCCGGTCACCCCATGTGAGATCTGTGCTGGACAAAACGGAGGCAGACAGGTTTTTCTCCGGGTACTCCGGTTTTCCCTGTCAAAATTTCATTCCAGCAACACTCTCCACTATCATTTCATTTCATCTGACATTCATTTAATCATTGCCCCAGAGGAGTGCGTCAGGCCTCGGCAGCCGGCACAGTTCATATCCTCGCCGCTAGATGGGGGGCTTCATTCATTCCATTCCTGACCCGGTCGGAGACTGGAAGCAGGCTGTGGATTTTCATTTTCATTCATGTGAATATATATATGCATATCAGTTTCTTGTGGACACGATAACTGCCGTAATTTTGCACCAATCACTTTGAATATTTTACCGAATATGTATACCTATAAAATCTCGGTAGAGTTCGTTACTGGGCTAAATCGGTCGAAGGGGGTGAAAATGGGGGGCTTTTTTTCGAAAAAGTGAAATATTGCTATAACTCTCTTAATATGTGAAATATCGAATCCGTTCAACGTTCATACTATGTGTCGGATAGAGCCCAAAAATTTATGTTTGAAGAGCTTTTTTTATAGCACCAACCATTGACCAAAGGGGTGGGAAAAAGTGGTTTTTTCGGGAAACATTAATCATATTTCTCTTAATAGGCACAATATCAAAACCGTGCAAAATGGACAATATTCCCCTAATAACTACCTAAAATTTTGTCTGAAAGAATTTTTTCTGAAAGAATTTTTGATAAGACCCACCATTATGCCAAGCGATGAGAAAAATGATTTCGGAATTATAAGAAAATGCCAAGAGCTATCAGTGGTTGCCATGGCAACACTACTAAATTGATGAGGGATGGGCCATCAGACGTTGCCAAGATAATGCACTTGCACGAGATCATATTCAGAATTCCATCTGACTAAGTGTGAAGCGGCTTCGGTGACGTAACTGGTAGCAAGCATGCTGAATGTCTATGCCCAAGGTCGCGAGTTCAAAGCCGGCCGAAGTCGTCGGATTTTCTAAAAGCGCTAAAAATCCCTCAGTATGCTTTCCTTTGGAGGGGAAGTTCCAACGTTCGTTGCGAGTTGCTGGCTGCGGTGGCATCTAGTAGCCAAGTTCACAGGTAGGTGTCGTTGACGGTAGTACCTGGTAGCAACATTAGGAATTACTGCTTGAAATTGACCGTCTGCAGTCCTTACGTGAATTACAGACTAATACAGCCATCCCTAAGTACACGGGGTTACATGACCGCGTTGTCGCAGCCCCTAAACTGAGGAACCAACCAAAATCTCTGCGGGAGATATAATTTTGCGTGAAGAAGTAACAGACCGTTACATAGTTACACATCAGTGTCGAAACCATGAATAAGGACAGTGTGACCACAAGTATAAAAATGGACCCCAAATGACAAGAAGGTTACCGTTCCCATAAGACAATAAAATGTTTAAAATAAGCATAAAATGACGAAAAACAAAGTTAATTAAGCTCCAATTATAAAATACCTTCTCGCAATAAATGAGGTCTGATCCTTCTACGAAAACCTGCATATTCTGCCTATTTTCGCCTATCCCCAAGTTTGTCCAGTGAAATCTACCTCCGCCTTCCGGCGTGCCGAGAGGACTTTTTTTGCTGTCACAATGGTGCTATTGTGGGAGAATTATTGGCGAGCTGGAAGTTCTGGAGCAGCCACCCTAATCACCGGACATGATCTTATCTCAAAACTAGAGGAGCTACTTCCGACGACGAATCGTCACTTGCTTATTCTTAATTTCACAATTTATGTTTGCAAAAGGACACGGAAGAGCTCTCAGGTAAATAGCCTGGCCTATGGTGATGACCTGATTGTAATTATTATTTATTTATCGTATGATGGCAGAAGGAATAGATAAAATTATTTACAATATATACAGGGTGATTCTTATTAACGTTTAAAACTCTATATAGCGACGAGAAGTGGAAAGGCCAATGCAGTGAGTTCTAAGTTGCGATCTACAGTATTCTGCAAGAAAGAAGTTAGTGTAGCGATAAAACTCTCCCTGCATCGGTCATTACCTAGACCGACCTTGCTGTATGGAAGTGAGTGATAAGGTAAGAACTTATGATGGGAGCAATGGCAGGAAGGTACTCGTAATGAAAAGATAAAGGCTAAGTTAGAAATGAACACGCTAGATGAAGTTGCTCGGTTGAGCAGACTCAGATAGTGGGGTCATGTGAAGAGAATGAAGGGGGGAGAGATTGCCTAAGAGGTTAATGAGTTCGACTGTAGAGGGTAAGAGAAGTAGAGGCAGACATAGGAAGCGACGGCTCGATTTAGTGTTTAACGAATTCAAAGTGAGGTGATGATGATAATGACGATGATGATAATTTTTGTTTCAAGGGGCCTAACATCAAGGTTATCGACCCCTAATGGTTTAGGTGATAATGAAAGATGAGATGAGAATGAAAACTATAACTAATACTTACTACAGACTTACATAATAGAAGAAGAAATGGCAAATAAAGGATAAGGCAAATGAAGAACAGGAAGAAAATAAATGCCCTCAACCCTCGAAGAATGAGAATTGAGGGACTTGGAAGGAAAGAGAGCCATGGAAGACAAAAAGGAAGCTTCTAGTTTAACGTGACCGTTAATCTTGAGATCATGAGCCACGGGACCTCCTTTTTACGTGGAATCCGAACCACAGGACATGGCATTTCACTTTGAAAATCTCACATGCATTGACCGGGAATCGAACCCGGACCGCCTTGGTGAGAGGCATACAGCTAGACCGCTAAGCCACCACGCCCCCCCATGGAAGACAGATAGGAAAGGGAAAGAGGAGAGAGCCCGTCCTAAAGTCAGTGGAAAAAGGGGAAAAAACGGACCCAGCTCAGGAATCCCTCAGGATCGCTAACTCCCGAACTCACCGGCCGTGAGCCCCTGAGGGTGTAGCAATAAACAGGGTGCACCATAAGTGGTGGGGCTACACACACTCTGCCTCCTTGAGGGCCTTGAGCAGAAGGCAGGAGATAACAGGAAAAGAAAAAGATGGCTGACCCCGCGCAGAAGGAGGATATCAGTAAAGATGAGACAAGGGCCAATGAAAGCGGGGAAAGGAAGATACTCCCTAGGCTTCGGATACCCTAATACCGTCGGGGTCGGAAAAGAACAAGAGTTGACCAAGGGAGGTCGACAGGAAAGAAGACGGAGAGGAGTCCGACACAAGTAAGAGAAAGCAATGCCGGACTCAGCTGGGTCCCGTGGTCGCCAACCCACGTCCCACTACTGTCGACCAAAGTATTATGTGCACTCGAGTTTGAAGGTTGTTTGTGAAGTAACCAATAGACCTACATAAAATCCAATAACATCATCATTTTCGTCGTTCTATTGTACGTTAGCTCATGTAGGTTTGGAATTTTTAATTTATATTTTAATATTTTTTGTCGCAGTTGGAGCACAAAAAGTGCACGTTTTTAAGCGTGTTTCAACCATGCGTCACATTTAAGAATTATTATCTCAAAAACTCGTCATCAGATCGAATCCAAATTTTAACACAATATACATTGGAATGTTGTATAACTGGTTTTTTAATTTCAAAATTTTGCGTGTCCAAGAAAAAAAAGTTATCATTTTTGTAAGGTAACTTTTTCTCGGCTCGGGGTGGTTGGAAAATGTAGTTCTTGGTCGCGATGTAATCCTCATACATCAAAAAGTTATGCTGTATGACTTTAAAATACGTAAATGAATTCACTTATTTTATATCGGTTTGTATTTGAACGGGGAAATAAGACCTCGCCACGCTCGGCAGTGTTGGGCTCCATCTCAGCAACGCTGTACAGCTTACCCCAGAGCGGCTAGCTGGTGAACGATGCGTTATTTCCGCCTACAAATACAAACCGATATAAAATAAGTGAGTTAATTTACGTATTTCACAGTCATACAGCATAACTTTTTGATGTATAAGGATTAAATCGCGACCAAGAAATACATTTTCTAACCACCCCGAGCCGAGAAAACGTTACCTTACAAAAATGATAACAACTTTTTTTCTTGGAAACGCAAAAAACCAGTTATACAACATTCCAATGTATACTGTGTTAAAATTTGGATTCGATCTGATGACGGGTTTTTGAGATAATTCTTAAATGTGACGCATGGTTGCAACACGCTTAAAAACGTGCACTTTTTGTGTTCCAACTGCGACAAAAAATATTAAAATATAAATAAAAAATTCCAAACTTACATGAGCTAACGTAAAATAGAACGACGAAAATGATGATGTTATTGGATTTTATGTAGGTCTATTGGTTACTTCATAAACAACCTTCAAACTCGAGTACACATAATACTTTGGTCGACAGTAGATGTGAGCCACTGGGGGGGTTCAAGGTGTAGAAGCAGATGTGGCATTATGGAGGCGACTTGTTTGCAAACTGACACTTGCAGACTAGACTGGACACTGAAAGGTAAAACAGTAGAAAATGAAAATGTTGATTCATTCATTCATTTATTTACTAGTAACTTCTTTACAAGTCTCATCTTACTTTTCAATCCAGGGCAGTAGTTTGCTCTAAAACAGAACTGCCCAACCTACGGCCCGCGAGACTATTTTGGCCGGTCCACAACTAAAGCCAACTGGACAAAGCAGTGCGCGCACACCTAGTCAAGGTCACTGACTCACTGATGAGCACGTAACTGATTGGTATAACTAAGATTGATCCAAAGTGGAGAGAAATTTTAAGTACCGGTCGTCGCACTTAACTATATTATCATGAACTTTATTTCATAATTTGATTATTGCTTGTGTCAAATGAATATAAATACTCACTGTTTGTCATTCATGTTGTATGAGTGTATTGAATAGTATCGTACATCTATTTTAAAAGGATTTATTAAAAACACATTTTTTATTGATTTTTTATTTTTTATGTGTAACATCTTTCCACTCGGTTGCTGGAAATTTTTGTGGGAGTGATTTTGAAACATGGGACGGACGTGTGTAAGACGCACTGCCAGCTGGATCGTATCCCTCCTGGACATTCATCAACACACAAAAATCTGTTTTATTTACACACTAATAATACATAACAATTCCAACACACTCTTTTTTTCTTCACTGCCTACTTGTTATTTTTACTCTCGCACTGCCTTCTTGATCTGCTGCTAATCATATAAATATGACTCATTTTAACAGAATCCATATGAAATTACGTGTTGGTCTGTGAATCAAGAGGTCCGGGACCTGGGCAAGCCTTTCATGATCTACTGCTGTGCACATTGCATTTACTCGCAAGTTGGCCTATTTATGAGGAATATAAGGTCATGAGCGGTGTCGCGTCTGTTAATCTAGTAGATTCATATCGTATTCTTCATTTATGCTCGTGCTGGTGGAAGCTACAAATCATCTAATAAAATGAGTTCCGTATTATAAACTACAATATCTGTAAAACACTCCCTTTTACTATAGATTAATATTTGTGCCAATAATAATATAAAATACCGGCGTATCAACAATTTCAAGTGAAGTTTCTTCTATGTCAGATGTTACACATCGTATGCGAATACTGTAAGGCACGTAAAGTTTTTTTGTATCCACTATAAATAAATACAGAAAACGGCAACAATAAGCTACTAATCTCAGACAGCCACAAAACTTACCACATTTCACCTACATTTAAAAAAATCAATACCCTCCAACCCCCCCCCCCCACCCCGGAGTGTTATTGGCCCGCAAGGTCCCCAACTATTTACAATGTGGCCTTTAGTTAAAAAAAAGGTTGGGCACCCGTGCTCTAAAAGAGGAGATCTTCCCAGCATAGTTTACAAGCAATACACTACCAAGCAACAAAGAGAATTAAGTTTAAGATAGACTCCTCCACTATTACAGCCGGTGAGAGGAGGGAAAACATTTGCTCTTCCATAATAAGCCCTCTCTTCTGTAGTGAATGTGGGAACGAAATGAAACTCGAGCTCATGGTCATTAGACATTCAGAGCGGGAACACAGCAAAGAGTTCAAGTTCGCGCTAGAACTTCATTTGCAGTCAAGTTTCGCGTGTCTCCGAGAATAAAAAAAAAGCAGCACACAAAAATGAAAAATAAGAATGAGTTATAAACGCCACACTGCATAGTAAGCGAAGTGGCTGCTCAGGAAACTGACGCACAGTAATCCTGTGACTAAAAGAAAATGATGGATAGCAATGCTTCTGGTAGGGTCTAGGGTTATAGACACGTTTGAGTTATTTTATACAATTATGTTATAGATAATTTTAAATACACTTTGATCAACAATAAAATAATAATAATAATAATAATGTATGTCTACCCTTTATTATTCCCGTATCCAACGGTGTCGGGGATGAGATACGATGAAATTCTATGAGGCAGATTGTTTTTACGGCCGGATGCCCTACCTGATGCCAACCTCAAGAGAAGAGTTAATGAGAGATGAATGAAACTGGGCAAGTATGTGGAAGGAAGCGGCTGTGGCCTGTCAGAAGGTACCGTCCCAGCATTTGCCACGAGTTGAAAATGGGGAAACCACGGAAAACCATTTCAAGGATGGCTTACGGTGGTGCTCGAACGCACGTTCATTAAGTCTGCAGACAGCTTGGTCCCATGACCTGACGCTGCGTTTTAGTGAGTGTAGCTACGGCTGTCGGTAATAATAATAACAATAATAATATTAATAATAATAATAATAACAACAACTAGAGGGCCTGTGCAACAATCTCGCATGTTTATTTACCACCCGCCCAGCATTACTTCTATGCGGGCTCACGGGATGAGGTTCTGGCAGGGGATAGCGTCCTGTTTATTTGTTTAAACGCATTTATTGTGGATTCAAGTTTTCCCTCAGCGTCTGATGAATTGGCGAACTACCCACATCGGACCTTATTTAAAGTGTAGTATAATATAACACATACGCTCAAGTACTTACTGCTAGTGTAACGCCACAATACACCCGAACTGCACTCACCTGAAAAGAAACAATAAATAAATGAATAGAGAAGTCCACCAGAACATGAAACGAATCTCAGAGACTATGCGTAAGAGGAGGCTGACATTCCTTGGACATCTATACAGAATGCACGAACATAGATTAACAAAGAAGACCACTCCAACGTGGACTAAGGAAGTTAGGAAAGATTTAGAAAAGTTGAACATCACAGAGTCTCAGATGCTAGAAAGAAGTGAATTTAAGAGTGAAGTGAAAAATCTGGAAGGGCTTCAAGATGAAGGAAGACCTAAGAGAAGTGGACGAACTTGGACAGAAGATCAAAGGAAACATGTCAGTGAACGCTTGGAGGAATATTGGAGACAGGGGGAACTCCAGGCAAAGGTAAAGAAAAAATGAAGTTGTTGCGTAATCCTAAGTGGTCAATTAGCATGAAAAAAATAATAATAATAATAATAATATTAAAATATTACAACAACAGGCCAAAGAATATCTTTATCTCATTCGTTGATTTTCAGAAAGCGTATGATTCAGTGGATAGGGATACTGTTTTTGACACATTGAAGGAATACCAAGTTGATCAAAAAACCATAAATTTAATAAAACTTACATTAACTAATACGATTTCCAGAGTCAAATTTTTAAATGAAGTTAGCGAGCCCTTCGAGGTAAAAACTGGGCTAAGACAAGGGGACAGTCTATCACCACTGCTTTTCAATTTGGTCTTGGATAAAGTCATGAGGACGTTTTGGGAGAAGAACGATTCAAGTGCTAAAATTGGTACAAAGAATAAGAACCTCAGAGTCAAAGGTTTAGCATTTGCTGACGACGTAGCGTTGTTTGCTGAATCAGAACAAGAAGCTATTAACCAAATTGATCAGTTAAAAGAAACGGCGGAAAAAGCGGGCTTACAGATTTCGTTGGTAAAAAACAGAGATGATGACAAGTGATCAGAAATACACTAAGAAAATGATAAAAACAAATTATGGGAGCACCAGGGTCACTGACCGATTTAAATATCTTGGAGAAATAATTAGTAGCAATGGGACGGATAAATTGGCAATCGAGAACAAAAAAGGGAAATTGGAAAGATTAAATTTTTGTACAACAAATATATACAATAAAAAGAACCTGTCTATCAATGCAAAATTACGACATTTTAATACTGTTGTTAGACCAGTCATCTTGTACGGCATGGAAACTACAAATATAACCGGAATGGAGAATTTGCTCAAGATAGAAAGAAGAATTTTAAGAAGGATTTATGGTCCTAGGAAAACACAGGAAGGTTATAGACTGAGATCGAATGCAGAAATTTATAGTAAAATCGACAACCTTGAAGTGATGATCAGAAAACGGCGACTTCAGTTCTACGGACATATGGTCCGCATGGATTGCTCAAGGTTAAACAAACAAATTTTTGATAAAATCTGGAACTATAAAGGACAAGGAGGCTATGTAAAACAAATGAAAGAAGAACTTCAAAAATTCAAAATTACTGAAGAAGATTGTCTAAATCGAATAGAGTACAGAAAAAAAATTTTTGGTCTCAAAATTCTTGTCGGGGAGAAGAAAAATCTCAACAGAGGAGAATGGACTGCTGAAAGAAGAGCTGCACAGTCGACCAGGATGAAAGACTTCTGGAAGAGAAAGAAGGAAACTAGACCTATAAAGAAGTGATATTTGCGTGGTCCTTGTTGGCCTGTCCGCGGTGTATATATAATAAAAGGTACATATTGAATGGTAGCGGCGCGACTTCATGTAGGAAGGAACCAATGCCAGTCCTCTATCAGCATTGATTATTTTACACTTAGTTTAAGGAATGGCTCAGAATACAGTAAGTTTATAGGCTACATTAAAGAATCCACGTCTACTAATAGGTTCGTCCCACATGTAAATAACTCCGAGTCCAAGTCACCAGTGATACTGAAGTTCACGAAAGCACAGATTTCGTTCACACGTCACGAATTTCATCCAAATGAAATTCCCTCATAGACCATCTCCACTGTGAGATTTAGGAGGGCAGAACTCTGAGGTAAGTCATACTGTCACGCACCTCAAATTAGTTTAAGAACAAAGAGCAGTTCCGCAATATAACTGCACGACATGCCGGTGGCAGTTACAAGGAATTATGCTTTATAAATCTGTTGTAGTGGAAAATCCAGATTTCCCAACTGAAGAACGGGCGTGTATGCATATTTCATAACTGCGTTTCAATGCGAATCAAAGACAGACAAATAGAAAGAAAAGAAGATAATACAGTTAATAGTTTTACGTCCCTTTTAACAACTGCGGCTTTTAGAGACGCCAAGGTGACGGAATTTTGGCCCGAAGGGAAACTTCATCGTGCCAGTAAATTTACTGACACTGCTCCCTCGCATTTGCGCACCCTAAAATGCCAACTGGCTACGCCAGGATTCGATCCTGCAACCTTGGTCACAGCAGGCGAGAACGTTACTGCTGAGCCACGCAGCCAGCCAAAGAAAGAAAGAAAGAAAGAAAGAAAGAAAGAAAGAAAGGGTTGAAATGTAATTTCGTTTCATCTAGGTCATTTTACCTTAATGATAATATGATGATGATAATTGTTATTTTAAGGGGCCTAACATCTAGGTTATCGGCCCCTAAAGGATTGGGTGATCGTGAAAATGATAATGAAAATATAAACTATAACGAAAACTAACTACTAACTTTATACTAGAAGAAGAAATGGAAAACAAAGGAGAATATCGCAAATAAAGGACAGGAGGAAAATAAATGCCCTTAATCCTCGAAGAATGCGGATTGAGAGACTTGGAAGGAAGGACAGCCATGAAAGGCAGATAGGAAAGTGAAAGAGAAGAGAGTCCGCCCCAGACGCAATGGAAAAAAAAGAGGAAACCGGACCCAGCTCAGGAATCCCTCGGGGTCGCCAACTCCCGAACTCACCAGCCGTGAGCCCTTGAGGGTGTAGCAAGAACCAGGGTGCACCATAAGTGGTGGGGCTACATACACCCTGCCTCCTTGAGGGCCTTGAGCAGAAGGCGGGAGATATGAAGAGAACAGAAGAGGTCTGATCCCTCGAAGAATGAGGGATCAGAAAAGATCAGACAAGGGCCAATTAAGGCGGGAACGTGAAAGACTCCCTAGGCCTAAGATAACTTAATATCGTCGGTGTCGGAAAAGAACAAGAGTTGACCAAGGGAGGTCGATAGGAAAGATGATAGAGAGGAGCCCGTCACAAGTAAGTGGAAGCAATGCCGGACTCAGCTGGGGTTCCGTGGTCGCCAACCCACGTCCCACTAGAAGTGAGCCCATGGGGGGCCTTAATGATAATAATAGGCTAATGAAAAATGAAACGATTACTCAACGAACAAGATGAAATTTAAAAAAAAACTGATAGCCTATAGGTAATTCAGATTTCTATCTTTGATATTTTCCTAGTCTGAACCTTATTTGCTGGCTTAGGTCGATATTCGTATCTAGAGAATGAGCTGTTGGCGTACTGCTTGGTTCCCAGCTCGTGAATCTAAGAGGAATGTGGATCACATGGATGACGATATAGCCTATGATGGCAGACGTGTGGAGGCACACGGTCCTTGCGTAGTAACAGACCAAATACATTGGGGCGTGCACAAATGATCACCGAAGTTAATTTGTTCAAATGACTCGCACGCCATTTATTGTAAAATGGATTTTCTAATTTGGAAAACTTCTATTCGTGCCTTACCTATTGTAAATACCATCCCTGCAGTGTGCACAACAATTTACATCCTTGTTATATAATTACCGAGCAAATATACATTAACCATTTTGAACAGCGGACGGAGATAACCAACAAACAGATTCGAGGTTAGTTGTTTGTACCATTTCAAACATTTGTTACGTTGTTCAACCTTCTGATTAATACATACAGGATGATACAGCTAAGAGGGCCACCTCAAATATCGTCATTCTGTTTTCAAATTCTTAACTCGTATTAAGTGGCACATACGTATTTACCGAGAAACCGGCAGCAACTTTGGTTTCTTAAATAGAACTATACTCATTTCATCGTCTGGAACAACTGAGAATCAATTGACAAGTTCAGTGATGTGTTTATTTTTCAAATCCGACGAGTAATTTGAGATATTAAAGGTTTCCATATTTGTCGGCATTAGACTGAAAGCGATGCGCCAGCCACTGGAATGTGGAGTGCACGATTCTCTTGCATGACCCACTCCTTGTTGACAAACTAGCATACCGAATTTATTCCATTCATAGCATACTGTAATGTGTACATAATGAAAATCAAGCCGCTTATGTACGTGTGCCTTTCTCCCTCTCCACGTCGCCCTGAATCCTTGCGGAAATCTCTGAAAACACCTCAATGAAGAGGATAAATGAAGTATGGACTTTCTTAGTGCTGGTGGACCTGCGACGGTGACTTACTGTACATATTAAAATCAGAAATGTAAGAAACCTCGACCATTTAATTCATTGCGAACGTCTCGCGTAATGTTAATTCTTACGAGTCCGGTTAATCATCAAACAATTCCAAAATGTACAGGTTTTTTCATAAAGCAAACTTTCGCATGTGCAAAATGTATTGAAGTGACTGATATCTCAGGTGGATGTGGTGCAATGTTATCATTTCATTTACGGTTGGAATATCAATGTCCAAATATTTCACACATCCTATAATTAATTATTAATTCTTTTTTGTGACCTCTTATGGGCCTGTTTGCCATCTCTTGATGAATACAGTACATTTGCATTTGTCAGTTGGCACAGGCTAGAGTAAAAGGTGGCTTTTCACCGATGTCTCAGTCTCACTCATGGCTGTGATTATATGGAAGCTACAGAGGTATGGGTGGTGCTTAGTAATGAAATTCGGGGCAGTCAGTGCCTGTGGATGCTGTGAAAGGTTCTACTCATAGGGTTAGGACTACTGTTCTGACTCAGTGAGGAAAGCAATGGCAAACTACCTCACTCCTCTTCTTGCCTAGAATGCCTCAATATAGCGCTGCCTTGGGTGTTTGTGGGTATCTAGTCACATAACTTAACGGCGGTGCTTTTTGAGGATCCAACCAGCCTTCGGGCTGACTACCTAACAGACAGTGACCTCTTACTTATTTAAATTAATGACCTTTGTAAGGATATCCATCATCTTATTGGTTTTTCTTCAGATAGTTTCTAAGATTTTGTCACGCTGAAGGAAGTAATCATTGACATAACGAAACAAGTACGTGTTAATTTAATTATTAAACTACTTTCTAATGTTTGATGGTTGGTTGGTTCCTTAGTTTAGGGGCTGCGACAACGCGGTCATGTAGCCCCGTGTACATTGGGTGTGTGTAGAATCTGTCTGATAACCGGTGTTAATTGTGATGACTGTATTAGTGTGTGTTATCTGTTTTTAATTCAAGTAAGGACTGCAGACATTGAATTTCAAGTAGTTCCTACTTTTGCCGCCAAACGCCACCGTCAACAACTACTAGTTCGGAACTTGGCTACTAGACGCCACCACAGTCAGCTCCTGGCAACGGACGTAGGAACCCTAAGAGCGTTGTTTAACCTATACTTAATTTAGCTTCACACAGGTGTAATTAGTGGAAGGTTCTTTAACATGCCATAAATGACATGGGACCGCCAGCTTTACTTCCCCTCCGAAGGAAGGCATACTGTAGGATTTTTAATGCTCTTAAAAAATCCGACGACTTCGGTCGAGTTTGAACCCGCGATCTTTGGCATAGAAGCTTAGTATGCTACCAACTACGCCACAGAAGCCGCTCTAATGTTCGACACGGCGGCTTTTATAATTTGAGATTAATGAAATGCAATGCATTCTGGATTTTAGAGCAGTAAGAGGTCCTAAACATAACATTATTCGTGTCGCAACAAATTCACAGGAAGCTTGTTGTTGCCCAGTGGGAAGGATGGAATTCTTCGCACAAGATTAATTTCATTCTCTCAGTCCTGGAATGTGTTAATTTAGCTCAAGAATGAGGTCAATGTCACGCATCGTTCAGTCTAATCACGGAGGGGCAATGAAGTGATAAGCTTATACCCCCAATATATTGAAACTATTCAAATGTACAGAGGGAGTATTCGAAATTTTAATAACACAGTTCTACAAACATTTCTGAGACATTTATTGGATTCAGTAACTGAAATGAAAATCCACAGCCTGCTTCCAGTCGACTGACCGGGTCAGGGAATGGAATGAATGAAGCCCCCATCTAGCGGCGAGGATATGAACTGTGCCGGCTGCCGAAGCCTGTCGCACTCTCCTGAGGCAATGACTAAATGAATGACAGATGAAATGAAATGATAGTGGAGTGTGTTGCTGGAATGATTTTTTGACAGGGAAAAACCGGAGTACCCGGTAAAAGTCTGTCTGCCTCCGGATTGTCCAGCACAAATCTCACATGGAGTGACCGGGACCCAGTGGTGATAGGCAGGCGTGCTGCCTAAGCCACGGAGGCTCCTTGGATTCAGTAACTGATTTTGTATATTCGAAGTGTTTGAATAATAACAGAAATGGCTTTCATGTTCCTGTAACACATCTAGTTGAGGTTATGTTCAATCTCTGTGTTGTGATCGCAAAACGTACAAAAATAAAATAAAATATATTTGGATCGTATATTGGCTTTTACGGCCGGTGAATTAAAACCCAGCAATTTTTCTAGGTCTATGCCATGTCTTGTGTGGAGTTTCGACTAGGAACACCAAGCTGGGTCATCAGCGGGCTCTTGGTGTTTGTGCCTGGACTCCAACAGATGTAGCAAACTGCGAGTTACCTTCCTTTTTATGAAGCACACCTGCGTCACTTTACTGTGAGAGCTAAAAGCTCACCTCTTTACTGCGAGAGCTAAAAGCTCAAACAGCCTTACAGGCTTCCAAAAAAGATGGTATATTGGCATTCACGGCCAAGTATTTAGGAGGAGCGGTCTGTTACCAGTCTGAAGAGTCTTTGCTGTTCTTGAAATGAGTACGTTATCAACTGTTCACATGGACCTATCGGCGAGCCAGGACCAGTGTGGGGGCAAGAGCGAAGGTATGTATTACGTGACCGAGGCGAGTGGAGTCCTGCACAGTATAGCACCGCTAGTAACGAACATGACGTCATAGAAGTACAGTCAGCTGAGGAGAAGAACTGAAGCAATTAACAGCTTGTACGAGGGTCCACAAACATTGCCATTACGGAAATCGTAAAAAGCTTTACATTATACAATTCTTTATCGTGTTGGAAGCCATTTTTCAGTGTTGCCTTGGTAACCTGAATAAACCTCTTAGTTCCACCCCTTAAAAAAACAATAAGTAACTATGTGAGATTTTCGAAGTGAACAGTCCCGTCCAATGGTTGGGATTCCATGTGCTTATGATAGCAAGGTTAAGAGCCATCTAAAACTAAAAGCTTGCTTGCAAATGTTTAACCCAATCGTGAAGACTTATTCTAAAGTTAAACAGTTGATTGTGTACGGTTTTCTCCTGTCATTTGTCACTTTATAGGGTGGTAATAGTTCTTGCTTCCATCAGAAACATGAACTGCAGTGAAACACTATTTCAGCATTTGCCTGGGAACCAGACATTTTGTACCTTACATGAGGAAGACACTTAGTGTTAAGTAACACCCGTTGGACCATCAGGAAAAGCCATAACTAGAGGTCAACTAAATAGGTTTGCAGTCAGTTAAACACCACTCATGTTGTCATAAAAAATATGCATGTATATGAAAAGGTACCTATTCTTGGCTTCTAGTTTAAGAGAGATTCCTTTTCAAACTGGAAACACCATTGGGGTCAAATCTGTTCCCATTTTGAGGATTTCCTCACAGTTGTGCCTAAGAAGTTAACATTCATAGCTGTTTGTGCAACAACTTCAGGTTCCAGTATTTCATATACCTGTAGCTTGGGTCTACTGCTACTTGCAATTGCTGTTTTGTCCCTGTTCCTCTCGGCGTGCTTCCTTTTCCCTTGACCTTTCCATTGAGTCGAGTGCAATTTAAAAAAAATGTATTATAAAATTTAATTAAGATACTATATTTTGAAAATAATTACACCTAATCATTTGTAATTGTAGCGGCTTCGGTGGCGTAGTTGTTAGCATGCTGAACTGCTGTGCCCTAGATAGTTGGTTCAAACCCGCCCGAAGTCGTCGGATTTTTTAAGGTGTTAACAATCCTTCAGTATGCCTTCTTTCGGAGGGGAAGTAAAGCCGGCGGTCCCATGTCATAGATTTATGGCATGTAAAAGATCCTTCCACAGACTAAACTTGTGTGAAGCTAAATTGTTAGGTAAGATTTCGTCAGAACGCTCTATCAAAGTTCCAATGTTCAGCACTAGGTATCATTGATATCTGGTAGCTAAAGTTGGAACTACTTGAAATTGAACGGAACTTGTAGCTCACCCTAAGGGTGTCCACTGGAAAGAGCTACAGACTCAGGCGAGCCGAACATGTCCTCGGACACTCCCGGTACTAAAAGCCATACGCTAAATAAATAAATAAATAAATAAATAAATAAATAAATAAATAAATAAATAACCTGAATTAATGCTTTTCAGCCGGTGAACACGTTTGTACCTAGCTGTAATGGGTGTTTCCCTGATTCATACCGAGGTATAGCTCTCGAAAATACATCCTTCAAAGTATTCATGAAAATCTTAACAAACAGGCTTACAGAAGAAATAGATTTCCAGATACCGGAGAGTCAATTCGGCTTCCGAAAGGGAAGAAGCACATTACATGCCGTGAAATATCTAATTGAACAAGCCCAGGATACAATGAGGCACCCAGGAAAGAAATACTTTGTGGTCTTCGTAGACTACCGTAAGGCTTTTGACCTCAATGACAGAGCGATGTTCGTCCGGAAACTCAATCACCTACTAGGGGCTACACATCCGTTAGTAATCATAATCTCGAATATCGTCAGATATAACTATGTCCAAATATCAGATAGCATAGCCCTATCCAAAAACATAACCCAAACAAACGGAATCATACAAGGAGATCCAATCAGCCCAATATTATTCAACATCATGACAGCAGACATCACAGAAATAATCATAGATACATCACCATCACTTTTACTTTATGCCGACGACATGGCAATAGGTTCAGAAAACATAGAAGAGCTCCAAGAGGTCCTCAACGGCTCACATCATGGACAGAAAGAAATGGCCTACAAATTAACCACAGAAAAACAAACAGATGACCTTCAGGAAAGGAGGAAGGCATGCACTTAAAAACACAATGACTCTGCACAACAAACCACTAGAAGTAGTGCCGAAATTCAAGTACCTCGGAGTCACCCTCCAAACTACTCTAACATCCTACAATATCCACGTTAAAGAAAGAGCGGCCGCAGCAATAAAAGCCATCTACCACATCGAACAACCTCAACAAATATCATTGGGTACAGCAATGCTACTGTTCAGAACAGCCATATCACCAATAGCAACCTATGGGATTAGCATTACCTGGGAAAACCTCACACTCAGCGACCTGATGATAATAGAAAAAGTCAAGGCCCGATATCTTAAGAGAATTTTAGGCATAGGAAAGTCTACCCCTTCAAGGTTGACATATGTATTAACAAAGGAGGACTACTTCATCGACGACATCAAAATACAGTTTTATCTACCAAACACCAAAGCCTATGAGAATGCACGCCGAACCTTAAATGAGAAACGAAATGCCATTTGGTCAGACTTTTACTCCACAGATGCCATAATGACGGAAGAGTGGAAACAAGCTAATTACGAACTACGACACGTAATAACACGTTACGTCACCCATGAATTTCACTATAGATTCTGCTAAACCAAGAATTTCCACCAACCGAATGAAGACTGTGTATGTGACCTGTGCAACGATCATTGTGAAAGGTACCACGCACAAAACTGCAAAATGAGGACAACCTCAATAATAAGACTGGCATTATCATAATTGATCATATGTACAAATATGTATTTGCACATTGTGCGCTTTTCTTTTAATAATAATGGGTGTTTCCCTAAACCTGAAACAAATTCACGTGAGATTAATATTTTTAGCCTATTTTCTTTTGTGAAAATAAAAATAAATGATATCACCTTTTGTCCGTGTGTGTGTGTGTGTGTGTGTGTGTGTCCTAATAACTTCTGAACAGCTGGAACAATTTCAATGAAACTGGGTAAGGTCTTAGTACTATTTTGGCCGATCCCGACCGTTCCCTTCTAATTTTAGTACGCCTTACCAATCCAACATGGCAGCTGTGCGAGATATTTCACCGGCATTCTATATCTCCGAAACTATTACTGATGTAACCCTGAAATTTTGTACGGTGATAAAGAGCACTACTAAAGGATCACCTATGTGACTTGTTTATAACTTAGCCAATACGTTAAGATTAGGGTACAACCAAATTTACAATTATTTTATGCTTTTACCAAAGAAACACATTCTTAATTTTTATTGCCCTTTTTCGGACGGAGGGGGGCCAGTGTCCCTACAGCTGCCCCCTTATATACGACCCTGATTTCTTACACAATTCTTGTAAATATTTAGTGAATTTCTTGCTTGCAGAACTTAAATAGTTTTCGCACTTCCAATGCTATTCGGAACACAGTAGCCGTTGTTGTATTCGACTTGACAACATATATAATGAGATAAATGTCAAAGAGAAATGTTAAGACAATGTTAACTGATATAGCTAGCATTATGTTATGTTATTGTTTTAAGGGGCGGAACTACGAGGTCATCTGCCCCTCTTAACACAGATTAAAGAGTACAAAATGGAGAGCGGTAATACAAACAGAAGGGAATTTAGAACGAAAATACTCACAAAAGGAATAGATTGAAAAATACGCCCAAAATGTAGGTTAGGTTCAAAATACGCACAAAATGCAATGTACAGTCGAAATACTTACTAAATGCAACTCATATTCAAAATATGATGATGATGATAATTGTTGTTTTAAGGGGCCTAACATCTAGGTTATCGGCCCCATATTCAAAATACTTACAAAATGCAAATACGTACAAAATGCAATTGAGGTTCAAAATACTTACAAAATGTAATTGAAATTGAAAATACACAATGCAATTCAGATTGAATAACTCCCATTTCAGATCCTAACTACTCAAAAAGTGCAATTGAAATTCAAAATACTTACAAATTGCAATTGAAATTCAAAACAGTCACAAAGCCTCGTCGGATCTCCGGACTCCCGACATTATTGAAAGACTTACTAAAAAGAAATTTAGATTGTCAATCCTTACAAAATACAATTGAGGTTGAAAACACTCGCAAAATGAAACTTAGATCGAAAAAACTTACAAAATGCAACGTAGATTGAAAATACCTACAAAATGGAGTGTAGACACAAACAAATCCCTAAAGGAAATTTAGATACACGAGGAGCCATTTAATAAAAAATTAAAAAATAAAATAAAAAATGGAATGGATATTTTGATGGATTCGACTGCTTATAGCTGATGGAATACACAATGGCTGCAATGCAAATGGTAGCGGCGGCTGGATATGTTCAATGGGACTACTTCCTCACGAGAACTGTCAAAAAGTGCAAAGTTACAGTAAACGAACTCGAATAACAGTGATAGTGACTGAGCTGCGTACGAATCCGATTGAACTGTAGCTTGGCGGCTTCGGTGGCACAGTTGGTAGCATGCTGAGCTTCTACGCCCAAGGTCGCAGGTTCAGACCCAGCCGAAGTCGTCGGATTTTTTAAGAGCGTTAATAATCCCTCAGTATGCCGGCGGTCCCATGTCATAGATTTATGGCATGATAAAGAACCTTCCACTAATTTCACTTGTGATAAGCTAAATTATAGGTTAGATTTGACTAACGCTCTTAGGTTCCAACGATTGTCGCCCGGAGCCGACTGCGGTGACATCTAGAAGCCAAGTTCAAAGCTAGTTGGTCGTTGATGGTGACGTTTGGTAGCAAAAGTTGGAACTACGTGAAAATCGGATATCTGCAGTCCTTACTTGAATTTAAAAGAAAACAAAAACAAATAACACACACTAATACAGCCATCACAATTACACCGGTTATCACACAGATTCTACACACATCCAAAGTACACGGGGCTACACGACTGCATTATCGCAGCCCCTAAACTGAGAACAAAAACAAAGGAAGTAGGAGACTTCTGTTACTTAGGAAGCAAAATAACCAGTGATGGACGAAGCAAAGAGGATACAAAAAGTATGTTGGCTCAGCCAAGGAAAGCATTTCTACAGAAAAGGAATCTGTTGACATCGATTATAGATTTAGGCATTAGGAAGTCTTTTTGAAAGCTTTTGTCTGGAGCGTGGCGCTCTATGGAAGAAAGACTTGGGACTATTGGTGCAGCAGAAAATATGAGAATTGAAGCGTTTGAAATGTTGGTGTTACAAGAGAATGATGAAGATCAGATGGGTACATAGGGTTACAAACGAAGAGGTATTAAGCTTAGTGGGAGAGGATAGATGGTTCTGGCGACTGCTAATGAAGAGAAGAGATAGGTTGGTATGACACATATACGACACCTAGGAATAGCAAGCTTAGTTATGGAAGGGAGGGTCGAGGACAAGAACTGTAGGGGTAGACCAAGGTTAGAATATGTTAAACAGATTGCCTCAGAGGTAGGGTGTGGTAGCTAAGTAGAGATGAAACGATTAGCTCTGGACAGGGAGGCATGGAGCGCTGCATCAAACAGTCACAAGACTGAAGACTCAAACAACAACAGACTGAGGAACCAACGAACCGAACTGTAGCATCACATACATCACAGATGAAGCACGGATGTGAATGAGCACATACACGAGAGCGAAGGCTAACTTTTACTACACATGCATATTTATGACGCAATGAGTGGAGTTCCCGGCGCGGTGGCCGCTCGGGACGAGTTGTCGGCAGGTGCGCTGCCATGGGTTGCAGGTGTGCGCGCACGAGACTAGACTTTCACTGGCGAACAGCGCAGCATCACGACCTGGCCCAATGTGCCGCTTGCCCCGAGCGCCACAGTTATTCAACAGGGTGTGTACTGACTGGCTCCAAGATTTCAAATTCCAGCAGAATTTCATTATAGAGTTCCGCTAAATTCCAGTAGTGCAGTCATGGACGTCACGAAGGGCACATTCAATTTCTCAGGAATGCGCTAGTGATTAAGTGACCCACCCTTTCCCGGCCTGGAGGGCCCAAGACCTGGGGAGGGGGTGGGGTTAATTTATTAATAACTAGCAACCCGATCCGGCTTCGCCCGGGAACAATTATGAATGCATTACGTGATAAGCGCTTTTTTTTTTCAATGTCAATGAACAACGACCAATATCAGTTTTACGTCTCGGCATGATGGGTTAAAATCACTGACTGGACTATTACCGTAATTATATTATCATGGAGATGCATGTGCAACAAATTCTTGTTAGACGTAATTTAAGAATGGCGAGTACATGAAACACAAATGCCCCTTCCGTCCAATCTTAACTTGACTGTGTATTTTGCGGACAGAAAAGTTCACAGGCGAAATGAAGAAAAGCCGAGTTGCACTTCCAGGGAAACTCCAAACACAACCACTCATCTCTAAAGATTTTCACTCAACATGACTCGACAGTTTGCTGCTGGCTGTATCTGGAGCAAAAGGTCTCCCCGCTAGCTAGACTGTAACAAGCTAGCTCGTAAACGGTCGCTTCAGTAGTTGAATGGACATGGTTGGAAGAAATGAAAACGTAAGAACACTTATAGTGGGCGATGTTTTGAAGATAAACATATGCTCTCGCGGACGGTTTTGTAGAAATTTTCATGCTGAACACTCATAGTATTTGGATATGTTTAACGGTTTGTAGCGTAAGCTTACAAAGCGTTCGGACGCCAGTTTTTTTTCCGACCTTTCCACTGAAATTGTTACTGCTCGGCTTTCTTTGATCATAAATAAATTATTTTCTACAGAAATCATCCCCGAGATATCCTTTACAGAATGGTGAAAACCGCATCAAAATCCATCCAGTGGTTTGCGAGTTTACCCGTAACATCCAAGAATCGGGGACTGTTTTATACTAAGTAGAGATAAACATCATTTATATATACAGTACATGAAAATGAAAAATAAATCACAATTTTTACAATAGTCTATTAAGAGTATCGTGGTCCCACAAAGCCCAAAGATGTGGCTTATCTGTGGGAACAAAATTAGTTATATTACTTGATTATGTATCTCTTGATGGATCCTCACTGCTGACAGAAGTGTTACTTACATTTGCAGTTGATAAATTAATTGCGCACAATCAAAACCTAGATTAGCTGACTTAGCTCACTGATAGTTTTCCTGTGACTTTTTCAATTTGTTTCTTTGCTACGTTTAATGTTGCTGGTAAAGAATTCAATATACTTGGTATTACAACTTTCAATTCTTGTATCCCGTAAGAGTTAATATAAAGTGGAACAATGTACTGACCATCCTGTTTTAGTCTGGATTCTTTTGAGTGCTGTGGTACTATTCTATATTATCTTTATAATGTGTTAGAAGTGTTGTGGTTTTATATCGATCTTCAATGGACAAACATTTCTTCTTACAGTTTGCTCAGTCTACAATAAGTTTTCGAAATCTTTTTTGCATACTACGTAACATTTTAATTAGACCTCCTGTTGTCCCTCCCCATGCTACAATTCCATATCGAAGTACTGATTCGACAAGCAATAATAATCATAATAATAATAATAATAATAATAATAATAATAATAATAATAATAATAACTGCCGGTCCCAAGCCCGGGGCCTCATCTCGTAAGTGATGAGGAAGGAGGAGGGGGAGGAGTAACACCTCGTTAAAAAACCTGGGTCCATCTGGCTCCGGATGGTAGCACCCTGTAAGGGCCCCTGCCTAGGGTTACTAGGTGAAAATTGGTCAACGGTCCTGATGGCGGAAGAGGAATCTAAGATTCCCAACGATGGATGGAGCGGAAGAGCCAGGTGGTTTCCCCACCAATAAAGAACTCTAAATCCAAAAGCGTTTGTTCCCAGATTGGGCGGCTTATGGTCAGCGTCTGTTCACCAAGTGGTGCGGCTGTAAACATGCTCCAGGAACTAACAATCCCTGGTTCTAAGAAACCTAGTGGATAACCACTAGACTCCATTTCTTACAAGTAACCATGGCGCGTGCAAATAATAACAGTATTACCCCAGGTGCTAACCAATCCACCCGTCAACTGACGGCACCCGGGCGTTCGGAATCTGGGGGACCCGGGCAACCACGGCCACAGAGAAAATCGGAGTTCTCTGGCAAACTTCCACATAAGACACCAACATACGTAGGCACTCTAAACATCAACACTCTCATACAGCCTGGAAAGTTGCACAATCTAGTGACAGAACTCGATAGACAGAAGCTTCTAATCCTCGCTTAGAGAACTCACACCGATTATCACTGACATCTGGACATCAGAAAAGCTACCAGATGAGTGGAAATGTGCATTGATCCACCCATTACACAAAAAAGGCGACCGCTCTGACGTAAACAATTACAGGGGCATTTCACTATTACAAGTTACGTACAAGATCCTCTCAGCGTGCCTACTCCAAAGGGCTCGGGACCAGCTGGAACACAAGATTGGCGAGTACCAGGCGGGATTTCGTCCTGGTCGCTCCTGCGCGGAACAAATCTTCAACCTAAAAAGTATATTGAAAATCAAAGCCCTCAGGAATACTCCAGTTATATGTACCTTCGTTGACTTCAAGAAGGCATATGACTCCATTGACCGTCAGTCATTGTTCAACATCTTACACGAGCAAGGTTTGGATAGCAAGACCTTGCGATTGATCTAACAGACACTGACAGACACGACATCAAAAGTGAAATTTATGGAGGAAATCTCAGAACCATTTCAGATCAATACAGGTGTTCGCCAAGGTGACGGTCTCTCTCCGTTCCTCTTCAACCTAGTGCTGAACAAAGTTATCAAGGAATGGGAGAAAGAGCTGAGACTTCAAGGTTACTGGAGGCCAGTGCGACTAGGACGACCAAAGGACGAACTGGAGGTTGGATGTCTAGCCTTCGCGGATGATCTGGCTCTACTCTCAGATAACGAAACCACATCAATCAGACAGATAGAAGTACTCCAAGAGTGCGCCGAAAAAGTAGGACTACAGATCTCGTTCCAGAAGACAGAGTTTTTCTGTACGAAATTCGACATACAGAATTTAAACACGAAATATGGCAAGATCAATAGAGTCGCCCACTTTAAATACCTAGGTGAAGTGCTTGAACCGACGGGAAAAGAGAAAATCGCGCAGAACACTAGGTTAATGAAAATGAAGAGAGCCTTATACAAGACACAGAGTGTCTACAACAAAAAATGTCTGTCCACATTCACTAAACTTCGTCATTACAACACGGTTATTAAACCTGAGGTGCTTTATGCTAGTGAGACGTTGACGTTACACACTAAGGGCGACTTGGAAAAAATCCTCACAGAGGAAAGAAAAATAATAAGGAAAATAATTGGACCAAAACACACAGATGAAGGATACAGGCTTCACTCCAGAGACACCACAGAGAAATTGTCCAACCTCGCAGCAGACATCAGAAAGAGGCGCCTAAAATTTTACGGCCACATCAGCAGACTCCCACAAACCAGACTCACCAACAAAATTCTTAGATACATACAGCGGCTCAAGATTACTACACCCTGGATGATGCAAGTCAAAATTGATCTAGTAAAAGCACAGGTCGACCCAGAAGACGTCATAGACAAAAGCGTATTTAGACACAAAGTATACAAGTGGGAAGTGTTGTCAGAGAGAGCTGCACTTACATCCCAAAGACCAAAGTGGACCGAAGAAAGGAAGAGGGCCTTTAGTGCACGAATGAAAGAGTACTGGAAAGACAGGAAGAACAAAAAGTCATGATTGCTTCACGTGGTCTAATAGGCCTGTAACTTGTAAAATAAATAAATAAATAATAATTCATATGATATGATTCATATGATCTAATAATGTTGGCTAGGGGCCGTTTGTTTCATTTCTTTTCGGTGAGTAGACTGAATAGCACTATAATTTAACGTAAAATGAGTAGGAGGAGGAAGAATTTGCAAGAGGAGAACTCTGGACTTGGTCCTGGGATGAGGTTCCCATCGAACCATGAGAGGCCGAGAACGGATATATCTCCGATCGGTCGAGCTCATACTGAAAACAGTTCACCGTTAATAACTATAAGCAGCACCCAAGATCTCCCAGCTGCGTCCTCAGTAGATGTTTTGTCGTCATCGGAGATGTCAACCCCTGCTGCAGGACTACCGAGAAGACGCATTCAATGGTCAAATGACATGAACAAGGAAGTTAAGCGTCTCTATTATTCCGTTACGAAACTAGAAAGTGATATGACTATGTACAGGCACCTTCTGTGGCAAGTATTTATTGAGAAATACCCTGGCTTGTCTCAGCACCTCACAGAACAAAATTTAGCGGATAGAAGAAGAGCTATTGTCGGAAAAGTTGTTGTCAACTTTGGAAATCAATGAAATAAAATGCGAAATCGTAGAACAACTCCAAATCAGAGACTCCGAAGATCTCATACTGACATTACGGGAAGAACAGGTTGCTTTGGAAGAAAAAGATGAATATCAGTTGGAAAGAGAATCTCAGTCACAAACTCGTCTGCATCAAGATATACAATACGCTGCGTTGTGTGAACAAGCAGTCCTCTATTACCAACAAGCAATGGAGAAGTACTATGGGACAAACCCATGTAGTCGTCTCAAGATCCCGAAGGTAAACACCTCTGTAAAGTTAAGCGTAATCGTGAGCCATCTTAACAGCACAGTTTTATCTAAAGCTCTAGATGGAGTGGATGATATAGAGTACGTCCAACTGGTGATTTATTGTGGTGCGTTTGCTGCCGTACAAGCGATTGGTATTGAAATTGTTCCACAATATGCAAGGGTCCGTGCGAGCCCATTGATGCCTCCCCCAAGGCAAAAGCGCCTGGAGAAGAAGATTGAGGAGCTTCGTAGAGAACTCTGTCAACTGACACAATTCAAAAGAGGACAAATCAGGAATGTAGTGCGCATAATACAGCCAAGTCGTTTAGATGAGCTGGATCAAGACAAGCTGTCGGAAATAAGACACGCGCACTCAGAGATTGGCTGTCTATAGTAAACGGCTACGTAGGTACAAAGAAAGTCAGAAGAGGAAGGATCAGAATAGAGCATTTGCATTGAACCAGAAACAATTCTACAACAGCTTGCAAAACTCTCATTCAGAACGTCAGAATAATACTCCTTCAATCGAAGAGGCCACTAATTTCTGGGCTAATATTTGGGAAGAACCCAAGGACCACAATGTTCGTGCCAAGTGGATGATAGAAGAAGGGGAGAAGTTTTCTGATTCGATTAATGAAATGAATAGCCCTGACATCATGGAACATGAGGTGAAGGCAGCGACTCTACGTACACAGAACTGGAAAGCGCCTGGGCCAGATTTCATACACAACTACTGGTATAAGAAGTTCACAGGTGCCCATGAAGCAATAGCCAAAGCCTTCACGCGAATTTTACGATTTCCTGAGGAAGCTACGGAATTTCTGTTCATGGGAGATACCTTCTTGATACCAAAAGGTGAAGAATTAAGAGATCCGTCGAACTACAGGCCCATCACTTGCCTGTCGGTGCTTTACAAGCTATTTATGGCTATAATTGCGGAACGAGTGTATAGGCATTGCGAGGCGAATGGGATACTCACCGAAGAGCAGAAAGGGTGCCGACGGAAAACGCAAGGCAGCAAGGATCAAGTTATAATAGATTCAGTTATCGTAAATTTGGCTATGAAAGGACAAAGAAACTTGTGTATGGCCTACATTGATTACAAGAAAGCCTATGACTCCGTACCTCATTCATATTTGATCGAAATATTAAAAATCTACAAGTGCGATCCCATCATTGTCCAATGCCTACAATCTATTATGTCTAGATGGAATGTGAAACTTCATCTAAAAGACCGATGCCAAGTCACTCCATCCCGTGCAATTCGAATCAACCGTGGAATATTTCAGGGAGATTCGTTCAGTCCTCTATGGTTCTGTCTGTGCTTAAACCCGCTCAGTGGGCAGTTAAATAGGAGTGGAATGGGATGTGAGATGCGAGCTGATGAGGTGAAGCAGAAGGTTTCACATAGACTGTACATGGATGACTTAAAAATCTATGCAAGCACACGGCGTCAACTGCAAGGGCTCTTAGATATTACGCAGACGATTAGCGACGATATAGCGATGGAATTCGGATTTCAAAAATGCAAGGCGATCATACTGGCATGAGGGAAACTTGATAGAGCAGAGGGCTTCGATGTTGGTCTAGATGAGCTAATTGAGTGTTTGGATGAGGGCGAGACCTACAAATACTTGGGCTTTCTTCAGCTTCGAGGGATCCGACACACACAAATTAAAGCCAATTTACAAAAGAAGTTCTTTAATCGAGTGGATATGGTATTGAAATCATACTTGGATGCAGTAAAGAAGGTCAAAGCCCTTAACACCTGGGCAGTACCTGTACTTACGTATTCGTTCGGGATCATTAAGTGGTCTAAGACAGATTTGGAGCAGATAGAACGGAGAGTACGAGTGTCAATGGCAAAATATCGGCTTCATCATCCAAAGGCAGCGATCGAGCGTATCACACTACCACGGAGCGAAGGCGGTCGAGGGATCATTGATCTCACAATCGCCCAAAGTAGGCAAGTGGAACGTCTGCGACAGTACTTCTTTGGCGCAAGAAATACTCCTCTCTATGAAGTCATTGTTGAAAATGATAAGAGATTCACACCACTACGACTTGCAGACATGCAATATGACACAAAAGAGCACGTTACTTCGTTTGAACAGCGCCAGATGGCATGGTTACGAAAAGAGCTGCATGGTGTACACCCTCACATGCTCAACCAACATCATGTCGACCGATCATTGTCGAACTTATGGTTGAAGCATGGTCCGCTCTTCAGTGAAACTGAGGGCTTTGTAATTGCGATACAGGATCGTGTCATTGCAACAAAAAATTATAGAAAGCACATCCTTAAAGAGAATGTAGCAGATGATCGATGTCGCAGATGCACCTCAGCGCTGGAAACCATCGATCATATCATCGGTGGCTGCTCTACGCTGGCTGGTATAGAGTATACCAAGAGGCACAATGATGTTGCTAAGATCTTACATCAAAAGCTAGCTATAAAATCTGAACTTCTGGATACGAGCATGGTGTACTACAATTACCAGCCTGCCAACGTGCTTGAAAATGAGGATTATAAGATGTATTGGGATAGACCTATTTTAACCGACCAGAAAATCGTGGCCAATCGACCTGATATTGTCTATCTCAATAAAAGAAACCAAAAGGCCTACTTGATAGACGTTGCTGTCCCATTTAGCCAAAATATGCAAACTACCCAAGCTAAAAAGATCAACAAGTACGCACCGTTGGCGGAAGAAGTACGAAAACTATGGGGCCTAAAATGCACGAGAATTATGCCAGTGGTGATCTCTTCTACGGGAGTTGTTCCAAAGACGTTGGCAAAGGCTTTGGAGGAACTGAAAATGAAACACCTGATTGCCGGAATACAGAAGGCAGTGCTGCTGGATACGTGCCATATTGTCAGGTTACTTTTATCCCAGTAATAAGTTTACAGGATACTTGATTCCAAATCCGTATATTGTAAACTGATTTGTACCATAGGCTAATTATGAGAAATTAAAGATAATAATAATAATAATAATAATAATAATAATAATAAAAACATCGACAGTCAGATTACACACACTCACACAGTCACACACACACACACACACACACACAGACAGACAGACAGACAGACAGACAGACAGACAGACAGACAGACAATTTCTGGCTCTGTGTAGATCTCATAAGTCTACTTTCATTTTTTGCAAAAATCGAAAGCAGGCTAAAAAAAACAAGTAGTTCCGTGAAGAACTATACAGCCTTTCATATATCCTATTTATGTTAATTGCCACTATCAACATACAAAATTTCAGTTTGATTGCTGTAATAGATTCGTAGATATTGAGAACCGACTAAATATTTCGGATGGTCGCCATTTTGGATGTATATATGTAGGTCATAGAGTTATGTACTGTTACATGGAGATTATTGTGTACGTGTAGCATTCAAACTTCAATCGCATGGTTAGGACACATGAAGTAACAAGGAGTTTTTAAAATTTCGCACAGCTGCCATCTTGAAATAAATTAGATGCCAGTGGATTAACATTCGTATAAGGATTTACTGTACCAAGTTTCACAGCACTCGGATGGTTAAATTGCGAGAAACGTCCATATGAATATTTATACTTCGCGTCGCCACCATGTTGGATTGGTGATCACCAGGTTATTTAAAGTACTATAGGTGAACTTAAGTTCATAGCACCTATGTACAATAAAAAATTCAGTTTGATTGCTATAATAGATTCGTAGATATTCAGAGCCGTCTAAATATTTCGGATGCTCGCCATGTTGGATTGTTACATGTATAGGCCATAGAGTCATGTACCATTAAAGAAGAATTATTGCGTAGGTTCATTATTCAAACTTTTACTTCGATCGCATGATTACGACACATGAAATAAAAACTTAATTTTAAAATTCGCACAGCCGCCATCTTGAGGTATTGTAAACAATTGATCTAAATTAGATACCAGTGCAATACAATGTGTATACACATTTCCTGTACCAGATTTCATTGCGTTTGAAACATTAAACAGCGAGAAAGGTCTATTTAAAATTTTCAAATTCGCTTGGCCGCCATGTTCGTTTTGTAGTTACCAGTTTTTCAAAAGTCACATAGGCGAACTTATAGTATTTCCCTTTATCACCGTAATAAATTCCAGGGTGATATTGTAAATAGTTTCGGAGATATTGAATGCTGGTGAAATATTTCGCACAGCCGCCATGTTGGATTGGTGAGACGTAACATAATTTGAAGGGCACGGTGGAGGTCGCCCGGAATAGTGCTATGAACTTACCGAGTTTTATTGAAATCGATCCAACCGTTTAGATTTTATTAGACACACACACACACACACACACACACAAAAGGTGATCTCATAAGCCTATTTTTTCAAAATTGAAAATAGGCTAAAAAGATAACACATACTAATACAGCCATCACACAGAGATGGGATATGGATGAAAAGACCTACCAAAGAGCTATATGAACACACAGACTCACAGATATCATTAGAAAACGCAGACTAACTTTTCACGGGCACATACAGAAAATGAACAATAAACGACTTACAAAGAACATCTTTGATGTAGTAAACAGTTCAAGAAGGAAAACAAATTGGTATCATGAAATAGAAGACGACTTAAAGCAATTAGGGATCAACAAGCAAATGATAAAAGACAGAAAATTTCAGAAACAAAATTGAAAACGCCAAATTTTTAGTAAGTGAAAAGAAGAAGATAGGAACATTGTGGACGGAACAAAGGAAACAGGAGCACAGTCAAAGGATGAAGAGATTTTGGGAAGAGAAGAAGAAGGGAAAGAAGTGAAAATTGTGACATGAGATATTTAAGTTCAAACACTGTCCATAAGGGCAATGTGATGTAATAATAATAATAATAATAACAATAATAATAAAAACATCGTATGGCCTCGGTGCCGGGTGCAAGCTTTGTTATTTGACACCCAAAGGATAGCTAGCATGTCGAATTTCATTGCTCCTTGAAGCACTATGAAAGTCAAGGAGGTTAGATATCTAAGCTCCTTGAACACTATAGCGCTTTCTAGTAGATAAATGAGGAACTTTGTGTTGGCGGTAAATCCCGAGATTAATTTTGCCACTATGAACATGGCCTACTGAATTCAAAAGGGTTCTTTAACATGCCAACAACGTATGACGTGAGTATCGTGATTTTTGTCGCTTTTCAAAAAATCACTTACCGTGGCCAGGAGCGAACCTGCTAGCTGGGGGGGGGGGGGTGTTGGTAGATCGACACGTTAACCACTCACCCACCGCGGCAAGCAGTTATATAGAGTATTCAAACATTTTACTAAAAGTGAAATATCTTTACAGGTAATTGTGCTACGACGACGTTTGTTGGCTTGTGACACTGCATTTTACGCATTATCCATTGAGCCACAACTTACTTCATTCAGTCTTCAGTGTATTAATATAATTTTGAATGTTCATTTCACCAAGGCAATTCTTATGGCAAGCTGTGCGGCCGGCCGTAGCGAGGGGAGGAGGAGGGGTTCTTAACACGCATGCGCCCAGGAGCCAGATGGCATGCCCCGCTGCAACATGCAAACGCTGGCTAACTGGCATTTTGTTTCAGCATTTGTTCTTTGAGGTTGTGTGTGTGTTCTCAACACGATGGAGTGTTGCAAGCCGGAAATCAGCAAGCCACCTGGAACGGGGACATAATTTTGGCAACGCTCCTGAAGCTATATTCAAACATTGTGACTCAACACGACCTCTCCCCCCTTCGCTAAGCAGTGTGTGCCATACAGATCTTAACGCTAAATTCATATAAAGAACACACTCTCCACGTTGACAACACAATGAGTTATATGCAGGCCATTGCCTCTCCCACCGGACCCAACACCTAAGTAGATCAAGTTTCTTAAAACATCGAAACAAGTCGTTAAACACTCATTTCAGCTATCGCACGAGTGGTGGTGATAATTCATTTTATGACTTAGGACATCCAGCTCATCCGTGTACTTGAGTGTGTGTTGAATTTATCTGAACCTGAGTTTCCGTGATGACAGTATTACAGTAGTGTATAACAAATTATTCAGGACTACATTACATGGCTAATTTCTTATACTCAGCATTTTTTTCATTTCTGACTTAAAGAACCGCGAAGTGCTCCAAGCTGAGAAATGTTTATCTTGGTATTATCATTACGTTTTCTAAAAGTTTTCAAAATATTGGACAATTTGGTAATTTATCAAAGCCTGTTCTTCGTATCTCCACAGATTCATTTTTGTAGATCGAAGTACTTCAAAGAAATTTAAAAAACCATAAAACTTGTAGAAAATTCAAAAAATCTCCGACAAACCAAGTACATTTTCTGAGAAAGAGTTCCAAAATATTGGATTGTGATTTTTTACATATTTTTCAATCATTGTTACGTGTCCTTGGTAAGTAAATTCAACTTCCTAACTGCAATATATTTGAGAAAAGAAAATAATTATTTTGCACAAAAATAAATACCTCAGAATCTGCATAACTTTACTTATTAGCACGCATTATTACATCTTCTTCTTCTCTAGTGTTCAATCCGAGGATTGGTTTGCAGCAAATCTCCACTCTTCGCGTCTTTCAGCTTTCCTCTTAATTTCTCCGTAGGTCTTGCATCCCACATCTTCCTTAATTTGGTCTATATAACCCAGGCGTGGTCTTCCTCTAGGTCTTTTTCTATCAACAAACCCCTCTATGATTGTCTTCAGATTTCCTTCATATCCCAGTAGATGGTCCGTAAGTTGTATTCTTCTTTTAACAATTAATTTCCAAAAACTTCTCTTCTCGCCCACTCTTTTCCGGACTTCTTCATTTGTAACCTTGTCAATTCATTTTATTTTGAGCATGCGCCTACAGCACCACATCTCAAAAGAATGTAGCTTCTTCTCTTCCACAGTCACGAGAGTCCAGGTTTCACAGCCGTAGCATGCCACACTCCAGACATATGCTTTCAGAAACCTTTTCCTGTTTTCAAGGTTGTTGCTCGTACTATAGAGTGACCAGGTAGAAAAGAAAGTTTCAATGCGCAAGCGCACCAAAGTAGGGGAGAGTGTTTCCAGCTCCCTTGCATCTCAACTGCTAGTCTTTCTTCTGCGCATGTGCGTCAGGTAGGTGACGTGCCTCTCTCTCTTCAGCAGCTACGTAATGCGAGCCCCGCCTCCAACAGTCTTTTCTACCTGGTACCCCTATAGTTAAGGTCATTTTCTTTTTGTTAAAGGCAGCTTTTGCTTGAGCAATTCTACAGCGTACTTCTGCTTTGCTCCGTCCATCCCTACTGAATCTACTGCCTGGATACTTAAACGAGTCAACTTGTTCGAACCTTGGCTTAATCTTGTTTGTCACATACCATCACTTTTGTTTTGGATTTATGTATTGTCATATTACATTCTTCCCCCATCACTTTATCTATTGTAATGCTTGCCACGGTGGGCGAGTAGTTATCGTGTCAGACTTCCAACCCCAACGTTGCAGGTTCGCTTCTGGCCGTTGTAAGAGATTTTTGAAAGCCGACAAAAAACACGGCACGCACGCCATACGTTGTTGGCATGTTAAGGAACACATTTGGATTCAGTAGGCCATGTTCATAATGGCAAAATTAATCTCGGGATTTTCCGCCAACACAAACAAGTTCCTCCTTTCTCAACTAGAAAATGCTGTAGTATCCAGGAGCGTAGATATCCAACATCGTTGACTTTCATAGCGTTCCAAGGAACAACAATATTCGACATGCAAGCTGCCCTTTTGGCATCAAATAACATAGTTTGCACCCGACAATCGAGGCCATACGTTTATTATTATTATTTATTATTATCCATTCTAATTAGCATGGCTTCAAGGTCTTCTTCGCTCTCGGCTAGAATAAAATATAGAATATATAGTCCGAATTTCGGGTTTCTATGTTTAACATAGTTTTACAGAAATGCAGTATCGAGGAAACGATTTCCAGATAAGGAGCTGGGGAACAGCGACAGCTTTGGGTTGAGGACTGGGTACGTTCCGACACCGCAACACACATTTTGCTTTCACAAACAAACAAATAATTAAATATATAAAAATATATAGAAAAACGGGAAAGAAAAATTCTCAGGAAGATTTACGGGGCAGTTAATAATAACGGTATTTGGATGAAGAGACCTCAAAGCGAACTCTACCAAAAGATCCACACGATAACGGAAGTAATCAGAAAACGCCAAGCACAGTTTTATACACATTTACAGGATGGAAAATTTCAGAACGGCGAAGAAATTGCTCAACGTTATAACACGGAGTAAGTGTGGCACGGAGTGGCTGACAGAGGTTCAGAGGGATCTAAAACAGGTCAGCACTGAAAATCCTTAGGACCGCACCGAGTGCAGGAATAAAATCAAAAATGTTAAGTTTGATCAGAGGCCGTCACGACAGACTGGAAGAAAATGGACAGCTGAGCGGAAGGAGCATTCTGAGAGGATGAAGAGATTTTGGGAAGAGAAGCGGGAAAACGCCAGGAGATGAAATCATGTATTCAAGTTCAATCGCTCTCCTAAAAGGGAACAATCGATTAAATATAATAAGTAACTGACCATGTTCCTAGCATCCTTCCCGTTCAGGTAGGCAACGAATATCCATATCATGATCCCCTAGGGTGGAGCTCACTATAACATAACACTTCTGCACCGTCACAGATGATTCGAGGGAGGATGTGAATAATATGCACTAGTAATGGAATGGAAGAGAGACAGCAAGTTTTGAGATACCGGCGCAAATCTGTTCTGGCTCCAGTTTATCTCCGAGGGGCCAGATGACCTCGCTGTTCTGCCCCATAAAACTTCAACAACCAACTAACTAAATCTCCCACGAATTTCACACGCACCGACCGGACAGTAAAAATTAAAATCTGAAGTCTGTCCGAACCACGGAATTGTCCCGACACTACTGATTACTGATATCAATATCATAAGTAGTTATCTCCACGAAATCAAACATCCCAATAATCCTATTGTTCGCTATCCGATATGTACGGGTTTGACGTCTAGTGCTATCTAATCTGATACAACAGTGAAGTTTCCTCTTTGAAGTTCTGGAACAATGAACTTCCTGAAGATGATTCTGAGAACGAGTTCCTTACCGGAAAGGGAGGTAGGTATGTTTTTTTTTAGAGTAGAACAGAATAGAATAGAATAGACTACCCTCTGTATCAAATCTCGGATTGTCAGATATTGGGGCGAGAGTATCATTTATTGCAACCATCACCTGATACATGAGATTATTAGTTACAGCGATTCCCTAATAGTCTAGTACAAAATTCCACTTCAGTACAATTAATACATCGAAACATGAATTTAAAGAATAAATCATAGAACCTACAAATAATTTACATGGTATTACATGTTAAAACAATTATCAAAACACTGATAAAGGCTTAATTATGTACTATCTTAATCTTATCCTAATTGATACAGAGATGCTATCCTAGACTAAGTTTTATTATTTAGGATACAGTCTCCTCCAGCATTATATTAAATGTTTCACATGCATCTTTGTTGTGTTTCTCATCTGTCGCTTTCCTCTCCCACATTGCCCTGATATCATTAAAATGTTTCGCTAATTTACCTGGCTTCCTCTATTCCTTATTTAGTAATTTTATTAGAGTGTGATATTGATTTTCACTTTCTATGCTGTTTATATGCCCCTTATCTACAAACTTTTCTCTAATTGGTTTCAATGCATTCGAAGATACGTTTTGTATGAGTCAAGGCATGATATGTTGGCGAATCGTGACACTGCATAGTTGGGTAATATGACCAGTGTGGGGTTGTTAAGCATACGAAAATCACACCCAACCGCGAACTAATCTTACCGGTATTATGCTCGGGACATATTACATACATTGTGATCATCATTATCATCATCCGTGTCCAACTCCAGTCACCCGAGTGTTGTAAACTAGCGTCTTCCACTCCTGTATATTCTTCCACCTCTCCACATCCAGTTCAATGTCACATGTCTTGTCTGATTTGGTCCACCCATCTCTTCATTGGTGTTTCAACCAATCTAATACCGTCAATGTTTCTCACCATCTCCCTCGTTGTAGCTCTATACATTTCCATCCTTTGCACATGGCCAAACCATCTTAATCTCGACCTCTATATTCGCTGTACTAATGCTTCCTGTACGGTATATTTAGTTCTTGCCCAATTTTTGAGTTTCAGATTTTATCTCTTCTAGCCTTCTGGAGAGATGTTCTCAAGAATTCCATTTCAGTCGCTTCGATCTTACCGTTGTGCCTCTTGTTAGTAACCATTGTTTCTAGGTCATAGGTTACAATAGGGGTAAAATATTGTTTATATAATTTTAAAATGAGGTAAGTTTACTTAATGCGATGTTAATTTCTGTATTATTTTCATTATTCATGTTAATAATCGTGATCGTATTTAATTCCATGATATCAATTGTTCAGCACACACAGTTTTACAAAAACTCTTATGAATTTTTGGATTGAAAATGATTCTCTTGTTGCTAATCACTAGAATTAGGATGTTTCGGACCTAAAATTCTCAGGCATATGCTGGCATATCAGTCCTTAAAATAATTTAATATGATTAAAAGATTATCAAATATGATCGAACAAATGCATGCAAATTTAATTAAAAAGTATTAAAAACAAGTTTTCAATTCTAGAAGTTCGGCTTTCTCTGCGTAATGTTCCAAGCTTTGTTATAAAAGGTACATTGTCTTCTCTCCATTCACATTTTTTGTTCCAATAACCACATTTATGTTTTATAGAAGGCGTACGGTGAAGGGTCATGGGAAAAGATGTTGATCATCCTGAGAGATTATGGTATCGAGGGACGGCGGCTACAGGCAATCAAAAGATTTTATGTTGATAATCAAGCTGCAGTAAGAGGAGTTCTTAGTGTAAAGTTGTTATAGGAGAGAGGCGAAGCTGTTATCTTTCACCTTTACTGTTTATGGATCGTTTGCTGAAAGGCATAAACTGGGTGGGAGGGATTAAATTACGTGGAAACTAGGTAAGCAGTCTGGTTTATGCTGATGACCTGGTTGTAACAACCGTGTTAGAACTTTAACACAAATGTGGGGAATATGGGTGAAGTTATGCACTCAAGATCTCTATACAATATGAAATATCGAAGGCAAGGTTCCTCAAGAGAGCACTAGGCGTGGCAAGAACTTCCCCGTCCAGGTTAGTCTATGAACTAACAAAGTAGCTTTTCTATATTGATTTCCGATTCCAAATTCATCTGCCATGCACCCCAAAAATGGATAAGGTGCATGATCTGAGACGCCAGAAGCGGAAAAACATCTAATTAGATGTTACGTTACTGAAGCAATGACCGACAGGCGATGACACAGGCAAATTTAGAGCTAAGTCATGTGGTAAGAAGACTCCCCAGACACGGCTTCCATCTTAACATTTGAAAGAACATAAAATATCATGAACCTAACAATGACTGCGTGTGTGCTTTGTGTGAGAAGTCATGCGACTAATGCCATATAACATTATGTGGTGAAGTTTAAAGTTTTACTTTACTAAGTGACACTCCAACCCTCAGGGAGAATTTTCACTAGTCTTTTAAAAGCAGAACCATATCGGCCATTAGAGCCATTAATGACATCAAACATCCACAAGCAATCTCCCTCGAGACATCAATGAGGCTCTATCCAGGCCTAAATACTGCCCATAATAACCTACGGACTTCAGGAGATATGGGAATCTAACAGAGTGGGAGAAAGTAAAAACCACATACCTAAAACGGATATTAGGAGTCTCAAAGTGTACACCATCAAGGTTAGTCTACATTTTGGTGAAGGAGACGTTTCTGCGGTACCATTTGCTGCTACCTACCACAGTTGGGTATGACGAGTTGCTGAAAGACCTGCTAGAATAGAGGATGGATGTAGACGACGATTTCTACGCCACAAGCGCTATGATCGACAGAAGCTGGACAATAGACTGGCAGTGCACGGCCTCCACCACAAAATGTGCAACACGAAAGGTTTCCACTGAGTGTCAGAAACTTGAGGGATGAGCTGATGTACTCGAGTGCACGAAATGTGGGACATCAGTGACTGAACTAAGTGCTGGAGACTGAATCTCTAAGTGAATATGTAATATAAGTGACCTTTATTAAAAACCAAGAACAGCTGGCTTCGTGAAATTGAAACATATCTCCAGGCAATCAACATCCCAGAAGACATTGTACGGGGCAGATATAAATTCAAAACCAAAATCGACAATCACCAATTTTCAGACAAACCCAACAACAGAGCCACTATAACTTGGACAGAAGAACGAAGGAAGAAGCTCAGCGAGGATGAAGAGATTTTGGGAGGAAAAGAAGGCCAACACATCAGCTAAGCAAGTTCAATCGCTTTCCTGAGTAGGGCATAACGATGTAAAAAAATATAGGGAATATGGTAAAAAATATCAGCATTTCAAAAGGTTTGCATCAAGTCATGTCCATGCTCCGTGGCATAGTGTGCACAAGGTAACGGTACAAGTGGCAAGAGATTACCATCACACCGTTAGGTGCTACAAAGAGAGATTGCGATGGATACCAGAAGAAATACAGATAAGTTCTAACTAGCAAATAAGATAAGAGGAAATACAATACATTATAATTTGCTTTAGGGGTCAGGGACCTATTGCACGAGTATCTAGGAGAGAATTGAATTTCTCTGACAGTCTATGTTGCCGTGATGACAACAATAGCAACTTGAAGTAAGGCACTAGCTCGGGATTTCGCGAAAGCTCCAGTACACTCATATTATAGTAATTTATATTTGCTTTTAGGAGCGGAACCGCGAGGTCATCTGCCCCACATATTAAGTTATGCAAATCTTTTCTTAGTGAACGATTTCATTTGTACACAAAAAGGAATCTGTGGACATCGAATATAGATTTTGGTATTAGGAAGTCATTTTTGAAAGCCGTTGCTTGAAGCGTGGTGCTCTATGGAAGTGAAACTTGAACTCATAGCGCAGCAGAAAGAGGGGGATAGAAGTGTTTGAAATGTGGCGTTACAGGAGAATTATGAAAATCAGATGGGTAGATAGAGTAGCAAATAAATTAAGTATTGAGACGAGTGGGAGGAAAGATGCTTCTGGCGACTGCTAATTAAGAGACGAGATAGGTTGGTAGGATACTTACTAGGACATCCGGGAATAGCAAGCTTAGTTATGGAAGTTATGGAAGGAAGGGTCGAGGATAAAAACTGGACGGATAGATCAAGGTTAGAATATGTCAACAGATAGCTACCACATCCTACACCCGAGGCTCTGTATAGATGAAACGAATAGCTCAGGACAGGAAGGCATAGACAGCTGCATAAAACCAGTCAAACAAAAAGGAGGTTGAAAATGTGGAGGTTAGTTTCATGTCAGACATTCTCTACATTATTTTACATGTTAAAACCATTATGGTGTTTGAAGCAATTTTCAGCGTTGCCTAGTAATAAAAATTTGATGTTTTTCAGTCTGTCAACACGATTGTACCCAATTGTGATGGGTTATTCCCTAATCCTGCAAAAAATACACGAGATTAATGAATACACTTGGATGACCAGTTTCGATTCTTTTAGACATAGATTTAATAGCCTAAGTGTAATGGATCTGATGATCGCTTGATCGAAACTAGTCATCCAAGTGTATTTACTAATTTAATTCTTCTCAGGATTAGGAAATAACCCATCACAATTGGGTACAACCGTGTGTACCGACTGAAAAACATCAAATTTCGATGTTAAAATCAAAATAAATAGTTTGATCAGTAGAAAGCTTGGCCTGTTTGCCATCTCTTGGTGAATGCAGTACATTTGCATTTGTCTGTTGGCACAGGCTAGAGTAAAATGTGGCTTTTCACCGATGTCTCAGTCTCACTCATGGCTGTGATTATATGGAAGCTACTGAGGTATGGGTGGTGCTTAGTAATGGCATTCAGGGCACAGTCAGTGTTTGTGGATGCTCTGAAAGATTCTACTCATGGGGTTAATACTGCTGTTCTGACTCGGTGAGGAAAGCAATGGCAAACTACCTCACTCCTCTTCTTGCCTAGTACGCCTCAATATAGCGCTGCCTTGGGTTTTTGTGGGTATCTACCCACAAAACCTAGCGGCGGTGCTTTTGAGGATCCAACCAGCCTTCGGGCTGACTATCTAACAGACAGACAGTAGAAAGCAAACTTCTTTATAACTAAGCAGCGTAACAGGATTCGCGTGATTTTCCTGTAAGTTATTACAGAAATATTTTCCAGCTTAGGTTTGTTTGACGATGCCTTCTACTTGAATACTATCAGTCTTTATGTTACTTTGTGTTGACTGAAAAGTTAATAATTACTCCAGTGATTTTGAAGCGAACTCATAACAAATAGGCAAAACGTCAACTGTTGTTTTTGTTCTTTTTGTTAGGTCGTATTAGGGACTTCAGACATCTTTGGTCATCATCCACGTGTACTTGGGTGTGTGTGCTGAGTATGTCTAACAATCTGTGTTTCTGTGGTGGCTGTGTGTAGTTGCATTACTATATAACTAGCAGACCCGTGCGAGAAATCTCGTATGTTCAGAAACCACACTTTCCCAAAACACATTCCTTTGATTTACTTTTTTTGAAACCCATGCAAAATGATAAAGGAAAGACCTCAGAATGTTAAAATGACACGAAACATGCATCACAGCGGGCAAAATGTGAAGTGGACAGCAATAATTGAGCGAATTTTCCTACAGCAACAGTATCTGCAAATCGCACACTTCGTACATTTCTTTAAACGTCATTTTTTTTAAAGAAAGTGTAGATATTTTTGAAATTAGAGTTCAATTCGTCACTGCTGATGTATATTCTCTTTCATTTGAATGCTCATGTGTCACGATCGGTCGCTTGTGAGCGCCGCAGGAGGGATCTATACTACTGAAATAACACAGGATATATGATTAGAGACATGGATGGGGGTAGGTGCCCAGGCACTTTGAATAAGGTACTAACCCGGTATTTGCCTGGAGAGAGTGGAAACCCCGGGGAAAAAGGCACATTTAGGATAGCCGCTGACAGCGCCGTGAATCGAATATTCGGACTTGCTGCATAATGGTCGAGGTGAGCACGGCCGTAGAGAGAGATCACAGGTTCTAGGCCAAGGTCTTCCGGGCCCCTACTAAGACACATCATTTTGGAATTACGGTATTAAGGTTGCAAATTTGTGACACCCCTCCCGCTCCCAAAGAAAGCTGAATATTAATTAATTTACTTTTCTCTTAGTTTTTAATCCCCTCTGCTTTTCTCTTTGTCTCTCATTGTTTGTTCTTTTACTTCAAGATTTTGATCACTGTGCATTAAAATTCCATTATCCTTGTATCTCTGAACGTGTTCAGCCACCACAAGAATAAGTCATACTCCTTTCAAAAATGTATGAATTAAAGAGTCAATTTTTATGAGATTGAATTATTAACTATTATAGAAAGCTCTCCAGTAGGTAAACACAAATTGTGTCTAAAGAGTGCTTGCTACGAGGACGGGTGCTACGAGGATCAGTTTCTAAAACCAGATAAGTTGTCATAACTTTTTTCCATTTAGTGCAGTGTATCATTTGTGCATTCACCACACACATTTTCCCGGATCGATCTCGTAAGTCTACTTTCCCTCATTTTTGCAGAATGAGAAAAGTAGGATAAAAATATAATGATGGTAATTGTTGTTTAAGAGGACTAACGTCTAGGTTATCGGCCCCTAATGGTTTGGGTGATCATGAAAAAGAACCTATAAGTCAATCTATCTACACACTTACTGCTGAAACTAACTACAGTTTACACACTAGAATAAAAAGAAGAAGAAGAATAAGAAGAAGAAGAACAACAACAAGGAAAGCAGAAAAAAAAGTAAAGGAAATTAAAGGGAAAATAAATGCCCTCAAAACTCGAAGAATGAGGATTGAGGGACTTAGAAAGGAGGGGAGCCAGGAAAGGCAGGTAGGAAAGGGAAAGAGGAGAAGGCCCGCTCCATAGGCAATGGAAGAAGGGAAAAACGGACCCTAGGGATTGCCAACTCCCGAACTCACCAGCCGTGAGCCCTAGAGGTTATAGCACTATCCAGGGTGCACCATAAGTGGTGGGGCTACACACACCCTGCCTCCTTGAGGGCCTAGGGCAGAAGGCAGGAGATACCTGAAAGAAAAGCAAAGAGGTCTGACCCTTCGAAGAATGAGGAATCAGGAAAGATGAGAGAAGGGCCAATTATGGCTGGAAAAAGGAAGAGACTCCATAGTCCTCGTATATCCTAATACCGTTGGGGTCAGAAGAGAACAAGAGTTGACCAAGAGAGGTCGACAGGAAAAAAGACAGAGGAATCCGGCACATGTAAGTGGAAGCAATGTCGGACTCAAGTGCGGTCCCGTGGTGGCCAATCCACGTCCTACTAGATGTAAGCCCCTGGGGGGGGAATAGAATAAACAAGGGTCATACAACGCCTATTTTCTGAGATCTCAACACTAGTTCATCGGAGGTGCAGATCACCAGATAATCAGAGTTTACACTCGGGGGTGTTAGTGCGGGTTAGAGTAGGCTACTCGCAGCTTTAGGTGTTGCCTAACCTGCTTCGAATGGATATAATTTTTTGTTAATGTTAAGTTATTATGATGTTTTTATGGTACTGTACAGTATGTTTTCTCTTAGAACAGACAGTTTTCTTGTTTTGATGCCATACTATCACATCCTACAATATTGGATACTTTATTTTTAACACCCTGTAAATCCAGTCTATAATATTGATGTTAATGGTTTAATGGGCGGAAGGAGATCTGTTAGTGATCATCTGAGTGGGATGAGGTCTTCCCCTAGGGACAGTCTTGAGAAACAGCAGATGGCCTCTTAATTCCCCTAGGATCGGATCGCATCGCAACAAGTGGACGTGAAGACTAGCACGGAGAAGGAGAGGCCAACCTTCTTAAAAAGGAAGATTGTAGTTTTACGTGACCGTGAATCTTGTGATTATGAGCCACGGGACCTCCTTTTTTACGTGGAATCCGAACCACAGGACATGGCATTTCACTTCGAAAATCTCACATGCATTGACCGGGAATCGAACCCGGACCGCCTTGGTGAGAGGCATACAGCTAGACCGCTGAGCCACCACGCCCCTACCAACCTTCTTCTCAAGTTTTACAAGTAGCTGTGCGTTCTCGACTCCTTATGTTGTTGTTGTTGTTGTTGTTGTTGTTTCATTTGAGGGGATGGGACATACTTGGGAATGTGAATAATTTTGACTAATAGTCTAACCTGTGTTATTGTGATTGCTGTATTAGTAGGCCTAATTCAGGTGAGGATTGGGAAGGAGGTGGCCGAGGCCTTAATATAGGAACCATCCCGGCATTTGCCGCGAGTTGAAGCGGGGAAAACATGGTAAACCATTTCCATGATAGCTGAGGTAGAAATCCGACCCCATCCCTTCTTCTCAAGAGGTTGAGTGTATGGCGTCGTTCCAGCCCCCCTCAGACCAGAGCAGAATGAAATAAAAATTGTTCTTAATCCTACTATTGTCTTACTGACAGCTTTACATTGCACATATAGGAAATATATATTTTATGAGAATAGTTGAGAACACCAAATAAACCTTTTGACAAGTCTGGTTTTTGCCGAAATCTTAGTTCAATACAAAAATGAAAAAATATATTAATTCTCAAATACGATTATGTATTATGTAAATCCTAACAAAGTACGAATCATTATTGATGCCACACATTCCAGGTAATTAATTATCTTGGAAAAGCTTTGGGTTTTTCTTATTTTTGTAGGATCCCCAATATTTCACACCCATATATAACCCGACCTGTCTGCTTTATGGAGACAGCATTAATGTATGTACGCAGAGCTGGCCTTGAAGAGGAAGAAAATTTATTTACCTCAAAAAGTCAATTTTTGGAATGAACCCTTCAATTGAGAAACGGAATTTTTTGAGGTGTTAACCTGTGTACTGACCCCCTTAAGGTAAGAAAGGCCCTTCTAGGGCCGAAAAAAATTAAAAATTATTATTTTTTGCGTTTTTATTTATAGCCTATACAATGTACAGAACAGGACCAAAAATTCGAAAAAATATAAAAAATAGTCATTTTATAATATATAAATGACTATGATGCACCATGAATGGCCACGCCCACTTTTACTGAGATTTATGTTTGTGCGTATAACTTCTGAACTATTATAGATAGATTTCTAATCTCACTTCCTGTCTGCTCTGTTGAGCGCAGACTTTGTGTTGGTAACAATGACAACTTCCTGCATTGTTTATGTTACTAGTGGTTGCTGAACATCTTCATCACTGTGATTTTTCACTGACCTATTGAAGAAATATTGTTTAAGGGGCGGAACAGCGAGGTAATCTGCCCCTATTATTAATAATTAAATCGTTGATTTGAAGAGGGAAACAAGTCCACTTATTCGCAAACAGATACGTTGAAATACGCATTTCTTTATTTTTTATTTTTTATATTGGTTTTATTTATTTATTTATTTATTTATTTATTTATTTATTTATTTATTTATTTATTTAAAAGCTAAAGGAAGTAGGAGAAGCAAAATAACCAGTGATGGACGAAATGATGCAAGTTACGGGGCAGGAATGTTCTAAGAATTGTCAGAGGTAACAAAATGTAATGAAAAACTGCAACCTCATTTTTCTCAGTTTAACATTTTTCACTACTTTGGTACTGCCCCCGTAATTGAATTATGTAGAGACCACGGTGGCTATATTTGAAATTATAAGGAGAGTTATGGCTGTCATAGTTATGACGTGGGTAGTCATGACGTAAGCACGGATGACGTAAATGTTATGCCAGCAGGCTACTTGAGCTGAGAATCTCAGTGACGTCAGCATTTAGTCGAGAATGTTCCAAGATTTACGACGCAGTCGCAGGAAATGAGGAATTCTGCTGAGGAAGAAACTATGCTATTGGAGGGGAGGCTTGAACCAATCAACGATAGTTTAAAGGAAGACGGAGATTGCTGAAACTATGGTATTTTTATTACTTTTGGAATGCAGAATTGTGGAAATCCATTTGCAGTAAAAGCATTGATTTGGAATTTTGGTGAAATTTATTTTCAGTTTTTGAATTTTGAAAATCCGTCATGTATTAACGAAGTTGGAACTTTTAGCGATGACGCAGTACCACGCTTTGGAAGGGATGGAAACGCCCCTCGAGAAGTTAATAAAAGGGCTTGCGCAGAAGAGAGGAGCTCTCTTTCGTTCTCTGATCATTCTGAGATCTCATTCTCAGAGCATCGAAGTATATTTGTGAAAGTTCTTTTCTTATACATTCATTATAGTGAGACGTCGAAGTGAACAGCAGTGAAAAGAATCGTCTTTATAACGTGTGGCGAGGCCACTATATTAACGAGATCCAAGTCAAACTAGGTGAAGTTGAAACGGACCTTAGAAAGCTTCTACAAGTTTAGCTTCGAACAGTTAGCGGTCTCCGATAAGCTAATTGTATTGTGCAGTGCTACATAAAGGAATAGAGAAAAGCTGAACAATTTCGACCGATTAATTTGAAAGATATTAGCAGTTTTATACGACTGACAAAAGTAATTATCTCGCCACAAGAGAAGCACTTTTGTATAGCCAGAATCAACGCAACGGCTGACGCTGCGAGTGGAATAGAAAGACTTCAGATTGCTTGGTTACACAACGCTACAGTATAATGGAGCAATTTAATACGGCAGTTTGTTCTTCTAACACTACAACCGAAGAGCAGATGGAAGGCTAAAGGGCTTATTGCAATTGGGACATACTTCAACGGAGTAAGATAGCGACATGGAACTTCGCTAATTGCTATTCCACACAAGCGAACATGCGGTGAATACCATCTACACCCATGTTTCGTAATTAAAGGCTGAATACCATCGAACAGCCATAGAAACAATTTCATACTCTGAATATGAATAATTTCTTCGGAAATTTCTACAAAACTTCATGGCGATTGTCTACTGGAACTTCAGGGAATTTTTCAAGAGAGGTCAGGGGTGTCCCGACTCACAAAGAAGATTATTGCCGGAAGGATGTCTATTCGTCTTCGAGGAGCAGAGCGATTCACGGAGAAGGAAGCAGTTCGATTCTCCGAGGGTGTTATTTCCTATTTCGAGGATGGAGCTCAACTTTAACGTGGTGAAATGGATCCATCAGCAGTCTTCTTTGGGGAATTTTCCTCTGGAACGTCAATCGGCAGATAAGGTAGTCGTGAACGTTTATTGTATTTGAGTTTATTAATGATGTTTGAGCAACCATTTTTCCCATATTTTTATCCTCATGTTTTTTGCCCTATTTTCTTGTTGAGATTCTTATTCTCAGTACACCTTGATGAGTTTTGCATTTTTCGACGATTTATTAAGACATTGTTTTGTCATGGGCATAGTTAATGATTTTGAATCAGTTGAGACTGATATTTGGATTTTTCAGTAATTAATATTTTTGTAGTCACGATTTGACTGTAAGTTAATGATTTTTAATGGCAGATTTAAATTCAGACAGCGTGTCACTTTATTAAAGTAATTCTACCCCAATTTAATTACTTTGACCAATTTTCTGTCATCATCAAGAAGGAAGAACATTTAAATGATTTTAGAGCGTTAAAATCTCTTACGTTGTCGACGATCTTGGAAATACTAGTCGTTATTTGAATTGATTGCAACACAGACATTTATCGTCAGTTATGAATGAACATTGCATCATAGACACTTTTGTGAAAGATTAACTTTAATAAGGAATTATTGAATGCATTAAAGTCAAGAACTTTTGTTAGGAGTTTTTCTCAATTAGAGATTTATATAACGATGTTTGCATTCCCCAGTCTAATTGGATTCTATTCGACTACTTTGCATTTTAGTCGCACTTTATTTGATGATAGTATTTTTATACTATATTTCTTTTAAGATGTTAATCTTAAATTTTGATAGACCAGACAGGCGTATATAAGCGTATTCATTATTAAATTTGTTTGTGATTGGCAAGTTTTGACTTCATTTCGGTTCATGAATGAAATCCACGAAGGTTAAATAGAAAAACAGTTTTGAAACAATTAATGATTATTAGAATTTTTAAGTGGAACTATGAATGTATAATCGCTAGTGCAGCGCGTGTTGAAAGTCGCTGAGGTATAATGCCCTTGAATATGAAGGAAGTTCCCACAGGAATAAATGTTAAAGAATTATTTGTGGAAGTTTTGTAAGTTATGTGGAAGTTTAATGCCATATAGATATATATATGATGATTTTGGGCATATTTTTAATGCAGTTTATGCATTATCTTGTTAGCGAAGGATTTTCCGCTGGAGTAAGATTGTAATAGTTCGTTGAAAATTAATCAAGTGATTTACTGTTATAATTAACACGAGTTTTGAAAGAATTTGAGATAAGATTTTGAATGAAGGTTGCCGTCACAAATCATTATTAAAACCTTTATTAAACCAGATTGTGACATTAACATGTATAACTAACCTTCATTGGTCGATTATATTAAACACGATTATGAAAATTACCAACCGAATGAACATGTGGTTAATGTATTTATTAAATTAATAATTTAAACAATTTAAATGTTACTATTGTAAATAATTGCTGTAAATATTTTTGAAAATAATGTGGAACGAGAGTGATGTTAAAGGCGTGCTTATAATATTTTTATTGTCTTTGACAAATATTATAAACAATTTCTAATTGTTATAAATAATTTATGTGATTTTGTTATAAACATTTAAGAGCTAATTAAACAATTGGATGAGAAGTTAACAAGTTTAAGGAATTAACATAATGATCCAATAGGATGTGAGCAAAGTACTTGAAAGATTTGCGTAAATAATGTGAGTTGTCTTGTAGACATTTAAAAGCTTCAGAGAGCAAGCTGTACTCTTACGTAACTTAGCACGTGAGAAGGGAATGCATTTGACCAGTATGCAACAGGTTGGAGGGTAGCTCGCAGCTGGGCCAACATCTGGTTATCAGTGTGAGGTCGTACACACTCTGGCCTTGCGACTATAAATACCATTCTCATGTTTATTAAAAGGAAACCAAATGCTCTATATATGTCACACCCTGACGTCCTTTTCCAATCCAATAGTGTTATGAATATTACGTTATTTTGAGCTCAAGGGAGCTAAAATGTTTTATATCATGTTGTATGATAATTTTTGCAAGTCCTACTGGAGGACGTAGTCAGATTGACTTGGGCTACTGATAGCCACGTTGATTTTGTTGTGTTAGTAAAATCATACCCTTTATTAGAAATAAAGCTTTTGTACAGTTCAAAGTTCTCGTCTTCGTTCTGGTTCATTTTTAAATGTCATGGTGGAGGTTATTGTGTGAACAGACTTTAGTGATCCTGTTGTCAACTCAAACCCCGAGATAATTAAGAGGTAAGTAACGGTAAGTATGAACCCCCGTCTATTTTGGTGTGTTCCACAATGATTTCCTGTGAACTTCTGTGCTCTTATCTCGATAGTATCTGTCAGTGCCATTTTCATTGATGTAACTGTGCCGGTGCGATTGATAATTGGCAATCCGATTGAGGGGGCGGATATCTGACAGCCTACTATCCAGGTAAACGGGGACAGTACCATTTGTAAGAAAACTAATAAAGATAGGTCCACATTTTTTTATGTATCAACATCTTCCTAATGAACAGTAATAAGAAGGGATATCCCTTTAAATAACATACAAAATGAAATATAAATATTTTTAAACATAATTTTGGATTAAAACATAGTACCTTAAACAAAAATTCATATTGGCAAGAGTATTTCATTTTTGTCAATAATCCTCATTATTTCAGATAATGATCCAAACAGTAATCCCTGAAAGTTTCAATTGGCTAACCCGAACAGATTTTGAGTAAAGTGTACCAAAAATTTGAAGATTTAACATGGGCGAGATAGGCAGGTCTTTCTTACCTTAAACACATAGTCCGAAAATGCAAAAGTTGTACACATAGAGCTTACTTTATTTGTTAGAGATTTAGCCTACCATGATATATTACACTGACGTGAGAAGTTCTTTCACAATGTAATAGATCATAGAAAGTGAATTAAGTTTCTCTACGTGGCAGTGAATGGGAGGACAGTATCGATCGGTATTCCATCATTCCTTGACTGCACTTATTGGAAGCTCTTTGAAAGAGAGCAGCGCAGCGTGCATTACTGATGGAGTTTATACTAGCACTGACATAAGGCAATAAACAGAGGATGGAAACAAGGCTTAGAATACCAACCACTTCTCTCCAGCGAGCGACAGCACGTGGGCACTGTGGTGCACCAAATGTTTAACTGCATTGCATTCCTCAAAGTATTGACACTTTGCTAAGGCTGACCACTGACGTGGGTACGTCTGGACAGTCTCGTGAAGTTTTATCTTTTTGGCGAGGCGTTGCCGCCCAACCATACCTACAATTCTCGAAAAAGGTGAAAATCATTCACGACCGCACTGTGCCAACGTTACGATAGTGTGAAGTTTTGGACCATCTGCCGTTTAGTCCAAACCAGCACTGAATGATTTTCACCTTTTTCGAGAATTGAAGGTATGGTTGGGCGGCAACGCCTCGCCAAAAAAAAAGAAACACTTCAGGAGACTCTCCAGACGTACCCACCTCAGTGGCGGCAGAATTTTTGCCGAGGGCATTGGAAAGCTGCTGTATCGATACGACGAATGTTTCCATCGTTCTGGCGATTATGTTGAGACATAAGAATTAAACAAACAAACATTTAGTAGTGAAATAAGTTTGGTATGTCAATCTGTTATGTTTATACAGTCCATCGGAACTTCAAAACAACAGCCCTCGTATTATGGTACACTACCTGGAGAGAAAAAAAAAGAACAAGTAGTTTCGTGACGAACTAAAGAGCCGACTTTTCTTAAAATTTAAGATTCACGCCAAAAATTAATCTACATAGACATATCTAGAATAATGACGAAATTAAGTTTGTAATACTGACATTTTTAATTATTTCGAAATAAACCTGAAATAGTGTAGCCTAATAGACCTCTGCAGTGACTCTTGAATATATACTTAGTTCCATCTCTTAAGGTACAGAATGCACATACAAAATTTGGTTGAAGTCTAATGGGTAGTATGGACGTTGTATGCAGTTAAGACATTGGATCAATCAGAGCACGTAAAATCATGTTGGCAATAATGCCATGTATGTGTTGCTAATAATTAAGCTGAACTATTATGATTATTATTGTGCCAATTTCGGATGAAATCCATTTGATAGTGTAGAAGTTACATGTATTTAAAAATTGGACCTATCAGCAGGCTTAGAATCATGTTGGCAGCACTGACATATAACAGTTCCTTCAAATTAATCTAGAATGTCAGGTACCGGTACTATAGGTGTGAAAAGTTTATAACTGTTGGCTTACATACTTTCTGATATATGAGAAGAAAATAGAGCTTTTATTAACAGTTGGCAGACTTTCTGGCTCTTAAGAATCAGCAAAGTCATATATGTTATGGTACACATACCACGTAAGAAATTCGATTGAAATTCAATATATTTATTATCGTGTCGGAAACATACAAATGTACAGTTGCTATACATACAAGGGCAAAATATTGTCTATTTAGCACGTGCCCAGTACTGAGCAACATCAAAGGCGCTCGGGAGTGGCTTGCAGGAGATCTTCCCCTGCACAAGATGAAGGGCACAGAGGGCAATGAAGCATATGTTGTGTTTTTTCCTTTACAGCTTCCGGGTACTTGAATGTTTGTGGAATCTATCTGATAACTTGAGTTATTGTAGTAACCGTGCTAGTGTATCTGTAACTAGGGGCTAAGATTGAGAATCCAGAAATTGTCCTTGAGACTAATCAACCTTAGGCTAGAATTAAAATTCACGACAGAGCCCGATATCGAACGTAGGGCCAGCTTCACGGAAATCTGTTAGCCGCTGCTTACTCAATTCTGTTTTTTTTTTCATATTACTAGGAATGCACTATTCTGTTCAGTTCAAGCGAACTACAGAATTCTTTGTAGAGCCCTATTATTTAAATTAACTTGTGAGCTATTGTGTCTCCATTGCCAGCGTCTTTGGAATAACTCCCGCGGAAGAGATACCACTGGCAAAATTCTCACGCATTTTAGTATTTCTTCAGCCAACGGTATGACTTATTTTATTATTATTATTATTATTATTATTAGATTCATTGTGTCCAAGCATGGCGCGCGTTTGAACTTATTAGCAGTTTTTCTTCTTCTCTTCCCAATATATGTCCATCCTCTCATTGTGATCCCATTTACACTGTTCTGTCCATCCTGTATTTTGTCGGACGGGCTTCTCAGAAAATTTGTGTTTGTGAATAAAATGAGGAATCTTCAAGTAAATATCATTTATATAAAATTTAAATTAATTTAATATCACCCATTTTAATATTTTTAAATGTAATATTCCATATTTCACCTAATATTGCATCAATATGTATATATTTTCCATGTTGATATTGCATCATAAAAACCAGAGACCTGCTCATGAGACATAACTGGATTCGATTCCCACCTCACTCAAATTCTACACACGCCCAAATACACGAGATTGATAACCACAGTGTTAATACCCATAAATGAACTGTCAACAATTTTCATAGCTGTATTGAGAGCGAAAAGCATTCTGAGGTGCTTAATAGAGGCGCGAATCTCGTTGTGGTGGACAGACAGGTGTAGTGTCCATGTATGTATATTGATCCTTGTATCACGCGACCTCTGGACACGCCCCACAATCTGCTGTTCCCCTTGCATTGACTGATGGTATGCAAAACAGCATTCCTTGCCACACTCCGGTAACGAGCCCCATCTCATCGTATACGTCGCTTCGAGGAAAATAATGTCGATGGTACCCTAATTCCGTCGGGATCGGAAAAGAACAAGAGGTGACCAAGGGAGGTCGACTCGAAAGATGACAGAGGAGCCCGGCGCAAGTAAGTGGAAGCAATGCCGAACTCACCTGGGGCCCCGTGGTCGCCAACCCACGTCTCACTAGTCGTGAGCACCTAGGAGGGGGGGGGGGGACATATGTGCCATGGGGTCGTTCGACGCAGTAACGGCTAATAATTGCATTCACTCCGAACCTTGGGTTCCTTTACAAAGGAAGTGTGGGGTGGTAAATACTCCAGAAAATTACTCTTCTCACCCCAACCCCCTCGTTTATACCAATTCTAGTTAAATGTTTAAACAGCCAGTCGATCGATCGCCTTCTCAGACCAAAAGGATTCCAGCAAACTAATTCTATTGTCTTTAAGGATTGAGTTCATTTGAAATCACAACTGAGAAGTTAAAGGATTTCGATTCAAGACGAACACTTTGGAAATGTTAACGGTGATTTACTTCTTTTTAAGTTTCCCGGTAGGAATGAGGAGAGACACAGCATTAAGGCAGATGGACGACCACTGGAGCAGGTCGCAGAGATCTCAAGTATCTTGGCAAAAAACTTAGTTCATACTAGAGGGCCTGTCTGATAGCTGTCGCATGTGCTAAACCACCCGCCCGATTTTACCGCTATGCGGATTTGACGCGCCACAGCTCTGGCAAAGGATATTGTCTTGTCAAATGAATATCATGGGGCAGGAATCTGCTGACTACATAACACAACATGGACAATTCACATAAATACAAGCACCACCAGGAACTGATCATCTTTAGTCCACCGAGGTGCTGTCCGATGTCGGCTCGACCGCTCTGCAGTTCTGGTAAGTGTACTCAAAGGTTATCCTTATTAATTCCTCTCTATTCCAAATCCAATATTTGTAAACATCTCATTCATTCTTGTGCACTTCGCATCACACTTTTAATAATTAAAACCATTCTCACTCTCTTAAACTGCCTTCTTGTATTTCTTGAACCCTCTGCTCGAACTCTGACCCTCAGCCTGCAAGCTTGTACTCAGCTGCGCCACACCGGCTGTATTGCTTGTCAGGTATTTAACACTAATAATAATAATGTTATTGGTTTTACGTCCCTTTTAACTACACTGGCTTTTAGAGACGCCGGGGTGCCGGAATTTTGCCCCGAAGGGGATTTTTAACGTGCCAGTAAATGTACTGACACGGCTCCCTCGCATTTGCGCACCCTCAAATGCCAGCTGACTGCGCCAGGTTTCGAACCTGCAACCTTGGGCTCAGCAAGCGAGAACGTTACCCCTGAGCCACGCAGCCAGACGTATTTAACACTGTAAACACGAGTCAGCATTCGTTACTCGCTCAGTAGCAAGGCCAGCCTTCCGCTTGCCTGTTCCATTCACTCTTGACGTTTCAATGAATGCAAGATTTTTCCTCTAATATTGAGACGATTTGGGCAGAATGGAAATATGAGGACGAATACAGATATAGTAGGAAAAGCATGGCGCTTGTTGAATGCCATCCGAGAAGAAAGTGCCTAAACAAGAGGCAAATCTCCAAGAATACAAAGCTGGCCATTTGCAAATCCACCTTTGTCCTTATATTGACTTAAGGCTGTGAATCATGTACATTAACTGAACAAAGACCAGAATCCATGCAGCCGAGATGCGATATCTCCGGAAAGTAGAGGACGAAATTAAGAGGTAACTTATAGGATACAAAATACAACCATTCGGAGAACACTGATTATTATTAAGCCACTAGAGAAAACCATCGAAGAACATCAATTAAGATGGCTCGGCCGTGTTTTCCGGGTTGTCAGCAGGTAGCATACCGAGGTTAATGAAGGACGTGTTAGTGGAGTGGACGAGAGCTTGAATAAGATCACGGCAGGCTTGGATCTGTAAATGAGGCAGTAGCCAATTCCAGAGACAGAGGTATCGTCGACAGCATATGGTACAAGAGAACCAGATTAAGTAAGTTAGTAAGTAGTTTCCAAGCTTCCCATTATCTCTTCAGCCTTTCACTGAATTACTGTTTCGTGTTCTTGTGCCGGTCATGTACTTTTTCGTTTTGGTGAACTGCAAATTTTGGTTTGCTTATTATAAATCTGAATACTGTTCTACCTTGAATGATGATCCTGCGCTTGTTAATTCCCTCTCCCCACGGCCGCCAGCTGGGATGAACAAATCCAGAAATTGAGACGTTCGAGATGCAGCGTTAACAGCGGCTATCTTTGTTGTAGTTATTCCCCATTTTTTCCACACTCTTCAGGCAAATACTTGGATACTACCTTATTTTCAAGTCTAAGGGTACTTACCTCATTCCCCGACCCTACTGTTACACACACTACTACAGTCACCACAGGAACACAGGATATCAGACAACTCTAGCACACTCCCAACTGCACGGTGCCGATGACCAATATGTCCCAAGCCGCTAAAACGAATTAAGAACAACAACTATCTTGAATGACTTGAATTCCTATTTTTTTGTAAGTTTATTTCTGCTATCCATTTGTTTTTTTGTTGTTGTGAAGGAAAGTGATAAATTTAAATCTATTGGTTAGAGCACGAATGGTTAATTAACATCGAGCACTGAGTGTTGTAGATGAGCCACTCCATATGAGAGGGGCTGACGTTTTCATTACACCTCAGCATGAAAATGTCTATATAAACGTTGTGGTGGGTGTAAATTGCTACTTCTAATAACTGGGCAATTGCAACGACTTATAAAACATGGCTTTAAGAATAAAAATTATTCTTGGTTCCAAAGTTTCCGTGAGATTGATATAAATGTCAACTCTCTATTCGCGTGAACGCGTTTCTTCTTATATTTCGAATACTGTTTTACAAAAAATATTGTTTGAGAGAAAGGTGCTTCTTCATAGAAAAAACTGAAACTCAATGTATAAAGATGCTATAGGTAAAAATGAGATTGTGTGACTGTGACTGACATCTCTGAAATTATAAAAACTGATATTGACGTACTTTCAAGATAAGAAAACCAAAGGGGCATGGTTCACGGAACTTGAGAAAGATCTACGTGAAATGGAAATTTCTCCTAAAGATATCCAGGAGCGTGTTCCACTTCAGGAAAAACTACGTACGCACAAAGGTTTCCAGGAAAAGCCGAAGCTGAAGACAGGGAAGGCGTGGTCCCAAGAGAGAAAAGCACAACACTGGACACGAATGCGGGAACACTGGGCGGTAGTTAGAGCTCGGAAGAAGAGACAGTTGAACTGACGTGGTCCCAAGTTGGCCGAAACGAAGAAAGAAGAAGAAATAATATTTGTAACATCAACACATAATGTGGTGGGCATTGACAGTCAGACGAGCATAATGCTGCGTTTTATTTGTAGTTTGTAAATTACGTCATAACCTTCTTCACTATCCGTGCATGTGGGTGGAACACAATATCTGTGATAAAAAGATTTTAAACTACAGTATACAAACAAAATTATTGAACGAAACAAAATGATGTACACACTGCAACGGTTGGTTCCTCAGTTTCGGGGCTGCGACAACGCGGTCAAGTAGCCCCGTGTACTTAGGGTGTGTGTAGAATCTGTCTGATAACCGGTGTTAATTGTGATGGCTGTATTCGTGTGTGTTATCTGTAATTCAGGCAAGGACTGCAGACGATCAATTTCAAGCAGTTCCTACTTTTGCTACCAAATGCAAATGCTACCATCAACGACACCTAGCTATGAACTTTGCTTCTAGATGCCACGGAACCTGGTGACAAACGTTGGAACTTAACAGGGCGTTACTCAATTGTAACCTACAAATTTAGCTTCACACAATCGTAATTAGTGGAAGGTTATTTTACTGAACATGCCATAAATCTATGGCCGACTTAACTTCCCCTCCGAAGGAAGGCATGCTGAGGGATTTTTAACGGTCTTTATCCCCGTGTACTTGAGTGGGCGGGTGTGTGTCTGATTTGTCTGTATTAATGTGGTATTTGTAGTGTATTTGTGGCTAGATTTGGGATTGAGGTGGTCTAACCATCCTCGCTTTTGCCTGGAGTAGACAAAATTCAGACATAATTAATATAATCTTTATCACGTTATTCCGTATTCCGTTATCCGGTGACAGCTGAGACTCTAGTATTTTCCGCCAGACAAGCTGATATATCCTGTAGCTTAAGCGTTAAGATAACTTGATTTTACAATGAAGATAACTTCTTTTAAAACGCATGACCAATGGGAGTTCATTAGCCTACTGCAAGTAGAATGTTGAAATATTGCAGCTGCTACAACTGAACCATAGCATGATATTATGCCCTGACATTATTACATTGCTGAGCAGCCATGCATGAGCCCACCTGGTCCGCGTCACCCCTATATAGAAGGAAGTCACGGAAGTAAACATAGCCCTGAAAGGCATTCCAGCATGCAATGGAACACGGTGGCACATTTACAATATTCGACAGTGAAACACGCTCCAATTTAGGATACTTCCTATATTGCCTTATAGGTTAGTGGTCTATATATTAACCACTTACTATAAAGTCAATGTAAGTTTGTCAAAGACGCTGATGTTGAATCTTTCAGCTATATATTAACAAATAATAATAATATATTTATATTAATAATAATAATAATAATAATAATAATAATAATGCTAATAAAGGACTCCTTGAAGAACTGGAGAAAAAAGAGCGCACAATCGTCAGAGGTATAATGGGATCAAATTACAAGAATGGTATCCACTATAAAAAAAAATCCAACAAAGAAGTCTACAGTGAAATAGAGAAAATTTCAGAATCGATCCGTAAAAGGCGGGCACGGTATTACGGATCTCAAACGAATGGACGGAAACAGGCTGACTAAACAGATTTTTCATTTCTTTGACTCCAAACCCAAAACCACAATGCCCTGGTTTATGAATACCAAATACGACCTCAAAATACTGATCTAAAACCCGACGACGCCTTCAATAGAGATCTCTTCCGCAAAAGATACTGACTAATGGGCTAACCCGAGACGAGACATCGAACCCGAAAAGAAGACACCACCTGGACAGCGGAGCGCAAGATGGCCCACTCACAGAAAATGAGGGAATTCTGGGCTCAGAGGAAGGCGAAACAAATTGCTAAGTGTAGCAAGACTTAACGTGGTCCTAGATGGCTCAACGAATTATATAGGCTATAATAATAATAATAATAATAATAATAATATCGTATGACCTCGGCTGCCGGGTGCAAGCTTTGTAATTGCATGTCGAATTTCGTTATTTCTTGAAGCACTATGAAAGTCAAGGAGGTTAGATATCGAAGCTCCTTGAACACTATAGAGCTTTCTATTAAAGAAATGAGGAACTTTGTATTGGCGGAAACTCCCGAGATTAATTTTGCCATTATGAACACGGCCTACTGAATTCAAAATGGGTTCTTTGACATGCCAACATCGTATGACATAGCCTACGTATCGTAATTTTTGCCGCCTTTCAAAAATCATGTAGCACGGCCAGAAGCGAACCTGCAAGCTTGGGATTAGTAGTCCGACACGTTAACCACTCACCCACCGTGGCAAATAGGTTGGTATTACACATATTAAGACACCCAGGAATAGCAAACTTAGTTATGGAAGGAGGGGTCGAAGATAAGAACTATAGGGGTAGACCATGGTTAGAAAATGTTAAAACAGATTGCCTCGGGTGTAGGGTTAGTATATATATGTAGAGATGAAACGATTAGCTCAGGCATGTGGCCACGCACTTGACAGTACACGGTTTCCATTTCAGGCTTGCCAACTAAAGACTACCGTGATCCAAATTCTACGTGCATGTGTGATCTCTGCGAATGTTTCTGTGACAGATACCATGTACTTACATGCGAACAAAGGAAGAAATCGCTAACTCAATTCTGGTGCGAGTGAAGATTAAGTGTATTATTTCTATGTATTTCTATGCACATTCATGCGCAATTCTTTGTTAATTATATTTCAGAAAAGAAAATATTTATTTACCTCCTTGACCTAAGGTGGTGGATAAAATTCATTGTTTTAATTAACTTAATTACTCGTAAAATTTAAAAAGTCAAAAATATAATACAATAATAAAATAGAATTAAAAATAAACATGCTTATAAAAAAATTAAAATAAATAAGCTTATAAAATTAGAATTTAAATAATTTTATAATCTTATCTTTTAGTTTTAGCCTCCGTGGCTTAGGCGGCAGCACGCCGGCCTCTCACCGCTGGGTCCGTGGTTCAAATCCCGGTCACTCCATGTGAGATCTGTGCTGGACAAAACGGAGGCAGACAGGTTCTTCTCGGGGTACTCCGGTTTTCCCTGTTAGAATTTCATTCCAGCAACACTCTCCACTATCATTTCATTTCATCTGTCATTCATTTAATCATTGCCCCAGAGGAGTGCGACAGGCTTCGGCAGCCGGCACAGATCATATCCTCGCCGCTAGATGGGGGCTTCATTCATTCCATTCCTGACCCGGTCGTAAACTGGAAGCAGGATGTGGATTTTCATTTCATCTTTTAGTTTAAAAATAAAGAAAATACTATGAATATCAAGGTAAAGATGTTCTTAAACAGAACTTTGAGGAATGGAAGGAACCTGATAATTGCATGGAGAAAACAATATTGATGCAGCCGCCTTATACCTGGAAAAGACAATTAAATCTGCATTTGTGTATCAGCGGAAAAGAAGATCGCGAATATGGTTTGATGAAGAATGCCATTTGTTGAGAAGAAGCGTCCTTGAGGCCACGCATGCAGCAAAATTCAATCAGAACCAGGAGGCAATAAAACATTACAGCATCATTAAGAAGGAATACAAAATGCTGTTATCGGTAAAACAAAATGAACATCTGGAAAGAGAGGCGAGAAAGATAATAGAAGAAGCTGTCAACGATCCATTTCTAGCATTTATCCCTAGGAAAACACAATGTAGTGGAAAAATAGAAATGATAGAATGGGAAGAACACTTCAGGAACATACTAAACGTTGAAGAAGATCTCTGCAATCCCGTGGTAGCTTTGTCAGGAACATACCAAAAAGAAACTGACCCGTTGACAATGGAGGAAGTGCACGAAGCCATTATGTCACTAAAAACAGTAAGGCCTTTGGACCCGGCGGTATATGCAATGAGCATGTGAAAGACTCATCAGAGGTATTACTTTCGGCAATTTCAGACCTAATGAATCTTTGTCTTCAAATGGGTAACATCCCCTCAGCATGAAGAATTTCGACTATCAAAGTGATGTTTAAGGGGAAAGGTGACCAGTCAGATCCGAACTCCTACAGAGGGATTGCTATAGAAAAGACCATGATGAAAATATTGACAAAGCTCCTTACGAAGACGATCACAGAAGAAGTAGACCATAAACTTCCAGATGAGCAGTTTAGATTTCGTAAAGGACGGAGTGCCCTTCATGCCATTACCAACTTTCTCAATGACATTGAAGAAACACTACCACACCCAGGTGGAAAATTTCACGTTGTTTTTGTCGATTATGCAAAAGCTTTTGACATGTTAAGCAGGCCTTTAATACTCGCAAAACTGGAATCCATAGTGGGTGAGGGTAATAAACTAACGAACCTGATAAGTAACATTCTGACGACAAACTTCATACAATAAATGACCGTGTCTAAACCTCGAATTTGATAATGCAAACCAATGGAGTACTTCAAGGAGACCCCCTCAGCCCCCTCCTGTTCAACATTGCGACATATGATGTGGTGATGGCAATTAGGCAAGGAACAGCAAATCTTACAATATTATTATAGGCTACGCAGGCTCGAGATCCATTACTGAAGTTCAAAAAGCCTCAGACAATCTAGATAGGCGGGCAAAGGACAACAAGATGAAAATAAACACAGAGAAAACAGTGAAAATGACTTTTCGGAAAGGAGGCAGAGCGGCTTCAGGAGACAGGATATACCTAGGAACGACTCCCCTTAAGTCAGTCAATACATGTAAATATCTAGGATTGACAATACAAACAACAGCAAGAGCCTACGAGTTCACATAAAGTCTCGAGAGCAATAGCCGCTACCAAAGCCATATATGATATCAAAACTATCACGAAGCTCTCTTTGGGAACTGCTATGACATTATTCGACGCGAAAATAACGCCCATCGCCACATATGGACTTGAAATCATATGGGAGAAATTATCCCTGGCAGCCGTGGTGAACGATCTAACGTGCATGGCTACGCCACGAGGGTGCCTGTTCTTCACAATGAGGTCAAGCTGCTCTGGTAACATTCGTTAATCAACCACGCAGAGGTTTTATTGGCGTCCCCGTCTGTAATCATGTTAGGTTACGCTAAAATGAATATTGATCTGCTCCTCTGGAAGCCAATCAAATTACCGAGATACGGTACCATATCCCCCCCCAGAACAATAAGCCCGAGGGCAGATTCATGATTACATTGGTCTCGGTGTCAAATGCTCTGAGCAATACCAGCATTGTTTTGTTATCGTGTATCTCAGAGACACACTCAATGCAAGTCCATTAGCGGAGGATTCAGTAAATTAGCAAGGTGGTTATCTATTACTGAGCTCAATCCTCCGTCAATTACGGCCGGCGTGAAACGGACAACCTTTCATACCCGCCTCATGTAATCGCAGGATATCTATGGAGACTAGTTCTGGGTTCGATTCCACGACAAAGCCGTGTGCCTCCAACCGCTCATCACGACTGCTATGGGGGGCTGCAGAAAGTCTGAAGTTCAGAGGTTCTAATCCCGGTGCTAAAAACTGCTCCTTTGAGTGTGATTTTCCCCGAGGTATTCCACACTCTTTACACGATAATGTTAGGCTAGTAATTCATATCAAGTTCCGTGGCGCCTTCCCCAGTCCCTGACACACACTACTAGTCAGTGGCTTCGGTGGCGTAGTCGGTAGCATGCTGAGCTTCTATGCCCAAGATAGCGGGTTCAAACCCGGCCGAAGCCGTCGGATTTCTTAAGAGCGTTAAAAATCCCTCAGTATGCCTTCCTTCGGAGGGGAAGTAAAGACGGCGGTCCCATGTCATAGATTTATGGCATGTTAAAGAACCTTCCACTAATTGTACCTGTGTGAAGCTAAATTGGATAGGTTAAGAATGTAAACAACGCTCTTAGGTTTCTACGTTCGTTGCCAAGAGCCGACTGCGGTGGCGTCTAGTAGCTAAGTTCTGAACTTGGCCACGTAGTCGTTGACGGTGGCGCTTGGCGCCAAAAGTAGGAACTATTTGAAAAATTCTAAGTTGCAGTACTTAAATTAAAAATCAGATAACACACACTAATACAGTCATCACAATTAACACCGGTTATCAGACAGATTACACACACACAGAGTACACGGGGCTACATGATCGCGTTGTCGCAGCCCCTAAACTTAAGAACCAACCAACCACACTACTAGTCAGAACAGTAACACAGGTTACACACCCAAGTACATGGGATTCATGACCAAGATGATCTAAGCTTCTAAAATAAATTAACAATAACAAAAACAACAAGATTCCCACCGGTAAAGTTATCGCCTGCTGCCCCAAGGTTGCAGGATCAAATCCTGGCGAAGTAAGTTGGCATGTGGAGAACACACTTTACACCCTGTTGAAAAACGAACTCGGAGCGCTATCCTATTACGTCCTACACATTATAAAATTCAGGAGTCACCTCTGCTTTCATTAAAACACCAAGCTAAAGGCGGCTACAATGTGTGTAGAAGAAACGAGAAAAAAACACGGAGGAAGTTGGCGTACACCAAAAGATACCTCAGTACAGTACAGCTGGAATGGTTTTGTTCCAAAAACCGTTCTATGGTTGGCTTTTTGTAAATCGTTAGAAAATCACAAAAAAAAAGCTTAACTCTAAATTTGGAATAATTTGTAGTATCATGTCGGAAAACTCAAAAAACAATTGAAAAGCGTTTTTCTCAGAATCTACGTATTTTAAAGAAAAGATTTTTAAACAAAAAATGTAGAGGACATTGTCACCTACAATTTGTCTCATTGAGGTCATGTCATACGTTTTGAAATGCAGAAGCTAGATGGCGCCAACGTTTCCAAAAAAGTGTTTATTCGCTTTTTATCCTAGAAAAAATGTTTTTATAACAAAAGAGTGAATCAGAAATTTGTTCCTCGAAAAATTGTCTACAACATTTATTTAAACGTTTGTTTCCTCCGACTTACCGTTCCAAAGTTGTAGCGCAGCAAATGCAACGCTGCGTAGTCAAGGCTACTATTGTTACTGCGGAGAGAGCGGTGGGCATAGTTTAGACCGGGACCAGCGTCGGAAAATTTTCACTCTTTGGCAGACTATAACTTTGGAACGGTAAGTCGTAGGAAAAAATTGTTTCAATAAATGTTGTAGACAATTTTGAGAGGAACAAATTTCTGATTCGCTCTTTTGTGAACAAAATATTTTTTTCAGGGGCAAAAAGTGAATAAACACTTTTTTGGAAACTTTGGCGCCACCTAGCTTCTGCATTTCAAATGGCGCCACCTAGCTTCTGGATTTCAAAACGTATGACATGACCTCAATGAGACAAATTGTAGGTGACAATGTCCTCTACATTATTTGTTTAAAAAACTTTTCTTTAAAATACGTCGATTCAGAGAAAAAAGCTTTTCAATTTTTTTTAGTTTTCCAACAAAATAATCGTGCAAATTATTCTGAAATTTAGAGTTAAGCTTTTCTTGTGCTTTTCGAACGATCTACTAAAAGCCAACCATAGCACGGTTTTTGGAACAAAAGGGGTTTCTTCTGTGCAGCTGTACTGTACTATCTGTAATAGGGCTGTGGATCGTCAACCTCCGTTCGGAGACGTCTTAAGAAGAAGAAGAAGATTGGCTAATTGACAGTTATTTTCTTCAAATAAACCATACGAGTGAAGGCAGGAAATGAGGCCCTCGAGACCCCTGATCGTCACTTCTATCGCTTTCAACTGACTAGGTTTAGCATCACATAGCTACAGAGTATATTTTATATCCATGCCATGAAAGCTTTAATCAAAATACCGGACGGGTTTGGGGCACGTTACATGCCATTAACACAGAACAAACAGTTGATGCAAATACAATTCGGACAGAATTGATTAATCACCTAATACGCATTCGCACGCTGTTAAGCGAAGCCCATCCTATTCATCACTACTGTCCTGTCTATATTCCTGAATTAATCACTCGGAGGTGTATTGATTCTGCCTCGTAATTATGTTAGAATGAAACGAGTTGAACTGTTCCTCTGGAAGCCAATATGGTTACTATCCCTACATAGATGGAACAATAAAGTCCGAACGACTATAACCTTGTTTGGAACGTCAGATTGCATCAGCAAATTTGTCTGTATGCACACAGTTTATGGTCCGCAGCAATACGACCATTGCAATGTATTGTGTATATCTACCAGTGGCGGCTGGTAATAAGGTTGCAGTGTTGCACAACGACCAGATTAATTCATGAAAAACAATTAATACCGCGATAATATTTTTAGTATTAAAAGCTATATGTTTCCTGTTATATGTATAGAAATTGATAATTCTGTTCTTTAATAATTCAGGAAATCTCACAGTAAGTTACAGTATTGTGAACTGACTGAGAAAGCGAAGCGCGCCAGCCGTCTAGGAGCGCTCGTCCGCTTGGTCGTTGCCAGCCCCCAGCACCGACCAGATCTCAATAGTGAAGGGTATGGCAGAGATGCTAGATCGGGTAAGCCCTATCCCAACAGTTAACACGGCTAGTCGTTGCCAGCTCATTGCAACCAGGAAGCCGAGGCGCGGCCGGAGACATCCGAGATGCTCCGTCAACTGCCGATACTATGTTTTGCAATGTTGCGCGTACTTGTGATACTCACCCTCGTATATAACTTACATTGTTTTGTTCTCATGAAGGTTTTCATGTAGACTAACTTATATTCCATTTAATCCGATGAAAATGTGATGTCTCTGAACTGCGGCATTCGTTATGAATGAGGTACCGTTACATCCGTTTTACCGCGCAATTGAATACAGTTTTCTCCGATATCAAGCAGTCCTATCACCTCATGGGCATCCGCAGGAGGGGGGAGGGCACAAGGAGGCGCCGTGCCCCCCCCCCCTGAAATTGTTCATTGTCACACCAGTTTATTTCATAAATTGAAGTTACTGATGGTTAACTGATTTACATGAAGGGATAATTCCACAGTTTTATTTAACTTAGACATTTTGGATTATTTGAGAATATCTTCAGTTACGGTATTTAGAAAATCGGCGAACTGGATTAACATTACCATTTTAATGAACTGCTTGATTTTTATTTCTGTCGGTAGGCCTACATGGTGATACAACTACTATTGCCTGTTTAAAATAAATGATTTATCACGATGATTCACAAAGAACTCCTATGGACAAAAACTCTGAACTAAAAATAATATTCCTCCCATTCATGCCATAAAGATCATGTACCCAACGGTTTAAGCGCAGCCAAATAATGAATATCACGAAGCAAGTAAGAAATGAAACGAAAATTGCGCGGGGGTGTACGTCTCAATAACACCTAGTGACAAGGTAATGAAATGAAAATCATATTAATCCCCCACCCTTGAAAAAATCCTGCGGGTGCCCATGTACCAACTTAACCCCCCCCCCCCCTTATGAAAATAGCGCAACACCCAGAACAATTATCCATCAGCCGCCACTGATATCTACACGAGAATTTCAATGCAAGCACATTATTGTGATTATCAGTAAACGAACAAAATGTGCTGCTTTTCAAAAAACAAAGGCGTGAGTAATATATATATATATTTTTTTTGGCTTGAACAAGCAATTTTAAAACAACCCAGTTCTAGCCCTTCAAGCTAGGTACTTAATGTCGAATACATGACTTGGGAAGAATTTAGGATAACAAAAAAGAGAAGAAATAATAAACTTAACATCAATTTAGTATAGTATATCTACTTAGTATAAAACAAAGTCCCCGATTCTTGGATGTTACGGGTAAACTCAAGAACCACTGGATGGATTTTGATGCGGTTTTTACCATTCTATAAGGGATATCTCGAGGATGATTTCTGAAGAAAATAATTTATTTATGATCAAAGGAAGCCAAGCAGTAACCATTTCAGTGGAAAAGTCGAAAAAAACTGGCGTCCGAGCGTTTTGTAAGCTTACGCTGGGCAAACCGTTAAATATATCTATATACTATGAGTGTAAGAATTATTCAGCATGAAAAGTTCTACAAAAAGCCCGGGACAGAATATCTCCATCTTCAAAACATCGCCAACTATAACGTTTTTTAAGTTTTCATTTCTTCCAACAATCTCCATTCAGTTACTGAGGCGACAGTTTACGAGCTAGCTAGGGGCGAGTCTATCACCCCAGTTACAGCTTAGAGAGCGAACGAGCTTATTGCTCCAGATACAGTCAGCAGCAAACTGTCGAGTCATGTTGAGTTAAAAACTTTAGAGAAGAGTGGTTGTGATTAGAGTTTCCCTGGAAGTGCAACTCGGATTTTGCTCATTTCGCCTCTGAACTTTTCGTTCCGCAAAATTCACAGTCAAGTTAAGATTGGAAGGAAGGGGGATTTGAGTTTCATGCACCTCGCCATTCTTAAATTACGTCTGACAAGAATTTGTTGCACATGCAGCTCTATGATAATACAATTAATAATCCAGTCAGTGATTTTAACCCATCATGCCGAGACGTAAAACGGATATTGGTCGTTGTTCATTGACACTGAAAAAAAAAAGCGCTCATCATGTAATGCATTCAAAACTGTTCCCGGACGAAGCCGGGTTGCGTTGCTAGTATACGATAAAATAATGATGTGGTCTAACTGCTGGTATGCATGACTTGTCAGTCAAAACTGAATTTGATATTTCGATTGGACCATGTACGGGTCAACACTAGCCCTTGTAGTGATAGATTTAGTGAACTGTAAACAACAAAGGATGTGCTCTAACGCGTGGTGTCCATGTGTTGTTTGAAGGAAACCATACGAGTATCGTCTGCCTTAGTCTTCTGTTGGCGAGGTTTGTGAAACTGACAAGTCATGGACACCACGTCCTTTGTTGTATGTAGTTCACCAAATTTATCACTACGAGCGCTAGTGCTGACCCATACATGGTCAAATAAAAACCGAAATATCTACTTCCGTTTTGAGAAATTCAAAAATCTGCTTCCCACAAATTCTAGACAAGGAATCAAAGGAGTCCGGACTCGGACACCAAGAGCCCGTTGATGAGCCAGCTTGGTGTCCTAGGCAAAACCCCACACAAGACACGGCACAAATCTAGAAGAATTGCTGAGTTTTAATTCACTGGCCGTGAAAGCCAATATACAATCTAAGAATAGTTTATAGCAATCAAACTTTAATTTCATTTAAATCTGTAAACAAGTTCCATTTTAAAAAACAAACACTTTTTAGCACGTTTATTTTTTCGAAACATCATTAATAAAATGCATCGACATTAACCATTGTGAAGATGGTATTAAATATTATCCGTGTTGACTGTTATTAATCTGAAAATATAAAAGCCGCCTTGTCAAACACTAGAAAGAAGTTTGATAATTAAATTAATACGGATATGTTTCGGTATAAAATGATACCATCGTCAGCATAGATTGAATAATAAAAGAATCTTTAAACTATGTTAAAAATACCGAAGATAAAATGGATATCCTTACCATGAATAAACCATTAGAATTTAAATAAAATTAAAGGTAAAAAAATAAATAAATAGAAAATACATAAAAGAAACAAGATTAAAGTTAATATATATCTACCTTAATAGACTGTCTATATTACACTTCTTCAATATGGTTCAATACTATAAGGTGCGTTCAAAAAGTAACGAGCCGGAGGCATAATTACAGAAACCAGTACCTGTATGTTAGAAGTACTGGCCCTGGCTGTTGAGGCACTTGTCCCACTGTGACACGAGGTGGTGAATGGCTGTCTCATAAAATTCCCTGGGCTGCGATGTGAACCAGTTCCGCACGTACAGCTGGACGTCAGCGTCCGAGGTGAATCGTTGGCCCCGCAGAGCCCTTTCAGGGGACCAAACATGGCGTAATCACAGGGAGAGAGGTCTGGACTGTATGGAGGGTCGCCGAGAACCTCCCATTCGAATTTCTGCAGGAGTGCCGCTACTGTGTTGGCCATATGAGGCCGTGCATTGTCGTGGAGTGACCACAGCGGCTATGGCGTTCACTGTCACTCGGCGGTCCTGGGTAATGAGTGCATCAATCAGCTGGAAATCGCAATCGGTAATGCAGGGGGGTGTCCCAGACCGGGCATCATCCGCTAACAACACCCGTCCTTCCCTGAAGCGCTTGTGCCACGCCTTGACCCTTGCAAGGGACATGCAGTGTTCGCCGTATACTTGTGACATTCGGCGATGAATGTCCGTTCCCCCTACTCCTTCCGCTGTCAGAAACCGAACAACACCTCTTTGCTCTTCGGTTGACGCCTCCATGTCACTGTTTGCAATGCGACTGGCAGCGTTGGACGATTGATGCATGCTGTTGCTAGCTTTGTATTGTCACGTGACATGCACGCGTGCCCTCTAGCGACGGGCTGTGATTTTCTACGCTCTGGTTGGAACCACACCTCGTTACACACGCCACGATTAGCCGATGTCATCACCGGTTTGCGCATTCCAGCCTCCGGCTCGTTACTTTTTGAACGCACCTTATATAATGAATCGGACCTCCTTTTGAGTGCAGAAGGATGAGGTTTCCATGCATAAAGAATTGGTGAAATGCGTAACAATATTTGACTGACAAAACCCTCTAACCTTGAAAATCGTTCCAGTTGAACCCAAATTATCGGTTAAGGGACAGCCTATAGCCTATTACATTTCTTCTATATGGTTCAATAATATAGTGAATCGGACGTCGCTGCTGAGTGCTATGTGATGTTACTTCCAGCCAGGAAGTAATTTCCAAACTTTATTTTGAAATATGATAGAGCGTTTCAAAACACGCATTTTTACACTTTTTTGGGTTTTCTAATTTTTCAACATTTGGCACAATTGTCAAAATAGCTTAACTTCACGTTTTTACAAAACTGGACTCCTATAATCTGAGTGCTCTTAGTGTTATTTAAAACAGGTTTTCAACATTATAAAATTGTATTTAGTACTACTTCATTTACAGTCTTAACCCATTGACTGCTTCGTCCGTCTATCAACAGTGCATTTTTTTCTCTTTCATATTCCCCCATTCGCATTCGAGTTCCGAGTCCATCTCATGCATGTTCTGCCATCTGTTGAGCATTATGTAGTACTGCTTGAGTTTGGAGTTTTGCTTCCGGATGTAACTAACAATGCATTTTGTAGGCGCTTGTCCTCTTTACAGCTGTAGATGTAAACAAGCATGGCAGAATAACTTAGCAAATTCTTCACGCCGTGTTGTGATTTCGGATAAGAGAATATCAATTTTTGTCCTACCAAGGAGCAACAAGTATTACTCGCCTACTATTTTAGGAACTAATTTTATTTTAGGCCGTTTACCTCGTGTAGAGATAATGGAAGAACACGCACAAAAGATTTATATTTCGATTCTTCTCAAAATGAATTTTGAATTTATATTTAGATTGATAAAGACTCAAAACCTAGAGACATTTTCAGCCCCCTGATAAGTTAAAAATTACGACTTCTACATTAAAAAATGTAAATTGAACAGCTTGGCACTGAGGTAGCAAATAGATGAATCCAATCACACGAAGTCGATCAAGGGAGTAAAGCAATCTACAAGCCAACAATCCCTTGACCGTGGAACAATAAACTCTCCATTAGTGAACATGTGTCATGCCCTTGGGGAATCTCTAAAATAGTGATCATATATATTGCAACATCCGCTATTAGGGGATCCGTAGCCATCTTGCCTTGTACTTGTTTAGTACTTTTTCTTAATCATTTGGACTCTTTGGTAGAAATTCCCAGATTTTCAAAATGTTGCATATTTCAAGTCTTTAAACTATCAATATCCTTCTACTTCTTCGTTATGCCCATTCGAGCTTGAACCTGGTTGGCCTGATGCAGGGGCGTATATAAGGGGGGAGCTGAGGGGGCTCCAGCCCCCACCCCAAAAAAAGCCAATAAAAATGAAGAAAGTGTTGCTTTGGTAAAAGCATAAAATAATTGTGTTTCATCTTGCGTTCTGTGAACCACTTCCTACCAGATTTCTTCTTAGGATTCGTACTATTGTCCTAAAGGCTCCACGATTTTCTATGATGAACTTGGCGATATTTATTTCTTAGAGGTCCGCTTTAGTTTCTTCTAGCCAGTTTATTTTGACCTTTATTACTTCAAATAATCTATTGGTTAGTCTGTCGCTGTCCAGTCTGTCGATATGGCCATAGAATTTCGGACGTCTCTTGCGTACGGCATCAGTTATTTATTTAGTCTAATCGTATGGTGATTATAACAAGTCCAGGTACAAGTTCTTCAACCACACAACAGCACTTTCTGAAAGATGAAACAGGTCACTGGGGCTTCCGGAGTAGGCACGAAGAGGGCAGCGCAGGATGACATGGTCCATGGTCTGCTCCTCCTCACTGCATTCCCACATTGGAGAATCCATCCATCCCCACTTATGGCGCAAGAAATTATAGCGTCCATGCCCAGTTGTCAGTCTGGTGAGGCGACACCATTGTTTTCTTGGGAGGTCAAATCCATTCATTTTCCGAGTTGGATTTATCGAGCATTAGTACCAGATGTTGAATTTGACCACTCTTCCTGCCAGCTCCAGTTTAGATTAAAATTGTCCCTCAAGAGTCGGCCGGCCAATACACTTGCTGGTCTCCTAGATCGAAGTCGTTGTGGAGATGGTAACAAAATTCCTAGTGAACTTGTAATGAGGGAGATGACCGGTTCTTCTTTGTTTCTCTCAGCAGAGCTTCCTTTCTCCTCAGGTGGGGTGGTGAGATATGGCTAAGATGATGATGATAATTGTTGTTTTAAGGGGCCTAACATCTAGGTTATCGGCCCCAAATGATCTGGGTGATAGCGAAAATGATAATGAAATGGAAACCAGAACGAAAATTATGTGAGACTGAAAATACGTACAAAAAGGAACTCAAGATGGAAACAACTCACAATATGGTCTTACAAAAGGGAATTTAGAACGAAAAGATTCACAAAAAAGAATGGATTGAAAAAGACCCACAAAACGTAGGCTAGATTCAAAATACGTACAAAATGCAATGTAGCGTCGAAATACTTACAAAATGAAACTGAAGTTCAAAATACTTAAAAAATGCAAATGAGATCGAAAATACGTACAAATTGCAATTGAGGTTCAAAAAACATTAAATGCAATTGAAATTGAAAATACACAATGCAATTCAGATTGAAATATCCCAGTTCCAATCCAAATTATTCACAAAGTGCAATTGAAATTCAAAATACTTACAAAATGCAATTGAAATTGAAAATGCTTACAAAATGTACGGTAGATTCAAAGGACTCATGTGGATTGACAATACTTACAAAATGCAATTTAGATTGAAAATACTTGACAAAATGTAATTTAGATTCAAAATACCCACAACATGCAAGTGAGAATCAAAATATGTGCAAAATGCCCGCCAAACAAAATGATATTTGGATTCAAAATTCGTGCGAAATGCGGTTTTGGTTGAAAATACTTACAAAATGCAATTGAAATCCAAAATACTCACAAAGGTCCCTCCACCATATTGAAAGGCGTACTAAAAAGCAATTTAGATTGTCAATCATTACAAAATGCAATTGAAGTTTAAAACAATCGCGAGATGTAATTTAGATAGAAAAAACTTACAAAAAGCAACGTAGATTAAAAATGCCTTAAAAATCGCTAGAAAGGAATTTAGATACACGGTGAACCAAGTAACAAAAACAGTGCGGGAATCTTAAAGAGAAAAGTAAATATAATGAAAAGAGGAGAGGAGAGGGGAGAGAGGAGAAGGTCCGCCCCAAAGGTAAGGGACAAAAGGGGAAAACTGACCCAGCTCAGGAATCCCTCGGGGTCGCCAACTCCCGAACTCACCAGCCGTGAGCCCCTGAGGGTGTAGCATTATCTACGGTGCACCAGAAGTGGTGGGGCTACATACACCCTGCCACCTGAAGGGCCTTGAGCACAAGGCAGGAGGTAAAAGGAAAAGAAAAAGAAGGCTGACCCCTCATAGAAGGAGGGTATCAGGAAAGATGAGACAAGGACCAATTAAGGCGGGAAAGTGAAAGTCTCCCTAGGTCTCGGATAACCTAATACCGTCGGGGTCGGAAGAGAACACGAGTTGACCAAGGGAGGTCGGCAGGAAGGAAGACTGAGAGGAGCCCGGCACAAGTAAGTGGAAGCAATGCCGGACTCAGCTGGGGTCCCGTGGTCGTCAACCCACGTCCCACTAGATGTGAGCCCCTGGGGGGATATGGCTAAGAACGGGTAACCAGTGGCGAGGTGTAGACTTTACAGCACCAGTTATGCAGCGCATGGTTTCATTCAACTTAGTATCCACTTTATGCACATGTGCACTTTCCAGCCTTACAGGGGCACAGTATTCCTCTGCAGAGTAGCCAAGACGGCGTCAGTGAACTTGTCACTTAAGGAGTAGAGGTCCGCTGTTCTGCTCTTAATCCACATTCCATATTCTCTCGTGGGACCAGTAATTTTCTGGAGAAATCTCCGTTCTTACTTTTTAATTTCTATAATTTTAGAGTGACCATCCAGAGATGTGGTTGGTTGGTTCCTCAGTTTAGGGGCTGCGACAACGCGGTCATGTAGCCCCGTGTACTTTAGGTGTGTGTAGAATCTGTCTGATAACCGTTGTTAATTGTGATGGCTGTATTAGTGTGTGTATCTGTTTTTTAATTCAAGTAAGGACTGCAACTTTAAATTTTTCAAATAGTTCCTACTTTTGCCGCCAAACGCCACCGTCAACGACTACTAGGCCTAGCTCAGAACTTTGCTACTAGACGCCACCGCAGTCGGCTCTTGGCGACGAACGTAGAAACCTAAGAGCGTTGTTTACATTCCTAACCTATACAATTTAGCTTCACACAGGTGTAATTAGTGGAAGGTTCTTTAACATGCCATCAATCTATGACTTGGGACCGCCGGCTTTACTTCCCCTCCGAATGAGGGCATACTGAGGGATTTTTAACGCTCTTAAAAAATCCGACGGCTTCGGCCGGGTTTGAACCCGCTATCTTGGGCATAGAAGTTCAGCATGCTACCGACTACGCCACCAGAGATATGGTTCCTAAGGCGTATAAAGCTTCCGGAAAAACAACTGTCTTGCAGTGCCGTAATTTATTTACTAGCAACTCGCCCCGGCTTGCCGTGGTATCTTTAACGGTTTACCCAGCGTAAGCTTAAAAGGCGCACGGACGGCAGGTCCCAGACTTACAGTAATTTAAAAAAGCCGAGGTGAACAGCGAAACTCCGACCACATACACTATTCTCTGAAGTCTTAACTCGACACGACTGGCTAGTTTGATGCTGGCTGAAGCTGGTGTGATAGGCTCACTTGCTAGCTCGTAAACTCACTCTCAAGCTAGTAATTTAAATTTACACTGAATGGAAGAAATGAAAACTTAAAAACACGTATACTGTAGTGGGTGATGTACAGTATTTAAGATAGAGATATGCTGTCCTAGACTTTATTGTAGTACTATTCATGCTGAACAATTCTTACACTCCTAGTATAGGCTATAGATATTTGTAACGGTTTACCCTTGCGTATGCTTAAAAGGCGCACGGACGGCAGGTTTTTCTTCGACTCGATTCACTGAAATCGTTCCTGCTTGACATCCTTTGGTCATAAATGGATGTTTTTCTACAGAACCTTCCATGAGAAATGATTTACATAATAGTGAAAACCGCATCAAAATCCATCTAGTGGTTCTCGAGATTACCCGTTACATCCAAGAATCCGGGACTTATTTTTATGCTATTCAGAGATTCGTATGAAGCTGAAGTATATAGGCTGCCTAAAGAGAGTAGCTGAGCTGACAGGCATTAAGTTAGTGTGCTTGGCTGACTTACATTTTCATAGCGAAGACATTTTAATGACATTTTAAAGTTCTGTATCTTCAAGGTTTAATAGGTTTAGATCAGACCGACAAAGGCTATTCGTAAAAGCTGCAATAAATCCCAGCGCAATCCTCAAGCAAAATTAATGTGCCAAATACGGTTCCTGGTACTAAATCACCAGACTAGAGAGTTATAAAAGTATCAAATTCCATCCAGCTCTAATTAACTCTCCCAACTAAGGCTCTATGAAGACTATACAGGTATGCTTACTCGCCACTTTGGTTCTCTTGTGAACGTGAGACAGCCGACCAAACTTACTCCTCAGGAAGGGTGGGGGGAGCATTCACATATTACGTAATCAAAAAGAGCCGTAATCATGATCTGATGATGACCCCTTTAAGGTCGAAACGCGTAATCCTTAAATTACCCTATTATAACAGTGGTCATAACTGTTGTTGTTTGAGTCTTCAGTCTTTCGGCTTGTTTGATGCAGTGCTCCATGCTTCCCTGTCCTGAGCTAATCCTTTCATCTCTACATAGCTACCACACACTACATCTGAGGCAGTCAGCCTTATTACGAAGGCTGTTTCTTAAGTAAGGGCCGTTCTTTTTTAAAGCCCGTAGTTAGTGCGCACGCCGCAACAACCGTGCGCGCTACCTCCCGGCATCCTTTGCGAACAAGCAGGCGTCAGTTGCAGCTGTGTAGCTAACCTGTACGCTGAACTGTGCGTCTTTACAATGTTCAAGATTATTGATTCACCCGCCACGTGTGAGGTACGATCTCTGATGCGTTTTTTGTGTACAAGAAACATGTCAGCTTTGTGAGGTGTATGGTGATAATGCAATGAACATTTTCACGGCCATTTTTGAACTCGCGCACCCATTTTCGCACTTTACCGTCACAGCGCAAGATCATGCCACGACCTCACAATCCTGCCCGGACTTGGGAACTGATTGACTCTTTTGGGTGGGAAGTTTTGGATCACCCACCGTATAGCCCTTCGTCATCTTGGTGGGAAGTGCTTCGCCGACGATGAAGAAGTGAAAACAGACGTAAATTCTTGGTTGTCAGAGCAGGCGGCAAACTGTTATGCAGACGGATTTCAGAACTTAGTTTTAAGGTATGACAAGTGCCTAAATAAACAAGGCAACTATGTAGAAAAATAGAGGAAGGTGTGCAAAACCTAAAAATAAATGTGGTTTCAAAATGTTCGGTTATTTTTAAAATAAAAATGGCTCCTACTTAAAAAAGGGCCCTCGTATGTTGGATTTTGCTTCTGAAAGTGTACATATTTATGAAAAATAAATATATTTACTGATGAAAAAAAATCTATCCTTACAGTATTTATCTTTCGTATGGCTTTTAGTGCCAGGAGTGTCCGAGGACATGTTCGTCTCGCCCGAGTCTGTAGCTGCTTCAAGCGGACACCCTTAGGGTGAGTTACAAGTTCCGTTCAATTTCAAGTAGTTCCAACTTTCGCCACCAGATATCAATGATACCTAGTGGTGAACGTTGGAACATGGATAGAGCGTTCCGACGATCTAACGTAACAATTTAGCTTCACACAAGTTTAGTCTGTGGAAGGATCTTTTACATGCCATAAATCTATGACATGGGACCGCCGGCTTTACTTCCTCTCCGAAGGAAGGGACACTGAAGGATTTAGAACCCTCTTAATAAATCCAACGTCTTCGGCCGGGTTTGAACCCACTATCTTGGGCACAGCAGTTCAGCATGCTACTAACTACGCTACCGAAGCCGCTACATTCTCCTTGGTCTACCCCTACTGTTCTTATCCTCGACCTTTCCTTCTATAACTAAGTTTGCTATTCCTGGGTGTCTTAGTATGTGTCCTACCAACCTATAACTAATTCATGTAATATTTCCACAGAAGTGTTATTTACTTATTATTCATATAGTGTGCCCCGCCCAGTCATTTGGCGAATCCGCGTTGACCGATGAAGAGTTACAACTGAGGTTTCTACCTATTAGTCCTAATTGCTAAATATAATATTCCACATGACTTATTTGTAACTACTAGCAACCCGCCCCGGCTTCGCCCGGGAATAGTTATAAGAGCATTACGTGTTAGCTCGTAAACAGCTGTCGCCTCAGCAATTGAATGGGGATTGTTGGATGAAATTAAAACGTAAAAACACTTATAGTGGGTGATGTATTGAAGATAGAGATATGCTCTCGCGGACGTTTTGTAGAACCTTTCATGCTGAACAATTCTTACACTCATAGTATATTGATATTTTTAACGGTTTGCCCAGTGTAAGCTTAAAAAAGCGCATGGACGCCAGGTTTTTCCCCCGACTTTTTCACTGAAATCGTTACTGCTTGGCTTCCTTTCATCATAAATAAAGTATTTTTTACAGAAACCTTCCTCGAGATATCCTTTACAGAATGGTGAAAACCGCATCAAAATCCATCCAGTGGTGTTCGAGATTACCCATGACATCCAAGAATCGGGGACTTTGTTTTATACTAAGTAAAGATTTACTAGAAATTTGCTGAAAATCTTAGAAGCAACTGAACGTTAAATTTGAAAAACAAAATGAAAAATTAAGAATTTGAGTGCTTAGAAACCACAAACTCTAGTAATATTACTAATAAGACGGTATTCAGCAAAGCACCACAATGGCGTGCAGGTCTTTATATAGAGAGCTCTCTGCTCTACAATCTATACAGAAACCAGACAACAGTTATTCGAGCCAAAGGGCATGAGAGAAAAGCTGGTATTTAGAAAGGTGTAAAGCAAGGCTGCAACTTATCACCCACACTTTTCAATCTATACATTGACAAGGAAATGAAGGAAATGGGAGGAACAATCAAAGTAGGAGTAAAAAAGAAATGATTTCAACTCAGATTATCTGAGGACATCGTCATCTTAGCCGACACACCAGGGGATTTGAATGAGTATATAAAATGGTATGGATTCTGTCTTGAGCAAAGAATTCGTGATGATAATTAATAAATGAGAAACAAAAATGTTGGAATGCAGTCGAAAGAAATCAGAAACCGTATGAACGTCATATTGGCAGACGAAAAGCTAAAGGAAGTAGGAGACTTCTGTTATTTAGGAAGCAAAATAACCAGTGCTGGATGAAGCAGAGAGGATATAAAAAGTAGGTTGCCATAGGCAAGGAAAGCATTTATACAGAAAAGGAATCTGTTGACATTGGATATAGATTTAGGTAATAGGAAGTCTGGAGCGTGGCGCTGTATGGAAGTGAAAATTGGAATGTTGGAGCAGCAGAAAAGAGGAGAATTGAAGCGTTTGAAATGTAGTGTTACAGGATAATAATGAAGATCAGATGTGTAGATTGGGTTACACATGAAGAGGTATTAAGACAAGTGGGCGAGGAGAGATGTTTCTGGCGACTGATAATGAAGAGAAGAGATAGGTTGGTAGGACACATACTAAGACACCCAGGAATAGCGAACTTTAGTTATGGAAGGAAGGGTCGAGGAAAAGAACTGTAGGGCTAGACCAAGATTGGAATATGTTAAAACAGATTGCCTCGGACATAGGGTGTGGTAGCTATGTAGAGATGTAACGATCAGCTCAGGACATGGAAGCATGGAGGGCTGCATCAAACCAGTCAAAAGACTTAAGACTCAAACAACAACAACAACAACAACAACAACTGCTCCCACCCTCGTCGTCAGTTAACAGCATTCTTGAGCGCAGCACCGCCGTAAACTAGAAGCCAACCTCTCTCCCTTGTACGGTCTAAAGTAGGGCCTTGGCCTCGTAATGCCTTCCACCTGTCAATGCTCGGTAGCGAGTCAGGTGTAGCCCGATATAACCTACTGGAAGTGTCATGGTCTATTGAACACAGGACTGGTGATCCCCCACAGGCAAACTCTCGCCTTCATTATCCACTGCAATTCACAAATACTAAATCGATCGAGAGTTGCTACACTTTATGGGCAGTGGCCGATCCAGGATCTACTTCAGGGTAAGGCATATAAGCATAAAAATCACACTCATAACTAGGGGTCGGAAGTTGAAGACCGATAAATTGCCTTAAAGAAATCTATAAAAAGGATCAAAACATCAAAATAAAGAACATAAAACAGGAAAAAAGACGTATAAAAGGTAATCCAACTACTAATGGAAGGTTGATTCGAAGAACAAGACAAGTCTAAGAAGTAGTTCCGTGAATAACTATATAGCCTATTTTCATATATCCTACTTATGTTAATTGCCACTATCAGCATACAAAATTTCAGTTTGATTGCTGTAATAGATTCGTAGATATTGAGAACCGACTAAATATTTCGGATGGTCGCCATGTTGGATTTTTAGATGTAGGTCCTAGAGTTATGTACTGTCACATAAAGATTATTGTACGTGTAGCATTCAAGCTTCAATCGCATGATTACGACACAAGAAATAAAAACTTAATTTTAAAATTCGCACTGCCGCCATCTTGAGGTTATATAAACAATTGAACTAAATTAGATACCAGTGCATTACAATATGTATAAACATTTCCTGAACCAAGTTCCATTGCGTTTGGAACATTAAATCGCGAGAAAGGTCTATTGAAAATTTTCAAATTCATTTGGCCGCCATGTTCGTTTTGTAGTTAACCGGTTTTTGAAAGTCTTATAGGTGAACTTCCAGTAGTGCCCTTTATCTCCGTACAAAATTTCAGAGTGATATCGGTAATAGTTTTGGAGATATTGAATGCTGGTGAAATATTTCGCACAGCCGCCATGTTGGATTGGTGAGACGTAACGAAATTTGAAGGGCACGGTCGGGGTCGTCCGGAATAGTGCTATAAACTTACCGAGTTACATTGAAATCTCGCCAGCCGTTTAGAAGTTATTATGGGGGCACACACACCATCACACGCACGCACACACACACGGACAAAAGGTGATATTTATAAGCCTATTTTTTCAAAATTGAAAATAGAGTAAAAATTAAATTGTTCAGAAACTTAAAAAAAAATTAAAATGGTATAGCTTCGTTTGTGCCGAATGAAATAAAAATTGTTTTTTGACTCAGTAACAGCTTTACATTGCAAATAAAAGAAATATATATTTATGAGGATAGTTGAGAAAACCTTTGGACTAGTCTGTTTTTTTGGCAAAATCTTAGTTGAATACAAAATTGAAAAATATTTTAATCCTCAAATTGTAACGATTCGATCCCATAGCTGTTATATTTAAAGGGTTATTCATTTATTATCATGTTATTATTATTATTATTAACTAGTACATCCATGAGATGATTTTTATATCAGATAATTGTAAGCGGTTTTGATTATTATATTCAATTAGATTTTTATTAACAATTACTTGTAAAGAGACGAAGTATTATATATTGCAACAAGACTGGCGATATGGACTAACCCTGTGCGTCACAAACTGAACGACGTAGTAAGAATTTCACCACGGCAAACTGCGTCATTTTCCTGAGATGCTAAGACACCCACTATGGTGTAACCAACACGCCATTTTCTACGGTACGTACGCGTCTAAGATTACAAATTGTGGTGCAATTAACCCTCGTGAGAGAATGAACACTGAAGAAAGGGAAGCTTACTGGAGGGGGAGACCGTCGAAGACCACGTGACAAGGAAGTCATTAGTACCTGCGACTCCGACAAAAGACGCATTGATCTATAGCTATCAATGAAGGAAGGAAGTTGTAACCTTGCTTTCTGGGTCCTAATGGACTGAGCACCGAGAGTCGACACTGAACGATGTCTTGCCGACATCTATATCAATACATAATGGGTTATATCCCTGATCAAGAGTCTTTCTACAGATGGCAACGTACTTAATGAGGATATTTCATAGTAAATGAGATATCACATCATTTTTTTAAACATAAGCGACGTAACATCGAGATCATCGATCATTTCTTAAATATGACGAATCTTCGACTGGGTGAGCCAACAATTCAATAAAACTATCGTCTCTATTATAATTTAACTTCATTTAACTTTCAATTCATTTTAATATTCATTTTCTTTTAAATAATTAATTGCCGCATTGAGTAATTTTAAATTCAATTGTGTGACTATCACTATTCTGTTTTATTAATATTTTGTTTTTGCATTTAATAAATTCATTCTCTTCAACGTAATGCCTATTTCTTTCATTGTAGTTGGTACTTTAGGGCAATCATACTCCTTGATTAAATACTGGATTGGTTAGATGACTTTGTCTCACTACGGCCCGGGTAAGTGGTTCTCGACTCTACTGCTGATAGCCGAGGTTAAATCAATAAATTTCGATTCACTATCTTAAATAGGAATCTGGCGCTCAACAACTTATTATATTACACTATCACAGGTAAGGTCACACCACAGTGTATATTATTTATTCATATCATGTTTGTTTTATTGAACCACAATAGTTAACACCACGTTCAACTTACATTAAAAATGTTACATTTGGCGCCCAACGTGGGGCACGAAAACCATTCGGTATTTAGTCAGAGGAGTGTATAATTTCAGTGCAAATTGTCAGTGCTTTTGGGGGACAGTGAAGTGAAGTGAAATTTTGGACGGGCAATTGTTATACGGTGTACTTCAAGATGTCGGAGGAGGAACAGAGGCAGTTGAGAAGTAGGGATGCAGTCAAGAAAGTTAATTATAAGGAGGTTGATAGCGGTAGCGATGTTGAGAGCGTAGAGAATAATACCAAGATGTCGGAGGTAAATCTTGAGAATAATCCTGAGAGTAATCCTGAAAATAATCCTGAGGTTAACCCTGACATGAATTCAGAGGAAAATCTCGAGACGAATACAGAGGTACATCCTGAGACTAGTGGTAGTCAGGAGAAACAGAAGTCCTTAGAGGTCCATGAAATTTCATTAGCTGATATCTTGAGGGAGATGAATAAAAATAGTCAGGAGATGAATAAAAATAGTAGGGAGATGAAAGAAAATATTGGTAGGCTAAATCAAAATATGGAAGAGAATAAGAAAGATAATTTAGAAAGTAGGAAGGAATTCAATGATAAATTTGAGAAATTAGATAAAGATATGAATAAAAATAGTGAAGAGAATAAAAGAAATTATTTGGAATTCAATGGTAAATTTGAGAAATTAGATAAAGATATGAATAAAAATATGGAAGAGAGTAAGAAAGATAATTTAGAAAGTAGGAAGGAATTCAATGATAAATTTGAGAAATTAGATAAAGATATGAATAAAAATATGGAAGAGAGTAAGAAAGATAATTTGGAAAGTAGGAAGGAATTGAGTAGAGATTTAGGTGAGAAATTAGATAAGAGTAATCAAAAGATGAGAGAGGATATGAGTAAAATAAATCAGAAATTGGAAGAGAATAATGTAAAACTAGATATTGTGGAAACGATGAATAGAGAATTAAGTATGAAGTATGATATGCTACAGGAGAGTATTCAGGGGGTGAAACAGGAAATCAGAGGTGAAATTAAGGAGGAGGTAGAGATGAAGGCTAAAGATATTATTAAGACAGTAGATAAGAAATTAGAAGCAGCAGAAAGTAGGATTCAGGAAAGAATAGTAACTGTGATTGAAGAGAAAATAGCAACTCAAGGTGAAAGTTTTAGCAAATTGGTAGAAGTGGAAACTAGGCAGGTGGTAGAGACTTTAGGGGAAACTGCAGTAGAATCAGTAAAGACAGCCTGTAAGGAGACTATAATTGAAAGTAGAATGGATTCAGACGAGATTTTAGGTGAAAGCAAATTGGAATTAGCGGAGATTTTAGGTGAAATCAGATTAGAGTCAGACGAGATTTTAGGTGAAAGCAAATTGGAATTAGTGGAGACTGTAATTGAAAGTAGATTAGAGTCATTGGAGATTGTAGGTGAAAGCAGATTGGAATCGGAGGAGATCTTAGGTGAGGAACGGCAAATAGCGGAGATTTTAGGTGAAATCAGATTAGAGTCAGACGAGATTTTAGGTGAAAATAGATTAGCGTCAGAGGAGATAGTAGGAGAAAGCATAGTAGAGTTGAAGGAGATTTTAGATGAACGCAGGATAGCTGTAGAAGAGACTATAGAATGTAGCGAAAAAGAAGTGAAGAAGATGAGAGAAAAGATAGGGATAGAAGTAGGTAAGATAAAGAAAGTACTAAGCACCCAAGAGATTAAGATGCAGACAATCATAGATAAATTAGATAGGCAAACTAGGGAAGAATTTAGTCCTGTGATAGAGGAAGTTAATATGAAATTATTAGTGGCAGAGAAGCGTGCGTTAAGTCATAGTCAGAAGAACATAATTAGTAAACAGGTTAAGAGGAGGAGAGAGATAGATAAGAGCAGAAGCAGTAGTCCACGGCTAAAGAGAGCATTAAGTGATAGTAACGGAGAAATGAAAATGAAACCTAAAGGTAGATATTTTAGAAGTAAAATGAAAGAAAAGAGAATTAAGTTGCTAGAGGAGAAAGAAATCAGGATGAGAGAGAGAAAGAAAGCATATGACGTGCAGTGGCGTACTGAATTAGCCAGACTTGGGGATATGAGAGGGGGAAAGCCGAAGTACTGTGTTACTATGGATGAATGTAGTACAGAGGAAGTAGAAACTAATGTAACACGGAAGGAATTATGTGGAATTCTAGTTAAAGATAGAATTGAAGATGAATGTGGTAAGAACGGTGAAATGCCAGTGAACGTATTTATGTAAATTTATATTACCGATAGTTACTGTTCCGTATGACTTAAATATTAAGTAATGAAGTTTAATAGGATTTAACAGAGGTAGATAAGGAACCTGCTGTGTGTAATTTTAATTCAGTCGTGAAGTTAGGATGGTAAGGGGCGCGTAGTGCCTACGCTTATTGATTTAGATTGACTAAAATTATTTAATTTTGAAGACAGAGGTTGTCGTGCTATTGAGCAATGCAGGTAAGTTGAATGTAGGTCCTTAAACTGCAGGTAAGTTGGATGAAGTAAGAATTAAATTTTAAAAGTAGGAAGGTTATTACATAGGTAAGTAATCGAAAGAAAGTAATAATTATTATGGCAACCATAATTAAGAATATAATGGTAATAAAGATTTAATTCAAAAGTGAGTGAAGATCAGATGATACAGTGGTAATAAAACTAGTGAGTTGAAGAATTAAGTATTGATTTAATAAAGAAGTTTCAGTTGAGGACAACGAGGTTATCAGTGGATATATTTTGAGAAATTTATAAGTGGTTTAGAATTGTTAATGGTAATGCGTTGTATGAATTAACCAACATCGGGTTGAAATGAGGAAGTAGTAACTAATTAGGACATCTGGTACTTGTTGACAGATATGTGTGTGTGTATGTGTGTATTTTCACGTAAATGGACGTGAGTTTGAAGAAGTAGGCCAACGAAGGTAATGCCGTTGAGCAATGTGGTTTTAAAGTTTTGGTAAGATGCCAAATGAAGTTTTTTAAGGAGGAAGTTTTGGTAAGATGCCAAATGAAGTTTTTTAAGGAGGAAGTTTTTGGTAAGATGCCAAATGAAGTTGTTTTTTGAGGAAGTTTTTGGTAAGATGCCAAATGAAGTAGGTTGGAGGAAGTTTTTGGTAAGATGAAGTAGGTCAGCGAGGTATATTCCGTTGAGCAATAATTATTTTTTATGGTATCTACGGGACTACGTGAAGTTAATAAGGGAGTTTTTTTTAAGTATATATGGATGTATGCACACAAGGTAATAAGAGATTACAAAGGTAAGATTGCCCAAGTTTTTGTTACAGTTACGCACGTTTTAAAGATATTACAAGGCTTGTTATCGAGCTAAACCACTTTGTAGTAAAAAGTTACTGATGATTAATAACGAATTAATGATGTGGTAGATTGTTGTCCTACATACAGGTTAAAGTAAAGATAATAGTAATAATTATATGGTTGGCATAATATTTTCTAGAATTGAAAGGAATTTGTTATAATTCGATGTTTTGAGGATTTTAAAGATAAATCATTTTTTTTAGTAGACGAGAAATTAAAGTTTTATTTATGTCATACGGAGTTAGTAAAGATAAGTTAATATTTTGAAGGAAGAATAAGTTGGTAAGATAAGTGTATACCTAAGGGGTAATAATGAAGTTACAATTAAAGGCAGGTGTAAGTTACGCATTTAATTTGATAGAGAAGAAAGTATCTGAACTGTGTTAGAACTCAGAACTTGCTTTATGAAGTGATTATGGAAGAATATTTGCTAATTATGAGTGTCAGTGTTATTGACTGTCAACTGGAACACTGTCATTATTTGAGGAAGACAATAGTTAGGAAAGCAAAGGGTGATGTTATTATTCCAAGGAGTTAGTCGAAGCATGTAAGATTTTTTTTTTAGCTGAAATTTAATGTGTTATTGGTCAGTAAGAGGTGACCTGTAACAGTAAGAAGAAGTGGGATTATACCACGAATAGGGGAGGTTTTTGTATGTGACGTGTGATGTCACGATGAGTTTTGAGAGATTCTGGTATAGCAAGAGTGAGCTATAGTCCAGGCGGTCAGAACAAGTAGGAAGTGGTGTTTGGAGGACACGGTACTTAATTAAGAGTTTTGAGAGAAAACTAAGGGGGGTTTTTAGGCATTCAGCAAAAAGTCAAATCATGAATAGACTAAGTTCAAAGTATAAGAGCATTAATATTTTGTGGAACGAAATATTTATTCCGAGGAGTTTGTCATGTGTTTTTGTGAAATAGTTTAGTGATATACGTAATTCAGGTATTGAGTAGTATTTTGTCCAAGTCTTAATCATTTTGTTATGGTAAGTAAGGAATGACGTTACGGTAAAGTTATATCTTGACGCTAAGTTAAATTTTATAAAGTGAACGAGAAGTCAGATTTTATGTTTATTGGTGATTTTGAAAATTCAAGTTATTGTTTTCGAGAAGTAGTAAAGAGGAATTATGGTTTTATGAGAAGTTAAGAAGTCGTGGAGACTTAGGAAGTATTAATTTGGAAGGAGGCGGCCGTGGCCTAAGAAAGAATTAAGCCACGAAGGCAGGTGAGTAGTAACTTGGATATTTAAATGAACTGTTTAATAACTGCTTTGAGGTATTTCGATGTCATTATGTATTTGGGGAAATATTTACATGTATGACATATGCACTGAAATAGGAATTGCCTTAGGTATCTTGCTAAGTTATTTTTTTCTTCAATTATTGAAATTTTACTGCATTTGAGTAATCCCTTTATAAAGACGAAAGGAATATTGTATTGTTTGCATCCTATTATCGTGTGCTGTAATAGTTATTATGGGTTAATCAGCTGGTATTACAACAATGTACTTCTACGCCAGACTGATATACAAAAACTACGTTCAAAAGAGATGAAGCCAAAATTGTATGTCATGCATACGATCACCGAAATATAAACGAGTGCAGCGTTGACATATATGTCAAAAATAAAAGTGAAGGGCATTTTATATGTATTTTTTTACAGCATATAAAAAAATGAACATTATGAACATTTGGAAGAATGAGATGAATGAAAGTTAAAATATGATTTTTTTGTGAAGAATACATTTATGTATATTTTTTTTACAACATATATAAAGAAGAATGAACATTATGAACATTTGGAAGAATGAGAAATGATAGTACAAATATGTAAAGTGAAAAGAGTATGTTCTTGTATATCTTTATGTATTGTTGAAGGGTATTATTTGTATGTTGTCGTTATGGGGGTATTAATATTTAAATTTGTATTCATTTGTGTAGGATGTGTAGTGATATAAATAATGTTACATTTTATTTTAAATTATTTATATCAGGGGCGATTGTAACGATTCGATCCCATAGCTGTTATATTTAAAGGGTTATTCATTTATTATCATGTTATTATTATTATTATTAACTAGTACATCCATGAGATGATTTTTATATCAGATAATTGTAAGCGGTTTTGATTATTATATTCAATTAGATTTTTATTAACAATTACTTGTAAAGAGACGAAGTATTATATATTGCAACAAGACTGGCGATATGGACTAACCCTGTGCGTCACAAACTGAACGACGTAGTAAGAATTTCACCACGGCAAACTGCGTCATTTTCCTGAGATGCTAAGACACCCACTATGGTGTAACCAACACGCCATTTTCTACGGTACGTACGCGTCTAAGATTACAAATTGTGGTGCAATTAACCCTCGTGAGAGAATGAACACTGAAGAAAGGGAAGCTTACTGGAGGGGGAGACCGTCGAAGACCACGTGACAAGGAAGTCATTAGTACCTGCGACTCCGACAAAAGACGCATTGATCTATAGCTATCAATGAAGGAAGGAAGTTGTAACCTTGCTTTCTGGGTCCTAATGGACTGAGCACCGAGAGTCGACACTGAACGATGTCTTGCCGACATCTATATCAATACATAATGGGTTATATCCCTGATCAAGAGTCTTTCTACAGATGGCAACGTACTTAATGAGGATATTTCATAGTAAATGAGATATCACATCATTTTTTTAAACATAAGCGACGTAACATCGAGATCATCGATCATTTCTTAAATATGACGAATCTTCGACTGGGTGAGCCAACAATTCAATAAAACTATCGTCTCTATTATAATTTAACTTCATTTAACTTTCAATTCATTTTAATATTCATTTTCTTTTAAATAATTAATTGCCGCATTGAGTAATTTTAAATTCAATTGTGTGACTATCACTATTCTGTTTTATTAATATTTTGTTTTTGCATTTAATAAATTCATTCTCTTCAACGTAATGCCTATTTCTTTCATTGTAGTTGGTACTTTAGGGCAATCATACTCCTTGATTAAATACTGGATTGGTTAGATGACTTTGTCTCACTACGGCCCGGGTAAGTGGTTCTCGACTCTACTGCTGATAGCCGAGGTTAAATCAATAAATTTCGATTCACTATCTTAAATAGGAATCTGGCGCTCAACAACTTATTATATTACACTATCACAGGTAAGGTCACACCACAGTGTATATTATTTATTCATATCATGTTTGTTTTATTGAACCACAATAGTTAACACCACGTTCAACTTACATTAAAAATGTTACAAAATGAGATCATTTATTATGTAAATCATAACGATGTACAAATTATTATAGAATGCCAAACATTCCAGGTAATTAAGTATCTTGAAAACGCATTGGAAAAGCATCGGACTCTTTTGTAGAACCCCCAATAGTTCACACTTGTATATAACCCGACCTGTCTGCTTTTTGGAGACAGCAATAATTTCTATACGTAGAGCTGGCCTTGAAGAGGAAGAAGTTGTATTTATTTTTGGAATGAACCCTTCAATTATTTTGTTTTAATTACATATTTAATATTTATCTAATGTTCAAAAAATAAATTCTGGTGAAGGACAACAACCATTGCGAAGATATATGAATAGAACACTTATTCTTTCAACATAATTTGAGAAAGGAATTCCGTGTATTATAAAGTTGTTTAAGAGGTGATGAACTGAGAATGGGCAGTAAGAAAGTAACTTAGTCGAAAATAAGTGAAGATGCAATAAAAGGTCGCTAAGACCTAAAAAAAAATGTCTACAGTAAGATAAGACCAATAAGCGGAACAAGGACAAAGGAAACCAAATATTTTCCGTCCAACAATGACTCAAAATGAACAGAATATTATGTTTTGTTTCGTTTTTGGACACTCGAGAAGGAGGATTTTTCCTGAACTTCCGAGTTATGAGTCATAACTAAAATTCAACTGTAATCCAGCCCCTAGCCTTCTGAACCATGATGTTCGGCGTAAAGTTGTTGATTAATTTCAGGTTTTTCTTTTCAACATCGTGGTGCAAATGGAAAGGAAGCTTTTCGAGAGAGATCGAGAGAGAGAGAGAGACAGAGAGATGTCTGATAACTTGTGTTATAGTGATGGCTGTAGTAGTGTATTTGTAATAATGTTTTAACTATTGTATCTTTTTGAGACGCCTGGGGTGCCGGAATTTTTCCCCGAAGGGAATTTTTAACGTGCCAGGAAATCTACTGACTCGACACTCACAATACCAACCGACTGCGCCAGGATTCGATCCTGCATCCTTGGGTACAGCAGGCAGGAACGTAACCGCTGCGTCACGCAGCCTGTCACAATCCCTGCCCAATAACATATCCATGTTAAAATCACACGACTACTGTCTCGGTACCGGGACTCGAACCACAAATCTTCAGACTTGCTGCAGCTCCCATCACATTCGTGGTGCGCGATGTAACGTACAGAGGAGTGCAAATTAGAATCGTCAGTTCATTTCATTTATACTTTTCACGACATAATCCAGTGAAAAATTTGAGCAAGGCGCTGAAATTATTTCAAATGTTAAACTAACAGCCTTATATTTCCTTTTAGGACAGTATATTTTTTCCCACTGAAAGAGGAGTCTTGCTAATGGAGAATGACACATGTTTTCATTTAATTACTTGCTTGCCACGGTGGGCGAGTGGTTATAGTGTCGGGCTACCAACCCCAAGATTGCAGGATCGTTCCTGGCCATGGTAAGCGATATTTCAAAGGCGACAAAAATCACGACACGCATTTCATACGTTGTTGGTATGCTAAAGAAGCCTCTTGAATTCACTAGGTCGAGTTAATAATGGCAAAATTAATCTTGGGATTTTCCGCAAACACAAAACGTTCCTCCTTACTAGAAAGCGCTATAGTGTCAAGGAGCTTCGATATCTAACCTCATTGACTGCCATAGCGCTCCAAGGAACAACAAAATTTGACATGCAAACTGCCCTTTGGGCGTCAAATAACGAAGCTTGCACCCGGAACCCAAGGCCATACGATTATTTATTTAATTACTTTATTCAAGTTGTCGTGCATATTTAGAGCAGAGAGATTCAACATTTTTGCTGATGAACCGCTCATGAACTAATCTAAGATTCGTGGCTGATAACCTAGATGGAAGACCCCTTAAAACAGCAGCAACATCTAAGATTCGTGAACTATAAATTAAAGCCACCTGACTTAGAGGGTATATCACAAAGTCAATAAAATAAGAGGAATCGGAACCAGCTAAGGGGTCCCTCGGAATCCCCGTTTCTGAAAATATACCGACGCAATTTCTTACGGGTAAAGCTCTAGATTAGGGGTTCTTTACCTTTAGGGGAGGTGTGAGAGTGAAACGGTAAAATTGAAAATTCTCCTCACCACCCGCCTTTTCGCAAAGTAATTAAAGGATCAAAATTATATTATTAACATATTTTACATTCTCAGATGGTTTTAGAACTTAACAGGTTCATTCTGGTTCGGTATTGATAGACTAATTAGTCTAAACAGGATGGTTACACAAACATACTTAAGGAAATTTTATTCTTCAGGAATACTTCTTGTCTTTCAGTGTTATTTTCGATTCACTTAAAGCCCACAAAGTTTTTCAATTCCATCACGACCAAGCTTGCATGTGAACCCATATTTAACATATTCATCACTAAGAGCTACTTCCTTTTCTTTGGCATTTATTTTCTGAAGACACAGCACTAACTTACACTTTTGATAGTAGTGGACATAATAATGAAACAACTTTCTACTTAAAAAAGTAAAGGCAAACTGTTGTTGAGTTAATTTAACGTTTGCATACCCCCTCCCCATATCAATTCAAACACGAGGATACCGAATTGAACAAAATTTGGCACATATGTATCACTAGTTAAGGACCCCTAAATGCCCTGTTTTATATTGCCACCAACTCACGAAAAACAAAATGGCGGCCACCACAGTGTTCAAAACTTCAAACGAAATACAACTAAAGCTTATCATCGGATCTTTAACACATTTTGAAAGGCAAACCTTCATGTATTAAAGGTCTGAAGCCCAAACTATAAGGCTATGAGCTGAAATGTTCAAGATGGTGGCCGTGGGAATCATTTACACATTATAATCCATAACTTATGATCCAATGAATCAATGTTCACTTGGCATTTAGGCTGTTTTATATCAGGACCCCTCTGTTACCTAAGTCATGGCTATACGAGAGTGAATATTACGCGTAGCTGCCATCTTGAAATGATATAATGTAAAAATATATAACTCTATATATTTATGAGACACAATAGCTTAATAATTTGAATTAATATTGAAACGTATATGGTCCTTGAATGCCGGTCTTGTAAAAATTCATTGTTACACTTATGCACATTGTGTATTTCAATAAATACTAAGCATTCTTTCTTGAAGAAATCCATTGTTGTGGCTATTCAAAGTATGTACCTTTCTCATTAGTTCTATCGTAGCGATCAGAATAATGTGTGTGGAGAAGAAACTCTTATAGCTTTATGTTTTACATTGAGACTGGTGTAAATTCTGAAATAGTACATTATGCAACGAGCCTATAATGGCTATAATTAAGACACGAGTATTTTTATAAAACGAGCGTAGGCGAGTTTTATAATTTCCATACGAGTGTCTTAATTACCATTATAGGCGAGTTGCATACGACTGTTTATGTTCGACGATAATTATAACTTTATTATATGTTTTAACATAAATATTCATAAATATCTGTTCAGTCACTACAGTAGAATGTTGTGATCGGGTGCTGCGGTGGGTAGTATATCTCTCTTGTCCAAGCTCTCTGGACAACCGACGCATGCGCTCTGTGTGCTTCAATACCATATGTTCAGATTGCGCACCAGTAATCAGTAAAACTGTCACTGAAGTCGTGTCAAAACCACGCGCTGTGTAGAAATTTGTTTTGGGGATATTAAGGTACCGGTACAGTGCTATTTCTTGTCTCATATTCGCCAGTTTATTTACGCGAACATATGGACGGTGCGTATTCCATGTCGGTAATTTATTATAGTTCGATGTTGTGTTTATGTCCGACATGTTGGATTTTGAGTGCATGCGCGAAGATATCGTTACCCAATTGGTCAATGAACGAGCTCTGATTGGCTGGAGAAACTGTATCATAATGAAAAACGGTGTTATAATGACCATCATTATTATACATTTTCTAACACATAATAGTGAGGGTCGAACATAATAGTACATTATGCCACGAGTCTATATTGGTAATAATTAAGACACGAGTATGTTTATAAAACGAGCGTAAGCGAGTGGAGTGGAATTCGTCACTGCTAATGTCTATTCTCTTTCATTTGAATACTCATTTGTCACGATCGGTCACTTGTGAGCGCTGCAGGAGGGATCTATACTACTGAAATAATTTATATTAGCGGACCCGAGCGAGAAATCTCGCATATTCATAAATCACACTTTCCCCAGTACGTTTATAATGAGAAACTTGAGAAGGGTTGTTATGTTTTTATTTCAACCAAATGATTATAGAACACTGTTTACATTTCAGGATAAAGGAAAGACCTCAGAATATTAATATGACATGAAACAGGCGTCACAGCGGCCCGTGGACAGCAATTGTGGAGCGTGTTTTCCCACAGCAACGGTATTTGCAAACCGCACACTTTGTACATTTTTAAAGTAATTTCTTAAAGAATTCATAGATACATGTATTTATGAAATTATAGTGCAATTCGTCACTGCTAATGTTTATTCTCTTTCATTTGAATGCTCATTTGTCACGATCGGTCGCTTGTGAGCGCCGCAGGAGGGATCTATACTACTGAAATAATATATATGATAGAGGACAGTCACACCTCCCCACTAACCTCTTTTCACCAGGGGAGGCACACCTCACAGGTTAAGAACTCTTGCTCTAGATCCATATGGGAGAAATCATTTCTGATGATGATGATGATAATTATTATTTTGCATATTAAGGCTTTCACGGCCCGGATTATTAGCCCAAAAGCATGAATTGTTTATATAATGATAATTATTGTTTTAAGGGGCCTAATATCTAGGTTATCGGCCCTTAGTGGTCTGGGTGATAGCGAAAATGACAATGAAATGGAAACCATAACGAAAATTAAGTGAGACAAAATACTTACAAAATGGAACTCAGATTGAAACGACTTACAAATTGGAGAGTTTTAATACTTACAAAAGGGAATTTAGAAGAAAATACTCACAGAAGGAATAGATTGAAAAATACGCACAAAATGCAATGTAGAGTCGGAATACTTACAAAATGCAATTGAAATTCAAAATACTTACAAAATGCAAATGAGATTTGAAATACGTACAAAATGAAAATGAGATTGAAAATAAGAAAAAAATGCAAAAGAGATTGAAAATACGTAAAAAATGTAATTGAAATGGAAAATACACAATGAAATTTAGATTGAAAAACACCTATTTCGAGATCCAAAATACTCACAAAGTGCAATTGAAATTCAAAATACGAGAACCTACAAAATGCAATTGAAATTGAAAATGCTTCAATGATTCAAACTACTCATTTGGATGGACAATACTTACAAAATGCAATTTAGATTGTAAATACTTACAAAATTTAGTTTAGTTTCAAAATACCCACAAAATGCAATTGAGAATCAAAATACTTACAAAATGTCCACCATACAAAATGTAATTTAGCTTGAAATAGCAAAAAGCGGTTTAGGTTGAAAATATTTACCGAAGAAGCTCGAAGCTTGTGGTTTAACGTGACCGTTAGTCTCGCGATCATGAGCCACGGGACATCCTTTTTGCGTGGAATCCGAACCAAATGCAATTTACCAAATGCAATTGAAGTTCAAAATACGCACTAAAGTCCAGGCCCTATATTCAAAGACTTACTAAAAAGCAATTTAGAGTGTCAATCCTTACAAAATGCAATTGAGGTTGAAAATACTCGCGAAATGCAATTTAGATAGAAAAGACTTACAAAATGCAACGTAGATTGAAAATACCTACAAATAGGAGTGTAAATGCAAAAAAAATCGCGAAAGTGAATTTTAATAGGCTACACGACGAGCCAATTAACGAAAGCAGTGCGGGAATCTTAAAGAGAAAAGGAAATATAATGAATAGAAAACAAAAGGTCTGACCCCACGAAGAAGGAGGGATCAGGAAAGATGAGACGAGGGCCAATTAAGGCGCTAAAGTGAAATACTCCCTAGGCCTCGGATACCCTAATACCGTCGGGGTCGGAAAAGTACAAGAGTTGACCAAGGGAGGTCGACAGGAAAGAAGACTGAGAGGAGCCCGGCACAAGTAAGTGGAAGCAATGGCAGAATCATCTGGGGCCCCGTGGACGCCAACCCACGTCTCACTACATGTGAGCCCCTGGGGGGAGAAATCTTTTCTAAGTAGGCCAATAAAACATGTAACCAGTTTATCAATAAAATTGTTTTGAACAAAAAATTGTTACCGATTGTTTTTAGTCTAATAATTTTCACACCTCTGTACATTGCTATGCCACGTGTTAGAAACTAAGCATAGCATAATGTACAGTATAACCTGTAGATGGGGTCACTCCATTCTTATGAGCGAACAAGTTATTGTAAGGTATCGTGCGCAAGCACAGCTCGTTAATCTTTCGTTGCTGTCGTTCCAACAAGTTGCGAGGGTTTGCTCACGCAAACTAACGCTTTCGCGCCTCAAGTGCCTCAGACAGAGAGAGAGAGGCGGGTTGCTCAGAGATTGTATGCCACGGGTCTCACAACTAATGGGACGTGCTGCAGGTTGTCTTTCATGCGGCCTCCCTTTATCAACTCTCGTTTCTTCCGATCCCGACGGTATTGGGGTACCCAAGATTGAGTGTCAATCCTCCTCCCAATAGTCCTCACATTTTCTTTAATGGAACCTAATTTCTTCATGATCTTTTTTTTTTTCGTGTGACCTCCGGAGGGACCGAGTGCATGTCATTCTAGTCGACGCCCATGGGCGACCTGCGCGTCGGGATGAGAGATGGAATGGATGAAGATGAATGAAACTGGGCAAGGATGTGGAAGGAAGCGGCCGTGGCCTGTCAGAAGGTACCGTCCCAGCATGTGCCTGGTGTTGAAAATGGGAAACCACGGAAAACCATTTCAAGGACGGCCGACGGTGGGGCTCGAACCCACGCGTCTACCGAGTCAGCAGAGAGCTTGGCCCCATGACCTAACGCTGCGCTTTAGTCAGCGTAGCCAATGCTGTCGGTAGTTTTGCATTGTAAGAGGCCTTGCAGGGGAACAGTGTGTGTGTGTGTGTGTGTGTGTGTGTGTGTGTAGCCCACCACTGACGTTGCTCTCTTTGTAACATTGTAACACGAAGGTGTCTACCCCTTCAAGAGCTCACTTTAAAAATGCTCGGAGTTTCGCGAAACTAAGGGATAATTGGATTGATTTTGGGGCTGGTTCATTCCTTCCCTATTTGGCTTTGCTTCATACAAGCCCCTCAATCGTCATTATTTGAGAGTTTACGGCATATTTCCTGTCTTTATTTCCCTCCTTCCTCTTAATTTGTATATTTCAGTTTGCCCATGCAGTAAAATAGTAGTATGAATTTTCAATTACATTATTATTATTATTATCATCATCATCATTATTTGGTATTTTAACAATCAAACATTTCTTCCATTCATCTGGGAGTTTCTCATCGTTCCAATTTTTTTTAACAGAGGCTGCAGCAATTTTGCTGAGATCTCAGTAACTGATTATACAGTATATTTCTGATACAATATTATCATGACCCGGCGCTTTTCCCTTTTTAGCCTATTTTCAATAATGAAAAAAAAAAACAGTCTTATGACATCAACTTTTATCCGTATGAGTGTATGTGTGTGTGACCCCCTAATAACTTCTAAACGGCTGGAACGATTTCAATGAAACATGGTATGGCCATAGTACCATTTTGGCCAACCCCGACCGTGCCCTTCAAAGTTTATTACGTCACACCAATCCAACATGGCGGCTGTGCGAAATATTCACCGGCATTCTTTATCTCCGAAACTATTACCGATACCACCCTGAAATTTTGTAAGGTGATAAAGGGCACTACTACAAGTTCATTTATGTAACGTTAAAAACCCTGTTAAGTACAAAACGAACATGGCGGCCAAGCTAATTTGAAACTTTTAAATTGAATTTTCTCGTGATTTAGCCATCAAAATGCAAAGAAACTTAGTACAGCTAATGTTCATGCCACATTGTAATACATTGGCATCTAATTTAGTTCAATTGTCTACATAACTTCAAGATGGCGGCTGTGCGCAATTTTAAAATTAAGTTTTTATTTCTTGTGTGTCAATCAAGCGATCGAAATGGACGTTTGAATAATGAACATACGCAAAAATCGTCATCTAACAGTACATAACTCTATGGCCTACATATATAAAAATCCAACATGCGACGAACCGAAATATTTAGACGGTTCTCAATATCTACGAATCTATTACAGCAATCAAACTGAAATGTCGTAATGATAGAGGCAATTAACACAAGTAGGATATATGAAAATAGGCTGTATGGTTCTTCACGGAACTACTCGTTCAATTTGAGATGAAACAAAAAAAAATCGGGCATCATCTCCAAACCAGATAATGGACCCAAAATAAAATTATTACCCAAAATCATTGGGCAAGTAATACTTGTTGGTCCATTCTAGTACAGAAATTAATGTTCATTAATCCGAAATCACAACGCGATGTAAAGAATATGATTCTTGTTCCGCCATGCTCTTTTTACATCTCAGATGAACCTCAGCTGTACACGACACAAGTCTACAAAATGGTCTGCGAGTTACTTCCGGAAGCAAACTTTCAAACTAAAGTAGTACTATAAAATGCCCAATAGATGGCAGAACTTACTAGGAATTGACTTGGCACTCGAAAGCGAATGGGGAATAATACAAAATAAAAAAAACTCTTGAGCAACGTTTATAGACGGGCGAAGCACTCAACGGGTTAACTCGTGTTAAGTTTCTAAGTCTCGCAATTTTAAGAGAGTTCTCACCACGCTGTAAGGACACAGCCATCTCTCGCCTATTCGCACAAAGCCAGAGGAGGGCCATTGAAGTTTTTAAGTGGCACCACTAAAACGATTGTTACCTCGCTAATTGCTAGCAATTCACCGGAGGCTAGGTAGGGGAAAAAAGGCGTCCTTCCACACAGAAATACACGTACTTTTCCCTCTTAGTCGTTTGGGCATAACAGGCAGAGAAGTAAGACTTAACATATAGTAATAGATATTTCTATACCTGTCATTCAGAGACTTAACAGCGGTTAATTGCTACAAATAACGATTAATTTATCGAGCGTTTAGTCGATCAATACACAAATCGGTTGATCGAATAATAGATTGTTTTGACGACGAATCGCTGTACAGTACTTCGCTCCTTTCAGTACGCTCTCACTGAAGCAAGAAATACATTTAACTAATTAAAATATAATTTATAATAAATAAAATAATTTCAACTCAGATTTGCTGAAGACATCGTCATTTTGGCCGACACGCCAGAGGATTTGAATGAGCTTTTGAATGGTATGGACCCCGTCTTGAGGAATGAATTCATCATGAAAATTAATAAATGTAGAACAAGAATATTGGCATGTAGCTGAAATAAATCAGAAACCCCCATAGACATCAAGTTGGTAAAAAGATAAAGGAAGTAGGAGACTTCTGTTACTTAGGAAGCAAAATAACCAGCGATGGACGAAGCAAAAAGGATATAAAAAGTAGGTTGGCTCAGGCAAGGAAAGCATTTCTACAAAAAAAAAAAAAAAAAATCTGTTTACATCGAATATAGATTTAGGTATTAGGAAGTCATTTGTGAAAGTATTTGTCTGGAGCGTGGCACTATGGATGTTAAAGTTGGACCGTTGGTGCAGCAGAAAAGAGGATAATTGAAGCGTTTGAAATGTGGTGTTACAGGAGAATTATGAAGATCAGATGGGTAGATAGGGTTACAAACGAAGAGGTATTAAGACGAGTAGGAGAGGAGAGATGTTTTTGGCGACTGCTAATGGAGAGAAGAGATAGGTTGGTAGGACACATACTAAGACACCCAGGAATAGCAAGCTTAGTTATGGAAGGAAGGGTCGAGGACAAGAACTGTAGGGGTAGACCAAGGTTAGAATATGTTAAACAGATTGCCTCGGATGTAAGGTGTGGTAGCTATGTAGATATGAAACGATTAGCTCAGTACAGGGAGGTATCAAACCAGTCAAAAGACTGAGACTCGAACAACAACAACAACAACAATACATGTTCTGTGAAAACTAGGCTAAAACAAAGTAAACCATAATGTTCCTGTCCTAAATTGTAAACATTGAACAAGAATTCAAATCTTTGCTGAAAACTCTTCCTTTTCTTCTTACGAAACCCTACCCAATTTGATTTATATTTCTCCTTCCACAGCCTCTGACTCTTATTTGGTTATTGTTAAAATAAACAAGAAAGAACACTTTGTATATTTAGGCAAAAAGTAACTTTTAGAGATTTCTATACATCATTCTGAAAATGAGCGTAACTGAACTTAAGCGATGACCTCTCATTTAAACTTATTTTCTTATCTTGTGTCTACTAATCAATTAACTTCAAATTATTCGATTATCAATTATTAATCGATTTATCGAAATTATTTCTAGTTTCCAGACAAATCTCAGGCAGTACCTTTCGAAATAGGCCATGACCACTTCTATCCTACTTCTTACCCAGTTTCATCATTACATCTCTCACCAAGTCTTCTGAATACATTGGCGTTGGATAGGGCATCCGGCCGAATAAATCACTTGCCAGATAGAAATTAATCCTATCTCATCCCCAGCCCCTTGGGAAACCCTATCTCTAAATGCCAACAAAGGACTCCTTGACGAAGTGGAGAAAAAAAAGTGACAGTCAGTCTGAAAGACTAGACTTTGTATCATTTTAAATGCTACAAATGCTGACAAATGCTAGAAAGGCTGGAGGCTTCTCGCTTCGCTCGAAGCCAAAGACTCTTGGCATGTTAGAAAATTATCTGCATAATACTTATCTTGTTTCAAATTACTCGCGAACGGCAAGTGCAAACCAAGGGCAAAGCAAGGTCAAGCGCGCGGGATGCCGTCATGCTCACCAGAGCACGCGGGGACGTGCCCCTTCCATCCAGTCTAAAAACACTTATAGTGGGCGATGTATTGAAGATAGAGGTATGCTCTCACGGACTTTTTGTAGAAATTTTCATGCTGACCAATTCTTACGCTCATAGTATATTGATATTTTTAACGGTTTGCCCAGCGTAAGCTTAAGAAGCGCACGGACGCCAAGTTTGTTTTCGACTTTTTCACTGAAATCGTCACTGCTTGGCTTCCTTTAATCATACATAAATTATTTTCTACAGAATATTTCCTCGAGATATCCTTTACAGAATGGTGAAAACCCCATCAATATCCATCCAGTGGTTCTCGAGATTACCCCTGACATCCAAGAATCGGGGATTTTTGTCTTATACTAACGAAGTAGAGATTGTCGGGGAACACATGCACCAAGCGGTACTATGACGTCACACACCTCAGTGCATCTGGGTGAATTTCGTCCCGTCACCGTAACGTAACGCCAGACCCCAGCGTAACGACGAAGTCGACAAGATCATTTAAAATGATAAAAGAGCGCAAAATTGTGAGAGGATCAAAGTACAAAAATGGAATCCATCAAAAGAGATCCAACGAGGAAGTCTACATCAAAATAGAGAAAATTACCGACACAATCCGAAAAAGACGGGCACGATTTTACGGTCGCCTGAATAGAATGGACGGAAAGTTAACTAAAGAGATCTTTCCCTTTTTTGATTCATCCCCAAAACCACAATGCCCTGGGTTAGGAATACCAAAGAAGACCTGCAAATGCTATCTCAGCTGAAGACGCCCTTAACAGAGATCTCTTCCGCAAGAATATATTGACGAACGGGCTAAACCGAGACGAGCAACCGAAGAGAAGACACGGTGTCCCTTGGACAGAGGAGCGTAAGCAGGAACTCACAAAGAATGAGGGAAATCTGGGCAACAAGAGTTAACGTGGTCCTTGATGGCCTCATAATAAATTGAAACTTTATGCACACATCCAAAGAATGGGCAACGAAAGATTTTCTAAAATGATATTCATGTCTCCTCACTATAAGTCGAGAATAATATTGGATAAACTAAATTGAAAAGGTTTTCAAGAAATCGACGTAACTGACGAAATGACACGAGACAGGCCTAGCTTTACAACGTTGGTACACAAACATTTTGCTGCGAACTCCCCGATGAGAGCCAGAAGAAAGGCAGGAAAATCATAGCTACAGATTAACGAGATTTTGGGAAGAGAAGAAAGCAAATTCGTCCGTTATAAGGGGCAGTCAAAAGAAAACGAGATAGATGATGTAACGAGCATGGCGCGACGGTGGTAACGTAGGTAGGTGTGTATGTGTAGAGTAGTGCCCTCTATTGGGAACCCCTTACACAACCTTCATACAGTCCCTATCTCTGTCCATGCAACTTCCATATCTTTGGAGCCCTGAAGAAAGACATTCATGACCGTCAATTTGCTTCGGATGCAGAGGTGCACCCCTGGGTACAATCGTGGTTCCGGAGCAAACCACAAGCATTGTTCCAAGGAGGCATTGACTGTCTTGTCCCACAGTGGGATAAATGTATTAACAGTTATGGAAAGTACTTTTGAAATAAATCACAGTGTACTTAATTTTTGTCCATCTGTCACGTTTTTATTTGACTGCCCGTTATACATAGGTTCAATCACGCTCCTTCGTTCGGAATAACGTAGTAAAATGATGAGAATAATAATAGTTTAATGATAAAGATAAGAAGAATTATACGCAAAATACTCGGTCCTGTAAAAACAGCAGAATTCTGGAAATTGAGAAGTAATGATGATTTTTTTTGGACACTTGTACAGGATGGATGACAGTAGGTTAACCAAGCAGATCATCACATTCCTGTGGAACAAGAAGTCAACAACAACCTGGGTACAAGAAGTCAAAAAGGATTTGGAAAGAAACAATATCAGAGAAGAAGATACACCACAGGGAGATATTTTCAGGCAAAACGTGGAAGGATTCCAAGGGAGAAAGGGAAAGAAAACCGGCTCAATATGGTCCGAGGAAAGGAAGAGGAAACATAGTGAGATGAGGAAATATCGGAGAAAGAAGAAGGAACCGCTAAGGACAAAGCACTGAAATTGGCTCGCGGTCCCTAGACGACCGAAACGAAAATAATAAGAAGTTAGTTTCTGTAAAGTCGGAGCGTCGGGATTTCGCCCTGTATTTAAGATACTAAACTGCCAACAGACTGTGCCGATATTGGATCTTGCAATCTTGAGATACTAAGGACGAGAGCCTTTTCCAACTGCGGCTCACAGCTGGCCCAACAACTACAGCACTAAGGGCTAAGGGCTACAAAATTTATCTCAAACATTTTTTATTTTATTTTAATTATGAACAATATTATACTCGTACTTGGCTATTTTAGGGAAATCCTATTGCATTGGAACATCACTTTGTTAATATTTGTTTCAAAAATCTCAACCCTTCGTGTCGCAAATTTTAAGAGGGATGAAGATAATCAGGAGGAAGGTGAGATCCTGTGAATCTCCACCACTGGATCCTGCCATATTCGTAAAACTACAGTAATGTATAGCTCAAAATTCGTACGACATGATCCCATAAGATTGCACGATGTCTGAAAGCAACGACAGAGGCTACAATCTTAAATTATGATCATAGACGACGGTACTTTTCTACTGAACGTTAAATACACAGCGTTTGCTATCTTGTTTAACATATAAAAAAAAAGCTCTAACTAATATAGGACTACCACGTATGGGATTAATGCACAATTGTAACTTACTTAGATGATTACATCTCAGATTCAGGTCGTCTGCAGGTGAAGGACACTTACCTGAAAAAAAGAGAAATAAAAGGATCAGAAAAGATTAAATTAAAACTATCCATAGAACAAAAACAAATTACGGCTATGAAGAATAAATTAAAGTCAACATTTATGTGAATCAGTGACTTCCATGTTTTAAGGTGTCTAAAGCAACAATGGAAACGGCTTCAGTGGCGTTGTCGGTAGCATGCTGAATGCCAATGATCCCGAGTTCAAACCCAGAAGAAGTTGTCGGATGATTTAAGAGCATTAAAATCCTTCAGTATGCCTTTCTTCGGAGGGGAAGCAAAGCCGGCGGTCCCATGTCATAGATTTATGGCATGTTAAAGAACCTTCTTTTAATTGCAGCTGTGTGAAGCGAAATTGGATAGGTTAAGAATGTAAACAACGCTCTTAGGTTTCTACGTTCGTTGCCAAGAGCCGACTGCAATGGCGTCTAGTAGCTAAGTTCTGAACTTGGCCTCGTAGTCGTTGACGGTGGCGCTTGGCGGAAAAAGTAGGAACTATTTGAAAAATTCTAAGTTGCAGTACTTAAATTAAAAAACAGATAACACACACTAATACAGTCATCACAATTAACACCGGTTATCAGACAGATTCTACACACACCCAAAGTACACGGGGCGTTGTCGCAGCCCGTAAACTTAAGAACCAACCAACCAACTCCTTAGCAAACATTTACAGATTTAACAAATGAAGGGTTTGCATGGGTTCTTAACCTTTTTACTCTCACACTTCCCCTAAAAGTAAACTTAAAAATTCATCCCCCACTCCTCTTTCACAAAGTAATTATTAAATGGATGAATTATATAACTAACATTTTTTCACCTTTTCAGATAGCTTGCCACGGTGGGTGAGGGTTATCTTGACGGACTGCCAACTCCAAGCTTGCAGGTTCACTCCTGGCCATGGTAAGTGATTTTTGAAAGGCGACAACAATCACAACACGCATGTCATACGTTGTTGGCATGTTAAAGAATCCATTTGAATTAAGTAGGCCGTGTTCATAATGGCAAAATTAATCTCGGGATTTCCGCCAAAACAAAGTTCCTGATTTCTACACTAGAAAGCGCTATAGTGTCAAGGAGCTTAGATATCTAACTACCTCGACTTTCATAGCGCTCCAAGGAACAACAAAATTCGACATGTAAGCTGCCCTCTGGGCGTCAAATAACAACGCTTGCACCCGGCACCTGAGGGCATACGATATTATTATTATTATTATTATTATTATTATTATTATTATTATTATTATTATTATTATTATTATTATATTACCTTTTCAGATGGTTACACAAAAATACTCAAGGATATGTGATGATCATTTCAAAGAGTTTTGGCGCACAAGAAACACTGCGGTTATCCCGACCAAGGTTGCATGTGAACCCATATTTAACATATTTATCACTGTAACTTACTTCCTTTTCTTTGACATTTTTTAAAGACACGGAACTGTAACTTATACTTTTGATAGTAGTGGAGATAACAATGAAACAACTTACTACTTTTAGTAGTAAAGACAAACTGTTGTTGAGTGAATTTAAAGAATTGAAAACTGTGTTGTAAAAATTCACTGTTACACTCGTGCAGATTGTGCATTTCAATGAAGAGAAGTACTAAGCATTCTTACTTGAAGATATCCATTGTTTTAGCTATTCAAACTATGTACCTATCTCATTAGATCTATTATTGTGATCAGAGTAATTTGTATAAAGAAGAAACTCTCAGAACTTTGTGTTTTACATTCAGACTGGTGAAAATAATTCTGAAAAGCAATATTACGAAATTATAGAGGGCAGTCAGACTTCCACAATAACCTCTTTGCACAAATAATACAAGCCACTTACACAACTGTCCAAAAGTTAAGCATAATCACTAAACGAGGCCATACCGCCTGATAGGAATGTCAGACGGATTACTGAACAAACGGAAGCTGAATCACACAGCATATGTCACACAACTTGTTCAAAAAACAGTGTCAGAAGGGTTCTGACAGCTAAGGTACACTTTTGACAACAACTAACAAAACTTGGCAATGTCTTCAACAACAAAATATGCTGATAATAGTGTGTAAGGTTACCCCTAAAGGCCACACATTCTTCGCAGCGACGTGGAATGCTCTCTATCAGATGGTATAAGAGCTTATGTGGCAGTCTATCCCATTACTCCGAAAGGGCAATGCGAAGGTCTTGGAGGGTCCTTGGTGGAGGCTGACGATGCAATTCGCCTCCGCAATGCATCCCAGGCATGTTCTATACGATTCAGATCCGCAGACCTCGCTGGCCAGTCCATACGATGAATGTCTTCCCAAGCCAGAAATTCATCCACCAGAGCAGCGCGGTGCAGTCGGGCATTATCGTCCATTAAGAGGATGTCTGGACCAACCGCACCCCTGAAGAATCGAACATGTGGTCTCATTAGCCTACCTTATCCCTGCATGTACAAGAGTTCACAGTGTTCCTCGGACCACCCATGGAGATGTGCAGGTCCGTACGGCCATTCAACATGATGTCACCTCACTCAATGACGCCACCACCATCAATCATACTGGTCCCGTTCCACGATGTTCCTGTGGTTGTATCGGCTACCCGGTTCTCTCCAGATTAATGTGCGACGGAAATCGTTCTGCAGACTGAAGCGGGATTCATCTGTGATGACACATGCCTCCATTCATTCATGGTCCAGTTACGACGTTGACGGCTCCACAGTAAACGGGTCCGTCTCTGTGCTGGAGTGAGCGGGACGCACACCGCTGGACGTGTGGCAAACAGCCCTGCCGTTCTGAGCCTCCGGTACACAGTTTGCCGGGAAACGTCAACCCCTGAGACGGCTGCAAGCTCCGCCGACAATATTGTCTTGCAGGTGCACTCCAATTTCGTCGGGCGGTTAAGGCCAGATATCGGTCCTGCTGTGGGGTGGTTACTCTTGGTCGACCTGGTACTGGCCGACGAATAACACATCCTGTGTCTCGAAATCGTCTCCAAAGCCTGGAAATCACACTTTATGGCACATTGAAGGATACAGCGACTTTGGTCTGTGTCTGGCCTGCGTCCAGGCAAAACGGGGTCCAAATGGCGTCGTTGTGTCATTATGTTGCCACGATCACCACGAGGCTACAATCCGCACACTATAACAGGGAAAACATGACTGTGGGAATATGGGGCGCAGGCACTGGCTGTGTTTACCATGCGGTTACGCCACTAGTCAAAGCCGGGAATGCTCCTTTCCTATACAGAGCGAACTCGTAAGGTTGGTAGGTCCATATGTCGTGCGATTTGCGGTCTATTTCCTGTTGCCCTGCTTATTCGTAACTTATGCTTAACTTTTGGACACTAGTGTATATGGAAGGTACAGAATTAAAATCTCTGACGCGGGACTAAACCTGCGACCTTTAAATTTGTCGGTATCTCCGTACAATATTCGACCTAATAGCTCAAAGCCAGTATTTATATCACTGCGGTTATGAAATGCCATCAGAAAAATAAACTAATAAATAATATATCCCTATATTCATTCATTCATCCGTTCATTCGTTCCAGATTTGGCGTATTAAATGTTCTTAATATGTTTGTACTAAACTTTATTATCTATTTACCAATATCTTGAAGCACGTCCCAGTTCTAAGATCAGAATTAAATGTCTTGGCAAGACCGGGAACCAAGCCAAATTCATCTCGTGCATGTCCCCAGATCTCCAAAGCAAATAATAACAGAAAAGTCGTTGCGTACATCATCCATAACATACAAGTATTGGCGCACAGGAACTAACTGTGTATTCCGTCGAGAGTTATCTTTCAATGCATCAGCGTTCCAACACGAAGAGATTGAATGGAAATCACGCGTTCTGCTCACGAACTTCTGCGGCCGCGGCTAAAAAAGAATATTATCGTGAGCAAAAAGCTCGTTTCGACATCTCGAGTCTCCTAAAATATGAGTGATGAACTGGTGAAGAAACAGGACTAAGGAGTATCTAAACCATGAAACAGTGGAGCCACACTGCTGGAATTGAATATGCAGGACGAGTGTTTCGATGTGTTATCGCTGATAGCACATGCAGGTCCCTCTCTAACTTACAGCCCCTACCAACACACGTCAGCTCTTCATGCAAGTTCTCACTATCGGGTTGGAAGCCATTTTTAGTCTAATTTCGATTTTTGCAAAAAATGAAAGTAGTCTTATGAGATCGACACAGGGCCAAAAATTGTGTGTCTGTCTGTGTGTGTGTGTGTGTGTGTGTGTGAGTGTGTGTACTCTGAATGTCTGTCCCCCCCCCCTATCAATTCGAACACTGTGAAACCGAATTGAACGAAATTTGGTACAGAGGTAGAACAAGCAAAGGGCACCTCAGTGTCATGTTTTATATCGCCGCCATCTTGACGGAAACGTAATGGCGGCCACTCAAATGTTCAAAGCTTAAATCAAATTACGACTAACCTAATCATCCGATTTTGACCAAATTTTGCAACATCATATACTCATAAGGCGAGCGTCAGCCCAATAGTTTACAGATGGCGGCCATGTATGTGTGCAAATCGATTCCCCCGATCAATTCGAACATGGTGAAACCCAATTGAACGAAATTTGGTACGGAGGCAGCACTAGCAAAGGGCACCTCAGTGTCTTGTTTTATATCGCCGCCATCTTGACGGAAACGTAATGGTGTCCACCCAAATATAAAAAGCTAAAATCAAATTACGACCAAACTAATCATCTGATCTCTACCAAATTTTGCAACAACATACCTTTATGCGAGAAGCGTTCTTTGACCAAGCTAAAAGGCCATCAGTCCAATAGTTTTCAGATAGCGGCCATGTATGTGTGCAATTCTATTCCCCATATCAATTCAAACACGATGAAACCTAATTGAATGACTTTTTTTTACAGAGGTAGAACTAGCGAAGGGAACCTCATATTCATGTTTAATATCCGTATAGCACGTTGTATTTCAACAATCAATTATACTCCTTGAAAATGGCAAAGAGTTATAACAACACCCATGCATTTAGGAGAAAGTAGGCTATATGTTCTTCACTGAACATTTTGTTCAGCTTTGCCTTAATAATTGAAATTTAATGTTTTTCAGTCGGTCAACACGATTGAACCCAATTGTAAAGGGTGGTTCCCTAATCCTGAAAAAGTATTACGTGAGATTAATAAATGCACTTTGTTGATAAATTTAAAGGGTTTCAGGAAAAAACTAGCTCAAAAACAAAGGTTATCTGGTCTGAAGAAAAAAGGAGGACACTCAGCGAACGCATGAAGAGATTCTGGGAGGAACCGATGGTTCACCGTGCTCCACAATATACCAAAATCGACAGGATGACCAGTTTTGATCGTAGTCAGATCCTTTACACGAGATCCTTATCTTGTGCAGATCTTTTTTGTACGTCACTGAAGCAGGCTCCCTTTGTCTTTTTCTCTTTGAGAAAAGTGGAAATGCGATAAGTTAATCGTTTTGACGTCACTCGGGTTACGTGCCCATAAAACATAATCCATCTTTTCCGCATCGCGTCAGTAATTTTCTATTATTAAAAAAATGCATCGTTATGCCCGTTTCAGGTCTGATCTTCCTTCTTTTCCCCCAAAAAATATCTTCACCTTCTGGCTATGGCTATTTCCTCCGCCCAGCTTCTTTTGGATGCTATGTTCGGGTGGTCTAAAAATCTATGATTGTCAACTAGTTCTCTGAATTGAGATCTGTCCAGTACCATGTCACGTGAGATGTCTGTTTTCAGATTTTTTTCCGACTCCAAGCAGCCAGTTGTTCTTAGTTTTTTTTAGAGTAAAATTTAGAATATTTTCAGTCAGCCTGTGATCGCTCTGTCTGGGAATATGCCCATGAAATTTCAAACGAGATTTTCTGCGAATGCTGATAAAGCTCCTGGGATTTCCTTTTCATCAAAATCTTTATTATCACGTTGGTTGGTTCTTAAGTTTAGGGGCTGCAACAACGCGGTCATGTAGCCCCGTGTACTTTTGGTGCGTGTAGAATCTGTGTGATAACCGGTGTTAATTGTGATGACTGTATTAGTGTGTGATATCTGTTCTTTTAATTTAAGTACTGCAACTTAGAATTTTTCAAATAGTTCCTACTTTTGCCGCCTAGCGCCACCGTCAACGACTACTAGGCCAAGTTCAGAACTTAGCTACTAGACGCCACCGCAGTCGGCTCTTGGCAACAAACATAGAAACCTAAGAGCGTTGTTTACATTCTTAACCTATCCAATTTAGCTTCACACAGGTGCAATTAGTGGAAGGTTCTTTAACATGCCATAAATCTATGACATGGGACCCCCGGCTTTACTTCCCCTCCAATGGAGGGCATACTGAGGGAATTTTAACGCCACCGAAGCCGCCTATTATTATTATTATTATTATTAATGTGTAATATCTTTCCACTCGGTTGCTGGATTTTTTTGTGGTAGTGAGTTTGGAAAAGGGACGGAGATGGGACGGAAACAATGAGCGTGCGCGGTGGCGGAGATTGGTACCACGACGTACTGTCGGCCAAATGGTTATGTTGTGGGAGTGATTTCAGAAAAGGGACGGAATTGGGACTGTAATGTGTAAGAGGAAACAATGAGCGCGCGGTGGCAGAGAATGGTACCACGACGTACTACGGGCCATGTGCCTATGTGGAATGTATATCGCATGCGGTTTACTTCAAGGTTTGGAGGCCCCATTAAAGATATTCTTACAATAAATCACCTTCATGTTGTTGTTGTTGTTGTTCTTTGGTGTGAAAATATTCATTATATCATATTTGCTGAAAACAATTATGATTTATTATTTAAAATGTTTCTGCCACATACAGAGTTGCGGGTCTGACCACTGTTTGATAGTGTCTTAATTTCGTGTTCCAGAACAAGTTATATATAGTTTTTGTCATATGAAACATCCTTTACAATGTGTGCTCTCTAGTTTCTATTGCTGTATTTTCCTTTAGTGCTGTTCGTTATCCATTCATCTCAATTTCATAGTAGGAATAACATGTCAGATGTTACACATCATATGCGACTACTGTAAGGCTCGCTCCTTTTTATTATTATTCTTCTTCTTCTGCGCGAATGGGTCTCCTAGGACCACGCGGAATTAACACTTCTTGGCCTTGATGTTTGCCCAATAACTCTTCATGCGCAACGATTGAGCGAGTCTTCGTTGCTGCGACCAGACGTGTCTCGTAGGTCTTCTCTCTTTTGCCTCAAAACCCCGTGTATGAGTGAAAATGAAAATCCACAGCCAGCTTCCAGTCTCCGACCGGGTCAGGAATAGAATGAATGAAACCCCCATCTAGCGGCGAGGATATGAACTGTGCCGAGGCCTGACTCACTCCTCTGGGGCAATGATTAAATGAATGACAGATGAATTGAAATGATAGTGGAGAGTGTTGTTGGAATGAATTTTCTGACAGGGAAAACCGGAGTACCCGGAGAAAAATGTGTCTGCCTCCGTTCTGTCCAGCACAGATCTCACATGAGTGACCGGGATTTGAACCACGGACCCAGCGGTGAGAGGCCGGCGTGCTGCCGCCTAAGCCACGAAGGCTTGCCGTGTATGAGTAATTTTCCTAATTTCCTCTCGATCCTTGAGATTGGGAAAACCTAATTCAGCCAAGTCCTTTTCCGCCTGTATGTACGAATTGGACCTTGTTGCCTTTTTCTGCAAAAACGTATAGATTTTATTTGTTAACCTAGTTGGGTCCATTATTATTATTATTATTATTATTATTATTATTATTATTATCATTATCATAGTTTGAGTAGGAAGACTATCCAAAGATTATTTCATAAAGGATGGCTAGCCGCACCGGGATTTGAACGCGCTGCTCCCCCAGTCAGAATATCTTTCAACCTTGAGTAACGCTAGAGACTGACTCATTAACGAATAGGGAAACATATTATCAGTGTTTAAGTAAATTTGCCTTGTGATGCACTAAGAGATACGGCAACTGTTTTGACCAACATTACTAAAACCTGCGACACGAATTTTCACTTAGCTGTTAATAGTGTTTTCAGAGGCAGGTCGTACCAAGATTCCCAGTGGCACCTCCAGAAGATATAGGTAGTGAAGGACAGAGAGAAACATTCTGGCGTGCTTCCAGTGCAAAACACGTTTCATGCCAAAATCACGGTCATGGAACGCCAAGCTTACTATTGCTCTCAGAGCTTCCATTGGGGTTTCAGAGTATTCAGGCTAAGTGAAGGAATTATTAATTCCGTAATTGACGTGGCCGATGATTAAAATATCGTTTGCCCCTAAATGAGGCATTGACTGGCTGCGTGGCTCAGCGGTGAAGTAGTCGCTCGCTGTGCCCAAGGTTGCAGGATCGAATCCCAGCGCAGTCAGTTGGCATTTAAGGGTGCGCAAATGTGAGCCAGCAGTGTCAATAGATTTACGAGTCAAAATTCCGGCACACCGTCTCTAAGAGTCACAGTTGTTAAGGGACCTAAAACCAATAACGTTATTATTATTATTATTATAGCTTGTCACTGTGGGTGAGTGGATAGCGTGTCGGTCTACTAAACCCCAAGATTGCAGGTTCGCTCCTGGCCGTGGTAAGTGATTTTTGAAAGGCGGCAAAAATACGGCACGCATGTCATACGATGTTGGCATGTGAAAGAACTCATTTGAATTCAGTTGGCCGTGTTCATAATGGCAAAATTAATCTCGGGAGTTTCCGCCAACACAAAGTTCCTCATTTCTCTACTAGAAAGCGCTATAGTGCTCAAGGAGATTAGATATCTAAACGCCTTGACTTTCATAGTGATTCAAGGAACAACGAAATTCGACATGCAAGCTACCCTCTGGGTGTCAAATTAGGAAGCTTGCAACCGGCACCGAGGCCATACGATATTATTATTATTATTATTAAATGAAGCAATAGCAAAAATGGTGTAGCGTGGAAGAGCTGCAAAAGGTTGGTTGGTTCCTTAGTTTGGGGGCTGCGACAACGCGGTCATGTAGCCCCGTGTAATTTGGGTGTGTGCAGAATTTGTCTGATAACCGGTGTTGATCGTGATGGTTGTATTAGTGTGTGTTATCTGTGATTCAGGTAGAAGGACTTCAGATGATCAATTTTTCAGGTAGTTCCTACTTTTGCTACCAAATGCTACCGTCCACGACATCTAGCTGTGAACTTGGCTACTAGATACCATCGAGCCAGCACCTGGCGAACTAATATAACGTAAACAAACTAACCTACAAAGTTTAGCTTCTAGAATTGTAGTTAGTGGAAAGTTCCGGGGGAAAGCATACTGAGGGATTTCTAACGCTCTTAAAAAATCCGAAGACTTCGGCCGGGTTTGAACCCGCTTATCTTGGTCATGGTAGCTCAGTATGCTACCAACTACGCCACCGAAGCCGCCGAGCTGCAAAAGGAGTGTGGTGAAAATTGTGCTGGTTCTAATAGTTATTTGAGACGAGGAAAAGGGACGCTCGTGGCCTGAAAGTAGGAACCACCCTAGCATTTGCTTGCAGAAGACACGAGGAAACCTTTTCAAGGATTGCCGAGTCTCAGTTTTGCCTCACGAGGCTGAGTGTACCCCTGTCTAGCCTTTACCATAATAATTTGGCCACCTGTGTAAATAATATCTTCACCCACGTACTTGTAGACATAGATTTAAAGTCTGAGTGTAAAGGATCTGACGATGATCGCTTGACGATCGAAACTGGTCATCCAAGTGAATTCATTAATCTCATAGCTTGCCACGGTGGGTGAGTGGATAGCGTGTCGGTCTACTAACCCCAAGATTGCAGGTTCGCCCCTGACCGTGGTAAGTGATTTTTGAAAGGCGGCAAAAATACGATACGCGTGTCATACGATGTTGGCATGTCAAAGAACCCATTTGAATTCAGTAGGCCGAGTTCATAATGCCAAAATTAATCTCGGGAGTTTCCGCCAGCACAAAGTTTCTCATTTCTCTACTAGAAAGCGCTATTGTGTTCAAGGAGATTAGATATCTAACATCTAACCTCCTTGACTTTCATAATCATGGAACTACGAAATTCGACATGCAAGCTACCCTCTGGGTGTCAAATAGCAAAGCTTGCATCAGGCATCCGAGGCCATACGATATTATTATTATTAATCTCATGTAATTTTGTTCAAGTTTAGGGAATAACACCTAGCCTATTACAATTGGGTAGACCTACAATCGTCTTGGCCGACTGACAATCATTTCAAATTTCCCATTGTTACAAGTGGGTATTCAATTTTTATTTAACCATGTGTTCAGTTAGCCAACTTTTGCGTTGTTGTTGTTGTTTTTGATTGATTTTAGGGGCTTTGTGACATCGTGGTCATGTAGCCCCGTGTACTTGGGTGTTTGTATATTTGTAATTCAGATGAGGATTGGGAAGGAGGCAGCCGTGGCCTTAAGCTAAGAACCATCCCGGCATTTACCTGGAGTAGAAGTGGGAAGCCACGGAAAACTACTTCCAGGCTGGCTGAGGTAGGAATCGAAACCGCCTCTTCTCAGTTTTGCCTCACGAAGCTGAGTGTACCCCGTTCCAGCTCTCAGACCCGAATTAAATTTCTTGGCAGAGCCGGGAATAGAACCCGGGCCTCCGCGGTGACAGTCAAGCATGCTAGCCCTACGTAACGAAGCGGACTTTAGCAAATGAGCAGAAATGGTAGGCTATAGTATTGAAGAACCGTGTCAGTTGTTGGTACAACAATAGCCTTGCACAGCGCTCAATATGTAGAATCGTTTACTGCAAGTCAGCTATTCAGTCAGTGACAGATCTTGATACGAACACGTCCTACATTGACACAGCTTCAACAGGACAGCTACAGCACGTCTAGCATTTAGTGGGCATTAACATACAGCAACCGGGTGAGTTAGCCGTGGTCGTTACGGCATGACTGCTGGCAGTCGCTCACATCCGGGAGGCGAGGAGGTTCGAATCCCCCCGCCGGCAACCTTGAAGATGGTCTTCTGTGGTTTCCCATCTTCCTTCCAGGCAAATACCGGGGTTGGTCCCTAACTATAGGCCACAGCCGCTACCTTCCAACTCCTCGACCTTCCATTCCAACTTTCCTCCCCAACGGTACTTGTAGCTCACCCATTGGGTGTCCGTCTCGAAGCAGCTACAAAACTGGCGAGCCGAACATGTCCTTGGACACTCCCGGCACTAAAAGCCATACGCTAAAAAAAACCATACAGCAAATAGGCCTAACACAAACTATGTTGACCTGTGTTATCACTAGTGGCGGATGTAGGATTTGCTTCTGGAGGGGGATGAGCTGAGTCAAATCAGAACAAATTGAGACTTTGATTTTGTGTTTGTTGCTTCCTACTTTTTCTTTTGTTTTTGAATTTTGTATTTTGGTTTCAGCTTTTTGTCTTAGGTTTTGTGTTTTCTGCTTTCGCTCTTTTATTGAATATAAAAGAGTGAGGATTTTCAATGATTCACAATCCGCATTGTATTCTATAAATTACAAATATAATTCTAACCCAATAGCTGTGTACATCAGGGCAACTGCTCAGGACTGCTCACATATATTCACATCATGGATAAGGGGACACACTGGATTGGCTGGCAATGAAAGAGCAGACCAATTAGCAAAATCAGCGGCTACGACACATCTTGAAATAACATATACACACATCAAAAAAAGTTTTGCATCACCTCGGTTCCAAGAGTTCCGGAACCTTTAAATACAAAGGGAATAGAGATCAACACAAACAACATTTCAGCTCGTTTTATTGCTCATGAGACCCATACATTGCATGTTGTACCATCATACAGCTAGACTTTCAGCATTTGTGGTCCAGATTGCAGTACACACCACTACCTCTAATACCCAGTAGCACGTCCTCTTGCATTGATGCATGCCTGTATTCGTCGTGGCATACTATCCACAAGTTCATCAAGACACTGTTGGTCCAAATTGTCCCACTCCTCAACGACAATTCGGCGTAAATCTCTCAGAGTGGTTGGTGGGTCAAGACGTCCATAAACAGCCCTTTTCAACATATCCCAGGCATGTTCGATAGGGTTCATGTCTAGCGAACATGCTGGCCACTGTAGTCGAGCGATGTCGTTATCTTGAAGGAACGCATTCACAAGATGTGCACGATGAGGTCGAGAATTGTCGTCCATGAAGACAAATGCCTCTCCAATATTCTGCCGATATGGGTGCACTATGGGTCGGAGGATGTCATTCAGGTATCGTAAAGCCGTTTCGGAGCCTTCCATGACCACCAGTGGCGTACGTCGGCCCCACATAATGCCACCCCAAAACATCAGGGAACCACCACCTTGCTGCACTCGCTGGACAGTGTGTCTAAGACGTTCAGCCTGACCAGGGTGCCTCCAAACACGTCTCCGACGATTGTCTGGTTGAAGGCATATGCGACACTCATCGGTGAAGAGAACGTGATGCCAATTCCGTGGGGTCCATTCAGCATGTTGTTGGGCCCATCTGTACCGCGCTGCATGGTGTCGGGGTTGCAAAGCTGGACCTCGCCATGGACGTCGGGAGTGAAGTTGCGCATCATGCAGCCTATTGCGCACAGTTTGAGTTGAAACACGACGTCCTGTGGCTGAACGAAACGCATTATTCAACGTGGTGGCATTGCTGTCAGGGTTCCTCCGAGCGGCAATCCGTAAGTAGCGGTCATCCACTACAGTAGTAGCCCTTGGGCGGCCTGAGCGAGGCCTGTCATCGACAGTTCCTGTATCTCTGTACCTCCTCCATGTCCGAACAACATCGCTTTGGTTCACTCTGAGACGCCTGGAAACTTCCCTTGTTGAGAGCCCTTCTTGACACAAAGTAACAATGCGGACGCGATCGAACTGCGGTATTGACCTTCTAGGCATGGTAGAACTACAGACAACATGAGCAGCGTACCTTCGTCCTGGTGGAATGACTGGAACTGATCGGCTGTCGTACCCCCTCCGTCTAATAGGCCCTGCTCATGCATGGTTGTTTACATCTTTGAGCAGTTTTAGTGACATCTATGAACAGTCAAAGGGACTGTATCTTGGATACAATATACACAGTCAACGTCTATATGCCGGAGATCTGGGAACCGAGGTGATGCAAAACTTTTTTTGATGTGTGTAGTAAGTCTCCAATATGTTACGTTAAAAGGCAGATAAGGAATTACATAGGTATGGTCTTGACCCGTTCTACATGCCATTGCCTTTCGATAGGGCTGTATTTCCTGATCTTTTCGATGTGTTTTGACTGGAGATTCTTGTTGTTAGGAATCGCAACATCAATCAAGGTAGTTTGATTCATGTTCTTGCTGACGACCACCAGATCCGGCCTGTTGTGTGATACCGATTGATCAGTCAGAATAGTGACATCACGTCGCCTAAGCAGAACCATACGGGGCGATCGAAGGGCTTCTATGAGTCAGATCACCGCCCAATTGAATGTTGGGAGTCAGGGACCCATTTCTTGTCGAGTCGATGCCTCGCCGTATTGCTGCCGCTTTGAGGGCTCGCGGAGAAGCAACTCGTTATTAACATCATATCATTCCATACGCGAAGGTGTATATTTCACAAAACTCAAGCTCCTAAACCAGAGGGCTACGACACATCTTGAAATAACATATAGTAAGTCTCCAATATGTTACGTTAAAAGGCAGATAAGGAATTACATACTACACGAATGGAATATCGCATGGACATGTAGCCTGAAAGGATCTGCAACAAGAGAAATATTCTTCCCGGAAGTACAAAATCGACTGTCATCAAAATTATTTGAGCCAAAATTTGTCCTCACACAATTTTTAACTGGTCATGGAAAATTCAAGTCTTATTTTGAACGTTTAAAAATAGCAACAGACGACTATTCATGTTTTTGTGGATTGCCTCAATCGGTGTATCACCTTACATTTGAGTGTCCTGTTTTTGAAAAGGAAAGATACTATTTACAATGCCACCTTAATAGCTGTAACCTGGAACTTTCAAAACCGCTGCACCATATTTTCAAGAGGCAGTGCTGTTTAGGACAATTTCTCACTTTCATCAACAACATTTTTGGAAATTATGTTAGTAATATTTGTATTTGCTTTGTTTTTAATCTACAACCCTAATGTACCTCTGGTAAAATAGGGTTCCTGTATTTTTTGGATATTTAATAATAATAATAATATTGAATACAACTATGTGTCTTATTATTTTGGTTTTGTTTTTGTTGTTGCTTTGCTTTGGTTTTGGAATTTTGCTTTTTGGTTTCAGTTTTTTGATTTTGGTTTTGTGTTTGTTTTCTGCTTTTGTTTTTGAATGTAACTGTGTTTTATATTTTGGTTTTGTTTTCGTTGTCTGCTTTTGAATTTTGTTTTTGGTTTCAGGTTTTTGGTTATGTCTTTATATTCTGCATTTGATTTTGTTTTTGAATTTTGCTTTTTGGTTTCAGTTTTTTGTTTTTGGTTTTGAGTTTGTTTTCTGATTTTGCTTTTCTTTTTCAAAATTGTCTTTACTTTCTGTTTTGGTCATGTCTTTTTAGCCTACTTTCGATTTTTGCAAAAAATGAAAGTAGACTTATGAGATCAACACAGGGCCAAAAATTGTGTGTGTGTGTACTCTGAATGTCTGTCCCCAACTCCCCCCCCCCCCCCCTGTCAATTCCAACCAAAACGTAAAGGCGGCCACTCAAATGGTCAAAACTTAAAATTAAATTACGACCAAACTAATCATCGGATCATTACCGAATTTGTTAACAACATATCTTCGTATGGGACGCATCTTGTGCCCAAACTACAAGGTCATCAACCGTACCACTTCAGGATGGCAGCCGTGTGAATTATGCAAACTTTATAATCCATAACATGGGACCCACCAGTTCCGATTATCGAACCAAGAATCGTTTAAACTGTTCTAACGGGCGTGGCCCGTTCGAAATTAAAAGTTTATTTTGTAATATTTAAGTAGTGTTGAAGTGACTTTAAAAAGCTGAGTCGTCTCGGTTATTTGGCAAGATGGCAGCTGATCTCTAGTTTAGTCCAAGTCATTATTTGCTAAAACGTTGTATGTAAATTGGTTGATAAACGCTTGCATAGTGTGTGCACGATTGGCTGTGAGGTTAGGTCTTTGGTCTTACGCCCGGCTGGCCGGGGTTCCAATCCTATCAGAGTTGATTTTTTTGCTTAAATTCTTTTATATTTATTGTTTCTTGAGTACGGTACTGAGACGTTATAAAATAAAGCGTTTTATGGTGTATTTTGCAATAGAAAAAATATATATAATTAAAACAAAATTCTCCACCGGTGTGGCTTGTACTAGCAAATAGTTGAAATATGCAGGAGCTAACCACAGCCTTCTAGATGCGAGCTGCGCTCTTTACCGGCCAGTTAGTGAACCCATGCCTACAGTATAATATTGAAAAGTTTCTTCTTGTTGCCGATAGAACGCACACATCTCAAGAATAGGCGCGATTACAAATTAGCTGTGTAATAGGTAGGTATATTAAATATGTTTTTCCCAGTGGTACGTCAAGAGCAACGAAGTTTCAATTATTGTAAGTAGTCTGTGTTAATATACAAAATACCTACGTTGTTTGGAGTGTTTGCTGATGAAATTGCAAAATGCTGGGATAAATTATAAAGCATGGTTTGAACGCCACTGCTCAAATCCAGTATGCCAATTTGCACTTCGAATAGGAAGAAAATAGGAGGTGATAAGGACAAAGAGTTATAACTATACTCATACATTTAGGATAAAGTAGGCTATATGTACTTTCCTGAACATCTTGTTTTTGTTTTTGCTTTGTGTGTGGAGGGGGGAGGCAAAATAAGATGCAAGGCAATGAAAGCAAATCTACAAGTTTTCGTGTTTGAACCCTATAGCATTTGCATTTGCTCAGAAATGAACAGTTTTGGTGGATGTTACACTCGTAAAAATAAATTTTATCGACTACGTCTTCAAATCTCCTATGAGAAAACTGAATATATGGAGTGCAGACACCAAAATGAGAAATATATGGCAGTAAATCATGGGAAGATTAAGAGGACAGAGACGTTTAAATACCTGGGGGAATGGATCCAACCCATCGGACAGGATAAGGAAGCAATCAAAGGAAGAACCAGGAAACTGGACCTGACCTACAAACTAACACAGAATAAATACAACAAACGAGCTTTATCATACAAGGCAAAAATCAGACACTACAAATCGGTAGTACAACCTGAAAGATTGTATACTAACTTCAGAGTGTCTGATTTTTAAGTAAAAAGGGAGAATTTCAAATACGCTACTATAAAAGAAAGAAAGATTCCGAGAAAAATACTTGGACCACAGAAGGTTAGTGATAGGACATGGAAGAAGAGGATAAATTAAGAACTTAACGAGTGTACTGAAAAGATCACAGACGTAATGAAAAAGCGGAGGCTAAAGTTCTACGGACATTTACTACGAAAGGATGAAGGCAGGCTGACCAAAAGGATCTTCAGCAACATCATGGGGTTAAGGGTCACATCTAAATGGGTAGATGAGGTGAAGAGGGATGCAGCGGAAGTTTGAATTACTCCACCGATGGCCCACGATAGAAGAGAGTTCCGCAGTCGAGTTGACGGAGTAAAATCATTTCAGGAGAAACCACCAAGCAGGAGGCACAAACGAATTATTTCCGAGGAGGAGAGAAAACAAAGAAGTGACAGAATGAAGAAGTTCTGGGAAGAGAAGAGAAAGAAAGCCAGTAAGTCTGGAATCCTTGCGGTCCATAGTTGGCCAAATTCGAGGTTTTGTTTAGTTTTGTTTTTAACGAAGATATTCCAATCGTTTGTAAACAATCCGAAAATTGTGTTCTTAAATAAAAATTGCATCAAATTAGGTTTTCTATTAATTACTTGGCTCTGGGGAGGATTGAACCCCCGTAGTTACGCCACTGGTTATCACTGAGGGAGTTGTAGTTGGATCAGTTAACTACAGCCACAGACCAAAGACTTAAAAGACTTATATTCCCTCATTTGATTCTAATGCCGAGCCAACTATTAATCATTCTTGAAGTAGAGGATTCTTAACATCTGCAACAGGTATCACATAACCAACTTGTCCTTTAGGTCAGTTCAAGGGACGCAGAAGGGTGGCGTGACGACATGCGACATGTTCTTAAATGTAATCTCAGCATCAATACAGACCACGCAACGGTATCAATGTACTATACGTGTCACGAGGGTGCAAACATGAACTCAACATGACACACAACACTAATCATAAGGTTAGTCTGCAAGCTTCTATTTATTATAGAGGGCGCCAGGAAATGTTCTCCGTAGTGACTACGGGCTACTGGGAGAGCTAGCATCAGCACTGTCCGTCCACCAGCTCGTGGTCTCAGGGGGCTGAAGGGAAGAGGAGAGACATTCCAACTGCGTTGATTGAGTGGACGTGCCGCTGCAGGTATTGCCAACTCAGCACCGATATTATTCACGCTATGGTCACTCACTGCTACTTTCGTTTAGTTTCAATTGTGAAATCGTACGGGTGAGAGGTAGGTTGGCACTATTGTCGTTCGCGCAGAGGCCAGCTGTCTGCAGCTGACTCATTGCATTCCTGCCACGGACCTTAAGCTGGTGGACGGACAGTAGTTACGTTGGCAGCAGGCCTGTCGCTTGTATCAAAACAAACAAACAAGCAAACAGTAAACTTTGTACTCACCACAGCCAGTCATAACACATGCTGGAAGTGCTGATGACACACACGCTCGCTAATTGCAATACACAGTGACGATTTCGTCAGCCTACAGCCCACACGTGTGGGATTCATCCTGTCAAGGACACCGTGCTACCAATGAAAGTGCTGATGCTCGCTCTGGCAGAAGCCCGTACTCACTGCGGAGAACATTTCCTGGCGCCCTCTATATGAATCGCAGCCAATGGCCATTTCAATTGAACAATTCCACAGAAAGGGAACCTGTTGACATCAAATATAGATTTAGGAATTAGGAAGTCATTTTTGAAGGCTCTTGTCTGGAGCGTGGCACGCTATGGAAGTGATACTTGGACTATTGGTGCAGCAGAAAAGAGGAGAATTGGAGCATTTGAAATGTGCTGTTACAGGAGAATGATGAAGATCAGATGGGTAGATATGGTTACAAACGAAGATGCATTAGGACTAGCGGGAGAGGAGAGATGTTTCTGGTGGCTGCTAATGAAGAGAAGAAATAGGTTGATAGGACACATACTAAGACACCCAGGAATAGCAAGCTTAGTTACGGAAGGAAGGGTCGAGGACAAGAACTGTAAGGGTAGACAAAGGTTAGAATATGTTAAACAGATTGCCTCGGATGTAGGGTGTGGTAGCTATGTAGAGATGAAACGATTAGCTCAGGACAGGGAGACATGGAGGGATGCATGAAACCAGTCAAAAGACTGAACTTTCAAACAACAACAACAACAACAACAACAACAACAACAACAACGAGCACCCTCCTGCCATCGCTCCCATGGATCTCAGCAATCATTCTTGCTACCCTCATATTAGTTACCTCTAGCTTATGTATGCAATTTCCTGAATCCATCCAATTCCCACTTCCATATGCCAAGGTCGGATAGGGAGAATTCCGTCGCAGAATACTGTAGATCGCAACTGAGAACTCATTGCTTTTCTAAACCTTGACTATCCCTTCCACTATACACAGTGTAAGTACTCTCTTCATAGGTGAATTCTAACCATGAAATATGGGCGTGTAATAACAAAACACGCTGGTTGGTTGGTTCCTCAGTTTAGGGGCTGCGACAACGCGGTCATTTAGCAGCGTGTACTTTGGGTGTGTAGAATCTGTCTGATAACCGGTGTTTATTGGCAACTCCAGCTATCTGATATGACATCTAGCGGTAAAAATGAGAAACTTACCAAGTAGGGTACATTTGTCACGTGGTGACTGTTTGTATATGGTTTCTTGTATTGGTAAACAGATCGTGGTAAATTGTTCGTGTCTTTATACATAAGTAATAAGTTTTACTCGTTGATAGAGTGAAAAATGAGTAAAAGCAAAGTGTATTGCTCAGTTTACGGCTGTAAGTCGATGTATAAGAGGGCTGCGGATATACGTTTTCATCACTTTCCAAAAGATGCAAATAGCAATAGCCGAAATGTGATGATACCTAATAATACCTAATACCTAATAATAATACCTTTCCACCCCGGGAAGGATCTAACACTTGTCGTGGTAGACAGACAGAAGACCTGCGACGTAAAGCCAGCGAAGGTTATTCAGTTTAAAAACAGCTGTTACGATGGGCGCGCTGGAAAGATTGAAGTTACTTGAATAATTAATTAAATAATTAATTATTGGCTGCTTGGTAGGGAGAAGGGATGAGTTTAACTTGTATTAAATCTCGTGGGGCGACAGGAATTGCTTGATTTGGATGGTTAAAAGGTGGGTTTGGTGTTGAATATTTGAATGGTAGCGGAATCACTCATTCTACAGTGCCCACAGGGAGGCAAATTAGGCCTATATGACTCGTAGTGGAATAGCTCGAATATCGAAGAACTTAGCGATTACGAGGTGTAGGCTTGGCGGAAAGGCTGGCGGATCATCAGTTTGACATCAATTCACGATATAAGTCGGAGCTTGGAACAGTGGCGTCTGGTTTGCGTGGATGCCAGTCTCGGAATGATAAAAGTAGCACAGCTTCGTTGTGTTATTTATTTGTTTATGTACCGTATTTCTCTATTTGAATGTCCTCGGCGTTGACTCAGGATCGACATTTACATTAGATTGCGCATAATAGTACCGAAATAATGTCCGAAGTGTAGCCCTGTGTAAATTTGAATCAGCTGATCTACATCAACCATAAAAACTGATGCTTGATAATATGCAAATGACACCAAAAAATCCAGTGGAACACACAAATTAGATCACGTGTATCGCACAGTTATAGGCCTACATATATACAATTAAAAATAACACTGTCATTACTTTAGAGACCACATTTACTGATTATAACCGAAAAATAAAAAGTGTTCCATATCAAACACGTGTTATTGAGTATTTTAAACCCTACTTATCCAGACCGACCGCAGCGCCCCAAGTGTTAGTTTGAGTTGCCAATTGTGATGGCTGTATTAGTGTGTGTTATCCGTTTTTAATTCAAGTAAGGACAGCATACATTAGATTTTCAAGTATTACTAAGTTTTGCTACAAAGCGCCACCGTCAACGACCAACTAGAACTGAACTTTGTTACTAGATGCCACCGCATCTCAAAAATAACCTATAATTTAGCTTCACACAATTGTAATTAGTGGGAGGTTCTTTATCATGCCGAAGGCATACTGAGGGATTTTTAACGCTCTTAAAAATCCGACGACTTCGACCGGGTTTGAACCCGCGACCTTGGACATAGAAGCTCAGCATGCTACCGACTACGCCCCCGAAGCCACAACAAAACACACTGTAAGTTATATTGGTTATAAAATTGTTCTACTGTGCACTCACACTAGAAAAAAAACTACCCAACACTCGGCCCAACAGATTCATGTCACAACATTCCTCAAGATTTAGCTGGTGCTCCACGATTTGGAAGAGTCTGATGTAAGAGGAAAAGAATCCACGGAGGAACTCAGACCGTGCATGCCAGAGTTAATCAAGCGCACCGTGGGGCGATCTTATCAAGGGGAGTGGCAATGGCGTGTTACTGTTCCACAGGGAGCAGACTTAGGTCCAAGGAAAGCATACTGATCAGCTTCTTCAAAGGGGGCAGTCAGTGTCATCAACCTCACTATCATATGTCGGCTCATTTCTGGGACTGTTGCTCTTGCGTGTCGTGCCAACAAACTTAACCCAAACCAGCACGGCGCCCACAACGTGGAGAACGGCCAAACCTAAACCACGAACACGCCACAATCTAATACTTTTGATGTGTAACATCTTTCCACACGGTTGCTGGATATTTTTTGCGGGAGTGATTTTGGAAATGGGATGGAAATTGGACGGAAATGTGTAAGAGGAAACATCGCATACGGTTTACTTTAAGGTTTGGAGGCCCCATTAAAGATATTCCTACCATAAATCCTCTTTATGTTGTCGTTCCTTTGTGTGAACATATTCATTATATCATATTAGCTGAAAACAATTATGATTTAATAAATCTTCATACTTTCGCTGTATTCTCATTTAATGTCAGCCTTCGAGGTACTGTCGACAAACATACAGCCCTATGTGGAATGTATATCGCATACGGTTTACTTCAAGGTTTGGAGGCCCCATTAAATATGTTCCTACAATAAATCATTGGTACCACGACGTACCTCACGCATGTGCACCGGTCAGGATTTGGCACTGGCGTTTTACAAGTAATTTAATTTCAATGACCAACACAGCTCACGGTTAACAAGGGATTTGCGCTCCCGGCAAAACTAGGCCATCGGCTTTTTAATATCGCGCGAATCAATAATGCTAGGGACTTTTATGAGTTGTCCTAGGAGTCTGGGTGACGCCCCCCTCCCGTTTTAATATCCCCTTCTTAATTTAACCAAAGGACCAAAAACTAAAGGGTCGTCGGCTTTTTAATATGTCGCGAACAAAAATGCTATATGAGGTGTTGTAGGACTCGGGGTGCCCACCCTTTTTTTTCGTGATTTTGTGATTTGCAGAGATGAGAAAATCCAAAGCAGAATATATGCAAAATTATCGACAGTAGAAACGTGAGAAAAAATTAAAAATTGGAGTACAGCCGAAAAAAATTGACTTCACATATATTTCATTTCAATTTCATAGTAGGATAACATGTCACATGTTACACAATCATCATATGCGACCACTGTAGGGCTCGTAATTTTTTGTCTGTGTCATTCCGTACACTTCGCTAAATTCGCAAGTGTAAATTCCAGTATAATTTGTTAAGGATTGTATTATTATCTACCAAATCGCCTGTTATCACCTCTTAACAGTGGCGTGACTAGGGTTTGCTTCTGGGGGGGATGAGCTGCGTCAAAATTATATTAGGATAGGGGTTTCGGATATAATGAACCATAATGAAAGCAAATTTCTTGCGGCGGACGCGGACACTCCAAGACACCTGCTCATCTGCCCTCTTCTGGACAATCCCTGCACTATGGAGGATGTTTATAGACGAAGTGACAAGGCCATTGCGGCAGCTCAACTTTGTATTTGTTAACCGGACTCGGAAACGAATGAAAGCAAATACAGGGTCTTTCATATAAAGTAAGAACGGCGAGCGGCGGTTTTGTCATTCGCTGCTGAAGCCGGCTTGGCCGAGCTTGTGACGCGCCACGGCCCCCTGCTGTAGTATTGAAAGCGTGTGCATAGTACAAACGTGACCTTGCAATAAGCGTGCAGGTGTTGTCAGTCGCCAGTCTGAACCTCAGATGCTAACATGTTGCGACAGTTATCATTGCAATATCGTATTTTTTTATGTAAAACTTATTTTAAGTACGATTCGGCTCGGCGGGTACGTGATGCATTTGTTCAGCAATTTCCTGATGAAGTGCCACCTTCACTAGCACATATTCACGTAATTGTAACTAACTTTGACACTACTGGTTCAGTGCTCAATAAAAAACACAAAATACAAAAATCAGAAAAAATACAGTGGCATGACTCACTCGCGTCAGCCAAAATGTGGTTACCAGATACAATGCCTGTATAACCCAGGAAGGACGACACTTCCAGCAAAATTTATAAGGTAATATTTCATAGAGGATTGTACACACGCTTAAAGCAGGGGGCCATGGCTCGCCAAAAGCTCGGTCAAGGCCACCACACTAGCGGATAACAAACCCGCCGCTTGGCGTTCTTACTTTATATGAAAGACCCTGTATATCATAATATCTATATATTACTTCGTGTTGGACTTCATTAGCATTTGATACATTGTAATTGCAATTATCAATTTGCAAATGAGGATGCTAATTGTTGTCTTAAGGGGCCTAACATCTAGGTTATCGGCCCCTAATGGTTTGGGTATTAGTCAAGATGAGATGAGAAAGAAAACTATAACTAATACTAACTACGAACTTACATACTAGAAGAAGAAATGTTAAGCAAATCGAAAATAAGGCAAATAAAGGACAGGATGAAAAGAAATGCCCTCAACCTTCGGAGAATGAGGATTGAGGGACTTTGAAGCAAGGAGAGCCATGAAAGGCAGGAAGGAAAGGGAATGAGGAGAGGCCCCGCCCCAAGGCCAGGGGAAAAAGGGGACAAAACGGACCGAGCTCAGGAATCCCTCGGGGTCGCTCTCAAACTCACCAGCCGTGAGCCCTTGAGGGCGTAGCACTATCCAGGGTACACCAGAAGTGGTGGGGATACATACACCCTGCCTCCTTGAGGGCCTTGTGCAGAAGGCAGGAGATAACACGAAAAGAAAAGGAAGAATGAAGGTATCAGGAAAGATGAGACAAGGGCCAATTAAGGCGGGAAAGTGAAAGACTCGCCTAGGCCTCTTGATACCCTTATACCGTCGGGGTCGGAAGAGAACAAGAGTTGACCAAGCGAGGTCGACAGGAAATAAGACGGAGAGGAGCCCGGCACAAGTAAGTGGAAGCAATGCCAGACTCAGCCGAGGTCCCGTGGTCGCCAACCCAAGTCCCACTAGATGTGAGCCCCTGAGGGGCAATTGGCAAATACTCGAAAATGAACAGTTTTGTCGATATTAAATTATAAAGTCCAGTTCTCTTCGTGAAATCGTCTGGCTCTTTGTGTTCCCCGTCATTGCATATACAGTAATCTCTTCTAGTATAAAACAAAGTCGACGATTCTTGGATGTCACGGGTAATCTCGAGAACCACAGGATGGAATTTGATGCGGTTTTCACCATTCTGTAAAGGATATTTCGATGAAGGTTTCTGTAGAAAATAATTTATTTATGATCAAAGGAAGCCAAGTAGTAATGATTTCAGTGAAAAAGTCGAGAAGAAACTGGCATCCGTGCGCTTTTTGAGCTTACGCTGGGCAAACCGTTAAAAATATCAATATACTATGAGTAAGAATTGTTCAGCATGAAAAGTTCTACAAAAAAGTCCGTGAAAGCATATCTCTCTTCAAAACATCGCCCACTATAAGTGTTTTTAAGTTTTCATTTCTTCCGACAATCTCCATTCAATTACTGAGGCAACAGTTTACGAGCTAGCACGTAATGCATTCATAACTGTTCCCGGGCGAAGCCTGGGCGGATTGCTAGTACGCTAATAAATTACAGCTTCAACTTAAGCTTCAATCAAAAGACGAATACAGCTAAACACAATATTATCCACTTCCCAAAATGACACTCGCACTCTGACTCAAACAGAAGGGCAACTGACAAGTGGCGTATTTTTGGAAAGGGATGAGGAAAGATAGTGCCACATCCATCTCACTGCCCCTCCTCTGGCTAACTGAACATATACCCAATAATAACTAGCGGACCCGTGCAAGAACTCTCGCAAGTGTATAAACCACCCGCCTTGCTTTACTGTTATGCGGGCTTCTATAAATATGTTTATTTGTTTAAACGCACTTTTTAAACAAATTGTTGATATTTATGTAATCAGAGAGCAATTCATCACTGCTGGTGGTTGTGTGCGCCCCATGTGTACAGACTACCCGCCCGTCTCTAGTGCTATGCGGCCGTACGAGACTCAGTTCTGCCAGGGGCTATGGTCTTGTTTATTTGTTTAAAACAAGATCATCCCGTCATTGCGCTCGGGGAGCAGTGGGCAGTCAGACTAGCGCTCCTTCCCCCCACCACCACTACTACACTGTGGCAGCGAGGAGACCTGAGACAAACGGACGATGCTCGGACCGCGCTGACTACTACGTACAGTCGTGCGGCCGACGGCTTTTGTGGGTTTGTTGACATCATATTGATAGAGCTGTTTTGCCATAAAAATATACCGCATATACAAATCGAATGGCATTCCGATGTATGGAGTGTGCAGGAAACGAACACAAGTGTTGAGTAACGAATATTGTGATTTATTCCAAACTGAAATCTGAACATATTAGAGAGGAAAATTCAGCAACATTTTACCAATATGAACAAATAATACAGACCGTGAAAGACTTTTGCTCCGTCGTTTTTACGAGCTTTTAGTTTTGGAGGAAACAATCTTCTCCAAATTGGGTACAATATTTCAGGACACAGCTATTCGTAAACAATTGCGCCAGTTTCTATCGCCCATTGTACCACGATGTTTACTTTTGGTAAGCTTAAGAACTGCAAAGAAACGCTCACAAATGTACGTTGAGACAAACATTGCTCACTTCGGTGCGGCGGGCAGACTGCGCTCTCAGCCAGCGAATTGCTCCCACCACTACCTTCCACCAAAGCGCTCTGAGCACTGGCTTAGAGCGCGGCCGGAGCGCTGTGTGGATGGCCCAGGTTTAAAAGCACTTTATAGACAAATACATATATTTCCGTTGACTTTTCATAAAACGCAAGATTTCTTCTTTATTATTAAGACGATTTGGAAGATTTTGGTACAAACCACACATTCTAACTCCCTCTGGTTTAGGTGTTTGAGTTTTGTGAAATATACACCTTAGCGTATTAAATAATACGATTGTAACATTATCGACTTAAGGTGGAATAAATAGATTACATGCCATTTGGCATTCACTTGATTCAACCGTCGATAAGGAAAAATATGGAATACAGATTATATGGGATCACGTAACACTCGCAGACCTCCAATCAGTAGAAAAAGTGAAGGCAATGTTTATTAAAAGAGCTCTCTGTGTTGGAATAAACACACAGTCGAGACTGGTATATGAAATGGCCAAAGAGACTTTCTATATGGATGACATAAAGGCAAGGTTCTTACTACCATCCACTCAAAATAGTACCAAGGTACTTGAAGAGAGAAGACAAAAAAGGGAGGCTTGAATTTTATTGTACAGGCGCCATGTGGGACCGACAATGGACGGAGGCAAATCAAGAATTAAGGCGTCATCACTAGTTTAGCGGTTCATGGATATCACCACAAACTATGTGCGACGACACATTTCCATGAAGCAGGAAAGGAGTGAGTGTGTACTTTGTGCGGTAAAGGATGTGAACGCTATCACATTAACCGATGCAAAAATAGGACAAAATCAGTTTTTAGAGTAGAGCAAAGATCTATAGACTAAAGAACCAACATTAATTGTATTTTGGCCATTCGGCAGCAATTAAATTTATTTAAGTTCCTATTCAATGCACAAAATGTATTAATAGTTACAGAAATTTGGGAACTCAGTCCTAGTATCCCGTAAGTGCCATCGGACTGAGAGGATATCGAACCAGTTATCGTAGGGTTTGAAGGCCAACTGCGTCACACAGTCCAACTATCTTATAAACTGATGAGTTTGCAACTATACCCCCCGATTACATTGTGGGCCTGCAAAATGAAATCAAACGAGTCCTCGTTACGCTTCAAAGGAGATGTAATTAAATAAGTTCCCATTATGTGAGCTATTATTGGAACGGGCTCAGTGAAGTGACTTGAACGAGAAGGCACCGAAGGACAGTAGAATGAGGTGCGGAGAGCATGCGCGAATCCAACGCATGGCCAGATAGGAAGGTGCAATGTGTGGGTCGCCTACTTTGGGAATAATAATAATAATAATAATAATAATAATAATTTTAGAATCTTTTGTATCATTGCGGTCTGGAAAATAGGTAGCCCATAGTGAACAACAATGCCTGTGTCATGAATGGATCATATAATGTATAGACTATTAAATAATACAAAATATGTATTGTTAATGATATTTCAATGATTTAATAACATTAGACAAGGTATTATTCACTGAGATTCACAGTTGACATTGCATTTTAGTGAGTATGGCTGAGCACTGAGAGCTATCTGCCCTCTATCTCAAAAACGGTTGGGCGTATGAAATTGTGTTTCAAACAAAATTTGTCGCAAATATGCTCTACAATTTTTATAATAATTTGTAACATCATTGGAGTTATAGAAACAGAGATAATCGCAAAAAACTGTTTTTTGTAACTTTGACCTTGAATAACTTACGGCGCGGACACAAGATTTTATGAGACTTTTGAGACAACTTTTATAACACCAAAATGAAGGTGTATACGAGTTTACAGCTTGTTATCTCTCATTCCGAGGTTGACCCATTTTTTGCAAAGTGACTTGACTACATTGCCAATGCGAGAATTAGAGTGTCCGGTTATAACTCACACCGGTTATCAGACAGATTCTACACATACCCTTAGTACACGGAGCTACATGACCGCGATGTCGCAGCCCCTAAGCTGAGGAACCAACCAACCAACTCTATAAGATTTTTTTAACATGCCAGGAAGTTGTTTAACGGTTAACTGCTGAATCACCCTGTACCTCAGCTGTAAGGAGTTTAGCGATGTTTAGAGGACTGAATATTTTAGAAGGGAGGCCAATGCTTGCAAAGCGAGCTTGGCTTTATAGGCACAGCAAGAAGAAACATCATAAATAATTCGGAGCAGTGAGGATGTAGAATGAGGCTTAATGGATTTGATCTCCATAAACCCACAACAAAACTTTGGATTGCTTAACCAGTTGCAGGACCAAGAATAGCGTTCCTTAAACTTAAAATATTTCACTTAAGAGTTGGGAGAAACATGAAATGTTATTTAACTTCACGTTACAGACAGAGAACGTCATAGGCTTCGAGTCACCTCATGGTAGCGGACAAAGCCGAAGCGGTACGATCGGTTACGAAATGACAAGCGCGCCTCTTAGTATTGTATCTCGGATCTTTGGCCATAATAGTGTCTTATTGGATTTAAATAAGGGAATGTTCATATCAGGAGAACTTAAAAGTTCTTCATAAACATGCAGCATTCTTAAAGGCGATATTATCTGCAATCCGCAACCAAAACTGACAAGAACCCATGACCAAAACCCAAGAAATGCCACAAAAGAGAGAAATTGTTCCACAGAGAAGACTCCTTTTCTACCAAATAGATCGTCTCATTGCGAAAACCTGATGTAACGGAAGCCAGGATCGTCGCGATTTCTTTGCTAAAGGCAGAAAACCAGCAATTAGTGCTACTGAGAATGACGAAATGTCCAATTTTGTATAACAGTTATGTACTTACTTACTTACTTTCAGTGTCCGGGAGACACACTAAATTCTTCCTTTCCAGAACTCTGCAGCTCTTATCCCTCGGTCTGTGGCCAACATAAGGTCTTCCTGGCTGCAGGTTTCATTAAGATCTTTGCACGTGAGCAGGTGTTGTGGAGTCTGGATTTCTCCACAGGCACATTGTGGATCTTCTGCATAACCTCACTTCACAAGGTTGCTACGACACTTAGGCACTCCTGTTCTCATCCGGTTTAAGGACCTCCAGGTGGTATAAGGCAAATGACTACCACTGCTCAGTTCTTCTTTAGGGGTAAACCCCTCTGGTACTACTTGTTTCCAGAGTGACACACGCCGGACGTCTGGCTTGGTATGGAGGGGTACTGTTCTCTTAATAAAACTCCTCCTGGATCTTAGGCGAGGAGTGGTCACCTTGTGGTTGAACATAGAATGTCTGGGATCTGTTTCAAGCTTTTGTCTCTCTTTCTCTGCTGCCACCCTGCGTCGAATAACTGGAGGTGCAATGTCAGCGAGAGGGTAGATCTTCTGCACTGGAGTAGGTCTCAGACATCCAGTGACAATACGTGTGGACTCGTTAAGAGCTATGTCCACTTGCTTGGTATGGGCAGATGCTCCCCACACTGATGATCCGTACTCTCCTGCTGCAAAGCAAAGTCCCAATGCTGTTGAACGTAGAACCTGAGGGTTCGCTCCCCATGTTGAACCTATCAACTTCCACATTATGCTATTTCTTGAGCTGTTCTTGCACTTCAATTCTCTACAATGTTTCCTGAAGCTGAGGGTACGATCAAGCTTGATTCCCAAATATCGAGGCGTTTCACAGCTTTCGAGTGTCACTCCTTTCCAGACAACATTCAACTTTCTCCGGGCCTCTTTGTTGCGAAGATGAAATGCGCATACTTGTGTCTTTCCAGGGTTAGGTTTCAGGTGATTCTGGGTGTAATAATTGTCTAATCTCTCAAGAGCATTGGACAGTTTTCCCTCCACCTCTTCAAAGCTCCTACCCTGTACAGCAATAGCGGTGTCATCCGCATAAATAAATCGCCTGGCCTCTAAATATTCTGGCTGGTCATTTGTATAAATGTTGAATAGTAATGGGGATAACACAAACAGTTATGTGATAAGTTGTATGTTAGGTAGATTTCACTAAAAATGTTTCGACTTCCGGAAAACTTGGACATATCTTCGCGTTACACATCCCCCATACCCCAAAACCACAGTCAGTTCAAAAGTTTATATATAATCTATGATTGTATATATGTATGTATATCACTTTCTTGTGGACATGATACCTACCGCAATTTTGCACCAATCACTTTGAATTGTATACACAATTTATGTCCCTTTAAAATCTCGGTCGAGTTCGTTAATGGGCAAAATTGGACGAGGAGGGTGAAATACTTCGATGGCCAGTTTCGATTGTCAAGCGATCATCATCAGACCCATTACACTTAGGCTATTAAATTAATCCATGGGTTTTCTTTTTGGTAAACTATGATATTAATAGCCCAAGTGTAATGGGTCTGATGATCGCTTGACGATCGAAACTGGTCATCTAAGTGTATTTATTAATCTCTTGTAATTTAAGTAAAAATTCAGACTTTCACGACCGGCGTTGAAATAGTAATGGCTGTTTCGCGGGCTTCCTATCTCTTGTAATTTCTTTTTCATTATTAAAGAATAATCCATCACAATTGGGTACAATCGTGTAAACCGACTGAAAAACATCAAATTACGAAATTATTAAAGTTTTGTAAATTTAGATGTCAGAAAGTTAATGTGTAATCGAAACACATTTGATCCATCTATCCGCTAGGCCTCCTGCAATTAGATTATTGATATAAAGTCACATAATATTTGGTGAAATGTCAGTTAATGATAATTGTTGTCATAAGGGGCCTAAGATATATGTTAGTTTTGAGAGTGAATATTTTTTGAATATTTCGTTGTTGTTTCAGTCTCCTTTTTTTTTTTTTTTTTGACTGGTTTGATGCAGCTCTCCTCCCTGCCTCCCTAACCTAAGCTAATGGTTTCGTCTCTACATAGCTACCACCCCTTACATCCGGGGCGATCTGTTTAACATATTCTTACCTTGGTGTACCCCTACAGTTCTTATCCCAACCCTTCCTTCCATAACTAAATTGGCTATTTCTGGGTGTTCTAGCAACCTATCTCTTCTCTTCATTCGCAGTCGCCAGAAACAGCTCTCCTCTCCCACTCGTATTAACATCTCTTCATTTGTAACCATATCTACCCATCGATCATCCTGTAACTCATTTCAAATGCTTCCATTCCCCTCTTTTCTGCTGAACCAACAGACCAAGTTTCACTTCCATAGAGCGCCACGATCCAGACAAAGGCTTTCAAAAATTACTTCCTAATACCTAAATCTATAGAAATGCTTTCCATGTATGAGCCAACCTACTTTTTATATCCTCTTAACTTCGTCCATCAGTGGTTGTTTTGCTTTCTAAGGAACAGAAGTCTCCAACTTCCTTTAGCTTTTCACATGGCAATTTTACGTCCATAGAGATTTCTGACTTCTTCCGACTGCATTCCATTCGTCTCATAGACATGTTTAAATACCGTAACGAAACCATATTTTAAATGATCTTGTCGACATCGTCGTTACGCTGGGGTCTGGCGTTACGTTACGCTGACGGGACGAAATGTACCCAGATGCACTGAGGTGTGTGACTTCATAGTACTGCTTGGTGCATGTGTTCCCCGACAATCACTACTTCGTTAGTATAAGACAAAAGTCCCCGATTCTTGGATGTCACGGGTAATCTCGAGAACCACTGGATGGATTTTGATGCGGTTTTCACCATTCTTTAAAGGATATCTCGAGGAAAGATTCTGTAGAAAATAATGTATGTATGATCAAAGGAAGCCAAGCAGTAACGATTTCAGTGAAAAAGTCGAATACAAACTAGGCGTCCGTGCGCTTCTTAAGCTTACGCTGGGCAAACCGTTAAAAATATCAATATACTATGAGCGTAAGAATTGGTTAGCATGAAAAGTTCTACAAAAAAGTCCGCGAGAGCTTATCTCTCTCTCTTCAATACATCGCCCACTATAAGTGTTTTTAGACTGGATGGAAGGGGCGCGTCCCCGCGCACTTGATCTTGCTTTGCCCTTGGTTTGCACTTGCCGTTCGCGAGTAATTTGAAACAAGATAAGCAAGATAAGTATTATGCAGATAATTTTCTAACATGTCAAGAGTCTTTGGCTTCGATCGAAGCGAGAAGCCTCCAGCCTTTCTAGCATTTTTTCAGCATTTGTAGCATTTAAAATGATATAAAGTCTAGTCTTTCAGACTGACTGTCACTTTTATTTAAATACCGTAACGAAATCATTTTATTTCCTCTGAACCATGCACCTTTTACTATATGGTTTTCAGGTCTTTCAGCGGTGATCGGATTTATGGAATAGTGTGTTTCCAGCTGCCTATTAATACCCCTAGTAATAATATCGTATGGCCTCGGGTGCCGTGTGCAAACTTTGTTATTTGACACCCAGAGGGCAACTTGCATGTCGAATTTCTTTTGTTGTTCCTTGGTTCTTAAACATGCCAACATCGTATGACCTGCGTATCGTGATTTTTGCCGCCTTTCAAAAAATCACTTACCACGGCCAGGAGCGAACCTGCAAGTTTGGAGTTAGTAATCCGACACGATGACCACTCACCCACCTTGGCAAGCAATACCCATAGTCACTTTCTATAATCAACAGGCGGGTCTTTATCAGTATTATTTATTAAACTCGTTCGCAGGTTTCATATTTCCCGTTAATAATAACAAGAGCAAAAGCAACATCAGGTTGTTTATCACCTAATGGTGGTTTATCCTAACCCACTTAACCGATGTTATCTTCGGGTGTGGTCTGGTAACTGTACCTACGAACTCCTGTCATGATAAGCGTTCTGTGTTTCATGAGCTAGTATGCGGGTCGTGTTCCGAGTAGCAAGCGTGTCGGTTGCTATGGCGATGTTCCGCTACGAGGATTATTACAAGTCGAGAAGTTAGTTTTCTATATACGAGGCGTGGAAAAATTCGATATACAGTGGTTCTCAAACTATGGTACGTGTACATCGAGAGTAGGCCTACATTTTCAAGGGAAAAATCAAGATGAAAGGCTGAAAACAAATGCACTTAAAATAAAAAGTAGTCAAAACATCGGAATGCTTTTGGCGATGTTTCAATTCTTCATTTTCGGTGACAGGCTGATTCTTCCATTTGTACAGTGTGAGTAAAACCTAACGCACCGGGAAAACTAGCGACCGCAGCCAGGTCCATTTACCGGTCAACGTTGGTGGCATCGCCGACGAGTTTGTCTGCCGCAAGGGGAGCCGTAACACAACATGCGGTACTAACGTAGTTTGAATGTTTTGCCTGACCTACCATAGTAACTGTTGAAAACTTCCTCCATTTATATCCAAACACAAATTCGCAGCTGTGTTGTCGCAGCCCCTCAACTTAAGAACCAACCAACAATTCGCAGCTGCACAGAAAGTAAAAAAAAAAAAAGAGCATAAACGTCGGTTGCATGATCTACACACCCATTACAGTCCCAATCGTGCTCAGTCGGAGGATGTGTCCATCCAGTTCAGATTAGGAATTTTGGATTTCCATAGGTTAAGTCTGGAGGTTTATCATGTACGGAGAAAACTCTTCCTAGGCTTAAGCCGTCAACGCGATAATTGGTGTTGATACAGTGATTGGATTTTACTATTGTCAACCTTGAACCTTTTACGTCTAGCAGTGACTTCTCGACAAATATCAGCGGGAGGGGGCATGGCAGGAAACAGTTGGTTTCAGGCAGCCGGTGATCGATCTGCATACCTCAACCACGGAAATATTCAGATTCTTGGCATGAGACGACTAGAAGCAGCATACTCCCCTGCGGAGTAACAAAGATGTTCGAAGTACTTGCAGGATGCACCTCATTTAGTTTCTGTTAGGTCTTCGAAATTCGGTTTCTCACGTATATTCCACTATGTACCGGTATGTAAAATTACTAAGGTTACATTTCTTCAAAGAATTAGCTATGTCATAAAACAAAATTGAATATTAAATTTAACAAGAAGTTCCGTGACGAACTCAAGAGCCTACTTTTCTTAAAATGTAAGATTCATGCCAATGATTAATCTATATGGATATATCTAGAATAATGACGAAATTAAGTTGGTAATATCGAAATTTCTAATTAGTTCGAAATACTGTATAGGCTACCTGGCATAATGTAGCCTAATAGAGAACTACAGTTGGCAGCACTGGTGACTGAATATATTCTTAGTTCCATCTCTTAAGGTTCAGAATACAAAATTTGGTTGAAGTTCAAAGGATAGCATGGACGTCACATGCAGTTAAAACATTGGATCTAACAGCGCGCGTAAAATCATGTTGGCAACAATGACATACATGTATTGGTCAAAAATAATCTGAAATAATATGATCTATTGTTGTGTCAATTTTGAATGAAATGCATTAGTTAGTATAGAAGTTACATGCATTTTAAAATTGGATCTATCAGCAGGCTTAGATTCATGTTGGCAGCACTGGCGTAGGCCTATATTAGTTACTCCAAATTAATCTAGAATGCCAGGTACTATACGTGTGCAAAGTTTAGAGCTATTGGCTTGCATACTTTCTCATATTTTGATATTAGTGTAACAAAAATAGAGACAGTATTTATTAACAGTTGGCAGCCCTGGTTACTCTTAAGAATCGGCATAGTCATATCTGTTATGGTACACATAGCACACATGAAATTTGGTTGAAATCCAAATGATAGTATAGAAGTTATATGCATTTAAAATTTGGACTTATCAGCAGGCTTATAATCATTTTGGCAACACTGCCATGTATGGCCTCCTTGAATTTAAACTGCAATATTTTATCTATACGTATGCCAATTTTGAAAGAGCTCCCATTCATACATTCCAAGATATCCAACATGGAGCTCAAATTTCAATTGCGATTTTTCAGCAGTTGGTAGCACTGACATTTTCAAATATGGTCGTGAGATATTCAGGTATAGATCTTGACTCCTACCAAATTTTGTTTCGATTGCTGCAGCCGTTTAGGAGTTGATAGGGGGGGGGGGGACACACACACAGCCAGACAGACAGACACACATTTGCCCGATCTCATAAGTCTACTTTTTCCTCATTTTTGCAAAATGTGAAAAGTAGGCTAAAAATCGCTTACTAATCGATGTAATGAAGCTTTAAATATCGGAGATAAGTATAGAAATGTGAGAATGATCGTATGTACTCGGTTATGGATACGTAATTAATATCACCCAATTGTACGAGTTGCTAGAAATAAATTCCCAGGTAGGTTTACTTGGAACTTTTTCGCTGAACTCCGTTTTGACTCTCGCCATTTCATTGACCATGTCGCTCAGAGAGCATGAGAGTTCAGTGAACTCGCATTAAACGTGGAACTAATTTCCTTGCCTCAATTATAGTGACATTTACGAGAAGCAGCACCTGTGAGCAGGTTAGCTATGTCAACACAGGAACATTTCATTGCTGGTAGGGGGCAAGTCAGTATACGCAGGTGTGCGCATTAGCCTATAGACACCTAAGAGAGAATTCAAAGCAGTCACAATTTCTCTGTAAAAATAATTAATTTTATGTTCAACGATGTCGAAATGTAAATATTATATGTCAGAAAACTGTATCATAATGATGGTCATAATAATAATAATATAATATCGTATGGCCTCGGGTGCCAGGTGCAAGTTTTGTAATTTGACACCCAGAGGATAGCTTGCATGTCAAATTTCGTTGTTCCTTGAACCACTATGAAAGTCAAGGAGGTTAGATATCTAAGCTATCTAAGCTTCTTGAACACTATAGCGCTTTCTAGTAGAGAAATGAGAACTTTGTGTTGGCGGAAACTCCCGAGATTAATTTTTCTATTATGAACACGGCCTACTGAATTCAAATGGGTTCTTTGACATGCCAACATCGTATGACATGAGTGTCGTATTTTTTGCCACCTTTCAAAAATCACTTACCACAGCCAGGAGCGAACCTGAAATCTTGGGGTTCATAGACCGACACGCTATCCACTCACCCACCGTGGCAAGCTATAATGATGGTCAAGTAGGCTACTAGTTTTCGTTATGATACAGTTTCTCCAACCAATCAGAGCTCAAGATGTTTGAAGTGTGACGAATTAGGTACTTGATAGCTTCGCACTTGAACAGTGAATCCAACATGTCGGACATGAATTACACGATTTGAAAGTCGACAGTGTAAAAGATATCCGATCAACCATTGTATTTATAATGGCAAACACAAAGACAAAATCAGCACGAACCTTTAAGGTAATAAGAAAATACTATGACATACGCAAGAAACTTATGAACACAGCAACACAGCATTCTTCAATATAAATTACAGACATGGAAAGTGCGCCGTCCCATATGTTCGCGTAAATAAACTGGCGAATATGAGAAAAGAAATAGCACTGTACCTTAATATCCCCAAGCCCAATTTCTACACAGGGCATTCTTTCATACAACTTCGGTGACAGTTTGAGTGAATGCTGGTGCAGATCGGCAGGCTGTAAACATATGGCATTGCCAAGCAGACATAACGCATGCGTGGGTCAGAGAACTTGTAAAGCACAGAGAGCAAACTCGGCGCCTGCACACCGATCACCAAATTCAAGCGACTGAATCTCAACAGATATTTATGAATATGCCTGTTCGAACATAAAATTATTCAAGTTATAATTATCGTTCAACAAACAGTCGCTCGTGTCTTAATTATTGCCATTATAGGCTCGTTGCATAATGTACTATTATAGACCCAATGGTTACAACTTTTATTAGTCTAATCAGTGGCTGATATAGTGAGTTGGTCGGCCCTGTCAAGAGGAAATGCCATGCTGATCTTTTCAATGATCTTAGTTCTGATGTTGTGGGAGTTTGGTACTGCGATGTCTATGAGCCATGTGGTCTTTTGCATTTTGTCGGTGACAATGAGGTCGGGCAGCCATTGTCTTGTTGGTCATCACAGACGAATTCCAATGTAAATTAAATGTGTCCTTTTTACAGTGGGTTATGGTTAAAGTTTGAGGTATGGATTTGGATCTATTGGTAGTTGACGCTGCTTGCATAGTTCTTGGTATATTATCTTAGCTACATTTTTCATGTCAGCGGACGTAGTCCCATTGCAGTTAGTATGTGATTGATGGTTTCAGTTCTGTTTCGGCACATTCGGCATGAATCTCTTGATGTTTTGTCTTTGATGATGTACCTTCTGAAGTCACGGGTTTCTATGACTATTATTATTATTATTAAGTTTCAAAAACATAGAAGAACCCTATTTTGCCTAGCATATTAGGGTTATAGTTAGACAGCTACAGAAAATTATTGAAGATATGATAGACGAATGTCAGAAAACATTAATAGGCCTGACAACAAGGTATTTTAAATGTAGAATACAGAGGTTTTGTCAATTAGGAATTAGGTTACAAAAATGTCTGTAGCTTTTTGGTCCGACGATTTTGATGCACAACTGATAACTGAATTTGCAACCAGGCCAAGCAGAAGTAGGGTATTGTTGGGTATGACTAATCTATAGGATGTTACGAGTTTGATTGATAGAGAACTTTGAATTTCCCTTTGAGAACATGAAGGCAAGCCGAATTCATCCATATTAACGAGCCCGGCGAGAGAGAGAGAGAGAGAGAGAGAGAGAGAGAGAGCGATGCATGATGTCCAATGAATACTCGACTCCCACCTTGCATCACTCCTCCTTATGTTAGGTGATCTCATCGCTACGCAACATTATAATAATGTATAGAGCAGTGCGAAAAGTGAAGGCTTGTTTGTACGTAGTAGCTCCGCCCAGCTTTTATAAAGGTCAAGAATTTTACCAGTCACCGAGACGATAAATATCTGGACTGGTGACAGTGACTTCATATTTTAACAAAAATACTGATCACGAACGGTGTTATTTATTTATCGTATGGCTTTTAGTGCCGAGAGTGTCCTAGGACATGTTCGGCTCACCCGAGTCTGTAGCTGCTTCCAGCGGACAACCTTAGGGTGAGCTACAAGTTCCGTTCAATTTCAAGTAGTTCCAACTTTCGCCACCAGATATCAATGATACCTAGTGGGGAACGTTGGAACTTTGATAGAACGTTCCGCCGAAATCTAACCTTACAATTTAGCTTCACACAAGTTTAGTCTGTGGAAGAATCTTTTACATGCAATAAATCTTATGACATGGGACCGCAGGGTTTACTTCCACTCCGAAGGAAGGCATACTAAAGGATTTTTAACGCACTTAAAAAATCCGACGACTTCGGCCGGGTTTGAACCCGCTATCTTGGGCACAGCAGTTCAGCATGCTACCAACTACGCCACCGAAGCCACTACGAACGGCGTTATAATACCAGATTAGACATTACCAAAGTAAGTGGTTTGAACTTAAGCGACAACTTAGATAATAATAATAATATCCTTTCCTTCGGAGGGGAAGTAAAGCCGGCGGTCCCATGTCATAGATTTATGGCATGTTAAAGAACCTTCCACTAATTGCAGCTGTGCGAAGCTAAATTGGATAGGTTAAGAATGTAAACAACGCTCTTAGGTTTCTACGTTCGTTGCCAAGAGCCGACTGCGGTGGCGTCTAGTAGCTAAGTTCTGAACTTGGCCTAGTAGTCGTTGACGGTGGCGCTAGGCGGCAAAAGTAGGAACTATTTGAAAAATTCTAAGTTGCAGTACTTAAATTAAAAAAAACAGATAACACACACTAATACAGTCATCACAATTAACACCGGTTATCAGACAGATTCTACACACACCCAAAGTACACAGCCCGTAAACTTAAGAACCAACCAACCAACCAACCAACCAACCAATAATATCCTTGAGATGACTTGCTTAGACATAGCTGCCAAAATGTATAGTCTGTCCATTAATTTCCAAAACACCTGCTGTCTTTTTGATATTGAAATATTCCATAGATGTATTCCAAATTTAAGTCAACTTTATTTTTTTAGATTGTTATATATTGTGTAGCAGAGATATATTGTCATTTTCATTTTAAATCAAGTGTATTTGTAAGGATATCCATTTATTGTATTACATTTTAACAAACAATTTTAGGTATAAATTAATTATTTATATTTTACTTTAAAAATCTACGATTTGCTGAAGATGGTCTCACCGTAGACCGAAAGATGTACAATAATAATTGAATAGACTTTCAGCAATTGAATAGATGTTTCTTAATTTGTATTGGTCGGCATAGTATTTCTAAGAGTTAATGTTAATGTTAGGAAGCAAGATAACCAGTGATGGACGAAGCAAAGAGGATATAAAAAGTAGGATGGCTCAGGCAAGGAAAGCATTTCTCAGAAAAGAAAAAGAATCTGTTGGCATCGAATATAGATTTGACATCGAATATAGATTTAGGTATTAGGAAGTCGTTTTTGAAAGCCTTTGTCTGGAGCGTGGCGTTTTATGGAAGTGAAACTTGCACATTGGCGTAGCAGAAATGAGGAGAATTGAAGCGTTTGAAATGTGGTGTTACAGGACAAAGATGATCAGATGGGTAGATAGGGTTACAAACGAAGAGGTATTAAGACGAGGGGGAGAGGAGAGATATATCTGGCGACTCCTAATGAAGAGAAGAGATAGGTTGGTAGGACGCATACTAAGACACCCAGGAATAGCAAGCTTAGTCATGGAAGGAAGGGTCGAGGACAAGAACTGTAGGGGTAGACCAAGGTTAGAATATGTTAAACAGATTGCCTCGGATGTAGGGTGTGGTAGCTATGTAGAGATGAAACGACTAGCTCAGGACAGGGAGGCATGGAGAGCTGCATCAAATAAAGACTGAAGACTCAACAACAACAACAACAACAACGACAACAATGTAATAACATGCATAGACATTAACCATTATGAATATGGTATTAAATATTATCTGTGTTGATTAAATATAATATAATATAAATATAATATAAAAAATCTTTTAAAAAATGTTAACAAATACAGAGAGAAAATTGATATTCTTACAAAGCATTAGAATGTAAATAAATGAAAATTTTAGATAAGTTTCAATTTTTTAGATTTTTTCTATTTTTGTGACCTTTCGTTTATTTACATTCTAATGCTATAGTAAGGATATCCATTTTCTCTCTCTACTTTTGTTAAGATTCTTTTTATTTAATCTACGCTGACGAAGGTTTCATTGCATACCGGAACATGCACGTTTTAATTTAATTATTAAACTTCTTACTGTTTGACAAGGCAGATTTTATAATTTGAGGAAGATGGTACGCTAGCATTAAACAACAAGGAAAATTGTGATCTCTTGGCTGCGTATTTTGAGAAGTTGTTAAATTGTCCAATACCGACAGACAAGTTGAGTTTCAAATTTACAACACAAAATTTTGACTCTACGCCCCCAGATGTAAATGAAGTTAAATGTATTATCAACTCACTTAAAAATAATAAAGCCTCAGGCAAGGATGGAATAATTGCAGAAATGTGGAAGCTTGTAGATGATGAATTTTTAATAGCGACGACAAATCTATTCCAGAAAATTTGGATTGAGGAAGCAATTCCAGAAGACTGGTTAATCGCCTTAATTCATCCACTACATAAAAAAAGCTCAAAAATTGATGTCAATAGTTATAGGGGGATCTCATTGTTGTCTGTCACATATAAAATATTTGCCAAATTACTTTTAAACAGACTTGAACCACAGATCGAACCACAGCTTGGCGAGTTCCAAGGAGGTTTCAGAAGGAATAGATCGTGTGCAGAACAAATTCTTAGTTTAAAATTGATATTAAAATATTACAACAACAGGCCAAAGAATATCTTTATCTCATTCGTTGATTTTCAGAAAGCGTATGATTCAGTGGATAGGGATACTGTTTTTGACACATTGAAGGAATACCAAGTTGATCAAAAAACCATAAATTTAATAAAACTTACATTAACTAATACGATTTCCAGAGTCAAATTTTTAAATGAAGTTAGCGAGCCCTTCGAGGTAAAAACTGGGCTAAGACAAGGGGACAGTCTATCACCACTGCTTTTCAATTTGGTCTTGGATAAAGTCATGAGGACGTTTTGGGAGAAGAACGATTCAAGTGCTAAAATTGGTACAAAGAATAAGAACCTCAAAGTCAAAGGTTTAGCATTTGCTGACGACGTAGCGTTGTTTGCTGAATCAGAACAAGAAGCTATTAACCAAATTGATCAGTTAAAAGAAACGGCGGAAAAAGCGGGCTTACAGATTTCGTTGGTAAAAACAGATGATGACAAGTGATCAGAAATACACTAAGAAAATGATAAAAACAAATTATGGGAGCATCAGGGTCACTGACCGATTTAAATATCTTGGAGAAATAATTAGTAGCAATGGGACGGATAAATTGGCAATCGAGAACAAAAAAGGGAAATTGGAAAGATTAAATTTTTGTACAAAAAATATCTATATATATAAAAATCAATGTTACGTGATAGTTTGTATGTCTGTGGGTATGTCTCCTATGCGTTCATATACCACTCATCCGATTGCGCTGAAACTTGGGTGAAATGTTGATTACACTCCAAGGATGGTTTCTGGCTTAGTACATCCATTTTACAATAGGTAGCGCAGGAGTAGATTCAACAAATGAACGACGACGTGCGAAGCATTTCAACAAAGTCCCGTATGTGTTCATATACCATTCGTCCGATAGCGATGAAACTTGGGTGACATGTTGTATACACTTACGTGAAGGTTTCAAAATTAGTGAATACATTTCACAGTAGATAGCGCACGAGTATATTCAACAAATGAGCGACGACACGCAAAGCGTTTCAACAAAGTCCCGTATGCATTCATATACCATTCGTCCGATAGCTAGGAAACTTGCGCAAAATGTTGTGTACACTTCAGGGAAATGTTCTGGCTTAGTAAATCCACTTTACAATAGGCAGCGCACGAGTAGATTCAACAAATGAGCTACGACGCGCGAAGCATTTCAACAAAGTCCCATATAAGGTCATATACCATTCGTCCGATAGCGATGAAACGTGGGTGAGATGTTGTGTACACTTCATGGAAGGTTTCTGGCTTAGTAAATCCACTATACAATAGGCATCACACAAGTAGATTCAACAAATGAGGGACGACGCGCCAAGCGTTTCAACAAAGTCCCGTATAATGTCATATACCATTCTGCCGTTAGCGGTGAAACTTGGGTGAAATATGGTGGACACTCCAAGGAAGGTTTCTGGCTTAGTAAATACATTTCACAGTAGGTAGCACACGAGTAGATTCGACAAATGAACGACGATACGCGGAGCATTTCAATACAGTCCCCTATGTCTTCATATCCCATTAGTCCGAGGTGAGATGTTGTGGACACTTACGTGACGGTTTCTAACTTAGTAAATACATTTTACAGTAGGAAGTGCATGAGTAGATTCAACAAATGAGTGACGGGGCGCGAATCGTTTAAACAAAATCCGGTATGCGTTCATATACTATTCAGCCGATTGCGATGAAACATTGATCAGTTATTGTGTACACGCCAGGGAAGGGTTTCGACTTAGTAAATCCATTTCACAATAGGTAGCGCACGAGTATATGCAACAAATGGGTGATGACGTGCGAAGCGTTTCAACAAAATCCCCTAAGCGTTCATATAACCTTCTTCGATTGCGATGAAACCTTGATGAGTTATTGTGTACATGCCAGGGAAGGGCTTCCACTTAGTAATATATTTCTCAATAGCTAGCGCACGAGTAGATTCAACATATGAGTGACAGCGCACGAATCGTTTAAACAAAACCCCGTATACGTGCATATATCATTCATCCGATTGCGATGAAACATTGATGAGTTATTGTGTACACGCCAGGGAAGGGTTTCGACTTAGTAAATCCATTTCACAATAGGTAGCGCACGAGTATATGCAACAAATGGGTGATGACGTGCGAAGCGTTTCAACAAAATCCCCTAAGCGTTCATATAACCTTCTTCGATTGTGATGAAACCTTGATGAGTTATTGTGTACACGCCAGGGTAAGGTTTCGACTTAGTAAATCCATTTCTCAATAGGTAGCGTACGAGTAGAATCAACAAATGAGTGACAGCGCACGAATCGTTCAAACAAAATCCCGTATACGTTCATATGCCATTCATCCGATTGCGATGAAACTTTTGAAAGTTGTTGTGCACGCTCCCACGAATGATTCTAAATCAGAAAATCCATTTTACGATAGCATAGAGGCAGTTAACGGAAATTGAAAACCATGTTGTGTATCCAAAAGCACTTCAAGAAAACAGAATTTCAACGTCAACACTTTCTTTGATTGGCATTGCAACGCATGCCGGGTACAGCTTGTATACAATAAAAAGAACCTGTCTATCAATGCAAAATTACGACATTTTAATACTGTTGTTAGACCAGTCATCTTGTACGGCATGGAAACTACAAATATAACCGGAATGGAGAATTTGCTCAAGATAGAAAGAAGAATTTTAAGAAGGATTTATGGTCCTAGGAAAACACAGGAAGGTTATAGACTGAGATCGAATGCAGAAATCTATAGTAAAATCGACAACCTTGAAGTGATGATCAGAAAACGGCGACTTCAGTTCTACGGACATATGGTCCGCATGGATTGCTCAAGGTTAAACAAACAAATTTTTGATAAAATCTGGAACTATAAAGGACAAGGAGTCTATGTAAAACAAATGAAAGAAGAACTTCAAAAATTCAAAATTACTGAAGAAGATTGTCTAAATCGAATAGAGTACAGAAAAAAAAATTGGTCTCAAACTTCTTGTCGGGGAGAAGGAAAATCTCAACAGAGGAGAATGGACTGCTGAAAGAAGAGCTGCACAGTCGACCAGGATGAAAGACTTCTGGAAGAGAAAGAAGGAAACTAGACCTATAAAGAAGTGATATTTGCGTGGTCCTTGTTGGCCTGTCCGCGGTGTATATATATATATAATAGGATACAAGGAGGTAACGAAGGGTATGTACGAGGGAAGTTCCGAAAATAAGTTTCGTTGATCTTTCCCCAGGGACCCTCTTTGCTAATCTGACATTCATCATGGCATCACCTTGCACTATTTTTCGACATAGCCGCCACTGACATTGAGGCACTTGTCGTAGCGTGCCATCAGTTTGAAGAAACCACTCTTGGAAAACTGTCTCCCACGATGCAAGACATTGTCAACTTTGCCCAAATACACGCGGCTGATGACCAAGATGTCCCAAGTCCCTAATACGAATTAAAAACAAGAACAATTTATCCTACAGAGGGTGAGTGACACGGCCTTCACACTAGAATTAAAATTCTTAGAGCCGGGAATCAAACCAAGGGCTTTCGGGACAGGCACGCAGGGGGAGGGTGTAAATCTGCCTGCTAACTTTTGTTTTGTGATATTTGTTGTAGCATCTGTGTGTATGTAACAGGAATAATTTGCGTCTAAGTTTGGGACAGACGCCTCAGGACTTACAATGGTACCATTATTTTCCTGGAGTGAGTGTGAGGAAACCACTTGGGAAAAATCCGGGATGGCCCTGCCTCAACGCCATCAGCAACAGAGGACATCAATTCAATTAATTAACTATGTGTGTAAAACGTGTCAGTTTTTCTTATCACCTCCTTGCTCAGTGGTTAACATTCCCGGCCGTCGCTTCGGAGGGTCCAGGGTCGATTCCCGGATTTGCCAAGAAATGTTATTTCTGGTCAGAGGGCAGGAACGGGGTACGCTCAGCCTAGTGAGGCAAAACTGAGAAGGGGAGAGTTTCATATCAGCCAGCCACATTGGAAGTGCTTTTCCGTGTTTTTCCCACTTCTACTCCAGGCAAATACCGGGATGGTTTCCTATCTTAAGGCCTCAGACCACTAGACTGAGAAGTATGAAAAGTCTCTGGATAAACAATTTGAATCGATGTGCAAAATGATCTGGTTTCTTCAGGAAGCATCAAGGAAGCACAGTGTCTGGCGGGTGTGTGGAAAAGTCCGGGGAAAACCTACACCTTGGATAGCCGCCGTCAGCTAAGGGAATCAAACATCCAACCTCCGAGCTAGCTGCAGCTCCTTCGTCACGGTCGTGATGTACGATTTGACGCGCACGACTCCGCCGTGAGGTGGAATATTGGTATATCTACTTAGTATAAAACAAAGCACCCGATTCTTGGATGTTCCGGGTAATCTCGAGAACCACTGGTTGGATATTGATGAGGTTTGCACCATTCTGTAAAGGATTTCTCAAGGAAGGTTTCTGTAGAAAATAATTTATGATCAAAGGAAGTCGAGTAGTAACGATTTTATTGAATCGAGTAAAAAAAAAAGTCCGTGCCCCTTTTAAGCTTACGCTGGGTAAACCGTTAAAAATATCTATATACTGTGAGTGTAAGAATTGTTCAACATGAAAAGTTTTACAAGGAGAGTCCGCGACAGCATCGCCCACTATGAGTGCCTTTACGTTTTCATTTCTTCCAGCAATCTCCATTTAATAACTAGCTTCGGAGACGGTTTACGAACAAACTAGTGAACGAGCCTATCACCCTTGTTTCAGTCTTCTTTCCGCAGAATACACAGTCAAGTTTAGATCGGACGGAAGGGGGATTTGTGTTTAAAGCACCTTGTCATTCTTAAATTACGTCTGATAGCATATCTCCATGATAAAATAATTAATAGTCCAGTCAGCGATTTTAACCCAATACGCCGAGACGGAAAACTGATATAGGTCGTAGTTCATTGAAACCGAACGAAAATTCGCCTTTTAAACTTACGCTGGGTAAACCGTTGAAGATATCGGGCGAAGCTGGGGTGGGTTGCTAGTCTACTATATACTGTAGAACAAACCGTTCTATTACAGCCAAGAAAGAAATTCACCTTACCAGACAAATGCAACACACGCGCAATTTTACAAGGAGGAGGATGGTTGTAGCTTTAAGGGGGAAGGAACAGAGAGGTCATCTGGCCCTTTTTGAAATGAAGACCAAGCCCATAAAATTAACTAACAAAAAGGCTCAGGCACATAGAACGCGATCTGTCGCGGCGATTAGCACTCTCTGCCCACGACGACGATCTAGTTGTATGATGCAATATTGCATCCAAGTCACACAGAACGTGATCTAGCACAGCGAGCCAGTCTTGATCGAGCCTGGCAGACATCCGTTTGTACAAATTTTACAAAAATTATCGTGCAGTTGGAGCGATCAATTCAGTGCAATGGGGGAAGAAATTGAGGCACTCATAGAAAAAAGTGAGGAAATGCGCAATATCCGTACGATACTTCCCACGAGCTATACGAAAATGTGTTCCTTTTTTCTATTGTTTTTATGCACCCAATATCATCTTTCTTTCTATTACGTTGTAGTGCTAAAAGAAGGAGTTCCTCCTCATAAGAACTACCCATTTTCCCTCAAATCTATGTAAAAGGAATGAACAGAAAGCACTGAAACTGCTAGCCGGAAAGCAATCGCGATACTGGATATCGCACTGTGTGTGACGGTGCCATATCGCTGATCGCCGCTACAGATCTCCCTGAAACCTTAAGAGAATACATTGTGGCAACAACGAGATTATCTCCACATTCCGCAAGTGCAGTAGCAGTTAGCTTTCTTACCAGTGTTTGTAAAGAAAACGAGGACACTGGTGAAGTAATTACGCACTTCCGACCTTAAGTTACATACTTACATACCTTGCATAGTTTCTCTTTTATCTTCGGTCGCATTCCGTTTTGACCAATAATCACTATTTATCGCCAATTTGGACAAAACAAAGAAAGACAAACTTCTTTGAAACAGTAAAAGCAAACAGTTTGGTCCAGTTGGCTGAACAAGAACAACATTCCCTTTCACATTCTACCGCATTCTGTGAAAAGGAAATGTTAAAAATTTTGTCCGTAAAATTTGAAGCCGTTGCAAATTGTAATAAATCTAAACGCTTAGTCATTTCAACAGTTTTATTAGACTGTAATTCCTAGTATCTCAGCATTCAAGTTGAAAATAAATAATTCTGAAACAAAATAATAATAATAATAATAATAATAATAATAAGAAGAAGAACTTTATTGCAGCCAATGGTCAAATTAATAAATTAACATTAAAAGACAAAAACAAAGATTGCCTTAGTCTTCACTACAAAACATTGTAAGTGTGACCCGTCTTTGTTGGCACAACATCACATGATACCTATCACCCTGCTCTCCACACAGCAAACAGATGCACTGCTGGTCCGGCTGATGATATTTTTTCTTGGTGCATACTTTAAAGTGAAAACCATGCACCGAAAATCTCGTGACTATATGACGCAAATCGTACGATGCATTTGTCCACTCAGTTGAAAGCATCGCGTCAGTGCCGTAAAAGTATTTCCATATGACTTCTCTCTTCGTTTTCAATTCTGTCAGTAGAGTCTCATATCCAGGTGTAACGGGCAGCAGTAGGTTCAGTCTCAGGTCTTCAACAAAGTATGGCTCTCTAGCTAGCAGGTAAACCAAACGGGATGGCGTGTACTTTGAAAGGCACAAAGCTCTCTTGAGATAGATGAAATTTACTCTTTCCATATCTAACAGGTGTTTTCTCTTGAGGTGTATCCATATATTTTCCAATCCATTAGATGCAATTGGTGCTAAATTTACATGAAACAGTTGGAAATATGTGAAGTTCACATATACATTATTATATTTTATTTTAAGTTCAAAATTTCGTAAGGATATCCATTTCAACTTAAGATGTTAATTTAAACTATTCAACGCTGATGAAGATATCATTAACATATCGAAACATGTACGTTTAAATATTTACAAATGATCATTTCACAGTATTGGCAAGGTCGATTTCACTATTACATACAGTATTATCATTAGCCAATGCGGATAAAACTGTTACAATTTTAAAATTATTAACGTATAAGCATTTTAAAATAATGGAATGCATCCTAAAGAAAACAAACACCTATTGACGTCAAATCCGTAGGTGAAAAGCTAATTTAAGTATGGCACATAGGAAGCAAAACAACCAGTGATGGACGAAGCTATAAAAAGTAGTTTGGTTTAGGTAAGGAAAGTATTTCTGCAGGAAAGAAATCTGTTGACATTAAATATACATTTAGGTATTATAAGGTGATTTTTGAAACCATTTTTTTGGAGCGTGGTGTTCTATGGAAGTGAATCTTCGACTGTTGGCGCAGCAGAAAAGAAGAGAATAGAAGCATTTGAAATGCGGTGATACGGAAAAATGATGAAGAGATGGGTATATAGAGTAACAAATGGAGGGGTATTAAGACGAGTGGGAGAGGAGAGATGTTTCTAACGACTACTAATGAAGAGAAGAGATAGGGTAGTAGGACATCCAGGAATAGCAAACTTACGTTATGGAAGGAAGGGTCGATGACAAGAACTGTAGGGGTAGACCAGCATTAGAATATGTAAAACAAATCCACTTGTGAATAAGGATCATGTCGTAAAATTATTTATTTAATTAGTTTATTTTAGTTTATTTTACTTTATTTTATAATGTTTTATTTTGTTTTGTATATTTTTTATTTTTTTGTTTTTTATATTTTATTTCATATTATTTTGTTTTAAATTGTTTTATTTATTTTTTGTTTTGTTTTATTTTGTTTTATTTTGAATTTGTTTTGTTTATTTTATTTTATCTTGTTATGTTTTATTGCGATTTTCCAGAAAACAAACATGAAACCAAAAACAAAAAACACGAAGCAAAAGCAAAATTCAAAAATAAAAGCAAAAACAGAAAACAGAAAACAAAAAACAAGAAACACAAAGCAAAAGGCAACATTCAAAAAAAGCAAAAGCAGAAAACAAACACAAACACAAAACCAAAACCAAGAAAGAAAAGCAAAAAGTAAAATTCAAAAGCAAAATCACCAAGCAAACACAAAACCAAAAACACAAAGCAAAAAGAAAAAGTAGAAAACAACAAACACAATATATACGCGAGGCAAAGCCCAGAGAAACTTTTCTCATGAAAATGATTCTTATTTACAAGTCGATTAAACGAGTTTTGCAACTGTACGACTCAAATTGTCTCAGATGTAGGATGTGATAGCTATGTAGGATGAAACGATTCGCTCAGGACAGGGAGACATGAAGATCTGCATTAAACCAGTGAACAGACATAAGACTCAAACAACAACCTGGAAAAATAACATGTATTAAATGTACACCTTTCACACGTTGATACACGTTTATAATTATCAGTGCAAACAGTTTCCAGGTCGGGAGACAGAAAGCGTGTGCTTGTATGTTTACACGATGCTTTCATCCACGTGCTTGCGTGAGTTTGAGCGTTTACTTTCCACACGCACGGTTCAAGAGCACACACCTGCATGTAATACGCTTTTCTGTAGAGACGTCAGTACACCCATGCAAATTCTATTACAAACATGCATTAAATCACAACTGTCATGTACACCTTGCGAGTACCTAGGAAAGAGGGAATTTTAACAATAAAACATAACTCACTGGCGACCCATGATTATATGTGGCACGTTTAAGTTCTGTTAATGCGCTGCTAATTCATTTAGAGCTTTGCGACATCGCGGCCATTCAGCACCGTGTACTTGGGTGTGTGTAGATATCTGCAAAATGTTTCACCATGCGGATATAGTTTGTATGTCTGTGCGGATAGCGGATAAGCTGCGGATAATGTTTCGAGTAAATTTGCGGATAGTTTTTAGAATACAATCCGAACTTGTTGAATATCATTACTAGGACCCAGATGTTTATGATCATATTTTTCAGTTAGCCTATGTATATTTCATGACAAATTTAAGATATAATAGTAATCCGACACAATGAAAAAAAAAAAACTCTTTGGTTTAAGAAAACTGAGGAAGACCTCGTGGAACTCCAAATTACAGACACCATGCTCATGGACAAAACAGCCAAAACCGTCACCAAGGATAAGAAACAACGGTTCCAAGTTAAAATCAAACAAAAGCTTACGATCCACATCTCTGCCGAAGAAAGGGAGGCAAGATCTCAAAGGATGAGGCAATACTGGGCCAAAAGGAAAGCTCAAAACAATAGAAAGTGATTGATTTCATGTACCCCAAAGTTGGGTGAAACAAATAAATAATAATAATAATAATAATAATAATAATAATAATATCGTATGACCTCGGGTGCCGGGTGCAAGCTTTGTTATTTGACACCCAGAGGGCGGCTTGCATATCGAATTTTGTTGTTCCTTGAAGCACTATGAAAGTCAAGCTCCTTGACAACATATCGCTTTCTAGTAGAGAAATGAGGAACTTTTGAGCTGGCGGAAAATCCCGAGATTAATTTTGCCTTTATGAACACGGCCTACTGAAATCAAATGGGTTCTTTAACATGCCAACATCGTATGATATGCGTACCGTAATTTTTGCCGCCTTTCAAAAATCCCTTCCCACGGCCAGGGGCAAACTTCCAAGCTTGGGGGTTAGTAATCAGACACGATAACCACTCACCCACCGTGGCAGTAAATGTAAGATGATTTACGCTAATCTCATTCAAATTATGTCATTAAACACAATTAACTCTCCGAAATGGAAAGGGTTGCAAATTCTGGTTGTATAACATTGATTTTAAACATAGCACATGACATACATAGCCTGCCCTAGGGAAACGACGTTCTCCTCAAATGTCAAAATATGTTGCTTTAATATTTTGTCTAATTAAAAATATTATTACAATGCCAATAGATTCGGATAAACGTGCGGATGCGGATAACAGTCGTCCGGATGCGGACATCGTTTTGTTTATCCGCGCTGGGCTCTACTGATAACCTCCAATAGTGTGGGTATTGGTAATAATGAAGATAAGGCAAATTGGTAAAATTAAGAGGGTAAAGAAATTCAAATATTTGGCAGAAATCATTCAGTAAAATGGTTTAGAAAAATCTGCTGTATAAGAAAGAGTACACAAGATGGAAAGAGCATATGGTATAACAAGGACACCTACAACAAAAATGTTTATCTAGAAACTTGAAAATACAGCACTACAGAACAGTAATCAAACCAGAATGCCTATACGCAAGCAAATGTCTAGCACTGAATTATAAGTTAGATAAATTGGAAGTATTAGAAAGACGAATTGTACGGAAAATATTGGGTCCATTAGGAATCACAGAATTCTGGAAATTAAGAAGTAATGATGAAATATACCGCAACATTGAAAACATAACAGACACAATAAAAAAAAGAGGCGATTGCTATTTTTTGGACATTTATATAGAATGAATGACAACCGATTAACCAAACAGATATTCAAATATCTTTGGAACAAGAAATTAACAACAACTTGGATTCAAGAAGTTAACAAGGATTTAGAAAGAAACAATGTAAGAGAAGATGCAATAGAGAGAGAAATGTTTAGGAAAGAAGTGTTGGGAATGGAAGGGTTCCAAGGAAGGAAGGAAAAGAGAAGAGGCTCAAAATGGTCCAAAGAGAGAAAGAAGATGCATAGTGTGAAGATGAAGGAGTCCTGGAGGAAGAATAAAGAACACCAAAGGACTAAACATTGAAATTGGTTCATGGTCCCTAGAAGACCGTAACGGAGAAAGGAAGGAAGATAAGGCGGCCGTAGCCTTAAGGGGAAATATACACCTTAAGGAACCCAAACAATAACGATTTTAATATTAAAACTGTGCCTGCCATAAATCTTGTAAAACAATTATATATAATTCCAAGGAAACACACTGCTGTTAGAAGCTAAGTTTAAAATTTACAAAATTCAAATCGTAACTAATTGCATCCATTTTTAGCCTATTTTCATTTAAGAAATAAGATGTTCAAAAAAGAACATATAGCCTACTTTCTCCTAAATCAGTGGTTCTTAACCGGTGGTCCGCGGACCACGGGTGGTCCGCGAGTGCCTCGGGAGTGGTCCGCGGGAGAGAACGGTCCACCAGCACGTATAAAAAAGTGGCCAATAAATGGGGTTTAGAAAACGATGTGCGTTGAACGACAATCGTCCGAATGTATTCGCGGCGATGACTATCAGGTTTTGAATTGAAATATCTTTAAAGTAAGTGTTATTGAGGAAGGGTTACTTCTGATAAGGGGGAATGGGGAGGTAGGGGGTTAAGGGGGGAGGAGGGGTGGTCCGTACATGATTCAATTTCACGCTGAGTGGTCCGCAGACTTCTACGGGTTCAGAACCACTGTCCTAAATGCACGGGTATTGTTATAACCTTTTCCTTTTCAAGGAGTATAATTGAATGTTGGTTATGCCCTTTGCTAGTGCTACCTCTGTAAAAAAAAAATGCATTCAATTTGGTTTCATCGTAATTGAATTGATATGGGGAATCGATTTACACACATGCATGGCCGCTATCTGCAAAACTATTGGGCTGATGACCATGTAGTTCAGTCAAAAGAAGCTTCCCACAAAAAGGTATGTTGTTGCAAAATTTAGTAGACATCGGGTGATTAGGTTAGTCGTAATATGATTTAAGCTTTGAACATTTGGCTGGCCACCATTACGTATCCATCAAGATGGCAGCAATATAAAACATGGCATTGAGGTGCCCTTTGCTAGTGCTACCTCTGTACCAAATTTTGTTCAATTCGGTTTCACAGTGTTTGAATAGATAGGGGGAATCGATTTGCTCACATACATGGCCGCCATCCGCAAAGTATTGGGCTGATGACCTCGTAGTTTGTTCGAAATATTCTCCATACATAAGGGTATAATGTTGCAAAATTTGGTCGAGATCAGATAATTAGATTGGTAGTAATTTGATTCAAGCTTTTAGGATTTGGTTGCCTGCCATTACGTTTCCGTCGGTGATATAAAACATGACACTGGAGTGCCCTCTGCTAGTGTTACCTCTGTACCAAATGTCGTTCAATTCGGTTTCACCGTGTTCGAATTGATAGGGGGAGGGGACAGACATTCCGAGAGCGCGCGCACACGCGCACACGCACACAATTTTTTGGCCCTGTGTGGATCTCATAAGTGTACTTTCATTTTTTGCAAATCTCTAAGTAGGCTAAAAATAGGCTTATGAGATCACCTTTTGTCAGTTTGTATGTGTACGTATGTGATTCGTGTGTGTGTGTGTGTGTGTGTGTGTGTGTGTGTCCCTAATAAAATCTAAACGGCTGGAGCGATTTCAATGAAACTCGGTAAGTTCATAGCACCATTCCCGACGACCCCGGCTGTGCCCTTCAATATTTTACGTCTCACCAATCCAATATGGCGGCTGTGCGAAATATTTGACCAGCATTCAATATTTCCGAAACTATTACGGATATCATCCTGGAATTTTGTACACTGATAAAGGGAACTACTAGAAGTTCACCTATGTGAGCCTGGTGACTACAAAACCAACATGGCGGCCAAGCGAATTTGCGACTTTTAAATAGACGTTTCTTGCGATTTAACCAACAAAACGCAATGAAACTTGGTACGGTATATGTTTGTACACATTGTAATGCACCGACATTAACTTCGTTCAATTGTTTACAAAACTTCAAGATGGCGGCTGTGCGAAATATTTCACCGGCATTCTATATCTCTGAAACTATTACTGGCATCACCTTGAAATTTTCTACGGAGATAAAGGGCACTACTAGAAGTTTATCTATGAGACTTTCAAAAACCGGTTAACTACAAAACGAACATGGAGGCCAAGCGAAGTTGAAAGTTTAAAATAGACTTTTCTCGCGATTTAATGATCCAAACGCAATGAAACGTGGATAGCAAATATTTATATACATTGTAATGCTCTGGTATTTAATTTAGTTCGATCGTTTACATAACATCAAGATGGCTGCTGTGCGAATTTTGAAATTAAGTTTTTATTTCTTGTGTCGTAATCATGCGATCAAAGTGAAAGTTTGAATAATGAACCTACGCAATAATTTTTCTTTAATGGTACATGGCTATGGCCTGTACATATAACAATCCAACATGGCGACCATCCGAAATATTTAGACAGTTCTAAATATCTACGAATCCATTACAGCAATCAAACTGAATTTTTTATGTTCATAGGGGCTATGAACATAAGTTCTCTTATAGGACTTTCAGTAACCTGGTGATAAGAAATCCAACATGGCGGCGATGCGAAATATAAATATTCACATGGACGTTTCTCGTAATTTAACCATCCGAGTGTAGTGAAACTTGGTACAGTAAATCCTTATACAAATGTTAATCCACTGGCATCTAATTTAATTCAATTGTTTCCATAACCACAAGATGGCAGCTGTGCGATATTCTAAAATCTCCCTTTTACTTCTTGTGTCCTAATCATGCGATTGAAGTTTGAATACTACACGTAGGGGAGAGGGGGGCATGTTGTTAACAGGGGCACGTTGTTACATGTTAGTTTTAAAATCACCCGTGTGGCTGAAGCGCGTAACGATCAGCTACTAAAGCGTGGGGTGCCTGTCTGCAGATGCTGTGAAAACAAGGAAATCATTGTGTGTATTTGAAGAGTGTTATGAAGGTTTAAGTGTTTTTGAAGTGAAAAGTAAAAATAAATATTCGACTTTGAAGTCATCTGTCTTCTTCTGTGTTGAAGGTAAGTACTTGCATGTCTCTGAGAATGGAGTTTGATATCTTACGAAATAAATGCTTGTGAGAGTAGTTAGCTAGGCTACTCCCCGCCGAAGTATTGACCTTGAATACAAAATGTCGGCCGGTGGGGCAAGTTGTTACAGTAAGCTGGGGGCTTGTTGTTACACTGTAACAACATGCCCCATGGTATCGTAATATTATTGAATTGCTAATTATTAAGGCCCGGATTGTTGTGTGTTGAATTTTTTTTAATTAACTAAATATTTTCTATTTATTTACACATTTTTGCCGTTTTTATAAATAAATACATATTCTGGTGTATTTATTCATAAGTACATATTTCCTATATTTGGTGGTATGTTGCACTCCTTAGATGATTGCTGCCCACATTTTCGACTCTTGGCAATTCCAGTAATTGGCTTATCTATTTCTAGAATGCACCCATGTCTCTGCATTGTATTTCAAGACAGGAATTCCCCGGTCATTAAGTATAGCGGGGGGCTGGAGTCAACAGTCTCATTATGCCTCCAATAGTCCTTACCTTGAAAGGAAATTTTACTTGAAATTACAGTACTCTGCAAAACTCGTAAATATTGACATATTGCTATGAAAGTTCCTGATGTGACCTTTTTTTCTGCTCTTTAGAATGAAATTCGAAAACAGCACATACATGATTTCGTACCGCGCATCTGCAGTACAGTAAGACGGACTCGGAAACTGAGGCGAGCCCCAGCCTGTTAAGCGGGAACATTTTTTGTACTGTAGACAGGATTATGGATTATTCAAGCAGCTGGACGTTTCAACTATATTTCGAGGAACTGGGGGACACAAATTTGATACAAATTTAAGAACATGTTTTGGAAATTTAATCACATATTTTTCACTTTTAAGCACGTAAATAAATACACATTTCTGAAAAGTTAAGCACATAACTATCCGGCCCTACTATAAAAGTATTAACGTATTCGCTAGTTGATTATTATTACCGGTATCATTATTATGTATCTATACCGACAGTGATAGCTATGCTTGCTAACGCGCAGCGCTAGGCCAAGCTCTCTGCTAATTTGGTAGACGTGGGTTCGAGCCCCACCCTCTGCCGACCTTGAAATGGTTTTTCGTGGTTTCCCATTTTCAACTCCAGGAAAATGCTGGGACGGTACTTTCTGACAGGTCACGGCCGCTTCCTTCCACATCCTTGCCCATTTTCATTTATCTTCATTCATTTCATATTTCATTTACTCGTCCCATGAGGTTGGCGTCAGGAAGGGCATTTGGCCGTAAAAACCAGAATTGTGAAATGTGGTAAATGTATTTCAAGGTTGACTGTTATATTATTTCGAGTTAAAAATACAAGATTGTAGTTACAACTATGTCGCATTTTATTAAGTTGAGTGTAACAACTTACCCATGGCATATAACAACTAGCCCCGTTGTGGGGCATGTTGTTACAATTTACCACATTAACAAGAAAAATTATTTATACCGAAAATATTTTTACGCCAGTCTTCACATTTTTCATATATAAAGCCAAATACTGATACTTCATTGTCACTGCCATAACAGGCTAATAGCTTCCAGGAGAACAGTTTTAAAAAATAAAATTTGAAAATTGTAACAACATGCCCCCCTCTCCCCTACACAATAATCTTCATGTAACAGTACATAACTCTAAGACCTACATATATAAAAATCTAACATGGCGACCATCCGCAATATTTAGTCGGTTCTTTATATCTACGAATCTATTAGGCCTACAGCAATCAAACTGAAATTTTGTATGTTGATAGTGGCAATTAACATAAGTAGGACATATGAAAATAGGCTTTAGTTCTCCACAGAACTACTTTATTTTGTCGTGTGGCCTACTGTCCAGTTTGTTATTAACAAGTTCAAGACGCGATTGACCGATGATGCAAAGCGACAGAGACGACCAAGGGTCATTTCGCAACGCAAATCTTGCTAATTGGTTCGTGAAGCCTTAAAGAACCCGATAATTAGTGCAGCTGAACTAGGGAAACAGCTTGCTTCACGTTCCGTGAAGATTGTTACAACTCAAACTACCCGGAATCGGCTCCATGAAGCAGATATTAACGGCAGAGCAGCGCGAAAGAGGCCTATTATAAGTGAGATAATCCGAGGGAAGAGGTTGGCATTTCCTAAGGAAAATACCTAATAAATGCGACAAGACTTCTGGAAGACTATTCTATTTTCGGACGAAAGTAAATTTAATATCTGATGTTCGACAGTTCGTTTGGAGAAGACCAAATACAGAACTGGAAAGCAAATAGGTACTACCACCAGTGGAGCATTGGAGGAGGTCACATCATGGTATGGGGCTGCACGATTTGTTGAACTGGACGTAATTGAAGGTAACATGAATGCTCAGGGCTACATCAAAGTGCTCCAGGGTAATTTGTCTAGGAGTGTTGTGAAATTAGGCATACAAGACACCTAGGTATTTCAACATGACAACGACCCAACGCATTCAGCAAGAATAACGCGAGGTGGCTGTTGTACAACGCCCAAAAAGTATTTTCCACGCCACCTCTATCTCCGGACGTTAACCCAATAGAACATTAATGGGCTCATTTCGAAAACAAAATCCGAAAATTAAAGTGTTCCTCCAAAACGCAACTAGTAAACAATTTGCGAAAATGTTGGTCCGAAATTACACCAGACTTCACGAATAAGCTTGTTAAATCCATGCCAAGGAGGCTTCAGGCCATTATAAATGCAAAAGGTTGGCATACCTTATATTAATTGTCGCTTAATTATGTCGACACAATTTCAAAATCCAAGACGAAAACTTGCAACATGGAAAGCACCCAACACCGTATGGGGAGAATTCCAGATTGATCATGTGGCCATTTCTAACAAAAATACGCAGGAAATTTTAAATGTCAGAACGCGTAAAGGGTTCTTCGAGTCTGACCATTATTTGTTACAAGTCAAGATTATACCAATCCCAAGACAGAAAAAGACAACAAAAAACAAAATAGTGAAGCCTGATCCAGAATATTTGAAGATAAACAGGGACAAAATCATTGAAGAAATTAATAGGCATCCAACAGACACTTGGACAGATCTTGCGACCACAGTTCAAAAGGCAATGCGTTGGGCACAACCTCCTAGAAAACGAAAACATAGGTGGTGGAACGTAATTTGTGATCAAGCCACTGAGAGAAGAACACAGGCATGGATGAAGTTCAGCAGTAACAGAACATCCGAAACATGGAAGGAATTTCACGAAGTTCAAAAACAATCATCAAAGGAAATCAGAAGAGAAAAACGAGCGTACGACAACAACAGGCTAAAAGAAATTGAAGAAGATTTTAAGAGAAATAACACAAGAAATTTTTACAGAACATTCAAAGAATATATTAGGGGTTATCAGCCTCCTAGCCTCTGCTTTCGAAGAACAGATGGGTCCCTGGAAACGAACACGAAATAAAACTGTACAATTCTCAAACAATACTTTAATAATCTTCTCAATTGTACAGAACCCACGGAGAAATTGACCTTCCAAAAAACCACATCCAATCCCGATTCTACTCCACCTACAATAGGGGAGATAGAGGAGATCATACAACAAATGAAAAATAACAGAGCGGCAGGAGAAGATGGCATTATTGCTGAAGTATGGAAGCTTCAAGATAAAAACATCACCAAAACAATTCATAAGATCATCACAGACATTTGGATCACAGAGAAAATGCCAGAGGAATGGAAATGTGCTTTGATCCACCCATTACATAAAAAGGGTGATAAGTCAGATCCAAATAATTACAGAGGGATTTCTCTAGTGCCAGTCGCTTACAAAATATTCTCTAAAGTGTTATTGAACAGACTAGAACCACAAGCAGATCCACAAATAGGAGAATACCAGGCAGGCTTCAGAAAAGGGAGATCATGCATCGGACAGATCTGGAACTTGAGAACACTACTGAAAGTCAGACAGACAAAAAACACTGTAGTTACCTTTGTGGACTTTAAAAAAGCATACAGCATTGATAGACAAACGCTATTTGCAGTACTGGAAGAATATGGCATTGACAAAAAAAACAGGGCACTTATACAACTAACGCTCTCGGACACCACCTCTAAAGTTAAGTTCATGGGTGAAATTTCAGAACCCTTTCATATACGCACAGGTGTCAAACAAGGAGACGGCCTCTCACCAATCTTGTTCAACATGGTCTTAGACAAAATTGTTAAGCAGTGGGAGGAACAAGTTAAAGGAATACAGCTAGGAAGAACCCGTGAAACAAAAACAATCATAAAATGTCTGGCATTTGCAGATGACGTAGCCTTACTCAGCAATAACACACAGGAGGCAAAGGAAGCACTGGAACGATTACATGAAATAGCTGCTAAAACAGGTTTACAGATATCTTATGAGAAGACCCAATACATGGAACGACACACCAACAATGTACAAACCATGCATACCATATAAATGGATCCATACAAAGAGTTGAAAAATTTAAGTACTTAGGAGAATATATACAAATAGGAGGATCAAACAAGATGTCTAACATAGAACGAACGGAAAAACTCCAGAAAGCATACAAACTTACATGGTCACATTATAATAAGAAAAGCATATCAAGACAGGCCAAACTTAGACACTACAAAACAGTTGTATTACCAGAAGCATTGTATGCGTCAGAAACGACCACAATTGGAGCATCTGGCATCACAGAAACAGAAAAAATTGAACGTAAAATTCTGAGGAAAATATTTGGAGCAGTACACAGAGATGGGATATGGATGAAAAGACCTACCAAAGAGCTATATGAACACACAGACAGACTCACAGATATCATTAGAAAACGCAGACTAACTTTCTACGGGCACATACAGAGAATGAACAATAAACGACTTACAAAGAAAATCTTTGATGTAGTAAACAGTTCAAAAAGGAAAACAAATTGGTATCATGAAATAGAAGACGATTTAAAGCAACTAGGGATCAACAAGCAAATGATAGAAGACAGAGAAAATTTCAGAAACAAAATTAAGAACGCCAAATTTTTATTAAGTGAAAGGAAGAAGATAGGAACATTGTGGACGGAACAAAGGAAGCAGGAGCACAGTCAAAGGATGAAGAGATTTTGGGAAGAGAAGAAGGGAAAGAAGTGAAAATTGTGACATCATGAGATACTTAAGTTCAAACACTGTCCATAAGGGCAACAATGATGTAATAATAATAATAATTGCGCTTGTATACTGCAGGCAGTCTCATTTTGTGCCCCAAGAATGGTTTTTATTTCATATTGTAGTACGTATTGTGTTTGAAAGGGTTTCGTCGTTTTTTTTGTAATGAATAATTGGTACTTTTCGTTCTAAATAATGCAAACATGACGTTCTCTGGCCATGTACACCTATAGTAAACCAACATCCAGAAACAACATGGTGTATGAATACTTTTAGGTAGATTTCATTAGAAAGCTAACTATTGCAATGGGTCCCATGTTTCGACTTCCGGAAAATTTCGACATATCTTCGCGTTTCACATCCCCCAGACCCCCAAAACACCGTCAGTTCATAAGTTTATATATAATTTATGTATATATATATATATATATATATATATATATATATATATATATATATATATATATATATATTGTACCCATGTGAGTAATCTCGTTGGATAATATGCATCCGCCTCCAACTAGCATCAGCTCTCAGGCGTGTACGGTAACCCCAATTTTGCAGTGCATATTTTGGATTTGAGGCTAAAAGGTATCAACTCTACAATGATAAAGCACAACTCTATTCTAACACTTTAATTCATTAAAATAAATCATGGCTTCAAACACAAAACAATACCCAAAAAGCATAAAATCAAACAAACAAAATTTTTACTTCCACAATCCACAAGTAAACAAATATAAAATCACAACAAAGTCATACCTAGCCATAATGCTTTACCCTTCTGTGAACTTCACAAGGATATACTAGTGCGCTGATGCACCTACGACTTCAAAACAACTTTACATTAACATAACAGTCATACAATGTGACTTCTTTAATATTACAACAAGGATTATTCCTTAAATCTCTTTATGTTAAACAATTATGTGTGCCGTGCGTGTTTTAATATTTTTCTTCTCACCAATGAAATGCTTTGCATGCATTTACCTATTTGGACGTTGCACCAAAATCAACGTGCAACTCCATAATTATGTAAGCTACCCCCTACATATCCTTCAATTATATGGTTACACCGCATGCTGTCTGTGATTCCTATATAAAACGTTACGTTATAGCTTATGTCGGATTGTACGATAGACTGCCTCGCGCTCATGGCGATTGGCATCTAGTAACCAACTACATGACTTGGTTCCAGTGACAGTACAAATATATCATGTAACTATTCGTCAGATAGCTAAATTAATGAACCATCAGGATGAACTATAATTATCCATGTGTTCACAAACCACATGGCTATAACACTCAACATAACAATCTCGCATTATATGTCATTTTAACAAGGTCTAGAATCTCTTCCCTTTAACTTGCCTGAGCGGTTCGAGTGGTTGGCACCGACCCTCGGCTAAGGAAATCGCTACACAATAGAAAGTGGGATGGGTCGTTCCACCAATTATCTCGACCTTTCTAAAAGTTTGAAAGCTTCCCTCTCTAAGCAGTGGAGATTTACAAGACAAATACTGTGTCCTAACCGGCACACATGTTCCCAAAGGATCTTAATTGACTATTATGCCAACAGGTATTGAATGAGCTTTTGTAATTATTCCTACGTCGAGGATAACGATTAATTAATGGCCTCACATGGGTCCATTCAACATGAAGGTTCGGGGTTCGTAATGCATGAGCCAGGCTGGGTAACCGATGTCTCAAGTATAATATAGGCGCACAAAACCACTGTCGCCATGAGTTTTCGCTGCCCACGAGCGTAAATAACTCATCATAAGTTCTCGGGAAATCATAGAGCTGCGAGGTGTCCTTGTTTTCCTCGACTCTTATAAAGATTCCAGCCCGGAACACATTTCAATCCTTTTCTTCAGAGTTAGGGTCCATTCACTAAAACTCCGGAATAAAATATCTCCAACAATGTCCACGACATAGGAGAATTCATACGTAGAATAGACTATCTGGCCCCTAATGCTCCATGCTACGACATTCCGACCTATTATATTAAGAGAAATCTAACATTTACTCTATAAGCTTCTCAATTAAGCTGCAAATTCAATTCAATAAAAGCTCTTTCATTACTGGTATCATTACCGAATATATGCAATATTCTGATATAAAACTTCTTTCCATAATTACTGAAATGTAATCTCACTGTAACATCCTCCTGCTTAGATTGATAAGTCTTGCACTTAGCGTTAATAATTCTCGCTTACAACAATTTTATTTGTTTCCTGATGTGTTCATTCATACTCTTAATAACCATTATTATTATTATCATCATTTCTCACTGACATAAACGATCAAAATCGTAATTTACCATTATTATTATAAATCTCATTGACATAAATGACCAAAATCATTATTTATTATTATTCTCATATCAATTACCAAAATTTCCGACATAGCTAGACGTTTTAAACTCGAACAATCGCGTTCGTTACATTTACATAACTGATTGCCATTCTTAATTCATAGTGGGCATAATTACTCCACTTAATGATGCAAATCATCATTTCAACTCTATAAAAATCAACTCAATACTGATTAAACATGGAGGATCAGCCTCCTAACTGACTTTTACTGGCATCTATAAGGAATTCACAATACCTTTACGGAATCACAGACATGCATCGGTCCATACTTCTACATAATTATAACTATAATTTGTGGGGTACTTACATCTCTATAGGCATCTAAGGTGGCTCCAACCAATCATATTCTTCCATGTCGCCCGCCATAATGGGTTTAACGCGACATATTTCTCTTGTTTACACACATTTGATTATACATAATTTCTATCACCAACACGACACGTTGCATACCTTTCAGGAAGTTATCACTCCCTAAACATGTGAAACACTTCATCAAACACTACTTTAAATGATATTTTTACATATACATTACACTGAACACTCGTCACTTTATACACACTTCAATGCTGAAATTCCCTAGCAGAGATCGAAATTGCAGGTGTCGACGGCATTTTACGTTACCAACTCCTGATTGAAAGTCTGGTTATCTGCTCTCGGAACTCCCCAACAGTTTTTATGACGATCATTACTCCTACAGTAAGCGTCCTGCGTTACATCAATACGCTGGCTCCCAAACATGAGCGTTAACATCTGGTATTCTCATGGCAATACCAAACACTTAGTAAAGTTTCTTTCGCGCATTCTATCGTAGTTACACATATACGATTAGTTAATACAATACACACTGCGCTTAATAAAGTTCAACACTTTCACAAATAATTATATACAATAATGCTACCGTTAGTCTATACGGTGCTTCATAACTGAACACGTCATAGTTCGTGCGGCTGATTATGCCTGTATCACGACTATTATTCATATAAGCATGTTTACTGTTTCTATTACACATACCAGTCTTTGTTCGGCGTCTCGATGAATAGAATCGTCATGCGTTTTGCCTTGACGAACTTGCTTCAACCTGGCTGTAGCTGACTGAAGTTTCACTCGAAGACTGCACGTAGCTTATTTGAAGACTTCTGTCTGCGGCTTACACGCTGTCTCGTACTGCTGCATATTTGCTGCATACTGATTGCAACTTATTTCCATTGTGCTACAATTGACAATTGAGTAAAACTGTAACTGGCTGTAACTGCGCTTGGCGGCATGTAGACTGCACTTGGCTGCGTCTCGACTGGCTTACAACTGGGCTTCAACTGACTTCAAGTGAGGTTCAACTGAGTAACAGCGGTTCAACTGCGTAACACAGTAACACTGAGAACAGAGTAGGACTGAGTAACAACTGAGAGCTCCTCCTGGGGTCTACTCCCTTATATCGGATTTCCACAGAAAGTAGAGCAACATCTTCCCGCGTAATCTTCGCTCCTCTCACAGCATGATTCAGGTCTTCAAACCATGATCATTGTGTTCCTCTCTCTTCACAGGTCCCAAAACTATATGTGTGCAAAGGAATCGCTCGTTCAATTAATTTATATTAATTCCTTTCTCCATGGCGTGGGACGCTACCTAGTCGGGAACTCCCCGTCAACATCTTCACATCCCTCCGCGAACAATGGTCGCTTTACAGTCCTTACGCACATCACTAAATATGCACCAATTTCGCAGGTAAAAGATTCTAAAATTATCTTCTTGCCAAGATATTCACCTGTGTGCAACTCTCATCTCGATTCGTTACTCCAATCACGAGTAATCAATGATTTTTCTGGGCATTTCACCGCCCCTCCTCTACATCTATTCTCCGTCGGGGAATAACTGTGTCATTTTTCAGGCCTCTCCCCTGCTCCAGACGACATAATGGGGTGACAGAGATGGACGTGGCTCCACTGGGACCAACCCACAATTCTGGGCCGATTAGTAAATGTCAGCTCTGCCCTCCTCTGTGCTTCAAACTCCCAATAGCTTACACCAAATCGTCTTATAATGATATAATCCGCTCATTATTTCCTACATTATTTTAATAAATAATGCCATTTCATCAAAAATCACACCAGTGATTAAATATACATCTCTTTCGAGGGGTTTTCACCAAGAAACTCCCTGTACAGATCTCTGGTTCGCTTCCTGGCGGAACCTTTTTACTGAGATCACAGTCTCTGAGAACCATGTTCGATTCCAGTCAGCATAACCCCATCGGGTTCAATATATATATATATATGTATATCAGTTTCTTGTGGACACGATAACTGTCGTAATTTTGCACCAATCACTTTTGAATTTTTTACATAATATGTATACCCTTAAAATGTCGGTCGAGTTCGTTAATGGGCAAAATCGGTCGAAGGGGGTGAAAATGGGAGGCTTTTTTCGAAAAAGTGAAATATCGCTATAACTCTCTTAATACGTGAAATATCGAATCCATTCAAAGTTCATAATATGTGTCGGATAAGTGCCAAAACCTTATGTCAAATAAGTTTTTTGATAGCACCAACCATTGACCAAAGGGGAGGGAAAAGTGGGTTTTTCGGGAAACATTAATCATATCTCTGTTAATAGGCACAATATCAAAACCGTACAAAATGGACAATATTCCTCCAATAATTACCTAAAACTTTTGTCTGAAAGAATTCTTGATATGACCCACCATTACGCCACGGGGTGAGCAAAATGATTTAAATTATAAGAAAATGCCAAGTGCCAAGAGAGGTTGCCATGACAACTTTACTTTTAATTGATAAGGGATGAGCCATCTGCAGTTACTATGACAACGACACTGCACGAGATAACATTCAGTTTTCCATCTGTCTGTGGGAAGCGACTTCGGTATCGGAACTGGTAGCATGCTGAACTTCTATGCCCAAGATCGCGGGTTCAAACCCGGCTGAAGTCGTCGGATTTACTAAGAGCGCTAAAAACCCTGAGTGTGCTTTCCTTTGGAGGAGAAGTTCCAACGTTCGTTGCGAGTTGATGGTTCCGGTGGCATCTAGTAGCCAAGTTCACAGATAGGTGTCGTTGATGGTAGTATTTTAGGTAGATTTCATTAGAAAGCTAACTATTGCAATGAATCCCATGTTTCGACTTCCGGAAAATGTCGACATATCTTCGCGTTTCACATCCCCCAGACCCCAAAACCACCGTCAGTTCAAAAGTTTATATATAATTTATGTATGTTTAAATATATATATATATATATATCAGTTTCTTGTGGACACGATAACTGCCGTAATTTTGCACCAATCACATTGAAATTTTTATCGAATATGTATACCCATAAAATCTCGGTCGAGTTCGTTACTGGGCTAAATCGGTCGAAGGGGATGAAAATGGGGGACTTTTTTTTTCGAAAAAATGAAATATTGCTATAACTCTCTTAATATGTGAAATATCGAATCCATTCAAAGTTCATACTATGTGCCGGAAAAAGCTCAAACATTTATGTTTGAAGAGTTTTTTTTATAGCACCAACCATTGACCAAAGGGGTGGGAAAAAGTGGGTTTTTCGGGAAGCATTAATCATATCTCTCTTAATAGGCACAATATCAAAACCGTACAAAATGGACAATATTCCCCTAATAATTACGTAAAACTTTTGTCTGAAAGAATTTTTGATATGACCCACCATTACGCCAAGGGATGAGAAAAATGATTTCGGAATTATAAGAATATGCCAAGAGCTATCAGTGGTTGCCATGGCAACACTACTAAATTGATGAGGGATGAGCCATCAGACGTTGCCATGACAACGCACTTGCGCGAGATCAGATTCAGATTTCCATCTGACTAAGTGTGAAGCGGCTTCGGTGACGTAACTGGTAGCATGCCCAAGGTCGCGGGTTCAAAGCCGGCCAAAGTCGTCGGATTTTCTAAGAGCGCTAAAAATCCCTTAGTATGCTTTCCTTTGGAGGGGAGGATCCAACGTTCGTTGCGAGTTGCTGATTGCAGTGGCATCTAGTAGCCAAGTTCACAGCTAGGTGTCGTTGACGGTAGTATCTGGTAGCAACATTAGGAACTACTGCTTGAAATTGAGAGTCTGCATTCCTTACCTGAATTACAGACTAATACAGCCATCACAATTCACACCGTTTATCAGACAGATTCTACACTCACCCAAAGTACACGGGGTTACATGACCGCGTTGTCGCAGCCCCTAAACTGAGGAACCAACCAACATCTCTGCGGGAGATATAATTTTGCGTGAAGAAGTAACAGACCATTACATAGTTACACATCAGTGTCGAAACCTTGCATAAGGACAGTGTGACCACAAGTATAAAAATGGACTCCAAATGACAAGAAGGTTACCGTCATCATAAGACAATAAAATGTTTAAAATATGCATAAAATGACGAAAAACAAAGTTAATTAATCTCCAATTATAAAATACTTTCACGCAATAAATGAGGTCTGATCCTTCTACGAAAACCTGCATATTCTGCCTATTTTCGCCTATCCCCAAGGTTGTCCGGTGAAATCTACCTCCGCCTTCCGGCGTGCCGAGAGGACTTTTTTTTCTTAGATTTTGCGTTATTATTTCCATTCTTGTTCTGAGGAATTAAAAATATATTTGGTTGGTTCCTTAGTTTAGGGGCTGCGACAACGTGGTCATGCAGCCCCGTATACTTTGGGTGTGTGTTAGAATTTGTCCGATAACCGGTGTTAGATGTGATGGCTGTATTAGTGTGTGTTATCTGTTATTCAGGTAGAAGGACTGCAGACTATTAATTTTTCAATTAGTTCCCACTTTTGCCACCAAATGCTACCATCCACGACACCTAGTTGCGGACGCGGCTACTAAATGCCATCGCAGTCAGCACCCGATGGCGAGCATAGGAACTAATAGAGCGTTATCAAACTAACCTACAAATGTTTGCCTCCACAAGTGTAATTAGTGGAAGGTTCTTTTTCATGCCATAAATCTATGACATGGGACCGCCGGCTTTACTTACCCTCCGAAGGGAAGCATACTGAGGGATTTTTAACGCTCTTAAAAATTCGACGACTTCGGCCAAGATTGAACCCGCGATCTTTGGCATAGAATAATTAAATATATATATATATATAACTTATTTGTAAAGTTTTTCAGAAAGACAAATTAAAGTCACGAAGGTTAAAGCGAGTTTTAGTTTGTACCTGAAAGTGTAACACCCATTTAAAAAAAAAATGATAAGTCCCCAAATGCCTTTAACATATGAAATATGAGGGAAACTGTGAAGGTCATCACAATGAAAGTACTGCATATTGAAAATTTTAAACTTAGCTTCTAATAGAAATGTGTGTGTGTTTCCTTGGAAGTATATAATTGTTGTACAAGATTTATGAGAGGCACAGTTATAATAACTTGTAATTGTTCCTTAAGCTGTTTGTTCCCCCTTAAGTTGCGAACCACCCCAGCATTTGCCTGGAGTAGAAGTGGGGAAATCACGGAAAACCAATTCCAGGATGGCTGAGGTATGAATCAAACCCGCCCCTACTCACAAGGCAGAGAGTACTCCATACCCAACCCTCAGACCAGAATTATATTTCTTGGCAAAGCCGGGAATCGAACACGCCGGGTGATAGCGAAAATGACAAAGAGACGGAAACCACAACGAAAACGAATGGAGATTGAAAATACTGACATAAGATTGAAAATGCACTCAAAATGGAAAATACTCACGAAAGTACGAGGGCAGATCAAAAAATAAGTTGCAGTTCCCAGTTATGGCCATTTATTACACCACCTATACAACAGCAACACGCCTATAACGACATACAATGTAACGTCACTTTTCCACATAGTGTCCAAGAGTCTCCAAACATTTCTGTGAACGCACAACCAACTTGTCGATGCCGGATGCATAGAAAGTTCCTCCAGCGTTCTGCAACCACGCGGAGACAGCGGCCTTCACCTCATCGGTCTGGAAACGTCGACCATCGAGCTCCGTTTTGAGCTTACCGAACAGATGAAAGTCACGGCGCTAGGTCGGGTGGATTTTGCCAGACCTCCCACTTGAAACGCTCGTTTGACGGACCTTATGAGGTGTTGCGTTATCGTGCAAAACAAGATGTTCAGTAAAGAACATATAGCCTACTTTCTCCTAAATGCATGGGTATTGTTATAACTCTTTGTCCTTTTCAAGGAGTATGATTGAATGTTGGTTGTAGTAGCTTGTTGAAATACAACGTGCTATAGGGATATTAAACATGAATATGAGGTGCCCTTTGCTAGTGCTACCTCTGTACCACATTTCGTTCAATTCGGTTTCACCGTGTTTGAATTGATAGGGGGAATCGATTTGCACACATACTTGGCCACCATCTGCAAACTATTGGGCTGATGTTCTTGCAGTTTGGTCTGAATATGTTTCCCACATAAAGATATGGTGTTGCAAAATTTGGTAGAGACTAGATTATTAGGTTGGTCGTAATTAAATTTTATCTTTTAACATTTGGGTGGCCACGATTACGTTTCCGTCAAGATAGCGGTGATATAAAACATGACACTGAGGTGCCCTTTGCTAGTGCTACCTCTGTACCAAATTTCGTTCCATTCGGTTTCACCGTGTTCGAATTGATACGGGGAATCGATTTTCACACAAAGATGGCCGCCATCCGCAAAATATTAGGCTGATGACCTATTAGTTTGGTCAAAGGATGCTCCCTCCATAAAGGTATGTTGTTGCTAAATTTGCTAGAGATCGGATGATTAGGCTAATCGTAATTTGATTTAAGCTTTGAACATTTGTGTGACCGCCATTACGTTTCCGTCAAGATGGCGGCGATATAAAACATGACACTGAGGTGCCCTTTGCTAGTGCTACCTCTGTACCAAATTTCGTTCATTCGGTTCCACCGTGTTCGAATTAATAGGGGGAATCAATTTTGACATAAAGAGGGCCGCCATCCGCAAACTATTAGGCTAATGGCCTATTAGATTGGTCAAAGGATGCTCCCTCCATAAAGGTATGTTGTTGCAAAGTTTGGTAGAGATCGGATGGTTATGTTAGTCGTAATTTGATTTAAGCTTTAAACATTTGTGTGGCCGCCATTACGTTTCTGTCAATATGGCGGCGATATAAATCATGACACTGAGATGCCCTTTGCTAGTGCTATCTCTGTACCAAATTTCGTTCCATTCGGTTTCACCGTGTTTGAATTAATAGGGGAAATCGATTTTGACACAAAGATGGCCGCCATCCGCAAACTATTAGGCGAATGACCTATTAGATTGGTCAAAGGATGCTCCCTCCATAAAGGTATGTAGTTGCAAAATTTGGTAGAGATCGGATGATTAGGTTAATCGTAATATGATTTAAGCTTTGAACATTCGTGTGGCCGCCAATACGTTTCAGTCAAGATGGCGGCGATATAAAACATGACACTGAGGTGCCCTTTGCTAGTGCTACCTCTGTACCAAATTTCGTTCCATTCGGTTCCACCGTGTTCGAATTAATAGGGGGAATCAATTTTGACATAAAGATGGCCGCCACCCACAAACTATTAGGCTAATGACCTAGTCATTTGGTCAAAGGATGCTTCCTCTATAAAGGTATGTTGTTGCAAAATTTGGTAGAGATCGGATCATTAGGTTAATCGTAATTTGATTTAAGCTTTGAGCATTTGTGTGGCCGCCAGTACGTTTCCGTCAAGATGGCGGCGATATAAAACATGACACTGAGGTGCCTTTTGTTAGTACTACCTCTGTACCAAATTTCGTTCCATTCGGTTGCACCGTGTTCGAATTAATAGGGCGAATCGATTTTCACACAAAGATGGCCGCCATCCGCAAACTATTACGCTGATGACCCATTAGTTTGGTCAAAGGATGCTCCCCCCATAAAGGTATGTTGTTGCTTAATTTGGTAGAGATCGGATGATTAGGTTAGTCGTAATTTGATTTAAGCTTTGAACATTTGTGTGGCCGCAATTACGTTTCCGTCAAGATGGCGGCGATATAAAACATGACACTGAGGTGTCGTTTGTTAGTACTACCCCTGTACCAAATTTCGTTCCATTAGGTTGCACCGTGTTCGAATTAATAGGGGGAATCGATTTTCACACAAAGATGGCCGCCATCCGCAAACTATTACGCTGATGGCCTATTGGTTTGGTCAAAGGATGCTCCCCCCATAAAGGTATGTTGTTGCAGAATTTGGTAGAGATCGGATGATTACGTTAGTCGTAATTTGATTTAAGCTTGGAACATTTGTGTGGCCGCCATTACGTTTCCGTCAAGATGGCGGCGATATAAAACATGACACTGAGGTGTCCTTTGCTAGTGCTACCTTTGTACCAAATTTCGTTCAATTCGCATTCACCGTGTTCGAATTGATAGGGGGGGACCGACATTCGGAGTACACACACTCACACACACACATACACACACACAGACTCACACACACACATACACACACACACACACACACAGACAGACACTTTTTTCGCCCTGTGTTGATCTCATAAGTCTACTTTCATTTTTTGCAAAAATCGAAAGTAGGCCTAAAATGATTCCGGCGCTCAATTTACCCCGGCGCTTCTCTTTAATCGTGCAATTCTTCCATTTGGCCCTTAGGAATCGGATTGTCGCACGCACCTCATATTTGGAGTGAACGTTCAGTCGACGGGCCATTGCATTTGGCCGCTATTCACACCATACAAGACGAGACACCACAGCGACCTGCCTAACAGACGTGTGGGCAGTGTCTGTCCCTTTCTCCGCTGTGCCCACGTTTGCGACAATCAGCGCGCTGCTGCAGCGCGTTAGTGCAACTAACTTTTTGATCCACCTTCGTAATTAAGATTGAAAATACGCACAAAATGCAGGTTAGAGTCAAAATATTCAAAAGATATTTACAGAGTGCAATTTAGATTGAAAATACCTACAAAATGCAATTTAGATTGAAAATGCCTACAAAATGTACAGTAGTATCGATTAAGAAAATTCACAAAATGTAATTTAGATACACGGGGAGCCAATTCACAAAAACAGTGCGGAATCTTAAAGAGAAAAGGAAATATAATGAAAAGAAAAAGAAGACTGATCCCTCGAAGAATGAGGGATCAGGAAAGACGAGAGAAGGGCCAATTAAGGCGGGAAAGGAAGAGACTCCCTATGCCTCGGACACCGTAATACCGTCGCGTTCGGAAGAGAACAAGAGTTGACCAAGAGAAGTAGACAGGAAATAAGACGGAGAGGAGCCCGGCACAAGTAAGTGGAAGCAATGCCAGACTCAGCTGGTCGCCAACCCACGGCCCACTAGATGTGAGCCCCTGGGGGGTGGGAGGTGGGGGGGGGGGGGGGCAGCCAAGAATACTGGTCGTTACACCAGGAAGTAGTAGTAGTTGTTTCATTGATGATCTTTGCGACATTGCGGTCATGTGGCCCCGTGTACTTGGGTGTGTGTGGAATTTGTCCGATAATCTCTGTTATCTCCGTGTGGCTGGATGCGTGGCTCAGCGGTAGCATTCTCGTTTGCTGATCCCAAGGTTACAGGATCGAATCCTGGCAGAGCGAGCTGACATTTGAGGGTGCGCAAATGCGAGGGAGCCATGCCAGTATATTTACTGGCACGTTCAAGATCCCCTTCTGGGCAAAATTCCGGCACCCGGGCGTCTCTAAAAGCCGGAGTGGTTAAAAGGTACGTAAAACAAATAACAACTGAAAAGATTAGGGAAAGTCGTCTCCGCTGGTATGGACATGACTTACGAGCTGCTGAAACAACAGTTGCATACACTGGATTGGCATTGCGGATAGGTGGGTAGAGACCAATAGGACGACCGAGACAGCGTTGGTTTGACACCCTACATGACGATCTAAAGATTGGCCGACTTCATTCTGACATAGCGCACTATAGTGTAATGTGGAGACAGAATCAAAAACGCAAACCCTGCTCATTTCTGAGACAAATGCTAAAGAAAATGAAGAAAAGGAAGACCGTCTTATAACCAAGGATCCGCCGTAGTCATAAGCGAAAATCTGTAAAGGGTGATTAACTTAAAGTTTCTTGGTGGTAAAGTACAAACTTGACAGTTTATACCTTAATTAAACTGTCATGGAGCCAATACGTCAATACCCCCGCACCTTAAGATTCACTGGCTCTCGAGGCTGCAACATTCTTTCCACCCTTCCTCGCTGCTGAATTCTCCAACTCCAAAATAAATTAACTTGTCAACACTACCGTCATGATTCGTGTAATTTCCTCTTCTCCGTTCAAGGGAATGTTAACGACCGACAATCATTCATTTATTATTCGGTCGTTTCGGCCACGTATGGACCAGGATGCTGTAGTTTTTGTCTGCCACTTCTGTTGTTCTTGATCGGCCTTCGTGATGAGGTTTGAGCTTTTCGATTGGCACAGTAATCTTTCATTTTCCTGCTGAACTGTATCTTACGTTCCCTGGACCATAGCCGGAACGCGTTGTGATGAACTTATGTAACGGATGTGAGGAAAAGTCTGGTTTGAATTGTCCATCCATCTCATTTGAAATGTGGTGTCACAGGAAAATGATCAAGATCAGATAGAGTAACATTATATTTGAATCCTAGCCAATGGCCATAGCGGGGTATTTTTAATATAGAGTAACAAATTGGAGAGGTATTGCAACGAGTGGGAGAGGAGATAGGTTTATGTTGACTGCTAATGAAGAGTAGAGACAGGTTGTCAGGACATATACTAAGACACCCAGGAATAGCAAAGTTAGTTATAGAAGGAAGGGTCGAGAGTAAGAACTGTAGGGGTAGACCAAGTTTCGAGTATGTTAAACAGATTTCCTCGAATGTAGGATGTGCTATGTGGAGATGAAACGATTAGCTCAGGTCTGGAAGGGGTGGAGATTTGCATCAAACCAGTCAAAGGACTGAAGGCTCAAACAACAACAACAACAGTGTTACGAATAGTTCAGAAATGCAATATTCCGTTGTTACACAGTAGCTGACAATGTACTTCGGTGTTATAATTGTCTAGTTGTTCGTACTAATTACAGAGGTGTGCTAATTATAGACTAGATTCCAGTTTTCCAACATGTATTTTTGAATACTTACGACTTAATTCAATAAATATGTTTGCAAGGCACTGAACTCATTTCAAATGTTTAACCAATAGTCTTAATGGCAGTTTCCTTTACGAAAATCACAGTAAAATGGTATTTTGGAATTTTAGAATTAGCACTAAAAGGAAAGGAAGGAAGATTGCAGTTTTACGTGACCGTTAATCTCGAGATCATGAGTCATAGGACCTCCTTTTTACGTGGAATCCGAACCACAGGACATTGCATTTCACTTTGAAAATCTCACATGCATTGACCAACAGCTTTACCGCTGCACCACCACGGCCCCCTTTGCACTAAAAGAGGGGGCTTGCTAATGCAATTTTGTTATGATGCGTTATTCTACTTCTCGCGTGAATTTAGAACAGGGGGAATCTGAGTATTTTTTACTGATGGTCCGGTCTTGGAACTATTGAAAGGCTTGTGGACCATGGATTGAAATCGCATGATTTAGAGGGCAAATTCCAAGGTCATTGGGGAAGAAACAATTACGAAGAGGGTAATAAAAGATATCAGCTGGTCAGAAAAATGATTTAGAACTGAAAAATGTGATAGATTTAAATTATGTATTTTAGTCTAATAATAATATGCACCTACATACAGTAGGCAACTATGGACATGCAATTCATTTACATACGCTTCAAATGCTCCCCGTCGAAAACTGTAACGTCACAGTGCAGTCTCGGTGGACACTGCTGGAATTAAAACCTAGCATAGCTACTTATGTTCGTTTTCCCGCGATTCAATATGTTAGGTCGGAACAAACGAGCATGCGACAAATTGATTAGCCTAATGTAGGGATCGTTTAATCGTTAACAACTTCTCGTGCGACCTAATTACTTGGTGCAATAAATCAGACGGTGATAGCGATCTGGAGGTTCCTATGAATAGCCCGTCCGATCGATCACTCAATTCCATTAGCAATATATTGGTTCAGTCATTAAGGAACAGTGTGATGCAAGAGAATGAGCTTCGCAGCCTTCAAGCGACCCTCGAGCAATGTATTTTATGATGGGGCCTAAGATCTAGGTTATCGACCCCGAATGGTCTGGGTGAAAGCGATAATGACAATGAAATTAAAACCATAACGAAAATTAATTAAGACGGAAAATACTTACAAAAAGATACTCAGATTGAAACTACTCGCAAAATGGAGAGCGGTAATACTTACAAAAGGGAATTTAGAACGAAAATACTCACAAAAGGAATAGATTGAAAAATACGCACAAAATGTAGGTTGGGTTCAAAATACGCACAAAATGCAACGTCGAGTCGAAATACTTGCAAAATGCAATTGATATTCAAAATACTTACAAAATGCAAATGTGATTGAAAATGCGTTCAAAATACTTACAAAATGCAATTGAAATTGAAAATACACAATGCAATTCAGATTGAAAAACTCCCATTTCAGATCCAAAATACTCACAAAGTGCAATTGAAATTCAAAACACTTATAAAATGTATGGTAGATTCGAAGATGAGACAAGGGCCAATTAAGGTGGAAAGTGAAAGACATTTGGATGGACAATACATACAAAATGCAATTAACATTGAAAATACTTGCAAAATCCAATTGAAATTCAAAATACTCACAAAAGTGCCATCCCCTATATTGAAAGACTTAGTAAAAGGATTTTAGATCGTCAATCCTTAAAAAATGCAAATGAGGTTGAAAAAAATCGCAAAATGCAATTTAGATCGAAAAGACTTACAAAATGCAACTTAGATTGAAAATACCTACAAAATGTCGTGTAGATTCAAAAAAAATCGCTTAAGGTAATTAGATACACGGGGAGCCAATTAACAAAAATACAGTGCGGGAATCTTAAAGAGAAAGGAAATATACTGAAAAGAGAAGAAGAGGTCTGGCCGCTCGAAGAAGTAGGGAGCAGGAAAGATAAGACAAGGGCCAATTAAGGTGGGAAAGTGAAAGGCTCTCTTTGCTTCGGATACCCTAATACCGTCGGGGTCGGAAAAGAACAAGAGTAGACCAAGGGAGGACGACAGGAAAGAAGACTGAGAGGAGCCCGGCACAAGTAAGTGGAATGCTTGACTCAGCATTGGATCCCGTGGTCGCCAACCCACGTTCTACTAGATGTGAGCCCGTGGGGGGTTATCTGTTTTAATTCAAGTAAGGACTGCAGACAATAATTTCAAGTACCGTAGTTCCTACTTTTGCTACCAAATGCTACCGTCCACGACACCTAGCTTGCGGACTTAGCTACTAGATGGCATCGCAGCCAGCACATGGTGGCGAACGTTAGCACTAATCGAGCGTTATCAATTCTAACCTACAAATCTTGACTTCACACAAGTTTAGCTAGTGGAAGGTTCTTTTTCATGCCATAAATCTATGAGATGGGACCGCCAGCTTTACTTCCCCTCCGAAGGAAGGCATACTGAGGGATTTTTAACGCTCTTAACCCGTGACCTTGGGCATAGAAGATCAGCATGCTACCAACCACGCCACCGAAGCCGCCTAAGAGAGTGTGAATGTGTTAAAACTAGTTGGGCGCATCCGTGGCTCCGTTCTATGGGGATGGTCCTCACTGTAGTTGGGTACAAGGATCATGTAAATATAAGAGATTCGTCACTTTTGGTTATAGAATTTCCGAGAGAGAGCAACGCCCGAGGCTATGTACCGCTATACCAAGTCTGGCAACATAAAAAGTAAAAAGCCATATGAATTTAGCCTTTATTACACGTAATTGAACAGTATGTTCTGCGATGAGTTATTAATTATTGATGAAAATAACACAAACATAACTGCGCCTTTCTCTAGGCTGAAATATACGTCCAGATAGGAAAATAATACATTTTGATATATATCAATGTTGGCAATAGATTTGTCACGAAGGACACAGTTATGCCGTTCCAGAGCTTAATTCACCTTTAGGCTAATTAAAAATGCTCTCCTGCCCTACAGAATTGTTGGGATATTCGATGAATATAAAGAAAACTGTCCAAATGCACACACTATATTGCCTTAACCTCACATTTTGCCTAGCAAGCCGGCTGCCACCCACCCCTCCCCGTAGCCTTAAACCACAAATTTTATTGCAATGAAAAGGAGAATGGGTAAACAAACAACAAGAGATGAAATGCACACATTTATTCTCTCTATATTTTTTATTCGAGAGTAGTCCATATAGCCCACTAGTTTTACACAGGGTCAACACCAGGCAGATGAAAATTGCCGTATTGTTCTTACTATCATTATAATTCTTACATCCCGGTGCATGGCAATTTTTCCTCCCTTGCAGTGGCATGATTGACCCTCAATTAAATCAAATAACTAATCAAAATACTGAACAAATCAAAACAACCAACAACACCACGAGGAAAATCAATCAAAACAAACTATTCCCGCTTCCGCCAGTCGGTTTGGTGTGAGCGTAGGGTGAATGCCAACTACGGAAACATAGTACTGGAATTAATTCTTCATTGGTTGGCAGAACATCTATAGCGGAGCTTTATCGAAACCCACGCGCTCCCTATGATCTGTTGGGTATCAAGAGTATTAAGTATGATTCTGTTTGACAATATACTGTAATATTACGCATGTCCATGCAGACACCATTTATGGGCACATTGTCAGTGTGTGTGCTTTGTAAGAGAGCACCTACTGTCGAATGGCCCACTGAATGAGATAGCCTACCGCCAGTTAAACTCTTGTACCAAATGAAAAGACACGAGAGTCCGGCGATACTCCTCGAACAAAGGCAGCAAGCGATGAAGTAGCGACACATGTTATCCCCGACTGAAGTGAAACTTAAGCAGACCCAATGGACGTGTAAGATTATGGCAATTGTGTTTTGGGACCTTGCGCCTAGCGAGTACCATCCCTTCCTGCCCCTCAGTAAGATGTTCGGCAGCCAATGTTGGAAAATGACTTTCTTCGCAGCAGCAACAACAACAACAAAAACTCACCACAGCCCCGACAAATGTTACAATGAACAGAGGATCCTTGTGGAAGTTAGAGAGAAAAAAAAGAAATCATGAAGATTATGACAGAATGAAAAAAAATCCACAGCCTGCTTCCAGTCTCCGACCAGGTCAGGAATGGAATGAATGAAGCCCCCATCTAGCGGTGAGGATATGAACTGTGCCGGCTGCCGAGGTCTGATGCACTCCTCTGGGGCAATGATGAAATGAATGACAGATGAAATGAAATGATAGTGGAGTGTTGCTGGAATGAAATTTTGATAGGGAAAACCGGAGTACCCGGAGAAAAACCTGTCTGCCTCAGTTTTGTCCAGCACAAATCTCACATGGAGTGACCAGGATTTGAACCACGGACGCAGCGGTGAGGGGCCGACGTGCTGCCGCCTAAGCCACGGAGGCTTAAGATTATGACAGAATATAAGTGATAAATAAAAGAAGGAAGGAATGAAGCTTGTAGTTTAACGTGACCGCTAATCTCGCGATTATGAGCCACTGGACCTCCTTTTTAAGTGGAATCCGAACCACAGGACATGGCATTTCACCTCGAAAATCGCACATGCATTGACCGGGAATTGAACCCGGTCCGCCTTGGTGAGAGGCAGACAGCTTGACCGCTGAGCCACCACACCAAGTGATAAATAGACGGAATGTCAACTTGCACGGCCAAGCGAGTAACACTACATAATTTCCTAGGTTTTGGATGCGATGGCTCAGCGGACATTCTGCTTGCCTCCCACCAAGGTGGACTGGGTTGTATTCTTGATTATGGTTAGGATGGATGTTTTTAAGGGCGAAAATCGACAAAACCTGCCCTTTGTGGCACAGTTAAAATATAAATACAAAAGGTATCGTACATTAGCTTTTATTGATTATAAATTATTTTGTCCGAGCTCTCACCCCCCAATATAATTTTGAATAGTTCATCCCCTCCGGAAGAAACTTCTAGTGACGTTGTGCTTAAAAAAAATGCGTAGCGCCAGTTACGTCATTCCAAGTTCTCTCTCACGTAAAACCAGCGCTGACATGAACAGAGCGAAAACACTTTCTTTGTGGGCGTTGTGAGCGTCATACTTGGTGATGTTAATTTTCCACTCTACTTCACATTTAATAACTGCGTAAATTGGTGACCAGCCGTTTAACTACTTTTGTGTTCACCCGCCAGAGCAGAGATTTTAAGGGGGAGAGTTATATGACTTCATAACAAACGCCACTTTTCCCAGCTTTCACGTTGAGCGCTTTCCTCCGAAAGCACAATCCTACGGAAGTTTATGGTCGCCCGGTGGCGTTCTCTTCATCAAGAGCTTGGAAATTATCATTTTATCACGAATATTTTACAGAGCAGGCGACTCTCAGTGATTAGCGTGGACAAAAAACAGAACCGGATATCAGATTTCTGTGGCGTATATAAAGGGGGAGCTATGGGGGCTCCAGACCACCCCCCCCCCAAAAAAAAGTCAATAAAAACTAAGAAAGTGATGCCTTGGTAAAAGCATAAAATAATTGTACATTTGGTTGTACCCTAATCTTTACTTATTGGCTAAGTTATAAACAATATTAAGATTGAAATTAGACTACCTCGTGGTGTGGTGGCTAGCATTCTTGGCTGCCGCCCCGGAGAACCGAATTCAATTCCCGGCTCTGCCAAGAAATTTCAATTTTGGTCTGAGGGCTGGAACGGGGTACACTCAGCCTTGTGAGGCAAAACTGAGAATTCCACAGTACGATACTTTTGAGAAATAAATTATCAATTTGTGAAGAAAATAAAAAATGTTTACCTTTCTGCTTAATAATTTAGATATTTGCCATTCATACTCCATAGGCCATAATAGGAAATACTTTAAGTATACAAATTTATTTGTGTGTCGTGTTGTATTTTTTGTATTGCCACTAATTGTAGGCTATATAAACTAAGAGTTTTACAATTAACGCAATAATTACACAAAGTTATCTGCTGGTTGATATTTCTGGGTATTTTACGGTGCCAATCCTCGAGAATACTCACAAAATTCCAGGATAGTCAGCCCTCCCCCCACACTCTGCAAAAATAATTTATATATATATATAGACTATATATACGCCCCTGGATGGTTAAATAAAGTCCCTAAAAGCCTAAATCAACCAGCAACAATAACTTGTGTCAAGCTGTTAGCTTGCTTGCTTAACAGGTATAGCCGCGCGGATAGGAGATGACTCAGCTCCAGCAGGCTATCGTCGTTTTTAGCCTACTTTTCACATTTTGCAAAAATGAGGAAAAAGTAGACTTATGAGATCGGGCAAATGTGTGTCTGTCTGTCTGTCTGTCTGTCTGTCCTTCTGTCTGTCCTTCTGTCTGTCTGGCTGTGTGTGTGTGTGTGTGTGTGTGTGTGTGTGTGTGTGTCCCTCCCTATCAACTCCTAAACGGCTGGAGCAATCGAAACAAAATTTGATAGGAGTAAAGATCTATACCTGAATATCTCACGGCCATATTTGAAAATGATGTCAGTGCTACCAACTGCTAAAAAATCGCAATTGAAATTTGAGCTCCATGTTGGATATCTTGGAAGGTATGAATGGGAGCGATTTCAAAATTGGCACACGTATAGATAATAATATTCCAGTTTAATTTCCAGGAGACCATACATGGCAGTGTTGCTAAAATGATTATAAGCCTGCTGATAGGTCCAATTTTTAAATGCATATAACTTCTACACTATCAATTGGAATTCAACCAAATTTCGTATGTTCTATGTGTACATAACGAGATATGACTGAGCGTATTCTTAAGACCCACCAGGGCTGCCAACTGTTATTAAATGCTCCTAATTTATTTTATCCAAATACCAATATATCAGAAAGTATGCAAGCCGACAGCTTTAAACTATGCACACGTATATTACCTGGCATTCTAGATCAATTTGGAGTAACTAATATACGTTAGTGCTGCCAACATGATTCTAAGCCTGCTGATAGGTCCAATTTTAAAATGCATGTAACTTCTATACTAACTAATGGATTTTATTCAAAATTGGCACAACAATAGATCATATTATTTCAGATTATTTCTGACAAATACATGCATGACATTGTTGCCAACATGATTTTACGCGCACTGTTAGATCCAATGTTTAACTGCATGTAACGTCCATGCTATTCATTGGACTTCAACCAAATTTTGTATTCTGTACCTTAAGAGATGGAACTAAGAATATATTCAGTCATCAGGGCTGCCAACTGTGGTGCTCTATTAGGCTACATTATGCCAGGTATACAGTATTTCGAACTAATTAGAAATTTCGATATTAGCAACCTAATTTCGTCATTATTCTAGATAGGTTCATATACTGTAGAATAATCATTGGCATGAAAAGTAGGCTCTTTAGTTCGTCACGGAACTTCTTGTTTAGACTCCCCAGCTGTTCCCAAGGTGCAGGATCAAATCTTAGCCCAGTACGTTGGCATTTGAGGGTGCACAAATGCGACGGAGCCATGTCAGTGGGTGGGTGGTTATCGTGTCAGATTACTAACCCCCAAGCTTACAGGTTCGCTCCTGGCCATGGTAAGTGATTTTTGAAAGGAGGCAAAAATGACGACACGCACGTCATACGATGTCGGCATGTTAAAGAACCCATTTGAATTCAGTAGGCCGTGTTCATAGTGGCAAAATTAATATCGGGATTTTCCGCCAACACAAATGGTGCTCACTTCTCTACTAGAAAGCGGTATTAAGTCAAGGAGCTTAGATATCTCACCACCTTGACTTTCATAGTGGTTCAAGAAACAACGAAATTCAACATGCAAGTTGCCCTCTGGGTGTCAAATAACAAAGCTTGTACCCGGCATCCGAGGCCATACGATATTTTTAATATTATTATTATTATTATTGTTATTGTTGTTATTACTGGCACGTTCAGATCCCCTTCAGGAAAAAACTCCGGCATCCCGGCGCGCGGCATCTCTAAAAGCGACGTAAAAATTTATTATTATTATTAATAATATTATTATGTCTTTAGACTATTATTTGATTTTGAACGGCTTGGACATCATGGTTTAGCCCCATGCACTTGGGTGAGTGAGTAATTTTGTCTGATTACCTGTGTTGTTCTGAAGGCTGTATTAGTGTGTGCGTTTGTAATTCAGGTGGGGATTTCTAAGGAAACGGCCGTAGCCTTAAGTTAGGAACCATCCCGATCTACACCTGAAGTAGAGGTGGGAAAATATGGAAAACCACTTCCAGGATGGCTGAGGTGGGAATCAAACCCGCCTCCCCTCAGTTTTGCCTCGCAATGCTGAATGTACCCCGTTTCAGCCCTCAGACCAGAGTTATGTTTCTTGGCAGAGCCAGGGCAACTAGGTGTCGGAAAAAGTGTCTCCACAACAAGCTTCCTGAAGTGGTACAAGTGCCCTTGTACTTGTTACCATGGTAACTAGGTGCCGGAAAAAGTGTCTCCACAACAAGCTTCCTGAAGTGGTATAAGTACCCTTGTACTTGTTACCATGGTAATTAGGTGCCGGAAAAAGTGTCTCCACAGCAAGCTTCCTGAAGTGGTATAAGTGCCCTTGTACTTGTTACCATGGTAACTAGGTGCCGGAAAAAGTGTCTCCACAACACGCTTCCTGAAGTGGTATAAGTACCATTGTACTTGTTACCATGGTAACTAGGTGCCGGAAAAAGTGTCTCCACAACACGCTTCCTGAAGTGGTATAAGTGCCCTTGTACTTGTTACCATGGTAACTAGGTGCCGGAAAAAGTGTCTCCACAACACGCTTCCTGAAGTGGTATAAGTACCCTTGTACTTGTTACCACGGTAACTAGGTGCCGGAAAAAGTGTCTCCACAACAAGCTTCCTGAAGTGGTATAAGTGCCCTTGTACTTGTTACCATGGTAACTAGGTGCCGGAAAAGTGTCGCCACAACAAGCTTCATGAAGTGGTATAAGTGCCCTTGTACTTGTTACCATGGTAACTAGGTGCCGGAAAAGTGCCTCCACAACACGCTTCATGAAGTGGTCTAAGTGCCCTTGTACCTGTTGCCATGGTAACTAGGTGCCGGAAAAAGTGTCTCCACAACAAGCTTCCGGAAGTGGTCTAAGTGCCCTTGTACCTGTTGCCATGGTAACTAGGTGCCGGAGAAAGTGTCGCCACAACACGCTTCATGAAGTGGTATAAGTGCCCTTGTAATTGTTGCCATGGTAACTAGGTGTCTGAAAAAGTGTAGCCACAACACGCTTCATGAACTGGTATAAGTGCCCTTGTACCTGTTGCCATGGTAACTAGGTGCCGGAAAAAGTGTCGCCACAACACGCTCCATGAAGTGGTATAAGTGCCCTTGTACTTGTTACCATGGTAACTAGGTGCCGGAAAAAGTGTCGCCACAACACGCTTCATGAAGTGGTATAAGTGCCCTTGTACTTGTTACCGGAAAAAGTGTCTCCACAACAAGCTTCCTGAAGTGGTATAAGTGCCCTTGTACTTGTTGCCATGGTAACTAGCTGTCTGACATTATTTGTCGATGCAAAACTTTCCACGCTAAATCTTGATTGACCCCCCCGCCCCAGCCCTGAACCATACCCATGATAAATATGAAAAAGAGGAGCCCCGGGACAAGGAAGTGAACTTCAGGGTCACTAACCCACGTTCCACTAGTTATGATCCCCTTAGAGGTGATGAATAAGGCAACTTGCGACCGTAGGAAGTATTTCGGCGAGTTCTTACGTGACGTCAACCAAACCTTTTGTGCACTTTATTGTAACTATGTAGCTTGAAGAATTACAATGTATTGCATGTCATGGAGCGCGTGTTAACGATAAGGAAATACGGTTGAGTGAACATCAAGCTAAGCCTGCATACGGGTATATCTTCCTTCATTAGAATCGGGATTCTCGACAACCAACGTCGTGCTTATGAACTATAGAAATAAATCTGTCTAACCAATACAATATTCAAAACTTGTGTTAAAGTTTAATATTAACATTTTAAATGATCTTGTCGACTTCGTCGTTACGCTGGGGTCTGGCGTTACGTTACGGTGACGGGACGAAATGTACTCAGATGCACTGAAGTGTGTGACGTCATAGTACCGCTTGGTGCATGTGTTCCCCGGCAGTCACTACTTCGTTAGTATAAGACAAAAATCCCTGATTCTTGGATGTCACGGGTAATCTCGAGAACCACTGGATGGATTTTGATGCGGTTTTCACCATTCTGTAAAGGATATCTCGAGGAAAGATTCTGTAGAGAATAATTTATGTATGATTAAAGGAAGCCAGGCAGTAACGATTTCAGTGAAAAAGTCGAAAACAAACTTGGCGTCCGTGCGCTTCTTAAGCTTACGCTGGGCAAACCGTTAAAAATATCAATATACTATGAGCGTAAGAATTGGTCAGCATGAAAAGTTCTACAAAAAAGTCCGCGAGAGCATATCTCTATCTTCAATACATCGCCCACTATAAGTGTTCTTAGAGTGGATGGAAGGGGCAGGTCCCCGCGCGCTCTGGTGAGCGTGACGGCATCCCTCGCGCTTGACCTTGCTTTGCCATTGGTTTGCACTTGCCGTTCGCGAGTAATTTGAAACAAGATGAGCAAGATAAGTATTATGCAGATAATTTTCTAACATGTCAAGAGTCTTTGGCTTCGAGCGAAGCGAGAAGCCTCCAGCCTTTCTAGCATTTGTCAGCATTTGTAGCATTTAAAATGATACAAAGACTGACTGACAGTCACTTTTTAACCCTAGAATGGTAGCGTTAGTCTCCGCGACTAAAACGGGATACACTTCTGCTTCCCCCACTACTACCTCTTGTCCTATCCCCACCAGTGTCTGGTAGTCCTAATATACAAAACAAATTAGTCAAAATCTACATCGAAGAGCTACATATTGAGCTGTTATTAACCACCACAGATGCATACAATGAGGCAATCAAGGAACTTCGCATGAAGAAAGAAGAAATATGGGATGAATTCTACTCCACGTACGCAAAGGTCATGACAGAATGGAAACAGGCCGACTACGACCTTCGACACATGATGACAAGGTTCGCTGCAGACGGATTTCACTTCAAATGCTGCGGCAACTAGAAGCACCACGACCCAGGAGAACAGTGTGTTTGTGAACTATGCAACATGCATTGTGATCGTTAACACATCAATGTGTGCGGAAAAAGACAAGTACCCTATCCCTTACCGAGTACCAGAGAGCAATTTGCTTGGTCGAGCAAGGAAATTGAATAACCTATGTACATTGTACGATATTTTACTCAATAAAATACAATGCAAATTAGTAAAAATTTTAAAAATAAAATAAAAAATAGTCAACATCCATAAAACCCAAAAAACAAAATCACACAAAATTTGTAAGAAAGGCTCAAAAAAGAATTAAAATCTAAGAAAACTGAAAAATCAAAATTAGTGAAAATACAAAAAAATCACAACCGAAATTAGTCAAAATAAAAGCTCTAAAAATCAAAATCCAAAACTAAAACAATCACAATTAGTCAAAATTAGTGAAAAAGAGCTCAAAAACTCCAAATAAATAAAACATTAGTAAAAATAAAATGTTAAAAATTAGCGAATATCAAACAAAATTATTCAAAAGCAGTCTCCATTCCGGTAGCCTAGAGAAATGAAAGTTGATGTAAGTGGTATTTATTAACAGTTTCTATAATCGTAGTCGTCGCCGATGCGGAGCGCTACCGATAAGAACGTTGCAATTAGCGCTACCGTTCTGGCGTGAAGTGTGAACATGTTTCGACCCAAAATTTGGGTCATCATCAGCAATTCAAACAGCAATTAAAAAGGAAAATACTTAAAAACTAATATCTTAAGAAATAATAACTGGTTCTAAAAAATTATAGTATTAGATAGAAATTATAAAATGGATATGTTTACGAAATTGCTTCTCAGACAGAATACCTCTATTATTATGCAGTATTCTGCCTAGTGGCAGGTCCATGTCTTCGTACAGAGAATTTCTGATGCCAACGTTCCCGGTCTTCAGCTTCTTTCTTCAGTCTGCTGTAACTCCGTCCATATTTCATATCATCTAGATGTTGAATTCGACTTCTTCTCCGTCCTGTCGTTCCTTTGATCTTCCCTTCAATGAGTCCCTCATGACTAAATATGTGTCCGATCCAGTTGGCCTTCTTCTGAAGAATTGTATTCAGAAAAGTTTTCTTCTCGCCTACTCTTCTCAGTACAGCATCGTTTGTCACTCGATCTGTCCACTTGATCTCTCTATTCTCCTCCAGCACCACATTTCAAAACTTTCTAAGTAGTTTCTTTCCCTTTTTCTCATTGTCCACGTCTCTGCCCTGTACAGATGTAACACTTCACCAATTTCTTCCTTAATTCTAAACTCAACTTGCTGGTGAGCAGAGTCCTCTTCTCGTTGAATGCGGCTTTGGCCATGGCAATTCTGGCGCGAATTTCATTTGTGCATTGAGCATCTTTTGTCAGCAAGCTTCCCAAGTACTTGAACTGCTTCACATTCTCCAATTCTCGATTGTCGATAGTTATCCTCAAAGGGTTTTCCCGTTTTGAAATCCGCATCACTTTTGATTTCTCGATGATTTCCATGCCATATATCCTTCCAGTTTCCACCAACCGGTTCATCATGTGCCAAAAGTAACAAATACTTTAATACAATCTAAAGTTGTACTGGTTTGTTTGTATATGACAGCGAGCGTGTGGCTGATAATGAAAGCGGAGTAGGCAGCGTACACTTACAAGCGAAACAGGCGTTTGCGATAAATGCTCATTTTGCCTCTGTTGTGCGTATCCATTCAGCTACTCTACCATCGCCATATCATGCATACTATCACCGTGATATCGTTGCAAACCCCACCAGGGGATAGGTAACTTACACGTGATCTCTCTCCATTGTTATCATAACAAACACCGTTTGCTTCACAGGCAGAATACATCAAGCTAAAGAACAACAACTCACATGCCTTACCGCAGTTTATGTGTATTTACAACAACAGTTCGTAACGTCTGACTCATTCCTTCCAGACAGTCACATCTCATGACATCACGTGCTGCCATATTGTGATTCAACAAACCCTGGATTGTATATTTTGGGGTTATGAATTGCTCCATAACAAAGCAAGCGTGTATTTATTTATTTATTTATTTATTTATTTATTTATTTATTTATTTATTTATTTATTTATTTTTATCGTATGGCATTTAGTGCCGGGAGTGTCCGAATACATGTTCGGCTCGCCTGAGTCAGTAGCTGCTTCCAGCGGACACCCTTTGGGTGAGCTACAAGTTCCGTTCAATTTCAAGTAGTTCCAACTTTCGCTACCAGACATAATGATACCCAGTGGTGAACGTTGGAACTTTGATAGAGCGTTCCGACGAAATCTAACGCAACAATTTAGCTTCACACAAGTGGAAGGATCTTTTACATGCCATATATCTATGACACGGGACCGCTGGCTTTACTTCCCTCCGAAGTGAGGCATACTGAAGGATTTTTAACGCTCTGTAACACAATAGTTTGTAATCATATTCATTCACAGAGCACATTCCAGCATTTCTGAAGCATCCATAGTGGGGAAGCAAAGTGGACATCTGTACAAGAATAGCCGTAAATTAACTCAGTCTATAAAACCACTTTGCTTGTTTAAGTATTTATCCCAACTAACAAACTAGAAAAGCTCGCCAAGTATTGTCAGTGCGCCAGGAGAAGTCAGTTCCATACGCTGCGACGCGACGTGGAGCGGGGGTTCGGCTGTACGCATGCACAGTATGTCTATTCCTGACCTAAATACATCGACGTCAGTCAGTTACTGCTACCTCCCGTATTGTGCTTGTTCAACCAGCTGTCACTAAAGGCCCCTTTCCACTTTTCAGATTTGAGCAGCACAGAGCAGACGATAGAAGTAACTACATCTTACAACTATCCTAAGCACAAGAAGAAGAAGAAGAAGAAGAAGAAGAAAAAGGACAAAAAGTAAGGAATAAGGGAAATAAAAGACAGGAAAAAGAAGTGCCCTCAACCCTCGAACAACGAGGACTTAGGGACTTAGAAAGAAGAAGAGCCAGGAAAGGCAGATAAGTTAACAGAAAGAAGAGAGGATCCGCCCCCAAGTCGGTGGAAAAAGGGAAAAAATCGAACCCAGCTCGGGAATCCCTTGGGGTTGCTAACTCCCAAGCTCAACAGTCGTGAGTTCTTGAGGGTGTAGTACTATCCATGGGGCACCATAAGTCGTAGTTATACACAAAAAAGTGACAGTCTGAAAGACTAGACTTTGTATCATTTTAAATGCTAAAAATCCTGAAAAATGCAAGAGAGGCTGGAGGCTTCTCGCTTCGCTCGAAGCCAGAGACTCTTGACATGTTAGAAAATTATCTGCACAATACTTATCTTGCGTATCTTGTTTTAAAATTACTCGCGAACGGCAAGTGCAAACCAAGGGCAAAGCAAGATCAAGCGCGCGGGATGCCGTCACGCTCACCAGAGCGCGCGGGGACCTGCCCCTTCCATCCACTCTAAGAACACTTATAGTGGGCGATATATTGAAGATAGAGATATGCTCTCGCGGACTTTTTTGTAGAACTTTTCATGCTGACCAATTCTTACGCTCGTAGTATGTTGATATTTTTAACGGTTTGCCCAGCGTAAGCTAAAGAAGCGCACGGACGCCAAGTTTGTTTTCGACTTTTTCACTGAAATCGTTACTGCTTGGCTTCCTTTGATCATACAAAAATTATTTTCTACATAATCTTTCCTCGAGATATCTTTTACAGAATGGTGAAACCCGAATCAAAATCCAACCAGTGGTTCTCGAGATTACCCGTGACATCCAAGAATCGGGGATTTTTGTCTTATACTAACGAAGTAGAGATTGTCGGGGAACACATGCACCAAGCAGTACTTGGACGTCACACACCTCAGTGCATCTGAGTACATTTCGTCCCGTCACCGTAACGTAACGCCAGACCCCAGCGTAACGACGAAGTCGACAAGATCATTTAAAATGATAAAACCTGCCTCCTTTATTAAGGCCATGAGCATAAGGCAAGATATAACATGAACACAAGAAGAGGTCCGATCCCTCGAAGAATGAGGGCATCAGGAAATATGAGAAAAGGGTCGGAAGAGAAGAGTTGACCAAGGGAGGTCGACAGGTATGATGATAGAAAGTAGTATAGCACAAGCATTGCCAGACTCAGCTGGGGTCCCGTGATCCCAATAGTCAAAATTGAAGAATCTTTGGTCAAAGAAAAGTAATGGCAAATGAACGTCGATCCAATGAATATTTCCACCATTGTACAGTATATGCTACAGGTGTATTGAGACCGGAACAGGAGTTAATTCTATATCCAAGAACAAGGCCCTTTTTGTATACACTCAGACGATTATGATTTGTGGTAAATTCTTCTTAGAAGTGAACAATTGATCATAAAAAAGTTACATTTTTGAAATTCCAATTACAATGCACGTATTATCAACGACTGTTTGCTTAGCTGATACAAAATACAAAAGAGTAAAGGTTACGCGACAGCAACCATATAGGTTACAAATGCAGCTCGCTTAGTACAATGTGTTTATCCATTTACTAGCACAGCGAAGGATGGGCCAAAGCGATTACGAAGAAATTCTTGGCTTTACGTCCCTATTAACTACTATGGCTTTTAGAGAGGCCGAGGTACCGGAATTTTGCCCCGATCGGGATTTTAACTCGCCAGTAAATCTACTGACAGCAGGCGAGAACGTTACCGCCGTGCCACGCAGACAGTCACGACGAAGATATAAGTTATAACCCCCTCCGTGGTACGACAACTCATGAAGCGCCTAGGCCTACCAAGCGACCGCTGCCCAGCCATTTAGCCTGCAGATTATGGGGTGAAGCGTGGTCAGCGCGTCGGGTTACCTCGGCTGGTTATCTTGGTATCCGTGACCGGGGCACTGCCTCACTCTCAAGACAGCTACTAAATTATCCTCACGAGGCTGAGTGCACCACATTCCAGCCCTCATGTTAGTTTCTAAAATCCCTGACGGAGCCGGGAATAGAACCCGGGGCCTTCGGGTGCGAATCATGCTAGATGTACAGCAAGTTATTGTTTTAAGAGACGGAACACAGCAAGATCTGCCCCTATTACGAAGATGGTTCAAGAAAGAATGCTTCCTTATCGCACTCCGAAGACCATCTCAATCTGTTCAGACAACTGGCTGTTCTGTAAAATAATTAGGTACCCATGCTGAAGCAAAAGGAAAAAGAACATTCTCGAAATAGATTTTCCTCAAAGAAAAAAGAAAGAAAAATCCCCCACTCCACAGAGGAACATCGAACTACGGATATGTTTTTCAAAATCTAGATGGTGAATACCTGTTAACAAGGTTATATTACAGGCAAGCACGTGTTTGAATGAGGATAGGACGTACACCTGTTTCTTTATAACGTTGTTGACACACAATGTTATCTATTTTTGTATTGAAGTTGCGGAGACGAGTACAAATCCAAAAAAAAGATGAGATGCGGGTAGTATCTGCGCGTGCCCGTTAAAAGTGCAAGGTGTGCGGTTGACCGTCACACCTACTTGGATATAACGAAAATTGTATCACGCAAAGTTTGGCTTGATCCCCAACCCAAGAACATATCCATGTTAAAAGAATAGTTAGTTCTTGATATTTGAAGGGGCGGAACATCGAGGCCATCTGCCCCGTGATAAAAATAATGACTGGTTACTGTGCTTAGACTTTCAGTTATCGACAAAAGTAGCAATGCGCATTAAATGGCAAGGCCATGAGATCAGATCGTCTGAAGTAGAGATAAAGATAAAGATTATTGCGTAGGTTTATTATTCAAACTTCAATCGTAAAATTAGGACACACAAAAACGCGATATTAGAATTTCGTACATCCATCGCCTTGAGGTTATGACAACAATTGAAATAAATTAGATGTCCGTGGATTAAAATGTGTATAAGCATTTACCGTACCAAGTTTCACTGCGCTCGGATGGTTAAATTGCGAGAAACGTCCATTTCAATATTTAAATTTCGCGTCGCCACCATGTTGTATTTGTGCTGACCAAGTTATTGAAATTTCCATACATGAACTTATGTTAGTACTGTAGTTTTTATCATCATACAAAAATTTCAGTTTGATTGCTGTCATAGATTCGTCGATATTGAGAGCCGTCTAAATATTTAGGATGGTCACCATATTTTATTGTTATACATGTAGGCCATAGAGTTATGTACTATTAGATGACGATTATTGCGTAGGTTGATTATTCAAACGTTGACATCGATCGCATGATTAGGACTCAAGAAATAAAAACTTAATTTTAAAATTTCACATAGCCGCCATCTTGAGGTTATGTAACAAATTTTACTGACCTAGTTTTCAGTGCATTACAATGTGTATTAACATTTGCAGTACCAAGTTTCACTGGGCTCGGATGGTTATATCGCAAGAAATGTCTATTTAAATGTTTCCACTACACTTGGCCGCCATGTTCGTTTTGAACTTCACAGGTTCATGAAAGTCCCACCGGTCCTTTGTCACCGTACAAAATGTCAGGGCGATATCATTAATAGTTTCGGAGATAAACAAAGCTAGTGAAATATTTCGCACAGCCGCCATGTTGGATTGGTGCATTTATTAAAATTTGAAGGGCACGGCCGGAGTCAGACAAAATAGTACTATGACCATACCGAGTTTCTTTGAAATCGCTCCAGCCGTTTAGAGTTGATTTGACACACACACACACACACACACACACACGCGCGCGCGCGCGCGCGCGCGCGGACGCACACACACACACACAAAATGTGATCTGATAAGCAGATTTATTTTATGAAAATAGGCTAAAAAATAGTGTAAGGTACGTCAAATAATTTTCGATCCGCCCTCGTATCTTAAAATAAATCTGAAAATACCTAATAATTCTAAAAGAAGATGATTTGCATTGCATTAAGATTTTTCAAATCAATTGTTTGCAAGCATTAATTACTAAAAAAGTTCAGTAATTTCAATTTATTTTAAAACACTTATTTTATATTTTGTATTTTCTAGAATTCAGTTATGGTATTTTCAAGGATTCAGTGGTGGTATTTTGTATTTTCCAGGATTCAGTTATTGTATTTTGTATTTTACGTTGAGCGGCTTCGGTGGCTTAGTCGGTAGCATGCTGAGCTTCTATGCCCAAGATAGCGGGTTCAAACCCGGCCGAAGCCGTCGGATTTTTTAAGAGCGTTAAAAATCCCTCAGTATGCCTTCCTTCGGAGGGGAAGTAAAGCCGGCGGTGCCATGTCATAGATATATGGCATGTTAAAGAACCTTCCACTAATTGCACCTGTGTGAAGCTAAATTGGATAGGTTAAGAATGTAAACAACGCTCTTAGGTTTCCACGTTCGTTGCCAAGAGCAGACAGCGGTGGCGTCTAGTAGCTAAGTTCTGAACTTGGCCTAGTAGTCGTTGATGGTGGCGCTTGGTGGCAAAAGTAGGAACTATTTGAAGAAGAAAAAAAACTAAATTGCAGTACTTAAATTAACCAACAGATAACACACACTAATACAGTCAACACAATTAACACCGGTTATCAGACAGATTCTACACACACACACACACACACACACACACACCAAAGTACACGGGGCTACATGACCGCGTTGTCGCAGCCCCTAAACTTAAGAATCAACCGTATTTTATGTTCGACGATGTCGAAGTTTAAATATTATATGTCAGAAAACTGTACTATAATGGGTGTCATTTCATTATGATTTGACTACGTAAATTATATTCGATTATATCAACTATTGCAGTTACAATGCCAAACACAAAGACGAAATCAGCATAAACCTTTCCGGTAACAGGAAAATACTATGAAATATGCTAGAAATTTAGGAATCTACGTCCAGAAGTTTGCAACACCATCCTTCTAGCCATAACCGACATGGAAAGTGTGCACCATCCCTAATGTTTGCATAAACTGGGTAATATTGCAAAAGAAATAGCACTGTACCTTAATACCCGCAACTCCAATTTCTACACAGGGCATTGAATTCGTATAATTTCGCCGACAATTTTAGTGAATGCTGTTGTTGACATAAACACGTCAGGACGTCATAGAGAAAGCAGGCGTATGACATTAAATCCACGGAAATCCATCAATATCCCAGCTCTATTCAGTAAAGGGATTTCTTATGCGAAACTCTTCCGCCAGAAGTCATGACTGTTCTATTTGGGACTCCATTGATTTGCCTTCCGTTCACATTCTATACGCATCGAATTTGAAGAATAACTAGTTAATAATAATAATAATAATAACAATAATAATATCGTATGGCCTCGAGTGCCGGGTGCAAATTTTGTAATTTGACACCCAGAGGGTAGCTTGCATGTCGAATTTCGTTTTTCCTTGAATCACTATGAAAGTCAAGGAGGTTAGATATCTAAGCACCTTGAACACTATAGCGCTTTCTAGTAGAGAAATGAGGAACTTTGTGTTGGCGGAAACTCCCGAGATTAATTTTGCCATTATGAACACGGCCTACTGAATTCAAATGGGTTCTTTGACATGCCAACATCGTATTTTTACCGCCTTTCAAAAATCACTTACCACGGCCAGGAGTGAACCTGCAATCTTGGGGTTAGTAGACTGACACGCTATCCACTCACCCACCGTGGCAAGCTAATAACTAGTTGATAATACGATACAGTTTAATTTTAAAGCGTTTGTAAAAGCTTATTGTGTGTTATTTGGACAAAATAACAAAATGATCCCACATAGTATCTGTGTGCTATCTGTTGGAGCTAGTTCAGGATAAACAATATTTCAAAGCTTTCGAATTTGTTATTGGGTATAGAGAAAATATTGAGCCCACACAATTCCCAAGAAAAGGGAAAATAAAGCTTTGGAAGAACTTTGAGCCTTAGTGGTATTCCAGCGCATGCGCTCTTCACTTAAGTCAGCTGACAGAATCTTGACAGATATTTATGAATTTTCATATTAGACCATATAGTAAAATTATAATTATCGTTGAACATAAACAATCGTATGGAACTTTCCTAAAATGGTAATTAAGACACTCTTATGGAAATTATAAAACTCACTTCGCTTGTTTTTACAAACATACTCTTGTCTTAATTATTGCCATTATAGTATCGTTGCATAAAGTACTATTCTAGGATTCAGTTTTATTTTGAATTGCCCCCACCCCCAGGGGCTCACATCTAGTGGGACGTGGGTTGACGACCACGGCACCCCAGCTAAGTCCGGCATTGCTTCCACTTACTTGTGCCGGGCTCCTCTCTGTCTTCTTTCCTGTCGACCTCACTTGGTCAACTCGTGTTCTCTTCCGACACCGACGGTATTAGGGTATCCGAGGCCTAGGGAGTCTCTTCCTTTCCCGCCTTAATTGGCCTTTGTCTCATCTTTTCTGATTCCCTCCTTCTGCGAGGGGTCAGCCTTCTTTATCTTTTCATGTTATCTCCTGCCTTCTGCTCAAGGCCCTCAAGGAGGCAGGATGTATGTTGCCCCACCACTTTTGGTGCACCCTAGATAATGCTACACCCTCAGGGGCTCACGGCTGGTGAGTTCGGGAGTTGGCGACCCCGAGGGATTCCTGAGCTGGGTCCGTTATCCCCTTTTGTCCCTTACCTTTGGGGCGGACCCTCTCCTCTTTCACTTTCCTATCTGCCTTTCATGGCTCTCCTTCCTTCAATGTCCCTCAATCCGCATTCTTCGAGGGTTGAGGGCATTTCTTTTCCTCCTGTCCTTTATTTCCCTTGTTCTCCTTTAGTTTTCCATTTCTTCTTCTAGTCTATGTAGGTTAGTAGTTAGTTTTAAGTTTGCCTTTCATTTTCATCTTCACGATCACCCAAACCATCAGGGGCCGATAACCTAGATATTAGGCCCCTTAAAACAACAATTATCATCATCATCATATTTTGAATTGTTTATCAAAAATACCTTTTGTGAGTATTTTGCCCAATTCTGAGTGAAGCGTAGATATACTGAACCCGAGGGGGTCATGCTGACCGGTATCGAAAGTGGATCTCGGAGATAAGTTGAGCTCAGAATGAAGGTTCCACCAGGGAACGAACCCGAGATCTGTTGAGGGAGTTGTATTGTAAAAACCCATAGAGGAAAGTATATATTTAATCACTGGTGTGATATCAGTTGATACGGACATTATTTATTGAAATAATGCAAGGGAAATGAGTGGAATATAGCATTATTTGACTACATGGAGTAGGCTATGCTGGACGTGGAACACAGAAGTGGAGAGTTTGACAGTTTACTAATAGCCCCAGAATTGTAGGAGGAGACTCATGGAGCCATGTCCATCTCGTTGACCTACTTAAGTCGTCTGTAAGGGGTCGGGGGGTTGAATAATGACTCTGTTCTTCCCCGTTTGAGAATAAAACCGAGAAGGGAGGGGAGAGATCCCAAGGAAAATCATTGATTACTCGTGATTGGAGCAACGCAATGACATGAGAGTTGCACACATGTGAATCTTTAGCCAGGAGGCTAATTACCAAGCCTTTAATCTGTGAAATCAAGGCATATTTAATGAAGTGCGCAAGAACACAGGACTATTGGTGTTCGCGGCTTGACCTTACTAGGTCGCAGGGGATTTTTAAGTGACGCCGCTTACCCACGCCATGTCAAAGGCAATTAATATTAATTAATTGGCCGATCGATCCTCGAGCACGCATGCATTTTTGTGACCAGCGAAGAAAAAGGAACAATATGAATATTATTCTAAGACCAGAATCATCCTGGAACAGAAGATGACATTGCGAGGGAATCTGCGACCTACTTTTTCGTGTGAAACGGATATAAGGGAGTAGACCCTTGGCAGAGGACAGTTGTTGAACAGTTGTTGTTGTCAGTTATCGGTGAGCAGTTGTGTTTGGAAGTTGTAACAGAATCTAGCGCGGAGCGCCCAGGCGCGCACACAAAGACTTAAACATTTTACTGGTAATCAGTATATTAGCCGTGCAGTGTAATGCATCAGTGATAATATAATCATGCATGGTCATGAAATAAGAATGAGTACGGTAATCAATAAACTTGATTATGCGAAATGCATATTACCGAAGTTAAGATAAGAGGCTCGGACTTCAGTTTGGGAAGCCGTGCAGTAAGACTGTTATATACTGTTCATTAAGGACAGTCGTGCCGTATGTGTATAGTCGGCAGTACGAGCAATTGGTAGTGTTCACATAGGAAGTACCGTGTGATATACTAGGCAGAACTGTTGAAAGTAATAATTTATGTAAATACAATGTACAATGTTGAGCGCAGTGAAAAATAGTGATTGGTTATACATATCTTAAGTATGCCAATAATTAGCGTTCATGACGTTATGGAAGCATATTAATGCCATATCAGGAAGGTTATCAAGGGATAATCGATAGACTGTTGGTGAATCCGTAGGTAGATGATCGAGATGTTCAATCAGGAGGTAGTAGGATCGAAGAAGAGGCCGTCCGCACCTGCAATTCTGATATCTTGCCAGGAAATTTCAACCAGTCAGGAATATAAATTGTGACGTGTGTTGTGTAGTGATCTTATGTAAAATATATTTTAAATTAATATTATCACAAGTGTTATAAAGTGTCATGTGTTTTGGAAGCATTAGCTTCATCATAAAAATGAAAAGTGTCGTGTGTTTTATGAATCAAATGTCATATAAGATGTGTATTAGCAGTATGGAAATGTGTCGCTAATTAAGCAAATGGCAGGCGACACTGGAGGATATGGGTGGTTGGAGCCACCTGGATAAGCCTATGTAAGTACCCCACAAATCATGTAGTTATAGGAGTTATAAGCCACTGCATGTAATGTGATTTCGGAATTATAAAATATGCCAGTAAGAATCAATATTAGGAGGTATACCCTCTAGTGTTTATGGTTGTTTGATTTCAGTAAAGTTAAGATGTTGTTATACATCAGAGAGTGGATTAATCGTTACCACTATTAATAAAATGGCAATTCAGTTATGCAAAACTTAACGTAACGAACACGGATGTTCGATTATTGAAACGGTTACCTTGTTTCGGGTTAAGGCAATTTATGTCAGTAATAATAATAATAATAATTGTAATAATAATAAAAGGTATAATTGAAGACATCAGGAAAGATGTTGTAAGCAAGAAATATTTACGCTAATTGGAATATTTATCTAGCCAAGCAGTAGATTATACATTAAGGGATGAGAAAAGAGTTAATATTAGAATATATTGTGTTAATGGGAATATAATTATGCAAGGAAATGGAAGAGCTTAACAGTGAATTGAATTTGTGGCTTGTGAATAAGCTTGTAGAGTAACGGAACGAGTTTTCTTAATAATTAAAGGGCGAGATCAGAGCATCGGGTTATGACAGCCAGGTAATCTAATCGACGTGTGAAGTCTCGTACAGCCTTGGGCGTACAGGGATATTTATTTATGCCAGAGCGTATTTAGTGTGGTACCCTATCTCCGATGATGGATATGGAATGTTCCGGGTTCGAATCCTGTGGTAGGTGAGGGGAGAACATTGGAAACCTCTACACCATACCTGATCGCCCGAGAACTAGTTATTGAATGATTCGGCTCTTGTGAAGCGAATCTTATTGACGGCAGCGGTGGACTGACCGTAGCATTTATTAAGATAACGGCTACCCACTAGACCTGTGTTTGATGAATCTCGTGCCTTCATATAATGATACGGACCTGTTGAGGCCGTTATTAATATCCTAAGGTTAGGAATAAATATTTAAGCTCGTCCAGAACCTATTGCATAATATTCAGTTTAAATCATATGGGATCACGTGGATCATTGTGACCACAATATTGTATTCAGAATCGTGATACTGCTTGGGAAGATGAAAGTCAGGAAGGCGAGGGCCGGTTTACTGCGGTAACCACCCCACTCCAGTCCATTGTATACAGGCAGCTCTAAAAGGGGCTGAGTTGTAAGACGAACCGTGAAGGCTACCGTTTGGAAAGGACAGATTTGAGACCTTGCTTGCAATGAAAGGAAGCATTGTTATATTGTGTAATGAATGTGTGTGGTTTAAAAACACATTGCTAATCATAGATCACCCTGATGATATAAAATTTTAGCAATCTTACGAATGGTTGGAAGTTGCATTTTGTACTGACACTGACACGAGTTTACGAAGTTGGGCACTTGACGCCACAGGCTACGCTCGCAAGGGTAGCTTAATAATACCATCCGACACAGCGATAACTGAAGTTAGAATTGAAATCACAATGGCATGCAGTGGAACTATAAAAAGAGGGAAATGGAGGGTAAATTTACATAATGGTGGAGTTGCAAGTAGACTTGTAGTGCAACCCATGAGTTGGCTAATGCATGATAAAGCATTTGGTGGGGGGAGAGAGAGATATAACACAAACAGTACACATGATGTAAATTAAGACGTGTTGTAAGAAACAAGTAATTTTGTGAATTTAAAGAAGTCACACTAGGTGACATGAGTGTAAAAGTACACTTTTTGTGAAACGTTACATGTGCATCAGCGCACTCGAGTGAAGTTTAAAGTCCACCTAATGGTAAAGGATTGAATAATGATATGGATTTAATTTGTTAAACTGTGTGAATAATTAGTGGATTGTGGAATTAATTTTGTTGATTTTGTATTATGTTTGTTGGGATTATGTTCTTATATGTTTGAAGCCATGATTTTTATACTGAATTAAAGTCTTTAGAGTAGAGTTGTGCCTTATCATTGTAGAGTTGATACCTTTTAGTCTCAAATCAAAAATATGTAACTGCTCTGTGGGAGAACGGTACACGCCGAGACCTGAAGCTAGCTGGAGGCAGAAGCATGTTTTCCATGGAAATTACTCACATGGGTACAATACACAGATTTTGTGTCCCTCCACCTCTATCTCTGTAGTCCACGTCTGATTCCATTTATCACCGGGCTCTAATCTGCTTCCAAACAAATGTTCCAGCGCACAATAGCTGTGGAGGGAGAAGCGAAGATAAAAGAGGCAGCCTTTCGTTTCTCGAATACGGCGCTTCGTAGCGTCTGAGACAGATAGGGCCATCATCTTGAAGTTTTAGCTTCATTTAACACCCGAAGCCATCCTCTGCTCCATTTCCTCGCACAAGTTGGTTTCATGAAATCCAAATTCGACTTGGCATCATCCTTGGTCGGCAATTCATGTAAACATTATTCCGCTGTAAAAAAAATGTATCAAGCCATTCAATCGTCAAATATATTCTTTCTCTTCTAGTACTGTGTGATAAATACGTGCAGAAGCTTCCAACGACAGTCATATGTGATTAATGTAGTAGAATAATATACTTATTTAACGGTACACATTTAGCCATATTATTAATATTTTTATTTATTTATACGTTAATTCCTCATAAGGAGAGCGTTACAACACAATCAATTTTCATGTTTCATTCTGGAACTTTCTTCTTTTTTTCCCAAAAACTTCTCACATGAACACTATGCTTCCTCTTTCACTCTTCTGTCCACTTCTTTCCCGGTTGTCTCTCTTTGGGAGTTTGCTCAAACTTCTGTTATCTAAGTTTTTCTCTGTATGTGCTCCTGTCTTCTGTAGAGATGTTTAGTTTCTTGAGGTCTTCCACGGTTTCCTTTACCCAATTGGTTTTTAGTGTACTATTCGTAACTATATTATACATTTTCTTGGTCAGTCTGTCTTCGGACATACTATGTATATGTCCATAAAATTTTGCCCTTCTTTTCCTTATGTTGTTTGTAATCGTCTCTGTCTGTTTGTACCGTTCAATTGTCGGTCTCTTCATCCATATTCCCTCTTTCTGAACTGACCCGTAGATCTTTCTCAATTTCTCTCTCTTGTTTTTCCAATTCCTTGATTTTGTTGGTCCTTTGATTGTTGTTGTTTCTGAAGCGTATAAGGCCTCTGGTGAGACTACTGTATTATTATTATATTATTATTATTATTATTATTAATAATAATAATAATATATCGTACGTCCTCCAAGCGATAGTCCACCTATGTCCAGGTCCGCCAAATCATGTCAGGAGTCACAGTTGCTATCGCATCAGTGATTCGTGCCTCAGCCGGAGCTCACATCGAAACCTAATAAATAGGTAAACAAAACTTGATTTTCGAGTAAAGATAATTAAATTATCTTTATTACAGCCTGAGCTATTACAAATCAAAATTAAGGCCACCGTTCTCTATGACCCTGTATATTTTATATATATTTAATCCCAAATTACTCGGACATGAGAAAAAATAACACGTAAAAAATTACATGTCATTTAACATATTTATACTTCAAAAATCTCACATACTTGACCGGGAACTGAACCCGGTCCACCTTGGTGAGAGACAAGCAGTTTTGCCACAGCACCATCACGCCCCATAACTTTGCGAATACTTAGTGCTGATGGTGAGCGGAGAAAACTTCACTTGCAGGTCAATCTAGATCAGGGCCATCCAGACAGCGCTTCCCGAGCACTAACGCTCTGGCCGCGCTCGAACTCAGTGCTCCGAGCGCTTTGTTGGAAGGTAGCTTCAGAAGTGGTGGGAGGAGCTTGGCTGGCTGAGCGCGCTGAAGTGTGCAGCCAATTCATCAGTCGCTAGTCTAGTCCAATGCGCTTTGTTGACAGCGTGTAAGTAAATAAGTTTCGCAGTGGTCATGACTGAACAACATGCAAAAAAGGAGTGGTGAAGCAGCAGTCTTTAAAGAAGAATGGGAAATTTCATTTTTCTTTATAACTTATAAAGGGCATGCCAAATGTTTAGTGTGCAACAGAGATGTAATGTAACTAGAATAAATAATTATTATTGTAATTATGGGTCCGCCCAGTCAATACCTTTAGTTAAAATGTAATTAGATATCACTTCTATTTAAAATTATAGTACATGTTTCGGGATCCAATTTATAATGATCCCTTCATCAGCTTTTATAATTCAGGCCCAACAAAATTAAGATAATGTTCCTTTGTAAAAACATATGTTAAAACAGGGTGATAAAATGAAAATGGATTGTATGGTGCGTGAAAACATATGGGCAAGATGTGGCATACACTGAACCTTATTACACTCAAAACAACATAGTCAAATCACATAATTAATAAAATTAAAGAAAAGAACACTGAAAGCTGAGATAGAATGTCCCAGTTAGTTAAAATTGCCTACAATTCAGCATATTAGGATAAAATGTTTCTTCGAGAAGTGGTTATTCCTTGTCATCATAAAACTCTTAACTATAATTTTAAATAGATGTGATATCTATTTACATTTTAATAAAAGGTATTGACTGGGCGGACCCATAATTACAAGAATAATTATTTATTCTAGTTATATAATCTCGTCAATACGGAACAATGTCAAATATTAACAACCTTGATGTTAACATGTCTGATAGAGATGTAATGTGTTAAAAAGAACACAATTTGTTGTTGAATTTTCCTCTCTAATTCACATTTCAGTTTGGAATAAATGACAATATTCTTTACTTAATACTTGTGTTCGTTTCCTGCACATTCCATACATCGGAGTACCATTCGATTTGTAAGTGCGATATATTTGTTATGGCAAAACAGCCCTATTAATATGTCAACAATCCCACAAGAGGCGTCGGCCGCACGACTGTACGAACATAGTCCGTCTCCTCGCTACCACAGTGTAGTGGTGGTAGGGGAAGGAGCGCTAGTCTGACTGCCCAGTGCTCCCCGAACGCGGCCGCGCTCCTGGAGCGCAATGACTGGATGGCCCTGATGTAGATCTTCGTGCTTAATAGCCATGGAGCTTGTTTGTCAAAACAATTACAAGATGGTCATTCACAGCAACAAACGCCCATCTATTACTTTCATATTTATTTCGTCACACTTCGCACTTGCAGTATGTTCGACTAACCACAAGATTAATGTCTCTCTGGATGAAGCAGAGGGCAATAGAGGTCAAGCGAGTAATTAAAATGATGAAAAGAAATTTGTTTGTTCCTTGTAACCTTCATTTCAACTTGATTATAACACGTCGTGTTTGGTTAAGCTCAAGTGGGTTAAGTGAAGATGGGTTTAGGTCAACTACATCCCAGAACGACTTCCCCGTTGCGCATGCCCAGCAATTCACAACAATTGTAAATTGATATCTAAACTGTAATGAAACAGCTTAGCTTACATTGCTACAGCAGCTGCTGCTACTAAGATCCGATCCGACGAATTTTTTTCTTACAATTTATATTCGTTTATTATACAGCCTGGGTGGGAAGTAACTAGGTAATGAAATTGGCATACAACTTTTATGTTTGCAGAGTTATTTATTTGCAATTAATACAATAGGCCTATGTACACTGTGTCATATGTACAGGGTCATTATGTGTGTGCGCGACAGTGTACACGGCAAGCTAAGCCGGCTGTGACTAGCGCAGATCGCGACCGCGCGCACTCGGTTCAGCCGGCGGTTGGTGTGCTCCGCTGACTCATATCGTTAGTTCACACGTGTTTGGTCATTCATATGGGCGTGTATTTGCAAAGCTTAGACGTTAGTGTTGCACGTTTAGAGAGTATTGTGATTACTGTGATTGTTGGTCATGCCTAGACACAAACTCACATTACGCGTACGTGTGTATATCCATAATTCGTATTATGAAAAGCAGAAAATCTTGTTCTGAAACAAGACGAAAATTTTGAATCAAGTTTCCACGAAGACCTGTGCCTAACGCCAGTAAAATTAGGAGGCTCGCTAAACGATTCAAGGAAACAGGCTCCGTAAATAATAAAAGAGTTGACAGACATTCTTTCATCAAAAAATGTCAGGTGTGTGTTATAAGAAAGGGAGAACATTTTCAGCATCGCCTATGAGCACTGTAAATACACATTATTGAACATGTTTGGTAAAAGTGTGATAGTGCGCGCGGTCGCGATCTGCGCTAGTCACAGCCGGCTTAGCTTGCCGTGTTTACCGGCGCGCACACACATAATGACCCTGTATATACGAGAATATGATTGCGTACCTTACAAATACTTGTTTTTTTAGCGTATGACTTTTAGTGCCGGGAGTGTCCGAGGATATGTTCGACTCGCCAGAGTTTGTAGCTGCTTCTATGCGACACCCATGGGGGTGAGTTACAAGTACCGTCGCGTATGGAGTGTTGTCTGGGGAGGAAAGTGTGAATGTAAGGACGAGGAATTGGAAGGTAGAGGCTGTGGTCTATGGTTAGGGACCAACCCCGGCATTTGCCTGGAAGGAAGCTGGGAAACCACAAAAGATCATCCTCAAGGTTGCTGGCGGGGGGATTCGAATCTCCTCGCCTCCCGGATGTGAGCGACTGCCTGCAGCCACGCCGTAACGACCACGGCTAACTCACCCGATACAATTCCATTACATTTCGATGTAGGCATCTGTGGCGTCGACCAATCTCCTCAAACGACCTGGAATGGAATCCATAGCTTTTTTAAGGAAATTGTGTGGGACGTTGGTAGGAAGTTCCGGAATTCGTGCTTCCAATTCGTCCGATGTGCGAGGTTTCATCCGGTACATCTCCTCTTTTACCCAGCCCCATAAAAAAAAAGCCACAAAGTGTCAAGTCTGGACATCTTGCAGGCCATCTATGAGGTCCACGTCTCCCCAGCCAACGTCCTGGTAACTTCTCATCCACCCAGTTCCACGCGACATTTTGCAAAGTGAGGCAGTGCGCCATCTTACTTGAAAATAATGTCGGCGGTATTTTCCCATCTAGATACCGTGGGCCAAACGTAATCCTTAAGCATTTGAAGGTAGCGTTCCTGTTCATTGTGTCGCGCAGAAGATATGGGCCAATGACATTTGTAGTCGTTATTCCACACCACATGGTCACTTTTGGACGAGGCTGCATCTTCTCCACCGTAAGTCCAGGATCCTGTGTCACCCAGTAATGGCAGTTGTGGCGATTGACGGAACCTTCCACACGGAATACGGCCTCATCACTCCTGAGGATTTTGTGAAATAATGGAGGCCAATCATCGTGCCAACCCAACATCAACTCCCTGTACTCAATTTTTTGATGTGTAACATCTTTCCATTCGGTAGCTGGACATTTTTGTGGGAGTGATTTTGGAAAATTGACGTAAGTGGATGGGACGGAAATGGATGGGACGGAAGTGCATGGAACGGAAACAATGAGCGCGTGATGGCGGAGATCGGTACAACTACGTACTAGGCCATGTGGCTATGGGGAATGTATATAGCATACAGTTTAGTTCAAGGTTTGAAGACCCCATTTAAGATATTCATATAATAAATCATCTTCAAGTTGTCGTTCTTTGGTGTGAAAATATTCATTTTATCATATTTGCTGAAAACTATTACGATTTATTAAATCTTCATACTTTTGCTGTATTCTTATTTAATGTAAGCACTCGATGTACTGTCGGCCATGTGGCTATGTGGAATCAATATCGCATCAACAAACACTCCAAACAACGTAGAAATCCAGTATATTAACACCGACTACTAACAATAGCCTAATTGAAACTCCGTTGGTCTAAACATATCACTGGGAGAAACATTTAATATACCTTCCGCACACCTAATTTTTAATCGCGCCTATACTTGGCAGTGCGCTGATCGGCAAAACTATGCCATTTTCAATAACATCGCTGGCATGGGTTCACTAACAGGCCGGTACAGAGCGCAGCTCGCATCAAGTAGGCAGTGGATTGCTTCCGCCTCGGCAAATACCAATTATGATTTATTACGGTCAGAATTTGGCACTGGAGTCTTACAAGTAGCTATTTCAATGACCAACAGAGTTCACTGTCAACAAGGGATTTGCGCTCCCGGGACACACACAGTAGGATAACATGTCACATGTTACACATCATATGCGACTACTGTAAGGCTCGTATAATTTTATTATCGTCTCTGGACGAATTGCGGCATTCCTTCCCATCACCGTACGCCACCATCTCTCCACAAGAACAATCTAATTCCACACCTCGTAGCGCGAAGCAATCCGTGCTCGCTATCTTAGTGTCGACCATCTTCGTTATTGTTGAGTGTACCGCCTCTCGCGGCCACCATCAGTACTACGCGGCATGAAAAATCATTATCCTATTTAATGTTCTGTATGTTTGCGCTATTTCCAATATTATTCCATCAATATTAAAAACTTAACAGCCATTTATTACTGCCTAGTTACTTCTCGCCCATCGTTGCAGATAGCCTATGCATAAAGCCCTGCGCGGATGCGGATATCCACGGATAAACCCGCGGGTATCCGCAACATTTTTCGCTATGCGGATATACTTTGCATGGCTTTGCGGATAGCGGATAAGCTGCGGATAATATTTGGAGTAAATTTGCGGATAGTTTTTAGAATACAATCCGAACTTGCTGAATATCATGGGGAAAGTTGGGTAATCGTGCGCACCTATGTTTTTCGAGTTGGTAGTACAAATAGCAACTCAGTTCACTCCTACCCTCAAGCTGTCATCGTACCTATCAGATAGGGACAGTCAGCATGATGTCAGTTGCTATGTGATAACCGTGAGGCTTGGATGAAGAAACTTAACACGTTGCATATTATTTTCTGTAGCCAGCAATTAAGAAGGTAAGCCTACAGTTGTGATTCAATTATTATATTCTAATATTAATGCTCAGTGCAAGTTTCAGCCAATTCACATTGTATTAGTATGGCTTTCCAACACTCATCCCATGCGCACAATTCCCCAACCCATGCGCATGATTACCCTGCGGGGTGGGTAACGGTGCGCAAATGCATATTTGCGAGATTTCGAATTATAGTCCACCTAATTTATTTTTGAATTACATTTGTTTCTGCACATCGAATATAGAGTTACTAAGGCTCCTTATTCATAATTGCAGTTGTGTTATCTATCATCACAAGACCGATTCTTGCTTAAGTGCGCACAATTCCCCCCCCCCCCCTCACTATCCCTTACTAGGGCCCGGATGTTCATGACATATCATATTTTCAGTTATGTTGATTTCATGCCAAATATAAGATGATGATTTACGCTAATCCCATCCAAATTATGTCATTAAGCACAATTAACACTCCTAACAGGAAAGGGTTGCAATTCTGGCTGTGTAACATTCATTTTAAACATACAGTAGCACATGACATACAGTACACAGTCTAAGGGTTCGACTTTCTGCTGAAATGTCAAAAAGATAAAGTATAAAGCAACACATTGAAAATATTATTGTAATGCCAGTCGATTCGGATAACAAACTTGTGGATACAAGTCGCGTGGATGCGGGGCGGATGCGGTTGAAAGTCGTGTGGATGCGGGGCGGATGCGGATAACAGACGTGCGGATGCGGGGCGGATAACGTTTTGTCTATCCGCGCAGGGCACTACCTATGCAGTAAGTAATAAACACAGGAAACAAGGTGAATAGCAGTACGCTTTCAAAATGCATTGCGCGTTTTGTTCAGTAGGGTGGAGAACTAGGTACGTAACTTACGTATCATCACTATCATTGGTTTAATAAAAATAAGATGAGCAGAGCAGATGTTAGCTAGCTTAATATTTTGCATATATCTTAATTTTACGATCATAAGCAACGTAGACGTGACTCTTCATTTTGCAAATGTCACATGAATCAATTTGAAACTAGTCGCGATTCCCCTTGGTAACACGCAAACATGGGTCAATCGTTCCTCAACCTTTAATTAACAGAAGAATTCCGTACGTTTTGAGGCTATTCACGAGACGAAAGATCCGATACTGATCCACAATGAGCGTTATGGAAAGGCCATGATCTCTTTCGCTTGAACTAATGTCTGGCCATCACCTGACGATTTGTTAAGACAAGAGCATTAAGAGCCATACAGCAACCAGGAAAAAGTAACTACTTAGAGACATTGCACTGTTAAGTAGCCAAAATCGCGAAATCCACGATTGAATCTAAAAAATTAAAAAATAAAAACCTTTTACCGTGTGTAATAGATGCTGTCAATCGATGGCCGATTTCAGGGTAAGACAATAAAGCTCTCTTTCGAAGAGTTTATGAAATTATCGTACACACATCGTATGTTTTACTGGCATAATGCATACCAGTAAACCTACTATCAATACTTCTTGTTCTGTACATTATTCTTATTTGTTTTAGATTGTCCCCAAGAATAAATTCTACGTTGGAAATTCTGAACAAGGAGGAAGTAATTCATTCTTTAAATTCATTGAGAAAAAAAATCACGTTCTAAGTCGGAAATAATCGACCTTTAAATGTAACGTTAAGATGATCGATAAATTGGCTGAATTCTCCAGGAAAAGAATCTATCCCCAACCACCTTTCGTATGATTTCCATTGCATTACCTTGATCCTAATGAAGGACATTTTATTTGAACCTTATACTTTGATTAAACTGACAACAAGGTCTTTTGGCCTATTCTCATTTATGAAACAAGATGTTCAGTAAAGAACATATAGCCTACTTTCTCCTAAATGCATGGGTATTGTTATAACTCTTTGTCCTTTTCAAGGAGTATGATTGAATGTTGGTTGTAGTAGCTTGTTGAAATACAACGTGCTATAGGGATATTAAACATGAATATGAGGTGCCCTTTGCTAGGGCTACCTCTGTACCAAATTTCGTACCATTCGGTTTCACCGTGTTCGAATTGATAAGGGGAATCGATTTTCACACAAAGATGACCGCCATCCGCAAAATATTAGGCTAATGACCTATTAGTTTGGTCAAAGGATGCTCCCTCCATAAAGGTATGTTGTTGCTAAATTTACCAGAGATCGGATGATTAGGCTAATCGTAATTTGATTTAAGCTTTGAACATTTGTGTGGCCGCCATTACGTTTCCGTCAAGATGGCGGCGATATAAAAAATGACATTGAGGTGTCCTTTGCTAGTGCTACCTTTGTACCAAATTTCGTTCAATTCGCATTCACCGTGTTCGAATTGATAGGGGGGGGGGGGGGGACAGACATTCAGAGTACACACACACACACTCACACAGACAGACTCACACACACAGACTCACACAGACAGACTCACACAGACAGACACACTTGTTTCGCCCTGTGTTGATCTCATAAGTCTACTTTCATTTTTTGCAAAAATCGAAAGTAGGCTAATAGGCTTATGAGATAACCTTTTGTCCGTGTGTCAGTCAGTGTGTGTGCGCGCGCGCGCGTGTGTGTGTGTGTGTGTGTGTGTGTGTGTGTCCCTAATAACTTCTAAACGGGCGGAGCGATTTCAATGAAAATCTTTAAGTTCATAACACTATTCCGGACTACCCCGACCGTGCCTTTCAAATTTTGTTACGTCTCACCAATCTAACATGGCGGCTGTGCGAAATATTTCACCAGCATTCAATATCTCGAAAACTATTACCGATACCACCGTGGAATATTTTACGGTGATAAAGGGTACTGCTATAAGTTCACCTATGTGACTTTTGAAAACCTGGTAACTACAAAACCAACATGATGGCCAAGGGAAGTTGCGACTTTTAAATAGACGTTTCTCGCGATTTAATCAACCAAACGCAATAAAACTTGGTACAGTATATGTTTATACACATTGTAATGCACCGACATCTAACTTCGTTCAATTGTTTACATAACCTCAAGATGGCGGCTGTGCGAAATATTTCACCGGCATTCTATATCTCTGAAACTATTAGCGGTATCACCCTGAAATTTTGTACGGAGATAAAGGGCACTAATGAAAGTTCATCTATAAGTTTTCAAAAACCGGTTAACTACAAAACGAATATGGCGGCCAAGCGAAGTTGAAAATTTTAAATAGACCTTTCTCGCGATTTAATTATCCAAACGCAATGAAACTTGGTACAGGAAATGTTTATACACATTGTAATGTAGCCTACTGGTATCCAATTTAGTTCAATTGTTTAAATAACCTCAAGATGGCGGCTGTGCGAATTTTAAAATGTTTTTACTTCTTGTGTCCTAATCATGCGATTGAAGTTTGAATACTACACGTACACAATAATCTTCACTTAATAGTACATAACTCTAAGACCTATATATACAAAAATCCAACATGGTGACCATCCGCAATATTTAGTCGGTTCTCAATATCTACGAATCTATTACAGCAAACAAACTGAAATTTTGTATGTTGATAGAGGCAATTAAGATAATTAGTTTATATGAAAATAGGCTGTATAGTTCTTCACGGAACTTCTTGTTTATTCTGCAGAATCACGCATTTTGTAAAAAGTCATAAAAACTGAAACACAATTGCCTCTCTTTCAAAAGCATTAGCTGGCCTAATATCCTTAGTCGCCTCACAAATCAGCAGCAGTGTATTATAAATAGAGCCTTGCGCGCATAAACAAAACCTTATCAGCATCTGCCCGGTTGTTATCCGCATCCGCCCCGCATCCGCACAACTGTTATCCGCATCCACCGCATCAGCACATTTATCCAAAACTACTGGCATTACAATAATAGTTTTAATTAGAACAACACACTCAAGACATTTGAGGAGAAAGTCGTTCCCTTAGGCTTTGTATATCATGTCCTATGTTTAGAATAATGTTATACAGCCAGAATTGCAACCCTGTACAGTTCGCAGAGTTAGTTGTGCTCAATAATATAATTTGAATGAGATAGCGTATATTTATCATGAAAAAAAAACTGAAAAATATGTCAAACATCCGGGTCCTAGTAACGATATTCAACAAAGTACGGATTGTATTCTAAAAATTATCCGCAAATTTACTCCAAACATTATCCACAGCTTATCCGCTATCCGCACAGCCATGCGAACTATATCCGCATTGCGAAAACATCCGCGGGTTTATCCGCTTCCGTACAGGGCTTTAATTAGAGAGACTATTGGAGACAATAACCGAGACATTTTTTCATTGGGGATATCAGGTGAGGGAGGGGGAGAGCTTTCAGTCGTGATTAAAATATATTCTATTAGAAGGGTCATAAACCCTCTTCCCTCGCTTAATTATCCCGCCGTGACCGGCTACCCATAACCATGATTCTGATACATTTCAGCAACTTAACGGCATATACGGAGCCTACGCTATTTGCGCTAGAAGTTTATGATGATTGATTTCTCTGTCTTCACTCGCAATCTCTCAAGTAGACACTATTTCTAATGCTATTTACGTGTCATAATGTCACTCTTACTGCGCAAAATACTTCTCTCGTCATTTCAAAGAATCTCTTATCTTCTTGAAGGAGGAACTTACAATTAATCCGTTCTTATCTGTTTCCTGGTTGGGTAAGTGATAAGTGTGCTCCTCTCATGATCTCAAAATTGCGGGTTCAATTACCTGTCGAGGAGTTGAAAAAAACTTGAAAAAAGGAAGGATGTTTGTAGTTTTACGTGACCGTTAATCTCGCGATCATTAGACACGGGACCTTCTTTTCACGTGGAATCCGAACAGGACATGGCATTTCACTTTGAAAATCTCACATGCATTGACCGGGGAGTTTTAAAGGGTGGCAAATATCCACTGACCTCCCAGTCGTAGAAGGATACGAGAAATATTACATACAGTCCGTTTCGAAAATAGGTCTCGCAGAAGATCGATAGTGGAGATAAGATCGCATTAAGGGCTCCAACTTGAAAGATCCCGGTGCAGATGACCTCGCTGTTCCGCCCTTTAACCCTTTATAGGTTAGTGGTTTGAATATTAATCACCTACAAGGACAATTTAAGTTGTCAAAGATGCAGATGGTTGAATCTTTCACCCATATTTCAATGAATTATTGTGGAAGTGTTAATATTTCTGTAATCCAAATAGTATTTGCTTATCTCCTTGACATTTTTTAAAATAAAAACCAGTAAGATAAAAAAAAAGTAAAACGATACTGTATTTTAATTCTAATTTTTATTATCTTATTTTATGTTTTGCTTTTCAATTTTAATTGTTTACTATTTTTATTGTTTAATAATATTTAATATTCTTCTAAAAATTAAAAATAAATAAGCGTATACAAATTAAATATCAAATATCTATACTATTTTAATTTTAAGATGCTAAATTAATTATGAACATTAAAATTATAACGAATAACAAAAATTAAAATGAATATAATTATTATCATGGTAAAATAATTAAAATTAAATGGAAACAAATACAAATATAATATATTCAATAGTATTCTGTCTTATAAAGGGTTAGAACAACAACCATCGTCATTAAAAAATCAATGCCACGGTAGCAGAGTTCATACGATCATTATTATTGCTATTATTATTATTATTATTATTAGCTGATGTATTTGAAGGCCTTATGGTCACTTAGTTCCATGTACTGTCATGTGTGTGTGTGTGTACACAGAATTTGTTTGATGACCTGTATTATTGTGGTGTGTGCATTAGTGTGTGCATTTGTAATTCAATACAGTATTGGGAAGGTAAGTGGCCGTGGTCTTCAGTTAGGAACCATCCCGGCATTTTCGTGGACTTGAAGTGGAAAATGACGAAAAAGAAACCACTTCCTGGATGGCTGACGTGGGAATCGAACCCGCCTATCCTAAGTTTTGCCTCACGATGCTGAGTGCATCGCGTTCCAACCCTCAGATCAGAATTACATTTCTTGGCAGAAACTGAAATCGAACCCCTGACCGCCGGGGGGCGACAGCCAAGAATGCTAGCCACTATACCGCGAGATGGTCAATAACGGGTTAGTGACGGGCGCGCGACCGTCCATGATTGGCATTGTTTTGGTGGTGTATATGGTGTTTTGTCTTGTATATGTGTGACCTTGATCTGATGATACTCGCCTGGCGAGCAAAATAGGTCATCCTGGAATCACATTATTCCATTGTACGTAGGCTGGTTGGTTCCTTAGTTTAGGGGCTGCGACAACTAGGTCATATAGCCCCGTGTACTTTGAGTGTGTGTAGAATCTGATAACCGGTGTTAATTGTGATGACTGTATTAGTGTGTGCTATCTGTGATTCAGGTGAAGGACTGCAGACGATTAATATTTTCAAGTAGTTCCTACTGTTGTCACCAAATGCTACCAACCACGACACCTAGCTGCGGACGTGGCTACTAAATGCCATCGCAGTCAGCACCCGGTGGCGACCGTTGGAACTAATACAGCGTTACCAAACTAACCTACCAATTTTTGCTTCCCAAGTGGAAGGTTCTTTATCATGCCACAAATCTATGACATGGGACCGCTGGCTTTACTTCCCATCCGAAAGAAGGCATACTGAGGGATTTTTAACGCTCTTAAAAATTCCCGACGGCTTCGGCCGGGTTTGAACCCTGCGATCTTGGGCATAGAAGCTCAGCAAGCTACCTACTCCGCCACCGAAACCGTTGAACCAAGGTACGTAATTGGGAGCATATCGTGTTGAGCATCCGCATCGTTGCGAAACTACTAGCATTCTTGGCTTGTCACCGTAGAGACCCGGAATCGATGGTGTCGCGAAAAAAGCGACCAGCGAATTTAGCGACCATCACGAAATTTTACCTGCGCCTCGAAGGTCAACACTTCTGTGAATTTAGCGACCAGCGAACTAAGCGACCACCACGGAATTTTAGTAGTTATTTGGACGTAAAGCCAAAAACATTATTATTATTATTATTATTATTATTATTATTATTATTATTATTATTATTATTATTCTATTATATAGGCGTGTTTAAAATCAGCTTTAAAATAGCGTCATCAGTACTTTTTTTAAACACTGATTTCCACGCTTCGGACTGGCTAAATGATAGAAATACATTTCTATTATTTAGGCGTGTTTAAAATCAGCTTTAAAACAGCGTCGTCAGTACATTTAATTATTTTTTTTTACCTTTACCTGAGAGGACAATGAATTCTTCCTCCAACACTGATTTCTATTATTTAGCCGTGTTTTAAATCAGCTTTAAAATAGCGTCGTCAGTACATTTTTTTTAATGTTTTAAAAAGCAATATTTACAGATATATAAACATACATTTACAGAGTGTTTTCATGATCGTGAACTTAATTCAACTTTTGAAGGTAGGAGAGAGTTTAGAGACATGCCATTACGTCACCCGTTTCTTCACACTTCTTCATTGTTTTTTCAATACCCGCATCCATTTTTCTGTATTTGAGTTTTCTTCGCTTTCCTTCCAGATTGAGTTGTAATTTCATATACATGCATGCTGAGTCTAGCTATAAACCGGTTGGGAATAACCCGGTTGAATGACTTCGAGCGATGTGATGGGCATGAGTCAGGGTAGCTTGGCCGCTTAGTTCGCATATTCCGTGCTGGTCGTTTAATTCGATGATCGCTTTGTTCAGGTATTCCATGAGTCAGGGTAGCTTGGCCGCTTAGTTCACGTATTTCGTGATGGTCGCTTAATTCCCTGGTCGCTTTGTTCATGTATTCGAATCGATTACTTGCTTTGCCAAGAAATTTAATTCTTGTATGAAGACTTCGAAAGAGAGCCTCCGTGGCTTAGGCGGCAGCACGCCGGCCTCTCACCGCTGGGTCCGTGGTTCAAATCCCGGTCAATCCATGTGAGATCTGTGCTGGACAAAACAGAGGCAGACAGGTTTTTCTCCGGGTACTCTGGTTTTCCCTGTCAAAATTTCATTCCAGCAACACTCTCCACTATCATTTCATTTCATATGTCATTCATTTAATCATTGCCCCAGGGGAGTGCGACAGGCTTCGGCAGCCGGCACAGTTCATATCCTCGCCGCTAGCTAGGGGCTTCATTCATTCCATTCCTGACCCGGTCGGAGACTGGAAGCAGGCTGTGGATTTTCATTCATTTTTTTTCATGAAGACTTCGAAAGATATATGGACCGATCTACAATAACATAGAAGGTAAATGGGAGAAAAGAAAGAAGACATGTACCAGAGGTTTGGAAAGCCACACATCGGACGGATAATGGGACAGAGGCGACTACAATGGTTTGGACACATCTTACGAGCGGACGGATCCCCTCCTAAGAGAGTCCTCCAAACTCACGGGAAAACGCCCAAGATGACGCCCCAAGAACACGATGGAAAGATCGAGTGACGACGATCTTTCAAGAAGTGGAACCGACAGCCGTAGAGGATGGTGCCATCTGCAGCAAATACCTCGTCTTGTGATTGACTGACTTTCCTTTTATTGTTTTGTAATATTTTTTCCTTTATAATATTTTTTTTAGTTTTTGTAATATTTGTAATATTTTTCTTTCCCTATTGTCCTTCTGCTGTAGGCATCAAAGGCCCGTTTAAATGCAATAAATGATGATGATGAGGAGGAGGAGAACTCTTAAGCCTCGTGAGGTGAGACTGCGAAGAGATGGGTTCGATTTCCACTTCAGCCATCCTGGAAGTGGCTTCCCCAATTCCACTCCAGGCAAATGCCGCGATGGTTCCCAGTATAAGGCCACGGCCACCCCCTTACCAAAGCTCCGCTGATTTACAAATACACACACCAATACAGCCATCGCTAGGGCTCGGATCGATATGCTCGATAAAATCTCCAGATATGCTCGAAAACCATGTGTTTTATGCTCGATAGATATGCTCGAAAAAACAATTATATGCTCGATAGATATGTTCGAAAAAACCATTATGCTGTTAAATAAGCAGAATATGCTCAAAAACACCGTTAAAAACTATAGAAAGGAAGGTGAAACGAAAAAACCAATAACATACCTTTATATACGGGCTTTATTTTCTAATTGTTTGTATGATACACAGCAATATACTCGCATTCAAGTTTTACAAGTATATATAAAAGTGCTCTTATAAAAGTTACAGTTTAAAAGTTAATTTCCAAAATGTTCAGAATTACGCGAGTCAATGAAGTAGATCTGCATTGGTCTGTACAACAAGAATTTTTTTCTATGTTCTCAGTTTTGAATGATTTTCTTAAATCAATCAATAAAAGTTTCAATGACGAGAACGACCTCACTGAAGGTTAAAAACCTGCGGTTCTATTATTCGCACCAGATAGGCTTTTCAATAATTATTTCTGATTTCGTACCTTAAGAATGGCCAGAGCCCGAATTCGGGGGTGGATTCGAAGAAGAACAAACTATTTAGACGAAAACCAAAAGAATATGCATTTATATGCTTCTATTCTGAAAACAGCGGTGTTATGCACTTATAGGCTCGATGAATTTCAATTCTGTTGGTCTCAGAGAGGTGAAAATACCACCGAAAGGCTTCTTTCAATGTGTACTATTCAGGAAAAAATTATGCAAATATGTTCGAATCCGAGCCCTACATGGCAATATAATAGGTTATCGGACAAAAATAATCCATACACACCCATGTACACGGGGTTAAATGACCACGATGTTCAAGCCGATGAAATGAAATCAAATTCGTGATGACCGGCTGATAGTCACCCATTCAATCAGTGGTTTTCATAGATGAAGCGAAATGAATGTTAGATTCTGCTCGGAGCGAGTTGAAGGCGTGCTATGTTGGCGGAAGGGACGCATTGGCGGACGCTGCGTGTGCCAACAGGAAGGAGGGCAAGGACGAGTTGATCGACCGTGCGCCGCGCCGCGCTGTGTTATGTCATACCCTACTCTGTTCTTGGGTCCTCCCGCGTGGCATACATACACTCACTTCTCGAGCGGCGTCGCCACGTGTGGCATTAGACGAGTTCGTTGCTCTATACCCGCTCATTCCTACCAACACTTGACATAGCATGTTGTTGCTTATTTTAGGGGCTTTGCGACATCGTGTAGCCCCGTGTACTTGGGTATGTTATTGGTTTTACGTCCCTTTTAACTACCGGGGCTATTAGAGACACCGGGGTGCAGGAATTTTGCCCCGAAGGGGATCTTTAACGTGCCAGTAAATCTACTAACACGGCTCCCTAACATTCGCGCACCCACAAATGCCAACTGGCTGCGCCAGGATTCGATCCTGCAACCTTGGGCCCAGCAAGCGAGAACGTTACCGCTGAACCACGCAGCCAGTCAATCTCGAATTTGTGTAACATCCTATGTTATTGTTGGTTGGTTGGTTCCTCAGTTTAGGGGCTGCGACAACGCGGTCATGTAGCCCCGTGTACTTTGGGTGTGTGTAGAATCTGTCTGATAACCGGTGTTAATTGTGATGGCAGTCTTAGTGTGTGCCGGCCACGTGGTGTTGGGGTAGCGCGCCTACCTCTCACATGAAATCCCCGTTTCGCGGGGATTTTAGGAACTGACGTGTGGGCTGGAACGGGGTGCACTCAGCCTCGTGAGGAAAATTGAGTAGCTGTCTGACGGTAAGGCAGCGCCCTGGTCACGAAAACCAAGATTGACGGCCGAGGGGACCCGACGCGCTGATCACGTGTCACCCCAATATCTGCAGGCGAAATGGCTGGGCAGCGGTCCGTTGGTAGGCCTAGGCCCTTGATGGGATGTAGTGCCAGGGGTTAAATAGTTAAAAATAGTATTAGTGTGTATTATCTGTAATTCAGGTAAGGACTGCAGACGATGAATTTCTAGTTCCTACTTTTGTTAGACTACCAAATGCTACCGTCAACGACACTTAGCTGTGAACTTTGCTACTAGATGCCACCGCAACCGGCACCTGGCGGCAAACATTGGAACTTAATAGATTATTAATCAAATTTAACCTACAAATTTAGCTTCACAGAATTGTAGTTAGAGGACATGGCCCGCCAGCTTTACTTCCCCTCCGAAGGAAGGCATAAGTTACTGAGGGATTTTTAACGCTCTTAGAAAAATCCAACGACTTCAGCCGGGTTTGAACCCGCAATCTTTGACATAGAAGCTCAGCATGCTACCAACTACGCCATCGAGGCTACCCGTTTGTTATTGTGATGACAGTACAAGTGTGTGTATTTGTAAATTGGGCGGAATGGGATTGGGAAGGAGGCGGCCGTAGTGGATAAACCACTTCCGGGATTGCAGAGGTGGGAATCGACTAAAATTGAGAAGAGGTAGATTCGCTTCCCATCTCTGAATTGGTTTCCATGGTTTCCTCACTTATACTCCAGTCAAATGCCAGGGTGGTTTCTAACTTAAGACCACGGTCGCCTCTTACCCAATCTTTATCTGCATTACAAATACACACACTACTACACCAACACAGATTATATATACTAGAGGACCCGTGCGAGAACTCTGGCATGTGTATAAATCACCCGCCTGGCTTTACTGTTATGCGGGCTTCTATAATATCTTTGTTTGTTTAAACGCACTTTTTATACAAATTGTCGTTATTTAAGAAATCAGAGAGCAATTCATCACTGCTGCTGGTTGCACAATGCGCCCCATGTGTACAGACTACCCGCCCGGCGCTAGTGCTATGCGGCTGTACGCGACACAATTCTGCAAGGGGCTATCGTCTTGTTTATTTGTTTAAAAGCACATTATAAACAAACATATTTCCGTTGACCTTTCAAGAAATGCAAGATTTTTCCTGTACTGTTGAGACGATTTAGAAGATTTTGCTAAAAACCACACCTTCTAGCTCCCTCTGGTTTAGGAGCTTGAGTTTTGTGAATCGCGCGCCCGGAAGTAACCAAGTAAGCTAATTTTCTGGAAGGGAAAATTTTCTCCGCCAATCCGATTGCGGCATTGTCTTTTACATAACAAACAGAGCGTCCCTAATTTTTTTGTCGGTATAATTAAGATACACCCTGTATATGTGTGTCAATTTTGGAATAACTCCCATGCATTAGTTCCGAGATATCCAACATGGAGCTCAAATTTCAATTGGGATATTTCAGCAGTTGGTAGCACTGACGTCATTTTCAAATTTGTCGTGAGATATTCAGGTACAGGTCTTTAGTCATACCAAATTTGGTTACGATAGCTGCAGCCATTTAGGAGTTCATAGGGGGGGGGGGGGCACATACTCAGAGACACACACACACACACACACATATTCCCGGATCGATCTCATAAGTCTACTTTTTCCTCATTTTTACAAAATGTGAAAAGTAGGCTATTAAAAACCTTTCTTCTGAATATTTCTGACTCTTCAGCACTACCATATTCCTGAAGACTCCTCGGCCAGGTATCAAACCCACAATTTTCATATCTACCAATGATCATTCAAGCCTGTGACGGCTGAAGGAAGCAGAGAAGAGGAAGTGGCATACTTACGGCATGTGCATGCGGAACGAATGCCAGATGATTACGGCCATTATGGTTATGTTTCAATCTGCATGACTTGCAGCGTTGTATCAAATAGGAACAAGAAAAAAACACAGATGGCATTCTAGCTATCGTCAGTGCAATTCTCAACAAGGTCGTTCGGTAAGAGCCCATATCTCTCAATGATATATCCTGTTAATATGGTGAAGATAATTATAGCATTAAGGAGCCTAACGGCAAGTTATTAACACCTAATGAAGATATCACTAGCTACTACAATAATCTTTCTCCGTCAATCAGTGGCAGAGTTTCCACCTTCCGATCACCACAGTGTTGGGAAATTCATGACGCTAATTCCAGAGAGTTCCCCAGTTCAATATTATCCCGCGAGGACTGGCGCATGGGTATAGGCTTAAATAATGCTCTATATTTTCGTTTTGGTCAGCCCGTATTTCCTGCCGCTTACTGACCTTCCTTCCTAGCCTTGAACTTCACCCTGCAAAAGAATCATGTCCATAGGTTTTCTATATTATTTACGGTCGGGTCTGATTTACCCATGGCGCCAGTCCTCGCGTGATAATTTTCGGCTTACGTTAGCCGGGAAAATATGTAAAACAAGAAGTTCCGTGAAGAACTATACAGCCTACTTTTCATGCCAATGATTATTCTACAGAATATGAACTTATCTAGAATAATGACGAAATTAAGTTGGTAATATCGAACTATCTAATTAGTTCAAAATATACCTGGTATAATATAGCCTAATAGAGCACTACAGTTGGCAGCCCTGGTGACTGAATATATTCTTAGTTCCATCTCTTAAGGTGCAGAATACAAAATTTGGTTGAAGTCCAATGGACGTTACATGCAGTTAGACATTGGATCTATCAGCACGCGTAAAAGCATGTTGGCAACAATATCATGCGTGTGCTGGTCAGAAATAATCTGAAATATTATATCTTTTTGTGCCAATTTTGGATGAAATACATTTGTTAGTATAGAAGTTACATGTATTTTAAAATTGGACATATCAGCAGGCATAGAATCACGTTGGCAGCACTGTCATGTATTAATTACTCCAAATTAATCTAGAATGTCAGGTGCTATACGTGTGCAAAGTATAGAGCTGTTGGCTTGCATACTTTCTGATATATTGATATTAGGGTAAAAAATATAGACAGCATTTATTAACAGTTGGCAGCCCTGATTGCTCTTAACAATACTAATAGTAATATCTGTTATGGTACACATAGCACATACGAAATTTGGTTGAAATCCAACTGATAGTATAGAAATTACATGTATTTAAAAATTGGTACTATCAGCAGGTTTATAATCATGTTGGTAGAACTGGCGTATATAAGTTACTCCAAATTAATCTAAAATGTCAGAATATACGTGTGCATAGTTTAAAGCTGTTGGCTTGCATACTTTCTGTTATATAGGTATTTGGATGAAAAAAATAGAGAGAGCAATTATTAACAGTTGGCAGCCCTGGTGGCCTTAAGAATACGCTCAGTCATATCTGTTTATGTACAGATATTTCATACAAAATTTGGTTGAAATCCAATTGATAGTGTAGAAGTTATATGCATTTAAACATTGGACCTATCAGAAGACTTAACATTATTTTGGCAACACTGTCATGGTTGGCCTCCTGGAAATTAAACTGAAATAGTCTTATCTACATGTGTGCCAATTTTGGAATAGCTCCCATGCATACCTTGCAAGATATCCAACATGGAGCTCAAATTTCTAGTGCGTTTTTTCAGCAGTTGGTAGCACTGACTTCATTTTCAAATATGGACGTGAGATATTCCGGTGCACATCTTTACTCATACTAAATTTGGTTTTGATTGCTGCAGCCGTTTAGGAGTTGATAGGGGGGGACACACACACAGCCAGACAGACAGACAGACAGGACAGGACAGACAGACAGACAGACAGACAGACAGACAGACACACATTTTCCCGGATCGATCTCATAAGTCTACTTTTTCCTCATTTTTGCAAAATGTGAAAAGTAGGCTAAAAATACGGGGGAAAATGCACCAATTATGGTGCAGCACAATCACATAGCTCACGTTATTGTTGATCCATGTTTAGGGTCTAGGGACACATAGGTCATCAGCTCATTTGTTTAAAAAAATTGAGGCGACTGCTGTGTCGCCACTATCAAGGTCAATTATACTGTTACGAAAATTGAGCCATTTTTCTGCATGTTAAATATGAAAAAGATAAAAAACTCATTTTATATTGGGAATAGTTCATTAAGAAGGCACCAGGTGCAAAATTACTTCATTAAAATACGTACGACTACGAAAAACAGGGAGTGACACACTATGGGTCAAAATGACCCGGCGCCAGTCCTTGCGTTATATATTTTCACGCTAGTTCCCAAGGGTTAATGTTAATTAAGTTTTAGTCAATCAAAATACAAATCAGAACCGAAAGCCTACTTTATTTATAAATATTATTCCACCCTGTGAATAATGAGTCATTAATTGGACAAAATAACTGTTTAATTCATTATATTCCTCAGTATCTTGCAAGACAACTACACATTAGAGGTGGTAATACGCTATGTTCGGTAAATCGATTCATAAAATAACTTGAAATTAATCGAAAACGATTGATCGACTGACCGAACAATAGATTAATCGGCTAACCGAAAAATCAATTAATTGATAAGTATCTCAAATGAGAGTTCATCGCATAAGTTGAGTTACGTTCATTTTCAAATGTATAAAAATCTATAAACAAAAGTGTTTTTTGCCTGAATTTATATTAAGTGTCCTTCTCTATCCCAAACCCAACTCTGAAATACAGTATATATGAAAATTTCTAAACTTACCAATACCATGAGAATGAGACGAATTCAATTTTTGGACCATTTGGAAAGAATGAATCATACGAGACTTACTTACCGAATCCTCACATTTCTGCAGAAAAAAAACATACAAGACCAAAGTGGTACAAACAGGTGGAGAGGGACCTAGTGGAGATGGGATCGCCAGATCTGATGAATAGAAATGCTATCAGGAATATTGTTCACACAAGGGGATTTGAGGAAGATCAGAAGAAACCAATACGACGTGCATGGTCGGAGGAACAGAAGCTACAACAATCCATGCATAGGAAGAGCTATTGGGCAAGGAAAGGCTCAACATACGTTGATTTCACGTGATCCTAACATCAATCAAATTGAGAAGGGTTTCGAGAGAGAAAAAAAAACGAAGAGTTTTCAGCATTCCTTCTTCAATGTTTACAATTTAGGATAGGAACATTTTTGTTTTACTATGTTTTAGCTCAGTTTTACAAAGAAGGTTCATTATTTGAAAATAATATGATAGACTAGAAAATATTTAAATTACTAGAAAATATTTAAATTAATTAAACGTCTGTTTTGCTCCTGCGAGAGCGTAGTGAAAAGAGCGAAATACATCGACAAAACAATTAATCTATTATTCGACGAACTATTCATCGATTAAACGCACAATAGATTAATCGATATTTGTAGCAATTAATCGTTTTTTCTGCTTCGATTAATCGATGAAAAGTATCAGCCTTACTACGGGGTCATTATCTATGTGCGCCCCGATAAACACGAAAGCTAAGCCATCTGTGACTGGTGCATGTTCAATAATGTGTACTTGCAGTGCTCATAGGCGATACTGAAAATATCCTCCCTCTCTTGTAACACACACCTGACATCTTTTGATGAAAGAATGTTTGTCAACGCTTTTATTATTATTATTATTATTATTATTATTATTATTATTATTTACGGAGCCTGTTTCCTTGAATTGTTTAGCGAGCCTCCTAATGGCACTGGCATTAGACACAGGTCTTCCTGGAAACTTGATTCGAAATTTTCGTCTCGTTTCAGAACAAGATTTTCTGCTTTTCGTATACAAATTATGGATATACACACGTTCGCGCAATGTGCATTGGTGTCTAGGCAAGACCAACAATCACAGTGATCACAGTAGGCTACTCATTAAACGTGCAACACCAACGTCTAAGCTTTGCAGATACGCGTTCATATGAATGACAACACACGTGTGAACTATACGAGTCATCGGAGCGCCAACCACAGGCTGAACCGCGTACGCGCGTCCGCGATCTGCGCCACTCACAGCCAGCTTGCTTGCCGTGTTTATCGGGGCGCACATAGATAATGACCCTGTACAAGCATGTATGTAAGCTAAAAATTATAAAAATGAAAACTTGGGTGTAAGGGAGTTCTGGATAATATAAACTGACATGCAGGGCCGAAGAGCAGGTCTGCTTTCTATATGTGGAGCAGAGTCGTCCACGTGGTGTAGTAACCCAATACGGTCTAGTCTCCCCACATGGGCGAACTGGATGGCTCATGTAACACTAGTGTACCCCTGAGGGGCTAAGACTTCTACTTACGGTAATGTTCCCAAGGCTGCTGCGTACCTCCATGCGACCTCGTACTGGCTGCATCTCGTATCACTTTATAACACACTTCACTGATCTCTCACGAGCACAATTTAATTTTGATACAAAAAGCTGCAAACGTATGCTCTTTAGGAGCTAATTTAGCACATCGTTAGAAGAAAATTACATATTACCCGAGGAATACACGCTTGACGTGTTGGTTCACGTCTAATTTTAAAGCACTTAGGAAGTACAGTAATATAAAGTCACATTTGCCACAGACTTCCAATTCCAGGAAGCGGGATTGTTTTGACGACCTCATACCCAACCTTATCTAAGAAGCGAATTAATGCTGTATGGTCTGTGTTTAATTGCTGGAATCTGTTTCTGATTTGCTCCAGACAGTTTGTCATTTTCAACACACGTCTAAAAACATAGCAAATCTAATAGCTCGTATTACAGCGCTTCCTCGTGCAATGATAAAATCTTGTGTATTGTTACACAGTTACCTTAACAGAGAAGATTGCGTTTAATGTATCTTTCGTTCACACGGTTGGTTGGTTGGTTCCTCGGTTTAGGGGCTGCGACAACGCGGTCGTGTAGCCCCGTGTACTTTGGGTGTGTGTGTGTAGAATCTGTCTGATGACCGGTGTTAATTGTGATGACCTGTATTAGTGTGTCTATCTGTTTTAATTCAAGTAAGGACAGCAGACATTGATTATTTTTTTCAAGTAGTTCCTACTTTTGCCGCCAAACGCCATCGTCAACGACCAACTAGTTCAGAACGTAGTTACCAGATGCCACCGCAGTCGGCTCTTGACGACGAACGTAGGAACCTACGAACGTTAGTCAAATGTTAAGCTATATATAATTTAGCTCCACACAGGTGTAATTAGTGGAAGGTTCTTTAACATGCCATAAATCTATGACAAGGGACCGCCGGCTTTACTTCCCCTCCGAAGGAAGGCATACTGAGGGTGTTTTAACGTTCTTAAAAAATCTGACGTGTAAATCTGTTCGAAGCTCAGTGACGACATATCAAAACAATTAAGTATAACTATTATGAGTTTGAACTAACAATTAGATGGTTACGATTCTTCTTCTTTCTTCTTTTCTTTCTTTCTTTCTTTCTTTCTTTCTTTCTTTCTTTCTTTCTTTCTTCGTTTAGGCCAGCTATAGACCACGTCATTTCAACTGCTTCCGTCCTTGGGCCTTGATCTTATTATATAAAAATATACACATTCTATGCACACACCCAAGTACATAGGGCTACATGACCTAAATTAATTAATAACAACGGTAAAACTATGTCTGAAGCTATAGGTAAAGCCTTGCGTGGATAAACAAAACGTTACCCGCCTCCGCACGACTGTTATCCGAATCCGCTGACATTAGTACAATATTTATAATTTATTAGATAAAGCATGAAGTATTAAAGCAACACTTTGAGGAGAAATTCGTTCCCCTGGGCTACATGTGAATCTCAAGGCAATGTTGACTGAGTTTTGTCCCTCTGAGTAACGGCAAGTAAAACACTAATTGAGGGTATTTCCATGACTGGCTTCTCACACTTCTCTATTATTCTCATTCCATCCAAGCGAAAGCAAATAGGGAAAGACGCAGATCTTAGCAAAAATTAAATTTAAGAAAAAATCCAGTTCAACATTTTATTCGAAAAAATATGTATTCTCTGTTCGACTTAAAGTACAACTAATTCACTCTCCGATACTACCTATACTTTACTACTGTGACACTGTGCTGACTGAAATAACCTGCGACAGTAACAAAAAAACTGGACCGGTGTTATTGTGGTGGCTGTATTAGTGTGTGTTATCTGTAATTCAGGTAATGACTGCAGACTATCAATTTCAAGTAGTTCCTACTTTTGCTACCAAATGCTACCATCAACGACTCCTAGCTGCGAACTTGGCTACTAGATGTCACCGCAACCAGCATCTGGGACGAACGTTGTAACTTTAATAAGCGTTAATAAAATCTAACCTACAAATTGAGCTTCACACCATTTTAGTTAGTGGAAGGTTCTTTTACATGCCAAAACTCTTAATGACATGGGCGCACCGGCATTACTTCCCCTCCGAAAGCATACTGATGGATTTTTAATGCTCTTAAAAAATCCAACGACTTCAGCTGGGTTTGAACCCGCGATTTTGGCCATAAAAGCTCAGCATGCTACGAACTACGCCAACAAAGCCGCCAGCGGTGGCTCTCATTCGGGGGTTTGCAGCAAAACGATGTTTGTTCACCAACGATCTGAAGCTAGGCCTATCCCATAACATTTCGTGTATTACTCTGATTTCTTGAAGGTCATCTTCAATTTCTATTAGGCTACCCAGTTATTCTTTGCTTCTAATGAGGCATGATTAAATATCCATTTAGTAAGTTTTTCACTGTCAATTCTTTGAATATGTCAACAGCATTATTATTATTATCTTCTTTATTTACTCAACTTACAGTCGCTAACATCACTCGTATCGGTACATTACGAACAAGAAAATGAGTCAAGTAACACTTAAGCCTATAGCATACCTTTTCGAACTATACGGTATAACATAGACGTTTGACAGTTAATTTTCTTTTCTCTTCTTATCTTCCACGTCTCTTTTTCACAAGAGGGTCTAAAGAAAAATCCTAATGTGTATTCAAAAACCCTCTAACGATGCTGCAGGTTTTCAGAATTGCAGCCTATTGTGCAATAGTGTGGGTGTATATGGGAAGATTTAGTGTGGCTAGATTATTATTATTATTATTATTATTATTAAATTTATGTAAAATTGCAATCATGTAGAGGGCTGGTCTATAATTATGTTGTTCATATTAGATCGGCATGTGAGTAGCCCCGTAAATATACTTGTTTAATCCTGATGAATGCAATCAACATCCCATATTCCCATGCTATCACTTAGATTAAATTGATGTTTTTCCGAAGGGAACTTACTGCTTCAAATACAATATTCTTGCAGAATGTACATAAAATATAACCGAACATGCTGACAGCATGACAAAACTAAACCAAGAATAGTTGCCACCAATACTCGTATCTTAGATTTTTGGGAGAACCATTAGTCAAACGTCGATCCGTCCCCGGGTCACATTTCTTCGTTCTGTTATGCTACACAACCTAGTACAAACACAGTCTATAGAAAAATTGATTAGGCTGATAGGCATGTTTCAATACCGCGACGAAAACATTTATCCCCGCTAACCACGCACTTTTTAGCAAAATTAGAAATTATTTAATAAAGGTAATTCAGAATAAGTGTGTTCCGCAGGAGGTAAATTTTGATATCATTCTAAATAGCTTACTATATTTAGAGAAAAAAGAAGAGGACGAATAGAAATTATACTTTCTCAAATGAAAAAAAAAATGATAAAGATTATCCCAATAAATGAGATGGTTGAACTTCAAGTGAAAATTATATTTCAGAAAGTATCAACATCAGGATAATCTGAATACCATTGTGGTATTCCCACGAGAATACTTAGTATAAATATGACACATTGGCTACCATTAAATTTTTAGCATTAAAGGGTGATTTCTGTATTTTATGATTATAAACAAATATTGATTTGTGGAGTCAATAAGCAATAAATTTACCATAAATAATTTTGTGATCTCTGTCAATTAATAGCAATATTTTTTTAGTAATGATAGGATTGAATTATATTATAAATAATATAATCATTTTTATTGAAACACTCCCGCCCAATTAATTATGAAGGTCCCATGTTGGCTTCCTTTCGGCAACAGGATGTCCCTTCTGGTTCAAAGGTACTTTTGCTATTGCCAATAGAATAGTTGTAACTTCTTGCGTCGGCTATTTAAACATGGTAGTGTTCATTTTCATAACAAAATATCAAAACGATTTTCGGCACTTCCTTACAAGAGGACCCTGGCTGCTTATTTATACCCTACCCTCCCTGTATATGATGAATAGATTTATCATTTTCTGGTTTACCCTGAAATAACTCCTAACCTAGGAGACGAGAACTGGTACCTTTTCACACACATGCACGCACACGCAATTTAGGGATGTTTAAGAATCTGAAGCCGTTAGCACGGAAATCATAGTATTGCTCATCTTCTTCCTTGACAGAGAATCACTCCTCCTCCCCCGTCACCGAATGTTAACACGCGCCTACTGGAGTACGTACTGGACACTCTGGACTCTCATCCCGCGTGTCAGTGTGTGGACAGGAATAAACACAGGCGCCGGCCGCCGCCCTGTCCTGTCCTGTCCTGTCCTCCACAACTGAGAATCTAAAAACGGAGCATGATCGAGATTTCTGTAGCCTATGCAAGCTCCAGCACAGACGTGGGTCCACAGAGAGGGGGGGATAGATGGTCTTCACTCTCCCCACCCCACTTTGACTGTTCCACGTCCTAAACATTACGTTGTCGTTGTTGCCGTTTTTGTTGATTAATTTTAGGAGCTTGGATATCTTGGTCATCAGCTCCGTGTATTATCGCAAGCCTTTCATCCCGCCAGCCGCTCAGTCCCACACAACTAATTATGAGGGTCTCGTGTCGGCTTCCTTTCGGTAGAGGGATGTCCCTCATGCTTCAAAGGTACTGTGGCTATTGCCAATAGAATAGTTAGTGAAATGAACTTAATAATTTTAAAAGTTTCCTTATTGACGTTTAAACAAACAGAAATGCCAATGAGTTCTTAATATTTTCATTACACCTTGTGTCAATAAAATTGAATTAATAATATTAATTAATTATACTAGTTTCGGCCACATTATGAGCCTCCTCTGCAATTGTAAACCAAAACACACAATAACACATGACAAAATACAACCATAAATTCTGAAACAACAGTTCTTTGGCAAAGACAATTCACTTCAGAATTACCATTGCAGCAGGAAGATAAATACAACAAGATGTTCAGTGAAGAACATATAGCCTACTTTCTCCTAAATGCATGGGTATTGTTATAACTCTTTGTCCTTTTCAAGGAGTATGATTGAATGTTGGTTGTAGTAGCTTGTTGAAATACAACGTGCTATAGGGATATTAAACATGAATATGAGGTGCCCTTTCCTAGTGCTACCTCTGTACCAAATTTCGTTCAATTCGGTTTCACCGTGTTTGAATTGATAGGGGGAATCGATTTGCACACATACTTGGCCACCATCTGCAAACTATTGGGCTGATGTTCTTGCAGTTTGGTCTGAATATGTTTCCCACATAAAGATATGGTGTTGCAAAATTTGGAAGAGACTAGATTATTAGGTTGGTCGTAATTACATTTTAGCTTTTAACATTTGGGTGGCCGCGATTACGTTTCCGTCAAGATAGCGGTGATATAAAACATGACACTGAGGTGCCCTTTGCTAGTGCTACCTCTGTACCAAATTTCGTTCAATTCGGTTTCACCGTGTTTGAATTGATAGGGGGAATCAATTTGCACACATACTTGGCCACCATCTGCAAACTATTGGGCTGATGTTCTTGCAGTTTGGTCTGAATATGTTTCCCACATAAAGATATGGTGTTGCAAAATTTGGAAGAGACTAGATTATTAGGTTGGTCGTAATTACATTTTAGCTTTTAACATTTGTGTGGCCGCCATTACGTTTCCGTCAAGATGGCGGCGATATAAAACATGACACTGAGGTGCCCTTAGCTAGTGCTACCTCTGTACCAAATTTCGTTCATTCGGTTCCACCGTGTTCGAATTAATAGGGGGAATCAATTTTGACATAAAGATGGCCGCCATCCGCAAACTATTAGCCTAATGGCCTATTAGATTGGTCAAATGATGCTCCCTCCATAAAGGTATGTTGTTGCAAAGTTTGGTAGAGATCGGATGGTTATGTTAGTCGTAATTTGATTTAAGCTTTAAACATTTGTGTGGCCGCCATTACGTTTCTGTCAATATGGTGGCGATATGAATCATGACACTGAGATGCCCTTTGCTAGTGCTATCTCTGTACCAAATTTCGTTCCATTCGGATTCACCGTGTTCGAATTAATAGGGGGAATCGATTTTGACACAAAGATGGCCGCCATCCGCAAACTATTAGGCGAATGACCTATTAGATTGGTCAAAGGATGCTCCCTCCATAAGGGTATGTAGTTGCAAAATTTGGTAGAGATCGGATGATTAGGTTAATCGTAATTTGATTTAAGCTTTGAACATTCGTGTGGCCGCCATTACGTTTCAGTCAAGATGGCGGCGATATAAAACATGACACTGAGGTGCCCTTTGCTAGTGCTACCTCTGTACCAAATTTCGTTCCATTCGGTTGCACCGTGTTCGAATTAATAGGGGGAATCGATTTTCACACAAAGATGGCCGCCATCCGCAAACTATTACGCTGATGGCCTATTGGTTTGGTCAAAGGATGCTCCCCCCATAAATGTATGTTGTTGCAAAATTTGGTAGAGATCGGATGATTAGGTTAGTCGTAATTTGATTTAAGCTTTGAACATTTGTGTGGCCGCCATTACGTTTCCGTCAAGATGGCGGCGATATAAAACATGACACTGAGGTGTCCTTTGCTAGTGCTACCCTTGTACCAAATTTCGTTCAATTCGCATTCACCGTGTTCGAATTGATAGGGGGGGACAGACATTCAGAGTACACACACTCACACACACACAGACACACACACACACACACACACAGAGACACACACACACATACACACACACACACACACACACACACACACACAGACAGACACACTTTTTTCGCCCTGTGTTGATCTCATAAGTCTACTTTCATTTTTTGCAAAAATCGAAAGTAGGCTAATAACCTACAATACCTGTACGACGAACGTGTTGTGAAACTAAGTAGTAACCATATACATAGTAGAATTCAAAGTTCATGGTCTAATATTATTATATCGTGTTGATTTAACTGTATACACCTGCATGACATTCACACAGTTCTCAAACCCTTATAAAACAAACTAACCTTAAATAACGAGATTCAAACTGCGAATCATAATATGAACATCAACAACAACAAAAATTGGCGAACAATTTTGCAGATATCCGCAGGGCTTTGCTTATGGTGAGCCAACACTCAACATATGTACCGTGATGCGTATTGGGCCCGAAGCTCGGCTGGAAATAACATTGCCGACTCGTATGAATTTTAATGTCCTAGGGTTCATTCCCTGCCTCGGGGCTTTGTATTTACGAAGGAATAATGAACATGTTTACACAACGATAATTATTGCTAGTTGGGGTAGATAAACTTAAGACGTTCCAGCTCTCAAGACAATCATTACAACCAGTTATTAAAATGGCCAGGCCTCACGGAGCTACTGTAAGTGGTTGTTAGCTTGGTTGCCTACGGGCAGCAGGTAACGAAGTGTCGGTCCGCAGGTGAAGATGAAGGCTCTTTATCACGTGTCAAGTGCAGAAGCGAATCTATGAGGGAGAAAACAACCACCACCACCACCACCACCACCACCACCACCACCCCGCGGTACCACAGCTTTAAAGTCCTTGGTCAACCAAGTGACCACTGCCCTGCCATTTGGCCAAGAGATTGGTCAGGGCGTCGGGTCCCCTCTGCCATTAATCCTAGTTTTCCTGACCGGGACACTGCCTCACTGTCAGACAGTTACTCAATGTTTGTCCTCGTGAGGCTGAGTGCATCCCGTTACTAACATTCTTGGCTTTCATCCCGGAGGTCCGGGATTGATACCCGGCTCTGTCAAGACATTTTAATCCTGATTTGAGGGGTGGAAGAGGGTACACTCAGCCTCGTGAGGCAAAACTGAGAACAAGAGCGTTCGATCCCCATCTCAGCCATCTTGGAAGTGTTTTTCCGTGGTTTCCCCACAGGCGAATGCCAGCAAGGCTCCTAACTTAAGGCCACGGTCGCCTCCTCGTCAATTCTCATCTGATTTACACAGACACGGACACAATTTTTGGCCCTGTGTAGTTCTCATAAGTTTACTTTCATTTTTTTTTGCAAAAATCGAAAGTAGGCTAAAAACCGTTCTTAGACGACAAGATTATTAACGAAAGCATAATTATATCGATCTCTGCAGAAATCGCTGATGATACCAATATCGAACGAATGGCAGAAAATATTTCCCTATCACGAAATATAGGCTAATTTAGTTAAGTGACCCTTCAAATTAGTGCTGCCACTTTTAATCGATTAATTTCAGATATCGATTAATCGAAACAGAAAAATGGTCGATTGCTACAAATAACGAAGAATCGATTGTGCGTTTAATCGATTATTTGATTTGGTCATATATTTGATTAATCGATTGGTCGAATAATAGATTTATTGTTTTGTCGATTAAGCGACGCACTTCGCCCTTTTCACTACGTTCTCACATAACCAAGACAGGGGCGTGGTGGCTAAGCGGTCTAGCTGTATGCCTCTCACCAAAGCGGTCCGGGTTCGATTACCGGTCAATGCATGTGAGATTTTCGAAGTGAAATGCCATGTCCTGTGGTTCGGATTCCACGTAAAAAGGAGGTCCCGTGGCTTATGAATTACAGATTAACGGTCACGTTAAACTACAAGCTTCCTTTTTTTAACCAAGACAATGTGATTTCTCAACGAAATTACTCGACAATGTTAGGTGAGCAGTCCCATGACGGGTGATGGTGACATTCTTTAGGGGCTTTGCAACAGCGTGGTCATGTAGCCCCGTGTACTTGGGTGTGGGTACTGCCCCCGTAAATTGAATTATATTGAGACCACGGCGGTTGTATTGGCAAATATGAATTAAGTTATGGCTGTCATAGTTGTGACGTGGATATTCATGACGTAAGAACGGATGACGCAGACTTCATGCAAGTAGGCTGATTGAGCTGAGATTCTTGGTGACGTCATGATTTTGTTCGAGAAAGATCTGAGATTTACGACGCAGTCGCAGGGAAACATGGAATTGTGCTGAGGAAGAAGTTACGCGATTGGAGGAAAGGCTCAAACCAATGAACGATAGTTTGGAGGGAGACGGAGATTACTGAAACTACTATATTTTAGTTACTTTTGGAATGCAGAATTGTGGAAATCTATTTTCAGTTATGGCATTGATTTGGAATTTTGAAGAAATTATTTTTGAGTTTTTGAAATTTGAAAATCTGTCAAGTATAGCCAAAGTTAGAAATTCTAGCGATGACGGAGAAACAAGCTATGGAAGGGATGGATACGCCCCTTATGAAGTTGATAAAAGGTCTTGCACAGCAGAGAGGAGCTCTCATAGCTCATGTGTCTCATATCTCATATGTCTGATACCGCATATATATTTCTGATGTTATAGTCGTTTTCGAGTGATACAGTGAAACAAGTCGTCTTTAGCGTGTGGTAAAGCCCACCGCATTGAACGAGCACGGAGCGTGCCGCAGTTCCATTTTACGGTGTTTGAAACTAGGCGAAGTTGAAACGCACACATTTTCAAGTCTACAAGATAATATATCAAGAGTTGACTAATGCCTTTAAGCTAATTCGATTGTGCAGTACTATATTAAAGTGTGTAGAAAGGTTGAACATTTTCAAGATTATAATTCGAAAGGTATTGGCATTTTAAGACGGCAGACAAAAGTGATTTTCTCGCCATCTGAGAAGCACTTTTAAAATATCACACTCTACGCTACGGCTGACACTGGTATTGCAACCGTGCTACTACATATTGCATTTGATGATATAACGCTGCATTCTAACATGGAACAATATAATATTGCAGTTCTTTCAACTATTATAACGAAAATGGAGATGGAAGGCTAAGGACTTTAATGCAATTGGGACATATATCGATGGAGTGAAATAACAGCATGGAACTTCGCTAATCGTCTTTCTACAAAAGCGAGCATGTAGTGAACATCCAACTACACTCATGCATCGTTGTCCAACGCTGAATCATTTCAAATGGCAGTGGAAACATATTCATACTCCACAAATATGAATATTTCTGCGGAAATAACTGCAATAAACTTCATGGCGAATTTCTACCAGAACTTCAGGGAACTATCAAGAGAGGCCAGGGTAGACCCGGCTCACAAAGAAGAGTTTTGCCAGAAGGATGTCTATCGTATACACGGAGCAGTGCAATTTCTGGAGAAGGAAGCAGTTCTATTCTCCGAGGGCGCTGGTTCCAGGTTCGAGGACGGAGCACATCTTTTTGGTGAAATGGAACCATCACCAGTCTTCTTTGGAAGATTTTCCTCTAGAACTTCAATCAACAGATAAGGTAGTCGTGAACGTTTCTTGTTTTATTTGAGCCATTTAGCGATGTCTGAGCAACCATTTTTCTCATATTTTCTGTCCTATATTTTGCCCCATATTCTTGCTTGATAATTCTGTACTCAGTACACTTCGTTGAGTTATGCCTTTTTCTACGATTTATTAAGACATTGTTATGTCAGTGGCATAGTTAAATAATTTTGGATCAGTTGAGACTGATAATATATTCTTTCAGTAATTTGCATATTTTTGTAGTCACGATTTGACTGTAAAGTTAACGATTTTCTATGGCAGATTTGAATTCAGACAGCGTGTCATTTTATTAAAGTAATTCTATTCAGTAAATTACTTTGACCAATTGTCTGTCATCCTCAAGAAAGAATAATAATTAAATGATTTTAGAGCGTTAAAATCTATTACGGTATCGACGATCTTGGAAATACTAGTCGTTTTATGAACACGATTGCAACATAGACATTTATCGTCAGTTCTGAAATTACCATTGCATTATAGACAATTTTATGAAATATGAACTTTGATTACGATTTATTGAATACACTATAGTAATGAACATTTGATAGGAGTTTTTCTCAATTCTAGATTGGAACAATAATGTTTGCATTCCACAGTCTAATTGTATTCTATTCGACTATTTTGCAGTTTAGATGAACTTTGTTTGAAGATAGTATTTTTTATACTACGATACTTAGGAGATATTAATCTCAATTTTGATAGACCAGAGAGGCGTGTATAATCGTATTTGCTATTAAATTTATTTGTGATTGGCAAATTTTTACTTCATATCGATTCATGAATGAAACCCACGAAGGTTAAATAAATAACAGTTTGAAACAATTAATGAATATAAGAATTTTTAAAGTGGAACTATGGATGTATAATCGTTAGTTCAGTGGACATGTAAAAGTCGCTGATGAATAATGCCCTTGAATAATTGAAGGGGATTCCCACAGTAATATTAATGTTGTTGAAGAATTTGTAAGTGGAGGTTTTTGTATGAATTGTGGAAGATTTTTATGCCATATATATGGAAATATATGATGAATTCTGGGCCTATTTTATGAACCCGATGGGGTTATGCTGACTGGAATCGAACATGGTCCTCAGAGACTGTGATCTCAGTAAAAAGGTTCCGCCAGGAAGCGAACCAGAGATCTGTACAGGGAGTTTCTTGGTAAAAACCCCTCGAAAGAGATGTATATTTAATCACTGGTGTGATTTTTGATGAAATGGCATTATTTATTAAAATAATGTAGGAAATAATGAGCAGATTATATCATTATAAGACGATTTGGTGTAAGCTATTGGGAGTTTGAAGCACAGAGGAGGGCAGAGCTGACATTTACTAATCGGCCCAGAATTGTGGGTTGGTCCCAGTGGAGCCACGTCCATCTCTGTCACCCCATTATGTCGTCTGGAGCAGGGGAGAGGCCTGAAAAATGACACAGTTATTCCCCGACGGAGAATAGATGTAGAGGAGGGGCGGTGAAATGCCCAGAAAAATCATTGATTACTCGTGATTGGAGTAACGAATCGAGATGAGAGTTGCACACAGGTGAATATCTTGGCAAGAAGATAATTTTAGAGTCTTTTACATGCGAAATTGGTGCATATTTAGTGATGTGCGTAAGGACTGTAAAGCGACCATTGTTCGCGGAGGGATGTGAAGATGTTGACGGGGAGTTCCCGGTTAGGTAGCGTCCCACGCCATGGAGAAAGGAATTAATATAAATTAATTGAACGAGCGATTCCTTTGCGCACAGATAGTTTTGGAACCTGTGAAGAGAGAGGAACACAATGATCATGGTTTGAAGACCTGAATCATGCTGTGAGAGGAGCGAAGATTACGCGGGAAGATGTTGCTCTACTTTCTGTGGAAATCCGATATAAGGGAGTAGACCCCAGGAGGAGCTCTCAGTCCTACTCAGTTACTCAGTTGTTCTCAGTTGAAACTCACTTGAATCTCAGTCCTACTCTGTTCTCAGTTGTACTCAGTTGAACCTCTGTTCTCAGTGAAGCTCAGTTACTCAGTTGAAACTCACTTGAAGCTCAGTCGAGACGCAGTCAAGCTCAGTCTACATGCCGCCAAGCGCAGTTACAGCCAGCTACAGTTTTACTCAATTGTCAATTGTAGCACAATGGAAATAAGTTGCAATCAGTATGCAACAAATATGCAGCAGTACGAGACAGCGTGTAAGCCGCAGACAGAAGTCTTCAAATAAGCTACGTGCAGTCTTCGAGTGAAACTTCAGTCAGCTATAGGCAGGTAGAAGCAAGTTCGTCAAGGCATAACGCATGACGGATCTATTCATCGAGACGCCGAACAAAGAGTGGTATGTGTAAAAGAAACAGAAAATATGTTTGTATGAATAATAGTCGTGATACAGGCATAATCAGCCGCACGAACTATGACGTGTTCAGTTATGAAGCACCGTATAGACTAACGGTAGAAATATTGTATATAATTATTTGTGAAAGTGTTGAACTTTATTAAGCGCAGTGTGTATTGTATTAACTAATCGTATATGTGTAACTACGATAGAATGCGCTAAAGAAACTCTACTAAGTGTTTGGTATTGCCATGAGAGTACCAGATGGTAACGCTTACTGTAGGAGTAATGATTGTCACAAAAACTGTTGGAGAGTTCCGAGAGCAGATAACCAGACTTTCAATCAGGAGTTGACAACGTAAGATGCCGTCGACACCTGCAATTTCGATCTCTGCTAGGGAATTTCAGCATTGAAGTGTGTATAAGTGACGAGTGTTCAGTGTAATGTATATGTAAAAATATCATTTAAAGTAGTGTTTGATGAAGTGTTTTACATGTTTGGGGAGTGATAGCTTCCTGAAAGGTATGCAACGTGTCGTGTTGGTGATAGAAATTATGTATAATCAAATGTGTGTAAACAAGAGAAATATGTCGCGTTAAACCCATTATGGCGGGCGACATGGAAGAATATGATTGGTCGGAGCCACCTTAGATGCCTATAGAGATGTAAGTACCCCACAAATTATGGTTATAATTATGTAGAAGTATGGACCGATGCATGTCTGTGATTCCGTAAAGGTATTGTGAATTCCTTATAGATGCCAGTAAAAGTCAGTTAGGAGGCTGATCCTCCATGTTTAATCAGTAATGAGTTGATTTTTATATAGTTGAAATGATGATTTGCATCATTAAGTGGAGTAATTTTTCCCACTATGAATTAAGAATGGCAATCAGTTATGTAAAGGTAACGAACGCGATTGTTCGAGGTTAAAACGTCTAGCTATGTCGGAAATTTTGGTAATTTATGTGAGAATAATAATAAATAATGATTTGGTCATTTATGTCAATGAGATTTTCAATAATAATAATAAAGGATGATTTTGGTCATTTATGTCAGTGAGAAATGATGATAATAATAATAATGGTTATTAAGAGTATGAATGAACACATCAGGAAACAAATAAATGTTGTAAGCGAGAATTATTAACGCTAAGTGCAAGACTTATCAATCTAAGCAGGAAGATGTTACAGTGAGATTACATTTCAGTAATTATGGAAAGAAGCTTTATATCAGAATATTGCATATATTCAGTAATGATACCAGTAATGAAAGAGCTTTTAGTGAATTGAATTTGCAGCTTAATTGAGAAGCTTATAGAGTAAATGTTAGATTTCTCTTAATATTAGAGGTCGGAATGTCGTAGCATGGAGCATTAGGGGCCAGATAGTCTATTCTACGTATGAATTCTCCTATGTCGTGGACATTGTTGGAGACATTATTTGCCAGAGTTTTAGTGAATGGACCCTAACTCTGAAGAAAAGGATTGAAATGTGTTCCGGGTTGGAATCCTATGATAGAGTCGAGGATAACAAGGACACCTCGCAGCTCTATGATTTCCCGAGAACTTATAGATGAGTTATGTACGCTCGTGGGCAGCGAAAACTCATGGCGACAGTGGTTTTGTGCGCCTATATTATACTTGAGACATCGGTCACCGCCAGGCTCATGCATTACGAACCCCGAACCTTCATGTTGAATGGACCCATGTGAGGCCATTAATTAATCGTTATCCTCGACGTAGGAATAATTACAAAAGCTCATTCAATACCTGTTGGCATAATAGTCAATTAAGATCCTTTGGGAACATGTGTGCCGGTTAGGACACAGTATTTGTCTTGTAAATCTCCACTGCTTAGAGAGGGAAGCTTTCAAACTTTTAGAAAGGTCGAGATAATTGGTGGAACGACCCATCCCACTTTCTATTGTGTAGCGATTTCTTTAGCCGAGGGTCGGGGCCAACCACTCGAACCGCTCAGGCAAGTTATAAAGGGAAGAGATTCTAGACCTTGTTAAAATGACATATAATGCGAGATTGTTATGTTGAGTATTATAGCCATGTGGTTTGTGAACACATGGATAATTATAGTTAATCCTGATGGTTCATTAATTTAGCTATCTGACGAATAGTTACATGATATATTTGTACCGTCACTGGAACCAAGTCATGTAGTTGGTTACTAGATGCCAATCGTCATGAGCGCGAGGCAGTCTATCGTACAATCCGACATAAGCTATAACGTAACGTTTTATATAGGAATCACAGACAGCATGCGGTGAAACCATATAATTGAAGGATATGTAGGGGGTAGCTTACATAATTATGGAGTTGCACGTTGATTTTGGTGCAACGTCCAAATAGGTAAATGCATGCAAAGCATTTCATTGGTGAGAAGAAAAATATTAAAACACGCACGGCACACATAATTGTTTAACGTAAAGAGATTTAAGGAATAATCCTTGTTGTAATATTAAAGAAGTCACATTGTATGACTGTTATGTTAATGTAAAGTTGTTTTGAAGTCGTAGGTGCATCAGCGCACTAGTATATCCTTGTGAAGTTCACAGAAGGGTAAAGCATTATGGCTAGGTATGACTTTGTTGTGATTTCATATTTGTTTATTTGTGGATTGTGGAAGTAAAAATTTTGTTTGCTTTTATTTTATGCCTTTTGGGTATTGTTTTGTGTTTGAAGCCATGATTTATTTTAATGAATTAAAGTTTTAGAATAGAGTTGTGCTTTATCATTGTAGAGTTGATACCTTTTAGCCTCAAATCCAAAATATGCACTGCAAAATTGGGGTTACCGTACACGCCTGAGAGCTGATGCTAGTTGGAGGCGGATGCATATTATCCAACGAGATTACTCACATGGGTACATTTATGCAATTTTGTGCATTTGAGCGAAGTATTTTTCCGCTGAGTTTATTGTCCAGGTCCTTTGAAAATTAATCATGTGAAATTACTGTTATAATTAACAAGAGTGTTAAATAATTTGAGATAACGATTTTGAATGGAGGTTACCGTCACAAATAATAATAATAATTATTATAACTTATTAAACCTGAATATAAGCTTAAATATAACTAACCTTCATTGGTCGATTATATTAACCTGATTTGAGTAATTATCAACCGGATAAACGTGTGGTTTTATGTATTTCTAAAATAAATAATATTAATATTGTAAATAATTGTGTAAATATCTTTAACAATAATGTGAAACTAAAGGAATTAAGAGAGGCGTGTATAGATTTTTCAATTGTCATTTGACAATATTATAAACAATTTGTAATTGTTATAAACAATTAATGAGCATTTGTTATAAACATTAAGAGTTTTGTTAATATACTCTAAAGAACGCTAATTATACATATGGATTATGTAATTAAACAAGTTTTGGGATTATTAGAGTAATCCAGTGATATGTGATTGAAGCATTTAAAAGATTTGCGTGATAATATTTGAGTTGAGTTGAGGACATTTAAAGTGTTTGAAAAGGAGCTAGGCTCTGATGTCACGAGCATATGCTAACACTGACTGGACAGGTGGGTCCACTTGACGACGTAGGCATGCGACTTGATGTAGGGTGGATCGCAGCTGGCCTGACAACTGTATGTTAGAGGCCAAGGTCGACCACACAACAGGCTTGCAGTTATAAATAAAGTGTGATGTTAATGAAAGAGGAAAACAATTGCTACATGTCTCGTTCCAATTCCCGCATCCATTCCAAGTGTATTACAATTATTACGTTCTTTATAAGCAAGTGAAAGATAAAATTTTGTATGTAACGTCTACAAGTCCTACAGGAGGACATGGTTATATTGACAATGGCTTCTGATTGCCACGTGTATTTTGTTGAATTTTTGTTAGAGTCATCCCTTTATGTGAAATAAATTATTGTACAGTTTAAGGTTTCTTGTTTCCGTCTTGGTTCATTTTAAATATCATGGTGGAGGTTATTGTGTGGGCATACTTTAAGTGATCCAGTTGGCAACCCATACCCGAGATTAATTTGAAGAGGTAAGTAAAGGTAAGTATGAACCCCCGTATATTTTGGCGTGTTCCACAATAATTTCTTGTTAACTGCTGTGCTCTAATCTCGGTAGTATCTGTCAGTGCCATTTTCATTGATGTAGCTGTGCCGGCGAGTTTGATTATTGGCAATCCGATTGAGGGGGCGGATATCTGACAGCCTACTATCCGGATTTACGGGGACAGTACCATCACGGCATTTGCCTGGAGTTCCTGTGCTAAATTGAAAAAAGCTTTCCCGATAAAAAATCAACAAGAATTCTAAACCTTTGTTGAAAACTCTTAGTTTTTTTAAACTTTTAACCCTTCCCAATTTGAGTGATGTTTGTCTTTCCTCTGTCACTTGGTTATTGTTAACGTGAAGGAAGACACTTAGTATATTTACGCAAAAAGTAACATATATATCTAAAGAGTAAATCATTCTGAATATAAGCGTAACTAAACGTAAGCGATTACCTCTCTTTTAATAATAACAATAATAATATCGTATGGCCTCGGGTGCCGGGTGCAAGCTTTGTTAATTGACACCCAGAGGGCAGCTTGCATGTCGAATTTCGTCGTTCCTTTGAACGCAATGAAAGTCAAGGAGGTTAGATATCTAAGCTCCTTGACACTACAGCGCTTTCTAGTAGAGAATGGAGGAATTTTGTGTTGGGGGAAAATCCCGAGATTAATTGTGCCATTGAACACGGCCTACTGAATTCAAATGGGTTCTTTAACATGCCAACAACGTATGACATCAATGTCGTGATTTTTGTCGCCTTTCAAAAATCACTTACCACGGCTTAATAGTACGTTATGCAACGAGCCTGTAATGGCAATCATTAAGACACTAGTATGTTTATAAAACAATTTCCATCGAGTGTCCTAATTACTATTATATGCGAGTAGCATACGACTGTTTATGTTCGACGATAATTAATTGTAACTATTTTATGTTCGAACATAAATATTCATAAATATCTGTCGAGAGTTCGCCAGTTTTATGTACTGAACAGAGCACTTGGGACGCAGAGAATACCTTGCATTTGACCATGGCCTCCTCGAATACCTGACTGTGACACTAGCCACGCAATGAAATTTAAAATAGGAGGCCGTGGATGTCAGCACAGGTGCGATGCTATCCTTACCTAATTGGTCACACAACCGTTGCTTGATCCCTGATTGGTGGGAGAAACTGTTTAATAATGAGAAATAGTATTATAATGACCCTCATGATACAGTTTTCTCACATATAATCTTTACATTTCGACATCGTCGAACATAAACCATTTTTAGCCGACTTTCGATTTTTGCTAAAAATGAAAGTAGACCTTTGAGATCTACACAGGGCCAAAAATTGTGTGTGTCTGTGTGTGTGTGTGAGAGAGTGTGTGTACTCTGAATGTCTACCCCCCCCCCCCCTTATCAATTCAAACACTGTGAAACCGAATTGAACGAAATTTGGTACAGAGGTAGAACTAGTAAAGGGCATCCCAGTGTCATGTTTTATATCGCCGCCATCTTGACGAAAACGTAATGGCGGTCAACCAAATGTTAAAAGCTTAAATCAAATTACGACCAACCTAATCATCTGGTCTCTACCAAATTTTTCAACAACATGCCTTGTTGTGGGAAGCATCGTTTGACTAAACTACAAGGTCATCAGCCCAATAGGTTGCAGATAGCGGCCATTAATGTGTGCAAATCGATTCCTCATAACAATTCAGACACTGTGAAACCGAATTGAATGATTTTTTTTTTTTTTTTTTTTTTTTACAGAGGTTTCACTAGCAAAGGACACCTCATATTCATCTTTAATATCCGTATAGCACGCTGTATTTCAACAAGCTACTACAACCAACATTAAATTATACTCCTTAAAAAGGACAAAGAGTTATAACAATACCCCTGCATTTAGGAGAAAGTAGGCTATATGTTCTTTACTGAACATCTGGTTAAACTTCTTTTATTATATCTTGTCTACTAATCAATCGATATTTCGGTTATTCGACTAATCCATTATTAAATAGCCGATTAATCGGTTATACGGGTTGGTAGTTGATTAATCAAAAGCAATGTCATTTAATTAATCGATTTATCATTTCAGATTAATTTAAAATTACTCGAGTTATCGATTATTAATCGATTAAGCAAAGATCGCTTATTACTAGATCTACAGTATTTCAAATTTTTAAAACCAATTTACTGGTCCAAGTTTAAAATTGGGCACCCCTGACTTAGCCCTTCCGCCTGGGACTGCCATGTTCTGATGAGATACATGATTGACTTGTAAATCAATACATACTCGTCGATACGAGGTCCAGTAATGATCAATCGCATGGTCACTATAGAGTCATTAAGACTGGCTCATTTCACGGGCCGGCTAACTTATTTATTTGCCAAACAATTACTGGAAACAGGGCGGACAACAGACAGATTGAAACCTCCACCCTAACCTGGGTATTTTTAGACGGGGATAATCGACGTCATATCCGTACCGTTACCGGATCAAACAAAGGGAAGGCACGTTGAGGGTCAGACGGCAGAATTTTTATTTGCAGAGCCAGCTGATCTAGTTGTATCTAATGTAGACAGTATGTTGATTCAGTTAGAGACTTCGCGACATTGTGGTCATATAGCCCCGTATACTTGGCTGAGTGTGATATCTGGCTAATAACCTGTGTCATTCCTCTTAAAAATAATACGCCAATGAATAGAGTTAATTTAGCACACATTAAATTAAAGGACATATTTTGACTCACTCACAAGGTTTCTAGGGGACACAAATATCCCACGCCGATCTCACAAAATGCCTCCACTGAACTCTGTTTTGAGCTAGTTATTGCCAGTTGTCCACAATCAGATGTCTACAAAGTTTGGAGATTTCATTTTTACAGGATCTTCGTGGTCTTCCTACTGGCCTTTTTCCTCTTGGTTCTTCTTTAAAGATTAGTAAGGCCTTTACCAACTGAAGAGCCCAATTGGCACGCTGGGGCGGAACGCTAGCAATGTGTTGAGTTATGCTGGACATTTTATCACTTTTTGTGTTAATTATAATGGCTCAACGGAAAATCTTTTCTGATTCTCTTTCGAGATCATTGGATTGTTAGTAAGACCATCCTATCAACTCTCATCCTTAGTAAATGACCAGCCCATTGAAGTCTTCTGGAGTTAATGATGAGTATTGGTGCTTGCTGTGACAATGAGTATATCTTTATTTGATCTTTTCCAAGTTTTTACGAGTCAAAATATGGTCCAAAAATGTTTCTAACAAGGGAAATCTCTGAACCGGGGAATCGCGGATCCTGCTGGAACTTTGCAGATACGTTGCGTGAGCCCAACTAGGCAGGACCGTGAAGAAAAATCTTTCAGAAATTAACTTCCCCTTCTACTAGATGAATAATTAAGTTTTACACGTTGAATTGGCGCGCCAGTGGCGTGAGCTTCATTGGCTGCGCCAGAGGTTGCTTCCCAACCGTACTGTGCTTCCCGGCCTACGGTGTACAGTCACCGAATGAGAGGCGATAGACCCGGCATACGCTTATATCCGTATACGGAGAGTGTCCCATGCATTGCATTATGAATGTTAACATTGGAAAAGTTATATGTTGTCTGAAGGAAAAAATAGAAAATGTATGGAAAGGCCTCTCAGCATTCATGAACAGGACCTGTTGGACAGTTTGGATGGATTTGTGCCTATCTGGCTTTCTGGTGTTCGTCTCTTGTAACAAGTGTGTTAGGTATGAAATACAAACAAAATGCTGTAGAGTATTGCAAAAGCGGTAAGAGTCGTCCACTTTCCTTTTCGTCGGTAAAATGTAAGTTCTACCGTTTAAGAAGTAAGAAAGATTTATATTTGTGGGCAGAGCAAGTGAAAAGGGGCGGCACCCACCGCGACAAATTGAGGAGAATAGCATGTGCCTTAAAAGTCCAATTTGACATTGCCCATCAGAATAATGACGTAATATATGACGTGACTATTCAGCAATGGGCTATGCTAGCTGCGCAGGGCGTAAAATGTACGGGGTTTAAAGCCAGCCATTCCTGGGTTCAGCACTTTAAGGATCGCTATAATATCACTTCGCGAAAAATAGCAACTGTGGTGATATCAAAGAATGTCCATCGAGAAATGGATATTATGTCAGCAGCAGAAATATTCGTAGAAGAGGTTACATCGGTTCTAGATTCTCTCGGCCCTGATGTACTGTAATAATGATCAAAGTGGGTTCAATTTGGAGATGTGTTCGGGTAGGACACTGGCTATAAAAGGGTCGAAAACGGTTTGCTCCAAAGTGCAATCAGTGGGGGCCACAACGCACAGTTATACAATAATGCCAACAGTAACAGCAGCGGACAAGCTGCTTGGACCTCTTTCATAACTTTGAAAGAACCAAAAGATGTGTTTGGTAAAAGGGTGAAAGAAACTATGTTTGCACATGACAATATTAACGTTGTCCCCACAAATTCTGGCAAAATGGGATCCGCACAATTGAAGAATTGGTTCCATAATGTTTTCAAACAGCATGTACCGTCTGGCAATGTAGCACTCCTTCTGGATTCCTTTTCTGGACATAAATTGTTAGAAAGTGAAGAGCGCATACGACTGATGATCATCCCTCCTGGGGCCACAGCCTATTGTCAACCATTGGATGTATACGGATTAGGGTCTGGAAAAGCTTTGTCCGTAGATTTTCGAACACCGTTCGGTTATTGCATTTTGACATCAATTTGGCCCAGAGAAATACAATCTTGAAAATGCAGTCTCTGACCACCAATTGTCGTCCTCTCGTTTTACTTCAATATGACAATACACATGGTACCGAAGTCAGTATCTGTCCGACATTCCCGAACGGTTTGAACACCTTGTGCCATATTGTTTCGATATCAGTGCAATACCATGTAGTACTTGCACTCGCCCGTGTCTTATACGGCAAGGATGGTGTAAAAGCAGTTTGTGTTTCCAACATTATTACCACGAACATCACTGTTGTCAGAACTATGTGAATTAACTTGGTCTCTTACTCACTTGTGTGACCATTGGTTCAGCTTACTCTGTGTTGTGTTGTAATTATATGTATCGGCGATACCTTACATTGCATGATTAATAATAAAGCACGGCGTGCAATATATTGTAAAGATGCAACATTAATGTCCCATGCCGCAGCGCAGCTTTATGAGCGCGAGTACGGGAGGGCAGTCGTTTGGAACGTGATCTTTTGAGCCACCAATCAGGAGTGAGGCACACTCCCGCTTGACCAGCGCCCACAGTTCAAAATTGTTGTACTTATCGCCGTCTACGGTGGGTAGGAGTTAATTTCCGAAAGATTTTTCTTCACGGTTCTGCCGAGTTGGGCTCACGCAACACATCTGCTAAGTTCCAGCAGGATCCGCGATTCCCCGGTTCAGAGACTTCCCTTGTAAGTTATACACTATTTTCGAAAACCTGCAACTGATGTTTTTCCTGTTTTGTTAAACTCCATGAATCTGCACCATAATTTAAAACTGACCACGGACGACTCTTCCCAATCCCATGAAATGAAAATCCACATCCTGCTTCCAGTCTCCGACCGGGTCAGGAATGGAATGAATGAAGCCCCCATCTAGCGGCGAGGATATGAACTGTGCCGGATGCCGAGGCCTGACGCACTCCTCTGTTCCCAATCCCATCCCACCCCCAATTCACAAATGCATACACCAGTACAGCCATCAAAATAACACAGGTTTTCACACAAAAGCCACACACAATCAAATGCACGGGGCTATATGAACCCGAAATTGCAGCCCCTAAAATAAGCAACAAGAACATTTAATAACCTCTCTCACTTTTTTTTTTACGAAAAATATAACAATACCAGCATGTGACGTAGGCGGTTGAAGTTCTACGGGCATCTTCTGCGAACAGACAACGGCAGACTTACCAAGCGGATCTTCTCCTTGATTAAAAACTACAAAACTGGAAGCTTATGGCTCAATGAAGTCCAAAAACACCTTGATTCCGCTAGGATTTCTGGCCTCGATGTCCAACAACGTTCCAAATTTGCTGATATGATTAACGATTGATCCCCGCATCTCATAGTGCATAAGTGTAGGAAACCCCTCTAGCAGGAGAGAAAGGAAAAACTAGCTGCCAGGCTCAAGAGATATTGGGAACGGAAGAGAGCATCGAAGAAGAATTAGTCTTAGTGGTCCTCAGTGAGCTTAAATCAATAATAATATAACAAGTATTTACGAAAAGAATTACTCAATATTGCCTTATAGGCCTGTATACAGGGTGATTTTTTCCACCGTGTACAAACTCTAGGGATTGATCACGGAGAGAATAAAGAACAAAAATGGTCTAATGAACGCATTTCCGGAAATGCATGGTGTCCATGCTAGGCTAGGGACCAGTCTACCTTCCACGTTGCCTAACAGGCCGGAACTATCTGCGTTTCTTCCGGGTGACTTTGCCTCCCTTGCTGGAAGACGTACGGTACCATTGATGATTCACAGGGTTATGTGGCTGCGACATGATGGTGCTCCAGCCCTCTTCGCCGTTAACATCCGGACGTATCTCAATTGTGTCTTCCCTGGACGAAGGATCGGACGAGGAGGTCTAGTTGCATGGCCTGCTCGTTCACCAGATCTCAACCCGAGCAATTTCTGGTTATTGGGCCATCTTTAAAGGATCGTGTATGCAGAGCCCATTCCAGATGTGGAGACACTGGAGCAGCGTATTCATGCTGCCTGTGACACTGTTCGGATGCAGCCTGGCCGATGTGAACGTGTGAGACAGAACATGCTACGGCGCGTACACGCATGCGTGGAGGCACATGGAAACCATATTGAACACATACTATAGCTGTGCCTGCATGGTACAGCACGTATTAGACCGCCCACTCTGTAACAAAGGATGATCGAATAAATGGTCCCTAACAAACAAACCATACATCTACGGACATACGTTCATAAGGCATTCTCTGTTCCGTATCCTCTCCTTGATCAATCCCTAGAGTTTGTACACGGCGGAAAAAAATCACCCTGTATTTTGCCCAATGAATTTTGATTATGCTTGTATAGAATTTCGACTGCCTGTACCGATTGTATCTGACAGCACCCAGAGCTACAAGGATCAACTCAGCGTCATAGACATATCAGACATTTTAATTCTCTAAGGTTATCAGCATGACATTACAAGACCTATTTCTTTTCAGGTCGGGTCTTGTACTTTCCGCGTAATATAATGGGGACGCATTACGTTATAGAAATGTAGCATCATAGAACGCTAAGGTGTATGTTTCACAAAACTCAAGCTCTTAAACCAGAGGGAGTTAGAAGATGTGATTTGTACCAAAATCTTCCTAATCGTCTCAATAGTACACGAATACTTTTGTATTTCTTGTAAAGTCGGTTAGTTTTGTTGTTTTAAGGGTCGGAACTACGAGGTCATCTGCCCCTTTTAACACAGATTAAAGTATACAAATTTGGAATAGAATTTAAAATTTAGAGGTGGACACCTAAATTTTAAAAGACCGAAAATTAATTAAAAAGACAAAAAGAAAACTAACACAAACAAAAATTACGGGAAAACAAAAATTCAGCATTCAAAAACGAACAAGTCGTTGAGTTAATGTACACTGATAATTTAGATTGCTGACCCTAACACACTCTCACTTATAAAGCGGATGACGAGATCAGCAGCCACCGCGTCATCGGCTAATTGAGCGTCATCTGCAAACCAAGGTTTCTTCGTAAGACAGCAAGATCCATAAACTCTTAAATGTGGGCCAAGGTGATTACGGCTGCACAGCTACAAAGTGGGGGGGTCTTCCATTCTCATTGGGTACGAGTGGGTGGATCTTTCATGACATATCATTAGCCTACACAAAATGACGGACTCCCTCCTTGGCCGGAAAGAGCTCCGCCACACGCGAGTAGTTCCCTTGATTGCTCTCAGTTTAATGGGCATTGGGTTAGCTAGCCACTGACACTTCCAAAATGCCAGTACCTTTCGGCGCAACAGAGGGAATATCTCTAGCGTGTACCTTCATTGGTCGAGGTGGTAGTGATACCTCTTTTGCAGCTTCCGCTAACTCATTTCCCGCAATTCCCATGGCTTGGAAGCCACAGAAAGGTCATTCGAGTGTCAGAGCAGCACAACCTGGTTAGTAGGTCATGGATTCGCTGCACTAGGGGGTGTTGCGGGAAACACGTAGCAATTGACTGCAACTCAGAGTCGGTAGATACGAGTAAGTGGATTCGTGCATCCTGTAGTGCAAATTTCAGAGCTTCATAGATGGCAACGAGCAGTAAACACACTACAGGCCTCAAGCAAATTATTTGTTTATATAAGCAACTTACAGCTTCGTAGGAAATTTAACTCTTGGAGTTGTAGTAGAAGTGTGAACTCACCTGTAACAAGAAGAAAAGAACACATCAGCGTCTGGTGTCAATATTGGATTTAAAGTAAAGATAACTTTAAAGCCATTTTTCAATATTTTGCATTATTGACTATTAACTTTCAGTCGGTCAACACAAAATAATTCGAATCACTCGAATATGTGACAAATAAAACACTGAAAATTTTACATGTGATTAAGAGATATATTGATATGGACTATTGAATAAGGATAAAACTAAGCGATGACATGTTTCGCTCGTCAAATGAGCATCAACAGATCCAAATTTACAAGACAAATGGCTCTACAAAACAGTACCAAAACTACAGTGACATCCACAGACAGTTTGTGCCCTCCAAACATAGAAAATAAAAATAATAAACACATATTGCATTATTTTCCATGTTCCCTTCTATAAAAATCAACACATACACTAATCCAACTTCACCATAGATATATACGCAATATTCCTCAGTCAAAGACCATCAGCTTCATCCATACCATAGATAAAATTTTCAATAAAGCAAGGTTAAATACAATAAATTTCCAAACCTCAGCAAATATCCTTATTTCATCTTATCAAAAATCATCAAGATTTATTTTTAACATTTCTAAATCTATTTATAAAACCATCACCAGATATCTTAGATATACGTATTTTTCTGAAAATTATTTTATAGTATCATCCATTTAAAGCTCACATTGTTTGAGGTCTGTTTTTGAGTACTATTTAAGTAAAATTGTCAGGAAAGCGAAAGCCTAAGGTAAATATTGATCAACTTTGCTCGTTAATGAATTAGTTTTAATTTATTTAGAAGACAATTTATGAACAGAGCCACAATGTGGCCGAAACTGGTATATTATATTCTATGTTCAATATTTATTGAATAACGTGGATGAAATTTAATAAATACTTATGGTAATTGGAACGGTTGGAACGGGGTGCACTCAGCCTCGTGAGGACAATTGAGTAGCTGTCTGACAGTGAGACAGCGCCCCGATCACGAAAACCAAGATTAACGGCCGAGGGGACCCGACGCGCTGATCACGCGTCACCCCAATATCTGCAAGCCAAATGGCTGGGCAGCGGTCGCTTGGTCGGCCTTAGCCCGTCATGGGCTGTATAGTGCCAGGTTTTTTTTTGTTTTTGTTTTTATGGTAATTTACTCCTGAATAAAACAACCGACAGTAGTGGCTACGCTGGCTAAAGCGCAGCATTCAGTCATGGGGCCAAGCCTTCTGCTGACTCGGTAGACGCGTGGGTTCGAGCCCCACCGTCGGCCGTCCTTGAAATGGTTTTCCGTGGTTTCCCATTTTCAACACCAGGCAAATGCTGGGACGGTACCTTCCGACAGGCCACGGCCACTTCCTTCCACATCCTTGCCCAGTTTCATTCACCATCATTCATTTCATCTCTCATTAACTCCCCTCATGAGGTTGGCGTCAGGAAGGGCATCCGGCCGTAAAAACCATCGCCACAACGTCTTCCATCGCATCTCATCCCCGACCCCGTTGGAAAACTGGAATAATAAGGGGTAGACATACTCCTGAATAAAACAACCTGTCAGAAAACACAGAAAGTGATTATTTATTTATTTATCTATTCGAGTCCAAAACACATACTAAATTTCATTTCTTCAGTGTTCAACTGTTAGAATGGCACAGTCATTAGCTTCTATCAAGTCCTGCATATCACATAGTCTTGGTAACATACTGCAATTCAGAAGATGCTTAGGAACTTGTTTTTCTCCACATTAACAAAGTTCTTCAGTACGGTATCCCAACTTCTTCAAATTGCTTTTGCACCGACTCACACCAGTTCAGTCTGTTTAGCGTCTTCCAAGATCCATATTGTAAATGGTAACCTGCTGCCGGCTTCTCCAAATAAACATTAAGCACACGAAAAAAAACCTATTATTGTAATATTGGAAAAACTTAGAAATGACGATCCCATCAACAAAACAGTCTCCCTCCCCCAAACTAATCAATTAAGGTATAGCTACCATTGCTGTGACAGCCCTAAATTACTATACAATTGTAAACTATTACCAGGAAATAAACTACAAGTACTCTGCTGTGATAATGGTGATGAGTTTAAGCCTGAGTGATTTAAAGCTCTTGGCTTCACGATTTGCCTGACTAGCCGTGAACATTATGGGGTTTGAAGCCTAAGTGTAATGGATCTGATGATGATCGCTTCACGATCGAAACTGGTCATCCCAGTGTATTTATTAGCCTAATCTTATCTAATGTTTTTCAGAATTATTGTATAACCCAACTCTTTTGGGTACATTCGTGATGACTGACTGAAAAGCACCAAACTTTTTTGTATACGAAGAAATGTTTGTCCACTAATAACATGTTGAAAGATCTGATTTTGATACTCATCTGAATTGTGGAATGTCTAAAGGCTGCTCACACAACCACTTTTTGAAGTAATAAACTATTCTTTAAATGCTTTGAATTTGAGAAGTATTCAGATAACTTAAAAGCAGAACTGATGACAAGATTCGAAGACCGAGTGAGTTCAGTGGGTGGTATAGCGAACAAGGTCGCGTCATGTGCGTCGTGCGTATGCACCGCACTCTGTTATTGTATTGTCACGTAGCGAAGGCCACAATACATCTCCCCTCCCAGCGCTTCAGTAACCATGAACTGTGGGTGAATGAGAGGCCACGAGGTGTTTGCATTCGTGACATTTACATTTTAGACGTGACCAAAATACTAATTTTCATGCACAAGAAAGCTAAAATCATACTTTCCAACACTTTAAATCGACTTGAGTGCGTTTTGCAATTTCAAAACTGAATAAGAAAATACCATAGTAATTTAAATTTTAACGAGCTATGCAATATGTTTTGAGAACAGTAACTCCATTCAGCAACATATTGTGCAAAAACTACTGTAGTTCGTTAATCTTTTCCATCTCATAAAACAAGTAGTTCCGTGAAGAACTAAATATCATATTTTCATGTATCCTTTTGGCTCTCCCGCCTGTTTAAAGGATCGCCATGTTCTATTCTTAGGCCCTAGAGTTATGAAATTCTGTGCGTTGGTATATTATACAAATGTTAACTTCAATCCCATGATTAGAACACAAAAAATAAAAACTTAATTTAAAATTTTGCACAGCCGCCAACTTGAGATTATGTAAATAATTGAACTAAATTAGATGTCAGTGCATTACAATTCTTATAAACATTTGATGTACCATGTTTCAATGCGCTCGGATGGTTAAATCACGAGAAAAGTCTATTTAAATTTTTCAACTTCGCTTGGCCGCCATGTTCGTTTTGGACTTAACAGGTTTTTGAAAGTCTAATAGGTGAACTTCTAGTAGTACCTTTTATCACAGTAAAAAAATCAGGGTGATATCAATAATAGTTTCGGAGATATCGAGTACCAGTCAAATAGTTCTTATGGTCTAGAATTTGGGTAGAAATACCCCGGGGGAAAACCACACACATGATGGCCTCTCCCCTGTCAGCGCATCGCCGAGATTCGAAGCTTGAATCTCCTAATTTTCAGCTCCTCGTGTAGTCATGGTGCGTGTCTTAACGGGCACGGCTAAGTCACGGATATACTGGCCCTAAATAGTCTGTAATATCTCACTAATCTTTGACGAAAACCTATAATTTGAGACAGCTGTACCGCGTTATGCTTCACATCATGCACATTACCTGTAGTCCCTAAGGTTGAACATGTCAGAGGATGTGTTAAAGCCCCACGTAACAATTTGCATTCGCACTATTTTCGTAAAATGACCTAATGGACCTTGGATCCAACACCCACGACTCGTGTATCCTCCAGCGCTATCACAGTACTGTAGGTGTGGTAGCGTTCAAGTTCTCTCTCTCAGAATGTAGATGTGTGACGCTATTTGTGCGTGTGAAAGTTAACACCTATCATCTGCTTGCCTCCTTTAACCCTTGATAAGTCAGTGTTCTGTATATTTATCACATACTATAATGACAATGTAGGCTATATTGCCAAAGGTGGTCATGGTTGAATCTTTTAGTCTTATATCCAGGATTATTTTTGGAAGTGCTAATATTTTAGAAAACCAAATATTAGACCTAAGGGTAAGATGTTTCATTTTTTTAAGTAATAACAATTAAAATTATAGAGTGGAAAAACAAAATATTATGATAAAAATTAGAATTAAAAATAAAAATTTGGTTTATAAATTAATAAGCTCATACAAACAAAAATGATAATATCTTATAATCTTAATTTTTAGATTATAAAAATAATATGAAAATTAAACTTATCAAAATAAATACGAACATTAACATTATCAAAATAAATATAAAAATTAAAATTAATAATAATTACAATTAGGCTAAAATAATTAAAATAAATACAAATGAAATATTTTTAATATTAGTCTGCCCTATAAAGGGTTAAATGGATAATTACACCGTAGAACACACTCCTCCCCGCGCTTAATTTAAAAAATTGAATGTTTTTTTCATTTAGACGCGTGGGCATCGTGGCTACTTCACACCAGTGACATATATAAAAACATGTGTAGGTCTATACTTTTTTTTTCAGGAAGAGTGTGTTATAAATATACACTGCCGGCCAAAAAAAAAAACAACGGAACACTTGGATATTTTCAAAGAATAAACAAAATTTAATTTTAATTGCATTATTTTGAAACTAAAGTGCAAGGAAGCTAAACAACAACTTCATTGTAAGGGAAAGATCATTTTCAACGTAAAAGTTCACTTTCAGGTTAGTATAAATGATGTTTATGATTTTTCGCAAATTTTCATGAACAGACGTCACTACGTTATTTCCAATATTTTGTGCTTGAACCGAAATCACTGCCACTAAAACGTCACAACACATTAAGTCTTCACAAACTTCTTGATGCTCTAGGAAGTACTGAATAACAAGTAATTAGATGAGAGCCCAACAATGCCACAACAAACCGCCATTCTTACATCCCAATAACAGCGGAAGCACGAAGCTGTGAATTTAATGCAGATGGCGCCATAAAATTTCAAATCCAATCCTGGGCGACAGAATCCCTTTATAAACCGTACATTTTCATATTGTTGTTCCCAAATGTACAAACCAAGATTCTTTTCCCCAAGACTTAAAAGAAAACGTATTATAATGAATGCAATATAAAACACTTTTCGGCAATTTAAATTTCCCTAAGTGTTACGGTTTCTTTTGTGCCGGCCGTGTAGTTACCCTGCGTAGTAAAAAAAAAGGATGTTGACCGACTGAAAAGTATAAATTGATAGTTTGTACAGGCAATACTGAAAAATTGCTTCATAACTTCACACTGACTTTGTTAACTCTCAAATATACTACGCCTATCAACACAAATTATGAAACATATATTGAATTGTACGTGTTTCGACCCTTCAATGGAGTCTTCTTCATTTTAAATTAATTTATAATATGTTCTAATAAATAAATAAATAAATGTCAGACTAAGACACTACAATGCAGTAGTCAGACCTTCAGTCCTCGATGCAGCAGAGTGCCTATGTCTAACTAAGAAGAGCCCTCGAGGTGCAAGAAAGAAAGTTCCTGAGACGGATAGTAAGACCAAGAATTCTACCAGATGGAAGCCGATGGTATCAACCAAATCGTGAGCTATATAAACACCAAGAAAATCTCATAGATGCCATCAGAAGAAGGCGACTGGCTTTTTACGGACATCTATTCAGAATGGACTCAAACAGGTTATCCCATAGGATCTTCAAGGCTGCTAACAAGGGCAAAGCTACTGGATTCTTGTGGAAGAAGCAAGTGGAGAAGGATCTTTCGGAACTCCATATAAATGAAAATGACATAGCCGACCGGAGTAACTATCATACAGCTCTTAAAATTAAATCCTTCGTAACATCCCTCACAGAAGTTACCCACAGACCAAAAGACGAGACTAGGAAATGGTCTGAGGAACGTAAGATTCAATTTAGCCGGGAAATGAAGGACTACTGGGCCATCAGAAAAGCTCGAGGTACCAACATGAAAGCAGCTGTCAAACCCACCACTAAGAACACCAATAGTGGCAAGCCTGACGATGATATCAAGAAACAGCTAAAACACAAGCACCGTGGTCCATAGATGGCCCTAACGAAATTAAAAAATATATATATATATAAATAATTAAATTAATATCTAAATTAATATTTAAATAAATACATATTTAAATAAATAATTTCCAAATTACTGAAAGCTTACAGAATCACTTGGAACATATATAATATAAAATCAATATCTCAGAAAGCAATACTGTAATCAAACTTGGACGAGTCATATGCATCGGAAACCTTAATCATTGGTGGCGGATCTTTAACCAACGACATAGAGAAACAAGAAAGGAAAATTTTAAGAATAATCTTGGCCCAGTTTGTATGGAGGGAATAGAGGAAAAATCATCCCAGGAAATATATTGTCAATTTGAAAAAATCTCTCCCACTCTTCGGAAAAGACGATTGAAATGTTATGGACACAAGATTAGAATGAACAATGACTGACTAACTAAAAGAATTCTCAACCTGGCCCTTTCATTACGAACCAAGAACAGCTGGCTTCGTGAAATTGAAACAGATCTTCAGAAAATCAACATCGCGGACACTGTACGGGACAGATGTAAATTCACAACCAAAATCGATAATCATCAATTTGGAGACAAACCCAACGCCTGAACCACTATAACCTGGAAAGAAGAACGAACGAAGGAGCTTAGCGAGAGAATGAAGAGATTTGGGGAGGAAAAGAAGGCCAACACATCAGCTAAGCAGGTTCAATCGTGCTCCTGAGTAGGGCATAACGATGTAAAAATATAAAACTAACAATAAAAAAATGGACATACTTAGGATACCAAAACAACATTACCTCCATTGCCATATAGATTTTCGTGCTCAGAACTTGAGGGGGGTATGTGAGAACAAGTGGTAAACTCACTGACAGTTTCCACCAAGGCATTGATGTTGTGGTAGAGTAGTTTGTTGGACTGAAGAACTTCAATATCTAAGGGTGTCTGTGGTGGCGAGGGTACTCATAACTGAGGTTAGAGTTTGGGTAAAGGCGGCCGTAAGTTCAGAAGCATCCTGGTTATTTTCCTGGAGTAGAGGTAGCGAAACCACGGAAAACAACTTCCAAGGATGACTGGCCTGTGAATGAAACCCACGCCCTATTCAGCAATCCCTACGAATCTGCGTGGACCCCATGACAGTCCTCAGACCAGAATCGAACCACCCGAGTCTCAGTGGTAGCAGCCAGCAAGGCGGTCCTTCTAAAATATACACACATCAAAAAAAGTTTTGCATCAACTCGGTTCCAAGAGTTCCGGAACCTTTAAATACAAAGGGAATAGAGATCAACACAAACAACATTTCAGCTCGTTTTATTGCTCATGAGACCCACACATTGCATGTTGTACCATCATACAGCTAGACTTTCAGCATTTGTGGTCCAGATTGCAGTACACACCACTACCTCTAATACCCAGTAGCACGTCCTCTTGCATTGATGCATGCCTGTATTCGTCGTGGCATACTATCCACAAGTTCATCAAGACACTGTTGGTCCAAATTGTCCCACTCCTCAACGACAATTCGGCGTAAATCTCTCAGAGTGGTTGGTGGGTCAAGACGTCCATAAACAGCCCTTTTCAACATATCCCAGGCATGTTCGATAGGGTTCATGTCTGGCGAACATGCTGGCCACTGTAGTCGAGCGATGTCGTTATCTTGAAGGAACGCATTCACAAGATGTGCACGATGAGGTCGAGAATTGTCGTCCATGAAGACAAATGCCTCTCCAATATTCTGCCGATATGGTTGCACTATGGGTCGGAGGATGTCATTCAGGTATCGTAAAGCCGTTTCGGATCCTTCCATGACCACCAGTGGCGTACGTCGGCCCCACATAATGCCACCCCAAAACATCAGGGAACCACCACCTTGCTGCACTCGCTGGACAGTGTGTCTAAGACGTTCAGCCTGACCAGGGTGCCTCCAAACACGTCTCCGACGATTGTCTGGTTGAAGGCATATGCGACACTCATCGGTGAAGAGAACGTGATGCCAATTCCGTGGGGTCCATTCAGCATGTTGTTGGGCCCATCTGTACCACGCTGCATGGTGTCGGGGTTGCAAAGCTGGACCTCGCCATGGACGTCGGGAGTGAAGTTGCGCATCATGCAGCCTATTGCGCACAGTTTGAGTTGAAACACGACGTCCTGTGGCTGAACGAAACGCATTATTCAACATGGTGGCATTGCTGTCAGGGTTCCTCCGAGCGGCAATCCGTAAGTAGCGGTCATCCACTACAGTAGTAGCCCTTGGGCGGCCTGAGCGAGGCCTGTCATCGACAGTTCCTGTATCTCTGTACCTCCTCCATGTCCGAACAACATCGCTTTGGTTCACTCTGAGACGCCTGGAAACTTCCCTTGTTGAGAGCCCTTCTTGACACAAAGTAACAATGCGGACGCGATCGAACTGCGGTATTGACCTTCTAGGCATGGTAGAACTACAGACAACATGAGCAGCGTACCTTCGTCCTGGTGGAATGACTGGAACTGATCGGCTGTCGTACCCCCTCCGTCTAATAGGCCCTGCTCATGCATGGTTGTTTACATCTTTGAGCAGTTTTAGTGACATCTATGAACAGTCAAAGGGACTGTATCTTGGATACAATATACACAGTCAACGTCTATATGCCGGAGATCTGGGAACCGAGGTGATGCAAAACTTTTTTTGATGTGTGTACAATATATCAAGAATCAAGTGCTTCAGTACTCGACAATACACATTAATTCCACAATCAATAGATGAGCGACCCCATTCACTGAACAGCATGGAACTGAAGGAGCGCAATAAATCTTGCAGTAATTCGAGGAAACCAATATGTACTTTATTTTTTCAAGTCCAAACACAAAAGAAGTCCGCTAACCGGTTTCTCTCACCGAGCACTAAATAAAAAATGACAGTTCCATGTTTAGTTCCTGGAACTGGATTTGTGCGCTCATGATTTTTTGAAGGATCGATCGGCTTGAAAGGGCACCTCAATGTAGTGCAGCAGTAGTTGATTCATTGAGAGAATTTGGAACATCGTGGTCAAGTAGCCTCGTGTACGTGGGTGCGTGTGGATTCTGTCTAATAACATGTTATATGTTGCAGCCAATGGCCATAGCAGGGTACTTAAATTGAACGCCCGTGGTCTCCCAACAAGTTCAATTTCAAGTAGTTCCAACTTTGCCTACCAGATGACAGTCAGTGACACCTAGCGGTGAACTTGATAAGAGCGTTTCTAACCAACAAATTATAACCTACAAATTTGGCTACACACTGCCAATTAATTGTACTGGTAGGTTCTTTTACATGCCATAAATCTATGACAAGGGCCCGCCGGCTTTACTTCCCCTCCGAAGGAGGGTATACCGAGGGATGTTAACGCTTCGCATAGCAGTTTAGCATGCTACCGCCTACATCACCCTGAAACCTGATAACATATGTTATTGTGTTGGCTGCATTAGTGTGTAGTTGTAATTCAGATGAGGATTGGGAAAGAGGCGGCCGTGCCCTTAATTTAACAATCTCGTAAAACCACTTCCAGGATGGCTAAGGTGGGAATCGAACCAGACTCATCTCAGTTTTGCCTCATGAGTTTTAGAGTAGCCCGTTCCAGCCTTCAGGCCGAAATTGAAATTTCTTGGCAGAGCGTGGAATCAAACCCGGACATCCAGGGCGACAATTAAGAATGCTAACCACTACACCAGGAGGTGGACTCGTTCCAATATGACACTTAAAAACGAGTGTAAAATCTCTCTTTTTGAGTGTAACATCTTTCCACTCGGTATCTGCATATTTTTTGTGGGGGTGATTTTGAAAAATGAAACTAAAACGGATGGGACGGAAACAATGAGTGCGCGCGGTGGCGGAGATTGGTACCACGACGTACTATCGGCCATGTGGCTATGTGGAATGTATATCGCATACGGTTTACTTCAAGGTTTGGAGGCCCCATTACAGATATTCCTACAATAAATCATCTTCAAGTTGTTCTTTGCTGTGAAAATATTCATTACAGTATATGAAATTTTCTGAAAACAATTATGATTTATTAAATCTTCATACTTTTGCTGTATTCTTATTTAATGTAAGCATTTGAGGTACTGTCGGCCAAGTGGCATGGTGCACATCACATGCGACTACTGTAAGGCTCGTTTTTTTTATATTTTTAGCCTATTTTCAATTTTGAAAAAATAGGCTTATGAGATCACCTTTTGTCCGTGTGTGTGTGTGTGTGTGTGTGTGTGTGTGTGAGGTGTGTGTGTGTGTCCCCCTAATAACTTTTGAACGGCTGGAGGGATTTCAATGAAACTAGGTATGATCATAGCACCATTTTGGCCGACCCCGACCGTGCCCTTCAAATTTTATTGTCTCTCACCAATCCAACAAGGCGGCTGTGCGAAATATTTCACCAGCATTCAGTATCTCCGAAACTATCACCGATATCACCCTGAAATTGTGTATGGTGATAAAGGGTACTACTAGAAGTTCACCTATGAGACTTTCAAAAACCTGGTAACTACAAAACCAACTTGGCGGCCAAGCGAAGTTGAGACTTTTAAATAGACGTTTCTCGCGATTTAACCATCCAAACGTAATGAAACTTGGTACAGCAAATGTGTATACACATTGTAATGCACTGGCATCTAATTTAGTTCAATTGTTTACATAACCTCAAAATGGCGGCTGTGGGAAATATTTCACCGGCATTCTATATCTCCTAAACTATTACAGATATCTCCCTGAAATTTAGTGCGGTGATAAAGGGCACTGCTATAAGTTTATCTATGTAACTTTCATAAACCTGTAAATTACAAAACGAACATGGCGGCCAAGTGAAGTTGAAACATTGTAATAGACTTTTCTCGTGATTTAACTCTCTGATCGCAGTGAAATGTGGTACAGTAAATGATTATACATATTGTAATGCACTGGCATCTAATTCAGTTCAATTGTTTACATAACCTCAAGATGGCGGCTGTGCGAAATTTTAAATTTAAGTTTTTATTTCTTGTGTCGTAATCATGCGATCGAAGTGAAAGTTTGAATAATAAACCTAGGCAATAATTGTCCTTTAATGGTACATAACTCTATGGCCTATACATATAACAATCCAAAATGGCGAGCATCCGATATATTTAGACGGTTCTCAATATCTACGAAACCTTTACAGCAATAAAACTGATTTTTTTAATGTTCGTAGAGGCTATGAACATAAGTTCACCTATAGGACTTTCAGTAACCTGGTGAGCAGAAATCCAACATGGCGGCGACACGAACTATACATATTTAAATGAACGTTTCTCGCGATTTCACCATCCGAGTGCAGTGAAACATTGCACGTTAAATACATATACAAATGTTAATCCACTGGCCTCTAATTTATTTCAATTGTTTTCATAACCACAAGATGGCAGCTGTGCGAAATTTTAAAATCTATTTTTTACTTCTTGTGTTCTAATCATGCGATTGAACTTTGAATACCACACGTACACAATAATCTTCATGTAATAGCACATACATAAAAATCCAACCTGCGAACCATTTGAAATATTTAGACGGTTATCAATATCTACGAATCCATCATAACCTTCAAACTGAAATATTGTGTGTTGATAGAGGCAATAAACACGAGTAGGACATATGAAAATAGGCTATTTAGTTCTTCACTACTTGTTTTATCTATGGAGCATCATAACTGACTCGTGCCTCGTAGCGGAAATGTGATTCATCGTGACATGATATCATACAATGCAGTCGAGCCCCTGGACAGGAAAACTTTCAGAATAATTTATGACTTTGGTAAAATTTAATATTTAAAACCGAGCCCCCAGCATGTCAGTCAAACAGGCTATCACTGCACCAAGAAGTATAGGCCTACTAAATTGCTGTTACTTAATTCGAGGTACTTTAACATCGTGGTCAGCCCCCGATACATCGGGGTGTGTTGATGTTTGAGTGATAACCTATGTCACTGTGATGGCTGTATTAGTGCGTGTATTTGTATGCAAGGTAAGGATTGGGTAGGAGTCAGCCGTGGCCTTAAGTTAGGAGCCATGCTGAAGGGTACTCTCAAACTGGTGATTGAATTATATAATAGGAGATGTATTGCCATAACAAAGTGGTACCTTGGCTAGCATAATTGGCTGCCACCACGGAGATCTTGGGTTGAATTCCCCCCGGCTCTGCCAAGAAATTTAATTCTAGTCCAAGGGTTGGAACGGGATAGACTCAGCCTCGTGAGACAAAACAGATGGAGTTGGTTCGATTCCCACATCAGCGATCCTAGAAGTAGTTTTCCGTGGTAACCCCCGCCCCACTTCTATTCCAGGCAAATGTCGGGATGGTTCTTAACTTAAGACCACTGTCGCCCTTACCAAATCCCAGCCTCAATTCCTAACACACGAACACACATTACTTCCGAACCACAATAACACAGTTTATCAGAATGTATTTAAAGTATTAAAATACAGTGAGGTCCTTCTCTATAGAACGGAACCTCGCCGGGTTCGTGTGACGGCTGGGCCACTGTGTATTGCGTTGTGTCAAACAAGGAATTTATGGTAGCAGCAGCGTAGCGCCTAACGAGTTTAACAAATTTATACGTATTTTGACGTATTTAATGCCCGTGGTGTTGGGGTAGCGTGCCTGCCTATTACCAGGAGGCCCCGGGTTCGATTCACGGCTCCATCAGGGGTTTTAGAAACTGACGTGAGGGCAGGAACGGGGTTCACTTAGCCTCGTGAGGACAATTGAGCACCTGTCTGAGAGTGAGGCAGCGCCCCGGTCACGAAAACCAAGATTAACCGCCGATGGAACCCGATTCGCTGACCACGCGTCTCCCCAATATCTACAGGGAAAATGGCTGAGCAGCGGTCGCTTGGTAGGACTGGGCCCTTCTTGGGCTGTAGTGCCAGGGGTTATTATATTAACGTATTTAATAATCATTATTACTTTCAAGAATTTAGGAGTTGATGCTGGAAATGCTGTCCTCCATTTTCTAAACACACGTTGCACCATCGTAGTAAGTTTTGGTACACTTGATTTAATTCACCCTTACCGATAGCAGTTATTTCGTTCTCGAGAGCTCAAGAGTACGCGGATTGTTTCTGTATACCTTTTGTTTGAGGTTCCCCCACAAGTAAAAATCGCACGGCGCTGAAACTTACGAACACATTTACTGTAAGACTTCTTCTTGAGAAGACAAGTTTCCACTAGGGATACGAGATAGCCTACAGTACTTCACCCCAAGTCTTAGTTATCTCTACTAAGGTATCTTGCCAGCTATGGCAGCTTCTGGTACTTCTGGACTCGCTCTTGTGCAATCGGTAAATGCTAGTCATCTGGCCGTCTCACGGCCCCTGTGAGGTTCCGTTCGATAGAGGACCTCACTGTACACACACGGTACACAGGACACGAGGCTGAGTTGACCACCTCAAAGAAAGAACATACGCTATCTGATGTGTATATCTGCCCCCCTTAGTATACCCTTCTTTTAATAGGGCATGTGAGGAGATGCGCTGAAAGTCATTGTAGCGGGTGATTTTAACGGCAGGATGCCCTTCCTGACGCCAACCACATAGGAAATGTTAGTTAGTTATTGTTGTTTTAAGGGGAGGAAGTTCGAGGTCATCTGCCCCTCTTAACACAGATTAAAATATACAAATTTGGAATGGATTTAAAATTTACAGGTGGACACCTAAAGTTGAAAAGACCAGAAATTAATAAAACAAATTAAATTTAAATTTTAAAAAATAAACAATTACAGAAAAACAAAAAAATCATCATTCAAAAACCAGCAAGTCGTTGAGTCAATGTTCACTGGAAAATTTAGATTTGGCGAGATATGAAATGAATAAAGATGAGAGGAACTGGGCAAGGAAACTGAAGGTGGCGGCCGTAGCCTATTAGAAGATACCGTTCCGGTATTTAAGATGCCCTAACATACGGACTCGTCAAGCTAGTGATTACATATAATGTTTTTAGTGACATATCACATGCATTCTAGCTGCCGTAACTCAATAAATGGTAGTGATTGTAGACGAAGAAGGTTATTACCTCCGATTTGAAGTCTTACAGCGAAAACATGCCACGAGGATACGCTTGGAGAAGTCCTTCACGCAATGTTAATCTCGATAACATTCATTACGTGAGCCACTAAAGGTTTGCGACCTCATCTAGAGTCTTATTAGCAGAATCCTTTTTTCTTTTCATTTACATGCATTGAGTTGAGAAAGCTAACGGAAGTACCTGCGATAAGGTACAGTAATGTATGTTCCGCCACGCAGTCATTGTTACGACTGACACATGATAACGCTGAAGGACTCAAAAGAGAGCGATAACATTGCTACTCCTACTACACCAGCGTTGCCAGTTCTAGCATCTTACTAGGGATAGAAAAATACGGCAACGATAATCACAAACAATTGGAGTATGCAGTGGATTAAAGCACAAGGCAACGAGTTGGCAGATTAACTAGCAAAGGAAGCAACACAATTAAATCATATCTGTTACGACAAATTATCTCTCTCAACAGTAAAAACTGACCTTAGGAGAGAATACGCTAATGAATGGCAGCAGAAATGGGAATAATCTTCAAATGGAACTATCACAAAGGAATTCTATCAACAATAGAAAGCAGATTAACAAGCAAAATTAACCTCACGCCAAACTTGACAACATTAATATCAGGACATGGAAATAACAACTCGTATCTACTTAGAGAAGCCTCCGTGGCTTAGGCGGCAGCACGCCGGCCTCTCACCGCTGGATCCGTGGTTCAAATCCCGGTCACTCCATGTGAGATCTGTGCTGGACAAAACGGAGGCAGACAGGTTTTTCTCCGGGTACTCCGGTTTTCCCTGTCAAAATTTCATTCCAGCAACTCTCTCCACTATCATTTCATTTCATCTGTCATTCATTTAGTCATTGCCCCAGAGGAGTGCGTCAGGCCTCGGCAGCCGGCACATTTCATATCCTCGCCGCTAGATGGGGGCTTCATTCATTCCATTCCTGACCCGGTCGGAGACTGGAAGCAGGCTGTGGATTTTCATTTTCATCTACTTAGACTTAACATTGTACGCAGCCCCGAGTGTTCCTATAACGGAGGATCCCAAACACTGGACCATAAAATATTTGAGGATAGTGCAATGAAAAGCGAGAGAAAAGCATTAACAAACTGTGTTTTAGTAGAAGGCTACTGGCCGATCTATAAGTCTGTTCTAATCAGAATATTTGTTAAATCATTTTAAAAATTCGTCACCTCTTTGGACTTTACAGCAATGAAACAAAATCATTAGCAAATAATATATAGAAAATATCGTGCCCAAGGTTGCGGGATTGAATTCCTGCGTTATCAGTCTGCATTTCAGGGTCCTCAAATGCGAGTGGGATTTGAATTGTCTAATAACCTTTGTTTCTGTAGCTATTATAATACACAAAACCTCGTATATCTGGACCTCATTTATCTGGATTGCCGGTTTATCCGCATTTTTAATATTTACTGTATTATTATTCTTTCCTCGCGAAAATACTGTATACGCGTCCTTCAAATAATACTGAATACTTAACCATCCGCATTCCTATAAGGAAGGTGCCTACACAGATAGGAAGAGTTTCCATGTTTCAACATACTTTATCTCCAATTTGAAAGAAAAACAAGATGTTCAGTAGAGAACATATAGCCTACTTTCTCCTAAATGTATGAGTATAGTTATAACTCGTTGTTTTTATCAAAGAGTATAATAGAATCATTTCTTGGTTGAAGACCTTAAAAACTATTTTCCTCTACCAAACACCACAACCTCGAAAGCAACTGCTACCATCATTGAAGAAAGAAAGATAAGAAGTATCTAAAGAATGTTATGGATCTGGAGACATAATCGACCGGACTGGCTGCGTGGCTCAGTGGTAACGTTCTCGCTTGCTGGGCCCTATGTTGCAGGTTCGTATCCTGGCGCAGTCAGCTGGCATTTGAGGGTGCACAAATGCGAGGGAGCCGTGTTAGTAAATTTACTGGCACGTTAAAGATCCCCTTCGGAGTATAATTCCGGCATCCCGGCGTCTCTAAAAGCAACAGTAGTTAAAAGGGACGTAAAACCAATATTATTATTATTATTATTATTATTATTATTATTATTATTATTATTATTATTATTATTACATAATCGGCCTGACGCGGGCGACATCCAACTTTGAGTTGAGGCATGTCTTTACATGTCTGGCTGTGCATGGCTTTCACAACCCTAATTGAATTAACAAATCTTTCCATGATCCTACAGAGACGTGTGTATACCAACTATGTGGATATTTTCGATTGCTATTTGGCTGCAATAAAAGTATTAATTAATATCCTGAACTAGCACCAACGGCTAGAGTTCAGATACTATGTGAAATCGTTTTGTTCTTTACATCAATTAACATTTTCAAATAACGCACAATAGGCTGTTACAAACCCTTTAAAATAAAAAGTAAAAATGCATCGTAGTATCATCTTGTCATTCTTTAAATTCGATGCGCATAGAATGCCGATGGTATACTAATAAATGGAGTCCCATGTAGACCAGTCGTGACATCTAATGGAGAAGTATCGAACAAGATAATCCTAACAGGGGGAGTGCATTCTAGCGGCCATAAACATAAACTTTTCAATAAAATCAGGACCTTCTATAATACCGGACCTGACACTGGCGGCGGGACTGATGAAAGGTTGCTGTCGCTGTTGGTGGTTACATGCTTTGTTTATTAGTTGAGTCGTTTTGTTTACGATGTGATAGTGATGTGAATTTCGGTTAGCAATCGTCTCCCTTGATTATCTGTGCTTATTGATTATTGCTTAATGATATTACACGTTCGTGTAAGTAAATGTCTGCAATAGTGCTTCTTAAATACGAGATACCGGTGACTTCTGTTACGCTTGTGATACCATCATTGCCAATCAGTGGGTAAGTTTGGTCTATTTATTATTCTGTTTAAGAGTTTATAAATTATTAGTAATGGTAATTCATTATGAGCAAGCATAGCAATAATTAACGTATTCCAATTCAAGGTTTAAGAAGATCTGAAAATTGATTACCGTACGTAGGAACATAACCTACTTTTTAAATTGTCTGCAGTGTTCTCTCATCCAATTGTACGCCTGCTTGTCCAAGGATATCAATCTTATCACGTACTTGGTGTGGATCCCGTTTTAATAAACTACCAGTAGGCTTACTCATACATAGGTTATGCTAAAATTGTGGTGATATGCCTTGAAACTGTTGTGTGACTGGATCCAAATCCAATTATTATGAAGATAAGCCATTGGTGCCTATTTTCTAATTTCCCATCAGGAGATTTCAACCCACACCCAACTTCACGGGGTTGATGACCAAGAAGTCCCAAGCCCATAAAATGAATTAACAGCAGACAAAATCACGTCATGATGTTATTTTGGGTTGGATTGGATTCTGACACACGTCATGCCTTTGACAGAGTTTGGTTGGTTCATAAGTTTAGGGGCTGCGACAACGAGGTCATGTAGCCCCGTGTACTTTGGGTGTGTGTAGAATCTGTCTGATAACCGGTGTTAATTGTGATGACTGTATTAGTGTGTGTATCTGTTTTTTAATTTAAGTACAGACTGCAACTTAGAATTTTTCAAATAGTTCCTACTTTTGCCGCCAAACGCCACCGTCATCGACTACTAGGCCTAGTTCAGAACTTAGCTACTAGACGCCACCGCAGTCTGCTCTTGGCAACGAACGTAGAAACCTAAGAGCGTTGTTTACATTCTTAACCTATCCAATTTAGCTTCACACAGGTGTAATTAGTGGAAGGTTCTTTAACATGCCATTAATCTATGACATGGGACCGCCGGCTTTACTTCCCCTCCGAAGGAAGGCATACTGAGGGATTTTAACGCTCTTAAAAATTCGACGCTTCGGCCGGGTTTGAACCCGCTATCTTGGGCATAGAAGCTCAGCATGCTACCAACTACGCCACCGAAGCCGCCCCGTTTGACAGAGTTCCATTTAATCTCATGAATAGGAATGAATGAATACGACTAGCCTACTTGTTGACGGATTTACAGGAGGCAGTCGTGATAGGAATTACCTAGGCATTTATCTTCAGTATGTGTGGGAACCCATGGTAAATCACTTGCTGGGTGGCTAAGCGGAGAATCGAACCCAACATTTCTCGGTTTACCTCACTAGGCTGTGTGTAGCCCGTTCTTACCCTCAGGCTAGAATTGAGATTTCTTGACAGTCAGGAATCAAACTTGGACCCCAGAAGTGACAACCAAGAACTACACCTTCTGGTTGGTCACATTTATTTTTAAGAATAATATGTATGTCTGTTAGGTAGTCAGCCCGAAAGCTGGTTGGATCCTCAAAAGGCACTGCCGTTAGGTTATGTGGGTATATACCCACAAAAACCCATGGCAGCGCTATATTGAGGCGTACTAGGCAAGAAGAGGAGTGAGGTAGTTTGTCATTGCTTTCCTCACTGAGTCAGTACAGCAGTACTAACCCTATGAGTAGAACCTTTCACAGCATCCACAGGCACTTACTGTGCCCTGAATGGCATTACTAAGCACCACCCATACCTTAGTAGCTTCCATATAACCACAGCCATGAGTGAGACTGAGATATCGGCGAAAAGCCTCATTTTACTCTAGCCTGTGCCAACAGAAAAATGCAAATGTACTGCATTCATCAAGAGATGGCAAACATGCCCCGAATAATATGTAACTTACTAAAAAGGGATTGAAATTCCTACAGGAACATTTACAACTTTTCCTGTTCACTCAGCCAAGATATTCTGCAGATCTCTCCTGTGGGCCTCAACATTATTTTATTTTATTCCTTTCCTGATGAAACTCCGGTGGTACCTTACTTCAACTCCTAGGGCACCTCCCCATGCCTGTCCCTTACACAGCTACACACACTACTACATTCATCACGTCATCATCATCATCATCATCTTTCTTCGGCTTTTCCCAATTAATTGGGGTCGCCGGAGTCAACCAGGCTCATTTTGGTTTTGGTTTGGTTTTGGCCGGGGATTTAAGGCCGGATGCCCTTCCTGACGCCACGTGATTTTTCTGGTGAAAATTCCACCCCGCTGCCACCGGGATTCGAACCCCGGCCGTCCGGGTGAAAGACGAGCAGCTAAGCCACTGCGCCATCACACTCCCCCATACTACATTAATCACGTAATCGGAGGAATTCAACCCACACACAACTGCACGGGGCTGATGACCAAGATGTCCCAAGCCCATAAAATGAATTAACAGCAGACAAAATCACGTCATGATGTTATTTTGTGTTGTGTTGGATTTTAACACACGTCAGGCGTTTGATGTCCGACCACCAACTACGGCGGCCATCTTGGATTGCAGTGTCAGGTCCGGTAGTATAGAAGGTCCTGATAAAATCTGTAAGTAAATCTGTTGGCCAGCGTGCAGTTCGCCATGATAATTCACTTTTTTGTTCCTAGATGTCTCGTTCAAATCTGCTGGCGAATTTTGTTTTAATTATATATTTTCCATTGTACTATGCACAATATAACGGTTAATTTTAAAACGTCTGAGTCATTACAAAACAATAAATATAAAGAAATTCAAGCAAAAAACCGAACTCTGATAGGGTTTGAACCATAGCCATAAGATTGATAGGCTAACGCTTTACCACGGAGCCAAACGTGCGAACGGACATTAACCGATATCAAATGAGTTACATAGAACGTGTTAGCAACTAATGATTTACACTAAACGATTTCATCAGTGGAGTATATTATTTATATATGGAGCATTTCATACAAAGTTTATTTATTTCGTATCAGTACGCTATATTGAATGCAATACTCAAATTAGTGAAATATAAGTCAGGCACAAGATATCCGCTGCCATCTTGCCTTGTACTGAGACGGCTCAGTTTTTTAAAATCACTTCTGCACTATCGTATTACAAAATAAACTTTTAATTTCGAACGTGCCTCTTCCTTTAGAACAGTTAAAACGATTCTCGGCTCGATAATCGGAACTGGTGGGTCCCATGATATGGATTATAATGTGCGCATAATTCGCACGGCCGCCATCCTGAAATGGTACGGCGGATGGCCTTGTAGTTTTGTCAAAAGACGCGTCCTATATGAAGGTATGTTGTTACCAAATTTGGTAGAGATCGGATGATTTGGTTAGTCGTTATTTGATTTTACGTTTTGAACGTTTGAGTGGCCACCATTCAGTTTTGGTAAAGATGGCGGCGATATAAAACATGACACTGAGGTGCCCTTTGCTTGTTCTACCTATGTACCAAATTTTGTTCAATTCGGTTTCACCGTGTTTGAATTGATATGGGGGGGACAGACATTCAGAGTACACACACACACACACACACACACACAGACAGACAGACACACAGACAGACAATTTTTCGCCCTGTCTAGATCTCATGAGTCTACTTTCATTATTTGCAAAAATCGAAAGTAGGCTAATAACTTTCACACTATTACAGTAAATAGAAATAATATAGTACGTGAATAAATATAGTTATACTGTAGCCTATACATATAAAAATATAGTGTGTGTGCCAAAACATATTCTTTCAAATTCTTGGTGTTGTCAAAATAAAGGTTTGTGTAGCTGATATTCATTTAATAGTTTGTTTGCGGATTATCCGAATTTTCGATAATCCGCATAACCTCCTGTCCCACTTAGTCCGGATAAACGAGGTTTTTGTATAATTAGATTTGTTCGTTTTTATATCATTGTAAGTTGTTCACTACAGGGAATTTGTCATTTAGCCCCGTGTACTTGGGTGTGTGTAGAATTATGTTGGACAACATGTGTGTACGTGTTATTTATAGCAGTGTGAGGATTGAGAAGACGGCCGCGCCCATAAGTTAGGAACCATTCCAGCATTTGCTTTGAGTGGAAGTGGAAACTCACTTCCAGGAAGACTGAGGTAGAAATTGATCCCACCTCTCCTCAGTTTTACCTCACAAGGCTGAGTATACGCCGTTCCGTTCCAGCCCTCAGACCAGAATTACATTTCTTGGCAGAGTCGGGAATCGAACTAGGATCTCTGGGGCGACATACAAGAATGCTAGCCGCTACACCAAGAGCACAATTTATTAGAACTTGGTTGGTTCCTCAGTTTAGGGCCTGCGACAACGCGGTCATTTAGCCCCGTGTACTTTGGGTGTGTGTAGAATTTGTCTGATAAGCGGTGTTAATTGTGATGACTGTATTAGTTGTGTGTTATCCATTTATAATTCAAGTAAGGACTGCAGACATAAAATTTTCAAGTAGTTCATACCTTTGCCACCAAACTCCACCATCGACGACAACTAGTTCTGAACATGGTTACTAGATGCCACCGCAGTCGGTTCCTGGCGACGAACGTTGTAACCTGAGAGCGTTAGTCAAATCTTACCTATAATTTAGCTTCACACAAGTGTAATTAGTTGAAGGTTCTTTTACATGCCATAAATTATGACACGGGACCGCTGGCTTTTCTTCCCCTCCGAAGGAAGGTATACTGAGTTTTTTTAGCGCTCTTAAAAATCCGACGACTTCGACCGGGTTTGAACCCGCGATCTTGGGCATAGGGGCTCAGCAGGCAACCAACTACGCCACCGAAGCCGCAATTAAGCCCTCAGACAGCAGTCTCTTCGAGTCCGGCAACGTCGACCTGCACCCACAACATATTTCTTACAGGACCAACAACAGAGAGAACCACATCCCACGTCCACATCAATTGTGCCTTATTACCACGTGATGCTCATGAAGAGAGCTCGGGGTATCACATGATGTCACAAGCGGAGATAGAACATTATCCTTGCAGCAGGGATGTTATACGAATATCTAGCCAAGCGAACACGCCGTGGAAAGTTTCATACTCTAGTACAGTGGAGTAACTAGGATTTGCTTTTGGTGGGAGATGACCGAAATAAAAACAAGTAGTTCCATGAAGAACTAAATAGCCTATTTTCATATATCCTACGTATGTTAATTACCTCTCTCAACATGCAAAATTTCAGTTTAATTGCTGAAATAGATTCGTAGATATTGAGAACCGTCTAAATATTTCGGATGGTTACCATGTTTGATTTTTATTTATGTAGGCTATAGAGTTATATGCTATTAGATGATTATTGCGTAGGTTCATTATTCAAACATTGACCTCAATCGTATGATTAGGACATGAAAAATAATTTTAAAATTTCGCACAGCCGCCATCTTGTGGTTATGAAATCAATTGAAATAAATTAGATGTCAGCGCATTACAATGTGTATAAACATTTGCTGTACTATGTTTCACTGTGCTCGGGTGGTTAGATCGCGAATACAGTCTATTTAAATGTTTCATCTTCGCTTGGCCGCCATGTTCGTTTTGTACTTAACAGGTTTTTGAAAGTTACGTAGGTGAACTTCTAGTAGTTCCCTTTTATCTCCGTACAAAATTTCATGGTGATATCATTAATAGTTTCGGAGATAAAGAATGCCGCCGAACTATTTCGCACAGCCGCCATGCTTGATTGGTAAGACGTAATAAAATTTGAAGGGCACGGTAGGGGTCGGAAAAATAGTCCTTTGACCTTACCGAGTTTCATTGAAATCGCTCCAGCCATTTAGATTTTATTAGGGAAAGACACATACACACGGACTGACAAAAGGTGATCTCATAAGCTTTTTTTTTTTTTTTTTTTTTCATAAATGAAAATAGACTGAACAAGAAGCGTTTCGGGAACGAATACGCTAACTTTTAATAGCATATCAAACATCATACACGATTATAACAAAAAGTACATTTCTCAGAACACCAAGATACGTCACTATGAAACGGTTCTGAAGCCAGTAGTTATGTATGGAGCCGAAACCCTTTCCCTAAATGCCGATAAAGGGCTCCTCGAAGAACTAGAGGAAAAAAAGAGTGCAGAATCATTAGCGGAATCATGGGATCCAATTACAAGAATGACATCCGCCAAAACAGATCCAAGAACGAAGTCTATAGTAAAATCGAGAAGCTTACACACACGATCGGTAGGAGACGTGTACGATTTTATGGCCACCTCAGACAAATGGACGGCAGCAGGTTGACAAAGAAAATCTTCACCTTTTTTTTTTAAATTCCAACCACAGAACCACGATGCCCTGGATTAGAAACACCAAAGAAGGCTTCCAAATGCTACAAATCAATCCCGACGACGCATTGGACATGGATCTCTTCCGCCAAAAGATAGTAATGAACGGGCTTAACCGAGTCATCCCTCCAAAAAGAAGAAATGAAAATCAACCGCGTGCTTCCAGTCGACCGACCAGGTCAGGGGATATAATGAATGAAGCCCCTATCTAGCAGCGAGGATATGAACTGTGCCGGCTGCCGAGGCCTGTCGCACTCCCCTGGGGCAATGATTAAATGAATGAAAAATTAAATGATAGTGGAGAGTGTTGCTGGAATTAAATTTGTGACAGGGAAAACCGAAGTACTCTGAGAAAAACCTGTCTGCCTCCGCTTTGTCCAGCACAAATCTCACATGGAGTGATCGGGATTTGAACCACGGACCCAGTGGTGAGAGGCCAGCGTGCTGCCCCCTAAGCCACGGTGACATGGTGCCATTCGGACAGAGGAACGCAAGCAGGCCATTCCCAAAGGATGAGAGAATTCTAGTAGCAAAAAAAAAAAAAAAAAAAAAAAGCCAAATTTAACATAACTTAACGTGGTCCTAGATCGAAGTAACTTGAAAGTTAGAAACCTGGTATAGTTCTTTCACTTTCGTCGTTAACGAGCGGTGACTCAAACGTTAGGCACCAACACGCGCCGTCAATAAAATCATTGTTCGCTGCTGACCAATAAATAGCATTCTTGCTCTATCTCCCCATGTGGAGTCCAGAGCCCTGTCCTGGCAGCCGGCTCACGTGACAGGTCTCCAGTATTGCATATTTTCACGTAGTTCTATCCAGTCTCTCTGCTTGCTCTCAGTGGCTACGGTGGAGAGTCGACAACACTGTGCCTCGAGCTAGGAAAGCCTCGACTTCCCGCAGACATGAAATGTAAACATATCCGCCCAGCTAGGTTTCAAAGGCGAGCCGCTCATTAACGAAGAAAGTGCGAGAACTATAAGTATATACAAACTGATAGTACAATATATATTCCAATTTGCGGGCATTCTTGATCCCCCTAATATCACGCCCCGTAGTTACCCACTGCTGGGTAGAATAAAAATCAATTGACTCATCTGATATGAATGCTTGATTATAACTGGTTGCCTGTGACTTAAACCATGTGATAAGCTTAATCGCTTACCAACAAGGCGGCTTCGGTGGCGTAGTCTGTAGCATACTGAGATCCTACGCCCAAGAAAGCGGGTTTAAACCTGGCTGAAGCCGTCGGATTTTTTAAGAGCGCTAAAAATCCCTCAGTATGCCTTCCTTCGGAGGGGAAGTAAAGCCGGCGATCCCATATCATAGATTTATGGCATGTTAAAAATCCTTCCACTAATTACACCCGTGTGAAGCTAAATTGGATAGGTTAAGAATGTAAACAACGCTCTTAGGTTTCTACTGTACGTTCGTTGCCAAGAGCCGACTGCGGTGGCGTCTAGTAGCTAAGTTCTGAACTTGGCCTAGTAGTCATTGACGGTGGCGCTTGGCGGCAAAAGTAGGAACTATTTGAAAAATTCCACGGCCGACTGAATGCGAGCTGCGCTCTATACCGGCCTTGACATTCCCAGTTAGAACCCATGTATAACATGTAATTGGAATGTTTCTACTCGTTGCCGGTAGAGCGCACTCCCCTCCCATTATAGGCGCGATAAGGAATCAGCTGTACAGTACGTATATTAAATGTGTAATCTCAAGAACCACTGGATGGATTTTGATGCTGCTTTCACCATTCTGTAAAGGTGATCTCGAGGAAGATTTGTGTAGAAAATAATTTATTGATGACCAAAGGGAGCCAAGCAGTAACGATTTCAGTGAAAAGGTCGAAAAAATAGCCTGGCGTCCGTGCGCTTTTTAAGCTTACGCTGGGCAAACCGTTAAAAATATCATATTATGAGTGTAAGAATTGTTCAGCGTGAGAAATTCTACAAAAAAGTCCGCGAGAGCATATCTCTATCTTCGATACATCACCCACTATAAGTGTTTTTAGTTTGGACGGAAGGGGGATTTGTGTATCATGCTCCTCGCCATTCTTAAATTACGTCTGACAGGAATTCCTTGCACATTCATAACTGTTCCCGGGCGAAGCCGGGGCGGGTTGCTAGTGACACCATATAATTATTATCATTATAATTTCCGCATTATCAAAATTAAAATTATATCACAAAATAAAATAGCGTGCTAATAAATGTAAGAGGAATTAAGACATACCTTGCACCTTCTTCGGGTACAAGGGCACAACTCCAGCACCGTCTCATCAAAAGGAAAGAGGATGAAAATTACAGCCGGGAACAAGTAGCAGCCAATCGTGTGTTGTGTTTTGTGCTAAGAGATCTTTCGACAAATTATCAGATACCGTGTGCCTTCTTTTTCACGAAGCAGCTGTCAGGACGGACTTACATAAACTCCTGCTGGACGTTATTCTCGAGGTTGAACAATGCGGTATCATAATTATAATAACTGTCTCTGATAATCACAAAACTAACACTACAATGATGAGGCATTTAGCGGGAGGGAATTTGCAACCAATGGTCAATCACCCATACGACGAGTCTAGGAATGTATTCCCTAGTTTTGATCATTGTCACATTCTAAAAAAAAAAAAAAAAAAAAAAAAAAAAAAAAAAAAAAAAAACCATTAGAACGCAGTTTCTGTAACGAGAGATGACTGATGGTACTGGAATAATTTCAGGGAAATAGTTGTCATTACTATACACAATGCAAAAGGATGAGATCGTCAAACCGGTCAAACACCTCACTAAAAAACACATCGAACCCACTAAATTTGAAAAAATGAATGTTCGGCGTGCCAAGGAAGTGTCCTCGTCAGAAGTTATTGGTGCCATTAGTACACTGAAAGAAAATATAGGCATGCAGCCGGAAGCGTACACATTCATGGACGCAGAAGCAACCATATATTTTTTGAAAAACGTTAATAAATGGTTCGCTATGCATGACGTAAACATCACATATCATCATATTCAGTCTAGAAATCCAGATAAAGGGCATTTTTTCTCATTAAATGTCAGTCGCCTAAACTGGCTAGAGGAATATTTTCTTTTTTACCTTGAAACTTTGAAAGCTGCTAGTAACGCTGCTAGAAAACACATTAGAACGCAGAACATTAGAAGTTCTGAGACTTACGAAGCTACCTATACAATTAATCACGGATTCAACTCTCCGGTGCATCAGGTGTCTTCTAAAAATGGGTAGAGGAAAGTCGCCAAATATGGGGAGTTTTTTTTTTCATAGGGCTCACATTAGACATAAGAAGGAACGGAATAATTTTGGTTTTCTCACCAATGTAAACCTCAGGCGATATACTATGTATATTACAAATATGGGCACGTTTGATGTTGTAATACCCTCTGATATTATTGTTAACTTTAAAAGTGCACTTTCCCCGTATTAGGTAACCGGGTTTCGTAATATGGGGAGGTGAGAAACCTCACGGTTTTTATTTATAATAGGTACACTGAATAGTATACCCTACTAATTAAAGCATTAATTCTGACATTTTTTTTTCGTGTGGCCTCCTGAGAGGCCGAGTGCAGGTCTTTCTAGTCGACGCCCGTGGGCGACCTGCGCGTCAGGATGAGAGATGGAATGGATGAAGATGAATGAAACTGGGCAAGGATGTGGAAGGAAGCGGCCGTGGCCTGTTAGAAGGTACCGTCCCAGCATTTGCCTCGTGTTGAAAAATTGGAAACCACGGAAAATCATTTCAAGGACGGCCGACGGTGGGGCTCGAACCCACGCGTCTACCGAGTCAGCAGAGAGCTTGGCCCCATGGCCTAACGCTGCGTTTTAGCCAGCGTAGCCACTACTGACGGTAATTCTGACAATGTAATGAAATCATGAACACAAATAGTACAAAAATACAAAAATGAATATTTTAAGTAAATAACAGTCCTAGTTTCCTGTTGCCGAACTACCAAACCGTTCAGCTGAAAATGCATAAACTTTAATGAAAACCGAGTGATTCTGATCGAATTCAACTGTAACGAGGTGCAAGGTATGTCTAATTTCTCGTAGATTTATTAGCACGCTATTTTATTTTGTGATATAATTTGCATTTTGATATTGTGGGAATTATAATAATATAATAGTGTCACTAGCAACCCGCCCCGGCTTCGCCCGGGAACAGTTATGAACGTGCAAGGAATTCCTGAGAGACGTAATTTAAAAATGGCGAGGTGCAAGCCAAATCCCCCTCCCGTCCAAACTAAAAACACTTATAGTGGGCGATGTATCGAAGATAGAGATATGCTCGCGCGGACTTTTTTGTACAATTTTTCATGCTGAACAATTCTTACACTCATAGTATATTGATATTTTTAACGGTTTGTCCAGCGTAAGCTTAAAAAGTGCACGGTCGTCAAGTTCTTTCTTCGACCTATTCACTGAAGTCTAAAATCGTTACTGCTTGGCTCCCTTTGATCATAAATAAATTATTTTCTACATAAATCTTCCTCGATATTACCTGTACAGAATGGTGAAAGCCGCATCAAAATCCATCCAGTGGTTCTCGAGATTACCCGTGATATCCAAGAATCAGGGACTTTGTTTTACACTAAGTAGAGATAAGTCTTAGTCGTGCAATGCTTGGTTAACAGCGCTGTGTGAGCAGTTGAGTAACTAACACGATTTCATGAAAAAGGTCTCATTGTCTAGGCCGGTATGAGCGCAGCTCGCATTCAGTCGGCCGTGAAAATTCTAAGTTTCAGTCTGTACTTAAATTTAAAAAAAAACATAACACACACTAATACAGTCATCACAATTAACACCGGTTAGCAGGCAGATTCTACACACACCCAAAGTACACGGGGCCACATGACCGCGTTGTCGCAGCCCCTAAACTTAAGAACCAACCAACCATCAATTACCAACGGTTACTCAATTTAATTCGTAACGTTGTAACCGCAAAAGTAACGGTTACCGGTATCTGTAACGCATTACTTCCCAAACTTGTACTGGACGCAACACAACACAAAGGTGAACACATCGTTGTTAACGAATTTTGGTTTATTTGTGAAAGAATACGGTTTTTTTTCAGTCATTTCTTTTTCTAATAAGCATGTACCTGCAGAAGCGGAAGTACAATACAACAAAAGCACCTTGACTGCAATTTTCGCCCGTTTGATGACAGACAAGACCTTCTGGAGCCACGTGACTTCCGCACGACCTGGCTTCTGACCTCAAATTAGCCGGTTCAAGTCCCTTTGGCGGAAAGAAAAATCATTGAACTCGTGGCCGACATAGTAGACTAACATTTGAAGTAACTTAACACCTTTTAAAGTACTGAAATTAGAAACTTGAAATCAATTCTGTTATCCATAATTTTGCTCCTAGTTTTCAATTCAGCAACAAAAACAAAACAAACAAACAAACAAACAAAAAGGGGGAAGTATCCATTTCTTTGAAGAAGAAAAAAAACTGGTGATATTCGTGTTGTCTTATTTTACCTTAGAGTGTATACTCTCTCAATTTCTTAACCCCTGCGTCGAGACATGGCTGTATATTTGGCTTTTCAAACTTCACATACTTTCATTAGAGTCATCATGAGAATATTCCACACAGTTACAAGTCCGATCAGAACATGAAAATGAAAATCCACAGCCTGCTTCCAGTCTCCGACCGGGTCAGGAATGGAATGAATGAAGCCCCCATCTAGCGGCGAGGATATGAACTGGGCCGGCTGCCGAGGCCTGACGCACTCCTCTGGGGCAATGATTAAATGAATGACAGATGAAATGAAATGATAGTGGAGAGTGTTGCTGGAATGAAATTTTGACAGGGAAAACCGGAGTACCCGGAGAAAAACCTGTCTGCCTCCGTTTTGTCCAGCACAGATCTCACATGGAGTGACCGGGATTTGAACCACGGACCCAGCGGTGAGAGGCCGGCGTGCTGCCGCCTAAGCCACGGAGGCTCCGATCAGAACATATGGGATTCAAATAACCTGGGAAAAATTATAATTAGCAGATCGAAGGACCATTGAGAAAATAAAAGCAACAAGGTACAGATGCCGGCGTCTAGCCATGCACTTGAGCTTGAGAGTTCAGTGGTAGGAGAGGAATGTAGAGCGCTGCGGGGAACGTGCCGAATACTTCCCCCTCTGAGAACATTGACGCGCGTCAGTAGGTTCTCACAATCAGACACAGACACACTCAGCGTGGCAAATGTTTTACGCAGCAGTAGTATACCAGGGGAGTGGGTTGGAGAAGTGCAGAGCTAACTGCCGGTAACTGTACCTGAAGTGAGCCCCAAGTCTTTCAATAAACATACAAGCCAGATTAGTGTAAGTACTAGCAAAGGTACCATATTACATCGAGGACTTGAGATATAAGCACCATTTACCAAGCACACGGTAAAGCACACAGATCGTATAACAAGAAAGGAATATTGCCGGAATTCTATAAAACTGACGCCACGGTGGAGAGGAAATGGACAGGACCAAACCATGAATGCACCACGAATATTCTAGTTGTAAAGAATACACTTAGCAAAATATCAATCATGAATGCTATGACTGATTTATCCTCGGTGTGAATAATCAGACTTGACCAATTCAGCTACTGGTGCAGTGGTTAGGGGTTTGTCATTCCTTCATAGGTATATCAGAGGGGAAGTTAGTTTTCTGGGAATATCACAGACACTGTTAATTTAAGGGCCTTTAAATGTGGTTTTCGGAGACCCTTTATAGTCGGGTGAAAAACACCTTTCGTACCACACTCACACGTGAAAATTGCGTGAAAAAATTCTAGAGTGCCCCTTGACCTCCTTAAGCGCATTATACTGTATGTATTGATGATTTTTACAGCTTGGATGGATGGTTCCTTAGTTTAGGGGCTGCGACAACTCGATCATGTAGCCCCGTGTACTTTGGGTGTGTGTAGAATCTGTCTGATAACCGGTGTTATTGTGATGACTGTAATAGTGTGTGTATCTCTTTCAGGTAGATTTCATTAGAAAGCTAAATATTGCAATGGGTCCCATGTTTCGACTTCCGGAAAATTTCGACATATCTTCGCGTTTCACATCCCCCAGACCCCAAAACCACCGTCAGTTCGAAAGTTTATATATAATGTATATATGTATCTATATCTATATATATATATATATATATATATATATATATATCAGTTTCTTGTGGACACGATAACTGCCGTAATTTTGCCCCAATAAGTTTGAATTTTTTACATAATAAGTATCCCATTAAAATCTCGGTCGAGTTCGATAATCGGCAAAGGGGTGGAAAAATGTGGGTTTTTCTGGAAACATTAATCATATCTCTCTTCATAGGCACAATATCAAAACCGTACAAAATGGAAAATATTCCCCTAATAATTACCGTACCTAAAACTTTTGTCTGTTTTTTTATATGACCCACCATTACGCCAAGGGATCAGAAAACATTATTTTGGCAACACTGTCATGTATGGCCTCCTGGAAATTAAACTGTAATAGTATTATCTACATGTGTGCCAATTTTGGAATAGCTCCCTTGTATACCTTCCAAGATATCCAACATGGAGCTCACATTTCTAGTGCGTTTTATTTAGCAGTTGGTAGCACTGACATCTTTTTCAAATATGGGCCTGAGATATTCCGGTATACATCTTTACTCATACTAAATTTGGTTTCGATTGCTGCAGCCGTTTAGGAGTTGATAGGGACACACACACACACACACATACACACACACACACATACACAGACAGACAGGACAGACATTTTCCCGGATCGATCTCATAAGTCTACTTTTTCCTCATTTTTGCAAAGTGTGAAAAGTAGGCTAAAAATGATTGTGGTCTCGTCAATGGCGTTGTCTTGGCAACCTCTGATAGCTCATCCCTCATCAATTTAGAAGCGTTGTCATAGTAACCTCTGATGGCACTTGGCATTTTCTTTAATTCCGAAATCATTTTTCTGATCCCTTGGCGTAATGGTGGGTCATATAAAAAAAAAATCAGACAAAATTTTTAGGTAATTATTAGGGGAATATTTTCCATTTTGTACGGTTTTGATATTGTGCCTATGAAGAGAGATATGATTAATGTTTCCCGAAAAACCCACTTTTTTCCACCCCTTTGGTCAATGGTTGGGGCTATCAAAAAACTTATTTGACATAAATTTTTGGCTCTTATCCGGCACATATTATGAACATTGAATGGATTCGATATTTCACGTATTAAAAGAGTTATAGCGAAATTTCACTTTTTCGAAAAAATCCCCCCTTTTTCATCCCCTTCCACCGATTTTGCCGATTAACGAACTTGACCGAGATTTTAATGGGATACTTATTATGTTAAAAATCCAAACTGATTGGGGCAAAATTACGGCAGTTATCGTGTCCACAAGAAACAGATATACATATATACATACATAAATTATATATAAACTTTTGAACTGACGGTGGTTTTGGGGTCTGGGGGATGTGAAACGCGAAGATATGTCGAAATTTTCCGGAAGTCGAAACATGGGACCCATTGCAATAGTTAGCTTTCTAATGAAATCTACCTAATTTTTCCCCTAACCATGGGGCGGGCCCTCTCCTCTTTCCCTTTCCTATCTGCCTTTCATGGCTCTCCTTCCTTCTAAGTCCCTCAATCCTCATTCTTCGAGGGTTGAGGAAATTCTTTTCTTCCTGTCCTTTATTTGCCTTATCCTTTATTTGTTTACCATTTCTTCTTCTAGTATGTAACACTGAACTTAGTATTAGTTGTAGTTTTCATTCTCATCTTTCACTATCATCCAAACCATCAGGGGCCGATAACCCTGCTGTTAGGCCCATTAAAACAACAATTATTATTATTATTATTATTATTATTATTATCATCATCATCTTTGATCACACATCCGGAATGTTTGAAGCAGACTAGTTTATAAACAACATGTACTAACCGAAATGAACTGCAGTTTGTACAAAAAGAGCCTAACAAAAGTGAGGGAATATAACCGGAATTGCCTGGTTTGTACAAAAAAAAGAAACAATATTGTTATGAATTCATCTCACTTCCCATTGATATGCCATTTCCTACTGGGAAGTGACAAAAAATGAAACCTGTCATTTATGGTATGAACCAGTCCAGAACGGGACGGGAATACACACGAGTTTGGTATGCGACTATAACCTGCCCTCACAACGAACTTCCTACTGTAGAGCACAAAACATACGAACGTGCCAAGCTTACCAATGAGCTACAACTGCCAGCTTACGGAGCGAAGATCACGGTATTCAACCTGCTTCATTCACCACAAGTTCCAATAGAATCTCTTGAATAGACCGCAGTCTCGGTCTTCCAAACCAAACAAAATATGACAGGCAAACAAAAGAGAAAAATATGTATCTGTGAAGGCATCCAGGTGAGTGAAGTGCATATGAATGTGCGCGTCGGTGAATCGTATGCATTGCAAACTAGATTAGTGGATATATTTTGGGGTGAAAAGAAATTTAAATACCTCTCGACGGTTTTAAAACTAACGACAGAATCTTTGGCAGGTGCAGGTCGAAATCTGTCCACAATAGATCAATCAATCAATCTCTATATAGGGGCAGATAACCTCGCTGTTTTGCCATTTAAAGTAACAATAAAGAAGAAGACTTACAAAAGATCCTGAGCAAGATGGACAAAATAATGGAGGAAGAATTTAATTTGAGAATACAAACAAAACAAAAATTTTGGTCTGCAGTAGAGATGGCGAAAACCAGACAGCAATAGAGTTGAGAAATGGAAAGATACAAGAAGTGAATGAGTTTAGTTATCTGGGAATTAAAATAACGAATGATGGAAGAAGCAGCAGAGAGATATTAAGTAGGATTGCCCAAGCCAAGAACGCTTTCTATAAAAAGAAGAACCTATTTACTGCAAGGAACATAAGTCTTGATGTGAGGACAGAAATGTTGAAGACCTATGTATGGAGCGTCGCGCTATATGGCAGCGAATCTTGGACAATAGGAGAGAGAGAGAGAGAGAGAGAGAGCGAGAGAGAGAGGGGAAAAGACTACTAGCATTTGAAACCTGGGGCTATAGAAGGATTATGAAAATCAGCTGGAAAGAAATGATCACAAATGAGGAAGTCTTTAGAAGAGTGGGCGAGAGAAGATGCTTCCTTAAATATTTAAAAAGAAGAAGTAATCACCTCGTGGGCCACATACTGCGACACAATGGACTGATTAAGCTTATAATCGAGAGAACAGTAGACGGCAAGAATTGCAGAGGAAGACCCAGACTGGAGTACATGAGTCAAATACTGCAAGATATGGGTTGTGGCTCATACTGTGAACTGAAGAGGAAGACAGAGACGGGAAGAATGGCGAGCTGCTGCCAACCAGCCTCACGGCTGTTAGCCACAGAGAGAGAACTTTTCTTTTTAAATTTATTTACCCCTACTTATATACTTACTGATATATTTATAGAATGCGAAGACATTTGCCATATTAGGAAAGTAGGCTATTTGTGATATCCGAAAGTTTCAAAAATTGTTAAATATACGCCAATCAACACATAATCAAAACACATCTATTCACATATTAAAGTTACGTATTTATACCTAGCAACGAGGCCTTCTTCAGCCAACATCGGCTTGCCACGGTGGGTGAGTGGTTATCGTGTCGGACTACCAACCCCAAGCTTGCAGGTTCTCTCTTGGTCGTGTAAGTGATTTTTGAAAGGCAGCAAAAATTACAACACGATGTTGGCATGTCAAAGAACCGATTTGAATTCAGGAGGCCGTGTTCTTAATGGCAAAATTAATCTCGGGAGTTTTCGCTAACACAAAAGTTTCTCATTTCTCTACTAGAAAGCGCTAGTGTTCAAGGAGCTTAGATATCTAACCTCCTTTACTTTCATAGTGCTTCAAGAAACAACGAAATTCGACAAGCAAGCTACCCACTGGGTGTCAAGTAACAAAGCTTGCACCCGGCACCGAGGCCATACGATATTATTGTTATTATTATTAGCCAACATCAATAATATATAATTAAATTATTATTGCTATAATTACTATCTAATGTCGGGTAACTAAAATATACTGTATATGAAATATTATAATTAATTTACCATCCAACCATCCAGCTGCAAGAAGAAACTGAATAATTTGAAAAACTTAATTTTAGCTATGAGGCTGTCTCAACGTGTGACGTATAAATGTTGTCTTTCAGGTGCCAACCAGTAAGGGCATTTTATTGTATATAGGTATATAATCTACGAACAACTAATTGGGTGGACATCTTAGTTGTCAGCACCATATACTTTGGTTTGTGTTGAATTCTTGTATGACAACTTGTGTTCTTGTCAAGAATCTAGTAATGTGAAACGAAGGAATCTTGCAGTTATACGTGACCGAAAATCTTGTAGTCATGAGCCCCAGGACTTCCTTTCTTACGTTGACATGATATTTCACTCCGAAATATCTCGCATATATTGACCAGAAATCGAACCCGATACCACTTTGGCACTAACCTAGGGTCGACGGTAATCCGCAGAGAAAAGTTTCAACCCTGGGCATGTCCACAGGACCAACTCTAACCTCCCACCGAACTGACCATGGGGCCAACTCGAACCTCCCACCGAACTGACCATGGGGCCAACTCGAACCTCCCACCGAACTGACCACGGGGCCAACTCGAACCTCCCACCGAACTGACCACGGGGCCAACTGGAACCTCCCACCGAACTGACCACGGGGCCGACTGGAACCTCCCACCGAACTGACCACGGGGCCAACTGGAACCTCCCACCGAACTGACCACGGGGCCAACTGGAACCTCCCACCGAACTGACCACGGGGCCAACTCGAACCTCCCACGGAACTGACCATGGAGTCAACTCGAACCTCCCATCGAACTGACCACGGGGCCGACTGGAACCTCCCACCGAACTGACCACGGGGCCAACTCGAACCTCCCACCGAACTGACCACGGGGTCAACTGGAACCTCCCACCGAACTGACCACGGGGTCAACTCGAACCTCCCACCGAACTGACCACGGGGCCAACTCGAACCTCCCACCGAACTGACCACGGGGCCAACTGGAACCTCCCACCAAACTGACGACGGGGTCAACTCGAACCTCCCACCGAACTGACCACGGGGCCAACTGGAACCTCCCACCGAACTGACCACGGGGCCAACTCGAACCTCCCACCGAACTGACGACGGGGTCAACTCGAACCTCCCACCGAACTGACCACGGGGTCAACTCGAACCTCCCACCGAACTGACCACGGGGCCAACTCGAACCTCCCACCGAACTGACCACGGGGCCAACTCGAACTTCCCACCGAACTGACCATGGGGTCAACTCGAACCTCCCACCGAACTGACCATGGGGTCAACTCGAACCTCCCACCGAACTGACCATGGGGTCAACTGGAACCTCCCACCGAACTGACCACGGGGCCAACTCGAACCTCCCACCGAACTGACCACGGGGCCAACTGGAACCTCCCACCGAACTGACCACGGGGCCAACTGGAACCTCCCACCAAACTGACCACGGGGTCAACTCGAACCTCCCACCGACCTGACCACGGGGCCAACTGGAACCTCCCACCGAACTGACCATGGGGCCAACTCGAACCTCCCACTGAACTGACCATGGGGCCAACTCGAACCTCCCACCGAACTGACCATGGGGCCAACTCGAACCTCCCACCGAACTGACCATGGGGCCAACTCGAACCTCCCACCGAACTGACCATGGGACCAACTCGAACCTCCCACCGAACTGACCATGGGGCCAACTCTAACCTCCCACCGAACTGACCACGGGGCCAACTGGAACCTCCCACCGAACTGACCTTTTGGGCAAGTCGGAAGCCCTTCTTAAGGGAATCACTGACCCTTGGGCTCAACACGATATCATCCGTAGATCAAATGATTCACTTTACTTTCGAGACAAACCGGAATATTATTTGTTGACCTTGCACCAGTCAGCACAACCGCAACAGTCGTATTGATTAGCCGTGGTACTGCTTGTCACTCTTCACAGATTACACGTCCGTGCTAATCTTTACTGCTCAACATAAATATTTTCATGACTTCGAGGAGACCTTGGGGAGTAGTCGTGAATGTTATTAAATCGCGCACCCGCAACCGCGATGGGCAGGTGCAGCTGGTCCGAAGATCGGAGGCTCAAATATTCGGAGTGTATTTTTCCCCGGCTTTATCAACAGACCCTCCAGGAAAATGTCGATATAGTGCTTTATTGGCTGCACATTTGTTCCGGATAAATCCCCTGCAAGCGCAGGCACAGTTACCCATAAACATGTCATTTGCGTATATGACCTTGGTGGGTCACAACTTACAACTTGAACAAGAATGTTTATTGAGAAAGGTAGACAGTTACGTGTAATAGACTACTAGTTTCGATCCATCGAACTCTTAGTGGTGAAATTATGATGATGTTGATAATTTTATTGTTGTTTTAAGGGGCCTTACATCTAGGTTATCGGCCCCTAATGGTCTGGGAGACAGCGAAAATGACAATGAAGTGGAAACCAGGACGAAAATTAAGTGAGACGTAAAATACTTACAAAAAGGAACTCATTGAAACTACTCACAAAATGGAGAGATTGAAAAATACGCACAAAATATAGTTTAGGTTCAAAATACGTACAAAATGCAATGTAGAGACGAAATACTTAAAAATGCATTGATATCCAAATATTTACAAAATGCAAATGAGATTGAAAATACGTGCAAAATGCAAGTAAGGTTCAAAATACTTACAATATGCAATTGAAATTGAAAATACATAATGCAATTCAAATTGAAAAGCTCCCATTTCCAAACTTAATTATTCACAAAGTTCAATTGAAATTCAAAATGCTTACAAAATGCAATTGAAAATGCTTACAAAATGTACGGTAGATTCAAACTTCTCAATTGGAGAGACAATACTTACAAAACGAAATTTAGATTGAAAATACTTACAAAAAGTAATTTAGATTCAAAATATCCACAAAATGCAATTGAGAATCAAAATACTTGCAAAATGCTGACCATACAAAATGCAATTTGGATTGAAAACACTTGCAAAAAGCGGTTTAGATTGAAAATACTTACAAAATGCAATTGAAATTCAAAATACTCTCAAAAGTCCCGGCCCAGATATTGAAAGACTTACTAAAATGCAATTTAGATTGTCAATCCTTACAAAATGCAATGGAGGCTGAAAAAACTCGTAAAATGCAATTTAGATCTAAAAGACTTACAAAATGCAACGTAGATTGAAAATACCTACAAAATGGAGTGTAGATGCAAAAAAAACGCCAAAGGGAATTTAGATACACGGGGAGTCAATTAACAAAAACAGTGCGAGAATCTTAAAGAGAAAAGGAAATATAATGAAAAGGAAACAAGAGGTCTGACCCCTCGAAGAAGAAGTAGAGATCAGGAATGAGGAGACAAGGGCCAATTAAGGCGGGGAAGTGAATGACTCCCTAGCCTCGGATACCCTAATACCGTCGGGGTCGGAAAAGAACAAGAGTTGACCAAGCGAGGTCGACTGGAAAGAAGACGGAGAGGAGCCTGGCACAAGTAAGTGGAAGCAGTGTCGGACTCAGCTGCGGTCCCGTAGTCGCCAACCCACGTCCCACTAGATGTGATCCCCTGGGGGAAGTGGAGAAATTAAACGGCGGTCATACTGAACGAAGACTTGCAAAACATTTCTGAAGATTGATGTAAAAACAGGTAGGACTAGTAAAGAGAACACTTCTCACAGCCTTGTGCCTGTCGATACCTACTTGTTTTGAACGGGTTTGAATCGAGCACTACTATTATGGGTCGGTAGAGAAGGTCAAAATAGCAGATAAAAGCTGTAGGAAGTTCAGACTTCTGCTACTTAGATAGCAAAATAATCAGTGATGGACGAAGCAAAGAGGATATAAAAAGTAGGTTGGCTCAGGCAAGGAAAGCATTTCTAAAGCGGAGAAATTTGTTGACATCAAATATATTATAGATTTAGGTATTAGGAAGTCATTTTTGAAAGCCATTGTCTGGTGCGTGGCACTCTATGGAAGTGAAGCTTTGACTGTTGGCGCATTAGAAAAGAAGAGAATAGAAGCCTTTGAAATGTGGTGTTACAGGAAAATGATAAGAGTAACAAATGAAGAGGTAGTAAGACAAGTGGGAGACGAGAGACGTTTCTGGCGACTGCTAATGAAGAGAAGAGATTGGTTGCTAGGACACCAACTAAGACACCCAGGAATAGGAAACCTAGTTATGGGAGAAAGGGTTGAGGACAAGAACAGTAGGGGTAGACCAAGGATAGAACATGTTAAACAGATTGCTCAGTTGTAAGGTGTGAAGATGAAACGCTTAGCTCAGGACAGGGAGACATTGAGAGCGGTATCAAATCAGTCAAAATACCCAAGACTCAAAACAACAACACAGCAGAGAGGTTAGAAAGATGTCTACATATAATTATTTCCATTCGTGATGTCCTTAGTCTTACGATATAGCAATTTATTCTAGAGAAGGTATTCAAACAAACCACTGCTAACAAGGAGGGCGAACGACAGAACAGACAGTAGTAGCCTGGTACACTTGAACATTGCGTGCGGAGACTTGAGAATTAGACCTTTAAATGTATATTAATTGTATGCTGACACGATTATTTTCACGAAAAAAGACATGTTTTAACAACTATGGCACACGCTTTAGAAAGTAGCGCTTTCTGTTCCTGAACACAAGTGCAATGCTGTTATAGTGTTTACGAATACATCATTGGAATACAACACGCTAGGAAACGTTTAAGTGACCCACTTCTCCATTGATTTCTTTAGAGAGTTTCAACTCAAGTGTAAGAAGTACCGCACTTAAACTGAACTTCAATAAATAGCTGTGTATAATAAGTGACCCACTTGGACACCAGAGTGTGATATATTTATACTCACTGTTCTGCATCAATAATGATAATAATAATAATAATAATAATAATAATAATAAAGAAAGTGAACTGGAAAATGACAACTTTACCTTGAACTGGGATCGTACAGCATTGACAGACCAGTCAGCCGTGCACAACAGACCTCATCTGGTTCTTGTTGACAAATGCATGAAGCACACCACCTCCATAAATTTGCCAATCCCAAACAGTGGCAAAATGCTAACAAAACATGTTGAAAAGCTTTCAGAACTGAACAGGAAGCAATGGCACAAGTCGGGACAGTTCCTATAATCATCTCCAGCACTGGCATGATTCCGAACTTAAAGGAATCTCTCACCGAGTTGAAATCAGACCCAGGCCTCTTGAATATTATGCAAAAGATAGTCATATTTTTGACGTGTCGCACAGTAAGGTTGTTCTTGGCTAATTAAGCCTGAAGGAGTGAGGGAAAAGTGTAATGCTACTACATAATGCAGTCACCGAGAGATTCAACAATTTATCATGTACAGTATATCTGGGATTGTGAATGTTTTCTTTCCAGAAATATGTTGTGAATGTGTAAGCGCATGCGCATAATAAATATTAATAGTGGCTGTTTGTTGTAAAATGTCCATATTCAATTATACTCGTACTTCGCGTTTTTTAGCCCCTTTTGATGTTTCAGGGTTATGACGGACGTCTCGGTCACCCCAATCAATGAAAAAATAGACTAAAATTTCCAGTTAACAATAACAACTTGCAGTTTAAAATAACACCAGTAACTTAAGTCACTTTGGTTTAAGGCGTTTATTAGAGTGACGTATCGGTGCATTTTATCTGCAAACCACTTTGAGAAACATAATATCCAGTTTTTAAAAGTGACTTATTGGGTAATCGATGACAATTATCTGCTGTAGTTTCATCTCAGGGACCTGTGCCCCAAATTACAGCTGACGAGGTACAAACAGCCATAACAAAAATAAAAAATGGGAAAGCTACAGGCCCAGATGACATCCCAGCGGAAATCTGGAAAATGCTGGGGAAGCCTGCTGCAGAATTCCTTGCCACGCTCTTCCAGCTGGTCACCGAAAATAAACTCCCACATGCATGGACAACTAGCATTACAGTCCCAATCTGGAAGCGTAAAGGTGATGTTAATGATTGCTCGACTTATCGGCCTATTAGACTCCTGTGTCATACATTGAAAATATTGAACGAGTGTTGGATAGGAGGCTCAGAAATATTGTCACTGCCACACCAAATCAATGCGGTTTTGTTGAAGGTTGCAGCACCACTGATGCAATCTATGCCACACGCTTCTTGATGGAAAAGCACAGAGAGAGACAGAAGAGTTTACACATGTCATTCCAAGATCTATGAAAGGCCTTTGACAGAGTCCCACATGACCTTATCTGGTGTGCTCTTCGTTCCCATGGGGTTTCTGAAACCTACATAAAATGGGTGCAACATCTTTATTGAAATGTAACTAGTGTAATACGCTGCCCAGCCGGAATCTCCCCGCCTTTCGATATCACCGTCGGTGTTCATCAAGGCTCTGCACTATCGCCACTGTTTATCCTCGGCATGGATACGGTTACGGCTGACATACGAACACCACACCCTTGGACCCTTCCTTTCGCAGACGACATTGTACTTGTACAAGAAACACGCCTTGAACTCCAGCATCAAGCGCTAATATGGATGGAAAGGCTGGCTGCCTATAGACTGCGCCTTATCATCCAGAAGACAGAATATCTTGAATACGGCCCGCAAACCGATTGCACTGTCCAAATTTGCGATCAAGGTCTTCCGAAGACAAATGAATTTAAATATCTAGAATCGGTTATCACGTCAAAATGATGATGTCACTTTAGATACTCCGACGAGGGTAAATGCGGGCTGGCTCAAATGGACGTCACTGGTGTCCTCGGCGACAAAAAGATGCCTAAATACCCAAAGGCAAAAGTTTATTAGACAGTTGTACGTCCGGCAACAATTTATGGGGCAGAATCCCACCCAATGACAAGAAAACATGAACAGGCTCTGCACACGATGGAGATGAAGATGCTTCGTTGGACACTTGGACTGACTAGATATTACTATGTCAGAAATGCAGATGTCCGACAACAATTAGGTGTCACACCAATTACGGAGAAAGTGAGGGAAGCTCGTCTCCGTTGGCATGGCCATGTTATGAGAATGCCGGACGACTCCGTCGCCAAAAAAAAGCTATCAAACTGGACCCAGGTGGACTGCGACCACGCGGACGACCTGGATCGACAACATTAAGACCGATATGCACGATGTTGGCTTACAACCTGCAGATGTCATCGACAGGAAGAAATGAAGATGTAGTAGAGCAGCGGACCCCGTACTGGGATAAACGCGAGGAAAGAAGAAGGAATAAGGGGGGACCGGAAGGAGCTCAACATCGGAGAAAACATGATGAAACCTGCATAACCTCTGTAAATAACCACACATTTAGGGTCAACTCTAGCAGCAGGACTGGTACAAGATGGACAGAAGAATGCAAAAGGCAACACAGTGAGTTCACGTAGAGATTTTGGGAAAGCAAAAGTCATCAAGCCAACTAACAAGTTCAAACGCGCTCTATGAATGGGCATCAAGGAAGAAAAAAAAGAAAGAAAGAAAGAACGAAACATACGAAGAAAAATAGAAAGAAAGGAAGAATAAAGAACGAAACATAGAAAGAATGAAAGAAAGAACGAAACATACGAAGAAAAATAGAAAGAAAGAAAGGAAGAATAAAGAACGAAACATAGAAAGAATGAAAGAAAGAAAGAAAGAAAGAAAGAAAGAAAGAAAGAAAGAAAGAAAGAATAAAGAACGAAACATAGGAAGAAAAATAGAAAGAAAGAAAGAAAGAAACATAGAATGAAAGAAACAAAAAGAAAGAAAAATAATCAAAATTAAAATTACTAAAAAAAAAATTAACTTCTAACTAGAATTTTAAAAATTTAAACTAATTAAAATTAAAATTTGTTGGTTGGTTTCTTAGTTTAGCGGCAGCGACAACGCGGTCATGTAGCCCCGTGTACTTTGTGTGTGTAGAATCTGTATTATAACAGGTGTTAATTGTGATGGCTGTATTAGTGTGTGTTATCTGTGGTGCTGGTAAGGACTGCAGACGATCAATTTTTCAAGTAGTTCCTACTTTTGATACCAAATGCTACCGTCCACGACACCTAGCTGCGGACTTGGCTACTAGATGCCATCACAGCCAGCACCTGGCGACTAATGTTGAAATTAATATAGCGTTATTATACTAGCCTACAAATTTTACCTTCCACAAGTGTAGTTAGGGAAAGGTTCTTCTTCCTGCCATAACTCTGGGACCACCGGCTCTACTTCCCTCCGAAGGAAGGCAACGCCACAGAAGCCGCCAAAATTAAAATTAAGGCCATGGCTACCTCCTTCCCAATCCTATCCCCAATTTACACACTAGTACAGCTAACACAATAACACCATGTCGCAAAGCCCATAAAATAAGCAACAACAACATTGTTATTGCAAATTGAATACGAAACAAAATGGAATATAACTCCTGAACACATTCGCTTCAGCACTATTTGCTCATAATGTGTTCATTTACACGGTAACTTAGTGCTTGTGCCTTGAAATGGATATCATATTTACTTCTGCATTGAAATGTGGTGAGAATATGCAGCAATCAACAATACATGGAGTTCCTTTGTAATGCTTTTGTGTACGCACGAGCCTTTCTTTTAATCTCACACGAAGGAAGAACTTTCTAACGTCACTTCCTGGTTATTTTTACAGGTCATATTCTCAACTTATCTCGTAATACTTTCTGGACTCAAACAGTTCTATGGATATCTACTCAGGATGGCCAACGAACTGACTGAGGATGAGAATTATCGATTTCTTGAGGAAGAGGAAAACAACCGAGATGGTTTCAACATGTGAGAATGGACTTGGCTATGATGTGGACTTATAGAAGACGACGTAGTGGACAGAGATAGATTTAAAGTAGTATGATGGTTTTCAGGACAATGGAAGAGCAGATGAGTAAAGGAAGACCCTACACAGAAGATCAAATAGGGGAAAGGATTAAGAGATAATGGCAGAGAATGAAGCCAGAGAGGATGAAAAATAGTGTCGAAATTGTCTCCATGTGCTCCATAGATTATTAGTAATTATTAATAATGATAATAATAAATCATTGTCACTGTTCCTCCCCTGGTTCGAACTATTTATCGCCAAACCATTGGTATTTTCTACGACGTGAAACTTAGTATTTAGTGTGCAATCGCAACACAACACGCTGACCCTGAAACGACAAGGTAGCCTAATCTCTACGGCTCTTATCAGTTGTAAGCTGACATGGAAAGAAACACTAACTTACGTGTCATATTTCTACTCCACTGTCAAGCATTCGAAATGAACTATCAAGTAGCAGGTGTTGCTTTCTTTCAGGGGCAAGACACATAACAAAAGGACGGCACGGAATCAGAGTTTCACTTACAAATGAATGTGCGTCGATGACCGTTATCCTGATAGATCTTCTTGCTGTTTCAAGTTTTGATATTAATTAGCTTGGAATACAGAGACTGATGTGATCTTTATCATTATGAAATTCGATGAATTTATTTGAGGACGCCTAGCGAAGACAGCAAAAATTTATGTGGAATCTTTAGTTACGAGACTAGATGAAGTAATGGTATTATGAAATTTTATGATTGATTTATGTATGTATTTATTTATTTATTATATAAATGGGATTTTAGGGTGAATGAATCTTGTTGAAATTATCCTATTTCCATATTTTAGTCCCTAGCCTCTTTCTCTTTTCTTTCATCTGAACTCGTTAACATTCCCTAGATTTCAAGAGGACTGACAATTTTGGTGCCTCTTTTCACGAAATGTTTAGCATCCGAAGATTTTAAGACAGTCCTCCCAGAAGTTTCCACAGGAAGAATTTTGTCTAGCGAGTCACTAACCTTGTTAAGGTTAACTTTCCGAGTTGTACTCTGTAGGATTTTGAAGAGCAAGACAGCCATTGATTGCTTTAAAAGGCAGACTGCTCAGCCTGCCAAGTCTACCACTGATCACATCTTAATTTCTGTAACTCGGCACTTCCTCATTAAATCATCGACCACAATACCCATGTTGGATAAGTCACATATTAGGAGTGGACTCTTTCATTCCCAGGCCACGAAGAATTTCAGTGGCCATCCTGCCACAAATATACACTCACTTATTATGGTATGCCGGGATGTTGTAAGTATGATCATTTCTTCCCGAGGCGTGATCATGCAAAAATACTTTTCAATCCCCCTACAAGTATTTATTTTATTGTCAGACAAATAGATCGCTTGCCACAATATAATAATTCATAAAAATATGAATTATCGAACTAGAAAAAAACATGAACACAATTAAGGAAGATACTAAAAATATCCACATCATAAACATACTATCATGTATTCTAAACTCCCGAGAAAAGGGCAGATGACCTCTATAACTAACTAAAACCATCCCGTAAAGAAAATTCATCGAGCAGTCTATACATACATACATTAATTAATTAGATAACTCATTCCTTCGTTTCCAACATACAGTATATTCAAGAAATTATACAACAAGGTTTAGTCAGTTGTAATAATGAGATTAATAATAATAATAATAATAATAATAATAATAATAATAATATATTTGAATAAAATAATGAAGCAACGCACATAATTGTCGGGATTAAACACACACGAACATTTAATGATTTTACACTTTTAAATAGAAAAACGTAAATAACAAAATATAAAATAGCAAGATTGAGAAATAGAGGTAAAAAGAACGTTAATTTTAGAGACCTAGAAATACAACGTTACTCAAACTTAGTTTTAAACAATAATACCACAGCAATCCAGTTGAATATATTGAAACATGGCCCTTGACCAAATAATGCAAATAACTTTGCCTTTGATAGCAAAATGTTTGTTGATATCCGTATTGATAGATGAATTAAAAGTTTTAAATATACACCAATACTTGAATTAAAATATATTTATTATATATTATAGTACATGTTTCGACCTGACATTGAGGTATACCACAGCCCAATTAAGAAAGGAAATACCAATTATTTTCCTAAGTAACTTATAGTGATGAATGCTTGATATAGTGATGATTGTTTGATATAAAAAAACAAGCGACAAATTGTATTTTAAAGAATAAAATAAAATAATAAAATGGATACGGTTTCTAAACAATGTATAAATGTAAATAAAATATAATATTTATGATGATGATAGTCGTTGTTTTGAGGGGCCTAACATCTAGGTTATCAGCCCCAAAATATATTATTGAGCTTTACTTTTAAAATTACAAAATACAGATAGAAAAAATTAATTTTGTAATATTCTGGAAATATAGTGTAGGCTACTGTAGTCTTTACAATGTAATTAAATAAACGTAAATAAAATATTGGGCTTTACATTAAAAATTCCGAAAATTCATATAGTATATTAAATAATTTACAAATAACAAGTGCAGAATATTAACAAATACGTTAACTGAGTTGCCTGAAAATGAGTAAAATGAAATCATCTTTCGAAATATGGTGTATCAAAATGTTTGTTCGTTTTATGTAGCCTGTGGTTATCGTCAGTTGTCAACCGTGTTTTGTAGCGGCAATTTGGAATTTAACCAACAAGTGTTTTAGTATTATGAAATGGGTCACGTGTAATAAAATGTGGATATAAATTCTTCGGAATGCAGTAAACAATATTAGGTTACGTATTAACCTTATATCATGTGTAAATTCTTCATATAACGTTGTACTGTATTGTTTAGTGCATGCAGACGTTACTCTCTTTAAACATTTTTTCTGCAACTTTTACATTCTTTCAAAATTTTATTTGTACAGTGTAGTTTTTCGCTCTGTTCTGAATTTGCTGTATATTTTGAAACGTATCAAATATGTATATTCATGTATGTCTTAACCTGATATTAAGCCGCATGATTCAGTGGTCTACATTATCTGCAATCTATATGTTTTTATTATTCTGTTTTAGCAAACCTTGTAGGGTAATTTAATAAATTAATTAAAATTCAACTTTTCACTGCGTTAACAGTTGCAATTTATTTTATTGTGAGTATATAGGGCTACATTTCTAAGAAATTGCATCTTCCTTCTGGTAGGGAAGAAAAAATACTCATTTTAGGGTTGACATTTTGTAAGAAATGGATGGCAGTTTGTCAAAATTAAAGTGGTTTTATTTTGGCATTTTCCAACAAATTTGTGCGTTTTTCTACTTTTATATTTATTATATTCATTTAATTTTATTAATTTTTCTGTTTTGAGATTTAATTTCTTTCCTGCACAATTATTTTGAAATTCCTTTTCATTCCAAAATTCAATTATTCCGAGAGAAAACTTCTTGGTAATTAAGAAGATAAATTATTTAGACATATTATTGTACTCATTATATAATTAAGAGACTGGAAAAGTAAAACAAAAAAAAATTGGTTCAAAGAAGTTCAAAATGATTTAGAAGAGTTGAATATTACAATGCAGCAAAATGCAAATAGAGAAGAAAAAAGGATTCTGAATAACTTACATCTGAGACTTACACAAAAAATTAATCAAGGAAATCAATATATCATATCTGATGAGAAAAGGGCAGCCAGGTCAGCCAGAATGAAGAGGTTTTGGGAGAGGAAGCAAGGGCGTATATACAATTTTTTCGGAGAGGGAGGGAGGGGGGGGGAGGGGAGGGAGGGAGGGGCGAAGGGAGGGGGTGGCTGGCCATCCTGGAAAATTGTGAGTATTCTCAGGGAATTGTCACCGCAAAATACCCAGAAATATCAACCAATATCTTAGAGCATATAACTTTGTGTAATTATTTTAGATAAGATTCAAAGATTATATAGCCTACAATTACAAAAAGTTGTAAAATACAACAAAACACAGAAATAAAATGTTATACTTAATGACATTTCTATTATGATCTATGGAGTTTGAATGGCAAATAGATAAATATTTGTCAATTTACTAAAGCAGAAAGGTAAAGAGGGTTTTTTAAAATTTCATTATTTTACAAGTTGATAATTTATTTCTCAAAAGTACCGAACTGTGGAATTCACAGTTTTCCCCTCACAAGGCTGAGTGTACCCCGTTCCAGCCCTCAGACTAGAATTAAAATTTCTTGGCAGAGCCGGGAATCGAATTCGGATCTTTGGGGCGGAAGCCAAGAATGCTATCCACTATACCATGAGGCAGTCTAATTTCAATCTAAATATTGTTTATAACTTAACCAAATTAACAATTATATTATGCTTTTACCAAAGCAACATGTTCTTAATTTTTATTGGCTTTTTTTCGGAGGGTGGGGGAAAGAAGATGACAGCCAAATTTCCTGTAAATCCAATTTCCTGTTAAGTACGTATATGCCTTAAATGTGTTTAGTTTGATTTAAGTGCTCCAATGTGGGCGTAAGCTTTTTAAGAAGGAAATAAATAAATAAATTAGGGGATTCTTACAGTAGATTACAAAATTCCTAGCCCTATTTTTAATTTATGTTAAAGGAGAAGTCGCTTACCCAAATGTCATTATCCCAGCACCATCATACTTCGCATATCCTTTTATTTATTTTTTAACACTTGTCACTTATCACAGACACACACGAAAACACATGCTCGAGACACAGATCACGCGGTAACATCACTCGCAAGTACTACTTCCCTTGGACGCAAGAATGGGACTGACGAAGCCCGCTGGTTGGTTCTCGCTCGCTGGCAACGAGCTGCGTGCGCACATTTGTGACGTAAGGTAAAGGCGCGCGAAGGGAAAGTGGATGGGATTCTCACAGGTAACAACACTCCAGTTCAATGTCGTGCACTAGATGCCTTGGAATCCGGTCAGGTTGCTCGATCACAGAATTGATTGGGACTTTTAAAAGATGTTATCTCTAATGGTACGAAGAGTTATTCTTCGTAACGCCCCTCATTTTCACACGCTGAAGGCCAATGTTATTGACCAAAACAGGCGAGAAGTATACTCAGTTTGAACGCTCTCACTAGGGAACTTCACTCAATTTATACAGGGTGTTTTAGGAGGAATAGTAAATATTTTAGGAGGTGTTAATATAGATGAATTGCAATAGAAAATCCGTATAACATATGTCCCATTTGTATTGCGTACCGAGATACAGATGTTGGTATGTAATCAGGGTAGTTGTTTCGTGTGTTGGCACACAGTTTGCTATGGGCAAGTTTCTTAGCCACCAAGATCCCCGGACCTTACCCCATTGAATTTTTGCCCGTGGGGATGGTTGAAAGGTGAAGTCTGCAAGGAATAAGTTAACACAAGAGCCGAGTTGGTCGTTCGGATTATGCATAGTGCAGCCCTCATCAAAGAACGCTAAGACGCCCTCCGAAGAGCTACACAGGGTGATATCAACAGAAGTGAAAAATGCATTGAAGTTGGTGGTGGAATTTTTGAAAATCAACTTTGAGCGTCCTCATTTGCCTTGACTTTACATTTGATTGGGTTAAATACTACCAGCTGTATCTCTGTATGCAATATAAATGAGACATGTTATATGGAATTTTTTTGTTGCAATTCATCTATAGTCTACTACCACCACCTCCTAAGGCTAGCATTTAAAAGGGCATTCTGCTATATCTGTAGACACATAAATGCTACATTGCACATATCGCTGAATTGCGCGCGCGCACACACACACACACACACACACGCGCACGCACACGCACACGCACACTTTTTTTTTCAAAAATCAAAATAGGTTAACAACTGAGATAAGGGTGTTCCTGAATAAACTAATTTTTTTTCTGATTTTTTTGTTACAATTTTTATAAATTTTCCAGATTTTCTAACCTCAAAATATCATCATATGGTTATCATTTAGTTCAGAATAATTTACTTCTTGCAAATCACGAGAATATCCACCATGGTCTTGCAAAAAAATAACGAGAAAATGCTAAGTATAATGATGCCTGATATTGTACACAATTTACAATTTACATGCTCAAGAGTACACAGTATCCTTAACGTCTCACAGTAAATCTACTATGCAATTTACTGCTCCATCATATACCAACTGACTGCATAGCACAGAACGTTACCGCTGCCAGTAATGCTGCGATCATATTGCGAACGCGTGGGAGATGGTTACATTTCATTCTGCGGTATATTCACATCATGTTGATGGAATCTTTCTCGCGCAGCACCACTTCTTAAGTGCTAGTTAACAGATACCACAGCCTGCTTCCAGTCGACCGACCGGGTCAGAGAATGGAATGAATGAAGCCCCCATCTAGCGGCGAGGATATGAACTGTGCCGGCTTCCGAAGACTGTCGCACTCCCCTGGAGCAATGGAATGAGTGGCGAGTGTTGCTGGAATGAAATTGTGACAGGGAAAACCGGAGTAACCGGAGAAAAACCTGTCCAGCACAAACCTCACATGGAGTGACCGGGATTTGAACCACGGACCCAGCGGTGAGAGGCCGGCGTGCTGCCGCCTAAGCCAAGGAAGCTCTAGCTAACAGCTACTTCGGACTAAAAGTAACCTCACTAACCAACTCGCGAACTTCTCCAATTATTTTACATGTATGGGTTGTCACCCTTGAGGTTCGGAATCGATACACGGCTCTGTCAGGAAACTTAATTCTGACCAGAAGGCAAGAAAGAGGTACACTCAGCCTCATGAGGCAAAACTGAGAAGATGTGAGTCAATTCCCACTTGAGCCATGCGGCTACGAGGTGCAAGAGCTCAACCAATCACGCCACACAGCTGTTCTCACATACGCCAAGCCTTTCCCTGTGGACAGTAGTAGTAGTTCATTCATTTAGCACCTTCGGCCAAGTAGCGCCGTGTATCTGGTTGTATTGTACATTTATTTGAGGGGCTTGGGACATATTGGTCATCAGCCCCGTGTATTTGGGCGTGTGTTAAACGTCTCGTAACTACTTTCAGCCCATATCCCTTTGAATTGGTAATGGATGTGTTGGTTCACGATGCGAAGAGAGTGGCGCCATAGAGCTAGAGCCGTGCGAGGATATCCGCATTCGCCCCGCATCCGCATGACTGTTATCGTCATCCGCCCCTCATCCGCACAACTGTTATCCGCATGAGGTGCATATTAAGAAACGGAACTGGTTTGTTCAACTATTCAGTTAGCGCCACCTTAAACCGAATCGATCCCGCAACCGGGGGGATACAAAATCTAGAGCCCAACCTACCTCACCACTCAGCTGTTCGCGCCATAGTAAAACCTTTCCTTTTAGGGTGATGAATTATATTTTTTGCCAGTGAATAATCCCCCTCCCCATTTTCCAGAGTGACTCAAGGGGCAATATTTTCAGCTAGTCCTCATGGGCCGTCGCAGTGGGGAAGCCTATAACGGGTGGGTAAGCCAAGGGAGGGATGACATAAGGAGAATTGATGAGGGGTTAATCCCTCTGTTCATGGTCTTTCCATTAAATGAATGAGAGGAAGTGACCTTCCGGCCATGTGTCGCGTCTCGCCCCAGTTATTGCTGCAGGTGTAGTTGTATGGAATATTGCTTCATTTATGGCAGAGGAATTGAAGTCTGCCCTCAGTGGCATCCCTCTTCCCCAGCTTGCCCCAGGATTGCTTAAGGACATCCGACTGCCACACTTGCTTCTTATCGTGATTACACAAGTGTGTAGTGGTCTGCGGATTACTTGAATACATGAACAAAGCGACCAGCGAATTAAGCGACCATCACAAAATACGTGAACTAAGCGGCCAAGCTACCCTGACTCATGGAATACCTGAACAAAGCGACCATCGAATTAAACGACCAGAACGGAATATGCGAACTAAGGGGCAAGCTACCCTGACTCATGCACATCACATCGTCCGAAGTCATTCAACCGGGGTTTTCCCAACCGGTTTATAGGTAGGCTTGCCATATTTTTGGTGAGTGAAACCGGGACACATTAATATGTGCTGGCCCTATCGGGGGGTCTGAGTGGGTATGGAATACCCCCCAGTTGACGGGATTTAAATAAAAATAGAAGAAAAGAACCATGAGTTTTAAGCCTTCCTTGAAGCCTCGCAAGTGACGGGAGGGGGAATCTGGCACCCTAGATTGTTAGTTCTACACACCTTTTAAAAATAAAAAAGGAATTTTTGCTACATAAAAACATATAATTTTTCCTTTTTAGTGAGATTTTTTTCTGGTCTACCATCTAGAAAGAAGGGTTAATAAAATACAATTTTAAAATACTTCACAACATTGTTTAATTGAAAAATTAACAAGAGTTTAGTGCTTTTCAGTCGGTCAACACGAATGTACCCAAAAGAGTTGGGTTATGCCCTAATCCTGAAATAAATTATATGAGATTAATAAAACACTAGGATGACCAGTTTCGATCGTCAAGCGATCATCATCAGATCCATTACACTTAGGCTACAAAATCTATGTTTGAAATACAGGTGAAAATATTTACAATATGTACAATTATTTAGTTGCAGTATTGGTACTGCAACTGTCAGTGTATGCTAAATGCAGTATATATGTTAGGTGAAATGCTAAATGGTGATAGCTATCCGTAGATTGTACTTTAGAGAGATTATATGGTTGTAAACTATGGTTAAACTATAAAATTTTAGGCTAACTACTTATCTGATTGTCTTCCGTATAACAGCTACTCGCAGTTTTCGTGCTCACTGGAACTCACTATGCGGTAGACTGCGGTGGTTATCTTAACGACTGGTTTTTCCCTGCTTTCTCCCCCCTGCTCCTACGTGCTGTGGGGAGTGATAGCGATGTGTTTATGTGAGGTGTTGCCAACCTAGATAAGATGTATGTTATTGAATGAGGTGGGTCTACAAGTATTAAAGACCGTGGATTAGCCCTCGCCACGCGTGGAGCATAACCCATTCGAACTAAGCGTTGACGGTCTTATGAGGACGTCCCGGCACCTTTAATACTGCCGCGAATATGGGCCTTGGTTTATTGCAGAAGAAAAGTACATCGTACACCTGATCCAGATAACATTTACCTATTAATAACCCCCTAATTTCCCCCCTTTTTTATCTAGCTTGGCTGTGTCGCTAAATTGTGTTTTGTTTCCGCAGGGTGTGTTTTTTAGTAGCGTGAAGAGGGGTGAGCTCTCCATGAACGTGTGTTCATTTAGATTGTTGGGATTGTTTCGTTTGGCTAGGTGTATCTCGATTGCTTCCTTTATGTCAAGAGCTCTGCCTTTCGATTCGTGATGGATTATTTTAAGGTCCGACTCTATGTTGGTAAAGCTGTGCCCTGCGTCACACATATGTTCGCACACGGCTGAATGTGTTCCGTATCTTATCGCATTCCTATGTTCATTATAACGTGTGTCTACTCGCCTTCCACTCTGCCCGATGTAATTGGCTTGACAATCGGTGTCTTGGCACGTTATAGAATATACCCCTGACCTTGAATACGGGTCACGTTTATTTAGATTACTATTTAGGAGGTGCCTAGCGGTTGTGTTTTTCGTCGTGAAAGCTATCTTTATGCCTTGCTTTTTGAATAGGTTAGTGATTTTATATGTATTCGCATTCACATAGTTGAAACGCGCAATTTTTTCCTCATTATTGTCCGGTTTGGGAATCGTTTTATCTTTATTTTTATGTTTGGCTATAATTTGATTTATTTTGCTTGGCGAGAAGTTGTTTTCCTTTGCTATTTGCATAATAGTTCTTATTTCCTTATTATAGTTGTCTTTTGACATGGGTATGTTTAAAGCTCTGTGCGCCATTGAATTAAAACCCGCTAGTTTGTGCGTACTGGGGTGATTAGACTGATTGTCGATTGCATGCGAAGTTTGTGTTGCTTTCCGGAATATGGAATATGAAAGGTCGTTGTCTTTACGTTCAATAGTTATATAGTTATATAATAAATTATCTCGATATAACTATTGAACGTAAAGACAACGACCTTTCATATTCCATATTCCGGAAAGCAACACAAACCTCGCATGCAATCGACAATCAGTCTAATCACCCCAGTACGCACAAACTAGCGGGTTTCAATTCAATGGTGCACAGAGCTTTAAACATACCCATGTCAAAAGACAACTATAATAAGGAAATAAGAACTATTATGCAAATAGCAAAGGAAAACAACTTCTCGCCAAGCAAAATAAATCAAATTATAGCCAAACATAAAAATAAAGATAAAACGATTCCCAAACCGGACAATAATGAGAAAAAAATTGCGCGTTTCAACTATGTGAATGCGAATACATATAAAATCACTAACCTATTCAAAAAGCAAGGCATAAAGATAGCTTTCACGACGAAAAACACAACCGCTAGGCAACTCCTAAATAGTAATCTAAATAAACGTGACCCGTATTCAAGGTCAGGGGTATATTCTATAACGTGCCAAGACACCGATTGTCAAGCCAATTACATCGGGCAGAGTGGAAGGCGAGTAGACACACGTTATAATGAACATAGGAATGCGATAAGATACGGAACACATTCAGCCGTGTGCGAACATATGTGTGACGCAGGGCACAGCTTTACCAACATAGAGTCGGACCTTAAAATAATCCATCACGAATCGAAAGGCAGAGCTCTTGACATAAAGGAAGCAATCGAGATACACCTAGCCAAACGAAACAATCCCAACAATCTAAATGAACACACGTTCATGGAGAGCTCACCCCTCTTCACGCTACTAAAAAACACACCCTGTCGGAAACAAAACACAATTTAGCGACACAGCCAAGCTAGATAAAAAAAAGGGGGAAATTAGGGGGTTATTAATAGGTAAATGTTATCTGGATCAGGTGTACGATGTACTTTTCTTCTGCAATAAACCAAGGCCCATATTCGCGGCAGTATTAAAGGTGCCGGGACGTCCTCATAAGACCGTCAACGCTTAGTTCGAATGGGTTATGCTCCACGCATGGCGAGGGCTAATCCACGGTCTTTAATACTTGTAGACCCACCTCATTCAATAACATACATCTTATCTAGGTTGGCAACACCTCACATAAACACATCGCTATCACTCCCCACAGCACGTAGGAGCAGGGGGGAGAAAGCAGGGAAAAACCAGTCGTTAAGATAACCACCGCAGTCTACCGCATAGTGAGTTCCAGTGAGCACGAAAACTGCGAGTAGCTGTTATACGGAAGACAATCAGATAAGTAGTTAGCCTAAAATTTTATAGTTTAACCATAGTTTACAACCATATAATCTCTCTAAAGTATAATCTACGGATAGCTATCACCATTTAGCATTTCACCTAACATATATACTGCATTTAGCATACACTGACAGTTGCAGTACCAATACTGCAACTAAATAATTGTACATATTGTAAATATTTTCACCTGTATTTCAAACATAGATTTTGTAGCCTAAGTGTAATGGATCTGATGATGATCGCTTGACGATCGAAACTGGTCATCCTAGTGTTTTATTAATCTCATGTAATTTATTTCAGGATTAGGGCATAACCCATCTCTTTTGGGTACATTCGTGTTGACCGACTGAAAAGCACTAAACTCTTGTTTACTAAGGCAACACTGAAAATATGGCTTCAAACACAACAATGAAAAATTAATATGCCTACTATTTTTTGAAAAACCAACTTTTTCCTAACTACAAAAACAATTACAAAAACCATTTTTTTTTGTCAAACTAAAAAACAATTAATTAATGAGTTAACAATGTTAATCTTTGTTTACAAAGTAACCGATTCATTGAGGATTCATAAACACATAAATCCATTACTCTTTACATCTCACTGTCGTTTACCGGGACATTGATAAAACCGGGCGGGACACCGGGACAAGAGCAAAACACCGGGACTGTCCCGGTCAAACCGGGACGTATGGCAAGCCTATTTATAGGTAGACTCAGCATGCATGTAAGTGAAATTACAACTGAATCTGGAAGGAAAGCGAAGAAAACTCAAATACAGAAAAATGGATGCGGATATTGAAAAAACAATGAAGAAGTATGAAGAAACGGGTGACGTAATGGCATGTCTCCAAACCCTCTCCTTCCTTCAAAAGTTGGATTAAGTTCACGATCATGAAAACACTCTGTAAATGTATGTTTATATATCTGTAAATATTGCTTTTTAAAACATTACAAAAAATATACTGACGACGCTGTTTTAAAGCTGATTTTAAACACACCTAAATAATAGAAACGTATTTCTATCATTTAGCCAGTCCAAAGCGTGGATAAAGTGTGATGGAAATCAGTGTTTAAAAAATGTACTGTTGAAGCTATTTTAAAGCTGATTTTAAACACACCTAAATAATAGAATAATAATAATAATAATGTTTTTGGCTTTACGTCCCACTAACTACTAAAATTCCGTGGTGGTCGCTTAGTTCGCTGGTCGCTAAATTCACAGAAGTGTTGACCTTCGATGAGCAGGTAAAATTTCGTGATGGTCGCTTAGTTCGCTGGTCGCTAAATTCGCTGGTCGCTTTTTTCGCGACACCGGATTACTTTGTTGGTGACTTACTTGCCTTGCGTAAGGCACTAATTACCCATGCAAGACAAATGGTCATCTTGGATATAAGAAGTCTTGCCGTTAATGAATACAGTTTCAAAACTGCCATATCTTCCGCAATTACTGACGAATCGAAGTGATTCCTTCGCTCGTAAATACCTAAATATCAATGCTGTCAAATAATTTGTCTCGTGGCTCTTGAACGAGAGATTAACGGTTGCGTTAAACCAAAACAGTAGGTAATATAGGCCGAAGCTGGGACAGGGGCAAATGGGCAAGATGGCCGCCGCGCGCAACCAGCCCTATGTTATTGTTATGGAGGGGTCAGTCATAGCTGGGTCAGGGGCTAATGGGCAATATGGCCGCCACGCCCTGAGACGGTCAATGACGTCACAGGGAGAGATCGGCTGTGTAGTTGCCAAATGGAATATTTATTATTATTATTTTATTATTATTATTATTATTATTATTATTATTATTATTATTATTATTATTATTAGGTAATTATTAATTGATCATGTATAATTAAGACTAGCCTTATATTATCCACCTTTTGGTGTAGTGGCTAGCATTCTTGGCGGTCATTCCTGAGGTTCGAATCCCAGCTCTGCCAAGAAATTTAATTTCTGGTCTCAGGAGTGGAACGGGGTACACTCAGCCTTGTGAGGCAAAACTGATAAGAACTGGCTTTTGATTCATACCTCAACCATTCTGCCTAACCCAACTTCACCTAACCTCACCTAACCTAACCTAACCTAACCTAACCTAACTTAACCTAACCTAACTTAATATTGCAAGCAAAAAAAAAAAGAACAAAAAGTGTAAGAAAAAAAAGTAAGAGCAAATGTACGAGCACAAATAATAAACTTAGTTAGAACCTAACCTAACTTAACCCAACCTAACCTAACCCACACAAACCTCATTTAAAGATTTTACATTTTACATTTTAACATTCTACATTTTAACATTTTAGATTTTGATTAATTCATTTTACATTTTTAAGATTTTATATTTTATATTCTTTTTTTTAGATTTTAAATTTTAAATTTAAGATTTTTTGATTTTAGTTTTACATTTTACATTTTTCGAATAGAGTAAACTACAAGGTCACATACCTAACCTCACCAAACCTAACTTTACCAAATCTAACTTTACCAAATCTAACTTTACCAAACCTAACTTAAGCTAATCCAAAGGCTAATGCACATACACAAAGTATATAAGGGCACATGCAACTATCCTTATGCTAGTCTTATAGGCTACTGTACAACATGATCACTACCCCAACCGGGGTATTTTTATATCATTTTGTTGTTTACTTATTTGTCAATTTTCCAATTTCCCATTTTCAGTTTTTTTTAATGTCAGTTTTAAGTTTTTCAATTTCATAATATGGAGACATGGATTTTGCATTTTGTTGTTTACACATTTGCCAATTTTCCAATTTCCCATTTTCGTTTTTTTTAATGACAGTTTTAGGTTTTTCAATTTCATAATATGGAAACTTGGATTTTGCATTTTGTTGTTTACACATTTATTAATTTCACAATTTCCCATTTACAGTTTTTAAAATGTCAGTTTAATGTTTTTTCTATTTTGTCAATATGGAAACATGGATTTTCCAATTTGTGCTTTACATGTTCATTTTGCATTAGGAGTGGAGAGTGGTGGGTAGTAATTAAAAATGTACAAGCAGTGTCCATACAATATTTTTTATTTTAAATACATGTACACTATTTACACATAATACATTTTTATATATATTCTTTTTTTTGTTATAAATTGTACAGTTGTTTTTATTTTGTTTTATATTTATATTTATTTTTTGATTATGATTACCATTTTTTATTTTTGTAGTTTTATTGTTTTATTTCCTAAATTGTTTTATGTATTTGCTAGTTGCAGGCAGAAGATTTTGATATTCATAACTTAACTCTTTAAGCATGGTCAATGATTGAGTAATGACCATAGGCATGTGTACCTATACCATCAGCATCAATCACTCTTTTATCATCACCAGGACACAAAGCAATTTTGTTTAGTCTTATAGATGATATGTCATGTTGTTTAGAAGCGAAAATGTTCATTGGTATTCTTTTTACATTGTTTTTCATGACACAATCCTTATAATCTTGAAAGCTTATACAATTTTTGACAACACCTTTGCTAATACCTTTAATCTTTTTGATTTCTTTACCATTTATGTCTAAAGCGTGCATTTTAGCTCTAAGTCCAACAAATGCTTTTATAATTTGTCCACAAGCCTCGTCTTTAAATTTCCCCAACGTTTTCTTGTTTGATGTAGAGTAACATATGTGATTAGTAGGATAATCTGATGTGTCCAGGTGTTCTAGGAAATCCAACTTTCTTGATATACATCTGGGGTGTTAATCAAATAAATGAACGAGTCGGTATCCATATACATGAGTTTAAGATGGTTCATTCCATAATAGGGTAGCAGGACATCATAGTGGTGGGAATACATTAGAGTTTTTGAAATATCCAGTATACACATTCCAATATATATAGGCTTATTGAATACAATGTTACGTTTAGCCATGTGGAAAGCAGCTAGATTAGGACCATAAATTGTTCTGTCGATGAATGTTGGTTTAGCTATTAGCTTTTCTGCCTTTTTGCTGTCAGTCACAAGACGTATGTCTATTCTTTTACGGATATTTTTCATTGTTTTCCCAAAAATGGCATTGTTGAATAATTTGTACAGATTTTTCTCAAAATCATTTTTGGCTTGTTTTCGAAGGTTGTTATTAAAATCAACGTATGCCTTTAACCAAGGTCTTTGTTTAAACTTCAACACACGATGAATTTTTTATCAATTTTATTCCATGATCTAAAGCCTGTTTTAATGCCATGTAGTGAACAACATATCGCCTTCGATTTCCAAGATGAGGAATTAGTTTTTTCAGAGACGAATCCTTAGGTTGTGTACACTCTGGTAGGAAAGGTAAATCGTTGTGTAGATCATGAAGGTCAGATGGGTAATCAACATCAACGTCTAGAATGTATCCCACAGGATCGTCTTTCTTTAGTTTTTATAGATCAACAGTATCTGGAGAAACCCACTGAAATCCACCATAAGGAAGGGAGTGGCACATACCCACCCGTATTGGTTGTTGGCATCCTCATAGGTAATAAACTGCGATGGTTTCTCAGAATCATAGGTTTCCATGTATTTATTGTTAGCTTCAGCATACCGATGAGACACCTGGCATATGCCTCCACGTATTCCAGACTCGATTAGAAGAATCTGATCGTAATCCTGTACAATTCCAGTTCAATGCCGGTGTAAAGGAGCATTGCCTCGAAACTTAAACCAGGCGAAGTAAAAAAGTGTGCAGCATCCACTCGATGTGTTTCTAGTGTTTTGTTTCTAAACGTTTCAAAGCTGTCTGCAAGAAGGAGTACATCTGATGTTAGGTAGAGGTCACTATATTCCCCTAGAGTTTTAATGTTGAACTGATTCCAGACATTTTTGGCATGTTCATAGTCTTCTTGACTAACATCTTCTTGACTTAATTTGTTAAAGAATGCCTCTTTTGGAGGTAAACACGTTTCACTTAACTTTTCCCATGAGTCAATGTAGTCATAACAAAATACCCCTTTACGAGTCATGAGCATTGCATTTTCTTTTCCAAAGTACTTGTCTGTTTCAGGGTATGATTTTAAGTTGGAAACTAAGTTTTCCAAACTACTCGGCATTAACCGAAACGTGTCCACAAATCGAAGCTTAACGTTTCCTACATATTTGGTAAAGGAAATGTACTTTTCTTTGGAGTTAGCGATAACATCCACTCTCTCAGTAGTACATCCCAATTGCTTTACAATAAAATTTGCGTCGTAGCCACTCATATTATGTAGAAACACAGGCACGGGGTACATGTTTTACACCTCAAATTGCAGTTATTGTGAGCACTTCCACGGTACTCCCCTGTAATGTGGCAGTGGTCTCGAACTTTCCAGTCCTCTTTGGTAAATGGTTTTTGACACAAATAACAGGTTTCAGAACATTGGAACTCTGATTCTTGATCCTGAGTTAAGGCCTTTGGAACATTTAAGCTGTAAAGTCGAACAATTTCATTAGCTATTGAGATCAAACAGTCCATAAACTTTTCTGCAGCGTCAGGTCCACGATAAATAACAGGTTGGCTTGGAAGGTTTGTCTTTATGTGTTCCACAGCAGGTGAGGTTTAACGTATATACCAAAGCTCATAGGAACATGACTCTGGTATGGCACTGTATAACGTGCTTCAGGATTGGGTAAATATGTTAGATATGGTAAGAGTATACTTTCAAAATCTGCATAGATAACGTAAGGTATTCTCAGCATTTTTCAACATTTAAGAATTTGACAATGGGGTTCTTAATAGGCATTTCAACCCTAGCAATGTCATGCTGGACACACAAAGCTCTATGTTCTTTCAATTTTTCCATTCCTTGTTGACCATATCGATTATTGAAGTGAGTAAAACACCGTTTACACGTATATATCTTATTTCCATGGTGAGTAATTGGATGTCCTACTAGTTTATCAAAATCTTTGATAAAGACGTAGTGGTTCTGGCCGGATGATGAACTTAGCAGAAGGAGGTCACGATGGTATTGCAGCTCTTGATCCACAACCTTTAGAGGAAACAATTTATTGTCTTTTTTCAGTCCAAATTCATTTATGGATATGTCGTTGGCTTTCTCAAATTTGGGAATGTCAGCTAATGACGTAGGAAACGATATCACTGAAAAATCATACTTGTTTTCCAGGGCCTTGTATTTACTAACGCGTTCAGCTTTCGTTTTAACCAGTTTTGCTAAAATGGCATACATAAAACACCTTTCATCCTTTAAGTTTTGAGGATTAATGCAGGCTTTTCTTGCTTTTATAGCTGCTGGTAATGGAATATATGTGCTACTACGCAAAGGATTGTACTTATTTATTTATTTTCAATCGTACTCCTTCCACTGCTAACAAAGCCCAATTACTGCCTTTTAGCTCAGATTCCTCCATTTCTGTAGTTAACTTTGTAAATTGTGTTTCCAAGAAACTACTTAAGTCCGTTTCCAAAAATAGGGCCTGATTTCGTGTTTTAAAAGCACGATCTGTAATTTCATTGGTAGATGTATGAATGAATCTACATTCAGCCACAAGATTAACTTTTATCGACTTGTGCATTGCTAGTTCTTTCTGCATAGCTTGTATTATTTGCTGTCTGGACTCTTTAAGGTATGAATTTAAATCCTTGCACGTATCGCAACGAATGAAATAGGATTTAAGACGACCTTTAAAAGATGTCTCATATTCAATAAGTCCATTTTTGTCAGGGACCAATGACAGTAGGTAATGTTTTGTAGGCTCAGATTTTTGTCTTTTAGCTGCAGACACAACATTACAACATTCTTCATGACGACGTCCATTGTACACATTGTTGAATGTACTACCACAGGTCTTGCACTCATGAAATTCACCACACGATACTTCATGTCGCTTCCTATGATAGTCTCGAAGAAAAGTCTTTCCACACTCTTTACACACATAGCTAGGAATGGGTTCTTCCATTATGAATGTTGATTTCTGCAAACAGATGCTTACTGCGTATCACAGGGCTAGAGGTTGGTCGGTGAGACGGTCTTTCACGATGTGAACACCATGAGAGGTAGTAGTCAACTGGTGATATTCTTGTTAAGGGTCCTCTAATATACCCCTAGTCTAGACCAACAGCTCTTTACAGCGTATGACAAGGCTGTAGACTGGACAGTGAGACGGTCTTTCACGATGTGAACACTGTAACAAGTAGTAGTCAACTGATTATATACTTGCTAAGGGTTCTCTAATATACAATAGTCAAGACCAACAGCTACTTACTGTGTAGTACAAGGCTGTACAATAGTTGTTTTGTCAATCTTTCACGATGTGGTCACTGTGAGTGGTGGTAGTCAACTGATGATATTCTTGCTAAGGGTCCTGTAATATACCCCTAGTTAAGGGTAACAGCTGCTCACTGCTTATGACAAAGCTAAAGACTGGTTGTTTCAACGGTCATTCACAATGTAAACACTGCGACAGGTAGTAGTCAACTGAACATATTCTTACACCATACTCAAGGTTATCAGGTACTTACTGCATATCAAAAGGCTGTACACTCATGTGTTAGACAGTCTTTTTTTTGTGCTAAAGACCCTCTATATTCCCTACACAAGGCTATACATGTTAGTTCTAAACACTTAATGGTTAATTGTATAATAAATTTAAATACACAGCATATACGAGCACGTTTTCACTCGGTAAAACTTTACCAAATAGTCAAATGTGACACGCAAAGTATATTGCCGCTATCTAGGAATGACTATGAGAACTACTTGAACGACCAGCATGCTACCTAGCGCTCCATTTCAACACTCGCTCACGGAACGACCAGCATGCTATCTACCGGTCAATAGCAATACTCCTCAACTACCAGCCTGCTAGCTATTGGTCAATATGACAACTCACTCAACTACCAGCATGCTACATGGCTTTTTTGTCAGTTTTTTTGTTGGCTTTTTTGTTGGCCTTTGTTGGCTTTTGTTGGCTTTTTTGTTGGCTTTTGTATTAGCTCTTTCATATTTGCTCTTGCTTGTGGGGGCTTATTTGGTCTTGGAAAGTATGTCAGTCCTTTTTTATGGCTGCAAAATGCTTACAGCCATGTTTGTAAGCAGCAACAACAACAACAACACACACATTTCAAAAAAAAAACCAAAGTACTCTAATGTTTATCAATGACTCAACTCTTACTCTTACCTCTATCCCATGCATAGTCAAAAAATTAGTGTATTTTTCAATTTTTTCAAATATATTTGGAAAGTAGGCTATGTCATTAATCTAAAAATCCTGAAAAGACATATGTTAACTCCAACACCTACCTCTATACCACTCTCAGTCCAAAAATAGTGTATTTTTCAAATTTTCCAAAACATATTTCCGAAATGGGTTATATTTCCAAAATTAAAAAGTTTACAAAAACGTTTGTTTGACATAAACGAATGGCCTTTGTCCCCTCTACCGTCGTACCAAGTCCCAGGTCTCTAGGACAACAAACATAAAAATTTGAAAATGGGCTTACATTTCCAAAATTAGGAATTTTACTAAAACGTTTGTCTGACGTAAATCAGTGGTCTATACACCCTCTACCTGTAAACCAAGTCTCAGGTCTCTAGAACAACAAAAATAAAATTTTAATAATAGGCTATATTTCCAAAATTAGAAATTTTACAAAAACGTTTGTCTGACGTAAATCAATGGTATTTACCCCCTCTATACCCATACCAAGTCTCAGGTCTCCAGGTCAACAAAAATAAAATTTTAAAAATGGGCAATATTTCCAAAATTAGGATTTCTACAAAAAAGTTTGTTTCACATAAATCAATGGTCTTTACTCCCTCTATCCCCGTACCAAGTCTCAGGTCTCTAGGACAATAGAAAATGAATTTTGAAAAATGGTCACTATTTTGGAAACTAGGAATTTTACAAAAACGTTTGTTTGACATAAACGAAAGGTCCCTATCCCCTATACCAGTAAACCAAGTCCCAGGTCTGTATGACGAAAATGAAAAAAGTTCAATTTGGAAAGTAGGCGATTTTTCATAAAAACAAACATTCTAAAAAGTGTTCTATGGGCATAAAAGAATGGTCTCTATGTCCTTTATTTTTTATAATAAAACTTTTTTATTTTTTGAGTTTTTTTGAAAAAAGTTCAATTTTGAAATGTTTATATTTTGGAAACTAACAAGTATACAAAAAAGTTTGTTTGACATAAATAAATGGCCCTGACCCCCTCTACCAACAAAATAAATGTCAAGTCTCTAGGACTAAAACTGTACAGTAGGGGGTAAGGCCGGTTCTAACGCACCTATTTTATTTGTACCCGACTGTACATGTTAAAATGTGTGAAGCAGAACCGGCCTTACCCCCCCCCCGTTCCGTTCCGTGAGCGAGTGTTGATATGGAGCGCTAGGTAGCATGCTGGTCGTTCAAGTAGTTCTCATAGTCATTCCTAGATAGCGGCAATATACTTTGCGTGTCACATTTGACTATTTGGTAAAGTTTTACCGAGTGAAAACGTGCTCGTATATGCTGTGTATTAAAATTTATTATACAATTAACCATTAAGTGTTTAGAACTAACATGTATAGCCTTGTGTAGGGAATATAGAGGGCCTTTAGCAAAAATAAAAGACTGTCTAACACATGAGTGTACAGCCTTTTGATATGCAGTAAGTACCTGATAACCTTGAGTATGGCGTAAGAATATGTTCAGTTGACTACTACCTGTCGCAGTGTTTACATTGTGAAAGACCGTTGAAACAACCAGTCTTTAGCTTTGTCATAAGCAGTGAGCAGCTGTTACCCTTAACTAGGGGTTTATTACAGGACCCTTAGCAAGAATATCATCAGTTGACTACACCACTCACAGTGACCACATCGTGAAAGATTGACAAAACAACTATTGTACAGCCTTGTACTACACAGTAAGTAGCTGTTGGTCTTGACTATTGTATATTAGAGAACCCGTAGCAAGTATATAATCAGTTGACTACTACTTGTTACAGTGTTCACATCGTGAAAGACCGTCTCACTGTCCAGTCTACAGCCTTGTCATACGCTGTAAAGAGCTGTTGGTCTAGACTAGGGGTATATTAGAGGACCCTTAACAAGAATATCACCAGTTGACTACTACCTCTCATGGTGTTCACATCGTGAAAGAGCGTCTCACCGACCAACCTCTAGCCCTGTGATACACAGTAACCAGCTGTTTGCAGAAACCAACATTCATAACGGAAGAACCCATTCCTAGCTATATGTGTAAAGAGTGTGGAAAGACTTTTCTTCGAGACTATCATAGGAAGCGACATGAAGTATCGTGTGGTGAATTTCATGAGTGCAAGACCTGTGGTAGCACATTCAACAATGTGTACAATGGACGTCGTCATGAAGAATGTTGTAATGTTGTGTCTGCAGCTAAAAGACAAAAATCTGAGCCTACGAAACATTACCTACTGTCATTGGTCCCTGACAAAAATGGACTTATTGAATATGAGACATCTTTAAAAGGTCGTCTTAAATCCTATTTCATTCGTTGCGATACGTGCAAGGATTTAAATTCATAGCCTACCTTAAAGAGTCCAAACAGCAAATAATACAAGCTATGCAGAAAGAACTAGCAATGCACAAGTCGATAAAAGTTAATCTTGTGGCTGAATGTAGATTCATTCATACATCTACCAATAAATTTACAGATCGTGCTTTTAAAACACGAAATCAGGCCCTATTTTTGGAAACGGACTTAAGTAGTTTCTTGGAAACACAATTTACAAAGTTAACTACGGAAATGGAGGAATCTGAGCTAAAAGACAGTAATTGGGCTTTGTTAGCAGTGGAAGGAGTACGATGGAAAATAAATAAGTACATTCCTTTGCGTGGTAGCACATATATTCCATTATCAGCGGCTATAAAAGCAAGAAAAGCCTGCATTAATCCTCAAAACTTAAAGGATGAAAAGTGTTTTATGTATGCCATTTTAGCAAAACTGGTTAAAACGAAAGCTGAACGCGTTAGTAAATACAAGGCCCTGGAAAACAAGTATGATTTTTCAGTGATATCGTTTCCTACGTCATTAGCTGACATTCCCAAATTTGAGAAAGCCAACGACATATCCATAAATGTATTTGGACTGAAAAAAGACAATAAATTGTTTCCTCTAAAGGTTGTGGATCAAGAGCTGCAAGACCATCGTGACCTCCTTCTGCTAAGTTCATCATCCGGCCAGAACCACTACGTCTTTATCAAAGATTTTGATAAACTAGTAGGACATCAGATTACTCACCATGGTCATAAGATATATACGTGTAAACGGTGTTTTACTCACTTCAATAATCGATATGGTCAACAAGGAATGGAAAAATTGAAAGAACATAGAGCTTTGTGTGTCCAGCATGACATTGCTAGGGTTGAAATGCCTATTAAGAACCCCATTGTCAAATTCTTAAATGCTGAAAAAATGCTGAGAATACCTTACGTTATCTATGCAGATTTTGAAAGTATTCTCTTACCATATCAAACATGTTTACCCAATCCTGAAGCAAGTTATACAGTGCCATACCAGAGTCATGTTCCTATGAACTTTGGTATATACGTTAAACCCTCACCTGCTGTGGAACACATAAAGACAAACCTTCCAAGCCAACCTGTTATTTATCGTGGACTTGACGCTGCAGAAAAGTTTATGGACTGTTTGATCTCAATAGCTAATGAAATTGATCGACTTTACAGCTTAAATGTTCCAAAGGCCTTAACTCAGGATCAAGAATCAGAGTTCCAATGTTCTGAAACCTGTTATTTGTGTCAAAAACCATTTACCAAAGAGGACTGGAAAGTTCGAGACCACTGCCACATTACAGGGGAGTACCGTGGAAGTGCTCACAATAACTGTAATTTGAGGTGTAAAACATGTAACCCCGTGCCTGTGTTTCTACATAATATGAGTGGCTACGACGCAACTTTTATTGTAAAGCAATTGGGATGTACTACTGAGAGAGTGGATGTTATCGCTAACTCCAAAGAAAAGTACATTTCCTTTACCAAATATGTAGGAAACGTTAAGCTTCGATTTGTGGACACGTTTCGGTTAATGCCGAGTAGTTTGGAAAACTTAGTTTCCAACTTAACATCATACCCTGAAACAGACAAGTACTTTGGAAATGAAAATGCAATGCTCATGACTCATAAAGGAGTATTTTGTTATGACTACATTGACTCATGGGAAAAGTTAAGTGAAACGTGTTTACCTCCAAAAGAGGCATTCTTTAACAAATTAAGTCAAGAAGATGTTAGTCAAGAAGACTATGAACATGCCAAAAATGTCTGGAATCAGTTCAACATTAAAACTCTAGGGGAATATAGTGACCTCTACCTAACATCAGATGTACTCCTTCTTGCAGATAGCTTTGAAACGTTTAGAAACAAAACACTAGAAACACATCGAGTGGATGCTGCACACTTTTTTACTTCGCCTGGTTTAAGTTTCGAGGCAATGCTCCTTTACAGAGGCATTGAACTGGAATTGCTACAGGATTACGATCAGATTCTTCTAATCGAGTCTGGAATACGTGGAGGCATATGACAGGTGTCTCATCGGTATGCTGAAGCTAACAATAAATACATGGAAATCTATGATTCTGAGAAACCATCGCAGTTTATTACCTATGATGATGCCAACAACCAATACGGGTGGGCTATGTGCCACTCCCTTCCTTATGGTGGATTTCAGTGGGGTTCTCCAGATACTGTTGATCTATAAAAACTAAAGAAAGACGATCCTGTGGGATACATTCTAGACGTTGATGTTGATTACCCATCTGACCTTCATGATCTACACAACGATTTACCTTTCCTACCAGAGTGTACACAACCTAAGGATTCGTCTCTGAAAAAACTAATTCCTCATCTTGGAAATCGAAGGCGATATGTTGTTCACTACATGGCATTAAAACAGGCTTTAGATCATGGAATAAAATTGATAAAAATTCATCGTGTGTTAAAGTTTAAACAAAGAACTTGGTTAAAGGCATACGTTGATTTTAATAACAACCTTCGAAAACAAGCCAAAAATGATTTTGAGAAAAATCTGTACAAATTATTCAACAATGCCATTTTTGGGAAAACAATGGAAAATATCCGTAAAAGAATAGACATACGTCTTGTGACTGACAGCAAAAAGGCAGAAAAGCTAATAGCTAAACCAACATTCATCGACAGAACAATTTATGGTCCTAATCTAGCTGCTTTCCACATGGCTAAACGTAACATTGTATTCAATAAGCCTATATATATTGGAATGTGTATACTGGATATTTCAAAAACTCTAATGTATTCCCACCACTATGATGTCCTGCTACCCTATTATGGAATGAACCATCTTAAACTCATGTATATGGATACCGACTCGTTCATTTATTTGGTTAACACCCCAGATGTATATCAAGAAAAGTTGGATTTCCTAGAACACCTGGACACATCAGATTATCCTACTAATCAGATATGTTACTCTACATCAAACAAGAAAACGTTGGGGAAATTTAAAGACGAGGCTTGTGGACAAATTATAAAAGCATTTGTTGGACTTAGAGCTAAAATGTACGCTTTAGACATAAATGGTAAAGAAATCAAAAAGATTAAAGGTATTAGCAAAGGTGTTGTCAAAAATTGTATAAGCTTTCAAGATTATAAGGATTGTGTCATGAAAAACAATGTAAAAAGAATACCAATGAACATTTTCGCTTCTAAACAACATGACATATCATCTATAAGACTAAACAAAATTGCTTTGTGTCCTGGTGATGATAAAAGAGTGATTGATGCTGATGGTATAGGTACACATGCCTATGGTCATTACTCAATCATTGACCATGCTTAAAGAGTTAAGTTATGAATATCAAAATCTTCTGCCTGCAACTAGCAAATACATAAAACAATTTAGGAAATAAAACAATAAAACTACAAAAATAAAAAATGGTAATCATAATCAAAAAATAAATATAAATAGAAAACAAAATAAAAACAACTGTACAATTTATAACAAAAAAAAGAATATATATAAAAATGTATTATGTGTAAATAGTGTATATGTATTTAAAATAAAAAATATTGTATGGACACTGCTTGTACATTTTTAATTACTACCCACCTCTCTCCACTCCTAATGCAAAATGAACATGTAAAACACAAATTGGAAAATCCATGTTTCCATATTGACAAAATAGAAAAAACATTAAACTGACATTTTAAAAACTGTAAATGGGAAATTGTGAAATTAATAAATGTGTAAACAACAAAATGCAAAATCCATGTTTCCATATTATGAAATTGAAAAACTTAAAACTGACATTAAAAAAACTGAAAATGGGAAATTGGAAAATTGACAAATGAGTAAACAACAAAATGCAAAATCCATGTCTCCATATTATGAAATTGAAAAACTTAAAACTGACATTAAAAAAACTGAAAATGGGAAATTGGAAAATTGACAAATGAGTAAACAACAAAATTATATAAAAAATACCCCGGTTGGGGTAGTGATCATGTTGTACAGTAGCCTATAAGACTAGCATAAGGATAGTTGCATGTGCCCTTATATACTTTGTGTATGTGCATTAGCCTTTGGATAAGCTTAAGTTAGGTTTGGTAAAGTTAGGTTTGGTGAGGTTAGGTATGTGACCTTGTAGTTACTCTTTTCGAAAAATGTAAAATGTAAAACTAAAATCAAAAAATCTTAAATTTAAAATTTAAAATCTAAAAAAAAGAATATAAAATATAAAATCTAAAAAATGTAAAATGAAATAATCAAAATCTAGAATGTTAAAATGTAGAATGTTAAAATGTAAAATGTAAAATCTTTAAATGAGGTTTGTGTGTGTTAGGTTAGGTTGGGTTAAGTAAGGTTAGGTTCTAACTAAGTTTATTATTTGTGCTCTTACATTTGCTCTTACTTTTTTTTCTTACACTTTTTGTTCTTACTTTTTTTTTGGCTCGCAATATTAAGTTAGGTTCGGTTAAGTTAGGTTAGGTTAGGTTATAACTTAGTTTATTATGTGTGCTTTCACATTTGCTCTTATATTTGCTCTCACTTTGAGGTTAGGTTAGGTTAGGTTAGGTGAAGTTAGGTTAGGTAAAGTTAGGTTAGGTAAAGTTAGGTTAGGTAAAGTTAGGTTAGGTAAAGTTAGGTTAGGTTAGGTAAAGTTAGGTTAGGTTAGGTTAGGTTAGGTGAGGTTAGGTTAGGTGAGGTTAGGTTAGGTGAGGTTAGTTTAGGTTAGGTTAGGTGAAGTTGGGTTAGGCAGAATGGTTGAGGTATGAATCAAAAGCCAGTTCTTATCAGTTTTGCTTCACAAGGCTGAGTGTACCCCGTTCCACTCCTGAGACCAGAAATTAAATTTCTTGGCAGAGCCGGGATTCGAACCTCAGGAATGACCGCCAAGAATGCTAGCCACTACACCAAAAGGTGGATAATATAAGGCTAGTCTTAATTATACATGATCAATTAATAATTACCTAATAATAATAATAATAATAATAATAATAATAATAAAATAATAATAATAAATATTCCATTTGGCAACTACACAGCCGACCTCTCCCTGTGACGTCATTGACGGTCTCAGGGCGTGGCGGCCATATTGCCCATTAGCCCCTGGCCCAGCTATGACTGACCCCTCCATAACAATAACATAAGGCTGGTTGCGCGCGGCGGCCATCTTGCCCATTAGCCCCTGTCCCAGCTTCGGCCTATATTACCTACTCAAAACCTTCCTTACCTTTTTAATGTACTGTAATAATAATAATAATATTAAGAATAATAAGATGAATCATCCAACTCTCAGGCCTGAATCGTGCTGCAAACAAAGAAAATCTCTAAATTGCGAAGAGCCTACAGAATCACATAGAACATTTAGGTTATAATAAGAAATCCATCTCCCGTAAGGTCGCGGGTTCAAACCCGGCCGAAGTCCCTCAGTATGCCTTCCTTCGGAGGGGAAGTAAAGCCGGCGGTCCCATGTCATAGGTTTATGGCATGATGAAGATCCTTCCGTTACACTTGTGTGAAGCTAAATTATAGGTTATATTTGACTAACGCTCTTAGGTTCCAACGTTCATCTAGGACCAAAGTTCAGAAATAGTTGGTCGTTGACGGTGGCGTTTGGTAGCAAACGTTGGAACTACTTGAAAATCTAATGTCTGCAGTCCTCACTTGAATTAAAATTAAAAACAGATAAATCACACTAATACAGCCATCACAATTAACACCAGTTATCAGACAGATTCTACACACACCCAAAGTGTACCAGGTTGTGTGTTCAGGTCTAACAGCATTGTGAGTTTGCCATGGTAACTACTGTCGACCAAAGTATTGTGTGTACTCGAGTTTGAAGGTTGTTTGTGAAGTAACCAATAGACCTACATAAACTCCAATACCATCAATATTTTCGTCGTTCTATTTTACGTTAGTTCATGTAGGTTTGGATTTTTCAGTTTATATTTTAATATTTGTTATCGCAGTTGAACACAAAAAGTACCCGTTTTTAAGCGTGTTTCAACCATGCGTCACATTTAAGAATTATTATCTCAAAAGCCCGTCATCAGATCAAGTCCAAATTTTAACACAATATACATTGGAATGTTGTATAACTGGTTTATTAATTTCACAATTTTGTGTGTCCAAGAAACAAAGTTGTTATCATTGTTGTAAGGTAACTTTTTCTCGGCTCAGGGTGGTTGGAAAATGTAGTTCTTGGTTGCGTTGTAATCATACATCAAAAAGTTATGCTGTATGACTGTGAAATACGTAAATTAATTCACTTATTTTATATCGGTTTGTATTTGTACGAGGAAATAACACATGGTTCTCCAGCTAGCCGCTCCGGTTTAAGCTGTACAGCGTTGCTGAGATGGAGCCCATCACTTCCGAGCGAGACGCACCATGATGCGTGTGGACACCATTTCGGCAACGCTGTACAGCTGTTCCCAGACCGGCTAGCTGGTGAAACATGTGTTATTTCCCTGTAGAAATACAAACCGATATAAAATAAATGAATTAATTTACGTATTTCACAGTCATACAGCATAACGTTTCGATGTATAAGGATTACAATGCAACTAAGAACTACATTTTCCAACCACCCCGAGCCGAGAAAAAATTACCTTACAAAAATGATAACAATTTTGTTTCTTGATTTTGAAATTAATAAACCTGTTATATAACATTCCAATGTATATTGTGTTAAAATTTGGATTCGATCTGATGACGGGCTTTTGAGATAATAATTCTTAAATGTGACGCATGGTTGAAACACTCTTAAAAACGTGCACTTTTTGTGTTCCAACTGCGATAAAAAAATATTAAAATATATATTAAAAATTCCAAACCTACATGAACTAACGTAAAATAGAACGACGAAAATGTTGATGGTATTGGAGTTTATGTAGGTCTATTGGTTACTTCACAAACATCCTTCAAACTCGACTGCACATAATACTTTGGTCGACAGTAGGTGTCTGAGGTCTGTCGTTGAACACGGTAAGTGAGCTTTTATTTGTTGCCATGGTAACAGTAAGTTATCTGTCCACGCTAACGCCAGATTGACCACTAGCCCAAAAACACATCCATGTTAAAAACCTCTCTGGATAGGTGCTCTCAGCGCCAGATTCGAACCTCATCTCTTTGAACGGTGCAGCTAACCACTTTTCGCACTTAACTACGGAGGTAGGTTTGTTTGTACGCACGCTACAGCGTGTTTTGTTAAGACCTGACTGGGCGATTCTCGGGGGATCAGACATGAGTTTACTCTCTGTTACGCAATGTTATGTCAATGCGGTTTAGCTGTAATGAACAATGCGAGTGCAGCCCGCAGGGGATGCAAGCGGAAGGGACGGACGGCGGCGCCGTGACTTGTAGCCCTCCTACCGCGTCGCCAGGCACAGTGAGATCACGTAGCTGTGATTAATTGTCCAGCGTTTATAATACCAAGGTCGAATGGAGACCGGACCACCTCAAGCGAGCTGTTCTTGCTAGCAACAAGATGGATACCAAGATTAACACCACGTCAAGAAAAAAGGAATAAAAGATGGCAAATACTTACACAAAAACCACATCAGTAGAAGATAAAATATAAGGCTTGCAAACGCCTTCTTCCTCATTTACGCCTTAACATGATGCTCTTTTCTGTAAATGAAGGGTTCATTCCAAAAACCAGACAGGTCCAAAAATTGGATAAATACATTATCTTTCTCTTCAATGTCAGCTGTACGTATAGATATTATTGTGTCTCCAAGAAACGGAGAGGTCGGGTTATATACGAGTGTGAAATATTGGGGATTCTATTAAATAATACAAATCCAATGCTTTGCCAAAGCTTTTTCAATTGCCGGTACCTGGAACGTTTGGCATTCAAAAAAAATTATACGAGCCTTACAGTAGTCGCATATGTTGTGTAACATGTGACATGTTATCCTACTTTGTGTGTCCAGGGAGCGCAAATCCCTTTTTGACATTGAACTCCGTTGGTCATTGAAATTACTTGGATGACTCCAGTGCCAAATCCTGACCGGGGCAGATGACCTCGTAGTTCCGCCCCTTAAAACAACAATAACTAACAAATCCTGACCGTAATGAATCATAATTGTTATTTGACGTGGCGGCAGCAATCCACTGCCTACTTGATGCGAGCTGCGCTCTATACCGGCCTGTTAGTGAACCCATGCCAGCGATGTTATTGAAAATGGCCTCGTTTTGCCGATCAGCGCACTGCCAAGTATAGGCGCGATTAAAAATTAGGTCTGCGGAAGGTATATTAAATGTGTTTCTCCCAGTGATATGTTTAGACGAACGAAGTTTCAATTATTGTTAGTAGTCTGTGTTAATATACAGAATTTCTACGTTGTTTGGAGTGTGTGTTGATGCAATATAGATTCCACATAGCCACATGGCTGACAGTACATCGGGTGCTTACATTAATTAGGAATACAGCAAAAGTATGAAGATTTAATAAATCGTAATTGTTTTCATCAAATATGATAAAATGAATATTTTCACACAAAAGAACGACAACTTGAAGATGATTTATTGTATGAATATCTTAAACGGGGTCTCCAAACCTTGAACTAAACTGTATGCGATATACTTTCCCCATAGCCACATGGCCTACAGTACGTCGTTGTACCGATCTCCGGCATCACGCGCGCTCATTATTTCCGTCCAATGCACTTCCGTCCCATCCATTTCCGTCCCTTTTCCAAAATCACTCACACAAAAATGTCCAGCTACCGAGTGGAAAGATGTTACACATCAATAATGATTAATTGTACTTTGTAGGATTAAAATATTTTGCATTTCTGAAGTCAACTAAGATCTTGGCAAAAACCAGTCTAGTCCTAAGGTTTTTCAAGGTTTTCTCAACTATCCTCATAAAAAGTATGGTTGGTTGGTATTTCCTGTATGTGCAATGTAAAGCTGTTAGTGAGACAACAGAAGGTTTAAAAGCAATTTTTATTTATTCAACACAAATGAAGCTATACTATTTTTAGCCTATTTACATTTTATGAAAAAAAAAAAGGGCTTACGAGATCACCTTTTGTCCGTGTGTGCGTATGTGTGTGGTGTGTGTGTGTGTGTGTGTGTGTCCCTAATACATTCTAAACGACTGGAGCGATTTCAATGAAACTCGGTAAGGTCACAGCAACATTTCGACCGACTCCGACAGTGCCCTTCAAATTTTATTACGTCTCACCAATCCAACATGGCGGCTGTGCGAAATATTGCACTATTACTGATACCACTCTGAAATTTTGTACGGTGATAAAAGGCACTATTTTTTCATAAATGAAAATTGGCAAAAAAAAAATAGTCAAACATTGCCATCTCTTTGAACAACTGAATAGCGTAATTCGTATCGCCATAGAGATTAATAATGTATAGTAAATGGTTCTATGGACTATCACAAGAATAAATAAGTCTACATTCAAATGGCATTGCCTCAAACAATTGGGATGAGGAAATTCAAAGGCGTAGCAACGAACCGTTTCGTCAATAACACTAATTGTTAAGAAGATCGAAAGGCGACGTAAAAATTCGAATTTTCCGAATGAACCGGAAGGCTTTGTAGGTACTGTATTCCTGTAGTATGTTTTGTTTCCGGATGATCGGTTAGCCTAACTTCAAAGCACGATTATTATTTTTTATTATATTTGAATTGCAGCCAATATCCTTTTCTTATTTCTCTCCTCAACCTGGCGGTTGGTGGGTAGCATGAATGTCTTCGTCCAAAGTTCTTCTATCATGAGCCCGCTGTTTGATCAGGTGGTACGGACATCTTCCTCCGATGTCATCAAAGAACTCTGCTCTTAGTCGTCGTCTTCCTGCCTTGCCTTGCATTTTCCCTTCAAGCAGTGTGATATACCATGGTGAATGCCGGAGTAGGTGGCCTATCCAATTATTTCTTTTTTTTTTATTGTTTCTGTCAGATTGAAGGTTTCTTCTGCTCTTAGAACCTCGTCATTAGTTAGCCTTAGGGTCCAAGGTATCCGTAGCATTCGTCGCCAGCACCACATTTCAAATGCACATAATCGTTTCTTGTCGGCCTTCAATAGTGTCCATGCTTCGCAACCATAGGTCGCAATGCTCCAAATGTAGCTTTTAATGAAGTGCTTTCAGACTTGTAGGGATACGGCTTTGGATGTCAGGAGACTTCTCTTCTTGTTGAAAGCTTCGAGAGCGAATATCCTTTTCACATCTCGCATTAGAAGTAATAATGCTTCCCAAGTACTTGAAAAGATTTACTTGAGCCAATCGTTCTCCTTCCAACCATACATTACTGTTCTCGACTACATTTCATTATCTTGGCTTTTGTTTTGTTTTGTTATGGCCAATGGCCATAGCGGGGGAATTAGGTTGAACGCCAGTAGGCTCCCCATCAAGTTCAATTTCAAGTAGTTCAAACTTTGGCCCCCAGAGATGCCACTGTCACTGACACTAAGCGGCGAACGTTGGAACTTGAGAGCGCGTTTCTATCCGAATAACCTACAAATTTAGCTACACACTACCAATTGTAGTGCTCGCCGGCTTTACTTCCCCTGCAAAGGAAGGCGAACAGAACGGTATAAGTTAACGTTCTTAAAAATCCGAAGATTTCGGGCAGGTTTGAACCCGAGATCTTGGACATAGCAGCTCAGCATGCTACTGATTACGCTACTGAAGCCTTTTATTTTAATGTTTCTCTCTTTGACACTTCCTAGCATTCTCCTATCTTGCAACGCTAATCCCGACTAAAGCACAATGTAACAGCAGCCCTCTGTTGGGATCATAATGGTTGAAGCCGTACGCGGAGGCGGATATCTGTGGATAAACCCGCGGATATCCGCAAAATTTTTCGCCATACGTATATACTGTAGTTTGTATGGCTGGATTGATAGCGGATAAGCTGTGGATAATGTTAGGGTTTAGAATAAGTTACAATCCGAATTTGTTGAATATCAGTGGGCCTATTAGAACCCGGATGTTTATGACATATCTTTCCGTTATGTTCTTTTCATGATTTAAGCTAATCTCATCCAAATTATGTCATTAACCATAATTAACACTTTGGACTGAAAAGGGTTGCAATTCTGGCGATATAACATTCATTTTTAACATAGCACATGACATACATAACCTAGGGGAACGAGTTTCTCCCTCAAATGTTTAAATGTGTTTGCGGGGCGGATGCGGATAACAGTATGCGGATGCGGGCTGGATGCGGATAACGTTTTGTTTATCCGCGCAGGGCTCTAATTATGGTGTCATATGAATAATGGGAAGTGAGATGGTGTTAACTCTATTCCATCCACGCCGCTCTACATCTGACATTTCGTCGTAAAGGTTAGAGCGGTCACAAAGCTGGCTGGCGTCTATACGCAGCTGTACATTGACTTTATTACGTTTGCATAATAGGTCAAAGATTGTGCTCGAGCAAGGTAAACTTGTGTGTGTGTGCTTCCAGCGATGCGTTCAGACAATGAAGAGCAGCTTTTAAGAAATTGACAGGTAACATTGGCGGAAGACTACTGTAGAAAGTATTTTAAACTAGGTAGTCACGTAACTATGGGGGTGATTAGGGGGATCAAACACCCCCAGAGCCGAATAATTTAAAAAGAAATGGTATTTAATGATTTTTTTATTTTGAAGAAAAGATAAAACTAATTTTTGGATTGATGGCAAACGATTACATTATGTACGTTTATACGTACAAATTTGAGAACATTTAGGTTTACTTGTGCTAAATATTTAGTGTTAGACCAACCAAAACTGTTTATTTAGGAGCTATTGCACATTGGGGTGCAAATAAAACGTATCAATTCCTATCGAGATCAAACATTGATTGTCTTATTTCCCCCCCCCCACACACACACACACACACACACACACACACACACACAAAGCAGAATGCAAAAAACCGAACACATTAAAAATGGCATTCCGTAAAGGAGCAAAGCAGGCGAGAAATGATATCTACCTCGATCAGCAATCACTACAAATTGTGAAGATATTTAAATACCTGTGCATTACACTGCAAACTGATGGACTCATACACACGGTACACATTAAAGACAAAGTAATAGCGGCTACGACAGCAATCAATGACATTATTCAATTTAAAAGATTTCTCTAGAAACAGCTATGAAACTATTTGAGGCAAAATTTATGCCCATACTCATCTACGGGATTGAAATCAGCAACTTAAAGGACATTGAAAAGGTGAAAGCAACATGCCTCTCTAAATACACACTGTCGAGGCTTGTCTACGAGCTATCTGAAGAAAATGAAAATCCACAGCCTGCTTCCACCGACCGGGTCAGGGAATGGAATGAATCAGGCCCCCAACTTGCGGCGAGGATATGAACTGTGCCGGCTGACGAAACCTGTCGCACTCCCCTGGGTAAATGATTTAATGAATGACGGGTGAAATGAAATGATAGTGGAGAGTGTTGCTGGAATGAAATTTGTGACAGGGAAAACCGGAGTACCCGGAGAAAAACCTGTCTGCCTCCGCTTTGTCCAGCACAAATCTCACATGGAGTGACCGGAATTTGAACCACGGACGCAGTGGTGAGAGGTCAGCGTGCTGCCGCCTAAGCCACGGAGGCTGCCGAACTATCTGAAGAAACTATGCTATTAGAAGATCTACGCTTGAAAATGCTACTTGCGCCCACGCCGGCCTACAAAGAGGTAGTCAGAGAACACACAGCAAAGAAACAAGATGTTCAGTAAAGAACATATAGCCTACTTTCTCCTAAATGTATGAGTATAGTTATAACTCGTTATTATCAAAGAGTATAATAAAACTATTCTTTGTTGAAGACCTTAGAAACGATTTACCTCTACCAAACGCCACAACCTAGATAAAAACTGCTACCATCATTGAAGAAAGAAAGAAAGAAAGATAAGAAGTATATCAAGAATGTTATGGATCTGGAGACATAATCGACCGGACTGGCTGCGTGGCTCAGTGGTAACGTTCTCGCTTGCTGGGCCCTAGGTTGCAGGTTCGTATCCTGGCGCAGTCAGCTGGCATTTGAGGGTGCACAAATGCGAGGGAGCCGTGTCAGTACATTTACTGGCACGTTAAAGATCCCCTTCGGGCCAAAATTCCGGCACCCCGGTGTCTCTAAAAGCAGCAGTAGTTAAAAGGGATGTAAAACCAATAACATTATTATTATTATTATTATTATTATTATTACATATACGACCTGCCGTGGGCAACATCCAACTTTGAGTTGAGGCATGTCTTTACACGTCTGGTTGTGCATGGCTTTCACAACCCTAATTGAATTAACAAATCTTTCCATGACCCTACAGAGACGTGTGTATACAAACTATGTGGATATTTTCGATTGCTATTTGCGTGAAATAAAAGTAGTAATTAATTACCTGAACTAACACCAACGGCTTGAATTCAGTTACTATGTGAAATCGTTTTGTTCTTTACTTCAAATAACATTTTCAAGTAACGCAAAATAGGCTGTTACAAACCCTTTAAAATATAAAGTAAAAATGTATCGTATTATCATCTTGTCATTCTTCAAATTCGATGCGCATAGAATGCCAATGGTATAGTAATCAATGGAGCCCCACGTAGACTAGTCGTGACATCTAGTGGTGAAATATCGAACAATATAATCCTAACAGAGCGAGTGCATTCTAGCGGCCAGAAGAAGAAACTTTTCAATAAAATCTGGAAGTTAATAAGTAGGTCAGCGTGCAGTTACCTTTTTGGCAGCTAGATGTCTCGAGTAAATCTGCTGGCGAATTATGTTTTAATTAAATATATATTTTACACCATAATATGCACAATATAACGCTTAATTTTAAAACGTCTGAGTCATTACAAACCAATAAACATATAACATTTCAAGCAAAAAAACTAGCTCTGACCGGGTTTGAACCATAGGAATTTGACCGATAGGCTAACGCTCTACCACTGAGCTAATTGTGTCAACGAATATCTTTCTATATAAAATGACTTACATAGAACCTGTTAGCAAATAATGATTTATACTAAACGATTTCATCACTGGAGTATATTATTTATATATAAAGCATTTCATACAAAGTTTATTTATTTTGTATCAGTACGCTATATTGCATGCAATACTTAAATTAGTGAAATATAAGTCAGGCACAAGATATCCGCTGCCATCTTGTCTTATTACTGAATCGGCTCAGCTTCTTAAAATCACGTCTGCACTATAGTATTACAAAATAAACTTTTAATTTCGAACGTGCCTCTTCCTTTAGAACAGTTAAAACGATTCTCGGCTCGATAATCGGAACTGGTGGGTCCCATGATATGGATTATAAAGTTTGCATAATTCGCACGGCCGCCATCCTGAAATGGTATGGCGGACGACCTTGTAGTTTGGTCACAAGACGCATCCTATACGAAGGTATGTTGTTACCAAATTTGGTAGAGATCGGATGATTTGGTTAGTCGTTATTTGATTTTACGTTTTGAACGTTTGAGTGGCCGCCATTCAGTTTTAGTAAAGATGGCGGCGATATAAAACATGACACTGAGGTGCCCTTTGCTTGTTCTACCTCTGTACCAAATTTCGTTCAATTCGGTTTCACCGTGTTCGAATTGATAGGGGGGGACAGACATTCAGAGTACACACACACACACACACACACACACACATACACACATACACACACAGACTCACACACAGACAGACACACTTTTTTCGCCCTGTGTTGATCTCATAAGTCTACTTTCATTTTTTGCAAAAATCGAAAGTAGGCTAAAAATATACTCGTATTTAGATGGAATTGTACACCACGGACTGGCAAGAAGCAAACTATCAGCTCAGACACCTCGTTACCATATATGCAGTACATGGTTTCCATCACAAGTGTTGTACGACCACACGCTTTCATGAGCCGCCTTGTTGTTGTTGTTTTTGAGTCTTCAGTCTTTTGACTGGTTTGATGCAGTTCTCCATGCCTCCCTGTCTTGAGCTAATCGTTTCATCTCTACATAGCTACCACACCCTACACCCTACACCCGAAGCAATCTGTTTAAGATATTCTAATCTTGGTCTACCCCTGCAGTTCTTGTCCTCAACCCTTCCTTCCATAACTAAGCTTGCTATTCCTGGGTGTCTTAGTATGTGTCCTACTAACCTATCTCTTCTCTTCATTAGCAGTCGCCAGAAACATCTTTCCTCTCCCACTCGTCTTAATACCTCTTCGTTTGTCACCCTATCTACCCATCTGATCATCGTTCTCCTGTAACACCACATTTCAAATGCTTCAATTCTCCTCTTTTCTGCTGCGCCAATAGTCCAAGTTTCACTTCCATAAAGCGCCACGCTCCAGACAAAGGCTTTCAAAAATGACTTCCTAATACCTAAATCTATATTCGATGTCAACAGATTCCTTTTTTGTAGAAAGGCTTTCCTTGCCTGAGCCAACCTACTTTTTATATCCTCTTTGCTTCGTCCATCACTAGTTATTTTGCTTCCTAAGTAACAGAAGTCTCCTACTTCCTTCAGCTATTCACCTGCCAATTTGATGTCCATAGAGGTTTCTGATTTATTTCGGCTACATTCCAGTATTTTTGTTTTAGATTTATTAATTTTCATCATATATTCATTCCGTCAAGTCCATACCATTCAAAACTCATTCAAATCCTCAAGCGTGTCGGCCAAGATGACGATATCATCAGCAAATCTCAGAGTTGAAATTATTTCTCCTTGAATCTTCACTCCCACTTTAAATGTATCTCTAATTTCCTTCATTGCTTGTTCAATGTAAAGATTGAATAGTATGGGTGATAAGTTGCAGCCTTGCCTTAAACCTTTCTGAATACCAGCTTCTCAAGTCCTTCAGCTCGAATGACTGCTGTCTGGTTTCTGTATAGACTGTATATCGCCCTCCTATCCCTGTACTTTATTCCAATAGATTTCAAAATGTCAAACAATTTAGTCCAATCAACGTTATCAAAAGCCTTTTCTAAGTCTACAAATGCCATGAACGCTCTCTTATTGTTCCTTATTCTACCTTCCAAAATCGTATGTGTGGTAAACTCTGCGAGAGATATCACGTGATGGGTTGTAGAGATAGAAACTGAGCAATTTCTCTAGGTTTGTTCCGTGTCTTGTGTGGGGGTTTCACCTAGGACACCAAGCTGGCTCATCAGCGAGATCTTTGTGTCCCCGCCCGGACCCCCCACAGGAGTAGCGAACTGCGCGCTACCTCCCTTTATATGAAGCACACCTGCACCTCTTTACTGGGAGAACTACACTGGTCAAAACAATTAGGGGATCAGGTGAGATATCATACACAAGATACATATGGTATAGTCTTTTATTCAGAGTTCGGTTACAATTGTAATTTGTGTGTGCTACAGTACGATATTGAGCTGTTTCAACTCTTTACTGGAGGTTTACATAGCGTTTACTTAGGGCGAGGCACTATGGGGCTACCATAATACTGAAAAAGTCATTCTCGTTGCCCTCTAATATTGTGTGTGATCACCTCGGACGGCCAGGACAGTTGCACACCTGCGTGGCATCGACAGTATGAGGTTATCAATCAGCTCTTGAGGGATATTTGGCCATTCTTCCATGAATGCAATATCCAGATCGGCAACCGTTGTGGGAGGTGCTGGTCTGGCTGCAATGCGTCTGTCAATTGTATCCCAGACATGCTCAATCGGGTTTAAGTCCGGCGAACAAGCTGGCCACTCCATTCGTTCAATGCCCTCGTCATCAAGCATGTTGTCCACCAGTGCAGCTCTGTGGGGACGTGCGTTATCGTCCACCAAAATGAACCCATCACCTATGGCACCAGCGTAGGGCACAACAAACGGTTGAAGGATCTCGTCTCGATACCTCTGAGCAGTCAAAGCGCCATTCTGAACGACATAGAGAACCATACGTCCGCCAATACTGACTCCTGCCCACACCATTCGTCCACCACCATAACATGGTGATGTTTCCTGCACATGCGTGGGATTGTTCCGAGTTCCACGTTCTCTCCAGACGAGGGAACGACGATTGCCCGGCTGAACACAACATCTTGACTCATCTGTGGTCCGAACCCGTTGCCATTCGTTATGACGCCAATCCTGATGTTCCTCCGCCCAGTATCTGCGGGCTAAACGGTGGCGTGGTTTTAATGGGACGCACACCATAGGCCTCCGTGCGTAGAGGCCACTTTCTCGAAGGCGATTTCGGACTGTTTGTGTTGATATTGCGGGTCCTGTTGCCACCTGGAGGGTGCGTTGCAGCTGAGTTGCATTCAGCCTCCTGTCTCGGCGGGCTGTTAACCGGAGATAACGGTCATCTCTTGCTGATGTTACCCGTGGACGACCTTGGCCTGGCCTTCTTTTAACGGTTCCTGTTGTCTGAAATTGCGTCCAGGTTCTGGAAATTACACTTAGGGACACTCCAATAGCTGCAGCCACCTCCCTCTGAGCCTGTCCTACTTCCAACCTTCCTATGGCTCTCCATGCAATTCCTTCGGGTAGGTCACGTTGTTGTTGCATTGCACTACCTGCTCACGTCACCATCTGAACCCAACTGCTTGAGTCATTCGTTTGGTAGAGTCAACACACGTCCCTACGAACCCCCTCTGTAGCAACTTTCTGTTATTACCACTATCTCGGTTGCCGTAATGTGGTTCTATCCACTCCGTAGAACCAACAGAAAGACGTCGAACCATTTTAGGCCATTCTGCCGATGACAATACGTCAGAACCTAGATATCTCAAATGATCCCCTAATTGTTTTGACCAGTGTCAAAGCTCAAGCAGCCATAACCTCCCTATGAAGGCTTCCAAAAAGATGGTATATTGGCTTTCACAGTCAGTGAATTAAAAGTCAGCATCAGCGGGCTCTCGGTGTGAATCAACTTGATCGATTATTTATCTAACTGGCATTGGATGCATAATTAATTTATTATAGACTATGTTCATGCTAAATTTCCCTTTCTTATCGGCCTTTCATGGCTCTACTTCCATCAATATCCCGCAATCCTCAAATTTTAAGGGTTGAGAGTTTTATCCATTATTCCTATTTTTTTGACCAGTTCTTTATAGTCAGTAGCTCACCTATTTAATTAGGGGCAGATAATCACCTGCACCGGACTTCACCTCTCACACGTCATTTTTAATTTAGCGAGTACTTAAAATCTAAAAATCCTCGCCAGTTAGCAATTAGTAAGGCTCTCTTCCAACAGAAAGCCCTAAACTTAAGAACCAACCATCTCCCTTCATAAATGTTTCGCCCAGCTTAAGTTAGCTTAATTCATAAAAATTAGCGTCTTGTTTGCAAACGCACGAGAGATATATTCCTCCGGATGGAGGAATTTCTAATTTAAATTAATGTTCTCGCACGTTCAGCTGCGGTATAAAGACGTGACGTTAAAATTTACTCCGTTCCCCACATTTCTAACGCTTGGAGAAAAGACGGCGTTGGCGTCGCGGCGCGTGTTTCCGGACGGGGAGAAAGACATGACAAGAAAAGAACGGAACGGGATACCATCAAATCTCAGGCGAGAACTGGTGGCACATTGCTTCCTGTCACTCAGCGAAATGTGTGCTACGTGCTCGGATTTGCAAGAACATGTCTTTCAAAAATAACTAGTTTTTCATTATGTACATTTCAACAGAAATCCTAGCATGCGGAAGTTACATTGCAAATACTCGTCTTATGTTTCTCAAGGGGAATGCAAATTATGAGTCTCAAACATAAAAATTATCCATGATAAAGAAAATACTGCTAATCAATTGCTCTGATAGCAGTTAATTCGGCTTACACCGTGTCGTTGTCTATAGAACGTCCGAATGCTTTATATAACACGCTTTAGGGACTGGGGCCACTTGACTGTAAAGCACACTCATATAGAATGCATTGTTGTTGTTTCAGTCTTCAGTCTTTTGACTGGTTTGATGCAGCTTCCATGCCTCCCTGTCCTGAGCTAATAGGTTCATCTCTACTAATAATATAATGCTATTTGTTTCAAGTCCCTTTTAACTACTCGCTTCGCTCGTTTTTATGAACATACTCGTGTCTTAATTATTGCCATTATAGGCTCGTTGCATAATGTACTATTTTAAAAGAACACAGGCCTGTTTGCCATCTCTTGATGAATACAGTACATTTGCATTTGTCAGTTGGCACAGGCTAGAGTAAAAGGTGGCTTTTCACCGATGTCTCAGTCTCACTCATGGCTGTGATTATATGGAAGCTACTGAGGTATGGGTGGTGCTTAGTAATGGCATTCGGGGCACCGTCAGTGCCTGTGAATGCTGTGAAAGGTTCTACTCATAGGGTTAGGACTACTGTTCTGACTCAGTGAGGAAAGCAATGGCAAACTACCTCACTCCTCTTCTTGCCTAGAACGCCTCAAAATAGCGCTGCCTTGGGTTTTTGTGGGTATCTACTCACATAACGTAACGGCGGTACTTTTTGAGGATCCAACCAGCCTTCGGGCTGACTACCTAACACACACACACACACACACATTTTCTATTTTACCTGCACGAATGAATGACTGTGAATCAATGATTAACCCTTCAGGAAATATACCAGCCACATATCGTAAAGACAATGTACGAGGGCTGGGGCATAAGTAATTGCAACCATTTCCTTTCCTGCAGATACCAGCTCGGTTGAACAATAGGACATATACAGATGCCAGGGCGAGGTGGTAACTAAATGTGTGAGCATTGATGAACACGCGAACATTGTGCCTCACATACTTATTACGGTACTGTACAGGACAATACTGTTTGCAGGGTGCAAACTAATTACCAACGACCGGCTTACAGCCAAGCACACCGCCTACATTACAGCACAGCACACAAGAAATAGTCATTACAGCACTGGGTCTGAGACCTTCAAAGTAGTCCCCTACAACGACCGCCACACGCTGCCAACGATGTGAGAGGAGAGGAATAAATCCCCCTGCGTTACCATTTGCCGCCCCATGTGTGAAGTGGGTCATCTGTTGTTGCACATCATTGGCAATGTCCTCTCGTGTCGCAATCCGCCGAGCACGTAGTGGTTCCTTTACCTTTGGTATGAGTTGGAAATCACAGGGCGAAATGACAGGAGAGTACGGAGGATGCTCCAAATATTCCCATCTCCAGCGTCGCAGTTGCCACCATACACTCTACTTTATGTGGCCGTGCGTTGTCGTGCAGTATTGTTGCACTGTCCACATGATCCGGACGCTTCTCCCGAACGCTACGTCGTACCTGTCGCACAACGAAGTCCCTGTAGTACTCTGCGTTCACTGTTCTGCCATGGTGAACGAAGTGGTACACTATAACAGCCCCAACGTCATAGGCAACGATCACCGTCTTTTTACGGGGGACAGATTCTGCCACCTTGGTGATCCAACATGGAGCCACTTTGCGGACTGACTTTTCAGTTGCGATTCATATGTCTTGGCCCAAAATGTATCGATGGCAATTATTCGTGACAGCGTGCTAGGTTGTCGGAGCATGTTGCATATCGCATCCTCCGATGAACTTCCGTCAGTGCATGCGGTACCCACCGCGATGCTTTTTTGCGCAGTTGTAGCTCCATCTGCAGTATCCTGCGGATGGTGCGTTTTTCGATGCCACTCTCCCTCTCGAACTCCAGTAGCGTCCATCATCGGTCATCCTACAGGAGCTACTCGATGAAGGCACGTACGTACCATGTCGCGTCGGTCCGCACACTGACAGGTCGTCCCGAGCGTAGCTGATCACACGTAGCCGTACTGTACGTCCTCGCTGAAACTTTCCTACCCACCATGCTACTGTACGGTATAGGAGGGCATTATTTTCAACGACTTCCACTATTTCACTCTGGCATTTCTCCCCCGGAGAACGGCTATTTTGATATAGGCGCGCTGGTCAACCATGGGTTACTACCACACTACTGATTTCACAGTGCTCGCTGTGCTCCCTACAGGAATCACAGAGCCATCTGTTGTTGTGAATACCCACCCCCCAGGGGCTCACATCTAAAGGGGACGTGGGTTGGCGACCACGGGACCCCAGCGGAGTCTGGCATTGCTTCCACTTACTTGTGCCGGGCTCCTCTTAGTCTTCTTTCCTACTGAGGGGCGTGGTGGCTCAGCGGTCTAGCTGTATGCCTCTCACCAAGGCGGTCCGGGTTCGATTCCCGGTCAATGCATGTGAGATTTTCGAAGTGAAATGCCATGTCCTGTGGTTCGTATTCCACGTAAAAAGGAGGTCCCGTGGCTCATGATCTCAAGATTAACGGTCACGTTAAACTACAAGCTTCCTTCCTTCCTTCTTCTTTCCTGTCGACCTCCCTTGGTCAACTCTTGTTCTTTCCCGACCCCGACGGTATTAGGGTGTCGGAGGCCAATGGAGTCTTTCACTTTCCCATCTTAATTGGCCCTTTTCTAATCTTTCCTGATCCCTCATTCTTCGAGGGGTCAGACCTCTTGTTTTCTTTTCATTATACTGTATTTTCCTTTCTCTTTAAGATTCCCGCACCTTTTTTTGCAATTGGCTTCCCGTGCATCTAAATTACCTTAAGCGATTTTTTGTAGGCATTTTCAATCTAAGTTGCAGTTTGAAGTCTTTTCGATCTAAATTGCATTTTGTAAGGATTGCTCTTTAGTAAGTCTTTCAATGTAGGAGGAGGCAAATTTCAATTGCATTTTGTGAGTATTTTGATTCTAAATTACAGTTTGTATGTATTTTCAATCTAAGTTGCATTTTGTGTTGCCAAATGAGTAGTTTGAATCTACTATACATTTTATAAACATTTTCAAATTCAATTTGTAAGTATTTTGAACCTCAATTGCATTTTGTAAGTAATTTCAATCTCTTTTGTATCTTGTAAGTATTTCAACTCTACATTGCATTTTGTAAGTATTTTGAACCTAAACTAGATTTTGTGCGTATTTTGCACTCTATTCCTTTTGTGAGTATTTTCCTACTAAATTCCCTTTTGTAAGTAAGACCATTCTCCATTTTGTGAGTCGTTCCAATCTGAGTTCCATTTTGTACGTATTTTCAGTGTCACTTAATTTTAGTTATGGTTTCCATTTCACCCTCATTTTAGCTATCACCCAGACCATTAGGGGCCGATAACCTAGATGTTAGGCCCCTTAAAGCAACAATTTATTAGCATCATCATCATCATGTTGTGAATACACACCATGCCTGCATAGCTTTCACACGACCAAGTACGGTATGTGAATCGCTCACATATCTGCAAAAGGTAAATAGTAGCAATGTCTTTTGCACCAACCCTCGTGTATTATCAAATATGCTGATAATTAATTATTTCAGCCACTGCACCAGTTTCCGTCTTTTGGTCAAAGAGATATTGCAGTTAAGACTGTCCAATTTGATGAACGATCCCAATCTTTCTTGAAATGTAGAACATTTAATTCGTAACTTCTGTTAGACAATGATTTCGGAACATCCGTCAGATTTTGGCCCAAGGCAACGTACAAAACACTAGGCCTATACAGTACATATTCGCCAGTCATTGAGCACGAAGATGCGTAGAACGAAACTACGTCGTAGGCGAAGTACATGGTCCAAGCCAAAGAAGAGCCAACCCACGAGTCATATAATATGATTACTCTCCTCAGTGTCTTACGTAACATTTCCTTTCAGCTTGTGAGGAAGATTCGCACAATCAGAATGTTCCATCTGAAGACGAGCAACGGCTCCGAGCAATCAAACTTGAGTAAACGATAAGAATATAAGGTAGTGGTTTCAGAGACTCAGATATTTTTCTTGGATGGAATCTTAAACGAGTCAGTAAATCTACCAGCACGGATGGCCATAATGTTCTTTGCCCTTGAAACAATAGTCACCGTCACCATTCACGAACTGGCTAAGGAACATCGACATGCATATTTATGTAAATAATGAAACCCACCAATGTTGAGTCTGCTTCTTTCAAAGCTACATATTATTACGGAAAGAGTTAATTATGAAAATCAATACATGTAACACAACAATAATGGAATTTAGCCGAAAGAACCCCCTATGGACGTGAAATTGGCAAGTGAAAATCTAATGGAAGTAGGAGACTGTTACTTAGGAAGCAAAATAAGCAGTGATAGACGAAGTCAAGAGGATATTTAACGTAGGTTGGCTCAGGCAAGGAGAGCATTTCTACAGAAAAGGAATCTGTTGATCGAATATATCGAATAAGTAATTTATGAAAGCCTTTGTCTGGAGCGTGGAAGTGAAACTTTGACTACTAGCGCAGCAGAAAATAGGAGAAAGAAATTTGAAATGTGGTGTTACAGGAGAATGATGAAGATCAGATGAGTAGATAGAGTGACAAATGAAGAGGTATTAAGACGAGTAGGAGAGGAAAGATGTTTCTGGCGACTGCTAATGAGGAGAAGAGATTTTATTTTTTTATCGTATGGCTTTTAGTACCGGGAGTGTCCATGGACATGTTCGGCTCGCCTGAGTCTGTAGCTACTTCCAGCGGACACCCTAGGGTGAGAAACAAGTTCCGTTCAATTTCAAGTAGTTACGGTACAACTTTCGCCACCTGATATCAATGATACCTAGTGGTGAACGTTGAAGCTTTGATAGAGCGTTCCGACGAAATCTAACCCAACAATTTAGCTTCACACAAGTTAGGTCTGTGGAAGGATCTTTTACATGCCATAAATCTATGACATGAGACCGCCGGCTTAACTTCCCCTCCGAAGGAAGGCATACTGAAGGATTTTTAACGCTCTTAAAAATCCGACGACTTCGGCAGAGTTTGAACCCGCTATCGTGGGCACAGCAGTTCAGCATGCTACCAACTACGCCACCGAAGCCGCAAGAGAAGAGATAGGTTGGTAGGACACATATTAAGACACCCAGGAATAGCAAACTTAGTTATGCAAGGAAGGGTCAAGGACAAGATCTGTAGGGGTAGACCAAAGTAAGAATATTTTGAACAGATTGTCTCGGATGTAAGATGTGGTAGCTATGTAGAGATGAGGCTATTAGCTCAGGACAGGGCGGCATGGAGAGCTGCTACAAACCAGTCAAAAGACTTAAGACTCAAACACACACGAAACAGTGATTTAATTTTTCCGTAACGGTTCGTCTCAAAATAGACTAAACTTCGTATTTTAAACAGAGGCGCCCGGTTTAAATGGAACTGTAGGCTCAACGCACGAACAATGAACAAGGTTGAATTTATCACATGGGCAGAGTTATCCTGGTTGACTATACTCTGGCAATATAAAATAATATACGGTAATACCCTCCGCTCCGAATCTCGGATTGTCAGAAATTGGAAGTCGCAACCTTCACTTGATACATATTATACATATTGTTAATTAATGTTCTAATAGTACAAAAATTGCTTGCGCAGAAAACAAGTTTTTGAAGAACAAAACTATCAAATAAAGTGCAAAACATGAGATTAAAGAAAAATTAAGTTTCCGAAGAGTTTTAAACTGTTGGCATATGAGATACAATGTAATTACGTGTTATAGAAAAAAGATTGTCTGCTATTATGAATGTTATATCTTATTCTAATTAGTCAAAATCTGTACCAACCTTTAATGTATCTGATATAAAGCACCTTTGTTTTGTTTCTCATCTTTGCCTTTCCTCCATTGAATATTGTTGATGTGTAACATCATTCCACTCGGTTGCTGGATAGTTTTGTGGGAGTGATTTTGAAAATTGGGGACGGAAGTAAATCGGGCGGAAGTGGATCGAACGGAAGTGAAGACCACTGCCAGCTGGATGTACAGTTGAAAATGTTTATATTTAAAACAAGGCAGTGTGTGCTCTGTAGCGCGAGAATGTTATGGTAATTCAGTTGGCAGTGCATTTAGCAGGCACTGGTTTGACGAGCACAGTGGCAAATGTTTCATCGACTTTCATTTGTCATTGAGCAGTTTATGAAGCTTCACGTTCAAGGTTGAATATCACATGAGGTAGGACAAAGACGATCATGATCCTCCCTTTTACGTGGAATGCGAACCACAGGACATGGCATTTCAATTCGAAAATCTCACATGTATTGACCGGGAATCAAACCCGGTCTACCTTGGTGAGAGACTAACAGCTTGACCGCTGCGCCACAAATGTGACAGTAGCATATCTCCAATTCAATCTATACATTCATCATAGTACCAGTATGAAAATGGAGTGTAAATTAACATTTTAAGAATGTCCATGCTGTGTAGTAAACGAGTAGGATAACATGTCAGATGTTACACATCATATGCGACTACTGTAAGGCTCGTATCTTTTTTTATTTTTATATAATAACAATACCATACTCATAATTACAAACAACTTTTTTCACTCTTCAAATAATACGTATGCTGAAGAAGACCATAATATGGTTGAAACTAGTATATAATTATAAAACTTCTAGTACCGACTGTTTTTGGATTTATTAACTTACACAGATAATGGTGGCGTCGGTGGTGCTAAAACTCCCTCAGTATGACTTCCTTCGGAGGGGAAGTAAATCTGGGGGGAGGGCCCCATGTCATATTTATGGCCTGTTAAAGAACATTCCACTAACTACCATTTTGTTAAGCTAAATTTGTAGGTTAGATTTCATAAACCCTCATTAAGTTCCGGCAGGTGCTGGTTGCGGTGGCATCCAGTAGCCAAGTTCACAGCTAGGTGTCGTTGACTGTAGCATTTGGTATCAAAAGTAGTAACTACTTGAAATTGATCGTCAGCAGTCCTTACCTGAAATATAGATAACGCACACTAATACAGCCAACACAATTAACACCGGTTATCAGACAGATTCTACACACACCCAAAGTACAGGGGGCAACATGACCGCGTTGTCGCAGCCCCTAAACTGAGAAACCAACCAACACAGATAATGGGAGTGAATATAGAATTTTTGAGTCTTCACACTCATTTGCAGTTGGCCTACTTCGCTCAGAATTAGCTTTTAAATCATTTTCTGAATATTAAGTTCCTGTACCACAAAGCTAGTTAAAAGAAAAAAAAATACAGAAATGGTAACAACAAGTGTATCTGCTCCAATTCTACCGCTACATCATGAAGTTCATGTTTTCTTCCAGGATTTAGGTTGTAGATAAGGCTTGTTTTTCTTAAATTTGTTTTGTACACGTTCTGTTACAACAACTGTAACAAATGCGAGTCCCGTAAACAAGTCTTGCCTGATAACGATCTCGAGCTACCGTACACTCTAGATCGTGGGTGGCAAGGTCCTAATATGGTGTCTGATATTAGACAAAGGTAGGTTCATGTCTTGTAGCAGTAACTCATTTCGCTTCCCTCGCGTCACGTAATACGTATCACGATGCTATCAAATCACACGCTGATGTTCAGTTGTTCCCTCTCATGTCTGATACAATAAAGAATTAATAAAACCCTCCAGCTGAGGCTAGAGTTTTTAATTGTTTTAAATATCCTGCATTGTTATGTACATGAACCTAACTAGTTAATAAGTCTGAACAAAGAAATGACAAAGACATAATTCTCATTGGAGCGGTCATATCTGTTGAATAAGTCTTGAAAATCCAACCGCAGAAGGATTTCTAACCCGGATCCCCTGTTCCCAAGGCAGGTGCGTTTACAATAGGTGGCTCACGAGTAGTTTCAACAAATGAGTGTTGGCGCGCGAATCGATTCTACATAATCCCGTATGCGCTCATATACCATTCATCCGATTCCAATGGTATCTTATGAGTGCCTGTGTGAGTACCAGTTTCAGCCACATTATGGCCCTCCTCAGTAATTGTTTTTTAAAAGTAACTATTATGATTGAGAGCAAAGTTTGAATATTATACTTTGATTTTTTCCTTGTAAAAAAAGTCACTACTTAGTATAAAACCAAGTCCCCGATTCATGGATGTCACGGGTAATCTCGAGAAACACTGGATGGATTTTGATGCGGTTTCCACCATTCTATGAAGGATATCTCGAGGAAGGTTTCTGTAGAAAATAATTTATTTATGGACAACGGAAGCCAAGCAGTAACGATTTCAGTGAAAAAGTCGAAAAAATACCTGGCGCCCGTGCGTTTTTTTTTAATCTTACGCTGGGCAAACCGTCAAAAATATCAGTTTACTATGGGAGTAAGAATCGTTCAGCATGAAAAGTTCTACAAAAAAGTCCGCAAGAGCATATCTCTATCTTCAATACCTCGCCCACTATAAGTGCTTTTACGATTTCATTTCTTCCAATAATCTGCATTCATATTCATAATGTTGAATTTTGGGCTTATGCCGTGTTTTATTATATTAAAATTCGACGCGTTTCGAAAGAAACCATGTCTTTCTTCGTCAGGAATAATCTGAAATACGACAAATGATTGCTAAGAGACAGCAACAAAGAACATATAAAAGGTGCCCAAAGATGGACGCCATTAGAGCCTGACTAAGAAAGACATGGTTTCTTTCGAAACGTGTCAAATTTTAATATAATAAAGCACGACATGAGCCCAAAATTAAACATTATGAATAGTATCACGGGCCGTGAAAGTCTAAAAGATAATCTCCATTCAATTACTGAGGCGACAGTTTGCTATCTAGCTAGGAAGAAATAAGCGCCTATCACGTAAAGCATTCATAACTGTTCCCGGGCGAAGCCGGGGCGGGTTGCTAGTAAAATATATATCTAAATAGTTTAAAAAATGAGATATTTAACAATTAAGGACTTTAAATTGATAATATAAAATAATTTTATAAAGATTACATATCTAAACCGTTTGTGGTTGTATATTACAATATAATAGACAATTTCTTTTTCTTTAAAGAATATCTTGTGTTGGTCAACGGGGTGGGATTGCTATAAGTCGAATATAGGATCTTTGCGGAGTGGAACAAAGATTGGAATATGTAGGTTATTGTATGTATCCTCCTGCTCCAATGGAAATTTCGATGTGAATTTTCTTTGACAAAAAACTGTTGTGTCATAATTTATGGTTGGATTTTGACACGTGTTAATGTGTGTGTTTTGGTTTTCTTTTGTAGTTTCCATGGATATGCGAAAACCGTGTATATGGAGTGTGGGTCACCGACGCCTGGCACCATCCTTGTAGGTAGTCAAGATCTTCAAAGAGTCTACCAATTCAGGTATCTTGGCTCCTTGACTCGTTCACATGGTGACACCTGGTGCATTCTTGGAATACACGGTACCTGAGATTATAATTTTCAATGCTTTTGCATGTTCTTTCCTTCCTCTTTGTCAGACACCAACAGTGATCTTCTGTTCTCTCTTAGGGGTTCAGGTCGCTTATATTTTGTATGAGTCTGTTCCAGATATATATTCTGTGACCCACCTAGCGTCATATAACAGCGAATCTCTGAAGCTCCTCAATTCTTCCTCGCGCAAGAGGAATTCCATATCCATTTGGCTACCAGATCCTGTTACCATCGCCAGCTATTATCTCCATGAGCAAGAGGACTACGTCTACCTCTTTACTCACCATGCTGTGCTAGTATCAACTGTTATCAACTCTTTGAAGACCAGCTCAGCAAGAGATCATTTTTTGTTACAATATTGGCAATACTTATATGTTCTCCTTTTGTCTCCTACCCCCCACTCTTTCCCCCCTTCTTGGTCCCTCCGTGCTCCGTTGAGCAGCTCTCACTTCTCAGTCTGCAGTTGACTCGGTCAGTCAAAGCTCCGCTCGAGCTAGCTTCCTCAAACCAAGAGGCACACACTCTTCTGCGCCATGTTGGCTAGGTAGTCATCAACGGAAACTTCGACTTCAACATGAAATCAAGATAAGTACCATCTTAAAAGTTTTAACCTCATCTTCATGGTTTTAACTTCCACGTGCTTTTAATTATAACTTATAGACAGTGTGAAATTATTTACTTTGGGGCAAAAATCATTCTTCGTGGGATTTGCCATGTTGAGCTTTTGCTTGTATAAGCCAACCTTACTAAAAAAGAGCTTTTCTTAAGCTATTCAAATGAGAAATCCTCTCGCTACGTGGGATATTATCTAATACCCGCTGTCTATAATTATAAAGTTAGTTCCTCCGTTGGATTTTCTCAACCCCATTTTCTGCTAAGGTCGTTCTGGAACCTTCGAGATCTTGTACTCTATCTGCGAGTCTTGCCGTCAAGTATTGTTCACGCACTTGTGAAAATACTAGTAAAAATGAGGAATCTTCCTTAAATTACTGCAATAGCGAACTTTCTTCCCCCGTTGGAACATTCTATGGCGCATTTAATTGTAAATCACAACTTTTTCAAGAAATAGACTCTCACCTATATAGTGCAATCAGTTATTTCCATAATTGCAATAACTTTCTTTCTCATAAACTTCAGTGTTTCTATAGTGAACTTTGCATCCATCTTTATAGACTACAGTGATAATCAGTGCTTGCTCCACGTTTCTACCGCGTCGCGATCGTCCGGTTATATTAAATACGGCCATGAACATTGATCCTATATCCCAATGACCTTTCCTCAACCTTCTACTAACCACCATTATTAATAAAATTGTAACTTTCTATAAGGTGTCACTCACGAGGTGCCCTTCCAACTTTGCTAGTTTAACATTAATTAAATTCTGCATAATTGCTTGTGTGATACAAGTTTCAAATCACATTGTTCCTTTCCTATAATCAGGGAAAACAATTCTTTCAACTCTTGAGTGAGTTATTTTTAGGTCTCACGAAATGTAAACTGCCCCATTTGGCTCGTGATTTCTAATTAAACATAGGAAGTCTAGAACCTTCTTTTTGATTACCTCTTCAGGTTTCACAGTAAGTGACCTGCCCTCTTTTGTATAATTCTCATAAAGTAATTCTGTTTAAATATAAGAAGTTGTAGTAACTTCTATTTTATGCTTTATGTTTTCCTTGTTGTTATTTTCGAATTTGTTATTCTCTCTAGAATGTTCTTTCAGAAATTTCTTATAGTACACTCCTTGTACTCAATTTAATGTTTAAACTTTAATCATTTCATTGCCTTTTTAAAATCTTATCAAGGTTTTAGTACTAGGTTTAAAACCTTAAGAATTGTTATTTGCCTGGAGCAATTTCTGAATGTTGTTGGAGGTCTGCGACCCCAAATTGTTAACAAGATTGCAAAATATTTAATTGTCAAAAATATTAACTTCTTTAAATTGTTAAATAAATTAAATATTTGTTTTTGGATTCATCATTTCTCTGATACTACAGTTAGGCAGGATCCTGGCTTTCCTAGCTCTTCCTAGGTTTATGCCCTCGTTCATACTCAATAAAGCTTTTACTATCTGTCCGGCCAGACCATCACCCTTCCCTATAGTACTTTTATTCGTGCTTGGGAGGAAATACACTACAGCCTTTCTCTGGCAAACTGCCCAAGTCTTAGCTGCGGTTCTCGTCAGCTTCGACCAAGCTCGTACCCACTTTAGGTATCCGAGCACGGATTTGCGGTGGCAACCGCTTCTAAAGGTATTGAAAGTCAAATTCATAACTTTTGTGGGACTCTCCTCCTATTTTTCTATCCTTCTTTTCCAATCCCAAATCTACTTCCTTCTCTCAATCATCTTCCCTTGGTGGGTGGGTTATTCCTCAGGTAATAAACTACCCAACACCCTCCCTGATGACCGAGCTCGTGTGAGTGCCAGTTGGTTCAAAAGGAGGGAGGTAACTGGAGTCCTCTTTGACCGCAGGATACCCACCTATCTCAAGGCAAAGATTTACAAGACCGTCGTGCGCCCAGTCACCCTCCACGGTTCTGAATGCTGGCCGGCCTCTGTTAAACACGAGCAAGCCCTGCACGTTATGGAGATGCGCATGCTTCGTTCGGTGCTTGGTCTGACGCGACTTGACCATATCAAGAATTGCGATGTCCGAGGGAGGATGGGAGTTGCGCCCATACAGGATAAAATGCGGGAGGCTCGTCTACGCTGGTACGGCCACGTCATACGTAGTCACGAACAATCAGTGGCTAAAACTGCCTTGTGCCTCAACCCGGATGGTAAACCACCTCGTGGGCGACCTAAGAAGAGGTGGCTCGATCGCCTTAGAGAAGACATGCGGCAAGTTAATCTGTGTCCGCATGATGCCCTTGACCGACAAAAATGGAGATTGGCATGTTAAGTAGCGGACCCTGCTCCAAAGCGGGACAAACGCTAGGAAGAAGATGATGGATATGCGAGACGTTTATTATTAAGGACACTATTGTGACAATGACTTATTTACAGAATTAATTGAGCAAATTCTAAAAACAAATTTCTGTTATTTTCCCGCAAGTTGAGATTTTAGAGATTCCGGTCGACTTTTCTCTGGAACTACTTAAGTTACACGCCAGATCTTTTGTAATGTGTTGGTAACCATGTAGTTTTATAGAATGAACGGAAGGATATTTAAGATAATTGTCTTTTCAATTTATAAATTAAAAATTCATACATTTCAAAAGGCAAAAATATTTTTTGAGGTTGTTAATTTTTAAACAGCTCAACATAATTATTCTAGAAAAATCAATCCGTTCATGCTGTCTTTAAATTCCAGAAATAAATGAGTGTACTTGACAAGAAAGTTTCAAGAAAAGTGTACCAAACTTGAGAAATGTATATACTAGAATTGTTTTCAGTGACCTTCTTTTTGAACACCCTGTACAAAAATTAGACAATAATATTTCATATTTATTGTTAGCAGGGGGCTTAGAAAGGTTAGTTTTTTGTTTACTGTAAAATTAACAACAATTGACCATACGGAAATAACATAACTTTGTTCTTTCAAATTTGCTAATTTAATTGTGTAAAATGATAGATGGTATATGAATCGCAGCCAATGGCCATAAGCTGGGCATTTTCAATTGAACACCCGAGGGCTCCCAACAAGTTCAATTTTAAGTAGTTCCAACTTTAGCTACCAGATGCTACTGTCACTAACACTAGCGGCGAACGTTGGAACTTGATAGAGCATTTCCTAACCAGCCAAATGTAACCTACAAATGTTGCTACACACTGCCAATTGCAGTGGTAGGTTCTTTTACATGCCATACATCTATGACATGAGCCCGCCGACTTTACTCCTCTCCGAAGGAAGGCATAATGAAGGATTTTAACGCTCTTAAAAAATCCGACGATTTCGGCCGGGTTTGAACCCGCCATCTTGGGCATAGCTGTTCAGCATGTTACCGACTACGCCACCGAAGCCGCTAACTGTGTTAAATAAGCCATTGTCACAAACCAGTGTCCTTAAGATGTTGCAAAAATGCTGATATTACTATGTCCTGCAATTCCCAGAATTACGGTTATCCCCCAGATACTAGGCTATAACCCTTCCTATTGGTTGATTTTGGCTACGTTACTGCCTTGGATATTCACTGTCTAGACTATGCAGTATTGTGTCCATTAATCATTTTGCGAGTGTATTTACTCTTCAGCGTACAATCCATATTAGTCCCTGCCTTGCAATTTCTCCATTAGTCTGTGAGGGCACATTGTGACCGGCTAGCTTATCAGATCATGGATTACATCAGTCAAGACACCGCATCGCCTTGACTCGAGAGTAAAAGCCGGCACGGCGCCAAAAACCTCGTTCCTGATGATCCTCTTTACCATCCAGACTGCCACAAACGCCTCATTGGATATCCTATTTGTCTCTGTCTCCACGTTCTTTTTTTTTTTTCAAACTTCATACATTTCACCATCTCGTTTACTGCAAGTGTTCCCCATATTTTATATCTATTCAAGTTAAAAGCATAGAAGAGTCGAGGAAAGCCGCGAATGAATAGGAAATCTCATCAGAGCCCAACGGACGTGCAGTCGCGCGTAAGAAATTCATTCTACAGACAGAGGGAACAACTGATGCAAATTTACATAAAGAAAGAGCTTGAAACTAGAAGGAATTCCCTACCTCTAGAATGGATGTAATATGCGTAATAATAAAACTTAACGAAATAATACTGAATATCATTATTTCGGTTTCTGACAGATCCGAGCGTAAGACAGCTGTTCTTTGCTGCATTTCTTACGTAGTCCTGTCAAGGGATGTCAAAATTCATTGATTTAGTTCATGTTCGTGTCGGATCAAAGGCGTGGACAGGAAAAGGGAGGTGCGGAGGAGGGAGTGGGGTTTCACCTGGCCTAACGAGGAACATTCGTGAACTGTCGGGCAGATAAAAAATAATAATACTAATAAATGCAGCCCTTCAAATCCTTCAAGGTCGATTTCGCTCCACTACACTCATTAGTAGTTATCGTGTATTCATCTAGCCCCATTGATGTGAAATTTGTGTGATAACGTGTTTTATTGTGATAGTTGTACTAGTGTGTGTATTTGTAAATTTGGGATAGTATTGGGAAGGAGGCGGCCGTGGCCTTAATTTAGGAACCGGCATTTGCCTCAAATAGAAGTGGGAAAACCACTTCCAGGATGCTGAACCCTCCGCTGATAATTTATTTTCATAAGCGTAGTATTTTAACGAGTTATCTATGAATTAATACGCAAAATATCTTACATTATTGCTTTTTACCGGGAATCAAACTCAAACATTTTGGACAGGAATCTCAACACGTACCTCTTGAGCACCAAATATGGTTAGATTAAAATAACGCAAATTGGAAATCTAAGATGGCTATCCCCCAGAAGAAACTCTATGTTACGACGATATAATATGATATAGGCGCATGCTCAAAATACAATGGATTGACAAGGTTACAAATGAAGAGGCCCTGAGAAGAGCGGGTGAGAAGAGAAGTTTGTGGAAATTAATTGTTAAAAGAAGAGTACATCTTACAGACTATCTATCGAGACATGAAGGAATCCTGAAGACAATCATAGAGGGGTATGTTGATGGAAAAAAAAAGACCTAGAGGAAGACCATGGCTGAGGTATATGGACCAAATTAAGGAAGATGTGGGATGCTAGACCTACGGAGAAATGAAGAGGAAAGCGGAATGACGCGAAGAGTGGAGATGTGCTGCAAACCAATCCTCGGATTGAACACTAGAGAAGAAGACAAGAAGATAAATATGTAACGAAGAAATTCGAAGTGAACTCAAGTTAATACTATCAAAAGAAAGTAAGAGAAGTCAACCTGGAAAGGAAAGAGTTGACCCGAAATTCATATATCAGAGGCAGGAGAATTGAATGGTATTGCTTTATAAGGTTGAATAAAAAAACAATATAGTCTACTCCAGGGATGTGAACTGAATAGCTCGAGTGGTGAATCCTACGGACGCCAACTTGAGCTACGCCTGGATGGCGGCAGTAGAACGGTCAATGCCCTTGCTTTAGGTTGAACTATTTTTCATGGAGACAAAGCACTTTCCTGAAGATGAGATAGGATGCAAGTAATATGTACAGAGGTCAGGCACCGAGCCAGTCTTCGAAGTTCAGCTAGCGCCTTGCAGTCACCTCCTACGGCAGAGGATTTTTGCTTTGTGCAGACTTATAGATATATTAGTAGTCCTATATGTCTCCATTGTCATATTATTCATTTAATTAGAATCTGTATTTCCTTCGAATCGCGAGGCCCTTGGTAGCACCCTAAACTACCGATACCTAGCGGTGAATATATGTATTGCATTTGTCTTCCAATTTATTTTCCTTTCGACGAAATAAATCTACTATAATCAGGGCCCGGATAATTATGTGCTTAAATATGTATTTATTTCTGTAACTAAATTGGAAAATATGGGATTAAGTTTCCAAAATATGTTCTGAAATTTGTATCATATTCATGTACCCCAGTTACTCGAAATATAGTTGAATAATCCATAATCCTGTCTACAGTTCAAATGTTCCCGCTTAACATGCCGGGGCTTGCCTCTGTTTCCGAATCCTACAATAGTTAGGCTAATGTAGATGAGGAGAAGAAAAGGTCACTTCAAAAACTTTCATAGCACTCTGTCAAGTTTCGCAGACCACTGTAATTTCAAGTAAAATCTCCTGTCAAGGTAAGAACTATTGGAGGCTTAATGAGACTGTTGACTCCAGGTCCCCTGCTCTACTTAATGACCGGGGAATTCCTGTCTTGATATACTTCTGCAGTACGGAAGCAAATTACTGGAATTGCCGAGGGTCGAAAATGTGGGCAGTAGTCATCTAAAGAGTACAATATACAATATAGGAAATATGTGCTGATGAGTAAATACGCCAGAATATGTATTTATTTATGAAAATGGCAAAAATGTGTACACAAATTGAAAATATTCAGTTAAAAAAAATTAAACAACTATCCGGGCCTTAATTATTCGTTTGGTAGTTAGTTTACCCTCCAGGTAGGCTTTTCCCACGGACTCAGTGAGGGATCCCACATTTACCGCCTCTACGGGCAGTGTCCTGGAGCTTGACATCGAGTCAGGGGATACAACTGGGGAGGCGGGACTAGCGCCTCGCCCAGGCGGCCTCACCTGCAAAGCGAACAGCGGGCCTCATGAGGGATGGGAAGAATGGGGGAGATAGACAAGGATGCGGGAAGGAGGCGGCCATGGCCTGACAGTAGGTACCATCCCGGCATTTGCCCGAAGACGAAGTGGGGAAAAGACTTCGAGGATGGCTGAGGTGGGAATCTAACCTCCCCTCCCCCTCGACCCTCGACTCATTTGGACTACCCGAGGCTGAGTAGACGCCGTTCCAGTCCGCATACCACTTTTCGAATTTCGTGGCAGAGCCGGGAATCGAACTTCAGACATCCGTGGTGGCAGCTAGGCACGCTGACCACTACACCTCGGAGGCGACTTGTAAATGAATATAACTAATTATAATCGTAGCCGATACACCAGATGATTTGAATGCGATTTTAAATGGTGTGGACTTCCGTTTTGAAGAAAGAATTCCGCATTGTGAATAAATTAAGTTAACTCATATCCGCAGGCACAATCCCGAAGTTATACTGTATTCCTGTACGGTGGGATATAGGAATACCCTGAAGGGTTATGTTGCTCTGCTGGTGTAAGGCGCCTTGGGACCGCCACTACTGTATATTCTTACTTTTAATGTTCGCTGAAATTTAATATCTTCGTAGGAAGAGCAGTTTATTTTATCGCCAACAAGTTTAGTGCTCTTTCTCTTCCTTTGTTGAGCAACGAACTACCATACAGAGTGCTGATTAGATTCCCTGGAGCGAACAGGGGCGCTCGATCAACAGTGGCCTTTCATAAAATCGAGGCGCAAGATTCTTTCCAAGGATCACATGTTTCCACCGAAAGAAAAGGTAACTTTCCTAGGTTTGAAGGAGATTGAAACAGATAAATCCCTCTCGGCACGCCGGAAGGTGGAGGTAGATTTCACCGGGCAAAGAAAAATTCTTAATTCACTAAATTTGCCAATTGTTCTGTACCTACAAAAGTTCCACTTGTTTACCATAGGAAAATCCCCATCTTTTTCTAATTCCTGGCTGGCTACCTGCGTGGCTCAGCGTTAACGTTCCCGCTTGCTGTGTCCAAGGTTGCAGAATCGAATCCTGGCGCAGCCAGCAGGAATTTGAGGTTGCGCAAATGTGAGGGAGCAGTGTCAGTAGATTTACTGGCACGTTAAAGATTCCCTTCGGGGCAAAATTCCGGCACCCCGGCGTCTCTAAAAGCCGCAGTAGTTAAAAGGGACGTAAAACAAATAACATTACTTTACATTTACTTTTATCGTTGGGGCCACTAGGGACTGCGAGATCTCAACAGTTTTTCTTCTTGTTAGCCCACCACGCCTTCATCCTTTGGGAATGGGATATCTTCCATTCATCCGATTAAACAAATAACATTATTATACTAAGGATAACCTAATGAAATGGGGATACCTATAAGGTGCGTTCAAAAAGTAACGAGCCGGAGGCTGTAATGCGCAAACTGGTGACATCGGCTAATCGTGGCGTGTGTAACGAGGTGTGGTTCCGACCAGAGCGTGGAAGGTCACAGCCCGTCGCTAGAGGACACGCGTGCACGTCACGCGACGATACAAAGCGAACAGCAGCTTGCATCAATCGTCCAACCAAGACCAAGACAGTAGGCCATTCGACATCTTACTGGTGTGGTTGAAGACTGTGGGGCACCCAATGGGCACACACTTTGCGCAAGTGCAGTCGTTCCTTCATGATGGTGTGCACACTTCCGACCGCTCAATCCGACCACGGCGGCTATGGCGTTCACTGTCACTCAGCGGTCCTGGGTAATGAGTGCATCAACCAGCTGGAAGTTGTCATCGGTAATGCAGGGGGGTGCCCCAGACCGCGCATCATCGGCTAACGACACCCGTTCTTCCCTGAAGCGCTTGTGCCTCGCCTTGACCCTTGCAAGGGACATGCTGTGTTCACCGTATACTTGTGACATCCGGCGATGAATGTCCGTTCCCCCTACTCCTCCTGCTGTCAGAAACCGAACAACACCTCTTTGCCTTTCAGTTAACGCCTCCATGTCACTGTTTGCAATGCGACTGGCAGCGTTGGACGATTGATGCATGCTGCTCCTCGCTTTGCATCGTCACGTGACGTGCACGCGTGCCCTCTAGCGACAGGCTGTGACCTTCCACGCTCTGGTCCGAACCACACCTCGTTACACACGCCACGATTAGCCGATGTCACCGGTTTGCGCATTACAGCCTCCAGCTCGTTACTTTTTGAACGCACCTTTTACAAGAATCCACACTTTGTGAATGTGGAGAGGTACAGACAACAAATCATCTGTGTCAGTGCTTAGCCTATGCTGCCCTGATTCTTGCCGTGAGGAGGAGTTGTTTAAGGCACAAGAAAATGCTATAGCAGTTGCTCGTTTCTGGGCAAAGACAGTTTGACTATATACAGTATGTATAATTCCATGTTTCTCCTTTGCTTTTGTATGTACAATATTATTTATCTGCCTTTGATTCAAGTAAATAAATTATTAACTTGGTATTACTTTTTTTAATTCCTAAAACATTTTGCTCATCTCTTTGCGTAAAGGTGGGCCATATCAAAAATTCTTTCAGGCGAACATATTAGGTAAATTTTAGAAAACTGTTGACCATTTTAAACGGTTTTAATATTGTATCTATAAAGAGAGGTATGATTTTCTTTCTCTCAAAACTCCAGTTTTCCCACCACTTTGGTCAATGGTTGGTGTTATCAATTACCTTTACTGAGATAAGTTGTTGGCCCTTATCCGAAGAATAGTATGAACTTTAAATGGATTCCATTATTCACATACTAAGAAAGTTATACTGTAGCGATTTTTCACTTTCTAAAAAGCCTCATCCCCCACTATTTCCACCCTCTTTGTCCTATTTTGTCCTTTAACGAACTGGACCGAAATTTTTAATGATTATATTAATTTTATGTATAAATTTGAAAATGATTGGTGCAAATTGACGGTACTTATCGTGTCCACAAGAAAGAAATATATTATAAACTTTTGAACTGACGGTGGTTTTGGGGTCTGGTGGTTAGTTAGTTAGTTATTGTTTTAAGGGGCGGAACTACGAGGTCATCTGCCCCTCTTAACACAGACTAAAGAATACAAATTTGGAATTGAATTTAAAATTTTGAGGAGGACACCTAAATTTAAAAAGACCAAAAATTAATAAAACAAAAACAAGAAATTAAATAAAAATAAAAATTATAAAAATAAACAAAAATTACGGAAAAACAAAAAATATCATTCAAAAACGAACAAGTCGTTGAGTCAATTTATACTGGAAAATTTAGATTGCTGGCCCTAACCCACTCTCGCTTATAAAGCGGATAACGCGATCAGCAGCCACCACGTCATCGGCTAATATAAGTTTGAGTGTCGTCTGCAAACCAAGGTTTCTTCGTAAGTCCGCAATATCCACACACACTCGGTGAAAATGTGGGCCACGGTGAAAATGGCTCCACAGGTGGATGTTAGATGCGAAGATATGTCGAAATTTTCAGGAAGTCGCAACATGGTATTCATTGCAATAGGTAGCTTCCTTATGCAATCTACTTGAAAGGCGCGTTAGCCGATATCACTAGCACATCCTTCTCCCTTGGAAATTAATCTGGCCCAGGACGGAGGCCATAGTAGTAGTCTGTTAAAACTGCACAAGATTCGGGTTCAAATTCCGACTACAGTTATCTTCAAAAGTCTTATTCAAAAGGTATGACGGCTCTGTTATTATTATATATTATCTAAAATACAAATTATGATCCAAGAAATAAAACGATATTGTCTGCGTTAAATATCTCTTCTAACAGTTGTGGTGTCAGAATTATGCTTAGAATATATTTTTGATAGTAAACCCTGATGGCACGAGCCGCTCGTAATCCTAAATGCTAACTGACTGGGGTAGTATACGATTTGATCAGTCGAATTAGGAATTCAGCTGGCATAGTTTTTTAGAGGAATAATTATTAACTAGCATTACCCGTCGCGGCTTCGCCCGCGAATATTCTAGTTGTAAAGAGTACACTTAGCAAAATCTCAATCATGAATGCTATGACTGATTTATCCTTGGTATGAATAATCAGACTATCAATTCAGCTACTGGTGCAGTGGTTAGGGGTTTGTCATTCCTTCATAGATATATCAGAGCAAAGTTAGTTTTCTGGGAATATCACAGACACTTAAGGGCCTTTAAATGTGGTTTTCGGATACCCTTTATAGTCGGGTGAAAAAGACCTTTCGTACCACACTCACAGGTGAAAATTCCGTGAAAAAATTCTAGAGTGCCCCTTGACCCCCTTAAGCGCATTATACTGTATGCATTGATGAATTTTACAGCTTAATTTGGTTCAGTGATAACCTTATAACCGTCTGGAAACTTTCACAGTAATGTAATAATTGGAATTGCATTGCGTCATACAGAAATAGATGGACCTGCGAGATTCTGTTACCATGGTTACCGTGTTGCATTCTTTCATTATTTCATTGCAAATATATATGTTTTAAGGTATTTATTTAAATGTGAGGCATTTAAAGAGTAAGTGAGAGCGTTTCGCTTTCGCATTGGGTTATGCTGAACCTGTAGGTACCCCATATGTGTAGGTTGGTGTTAATGGGACCTTATTTTCTGTACAAAACTGGAATGGGACCTTAGCAGAATAATATAAGGAGGAATAATAAATATGTATTGCAGCCAAATGGCCATAATGAACAGTTACAAGGTAGACTAATCTTTACTGTATTCAACTATGCTCTTCGTCCGTTTGCTGCATGATGTTATGTGGTATTTGTCGCAGGAGTTATTGCACGGAGAACATAATCATTATGCATTCGGTTCATGGTATTTAACATTTCTACAAAAATCTTGTGGTGGAAACCGTGGATGGCGATCTTGTTATTACATGTCTTATCTCCTATTTCTCGTTCGTCCATCTTCTGTCCGCCTTTGCCTCTGTTGCGTAGAATTCTAGAGAGAATATCATTTCAGTCCCAATACTATCACGGAGCTGTCAAGTTTACAAAAACTATGAGATGACGATGATAATTGTTTTAAGGTGCCTAACATCTGGATTATCGGCCCATAATGGTTTGGGTGATCGTGAAAATGAAATGGAAACTAAAACTAACTACTGACTTGCATACTAGAAGAGGAAATGGAAAAACAAAAAGACAAATCAAATACAGGATCAATAAAAATGCCCTCAACCCTCGAAGATTGAGAATTAAGGGACTTGGAAAAAAGGAGAGCCATGAACGAGTGTATGTATAATTATGTCTGATAGCCTGTGTTATTGAGATGGCTGTATTAGTGTTCGTATTTGTAATTCGGGAGGGGATTGGAAAGGGGCTGCCATGGCCTTCACTCAGGGACCATCCCGGCATTTGCCTGGAGTAGAAGTGTGAAACCACTTCCAGGATGGCTGAGATGGGAATTGAAACAATCTGTTCTCAGTGTTGCCCGTTCCAACCCTCAGACGAGAATGACAATTCTTAGCAGAGCCGGGAATCGAACCCGGAACTCTAGGGCGACAACCAAGAAAACTAGCCGCTACACCAGGAGGGGGCCTGTATTTGTGATGACTAGTAAGTTAGTGTGTGAAACTGTAATAGGGACAGGGGCCCCGGGACTTGGAAGTACGGTACTATCCGGCATTTGCTGTAGAAAATAAGCCTTATGATTACAGATATAGGCAAGTTCCTGTCTACTGAACGTCCAGTAGAGCGTACCACGTGACACATGAACCGCCCACAACCGGGCGAAACACCACACATTTTCAGTCCACATCCAGTTGTTAGATCTATTAACTACTGAGAACCACAGCGCAGGACACCTTTAATTATTTTGTCAATCTGTAAGAAGGAGTGCGAGTGACTGCTTAAGCCTAATAGATGAATTGTTCTGTGAGCAGGAACCCAGCTGTTGACTCAACTGAATTAAAACGAACGAAGTCATCAAGGTAGTATTCGGCAGTACAAAAATGCATACATTTTAAATATCACGCCTGGCACTGTCGTTTTCTCTGCAGCTGAAATTCATCACCAGACTTCTCTCGACCGTAATATATTGAGCGCAGAACGACGGATTATATGTACGAGTACTATCTGCAGCAGCACAGCGTCGACATTTATGTCTTGCAATATTTCAGCTTAGCAAGGGATTTCATTATATAAGACTAACACTTCTAAACCTTTGTACGTCGACAGTGGAAACTGATCTTCAGTGTCCACTTCCTCTCTTATTATCATTTTTCTACAATTCCCATACCTGTGTTATTCCTTAATTTGCTTTAAGCATAATTAATCACTAAATACCTTTCAAATCCGTAAGTATTATGCCTTTCTGATGCCATTGGGGAATTAACAATGTGAATTTATGAAAATATGAACAGTATAAAACCAACCTTGGGGATATTTCTCGATTTGGAGAAGGCTTTTGACACCATACCTCACCATATTCTCCTTCAGAAGATTGAGAGATATGGCATCAGAGGCATAGATGAAATTGATAGAAATATATTTGACTGAAAGGATTCAGTACGTTAGAGTAAAAGGAACAACAAATCTGCCTCTAAGAGTGAAAAAGGAATACCACAAGGCACTGTTCTGGGTCAGTTTTTTTTTATCAACGATATTGAATCATCTATACATGGAACTGAAAATTGTTATGCCATATCATACGCAGATGATACAGTAGTTCGTGTTGAAGGAAGAACATGGGGAAATGTAAAACAAGTTGCAAGTGCTGTATTGAAAATGTTGAAGATATAGCTGGATGGTAACTAACTATTTTCAAATATAAATGAATCAAAATTCGTAAGATTCAGTTTAAAAGCAGTTGTACATGATTTTAATGAACTAAAAATAAACACTTTGAATTGTAATCAGAACTGTGACCGTCTTAAAATAGTTAAAGTGGATACAGTTTAATATCTGGGATTGTTTATAGATAGTGATAATGGAAAAGCCAATGCAAACCCCTCACAAGTAAGATAAGAAGAACAATTTATATATGTCACAACCTAAAACATATTGACAATTACAAATTAATAAGAACATCTGCCTTGCTCTAGTCCGGTCCTTTCATATGGTATTCCTGCCTGGGGAGGTGCCTATGAAAACGTAATAAAAAGTGTTCTGATAGTGCAGAATCTCATACAACGAATAATGATGAAGAAAGATAGATTATATCCGACTATGAGACTGTATTAGGAGACAAGGGTCTTCAACATTAAACAATCGTATGCTTTTGAAATATATAAATGCATTTTTAAAGATAGAAATAGTATTCAAGTTTTAAGTCACGGGTATGAAACCTGACGTATTAGAGAGTATCACTCTATTTTATATCAACCTAAGTTAAGTATAGCTGAACGTAACTTTCAGTATTTCTCACCAAAATCATATAGCATTTACTCTATTAAATTAAAATAATGTAAGGGAAATCATGCAAACCTGAAGATGCATATGAAACATTTTCTCAGAGAAAACAAAATTAAAATTGAAAATATAATTAGTTGAGCCTACAAGTTTATACAAACGCAAATACAACTTTCCTTCTTATTCATTATTCTTTAGTACATACAACATTTACGTAGAACGTGTTATTCGACTAAGCCATTATACAATTTTCAGAAATAGTAATCAATGATACGCATGGCACACAATGTAGCACCTGTTAGTGGCATATGTGATTGCTCTTCCTGCTCTGCATGAATTTGATATCCTATTTCCACATGTCTTTATCATATTGTAATAATATAATTTAATAATTTTAGATTTACAGGTTAAACAAATGAGGAGGAAGTGTAAGGAAATGCATAAAATGTGTAGTCTTCCTGAATTTTGTAAAATGTGAATATTTGTAACGATTTAATTATTTCATATTAATAATAAGATCACTTTGAAATGTACGCATAAAATATATCTGTTAGCTAGTCAAGCCTGAGGCTGGTTGGATACTCTAAAAGTACCACCATAGGCTAGGTCGGTAGATACCCACATAGCCTCAAAGCAGCACTATAATGATGATGATAATTGTTGTTTTAAGGGACCAAACATCGAGGTTGCACTATAATGAGGCGTACTAGGCAAGATTAGGAGTGATGTAGTTTGCCATTGCTGTCCTCACTGACAAGTGAGTCAGAACAAAAGCAGTGAACCTATGGGTAGAACCTTGCGCAGTACACACAGGACTAGTTGTGCCCTGAAGGCCATTACTCAGCACCACCCATACCTCACAGCTACCATATAATCACAGCCATGAATGAGACTAAGACATAGGTGGAAAGCCACATAATATAAAATCTAACCATTCAAAATTTTAGTAGAGTTCCTTCATGGTAATAATTGGACCAAGAGGGTGGAAATAGGGGGGCGGGGAATTTTTCGAGAAAGTGAAATATCACTAACTTTCTTAGTATGTCAGAAATCTATTCCATTCTAAGTTCGTATTATTATTCTTCGGATAGCGGCCAAAACTTATATCCTTTCAAGTTTTTTATAGCAACAACCATTGAGCAAATGGGTGGGAAAAATTGAGTTTTGAAAGAAAGAAAAAAAAAACAACCATACCGCCCTTAATAGGCACAATATCAAAATAGTTTAAAATGGTCAATAGCCCTCCAAAAATCAACAAAAAATTTCAAGGACTTTATGATATGACCCACCCTTAAGCCAAGAGATGAGCCTTTTTGCCGAATTATAAGAAGATGGGGTTTCTCGTATTCTATTCATGGGGAACTTTTCTAGGTATACAACAACTGACAATGTGTATATTAAGGCTTTCAAGGCCCGGATTATATAAATAATTCACGTTTTCATGTTTCTCCGAAACGTATGGTTCTAATCTAAATACACACGGCATTAGCCCAAAAAACATGAATTATTTAAACAATTGACAAATTCAGTGAATCGAAATATTTATCTTTGTCCGTTGAAATCTACCTCCGCCTTCGGAGGGGAATCCTTTGTATTTGAAATTGTTTCAAAACCAGGAGCTTTTCCAGTTTCCTGCGAAATTTAAAATATTGACATAGAAACTTTTAGAATGGACCACCTGTGTCCTCACGCGTTTTTTCTCACTCCCCAATTAGCTGCAGAACGGGAATACACTCTAGGTGACAGACATAGCTAATGCTCTAGTTTAAGTCCTACAATGATGAGGACATTATGGGCCGGAGTACTTCAATCCCTCTTCAATTTGGCTAATGAACTCCATCAAGTAGATTACAAGGACCCCAGGTGTTATGTCCCATTGATCTAACAGCCTAATGAACGTCATCTCATACGCGTAATTGAGGGCTCGGTCGTTCTCATAGTTGATGACGACCAACCAGCCTCGAGTCGGGTCTACTACTTGTACTTACATTCATTCAATTCCCGAAACATCACCAAAACATCGAGCAAAGCATCTGTTGCTTAAGGTACTCATCGACACTACTGAAGACATTTCATTACAGGTAATCTGATTTTCTTGAAATTGATATCACTGATTGCAAAAATATAAACTAGTGGACTTTTGCCAAAAAAGAAAAATTAAATTACATTAAATTAAATTAAATTAATCACAAAAATAACGTGCATTTTTAGAACTCTATATCTTCGCTCTTTTTCAACTTAATTGAGTCATTGTTGCAAATTGATCTGATGTATGTTCAGAATGTTGTATCGCAGAATCGTTTGTATCATTGATTGAGGCAAATATAACTTATTAGCTTTGGTTTACAATTTACGTTATTTTGATGGAAAAAATAAATTAATTGTGGGGGGCAAGACCCTTAAGTTCAATTTAACTGCTTCATTCGGCTTTGCAACATAGCTGCATTATTTGTCTATATTTTAGTTTTTAAATGAAACTAATAACTGCATTCTAAGTGGACATTTTAACTGCCCAGGACATGACAAATATTGAAAAAAAAAAGTGAGAGAAATCGTAACTTATAGAGGTACACATTTAGAGTAAAGAGTCTTACTTCCCAACTCCTAAAAACTGCATTTTCTTTGGATTTTAGATCTATCTTCTGCATTCTCCGACCCGTGGGTATCTCCTACATTATTTTAGTTCTGGAGTAGACTGTTTCAAAGTCAGATTAATGTGTGCTTTATCTGTTGCATCTATGCATCAAAGTGATAGCTGCTGAAAAGCGTGCACACCGATCATTAAAGTGAATATACATGAGCTTAACAACAATAAAACTAGTATAAACTATATATTTCTGGAAACTAGAGGGACATACTATCGAATGAGACAAAAATAATCGGAAATTTTCTCGAAAATGACTAATGGAATGCTCGATGAATACGTTAACCCTGATTGCCGACCAATGAAATGTTGAGTTTCACCCAAAACATTGAATTCAGCAAGCTGCTTGTTCTGGTCGCACGATTTAGATATCTGGTCACACGATTTAGATATTAACAATGTGTATTGTACAGAGAAGGAGCAGAAAGAATAAAGTTGTTAATTAAATGAGAGCTATTAAGCTCTATATACACCATTTATTTATTTATTTATTTATTTAAGTTGTTTAGACCCATAGGATCAAATAAACCAAATTATGATGTGCTGTTTTTCCTTCTTATCCTTCCATTTCGCTATGTCGAACTCTACGTTCTTCCGTCAACCCTTTCCCTTATCATCATGGTCGATCTTCAGGTGTAACTTCCCAACTGTGGATCTTATGTCTGAATATCATTCGATGCCTGTTAGTGTGATATTGGCACTTCTGAGATCAATTTGGACCCGTGTAATCCAGAATGTTGTCACTTTAAGTTTCCTAAAGTATGTCAGAGTTCTCTTTGTTAATCGATCATCATTCAGTCTCATGATGTGGCCGTTAAATCTCAGTCGCGTTTGCGGAAATCTGTCTCGATGTGTATTACGTTAAATAAAAACAATAGTTGTCCCCATGTTCTGTGGAGATGAAAGATAAGGAAACAAAACTTAAGATTATAATACCAATAAGATCACACACACCAAGGTGAATAATTTTATAAATAATTCATGTTTTTTGGGCTAATGCCGTGTGTATTTAGATTAGAACCATACGTTTCGGAGGAACCTTGCCTCCGTTTTCAATGGAATCAAACAATGTGGCCAAAGAAAGTATATCAATGAGATTTCAAAAATAAAAAAATATAGATCAATTCCTCGGTTCGTGACCAGAGAGCAGCTGCCAGAAATTACTGTATGGGCCATGGTAGAACGGCGGACAGAGTAGTAAGTAAGGAGAAGGTAAAGGGGGCGGGGTGAAAATGTAGACTCCTCGAAGAATGAGGATGTCCAAAAGAAAAGGGGGGGGGGGGAGGTGGGAGGGTTAGATGGATATAAGGAAACATAAACAAAAGGGAAGTGTATCTGAACGATACCTAACGTCATACAGGCAACGGCGAAAAAACAGATGGAAACTCCTCCAGTGACGAACAAAGGAGATCGAATCCAGGCTCTGTAGCCATAGAGGAAAAAAGCACAATTTGGAATAGGTGAAGAACAGAGATACTGAGAGGAACTATCTTCCTAGATCGTAAATAACTGGTAGCCAAGTGTCACTTAGCTGATATCCAGTGTGTCTGTTAAACCAGTTGTGCTTAACAAGGTCAAGCGCATGAGCATCCTTGAAACATACATCGTTCCCTGAAGACAGGGCATGTTCAGCTATAGCTGATTTGTCAGGTTGGTTTAGACGGATGTTCCTTTGATGCTCTTTGATGCGAGTTGCAAAGGACCGTTTTGTTTGTCCAGTGTAGACTTTTCCCAAGTACAAGGGACTTCATACACCCCAAGTTGTAGTATTGGGGACAATTTTTCTTTGTTTAATGCTAAACGTTGACCAATTTTCGTCATAGTACCGAAAACTGTTTTTATCTTGTGATTGGGGAGAATCTCAGCAACGCGGTCAGTGGTGTTGTGAATAATTTTTGTTTATTTTCTACGAGGTAAATGTGAGTTACGAAGTAAAGAATATTATTTTATGCCATGTAATTACTATTAATATTTGACTGCATGTAACATTATTAACGCTGAATTGACTGCGCTTGCTGTGAATCTATTGTTAGCCTGCAAGACTCCTCTGGGACTAACAATTAAATCCAGTGAAGCTTAATAAATTGCATCAAAGGTTGTAATGCTGCTGTGCGAGTTCTCAGCGGGGGTTGGACTAGCACATCTCTTGCACCTGCGGCTATCACGCAGTGTGCATAAAATACAATATCATATCCATATATCTACATTACCTGCGATAACGGCCGGTCATAACCAGCACGTTCAGTGAACGATATGGCCCATACTTCATTATTAACCATAATTCAGAACGTCATATTGTACACACCATTTAGCCTAGCCTGACTCAAGGCTACTATGATAATACGCAGTCGAAAAACTAGTATCCATACTCTGCCATCCACGAAACTTAACGGACGACATACAAATAAAGAAAGAGGAATACGTCTTGTAAGCTATTAGTAGATTTGATTAGAAAGCTACCTATTGCAATGGGTACGATGGTACGAATTATACTTTAGATCTTGTGATATTTTTAAAAATTATTATTATGTTACGGCTGCGAGGTTGTTTCGTCGCCTCGCCGCGCGTGAGTTAGAGTCGCCCCGGGCTATCTCCTGCCTCTGTGAGTTACCAGCGCCTTTCGCAACATGGCTGTGAGGACAAAAGGGATGGTCCAGAATGTTCGTGACCCAGCTAGTGATGGAAATCTCGAGAAGCTGCGAATCCTGGACTGTTCTAGAAGCATTCATTGAGTCACCAGCCCGCTATATAAAGCGGCCTCACCAGCGAGGGACGAACAGTATTCTTGAGCGAGTGAGACAGTAGTTGGTGACGTGACGTGCGAAGCTACGAAACCCAAGTGAGGCTGATTCTCTTGACAGCGAAGGAGTGTGAATCATAAGGAGCGACTGTGTATTTGAAGAGTGTGTTTTCCAGTGCGACAGAGCCCATTGTGGTGAATTGCGAAACAGTGTGTAGTACGGTATTCAGAAACAGTGAGTGACCTGAATGCAGCCAGGACTCGGGCCCACCTCATTAGCGAGAGGATTAACTGCAAGACCGAGTGAAAGGGTGAGTCGAGCTCCATAAAGGAGGTAGCTTCTGTAAGACAGCTAATTGTTTCTATTGGCTTATTGTACGGTGTATATTTCTGACCTGCAATAAAGCAAACGTTTCTTTAAAGGAACAATTGTGCTTCTACCCACCGTAATCCAGTTAACGAACTTGCCACTAGGGACAACACGTAACTTTTTTTTGTGCGAAGTAGACTATGAGAAGTGATGATGATAATTGTTATTTTAAGGGGCCTAACATCTAGGTTATCGGCCCCTAATGGTCTGGGTGATAGCGAAAGTGACAATGAAATGGAAATCTTAACGAAAATTAAGTGAGACTGAAAATACTTACAAAATTGAACTCAGATTGAAATGACTCACAAAATGGAGTGGTAATACTTACAAAAGGGAATTTAGAAGAAAATACTCACAAAAGGAATAGATTGAAAAAACACACAAAATATAGGTTAGGCTCAAAATACGTACAAAATGCAATGTAAAGTCGAAATATTTACAATATGCAATTGAAATTCAAAATACTTACAAAATGCAAATGAGATCAAAAATACGTACAAAATGCAAGTGAGGTTCAAAATACTTACAAAATGCAACTGAAATTCAAAATACACAATGCAATTTAGTTTGAAACTGGCAGGTTCCGATACAAAATACTCACAAAGTGCAATTGAAATTCAAAATACTTACAAAATGCAATTGAAATTGAAACTGCTTACAAAATGTACGGTAGATTCAAACTACTCATTTGGATTGACAATACTTACAAAATGCAATTTAGATTCAAAATACTCACAAAATACAATTGACATCCAAAATACTTACAAAATGTAATTTAGATTGAAAATGCTTGCAAAATGCGGTTTAGGTTGAAAATACAAAATGCAATTTAAATTCAAAATACTCACCAAAATGTCCTGATCCTACATTGAAAAGTCTTACTAAAAAGCAATTTAGATTGTCAATCCCTACAAAATGCAATTGAGGTTGAAAATACTCGCAAAATGCAATTTAGATCGAAAAGAACCTCAAAATGCAACGTAGATTGAAAATACCCACAGAATGTAGTGTAGATTCAAAAATTCGCAGATAATTTGGATACACGGGGGGGTCAATTAACAAAAAACAGTGCGAGAATCTGAAAGAAAAAAGGAAATATAATGAAACTAAAACAAGAGGTCTGATCCCTCGAAGGAGGGATCAGTCAAGACGAGACAAGGGCCAATTAAGGCGGGAAAGTGAAAGACTCCCTAGGCCTCAGAGACCCTAATACGTCGGGGTCGGAAAATAACAAGAGTTGACCAAGCGAGGTCGACAGGAAAGAAGACGGAGAGGAGCCCGGCACAAGTAAATGGAAGCAATGCCGGACTCAGCTGGGATCCCGTGGTCGCCAACCCATGTCCCACTAGATGTGAGCCCATTGGGGGAACTATGAGAAGTGCTAAGAAAGGAAAGAATGGGGGGGGGGGGGCGCTAGATATTTCATATTTCAGAAGGGGGGCGCGACATAAAAAGTTCAGAACCCCTGCTCTAGAGGCGAGTTGATGGGGACTTGATTCAGACGTTACATTCACCATATTGTGAGTGGCAGGAGAAGGCACATAATTTACATGTACGGTAAGAAAAGGCGTCATAATTGATACGTTTCACCAGATAAGTATGCAAATGTCTATTCATTTGCATGGGATCATGCGAAGAGGTAATGTTTGAGTTGCAAACGAAGGCATGTACCTTATAAGCAGTCATGCACAGTCTTTCTTTCTTTCATTCTTAAAGTCAAGCTTTTTCGTGGTATCACACGTGAGAATACGTGAATTACGTCATACCACTTCAATTCGTTCCCTTTAGGCGAGGGCACCTGGCGTGAGCCCAGTACTCGACCCCAGAGCGCAACCAGCTCTCACTCTGTCTTACGAGGATTGCTCTCCTTGGTATCCCACTGATACACCGTGTCAGCCTTCCCACTCACTCCAGTCGCACAAAGGACTCGTCCGGCTCACTCATTGGCCAAGAGGAGAAGACTACTCTCTCTATTTTGACATAACCGACAGCAGTGGCTACGCTGGCTAAAGCGCAGCGTTAGGTCATGGGGCCAAGCTGTCTGCTGACTCGGTAGACGCGTGGGTTCGAGCCCCACCTTCGGCCGTCCTTGAAATGGTTTTCCGTGGTTTCCAATTTTCAACACCAGGGAAATGCTGGGACGGTACCTTCTGATAGGCCACAGCCGCTTCCTTCCACATCCTTGCCCTGTTTCATTCATCTTCATTCAATCCATCTCTCATCCCGACGCGCAGGTCGCCCACGGGCGTCGAATAGAAAGACCTGCACTCGGCCTCTGAGGAGACCACACGAAAAAAAAAAACGATTGACATACTGTAATTTTCTTTTTTCTTTTCAATAGATTTAATAATACATTAGGCAGGTTATTTATTTATTTATTTATTTATTTACACTGTATACGCCCACATTGGAGCACCAAAAATCAAACCTTATATAGAAAGTCTTCCAATACTAAAATCAGTTCTTAATTCTTGATATTTTTTTTTCTTTCCCAATACTTCTTCATTCTGGAAGATCTTGCAGCCCGTTCTTCTGCAGATATAACATATTGCTTACGCTGTGAAATTTTGAATGTTAGTCGAGTGTATTTGTTATTCATAAGCCGTTTCTCCTCTGTATGTTCAATTTGATGCTTAGTAATTTTCAATTCGTCGAAATCCATTTGTATTTCTTTAAACCATGTGATTTTTGTTTTACTGTTCCAAAAGAAGTCAAAAAATTGTTTCAGGAGTCTAGTATTTGGCAAGCGGGTTATGTGTCAAAAAACGCAATCCTTCGTTTTCGCATTGTGTCAATGATAGATTCATTTTCCTTGTAAAGTATTAAATTGGGCAAAAGTCTCCACTGGCCCTCAATCTGGTGTTGTTTTTAATTATTATTGTCCAAAGAATCGTCCATCAACCTTCTGTAGTTTGTCATTTGTTGATCGGGTGTTTATTTAAACTAAAGTTTCACTTGCATATGTTGCTCCTGGCTTAACAACGGAGAAATAATATCGAAGTTTAGCATTAATCGAAAGAGACTGTTTCTTATATGTTGGCCAGGTAATTTGTTGTGCTCGTCGCAATTTTAGTGTTCCATCTGTTGATGCTCTTTCATTGGCATTCCAAGTGATGATCTCACCAAGATATTTAAATTTGTTCACGATCTTTATTTTATGGGCATTATGCAGTACAATATGGGATGTGTCAACTTGAAAAGATGGCATCATTTCTGTTTTCTCAAAAGAAATTTGCAACCCAACCTTTGCTGCTAATCGTTCCAATTCCTCTACATGAAATTTAGCTTCTTCGATACTAGTTGCTAATAATGCTAGATCATCTGCAAAGGTGAGACAATTTAGTGGAATATTTTTTCCAATCTTCACATTCGGTGGACAAACCTTATTCTATTGACGCATATTTTTTCCAGCACACAATTAAACAACAAAGGAGATAATCCATCTCCCTGCCGAAGACCAGTATGGATTTCAAATGACTCAGAGGTTTCACTTCTAAACCGAACTCTAGATTTAGTATTCTTAAGAGTGATCGCAATAAGGTTAACAAGTTTTCGATGTAAACCAAATTCGGTAACGACATTTAAGAGAGATTCGCGATGGATACTATCATAAGCTTTTTTGAAAATCAACGAATGTGATCACTAAATCTTTGCTCCTAATCCTGTGATGTTTTATAATCCATTTGAGACTGATAATTTAATCTGGACAGCTTCGTCCTGGACGGAAACCACCCTGATATTCACCAAGTTCATTATCAAGTTGTTCGTGAATTCTGGAATATAAAATCTTTGAAAAAATCTTATACGTGACATCCAGCAACGATATTCCTCGATAATTGCTGGGATCTGATCTATCGCCCTTTTTGTGTATGGGGTGTATAATTGCAATATTCCACTCTTCAGGCAATTTTTCTGTATTCCAGATGTCAATAAGATGTATATGTAGTTTATGAATCGTCTGTACATTAGCATTCTTCCAAAGTTCTGCTACTACTTTATTCTCTCCCGCCATTTTAAAATTCTTAAGTGAATCAATCGCTGTACGCACTTCATCGTAAACCGGCGGTATGATCTTTTCAAGTGGTGTTTTATTTCTAGGATAGGGATCGAATTCAAAAGAATCTTCAGGTTTATCACTATTAAGTAATTTTATGAAGTAATCAGCCAAAATTATTGCATTGTCATAATCATTATGGGTCACCTGCCCGTTCGTATCCTTCATCAAAAGAGTAGGGGGAGTAAATTTTGATTTGTATTGTTTAAATGTCCTATAATAGTCCTCTTGTTTTATGGCGATTGAAAGCTTCATCAATAGATTTTAATGTTTCCTTCTGATATTCCCTTTTAACCCTCCTGATTTCTTTGGCCGTTAACCGTCTAGCATTGTTGTTTGTCCTTCAAGCAAGCTGTATGCCGGCGTAGAATTGCTATTTCACAATCCTCATTCCACCATGCATGTTTCTTTCATTCTTTAATGGCAGCAACGTCTTCTGCTAAGGCTCTTAATTTGTTAACAGTGGTCCCCAAGCTGTCACTTAAAAGCGTGATGGATTGCTCAAAATATAGGCTACCGGATTATTGATAACTGAACAAGGATCATACAATCTTTTGCTATTGCATTTTTGTGGTTTATTTTTCCTTTTAGGAGTCAATTTGATTTTAATCTTGGAAATGTAATGATCCGAATCAACATCAACACCACAAAGGACTTTGACATTATAAATTTCTTTGTGAAATTTCCGATCCATGGCCACATGATCTATCTGAGACTCTACTAACTTAATATTAGGACATTTCCAAGTCATTGATTTATGTGGGCTCCTCTTGAACCTTGTTGTCTCCATAATTAGACCATGGTTAATACGAAATTCAATTAACCGTTCACCATTCCTGTTTTTCAAGGTATGTGCTGGCCATTGCCCCACCACTAGACGAAATTTCCTCTCACGTCCAAGCTTTGCATTGAAATTATATTCTAAATTGTATTATTCATCTTGTATACGACATGTTTTCTAATTGGCTTGTTTAGTAATACGTGCCATTTATACTTTGTTTTATTAGCTGTTAAGCTAGGTTTAGTTTCTTATTACAATACTTTTAGCCAGAACATTGTGTACGCTACATAAAGGGGCTCTTGAGCCTCAGTGGAAGTTCTCTATCAATAAATTCAAATTCTCTCCCTCTCTCTCAAATTAGACGAACTTTCATCTATTTGCCACAAAACGTACCGAAGAGGCTGATACAGAGATTGATATTACCAATATTTGACTATGGATCTATTACACAGGTCTGCGATGAAATAAATTGATTCAAATTTTTATAATGCTTCTTATGCTATTTTTGTGCTGAATACAGAAAAAATAGTGAAAAAATGCCATCACCCTTTGTTTACCCACAAATCACACATTCATGTTTTTACATTTAAGTTTTTTTTTAACATAGTACAAATTATAACGAAGATATCAAGGACGCTGGGACGTTAATATGATGGCTGACTACTGTTGGATGTTAAAAGGAGAAAATCCTCAAATTCACTGCATTAAAAGTACAAAAAGAAGTTTAGAAGGAAAAAGTAAGTTAGTTAGTTTTTGTGGTTTTAAGGGGCGGAACTACGAGGTCATCTGCCCCTAAGGAAAAAGTAAACGTTACTACAAAGACTTTTAATAGTGTTGTAATAAAGCTTTATAAACTTTTCTTACTCTATGATTAAGATTAACCTATGTTTAATGTGGTTTAATAACCATACCTGCCATAATTTCATTTAATTGTTGTTGTTTTATTTTCATTTGAAGGGCTGGGACATCGTGGTCATTCAGCCCCGTGTTCTTGGGCGAGTGGAATCTTAGTCTGAAAACCAGTGGCATTGTGATGACTGCGTGTGTGTATTTGTCATTCAGGTGAGAATTGGGATGGATGCGACCGTGACCTGAATTTAGGAACCAACTCTGCATTCGCCTGGAATAGAAGTGTGAGAAACCACGGAAAACCACTGCCAGGATGGCTGAAGTGGGAATCGAAGCCATCTCTTTTTAGTGGAACCTCACGAGGTTGAGTGTACCCCGTTCCAGCCCTCAGACCAGAACAGGACCGAGAATCAAACTCGGACCTCCGGGAAGACACCCAAGAATGCTAGCCGCTACAACCATTTAAGATGCAATAATAAAATAAATGACTAAATAAATTAAAACCTAAATAAATGACTACAAAAATAAAACGATCCGAACAAGTAACTAAACAAATAAATAACAAAATAACTTGACAAAATAAACAACGAACTAAACAACCGACCAAAAATAACATTACAATAAATAACTAAATAAACAAATAAACAACGAACTAAACAACTAAGCAACTAACTAAACAAATAAACAACGAACTAAACAACTAAACAAATAAATAAACAACGAACTAAACAACTAAACAAATAAACAACGAACTAAACAACCGACCAAAAATAACATTACAATAAATAACTAAATAAACAAATAAACAACGAACTAAACAACTAAACAAATAAATAAACAACGAACTAAACAACTAAACAAATAAATAAACAACGAACTAAACAAATAAACAACGAACTAAACAACTAAACAAATAAACAACGAACTAAACAACTAAACATGTAACTAAATAAATGAACAACGAACTAAACAAATAAACAACGAACTAAACAACTAAACATGTAACTAAATAAATGAACAACGAACTAAACAACTAAACAAATATTCAACGAACTAAATAACTAAACATGTAACTAAATAAATGAACAACGAACTAAACAACTAAACAACTAAACATGTAACTAAATAAATGAACAACGAACTAAACTAAACAAATTAATAAACAACGAACTAAACAACTGAACATTTAACTAAATAAATGAACAACGAACTAAACAACTGAACATGTAACTAAATAAATGAACAACGAACTAAACAACTAAACAACTAAACATGTAACTAAATAAATGAACAACGAACTAAACTAAACAAATAAATAAACAACGAACTAAACAACTGAACATTTAACTAGATAAATGAACAACGAACTAAACAACTAAACAAATAAATAATGAACGAACTAAACAACTGAACATGTAACTAAATAAATGAACAACGAACTAAACAACTGAACATGTAACTAAATAAATGAACAACGAACTAAACAACTGAACATGTAACTAACTAAATAAATAAACAACGAACTAAACAACTAAACAAATAAATAAACAACGAACTAAACTAAACTAAACAACGAACTAAACAACTAAACATGTAACTAAATAAATAAACAACGAACTAAACAACTGAAAATGTAACTAAATAAATAAATAAATAAACAACGAACTAAACAACTGAACATGTAACTAAATAAATGAACAACGAACTAAACAACTAAACAAATAAACAACGAACTAAACAACTGAACATGTAACTAAATAAATAAACAACGAACTAAACAACTAAACATGTAACTAACTAAATAAATAAACAACGAACTAAACAACTGAACATGTAACTAAATAAATAAACAACGAACTAAACAACTGAACATGTAACTAAATAAATAAACAACGAACTAAACAACTGAACATGTAACTAAATAAATAAACAACGAACTAAACAACTGAACATGTAACTAAATAAATAAACAACGAACTAAACTAAACATGTAACTAAATAAATGAACAACGAACTAAACAATTAAACATGTAACTAAATAAATGAACAACAAACTGAACAACTAAACATGTAACTAAATAAATAAACAACGGCCTAAACAACTAAATAACAAAATAAACAACTAAACAAAAAATATAAAACAAAATAAACAACTAAATAAGCAAGTAAATAAACAGAGAAAGAAAGAATTAAATACCGTAACTAAAATAAATAACTGTACAACCAAGGAAAAATATATCTTTCTCTAAGTAATATTTACTATTTTTCATAACGTTCCTACTGAAAAAAATGCACTTTTTTTTTTGTCTTTCCACCGGGTGGAGGTGCGAGAAGCTGGTGCGAGTTCCTACGAGTTAGACAACCCAGCATTATTCCGGCGACCTTTCCAATATTGTCCTTGGATTCGATTGAACGCTTCCCTTGGCTGAAGGTCAGGAAGATGCTCAAATAGGAAGCGATAGGTTAAGAGACGTTAATGACGGGGCGCCAGTAACCGCGCCAAATACGGCTACAAGGAGGCCACCTGTAATGGACGTGGATTGTCTGGGAGGTACATTTATGGAGTGTTAATATCAGCAATCTCCGTTGCTACGGACTTCATGGATGTGTACAAATGAATCAGCTACTGTACGGATTAAATAGCCACATCTTGGACACAGTGCATATACAGGGTCATCGAAAAATAATGCCAACATTTAAAAACATTATAGTACCAAAACCCTTTATGTTAAACGTGTAATTCTTTCACTGAACGTTAGCTGGTTAAAGTAAGTTTTATTGTGGAGTCGGCGTGACCTTGCTATGCGCACACTAGATGTGCAGTAGCCAAGGTCGGCCGGGGGCGCGCCATAACTGCACCGCCCGACCGCCGCGCCGTTCAGTACCATGTTTTCTGGGGGTATATTAAAAACATTGTGTATGCAGAAAAACTTCGGGATTTGGAGCACCTGCGGGAGCGAATGTCTGCTGCCATCTTGACAGATACTCCTGAAATGATTGCACGAACGTGGCAAGAAATAGACTACAGACTAGACATTTGCAGAGCTACGAACGGTGCACATATCGAAACATACTAAGGTATGAAAAAAATCTTTTCCTGCACATTTTAAGATTAAAACAATTGAATTACCTCGAATATTTTTTTTATAACAGTTATTTTAAATGTTGGCATTATTTTTCGATGACCCTGTACTGGGTGGTTCAAAAACGAACTAGCCTTTTCAGGGCGGGAGATGCGCAAAAATGTATGCTGGATTGTTGTTTTAAGGGGTGGAACAATATTATATGTTGCCGATGGTTTGTTCGATTTTGGGGCTTTGACATCGTGGTCATTTCAGCCCTTTATGCTAGAGTGTATTGTTAATTCGAGGGACTTGGGATATCTTGGTCATCATCCCCGTGTAGTTGGGTGTGTGTTGAACGTTCCTGATAACCTGTATTGCTGTGGTGACTGCACGGTAGTAGTGTGTATAACTACCCCCGATTGTTAGTTTTTCAACGGGATGAGATGCAACGAAAGTCTATGTGGCGGATGGGTTTTACGACCAGATTCCCTTCTTGACGCCAATCTCGTGAGAGGAGTTAATGAAAATGAAATGAATGACACTGAGCAAGGATGTGGAAGGAAACAGCCATGGCCTGTCAGATGGTCCCATCCCAGCAATTGCCTGCAATTGCCTGAAGTTGAAAATGGGTAACCACTGAAAATCATTTCAAGAACGGCTGACAGTGGGGCTTGAACTCGCAGAGAACTTGGGCCCATGGCCTAGCGTTGCTACTGTCTTTTTTTTAACTTGATATGAGTCTCTAAACGCGAGCCGTATTCCAAGATTGACCTCACCAGGGTCGAACATTATAATTCTTTTGCGGTGGAACTACAACCCTTTAATGCCCTCATTACGAAAGGGAGTCGGGCCGCTAACCTAGATGTTATGTCCCTTAAAACAAGAATCATCATCATCACAAAATGGAGTTATTTGTACGCTTTAAAGACGACACAATCCACATATATCATTCCTTACATGGATGCCCAAGTATTTGCACGTGTCTTCTTGTACAAGAATGTAAAACTAAGTAATGAAGTACAGCACTTGTCCCGTGACTAAAGAAAGCCATCCCCGCTTTTCATTGCGAATAAATTGAATACTTTAAAAAATATATAATCTAGTTTCCAACGAAGACTAGACTCTCTTTGAAATAAATCAATGTTGGAATATACAAGTAATAACATCAATAATTCATACTTTGTTTAAGTCTCTTCTTAAATTCCCATCACTACTAATACATTTACCATTTCTAATGATCTACTTGAAAAACAGTTTTGAGCAATTAAAAGTTACTCCTCGTTACGTGGGGATGGATAATTTAGAAGTCTCGCTTGTAGCAATTTCCCAGACTCGTCTTGACGAAATTAACTTCTCCGTCTCCCTCTCTAGCACCGAATTTTGTAATCTGAAGCACAACCAAATTAGGCGCTTTCACTGTAATTCCTTGTTATTAACGATGTTTATTTTTTTGCAATTCATATTTTTACGAATTATACATTTTTCCAATGCAATAGGAATTTAGTCTCATTTGAATACTGAAAGATGGCCTTAAAATACGTGATGATGATGATGATGATGATGATGATAATTCATCTCGGGACTTGGGTGTGTGTGTAACTGTATTAGGGACAAGCATGACGTCGTTGCACCGGCACTTGAAGTAAGATACCATCCCAGCATTTGCCCGGAGGGAGTGTGGGGAAAGACAGGGAGACCCACACTCAGGATAGACGCTGTCAGCGCCGGATCCGAACCAGCGATCTCCGGACTTGCTGCAGCTGACCTCGCGGCCGTGGTACACGATTTAACGAGCACGGCTATGTCGCGGGTGAATGCTATTAGAATACTAAAGATTATGATAATTGTTGTTTTAAGGGGCCTAACATCTAGGTTATCGGCCCCTAATGGTCTGGGTTATAGCGAAAATGACAATGAAATGGAAACCAGAACGAAAACTGAGTTAGACTGAAAATAATTACAAAATGTAACTCAGATTGAACCGACTTACAAAAGAGAATTTAGAAGGAAAATACTCACAAAAGGAATGGATTGAAAAATACCCACAAAATGTAGTTCAGGTTCAAAGTACATACAAAATGCAATGTAAAGTCGAAATACTTACAAAATACAAGTGAAATTAAAAATACTTACAAACTTCAAATTGAATTGAAAATACACAATATAATTTGCATTGAAAAACGCGCATTTCATATTCAAAATACTTAAAACGTGCAATTGAAATTCAAATTTCTTACAAACGCAATTGAAATTGAAAAAGCTTACAAAATGTACGGTAGATTCAAACTACTCATTTGGATGGACAATACTTACAAAATGCAATTTAGATTGAAAATACCCACAAAATGCAATTGAGAATCATAATACTTACAAAATGTCCAGCATACAAAGTGCAATTTAGATTGAAAATACTTGCAAAAAGCAGTTTAGGTTGAAAATACTTACAAAATGCAATTGAAATTCAAAATACTCACAAAAGTCCCAGGCCCTATTTTGAAAGACTTACTAAAAAGCAATTCAGATGGTCAATCCTTAAAAAATGCAATTGAGGTTTACAATACTCGACAAATGCAATTTAGATCTAATATATTTGCAAAATGCAACGTACATTAAAAATACCTACAAAATGGAGAGTAGATGCAAAAAATTCGCTAAAGGGAATTTAAATACACGGGGAGCCAATTGACAAAAACAGTGCGGGAATCTTAAAAGAGAAATATAATGAAGAGAAAACAAGAGGTCTGACCCCTCGAAGAAGAAGAAGAAGAAGAAGGGATCAGGAAAGATGAGGCAAGGGCCAAGTAAGGCGGAAAAGTGAAAGACTCCCTAGGCCTCGGGTACCCTATCACCGTTGGAGTCTGAAAAGAACAAGAGTTGACCAAGGGAGGTCGACAGGAAAGAAGACAGATGAGCCCGGCACAAGTAGACCTAAGTAGAAGCAATGCCGGACTCAGCTGGGGTCCCGAGGTCGCCAACTCATGTCCCACTTGATGTGAGCTCCTGGGGGGGGGGGGATATTAGAATACTAACTGTAATATGTATAAGGGGCAATGAAATGAAAACGACACGGATGATATAACGAGCATGACACGGACGGTGGTAACGCAGGTAGATGTGTGTAGGCTATACTAATGTTCTCTATTGGGAATCAGTTACGAACACGGCACCGCTATTAACGCCCAGCGGTACGTGGACACTTAGCACAAATTGAAGCACGCCATCAAGTCCAAACGCGCAGGAATGTTGACGGATGGCATTATTCTGTTGCATGACAATGCCCGCCCACATGTTGCCCGGGTTGTTTCGACTGCGCTGCAGAAGTATCGCTGGGAACCCCTTACACATCCTCCATACAGTCCCAACCTCTCTCCATGTGACTTCCATATCTTTGGAACCCTGAAGAACGACATTCGTGGCCGTTGATTTGTTTCGGATGCAGATTTGCACGCCTGGGTACAATCATGGTTCCGGAGGCAACCACAAACATTTTACCAACAAGGCATTGACCGTCTTGTCCCACAGTGGGATAAATGTATTAACAGTTATGGCGAGGAAGGGTCCACTAAGAAGGCTTGAGCTCAAGGAACGAAATATCCTAAGGAGAATACTACGGCCAATACGTGAAATGGATGGCACCTATAGGATCAGACACAATAGTGAGCTGTACCATCTCCAAGAGGACATAATCACATCGATGAGGATAAGGCGACTAACATTTTATGGTCATCTAACCCACATGAACCCCTGCTGACTCACGAATAGGATCTTCACCACGACAGGTGGAGGCAAAGTCTCCAAGAACAAATGGATCACCACAGTGAAATCTGACCTGGAGTAGCTTCAAATTTCTCCCGACACCGCACATGATCGGACCAAATTCCGTCAACTCCCAGTATCCGTTACCAGCAGGAAGACCACAGGAACCACCAGACCAAAGTGGACAGAGGAGAGGAAGTCTTCTCTTAGCCGGAAAATGGAAGCCTTCTGGGCTAAGAAGAAACTGAAGACCATTGTAAAGAGTTAAAGCCAACTTCGTGGTCCTTAGATGGCCAAAACGAAAAGAAGAAGTAGTTATGGCGAGTAATTTCGAAATAACTCAGGGTGTACCTACTTTTTCCAACTGTCTCGTGTTCATTGGACGGCATCTGTCTAGTTTTCATTTGACTGCTCCTTACATAAAAATTTTCTCGAACAGATTATATGACTTATTTTTCGTATACTGGTGCTTGTTAGTATAAATGCAGTTTTACCAAAGAAGAACGGACTATTCTAATGTATTTGAGACGTGGGGACATTTATCATAAATACTGAATTGGGAAGGGATTGTTTAAAATTCCAAACGTTGGTATTTAGAATTTATCATTTTGTAGCTTGTGTGTTATAAATAATGATATTGTGCAATTTTCTCTCTACAAAGTATTCCACACACCCAAACACACGGAGCTATATGACCAAGTTGTAGCATCTCCTAAAAAGCAAAAACAAGACTGTTGTCCCATGCATAAAGTGATCAGAAAACGAGGTCATCTGCCCAACTATGCAACGTCTCGAAAACGGCAGCAGCAGTGAGACGTTAATTCCATAACATTAATATTAATATTAATGTATTTCTTAGGCAAGGCGGAGACCCAGGTTCGATTCCCAGCTCTGCCAAGAAACTTAAGTTTGGTCTGAGGGCTGGAACTTTGTACACTCAACCTCGAGAGGCCAAACTGAGAAGAGACTGGTTAGATTCCCAACTCATCCATCCTGGAAGTGATTTTCTGTGGTATCACCACTTCTACTCCAGGCGAATACCAGTCTGGTTCCTAAATTAAGGCCACGGCCGCCTCATCTACAATCCTCATCTGAATTACAAATACACACACTAATACAGCCATCACAATAACAAAGGTTATCACACAAATTCCACACACACACACAAATACACGGGGCTATATGACCACGATGCCGCGTAAACAATAACAAGACTATTGTTCCTTGCATAAAGTGACGTGAAAACTAGGACATCTGTCCCACTATGCAGCGTCTCTAAAACCGCACCAGTAATGAGACGTTAATTTGGTTGGTTGATTGGTTCCTCAGTTTAGGGGCTGCGACAACGCGGTCATTTAGTCCCGTGTACTTTGGGTGTGTGTAGAATCTGTCTGATAACCGGTGTTAATTGTGATGGCTGTATTAGTGTGTGGTATCTGTTTTTAATTCAAGTAAGGACTGCAGACATTCGAATTTCAAGTAGTTCCAACATTTGCTACCAAACGCAACCATCAACTTGGTTACTAGATGCCATCGCAGTCGGCTCCTGGCGACGAACGTTGGAACCGAAGAGCGTTAGTCAAATCTAACTTATAATTTAGCTTCAAACAAGTGTAGTTAGTGGAAAGTTCTTTATCATGCCATAAATATATGACATGGGACTGCCGACTTTACTTCTCCGACGGAAGGCATACTGAGGGATTTTTAACGCTCTTAAAAAATCCGACGACTTCGGCCCGAGAGAACCCGAGAGACGTTAATTTCATAACATTAATCGAAATTTGATGTGTTTTAATAAATACATGTTTCATGTCTCATGTAAAAAAAACAGGATTAGGGAAACACCCATTACAATTGGGTACAATCGTGTTGACAGACTGTAAAACAATAAATTTTGATTAGGTCTACTAAAGCACTACTGAAAAATTGCTTCCAACATGATCATCCAAAATGTATTTCATAGGACAGAACGTTTGTTATTATCAGAGAGTGGACTTACGTGTGCTAATTAATGAAATATATTTACCCATTTTTATAGAAATATGGAATTATATATGGACTCTAATTCTTAGTTTAAAATTGATATTAAAATATTACAACAACAGGCCAAAGAATATCTATCTCATTCGTTGATTTTCAGAAAGCGTATGATTCAGTGGATAGGGATACTGTTTTTGACACATTGAAGGGATACCAAGTTGATCAAAAAACCATAAATTTAATAAAACTTACATTAACTAATACGATTTCCAGAGTCAAATTTTTAAATGGATTTAGCGAGCCCTTCGAGCTAAAAACTGGGCTAAGACAAGGGGACAGCATCACCACTGCTTTTCAATTTGGTCTTGGATAAAGTCATGAGGACGTTTTGGGAGAAGAACGATTCAAGTGCTAAAATTGGTACAAAGAATCAGAACCTCAAAGTCAAAGGTTTAGCATTTGCTGACGACGTAGCGTTGTTTGCTGAATCAGAACAAGAAGCTATTAACCAAATTGATCAGTTAAAAGAAACGGCGGAATAAGCGGGCTTACAGATTTTGTTGGTAAAAACAGAGATGATGACAAGTGATCAGAAATACACTAAGAAAATGATAAAAACAAATTATGCGAGCATCAGGGTCACTGACCTATTCAAATACCTCGGAGAAATAATTAGTAGCAATGGGACAGATAAATTGGCATTTGAGAACAAAAAAGGGAAACTGGAAAGATTAAATTTTTGTACAAAAAATATATACAATAAAATGAACCTGTCCATCAATGCAAAATTACGACATTTTAATACAGTTGTTAGACCAGTCATCTTGTACGGCATGGAAACTACAAATATAACCGGAATGGAGGATTTGCCCAAGATAGAAAGAACAATTTTAAGAAAACGGCGACTTCAGTTCTACGGACATCTGGTCCACATGGATTGCTCAAGGCTAAACAAACACATTTTTGATAAAATCTGGAACTATAAAGGGCAAGGAGGCTTTGTAAAACAAATGACAGAAAAACTTCAAAAATTCAAAATTACTGAAGAAGATTGTCTAAATCGAATAGAGTACAGAAAAAAATGGCCTCAAAATTCTTGTCGGGGAGAAGAAGAATCTCAACAGAGGAGAATGGACTGCTGAAAGAAGAGCTGCGCAGTCGACCAGGATGAAAGACTTCTCGAAGAGAAAGAAGGAAACTAGACCTATAAATAAGTGATATTTGCGTGATCCTTGTTGGCCTGTCCGCGGTGTATATATATGGACTAAACATTTTTTAAAATATAATTTCCATTTTAATATCCGAATTCAAAGAAGCTGAACAAAGTAGGCGGCTTCGGTGGCGTAGTTGGTAGCATGCTGAGCTTCTATGCCCAAGACAGCGGGTTCAAACCCGGCCAAAGCCGTCGGATTTTTTAAGAGCGTTAAAAATCCCTCAGTATGCCTTCCTTCGGAGGGGAAGTAAAGCCGGCGGTCCCATGTCATAGATTTATGGCATGTTAAAGAACCTTCCACTAATTGCACCTGTGTGAAGCTAAATTGGATAGGTTAAGAATGTAAACAACGCTCTTAGGTTTCCACGTTCGTTGCCAAGAGCCGACTGCGGTGGTGTCTAGTAGCTAAGTTCTGAACTAGACCTAGTAGTCGTTGACGGTGGCGCTTGGTGGCAAAAGTAGGAACTATTTGAAAAATTCTAAGTTGCAGTACTTAAATTAAAAAACAGATAACACACACTAATACAGTCATCACAATTGACACCGGTTATCAGACAGATTCTACACACACTCAAAGTACACGGGGCTACATGACCGCGTTGTCGCAGCCCCTGAACTTAAGAACCAACCAACCAACCAACCAAACAAAGTAGATCTACTTGAAATATAACGTCGCACTTCGCATTTTATGATTCGTCAAGATTACAAAATGTAATAAAGTTTAGCTTTCTAAATAGATATGTATTATCATCTAGAATCAAGAATAAACGAGTTCACTAGAACAATTACTCTGAACGAAAGTTCATCACCCTCTAGACCTCCAGGATGCAGGAACAAAGATGTAGTACTTTACGAGCCGTGAATAGTCTCCCATTCGTCTCGCGTGGGTTTTCAGCGGAAACAAATGGCGGTGAAGGGCAACGATAAACATCAAACACCCCTGCTTGCTTCTTCGTATCTAGGCCTTCTCTATGCTGCACTGTATTCGAGACAGACAAGTGAAGTCGAACTCTTCCGCACACAGTGGCTTGAAACGGAACTCTTTGCTCGACTGCTCTTTCCGGGAAGAGAGTAATGACATAAGCCGAAATAACTGCAGTATGTCACGACCTGCAAACTGATACACTGCTCTCCATTAACATGAAATGTTAAAAATACACCGAAGGAACCAGTGTATCTGAACAACTATTACGAATACGGCTCGTAAGTTACTTCTAATCGATTAATTTCAGATATCGTATAATCGAAGTAGAAGTATCGATTACTTGCTACAAAAACGTTTAATCAAATAGTCGCTTAATCGATTAATCAGTTGGTCGAATAAGTTATTGTTTTGTCGAATATATTGCTTCGTATGATTTTAAATAATTTACCTTCTTTGTGACAATTAGGCTAGAAGAAAGTAAAACAAAAATGTTGGTTCGTTGGTTCTTAAATTTAGGGGCTGCGACAACGCGGTCATGTAGCCCCGTGTACTTTGGGTGTGTGTAGAATCTGTCTGATAACCGGTGTTAATTGTGATGACTGTATTATTGAATTAAAAAAAAACAGATACACACACTAATACAGTCATCACAATTAACACCGGTTATCAGACAGATTCTACACACACCCAAAGTACACGGGGCTACATGACCGCGTTGTCGCAGCCCCTAAACTATGGAACCAACCAACCAACTTAGTGTGTGTTATCTGTTTTTTAATTTAAGTACTGCAACTCAGAATTTTTCAAATAGTTCCTACTTTTGCCGCCAAGCGCCACCGTCAACGACTACTAGGCCAAGTTCAGAACTTAGCTACCAGACGCCACCGTAGTCGGCTCTTGGCAACGAACGTAGAAACCTAAGAGCGTTGTTTACATTCTTAACCTATCCAATTTAGCTTCACACAGGTGCAATTAGTGGAAGGTTGTTTAACATGCCATAAATCTATGACATGGGACCGCCGGCTTTACTTCCCCTCCGAAAGAAGGCATACTGAGGGATTTTTAACGCTCTTAAAAAATCCGACGGCTTCGGCCGGGTTTGAACCCGCTATCTTGGGCATAGAAGCTCAGCATGCTACCGACTACGCCACCAAAGCCGCGAAATGTTCCTGTCCTAAATTGCAAATATGGAACAAGAACTCAAAACCTTTGCTGAAAACTCATCATTTTCATTTTTTGAAGCCCTTCCCAATTTGATTGATGTTTGTCCTTCCACCGTCACTGACTCTTATTTGGTTATTGTTAACATAGACACGGAAGGACACTTCGTATATTTAAACAAAAAGTTACTTTTAATTTCCATGCATCGTAAGCGTAATTTAAATAAAAATTAGAGCGTAACTCAACTTAAGCGATGACCTCTCAATTACACTTCTCATCATGTGTCGACGAAATATTTCATCGTTTCTTCGGTTAGCCGATTAATCTATTATTCAGTTAGTCGATTAAATCGATTAAATGATTGAACGGTCAGTCGATTAATCGTTTACAATTAATTTCAAATTATTCGATTAATAACCGAACATATGTTATTACCAGCTCTAATTACGAATCACTGGAGCAGGATGAAGATAACAGGGTTCAATTAACGTTAAAGAAATGAAAGGAACACTCTTGAATTTGGCAAGAAAATTAAATCTTAATGCGAATTTTAAACTACGATCATTTGAAAGTATTTATTCTGCGCACAACCCTCGTTATTTTTTGTTATTTTAATGTTATTGGTTTTACGTCCCTGTTAACTACTGCAGCTTTTAGAGACGCCGGTGTGCCGGAATTTTGACCCGAAATCTTTAACGTGTCAGTAAATCTATCGACACGGCTCCCTTGCATTTTCGCACCCTCCAATACCAACTGACTGCGCCAGGATTCAATCCTGCAACCTTGGGCACAGCAGGAGAGAACGTTACCGCTTATTTCAATACCACATGAGATTTTACTAGGGAAGTTCAGCTTCAGCCATCCCATCAAAGGGCAATGGAGCCAAGATTCAAAATGGCGGGCAAGTATACCTAGTCTTTTGAGAGGTCTAGTTTTTAAGGAATGCAGCGGTGAAAGGAGCTCATTTGTTCTTACTTAATTCCTAATTAGAGAATTAATTCTGGTTCACATTCCATTTGAAGATAATGAACGAATTCCTACACTCCCTTCGGTTAAGGTAGTTTATACCACAATCAACAAACTGTAGCCTACGTATAGTCCGCATCACTGTAAACAAGTTACTGACAGTAGTAATGTACTCTTATCATTCTCCCCCTCCAATCACTAAAAAAATACATGGTGATTTACAGTATAATATCATGGTAGGGTTGAATCTGGCTTATATTCTCTTTTGTAAATTATCTTTCAGGGTCTACAAGTTTGCAGTCCACCTGCAAACTCTGTGGAACGCCAAAATCAATCTTCACAGCATTAATCAGATAATGGATAACGTTATTTGAAACTTTAGTTGAAGAACATCGATACAGTTTTCATTCCATGTAGGCTGCACATTCTGTTTCGTAAGTATGATATTGCATATCATAGTACAAGACTACGCTATTCCTCCCTACATTATTCTGCGAAGGTCCCATTCCAGTTTTGTACTGAAAATAAGGTCCCATTAACACCAACCTACACACATGGGGTACGTACAAGTTCAGCATAACCCAATGCGTAAGCGAAACGCACTCACTTACTCTTTAAATGCCTCACAATTAAATAAATACCTTAAAACATGTATATTTACAATAAAATAATGAAAGAATGCAACACGGTAACCATGGTAATAGAATCTCACAGGTCCATCTATTTCTGTAAGACGCAATGCAATTCCAATTATTACATTACTGTGAAAGTTTCCAGACGGTTATAAGGTTATCACTGAACCAAATTACGCTGTAAATTTCATCAATACATACAGTATAATGTGCTTAAGGGGGTCAAGGGGCACTCTAGAATTTTTCACGCTATTTTCACGTGTGAGTGTGGTACGAAAGGTCTTTTTCACCCGACTTTAAAGGGTCTCCGAAAACCACATTTAAAGGCCCTTAAATTAACAGTGTCTGTGATATTCCCAGAAAACTAACTTCGCTCTGATATACCTATGAAGGAATGACAAACCCCTAAACAATCCACAAATAGCTGAATTGATAAAGTCTGATCATTCATACCAAGGATAAATCAGTCATAGCATTCACGATTGAGATTTTGCTAAGTGTACTCTTTACAACTAGAATATTCACGGGGGAAGCCGTGACGGGTAATGCCAGTCTATAATTATTGACCTACTTACAGTATTTCTTTATATTTATTTCTTCTTTGGTCGTTTGGGCCACCTATGGACCACGGTGCTTGTGTTTTAACTGTTGTCTGCCACTTCTGGTGTTCTTGGTGGATTGTTTGGCGGCTGCTTTCGTGCTGAAATCTTGAGCCTTTCTATAATAATGATATCGTATGGCCTCGGGTGCCGGGTGCAAGCTTTGTTAATTGACACCCGAAGGGTAGCTTGCATGTCGAATTTCCTTGTTCCTTGAAGTACTATGAAAGTCAAGGAGGTTAGATATCTAAGCTCCTTGAACACTATAGCGCTTTCTAGTAGAGAAATGAGGAACTTTGTGTTGGCGAAAACTCCCGAGATTAATTTTGCCATTATGAACACGGCCTACTGAATTCAAATGGGTTGTTTGACATGCCAACATCGTATGACATGGTGTCGTAATTTCTGCCGCCTTACAAAATCACTTACCACGGCCAGGAGCGAACTTGAAAGCTTGGGGTTAGAAGACCGACACGTTTACCACTCACCCACCGTGGCAAGCTAGCCTTTCTATTGGACCAGTATTCTTTCGATTTCTTGCTGAACTCTATCTTACGTTCCTCGGACCATTTCCTGGACGCGTTGTGGTGAACTTCTGTAATGGATGTGAGGAAAGGCCTGGTTTCAACTGTCAGACGGTAGCGACTCCTGTCATTTATTGTGTCTTGCTGAATATTAAGTTCAACAAGATCCTTCTCAGTTTGTTTGATCCACAAAGATCCAGTGGCTTTACCCTTCTTGGCTACCTTGAAGATCTTATAAGACAGACTGTGGTGGTCCATTCTGTTCAGAAGACCGTAGAAAGCCAGTAGTCTCCTCCTGATGGCATGTGTGAGGTTTTCCTGGTGTTTGTCGAGTTCACAATTCGGTTTCTACCATCGTCTTCCATCTGGTAAGATCCTCTGTCCCACTAATTTTGGCAAGAATTTCCTTCCCAACACCCCGAAGGCCCTGAGAGGGGTCTTCTTAGTTAGGTACTTGCATGGAAAACAGCCTTAGAACTAACAAACGGCAATTTCAATGCCAATACCAGCTGGCAGACTGAGTGGACAAGAGCTCCTCCTCGAGGCATCGTACAAGTTGGGAACCCAACTACAATACTCGCTGGTTTCAACTTGCCGAGACTTACCTGGAGTAGACTCAATCGTATTAGATGTGGTGTGGGAAGAAGTTCTTCAGTACTACATACTTGAGGTTGGAAAGATTCGCCATACTGTGTGTGATGTCATTCCGCAGACATTGGAACACAGTGTTTGATTGTCCCTGCCGATCCTTTCCAAGGAGTCTGGAGGATTTAAATTGTGCTAATCCAGAAGCAGTGAATTGTTTGAATAGACTGGATACTGAGTTATGATATTTTCAACTTTAATAGTCATATGTCTGTTGTCATATTGTTTTAATGTTTGTGATACTGTATTCATGTCTGTGTTTTCTTTATTGTGTTAGCATCGTACAAAAAATAATAAATAGTTAGGAACTGGCCATTAGCTGCGTAGAGGATTGATTGAGAGAATACAGCATATTGAATTAATTAATTAATCTATTTATTTACTTCTTTTTTATCTACAACAGAATACTTTTACAATTACTCGACACTGACCAATATTACATACACAGCATGATCACAATGTTTTACTATTGCAGCGTGATTTTACGAAGTTTAGGAATGTACGCCGACAGCTTAGTCTCGACCGGCACATTTTATTCAAAGAATTATAACTTTCCTTTTAACGGCCCAAGTAAGATGACTAAGATTATAGGTTTGTTTCAGATGCCTAGTTTGAGTTTGCGACCACAGAACATGCTTACTGTAACGGAACTCACGTTTCACCATCCTGGCGCGAAGTTTCCTGACAAACTTTCCATTCCTTGCATGCGCAGAATGTTTAGAAAAATAGAACTGCACGTCATCTCGTATGAAAGTTCTGCTAAACTCAGCAATGTCTTAAGTACATACCACAATGGTATGCGTTTAGCGAGTAAGTGCCCCTGGACTTGAAACAAGGTACTATCCCGGCATTATCCTAGAAGGAGTGAGGAAAACTCCGGTGAAAAACAACACTCAGGATAACCGCTGTCAGCGCCGGGTTTCGAACCTACGATAACCGGACTTGCTGCAGCTGCCCACGCGGTCGAGGTGCACTACCGAATATGTAAAAATATGTAACGATAATAGTACATTATGCAACAAGCCTACAATGGCAATAATAACATTAAGACACGAGTATGCTTTAAAACGAGCAAAGCGAGTTTTATAATTTCCATACGAGTGTCTTAATTACTATTATAGGCGAATTGCATACGACTTACGTTCAACGATAATTATAACTTTATTTTATGTTCGAACATAAATATTCATAAATATCTGTCGAGATACCGCCAGTCGCATTTACTGAACAGAGTGCACGCGCTGGGTTTCTAGTTCACTGAACAGAGCGCATGCATGGATCAAAGACCTTGACAATGTCATATGTTTCCAGCCTCCATGACGGGTCTAGTGTCGTTACACCACCACCAGCATTCACTAAAATTGTCGTCGAACTCCTACGAAAGCAATGCCCTGTGTACAAATTGGTGTTGGGGATATTAAGGTACAGTGCTATTTCTTCCCCCATATTCCTCAGTTTATATGTTAACATTTTGAACTGTGCACTTTCCAAGTCGGGAATTTATAAAGAAGGTTTGATGGTGTGTTGCGAACTTCTGGACGTAGATTCATAAATTTCTTGCATATTTCATAGGATTTTCCTGTTACCGCAAAGCTTCGTGCTAATTTTGTCTTTGTGTTTGGGATTCTTACTACAATGGTTGATCCGAAATCCTTTACACGGTGGTGCAAGTTCAATGTTATCACCTGTGTCCGACAGGACCGTATCAAAAGTAATGCCAGTATTTGAAAACATTTTAGAAGAAAATTTATAATTTAGGACACATGATCCGGCTGTTCCGCCTCTTCAAACAACCATAACAATAACATTTATAATTTTTTGATCCGTGGCTTAGAGGACAGTACGCCGGCCTCTCACCGTTGGGTCCGTGGTTCAAATCCCGTTACTCCATGCGAGATCTGTGCTGGACAAAACGGAGGCATAGATGCTTTTCTCCGGGTACTCCGGTTTCCCCTGTCAAAAATGTCATTCCAGCAACTCTCCACTATCATTTCATTTCATCTGTCATTCATTTAATCATTGCCTCAGAGGAGTGCGACAGGCTTCGGCAGCCGGCACAGTTCATATCCTCGCCGCTAGATGGGAGCTTCATTCATTCCATCCCTGACCCGGTCGGTCGACCGGAAACAGGCTGTGGATTTTCATTTCAAAAGCGTAGAGCAAAAGAAGAAGGTTGTGGTGGTTGTGATTCATTGAGGGGCTTGACGACATCGTGTGGGGGGGACTACTATGTCTGATAACCTGTGTTTTTGTGATGGCTGTATTAGTATATGTAGGATTGGGGAAGGATTTGACCGTAGCCTTAATTTAGGTAAGATCTAGTATATGGTTGGATTAGGAACGAGAAAACTCTGGAGGGCCTCGTTTAAGTTCGATATAATGAATGTCTGGAATACGTCTGTCGTCAATACTGTGAAACAGACAGCCGGGCTCCGTCCAGTGTGTTTACAAAACAGATAGAGGAATGTGGGAGAATGTTTGAAAGAACAGGTTATCTGCCAGTGTGTGGGATAAGCAGCATTACATCAGAATCCACTCTAGGTCAAGGATGAGCTGAGCCGACACGCAGGTGCTCCGTGTAGGCGGCAGCACTTGATAGGTAGGACTTGCGGTTTTAACATTTCCTAGCACACAGAGTAGGGACCCCCATCTTAGTACACACGTAATATTGATGATGATGATGATGATGACTATGATAATTGTTGTTTCAAGGGGCCTAACATCTAGGTTATCGGCCCCTAATGGTCTGGGTGATAGTGAAAATGACAATGAAATGGAAACCGGAACGAAAATTAAGTGAGATTGAAAAAACTTACAAAATGGAACTCAGATTGAAACGACACACAAAATGGAGAGTTGTAATACTTACAAAAGGGAATTTAGAAAGAAAATACTCACGTAAGGAAGAGATTGAACAAGATGTTCGGGAAAGAACATATAGCCTACTTTCTCCTAAATGTATGGGTATAGTTATAACTCTCTGTCCTTATCTCCTAATTTCTTCCTATTTGAAGTGCAAATTGGCACACAGGATTTGAACAGTGGCGTTCAAACCATAGTTTATAATTTACCCCAGCATTTTGCAATTTCATCAGCAAACACTCCAAACACCGACTACTTACAATAATTGAAACTTCGTTGCTCTAATAAGGCCCATCTACAATGCGCAGTCGGCAGTCCGTATTTGGTAGTCCTCGGTCGGCAGTCGCGATCGACTCCGTGTATACTATAGGCACCATACACAACATGAAGTTGCAGTTGGTAGCTGGCAGTTGGCAGTCGCGAATTTTATCCTTGACTGCCAACTACCCGACTGCAGCAATGTAATAGCCAATCAGAGCAGATCAGAAACTGACGTCACGTTGTTGTTCTGTGTCGTATACGAATGATATAGGACTAAGTGAAGTAACTTCGCAACCCGTTAATTTATAGGCTAATCTTAAATACACGGTATAACAAAATAATCCATCTCCAAATCATCCATATTGCAAGTTTTGAGGTTATCAACAACGCCTCTGTGCACAAGGAATAAACGAATGTTACTGTATTATTACTCCTAGCAGTCGTTAAGACTGGGTTCACTAACTGGCCGGTATAGAGCGCTGCTCGAATCTATAGTTTCTGCATAGTACAACTGAAGGCTGGTAGATGTCACTCCGGTGGAGAATGTCGTTTTTTTTTAATATATAATTTCCATTGCAAAAAGCACCATATAACGCTTTATTTTATAACGTCTCAGTACTCAAGAAACAATGAATATAAAAAAAATCAAGCAAAAAAGTTCTACTCTGATAGGATTTGAACCCCGGCCAGCCACATGAGAGACGGGAGCTCTAACCACACAGCCAATCGTACACTCATAACTCACGCGTTATCGATTAAATACATATAACGTACTGTATTAGCAAATAATCACTTGGACTGAAGATTTCTTCACTGGAGTATATTTCAAACCGAGTTCATTTCATATTAAGTTCATATAATTTTTATCAGTAGGTTATATTGCATGCAACATACTGAAATTAGTAAAATGTAGGTCAGAACGAGAGATCAGCTGCCATCTTGTCAAATAGCCAGCACGATTCAGATTTTTAGTCACTTCTAGATTATAATATTACAATATAAACTTTTAATTTCGAACGAACCACGTCGCTTAGAACAGATTAAACGATTCTTGGTTCGATAATCGGAACTGGTGGGTCCCATGTTATGGATTATAAATTTTGCATAATTCACACGGCCGCCATCCTGAAATGGTACGTTTGATGACCTTGTAGTTTGGGTACAAGACGCGTCCCATATGAAGGTAGGTTGTTACCAAATTTGGTAAAGATCCGATGATTAGTTTGGTCGTAATGCATTATTAAGTTTTGACCATTCGATTGGCCGCCATTACCTTTTGGTAAAGATGGCGGCAATATAAAACATGACACTGAGGTGCCCTTTGCCAGTGCTACCTCTGTACCAAATTTCGTTCAATTCGGTTTCACCGTGTTCGAATTGATAGGGGGGGACAGACATTCAGAGTACACACACACACACAGACTCACACACATACACACACACAGACAGACACACTTTTTTTCGCCCTGTAGTGATCTCATAAGTCTACTTTCATTTTTTGCAAAAATCGAAAGTAGGCTAAAAAATACGCACAAAATGTGGTGGAGAGTCGAAATACTCACAAAATACATGTGAAATTCAAAATACTTACAAAATGCAATTGAGCTTCAAAATACTTACAAAATGCAATTGAGCTTCAAAATACTTACAAAATGCAATTGAGCTTCAAAATACTTACAAAATGCAATTGAGCTTCAAAATACTTACAAAATGCAATTGAGCTTCAAAATACTTACAAAATGCAATTGAGCTTCAAAATACTTACAAAATGCAATTGAGCTTCAAAATACTTACAAAATGCAATTGAGCTTCAAAATACTTACAAAATGCAATTGAGCTTCAAAATACTTACAAAATGCAATTGAGCTTCAAAATACTTACAAAATGCAATTGAGCTTCAAAATACTTACAAAATGCAATTGAGCTTCAAAATACTTACAAAATGCAATTGAGCTTCAAAATACTTACAAAATGCAATTGAGCTTCAAAATACTCACAAAATGCAATTGAGCTTCAAAATACTCACAAAATGCAATTGAGCTTCAAAATACTCACAAAATGCAATTGAGCTTCAAAATACTTACAAAATGCAATTGAGCTTCAAAATACTTACAAAATGCAATTGAGCTTCAAAATACTTACAAAATGCAATTGAGCTTCAAAATACTCACATAAGTCCCAGCACCTATATTGAAAGACTTACTAAAAAGCAATTTAGATTGTCAATCCTTGCAAAATGCGATTGAGCTTGAAAATACTCGTAAAATGCAATTTAGATCGAAAAGCCTTACAATGCAACTACGATTGAAAATACCTACAAAATGGAGTGTAGATGCAAAAAATTCCCTAATGGGAATTTAGATACACGGTTAACAAAAACAGTGCCGGAATCTTTAGGAGAGACGGTAATATAATGAAAATAAAACAAGAGGTCTGAAGAAGGGGGGGGGGGGGAACAGGAAATATGAGACAAGAGCCAATTAAGGCGGGAAAGTGAAAGACTCCCTAGGCCTCGGATACCCTAATACCGTCGGGGTCGGAAAAGAACAAGAGTTGACCAAGGGAGGCCGATAGGAAAGAAGACTGAGAGGAGCCCGGCACAAGTGGAAGCAATGCCGGACTCAGCTGGGGTCCCGTGGTCGCCAACCCACGTCCCACTAGATGTGGGCCCCTGGGGGGGGGGGGGTAATATTAAGCAATTTCCTCAATTGTGCCAAACATTGAAGACCTGAAGGGCCCCCAAAAAAGTTTCAAATTGTGAGTCTTGGAGAGGTAAGTGCAGTTCTGGAACAACAGCCTAAAATCGCTTGTTTCTGGTTCTTCTTGTAGCGTTCCGGCCAACTAAGGACCACGTCATTTCAACTGGTTTCTGCGTCGAGCTTTAATATTTGCTCACTACTTCTTCATGTTGTTGCTTCCTTTCTCCCGTCCACTTTATGCCTGATTCAAGCTTATGTTTTTCTAGGAAACCCCGGTGAGCTGTCAGTTTCATGTGCTCCTGCACATCGTCACATGAAATCCCATTTCTTGTAAATCTCTGCCTACCTCAGTGAACCAAGCCCCCTTAGTCTTCTTCTCTGGAAAGTAGGTGAAGATCCTGTTTGGTAATCTCACAGAGCTCGTTCATGTCATGTGGTCATAAAATGAAATTCTTATTTTCCTCATCACATCAGTTATTCTTTCCACACGTGCGTAGAGCTCGTGGTTGTGCCGTCTCCTGTATTCACTATTTTCTTGTACTTTTTTCTTTTTTCTTAGGATCTTTCTTTCTTGTACTTCCAGTTTCTCCATAAGTCCTTTCCTATGCATTGCAAAGCATTCCGCAGCATATAATGCTTGTTTCTTTACTAGTGTTCTTTTTGATTCAAATCTTAGCCAAATAAACGTATTTGCATAAATCTTTCTTTAATATGTTCCTTGGTTCAATATCCTCGGGCGTTTTTGATGTGTAACATCTTTCCACTCGGTGATTTTGAAAAATGGGACGTTCCGATCCAGCTGGCAGTGGTGGATCGAACGGAAGTGTGTAACACGCAATGCCAGTGGTAAGATTCAGGAAACAATGAGAGCGCGGAGTTGGAAATTGATACCATTTCTGACGGTAAACACTCATGCGAACTCTGGTATCAACTGATTGAAGCACATGTTGTACGGGAACTAGGCAAGCTTTCATGAACTATAGCTGTCAGTCTCTTTACACACAAGAGGGTCTATTCACAAGGCATTTTAAACTCAATTTCACGCAGGAACATTATAGAAACAAGCAAAATATAAACGAAACTTAATTCCGTAATGCAGTATTATTGGCACGTGGAAATAAGTCACCATTTTGTGCATTATATTTGCGTGCTCGAAATAGCCGTGGTGTTAGCGATCCTGACTGTGAATCTAGAGATCTCGGGTTCGAATCCCGGACGGGATAGATATGTTTGCTACCCGATTATCATTTTAAACGATATTTATATCAATATGACTCATTTTAACAGAATCCATATGAAATTACGTGTTGGTCTGTGAATCAAGAGGTCCGGGAACTGGGGAAGCCTTTCATGATCTACTTCTGTGCACATTGCATTTACTCGCAAGTTGGCCTATTTATAAGGAATTTAAGGTTAAGAGCGGTGTCGCGTCTATTAATCTAGTTGCTCCATACCGTATTCTTTATTTAGGCTAGTGCTGGTGGAAGCTACAAATAATTTAATAAAATGAGTTCCGTACTATAAACCACAATATCTGTAAAACACTCCCTTTTACAATAGATTAATATTTGTACCAATAATAATATAAAATACCGGTGTATCAACAATTTCACGTGAGGTTTCTTCTATGTCAGATGTTACACATCTTATGCGACTACTGTAGGGTCACTTTTTTTTAAATCTTCACACCGGAAGTAGTTATAAGGGCTTAATTGACTCACGCTAGTGCTCATAGTGTTAGGAAAGGCAAACTGCTAATCTTTTTATTTATTTAGCATATGGCTTTTAGTACCGGGAGTGTCCGAGGACATGTTCGGCTCGCCAGAGACTATAGCTGCTTCAATGCAGACACCCATCTACAAGTTCCGTTCAATTTCAAGAAGTTCCAACTTTCGCTACCAATGTCACTGACACCTAATGGTAGACGTTGGAACTTTGATAGAGCGTTTCAGCGAAATCTAACGTACAATTTAGCTTCAAACAAGTTTAATTAGTGGAAGGTTCTTTTACATGCAATAAATCTATGACTTGGGACCGCCGGCTTTACTTCCACTCCGAAGGAAGGCGTACTGAAGGTTTTTAACGCTCTTAAAAAATCCGACGACTTCGGCCGGGTTGGAATCCCGCGATCTTGGGGATAGAAGCTCAGCGCGCCACCGAAGCCGTACTGCCAATATAATCGACTGGATATGGTTGTTTCTCCAGTGAACAATCATTAGTCGACCGTGTGTCATAATGCTGGCACCATGTAAGAAACGTTTAGTGTGTCCTTTACGTTTGGTAAACTGGAGAAAACGAAAATTTATTATTAATTCACAAACAATAAGATTCTGTGATGAACCGTTTCGTGTCGGCAATCGGAAGAAAATTGAATCGGATGTTTCCAACATTGCGTTGCTTGCCACAAGGGCTAGAACTGTGGACGCTGGAATTGAAACCTACGATCTACGTATTTGCCTCAGCTGCCCTCGCGGTACACACTAATGCAGCCATCGCAATAAGACAGGTTATCGGACAGACAGAAATACACATTGCTATATCATCTTGAAGTTGATGTAGAGAAAATTAATGAAATAAATACTTATCCTCAGGAAAATTCAACGTCCAAGATTATTACCAGATGGAACCTAATTCGGTATCAACAGTTAGAATCAGCCAATACCAGTATGTGATGTAGGAGGCTAAAGTTCTACGGGCACCTACACCGAATGAACAGCAACAGGCTTGGTTAAAGCCTGTGGCGAAATGAAGTACTGAATGACTTTGCTTCGGCTGGAATTGCTGACCTTAATGTAGAAGATCGTTCCAAATTTAGTTATATGGTAGAGTCTTGGACCCCACCACCTAGAGTCCCTAAATGTCGGAAGCCCCTTTCGCAGGAGAGAAAGGAGAAATTATCAGCAGGGTTCAAGAGATATTGAGAACGGAAAAGAGCATCGAAGAAGATCTATTTATAAGCGCTCCGTAGTGGGCTTAAATCAATAATAATATTTAAATAATCAATTAAGATGAGTGAGAATCTCCGTAAGTTTCCAATATATTACAATATTTCACTACTAGCCTAATTACGATAAAGAGCAGAAAAGAAATTCGTGCCACCTTTGCCTTTCTGTTTGGATATTATTTTGGAAGAGGGAATCACAAGGTCAGAAAGTATGATATTGAAAAAGGATGGAAATTATGTAACATGCCTATGCATAGTTCCCATTGATGAGAGACACGGTTACTAGTATTATTTGTGCATTTCAAACCCTTGAGGGTTCAAAGGAGCATGTCCGGTCTCTTGTTACACATTAACTGGAAAAAATCGTTCAACTGACCCACACTCATCAAATATTCCCTATCAAGGTTGAAGGAAGAATAATTGATCATCCTCAGAAAAGAATGATACCACTGCTTTTTCTGTTATTGACTGTTGCTTATAAATTCAATGAATAATAGGGCAGTGTAGTTCGCAGGTGCGCAGCAGAATGGATCTGTTTACTCGGCCATGACATTGTGTGGTAATTGGCAGCCTTAGCTTGTAGCCACGTAATCCGAACCCACACTACCACAACACACCTACTACAGCCCGCTCTACTCGAAGCTCGCGCTAGTGACAGCGCTAAAGCTGCAGTGACACTAGACTTCAACATCAAAAGGGGACGTTAACTCTTGGTCAATAATAATATACTAGCGGACCCGTGCGAGAACTCTCGCATAATGGGCTGTGTGCGCCCCATGTGTACTGACTACCCACCAGGCACTAGTGCTATGCGGGCTGTACACGACACAGTTCTGTCAGGGGCTATCATCTTGTTTATTTCTTCAAAAGCAATTAATAAACAAATAAATATATTTCCGTTGACTTTTCAAAAAATGCAAGATTTTTACTGTTCTATTGAGAAGATTTGGAAGATATTGGTACAAACCACACCGAACTCCCTCTTGTTTAGGACCTTGAGTTTTGTGAAACATACACCTTAGCGTATTATATAATAATATATCATACCAAAAAAATAACATGGACGGATCTCATCGGAACATGGATCAACAGCCTTTGGTAACTCCGTTCGTTAAAGTTAACTCGTGGCTAAATTAAAATACCTAGCAGAAATTATCGAACCCTGGGGCCTGAATCATGATGCAAATAAAGAGAGAATCCTTATATTGCAAAGAGTCTACAGAATCACTTGGAACACCTTCCGTAGAGCAAAATTTAGCCTCTATGGAGTGGAAACATGCTGGTTCCCCAGTACGAACAAGAATCAAAGTGACTCAATCTGCTAGGAAAGTGCTTGTTTATGCCTTTTGGCCCACAATTATCGCCCACAAATATCGAACTCCACTTCGCTGCTCTTCACAAGTTGACGACAGTAACATGCACGCCATCTTTTGTTTCATAGTTAAGGCTTCTCTCGCTAGAGCTGCGCATGAAAACAAAATACCCTCTATAGCGCAAACTTTAAACTAAAACGTCGTGAAATTTCAACATTCCAGCAGCAATACCATGGGAGAAAAAATGATTGTGCTTTAGTTTCCGATCTGCACTCCTAGATATATTAACGTTTGCTCTCGTTTGAATTTACAACAACAAGTTCCGTGACTAACTAAAGAGCCTACTTTTCTTAAAATTTAAGATTCATGCCAATGATTAATCTATATGGATCTGTCTAGAATAATGACGAAATTAAGTTGCTAATATCGAAATTTCTAATTAGTTCGAAATACTGTATAGAGTATACAGTATACCTGGTGACTGAATATATTCTTAGTTCCATCTCTTAAAGTACAGAATACAAAATTTGGTTGAAGTCCAATGGATAGCATGGACGCTACATGCAGTTAATCATTGGATCAAACAGCGCGCGTAAAATCATGTTGGCAACAATGTCATGCATGAAATGGTCAGAAATAATCTGAAATAATATGATCTATTGTTGTGCCAATTTTGAATGAAATCCATTAGTTAGTATAGAAGTTACATGCATTTTAAAATTGGACCTATCAGCAGGCTTAGAATCATGTTGGCAGCACTGACCTATATTAGTTACTCCAAATTCATCTAGAATGCCAGGTAGTAAACGTGTGCGAAGTTTAGAGCTATTGGCTTGCATGCTTTGATATATTGATATTAGGGTACCGGTAACAAAAATAGAGACATCACATATTAAGTTGGCAGCCCTGGTTGCTCTTAAGAAAACGCACAGTCATATCTGTTATGGTACACATAGCACATATGAAATTTGGTTGAAATCCAAATGATAGTATGGAAGTTACATGTATTTAAAGTTGGACCTCTCAGCAGGCTTAGAATCATGTTGGTAGCACTGACATAAGTTACTCCAAATTAATATAGAATGCCAGGTACTATACGTATGCATAGTTTAAAGCTGTCGGTTTGAATACTTTCTGATATATTGGTATTTGGATAAAAGATATTAAGAGCATTTATTAACAGTTGGCAGCCCTGGTGGGTCTTAAGAATACGCTCAGTCATATCTGGTTATGTACACATACAACATACGAAATTTGGCTGAATTCCAATTGATAGTGTAGAAGTTAGATGCATTTAAAAATTGGAACTATTAGCAGGCTTATAATCATTTTGGCAACACTGCCTTGTATGGCCTCCTGGAAAATAAACTGCAATATTATTATCTATACGTGTGCCACTTTTGAAATAGCTCCCATTCATACCTTCCAAGATATCCAACATGGAGCTCAAATTTCAATTGCGATTTTTTAGCAGTTGGTAGCACTGACATTTTCAAATATGGCCGTGAGATATTCAGGTATAGATCTTTATTCCTACCAAATTGTGTTTCGATTGCTCCAGCCGTTTAGGAGTTGATAGGGGACACACACACACAGCCAGCCAGCCAGCCAGCCAGACAGCCAGCCAGCCAGACAGAAACACATTTGCCCGATCTCATAAGTCTACTTTTTACTCATTTTTTGCAAAATGTGAAAAGTAGGCTAAAAATAGAGAATTACCTTCAAATTAAGCGGCTTCGGTGGCGAAGTTTGTAGCATGCTGAACTGATGTGCCCAAGATCGAGGGTTCAAACTCGGCCAAAGTCGTCGGATTTTTTAAGAGCGTTAAAATCCTTCAGTATGCCTCCCTTCGGAGGGGAAGTAAAGCCGGCGGTCTCTTGTCATATTTATGGCATGGAAAAGATCCTTCCACTAACTAAACTTGTGTGAAGCTAAATTTCTAGGTTAGATTTCGTTGTAACGCTCTATCAAAGTTCCAACGTTCACCACTAGGTGTCAGTAACATCTGGTAGCGAAAGTTGGAACTGCTTGAGATTGAACAGAACTTGTAGCTCACCCCACGGGTGTCGGCTTGAAGACGCTACAGCCTCTGGCAAGCCGAACATGTCTTCGGACACTCCCGGCACTAAAAGCCATACGCTAAATAAATAAAATAGTAAATAACCTTCAAATTTTGAACTTTCGTTGTTGGAGCTTCAAAAGCAAACTTTATTAGGTAAAAAGAGGCATGACAAATCAAAATCAGTCATACAGAACCCAGACTCAAAATTCGTGTTGACTTGTGCAATAGATGGCAGTGAAGTAGATGTGACAGGAAGGGGAGAGAGACTCTGAATCTGCACCAGGCATGATGCAGAGTAGGTCGAGGTATAATAAAGATCCGCATGAGGAGCGATGTCCTGGGATAACACGTCGCTATTGTCCCGTAAGTCAATGCAATCTAGCACGACAAAAGAGCTATAAATAGCGACCCGAAGTGGTGACAAGGTCGATATTACGGGGACAAAGATGACAGGAACGTTCTGCAAGGGGATGAATCAAACGAACGTGTTTCCAGGCATACTCTACTGCATCTCCAATATATTTTGAAGAAGAAAAAAAAAAAAAAAAAAAAACGAGCCTTAGAGTATTCGCATATGATGTGTAACATCTGACATGTTATCCTACTATGAAATTGAGATGAAATATATGTGAAGTTATTTTTTTTTCGGCTGTACTCCTCCAGTTTTTAATTTTTTCTAAAGTTTCTTTTGTGGATAATTTTCTGCTCTGGATTTACCCATCTCTGAAAATCACAATCATGAAAAAAGGGACGTCACCCCGAGTCCTACAACACCTCATACAGCTTTATTGGTTCGCGAGATATTAAAAAGCCGATGACCTATTAGTTTTGCAGGGAGCGCAAATCCCTTGATAACAGTGAACTCTGTTGGTCATTGAATTAACTATAAGGTGCGTTCAAAAAGTAAAGAGCCGGAGGCATAATTACAGAAACCAGTACCTGTATGTTATAAGTATTGTCCCTGGCTGTTGAGGCACTTGTCCCACTGTGACACGAGGCGGTGAATGGCTGTCTCATAAAATTCCCTGGGCTGCGATGTGAACCAGTTCCGCACGTACAGCTGGACGTCGGCGTCCGAGGTGAATCGTTGGCCCCGCAGAGCCCTTTTCAGATGACCAAACAGGGAGAGAGGTCTGGACTGTATGAGGGTGGCCGAGAACCTCCCATTTGAATTTCTGCAGGAGTGCCGCGACTGTGTTGGCCGTATGAGGTCGTGCATTGTCGTGGAGCGACCACGGCGGCTATGGCGTTCACTGTCACTCGGCGGTCCTGGATAATGAGTGCATCAACCAGCTGGACGTTGCCATCTGAAATGCAGGGGGTGCCCCAGACCGGGCATCATCGGCGAACGACACCCGTCCTTCCCTCATGCGCTTGTGCCATTCCTTGACCCTTGCAAGGGACATGCAGTGTTCACTGTACACGTGTGACATTCGGCGAGGAATGTCCGTTCCCCCTACTCCTTGCGCTGTCAGAAACAGAGCAACACCTCTTTGCTCTTCGGTTGACGCCTCCCTGTCACTGTTTGCAATGCGACTGGCAGCGTTGGACGATTGATGCATGCTGCTGCTCACTTTGTATCGTCACGTGACGAGTACGCGTGCCCTCTAGCGAAGGGCTGTGACCATCCTCGCTCTGGTCTGATCCACACCTCGTTACACACGCCACGATTAACCGATGTGGTCACCGGTTTGCGCATTCCAGCCTCCGGCTCGTTACTTTTTGAACGCAACTTATTCTTGTAAAATTAGAGTGCCAAATCCTGACTGGTGCGCATGCGCGAGGTACATCGTGGTATTGCGCCAGAATTTATTGAAGGTCATTACTCAAGAACTGATCTGGAGATGAACCAAGACCCCAGAAAATAAATGAATGGATAAAAAAATTTATTTATTAAAATTTGAGAAATATGAAAAAAACTGTATGGAAATGAGTGAAATACTATAGATCTTATGCAATTTATAAAAGGCAAGGAAGAAGGAATGATTTATAGATGAACATGTATTCCATTATATGAATGTGGGAGGTCCATATTACGAGAAATATCACGCCACTTGAAGCGAGAGTTACGTCATGAGAGAGGGGAAGTTACGAAGGTCGAACGGCGGACTGAAGTGAGGAGAGGTGGTAAGCAGTTACGTCACACCACGAGAGGGGGCTGAGAGACGGAAACTTAAGGACTGCGGAGAACAGGACGGGAGAGTTCTTTCCAATTTGAGATTTGAACGAGACAAGACCTCGAGCAGAAACGAGTTTTGTTATAATAGTGCTACAGTTCATAATAGTTGGAAGCAAGGAAGAGTGTAATTCCAGAACTTACAGTAACTTAGAAGCAAGTTATTCCTATAAAGCATAACGGAACAGTACAACCATATATTGCAGTGCTTATGCTAAGTTGTTCCACATTTCGACAAGAAGCAAATCAATATTTCTACGTGTAAAAGCTTATTTGAACATTGTATTGAAAATGCTAGTTGAAAGTCAGCGACGGGGAGGTCTTAATTACATTATCAGAAATATGAATATTACCATGTGCTAAGCAAAAAGCATAGGGAAGTAAAGATTACAAGGATGTCAGTTGAATTCCAGATTCACTAACATGAAGGCGCTACAAATATCTACGCAAAGCGCAACATCACCGAGCAAAAACTTATACATTTCTACGAGAGTTTCAACACATCTTGAGATACGAAAACGCTTGCATAAACGACAATATTCCACCGTGATGTCTATTCTGAAGAAACCCGATGTCTATTCTGAAGAAACCCGATGTCTATTCTGAAGAGATGGAGATTCGAAGCCGGCATACTTGCAGTGAACGGGAGGACAGAGCGCTGGCAAGGCTGTTCACGGGGAGGTCATTCACCACGAGTCCAGCTGGGTTCTGTCACAAACCGGTCTTCATAGCTGTGGGCGATGCTATGAATCACGACAAGTTTGGTTGGAAGGACAGATGCAGGTATTTTCAACAGTCCAGAAGCCAGCAACAAGGTAGCGAAGAAATTGTCTTTTATCATGTAGAATTGTAGTTATGTTCATTGATTATCCAATTGACCAACCGCATATTTTTCAACCGCATATTTTTAACAGTATTTTTCAACAGTAATTTTTTAACTGCATTATTTAAAACTTATAATTCTGTTAAAGTAATTAAATTTGTGTAGATCTTGTTATAGTGATTTTTCGTATTTTTCTACGGAGTTATTTGCCTTGTTCTTGAAAATTTCAGTCACTTGGACGAAATTTTGGCATGTTGATGCTATTAACAGCAGAGTTATATTAAAGTAAAATCGTGTAATATTTTTCATATTTGCGTTAGATTTAATTTAATTAAATCTGTTTTATCGCAGCGATGGAATATAATGGAATTGTTCAGAGGAACTTAGAACCAATTGTTTAAAGGAATATAAATGAATTGTATTAAAGGAATTTAGAGCGTTAAAAAGAATGTAGAGTGAACTATTTAAAAGGAATTGAACGTTGAACGAAGTAAAGAAGGAGTAAGATTGTAATTGAAGTAAAATGAAGTTTATTGGAGCAAATTCAAGTACAGTATATTTAAGAAGTAACGTAACGAAGTGTAAAGAATATTTCGACAACTCATGATGTTGATTCGAGTGTCAGAAATTTATTATGAACGGAAGTATTACGAAAAGCTTATACACATATGTCTAATGAGATTTAGAGCGTTAAAAAGCAAAACTGAATTTGTTAAACAAATATATTAACGGAAAGAAGTCAAACTTATATCTTTTGTTAGGAATATGAATATTTACTGATATTTCTTGAAAAGTTGTAATAAAATGTAAAGCTGAATTTAAACACGTGAAAAAAGAAGGTTAACAAAGTTAAATCACAGGGTGATCAGAAAGTAAAAGTGCAACGATTTATTGCAGAAATGGAATTATGAGCACGAGGCGATGTTATATCAATATAGAGGAGAAATGTTAAGTAAAGGAAGTATATGTATTGAAGTGGAAGTTTATAGTTTAATTACCGTGCAAATTAAGAAGTTATAAACGTAAAAGGAGTTACGTAATTCTACGAAGGGAGACCGAGGAGTCTCTAAGTTTTTCTAGTATTGATTGCAATAATTGTGAAGTTATGTGAGTGTATTGAAGGAAGATTCTATATAGGGTGTTTAAGAGAGAAAGTAATTGTTGTATAATTATGAAAGAGGAGTGTGGAAACTAAGGTTAATGCCGTGCACGTCCAGTATTCACGTTTATCAGAAGATTGTTAACTCAGTAAAGAATTTCAGAACTTATTTCAGTTTCATGATATATAGATAAAGGTAAAAAAGGAACAGTGCTTAGCTTAAATGTTTGTCACTTATGTTCAATTGATTATGACGAGTATTTATTACTTTCAACACGATAGTTGCGGTGTATGTTTGGATTTGATGTTTAACAATATTGAGTAGATGAAAGACTTATTGGAGGAAGAAAATTTAATCTTCGACGTTATGAAGTGTAAAATTTGAGAGATTCTTAAAGAATGTATATATGCACATAGTTCATGAATAATTTTTGATTAGATATGGAACTACGGTTCATAGTTGAAGCGGACTTGTATAAAATAGGGCAATACTTAGTAACACGCCGTTTCACATTTTCTAACTATAAAATTGCCACGTGCAAATTTATTTTTTCAGTTATTTTTGTTGAAGTGTCAGGGAGACACAATTTCAGGAAGGAAGCTTGTTTTTTATACTTGTTTTATTAGCTTAATAAACGGCTGGCGCTTTTTAGCGACTTAGTCAACTTTTATCTAAACTGATAACGTTTTCATTGTCGTCATCGTCGAAAATAGTACTACGAGGTATAGATGCAGGCGCTCACTATAGATTAAACCTTATCACCCCTCGAGATTGGAGTTTCTCATTTTGCTCTAAATGTAAATGATAGTAGAAATTTGTACCTTGTCTGGTAGTACTATTTTCTTTACGAATAATATTTATCCTGTATGTTCCTGAAATTCCCAATTTTACTTAGTAGGCATGGTAAGTTTGTGAGCTGGGTAACTTACATGTCTGCAATCCTTTTTCGAGCTGTGGATATAAGTACTGATGGGTTTCTTCGGGCGCATATAGATAGTAAGTATTTAAATGGCGTGCCCATCCGTGGGGACTTCGAAAAGCGTTCGAAGGGGCGTTCGAAAGCATTCGAAAGAGCACTCGAGAGAAGAAGTTTGGAAGTACTCGAGAGTGAGGCCATATTAGTTTTGAAAAGAAAAATGCCGATCCCAAATTTAATGATTGTTGAGATGAACACAACATCAGCAGATTAGTGGAGTACACTATAGTTGTGAGGCATAATTTTTAAACCAGCTAACGACATTTGTCATGTAACAGTAAATTTAAAAGTAAATTCATGTTGTTAAACATAGGTTAAGTGAGATGATAGAATGAAGCGATGTCAGTTCAGTAAAATGGGACAACAAGTGTACGAGATAACTCGAGATTAAAATAGATGTAAGTAGGATTAAGATGTTCTATATATTCCATCACTGGTATAAAATGCATGCGTTGGTCAATCTGGATATTCACTGGTAATTTTTGTAGTCGATACTTCCCTAATTCTCAAGAAAAGAAGAATTATGTCAACGAATGATATGACGTTCATTCGAACGATGCTTGAAACCATGAAGGAAGGTCAAAGTACGTTGACCAAAGACCTTGAAGCCCTCCACCAATTAACACATAACAACATTTAACAGTTAAAAACTGAGATTCAGAAATCAGCAGCTACTGTAAAATCAGAAGTCAAAGCAGAGTTAGCAGTTGCTCAAACACTTACTACGGCTAGTATAACATTAGCACAGGAAGAAGCTAGGAAAAATCAGGAAAAAGCACAGGAAGAAGCTAGGAAAATACATGAGGTGGTCAAGAAAGGTCAGGAAAAAGCACAGGAAGAAGTTAAGTTAGCTTTAGAGAAGGCCAGAAAGGAAGATAGACTAGCTAGAGAGAAGGAAAGAGAAGAAGCCAAGTTAGCTTTGGAAGAGGCAAATAGGATAAGAGCAGAGATAAGATTAGCTCAGGAAAAAGCTCGCGAGGAGGACAGGTTAAGTCAGGAGCAGGCTAGATTAGAGGATAGGAAAAATCAGGAAAAAGCTCAGGAGGAAGCCAGGAAAATACATGAGGAGGTTCGGAAAAATCAGGAAATAGCTCAGAGAATTTTAGAAAGGGCAGGTAATGCACAAGAAGAATTAAAAGCCTCATTTGATCAAGTCAAACAGGACATGGCAGGAAAAGTGATAGAAATCCAATTAGCTAACAGTAGTCACATGATAGAATTAGAACAGAAACTACAGGCTAGCATGAGCTCAATTAAGGAAGAAAATAACACTCATCATGTACACATTTCAGGGGCCCAGAACAAACTCAAGGAGCAACTTGACAATCTAAATGGCACTGTTGGTGAATTACAGGTCAAGTTGGAAGGTCAAAGTAAACTGAGTGAAGAGGGTATAAATGTAGATATAAATGCTTCCATTGTAAAGGCAGTTACGGACATGAAGGAGGAGGTCGTAACAGTCACAACTCAAATCATATCCGAGATACACCACAAATTAGCAAATGACATTAAAGCTATAGAGTTATGTTCCAATATTAATGTTAGCAAGGTACGGGAAGATCTATCTAAGCGGATAGATACATTACAAGTTAATAACGTAGCCACGCTGACAGAGATTGTTAATAAAACAGATTTAACTAACTCTAACGAATTTGACAAAATTAAATGTACGGTCGATGAGATAAGCATAGAACTAGCGAAAATTCGATCAAAGCAGGACAAGGATACCAGCGAAATAGAACAGCAATTGAGGTCACTTACGATAGGAGATGCTACATTTTCATCTACGTTGAGAACTGAAGTCAGGGAGGACATCAGAAAGGACTTGACGAGATTTTTTCAAGCAAGAGATGAAAAATTGAAAGAAGAAATAAGAAGATTAGAGGCCAGGACAGACAGGATAGAAGAGGATAAGGAAAGCGAGATTAGTCAACAGCAAATTCCGAAGTCCAATTTTAACTTCAGTCGAGAGCCATTTCAAACTGAAATAGGGGAATTTGGAGGAGATTTTGAACCTTACCAAAATAGGTCAAATGCCAATGTCATCGTAATCAAGAATAATGATGAGAAACCGAACAAATTCAGTGGAGTAGGCAACATTACTGCAGTAGAATTTCTGAGAGACATGAGGTCGTATTTAGAAGATAATAGGATACCTCGCGAAAGACATATGAGGGTCGTGGAAAAATACTTAGATTCAGAAGCGTTAGTATGGCACAGAGCTTTCAGATACACGTATCAAACATTTGAAGAATTCGCTGTAGCTCTGCAGAAAAGATTTTGGAGTAAGGAACTTCAACAAGATATACGAGCAGAAATTTATTCTAAGAAGTACGCATATTCCAGTCCAACAAAATACGCAAGTTTCTTCACGAAACAATTAGCACGCTTGCAGTATTTGCAACCCCGTTTGGCGGAAGAAGACTTGGTCCACGCGATTTCATGCCAGCTACCAACAGAAGTTAGGAGGCACCTCATTTCGGCAAACGTGAAAACTCTAGAAAGTATGGCGGAAATTTTGAGGAGACTGGATCACACGTCTAATGTGTCCACCAACTCAACTGGAAATCAAAACCAGAGAGGTAGAAACCAGGAACCGAGAGAAATTCACACCATACACATCGATCAAATGCAGCAAACAGAGGAGAACAAAAATGGAATAGGTCCAACGAGATCCAGGATATATGAACAGAATCGATTTCGACCAGAGTATCAAAGACCTAGAGAAGGAAGGCCATATGAAAACCAAAGATGGAGGAATAACTATTACACCAGGAACAATGATTATCGTAGAGAGGGATATAATAGTCGAAATAACCCTACGAATAATTATGGATATCGGAGATATCAGAACTGGAGAAACACGAATAATTTTTCAAAGCAACAACAGCAAAGTCAACAAAATCAAGGTTGGAGGAATAATAACAATGTAAGAAGGTATTATGATGACAGGGAAAGAGAAAGTCAGGAATACTTAAGGAATCTCAGAGAAAGGAACGCGAGAGACCAAAATCAGGGACAACATAACCTGAATCAAGAACCTCAACCTGGAACAAGCAGAGATAGAAGGAATGAAGACCCAGGAGGGGCACAAAAAAACGTCAAATTCCAAAAAGTAACAGGAGAAGAAAACAGCACCGTAACCAGACATGAAATCCAGATTAATGAGTTGTATGAAGCCACGAATGAAGATCTCCTGTATGAGACAGAAGAGACGAAAACAGACAGAGTAGCAAGGTTACCGATTATAGAAATCATATCAGAAGGAGAATGCCTGAGAACACTACTAGATACGGGAGCAACAGCATCAATTTTATCAGAGAACTGTTTTCACAGATTGAAAGATGGAAAATCACTTATAGCAATGCCCGTTTCAACCATTAAAGTTAGGGGCGTATTTAACGACAAGACCATGAAATGTAAAGTCCAAGCACTAATGGAATTCTCTATAAATGAATACAGATATGAGCAGGTATTCATAGTCTTGAGCCAGATAAATTGTGATGCTATTTTAGGCATTGATGTCATAACTAAGACTGGAGCTGTGATCGATTTAAGAAATGGAGTCATAAGATTTAATGAAGGCCTACATCAATCAGAGGATACGACGAAGGATGAGAATGAGTGTAGTTTGATTGACGAAACTACAGAAGAAAATCTTGTGAAGATTGTAATGGAAGTTGAAGCAGAAGGAATACCTCACTATGGCAGGAAGATTGAGAATTTTGAAGATCAGAGGGAGAAATTGGAAGAATTGGTCACGACTTATGCAGACATTTTTGATAACAAGCCAGGTATTATAAGAGGATATAAATATCAGATTAAGCTCGCTGATGACACACCTTTTCAGAAGAAATTGTATCCAATTCCGGAGAAGTATCAAGCTGAAGTGACAGAGCTCATAAAAGGCATGGAAAAAGAAGGGATTATAAGAAAGCAAGCCACTCCTTATTTAAATCCACTCACTGTTGTGAAGAAAGCAGATGGTAGTCTTAGACTATGTTTAGATGCCAGGGGCATAAATACTCTTCTGCTGAAAGAATTCGACAGGCCACCGAAAATTAGAGAACTACTGAGGAGATTCAAGAATAAAAGCTGTTTCTCAGTGATTGATTTAACAGCGGCATTTCATCAAATAGAGCTTACAGAAGACAGCAAATGTTATACAGGGTTCATGTTCAATCAAACCTGTTATGTATACCAAAGAGTACCATATGGATTGGTAAATTCAAGTCCAGCACTTATCAGAGCCTTGGATGACAAGTTGAGTGAAGAAGTGAAACAATTTGCTATTTGCTACGTGGATGATATCATCATATCTTCAGAGACACCAGAGCAACATTTCATGCATTTGACGAAACTATTTGATAACCTCAGAAGTGCAAACATCAAGGTGAAATTGGATAAATGTCATTTCTTTCAAGAAAAGATCAACTTTCTTGGGCATACTATAGACAGATTTGGTTACCATCCGAACGAAGACAAGATTGAAGCAATTTTGAAATTTCCAACACCCAAGAAAATCAAAGACATCAGAGCTTTTGCGGATCTTTGTCAGTTTTTCAGTAGTCATTGCCCACGTTATTCAGAAATCATGGCACCTCTACATGAGCTTCTAAAGAAGAACAATAGATGGAAATGGGATGCAGCTGCTGAGAATGCCTTTATTCAAGCAAAGGAAATGCTCAGAGATAACATCAAGTTGGAGTACCCAGATTTTGAAAGAACATTCATCATAGAAACGGACGCTTCACGAGTTGGTATTAGTGCAGTCTTATATCAGAAGGATCAAGATGGAAATCCTCACTATATCTCATTCAGCAGTAGGAAGTTACGCACGCACGAGCTGAACTACTTCACGACGGAGCTTGAAGCTTTAGCCGTCATAAATCCTCTACAAAATTGGAAGAAATTGTTGCTGGGACACAAGATCATAATCAGAACGGATCATAAAGCACTAGAATTCATGTTGAAGTCAGACTTGTCAAGCGATAGGATGACCAGATGGACCATCTTTTTGCAACAATTTGATGCCACGATAGTTCATGTACCTGGAAAAGACAACCTTCTAGCAGATATTCTTTCCAGACATCCGATTCCTGAGAGAAATGTGAGAGTTAATGTTATCCAGACAGATGCAGAAGATCAAGAAACGCTGGATAAGTTGAGAAGAATTCCTCTTTTTCAAAAGAAGCATGCACCATTCAGGAACATTTATCGATTTTTGTCAGGGAGAATGACAAGGAGGCACGCCTCATACTTAGAAACGAGAAGGAAAGCTAGACACTATATTCTCGTGGGAGAAATTGTATGTAAATACATTGATGCCAGACATACGAAAGTACGAGATGCTATACCACCAGAACTTATTGTGCCACTAATTTGGTTAGTACACAAAAGTATAGGTCACGGAGGAGTTGACAAAACATACTATACCATGTTAGAAAAATTCTACTGGATAAATATGAGAGAATCCATAACCATAGTGATCAGATCTTGTGAATTGTGCCAGAAGAATAAATATAATTCTGAACTATTGAAGGAGAGGCCTAAAGCGATTATTCCGACGAAACCATTGGAATTGTTTAGTCAGGATATTTTTGGACCTGCACCTAAAGGAGACAGAGGAAACCAGTATGTGTTAGTTACAATGGATGTATTCTCCAAAATTGTAATGCTCAATCCCATGCAGAAAGCAACAACGAGGAATGTTTTATATCACCTGGAGAGGAACATTATTCCAAAGTTAGGAAAAACAGAGAGATTATTAACAGACCATGGAACGCAATTCACTTCTGCAGAATTTCAGGGAGCGATGGATAGGTTGGATATTGTTCACCTATTTTCATCAGTTAGAAGCCCAGAGACGAATCCTATTGAAAGAACAATGCTGGAATTTTCAAAGTACATTCGCTTGTATAGTGCAGATAATCATGCGAATTGGGTAAAGATTGTACCACTAGTGGAATTTTGCATCAATAATACGAGACATGAGAGCACCAACGATATTCCAGTCATGTTGCATTTTGAAGAGAAACCGTAAGACCATGGGACGGAATCTTCAATATTCCGGAAGATAACGAACCACCGATGGACCAGAGAATCGAAGAAGCGAGTATCCAGTTGAACAAAGCGGCTGAGAAGAGATTAAAACGTTTAGAAGGGAAGAGATTCAGTGGACCGCTACGAGAAGGTGACCTTGTATTAGTCAGGATTCCTGTGAAAGCTGACGTACTGAAGAAAGTGTATATCAAATTCAGTAACTTGTTCAGAGGACCGTTCAAAGTAGCTACAGTCTACGGAAATAATTGCTATAAAATTGTAAGAGTGGAAGATAATAGATCCATTGGAAAATTCAACCATTCCAAACTGACAAGATTTTACCCACAGATACAGTAAAATCAATAAATTCAGTCTCAAAGCAACAGAGAAAATTTACTGGTATTAAAGAAAGTACAGGCTATACTTTACTTTAAATTAGCAACGGGGAAATGCGCCAGAATTTATTGAAGGTCATTACTCAAGAACTGATCTGGAGATGAACCAAGACCCCAGAAAATAAATGAATGGATAAAAAAAAATTATTAAAAATTTGAGAAATATGAAAAAAAACTGTATGGAAATGAGTGAAATACTATAGATCTTATGCAATTTATAAAAGGCAAGGAAGTAGGAATGATTTATAGATGAACATGTATTCAATTATATGAATGTGGGAGGTCCATATTACGAGAAATATCACGCCACTTGAAGCGAGAGTTACGTCATGAGAGAGGGGAAGTTACGAAGGTCGAACGGCGGACTGAAGTGAGGAGAGGTGGTAAGCAGTTACGTCACACCACGAGAGGGGGCTGAGAGACGGAAACTTAAGGACTGCGGAGAACAGGACGGGAGAGTTCTTTCCAATTTGAGATTTGAACGAGACAAGACCTCGAGCAGAAACGAGTTTTGTTATAATAGTGCTACAGTTCATAATAGTTGGAAGCAAGGAAGAGTGTAATTCCAGAACTTACAGTAACTTAGAAGCAAGTTATTCCTATAAAGCATAACGGAACAGTACAACCATATATTGGAGTGCTTATGCTAAGTTGTTCCACATTTCGACAAGAAGCAAATCAATATTTCTACGTGTAAAAGCTTATTTGAACATTGTATTGAAAATGCTAGTTGAAAGTCAGCGACGGGGAGGTCTTAATTACATTATCAGAAATATAAATATTACCATGTGCTAAGCAAAAAGCATAGGGAAGTAAAGATTACACGGATGTCAGTTGAATTCCAGATTCTAACATGAAGGCGCTACAAATATCTACGCAAAGCGCAACATCACCGAGCAAAAACTTATACATTTCTACGAGAGTTTCAACACATCTTGAGATACGAAAACGCTTGCATAAACGACAATATTCCACCGTGATGTCTATTCTGAAGAAAACCGATGTCTATTCTGAAGAAACCCGATGTCTATTCTGAAGAGATGGAGATTCGAAGCCGGCATACTTGCAGTGAACGGGAGGACAGAGCGCTGGCAAGGCTGTTCACGGGGAGGTCATTCACCACGAGTCCAGCTGGGTTCTGTCACAAACCGGTCTTCATAGCTGTGGGCGATGCTATGAATCACGACAAGTTTGGTTGGAAGGACAGATGCAGGTATTTTCAACAGTCCAGAAGCCAGCAACAAGGTAGCGAAGAAATTGTCTTTTATCATGTAGAATTGTAGTTATGTTCATTGATTATCCAATTGACCAACCGCATATTTTTCAACCGCATATTTTTAACAGTATTTTTCAACAGTAATTTTTTAACTGCATTATTTAAAACTTATAATTCTGTTAAAGTAATTAAATTTGTGTAGATCTTGTTATAGTGATTTTTCGTATTTTTCTACGGAGTTATTTGCCTTGTTCTTGAAAATTTCAGTCACTTGGACGAAATTTTGGCATGTTGATGCTATTAACAGCAGAGTTATATTAAAGTAAAATCGTGTAATATTTTTCATATTTGCGTTAGATTTAATTTAATTAAATCTGTTTTATCGCAGCGATGGAATATAATGGAATTGTTCAGAGGAACTTAGAACCAATTGTTTAAAGGAATATAAATGAATTGTATTAAAGGAATTTAGAGCGTTAAAAAGAATGTAGAGTGAACTATTTAAAAGGAATTGAACGTTGAACGAAGTAAAGAAGGAGTAAGATTGTAATTGAAGTAAAATGAAGTTTATTGGAGCAAATTCAAGTACAGTATATTTAAGAAGTAACGTAACGAAGTGTAAAGAATATTTCGACAACTCATGATGTTGATTCGAGTGTCAGAAATTTATTATGAACGGAAGTATTACGAAAAGCTTATACACATATGTCTAATGAGATTTAGAGCGTTAAAAAGCAAAACTGAATTTGTTAAACAAATATATTAACGGAAAGAAGTCAAACTTATATCTTTTGTTAGGAATATGAATATTTACTGATATTTCTTGAAAAGTTGTAATAAAATGTAAAGCTGAATTTAAACACGTGAAAAAAGAAGGTTAACAAAGTTAAATCACAGGGTGATCAGAAAGTAAAAGTACAACGATTTATTGCAGAAATGGAATTATGAGCACGAGGCGATGTTATATCAATATAGAGGAGAAATGTTATGTAAAGGAAGTATATGTATTGAAGTGGAAGTTTATAGTTTAATTACCGTGCAAATTAAGAAGTTATAAACGTAAAAGGAGTTACGTAATTCTACGAAGGGAGACCGAGGAGTCTCTAAGTTTTTCTAGTATTGATTGCAATAATTGTGAAGTTATGTGAGTGTATTGAAGGAAGATTCTATATAGGGTGTTTAAGAGAGAAAGTAATTGTTGTATAATTATGAAAAAGGAGTGTGGAAACTAAGGTTAATGCCGTGCACGTCCAGTATTCACGTTTATCAGAAGATTGTTAACTCAGTAAAGAATTTCAGAACTTATTTCAGTTTCATGATATATAGATAAAGGTAAAAAAGGAACAGTGCTTAGCTTAAATGTTTGTCACTTATGTTCAATTGATTATGACGAGTATTTATTACTTTCAACACGATAGTTGCGGTGTATGTTTGGATTTGATGTTTAACAATATTGAGTAGATGAAAGACTTATTGGAGGAAGAAAATTTAATCTTCGACGTTATGAAGTGTAAAATTTGAGAGATTCTTAAAGAATGTACACACACCAAAAAAAGTTTTGCATCACCTCGGTTCCCAGATCTCCGGCATATAGACGTTGACTGTGTATATTGTATCCAAGATACAGTCCCTTTGACTGTTCATAGATGTCACTAAAACTGCTCAAAGATGTAAACAACCATGCATGAGCAGGGCCTATTAGACGGAGGGGGTACGACAGCCGATCAGTTCCAGTCATTCCACCAGGACGAAGGTACGCTGCTCATGTTGTCTGTAGTTCTACCATGCCTAGAAGGTCAATACCGCAGTTCGATCGCGTCCGCATTGTTACTTTGTGTCAAGAAGGGCTCTCAACAAGGGAAGTTTCCAGGCGTCTCAGAGTGAACCAAAGCGATGTTGTTCGGACATGGAGGAGGTACAGAGATACAGGAACTGTCGATGACAGGCCTCGCTCAGGCCCAAGGGCTACTACTGTAGTGGATGACCGCTACTTACGGATTGCCGCTTGGAGGAACCCTAACAGCAATGCCACCATGTTGAATAATGCGTTTCGTTCAGCCACAGGACGTCGTGTTTCAACTCAAACTGTACGCAATAGGCTGCATGATGCGCAACTTCACTCCCGACGTCCATGGCGAGGTCCAGCTTTGCAACCCCGACACCATGCAGCGCGGTACAGATGGGCCCAACAACATGCTGAATGGACCCCACGGAATTGGCATCACGTTCTCTTCACCGATGAGTGTCGCATATGCCTTCAACCAGACAATCGTCGGAGACGTGTTTGGAGGCACCCTGGTCAGGCTGAACGTCTTAGACACACTGTCCAGCGAGTGCAGCAAGGTGGTGGTTCCCTGATGTTTTGGGGTGGCATTATGTGGGGCCGACGTACGCCACTGGTGGTCATGGAAGGCTCCGAAACGGCTTTACGATACCTGAATGACATCCTCCGACCCATAGTGCAACCATATCGGCAGAATATTGGAGAGGCATTTGTCTTCATGGACGACAATTCTCGACCTCATCGTGCACATCTTGTGAATGCGTTCCTTCAAGATAACGACATCGCTCGACTACAGTGGCCAGCATGTTCGCCAGACATGAACCCTATCGAACATGCCTGGGATATGTTGAAAAGGGCTGTTTATGGACGTCTTGACCCACCAACCACTCTGAGAGATTTACGCCGAATTGTCGTTGAGGAGTGGGACAATTTGGACCAACAGTGTCTTGATGAACTTGTGGATAGTATGCCACGGCGAATACAGGCATGAATCAATGCAAGAGGATGTGCTACTGGGTATTAGAGGTAGTGGTGTGTACTGCAATCTGGACCACAAATGCTGAAAGTCTAGCTGTATGATGGTACAACATGCAATGTGTGGGTCTCATGAGCAATAAAACGAGCTGAAATGTTGTTTGTGTTGATCTCTATTCCCTTTGTATTTAACGGTTCCGGAACTCTTGGAACCGAGGTGATGCAAAACTTTTTTTGATGTGTGTATATATGCACATAGTTCATGAATAATTTTTGATTAGATATGGAACTACGGTTCATAGTTGAAGCGGACTTGTATAAAATAGGGCAATACTTAGTAACACGCCGTTTCACATTTTCTAACTATAAAATTGCCACGTGCAAATTTATTTTTTCAGTTATTTTTGTTGAAGTGTCAGGGAGACACAATTTCAGGAAGGAAGCTAGTTTTTTATACTTGTTTTATTAGCTTAATAAACGGCTGGCGCTTTTTAGCGACTTAGTCAACTATTATCTAAACTGATAACGTTTTCATTGTAGTCATCGTCGAAAATAGTACTACGAGGTATAGATGCAGGCGCTCACTATAGATTAAACCTTATCACCCCTCGAGATCGGAGTTTCTCATTTTGCTCTAAATGTAAATGATAGTAGAAATTTGTACCTTGTCTGGTAGTACTATTTTCTTTACGAATAATATTTATCCTGTATGTTCCTGAAATTCTCAATTTTACTTAGTAGGCATGGTAAGTTTGTGAGCTGGGTAACTTACATGTCTGCAATCCTTTTTCGAGCTGTGGATATAAGTACTGATGGGTTTCTTCGCGCGCAGTACCAATGATTTATTGTAGGAATATCTTTAATGGGGCCTCCAAACCTTGAAGTAAACCGTATGCGATGTTTCCTCTTACAGATTTTCGTCCCATTTCCGTCCCATTTCCAAAATCACTCCCACAAAAAACATCCAGCAACCGAGTGGAAAGATGTTACACACCAAAATCTCGTTTGATATGCAAGAGCCAATTTCTGTTGCAGGATAGGGGAAGAAGAGGCATGAAGTCAAATCAAGACCATTCGTTCAAACACCGTCGTGATTCTAACAATAACAAATGATGTGTTAAAAATATACCATTATTATTAGTAGTAGTAATATTCATTCATTCATTTCGTATCGGCCATCTATGGACCAACTGTCTCATTCCTCAGGCTTTGACGTTTGCCCAGTACGCCCGCATTCGTCCTCGGTGGGTCTCCTTCCTTTCCTGGGTCCAAATCTTTCCAGTTTTCATCCTCGGTTTTTCTTGGAGACCTCGGCATGCTTGAAGTTTTCTCTTCAGTGGGATGCGCTTCTGAATGCCAGTAGATGCAATCGCCACTTCTTTTAGATATACACTGCTCAACGAAAGTTTGGACTACCGTCATCGATTGTATAATGACGCTGCCATAGAGGAGAGGGACCTCTTACCCCAAGATAAACTTGATGGTCTCATTCAGAGCATGCCTCCTCTGTGTGCAGGGAGGACTACTAAATACTGATACTGATCATCATGAGATACAGACTGTCAATGTTTTTGTTTGCAAAAGGGACACTTAGAAGTGAGTTCGCTTTGTTTTTGTACCGTTTCATTCTTATCTAACCACGATTGTTATTGTTTTCAGAAGGACTGATGTTCAGTTTGTTAATAAGTTATTGTACAGTATAAACCTCAATGGGTTTACTTAAGAAGTCATTGTAGTAAAATCTATGCTAGTCCAATGAACCAGGCCCAGAAACTATATGATCTAGACGGCAGTGGTTTTGCTTGCTATCTTTGTAACTACCTCTCACACATTGGTTGCACTTATTGTGACTCATTTTTACATGCCGATCAAGTAATGTAAACAAGGCAAGTAATTTGATAATTTTTGAAGTATGTTCCGATATAATGTTTTAACTTGAGTTTGCTCAGAAGAAACTTTGTGTTTTCTTTGGAGCTAATAGAGATGGAAACAGGCATGATGAAGTTTTACCAAATAGTAGAGATAATAATAATAATAATAATATCGTATGGCCTCGGGTGCCGGGTGCAAGCTTTGTTATTTGACACCCAGAGGGTAACTTGCATGTCGAATTTCGTTGTTCCTTGACTATGAAAGTCAAGGAGGTAAGATGTTAGATATCTAACCTCCTTGAACACTATAGCGCTTTCTAGTAGAGAAATGAGTAACTTTGTGTTGGCGTAAACTCCCGAGATTAAATTTGCCATTATGAACTCTGCCTACTGAATTCAAATGGGTTATTTGACATGCCAACATCGTATGACATGCGTATCTTATTTTTGCCGCCTTTCAAAAAATCACTTACCTCGGCCAGGAGCGAACCTGCAATCTTGGGGATAGTAGACCGACACGATATCCACTCACCCACCGTGGCAAGCTAGTAGAGATAATTCTGTGGATCTACAATTAATTCCTTCAGAGTGGTATAATGTATCCTGTGATATATATAACGCAATCTCCTCCTCCCCCCCCCCTTTCTCTAAATAAAGGGCATAAGTAAAAAAAATTATCGCAATTTCCAAAATGTGTATGGTAACTTATTCATTAAATTACACAGATGTATAATTGGTTGAAATTTGGTAGTTTTATGTTCAATAGTTTCGGAGATAATAGGTCATAAATTAACATTGTGGGTATAGCGATTCTGATCTCACCTTAATATACACACATCAAAAAAAGTTTTGCATCACCTCGGTTCCCAGATCTCCGGCATATAGACGTTGACTGTGTATATTGTATCCAAGATACAGTCCCTTTGACTGTTCATAGATGTCACTAAAACTGCTCAAAGATGTAAACAACCATGCATGAGCAGGGCCTATTAGACGGAGGGGGTACGACAGCCGATCAGTTCCAGTCATTCCACCAGGACGAAGGTACGCTGCTCATGTTGTCTGTAGTTCTACCATGCCTAGAAGGTCAATACCGCAGTTCGATCGCGTCCGCATTGTTACTTTGTGTCAAGAAGGGCTCTCAACAAGGGAAGTTTCCAGGCGTCTCAGAGTGAACCAAAGCGATGTTGTTCGGACATGGAGGAGGTACAGAGATACAGGAACTGTCGATGACAGGCCTCGCTCAGGCCGCCCAAGGGCTACTACTGTTGTGGATGACCGCTACTTACGGATTGCCGCTCGGAGGAACCCTGACAGCAATGCCACCATGTTGAATAATGAGTTTCGTTCAGCCACAGGACGTCGTGTTTCAACTCAAACTGTGCGCAATAGGCTGCATGATGCGCAACTTCACTCCCGACGTCCATTGCGAGGTCCAGCTTTGCAACCCCGACACCATGCAGCGCGGTACAGATGGGCCCAACAACATGCTGAATGGACCCCACAGAATTGGCATCACGTTCTCTTCACCGATGAGTGTCGCATATGCCTTCAACCAGACAATCGTCGGAGACGTGTTTGGAGGCACCCTGGTCAGGCTGAACGTCTTAGACACACTGTCCAGCGAGTGCAGCAAGGTGGTGGTTCCCTGATGTTTTGGGGTGGCATTATGTGGGGCCGACGTACGCCACTGGTGGTCATGGAAGGCTCCGAAACGGCTTTACGATACCTGAATGACATCCTCCGACCCATAGTGCACCCATATCGGCAGAATATTGGAGAGGCATTTGTCTTCATGGACGACAATTCTCGACCTCATCGTGCACATCTTGTGAATGCGTTCCTTCAAGATAACGACATCACTCGACTACAGTGGCCAGCATGTTCGCCAGACATGAACCCTATCGAACATGCCTGGGATATGTTGAAAAGGGCTGTTTATGGACGTCTTGACCCACCAACCACTCAGAGATTTACGCCGAATTGTCGTTGAGGAGTGGGACAATTTGGACCAACAGTGTCTTGATGAACTTGTGGATAGTATGCCACGGCGAATACAGGCATGCATCAATGCAAGAGGACGTGCTACTGGGTATTAGAGGTAGTGGTGTGTACTGCAATCTGGACCACAAATGCTGAAAGTCTAGCTGTATGATGGTACAACATGCAATGTGTGGGTCTCATGAGCAATAAAACGAGCTGAAATGTTGTTTGTGTTGATCTCTATTCCCTTTGTATTTAACGGTTCCGGAACTCTTGGAACCGAGGTGATGCAAAACTTTTTTTGATGTGTGTACATGACCATGCGCTCCTCCAAAAGGCACAGATCTGGTTCGGCGAAGTCGACCAACATGTATATTAAATTTCGTAACATAACCAGGTAAGAACAGACATTGCCAAACTCTTGGCTGGCAAATTAAATGAGTGAAGAGACGAGGCAATATTCTCAACCAAAAATTGATACGACATTTCCATTCCAACTGTCAATATTCATGCAAAACTCTTTAAATGATCGTCTATAGGACGTATGTGAAATTTTGTTTTGCTGTAGGGTGTATCATCCAAGCCCCGACAACTTCTCATTTATTTGGGGAACACACTGTTATAGTTCTCATGACTTTCGAAATGACTACATATTTAGCATCAGGCCTGTCTGTGGGCAGGTGTGTCTAGTGTTACGTAATTCATTCGACGTGGGAGTAAGGTCGTCAGTTTATTGAACTTTTTCTGCTTGGCAAGAATCGATTATGCCAAGCAAGCAGTCTGTCGACCTACCTGCCAGAGTTCTGTTCGGTGGTGAAGTCTGTAGCATGCTGAACTGCTATGCCCAAGATAGCGGGCTCAAACCCGGCCGAGGTCGTCGGATTTTTAAGAGCGTTAAAATCCTTCAGTATGCCTTTCTTCGGAGGGGAAGTAAAGCCGGCGGGCCCATGTCATAGATTCATGACATGAAAAAGAACCTACCACTACAATTATTGGTAGTGTGTAGCCAAATCTGTAGGTTATGTTAAGTTAGAAACGCCCTATCAAGTTCCAACGTTCGCCACTAGATGGTCAGTGACATCTGGTAGTCAAAGTTGGAACTACTTGAAATTGAACTTTCTCATTCATATTCATTCATTTCATCTCATCCACACGCGACGGTACTTGTAGCTCACCGCATGGGTGTCCGCAAAGAAACAGCTACAAACTCTGGCGAGCCGAATATGTCATCGGACACTCCCGGTACTGAGAGCCATACGCTGAATAAATGTATATGTGATAAGCTTACTGTGTAGTATTTTACCTGATGTATATTGCTACAAAATTACTAAATTAGGCGCGTTACAATCCAGCTCCGATAGTTAGTAGCAGTTCTGACCAGTAAATTGAAGTACAAATTTCACACTAGAATAACTAATCCAACGACAAACAATTCTTGGCCGATAAATGTTCAACAGTACAGGTTTTTGTCGGATTTAAATACATGGTTGGTTGGTTCCTCAGTTTAGGGGCTGCGACAACGGGGTCATGTAGCCTCGTATACTTTGGGTGTGCGTAGAATCCGTCTGATAACCGGTGTTAATTGTGATGTCTGCATCAGTGTGTGTTATCAGTTGTAATTCAAGTAAGGACTGCAGACGATAATTTCAAGTAGTTTCTACTTTTGCAACCAAATGCTACCGTCCACGACACCTAGCTTGCGGACTTGGCTACTAGATGCCATCGCAGTCAGAACCTGGCGGTGAACGTTGGAACTAATATAGCGTTATCAATTCTAACCTAAAAATTTTAGCTTCCACAAGTGTAGTTAGAGGAAGGTTCTTTTTCATGCCATAAATCGATGACATGGGACCGCCGGCTTTACTTCACCTCCGAAGGAAGGCATACTGAGGGATTTTTAACCCTCTTAAAAAATCCGACGACTTCAGCCAGGTTTGAACCCGCGACCTTGGGCATAGAAGCTCAACATGCTACCGACTATGCCACCTAAGCCGTCATTTTTCTATGTTTATGCCGTGTCTTATGTGGGGTTTCGCCTAGGAACACCAAGATAGGCTCATCAGCGGTCTCTAATTAATTAATTTAATTAATTCGTTGGCCGTGAAAGCCAATATACCATCTTTTTGGAAGTCCTTATAGGGAGGTGAAAGGCTGCTTGAGCTGTCAGCTCTCGCAGTAAATAAGCGCAGGTGCGCCTCATAAGAAGGGAGGCAGCGCGCAGTTCGCTACTGCTGTGAGGGTCCGGGCACGGACACCAAGTGCCCTCTGATAAGCATATCTTGGAGTTCCTAGGCGAAACTCCGCAAAAGACATGGCATAAACCTAGAAAAATTGCCAACTTTTACTTTGATGATGTTGTTATTGTTGCTATTGGTTGGTTGGTTCTTAAGTTTAGGGGCTGCGACAACGCGGTCATGTAGCCCCGTGTACTGTCTGATAACCGGTGTTAATTGTGATGACCGTATTAGTGTGTGTTATCTGATTTTTAATTTAAGTACTGCAACGTAGAATTTATCAAATGTTCCTACTTTTGCCGCCAAGCACCACCATCAACGACTACTAGGCCAAGTTCAGAAATTAGCTACTAGACGCTACCGCAGTCGGTTCTTGGAAACGAACGTAGAAACCTAAGAGCGTTGTTTACATTCTTAACCTATCCAATTTAGCTTCACACAAGTGCAATTAGTGGAAGGTTCTTTAACATGCCATAAATCTATGACATGGGACCGCCGGCTTTACTTCCCCTCCGAAGGAAGGCATACTGAGGAATTTTAAACGCTCTTAAAAAAATCCGACGGCTTCGGCCGGGTTTGAACCCGCTATCTTGGGCATAGTGTTGCTTTTCTTGATTCTTTTAGGGGCTTTGAGACATCGTTGCCTCGTAGGCCCGTGTAGTTATCTAATAACCAGTGTTACTGTGGTGTCTGTACCAGTGTGTGAACAGTACTTTAAATCGAGGTAGGATGTGGTTAGGAAGCGACCGTGGCTTTAAGTTAGGTACCGTCCCGGAGTAGAAGTAGGAAACCACGGAAAACAACTTCCAAGATGGCAGAGGTAGGAAACGAATCAACCTCTTCTTTGTTAGTTTTGCCTCATGAGACTAAGTACCCCGTTCTAACCCTCAGTACAGAATTTTAGGCAGAGCCGGGAATCAAACTTGAACCTCCGGAGTGACAGCGAAGAATGCTAGCCGCTACACCATGAGGTGGTCGAATCTATGGACATTGTCAGCAACATAAATATACCTATACGAACTCGATGAGTAAGTTGATTGTAAAATTTCCTTAAAATCTATAGGTAAATTTTTTAAAGTTTTCGGTTCATTTTATTGGAATTTTGCAGCCATATTTCTAAACATTTTTAGGTCATCAGAATCAACGCCCTGTACATCACTTGTTCAATTCATGATGGAGACACACGTATGTCAGCACAATCAAGTTTGTTTCCCGCCTGAACGCAAAAGTGAGGTCATTAACATGCAGCTATCTCGAATGCCTGGAGTAGTGGGAAACCACGAAAAACCACTTCCAGGGTGGCTTAGGTAGGAATCTAACCCATCTCTTCTCAGTTTTGCCTCACGAGACAGAGTAACCGGTTTCAAACCTCAGACCAGAATTAAATGTCTTGGAAAAGCCGGGAATCGCAACCGGGCCCCCGCGGTGAACGTGTTTTGTCTCCGTGATCTCCCACAATCACGCTTCCTAGATACGCAGGTCTCCTCCCTCTTGTCTAGGCCTTCTAATGCCGAACAACTCGATTATTTTACCATTCTTTCTTAGCTAGACATTGCCTATGATTACGCTTGAGTGCGAAACTGGTCATAAATACTATTTTGATAATAATAATCAGAAAATCAAGAGACCGCAATAAAACAAATAGAAACAATCCAAGAATGCGCCGAAAAAGTGGGACTTCAAATACCCTTCGAGAGAACTCAAGTGCTAAGTCACAAAGGCGACAACATGCAAAAAGAAGACGATCAAAAGAGTTCCACATTTCAAATATCTGTGAGAATTTATCGAACCAACTGGATCCGAAAAAAATCTCACAACTAAACAGTCTCCAAGAGATCACTCGGACTTATCCAAAACCTCTAAAACAAAAAATGCATGTCAAGACAAACCGAACTTCGACACTACAACACTACCATCAAACCGGCAAGTCTCTGCGCATGCGAAACACTTACACTCAATAAGAAATATGAATTTGAAGACATCAAGAAAGAAGAAAGAAAATTCATTCGGAAAATACTAGGAGCAAGATTCACTCCTGACGGGTACCGACTACAGTCAATCAAGACAACTGAAAAATACGTTGAAATTCTTCGGGCACATAAGTAGACTGCCGAATACCCGACTAACCAAAAGAATACTAGATTACATATCACTCAAAAGCACACCACCATGGACGAAAGAAGTACAAAAAGACATGTGAACTGCTAACATAACCGACACATCAGACAGATACTCCTTCCGTAACAAAGTGAGCAATTGGGAAGTCCAACCAGAGCCACCAAACCTACACCTTACAGACATCAACGGTCCGACGAAAGAAAATTGGCATTCACCAACAGAATGAAACAATACTGGCAAAATAAGAAGAACGTCAAGAATTGAGTCTAAGTGCTTAACGCTTTCCTATATTGGGAAAATACGCTGTAAATAAATAAATAAATAAATAAATCTATATATATAAAGCACAAAGTTTGTCTGTCTGTCTGTCTGTCTGTCTGTTATGTATACAAATCTACACCGTTTCACCGATCTGAACCAAAATTTGTATACTTACCCTTTGGAACCCTGCGGGTAACCCCGTCAACATTAAATTTCGGTCAGACCACCCCATGCCCTGCATTTAGGCCCTTTTGCACAAATCTACACCGTTTCACCGATCTGAACCAAAAGTTGTATATTTAACCTTTGGAACCCTGCGAGTAACACTGTCCACATGAAATTTCGGACAGACCACCCCATTCCATGCATTTAGGCCCTTTGATCCAAATCTACACCGTTTCACCGATCAGAACCAAAATTCGTATTTTTACCCTTTGGTGCCCTGCGAGTAACACTGTCTGCTTGAAATTGCGGACAGACCACTCCATTCCCTGCATTTAGGCCCTTTGGCCCAAATCTATACCGTTTCACCAATCTCAACCAAAATTAGTATATTTACCCTATGGAACACTGCGACTAACACTGTCTGCTTGAAATTTCGGACAGACCACGCCATTCCCTGCATTTAGGCCCTTTTTGCACAAATCTACACCGTTTCACCGATCTGAACAAAAATGTGCATACTTACCCTTTGGTGCCCTGCGAGTAACACTGTCTGCTTGAAATTGCGGACAGACCACTCCATTCCCTGCATTTAGGCCCTTTGGCCCAAATCTATACCGTTTCACCAATCTCAACCAAAATTAGTATATTTACCCTTTGGAGCACTGCGACTAACACTGTCTGCTTGAAATTGCGGAGAGGCTACTCTATCCCATGCATTTAGGCCCTTTGGCACAAATCTACACCGTTTCACCGATCTGAACCAAACTTTGTATACTTACCCTTTGAAACCCTGCGAGTAACACTGTCCACTTAAAATTTCGGACAGACCACCCCATTCCCTGCATTTAGGCACTTTGGCACAAATCTACACCGTTTCACCGATCAGAACCAATATTCGTAAACTTACCCTTTGGTACCCAGCGAGTAACACTGTCTGCTTGAAATTGCGGACAGACCACTCCATTCCCTGCATTTAGGCCCTTTGTCCCAAATCTACACCGTTTCACCGATCTCAACCAAAATTTGTATATTTACCCTTTGGAACACTGCGACTAACACTGTCTGCTTGAAATTGCGCCGAGGCCACTCCATCCCTTGCATTTAGGCTGTTTGGCACAAATCTACACCGTTTCACCGATCTGACCCCAATTTTATATACTTACCCGTAGAACCCGACAAGTAACACTGTTCACTTTAAATTTCGGACAGACCACACTATTCCCTGCTTTTTGGCCCTTTGGCAGAAAACTACACCGTTTCACCGATCTCAACCAGATTTTACATAATTACCCTTTGGAACTCGACGAGTAACACTGTCCACTCGAAATTTCGGACAGACCAATCCATTCCACGCATTTAGGCCCTTTGGCACAAATCTACATCGTTCACCGATCGAAAACAAAATGTGTATACTTACCCTTTGGAACCCGATGAGTAACACTGTCCACTTTAAAATTTGGACAGGCCACTCCATTCCCTGCATTTTGGCCCTTGGCACAAAACTACACCGTTTCACCGATCTCAACCAGATTTTACATAATTACCGTTTGGAACTCGACGAGTAACACTGTCCACTCGAAATTTCGGACAGACCACTCCATTTCCCGCATTAAGGCCCTTTGGTACAAATCTACATCGTTCACCGATCGAAAACAAAGTGTGTATACTTACCCTTTGGAACCCGATGCGTAACACTGTCCACTTGAAATTTCTGACATACCACTCCATTCCCTGCATGTAGCTCAGGAATTCCTCGGGGTTGCCAGCTTCCTAACTCACCAGTCATGAGCCCTTGAGGGTGTACCAGAAGTGGTGGGTCTACACACACCCTGCCTCTTTGAGGGCCTTGAGCAGAAGACAGGAGATATTATGAAAAGGAAAAGAAGGCTGACCCCTCGAAGAATGAGGGTATCAGGAAAGATGAGACAAAGCCAATTAAGGCGGGAAATTGAAAGACTCCCTAGCCCTCGGATACCCTAATACAGTCTGGGTCGGAAGAGAACAAGAGTTGACCAAGGGAGGCCGACAGGAAAGAGAACTGAAATGAGCCCGGCACCAGGAAGTAGAAGCGATGCCAGACTCAGCTGGGGTTCCGTGGTCGCCAACCCTCGTCCCACAAGTTGTGAGACCCTGGGGGGGGGGTCAGTTGTGAGAATAGCTTGCTGATTCATCGTGAGGTGACTTGAGAGTACTTTCCATAGCCCGCCGTGTTATCTCCTGCTGTCTATGCTGATGCCAGCACAGGGCCGTTGCGAAACAGTGAGTGATTCCCGGTCAATCTGTATAGGACGGGGAACCCCGAACGTGTGTCATCATATTTCGTCATCATCTGCGATCATCTCAGGTTCGTGCAGCTTGGACCTATATTCTTTGTCTTTGCCGAGCAGTACGCTCTTTCACTAGACGCATCCAGTACAGGCCTAAGCCAGAAAATAAGGTTGAGACTTTGGAAGACATCGAAGCTAGACACCTGAATTACCTATATCAGTTTTAAAATAACACCATGTTCGTTTAGTAGTCATTTTTTCATTACCTTATTATTATCATCATAAGTGCAAATGACCTAGATGTTACGCGCATCATACCAATAATCACCGCCGCATAAAGTCTTCCTCGACTGTGAATTTTAAAATATTTATTTTTGGTTGGTTGGTTCTTAAGTTTAGGGGCTGCGACAACGCGGTCATGAAGCCCCGTGTACTTTGGGTGTGTGTAGAATCTGTCTGATAACCGGTGTTAATTGTGATGACTGTATTAGTGTGTGTTATCTGTTTTTTAATTTAAGTACAAACTGCAACTTAGAATTCTTCAAATAGTTCGTACTTTTGCCGCCAAGCGCCACCGTCAACGACTACTAGGCCAAGTTCGGAACTTAGCTACTAGACGCCACTGCAGTCTGCTCTTGGCAACGGACGTAGACATCTATGAGCGTTGTTTACCTATCCAATTTAGCTTCACACAGGTGTAATTAGTGGAAGGTTCAATAACATGCCATAAATCTGACATGGGACCGCCGGCTTTACTTCCCCTCCGAAGAAAGGCATACTGACGGATTTTTAACGCTCTTAAAATATCCGACGGCTTCGGCCGGGTTTGAACCCGCTATCTTGGGCATAGAAGCTCAGCATGCTACCAAATACGCCACCGAAGCCGCCATATAGTTATTTTTATTACAGTACATTGTGTACATTATACGTTGAAGTGTCAATTCAATACCGGTAGTAGTTTCCCTTATCATCCTCATCATAAGATCAAATGACCTACAGTAGATGTTACGCCCATTACACCATTAATCACCACACACAATAAGTCTTCCTCGCCTGTGAATTTTGAAATATGTATTTCTATTACGGTAGTTTCTAAGTTTGACGTGTCAATTCAACAGTAGTTTTTATTATCATCCTTATCAAAAGGGCAAATGACCTAGATATTACTCCCTAATTGTCTTTGGGGGCAAATGACTTAGATTTTAAGTCCATTATATTTCTAAGGAGACCTTAAAACATTATCATCATTCCACCGGGCGAAGCCGGGTACTACTGCTAGTAAATAAATAAATTCAAGAACTTAGGAGAAGTAATTCAGCCATCAGGATTGAATTTTGAGACAAAGAAAGAGAGAATTTCAAAATTACAGAAGACCTGGTAGAATCATCTGGAACACATCAGCAAAAGTTCAATATGCAAGAACGCAAAATTAACACATTAGGCCTACACCACAGTAAACAAACCTCAAGCAGCTACAGCCTCTGACGAGTCGATCATGTCCTCGGACACTCCAGGCACTAAAAACCATACGCTAAATAAATAACCACAGTAATCAAACCTGAAGCACTACTGTATATGCCTCGGATCTCTTATTCAAGACGTAGAGAAACAGGAAAGGAAGATCATTGGTCCAGTCTGCTCAGAAGGAATCTGGATGAAACGGAAGTGTCCTGAACTTTATCAGAATGCTGAAAACATCACCGACATCTTCAGGAAAAGGCGATTGAAGTTCTAAGGTCACATTCTCAAAATGAACAATGACAGGCCCACCAAAAGAATTCTCAACCTTGCTCTCTCAATAATATAATCATATTGTAGCGTGCCACCCCTAGTGACACTTTCGTTAACTGAATTACGGTGGGGAGAAGCACAACACAGTGGTCCTTTTTAAAGAAAAATGTAGTTTCATTGCAGGTCTTAGCAAGTTACAGTTCACCACACAATAAACAGATACAAGCAATTAGTATCTCACTCTAGATCCTCTCTGACTGGGAACACTTCCCTTTTCACTCTCTCGAGCAGCTGTCAGTTCACTAATTAGGCAGGCCTGGGTCCAGCCAGTCTGTCACTCACCGAAATACCTGTACACTCGAGTCTGCTACACACTGCTTCGCAGGCTCGGAAAGAATCTCACTGGGTTTCGCAATTCACACAGCACTTCACTACAATAATCTCTGTCGCACTGGTATACACTCTCGCTCAAAAACACTGTCCTCCTTCGCTAGTGAGACCGCTTTATATAGCAGGCTGGTGACTCAATGAATGCTTCTAGAACCGTCCAGGATTCACGGCTTCTCGAGATTTCCATCACTAGCTGGGTCACGAATGTTCTGGACCATCCCTTTTGTCCTCGCAGCTCCGTTGCGTAAGGCGCAGGTAACACAGAGGCAGAGCATAGCCCGGGGCGGCTGTGACTCACGAGGCGAGGCGACGAAACAAACTCACAGCCTTGACAATATAATATCGTACGGCCTCGGTGGCGGGTGCAAGCTTTGTAAATTGACACTCAGAGGGTAGCTTGCATGTCGAATTTCGTTGTTCCTTGAATCACTATGAAAGTCAAGGAGGTTAGATATCTAAGCTCCTCTAACACTATAGCGCTTTCTAGTAGAGAAATGAGGAACTTTTTTTTGTTGGCGGAAACTCCCGAGATTAATTTTGCCATTATGAACACTGCCTACTGAATTCAACTGCGTTCTTTGACATGCCAACATCGTACTACATGCGTGTCGTATTTTTGCCGCCTTTCAAAAATCACTTACCACGGCCAGGAGCGAACCTGCAATCTTGGGGTTAGTTGACTGTCACGCTATCCACTCACCCACCGTGGCAAGCTGCTCTCTCAATTAAAGTCAAGAACAACTGTATTAGTGAAATAGAAAAAACACCTTCAAGAAATTGTCATTACGGAGGAAATTTTAGAAGATAGACTCCAGTTCAGAACATTAATAAATAACCATCATCTCTCTGAGAAAGCGGCTTCGGTAGCGTAGGTGGTAGAATGCTGAGCTTCTATGCCCAAGATCGTGGGCTCAAACCCAGCCGAAGTATTTGGATTATTTAAGAGCGTTAAAATCCCTCCTTCGGAGGGGAAGTAAAGCCGCGGTCTCATGTCATAGAATCTTCCACTAATTACTCTTGGGTGAAGCTAAGTTGTAGGTTAGATTTGACTAACGCTCTTAGGTTCCAACGTTAGTCGCCAGGAGCAGACTACGGTGGCATCTAGTAACAAAGTTCAGAAGTAGTTGGTCGGTGTCGGTGGCGTTTGGTAGTAAAAGTTTGAACTACTTGAAAATCGAAAGTCTGCAGTCCTTACTTGAAGTAAAAACAGATAGTACACACTAGAACAGCCATCACAATTAACACCGGTTATCAGACAGATTATACACATACACACCCCAAGTACACGAGGCTAGATGACCGCGTTGTCGCAGCCCCTAAACTGAGGAACCAACCAACCTTTCTCTGAGAAAATACCAGAGCCACTATAACTTTGACAGAGACGGAATGAAGAAGCTTAGCGAGAGGATGAAGAGATTTGGGGAGGAAGAGAAGGCCAACACATCAGCTAAGCAGGTTCAATAGAGTAGGGCATAACGATGTAAAAAAAAGATAATAATAATAATAATAATAATAATGTTCATGATTTAACGTCCCTTATAATTACTGCATCATTTTAGAGAAGGAATTTTATCACGAAGGAGACGCTCACATACATTTAGGCCTCCCTCAAGAGCGAACTGGCTGCGTCCCGATTCGATCCCGCAACCTTGGGCACATATAGGGAGGGCTTTACAGCTGCACCGTGAATAACAGAAGAGTGTGTTTCTACTAGGAGCAATAAAGAAGCGCATGTAGACGATCGACTTCTTGTCGCCTGGAAAGGGTGAGAACATATTCGAGCTGTTGACCTATATACCAAGCCCCTTGGCCTTAATCGATAACTTATTGGAGCATTGCTACAACAATAAAGCGACTGGGGAAAACAAACCACTGGCATCGCTTTCAATTGATAAGATGATGATGATGATAATTGTTGTTGTTTTAACATTATCGCATAACGGCAGACCCCAGCAGTAAACTCAGACTCGGTGCATATGCACTGAACAACATGATGACGTCATACACGCCGTAAGCATAACGCATAACATTAGACCCAAGAATAACGACGAAGTCGGCAAGATCATTTAAATGATAAAAAGTACTGAGGTAACAAAGGAATCAGTTACGAAGGAGGAGGTGTCTACTGCCGATAGCTGCCGGTCCCTATCTTCATATTCAACCGCATTCGTTTTCTCCCCTTCATTTCTTTTTTCATTGCTTTTGGGGCGGACCCTCTCCTCTTTCCTGCTATTATTTAAGGTTCCCGCACTGGTTTGTGCATTGGTTCCCCTGTGTATCTAAATTACATTTTGTTAGTACAGTTAGTACATTTTGTAAGCATTTTCAATGTAAATTAAGTTTTGTGAGAATTTTCAATCTAAATTGCATTTTGTGCGTATTTTCAATCTCAATTGCATTTTGTGAGTATTTTTGTAGGTTTTTTGAATCTAACTTGCATTTTTGTGCGTATTTTCAATCTAAATTATTTTTGTGAGTTTTTTTCGGTTTAAATTGCATTTAGTAGGTGTTTTCAGTCTGAGTTACATTTTGTGAGTGTTTTCAGTCTGAGTTACATTTTGTGAGTGTTTTCAGCCTGAGTTACATTTTGTGAGTGTTTTCAGTCTAAACTGTTCTTTTCGTTGTGGTTTCCATTTGACTATCTTTTGCACTATCACCAAGACCGATAACCTAGATGTTAGGCCCCTTAAAAACATTGCTCAGGAATCCCTCGGGGTCACTAACTCCCGAACTCACCAGTCGTGAGCCCTTGAAGGTATATTGAAAAGAAAGAAGGCTGATCCCTTGAAGAATGAGGGATCAGGAAAGATGAGAGAAGGGCCAATTACAGCGAGAATGAAGAGACTCCCTAGGTATCGGATATCCCAATACCGTCGGGGTCGGAATAGAACAAGAGTTGACCAAGAGAGGTCGACAGGAAAGAAGACGGAGAGGAGCCCGGCACAAGTAAGTGAGCGCTATGCCAGACTCAACTGGGGTCCCGTGGTCGCCAACCCACGTTTCCGCTAATAACATTCAATATGTTGCCCAGCGCGGTGTTCAAGTAGTTCCTGTAATAAACATGAATATTATAATGGAATTATTAGCAGTAATATATTGAATCTGACTGACCCGTTTATAGAAGGGAGAAGCGAGCTCTAACTGTTTAACATTATTTGTAGCTCTGCCTTTGTAATTAAAAACCAATATACGCCATAAAAGGCGCAATAAAGTCACAAATTTCGAAACTAAAATTTCATTTTATCAGTCATTACCAGAGAGTAACGGGTAATCTGTGACAATATTGAAAACCAAAGGATTTCATTATTCCTACAAAGTGGATCAGTTTCCGGTAAAGTGAACATTCATTTAATTAAGCGTTATCATAATGAAGTTATTATTTGTAAACGTGGGTCACTAGCATGGCTGATTGTCAAGCTAGGGGCATGTAGGTGACTAAATTAACAAAAATTACAGTCAGTCTGAAAGACTAGCCGTTATATCATTTCAAATGACGCATGCTACAAATGCTACACGTGTTAGAAAGGCTCAGGAGGGCTTCTCGCTTCACTCTTTCAACAGACTCCATAACCCATTAACTTAGGCTTCCCGCGCGGGCACCTCTTTAAGGGTCACCCTGTATTTGAGTCTGACATCTTTTACAACTCTTTAAGAGTCACCCATTATTTGAATCTGATATCTCGCAAACCTCGTTAAGTGTCACCCTGTAATTTGCTGTGACATCTTGCACACCTCTTTAGGAGGCACCCTGTATTATATCTGGCATCTTGTATATATCTTTAGAAGTCACTCTGTATTCTTGTGTGACATCTTGTACACCTCTTTAGGAGTCACCCTGTATTCTTGTCTGTCATCTTGTGCACCTCTTTAGGAGTCACCCTGTATTCTTCTCTGCCATCTTGTACACCTCTTTAAGAGTCACCTTGTATTCTTATCTAGCATCTTGTATATCTCTTTATGAGTCACCCTGTATTGTTATCTGGCATCTTCTACTGTATTTTGTTCTGACATCCTGCACACCTCTTTAGGAGGCACCCTATATTCTTATATGGCATCTTGTATATCTCTTTAGAAGTCACCCTGTATTCTTGTGTTCGCTTCGCTCGACGCCCCAGGACTCTTTCAACAGACTCCAATAACCATTAGCTTCTGCTTCCCGCGCGGCTGCATGACGTCACTTCCGACTCCGTCTCCGTAACGCATAACGTTAGACCCAAGCTTAACGACGAAGTCGACAAGATCATTTGAAATGATAAAATAAAGCGAATCGAGTTATTAACTTGAATAATAATGCTATTATTATTATTCACAAGCTTTATATTAGTCTACGAACTGCCTACCATTACCCGTCATTGACGGGCTCATAGAGCAAACGAGTAAGATCTGTATGCAGAAACACTTTCAAATTATTAGTCTGAAGCTTAATTCCTTGAATTTGAGAAGCTTTTATAAAGGCAGTTACCGGTTAACTATTGATAAGTTTTCAGATTATGTAAGAATGATATATCGTATCCAAGTGTAAATGAAAGTCTAGATATAAGATACATCTAAGTTATAGTAAACCTACAAAAATATGAGATATTAGACTTCAAAGAAAAAAATGAATTTTGAATTGATTTAAGGGGCAGAATAGGGAGATCATCTGCCCTTCACCCAAGAAATCAAAAATGGCTTAATAATACAGTGATGACCGTGCCCTTCAAATTTTGTTACGACTCACCTATCCAACATGGACGCCGTGCGAAATATTTCACCAGCATACAATATCTCCGAAACGATTACCGATATTACCCTGGAATTTTTTACGGTGATAAAGGCAACTACTAGAAGTTCACCTATGTGACTTTCGAAAAACTGGTAACTACCAAACCAACATGGCGGCCAAGCGAAATTGCGACTTTTAAATAGACGTTTCTCGCGATTTAACCAACCAAACGCAATAAAACTTGATACAGTATATGTTCATACACATTGTAATGCACCGACATCTAACTTCGCTCAATTGTTTACGTAACTACAAGATGGCGGCTGTGCGAAATATTTCACCGGCATTCTATATCTCTGAAACTATTGGCGGTATCACCCTGAAATTTGGTACGGAGATAAAGGGCACTACTGGACGTTCATCTATAAGACTTTCAAAAACCGGTTAACAAAACGAACATGGCGACCAAGCGAATTTGAAAATTTTAAATGGACCTTTCTACGCGATTTAATGTTCCAAACGCAATGAAATTTGGTACAGGAAATGTTTATATACATTGTAATGTACTGGTATCTAATTTTGTTCAATTGTTTACATAACCTCAAGATGGCGGCTGTGCGAATTTAAATATTAAGTTTTTATTTCTTGTGTCGTAATCATGCGATCGAAGTGAAAGTTTGAATAATGAAGCTACGCAATAATTTTCCTTGAATGGTACACGACTCTATGGCCTATACATTTAACAATCCAGCATAGCGACTATCCGAAATATTTAGATGGCTCTGAATATTTACGAATCGATTAGAGTAATCAGAATGATTTTTTTATGTTCATACGGGCTGTGAACATAAGTTCACCTATAGGACTTTCAATAACCTGGTGATCACAAATCCAACATGGCGGCGACGCGAATTATTAATATTCACATGGACGTTTCTCGCAATTTAACCACACGAGTGCAGTGAAACTTGGTACAGTAAATCCTTATGCGAATGCTAATCCACTGGCATCTAATATATTTCAATTGTTTCCATAACCACAATATGGCAGATGTGCGAAATTTTAAAATCTCGTTGTTACTTCTTGTGTCCTAATCATGCGATTGAAGTTTGAATGCTACATGTGCACAATAATCTTCATGTAACAGTACATAACTCTCTGTACATATTGAACCCTTATTAATCTGCGATACATAAGTATTCATGATTTATTATTATTATCACTGCGACCCCGGCAGTACATGTGGAAGTTGACAAAGAGGAAGGCAAGTTAGTGTGTTGCAATGATTACCACAGAAGCAGAGCTTGGCAGCTATTCTTGAAGACGACCGGGTAAGCCGAGTTCAAGGCCAAATTGTGTAACGACATGCACCAAAATTGGTGTCATGGGGGGATGGTCACGAGTTAGTTGCAACCGACCTACGATTGAATCACCCAATCAGATGAGACCACGCCAAAACCACGCGATGGGTAGCGTCCCCGGTAAAAAAAAAACGCGCGGAATTGATTATCTAAAGAACCGCCGATCCGAAATATCTCCGCACGAGTGCGCTGAGACGTTTGAATTAAATGATGAAGATTGACACTACTCCCATGTGTGCGAGATGAAATCTCTAGAAACATTTTCTTAATTCTCCCCACTCCACCTCACTCTGTCAGTTTCCAATAAATTGATCAAGGAGACGCTGTTTCGAAGACAACCGTTTTGAGCTCTGGTGAGCTAGGTTCACGCCAGTTTGCGTGGTGATTTTACGCTCGTAATAATTATTCTAAAGACAACTATTTTCAGCTCTTATGGGCAAGACTAAGTGACATTCCAATTAGTGCTCAACGCGAGCAAAGGTCTACGCAGAGCAGTAGAGATTATCTAACGAGATAAGGACTGCGAGACAGTCATATTTAAAACTTGTTTCTCAAGCCAGTGACGATGTGTTTGAAGTGTATAATTCATGTAAATATTTATTGTATATTTTTCAAGTGATAATTGTGCGTGTGTATGCAAATGCTAAGCTAGGGAAAGTCTTCGTTGATTAATCGCATAGGACAATCGTGGGTGAAATTAGTAACTCACAGCGATTATAGCCAGGCAATTTATTTTAACATTGAACATTTCTGTCCAAGAGACTATGCCAAGATGTCCGACGTTTGGTCAGGAGCCGGAGTGATGTCCAACGCTTCTACGGAGTCGACGATGGAGGGCTAATTTCCCGTAGGGAAATGGGCCGAGATGGAAGTTATATGTTCTACAAGCTGATACGGTGATGTACAAAAATTGATTTACTCAATATGTAGTTAGATATGGCGGGGGAACTTTGTAAATAGTTCATTTTATTCTTTTTCTTGTTTAGATTGTTTTTCTTGCACCGACACTAATGTTTTTAAATGTACGTTGGCGCGTGGCCAAAGTTGTTTGTTGTGTATTTTTCTTTGGAGTCATATTTAGTGTACACGGCGTGCGTACCAGATTTTATCCATGCGAATGCGAAACTCGTTACATTCGATAAGTGGTGCTTTATTAAAGTTCATTTTTTTATAGGAAAGGGAGGTAATCACTGTAAGATGTTTTGCTGAACAGGTTATTGGTTGCCGAGCGCAACAAATTAAGATGTAATCGTAGAACACCTTAGTTCTAATTTTTTAGATTTTTTTGAGTCCTTTTCAGGTTCGATAGTCACGGCCTAGAACGGAGGCGCCAGCTGGTGGAAAATATTTATGTCATTTTATTTCAGGGTCTGTCAAACCCATACGTGTGATTCTGTGTGTGTTATCGTGTCAGGTGTGTGTTTTGATTCTACGTGAAGAGGGGTAGAGGTCCTACCGCCCTCATATTTTGTTGTTGTTGTATTTTGATGGAAAGGCAGGGTGCTCCGAGGAGACCACTGTACCTTGTCCAATTCTGAGATATTTTGTTCTGACACACACACACGTATATATTGTGCTTTGGGGCACGCTTCTTCGAGACTCGATCCCGTGCCTTGGGAGGTCGAGGTTATTGACACGTGGGTTGACAGATGTGCAGATTTCCACTTAGCGCCCGTCTAGCCTTGGTGACTTATTTTTGTTAGGCTGTCCTGTTATCCGACTGACCCCTATTAAGCTATCATTAGCAAACCTGTTTCTTTTGTGATGGTTATTTGGACCATAATTAATTGGGGAGTTCGCCACGTTTGTTACGAATTATTGCATGTCGAATGGATGGAATATTGTGTTAATGATGTAAATGTTGGCTTTGAGCCTAGTGATTTGTTTATGACTCAGTTCATGTAAGTTAGTCTGTGTGAAACCTGTGTGGTGTAGTTGTATTTACTTGTAAAAATGACGGCGGTCACATGTGTATTTGTTTTGTTGGTCACGTGTTAACTTACTTGTGTTGATTTGTGAGAAGTCCTAATTTTAGGCAGTAATGTTTTGCTACGGCAGTTTTGATTCCAATTTCATGCGGAAATTATTTGTGTTTATTTTAGTATAGGAAGTGTCGGTTTAGTTTTAAGTTGTGTATAGTTGTTCCCCGCGTCTGTCTAGCTCTAAGTAATGCGGATTAGTTTTCTGAAAGTTTATCCGGATGATGACGAATCATGCATTCAATTGTACTCATCGTGAAGCATGTAGAACAGCACACGCGCATACATTGTCATTAGTGTTGATTTTTGGGACATTTGGTCCGAGTAATAATCTCTCCTGAGATTAGGCCTAGTTTTTTGGCATTTTAATTTATTCAGTGGGAGTCATTATGGGAGTTTTGTTTGTTGATTTCATTTTGTAAATATCTGATCTGTCATTAAATTCATTTGTTATAACCCTGGCTTCACTTTTTCCTGCATGTTATTTTGTTATATGTTACCCTGCATGTTAATGAAGCGCTTTAACAACAACTTACGAAATGGACTCTTACACCCCCTGAAACTGAGTCTCATAAGCTTCTTTGCAAGGGTTCAATATATAAAATCCAACATGGCAACCATCCGAAATATTTGATCGGTTCTCAATATCTACGAATCTATTACAGCAATCAAGCAGAAATTTTGTATGTTGATAGTGGCAATTAACATAAGTAGGATATATGAAAATAGGCTGTATAGTTCTTCACGGAACTACTTGTTTTTATAACCATATCTATAAATAATCCACCACAATATTCCTAACATTCCAAATGGAGTAAACACAACACCCTTATGGTGCAGGATGCCTTCTATTGTATAAACTAGAAGACACTGGCAGATGGAAAATTTAGCCTTTATGTCATCTGTTATACATATTTGAGGCTATTACATTGAAACATTCCCTCGTCCGGGTATTTTTTGTAAAATATAAATACTTATGTGTTTCAAAAAATGTACTAAACTAATTTCAGCCAGGTCAGGGATGATTTTCTGACACCAAGGAACGTCAATATACCAGCTGACGAGGTCTGTCACACGCCTCTGGGCAAATGGAAAATTAATGATTATGCCTTTTGATGTGGTAGTTATCATCCTTGGCTACCGCCCTGGGGGCCCGATTCCAGACTCCGCCAAAAACTCTATTTCCTGGTTTGAGGTACTCAAATGGTACCGTTAATAAGCAAGTCAATTTCGAAGACTAACAGTAACACCAGGCTAGTGGGCAACAAGTTTAATTTATCTTGCACACCGAGCAACCCTGCCACTTACTGCACCAAATTCCAAACCACATATCAGTTTCCAACGTCATCAGCTACAGGAAACAAGTGAAAGGAAGGGGCATAATGATGGTTTTAAGGAGCCTAACATATAGGATATCGGCCCTTTATCGTAAGGGTGCATCTGAGAATAATAATGAAGAGAAATCTACAACTAAAACGAAATGCAGACTTATAAATAACTGCAGAAGAGGACAAGGTAAATACGTGACAAGGAAAAGAAATGGCCTCAACCTTCTAAGAATGAGGATTGTCTGAAAGAAGGATAGCCAAAGAAATGCAGATAGACAGATAGCCCCAAAACTATGCATAAAGGGGAAAACAGACCCACCTCAAGAATCCCTCGGAGTCGCCAGCTACCGAGCTCACCAACCGTGAGCCCTTGAGGGTGTAGCATTATCCACGACGCACCAGAAGTGGTGGGGCTACTACACACAATGTCTTGTTTCGAGCCTTGTGTTGAAGGCAGGATATACGATGAAAAAAGAATAGATCTCACCCCTCGAAGACTGGGTATCAAGAAACGTAACACAAGGGCCTAATAAAGCGGCAAAATGTATGACACCTTAGGCCTCAGATAGCCTAATACCGCCGGTGTAGTAAGAGAACAAGAGTTGGCCAAGGGAGAATGACAGGTAAGATGACAGAGAAACGCCCGGCACAAGTAAGTGGAGGCAATGTCGGTCTCAGCGGGGCTCCCGTAGTCGCCAAACCACGCCCCACTAGTTGTGAGCCCCTGGGGGGGGGGGGGGGGGACAAGGAACCCTTGTGGCTTGCCACCCCTAAATAAGCCGTGATGACGGGGCTGGTCCTTTGCATTATTGAGTATAGATCGGACATATGATTTGTAAATCTACGAGGTTCAAAGTTTAAATTATACGCCGATCAGTACTTATATAAATATAGGCTATCTATATTAATGTACATGTTTCGGCCTGACATTGAGGTCGTCTTCAGCTCAATTAAGATTACAATCAATTAAGAATAAAAATAAATGTACTTAAGTCTAATGTATTTTGATGTGAAAAAATGTTTATGAGATCAAATTGTAATTAAAAGAATGAAACAAAATAATAAAAATGGATATCCTTACAGTGTAACATTAATTGTAAATAGATAAAATGCAATATATTGGGCTTTACATTAAATTTTGAAAATATAGTTAGAAAAATAAGAAATTTAATAATAGTAAGTGTAAAGAAAAAGAAAGAAAATTAAATAATTTAGAAAAACAAGTGCAAATATCAACAAATATTTAACTTAGTGCTTGAAATGAACTAAATTTTCTTCCGAAATATGGAATGTGAATTTTGTATAGGCGCCAACCAGTTTGTGCGTCGCTTGAATTGTCAACCGTGTTGTGTAGATGGAAAACATCAGTAGGAAGACTAATTCTCATTGGATCGCGAGTGAATGCCAATAAGTACATGTATACGTATATATTATAGACAAGTGGCAACTCTGAATTCAACTAAATGTTTGTATAACGAAATGGTATCCTTGCAATCGAATTTTGACACCTATAACTCCTCGTACGTAGCATACAATATGTATCTTCTTTATTGTATGTTTATAACCTATCGTTTGCCAAGTGCGTATAGATCAACGAGGTCATATTAATTATTCGATTGATGATCATACAGTACTCTCAATACCCACCAATTTCGACTTTTGGCACCGACTGTAGCACCTTGAACCTGATCCAGACGGCGTCTTGAAGTACGGTACGTCTTATTAAAGGAGATTCCTCCAAAGAAAGATTTTGACAGTGAGGTAGAGCGAAGCAGCTTATACCTTCTGCATTCAATCAATAAGGCGAGGACCAAGACGCCTCCGACATCTCGTCTCGCCTTAAAATCGATTAGATTCTGCCAATAGCTCCTTTCTACCAAGAAAGTAACATCGCCAACGAAGTCAGCTAGAAGATTGTTCTCAATTCCCGCTGGCACCCCCCAGCACCCGCTCCAGTGGCATTCAAAACCTCTAAAACCTGATCGGATTTGTTTTTATTATTTTACAGATAATGAGAAACAAACCGTATCAAGATTGTTCAAGTTAATGGCATTCTTCTTCTTAAGACGTCTCCGAACGGAGGTTGACGATCCACATGATCTTGACATTGCTGCATGAAAGGCCTCCTCTGATGTCATCTTCGGATATCCTTCAGCCACGAGTTTCATCGTCTTCCAATATACCTTTCTCCATGAATTTCCCCTTCAATAATTAGTTGTAGTAACTGGTATTTTTCGTCTCTCATAACATGTCCTAAGTATCTTGATTTTAGTTTTATTATAAACAGTAGTTCTATTTGCTTTTCCATCCGACGAAAGAGTTGTTATTGTTTTAATGGGCGGAACTACGAGGTCATCTGTCCCTCTTAACTCAGATTAAAGAATACAAAATGGAGAGCGGTAATACTTAAAAAAAGGGAATTTAGAACGAAAATACTCAAAAAAGGAATAGATTAAAAAATACGCACAAAATGTAGGTTAGGTTCAAAATGCAATGTAGAGTCGAAATACTTACAAAATACAATTGATATTCAAAATACTTGCAAAATGCAAATAAGATTGTGAATACGTACAAAATGCAATTGATGTTCAAAATACTTACAAAATTTAATTTAGATTCAAGATGCCCACAAAATGCATTTGAGAATCAAACTACTTGCAAAATGCCCACCATACAAAATGCAATTTAGATTGAAAATACTTGCAAAAAGCGGTTTAGGTTGAAAATACGTCTTACAAATTGCAATTGAAATTCAAAATAGTTACAAAGCTTCGTCGGATCTCCGGACTCTCCGACGAAGGACCTCGTTATTTGAAACTTTTAGTATCCATGATATACGTAGGGTACGTCTGTACGGTGTCCGGACAGTTCCCCACACTGACACTTCCACACAGCCTTTGGACGTGGCTACCTGTTTAATGACTCAGAAATAATCTCGACTGACATTTCCACACACATCTCCCCTCTCCCCTAAGGCTACTATGGAAAAGATCAAGTTGACTACTTCGTTGACAACTGGCTAGATAACCAAGACATTCCAATCGAGATATGGAACTGCCACCAAGCACGACACAGGACAACGAATGCTGTTGAGGGCTGGAACAACCGACTCAACAATCGTACGGGAGACCTCACCCCAAATTAAAAGAGGTTGTCAAAGTGTTCAAGACGGAAGCTGTGAAGACAAACTGCGCATTTGTAAAGGCCAAGCTCAACGTGGAAGGAAAAAAAAAAAGAAGACGAAAATATGTCAAACTGGACGGACGGATTGAGAACACTCAGAAAAAGTTCGAAAATGACAAAAATATGAAAAGTTTTGTGAAGGCAAGTTGCCTATTCACAGAAAATGGAGTATGTTAATATTATTGTTGAACAAATAGGCCTATGACAAAAACAAAAAAACAAAGCAAAAATAAACAAAAATAAATACAAAATAAACAAGAAGTTTCGTGACGAACTAGAGCATACTTTTCTCAAAATTTAAAATTCATATCAATGAATAATCTACTGTATATGGATCTATCTAGAATAATGCCGAAATTAAGTTGGTAATATCGAAATTTCTAATTAGTTCGAAATACTGTATACTTGGCATAATGTAGCCTAATAGAGCACTAAAGTTGCCAGCCCTGGTGACTGAATATATTCTTACTGCCATCTTTTAGGGTACAGAATACAACATTTGGTTGAAGTCCAATGGATAGCATGGACGTTACATGCAGTTAAACATTGGATCTAACAGCGCGCGTAAAATCATGTTGGCAACAATGTCATGCATGTATTGGTCAGAAATAATCAGAAATATTATGATCTATTGTTGTGCCAATTTTGAATGAAATCCATTTGTTAGTATAGAAGTTACATGCATTTTAAAATTGGACCTATCAGCAGGCTTAGAATCAATTTGGCAACACTGACGTATATTAGTTACTCCAAATTAATCTAGAATGCCAGGTACTATACGTGTGCAAAATTTAGAGCTATTGGCTTGCATACTTTCTGATATATTGATATTAGGGTAACAAAAATAGAGACAGTATTTATTAACAGTTGGCAGCCCTGGTTACTCTTAAGAATCGGCATAGTCATATCTGTTATGGTACACATAGCACATACGAAATTTGGTTGAAATCCAATTGATAGTGTAGAAGTTATATGAATTTAAAATTTGGATCTATCAGCAGGCTTTTAATCATTTTGGCAACACTGCCATGTATGGCCTCCTGGAAATTAAACTGCAATATTATTATCTATACGTGTGCCAATTTTGAAATAGCTCCCGTTCATACCTTTCAAGATATCCAAAATGGAGCTCAAATTTCAATTGCGATTTTTCAGCAGTTCGAAGCACTGACATCATTTTCAAATATGGCCGTAAGATATTCAGGTATAGGTTTTTACTCCTACCAAATTTTGTTTCGATTGCTGCAGCCGTTTAGGAGTTGATAGGGGAGAACACACACACAGACAGACAGACAGAAGGACAGATACACATTTGCCCGATCTCATAAGTCTACTTTTTCCTCATTTTTGCAAAATGTGAAAAGTAGGCTAAAAATACAAAACAACTGACGAAGCCTAGAAAGCTGATTTTAAACACGCCTAAATGATAACAACACCAAACTGATCGGTTTTGTTATTATTTTGCCAGTCCACAGCCTGGATAAAGTGTGATGGAAATCAGACTCTGCATTTATTTTATTTTGATGGTAATTACACTACATCACAATTATATTTTCAAGACCGTGGTATGTAATGAAGTACATAGACCGAGCGCTTTTCTTCACTCCAAATGAGTATTTTTTAAGGTCCATTGTCACTGGTGCGGCTGTAACGATGATCACTGAAGCCTATAGCCTTAGGGGTGGGGGAATGTGTGTGGAACTGTCAGTCGGGAATATTTCTGAGTCATTAAACAGATAGCCGCGTCCAAGGGCTGTGTGGAAGGGTCAGTATTTTGGGCAGTGTGTGGAAGTGTCAGTGTGGGGAACTGTCATGTAATCGTCAGTACACATACATTTCAAATGGCTCAATTAGTTTCTCAATATTTGGGTCCAAAAGTCCAACTTTCACACCCGTAAAGGAGGACACAAAAATGTAGCAACGGATCATTCTGATTCTGAGTGGTAATCTGAGGTCTAATCGTATGAAAAATTTTCTTATGTCGATGAATTACTTCTTGGCCTTTTCAATTCTAGATTATTTCTCTCTTAGTCACATTGACTGTTCAAAATAGTGGCTAATTATTTGAAGAGAATAGTTGCTCAACTCCTTTTTCATTTATTGTGAGGTTTATCTGGAGGTTCCTTTTAGAGAAAACCATAGTCTTGGTCTTGGAAGTGTTAATAATTTGGCCGGTTCCTCGCTACATTGAACTAGTTGGTTTATCATGCGTTGAAGGGCAGGTAGCTAATGTGCTATTACGACAGTGTCATCCGCATATCTAATGTGGTTAATAACTTTTCCATTTATCGTGATCACTCCACTATCTTCCGTCGGTGCTTCCATTGATTGTCTCAGAACAAATATTGAGCAGAAGAGGATCGTTATGACATTAGGATCATTATATTCCACAGTCCCTTACACATGAGTGACACTGTGGAATCTATCGAATAGTGTACATTTTGTATCTGTAGTAGTAATCGTACTTTTTTGATTGCAGTTTTAAGGGGTGGAACATTGAGGTTAATTGCCACTCGCAACAAAATTAAAATTAAAATACAAATTTCATATTTTAAAAATTTAATAGAACGATAATAATAATAATAATAATAATAATATCGTATGGCCTCGGGTGCCTTGTGCAAGCTTTGCTATTTGACACCCAGAGGGTAGCTTGCATGTCGAATTTCGTAGTTCCTTGACTATGAAAGTCAAGGAGGTTAGATGTTAGATATCTAATCTCCTTGAACACAATAGTGCTTTCTAGTAGAGAAATGAGGAACTTTGTGCTGGCGGAAACTCCCGAGATTAATTTTGCCATTATGAACTCGGCCTACTGAATTCAAATGGGTTCTTTGACATGCCAACATCGTATGACATGCGTATCGTATTTTTGCCGCCTTTCAAAAATCACTTACCACGGCCAGGGGCGAACCTGCAATCTTGGGGTTAGTAGACCGACACGCTATCCACTCACCCACCGTGGCAAGCTAATAGAACGATGACAGAACAATAAAACAGCCTAGAATGAGAAAAAAAATAAGATATTGTTACGCTCCGTGGGTAAAATTATAAATTAATTTTATCTCTTCCTAAATCTGATATTTATTCAACCCACTTTCTAATACAATCGCTACATTTTATGTATTCACAGAGTCTCTACAATCACACACCACCACAGCCGACTCGACCCGTCTCTTCCCTTCATCTTCCACTGCCTTGACTAGCTCATCTTTTGTGATTTAATCAACAGTTTCCTCACCCCACCTCTTAGGGCGCTGCTTAATGCCTGCATAGACACGTAGCAATATAATCAATAATTATAATAAATTGCTGTCAAACGATATGCAAGAGGCAACCGCGCAACTCTACACACTGTACTAGATAGCGTCGAAAACGGGTCTGTTGATCAACATCGAATACACAGAATTCATGACCGATATTCATGATGCCATGAGAGTCAGTAATACTAACCATATAAAGAGAGATGGTTGGTTGGTTCCTTAGTTTAGGGGCTGCGACAATGCGGTCATGTAGCCCCGTGTACTTAGGGTGTGTGTAGAATCTGTCTGATAACTGGTGTTAATTGTGATGGCTGTATTAGTGTATGATATCTCTAATTCAGGTAAGGACTGCAGACGATCAATTCCAAGTAGTTCCTACTTTTGCTACCAAATGCTACCGTCAATGACACGTAGCATTTAATCTGCCTACTAGATGCCACCACAACCAGCACCTGGCTGCGAACGTTGGACTTAATAGAGCGTTAATCGAATCTAACCTACAAATTTAGCTTCACACAGTTATAGTTAGTGGAAGGTTCTTTTACATGCCATAAATCTATGACATGTGCCCGCCGGCTTTACTTCCCCTCCGAAGGAAGGCATACTGATGGATTTTTAACGCTCTTAAAAATCCAACGACTTCGGCCGGGTTTGAAACCGCGATCTTGGGCATAGAAGCTCAACATGCTACCCACTACGCGACCGAAGCCACATAACAAGAGAGAGAGAGAAAGTAGTAAAATACCTTGGAGAGTGGATCTGAGACGACCTCAGTGAAATACGGTAATGCCTCTCTAACAAAGGAGGATCAAACTAAACCGAGCATACAATGTCTGCAGAAAACTGTAGCCTACGCCTCGAAACATCGGTGGATGAATCTCAAACTAAGAGACTATAATGCAGACCATCAATCCTCTACGCCAGTGTTTCCCAGACTCTTTTGTGTGTGTACCACTTTAAGAGATGATAATCTCTCGCGTACCACCTAATGGTTGGGAGATATAGTAATATAATCCCCACCACCACCACCACCACCACCACCACCACCACGTAACAGACCAAAGGAAGGATTATGAATTGTGTTTGTTAGAGTTAGACACCTAGAGTTAAAGTTCAAATAATAAAAAGAGTGTCCAGTTGTTTTATTATTTATTACAATAAGTATTCAATTCAAACATTCAGAAATGACACTGTACAAACAATATTAATAAAAGAACTCGTAATAATTCAACTTAAAAACCAAAGTTCAACTAAAACATCAATGTGAAGGGTGAGCTTGAAGATTAGAAACCAACTTAGGAATGTCTGGTTTAAGATTGCTGAGTCTCAAATTGAGATAGTTTTCCCACTGTAAAGAGCCTATTCCGGTATTTATTCTTGAGATAGACAAGTGAAGAAAATGCAGTCTCAGATAAGTACGAAGTTGTGAATGGCAGTAAAAATCTTCACTGCTCTGTCAGCTATGTCTGCACAGTCTGCACGCCTCTCAACCCAAAAGTTCACAAGAGCCATTTTTGAAAAAGTTTGTCTTAGTTCATAATCTCAATTCAATTCATGAAACTGCTTCTTATCTCTGCCCTTGAAGTCCTCCAGCAACATATCAATGTTTTTTACATTTTTTGTATTTTTTTAAACGTATCTAATATTTTTTATATTTTTCGGAACATCACTGCGTACCACTATTGGTACGCGTACCACAGTTTGGGAAACTCTGCTCTACGCAGCTGAATGCCTGTTTCGAAGAACACCCCCTTAGAGCCCTAGAGGTACAGGAAAGGAAATTCTTGCGAAAAAATAGTGGGACCAAGGATCTTATCAGATGGAAGGCGATGGTAAAAACCACATTGTCAACTCTACTAACACCAGAAAATCCTCACCGATGCCATCAGAAGGAGACGCCCGACTTTCTACGGTCACATGTACAGAATGGACCTCCACACGCTATCTTTTATAAGATCTTCACGGGAAAGCCCTGTGGATCAAACAAATTGAGAAGAATCTTGCTGAATTAATATGACAGGAGTCACTAACGTTTGAGAATTGAAACCAGGCATTTCCTCACATCCTTTACAAAAGCTCACCACAACGGGTCCAAGAAGTGGTTCGAGGAACAAAGCAAGAAATAAAAATATGATTATGATAATTTGTTGTTTTAAGGGGCCTAACATCTAGGTTATCGGCCCCTAATGATCTGGGTGATAGCGAAAATGACAATGAAATGGAAACCAGAACGAAATTTAAGTGAGACTGAAAATACTTACAAAAAGGAACTCAGATTGAAACAACTCAAAAAATGTTCTTACAAAAGGGAATTTAGAACGAAAAGATTCACAAAAGGAATAGATTGAAAAATACGCACAAAAAGTAGGATAGGTTCAAAATACGTACAAAATGCAATGCAGAGTCGAAATACTTACAAAATGCAATTGAAATTCAAAATACTTACAAAATGCAAATGAGATCGAAAATACGTACAACATGCAATTGAAGTTCAAAATACTTGCAAAATGTAATTGAAATTGAAAATACACAATGCAATTCAGATTGAAAGATCCCATTTCCAATCCAAAATATTCACAAAGTGCAATTAAAAATCAAAATACTTACAAAATGCAATTGAAATCGAAAATGCTTACAAAATGTACGGTAGATTCAAACTACTCATTCGGATTGACAATACTTACAAAATGCAATTTAGATTGAAAATACTTGACAAAATGTAATTTAGATTCAAAATGCCCACAAAATGCAATTGAGAATCAAAATACTTGCAAAATGCCCACCACACAAAATGCAATTGAGATTTAAAATTCTTGCGAAATGCGGTTTTGGTTAAAAATATTTACAAAATGCAATTGAAATTCAAAATACTCACTAAAATGCCCTGCTCCTACATTGAAAGACTTACTAAATAGCAATTTAGATTGTCAATCTTTACAAAATGCAATTGAGGTTGAAAACAATCGCGAAATGCAATTTAGATTGATAAAACTTACAAAATGCAACGTAGATTTAAAAATTCCTACAAAATGTAGTGTAGACGAAAAAAAACGATAACGGGAATTTAGATACACGGGGAGCCTAGTGACAAAAACAGTGCGGGAATCTTAAAGAGAAAAGGAAATATAATGAAAAGAAAACAAGAGGTCTGACCCCTCGAAGAAAGAGGTATCAGGAAAGATGAGACAAGGGCCAATTAAGGCGGGAAAGTGAAAGACTCCCTAGGCCTCGGATACCCTAATACTGTCGGGGTCGGAAAAGAACAAGAGTTGACCAAGGGAAGTCGACAGGAAAGAAGACGGAGAGGAGTCCGGCACAAGTAAGTGGAAGCAATGGCGGACTCAGCTAGGGTCCCGTGGTCGCCAACCCACGTCCCATAAGATTTGAGCCCCTGGGGGAAAGAAATTAAAAGATTACTGGTCCAATAGAAAAGCTCAAGATTTCAGCACAAAAGCAACCGTTAAACAATCCAACAAGAACAGTAGAAGTGGCAGTCAACAGCAACACAAGCACCGTGGTCCATAGGTGGCCCAAACGAACAAAGAATAATAATAATAAAAAGATGGTATACTGGCTTTCACGGCAAGTGAATTAAAACTCAGCAATTCTTCTAGGTTTGTGCCGTGTCTTGTTTGTGGTTTCACCTAGGACACCAAGTTGGCTCATCGGCGGGCTCTTTGTATCCCCGTCCGGACCACCACTGGAGTAGCGAACTGCGCGCCACCTCCCATTGTATAAGGTGCAACTGCACCTCTTGAATGCGAGAACTAAGAGCTCAAGCAGCCTCAACCTCCCTATGAAGGCTTCCAAAAAGATGGTATATTGGCTGAGTTTTAATTCACTGGCCGTGAAAGTCAATATACCATCTTTTTTGAAGCCTTCATAGGGAGGTAGAGGCTGCTTGAGCTTTTAGTTTCGCAGTCAAGAGGTGCAGTTGCACCTTATATAATGGGAGATGGCGCGCAGTTCGCTACTCCAGTGGAAGCCCGGGCGGGGACACCAAGAGCCCGCCGATGAGCTAGCTTTGTGTCCTAGGCGAAACCCCACAAAGACACGGCACAAACCTAGAAGAATTGCTGAATTTTAAGAATAATAAAACTAAGTGTTAGGCGAAAATGAATAGCAGGACCAATAAATCGTGGACTGAAGAACTGAGAAAGATTTACAGTGCCCAGATGAAGAGATTTTGGAAGAAGGGAAGAACGTCCCCAGCTAAATAGATTCTATCGCGCTCTACAGGTTGGCATAACGATGTAAAAAGAAAGAGTTAGACAAAAAGGAAAGAAAACTTCTAAGAAAAATTTGAGGGCCATTAAAAACTGAAGATGGAGTTCAGACACAGGCTAAGAGGGATGCAGACCTTGACAAGAATGAAAAGGAATAAATGTCTAATTCGATCAGGAAGAGGAAAGTTAAGTTCCTTGGTCACATAATGAGGATGGATAACACCAGACTAACAAAATCCTTTTAATTATTTTTTAAATAGTGAGACTAGCAATCAGTGGGTGCAAATTGTAAAGAAGGTTATGGCCGAGATGGGTATAGGGCAGAGTAACTTTTAGAAAATTAACACAAAGTTTCAAGGGTTTCCAGAAGAAAGAAAGGAAGAAAGAAAGAAAGAAAGAAAGAAAGAAAGAAAGAAAGGAGCTGAGTAACATCTGGATGGAAGAGAGGAAGGAGCAAAGTGAAGCATTGAAGAATTGTTGGAAAACAAAAAAAGGAAGCAGGAAACAAAAAATGACTGCAACGGGCTATTTTACGGATCCTAAAAGGGCCAAGATCAAGAAAAGAAGAAACAAAAATGCTCGCATAAAAATTATACAATTTTGAAAATAAAACTAGAAAAAAATTGTAATTGGGGCTAGGATTGGATGGAAGACGGTGTTTTGTCTTAAAGTTAGGTGCCATATCGGCAAGTAGCCTAATAATTAAGTACCGGTAACCGTAAAGTAATTGGAAACACTAAGGCTGTTCACCCGAAAATAGCCTATACTGTGTCTGGCGAGACATATTCCGTCCAGACTCGCTTTTAAATTGACAAAATAACCGACCATAGATGGGATCAATGTCAGGTGCACGTCCGGCCACCACAATGTAGTGATTCCACATTTATAAACTTCATTGTTTGGAACTGCTGAAGGCGGTAGCGGCACCACTATTATCAAACGCTGCACGAAGATTATTGAAGACCTTAACCGAAAAAAACTATATTAACATTCAGTCCGCCAATGGTATCGAAAAATTTAATATTTCATATACTGGGGAGATATCTGAGAGAACTTTGTAAAGATGTGAAAGTTTGCCGCTGCTTGGATAGTTGGACAATGCGAGCATTTACTTCACTCGGAAGAACCAGGCCCTCGTTTGCTGCTATTGTGCTCACACCCTCCTCACTAAGCGCAGGATAGTCACGAGGGAACAAGAGGGTTAGCAGGTGTGCAAATAGGGCTGTAACATATTTGACTACAATCTCCCCCATCACACACAAAATTATGAAAATTCTAATAATGGCATTGAAAAGACCTCGGAAGTTCATACAAATGCAAATTTGATAAATCTTTACATGCTGCACTTCGTACATTGGTAAATGTACGGTTCATTTAGAATAATTTGATCCTTTTAGACGATAGTATTCTGAATGGCGAACTATTGTCTTTCACAGCAGTAAATAGGTGTAGTTGGTGTACAGCGAAATTAAGTTTTACACTTCATTTTTGTGGGATGTTGAATGTTTAGGTTCATGGTTGGTTCCTTAGTTTAGGGGCTGTGACAACGGGGTCATGTAGCCCCGTGTACTTTGGGTTTGTGTAGAATGTCTGATAACCGGTGTTAAATGTGATGGCTGTATTAGTGCGAGTTCTCTCTAATTCAGGGAAGGACTGTAGACGATCAATTTCAAGTTTTTCCTACTTTTGCTACCGAATGCTACCGTCAACGACACCCAGCTGTGAATTTGTCTACTAGATGCCACTGCAACCGGCATCTGGCGACGAACGTTGGAACTTAATAGAGCGTTAATCAAATCTCAACTACAATTGTAGTAAGTGGAAGGTTATTTTACATGCCATACATCTATAATATGGGCCCACCGGCTTTACTTCCCCTCCGATGGAAGATAGACTGAGGGATTTAAACGCTCTAAAGAAAATCCGACGACTTTGGCTGGGTTTGAACCCGCGATCTTGGGCATAGAAGCTCAGCATGCTACCAATCACGGCACCGAAGCCTCTTGAATTGATTTAAAGGACAGAAACAGCGAGGTCATCTGCCCTTCACCCAAGGAACAAATCCATGTCTTACTGTCCTGTGGTCATGCGAAATAATCCAATAACCAGTCTCGTAATCAGAACAGGGACTCAGTAACACCGCCCAATCTAGATCTTGGTAGATTGCGAAAAATACAAATTACATTTTCTTTCCTCCTCAACTATACACACCAGTACAAAGAAGCATAACTTCTCGCCGTCATGTTCCTACCTAGTAATAAGAAGGTGATCTTTCCGAGTACATGTGATCATTTTAATTTGACGGGTTATTATTCTATGCTAATTTATTTTGATCAATTCCTTGCTAAAGCCCTACCTTTTAACTCGTGTAAAAATCTTATATCTTTCCTTAAGATGGTGAATTTATTCTTCTTCTTAACTGTGTTCAACTGCTGAGCGTCTACCGTGTGTTGTTTCATGTGTCACGTCTATTTCCACTATATCAATTGACCGAAGTTGTAACAACTTCTATATTAGCTTTAAGAATGTAGAAAATATCCGAGGCTGGAATGACTTTACAAAGTGGTGTATGTTATTGATTCTGGAACTTTCTCATTACTACTGCAAGCCATTTATTTCACCAGCCACAGCGTGGATAAAAAATCCATATATGCTTGAAATCTGTATTAAGGGTGAGATAGGACCCTACAGAACTACCTGCCTGAGGCCTTGGTTTGTTGAGAATAGGCACAGGGTGCATTCTCCTCAAATAACATGTTTCCCTAATTATCCCTTCCCATATGCATTCCCTGGACTCTGAAGTGGAGACCATTCTTCTAAACAAGATCCAGTGAAGAATAAAACTTGTCGCCGGAAAGTGTAATTTCTCATTCTTTGTTTGTCGTCGCAAATGTTTGTTATGACGTTAAAAGAGTTCACGTTTTGCATGTTACTGAAAGATGTAATTTTTCCTTGAGTTGTTGTCCCTCTGGCTCGGAAAGTTAAGAAGCAGTGATATTTGTCATGAGCAGCAACAGTAGTGCAGTGGTGCAACTGACGCAGAACAAAAACAGCTGAACGCTCTGTCAGCGAAGCGTGAGTTCGCCCAACTTCTGGCTTTGGGGGGAGACCTTGCACTGCTCCTTCCTCCCCCATAGGTTTGTGTGCGAAGTTCACAAGTCTCAGCAACCTCAATTTAAAACCAGACCACCTCGTCTGGTAGAGGTTACTGGTTCTGACAGTTCGAGTCAGGACTGACAAGAAATTTAATTCAACTGTATTTTGAGGTCTGGAATTGGGCTTACCCAGCCTCGAGAGGACAAATTAGAAGAGGCGAGTTATATTCCCACCTCAGCCATCCTAGTTGATGTTTTCGGAAGATTCCCTATTCCTACTCCAGGCAAATGCCGGGGCGATACCTAACAAGGAATCGCGTACCTCCTTCTCAACCCTAGCCCTAACACTACGGGTTGTCAGGGGGGTTCCAAAGACCTCAAGTGCAGTATACAGGGCTGTTGACACCGATGGCACAAATCGATCATTTAAATACTTATTGGAGATACGAAAAATAACGATCAGCTAATTATATCTTTACTTCCGCATGTACCGACAGCGCTAGCTACGCTCGGTAACGCACAGCGCTAGCGTAGGCCATGGGGCCAAGCTCTCTGTGGACTCAATAGACGTGGGTTCGAGCCCCACCGTTGGCCGGTCTTAAAATTAAACGAAAGAACAATAAAACTAAACAAAGTCTTAAACTAAACCGTAAAAAAGTAACCAATCTCCCTCATGAACTGGATGACGAGGTCTACTGACGGGCCGTCAACACGTAGAACAAGGGAGGGGGTTTTAGGCAGGTTGCGAGTTTCTCAGATCGGCCAGGTTCACACACGTAAGGTGGGCGCCGCTAGTACACAGGGAGTGTACTTGCCAGCGTCGGAAATCGAACCTTCAATCTCCGGGCTAGACACGCGCTGCGGACAGACTTTATATTGAAAGTAACTTCCTAATAAAATCAGCCTTGAAGAACTCTTCAAATATGGCCTCGCAAGCAAAAATTATGTTATAAATTCCCACGATTTTATGCACACCATTACTGGCTTGACCTGCCATGAACACTACTTTCTCGTTATGGCCTTTAGACCAATCATTTTATTTTTCACATGGATAATACGCATAAAATAGTATGGGAACCTTAAGACTTTATGTTAATAAAAGAGACCAACTGTGATAGCCGCAGTCATTAAAAAGACATTTAATATGAATCGATAGAGCACCAGTTTTTCTTTTTGTGATCTAGGCTTAAAGTTTCACTTTTATAGGAGCTATGATTACGGTATGAAGTATAAAACTGGGTGTATCGTATATCGACAATATTGTGGCTTTTTTACGACTTCTATGTATTCGCTAGCATAAAAATGCTTGTCATGCAATGTTATTAATGCACAGAACATATGAAAAAATGCAAGCTCGGGTAATACTGGTGATAAATGTTATCAGAACTAGTACTGTATAATTATTATCATCATTATTAATATTTTATTGTCAGAGAAGGAAGCCTTCATGTCATGCATTAATACAATGGAAATGGCATATAACCTGACTAAAGACTTCTACAATAAGAGATCGATATCCTTAAACGCCAAAATTAGACATTACTGGACTGTTATTCGACCAGAGGCTCTGTACGCGGCTGAGACTCTAATAATGAACAAGAAAGGTCTAATGGAAAAACTAGAGGCTAAAGAAAGGAAGATTGAGGAAAATCCTGGGTCCCATCAAAGAAAAAGCGAGTACAGAAGGCGTCACAACCACGAATTGTGTAAGCACGTGGAGAAAATCAGTGACATGATTCGAAAAAGGATTGCCTTTTATAGCCACGTGACACGAATGAGCCCAGGCAGGATATCAAAACGGATATTGACGTACTTTCAAGACAAGAAAACCAAAGGGGCATGGTTTACGGAAGTGGAGAAAGATCTACGTGAAATTGAAATTTCCCCTAAAGATATCCAGGAGCGAGTTCCACTTCAGTAAAAACTACGTATGCACAAAGGTTTCCAGGAAAAGCCGAAACTGAAGACAGGGAAGACGTGGTCCCAAGAGAGAAAAGAACAACACCGGAGACGAATGCGGGGACACTGGGCGGTAGTAAGAGCTCGGAAGAAGACACAGTTGAACTGACGTGGTCCCTAGTTGGCCGAATCGAAGAAAGAAAGAAAGAAAGAAAGAAAGAAAGAATAATACCCATAAAACGCTTAAGAGTGTTTCACAAAACTCAAACTCTTACACCATGGGGATTTAGCAGATGCGGTTTGTACCAAATTCTTTCAAATCTTCTCAATAGCACAGGAAAAATCTTGCATTTCTTGAAAAGTCAACGCACATATTTTCAAGATTAAATACTTCCCTGCGCGCATAAATCTTTCACTGTTGCCGCCATTCTAACAAATAACTGTACGCTCCAATTCATACCGCTACCGTGTATTTGAAAACGGTCCTTAATGACAATAAAATACAGTTAACAGTACGTACATATACGAATGTGAAACAATGACTTTGTTAATGAAATTAAGGACTATTTTCTCCGGACAGCGGATGATCAAGATAGTGAGTAGTCAACTCAATTGATGGCAAGCGTCGATAGTGCAGTGGTATTCCATTAAACCTAGAAACAGGATATCAGACAATTTCAACACGCTTCCAAGTACAGGGGTCTGATGGCCAAGATGTTATAAACCCCTAAAATGAATTATATAATATTCCATCGAAAAGAAAATATTGATATTCAACTGGCACATCTTCCGTATGATGGATTATTATTATTATTATTATTATTATTATTATTATTATTTATTTACCATAATTCAAACAAAAGCCCCACATACACATTACATGTTTCACTGGCACTATTTACATCTACATCATTTTCATTTTGCAATACTTACATGTTTTAAAAATATACTTGCATTATTTACATATTTAGAAAAATCGGTTATTTCACAAAGTCAAAGTCTTTTCTTATAGTGGTGCAGTGGCTAGCATTCTTGGTTGTTAACCGGAAGTCAGGTTCGATTCCCGGCAGTGCCAAGAAATTTAAATCTGGTCTGAGGACTGGAACGCATACACTCAGCCATCCTGGAAGTGGGTTTCCGTGGTTTCGACTCCAGGTAAATGCCGGGGTGGTTCCCAACTCAAGGCTACGGCCGCCTCTTTCCCAACCCTCACTTGAACTACAAATACACACTACTGACACCACAATAACAAAGGTTAGTGGAGAAATCGTCTGATAACCTAAGTACACGGGACTGGATGTCCAAGCCCCTCAAATGAAAAGGAAGGAAGCTTTTAGTTTTACTTGACCATTAATCATGCGAGCATGAACCACAGGACACGGTATTTCAGTTTGAAAGTCTCACATGCATTGACCGGGAATCGAACCCGGTCCACCTTGTTGAGAGGCCAACAGCTTGACCGCTGCAACACCACGCCCCGCCCTCAAATTAAATTTGAATTTTGAGAAATGGCTAATGTCTTTAGTAGAATCTGAGCCCAGAAGACGGAGTGGCCTTCTATTAGAAGCATGAAAGAAGGCACTGATCGATGAATTCAAGAAATACTGGGAGGATGTCAAAACTGGTAGAAGAACAAGAAAAAAAAAGAAACAAGAAGTTCCGTGAAGAACTATACAGCCTACTTTTCATGCCAATGATTATTCTACAGAATATGAACCTATCTAGAATAATGACGAAATTAAGTTGCTAATATCGAAATTTCCAATTAGTTCGAAATACTGTATACCTGGCATAATGTATCCTAATAGAGCACTACGGTTGGCAGCCCTGATGACTGAATATATTCTTAGTTCCATCTCTTAAGGTACAAAATACAAAATTTGGTTGAAGTCCAATGAATTGCATGGACGTTACATAAAGTTAAACATTGGATCTAACAGCGCGCGTAAAATCATGTTGGCAACAATGTCATGCATGTATTGGTCAGAAATAATCTGAAATAATATGATCTATTGTTGTGCCAATTTTGAATGAAATCCATTAGTTAGTATAGAAGTTACATGCATTTTAAAATTGGACCTATCAGCAGGCTTAGAATAATGTTGGCAGCACTGACGTAAATTAGTTACTCCAAATTTGTCTAGAATGCCAGGTACTATACGTGTGCAAAGTTTAGAGCTATTGGTTTGCATACTTTCTGATATATTGATATTATGGTAACAAAAATAGGGACAGCACATATTAACAGTTGGCAGCCCTGGTTGCTCCTTAGAATACGCATAGTCATATCTGTTATGGTACACATAGCACATACGAAATTTGGTTGAAATCCAAATGTTAGTATGGAAGTTACATGTATTTAAAGTTGGACCTGTCAGCAGGCTTAGAATCATGTTGGTAGCACTGACGTATATAAGTTACTCCAAATTAATATAGAATATCAGGTACTATACGTGTGCATAGTTTAAAGCTGTCGGCTTGCATACTTTCTGATATATTGGTATTTGGATAAAATAAATTAGGAGCATTTATTAACAGTTGGCAGCCCTGGTATGTCTTAAGAATACGCTCAGTCATATCTGGTTATGTACACATACAACATACGAAATTTGGTTGAATTCCAATTGATAGTGTAGAAGTTATATGCATTTAAAATTTGGACCTATCAGGAGGCTCATAATTATTTTGGCAACACTGCCATTTTTGGCCTCCTGGAAATTAAACTGAAATATTATGATCTGTACGTGTGCCAATTTTGAAATAGCTCCCATTCATACTTTCCAAGATATCCAACATGGAGCTCAAATTTTAATTGCGATTTTTTAGCAGTTGGTAGCACTGACATCATTTTCAAATATGGCCGTGAGATATTCAGGTATAAATCTTTACTCCTACCAAATTTTGTTTCGATTGCTGCAGCCGTTTAGGAGTTGATAGGGGGACACACACACACACAGCCAGACAGACAGACAGACAGACAGACATTTGCCCGATCTCATAAGTCTACTTTTTCCTCATTTTTGCAAAATGTGAAAAGTAGGCTAAAAATGAACAAATGAAATTGATTGTTAACATGGCAGTCCATAGAGGCTCAATTCAAACGTAATACACAGGACGCCAGGAAATTTTCTCCGCAGCGTCTACATGCTGCTGTGAGAGCTAGCATCAGCAGTTTAGTTGGCAACACGATGTATAGCGGTACAGTGAAGGCGTGGGAGTAGACTGTCGAAATCGTCAGTGTGTATTGCAGTAAGCGAGCGTTCAGATTGGAAGAGTGCAACATTATGCTGACGGTAATGTTTATTACTGAAGAGCTTTTTTTGGTGGACTAATGTACGTGTTTTGCTAAGGCAATCGGTTTACAGAAAATTTAAAACCAAAATTTCAGGCGCGGTTTCCTAATTCAAAGTGTCCAAACCGGGATACCGTTCGGGATTTGATCATTAAATTTCGTGTGACTAGCTCACAAACTAATCCTAAAACGATTGATGAACGTTAAGTGAATATCATTAATTAGGTAAAGTCCATTACGCAAGAAACTTTACAGATATTGTCGAGGACTTTCACTAGAAGTGTTGAAGTTTGCCTTCGAACACAAGGACAACACTTTCAGCATCTGTTATGAATGGCTGTGATGAGAACAAAGTTTGCTCTTTGTTTTGATACAAGCGACAGCCATGCTGCCAACGTAACTGCTATCCTAGCAGCATGTAGCAGCTGCGGAGAACATTCCTTGGCGCACTGTATAGGATATACCACAAATACAGGGAGACGACTGAGAAATATTCGGAGAATCTAGCTTTATTAAATATTCCCATATACTGTACACCCTCACTACTGTATAAAACTGAAGACGAGCAGCATCGTCAGGGGATTTCAGAATACACAACAGTGATCTTACTAGGAAGCGCTTGACAACCTATTGGGAAAAGGAAACATGGAAGAAGGTGTGAGAGAGGTTGTTAAGATCCTTAATATTACCAATTGGAGGAGCTTGGCACTAAACAGAAAATAATGGAAGAAACTTCAGAGAAGTCCAAGGCACACAGAGAGCTGTAGTAAGCCAACCATTGATGATTATCTTCTGAGAGGTTTTCTTTATCAGGTTAGACTGGAAAATTAACAGTGGTTAACTGTCGGAACGCTGAATAGTTCATAGGAAATGCAATGTGGAACAAAAGCAAGGGCACAGTAATTAACTGCGGCTCAAGTTACACACCAAGTAATTTTAAGTCACTAAGTGTGGAGACAACTGAAGCGTGGATCCTCTGCTATCCAAGCAATTGCGCTCCGAGTTCCTTGGTTTGGATTAGCTCCTCTTCTCGTGGATGGGTCACTTAAGACCAAGCGGAATCAATGTATGTTGAACCTTCCTCCTTGCCCAATAGCTCTTAATATGCATGGATTGTTGTAGTTTCTGTTCCTCTGACCATGCACGTTTCTTCTGATCTTCCTCAAATCCCCTTGTGTGAACACTATTCCCGATTACATTTCTATTCATCAGATCTGGCGATTCCATCTCCACTAGGTCCCTCTCCACCTGTTTGTACCACTTTGGTCATGTGCGTTTGTTCTGCAGAGATTTGTGGATTCGGTAAGTAAGTCTCGTATGATTCATTCTTTCCTAATGGCCCAAAAATTGAATTCGTCTCATTCTCATGGTATCGGTAAGTTTAGAAATTTTCATAACTTATATATTTCAGAGTTGCGTTTGGAATAGCCTAGGCCCTATGCCATTTTTAATTCTGGGCCCTAAGATGTTTCGCATAATTTTCCTTTCCTTAATCTCTAATTGTTCCTTTAATGTTTTATGTTGTAAATTGAGCGTTTCTGAAGCATAAAGAGCTTCCGGTTTAATCACTGTTAAGTAATGGCGAATTTTACTATTCCATGACAAGCATCGCTTGTTATAAACATTTTTTGTGTATTGAAAAGCAACTATATTTTCTGGATTTTTGATGTTAGAGGTTTATTTTCATTGCCATTTTCTGTAACCCATTCGCCTAAGTATTTAAATTCCTTTACTCTAGCAATTTACACCAATTTCTCCTGCCGAATCAGTTAATGACTTAAGTGTTTAAAGTATGAACTCGCGGCGCGCGCACACTTCAATGGTGGTCTTCAAATTTACAGATACCCTGAACATTTATAAGTGGCACATCATATATCTATATTTAGACCATATCATGGTGTAGCGGCTAGCATTATTAGCTGTCATCCTGTAGATCCGGGTTCGATTCCCGACTTTGCCACGATATTTTAGTAGTTTTACGTGGCAGTTAATCTCACGAAGATGAGCTACGGGACCTCGATTTTCACGTGGAATTTGAACCACAGGACGTGATATATCACTTCGAAAATCTCAAATGCACTGACCGGGAATCGAACCCGAACCGCTTGGTGAGAGTCGAGCAGCTTGACCACTGCACCATCCCGCCCCCATACATTTTACTTTTGGTCTGAGGGGTGGAACGGAAGGAGGGTTTGAATCCCATCTCAGCCATCTTGGAAGTGGTGTTCAGTGGTTTCCCACTTCTACTCCAGTAAAATTCCGAGATGGTTCCCAACTTAAGGCCACGGCCACCTCATTCCCAATCCTCATCTGAATTACAAATATGCGCAAATACAGCCATCACAATAACAGAGGTTATCAGACACATTCCACACACACACACACACACACAAGTGCACGGGGTTACATGGCCACGATGTCACCAATCAACAATCAACAATAAAACTACTATCTGTATTTCTACACCTCGTAATTCCGATTTTTTGGTTCGGTAATGAGGAGAGTTTCATGTTCCTCGTGGCGAACAGGTCAGTCAACCTCATCAGAGGAGTTCATCAGAAATGAATTAAATTAATTAAGGAATTGAAAGGAAGCAGCCGTGGCTCATTAGCGTCCCTGGAGCAAAAATTGGAAACATAATAATTTCAAGGACGGCCGACGGTGGGAATTTGAACCCACTCATCTTCCTAGTTCAGAGATAGCCTGACTTTCCGCTTCAAACACGGTTGGTTGTGTATCAAATACATCTGTATAAATAAAATTAGAAATTGTCTGTTTTCCACTGCATTGAAGAAGAGCGTATTGTGTCCATTCCATGTCACCAAAATATAGAGTTGACGTCTGTCTAGATGTTTCGTCACTCATCGGGTTTAATATAGAATGGTTCCACGTAAATGCCATACAGAGGCGTAAAGTGCTAAATTGGCGAGGATGACCTCGCTGTTCCGCCCCTTTAAGCAACAATAACTAATTGACGTGCCAAATTGATATTGCATTTTTGTTTTGCTCACAAATTATGTTTAGATCTCTTATTACAGAAGAAAGCATCGGAAAACCATTTTGCAAAAGCACATAATATTTCAAATGTTTTGACATTGAGCACAATGTGAAATACACCAAATAATTAATTTGACAATTCCTGTCACGTAGACGGATAGGAACACCAAGATAGGCTCATCAGCGGGCTCTTAGTGACCGTGCCCAGACCCCCACAGGAGCAGCGAACTGCGCGCTACCTCCCTTTTTCATGAAGCGCACTTGCAGGCCATTCCATTCTGTGAATAACATCTCCTGAAGAAAGGCTTTGACAATGCCAGCTAGTCTGGGCGAGCGTTATCGTCCACGAAGGTAAAAATTGACCCGAAATTGTCAGCGTAGTCTTTCACTAAGTATCCCCGTAACGTGTGCCTGCCATACGCCCTGGGATGTACACGAGGGGTTCGACGACCATACATGATGGCACCCCAATACATTGCACCCCCTCCTCCTTGTTGGTATCGATCTCGGATGTATTGGTCGTGCATACGTTCACTGGGTCGTCTCCAAATTCGCACATATATATCCCCATTGACACAGGCGCATGCCACGGTGGGTGAGTGGTTATCGTGTCGAACTACCAACCCCAAGCTTGCAGGTTCGCTCCTGGCCGTGGTAAGCGTTTTTTTTTTTTTGTAGGCACGCATCTCATACATCGTTGGCATGTTAAAGAACCCATTTGAATTCAGTAGGCTGTGTTCATAATGGCAAAATTAATCTCGGGATTTTCCGCCAACACAAAGTTCCTCCTTTCTCTACTAGAAAGCGTTATAGTGTCAAGGAGCTTACATAGCCTTCCTCCTTCACTTTCATAGCGCTCCAATGAACGACAAAGTTCGACATACAAGCTGCCCTCTGGGCGTCAAATAACATAGTTTTCCCCCGGCATCCGAGGCCATACGATATAATTATTATTATTATTATTATGCGCGAATGGGTCTCCTAGGACCACGCGGAATCAACGCTTATTGGCCTTGATGTTTGCCCAATAACTCGTCATGTGCAACGATTCAGCGAGTCTTCGTTGCTGCGACCAGGAGTGTCTGGTAGGTCTTCTCTCTTCTCCCTCTAAACCCCGTGTATGAGTAATTTTCCTATTATTATTATTATTATTATTATTGACACAGGCAAGTGTACACAGCCGATATATACGCTCGCAAGAACGACTAATGAGTTTGAGACCACTACTACTCTTGACCAGCAATATGCAAAACCGCTTTTAATGTGTGTATGACAATTAATTGTTAATTGAGAATAGAGTAAAGGACATTGAAATGTTGGTTACAAATTATGTTAGTAACGATGTATGTTTACGTCACTTTTAACTCCTGCGGCAGAGAGCACACGTATATTTGCTCGCGTCTGAAAAGCATTACAACTACGGAAGACTGACAGTTATAAGCTGCCCGTATGTTCCATCTTAGTTGAACAAAGAAGTTATCTAAAGAATTCTAGTAGAAGGAAGACAGAAATTGAAAGTGACAGTCCACCGGAGGAACGCTTGTTCTGTCCAATCAAGAGCAATGGATCTCAAGCAGCCATGTAGCGTGTCAGGTTTCGTTCGTAAGTTGTTTACAATCGACTAAAGCAGGTCACTAGGCCTTGACACAGCAAGGGCTGCATCAATAATCCTGATTAAATGTACTTTCTCAGCAAACAAGAAAAACCCAGTGAAAGTGTTAAGTCTTATGAAGTTACAAGGCTACAAAACGTAGGAAATTCAGTAGCTAGACGATTCGTGACTGAAAGCATTTATTGCTCACTTTAATATCCAGGGAAATAATACAACCGAGGATCTATTACAGTTATTGTTTTAAGGGGTAGAACTACGAGGTCATCTGTCCCTCTTAACACAGATTATATACAAATTCGGAATGGAATTAATTTAGAAGTGGACACCTAAATTTGAAAAGACCGATAATTAATGAAACAAAAAATTAAATGAAACTAATAATTATAACTAGAGGACCCGTGCGAGAACTCGCGAATAATGGGTTGTGCGCGCCCCATGTGTACAGACTACCCTCTCAGCCCTTGTGCTATGCGGCCTGTACGCGAAACAGTTCTGTCAGGGGCTATTGTCTTGTTTATTTGATTAAAAGCCCTTTATAAGCAAATTAATATATTTCAGTAGACTTTTCAAGAAATGCGAGATTTTTCCTGTACTATTGAGACGATTTGGAAGATTTTGGTACAAACCACACCTTCTAACTCCCTCTGATTTAGGAGCTTGAGTTTTGTGAAACACACCCCTTAATGTATTATATAATAAGATAAAGAAACATTCTGCATTCAAAAAAGAACAAGTCATTGAGTCAACGTACACTTTCACTTATAAAGCAGATAACGTGATCAACAGCCATGAAGTCATCTGCTAATATAAGTTAAGAGTGTCATCTGCAAACCAAGGTTTCCTCGTAAGTCAGCAAGTTCCACACACACTGTTATAATGTGGTTCACGGTGAATACGTCTCCACGGGTACAAGTGGGTGGATCCTTAGCCTACACAAAATGACTGACTCCCTCCGTGACCGGAAAGAGCTCCGCCACACGCGAGTAGTCCCCTTGATCACACTCGGTCACATTGGATCAGCTAGTCACTCTCCCGGTCTATTACAAGTTTGCTATTTATCACCGTTGCTGTTCAAGATTTATTTAGAAGACTGTTTAAGAAACTCCCTAAGAAATGTTGTACAATGGGATTACAGATGAACCAGGAGTTACTTACATTACAATATTTTTGCTGATGATCAGGTGATATTGACTCAAGATATAGACGATGCCTATTATATGATGAGGAAATTAATTGAGGAATATCAAATGTGGGGACTAAATATCAATTACAACAAAAAGAACACCTTACTGTACATTAGAGTATAATGGTGGTGAGAAACTACAGATCGGAAATGCAGAAATTCGAACAGTTACTAAATTTCGATATTTGGGTTCAATAATAGAAGCTGGGGGAACAAGTTCATCTGAAATTGAGAAAAGAGTAAGTGAGACTAGGAGAGCAATTGGAGCATTTAATTCTGTCTTATGGAACAGGGATATTTTAAACAAAACTAAGAAACGTATTTACAGTTGATTGGCTCAAAGTATTTTGTTATATGGAGCAGAAACTTGGACGTTAAACAGACAGCAAGCAAACAGATTATTAGTAACAGACATGGATTATTGGAGGAGGGCGGTAAGAAAATCAAGATTGGATCAAATTAGAAACAAGGGTCAGAGAAATTATGCAGGTAAAATATGTACTGCGCGTGGTTGAAGAAAGAAGATTATAATGGTTTGGACATGTGAAAAGGATGCTCAATAGTAGAATTTTAAATTTAATGTTACATTGGCAAGCTGAAGGCAAACGGAAACGGGGTAAACAAAGAGAACAATGAATGAATTGATGGATGGATGGTGTAAAGACAAGCATGGCTACCAGAGGCTTAACCGAGGAAGATGCTGTAGACCGACATTTGTGGAGGTGTAGAGTATTATTGGGTTGAAGGAAAACTACTGTATTGTAGAATATTCCTAATAAAGAAGAAATATGTTATATTCTGGGCTTGGGATATTGTGGATATCAGCCCTGTAACCCAAGTGTGGCTCTGCAGGGTAAGATAACAAGGGGACTCTGGTAGCGCCTACCACCCGACCGGATTGTAATTGGCCGGGGATACTCTTGGAAGGCCACTCTATACGAAGGTGTTAAAAATGGCTAATATTAACATTAAGCCCCTACTTAAATTGATTGAAACGATTCCATCACATGGAAAGCGAAGTTTTTAACATGGAAATCAAACATATTTTCATAGATTTATTTGTGTTTTTTTTCGGAGTCAGTTTACCCTCCAGGTAGGCTTTTCCCACGGACTCAGCGAGGGATCCCAACTTTACCCCCTCTACGGGCAGTGTCCTGGATCTTGACATCGAGTCGGGGATACAACTGGGGAGGTGGGAGTAGCACCTCGCTCAGGCGGCCTCACCTGCAAAGCGAACAGGGGCCCTCATGAGGGATCGGACGGGATTGGAAGAGGGAAGGAGGCGGCCGTGGCATGACGGTGGGTAGGCCTACCATCCCGGCATTTGCCCGAAGACGAAGTGGGAAACCACGGAAAACCAGTTCGAGGATGACTGAGGTGGTAATCGAACACCCTCTACTCATTTGGACCACCCGAGGCTGAGCAGACCCTGTTCCAGTCCTCACACAACATTTCAAATTTCGTGGCAGAGCCGGGAATCGAAACTCGGACCCCCGAGGTGGCAGCTAAGCACGCTGACCACTACACCACGAAGGTGACTCATAGATTTATAGAAATTTAAATTTAATCCGGTCACGGCCAAGGGCGTTGACCATGCGTCACCCCTCAATCTGCAGGCCACATGTCTGGGCAGCGGTCGCATGGTAGGCCTAGGCTATTCGATTGTATTTGCTGAGAATTCTGAATATCAATGTAGAGATAATGGATTGAGAAATACCTAAACGTTATAAAAGATCCCATTCAATGAATATTAGCATATGAACACAGAAATGAATTCCGCATCACGCCTGCATTCTCATTTAGTGCATAACTCCGCTCTATAGTAGAGGGTGTGCGTAATAATATGGTGTAAACACTTTGCCCACTTGAATATTCATTGCCCTCTCCCCTGCCAGCGTGGCCTGTCATGATACGGTCGGCAATAACCCGTTAACCATCAACTGGTTTCGTGACTCCCAAGGCCCAACAGTGAGTCCAGGCAAAGAAAGTAATGGCTTTATTTTGACGTCGGTCGTAGAGAAAGGCGGTTACAATAATAAAATATCCCTCTCGCAGGGCCGTACAGAGCGATCACGGGCCCTAGGAGAAGGTATTGCGGGCGTCTCCATATTAGCCAAGCTGTAGCATTATTTTGGAATTACGGTATTAAGACTGCACATTTTAATGCCCCCTCCCCCTCCCCCCAAATAAAAAAAGAGAGAACAAAAAAACTTGTCCAACTGAATATAAATTTACTTTGTTTTTAGTTATTCAGCCACTCTCCTTTCTTTTTGTCTCTCATTTGTTGTTCTTTTACATCAAGTTCTTGATCACTACACATTAATTTCTTTTTTAAATCCTTTTTTAAAGAGTCAATTTAAAGAGTCATATTTTTCTAAGATCAAATTAGAAACTTTATATTTCACAAAGAGCTCTTGAAGTTGAGCACATTGTCAATTAAATGAACAACCCTAGCAAGTTGGCCATTTCCCCGGAAGAAAACAGGAAAAACACAATGGTTATTTATAAACTTAATTTCTTGTGTCTTAATCATGCGATCGAAGTTTGAACAACGAACCTACGCAATAATTTTCATTTAATGGTACAAAACTCTATGGCCTATACAAATAACAATCCAACATGGCGACCATCCGAAATATTTAGACGTTTCTCAATATCTACGAATCTTTTACAGCAATCAAACAAACTTTTTTATATTCATAGAGGCTATGAACATAAGTTCACCTATAGGACTTTCAATAACCTGGCGAGCACAAATCCAACATGGCGACGACGCGAATTATAAGTTTCTTGCGATTTAACCATCCGAGTGCAGTGAAACTTGGTACGGTAAATGCTTATACAAATGTTAATCCACTGGCATCTTATTTACTTCAATTGTATTCATAACCACAAGATGGCCGCTGTGCAAAATTTTGAAATCTCGTTTTTACTTCTTGTGTCCTAATCATGCGATTGAAGTTTGAATACTACACGTACACAATTTTCATGTAATAGTACATAACTCTAAGACCTACATATATAAAAGTCGAACATGGCGACCATATTAGACGGTTCTCAATATCTACGAATCTACTACAGCAATCAAACTGAAATTTTGTAGGTTGATAGAGGCAATTAACATAAGTACGTTATATGAAAATAGGCTTTAGTTCTTCACGGAAGTACTCTTACTTTATGTAAAAATGTCATTGTTGAACAGTGTAACCTGCGGTATTGTGACGCTTGTTTTAGTGTGTCTATCTGTAATTGATGTTAGGATTTGGAAAGGAGGCAGCCGTGGTCATAACGATCCCGGCATTTGCCTGAAGTAGATGTGGGAAACAACAGGTAACTACTTTCAACATTGCTCAGGTGGATCAGAACACCTCTTCTCAGTATTACCTCACGAGGCTGAGTGCACCTCGATTCCAGTCCTCAAACTAGAATTAAATTTCTTGGCGATAGCCAAGGTGGACAAGAGAAGTTTGAAATGTAACAAATACTTCGTCAGTAATTTTCTTATGATGAGTATGAGGTAATCTGTGTGAATTTCCTTACAGATTATGTAAGAGACAACGATATGCTGCCGTCATCTTCCCAGATGTAAGTTTCAGAAGGTAGACAATGGATTGGTATGGTGTGGAGAAATGCACATGATGGATCCCACGTCGTAACTCTGTGCTCTCGTGATGAAACTTCGAGCCATACGTTATCGTCTTCCTCCTCTGGAATGCACGAACAAACTTGCGGTAAGTGCCATGCCACTAAATTGTAAAAGCTTGGCTCAGTCACGCGATTGGCACCTTGTTATACTGTACGTAATTTCAACTCTGTGATTTGCTGATGACATTGTCATCTCAGCCGACTCACCAGAGCTTTTAAATGAGTTTTTAAATGGTATGGACTCCGTCATGAGGAAAGGATTCATGATGAAAATCAATAAATTGCTGTAAAGCAAAAATAATGGAATGCAGTCGGAATAAATTAGAAACCCCGTATGGACGTCAAATTTGCGGGTGAAAGGAAGTAGGAGACTTCTGCTATTTAGGAAGTAAAATAACTAGTGATGGACAAATCATAAGTTAGGTTCGAGACAAGTTAAGGAAGTTGTTCGAAACAATAGATGGCATGAGAATCGTTCATCCGTACCAACAGTAGTACAGTTCACGGGATAACGAGGTAGATAGCGCCACAACAAATAAACGACGAAGCTATCCAGGGCTTACACTAGCAGTCAACGCAGATTAGTGAGTGGAAACAGATGCTCATAATAACTCAAATACCAGCTGCATTTACATAACCTTATTCAATTTAGTGTATGAAATAGTTTTGTATTTGCATTATTAACCTACCACATTATGAACGACCACCAGTTAAAAGGGAATGTTAAATAGAAACGGGAATTAATAAAATAATATTGAATGACTTCAAATCTGAATGCTCGTTACAGTAATAATTTAACAAATCGTAGTGTTGACATACTTAACCACATAAACGATATAAATAAGAACGCTATATTTATTGACGTGTTATAGACAAACTGAGTAATGAAATGAAAATCCACAGCCTGCTTCCAGTCTCCGACCGGGTCAGGAATGGAATGAATGAAGCCCCCAACTAGCGGCGAGGATATGAACTGTGCCGGCTGCCAAGGCCTGACGCACTCCTCTGGGGCAATGATTAAATGAATGACAGATGAAATGAAATGATAGTGGAGAGTGTTGCTGGAATGAAATTTTGACAGGGAAAACCGGAGTACCCGGAGAAAAACCTGTCTGCCTCCGTTTTGTCCAGCACAGATCCCACATGGATTGCCCGGGATTTGAACCACGGACCCAGCGGTGAGAGGCCGGCGTGCTGTCGCCTAAGCCACGGAGGCCTACTACAAACTGAGTAATAATATCTTTAAATAAGATCGATACGTTACATAAGTTATGAAAAACGTTTTAAACTTAATATTGTAGTGCATAAGTGGAATTCATATCCACCAAAATAATCTAAGCCTGGATCACTGGTTCTTAACTGGTGGTCCGCGAGTGCCTTGGGAGTGGTCTTCGGGAGAAAAGGATCCACCAACAGTTATAAAAAAGTGGCCAATAAATGGGGATTTCGAATACGATGTGCGTTGAACGAGAACCGTCCGAGTATATTTGCGGCGATGACTATCAGGTTTTGAAATGAAATATATTTAAAATAAGTGTTATTGAAATGGTTACAACTGATAAGGTGTATTGGAGGGAAAGGGGGGGGGGGGCGTACATGATTCAATTCCAGGCTGAGTGGTTCGCAGACTTCTACGGGTTCAGAACCACTGGCCTAGATGAACTCGACATGATGATGATCACATGACTATCGAAACATATCATCCAATTCAATACCACCACCACCACCCTTTATTTTACAAAAAAAATGTTAATTAAGTTATAAATGAGTTATATATTTCTTTAAGGTTAGGGTGTTTAACCCCGACTAATCTAATTGGGCACAATCTTGTTGACAGACTGAAAAGCATTCTATAACAATAAAATAGGAAATAAAAGTTATCATGAAACTTATGTAAGAACGGCCGATGAGGATATATAAAATGAAATGGTTCTTAACGAGCCTAAACGTCTCCCATTCAGTAAATCTGAAAATGAAACTCTGCTAGAAATTTGGTAGGCTACTTCTAAATAAAGATGGCGCAGAGGTAACGTTCTCGCCTGCTGTCCCAAGGTTGCAGGATCTAATCTTGGGGCTGTGTCTGGAACATTTACTGGCACGTTAATGATCCCCTTCGGTGCAAAATTTCGGCACATCGGTATCTCTAAAAGCTGCAGTATTGTAGTTCAAATGGACGTGAAACAAATAATAATAATAATAATAATAATAATAATAATAATAATAAAATGCCTCAATAACCTACAAGCTGGAGATCCTAGAAAGAAGAATACTTCGGAAAAATCATGGGTTCAGTCCAGACTGAATCCTGCTGGAAACTTCGGAACATCAATGAAGTGTACAAAATGAGATCTCAGAAACCATGAAAAGGAGACTACCTATGCAACAAGAAGACAAACTGGGCATGGATTAAAGAAGTTTGGCAATATCTTGGAAGTTCCAACTCTCAGGAAGTTCAGATGCTACATAGGAATATATTTCGGACCATTATTCAAAATTTGGAAGGGCTCCAAGACAGAAGAACTGCGAAGACTGGCAGTACCTGGACGGATGAACAGAAGCAGCAGCACAGCGTCCATATGAAGGAATACTGAAGGAAGAGGAAGCTTAAAACGAAGTAGAAATGAAATTGTAGCGTGATCCTCAGTGGTCTATTCGCAAATCTATCTATCTATATATATAAAAATCAATGTTACGTGATAGTTTGTCTGTCTGTGGGTATGTATGCGTTCATATACCATTCATCCGATTGCGATGAAACTTGGGTGAGATGTTGAGTACACTCCAGGGAAGGTTTCTGACTTAGTAAATCCTTTTTACAATAGGTAGCGCACGCGTAGATTCAACAAATGAGCGACGATGCGCGAAGCATTTCAACAAAGTCCCGTATGTGTTCATATACCATTCGTCCGATAGCGATGAAACTTGGGTGAGATGTTGTGTACACTTACGTGAAGGTTTCAAAATTAGTGAATACATTTCACAGTAGATAGCGCACAAGTAGATTCAACAAATGAGCGACGACACGCAATGCGTTTCAACAAAGTCACGTTTGCGTTCATATACCATTCGTCCGATAGCGATGAAACTAGGCTGAGATTTTGTGTGCACTCCAGGGAAGATTTCTAGCTTAGTAAATCCCTTTAAAAATAGGTAGAGCACGAGTAGAATCAACAAATGAGCAACGGAGCGCGAAGCGTTTCAACAAAGTCCCATATAATTTCATATACCATTCATCCGATAGCGATGAAACTTGGGTGAGATGTTGTGTACACTCCAGGGAAGGTTTCTGGCTGAGTACATCCATATTGCAATATGTAGCGCAAGAGTAGAATCAACAAATGAGCGACGACACGCGAAGCGTTTCAACCAAGTCCCGTATGCATTCATGTAGGCTACCATTCGTCCGTAGCTATGAAACTTGGGTGAGATGTTGTGTACACGTCATGGAAAATTTCTGGCTTAGTAAATCCACTATACAATATGCAGCGCACAAGTTGATTCAACAAATGAGGGACGACGCGCGAAGCGTTTCAGCAAAGTCCCGTATAAGGTCATATACCATTCTGCCGTTAGCGGTGAAATTTGGGTGAAATATGGTGGACACTCCAAGGAAGGTTTCTGGCTTAGTAAATACATTTCACAGTAGGTAGCACACGAGTAGATTCGACAAATGAACGACGACATGCGGAGCGTTTCAATACAGTCCACTATGTCTTCATATCCCATTAGTCCGATAGCGATGATACTTGGGTGAGATGTTGTGGACACTTACGTGACGGTTTCTAACTTAGTAAATACATTTTACAGTAGGTAGCGCACGAGTAGATTCAACAAATGAGTGACGGAGCGCGAATCGTTTAAACAAAATCAGGAATGCGTTCATATACTATTCATCCGATTGCGATGAAACATTGATCAGTTATTGTGTACCCGCCAGGGAAGGGGACTTAGTAAATCCATTTCACAATAAGTAGCGCAAGAGTAGATGCTACAAATGGGTGACGACGCGCGAAGCGTTTCAACAAAATCCCCTATTGCGTTCATATAACATTCTTCGATTGCGATGAAACCTTGATGAGTTATTGTGTACACGCCAGGGAAGGACTTCGACTTAGTAATACATTTCTCAATAGGTAGCGCACGAGTAGATTCAACAAATGAGTGACAGCGCACGAATCGTTTAAACAAAAACCCCTATACGTGCATATACCATTCATCCGATTGCGATGAATCATTGATGAGTTATTGTGTACACGCCAGGGAAGGGTTTCGACTTAGTAAATCCATTTCACAATAGGTAGCGTACGAGTAGATTCAACAAATGAGGGACAGCGATGAAACTTTTGAAAGTTGTTGTGCACGCTTCCACGAATGGTTCTAAATTAGAAAATCCATTTTACGATAGCTTAGAGGCAGTTAACATGTTGTGTATCCAAAAGCACTTCAAGAAACAGAATTTCAACGCCAACACTTTCTTTGATTGGCATTGGAACGCATGCCGGGTACAGCTGGTTTAAAAATAAAATTGAAATAATTGAAAATGACCAAGAAATCAACGTAACAGACGAAACCTTATGGTGAACAAACAAAATTTTACTCCAAACCCCAGAATGAGAACCACCACTGCATCGACAGCAGAAAGGAAGCAAAATCATAGAGAGAGAATGAAAAGATTTGGGGAAGAGAAGAAAAATTCGAATTCATCTATGAAATAGGTTTAATCACGCTCGTTAGTTGGAGCATAGTGTTGTAAATAATAATGATAATACATTAATTTATTTATTATCTTATATATTAAAATATATATTAAATCGGAAACCACGGAAGAAGCAGTCATACAAATCAACCTCTTGGAAAAGATCGCTAGCCAAACAGGACTAAGGATATCAGTTGAAAAGACAAAATTTATGACAAATGACAAACATGGACCAAAGTTCCTTGACACGGAGATAGGACGGATTGAAAGGGTAAAAAAGTTCAAGTACCTAGGAGAGACTATACAGGAGAATGGGTTAGAAAAAGCAGCTGTTGGAGATCGAATTATAAAAATGGAAAGAGCGTATGGATTAACAAAAAATATCTACAACAAAAAGTGCATCTCCTGGAATGCCAAAATAAGGCATTATAACACTGTCGTAAAAACAGAGTGCCTCTTTTCCAGTGAATGCCTCTCGATGAACTATAGCCTCGAAAAGCTAGAAGTCATGGAAAGGAGAATTTTTAGAAAAATCATGGGTGCAGTTCAGACTGAAGATGGATGGAGACTGAGAAGCAACGGAGAAGTCTACCAGAACGTGGAAAGAATCTCCGCGTCTATGCGGAAGAGAAGGCTGACATTCCTCGGACATCTCTATAGAATGAACGACCATAGATTAACTAAACAAATATTCGACTATCTCTGGAAGAAAAAGACCACCACAACATGGATTAAGGAAGTTAGGAAAGATTTAGAAAAGTTAAACATCACAGAATCTCAAATGCTAGAAAGAAATGTATTTAAGAGCAAAGTGAACAATCTGGAAGGGTTTCAAGATGAAGGAAGACCTAAGAGAAGTGGACGAACTTGGACAGAAGACCAAAGAAAAAATGCCAGTGAACGCATGAAGGAATATTGGAGACAGAGGAAACTCCAGGCAAAGAATAAGAAAAAGAAATAAAGTTGTTGCGTGATCCTAAGTGGTCAATTCGCGTGAAAAATAAATAGTTTTCAAAAGGGGGCTACATGACCGCGTTGTCGCAGCCCCTAAACTAAGGAACCAACCAATAGTTTTCAAAAAATATCACCCTTTACTAAAACTGAAATATCTCGGGAAGTATTTGCGCTACGACGACGTTTGTTGTCTTAAAATGTAATGCCCGTCACGCATTATCGATTGATGCCCACCTTACTTGATTATATCATCCGTGTATTAAAATAATTGCGAATATTACTTCAGGTAACACGAAAATAGAATCGAATGACTTGACGGACATATTGTCGCTAGGCGACAACGACTAACACCATATCATGATATTCAACGCCGCCCCAATAATAGATCTAACTTGATGGACTGTCACTAGGCAACAACGAGTTACCCAATGTCTTCATACCTTTTAGCCTACTTTCGATTTTTGCAAAAAATGAAAGTAGACTTATGAGATCATCACAGGGCGAAAAAAGTGTGTCTGTCTGTGTGTGTGTATGTGTGTGTGTGATTCTGTGTGTGTGTGTGTGTATGTGTGTGTGAGTCTGTGTGTGTGAGTGTGTGTGTGTGAGTGTGTGTACTGTGAATGTCTGTCCCCCCCTATCAATTCGAACACGGTGAAACCGAATTGAACGAAATTTGGTACAGAGGTAGCACTAGTAAAGGACACCTCAGTGTCATACTTTATATCGCCGCCATCTTTACCAAAACAGAATGGCGGCCACTCAAATGTTCAAAACGTAAAATCAAATTACGGCTAAACTAATCATCCGATCTCTACCAAATTTGGTGACAACATACCTTTATATAGGACGCGTCTTTCACCCAAAATTCAAGGTCATCGGCCATGCCATTTCAGGATGGCGGCCGTGTGAATTATGCAACCATTTTAATAAATAGCTTAAGACCCACCAATTCCGATTATCGAGCCTAGGGGAGTTTAAGCTATCCTGAAGGTCGTGATCCGTTATTTATTATAATTTAATATTATAATATTATACAGTATGAGTGGCTTAAAAGAGCTGAGCCGTTTGTGTCACACGACAAGATGGCAGCTGTCCTCATGTGCCTGTCTTATATTTCAGTAGTTTTAGTATGTTGTATGTGATATACCGTACTGATACAATAATATAAACTTTGTATGAAATGATCTTTAATGAAGATGTACTGCAGTGAAGAAATCGTTTATTTAAAGTCATTATTTGCCAACAGTTTGTATCTAATATGTCAGTTAAGAACACCTGACGTCATGGATACGGTTAGCTCTGGGCCAGCATGTTAGTCTGACACGCAGTTGACTGGGGATCGAATACTGCTACAGTTAGGTTTTTTTTTCTTGAATTCTTTTACAAATGATGTGCACGAGCTTTTCCCACAAATACTGAATAAAATGTCATTTAGCTCAAAGGAGAGGATAAAGTATACACTCGTATATTAATAAAATCACAGTCCCAGCATCGCACATAAACAGAAGACATTAGAAAAAGGAGAATAGAAGAACTAGATACACGTTGTCATTAACCACAGCCTTCTTAATGCCTCTGTACGGTGCTGTCCTCTTGTGGGTTATGTGGGTAATATTGTTCCAAACATAACGCTGTGTAAATGCCTGAGCTGGCCTCCTGAAGTATGGCAATTTTGTAATACTGGTAGTTCAACTATTAGCCACGATCGCGCTCCGAATACCTTTAAACACTGCCAGCTGGATCGCCTCCCTCTTGGCTACTTTAAACTGCCTACTCATTCAACACCCATAGAACACTGCCATCGTAGTACATTACGATGGCAGTGCATAGGCGTACAAGATAAAGATTAATTCACTGATAGGTCGCAGCACCACCTACTGTGATTGGGGCGGACGATGATTGGGGCGGAAGATTCTTAATTTTGCAGGCTGGCTTAATATAGAGATTAACGGACGTGAATGCATTACAATAAGTTAGTAGTTTTGTTATTCAATCATCATAAAGCATATAATATTGATCTTGACACTTACTGGCTTATTATCAATATAAAAGAAAACAAACAATACATTGTGGTTGGGGTGATTGTTTTAGGGATGAGGACAAAGAGTCATAAAGATACCCATACATTTAGGAGAAAGTAGGCTATATGTTCTTTGCTGAACATCTTGTTTTGTTTTATTTCGTTCGTTTGGCGTTTCAATACATCCAATATAATTATAACATTCTCTGGTATAGAGCGATCAGTTCCCTATTTACGTCATGATATCGTTAACTTCTACCTGCTCCACTCGGGCGCTAATGTCGCATGTAACAATATAATAAGCAGAACGGGAGTTGAAAGCCAAAAGTCCGTATATATATATATCCTGAAACACCAGTACATTACGTTTGGAATAAGAGCAACTGCCAATGGCAAAAAAGAAAAATGTTTCAAAAACTATAGGCAGAATGTACAATGTTTCGCCTACAGAAACAAAAAGGTATTATTAACGCCTGTTATTGTTTCACGTCATAGGTGCTACCAGCCTCCAGGATCTACGAACAAACAAAGCCGTTATCTATTCTACTTTTAAAGAAACAGCTAAGGAGCGAGGTTTGCTGAGTGATAATTCTGAATGGCAGCGTTGTTTGGCAGAAGCGTCACAATTCCAGATGCCTTCTCAGTTACGACAACTGTTTTCTTACATATGTATCTTTCAGACCCCTTCAAATGTAAGACAGCTATGGGACATTTTCAAGAATTCATTATCAGAATATTATCTGCAGTTTCACAAACCTAACATTGCATATCAGTTCACTCTTATACATATTTCTAATAGATTAAAGCTCCATGGTCTTCCCATTACTTCTCTCGAATTGCCAGCTATTATTGATAATTTCTCTCAGACAAATTTACCAATGAATTATCCAAAACTTAATGAGGATAAATTAAGTCGGATGATAAACCAAGCAAATGAAAACAAAACGGCTACAATTACAGAAATTTTGGGGTTAGTACAAATGAGCAATGAAAGGATGAGTAATGCATATTTCATTGACGGTCCAGGTGACACCGCGAAAACATTTCTTTACCAATGCTTGATTCACAGTTGCACAAATTTGGGGTTAAATGTAGTTTCAGTTGCATGGACTGGTATTGCAGCAATGTTACTACCTCAGGGGCGCACTGTAGGCTACACAGCCAGTTCAAGTTACCTCTACATTTACATGGAAGTTCTGCATCAGGAATAAAAGTTAACAGCAAGGATGCTTTTTATATTCGTTCAGCAAAACTTATAATCTGGGATGAAGCCCCTATGGCTAATAAGCACGCGTTGATGTGTGTAAATCGGCTGCTCAAGGACATCATGAATAACGACGTGCCTTTCGGAGGAAACATTATCATCTTAGGTGGAGATTTTGGGCAGGTATTGCCTGTTGTGCCTCACGCATCTAGAGCAGCTTCAGTCCAAATGTCAGTAAGGTTCTCTCCTTTGAGGCCAGTATTCAAAATTTTTAAACTCAACAAAAATATGCGAGCGGATACAGATCAACTTGACTTGGAAAACTTCTTGATACAAATTGGTAACGATGAATACCCTCAAATGTTGGAAACAATGCCCTACTTCCTCGCCTTGACCTTACGCCATCAGATACTTCTATGCCATTTAGCTTCAAAAGGAGGCAGTTTCCAGTACGTTTAGCTTTTTATAACTATCAATAAAGCTCAAGGTCAAACACTAGATCAAGTAGGCATTTATTTACCTCAACCGGTGTTTAGCCATGGACAATTGTATGTCGCAATATCGCGAGCAAAATCCTTTCATGACGTCAAAGTTCAAATAGAACCAAAAGGCAAGCGAACAGCAAATGTCGTATGGAAGCAATTACTATTAGAATGTTGAAACGAATGTTGCGGAGGAGCACAGACCTCAGCAAACGGGGCACAGATTAAATAACAATTATAAAAGGACGGCCGCATCCCTAATACGATAACTGTCCTGTGGTAATGGTGAAAAAAGTGCTATTTTCCTACATCGAGGATTACTATCCTACATCCTGTTCTTTCATTGCCTCAGTTCTATAACAGATATACTAAATCAAATTTACAGCTTAATACATATCAATTCCTTCTGTGAGAGTTATCTTTTCATTTCTCATCAATCGCCTTTACTTACTATTCTATCTGTAGTGGTGGAGGCGATAGCTGTCTTTACAGAGTTGTGCAAATTATTAGATTCGATGTCAGTTTTCCAAAATTGAATTTTTACTTTTCACTGTTTAATGCAGTAAGTATGTTTACAAGGCGATGAAATTACTTCAAATGTTTAACCAAGACTCCTAATTATATTTTCATTTAAGAAACTCAAATTAAAATGAATTTTTAGAATTTCCACTAACAGAGGAGCCTTGCAAGTGCAAAATGCCACACGTTACCTTTTATTACTTCAGTCTACTTTACGTGTGAATTTAGAGCAGAGGGATTTGGGGTCTTTTAACTGATGAACGCTATTGAGCTACTCAAAGATTCCTTAACTATATATGTATTGAAATCACCTGACAAATTCTAAAGTCAATGAAAAATTGAAAACGGACCCAGCTCAGATAACCCTCGGAATCCAATAATCTGAAAGTTTCCAGAGGCAATTCCTTGTGGGAAAAGGTGTAATTCCACGGGAGAGGAAACACTACTAAGTAGGACAACAAAAGAAGTTGGTCAATAAAATGATTTTGAATAAAAGTAATTATGACTAATTTAAATTATTTTATTTAATTCTATTAATTTGCACACCTCTATATGTTACCCAAATATAAGCGACCCATCTTTTATTTTAAATTTATACCATTGGTATCATAAGTAGACAGAACACCAAATTGTACCGCTGTAGCCTTAAGTTGTGTGGACATCTCTATATACTTAGTATAAGACAACGTTCCCAATTTTTGGATGTAACGGGTAATCTCGTGGGCAACTTGATGGATTTAGATGCGGTTTTCACCATTCTGTAAAGGATTTCTCGATGAAGAATTAGGTAGAAAAACATTTATTTATGACCAAAAGAGGCCGAGCAGTTACGATTTCAGTGAAACGAGTTGAACAAAAAAAACTAACGTCCATGTGTCTTAAGCTTACGCTGGGTAAATAGTGGGACACACACACAGAATCCTAATTAGGACACGTACCATCTTAACAAAACACAGATGTCTCCACCTAAGTCAGCTGTTGAGCGATTGACAATCCTGCGTCAAAGAGGTGGACGAGGGCTCACGGACAATATCCAACTGCATGCAAGGCAAGTGAGGAACCTTCAGAGATATTTTCTGGGAAAACATGACTCTCCCATACATCAAGCCGCTGTGAAGGCAGATGACAAGTGCACACCGCTGGATCTTCTTCACGTAAGGGATATACAGTTAGCCATTGATGAGGAATGTTCAGCCATCAAGCTTCAGCAGTGGACGCAGAAAGCTCTGCACGGTCGTCATCCGTATGATCTCAACCAGAAACATGTCGACATTGATGCGTCGAACAGTTGGTTGAGTCATGAGGACCTATTCACTGAGACTGAAGGATTCATGGTTGCAATCTAGGATCAAGTTGTGGTTACCAAAAACTATCTTAAATATATAGTTATGGCAAATATTCAGGATGATAAATGCAGAAGATGCCAACTAGAACCGGAACCAATTCAACATCTCACAGGAGCAATCTTCTGTACTGATTACATGAAAAGGCACAACCAAGTGGCCAAAATAATGCACCTACACCTTGCTCAAAAGCACTTATTATCTGATAATATTTTGCCTTACAATCAGTATGTTCCTGACGCCGTTTTTGAAAATCCTAGTCACAAGTTGTTATGGGACCGATCAGTTATTACTGATAAAACCATACCAGCAAACCGGCCAGATATCGTTCTTGTGGACAAGGTGCAGAAGAGAACCTTCCTAATTGATATTGCAGTGCCCAATTCCCATAATCTGCAACAAACCTGCTGTGATCAGATCACCAAATATCTGCCCTTGGCTGAGGAAATACGGCTAATGTGGAGACAGGAAAGTGTAGTAGTTCTGCCCATAGTAATTCCTTCTACCGGCATCATCCCCAAATCATTGGCTCGCAATCTACAAACATTGGGAATACATCCTGGTCTACATATCACCATGCAGAAGGCCGTCATCTTGGAGACCTGTTCCAATGTTCGCTCGTTTCTCAATGTGCCACCTTAAGAGAATTAGCCATACCGTCTTGCAAATAAGCCGACGATATGTTGATATGTACCACTTATGTGGTGAAATGAATGTAAAATAATAATAATAATAATAATAATAATAATAATAATATTGGTTTTACGTCCATTTGAACTACTGTGGCTTTTAGGGACGCTGAGGAGCCAGAATGTTTCCCCAAAGGGGCCATTAAATTTACTGACAAGGCTCTCGCATTTGCACAACCTCAAATGCCAGCTGACTGAGCCAGGATTTGATCCTGCAACGTTGGGAACAGCAGTCGAGAACGTTACTGCTAAGCCACGCAGCCAGTCCGATTCACCAGAGAATTTGAATGAGATTTGAAATGGTGTATGTTCCTGAACAGGGAGTTCTTCACGGGGTAGCTGGGATGATCCTATGTCATTGAGGTAGCCTAGGTCTCAGTGGTAAAGGGGTGCACTCATATCTCATGCTGTGATGATATTGAACACATCGTCATGACTCGGAACTTGAAAAAGCTCCAATGATGACCATTGGTGTTACTTAACGAGTGATAAATACGCAGAAGAAATATGAGCACGACTAACATACCATGTTCTCAACTGGTGTTGTAAGAAATGTGAGAGCAGTAACAGTTAACGTCGCTAGATGTCAAGTGCCCCGGATATGGTGTACCGTAAAACTGAGCGGAGAGAGACCCTAACTGTAAGACGCTTGTAGTGCTCACATTTTCCTTTATGACAATTCCCTGCTCTTAGAGCTGACAACATGTTATTACTATCATTACTTCACTCTGTTATTCTCCCTTCCCGCAAGGGGTAACGACTATTGGGACGTGTGTTGGCGACCGGTATTGCTTTCACTTGTGCCGGGATCCTCTCCTTCCTCATTCCTCGGGACCTCCCTTGGTCAACTTTTATCCTCTTCGAACTCCGACAGTATTAGGATATCCGAGGTCTAGGGACACTTTTTCTCGCCTTAATTGGTTGTTGTTAATACTTTAAGGGGCGCTGCGAAATCATGGTCATGTAACTCCGCGTACTTTGGTGTGTGTAGAACTTGTCTGATAACCTGTGTCACTGCGATGTCTGTACTAGTGTGTGCCTATTTTTAACAGGTGATCATGATAGTAGTTGTTTTAAGGGGCCTAACATCTAGGTTATCGGCCCCAAATGGTTTGGTTGATAGCGAAAATGGCAATGAAATGGAAACCAGAACGTAAACCAAGGTAGATTGAAAATACTTACAAGAATGGAACTAAGACTTACAGAATGTATGGTGGAAATACTTACTAAAGGTAATTTAGATGGAAAATACTCACAAAATCAATTTTGATTGAAAAATACGCACAAAACGTAGTTTAGGTTCAAAATACTCACAAAATGCAATTGAAATTCAAAATACTTACAAAATGTAATTTAGATTCAAAATACTCACAAAATGCAATTGAAATTCAAAATACTTACAAAATGTAATTTAGATTCAAAATACTGACAATATGTCAGCCCGCGATTCAAAATACTTACAAAATGTAATTTAGATTCAAAATACTGACAATATGTCAGCCCGCGATTCAAAATACTTACAAAATGTAATTTAGACACGGGGGAGTCAATTCACAAAACAGTGCAGGAATCTTAAAGAGAAAAGGAAATATAACTAAAGAAAAGTAAGGCTGATCCCTCGAAGAATGAGGGATCAGGATAGGAAGAGACTCCCTAGGCATCGGATACCCTAATACCGTCGGGGTCGGAAGAGAACAAGAGTTGACCAAGAGAGGTCGTCAGGAATGAAGACAGAGGAGCCCGGCACAAGTAAGTGGAAGCAATGCTGGACTCAGCTGGGATCCCGTGGTCACCACCCACAAAATGCAATTGAAATTCAAAATTCTTACAAAATGTTATTTGGATTCAAAATACTCACAATAGGTCAGCCCGTGATTCAAAGTTGTGAGGCCCTGGGGGCTATTTGTAACTGAGGTAGGACTTAGTTAAGAAACGGTCGTGGCCTTAAGTTAGGTACCATCCGAGCATTTGTCTGAAGTACAAGTGAGGAAACCACGGAAAACTCCTTCCAGGATAGCTGAGGTAGAAATCGAACCCGCGCATTCTCAGTTTTGCCTCACTAGGCTGAGTGCACCCCATACCAGCCCATAGACCAGAATTATATTTCTTTACAGAGCCGGGAATAGAACCCGGGTCTCCACAGTGACAGCCAAGAATGCTAGCCACTACGCAGCGAGGTGGACTCTTTAAATCGCTCTGATCTCATCTGTCATGATAACCTAATTTTTTTGAAAAGTCAGACCACTATTTTTTTTTCTTTTCTCGTAGTATCTTCTGCCTACAATATGAGGCCCTAAACGAGGAAAGGCATATTTATAGCCCCAATAGCACACGGTGAATCATGAATAGCTCTACACCCTACAGGGCTCATCGCTGGTGCATTAGGGAGTTCAAACACCAAAGACTCGTGAGCTGGGTCCACTTTATCCTTTTTCCACTGACTGTGGGTTTGATCTAGTCCTTCACCACCTTTCCCTGGGTTTGATCTAGTCTTTCACCACCTTTCCCTATCTTCTTTCCATGACTACTCATTTCCAAAGGGGCGTGGTGGCGCAGTGATCAATCCGTTTGCCTCACACCAATGTGGCTCGGGTTCGATTCCCGGTCAATGCATGTGAGACTTTCGAAGTGAAAATGCCATGTTCTATGGTTCATATTCCACGTAAAAAGGCAGTCCTTCCTTCCTTCCTTCCTTCCTTCCTTCCTTCCTTCCTTCCTTCCCCTCCCTCTCTTTCTTCCACTTGAAATTCTCATTCTGATTCTGCGAGCGAGGACTGAGGACATTCATTCTTGCCTTTGTTATCGTATTCCCTTATTTGTCCTTTCTTTCCGTCATAACGTAAGTTAGTAGATACTGAAGTTTTAGTTGTATATTTCATTCTACCATCATTTTCACTAGCAATCCATTAGACACAGATGACCTAGATATTTCTCCCTTTAGAACACTACCACAACCAACACTGTTCTTACTGACCAGGTTAGCTACGCACTCCAAGGCGTAGGACCATGAGACAGGTTATCTCCACACTCCGTAGACTCATTTCATCAGGTTGGCGTCATCTGGTTATGAGGACAATAAACGTAGAAAATCACCTCATGTAATGAATCCGTAGGAAAAGAACGGGTGCAAAAAATATAATAACCAGGGGAGTATTTACTTCCCACTGTTATTCACACACTACATGAATTAGCCTACGACTGTGCATATCCATCCAGCCGATCACATAATTAAAACACAAATCCGCACACCGCGAAATATTGTTTCATAAGCCTAGTCTGAATACAATATCACGAAAACAGACCTGAACTGCCTTAGCCTATTAGCATGGAGCACAGTCTGTTCTCCGGAGAACCACGCTCCTACAGCTCCAGTCAACCGCAACACATCACACGCAGCAGTGTTGCGGGTAACATAACGCATCACTGAGCGCCGTGATGTTGATGTAGCAGATCGACGTGTGAATTGACAGCGTCCCATTCAGTGCAACCACCTCCAATTGAAGAGGAGCTGCATCAGTTAGGAGCTCGTACTGGGGAAACATCTACGTCATCTGCCTCTAATGATAAGGACGATAATGAAAATGAGTACTTGTTACTAAAACTACTGACTTACACATAACACGACCTATAAGAAGAAATGGACGAAGAATAAAGTAAGAAGGGAAATAAAAGACAGGGAAAAGATTACCTAATGTTATTGGTTTTACGTCCTTTTTAACTACTCTGACAGAGACGCCGGGGTGCCAGAATTTTACCCCGAAGGGGATCTTTAACGTGCCAGTAAATATACTGACAACGGCTCCTCACATGTGCGCACCCTCAAAATGCCACCTGACTGCACCAGGATTTGATCCTGCAACCTTGGGAACAGCATGAGAGAACGGTACCGCTGAGCCACGTAGCCAGCCACAGGTAAAATAAACGCCTTAACAATTCGAAGAATGACGATTGAGAAGCTTGAAAAACAAAGTAAAGCCATGAAAGGCAGATAACAAAAGGAAAAGAGGAGAAGAAGGTCTGCCCCGAAGGCAATGGGAAAAGGGGAAAACGTACCCAGTTCAAGGGTCCCTCGTGGTTGTCAATGAAAATATCAGGAAAGATGGGGAAAGGGCCAATTAAGGCTAGGCTAGGCCTCTAATACCCTAATACGATCGCGGTCGGAAAATAAGACAAAGGTCGATAGGAAACCGGCACAAATAAGTGGAATCAATGCCGAACTCAGCTGGGGTCGCGTGGTCGCCAAACCACGTCCAACTAGTTTTGAGCCCCCGGGAGGAGGGAGGGGGAGAGATGAGGGGAAAGGGGGGGGGGTGCATGTTAATTGTAATAGATTAGTCATTGGCTGCGACATCAGCTACAAGGTTCGATTCCCGGCTCTTCCATGAAATTTAATTCTGGTCTGATGGCAGGCACGTGGTACACTCAGCCTCGTGAGGAAAAACTTACAAGAGGTGAGTTCTATTCTACCTCAGCCATCCTGGAAGTGGTTTTCCGTGGTTTCCGCACTTCTACTCCAGGCAAACGTTGGGATGGTACCTAACTTAAGGCCACGGCCGCTTCGTACCTAAATTCTACTTAAATTACAAATACACACGTACAGAAATCATAGTGACACAGGTAATCATACAAATTCTACACACACCCAATTTCACGGGGCTATATGACCACGATGTCGCAAAGCCCCTAAATAATTAACAACAACAACAACAACTACTACTACTACTACTTAAAGTCAATTCGGGATCATTTAAACTTTCAATGTGATTAATTTGATATACAATTCTTCCGAAGAACAGTTTTTTGCGTTTAACTAGGGGCTTTAGAGCATCATGATTACATAGTCCGGTGTAGCCTACTTAGCGTTTGTGTGTAATCTGTCCATTAACCTGTGTCATTGTGATGACTGTACTAGTTAGTGTAGTAGTAATAGAGAACAGAAATTGGGTAGGAGGCTGCCGTGGCCTTACTTTAGGTACAATCCCGGCATTTGCCTGTAGTAGAAGTGAGAAACAGACGGGAAACCACTTCTATCATCGCTGAAGTAGGAATCGAACTCACCTCTTCTCAGTTCTGACTCACGAGGCTGAGCGAACCCTATTCCATTCCTCAGACCAGAGTCTGGAATCGAATCCAGACCTCCACGAGGTGGTGTTGACTTATTACTCTGGAGTTCTACTAGGAGTAGGTTAATGATATGTGCTGGTGATAATGATAATTAGTTACAGTTGATTTACGGGACGGAATTACGAGGTCATCTGCCCCTCTTAAAACAGATTAAAGTATACAAATTTGGAATTTAATTTAAAATTTAGAGGTGGATACCTGCATTTGAAAAGATCTAACATTTTATAAAACAAAAAATTAAATTAAACTAATAATTATAATATACACAAAAATTACGGAAAAACAAAATTTCAGCATTCAAAAACGAACAAGTCGTCTAGTCAATGAACACTGGAAAATTTAGATTGCTGCCCTAACCTACTCTCACTTTAAAGCGGATAACGCGATCAGCCGGCTAATATAAGTTTGAGTGTCATCTGCAAACCAAGGTTTCTTCGTAAATCTGCAAGATCCACACACTCGGTTAAAATGTGGGCCACGGTGAAAATGGCTCCACGGGTACAAAGTGGGTGGGGGGTCTTCCCTTCTCATTAGGTACGAGTGCGTGATCTTGTATGACCTATCCTTAGCCTACACAAAATGACAAATTCCCTCCGTGACCGGAAAGAGCTCCGCCACACGGTAGTAGTTCCCTTGATCGCTCTCATGAAATGGTAATGATTGTTATCTGATAATACAGCAGATTATAAATAGGATGTCAAGGTAGAAGAAGAGAGCGCCTTTTATTAATCTACATTTCATGTACATACGGCTTGCACTCCAAGTACATTACTTGCCGTAGCACACATACAAAATTGATTTGCCTCTACAAAGATGAAGAATTGCACTTTATGAACGTACACAAAAAAAAACCTTCGGCACATCGGAAGGTGAAGGTAGATTTCACCGGGTAAAGAAAAATATTTCTAATTCACTAAATTTGCCAATTGTTGTATACCTTCAAAAGTTCCACAAGTTAAGAACACGAGAAGCCTCATTTTCTTATAATTCCGAAAACATTTCGCTCATCCCTTGGCGTTAGGGGGAGGGGGTCATATAAAAAGTTAGACAACAATTTATCAAGAGTTTCACCAAACATTATATATCCTGCATTTTGCATACACAGACAGTTGCAGAACCAATACTGCAACTAAATAATTGTACATATTGTAAATATGTTCACCTGTATTTTCAAACATAGATTTTATAGCCTAGGTGTAATGGATCTGATGATGATCGCTTGACGATCGAAACTGGTCATCCTAATGTATTTATTAATCTCATGTAATTTATTCCAGGATTAGGGCATAACCCAGCTCTTTTGGGTACATTCGTGTAGACCGACTGAAAAGCACTGAACACTTGTTTACTAAGGCAACACTGAAAAAATGGCTTCAAACCCCACAACAACAATTTAAGGTTATATTTGTAGGACTATCGACCTTCTTAAACGGTTTTGATATTGTTAAGGGAAACTCCTTATTTTCCACCCCTTTGGTCAATGGTTGGTGCTATCAAAAGCTGCACTGACAGAGGAGAGTAATATGAAATTAGAATGGATTCGATTTTCACATACACTGAAGAAAATGGAAATTGCAACACCATGAAGGCATTGGTCGTTTGTGTTGATTTTCAAGATATGGAACGATGACATGTAGGTATGTAAACGATCAAAGTTTCAGACCCATTGGATTGTTGCTACAGGTCTCCCCACGTGATTGGTTGCGGAGTAACCAACTCCAGTATACGGACTCTGGTGTAGCGTAGTTGACTTGCAGTCTGTGCAGTGAAGTGTTCCCCGTCAAACATGCCTCGACGACAGAGAAGAGCACGCTATCAACAACTGTCGCCGTTTGAGAGGGCTCGGATAATTGGGCTGTATGAGGCTGGATTATCGCTAAGGACTGTCGCTGCACGTGTTGGCCGACAGGCATCTACGGTACAACGTGTATGGCAGCAGTGGTCAAATGAAGGTACCCACACTCTTAGACCTGGCACAGGTCCAGCGCGACAGACAACTGTGAGAGAGGATCGCCGCATCATTCGGATGGCCCGGATGGAACCCCATGCAACAGCAGCGCAAATTCGAGCAGCTGTGGCACCCCACGTTACACAACAAACAGTTGGTAATCGCCTGCGTGCAGCTGGCTTACGATCCCGTGTCCCTGCAGAAGGTGTTCCATTGACCCCACAACAGCGACGTGTAAGGCTGGCCTGGAGTCGAGAACGATCGACGTGGGTCGACGAATGGCATAGGGTCGTCTTTAGTGATGAATCGCGCTTCTGTCTTGCCCGCAGTGATCGTCGGAATCGTGTGCGCCGACGTACCGGGGAGAGGGGCCGCCCAGACCTTATTGTCGAGAGGCACACAGGGCCAACACCAAGCATTATGGTCTGGGGAGCTATTGGCTTTAATGTGAAATCACAATTAGTGCTTCTTGAGGGCACTATGACTGCTCGACAGTACGTTGATAGGGTACTCAATCCAGTGGTTGTCCCTATGATGGCGATCATTGCTAATGGGATGTTTCAGCAGGACAATGCCCGGGTTCACACTGCACGCATCTCCAGAGAAGCTCTCCACGACTTCACAACCTTAGAATGGCCCGCCAGATCCCCGGACCTCAGTCCTATTGAGCATGTGTGGGACATGATGGGTCGACAACAGGCCAACCGTCCTCAGCCACCCACAACTCTGAAACAGCTGACCCTTGCAGTGCAGCAAGCATGAGCCACAATTCCTCAGAAAGCGATCCAGGGCCTTATTGACTCCATGCCTCGCCGAATTCATCAATGTATTGCAGCTCGTGGTGGGCACATCCTGTATTGATTGTTGTCCAAACTTGCGGTCAGAGGGACCTGAAAGTGTAATCATCGAATCACAACCGAACACTCGTCCTGTATGTTCAATTGCAGCAATGTGGCACCACTCCTTCTGGGTGGCGCAATTTCCATTTTCTTGAGTGTACTAAGAACGTTACAGTGATTTTTCACTTTTTTCGAATAGCGTCACCCATTTCCAGCGCCTTTGTGCGATTTAATCCATTAACGAAAACAACCAAGGAAAGCATTTCTACTAAGAAGGCATTTGTTGACATCGAATATAGATTTAGGTACTAGGAAATCATTTTTGAAAGCTTTTGTCTGAAGCGTTGCACTCTATGGAAGTGAAACTTTGACTATTGGTGGAGCAGAAAAGAGGAGAATTGAAGAGTTTGAAATGTGGTGTTACAGGAGAATGATGAAGATCAGATGGGTAGATAGGGTTACAAACGAAGAGGTATTAAGAAGAGTGGGAGAGGAGAGATGTTTCTGACGACTGCCAATAAGGAGAAGAGATAGGTTGGTAGGACACATACTAACACACCCAGGAATATCTAGGTTAGTTATGGAAGGAAGGGTCGAGGACAAGAACCAAGGTTAGAATATGTTTAACAGATTGCCTCGGATGTAGGATGTGATAGCTACGTAGAGATGAAACGATTAGCTCAGGACAGTGAGTGTTGGACGGCTTCATCAAATCAGTCAAAAGACTGAGGACTCGAAAAAAAAACATCAACAATAAACCAAGATTTTGAATTGTAATTTATATATAAATTTGAAATTGATTGGTGCAAAATGACGGTACTTATCGTGTCCACAAGAAAGTGATACTGTATATAATATATATATAAACTTTTGAACTGACGGTGGTTTTAGGGTCTGGAGGATGTGAAACGCGAAGAAATGTCGACATTTTCCGGAAGTCACTACATGGTCCTCATTGTAATAGCTAGCGTTCTCATGAAATCTACATAAAGCGAATGTGTATAGAGGCACGGCACTGTTATTGAACATCTATCGTACACGCCAAACTCAATATCCAATATTTTTGCACAATTTCACTAACCAGCGAATGAATGGATCGACTCCCTTTCAGCGGAAGCTAATGCCAATCTCGACACCAAAATGAAGGGTGATTGGATTATTTTTAACTACAGCCATTTAACGAGCAAATAGAAGAGATTCATATACATTTTCGATCGTAGTTAAGCCATTCTAGTATAATTCCTGATAACCAGCGGCAGTAAATGAATGGTTTGAGCGGATATGAAGTCCAGAATCCTATCACTGTAGCACAGCAATAATAGTTGTTAATTACAGCGAACCGAGCTCCAATTGTGCTATTCAGGTGAAATATCATTGCTGTAAACAAATGTTATAACTTCCGAAATCTCGTCCAAAACGATGATGAAAACTACCAGTGCTAGGAAGCATTAAAAAGTGCAATCCATTTTTATTTCAATACAGTAAAGCCCCAATCCGCCGAATTGGGTGGCAAAGGCACCGCGGATAGCGAAAATCGCGGATAACGCGGAAAAAACAAATTGTTTAAGATCGCAGCCTTCTTCGATTTTTGACAGCAATAACTCTGTTCTGTAGGTTTTCTTCATGGTTGCAATGACTCCCTGTCCCAAAGGTTGTATCAGCTCAGTAACATTAGTAGTTCATTATTGAGGTTTTAAGGGGCGGAACTACTAGATCATCTGTCCCTCTTAACACAGATTATTATAAAAATTTGAAATGGAATTTAAAATTTTGTGGTGGACATCTAAATTTGAAAAGGACCAAAAATTAATAAAACAAAAAATTAAATAAAACTAATAATTACAATACAGTATAAACAAAAATTAAAGAAAAAACAAAAATTCAGCATTCAAAAAGAACAAGTCATTGAGTCAAAGTACACTGGAAAATTTAGATTGCTGGTCCTAATCCACTCTCACTTATAAAGCAGATGACTAGATCAGCAGCCACCGCCTCATCGGCCAATATAAGTTTGAGTGTCATCTGCAAATTAAAGTTTCTTGGAAAGTCAGCAAGATCTCGGGGCAAAAACTTTGCAAAGATTTTCCTGCCAGAAGATCTAAGCCCATTTGCAGCTGGGTGTGAAGGTGCGTTGTCGATTAACAAAAAAAAAGCCACCTTTTGGCAGATCTTTTGATGCAAGGTGTTACATGCTTCAGGCACCCCATGTTAAAATATTGTATTGGAAAGGATGTGCCATGTACCAAATTCTCAATAAACCAAGGTCTAAGCAAGGTGGTATTATAGATTCCAAAATCACATTCAAAATCTGGGTGCGCCATATATGCACTTCAGTTTACGTGTTAATTGAACTCATTTTACTAACCAGCTCAGTTGAACTATACAAAAGGAAGATTGTAGTTTTACGTGACCGTGAATCTTGTGATTATGAGCCACGGGACCTCCTTTTTACGTGGAATCCGAACCACAGGACATGGCATTTCACTTCGAAAATCTCACATGCATTGACCGGGAATCAGTTGAACTATACAGAAAGGCTTTGTCTTTACATCGCATGAAGCGAAAAGGCAAACGTTGAAGAGGATGTTTTGGATGTGGAGCACATTTTAAGGGGCAGTGCATGGAAGTTCCCTGTCCTAGCCAGTACATTATGCTGTCCAGGCAAGTAAGAGGATCACCATAAAGATGAAAGAACATGGTGGGTATTCAAGTTCGTCTCATTAATTCCTTTGGAAAATCTTCACTTCCGGGAAGGCATATAAAAATAAAAACATTCCACCACATAGAGATTTTATCTCACATCATCCCAGATCACGTACAAACTGAAATAATAAGGGATATAATACCCACACTAACAATCTATCAAATTAAAAATACGTAAGTACTGCAAATCAATGCAAAATACACACATTTTTGGAAATCGCTTACTTTTTTCACAACGCAGGTTCCATCTCTAGTCATCTTCCACATTACTCTGAGGTTGTCTGCGTGACTGCTGGCTCTTTACACAATACAAGAAGGGCTGATGGGGAAGAAGGGTGCAGCGAAGGGGAATTCTAAAAGCAGCTCACAGGTATTGAATTAAAAATCCTCGACAGAACGCTTGGTTTCATCACGAAGCAACATTAATTCACATGTGCAGCACATGTGTTACATTAGTTGCCAGGCACTCCAGATGTAGGAAATACTCTCAGCGAAGGAATATGAGTCCCATGTTGGTTTGTTTGTTGCCGAAAAAAAGTACATGAAGGCAAAATTCAAAAATGTAATATTTTGCTGATGACCCCGTTTGTTTAATTTGCAGGTCCGAATTTCAGTCCCACATTCGTCGGAAGTTTGTAATGTTTGGAAAAAAATGTATTTATGTATTTTGGAACTTTTAATGTTTATTGAATTCAAATTATTTGTAAGGATATCCATGTTTATTTTTAATGTTGAACGCTTTGTGAAAACCAGGCTAAAACAAAGTAAAACTAAAATGTTCCTGTCCTAAATTAATTGTATACATTGAACAAGATTTCAAAATCTTTGCTGAAAACTCTTAGTTCTCTTTTTTACCCTTTCCAATTTAATTTACGTTTGTTCTTATTTGGTTGTTTCTTTTAATTTATTTTATTTACAGCATACCCCATTACAATGTAGTAATACTACATGCTTAATTATTACTTACTAATAATCATTTCAGACTAAAACTATACAATTAATATTATAATTATTTTATATCTATGGCCTGTTAAATGAAATTTGTGTCACTAAAATAATACCTGTCAAGATTAGCAGTTAAGAAAATATAAATAAAAATTAACTATTTAGTGTTTCAAAAGAGAGAGAGTTTGCAAAACTAATGAATTCTCTAAAGTAGTTTCTAACAAGTTCATCTTTCTTTATAGGCCAGTTTCCTGATCTTAAAACATCAATATATCTCTCTATTTCCCTAATAACTTACATTCATATAGTAAGTGATCCACAGTCTGGTAACCGTTATTGCATATACATGTTGGACTATCTATAATTTTAAATCTGTATAAGTATGATTTAATATTGTCATGTCCTTTTGCAATAACCATAAAATTGGGCGTTATGTTCATTTTCAATTTTAGTCTGTCCTGTACACTGGGGAAAAATGATTTTGTAACTTCGCCCTTAGATGTATAGTCCCATTCATTCTGCCACTTTCTCTAACTAAACAAGGAAGGACACTTTTTATATTGAAGCAAAAAGTAACTTACATAGATTTCTATAAATCATTCCGAAAATAAGCCTAACTCAACCTAAGCGATGCCCTCTCATTTAAACTTGCTTCTCGCGTGTCTACTAATCAATGAATCGATTCTTCGGTTAGCCGTTTAATCTATTATTGGGTTAGTCTATTATTCAATTGAACAGTCAGTCGATTAATAGTTTTCGATTAATTTCTGAACATCGCTTAATATCAACTCTACTGCCGATATCTCCGCGAAAACAGATTACTTCCCTCCGCGGACAACTCTTAGTTCATATATTTACAGCCGCTCCGACAAGTAATTGTCAGACGGGGAAAATGTATTATTATTTTCAGAAGTTGAACACCGACAGTAGTGGCTACGCTGGCTAATGCGCAGCGTTAGGTCATGGGGCCAAGGTCTCTGCTGACTCTGTAGACTCTGTAGACTCGTGGGGTTCGTGCCCCACCGTCGGCCGTCCTTGAAATGGTTTTCCGTGGTTTCCCATTTTCAACACCAGGCAAATGCTGGAACGGTACCTTCTGACAGGCCACGGCCGCTTCCTTCCACATCCTTGCCCAGTTTCATTCACCATCATTCATTTCATCTCTCGTTAACTCCTCTCATGAGGTTAGCGTCAGGAAGGGCATCCGGCCGTAAAACCATCGCCACCAAAGAATTCCATCGCATCTCATCCCTGACCCCGTTGGAAAACGGGAATAATAAGGGGTAGACATACATACATTTTCAGAAGTTGATCGTTAGAAGCTAACAACCGATCCACATCACCCCCTTTATGGTTATCAAATACAGTCCGTTCCACTCAGGTCAAGGAATAGGTTTTTTTTTTTTTTTTTTTTTAAGAACGACTGCACCCCTTGTTGATACGGCAGGAAAACGAAGGCGTGAACTGTGGGAACAACAAGTGCCTAATCCATCCCTGAGTCGAAGGGAAGAACCTACTGCAGGTTTTCACCTTCGCTATCCCATCGGGAAAACCCTCAACTGACATCGCACAAGTGTTTCGAAATGCAAATCCAATCTTGTGAAGTGGGGCTACGCACAAGGAGAAATGGTCTGTGATTGTAGACTACTACAGGATGAAGAGCACCTTCTGGTTTGCCAGAATTTACCATCACCGTGCACAAAAGATGTTTTGCAGGCAAGTGATAAAGCTGTTCTTGTAGCTGAACATTTGATGAACATTATTTAACAATGTATCTGGATACGAAAATATATATATTATTTTTATTCGTTGCACGAGTTGCGAGGCCCATTCTAACACGGAAGCGTGAATATTTTGGAGTCCCCTGCACGAGACTGGGTCTCGAGTTGCACCACTAAAAGCCTTCCCTCACACAATACAGTAGGCTCCTAGCTGTAGAGATCAATAACGTCTCGTCTTGAGTACTTTGAAGAGGTTGCAGATTCAGCAATACGACACACACACACACAAAAAGAAAAAAGAAAAACACTTAATACTAGGTTACATTGTAAAGGCGCTGTTGCTGACACGATAGAAAAAGATCTGTAACAACATTTGGAACCTTAAGGTTTATCCAATGTTCAGCTACAAGAACAGCTTATGGGTTCCGCATTACTGAGAAGTCATGATTCTATACAGGGCCGCCGAGGGGATTTAAGGGCCCCTATGAAATGTGTTTTCTCGGGCCCCTTTTGAAATACGTTTTGTTATTTCTAACCACTACTAACTATTCCGGAAAGACAACGTCATTTTGAGAAAAGCGTCTGATGCAGTCATCATTTAAATAAACAAACAAATTTTTATAGAAAACATTTCATCAATTATTTTATGAAATAAGCACAAAACAATTTGGGATTTTTGAGTTTTAATACACTTAACATGGATAGGGAAATATTTTGCAATTCTGTAAGTCTTCACATTAATTACCAGTACCGGTACGTAATGAAAAAAAAAAAAGATACGAGCCTTACAGTAGTCGCATATGATGTGTAACATCTGACATGTTATCCTACTCGTATACTACACAGATTGGACATTCTTAAAATGTTAATTTACGCTCCGTTTTCCTACTGGTACTATGATGAATGTATAGATTGAATAGGAGATATGCTACTGTCACTGTTTGAACAAACATCACATATTATATTGTAAATTAAGAGGAGGAATGAAACCAGTCTCTAGCCTATCTATAGACTAAGTTACTAGAAATAATGTTCAATACAATCGAATTTCCCAACTCCTGCTTGGTGTAAACTATTGTAATTAAAATTAGATAAATCGTAATTTCATGTAGATTCTGTTAAAATGACGCATAATGTTATTATATATATATCGTTTAAGTCGATAATCCGGTAGCAAAAATAAATGCCGAGACTGGCGTTCGAACCTGAGACCTCATGGTTCGCAGCCATTACAATCACAAACATATGGAGTACAAGACAGGTACTCATTTCCACGTGCCGGTAATAATATGGAAGTATTTTTAGCCAACTTTCGATTTTTGCAAAAATTGAAAGTAGACTTATGAGATCAACACAGGGCGAAAAATTGTGTGTGTGTGTGTGTGTGTGTGAGTCTGTGAGAGTGTGTACTCTGAATGTCTGTCCCCTCTATCAATTCAAACACTGTGAAACCGAATTGAACGAAATTTGGTACAGAGGTTACACTAGCAAAGGGCACCTCAGTGTCATGTTTTATATCGCCGCCATCTGGACGGAAACGAAATGGCGGCCACCCAAATGTCCAAAGCTTAAATCAAATTACGACCAACCTATTCATGTGATCTATACTTAATTTTGCAACATTATACCTTGATGTATGAAGAATCTTTTGACTGACCTACAAGGTCATCAGCCCAATAATTTGCGGATGGCGGCCATGTATGTGTGCAAATCGATTCCCCCTATGTATTCAAACACGGTGAAACCAAATTGAACGAAACTTGGTACAGAGGTAGCACTCGCAAAAGGCAACTCAGTGTCCTGTTTTATATCGCCGCCATCTTTACAGAAACGTAATGGCGGCTACGCAAATGTTAAAAGCTTAAATCAAATTACGACCAACCTAATCATCTGATCTCTACTAAATTTTGCAATGTGGTAAGCATCTTTTAACTAACCTACAATGTCATCTGCCCAATAGTTTGAAGATAGTGCACATGTATGTGTGCAAATCGATTCACCATATCAATTCAAACACGGTGAAACCGAATTGTATGAAATTGTGTACAGAGTTAGCACTAGCAAAGGGCACCTCATGTTCATGTTTAATATCCTTATAACACGTTGTATTTCAACAAGCTACTACAACCAACATTCAATTATACTCCTTGAAAACCAGGTGAGTTTGCCGTGGTCGTTACGGCATGACTGCTGGCAGTCGCTCACATCCGGGAGGCGAGGAGGTTCAAATCCCCCCGCCGGCAACCTTGAAGATGGTATTCTGTGATTTCCCATCTTACTTCCAGGCAAATGCCGGGGTTGGTCCCTAACTATAGGCCACAGCCGCTACCTTCCAACTTCTCGTCCTTACATTCCCACTTTCCTCCCCAACGGTACTTGTAGCTCACCCATTGGGTGTCCGTCTCGAAGCAGCTACAAAAAACTGGCGAGCCGAACATGTCCTCGGACACTCCCGGCAGTAAAAGCCATACGCTAAAAAAATCCTTGAAAAGGACAAAGAGTTATAACAATAAACACGCATTTAGTAGAAAGTAGGCTACATGTGCTTTACTGAACATCTTGTTTTATGTCCATTAATATTTTGCTTTTTACTCGATAATATTCCTGCGTGGAATTGAGTTTTAAATTAGTTATGAATACGCCTACTTGACAGTAAAGGGAATTCCTAGTGGTCTATGAAAGGCTAGCCCAGTTCCCGTATAAAATCATCGATATAGCCTATATTACATTGATCACTGCATTACCGCAATGTAGGTTAATATCTGAATAGCCATTGTGCAGAAACATAATAGTTTCCCGACTAGTTACAATGTTTCATATAAAAGCATATCATTTAAATTCTGATACGAAGACATATGGTTTGTTTTTCAATGAGTTGACACCAGAGTTCGCATGAGGGTGTACTGTTCAGCATGAAAGTGTTGAGGAAATTTACTCGGCGAGTGGATGCCTATCACTTTTATCCAGAGATTGAAAAACAGACTTAATAAATCATTTTTTTTTTTCAGCAAATATGATTTAATGAATATGTTTACACCAAAGAACGACAACTTGATGATTTATTGTAGAAATATCTCTAATGGCGCCTCCAAACCTTGAAGTAAACCGTATGTTATATACATTCCACATGGTACCACTGCCAACTGGCAGTGAGTCTTACACACTTCTGTCTGATACACTTCCGTCCCATTTTTCAAAATCACTCCCACAAAAATATCCAGCAACCGAGTGGAAAGATGTTACATAAAAAAAAGGAGGCAGATGGACTCGTAGTTCCACCCCTTAAAACAATAACTAACTAACTACAGTAATGTAATGAAAAATAAGTAATATTTTAAAACAAGAAGTTCCGTGACGAACTAAAGAGCCTACTTTTCTTAAAATTTAAGATGTAAGCCAATGATTAATCTGTATGGATCTATCTAGAATAATTACGAAATTAAGTTGGTAATATCGAAATTTCTAATTAGTTCGAAATATGCCAGGCATAATGTAGCCTAATAGAGCACAACAGTTGGTAGCCCTGATGACAATATTATTCTCAGTTCCATCTCATAAGGTACAGAATACAAAATTTGGTTGAAATCCAATGGATAGCATGGACGTTACATGCAGTTAGACATTGGATCCATCAGCGCGCGTAAAATCATGTTGGCAACAATGTCATGCATGTGCTGGTCAGAAATAATTGAAATATTATCTATTGTTGTGCCAATTTTGGATGAAATCCATTAATTAGTATTGAAGTTACATGTACTTTAAAATTGGACCTATCAGCAGCCTTAGAATCATGTTGACAGCACTGTCATGTATGGCCTCCTGGAAATTAAAAGGAAATATTATCTATACGTGTGCCAATTTTGGAATAGCTCCCATGCATACCTTCCAAGATATCCAACATGGAGCTCAAATTTTAATTGCGATTTTTCAGCAGTTGGTAGCACTGACATTTTCAAATATTCAGGTATAGATCTTTACTCATACCAAAGTTGGTTTCGATTGCTGTAGCCGTTTAGGAGTCGATAGGGGAGGGGGGACACAGATAGACATACATTTGCCCGGATCGATCTCATAAGTCTACTTTTTCCTTAACAAATTCAACACCAAATTGTAGTAGATTATTCATAAACAGTTTAAGTCTAACTCAGAGCCATATATAAAATTTAATACACTTCTGGGGTAGAATAAGCGACATTACAGGATGCTTTTTGTAACATTCAGAATCGAGGAACATATTTTACCAAATGAGTGGTTTCTGACAGTAGTATCGCATTGTCATATACTGTATGCCTCTGAAGTGGTTTTTCTGCCTCATTTATCTTGACAGTTTAAAGTTCGGTAACATGAGATATCTCCTGCAGAGCGTTAGACAAATCGACATCCTCACTCTACAGAGCCTCGTACAAGTTGTAGCCAACAAAATGAAAATGAAACTAACGAGCACCACTAACGGTCCCTCATTGCTTACGGGCCCTCATGCATTTGGCCCCCTTGCCCCTCCCTCTCGGCGGCCCTGATTCTATAATCCTAACTTCCAAGGTGTGGACTATGACTCTCCGTCCCGCGAAGAAACCGTGCTCGTTAAATCATGCATCACAGCCGCGAGGTCAGTTGCAGGAAGTCTGGAGATCACAAAGGATTTGCACATCTTGTCATCAGCCCCGTGTTGTTGGGTATGTATTCAAGTTATTTGAGAGCCTGTATTTATGTAATGACTGTAGAAGTATAACTGTATTAAGGACAGAGATTAGGTAATGTGCCCCAGTACTTGAAGTAAGGTATTATCCTGACATTTGCGCATGGGGGAAGTGTGGTAAAAGCCGGAGGGAGTAAAACACTCAGGGTAGTCACTGTTAGCGTCGGGATTCGAATCTGTGATCTCCAGACTTGCTGTAGCTGCCCTCGTGGTCTTTGTGCACGATTTAACGAGCTGTCCACGTTGTACTTACTTAAATCGTGGCACGAATTCGGGTCATCCGCACTTGGAAGACACTTACCTGAAATTCAAAAGAGAAATCTAGTTAGCAGATGCTAAATAAAACTGGAAAAAAAATCAGGGAAACAACGTGATACTAGTATACCCACATGACCATTTAGTACGGTATAATTAACCCAAACCTCAACATCCAAAGTAAAAGTTTCCCTTCAGCTCCAAATTGTTATATACAGTCCACATGTTGCTCGGTAAAAAGTCACCATTTTGAGCGTCGGGTTGTGGGGGGGGGGGGGGGGGGGGGCAGAAGTTGGTAAATTAGTAGTTTTTATCAGTTTTTCTTAAATATTACCACAGCTATGCAGTTTAGCGCAAACAGTGTCATATACAGAAATTATCTATATTAAATTGCGAGAAAAAATGATCCCGTGCATAATATTGCTTAAGTGAACGGTTCCAGAGTTACGGAGGGTGTAAAAGTGGAATTTTTGTCGTATTTTTTGTTTCTTTTGGAAACAATATGACATTATCACTAAAGAAACTAATTTTGTTTATACAGGATTGTGTTTTACTAAGAAACACTTAAGTTAATTATACGCCAAATCAATACTAACAAAAACACATTTAAATGTCTGCAATTTATAGACTATTTGAAGTGTACATGTTTCGAAACAACAACGGTTTCTTCTTCAGCACAATTAAGAGAAAAATACTTATTCTAAGGAAAAGCAACGCCAGTATACATCATGGCCTCGAAGACCCCAACACATATCAGGGTTGCCGAAGCCGTCGGATTTTTAAGGGCGTTAAAAATCCCTCAGTATGCCTTCCTTCGGAGGGGAAGTAAGGCATGTCACAGATTTATGGCATGTTAAAAAACCTTCCACTAATTGCACCTGTGTGAAGCTAAATTGGATAGGTTAAGAATGTAAACAACGCTCTTAGGTAGGTTGGTTGGTTCCTCAGTTTAGGGGCTGCGACAACGCGATCATGTAGCCACGTGTACTTTGGGTGTGTGTAGAATCTGTCTGATAACCGGTGTTAATTGTGATGGCTGTATTAGTGTGTGTATCTGTTTTTTAATTCAAGTAAGGACTGCAACTTTGAATTTTTCAAATAGTTCCTACTTTTGGCCCCAAACGCCACCGTCAACGACTACTAGGCCTAGTTCAGAACTTAGCTACTAGACGCCACCGCAGTCGGCTCTTGGCAACGAAAGTAGAAACCCAAGAGCGTTGTTTACATTCTTAACCTATACAATTTAGCTTCACACAGGTGTAATTAGTGGAAGGTTCTTTAACATGCCATAAATCTATGACATGGGACCGCCGGCTTTACTTCCCCTCCGAAGGAAGGCATACTGAGGGTGTCTACGTTCGTTGCCAAGAGCCGACTGCGGTGGCGTCTAGAGGCTAAGCTCTGAACTTGGCCTAGTAGTCGTTGACGGTGGCGCTTGGCGGAAAAAGTAGGAACTATTTGAAAAATTCAAAGTTGCAGTACTTAAATTAAAAAACATATAACACACACTAATACAGTCATCACAATTAACACCGGTTATCAGACAGATTCTACACACACCGAAAGTACACAGGGCTACATGACCGCGTTGTCGCAGCCCATAAACTGAAGAACCAAGCAACCAACCAACCCTACTGCCTAGAAGAACCTGGTGAAAACTAAACACAATCCGGTGTGGACACGGAAGAACTAAGTAGGCCTACTTCATGCACAAATGGGGACTCTCAAACTCCCCATTGTGTGACTATAGTTTCAGAGGGGCGTGGTGGCGCAGCGGTCAAGCTGTTGGTCTTTGACCACGGCGGATTGAGTTAGATTCCTGATCAATGCATGTGAGATTTTCAAGTGAAATGCCTTGTCCTGTGGTTCGGATTCCATGTTAAAAGGAGGTCCCGTGGCTCATGATCTGGAGACTAACGGTCACGTAAAACTACAATCTTCCTTTTTGAAGCTTCAGAACAGACCATAGACCACATTGTAGAGGAATGTCCCAAGCGACATTTCAGTGGTGACTGGAATGATGTCATCAATGCCTCTCCAACAGCATTGGAATAGGCAGACTCACTCGACATCACTCTTGAAGACCAGAGCTCTTTTATATTCCTTATGTTACGTTTACGGTTCTTGAAATAACCGGTCAGGCATATACAAATACACTACTTCTTTATTTATCAAACCTTACACTACTAAATATTAATGTGGTATTCATTAATATCTAAACTGGGAACGTCGAGCTCTAGTCTTTCTCAAAACTCTACACTCCAATCCCAGCACTTGTCCTTTCACAGAATACTCAATCTCCTCTCTCTCATATCGTCGCCTTCTCGATTCATCCACTGCCAGCTAGCCGGTCCAACTCACAATTGCGGACAGCGCGCCACGCGCTCGCACGAGTCTGCCACCAGGCGCGCTCGCACGAGTCTGTCACACTTATGTACTTTATATTATCGTATATCTCTTATATCGTATCTTATATCTTATCTATTATCTATTATATATATACATGTGGGAGCCGGATGAGGATCAAGACGGCCGTGCATGGCATCTAGGGGGCGCAGGAGTAAGCTCAGCGCCATTGTCTGAGAATAAAAAGAAGAGAAGCAATATTCAGAGTTCCGATGAGCCGCGAAACAAATTCCCTTAATTCTACATATTGTATTCTAATAAGTTTCTTTGTTTAAATAAATAATTCTGTCCTATATTCGATGCTTGCGAGTGTCATGATCTGGAAACCGTTTCCCATTTATATATAATTACGAGCCTTACAGTAGTCTCATGATGTGTAACATGAGACATGTTATCCTATGTGTCTGCCGGGAACGCACATCCCTCGTTGACAGTGAACTCGGTTGGTCATTGAAATAACTACTTTTAAAACTCCAGTGCCAATGATTTTATTGAATATATTTAATGGGGCCTCCAAACCTTAAGTAAACCGTACGCGATATACATTCCACCTAGTGCTGTATGTTGGCCTACAGTACCTCGAATGCTTACATTAAATAAGAATACAGCTAAAGTGTGAAGATTTAATAAATCATAATTGTTTTCAGCAAATATAATATAATGAATATTTTCACACCAAAGAACGACAACTTGAAGATGATTTATTGTAGGAATATCTTTAATGGGACCTCCAAACCACGAAGTAAACCATATGTGATATACATTCCTCATAGCCACATGGTCGACAGGCGCGAACGGTCAGGATTTGGCACTGGAGTTTTCCAAGTAGTCATTTCAATGACCAACAGAGTTCACTGTTAACAAGGAATTCGAGCTCCCGGCAGACACAAAGTAGGAAAACATTTCACATCATATGCGACTACTGTAAGGCTCTTTTTTTTAAGGGTGGCAAAAATCCACAACTCTTCAAGGCGAACGTTGTCGGCTCTTAAAAGATCTGTCGTATCACATCTGGTGATAAGACAAAATTAATTAGGCCACATCTCAGCCACAGGTCACCTAGTAGTAGTTTTTTTACTGCCATATGGAAGTAACGTCAACATTGGAGAGTAGATTGCCTTAATAGCTTAACTCAAATGAGGTACGTCACGCTAGCCGAGGATATGCGATGATATTGATGATTATGAATCATCAACTTCATATTCTTCATCACCATCACCATCACCAACTTCATCTTGTCGAATTTGGCCTACTGTGGACCGCGGTAAATAATCGATCGACTTGCCAATCTCCTCCCAGAATTTCTTCATACGGTCACCAAGTCTCGTCCTTCTATCTTCAGATCTTTGTTTTGTTTTCCTGAAACCCTTTGAATGTATCAATCTTCCCTCGAAACTCTGTTCTGTTTAGTATAACTCGTGGATTAGTTCCAACTTCTTGGAGACCCTTTCTTGTTTCTTCAACCCATTTTGTGGTAATGTAAATGAATTTCCTTTTGGTCCACCTACTGGTTGGTTGGTTGGTTGGTTGGTTGGTTGGTTGGTTCTTAAGTTTAGGGGCTGCGACAACGCGGTCATGTAGCCTCGTGTACTTTGGGTGTGTGTAGAATCTGTCTGATAACCGGTGTTAACTGTGATGACTGTATTAGTGTGTGTTATCTGTTTTTTTAAATTTAAGTACAGACTGCAACTTAGAATTGTTCAAATAGTTCTTACTTTTGCCGCCAAGCGCCACCGTCAACGACTACTAGGCCAAGTTCAGAACGTCACCGCAGTCTGCTCTTGGCAACGAACGTAGAAACCTAAGAGCGTTGTTTACATTCTTAACCTATCCAATTTAGCTTCACACAGGTGTAATTAGTAGAAGGTTCTTTAACATGCCATAAATCTATGACATGGGACCGCCGGCTTTACTTCCCCTCCGAAGGAAGGCATACTGAGGGATTTTAACGCTCTTAAAAAATCCGACGGCTTCGGCCGGGTTTGAACCCACTATCTTGGGCATAGAAGCTCAGCATGCTACCGACTACGCCACCGAAGCCGCTGGTCCACCTACTGTTGTTCATCTTTGTAAGGTGTCCATCTCTTACAAGTCCAGTCAACTCCGCCTTAGCCGGTCCCAAGACGGTGTTGAGAAAGGAGGAGGGAAGGAGCTACAACCTGGAGGGAGGAAGAAATTATCGTCCCAGGGAATAACTAGAGTATTGACCACCGAAATACCATGACGTAGCTCCAGGGCAGCCTGTTGCCCAAGGTGGCAGCCCCATCATCAAGCTCGGGGACTGTAGGCTAATAGCCTGCACCCCTTAAATTTATTTTTTACTGAAACTGAATCAAGAGCAAACCGGGAGGATCTCACGATGACGATTTTCAGCATGGATTGCTGTCAACAGAGTTCGCTGGAAAGCTCTTGTGGAAGCCCTTTGCTCCTTGGAGGAGCTTAAAAGGACATAAGTAAAGTCCAGTCAAATTAGGTTTTTTTCTGTACATAATTCCCAACGTTTTGAAACTTTGCAATATTATTTGGGAGGGTCTACTAATGAACATACTAAAAGTCCTGACGTATAGGGGGTGAGTGGAATTAGGGGAGGTAAAAGAAGGTACCTTTGTTTGCTTTTTGGCTAATATCTCGTAATCTATTGGACCTACGTAAAAATTATTCGAAACACAAATGTAGAGAGTTAAATTATCTACAATAACGGTTATATTCATTTTATCTCTAGAGTCAATAGTTTACGAGGTGATTCCATTCAAAACTTAAGGGAACTGACTAATGTCACACCAGCAACAGAGTGGCTCAGCGTCACTTACATTGTACCTAATTATCTTACTCTCGAACGAGCGTTAATTAATGTTGTGGTCAGGTGAATTAAAGAATGAACAATAACTTCAAGAAATGACATGTTTTATTAACTGAAACCATGTAAAATGAAAAATGCGTATAATATATTATATGATTGGACAATCAAGTCCGTAATCATTTTGAATAATCAGGCTTCAATGAGAAATTACACGAGTTCCATTCAATCTTCCCTTACGGTAGGTATCCTTCTCAGCAGATCGTGGACTGTTAAAAGCAGTCTCAATGGCAGCACTGGCAGGCGGCAGTGCATATGATTCCTGTTTTTCTACTCCCTTTTGTGCCCAGAGCCGGTTGTACACCGACAGAACATAAGGTTTAATACGGGTTCAGGGGTAACAGGATCGGTGTCGTGATGGGCATTGGAGTATGATCGAACTTCTGTTTCCAACCACAAAGATCAGGACACAGCTCATTTCCCTGCCACAGCTGTATGTGATGAAAAGCCCGGTATGAGTGTTGCATCGCTGCTCCTTCTGTGGGAGGTAGGGACATGAAGGACTTTGTGAAGGCATTAAACCTATGTAAGTTGAGTGACGTTGTAGTACGTGGAGCTCCATATACTGTATATTCAACAACTTACGCCTGCCAGCTGCTGATGTGATGAGTATGGGTCACAAAATATTGAATTTACACAATCCAATGACTTGCGTCGCATCAACATTTCCCCATAACTGTAACATCATGATGTGACAGCCAGAGAATCAATGAGCAAGTTGCATGATATGTTTCAGGCCCTTTGGCTGCAGTTTTGACGGTCTGTATAATTAATTATATATTTCTATCGTAAGGGGATAAGGCAGCGAGAAGAACAAGTACGAGTAGCCTATATCCACATCCTGTCCAACAATAGTAACGTTGTTACTCTCACTCAGTGTATCTATAGCAGCCTGTACTCTCGGTGCGTCGGCGTCATTAGGACTTTGCTCCTTTGCCATTTCGTTTAGAAAAGAGGATGTGAACCTATTTTGTCTTGGTCTTGTTTGAGAGAAACTGATTTTGGGGCACACTGATGACAGTATGCCCTTCAAAATGTTTATCAACTGACGTTTGCATTAAGCACCTTCTAGTTTGTTCATCCACTTTAGTACCGTTTAAAGTGACATTGTATCCATCGAAAAGAATTTCGCAGCTCTTTGCACAATAGTTTCTTAACAACGTTATGTAGGTGTTGCAAATACAGTATCTCATATTGTTGGTCCCTCCTTCCACACCCCCTTATGCAGCAGGAAGCCACTATCCATAACAAATTGTTTGTTGTAGGAAATCTGTAATTTCATCCAATAGTTCACATATTTAATACAGAACACCTTTCTGTGTCTTGCTCATTCCCCAATCATTTAAAAGGGAAAGAAGGTAAGGAGGCAATTCATATTGTAGGTGATCTGCTAGATCATCATTGCAACGTTTGTGCAAGGATATCTAGTGGAATAGAACAAGAGTGGCTACAGTTATGATGAAATTTGATCGAATTGTGCATACTGCTTAGTGGTTATGCTCTATCTTTCCGGATTGGTTTCACATCTGAGAAGCATTTCTTAGACACATGAATCATCTTCCTACACCCGATATACAAAGCTTTGAAACAGGTGACAGTTTCATCTCCAATGATTCCAGAAGCTATTGATATAATTTTATCTATCTGAGGTAAGGGCTGACGATTTTCAAAACAAGATGAACGTTTGGGGCTATCCGCAGCATCTCTATTAATCAGAGATTCACGAAAATACTCATGTTCACCAGACTTCACTTACATAGGCCTTCACAAAGTCCTTCACTTCCCTATCTCCCACAGAAGGTGCAGCGATGCCACACTCATACCGCGCTTTTTATCAGATACAGCTGTCAAAGGAAAAATGAGTTGTCTCCTGATCTGTGGGGTCTCCTGATCTGTTACCCTTGAGACCGTATTAAACCTTATGTTCTGCCAGTGTACAACCGGCTGTGGGCCCAAATGTGGATGTAGAAAAACAGGAATCACATGCACTGTCGCCTACGAGTGCTTCCATGCAGACTACTTTAACAGTCCACGATCTGTTGAGGAGGATGCCCTAATGGAAGATGGAATGGAAATTGATATATTTTGAATAGGGTGATGAAATACACACATCAAAAAAAGTTTTGCATCACCTCGGTTCCAAGAGTTCCGGAACCGTTAAATACAAAGGGAATAGAGATCAACACAAACAACATTTCAGCTCGTTTTATTGCTCATGAGACCCACACATTGCATGTTGTACCATCATACAGCTAGACTTTCAGCATTTGTGGTCCAGATTGCAGTACACACCACTACCTCTAATACCCAGTAGCACGTCCTCTTGCATTGATGCATGCCTGTATTCGCCGTGGCATACTATCCACAAGTTCATCAAGACACTGTTGGTCCAAATTGTCCCACTCCTCAACGACAATTCGGCGTAAATCTCTCAGAGTGGTTGGTGGGTCAAGACGTCCATAAACAGCCCTTTTCAACATATCCCAGGCATGTTCGATAGGGTTCATGTCTGGCGAACATGCTGGCCACTGTAGTCGAGCGATGTCGTTATCTTGAAGGAACGCATTCACAAGATGTGCACGATGAGGTCGAGAATTGTCGTCCATGAAGACAAATGCCTCTCCAATATTCTGCCGATATGGTTGCACTATGGGTCGGAGGATGTCATTCAGGTATCGTAAAGCCGTTTCGGAGCCTTCCATGACCACCAGTGGCGTACGTCGGCCCCACATAATGCCACCCCAAAACATCAGGGAACCACCACCTTGCTGCACTCGCTGGACAGTGTGTCTAAGACGTTCAGCCTGACCAGGGTGCCTCCAAACACGTCTCCGACGATTGTCTGGTTGAAGGCATATGCGACACTCATCGGTGAAGAGAACGTGATGCCAATTCCGTGGGGTCCATTCAGCATGTTGTTGGGCCCATCTGTACCGCGCTGCATGGTGTCGGGGTTGCAAAGCTGGACCTCGCCATGGACGTCGGGAGTGAAGTTGCGCATCATGCAGCCTATTGCGCACAGTTTGAGTTGAAACACGACGTCCTGTGGCTGAACGAAACGCATTATTCAACATGGTGGCATTGCTGTCAGGGTTCCTCCGAGCGGCAATCCGTAAGTAGCGGTCATCCACTACAGTAGTAGCCCTTGGGCGGCCTGAGCGAGGCCTGTCATCGACAGTTCCTGTATCTCTGTACCTCCTCCATGTCCGAACAACATCGCTTTGGTTCACTCTGAGACGCCTGGAAACTTCCCTTGTTGAGAGCCCTTCTTGACACAAAGTAACAATGCGGACGCGATCGAACTGCGGTATTGACCTTCTAGGCATGGTAGAACTACAGACAACATGAGCAGCGTACCTTCGTCCTGGTGGAATGACTGGAACTGATCGGCTGTCGTACCCCCTCCGTCTAATAGGCCCTGCTCATGCATGGTTGTTTACATCTTTGAGCAGTTTTAGTGACATCTATGAACAGTCAAAGGGACTGTATCTTGGATACAATATACACAGTCAACGTCTATATGCCGGAGATCTGGGAACCGAGGTGATGCAAAACTTTTTTTGATGTGTGTAATTTGTCACATTCTGCCTTTTTTTTACACTTTTCTGTTGACCAACTGAAGATAAATTACGTTGATTGTTAATTTTGTCCATTTTCATCATCTTAAATTATAAATTACAAGTTAAATTCTTTCAGTTTCAGGTAGTTCATCAGTGGTTCGACGATCATTTCCTCGGGGAACAGAGGTCTCGTCGTGTGTTATCTACAAACATCGCTCATTCGATTAAAACTGCTAAGTCTACTGCAGCAATATTTACACTGAAGATATGGTTGAGTTAATTCACCAGCTAATTCTAACCTTTACGCAACATATATATTCAAGATTACAGTAGCCTACTCAATCGTTTCTTGCGTCTCTTTTATGCAGAAAGAGATTCTCAATCCATTGAGCTTAATGATTCGCAAGCACGGAATTAGTTACGAACCAAGTTCCCCTAACGTTTGATCCGAATGATTAGAAAGGTCGTGAAAATAACTAAGAGCGTCTAGCCCCTGACTGGTCGTTTCGTTCTTCGGAAGTATTCGGAGTCTGTCGGTTGTGTAACTAATGTTGGCGGGAATATTCCCGGACTGGAATTTTCAATTTTGTCAATATTTTCTTTACGATACATTAGCGTTGACCTGAGTTAGGGTTAGAAATTTAACATTCCACACAATATTGGAAATTGATGAACCATTCTGAAGATACGTAGGTGGTGATAACCCCATATTTTTTAGCCTATTATCATTGATGAAAAAATAGATATGTGAGATCACCTTTTGTTCGTTTGTGTGTGTGTGACCCCTAATAAAGTCTAAACGGCTGGAGCTATTTCAAAGAAATTCGGTAAGGTAATAGTTCTATTTCATCAGACCCAAACCGTGCCCTTTAAATTTTATTACGTCTCACCAATCCAACATGGCGGCTGTCCGAAATATGTCGCAGGCATTCTATATCTCCGAAACTATAACTGATATCAACCTGAAATTCTGTATGGTGATAAAGGGCAGTACTGGAAGTTCACCTAAGTAACTTTCAAAAGCCTGTTAAGCACAAAACGAGCATGGCGACCAAGCAAAGTTGAAACATGTAAATAGACTTTTCTCGCGATTTAACCATCCGATCGCAGTGAAACATGGTACAGCAAATATTTATACGCATTGCGATGCACTGACTTGTAATTTAGTTCAATTATTTACATAACCTGAAGATGGCGGCTGTACGAAATTTTAAAATTATGTTTTAATTTCTTGTGTACTAATCATGGAAGAAGTCGGCGTTTGAATAATTAACTTACGCAATAATCGTCTTCTAATAGCACATAACTCTATGGCCTGCATATATAAAAAACCAACATGGCGACCATCCGAAACATTTAGACCGTTCGCAATGTCTACTAATCCATGTCAGCAATCAAACTGAAATTTTGTATGTTGATAGGGGTTATGAACATCTGTGGGACTTTCATTAAGCTGGCAAGCACAAATCCAACATGGCGGCGATGCAAAAGTTAAATACTGAACTGGACCTTTCTCGCGATTTAACCATACGAGGGCAGTGAAACTTGGTACGGAACATGCTTATACGAATTTTAATACAATGCCATCTAATTTATTTCATTGTTTTTATAACTACAAGATGGTGGCTGTGCGAATTTTTATTTTTTATTTCTTGTGTTTTAATCATGCGATTGAAGTTTGAATAATACACCTACGTAACAATCCTCATGTACTACCCTGGCAGGGAATTGTTACCGCTAGACGTGGAGCGGGGCTGTTTTGTATACATTACGTCATCTCGCTGTAACAACAGGTTTGAGGATGTTGTCTCTGTACACCAAACCAGTCATATTACCATGGATAGTAATTAGAGGCGTACGTCGACCAAACATGATCCCGCCCTAAACCACGACTGAACCTCCTTGCTGTTGGTGGCGTTCCTGGATGTGGTCTCCATTGGTTTGCACCCATACAGCAGGAGCATTCGAATGTGGGTGAGATATTTCACGTGTGTTGTTTTTCTTTGTATGTACCGGCGGCTTCGGTGGCGTAGTTCGTAGCGTGCTGAGCTTTTATGCCCAAGATAGCGGGTTCAAACCCGGCCAAAGTCGTCGGATTTTTAAGAGCGTTAAAACTCCCTTAGTATGCCTTCCTTCGGAGGAAAAGTAAAGCCGGCGGTCCTATGTCATAGATTTATGGCATGTTAAAGAACCTTCCACTAATTACAACAGTGTGAAGCTAAATTAGGTTAGGTTAAACATTTGACAAACGCTCTTAGGTTTCGACATTCGTCGCCAGGAGCCGACTGCGGTGGTATCTGGTAACCAAGTTCTCAACTAGTAGTCGTTGACGGTGGTGTTTGGCGGCAAAAGTAGGAACTACTTGAAAAAAATGCAATGTTTGCAGTCCTTACTTGAATTGAAAACAGATAGCACACACTAATACAGTCATCACAATTAACGCCGGATATCAGACAGATTCTACACACACCCAAAGTACATGGGGCCACATGACCGCGTTGTCGCATCCCCTAAACTGAGGAACCAACCAATCTTTGTATGTACCCTATATTGTGTATATTGTGATTACTTACACATAGAAAAATAAACAAGTCACTAAATCGCAATATGCTTAACTTTTTTTGAGCACTGTATAACTACAGTATTACAATGATATTTCCAGAATACATTACGAGCAGAAATTATATTTTCCAAACAATAACACTTACAAGTACATACACACAAGAAATGTATTTTACTGTCATCTTATTACTCTATAATAACATTTATTACGCACAATGTACAAAATATTTACATTACATCAGGCTTAAGAATCAGAGCAAATTTCAGTCACAGAGCCCGCTCTCTTCTTGCATTCCATTACGTGTTATGTATCACACTGTTCTCCACACAAAACACATGTACACTCATGGCTAGCCTGTTAAGAGGAGTTATTGGCACAAATACGATGATGGAAACCGTGCATCGCAAAGCGCGTCATCTAGTATGCCTTCCTTCGGAGGGGAAGTAAAGCCGGTGGTCCCATGTCAGATTAATGGCATGTTAAAGAACCTTCCATTAATTACACCTGCGTGAAGCTAAATTAGGTTAAACATTTGACGAACGTTCTTAGGTTCCTATGTTCGTCGCCAGGAGCCGACTGCGGTGGCATCTGGTAACCAAGTTCTGAACTAGTAGTAGTTGACGGTGGCGTTTGGCGGCAAAAGAAGGAACTACTTGAAAAAATTCAATGTCTGCAGTCCTTACTTGAATTGAAAGCAGAAACACACACTAATACAGTCATCACAATTAACACAGGTTATCAGACAGATTCTACACACACCCAAAGTACACGGGGCTACATGACCGCGTTGTCGCAGCCCCTAAACTAAGGAACCAACCAACCAGGTGTCGCAGCTCGTATTCTTCTCCGTGACAGCATATCTCGATCTTTAATACATCACCCACTTATAAGTGTATTTACGTTTTCATTTCTTCAAACTCTCTCCAGTCAGTGGAAATTTAAATTACTAGCCTCGGATTGAGTTTACGAGCTAGCGAGCGAGCCTAACACCCCAGCTTCGGCCAGCTTCTTACTTTCGAATCGTGTCGAGTTAAGACTTCCGAGAAGAGTATTTTGTTTTGTAGTTTCGCTGTTCACCTCAGTTTTTCTGAATTGCGGCTCTTAATCGTACGGTGGATAAACCGTCCAAGACACCGGCCGACGCTGGGGCGGGTTGCTAGTTTCTGTGATAAAAATAAAAAAAAGTTAACATGTATCCAACAACACTGCTATCTGGATGTTGGTGATCAGATATTTCATTTTTGCAGCGTTTCCAGACTAGTTACCGCAACCTTTGGAACTACTGTACTCTCAATGGAAAAAGTTCAGAAGAATTTACTCGCAACATCTTTCTGATTTCTTCTGATAACTTTTTTATTCTTCTTCTTTCTTCGATTCGGCCAACTAGGGACCACGTCAGTTCAACTGTCTCTTCTTCCAAGCTTTAACTACCGCCCAGTGTTCCCGCATTCGTCTCCGGTGTTGTTCCTTTCTCTATTGGGACAACGCCTTCCCTGTCTTCAGCTTCGGCTTATCCTGGAAACCTTTGTGCGTACGTAGTTTTTCCTGAAGTGGAACACGCTCCTGGATATCTTTAGGGGAAATTTCTATTTCACGTAGATCTTTCTCAACTTCCGTAAACCATGCCCCTTTGGTTTTCTTATCTTGAAAGTACGTCAATATCCGTTTTGATATCCTGCCTGGGCTCATTCGTGTCACGTGGCTATAAAAGGCAATCCTTTTTCGAATCGTGACACTGATCTTCTCCACGTGCTTGTACAATTCGTGGTTGTGACGCCTTCTCTACTCGCTGTTTTCTTTGATCGGACCCAGGATTTTCCTCAAAATCTTCCTTTCTTTAGCCTCTAGTTTTTTCCATTAGACCTTTCTTGTTAATTATTATTATCATTAATATTATTATTATTATTAACTGTGATGCAACTGGGCCTGCGGAGTCTGGAGAGCCCAAAACATCATGTGAGGAAGAGTCGGAGCTTCCTAGAACTTCACGCATAAGACCTAAGCAAAAACATCTGCTAGGCACACTGAACATCAATACGCTCATGAAAACTGGTAAAATGAAACAACTGACAGATGTGCTGAATAGACGTAATATCCTCATTCTTGCTTTACAAGAAACTCGATACACCGACGAAGATGCTTTTGAGTCTGAGGGATATAGAATTTACAAAGGGAAAGCTGGCATCAAAACCAAACAAAACAGTACTATACTTGGAACAGCTTTTATGATTAAACAAAACTTAACAGAATCAATAACAAATTTTACATCTTCATCAGAACGAATTTCACTTCTCTCATTTCGATCAGGAAACAAAGGCTATACTATAATCAATGCTCATGCTCCTACCAATGAGGACAATAAGAAAAATCCAGAAAATGTTGAAGAGTTTTGGGAAATGTTGGAACATGAATCATCAAAGATACCTTATCATCACGTTAAAATCTTAGTTGGTGACTTTAATGCACACATTGGAAGAGAGAGAAAATTTAGAAACATAGTGGGTGACTTCCCAGCTCACAACCGCACTAACAGAAATTGAGAGAGACTCATAAGTTTCTGCAGACTATTTGATCTTAAATTAATGTCAACTTTTTTTTAGGAAATTACCGAGGAGAAAGAAAACATGGTGCTCTCCAAATCCACATTTAGGTTCATATCAATTGGATCATGTAGCAATTACAAAACAGAACTTTAGAGAAATCATGAATGTTAGAGTAAGGAGAGGATTAAATATTGACTGACCATTTTTTGTCTGAGATCAAAACTAAATTCCAACCAAATAAATCCAAGCCAAAAATTCCAAAAATTCCTAAAATAGACACAAAAGTTTTATCAGAAAATAAGACTGAATTTATCAATAAACTGCATACTAAAGATAAGAGTAACTGGGAAGGGATCAGAGATGTAATGATAGAATCAGACAAAGAATTGGGACAGCCTCCAAGGAAAAGGAAACACCGATGGTGGAATACAACATGTGATGCAGCGATCGAACGTAGATTAGCGGCTTGGCAGTTATGGAATTCCAGGAAACGAGAAGATGACTGGATTAATTTTGTAGAGATCAGAAAGCTAACATCCAAAATCATCAGGATAGAGAAACGTAATTATGATAAGAAGCGATTGGAAGAGATAGATATAGATTTTAAAAAGAACAACACCAGACAATTCTACAAAGTATTTCGAGAGGAGATCCAAGGATACAAACCAATGAACCTCCATTTCAAGGATTCAACTGGTAGACTGGTCACTAATAATAAAGACAACTGCGAGTTACTAGCTAAATACTTTGAGGAACTTCTTAATTGCGAAGAACCTTTAGAAAGACTACAGTTTACATTACCACAAAAAGAGAACCCTCCGTCAGAACCACCAACTGTCCAACAAATAGAACAATATATTGACAATCTTAAAAATAATAAGGCACCTGGTGAGGATGGGATACTAACTGAAATGTTGAAACTCGGTGGTAAATTTGCAGCTGAAGCTTTACACAAAGTTATCAAGGAATGTTGGGAAAAAGGAACAATTCCAAATGATTGGAAATAGGCAATAATCCATCCTTTGCACAAGAAAGGAGATAAGACAAACCCCAACAATTATAGAGGTATTTCCTTACAGCCAATCGCATACAAAGTTCTTTCTAAAGCATTGCTACACAATCTGGAAGAACAAGCAGAACATTCTATCGGCGAATACCAAGCCGGATTTAGAAAAGGGAGATCTTGTCCAGAGCAAATTTTCAATCTCAAAACAATCCTTAGAATCAGAACAATACGTAACCTCAACACAGTTGTATCTTTCATTGATTTCAGAAAGGCTTATGATTCAATAGACAGACAGTCTGTATTCCTAACGCTAGCAGAATTAGGGATAGATAAAAATACCAGACAACTGGTTGAACAAACACTAACAAATACAACCTCAAGAGTTAAATTTCTAAACGACATTTCAGAACCCTTCCAAATCAAAACCGGAGTTAGACAAGGTGATGGGCTTTCACCACTTCTATTTAATTTGATATTAAACAAAATCATGAAGGAATGGGAACTTAAATTATGCGAAAGAAACATTGAAGGGGTCCATTTGGGGCAAGGAAAAGGAAGATTTGAGGTGAAATGTCTTGCCTTTGCTGATGACATAGCAATCATTTCAGAAAACAGATTTCAAGCACAAATAATGGTTGAAACCCTACATGAAATAGCAATAAAAACTGGTCTTCAGATTTCATATGAAAAAAAAACAAATATATTGAACACAGACACAATGGAGAAAAATATCTAACAACTCAACATGGACAGATTCAAAGAGTTGATAAATTTAAATATTTGGGAGAATGGATCCAGTCAAATGGACTTGATAACACATCCTGCAAGGAGAAATTAAGAAAGATGGAAAATGCCTATAAACTCACCCAACATAGATACAACAAACGATCAATTTCATTCCAGGCAAAAATCAGGCACTACACAACTGTAATTAAACCAGAGGTATTATACGGATCAGAATGTTTAACGTTGAACAAAAGAGGTGAACAAGAGGAACTGGAAAAGAAAGAAAGGAAAATACTTAGGAAAATTTTGGGTCCCCAAAAGAATAAAGATATTTGGATGAAGAGAAAAAATGAAGACCTTTACCGAAATGTGGAAAAAATTACAGACTCAATTAAAAGACGGAGACTACGATTTTATGGTCACCTTCATAGAATGGATAGCAGCAGGCTAACTAAGAAAATTTTTGACTACATCTCCAAATTAAAAAACACCACTAGATGGCTGGAAGAGATACGGTGTGATCTGCAAAAACTGAAGATCACAAACAACATCATTTCTAATAGGGTGGAATTCCGGCGACTGATCACTACTGCAGATTTTTCGATTCTGCAAGTTCCACATCAACCACGGAGAGTGTTATCAGCGGAACAGAGGCAGGCCATCAGCCAACGTATGAAGAAGTTTTGGGAAGAAACCGCAGTCTTAGGTTCAAAGCGGTCTATAATTGGCCAAATTCTAAATATATATATATATATTAATAATAATAATAATAATAATAATAATAATAATAATAATAATATCGTATGGCCTCGGGTGCCTGGTGCAAGCTTTGCTATTTGACACCCAGAGGGTAGCTTGCATGTCGAATTTCGTAGTTCCTTGACTATGAAAGTCAAGGAGGTTAGATGTTAGATATCTAATCTCCTTGAACACAATAGCGCTTTCTAGTAGAGAAATGAGGAACTTTGTGCTGGCGGAAACTCCCGAGATTAATTTTGCCATTATGAACTCGGCCTACTGAATTCAAATGGGTTCTTTGACATGCCAACAATCGTATGACATGCGTATCGTATTTTTGCCGCCTTTCAAAAATCACTTACCACGGTCAGGGGCGAACCTGCAATCTTGGGGTCAGTAGACCGATACGCTATCCACTCACCCACCGTGGCAAGCTATTATTATTATTATTATTAATAATAATAATAATAATATATCACCTTCCGGATTTTACGAGATCAGCAGCCACAGAGGCACAACACATTGAAGACAACACGTTGGAATGTATCGCGCATCGACGAGGAGAAATTTGCCAATGTACTCGAATCAGTACAGACAGGAACTAGTAACATTGTTGAGGAATTAGATCTAAGAGTTTCTGTTGAGGAACAGGTGGGGGTCTCTATGCGTCTCTTGCACCTAGCCTGCGAAGCGTCAATGCCCCGGAAGCGTCTTCGAAACAATAGACGTCCAGCTTATTGGTGGACTGACGAAATAGCTGACCTTCGAAGAACATGTCTTCGACTCAGAAGAAGAGCCCAACGTTCAAGACATCGACCAGAGACTGATTTGAGATCCGCTGAGCACCTTGCAGCTAAGAGAACCCTTAGAAATGCCATCAGAAGACGTAAGACTCTGATGTGGCAGTTGTTAAAGAAGTAGACGTAGATCCTTGGGGATTAGGCTACCGAATTGTCGCCAAGAAACTCTGCTCCATGTCCAATACCACGTTGGATGCACGGACGATGGATGATATTGTAAACGAGCTATTCCCTACTCACCCTGTGCAAATTGATGTGGGCGACGTGCTTGAGCCGGAATTCATTCCTCTATTTACCATAGGTGAGCTGAAGGAAGCAGTAGGCTCCCTTCGGAATAAGAAGGCTCCAGGCCCTGACGGGATACCCGCGGAAGCTATGAAACTAGCTCTCAAGGTTTGTCCGCAGCTACTGCTTGAAATGTACAACTGTTGTCTGTGAGCAGGTGTCTTTAGTGCCCGTTGGAAAATGGCTCGACTAGTGCTGATTAAAAAAAGAAAGGCAGTTGGGAACGAGCCATCGTCCTTCAGACCACTATGCATTTTAGACATTGCGGGGAAAAGTGCTGGAGAAGCTATTAAAACCTCGCATACTGTCGTCTATTCAAGTCGCGGGAAATCTGTCTGACAGGCAATTTGGCTTCCGCCGTGTGTGATGTACAATAGATGCAGTACGCCTAGTAGTTGAAGCTGCGAATCAAGCCCAGGAAGGTAACCACTATTCTCGGAAAATAACACTTCTGGTAATCTTGGATGTGAAGAACGCCTTCAACTCAGCAAGGTGGATAGATATGGTTGAAGCTCTTCAATGCACCTTCCAGTTGCCTGCATATCTCCTGCGTATAATGAAAGATTATTTGAAGGACCGTACCCTACGGTCAGAGGAGGAGAAAAGTCACGGCAGGAGCAGCGCAAGGATCTATCCTGGGCCCGGATTTGTGGAACATGTTGTACGACGGCTTACTGCGCATGGAGATGCCCGAAGATACATTCCTTGTTGGGTACGCTGATGATATTGCAGCGGTGATTGTAGCCCGAGATGCGGTTCTGGCTCAGTGGAAACTCAATCAGGTAATGCGACGGGTGAGTGGTTGGATGAACGCTCATGGTCTGAATTTAGCTATGGCGAAAACTGAAATAGTAATGTTAACTAGGAAGAGAATGGACACTATAATTCCCATGAAAGTTGGAGAGGTGGTCGTTCGAACTGGAGCCACTGCGAAGTACTTAGGATTTACTCTTGACACGAAACTGACATACTGGTCTCATATACGGAAGGCAGCAGACAAGGCGGAAGTAGTGACAGCTGCCATTAGTAGACTCATGGCTAATGTGCATGGTCCTAGAGAAAGCAAGCGTCGACTACTGTTGTCCACAGCGCAGTCTATTCTCCTGTATGGAGCTGAGATTTGGTCTGATTCGCTGAGGATAGAGAAGTATAGGAAACGCCTAGCTGCAATTCAGAGGAGAGGAGCTCTGAGGGTGGCGTGTGCTTACCGTACAGTTTCGGAACCTGCAGTTCTGGTTGTCTCAGGTGCTGCGCCAATAGACTTACTCGCGCAAGAACGTCAAGACGTACACTTCCGTCGAGTAGAACTGGGCAAGGCTCAAGCCCGGAAGGAAGCCGTAGCACGCAAGATGGAGCTTTGGCAGCAGAGGTGGAATTACGATCTCAGAGGAAGATGGACAGCTCGGCTGATACAGAGTCTGGTCGAGTGGACGAGTAGGAAACACGGAGAAAGGAATTACTTTCTGACTCAGATGTTGACAGGTCATGGCTACTTTCGGTGTTACCTTCATCGTATGGCCAAAGTAAGGAGTCCAGTTTGTATTTACTGCGAGAACGAACGAGATGACGTTTATCATACGTTCTTCGTCTGCGATCGTTGGGCAGCGGAAAAACAACAACTTGAAGCCGAGGTTGGTCCAATAACGCCGGATAATATAGTTGGCATTATGCTGAGAAACGAGCTCAGCTGGGATACGGTCGCTTTCTTTGTTGAGGTAGTCCTTCGTCAGAAGAAGTCGGATGGGGACTTGCTCGATTTAGTTGATTGAGTCTGCGATCCGCGGACTATGAATGGAGAAGTAAGATGGTGCTTGTGAAGCAAAGAAAGCGGCTCCATCCTGAAGTAATACGAAAGTGGTCCCGGGATGGGTTTTGTCAAGAGGACAGGGTGTGTTTTTTTAGTGGGTAAGAATCCCACACTCTTGAGGAGTGCGGACCCTTCTCAAGGCCTTATGCAAGATTTTTCCACTTCCCTCGTAAATATATATATTAATAATAATATTTTTGTCTGTGATTATTATTTATTTTGCGCATGCGCTTACACATTCTCAGCATTTGCTGGAAAGAAAACATTTACAATCCCAGATACCGTATATATCACAAGGAGCAAATTATTGGTGATTGCATTGAGTAGTAGCTTCATATTTCCCTCATTGCTTCAGGCCTGATTGCCCAAGAACAGCCTTACTACGCGACACGTAGAAAGTATGATTGTTTTCTGCATCAGTTTGAAAAGGCCTGGGTCTAATTTCAACCCCGTGAGCGATTCCTTTAAGTTGTTGGGAATCACGCCAGTGCTGGAGATAATAATAGGAACTGTCCTGATTTATGCCATGTGCCATTGCTTCCTTATCAGTTCTGAAAGCTCTGTGTATTTTGACAGCTTTTCAACATGCTTTGTTAGTATGTTGCCACTGTTTGGGATCGCCACATCTATGAAGGTGGTGTGCTTCATGCATTTGTCAACAAGAACTAAATCAGGTCTGTTGTGCACAGCTGACTGGTCTGTCAATACAGTACGATCCCAGAACAACGTAAAGCTGTCATTTTCCAGTACACTTTCAGGAGCATATTTGTAGTACGGCACTTTCTCTTGGCTCAGCAGTTGAAGTTGTATAGCCAATTCTTGATGGACTATCTTGGCAACAAAATCATGTCTCTTCCTATATTCTGTCCCTGCAAAATGGCGACAACCTGATATAATATGCTGAACAGTCTCAGATGTTGGGCAACCGTATCTGCAATGGTCATCTTGTACAGATGCATCCTTGATTATGAACTTTAGGTAGTTCCTCGTGGGGACAACCTGGTCCTGAATAGCCATCACAAAGCCTTCTGTTTCAGGAAACATCTGCCCAGAAATCAACCAAAAGTTCGACGCTAGCTTGTCGACGTGAGTTTGGATAACTTCATTGGGATGTCTTCCGTGTAGTGGCTTGGACAACCAGGCATTGAATCTATCCAAATCACTGCGCACCTGAATTTGAGTCTCTTGCTGACTTAAGAGTAGTAGAGTTCAATCATCTGCTTCTGTGACAGCCTTGTGCAGCATCGAATGGTTCGATACAGAACAGAAGTATTTTCTTAGCTCATAGATCTGTCGAGCTACTTGGTTGTTTATATCAACAATTCCTCTCCCACCCATATGTCTCGGTAACATGACTCGTTCCACAGATGTCCTGGGATGGTGTTTTCGTGACTTGGTCAGTGATGTTCTAATTTTCTGTTCTAAACTTGCAATGTCAGTTTTACTCCACTTGATGACCCCAAACGAGTAACTAAGAATAGGGACAGCATAAGCGTTGATTGCCTTAACCAAGTTTTTACTGTTGAGTCTGGTGTTCGAAACAAGCTTAATTCTTCTGACAAATTCCTTAGTCAGATCTTGTTTCACTACTGAGTGTTCTATGTGTCTGGCTTGCTTCATTCCCAGATACTTGTAGGTCTTGCTAGTGAGCTTTGTTGCAATCTGCTGGCCCTGAGTTGTTTCATATACACCTTCCTGCAGCTTGCCTTTCATAATGTTCAGCGTCTTACATTTCTCCAGCCCGAATTCCATTTTCACATCCTGTGAAAAGGTCTCCACTATCTTCAACAGAAACTCTAGTTGTGCTCTGGTGGCAGCATATAGCTTTAGGTCATCCATATACAGGAGATGGTTGAGCTTTGCAAGCTCCCTGGAGTTCTTCTTGATACTGAAGCCATATTTTGTTGAATTAAGTTGGTTTGATAATGGGTTCATCGCAAGACAGAACCATAATGGGCTCAAGGAGTCTCCTTGGAATATTCCCTTGTGGATTGGGATCATGCTTGTTGCAATACTGCCATTTGTAGTACTAAGGCACATCACTGTACGCCACGTTGTCATGGCGTGTTCCAAGAAATATATAATCTGAGGATCAATCTTATACACTGACAAAATATGGATCAACCAATCATGGGGCACGGAATCATAGGCCTTCTTGTAGTCAATATATGCCGTGAATAAATTTCTGTTATTGGTAAAGGCCTGGTTAGAAACCACTGAGTCAATGATAAGTACTTCTTTACATCCTTTGGACCCTTTCGTGCATCCTTTTTGTTGTGTTGCTATGATATTTTTTTCACAGTGAGCATATATCCTCCTACTAAGACAGGACGTGATGATCTTGTACATCGTGGGAAGGAATGTAATTGGACGGTATTTTCCAGGATCTTGCATATTTTGTGGGTCTTTCGGAAGTAGATGTGTTACACCTCGTGCAAGGAAATTTGGCATCTTCTGTGGATGAGCAACAACTTCATTCACCAGAGTAGACAGAAGATCGTATACGCACCAGAATTTCTTATACCAGTAATTCTGTATCTGATCTAAACCAGGTGCTTTCCAGTTCGGAAGACCTTGAATGGTGGAAGAAATTTCAGTGGATGTTATTGGATCATATTGCATCGGATTAAATTCTTTAGAGATGTTTAATAACGATAATGTTATTGGTTTTACGTCCCTTTTAACTACACTGGCTTTTAGGGACGCCGGAGTGCCGGAATTTTGCCCCGAAGGGGATCTTTAACGTGCCAGTACATCTACTGACACGGCTCCCTCGCATTTGCGCACCCTCAAATGCCAGCTGACTGCGCCAGGTTTCGAACCTGCAACCTTGGGCTCAGCAAGCGAGAACGTTACCCCTGAGCCACGCAGCAAGACAATTTAGAGATGTTTGTTACTTCCTGAACCCAATGAGATTGAGTTAAAATTGGTGGCTTTGGATAGTTGATTGCTCCAAAATTCGTCAATTTCTTCTCTTGTTGGATAAGGAACATTTAAGGATACATGGTTTTCACTCAGTGCTCTGTAGAATTTCTTCTCGCCTTTGACAAATAAGTTGTTGTCCTGTCTCCGTTTCCTACTGGCTCTGTATCTGGAAAGTCTGTTCGCTATCAACGTAAGTTTCTGTTTGAGTGTATCTAAACACTGTTCGGCTTTTGTGTTTGGATCCTCTCGGTCGGTGTGGATTTTGGACCGCCTCATTATTGCCTTACAGAGTCTCACCAGTTTCTTGTGTGCGTTCCTCTGATAAACTCAGTCAAACTGCCAATATCTGTTCGCAATTTGTCGATATTGCCTATCAGACGTCTCTCCCACTTAGGAGTAACAGGAGCACATTTCTTACTGCAGGAATTACCGGTATTCCTTTCTCTCAGTTGGATGCCCATAGTTCTGATAACTGTGACGGCTCCACAGTACAGAACAGTGTGAAGAGATTCTAAGTCATTCACATCTATCAAGTGTTTGGGAAGGATAGCTTGATTCATGATATTTAAAATTTTTGATACCTTCCTAGACGAATTTACTCGAGGCAAGGCAGGTCTAAGCATTGGGTCTGTTCCATTGAACTGAGTCATAGCCGTCATCATGTCATCTGCTAGGATCTTGGTATTTGACTCATCTTCATGATGTGTATCCGGCCGTATGCCACTGACTGGCTCATTGTGTTCTTCTTGATGTTGTTCCTGCTCATGGAGCTCTTGTGCTAATTCACTCTCCAGATTAGTTCCTTGATCACAATCAAACACTCTTCTGACCTCCTGCTTGATTGTATTAAGTCTTGCTTCTGGCACTAAATTATTACGGACTATCGCCCTATATTGGTCCGCCACTCTCTGTTCAGTCACACGGAGTTCGGGGTATGCTTCATAGAACTCATTGAATAATTTCTGCCTATATCCAGTTAGTTCTGTTCCAATGCGAGTCACCTTATAATAAATGCGCATTATGGTCTCGTTCATTGCAATTTACCATTTTAAGCGCTTTCTTGGCAGGCCTGCTTGGGTGAGTGCCGGAAATGGTTCTGGCACAGCACTTTCAGCAGGCAAAGCACTTGACATTGGTTGGCTTTGTTGTAGTTGTTGGGCTGTATCTTCTTGTGCGACAGGAGCCCGCCTCATCAGCATCCTGCCACCGACGATTCGCTTGCTGTCATGTCCATCGCCGGCTCTAGACATGCCCTGACGAACCTCAGGCAGCGGTATTCATTCATTTTAAATTTATTTTCTCCATATTATGGGTGGGTGCGTTTTTAACCTACAGCCAGGTGTTCATCTTCAGCCGCTCCTAACATGGAGAACAGACGCTGTTTATTATTATTATTATTATTGTAGCCTCCGTGGCTTAGGCGGCAGCGCGCCGGCCTCTCACCGCTGGGTCCGTGGTTCAAATCCCGGTCACTCCATGTGAGATCTGTGCTGGACAAAACGGAGGCAGACAGGTTTTTCTCCGGGTACTCCGGTTTTCCCTGTCAATATTTCATTCCAGCAACACTCTCCACTATCATTTCATTTCATCTGTCATTCATTTAATCATTGCCCCCAGAGGAGTGCGTCAGGCCTCGGCAGCCGGCCCAGTCCATATCCTCGCCGCTAGATCGGGGCTTCATTCATTCCATTCCTGACCCGGTCGGAGACTGGAAGCAGGCTGTGGATTTTTCATTATTATTATTATTATTATTATTATTCGGTGAAAATTGAAGTGTAATCTCTGTCTCGCTAAGAGAGAAAGGCCTCGTGTTACACCCCCACCCCCCTCAACGACGACGCTGTGGTGTGGCGAGTGCGCGCCAACGCGATCGATAGGGACGCCACCTCCGAGCTCTACCGAACACACCCGAGCCGACACACACACAATCCTTCCTTGTCCATGCCGAGTAATTAGCACACTCACACGCTCTTCAGCAGCCAGCAAAATGGCATCACAGTTATCTGAACTTTACTACTGAAGAAATTGTATGTATAATTATTTTTCTTTTATATTTGATAAGGTAAATCATGCCCAAATATTAACTTCAAATAACCTATTTTATATTTTTTTATTTACAATTTCACAGCAACGTGATTATAAAGTTATTATTTTCACGTTAACCTATGAACGTAACATAAGTCATCCCAACCTAAATTGTCAAAATATTCACTGTACCAATGCATCGTGTCCATTTTTCAAGAAATATTTTCTACACATTAATGAAGATTCTAACAGTTCTGTTTTCTTTCCTTTTATTTTCTTTTTAGTGCCGTATATTTTTGAAAATTTAGATAACATTCTTAGAAATAGTTTTGTTTCTTATAGGCAACACCGGTACATTGCAATACCCAGGCCACGCCAAATCAGGTGCTTCGTGAGCTCGGGCCGGCACGGGCAAAAGCATCGGTGCTCTTCTATAGCGCTGGTGGGGTGGGGGAAGGTGAGGGAGGCAGACAGAGCATTGTTGTGGCAGTGGTAGGAGAGGAACGTGTAGTGGCAGCGCTTAGCGAGGCGAGAGTAGTGTTGTTGTTGTTGTTGCTGTTTGGTGAATGGGGCTGGGCAAATCAGCGCGCGATAGGCGGCGTACCGGTATGAAAACGAATAATAATAATAATAATAATAATAATGCCAATTTTATCTAAAGAGAGAAATAATAGTTTTATTGCGCTCCTGATTATGAACCAATTTTCAACATTCTTTGTTTATCTTTGGCATCGCTTTGAAGCCACTGAAAATGAAAATCCACAGCCTGCTTCCAGTCTCCGACCGGGTCAGGAATGGAATGAATGAAGCCCCGATCTAGCGGCGAGGATAGGAACTGTGCCGGCTGCCGAGGCCTGACGCACTCCTCTGGGGCAATGATTAAATGAATGACAGATGAAATGAAATGATAGTGGAGAGTGTTGCTGGAATGAAATTGTGACAGGGAAAACCGGAGTACCCGGAGAAAAACCTGTCTGCCTCCGTTTTGTCCAGCACAGATCTCACATGGAGTGACCGGGATTTGAACCACGGACCCAGCGGTGAGAGGCCGGCGTGCTGCCGCCTAAGCCACGGAGGCTTAGTTCGCTTTGAAGCCACTAATTTTCCGATATTTGGATCAATCATTCTGGCAGTTGCAATCCGAAGAATAGCTTCCAAGGAAGCATCGGACAAATTTGACCGTTTTGTTTTATTAATATTCATAATTGAAAACATTTGTTCACAAACGAATGTTGTTCCAAACATAGCAAAAAAATTCAGGGCAAGGGCATGAATCCATGGGAATTCTTGTTCCTCAACGTCTATATAAAATGAAATTAAATCACCATTGTAATGGTAATAGCGATCTGTCAAAATTGAATCGCTCTGTAGTTTTATCAGCTCAACTTGGAGATTTGATGGAGCATCCTCTACCGCCACTACACGGCGAGGAAAGAGGGGAAGGAGGGGAAAAAGCACCAGGGCGCGCAAGCACTAAGTGCTCGCGTTGGCGTGACCTGCATTAACCTATAGACTATGAATAATAATTTTATTGGAATTTTAAGGTCTTCTTTTTTCGTTATCTAGTAAATCAGAGAGTTTTTAATACACAAACTGAAGTCGAAATTAGGATACAACTGTGAGTGATGAGGCCAACGGTCAGTGATACCCACTAAAGGACGGTTGGTCTCATGGAACTGACCTCCCCTAGTAGTCACGGACAAGTTTGAATTAGCCCACGGTTAGAACATTTCTCTACGGATTACCAAAAAGGAAGATTATAGTTTTACGTGACCGTGAATCTTGTGATTATGAGCCACGGGACCTCCTTTTTACGTGGAATCCGAACCACAGGACATGGCATTTCACTATTACGGATTACCGTCGACCCAATATTTATTTAAGTGCTTTGTGACATCGTGGTCATGTAGCCCTGTGTACCTGGGTGTGTGTGTTTGAATTTGTCAGATAACCTGTGTTATTGTGATGGCTGTATTAGAGTGTATTTGTAATTTAGATGAGAATTGGGAAGGAGGCTGCCGTGTCATTAAGTTAGGAACCAGGCCGGCATGTGCCTGGAGCAGACTTAGAAATTCCCGGAAAACCCCTTCCAAGATGACTGAACCCTCCGACCAGAATTAAAATTTCTTTGCAGAGCCGGGAATCGAAACTGGACCTCCGAGGGCGACAAACAAGAATGCTAGCTACTACACCACGAGGTGGTCAAAAAAGGAAGGAATTGATGGATTTTAGGATACAGTTACGGATCGCATACAAGCGTTCCAGGAGGTGATCATACAGTGGGGTTTTTTCAATAAGTTATCTTAATAATTTACAAGTATCACAGGAAATAAAGCCGCAATCTTTGGTCTCGAGATATGTATGGAGAATCAGTATCCAGAGGTCCTGGGTTCGTTTTCAGTCTCTGCCACGAAATTTACTTTAGGGCTGAGGATTGAAATGGGGCATCATTGAGAAGAGGTGGGTTCGATTCTCACCTCATCTGGTCCTGAAAGTGCCTTTCCGTGATTTCTAAGTTGACATGGGGCGACATGGCCACGATGTCGCAAAGTCTCTAAATGAATCACAACAAATACTAAACAGAAAATGAGCATCATGGAACTCTTATTGCTAGCTGTACCCTCCGTCACTATTTATCCCCAGTTCTGAGTCATCTTCCAGCCTCCTCCTCTACTTCTTACAGAGCGGGTGACTAACCAAGTTTCAGGGAAAACTTTTAAACACATCACATCTAGATGGAGGGGCAGATAACCTCGCTGTTCCATCCATTAAAGTAAAAATAACTAAATACATAACATCTAGATGGAAAAAGACTGCCTACTGCATTACATGTCCATTATCGGCAATGTTGGCCAATTCACGCCGATGTCCCTGATAATGGTGGTGGTGGTATAATAATAATAATAATAATAATAAAATCGTATGGCCTCGGGTTCCGGGTGCAAACTTTGTAATTTGACACCCAGAGGGTAGCTTGCATGTCGAATTTCGTTGTTATTTGAATCACTATGAAAGTCAAGGAGGTTAGATATCTAAGCTCCTTGAACACTATAGCGCTTTCTAGTAGTGAAATAAGGAACTTTGTGTTGGCGGAAACTCCCGAGATTTATTTTGCCATTATGAACACGGCCTACTGAATTCAAATGGGTTCTTTGACATGCCAACATCGTATGACATGCGTGTCGTATTTTTGCCGCCTTTCAAAAATCACTTACTACGGCCAGGAGCGAACCTGCAATCTTGGGGTTAGTAGACCGACACGCTATCCACTCACCCACCGTGGTGTTCTTGATGGCTAAAAAAATCAAGGTCATCGACCTATAATGAAGAGGATGATAAATAAAAAAAATTATCACAATCTAATTACTTTGAGTCTTCAGTCTTTTAACTGGTTTGATATAGATCTCTATGCCTTCCTGCTGATCGTTTCACCTATGTATAGCTAGTACATCCGAGGCAATCTGGTTAATTTCTCAACTTTGCCTACCCCTACAGTTCTTGTCATCGACCCTTCCGTCCATAAATTTAAGTTAGCTATTGCTGGGTGCTGTAGATGTGCCTTACCAAGCTACCTCTTAGCAGAAACATCTCTCGTCCACGACTCATCTCAATACATCATTTGTTACTTTAATCTACACATTTAATCTACATCACTCTCCTGTAACACCTCATTTAAAATGCTTCTATTCTCCTCTTTTCAGTTGCATCAACAGTCCAAGTTTCACTTCCACAAAGTTCCACCCTCCAGACAAAGGCTTTCAAAATTCACTTTCAGATATCTAGATTTGATGACAATATTTATAGTAAAAGCTTCCCTTGCCTATTTGCTTTGTACATCTCTGCTTATTTTACTTCCCAAATAACAGAAGTCTCCTACTTCCTTGACCTTTTCGCCTGCCAATTCGATGTCAATAGAGGATTCAGATTTCCTCTTCCTGCATTCCATTATTACTACCGGTACCATTATTAGACTTCCTACTAAAACCTAGCAGAAGCTAGAATTCTTGGCCGTCCGGTTTCGATTCCTACACAGTCAAGTATGCTAGCCGCTTCATTAAGATGATTATTAGTATTGTTTTAAGGGGCATAACATCTTGATTATTGGCCCCTAATGAAAAATGATTATGAAATGTAAACTTATGCTACAACGACTATTATTAACTATACTCTGATTTACGAAAGGTGTACGGTGAAGGCTGTCATCCGCTTGAATGGTGAGGTGAGGAGTGGAGACGAGAATGAGAACGGTCTCCATGGCAACAGCGAGCAATGTTGCCATGTATGCCGACATAGCAGGGAGCACATGGTTTGACTCAGTGTTCTACTGTGCCTTGACTCGTCTATGTCATTAGAGCGCGAGGCAGGGGGGCTAACTTCCCCAGTATTTTTACCTTCCTGCAAGCCTCTTGGAATGTTATGAGTCATGACCTGTCTCAGTGGCAACGCAGCATTTCCCCACGTGCTAGCTTTGACAGACGTTAGCGTTCATTAAGGGTAATACGGAGTATAGGATTATAACTAACTTACAGTACATACCGCACTAGAAGAAAAGAAAAAAGGAAAACAAAAGTCCTCAACCCTCGAAGAATAGAGACTGTGGGAATTGGAAGGGGAAGGAAAGGGGGGAAAGAGAAGATCCGCCCCAAAGGCATCGGAAGAATGGGAAAACTGACCCAGCCAACGAGCTTAAACAGTACTATAGAGAGGCAGGAGCGCCGCAAGACTGAAGCTACTTGAAACTGTGTACGCCATTTTCTCTGGAGTCAAGGGAAAGGGGGAGGAGCTATGCCATATGTTGAAGTATCAGAGCAGGGCCTGTTGGAACATTAATAAGAAACATATTTACGACAAATTATGAAGTCCAATCACTTCTTAAACATTCAGAATAGTTTCAAGTTACAACAACAGTGCTGTAGGCTATTTACACTGCTCAATTGTAATTACTGTCCCTTAAATAGAATCGGCTTTGTTAAAACTTGTCTCACTTGCCGTCCTCTCATTGGAGAGGACTTTTCTCTTATTGCATGGTATACTCTGCAAGTGAAGTAATACTTCAATATATGCCTTATCAGCTTCACATAATGCGATTCTTCACATGGTTCTACTGCAGTGAATAGGTGTTCAAAGGAAGAGAACAAACAACAGTTTATCTCACTTGCCGTCCTCTCATTGGAGAGGACTTTTCTCTTATTGCATGGTATACTCTGCAAGTGAAGTAATACTTCAATATATGCCTTATCAGCTTCACATAATGCGATTCTTCACATGGTTCTACTGCAGTGAATAGGTGTTCAAAGGAAGAGAACAAACAACAGTTTAACCTTGCCTTGGTCTCTAATTCGAGCGAGATATATTTGCAGTTTTTTTTCCTTTCTTTTCATTCAAGATATGAGCATTACTCCTGAAAACACATTCTGCTCAAGTCATCGGATGTATTATACAATGAGTTGCCCACATCTTTGCATTTTATGAGACCACACTTTGCGTCATTATTCATTGTCAGTAGAACACCTAAGCATTCCACACATTTGATTTTCTTCTACACATTTCGTACAACAGGACCTGCAACATATTGTACCACTTGATCACTGAAAATCGAAAGGGTTTCAAAACACTCTACATAGTCAAGTTCACTTAGGCCTACATCAACATTAATTACAATAGGCTGCATAATGGGAGGACAGCCTATCATCTGTCATCAGCCCAAGGCTGCAGGTTCGAAACCTGGCGCAGTCAGCTGGCATTTGAGGGTGCGCAAATGCGAGGTAGCCGTGTCAGTTCATTTACTGGCACGTTAAAGATCCCCTTCGGGGCAAAATTCCGGCACCCCGGCGTCTCTAAAAGCCAGGGTAGTTAAAAGGGACGTAAAACCAATAACATTATTATTATTCATCTGTCATCACATTAGCTTTAGGGGAAGAATCAATTTGAGCAATTAAGCATTTCCGAAATGAAGCTTTGAATTCTAAGGCATTGGGATGTTTCTGTATTTTTCAACGGGAACCTGGAACAGAAACAATTCCTTCTGTTACGGTACCAGTACGAATATATATCGTATACCGTATAGGCCTGTATCAGACATTACTAGAAAGCAATGGAGACCAGATGTTCTGGAAAATTGCTAGTAACATCCTTACTGTATCCGTGCAGTGAAGTACATTATTAGCACATTTAGGCTATACTTATGTAAAATATATCCGTTGTTTTATTGCTTCGATTAGTACAGCCGTACGTTAAACATACAGCAGGCATCGCTGCGGAAATTAATATACAGTAGATTTCAACCTAGTACCACAAACGACAATAAAAATCACAATTCACTGAACTCTTCCCTCGCAATCAGCTGACTGAATGTTTTGACTCGATGACTCCGGAAAACATGGCGGACGTTCTTACCAATATCTTCCGCTAAGAGCGCTGTGAACGGTCCCTTAGCCTCTCTATAGTATCTTTAAAGCTCGTTGGACCCAGCTCACAAACCTATCTGGGTCACCAGCTCCCGAACTCATCAGCCGTAAGCCCTTGAGGGTGTAGCACTATCTAGAGTGCACCGTAAGTGGCGGGCCTACACACACCCCCTGTCTTATTTAGGGCCTTGAGCAGAAGACAGGCGATGCCGTGAAAATAAAAGAAGTGGTCAGACCCCTCTATGAATGAGGGTATCAGGAAAGATGAGACAAGGGTCAATGAGGGTTGACAATTGAAAGACACACTAGGCCTCAGATACTCTAATATCGTCGGGGTCATGTGTGAACAAGAGTTGACCAAAGAACGTCGACAGGAAAGATAACAGAGGAGGCGGGCACAAGTAGTGGAAGCAATGCTGGACTCAGCTTAGGTCCCGTGGTCACCAACCCACGTCCCACAAGTATTGTGCCCCTGGGGGATGTGTAGAATCTGTCCGATTACTGTCTGTGACGGCTGTTCTAGTGTGTGTATTTGTAACTGCGGTGAGGATCTTTGTAGAGGTGACACTGGCCTTAATCTACGTACTACCCTGACATTCACCTGGGAAACACCGAGCACCACATCTAGTATTCCTGATGTAGGAAATAAACCCAACTCTTCTCAGCGGTTTCGGTGTCATCCTGAGCTTCTGTGCCCAAGATCGTGGGTTCAAACCCGGCCGAAGTCGTCGGATTTTTTACGAGCGTTAAAATCCCTCGGAGGGGAAGTAAAGCAGGCGGGCCCATGTCAGATTTAAGATGATGTTTATGATAATTGTTGTTTTAAGGGGCCTAACATCTAGGTTATCGGTCCCTAATGATCTGGGTGATAGCGAAAATGACAATGAAATGAAAACCAGAACGAAAATTAAGTGAGACGGTAAGTACTTACAAAAAGGAACTCAGATTAACTCACAAAATGTTCTTACAAAGGGAAATGTAGAACGAAAAGATTCACAAAAGGAATAAATTGAAAAATACGCACAAAATGTAGGCTAGGTTCAAAATACGTACAAAATGCAATGTAGAGTCGAAATACTTACAAAATGCAATAGAAATTCAAAATACTTACAAAATGCAAATGAGATCGAAAATACGTACAAAATGCAATTGAGGTTCAAAATACGTACAAAATGCAATTGAAATTGAAAATACACAATCACAATTACGCAATTAACACCGGTTATCAGACAGCTTCTACACACACCCTAAGTACACGGAGCTACATGACCGCTTTTGACGCAGATTGAAAGATCACATTTCCAATCCAAAATATTCACAAAGTGCAATTGAAATTCAAAATACTTACAAAATGCAATTGAAATTGAAAATGCGTACAAAATGTACAGTAGATTCAAACTACTAATTTGGATTGACAATACTTACAAAATGCAATCCATGTCATAGATTTCTGGCGTGTAGAAGAACCTTCCACTAATTATACTTTAGTGAAGCTAAATTATAGGTTAGATTTGACTAACGCTCTTAAGTTCCAAGGTTCGTCACCGGGAACCGACTGCGGTGGCATCTAGTAACCAAGTTCACAACTAGTTGTTTACAGCAGTAATTGGTAGAAAAAAGTAGGAACTACTTGAAAATTGAATGTCTGCAGTCCTCACCTGAATTACAGATAACACACACTAATACAGCCATCACAATTAACACCGGTTATCGGACAGATTCTACACACACCCAAAGTACACGGAGCTACATTACCGCTTTTGACGCAGTACCTAAACTGAGGAACCTACCAACTCTTCTCAGTTTTGCCTTATGAGTCTGAGTGAATCCTGTCCCAACCCTCAGACCAGAATTAAATTTCTCGGCTGAGCCGAACCTCCGTGGTGACAGCCAAGGATGCTAATCACTTAGCACGAGGTGGATTAAATGAACTAATTTATTCAAACTCTGAATTTTTTCACCAAGGGCCTGCAGATGAGCCAGCTTTGTGTTCCTACGTGAAATCCCACACAAGACCAGGGCTGGCATGCGAAATTAAATGCATGGATGTGGGGGCGAAAATAATTTAATTTCGCCGTGAGCGCGATATTCGGGAGCGAAATTATAATGATTGTCGGCGCGTAATTAAATCAAAGCGAAACTTAATTTGAAGCGAAATTATTTCGTTACAGACTTAATTTCCCTCCCGGCGCGAAATAAAATTTCCAAACGGTATTTAGTTTTGAACCCGGTGTGAATTTAAAATGCATGAAACATTTAATTTCGTTGTAGAATTTTATTTCGCGCCAGGAGTGAAATTAAAAGTCAGTAATGCATTTAATTTCGCGCCAGGAGCGCAATGTTATACCATTGAACAATTTAATTTCGCGACGGTAAATTAAATTGATAATACATTTCGTTTCGCATGCCAGCCCTGCACAAGACACGGCATAACCCTAGAAAAAATGCTGAGTTTTAATTCACTGGCCGTGAAAGCCAATAGGCTATACCATCTTTTTGAACTGAGGTATGTTTCAATTTTAATTCTTGCTCCGCCACACGTGGCAGCATGCTGTTCGCGAAATGTAGTGTTCTTAAGAAAGGGGGGACCGGTTAAGTTATTGCGAACTGTCAGGCAATGTTGGGAGACTAAAGAGCGGACATCCGAGGTTGAGGGCTCGTTAACGGCACGCGAGTCGACGGCACGTTCCACCACACCGATAGTGTGAGGTAGTCGAGGGGGGGCTGGGGGAAATAATAATCAGTCTTGCGCACAGACTGAGAACGGTGATTACCAAAGCTAGTTATCACCATCCCAAATCATCGGTTGAAAGAATGATATTGCCAAGATATTTGCGTGGCCGTAGATTCACAGGCATTGGAAACCAGATCAGAGAGCATTTTCACGAAAAGCAAAGCAGTTCTGAGTTTACCAAGGTTATCTGTGAAACAGATCTAGGTTGGTTGGTTCCTCAGTTTAGGGGCTGCAACAATGCGGTCATGAAGCCCCGTGTACTTTGGGTGTGTGTAGAATGTCTGATAACCGGTGTTAATTGTGATTACTGTATTAGTGTGTGTTATCTGTTTTTAATTCGAGTAAGGATTGCAGACATAGAATTTTCCAAGTAGTTCCTACTTTTGCCGCCAACCGCCACCGTCAACGACTAGACTACTAGTTCAGAACTTGGCTACTAGACACCACCGCAGTCGGCTCCTGGCGACGAACGTAGGAACCTTAAGAGCGTTGTTTTAAACTTAACCTATATAATTTAACGTCACACAGGTGTAATTAGTGGAAGATTCTTTGACATGCCAAAAATCTTATGACATGGGACCGCCGGCTTTACTTCCCCTCCGAAGGAAGGCATACTGAGGGATTTTAAGGCTCTAAAATAATCCGACAACTTCGGTCGGGTTTGAACCCGCGATCTTGGTCATAGAAGCTCAGGCTCAGCATGCTACCAACTACGCCACCGAAGCCGCTACACACAGATAATCTAACACCTTTGCTCTTTGCCAATTGTTGAAAACCACCTATCCAATGACTTGCAGAAATTGGAAATATAGAAGGCCAAACATCTGCATGGAAGACATCCTCATGAAATAAGTCGAGCCCATGTCGACATGAATGCGTCGAACTTTCGGCTGACTGCGGGGCAGATCTTCCCTGAGATGGAAGGATTTATGTTGTCAATTCAAAACCAAGACCCCCCTAATAGAAACTATCTCGAGGCCATCAGAGATCCGTCAGTTAGTGACGATAATAATTTCGCAATGGGTGTCAAGTCTCTGAAAGTATTCAACATAAAACTGGATGCACGCAGCTGTATAATATAAGCACAGGCATGATAATGTATCAAAAATCCTGCTCCAAGAACCAGCTAGAAAATTCCAACTTTTAAAACAGAACAAGGTTCCGTATGCCTACCAGTATGTTCTAGACTCTAGAGGACGTGGCTGAAAATGAACATCTCAGACTGTATTGGGATCGAACTGTGCTCACCGAAAGGACAGTGAAACATAATAGGCCTAACATAGTGATTTTCAAGGAAGTCACGCTGATTAATGTTGCCATTCCGAATACGCACAACGTGCAGGCAAAACGCGCTGAAAAAGAGTCCAAATATTTGGAGCTGGTAGAGCCTATCAGGAAGCAATGGCAGGTCAAGAGAGTTCGTTTGTACCAATAGTCATCTCAAGCACTGGTGTGGTTCCTCAACATCTTCTGCGAGGGCTATAAGAGCTTGTTCTGGACACTAACTTGCAAACATTAATACAGAATGCAGTGATATCGGCTACAAGTAGGATAAATTATCTGAGAATAGTTAGTTATTGAGGATTCAAGGGGCGGAACAGGGATTTCATTTGCCCCCTGTTTGTATTAGTGTATTAGAATAACATCTCGATGAATTCGGGCTGCAAAACAAAACGAAGCATACCCGAAGAAGTTCCACTTTCATCAGCCTAATGCACTCCGGCTATACACAGCCTACTTCCAGTCGATCGACCAGGTCAGAGAATGGAATGAATGAAGCCCCCACCTAGCGGCGAGGATATGAACTGTGCCGGCTGCCGAAGCCAGTCGCACTCCCCTGGGGAAATGATTAAATGAATGACAGATGAAAGGAAATGATAGTGGAGAGTGTTGCTGGAATGAAATTGTGACAGGGAAAACCTGAGTACCCGGAGAAAACCCTGTCTGCCTCCGCTTTGTCCAGCACAAATCTCACATCGAGTGACCGGGATTTAAACCACGGATCCAGAGGTGAGAGGTCGGCGTGCTGCCGCTTAAGCCACGGAGGCTTGAATCCCGCTATCAAATGGCCTTATTCATAATTTCCAACGTGGTGGGTAATACCCACCTTGATTTGCTAGCAGATTCCATTTCATACACAGTCCATACTTACTTTTTTTTTTTTTTTTCAGATTAAAACTTAGGACCCATTTTCGAATTTTTGCTATCGTCTCCTGACCAAAAGACCTGTTCTTCCTGAAGACCAGTTTGGTTCCTGGAGTAACGTAGGTGCAAGGGATCCCGTATTAACTCTGAAATGTTTATCTTGGAAGAGATACTAAGAACAGGTAAGATAGGATACTTAAATCAATCAGGTACTTAAATCAACCGCATCACTTAGCCGGACAGGACTGAAAATTAAATTAATTTAGGGAATAGCTTCTTTTGGAGCGGGGCTAACAGTTGTGACGCGAACTATCCAGGATTCTACTTGTCAAACGGTGAGACATGACTGCACGCCAACAGGATGTTCCAGCTTGACGTCCATTGCTTCTTAGGCCTCGCGCACGGCATAAAGGAAACTTATTGATAATTTTAATAGTACTTCCCGTGTAAAACCACAGCTAAAATTTCGCGTGTGGCTTCAATTGACAAATATCGTGCGTGGAAACAAAAATATTATGGTGTTTTGATTAGAGCTCGTTGACAGATTCCAAGCGAGAATCGTAAATGAATCCTAGTCGAAGCGATCCAAGGTGTTGGTTGGTTCCTCAGTTTAGGGGCTGCGACAACGCGGTCATGTATCTTCGTGTACTTTGGGTGTGTGTAGAATCTGTCTGATAACCGGTGTTAATTGTGATGGCTGTATTAGTGTGTGTTATTTGTGAGTCAGGTGAGGACTGCAGACGATCAATTTCAAGTAGTCCCTACTTTTTCAGCTAGCTGTGATATTTGCTACTAGATGCCACCGCAACTTGAAGCTGGTGGCTAACGTTTGAAGTAATATAGCGTTCATAAAATCTAACCTACTAAGTTTGGCTTCACGCAAGTGTAGTTAGTGGGAGGTTCTTTTACATACCATAGACCTATGGCATGGGCTTTACTTCCCCTCCGAAGGATTTTTAACGCTTTTAAAAGATCCAAGGTGGCGTGAGTAGTTTAAAAGTGCCTGCCCTGGAAGCAGCAGATTCGGTTTCAAACCCGGACTGCTATCTCATTTTCAAATCGTACTAAACAGTAATGAAAATGTTTGAGATGGTTCAGCTGCAACCAACTCATTAATGTAATTAACTCCGAACTACGTATATGACCTCCAGCTATTTCAACTCTGCCAATTCATGCCTCTCAGCTAATGATCCATGAAATAAATGAGCAGCGATTGTGAAAAATTACTATATCGCCTGACTCCTGTAATTACTCCAAACTAAGAACTCATTTACCACCAGCTATCACGAAAGCTTAGATCTGGACGCAAGAATCTTGGATCAGTATTCTAAATGGAAAATTGTGAGTGTAAACATAAGATGCGAATGTACAGCAGTTCATACCGTCAGGGAAGATGACCTCGTTGTTCCGCCCCTTAAAACTAAAATGACATCTTCCTCGCGAATGGGTCACTTAGGACCACGCGGAATCAACATTTTGCGAGCTTTCCTCCTTGCCCAACAGTTCTTCATTTTCACTGGCGGTGGTAATCTCTGTTCCTCCGTCGAGATACGACGTGCTGGTCTCCTCCAATTTCCTCAAATCCCCTTGTGTGGACAATTTTCCTTATTACGTCTCTATCCTGGAGATTCGGTGATCCTAACTCACTGAGGCCTTTCTCCACTTTGATCTCATGTGGTTGATTTGTAGAAATTTGTGTATTCAGAAAGTAAGTCTGGTATACTTCATTCGTTCTAAATGACTCAAAAATTGAATTCGGTGCAGTCTATAAATAGATAAATAAATAATAATTAAATATACAGATAATTAAATAAATAAATAAATAAACACACAAATAAATTAAGCAATAAGCTCCATTCCCGGGAAAGTCTCACGAAATTTCATTTAAAACTGGACTTCAGATTTCACCTAACCCATAGAATGAACTCATCGATACTTGGTTGGTTACTGTGCCCGTCTGTCCACCTGGGATGGACAGGCGGCCATGCGAGGCAGCATGAGCACAATGTCAGCACGAGATCTATCTCAGGGCGTCCTGGACTGGGCTATATAATTACTACACACTGCTCCCATGCTCCCCGTAAAGGATAAGGGAAGACTTCACAACACAACAGAATGTGAGAACACATGTTAAGATTCATCAATTCACCAAATATTTATTCACCAAACATTGCCTGCTGGCAACAACAAGAAAAATAATGATCACTTCCTGTTTTGATTATACATATCTGAAAATAAATCATAGTCTCTTCTTAAAAGTCCGTTGGTTTGACTATGTTTGAAAAATACACACAACGTTTTTTAACTCTATACATGCGAGATTGCATAATTACTCACGACACGAAAAAGAAATATTTAAATTTAACTTATTTGGTTTCAGTTTATATTGTAGTCCAATATCATTTCACATATGTACATTTATTATTTACAACATCTTGAGGTTGTTTCACACCCGCGTTTCACTATTACGTCGAAAACACATAATTCAGAATGCCACTTATTAGCGCGGCCTGTCAAATTACATTATTTTGACAATTAACTTTATCACAGCAGTTATTTACCTCAAGGCAAAAATAGTAACAATAATAATTATTGTCGGCTTTATCAAAAGTGGGCTCAGATATCTCCTAATAATTTTCATGATTATATTATTTAATGAGAGGATATGCCACACTGAACATGAATTAAATACTAGCCATCACAAAAATCGGCTTGAGGTTGGACGTGACGTCATTACATTTATAACAAATCACTGATCTTATTTTAGTGTATTTCATGGGAATGCTTAGTAATGGGACTAACATTTGAAGCACTGTTATCACTATGGGACAGGATATCACTCCCGCATGCTCCCGATTTATTGTCAAAGCAAGCAGTATTATGTGGAACAGGATATCACTCCCGCATACATCCACTCATTCGAGGATCAACACCTCAATCTGAACTAACTTTAGAAAAGTGCATTGACACATAATTATCATTCTTAAACTTCATTTCAGAAATATCCAATAATATTTGAAGAACGTGAGATCCCAGATTTTTACACCATCAAACAATTGTTTATAACCATAAATCAACATATTTATCATAATCATTTATTATCATTATTATCCTCGTGAAATATTACTTTCATTGTCCTAATACGAATTTGTAGAGATTATTATTATTATAATAATCATCATTAGAAAATATTTTCTGGTATTCAGAAAAATAATGCAAATGCATCTCATGTGTCACAATTCTACTGCATTTTATATACAGTAAATGGGGTAGAACATACCATATTATTTATTATAATTAAGAGTGGAAAATGTTGAGGATCCACCTCACCTACAAGTCTAAGCGACTAAAATAAATATAAGCCTAGTCTATATGCAACTAACTATAATAACAACGAAGATTATTAATTATTAGGAAATTGAATCTGTTTAGCGGAAATTATGGAAATTCATGGCCCAAGAATAAGAATAAGATCTACATAAGTCAGAAGATGTTCTGTGGCGGTTGGTCATCCCTCGGTGCGGATCGAACCCTGGCACCACGGACCCGTGATGACTGTACGCTAGGAAATGGACATATCGCAGCATTCGCCTCACTCTTCGTCCTAGTCCACAGAAATATACCCCTGACGGCATCGCTCCGGGTCCCCATCCGGCAATCCTGGTATCGTTCCCCCTCACATAGCGCCACTCGAGCCGCTCTTCATGTTTGAACAGTGGGGCAGTGACGTCACCATCTTATGGGGTCGTTCTAAACTATTCCACAAATGCACACTCGATATTCTGACAATGCAACCCAGAGTTTTTGGAATGTTCACTTATATTGACTGTCACAAATATGGTCGGGTCGATCTTACAGGGCTAGATGATAATATTCTCTGGCTAGAATGTCTCAACTAAGCCTGATCTAGTTCTGACACGAAATTTCCAATATATAACATAGGCTATCAGGATCGCTCACTACCACTCTGCATTCAGTTATAGGCTAGTTCGACTTTGACACAATTCCAGTTTATAAAATAGTGCGCACTGGGTAGAAGTTTACACACAGTAAAATTGTCAGTCACTTGCGTGAAACAAGTCCACACTCACATACCTGTAATTCCAGAAGTATTCTCATAACGATGAATTTTCTCAATCACTACGATAATAAGTTTCGTGGAACACAATGACATTTTACTTTTCACTCACTGGTGCGAAAATAAGACTATGTCCTCCTGACACAGCATCGGAGTGGCATGGAGACGTTATTGTGAATGCCTAGCCTCGCAGAGTAATTGCACAGTATATCAACGTAGCATAACAGCGTAGCGACGAGTGAACACAATCGACCAGCTTATCCGCACAGACAGATGAAAGCAGACAGGTAACCTGGCCTCCAAAGAGCCGGTTTATACACAGCCACAAGGTCACATATCGATGGCTGTAGTTTCATTACGTAATGCGATATCTCCTCTTCTATTGGTACTCACCGTAGAATATTCTGGAAGGTTATTGATATGAATAGAAACTTCGTGAATAAACGGAAGAATTATTCCAAATATAATTCTGAAGTGCTGGTGCCTTCCTCTTCTTTATCCAAATGCAAACAAGCATATTGAGTTCCGACATGTTCTGGCTGTACTCAGACCACGCGCCTCTTTCAAATCATGGCGAGTCAACAGCTTTCCGCAGCCTTGATGACGTCTCAGCGCGCTCAATTCAAATCACGCCCTCATCCATTCCGTTGTACAAGGGCACATTACTTCGTTTGCAAGCTGCGAAACAACGTGGTCATGTAGCCCCGTGTACTTTGGGTGTGTGTAGAATTTGTCTCATAACCGGTGTTAATTGTGATGGCTGTATTAGTGTGTGTTGTCAGTGGTTCAGGTAAGGATTGCAGACGATCAATTTTAAGTAGTTCCTACTTTTGCTACCACGACACATAGCTGCAAACTTGGCTACTAGAAGCCATCGCAACCAGTACCTGGCGAAGAACGTTGGAACCAATACAGCGTTAATCAAATCTAACCTACAAATTTAAGCTTCACACAAGTGTATTTAGTGGAAGGTTATTTTACATGCCATAAATCCATGACATGGGCCCGCCGGCTTTACTCCCCCCCCCCCCAAAAAAAAAGAAGGCATACTGAGGGATTTTTAACGCTCTTAAAAATCCAACGATTTCGGCCGGGTTTAAACCAGCCACCTTGGTCATAGAACATCGATACTTAGACAAACAACCTCTGATGATTTTGAACAAACCTCTCAGGTAAATCATTTCAAATTTTGAGAGGTAATCATTCAACAGTCCGGATTAAATCGTGAAGCAAACAAAGAGAATTACAAATATATTTTATAAAAAGCCGTGTATCTTCCGGAGTTTCACCCAATTTGGTACACCTAGGATAAAACCCCAGACCAAACACGGTGAAACCTTAAAGGTTTACTTGACTGTGAGGGTCAATATTACATGCTCGTATTTTAGTACCTCTATAGGGAGGAGATAATGTTCTACAACGTACAGGGTTATTAACCATTCAACATTTGAATGCCGCTGAGCGTGGCTGCGCCAGCTTTTGTTTATTGTAGCATGAGCCCCCGGGGCGAAGCGGAGGACACAGCGATGACAGAGTGCAGTCTACACACAAGTCAAGCAGCACTGCGTCAGATAAGCGTCACAGGAGTTCATGTTACCACGAACAGTTAAACGATGACAGGCTACTGTACCTGTCAACGAAGCAGGCTGACGTGTAACAAACCAAATAAACAAAGAATAGTTCCCATCTTGACCGCCGGCAGTCAATTCATGAAAGGGTAATAACACAAATGTTTTAAGAGATTTCATGCGCATGCATTATTGAAAGTATATAGCTTGCAGCATTGGCATAACAATTAAAAGAGAAACTCATCAAGTTTTATGAGTCTGCTTGCTACAAAATTTCAATGTCCCTTCCTCGCGCCACACGGCATATATCGATACGGTAGTCCCACTCCGACCACACACGCTGGTGGATATCCTGGTCAATTTTAGCTACAGCTGCATGGATCCGATTCCTCAGTTCAACAAGTGCAAACCTGATAGCGTCAATTATTGTCATCATGTGTCAGGTGCATATCGGTGTCTTATGCGCTGGCCTCCCCGGTCGCCTGATCTGATCCCGTGTGATTTCATTTTATGGGGGTTTATCAAAGATGAAGTTTGTACAGGGTCTTTCATATAAAGTAATAAGAGTGCCAAGAGGCGGATTTGTTATCCGCTGCAGCGGTGACCTTGGCCGAGCATGTGGCGCCCCGTGGCCCCCCTGCTTTAAGCGTGTGTACAATCCTATATGAAATGTTACCAAATAAAAGATGCTGGAAGTGTCGTCCTTCCTGGGTTATACAGGCATTGTATCCGGTAACCACAATCAGGCTGACGCGAGTGAGTTCTGGCACTAATTTTTTTTAGGTAGATTTCATTAGAAAGCTAACTATTGCAATGGGTACCATGTTTCGACTTCCGGAAAATTTCGACATATCTTCACGTTTCACATCCCCTAGACCCCAAAACCACCGTCAGTTAAAAAGTTTATATATAAGTTATGTATATATATATATATCACTTTCTTGTGGACACGATAACTACCGCAATTTTGCACCAATCAATTTGAATTTTTTACATAATATGTATCCCTATAAAATCTCGGTCGAGTTCGTTAATGGGCACAATCGGTCGACGGGGGTAATAATGGGGGTCTTTTTTCGAAAAAGTGAAATATCGCTATAACTCTCTTAATATTTGAAATATCGAATCCATTCAAAGTTCATACTATGTGTCGAATAAGTCCCAAACATTTATGTTTGAAGAGTTTTTTGATAGAGCCAACCATTGACCAAAGGGGTGGGAAAAAGTGGGATTTTCGGGAAACATTAATAATATCTCTCTTAATAGGCGCAATATCAAAACCGTACAAAATGGACAATATTCCCCTAATAATTACCTAAAACTTTTGTCTGAAAGAAATTTTGATATGACCCACCATTACGCCAAGGGATGAGAAAAATGATTTCGGAATTATAAGAAAATGCCAAGAGCTATCAGAGGTTGCCATGGCAACACTACTAAATTGATGAGGGATGAGCCATCAGACGTTGCCATGACAACGCACTTGCACGAGATCAGATTCAGATTTCCATCTGACTAAAGTGTGAAGCGGCTTCGGTGACGTAACTGGTAGTATGCTGAATTTCTATGCCCAAGTTTGCGGGTTCAAAGCCAGCCGAAGTCGTCGGATTTTCTATGAGCGCTAAAAATCCCTCAGTAGTCTTTCCTTTGGAGGGGAAGATCCAACGTTCGTTGCGAGTTGCTGGTTGCGGTGGCATCTCGTAGCCAAGTTCAGAGCTAGGTATCTGGTAGCAACATTAGGAACTACTGCTTGAAATTGACCGTCTGCAGTCCTCACCTGAATTACAGACTAATACAGCCATCACAATTCACACTGTTTATCAGACAGATTCTACACTCACCCATAGTACACGGGGTTACATGACCGCGTTGTCGCAGTCCCTAAACTGAGGAACCAACCAAAATCTCTGCGGGAGATATAATTTTGCGTGAAGAAGTAACAGACCGTTACAAGAAGGTTACCGTCCCCATACATAAGACAATAAAATGTTTAAAATATGCATAAAATGACGAAAAACAAAGTTAATTAAGCTCCAATTATAAAATACTTTCTCGCAATAAATGAGGTCTGATCCTTCTACGAAAACTTGCATATTCTGTGCATTTTCGCCAATCCCCAAGTTTGCCCGATGAAATCTACCTCCGCCTTCCGGCGTGCCGAGAGGACTTTTTATTTTTTATTGATCACTGAGCCAGTAGTGTCAAAATTATTTTCAATTACGTGAATCAGGAAATTGCTGAACTTATGCCATCACGTACCCGCCAAGCCAACTCTTACTTAAAATAAGTTTTACATAAAAAACAAAAGTCCTCTCGGCACGCCGGAAGGCGGAGGTAGATTTCATCGGGCAAACTTGGGGATAGGCGAAAATAGGCAGAATATGCACGTTTTCGTAGAAGGATCAGACCTCATTTATTGCGAGAAAGTATTTTATAATTGGAGCTTAATTAACTTTGTTTTTCGTCATTTTATGCATATTTTAAACATTTTATTGTCTTATGGGGACGGTAACCTTCTTGTCATTTGGGGTACATTTTTGTACTTGTGGTCACACTGTTCTTATGCAAGGTTTCGACACTGATGTGTAACTATGTAACGGTCTGTTACTTTTTCATGCAAAATTATATCCCCCGCAGAGATTTTGGTTGGCTCCTCAGTTTAGGGGCTGCGACAACGCGGTCAAGTAACCCCGTGTACTTTGGGTGAGTGCAGAATCTGTCTGATAAACAGTGTGAATTGTGATGGCTGTATTAGTCTGTAATTCAGGTAAGGACTGCAGACGGTCAATTTCACGCAGTAGTTCCTAATGTTGCTACCAGATACTACCGTCAACGACACCTAGCTCTGAACTTGGCTACGAGATGCCACCGCAACCAGCAACTCGCAACGAACGTTAGATCTTCCCCTCCAAAGGAAAGCATATTGAGGGATTTTTAGCGCTCTTAGAACATCCGACGACTTCGGCCGGCTTTGAACCCGCGAACTTTGGCATACAAGTTCAGCATACTACCAGTTACGTCACCGAGGCCGCTTCTCACTTAGTCAGATGGAAAACTAAATGTGATCGCGTGCAAGTGCGTTGTCATGGCAACTTCTGATAGCACATCCCTCATCAATTTAGTAGTGTTGTCATGGCAACCTCTGATAGCTCTTGGCATTTTCTTATAATTCCGAAATTATTTTTCTCATCCCTTGGCGTAATGGTGCGTCATATCAAAAATTCTTTCAGACAAAAGTTTTAGGTAATTATTAGGGGAATATTGTCCATTTTGTACGGTTTTGATATTGTGCCTATATTATAAATGTTTCCCAAAAAAAAAAAAAAAACTTTTCCCCACCCCTTTGGTCAATGGTTGGTGCTATCAAAAAACTCTTCAAACATGAATTTTTGGGCCTTATTCGACACATAGTATGAACTTTGAATGGTTTCGATATTTCAAATATTAAGAGAGGTATAGCGATATTTCACTTTTTCAAAAAAAAAAAAAAAAAAAAGCCCCCCATTTTTACCCCCGTCGACCGATTGTACCCATTAACGAACTCGACCGAGATTTTATAGGGATACATATTATGTAAAAAAATCAAATTGATTGGTGCAAAATTGCGGTAGTTATCGTGTCCACAAGAAATTGATATATATATATATATATAAATTATATATTAACTTTTTAACTGACGGTGGTTTTGGGGTCTAGGGGATGTGAAACGTCAAGATATGTCGAAATTTTTCGGAAGTCGAAACATGGTACCCATTGCAATAGTTAGCTTTCTAATGAAATCTACCTAATACGATTTTGCAAATGATTACTGTCTCACCATGTTAGCATCTGAGGTTCAGACTGGCGACTGATCACCTGCACAATTATTGCAAGGTCAAGTATGTACTACGCACGCGCTTCCAATACTACAGCATGGGGCCGTGGCGCGCCACAAGCTCGGTCAAGGCCACTGCAGCAGCGGATAACAAAACCGCCGCTCACCGCTCTTACTTTATATGAAAGATCCTGTGTACCACCCATGCCAGCTAATCTTGTTGAACTGAGGAATCTGATCCATGCGGCTGTAGCTAAAATTGACCAGGGTATGCTCCAGTGTGTGTGGTCGGAGTTGGACTACCGAATCAATATTTACCACGTGGTGCGAGGAGGGCACATCAAGAATTTGTAGCAAGCAGACTCTGAAAACTTGATGTGTATATCTTTTAATTGGTATATGGGTCAATGCTGTAAGCTATATAGGCTACTTTCAATAACGCATGTGCATGAAATCGCTTAATTCATTTGTACTAACCCTGTACTTCAAAGGACTAAAGAGGGGTGTGTCAAGCGCCTACTGATGAGCCTAATTTGGTGCACCTGAAATAAAAGCCACAACATACATCAGCAACCCCTAGAAGATTTTCTGGAGTTATCCCTTAGAGTGTCAAGGGGCCGGGCCGATCTATCGGTCTAATTTTTAAATTTTAGAATTTTGTCTGATAACCTATGTTACTGTGATGTCTGTACTAGTGTGAATATGTCATTGAAGTAGGAATTGGGCAGGAAGCGGCCACGGCCGTAAGTTAGGTACCATCCCGGCATATGCCTGGTGTAGAAGTTTGGATACCAAGGAAAACCATTTCCACGATGGCTGAGGTAGGAGACGAACCCGCCTCTTCTCAGTTTTCCCTCATGAGGCTGAGTCTACCTCGTTCCATCCCTCAGACCAAAATTAAGATTTCTTGGAAGAGCCGGAAATCGAACTCTGACCTCCGGTTCGACATCCAAGAATGCTACCCGCTCCACTTTCTCACTTCTCATGAAATCACCCCTTGCCGAGCGAGAAACACTTGTAAGGGTTCGGAAGATCAATCGCATGCCGCTCGCTTTACAAACCACTGGGACTCCGTTGGTCGATGGACCTATAACGTCATATGAATAGGAATAGAAGAGAAGAGTTTATATCCACTATACCCTTCACCTTCTTGGAAATGCAACGATCACTCAGCGGCAGAATGATCTAGTGCGAGGACAGTATAGGAGACTCAGTTAAATCCGCAATATTAATGGATTGATATACCAAGGGAAAGGGTTTCAAAGAATTAATATAGAAATTAAAATACCCTACATATTGATTTTCTGAAAAACTGAGTTCAAATTTCATCTGGCATGGGTTGCCTAAATCAATTAATACTTAAAATAACATTTTCGAAGATATATGAATTCCTTAGTTTAGGGGCTGCGACAACTCTGTCATGTAGCCCCGTGTACTTTGGGTGTGTGTAGAATTTGTCTGATAACCGGTGTCAATTGTGATGGCTGTATTAGTGTGTGTTATCTGTGATTCAGGTAGAAGGACTGCAGACGATTAATTTTTTCAAGTAGTTCCTACTTTTGTGACCAAATGCTACCGTCCACCTACTTTTGCTACCAAATGCTACCGTCCACGACACCTGGCTGCGGACGTGGCTACTAAATGCCATTGCAGTCAGCACCTAGTGGCGAACGTTGGAACTAATATTGAGTTATCAAACTTACCTACAAATTTTAGCTTCCACAAGTGTAGTTAGTGGAAGGTTCTTTTTCAAGCCATAGATCTATGACATGGGACCGCCGACTTTACTTCCCCTCCGAGGGAAGGCATACTGAGGGATTGTTAACGCTCTTAAAAAATCCGACGACTTAGGCCGGCTTTGAAACAGAGTTTTGGTTGATAGGCCTACTAGTGGCACCAGGACTAAATCCGCGGTAACTTTTCTAAATATTAATAATAATAATAATAATAATAATAATAATAAGATTTGGTAAATCTAATAATATGCCTCCCCAACGCATCACCGAAATTCATGAGATTTCATAAATAGACCTACTTCACAAACAAAATACAACACAGGTTTCACAATTAGACCACTAGGTGGTAGCACTTGTTTTGAAATCCATAGTAAAGAGAAATTAAATAGATCAAAAAACGTTTTGCACATTGCCATGGAGCATTAAGCCTGCTCTACACAATATTGAGATCGGGAGTAAAGGCAGGCCATTCCATTCTGTGAACACCATTCTCCAGAAGAAAGGCATTGACAATGCTCAGTGCGGGCGAGTTATCGTACACGAAAGCGAAATTGGGGCCGAAATTGTCAGCATAGCCTTTCACTACAGGTGCCAGGATAGTATCCCTGTAACGTGTGCCTGTCATACACCCTGGGATCTACACGAGGAGTTCGACAACCATACATGATGCCACCCCAAAACATTGCACCTCCTCCTCCTCCCTGTTGGTATCTGTCTAGGATGTATTGGTCGTGCATACGTTCACCGGGTCGTCTCCACACTCGCACAGATCTATCCTCATTGACACAGCCGATATACACGCACGCAAGAACGACTAATGTGTGAGACCACTACGACTCTTAGCCAGCAATATGCAAAACTTGTTTTGATGTGCGTATTTGATTCAACATAACTGGTGTGATTTTCTTTTCGTATCCAGGATAGTACAATACTGTTATTTACAAATTTAAAACATATTTACAATATACACACAGATTGTGTACAAATCAAATTGATTTTGAGGCCCAGAATTCGGCAGTCATGATTGCAGGAGCATTTGCTGATACCAGGTCATCCAGCGTGCAGGCTTCAGGCGATTTCGGGTAGACTAAGAGGTGTTCAACTTATTTAATTTCTCCACATTCGCAGGTTGCATCTTCAGTAATGTAGCCCCATCGCCTCAAATTTTGTTTGCACCGAGTCACTCCAATTCGCAGTCTGTTGAAAGTCTTCCATGTCTGGTAAGGTAGTCGAAAACCAGCAGCCAGCTCTTCCTTTGGGTTTTGGCCATTAATTCCAGGTGTCCTGTTTCGCCATAGTTCTATACGGCGAGCGGAAGATGTTGCAATTGCTTCAGTTTTGATTAACTCGTCTCTGCAGAAAACTTATATTTCAAGTACTGCGGAGTTAACAAAGTCTCCCCTACTTGGCGGTACTACGGAAGAGCGAATATTCCTAGCAGGTATTGAAACAGTTCATTTTATTAAAGGAATGCTTGCCACGGTGGGTGAGTGGTTATAGTGTCGGACTACCAACCCCAAGATTGCAGGTTCGCCCCTGGCCATGGTAAGTGATTTTTGAAGGCGAAAAAAATCACGATACTCATGTCAAACGTTGTTGGCATGTTAAAGAACCCATTTGAATTCAGTAGGCCGTGTTCAATGGTAAAATTAATCTCGGGATTTTCCGCCAACACAAAGTTCCTCCATTCTCTACTTGAAAGCGCTGTAGTGTCAAGGAGCTTAGATATCTAACCTCCTTGACTTTCATAGCGTTCAAAGGAACGACGAAATTCGACATGCAAGCTACCCTCTGGGTGTCAATTAACAAAGCTTGCACCAGGCACCCGAGGCCATACGATATTATTATTATTAAAGGAATAGGCTATATATAGTTCGAAGCATCGCCACCTCTTGCTGATGGGTCATTGCAAGGAGTTTAGCGCTTGAGCTAAGGGATTCTTTGTGGTGGTCCAGTAGTGAGGTAGAAGGGAGCCTTGCACTATGGAGTTTCATATTTGTATAGATATTCTTTATAGATGGTCAGTTGTTCAGATATATATATATATATATTTGTTAAGAATGAAAGGTGTTATGTTTTAGAATGGATAGGATGAATAATGGATGATATGTTGGTTATGGGATGCTTGTTGGTTAAAAGAATATTGATTGTGTTGATGATAATACATGGGAGGCTGGTGTTTTTGTTTTAAAGAAATATAGAAGAGATGATGTGTGTTAAGGTTATTGGATGAGATGCTGGTTTGAAATACCATGGTTATGTGTTGATTATATCGGAGAGGATGCTTATTGTAAATGATGGTTAATATAGAATATGAAAATAGAGCATGTTTCCTTATAGTATTAATTACTACCGCCCCTGAAAAAATAGTAGAAACGTTTCAGTATCTCCATCACTTTCGACAACTAATTGACACTTTCCTTGAAAGAGAGTTAAGAAGAAAGCAAAACAACTGATTTATGACCATGACGGAAGAGAACGTTATAGAAGCGTTATAACCAAGTCTACAATTAAGAGAAGTGGGAACCATTTCCGGGGCAAGCAGAGCGGCACGGTACTGCGCTTGGAAACCAGTCAGTTCGCTCTTTGGAGTGAAATAATAGCAGAGTAAATCGACAAGGCCGCCCCAGCATCACGGTCTAGCAGGCTGCGCAGCGCCGCACCGGCCTCCAGCTTTTGTTATTACGATTTGTTTTGAAACTAGGACAAACAACGGCATCATTCCCCAGTTGGTCTCTTGAAATGATGATGAAGATAATTGTTTTAAGGGGCCTAACATCTAGGTTATCGGCCCCTAATGGTCTGGATGATAGCGTAAATGACAATGAAATGGAAATCATAACGAAAATTAAGAGAGACTAAATACGTCATTTAGTAAACATTGACCATTTGCAAATTAATAAGTTAGTTATTGTTGTTTTAAGGGGTGGAACATCGAGGTCATGTGTCCCCAATATGAATAACAGCAAACAAGTGTAATACATATGTCAGACGAGGCAGAAACCTCGGAAGAGTCGCAGGGATTATGTGGGTGAGGGCGTTAGGATTGACGATCTAAGGAATATATTAATGTCCTGTTTGGGAGAATAGGATCAGGGTTTGCTTACTTGGAGTAGATAAGATTGATACCGAGAACAAAATCTTTGAAACTGCAGCCAGTTCCGTATGTACATCAAATTAAGCATTCTGGAACCACCTGCCCCACAGTCAAAGATTTACTCTAGTGTGGGCTAAGGGACGCATTGGGCTTGTATCACAGCCGAGGAAGCGCAAGTCCCCAGTCGGATTGAAACGACTCACAAAATGGCGAGTGGAAATACTTACAAAAGGGAATTTAAAAGAATACTCACAAAAGGAATAGATTGAAAAATATGCACAAAATGTAGTTTAGGTTCAAAATACGTTCAAAATGCATTGTCGAGTCGAAATACTTGAAAAAATCCACAACCTGCTTCCAGTCTCCGACCGGGTCAGGAATGGAATGAATGAAGCCCCCATCTAGCGACGAGGATATGAATTGTGCCGGCTACCGAGGCCTGACGCACTCCTCTGGGGCAATGATTAAATGAATGACAGATGAAATGAAATGATAGTGGAGAGTGTTGCTGGAATGAAATGTTGACAGGGAAAACCGGAGTACCCGGAGAAAAACCTGTCTGCCTCCGTTTTGTCCAGCACAGATCTCACATGGAGTGACCCGAGTCGAAATACTTACAGAATGCAATTGAAATTGAAAATACACAAAGCAATTTTGATTGAATAAGGCCGGTTCAGATACAAAATACTCACTAAGTGCAATTGAAATTCAAAATACTTACAAAATGCAATTGAAATTGAAAATGCTTACAAAATGTATGGTACATTCAAACTACTCATTTGGCTTGATAATACTTACAAATTGCAATTTAGATTGAAAATACTCACTAAAATGTCTTACTCCTGCATTGAAAGACATACTAAAAAGCAATTTAGATTGTCAAATGCTCGCAAAATGCAATTTAGATCGAAAAGACTCACAAAATGCAACTTACATTGTAAATACACACAAAATGTAATGTAGATTCAAAAAATTTGCTTAAGATAATTTGGATACACAGGGAGCAATTAACAAAAACAGTGCGGGAATCTTAAAGAGAAAAGGAAATAGAATGATAAGAAATCTAGAGATCTGACCCATCGAAGAATGAGGGATCAGGAAAGATGAGACGGGCCAATTAAGGCGGGAAAGTGAAAGACGCCCTAGGCCTCGGATACTCTAATACCGTCGGGGTCGGAAAAGAACAAGAGTTAACCAAGGGAGGTCGATAGGAAAGAAGACGGAGAGGAGCCCGGCACAAGTAAGTGGAAGGAATGTCGGACTCAGCTGAGGTACCGTGGTCGCCAACCCTCGTCCCACAAGTCGTGAGCCCATGGGGGATCTCTTGAAATGAACCGGGTAATTTCAAGCAGGGCCGTAGAGAGCTAAGACGGGCCCTAAGGCTAGATTTCACGGGCCCCTTTATCGTTATTAGTCCCGTAACATTATTCTGGCATCAAGTTTACATTTTTATTGTATAGCATATGTAGTAGTCTGAAGCTTGATTTATGCATTTTTTGTGTGTTCTGCAAGCTGAAATAAGATTGTGTTTGACAAAAAGAATCCAGCTATGAACACAAACAGTGGATCGCCGAGAAGATTTCAATAATGAGGAAATTGAAACATTGGTATCTAATAGATGGTATATTGGCTTTCTCGGCCGGTGAATTAAAACTCAGCAATTCTTCTAGGTTTGTGCCGTGTCTTGTGTGGGGTTTCGCCTAGGACACCAAGCTGGCTCATCGGCGGGCTCTTGGTGTCCCCGCCCGGACCCCCACAGGAGTAACGAACTGCGCGCTACCTCCCTTTATATAGAGTGCAACTGCACTACTTAGCTGCGAGAACTAAAGGCTCAAGCAGCCATAACCTCCCTATGAAGGCTTCCAAAAAGATGTTTATAGTACGAGTTCTTGTTTTTTTTTCTTTTGTTATTGTAATTGTCTTGTTTCTCCCTTTTCTGTTATCTTTTGTTGTTTGTAATATATGTTTCTGACTCGATTAAATAAATAAATTGAATCAATATTAAAAATGGGTTCATTATTCCGTGAGTAAAGGGAAGGGAGGTCAGTGACCTGCTGTACTGTGTGATGCGGCGCGTTGTATAACTGTTCGCCATCAATTCGTCATGAAATTGCTTTGTTCTTTTTTGACGAATAGAAATTCACAGTAGGGGAGAGGGGGGCATGTTGTTACAATTTTCAAATTTTATTTTTTTAAACTGTTCTCCTGGAAGCTATTAGCCTGTTATGGCAGTGATAATGAAGTATCAGTATTTGGCTTTATATATGAAAAATGTGAAGACTGGCGTAAAAATATTTTCGGTATAAATAATTTTTCTTGTTAATGTGGTAAATTGTAACAACATGCCCCACAACGGGGCTAGTTGTTATATGCCATGGGTAAGTTGTTACACTCAACTTATTAATAAAATGCGACATAGTTGTAACTACAATCTTGTATTTTTAACTCGAAATAATATAACCGTCAACCTTGAAATACATTTACCACATTTCACAATTCTGGTTTTACGGCAGAATGCCCTTCCTGACGCCAACCTCATGGGACGAGTAAATGAAATATGAAATGAATGAAGATAAAATGAAACTGGGCAAGGATGTGGAAGGAAGCGGTCGTGACCTGTCAGAAAATACCGTCCCAGCATTTTCCTGGAGTTGAAAATGGGGAAACCACGGATAACCATTTCAAGGTCGGCAGAGGGTGGGGCTCGAACCCTCGTCTACCAAATTAGCAGAGAGCTTGGCCTATCGCTGCGCGTTAGCAAGCATAGCTATCACTGTCGGTATAGAGAAATAATAATGATACCGGTAATAATAATCAACTAGCAAATACGTTAATACGTTTATAGTAGAGCCGGATAGTTATGTGCTTAACTTTTCAGAAATATGTATTTATTTACGTGCTTAAAAGTGAAAAATATGTGATTAAATTTCCAAAAAAATTTCTTAAATTTGTATCAAATTTGTGTCCCCTAATTCCTCGAAATATAGTTGATTGTCCAGCTGCTTGAATAATCCATAATCCTGTCTACTGTACAAAAAATGTTCCCGCTTAACAGGCCGGGGCTCGCCTCAGTTTCCGAGTCCGTCTTACTGTACCGCAGATGCGCGATACGAAATCATATATATGCTGTTTTCGAATTTCATTCTAAAGAGCAGAAAAAAAGGTCACATCAGAAACTTTCATAGCAATCTGTCAATATTCACAAGTTTTGCAGACCTCTGTAATTTCAAGTAAAATTTCCTTTCAAGGTAAGGACTATTGGAGGCTTAATGAGACTGTTGACTCCAGTCCCCCTGCTATACTTAATGACCTGGGAATTCCTGTTCGAAATACAATACAGAGACAAGGGTGCATTCTATAAATAGATAAGCCAATTACTGGAATTGCCAAGAGTCGAAAATGTGGGCAGCAATCATCTAAGGAGTACAATATACCACCAAATATAGGAAATATGTACTTATGAATAAATACACCAGAATATGTATTTATAAAAAAACTGCAAAAACATGTAAATAAAAAGAAAATATTTAGTTAATTAAAAATATTAAAACACATAACAATCCGGGCCTTAATAATTAGCAATTAAATAATATTACGATACCATGGGGCATGTTGTTACAGTGTAACAACATGCCCCCAGCTTACTGTAACAACTTGCCCCACCGGCCGACATTTTGTATTCAAGGTCAATACTTCGGCGGGGAGTAGCCTAGCTAACTACTCTCACAAGCATTTCTTTCGTAAGATATCAAACTACAATCTCAGGGACATGCAAGTACTTACCTTCAACACAGAAGAAGACAGATGACTTCAAAGTCGAATATTTATTTTTACTTTTCACTTCAAAAAACACTTAATCCTTTATAACCCTCTTCAAATACATACAATGGTTTCCTTGTTTTCACAGCATCTGCAGACAGGCACCCCACGCTTTAGTAGCTGATCGTTACGCGCTTCAGCCACACGGGTGATTTTAAAACTAACATGTAACAACGTGCCCCTGTTAACAACATGCCCCCCTCTCCCCTACTTTAAAACGAACTATGAAATATTCTTTCATGATTTTTTTAAATCCTAAAGCGGCCTACACACATGGGAACCTGGTTCGTCGAATTTAGTTCGGCGAACCAAGTTCTTGGTTCGTCACTCCCTACACACAGTGGAGGGGAATGTGAACAACGGTTCGCCATTTCACCAGTTTTATTCCAGCAGTTGGGATGAGTTCTTGGAAGATTACAGTTGCTATTGTTGTATTAGATGAGTTTGGGGGTTTTACAAGAAAGAAGAAGAAAAGATCGCAATGGACCAATCAGTGGCTTCGTGAGAAAGAGAAGTGGTCTCACCTCAATCTCTTATATCACCTTAGGGAGAACAGTGCGAAAAATTACACCAATTATTTAAGAATAACCGAAACAGAATTCAATTATTTATTGGAACTTGTGACACCCTACATATCAAAGCAGGATACTCACATGAGAAAGTCAATATCGGCCGAATATCGCCTCGTTGCTACACTTCGCTACCTAGCTACTTGAAGAAACATGGAGGACTTAAAGGTTTCGTGCGGCATATCACCACAAGAACTGGGGAATATAATTCCCGAAACATGTATAGCAATTGACAAGACCCTGCATAAAGACTTCATAAAAGTATGTTTATTACGTTACTTCATTTCTATATTTTACTAACAAAGTTCTTTTCATAATTCATAATCTTTATAACTTCAAAGGAAATTGTTGTTGGCCTGCCAGGGCACAATTTTGATTAAACTAATAATGATCCCTAGCATAACCTTCTTATTGGATATAAATTAATTTGTTGATAAATTACATGAAACATGTTTTCAAATATGTTTATTGGAAAAAATCAATACAAATCACACACACACACGTGTTTTTAGAGCGCCGTAAATCGGCTGCTGTTGCCTCCGTAACTCACGAGAAAGTCTGTAGTGGAATCAGTAGTGGTGTGAGGAGTAGTACTCATGAACGTATCCGATTTACTAAAAGAGGAGTGAAATTGCGGCATCTGGTTATACAGTTGAAAGGGATTAAATGCTGAAGAACTGTTGTTTTCGAAAAAAGAAGTGTTGGACGATAACTGATTTTGGAGGCCTTTGTACAGGACCTCCGTAATGAGGCTCTCCTACTGCAAGCGCCCAAGCGTCTGCACTGAGTACTGACAAAACGGTTCCCCTCCTCCACACACAGACGAACTTGGTGCGCCCTGCCGGCGAACCGAACAAATGTTTTCCAACCCGATGGAAGACCAAGTTCGTTAAACACCACACACAGGGGAACAAGTGACGAACATGGTTCTTGCTAACCAAGTTCGGCGAACCAGGTTCCCATGTGTGTAGGCCGCTTATTAAAAGCTTTCCCGGTCTACAAAAACTTGCCTCGCGAGCCGCCAGTTGGACACCACTGTTATAGCCTCTCAGTTAAATGAGCACGGTATCATTCGGAACACTGGTAACGGGCACGGGCACGGTACAGATTGGAACTCTACTTCCATATGGTACACTAGGCAAATCGATACCGTACGTAACTTATATAAGATTAAAATAATGTGAGTTTACGTGTTCTTCCTTTGTTCCGAGTTATGTTATTGCCTCTCATTGGTTTTTATCATTTTAAATGATCTTGTCGACTTCGTCGATACGCTGGGGTCTGGCGTTACGTTACGGTGACGGGACGAAATGTACCCAGATTCACTGAGGTGTGTGACGTCACAGTACTGCTTGGTGCATGTGTTCCGCGACAATCTCTACTTTGTTAGCATTAGACAAAAAATCCCCGATTCCTGGATGTCACGGGTAATCTGGAGCAGAGTTTCTCAAAGTGTGGTCCGCGGACCCCCGGGGGTCCGCAAGCATATTTTCAGGGGTCCGCAAAACATATTCGAATCTAATTTTGTTAATTACTCATACCAAGAACTCCTGTTTCTGCAAATAAAAGTTTTAGATTGTATTACAAAATATGTGCGTGGCAAGCTTAGCCAATCCTATAATCAGGTCAATATTGTTTTCGACAGGTGGCTACCCTGCGGCTAGCCACTAACACACCTAGTCTGTCATCTGTTCTGTCAGCGAAGCAAACGTATCGGCATCTGTTATTCAGTTGACTTTTGTCGCTATTTTGATGCTTGTCGTGATGGTTTGTTTTGCTTTGTTGAGATGTTTAACTTTTAATGGTGGAAACATTTTACGTAAGGAAGTGTTATTTTTGGGCCTGTATCATGGATCGTTGGTTAAAGACAGGGACTGTAAAACGTTCAGTTGATAAATTAGAAAGATACAATGATCGTGAAAGTGAGGTTAGCTGCTCAACTTCAGTAGATAGTTCTAGCTGCAACACTGATTTACGTAAGACTGTTGGCGCCACAAATATTCTGAAGAGTATTTAAAATTAGGTTTTGTGCAATCTAATGACGAACAAAAAAACACAGTGCGTGTTATGCTACGAGATTATTTCCAATGAAGCTATGAAACCTGCGAAATTAAGGAGGCACTTAGAAACAAAACATCCAGACTTTGCTGATAAATCATTTGAGTTTTTTTTTTAATAAAAGGTCAAGAAATGGAAAAGATGAAAACATCAATGGAGAAAATGGCGTCAGGTAGCGCTGCTGAAAAAGCTACTGTGGCGTCATACGAAATAGCATTACTCATAGCTAAATATGGAAAGCCATATACGATTGCAGAAGAACTAATCTTACCAGCGGCAAAAAAAAATGTGTAATATAATGATAGGAGAGGCAGCTGCTAAGGAATTAAGTACAGTTCCACTTTCAAACGATTCTATAAAACGTCGAACTGATGACATGTCTCAAAATATTGAAGAGCAGTTACTTTGTAGGTTAAAATCTACAAAAATGTACGCTTTGCAGCTTGACGAAAGTACAGACCTATCAAACAAATCTCACTTGTTAGCCTTTGTTAGGCATGAAAATGAAAATTAGCTTTTAGAAGAGCGTTTGTTTTGCAAAGAGATTCTTCATAACAATGCCCATGATGTTTTTGAAGCATTAAATGATTTTATTTTATCAAATGACTTGGACTGGCAACGTTGTGTTGGTGTGAGTACCGATGGAGCAGGGGCCATGGCCGGCAAAAAGACAGGCCTAATTGCTCATGTCAAGTCTGTCGCTCCCAAAGTTAAGTGGACTCACTGCTGTATTCATGGGGAGGCATTGGCTGTAAAACAAATGCCAGAATATCTAGAAACATCATTAAAAGAAGTTGTGAAAGTTGTAAATTATATTAAAGCCCGACCTTTGAACTCTCGTATTTTTACTCAGCTTTGTGAAGAAATTGGAAGTGAGCATGTGCAGCTCTTGCTTCACACTGAAGGTCGCTGGCTCTCACGAGGTAATGTCCTCACACGTTTTTTTGAATTGCGTGATGAAATTAGAATATTTCTTTTGGAAGAAAAATATGAAAACTTTCTTCTCAAAGACAAGTTGTGTGAGTTTGCGTGGTTGATCATGGTTGCATATTTGGCAGATATCTTCCAGCATTTGAATGTCCTAAATACGAAACTTCAAGGGTCTGACACTGAAATATTCCGTGTAGAAGAGCAAGTAGAAGCTATGATAGGAAAACTGCAGCTTTGGTCTGACCGTATGCTTAAGAATTCATACAACAATTTTACAACGTTGCAGGAATTCTTAATAACATCTGAAGAAGAGATGCCTACAAATACAAAAGAACTGTTTGCTGAGCATTTAACAGACCTAGCTCAGAGTCTGAGAAGTTACTTTCCTGAACCTAATCCTAATAATGATTGGATGAAGTATCCATTCAAGAAGAGAAAGTATTGGTAACCTCATCGACCTATCTGATACTGAGCAAGACCAATTGGTGGAACTCTCATGCAGCAGAGCCTGGGAGATTGTTTATCAATAAAATAACTTGGCAAAGTTTTGGCTACTTGTACACGCTGAGGTACCAGAACTTGCCAAAAAAAAAAAAGCCCTCGAACATATTGTGCCCTTTTGTACGACATATTTGTGTGAACGAGCCTTTTCTGAACTGTGCAACCTGAAGCCAGCAAAAAGAAACAGACTGAAGAACATTGAAACCGATTTAAGGCTAAAGCTTTCTAAAATAAATCCCAACATTTTAGAGACAGTCAAAAGCAAAAAAACAGTACCATTGTTCTCACTAAAGTAACGGTAAAAACACTGATAACTTTTTATTCTAAGATTGCATTTTAAGTCTACTCCTACTGTAATTAAGAAAATTTGTGTACACTTATGTAAGTCATTTTTTCCAGTGTTCATTCCAATTTAAATAAACTATATATATACTAAAACAAACAGATTAATTGTTTTTACAACCCACCATTTTTTGGTAACAATTGTTTATCTTTTAATATGACAACCATTAAAAAATTTACAACAAGATTTAAAGGCAGTTTTGAGGGGTCCGCAATGACTACATACATAATTGAAGGGGTCCTCGAGTACAGGAAGTTTGAGAACCCCTGATCTAGAGAACCACTGGATGGATTTTGAAGCGGTTTTCACTATTCTGTAAAGGATATCTCGAGGAAAGATTCTGTAGAAAATACCTTATGTATGATCAAAGGAAGCCAAGCAATAACGATTTCAGTGAAAAAGTCGAAAACAAACTTGGCGTCCGTGCGCTTCTTAAGCTTACGCTGGGCAAACCGTTAAACATATCAATATACTATGAGCGTAAGATTTCATCAGCATGAAAATTTCTACAAATAAGTCCGCGAGAGCATATCTCTATCTTCAATACATCGCCCACCATAAGTGTCTTTAGACTGGATGGAAGGGGCACGTCCCCGCGGGCTCTGGTGAGCGTGACGGCATACCGCGCGCTTGACCTTACTTTGCCCTTGGTTTGCACTTGCCGTTCGCGAGTAATTTGAAACAAGAAGTATTATAAAGCAAGATAAGTATTATGCAGATAATTTTCTAACATGTCAAGAGTCTTTGGCTTCGAGCGAAGCGAGAAGCCTCCAGCCTTTCTAGCATTTTTCAGCATTTAAAATGATACAAAGTCTAGTCTTTCAGACTGACTGTCGCTTTTTAATTACACTTTGAATTTGATTATTGTTAGTTTTTAAATTACTTTCGTTGTACCCATACACATAGAATGCAAATACATTTGCCATTGATAGCACAAATGTTTGTAGATATCCGTATTGATAGATGAATTCAAAGTTTAAATTATACCTATTGAGTGTCGTATAATTTAAACTTTTAATTGTACATACTCAGTACATTTTACCATGAAAATTATTTTCTAAATGTATCATATGAAGAAAATGCTTCGTAGTTAGTCGGAAAAAGAGGTGCTCCTTCAATAGAAATACCAAATGCATTGCCTTTGCAGGAGGTTTAAAGCAGTTCTTGGAAGAAAAAAAATCGCCAACATTGGTGATACTGAGGAGAGGTACGCATTTGCATGAACTTCCGAGGTGTGCTTATCACACTGTTATCATTTGAACTATTCCAGCTTGAACATTGTTATGTAATAGATTGCAATGTATACAAAAGAGGCGACGACTCTTGAGTTGGTGTGTAAATGATTGGAGGTTATCACAAGTGCTGAGAACTAAGAACGATAACAGACTACAGCATCTACAAAGCAAACAGTTTGATAAAATGTGTTAAAAGGCATGATATAGCCATCAACAAACCGCTGGGTTATGCACTAGAACGTAAGTGTACAAACTAGGACTCTTTACGACTAGTTATACTCCTCGACTAGTTATACTCCCCCACTATGGTCCTTTGGTGCATTCTCTTCAATAGGTTAATATGCCCGTGAAAACGACCTTGTACGGTCCAGAAGACCACCACGCTGTTGAAGCGATGTCTCTTTTGACTACCCTCCCTACAGTCCGGATCTCGCTCCACGCGACTTTCACCCGTTTCCTCACTTGAAAGAGCACCTGGAAGGTCGACGATTCACTTCAGACGAGGAGGTGAAACACTTCGGGACAACGTGGCTGAACATGCAGTTATTTTTGTTTTAAGGGGTGGAACTATGAGGTCATCTGTCCCACTTAACACTGATTAAATTATACAAATTTGGAATGAAATTTAAAATTTAGAGGGGGATATCTGCATTTGAAAAGACCGAAATTAATCAAATAAAAAAACTAAATCATCATCATCATCATCATTTCCCCTTTTCCAGTTGACACTGGGTGGGGGCAAATATGGTTCCTATCCAATTTGCTCTGTCGTTCCCCCATTCCTCCTCCGACAGTGTTCCAATCCAGGTTCCGTTTTCAAATGCTATTCTCCACCGAGTCCATCCAACGAATTCTTGGTCTCCCTCGTCCTCTCTTCCCAGTCATCCGTCGCTCCAGTGCACGTCTTGGTAGCCTTACTTCATTCATCCGTTTGACATGCCCAAAACCATCTCAATCTGTTTTGCTCCAGTTTGTCATTTAGTTTCCGTACTCCCAGTTCTTTCCGAAAGCCTCCGTGGCTTAGGCGGCAGCACGCCGGCCTCTCACCACTGGGTCCGTAGTTCAAATCCCGGTCACTCCATGTGAGATCTGTGCTGAACAAAACAGAGGCAGACAGGTTTTTCTCCGGGTACTCCGGGTTTCCCTGTCAAAATTTCATTCCAGCAACACTCTCCCCTATCATTTAATTTCATCTGTCATTCATTTAATCATTGCCCCAGAGGAGTGCGTCAGGCCTCGGCAGCCGGCACAGTTCATATCCTCGCCGCTAGATGGGGGGGGGGGGGGGGCTTCATTCATTCCATTCCTGCCCCGGTCGGAGACTGGAAGCAGGCTGTGGATTTTCATTTTCACTCCCAGTTCTTTCCGTATATCTTTATTTCTCACTCTGTTCCTTCTCGTTTTCTGGACCATACTTCTCAGGAATCTCATCGCAGCTGCTTGTACTCTGCTCTCATCCCTAAATAAAACTAATAATTATATAAATAAACAAAAATTACGGAAAAACAAAAATTCATCATTCAAAAACCAACAAGTCGTTGAGTCAATGCACACTGGATAATTTAAATTGCTGGCCCTAACCCACTCACTTATTTAGCGGATGACGAGATCAGCAGCCACCACGTTATCGGCTAATATAAGTTTGAGTGGCATCTGTAAACCAGGGTTTCTTCGTAAGTCAGCAAGATTCACACATCATATCATCTTGCACAGTTTCCAGCCACTGGCCGGGTCTGTTTGGAACACAAGCCTCTCCAACGTCTTCTGTCTTCCCACCATCTCTCAGCCTCCACCCTTGTCCAGTCTTCTCCTCTCTTCTTCACGCTTTCTTCCACCCCCTTCAGCCACCTGTCTCTCGGTCTTCCCCTCGGTCTCTTTCCTTCCCACTTCGTCTCATGTACTCTCCTGGGTATCCTCTTCTCCTCCATTCGTTTTACATGTCCATACCATCTAAGTCTAGATTTCTCTATACCATCCTGTAATGGTTCCTCCTTCATTAATTCTCTGGTCCTCTCATTTCTTATTCTGTCCATCTTTGTAGCTCCAATACTGCTTCTCAAGAACCTCATCTCACTGGCCTGTATTTTGCTCCTCTCCCTTCCTTTCATAACCCAGGTCTCCGAGGCATACGTCAGGATAGGGACATAGTACGTCCGATATATGATCTTTTTGCTGTTCTGAGGGACATCCTTGCTCCATAACATGCTTCTCACACTCCTCCGAAATGCTTCTGCCTGCCTCCCCCGCTCATTTATTTCTCTATCGTTTCTTCCATTATCTTGTATCAGGCTTCCCAGATACTTAAAACTCTCCACTTTCTTCAGCTGTTCCCCACCAATTGTTATTCCCGTTGTGGTTCTTTCCTTCTTCCTTGTTGTGATCACCATCTCACTCTTATTTATGCTAAATTTCATCCCATATCCTTCTATTACTCCTTCCCACACGTCCAACTGTTCCTGTACCTCCTCCTCCTTGTTTCCCCAAATCATCAAATCATCTGCAAACACCATTGCTTTCATCTTTCCGTCCCCAATTACTTGTGCCACTCGGGTCATTATGTCATCCATCACCACAATGAAAAGTAACGGTGACAGTGCACTTCCTTGTTTCAGGCCGTTTCTTTGTTCCAACCAGTCAGATCTCTCTCCTCCCACTTTCACACAGCTCACGCTTCCCTTGTACATCTCCTTTATCCTCTTTATAGTCCATTTCTCTACTCCTCTATCCTCCAGGGACTTCCATACTTTGTTTCTGCATACACTGTCATATGCTTTCTCAATGTCCAGGAAGGCCATCAGTAGATCTGTTCCATATTCATAGTGCTGTTCTTGTAACTGCCTTACAGCAAAAATCAAATCCACTGTGGACCTTCCTGCTCTGAAGCCATGTTGTTCTTCCCTCATCCCTCCTTCTATCCTTGTCCTAATTCTCTTTTCCAAAACTTTCTCGAAGATCTTTGCACAATGACTCATCAGTGTTATTCCCCGATAGTTTCTGCAATCTGTTCTACTACCTTTCTTGAAGATCGGGACAATGATTCCTTTTTTCCAGTCCTCTGGGGTCTTCCTTTCCTTCCATGCTGTCCTCATCACTCGGTACAGCCACTGTATCCCCACCTCTCCTGCTGCTCTCACCATCTCCACACTCAACTCATCCACACCCGGTGCCTTCCCTCCTTTCATCTTGTTCACTGCATCTTCCACTTCTTTCCATGTTAAGTCCTTTTCTGTTTGCAGTTCATCTTCCTCTTCCCCGATTTCTTCCTCCTCACCATCTTTTCCATTTGGGTTCAGAAGTTCTTCAAAATATTCTTTCCACATTTTCTTCAGTTCTTCCCTATTTTCTATCTCTTGTCCCCTTTTGTTCACCATTCTAACATAATCCGTAGGATCCTTCCGCCTCTTATCTTTCACCATCCCATACAGGACCTTTTTTGTACCTTCACTATCCTCCTCCATCATCTTTGTCCACTCTTCCATCCACTTCCTTCTCTCCTCAGCCACCACTCTCTTCGCCTCCTTCTTTCCTGGTACTCTTCCCTTGTCTCTACCGTCCTATTTTGATACCACCTCCTAAAGGCTCTATTCTTTTCCCTTACTATATCTTTTGTCTTCTCATTCCACCATGGTGTTTCCTTCCACCTCTTCTTACTACTTGTCCTCCCACATACTGCTTCTGCTGCACCCACTAGTGTCTTCTTAAATCTAGCCCATTCCTCTTCCACCCCTCTTTCTTCATCTGTTGGAATTCCTTCCTTTACCATTTTGAGGTACTCGACCCTTCTATCCCCTTCTTTCAGTTTCCATATCCTTATACGTCTTTCCTGGTTCTCAGTCCCTTTCTTCTCCTTACTCCCTCTCAGGTTCATTACCAGTAATCGATGGTCGCTATCCAGGTTCTCCGATGGTATAACCTTGATGTCCGTGATGTTCTTATTTAGTTCTTTCTCATACAGTATATAGTCGACCACCGACTTCCTGGTCAAGTCATCACTGTACCATGTGATTGTGTGGCTCTCTCTTTTCTTAAACCAGGAGTTCCCAACTAGCAGGCTGTTCCTCTGGCAGAAGTCCAACAGTCTCTTTCCTTCCTCATTTCTTCCACCCCAACCCTCTGGTCCTAGAACACTCTCATAACCTTGTCTTTCTCTTCCTACATGGGCATTGAGGTCCCCCATAACAATCATATTTCTTCCTACCAGCTGCTTCTGCAATTCCTCTTCAAACTCCTCCTTCTCTTCAGAAGCGCAGCCTACTTGTGGAGCATATACTTGCACTATTTCTACGGTCTCTCCCCTCAGTGCTACTTTCACTTTCATCATCCTATCACTTATTCTCCTCACTTCTTCTTTCAAACCATCTCGTACTACTACTCCCACTCCATTCCTCTTTCCCTCTTCGTTCCCACTCCAGTACAGTCTATAGCCTTTTCTCAGTACTCTCCTTCCTTCCCCTTTCCACTTTGTTTCTGCCAATCCCAATAAATCCAACTTCCTTCTTTCCATCATATCCACTATCTCCTCCACCTTCCCCGTCAGCGTTCTTAGGTTTAAAGTTCCAAATCTTAGTCCGTGTGTACAGCCGTGTCGTCGTCTATTAAATCCATCCTGTCCGAGGCTCGTTCCATTTTTGAAAGCATTTGGTTTAATCCACTACTGGCTTGCTGGGCCTATCGTAGCTTCACCAGAGCCCCGTTAGCCGTCACTTTTCAGGGTTCCTGTAGGACCTTCACAGCTACCGTAACGGTCCCGGGGCACACGAAGTCCCCACTGTACTTCGCCCCTACAGGCAATCCCCTACTTTGTGCCGTTGCCCGTCTCCCACGACGTGGACGAGGGGTTGGACTTATGGGAGACTTATGGCAAGATTCACACACTCGGTTAAAATGTGGGCCACGGTGAAATCGGCTCCACAGGTACAAAGTGAGCTTATTAGGTACGAGTGGGTGGATCTTGTATGACCTATCCTTAGTCTACACAAAATGACTGCTCCCTCCGTGACCGGAAAGAGCTCCGCCACATGCGAGTAATTCCCTTGAACGCTCTCAGTTTACTGGGCATTGGGTCAGCTAGCCACTGTCTCCCAAAATGCCAGTACTTGTCGGCGTAACCGAGAGCGAATATCTCTAGCGGGTACCTCTTTTGGTCGAGGTGGTAGTTTTACCGCCTCTTTTTCAGCTTGATCCGCTAACTCATTTCCCGCAATTCTCATGTGGCTTGGAAGCCACAGAAAAGTGATTCGAGTGTCAGCGCGGCGCAACCTGGCTGGTAGGTCTTGAATTCGCTGCACTAGGGGTTGTTGCGGGAAAGATGTAGCTATTGACTGCAACGTACTCAAAGAGTCGGTACACACAAGAAGTGTTTGAACCATCAATAACGTAGGCACAGCCCACTTTCTCGTCCACCTTCGAACCATCCGTGTATAGAATACCAGCAACCGGAAATTGTTGAACTATGCTGTGTTCACTTTATGACCTCGGTGTTGATCTAACAGATTTTCCGGACGCGGGACTTGCCACGGAGGCACCTCGCTAGGTGTCCGGATAATACAGGGACCTACAGCCACTCCTATTTCAGTACACGAGCTATCGAGTCTAATACCAACCGGCCGAGTGGCATGAGGCTGGTTAGGCTGAACACGCAAGACAGGATTTTTACCATGAGGGATATTCAAACTCATCCCACGAAGCGACAAGTACCTAACCCGATATGGAGACTATGTCGAAAAATAACCTAATGTATAGCGGCTTCGGTGGCGTAGTTGGTAGCATGCTGAGCTTCTATGCCCAAGGTCGCGGGTTCAAACCCAGCCGAAGTCGTCGGAATTTTTAAGAGCGTTAACAATCTCTCAGTATGCCTTCCTTCGGAGGGGAAGTAAAGCAAGCGGTCCCATGTCATAGATTTACAGCATGTAAAAGAACCTTCCACTAATTACACTGCTGTAGCGAACATAGGGAAGCTTGAGAAACGGAGTGGAACTATATTTTTTCCGGCCCTAGAAGGCTTTACATGATCGGTAATCTAACGATCATAAATCACAGGATATCCTTTTCTTAAAGAAAAAAAAAAAAACGAACCACCAGACGTGACATTTTACTTAGGAAGTCCCACAGAGTTGCGTGTTGCGACGATGTGCTGGCAATAGTGTGATAAAAATGAGATGAGTGATGTCCAGCTTAATTGCTGGGGTTTTATCGAAGCAGAGGTGCAGAAATTTTACCCCAGAATAATTCTTAACGCAGCAATAAATAGACTGATTCGGTCCTCTTGCAGTTAGCTACACACAAACGCCAACCTAATCTGGAGGGTTAAGATTGACCACAGTAGGCCATGCTAGAGTCGCCAATAAAATCGTGAATAACGTTACTTTGTCGTCCAGTCATCACATGATATTATAGTCTACTAATATACAATTTATGGAACATTCAATCTAATGTGCTACTAACTTTTCATAAATATTCCTACATTATTGTGGGCAATTTCAGGGTAATTTAGGGTTATAAATACTTCTAAGGTTGTTGGGGTATGTCATATTCTTTTCATTATGTGTCAGTGTTTTCTTTTTATGTTTTGAGGTCTTTGAGATAGGTAACCACGGTTACGGTTGTTCGGTATAGTCGGCCATGTCTGGATTTTCTGGATGTTAGAAAGGAGAGTATCATTGGAAAATAAAAGTTAATCCCCTTTACCCCTTATAGTTTCAGTCAATAGTTGGTTGCTATGATCAGCACATATTACTGTCTCATGACAGAGAAAGAAGTAATTTCGTTGTTCTGTATATTTATTGGAAACTAAGTTTCCTGGCGCCCTGGGTATATTACAAGGTTATTCCATTACTACATGGTGGCTATACTAGGCCAAAGTGCAGACCATTTAAGGGAAATTGCTTCTAGGATTATATTCTCAAAGTCTAAGCTTCCTGGATGGATTATAGCATGTCTGACTCATGATCCCAACATCGCCAGTTCGATGTCCGGCCGAGGAAATCAGATTTCTGAACTGTGGAAAAAATAAAGCACTGCCTTCCGAGACATACGATGTCGAAACGTAAAAGATCTTCTAAATGCATATGCATATATATATAACTTCTAGAGTAACAAATTGATTTCAACCAAATTTCGTATGTGCTTTGTGTTCCATAACAGTTATGACTATGCGTATTCGTAAGAACTAGCAGGGAAGCCAACTGTTAATAAATGCTCTTTCTATTTGTTGAATCCTATTATCAATATATCAGAAAGTACGCAAGCAGTCAGCTCTAAGCTTTGCACACGTATAGTACCTGACATTCGAGATTAATTTGGAGTAACTAATATACCTCAGTGCTGCCAACATGATTCTAAGCTTTCTGATAGTCTCAATTTTCAATTACATGTAACTTCTATACTAGCAAATGGATTTTAACCAAAATTGGCACTATAATAGATCGTAATATTTCAGATTAATTCTGAGCATCACATATACAGGGTCATTGTATACAGTGTGTGCGCGCGCGAGTAAACCCGGCAAGCTAAGCACCCTCAAATGTCAACTAACTGATCCGGGATTCGATCCCACAATGCTGGACACTGCAGGCGCCAGGCAAGAACCTTACCACTGCATCTCGTAGCTAGTATTTACAATATTTTCATCTTCTATACTCGGTAACCCTTCTTACGATCGCGAATCCCAAGTTTATAATAGGACGAAAGAAAGAAATGGAGGGATTGGAGTTTCCTTGATGAGAACCACACTCTCAAGTGAGCCAGTAAGCAGCTGGTAGCGTATCACAAACTTACACTAACGTTGTTACGGTAACGGGCGATTAAGGCAAGGTAGTGAATCAGTGCTCGGATTAGAGGAAAGCTGCTTCAAGCTTGCACACTTCTCCCTAGGGGCAGAGAAGGAAGCCCTGTAGATTCCCCGTGCGAAATGGACGGCCAGGGATTTGAAACCCTCTACCACCATCATGTGCTGGATAACTAGACTTAACTCTCTACTCGACCTGCCTCCACCATGAAATAATGTTGTAGTTGCTTCAATTAGGTGTTGTTGATATTATTTATTCTCGTTATTTGTTTCAGGAGCTTGCAATATCGAATACTTGGGTGTGTTGATGATGATGATGACGATGATTGTTGTTTTAAGGGGCGTAGCATCTAGGTTAGCGGCCCCTACTGAAATGAAGTGACATTAAATAAAAAGATGAAGATAAAAATAGCTCACTGCCAAGGATGAAACTAAAATGGTTTATATAAAACAGACAGTGATCCCCAACAATTATGCCTTATTTGAATAAAAATAGTAAAAGGGGGATGGTAAAAAACAATAAAACAAATAAGGCATAGTGAACAATAAAATAGATGAACGCAATAGAAAACATAAAACAGACGTAACCTGAATTAGAAAGTCTTAACTCACATTAAAACTTTAAAAAGTAACCACTCTCCATCAAGAACCGGATGACGAGGTCTACTGACGGCCCGTCATCACGGAGAATAAGGGTGTGCGAGTGTGTGGAATATTTCTGATAACCTATGCTAATGTGGTGCTCTGCATCAATGTTTATATTTTTACTTGGGGCTAGGGTTGCGAAGGAGGTAGCTGTAGCCTTGTATTAGACACCATCCTAATTAAGTGTAAAAGTTGTCTGATAACCTGTGTCACTGATGTCTGTACTAGTGTGAGTACTTGTAATTGAGGTACGATTTGGGTAGGAAGCGACCGTGGCCTTAAGTAAGGTACCATCCCGACATTTGCCTGGAGTAGAAGTGGGAAACCACGGAAAACCTCTTCCAGGATGGCTGAGATAGGAATCTAATCCACCTCTTCTCAGTTTTGCCTCACGAGGCTGAGTACCGCATTCCAGCCCTAAAACCAGAATTAAATATCTTTGTAGAGCAGCGGCGACAGCAAAATATATGCTAGCCATACGCAACGAGGCGCAGTAGAGGCTTGCTTGTGGCCAGTGGATGGAACGTTTTTAAAATGATTTTTACTACAGTTCTGAGAAATTTAGACAACATTTGTGACCCAATGGGGATTGTGTATCTACGAGGGGCGGATTTACATGCCCCACCGAAAGGAAATCCAATACAGCCATTAACAATATATTAATTATTGCACCAATATATCGACAGATATCACTTTGATCTTAACTGTTTAAGACACTTTAATAGCAGCTAAAGATGTGTGGGTTCCTGAGACAATTTTAAATTTATGTTGCGATTTGTTATTACCGGTACTTTCAATTTTTATATTTTTTAAAATTCATCAGCCAGATTTATTACTATTAGGCAATTAATATAATGAATAATCAAATTATCAAGTGATGGTGGCAATAAATAATAGCCTACTCTCTCTCCAAACAGATTACACACACTGTCTGAATTAGTAAGGTACCGGTAGGACGATGGATTTTCAAACTGGTGGGAATTGTCGGCAAAACGGAAAAGCAGGGGAATTCGGAAAACCTTCCCAGGAGAAACGAGGAGAGAAGTAATACACTGCATGTTCCGCTACAGACTCCGTAGTTGTAAGCGTAAGTTACCAGGAGGATGAATCTTCAAATGAAACACAATACCCTTCGGGTTACGAATGTTGACTAAATTTTGCAGAACTGTAGTAAGAATCATTTTAAAAACTTATTTATAATCCAGTTGATAATCTGGAAGATAAGACTCCTTACAACAAAAGAAACAAGTAGTTCGGTGAAGAACTATACAGCCTATTTTCATATATCCTATTTATGTTAATCGCCTCTATCAACATACAAAATTTTAGTTTGATTGCTGTAAGGTAATAGATTCGTACATATTGAGAACCGTCTAAATATTCCGTCCGGTCGCCATATTGGATTTTTATATATGTAGGCCATAGAGTTATGTAATATTAGATTACGATTTTTGCGCAGGTTCATTATTCAAACGTTCACTTCGATTGCATGATTAATACATGGTTAAATCACGAGAAAAGTCTATTAAAATGTTTCACCTTCGCTTTGCCGCCATGTTAGTTTTGTATTATACAAGATTTTAGAAGTCCCATAGCTAAACGCCTAGTAGTACCCTTTATCACCGTACAAAATCATAGTAATAGTTTCGGAGATATACAATGCCGGTGAAATATTTCGCATAGCCACCATGTTGGATTGGCCAGACGTAATAAAATTTGAAGGGCACGGTCGTGGTCAGCCAAAATAGTACTAAGACCTTACCGAAATTCATTGATATCGCTCCAGCCGTTTAGAAGTTATTAGGGGGACACACACACATACGCACAGACAAAAGGTGATCTCATAATTATTATTTTTCTTTTTTTATATATATACTAGCAGAAGTACCCGTTCTTCGAACGGTGTTATATATTAACACCAGACATTATCAATTGAGCTACTGTTGCAATGGTTAGCGGTTTGTCATTCCTTCATAAGTTTATCAGAACGAAGTTAGTTTTCTGGGAATATCACACACACTGTTAATTTAAGGGCCTTAAAATGTGGTTTTCGGAGTCCCCTTATAGACTCGCGAATGTTGTCTCTCACAACGAGAAGGGCAACATATGCTTTAATCGGCCTTCTAGGATAATTTTTATATTTCGCCTATTTTAGCATGTATTTTGAGAAGTCTTTTCCTATGTCCACCCTTCTACTGTATGAAAAGTACGGTGAGGAGTTTTATAAATGATTGGTGTATTGACTCATGTTTACCATACCTAATTTTACGATGCACCAAGCATCCGAATACGATTTATAGGCATACATAAAGATACACAGAAAGACAGACAGATAATTCTATTGTCTACAACATATCTCCCAGATATCCAAATATGGGTATATCTACCATACGTATCAAACAAAATCATCCTTACGATGAACCCGTAGGTCGACAAAAAAAAAGAAAAGAAAAAAGATTAGTTGAAATGTGCTCTCAAACTAAATTCACCTAACGTGTACTTCCTGACGTGAAATAGATTTGAAAGCCTTGTAGACGAAACGCAATACACCTCACATAAAAAATGACCCTCTACGTTGTGTTAGGTCCCCATACACATGAAAACCTCTTTCATAAATTATAAAGGCTTGTGGTGCATGAAAATTCAGGTTCTTTAGCCTCAAATGGCCCAAATACCTAAAAGCCGCAAAAAATGCTGATTCAATTCAGGAATTTTTGAAAATAATGTTGCTGTTTGTAGATATAATAGACTTTCTGTACTATATGTCGCACGTGAAATTGCATGAAAAATTCTAGGTTACCCCTTGACCCCCTTAATTGCATTAACGAATTATACAGTCTACGTTGGTTCCGTGATAACCTTATTGCCATTTGTAAGCTTTCACAGAAATATAATGAATGGAGTAGCCTAATAATAATATCGTATGGCCTCGGGTGCCGGGTGCAAGCTTCGTAATTTGACACCCAGAGAGTAGCTTGCATGTCGAAATTTCGTTGTTCCCTTAATCACTATGAAAGTCAAGGAAGGTAGATATCTAAGCTCCTTGAACACTATAGCACTTTCTAGTAGAGAAATGAGGAACTTTGTGTCGGCGGAAACTCCTGAGGTTAATTTTGCCATTATGAACACGGCCTACTGAATTCAAATGGGTTCTTTGACATGCCAACATCGTATGACATGCGAGTCGTATTTTCGCCGCCTTTCAAAAATCACGTACAGGCCGGACGTTTGTTTTAGACGATTGCCCTTGACCTTGAAGCCTACGGGTGAGCCTGTACACAGTCACTCTCTCACCCTATCACTTCACATTTGTCACCACCGGTCTGATGTAATGGAATTCCAGACTTGAGCAGACAGTACAGTCCACGTTGAAGTATTGTGTGACACGGAAGTACACGTTACGTAGTTACGAACAGAACGTCATTATATTTTCCAGTGACTATACTTCAGCAATCATCGGAGCGCTTGGGGCAGCTGATAACAACACAGGTACTGTAGTAACTCACCTCCAGGCTTCCATTAAGATTTTTCACTCGTCTAAAATAAACGTCCGGCCTGTACCACGGCCAGGAGTGAACCTGCAATCTTGGGGTTAGTAGACCGACACGCTATCCACTCACCAACCGTGACAAGGTATAAATGGAGTGACATTGGTTCTTACAGAAATAGATGGAAAGTTGGATGCCACCCCTTGAGATAATGTTGCCATGGTTACCGATTTCCATTCCTTCATTAGTTTGTTAAATTAAATTAAATTAGTTTTCTGGGAATATTTCAGATACTGTTGGTTTTAGAGCCTTATAATGTAGTTTTCGAGGCCCCCAAGTTTTGTTTCTGGCACCGAGGTGCTTTGTCTCCTCGTTGTATGCCATAATATAATACTAATTATAATATAATATAGGGATAGAAATATAATAGACCTGCCGTACCACACCCGCAGGTGTAAATCGCGTGAAAAAATTCTAGTGTACCCCTTGACCCCCTTAAGCGCATCATACGTATTGATGAATTTTACAGCTTAATTTGGTTCCGTGATAACCTTCTAGCCGTTTGCAAACTTTCACACCAACGCAATTAATGGAATTGCATTGCGTCTTAAGATGGATCTCTGAGAATATGTTGCCATGGTTACCGGCTTGTATTCGTTCATTAGTTTATTAAATGAAATTAGTTTTCTGGGAATATCTCAAAAACGGTTGGTTTTAGGGCCTTAAAATGTGGATTTCGGGGACTCTTTAGGGCCCCCAAGTTTTGTCTCTCACATTGAGGGGCTGAAAATTATCTTTGTCTCGTCCTTCTACTCCTATTTCAGCATGTATTTTAAGGGGGTAGGCCCTCTTTTATGAGAGGTACGGAGAAGGGTTACATCAATGATTAGTGTCGTGCCTCTGATGGATATCTGTACCAAATTTTACGATGATACACCCAGCCGTTCTCGAGTTATAAGGGAACAAACTTGTCCACAGACAAACAGACAGACAGACAGACCAAAAAATTATTTTCGCGCCCATCCATAATAAAACAGTCTGAAACGCATAAATAACTCAAATTTCCGTAGAAATTGCGAAAAAAAACATACAAACATTAATTTTTATGTATGTAGAGATATACTGCACCGCTCGGTGTTGACCGTGTTTTATTGCACAAATTTAGGTTTTACTCGCTAACCGTTGGAGATACACGAAAACTGATAAGGACCTTTTTGATAGAAAATTAAATGTTAAATCTCGTGTATGCATCAAAAGTTTGCTATTTCTTAGCGTTATCTTTTTATTTTAAATGGAAATATGAAATTTTGAAACCAAAGGGTGTAGTGACGTCACATATGTGGGTTTTACTCGCTAACCGTTGGAGATACACGAAACGTGGTAAGGACCTTTCAGATAGGAAATTAAATTTTGAAGCTCGCATGTGCCATCAGAAGTTTGCTATTTCTTAGCGTTCTCTTTTTATTTGATATGGAAATATGAAATTTTGAAACCAAAGGGTGTAGTGACGTCACTAAAATGGTCGCCATATTTTAATAGTGCAAAATATCGAAATTAAGTATCCTATATGTAAACATGGTAAATCAGCTACATCCATGCAAAATTTCATTTAAATCTGACCAGTGGTTCTTGCGTTATTGAGTAACACACAGACAGACACACACACACCATCTCATTTTTATATATTAGTATGATATATAAAAACAAAATAGGCTAAAATCAAATATTATTCAGAGACTATGTGCTCTCCAGCCTTTGACGAGAAATCATGGCATGAATTATATAAGTGTGCTCTTTTAGTGCCACTGCGGGAAGGAAACCTACTCCACTATGACGCAGTGGGTTAAACGTTGTGTTACGGATAAATTTTAACTATGGTGGACATTTTTAATTTTCATCAGTCCCTGCCTGAAATAAATTTTGGATCAACCAGTCTTAATGGGCATAGAGCAGGAACATCACGTATAGATTAAGATTAGCAAACTCTGCAGGAGCTTGAAATACATTGCACGAGAGGGAAAAGCATTCTCAAGACAACAGTGGAGGTAAATCGTGGGACCTTATCAGAGTTCTCTATGTTGCTGTCGTTGAGAAACATACTGGAGTGAGGGCATTGAGTAACACTCTACAGCACAAGTTAGAACGTGTACGAGATAACTCAACTTGACTCATTTTCAGTACCAACAACTATATGATGAAAATTGCTGTTTTAAGGGGTCTAACATCTACTGTAGGTTATCGGCCCCAGATGGTTTGGGTGATCGTGAAACATGAGATTGTAATGTCAACTATAACTAAAATTAACTACACTCTTACAACTAATGATGATAAGTGTTTCAAGGGGCCTAACATCTAGGTTATCGGCCCACTCTTACAACTAAAACTAACTACACACTTATATACTAGAAGAAGAAATGGAAAACAAAATGAGAAGAGGAAAAGAAATGCCCTCAACTCTCGAAGAATGCGGATTGAGGGACTTGGAAGGAAAAAGAGCCATGAAAGGCAGAAAGGAAAGTGAAAGAGGAGAGGGTCCGCCCCACAGGTAATGAACAAAAGGGGAAACCGGACCCAGCTCAGGAATCCCTCGAGGTCGCCAACTCCGGAACTCACCCGCCGTGAGCCCCTGAGGGTGTAGCAATATCCAGGGTGCACAAGAAGTGGTGGGGCAACATACACCCTGCCTCCTTGAGGGCCTTTAGCAGACGACAGGAGATAACATGAAAAGAAAAAGAGGACTGACCCCTCGCAGAAGGAGGGTATCAGAAAAAATGAGACAAGGGCCAATTAAGGCGGGAAGTAAGAGACTCCCTAGGCCTCGGATACCCTAATACCGTCGGGATCGGAAGAGTTGACCAAGTGAGGTCGACTGGAAAGAAGACGGAGAGGAGCCGGGCACAAGTAAGCGGAAGCAATATCGGACTCAGCTGGGGCCCCGTGGTTGCCAACCCACGTCTCACGAGATGTGAGCCCCTGGGGGGCTAAAGAGGAGAGCAACAGAAAGTATTTATTAAAGCAGTGGGTGTCAGGTAAAAGTGACTATTCAACTGATGGCTCGGGACCGGACATGTATGCACTGAAAACGATTAAAATAGACGTTATTTGTCTCTTGATAACATCTAATACTTGCAATTATCTATCGTGATGCTTCTTTCTGCAGTGAATGATCCATGTATAAAGTGAGTGTATAAGATTGGCTTATTGTTAAGTGCATATCTTTCAATATTTTAATGCAAATTTTGTACATTTTTAGAGCATAATTGCATGCATATTTCAATAGTTTTCAGTGCATAAATGATCGGTCCCTAGTTATCAGAAATTCAACATACACCCAATTACACGAGACTGATTACTTAAATGCCCCAAGTTCTTATAACGAACTACACCAGTGATGTCATGGTAGGCATGAGTTTCCGTTCTGGTAGCTGGGCTTGGAGATCATGGTCATCAGCACGTGAACTTTCATGTGTGAGAAATCCATGTTGTGTAGTAGGACTATTTGTAATTTACTCAAAGTCACAAAATGGATGTGCAACCCAGGGACGTGACGTACTTCTAAGGAATTAGCCACATCTCTTCAAGTCGACATGATCACACAAAATAAAGTAATTTTTGTAGTTTCATTTGAGGGGATTTGACATCGTGGTCATTCAGCCCCGTGTGCTTGGGTGTGTGTGGAATTTTGTCTGATAAGCTGTGTTATTCTGATGGCTGTATTGGTGTGTGTATTTGTAAAACAGGTGAGAATTGGGAAAGAGGCGGCCGTGGCCATTAGTCAGCAACCATCCCGGCACTTTCGTTGAGTAGAACTAAAAAAAACACGGAAAACCACTTCCAGGATGGCTGAGGTGGGAATCAAACCCACCGCTTCTCAGTTATGCCTCACGAGGCTGCGAGTACCCCGTTCCAGCCCTCAGACCAGAATTAAATTTCTTGGCAGAGCTGGAAATCCAACCCGGACCTCCAGGGCGACAGCCAGTAATGCTAGCCGCTACACCACGAAGTAGTCAAAACATTTGTTTATTCCGCTGGGCGTATTTTATTAGTTAAGCATAAATATTGTCTCACTATTTCCACAGGAATTAACGGCGATGATCAGAGTGATTTTCCTCAACGAGTCGTATATTAGTCGTTAAATAAGCCCGTATCTCCAATAGAGGTAATTGGTGTAGTTATGGAATGATGATTGTCAATCCTTACAAAATGCAATTGAGATTGAAAAACACTCACAAAATGCAATATAGATCTAAAAGGTTTACAAAATGCAACGTAGATTAAAAATACCTACCAAAAAAATCGCTAAAAGGGAATTTAGATACACGGGGAACCAAGTAACAAAAACAGTGCGGGTATCTAAAAGAGAAAAGGAAATATAATGAAAAGAGGAGAGGAGAGGGTCCGCCCCAAAGGTAAGGGACAAAAGGGGGAAAACTGACCCAGCTCAGGAATCCCTCGGGGTCGCAAACTCCCGAAATCACCAGCCGTGAGCCCCTGAGGGTGTAACATTATCTAGGGTGCACCAAAAGTGGTGGGGCTACATACACCCGGCCTCCTTGAGGGCCTCGAGCAGAAGGCAGGAGATAACATGAAAAGAAAAAGAAGGCCGACCCCTCGCAGAAGGAGGGAATCAGAAAAGATGATGCAAGGGCCAATTAAGGCGGGGAAGGAAGAGACTCCCTAGGCCTCGGATACCCTAATACCGTCGGGGTCGGAAGAGAACAAGAGTTGACCAAGTGAGGTCGACAGGAAAGAAGACGGAGAGGAGCCCGGCACAAGTAAGTGGAAGCAATGCCGGACTCAGCTGGGGCCCCGTGGTCACCAACCCACGTCCCACTAGATGTGAGCCCCTGGGGGGGAGTTATGGAATGAGGGAGGCGGCAGTAGAATGCGTTAAGGGGACGGATGTGCTCCAAAATGAACATTACAACACTACAACCCGAATTAATAATATGCTGCACTGACCAGGTGCGGATCTAGAGTTTGGCTTGGGGGGGTCACAGAATCGAAATAGTTAAGAAAAATGGTATCACTAACAACGCAATCACAAAATAACCAAACTTACAAAACCAGACCAATTTTTTTGCAAGCTACATGGATAGAAATTTGATGCGTTTAGCGCACCAAAATTATTCGTACAAATTGCAACGGCGTGTTTTGCGTCTTTTACATCGAGCTTCGAGAAAAGTATCAAGGTACATTACAGTTTCGGCAAGTCGAGTTGGTACCGATAAAGGGAGAAAGTCACAGTTTAAATTGCCAACCAAGATTGCAGTTTGGACGTCGGCAAAATTTTTTGTTGCGAAAAAAAGCCCCAAATTCCTATCCGTGCATTGCTGCACATTCATCGTGACATCACTATAGACATCGATTTGGTATCATCGTGACATCACTATAGACATCGATTCGGTAATCACAAGGTTTCCTAAACAAAATAGACGAGTTGATTTTGTTATATAAATAATAGTTTTTATATAACAGGTATGAAGTTGTAAATATGTACAGTTGTAAGAGAACGTAATAATCGCAATAAAGATATTTTCAGTATTGAATAAAATGAAAAAAAAAAAACCTGTTTTTCTGTTAAAATTCGTTAAGTTTTATTTGTCTGGTTATTGTGTTTTCGTTTTTTGAGTTTGCAAAAAAAAATTGTCTCCGTTGGGGGGGGGGGGTCATGACCCCCGTGACAACCACCCCCTCCCCTGTATCCGCGCCTGGTACTGACAAATGAGTTTCGCACGAACGGACATAGTATGAGGGACAGTTCGTAATGTTCCCCTCCCCCATTCTCGATTTAAGTACTCTAAACTGCAAATCGAGTCTGGTTAGGGTATTTCTAAGAGGTAATTCTGATAGGCAATCTTCAATGTTTCCAACACTTAATCGGGTTCTTTATTTATTTATCGTATGGCTTTTAGTGCCGGGAGTGTCCGAGGACATGATCGGATCGCCTGAGTCTGTAGCTACTTTCAGCGGACACCCTTAGGATGAGCTACAAGTTCCGTTCAATTTCAAGTAGTTCCAACTTTCGCTACGAGATATCAATACTACCTAGTGGTGAACGTTGGAACTTTGATAGAGCGTTCCGACGAAATCTAACCTAACAATTTAGCTTCACACAAGTTTAGTCTGTGGAAGGATCTTTTACATGCCATAAATCTAGGACATGGGACCGCCGGCTTTACTTCCCCTCCGAAGGAAGGCATGCTGAAGGATTTTTAAAGCTCTTAAAAAATCCGAAGAGGCTTCGGCCGGGTTTGAACCCGCTAACTTGAGCACTTAATCGGGTGAAAGGGGCAAATAACCTCAATGTTCCACCTCCTACAACAATCCACCACCAATTGGGTGAAAACTGCAGGACGAGGTGGAATGTGGTTTGTTTGTTATTCTTAATCCATTTGAAGGGCTTGGGACATCTTGGTCATCAGCCCCATGTAGTTGGGTGTGTGTGGAACTTTCCTGATAACCTGTATTGCTGTGATGACTGTAGTTGTGTGCGCAAATGTATCAGGAACAGGGATGAGGTAGGCGCCCCGGGACTTGAATTAAGGCACCATCCCGGCATTTTCCTGGAGGGAGTGTGGAAAAACCACACTAAGGATGGCCACTATCAAGAGCCGCGATTTAAACCTATGATCTCCCGACTTGCTGAAGCTGCTCTCATGGCCGTGAGCTCGATTTAACGAGAACGAACACGCAGCGGGGTAATGTGGTTTTCAAACCAGCATGTTGAATACCCCTCATAACCCCAGACAATGCATCACCATAATACACTGGGTAGCATTGTTTAAATTTATAACCTCTAAGTACGGTTGACATGATGCTAAAATCGATGTAACGTTTTAAAGCCTTTCATGAAACTCTGGAGCCCAGTCCGAGCATTGTTTATAAATGTGTCACTACTATAAAATTCTAGCCAGTTTTGATAGCTTGACAGTTTCACTGTTCTCTGAAATATCGATGGTGCTTGTTCTCTATTCATGTGATTATTATTGGTATTCCGTGTGTAAATAGTTGCAGCATTCTCGGTAACGAAAGTTGAGGAAAATTTACAATGTACAGTGTGTAATGGGGATACACGCCGTCACCTACAGATGTGAGCATATTGTTGTTTCTTTCAAGTAGGCCTACGTTAAACAAGCCTTCGAAGTAGGCTACTGTACTTTGATGCAATTTTGGAAATAAAAAATAACATTTTATCAGATATATGTGCTCAAAAGGTGAATAACCAGGGTTCATGGAGCCTGGTCTAAAACGCTGGCCTTCTCTTCTTACTACCGTCAACTTCCAACCACACTGATTATGCGCCTGATAACGACCACACATCCACTCGCTACGAGAAGCGAATCATCCTCCAGGTCCTGCAAACTTTTCTCAAAAATTTGGTCAAAGTATCCCCACTTGACGGTACCGTCCTGATATTGTTTTCATGGATAGTGTGCCTGCAGAGCTATGAACTATCCTATTCGTTCATAAGAATCACTTGGTTTGTACTGCTAAGACGTTTAAGACCTTTCTTGAGAATGTAAATGCGTCAAAGATCATCGAAATGGGTATTCAAAACGAACACTTTTACAGAAAGGGATCACTAGTACAAATTTACTATGAAACAAGCAATTTGTATATCTGGCGTAAATTCGACTCAGCAGGTTATCATTTATGTATATAGCCTATTTTAAAAAGAGAAATCAGAATGCATAGGCTATAATGATCCTAGTGATATGAACATCTAATATCAGAGAATTGACCAGCGGTTAGCTAAAACACTCTTTAGTGTTGGACGGGATGTTTATAAGTCGTTAACGACTCAATTTACCTTATCCATTCTTGATGGAATGTTGCCCTGCCGACTCTTCTGGAATAGCTGTCAAAATCTTCAGTAAATCGACGAATAATGGGCTCTCTTCTCCACTTATCACCAAATAAATTTCCTAATATTGTTTGCAGAACATCACATCGTCAAGTAAAAGTTAAAACTACGAACAGAAGAATTTATTTTAGGATGTCGATCAGTATATACCCCTATCCCTGTTTGATATTCAGTTCAATCAGATCTCCACACTATACACATACGTTTCCGACTAGACAGATACTGAACTGACAGTGTGCCGTGGTAACATGGAATGCATATGATGCGCAGTCGCACAGCCACCTGGATTGATCAATACTTGTAGTTTGAATAAGCCGCGCACAGCCAATTGGCGCAGATATCATGCATGGCCTGGGAAGTTTCATTCTTTGACGTGCACACTCTGTAATTATAAGACACTACCGTAGCTGTTGATTTTTATTAATTATAGATATGGGGGTCAAAAGAAGTCGCTCACAGGAGTCAGTCATGAATTTGTAATAAACAAGTACTCTACTGTTAAAAAGAAAGATTCAGAGTTGGAATGTGCATTGTGTGAAGCGTAAAATTACTGCTCTGGATTGCATTAATCTTTGACATCAGAAGTTTTTTTTTTTAAATTACGACGTTGGCGATATGAGCACTGACTGATCACGCGGGAGTTAAAAATTGATTAAGAGAGGACTTGAATAAGGAACGTGTGGATACTTGACTTAATTCAGCGCTGCTTAACTTGTTCTAACAAGGTTATGATGAATAGGTTATGTGTCAAAATTTTGTTAATGGTATAAGGCAATCCTTAAGTTGATGTAGGAAAGAGGATTCTTTTGTAACTCGACAGCCTTTTAGGCCTAAGCACTGGGTGGACGAAGGGGGTTGATTGACACTTGGGGGAAAAATCGATTTTTACAAGTAATTGCTAAGGCACGTAGCCTATATTCTGTCTCTTAAATACTTCTATGCTGTTTTCATTCATTTATTTTAGGGGTCATCAGCCCTGTTAATTACGATTAATCTTAGCCGGTATATTAGGTACTATTAATGTGCAAATTTAACCTAAACACGTGCTGAAAGGTAATTGAAAAGAGGTTAAGAATCATGTGCCATACACTACAGGCCTAAATCAATGATGACATGTTTAAAACACATGCTATTTATGCATGGAAGGAATTTGAAAATAGCTTAAGAATTATATCATACTCCATAGGATTAACTGACATGTTAAAACACATGTTGCTTGTGTACAAAAGGAAATACAGGCTAAGAATCATGTGCCATACACTCGAGGCCTGACTAAATTATGACACGTTAAAAACATTATATTTGGAAACCTATGCACATTGTTCCATCCATCCATCCATCCATCTAGTCGCAGTTCAAGTAGATTTAATGTATGTTGCAGGGAGTGGGATGGTATAGCCTCCCTCCAAGACAGAACGAGATCAATCCCCGTTAATGAATCAGATTTTTGAGGTGGGATGTCGTGTCTGGCTCGGCATGTCTATCCTTCGAAGAAATGCATCATGTGAAGAGCTCACTTACCAAGATCTTCCAGCTATTCTTCTTCTTCTTCTAACCACTTCGCCTCAGTAATAATAAGTTTATCAGAAACAAGCAGCTCAGCCAAGATCAAGTAACAGTGGTGACCAGCTGGATCACACACGAGAAAAAACACTCCATCCACATGAACTTTAGCTCCTATGCTGTACAGTATATGATACTTTTTTTTTTTAAATAATAATTGGCTACAATTTCTGATACTGCATCAGAGGAATTACAGAGAGGAAATGAATCAATATGAGGAAGGAGCCAACCATTGTGTATGGTATTAGAAGGTACTCTCCCAGAAGTTGTTTCTAGCCAAATATGGAAAAACCACAGAACATTTCAAGGACAGTAGGCCTGTGGGGTTTAGATCCATTCATCTCTCGAGACTTGATTAGCCACAACATCATCATCATCAGCCGATACTTGCATCCGAGCATTCGCTTCTTCCCTGCACTCCTAAGCTCTCGTGTCCGCACGATGGAGATGTCGCTGATGACTCAGCAGACCGATCCTCGCATAGAACATGCGGTTGCATACGGCACATCTGATGGTAGGGGATGGGCGTGGAAGTGTTTGGTGGAGTTTTCTTCTCTGACGAGCTGCTGTTTCCTGTCTTTGACGATTTTGTTCAAAAAGTAGAACAGCGTCGAAGGTGGTTTTGCGCCAGCGCGAACGTCCTCCGCAAGGGTACACCATGTATGTGGATTGATAGATACATTTTGAAGGTTTCTTTGAGCTGGTCTTTAAAACGTTTCAAAGGTGCACCTGTTGGTCTCTTGCCCGTGCTGAGTTCACTGTACAAGATCTGCCGAGGGAGTCTGTCATCACTCATACGCTGGACATGGCCTGATTATCTAATCCGATGGCCGATAATGATGGACTCAATACTCTTCATTTTTGCTCTCTCGAGTACCGTGTCATTAGGTATGTAGTCATCCCATTTGATGTGCATAATGGAGCGGATTTTTTGTTGGTGGAAGAGTTCCAATTTTTTGATGTCCTGGCGGTATAGAGTCCAGGTCTCACATCCTTAGAGCAGCGTAGAGATGACAACAGCTTGGTATACCATCAGCTTTGTTCCCATCCTTAGGTCTTTATTCTGAAATACACGATGTAAGAGGTGTCCAAACGCAACATGCGCAGCGTGAATTCTGTTATCCACATCTTTTTCGACAGTACATTGGGTCGACAGAATGCTCCCAAGGTATAAGAAGTGATCAACTCGTTCTAAGGAAGTGCCAGAGATGGTGATATCAAAGTCAGGAGTAGAGGTTCCAGGGACAGGTTGAACCAGCACTTTGGTCTTCCGGATGTTTATGGTCTCTCGAAGCACTTAACAGATTGTTGCAACTCTTCAGCTGAGAGGGTTGGTGAAGCGTTGTCGTCGGCGTATTGCAACACATTCGTCTAACCAGACAGTATAAATAGTTTTGAAGCCATTTTTCAGTGTTGCCTTATTGACAATTGATATTGCAACTTTTCAGTTGGCCAACACAATATAATCTCAATCACTGGGAAATGCAAAAAACAACCCGAAAAACATTAAGTTACATATGATTATATATACAGTATACAGGGCCGCCTAGAGGGAGGGGCAAAGGGGGCAAATGTACAGGGGCGCGTAAGCAATGAGGGTCCGTTAGTGGTGCACGTTAGTTTGAGTTTATTGTAGGCACTTTTGTATTATGTAACATTTTGTCTATAACTTACAACCTTCATTGAATTAAGCATTCGACTGTTGAGAATATCAACTGTAATTGGTATGTCACCGAAGCGACAGTTTTGTTAGAGAACAAGTCTCATGCAGACCCCAAGGTATTTGACTTCCCATTCAGCAATCTCCTAACAGAAAGGCAGCAAAAGAAAGAAAAAATAGAACAAGAATTCTACGGCATGAGCGCCATGATCGACCAAAGCTGGGCAAAAGCTAAGCAGCAGATGAGAAGAGCAGTCAACAGGTCCATGGCTTCCATCACAAGACATGCCGCATAACATCATACCACAGCATCTCTGAGAAGTTCAAGTGCATACAGTGCAATGAAAAGTGCGACAAATACCACATCCTCTTATGCAAGAACAATACAACATCACTAATGGAACTTAGTTCTAAAGAGTAAAGACATAGATGCATCTCAAACAATCAAATATATTAAAATTAATGTATGGCCACTTGGCTGCAATAAATCTTTATTATATAACTTACATCCGAGTGGAAGCCAATCAGCAGAGGGGTAAGACAAGGCTGTGGACTCTCTCCATTGCTATTCATAATCTACATGAATGCTATAATAAAGGAATGGAGGTGTGAAAGACATGGTTCAATACCTATAAGCAGGCATCTAAAAAATGTAGACGCTATACTATTTGCTGATGATGTTGCATTGGTAGCAGCATCTGAAGATGATCTGCAGTGGTCAGTATTCAACCTCCAGAAAGTGGCATCAAAATTCAGCATGTGCATTTCTACTGAAAAGACTATAGTAATGGCCTTTAAGGGTAAGGACCCTATGCCCAGTAAAATTTGTGTGGATGGTAAAATTTTAGAAAGAGTTAACGAAATCAAGTATTTAGGATATCATTTATCTTTTCAAGAAGAACGAGAAATATCGGCAAAAATAACTAATTATACCAGAACAACAGGAATCATCAATCACGTCATGAAGCCATCTCTTGTCCAAAGGCATACACGCTTGCGTTTGTATAACACATTAGCCAGACCATCCCTATGCTATGGCAGCGAGGCATGGACAATAAGATCTCAGGACATCTCCAGACTCACAGCACGCGAAATGACCTTTATGCGCCGAACAGCAGGCTATACTAAAAGGGATCATAAGAGAAACTAGGACGTGCTGAAGGAACTAAAAGTGAAACCAATAACTACATACATTTGTGACTACCAAGAGAACTGGAAGCATCATGTCCAAAGGATGGAACCTGGAAGATTACCAAAGGAGATCCTTCGCTACCAGCCACGGGGAAATAGATCTATAGGACGTCCGATGAAGAGATGGAGGGAAAGTGCAAGACCGTAACGGGACATTTGGCCCAATACTTGGAAGGATACAACCTGTCCGAGACTTTGCAGAGTCAGGATGTTGATTTTGACTACAGCCCTGCAGAAGATATATTTCATGTTACAATCTTTAAACTGTCAAAAGAGATGAGACAGAAAGCATTTCAGAGGCATATATGACAGCGCGAAAGTATTGGCAGAAACCATTCTTATGGTAAAAGAAGTTCCTTGATTCTGAAAATTACAAAAAAGAAGTTTTAATGTACCTTATTCTACCCCAGATAAATGAATACTAAAATGTTTTCTATGAAACAAGATTTGTATGCTTTTTTTTTAAATTATGACTCGTCATCATCATCATCATTTCCCCTTTTCCAGTTGACACTGGGTGGGGGCAAATATGGTTCCTCTCCACTTTGTTCTGTCGTTCCACCATTCCTCTTCCGACACAGTGTTCCAATCCAGGTTCCGTTTTCTAATACTTGATGAATGAATACAAGAAGATCCAGATTAATCAAAGACTGCCCATTCATGAGGATATCCACCACCTACATATACATAGACTGAAGTCAAGATATCCACCCATCTGCACGGCGGAGAATCTGGCAATGTGTAATTTCAACCACACTGAGAAATGGTCTAATGAATGGAGACAATTCGCCCCAGCAGAGTCTTTGGAAATGCCATGCATCACACAGAAGGTACCTGGCTTTGAACAACCTCGGAAAGTATGGTCCAAGCTAAACCGGATCCGAAATAACCATGGTCTGTGTGCAGATCTGCTATACAAATGGAGGAAAAAGTCATCATCTTGTTGCGACTGTGGTGCTGAGAGGCAAACTGTGAAGCACATTACCCAAGAATGCCCACTGAGCCGTTTCGACGGAGATAGAAGAGAATTTTTCCTGGGGACGCCACAAGCGATTAACTATGTAAATAGTGTAAATATAAATCTGTAATCCATGTATACTCCATACGATAAATAAATAAAATAATTCTAATACTATTCACCACCGAGTCCATCCAACGCATTCTTTGTCTTCCTCATCCTCTCTTCCCTGTCATCCGTCGTTCCAGTGCTCGTCTTGGTAGCCTTACTTCATTCATCCATTTAACATGTCCAAACCATCTCAATCTGTTTTGCTCCAGTTTGTCATTTAGTTTCTGTACTCCCAGTTCTTTCCTTATATCTTCATTTCTCACTCAGTCCCTCCTCGTTTTCTGGACCATACTTCTCAGGAATCTCATCTCAGCTGCTTGTACTCTGCTCTCATCCCTCTTAGTCATTGTCCAAGTTTCTGCTGCATATGTCATTATAGGAACATAATATGCTTTGTACATAACTTCTTTGGCCTTAATTGGTATATCCTTGTTCCATACTAGTCCCCGTACCTGTTGGTAGAAAGCAATCCCGAGTTGTATTCTTCTGCTAATTTCCATATCTAGTCTTCCATCTTCAGACAGTTCACTTCCCAAGTATTTGAAGTGTTTCACCACTTCCAATTCCTTATCTCCTACTTTGATTGCTCCTTTTCCTTCTTTCTTAGCTCTACTCATCACCACTGTTTTACTCTTCTCCACATTTATCTTCAATCCCCATTGCTCAATCTTGTCATTTATTACGTCTAACTGTTCTTGTACCTCCCTCTCATCCTCGCCCCAGATCACGTCGTCTGCAAACATCATTTCCTTCATCTTTGCATTACTATATTCTTTCATTGCTGCCTTCATGATGTCATCCATCACCATTACGAACAATAATGGTGACAACACACTTCCTTGCTTTAGTCCAGTGTCAATTTTAAACCATTCCGATGTCCCGACTCTAGTCTTCACACTACTGTAGCACTCCATGCATCAGATACTTTCTCCAAATTACATTGTATTTCCAGAATAGCTTGTTGTGAATAGTGAAATGAAAATCCACAGCCTGCTTCCAGTCGACCGATCGGGTCAGGGAATGGAATGAATGAAGCCCCCATCTAGCGGCGAGGATATGAACTGTGCCAGCTGCCGAAACCTGTTGCACTCCCCTGGGGCAATGATTAAATGAATGACAGATGAAATGACATGATAGTGGAGAGTGTTGCTGGAATTAAATTGTTGACAGGGAAAACCGGAGTACCTGGAGAAAAACCTGTCTGCCTCCTTTTTGTCCAGCACAAATCTCACATGGAGTGACCGGGATTTGAACCACGAACCCAGCGGTGAGAGGCCGGCGTGCTGCCACCTAAGCCACGGAGGCTTAATCGTAGTGAATAGTAATAATTAGAAATATTTCATGAGGGGCTCGAGAAAAAAATTGCATAAAGACCCTTAAATCCTCTCGGTGGCCCTGACGGTATATATTCACTATTGACTACAGAAGAGGGAGAAAACTATAGGATGACGTGTTTCGCTCGTCAAGCGTCATCAGAACCAAACAGCATGTTGCTCTGAGGAATGCGACCTAAAAAGAAGTTTCCTTTTTTTGGCCATTGATAACAGTTGGTTCAAAGCAAATAGCTTTCTCCTAAATTAAAATAAAACCCATAGCATAGTATTTAGCCAAAAGAATAATATAAAATGAGATGAAACATTTTAAGTTATTAGGTACCGGTACGGTATTACTCTAGATCCAGGCTTTAAATTTTACCATTTTGTAAAGTACTTGTGTCTTAAGTTGTTGTTGTTGTTTGAGTCTTCAGTCTTTTGACTGATTTGATGCAGCTATCCATGCCTCCCTGTCCTGAGCTAATCGTTTCATCTCTACATAGCTACCACACCCTACATCCGAGGCAATCTGTTTAACATATTCTAACCTTGGTCTACCCCTACAGTTCTTGTCCTCGACCCTTCCTTCCATAACTAAGCTTCCTATTCCTGGGTGTCTTAGTATGTGTCCTACTAACCTATCTCTTCTCTTCATTAGCAGTCGCCAGAAACATCTCTCTTCTCCCACTCGTCTTAATACCTCTTCGTTTGTAACCCTATCTACCCATCTGATCTTCATCATTCTCCTGTAACACCACATTTCAAATGCTTCAATTCTCCTCTTTTCTGCTGTTCAATAGTCCAAGTTTCACTTCCATAGAGCGCTACGCTCCAGACAAAGGCTATCAAAAATGACTTCCTAATACCTAAATCTATATTCGATGTCAACAGATTCCTTTTTTGTAGAAATGCTTTCCTTGCCTGAGCCAACCTACTTTTTATACCTCTTTGCTTCGTCCATCATTGGTTATTTTTCTTCCTAAGTAACAGAAGTCTCCTACTTCCTTCAGCTTTTCACCTGCCAATTTGATGTCCATAGACGTTTCTGATTTATTTCGGCTGCATTCTAGTATTTTTGTTTTACGATTATTAATTTTCATCATGTATTCTTTCCGTAAGACGGAGTCCATACCATTCAAAAACTCATTCAAATCCTCAGGCTTGTCGGCCAAGATGACGATGTCATCAGCAAATCTCAGAGTTGAAATTATTTCTCCTTGAATCTTCACTCCCACTTTAAATTTTTCTCTAATTTCCTTCATTGCTTGTTCAGTAAAGATTGAAAAGTATGGGTGATAAGTTGCAGCCTTGCCTAACACCTTTCTGAATATCAGCTTCTCTGTCATGTCCTTCAGCTCGAATGACTGCTGTCTGGTTTCTGTATAGATTGTAGATTACCCTCTTATCCCTGTACTTTATTCCAATCGATTTCAAAATTTAGTCCAATCAATGCTATCAAAAGCCTTTTCTAAGTCTACAAATGCCATGAACGTTCTCTTATCTTTCCTTATTCTGCCTTCCAAAATCAGCCTAAGACTTAGTACAGCTTCCCTTGTTCCTACATTTCTCCTGAAACCAAACTGGTCTTCACCCAACTCCCTTTCTATCTGGCTTTCAATCCTCTTGTAAATTATTCTAGACAGGATCTTTGAAGCATGAGTAATCAAGCTGATTGTACGGTAATCTTCACATCTGTCAGCTCCCACTTTCTTTGGTATAGGGATGATTACATTCTTCTTGAAATCAGGGGGTACCTCACCTGTCTCATAAATCCTACACACCAAGTGAAATAACCTGATCAGACCTTCATCTCCTATGCAGCGTAGCAACTCAATCTGTATATCATCTATGCTTGGTGCTTTGTTCCTGCTTAAGTCTTCCAAAGCTCTATCAAATTCTGATCTCAATATTAAATCTCCTTTCGCATCCTCATCAATTTCCTCCTCCCTTTCCATTACAAACTCTCTATGTAAGCTTTCCATCTCTCAACCTTTTCTTCCCTATCTGTTAGAGGCTTTCCATTTGTGTCCTTAATATTACAGCACTTAGTCTTCTTTTCCCCAAATGTGTTCTTAATCCTTCGATAAGCTGTGTCTACTTTTCCTAATTTCAGACAATTTTCTATACCTGCACATTTCTCTTTCAACCATTCTTCTTTCGCTTCCTTGCACTTCTTGTTGACCTCATTTCTCAGACTTCTGTATTCTGCTTTCCCCTTTTCATCTCTTACATTCTTGTGTTTCCGCCTTTCATCCATCAATTCTAGTATATCCTGAGTGATCCACGGTTTTCTACCTATTCTTTCTTTCCTACCAATGTTTTCTTCTGCGGATTTTGTTATTTCATTCTTCAAAAGTGCCCATTCGTCTGCAATTGAAGTTTGTTTAGGGTTTTTCATTAGTCCTTCCTTTATACTCTTCTTGAATCTTTTGTTTACATCCTTTACATTCAGTCGTCTATTACCCACCTTTTTGGCTTTTGACTTTTCTTCAGTTTCTTCAACTTTAATCTGCATTTCATTACAACCAGATTGTGGTCAGAGTTTATGTCAGCACCAGGATATGTTTTACAATCCAAAATCTGGTTTCGAAACCTCTGCTTGACCATAATGAAGTCGATTTGGTAACGCCCTGTATCTCCTGGTCTCATCCACGTGTATATTCTTCTATTGTGGTTATTGAATAAGGTGTTAGCTATGACCAACTCATGCTCGGTGCAGAATTCCATCAGCCTGCTTCCTCGATCATTCCTTTCACCTAATCCGAAATCTCCTACTATCTTCCCTTCTCTCCCTTTTCCTACCACAGCATTCCAATCTCCCATTACTATAACATTTTCATCACCCTTGATATACCTCAGAATTTCGTCTATCTCTTCGTAGACCTTTTCAACATCCTCATCATCAGCTTGACTGGTAGGCATATAGACTTGTACCACAGTGGTGCACGTAGGTTTAGTATTGATTTTTGCTACAATAATCCATTCACTATATTGCTCATAATATTCCACCCGCTGTCCAAGTTTCCTACTCAATATGAGACCAACCCCTGCTTGGCCATTGTTTGATTTAGTGCTAATGACCCTATAGTCTCCTGACCATAAGTCCTGTTCTTCCTGCCAGCGCATTTCACTAATCCCAACCAAATCCAACCTTAACCTATCCATTTCCCTTTCTAAGTTTTCTAACCTTCCACTTCCTAGCAGACTTCTAAGATTCCACGCTCCGATCCGTAGAGTGTCAGATTTCCTCTTTGTCACTTCTGTGATGTTAACCCCCTCTCGAGTAGTCCCCACCCGGAGAACCGAACGGAGGACTAGTTTACCTCCGGATTGTAATTTTACAAGGGAGGAGGCCATCATCACATGTAATTATGCATAGAGAGGTGCATATCCTCGGGAATAGCATTAAGGCTGTAGTTTCCCGTTGCTTTCAGCCGTGCAGCAGGACGCAGTGTAGCCATTATTTGGCTTATATTATCAATATCTTAACCGTCTATAAGACTAGTAAAGAATTGATTTATTCTGAAAGGCTGCTACTCCCTTTCAGAATAAGTAAAGAGCAATTCTACTAACAAAAATACTAACCTTCTACTAACAATTAAATGCCAAAATTCTACTAACGAAAAAAAAAAAAAACCACTTCCACCAACAACAAATACTACCACTAAAACAGTCTGTCACCAGGCACACTCACATGCACCCTCACACAAGCTCTCGTATTCCTTTTGGCTAGAGTTCACACATTATGAAAGCTATTTGTACAATGCAAATTCTAAGCCTCTTTTTAACTGAACTGTTTAGGCTATTAATACATTAACTGAAGTGTCTTGAATTCTTTAGGTGCATCATTAATTGGGTGATAGCCAACGTTCTGCCATCTTTATAGTAGGCTTAATAATGGATGAATCTCTGGCTGGCAACCGGCACCATCTTTTTTATACGTCAGTGTTAGGCTGCACAAGGAACCTCTTGCTGCCTGTGGATAGCTGTTGAACCATTGCCACCAGGTTATCAGAACACATTCTGTACTTGCATCTCTACCAGCCTTCTCAATCAGTAATAGTGGAGTATCCACTGGGCTGCAATACCTTGGCAGCATTGTAACTCAAGATGGCTGTTGCTTAGCTAAATCACCAATAGAATACAGAAAGGAGCTCATTTTTACCACCCGATTAGGAACCTCCTCTGGAAAAACTATATTCCTTTAATATCTAAGACAATTTTGATCTAAATGTCAGGACATGAACAAAACTACCCGTTCATTTGTTCCCCTTGGTATACGTATGTCAGGACAGAAACAAAACTACCAGTTTTATTCTTCCACTTTATACATTCTTATATTACCAGCTCCCCCTTACAACAACGAACAGAGGGGTTTGGCTAAATTCTGCGATCAAGTTCTCAGAATAAGTATGTTGTCAAGGAATAACACAACGTGGGGTAACATATCATCTAACACCAGGCTTACTTTGTAATAATAACAACGGTCTGGTAACTTGCACCATCAACAGAAGGGTTAATAGCAGATTCCAGGCTGCAGAAATAAAATTCCTGAGGTCAATGCTTCAGAAAACTAAGATCCGGAATGAAAAGATCCAAGTGAAACCTCTTAAAGAAACTCTAGCAACATCAAGATTGAGATGGTTTGGTCACTTGAAGAGGGTAGCACGAGAATGGTTTGACAAGGACCTGGAGGGAAAGCAACCTAATGGCAGGCCAAAGACATGATGGAACTCCCAAATAAAAGATAATCTGCAAGGAAGAGGAGAGGAATAGTGTAAAGTTAAAGAAGAAGAATTGTACTTGCACAGACATAAAAAGAGAGTGCTCTTTTACCACACCCGGGAAGCTGGAGACTGTTAAATGATGAAGATGACCAGGAGATTAATTTTTTAATTTCCGCCCAATCTAATAGGGTACACTTGTGTTGACCGGAGATTCTACTAATGGTCATTGGAGAGCTCTACAACCTGGTCATGTTGAAATTATTTGGATGATTTGCTATCTCGATAGCCTCTCTGATTTGTCTGCAAAAAATGTTGCTGTTGATGGCTTAAGTTATAGCTGCGTTAAATAGACTGGATGTTGATTTATGATTATTTCAACGTTAATAGTTACAGTATATGTCTTGTTGTCATATTGTCCGGATGTTTGTGACACTGTATTTATGTCTTTGTTTTCTTTATTGTTTTAGCATCATACGATAAATAAATAAATCGAAGAGTATAGAGTGTTTGCAACACAGAGATGAAGCTACGATACGAGTAATTGACAACACTGGGCACTTCAGCGCCACCCCACTGCGAGCGCTGCTAAGCAAAAGCCACCTCGTAATTGGATGATTTGGCCTTGTTATATATTTGATGTGGGGGCTGCGTGACACAGTCGGTAGAGGCGCTGAGCTTCTGCAGGACTGCAGACTAGTTCCAACTTTTGCCGCCAAACACCACCGTCAACGACTACTAGTTCAGAACGTAGCTACTAGATGCCACCGCATTCGGCTCCTGGCAATGAACGTAGGAACCTAAGAGCGTTGTTTACATTCTTAACCTATATAATTTAGCTTCACACAGGTATAATTAGTGGAAGCTTCTTTAACATGCCATAAATCTATGACATGGGACCGCCACCTTTACTTCCCCTCCGAAGGAAGGCATACTGAGGGATTTTTAACGCTCTTAAAAATCCAACGACTTCGGCCGGGTTTGAACCCGCGATCTTGGGCATAGAAGCTCAGCTTGCTACCAACTATGCCACCGAAGCTGCTTTGATGGAGTTTAATTACTTTGCTGTGAAAGCCAATATTCCATCTTTTGGTTCCTCCAGGGGAGGAGATAATGTTGTGAGAGTTTGTAGCTTCCCTAGAAAAGAGGTGCAATGCACTTCATACAGGGTGATTATTTTGCTGGAGGGGGACCCGATTGTGCGGAGGTAGAAACCGTAACAGAGTACATTAATTAATTAACTTTTTGTATCTTTTCAGTCGGTCAACATGATTGTGCCCAATGAATGGGCGGGTTACAATATACCAATAGATAAATACACTCCTAGAAAAAATTACATGTATTAGTTAATATTGTATTCACAATTAAATTGCCCCATTGTATAGGCAACACTGAAAAAAGAATGGTTTCAAATTGCTGCATTAATTAATTAAAGAGGAAGTTACCAAATGAGGAACATTACACATTTTCATAGACATGGTGGCCACTACTCCTGGAAAACTTGGAAATCCTGGAAAACTGCTGGATTTTAATTAGGTCTGGAAAACTACTGGAAAATGACAAAAACATTGAAAACTCCTAGAAAATAGCCAATGTTAATTAATTATAAAAATCTTTCCATCTTAAATCATACACCCGCTGCGGTTTAGGGTGAGCACTCTATCATTAACGAAAGAAATTTCCTCAGGCTACCTGTTTCTGTGTGGGAGAACACACGATAGTATTTTTGTAAAACATATTAAGTGTAGACAACTTCACCGCAATAAAATTGCAGGCGGCATTCTTCTTCTTTTTTTTAAGCGGATATTTGAGTCACAAAGGCTTTTTTAAAACAACAATAATACATTTGTGTGTAGGCTTGCGTATCAATAACGCAATCACCACTGATTTTTGTCAACATCTGTATAAGTAAACCTAACACAACTGCTTTATTTTGGTCTTGAAGTAGGCAACCGATAAAGCCCGCTCCCCCCCGACTCACGCCTATTTTCAAATCTGGAAAAATGGAATTACTCCTGGAAAATTCCTGGGAAACTCCTGGAAAATCGTTGTCCGATTTGAGTGGCCACCATGCATAGATATTTACAAAGGATTAAGACTTTTACTAGTTATTTTGAACAAGATATATGCCTCACAAGGATTATTATTACTATTGGATAACACCTGTAATTGCCTATAATACAAATTTTCATAGATATATTCAAAGGATTGTGTAATAATACAAATTTTCACACTGTAGATATTTTCAAAGGATTATTAATGTTTTTACTTAATTATTTATTAAAACTTAATGTAAGCATATACAGTACATTTACTTATACTAGGGCCATCCTTACTTCCGACTTGAAGTTTCAGTGCTACGTCACAACTACACTCTAACCAGCCAATCACAGGCAGCCATTCAAATTGATATATCGAGATAAATCGAGTTTCGCTGACGATGTTGCCAGCTAACATCTTGAGTTCACATGTTGTCAGCTGTTTGCATTGTGCTTGGTTAGTTTCATTTGCGGTCTTTGTGTAATCTCGTATATTTTTCTTTTTGATATTAATCTAGTCTGTTGTTATTTAATAGCTTAGTATTTGTTTGTCGTTTGACATAGTGTAGTATAATTACGTGTTGTTGTAGGTTAGCTTTAGGTCAGGGAGTGTTTGTGTTATTTCTGCCATGCACGTGTGTAGGCCTAATAGTGTCAGCACGAGGAAGCCACGCGCCAAGAGAGGAAAGACCTTAGGACAAGAGACTCCACTAAGGAGTCAAACCCGGGAAATGATAAGTAATGTGCGAGCACAACTTTTATGGACAATGCCCCGTATTATAGTGTCATTCACGACAAAGCTCCAACAATGGCAGCAAGAAAGAATGTGCTCATTGAGTGGGGTCAGACGGCAATAGAGACTCCGTAATGAGTGGTGTGTTCCCTTTATAGGTTTATAATACATTTTCTCAAACTCTGAACATATTCGACTCCGTACGCGAGACGGTAATGGTGAGTAATTTATGTGTTACAATTTTTTTCTGCTTCATTATCAGAAATATTCTGTTAACCGCAGTACACGTGTAATTTCTGCTACTATGTACTTATTGACGAGTAGGATGTTGTGTGTAAATATGTCTGTTCACATTACAAATGTTTTGTTAACTTTACGGCTATATTCATGTACGTCAGCTGATTCGCGTTAGTGGACTGGCAACACTGTATAGCCAGCCGGTGAACTGTCAAGTCGGAAGTAATGATGGCGGCACTATAGTTTGAAGTATGCTTAGGATAAGTTCGATTAATGTGCTGATGAAGAAACCAACGTATTTCGAAATATGTACACATAGTCTATAAAATATAGACATTTAAGATGCTGAAAATGTTCTCCTTCAGCTGACAGACAGGCATAGTACGGTGTAAATAAATTAGTGTTTAAGAATTGTAATCCCCTTCTGCTATGAGGGATATCTGCTGCCGTATATTGTTCTCCAGCTCCACTAAGGTACGGGTTATTGATCTGTACACTTTGTATTTTAAATTACCCCACGATTAAACAACAAACGGGCTTAGGTCCATGCTTCGATTAATTACAGTAAACACGCAGGATGGTACAGGAGTAGCTCCATAATGTAACCATGTAACTTCCTAAGTTAATGTCTGTCAGCTAAAGGAGAACATATCCAGCATCCTCTGTGAAAAGGTAAGTTCTTTAATCATGATTTGCTGATGAATTTACCATTAATTAATGTACTCTGTTACAGTTTCTACCTCCACGCAATCTGCGGCCCGAGTTCGGTTGGCTGGTGGGAGGCAAGCGCGCGCCTCTGGTCGCTGGGCATGCTCTAGCAAAAGAATCACCCTGTATATGGTACACTACCCAGCAGTGGTACGGGCAGGGTGCACCAAGAGCCCATTGATGAGCACACCAAGGTGAAACCCTGCAACAGACATGGCAAATATCTAGAAGATTTGCTGGAATTTTTAAAATTTGTTTGAGTTACCAGCCCAGTCAATACAGGTTTATGGTTAAAATCTTAAGTGTTATAAAGTATTAGTGCTCCTTCAGACATAAAATTAAAGATTCAAGGAGAAATAATTTCAAATCTGAGATTTGCTGATGACATCGTCATCTTAACTGACACACCAGAGGATTTGAATGAGTTTTAAATGGTATGGATTCTGTCTTGAGGAAAGAATTCATAATGAAACTTAATAAATGTAAAACATAAAACAAATTTAAATACACTGAAGAAAATGGAAATTGCAACACCATGAAGGCATTGGTCGTTTGTGTTGATTTTCAAGATATGGAACGATGCCATGTAGGTATGTAAACGATCAAAGTTTCAGACCCATTGGATTGTTGCTACAGGTCTCCCCACGTGATTGGTCGTGGAGGAATCAACTCCAGCATACGGACTCTGGTGTCGCGTAGTTGACTTGCAGTCTGTGCAGTGAAGTGTTCCCCATCAAACAAGCCTCAACGACAGAGAAGAGCATGCTATCAACAACTGTCGACGTTTGAGAGGGCTCGGATAATTGGGCTGTGTGAGGCTGGATTATCGCTAAGGACTGTCGCTGCACGTGTTGGCCGACAAGCATCTATGGTACAACGTTTATGGCAGCAGTGGTCAAATGAAGGTACCCACACTCGTAGACCTGGCACAGGCCCAGCGCGACAGACAACTGTGAGAGAGGATCGCCGCATCATTCGGATGGTCCGGATGGAACCCCATGCAACAGCAGCGCAAATTCGAGCAGCTGTGGCACCCCATGTTACACAACAAACAGTTGGTAATCGCCTGCGTGCAGCTGGCTTACGATCCCGTGTCCCTGCAGAAGGTGTTCCATTGACCCCACAACAGCAACGTGTAAGGCTGGCCTGGTGTCGAGAACGATCGACGTGGGTCGACGAATGGCACAGGATCGTCTTTAGTGATGAATCGCGCTTCTGTCTTGCCCGCAGTGATCGCCGGAATCGTGTGCGCCGACGTACCGGGGAGAGGGGCCGCCTAGACCTTATTGTCGAGAGGCACACAGGGCCAACACCAAGCATTATGGTCTGGGGAGCTATTGGCTTTAATGTGAAATCACAATTAGTGCTTCTTGAGGGCACTATGACTGCTCGACAGTACGTTGATAGGATACTCAATCCAGTGGTTCTCCCTATGATGGCGAACATTGCTAATGGGATGTTTTAGCAGGACAATGCCCGGGTTCACACTGCACGCATCTCCAGAGAAGCTCTCCACGACATCACAACCTTAGAATGGCCCGCCAGATCCCCGGACGTGAGTCCTATTGAGCATGTGTGGGACATGATGGGTCGACAACTGGCCAACCGTCCTCAGCCACCCACAATTCTGGAACAACAGACCCGTGCATTGCAGCAAGCATGGGCCACAATTCCTCAGGAAGTGATCCAGGACCTTATTGACTCCATGCCTCGACGAATTCATCAACGTGGTGGGCACATCCTGTATTGATTGTTGTCCAAACTTGCGGTCAGCGGGACCTGAAAGTGTAATCATCGAATCACAGCCGAACACTCGTCCTGCATGTTGAATTGCAGCAATGTAGACTAGCCCTTCTAGGTGTTGCAATTTCCATTTTCTTCAGTGTATCTCGGTGAAACGATACAGGACAATGGTCTAGAGAAAGCTGCGGTAGGTGATAGGATCTCAAAATTGGAGAGAGGGTATGGGCTTACAAATAACATCTATAACAGGAAATGCATTTCATGGAATGCCAAAAAAAGCACTATGAGACTGTAGTCGAAACAGAATGCCTGTACGCCTGTGAATGCCTTTCAATGAACTACAGATTAGAAGTTGGTGGTCCTGGAAAGGAGAACCCTGCGGAAAATCATGGGCCCAATCCAGACGGAAACCGGATGGAAATTTCGGAGCAATGCCGAAGTCTACCAGAATGTAGAAAAAAATCTCTGTGACCATGAGGAAACGGAGGCTAATATTTCTTGGACACATGTACAGATTGCACCAATCCAAATTAACCAAGCAGTTATTTGACTACTTCTGAAATTAAAAAAAACTACATCATGGATTAAAGAAACTCGGAAAGACTTTGAAAGATCTAACAACCCAGAAGCCCAAATGTTGGAAAGGGCTATGTTTCGAAAGAGTATACACAATTTGGAAGGGTTTCATGATGAGAGATGAGCTACAAACGCCGGAAGACTGCAGTGGCGGATCCAGAGGGGGCCACCAGGGGCAAGTGCCCCCCCCCCCCCCCGAATAACCAGTTGTCTGCCACATTGATATTGCCGATAAAAATGATTGTTTCTGCAAACTGCACTGCAAGTAAAATCTTTGCTGTATTGCCTGCATTCATGAATGTGGTCAATGTTTGTTATCATATAGTATGTAATGGCAACACTGTTAATATAATCGCTACATCGACATACAATTTTTTATGTTTATGTTTTTATGTTTTGACTGGCCGTGGCCGGTATTTATATTTATGTGACTAGTTGTGAGCCAGTGACTGACAATGTTGGTACTATGTACATATTTTGTAACATTTGTGTAGTAGACTTGTATATTGTCTTCAGATAGTCACTATGATTGCATATGTTTTAATACATATTTGACTGTGTAATGTGCATTAAAATGTGAAAATGTACATATTCTGTAGAATTAAAAAGTTTCTTTTTACATAATGACAATGACTTGTGTTATTGAAACTGAAACCAATAAACCATTTTAATATAATGAATTTCCTGTAGAATTATAAAATCTGGTGGTTGAATGTTATGTGTAGTGTGTGTAGATTAAATACAAATTTAGTAATTTTATTACATATTTTCTCTAGCTACTCTGAAATCCTAGAGTGCTCCCTCCGAGGTGAACCTCTGGATCCGCCACTGCGGAAGAGCTTGGATGGCCAAACAACGGCAGCAGCACAGCAATCGTATGAAGGAGTACTGTACTGGAGGCAGAGGAAATTACAACTGAAATACTGAAATTGTAGCGTGATCTTATGTGTTCATTTCGCAAGTAAAAACAAGATGTTCAGTAAAGAACATATAGCCTACTTTCTCCTAAATGCATGGGTATTGTTATAACTCTTTGTCCTTTTCAAGGAGTATAATTGAATGTTGGTTGTAGTAGCTTGTTGAAATAAAACGTGCTATAGGGATATTAAACATGAATATGAGGTGCCCTTTGCTAGTGCTACCTCTGTAAAAAAAATTAATTCAATTCGGTTTCACCGTGTTTGAATTGATATGGGGAATGGATTTGCACACATACATGGCCGCTATTTGCAAACTATTGGGCTGATGACCTTGTAGTCAGTCATAAGAAGCTTTCCACAAAAAGGCATGTTGATGCAAAATCCGGTAGAGATCAAATTATTAGGATGGTCGAAATTTGATTTAAGCTTTTAATATTTGGGTGGCCATCATTCCGTTTCCGTCAAGATGGCGGCGATATAAAACATGACACTGAGGTGCCTTTTGCTAGTGCTACCTCTGTACCAAATTTCGTTCAATTCGGTTTCACCGTGTTTGAATTGATAGGGGGAATCGATTTGCACACATAGTTGGCCACCATCTGCAAACTACTGGGCTGATGATCTAGCAGTTTGGTCAGAATATGCTTCCCACATAAAGATTTGTTGTTGCAAAATTTGGTAGAGACTAGATTATTAGGTTGGTCGTAATTACATTTTAGCCTTTAACATTTGGGTGGCCGCGATTACGTTTCCGTCAGGATGGCGGTGATATAAAACATGACACTGAGGTGGCCTTTTCTAGTGCTACCTCTGTACCAAATTTCGTTCCATTCGGTTTCACCGTGTTCGAATTAATAGGGGGAATCGATTTTCACACAAAGATGGCCGCCATCCGCAAAATATTAGGCTAATGACCTATTAGTTTGGTCAAAGGATGCTCCCTCCATAATGGTATGTTGATGCAAAATTTGGTAGAGATCGGATGATTAGGTTAATCGTAATTTGATTTAAGCTTTGAATATTTGTGTGGCCGCCATTACGTTTCCGTCAAGATGGCGGCGATATAAAACATGACACTGAGGTGCCCTTTGCTAGTGCTACCTCTGTACGAAATTTCATTCCATTCGGTTTCACCGTGTTCGAATTAATAGAGGTAATCGATTTTGACACAAAGATGGCCGCCATCCGCAAACTATTAGGCTAATGACCTATTAGATTTGTCAAAGGATGCTTCCTCCATTAAGGTATGTTGTTGAAAAATTTGGTAGAGATCGGATGATTAGGTTAGTCGTAATTTGATTTAAGCTTTGAACATTTGTGTGGCCGCCATTACGTTTTCGTCAAGATGGCGGTGATATAAAACATGACACTGAGGTGCCCATTGCTAGTGCTACCTCTGTACCAAATTTCATTCCATTCGGTTTCACCGTGTTCGAATTAATAGGGGTAATCGATTTTGACACAAAGATGGCCGCCATCCGCAAACTATTAGGCTAATGACCTATTAGATTTGTCAAAGGATGCTCCATTCATAAAGGTATGTTGTTGCAAAATTTGGTAGAGATCGGATGATTAGGTTAGTCGTAATTTGATTTAAGCTTTGAACATTTGGGTGGCCGCCATTACGTTTCCGTCAAGATGGCGGCGATATAAAACATGACACTGGGGTGCCCTTTGCTAGTGCTACCTCTGTACCAAATTTCATTCCATTCGGTTTCACCGTGTTCGAATTAATAGGGGTAATCGATTTTGACACAAAGATGGCCGCCATCCGCAAACTATTAGGCTAATGACCTGTTAGATTTGTCAAAGGATGCTCCCTCCATAAAGGTATGTTGTTGCAAAATTTTTGTAGAGATCGGATGATTAGGTTAGTCGTAATTTGATTTAAGCTTTGAACATTTGTGTGGCCGCCATTACGTTTTCGTCAAGATGGCGGCGATATAAAACATGACACTGGGGTGCCCTTTGCTAGTACTACTTCTGTACCAAATTTCGTTCCATTCGGTTTCACCGTGTTCGAATTAATAGGGGCAATCGATTTTCACACAAAGATGGCCGCCATCCGCAAACTATTAGGCTGATGACCTATTAAGGCTATTAGTTTGGTCAAAGGATGCTGCCCCCATAAAGGTATGTTGTTGCAAAATTTGGTAGAGATCGGATGATTAGGTTAGTCGTAATTTGATTTAAGCTTTGAACATTTGTGTGGCCGCCATTACGTTTCCGTCAAGATGGCGGCGATATAAAACATGACACTGAGGTGTCCTTTGCTAGTGCTACCATTGTACCAAATTTCGTTCAATTTGCGCTCACCGTGTTCGAATTGATAGGGGGGGGACAGACATTCAGAGTACACGCACTCACACTCACACACACACACACACACACACATACACAGACTCACACACACACATACACACACACAGACAGACACACTTTTTTTCGCCCTGTAGTGATCTCATAAGTCTACTTTCATTCTTTTTGCAAAAATCGAAAGTAGGCTAATAAGGCATATAAATATATTCGAATGCAGCCGAAACAAATCAGAAACCCCTATGGATGTTGAATTGCCAGGTGAAAGGCTAAAGCAAGTAGGAGACTTCTCTTACTTAGGAAGCAAAATAACCAGTGATGGACGAAGCAAAGAGAATATAAAAAGTAGGTTAGCACAGACAAGGAAAGCATTTCTACATAATAGGAATCTGTTGACATCGAATATAGATTTAGGTATTAGGAAGTCATTTTTGAAAGCCTTTGTCTGGAGCATGGCGCTCTATGGAAGTGAAACTTGGACTGTTGGAACAGCAGAAAAGAGGAGAATTGAAGCCTTTGAAATGTGGTGTTACAGGAGAATGATGAAGAACAGATGGGTAGATAGGGTTACAAATGAAGATGTATTAAGACGAGTGGGAGAGGAGAGATGATTGTGGTGATTGTTAATGAACAGAAGAGATAGGTTGGTGGTACACATACTAAGACACCCAGGAATAGCAAAGTTAGTTATGGAAGGAAGGGTTGAGGATAAGAACTGTAGGGTTAGACCGGGGTTAGAATATGTTAAACAGATTGCCTCGGATGCATGGTGTGGTAGCTATGTAGAGATGACTGGGAAGCATGGAGCGCTGCATTAAACCAGTCAATAGACCGAAGACTCGAACAACAACGACAGACATAAGTAAAAATAACAATTTAAACAGTAGCAGCATATTGATGCAAGTCAAGTCTCATGTATTTGTTGATTTCATCCTCATGGATTCACTGTTCATGCTAGTTATCTTAAAAGGATATGTTTGTTGAAACATTAAATATAACACTTGACATGTGGATTTGTGGTGCAGAGTTCCACAGACCACAGTCCTTTCTCAACCTGTGGTATCCACACATCTGCACACTCAAATCTTGGAAAGTCTCATCAATTTTATAACGTGGTCCAATTCAATCAATTAACTACAAGTCAACAGTTCTGTCTCAACGTCGAACTAGGAAACACACTCAATACAATAGCTGATTCCAAGATTTGAGATGGGACTCCAACCAGAGCTTTTAATAGACTAATTACAACAATGATTGACTAATTCAGTTGTCATTTACTGCACAGTACTAGAAGAAACTACAATGTCACAAAATAGCAGGATTAGATGAAATTTGGCCAGAAATAGCAAGGTATAGTGGAAAGGCAGGGATTTATTTATTGCTCATGTCGGAAACATACAAATGTACAGTTGCTATACATATAAGGGTAAAACTGTCTAATTATATAACACGTGCCCAATACTGAGCAACATCCCAGGTGCTCGGAGTGGCTAACAGGAGATCTTCCTCTGCACAAGATGAAGGGCACAGAGGGCAATGAAGCATGTGTCTTGTGGTTTGTTCTTGTCCACATTCTCAAGACTTGTCACATGTACTGAGGCCCCATCTCCTCAGATTGTCTCGGGATCTTCCAACTCCTGATTGTAACCTGTTTAGGGATTTCCTCACCAACCAGCTTTCGTTGTGTCCGGGTGGAAGTTCTTCAGCTACTGGCATCCAACCGCATGGGTGAGGGGTCCTTCCATATATCCAGCCTTGCCTTCTCCGGTGAGATGGTAAGCATCTCAGATGTCCTCAGGAAGCTCTTTCCAGACCTCAGCTGTTGCTGAGGAGGATTATATCCATGCAGTGGGTGGGCGCTGTTCTCTTCCACTCCCTGTTGGCAGCCACCTCTCGGCGTACACAAGGTGGTGGTATTCCAGCCAGGTAGTAAAGCTTATCTGGTGGGGTAGGTTTTAAGCAACCTGTTATCAACCTACAGGTTTCGTTCAGAGCTGTATCTACCTGTCTGGAATGAGATGACCTGTAGCACGGTGGGTGAGTGGTCAACGTGTCGGTCTACTAACCCCAAGCTTGCAGGTTCACTCCTGGCCGGGGTAAGTGATTTTTGAAAGGCAGCAAAAATTGTTACACCATGTCATACGATGTTGGCATGTCAAAGAACCCATTTGAATTCAGTAGGCCGTGTTTATAATGGTAAAATTAATCTCGGGAGTTTCCACCAACACAAAGTTCCTCATTTCTCTACTAGAAAGCGCTATAGGCACCGTGCAGGCAGCTCAAAATGCTACTACTAGCGCTACGTAGTGGCCCGTTCTGAAACAAGAGGTGAGGTGTATTGCGAGAGTCCCATTACAGCATGTGTGACGTTCGAACAAGTTGCGGGTTTAGAGAGATTCAATTCGGGGATCTAAGTGAATCATCATGGAAGAAAGGAAAAAACCTAGTTGTCAGTGGCCACGTGAACGACGTGGAAGAGTTAATTTCGAATGCTTTCGGATATATCACAGGAAAAGTCACCCCGCAAAAGTCTGTGACTTTGCCGCCTTATATCGTGAAACTTGAGGTAGGCATGGTGTAGTTAGGTCACAATTTATAAAGTTTATTTAGGAAGAATTACTTAATGTATCTCAATACGTAGACTTTCACGACCACTAACAGACATTGTAATATTTAATTTGGGGATATTAGGTCGCCTATAATATATAGACAGCTGACGCGTTTGCATGTTTGCTATGTGTTAATAACTTGTAACCATTTTTATTTTGTGTTTAGGTTGACCAGAATCGTAATGTCTCGAGCAGTGAATGTTCCTGTCCTGCAGGCGCCAGAGGAACTTGCAAACACGTAGCTGCGGTAGTGTATTTTGTAAATAATGAAAGTGTTGTCTCGAAAACAGACCATCCGCAACAATGGAGAAAACCGAGTCCGAAAACAGTGTCAAAAGAAAAATATAGGAAAGGCAAACGCGTAGAAGCACTGTTCGGCTAAAAGACTTTAGAGACATCTCTTCCTCCCTTTGAATTAAGTGAGGATATTTTAAAACACATCCCTTGCAGTCTTCGTGCAATACTTCGAGCAGAAGCAAGAACTGAAATCGAACAATCGTGCAGGGCCGTAGTCAGCTCGTTGATGGACAGGGTAGTGAATGATGTGGAGAGAGAAGAATGTGAGGAAATTGTGACACAGCTAGTACATTTACAAGTCTCTAACGCCGTGCGCTCACCGGTCAAATACACCTTTCACACTGTGAGTGACGAAATGTTTTTTACCAGCAAAGTTCAGGTTGATACAGATCAGATAATTAAAATCTTCCTGGAATTTGTACCTCAATCACGAAGCCCTCGATGGTTTCAAGAAAGAAAGATACGAATATCTGCTAGCACGAAAGCACATCGGATCAAAACTAGGAGACATAACTTTGATACTTTAGCTCTCACATTTGTAACTGATTCACCAATTGGGGGAGCTGCTTTGAACAATCTTTCTTACGGAAGTGAAATGGAAAGTGAGGTAATAGAATGTTATGCAAGTTCATTCAGTGTTCGTGTTATTCAGTGTGGGTTAATAATCCACCAAAAACAACCTTGGATGAGTGGCTCTCCAGATGGCATAGTTCTCAAGGGGAATGTAGCTGACAGAGTGTTAGAAGTTAAGTGTCCTTCTTCCTGTAAAGATAAATCAATAGTTGATGAGGCAGGGAATGTGAGAGTTCGTTATCTTTACGCTGACGGGAAAAAAAACACACATTTAAAGACAAGCCATATGTATTACACACAAATACAAATACTAATGTACATAACTGGCTTAGAAAAATGTGATCTATATGTATATAGCAAAGCACAACAGTTGACAATACCTGTTTATAAGGACAATAAGTATGTCGAGGAATGTCTCACCAAAATTTCAAAGTTCTATTTCAGTAATTACTTGCCAAAAATTAGCGGTATTCCTATTTTTTATTTTTTTCGTGTTGCCTCCTGAGAGGCCGAGTGCAGGTCTTTCGAGTTGACGCCCGTGGGCGACCTGCGCGTCGGGATGAGAGATGAGATGAATGGATGAAAGTGGGCAAGGATGTGGAAGGAAGCGGCCGTGGCCTATCAGAAGGTACTGTCCCAGCATTTGCCTGGTGTTGAAAATGGGAAACCACGGAAAACCATTTCAAGGACAGCCGACGGTGGGGCTCGAACCCACGCGTCTACCGAGTCAGCAGAGAGCTTGGCCCCATGACCTAACGCCGCGCTTTAGCCAGTGTAGCCACTACTGTCGGTGGTATTCCTAATGATAATTAAGTAATCATTTGTGCTTGGTAAACAATGAACAGTTCAATAGAAAATGAAAACAAAGAATATATAAAACAAACTGATGGTAGAAAAAATCTCGAACTATTCTTTAATTATTGGAGTTTGCAAATTTACTAAAACGCAATACATATGCACAATGTCATCTACAGTATGTACGGAAACAGTTCTGTTGGCAATTTCTGTAATACATTGTATATTTTGATTCTTTGAATACACCTTTCTACATGAATTCTAACACTCGCAATATTGTAAGTACTCTCAACCTCCTCAACTGTTAATCTCCCTTCATGTAAGAACGGTGGCGTCACTATTACGACACCGCGGCCAGATAAGTTAGTTCTGATGCCATGAAATCCTTTATCAGCCATGACCTCATCGCCAGGTTGAAGTAAAGTTAATAAACCACTGTCAGTTGTTATGAATGAGTCACTAGCTCTTCCACCATAACATTTCGATTTAAAGGCGATCATACCACTAGGCGTGATAGCAATTAAAAGTTTTGCAGTGTAGCAACCCTTGTATCGAGAATAGAAATACACTCTCTGATCTACTTGGGGAGGCTGTTCAACCCTAAATTCCGTGCAGTCAATAATGGCTCGACAATTATTGTAATTTCTCTTAAATGCTGGAGGCATTGTTTCTCTAACACTTTCCTTACTAGGCCAGAATATGAAATTTTTCGTACGCTGCACGAGTTGCATAAGAACGGTCGTAAAAATACGAAAAATTGTAGTCCTGTGAACACCGAATAGCACTCTAAAAGCAGAATAGGACAGTCCAGTTTTCATTTTCATTAGGAAAATTAATAATCTGGTTTCTTTACAAACTTTGGAAACGTTACAGTTTGGTAATAATGCTATCAGTAAGCCGAAGACGTGGAAGTTTACACCTGTTAAATCACGCATTTGTGTATTGTTCCTTATGGAACTGTAACCTTGGAAACCTGGGCTCATGACGTCTGCATGATCGTCTTCCGTTCCACACATGTGATCATATTTCGAAATGTTCCTTCCCAGACCGAAATTAAGTGGAATACATGCTTGTGTATTAACGTCGTTTACATTTACAGAACAAGTAAACATGAAGTCTGAACAATGAAAATCCGATGCGTCTGTTCCCACGGATGCATCCTTGGTTATGTTACTTGCGCAAACTGTAGCTGAAACTTTTCCGCCTGGTTCTTCTTTTTCTAATCGTTTGAGTTGTCTGTGAAAGCGCTGTAAGCTAGGACCCGGCAAAACATTCCTCTTCTTGTATTCATCAGGAAATATTGTCGGAACATAGGCTGGACTTAGTGGGTGTCCAGATCTTCTGTTTCCGATGAAATGTGCACTGCACATTCTTGAGTAAGTCGTAGGTTGCCAAAGTGATCCATCAGTGCTAAAAATTAACACCAAAATGAAGTTAAATCGGGTCAGTTGAACTTATTGCAAATTTGTGCCGTATGTACGTGTACTTATTTCCTTCGGTTAACTGCTTGTATCCATCGCCTCCTTCGGTCCACTTCTATCGCTCGTTTAGGAAAACAATAAAATTGTATTTCACTTCCCGTATTTGCATAAGTATTGGAACAACCGACAACACAACAATTGCGATTACTTGATCTTCGTTTCTCTGCCATTATCGTCGGAGTGACTATACGCTCATACCAGAACAGAGACTGCGAGCGTAAGGTAATCTGTGCTGCGTGCCTGGAGTCTGCCTCACCTATAGTTCTCCACCCGGCCGCTAGAGCGACATGCACGGTGCCTGTAGTGTTCAAGGAGCTTAGGTATCTAACCTCCTTGAGTTTCATAGTGCTTCAAGGAAAAACGAAATTCGACATGCAAGCTATCCTTTGGGTGTCAAATAACAAAGCTTGCACCCGGTGCCCGAGGCCATACGATATTATTATTATTATTACCTGCACCAAACTGGGGAAGCAAATTCAGCAGTAGAAAAGCACAAAAGGCAGGGATAACAGAATAGAATAATACGCAGGATTGGCAAAGGATTTAGGGAAGATAACTGGAAAGATTACAACAATTATGTTGTTATTTGAGTCATCAGTTTTTTGACTGGATTGATGCAGATTTCCATGCCTCCCTGTCCTGAGCTAATTGTCTCATCTCTACAAAGCTACAATTAGAGGTACAGAGTATTTTAATAGATATCCAGACAAAGTGTTCTCAGGCATTGTAGAGGTGTGAGTTCAATCATTGGCCAGAAGTAAGATGGTGAAAACCAGTGTGGCTTTTGATTCCAATGGGGATGTCAGGTTCAGGTTTTTAGCATGCCCCCAGATTATAGACAATTGCTACGGGAGGAATAGATACTTGTGTTCTGTAAATCTAAAGAAGCTTATGATAAAAGTACCAAGAGAAAAGGTACTCAGCAACGTGAGGGATTATGGTATTGGGGGAAGGCTGGCTGCTACAAGCAATCAAAAGTCTACAGTGAGATTTGGTGGTAGGATGGTAGATTTAAAGAAGTTACAGGATTGAGACAAGGCTATGACCTTTACCGTTACTGTTCATTTTATACATGAACCATTTGCTGAATGGCATAAACTGGTTAGGTGGAAACCAGGTAAGCTGGCTGGCTTATGTTGAAAACCTGGTTATTATCAGAGACTTCATCAAAAGCTTAGAAGCTAATATGTTAGAACTTGAACAGAATTGAAGGGAATATGCCATAAAAATAAAAATAAAAACAGCATTTCAAAAACAGAGGTGATATTGTTAGGAAAGATTTATTTTTATTTATTTAGCTTATGGCTAGAGATACAGTAGAAATTTATACACATTTATCCAAATTCTGAATATAGTCAATAGTCTCTGGAGTCACGAGAGCAAAGTCACTAGCACTGCCACTGTACTTTCTTTTGCTGCACTCGGTGATGATGTGCTGGATCGTCTGTTCTGCAGCCCCACGGTCACACTCAGGCATTGAAATTTTGTTCCACTTGTAGTGGAAGGCTGCACAGTTCCCATGGTTGGTTCGTATCCTGTTCAATGTGGACCATAGTCTACGAGGGAGGTTGAAACCAGGCGGCGGCGGCTTCTTCACAGGAGGCATTGTTGGACAACATTTGTTGTTGAGTCTCTCCTGACACTCAACTAAAGTTTGGTAGTTGGTGTTACTCATGTTCATGGCATCTCTTGTTAATGGTTTTCTGGAACGCAGGCGACCAGTATTTGCATCTCTGATGTCATCTTGTATCGATAGTCCTAGATTGTACATTATTTTATTGAATTCCCTTAGGAGTTGATGGTAGATTTAAAGATGTTACAGGATTGAGACCGTTACTTTCATTTTATACATGGACCATTTGCTGAAGGGCTTAAATTGGTTAGGTGGAAACCAGGTAAGAAGGCTGGCTTATGCTGAAAACCTGGTTATTTTGAGAGACTTCATCAAAAGCTTAGAAGGAGGAGGTACAGGAACAGTTGGACGTGTGGGAAGGAATAATACAAGGATATGGGATGAAATTTAGCATAAATAAGAGTGAGATGGTGATCACAACAAGGAAGAAGGAAAGAACCACAACAGGAATAACAATTGGTGGGGAACAGCTGAAGAAAGTGGAGAGTTTCAAGTATCTGGGAAGCCCGATACAAGATAATGGAAGAAACGATAGAGAAATAAGTGAGCGAGGAAGGCAGGCAGAAGCATTTCGGAGGAGTGTGAGAAGCATGTTATGGAGCAAGGATGTCCCTCAGAACAGCAAAAAGATCATATATCGGACGTACTATGTCCCTATCCTGACGTATGCCTCGGAGACCTGGGTTATGAAAGGAAGGGAGAAGAGCAAAATACAGGCCAGTGAGATGAGGTTCTTGAGAAGCAGTATTGGAGCTACAAAGATGGACAGAATAAGAAATGAGAGGACCAGAGAATTAATGAAGGAGGAACCATTACTGGATGGTATAGAGAAATCTAGACTAAGATGGTATGGACATGTAAAACGAATGGAGGAGAAGAGGATACCCAGGAGAGTACACGAGACGAAGTGGGAAGGAAAGAGACCGAGAGACAGGTGGCTGAAGGGGGTGGAAGAAAGCGTGAAGAAGAGAGGAGAAGACTGGACAAGGGTGGAGGCTGAGAGATGGTGGGAAGACAGAAGACGTTGGAGAGGCTTATGTTCCAAACAGACCCGGCCAGTGGCTGAAAACTGTGCAAGATGATGATGATGATTTATTCTTCATGTTTGAGGCTCTTTGATATAAGTTAGTGTAATAAAAGATGGCTGCTAAGTAAGACGTCCGTGTTTTCACGATCACTATTTATCCATTATACGAATCCCTACAAGAGTACCAGGTAGGAGGAACTAAATTAGAGCAGGTGGACCATTCCAGGTACTTGAGCTCTGTTTTCTCTCAGGATGACATTATAGTAAAAGAGATAGTCAAGTTATAGAAAAGTTAATGCAGTGAGTTCCCAGTTGTGATCTGCTGTATTGTAACCTAATATTTGTGGGTTACAGAGGCTCCTCCTTGTTTCTTTCATTTAGTTTATTTGGTTGTTTTGTTTTTGTCGGGTTGCCAGCCGTGGCCACAATGGTGGACCACCGCCGAGTGTCTTATGTGTTTTGGGTCATAGAGATTCTCGGTGGTGGTCTGGCTATTGCAGGTAGGTGGCTTTGAGAAGACCAGGTGGCCTTGGCAGATGAGGTCAAAGGTTCCTTGATCTAGGAGTGAGGTCATGATGGTTGCCATGGGAATGGGCTGTTTGTAAGTGGTTTTGAGGCAAGATGGAGGCCAGTTGGTGATAAAATAATTGTGTATGAAACCTAGTTTTTGATGTGAAACATCTTTCCACTTGGTGCCTGGATATTTTTGTGGCACTCGGTAGCTGGACATTTTTGTGGGAGTGCATGGGACGGAAACAATGAGCGCGCGCGGTGGTGGAGATCGGTACAACGACGTACTGTAAGCCATGTGACTATGTGGAATGTAAATCGCATACGGTTTACCTCAAGGTTTGGAGGCCCCATTAAAGAAATTCCTACAATAAATCATCTACAAGTTGTCGTTCTTTGGTGTGAAAATATTCATTATATCATATTTGCTGAAAACAATTACTATTTATTAAATCTTCATACTTTTGCTGTATTCTTATTTAATGTAAGCACTCGATACCTCGAGTGCTATATCGCATCAACCGACACTCCAAACAACGTAGGAATTCAGTATAGTTAATGCCGACTACTAACAATAATTGAAACTTCGTTGGTCTAAACGTATCACTGGGAGAAACGCATTTAATAAACATACTGCACACCTAATTTTTAATCGCGCCTATACTTGGCAGTGCGCTGATCGGCAATAAGAGGCCATTTTCAATAACATCGCTGGCATGGGTTCACTAACTGGCCGGTATAGAGTGCAGCTCGCATCATGTAGGCAGTGGATTGCTTCCGCCACGGCACATAAAAATTAGGCTATGATTCATTACGGTCAGGATTTGGCACTGGAGTTTACAAGTAGTTATTTCAATGACCAACAGAGTTCACTGTCAACAAGGGATTTGTGCTCCCGGGACACACATAGTAGGATAACATGTCACATGTTACATATCATATGCGACTACTGTAAGGCTCGTATATATATTTTTTTTTAAATGAAGGATTGAATTATTCTTAGTGCAGAGTGTTGATTTTTGTGGGATGCCAGGCAAGGTAATGGAAGCTTGCCCTTCTTAATAAATAGTGGATTTTGTGAATGCAGAGTCCTGATCTTTGTGGATTCATTTAAAGCAAGCATATTGCCCCTATACCCTGAGGTGGTAAGTTTTATAATTATTAGAGTATTTTTCAAGAAAGAAGCTAGTGTGGCGATGAAACTCTTCCTACATTCGTCAGTATCCAAACCAATTTTGCTGGGAATACAGCAACATGCTAGGTCTGAACATCAATACAAAAAAGACACATTTCACGATTGTCAAACGTCAGCCTAACTTTTATAAAAATGCACATCTCCAATTTAATGGCCCCTCATTACAAACAGTAGATAAATTCAAATACCTTGGAATATGGCTATGTGAGGATTGGAGATCATATATGGAGATAAAATGTCATAATGCTTTTGTGAAATTCAAGAAAATCCTCAAAAGTACGGATTTAAATCGAACCCTTAGACGCTTTTCAGATCTCTGTGCAGTGTATCGGCCCAACATTGTCTCGGTCACCCCTTTGTGTTTTTACCGGCCACCTCTAGTGTGTAGCCCTGTTTTGCAATGGTGTCCGCTCCTGACCGTAGCGCATGCCCAAACCATCGCAGACGACCCTCACACATTTCGTTGTTGATTGTCGCGACACCAAATTGTTCCACGATTATTGAAAGAATATTTCCCCTAATTTGTACGCTGCGGTCGGACGTTAACTTTATACGGATGATCTGTCCTGCTCAGGTGGGTGGGATTTCCCGGATGTTTGCTTAGTTCTCCCCATGCTGCCCAATTAGTGAAAGTGTTAAACATAAAATGTCGTAGAGAGAATGCCCGTAATGATTTTGTGAAATTCAAGAAAATCCTCACATGTACGGATTTAAATCTAACCCTTAGACTTTGGTTTGTAAGCTACTACATTTGGTCTGTATTTCTATATGGGTCTGAAGGATGGACAATAAATGCGGCAACAACAAAGAAGATAGAGGCCTTTGAAATGTGGATTTACCGCAGAATGCTGAAGATACCATGGACTGCACGAATAACTAATATTGAAGTACTGCATAGAATGAACAGACAACGAAACTTATTATGCACCTTTAAAAGACGAAAAACTGCATACCTGGGACATATCTTGCAGAACACCAAATATCGATTTCTCAAATTGAAACTGGAAGGAAAGATCAAAGGTCAAAGAAGAAGTGGCTGAAGAAGGATTTCCTGGGTGGATAACATAAAACAGTGAACAAGATTACCCAGCATGGATAAATTATTCCACATCGCAGTTAATAACCAAAAGATGCATCATGTGGTCGCTAACATCCATTAATGGATAGGCATCCGAAGAAGAAGAAGAAGAAGAAGAATAGAACTGGGTGGAATCAGAGCTTTCCATGTATTAGCTGGAGGTAACTGATGTGAGTATAACACGAATGATTGCTGTGACAAATAACTGGAAGCAATGGAACGAAGGTATTCGTAATCAAGAGACACAGGGTACGTTAGAAATGAACATGTTAGATAAGGCTGTTTATATGAAACTAGTGGACCCATGCGAGAACTCTTGCGTGTATTCCCACAGGGGCTAACGACTTGTGAGATGTGGGTTGGTGACCACGGGACCCCAGCTGAGTTCGGCATTACTTCCACTTACTTGTGCCGGGCTCCTCTCGGTCATCTTTCCTCTCGACCGCCCTTGGTCAACTCTTGTTCTTTTCCGACCCCGATGGCCTTAATTGGCCCTTGTCTCATCTTTCCTGATACCCTCATTCTTCGAGGGGTCAGCCTTCTTTTTCTTTTCCTGATATCTCCTGCCTTCTGCTCAAGGCCCTTAAGGAGGCAGGGTATGTGTAGCCCCACCACTTTTGGTGCACCCTGGAAAGCGCTACACCCTCAAGGGCTCACGGCTGGTCAGTTCGGGATTTGGCGACCCCGAGGGATTCCTGAGCTGGGTCAAGTTTTCCCCCCTTTTTCCATTGCCTATGGGGTGGGCCCTTTCCTCTTTCCCTTTCCTATCTGCCTTTCGTGGCTCTTCTTCCTTCCAAGTCCCTCAATTCTCATTGTTCGAGGGTTTAGGGCATTTCTTTTCCTCCTGTCTTTTATTTACATTATCCTCCTTTTTGTTTCCCTTTTCCTCTCCTAGTTTGTAAGTCAGTAGTTAGTTCTAGTTCTAAGTTTCATTTGATCATCTTTCATTTTCACTATCACCCAAACCCTTAGGGCAGGGCCGTATTTCTAAATAGGCTAAGTAGGCTGCAGCCTAGAGCAGCAAATTTTCAGGGGCGGCAGTTTGGCAATTTATTCAAAGGCTAAAATGAAGTATTTCAGACAATAATTTTTTCCGTACGAATTTAAGAATAGAAGTTACTTAAAAATATGTTTTAGTTGTTATACAGTTCTTCCTGCCTTAGAAGAGTTAAGAACTATCTGCGAACTAGTATTTCTGAAATACGGTTAAACTCACTTTCATTACTTTGTATTGAGGCAAATACAACAAAAACACTTTCATATTAACGAGTTTGTCATTAAGAAATCTCGTAAGGAAGCTATGTAAATTTGAACACGAAGATTACGTGGGGTGAGTTGTTTTAGAGAAGTTTGCATATTTTTCAACAAATAAACCTGTAATTAACTACATTTTGTGTAATTTCATTTCACCGTGTAGGACAACTTAATTCAAATTGAACACAGTTCTGCAATTATGCAAAAGTTAGTCATTAGCATTAAAATATAAAAATGTGTGTTAAATAGTGATCACTGATCTCCAAGAACAAATTAATTAATTAAGTTCGAAACCCATTTAATTTTTTTACGAATTGGTACCGTAAGTAAAATAACAAGTAGATAACTAATTTCATTATAACATTTATTATGTAGGCCATTAAATTTGTAGTTTTATCTAGACTAAATAAACTTTATGTTTAAAATAGATGAAAACGCCAATGAACTCCGTCCTTTTGTTGTATAAAACAAATGTATTAAGCAAATATGAACTATTGAGGGGCGGTAAATGGACTTTAGCCTATAGGAGGCATACTCTTAAATCCGGCCCTGCATTAGCGGCCGATAACCTAGATGTTAGGCTCCTTTAAAAAACAATTATCATCATCATCTTGCATGTATAAACCACCCACCCGGCTTCATGTTATGTGGGCTTGACGCGACACAGTTCTGGCAGGGGCTACCGTCTTGTTCATTTGTTTATACGTACTTTATAATCATAATATATAATATATCCGTTGATTTTTCAGGTAGTCCTAGATATTTCCTCCTCTATTGAGACAATTTGGAAGAGTTTGGCACAAACTGCACCTTCTAACTCTCTCAGGTTTTAGAGCTTGTGTTTTGTGAAACATACACCTTAGCATTTTATATATTAAAAAGACTGTAGCTGCTTGGTTTCTACCAAGATGCCTTAAGACACAGCATACCCTTCAATCCTTGTTTGGACATTTCATTAGCATACATTTTGTGGAACACAATTAAAATTAAGATGGATTTTCATATATGAAATGTCAGGTGTTGGCATTCTTGTAGATATGGTGCTGCAATATGACCACAGAGTCAGTTAGTTAGTTAGTTATTGTTGTTTTAAGGGGAGGAACTATGAGGTCATCTGCCCCTGGCCACAGAGTCAGCAATGATGTTTTCAGCAAGAGTGATCAGGTGATTCTTCTCTAAGCTGAACTTCTGGAACAGTTCCACAACTTTTCGATAGATAGTGCCCCTGACACCAAATAGCATTCCTCTCTCTTTGGTCTCTAAGTGACATGTCTTCGACCCTTATATTAGACAGCTTTGCTTTAAAGCATATGCGCGCCGATCATGATGGATGTCTTTTGCTGATTTCCTGCCTGTATTATACAAGAAATACTGTAATTCCTGTAAGCTCCTACATAAGTCACTTACAAAATGTAAAACGTTAATAGTATGTTTGTATTGTGCCCGTCTGTCCACCACTGTTGTGTAGCAATGCACCGCACACCACCGGACCGGCGACCATATGCGAGGGACCATAAGCAGTTTCCCGATCTCAAGGTGTCCTGGGTTTTGCCAACTAATAAATTGTCCACTGTTCTCACGTCCCACGTATAGGATAAGAGGGAAAGTCACAACCACAAGAAAACAGAATCCATAATTAAAAATAATAATTCACATTGTATTCAATTCTTTTTCTTCTTCTTTCTTAGCGTGTATCCCGCGATGGTGCAGGGTACGCTTGTTTGGTTGCTGTTTGCCACTTCTTCCTGTCAAGGGCATCTTCAGGTTTAAGTCGACACATCACCAAGTCTTCCTTGATTCAGTCCAGCCATCATTTCTTTGGACGTCCATGGGGTCGATATCCTCCTGGATCTTATCGAAGAGCTATTCTTGCCACAGAGGTCTCATCACTTCTAGTGACATGCCCATACCACCAAAGCCGTGTTTCTCTCATTTTATCGGTAATGGCTGCAACTCCCATCTGTTTCCGCATATGTTCATTCCTGACACGATCAAGCCGTGTAACACCCATGGACCAACGTAATATTTTCATCTCCATTCCATGTAGGGCTTGTTCATGCTTGGTTGAAGCTGGCCAACTTTTTGTGCCGTAAAGTGCCACTGGTCGTATCATGGACTTGTAAACTTTCCCTTTCAAAGGGATAGGTACTTTCTTATCGCACAGCACTTCTGTGACTTGGCGCCACTTCATCCACGCAGTGTTAACTCGTGTTCGAGCATCGAGAAGTGTTTCGCCATCTGAAGTGATAAGGGAACTGAGGTATTTAAGGTGTGTAGTTTTAGTGAGATGATGCTTTTCAATGCTGATGGTACCGTTGGTCTGTGTACCACATTGCAAGTATTCAGTTTTCCCTATGTTGAGTTTCAAGCATTTTTATTCAATAAAAATAGAAATAACTGGGAATTAATTGGACTGGACTCTGACATATAAGAGCCATCTCAGTAACATCACAGCAAAGATAAAAAGTAGGAATAACATCTTGCACAAATTCAATGGAACAGGTTGGGGCACAACTGCAACGGTTTTGTGAATGTCAGCTCTTGCCTTAGTTTACCCAGTTGCAGAATGCACACACTGCAAAAGTTGATATGCAACTGAATGATACAATGAGCACAATGTCAGGCCCCATCAAATACACACCTTTGAAGTGGTTGCCAGTGCTATCCAACATCCATCCATCTCATATACGAAGAAAAACAGTTCTGAAAAAGTATAGCTGAAATGTCACAGTAATCCCCAACTGCCCATACACCAGGACTGTAATTCTCAGAAAAAGGTTAGATCGAAATTCAGAAATCCTCCATGGAAGCTGGGAGTGAAGATCATCTCATCGCATTTTGCTGCTGACAAGACCTGGTATGAAGAAAGGGCTATATCAATATGAGAAAACAAAACTAATGACACTTAGTCGAGGGAGAGATAAGGTTGCTCTGCAATTGAATGGCCAACAAATTCCACAAGTCGACAAATTTAAATATTTTGGTTGTGGGTATTGGAGGATTTAAACCCAGATCTGGAAATTAAGACACATACAGAAATGGCTAGGTCAACATTCAAGAAAATTAAGACATTACTATGTGATAAGTCCCTAAATTAAAACTTATACAGCACATGGATAAATGTTATGTTAGGTCAACTTTGCCTTACAGAGTTGCAGCTTGGACTTTAAAAGCAACCACCATCAAAAAGCTGGAAGTTCTGGATATGTGGTTTCATAGAAGAATGCTCAGAGTATCTCAGATAGAACATGACACTAACGAGCAGGTCTTGCGGAGAGCAAACTCTAAAAGAAAACTTTTGACAGCCATCAATATTGCAGAAAATGTTTATATCTGGGGCATGTGTTGTGCAGTGAAGGATATGCAGTATTACATGTCATTCTAAACAGCAAATTTGAAGGACTATGAGGAGTAGGCAGGAGATGAACATGGTGCCTCAAGAATATTCAAGACTGGACAGGCATAGCAACCAGCGAACATCTCTACTGTGTTGCTGAAGATAGGAGAACACTGTCCATGTTAATCGCCAACATCTGGAAGACTGAACAGGGCACATAAAAGAAGAAGTGAAGTAGTGAGTGTGTGTGTGTGTGTGTGCAGGTTTTTAGGTAGATTTCATTAGAAAGCTAACTATTGCAATGGGTCCCATGTTTCGACTTCCGGAAAATTTCGACATATCTTCGCGTTTCACATCCCCCAGACCCCAAAACCACCGTCAGTTCAAAAGTTTATATATAATTTATGTATGTATATATATATATATATATATATCAGTTTCTTGTGGACACGATAACTGCCGTAATTTTGCACCAATTACTTTGAATTTTTTACGGAATATGTATACCTATAAAATCTCGGTCGAGTTCGTTACTGGGCTAAATCGGTCGAAGGGGGTGAAAATGGGGGGCTTTTTTCGAAAAAGTGAAATATTGCTATAACTCTCTTAATATGTGACATATCGAATCCGTTCAACATTCATACTATGTGTCGGATAAAGCTCAAAAATTTATGTTTGAAGAGTTTTTTATAGCACCAACCATTGACCAAAGGGGTGGGAAAAAGTGGGTTTTTCGGGAAACATTAATCATATCTCTCTTAACAGGCACAATATCAAAACCGTACAAAATGGACAATATTCCCCTAATAATTACCTAAAACTTTTGTCTGAAAGAATTTTTGATATGACCCACCATTACGCCAAGGGATGAGAAAAATGATTTCGGAATTATAAGAAAATGCCAAGAGCTATCATTGGTTGCCATGGCAACACTACTAAATTGATGAGGGATGAGCCATCATTGTTGCCATGACAACGCACTTGTACGAGATCAGATTCAGTATTTCCATCTGACTAAGTGGGAAGCGGCTTCGGAGACGTAACTGGTAGCATGCTGAATGTCTATGCCCAAGGTCGCGGTTTCAAAGCCGGCCGAAGTCGTCGGATTTTCTAAGAGCGCTAAAATCCCTCAGTATGCTTTCCTTTGGAGGGGAAGTTCCAACGTTCGTTGCGAGTTGCTGGTTGGGGTGGCATCTAGTAGCCAAGTGTACAGCTAGGTGTCGTTGACGGTAGTACCTGGTAGCAACATTAGGAACTACTGCTTGAAATTGACCGTCTGCAGTCCTTACCTGAATTAAGACAAATACAGCCATTACAATTCACACCGTTTATCAGACAGATTCTACACTCACCCAAAGTACACGGGGTTAGATGACCGCGTTGTCGCAGCCCCTAAACTGAGGAACCAACCAGAGGTAGATTTCATTAGAAAGCTAACTATTGCAATGGGTACCATGTTTCGACTTCCGGAAAATTTCGACATAGGCCTATCTTCGCGTTTCACATCCCCCAGACCCCAAAACCACCGTCAGTTCAAAAGTTTATATATAATTTATGTATGTATGTATATATATATATCAGTTTCTTGTGGACACGATAACTGCCGTAATTTTGCACCAATCACTTTGAATTTTTTACCGAATATGTATACCTATAAAATTTCGATCAAGTTCGTTAATGGGCTAAATCGGTCGAAAGGGGTGAAAATGGGGGGCTTTTTTTTTTCGAAAAAGTGAAATATTGCTATAACTCTCTTAATATGTGACATATCGAATCCGTTCAACGTTCATAGTATGTGTCGGATAAAGCCCAAAAATTTACGTTTGAAGAGTTTTTTTATAGCACCAACCATTGACCAAAGGGGTGGGAAAAAGTGGGTTTTTCGGGAAACATTAATCATATCTCTCTTAATAGGCACAATATCAAAACCGTACGAAATGGACAATATTCCCCTAATAATTACCTAAAACTTTTGTCTGAAGGAATTTTTGATATGACCCACCATTATGCCAAGGGATGAGAAAAATGATTTCGGAATTATAAGAAAATGCCAAGAGCTATCATTGGTTGCCATGGCAACACTACTAAATTGATTAGAGATGAGCCATCAGACGTTGCCAAGATAACGCACTTGCACGAGATCAGATTCAGATTTTCATCTGACTAAGTGTGAAGCGGCTTCGGTGACGTAACTGGTAGCATGCTGAATGTCTATGCCCAAGGTCGCGTGTTCAAAGTCGGCCGAAGTCGTCGGATTTTCTAAGAGCGCTAAAATCCCTCAGTATGCTTTCCTTTGGAGGGGAAGTTCCAACGTTCGTTGCGAGTTGCTGGTTGCGGTGGCGTCTAGTAGCCAAGTTCACAGCTAGTGTCGTTGACGGTAGTACCTGGTACCAACGTTAGGAACTACTGTTTGAAATTGACCGTCTGCAGTCCTTACCTGAATTACAGACTAATACAGCCATCCCTAAGTACACGGGGTTACATGACCGCGTTGTCGCAGCCCCTAAACTGAGCAACCAACCAAAATCTCTGCGGGAGATATAATTTTGCGTGAAGAAGTAACAGACCGTTACATAGTCACACATCAGTGTCGAAACCTTGCATAAGGACAGTGTGACCACAAGTACAAAAATGGACCCCAAATGACAAGAAGGTTACCGTTCCCATAAGACAATAAAATGTTTAAAATAAGCATAAAATGACGAAAAACAAAGCTAATTAAGCTCCAATTATAAAATATCTTCTCGCAATAAATGAGGTCTGATCCTTCTACGAAAACCTGCATAGTCTGCCTATTTTCGCCCATCCCCAAGTTTGTCCGGTGAAATCTACCTCCGCCTTCCGGTGTGCCAAGAGGACTTTTTTTTTTACCAGTTGGGGGTTGACCAGTCTTCAAGCTGCATGTCTCCAAGGAGCCAGACAACACCAAATGTGGACAATAGGTGCTTGGAAGGATATAGTGTGTTCCAACAGGACACACAATTTAGTTTTTTTTTTTTTTTAATTATGCAAGACGTTATCACACCAATACAACGGCCAAATTAGATTTTTTTATTTTAGCGTATGGCTTTCATGCCGGGAGTGTCTGAGGACATGTTCGGCTCACCAGAGTTTGTAGCTGCTTCTATGCAAACGCCTATGGTGTGAGCTAAAAGTACTGTCACGTGTGGAGTGTTGTCAGGGGAAGAAAGTGTGAATATAAGGACGAGGAATTGGAAGGTAGTGCCTGTGGCCTATAGTTAGGGACCAACTCCGGCATTTGCCTGGAAGGAAGATGGGAAACCACAGAAAACCATCTTCAAGGTTGCTGGTAGGGGGATTCGAACCTACTCTCCTCCCAGATGTGAGTGACTGCCTGCAGCCACTCTGTAACGACCACGGCTGCCAAATGAGATGTTTAACCTACTGTGTGCGGAGGGTATAGTTCAGTTAATAATGCAACCTTTCAGTCGGTCGACATGCGAAAAAATATCCTGAATAAAATTACATGTGATTAAATATATATACATTTTTTATGGGGGAAAAACAAGATTAGATAGGGTAAGAAATGTTAAAAATAGAAAGGAACTAAAACAGGAAATTATGAGAGAGGAAGTTGAGAAAAAGAGATTACGATGGTATGGGCATGTTAAGTGGGCAAAGGTTGCAAAAATAATGTAAGTACTAAAGGTTGAGGGAAAAAGACCTCGAGGGCGACCAAGAATGCAGTGGAGTACAGGAGTGAGAGTCTGTATAGAGAGAGGAGGAGCTAACTGGCATCAAGTGGAGGAAGAACAGTTGTTGGAAGGCATAATTTGAGCTAGCCGGACCATTTTATCATCTTATTAGCTAACGAGACCCGTGGGTGCCTCGAACAGCAAGTACAAGAGTGGAAGATGGGATTAAATTGAACCTGAAGAAGACGGAATACCTGAAATGCGGTAACCAAACTGGTGGCACGGTCACTGCTGGTGAGGTTCAACTTAATAAAGTCACCCAATTCAAATACCTTGGGTCATGCATCACCTCAGACTGCAGCACGATTCCTGATGTCATAACATGAGTCACAGCCGCATGGATGAAATGGTGCCAAGTTACTGGAGTCCTATGCGATAAGAAAATTCCATTGCATCTAAAATCTAAAGTATATTGCACAGTGATTAGACCGGTGGCCCTTTATGGATCTGAATGCTGGCCTACAACATCGAAGCACGAACAGGTGCTTCATACAATGGAAATGAAGATGTTGAGGTGGTCCAATGGTTTGACTCGACTGGACCATATTAGGAATGGTGCTGTGCGGAAGGATTTCAAGGTTGCCCCAGTCACAGAGAAAATGCGTGAATCACGTCTGCGGTGGTATGGACATGTGCTCCGTAGCAGTGAAACCTCAGTTGCTACGACTGCCCTTCAACTGAATGTGGAGGGTCGTCGACCTCGAGGGCGACCTCAAACACACTGGTTGGATAGGGTGAGAGATGACATGCGGCTCACTAAACTCCGCCCCCGGAACGCTATGGGTCGATTGAAGTGGAGGAATCATTGCTGGAAGACAGACCCCACATAAATGGGAAAATGCAAAGATGATGATTTGATATTACATCCGCTCAAATGGAAACTAACATCATATTTCCTTTGGAAATATTTGAAACCAAATTGGATTACCAAGGTAAGGTTCATTGTTTTTTTGTGAAAGGGAGTTTGACTCCCGTAGCACATTGGCATTGCTCGTGATGTCAATACTACATGTGCCATACCAGCTGACGAGCCCAATGGTACACTGGGACGAAACGCTGGCAATTATAATTTGAGCTAACCGGACCATTTTATCATATTTGATAATACATCCGCTCAAATGGAAACTAACATCATATTTCCTTCGGGAATATTTGAATCCAAAAAGATATAATTAGACGGAGAGGACTCGTAAACACCCAGACCCAGCAATAATTAGTTAGTTAGTTATTGTTGTTTTAAGGGGTGGAACTACGAGGTCATCTTCCCCTGACACCCAGCAATAGCTGGAACGGGATATGATATTTCTTATGGAGTTTATTTATTTATCGTATGCCTTTCAGTGCCGGGAGTGTCCGAGGACAAGTTCGGCTCACCTGCATCTGTAGCTGCTTCCAGCGGACACCCTTAGGGTGAGCTACATGTTCCGTTCAATTTCAAGTAGTTCCAACCTTCGCCACCAGATATCAATGTTACCTAGTGGTGAACGTTGGAACTTTGATAGAGCATTCCGACCAAATCTAACCTAACAATTTAGCTTCTCACGTGTTTAGTTTGTGGAAGGATCTTTTACATGCCATAAATCTATGACGTGGGACCTCCGGCTTTACTGCCCCTCCGAAGGAAGGCATACTGAAGGATTTTTAACGCTCTTAAAAAATCCGATGACTTCGGCCGGGTTTGAACCCGCTAACTTGGGCTCAGCAGTTCAGCATGCTACCAACTACGCCACCGAAGCCGCTTCTTATGGAGTATAGAAGAGGGAGTGTGAGTGTGTGTGCTGTTTTTCTATTGTTTTTTTTTTTCCTACCAGTCTTCAAGCCGCTTGTCTTCAAGGGACCAGACAACACCAAGTGCTGACAGTAACTGCCTGTAGGCATATAGTGTAGTTCATGCCAGAAGTGTTCTCTGTTGTTTTGGGTGTGTCTTTCCTACCATAACTTGAGGCCACTCATTCAGGTCACCATGAACATGAGTGAGGATGTTTCTGAAACACACTTGGTGACCAAGTGTTGACTTTTATTCAACATCTTCATGTTGAGTATTACCCATTTAAGATATGAGTTCCTCTGGCCAAGCTGTAAACTATTCTTTGTTTATACTCCAGCAATCCTTTTATGTTTTTCCTGTGTCTGTTACGAGTTTTTGCCTAGGTGCACCAAGTCAGGCTCTTCAGTGGGCAGTTAGTGACTCTGCCCAGACCATCGCTGTGGTAGCGCAGCTCGCAGTACGTATCATTAATTAATTATAATTGTAAATTACAAACATCTAAGACTTAAGCGCGGTGCACACTGGAGAAACTTGTTTCATGCAACTGGTTTCGTGAAACGTGAAACTGAAGTTGCTTGCAACAGATAGAAAAGATTAACACAGGGCTGTGCACACTGCGTTTCATGAAACTGTAGTTGCATTGATTTTGCAAAACCGGGTTTCGAGAAACTCGGAAAAACGGTTTCCTGTCACGTCGGTTGCACATTTCTTGTATTTTAATTTTATTCTTCGGTCAATGCCTCCCCTCTTTTACATAAATATATGAACTTGCTATTGAAGGATGAAGTGTGGACGTTGGAATCAAAAACGTGGCCTGCTGTTGATTGGACATTACGAACCTAGTTGTTTACAAAACATTTAAATTGTACCTTGTAATAACAGGGGAGTGGGAAATCAGGCAAGCTCTTTGCTCTCATGATCCACAAGGTCAGTTATTTAAGTTAGTATTATGTTATTATTATTATGTGGTGTTGGGGTAGCACACCTGTTTCTCACCCGGAGGCCCCAGGTTCGATTCCCGGCTCTATCAGAGATTTTCAAAACTAACCTTTGGGCTGGAACGGGTTGCACTCAGCCTCGTGAGAAAAATTGAGTAACTGTGAGGCAGCAGCCCGGTCACAAAAACCATGATTACCGGCCGAGGGGACTCGACGCTCTGACCACGTGTCACCCCAATATCTGCAGGCCAAATGGCTGGGCAGCAGTCGTTGGTAGGCCTAGGCCCTGCATGGGCTGTATTGCCAGGGGTTATTATTTATTATGTGGGTGTCCTTGTTCTTTTTATTGGTTTTCGTCAGCTGAACCAGGCTGGCAAGTAGGGGGATGCTGCTTGGATGTGATAGTGGTTTATATCGTAAGCATTGAAATGAAATTCCTAAGAAGTATGATAGGAAAGACAAGGAAAGACAGAGTGAGGAATGAAGATGTTAGGAAGGAAGTTGGGATGGGAAAACTAAATGAGAGAATTGAGAAGAATAAACTAAGGTGGTTTGGACATGTAAAGAGGATGGAGGAAAATAGAATACCAAGACAGGTGCTGGAGGCAAAGTGCAAGGGTAAGAGAGCAAGAGGAAGACCTAGAACAAGGTGGATTGATTCAGTGAAGAACAGCATAAGAAAAAGAAATCTGGACTGGGACAAGATCGTGGAAGAAGAATGGTGGAAGGAAAGTGGAGAAGTGCCATAAATACCCCGACCCGGCAGGAGCTGGATAAGGGGAAATGATGATGATGATGATGATGATCGTAAGCATTATACGAAGGCTACAGGTTGTTGTTGTTGTTGTTTTAAAGGGCGGAACAACTAGGTAATCTGCCCCTGAAGGGTACAGGCATGGTTACCATATTTTAATTGTATTTAGTTACCGTTCGGGTTCATTATTCTTTGGGGGCATGGTCCTCGTTAGGAGGGTGGGGCCATGAAATCCAACAAGACAAAATCATGGCCCCCACCCTCCTAACTGATGGAAAACCGTTGCTTCTGTATGCATGTTCCAATGCGACTGGTTTCTTGAAACCCAGTTGCATGAAACAGGTTTCTCCACTAAAAATTAATCAACGAAAACTGTCATAATCTGATGAGGAAAGGTCAGCCAGAATGGAAAGGTTTTGGGAGAGGAGGAAGATTCCTTGTCAATCTGTAGATGACTTAAATGTATTTGGTTTGATTTAAGTGCTCCAATGTGGGCATAAACTATGTAAATAAATAATTAAACATTGATTATACTCCATCAATTCTTTTGTGGTGTTCTGGGCTCAGTCACCTAGAGCATCAGGGGCTTCGGTGGCGTAGTTGGTAGCATGCTGAACTGCTGTTCCCAAGACAGAGGGTTCAAACACGGCCGAAGTCGTAAGATTTTTTAAGAGCGTTAAAATCCTTCAGTATGCCTTCCTTCGGAGGGGAAGTAAAGCCGGCGGTCCCATGTCATAAGTTAGATTTATGGGATGTAAAAGATCCTTCCACAGACTAAACCTGTGTGGAGCTAAATTTCTAGGTTAGCTTTAGTTGTAACGCTCTATCAAAGTTCCAACGTTCACCGCGAGGTATCATTGATATCTGGTAGCGAAAGTTGGAACTACCCAAAATTGAACGGAACTTGTAGCTCACCCCAGGGGTGTCGGCTTGAAGCAGCTACAGACTCTGGCGAGCCGAACATGTCCTCGGACACTCCCGGCACTAAAAGTCATACGATAAATTAATAACCAAGAGCATCACTTGATGCATCTAGGTGAAACCCCATAACAGACACGGTAAAAACCTAAAAGGAGTCTTCTTCTTCCTCCTCTTCTCCAAGTGCCGTGTCCTCTCAGGACGTTGGCAATCAGTAGCATGATCTTTTTTTGTCCATAGCTCTTCTGAACAGTTCGAGTCTTGTCACTCCAAACCACTGGCTTAAGTTGTCGAGCCACGATATCTTTCTTCGCCCCAGACCACGTCTTCCATCCCTTGGAGTATTAATTGAAGGCGTTGGTATTTACTGTTTCGCATCATATGACCAAAGTATTCTAGCTTTCTTCCCTTGATGGTATTGAGAATGTTAGGTTTTTTGTTCATACTGTAACAGTTTTGCTAGCCTACACGTTGAGCGACAAGTGTAACGGTTTGGACCTCACGTTGCTGCGACAAGTGTAACGGTTTGACTGCCCCTAACTGTTGGGTGATAAATGTAACTGTTTACCTTTGCCTAAGCTATGTTGTTTTAATGGGCGCCAAGACCTCAACGCAATGTTGAAATCTAAATTTGTATTTAACAACGTCTAGCTCTGGTAGAACACCTTCAAGAATCTATTCACTCAGATCGTGGTATGATTTGATCATTAACCCAACAAACAATTGTATCAGGAGAAGGAATTTGTCTATATCTAATGCTACCTACTGAAAGCAAAGATTGCATTGTAAAAGAAATGAATTTATTATATAAAACAAGTATTGCAAAATTAATAATAATAATAAGTATAAAATTTAAATTGGAGCGTTGCGATTTTAATATTACCGATAGAAAATTACGTGAAAACGGAGTCTGATAAATTATTGATTTTACTCTTATTCCCAAGCTATGAGGTTACTGAAATATTGAATATAAAACAAAGAGAAACGAGAGATTGCGTATTTCTGCGTCATTCGCGCTTACCACTGGAAATGGCCGAAGCCTTTCCCTCGTACTGGATGATGCTGTCAGCTTCCCACAGTCTCCTGGACGTCGTCATCTTCGTCGATATTTGATGATATCCTTGTAGATTTGGTGACTTTATGGTCCTAACATCGGAGCCATACCCTCGTACAACCACACTGGTTAAGTTTTAAACAGATAGTTCTCCACTCCACGGAACATCGGAGCGACACCCACTTGCAACCGAACTAGTCAAGTCTTTCGCAGATTGTCCTCGCTCCACGGCGCGCCGAACGATATATATGCACTCCACGGCTCCCCACTCCAGTCCCGACTTCCAGCTTACGTGGTCTCCACTGATTGGCTCTGCCACCCCGCTACTCCCCTCCTTAGGCTCAATACACACGGCGCGCGGAGGGTGAAGTCGTTTGCCGTTCCATACATCCGCCTTTTCTTGACGTAGCGACCCAGCCTTGCGTAATACTTCTTGACAAGAATCAGCCTGTATCTGAATTTCCAGTGAGTCATGTCTCTCATAATATCCTAACTGACGAAACTCCGTAAAATTCCGTAATCACATAATTTTCTATGATATTGTCGTTCGTAATAATTTGCTTGATAGTGTTTTCTAAGACATAGAAAACCTATCTGTATGCTTATAATTTTTATAAAATGCTCCGAAAAATATCTTAATAATAATTATAATAAATTAATAATAATAATAAATTAACATGAAAAATTCTCTTGGCTGAACAATTTGCCGCGTAAATAAATATAGAATGGCTTCCTACTGACTTATGCCAGTTGCATAAAAACCCCTCGAAAAACACATTACAATATGCTGCAAAACTTCTACATGGGTAATTTTGGCTGTCCAAGGTATCTTCAGCATCCTTTGGTACGTTCACATTTCAAATGCTTGTAGCTTCTTGCACATGGCTTCAGTTAATGTCCATGCTTCGACGACGTAGAATAGAATGCTGAAAACGTATCATCTGAGGAGTCGTGTCCGTAGTGCAGTAGACAGTTCTCGGCTTATTAAAACGTTTCTGACTTTTTGAAAAGAAGTTCTAGCTTGTTCAATTCTGCATCGGATCTCTCTACCTATGTGCCAGTTATCATTAATGTGGAGTTTAATGAATGGCTGTGAAAGCCAATTAGTCTTATTTTTTGTTTACTTGTGTCACACTGTCAGCTTGCGCTATTGACAGGTAAAGTTGTGCGGGAAGGATAGGACTCAGCTCCAATAGCCTCAGTCATCGTTGTCCTCTCCATGGTGACATCATCACCCGTGTCCAACTCCAGTCATCCAGATGTTGTAAACTAGCCTCTTCCACTCATTTCTATTCTTTCACTTCTCCTGCTCCAATACTTCCGCCTCATCCAGTTCAATGTTACATATGATCCATCCTTCTTTGGTGTTCCAACCAATCTAATACTGTCAATGTTTCTCAGAACGCTCTATTAAAGTTCCAACGTTCGCCACTAGGTATCATTGATATCTGGTGGCGAATGTTGGAACTACTTGAAATTGAACGGAACTTGTAGCTCACCCTTTAGGGTGTCTGCTGGAAGCAGCTACAGACTCAGGCGAGCCGAACATGTCCTTGGACACTCCCGGCACTGAAAGCCATACGATAAATAAATGAATAACCATCTCCCTTTTTGCAGCTCTATCCATTTCCATCCTTTGCACATGGCCAAACCATCTTAATCTCGACCTCTGTATTCGCTGCCTACTAATAGTTCTGTTATATTTAGTTCTTGCCTTATTTTCGAGTTTCGGATTTTATCTTTTGTCTTCTGGAGAGATATTCTCAAAAATTTAATTTCAGTCGCTTCGATGGTGACATGTGCTCCTGTTATGTTTATCAGTGCTTGATTTATGTGGATACAATAGCCTACTCTGTCAATGCAGTATCCTTCTGCTCATCCCTTGAGGCTGCAGCTGCTACGACCAACATACGCTAGTAAGTTCAGCAGCACTCATTCCTTAATATGCTGTGGACACTCCCATTTTCAAGATGCCATCAAGCTGTGTTTGTAGGGCTGTACACATGTGTAGCTGGTTTGATGATTACACACAGACACCCTGTCAGAAACTCACCTACCTTGTTAATGAATATCTAAACAGAAAAATTCTCCGCCTAGTCAATACTTCGAATTCCTCTGTTTAGGTATTCATAAACTGAAACAATTATTATTAAAAATGTGTTATCATTACAGATTCAAAAGCAGCCATCCAAGCCGTCTCGTCAAATTATAAGCCTCAAAATAAAGAACTGAAAGAAATTTTTTGTATGATAAAAACCCTTTAAAGACTACACAAACAGATCTCATTTCAGTGGATCCCTTCTCATGTTGGAATAGCAGGTAATGAAGAGGCAGACAGATTAGCAAAAAAGGTACCACACTACAACAACCTGTATTACTTATTTTATGTCAGCTAAAAGGATTTTGAAAAATACTATCAAAAACAGGTATGAAGAAATGGCAAAGAAAAAAGCAGAAAACAAATTATGGAAGGACATTGATGCTAAATGGGATCAATATAAATTAACACCAAGAAGAGAAGCTGTAGCCTTCTTCAGACTTAACACTGGCCATGACTGCCTTGCAGCTCATCTGAAATGAATCAACCCCCTGAGATCTGAAAAATGCACACTTTGTCACGAACCTGGAAGTAAAATGGATAAGAGGCACCTGCTACATTGCAACAAACTTGATGTGACTGCTAGAACTTCAGGAAACCTCACACAACTCTATTGGAACGCAAGAAAGCTGATGGATTGGAATCCGGGTTAGCCATAAGAAATAACAACATATTCATCAACTTGTCAATACGGAACCTAAAAACGATTGATTTTTCCAATACCTTGTTAAATCGCTTAATCGTACAAGGTAGCACCCAGTGGCGGCAGATGTAGAAAATCAATTGTGTGCTGTAACCCATTGCCCTCTAAATAATAACAATATTTAGAAACATTCAAGCAGAAACACTGAAAAGTGCTATGTTGGGAGTGTTAAAAGACCTTCTGGTGGGAACAGCTTAGAGCGATTCCTTCTAAAATGCTGCCACAGATTCTAGAAGGTGCCACCGGTCATGTTCTCATTTCGTGTGACCACTCTGGGGTCTTGGCCGTTGTTCCAACAGCACAACGGAAATGTTGGACACGCATGCGCAAAAGGCAGAGTTCATGTTTGCTGGCAATAAACTTAGACATTCTCACTGAGCTGCGATCTGTACAGCCAGTTATTCATTTAGCATATGGTATTACACATGAAACACAATAATAATTTTAAAATAATAATAATAAAAAGGACATACAAGCACCTATAACCTTATGTCCAGACTATTGATCCAGTCCAGGCTCGATGGTGTATCACTGAAAAAGTCGATAGGGTCACCTAGGTATGCTCTTATTTTGCAGTCTTCAACAATGTGCCTGATGGTCTGATTCGATGAACCACAATCACAGCAGGGGTCTGGCCGCTTCCCCCATTTGTGCAGATTGTGTGCACAAACTCCATGTCCTGTATGGATGTGGTGAATGTTCTTCCATATATGTCGTGGTTGTTCAAAGCCCTTGATTTTCTTTACTGGATCAATGAGGTCACGAACTTTGGGTGGGGCATTTCTAGTCCATGCTTCACGCCATTTAGCTGCAATGTTGAAATTACTATCAGCAAGCTGTTGAGCCAGTCACAGGGGTGGATTCCTGTACCGGAGCCATTTTATTGCCAGAGTGGGAATGTCGTCATGGATTGGAAGTATAGGGTTGTTCATTATTTTAGAATATTCCTTCCTCAGTGCATTTTGTCTTCTTAACACTACACAGCCAGTGCCTGACACGGAGTGGAGCGCACGACTAGATACCCTATTGTCCGGGGAATTTAAATATTTCCTATTCTTTGACTGACATATTTTTTAATGAGCTGTATTTGATTGTAGATAATTATTATTATGTGCGAATGGACCTAGATGGATCACGCAGTACTTTTATGATTCGCCTGTCTGATCTTCCATATGGCTCTCATTCTATCTCCGTGGGCCATCTTTCTTTCATTAGTCCACTTGTTTCCTGTTCTCTTTGGAGCGTCATTCTCTGGTGTTAATATCCGTCCATTTACCCTACATCGGAATAGGTTCCTGTCAAAGACTTCCACTATTCTTACTTGGGCGTTCTCCAAATCCTGTTTACTTGCTGAATCCACAGTATATTCTTCAGTCTTTCTGCGTAGGTCATGATCTTGTGTGTAAGCCTAGTCGGTGGAAGTCTTTGAACATGTCCATAAAACTTCAATCTTCGTTTTCTGATGTCCACCGCAAGATTAGAAAATTTCTCAGATGCTTTATGAGATTTCAACCTGTATCCATCTTCTGTTCTTTCTGGGCCAAGAATTTTCCTCAAGATCTTTCGTTCTTTAGGATATTTTCCAAGTCACGCTTCCTGTTAAGTATTAGAGTTTAACTTGCATACAGAGCTTCCGGTTTGATCACCATGATGTAGTGTCTGATCTTGGTATGTGTGGACATGCACCTTTTGTTGTAGATGTTGCGCATTCTCCCATACGCTCTCTTCAATTTCTGTAGCCGAATTCTCTGTGCTCCTTTTCTATATTATATTCCTTTATTAAAGTAATTTATTTTCAAATAAAACAATGTGCTGCAGCACTTAAGGTGCAGCCGCCCCTGGTAACACCACCAACTTGATCTCATATTTTAAGGAGAACGATAGCTCACTTGCATTGTATCAGGTTCAGTAATCAGTTAGCTTGCCACAGTGGGTGAGTGGTTAACGTGTCGGTCTGCTAACCCCAAGCTTGCAGGTTCGCTCATGGCCGTGGTAAGTGATTTTTGAAAGGCGGCAAAAATTACGACACTCATGTCATACGATGATGGCATGTCAAAGAACCCATTTGAATTCAGTAGGCCGTGTTCATAATGGCAAAATTAATCTCTGGAATTTCTGCCAACACAAAGTTTGTCATTTCTCTACTAGAAAGCGCTATAGTGTTCATGGAGCTTAGATATCTAACCTCCTTGACTTTCATAGTGCTTCAAGGAACAACAAAATTCGACATGCAAGCTACCCTCTGGGTGTCAAATAACAAAGCTTGCACCCAGCACCCGGGGCCATACTATATTATTATTATTAGTATTAGTAATCAGTTCCACATGAAAATTTGGGCCATAATTCAAATGCAATGCTGTTAGAACCCTCTGAATGTCCACGTGTGCTGCTTGATTTGCAAGCGCTAAGAACTGTAGTGTAGTGACAGCCAGGAAACAAACAAGGGATGCAGTGAGAGGGGGTGAGGAGAAAGTGGCATATGGCTCAGGCCTGCCCAGCTGTAATGTGAAATTCATTTGCCAATATGTGTTATGTTATACGAAAAGAAAGGTTAATGATATAAATAAGTAGGTTGGTTGGTTCCTCAGTTTAAGGGCTGCAACAACGTGGTCATGTAGTCCCGTACAGGCTACTTTGCGTGTGTATCTGTCTGATAACCCCCCCAGGGGCTTACATCTAGTGGGGCGTGGGTTGGCGACCACGGGACCCCCAGCTGAGTCCGGCATTGCTTCCACTTACTTGTGTCGGGCTCCTCTCCGTCTTCTTTCCTGTCGACCTCCCTTGGTCAACTCTTGTTCTCTTCTGACCCCGACGGTATTAGGTTATCCGAGGCGTAGGGAGTCTTTCACTTTCCCGCCTTAATTGGCCCTTGTATCATCTTTCCTGATACCCTCCTTCTGTGAGGGGTCAGCCTTCTTTTTCTTTTCCTTTTACCTCCTGCCTTGTGCTCAAGGCCCTTAAGGAGGCAGGGTGTGTGTAGCCCCACCACTTCTGGTGCACCGTCGATAATGCTACACCCTCAGGGGCTCACGGCTGGTGAGTTCGGGAGTTGGCGACCCCGAGGGATTCCTGAGCTGGGTCCGTTTTCCCCTTTTGTCCCTTACCTTTGGGGCGGACCTTCTCCTCTCTCCCCTCTCCTCTCCCTCCCTCTCCACTCCACTTTTCATTACATTTACTTTTCTCTTTGGGATTCCCGCGCTGTTTTTGTTACTTGGTTCACCGTGTATCTAAATTCCCTTCTAGCGATTTTTTTAAGCATTTTTCAACTACGTTGCATTTTGTAAGTTTTTTCGATCTAAATTACATCTCGCGATTTTTTTTCAACCTCAATTGCATTTTGTAAAGATTGACAATCTAAATTGCTTTTTAGTAAGTCTTTCAATGCACGTTGCCGGGCCTTTTAGTGAGTATTTTGAATTTCAGTTGCATTTTGTATGTATTTTCAACCAAAACCGCATTTCGCACGAATTTTGAATCTAAATTGCATTTTGTTTGGTGGGCATTTTGCACATATTTTGATTCTCAATTGCATTTTGTGGGTATTTTGAATCTAAAGTACATTTTGTCAAGTATTTTCAATCTAAATTGCATTTTGTAAGAATTGTCAATCCACATGAGTCATTTGAATCTACCGTACATTTTGTAAGCATTTTCAATTTCAATTGCATTTTGTAAGTATTTTGAACCTCAATTGCATTTTGTACGTATTTTCGATCTCATTTGCATTTTGTAAGTATTTTGAATTTCAGTTGCATTTTGTAAGTATTTCGACGCTACATTGCATTTTGTACGTATTTTGAATCTAGCCTACGATTTGTGGGTCTTTTTCAATCTATTCTTTTTGTGAATCTTTTCGTTCTAAATTCCCTTTTGTAAGACCATATTGTGAGTTGTTTCCATCTGAGTTTCTGTTAGTACGTATTTTTCGTCTCACATAATTTTCGTTCTGGTTTCCATTTCATTCTCATTTTCGTTATCACCCAGATCATTAGGGGCCGATAACCTAGATGTTAGGCCCCTTAAATCAACAATTATCTTCATCATCATGTCTGATAACCGATGTTAATTGTGATGGCTGTATTAGTGTGTTATATCTGTAATTCAGGTAAGGACTGCACACGATCAATTTCAAGTAGTTCCTACTTTTGCTACCAAATGCTAATGTCAATGACACCTACCAATGAACTTGGCTACCGGATGCCACCGCAACCGGCACCTGGCGACAAACATTGGAACTAATAGAGCGTTAATCAAATCTAACCTACAAATTTAGCATCACACAATTTTAGTTAGTGGACGGTTCTTTTACATGCCATAAATCTACAACATGGGCCCGCCGGCTTCACTTGCCCTTTAAAGGAAGACATAGTGAGGGATTTTTAATGCTCTTAAAAAATCCGACTTCGGCCAGGTTTGAACCTGCGATATTGGGCATAAAAGTTCAGCATGCTACCAACTATGCCACTGAAGCCGCCATAAATTAGTAGTACAGTGAAACCCCGAAAATCCAAAATCTTGGGTAATCCGAACGAGCTTTATTTGACAATTTTAAGTTTGAAAAACACACGCAAAAAAGAGAAACTTATTTATTTAGTCATAAAACATTATTATATTCTTCATTATAACCTTATTTTACATAATTAGTTGAAAAATTAAGTAAGCCTCCGTGGCTTAGGCGGCAGCACGCCGGCCTCTCACCGCTGGGTCCGTGGTTCAAATCCCGGTCACTCCATGTGAGATCTGTGCTGGACAAAACGGAGGCAGACAGGTTTTTCTCCGGGTACTCCGGTTTTCCCGGTCAAAATTTCATTCCAGCAACACTCTCCACTATCATTTCATTTCATCTGCCATTCATTTAATCATTGCCCTGGAGGAGTGCGTCAGGCCTCGGCAGCCGGCACAGTTCATATCCTCGCCACTAGATGGGGGCTTCATTCATTCCATTCCTGACCCGGTCGGAGACTGGAAGCAGGCTGTGGATTTTCATTTTCATTTCAGTTGAAAAATTAAGAAAGAAGTACAGTTAGCATACCTACATACTTTAACTCATCTAGGATTGAAAAACGGAAAAGTTAGTTATTGTAATTGTCGGTTAATCACTTTGCGAAAACAATGAAATAAGAAGAGAAACACACAAAATATCACTTAATCTTTTACTTGAAATCGGTTATCTTCAATTGTGGAAGTGGCGAAAACCTTCCCGCGGAGGCAATTGCATGCCAGCGTCGCATGAAGATGACATCGTTTGGCGTGGCTGCTGCATGTTGTGCTACAAAGCGCCATGTGATGTCGAGCAAATGCAGCTTCAGTATGAGTCACATAGTCAGTTCTATACCGTAATGAGGGAGGGGCCTGTTCCACGAATAAACTTTGCAACTTTTCACTTTTCACTTTGCACTTTTCAATTCTTGCAAAGTGCAAAGTCTTTCTGTTCCACCATGATCTATGTATTACTTTTCAATTTCTTTGCAAAGTGAAAAGTCTTTGCATAGGAATGATCCGTTCATGTTTATTCCATGAACAAACTGTATATTCATTCCATGATTTAATGCTTTATTTTTCATGGTGAAACATGTCCCACTAATGACCACACACTGATCTTAATTAATAAAAGTATTGATCAAGGTGGAACTTTTAACCTGTCTATACTAAAGTGAGGTTATTAAAATTCATCTTGTCTTTGTACGTCTTCTTGTTGGATTCTTCATCACTATCCTCACTTGATGATTAAAAAAAAGCTCCTGCGTAACATATTTATAACACTAAACCAAATTCTGCGCCGAGAATCTAGTGTAGAGACTTGTTCATTAACAGCTGAAAAGGGAATCGTCTCTTTGCAAAGATTTCTGAAAACTTTTCAATCATTCCTTTGCACTTTGCATTTCTGCACCAATGGAGGAACATAACAGTCTTCTAAAGTGAAAAGATTCCTAACTTTTCACTTTGCAAGACAAATCTGAAAAGTGATGGTGGAACAAAATCTGAACTGAAAAGTGCAAAGTGCAAAGTTCATTCGTGGAACAGGCCCCTGGTTATTATGTTATGGTTATTTTTTGGCTAATCCGAACAAATTGAAATCCGAACAGGCTACCGCCCCAATTTGTTTGGATTTGAAGGGTTTCTCTGTATGTCAACCAAGCACTTTGTTCAATATCAAAGCGCTCAAAAGTCAAGTGGCATACAAGCAGCGCGCGCAGACGTTCAGAGGGTTCTAACCACGTTGCAAACTGACTTATGGCACAAATTTTCAGGTGGGACCGATTGCTGAAGCTTTTGCTATCGTTCCTCCGGTTGTGTTCATAATTTTGGGAGCTGATTTGATGTTTGTTATTATTATTATTATTAATCTTGATTGGTCACATTGGACCACTTGAGTCGTTCCACAATCATTTCTTCTTTGAAGGTAGTACTGCTTGGTTCTTGCGCTCTTTCCAGTACTTTTTCATTCTTTCAGATCGGGATTTTCTCAACTCATCTGAAATCTCCATAGGCTTTCTATGTGTCATTTCTGCAGAAAATTTGTGAGTTTTAAGAATGGCGTTAATTTTATTTTTCTCCTCGGCATCTGTTATCTTGAGTCCAACTGCTTTGAGATCTTGTTGGATTTCTTGGATCCATTTTCCTCCAGTTTTCTTTCCTAGATTTCTCATCACCAGTTGGCGTACAATTCTGTTTTCTGGAAGCCGTAAGATGTGAAAAAAATATGAAATTTTTTTCTTCTTCATTGTGCTGGTGATTGGATCAATCTCACGATAGACAGTTTCATTTGGGAGAATCCTCCAGACTCCCTCAACCTAATACTTTTTATTTATGCACGTTCTAATGATTCTTCTTTCTGTTTTGAGGAGCTGATCAGTTATTTGTTCATTTTTAATTTGGAACAGTGTTTCACAAGCATAAGTGGCTTCTGGGAGAGTTACAGTTTTATAATGTTGGATCTTAGTAGCTATTGATAGGCATTTTTTATTATATGTTGACCAGGTTAGAGATTGTGACTTTTTCATTTTATTTGTTCTATTTATCCAAGTTTGTTATACCGTATATATACATATAAAAAGTTTTTAGAAAATCATCTCAAAATTATGATCATACTTAGAGTTTGTAAATAATGTTCAACTTGAATGCATGCCCATCAGAATAGTTACAATTATGTGTGTACAGTATATTCTTGATTACATTTAACATAGAATAACATAAGAGGTTCCTATTTGATATTGGTATCTCTTAATCTATTGTTCAACATTCCCTAGCTGAAGAAGGGCCATTGTGGCTTAAAACGTGTACTAAGGTAATAGCATAATAAAAAATGTACAGTATTGACAAGGCGGTCCAATATTAAACCAATATTTGTGTTTTAATGTCAATTGTAAGTCAATTCGGATCCAGTAAAAAAGGTCAACATTGTATGAATACATTGAAATATGAAGTCGAGTTGGTGATGTTGCCCTTGTTAGTAGCCTACCATATAAAATGTGTAGGCCTACTTGAAAGATGGGGTGAAATGCAAAACTCAGCATCCCCACAATTTGGTGGTTATATGGGATCAAATGATCAGTGAGTGGCTGCATATTTGACAAAACTTGTGGCACCCGTTCCTCAACAAATCAAGGCTAGATGTGGCATTATTATTTATTTAGGCTATCACTCGTGATACAAGTATGATTGTCTTCCAAGGTACGTTTGTATAAATCTTCGCTGCAAACCAATATTAGGCCTTATCATATTTCATGAGTTCTTTGGTGACTGTACAGTCCAATCCGAGAACCTCAGACTCTTCCACAATATTGGCACACAAGGTCTTGAGCAGCCAATAGATCTTGGGGGTTGATCATTCTGCAATACCTGCGCTCTTTTCTGGCATTTCTTTTTTCAGCCTGAAGCCTTCTTGTTCGAAGAGCAAGTGGCCTTGATGGTCGTTGCGGCGCCACTCTGATTGGTTGGACGCGACAGCCTCCCAGTTTGCTGTATCAATTTGGCATTTCTTCATGTTGGTCTTCAGAACATCTTTATATCGTTTTTGTTGCGCACCCTGCTTTCAGCTGGCAATATAAGATTTATTTTGGGAGGCAGGACTCAGGCATTCGAACTACATTTCCTGTCCATCGAAGTTGGTGTTTTATTATGAGAGCCTCAATACTAATAGTATTAGCTTCCTCTAATACACTTGTTTAGTGCGCCGGTCCTGCTATTTAACACCAAGAATTCTCCTAAGGCATCGTTGATGGTATTTTTCTAGAGATAAGAGGTGCCTTCTGTAAGTAACCCAGGTTTCGCAGCCATACAGCAACGGCTTAACCCATGAACGCCCGAATTAATACTTTTTGAAAATTTTGCTTTTTTATTAATAAGTCATACGATAGGGAGTTATTAAGCTGCTCTAACCATATTTTACGAAAGTGGCATCTTAAATTCCCGAAATACAGGGCGTTACATATATGTAACGCGAGGCGCTTGTGTCGTCAAAACCCTTACTGCATATTCTGAATGGTGATTTATAAATACTATAATATACCAATTTCATATTTCTTGCTAAATACTTATCTTGATTATAGGGTATTACACTTTAAAAAGCACTGAGCAAGTTCAGTGTTATTACAAATGATTGAAGCGATTTCACAGCTCTACAATAACTTTATTATTTGAGATATTTTAACAATGCTTTGCACACACATACAAAAACTCAAAAAGTTTTTTTAGGCATTCACAAATGTTCGATATGTGCCCCTTTAGTGATTCGGCAGACATCAAGCCGATAATCAAGTTCCTCCCACACTCGGCGCAGCATGTCCCCATCAATGAGTTCGAAAGCATCGTTGATGCGAGCTCGCAGTTCTGGCACGTTTCTTGGTAGAGGAGGTTTAAACACTGAATCTTTCACATAACCCCACAGAAAGAAATCGCATGGGGTTAAGTCGGGAGAGCGTGGAGGCCATGACATGAATTGCTGATCATGATCTCCACCACGACCGATCCATCGGTTTTCCAATCTCCAAACCGTCGGCTGTGGTACGTTTAGCTCCCTGCTTGCTTTATTCATCGACTTCCGCGGGCTACGCGTGAAACTTGCCCGCACGCGGTCAACCGTTTCTTCGCTCACTGCAGGCCGACCCGTTGATTTCCCCTTACAGAGGCATCCAGAAGCTTTAAACTGCGCATACCATCGCCGAATGGAGTTAGCAGTTGGTGGATCTTTGTTGAACTTCGTCCTGAAGTGTCGTTGCACTGTTATGACTGACTGATGTGAGTGCATTTCAAGCACGACAAACGCTTTCTCGGCTCCTGTCGCCATTTTGTCTCACTGCGCTCTCGAGCGCTCTGGCGGCAGAAACCTGAAGTGCGGCTTCAGCCAAACAAAACTTTATGAGTTTTTCTACGTATCTGTAGTGAGTCGTGACCATATGTCAATGAATGGAGCTACAGTGAATTTATGAAATCGCTTCAATCATTTGTAATAGCCCTGTATTTTGACACCTTTGAACCTTGAATCATATAGTCAAGTGACTAGTTACTTGGTGTGGAACGACAAGAAGCATGATATGCACAGTCCCACATCATATTTACAACATGCAGTGCGAACACTGCTAACACACAATTCACTGTCACACCGCCTCCGCTTAAGTCCTGGGACGTTGATGACCTGATGATCGCGTCCATCATATCACAAGTCTTCAATGTCACGGCCCTATCCTGCACGTGCTGTTGACAGCCGCCTGGCTCCACGTGGTTCTACGCCGTACGATTTTACGTAGAATTGCGCCACTTCCCTCTTGAACTCCAGTTGAGTCATCCTTGGCCGTGACATAGTATTCAGATACCATCCCTTTTGGACACTGACGTCATGAAGCCAGGAAAATATGGCCCACCACCACTTTTTGTTTCTTATTGAAACATGATATCAGTTCACATTTTGATCCATAAGGTTTGTTCCTCCCATGAATTTGTTATAGGTGCCGATCTGGAGAGGTCGTGGGATTGTAACTATCTTTCTTTTCAGCCCGAGAGAACCTTCTGACCTGGTCGAGGGGGGAAAAACAGGGACAGTCGCGGAGGCAACAGTTACTGTGCTGTTTTCATGCTAGCGAGCTATAATCATGTCGCCATTACCCCTTTCCCCTTATTCCAATATTTCTCAGACTTCTAAATAATAATTATGTTATTGGATTTACGTCCCTTTTAACTGCTCTGGCTTTTAGAGACGGCGGGTTGCCGGAATTTTGACCCGAAGGGGATCTTTAACATGCCAGTAAATCTACTGACACGACTCCCTCTATTTGCGCACCCTCAAATGCCAGCTGACTGCACCAGGATTCGATCCTGCAAGCTTGGGCACAGCAAGCGAGAATGTTGCCGCTGAACCACGCATCCAGTCTAGACCTCTGAAATATCGAAATAATTCTCGTCTTGTGTTTTCTGAAACACTGCCTTCAGCCAGATATCTCGGCAAAAGTATGGTCTTGAATATGGTACTGGCATAAAAAATATGCTATGGTGACATAAAACATATTAATGAAGGCATGCACTGTTAAAGAAAGCTGTATATGGAAAAACGTTTTGTGTATAAATGCTTGAAATGTATTCTAACTCATTTCATATGAATGTGCTACAGAAAAGTCTTGCCTTACCACTGACCCTGTATCCGCCTAGCGTTACCATATGGTTACGCTGGGAAAATTAGTCCCGGGCATAAGCAGGTATAAAGAAACACGTAAGATGTGTTACTGAATTATAAATTAGATATGTTCACTACCATAATCCCGAAGACAAAGTAAACTATCTCCATTTCACGCAATAATTTAGCATGTCGTACCTTTTGCGGCATGCCATCACGACGTGAGAAACAAACCACGAAATGCACCCAATTGTTGGGACATCATCCAAGTTATTCGCTAGTGACTAGTGTGCGGGAAATGAATCAATAGACCTTCCTTGATCATATACGTGCGGAGTTCGAATATCTATAGCTGGCAAATGTCCTGTAGAGCAATAAATGCAATGACCGGTACTGCGTTACCATATGGTAACGCTAGGCGTTTATGGGTTAATAAACATATTATTTTGTTAAAATGCTCATGTCGTGATTGTCAAACACTCGAACGAGCATACGACCAAAGGCTGCACTGGCACATTGGAGGCGGTGTTGAATCTCAGCGTGTTACATGGTATTGGAATGATGTCTCCAGCTGTTGACTAATATTTTGTCCAGTCATCATCGTTAGTGTTCTGCCCTAGGGTAGGTCCTCACATGACCGCTCTCCATGCAATCCTGTTTCCTGCTACCCTCTTCTTTTTCTCATAATTGGCTTCTATCCTTATGCTATCAACCATCTGGAATCTTTCCCATCCTCTTCGTCTTCTTCCATTCACTGTTTCTTCCATATCAACTACTAGTATGCAATTTTTTCTCATTCAGTGTCCAAGCCAAATTGTGTTTCCTTATCCTGATTACCGATTACCTTTAATATTTTTCTCTCTTCCCCAACTCTTCCCAGCCTTTCCTAATTTCTCACTCTTTCTACCCATTTAATCCCTTCCATCCTCCTCCAAATACACATCTCAAATGCTTCCAATCTTCTTTCTTCCTCTTTCCTCAGTGTCCATATCTCTGCTCCATATTCACTTTACCAGTCTCTTCCTCAGGCCTCTATCCCTTCCCCCACAAAACAGCCCCCTCTTCTTATTAAATGCCTCCTTGGCAATTGCAATAGGAGATTTCACCTCCTGTTTTCATCTCATGTCTTCTGTTATTATTTATTTATTTACACTGTTTACACCCACATTGGAGCACCAAAAATCAAACCTTATATACAAAGTCTTCAAATACTAAGTTCAGTTCTTAATTCTTGATAATATTTTCCCTTCCCAATACTTCTTCATTCTGGAAAATCTTGCAGCCCGTTCTTCTGCAGATATAACATATTGCTTACACTGTGAAATTTTGAATGTTAGTCGAGTGTATTTGTTATTCAGAAGCTGTTTCTCCTCTCTATGTTCAATTTGATGCTTAGTAATTTTCAATTCGTCTAAATCCATTTGTATTTCTTTAAACCATGTGATTTTTGTTTTACTGTTCCAAAAGAAGTCAAAAAGTTGTTTCAAAAGTCTTAGTATTTGGCAAGCGGGATAAGTGTCCAAAAAACGCAATCCTTCGTTTTCCCATCGTGACAATGTTAGATTCATTTTCCTTGTAAAGTATTGAATTGGGCAAAAGTCTCCACTGGCCCTCAATCTGGTGTTTTTTATTGAGTATTGTCCGAAGAATCCGTCTATCAACTTTGTTGATCGGGTGTTTAGTTTAAATAAAGTTTAACTTGCATATGTTGCTTCTGGCTTAACGACTGAGAAATATTGTCGAAGTTTAGCATTAATCGAAAGAGACTGTTTCTTATATGTTGGCCAGGTAATCTGTTGTGCTCGTCGCAACTTTAGTGTTCTACTATCTATTGATGCTCTTTCATTGGCATTCCAAGTGATGATCTCACCAAGGTATTTAAATTTTTTCACAATCTTTTTCTTCTGGGCATTATACAGTACAATATGTGATATCTCAATTTGAAAAGATGGCATCATTTCTGTTTTCTCAAAATAAATTTTCCACCCAACCTTTGCTGCCAATCGTTCCAATTCCTTTACCTGAAATTTAGCTTCTTCGATAGTAGTTGCTAATCATCATCATCATCATTTCCCCTTATCCAGCTCCTGCCAGGTCGGGGTATTTATGGCATTTCTCCACTTTCCTCTTTCCTGCCACCATTCTTCTTCCACGATCTTGTCCCAGTCCAGATTTCTTTTTCTTACGCTGTTCTTCACTGAATCAATCCACCTTGTACTAGGTCTTCCTCTTGCTCTCTTACCCTTGCACTTCGCCTCCAGCATCTGTCTTGGTATTCTATTTTCCTCCATCCTCTTTACATGTCCAAACCACCTTAGTTTATTCTTCTCAATTCTCTCATTTAGTTTTCCCATCCCAACTTCCTTCCTAACATCTTCATTCCTCACTCTGTCTTTCCTATCATACTTCTTAGGAATTTCATTTCACTGGCTTGGATTCTACTCTCTTGCCTGCTTGTCAGGGTCCAAGTCTCAGCTGCATAAGTTAATATGGGAACATAGTACACTTTATACATTACCTCCTTGCTTTTCCTTGGTACTTCCTTATCCCAAACAAGTTTTCTTACACTTTGATAGAATGCATTGCTCTGCTGTACCCTCCTGCCAATCTCCATGTCCAACCTACCAGTTTGCATCAATTCACTTCCTAGGTATTTGAACGTGTCCACAATTTCCAAACTCTGACTTCCAATTTTCACAGTGCCCTTTCCTTGTCTTTCCCGTCTTGTCATCACCATGGTCTTGCTTTTCTCTATACTGAATATTTTCGTTCAGTGCATCTAGTTGTCTTTGCACTTCTTCGGTGTTCCTTCCCCAGACCACAATATCATCTGCAAATAACAGTAACTTCATTTCTTTATGTCCATATGCTTCCTTCGTTTCCTTTACAATTTCATCCATCACCATTATGAACAAGAGAGGTGACAGCACACTCCCCTGTCTTAGTCCAGTCTTGTTCCTAAACCAATCTGTCTTTCCAACTGGGGGTCAGTACCCTGCTAACACAGTTGTTGTACATTGCTTGCACCATTTCCAACATTTATCTTCCCAGTCTCTTCTTAACCAAGGTTTACCATACCTTCTCTCTGGGGACACTATCATATGCCTTTTCTAGATCTATGAAAGTCATGATCAAATCCTCTCCATATTCCCAGTTCTTTTCCATCACCTGCCTCAAGCTAAAGATTGGGTCCACTGTGGATCTTCCACTCCTGAAACCATTATGTTCCTCTTGCAACTCTCCTTCCACCTTTCTTCTCATTCTTCTTTCTAATATCCTTTCCAGTATTTTTACTATCTGTGATAAGAGGGTGATCCCTCTATAGTTATCACACACCTTCTTGTCCCCCTTCTTAGACACTGGTATTATTAGCCCTTTCTCCCAGTCTTCTGGTACACATTTCCGTTTCCACAGACCTTTAGTGAGACAAATAGGTCTGTAACTCCCTGTCAAATTGGGATCCTTATCGGGCTTCAGGATAGGTATAATGATACCTTCCTGCCATTGCGCTGGAAACACACCTTCCAACCAGATTCGGTTAAACACCCTGAGCAAATAACGAATGCTCTCATCGTTAAGGTGCTTAAGCATCTGGTTGTGAATATTATCCGGGCCGGGAGACGTGTCCCTGCAGAGCGCCAGCGCTCCGCGGAGTTCCCACTCCGTAAAGGGCACGTTGTACTCCTCCGAAGCGCGGGAAGCAAAACTAAGCTGGAAACGTTCCGCTTCGCACTTCAGGGCCACGAAGGCAGGGTCATAGTTATCGGAACCGGATATATCCGCAAAATACGAGGAGAGATGGTTTGCAACGCGATAAGGATCTGTAACCAATTCATTATCAATGGAAATTCCCGGTACAGTAGAAGATGTCTGAATTCCCGAAATGCGTCGTAGTTTAGTCCACACTTGAGAGGAGAGGGTATGTGCCGTAATAGAAGACACATACCGTTCCCAGGATTGTTTCTTACTCTGGCGAATAAGAATCGGTGCCTTGGCATGGCATTTCTTAAACGCCACCAAATTGGCCATGGTTGGACGCCGACGGTAGTGCGTATGAGCTCGACGACGGTCTCTTATTGCCGCTGCAATATCCTCTGTCCACCAAGGGACGAGTTTGCGACGAGGAGTCCCAGAAAAGGATGGAATGGACTCCTCGGCGGCAGCAAGAAGCGCATCGATGATGTGCTGTACCTCGTCATCGACGCTCCGGCAACCAAGATCAACGAACACAGCTCGTTCTTGAAACGAGGGCCAATTTGCCCGCTTAAGCACCCAACGACTGGGGAACTCCACGGGCTTCTGGTTCAGAAGTGTAAGAACGATCGGGAAATGGTCACTGTCACAGAGGTCGTCGTGTATATACCAACCAAATAGGGGGACCAGCGCACGGCTACACACACTCAATTCAATGTGTGAGTACATGCCGTGCGCTAAGCTAAAATGTGTAGCTTCCCCTGTATTTAATAGAGATAAATCCAACCCTTGAATTAAGCCCTCCACGTCCCTTCCTCTGGGGCAGGAAGATGGTGATCCCCATTGGGGGTGATGAGAGTTGAAATCACCCACGAGTAGGAAAGGGACTGGAAGTTGAGCAACAAGATCAAAGACGTCATTAATATCAAGGGGCTGGTTCGGTGGAAAGTACACGTTACAAACAGTTGTCATAGCAGGCAAGGACACGCGAACTGCAATAGCTTCCAGAGGAGTGGCGAGTGGAAACTCCTCACTATAGCAGTCAGAGCGAACGAAGGTACAAACGCCCCCGGAAGCCCGGACGGCGTCTTGTCGCTCTTTAGAGTATAGTCGGAAACCTCTCAGAACAGTCCTGTGATCAGGTCTGAGGTTTGTTTCCTGTAGGCAGACTATACTCGCTGCGTATTGTGCAATAAGCTGACGGAGCTCTGTCAAATGCCTGTCATAACTGTTACAATTCCACTGTAACAGTGTCATTGTGTGAACTTATAAACTAGGGATAAGTTGGAGCAGCAAGCTACAACTTATCTTCTGGAGGATCATCAGCCACTACGTCGACTATAATATCCATGTCCTCAGGCGAGGGCATGGAGTGAATCGACTCGGTGGAAGATTTCCTAGACGCAGTTCGGCGGCGGGGGGATCTCCGTGGGGAGCGTGCAGATCTGGGGACCGAAACGTCCCCAGGCGCAGAAGCATCCGCAGGTGGTGGGGCGGATGGCTTCCTCTTTTTAGGAGAAAGGGAATGCGTAGTGCGGGGTCCCTTCTTTCCCGCCTCTTTAAGATATATAGACGGGTCAGGAGCCGAATTCGTGACCCTGGTCGACGATGCCGCCTCTGCCGGCTTCGGCGCGGCTTTCGCCGACCGTTTGGGTGGGGAGGAAGTCGAGAGTGGGGAGTAAGTCTTCAACTTGTCTTCAACTTCCTCCCCTGCTGTGCGAGCGGAGCAGCCTTCGCTCGCACAGTCTTCTTTGGGGCCGAAGGTGGGGTTGAAGTTACCTTCGGGCTCTCTTTCCGATTCTGGGGTGTAGATACAGATGTAGATGGCGTTGTGGAAATCTTCCTTCCGATCTCTCCGGAAGGAAGCTGTGGTACTCTGTCGACTCCGGATCTGCCATGGGATTGCTACGCACTCCCACTTGCTGAAGAGAGAAGATCCCCCTGTGTGTCCTTGCGGCGCCCACCTAACCGTGGCACACCTTCTCTTGGAGTGTGTGGATCTGGCCGATCTGCGCAGGACTCTTAAACTGCCTAATACCCTCTCCCTTATTCTCCGTGATGACGGGCCGTCAGCTGACCTCGTCATCCGGTTCATGAGGGAGAGTGGTTACTTCTATAAGATTTAATGTGTAGTTACGACTGTTAATTCAGGTTAAATCTGTTTTATGTTTTTTATTGTGTTCATCTATTTTATTGTTCACTATGTCTTATTTGTTTTATCCTTTTTTACCATCCGCCTTTTACTTATTTTTTATTCAAATAAGGCATAATTTTTGGGGCTCACTGTCTGTTTTATAAACACCATTTTCGTTTCATCCATGGCAGTGAGTTGTTTTTATCTACATCCTTTCATTTCACGCCATTTCATTTCATTAGGGGCCGATAACCTCGATGTTAGGCCCCTTAAAACAACAATTATCATCATCATCATCATCATCTTTAACTAAGAGGAGCATGGGATGGAGGACAGTGGTGGAGGAAAAATGGTGGCAGGACAGACAGCTATGGAAGGGGCTTGTTCATTCCCACACGCGGCCTACTGGAGTGGAAATCAATGATAATGATGGAAATTGTTGCTCCTACTGGAGCTCTTCCACCATTTCTGAATACCATCAACTCAGTCTTTTCAACATTTATCTCAAATTTGTATTTATTGCACCATTCTACCATGATATCAATGTTATTATTATTATTGATTTAAGCCCATTAAGGAGTACTTATGACTAGTTCTTCTTCGATGCTCTTTTCCGTTCCCAATATCACTTAAGCCCTGCGGATAATTTCTCCTTTCTCTCCTGCGAAAGGGGCTTCCGACATTTAGGGACTCTAGGTGGTGGGGTCCAAGACTCTACCATAGCACAAAATTTAGAACCATCTTCTACATCAAGGTCAGTAATTCCAGCTGAATCTAAGTCCTTTAGTACTTCATTAAGCCACAGGCTTCCAGTCTTGTAGCTTTTAACCAAGGAGAAGATCTTCTTGGTAAGCCTGTTGCTGTTCATTCGTTGTAGGTGCCCGTAGAACTTTAGCCTCCTACGTCGCATACTGGTATTGGTTGATTCTAACAGTTGATACAGGTCAGAATTAGACTTCAAACGGTAGGTTTCATCTGGGAGCAATCTCGGGCCATGAATCTCCCTGAGGATACGTCTATCGGCTTTCTCCAGGTCATCCATGGTGCCTTTTCTGTTCTCTGCGGCGTACAGAAACTGTGGTCTGACAGCTGTTCTGTAGTGACAGATCTTAGCATTCCTCGAAATGCATTTCTTGTTGCACAAATTGTGGTATAGTTGGTATGCTGCGTTGAGTTTGTTACACCTTGCTAAGATGGAGGTGCCATCTCTACCATTGGGGTGGACCCATTCACCAAGATAACGAAAGCGATTCACTTTTCCAATCGTTCCATGTATGGTCGTCAAAGGGGTGTTTCAGGAGTGCCGATTCTCAAAGTATTTGGTCTTATGTCGATTGTTTCCTGTAATTTTTTAAGTATTTTGATTCTACTACAATGTCATCCGCATACGCATATGAATTTACTTATTCCCTCTGTGTTATCCTTAATATTTCTTCTGCCGCTAGAATAAATAGAAGGGGGCTTACCGGGTTTCCCTGAAATACCCCATTCGTTTGCAAAATTGACTTTGATGTTGAAAGACTATCTGAAACTTTTATTTCATTCCAGCACAGGATAGACTTACTTATTCTTGTCCATGTGTTTTCTTTTCCTAGGGTTTCCTCAAGTTTTTCCATCACCCTGTCAACATAGTCAAAAGCCTTTGTGAAGTCTATAAATACCACGCCGAACTTCTCCTTTGTTCCAGGGCATCCCATATGTTCTGTAAAAGTGATCCGATTGCTGTTAGTTTTGATTCCCCTTTCCGAAAGCCTAGTTGATTTTCAGGTAATTGTTCATCTATTATTTTAGGGTATGTTATTTGTTATTAATCTTGTAAATATTAGGAGGGAGCGTATTTACCTTGATCATTGTGATCTTCAGATCCTTTGAATAGCACTTTTATGATCGATTCCTCCATTGTTCTGGAATAGTCGCTGATTCTAGACACTGGTTGTATAGTTTTGTCCACATTGGCGTTATTATTTGGGCTGTGTCCTTATATAGCCTACTCATGGTAAATCATGTCGGGTCCAGCAATTTTTTTTGTATGACGTATTTAACCTCTTCTCCTGTTAATGGTGTCCATGCTTCTGGCACTTATGGGGTTTCATTCTGTCTGTTAGCTGGTTTACTTGTTATTCTGTTTTTATTTAATTTGTTACCGAAATGTGTCTCCCACTGTTCCATGTTTATATGTTGTGCTTGGACTTGTCTCCTTGGTTTCAAAGCGATGAAAGGATTTTTCTTTGATTCTTCTGCTATTTTTCTTCCTTCTGATTCCCTGTATTGACTTTTCTTCTCCTTTGCAATCTTTTTATAATGTTTACGTTTTTCTGAGTATGTGTTGAGTGACAGCTATCTTATCTGGGTATCTTTTTAAGTGATGAAGTGTTTCAAGGAGCTCTTTCCTCAGTTTGTAGCATTCCAGGTCGAACCATCTTTCTGCTCTTCTTTTTCTCATTGGTTCTGCAACTATTCACAGTAGTTCTTCTAATGCTTCTGTTCCTTTTTCTAATTCTGTATTTTCTATCTGGGCTTCTATATCCTTAAACATGTTTGCCGTTTCTTCCACTTCATTCAAAAATGACAAATACTCCAATATAATTATTACTAAAGTTTCCAAAACGAGACTTGTGTACATTAAGTGTGTTTGATATAGTCGTCTCTATGGTGTTAGGGTAGCGCTCCTGCTTCTTACCCCGAGGCCCAGAGTTCGATTCCCAGCTCCGTCAGGGATTTTAAAAAATGACGTGAGGGCTGGAACGCACTCAGCCTCGTGAGAAAAATTGAGTAGCTGTCCTACAGTGAGGCAGCGCCCCGGTCACGAAAATCAAGATTAATGGCCGAGAGGACCCGACGCGCCTACCACGCGTCATCCCAATATCTGCAGGCCAAATGACTGGGCAGCGGTTGCTTGCTAGGCCTAGGCCCTTCATGGGGTTATTATTAGTGTGTTTGATATTCTTGTTGGTCATTTTCAGTAAGTGTACAATTTGCCACTGGGAATTACCCCTATTTGCAAATAAAGTGAATGAATGAATAAATTAATACAAGGTTGAAATTTTAAGAAGTTACTCCTTATATATGTTTAACACAGCCGTTTTTCAAAATTTACGTTAGTTTAATTTTGCCACATGGAAATCTTCATGATTTTTTTTAAAATTATCCCATTAAAATAAAATCTGAAAAATAAAAAAATAAAATAAAAATATTTTTTCAAACCTCCTGTGATAAAGTAAGGAGAGGATCTCAAAGATGATATTTGAATAATTTTAATTACTTCCTAGTATCTGAGAAAAGGGTAAATAAAAGTTCAAAATTAACATGGGCAGTGTAGATCATTCTGGAGTCCCTTAAGGGGCTCCGAAATGCCCCAAATCTTCAAAATGCTAAAAAATATTTTAGCGCAAAGGTTATTCTCCGGGTACTCCAGTTTTCCCTGTCACAAATTTCATTCCAGCAACACTTTCCACTGGCATTTAATTTCATCTGTCATTCATTTAATCATTGCCCCCGGGAAGTGCTACAGGCTTCGGCAGTCGGCACAGTTCATATCTTCGCCGCTAGATGGGGGCTTCATTCTTTCCATTCCCTGACCCGGTCAGTCCACTGGAAACAGGTTGTGGATTTTTATTAATCTACGGACTTTCAACGGTACGTTAGAACCTCTCTCGTCCACCCTCGACTGTATTGGCAGTTTCCACAGAATCTTTAAATCACAAGGGAACGGTCAAGACATGTGGTGTCGAGAGCAAGAAAGTCGTCACGGAACCCTCGTAATCACTCCTGCGCTGCGGCCGAATTTTGTGGATGCAAGGAATGCATTGGTGTCGTGACAATTGCAAGGAGGGCCAGGTTCATGTGTAGCAAGTCTTTCCGACATCCGTCCAGTCCTCTTCCGTTTTTTTTGTTTCATTATGAAGGTTGACATGTTCATCCGCACTCGAAGACATGCCTATTAAACACAAACTCACAACACAGTCGTAACTACGTCCATTAACACAAACAACACATCAACAGACTGAGGCCAAGATAGCGGGTTCAATCCCGGCCGAAGCCGTCGGATTTTTAAGAGCGTTAAAAATCCCTCAGTATGCCTTCCTTCGGAGGGGAAGTAAAGCCGGCGGTCCCATGTCATAGATTTATGGCATGTTAAAGAACCTTCCACTAATTACACCTGTGTGAAGCTAAATTGGATAGGTTAAGAATGTAAACAACGCTCTTAGGTTTCTAAGTTCGTTGCCAAGAGCCGACTGCGGTGGCGTCTAGTAGCTAAGTTCTGAACTTGGCCTAGTAGTCGCTGACGATGGCACTTGGCGGCAAAAGTAGGAACTATTTGAAAAATTCTAAGTTGCAGTCTGTACTTAAATTTAAAAAAAAAAACAGATAACACACACTAATACAGTCATCACAATTAACACCGGTTATCAGACAGATTCTTCACACACCCAAAGTACACGGGGCTACATGACCGCGTTGTCGCAGCCCCTAAACTTAACGCTAAATGTCCCGTTTTTATTTAGTTTGTAATTCTGACACCACGTAGCAGTACCAAAGTGAGACAATTTCTTTTTTCAGTTTTCTCTTGAACTAAAGCTCTTAGTTGCGATCTGAACATCACTACAGTATGTATACTAGACTGCAATTGAATTGATATTAATTCGATACATTTTCCAAAATATGAAAACCAAAAAAGTTACTAACAGTTTTTTTATATCTGCTTAAAATATGAAAAAACCTGGTAATACGAAAATGGAGATTTATTTCCTGTTTCCAATGTATACAATGGTTCGATTCCCGGCTCTGCCACGAAATTTGAAAAGTGGTATGAGGACTGGAATGGGGTCTACTCAGCCTCGGGTAGTCCAAATGAGTAGAGGGGGTTCGATTGCATGTGATCGTATAAATCTGTTTAATGAACCCATTGACAGGCTTTGTGAATGGGCCCTAAATCATAATCTTAACTTGAACATATCTAAAACACAACTATATCCATTGGATATACAAAACTTCTAAATTCAGTAGATTTTAATTCACTACCACCCATCAAGATACTAGATAATAATATTAAATATAGCAACACTGTCAATAATCTTGGAGTGATATATGATAGAACACTGTCGTGGGCAGAGCATACGTCTAATGTGGTAAGGAAGGTTGTATCAACTATTCATCTCCTGAAAAGAACTGTTTCTTACACCCCTCCTAACATACGTAAGCTCTTCGTCCAAACTCTCATTTTTCCAATCATTGATTATGGCTCTGCTGTATACAATGATTTACCAGAAACATAGAACATCAAATTACAAAGAGTCCAGAATGCATGTGTTCGGTACATTCTGGATGTAAGGCGAGATGAACATATCACACCTTACTACGTGCAGCTGAAATGGCTGAAACTCCACGAGCGCAGGCAGCTATCAGTTGCCATTCTGACACATAAAATATTACATACCAAGACCCCGTTATATCTCTACAATGCCTTTACACCAACGTATTCTGTTCATAATCGAGAAAATAGATACACAAAATTAACACTCCAGATTCCTATACACCAAACCATGAAGTTCAATAAATCTTTTGTTTGCACCGCTCCACGCCTCTTCAACACCTTCGATTTATATAAGTTCGTCAACATTGCACGCACTGCAGCTTTCAAAAGACATCTTTCATCTTGCTTCTTGGAGCAGTATACCTCTCACATTTGATTACTGCATTATGTTAAAATACTTTTTTTAAAAGTTCAATTATAACATCAGGACAACCTGTCTAATTTAATAGCTTTTCTTGTACAGTATATGATGTTTGCTTTTCGGGCTGATACTGTGTCTGTATGCTCTCTTTTGTAAATAATCTTTCCATTATCATTATTATTATTATTGTTGTTGTTGTATTATTACTGTCTTTTTGTTACTATTGTTAGACTATTATTATTTATATTGTGAATGTAAGTGAAATGTTTTATTTGTATAAGCCCTAACCTTATTTTATGTAGGGCGCTACTGTAAAGGAGTTCTTAAGCTCTAAGTGTAGCCGTGAAAATAAATCAATCAATCAATCAATCAATCAATCAATCAATCAATCAATCAGACATCCTCGAAGTGATTTTCCGTGGTTTCCCCACTTCGTCTTCGGGCAAATGCCGGGATTGTTCCTACTGTACGGCCACGGCCGCCTCCTTCCCTCTTCCTTGCCTATTCATCCCAATCTTCCGTTCCCTTCCCATCCCTCATGAGGCCCCTGTTCGCTTTGCAGGTGAGGCCGCCTGGGCGAAGTGCTGATCACAGCTCTCCAGTGGTATCCAATCCGTCCAAGGTTACCCAGCTCTAGGACACTGCCTGGAAAGGCGGTAGTGGTGAGTTCCCTCGCTGAGTCCGTGGGAACCATCAACCTGGAGGGTAAAATTGACTTTAAAAAATCTATCCTACCAGTAATACTGTCCAAAAAATAAAGTGCCGAAAATGGAACACCTAACGGGCATTAAAAATAATACTGTTGCGGGGTATGATGCATTTGAAGACTGTGAAGCTACAGCTGAATTTGTGGAATTTTTTAACAATATTTTTGACATTCTGAACAGTAGAAATATATTCCAAAAAGGATTTAAGTGTGCCTTCTCTCCAAAAACAGAGCGTTTCTTGACAGATTTCCTTAACAGAGCGGAATCATACATCGTGCGTCTTTCAACATCCCATTCTTCAGACTCTTCTATTCTCCACTCAAGAAAAAAGACTGGATATCTTGGATTCTTGGTGTGCATTAGAAGTTGCCTTGGTCTCTACAAGTATTTAGTGCTCAGTGATCAGCCTAAACTGAAATACTTATTACTTTATAAATTCAGTCAGGACCACTTGGAGATATTCTTCTCAGCCATTAGAAGGAGAGGGGGGGATAACAATAACCCTACTGCTGCTCAGTTTAAAGCTGCCTACAAAAGATTGCTGGTCGCCATGAAGCAAAAGGAGCAGATTCAAGCAACTGTGTTGCCTTGGATCAGATCAATACATTGAGTGTGTCGAGCTCTGAGCCCAATTCAGATTTACAGTGTCATGCAATTCTCACAGTATCACAAGATAGGGTTGCAGATAACCCACTCATTCCAAATGTAGATCATGACTATTGTACTCTTCCAGTATTTGAGCAGTTGTTCCCATATGTAAGTGATGTTGTGACATACATTGCTGGTTTTGTGGTCAAGAAAGTGGAATGCCTTATCAAATGCCCAATATGCTTGAGTGCTCTGAGAAGTGGCAGGGAAACATACACAGACTATGCCTTAATTAAGGAGAAGATGTATTCTCAAGGTGAGGGATTAATTGTACCCTCGAAAGATGTGATTGCCTTATGTAAGTTGACCGAAAGTGAACGCGGAAACATGAATGTGTTAAGGAGCAAACAAGTTCACCAGAGGGTACTCTGTAGGGTATTGAGAGCAGTGAATGTAACCTTGTTTTATGGTATAAAAGATCATTTACTTGATCAGGAATTTGCTCAGAGCCATGAAATGGACCCAGTGCCGGCCCTAGGTCTTTTTGTAATGTAAGCAAAGAACATTTTGGCGCCCCCCCCCCCCCCCCCTATACTCATCAGAGTACCTTTACTATTTTTATGGCCAAATGGTAAAAGGCAATGGGATACACAAAACATAACTTAAAACCAAACATTTATTTACAGGTCATTATTATTACATAGAATGACAATTATTGTTGATTTTTTGCACGCTGTTGAAATCTTTTAAAATTAAATCGAGATTTTCCTGCCTTTCACTTTAGAAAACTCGTTCAGCAGCAAATCTGTTTCCATTTCATTTAACAAATCATTTTCAATGGTCAAAGTAGCTAGTTCACTCAAGTGCTCTTGCCTTAAAGTTGATCGCAGGTATGTTTTTATAAGTTTTAACTTCGAGAAACTTCTTTCTCCGCTGGCCTCTGACACCGGGAGCGTTAGCAGAATCCTCAATGCAACAAAAATATTTGGAAAAATGTCCACATAACCACGTTTGGTTATAAAAGACAAGGCTCCAGCTGGGTGACTTCCAGGATGTAGCATTGGTGAAAAAATTTGCAGTTCTTCGAACAGATTATCTCCGTTCACATCACAGTCTCCTCCATCACTCAAAACGGTTTGAAGGTGCTTACAGGCTTTCTTCAACTCTTGTTTGTTCAAATTCTTCTCGAAGCTAGCAATGTCATAAAGAAATTTGAAACTTTCACTATGGTGTCCCATTAGCTCAAATCTCTCCCTTAATGAGGCTATTGCTTTCCGGAACGTACAGCTTCATCTTCACTCTCATAGGAGAGTTTTTTTTACTTTTCTTGGCCGAAGTAGGGTTTCTTTTTCAAAGTTAGCATCAACCTCGATTTTTTCTGCAAATAATTTAGGCATTTAGAGTCATTAGCAAAAAAATATAATTTAAAATTATTTACAGATACACTTACTTTTTTGAGGGATTCTTCACTTATTGATGGTCCAGGCAGCTCTGATATTGGTAACTTGTCGTCATCCTCATCGTTATGAACGGATTCAGTTAACATAGTTGTTTCGTCGATCATTTTTGCACATGACGATGAAGCCGAAGGTGCAAAATAACTTTTCAGTGCTTTAGATTGCTTCTCATCTTCTATAGAATGCTGCTACTTTCTTTTACGGTGAAATGCACCTGATGGCGTTTTATTACTGGACATTTCGTGTGTCGAAAAAATCATCTCCTCATGTAAGAAGGGGCAATAACTAAAGCCCGGCGCGGATGCGGATATCCGCGGATAAACCCGCGGATATCTGCAACATTTTTCGCCATGCGGATATACTTTGCATGACTTTGCGGATAACGGATAAGCTGCGGATAATGTTTGGAGTAAATTTGCGGATAGCTTTTGGAATGCAATCCGAACTTGTTGAATATCATGGGGAAAGTTGGGTAATTGTGCGCAGCGGTTAATCGTGCGCACGTATGATTTACGAGTTGGTAGTACAATTAGCAACTCAGTTTACTGCTACCCTCAAACTGTCATCGTACCTATCAGATAGGGACAGTCAGCATGATGCCAGTTGCTATGTGATAACCGTGAGGCTTGGATGAAGAAACTTTACACGTTGCATGTTATTTTCAGTAACCAGCAAATGAGAAGGTAAGCCTACAGTTGTGATTCAATTATTTAAAATTAAATGTAGTTTTAAATGCCAGTGTTTACAGTGGTTTTGCATGTATTTGTTTTTCAATATAATAGATTAGTTTACCGGTATTCCGTGATTTACGTTTTAAAAGCAGAGTAGGGTAATGGTGCGCAAAATTCCCCCACTCTCCCTTACTAGGACCCGGATGTTTATGACATATCATATTTTTCCGTTATGTTTTTTATGACAAATGTAAGATGATGATTTACGCTAATCCCATTCAAATGACGTCATTAAGCACAATTAACACTCCAAACTGAAAGGGTTGCAATTCTGGCTGTATAACATTCATTTAAAAATAACACATGACATGTACAGTACATAGCCTAAGGGTTCGATTTTCAGCTCAGATATCTAAAAGATAAAGTATAAAGCTACACATTGAAAATATTATTGTAATGCCAGTAGATTCGGATAACAAACTTGTGGATAAAAGTCGCGTGGATGCGGGGCGGATGCGGATAACAGTCGTGCGGATGCGGGGCGGATGCGGGTAACAGCCGTGCGGATGCGGGGCGGATGCGGGTAACGTTTCATCTATCCGCGCAGGGCTATAGCAATAACACAATGCGGCTTACGTCATCACATCAACACACTACAAACTGCAACGATGAGTTAAGGCTGTCAGCTAGCTGGCAATACTGGGCCACTGAGCGGATCAAGACAAGAAATGTATGAGTCACGTGGACGAGTCGAAGTCATTAGTGGAAGGGGTGTTCTCCCTTTCAGGGGCGTATATAAGGGGGGTGCTGAGGGGGCTCCAGCCCCCCCCCCCCGAAAAAGCCAATAAAAATGAAAAAGTGTCGCTTTGGTAAGAGCATAAAACCATAAAATAATTGTAAATTAGGTTGTACGCTAATCTTAACTTATTGGCTAAGTTATAAACAATAATATTCAAATTAGACTACTTCGTGGTATAGTGACTAGCATTCTTGGCTGCCCTGGAGGTTCGAATTCGATTCCCGGCTGTACCAAGAAATTTTAATTCTAGTCTGAGGGCTGGAACGGGGTTAACTCAGCCTTGTGAGGCAAAACTGTGAATTCCACAGTACGGTACTTTTGATAAATAAATTATCAACTTGTAAAATAAACTGTTTACCTTTCTGCTTAGTAAATTGACAAATCTTTAGATATTTGCCATTCATACTCCATAGATCATAATAGAAAATTCATTAAGTATAAAATTTTATTTGTGTGTTGTGTTGTATTTTACAACTTTTCGTATTGCGTAATAATTGTAGGCTATATAAACTTTGAATCTTATCTAAAATAATTACACACAGTTATATGCTCTAAGATATAGGTTGATATTTCTGGGTATTTTGCGGTGACAAGCCCCTGAAAATACTCACAATATTCCAGGATAGTCAGCCCTCCCCCGAAAAAATTGTATATACGTCCCTGCTCCCTTTCGTGAATGGCGAGCGGTTATACTTCGACTGAACGGCTCCAGGCACTCCGTAATAGTTCTAAGTTTGTTTCATAAGTAGCATCACCCGTAAAGCGGCGACTCTTTAAAATGGTTATGCTGAATTTTCCAAATATTTCGTTTTGTTAGTGAAATAGTAAAGTAAAACAGAAAAGACGAAACATAAACAGAATGGTTAATATAACCTGGTTACATTGTTTATGTAAACATTACAGTTTATTAATGTTGTAAAAAATAGAATTCGTCATGTTTACAATATTACAAACTAGCTCCGGGCGCCCCTAACTTGATATTTCGGCGCGCCGCGGCGCCCCCCCCCCCCTCACGGCGCCAACCGCTGCCGCGTAGTTCGCTTATATCTCGCGCCGCCCCTGAATGGACCTGGTGAAATTAATTGTCAAAAGTTATGTCAATTCGAGAATGCCACATGAATGTGCTAAGGAAGAGGAGAAAAGAAACAGAAAGAAAGTAAGAAGTGTATTGAACAAGTACATACTGTTCAGTCACCAGTAGTCGATACATTCAGCAAGCCAGCTTTGTACATAGACATTTTTTTAATGTGTTCACGTTTATCTCCATCCTGGAGAAGAATGGTGTATATATGAACATATTTGTTTCCTGAATTGGCATCAACATTTATGCATGGACTAGCCGCAGCCTTTTGGTGAGTTGTAGCCTATATGGCTTCTTGTCTTTATTTATATTGTTATGGATATTTTGCTCTCTGGTGCTACTCATTAGGCTTCATTAACACATTTATTATAGTATGATATAGTCTGAACATTAATTAGACATGTTAAACAATTTGTGACGAGTGTGTGTGCGTTTAGGCATGATAGTGACTGATAATGTACATGTTAGGCCTCTTAAAACATTAATCATGAGCATTCATAACTGTAGTCTATTGTACAGCCCGGGGGCAGTACCCCCTGAGACCCACCCCGCCATCTTTCGCCAAAACCACCCCAACTGGAAACACTATAATTCCAGAACATATCTCTACACAGCAAGCGGCGACCACCTAAGCCTAGGAGGTTAGCCAACGGCTTGCAAAACTCACATAAACATTTACACTAACAACTATCTGGGGCAGCTACGCTGATGCAATGCTGACTAAGCAGCGCCGAAACATATAAGAATGGAACCCGGACAGGAGGGATTATCTGTTCTGTTCTGTTCTTCGCCAGCGGCCCTGCCCGACGACGTCCGTTCCAGCTCTTCACCAGGTGAGATCTAGTTGTGCTCAGAGTCCTTTATCTTTGTAAAACACCAACCCTGACACTTTACAAATTGTACTATATTTTATATTTGTTCAAACTCCTCAAGAGGGACATCACATTACATCTACTGGCCAATAAACACATGGTCAGTAAACATACACCATCTATTACTGATCACACTCCATTTCACATCCTCATACCCCACCTGACCTTAGTCATAATTGCCCCTGACCGTAGAGGCCAATAATTGCATTGTCAGGTTCTATTGTACTCGAGCACGCGACTCGACTGCAGAGTGCCGAGTCACTGACTCTGCACATTTGCTGAATTGCTCATCCTACTCAGCTGGCAGGCTAGTTTAGCAGCCTGCACTTAGACATTCATCCCCTGGCAGATAATTGCATCCTGCAGGGACGCCCCCAATAGATTAAGCATTCACACCAACACACTACACTGGTAGTCTCTCCCAATCACGGGAAGCTACTCTCATCCGGAAGCAGCCTTCAAAATTAGCACACTAACACTACCGTGTTTATCCCAACCCCCAACCAAGGGATAAAACACTATTTAGGTACATAGGCTACTGTAGAAACTAAATGTGCAGGCCACAAAGCAGCATAAAATGTTGGTGTTTTCAAATTTTAAATGATGATAGTTATAATCAAGTTAATGGATTCGATCGGGAGATCATCGGCCAACTTTCTTGATTTATAAAGCAACACCAGCATAATAGAAGCATAGGGCCTACATGTTACTAAAATGCTAGCACTAGGCCTAGTATGCTTTGTAGAGTTTATTATTTTAGATACGTAAAATTATTACAAATATAACCAAGTCAGACAATTATTTCGGAAAGAAATTTACGTAAAAATATTTTATTCACCATATTCGAATTTCCTAACCATGTAGGCCCTACCACGTCACCTATGTATTCCAACACTGATATGTCAACACACCAAAATATCCCATATAACGATTATACTTCACACTTTTCATACAAAAAAGAACAGTGATATTCAGAAGGAATTGTAGTTATCACCACCTTCAACAGAAATAGTCTGTTAAACACAAGGAATAAGCTTGAATCGGGATTTTAAGTCACTTCATAATGCTTTTCTTATGGGAGACATCTCTGTTTTGCCCAACCTCAGCTGATCTTATTTTGGTCCCACGGTCGGCCGGTAGAAGCATATAAAAGATAGCTGGCGCCCTCTCTATCCTATTGTATGCTCGAAGGGGGAAACACAGAAAAGAACTAAGTCAGCAGTGATTGCTTGCTCTGCCCTCTCGGGGCTGACTGAGTCACCATTGACTTGCCTGGTTCTTTCCTTTGTGCGCTTGACTTCCCTGTTCCCCCCCCCCCCCCCTTAAAGCAAAACTTTGAATGCTCATATCTCTTGACTCGCCTGTTTTTTTTCCAATTCCGACCTCTCAAAAGATGCGTATGATCAGTCTGAATCTAACGGTACCACCAACTCCATTTCGCAAAATATTGACTTAGGCCTACCTACTTTTTCCCCCTGACCCTTCAATGCATGTATATAATATAAGGTTGGAATTGTAAGGCCAGGGAAAAACCGCATAGGCAGAAAGGAAAGATTGCCTACACATTAAACCTGGCGGACTATACCTGCAGTGATGCTCTCAGTCTTGTGTAGTGCCCCGTGTGTGTTCAGGTGGCGTAGAGCTTGACACAACTGCCCGAGAACTAGAGCTGGTAACAAGCGATGTTTGAAATTAATCGACTGACCGTTCAATCGATTAACCGAATAATACAGGGTGCCAGGAAATATTCTCCACAGTGGCTACGTGCAGCTGCGAGAGGTTGCGTCATCAGTTTAGTTGGCAGCACAGTGTCCTTGATAGGGTGAAGGCCACATGTGTGGGCTGTGGGCTGTCGAAATTGTCAGTATGTATAGTTAGATTATTGGAAGAGTGCAACACTATGTTATGAATGGCTGTGGTGAGTATAAAGTTTACTGTTTGTTTGTTATGACTAGGGCCCGGATGTTGATGGCGTAAAAAAGTTTAAAAATGCACTTAAAATTTTCAAAAATGACTGTAATAAATGACCTAAAAATCGAAAAAATGCACTATAAAATGGAGAAAATGATCATATAATATTAAACACACCAATATTTCAAAAATTCAAAAAAGGCCCTGTAAAATGGAGAAAATGATCAAAAATTATATCTGAAGCTCAAACTGAAAAGTTAATCGAAATAGATTTTTAGTACTTAACAAAAGGTTTATGTTTGTAGCTACTAGCTTCTTCTTAACTCTGAGAAACGTAGTCTAACTCCCTCATATAATGCTGTATGTATGTATGTCTACCCCTTATTATTCCCGTTTCCCAACGGGGTCGGGGATGAGATGCGATGGAAGTCTTTGTGGCGATGGTTTTTACGGCCGGATACCCTTCCTGACGCCAACCTCATGAGAGGAGTTAATGAGAGATGAAATGATGATGGTGAATGAAACTGGGCAAGGATGTGGAAGGAAGCGGCCGTGGCCTGTCAGAAGGTACCGTCCCAGCATTTGCCTGGTGTTGAAAATGGGGAAACCACGGAAAACCATTTCAAGGACGGCCGACGGTGGGGCTCGAACCCACGCGTCTACCGAGTCAGCAGAGAGCTTGGCCCCATGACCTAATGCTGCGCGTTAGCCAGCGTAGCCACTACTGTCGGTTCCCTCATATAAAGCTGTGACATGACTAAATTGAAAAAAAAAAGACCCTAAAAGGCTGATTTCTATAAATTATGATGAAAAAAAATCTACCAAACATAAAAGAATGCTCTTAAAATGGAAAAATGGCACAACACATGCAAAAAGGTGCAAAATAAAAATGTCGTATTAAAAGACGGGGTGGCCCGTCTGGAGTTTTTATGTACTTCAGCATTATTTAGACAGCTCAGTAAAAAAATGACATGTCATCAACATCCGGGCCCTAGTCATGATACAAGCGACAGCGTGCTGCCAACGTAACTGGTAGCGTAATCTCTCGCAGCAGCTTGTAGGCACTGCGGAGAACATTCCCTGGCGCCCTGTAGAAGAATCGGCTATCAGAGGAATCGATTAGACCACCTCGTTGCGCAGTGGCTAGCATTGTTGGCTGTTACCCTTGAGGTTCCGGGATTGATCCCCGACTCTGTCAAGAATTTAAGAGTCTTGGTACGGGGTCTCCCAGCCTTGTGATGCGAAATGGGAACCTGCTGGAAGCTATAGCAGGAGGAGGATTGGATAGGAATTGGCCACCCTACCACCGCAAACTCCGGCTCGGGACGCCTGGTTAGTGATCCTTTCTCGAAGCCAAGAGCTCTAATTCAGGTCGCCTACGTCTCTGGAGGGGATATGGCACCCTAGTAGACTAGAAGAATCGATTAATTGATTAGTAGACACAAGATAAGAATAGAAGTTTAAATCGGAAGTCATCGCTTAAGTTGAGTTACGCTTTTTTTCGGAATGATGTACAGAAAATAACATAAGTTATTTTTTACCTAAATATACAAAGCGTCCTTCCTTGTATATGTTAACAATAACCAAATAAGAGTCAGTGACAGAGGAAGGACGAACATCAATCAAATTGGGAAGGGTTTCGAAAGAAAGGCAACGAAGAGTTTTTGTTTTGGTATATACCATCCATTTGGAATCCTTTATAGGGAGGTTATGGCTGCTTGAGCGTTTAGTTCTCTCAGTAAAGAGGCGCAGGTGCGCTGCATAAAAAGGGAGGTAGCACGCAATTTGCTACTCATGTGGGGGCCCGGGTGGGGACACCAAGAGCCCGCTGATGAACCAGCTTGGTGTCCTAGGCGAAACCCCACACAAGACACGGCACAAACCTAGAAAAATTGCTGAGTTTTAATTCACTGGCCGTGATTAGTTGGTTGGTTGGTTCCTCAGTTTAGGGGCTGCGATAACGCGGTCATGTAGCCCCGTGTACTTTGGGTGTGTGTAGAATCTGTCTGATAACCGGTGTTAATTGTGATGGCTGTATTAGTGTGTTTATCTGTTATAATTCAAGTTTTTTTTTCGTGTGGCCTCCTGAGAGGCCGAGTGCAGGTCTTTCTAAGTGACGCCCGTGGGCGACCTGCGCGTCGGGATGAGAGATGGAATTGATGAAGGCGAATGAAACTGGGCAAGGATGTGGAAGGAAGCGGCCGTGGCCTGTCAGTAGGTACCGTCCCAGCATTTGCCTGGTGTTGAAAATGGGAAACCACGGAAAACCATTTTAAGGACGGCCGACGGTGGGGCTCGAACCCACGCGTCTACCGAGTCAGCAGAGAGCTTGGCCCCATGACCTAACGCTGCGCTTTAGCGCGCCTAGCCACTACTGTCGGTCATAATTCAAGTAAGGACTGTAGACATTGAATTTTTTCAAGTAGTTCCTTCTTTCGTCACCAAACGCCACCGTCAACGGCTATTAGTTCAGAACTTGGTTACCTGATGCCACCGCAATCGGCTCCTGACGACGAACGTTGGAACCTAAAAGCGTTAGTCAAATGTTTAACCTATAATTTAGCTTCATACAGGTGTAATTAGTAAAAGTTTTTTTAACATGCCATAAATCTATGACATGGGACCGCTGGCTTTACTTCCCCTCTGAAGGAAGGCATACACTGACCGTGAATGCCAATGTACCAGCGTTTTGGAAGCGCAATTCGCTACTCCTGTGGGGATCCTGGCGGGGACACCAAGAGCCCGCTGATGAGCCGCTTGGTGTCCTAAGCGAAACCCCACACAAGACATGGCACAAACCTAGAAAAATTGCTGAGTTTTTGTTTTACTTTGTTTTAGTCAAGTTTTTACAAAAAAGGTACATTATTTAGAATTATACGATACAATCTATTTTTTAATATGCTTCTGTAATAGCGTAGTGAAAAGAGCGAAGTACATCGATTAATCGACAAAATGAATCAATTATTCGACCAATAGATTAATTGATCAAACACACAATCAGTGATGCCAATTTGGTGTTTTTAGCACCAAATCTGGTGTTTCTGAAATGTTCTAATAGCGCCATAGCAAAATACTGGGGTTATTTCAATAAAACCAGTGCCAAATCTGGTGCTTGGTGGATTTTTCCATGAAATTGTCTCCTAAGACAATTAAGTAAATCCTGGAAACCATGTAATAGTTTTAATAAAGTTAATCAATTACGATAGGCAATGTTCAGCCTCACACGTGTCGAGATCAACACTCCAACAGGGGAAGTCCCTGAAATTCTCATCCGCGTGCATAAGTGCTAAGTAAGCCCAACATGCAGGGCTCAGTGCAAGTGCACTTGTACAAAGAATCGACCTATCATCTATTTTCTTCCCAGATCCCAGGGGATTTCCCAGTTTCAGGCAAAGGCAGTTTATGTACTTTCACTCCCTCACTCTAATGCAGATGTAGGGAGAGTGTTTAGCCAAGTTTAATTGGTGAAAACAAAGCAAAGAAATCGAATGAAAGTTCAAAAATTGCATTCCATTCTGTGTGTGCGATTTGGACTAAAAACAGAGGGAAAATGCTATCACGACTATGAACTTCCGAAGGATATAATAGTGGCCAAAATTGGAAGTATGCAGAGCTACAGCAGTACTACACCCAGGGCCGTGGAGAGCGACGACGGGCCCTGGGGCTGGAATCTCCCGGGCCCCCCTCTAAAACCAAATTCTGTAAAATCCTTGCAAATTTGCACAAACTGATTTTGCATTTTTTTTAATTTGCACTAAATGTTCATCACGAAATCAATTACAAGAGCATAAAAAGCCAGCAAGCAATTAACAGTAATAATAATAATAATAATAATAATAATAATAATAATTCTTCTTCTTCTTCTTCTTATTATTATTATTAGTATTGTAGCATGCTGAACTACAATGCCCAAGATCGCGGGTTTAAACCCGGCCGAAGTCGTCGGATTTGTAAGTGCGTTAAAATCCTCCTGTATGCCTTTATTCGGAGGGGAAGTAAAGCCAGCGGGTCCATGTCATAGATTTATGGTATGTAAAAGAACCTACCACTACAATTGGTAGTGTGTAGCCAAAATTTGTAGGTTATTTGGTTAGAAACGCTCTATCAAGTTCCAACGTTCCCCGCTGGGTGTCAGTGACTGTGGCGTCTCGTAGCCAAAGTTGGAACTACTTGAAATTGAACTTGTTGGCTAGCCTTCGGGCGTTCAACTGAAATGTCCTGATATGACATTTGGCTGCAATTCATATATAATAATAATATTTCAATGATATATTCCACTAAATCCAGGCTATATTTATTATCATACATAAGCAGAGCGTGAATTACTATCAATATAAATAAGTTAATGCTGGTATGTAAAATTTACAACATTAAAAGTGGAGGAATGCATCCAAAATTATTTGCAAATTCAATGTTTATACCTGACAAGCGCGTACTAATGCATTATTTTCAATTAACAAAAAATAATAGATTAAAGCCATCGAAAACTAAGTAATAATTTTCATTAAATTCGCTCTACTGTTTTGGCGATGGACAAATCTAAATTTGTCTCGTTGAGGTAACACTGTAAGCATACACAATGTTCAGATTTAAAGTTCTGCAGATCCTATTTGATATCAATAACTTTAGAACTTCAGTGATACTCGTAAAAGCAATATGCTCGTTTGCCGTACACAAATTTTAAAAAAGTTGCATCTACCGGACCAGTAATTGCATGGCTTTTACAGTATTTAACTTTGGGAAAATACTCACATCGAAAAAAGCTGTTGTCCATTAACTCGTAAACAGGTGGGTCAGAATTCCACCGTCGGCGATTCTATGCTTATTTTCCATGATTCATCGTTTTAACCCGTACATTCATTTCCTCCTCAATTCCATCCCTACGTCATAAGACCCATTAATCAACAGGAAGTTCATCTCACTGAACTGCATGTTAAAAGAGGTGAAAAGGGTATACTGTACACTGTGTGGTACTACGACCTCTGTGACATAGCCTATGACGTAATCTCTTTTCATAATGAAAACATGATTTTTATAAAAAGTCAAGACGTATTTTAATAATACATTTTACATATAGTGTTTTTATGTTGACATTCTTAAAATTTGCTGCCCTTGAAGAGTCACGCCTTTGGGTCTAAACCTAAACACTGATATTGGGGGGCGTGGTGGCTCAGCGGTCTAGCTGTGTGCCTCTCACCAAGGCGGTCCGGTTTCGATTCCCGGTCAATGCATGTGAGATTTTCGAAGTGAAATGCCATGTCCTGTGGTTCGGATTCCACGTAAAAAGGAGGTCCCGTGGCTCATAATCACAAGATTCACGGTCACGTAAAACTACAATCTTCCTTCCTTTAAACACTGATAGGTAAGTGTTTTGTTTGAACGGCGATCAGACATCTTTGTGCATTAAACAAAGCAAAATATATTTTCATAATTAACCCATGGTGTACAGTACTCATACATAACTCAAGTTATTATGTGCTATCAGTAGATTGCAGCTGATCAGTGATTGTTTTCACAAAAGAAGAAACTGTGAATTTTAACTATATTTTGTAATTGTCAGTCAGTGGATTTCTTATAATGTAATATTGCTTTGCAGTAAGCAAAACTAGAGCCAGGTTCTCCTAAAAATCCTGAATCCTATCTATGACTGGTGACCGTCATGGGCGGATTTAAGCCAAGATTATGGGGGAATGGACACACTGGGAATCTTGGGGTATGGAATATCACCAAGCTCAGAGTGGGGTCCGGGGGCCCTCCTCCGGAAAAGTTTGCAAAAATTAGGTCCAAATTATTGAGTTATATGATAGACCATTTGGGTGATTATTTTTTGGATATTTTGGAGTAAAAATTTGGTGACCATTGGCTATAGAAAAGACTCTCTGATATTGAAGTAAAAGCTCTCACATCTTCAAGTAAGACCCCGCGGTGTAGCTCACCAATGATCGTGATTGGGGCCTACAGCAAGTCTACAGATCGGAGGTTCGAATCCGGGCGCTGACAGCGGCTATCCTGAGTGTGGTTTTTCACACTTCCTCCAACCAATGCCGGGGCAGTACCTTATTTCAAGTCCAGGGACACCTACCCTACTCTTAGCCCAAATAATTACAGTAATAGTCGCGACGGCCAACGCATTCCCAGTCGGCAACTAAGAATACGACATGCGATTTATCATGTCACAGAGTCCATAGCACAGCACAGTGTATACCCCGCTTTTCACCCAGCATTTGATGGTTTTAAGAGGGTCTAAGTTTTTACTCTCCAAGACAAATAGTTACAACAATGTTGCCAATACACCTCACTTATTATACAACAACCACTAGCCTCCGTTTCAATCTACACAATTCGCACATTCTTTGGTTTTCTATTTTGATCGCTTCATTAATATTTGTGAAAACTACTGCTATACAGTCAACTTTATTCAATAACGTGGAGGCCTTCAGAAACAAACCGTAAAACTAACGCGTCAGCAAATATTGAATTATATCTACAGTACTATTTGATGCAAACCATCCCCAACCGAGCGCCAAGTGTTCATTGTCCGCCAGTGATACTAGACCTACTAGCTACCAAGTACACGGGTTGAATGTTGCAAGCCCCTAAATGAATTAACATCTGTAACTACAAACAGGCCTTTTTATTAACTGTTGAGTAAGACTACGAATAACACCGCAGTCGGGCAGCCTAATCCTGCATTCCTGCCGCGGCTTCGTCAGGAACCGGGGTCATTTCTAAGTCGTAGATAAAGAGGGCAATTAATTTTATGTTTATGGTACTGAGACGTTAAAGCGTATCACGAAAGGGCTTGATTCGCAAGGTAAATATATCTTCGCGTCCTGAAAAATAAGTGCTTTGCACATCCTCCTAGGACGCCGGGCCCCCCTGGGAGGGTCGGGCCCCGGGGCACCAGCCCTGCCTGTCCCCCCCTCTCGTCGGGCCTGACTACACCTTCCTGCTCTAAAGATGTAATAGCGGTAGCAGGCTCCGCAAGTGAAGAAGACGATTTTTAATGAAAGAAATGTAAGTAAAAAGCCGTTTATATATTTATAAGTTTTGGTGTTTTTCTATTGTTTTGAATCATAGAGTCCAGCTGGTGCTTTTCTGGTGTTTTAAAGCATATGATTTAGTTCTTTCCCATTTCAAGATTTGGCAACACTGCACACAATAGATTAATCGTTATTTGTAGTAATTAATCGATTTTTCTCCTTCGATTGATCGATTATTCAAGAACCTAAATTAATCGATTGAAAGTACCAGACCAGCCCTACCGAGATCACAGAAAGCTGCGCTATCTTGAAAACACGGCGACCCTGAATAAGCGCAACTGCTGTAGTATCGAGTTCACTTGTTAAGTCCTCAACACATTAGTTGTCGTAAATTGAAGTGTGATTATAACATTATATTTCGTTCTACGCTCTCAGCGAAACAATAGTACTTACAGTAATATAGCATTTCCTTGCGATGTGATGCATGAATTGGGTGTAGGCGCTATCAGGGACAAACTGGTTACGTACGCGGACGGCTCTGTTTCAGGAACAAAGCTGCCAAATAAGCTCAGTTTACACTGACCTGGAGGGGTTTGGGATGTGTACAGCCTGGAGAACAACGGTTGCCAGATGATCTACATATTAATAATAATAATAATAGCCTAATGATAATGTTATTGGTTTTACGTCCCTTTTAACTACTGTGGAAAGGGAAGATAACCTCGTTGTTCCACGCCTTAAAAGAACATTAAATAACTACTGCGTCTTTTAGAGACGCCCGCCGGTGTGCCGTAATTTTGCTCCAAATGGGGATCTTTAATGTGCCAGTGAATCTACTGACACGGCTGCCTTAAATTTGCACACCCACAAATGCCAGCCAGCTAACTGCGCCCTGGGTTCTAAAGGAAAGGAAAGGAAGCTTTTAGTTTTGCGATCATGAGCCACGGGACCTCCTTTTTACGTGGAATCCGAACCACAGGACATGGCATTCTACTTCGAAAATCGCACATGCATTGACCGGGAATCGAACCCGGTCCACCTTGGTGAGAGGCCTACAGCTTGACAGCTCCACCACCCATTGGCGGATCCAGAGGGGGGCACCAGGGACAAGTTCCCCCCCCCCCCCCGAAAAACCAGTTGTCTGCCACATTGATATGCCGATAAAAATGATTGTTTCTGCAAACTGCATTGCAAGTAAAATCTTTGCTGTATTGCCTGCATTCATGAATGAGGTCAATGTTTGTTATCATATAGTATGTAATGGCAACACTGTTAATATAATCGCTACATCGACACATTTTTTAATGTTTAGGACAGGTAGAAGTAGAAATATATTTCATAATCCTTTGTGCCATGGAGCGCCTTCCTTTACTACTTGACCATTTGGCTAGCCTTGGCCGGTATTTATATTTATGTGACTAGTAGTGACTCAGTGACTGACAATGTTGGTACTATGTACATATTTTGTAACATTTGTGTAGTAGACTTGTATATTGTCTTCAGATAGTCACTATGATTGCGTATATTTTAATACATATTAGACTGTGTAATGTGCATTAAAATTTGGAAATGTAGCCTACATATTCTGTAGAATTAAAAAGGTTATTTTTTTCACATAATGACAATGACTTGTCTTATTGAAACTGAAACCGATAAACCATTTTAAAATAATGAATTTCCTGGTTGGTTGGTTGGTTCTTAAGTTTAGGGGCTGCGACAACGCGGTCATGTAGCCCCGTGTACTTTGGGTGTGTGTAGAATCTGTCTGATAACCGGTGTTAATTGTGATGACTGTAATAGTGTGTGTTATCTGATTTTTAATTTAAGTACTGCAACTTAGAATTTTTCAAATAGTTCCTACTTTTGCCGCCAAGCGCCACCGTCAACGACTACTAGGCCAAGTACAGAACTTAGCTACTAGACACCACCGCAGTCGGCTCTTGGCAACGAACATAGAAACCTAAGAGCGTTGTTTACATTCTTAACCTATCCAATTTACCTTCACACAGGTGCAATTAGTGGAAGGTTCTTTAACATGCCATAAATCTATGACATGGGACCGCCGGCTTTACTTCCCCTCCGAAGGAAGGCATACTGAGGGATTTTTAACGCTCTTAAAAATCCGACGGCTTCGGCCGGGTTTGAACCCGCTATCTTGGGCATAGAAGCTCAGCATGCTACCGACTACGCCACCGAAGCCGCCAATGAATTTCCTGTAGAATTATAAAATTTGGTGGTTGAATATTGTTATGTGTGGTGTGTGTAGATTAAATACAAATTTAGTAATTTTATTACATATTTTCTCTAGCTACTCTGAAATCCAGGAGTGCCCCCTCCGAGGTGCACCTCTGGATCCGCCACTGCAGTTTTGGGCATAGCAGACCAGAACGTTACCACTGCACCACGCAGCCAGTCCTACACTGAAAATAAGAGACAATGTTATAACAAAAAAAAAAAAAAAAAAAAAAAAAAGAGTCTTACAGTACAGAAGTCGCATATGATGTGTAACATGTGACATGTTATTCCTTGTTAACAGTGAACTCTGTTGGCCATTGAAATAACTACTTGTAAAACTGCAGTGCCAAATCCTGACCGGTTTTCAGCTATGATATAATGAATATTTTCACACTAAACAACGACAACTTGAAGATGATTTTTTTTGTAGGAAGAATATATTTAATGGGGCCTCCAAACCTTGAAGTAATTTTGTATGCGATATAGATTCCACATAGCCCCATGGCCGACAGAACGCCGTGGTATTAGCGCGCGTATCAATCTCCGCCACTGCGCGCGCTCATTGTTTCCGTTCCATCCATTTCCGTCCCATCCATTTCCGTTTCAGTTTTCAAAATCACCCCCACAAAATATATACAGATACCGAGTGGAAAGATGTTACACATCAAAAAGTTGAAGTTCCTCCACGTGTTATTTTGTGATAAATATCTCATGTAATATTTCTGTTATGTTAGGATGTAAAAATACTTGTTTTCTCGTCTAATGTAATTGGGCAAAATTTGTGTTGACCGACTGAAAAACTTTATTTGATGTAAAATAAATAAGTCTTAAGTCCAAAATAGATTTTGAGAAAACATACATTTTATGACCTTTCGTACGACATGTCACACAAGTAAATCGAAGGTAAATACAAGATGTCCGGGTGAAAGGTATAATAATATAACATTTAATAAGTTGAGAAGTAGTGGAGGTATTTATTGGCGGTTACTTTCTACGCAAAGGGAAACTCAAAATGTTTCTTGACATACCTAATACATTTCGTTATGCGCACCATTAGTGGCGCTACAGACATCTAATCTGTATTCCACTTCTCTCCAAGTGTTCTGCAGCATTGTAGGCGTAACATTTGCAATAGCTGCACGAATGCGATGACGGAGCTCTGGTAGATCTCGAACTGGTGTCTGGTGCACTTGATTCTTGACAAACCCCCACAGGAAAAAATCAAGTGGCGTAATGTCGGGGCTTCTAGGGGACCAAGCAATTGATGGGCTACCTCTCCTAATCCAGCGATCTGGGAACTCACGATTCAAGAAATCCCATTTCTTGATTGTTACGTAAGTGGAAACATCATCATTTGGTAACAGTCCATACTCACGCCGAAATCTACGTTGTACTAGTGTAACGGATTTTAGCTCCGCGAGCGAAAGAACACAGAACACTTTCTGCTGTGGAGTCCACATGGCTACTGGCGCGCTTCTCGTGAACAATGCAGTTACGCGCATGCGCATGTGGTACCACCGCAAGCAAACACAGAAAACATTTTGAGTTACCCTAGTTGTAGAAACAAACCGCCAATAAATATCTCCATTATTTCTCAAGTTATTAAATTTTATATTATTATACCTTTAACCCGGACACATTGTATAACAGGGCACCCCTTGGTCCACTTAAGCGCATTGCATGCATTGTTGAAATTTACATCCTAGGTTGATTCCGGGATGTTCTTATAGCCATTTGAAAATTTTGAACGAAATCTGTTGAGTCGTTTTCAACTGATGGAGGAACAGACAGACGGACAAAAGTAGAACTTTTCCACGAAGCCCGTGTTTTAAGGCCCTAAAACGAACGGTTTTCGAGATATTGCCAGAAAGCTATTCCCGGTCTGCGAAATTGATGAACGTTACCATGGTAACGCCATGTCACGAGGTCTCATTAAGCTTTCATTCTGTCTCTATATGAGATAATATTTGCGAAGGAATAACAGACTGTTAAATAGATAGATGCCAGTGTCGAAACTTTCCGTATGGACAGTGTCACCCCTGTTTAAAAAAAGACCCTAAAAGATGGTATTCTGTTTTAACATTGGCAACAAATCCAAATTTGTTGAATTTCAACCGGTATTTTATATGACAGCTATTTTATGCATTATTCTATCCTCTCACACTTTATTTTCCTAAACGGCTTATATCACCTGTCAAAATGGATGTGAAAGTAGGCTATTCAGTGAAGAAAGGAAAGTTGAAAGATATTAAGTTAATTAAATAAGTTGGGCATTATTGAGCTGGATCCTGCAACGATACAGTTTTGGCAGAATGTATTGTTAGCAAGTACAAACAATGAACAAGTAGATGACTCTTCGTTTGAATCTGAATATCACACTGAATTGTCTTCTTGTAAGCAGCATTAATGAAAAATAATATAAACAAAACTAGTTTATTATCATACTTCATTTCCCCTTACTGAATTGCCTTTGCCTCCAAAGTGCTATAATTTTAAGAAATTGAATAATTTTGACAATACACACTCACTCACTCAGAAGGCTTCTATGGGATACAAAGATCCCGCGCCGATATCACAAAATGCCTCAACTGAACTCTGCTTTGGGCGAGTTCTTGTCAGATGTCTACAAAGTTTGGAGATTTCATTTTTCCAGGAACTTCGTGGTCTTCCTACTGGCCTTTTTCCTCTCGGTTCTTCTTTAAAGACAATAAGGTAACACAATTTTGAAACGCCAGCTTATCATAGAACTGTTTATTTTTCGTGGTATTCCGTCCTGAGGAAGGAGGAAGTCATGATGAAAATCAACAAAATTAATGGAATGCAGGTGAACGAAATTAGAAACCGCTATTGGCGTAAAATGGGCAGCTAAAAGGCTAAAGGAAGTAGGAGATCTCTGCTACTTAGGTAGCAAAATTACCAGTGATGGACGAAGCAAAGAGGGTATTAATAGTAGGTTGGCTCAGGCAAGGAAAGCATTTCTACACTAAAGAAATCTGTTGACAGCACATATAGATTTAGGTCGTACATTTCTTTGTCCACTATTCAACACAAATTATCACTATGTCACTATCGGTACTGTACAACCATATGTCGGCACATTGTGCCTTCTTCAGCCTTGCACCACAATATCATACAATTCTTACAGCAATTTAATTTATATTCATTTAATATTGTTTTGTCAACATAGATGTTCTTTCTTTTTTATGTCGCTAAAAATTAAGACAATAAATGACTTTTCCGGCAATGCATCCTTTGTCACAATCTTGAAAATGAAATCTGCTAATCAATTTGATACCAATTGAGCATTTTCCTATAATACAGCCACAAGACAGCCAAAAGAAGAAAAGCTGGGAAGAATTCACTCAGGAAATACGGGAGGATTTAAATTGTGAAAAGAAATTGCTGTTTGGAATTGAATGGATGACAACCATACCGGTATAAGTAACATTTTGTTCATTCAGAGAAAAAGCCATTTAAACATTGTAACACTCATATAAAGTCGGGGATGAAATAAAACAAAAATGAAATATTACAAGTTTAATGGGCAAGTTATTAGCTTAACAGAGAGTTAAAAATAAACTTTTTCTATTCATATAGATATACAGACAAAGAAAATATATTTCACTTGTACCCTTATGACACAAAAATTCGTCTATGGAATGTCACTTGTATCACTCTGTTTCCAAAAGTATAGCTATTACAAAAGTATAACTATTACATTGGAAAATCACTGTTTTTCCTCGCATTCATCACTCTTCTCTCAGTCACTCAATAACTACTTCTTTCTTCTTTCTTTCTTTCTTTCTTTCTTTCTTTCTTTCTTTCTTTCTTCTTCTTCTTCTTCTACTACTACTACTTCCGACGCTGTAACTCCTTCTAGTCGTTTCTTGCCTTCAGTGAATAGTGACCGACATCTTCTATTTGGAGGGCGACCACGAGGACGGACAGAGGGCACAGATGCACAACTGTCCGTTCGGCTCCCTTCTGCCCTGAGATTGTTATAGAACTGGTGGTAAACTGGTGGAATGAAAGGCAATAGTGACATTAAGTCATCCAGCTTTGGTTTCTTCAGTTGCGGGTTTGATTCCCAGTGAAGCCAGGGTATGTGAACCACATTTGGTGAATTCCTCTGGCTGGGAGACTGGGTGTTTGTATGGTCTATTTTCATCATCTGCATCCCACTATAGCACACAACACTACCCTCACTACAATGACATGCAATTTCCCCTTCGCTGCAGATGCCGCCTAATCCTCTCGGAAGGGTCTGGTTATAAAGGCTGCACCAGGATTGTGACAGCCACACAAAATTATTATTATTATTATTATGGTATGCGTCCTCCGAAGATGCCTGGAGCAGCTCTTTCAAATTGACGCCGTTTAGGTGACCTGTGCGTCTGTGAGAATGGGGCTGTACCTAAGATGAATCTATTGTTGAAGACAACACAGACACCCAGCCCCCGAGGCATACAAATTAACTAATGAAAGATAAAATCCCCGACCCAACAAGGAATTGAACCTGGGACTTCTTGTAAAAAAAAGTCAGCAAGCTAACCTTTTAGTCGTGGAACCGGACATTATTATTATTATTGTTATTATTATAAAACGATAAGGTCAAGGGTGGCAGAAAGAAAGAATAAAGAGTAAGGGAAAGAGGACTATTATTGGAATTGCTAATTCCCATACTAACAGCCATGAGACCTTGAGGGTTCTTTGCTCATTTCGTAGCACCGGTATTCGAACCTCGGAATTCTGGGGGGGGGGGAAGTCAGGAGCTAAGCCACTGAGCTAATAACCGTCCCCCCGAATATTATCCTTATTATCAAATAAAATAAAATATTAGAACAAGAATTGTTAGCAATTCACACTGTGTAGAATGGGATTTAGGCGAATGTCAACGTGAGATGTATTTCAATGTCAGAACGGTATAAGGAGCATTTAACAGAAAGTAGCCTCCCTCTGGTGTTCAGAAATTTTCTGACATATTTTAAGAGTACCATAACATTCAGCAAGTAAATATCAACTCTATAAAAATATTCACTCGGTAATTGTACGTGTAAATTTGTCACAAAAAATCTGTAACGACGGTCACTAAAACTCATGCACTTCCATGCAAACTAAGCCTGTGAACATTATCTTCATCTGGAACACAATCGTCATCCTCGGTTGAATCTTCTGTTGGAACGTCTTCTTCACGTGTTTCAGAATAACACTGAATCATTTCTAAAGCAGATTTTCCGATTTTATGTGCGCATTCTTCCTTGTAAAGCCAGTCAGTTTTATGGCAGTCAGCTCCTTCCGCGATCTTGCTACTTGTACCGTTATGGCGCGTGAAGTCGTGAGGAAGCAGGCTATTTGTAGTTATACTATACCACCTATCACTAGAGGGCAGAACAATGCCGCTATCACTTGTCCCTCTCTGCTATTCAAAAGATACATCCTTCCTGAGTTACATCTTGCACTTTACTCATTTAAAAAAAAATGTCACTTATACCGTTATGATTTTCACCCATTCAATTATAAAAAGTAGAAGAAATGAAAAGGTTCATGAAAAACAAAGAAGGTGAAATATTGACACAACCAGAAGAGATAACGGACAGATGGAAATAATATTTCAGCGAGCTGTTGAATGTGAGACGCCAGACATGCGGAGAAGTTATGCAAACAGCCGAAACGGTGGAGGAAAAAATAGAAGAAGAACCAGACATTACTATGGCAGAAGTGGAATGGGCAGTTAGGAAGATGAAGATGGAGAAAGCTGTGGGAATGGACGAAGTGGCAATAGAAATGATCAATGCGGCGGGACCAGTGGGACTGCAGTGGACATACAGACTTCTCAGGAGTGTTTGGAGAGGTAAGAAAGTTCCTGAAGACTGAAAAAGGAAATAATATTGCCAATATTCAAGAAAGGAGACAGGAAGGTGTGTGGTAACTACCGAGGAATCACCATCATCTCGCATGTTGCCAAAGTAATGGAAAGAATCCCAGAAAAAACACCTATAGTGTAAAGGTAGAAAACCAAATAGAGGAGGAGCAGTTTGGATTTAGAGGGGGCAGGTCAACAGTGGAACCCATTTTCATTCTGAGACAGAACATTGAAAATAGTTGGGAATATGGGAAGGATATGGTAATGACTTTTATTGATCTAGAAAAGGCCTATGATAGCATCCCTAGAACAAATGTTAGGGAAAGCTTAACAAATAGAGGGATAGGCAAGGAACTGAGAGACAAGATAAAATGAATGTGCATGGATTGCTACAGTAGTGTGAAGACTAAAGTCGGGACATCGGAATGGTTTCAAATTGTCACTGGACTAAAGCAAGGAAGTGTGTTTTCACCATTATTGTTCTTAATGGTGATGGATGACATCATGAAGGCAGCAATGAAAGACTATAGTAGGGCAAAGATGAAGGTAATGTTGTTTGCAGACGATGTTGTGATCTGGGGCGAGGATGAAATGGAGGTACAAGAACAGTTAGACGTAATAAATGAAAAGATTGAGCAATGGGGATTGATGATAAATGCGGAGAAGAGTAAAACAGTGGTGGTGAGTAGAGATAAGAAAGAAGGAGGAGTAATCAAAGTAGGAGATAAGGAATTGGAAGTGCTTTATTTATTTATCGTATGATGAATGTACATGTACATACACACATCAAAAAAAGTTTTGCATCACCTCGGTTCCCAGATCTCCGGCATATAGACGTTGACTGTGTATATTGTATCCAAGATACAGTCCCTTTGACTGTTCATAGATGTCACTAAAACTGCTCAAAGATGTAAACAACCATGCATGAGCAGGGCCTATTAGACGGAGGGGGTACGACAGCCGATCAGTTCCAGTCATTCCACCAGGACGAAGGTACGCTGCTCATGTTGTCTGTAGTTCTACCATGCCTAGAAGGTCAATACCGCAGTTCGATCGCGTCCGCATTGTTACTTTGTGTCAAGAAGGGCTCTCAACAAGGGAAGTTTCCAGGCGTCTCAGAGTGAACCAAAGCGATGTTGTTCGGACATGGAGGAGGTACAGAGATACAGGAACTGTCGATGACAGGCCTCGCTCAGGCCGCCCAAGGGCTACTACTGTAGTGGATGACCGCTACTTACGGATTGCCACTCGGAGGAACCCTGACAGCAATGCCACCATGTTGAATAATGCGTTTCGTTCAGCCACAGGACGTCGTGTTTCAACTCAAACTGTGCGCAATAGGCTGCATGATGCGCAACTTCACTCCCGACGTCCATGGCGAGGTCCAGCTTTGCAACCCCGACACCATGCAGCGCGGTACAGATGGGCCCAACAACATGCTGAATGGACCCCACGGAATTGGCATCACGTTCTCTTCACCGATGAGTGTCGCATATGCCTTCAACCAGACAATCGTCGGAGACGTGTTTGGAGGCACCCTGGTCAGGCTGAACGTCTTAGACACACTGTCCAGCGTGTGCAGCAAGGTGGTGGTTCCCTGATGTTTTGGGGTGGCATTATGTGGGGCCGACGTACGCCACTGGTGGTCATGGAAGGCTCCGAAACGGCTTTACGATACCTGAATGACATCCTCCGACCCATAGTGCAACCATATCGGCAGAATATTGGAGAGGCATTTGTCTTCATGGACGACAATTCTCGACCTCATCGTGCACATCTTGTGAATGCGTTCCTTCAAGATAACGACATCGCTCGACTACAGTGGCCAGCATGTTCGCCAGACATGAACCCTATCGAACATGCCTGGGATATGTTGAAAAGGGCTGTTTATGGACGTCTTGACCCACCAACCACTCTGAGAGATTTACGCCGAATTGTCGTTGAGGAGTGGGACAATTTGGACCAACAGTGTCTTGATGAACTTGTGGATAGTATGCCACGGCGAATACAGGCATGCATCAATGCAAGAGGACGTGCTACTGGGTATTAGAGGTAGTGGTGTGTACTGCAATCTGGACCACAAATGCTGAAAGTCTAGCTGTATGATGGTACAACATGCAATGTGTGGGTCTCATGAGCAATAAAACGAGCTGAAATGTTGTTTGTGTTGATCTCTATTCCCTTTCTATTTAACGGTTCCGGAACTCTTGGAACCGAGGTGATGCAAAACTTTTTTTGATGTGTGTATATACAATATATATAATTTCTGGACAAATGTGCATAGTCACAAGTTCGTACGATCTTACAACTCTAGGTCTAGTTCTTTGACCCATTCGACTGCTTCATCCGATGTATGCCCATTGTTGTTCCTTTGAAGGATCGAAGAGGACAGTCAGCAACAATATGATGGATTGACTGTGATAATGCACTGCAGTCGCAATTTGCAGAGCAAGGCCATCCCCATTTGGGCAGTAGATAGCCACATCTGCCTTGCGCAGTTCGAATCCGGTTGATGATCCTCCACTGGCGCCTGGGGAGATGGAATCGTTGTATCCGGTTAGAAGGGTTGTCAACTAGATGTTTATTTACCACTGAAGACTGCCCCCATAGGATTTTCCATGAGTTGTTAACTTGGAAGGAGCATCTTTCAAGGTTGACTGCTGTACGTCATGGTGGTATCCTTGATTTCAAGTTTTGGTGTTCTGCTCGTGCAAGATCTTGGTGAATGGGTAGCTGGGGATTCTGCCGAATGTTTATCCATACCTTTAGGAGAGCTTCTGATCTTCTTAGGACCGGAGGTGGAATATTGCTGAGAACATGCAACCAAAGTGTGTTCGTGCTCCGAATACAACCAAGCCCGGACTTAGAGATCCAGGGCCCCTAGGCACTTAACATTTGGGCTCCCCAACATCTCGAAGCTATTTTGGAAATTTAGCAAATTAAATGCACTAGTACAGAACATATAATTTTTAATCGACTTTAATGACTTTAATAAACATCAGAATAATACAGTCTATGTTACTATTGTTACGTTATTCTATAAAATGTATAGAACCATACGACGAACTTTCTTCTGTGCCAAAGAATGAATGACGTCATCATAGTGAATTGACTGCATTATTTCTGACTCTATGTACATTACAGAGAGTGAATTGAGCCTGTTCTCTCCTACGTTAGATCTTAAGTAACCCTTTACTCTCTTTAGCGCTGAAAACGACCGTTCTACTGAGCAGTTTGACGATGGTGTACACAACAGCATTCGAAGCGCAATTCCTACGTTTGGATAAATGTCGAAAAAGCCTTTTTCCGATATTTATATAGCTTCAGTGACGATAACTCCATAACTTCATAATTCGACGACAAATGAGCTTGCAGGTGCAGACACTCGTTTTCCAAAGTCCTATCCAAGTCCCCCGGATAAAAAGTTATAAGGTTTCTGGCTCCTTCACGGATGTCTTTAGATTCCAAACGATGTAGTTTCGTAAGAAAGTCAAACGTTTTACTTAACTCCTCATAAGCAGGTAAAATTCCGCCAAAGGGGCCCCTAGGCTGCCTGGGCCCCTAGGCTGGGGCCTTGCAGGCCTAGGCAGAAATCCGGCACTGGTAACAAATGTCAGTGATGGCAGCAAGGGATAAATCTCGGGAAAGACGCAGAGAATGATTGGGGGTAGTGGGTGATTAGGAGGGTGAGGGGGTAGGAATTGAGGATGAAAAGGGATCTTCTAATGTTATTTTTGAATGTTCTATAGGGAGAGAATACGTCAATATTTGGAAGGGAGTTGCTAAGAGTAGGTAGACGGTGGAAAATAGAGCGCTTCTGTACTTCAAGACGGGGGCGAGGTATGTGGTGTAAATGGTGCTGACGTGTTGAACGGGAGGGAATCAACTCAAAGAAGGTCAAAATAAACTGGCTAAAATAAATTAAGGTTAACCTCCAATAAATAAATAGCACAGACGACATCGTAGAAAATCGTGGAGCCTTCAGTAGACCAACACATATTCATGGACAAACCTAGAATGAAAACTGGTAGGAAGTGGTGCACAGAACGCAAGGTGCAACCAACACCGCCTGGATAGGTGATAGCTGTAACTTCAACAAATGTTACTTAGTATGATTATTTTGCAAATTGCAGGTTTGTGAGCTGCATTTTAATGCTCAAGACTTCAGACAGAATACTGTATTCCATTGTGAAGATGGTCAAGAGACAGGGGCGAATATACAATTTCTTCGGGGGAGGGGGTATTTGAGTATTCTCGGGGGCTTGTCACCGCAAAATACCCAGAAATATCAACCAATATCTTAGACCATATAACTTTGTGTAATCATTTTAGATAAGATTCAAAGCTTATACAGCCTACAATTATTACTGACAATACAAAAAAGTTGTAAAATACAACACAACACATAAATAAAATTTTATACTCAATGAATTTTCTATTATGATCTATGGAGTATGAATGGCAAATATCGAAATATTTGTCAATTCACTAAGCAGAAAGGTAAGCAGTTTTTTTTTCTTTCTGTGGAATTCACAGTTTTGCCTCACAAGGCAGAGTGTACCCCGTGCCAGCCCTCAGACTAGAATTAAAATTTCTTGGTAGAACCGGGAATCGAATTCCGACCTCCGGGGCGGCAGTCAAGAATGCTAGCCACTTCACCACGAGGTAGTCTAATTTCAATCTTAATATCATTTATAACTTAGCCAATAAGTTAAGATTAGGGTATAACCACCGGGTGAGTTAGCCGTGGTCGTTACGGCATGACTGCTGGCAGTCGCTCACATCCGGGAGGCGAGGAGGTTCGAATACCCCCGCCGGCAACCTTGAATATGGTCTTCTGTGGTTTCCCATCTTCCTTCCAGGCAAATGCCGGGGTTGGTCCCTCACTATAGGCCACAGCCGCTACCTTCCAACTCCACGACCTTCCATTCCCACTTTCCTCCCCAACGGTACTTGTAGCTCACCCCTTGGGTGTCCGTCTCGAAGTAGCTACAAAACTGGCGAGCCGAACATGTCCTCGGACACTCCTGGCACTAAAAGCCATACGCAAAAATAAGGGTACAACCAAATTTACAATTATTTTATGCTTGTACCAAAGCAACACTTTCTTAATTTTAATTGGCTTTTTTTTCGCGGAAGGGGGGGGGGGGGCTGGAGCCCCCTCAACACCCCTGTTATACACGCCCCTGTCAAGAGATTAATTAATTAATATAGTATGGCCTCGGGTGCCGGGTGCAAGCTTTGTTATTTGACACCCAAAGGTTAACTTGCATGTCAAATTTCGTTGTTCCTTGAAGCACTATGAAAGTCAAGGAGGTTAGGTATCTAAGCTCCTTGAACACTATAGCGCTTTCTAGTAGAGAAATTAGGAACTTTGTGTTGGCAGAAACTACCGAGATTAATTTTGCCATTATGAACACGGCCTACTGAATTCAAATGGGTTCTTTGACATGCCAAGATCGTATGACATGGTGTCGTAATTTTTACCGTCTTTCAAAAATCACTTACCACGGCCAGGAGTGAACCTGCAAGCTTGGGGTTGGTAGACCGACACGTTGACCACTCACCCACCGGAGGCAAGCTTGTCAAGAGATAACACTCCCATGAAAGTGCCAAGACTCATACCTGGTGCTGTTCCATCTCATCTTACGAATTGCCCAGTGCGGTTGGGACTGTGGCCGATGGCAACATTATACAGTAAACCTGTAGTTAAATGATTAAATGGGTACCCGGAAAATTTCGTGAAGAACGGCACAGTTGTTTAGATGGCAAGACCAGATATCTAGCTAAAAACCTGATCTTATGCATATATTGAAGATAATTCTATCAAATGCGTATAGGCTACTTTACTGCTGTTAATTTAGCGCTGTTCTTTTTTATAGTCGTTGGCAATTGACATACAGTAAATTGATCCAGGAACAGTAAAATAGTGTATGTTTCATTTCTTCCTACAGTACCTACTGTCGACCAAAGTATTATGTGCACTCGAGTTTGAAGGTTGTTTGTGAAGTAACCAACAGACCGACATAAAAACCAATAACATCATCATTTTCGTCGTTCTATTTTACGTTAGTTCATGTAGGTTTGGAATTTTTAATTTATATTTTAATATTTTTTATCGCAGTTGGATCACAAAAAGTGCCCGTTTTTAAGCGTGTTTCAACCGTGCGTCACATTCAAGAATTATTTTCTCAAAAACCCGTCATCAGATAGAATCCAAATTTTAACACAATATACATTGGCATGTTGTATAACTGATTTATTAATTTCAAAATGTTGTGTGTCCAAGAAACAAAGTTGTTATCATTTTTGTAAGGTAACTTTATCTCGGCTCGGGGTAGTTGGAAAATGTAGTTCTTGGTCACGTTGTAATCTTTATACATGAAAACGCTATGCTGTATGACTGTGAAATACGTGAATTAATTAGAAAATATTATTTACATTGACCATCCGAGCTACGTGGGTCTCGCCTTGCACATTCATGTCGCTGTATACCCAAAGTCTCACCACAGGGGTTTGTATAAGCACTCACTCATTCCGTGTTGACCTTCAACTGGGGAGATAGGGTGGGCAATATAGGTTCATTATTGCCGGCAGTGATTGCGTGATAGTGTTGACGCTGTAAGTAATGTTCATGTCAAGTTCTTGTGTAAGCCGAGTCTAGTGGGAATGCTTACTACTCAAGAGCGTGTGTAAATAGTGGAGTTGGTTTTCCGTGCCGGTGGAAACTTTACGGAGCATATTGTGATAGTGCTGAGTACCGTATATATAATTGGGTAGGGGAGCAGTGGGCGTTCTGGCTCACAGTCTACTTTCTTGCGAACTTTGCCGATAGCTTGTGAACCCATAGTCGGATTTTCACAAATAAGGTGTTGTAGGACTTGGGATAACGTCCTCTTTCCTATGGACCACTTGTTATATTAAAAAAAATGTTTTTGAAAGTAGGCGATATTTCGAAAACCAAACATGATAGGACGTTGTGCAATGGCTTAAACGAACGGTCTCTATGTCCTTTATCGTTAGAATAAAAGTGAATATATATTTATATTTAAAAAAAGTTCAATTTTGACATTCTTATATTTTGGAAAGTAGGAATTCTAAAAAAAAGTTTGTTTGGCATAAATTGATGGTCTTTACCCCCTCTACCCACACATCAAGTTTAAAGTCTCTAGGACAAAAACTGTGCAGTAGGGGGGAGTGACGGGTTCTAACGTGTCACCTATTTTCATACGAACCTTGCCGATATCTCACGAACGCATGGTCGGATTTTGATGTGTGACGTGTCAAATCGCTTGTCTCGAAGCCCTCGTTAGTTTGCTAATAGGTTGAAGTTGAGAATGAGGGAAACAGAATTGTTGGGGTAAAACCAAGAATTTAGACTTCTTGTTATATCTGGCAAACCAATAAGGCTAAAGACGTGTACGAGGTGTCAAATGACTCGGGCTGACGCCCTCTTTTTGAATGTCGTATTTATGTTTCCAAAACAATTTTGTGAAAGGGCCTAACGCCATAAATGTTGAAAAAAATAATTAATTTTCAAAACTTTTTTACCTGTTTAAAAATGTTAATAAAGAGTGGTTGTAGATAGAGAGAGACGATACCGCTGGCCATATGTTTCAAACGAGCCTGTCGTCGGCCAAGGTGGTGGTATCCCAATACAGCAATCGATATTTCGATGAGGCGGCAGGGCGAGGTTTCGTTTTACAGATTTTCCTAGACGGACGGATGGAGGCTAATATCAAAAAACGTGTGAAGTATGCTAATATTTTTTGCCCCCTAAAGGGGGTCTTTAACGTGTAAACGATGATGAGTAACATTACAAATGATAATTCCATGATCAGATGAAGCTGACTTTATATAAGGCAAACAGAACTTGGTTATATGTTGGTTAAAGCGAGTACATATAACCAACTTGCTTGGGGATAGACTGGCAAGATGTGAATCTTTATCGAGCTTATTGGAATGCGCTGACTTGACAACAGAGCAATGGAAATGTACAGAGGCGCAGAGGACGCTTGAAGGTCAAACAATCACAACAGTGGTCGGAGGGGAGAGCGAAATGCATGTGAACACGTTTGAAACAACATGCAATCTAGCAAGTTACATCCTATTTGGTTCGTACGTGAGAAAATGCTAGTTGTTGTGTAATATGACCTGACACCTTGGACGTTAGCTGTACACATGCATGATAACAGGATGTTCAAGTGTGTGAATCGCTGAGTCTGTAAAAGTAAAATGCACGTGAAAGAATGATGTAACCTGCAACATAGGCTGGGTAAGAGGGGTTGGGTGTGGGGGTTTTGGAGGAAAGAGAGAGAGCGAGAGAAAGAAAAAGAGACGTGTTGCTGATAACACTTTACTCTTAGTTACAAGTCTCTGCCCATTTGGAACTTGGATGTAGATGAGGGCAGTACACACAGGGTTATAGGTGGTGTACAACATGAGTGAATACATAATAGACACACGGGTTTACACAACATGCAATTTATTAATCCAAAAATTGAAGGCTGAGTTAAATCCTAGCCATTTCACATATATATGATTTCCTTTTTGTTTTAACACTTTTTTCACAAAGTAATGTTTTGGAAACGGTGTCTTGTAAAGTTCTTGGAGATAAAACCTGCCTTTTATAGGTCGATGGTTGAGGTCCTAGAGCCAGGTTGACTTGACGAATACGAAATAGTTCGGTCCCTCAATTCGGTGTGTAGCCCTTATCGAAGGCAGACTTAAATTTGCTCACACGAACATGGTCCCCGATTTTGCGGAGGTGACGTTTAGTGTCTGCTGTTTTTATGGGGTTAAACAGTTTATCCATTCGCGGAATATTTTTGATCACAAGTCGTGGCTTGGTCCCAATGGTTCTGTGTTTAGTGTCATTGAAACGTGACACTAGCTCAGGTAATAAGTCCAACCAGCGATATGAGCCTTGAGCGGTAAACGCTTTCCACATATGAGTTTGCAATGTTCGGTTAAACCGCTCGACTACACTGGCTTTGAGACTGTTGTACGTGGTGTAATGGTGAATATCCAAAGATTTGAGAAAACTAAAGGAATCCTTGTTGAAAAATTATTTTCCTGGTCGGTGTGTAACAACTGGGGTTGACGTTTGCATTGTTGAATAATATGTTTAAAAGCTTTGGTGACTAGCGGGCCAGATTTGCGAGGCACTGGTTGAACAAAGGCCATTTTGGAATACACATCAATGACCGTCAACATATAGCGTACACCATTGTTAACGCTAGCATAGGGAATCATTTCCACCAAAACGGTTTGCCATAGTTCATCCACACCCCGTGAAATCACCTAGAGTCGCTGATAGTGACGTCTAGCTGGGCGATGCAACTCGTGAGCAATGCCTACTTCGATGGGTGAGGGCTTAAACAATAATTTTGGCATTTCGAAGTTCTTCTTCAATTACTTGGATTTCCCAATCGTGACCAGTATGTCCAGCTTGACGTGAAGCATGCAGCAGCTGTAGCCGCTGGAAGAGCTCACTGGGATTATGCCAGTAGGTAATATCCACAGGGGGGGGGGGGTTAATGGTTTAAATGTCATTCCCGAAACGGACAATTTACGACGAGCAATTTGACTGGTTGGAAACATTTTTGCAATGATGGATGTATATTTTTAGATATATTGGCATTCACTTGTTGAGAGGGATCATACTGTCTTTTGTGAACATGGGTGTCCAATAAAATGGATTTATATTTGCCAAGATCCCGTTGTGTATAATCATGGGAAGATGGGGTACGAGAAAATAACAGCTTTAACAGACCTGACGTTAATTTATAGTTTATTTTGTTAATGACAGCACTAGTACCACCAAATTTAATCCATGAACCACCAATTTGAAAACCATCATTCTCATAGCGAATACCATACGTTGTATCTGTCTTTCCAGTAATTAGATCTGTGAAATAGGGTTCCAGTGTTAATCCATAATATTTTATTAAAATGTTTTTAATTGATCCTTATGTTGAGGTGTGGCCGAGAGTTGTGACAATGGTGCTGGCTTGGATGTGGAAGGTGTTTCAACCCTGGCAAATGTTTTTTTTCTTTTTTAACTCTGCAAGGGGTGAGGATATTTTTCTTGAAGAGTAAACGCTTGATCAACCTCATCCACAACATCGCTAACACTAGTGAATTCTTCCTCTTCTTCTTACTACTCCACAGGGTCCTCATGTAGAGTCTGCCTGGCTTGTGAAACAGTGGGTGCCGTTTCAGATGGCTTGAAAGAGGGTTTAAACATGTATTTCAGCGGAGGTGCTAAATGTTGTTGAATAAACAAAGCATTATGCGCACGTGATCGTTTCAATTGCCGAAATTTTTGGCGAATAGTATTATTTGCACTAATAATATGCCTTTTCAATTCTCTCTGTGCTAATGCCATGATATCTTTGACAAATGACTTGAGAGGGAATGAGACAGTCCCTTAAATAGTAATAAAATGATCAAACCCTAAGCGATAACTTCCTTGGTTGAGTTCACTTGGTTTGTCAATCACCAAACAGGCAGGGCTTTGGGTGTTCCAGCACTTGGCACACAATTCGGTAAATGTTTGAAATGTCGTATCAGGTATGACATGTTCATTATAAATATGACGACTATTGCGCTCATCCTGGCGAAATAAAACAATGACATTGGCATTGCCACGAATAAGTTGTTTGCACATTTTAGAATACGTTTGTCCAAGATAGAAGCAATCGATTTGTTTGTGACGACCCATGCTGAAATAGCTTTGAATGATGGCTTGTCGTTCAGTGGATACATTGTCGAAAATCATGAGTGAATCAGGCTTCAACTCATCCGGTGAAATAACATTTTCTTGCATAGAAAATATGAATTAACTCATATTCTCGCTTTGTAATTCAGACATGACTTGATCCAGGAACACGTACTGTGACCGAAATTGCATTTTGAGTTACGCTCATTAATACGTCAGAACAGCGGGATCAAAGGCTCGTGACTGGACAAGTGCATAATGAACTTGAGAGCGAGTCTTATAGCCTAGCAACAGCCTGGCTGGACACAGCAAGGAGACGCCGGTCTTTCTAACATATGAAATATACTCTTTATACAACGCATCATTGATTTCAGCTTTACCTTCATACATTGGCAGAATATGTATAATAGAAGATACCAATCAACTAACGGCTGAATATTAATTAAATATCACCTGTGTAATACTGCATTTTGAGTTACGTCGTAATACGTCACAGGAGAGGGAGGTCCGATTCACCCCTGACTACACCACGTGATAACAGGAGGGGAGAGTTCGTCACATGTACTTTGCAGCGCATCGCTGGCTCTTATTCGGAGAGATTTCACGCTGAAAAACACATAGCCTATTTTCAACCGAGGTTATGATTTTTCCAAATCGCACGGCATCAGATTGCTTAAGTGAACATGTGTTCGATTGAAATTAACGCTCAAACAGTCTAGCGTTTGAAACTAGCGATACATTCAGTGATATTCATGTGAGTGTATCGGATATTTATGTCAGTAGAACAATTCCTTACATTATCACACAACACGAGGAACAATTACAGCTTCATGATGAAAATAATGAACACTACAAACCAATACATGCAAACGCACTCATACTAGGTGAAGTCCTAGGTTTGACACATTAAGATGTTATTACTGCAATATTCACATTCAAATAAACATTGAGGAGCAGAACACTATTAATATAAACTGAATTTCAAGACTATTAAAAATGTGCATTATTCAGAATGCAGTGGCGATCAGTCAAATTGTATTTGAGGAACCTGAATTATCCAGAATGTTCTTTATACACAATAAACTTTTCTTCGTGGGATCTTATGATAGCTTTTACACAATGAAGATGACATCAGCTGAGACAATTTGAGGGGAAACTTATAGGCTTTGATGAACAACGAGATCTGCAGACACACCAACTTATAGTCAGCACGATGATGTTGGGGTTTTCCAATTTCATTAAACGGAGGTCTAACAAGTTCAATACAACTTTAGTCATCGGTGGACTTCACTCAATTTGCAAGGGCAGTGAAACTTTACATCCATAATACACCATGACAACCAACACTATGAAACATGATTGATTTTATTTCCTGATGACTGTTATATTTACTCATGATTTTTCAAACATAAAAGAGCTACCTTAAGAGTTAGCCATTGCTATTAGTATTTCACAATTTTTTTCTTACAGAGATAAGAACTTAATAATTATTTAATTCTTTGATAAATTAAATTAATTTAATTTAAATATTTTTATAATAATAATTCTTTCTATTTAAGAATATTTTCCCACGATCTTTTGAATGCGATTGTCAGCGACATTTCCCGATCTTTGACAGCGACGGTTGATAAAGTTAATAATTGGATTCATTATGATGAATTATAATAATAAAATATCTAATTTATTTAAGTAAAGGTGACATTCATATTTATTAATTAATGGTTGATTATCAACGATAATAATCACATTTGTTTGGCAATTTATGACAGAAATTTGAAGAATTATGGCAGATAATAATTTATTGATTTCCTATTGATTAACTGAGCATTGGAAGATTCTGAATTAATGATTCGATTGATTTTTATGTTATAACAAGCTAGTTCTCTTATGATATTTTTACGCAGCAGCCTATTTATACATGAATGCATGTTATTTGATTTATGTTGTGGACACATCTTACGTAAGTGGTCCTATAGTTGCAACATTTGAATACTTCACATTGGTAGGCAGTGAAAATATATATTTCACGATTGATTTTTGTGATTAGAAGAATTCTAGGAGGTGTCTGGGAACACAATCCTGAGATTATTATTGCAATAAGCATGTTTAATAATGAATGCGATGAATAATAATAATAATAATAATAATATATATATATATTATTAAGGCTGTAAAATAATGGATATTGATATAAGAGCTTATAGAGATATTAACAATACCTAAGAATCTTCTTTATTCCATCTTCTCTTGGAAAGGAAAACATTTAAATGAAGTAATCTATAACCTATTAATGGATGAATTTTTGCCATATTAATTAATCAATGCATCAACCTCATAATAATAATATATGGAAGATATTATAATAATTTATGGATTATAATTTATTGGAACTGAATTGTGGAATTTAACAAAAATTAGCAGGTCGACGTAATATAATTGGAGATTGGAATAATTATTAATGAACATTAGTTACCCCATGAAAGATATTGGACATTACTTGAACAGTATTCCACACCAATGTCGAATGCTCAATGTAAATAATATTTGCTAATTAATTCTATTTGTATTGCAATTTAAATTAAATCACGATTTATCCTTGTTAGATAATATTCTCGTAATTGATTAACTTTTTCCTTAAAATATGATAGTTTAAATGTGTGATAAGTTAGATTTTTGAGGGGATTGTAAAGTTACAATTTACAACTTATTTCAATTTATTCCAAGCTGAAACAGTGACAGTGAAGTGCAACGATTTTATTTTATTTATCATTCAGCTAAACCCACGAACACTGTAACTTTATTTCATATCGCATTACCCCAAGTTCAATAGGAAGGTCGAATTGGCAGTTTAGGAATTTGGATCTACGAGCTCAACATAAGATTGAACCAATTCGATTTTAGGAGGGTATATTTATTTGTGTTCGTCTGCTCTTAAATAAAGAGAGACCATTTTATCTTAGTTATCTTAAATTATTCCTGCAGCTTGTTCCTTTTCCTGACTGAGTGATTCTATCCTATTTTATTTAGAGAGATATATATCTGAGGCAACCTATCTCACCTATCCCGTTAAACGACCCGAGACATTAGATCTCTTGCCTGCCCTTGTTCTAAGTTGTTTTTGCTAGTTTTTCCGGATATATATTTCAGGAACTCCTATTTTTTTTGTAACGGCCATGTACCATTTCTTGGACATCACGTTTGATTTCCGGGCCGACGTGAGGTTTGGGAAACGGGTACATAAGGTCGACGTGGCGCCCAACCTGTAAGGCCTCAAACAGAGATATTCGTACCTTTGGGAGTCTATTTTCTTCTGATATCTTACATTAAAACTACGAACAGAGAGAATGGTACTGATGATTGGATATTTTCTTTGTGCATAACATAGTGGTTTCGAATTGAGTGTGATCGAACCAATTGTTATTTAGGCAATAAAATGGGACAGTTAGGTAGTCAGACGTGTTCTGATATCTGACAGTATTATTCAGCAGGATTTTTAATTCAGTTTAGAATGATGACATTTCACTTAATTTTTCATTTAATCGTAAAGTAAATGTCAGGATAATTGAGATTTCTCTAAGCTCACTAAGATGAAAAATAATTATAGATGCACGATGTTGTTTATGATTAATATTCTTTTTGCTCTTTTTCATTCACCAGAGTGAGTTTAGTGGATGAATGTGCTCTATTTATTAGACGTTAAATATGTTTGAAAATCAGGAAAAATATTTCTAGGCTCATGGTATTGATGGGTCATCTAGTTTGTAAGTTTTCCCTATTCTGAAGTATTTTTGATATGCCTTACTAAGTGTCGGAGGAGTTAAGAGGTTTCTTAACTCAAGTCCAAGCTGAATTTAATAAGTTGCGACAACAAATGTCTGATGATAAGCAGCAGCTTAATTATAATTTAACAGCTAACAAGGATGTATTAACTGATAAGTTGCAAACTTTAACTAATGATGTGCAAACTGTAACTAATAATTTGAAAACCTTAACAGAGAAAGCTGTGGAATTTAAGGAGGAAATACAGGGTAGTTTAGATGAAGTAAAAGGTGAAACGAAAGAACTGAAAAATAAAGTTACGAATTTGTCAGCCGATGTATTGAAGGTTAATACTGATATAGGAGGAATTAATTTATCGATTATTAATCTTAAATCAGAGATTCAGGGTATATCACTTGAAACTAATGCGTTAACTACCGATGTTAAAAGTCTCGAAACTCGCTTGCAATCGCAGATTTCGGAAGTAAAGGTAGATTTTGAGAACAGAAATGCAGTTCTTGATAAGAAATTAGAGGCTTGTGATACTAGATGGACGCATAACTTCAAAACTCTGAGAAACGAATTACACGGTCATGTGTCAGGACAAATTAATGTTGTCAAAACGCAATTCATAGACAATCTGGGAACATTAGAAAAGAAATTGAATGATAACTTGGATGGATTAAGTAAAGACTTGGTGGCGCATCTAACAAGAAATAAAGAATCGAGTGAAGAAACAGTTGCGGAATTACGTTTAGCGATAAAAACTAATACTGGAGAGTTAGATGCGGTCAAGAAACAAATTGATCAACTTACTCGTAAATGCGACAATAACTTTGAGGACTTGCGTAAGGAGTTGGAAGCACACGTGAAAGGTTGTGTGGTGGTAACATCTTTAGAGATGGAGGAAAAGTTGAAGCTAGAACACAGTATGAAGACTATGCGCATTTCGAAACTTGAATCAAAACTGAGCAGCATGAATGTTAATACGGACAAAACTCGAGAAATAATGGAAACATGAACGCCATCCAATAGCCATAATATATCTGGGGTCATAGAAATGAATACTACTCAAGTAAATTCAACCACACCCGGTCATGTTACGATCATCCGTAACATTGACGATAGGCCTAGAAAATTCAATGGGGGTCTTTACTCCCATGGAATTTCTAAGGGACCTTCGTGAATACATGGATGAAAATCGAGTTTCTAAGGAAAGAGAGCTAAGAATAGTCGAAAGATCGTTAGAAGGAATTCCACTAAGCTGGTTTAGGGCATTCCGAGACTCGTTTATGAATATGGACGACTTTAGTCACGCATTTATAAACCGACTAGCAGAAGTACCCATTCTTCGAACGGTCTTCCGTATTAATAACCAGATGTTATCAATTGAGCTACTGTTGCAATGTTTAGGGGCTTGGAACCTGTTTGTTGGCAAAGAAAAATTATTAGTTAAAATGTGCTCTCGAACTAAATTTACCTAACGTGTTCTTCCTGGCGTGAAAATAAAATTGAAAACCTCGTAGACGAATCGCAATACACGTCACATACGAACTGACCCTAATCGTTGTGTCAAGTGTCCAACTACAGGAAGACCCCTTTTATAAATTATAATGGCTTGTGGTGCATGAAAATTCAGTTTTTTTAGACTCCAATGGCCCAAATTCCTAAAATCAGCAAAAAACAGTCTACTATTTCAAATCAGGAATTTTTGAAAATAATGTTGCTGTTTGGAGATATAATAGACCTTCTGTACGACATATCGCACGTGTAAGTCGTGTGAAAAATATCTAGGGTACTCCTTGAACCCCTTAAGCTCATTGATGAATTTTACAGTTTTAGTTGGTTCCGTGATAACCTTATAGCCATTTGCAACCTTTCACAGAAATGTAATAAATGGAGTGGCATTACTTATTCCAGAAATAGATGGAAAGTTGGATGCCACCTCTTGAGATACTGTTGTCATGGTTAGTGACTTGCATTCCTTCTTTAGTTTATTAAATGAAATTAGTTTTCTGGGAATATCTAAGAAACTGTTGAGTTTAAAGCCTTAAAATATAGTTTTCGGGGACCCTTTACGGCTCTTGAGGGGCCCCGAGTTTTGTTTCTGACACAAAGGGTTTGAAAATGAGCTTTGTCTCTTCGTTGTACGCCATAATAATGATAATAATTAAAAGAATAATAATAATAATAATAATACAACAATATGGGGATAGGGATATAATAGACCTCCCAGACCATACCCGCACGTGTAAATCGCGTTAACAAATTCTAGATTACCCCTTGACCCCTTAAGCGCATTATATGTATTGATGAATATTTCAGCTTAATTTGGATCCGTTATAACCTTATTGCCGTTTGCGAACCTTCACAGTAATATAATAAATGGAATTGCATTGCGTCTTACAGAAATAGATGGACCTCTGAGATTCTGTTGCCATTGTTACCGGCATGCATTCCTTCATTAATTTATTAAGTGAAATTAATTTTTTGGGAATATCTCAAAAATTGTTGGTTTTAGGGCCTTAAAATGTGGTTTTCGGGGTCCTTTCAGGGCCCCCGAGTTTCGTTTCTCACATTGAGGGGCTGAAAATGAGCTTTGTCTCACGCTTATTTCAGCATGTATTTTAAGGGGGTAGGCCTCCTGTTATGAGAGGTACGGAGAAGAGTTACATCGATGATTAGAGTCGTGCCTCTGATGGATATCTGTATCAAATTTTACGTTAATCCACCCAGCCGTTCTCGAGTTATAAGGACACAAAAAATTGTCCACAGACAAACAAACAGACAAAAATATATTTTTGCGTGCATCCGTCACAAAACAGTCTGAAACGGGCAAATATGTCAAATTTCCGTAGAAATGCAGAAAAATCAGACAAACATTCATTTTTATATAATAGAGAAAGGATATAATAGACCGTCCGTACCACACCCGCACGTGTAAATCGCGTGAAAAAATTATAGAGTACCCCTTGATCCCTTAAGCGCATTGTATGTATTAATGAATATTTCAGCTTAATTTGGATCCGTTATAACCTTATAGCCGTTTGCAAACCTTCACAGTAATGTAATAAATAGAATTGCTTTGCGTCTTACAGAAATAGATGGACCTCTGAGATTCAGTTGCCATGGTTACCGGCATGCATTCATTCATTCATTCATTAATTTATTAAGTTGCCAAGAGCCGACTGCGGTGGCGTCTAGTAGCTAGTTCTGAACTAGGCCTAGTAGTCGTTGACGGTGGCGTTTGGCGGCAAAAGTAGGAACTATTTGAAAATTCAAAGTTGCAGTCCCTACTTGAATTAAAAAACAGATACACACACTAATACAGTCATCACAATTAACACCGGTTATCAGACATATTCTACACACACCCAAAGTACACGGGGCTACATGACCGCGTTGTCGCAGCCCCTAAACTAAGGAACCAACCAACTAAGTGAAATTAGTTTTCTGGGAATATCTCAAAAACTGTTGGTTTTAGGGCCTTAAAATGTGGTTTCGCTTCTCACATTGATGGGCTGAAAATGAGCTTTGTTTCACCCTTCTACGCCTATTTCAGCATGTATTTTAAGGGGGTAGGGCCCCTTTTATGAGAGGTACGGAGAAGAGTTACATCAATGATTAGTGTGGTGCCTCTGATGGATATCTGTATCAAATTTTACGTTGATCCACCCAGCCGTTCTCAAGTTATAATGACTCGAAGAAGTTGTCCACAGACAGACAGACAGACAGACAGACAGACAAAAAATATTTTGGCGCGCATCCGTCATAAAACAGCCTGAAACGCGCAAATATCGCAAATTTCCGTGGAAATTCAGAAAAAACAGACCAACTTTCATTTTTATATATATAGAGAGATAGAGATTCATGAGTCCGGAGGAACAATTAGATGTCAGGGCAGACATGTATTCTAGGAAATACGCCCCATCTCACCCAACGAAGTACGCAGGGTATTTCACTACACAGCTCGCCAAATTACAATTTTTGACTCCACCATTATCACGAGGGGAATTATTGAGATCAAACACGAGACAATTTCCTATAGAGATCCAGCGCATGTTGATAACATCTGGAGTAGAGACACTACAAGATTGTGAGGAGATTCTCAGGCGTATAGATCACACGAGTAGTCTTCAGAACAGTAGGTTAGATGGAAGAGAAAAAAGGGGCAGATGACCTCGTAGTTCCGCCCCTTAAAACAACAATATCTATCTATCTCTGGAAGAGAAAACCGTGAAATCAACGCCGTAGTCATGGACAGAACATCTCAGACGGATAGGTCCACTAATAGAGAAGAGAAAACACCGAGGGATTATGATCGACGAAATAGTAATGGAAATTATCGATCAAATTACCATGAATACAATTCAAGAGCAATGCCGAATAATAGATACAATAATCAGAGACTAACGCCGTATAACAGAAGATATTCGATATCTCGCGATAATGGCAGGAACAACTGGTACCATAATAGGAGGAACAATAACGGCAGACAATACCAACATTAAGGGCAACAGAATAGTAACCAGGATGATAGGCATAAAGAAAGCCAAGAATACATTTAGCAACTTAGGGATACTCAACCGTCAGCTCCGCAGGAGGAGACACTAGCGCAACCTAGCACTAGCGGGTCGCAGGTAGAAAAAACGCCGATTCGGCAACAACAAATACAACAACAACGAAACCAATTGATAATATTCCGATCCACGATTATATTGTAGAAATCCAGGAACTTTACGAAATTAAGGATGATGATTTAATATTTGAGAACGAAGAAGTACGTCGAGGGACGAGATATGAACTTTCAGTTATTGCTTTGGAGATAATGGGATGCAAAATAAGAAGATTGGTGGATACGGGAACAATGGTTCCAATTATCTCACAGTCGTGTTTGGACTTGCTCCAAACAAATGGAAAGATTGACATTCTTCCAGCTTCAACAGTTAAAATAAGGGGAGTGATTCCGGACGGAATGATCAATGTAGACAACAAGTTATGTTAAATCTACTTCTTGCAGGAAAGCTAATGCAACACCTATTCCTGGTTATATCCAATTCAAACTTTGATATTATAATTGGAATAGATTTTATTACCGATAACGGAATGATTATTGATTTGAAGAACAGGACGATCTATTTTACTTCCACCGAGGGAGTTAGTGAAGACGCCCATGGAATCAATGAATTGGAATCTGGTAATATGAACATCCGGGATGAAATAATCAATACGATTGAAGCGGAAGAACAACGGCTGGAACATGGTGTGAAACTCGATCCAGAAGGGGAGAAGAAATGGGGTGATTTTGTAACATGTGGTTACAATGTTATTTGAATCACTATTCTTTGGTGAGGAAGGAGGCCATGGGATATAGTTGCACATCTGTGTACTTAATATCTTTTTAATGATGTGGTATTGTTTTTCTTTATTCTTTGATCTTCTTTTTGATGAATGCGTATCTGTTGATAATATCTATGGAGATTATTGGTGCTTGTGCAGTTAGGTTTGGATTATAAAAGTGGATTGCTTGTAGATACAGGAAAAGATGTATAGTGATGATTATTAATGAATTAAATGAATACCTGTGTTCCTATGGTGAGGTGCAGGTTCCTTTATGTTTTAATTGATGGTGATCTGAGTAATGAACGGTTGATAGAGGAATGTCCATCACATATATCAGGTATATGTACTGACTGTTTGCCCTGTTGTTAAAATAAAATATCCCTTGTGAGTAAAATCAACCACAACCCCGATAAGGAAAGAAGAAGTAAAGTTATATTATGACACACCAACGAGGAGCACGAATGGGGGAGATGAACCTTAGTGATTTCCAAATGATCATGGAGCAGTTGACCAAGAGGAGTTACATAATTGATAAGGGGAGTGAACGGATATGTGAGCGGATGGACTCAATGAAAGTACAAATGGAGAAAATATGTGAAGTATGTGATGCTGCAGTTGCTGAAATAGAAGGAAATGATAGAAAACTAAATGAAGAAGGGAACATAAAGCAAGAAAAGTATCAACAAGGTGGGGGGCGCGAAGAAGAAATGAAAGACGGACAAGAGAGAGAACAAGGTCAAATGGAGGAGGATAAAACTGAGGACAAGGAAGAAGATGAGATAGAGGGCAAGGTAGAAGGGAAAGGAGAAACAGATAACGGAGAAGAAGAAATGAAAGACGGACAAGAGAGAGAACAAGCTGAAGAAGAACAAGGTCAAATGGTGGAGGAGGATAAAACTGAGGACAAGAAAGAAGATGAGATAGAGGGCATGGTAGAAAAGAAAGGAGAGATGGATAACGGAGGAGGTGAGATGGAAGAAACTGAAGACGAGAAAGGAGAAGCAGATGAGATTGGTCATGAGGCGGACAGTAGCAGTCAAGAAAAAGAGGTTAAAGATTAGGGTAAAAGTGCAAGAGAAGGTCATGGAGAAGACAACATACTAGAAGAAAATCAGATGAATAAGAAACAGTGGAGAACAAAGTGGAAGAAGAGAAAGGAACTGTTGAGTAAGACAAGACAGACGAGGAACAGGTGGAAAATGTGGAAAGGAAGAAGAGAGAAGTGGTTGAGAATGAAGACAAAGAGGACCAGGATGATAGATAAAAAGATGAGTTGGAAAGCAAAGAGAATGATTAGGAAGAAGATGAAATGTCAGGTAAAGGAAGATAAGAGAGTGAAGAATCAGAAGAAGAAGAAGAAGAAGAAAAATTAGGAAGGAAAGAAGACAGGAACGGTGGAGATGGAAGATAAGGAGTACAAGGTACGGAATGACATGGCGGATGAAGAAAAAGACGAGTTGGAAGGCAGAGGAGATGCAAAAGTTGCAAACGACTGCGCAGGAGGAGAGGCAGGATGAGAAAGGGGAGGACGAAGATGATGATGGTTCTTCAGATGACGATAAATGTGGAGAACTGGATGCCGAATCGGAAACGCTGAGTAAAGTGATGAATCTGGATATTGATAGAGATGATTATTCATGCAGTATGTTCCCAACTTGAATTTGATATAGATTAATGCAGAATTGCCCCAACCCCCGTAATTTAGGAATATCGTGTTCTATTTCTTCTATACAAGAAGAAACTGGACCCTATCCCAGAAAAATGGCATACTGAAGTTGCAGAGATGATTCATCAGATGGAACAGGATGATATTATTTGTCGCATGCCAACACCATTTCTCAATCCACTCACAGTAGTCAAGAAAGCGAACGGTAAATTACGCATATGTCTGGACGCAAGAGGGCCTAACGAACGACTGCTATTGGAACACGATCGTCCCCCGAAGATTCGCGAATTATTGAGAAGATTCGAAGGAAAACGGTATTTTTCGACAATCGATCTCACAACTTATTTTTATCATGTAGCATTATCAGAGAACTGTCGACAATACACTGGATTCTTGTTTAACAACGTTACTTATGCTTTTAAAGGGTGCCATTTGGACTGAAGGATAGTGGACTGGCCATGATTCGAGCATTAGATGCAAACCTAACACCAGAAGTCAAAGCATTTGTTTTATGCTATATTGATGATATAATAATAGCTTCAACGAATCAGGAAGAACATTTAGAACACCTCAATTTGCTATTCGAAAATCTAGAAGAAGCCAATTTCAAGGTCAATTATGATAAATGTAGATTTTTCCATGAAGAAATCAAATTTCTGGGTCACATTATTGACGGATCGGGATATAGACCAAATCCTACGAAAATTCAGGCAATCTCAGAGTTTCCGCAGCCAAAGAAGATACGACAGGTCAGACAATTCTTGGGAATGTGCCAGTTCTTTTCCGCACATTGTCCGAATTATACTGAAACAATGGCACTACTTCAGAATTTGTTAAAGGTAAACAATAAGTGGAAATGGAGCGAGGAGTGCAACGAAGCATTTCAAAGCGCTAAGCTGATGCTTGTCGAAAATATCAAACTGGAATATCCCGACTTTTCAAGAAACTTCTACATTGAATCTGATGCATCAGAAATCGGCATCAGTGCAGTGCTGCACCAGATGGATGAAAATAGAAAGCATCGTTATTTAGCTTTTGCGAGTCGCAAGTTGAAAGCCATGAGGTTAATTACAACGTGACTGAGCTGGAGGCTTTAGCAGCGATTTATGCGCTACAAACATGGAAAAGGATCATGGTAGGATATAGAGTAACTCTAATTACGGACCATCAAGTTTTACAGTTTATGATGAAATCGCATCTTGCAAATGATCGAATTACAAGATGGACATTATTCTTACAACAATTTGACGTGGACATTATTCATCGTCCGGGCAAGCAGAATCTATTGGCGGATGTTCTTAGCCGAAATCCTTGTGATACAGAGATCCATCTTATCGAATGTGTTCCAGATGATAGGGAGACTCTTGAAAAACTGAGGAGCTTAGCCATATCACAGACGAGATATGCACCGCTGAGGAATATCTACAGATTCCTTAAGAATAATATGGACCAGGATGATCCGAATTATGACCGAACATCTAAAGAAGCGATAGATTATCACATCGTGGAAGACTTGGAGATGAAATTCACGGACAGGGATCATTCGCGCCTCAGGACAGTCATACCTCTTAAAATAGTAAATAGAGTTATTTGGCTCATACACCGATCTATTGGGCATGCAGGAGTAGATAAGACTTTGCATGCAGCGAAAGAAGATTTTTCTAGGAAAACGATGCGAGAGTCCATAATAAAGGTCATCAGATCATGTGATAGCTGCCAGCGTAGTAAATATGCCTCAAAACTCGACAAAGAACGGCTGAAAGTTATAATTCCATCGAAATCACGGGAATTATACGCCACTGATCTGTATGGTCCAATACCTAAGACATTTAGAGGTAACCAATTCATTCTAGTAACTATGGACGTGTTCTCAAAGCTGGTCATGCTTCACCCAATCCAGAAAGCAACATCACGATACGTTATCAGGCGATTGGAAAACTGTGTTTTTCGTGAAGCAGGGAAACCCGAGTTCTTACTGAGTGATCATGGTAGTCAGTTCACCAGTTTAGAATTTCAAGAGGCCATGCAGTGACTCGAGGTCAAACACATTCTTAACACCATTAGATACCCTGAAGGGAACCCGGCTGAACGAATTATGTCGGAGATTGGAAAGTTTTGTCGCTTATATTGCTCTGATGAACACGAAAAATAGATGAAAGTTATTCCCATAATCGAAGAGAGTCTCAACTCTACCGTCCACGAAAGTACATCTCAAATTCCATACACTTTGCATTTTGGACGAAAGCCACAGAAAGTCTGGGATGGTATCATCACAACTCCACCAGATATTTCACCATCTTTACCAATGAGAGTAGAATTGGCCAAAGCTAGTCTGGAAAAACAAGCGGTTAAGAGACAGAAGAGACATGCGGGTAGAAGATTTAGTGAACCTTTGCGTGAGAACGATCTTGTTCTTATCAGAAGACCAGTATCTTCAAACCTAGCCATGAGGATTTACAGCATATTTGCTAAACACTTTTCAGGTTACAGTACAAGATTGTTACAGTCTTTGGTAACAATAGCTACCGAGTAACAGAGATTGAATTCAACCTTATCATTGGAAATTACAACTCAGCGAATCTCAGACGTTATTTCAAGACAGTTGAATGAGATTTCTTTGATGCTAAATTTCGTCACATTATTAAGAAGACAAGGTTTTTATAATTTCTCTTCAGTTCTCTTATAAAAAACGAGGTGAGGGGAATATGTGACCGAAATCGCATTTTGAGTTACGCTCATTAATACGTCAGAACAGCGGGATCAAAGGCTCGTGACTGGACAAGTGCATAATGAACTTGAGAGCGAGTCTTATAGCCTAGCAACAGCCTGGCTGGACACAGCAAAGAGACACCGGTCTTTCTAACATATGAAATATACTCTTTATACAACGCATCATTGATTTCAGCTTTACTTTCATGCATTGGCAGAGTATGTATAATAGAAGATACCAATCAACTAACGGCTGAATATTAATTAAATATCACCTGTGTAATACTGCATTTTGAGTTACGTCGTAATACGTCAGAGGAGAGGGAGGTCCGATTCACCCCTGACTACACCACGTGATAACAGGAGGGGAGAGCTCGTCACCTGTACTTTGCAGCGCATCGCTGGCTCTTATTCGGAGAGATTTCACGCTGAAAAACACATAGCCTATTTTCAACCGAGGTTATGATTTTTCCAAATCGCACGGCATCAGATTGCTTAAGTGAATATGTGTTCGATTGAAATTAACGCTCAAACGGTCTAGTGTTTGAAACTAGCGACAAATTCAGTGATATTCGTGTGAGTGTATCGGAGATTTATGTGAGTAGAACAATTCCTTACATTATCACACAACACGAGGAACAATTACAGCTTCATGATGAAACTGTAATGAACACTACAAACCAATACATGCAAACGCACTCATACTAGGTGAAGTCCTAGGTTTGACACATTAAGATGTTATTACTGCAATATTCACATTCAAATAAACATTGAGGAGCAGAACACTATTAATATAAACTGAATTTCAAGACTATTAAAAATGTGCATTATTCAGAAAGCAGTGGCGATCAGTCAAATTGTATTTGAGGAACCTGAATTATTCAGAATGCTCTTTATACACAATAAACTTTTCTTCGTGGGGTATTATGATAGCTTTTACACAATCAAGATGATATCAGCTTAGACAATTTGAGGGGAAACTTATAGGCTTTGATGTACACCGAGATCAGCAGACACACCAACTTATAGTCAGCACTATGATGTTGGGGTTTTCCAATTTCATTAAACGGAGGTCTAACAAGTTCAAGACATCTTTAGTCATCGGTGGACTTCATTCCATTTGCAAGGGCAGTGAAACAATACATCCATAATACACCATGACAACCAACACCATGAAACATGATTGATTTTATTTCCTGATGACTGTTATATTTACTACTGAATTTTCAAACATAAAAGAGCTACCTTAAGAGTTAGTCATTGCTATTAGTATTTCACAAATTTTTCTTACAGAGATAAGAACTTAATAATTATTTAATTCTTTGATAAATTAAATTAATTTAATTTAAATATTTTTATAATAATAATTCTTTCTATTTAAGAATATTTTCCCACGATCTTTTGAATGCGATTGTCAGCGACATTTCCCGATCTTTGACAGCGACGGTTGATAAAGTTAATAATTGGATTCATTATGATGAATTATAATAATAATATCTAATTTATTTAAGTAAAGGTAACATTCATATTTATTAATTAATGGTTGATTATCAACGGTAATAATCACATTTGTATGGCAATTTAAGACAGCAATTTGAAGAATTATTTAAGATAATGATTTATTGATTTCCTATTGATTAGCTGAGCATTGGAAGATTCTGAATTAATGATTCGATTGATTTTATGTTATAACAAGCTAGTTCTCTTATGATATTTTTACGCAGCAGCCTATTTATACATGAATGCATGTTATTTGATTTATGTTGTGGACACTTCTTACGAAAGTAGTCCTATAGTTGCAACATTTGAATGCGAGTCAAGTGGCCCATTCAATAATTATGATAGAAATACTTCACATTTGTAGGCAGTGAAAATATGTATTTCACGATTGGTTTTTGTGATTAGAAGAACTCTAGGAGGTGTCTGTGAACACAATCCTGAGATTATTATTGCGATAAGCATGTTCAATGAATGCCATGAATAATAATAATAATAATAATATATTAAAGGCTGTAAAATAATGGATATTGATATAAGAGCTTATAGAGATATTAACAATACCTAAGAATCTTCTTTATTCCATCTTCTCTTGGAAAGGAAAACATTTAAATGAAGTAATCTATAACCTATTAATGAATGAATTTTTGCCATATTAATTAATCAATGCATCAACCTCATAATAGTAATATATGGAAGATATTATAATAATTTATGGATTATAATTTATTGGAACTGAATTGTGGAATTTAACAAAAATTAGCAGGTCGATGTAATATAATTGGAGATTGGAATAATTATTAATGAACATTAGTTACTCCATGATAGATATTGGACATTACTTGAACAGTATTCCACACCAATGTCGAATGCTCAATGTAAATAATATTTGCTAATTAATTCTATTTGTATTGCAATTTAAATTAAATCACGATTTATCCTTGTTAGATAATATTCTCGTAATTGATTAACTTTTTCCTTAAAATTTGTTAGTTTAGATGTGTGATAAGTTAGATTTTTGAGGGGAATGTGAAGTTACAATTTACAACTTATTTCAATTTATTCCAAGCTGAAAGAGTGACAGTGAAGTGCAACGGTTTCATTTTATTAATCATTCTGCTAAACCCACGAACACTGTAACTTTATTTCATATCGCATTACCCCAAGTTCAATAGGAAGGTCGAATTGGCAGTTTAGGACTTTTGGATCTACGAGCCCAACATAAGATTGAACCAATTCGATTTTAGGAGGGTATATTTTTTTGTGTTCGTCTGCTCTTAAATAAAGAGAGACCATTTTATCTTAGTTATCTTAAATTATTCCTGCAGCTTGTTCCTTTTCCTGACTGAGTGATTCTATCCTATTTTATTTAGAGAGATATATATCTGAGGCAACCTATCTGACCTATCCCGTAAAACGACCCGAGACATTAGATCTCTTGCCTGCCCTTGTTCTCAGTTGTTTTTGCTAGTTTTTCCGGATATATATTTCAGGGACTCCTATATTTTTGTAACGACCATGTACCATTTCTTGGACATCACGTTTGATTTCCGGGCCGACGTGAGGTTTGGGAAACGGGTATATAAGGTCGACGTGGCGCCCAACCTGTAAGGCCTCGAACAGAGATATTCGTACCTTTGGGAGTCTGTTTTCTTCTGATATCTGACATTAAAACTACGAGCAGAGAGAATGGTACTGATGATTGGATATTTTCTTTGTGCATAACATAGTGGTTTTGAATTGAGTGTGATCGAACCAATTGTTATTTAGGCAATAAAATGGGACAGTTAGGTAGTCAGACGTGTTCTGATATCTGACAGTATTATTCAGCAGGATTTTTAATTCAGTTTAGAATGATGACATTTCACTTAATTTTGCATTTAATCGTATAGTAAATGTCAGGATAATTGAGATTTCTATAATCTCACTAAGATGAAAAATAATTATAGATGCACGATGTTGTTTATGATTAATTTTCTTTTTGCTCTTTTTCATTCACCAGAGTGAGTTTAGTGGATGAATGTGCTCTATTTATTAGACGTTAAATATGTTTGTAACGACCATGTACCAGTTCTTGGACATCATGTATGATTTCCGGGCCGACGTGAGGTCTGGAAAACGGGTACAGTACAGGGGTTGGTAGAGAGATTTCACAAAAATATAAATATTTTGAAAAGCAGACCATTGGGTGCTGTGATGAGCGTGAGCAAAAGATTGGTCTTTCCAAATCCCGAAGGCCCCACGGCGATGCATCTAATGGAAGACGGAAACAAAGTTTTAAAAATTAATTATTATTTAAAAATGTATGGCATTAGGCCCTTTGACAATTTGTTTATAAACATAAATACGACATTCAAAAAGAGAGCGTCACCCCGAGTCATATTACACCTCGTACACGTCTCTAGCCTTATCGGTTTGCGAGATATAACAAGTCTAAAATCATGCTTTTAGTAAAAAATCTGTTTCCCTCATTTTCAAAACTTTAACCTATTAACAAAATAAAGAGGGCTTCGAGGCAAGCCATTTGACACGTCACAGTCCAAATCCGACCATGCGTTCGCGAGATGTCGGTAAAGTTCGTATGAAAATGGGCGACTCGTTAGAACTCGTCACTCTTCTCTACCGCACCGTTTTTGTCCTAGAGACTTGAAACTTGGTTTGTGGGTAGAGGGGGTAAAGACCATCTATTTATGTCAAACATGTCAAACACAAATTAAAATTCCTAGTTTCCAAAATATCAGAAGTTCAAAATTCAACTTAAAAAAAACAAGATGTTCATTAAAGAACATATAGCCTAATTTCTCCTAAATGCAAGGGTATTGTTATAACTCTTTGTGCTTTTCAAGGAGTATAATTGAACGTTGGGCTAGTAACTTGTTGAAATACGTGTAAAACGGATATTAAACATGAATATGAGGTGCCCTTTGCTAGTGCTACCTCTGTACAAAATTTCATTCAATTCGGTTTCACCGTGTTTGAATTGATTTGATGAATCGATTTGCACACATACATGACCGCTATCTGCAAACTATTGGGCTGATGACTTCGCAGTTCAGTCAAAGGATGCTTCCCACAAAAGGGTATGTTGTTGCAAAATTTGGTAGAGATCAAATGATTAGGTTGGTCGTAATATTATTTAAGCTTTTAATATTTGGGTGGCCGCAATTTGGTTTCCGTCAAAATTGCGGCGATATAAATCATGATACTGAGGTGCCCTTTGCTAGTGCTACCTCTGTACCAAATTTCGTTCAATTCGGTTTCACCGTGTTCGAATAGAAAGGTGTCATTGATTTGCACACAAACATGGCTGCCATCCGCAAATTATTTGGCAGATGACCTCGTAGTTAGGTCAAAGGATTTTTCATAGATAAAGGTATAATGTTGTAAAATTTGGTAGAGATCAGATGAATAGGTTGGTCGTAATTTGATTTAAGCTTTGAATATTTTGGTGGCCGCCATTACATTTCTGTCAAGGTGGCGGCGATATAAAACAAGACACTGAGGTGCTCTTTGCTAGTGCTACCTCTCTACCAAATTTCGTTCAATTCGGTTTCACCGTGTTTGAATAGATAGGGTGAATCGATTTGCACACAAACATGGCCACCACCCGCAAATTATTGGGCAAATGACCTCGTAGTTTAGTCAAAAGATTCTTCATACTGAACCCGAGGAGGTTATGCTGACTGGAATCGAACGTGGTTCTCAGAGACTGTGGTCTCAGTATAAAGGTTCCACCAGGGAACGAACCAGAGATCTGTAGAGGCAGTTTCATGGTAAAAACCCCTCGAAAGAAGTGTATATTTAATCACTGGTGTGATTTTGGTGCAATGACATTATTTATTAAAATAATGCAGGGAATAATGAGCAGATTACAGCATTATTAGACTACTTGGTGTAGGCTATACGAGGCTCGAAGCACGGAGAGGACAGAGTTGACATTTTACAAATTAGCCCAGAATTGTGGGTGGGGCCCAGTGGAGCCATGTCCATCTCTGTGACCCCATTCTGTCGTCTGCAGCAGGGTGGAGGCCTGAATAATGACCCAGTTATTCCCCGACGGAGAATAGATTTGAGGAGTGGGAGGAGAGATGCCCAGGAAAATCATTGATTACTCGTGATTGGAGCAACGAATTGAGATGAGAGTTGCTCACAGATGAATCTTTTGGCAGGAGGCTAATTTTAGAGCCTTTTACCTGCGAAATCGGGGCATATTTAATGATGTGCGGAAGGACTGTAAAACTACCATTGTGCGCGGATAGATTTGAGAATGTTGCCGGGGAATACCCGTAAGATAGCGTCCCACGCTATGAAGAAAGGAATTAATATTAATTAATTGGACGAGCGATTCCTTTGCACGCAGATAGTTTTGGAATCTGTGAAGAAAGAGGAACCCAATGATCACGGTTTGGAGACCAGATTCACGCTGTGAGAGGAGCCAAGATTACGCGGGAAGATTTCGCCCTACTTTCAGTGAGAATCTGATATAAGGGAGTAGACCCTTGGAGGAGCGATCAGTTTGCGCTCAGTCGAAACCCAGTCTCTCTCAGTTGAAGCTCAGTCTACGCGCAGTTCACGTGCAGTTTGCACCCAGTTACAGCCCAAGTTGCAGTCTTACGCAGTCTTCACGACGTTAGAAGTTACCCAGTTGTAGCACAATTGCAGTAAGTTGCAATCAGTATGCAGCAAGTACGAGGGCAGTACGAGACAGTATGTAAGCAGTCTACAGCAGTCTTCAAGTAAGTTACGAGCAGTCTTCGAGTGAAACTTCAGTCAGGTACAGCCACTTTGAAGCAAGTTCGTCAAGGCAGAACGCATGGCGGTTCTACTCATAATAGACGCCGAACAAAGACTGGTACATGTAAATGAAGCATTTTATAAGCTTTTATGAATAATAGTCGTGCTATAGGCCTAATCAGCAGTACGAACTATGCCGTGTTCAGTTACGAAGCACCGTGTAGGCTAATGGCAGAACTAGTGTAAATAATTATTTGTGTAAAGTATTGGACAGTGATGAGCGCAATGTGTATAGTATTGACTGATCGTATATGTGTAATTACGATGGTATGCGCTAAATGAAACTCTATGACGTGTTTGGTAATGTCATGAGAGTACCAGATGGTAAAACTCAAGACGGGAGCTAGCATATTTATGCAGCGCAGGACGCTTATTGTAGGAGTAAGAATAATAAAAACTGTTGGTGGATTCCGAAAGCAGGTAAACCAGACTTTCAATCAGGAATTGATAGGAGCACGGGAGATGCTGTCAACACCTGCAATTTCGATCCTTGCTAGGGAATTTCAGCATTGAAAAGTGTATAAAGTGACGTGTGTTAAGTGTACAGCATATGTAAAATATCCTTTAAAATAGTGATTAGATAAGTGTTTCACATGTTTGGGAGCAATAGCTTCCTGAGAGTTATGCAACGTGTCGTGTTGTTGATGAAAATTATGTGTTATAAAATGTGTGTTTGCAAGATGAATATGTCGCGTTAAACCTGCTAATGGCAGGCGACATGGAGAAATATGATTGGTCGGAGCCACCATAGACGCCTATAGAAATGTAAGTACCCCACAAGTTATGATTATGTAGAAATATGGGCCACTGCATGTTGTGAATTCCTTAAAGATGCCAGTAAAAATCAGTTTAGGAGGGAGATCCTCCATGTTTAATCATTATTGTGTTGATTGTTATAGAGTTGAGATGTTAATTTGCATCATTAAGTGGAGTAATTATTCCCACTATGAATTAAGAATGGCAATCAGTTATGTAAATGTGACGAACGCGATTGTTCGGATTTTAAGACGTTTAGCTATGTCGGATTTTTGGTAAAGTTATGTGAGAATAATAATAAAGTAATGATTTTGGTCATTTATGTCAGTGAGATTAATAAGAATAATAAAGTAATGATTTTGGTCATTTATGTCAGTGAGATGAATGGTAATAATAATAATGAATATTAAAAGTATGAATGAACACATCAGGAAACAAATGAATGTTATAAGCGAGAGATTTACGCTAATTGCAAGACTTATCAATCTAAGCAGTAAGATGATACAGTAAGATTACGTTACAGTAATTAAGGAAAGAAGTTTTATATCAGAATATTGCATATATTCAGTAATGATGCCAGGCATGAAAGAGCTTTTAGTGAATTGAATTTGCAGCTTATATGAGAAGCTTATAGAGTAAATTGTTAGATTTCTCTTAATACTATAGGTCGGAGGTCGTAGCATTGAGTAAGGGGCCAGATGGTCTATTCTACGTATGAAATCTCCTATGTCATGGGCATAAGTGGAGATATAATTTTATGCCAGAGTTGTAGTGTGTACCCTAGCTCTGAGGAAGGATATGAAAGTGTTCTGGGTTGGGATCCTGTGATAGAGACGAGGAGAACGAGGACACCTCGAAACTCTATGATTTCCCGAGAACTTATTAATGAGTTATTTCCGCTCGTGGTAGCGAAACTCATGGCGACAGCTGCAGTGAGCGCCTATATTTTACTTGAGACATCGGTCACCCGTCAGACTAATGCATTACGAACCCCGAACCTTCATGTTGAATGGACCCGTGTGAGGCCAGTAATTATTATTATATCCTCTGTGTAGGAGTAATTATAAAAGCTCATTCAATACCTGCTTGCATAATAGTCAATTAAGATCCTTTGGGATATGTGTGTCGGTCAGACGACAGTATTTGTCTTGTAAATCTTTACTGCTTAGAGAGGAAAGCATTCAAAACCTTTAAGGAGGGTCGAGGTAATTGGTGGAACACCCATCCCACTTTCTATTGTGTGCGGACTCCTCTAGCCGAGGGTCTGCAGTCTAAACTCGAGCCGTCAAGGCAAGTTGAAAGGGACAGATTTTAGACCCTGGTAAATGACATATAATGAAAGATTGTTATGTTGAGTAATGTAGCCATGTGGTTTAGGAACACATGGATAATTATAGAATATCCTGATGGTTCATTATTTTAGCTATCTGACGAATAGTTAGATGATGTATTTGTACTGTCACTGAAACCAAGTTTTGAAGTTAGTTACCAGATGCCAATCGCCACGAGAGCGAGGTAATCTATTGTACCATCCGACACCAGCTATAACGTAACGTTTTATGTAGGAATCACATACAGCATGCAATGGAACCATATAAATAGAGGAAGTGGAGGGGTAGCTTACATAATTATGGAGTTGCACGTTGATTGCGGTGCAACGTCCGAATAGGTAAATGCATGCAAGCATTTGTTTGGTGAGAAGAGAAAAATCAAAACACGCACGGCACACATAATTGTTAAAACCAAGAGGTTTAAGGAATAATTAATTTGTGATATTAAAGAAGTCACATTGTATGACTGTTATATCAATGTACAGTTTGTATTGAAGTCGTAGGTGCATCAGCGCACTAATATATCTTTATGAAGTTCACATAAGGGTACAGCTTTGTGGTTTAATATGATTTTATTATGATTTCATTTTTGTTTATTTGTGGATTGTGGAAGTAAAATTTTTGTTGCTTTGTTTTTATTGGTTTTGGGATTGTTTTTGTGTTTGAAGCCATGATTTTCATTTACTGAATTAAAGTTTTAGAATAGAGTTGTGCCTTGTTATTGTAGAGTTGTTACCTTACAGCCTCAAATCCAAAATATGCACTGCTCATTTGGGGGAACGGCACGCGCCTGAGACCTGATGCTAGCTGGAGGCAGCTGCATATTTACCATCGAGATTACTCACATGGGTACAATACATAAAGGTATAATGTTACAAAATTTGGTAGAGATCAGATTAATAGGTTGGTCGTTATTTGATTTAAGCTTTGAACATTTGGGTGGCCACCATTACGTTTACGTCATGATGGTGGCGATATACAACATGATACTGAGGTGCCCTTTTCTAGTGCTACCTCTGTACCAAATTTTGTTAAATTCGGTTTCACCGTGTTTGAATAGATAGGGGGGATCGATTTGCTCACAAATATGGCCACCATCCGCAAATTATTGGGCAGATGACCTCGTAGTTTCGACAAGAGATTCTTCATACATAAAGGTATAATGTTACAAAATTTGGTAGAGATCAGATGTATATGTTGGTCATATTTTGATTTAAGCTTTGAACATTTGGGTGGCCGCCATTGCATTTACGTCAAGATGGCGGCGATATAAAACATGACACTGAGATGCCCTTTGCCAGTGCTACCTCTGTACCAAATTTCGTTCAAGTCGGATTCACCGTGTTCGAATTGATAGAGGGGGTGGGTGGCGGGGACAGACATTCAGAGTCCACACACACACTCACACACACACACACACAGAGACACACAATTTTTGGCCCTGTGTTGATCTCATAAGTGTACTTTCATTTTTTGCAAAAATCGAAAGTAGGCTAATATAAACTTTTGTTCAAACGATAAAGGACATAGAGACCGTTCGTTTAAGCCATTGCACAACGTCCTATCATGTTTGGTTTTCAAAATATCGCCTACTTTCAAAAACAAAATTTCAATTTTTTCATTCTAAATATAACAAGTATTATTTATTTATCGTATGGCTTTTAGTGCCGGGAGTGTCCGAGGACATGTTCAGCTCGCCTGAGTCTGTAGCTGCTTCCAGCGGACAGCCGAAAGGGTGAGCTACAAGTTCCGTTCAATTACAAGTAGTTCCAACTTTCTCCACCAGATATCAATGACACCTAGTGGTGAACGTTGGAACTTTGATAGAGCGTTCTGACGACATCTAACCTAACAATTTTTGCTTTACACAAGTTTAGTCTGTGAAAGGATCTTTTACATGCCATAAATCTATGACATGGGACCGCCGGCTTTACTTCCCCTCCAAACAAGTGGTCCATAGGAAAGAAGGCGTCACCCTAGGTCCTACAACACCTTATTTGTGAAAATCCGACTATGGGTTCACAAGCTATCGGCAAAGTTCGCGAGATAGTAGGCTGTGAGCCAGAACGCCCACTGCTCCCCTACTTAATTGCATTACTTAATTTAATGTAATTGGTTTCCTTGTAAAAACATAACATGAATGTACTGCCAACCCAACACGTCCCTTAAGGCGAGACACGCGCTGCAGAGAGACTTGGCGGATACACTGTAGGCTATATAGGACAAGTAATTCAGCCATCATGATTGACTCATAAGGCAAACAAAGATAAATCACAGAAGGACTATAGAATCACTGGTAACAGATAGGCTATAACTAAAAACAATAACGAAGAACCCGAAGTTAAGACATTATACCATAGTAATCAAATCCGAAAGGGGGCTGCGTGGCGCAGTCGGTAGAGGCGCTGAGCTTCTAACTGAAAGGGAGTGGGTTCGATCCCCACCCAGGTAGTGGATTTTAGAAACAAAACTACTTCTTTCCGAAACGCAAATAGCCCTGGGGTTCACTCAGGCTACACCAGAAATGAGTACCAGGGTAATTCCTGGGAGCAAAGACGGACGGGCGTGGAGCTGACAACTCGATCCCATCTAGTGCCGATGTCACAAAAAGTGGAAGCCTCTACCTTCCACTACTCCCAGGGCCTCCATGGCCTGTACGGAGTTGGCAATGAAATCAAATCCGAAACTGCATGAACTCCAAGTCGAAAGTTTCTTCAGGGAACAATCTCCTACGCAAAATGGCTGGATCACAGTGGGGTAGTCAACCTGAAACGATCCGAACTTCTGCAATGGCACTATGCTATTCTGCAGCAGAGTATGCCTCTCCTGTTTGGTATAATTCAACACATGCCAAACAGGTGGATGTAGCTCTCAACGATACCTGCAGAATTATAACAGGCTGCTTGAATTCAACTCCAGTCGAATGGCTTTATATCCTCGCAGGAATAGCACTAGCCCCTGTTCGAAGAGAAATAGCTGCGAACAAGGAACGAAATACAGTGGAGCATGAAATAACTCATCCTCTATAAGGGCACGAACCGCAGCCGCAACGACTGAAGTCGAGGAAGAGTTTCCTTAGAATATCAAAGGAACTTAGAACCACTGCTGAAAAAGCTAGGTTGCAAATGTGGAGGGCTACGACCAACCTTCCCCCTGGTTGGGAAAATGTTTCTGAAACTCTACCTCCTGGCTATGACGAGGAATGGACGACTTGGAAGTCCCTGAATAGAATGCGCTCTAGAGTAGGCAGATCAAGAGTTAATATGGCAAGATGGGGTTACATTGACCAGGATGATATGCAATGTGATTGTGGAGAAGAGCAGACTCTTCAGCATATGACTGAGTGTCGACTGTGCCCAGCATCCTGCACGGAAGAAGATCTTCGTCGGGGAGCACAGAGTGCACTGGAAGTGGCCAAGTTTTGGGCAAAGATAATATAATAACTGTGTTATATGTTTAAATGTATGTTTATGATACGAGAATAATAATAATAATCAAATCCGAAGCACTATACACCCCGGAAACCTTATCATTGGAGGCAGATCTCTTCTTAAAGACGTAGAGAAACAAATAAGGAAAATATTGAGGAAATTATTTGGCTCTGTCTGCTCAGAAGGAAACTGGATGAAACGGAAGTCTCAGGAGGTTTATGAGCATTCTGAGAAGATGAGGAAAAGGCAATTGAAGTTCTACAGCCACATTCTCAAAATGAAAAATAATGGAATATCCATTTTCTCTTTGTATTTTTTACCATAGGTTTCAGCCTACTTTCGATTTTTGCAAAAAATGAAAGTAGACTTATGAGATCAATACAGGGCGAAAAATGTGTGTGTCTGTCTATGTGTGAATCTGTGTGTGAATGTGTGTACTCTGAATGTCTGTCCTCCCCCCCCCCCCCTATCAATTCGAACACGGTGAAACCAAATTGAACGAAATTTGGTACAGAGGTAGCACTTGCAAAAGGCAACTCAGTGTCATGTTTTATATTGCCGCCATCTTGACGGAAACAGAGTGGCGGTCACCCAAATGTTAAAAGCTTAAATCAAATTACGACCAACCTAATTATTTGATCTCCACCAAATTTTGCAACGACATACCGTTGTGTGGAAGCATCTTTTGATTGAACTACAAGGTCATCAGCATAAAAGTTTGCAGATAGCGGCCATGTTTGTGTGCAAATCGATTCACCATATCAATTCAAACACGGTTAAACCGAATTGAATGAAATTTTGTACAGAGGTAGCACTAGCAAAGGGCACCTCATATTCATGTTGAATATCCGTATATCACGTTGTATTTCTAGAAGCTACTACAGCCAACATTCAATTATACTCCTTGAAAAGGACAAAGAGTTATAACAATACCCATGCATTTAGGAGAAAGTAGGCTACATGTTATTTACTGAAGATCATGCTAAGATTCTTTTTATTTAATTTAATTTACGCTGACGAAGGTATCTTTGTTATAACGAAATATGTAGAAATACGTATTGATTTAATTATTACACTTCTTAGTGTTTGACAAGGCGGATTTATAATTTGAGATTAATATCAGTCGACACGGATAATATTTAATACCATATTCATAATGGTTAATGTCTATAGATTCAATAATAGGCTCACCAAAAGAATTCTCAACTTTGTTCTCTCAATGAAAGTCAAGAACAACTGGCTTAGTAAAATAGAAAGAAAACCTGCAAGAAATTGACATTACAGAGAAATTGTACAACATCGACTCCAGTTCGGAACATTAATCAACAACCATCATTTCTCTAAGAAAATGAATAAGTTACCACGAAAAAGAAATCATGGACTGAAGAACGGAGGAAGATTTTTAGTGCCCAAATTAAGATTTTTTTTTGAGAAGAAGAGAAAAGATCATTAGTTAAATAAGTTCCATTGCGCTCCACAGACGGGCATAAACGATGTAAAATAAAATCCATACGAATAAAATAAAGCTGAAGAGTTTGTGTGTTTGTTTATGTGTTTAAACGCGCTAATCTCTGGAACTACCAGTGGCATTCGAAAAATTATTAGCCTACTTCTCACATTTTGCAAAAATGAGGAAAAAGTAGACTTATGCGATCGATCCGGGAAAATGTCTGTCTGTCTATCCTTCTGTCTGTCTGCCTGTGTGTGTGTGTCCCCCCTATCAACTCATAAACGGATGCAGCAATCGGAACCAAATTTAGTATGAGTAAAGATGTATACCGGAATATCTCAAGCCCATATTTGAAAATAATGTCGGTGTTACCAACTGCTGAAAAAATGCAATAGAAATTTGAGCTCCATGTTGGATATCTTGGAAGGTATGCATGGGAGCTATTCAAAAATTGGCACACATGTATATAATACTATTACAGTTTAATTTCCAGGAGGCCATACATGACAGTGTTGCCAAAATAATTTTAAGCCTTCTGATAAGTCCAATTTTTAAATGTATATAACTTCTACACTATCAATTGGATTTCAACCAAATTGTGTATGTAATATGTGTACATAAACACATATGACTGAGCGTATTCTTCAGATCCACCAGGGCTGCCAACTGTTAATAATTGCTCTCTCTCTATTTTTTTTATCCAAACACCAATATATCAGAAAGTATGCAAGCCGACAGCTTTAAACTATGCACACGTATAGTACCTGACATTCTATATTAATTTGGAGTAATTCATATAATTCAGTGCTGCCAACATGATTCTATGCCTGCTGGTATGTCCTATTTTAAAATACATGTAACTTCTATACTTTGATTTGATTTGATTTGATTCTATTTCATCCAAAATTGGCACAACAAGATATAATATTTCAGATTATTTCTGACCAGCACACGCATGACATTGTTACCAACATGCTTTTACGCGTGCTGATAGATCCAGTGTCTAACTGCATGTAACGTCCATTGGACTTCAACCAAATTCTGTATTCTGTACCTCAAGAGATGGAACTAAGAATATACTCAGTCACCAGGGCTGACAACTGTAGTGCTCTATTAGGCTACATTACACCAGGTATATTTCTATCTAATTAAACATTTCGATAAGACCAACTTAATTTCGTCATTATTCTAGATAGGTTCATATACTGTAGATTAATCATTGGCATGAATCTTAATTTTAAGAAAAGTAGGCTCTTTAGTTCGTTACGGAACTTCTTGTTTTTGTATATGATGGCCTGATTCAAGAGAAATAGTTTAGGCTATGTAGCATTAGGCTACACCTCTCAGGGAACCTTAGAGATTGATTTTTGTTCAGTAAGTCGGAAGAACAAGCGCCCTCGAACCGCTTCAATAATACCGAAGTCTATTGTTGCCATGTAATGTGGGCCGCATCACTTCACCCCTACCAATGTTCTGGTGCAGAATTGTGAGCTGCTTATAAATTGCAGTCACGGGGAGTAATTTAGTGCAAAAAGATTTCTTAGGCCCCTTAAAACAGTTATCATGACAATAGTATGCCTCTGTATGGGCGATGGTGTTGGTGCAGTACATTGAGGTTATCAGCTGCAATAAGCGTTGGTGCTTTTAAATTTACTTTCATTTATTCCGATCCATATCCTTGAGCGCTCCAGTTCTGTAAAACAAATAAATCCACCGGGCGAAGCCGGGCACTACTGATAAATAATAAAATAATAATAATTGCCACTAAACAGATAGAGGTTTTACAAGAAGCAGCAGCAAAGGCAGGACTGCAAATATCCTTTCAAAAAACTGAATACATGAACATAGATCCCAAAGAACCAACATGGACAATGAAAACCAAGTATTGTTACATAAAAAGAGTCCACAAATGCAAGTATCTATGGGAGATTCTGACTCATAACAACGATGAGAAGTCAGCTATTGAAGAGAGAGAGCGCAGAAAATGGAGATTTCATTCAGATTATGCCAGGTAACTTATAATTCCAAATCCCTCTCCTATGAAGCCAAACACTATAATACCGTGGTGAAACCTGAATGCCTTTATGCAGCGGAGACAATTGCCAGAAAGGGAATCACGGAAATAGAAAAGAAAGAACGTAAATTTCTGGGACCCAAGAAAGCAAAACAAATGAGTCTACCTACCGTTTGAGATCAAATAAAGAACTATATAAAATGCGAGAACATTTCAACATCTATGAGGAAAAGATGACTAACTTTCTATGGACACTTGTGAAGAATGGGACCGGAACGCCTAGAAAATAAAATCCTCATCTTTCAGGAAAGGAGAAAGACTCAAGTACCATGGTTGAATGAAGTTTATCAGGATCTTTAAAAAATGTGGCATTGAGGAGCCAGATATTGCAAACAGAAGAGTGTTCAGAAGGAAAATTGCGGAGGTGACAGGTCTGTCCGTAGAGAAACGCAAGAGAACTCGAAGGGTGTTCTCGAACGAGGAACGAGCAAGAGTGAGCCAAGGAAATAAAGAGTATTGGCGTAAGAGGAAAGAACATCAACAGTCAAGGAAGTTGTGTAATCGTAACCCATAGGAGGTTGAAACGATCCTAAATAAAATAATAATAATAATCAATCAATTACAGTTGCAAGCAGCAAAGGCAGGGCTTCAGAATTTGTTTTAGAAAACGCTGTTTATAACGAACATCAAGTCAGAACCCAGAGAACTTATGGTGAAAGGAGGACAAATAACACAGGTAGAAAAATTCAAATACCTGGGTGAATAGATGGAGCCCAACATTCGTAAAAAATAAGCTTTTGTATCACGGACTAACAAAATGAAAATGGCTTACCATTTAACCAAAGACATTTACAAAACACGATCAATGTCCTTCAAGGCCAAACTGAGGCACTACGTCACCGTTATTCGGATGGAGGCGTTATATGCATCAGAATGCCTGGCGATGAATAAGAAAGGCCTGGCAGAACAACTGGAAGCCAAAGAGAGGAAGATTTTCAGAAAGATCTTGGGCCCAGTCAAGGAACGAGGTGAGTATAGAAGACAACATAGCGATGAACTTTATCTACACGTGGAGAAAATAACGGACACTATACACAAAAGAAGACTCTCCTTTTATGGACATTTAACACGAATGAGCTCCGGAAGAATGTCCAATCGAATCTGTGCCTACTTTGAGGGAAAGAAAACCAAAGGGATGTGGTTCACAGAGGTGGAAAAGGACCTACAAGAACTGGGGAAATCACATGAGGACATTTTGGAACGTGACTCTTTGAAGAAGAAACTTGGGGAAATACAGAATTTTCAGCCAAAACCCACTTTGAAAACCGGCAAGAAGTGGACCGAAGAACTAAAAGAAGCTCACCGAAGAAGAATGCGCGAACACTGGGCCAATGTGAAAGAACGAGGGAAAAGGCAGTTGAAATAGCGTGGTCCATCGAAGACCGAAACGATTATAAAAATAAATAATAATAATTTATTTTCCAATAGAAGGCACAACCATTCGTAAGATTCCTGCAGTAAAGTATTTAGGGGAGTGGATTTCAACAAACGAAAGCGAGAACTTGGCTATAGATACCAGGTGTGTCAAGTTGGAGAGGGTCTATTACTCATGCAAGAACATTTACATCTACAAGTACCTTTCCAAGAATCTTAAGCTCGTACATTATAACTCAGTAGTAAGGCCCTCCGTACTCTATGCCTCTGAATGACTCTTGCTGAACAGGAAGGGTCTACCAAGGAGGCTCGAGCTCAAGGAACGAAAATTCCTAAGGAGAATACTAGGGCCAATATGAGAGATGGATGGCACCTATAGCATAGTGAGCTGCACCATCTCCAAGAGGATATAACCACATCGACGAGGAAAAGGCGACTAACCTTTTATGGTCATCTAACCCGCATGAACCCCTGCAGACTCACGAAGAGGATCTTCACCACAACAGGTAGAGGCGAAGCCTCCAAGAATAAATGGATCACCACAGTGCAATTAGACCTGCAGCAGCTTCAAATTTCTCCCGACACCGCACATGATCCGACCAAATTCCGTCAGCTCATTCTTCAGGGTTATTCCCAGTATCCGTTACCAGCAGGAAGACCACAGTAACCACCAGACCGAAGTGAACAAAGGATGTGAAGTCTGCTCGTAGCCGGGAAATGAATGCCTTCTGGGCTAACAAGGGAACTGTCCATACGGTCATATCGAAACCGACAATGAGATTTCGTAGAGATGATGAGGAAACCATAAATTGGCGATGTGCAAAAAATTAGCTGCCATTTCGAACTGGAAGGTATCGAAATCTTGATATAAAATACGTGTGACAACGCAAATATTGGACAAACCTTGCATCTTGCTGGCTTGTGCGGCGCACAGTGGAGTGGAGTTGCAGTTGTGCTGGAGAGAGAGAGAACTAACTGGCAGGCTACCACGTGCCAAGGACAATTCATTGTTAGGGAACGAATGTGAAACATAAATGAGGTTCGTTAATCGCATGATAAAAACAGAAATATTGTTGGCACCATGCACAACGATATGCACTTTGAGGCCACATTGTTCTTCACAGTTTTCCTTCCTTATTTGAAGGCAAAATTTTGCAGGCACTTCGAACTCGGAAGGTCTCTACCGTTGTGTAATTGGTTGCGAACCACGAATATTTAACCATGTCCTTGAACCGTGGGGAAGAAAATTGAAAATGAATGAAGGATTCCATTTTCAGTACGCTGTTTCTCTGATATACATCAAACTGAACGTCTTCACAAGCCGACACAATGTCTGTTAAACGGCGATACAAAGCTTTCCATTGCCGGGAGAAAACCTTATCCAAGGGCTGTATTTTCCCTATAGTGCCGGGAGGGATCTGGAGAATTTCTATACTGTTGCCTGGAGGAATGACCTCAAGACATTTTTTTTATCACTATAAGTTGTCCAGGAATCTAACAGTAGCAAACACTTCTCTTCCGCAAATGGGAAAAAAGATCCTTTAAACCAATATTTTAATTCTTTTTTCCCCACTCTTCCTGATTTTGTGCCTGTTACAATTATATTTCTGGCATGAAACATTTCTTTGGGTGAATAATTTTGGGAAAAGTGTACCGGGCATTCTAATTGTAGGCATAATTGTGTACGAATGGGAGAGTGGAGGAACTGATTGAGCAACTGTTTCTATGTGTTTCTCACCAACAAACGATAGAGTCTTTTTCGCTTTCAGTTCGCGCACAAAACCACTCTAATCTGTGTTGTATATTGAAGAAGGGGTGTAGTTTAAAACTCGCTCTGTAGCTGCTTCTACAAATTTCTTTGCGACTTGAAATTCGCCTTCTTCTTGCAGATACGTAAGGGATATATATATGACCACGATGTCGCAGCACCTAAAATAAGCAGCAGCAACAACAACATAGTTTCTCCCTCATTGTCACCATACACTATCACATCACTACCATTGAGCTATCGGAATAACATGTACTGTATTAACCCTTTATAGGGCAGAACTATTATTAATATATTTTACTTGTATTTATTTTTTAATTATTTTATCCTAATTTAAATTTAAAAATTGTATTTGTGTTATCTTTTTAATTTTTAGCCTATTTTCAATTTTGAAAAAAAAATAGGCTTATGAGATCACCTTTTGTCCGTGTGTGTGTGCGTGTGTGTGTGTGTGTGAGAGAGAGGTGTGTGTGTGTCCCCCCGTAATAACTTTTAAACGGCTAGAGCGATTTCAATGAAACTCGGTAAGTTCATAGCACTATACCGCGCGACTCCGACCGTGTCCTTCGAATTTTGTTACGTCTCACAATTCCAACATGGCGGCTGTGCGAAGTATTTCACCAGCATTCAATATCTCCGAAATTATTACCGATATCACCCCGGAATTTTGTACGGTGATAATGGGATCTACTAGAAGTTTACCTATGTGACCTTTGAAAACCTGGTAACTACAAAACCAACATGGCGGCCAAGCAAAGTTGCGACATTTAAATAGACGTTTTTCGCGAATTAACCAACCAAACGCAATGAAACTTGGTATAGTATTTGTTTATACACATTGTAATGCACCGACATCTAACTTCTTTCAATTGTTTACACCACCTCAAGATGGCGGCTGTGCGAAATATTTCACCGGCATTCTATATCTCTGAAACTATTACCGGTATCACCATGAAATGTTGTACGGCGATAAAGGGAACTACTGAAAGTTCACCTATGTGACTTTCAAAAACCAGTTAACTACAAAACGAACATGGCGGCCAAGCGAATTTGAAAGTTAAAATAGATTTTTCTCGCGATTTAATGACCCAAACGCAATGAAACTTCGTACAGCAAATGTTTATACACATTGTAATGCACTGGTATCTAATTTAGTTCAATTGTTTACGTAACCTCAAGATGGTGGTTGTGCGAATTTCGAAAAGTACGTTTTTATTTCTTGTGTTCTAATTATTCGATCGAAATCAACATTTGTATAATGAACGTACACAATAATCATCATCTAATAGTACATAACTCTATGGCCTACATATATTAAAATCCAACATGGCGACCATCCGAAATATTTAGATGGTTCTCAATATCTATTAATCTTCTACAGCAATCAAACTGAAATTTTGTAAGAGTATAGAGGCTATAAGCATAAGTTCACCTATCCGACGTTCAATAACCTGGCGAGCACAAATTCAACTTGGCGGTGACGCGAAATTTAAATATTCAAATGGACCTTTCTTGCGTTTTAACCATTCGAGCTCAGTGAAACTTCGTACGGTATATGCTTATACAAATTTTAATCGACTGGCTTCTAATTCATTTAAATTATTTCATAACCACAAGATGGCGGCTGAGCGAAATTTTAAAATTCCGCTTTTATTTCTTGTGTCCTAATCATGCGATTGAAGTTTGAATACAACACCTACACAATAATCTTGATGTAATAGTACATAAACCTAAGACCTATAATATAAAAATCCAACATGGTGATCATCCAAAATATTTTTATGGTTCTCAATATCTACGAATCTATTACTGCAATCAAACTGACAATTTTTATGTTGATAGAGGCAGTTAATATTAGTAGGATATATGAAAATAGGCTATTTAGTTCTTCACGGAACTACTTGTTATATTAGTCTATTATTTTATTTTTGTATAATTCTTATGATCTATTTTTATAATTCTAATTTTGTAAGCTTATTTATTTTTAACTGTAAAAGCTTATTTAATTTTGATTGTAATTTTATAAGATTATTAATTTAATTTTTGCAAGCATATTTATTTTCAATTTTAATTTTTTTCATCAATTTTTTTTTACGTTTTAATTTTAATTGTTTCTGTAAAAGGAATTAAATTTCATCAAGCATCTTTTTCACGGAAACAACGTAATGCATACTCTAGATGTCTATAACATTAGCCGGATTCATGACTGCTCTCTCAAAGGAACATGTGTTAACTGCCTAGCACAGAGCGCTCAAGGTTACGCGCACGCTTCAGCTGGTCACCAGGGCTGTCCACGTCGAGCTATATGCTAGCGCGTGTAATCCTATTAGGAATCTCCGTGCCGATTTCAGGACCTTCCAGTTCGAATGGCAGCTAATTTTTTGTACATCGCTAATTTACGGTTTCCTCATCATCTCTACGAAATATGACTGTATGGACAGTTTCCTTGTTAGCATATTCCGCGAGCGTATAATCTGGCATGATCTTGTCAGGAGAAAGTAATCTCGTCTTTATGCCTGCGGGCTATGAACTGTGACGCGAGCGGCCAACCTCATCACTTAGCACATTCCGCGAGCTTCTAGGCCTAATCAGGAGTGATCTTGTCAGTAGAAAGTAATCTCGTATTTATGCCTGCGGGCTATGAACTGTGACGCGAGCGGCCAACCTCATCACTTAGCACATTCCGCGAGCTTCTAGGCCTAATCAGGAGTGATCTTGTCAGTAGAAAGTAATCTCGTATTTATGCCTGCGGGCTATGAACTGTGACGCGAGCGGCCAACCTCATCACTTAGCACATTCCGCGAGCTTCTAGGCCTAATCAGGAGTGATCTTGTCAGTAGAAAGTAATCTCGTATTTATGCCTGCGGGCTATGAACTATGAAATATCATTGTCGGTTTCGATATAACAGTATGGACAGTTCCTTTGTAAGAGGAAACATAAAACCCATGCAAAGAGTTAAAGCGAACCTCGTGGTCCTTGGATGGAAAAAAAGAAGAAGAAAAGTGTCTAATGTTCTTTTGTTTGTTGATTATTTAGGGGTTTTGCGGCATCATGGTCTTGTAACCCCGTTTAATTTGGTGTGTGTAGAAGTTGTCTGATAACCTGTGTCACTGTGATGTCTGTAGGCTTACTAGTGTATACTTTTATACGAGGAAGTATTTGGGTAGGTAGCTGTTGTTGTTTTTTCATTTGAGGTGCATGGATATCATGGTCATTTAGCCCCGTGTACTTGGGTGAGTGTTGTATTTTGTCTGATAACCTGTCTTATTGTGATGGCCGTATTAGGGTGTGTACAGTATATATAATTCAGGTGAGGAAACGAAAAGAAGAAGAATTTACTAACACCGAATTGGCAACCCAGACAATCTACTCCAGAAGACTGACAGCCTTCAAACGGGGGCATCATGGCCCCTTATCTCTGTTTAATCTAGCTTCATGTTTATAGCTCTGGGCCCCCAACTCAATGAGTTAAGTCATGTACAGTACAATGATTAAAAGATGCGTATTACGTCTCGTTTTATTACCAGTGACATAATGTGTCTGAGGACGATAATAAACACTAGACATATGTTAAACAAGTTGGTTATTAGCGCGCTAGGCTTTGGCCGGGTTCTATTCCCGGCCGAGCCATCAAGGATTCTAATCTTCTAGGGTTAATTCCCGTGGCTCGGGGACTGGGTGTATGTGACGTATTCATCATCACTACATTCTCATTACGACGCGCAGGTCGCCCACGGGCGCCAACTAGAAAGACCTGCACTCGGCCTCTCCGGAGACCACACGATCATTCATTCATTGTTAATTAATTTTAGGGGCTTAGGAAATCTTGGTCATCAGGCCCGTGTACTTAGGTGTGTGTTGAATTTGTCTGATAACCTATGGTGACTATATGTGTAACTAATTATTAGTGCCGCGGATGGGTAGGTGCCCCGAGACTTGAAATAAGGTACTATCCCGGCATTTGCATGGCACCCCACGGCGTAGCCGTGCGTGTTAAATCACTCTCCACAACCGCGACGGGGAGCTGCAGTAAGTCGGAGGTTCGAATCCCGAAAATGACAGTGGTGTGGTTTTCCCCGGGATTTTCAACACTTCCAGGTAAATGTCGGGGTAGAACCTTATTTCAAATCTCGGGAAATCTACCCTATTCCCGACTCTAATAATTACTGGGGGGCGTGGTGCCGCAGCGGTCAAGCACTTTGCTTCCCTCCAAGGCAGACCGGGTTCGATTTCCGGTCAATGCATGTGACATTTTGAAACTATATGTGAATTGCAGCCGCAAGGCCATAGCTAGGTAGTTTTGATTGAACTCTCGAGGGCTCCCAACAAATTCAATTTAAATTAGTTCCAACTTTAGCTAACAGATGCTACTGTCACTATTACCTAGCGGCGAACTTTGGAACTTGATAGAGCGTTTCTAAGCAGTCAAATATAACCTACAATTTTTGCTACACACTACCAATTGCAGTGGTAGGTTCTTTTACGTGCCCAAGGTTGCAGGTTCGTATCCTGGCTCAGTTAGCTGGCATTTGAGGGTGTGCAAATGCGAGGGAGCCATGTCAGTAGATTTACTTGGACGTTAAAAGTCCCTTTCTGGGCAAAATTCCGGCACCCCGGCATTACATAATCAAATACACAAAATTAAAACTAGATATTGCTGACATATCATATAGGCCTATGACACCAGCAGCTTAACCGGGTGAGTTACCTGTGGTCGTTACGGCATGACTGCTGGCAGTCGCTCACATCCGGGAGGCGAGGAGGTTCGAATCCCCCCGCCGGCAACCTTGAAGATGGTCTTCTGTGGTTTCCCATCTTCCTTCCAGGCATATGACGGGGTTGGTCCCTAACTATAAGCCGCAGCCACTACCTTCCAACTCCTCGTCCTTACATCCAAACTTTCCTCCCCAACGGTACTTGTAGCTCACCCAATGGGTGTCCGTCTCGAAGCAGCTACAAAACTGGCGAGCCAAACATGTCCTCGGACACTCCCGGCACTAAAAGCCATACGCTAAAAAATAAAAAAAAAATAAAAAAAAACAGCAGCCTACAAATGCTTTTCATTTGAACGACCCTTTGCAAGGATTTTTTATTTGTAAGCACCTTCTGAGAAAATTCACAACAATTTCCGTCATAATTGTAATATGTGAACAATTCTTATTTTACCAAACTAATGGAGCTTCGGATTCTATCATCTCTCCATTTGATATTCATAAAAGAAATAAGTCTTTCCGCAAAAGCATTGGAGGGGAAGATGCTGAGTATGAACTTCACAAGGACTAGGATATTCCTTAATTCTGTTGTCGCTAATATGTACCCATCTATCTGGCACAGACATAGGAATAATTTTTTCTTTCAAACTTGCACCTGTATCACCAGAAAACAAGCTAGATATTACAATTAATTCTGAAGCGGGACATTTGAAAATCAGTGCGAAATTGAATATATTATCAAATTAACCGAAGCCTCCGTGGCTTAGGCGGCAGCACGCCGGCCTCTCACCGCTGGGTCCGTGGTTCAAATCCCGGTCACTCCATGTGAGATCTGTGCTGGACAAAACGGAGGCAGACAGGTTTTTCTCCGGATACTCCGGTTTTCCCTGTCAAAATTTCATTCCAGCAACACTCTCCACTATCATTTCATTTCATCTGTCAATCATTTAATAATTGCCCCAGAGGAGTGCTCAGGCCTCGGCAGCCGGCACAGTCCATATCCTCGCCGCTAGATGGGGGCTTCATTCATTCAATTCCTGACCCGGTCGGAGACTGGAAGCAGGCTATGGATTTTCATTTCATCAAATTAACCAAAAAACGGAATATTTGGCGTTTCGTTAAAGATTAAAATGGAACGCGGAACTGAACAAGAAAATACGGAATTGTTCCGCGTAATACGGAACGTCTGGCAACCCTAGTCACGGTAGCTCAGACGCTAGCGCGAGAGACTGCGGAGCCTATGGTCCGGGGTTTGAATCTATACTGTGGCACCATCGTTTTTAAAGACATCGATAAGCTCAAAACAGTAAATGGAAGAGCATTGCCTTTCTACAGAGAGTTTAGTTTGGATGTATCGGAGACCCTCGCTAGCCCACTCGCCCGCGGCGCGAGCCTGTCTCCCGCCAGGCACTTTGCCGTTATGCGGCGCTCGTGCGGCACTGAGTCATTGGGTATAGGAATTTGTACTTAAATTTGTACTTCAATGTGATCCTTGACCAATTTTTTGACCAACTGACTTACGGAGAGCGATTGTCAACTTATTTTCAACACGATTCTGCCACTGCTCACACTGACGAAGCATCCATGACAGAATTGCGTCGCATTTTTAGCCTATTTTCAATTTTGAAAAAAATAGGCTTATGAGATCACCTTTTGTCCGTGTGTGTGTGCGTGTGTGTGTGTGAGAGGTGTGTCCCCCTAATAAAATCTAAACGGCTCGAGCGATTTCAATGAAACTCAGTAAGTTTATAGCACTATTCCCGGCGACCTCGACCGTGCCCTTCAAATTTTGTTACGTCTCACCAATCCAACATGGCGGCTGTGCGAAATATTTCACTAGCATTCAATATCTCCAAAACTATTACCGATATCGCCCTGACATTATGTACGGTGATAAAGGGCACTACTAGAAGTTCACCTATGAGACTTTCAAAAACCTGGTGACTACAAAACCAACATGGCAGTCAAGCGAAATTGAGACTTTTAAATAGACATTTCTCGCGATTTAATTATCCAAACGTAATGAAACTTGGTACAACAAATGTTTATACACATTATAATGCACTGGAGTCTAACAATTGTTCACATAATCTCAAAATGGCGGCTGTGCGAAATATTTCACTGACATTCTATATCTCCGAAACTATTACAGATATCACCCTGCAATTTTGTACGGTGATAAAGGGTACTGATATAACTTTACTTATGTCCATTTCATAAACCTGTAAAGTACAAAACGAACATGGCGACCAAGCGAATTTGAAATATTTTAATAGACTTCTCTCGTGATTTAACTCTCTGAGCGCAGTCAAATGTGGTACAGTAAATGATTTTGCACATTGTAATGCACTGCCATCTAATTTAATTCAATTGTTTACATAACCTCAAGATGGCGGCTGTGCGAAATTTTAAAATTAAGTTTTTATTTCTATGTGTCGTAATCATACGATCGAAGTGAAAGTTTGAATAATGAACCTAGGCAATAATTGTCCTTGAATGGTACATAACTCTATCGCCTATACATATAACAATCCTAAATGGCAAGCTTCCGAAATATTTAAACGGTTCTCATTATCTATGAATCTTTTACAGCAACCAAACTGATTTTTTTTATGTTCATAGAGACTATGAACATATGTTCACCTATAGGACTTTCAGTAACCTGGTGAGCGCAAATCCAACATGGCGGCGACGCGAAGTATAAATATTTAAATGGACGTTTCTCGCGAATTAACTATCCGAGTGCCGTGAAACGTTGCACGTTAAATGCTTATACAAATGTTGATCCACTGGCATCTAATTTATTTCAATTGTTTGCATAATCACAAGATGGCTGCTGTGCGTAATTTTAAAATCTCGTTTTTACTTCTTGTGTTCTAATCATGCGATTGAAGTTTGAATACCACACGTACACAATAATCTTAATGTAATAGTACAAAAATAAAAATCCAACCTGGCGACCATCTGAAATATTTAGACGGTTCTCAATATCTACGATTCTGTTACAGCAATTAAACTGAAATTTTGTACGTTGATAGAGGCAATTAACATTAGCAGGATATATGAAAATAGGCTGTATAGTTCTTCACGGAACTACTTGTTGGTACTAGGATTATAAGTCGTAACGTGTGGCCCCCGCAAGCCCAGACTTATCACCATGTGATTTTTATTTGTGGGGGACGCTTAAAAATAGTGTATGCGAGAAATCCTCCACTATAAATGAGCTTAAAGACTATATTACAGCTGAAATACAGTCAATCGGTGCTGAGGAACTTCAGAGAGTACATGCCAGTTTCATCAAAAGGTGCCAGCGATGTGTAGCAGTGAATGGCGAACATTTTCAGCACCAGCTGTGAACTAGGTAAGTACAAATTCCTATACTCAATGACTCAGTGCGGCGCAGACGCCAAATAACGGCAAAGTGCGTGGTGGGAGACAGGCTCGCGCCACGAGCGAGCGGCTAGCGAGGGTCTCCGATACATCCAAACTAAACTCTCTGTATATTCACTCTCCTCATCTGTTGACCTTGAAGGGTTCGAGTGTCAGTTCGGGCCACCTTCGGGATGACAGAGGTATTTGAAACGAAAGGACAGAAAACACCAAGGCACAGGGACTAGAGATAGATGGATTAGCGAGCAAGAACTTCTCGCTGCTCTATTGCAGGTGGTAGGCAACCGACATGCCTGTTGTTTGTTCAAGTGAAACACGCTGTACAGCGTATTCCGATTAAACACAGAACTGTAAAATGACTTGCCTACCCACCCACAATCGGCTTGAAATCTGCTCGCAGCGCGCTAGCGACGGGGCTGAGTTCGATTTTACTGATTGTCGCCTTCTTATGCAGCATTGCAAAGTATTTTGCTCTTTCAAAGTATATTTACACAGGCTTCACAATAAGTTTGAATGATTTCTGTTTCAGAACATGTTATTTTACGCTTCTGTTAATTGCTTTTGCAGAGCATTTCTATGAAATAAAAATGTATTTTACAACATAGTTTATTACAACACAATGTATTTTTGTGTTGTATTTTATTTACAACAGAATTTATTGCTTTTTACCAATACCACAAAACGAGATACAATTTGGAAGTGATTTGTTACACGATTCGGTTTTTGTGGGCGCTCCAGGAATATCCTGAAATTCCAGGTTTCCAGGCCTGGAAAACAAGGAAGCCGGCATCGGAAGCTTGGAGAATTTTAGTATGTTGTTCCCCAGGGTCAAATTAACAAATTCTGAGAAAATTAGCTTTACATGATTTTTTTCTAGGTTTTGACGATTTTGAGGCTAAAATGCCTGGGCTAACTCATTTTACAGTTCCGTGTTGAATCGGAACACGCAGTACATACCTTATTCAATGTTGCACTTTCGAATTTTTAGCCTATTTTCAACTCTTTATCCTTTTCAAGAAGTATAATTGAATGCTGGTTGTAGAAGCTTGTTGAAATACAACGTGCTATATAGATATTAAACGTTGATTGATTGAATCCTCACCTGAATTTTATATATACACACTAATACAGCCGTCACAATAACACAGGTTATCATACAAAATTCAACACTCACTCAAGTAGCCTACACGGGGCTAAATGACCATGATGTCCATGCATCTGAAATGATCTCAGACCGCAAGTGAAAAATGAGGTGGTGCGTTATCGTGCTGAAACCACATCTTTTGACGCTCATGCAGCTGCACATCGTGTAAGAACTCGTGCAGGACGTCTAGTAAGCGGCACCCGTGATATTTCATAGAAGAAGGTATGATGATGATGATGATGATTGTTGGTTTATGGGGCCTAACATCTAGGTTATCGGCCCCTAATGATTTGGATGATTGTGAAAATGATAATGAAATTGAAACTATAACTAAAACTAACTACTAACTTATATATTAGAAGTAGAAATGGAAAACAAAAGGAGAATAAGGCAAATAAAGGACAGGAGGAAAAGAAATGCCCTCAACCCTCAAAGAATGTGGTTTGAGGGACTTTGAAGGAAGGAGAGCGATGAAAGGCAGAGAGGAAACTAAAAGAGGAGAGGGTCCGCCCGAGAGGTAATGGATGAAAAGGGGAAAACCGGACCCAGCTCAGGAATCCCTCGGGGTCGCCAACTCCCGAGGGTTTAGCAATATCCAGGGTGCACCAGAAGTGGTGGGGCTACATACACCCTGCCTCCTTGAGGGCCTTGAGCAGAAGGCAGGAGGTAACATGAAAAGAAAAAGAAGGCTGTCCCCTCGAAGAATGAGGGTATCAGAAAAGATGAGACAAGGGCCAATTAAGGCGGGAAAGGAAGAGATTCCCTAGGCCTCGGATATCCTAATACCGTCGGGGTCGGAAGAGAACAAGAGTTGACCAAGTGAGGTCGACAGGAAAGAAGATGGAGAGGAGATAGGCACAAGTAAGTGGAAGCAATGTCGGACTCATTTGGGGCCCCGTGGTCGCCAACCCACGTCCCACTAGATGTGAGGCCCTGGGGTGACGTCTAGTACGCGGCACCCGTGAGATTTCGTGGAAGAAGGTATGGAATGTCAACAAACCTGTAGGGGATATGGGACATCAGGATCGTTCAATGACGTGCGCACTCTGGTCAGTGGTGCCGAAAATGGGGGAGATTTGAACAGGGGCGCATCTAGGGGAGGGCGAGGAGGGCGACCGCCCAAGGCCCCGTGGTCCAGAGAGGGGAGGGGGGCGTCATTGATTGTTTAAAATGTAATTGATTAATTATTTATTTATTCGTTACTTCCCCATAAGAATAGCGTTATAACTAGGGCTCGGATTTTTAGGCGCTAAAAATCGGGAATATATTTATTTTTTATATATTAAAGATACCTGAAATATGTGACAAAAAAGTAAAAATATTTAATTATAATTAAAGTTTATTAATGTGAATATAAGCAATATGCGATACTCACGAATGCAATTTATGCTCTGCCTCATTGACTACTGAAGAATTACAATACATGAGATATATCTTCAGGTAGTCCATCACAAATGACTGACGATTATCGCGAAACACTTCTTCTGAAGGCGTGAAACTGTGGCAATATGTTTCTTGCCCTCGAGGTGTTCTGTAACTTGAGTTCGCAGTTCAGCCATGATTGCTTTCCCACATACTTGGCAGAACAGAACGCTTCCAACAGCAGTAAAATTATATTTAAATTCTGCAACATACTGCTGCAGACGATAACTTGCAGTTCTTTTTACTTTAGGCATCGTAGAACTGCCTTACACTTCACAGTGCCGGAAATGAAATGCATGTGAGTGACACTGGTTTCAGGTAGCTGGGGGGGGGGGGGGGGGGGGGGGAGGTTTAGGAAGTGGTGCAATATGGCTATGGACAAGGAAATCCCTGGCTTCCACAGTGAGTGGCACGGGGCGACAAGTTGAAAATAACACAGTTGCAAGCTGACATACGCTCTGCATGAAGATTAGATAGCTCACAGGTTCTTCCCCGTTGAAGTAACACAGAACAAAAATGCAATAAACTGAAAGATCTAGCATGCTGATATTTAGCCTATTTTCAATTTTGAAAAAATAGGCTTATGAGATCACCTTTTGTCCGTGTGTGTGTGTGTGTGCGCGCGCGCGCGTGTGTGTGTGTGTGTGTGTGAGGTGTGTGTGTGTGTCCCCCTAATAAAATCTAAACGGCTGGAGCGATTTCAATGAAACTCGGTAAGTTCATAGCACTATTCCGGACGACCTCGACCGTGCCCTTCAAATTTTGTTATGTCTCACCAATCCAACATGGCGGCTGTGCGAAATATTTCACCAGCATTCAATATCTCCGAAACAATTCCCGATATCACCCTGGAATTTTTTACGGTGATAAAGGAAACTACTAGATGTACACCTATGTATCTTTTGAAAAACTGATAACTACAAAATCAACATGGCGGCCACGCGAATTTGCGACTTTTAAATAGACGTTTCTCGCGATTTAACCAACCAAACGCAATAAAACTTGGTACAGTATATGTTTATTCACATTGTAATGCACCGACATCTAACATCGTTCAATTGTTTTCATAACCACAAAATGGCGGATGTGCGAAATATTTCACCGGCATTCTATATCTCTGAAACTATTAGCGTTATCACCCTGAAATTTTGTACGGAGATAAAGGGCACTACTGGAAGTTCATCTATAAGACTTTCAAAAACCGGTTAACTACAAAACGAACATGGCGGCCAAGCAAATTTGAAAATTTTAAATAGACATTTCTCCCGATTTAATGTTCCAAACGCAATGAAATCAGGTACAGGAATTGTTTATACACATTTTAATGCAATGGTATCTAATTTAGTTCAATTGTTTACATAACCTCAAGATGGCGGCTGTGCGAATTTGAAAATTAAGTTTTCATTTCTTGTGTCGTAAACATGCCTTCGAAGTGAAAGTTTGAATAATGAACCTACGCAATAATTTTCCTTTAATGGTACATGACTCTATGGCCAATACATTTGACAATCCAACATGGTGACCATCCGAAATATTTAGACGGCTCTGAATATCTACGAATCTATTATAGCAATCAAACTGATATTTTTTATGTTCATAGGGGCTATGAACTTAAGTTCACCTATAGGACATTAAATAACCTGGTGATCACAAATCCAACATGGCGGCGACGCGAAGTATAAATATTCACATGGACGTTTCTCGCAATTTTACCATCCGAGTGCAGTGAAACTTTGTACAGTAAATCCTAATACGAATGTTAACCCACTGGCATCTAATTTATTTCAATTGTTTCCATGACCACAAGATGGCAGCTGTGCGAAATTTTAAAATCTCTTTGTTACTTCTTGTGTCCTAATCATGCGATTGAAGTTTGAATGCTACACGTACAAAATAATCTTCATGTAACAGTACATAACTCTAGGACCTACATATATAAAATCCAACATGGTGACCGTCCGAAATATTTAGTCGGTTCTCAATATCTACGAATCTATTACAGCAATCAAACTGAAATTTTGTATGTTGATAGTTGCAATTAACATAAGTAGGTTATATGAAAATATGCTGTATAGTTCTTCACGGAACTACTTGTTTTAATGTAAATATTACGTCTTTTTATGTGCTAATAAGTGAAAAGCAGGAATTTATGTATTTATAGAAAAAATGCTTAAAATATGTATTTACATAAGGAAATATGTATTTACTTAAAAATCCGAGCCCTAGTTATAACACAATCAATTTTCATGTTTTATTCTGGCCCTTTCTTCTTTCTTCCCAAAAAACTCTCATATACACACTATGCTTCCTCTTTCTCTCCTCCGGCCAATTCTTTCCCGGTTGTCTCTCTTTGGGAGTTAGCTAAAACATCTGTTGTCTAAGTCTAATTGATTAACTACGATAACTATACTTTTCAAACTAATTTACGACCACCTCGTGGCGCAATGGCTAGCATTGTTGGCTGTCACCCCCGAGTACCGGGTTCGATCCCTGGCTCTGCCAAGAAGTCTTGGTATGGTCTGGTACGGGGTCTCCCAGCCTCGTGATGCAAAATGGGAACCTGCCGGATGCTATAGCAGGAGGAGGAGTGAAAAGGAACTGCCCATCCTACCACACGCAAGCTCCGGCTCGGGATGCCTGGTTAGTGACCAGTCAAGGGCTCTAATTCAGTTCGCCTACGTCCCTGGAGGCGATATGGCAGTCTTCTTTAAAACTAATTTATAATTCATACTCTTATTTCAGTGCAGCTATGACCTCCCGTGACCGTTTAGCAAGTTTAGATTTCAGTGAAATGATGGAAGATTTCAGCCGGGAAAAGAGTCGCAAAGTAACATTTTAATATTTCATAGTTTAAATAATCTTCTTTATGGGGACTTAAAGGATTCTTTTATATTATTAAAAGAATGTACTGTAGTGTATTCAAAATATTGTAACCATTCTTTATTTCATTATTATTACAAAACTATTTTCCATGATTTGATATGTGTTTTATTTTCCATTGTTGTGGGCCCAATCTTATGATATATCGCCCAGAGCCCCGCAAGGCCTGGATCCGCTACTGGATTTGAACGTGTGCTGTAGGGTTCTTTTGCGGGTAGCGGGAAGACGGTACGTTTCCAAACACAAGTTCCTATGCTAAACTTAACCGCCTTGGTCCTCACTACAAGCCCCCAAAGTCTTGGTTGGTTGGTTGGTTCCTTAGTTTAGGGGCTGCGACATCGCGGTCATGTAGCCCCGTGTACTTTGGCTGTGTGTAGAATCTGTCTGATAACCGGTGTTAATTGTGATGGCGGTATTAGTGTGTGATATCTGTTTTTAATTCAACAAGGACTGCAGACATTGAATTTCAAGTAGTTGATAATTTGGCCACCGTCAACGACTACTAGTTCAGAACTTGGCTACTAGTCGGCTGCTGGCGACCAACGTAGGTACCTAAGAGCGTTGTTTAACCTCAATTTAGCTTCACACAGGTGTAATTAGTGGAAGGTTCTTTAACATGCCATAAATCTATGACATGGGACCGCTGGCTTTACTTTCCCGCCGAAGGAAGGCAAACTGAGGGATTTTAACGCTCTTAAAAAATCCGACGATTTCAGCCGGGTTTGAACCCGCGATCTTGGGCATAGCAGCTCAGCATGCTACTAACTACGCCACCAAAGCCCCCCCCCCAAACTCTATTATAGGAATTTAGATACATCCTGTATATGACACTGATGCCCTTTCTCTAGTGGCTAGCATGCTTGGCTTCTCGGAGGTCTGGATTCGATTCCCGGTTCTGCCGAGAAATTCAATTCTGGTTTGAGGACAAGTGAGGCACAAAACTGAGAAGAGGTGGGTTCGTTTTTCACCTCAACCATCCTGGAAGAGGTTTCCCACTTCTACTCCAGACAAATGCCGCGAGATGGTTCCTAACTTAAGACTACGGCCATCTCCTTTCCAATCCCCCCAGGGGCTCACATCTAGTGAGACGTGGGTTGGCGACCACGGGACCCCAGCTGAGTCCGGCATTGCTTCCACTTACTTGTGCCGGTTTCATCTCTGTCTTCTTTCCTGTCGACCTCACTTGGTCAACTCTTGTTCTCTTCCGACCCCGACAGTATTAGGGTATCCGAGGCCTAGGGAGTCTCTTCCTTTCCCGCCTTAATTGGCCATTGTCTCATCTTTTCTGATACCCTCCTTCTGCGAGGGGTCAGCCTTACTTTTCTTTTCATGTTATCTCCTGCCTTCTGGTCAGGGCCCTCAAGGAGGCAGGGTGTATGTAGCCCCACCACTTCTGGTACACCCTGGATATTGCTACACCCTCAGGGGCTCACGGCTGGTGAGTTCGGGAGTTGGCGACCCCAAGGGATTCCTGAGCTGGGTCCGGTTTACCCCTTTTGTCCCTTACCTGTGGGATGGACCCTCTCCTCTTTCACTTTCCTATCTGCCTTTCATGGCTCTCCTTCCTTCCAAGTCCCTCAGTCCACATTCTTCGAGGTTTGAGGGCATTTCTTTTCCTCCTGTCCGTTATTTGCCTTATTCTCCTTTTGTTTTCCATTTATTCTTCTAGTCTATAAGTTAGTAGTTAGTTCTTAGTTATAGTTTGCATTTCATCTTCACGATCACCCAAACCATTAGGGGCCGATAACCTAGATGTTAGGCCCCTTAAAACAACAATTATCATCATCATCAACCTTTGCAATCCTCACCTGAATTACAAAGACACACACTAATACAGCCATCGCAATAGGACCGGTTATCAGACAAATTCCACAGGTTACCAGACATAATGTCCACGATTAGAATGTCCAGGTACAAGGATATCCACGCCTTTTGGTCCAGGTCTTAAATGGCCAGGTTTTTTGGTCCATTGGTTTTTGGTCCCCATGTCAAAAAGTCCAAGAGTACAAAACGGCTGAAGGTCAAAATGTCCAGAGTGCCAAACGTTCAAAGTGGGAAATATCCAGAGTACAGAACGTCTAAAGTGACAACCCTCCAGGACTTAAAACATCACTTGGCTTGGAGTTGTCGGGCGCGTCAAGTGCGGCTGACTGGCAATGTTTAAATCTGAAATTTAGCGTACAATGGCAGATATTCCAGAAATCATTGATTCACAGAAGGGAAAACCACTACTTTCATTTCGGAAATTTGTAAATTACCAGCACGATTTCAATAATCAAACAACCAAAAATTACTGGAGGTGCAGTTTAAGAAGAATATGCAACGCTGCCACCCACACCAACCCAATGTGACATATCATTTCAAAAAAGAATAGTTAAGAAAGAGTTGAAAAAAATAATAATCCTGTCTTAATTAACATGAGGATATTTTGAACGGAGATTAAATATCCCTGGACAGTTTGTTTCTCTGGACATCATTATTTGTTGTCATTTCGGACGAGGTGCAAACATCGCCCGTCATTTTGACACTCTGGACATCATTAATTGTGGTCATTTTGAACGGGGTGCATATATTCCTGGACATTTTGTCACTCTGGACATTTTGGTTTGGTGGACATTACTGCTTGTGGTCTTTTTTTTGTCATGGTCTCTTCGGCTGTGGACTTTATGAGGTACAAGGAATTCCACACTGACCCAAGGCATGAGGCTACATGACCACGATGTCGCAAAGCCACTAAATCAACACCAACACCAAGGTAAGGCAAACAGATGTTGAAACTCTTGCACATGACTCACTAGAAGCCAATTAAAAACGGACGTCATAGGATTACAGTCACTCATAATTATGTTAAAAACATAATGAGGCATATCGCTCAGTTGTTTTCATACCACTGATATCCTTATCGAAACTTATTGCAGACTGGAGCTCAAGACATAGGTCTCACATTGAACTGACAACCATTTACGAGCAATTTTCTTGAACATATTTGGTCAACGTGTCGATCTACTAACCCCAAGCCTGCAGGTTCGCTCCTGGACGTGGTAAGTGATTTTTGAAAGACGGCAAAAATTACGACATCATGTCATACGATGTTGGCATGTCAAAGAACCCATTTGAATTCAGTAGGCCGTGTTCATAAAGGCAAAATTAATCTCGAGAATTTCCGCCAACACAAAGTTCCTCATTTCTCTACTAGAAAGTGCTATAGTGTTCAAGGAGCTTAGATATCTAACCTCCTTGACTTTCACAGGGCTTCAAGGAACAACGAAATTCGACATGCAAGCTACCCTTTGGTCGTCAAATAACAAAGCTTGCACCCGGCATCCGAGGCCATACAATATTAATATATTATTTTATTCCTAAGAAACGCAAAAATAATTGTATATAAGCGATGTGTGACATTGGAATAGTGGAAGGCAGTGGCGTACGGAGGATTTATTTCTGGGAGGTGATTCATTCATACAGTGTGGTAGTTGTGTACAGTATTAAAATTATATTTCGATTATTATGCAGAAGATGATGTGTATCATGCCACAGGGCCGAAAGTACCTTGAATGCTTACATTAAATAAGAATACAGCAAAAGTATGAATATTTAATAAATCATAATTGTTTTCAGCAAATGTGATATACCAGTAATGAATATTTTCACACCAAAGAACGACAACTTGAAGATGATTTATTGTAGGAATATCTGTAATGGGGCCTCCAAACCTTAAAGTAAGCCGTATGCGGTATACATTCCATGTAGCCACATGGTCGACAGTACTCATTCCATCATTTTATTTCTTTGGAGGAGCTATATAATATGTTGTAGTAAATTAAAACCAATGCGACGTAGTAAAGATAATAGAATATTTCCTTTTATATATTTCTTCACATAGCCTATATCTCAATCAATTTTTAATAGCACAATTCATAACCTTCATCTATTCCTTTAAAAAAGCCTTCCTGTCATTGTCTCTCACACCTCTGGAATCCACAGAACAGACACTCCCGCTCGACAAGTCCCAGCAACCCTCACTCAAGCGCTCCAACGCCGCACTGGCCATCTTGCATGTCCTTCTAACATAACAACTCTAGTTCAATCTCACGCCAACTAATAAGAACACTAAACATACCATAGACAGACATAATTATCACAGCCTACAGGATTTCAGGAAACGGGCCTCCAAACCTTGACAGTACCTCGAGTGCTTACATTAAGTAAGAATACAGCAAAAGTAAGAAGATTTAATAAATCATAATTGTTTTCGGCAAATATGATAAAATTCATATTTTCACACCAAAGAACGACAACTTGATTATCATTTATTCTAGGAATATCTGTAATGGGGTCTCCAAACCTTGAAGTAAACCGTATGCGTTATACTTTCAACATAGCCGATAGTACGTCGTGGTACCAATCTCTGCCACAGCGCGCTCATTGTTTCCGTCCCATCCATTTCCGTTTCATTTTTCAAAATCACCCCCACAAAAAAAATTACGGATACCGAGTGGAAAGATGTTACACAAACAATCTCTTTGCATGAAAACTATTTTAATTATATTCTTCAGCAAATTAAAAGATGAAAAAAATAAACAAGAAGTTCAGTAAAGAACATATAGCCTACTTTCTCCTAAATGCATGGGTATTGTTTTAACTCTATGTCCTTTTCAAGGAGTATAATTGAATGTTGGTTGTAGTAGCTTGTTGAAATACAACGCGGTATACGGATATTAAACATGAATATGAGGTGCCCTTTGCTAGTGCTACCTCTGTACAAAATTTCATTCAATTCGTTTTCACCGTGTTTGAATTGATAAGGGGAATCGATTTGCACACATACATTGCCGCTAATTGAAAACTATTGGACTGATGACCTTGTAGCTTGATCAAAGAACGTTTCTCATATAAAGGTATGTTGTTGCAAAATTTGGTAGATATCAGATGATTAGGTTAGTCGTAAATTGATTTAAGCTTTGAACATTTGGGTGGCCGCCATTACGTTTTCGTCAAGATGGCGGCGATATAAAATATGACACTGAGGTGCCCTTTGATAGTGCTACCTCTATACCAAATTTCGTTCTATTCGGTTTCACCGTGTTTCAATTGATAGGGGGAATCGATTTGCACACACACATGGCCGCTATCTGCAAACTATTGGGCTGATGACCTTTTAATTTGGTCAACAGATGCTTAACACATAAAGGTATGTTGTTGCAAAATTTGGTAGAGATAACATGATTAGGTTAGCCGTAATTTGATTTAAGCTTTGAACATTTGGGTGGTCACCATTACGTTTCCGTCAAGATGGTGGCGATATAAAACATGACACTGATGTGCCCTTTGCTAGTGCTACCCCTGTACCAAATTTCGTTCAATTCGGTTTCACCGTGTTCGAATTGATAGGTGGGGGGACAGACATTCAGAGTACACACACTCACACACAGACAGATACACAATTTTTTGGCCCTGTGTAGATCTCATGAGACTACTATCATTTTTTGCAAAAATCGAAAGTAGGCTAAGAACAACAACAACAACAGCTTCCCTCCCAAATCCTTCCTCGTATAAAAGTACACACACCAGACATCACACTGACACAGGTTATCAGAAACTTCTACACACACCAAAGTAAACGGGGCTACAAGACCATGATGCCGCAAAACTCCTAAAGAATAAACAAGAAAAACAACAACAATTGACTCTACCGCGGATCAAGGTCAACGAATAATAATCGCTGTATTCGAGTGTTGAAATTTGTGGTGTTATAATAGTACATTATGCAACGAGCCTATAATGGCAATAATTAAGACACGAGTATGTTTATATCTGTTGAGATTCAGTGACTTGAATTTTGTGATCGGAGTGCAAGTGCTGGGTATGATATCTCTGTTTTCCAAGTTCTTTGACCGACCGACGCATGCGCTCTGTGTGCTTGGCGATGCCATACATATTTTTGATATCATATGTTTACAGCCTGGTCGATGAACACCAGCGTTCAGTCAAACTGTCACCGAAGTCGTTTGAAAGCAGTGCGCTGTGTAGAAATTGGAGTTGGGGATATTAAGGTATTAAGGTATTTCTTGTATCATATTCGCCAGTTTATTTACACGAACATGTGGACGGTGCACTTTCCATGTCGGTAATTTACATAGACATGTTGGATTTTGAGCGTATGCGCGAAGGTATCCTACCTAATTGGTCAATGAATGAGCTCTGATTGGCTGGAGAAACTGTATCATAATGAAAAACAGTGCTATAATGACCATCATTATGATACAGTTTTCTGACACATAATGTTTACATATATAATATCTTCGATTGCAAATACACACTAGAGATGCTTAACATTATAACGCGTGAATAGTTGTAAATCTATAAATACCAAAAAACGAAGTAAAAAGATTTCAACCTGCAGGGATTTGAACCACAAACCCCCAGGCTATGAGCCCAGGTCACTGCCATTACGCTACGGTTGCGCTACGGTATTGCTTGGTAATCAACTGGTTTAGTATAACTGTATCATATTTTGTATTGAAATCTACGATTTCATTAGCGTTTTCTGCCGTTTCTATAAATCATTTGATACTTAATATGTATTAGTAGCATCACCCGTCGCGGCTTCGCCTGCGAATATTATAGTTGTAAAGAGTACAATTAACAACGTCTCAATTATGAATGCTGTGACTTATTTATAATTTAATTTTGAATTAGAAATAATAATATGGTTTTCAAATATATCAAATAAATTTTTGATTGCTCTGTTTTGTATCATTGGTCGTCAAATATTATCATTCCTGAAAATGTGGCAGTAATTTGACTGGCGCCAGATGGATTTGGCGCGTAATATAAGAACTGCAAGTCGCCTCCGTAGCGTAGCATGGTTAGCTGCCGCCCCGGAGGTCCTGGGTTCGATTCCCGGCTCTGCCACGAAATTTGAAAAGTGGTATGAGGACTGGAACGGGGTCTACTCAGCCTCGGGTGTTCCAAATGAGTAGAGGGGGTTCGATTCCCACCTCAGCCATCCTCGAAGAGGTTTTCCGTGGTTTCCCACTTCGTCTTCGGGCAAATGCCAGGATGGTACTGTACCCGTAATCCACGTGGTCTTACCTGTTGCAATCCGATGGAAAAGCTGGATCGTAGATTCTAGAAGTTCCCGGCTGAAATGACCTCTGAAAAACCTACCAACTAGGATCAACCAGGGATCAGGATACGTCGATATTAAAGAATGCGGTACGAAGATGCCAGTGGTGTATAAAATTACGATGAAACGAAGCTCAAAAGAACTCGAACAAGAGACTCTAAAATAAAGTAAAAATATCTCGGGCGTTAAGTTTAAGCAAACTCAAGAAAAAACTACCCACTGGTCCTCCTAACGCACTCCCCTTTTCTGATATAAAACACCAGTCGTTCTAAGATTCTTTTAAAATTAAATTCAATTTATTGACTGATTAATGATGAATGTCCGTCAATTAGACACAAAATTAAAGAAAAGCTCCTTTAGATCAAATGATGAAAAATATAGTTTTAAATAAATGCCTACAATAAGGCCCCATCTTACTGCTCATATCATCCGCTGAACAAATAACAAGAAAAATACAATATTACATTATGTACTGATGTTATACCCTTATTAAAGATTTATACATATTTTACATTTTATATACCAGTTATATCCTTAATTAGGATTTTGTTCGAAACGCTGCCTATCTTCATTCAATTTTACAAGTATGTTTCATGGTTATCATTTTCTTAATTCGTTGTATTCAACAATCAATTAAGATAATCGAATAGTATTACAAGTTGTGAAAATAGTTTATTAACTATTTATATGCTTCAAAGAATGCAGTATATTTTTGCTAAAATTACTGAAATATCACATGTATTATGTTGCATGAATTAATTAAAGTTATTCGAGAAGTGGCTGTGTTACTTAAATATGGGTGTCATGATATAAGCAATTTATCTCCGGCAAGTCCTACTAGGCAAGAATAAAACGTAGGGCAACTTGAATGAAACAAGCATATAATAAAAACATTCGTGATTCCAATTCACGATAACTACAACATCATTTCCAAAAAAGTGATAGCTCAAAAGCTAATTTCACTCTTACTAAAACGCAATGACAACGTTAACGTCTTCTCAAAAGACTACAAGTACAATATACAACATTAATATTGACCATCCAATGATGTCAAATATTCGCTTCACTAACACAATAAATCGTATGCACAAAATTGCAATACCTCAATTCAGCTTTCCAAAGCTGTCAAGAATTAATCCCAAACGTTATTAAACTTAAAACCTTTCAAAAATTGCTCTGAAAATATCATGCCCTATCATTGACGAATATAGAAATGCCACAGATTACTTCTATTCTAACTTCATTAAACAAGAAGCAACAATTTGTTAGATAAATTGTATTATCTATTTCCATAAATTATCGTCATTTAAGTCTACGACAAATTTTGATATACTAGTTTGAACTGTTAAATTTAGTTCACAATTCCAATATATTTATATATATTTATTTCCATAAAGACTTATATATGAGAGAAAAACTTGTAAATAGACACTAGCAAAAATAGTCGTTTCAGTTTCGCCTATCCAAACTCGAAAAATGGCTCAACTACTCAGAAGAAAACACGTGAGACTTACACCATGGAAAGGAGTCTATTATCATATCAATAGATACACGCAAAACATTAAATCAAACGATGATCTATCCAAGAGTCTTCCCAAAAACGAATTGAAATAACACAAGCAAAAACTGAACGAACAAAAATATTTCATTTAAAGAAAAATCTTTAATCAAAAAGAAATATGAAAGTAGGCTGCAAATGCCTTGGCAATCAATTCACAATTGTTTTCGCTGGACGATTTCCATAAATCCATAACCATGGAAAATAACGATGAAAATGCACTATCATTTCTAAAAGAAAGAATCTCTACTAGAATGTCATAAGTCCAAATGAATAGTATCACTGAAATATTTTTGGAATAGTTCAAGTGCACGAGTGTGTGGCCATCTTCTTCCTAATTGCTATTCTTATACAAAGATATCGTCGTCTTGGTCCTAATTATGCTGCAGATATCTTCTCAACAAAATTGAATGCTTGGTTTTATTTCCAAAATTTTCAAAATAAAAGCAACAAAGTAATGCTCTAAATAGCATCACGTTTACTGTTAACTACACAATAAATTGCACTCTCCGACAGAAATGATAAAAAAGAACCAGATCTAGTCTTCGAATGAATTTCATACTAATTAATAAAATATTCGTGAAAAGTATCGAACTAAAAGTGACAAGGTCTACTGTCTACAAGAGAAGAAAAGTTTTCCAGCTACCTTGGGCGAAGTTCTGGTTGAGATTGAATAAAGTATAGGAATATACATTCCTTTCAGGAACTGAACCATCATCCCTGAGTAGTTCATGGCTGGAGCTGCAAGTCGCCGAACCAACTTCCTCCTAACTCGAAAACTACTGGCTACGAAACGGAGTTCCTGCATATCGCTTGTACAAGGCTCCCTCGACGTTATCAGTAAAGTAGTTTCCTTTGTTTGGAGTTGTTTCTTCATTTTTGGCTACTTTAAAATCACTGGATCAGAACTAACGTTCCCCAACGTTTCTTTCTCTTCATTGTAGTGTGAAAAAGAATGTCACTCTAAATGATCAACTCTGCTTCTGCATTACATTCCTGCACGGTATGTTTAGTCCATCATTGCTACGACAACTAGGTTCTCACAATAAAATCCAGTTGTAATGTTCTTGATAATATTCATGCTTTCCTGCATTTCAAATAAATACGTATTAGATTTCCATATCGAAGAGTCTGTATTAACAAGCCTGTGCAATAGCTAAGTTCACTCAGGTATATTTAATCTCTGGGTTATATCTAACACACCAGAAGTACGGACAACCGCATATTGCTGTGGTAGCAATTCACCCGTCCGATCCGCGCCGCGAGTAGAGAACACTCGTAATACCGCGTGATAAACGGAACTTCCTTACTACAGCGATAACATGTGCACTGCAGAAGTCACTGCACTCAAGTGTCTGTCGTTTCAAAACTGCTCATGCATGACCCAGCTGGCAGTCTACCCAAGATGCATCACTCCCGTATCGAGGTGGACAATCGAACCCAGTCGATTATCGTGACATATATGTATCAAATAGTTGCAGGACCAAGTCAGTGAGCATGACCTGTGCACGTGATCAAGAGTGTGGCGGGATTGTCTATCCATCTCCTTAGTGAATCACAAACTGCGTCTCAAACCTGCACTTCACACTAATGCCAAGCAATAATTCAAAATACGTCTCGCTGTCGTATCAGGGTTCAAGTAAATAGCAAAATACTGTCTCATCCTCCTCCCAACCTAGCTAATAAAAGTGTGCGAATACTTTTATTACACCATTCTAGGTATTCGTCAATGAACAGCATTTTGCGTTTTATTCCACTTTCTTGAAGTACTTTCTGAGGTTCTTCGCATTAAATTTTCCTATTTCCTCGTTCGTGTGGATGTCTAAGACTTGGTAACTATTGTTCCCGTACACTCTGCCTACCTTGTAGGGACCAATGTACAGGCTACTGAATTTTGTGTAAATCGTCCTCGCTGCATTTACGTACGAGAACTAAGTCATTAGTTTCTAGAGGCGGGTTGTAGCGCTTTCCTTCATTTCTTTTCTGCCTTTTTTCCGCCGCATCCATCAGGCTTTCTCGGGCATTATCCACCCTTTCCTGCTCTGACGGTTTAGTGTCTTTGGTTAAGAACTGTGTTATTTCATCCCAAGCTCTTTCTGGCTTTGTGTTATGATGAACTAACACTGGAATATCTCTCAGACTTTCATGATATGTCGTATTTAAGCATGTCTCCATCAGAGGTACATATTTTACCCAACTAGGATGATCTTGAGGGCAGTATAAACGTGCAAACTTGGCAACCTCTGACATTAGACGTTCCGAACTGTTGGACTCAGGATATCTGATGCTGGAGAATACGTGACGTATTCCAAATCTCTCCATAGCGACTTTGAATTCCTGGGAAGTAAACTGTGATCCATGGTCTGAAAGAATTGTTTCTGGTCTTCCGGCTTTTCTGAATACACTCTTGGTTAAGCGACTTATAACTTGTGTTGCTGTTGCGTTCTGCAAGGGGTCTAGGGTGACGAATTTCGAAAACACATCCACGGTAACAAGTAGAAACTGGTTACCCCTGGCACCTTTTGGACAAGGACCAAACAGGTCACAAGCCATCAATTCACGTGGTTTATAAGGAATAATAGCTCTCGGCTCCTCCTTAGATAATGCCGAAGGATATTTGCTTCGCTGGCAACGGTCACAAGACCTAATAACCCTCGCAACGGACTGACGCAATTTAGACCAATAAAATGTCTCCTGAAGCGTTTTCATGGTTTTATCCAGGCCACCATGGCCGATACTATTGTGTGTTAACCAGATCAAAGGTACAGTCAATTTGGGAGGCACTACTATTCTAAGTTTGTTTTTGTGCTTGTCCACATATTTACACACAACTTCTCCACAGAGAGCGAATCTGTCAGAACATCTCCTAGTTGCCTGATAATCCTCATCCGAGTCATCCATATGGCCCTTTAAATATCTGTACATGTTCCTAATTGGAGTGTGTCTCTTCTGTGACACAGCTAACTTGCGTAGCTTTTCCAGGGTTGCCTCGTCTCCCTCCTCCAATTGTACCAAGTTTACTGCTAATTTATTAGAAGGGTTTCTCGAAAGAGCATCAGCAAGAAGGTTGTCCTTGCCTGGCTGATGTCTGATGGTGGCGTTAAACTGCTGTATAAACAGCGTCCACCTCGTCAGACGATCAGAAGACAAATCGGACTGAAGCATGAACTGCAGAGCTCTGTGATCTGTAATTATTACAATTTGATGACCTAGAAGTATTTTTTTCCACTTCTGCAAAGCTGAGACAAAGGCCAGAGCTTCAAGCTCTGTAGTGAAATAATTCTCCTCATGAGGTCTTAATTTCCTGCTGTAAAAATCAATGTAATGCTTATTCCCCTGTTCATCCTTCTGATACAGGACCGCGCTTAAACCTACTCTGGAGGCGTCAGATTCAATATAAAAAGTGCGGCTGAATTCCGGATACTCTAACTTAATGCATTCCTTCAGCATAGTCTTCGCATTCTCGAAGGCCTGCTCAGTTAAGTCCGTCCACTTCCACCGAATATTTTTCTTCAGCAGTTCATATAACGGTGCCATGGTCACTGAGTATCCTGGGCAGTGACTACTCAAAAATTGGCACATCCCAAGGAATTGGCGTAGGTGCTTGATTCTTTTTGGCCTAGGGAATTTTGCAATTTCCTCAATCTTCTTAAGATTGGGATGATAACCGTATTGATCTATGGTATGGCCTAGGAAATTTATACGTTCCTTCATGAAGTGACATTTATTGTAGTTGACCTTAATATTGGCCTCTCGGAGCTCTAGGAATAACTTCCTAAGTTCTTTCAGATGTTCTTCAACATTTACTGAAGCGATGATGAGATCGTCAATGTAGCACGTGACGCTGCGTTTGACTTCGTCAGAAAGCTTACTGTCGAGAGCCCTAATGAGCGCTGGACCGCTATTAATCATACCGAACGGTACGCGACAAAACACGAAGGTTGTTTGGTCAAACAGGAACCCTGTGTACTGCCTGCTGTCCTCGGTAAGTTCTACTTGATAAAAAGATGCTGTTAAATTGAGTACGCTGAAACATGCCTTGCCATTAAATTTCCGTAACAAATCTCTGATTTTGGGAGGTCGGTCCATTTCTAAAAATATCCGGGAATTTATTTTCCTAGCGTCTAAACATAGACGAAGCTCTCCATTGCTTTTCTTTACCACTGTAATAGGATTTAAGTAGGAAGAGGCTTGTTTCTTAATTATTCCCTCTGCTTCCATTCTCTTAATGATCTCCCTGACCTCTTCATAATACTTATCCGGAATGAGATACAATTTGGCCTGGTATGGAGTATCATCGTTTAATCTAATCTGATACTTGAAGTTTTTAATTAGACCTGGCTTATCATCGAAGATATCTGTAAACTCCTCGATCAAGTCTTTGAATTCTTTTTATTTTTCTTCAAATCCCTCGACGTAAAGTGCATAATGCTCTCTTTCTTGCTCGGCCTGATTTATTATATTTTCTAAAACTTCTTCTCTGATCAAATTTTCCACATCCTCATTGGAATCAATATTTTCATGTACTATCTTCCTAATAGTTTTCTCTGGGAACCTGATAATTCTCCTGTCCATGTCAATGGTAATTCTGGCACGGGTAATAAAGTCAATCCCTAGGATTATTTCAAAATTGATATTTTTGAGCACCACAAAAATATGTTCGAAACATCTTTCATTTATACTGAACTTCAGCTGGACTTGTAATTTGCATTTCATCGATTTATCTTGAAATAGTCCTCTCACTTTGATCGATGAAGCTGGCAATGTGGTAAATTGTTGTTCCTTTTCTAATTTCAAAAAGCAATCTTCAGACATGATTGAAATGACCGCTCCCGTGTCTATAAGAGACCTGCAATGTTGATTGCCCACAGAGATTTCAATTATAGGCAATTCAGCACGTTTACTCACAATTCCTTCCATTTCTTCGTATAACAAATCTTCGTCCGTGACCTCATAAACATCTTGTATAATTATGTCAAATGGAGACGGCTGGCTGTTTAATCCTTCCGGGATTTCGAAATTGGCGTTTTTTTCCTGTGAACCCTTTTCATTATCACTAGTGTGATGGCTAGTGTTAGGTTCTGGCTCACTTTCTGTGTCCCTTCGATCCTTCCTTTCTTCACGCCTATCCCTGTCCTTTCTAGACTGTTCTCTATCTTCCTGGTTATGATAGTTTTTGTCTCGATAGTTTTTGTATCTGGCAAACCCTTGTTGACCTCTATTCTGTTGCTGATACTGGCCTTGTCTATCCCTATTATCGTAGTATCGGTTATTGTTCTGATAACCTCGATACCTGTTATTCCTAGGTTGGTATTGTTCTCTTTCCTGATTTCCATTCATATACCTATCATTCCTATTTCTACTTTCGTAAGGTTTATATCTTTCTTGATTACGATCTGTTTGGTTAGGTCTATTCCGGTCTCGATCGTATCCCTGTTGGTAGTTTCCATATGGTCGCTGGTTGTTTCTATCTTCAAATCTTCGACTATACGTCCTACTGTTCCTCATCGGACCTTCCCATCTAGATCCTGTCCTATTTGACCTTTCTGTTTGTTGAGTTTGATCAACGACTACCGCGTTCACGGCCTTAGTTTCCGTCCTTCCGCTTTTGACTATGGTAGGCGACATAGAAGTATGGTCTAACCTACGCAGCAAGTCGTCCATTGCCGCTAAATCCTCTACGCCTGATGAGATTAAATTCCTTCTAACTTCCACCGGTAACTGGCGTGAAATTGTCTCAAGAATTTCCTCCTGTCTCAATGGGGGTTGAAGATATCTAAGGCGGGCTAACTGAGATGTGAAGAATTCAGAATAACTGGTGGGTCCAGTACTACTGTACGTTCTGGAATATACTTCCGCCCTCACTGCGTGTTGTATCTCTATCGACCAGAATCTTTTAATAAATGCTTCCGAAAACTGTTCGAAGTTATCGAAAGTATATCGGAAAGCTCGGAACCAATTTAACGGTGCATCTGCCAGATGCTTCTCAACAATTCGCAGTTCTCTGTCCCTTGCAACATGATGTTCCGCAAAGTGATCTTGTAGATTTCTAATGAATTCTATAGGAGTCAAACCCTCCGTATTTGAAAACTTCTTAATTTTCTCCTCGTAATTCCTCACTATCATGACATTAGATCTGTCATTAGGCGTTGATATCCTAAAATCTCTGGGATTTATTTCTGACGTAGCCTCATTCGGGATCTCTGATCTAGCATGACTCTGTTCTGTTTCATGTGCCTTATTCAACCTCGCTAAATAGTTTCTAGCTGACGTCGTGGTATCCATCCTGTCACTTAAATGGTGTACCGTTCCTTCCCCATCGGAATTTATAGGTTTCCCCAACGTTTCTAATTGTGACTTGATTTCCGCTCTTAATTTATTTATGTCTATGTGATCTATTAACCTGAACGTTTGAAACTCTTGTCTAATATCGTTTAATTCTGATGTTTTCTTTTCACGCTCTGAGTTTAGATCTATCTTAACTTGGTCTACTTTCAGAATTACGCCTTTAATCTGCGTTTCTAAATCCTCCCTAAGAACAGTAACGCTTTCGACCTGCATAGTCTGAACTGAATCGATTCGTTTATCAGTGTCTATTCTAGCCTGGGAAATATCTTGGTTAAGTCTTAATTCTGTTCTGTTAATCTTTAATTCAAAATCTGACTTAATACTTTTAATGACATCTTCATTTATTTTTGTGATTTCCCCCCTTAAGATGGTCACTTGATCGTTGACAATAGCCTTGAGATCGATCTCTATATCCTTTCTCAAGACCTTGTTGTGATCTTCAACCTTTTCTTTAAGTTGGGCCATATCACCCTCTAATTTGGTTAGAGTTTCTTGCGTTGCAGTTGCTTCGTTTGAAAACTGCAATTGCAATGCATCTAATCTATTTTTATTTTCTTTCTGATTACTATCTAGTTCCGATTTAATATTTCTAACATCCTCCTTTATGGTAGAAATACTAGCTCGTATACCAGTTACAATGCCTTCTGTTAGGTTAATTTTAGCCTGAGTGGCATCTATCTTTTTCTCAGTCGAATCTATTTTACTTTCTGTTGAACTTATTTTACCCTGCATTGCATCTAATTTGCCTTGAGTTGAATCTATTTTACTTTCTGTTGAATTTATTTTACTCTGCATTGCATCTAATTTGCCTTCAGTTGAATCTATTTTACTTTCTGTTGAATTTATTTTACCCTGCATTGCAGTAATATCAACTTGAGCTGCATCTAATTTGCCTTCAGTGCTTATGGCTTTTACTTCTAATGATGTAACATTAGATCTAACATGGCTGACTTCTACATTAATATTACTAATGTCAAGTTGAACAAGCCTGACATCGGCTGTCACACTGTCGATGCCAGTTTCTATATCCTCTATCTTTTCTTTTATTTCTTTAGTTTTAGCTGAAATCTTACGATTACTATCTTGAAGATATTTGAGGGACAAGTGCATTTGACTCATGTCTGCCTTCAAATTCTTCCCTACAGATTCCTGAACACCTACAGATTCCTGAACTAATTCAGTATTCTTATTGACAATGGAGTTGATATTGTCAAAACTAGTTTGGCAATTACTCCTGATCTCAGCTAATTCATTGGCGTGACTGCCCATCTTCTCCTGCATTGCCATCAACATATTGGCAATGTCCTCATTTGACACAGCTGTAATGGTAAATACAATTATAGAAAACACACGAATGCAATACATAAATAGCTGATTCTTTTGCTGGAGTTGGGCCGGCGGCCGGCTGCCGGGCGCGCGCGCTCTCCGCCAGCCAACCGAGGTCGAGTCGCTGATAGCGCGCTGGTGGTAACCGTAACGAAGTACATTAATTAATGGTAAAATCACCAGCAAATCATGATTAAAGAACTTACCTATCCACAGGAGATGTTGCGAGTATTCTCCTTCAGCTGACAGGCGTTGTACCGTGTAAATAAATTTTCGTTTACACATTGTAATTCCCTTCAGTTGTGAGGGATATCTGCTGCCGTATATTGTTCTCCAGCTCCACTAGAGTACGGGCAATTGATGTGTACACTATGTATTTTAAATTAACCCACAATTAAACATCAAACGGGCTTAGGTCCATGCTTCGATTATTTACAGTAAACACGCAGGAATAAATACAGTAACACACAATTCCTGAAAAAAAGAACATCACATGTATTAACATTATTCACTGACGACTTTGTTAATTAGAAAGTGGATCGGATCACTCCTTCCCAGTAATAGAAAAAGTATACAGCTAGATGGAACCGATTACAACAACAATTAGAAAGCGAAGATTGCTGTTTAATGGGTACAACTTCCGTATGAATAATGACCGGCTCACAAAGAATGTCTGGAATTTTCTTAAACCAAAGATCTCCAAGTTGAAATGGTTCTTAGATTGTGAGAGATATATGAGGCAGGTGGGCATTACGGAGGATAAAATCAAATACAGGAATAGTTTCAGAAGGATGGTGAAAAGCTATTAGGGTTTTATGGTGAAGGCAGAACACAGATGACGGAAAGTCCCCTTAACAGAGGAGTGGAAGAACAAACTGATAGATGGGCTCAAGAGATACTGGTAAGATGTCAAAGCCGGCAAACGAACAAGACGCAGACACTGAAATGAGAGTGGTTGTTAACACGCAGTCCATAGAGGCTCAAGTCGACGGTTAAAAAAACAAATAGTTCCGTTTCAAACTAAAGAGCCTACTTTTCTTCAAATTGAAGTCTTTAGGGCAAAAACTTGTAGTAGTGTCAATTGGAGAGTTCTGCCCCCGCCCCTTACTTTCATATAAACTTTTGTCGATATCTCCCGAACGCATAATCGTAATTTGTTTTTGACATTGGCGCTATTTTGGAAACGATGAATTTCAGGAAAAAGTTTCTTTGACGTGACTGAAAGGTCCCTAGGCCCTCGAGGCGGAAAGCAAGTTTCAAGTGTGTAGGACAAAACAAAATGATAGCCTACTTTCTCGCGAACAATGGCGATAATTCGCGAACGCCTGGTCGGATTTTAACGAATGAGGTGTCGTAGGACTCGGTCTGAGGCCCTCTTTACTCTGAATGTGTGTTGGTATTTTTCAAAAATTTTGTTTTTCAAAGTAGGCGATAGTTTGAAAAACAAACTTGATAGAATGTTGTCCAATAGTTCAAACGAATGAACTCTATGACCTTTATTTTTTATAATATTTTTTCATGTTTTTTTTTGAAAAATGTCCAATTTTGTAATTCTTATATTTTGGAAACTAGGAATTCTACAAAAATGTTTGATTGATATATATGAAAGGTCCCTACCCCCTCTACCATGAAAATAAATGTCAAGTCTCTAGGACAAAAACTATGCATTTTCAAACTTTTTTTTTACCTTTTTATATTTTTAAAATAAAGAGTGTTTGTAGACAGAGAGCCGGTAGCGCTAGACGTGTGTTACAACGAGGCAATGACGGGCCATGGTGAATACAGGAAATGGCTATTTCGACGGGGCGATGTATGGCAGAACGATAGAACGAGGAATCGCTTTCCGATATTTTTACTATGACAAACGAATAAAGGCGAATATTTTGAAAATTCCTCATGGTGATCTTTAAACATGTTAGTAATAAGATAATTGAGAAATAATAATAATAATAATAATAATGGTATGAGGTGAATGAAAGCGGGAAACGTTTGACAGTTGTCAACAACTTGAAGAAGAACTTGCTTTGTATGTATGTCTGAGTGGCAGTCAAGAAAGAAAAATCTGCTTAGGACCCGCTTGGAGCCTGGCTGGCTGGGTGACAGGATGTGACATGTTATCGCGATTCAGGAATGTAAGCGAGAGCTGACAACAGGCCAATGGGAATTTACAGTCACATAGAGGTCACTGGAAGGTCGAACAATCTGACAACTACGTCAGAGAGATAACAGAGCCACAGCCAATTGCCGGGTAAGAGCGGTGTGGGGAGGGGCAGAGGGCCGGGGAGAGGTGAGGTAATAGAGTATTGAGCTTGTCATTGCACATGGCGCGTCATTCCTGTTTTAACGTTACTGTGTTAACATAGGCTGTGTATTGTCCGTGTTAAACTGTGTGAAAGGTGGATACATTCGTGTGCTCAACACCCAATTAGTGACCCTATTGGATACAATATATATTTGAGGTAAGTGTGGGAATAACACGGTTTAGTTTATTTAATGCTAATTAATGTTTAAATTATTATTGGTTTGTGATTTTATTGATGGATTGTTATTTTTGGTTTAGATAATCTGAATACCTGTTGGGGGTAAAAGAGGACGAGACGGGCAGTCAGGCAGAGACAAACCATTCCACTCGAGCCTAGGAGAAGGGAAAAGCAGAGCTTTTTTACAAAACCCATGTAAGAATTTTTGAAAACTATATATAAAAAACCTGTTTCGTTTTTGTGTCATTTTATTTATTTTTGTTTATGAAGGATGCTATTTGGAATTGATATACTCATGGTGGTTTATTTTATTTCTTTTTTATAGTTTTGGGAAAAACCTTGACCGCTGTTGAAAACCAGGGACGTGTGTGTGTTTGGGATCACTGTTTACCAGGCAGTCTACGGCTGAAAACTTGGGTGAGATTGTTTTTTATAAAAATCATGTCTTTTGCCACTGCTACTGATACATTAACTTGGGAGCCCCTTGAGTCCTGTTTTAAGAAACGTGTCTGCTCTGGCCACTTAGTGATTGTTAGTGAGAGTTTAATCCCAAAAGACTTCATGGAAACATGTTTTGAAATTTTTAAAGAACGAATTTGTGCATCGCAAAGGTTGCATACAGCTTTAAAGGTAAATACACAACTCTTGTGCGATTTTATATATAAAAACAAGGACGGTGAGCTTAAAAAACATTTTATATTGGTAGTAAAATGCAACAGTTTTTGATAGCTGATAATCTGAAAGATTGGTATCAAAGCCATGTCATGCCTTGCTATCAAAATTTAATAAACTGCAACAAGGATCCAGTGGTTTAGCATTAGACAAAATCCATTACCTGCAAATCAACATTTGTCATTTCAACCCGTTGAATGCTGGGTGTAGCTTTATTAAAACACCACCAGCAATAGCTTCGAAAAAGGCTGTGGTCAATATAAATAATCGTGACATCAATGTTTCCTGTGGTCTGTGGCTGCATATTTGCAGCCGGTACATCATGATGGTTGTTGGTCGGGAAAGTACAAGGCCAAGTTTGAAGAATTAAAACAAAATTCAAATTTAACTCGAGTATCGTTCCCTATGGACTTAACCGAGATCCATAAGTTTGAACAAGATTACCATGACTTTTCGTTCATGGTGTATGGCCTTAACGGTAATGAGATTGTGGGTCCTCTTTATGCCACAAAAGAACCGAAACGACACCACATTCATCTTTTATAATTGTCTGAGGGAGAGGTGAATCACTATTGCCTAATTAAAAGCCTGAGTAGATTGCTAAGCAGTCAAGTGTCCAAACATAATGGTAAAAAGCACATTTGTGATCGTTGTTTGCAATATTTTCAAACCCCTACGCTTTTGGAACGTCATAGGGGAGATTGCGTTTCTCAAGAAGCGGTGAGATTGATATTGCCAGAAGGGGATAAGGCTGTGTTGAAATTCAAGAACTTTCATAAGCGTGACACTGTCTCTTGTGTGGTGTATGCAGATTTCGAAGCCCTCACCACACCCATGGCATGTGAACCAGATCCCACCGTCAGCTCAACCACACCCATTCAAAAACATGAGCCCTTTGCCATAGAGTTTTATAAATCCCGTGAGGGACCAGATTGTGCCAGATGGTTTTTTGATGAACTTGTAAAGTTGGCTCATCATGTACAGGAATTACTGGACCACCCAGTACACATGAGCCTAACTCAAGAACAGCAGCAGCAGTATGAGCATCCCACGACATGCCATATTTGCGAATAAGCCTATTTTAGGCAGAGAGGAAAATGTCAGAGACCACTCGCACTTTACGGGAGAGTTTCGTGGAGCTACGCACAGTAAATGCAATTTAAACTTTCCAGCTCCTCGTTTTATCAGTGTCTTTTTCCACAATCTGGCGAATTATGACATTCAGTTTTTGATTCGTGAATTGGGTCATGTCAACAAGGTCTCATTTTCAATTATCCCCCAAAACCATGAGCGTTTTACAGCCCTGACATGGCGGCTAGGCGGCTTTAGCATTCGATTTTCGGATTCCTTTAAGTTTATGGCATCCTCGCTAGACAGTCTTGTGAATGGCTTGAATGAGGAGGAATTAAAAAACACCAGAAAGCATTTTGAGAATCCTGAGCAATTTCAATTGTGCATTCGGAAAGGTATATTTTTCTAAGATTTCTGCAACAACTGGGACGTGTTAAAGCAAAACAAACTCCCACCACTAGACAAATTTTACTCGAAACTAACACGCAGTACAGTTTCCGATGAAGACTATGCACATGCATGTCAAGTTTGGCGAGTGTTTGTTATATAACACGCTAGGTAAATAGGCTATGCATTACCTAAAACTGGATGTATTGCTGCTCACCGATGTGTTTCGAAAATTCCGTGAGTTGTGTCAACACATTTATGGTCTCGACCCGGCTCACAATTATACGAGTCCTGGGCTCTCGTTCGAAGCTGCATTGAAATACACTCAAGTGGAATTGGATTTACTCACTGATGTAGACATGGTTCTATTCTTTGAAAAGGGCATTCGCGGTGGCTTTGTGTCGCTTAACCAACGCCATGCCGAAGCGAACAATGTCTACATGCCTGATTATTCACCAGACAAACAAAAATCGTACTTAATGTACTATGACGTGAATAAGTTGTGTGGCTACGCCATGAGTCAGCCTTTGCCCTATGGGGAGCTTTCTTGGCTGACAGAGAAACAAGTGTCAAAATTTGATGTGAACATGGCTAGCCAAGAAAAAGGCCGTGAATATATCTTAGAAGTGGATATTGAATATCCCTCATCCTTGTATGATGAACATGCCAATTTCCCATTCTGCCTTGAGAAAATGGTTCCCCCTGACAGTAAAGTGAAAATTGAAAATCTCATGGGCACACTTTACAATAAAAATCGGTATGTGCTGCTTATCCAAATGTTGGTGCAATGCCTAGCCCAAGGCTTGGTGTTGAAGAAAATCCATAGGGGTATTTCCTTTACTCAAAAAGCATGGCTTGAGCCATACATGCGACTCAACACAGAGCACCGACAATTGGCAACACACCAGTTTGAAATTATTTTTTTAAAATTAATGAACAACTACATCCATGGAAAATGTCCGCAAATACCGTGACATCAAATTGGTCAATGTCTGGGAAGGACGTTACGGTGCCCGGCGGTACATTGCCAAGCCAAATTTCAAATCGATCAACATTATCGATGAGGATTTGGTGGCTCAGCGGTCTAGCTGTATGCCTCTCACCAAGGCGGTCCGGGTTCGATTCCCGGTCAATGCATGTGAGATTTTCGAAGTGAAATGCCATGTCCTGTGGTTCGGATTCCACGTAAAAAGGAGGTCCCGTGGCTCATAATCTCAAGATTAACGGTCACGTTAAACTCCAAGCTACCTACCTACCACTATTGAAGTGAGTAGGACCAGTGTGACCATGGATAAGCCCATTTACTTGGGCCAAGTAATTTTGGACTTTTCCAAATCGGTCATGTATCGATTCGACTATGAGTTTGCCAAACGCCATTTTGAAGACGTCTCTCTTTTGTATATGGATACGGACTCATTAATTTACCACATTCGCCACTGCAACCCCTATGACGTCATTAGGCAGCATAGTGACTGGTTCGACACCTCTTCGTATAGCGCTGACAACGTGTTTCAGCTGCCTATAATAACAAGAAGAAAATGGGCGTTTTAAAAGATGAATGCCATAATTCCGTTATGACGGAATTCGTAGGTTTGGCCTCGAAAATGTATGCTTATCGCACACTAGACTGTAAGGAAGCCAAAAGAGCAAAAGGTGTTGGTAGGGCAGTGGTGAAATCGCTTCGTGTAGATGACTACCTGGCAGTTTTACGCACTGGCAAAGCTATGTCCCATACACAGTACAGGTTACCATCCAGCAACCATCATTTGTATCTTGTGTAACAGAGAAAACGCACACTTGCCTCCATGGATACCAAACGTGTGTGGGCTGATGACCTGCTTACCAGCCTACCCTGGGTTTATGATCGCAAGGAGGAGGAGGTATGATTTTTCTGTTTGTTCGTTTAGGGACATGGCTTTTTTTTGTAATTCGTAGATTTAGTATTTTGTAAATATTGGTTTTTAGCCTATTTTCAATTTTGAAAAAATAGGCTTATGAGATCACCTTTTGTCCGTGTGTGTGTGTGTGATTCGTGTGTGTGTCCCCCTCTAATAAAATCTAAACCGCAGGGGCGATTTCAATGAAACTCAGAAAGTTCATAGCACTATTCCCGGCGACCTCGACCGTGCCCTTCAAATTTTGTTACGACTCACCAATCCAACATGGCGGCTGTGCGAAATATTTCACCAGCATTCTATATCTCCGAAACTATTACCGATATTACCCTGACATTTTCTATGGTGATAAAGGGAACTACTATAAGTTCACTTATGTGACTTTTGAAAACCTGGTAACTACAAAACCAACATGGCGGCCAAGCGAATTTGCGACTTTTAAATAGACGTTTCTCGCGATTTGTCCAACCAAACGCAATGAAACTTGGTACAGTATATGTTTATATACATTGTAATGCACCGACATCTAACTTCGTTCAATTGTTTACATAATGACAAGATGGCGGATGTGCGAAATATTTCACCGGCATTCTATATCTCTGAAACTATTAGCGGTATCTCCCTAAAATTTTGTACGGAGATAAAGGGCACTACTGGAATTCCATCTATAAGATTTTCAAAAACCGGTTAACTACAAAACGAACATGGCGGCCAAGCGAATTTGAACATTTTAAATTGACCTTTCTCGCGATTTAATGTTCCAAACGCACTGAAACCTGGTACAGGAAATATTTATACACATTGTAATCCACTGGTATCTAATTTAGTTCAATTGTTTACATAACCTCAAGATGGCGGCAGTGCGAATTTTAAAATTAAGTTTTTATTTCTTGTGATGTAGTCATGCGATCGAAGTGAAAGTTTGAATAATGAACCTACGCAATAATTTTCCTTTAATGGTACATGACTCTATGGCCTATACATTTAACAATCCAACATGGCGACCATCCGAAATATTTAGACGATACTGAATATCTACGAATCTATTTTAGCAATCAAACTGCATTTTTGAATGTTCATAGGGGCTATGTACTTAAGTTCACCTATAGGACTTTAAATAACTTGGTGATCACAAATCCAACATGGCGGTGACGCGAATTATAAATATTCACATGGACGTTTCTCGCAATTTAACCATCCGCGTGCAGTGAAACTTGGTACAGTAAATCTTTATCCGAATGTTAATCCACTGGCATCTAATTTATTTCAATTGTTTCCATAACCTCAAGATGGTAGCTGTGAAAATTTTTTAAATCTCCTTGTTTTTTCTTGTGTCTTAATTATGCGATTGAAGTTTGAATACTACACGTTCACAATAATCTTCATGTAACAGTAAATTCTAGGACCTACATATATAACATCCAACATGGCGACCATCCGAAATATTTAGTCGGTTCTCAATATCTACGAATCTATTACAGCAATCAAACTGAAATTGTGTATGTTGATAGTGGCAATTAACATAAGTAGGATATATGAAAATATGCTGTATAGTTCTTCACGGAACTACTTGTTTTATTGTAAATAGTAGATTTTCTAAATAGTGGCAATTCACTTAGGCATTTTGCTCTTTAAAAAGTTCTGAGCAACCTTATTTTTTAAAATTTTTGATTGGGTTAGGAATTTTGAAATTCCTCATGGTAAAGGGTAAATAGTTTGATTTTTTAAGCTGTACAAAAGTGTTATTTGATTTTTGTGTAAATATTCAATGAGTAATAGTATTTTTAGTAACTTTACTGTGTAGTATTTAATTTTTTTGTAATGTAAATTATAAATGGTAAAATAAAAAAGTTCTTTTGGGATAAGTGTGCATGTCGAGAATGTGCTTTTAGGAATAAATAAAGTGGTTGTGTTTGTTCCCAAACACAGGTGTGAATGTATGAGTAGAGAGAAAGCTGGTGTGTATGTATGACCAGAGCAAACACGGTGAGGTAAAAATTAATGCATATAGCAAATAGTCATTTTGTTTTCAATAGTTCTTGTTTTTTGTTTCAAATGTAGCGGTCAATAGACATTATTTTTGTAAAACAGTCTCACGTGCAGTAGTCGTAGACCTCCACGTTTACAGAATCCCATTAACTCACTGCATTATCATCATGGTCAAGCAATCACATTAACGTCATTGACAAAAATGAACTTTCAACATACACCAAATGGAATAAAAATGTGAAAACAGCAAAAATGGAAAATCCATGTTTCAATATCAGCAACATTCTAAAACGTTAAACTGTCATTTTAAAAACTGGAAATGTCTCATGTGTGAAATATAAAATTCAAAAAACTTCAAACGGACATTTAAAAAAAGTGTAATCAACAAAATGAAAAAAATCCATATCATCAAAAACGCAAAACTTCAAACTGACATTTTTAAAATACTGTAAATTGAAACTGGCAAATTGCATTGTGTGAAAATGTGAAAATGAAAAATCAGCCCATCAACATGATCTCCTTCTTCCTCCTCGCTTTTTCCCGTTACGCGGGGTCGGCTTTCTTAATCCTGAGGCGCCACTCATTTCTTTGTAAAGCATCATCAGCAGATAGGCCCAATACTCTCATGTCCCTCTGGGCATTCGTCATCCATGTTGTTAGAGGTCTGCAGCTCCCTCTCTTTTCTATAGCCATGGAGAGGCACTTCTTCACTACATGATTCTCCGGTCTTCGCATAACATGCCCATACCACCTTAGCCTGGTTTCTAAAAGTTTCTCTGTTATAGGCGCTACTTTGAACTGCCCAGCACATGTTCATTACGGATTTTATCTTTTAGAGTAACTCCACCTGCCCAACGTAACATACGCATTTCAGTGGTATGTAGCTTTTGCTCATGTGCCTTTGTAGTAGCCCATGTTTCACTACCATAGAGTAGGATTGGTCTTACGGCAAGGTTTATAAACTATCCCCATCGTTCTTATGGTATTTTCGGATCACATGAAACTCCTGTTAATTCGCGCCATTTGTTCCACCCAGACGTGGCCCTATGGATTATATCGGCGGTTATCGTGCCGTCTTCAGCAATGACAGAACCTAGATATTTGAATTTTGTTACCCTTGGTAAGGTTTCACCATCTAGTTTAAGTTCAATATTTGTCATACTGGGTTTATTGTTGTGGAAATCGCATACCATATATTCAGTCTTGGTTTACTAATGCGCAGTCCATTAGACACTAGAGCTCTCCTCCATTGGTCTAAACTCTCCCGTAGGTCATAAATACTGTCAGATATTAGTGCCACATCGTCAGCGTACAAAAGATTCCACGGTAAGGGTTTCTGAAATTGTTTTGTTAGATAGTTTATAGTAATATTGAATAACAGTGGACTTAGAGCACTTCCCTGATGAACCCTACTTTGATATCAAAGCTTTCGGACAAACCAGCTGGGCTTCTGACACATGTCTTTACATTGTTATACATATCCATTATGAGTTTTATGTATAGTTCAGGAACGTTTTGCGACCTTAATGCTTGCCATATTAACGGTCTTGGCACACGGTCGAAGGCTTTCTCAAGATCTATAAAAACCATACATAAACTCTGCTTGTTTTCACGAGCTTTTTCAATTAACAGCCTTATTGCATGGATTGCGTCAATGGTTCCTTTCCCAGGAGTGAAGCCAAACTGGTTATCTGTTAACTTTATCAAATTTTGAAGGCGCTCACAAAGGACTCGTTCCCAGACCCTGAGTGTGTGCGATGTAAGTTTTATACCACGGAAGTTTCCACAAGATCGAACATCTCCTTTGTTTTTGTAGAACGGGACCAACGTACTCTTTCTCCAGGAATCTGGCATCTGTTCGTGAACTAATATGTCTTTGAATAACCTTGAAAGCCATTCAGCTCCATCCCCTTCAAGACATTTCCAGAGTTCAGCAGGTATCTTATCTGGGCCCGTTGCTTTATGATTCTTCATTTTAGAGATAGCTTGCCACGGTGGATGAGTGTTTATAGTGTCGGACTACCAACCCCAAGATTGCAGGTTCGCCCCTGGCCATGGTAAGTGATTTTTGAAGGCGACAAAAATCACGATACTCATGTCATACGTTGTTGGCATGTTAAAGAACCCATTTGAATTCAGTAGGCCGTGTTCAATGGCAAAATTAATCTCGGGATTTTCCGCCAACACAAAGGTCCTCCATTCTCTACTTGAAAGCGCTGTAGTGTCAAGGAGTTTAGATATCTAACCTCCTTGACTTTCATAGCGTTAAAAGGAACGACGAAATTCGACATGCAAGCTACCCTCTGGGTGTCAATTAACAAAGCTTGCACCAGGCACCCGAGGCCATACGATAGTATTATTATATTATTATTATTTTAGAGATGGCTTTCCTAACTTCCGCTTCTGTGATTTCAGCCCATCAACATGATGATTTAAAAAATTAAAATACATCGTGCACTGGTAAACGTTGTTTTTATTTCATAGCCATAGTGGATTTACAAAAAATAGAATTCAAACAAATCCCAATTCCTCAATCCTCAATTCCTCAATGTTCATGTCCACGCATCATCAACTTTCCTTTCATAGCACTCATTACAATCAGGGCTGCCATCCTCTCACCCACTGAGGCATCACAGGAGGTGAAACGTTGTTTAGCTTTTTTCAATAGCAATTTATCTGCCACAAGTCTTAAACCAGGATGACTATGGCGATAAGAAAGGTCGTGTTCTTTGCAAGCTTGATCCAAAAGATTAATGGGTACATCACCACGCTGCAAACGTTTTTCAAGATGAGTTCCAGGACCACAAAAACGATACCCTGGTAGCTGGATTTCAAAAGGTAAGTATTGAATCACTTTGTCAATGACGCCATTGCCAGTACAGGTCTGGCATATCCTTTTCCATGGATGGTGAAAAGGTTTGATCTTCCTCCTCCTCTGTGGACGATGCTTGTGTTTGTTGTTGTTGTTGCTTTTTCTCGCCATGACACCCGAGGAATGATTCAACTAAGTCTTTTGACGGACTTTTATGTCCGTGATACAGTTTAATCAGTAGACAAGTTGCACACTGCCGCATAGACTTTATTTTTGCCATGGCCACTTGCTTATGGTGATCGTAATCCGTACAGGGTTGCAATTCACTCAACACAGGGTCTTGAGTCCATGAGTTTGGTACATGTTGCCAGCTTTCTTTCACCGCGTTGGCAGCCGCATAATAAATGAACGACTTGGGGAGCGCCAATAGTTCCTCTTTGGTAAAACTGTCTAGTTTCTTTTTGCATACAAAGAACATGCCGACGGATTTGTCCGTAGCTTTGCCTTTCTCCATGGTATCACGTGCTGTAGATGTTTACACCTCGCTTGTGGAAATCTCACTGGCGTCATTCACAGTTAAATCCTGAGTTTTAATTTTATTTAACAACTCCCAGCCGCCATTGGTGGTTAACCAATGAAAGAGATGCCACGCATGCGCTAGGGCTGTATGGGTAATGCTACCACAGCGATAAGTATCCATGAGCGTTTGCAATGAGGGACAGCCCAAATCCATGAGGTCGATACATTGACAGTAAGACGCCAAAAATTGTTTCAACCATTCACGTTTTTCATTACCCTTCACAAATACCACATTGGCCAAGGACAAGTGCGCTCTCATGACCATGTCCAAATATTTATAGGAAATGGTTCCTTGATTCCAGTCTATTTGCCTATGATTTTCAATCCACTGGGTTTGTTTACGGTCTTTTTCACACAACAAATCAAAAGCATGGGGCGGTTTAAATACCAAATGCGTAGCTTGTGATATCCAAAAAGTGTTACAATCGATAATGGCCACTTGTTTAAGTATACATTTGTTGTCACCAATTTGAAACCCTTGGCGATCCACAATGACTGTGTTCAACATGTTGACGATTGTCTGGACCAAGTTCAACTGACGATTGACTAACGATTGACCACTAAAGTGTGACCCTGACATTTACTTACCTGCCATACAAGTTTCAAAAAATTGAGGTTAGTGTAGGACAGGGGGACATGAAAAATAACAATAACAAGAACAACCACCTACGATTTTTTATTACATCATTTTATTGTCATAACAGGTCTTACAGGCTTTAGTCATTTTGGGATAGGGACGATACCAACCCATACAACAATACAGTCTTTTGTGTTTGTAACGTCCATAACACCGATGATGTCCCAATGTCTCTACACTGGGTGTTTTTGACGGTGAGCTGCTCGCCGAAGCACCATGGACACCATACAGTCCGCACGTTTCGTAACTTGTTTTTTCATCACTCAGGGGCACAACTGAGGGGTAGCTTGATTGGCAGGGTATACTTCCCACCTCCATTCTGCATAGGTAGGGTCAGGCAGGTGACCAACACTGATGTTCTTGCATGGGTTCATCACTCTCTTGCCATTGGTCTATGGTGATGGCACAATAGGCGCATTTCACTTCATCTCTTGTTTTTAAATAATAAAATCCAGCGGCCGCCAAGGCTTGAGGGTTTATGAAAGGCACCGGCCACGTCGCAAAGGTCTTGTAACGTTGTTCCTCAGAGTTTAAATTCATGGGTGTGACACCTCTTGAAGCTTTAAAGCAAGACATGACTGAGCGGCTTGACGAGGGTTGACCTGTAATTTATACACTTGTCACTAGGTTGGATAGTGGATAATAGTTGACTTGTTTGTGATGAATAATCAAACAGTAGGCCGTCGTATTGGCTGGTACATTGTCATGCGTTTCAAAATCTAGTCGGATGTCAATATTGGATGGCTTGACAGACTCTTCCAGGTAAGAACAGTTTAAGACAATCAGTGGCGCCCTTGCCTTAAACGCTTGAGGTAGCAGCATAGGACTGTTCTCTTTTTGATAATACGACCATCGAAATTTAGGAAACAAGTCTTACAGGGGACCAAACTTATTTTTTGAAAAATCCAAATCCAGTCCTTCGTAGGGAAACACAGCACCGTTGAGAAAAAGACGTGCATTTCTCAATTGCAGATGATCAAATTGCCCGGCATCTTTGGTTTGTTGATACTTGCGATTCGTTTGAAAACCCAGACTTTGTATAGTGGGCTGTTTTTACAGACCAACTGTGTGTGTTGGTGGAAGGCAATAGCGGGTACTCATGGAGTTCCCAGCTTCTAAATTCCATGGGTAGAGGCATATTTCTCTTTCCCATTTTGAGTATGTCCAGTTTTTAGCTATCGTCAAGGGTCACAGGGCCACTTTCCATAGCAAGCGTTGTAGTTGGATTTTTGAATCTATGGGGCATTGTCGGCTCCCTTGAGTGCATTATTATCACTCCTGTCTCTCACCAGATAAAGCACTTGCCTTGCCTTGACCACAATGCGCTGGTGATCATCGGCAAAGCCTAAAATCAGTTTAAGAGGTAAATATCCAGTAAAGGTGCCATCGGTGTGCACCATCCAGTCATTGGTCGAGTCAGGACACCAACCCGCCATGCAAAGTGTTTTACCTTCTTCCTCACTATAAGAGGGATATAATTTCATGACACTGGAAATACCCACATTTCGAGTGCTATCCACCACGATATCGTTAATGACATAACGCACCTCAGAAAACAGAAAGGCAAAAGCATGGTTGGCTAACTTGGATGGGGTGGGTGTAGAGCCATCGGTTTTGGTGAGCCTACCTTCAATCTGAATGACACTTTCATGCGGTAGGGTGTAAATGTCTTGGTTGTTGATAACAAATTGAATTTCATCATTGTTATTGAGTCCAGGTGTTTGAGCTTGATAGGAATGGAGATCAATTCTTACCACCCGTGGTTGCTCCTCGATGAGGTTCGCTACCTCTAGGATAGAATTCATCATGGGGGTTGACGTGGTAACCCTAATGCTGTAAAATCTGCTTGTCCTTAGATGTTAACGTGTATTCACGTGGCAAACAACTAACACCATTCCTAGACGGTGTTGTTACTTTATACACAAACTTCATAATGGCTTTAGCACCAACTTGTAAGTCACTGGTGTGGAAGAATCTAGTTGAATGAGTTGTTGCTCGCTATTGATCAGCCTTAATGTTATATTACTAATACCATTGGCAGCCACAGAATGATAAAGCACTACTGGAGGGTTTTAACGAATAATATAGCCATTCGGCGATGTCACAATAAAGTCATAAATCGAATGCGATAGTTCTTGATTGGTGTACACTTGGCTAATAATATTACACGTCACCGACACATGATGGTGTCAGGTGGCAAACGACCGTAAAATTGAAAGCCGATCTTTATATTAATCATGGGAAAAAACGGAAATGGAAAGAGATTCACGGCTACGGCGTCCCCCTCCAGTGACGGAAATGCTAGGGCGTCCCCCTCGAGCGACGGAAATGCTAGGGCATTCCCCGTAAGCGACGAAACATATAAACGGAAGGACACTGAGTCAGTGTTTGAACTGCGAATAGGTACTTGAACATTGGTACAATGACTGGACGAAGTGACGAACTCAGCGCAGTTCTAGACCGACGCCGCATAAGCATTTGCTGTGTGTAGGAAACAAAGTGGAAAGGTGCAAAATCACGTCATATTGGGAAAGGATTTAAGCTCATTTACATTGGGAAGGAGAACACCAGAAATGGGATTGGAATGATATTAGATCATCACCTTAGTAACAATGTTGTCGAGATAAGTAGAATCAATGATCGCATCATGTCGGTAAAGCTCGCCTTAGATAAACAACCATGTCTTAATATTGTATCGGTCTATGCGCCACAAGTTAATTGCCCAGAAATAGAAAAACAAGAATTTAGGGAGGAATTGAAGACTCATCTCTATCTCTATATATATAAAAATGAAAGTTTGTCTGTTTTTTCTGAATTTCCACGGAAATTTGCGATATTTGCACGTTTCAGGCTGTTTTATGACGGATGCGTGCAAAAATAATTTTTTTGTCTGTCTGTCTGTCTGTGTGTCTGTGGACAACTTCTACGAGTCCTTATAACTTGAGAACGGCTGGGTGGATCAACGTAAAATTTGATACAGATATCCATCAGAGGCACCACACTAATCATTGATGTAACTCTTCTCCGTACCTCTCATAAAAGGGGCCCTACCCCCTTAAAATACATGCTGAAATAGGCGTAGAAGGGTGAAACAAAGCTCATTTTCAGCCCCTCAATGTGAGAAGCGAAACTCGGGGGCCCTAAAGGGTTCCCGAAAACTACATTTTAAGGGCCTAAAACCAACAGTTTTTGAGATATTCCCAGAAAACTAATTTCACTTAATAAATTAATGAAGGAATGCATGGCGGTAACCATGGCAACTGAATCTCAGAGGTCCATCTATTTCTGTAAGACGCAATGCAATTCCATTTATTACATTACTGTGAAGGTTTGCAAACGGCTATAAGGTTATAATGGATCCAAATTAAGCTGAAATATTCATTAATACATACAATGCGCTTAAGGGGTCAAGGGGTATTCTAGAATTTTTTCACGCGATTTACACGTGCGGGTGTGGTAGGGAAGGTCTATTATATCCATTCTCTAATATATAAAAATGAATGTTTGTCTGATTTTTCGGCTTTTCTACGAAAATTTGACATATTTGCCCGTTTCAGACTGTTTTGTGACGGATGCACGCAAAAATATATTTTTGTCTGTCTGTGGACAATTTTTTGTGTCCTTATAACTCGAGAACGGCTGGGTGGATTAACGTAAAATTTGATACAGATATCCATCAGAGGCACGACACTAATCATTGATGTAACTCTTCTCCGTACCTCTCATAACAGGGGGTCTACCCCCTTAAAATACATGCTGAAATAAGCGTGAGACAAAGCTCATTTTCAGCCCCTCAATGTGAGAATCGAAACTCGGGGGCTCTAAAAGGACCCCGAAAACCTCATTTTAAGGCCCTAAAACCAACAGTTTTTGAGATATTCCCAAAAAACTAATTTCACTTAATAAATTAATGAAGGAATGCATGCCGGTAACAATGGCAACAGAATCTCAGAGGTCCATCTATTTCTGTAAGACGCAATACAATTCCATTTATTACATTACTGTGAAGGTTTGCAAACGGCAATAAGGTTATAACGGATCCAAATTAAGCTGAAATATTCATAAATACATATAATGCGCTTAAGGGGTCAAGGGGTAATCTAGAATTTTTAACGCGATTTACACGTGCGGGTATGGTCCGGAAGGTCTATTATACCCCTATCCCTATTTTGTTATATTATTATTATTATTAGTATTATTCTTTTAATTATTATCATTATTATGGCGTACAACGAAGAGACAAAGCTCATTTTCAAACCCTTGGGGTCAGAAACAAAACTCGGGGCCCCTCAAGAGCCGTAAAGGGTCCCCGAAAACTATATTTTAAGGCTCTAAACCCAACAGTTTCTTAGATATTCCCAGAAAACTAATTTCATTTAATAAATTAAAGAAGGAATGCAAGCCACTAACCATGACAACAGTATCTCAAGAGGTGGCATCCAACTTTCCATCTATTTCTGGAATAAGTAATGCCACTCCATTTATTACATTTCTGTGAAAGGTTGCAAATGGAGTACCCTAGGTTTTTTCACACGACTTACACGTGCGATATGTCGTACAGAAGGTCTATTATATCTCCAAACATCAACATTATTTTCAAAAATTCCTGAATAGAAATAGTAGACTGTTTTTTGCTGATTTTAGGAATTTGGGCCATTGGAGGCTAAAAACATTGAATTTTCATGCACCACAAGCCTTTATAATTTATAAAAGGGGTCTTCCTGTAGTTGGGCACTTGACACAACGGTTAGGGTCAGTTCGTATGTGACGTGTATTGCGATTCTTCTACGAAGTTTTCAATTTTATTTTCACGCCAGGAAGAACACGTTAGGTAAATTTAGTTTGAGAGCACATTTTAACGAATAATTTTTCTTTGCCAACAAACAGGTTCCAAGCCCCTAAACATTGCAACAGTAGCTCAATTGATAACATCTGGTTATTAATACCGAAGACCGTTCGAAGAATGGGTACTTCTGCTAGTCTTGCAATTATACCCCAAACGGAACAAAAAAAAAGTCCTCTCGGCACGCCGTAAGTCGGAGGTAGATTTCACCGGACAAACTTGGGGATAGGCGAAAATAGGCAGAATATGCAGGTTTTCGTAGAAGGATCAGACCTCATTTATTGCGAGAAAGTATTTTATAATTGGAGCTTAATTAACTTTGTTTTTCATCATTTTATGCATATTTTAAACATTTTATTGTCTTATGGGGACGGTAACCTTCTTGTCATTTGGGGTCCATTTTTAGCCTACTTTTCACATTTTGCAAAAATGAGGAAAAAGTAGACTTATGAGATCGATCCGGGGAAATGTGTGTCTGTCTGTCTGGCTGTGTGTGTGTCCCCCCTATCAACTCGTAAACGGCTGCAGCAATCAAAACCAAATTTAGTTTTAGTAAAGATGTGCACCGGAAGAGCTCACGTCCATATTTGAAAATGATGTCAGTGCTACCAACTGCTGAAAAAACGCACTAGAGTTTTGAGATCCATGTTGGATATCTTGCAAGGTATGCATGGGAGCTATTCCAAAATTGGCACACATGTAGATAATACTATTTCAGTTTAATTTCCAGGAGGCCAACCATGACAGTGTTGCCAAAATAATGTTAAGCCTTCTGATAGGTCCAATGTTTAAATGCATATAACTTCTACACTATCAATTGGATTTCAACCAAATTTTGTATGTAATATCTGTACATAAACAGATATGACTGAGCGTATTCTTAAGAGCCACCAGGGCTGCCAACTGTTAATAATTGCTCTCTCAATTTTTTAAAATCCAAATACCAATATATCAGTAAGTATGCAAGCCAACAGCTTTAAACTATGCACACGTATATTCTGACATTTTAGATTAATTTGGAGTAACTTATATACGTCAGTTCTACCAACATGATTATAAGCCTGCTGATAGTACCAATTTTTAAATACATGTAACTTCTATACTATCAGTTGGATTTCAACCAAATTTCGTATGTGCTATGTGTACTATAACAGATACGACTATAAGTATTGTTAAGAGGGCTGCCAACTGTTAATAAATGCTGTCTATATTCTTTTTACCCGAATATCAATATATCAGAAAGTATGCAAGCCAACAGCTCTATACTTTGCACACGTATAGCACCTGACATTCTAGATTAATTTGGAGTAATTAATACAAGGCAGTGCTGCCAACATGATTCTATGCCTGCTGATATGTCCAATTTTAAGATACATGTAACTTCTATACTAACAAATGGATTTCATCCAAAATTGGCACAGTCTGGCTGCGTGGCTCAGGGGTAACGTTCTCGCTTGCTGAGCCCAAGGTTGCAGGTTCGAAACCTGGCGCAGTCAGCTGGCATTTGAGGGTGCGCAAATGCGAGGGAGCCGTGTCAGTAGATTTACTGGCACGTTAAAGATCCCCTTCGGGGCAAAATTCCGGCACCCCGGCGTCTCTAAAAGCCAGTGTAGTTAAAAGGGACGTAAAACCAATAACATTATTATTATTATTATTATTAAAATTGGCACAACAAGATATCATAATAATTCAGATTATTTCTGACCAGCACACGCATGGTATTGTTGGCAACATGCTTTTACGCGTGCTGATAGATCCAGTGTCTAACTGCATGTAACGTCCATTGGACTTCAACCAAATTTTGTATTCTGTACCTTAAGAGATGGAACTAAGAATATATTCATTCACCAGGGCTGCCAACTGTAGTGCTCTATTAGGCTACATTATACCAGGTATATTTTGAACTAATTAGATATTTCGATATTACCAACTTAATTTCGTCATTATTCTAGATAGGTTCATATACTGTAGAATAATCATTGGCATGAAAAGTAGGCTGTATAGTTCTTCACGGAACTTCTTGTTTTACCTGTGGTCACACTGTCCTTGTGCAAGGTTTCGACACTGATGTGTAACTATGTAACGGTCTGTTACTTCTTCACGCAAAATTATATCTCCCGCAGAGATTTTGGTTGGATCCTCAGTTTAGGGGCTGAGACAACGCGGTCATATAACCCCGTGTACTTTGGGTGAGTGTAGAATCTGTCTGATAAACGGTGTGAATTGTGATGCCTGTATTAGTCTGTAATTCAGGTAAGGACTGCAGACGGTCAATTTCAAGCAGTAGTTCCAAATGTTGCTACCAGATACTACAGTCAACGGCACCTAGCTGTGAACTTGGCTACTAGATGCCACCGCAACCAGCAACTCGCAACGAACGTTGGAACTTCCCCTCCAAAGGAAAGCATACTGAGGGATTTTTAGCGCTCTTAGAAAATCCGACGACTTCGGCCGGCTTTGAACCCGCGACCTTGGGCATAGAAGTTCAGCATGCTACCAGTTACGTCACCGAAGCCGCTTCACACTTAGATGGAAATCTGAATCTGATCTCGTGCAAGTGCGTTGTCAAGGCAACGTCTGATGGCTCATCCCTCATCAATTTAGTAGTGTTGCCATGGCAACCTCTGATAGCTCTTGGCATTTTCTTATAATTCAGAAATCATTTTTCTCATCCCTTGGCGTAATGGTGAGTCATATCAAAAATTCTTTCAGACAAAAGTTTTAGGTAATTATTAGGGGAATATCGTACATATTGTATGGTTTTGATATTTGTGCCTATTAAGAGAGATATGATTAATGTTTACCGAAAAACCCACTTTTTCCCACCCCTTTGGTCAATGGTTGGTGCTATAAAAACTCTTCAAACATAAATGTTTGGGCTTTATCCGACACATAGTATGAACTTTGAACGGATTCGATATTTCACATATTAAGAGAGTTATAGCAATATTTCACTTTTTCGAAAAAGGCCCCCCCATTTTCACCCCCTTCGACCGATTTAGCCCAGTAACGAACTCGACCGAGATTTTATAGGTATACATATTCGGAAAAAATTCAAAGTTATTGGTGCAAAATTACGGCAGTTATCGTGTCCACAAGAAACTGATATATATATATATATATATATATATATATATACTAGCTGAAGTACCCGTTCTTCGAACGGCTTTTAGTACTTGCTGGCCTAAATCATTAATATATATAATCACACATTCCTAATGTAGTTATGCCATTTCCATGTTACCAACTACATGTGTAGACTACATGCATTTTCACACACCAAATTATTAATCAGAGGTAGGAAAGTGAAAATCCTTAGCCTGCTTTCAGTCGACCGACCGGGTCAGGGAATGGAATGAATGAAATCTCCATCCAACAGCGAGGATATGAACTGTGCCGGCTGCTGAAGCCTGTCGCACTCCCCTGGGGCAATGATTAAATGAATGACGCATGAGATGAAATGATAGTGGAGATTGTTGATGGAATGAAATTGTGACAGGGAAAACCGGAGTACCCGGAGAAAAGCCTGTTGCCTCCGCTTTGTAGGTGTGAAAGTGCGTTTAAATATTGGAAATAAATAACAGCTTCTATGTAGTAAAAGTTAAATAATCTGTCTTAAATATTGAACACCTATCGTTTAACGTCCTCATACTATATTTAAACATTATGCTAAAAATACATCAAACATGATAGCAATTATCATATCCGCAATGAGTAATATTGCGGAAAGTACGTACCATGTCATGATAAAGAGTAACAGTAACGGAACAAACTTCAATCATCCCAAGTAATAATAACAAAAACAAATTAATCACAGAAACATTTTCTAAGTTTATGCCGTGTCTTGTGCGAGATTACGCCTAGTAACTCCCAGATGGTTCATCAGCGGGCTCTTGTGGTCTATTTGCGGACTATCAAAGGAGTGACAAACTGTGCGACACCTCAATTCTTATTTAGAACACCTCAGCTACTTTACTGCGAGTGCTAAAGGTTAAAACAGTCTCTCTCCTCCCTATAAAGGCTTCCAAAATGATTGTATATTGAATTTCAGGGCCAAGCAATTAAAACTCAGCAACATTTCTAGGTTTACGCCGTCTTTCGTGCGGTTTTTTATTGGCCACGAAAGTCAAAATACCTACTTTTTTTAAAATAAATTTGCCCAGTTCTGCAGTAAGATTAATATGAACACTAAATAAACTAATGTGACAGTCGATGGTCTTCGAAAAATTCGTCTGTGAATTTGGGTTTCTGATCATGGTAATAAACGACAAAAAGCAGATAAATATTGGCCAACTGAAATATTCATTTAACAAAAAAACAAATCGATAAAAAGGATGAAAGCATACCGTGCAAAGTACAAAGCCCTATAACATTGTGAAACAGCGTAAAGATCCAAATAATCACATACAATAACCGGCACAAAGAGTATAAAATTAGACTCAAAATCACGACTAGTTTCGGACTCCACAAACTACCTCTATAAATAAAACAGTTCATGTAGAGACTAACATAGACTAACATCGCTCGGCGTTGACCGTGTTTTATAAGACATATTTAAGTTTTACTCGCTAACCGTTGGAGATACACGAAAATTGATAAGGACCTTTCGGATAGAAAATTAAATTCTAAAGCTCGTAGTGCCGTCAAAAATTTGTTATTTCTTAGCGTTCTCTTTTTATTTGAAATGTAAATATGAAAATAGTCGGCATTTTTAAATAGTGCAAAATATCGAAATCAAAAGTAGCATATATGTAAGCCTAGTAAATCAGCTACGTCCATGCAAAATTTCATTTAAATCGAACCAGTGGTTCTTGTGTTATTGAGTAACACACAGACAGACACACACTCTCTCATTTTTATATATTAGTACTAGCAGAAGTACCCGTTCTTCGAACGGTGTTCGTTGTTAACACCAGACATTATCAATTGAGCTACTGTTGCAATGGTTAGCGGTTTGTCAATCCTTCAAGTTTATCAGAACGAAGTTAGTTTTCTAGGAATATCACACACGGTTAATTTAAGGCCCTTAAAATGTAGTTTTCGGAGACCCTTTATAGATTCCCGAATTTTGTGTCTCACATTGAGAAGCGCAACATATGCTTCGGTCGTCCTTCTAGGATAATTTTTATATTTCGCCTATTTTAGCATGTATTGAGAAGTTTTTCTCTATATCCACCCTTCTACTGTATGAAAAGTGCGGTGAAGAGTTTTATAAATGATTGGTGTATTGACTCTCATGGTTACCATACCTAATTTTACGTTGCTCCAAGCATCCGAACACGAGTTATAGGCGTAGGCTACATAAAGATACAAATAAAGACAGACAGACAATTCTATTGTCTACAACATATTACCGAGATATCCAAATATGGGTATATCTACCACACAGTATCAAACAAAATCATCCTTACGATGAATCCGTTTGTCGAAAAAAAAAAGTTAAAATGTGCTCTCAGACTAAATTCACCTAACGTGTACTTCCTGAGGTGAAATACAATTGAAAGCCTTGTAGACGAAACGCAATACACGTCACATAAAAACTGACCATCTACGTTGTGCTAGGTGCCCATACACAGGAAGACCCCTTTCATAAATTATAAAGGCTTGTGGTGCATGAAAATTCAGGTTCTTTAGCCTCAAATTGCCCAAATTCCTAAAAGCCGCAAAAAAAAATGCTGGTTCAATTCAAGAATTTTTGAAAATAATGTTGCTGTTTGGAGATATAATAGACCCTGTACTATATGTCGAACCTGAAAATTGCATGAAAAAATTCTAGGTTACCCCTTGACCCCCTTAATTGCATTGATGAATTGTACAGTCTACGTTAGTTCCGTGGTAACCTTATAGCCATTTGCAAACTTTCACAGAAATGTAATAAATGGAGTGACATTGCTTCTTACAGAAATAGAAGGAAAGTTGTAAGCCACCCCTTGATATAATGTTCTCATGGTTACCGATTTGCATTCCTTCATTAGTTTGTTAAATTAAATTAAATTAGTTTTCTGGGAATATTTCAGAAACTGTTGGATTTAGAGCCTTATAATGTAGTTTTCGAGGACCCTTTAGGGCCCCCGAGTTTTGTTTCTGGCACCGAGGGGATTTGTCTCGTCATTGTACGCCATAATATAATATTAATAATAATATAATATAGGGAGAAATTATAACACCTATTTTTTTTAATTATTAATGCAGCCAATGGCCATGTACTTTTCTTTTCAGGACGGGTCAGGGAAGGGATATTATCAGAGAAAGAAGTATTCAATCACGCATGAGCAAAATGGAAATGGCCTACCATTTAACTAAGGACATCTATAAGAAAAGGTCAATATCCTTCAACGCAAAACTAAAACATTACTGCGGTGTCATCCGTCCGGAGGTCTTGGATGCTTCTGAATGCCTCACGATGAACAAAAAAGGCTTGGTCGAGAAACTGGAGGCCAAAGAAAGAAACATTTTGAGAAAGATATTGGGTTCCATCAAAGACAATGGGGAATACAGAAGACGGCATAACCATGAACTATATACTCATGTGGAGAAGATAAGTAACGTCATCCGGAAGAGAAGGATACCATTTTTTGGGCATGTGAAACGAATGAGCCCAGCGAGACTGACCAACCGCAACATAACTTACGTTCAGGAGAGGAAAACAAAATGGGCCTGGTTCATAGAACTGGATAAAGATCTGAAAGAAGTGGCAATTACACCAATAGACATTCAGGAGCGTGCCCCACTCAAAAGGAAACTTCAAGCTTGCAAAGGTTTCCAAGAAAAAACGAAGCTGAAAAAGGGAAAGATTTGGACCCAGGAACGGAAGGAAGTCCACCGAGAACGAATACGGACGTACTGGGCAAACATCAAAGCCAGTAGGAGACAGTGGGAATGACGCGGTCCATAGATGACCTATACGAAATGAATGAATGAATAATATGGGGAGCAGAAAAGAGGAGAATTGAAGCATTTGAAATGCGGTGTTACAGGAGAATGATGAAGATCAGATGGGTAGATAGGGTTACAAACAAAGAGGTATTAAGACGAGTGGGAGAGGAGAGATGTTTCTGGCGACTGCTAATGAAGAGAAGAGATAGGTTGGTAGGACACATACTAAGACACCCAGGAATAGCAAGCTTAGTTATGGAAGGAAGGGTCGAGGACAAGAACTGTAGGGGTAGACCAAGGTTAGAATATGTTAAACAGATTGCCTTGGATGTAGGGTGTGGAAGCTATGTAGAGATGAAACGATTAGCTCAGGACAGGGAGGCATGGAGAGCTGCATCAAACCAGTCAAGAGACTGAAGACTCAAACAACAACAGGAATATAATAGACCTGCCGTACCACACCCGCAGGTGTAAGTCGCGTGAAAAAATTCTAGATTACCCCTTGATCCCCTTAAGCGCGTTAAACGTATTGATGAATTTTACGGCTTAATTTGGTTCCGTGATAACCTTCTAGCCGTTTGCAAACTTTCACACTAATGTAATTAATGGAATTGCATTGCGTCTAACAGCAATAGATGGACCTCTGAGAATCTGTTGTCATGGTTACTGGCTTGCATCTGTTCGTTAGTTTATTAAATGAAATTAGTTTTCTGGGAATATCTCAAAAACGGTTGGTCTTAGGGCCTTAAAATGTGGTTTTCGGGTACCCGAGTGTTGTCTCTCACATTAAGGGGCTGAAAATGAGCTTTGGTCGTCCTTCTACGCCTATTTCAGCATGTATTTTAAGGGGGTATGCCCCTTTTTATGAGGGGTACGGAGAAGAGTTATATCAATGATAAGTGTTGTGCCTCTGATGGATATCTGTACCAAATTTTACGTTGATACACCCAGCCGTTCTCGAGTTATAAGGGAACAAAGTTGTCCACAGACGAACAAACAAACAAACAGACTGACAGACGAAAAAAAATCGCTCGCATCCATCAAAAACAGTCTGAAACGCGTAAACAACTCAATTTTCCGTAGAAATTCAGATAAAAACAGACAAACTTTCATTTTTAGCCTACTTTCGATTTTTGCAAAAAATGAAAGTAGACTTATGAGATCAACACAGGTCGAAAAAAGTGTGTCTGTCTGTGTGTGTGTATGTGTGTGTGTGAGTCTGTGTGTGTGTGTGTATGTGTGTGTGTGAGTCTGTGTGTGTGTGTGTGTGTGTCTGTGTGTGTGTGAGTGTGTGTACTCTGAATGTCTGTCCCCCCCTATCAATTCGAACACGGTGAATGCGAATTGAACGAAATTTGGTACAAAGGTAGCACTAGCAAAGGACACCTCAGTGTCATGTTTTATATCGCCGCCATCTTTACTAAAACTGAATGGTGGCCACTCAAACGTTCAAAACGTAAAATCAAATAACGACTAACCAAATCATCCGATCTCTACCAAATTTGGTAACAACATACCTTCGTATAGGATGCGTCTTGTGACCAAACTACAAGGTCGTCCGCCATACCATTTCAGGATGGCGGCCGTGCGAATTATGCAAACTTTATAATCCATATCATGGGACCCACCAGTTCCGATTATCGAGCCGAGAATCGTTTTAACTGTTCTAAAGGAAGAGGCACGTTCGAAATTAAAAGTTTATTTTGTAATACTATAGTGCAGACGTGATTTTAAAAAGCTGAGCTGATTCAGATTTTAAGACAAGATGGCAGCGGATATCTTGTGCCTGACTTATATTTCACTAATTTGAGTATTGCATGCAAATATAGCGTACTGATACAAAATAAATAAACTTTGTATGAAATGCTTTATATATAAATATTATACTCTAGTGATGAAATCGTTTAGTATAAATCATTATTTGCTAACAAGTTCTATGTAAGTCATTTTATATAGAATAACATTCGTAGACACAATTAGCTCAGTGGTAGAGCGATAGTCTATCGTTCAAATACCTATGGTTCAAACCCGATCAGAGCTAGGTTTTTTGCTTGAAATGTTATATGTTTATTGTTTTGTAATGACTCAGATGTTTTAAAATTAAGCGTTATATTGTGCATCTTATGGTGTAAAATATATATTTAATTAAAACATAATTCGCCAGCAGATTTACTCGAGACATCTAGCTGCCAAAAAGGTAACTTATTAACTTCCGGATTTTATTGAAAAGTTTCGTCTTCTGTCCGCTAGAATGCACTCGCTCTGTTAGGATTATATTGTTCGATATTTCACCACTAGATGTTACGACTAGTCTACGAGGGGCTCCATTAATTACTATTCCATTGGCATTCTATGCGCATCGAATTTGAAGAATGACAAGATGATACTACGATACATTTTTACTTTTTATTTTAAAGGGTTTGTAACAGCCTATTTTGCGTTACTTGAAAATGTTATTTGAAGTAAAGAACAAAACGATTTCACATAGTAACTGAATTCAACTTTTATTTCAGGCAAATAGCAATCGAAAATATCCACATAGTTTGTATACACACGTCTCTGTAGGGTCATGGAAAGATTTGTTAATTCAATTAGGGTTGTGAAAGCCATGCACAACCAGACGTGTAAAGACATGCCTCAACTCAAAGTTGGATGTTGCCCACGGCAGGTCGTATATGTAATAATAATAATAATAATAATAATAATAATAATAATAATAATAATAATAATAATAATAATGTTATTGGTTTTACATCCTTTTTAACTACTGCTGCTTTTAGGGACACCGGGGTGCCGGAATTTTGGCCCGAAGGGGATCTTTAACGTGCCAGTAAATGTACTGACACGGCTCCCTCGCATTTGTGCACCCTCAAATGCCAGCTGACTGCGCCAGGATACGAACCTGCAACCTAGGGCCCAGCAAGCGAGAACGTTACCGCTGAGCCACGCAGCCAGTCCGGTCGATTATGTCTCCAGATCCATAACATTCTTGATATACTTCTTATCTTTCTTTCTTCAATGATGGTAGCAGTTTTTATCTAGGTTGTGGCGTTTGGTAGAGGTAAATCGTTTCTAAGGTCTTCAACAAAGAATAGTTCTATTATACTCTTTGATAATAACAAAGAGTTATAACTATACTCATACATTTAGGAGAAAGTAGGCTATATGTTCTTTACTGAACATCTTGTTATATATAGAGAGATATACTGCACTGGTCGGTGTTGACCGTGTTTTATTGCACAAATTTAGGTTTCACTCGCTAACCGTTGGAGATATACGAAAAGTGATAAGGACCTTTCGGATAGAAAATTAAATTTTAAAGCTCATGTATGCCATCAAAAGTTTGCTATTTCTTGGCGTTCTCTTTTTATTCGAAATGGAATTATCAAATTTTGAAACCAAAGGGTGTAGTGACGTCACAAATGTCGGTTTTACTCGCTAATCGTTGGAGATACACGAAAAGTGATAAGGACCTTTTGGATAGGAAATTAAATTTCAAAGCTCATACGTGCCATCAAAAGTTTGCTATTTCCTACCGTTCTCTTTTTATTTGACATGGAAATATGAAATTTTGAAACCAAAGGGCGTAGTGACGTCACTAAAATGGTCGCCATTTTTTAATAGTGCACAATTTCGAAATCAAAATTATCCTATATGTAAACCTGGTAAATCAGCTACATTCATGCAAAATTTCATTTAAATCGGACCAGTGGTTCTTGCGTTATTGAGTAACACACAGACAGACAGACAGACAGACAGACAGACAGAAAGACAGACACACACCATCTCATTTATATATATTAGTATGATATATATATATATATATACATACATAAATTATACATAAACTTTTGAACTGACGTTGGTTTTGGGGTCTGGGGGATGTGAAACGCGATGATATGTCGACATTTTCCGGAAGTCGAAACATGGTACCCATTGCAATACTGTAGTTAGCTTTCTAATGAAATCTACCTAAAATTATATGTGGGGACCTAAATGGACATGTAGTAGCGGCTTTGAAGGTTACCACGGTGGCTTTGGATCTGGAGAACAAAATAAAGAAGGGGAGACGATTCTTGAATTTGCAGCCCCCCATAACCTTGCAGTAGTGAACACGTTCTTTCAAAAGAAGGATGGACATCTTATAACTTATAAGAGTGGTGATTTCAAAACGCAGATACACTATATCCTGATAGACAAAAGAGATTTGGGACAAATTAAAGACTGTAAGGTTATACCTGGAGAACCACTTACTTCCCAACATAGGCTTCTACTAACAGCCCTGAAACTGAGAAAACACATTAAGATAAAAAGACCAAAAATTGAAAAGATTAAATGGTATGAATTGAATATTTAAAAAAAAGGTAGTGTTGTCAAAAATTGTATAGTGGATTATTTATGCAAAACCTTGTCTCAGGAAAACAGCCCAACAGTACTATGTTCTGACTTTGAAACATTTTGTGTCGCTACAGCGAAACGTGAGTTAGGTATTAGCAAAGGTGCCCTACATAATGCAAAGGATTCCATATGGTGGAACAACCACGCCAAGAAGAGCGTAGCTGAAAAGAAACGCTTGTTTAGAATTTGGCAGAATACTGGTGTTGACGAAGATAAAGAGAATTACAAACAGGCGAAGAAAGCTGCAAGGAAAACCGTTGCAATTGAAAGAGAAAAGGCTGATTTTTATTTCTACCAGCGTTTAGAATTAGCCAATAACAACGATATATATAAGGTAGCTAAGCGCAAACATAATGACTGCAAATACTTTAAAGCCCCAAAATTCATTAAAAATAAAGAAGGCAATTTATTAACAAACGACAAGGACATTTGTGAAAGATGGTATGAGTATTATTAAGATTTATTAAATGAAGAATTTCCCAGGCGACAAGAAGTGGAACTACCTATGACACAAGGATCTATTAATGAAATCACAGAAGCGGAATTAGGAAAGCCATCTATATAATGAAGAATCATAAAGCTACGGGCCCAGATGAGATACCTGCTGAACTCTGGAAATGTCTTGAAGCGGATGGAGCTGAATGGCTTTCAAGGTTATTCAATGGCATCTTAGTTCACGAACAGATGCCAGATGCTTGGAGAAAGAGTACGTTGGTCCCGTTCTACAAAATCAAAGGAGATGTTCGATCTTGTGGAAACTTCTGTGGTATAAAACTTACATCGCACACACTCAAGGTCTGGGAACGAGTCCTTTGTGAGCGCCTTCAAAATTTGATAAAGTTAACAGATAATCAGTTTGGCTTCACTGCTGGGAAAGGAATCATTGACGCAATCCCTGCAATAAGGCTGGTAATTGAAAAAGCTCGTGAAAACAAGCAGAGTTTATATATGGTTTTTATAGATCTTGAGAAAGCCTTCGACCGTGTGCCAAGACCGTTAATATGGCAAGCATTAAGGTCGCAAAACGTTCCTGAACTATACATAAAACTCATAATGGATATGAATAACAATGTAAAGAAATGTGTCAGAAGCCCAGCTGGTTTGTCCGAAAGCTTTGATATCGAAGTGGGGGTTCATCAGGGAAGTGCTCTAAGTCCACTGTTATTCAATATTACTATAAACTACCTAACAAAACAATTTCAGAAACCCTTACCGTGGAATCTTTTGTACGCTGACGATGTGGCACTAATATCTGACAGTATTTATGACCTACAGGAGAGTTTAGACCAATGGAGGAGAGCTCTAGAGTATAATGGACTGCGCATTAGTAGAACCAAGACTGAATATATGGTATGCGACTTCCACAACAATAAACCCAGTATGACAAATATTGAACTTAAACTAGATGGTGAAACCATACCAAGGGCAAGAAATTCAAATATCTAGGTTCTGCCATTGCTGAAGATGGCACGATAACCGCCGATATAATCCATAGGGTCTCGTCTGGGTGGAACAAATGACGCGAATTAACAGGAGGTTTGTGTGATCCGAAAATACCATAAGAACGAAGGGGAAAGTTTATAAAACTGCCGTAAGACCAATCCTACTCTATGGTAGTGAAACATAGGCTACTACAAAGGCACATGAGCAAGGCTACATACCACGTAAATGCCTATGTTACGTTGGGTAGGTGGAGTTACTCTCAAAGATAAAATCCGTAATGAACATGTGCGGGGCAGTTTCAAAGTAGCGCCTATAACAGAGAAACTTTTAGAAACCAGGCTAAGGTGGTATGGACATGTTATGCGAAGACCGGAGAATCATGCAGTGAAGAAGTGCCTTCCCATGGCTACACAAAAGAGAGGGAGCAGCAGACCTCAAACAACATGGATGACGAATGTCCAGAGGGACATGAGAGTATTGGACCTAGCTGCTGATAATGCTCTCCAAAGAAATGAGTGGCGCCTCAGGATTAAGAAAGCCGACCCCGCGTAACGGGAAAAGGCGAGGAGGAAGAAGAAGACCGACACATGATGGTTCTCAATGAATTTCACTTCATGGTCTGATTCATGTTTTTTGTTGGGCTCCAACACACGTGGTTTAAATACTAGTAATAGACCAATGGAATCGGGGCGTGTTTTAAAGTCAATTTTGAATGTAGAGAAAATACTGCAGCGATGAGTGTTGCTATTTCCTACAAGTTCAAACTTGCGCGTTCCATCGAGAAATGACTTTAAACCATATTCATTGATCAACACCACATAAATGTGTTCATAAAAATCAAATATCGTGTATCCACCAGAGTTCAGAGTGAGCACAGAATCATCATAGAACTTATTGTTCATATTTTCACGTATGTTGTATATTCTATTGTACGTTTCAAGTGAAACAAGACCTAAACTATAAGGTCTTTCACTCAATTCAATAGACGGGTAAAAGTCTATGCTGATTTCAGGTCCACGTCCATGCAGTGTAAATATTTTACTTTCTGCCGACATACTGTTGACGTTTTTGCTTATGCTGCGTTTTATATTTAAAAAAATGAACACCAACGTCCACACTGTTGGCTGTTAAACGTTTGTTCACGTTTCATATTATAATATATCTTGATCCTGTTTCCAAAATAGGTCACTAGTTCCATGGGTGGGGGTAACTTTTCAAAACTGTCAAAGTACCATACAGTAGATCCCTCTTCAACATAAGCTACATAATACGTTCCGGGTCATCGGTGATCATCCAAATTGACAACAGCACATTCCTGTTTTCAGTGTCGTGGGGGTAATTGGTTTCGCATAAACACACCTCGAAAATGAAATGATGCGTCAGGGCATGTCTTTCTATGGCTGAGGTTATTTTTTTTTTATTTCGAAATGGTGAAATCCCAAATCCTTGTTGATAAATGGCCGGCTTTAAATTGGAATTTCTAGCCCACATAGCAATCGCTTCCCTGGTTTCATTGTGTCGCTGACTTTCTTTTAGTTGTTTCTTGCCCTGCTGCACGGCTTTAATGGTTTTCGCCACCGCACTGGCACCGCCCAAAAGTGAACCCAGAGCAGCCAAACCGGCAAATAAAGCAGGTAAAAATCCCGCTCGTTTGGGGACGGGAAACACTAGCCCTCGCTTTGAACCCTGTCGCTGACGTTTTGGAATAATACGTCTCTGTGCTATTCGAAGAGCTTTCCTTATGGTCAATACATTATTTTTTTTCTTTCGCAAGGGCTTGTCCACGAATGCCTTAAGCCCATGCTTTGACAATGGCAGGGTCCTATTTTTACTCTTTTTAGTCTTTCTCACCATATATCTTTGTTTCACCATGATGATGACCAACAACCTTTCACAAGAAAGTGTAAGTCACAACTAACACCAGGTTGTTATTTCATGGCTGTATATTCCAATTCCACATAAAGTGGGAAATCGTTTATGGTTTTTCCCGCTTGCTTTTCATCCCATGTCAACAAGATATGAAAGGATAATTCGTCACCTGCATTGACTGTTTCATGGTAATGGACCAACATCCTATGACCGTTTATCTCAACATGCAAATGGTTTTCATCAGACATGGCATATTTCATGTGAATGGTTCCATCATACTGTAATCGATAGTGGTTTAAACCCGAAGCAAGCACATAGGTTAGGTTTTTCATTTGTCAGATACACTAAAAATACAGATGGGATACATTTATAAAGCCTTTTCATTTCATAGGTCACGTAACGTTTGGTACAGACCCCGTCTTCGTCTTGCGGATCTTCCACGTGAATAATGCGGTGATGATTAGCGGTATACCCATTCACTGTAAGCTGAGGCACTTTGTCATAAAACTCATACACCTTGTTATCCACATACTTTTTTGTAGTAACGTCTGTAAGACACTTGAGGATGTTTCACATGGGTTAACCGCTTTCCCTTAAAGTCATAATCTCCTTGTCCTGGCGAAATAAAACAATGACATTGGCATTGTCACGAATAATTTGTTTGCACGTTTTAGAATACGCTTGTCCAAGATAGAAGCAATCGATATGTTTGTGACGACACATGCTGAAATAGCTTTGAATGATGCCTTGACGTTCAGTGGATACATCATCGAAAATCATGAGTGAATCAGGCTTTACCTCATCCGGTGAAATAACATTTTTTTGCATGGAAAATGTGAAATAACCCATATTCTCATTTTGTAATCCAGACATGACTTGATCCAGAAACACGTAGGGGAGTTAGTAGAGAGATTTTGCAAAACTATACATATTTTGAAAACGCAGACCATTGGGCGCTGTAAAGAGCGTCAGCAAAAGATTAGTCTTTCCACATCCCGAAATCCCCACAATAATGCAGCGAATGGTAGACGGGAACAGGTCTGTAGTGCCTCGCACTAAACAAGGAGATTATGACCTATCCACATAGTGTTTATTAGCAGGATCTGTTTCTTGTTTAGGATCATGTATGGGGACAGACCTAGCTTTGGCCATCAACGCACGTCCAAAGACATCCATCGTCAACCTGTAGTACGAGTCTACTGTTTATATGACAAGGCTCGGTTCCATTCCACGTATATAGACAGCCTGCTAACCTCTCTAAGCCTTAGTGGAAATGTAGATTATTAAGCAGCAAGAGTCATTCCCCGTGGGGAACATGGTTTCCCATCTCTGTCCCACATCACGTGAACAACGTCATGGTTCACTGTTCCCGTCTTCCATTCGCTGCATTATTGTGGCGCCTTCGGGATGTGGAAAGACTAATCTTTTGCTGACGCTCATTACAGCGCCCAATGGTCTGCGTTTTCAAAATATTTATATTTTTGCAAAATCTCTCTACCAACCCCTCTACCTGTTTCTGGATCAAGTCATGTCTGGATTACAAATTGAGAATATGGGTTATTTCACATTTTCCATGCAAAAAAATGTTATTTCACTGGATGAGGTAATGGCTGATTCACTCATGATTTTCGATGATGTATCCACTGAATGTCAAGGCATCATTCAAAGCTATTTCAACATGGGTCGTCACAAACATATCGATTGCTTCTATCTTGGACAAACGTATTCCAAACTGTCCAAACAGTTGATTCGTGACAATGCCAATGTCATTGTTTTACTTCGCCAGGACGAGAGGAACAGTCGTCACATTTATAATGAACATGTAAATCCGGATATGACCTTTCAAATGTTTACTGAATTGTGTGCCAAGTGTTGGAACACTCAACGTCTTGCCTGTTTGGTCATTGACACACAAAGTGAACTCAACCAAGGACGTTATCGCTTAGGATTAGATCATGTTATTGCTATTTAAGGCACTGTCTTATTCCCTCTCAAGTCATTTGTCAAGACACCATGGCATTAGCAGAGAGTCAATTGAAAAAGCATATTATTAGAGCAATAAATACGATTCGTCAAAAGTTTCGTCAATTGAAACGATCACGTGCTGATCATGCTTTGTTTATTCAACAACATTTAGCACCTCCGCTGAAAGCCATGTTGAAACCCTCTTTCAAGCCATCTGAAACGCTACCCACCGTTTCACAAGCCACTCAGACGCTACACGAGGACCCTCAGGAAGAGGAAGAGGAACAGGAACATAAAGATTTGACTAGTGTTAGCGTAGTTGAGGATGAGGAGGAATAAGTGTGTACGCCTCAAAAAAAAAGTCCTCACCCCTTGCAGAGTTTTTGAGAAAAAAGGAATCCTTGGCCATTGTTGAAACACCTTGCCCTTCCAGATTGTCTCTGTTTTCACAAGTCTTGGCCACCCCTCAACATAAAGCTCAACTGAAAAACATTTTAATACAATATTATGGAACAACACTAGAACCCTATCTCATTGATCTATTTATTGGAAACACAGATACCACGTATGGTGTTCGATATGAGGACGATAGTTTTAAAATTGGAGATTCATCCATTAAATTTGCTCGTACTAAAGCTGTCATTAAAACATCAACTATAAATTAACGCCAGGACTGTTAAAGCTGCTATTCTCTCGAACACCCTCTTCCCATGATTATACACCAGAGGACCTTGGCAAATATAAATCCATTTTATTGGACACCCATGCCCACAAAAGACAGTATGATCCCACTCATCAAGTGAATGCCAATATATTTCAAAAATATAAAACCCTCATTGCAGAAATGTTTTCCACCAGTCAAAGTACTCGTCGCAAAGCATCCACTTCGGGAGTGACATTTAAACCATTAAAACCCCTTGTGGATGTTACCTACTGGCATAATCCCAATAAGCTCATCCAGCAGCTACAGTTGTTGCATGCTTCACGTGAAGCCGGCCATACCGGTCACGATAGGGAAATTCAAGAAATTGAACAAGAACTTCGAAATGCCAAAATTATTGTTTAAGCCCTCACCCATTAAAATGGGTATTGCTCATGAGTTGCATCGTCCAGCTAGACGTCACTATCCACGACTCAAGGTGATTTCACGAGGTGTGGCACGCTGACTTGGTTGAAATGATACCCTATGCTAGCGTTAACAACGGTGTACGCTATATGTTGACGGTCATTGATGTCTATTCCAAAATGGCCTTTGTTGAACCTGTGCGTCGCAAGTCTGGTCCACTAGTCACCAAGGCCTTTCAACATATTATTCAACAATCCAAACGTCAACCTCAGTTGTTGCAAACTAACCAGGGGAAAGACATTTAAAACAAGGATTTCTCCAGTTTTCTCAAATCTTTGGATATTCACCATTACTCCACGTACAGCAATCTCAAAGCCAGCGTGGTTGAGCGGTTTAATCGAACATTGAAAACGCATATGTGGAAAGCGTTTACAGCTCAGGGCACTTATCGCTGGTTGGACATGTTACCTGAGCTAGTGTCACGTTACAATGACACCAAACATAGAACGATTGGGACCATGCCACGCCTCGTGACCAAAAATATTCAGCGACTGGATAAACTGTTTAACCCCATAATAACAGCTGACCCTAAACGTCGCTGACTGAAAATTGGTGATTTTGTTCGTGTGTGCAAATTTAAGTCTGCCTTCAATAAGGGCTACACACCTCAGTGGGGGACCGAACTATTTCGAATTCGTCAAGTCAACTTGGGCAGTCCAGTCACCTATTTACTCGAGGACCTCAACCATCAACCTATAAAAGGTAGATTTTATCTCCTTAAACTTCAGAAAACAGCGTTTCCTAAACACTACCTTGTGGAAGAAGTATTGAAACAAAAAGGAAATAAACTATATGTAAAATGGTTGGGATTTAACTCTACCTTTAATTCTTGGATCAATAAATTACATGTTGCGTGAACCTGTGCACTTTTTTATTTATTTATTTATTTATTTATTTATTTTATTGAATCATGTTGTAGGTGAGCCCTGAGTATGGCGCTCAGCGGTTCGTGCATGTCCACACATGTTATTAGCAAAACGTCTTTCTCTTTCTCTCTCTCCACACCTGTGTCTCACTCCTCGACTCCATGTTGATATACAACACGTTCAGCTATTGGCTGTCATAGGTTCTCCACTCCACCCCTCACCTCTCCCCGGCCCTCTAGCCCCGCCCCTCACCGCTCTGCAGTGGTCACGTGATTTCCTGTAATGTAGAGGTTTCCTTCCTCTCCTCTTTCACCGCTTCTGTCCACTCAAGCAAGCCGCTCTGCTCGGCTGTCTGACAGAATGTGAAATGTTATCTCCGTTACAGAGTTGTCAGTTTGTTCCAACCTGTTATCACTTGACAGCAGTGTTGCCAAGTCGCGTCCTGTAATAAGGTTTCACATTCCATTCTCTTAGCCGGTTAGCCTTGCCTCCAGCATATATATTACTGTTTGTCGTTTCAGGCTGCCAGTCAGACATACATACTGTACAAAGCAAGTTCTTTTTGAAGTTGCTGACAACTATCAATCGTTTCCCGCTTTCATTCACCTCACACCATTATTATTATTATTATTTGTCAATTACCTTATTACTAACATGTTTAAAGATCACCATGAGGGATTTTCAAAATATTCGCCTTTATTCGTTTGTCATTGCAAAAATATCGGAAAGCGACCCCTCGTTCTATCGTTCTGCCATACATCGGCCCGTTGAAATAGTCATTTCCTGTATTCAACATGACCAGTCATAGCCTCGTTGTTACACACGCCTAGCGCTACCGGCGCTCACTTTCAAAATCATAATTTTTGAAAAATACCAACACACATTCAGATCGAAGAGGGCCTCAGACCAAGTCCTATGACATCTCATTCGTTAAAATCCGACCAGGCGTTCGCGAATTATCGCCATTGTTCGCGAGAAAGTAGGCTATCATTTTTTGTCCTACACACTTGAAACTTGCTTTTCGCCTAGAGGGCCTAGGGACCTTTGGTTGGTTGGTTGGTACCTTAGTTTAGGGGCTGCGACAACGCGGTCATGTAGCCCCGTGTACTTTGGGTATGTGTAGAATCTGTCTGATAACCGGTGTTAATTGTGATGACTGTATTAGTGTGTGTTACCTGTTTTCAATTCAAGTGAGAACTGCAGACTTTAAATTTCAAGTAGTTCCTACTTTTGCCGCCAAACGCCACCTTCAACGACTACTAGGCCTAGTCCAGAACTTAGCTACTAGACGCCACCACAGTCGGCTCTTGGCAACGAACGTAGCAACCTAAGAGCGTTGTTTAGATTCTTAACCAATACAATTTAGTTTCACACAGGTGTAATTAGTGGAATGTTCTTTAACATGCCATAAATCCTAGGGACCATTCATTCACGTCAAACAAACTTTTTCCTAAAATTCACCGTTTCCAAAATAGCGCCAATGTCAAAAACAAAAATTTTCTATTTTTTAAAATACCAACACACTTTCTTAGCAAAGAGGACGTCATCCCAAAGCCAACAATACTTCGTTCGTTAAAATCCGATCATGCGTTCGGGAGATATAGCCAAACGTTTATGTGAATGCAGGGGGGAGCAGAACTGTCCAATTGACACTACGTTCTATCATGTTTGGTTTTCAAACTATCGCCTACTTTCAAAATCAAAAAAAAATTTTTTTTTTTAATATGACGAGTGGTCCATAGCAAAGCCCCCGTCAGCTCGAGTCCAACGACATCTCATTTGTTAAAATCCGACCATGGGTTGAGAGATATCGGCTTGGACTCACTCGTTAGGACTGTCCTTGCCCCCCTACTGACGAGTAGTCGTGGAGCAAAGGTCCAAGTGCTTAGAAAGTAGCGGCCCTGCTTTAGGGAGGTGGGTTCGAATCCCACCGCCGCTAAATATTTGTATGCACATTTTGAGCTTTGGGGATCAAATACAAGATGATGATGATAATTGTTTTAAGGGACCTAATGTCTAGGTTATCGGCCCCTAATTGTTTGGGTGTTCATGGAAAATGAAGATGAAAATTTAAGTAAATCTAACTACAAACGTACACAATTGGAAAAGAAAAGAAGAGTAAGGGAAATAAAAGAAAGGGGGTAAAATGCCCTCAACCCACGAAGAATAAAGATTGACGGACTTTGAAAGAAGAAGAGCCATAAATGGCAGAGTGGAAAGTGAAACAGGAGGGGACCCGCCCCAATGGCAATGGAAAAAGACGAAAAACCAGACCCAGCTCAGGAATCCCCAGGGATCGGTAACTCTCGAACTCACCAGCTGTGATCCCTTAAGGGTTCATCATTATCCTAGGTGCACAAGATCTGGTGGGAATACACACACTCTGACTCCTTGAGGGCCTAGAGCAGAAGGCAGGAGGTACCTGAAAGAAAAACCCTCGAAGAATGAGGGATCAGGAAAAAATGAGAGAAGAGCCAATTAAGGCGGAAAAGGAGAGACTCCATAGCCTAGGCCTCGGATATTCTAATACCGTCGGGGTCGGAAGAGAACAAGAGTTGACCAAGAGAGGTCGACAGGAAAGAAGACGGAAAGGACCCCGGCACAAGCAAGTCGAGGCAATGTCAAACTCAGCTGGGGTCCCGTGGTCACCAACCCACGTCCCACCAGATGTGAGCCCCTGTGGGATTAAATACAAGAACATGGCGATGAAATAACCAGCGCTTCTAGGCTGCACACACTGTCAAGCCATTATACATTAAACCCTAAATAAACACCGCATGATATTAGTCAAATGTGGCACGAATGCCCTTGTATATTATTCCCAAAACCTAAAATGTGCATAAAAATATTTCGCGGTGGTGGGAATCGAACCCACCCCCATAAACAGGACGATTATCTTAGACGCACTTTGACCTTTGCTCCACGACGACTTGTCCCCGCAGCTTGCCTGAAAGCGGATGAGATGTGATACTGCTTTCCGCTTCGAAGGTTCTTTCACGTTTTTTATCAGTAAGCCACCGTACATAGCGTCAATTTCGTATCCAACTGAAACCGTATAATCGGCATGTTCTTGATACATGCCCGTATGACAGTTTGATGCTTTCAATTATCACTGGTCGCACACATGTTTTTGTGAAGGTCTTGCTTCCATGTCGTCATAAATCTTGTAAAGTCGTTTAGGGTCATTGTGGCTTGGCTATAAACGGGGAACTGTCGACCATGTTGGTATCAGACTTTGGAAGTGTGGCCAAAAACTAAAAAAATAAGGGGCGGCTGACTCACCTGGTATATACATATATATATATATTGAACCCTTATTGATCTTCGATAAATAAGTATTCATATTTATTATTATTATTACTACGGCCTAGGCAGCACATAAGGAAGTCGACTTGGATATTAGGGAGGCCAGCATTTCGTAATGATTGCAACAGAAGCTGAGTTGGTAGCTATTCCTGGGGGACGGCCAGAATTAGTCGAGTTCAAGGCCAAATTGTGCAACTACTGTACCAAAATTGGAGACATAAAGGAAGAATCACGAGGTCCTCTCAACGAACATACGATTAAATCAGCCAATCGCAAGAGACCAAGCCGTGACCACGAGGTGGACGGCGTCAGTAGTAAAAAGCGCGCGGAAGTGTGTATCTAAGGAACCGCCGAACGGATTAATCTCCGCTCGAGTAATTTGAGACGTTGGATTTATTTGGAGAAGAATGACACTAGCCCCATCTTTGTGAGACAAAAACTCTGGAAGTTTTTATCCGACTCCGCCCCACTCCTCCGCCCTTGTCAGTTTCTCATAAATAGTTTGGCCTGACGCCAATCTAAGTCTATTCTTGTGGAGCCTTCAGAGGCATACTCCACGCCAGTTTAAAGTGTGATTTTTACGCTCTAAAATCAGTGAAGCTAATTTCATTTTCTGAGCTCTGGGGAGCTAAAGTCGCAGCGTTTGCAATATCGAATTTTAAAAGCTATAATACATTTTGTTCTAAAATCAACTAAATTGTGTGATCTAAATATTTCACGCCAGCGCGTGATAAACTGTAACATTCTTTTAAAGACGACGAGTTCAACTTTAAGGGGGAAGTATCGTATCACCCTAATTAGCGCTTACCAGAACCGAAGTCCAAGACGGGACGGAAATACCGGACGAGATAGCGACTGCTGGTGCAGCCAGGATTTTGAACTTGTTAACGAGCCAGTGGCGCGGACTCGAGATGTATATTTTATGTATAAATTGTGTGTATTGTATGTGTTTTTATAGTGCGTATGTGCGATATAATTAGGGCCAGTCTTCGCTATTAATCGCAGTAGGACAATTGTGGGTGAACTGAGTAGCCTGCAAGCGATTATAGATAGGCAAATATTTAACATTGAACTTTTCTGCCAAGGAGTCGAGACCAAGATGATCAGCACGTGGTTTGAAGTTGGGATGAGCTTCAAGAAATCAACGCAGACGACTACTATGGAGTGCTAAATTGTCCATAGGGCAATGGGTTGAGGAGGATGTCCTTAGTCCTACATGCAGAAGCGGTGATGTACTAAAATTGGATTATTTCAATTATGTAGTTAGATTTGGCCGGGGAACTTTGTAAATAGTCATGTTTTTCTTTCTTGTTTTATAGCTGTTTTTCTTGTACCGACACTATATGTTTAAATGTCCGTTGGCGCGTGGCCAATGTGTTTGTTGATATTTTGATTTTTTTTCTTGAGTCATGTGTAATGTACGCGGCGTGCGTGCGTGATTTTATCCTTGCAATTGCGGAACCCGTTACATTCGATAAATGGTGCTTTATTAACGTTAATATTTGAAATAGGAATGGGAGGAAATGATTGTAAAACATTTTGCTGAACAGGTTATTATTCATGTTAGGGTAGCCGAGTGCACCAACTTAAAAGTAATTGTAGAACACCTTCGTTCTAATTTGATAGATTTTTCTTGAGTCCTTTTCAGGTGACTAGTCACGGCATAGAACGATGGCGCCAGCATGTGGATATTATTTGTGTCTTTTATTTCAGGGTCTGTCACAACCCATACGTGTGATTAAGTGTGTGTTGATGTGTCTAGTGTGTGTTGATTCTACGTGAGGAGGGGGTAGTTGTCCTACCGCCCTTATATATTTTTGCTGCTGTTGTATTTTTAGATGGAAAGACAGAGTGCTCTTGGGAGACTGCTGATTCTTGTCCATATGTTTTTCTGACACACACGTATTATTGTGCTTTGGGGCACATTTCTTCGAGGTTCGACCCCATGCTCTGGGAGGTCGAGGTTATTGACACGTGGGTTGACAGACATGCAGAGTTCCACAAACCGCCCGTTTTGCCTGTGACTTATTTTGATAGGCAGTCCTATTTGTCCGACTGAACCCTGTAAGCTTTCATGCAGCAAACCTGTTCATTGTGATGGCTAATTTTTAAGCCATAATTAATTGGGGAGTTCGCCATGTGTGTAACGGATTGTTGTACCTTGTATGGATAAGAATATTGTGATTAACGTAAATGTTGGCTGTTTGCCTATTGCTTTGTTGATGACTCGATTTCATGTAATTTTGTTTGTCACACCCGTGTGGTGTAGTGGTAGAGTATTTGTAAATTTTGACAGCGGTCATTTGAGTATTTTTCTATTGGTCACGTGTTAATGTACTTGTGTTGATTTGTGTGAGAAGTCCTAAGATTTTAGGCAGTAAATGTTGCTACGGCAATTCAAGTCCAATTTCACTCGGAAATTTTGTGTTTGTTTATAGTAGATTTAGGAAGTGTCGGTTTAATTTAATGTATTGTAGTTGTGTTCCCTTGTGTCGGTCTAGCTCTAGGAAATGCGGATTCGTTGTTTGAAGGGTCATTCTGGATGATAACGAATCACGCATTCAAAGTACACATCGTGGTGCATGTAGAACGGCGTACGCACTTATATGGTCACTTTTGGTATCGTTTTATTTAAGGACACTTGGTCCAGGTAATTAATCTCTCCAGAGATATCGCCTAGTTTTGGGCATTTTTATTAAGCGGGAGTCAGTTGGGAGTTTTTGTTGTTATTTGTTTATGTGTAAATATGGTGATTTGTTATTAAATTCAGTTGTTTTTAACCCTGGCTTCACTCTTTCCTGCATGTTATTTTGTTATATGTTACCCTGCAAGTTAATGAAGCGCCCTGACAGCAACTTACGAATATGACCTGTTACGCCCCGAATCTGAGTCTCATATGCTTCTTTGCAAGGGTTCATAAAACAAAAATGGCTGCCCAAGTGGGGATTGTTGTTGTTGTTGCTTCGCTGAACTCATATTTATTTCGTTGAGAAATGATGCCAGGTCAAGCGGACATGTAAATTCAGTAAATGGAGGCGATGTTGTACCGCCATGTGCATTAGTAAAATCACTGAGTTCCTAAAGTTAGAAATATTGAACAAGGTTAGAATTTGATTTGGTATTTGTTATAAACTTGTTCTGGCGCCCACATTAAAATTAGAAATTTGCATTATTGATGAACTCAGTCAAAGCAGGAAGATGTTGCCTTATATTTGACATTTAATTGACTTCGGTTAATTGGTGTTTCGTAAATTCTGTTGGTTAGGAATTTAAAAGCAGATCACTAGGGGTTATTTTGTTGTTTGGGAATAAGTGTCATTGTATTCAGTAAATTTTGTTACTGAAATTTTCATTAAATTAGAGCCAGTAATATTTAAATGTGTGACATGTATGTGCGTATAGGGCTGAAACCTTAGCCCATAACCCTGTTTTTCTCTGAATATATTTGTGTGTGTGAAATGGCGATCGTTGATGAAATTAAGGCATTGTTAGAACAGATGTCGATCCAAATGTCCGCGAAAACGGAAGAACAATTAGAACAGATGTCAATCCAAATGTCCGTAAAGACGGAAAAACATTTAAAAGAACAATTAGAAGCTCAGCGTGAGCATAGTGAAAAACAATTACTTGATATGAGCGGTAACATTTCGGTCCAGTTAGAAGTCCAGAAATTAGACACTGACAAACAATTCAATGAACTAAACCACAAATTGTCACAACAGGCGGTAACACAAACCGAACAGTTAGGAAAAATCACGAATGATATTAATCAGAGCGTTCAAAAAGTAGAGAAACTGGCAGGCGAGGTTGCGGAAAACAACATCAAACAGTTAGGCGAAATGAAGAAATTGGAGGCGAAATTTGATAACAAATTAGTACAATTTGACGAGATGGTGGCAGATAAACTCAAGCAGATAGAGGCAGCATGTGTCAGTAACACCGCGGGAGTGAAGAAAACCCAAGAGAAACTACAGCAGCAAATTAATTCGGTAGATAACAACGTGCTGGAATTAATAAAGGAAATAGATAAAGTCGAAGTTAAGGCTGAAACCGAGCGGATACACCTGCGGGAAAATTTAGAGGAGCAATTAGGCAGAACACAAGAGATCATAAGAAAAGAGATGGAAGGCCAGCTAATAAACACACAAGAGGTCATAAGACAAGAAGTAGGGGAGCAGCTCGTCAAAACTCAGGATAATTTGGAAGAACAACTAGTAAAAACGCAGGAACGGATACGTGAAGAGCTAGAGAAAAATCAGGAGAGGAACGAGGAGAAAATAAATAGCTTAAAAAGTAGGATCCGGCGAGATTGGGACCAGCAGGCTCATGCGAATAAGGAAGACAGGCTGGCAGTTTTAAAGCGAATGCAGGCACTGGAGGAAAATATGAAGTCGAAATTACAGGAACACTCAGAATTAATCATAAAAAACGAGATTAGATCGTTAGAGAATGCGACGTTATTTTCAAACGAAAATATTCCGGAAAAGCAAACAAGTATTGGAAGTCCGGCAGGTTCGAAGTTGGCTGAGGACACGAGTCGGGGTCAAAGTCCCAGACTAACGACTAATGCATTCCAGCAGTACAGGGGGGAGACTTCAACTCCGCAACCGAACTTGGCACCGGCCCAAGTCATCCAAGTCATTCGGGGTAATGATTTTAAGCCCGATAAGTTTAAAGAACATTCAGGAACCACTCCCAAAGCATTTCTACGGCAATTAACTGACTACTTTAATGACCAACACATCGGCCCGGAGAAACAATTAAGAATGGTGGAGAAATTTTTAGAAGGACCTAGCCTGACCTGGTTTTTAAGTTTCAAGTACACGTTTACAGACATGGCTCAATTCCGCGAGGCGTTTTTGAAGAGGTTTTGGAGTCCTTCGTTACAGCAGGGGTTAAGAATGGACCTGTACACGCGCAAATACCACAGTACACATCCAACCCGTTTTTCAGAATTCTTCAGTCAGCAATTGGTAAAATTCAGGGATTTTTATGACCCGCCTAGCGAGCCGAATATGGTTCTAACCATCGGAAAACAACTCCCAATGCATATCCAACAATTATTAGTCGCAGGAAATATTCAGACCGCAGTCCAAGCCGAAGAATTACTCAGACACTTAGATGAGACGAGTATGGTAAGCCCACAGATAGGAAGAAGGAATTTGGAATGTGTCAACACGGCAGAGGTAGTTCAGGGACTCCAAAATAACCACGGCCAGGGGAACCAAAGTAAGACACAGTCCACAGGGACACAGTTCACGCCAAGAAGACAAGATTTTGACGGCCGAAACCAGTTCCATAACAACAATCAGAATTATCAGAATAACCGCGGGAGATATCATCAGAATAACCAAAATCAAAATAATCAGTGGACGTACCAGCGGGAATACACGAATTGGAGGGGAAACCAGAGACAAGGTAGACCTTACCAAAGAAATGGAGATGGTAGATGGAGTAACGGCAGGGACTATCGCCAAGAAAACGGAGGAGATTATAGGAATAACTGGGACGAACGATATATTGAATCCCGTAAATACTTGGATCAATTAAGTAATGAAGAAGCGGAGAAGGAGAAGTGGGGGCGTGCCATGGCGAACAGACAGAGCCCAGATAACCATCAAGGAGAGGGGGCAGAGAGTTTACTGAGGCAACAGGAGCGACAGAATGATAACCGGCGAAACACATCTAATGGGGCCCGGGATAAAAAAAAAAAAAAATGAACTGAAAGGAGACAGGCTAAAAACGGAGATCGCCAGGGAGCAAGAAGAGATGATAGTGGCCAATATAGAAGAGTGGGTAGCATTCCCAGACGACTGCCTGGAGGAAGTGGTGAAGAACCGTGAAAATGTTATCAGACAGCTACCAATTATTTACGCGCATATTGGAGGTATGAGGGTGAGATGTTTGATTGATACAGGTAGCCAGGTGAGCCTAGTCACTGAAATTTTGATTAAAGAAATAGCAAGAAAACAGACTGTTCCTATTATGCCGGTACCGCTAATGAAAGTCAGAGGTGTCATTCCTGACAAAACTGTGAATTGTAAACAGCAAGCATTTCTAGATCTGGAAATATTGAACCATACTTTTTCACAAACATTCATTGTTATTCCAAAGATGAACTACAATATAATTTTTAGGAGCCAACTTCATCTGCGATTTTCATGCTGTAATTGATTTACATAACAACACTGTAAGCTTCAAACAAGTAGAAGGATTGGATCATGTGGGTTTAAATATGGAAGAGAATCCGCTGGAGAGAGAGGCCAATACTTGGGTTGTTGAGGAATGCACTAATGAGGCCGGAGATAAGATCTTGAGGGGAGAGCAAGTCAACCAGACAGCAGTGCTAGAAATGGACAGCCGAGATATTTCGCAGGAACTTTGGGTGCATTTGGCGGAAGAAGAAATGGGCGGAACCAAATTCGAAATTCTACTTCAGGAGCGACTTAAGGAAGCCATCGTAGGGGAATCTGATAGAAGAAGATTGGAAGAAATTTTAAGATTACATAAAGGAGCTTTTGACACCGTACCTGGGAAAGTTTTAAATTTTCAATATGCGATGCAGGTAACAGATTGGACCCCATTCAAAAGTAAATTGTACCCGATCCCAGAGAAGCATTTTTCTCAGGTGAAGGACATTATTACTAACTTATTAGATTCTGGCATGATAAGGAAAGCTGCAACTCCTTATCTGAACGCAATATTGGCTGTGACCAAGCCAAACGGATCAATTAGGCTATGCCTAGACGCGCGAGTTTTAAATAGCAAACTGCTAGTTGAGCACGACCAAGCACCGAGGATCAAAGATGTTTTGAAAGGCTTCCGCGGGAAGAAGATATACTCAAGTGTTGATTTGACAAATAGTTTCCACCATCTTGAACTTGAAGAAAAATCCCAACTGTTGACGGGATTTTTATTCGATAATCAAAGTTATATCTGGTGTCGAATGCCCTTTGGCGTGAAAACTGCGGGATGTGCACTCATTAGAGCACTCGATAGAAATCTGACTGAGGAGGTCAAGAACTTCACCACGAGATATGTTGATGACATATTAATCGCTTCTGAGACAATGGAAGAACACTTGATAAATTTAAATAAACTGCTGGACAACCTGAGAACCATGAACTTCAAGATCAACTTAAAAAAGTCACATTTTTGCCAGAGCGAAATGTTATATTTGGGACATATAATTGATGTCGAGGGCGTGCGGCCTAATCCAGCCAAGATTGATGCTATTAAGAAATTTCCCACACCTACCAAAGTCAAACATGTTAGAGCATTTTTGGGAGTGACAGGTTTCTTCAAAGAAAATTGCCCTGGTTACACAGAAACAGTAGCGCCTATGCAGGAGATGTTGAAGAAAGCGAATCAATGGTCGTGGAACGAGGAGTGCGACAGGTCTTTTAAAGCAACGAAGGATTTATTGGAAAACTGTGTGAAACTTGGATATCCGGATTTTGAGAAACAATTTATCATTCAAGCAGATGCTTCGTTAATTGGGATTGGTGCTATGCTGTACCAAGAGGACGCTGAAGAACCCAAGAAGAAATCCTATTTGGCATTTACGAGTCGTAAATTACGGAAACATGAGAGGAACTACACAGTTACGGAACTTGAGCTACTAGCAATTCTATATTCTCTCCAACAGTGGCGCAAGATGATCTATGGTTATTCCATCATTGTTAGAACCGACCACCATGCACTGACATTTTTATTTAAGACAACAATAGCAAGTGAGAGAGTTACGCGCTGGTCCATCTACATACAGCAGTTTGACATTACAATAGAGCATTGTCCTGGGAAATTGAACGTCATACCAGATGCCTTGAGTAGAAACCCTGAGGACGGAAACGAAGTAACAGCGGAAGTTCACAATATTACCTTGACACCTAAGGCTCGTGAGTTTTTGGCAAGATTGAAGGATATTCGGAAGGAGCAAGAAGCTGACCCATGGATGATGATGATGATAAAATTCTATAGGAAGGAGTTACAACCAAATTCACCGGAGTACCGGGAAGCCAGTGCTAAACAAGCGAGATTTCACTACTTGAATAACTTGTTACATAAGTACGTGGATGAGCATCATACTAAACTGCGGATCTTAGTTCCAGCATCACTACAGAGGGGATTAACTTGGCATGTTCACGAGAGCCTAGCACATATCGGCACGGATAAGACTGAAGCTACGATAGGGGAGACCTTTACTTGGCCCAAGATGAGATTCACCATTGTTGAAGTAATTAGAACGTGTGACGCTTGTCAGCGCACAAAGCCGAACAACTTTATTCTGAAACAACCTCCAAGACCACTATTACCGCAGAAACCATGCGAGATGCTCGCGATTGATTGCTTTGGTCCTTTAGTAAAAGGAAAGCGTGGATGCCGACACCTCTTGGTATGTGTCGATGTATTTTCGAAGATGGTCGTGCTATGTCCTATTCAGAAGACGACATCAGGACAAGTCCTTAGTCGAATTAAGAACAAAGTCATTCCGATGCTTGGGAAGCCGGAATCCATTCTATCAGATCACGGTACCTATTTCACAAGCAATGTTTTTAGGCAAGGTTTGGAGAGCCTAGGAATAAAACACATATTTTCAAGTATTCGTCATCCTTGTGGAAATCCGAGCGAAAGAACAATTCGCTGTGTCGCTAAATACTACAGAGTAATGATTCCTAACGAACACAATAAATGGGTAGACAAAGTAGGGGAAATTGAGATGTGCATGAACACTACTAAGCACGAGTCGACGGGTCAAGTCCCACTGATTGTACACCACAACAGGTTGCCGGAAAGAACTTGGGACAAGATCATTCCTTGCCCAAGGGATCCATTATTAGCGCATGATTTGCGAATCCAGCGAACGAGAGAGCACATGAGGAACCAAGCGGACCGAAGGCTGAGACGGTACCGAGGAAAGAAGTTTCACCGAGAGTTACAAGAACAAGAATTAGTGCTGGTTCGTAGACCACCAATCTCCGACCCTAAGAACAAAGTCTTCGCCAAGTTCTGTCCAAAATTCATTGGCCCGTTCCGGGTAATTAAGAATCTGGGTAACAATGCCTACAGATTAGAAGAAGTGAGCACTGGTGCAAAATCTGTTTTTAATAGCGCCAATTTGAAACCGTACTACAGAAGGGAACCATTTGATGATTAGGAAAGATGATATGTGCAAAATCTGTATTGCCAAAAATTTTTTTTTTTGAAAGCAAACACTCAAATCCACGGGGAGCGCGTGAGTACGCACTTTGTTTGTAAACAACGAGCAGCTGAGACGACGGGAGTGGCAACTACGTGAGGAGAAGGGGGAGACCTAGAGAAAATATGAATGACATTCCAGCGAGAAGGGAGCACACTAATTGAGTCAGAGGGGCATACGCTCGAGCAGCTGAGTGAGATTTAAAGAGATGTGTTGTTACTACAGTGGATTTTGTTTTTGAAATCCAAACCAATAAATTGTTTCGAATTTCAAAACCTTGCTGAGGATAAATGAACCCTTATTGATCTTCGATAAATAAGTATTCATATTTATTATTATTATTACTACGGCCTAGGCAGCACATAAGGAAGTCGACTTGGATATTAGGGAGGCCAGCATTTCGTAATGATTGCAACAGAAGCTGAGTTGGTAGCTATTCCTGGGGGACGGCCAGAATTAGTCGAGTTCAAGGCCAAATTGTGCAACTACTGTACCAAAATTGGAGACATAAAGGAAGAATCACGAGGTCCTCTCAACGAACATACGATTAAATCAGCCAATCGCAAGAGACCAAGCCGTGACCACGAGGTGGACGGCGTCAGTAGTAAAAAGCGCGCGGAAGTGTGTATCTAAGGAACCGCCGAACGGATTAATCTCCGCTCGAGTAATTTGAGACGTTGGATTTATTTGGAGAAGAATGACACTAGCCCCATCTTTGTGAGACAAAAACTCTGGAAGTTTTTATCCGACTCCGCCCCACTCCTCCGCCCTTGTCAGTTTCTCATAAATAGTTTGGCCTGACGCCAATCTAAGTCTATTCTTGTGGAGCCTTCAGAGGCATACTCCACGCCAGTTTAAAGTGTGATTTTTACGCTCTAAAATCAGTGAAGCTAATTTCATTTTCTGAGCTCTGGGGAGCTAAAGTCGCAGCGTTTGCAATATCGAATTTTAAAAGCTATAATACATTTTGTTCTAAAATCAACTAAATTGTGTGATCTAAATATTTCACGCCAGCGCGTGATAAACTGTAACATTCTTTTAAAGACGACGAGTTCAACTTTAAGGGGGAAGTATCGTATCACCCTAATTAGCGCTTACCAGAACCGAAGTCCAAGACGGGACGGAAATACCGGACGAGATAGCGACTGCTGGTGCAGCCAGGATTTTGAACTTGTTAACGAGCCAGTGGCGCGGACTCGAGATGTATATTTTACGTATAAATTGTGTGTATTGTATGTGTTTTTATAGTGCGTATGTGCGATATAATTAGGGCCAGTCTTCGCTATTAATCGCAGTAGGACAATTGTGGGTGAACTGAGTAGCCTGCAAGCGATTATAGATAGGCAAATATTTAACATTGAACTTTTCTGCCAAGGAGTCGAGACCAAGATGATCAGCACGTGGTTTGAAGTTGGGATGAGCTTCAAGAAATCAACGCAGACGACTACTATGGAGTGCTAAATTGTCCATAGGGCAATGGGTTGAGGAGGATGTCCTTAGTCCTACATGCAGAAGCGGTGATGTACTAAAATTGGATTATTTCAATTATGTAGTTAGATTTGGCCGGGGAACTTTGTAAATAGTCATGTTTTTCTTTCTTGTTTTATAGCTGTTTTTCTTGTACCGACACTATATGTTTAAATGTCCGTTGGCGCGTGGCCAATGTGTTTGTTGATATTTTGATTTTTTTTCTTGAGTCATGTGTAATGTACGCGGCGTGCGTGCGTGATTTTATCCTTGCAATTGCGGAACCCGTTACATTCGATAAATGGTGCTTTATTAACGTTAATATTTGAAATAGGAATGGGAGGAAATGATTGTAAAACATTTTGCTGAACAGGTTATTATTCATGTTAGGGTAGCCGAGTGCACCAACTTAAAAGTAATTGTAGAACACCTTCGTTCTAATTTGATAGATTTTTCTTGAGTCCTTTTCAGGTGACTAGTCACGGCATAGAACGATGGCGCCAGCATGTGGATATTATTTGTGTCTTTTATTTCAGGGTCTGTCACAACCCATACGTGTGATTAAGTGTGTGTTGATGTGTCTAGTGTGTGTTGATTCTACGTGAGGAGGGGGTAGTTGTCCTACCGCCCTTATATATTTTTGCTGCTGTTGTATTTTTAGATGGAAAGACAGAGTGCTCTTGGGAGACTGCTGATTCTTGTCCATATGTTTTTCTGACACACACGTATTATTGTGCTTTGGGGCACATTTCTTCGAGGTTCGACCCCATGCTCTGGGAGGTCGAGGTTATTGACACGTGGGTTGACAGACATGCAGAGTTCCACAAACCGCCCGTTTTGCCTGTGACTTATTTTGATAGGCAGTCCTATTTGTCCGACTGAACCCTGTAAGCTTTCATGCAGCAAACCTGTTCATTGTGATGGCTAATTTTTAAGCCATAATTAATTGGGGAGTTCGCCATGTGTGTAACGGATTGTTGTACCTTGTATGGATAAGAATATTGTGATTAACGTAAATGTTGGCTGTTTGCCTATTGCTTTGTTGATGACTCGATTTCATGTAATTTTGTTTGTCACACCCGTGTGGTGTAGTGGTAGAGTATTTGTAAATTTTGACAGCGGTCATTTGAGTATTTTTCTATTGGTCACGTGTTAATGTACTTGTGTTGATTTGTGTGAGAAGTCCTAAGATTTTAGGCAGTAAATGTTGCTACGGCAATTCAAGTCCAATTTCACTCGGAAATTTTGTGTTTGTTTATAGTAGATTTAGGAAGTGTCGGTTTAATTTAATGTATTGTAGTTGTGTTCCCTTGTGTCGGTCTAGCTCTAGGAAATGCGGATTCGTTGTTTGAAGGGTCATTCTGGATGATAACGAATCACGCATTCAAAGTACACATCGTGGTGCATGTAGAACGGCGTACGCACTTATATGGTCACTTTTGGTATCGTTTTATTTAAGGACACTTGGTCCAGGTAATTAATCTCTCCAGAGATATCGCCTAGTTTTTGGCATTTTTATTAAGCGGGAGTCAGTTGGGAGTTTTTGTTGTTATTTGTTTATGTGTAAATATGGTGATTTGTTATTAAATTCAGTTGTTTTTAACCCTGGCTTCACTCTTTCCTGCATGTTATTTTGTTATATGTTACCCTGCAAGTTAATGAAGCGCCCTGACAGCAACTTACGAATATGACCTGTTACGCCCCGAATCTGAGTCTCATATGCTTCTTTGCAAGGGTTCATAAAACAAAAATGGCTGCCCAAGTGGGGATTGTTGTTGTTGTTGCTTCGCTGATCTCATATTTATTTCGTTGAGAAATGATGCCAGGTCAAGCGGACATGTAGATTCAGTAAATGGAGGCGATGTTGTACCGCCATGTGCATTAGTAAAATCACTGAGTTCCTAAAGTTAGAAATATTGAACAAGGTTAGAATTTGATTTGGTATTTGTTATAAACTTGTTCTGGCGCCCACATTAAAATTAGAAATTTGCATTATTGATGAACTCAGTCAAAGCAGGAAGATGTTGCCTTATATTTGACATTTAATTGACTTCGTTTAATTGGTGCTTCGTAAATTCTGTTGGTTAGGAATTTAAAAGCAGATCACTAGGGGTTATTTTGTTGTTTGGGAATAAGTGTCATTGTATTCAGTAAATTTTGTTACTGAAATTTTCATTAAATTAGAGCCAGTAATATTTAAATGTGTGACATGTATGTGCGTATAGGGCTGAAACCTTAGCCCATAACCCTGTTTTTCTCTGAATATATTTGTGTGTGTGAAATGGCGATCGTTGATGAAATTAAGGCATTGTTAGAACAGATGTCGATCCAAATGTCCGCGAAAACGGAAGAACAATTAGAACAGATGTCAATCCAAATGTCCGTAAAGACGGAAAAACAATTAAAAGAACAATTAGAAGCTCAGCGTGAGCATAGTGAAAAACAATTACTTGATATGAGCGGTAACATTTCGGTCCAGTTAGAAGTCCAGAAATTAGACACTGACAAACAATTCAATGAACTAAACCACAAATTGTCACAACAGGCGGTAACACAAACCGAACAGTTAGGAAAAATCACGAATGATATTAATCAGAGCGTTCAAAAAGTAGAGAAACTGGCAGGCGAGGTTGCGGAAAACAACATCAAACAGTTAGGCGAAATGAAGAAATTGGAGGCGAAATTTGATAACAAATTAGTACAATTTGACGAGATGGTGGCAGATAAACTCAAGCAGATAGAGGCAGCATGTGTCAGTAACACCGCGGGAGTGAAGAAAACCCAAGAGAAACTACAGCAGCAAATTAATTCGGTAGATAACAACGTGCTGGAATTAATAAAGGAAATAGATAAAGTCGAAGTTAAGGCTGAAACCGAGCGGATACACCTGCGGGAAAATTTAGAGGAGCAATTAGGCAGAACACAAGAGATCATAAGAAAAGAGATGGAAGGCCAGCTAATAAACACACAAGAGGTCATAAGACAAGAAGTAGGGGAGCAGCTCGTCAAAACTCAGGATAATTTGGAAGAACAACTAGTAAAAACGCAGGAACGGATACGTGAAGAGCTAGAGAAAAATCAGGAGAGGAACGAGGAGAAAATAAATAGCTTAAAAAGTAGGATCCGGCGAGATTGGGACCAGCAGGCTCATGCGAATAAGGAAGACAGGCTGGCAGTTTTAAAGCGAATGCAGGCACTGGAGGAAAATATGAAGTCGAAATTACAGGAACACTCAGAATTAATCATAAAAAACGAGATTAGATCGTTAGAGAATGCGACGTTATTTTCAAACGAAAATATTCCGGAAAAGCAAACAAGTATTGGAAGTCCGGCAGGTTCGAAGTTGGCTGAGGACACGAGTCGGGGTCAAAGTCCCAGACTAACGACTAATGCATTCCAGCAGTACAGGGGGGAGACTTCAACTCCGCAACCGAACTTGGCACCAGCCCAAGTCATCCAAGTCATTCGGGGTAATGATTTTAAGCCCGATAAGTTTAAAGAACATTCAGGAACCACTCCCAAAGCATTTCTACGGCAATTAACTGACTACTTTAATGACCAACACATCGGCCCGGAGAAACAATTAAGAATGGTGGAGAAATTTTTAGAAGGACCTAGCCTGACCTGGTTTTTAAGTTTCAAGTACACGTTTACAGACATGGCTCAATTCCGCGAGGCGTTTTTGAAGAAGTTTTGGAGTCCTTCGTTACAGCAGGGGTTAAGAATGGACCTGTACACGCGCAAATACCACAGTACACATCCAACCCGTTTTTCAGAATTCTTCAGTCAGCAATTGGTAAAATTCAGGGATTTTGATGACCCGCCTAGCGAGCCGAATATGGTTCTAACCATCGGAAAACAACTCCCAATGCATATCCAACAATTATTAGTCGCAGGAAATATTCAGACCGCAGTCCAAGCCGAAGAATTACTCAGACACTTTGATGAGACGAGTATGGTAAGCCCACAGACAGGAAGAAGGAATTTGGAATGTGTCAACACGGCAGAGGTAGTTCAGGGACTCCAAAATAACCACGGCCAGGGGAACCAAAGTAAGACACAGTCCACAGGGACACAGTTCACGCCAAGAAGACAAGATTTTGACGGCCGAAACCAGTTCCATAACAACAATCAGAATTATCAGAATAACCGCGGGAGATATCATCAGAATAACCAAAATCAAAATAATCAGTGGACGTACCAGCGGGAATACACGAATTGGAGGGGAAACCAGAGACAAGGTAGACCTTACCAAAGAAATGGAGATGGTAGATGGAGTAACGGCAGGGACTATCGCCAAGAAAACGGAGGAGATTATAGGAATAACTGGGACGAACGATATATTGAATCCCGTAAATACTTGGATCAATTAAGTAATGAAGAAGCGGAGAAGGAGAAGTGGGGGCGTGCCATGGCGAACAGACAGAGCCCAGATAACCATCAAGGAGAGGGGGCAGAGAGTTTACTGAGGCAACAGGAGCGACAGAATGATAACCGGCGAAACACATCTAATGGGGCCCGGGATAAAAAAAAAAACAAATGAACTGAAAGGAGACAGGCTAAAAACGGAGATCGCCAGGGAGCAAGAAGAGATGATAGTGGCCAATATAGAAGAGTGGGTAGCATTCCCAGACGACTGCCTGGAGGAAGTGGTGAAGAACCGTGAAAATGTTATCAGACAGCTACCAATTATTTACGCGCATATTGGAGGTATGAGGGTGAGATGTTTGATTGATACAGGTAGCCAGGTGAGCCTAGTCACTGAAATTTTGATTAAAGAAATAGCAAGAAAACAGACTGTTCCTATTATGCCGGTACCGCTAATGAAAGTCAGAGGTGTCATTCCTGACAAAACTATGAATTGTAAACAGCAAGCATTTCTAGATCTGGAAATATTGAACCATACTTTTTCACAAACATTCATTGTTATTCCAAAGATGAACTACAATATAATTTTTAGGAGCCAACTTCATCTGCGATTTTCATGCTGTAATTGATTTACATAACAACACTGTAAGCTTCAAACAAGTAGAAGGATTGGATCATGTGGGTTTAAATATGGAAGAGAATCCGCTGGAGAGAGAGGCCAATACTTGGGTTGTTGAGGAATGCACTAATGAGGCCGGAGATAAGATCTTGAGGGGAGAGCAAGTCAACCAGACAGCAGTGCTAGAAATGGACAGCCGAGATATTTCGCAGGAACTTTGGGTGCATTTGGCGGAAGAAGAAATGGGCGGAACCAAATTCGAAATTCTACTTCAGGAGCGACTTAAGGAAGCCATCGTAGGGGAATCTGATAGAAGAAGATTGGAAGAAATTTTAAGATTACATAAAGGAGCTTTTGACACCGTACCTGGGAAAGTTTTAAATTTTCAATATGCGATGCAGGTAACAGATTGGACCCCATTCAAAAGTAAATTGTACCCGATCCCAGAGAAGCATTTTTCTCAGGTGAAGGACATTATTACTAACTTATTAGATTCTGGCATGATAAGGAAAGCTGCAACTCCTTATCTGAACGCAATATTGGCTGTGACCAAGCCAAACGGATCAATTAGGCTATGCCTAGACGCGCGAGTTTTAAATAGCAAACTGCTAGTTGAGCACGACCAAGCACAGAGGATCAAAGATGTTTTGAAAGGCTTCCGCGGGAAGAAGATATACTCAAGTGTTGATTTGACAAATAGTTTCCACCATCTTGAACTTGAAGAAAAATCCCAACTGTTGACGGGATTTTTATTCGATAATCAAAGTTATATCTGGTGTCGAATGCCCTTTGGCGTGAAAACTGCGGGATGTGCACTCATTAGAGCACTCGATAGAAATCTGACTGAGGAGGTCAAGAACTTCACCACGAGATATGTTGATGACATATTAATCGCTTCTGAGACAATGGAAGAACACTTGATAAATTTAAATAAACTGCTGGACAACCTGAGAACCATGAACTTCAAGATCAACTTAAAAAAGTCACATTTTTGCCAGAGCGAAATGTTATATTTGGGACATATAATTGATGTCGAGGGCGTGCGGCCTAATCCAGCCAAGATTGATGCTATTAAGAAATTTCCCACACCTACCAAAGTCAAACATGTTAGAGCATTTTTGGGAGTGACAGGTTTCTTCAAAGAAAATTGCCCTGGTTACACAGAAACAGTAGCGCCTATGCAGGAGATGTTGAAGAAAGCGAATCAATGGTCGTGGAACGAGGAGTGCGACAGGTCTTTTAAAGCAACGAAGGATTTATTGGAAAACTGTGTGAAACTTGGATATCCGGATTTTGAGAAACAATTTATCATTCAAGCAGATGCTTCGTTAATTGGGATTGGTGCTATGCTGTACCAAGAGGACGCTGAAGAACCCAAGAAGAAATCCTATTTGGCATTTACGAGTCGTAAATTACGGAAACATGAGAGGAACTACACAGTTACGGAACTTGAGCTACTAGCAATTCTATATTCTCTCCAACAGTGGCGCAAGATGATCTATGGTTATTCCATCATTGTTAGAACCGACCACCATGCACTGACATTTTTATTTAAGACAACAATAGCAAGTGAGAGAGTTACGCGCTGGTCCATCTACATACAGCAGTTTGACATTACAATAGAGCATTGTCCTGGGAAATTGAACGTCATACCAGATGCCTTGAGTAGAAACCCTGAGGACGGAAACGAAGTAACAGCGGAAGTTCACAATATTACCTTGACACCTAAGGCTCGTGAGTTTTTGGCAAGATTGAAGGATATTCGGAAGGAGCAAGAAGCTGACCCATGGATGATGATGATGATAAAATTCTATAGGAAGGAGTTACAACCAAATTCACCGGAGTACCGGGAAGCCAGTGCTAAACAAGCGAGATTTCACTACTTGAATAACTTGTTACATAAGTACGTGGATGAGCATCATACTAAACTGCGGATCTTAGTTCCAGCATCACTACAGAGGGGATTATCTTGGCATGTTCACGAGAGCCTAGCACATATCGGCACGGATAAGACTGAAGCTACGATAGGGGAGACCTTTACTTGGCCCAAGATGAGATTCACCATTGTTGAAGTAATTAGAACGTGTGACGCTTGTCAGCGCACAAAGCCGAACAACTTTATTCTGAAACAACCTCCAAGACCACTATTACCGCAGAAACCATGCGAGATGCTCGCGATTGATTGCTTTGGTCCTTTAGTAAAAGGAAAGCGTGGATGCCGACACCTCTTGGTATGTGTCGATGTATTTTCGAAGATGGTCGTGCTATGTCCTATTCAGAAGACGACATCAGGACAAGTCCTTAGTCGAATTAAGAACAAAGTCATTCCGATGCTTGGGAAGCCGGAATCCATTCTATCAGATCACGGTACCTATTTCACAAGCAATGTTTTTAGGCAAGGTTTGGAGAGCCTAGGAATAAAACACATATTTTCAAGTATTCGTCATCCTTGTGGAAATCCGAGCGAAAGAACAATTCGCTGTGTCGCTAAATACTACAGAGTAATGATTCCTAACGAACACAATAAATGGGTAGACAAAGTAGGGGAAATTGAGATGTGCATGAACACTACTAAGCACGAGTCGACGGGTCAAGTCCCACTGATTGTACACCACAACAGGTTGCCGGAAAGAACTTGGGACAAGATCATTCCTTGCCCAAGGGATCCATTATTAGCGCATGATTTGCGAATCCAGCGAACGAGAGAGCACATGAGGAACCAAGCGGACCGAAGGCTGAGACGGTACCGAGGAAAGAAGTTTCACCGAGAGTTACAAGAACAAGAATTAGTGCTGGTTCGTAGACCACCAATCTCCGACCCTAAGAACAAAGTCTTCGCCAAGTTCTGTCCAAAATTCATTGGCCCGTTCCGGGTAATTAAGAATCTGGGTAACAATGCCTACAGATTAGAAGAAGTGAGCACTGGTGCAAAATCTGTTTTTAATAGCGCCAATTTGAAACCGTACTACAGAAGGGAACCATTTGATGATTAGGAAAGATGGTATGTGCAGAATCTGTATTGCCAAAAATTTTTTTTTTTGAAAGCAAACACTCAAATCCACGGGGAGCGCGTGAGTACGCACTTTGTTTGTAAACAACGAGCAGCTGAGACGACGGGAGTGGCAACTACGTGAGGAGAAGGGGGAGACCTAGAGAAAATATGAATGACATTCCAGCGAGAAGGGAGCACACTAATTGAGTCAGAGGGGCATACGCTCGAGCAGCTGAGTGAGATTTAAAGAGATGTGTTGTTACTACAGTGGATTTTGTTTTTGAAATCCAAACCAATAAATTGTTTCGAATTTCAAAACCTTGCTGAGGATAAATGAACCCTTATTGATCTTCGATAAATAAGTATTCATATTTATTATTATTATTACTACGGCCTAGGCAGCACATAAGGAAGTCGACTTGGATATTAGGGAGGCCAGCATTTCGTAATGATTGCAACAGAAGCTGAGTTGGTAGCTATTCCTGGGGGACGGCCAGAATTAGTCGAGTTCAAGGCCAAATTGTGCAACTACTGTACCAAAATTGGAGACATAAAGGAAGAATCACGAGGTCCTCTCAACGAACATACGATTAAATCAGCCAATCGCAAGAGACCAAGCCGTGACCACGAGGTGGACGGCGTCAGTAGTAAAAAGCGCGCGGAAGTGTGTATCTAAGGAACCGCCGAACGGATTAATCTCCGCTCGAGTAATTTGAGACGTTGGATTTATTTGGAGAAGAATGACACTAGCCCCATCTTTGTGAGACAAAAACTCTGGAAGTTTTTATCCGACTCCGCCCCACTCCTCCGCCCTTGTCAGTTTCTCATAAATAGTTTGGCCTGACGCCAATCTAAGTCTATTCTTGTGGAGCCTTCAGAGGCATACTCCACGCCAGTTTAAAGTGTGATTTTTACGCTCTAAAATCAGTGAAGCTAATTTCATTTTCTGAGCTCTGGGGAGCTAAAGTCGCAGCGTTTGCAATATCGAATTTTAAAAGCTATAATACATTTTGTTCTAAAATCAACTAAATTGTGTGATCTAAATATTTCACGCCAGCGCGTGATAAACTGTAACATTCTTTTAAAGACGACGAGTTCAACTTTAAGGGGGAAGTATCGTATCACCCTAATTAGCGCTTACCAGAACCGAAGTCCAAGACGGGACGGAAATACCGGACGAGATAGCGACTGCTGGTGCAGCCAGGATTTTGAACTTGTTAACGAGCCAGTGGCGCGGACTCGAGATGTATATTTTATGTATAAATTGTGTGTATTGTATGTGTTTTTATAGTGCGTATGTGCGATATAATTAGGGCCAGTCTTCGCTATTAATCGCAGTAGGACAATTGTGGGTGAACTGAGTAGCCTGCAAGCGATTATAGATAGGCAAATATTTAACATTGAACTTTTCTGCCAAGGAGTCGAGACCAAGATGATCAGCACGTGGTTTGAAGTTGGGATGAGCTTCAAGAAATCAACGCAGACGACTACTATGGAGTGCTAAATTGTCCATAGGGCAATGGGTTGAGGAGGATGTCCTTAGTCCTACATGCAGAAGCGGTGATGTACTAAAATTGGATTATTTCAATTATGTAGTTAGATTTGGCCGGGGAACTTTGTAAATAGTCATGTTTTTCTTTCTTGTTTTATAGCTGTTTTTCTTGTACCGACACTATATGTTTAAATGTCCGTTGGCGCGTGGCCAATGTGTTTGTTGATATTTTGATTTTTTTTCTTGAGTCATGTGTAATGTACGCGGCGTGCGTGCGTGATTTTATCCTTGCAATTGCGGAACCCGTTACATTCGATAAATGGTGCTTTATTAACGTTAATATTTGAAATAGGAATGGGAGGAAATGATTGTAAAACATTTTGCTGAACAGGTTATTATTCATGTTAGGGTAGCCGAGTGCACCAACTTAAAAGTAATTGTAGAACACCTTCGTTCTAATTTGATAGATTTTTCTTGAGTCCTTTTCAGGTGACTAGTCACGGCATAGAACGATGGCGCCAGCATGTGGATATTATTTGTGTCTTTTATTTCAGGGTCTGTCACAACCCATACGTGTGATTAAGTGTGTGTTGATGTGTCTAGTGTGTGTTGATTCTACGTGAGGAGGGGGTAGTTGTCCTACCGCCCTTATATATTTTTGCTGCTGTTGTATTTTTAGATGGAAAGACAGAGTGCTCTTGGGAGACTGCTGATTCTTGTCCATATGTTTTTCTGACACACACGTATTATTGTGCTTTGGGGCACATTTCTTCGAGGTTCGACCCCATGCTCTGGGAGGTCGAGGTTATTGACACGTGGGTTGACAGACATGCAGAGTTCCACAAACCGCCCGTTTTGCCTGTGACTTATTTTGATAGGCAGTCCTATTTGTCCGACTGAACCCTGTAAGCTTTCATGCAGCAAACCTGTTCATTGTGATGGCTAATTTTTAAGCCATAATTAATTGGGGAGTTCGCCATGTGTGTAACGGATTGTTGTACCTTGTATGGATAAGAATATTGTGATTAACGTAAATGTTGGCTGTTTGCCTATTGCTTTGTTGATGACTCGATTTCATGTAATTTTGTTTGTCACACCCGTGTGGTGTAGTGGTAGAGTATTTGTAAATTTTGACAGCGGTCATTTGAGTATTTTTCTATTGGTCACGTGTTAATGTACTTGTGTTGATTTGTGTGAGAAGTCCTAAGATTTTAGGCAGTAAATGTTGCTACGGCAATTCAAGTCCAATTTCACTCGGAAATTTTGTGTTTGTTTATAGTAGATTTAGGAAGTGTCGGTTTAATTTAATGTATTGTAGTTGTGTTCCCTTGTGTCGGTCTAGCTCTAGGAAATGCGGATTCGTTGTTTGAAGGGTCATTCTGGATGATAACGAATCACGCATTCAAAGTACACATCGTGGTGCATGTAGAACGGCGTACGCACTTATATGGTCACTTTTGGTATCGTTTTATTTAAGGACACTTGGTTCAGGTAATTAATCTCTCCAGAGATATCGCCTAGTTTTTGGCATTTTTATTAAGCGGGAGTCAGTTGGGAGTTTTTGTTGTTATTTGTTTATGTGTAAATATGGTGATTTGTTATTAAATTCAGTTGTTTTTAACCCTGGCTTCACTCTTTCCTGCATGTTATTTTGTTATATGTTACCCTGCAAGTTAATGAAGCGCCCTGACAGCAACTTACGAATATGACCTGTTACGCCCCGAATCTGAGTCTCATATTCTTCTTTGCAAGGGTTCAATATATAGGCCTATATATATTTTAGTCGTTTACCCTCCAGGTTGGTGGAACCCACGGACTCAGCGAGGGAACTCACCACTACCGCCTCTACGGGCAGTGTCCTAGAGCTGGGAACATCGAATCGGAAGGGATACAACTGGTGAGGTGGGATTGGCACCTCGCCCGGGCGGCCTCACCTGCAAAGCGAACAGGGGCCTCATGAGGGGAAGGTAAGGGATGGTTAGGATGGATAGACAAGGAAGAGGGAAGGAGGCGGCCGTGGCCTTGAAGAAGGTACCATCCCGGCATTTGCCCGAAGACGAAGTGGGAAACCACGGAAAACCACTTCGAGGATGGCTGAGGGGGAATCGAACCCCCTCTACTCATTTGGGCCACCCGAAGCTGAGTAGACCCCGTTCCAGTCCTCGTACCACTTTTCAAATTTCGTGGCAGAGCCGAGAATCGAACCCAGGACCTCCGGGGCGGCAGCTAACCATGCTGACCGCTACGCTACGGAGGCGACCTGGTATATTATAATTGTGAAAATCTGTGTGTGTTGACACTAAAACAGCTGGAGGGATTTGAATGAAATTTGAAATGGAGACAGCTCATACCCTGGGATAACATGTAGGCTGCCCTTCAACCGGAAATAAATCGTTGTTCCCGTGGAACGGGCAACATAACTGAAAAGTCACCAAAAATACTCAACCGGGACAAAATATCGAAGTTGTCGCATAAATACCGGACAAAGCTTATTTTACGCCCCTCGATGCAAGCAACAATACTCGGTAGGGACACTGAAAACCACATTTTATGGGCCTAAAACCAACAGTTTTAAAGATATTCGCAGAAAACTATTTTCGCTCTGATAACTAATAAACTAATGGCAAGTCCGTTTCCATGGCTACAGTTAGTACCTCAAGGTATGACATCCGATTTTCTATATATCCCTGTGGGAGGCAATGCCAATCCATTTATTACCTTTTTCAAGATATATGTAAACACAATAAGAACAGGATAGCGCACCTGCCTCTCATCCAGAGGCCCCGGGTTTGATTCCCGGCTCCGTCAGAAATTTTAGACACTGACGTGAGGGCTGCAACGGGTTGCACTCAGCTTCCTGAGGACAATTGAGTAGCTGTCTGATAGAGAGGCAGCACCCCGGTCACGAAGAACAAGATTAACGGCCGAGGGGACACGATGCACTGACCACGCGTCACCACAATATCTGCAGGCCAAATGGCTGAGAAGCGGTCGCATGATAGGCCCAGGCCCTTCATGGGCTGTAGTACCAGGGGTAAAAAAAAATAGGGAAAGCGTCTTCTAATACCACCTTTAATTTTTAAACACTACAGTAGCGGCTACTAAATAAAGGTAGTGATATAGCTACGTTCAATTTCATAAACACTGGGCTCACAAATCCCGTATAGTTAAGTACAAATATCAGTCTGGTCATTATTTCAGTAGCAACGAAGCTCTGTGTCGGTTATTGCCGTTTCCGTAACACTTAAGGCATCCCGCCGTCACATACTTTAATGTGCACTTACAAAATTGTGAACCAGTCCATTTTACTGAAAAGAATTTCTACGAGCGAGTATCCACTCCGGCAAAAACCACACTCACTACCTTTTCCAAAATGTACACAAGACATGATTTTTAAAGCACTCTTCCGTGTGTTGCGGTACAGAGATATACCACATGGAGAGATACAGCAAAATGTTGGCGAATCTGAGTTCAAGGAACTGCTGTTCAGAATAGGCCTTGTGTTAAATCTACAGAAGCTTTCGGTACAGGTTATGCGGCCCATGTTCGTAACATGGAATGTTTTCTTTTAACAATGCATTTACACCGTGTGCGAGGCAACGCATTTCAAAGATCTATAAAAAAAACAATAATCAGGAAATTGGAGAAAAATTTGAAGTGGGAGCGAAGATTCAAGGAGAAATAATTTCATCTTCGAGATTTGCTGATGACATCGTCATCTTGGCCGATACGCCAGAGGATTTGAACGAGTTTTAGAATGGAATGGACACCGTCTTGATGAAAAATTTCATGATGAAAATCAATAAATGTAAAACAAAATTATTGGAATGCAGCCGAAATAAATCAGAAACCTCTATGGACATCAAATTGGCAGGTGAAACGCTACGCGAAGTAGGAGACTTCTGTTTACTTAGGAAGCAAAATATCCAGTGATGGATATAAAAAGCAGGTTGTCTCAGGCAAGGAAAGAATTTCTTCAGAAAAGGAATCTGTTGACATCGAATATACATTTAGGTATTAGAAAGTCATTTTTGAAAGCTTTTGTCTGGAGCGTGACACTATAAGGATGTGAAACTTGGACTAATGGTGCAGCAGAAAAGAGGAGAATTGAAGCGTGTTACAGGAGAATGATGAAGATCAGATGGGTAGATATGGTGACAAATGAAGAGGTATTAAGACGAGTGGGAGAGGAGAGATGTTTCTGGCGACTGCTAATGAAGAGAAGAGAAAGGTTGGTAGGATACATATTAAGACACCCAAGAATAGCAAGCTTAGTTATGGATGGGAGGGTCGAGAACAAGAACTGTAGGGGTAGACCAGGGTTAAACAAATTGCCTCGGATGTAGGGTGTGGTAGCTATGTAGAGATTAGCTCAGGAGAGGGTGACATGGATTGCTGAATCAAACCAGTCAAAAAACTGAAGACTCAAACAAAAACAATCAGGAATTGTGATTACTTAAAGAGTCATGTGAGGAAAATGGGTTGTTGGAGAATTTCAATCCCTGGGATGTAACACTGGAAGAGACTGCATAATGTACATCAGCGGCCAAGGTGAGAGATATTTTACTATAGGTCTATTAATAGCGACATGTTGACGTTCAAATCATCAATAAGTGTGGCAAAATTACACCCAGAATAGCTTAAGGAAAATACTTTTAATTCCCCATATTCCGATAGATTTGCCATTCCAGTGTGCAAGTGTGCAGTTCCCTCTTTAAACAATATTCGCAATTTCTATTAACAAAGCACAATGACACACACTTAACAGCAGCAGCTGTACATTTGGACAAAATCATTTTTTTCCTATGGGCAACTGTATGTGGCGTGCTCGCGAGTATCCGGAGAACAAAATCGTTATGTATCAGCAGAAGATGGCAAAACCAAAAACGTAATTTTCAAATGTGTTCACATAATGTAACATCGTACCCTGCAGACTTTCACAACTCTATAATATTCCCACTTTGCTGCTCATATCAATATACTGTATGTATCAGAATTTTCAGAATTAGAATGGACCCACCTGTAGCCGCGTTTGCTGTAATAGAATAGACCAATTATCTGCAATAATGCATCGTCCCCATTGTCTTGATCGCGAGTGAAGCTGCTGGTACCAGCTAATAAACTCATATGTGGTACACTAGCACGACAGTTGCTGGGAACATATTGACGATGGCTGGTATATTCAGCATCGATGAGTACACGGACATTAAACTAATCTATAGAGAAGCTGGTCGTAATGCCGTTGAAGCTCGTAGACGGTATTCACTGGTGTTTCCAGATAGACGTCTGCCGTCTCTACAAGTATTTCGCCGAACAGAGCTGCAATTACGAACAAATGGAATGTTCCAGCCACATACCAGCAGTGTGCAGTAAAGCTGAAGTTGTGCAGAATGTACTGCATTACATTGAACGGAATCGTATACACCTTCACTTACACTTCACCTTACTGAGCTACTGCTGATAATAATAATAATAATAATAATAATAATAATAATTAATAATAATTTAAATATTTGGGAGAAATCATTCAGGAAAATGGTTTAGAAAAATCTTCTGTAGAAGAAAGAGTACACAAGATGGAAACAGCATATGGTATAACTAGGAACACCTATAAAAAAATGTTTATCTATAAACTTGAAAATACAGCACTACAGAACAGTAATCAAACCAGAATGCCTATACGCAAGCGAATGTCTAGCACTGAATTATAAGTTAGATAAATTGGAAGTATTAGAAAGACGAATTGTACGGAAAATATTAGGTCCATTAAGAATTACAGAATTCTGAAAATTAAGAAGTAATGATGAAATATACTGCAACATTGAAAACATAACAGATACAATAAAAAAAGAGGCGATTGCTATTTTTTGGACATTTATATAGAATGAATGACAACAGGTTAACCAAACAGATATTCGAATATCTTTGGAACAAGAAATTAACAACAACTTGGATTTAAGAAGTTAAAAAGGATTTGGAAAGAAACAATATAAGAGAAGAAGATGCAGTAGAGAGAGAAATGTTTAGGAAAAAAGTGTTGGGAATGGAAGGGTTCCAAGGAAGGAAGGAAAGAAAAGAAGAGAGGCTCAAAATGGTCCGAAGAGAGAAAGAATAATAATAATGTTATTGGTTTTACGTCCCTTTTAACTACCCTGGCTTTTAGAGACGCCGGGGTGCCGGAATTTTGCCCCGAAGGGGATCTTTAACGTGCCAGTAAATGTACTGACACGGCTCCCTCGCATTTGCGCACCCTCAAATGCCAGCTGACTGCGCCAGGTTTCGAACCTGCAACCTTGGGCTCAGCAAGCGAGAACGTTACCCCTGAGCCACAAGAGAGAAAGAAGATGCATAGTGTGAAGATGAAGGAGTCCTGGAGGAAGAAGAAGGAGACCAGGAGGAAGAAGAAAGAACACCAAAGGACTAAACATTGAAATTGGCTCGTGGTCCCTAGAAGACCGTAACGGAGAGAGAAAGAATAATAATAATAATAATAATAATAATAATAATAATAATTTGAATTTTGAATTATAATGTATTTATTAATTACAATTGATATTACATATTTGTGATATGTCTCAGGAATCTGACTGCAACACCAGTACTGATTATCTGTGAGACATATTAATTATTTTTTACAACATTATACAGATTGTATTTCAATACAAGAGTGCATGCAATAATAAGTCAATGTTATAAATTAATGCTTATTTAGGTAGTAATTTTTATGCGACGTATAGCCAGTTGTTTGCTGTTCATATTGGACAATCCAGGTGGTAGTTCATTAAGTAGTGCTGGTACTAGATAATTTAGTATCTTGAAAACAAATTAATAATAATAATTATTATTATACGAACCATCTGTGTTACAAAGTGCACATATTTATTGCTGCTTATGACAAGGAGGAGATGCAAGGGAGCAAGGAGTGCCACGAACTTGAATACAGAGGATCCTGAAGGAGCGAAAATGGCATGCGTATTAGCCGCACCTACACCAACAACTGTATGGAAATGATTTCGATCGCAGGGTAGCATAATGCCGAAGAATGGCCGCTGCATTACAACAAGATCCAGATTTTGCCAGGAATATTCTGTGGAGTGATGAATGCTATTTCGCCAATGATGCCAACGTCAATACTCACAATCTTCATTACTGGGCTCCAGTGAACCCCCCACTGGGTTCAGATCAACTGGGTGGTTAATGTGTGGCGTGGTATTCAGGGAGACTACATAATTGGGCATGTTGTTATTGCCCCCAGACTCACAGGTAGGAATTATCTTGAATTTGTACAAACTGACTTGTCTCTAGGAAACCTTCTAGAAGATATTCCACTCCAGGTTGTATTGGAACATTGGTGCCAGCATGATGGTGCTCCACTTCACATCTTCCGAGCCGTTACCGAATGTCTGAATGCTCGATACCCTAAACGGTGGATAGGTCGTGGAGGACCCTGGTAGTGGCCACCACGATCAGCTGATCTAACCCGTCTGGACTTCTTTCTGTGGGGCTACATAAAATAAAAAAAATTACGAAACGGCGCCAAAAAATGTTGATAAATTAACACAGTGACACATGAAATGTTACGAAGTGTCCATGCAGACACTGCGAGATGTATTCACCACCAGGACATGTATTTGAGCATATTCATTTTGAATAGCTGACCCAAGTGTGACATTTCAATGTATTTTATTTTCTAAGCTTTGAAGCAATAATATGTAGGTTTTTGTCCATATAGCAAGCAATGCTATTGTACAGTGGAAATTCTGTAGCCTAAATGTAAAAATTAATGTGTTATTAAACTTTCTTTTCTGCATCTTTGGCGTATTTACAAATGAACTCTGTTCATTACAGAAATCGTTGCTTGCAAAGAAGCGTTACAACGTGGTATACAATATGTTGGATGTTGTGGAACAATTTATCAGTAATTTTACTACGCAAGTACTATAACAGGATTCCAATTATTATTATTGTCACTATAATGTCTGCACTAGACTCTAATAGCCTAATAAAATAAAAATAGTGTCACAGGTTATCAGACAAATTCCTCACACACTCAAGTACACTGGGCTATATGACCAGTATGTTGCAAAGCCCCTAAAAATCAACAACAACAACAACAACAACAACAACTCATTATTTCAGAACGGTGTAATTCAACGTACCATGTGGAGGCTTCAATCACAGTACTGATGTACAGGTTGCACAACATCAGAATTGTTGCAGACGGGTCTAGCCATGCTGGTATGTGCTTCAACAATCCATTAGCTCTTAATTACAGCTCTGTTCGGGGAAATACATGTACAGAAGGCAGGCGTCTATTTGGAATCTCGTGTGTATAATAATGTGCGAGTTTTGGTGGGATTGTGACCAGATTCTCCATAGATTAAAATTATGTGTGTGTGCTCGTCTTTGGTGAAAACCTCAGCCATTGTCGATGTGTTGATAGCAACTTTGCGTGCAAAGCTACTATTCTGCGCTCACCGGCGAGGCTTCATACCGCTATGCGGTGCATTAGATGAGAGCACTGAGGAACATGCAGCGTGCGAATGTCTGATTGTTATCTCTTGGCATTCTGACGTAACCTGCTTGCATGCAAGATTACCCCTTAGCAATTCAGTTCTTAGATCTCCCGTTCATCACTAGTACATGCGGGACACTTATGAGTAGATTGCACGGCGCAAATGGGCCACCTGGTATACCTTTCAATATCGGTGATTAAGACACCTCCCGGGAGATGACATCTTCCTGTAACGAACCACAGGAGTTAATGGTTAGAGAAATCAAATGGGTGGCTTCGGTGGCGTAGTTGGTAGCATGCTGAGCTTCTATGCCCAAGGTTGCGGGTTCAAACCTGGTCGAAGTCGTCTGATATTTTAAAAGCGTTAAAATCCCTCAGTATGCCTTCCTTCGGAGGGGAAGTAAAGCCGGTTGTCCCATGCCATAGATTTATGGCATGTAAAAGTACCTTCCACTAATTACCCTTGTATGAGGCTAAATTATAGGTTAGATTTGACTAACGCTCTTAGGTTGCCAGGAGCTGACTGCAGTGGCATCTAGTAACCAAGTTCAGAACTAGTTGTCGTTGACAGTGGTGGTTAGTAGCAAAAGTAGGAACTACTTGAAAATTGATCGTCTGCAGTCCTTACTTGAATTAAAAACAGATAACACACACTAACAATTAACACAGGGTATCAGACAGATTCTACACACATCCAAAGTACACGGGGCTACATGACCGCGTTGTCGCAGCCCCTAAACTGACGAACCAACCAAACGAAGTCAAATGCACGACTTCAGTAATTTACGAAACGTAAGCTACATATTTTAGTGGTATTTTATAAGGATTGTTATCGTAGCCCAGGATACTAATCATCCTCTCAATCCCCGGAATAACATGCGAGAAATAAAAAAGGAGTATTAAAATTCGAACTGACGCCATCTTTATTTTTTGAAAACAATTGAACATCTTTTGATGTCTCTATACTGAGATCTGAATTATGTTTCACTGTATCGAGTTCCATTGCACTCGACTGATTAGATAGCCAGAAAATATATTTGCAATATTTGAAAATATGATGTTTTGTGTTTTTCAGGATTAGGGAAAGTGAAATATTTGTCTTAACTTAACATTCCTTTAACACCAGAGAAAATGTCGGTTTGATTGCTTAAATACTGTACTTTCAGACATATTGAGAACCAGCGAAATGTATCTTATGGATGCCATGTTGGATTGTTTTATGTACAGGGTCATTATCTATGTGCGTCCTGATAAACACGGCAAGCTAAGTGAGCTGTGACTGGCGCAGATCGCGGGCGCACGTACGCGGTTCAGCAGGTGGTGGCACGCTCCGCTGACTATCGTTAGTTCACACGTGTTTTGTCATTCATATGGACGTGTATCTGCAAAGCTTAGACGTTAGTATTGCACGTTTTGTGAATATTGTGATTACTGTGATTGTTGGTCATGCCTAGACACCAATTCACATTGCGCGAACGTATGTATATCCATAATTCGTATTTGAAAAGCAGAAAATCTTTTTCTGAAACGAGACGAAAATTTCGAATAAAGTTTCCAGGAAGACCTGTGCCTAATGCCAGTACAATTAGGAGGCTCGCTAAACGATTCAAGGAAACAGACTCCGTAAATAATAAAAGAGTTGACAGACATTCTTTCATCAGAAGATGTCAGGTGTGTGTCACAAGAGAGGGAGGACATTTTCAGCATCGCCTATGAGCACTGTAAGTGAACTACATATTATTGGGCATCCTTGGTAAAAGTACGAATGTGCGCGCTACCACCGGCAGAACCGGGTACGTGCGCCCGCGATCTGCACCAGTCACAGCCAGCTTAGCTTGCCGTGTTTATCGGGGCGTACATAGATAATGACCATGTATATGCTACAGAGTTATATGGCAGAAGATGAACGTTATAATCGGGGCTCATTATACCTACATTTCTATCGCTTGTTTAGGACTTGAGAAATATAAACATGATTTTAAAAATTTAGCACAGCCACCACTTTGAAGTTCTCATAGAAATTGAATGAAAATAGACAAAACATATCACAATTAATTGGTAGCGCACGAGTAGATTTAACAAATGAATTACGGCGCGCGAATCGTTTACAAAGTCCTATATGCGTTCATATAACACTCATCAAATTGCAATGGAACTTTGGTGAGTAGTTCTGTACACTCCTGGAAAGGTTTATGAATTAGTGAATCCATTTTGCAATAGGTTGCGCACGAGCAGATTCAACAAATGATTTACGGCGTGCGAATCGTTTCAACAAAGTCCCGTATGCGTTCATACTATTCATCCGATTGCGATGAAACTTTGGTGAGTTCTTGAGCACGCTCCCGCGAATGTTTCTGACTTATTAATTCCATTTTGTAACAGGTAGCGCACAAACAGTTTCAACAAATGAGTGACGGCACGCGAATCGTATGCTTTCATATACCATTCATCGGATTACGATGAAACTTTAATGAGTTATTGTGTACATTCCCGTGAAGGTTTCTGACTTAGTAAATCGATTTCACAGTTGGTAGAGCACGAGTAGATTAAGCAAATGAGTGACAGCGTGCGAATAGTTTAAAAATCTCCCGTATGCGTACATATACCATTCTACCGATTGCGATGAAACTTTGTTGAGTTGTTGTGTACACTCCTACAAAGGTTTCTGACTTACAGTAGTACAATCATATTACAATAGGTAGCGCACGAGTAGATACAACAAAAGAGAGACAGCGTGCGAATCGTTTCAACAAAGTCCCGTATGCGTTCATATAGCCTACCATTCACGTGAATGCGATGGAACTTTGGTGAGTTGTGTACACTCTTGCGAAGGACTGTGAATTAGTAAATCCAATTTTGTAATAGGTGGCGCACGAGTAGATTCAACAAAAGAGTGACGGCGTACGGATCTTTTCAACGAAGTCCCGTAATCGTTCATATACCATTCAACCGATTGCAATGAACTTTTGTTGAGTTATTGTGCACGCTCCCACGAATGTTTCTGAAGTAGTAAATCCATTTGACAAAAGTTTAGAGGCAGTCAACGATAAAAGAAAAAAATAATGTGTATCCTAAAGCACTTCAACAAACAAAGTTACAACGCCAACACTTTCTTTGTTTGGCATTGCAATGCATGCCGGGTACAGCTAGTATATTATATACTAGCAACCCGACCCGGCTTCGCCCGGGAACAGTTATGAATGCATTACGTGATAAGCGCTTTTTTATGTCAATGAACAACGACCAATATCCGTTTTACGTCTCGGCATGATGGGTTAAAATCACTGACTGGACTATTAATTATATGATCGAGGAGATGCATGTGCAACACATTATTATCAGACGTAATTTAAGAATGGCGAGGTGCATGAAACACAAATCCCCCTTCCGTCCAATCTTAACTCGACTGTGAATTTTGCGGAACGAAAAGTTCACAGGCGAAATGAAGAAAAGCCGAGTTGCACTTCCAGGGAAACTCCAAACACAACCACTCTTCCCTGAAGTTTTTAACTCAACACGACTCGACAGTTTGCTGCTGGCTGTATCTGGGGGCAATAAGCTCGTCCGCTAGCTATGCTGTAACTGGGGTGATAGACTCGCCCCTAGCTAGCTCGTAAAATGTCGCCTCAGTAACTGAATGGAGATTTTTGGAAGAAATGAAAACGTAGAAACACTTATAGTAGGCGATGTATTGAAGATAGAGATATGCTCTCCCGGGCTTTCTTTTAGAGCTTTTCATGCTGAACAATAGCGGCTTCGGTGGCGTAGTCGGTAGCATGCTGAACTGCAGTGCCCAAGATAGCGGGTTCAAACCCGGCCGAAGTCATCGGATTTTTTAAGAGCGTTAAAAATCTTCAGTATGCCTTCCTTCGGAGGGGAAGTAAAGCCGGCAGTCCCATGTCATGGATTTATGGCATGTAAAAGATCCTTTCACCGACTAAACTTGTGTAAAGCAAAATTGTTAGGTTAGATTTTGTCAGAACGCTCTATCAAAGTTCCAACGTTCACCACTAGGTATCATTGATATCTGGTGGCGAAAGTTGGAACTACTTGAAATTGAACGGAACTTGTAGCTCACCCTTTAGGGTGTCCGCTGGAAGCAGCTACAGACTCAGGCGAGCCGAACATGTCCTCGGACACTCCCGGCACTAAAAGCCATACGATAAATAAAAAATAAATAAATAAATATGCTGAACAATTCTTACACTCATAGTATATAGATATTGTTAACGGTTTGCCTAGGGTAAGCTTATAAAGCGTACGGACGCCAGTATTTTTTTCGACCTTTTCACTGAAATCGTTAGTGCTTGACTTCCCTTGGTCATAAATAAATTATTTTCTATAGAAACCTTCCTCGAGATATCCTTTACAGAATGGTGAAAACCGCATCAAAATCCATTCAGGGGATCTCGAGATTACCTGTGACATCCAATAATCGGGGACTTTGTTTTATGCTAAGTAGAGATTATACGCCAATCAGTATAATTTAATATAGCCTAATATAATCTCCCTTCCGTCCAATCTTTAATTGATGTGAATTTTGCTGAACGAAAAGTTCACAGGCGAAATGAGAGTTGAACTTCCAGGGAATGGCGAGGTGAATGAAACACAAATCCCCCTTCCGTCCAATCTTAACTTGACTGTGTTTCACAGGCGAAATGAAGAAAACCCGAGTTGCACTTCCAAGGAAACTCCGAACACAACCACCCTTCTCAGAAGTCTTAACTCAACACGACTCAACAGTTTGCAGCTGGCTGTATCTGGGGCAATAGGTTCTCCCGCTAGCTAGGCTGTAACAGGGATGATAGACTCGCCCTTAGCTAGCTCGTAAACTGTCGCCTCAGTAGTTGAATGGACATGGTTGAAAGAAATTAAAACGTAAAAACACTTACTGTATAGTGGGCGATGTATTGAAGATAGACATATGCTCTCGCGGACTTCTTTGTAGAACTTTTCATGCTGAACAATTCTTACACTCATAGTATTTAGATAGTTTTAACGGTTTGCCCAGCGTAAGCTTACAAAGCGCTCGGACGCCAGGTTTTTTTTTCGACTTTTCCACTGAAATCGTTACTGCTCGGCTTCCTTTGATCATAAATAAATTATTTTCTACAAAAATAATCCTGGAGATATCCTTTACAGAATGGTGAAAACCGCATCAAAATCCATCCAGTGGTTCTCGAGTTTACCCGTAACATCCAAGAATCGGTGACTTTGTTTTATACTAAGTAGAGATTATGCCAATCTGGCATTTCATTTAGCCTAAAAGCATCTTAACTTAAAACTTAAAATTACGAGTATTGACAGATCAACTTTACTCGCAATTCAATTAGTTTTAATTAATTTTATAAGACAGTTACTGAAAAGGGCCACAATGTTGCCGAATCTGGTATAATACGGTATATCATATTTTCACTATTTATTGACTAAGGTGTAGGCTATACAATTTTTCTTTTTAGTCGTTGACCCTCCAGGTTGGTGGAACCCACGGACTCAGGAAGGGAACTCACCACTACCGCCTCTACGGGCAGTGTCCTAGAGCTGGGAACATCGAATCGGAAGGGATACAACTGGTGAGGTGGGATTGGCACCTCGCCCAGGCAGCCTCACCTGCAAAGCGAACAGGGGCCTCATGAGGGAAGGTAAGGGATGGTGAGGATGGATAGGCAAGGAAGAGGGAAGGAGGCGGCCGTGGCCTTGAAGAAGGTACCATCCCGGCATTTGCCCGAAGACGAAGTGGGAAACCACGGAAAACCACTTCGAGGATGGCTGAGGAGGAATCGAACCCCCTCTACTCATTTGGGCCACCCGAGGCTGAGTAGACCCCGTTCCAGTCCTCGTACCACTTTTCAAATTTCGTGGCAGAGCCGGGAATCGAACCCAGGACCTCCGGGGCGGCAGCTAACCATGCTACGGAGGCGACGTATACATTTAATAAATTAATAAATACTTATGGAAACCAAATGAGATGGGTTATTCCCTAATCCTGAGATGAGATTAATATACAGGGTGTTTCGAAAAAAGTGTCCGATATTGTAACAGGGGTTGGGATAGGTCAAAACGAGAAGAAATGTTCCTATAAACATTTGTCCGGAAACAAATACCTGTTGAGGTATGCACCATTTTACTTGTATTGTGAATGTACACTTCAGACATTGGACGTCATCCTACCAGCTACTTCTAATGAACACTTGACTGTCACACACGTTTAACAGAACACGTGTTGGTCAAACATCCATCCACACCACCAACCAGGGGCTGTGATGATTTCAGCCGGTCTGTCCACGGATACCAACAGCACGTTACAAGAGAAGCTCCACATGGTTACCACACGCTTTGGCTCTTCTTCGCAAGGAATCCCCAACTCGTCCAATAACGCCTGGCTGCTCGCGGATGTGGGCACTATCATTGGCCACACGCTCTAGTAACATCTCCACACTGCCATAGCCAGAAATCTAATGGATTAATGTCCAGAGAACGGGAAGGCCATGTTACTTCCATTTTCTAATCCAGGGGTTCTCAACCTTTTACAACCATCGTACCCCTTAAAAAATTAAACATCCTGCGTACCCCCTACTACCCTTTCTTAGGTAGTAATAATGGTTATTAAAAATGTAAAAGTTATTTAGTTAGTATGGTTTAACCTTTAAAATGTTATAAGGAAAGATATTTTAATACAACAAAGTATAGTTGTTTTTCAGTTTATTTTCCCAAAGGGTGATTTTTGCAATCATTGCGTTAGTTTTCATTTCAACTTAGAACATATCAGAAACACTACCTTGCATACACTTATTCCAAATGTTCAGTTTTTCAAAAATATCACTTAAATAGGCCAATTTTAAAAGCCAACCAAAGTCATTGAGTACTGATGATAAATTAGAATTGTGCTCGGTAAAGAAAAGATGCAATTATTTGTGGAGTTCAAATCCACGCGCCGTAAATAACTCACACAGTAGTCACGGCACGAAGCTCACTGCGTCGCACTGTTTACGTCATCCACACAGCACAGGACCAACAGTCTGGTGCGGATAGCGCACTGCACTGCCAGCAGAACCGCATACTACAGTATGACTGAACATCCGACTCATGCAAAGACCTTCAACGGAAGGACGCCTGCATCACCGAACATAAAGCCTTCTCCATGTGGGTAAAATGGTGCATATCCCAACAGGTATTCGTTTCCGGACATATGTTTATATGGACATTTCTTCTCGTTTTGACCAATGCCAACCCCTGTTGGTTTTGTAGTTACCTGGTATTTGAAAGTCTCATAGGTGAACTTCTAGTAGTGCCCTTTATCACCGTACAAAATTTCAGAGTGATATCGATAATAGTTTCGGAAATACTGAATGTTGGTGAAATATTTCGCACAGCCGCCATGTTAGATTGGTGAGACACAATAAAATTTGAAGGGCACGGTCGGCGTCGGCCAGAATGGTGCTATGATCTTACCGAGTTTCATTGAAATCGCACCCGCCGTTTAGAAGTTATTAGGACACACACACTCACACACACACACACAGAGACACGCGGATAAAAGGTGATCTCCTAAGCCTACTTTTTTTCATAAAATGAAAATAGGCTAAAAAATGAAAGTTTGTCCGTTTTTTCTGAATTTCGACGGAAATTTGTGATATTGGCGCGTTGCAGACTGTTTTATGATGGATGCGCGCAAAAATACATGTTTGTATGTCTGTCTGTCTATTTGTTTGTCTGTGGACAATTTTGTGTCCTTATAACTCGAGAACGGCTGGGTGGATCAACGTAAAATTTGATACAGATTTCCATCAGAGTCAGGACACTAATCAATGATATAACTCTTCTCCATACCTCTCATAAAAGGGAACCTGCCCCCTTAAAATACAGTACATGCTGAAATAGGCGTAGAAGGGTGAGACAAAGCTTATTTTCAGCCCCTCAATGTGAGAAACGAAACTCGGGGGCCAAAACCAACAGTTTTTAAGATATTCCCAGATTGTAAACAACGCTCTTAGTTTCCTACGTTCGTTGCCAAGAGTCGACTGCGGTGGCGTCTGGTAGCTAAGTCCTGAGCTAGAAGTCGTTGACGGTCGCGATTGGCAGCAAAAGTAGGAACTATTTGAAAAATTCAAAAGTCTGCAGTCCTTACTAGAATAAAAACAAGTAGTTCCGTGAAGAACTATACAGCCTATTTTCATATATCCTACTTATGTGAACTGCCACTATCAACATACAAAATTTCAGTTTGATTGCTGTAATAGATTCGTAGATATTGAGAACCGACTAAAAATTTCGGATGGTCGCCATGTTGGATTTTATATATGTAGGTCCTAGAGTTGTGTACTGTTACATGAAGATTATTGTATACGTGTAGCATTCAAACTTCAATCGCATGATTAGGACACAAGAAGTAACAAGGAGATTTTAAAATTTCGCACAGCTACCATCTTGTGGTTATGGAAACAATTGAAATAAATTAGACGCCAGTGGATTAACATTCGTATAAAGATTTACTGTACCAAGTTTCACTGCACTCGGATGGTTAAATTGCGAGAAACGTCCATGTGAATATATATACTTCGCGTCGCCGCCATGTTGGATTTGTGATCACCAGGTTATTTAAAGTCCTATAGGTGAACTTAAGTTCATAGCCCCTATGAACATAAATATATTCAGTTTGATTGCTATAATAGAGTCGTAGATATTCAGAGCCATCTAAATATTTCGGATGGTCGCCATGTTGGATTGTTTATTTATTTATTTATTTATTTAATAATTATTAGATACAACCATGATAGGTCATTTTACACTACATTTTACATTAAATGTATAGGCCATAGAGTCATGTACCATTAAAGGAAAATTATTGCGTAGGTTCATTATTCAAACTTTCACTTCGATCGCATGATTACGACACAAGAAATAAAAACTTAATTTTAAAATTCCCACAGCCGCCATCTTGAGGTTATATAAACCATTTAACTAAATTAGATACCAGTGCATTACAATGTGTATAAACATTTCCTGTACCAGATTTCATTGCGTTTGGAACATTAAATCGCGAGAAAGGTCTATTTAAAATTTTCAAATTCGCTTGGCCGCCATGTTCGTTTTGTAGTTAACCTGTTTTTGAAAGTCTTATAGATGAACTTCCAGTAGTGCCCTTTATCTCTGTACAAAATTTCAGGGTGATACCGCTAATAGTTTCAGAGATATAGACTGCCGGTGAAATAATAATAATAATACTGTTATTGGTTTTACGTCCCTTTTAACTACACTGGCTTTTAGAGAAGCCGGGGTGCCAGAATTTTGCCCCGAATGGGATCGTTAACGTGCCAGTAAATCTACGGACACGGCTCCCTCGCATTTGCGCATGCTCAAATGCCAGCTGACTGCGCCAGGATACGAACCTGCAACCTTGGGCCTAGCAAGCGAGAACGTTACCCCTGAGCCACGCAGCCAGCCGACCGGTGAAATATTTCGCACATCCACCATCATGTGGTTATGTAAACAATTGAACGAAGTTAGATGTCGGTGCATTACAATGTGTATAAACATATACTGTACCAAGTTTTATTGCGTTTGGTTGGTTAAATCGCGAGAAACGTCTATTTAAATGTCGCAAATTCGCGTGGTCGCCATGTTGGTTTTTAGTTAACAGTTTTTCAAAAGTCACATAGGTGAACTTCTAGTAGTTCCCTTTATAACCGTAAAAAAATCCAGGGTGATATCGGAAATAGTTTTGGAGATATTGAATGCTGGTGAAATATTTCGCACTGCCGCCATGTTGGATTGGTGAGACGTAACAAAATTTGAAGGGCACGGTCAGGGTCGTCCGGAATAGTGCTATGAACTCACCGAGTTTCATTGAAATCGCACCAGCCGTTTAGAAGTTATTAGGGGACACACACACACACACACGCACACACACACGGACTAAAGGTGATCGCATAAGCCCTTTTTTTTTTTCAAAATTTAAAATAGGCTAAAAGCAGATAACACACCCTAATACCGTCATCACAATTAACACCGGTTATCAGACAGATTCTACACACACCCAAAGTACACGGGGCTACATGACCGCGTTGTCGTAGCCACTAAACTTAAGAACCAACCAACCAACAACTACTTTCATTTAATAAACTAATGAAGGAATGCGAGCCGGTAACCATGGCATCAGAATCTCAGAGGTCCATATATTTCTGTAAGACCTAATGCAATTCAATTTATTACATTACTGTGAAGGTTTGCAAACGGCTATAAGGTAATAACGGATCAAAAATAAGTTGTAAAATTCATCAATACATATAATGTGCTTAAGGGGGTCAAGGGGTACTCTAGAATTTTTTCACGCGATTTACACGTTTATTTTCACGTCAGAAAGTACACGGTATGTAAATATAGTTTGAGAGAACATTTTAACTAATCATTTTTCTTTGTCTACAAACAGGTTCCAAGCCCCTAACCATTGCAACAGTAGCTCAGTTGATAACGTCTGGTTATTAATACCGAAGACCGTTCCAAGAATGGGTAGCTACTTCTGCTAGTAAAGTGTAAGTAAATCACTTTTTTTTTCGCTAAACCACAGACGTTTTTCACACCTTCCTGGCCTGGAGAATCATACCGTATGTTGTATATCACACCCACCCTCTATATATTTGAGGGTGCTTAAAGGGGTGTCCCCCAGGGGCTCACATCTAGTGGGACGTGGGTTGGCGACCACGGACCCCAGCTGAGTCCGGCATTGCTTCCACTTACTTGTGCCGGGCTCCTCTCCGTCTTCTTTCCTGTCGACCTCTCTTGGTCAACTCTTGTTCTCTTCCGACCCCGACGGTAATAGGGTACCTGAGGCTTAGGGAGTCTTTCACTTTCCCGCCTTAATTGACCCTTGTCTCATCTTTCCTGATACCCTCATTCTGCAAGGGGACAGCCTTCTTTTTCTTTTCATGTCTCCTACCTTCTGCTCAAGGCCCTCAAGGAGGCAGGGTGTATGTAGCCCCACCACTTCTGGTGCACCCTCAAGGGCCCCCAGCTGGTGAGTTTGTGAGTTGGTGACCCCGAGGTTTTCCTGAGCTGGGTCCGGTTTGTCCCCTTCTTCCTCTGACCTTGGGGCGGGCCATCTCCTCTTTCCCTTTCCTATCTGCCTTACATGGCTCTCCTTCCTTCCGAGTCCCTCAATCTTGAGGGTTGTGGGCATTTCTATTCTTCCTGGCCTTTATTTGGCTTATCCTTCATTTGTTTACCATTTCTTCTTCTAGTATGTAATTAGTAGTTAGTTTTAGTTATATTTTTCATTCTCATCTCATCTTTCAGTATCACCCTAACCATTAGGGGCCGATAACCTAGATGATAGGCCCCTAAAAGCAACAATTATCATTAAAGGGGTGTGAGAGATATGAAGGGGTGGGCTAGCATTCCTTAGCATCCTTATAGTTACGTCCTTGATCTTCGTTAATGTCCTTATTGAAATGGCGATAATTGGCCTAATCTGGTAAGCCAGCGAGCGACCAGAAGTTTGTCTCATCACTTAGTGATGGGTGTTGAACCTGGCGCCTTGGCCAAGGACCACAGCACAATGAAAGCGTGAGATTCAAATTGAAATGTAAACCCAAGTTAAATAATCTATTATTTGCTGCCTCAAACTAAAGTTTGAACCTATGATGTCATTCGAGATATCCAGATCTGTTTGCCAACAAGGATGGGAGATGGCTCGTTCTCACTCATGGACTTAGCGCCAGCTTCCAGTCATAATCGTGAAGTCGGCGATAGCGCCTCCGTCTCTCAGGTACAGTGCTTCCTTCTTTATTGCCGATACCTTAATACTTATACTTATTCCGTATTCTTTAATTATTATCCTTATTTTTATTCCGTATTCCTTATTCATATTCATATCTGTATGCCTTATATATAATAATATTCATATTCCATGTCCTTATTCTTATGCCTTATTCATATTCCTTATTCTTATTCCATGTCCTTATTCATATTCCTTATTCTTATGCCTTATTCTTATTCCATGTCCTTATTATTATGCCTTATTATTATGCCTTATTCATATTCCTTATTCTATGTCCATATTCTTGTGCTTTATTTTTATTCCTTATTCTTATTCCATGTCCTTATTCTTATGCCTTATTCCTTATTCTTATGCCGTATTCATATGCCTTATTCTTATTCCATGTCCTTATTCATATGCCTTATTCATATTCTTATTCCATGTCCTTATTCTTATGTCTTATTCATATTCTTATTCCATGCCCTTATTCATATGCCTTATTCCTATTCCTATTCCATGTTCTTATTCTTATGCCTTATTCCTTATTCCATGTCTTTATTCATATGCCTTATTCATATTCTTATTCGATGTCCTTATTCTTATGCCTTATTCCTTATTCTTATTCCATGTCCTTATTCATATGCTTTATTCATATTCCTATTCCATGTCCTTATTCTTATGCCTTATTCATATTCCATGTCCTTATTCTTATGCCTTATTCATATTCCTATTCCATGTCCTTATTCTTATGCCTTATTCATATTCCTATCCCATGTCCTTATTCTTATGCCTTATTATTATTCTTTATTCTTATTACATTTATTCTTCTTCTAATTCATATTTTTCCATTTTTATTCTTTATAACTTAATTCCTATTCGTATACCTTATTCTTATTCCTTATTCTTTATCCCTTATTCGGTTCATTATTCCTTGTTCTTATTCGTATTCTTATGCCTTATTCTTCGTTAGTTATCGTTATTATTAAGGGGGTTACAGCGAGGTCATCTGTCCTTTATTCATTAATCCTATTCCTAATCTTATGCGTCATTCTTTATCCCTTACTCAATTCATTATTCCTTGTTCTTGTTCGTATTCTTACTCTTACTCTTAGTTAGTTATTGTTCTTTTAACGGGTGAAACAGTGAGGTCATCTGTCCCCAGCCTTATTTTTATTCCTCATTCTTTATTCCTATTCTTACAGTATTATTATTATTATTTAATTTATGAAATGAAAGGCTGCATAACTGGGTAAAATTATAAACTCCGCAAGGAATAGGCCAATAGGACCGATTATGTTCACCTACTACAAATACGAGGGCTGTTTTTTAGTAGGGCCGTTTTTTAAGCCCGTAGTTAGAGCGCACGCCGCAACAAGCGTACGCGCGACCTCCCAGCATCCATTGCGAACAAGCAGGCGTCAGTTGCAGCTGTGTAGCTAACCTGTACGCTGAACTGTGCATCTTTACAATGTTCAGGATTATTGATTCTCCCGCCATGTGTGAGGTACGATCTGTGATACGTTCTTTTAGTGCAAGAAACATGTCGGCTGCAGACATTCATCGTCAGCTTTATGAGGTGTATGGTGATAATGCAATGACGGAAGGTAAAGTGCGAAAATGGGTACGCGAGTTCAAAAGTGGCCGTGAAAATGTTCATGACGATGAACGCTCAGGTCTGTGATCACAGATGACTTGGTGACTGCAATTGACATGAAACATCACGAGGACCGAAGATTCATGATAACCACTCTATCAATGGTTTTTCCTCAAGTGTGAATTCTTGGTTGTCAGAGCAGGCGGCAAACGTTTATGCATAGGGATTTCAGAAATTAGTTTTATGGTTTGACAAGTGCCTAAATAAACAAGGCAACTATATAGAAAAATAGAGGAAGGTATGTAAAACTGGTTTCAAAATAAAATGTTCGGTTAATTTAAAGAAAACGACCCTTACTTAAAAAGCAGCCCTCGTACAACGTTCATGCGATCAAGAGGACCCTGCCTGGTCTTATTTTGGTAAAACTATTTTGGGTCAAACTTTGACGGGATAGAAAAACAAGTAGTTCCGTGAAGAACTATACAGCCTATTTTCATATATCCGACTTATGTTAATTGCCATTATCAACATACAAAATTTCAGTTTGATTGTTGTAATAGATTCGTAGATATTGAGAACCGACTAAATATTTCGGATGGTCGCCATGTTGGACTTTATTAATGTAGGTCCTAGATTTATGTACTGTTACATGAAGATTATTATATACGTGAAGCATTCGAACTTCAATCGCATGATTAGGACTCAAGAAGTAAAAACTAGATTTTAAAATTTCGCACAGCTGCCATCTTGTGGTTATGGAAACAATGGAAATAAATTAGATGCCAGTGGATTAACAGTCATATAAGGATTTACTGAACCAAGTTTCACTGCACTCGGATGGATAAATTGCGAGAAACGTCCATGTGAATATTTATACTTCGCGTCGCCGCCATGTTGGATTTGTGATCACCAGGTTATTAAAAGTCCTATAGGTAAACTTATGTTCATAGCCCCTATGAACATAAAACATTCAGTTTGATTGATGTAATAGATTCGTAGATATTCATAGCCGTCTAAATATTTCGGATGGTCGCCATGGTGGATTGTTAAATGTATAGGCCACAGAGTCATGTACCATTAAAGGAAAATTATTGCGTAGGTTCATTATTCAAACTTCCACTTCGATCGCATCATTATGACACAAGAAATAAAAACTTAATTTTAAAATTCGCACAGCCGCCATCTTGAGGTTATGTAAACAATTGAACTAAATTAGATACCAGTGCATTACAATGTGTGTAAATATTTCCTGTACCATATTTCAGTGCGTTTGGAACATTAAATCGCGAGAAAGGTCTATTTAAAATTTTCAAATTCGCTTGGCCGCCATGTTCGTTTTGTAGTTAACCGGTTTTTGAAAGTCTTATAGATGGACTTCCAGTAGTGCCCTTTATCTCCGTACAAAATTTCAGGGAGATACCGCTAATAGTTTCAGAGATATAGAATGCCGTTGTAATATTTCGCACATCCGCCATCTTGTGGTTATGTAAACAATTGAACGAAGTTAGTTAGATGTCGGTGCATTACAATGTATATAAGCATATATTGTACCAAGTTTCATTGCGTTTGGTTGGTTAAATCGCGAGAAACGTCTATTTAAAAGTCGCAACTTCGCTTGGCCGTCATATTGGTTTTGTAGTTACCAGGTTTTCAAAGATCACATAAGTGAACTTATAGTAGTTCCCTTTATTACCATACAAAATGTCAGGGTGATATCGGTAATAGTTTCGGAGATATTGAATGCTGGTGAAATATTTCGCACAGCCGCCATGTTGGATTGGTGAGTCGTAACAAAATTTGAAGGGCACGGTCAGGGTCGCCCGGAATAGTGCTATGAACTTACCGAGTTTCATTGAAATCGCTCCTGCCGTTTAGATTTTATTAGGGGGGGGACACACACACACGAATCACACACACACACACGCACACACACACGGACAAAAGGTGATCTCATAAGGCTATTTTTTCAAAATTGAAAATAGGCTAAAAATGCATGTATGTATTTATCTCCATCTAAGTCACAATTAGCAATAATATACTGAATGCTTTTCCCCACATTTCACTCCTGATATCTAGCGACAGCTTAGGAACCACTGTCACCGTTCTTAGATGCTATCCAAGAGCTCGTAGATGGCTATATTCCTTTCTCTGGGGAGGCTTCGGTGGCGTAGTTGGTAGCATGATGAGCTTCTATGCCCAAGGTTACCGCTTCAAACCCGGCTGAAGTCGTCGGAATTTCTAAGAGCGTTAAAAATCCCTTAGTATGCCTTCCTTCGGAGGGGAAGTAAAGCCGGCGGTCCCATGTCATAGATGTATGTCAAGAAAAAGAACCTTCCACTAACTACACTTGTGTGAAGCCAACATTTGTAGGTTAGAATTGATAACGCTATATTAGTTCCAACTTCTGCCGCCAGGTGCTGACTGCGATGATATCTAGTAGCCAAGTCCGAAAACTAGGTGTCGTGGACGGTATTTTTTTTTTTAGCAATAGTTGGAACTACTTGAAATTATCGTCGGCAACCAAACTTGTCGATGCCCAATTGAATCAGGCAATGAGAATGATATCTGGCACAGTAAAATCAACACCAACATTTTGGTTACCAGCACTGAGTCATATTCCACCAGCGGAACTCAGACGCAAACATGCCTTACTCCGTGAGTATAAGAAGATAAATGCTAACGACCAGCTACCAATACACCAGGACATCACTGCTGCTGAAGTGAGACGTCTACGCTCGCGAAACCCCTCCATCCGGACAGCGAGACACCTGGTGAACCAAAACTTCAACCTGCTGCAAAACTGGAAAGAAGAATTGGTGGAAAACATTCCAAGTCAGCTGCAAGATATCACAAACTCCACAACACCACCAAGTGGCTTCCATCTACCCCCCGGAAAACATGGTCAACGCTAAACAGGATAAGAACAAACCATGGTAGATGTGCAGATCTTCTCTACACATGGGGATATATATCTTCACCAGAATGCAGTTGTGGTGATCCCAGGCAGACCATACGGCATATAGTGAATGACTGCCCGACGCATCCTACAGTGGCAACTTCAGTGACTTTGTGGAAGCAGGCCCAGCTGTGATAGACTTTATTAACAACTTGAAAGTGAAACTGTAAATAATGTAAATACACATCTATTTTTGACTAATGTTGATATGTACAGCCAAACGCTAAATAAATATCGTCCTTACTTGAATAAAAAAAACAGCTAACACACACTAATAATACAGCCATCACAATTAACACCCAAAGTACACGGGGCTACATGACCACATAGTCGCATCCCCTAAACTGAGGAACCAACCAACCATCCTTTCTCTGGCCTCGTTAATAGCCATGTGCTGATTCTCGAAAGGAATCGCCACACCTACAATGGTGAATTCTTTGTTTCTCGTTATTATTATTTATCGTATGGCTTTTAGTGCCGGGAGTGTACAAGGACATGTTCGGCTCGCCAGAGGCTGTAGCTGCTTCAAGCAGACACCACTAGGGTGAGCTACAACTACAAGTTCCGTTCAACTTCAAGTAGTTACAACTTTCGCTACCAGATATCAATGATACCTAGTGGTGAACGTTGGAACTTTGATAGAGCGTTACAACGAAATCTAACCTAGAATTTTAGCTCCACACAAGTTTAGTCTGTGGAAGGATCTTTTACATGCCATAAATCTATGACATGGGACCGCCGGCTTTACTTCCCCTCCGAAGGCAGGCATACTGAAGGATCTTAACGCTCTTAAAAAATCCGACGACTTCGTCTGGGTTTGGTCACCACCAGATCGGATTCGTGTCACACTGCTGGATATTTTGATTAACCCGGACTTGGGGATAGTGTGGCAGTAGTATTTAGCAGACAGTGGAAAGAAAAGAGAAAATACTGTATAAAAATAGTTAGCTTTCTAATGAAATCTACCTAACTCTTTGTCAAAAAAAATACAACAAAAGCATTGTAATGATGAACCATTGGTTGGTTGGTTAGTTCCTCAGTTCAGGGGCTGTGACAAGGCGGACATGTAGCACCGTGTACTTTGGGTGTGTGTAGAATCTATCTGATAACCGATGTTAATTGTGATGGCATCTGTCGCCTCCGTAGCGTAGCGGTCAGCATAGTTATCTGCCGCCCCGGAGGTCCTGGGTTCGATTACCGGCTCTGCCACGAAATTTGAAAAGTGGTATGAGGACTGGAACGGGGTCAACTCAGCCTCGGGTGGTCCAAATGAGTAGAGGGGGTTCGATTCCCACCTCAGCCATCCTCGAAGGGGTTTTCCGTGGTTTCCCACTTCGTCTTCGGGCAAATGCCGGGTTGGTACGTACTGTAAGGCCACGGCCGCCTCCTTCCCTCTTCCTAGCCTATCCATCCCAATCTTCCATCCCTTCCCATCCCTCATGAGGCCCCTGTTCGCTTTGCAAGCGAGGCCGCCTGGGCGAAGTGCTGATCCACCTCCCCAGTTGTATCCCTCCCGACCAGATGTTCCAAGCTCCAGGACACTGCCCATAGAGGCGGTAGTGGTGAGTTCCCTCGCTGAGTCCGTGGGAACCACCAACCTAAATTAAAAGGGTAAATTGACTAAATAAAAAATAAAATAAAATTGTTATGGCTGTATTTGTGTATGTTATCTGTAATTCAGGCAAGGACTGCAGACGATCAATTTCAAGTAGTTTCTAATTTTGCAGACAAATGCTACCGTCAACGACACCTAACCTCGAATTTGGCTACTAGATGCCACTGCAACGGGCACCTGGCGCTGAACATTGGAACTTGATAGAGCGTTTCAAATCTAACCTACAAATTTAGCTTCACACAATTGTAGTTAGTGGAAAGTTCTTTTACATGCCATAAATCTAAGCCATGGACCCGCCGGCTTTACTTCCCCTCCCTAGAAAGGAATTTCTAACGCTCTTAAAAAAATCCGACGACTTCGGCTGGGTTTGAACCCGCGATCTTGGGCATAGCAGTTCAGCATGCTGCCTACTACGCCACCGAAGCCGCCTAAGATGAACCATAATTTTCTTCTTCTTCTTCTACTTCTTCTCCTCCTTCTTCTTCTTCTTCGTCTTCTTCTTTCCGATGAGGCCTGCTAGGGACCGCGTGCCAATTTCAATTCTTCACTCTTTGTTGTTTTCTCTTCCGTTCCCTCCAGTACTCCTTCATCCGTTCACTATGCTGCTTCTTTCTGTCCTCGGACCACTTCGCACCAGGTTTCTTTGGCAATCTTCCTTGGAATCCTTTCATACTTAATACCCTTTTTCTAATGATCTCTCTGTTCACCGTTTCTTCTTCACTTATATTATTTCTTTCTAAATCTTTCTTTACTTCTTGAATCCAGCTAGTTGTTGGCCTTTTCTCCCAAAGGTACTTGAATATCCTTTTTTGTTAATCTGGAAATGTTCCTCATGATTCTCCTTTCTAGTACTTCAAGTTTATCTAATCTATAGTTTAGTACCAGACATTCACTTGCGTATAGGCATTCCGGTTTCACCACTGTAGTGTAGTGCCTTATTTAAAGATTTTTAGATAAGCACTTTTTGTTATAAAAATTCTTAGTGATACCATATGCTCTTTCCATCTTGTGTACCCTTTCTTCTACCGAAGATTTTTCTAAACCATTTTCTTGAATTATTTCTCCCAGATATTTCAATTTCTTTACTTTTTCCACTGGGCCAATATCTGTTGCCAGAACCATAATTTTATGATTATTAATAAACAGTATATCTCTCTCTATATATAAGAATGAAAGTTTGTCTGTTTTTTCTGAATTTCTACGGAAATTTGCGTTATTTACGCGTTTCAGACTGTTTTATAACGGATGCACGCGAAAATAAATTTTTTGTCTGTCTGTATGTATGTCTGTTTGTCTGTCTGTGGACAAAGTGGTTGTTCCCTTATAACTCGAGAACGGCTGGGTGGATCAACGTAAAATTTGGTGCAGATATCCTTCAGAGGCACGACACTAATCATTGATGTAACTCTTCTCCGTACCTCTCTCATAAAAGGAGGCCTACCCCCTTAAAATACATGCTGAAATAGGCGTAGAAGAGCGAGACAAAGCTCATTTTCAGCCCCTCAATGTGAGAAACGAAACTCGGAAAACCACATTTTAATGCCCTAAAACCAACAGTTTTTGAGATATTCCCAGAAAATTAATTTCATTTAATACAATAATGAAAGAAAGCTAGCCGGTAAGCATGGCAACAGAAACTCAAAGGTCCATCTATTGCTGTAAGACGCAATGAAATTCCATTTGTTACATTAATGAGATAGTTTGCAAACGGCAATAAGGTTATAACGGAACCAAATTAAGCTGTAAAATTCATCAATACATATAATGCGATTAAGGGGGTCAAGGGATACTCTAGATTTTTTTTCACGCGATTTACACGTGTTGGGGTTCTACGGAAGGTCTATTATATCCCTATCCCTATATTGTTATATTATTATTATAATTATTATTATTATTACACTACGGAAAGGAAGACCCAAGGGGACTGGAAAAAGGGAATAATTGTCCCGATCTTCAAGAAAGGTTCCCAGCCCCTAACCATTGCAATAGTAGCTCAATTGATTACGTCTGGTTATTAATACCGACGACCGTTCGAAGAATGGGTACTTCTGCTAGTGTATAAATAAATATGGAATATGGAATGGAATATGTCGATGTCGCCTCCGTAGCATAGCGGTCAGCATGGTTAGCTTCCGCCCCGGAGGTCCTGGGTTCGATTCCCAGCTCTGCCACGAAATTTGAAAAGTGGTATGAGGACTGGAACGGGGTCTACTCAGCCTCGGGTGTTCCAAATGAGTAGAGGGGGTTCAATTCTCACCTCAGCCATCCTCGAAGTGGTTTTCCGTGGTAAATGCCGGGATGGTACCTTTTTTCAGGCCATGGTCGCCTCCTTCCCTCTTCCTTGCCTATCCATCCTGACCATCCATTACCTTCCCTCATGAGGCCCCTGTTCGCTTTGCAGGTGAGGCCGCCTGGGCGAGGTACCAATCACACCTCACCAGTTGTATCCACTCCGATTAGATGTTCCCAGCTCTAGGACACTGCCCGTAGAGGTGGTAGTGGTGAGTTCCCTCGCTAAGTCCGTGGGTTCCACCAACCTGGAGGGTAAACGACTAAGAAAAGAAGAAAAAGAAAAAATATGTCGGTTCAGGATTGCAATAAACTTAGGTTGTTTGAGAGGAAAATAATACGGAGAATTTATGGTGCAGTGTTGGATAGAGGAGAATGGAGGATACGAACTAATAGAGCAATAGATGAAATCCTCGAAAGCGAAGACATTGTCCGATATAAAAAATCACAAAGATGTTGATTATGCTAATAAATGTTGTTTTAAGGGGCCTAACAAACAGGTTATCGGCCCGTAATGGTTTGGTTGATAGTGAAAGACGAGATGAGCATGAAAACTATAACTAATACTAACTACAAACTTACATACTAGAAGAAGAAATGGTAAACAAATTAAGGATAAGGCAAATAAAGGTCAGGAAGAAAAGAAATGCCCTCAACCCACGAAGAATGAGTATTGAGGAATTTGGAAGGAAGTAGAGCCATGAAAGGCAGATAGGAAAGGGGGAAAGAGGATAGGGTCCGCCCCAAGGTCAGAGGAAAAAGGACACAAAATGGATCCAGCTTAGGAATCCCTCGGGGTCGCTAACTCCCAAACTCACGAACTGTGAGCCCTTGAGGGTGTAGCACTATCCAGGGTGCACCAGAAGGGGTGGGGGCAAAATACACCTTGCCTCCTTGAGGGCCTTGTGAAGAAGGCGGGAGATAACATGAAAAGAGGGCGCCAGGAAAAATGAGACAAGGGCCAATTAAGGCGGGAAAGTAAAAGACTCCCTAGGCCTCGGATACCCTAATACCGTCGGGGTCAAAAGAGAACAAGAGTTGGCCAAAACGGAGAGGAGCTCTGCACAAGTAAGTGGAAGCAATGCCGTACTCAGCTGGGGTCCCGTGGTCGCTAACCCACGTCCTACTAGATGTGAGCCCCTGGGTAGGATGCTGATCTTCTATGCCCAAGATCGCGGTTCAAACCCAGCCGAAGTCGTCGGATTTTTTAAGAGCGTTAAAATCCCTTAGTATGCCTTCCTTTGGAGAGGAAGTAAAGCTGGTGGTCCCATGTCATAGATTTATGGCATTTAAAAGAACCTTCCACCAACTACACTAGTGTAAGCTAAAATTTGTAGGTTAGTTTGATAACCCTATTTTAGTTCCAACGTTCTCCACCAGGTGCTGGCTGAGATGGCATCTAGTAGGCAAGTCTGCAGCTAGGTGTCGTGGACGGTAGCATTTGGTATCAAAAGTAGGAAGAACTTGATAAATTGATCGTCTGCAGTCCTTCTACGTTAATCACAGATAAACCACACTCAGAATAGCCGTCGTCAGCACCTGGATTCAAACTTACGATTTCCGGACTTCCTGCAGCTGCCCACACGGCCGTGGTGTACGATTTAACGAGCATGGCTACGTCGCGGGGTAGGACAAGAAATGTGAACAACTTTGTATTTACGACAGCATCTATCCATATTGCGAAAGTTATAATACGTATATTAATCGAAGGGTTATCAGGATATTACATAGTTCATATAGAAAGAGATAAGAACTGTATATCACTGGGCCAATGAAATTATCACTGTTTAATTATATTGGTCCTAGAGCTATCTCATCTGGTTTATTTCCTGTATTTAACATCTGGTTTATCCCTTCCTCCACAAGGGCTGTCCATTCACATTCTTATGCCCCGTCTCCTATTTTGGCGACTTCGGTAGGCTAGTTGGTAGCATGCTGAGCTTCTATGCTCAAGGTCGCGGGTTCAAACCCGGCTGAAGTCGTCCGATTTTTAAGAGCGTTAAAATCCCTCAGTAAGCCTTCCTTCGGAGGGGAAGTAAAGCCGGCGGGCCCATGTCATAGATTTATGGCATGTAATAGAACCTTCCACTAACTACACTTGTGTGAAGCCAAAATGTGTAGGTTAGAATTGATAACGCTCTATTAGATGCAACGTTCACCGCTAGGTGCTGACTACGATGCCATCTAGTAACCAAGTCTGCAAGCTAGGTGTCGTGGACGGTAGCATTTGGTAGCAAAAATTGGAACTACTTGAAATTATTGCCTGCAGTCCTTACTTGAATTAAAACAGATAACACACACTAATACAGCCATCACAATTAATTAACACTGGTTATCAGGCAGATTTAATAATTTATCAATGCAGCCAATGGCAAGTTAGGCCTAATAATCAATCAAGTTGATACCCAACAGAATTGAGTCAATGATATAAGTCTATCTGTACAACCCATCACGTGATATCTCTCAGGGGCGTATATACATTTTTTTCGTGGGGGGGGGGGGGGGCTGACTATCCTGGAACATTGTGAGTATTCTCGGGGGCATGCCAACGCAAAATACCCAGAAATATCAACCAATATCTTAGAGCATATAACCTTGTGTAATTATTTTAGATAAGATTCAAAGTTCAGATAGCCCACAATTACTGGCAAAACAAAAAAATTGTAAAATACAACACACAAATAAAATTTTATACTTAATGAATTTTCTATTATGATCTATGGAGTATGAATGGCAAATATCGAAATGTTTGTCAATTTGCTAAGCAGAAAGGTAAGCAATTTTTTGTGTTTTTTTCTGTGGAATTCACAGTTTTGCCTCACAAGGCCGAGTGTACCCCGTTCCAGCCCTCAGACTAGAATTAAAATTTCTTGGTAGAGCCGGGAATCGAATTCGGACCTCTGGGGCAGTCAAGAATGCTAGCCACTACTTCACCACGAGTTAGTCTAATTTCAATCTTAATATTGTTTATAACTTAGCCAATAAGTTAAGATTAGGGTACAACCAAATTTACAATTATTTTATGCTCTTACCAAAGCAAAACTTTCCTCATTTTAATTGGATTTTTCGGGGGGAGGTGGGGGGGGGGGGGCTGGAGCCCCTTCAGCTCCCCCATTATATACGCCCCTAATATCTCTCACAGAGGTTGGAAATTCGAATAGTCTAACTATTCGTATGTTCAAGTCAAATATTCGTATTGGAAATTATTCGAACAATTGTGCTTGTGCTTTTGATGTTGTCTGCCCCTTCTGGTGTTCTTGGTGGATTGTTTGGCGGCTGCTTTTGTGCTGAAATCTTGAGCCTTTCTATTGGACCAGTAATCTTTTATTTTCTTGCTAAACTCCATTTTACGTTCCTCGGACCATTTCCTGGACGCGTTGTGGTGAACTTCTGTAATGGATGTGAGGAAAGGCCTGGTTTCAACTGTCAGACGTTAGCGACTCCTGTCATTTAGTGTGTCTTGCTGAATATTAAGTTCAACAAGATCCTTCTCAGTTTGTTTGATCCACAAGGATCCAGTGGCTTTACCCTTCTTGGCTACCTTGAAGATCTTATAAGACAGCCTGCGGTGGTCCATTCTGTACAGGTGGCCGTAGAAAGTCGGGCGTCTCCTTCTGATGGCATCGGTGATGTTTGTCTGGTGTATGTAGAGTTCGCAATTTGGTTTGCACCATCGTCTACCACCTGGAAAGATTCTTGGTCCCACTATTTTCCGCAAGAATTCCATTCCTTTACCTCGAGGGCACTTAGAGGGGGGTTCTTAGTTAGAAACAGGCACTCAGCTATGTAGAGGATTGATGGTCTGACTACAGCATTATAGTGCCTTAGTTTGACATTCATCGACAGAAGTTTCGTGACGTACAGTTTATATATATATATTTCATATGGCATAAAGGATACATTTAAGTTACAAAAAAATGTTAATTAATTGCTAGTTTATACAAAATGTACATAAGTTCTGGCAGGAAAAAAGATACAAGCATTCCAAATGAATGTCCAACGAGTTTAACCAATTCACTGCTTCATCTGTAGCCTCACGTATTTATTGTAGCGTCCCACTGAACCTCGTTATTGGGCATTCCATGACAATGCAATAAATCGTCTGAGGCAGGCTGGACTGTCGATCATCTTTCACTTAGGCCTATGCTTCCAATACTGCCATCTACCATGTCGGGTTCTTAGTCGATTTAATGACGTCCAAGCTTTCCGAGATAAGTTGAAACCAGGAGGGCGTTGTGTGGGATCCAGAATTAGATGATATTTGTCTGGATTCGAGGAAACCCAATTGTTGCGCCATGCTTGATATACATTAAAATGCTCTTGAATCAATTCCTCACCTAGAAGTTAATCTGAGATGTGGTTGAAAAGTGTCCTGATGTATTGGTAATAAACGATCTTGACAGTATTTGTCCCATTCTTTCGTTAATGCCCTAATTTCAAGCAAGAACTTGGTGGGTTGTTTATTTTGTCGTGTGGCCTCCAAAGAGGCCGAGTGCAGGTCTTCCTAGTCGACGCCCGTGGGTGACCTGCACGCCGGGATGAGAGATGGAATAGACTAAGATGAATGAAACTAGGCAAGGATGTGGAAGGAAGCGGCCGTGGCCTGTCAGAAGGTACCGTCCCAACATTTGCCTGGTGTTGAACATGGGAAACCACGGAAAACCACTTCAAAGACGGCCAACAGTGGGGCTCGAACCCACGCGTCTACCGAGTTAGCAGTGAGGTTGGCCCCATGACCTAATGCTGCGTTTTGGCCAGCGTAGCCACCACTGTCGGTACTTGTTGGTTGATGGCCATGGAGGGAGTGTAAATGATTTATATCAACCCTTTCTCACTCAACATCTGCAGCTACATCTCTTAAGGGGTGACGTATGTAAAAATGAGTAAAAATAGTATTTTTTTTATTCACCCATAATTTACCTTACGGTATCAAGATTTTAATTCCAAACTATTACAGTTCAATACCATCTGTAAATGTGAGAAAAATTAGTTTGTGTTACTGCTTTAATACTGCCACACACCCTTCTATAGGAAGAATGTGAGGATAATCTGACATCATCAGATGATGAAAATGGAAACAAAGGCTCATCAAAAGAGAATTTCAATGAAGAAACAGCTGGAGGAATAACAGGAATCAGAGTAAAGAGGATATGGACTGCACTATTTCATTAGATGAGCGGCAATACAATATAAACAAACTCAAATCTTTGATTCAAGTTTTCCATAACTTACATTTTTGTAAGTTTATTGTACCTTTTCTCCTACATCATTAAATATACAGTGATGGAACTTGGTATGCTGCTGTAAACTATTATTCTAAATAACTTCCTGGAACAATTTTTTTAAGAACATATTATGGATTGTAAGGGGGTAACATGTCATTTTTAGCCTATTTTCAATTTTGAAAAAATATGCTTATGAGATCACCTTTCGTCCGTGTGTGTGTTTGTGTGTGTGAGGAGTGTGTGTGTTTGTGTCCCCCCTAATAACTTTTAAACGGCTGAAGCGATTTCAATGAAACTCTGTAAGTTCATAGCACTATTCCGGGCGACCCCGACCGTGCCCTTCAACATGGCGGCTATGCGAAATATTTCACCAGCATTCAATATCTCCGAAACCATTCCCGATATCACCCTGGATTTTTACGGTGATAAAGGGAACTATTAGAAGTTCACCTATGTGACTTTTGAAAAACTGGTAACTACAAAACCAACATGGCGGCCACGCGAATTTGCGACCTTTAAATAGACGTTTCTCGCGATTTTACCAACCAAAAGCAATAAAACTTGGCACAGTATATGATTATATACATTGTAATGCACCGACATCTAACTTCGTCCAATTGTTTACATAACCACAAGATGGCGGATGTGCGAAATATTTCACCGGCATTCTATATCTCTGAAACTATTAGCGGTATCACCCTGAAATTTTGTACGGAGATAAAGGGCACTACTGGAAGTTCATCTATAAGACTTTCAAAAACCGGTTAACTACAAAACAAACATGGCCGATTTAATGTCCCAAACGCAATGAAATCTGGTACAGAAAATGTTTATACACATTGTAATGCACTGGTATCTAATTTAGTTCAATTGTTTACATAACCTCAAGATGGCGGCTGTGCGAATTTTAAAATTAAGTTTTTATTTCTTGTGTCGTAGTCATGCGATCGAAGTGAAAGTTTGAATAATGAACCTACGCAATAATTTTCCTTGAATGGTACATGACTCTATGGCCTATACATATAACAATCCAACAAGGCGACCATCCGAAATACTTAGACGGCTCTGAACATCTACGAATCTATTATAGCAATCAAACTGATTTTTTATGTTCATAGCGGCTATGAATTTAAATTCACCTACAGGACTTTAAATAACCTGGTGGTCAGAAATCCAACATGGCGGCGACGCGAAGTATAAATATTCACATGGACGTTTCTCGCAATTTAACCATCGGAGTGCAGTGAAACTTGGTACAGTAAATCCTTATGCGATTGTTAATCCACTAACATCTAATTTATTTCAATTGTTTCCTTAACCACAAGATGGCAGCTGAGCGAAATTTTAAAATCTCCTTGTTACTTCTTGTGTCCTAAACATGCGATTGAAGTTTGAATGCTACAGGTACACAATAATCCTCATGTAACAGTACATAACTCTAGGACCTACATATATAAAACCCAATATGGCGACCATCCGAAATATTTAGTCGGTCTCAATATCTACGAATCTATTACAGCAATCAAACTGAAATTTTGTATTTTGATAGTGACAATTAACATAAGTAGGATATATGAAAATAGGCTGTATAGTTCTTCACAGAACTACTTGTTATTTTATTTTTTCAAATTAAGTCCATCAGATTTTGAAGTGCTGTTAAAAAAAAGTAAATAAGATATCAAAATTTTGGTCCACAGATATCTATAACCTGGTCTGTAGATATTACATGTCAAATTTTGTAACTTAACATGTGATGGTTTTGTAGAAAATGTTTTAGAAAATTCAAATATTCCTAGCTGAAGAACCATTTGAATTATCACCACGAAAATCAATACAGACATGCCTAGCACACTGATAATCATGTGTGTACAATTATATAGCATTATCGTTAAAACTCTGGGAGTTACAATACTTATTTTAGTGGAGTGCAATTTTGCATACGCCCCCCCCCCCCCCCCCCTTAATGTCTTTGAAATAATACTAATTTCGAATCCCACAGCGTAGCTGTGCGCGTGAAGTCTAGCACCACGATTGCTAGCGACAGTTGAATTTCTATAGATTGAAGATTCAAATCTTGGCAATGACAACGGTCAACCTTAATTGAGGACCCCTCATGCAAAAGCCACCAAGTCCAATATATGACATTTTTAAGCTGTATACGCCATTGTGTGCGCAATGAAGAATTCTTTGGTTATATTTTATTAGTCATAAGCAAACCCCGCCATTTTATGTTACAAATGCATGTAGAAATTTGCAGTTTCAAGCAATAACCGCCAAATACACAGGAGCCAATGAAACTGCTCGTCCGTCTCACGTGACATAGTTCATGTCTTTATTCTGCATAACCATAACTAATTCAATTAGCCATTAACTTGCATTTACATTTGTACAAATGCTTTTTATTATTGAAATATTTCATTCTTATTCTTATTCTTTTTTCCTAGCGTGTATCCCGCGATGGTGCAGGGTTCGCTTGTTTGGTTGCTGTTCGCCACTTCTTCCTGTCAAGGGCATCTTCAGGTTTAAGTCCACATATCACCAGGTCTTCCCAGATTCTGTCCAGCCATCTTTAATTTTTGGACGTTCTCGGGGTCGATTTCCTCCTGGATCGTATTGGAGAGCTGTTCTTGCCACAGAGTTCTCATCACTTCTAATGACATGTCCATACCACCGAATGGCTGCAACTCCCATCTGTTTCCGGATATGTTCATTCCTGACATGATCAAGCCGTGTAACACCCATGGACCAACGTAACATTTTCATCTCCGTTCCACGTAGGGCTTGTTCATACTTGGTTGAAGCTGGCCAACATTCTGTGCCTTAAAGTGCCACTGGTCGTACAATGGACTTGTAAATTTCCCTTTCAAAGGGATAGGCACTTTCTTATCGCACAGCACTCCTGTGACTTGGTGCCACTTCATCCACGCAGTGTTAACTCGTGCTCAAGCATCGAGAAGCGTTTCGCCATCTGAAGTGATAAGGGAACCGAGGTATTTAAAGTGTGTAGTTTTAGTGAGATGATGCTCTTCAATGCTGATGGTACCTTTGGTCTGTGTACCACATTGCAAGTATTCAGTTTTCCCTATGTTGAGTTTCAAGCCATTTTTGCACAGATATTCCTTCCAGCACAGAGTTCGATTTTCTAGATTTTCGCGAGTTTGATCTGCGAGAAACACATCATCAGCATATAAGATCGTCCATGGATGAGTGTCTGAATTTCAGCTGTCACCGTATCCATGCACATAACGAACAGAAGCGGCGAGAGTGCTGATCCCTGATGAACTCCAACAGTGAGAGGGAAAGCAGGTGAAATTCCAGCTGGACAGCGTACCATACTTGTGACGTTGCAGTAGAGAGACTGAGTACATCGGACGTAAACTTCTGGGATTTTGTGAGCTGGAAGTGATCTCCAGATGATCTCTTGTGGCACCCTGTCGAAAGCCTTCTCGAGATCCAAGAATGCGAGATGTAAAGGTTGGTTCTTTTCTCTACGTTTTTCCACAAGTAGGGGTACAGCATGGATTGCGTCGGGCGTACCAACTCCTTTGACAAAGTCACATTGGTTAGGAGATGTCTTGATCATGCGGCGCAGACGACTGTCAAGAATATGCTCAAAGACTTTCATTGTGTGGCATAGCAATCGAATTGGACGATAATTGAAGCATTCGCCAACATCTCCTTTACCCTTCCAAATTGGGATGGTAGTACTAGACTGCCAGGTTGAAGGTATGCAGCCATCCTCAAGGATACGATTGAAAAGTGCCGTAAGAATTTTAGCACCAGGATATCCAAGCAACTTCCAGATTTCAGATGGTATGTCATCTGGTCCTGTCGCTTTGCCATTTTTCATTTTACTTACAGCCTTTAATACTTCTTCTTCGGTAATTTGAGGTACAGGTCCTATAATTGGATCGCTGGTCAATTCAGGTGTGTGTGGAAACTCTTCATTACACATTTCCTTGTAGTAGTCATGCCATCGATGTAGAATGGCTGTTGGATCCCTAAGAGGCTGGTGGCTCGCATCTTCAATCTGGAGTATATGTCCAATATCTTCCGTTGCTCGATGGCGGGATCTTGCAAGGCGGTAGATCTTGTTAGCACCTTCTGACGTATTAAGTTGGTTATACAGTTCCTGATAATGGTGGCTTTTTACTCTGGCAACAGCGTGTTTTGCAGCAGATTTCAGCATCGTGTACTAATGTAGATCTTCACTCAGCCTTGTTTGGCGCCAAGTTTTGAAAGCTTGCTTTTTTGCTTTGACGATCATTTGAACGTCTTCGCTCCACCACCAGGTCTGTTTATCAATAAAACGTCTTCCCTCCTTCGTTATTCCGAGGGTTTAAGTTGCTATTGTGTGTACCTGCTTTGTGATTTCTCTCCAAATGGCCTCTGCTGGTTCATCCGTGTTCATAGTAAGTGTATTGAGCCTTGATGCAAATTCATCCTTCTTCTCATCAAGCTTCCATCACTTTATCCTCTGTGGACCATTTTTGTGAGGTTGGACTGTTCTCATGTTCCCAATTCGCATGTCTAGAACTAGTAATTTATGCTGTGGTGCAATATTTTCAGATGGGATTACCTTAGCATCTATTGTCAGTTTAATATCGTGCCTTCGTGTCAGCCAGTAGTCAATCTGTGTGGAGTATTCACCACTGGTGTAAGTGATAAGATGTGTAGGTCTCTTCCTGAAGAAAGTGTTGTTAAGGACTAAATCATGAGCTTCAGCAAAGTCCAAAATCTTGCACCCATGTTCATTTCTCACTCCAAATACTTGACAACCATGATACTGCGCATATCCATCTCTAGTTTTTCCCACATGACCATTGAGGTCTCCACCAAGAAAACTATATTCTTCTGGAGCTATATTCTGAACGTGAACACTCAGTTTCTCCCAGCAGGAGATTACTCGCAAAGTTGAGCTCGTGTCAACCTTAACTGATATAATGCGCTCTGATATTCGATTCACTTTAACCACAGAGTCACGTGGCTTCTGGCTTATGGCCACTGCGACCCCATTTCTGGCAGAATTGTGCCATGTCATCGGTCCTCGAAAGACATTGGTCACGTTATGCACATCAAAGATGAAGACCACCAAATTCTCAGAGACCCATCTGCTATTCTGAGTCGTTGGGAAAGACACTTCTCAGTAATAAGTAACGAGGAGTTCCCTCATCCACCTACACACAATGCGGTAAATGTCCTTGGACCAGTACCGCTAATAACTATGGCAGAGGTTGCACAGGCAGTCAGAAAGATGATGAACGGGAAGGCTGCAGGTCCAGATGACATTCCAGCCGAACTGTGGAAATTACTTGGTCAGCATGGTATTGAACTACTGACATCTCTGTTCAACCAGATTTTGGAAGAAGGTGTAGTCCCTCAAATTTGGACCATGAGTACCACGGTGCCTATTTGGAAAGGCAAGGGCGATGTCAGTGAATGTGGCACCTATAGACCTATTCGCCTCCTCTGCCACACGATGAAGATCTTTGAGCGAATCCTTGAGAGTCGACTACGTGATATCGTCCAGATCACTAGCAGCCAGTGTGGCTTCGTGAAAGGATGTGGAACAACGGATGCTATTCACGCAGCACGGCTACTCATTGAGAGATGCCGTGAGAAGAACAGATCTATTCATATCGCCTTTTTAGATCTCGAGAAGGCATTTGATCGGGTTCCACATGAACTAATTTGGTATGCACTCCGTTCACATTGTGTTCCTGAAGAATACGTCCGCTGGACACAACTTCTGTATCGTAAGTGCAGTAGTGTTGTGCGATGTTCCGCGGGAATCACATCTCCTTTCCCCATTCAAGTCGGTGTCCATCAAGGATCAGCCCTGTCACCACTTCTGTTTATTCTATGCATGGATACAATAACTTCAGATATCCAATCGCAACATCCATGGACGCTTCTGTATGCTGACGATGTCTTATTGGCTGCAGAAGAACGCAACGTTCTCGAAGAGAAACTGCAGGAGTGGAATACGAGGCTGGCTGAGAATGGACTGAAGCTGAATGTCCAGAAAACCGTGTATATGGAGTGTGGGTCACCGACGTCAAGATCTTCAAAGAGTAGACCAATTCAGGTATCTTGGCTCCTTGACTCGTTCAGATGGTGACACCCTCCATGATGCCCGAGCTCGTGTGAGTGCCTGTTGGTTCAAATGGAGGGAGGTAACTGGAGTCCTCTTTGACCGCAAGATACCCACCTATCTTAAGGCCAAGATTTACAAGACTGTCGTGCGCCCAGTCGCCCTCTACGGTTCTGAATGCTGGCCGGCCTCTGTTAAACACGAGCAAGCCCTACATGTTATGGAGATGCGCATACTTCGTTCAGTGCTTGATCTGACGCGACTTGGCCATATCAAGAATTGCGATGTCCGAGGGAGGATGGGAGTTGCGCCCATACAGGATAAAATGCGGGAGGCTTGTTACGCTGGTACGGCCACATCATACGTAGTCACGAACAATCAGTGGCTAAAACTGCCTTGTGCCTCAACCCGGATGGTAAACATCCTCGTGGGCGACCTAAGAAGAGGTGGCTTGATCGCCTTAGAGAAGATATGCGACAGGTTAATCTGTGTCTGCATGATGCCCTTGACCGACAGAAATGGAGATTGGCATGTAAAGTAGCGGACCCTGCTCCAAAGCGGGACAAACGCAAGGAAGATGATGATGATGATAAATAATCTTGTAGCCTTCGCCAATGTCGTTTGATTTTGAGCCCTTCCACCTTGTCTCTTGTACACACGCGATGTCAATGCGACGGTCCTTGAGAGTATCTGCAAGTTCACGGCTTCTTCCAGTGAGCGTTGCAATATTGAGAGTGGCTAATCGTAGTTCGGGGACTCGTTTCGTTAGCCCACTCCGTCCATTAGCGGGTAGCCCTTGCCCATTTCTCACGTCGCTCGGGCGAGGGTGACGCGCGTCGCCTGAGGGGTACGCCCTAACCTTTGGATTCATATAAGTATGCGCAACAACCATAATTAGTTTGATGTGACGAGAAATGTTCCAACCAGTGTGTCGCAACACCTGACATCGGATTTTATCAGGCCTCCTCTTACCTGTAGAACAGACACCTTTGGTAGCCGTCCCTGACCTGGAGTACAGACGCTACCTAATGGATTTCAGTGGCATTTCCTCCACTGAGGGTCCATCACCCTCCTAAGAGAGCTCCTCCGTCCGAATCCGTTGACCCTCTTAGGGAGTCGGGTTATTTTCCACCGCCCAACATTCGGCGTTATTGAAATATTTCATTGTTAACGCAAAATACCTGATTCCACAGATTAAGGTTCTCATTCATCTACATGACAGAATTTTGAATTGATGATTACTATCATGTTCCAACCAATACCCTCCAAGTCCAAAATAAAATCCACATTTACAGCAAAAATAATAGGTATACGTTTATTTTTCTTTGCTCATATTATTCCCAACCCCCTTACGTATCACTTGTCCAATACACACACGATAGTACAAATTTCAAAGCAGAGGCACGTTTTTCTTAAAATGTTGTCAATGTGGACTTGGCGGCACTTGCATGTAAGACCCACAATTGGTTCCCCAAAATTCTTCCACTTCCCATCAAGAAAAATACAACGACGGTACCTCATTTCAAGTCCCGAGGCACCTATCCCAATCCTAGACACTGTTGATTACAGCTAAGAACTACTCACTATTACAGTCATCATATCACACAAGTTCAGTACACATCCGAACATACGGAGCTGATGATCAAGATGTTCAAAGACCTTAATATAAACTAACAACTGCAACAATAACAGCAACATATTGTGACATACCGCCACGTGCCGCACTGGCCGGTGGGTAGAACTATCTGGGGAAGTCAGGATCTTTCTGTCTCTGGAACAATCCAGTTCTACCCCCACCCAGACATAGCCGGACGGATGGAGGACTTTCCAGACATTCTGCCAACACAATGGAGAGAGCTAAGAGAGACAGTGTACAGTGTGACTAACAGTGTAGTACAGTTACGTCGAGCAGTCGAGGTGCATACTTGCCAGCGAGGTGCCCCGTGGGTTTCAAATGCTATGAAAGCTTGGCGTAATGGTGTCCGAGGTAGACGCATGTGAGGACCTGCGTTCGACGCGGTTCGGGAATTAGCACACGAGTAGCTACACCAGCGGGATTCTAGTCGTGTGACCCGAAACGGCAAAAGGACGTAAGCGCAAACTTTGGAGACTGTGTGCACTGTGCGGAAAAGTGTACGGCTAGTATATTGTGATGACCTGCAAACACAGGGAGTGTAGTCTAAATTGGCATCCTGAAAATATTGGTGTATATAGTAGCTAGGGGCAAACACGCTACCAGTTGTGTGAGTTTATTTGATAATTGTGAACCCAGAACTAGTCACAATATTAATTTGGGGATTCTTATCTCTTCGATAGAGCCATCTAGTGGTCAGAGGTGAAATCACTTAAACTATCCAATCACAGGCAGCCATTCAAATCATTATTTCACGACAAATCGAATTTAGTTTGCTAAATTGTGACATCACAAACGAAACTCGATTTGTTGTGATATAAGCAATCAACTTGAATGGCAGTATGTGATTTATTAGTTAAAGTGATTCCACTTCTGACCGCTATACCGGGTGAGTATCCCCCCCCCCCCCCATTTTTTTTTTTTTTTAGTTTTCGGCCACACTTGCAACGTCTGATGGCATGGTCGACAGTCCCTTGTTAGCCAAGCCACAATGACCCTAAACGACTTTACAAGATTTATGACGACATTGAAGCAAGACCTTTACAAAAACATGTGATTATTGGTTGCATGAAACTGTCATACGGGCATGTACAAAGAACATACCGATTATACGGTTTCAGTTGGATACGAAATTAACGCTGGGTACGGTGGCTTACTGATAAAAAACATGAATGAACCTTCGAAGCGGAAAGCAGTATCTCATCTCATACGCTTTCAGGCAAGGTAAATGGGTGCGGAAAACTTCCAGCCAGATAAGTAACCTGTACCATCAAAATTGACCATTTATAACTATATAGTTATCTCCTGCCTTCTGCTCAAGGCCCTCAAGGAGGCAGGGTGTATGTAGCCCAACACTTCTGCTGCACCCTGGATATTCCTACGCCCTCAGGGACTCACGGCTGGGGAGTTGGCGACCCCGAGGGATTCCTGAGCTGGGTCCGGTTTTCTCCCTTTTATCCATTACCACTGGGGCGGACCCTCTCCTCTGTCACTTTCCTGTCTGCCTTTCATGGCTCTCCTTCCTTCCAAGTCCCGCAATCCGCATTCTACGAGGGTTAAGGGCATTTTTTTTCCTCCTGTCCTTTATTTGCCTTACTCTCCTTTTGTTTTCCATTTCTTCTTCTAGTATATAAGTTAGTAGTTAGTTTTAGTTATAGTTTACATTTCATTATCATCTTCACGATCACCCAGCCCATTAGGGGCTGATAACCTAGGTGTTAGGTGACTTCAAACAACAATTATCATCATCATCAAACCCGGCCGAATCGTCAGATTTTTTAAGAGCATTAAAACCCATCAGTATGCCTTGCTTCGGGGGGGGGGGGGGGTGAGTAAGCCGAATGTCCCATGTCATAGATTTATGGCATGTGAAAGATCCTTCCACAGACTAAATTTGTGTGAAGCTAAATTTCTAGGTTAGATTTAGATTGAACGCTCTATCAAAGTTCCTACATTCACCACTAGGTATCAGTGACATCTGGTAGCGAAAGTTGGAACTACTTGAAATTGAACGGAACTTGTAGCTCACCCTATGGGTGTCCGCTTGAAGCAGCTACAGCCTCTGGCGAGCCGAACATGTCCTCGGACGCTCCCGGCACTAAAAGCCATACGATAAATAAATAAATAAATAAATAAATAAAACAAGATGTTCAGTAAAGAACATATAGCCTACTTTCTCCTAAATGCATGGGTATTGTTATAACTCTTTGTCCTTTTCAAGGAGTATGATCGAAAGTTGGTTGTAGTAGCTTGTTGAAATACAACGTGCTATAGGGATATTAAACATGAATATGAGGTGCCCTTTGCTAGTGCTACCTCTGTACCAAATTTCGTTCAATTCGGTTTCACCGTGCTTGAATTGATAGGGGGAATCGATTTGCACACATACTTGGCCACCATCTGCAAACGATTGGGCTGATGTTCTTGCAGTTTGGTCAGAATATGTTTCCCACATAAAGATATGGTGTTGCAAAATTTGGTAGAGACTAGATTATTAGGTTGGTCGTAATTACATTTTAGCTTTTAACATTTGGGTGGCCACGATTACGTTTCCGTCAAGATAGCGGTGATATAAAACATGACACTGAGGTGCCCTTTGCTAGTGCTACCTCTGTACCAAATGTCGTTCCATTCGGTTTCACCGTGTTCGAATTGATAAGGGGAATCGATTTTCACACAAAGATGGCCGCCATCCGCAAAATATCAGGCTGATGACCTATTAGTTTGGTCAAAGGATGCTCCCTCCATAAAGGTATGTTGTTGCTAAATTTGCTAGAGATCGGATGATTAGGCTAATCGTAATTTGATTTAAGCTTTGAACATTTGTGTGGCCGCCATTACGTTTCCGTCAAGTTGGCGGCGATATAAAACATGACACTGAGGTGCCCTTTGCTAGTGCTACCTCTGTACCAAATTTCGTTCATTCGGTTCCACCGTGTTCGAATTAATAGGGGGAATCAATTTTGACATAAAGATGGCCGCCATCCGCAAACTATTAGGCTAATGGCCAATTAGATTGGTCAAAGGATGCTCCCTCCATAAAGGTATGTAGTTGCAAAATTTGGTAGAGATCGGATGATTAGGTTAATCGTAATTTGATTTAAGCTTTGAACATTCGTGTGGCCGCCATTACGTTTCAGTCAAGATGGCGGCGATATAAAACATGACACTGAGGTGCCCTTTGCTAGTGCTACCTCTGTACCAAATTTCGTTCCATTCGGTTCCACCGTGTTCGAATTAATAGGGGGAATCAATTTTGACATAAAGATGGCCGCCAGCCGCAAACTATTAGGCTAATAACCTATTAGATTGGTCAAAGCATGCTCCCTCCATAAAGGAATGTTGTTGCAAAGTTTGGTAGAGATCGGATGGTTATGTTAGTCGTAATTTAACTTAAACTTTGAACATTTGTGTGGCCGCCATTACGTTTCTGTCAATATGGCGATGATATGAAACATGACACTGAGATGCCCTTTGCTAGTGCTACCTCTGTACCAAATTTCGTTCCATTCGGTTTCACCGTGTTTGCATTAATAGGGGGAATTGATTTTCACACAAAGATGGCCGCCATCCGCAAACTATTAGGCTAATGACCTAGTCATTTGGTCAAAGGATGCTCCCTCTATAAAGGTATGTTGTTGCAAAATTTGGTAGAGATCGGATGATTAGGTTAATCGTAATTTGATTTAAGCTTTGAACATTTATGTGGCCGCCATTACGTTTCCGTCAAGATGGCGGCGATATAAAACATGACACTGAGGTGCCTTTTGTTAGTACTACCTCTGTACCAAATTTCGTTCCATTCGGTTGCACCGTGTTCGAATTAATAGGGGGAATCGATTTTCACACAAAGATAGCCGCCATCCGCAAACTATTACGCTGATGACCTATTAGTTTGGTCAAAGGATGCTCCCCCTATAAAGGTATGTTGTTGCAAAATTTGTTAGAGATCGGATGATCAGGTTAGTCGTAATTTGATTTAAGCTTTGAACATTTGTGTGGCCGCCATTACGTTTCCGTCAAGATGGCGGCGATATAAAACATGACACTGAGGTGCCTTTTGTTAGTACTACCTCTGTACCAAATTTCGTTCCATTCGGTTGCACCGTGTTCGAATTAATAGGGGGAATCGATTTTCACACAAAGATGGCTTCCATCCGCAAACTATTACGATTATGGCCTATTGGTTTGGTCAAAGGATGCTCCCCCCATAAAGGTATGTTGTTGCAAAATTTGTTAGAGATCGGATGATCAGGTTAGTCGTAATTTGATTTAAGCTTTGAACATTTGTGTGGCCGCCATTACGTTTCCGTCAAGACGGCGGCGATATAAAATATGACACTGAGGTGTCCTTTGCTAGTGCTACCTTTGTACCAAATTTCGTTCAATTCGCATTCACCGTGTTCGAATTGATAGGGGGGGACAGACATTCAGAGTACACACACTCACACACACACAGACACACATACACAGACACACACACACACACACACATACACACACACACAGACAGACACACTTTTTTCGCCCTGTGTTGATCTCATAAGTCTACTTTCATTTTTTGCAAAAATCGAAAGTAGGCTAATAAACCCCAAACAGACAAATTTCCGGAGTTCTATCACAATCTTAGCATTTCACCAAACGTCATATAGATCACAACTAACATATACCGACACTGCCAATACCAATACTGCAACTAAATAAGTGTACATATTGTAAATATTTTCACCCGTATTTTCAAACATAGATGTTATAGCCTAAGTGTAATGGATCTGATGATGATCGCTTGACGATCTAAACTGGTCATCCTAGTGTATTTATTAATCTCATGTAATGTTTTTCAGGATTAGGGTATAACCCAACTCGTTTGGGTACATTCGTGTTGACCGACAGAAAAGCACCAAACTTCTATTCAATAATCACTTGTCGCACGCATGTTTTTGTAAAGGTCTTGCTTCCATGTCGTCATGAATCTTGAAAATCGTTTAGGGTCATTGTGGCTTGACTATAGACAAGGAACTGTCGACCATACTGGAATCAGACGTTGGAAGTGTGGCCCAAAACTAAAAAAATAAGGGGCGGAAGACTAACCCGGTATAGCTCCAGCGTAGCACTGAAGCGTCTAGTCGAAAGTATCGATGGTCTTACTATAGTGGAGGACAGTTCAGAAATTCTGAATTGAATGACGCTGTTACTGACTTGTTTGTTTCACAGGAGAGACCATACCAAGATGGCAGTCGCGCGCAAGAAGAAGCGGCCCTCCTTCATGTTGTGCTTTGCAGACTCTCTATTCGCCGCGTGTGTAATGGCGCCTCTAGTGGTCGTACATTGGCGAGGGTTATGGAATCTTCAAGATCATTACCGAGTGCCGGCATGGGCTGCCTTTGTGGGAGGTATGGCGGTTCATAGCGGGCTCTGCCTAGCGCGAGAGTGGCTGGAGTTGCAAGTAGCAGGCAGTATGTTCCATCCTCTGGCGGTCAGAGTGTACACCATCCTGTTCTCCACGGCGTGCATCTCCCACTGGCGAGGAGGCTGGGCGATCATCGACAGTTACCCTCAAGCCTTTCCCTTGGTCACAGCTCTATGTGGGGTCTGTCTGCTCGCCTCTCGCACTCTGCGCAACACCATAGCACCGCCCTACGTCATGATCCTCGACATCCCCCAACAAGCATACAGCTTCCCTACGGCTTTCCGCAAGGTACGAAACATTCCATTCCAGGGCTTGGGAGTACTGGGTTACTTATACAATCTTATTTCCTTCTTGAAGAATTGGCATTTCTTCAAGTTTACTTTAAAATTTGCCTTCCTTAAATCCCGAAATAATCCTTCCAGATGCAACAAATGTTCCTCTACCGTCTCTGAGGCAACCAGTATGTCATCAATGTAGCATATCACATACTCTTTTATTTCAGGACTCAATTTTTGATCCAAAGCTCTGATCAAGACTGAACCAGAAATTTCAATTCCAAATGGCAAGCGTTTGAAAACGTATGTCTGTTGCCCAAAATGAAAACCAGTGAATTTCCTGGACTCAGGAGTCAATCTGATATGGTGATATGATAAAATCAGGTCAATCGTCGAAAAGAATCGCTTGCCTCTGAAATTTCTCAATAGCTCCTTTATAACAGGTGGTCTGTCATGTTCTGGAAGTAGCCTAGCATTTAAGGATCGAGCATCGAGACAAATCCGTAGACTACCATCAGGTTTAAGAACAACTGCAAGTGGATTCACATTCTATATGATGCCGTTACACAGCAGTCAATAAAACCCACAGTTCCTGCCCTTCAGGCAAGCAACACAATGTTGAAAACATCCTTTAATGTCATAGATTAGACCTTCCATGAACACTATTCATTTAGGGCTGGCCTGTCCAGGGAAAACGCCACGGTGAAAATCGTCTGCCACGCTAGTGCCTCGGCCTTTCCTTAGTGAATCGGGGGTTATGTGGGGGGAAGTTGGGGGTCGATGCATGGCTGCAAACGAGGAGGATGTTGCGGTAGTGGAGGCAACGAGCTGGCAGAAGGACGGTCAGCGTTGTGCTTGGCGTTGAATGGGACATTAGTAACCAATTAGTAACAAATCCTTTGAATCATACTGCCTGTTTTTATTTTTATTATTTAAAAATGTGTGACATATCAAACACATATATTTGCCATCCGCTGGCGCTGGGGCGAGTACTACTAAATAAGGGTTGCTTCCGCCACCCACCTTTGATGTTGAACGTCTTTTTGCCTTTCGCAACTTTCCTACAACGGATGTACCGTTCTATTTAGGAAGAGTAAATCCGAATCTCCTTCTTGTCTTGCTTGACACGGCTTATGACCCGTTCCACTACAGCGCAGCGTGTATAGGACAGGAGTGTGATTGCGTAGGGGTACAGGTATGTCTTCTCCTCTCTAGCAAGATAAGGTAGAGAGAAGAGAAGCTGGCTGGAGTGGAGGTGGAGCGGAGAAGAGCGGGGCTTAGCCTGCCACGGAACAAGTCTCGTGACAAGCCGTGGCGCCACAGCCACCAGTGGCATGGCTGGACAGGTCTGCTTTAGGGGATATGGAATTGCGAATTTACGTAGGGGAGACTTTGCTAAATCTGCAGTACGGCTAATTCAGCGATACTTGAAATATTCCTTATATGGAGATATTCTCCAATGCAAAAGACGGATTCATCTCACCAGTAAGGTTGCTGGTTCGTATCCTGGCGCAGTCAGCTGGCATTTGAGGGTGCGCAAATGCGAGGTGCTTATAAGTAATATCTAGGGCCCGGATTCTTAGGTTTTTACCTATTTTTTTCCTCGCTATGTATTTCAAAAAATTCAACATAAATGTTCGTTTCACACTTCCTGGAGCAGAATATGTGAATTTCATGTCACCTAAAATAACCTAAATGAGGGGTTGACACCTAAAATAACCTAAATACTTTTTTGCCTTTGTTAAATAAAGAATGTTATTTCCCCATTGAAATGCATCGTAAAATTATTTCCGCCGCGATTACAGCAGGTTACTACCGTTAAATGCAGTACGATGATGATGATAATTGTTGTTTTAAGGGTCCTAACATCGAGGTTACCGGCCGCTAATGGTTTGGGTGATAGTGAAAGATGAGATGAGAATGAAAACTATAACTAATACTAACTAAAGACTTACATATTAGAAGAAGAAATGCTAAACAAATAAAGGATAAGGCAAATTAAGGACAGGAAGAAATGAAATGCCCTCAACCCTCGAAGAATGAGGATTGAAGGACTGGGAAGGAAGAAGAGCCATGAAAGGCAGATGGGAAAGGGAAAGAGGAGAAGTCCCACCCGAAAGTCAATGGAAAAAGGGGGAAAAACGTACCCAGCTCAGGAATCCGTCGGGATCGCCAACTCCCGAACTCACCAGCCGTGAGCCCCTGAGGGTGTACCAATATCCAGGGTGCACCGGAAGTGGTGGGGCTATATACACCCTGCCTCCTTGAGGGGAAGCCAGGAGTTAATATGGAAAGAGAAAGAAGGCTGAACCCTCGCAGAAGGAGGGTATCAAGAAAGATGAGACAAGGGCCAATTAAGGCGGGAAGGGAAGAGACTCCCTGGGCCTTGGATACCCTAACACCGTTGGGGTCGGAAGAGAACAAGAGTTGACCGAGAGGAAAGAAGACGGGGAGGAGCCCAGCACAAGTAAGTGACAATACATACAAATAAATACATTTCACAGAAATAAGAAAAACAGAAAATTATTGCTGCCTGTATTGATCCTGCCAGAAAAACAAAAAATAACCTATTTTTAGAATACAAGAAAACTAAAGTGAAGGTTTAAGCCACCTAAAAATCCGGGCCCTAGTAATAACCAAGCCCCAGATGTTTAGGTACTAAAAAGTCAAAATTAGGTTCTATCAGTATATTAGGATTTGATAGGGTCTTATATGTTCAATTTAGGTATTTACAGGATTTTTGGGATAAATACAGTATATACAAATCTCTACGTAGTATAAAACAAAGTCCAGATTCTCGGATGTAACGGGTAATCTCGAGAACCACTGAATGGATTTTGATTCGGTCTTCACCATTCTGTAAAGGATTTCTCGAGGAAGGTTTCTGTAGGAAAATAGTCAATTATGACCAAAGTAAACCGAGCAGTAACGATTTCAGTGAATCGAGTCGAAGAAAACCCAGCCGTCCCTGAGCATATTAACCTTCGCTAGGAATCCTTAACGGTTTACCCAGCGTAAGCTTGAAAGGCGCACGGACGGCTGGTCCTAGACGCAATTCAGAAAAGGTGAGGTGGGCAGCCCAACTCCAAACACATATACTCTTCTCTGAAGTGTTGACTCCACACGACTCGACAGTTTGATGCTGACCGAAGCTGGGGTGATAGGCTTGCTAGCTCGTAAACAAGCTCTGAAGCTAGTAATTTAAATTTCCACTGAATGGAAACGTAAAAACACTTATAGTGGGTGATGTATTAAAGATAGAGAAATCTTTGTAGAACTTTTCATGCTGAACAATATTCTTACCCTCATACTATATGCTTAACGGTTTTCTCAGCGTAAGCTTAAAAGGCGCACGGATGGCACGATTTTCTTCGACTCAGTTCACTGAAATCGTTACTGCTCGGCTTCCTTTGGTCATAAATGAATGTTTTTTCCACAGAAACCTTCCTCGAGAGACCTCTTACAGAATGGTGAAAATCGCATCAAAATCCATCCAGTGGTTCTCGAGATTACCCTTTACATCCGATACTATGTAGAGATGTACTCTATTTGCTAACTGAATCAGGTATTTTTAGGTTCTATAACGAATAAGGGAATAGGGTAAATAAAAGACAGGGAAAAGAAATACCCTCAGCCGTCGAGGAATGAGGACTGAGGGACTTGGAAAGAAGGAGAGCCATGAAAGGCAGATAGGAAAGGGAAACAGGGCCCGCCCCAAAGGCAATGAAAAAAGGGGGAACCCGGTCCAAGCTCAGGAATCCCTCGGGCTCGCCAACTCCTGAACTCACCAGCCGTGAGCCCTTGGAGGTGCAGCACTATCCAGAGTGCACCATAAGTGGTGGGGGTACACGCACCCTGTCTCCTTTATGGAAGGAGATATCAAGAAAAGAAAAGAAAATAAAAGAAAAGAAGAGGTCTGACTCCTCGAAGAATGAGTGATCAGGAGAGATGAGACCCGGGCCAATTAGGGCGGGAAAGTGAAAAACACCCTAGGCCTCAGATACCCTTATACCGTCGGAAGAGAACGAGAGTTGACCAAGGGAGGTCAACAGGAAATATGACATAGAGGAGCCAGGCACAAGTAAGTGGAAGCAATGCCGGCCTCAGTGGGGATCCGTGGTCGCCAACCCACGTCCCACTAATTGTGAACCACTGAGGGGACAAGATGCCAAATAGAAGTTCTTCTAGAGTTGTTGTTGTTGCTCATTAAGAAAAAAAAGAAAGAAAGTTTGTATATTTACGTGACCGTTAATCTCGCGATGATGAGCCACAGGACCTCCTATGTATGTGGAATCCGAACCACAGGAGATAGCATTTCACTTCGAAACCTCACATGCATTGAACGGGAATCGAACCTGGTCTGCCGTGATGAGAAGCCAACAGCTTTACCGCTGCGCCACCACGCTCCAGTTGCTAATTTTAGGGGCTGTGACATCCTGGTCTTATAGCATTTGTGTGTGTGTGTGTGTGTGTGGAATTTGTGTGATAACCTGTGCTATTGTGATGGCTGTACTAGTGCGTGTATTTGTAAATTGGTGATAGGATTGGGAACCATCCCAGAATTTGCCTGGAGTAGAAGTGAGGGAAACCACGGAAAACCACGTCCATGATGGCTGAGGTGGGAATCGAACCTTACAAGTCTGGGTGCACCTCCGTGGCGACAGCCAAGAACGCTTGCCGCTGATCAATGGTTCATTTAGAAGTTTCATGATTGTCATTCATGTCTCAACACAATTGAAGAGAGAATTTCTATGGTTGGTTGGTTGGTTCCTCAGTTTAGGGGCAGCTTCAACGCGGTCATGTAGCCCCGTGCACTTTGGGTGTGTAGAATCTGTCTGATAACCGGTGTTAATTGTGATGGCTGTATTGGTGTCTGTTATCTGTTTTTAATTCAAATAGTAAGGACTGCAGACATTCGATTTTCAAGTAGTTCCTACTTTTGTTACTAACCGCCACCGTCTACGGCTACTAGGTCTGAACTTGGTTACTAGATGCCACTGCAGTCGGCTCCTGGCGACGAACGTTGGAACCTACGAGTCAAATCTAACCTATAATTTAGCTTCACACAAGTGTAATTAGTGGAAAGTTCTTTTACATGCCATAAATCTATGACATGGACCGCCGGCTGAGGCATGCTGAGGGATTTTTAACACTCTTAAAAAATCCGACGACTTCGACCGGTTTTGAACCATCGATCTTGGGAATAGAAGCTCAGCCTGCTACCAACTACGCCACCGAAGCCGCAGAGTTTCCAAGATAATGTTGGTAGCACTGTAAACAGCGTGTTAACACTATTATCACCTTGTAGACTCGTTAAGAGCTCATGTGCTGGCAAACAAACTCAATCCATACATGAATAACTGGTTATGCTTTTGTTGTTGCTTCACTTAGAGCTCTGGAGCATCAAGGCCATCCGCTTTGTGTATGTTGAATATGCCTGATAACCTGTGTTACTGAATTTCCACGGAATTTTGTGTTGTTTATGCGTTTTAGACCATTTTATGATGCGCGCAAAAAATAAATGTTATGTCAGTCTGTTTGTACGAACTGTCCGGGCTTCTAGACAGTGCTCCAGGAAGGATGTTGGCTCCCGACGTTTCACAGAAAACTGCGTTCGCCAATAAGAAGGGTCCGCTCCTTCCGTCAGTCAGCAGTGGATTAAGGACCAGCTACTACGTAATTACATGACTGAGACAAGGGGATGGAATATCACCGAAATTGTTCAACCTGGCACTCGAAAAGATGATGAGGGAAACTTTGCATGACAACTTCGAAGGAATCCAAGTAGAAAGCGAGACCACACAATTTGCATACGCCGACGACGTGGCCCTCTTATCCAGATCAAAGGAAGAACTGACACAGATGACTAAAGTCATGGAGGCTGCAGCAAGCAAGCAAGATAGGTCTGCAAGTAAATGAGTCAAAACCAGATTACCCGGTGATGAGCCGAAATTCAAGGGATCCATGGGGGCCATTGATAGTTGGGACAAAATCCTACCGGAGAGTTCACGATTTTAACATTTCAAATGATCTTGTCGACTTCATCGTTATGCTTGAGTCCAAAGTTATGCGTTACGGAGACGGAAGTGACGTCATGCAGCCGCGCGGTAAGTGACGTCATGCAGCCGTGCGGGAAGCGAGTGCGTGACGTCATGCAGCCGCGCGGGAAGTGACGTCATGCAGCCGCGTGGGAAGCAGAAGCTAATGGTTAATGGAGTCTGTTGAAAGAGTCCTGGGGCGTCGAGCGACCTGGGGTGACTCCTAAAGAGGTGTACAAGATGCCAGATAAAAATACAGAGTGACTCCTAAAGAGACATACAAGACGCCAGATAAGAATACAAGGTGACTCTTAAAGAGGTGTACAAGATGGCAGAGAAGAACACAGGTTGACTCCTAAAGAGGTGTACAAGATACCACACAAGAATACAGGGTGACTTCTAAAGAGATATACAAGATGCCATATAAGAATACTGTGCCCGTTTAGACCGGAGTCCGCACGACCACATATGCATTTTACCAATAATCAGTCAGCACGAGAGTTAAAATATCCCGGGGCGCCAGATGGGTTAAAGCTAATCGCAAAAACGACATCAAATGAAAAAAAATGCTTTACTGATTTTTGGCTCAATGCAACAATAAGGATAGAAGGAGATTCAACTGGGCATAACACATCATGTAAAATTATCTCATTTTATTTTGAATTTAAAATTGACTGCAAAAATGCTCAAAGTAGCATCATTCACGTGTGGCGACCCACATCCTATTTACACAATGTACAGAAATTTCCCAAACACATTGGACAATTATCTTTGGAAACACAAGTCTGATTATTAGTCCTGTAGACTGTGTTCCAAAATTATATTCATTATTCATGATTAAATCCAGTTCAAATTTAATTGTCTTTACTGGAAATATCTTAGTTCACTGTTTGAATTTTTATATAATATTAACACTCGTAGAATAATTGTTCGTAGAATTTTTAACTTTCACTTGTTTTTCCAGTTTCAAAATAAAATATTGTCAAAAAAATATAATTATCTTTGAATCAACAAAAATTATTTACACATATTAATAACATCTGAAAAGTATTTGACCTTGAGCATAGCATCGAAGAACTTGTGCGAAGCACAACAAAATTAATTGTTCTTCTGACATTAAACATTTCGAGAAGTGACTCGATTATGAACTTCAAGTTCCTAACAAAATATATGATTTCTGAATCATCAACTTGATCAATAAATTGTTGGATCATTCAACTATTCAATTTTCCACTTGGAATCATCATTAAGAAAAATATTTATATTTGTGGCCCTTTTAGTAACCTTCACAACTTGCAATTCTTCGACAGAATGCGGAAATAAGAATTGTAGCTTCATAATAAATTCATTTAGTTCATGGCACTAGGATTGAAAATATCCTTCAAATTATTCGTGGTTATAGAATTATTTTTAATTGGCAGTGGCCCATTCTATTATTTGTGTAAGAACACAATATTCCAACAACAACGGCAAAAGTCTTCCTCTGAAGAAGAATAAAATACTATCATGACAAATCCGGGTTCTAGCAAAATCAAAGTCTAAATGGAATCCGTAAACAAGGTTGAAATAAAAACTGATGGTTTTTAAGAAATAACCTTCGGGTCATTCATACGACGCAATGTGTAGTTCCAATACTCCTTCTTTAACACTGAGTCATCGAACCTGCTATTTGATTGATGCTCCAAAAAACCTCCTCATTCCTGCGACTTAAACATGCGCACCTGGGAATGGCATTTCAACTACTCCACACACATAAATTTTCTTCCCAAAATGTATACAATAAATCAAGCCTCTGCTTTTTATCAACACTGGAAGATTAATAAACTTACAAGTTTATTTTATTTTACCATTAAGTTCAACCCATGAAGTTACCATACTTATGATAATCTTTATTTCACTTTCGAGTGTGTATTTACGTCATGATTTTATATAAATACAAAAATATCCTAATTGATACAAATATCATTTGCTTCCCGTTTCATGCCTCTCCGTGTTATCTGAAAAATATACCTTGCTCATTGCAAATATCAACTGTTCAACCAGAACTGAAATGTTGGTTGAATGCGGGCTTGCGCTAACCACTCTCCTTCGGAAAATCACCTGTTCCAAACTAGAAATGATTAACTACTTCATAGGCTCTCTCTCAATACATATGATTATTAGAAAAATATAAGATCCAAAAATTATTTAGAAAAGTTATGAAAATCATTATTATTATTATTAGTGGATTATTATTGTTATTATTAGTTATTATTTTAAATATATTTAATTATTATCTCATTATGTGAGAATCCACATGTTCGAACCTTCGAATATGGATAAAATATCCATTCCTCAACAAAAATAATTATTAACTTTTACAGTTACATCGACGGTTTTCCGTGACTTCCCAAAAATATGAAATATTCAAATAAATCCTCGTAATGCTCGGTCATCGATCCTAAACTGTTCTGAGTGCTGAAAATACTCAGAATAACTCTAATATGTCTTGCGTAAATCATTGCAAGATTTAAATACGAAGAAAAATAAATGTGTTGGTCATCTGCAGAAAAATAGTTTGTTCCAATTAGCTAGGCATAATATAAAGTCAAAAGTGGCTTACATTTCTTGATGGTCTTGAAGCGTAGTGAACCTGGTCTGTACCAGATTTATCCAGATACATGCCCTGTCGGACACGCGCGTCTAATCCTTGTATCGGCCGCCATTATATACCCACAATCTGTCTAACACGACATAGTGGAGATATTGTTTGAAGTTTGAAGTAACTGCTGATCCATTTTAATGTTGACTTCTATTAAGTCCATAGCAATTTGCTTAAATGGGGTCAGATCTAAGTGATCTATTCTCAAATATGTCACTTGTAACATAACTCACGGTAATCTTTTCAGTACAAGAAAACACTGACAGTCTAAACCAATCAACGGCTGTTCTGATGATCGTTCCCTGGGCATGGCTTCACACCATCTACCATGCGCGAAGCAACATGTAGTTTCCCTGCGTTGGCTAATGAACAACACCGTGATAGACTGGTCTTCAATATACTGATAGATCGGAGTGGTTATCAAGTTACAATTATGAAACTGACTAAATTTGGACTAAAATATCCAAGTATTGAATGATTATTACTGGACTGTGACAAAGTACTTTCTAGACAAAGTCTAGCATATGTCCATGTAGAAATAAAATATTTCCCCAGTGTCCGTAGAAAAATAACTATCACCTTAGTGATTCTCCCTTGCCGGAAACTTACTAAGTTCCACTTGTAGCGCAGCACTTTTGTGACTATCACAATTTTGAAAATAACTTCTGCGTAGATCCGGCAACCATGTGCCTTGGCTCAGCGTAGTAGCACCTTGCTAGGCAAGAGCTTGATTCGAAGTGAGCTAATGATGCCTGTGCCTGCCGGCTTTTATTCAAAACGGTCAGGGTCACGCCGCATCACGCTGAAATCTAGAAATCCTCATATCTCTGGTATCCCTGGTCCGATTTACTTGATATTAAGTGCATTCTCTTTCATTTGGCCGTGTCAGTAATCTGATCCAAGTCTCAAGTCTCTACTCCATGGCTAACTATTTAATCAATAAATAGCCTCGACCTCTGCTATTACTCGCTACGTCACTTGACATGCTCTTGGCTGTAAATTCTTTCCATTTCCTTCTGGAAGCAATGTAGCGCGATATTCAAATATCTCAACTTTCAAAAGCGGCTGTAGCCTTTCCCTTGATATCTAGGTGTCTGAATCTTGGAATACCCATTCCTAGAGTTGGGCACAATACAGGGTGCCTCCTAAAGAGGTGTGCAGAATGTCAGAGCAAATTACAGGGTGACACTTAACGAGGTGTACAGTATGTTAGATTTAATTCAAATACAGGGTGACCCTTAAAGAGGTTTGCAAGATATCAGATTCCAATAATGGGTGACTCTTAAAGAGTTGTGAAAGATGTCAGACTCAAATACAGGGTGACCCTTAAAGAGGTGCCCGCGCGGGAAGCGTAAGTTGATGGGTAATGGCGTCTGTTGAAAGAGCCCTCCTGAGCCTTTCTAACATGTGTAGCATTTGTAGCATGCGTCATTTGAAATGATATAACGTCTAGTCTTTCAGACTGACTGTAATTTTTTTGTAGAGGATGCATCGTATCAGGCAGAGGTTAAAGCGAGGATTTTAGCCGGAAACCGTTCCTACTACAGTCTCAGTCATCTTCTTAAGCCCCACACCTAGCAAAAAATAAAAATTGAAAAATTTTTATTTTTCCTATCTACACATTAAATCATCTGGTTCTTGAATAGTAAATCTTCAAATTCGATGCATTATAAGTTCCCACGATGTTACCAGTTCGTGTATTGGCGATCTCATAGCTTCCATTGTTGTTTACTTCCACAATACGATATTCAAAATCTTTAATCTCACCAGGTTTAATATCAAAAATATCGTGATACTCTTCCAAAATTTTTCCTAGCTCTGGGGACTCCTCTTCAGTGTAGACTTCTCTTCCTTCAGCTTCATGAAAAATCAAAGACCATTGAGCATCTCCCTCGATGTCGTCCTCTTCTTTTCCCTCGAAGTTAATCTCTTCGGTATTCTTAAATCTGATCGTCTCTGTCTTCATGTCTATCACTGCTTGATATTTCTGAATGAAATCCGCTCCCAATATCATGTCAAAAGCCATGTCCTTCATTACTACAAACACATGTCGGAAATCATGTCCTCCAATAGTAATACATATGTATAATTGTGTTTTACACAGAGATATTTTATTGGGTATTATTCCTTGGATCTTAATTCCTGAGACTGGAATCTCCTCTAAATTCTCTTTGAGCTTCCACAGAATATAAAGCTTCTCGCTCACGAGACAAAGCATAGCCCCAGTATCAATTAAAGTATCGACAGGCATACCGAATACTTCGCATGATATGATTGGCATTCTAATTCTTGTACCCATTTCTTTCCGTTCATCATTATGTTGAATTAAGTCATCATCCTCTGCTTGCCATTTAATAATTCTGGAAGTGAAAGTGTTTAAAATTCTATCTTCTACTGTGAATTCGAAGTTGTTTTTTTTTTTCGTTTCCATTCCCCCGGGATTGTTGTGTTCCCGATGGACCTGGTTCATTGGGCCTCTGTTCCAAGAACTGCAAGTTTTCTTGGTGTCTTTCTTCTAAGTTCTTTCTCGTCTCCTTATGGAACTCTTCATTGGACTGACGAGTATTCACATTCCCTCTCTTATTGTAGTTGTTTCTACCATAGTACCTTCTTTCCTGGTACCTTCCTTGATTATCCCTTGGCCTTCTCCATCGAGTATTATATCGATTTCCACCATCCGGTCTTGCATAAGGCTTGTAACTGTATCTGTTATTGTACTGATTCCATCCTCTTTTATCGGGCTCTTCCCTCGGCGTTTTCTCTTCTCGCCCCTCTCGAATCTCTCGAGGTGTTTGGGAATAACTGTCGGCCATAACAGCGTACACAGCGTTGTTATTATTTCCTCCCTTCTGATGGAAGAATTGAGCGTTCGTATGATCAAGTTTCTGCAATACCTCGTCAAATTGATCCATATTATAGATGCCAGCAGCGATCAAAGTTCTTTGGACGTCTGCTGGAAACTGACGTATTAATGCTGTAATTAATTCGTTATCTGGCATCGGCGGATCTAAATGTTGTAGTTTAGAAAGCTGTCCAGAAAAGTACGTAGAGTATCGAGTAGGCTGTGACGTCGAGAATCTCTTTGAGTATAATTCTGCTCTGACTTGCTGTTGGGTTTCCGGGGACCAAAACTTTTTTAATAACCCACGGGAAAACTCCTCAAAATTGGTGAGAGTGGATCTAAAAGCTCCAAACCAAAGAAGTGCAGGACCTTCCAAAAATTTCCGTATCACTCGGATCTGTCTTTCCTTAGGGATCTTGGAATCTTTCAGGTAATCGCCTGCTTCTCTCAAAAATTCTACAGGTGTCACAGAATCTCGCCCTGAAAATTTAGAAGGCTTATCCTCTACATTCTTGAATACAGTTATGGGGTCGGATTGAAATATTGTCCTGACCTCCTCCTGTCTTTGACTATCAGTTTCTCTAGCTGCTCCTAGGTTTATCTGTATCTGTTCTTTTCCCCTTACACTTGACATTTTCAACAGATGGTCAGACTGTTTCTCGTCCTTGATTTGGGTTTTCATAGCCTCAATTTCCTTATGGTTTTCTTCTGCCATTTTTTAATTGCTTCGGTTTCCTTACAATTCTCCTTGACATCAGTGGATATCTGGTTCATAACAGCCTCGTGACTTTTCAACGACCCTGTCATATCTGATATGTCCTTCTGAGTTGCTTGGATATCTTTGGAAATTACTTGAATATGGGATGACAAAGATTCCCTAATTTCCTTGATTCCCTCTTGATTCTCCAGCTTGAGTGTGTCTTTAATTTCATTGATAACTGTGGTTTTAATTTCAGTTTGTAATTCATTAATCACACCTTCTCTTATCTCTCCCATTACGAGTTCTTTGAATTGTTCTGTCAACCGTTGAACAACTAGAATTGCCATCTCATTGCTCTCTTTCTTCACTCTGACTTCTAGGTTGATCATGTCTTCACCAACTTTCCTAAGACCATGTTCTATCCTATCAGCTAAGCTTTGAGATCTTAGATCGGAATCGCGAAATTTATCGTCCATTAAACTTGCGTTAGTGACTAATGAAGTTTCGAGCTCATGTGTTTTTTCGCATAATTTATTCATTTGACTCTCAAGTGACATTTTCAAAATTTCGGAATTCTCTTTAAATTTATTTTCCATAGAATTAAATTTACTATTTAAATTTTCTTTCAAGTTATCTTTTAAAAAATCAGAACTTTCTTTAAGTTTATCGTTTAAATTTTCTTTAAGTTTATTTTCTAAAGAATCAGAATTTTCTTTAAGTTTATCGTTTAAACTTTCTTTAAGTTTATTTTCTAAAGAATCAGAATTTTCTTTAAGTTTCTTTTCCAAAGCCTCAGTATTTTCTTTCATAATGGCTGCTACACGCAGTCCAGCTTCTTTGGAACTCTTCCAAACTCCTCATCATCCTCATCATTTCTTCCATAATTTTCAATTATTATTCAAAACTTAGGGGTATACAATATTGGCAAACACAAGCTTATAACTAGAACAAGAAATATGAATAGCTAATTGGAACACTCTAATAAAATGAGATTTGTCCTAATGTCGACGTGATGGAAAAACAAAGTTCTCTACTTTTACGAATTACCTTTTCAACAATATCACAAGAAAAATATGCAAGTTCTCAAATATCCTCCACCTGGATTCTAATAATGCGTATGTCCAGTCATCGAACGTTTACTACTGAATTTACTTGACGCCCTAATGGTTAAGCCATTATCAAAAATAATCAAACCCATTCTAATTATTAATCCAGTTAAATTTTTAATTTTCCCCACTAATTGGGTTTCCTACTAATTTATTCATCCAAACCAGACATCTCTCAACTCCCAAAATATCTATATAAAAAAATTATCACAATTTAAATCGGCATGCGATTGACCGTGTCTAACTCGAGCCCCACGTTCGAAGCCATTTCTCTCTCTATCATATTTTATGTGCCCGTTTAGACCGGAGTCCGCACGACCACATATGCGTTTTACCAATAATCAGTCAGCACGAGAGTTAAAATATCCCGGGGCGCCAGATGGGTTAAAGCTAATCGCAAAAACGACATCAAATGAAAAAAAATGCTTTACTGATTTTTGGCTCAATGCAACAATAAGGATAGAAGGAGATTCAACTGGGCATAACACATCATGTAAAATTATCTCATTTTATTTTGAATTTAAAATTGACTGCAAAAATGCTCAAAGCAGCATCATTCACGTGTGGCGACCCACATCCTATTTACACAATGTACAGAAATTTCCCAAACACATTGGACAACTATCTTTGGAAACACAAGTCTGATTATTAGTCCTGTAGACTGTGTTCCAAAATTATATTCATTATTCATGATTAAATCCAGTTCAAATTTAATTGTCTTTACTGGAAATATCGTAGTTCACTGTTTGAATTTTTATATAATATTAACACTCGTAGAATAATTGTTCGTAGAATTTTTAACTTTCACTTGTTTTTCCAGTTTCAAAATAAAATATTGTCAAAAAAATATAATTATCTTTGAATCAACACAAATTATTTACACATATTAATAACATCTGAAAAGTATTTGACCTTGAGCATAGTATCGAAGAACTTGTGCGAAGCACAACAAAATTAATTGTTCTTCTGACATTAAACATTTCGAGAAGTGACTCGATTATGTACTTCAAGTTCCTGACAAAATATATGATTTCTGAATCATCAACTTGATCAATAAATTGTTGGACCATTCAACTATTCAATTTTCCACTTGGAATCATCATTAAGAAAAATATTTATATTTGTGGCCCTTTTAGTAACTTTCACAACTTGCAATTCTTCGACAGAATGCGGAAATAAGAATTGTAGCTTCATAATAAATTCATTTAGTTCATGGCACTAGGTTTGAAAATATCCTTCAAATTATTCGTGGTTATAGAATTATTTTTAATTGGCAGTGGCCCATTCTATTATTTGTGTAAGAACACAATATTCCAACAACAACGGCAAAAGTCTTCCTCTGAAGAAGAATAAAATACTATCATGACAAATCCGGGTTCTAGCAAAATCAAAGTCTAAATGGAATCCGTAAACAAGGTTGAAATAAAAACTGATGGTTTTTAAGAAATAACCTTCGGGTCATTCATACGACGCAATGTGTAGTTCCAATACTCCTTCTTTAACACTGAGTCATCGAACCTGCTATTTGATTGATGCTCCAAAAAACCTCCTCATTCCTGCGACTTAAACATGCGCACCTGGGAATGGCATTTCAACTACTCCACACACATAAATTTTCTTCCCAAAATGTATACAATAAATCAAGCCTCTGCTTGTTATCAACACTGGAAGATTAATAAACTTACAAGTTTATTTTATTTTACCATTCAGTTCAACCCGTGAAGTTACCATACTTATGATAATCTTTATTTCACTTTCGAATGTGTATTTACGTCATGATTTTATATAAATACAAAAATATCCTAATTGATACAAATATCATTTGCTTCCCGTTTCATGCCTCTCCGTGTTATCTGAAAAATATACCTTGCTCATTGCAAATATCAACTGTTCAACCAGAACTGAAATGTTGGTTGAATGCGGGCTTGCACTAACCACTCTCCTTCGGAAAATCACCTGTTCCAAACTAGAAATGATTAACTACTTCATAGGCTCTCTCTCAATACATATGATTATTAGAAAAATATAAGATCCAAAAATTATTTAGAAAAGTTATGAAAATCATTATTATTATTATTAGTGGATTATTATTGTTATTATTAGTTATTATTTTAAATATATTTAATTATTATCTCATTATGTGAGAATCCACATGTTCGAACCTTCGAATATGGATAAAATATCCATTCCTCAACAAAAATAATTATTAACTTTTACAGTTACATCGACGGTTTTCCGTGACTTCCCAAAAATATGAAATATTCAAATAAATCCTCGTTATGCTCGGTCATCGATCCTAAACTGTTCTGAGTGCTGAAAATACTCAGAATAACTCTAATATGTCTTGCGTAAATCATTGCAAGATTTAAATACGAAGAAAAATAAATGTGTTGGTCATCTGCAGAAAAATAGTTTGTTCCAATTAGCTAGGCATAATATAAAGTCAAAAGTGGCTTACATTTCTTGATGGTCTTGAAGCGTAGTGAACCTGGTCTGTACCAGATTTATCCAGATACATGCCCTGTCGGACACGCACGTCTAATCCTTGTATCGGCCGCCATTATATACCCACAATCTGTCTAACACGACATAGTGGAGATATTGCTTGAAGTTTGAAGTAACTGCTGATCCATTTTAATGTTGACTTCTATTAAGTCCATAGCAGTTTGCTCAAATGGGGTCAGATCTAAGTGATCTATTCTCAAATATGTCACTTGTAACATAACTCACGGTAATCTTTTCAGTACAAGAAAACACTGACAGTCTAAACCAATCAACGGCTGTTCTGAAGATCGTTCCCTGGGCATGGCTTCACACCATCTACCATGCGCGAAGCAACATGTAGTTTCCCTGCGTTGGCTAATGAACAACACCGTGATAGACTGGTCTTCAATATACTGATAGATCGGAGTGGTTATCAAGTTACAATTATGAAACTGACTAAATTTGGACTAAAATATCCAAGTATTGAATGATTATTACTGGACTGTGACAAAGTACTTTCTAGACAAAGTCTAGCATATGTCCATGTAGAAATAAAATATTTCCCCAGTGTCCGTAGAAAAATAACTATCACCTTAGTGATTCTCCCTTGCCGGAAACTTACTAAGTTCCACTTGTAGCGCAGCACTTTTGTGACTATCACAATTTTGAAAATAACTTCTGCGTAGATCCGGCAACCATGTGCCTTGGCTCAGCGTAGTAGCACCTTGCTAGGCAAGAGCTTGATTCGAAGTGAGCTAATGATGCCTGTGCCTGCCGGCTTTTATTCAAAACGGTCAGGGTCACGCCGCATCACGCTGAAATCTAGAAATCCTCATATCTCTGGTATCCCTGGTCCGATTTACTTGATACTAAGTGCATTCTCTTTCATTTGGCCGTGCCAGTAATCTGATCCAAGTCTCAAGTCTCTACTCCATGGCTAACTATTTAATCAATAAATAGCCTCGACCTCTGCTATTACTCGCTGCGTCACTTGACATGCTCTTGGCTGTAAATTCTTTCCATTTCCTTCTGGAAGCAATGTAGCGCGATATTCAAATATCTCAACTTTCAAAAGCGGCTGTAGCCTTTCCCTTGATATCTAGGTGACTGAATCTTGGAATACCCATTCCTAGAGTTGGGCATAATACAGGGTGCCTCCTAAAGAGGTGTGCAGAATGTCAGAGCAAATTACAGGGTGACACTTAACGAGGTGTACAGTATGTTAGATTTAATTCAAATACAGGGTGACCCTTAAAGAGGTTTGCAAGATATCAGATTCCAATAATGGGTGACTCTTAAAGAGTTGTGAAAGATGTCAGACTCAAATACAGGGTGACCCTTAAAGAGGTGCCCGCGCGGGAAGCGTAATTTGATGGGTAATGGCGTCTGTTGAAAGAGTCCTGGGGCTTCGAGCGTAGCGAGAAGTCCTCCTGAGCCTTTCTAGCATGTGTAGCATTTGTAGCATGCGTCATTTGAAATGATATAACGTCTAGTCTTTCAGACTGACTGTAATTTTTTTGTAGAGGATGCATCGTATCAGGCAGAGGTTAAAGCGAGGATCTTAGCCGGAAACCGTTCCTACTACAGTCTCAGTCATCTTCTTAAGCCCCGCAGCCTATCGAGAAAGTTCAAACTCCAACTATACAAGACACTAATTCAGCCTGTAGTGCTGTATGGAAGCGAGACCTGGAGTAGGCCTACTCGGAAAAAAGATTTGAATAATCTCCTTGTTTTTTAGCAGAAAGTTTGAGGAAGATCTTTGGTCGCTTTCACGATGAGGACACTGCCTATTGGCGTATACGGTACAATCGAGAGCTGGATGCCATGTATAAGACCCCAAACAATGAGGAGCAAACGTCTGGCATGAGCAGGCCATGTCACTAGGAAGGACCCATGCCGATGGCCTCTTAAACTGCTCAATTTTGTTCCTCATGGAAGAAGACCACTGGGTAGGCCAAGGAAAAGTTGGAAGGACGGAATTCGTGAAAATCTGCAACAGAGAGCAGCAAACAGAATCCAGTGAAGGAGAACCCTTGTAGCCGAACCCTGAGACTGATCACGTAAAGTAAAATAAGTAAGTACTTCTATTCTCAAGCAGTAAAGGTTGTTCAGAGATAACCGGGGATACAGTTGGTGCCCATGAACTGGTTTTCTTTTACTCTGTTATGAGAGTTTTTAATTGTTAATGACTTAAATATTTTTCATTTATTATAATTTTATTCGATTTATGGCGCTGAAATGTCATAAAGTCATTTTCTTGCAATTCAATTAAATAGCTAACTACTATCAATTCTACCTCCAATCTCAACTCTTACTATCAAAACCAATCCACTAGCAGGTCTAGTCCTTTAACGTAAAATTACCTATGCTTCTGTACAAGTTCAAACCGAAGGCCACAGCGATGCTCCCTAACGGAACAGCCACTGCCCGACCAGTGTCATCTCAAGTGCGAACTGCCAACAGGCAGAGACGCTGTTAATCTCAAATTCCACACAACAAGAATCTATAAATATCTAAAACCCAAAACGAAAAACTAATATAGAAACAAACTAACTCCGTACAGGCCATGGAGGCCCTGGGAGTAGTGGAAGGTAGAGGCTTCCACTTTTTGTGACATTGGCACTAGATGGGATAGATTTGTCAGCTCCACGCCCGGCCGTCTTTGCTCCCAGGAATTACCCTGGTACTCATTTCTGGTGTAGGCTGAGTGAATCCCAGGACTATTTGCGTTTCCGAAAGTGATAGTTTTGTTTCAAAAATCCACTACCTGGGTGGGGATCGAACCCACTCCCTGTCAGTTAGAAGCTCAGCGCCTCTACCGACTTCACCACGCAGCCCCCGAAAAACTAATATCCCTAAGAATATTAAATATAATGTTTGGCACTTTACACAATTCCATAAAGTTCAAAAATAAATACATATGCCTAAGTAAAATTTACAAAATTCCCAAAATTATTATATTATATCTATAAGGAAATAGGGTAAGACGAGCTCGCTAAGAGGCACTAGACCCTTAACCCATGGCTTTCAGCAATAATTAATGCAAGAGACTAACCGTTTGTCTGTCTGTTTGTTTCCATGCTTGTTAGTGTACGCTTTTGTAGAGCGTAATCATCGCTGATTTAAAACCCATCATGGAATCGACTGCGGAGCGTCTGGTTGGAAAGATGCTATACTCTCCTACACAAGACGGCGGTGATGAAAATCCCTTTTAACAACATGTTTTATAGGGTGATAAAAACTTAACTCATGCAATTGCTACAGTGTTGAGATTGACTGCAAGACACTGCTGCTCTCTAGCCAACTTAAACCAAATCTTCAGGTGGTAATAATAATAATAATTCTTTCTAACATAAAGGTTCTTGTGGGAGAAAAGAAGGAACGCAGGAGAGGAAGATGGACAGCAGAGAGAAAGGCGCAACACTCTGAAAGAATTAAGGAAGTGTGGAGGAAGAGAAAGGAAGAAAGAACTATGAGGAGGAAATGAAATGATATTTGCGTGGTCCTTAGTTTTGGCCGGTTCGCATAATATAATGTAATGTAATAATAATAAGAATAAGAATAAGAATAAGAATAAGAATAACAAGAAGAAGAAGAAGAAGAAGAAGAAGAAGAAGCTCGCATGGGTTAAACCACCGGTCCGGCTTTACTGTTACGCGGGCTTGACGCGACACAGTTCTAGCAGGGGCTATTTCTCTTAGTAGTTGAGTTAGGGTTTTCGCTCTTTCTTTCTCCTAACCTCACCTCTCCTCACCTCACCTCACCTCACTTCACCTCACCTAAACTAAACTAAACTAAACTAAACTAAACTAACTAAACTAAACTATACTAAACTAAACTAAACTCACCTAACCTAACCTAACCTCACCTCACCTCATCTAACCTAACCTAACCTCACCTCACCTAACTTCTCCTCACCTCAACTCACCTCATCTAACCTAACCTAACCTAACCTCACCTCACCTCATCTAACCTAACCTAACCTAACCTCACCTCATCTCACCTCATCTAACCTAACCTAACCTAACCCAACCTAACCTAACCTCACCTCACTTATCCTCACCTCACCTCACCTAACCTAACCTCATCTAACCTAACCTAACCTAACCTAACCTAACCTCATCTAACCTAACCTAACCTAACCTACCTTAACCTAACCTTACCGAACCTAACCTCACCTCACCTCGCCTAACTTAACCTAACCTAATCCAACCTAACCTCACCTTGCCTCACCTAACCTAATCTAACTTAATCTCACCTCACCTCACCTCACCTCACCTCACCTAACCTAACCTAACCTAACCTAACCTAACCTCACCTCACCTCACCTCACCTAACCTAACCTAACCTAGCCTCACAACCTAACCTAACTTAAACTAACCTAGCCTAACATAACCTAACGTAAACTAACCTAACCTAACCTAACCTACACAACCAGGCACATAACCAGCCTTGTCCTCGAATCCAACCACTATTAGCCTACCTCGAAATATTGACGCTTACACAGGACGTAGAAAACCTATTTTTGTTTGCTGTCCTACTTAAATGTTTTCCATTTCGAGGTTAAGTTAATAAAGGAGAAGACTTCAGCATCATAAATAAAATAACCAATTAAATAAATACAGAAATGAAACGTCAGCAGACTTAAAGTTGAGGTTATGTTATGAAACAGGAAATGGAGCTTTGAATGATGCCAAGAATCACTTCATCAGGAGTGAGTTATGAAGCCGGATTTAGCACCTAGTATCTTATAGAGGCAAGATGTTTTCTTTAAAGGCATTTAAATTAGTGTGGAGATACTAAGAACTGGTGGCCCCGCCGCCAGATATTTCCAATAGTACCTCCACCACACCGCAAGCCATCTTATCAGCCAGGGCCGTGTCCAGGAGTCTCTTATCGGGGGGCTGATTCCATAAATATAAAATCGGCAGCTTGTAGGCTATTCGTATTTACACTGGGTTGGGTAAGTTACTTTTTAGTTACTGTACTTTTACAGAATCGAGTCGAAGAAAAACCTGCCATCCGTGCGCCTTTTAAGCTTACGCTGGGTAAACCGTTAAAAATATCTATATACAGTGGAACTTGGATAATTCGAACCTCAAGGGATCAGTAAAAAAATTCGAATTAAGAAGTTCTTTGAAAAGGGTAGAAAAATATTCAAATTTTAATTTTTCATCCAATAACCTTTGTTAGACATAATATTACATAGGTTTTCAACGAGTAAAGTGCTTGTACACTACGTATTACGTTTACATAATGATGTACGTTCAACAAAGCAGATTAGCAGACAACTGCACAGTATAATGACTGTATCGTGAATAACCTCACAAGTTTCAAATGATAAAATAAAACTAAAATGTACTATTCACCTATTTAACGACAGTTGTAGACTAATCCAGCAATCTAGTTAAGTCTTAGAGAAATCTAACAAGTCTAATCAAACCACTCAAAATCCTGCAGTACACAGCATGCACTACCTGACAGGTGTAAGGGATGAGTTAATGTGGAGCGTTGCAAAACAATGGGAGGGTGGGAGGCGTTGGGCATTGACATCGGAAGGAGCGTCGCAGGCGTGTTGTTAGTTACGCAGGCAAAACAATCAAGTAGGGGCCGCATGCCAATGAAACAACGTCGTTTTTCGGGAATTTCTGACCCAACTGTTTGGCTTCCGATCGGCTTTTTACACGTAAAAACTTCGAATTATCCAAAATATAATTCGGATTAACCACGATTTTTTAGCATTGATTGTATATAAAATGCTAGGGACCAAGAGAAAAATTCGAATTATAGAAGTTCGAATTAGCCACGTTCCACTGTACTATGAGTGTAAGAATAGTTCAGCATGAAAGTTATAAAAAGAAAAGTAGTTGCGAGAGCATATCACCATCTTTAATGCATCGCCCACTATGAGTGTTTTTACGTTTTCATTTCTTCCAACAATCTCCATTCAGTGGAAATTTAAATTACTAGCTTTGGAGTGAATTTACGAAATAGTGAGCGTGCCTATCACCCCAGTTTCGACCAGCATCAAACTGTCGAGTCATGTCGAGTTAAGAGTTCAGAGAAGAGTATATGGGTTTGGAGTTCGCTGTTCACCTCGGCTTTTCTATATTGCGTCTGGGACCTGCCGTCCATGCGCCTTTAAAGCTTACGCTGGGTAAACTGTTAAAGATACCGGGCGAAGCCGGGGTTGGTTGCTAGTATGTTCGGTAGAATATAAAAATAAAGTCTGCTACTTCGGATCATAATTTATCATTAACCCTAATTCTTGCCTTTCAACGTAACTATGAACAGATATATTAATGAGTGTACATATTTATAATTGAGACAAGGATGAGGAAGGATGTGGTCAAAGCCATATTCGCCTGGAATAGAAGTGGAATACCACGGAAAACCCCTTCCTGGATAGTTGAGGTTGGTATCCAACCTATCTCTTCTTAGTTCTGCTTCACGAGTCTGCATGAACCCGATCATAGTCCTTAGACCATAATTAAATGTACAGGGTCTTTCATATAAAGTAAGAACGGGAAGCGGCAGTTTTGTTATTCGCTCCTGTGGTGGCCTTGGCCGAGCTTGTGGCGCGCCATGGTCCCCTGCTGTACTATTGAAAGCGCGCGCATAGTACATACCAGTGCTGATTTTCTTTTCAAGTTCCGATGGACCGTATAAAAATAACTGATTGACATACCAAACTGAGTTTACTACTAAATGATTGCTTGTTTTATTCGTATGTCTCAACATAATCGCCAAAACGATTGAAACATTTGTCGTATCGTTACACCAGCTTTCCAATGCCCTCGGAAAAATATTCTGCCGCCACTGAGGTGGGTACGTATGGACAGACTCCTGAAGTTTTTCCTCTTACGCATGGTGTCCGTGATCTTCCCTGCCTGTCTATGAAAGCATGAAAATCCACTGCCTGCTTCCAGTCTCCGACCGGGTCAGGAATGAAATGAATGAAGCCCCCATCTAGCGGCGAGGATATGAACTGTGCCGGCTGCCGAGGCCTGACGCACTCCTCTGGGGCAATGATTAAATGAATGACAGATGAAATGAAATGATAGTGCAGAGTGTTGCTGTAATGAAATTTTGACAGGAAAAACCGGAGTACCCGGAGAAAAACCTGTCTGCCTCCGTTTTGTCCAGCACAGATCTCACATGGAGTGACCGGGATTTGAACCACGGACCCAGCGGTGAGGGGCCGGCGTGCTGCCGCCTAAGCCACGGAGGCTCCTCCTGCCTGTCTATATAGATCCTAATTTCTCCTCTTTCTTCATGTACCATCGTTTCGTTCTTCAGGCCCTAGTATATTTCGCAAGATTTTTCTCTCTTTCTTCACTAATTTTTTATTATTATTACTATTATTGTTATTAAACTACTATGATTAATGAGATTTATGCAGCCGTGACTTTCCACTGACAAGTGTTTGCAGTTATGGAACAAGTTTAACAGAGGGAATTATCAGCAGCGACTTCAAATGCTCAACAGTTAATTTTGATATTTTCCACACAGATAAGTATTTAGTGCCGAGAGCACATTTTATGCAACTGATCAAACTGTGTGAGTGGAAGGCTCTTATACAATTCAAACAATAATGATTTTAAATATATTTATTTTGAAATATCACTACACTAGCAAAGCCACCGTGGCTTAGGCGGTAGCACGCCGGCCTCTCACCGCTGGGTCCGTGGTTCAAATCCCGGTCACTCCATGTGAGATCTGTGCTGGACAAAACGGAGGCAGACAGGTTTTTCTCCGGGTACTCCGGTTTTCCCTGTCGAAATTTCATTCCAGCAACACTCTCCACTATCATTTCATTTCATCTGTCATTCATCTAATCATTTCCCCAGAGGAGTGCGTCAGGCCTCGGTAGCCGGCACAGTTCATATCCTCGCCGCTAGATGGGGGGCTTCATTCATTCCATTCCTGACCCGGTCGGAGACTGGAAGCAGGCTGTGGATTTTCATTTTCACTACACTGCAAATCACCCCCGCACACTGCACTATAGATAGGCTATCTCACTCGCCGGTCATTCCCGAAACGAAACTTTGCGTGTATTCAAAACTACATTATGTTGGTATGATGAGCTAGCTAGGTCTTGGCCCTTGGAACTTAGTGGAGGAGTGGCCCTTAGGATACGAAGTTTTGAAACCCCTGATCTAGGCAAATACCGGGATGGTTTCTAACTTAAGGCCACGGCCGCCTTCTTCTCAATCCTCAACTGAAATACCAATACACTGATACAGCCAGCAAAAGACTGAAAGATTCAATGATTAGTACTTTTGATTATACATTCGTCAATTGTCCTCATGATAGTGGTCTCCCAGAGGCTCACAACTTATGGGACGTGGGTTAGCGACCATGGGACTCCTGCTGAGCCCGGTATTGCTTCCACTTATTTGTGTACCAAACTTGAGCCTCCGTGGTGTAGTGGTCAGCGTGCTTAGCTGGAGCGATTTCAATGAAACTCGATGTCATAAGACCATTACGGCCAACCCCGACCATGCCCTTCAAATTTTATTCCGTATCACCAATCCAACATGGTGGCTGTGCGAAACATTTCACCGGAATTCTATATCTCCGAAACTGTTACTGATATCACCCTGATGATAATTGTTTTTTTAAGGTCACTGGGTTGTAACAAAGGCTTATTTTACGCAATTAATTTCTGTTTGGTCAATGGTTAATATTACACAAAAGAAAGATCTAACCTTTCTAAGCCACGTGCTAACAATAAATATGACATATTATTGTCTGATTTTGTACAGGGTGTTCATGAAATTTGAAATGTGGTATAAGGAACTGGGTGGTCCAAATGAGTAGAAGGGGTTCGATTCCTACCTCAGCTATCCTCGAAGTGGTTTTCCGTCGTAAATTAATTAACTATTCTAATGTCATAACTGCCTTTGTTGGACATTCCTGGCAAATGCTGGGAAGGTTGGCTACCTAACGTAAGGCCACGGCCATCTCCTTCCCTCTTCCTTACCTATCCCTCCCAATCTTCCCATCCCTCATAAGAGCTCTGTTCGCTGTGCGTCCCTCCCCATTTGTATCCCCCGTCCAGAAATAGAGCTCCAGGACACTGATCTGGAGGTGGTAAAGGTAGGATCCCTCGCTGAGTCCGAGGGAAAAGCCAACCTGGAGGGTAAACCGACTAAAAGGAAAAGAAAATCATCATCATCATGATGGTTGGTTGGTTCCTCAATTTAGGGACTGCGACAACGCGGTCATGTAGCCCCGTGTACTTTGGCTGTGTGTAGAATCTGTCTGATAACCGGTGTTGATTGTGATGACTGTATTAGTGTGTGTTATCTATTTTGAGCCTACTTTTCACATTTTGCAAAAATGAGGAAAAAGTAGACTTATGAGATCGGGCAAATGTGTGTATGTCTGTCTGTCTGTCTGTCCTGTCTGTCTGTCTGGCTGGCTGTCTAAACGGCTGCAGCAATCGAAACAAAATTTGGTAGGAGTAAAAATCTATACCTGAATTTCTCACGGCCATATTTGAAAGTGATCTCAGTGCTACCAACTGCTGAAAAATCGCAATTGAAATTTGAGCTCCATGTTTGATATCTCGAAAGGTATGAATGGGAGCTATTTCAAAATTGGCACATGTATAGATAATAATATTGCACTTTAATTTCCAGGAAGCCATATATGGCAGTGTTGCCAAAATGATTATAAGCCTGCTGATAGGTCCAAATTTTAAATGCATATAACTTCTACACTAGCAATTGGATTTCAACCAAATTTCGTATGTGCTATGTATACGTAAACAGATATGACTGAGCACATTCTTAAGAGACACCAGGGCTGCCAACTGTAAATAAATGCTCTCAATTTTCTTTATCCAAATACCCATATATCAGAAAGTATGCAAGCCGACAGCTTTAAACTATGCACACGTATAGTACCTGACATTCTATATTAATTTGGAGTAACTTATATACGTCAGTGCTACCAACATGATTCTAAGCCTGCTGAGAGGTCTAACTTTAAATACATGTAACTTCTATACTATCATTTGGATTTCAACCAAATTTCATGTGTGCTATGTGTACCATAACAGATATGACTATGCAGATTCTTAAGAGTAACCAGGGCTGCCAACTGTTAATAAATACTGTCTCTATTTTTGTTACCCAAATATCAATATATCAGAAAGTATGCAAGCCAATAGCTCTAAACTTTGCACACGTATAGTACCTGGCATGCTAGATTAATTTGGAGTAACTAATATAGCCCTACGCCAGTGCTGCCAACATGATTCAAAGCCTGTTGACAGGTCCTATTTTAAAATGCATGTAACTTCTGTACTAACTAATGGATTTCATTCAAAATGGACACAACAATAGATCATACAGTATTATCTCAGATTATTTCTGACCAATACATGTATGTCATTGTTGCCAACATGATTTAACGCGCGCTGTTAGATCCAATGTTTAACTGCATGTAACGTCCATGATATCCATTGGACTTCAACCAAATTTTGTATTCTGTACCTTAAGAGATGGAACTAAGAATATATTCAGTTACCAGGGCTGCCAACTGTAGTTCTCTATTAGGCTACATTATGCCAGGTGTATTTCGAACTAATTTGACATTTCGATCTTACCAACTTAATGTTGTCATTATTCTAGATAGATCTATATAGATTAATCATTGGCATGAATCTTAAATTTTAAGAAAAGTAGGCTCTTTAGTTCGTCACGAAACTTCTTGTTTAATTCAAGTAAGGACTGAAGACTTTGAATTTTTCAAATAGTTCCTACTTTTGCCGCCAAACGCCACCGTCAACGACTACTAGTTCACAACGTAGCTACTAGACGCCACCACAGTCTGCTCCTGGCAACGAACGTAGGAACGTAAGAGCGTTGTTTACATTCTTAATCTATAAAATTTAGCATCACACAAGTGTAATTAGTGGAAGGTTCTTTAACATGCCATAAATCTATGACATGGGCTTTACTTCTCCTCCGAAGGAAGGCATACTGAGGGTGGCTATGAAATGTTAAGTGAATATTTATTTCCATTTTCTCTAGGTGGTCCAAAACGTCCTTGTAAACATGAGATTTCAGTGTCGGTATGTACTGTAACTAGTCCAGGGTTAAATCTCAACATGTTGCGTTGTGCCTGCCATTAATTGTTGCCAATAAGAGGAACACTGCTATTAATGTTAAGGATGAAGGAGGGGCACATCATCGTTGTTATCAACTAAAATTGCCCTTGCATAACGCTAAAATGTTCCATTAAGTGAGGTATTTATTAATTGTCGGATGTGAATGTTTGCTTTAACAATGCCTTTAGTCAGTCAGTCATTCAGTTCGGTGAGCGAGGAACCACGTGACCCCATCCATGGAGAGGAGGTGGAGGAGTAATTCGAAAATTGTCGCTCGGTTCACTTTAGTTGAAGCATCAGTCAGTGTAATGCGGAATGCGAGGCAGCACTGCAGGTTTGTCTGAGGGGGCGCCGAGGCTGCTAGCATTTCTGGACGCTGTAGTAGCGTCCACGCTGGTAGCCCCTGCCGTCATCGGGTACTGGCGAGGAACATGGTGTCTTATGGACCACGGTCATGCAGGATGGGCACCTTCACTTGGTATTGGTCTATTCGGACACCTCTTCTTCACCTTGTTTCAAGAGAGGATGGACTCTGGAAATACTCCTTTCACAAGATTAATACTTTCTCGGCTTTATACTGCGGCGTTTGGATTTTGTTGTGTAAATTCGTGGCGCGGTGTTTGGAAACTGTTGGATCTCTACACCGGGTTCGAACTCTCAGCTGTGTTAGCTACTACGGCTGTTGGTGTCGGAGTACTCACTGCCATGCGTACTTTACGGAACCTATCGGCGCCACCTTTCGCCGTCCTGACAGATCTTTATGAGGGTTACTTCGATGTGCCGACCATGTTCCGAGTATCTGTGAGTATCAGCTTATTGCATGCGTAAACAGTACATTGCAGAGGTGTGCAAATGAATAGGCTTCAATATAGAATGTAAGTCAGTTACACATTTTTATTTAATATCATTTTATTTTATTTTATTTGTATTACCCTACTTAGTGATGCTGTCCCCCTATGGACTTACAACTTTTCCCATAAGATATTGCGTCTGGGAATTTTTAAAATTGGAGACTCTGAGGGGTGCCTGAGCTGGGTCCGTGTTTCCTTTCTTAATTTTCTTTGGAATGTACCATCTAAATCTGATGATTTCAATCCATTGCCCACGAATCTTTAAATAGCTCAAGATTGGACTATCAGTAATAAAAGACTAGGGGCAGATGACCTCGTAGTTCTGCCCCTTAATACAACAATAACTAACTAACTAATAAAAGACTTTAAATTCCTTCGCTCTAATTTCATACTAAATCTAGAATAAAGTAATCAAAATGAAACGTGTGATATTCTGCATTACCAAGGCTACTAGTTTAGAGGAAATTCTAAAAATCATTTTAGTCAGGTTCTTAAAAGAAAATGTAATTAAGACTATTAATTAAACGTTTGAAATAATTTCACCACCTTGCAAAACGTTTTACTGCATTAATTCGTCAAAAAGTAAAAACGAAATGTTGGAAAACTGGCTTTCATTGCACACCTCTTTAGAATAAGCCATAATTAATTAATAAAAAGTCATTGAGCCAAAGTTTCAGTATTACATTCTTCCATCCCATTAAGGTTTATTCTCCGAGACCCCGGGTTTGAGATGAGAGAAATCAATAAATCAAAAATTTTCATTTTTTTTAATTTACTAATCAATTTTTGAAACAATATATACAGAGAGATTTATTGATTGATTGATTGATTATATGATTGAATTTATTTCCACGGCTACTCTTAGAGCTTAAGAGCTCCTTTACAGTAGCGCCTTACATGAAATAAAATCAGGGCTTATAAAAATAAAACATTTCACTTACATTCACAATATAAACATTTAATGCAGCCAAATGGCCATCCTGTAAGTTTACAAAAATACTATTTATATAAAATTGATTTATTTAGATTCGCATAATCACTGATTGTCCTTGTTCTTTTTGTACAGATTTCCAAGTGGTCATAGTGATCGCATGTATGTCCACACAGTTGACACTTGCATGTAATTGAAGGCTCATGATACGTCTTGTTGTGACAAATGATGTGATGAAGCCGTGTACTGCCATTCTTGTATAGACGTGACGCATTTTAAAGTTTGCTTTTGTCCATGATCGATCAATCATGGCGCCAGATGCAAAAAACTCCGGATAGGCTATACGTCTTTTGGATGAGTGTTGCCAATAGGTTCTCTGATGCATTTGTGTTGGGTATATGTAGTTGTGTCCTAAGATCTTCTATGAGGAAGGATTCTCTTGCCAGGAGATAAACTAATCTGGATCTTGTTGTCTTTGAAACTCCAATTGCTTTCTTAATGTATACTACTTTTACTCTTTCTAATGTGGAAAGGCTTTTCATTCAGAATTACGGCCAGATAATTTCTAAGCCATACGTCAATGTTGGCAGTATTGCATTCACAATATAAATAATAATAGTCTAACATTGATAGTAACAAATTTATATACAACAGTGTGCATGCAGACAGAGTATCAGCCCGAAAAACAAACACCATATACAAAAGAAGCTATTAAAGTAGGTAGGTTGTCAGCTATTGTCCTGATGTTATAATTGAGCTAATAATTGTATTTTAACACAAAGCAGTAATCAGATGTGAGAGGTATACTGCTCCAAGAAGCAGGTTGAAAGACGTCTTTTGAGAGCAGCAGTGCTTGCAATGTTGACGATCTTATATAAATCGAAGGTGTTGAAGAGGCGTGATGCGGTGCAAACAAAATATTTATTGAACTTCACGGTTTGGTGTATAGGAATCTGGACTGTTCATTTTGTGTATCTATTTTCTCGATTATGAACAGAATGCATTGGTGTAAAGGCATTGTAGAGATTATTTTATTTATTTATTAAGCGTATGAGCCTCCGTGGCCTAGGCGGTAGCACGCCGGCCTCTCACCGCTCGGTCCGTGGTTCAAATCCTGGTCACTCCATGTGAGATTTGTGCTGGACAAAGCGGAAACAAACAGGTTTTTCTCTGGGTACTCCGGTTTTCCCTGTCACAAATTTCATTCCCGCAAAATTCTCCACTATCATTTCATTTCATCTGTCATTCATTTAATTATTGCCCCAGGGGAGTGCGACAGGCTTCAGCAGCCGGCACAGTTCATATCCTCGCCGCTAGATGGGGACTTCATTCATTCCATTCCCTGGCCCGGTCGGTCGACTGGAAGCAGGCTGTGGACTTTCATTTTCATTAAGCGTATGGATTTTTGAGCCGGGAGTATCCGAGGACATGTTCGGCTCGCCAGAGGCTGTATCTGCTTCAAGCGGACACCCATGGGGTGAGCTACAAGTAGTTCCAACTTTCGCTATCAGATGTCACTGGCACCTAGTGGTGAACGTTGAAACTTTGATAGATATATAATGGGGTCTTAGTATGTAATATTTTGTGGGTCAAAATGGCAACTGATAGCTGCCTGCGCTCGTGGAGTTTCAGCCATTTCAGCTGCACGTAGTAAGGTGCGATATGTTCTTCTCGCCTTACATCCAGAATGTACCGAACACATGCATTCTGTAATCCCTGTAATTTGATGTTCTGTGTTTCTGTTAAATCATTGTATACAGCAGAGCCATAATCAATGATTGGAAAAATGAGAGTTTGGACGAAGAGCTTACGTACCGTATGTTGGGAGGGGTGTAAGAAACTGTTCTTTTCAGAAGATGCATAGTTGATACAACCTTCCTTACCACATTAGACGTATCCTCTGCCCACGACAGTGTTCTATCAAATATCACTCCGAGATTATTGACAGTGTTGCTATATTTAATATTATTATCTAGTAGCTTGATTGGTGGTAGTTAATCAAAATCTACTGAATTTAGAAGTTTGGTATATCAAATGGATATAAGTTGTGTCTTAGATATGTTTAAGTTAAGATTATGATTTAGGGCCCATTCACAAAGCCTGTCAATGTCTTAATTAAACGGATTTGTGCGATCGCATGCAGTGTTAGATGTGAGGTTAAAATAGGCTAGAGGTCATCCGCGTATAGATGAGCGGAACTATTTTGGAATTCATTAGAAACATCGGCACTAAAAGCCATACGATAAATAAATAAATAAATAAATCGTTTATATAATTATATATATTATTATTTCCGATTATTCCTCTTCAGGAGAGCGTGAGAACTTGAGCCAATCACAGCTTCACTTCCTTTTCCTCTCTTCTTTCCTTCCCAAAACTTCTTCATTAGTTCACTGTGCTTTTTCTTCCTTTCCTCTGATCATTTCTTTCCTGATGTGTCCTTCTTTGAGACTCTATGTACTGCACCAACACTATCGCACTTATACAGAAGCATAATATTTTCATGATGATAACTGTTTTACGGGGCCTAAGAAACCTTCTTGCAATATTTATTCCCAGTGACTCCAATTTAAGTTGTAACTATTTTCGCAATTCTGGTAGGGGCGACGTGGTGCAGCTCGCATTGCCAGCCAACAATTGACTTATTAAAATATTCTTACAGTTACACTATACGGACATGAATGGTTCTAGGATCTTAAAACGTAGTTTTCAACTTCATTTTGTCTGTTGTTCTAAATGTAGGGAATGGAGAGAGTTGTTCAAAATATCATGTGGATAGTGTTACCCGCAGTGTTTCGAAGGGTAAGTACATAAATTTTGTTAAGATCGGTGAAACGATGTAGACTTGTGCCAAAGGGCCTAAATGCAGGGAATGGAGTGATCTGTCCGAAATTTCACGTAAACAGTGTTACTCGCAGGTTTCCAAAGGGTAAGAATACTCATTTTGGTTCAGATCGGTGAAACGGTGTAGATTTGTGCCAAAGGGCCTAAATTCAGGGAGTGGAGTGGTCAGTCCGAAATGTCATGTAAACAGTGTTACTAGCAGGGTTCCAAAGGGTAAGTATACAAATGTTGGTTCAGATCGGTGAAACGGTGTAGATTTGTATCAATAACAGACAAACCAACATTGAGCTTTATACCGTATTTACACATGCTAGAGCAACAATCACAATAACGCAGGTTATCACATAAATTCTACACACACACACCCATGTACACGGGGAAACATGACCACGATGTCTAAGCCCCGCAAATGAAATATTAACTCTGCATACGATAGCATGGAGAATACTACAGTCCATACAATCCTTGATTGTCAAACGGTCAGTTTTCCCATGTGTCCTTTAGCAAATTTTACCGGACTATCATGATACAGAGTAAATAGTTGTTGCCTAGTGACAACCTGTCCATCAATGGTGCGGCGTTGACTATCATGATACAGGTTAGTCGTTGTCGCCTAGCGACAATAAGTCCATCAAGTTATTAGATCGGTGAAACGGTGTAGACCTCTGCTAAAGGACCTAAATGCGGGGAATGGAGTGGTCTGTCCGAAATTTAACATAGCCTAAACTATTCCTCTTGAATCAGGCTATCATATACAAAAAGAATTATTCGAATCCGACTGGTAGTTCCAGAGATTAGCGCGTTTAAACACATAAACACACAAACACACCAACTCTTCAGCTTTATTATATTAGTATAGATTACGGAAAAATGACCTGAATGTACGTCAATTATACTGTAGACTACTACGTATCACCCCCACTACCACCACCACCACCACAAAAAGTTATATATTTCTTTTTCTGTTAGTTTTAATATCATTTGCCAGTTCTGTAGTAGTATTCATTATCATCCATAAAACAAATAAATATACCGGGCACTACTGCTAGTAGCTTATAAATAACATTAAGCTCAAAGTTTTTATAAAAAGAATAATTTTATTGTTGTGCTCAAAATAAACTAAATCTCCCACAAGGAAAGTACTAAAGAAAGATTTAGCGTGACAAAACACAGTATTCATTACAATACAGGAGTAATAAGGAGAGTAAGATTTTAAAATGACACTAGGTAGGAAGCTATCTGAGCGAGCTATACCAGCAACAGACAATCCAGAGAGAACTGTGAAAATCACAAGCTTTTCAAAAAGTGTGAGTAAGCTTTACTAGAGCACAACAAAAAATAAGTGCTAAAGTGCACGGGTAACATTTCAATTTGTTAAGAATGCTCAAAAGAAAAGGCTAGTGGATTAGCTTGGCAAATATTTGAGTATAGAACCTCAAAAATAAAAGTAGTTTGACAATAACGTGAAATATAGGGCAGGATACTGCCGTGGTTAGAAACTGAGAGCTATACACAAATAATATTTAGAGCACAGTGAGTGCTTCTACTACTACAATAAATGTAGCTTTTATAAGGTGCGTTCAAAAAGTAACGAGCCGGAGGCTGTAATGCGCAAACCGGTGACGACATCGGCTAATCGTGGCGTGTGTAACGAGGTGTGGTTCCGACCAGAGCGTGGAAGGTCACAGCCCGTCGCTAGAAGGCACGCGTGCACGTCACGTTACGATACAAAGCGAGCAGCAGAATGCATTAATCGTTCAACGCTGCCAGTCGCATTACAAACAGTGGCATGGAGGCGTCAAACGAACAGCAAAGATGTGTTGTTCGGTTTCTGACAGCGAAAGGAGTAGGGGGAACGGACATTCATCGCCGAATGTCACAAGTGCACGGCGAACACTGCATGTCCCTTGCAAGGGTCAAGGCGTGGCACAAGCGCTTCAGGGAAGGACGGGTGTCGTTAGCCGATGATGCCTGGTCTGGGGCACCCCCCTGCATTACCGATGACAACATCCAGCTAAATGCACTCATTACCCAGGACCGCCGAGTGACAGTGAACGCCATAGCCACCGTTGTCGGATTGAGCGTCGGAAGTGTGCACACCATCATGAAGGAACGACTGCACTTGCGGAAAGTGTGTGCCCGATGGGTGCCCCACAGTCTTCAACCACACCAGGAAGCATGTCGAATGGCCTACTGTCTTGGTCTTGATTGGATGATTGATGCATGCTGCAGCTCGCTTTGTATCGTCACGTGACGTGCACGCGTGCCCTTTAGCGACGGGCTGTGACCTTCCAAGCTCTGGTCGGAACCACACCTCGTTACACACGCCACAATTAGCCGATGTCGTCGCCGGTTTGCGCATTACAGCCTCCGGCTCGTTACTTTTTGAACGCACCTTATAGTTTAAATAACTGGTCTAAGACCAGATTGGTTTTATGGTAATGCTTATGAAAATTGCAATGACTCCTTTGACTAGAGTTGATGTGAGAAGGACTCAAGCCCTATTTGACACAACAAAGATTAATAAATGCTAAAATTAGTAAAACGACAGTTGATTTTAGCATCTAGTCATTAGATTTGGGCACAGCAGGTGCTTATCCAATGTGAGAGAGAAAAAATCCCTATACTTGGGGACAGCAGGTGCCAGTATAAATACATGAAATACCTTGCTAAAGAGAATAAGCGAGCCATTATATGAAGTTACAATAAATTATAATGTGAAAGCGTGAAGAAAGCCCCAACTTATTTGTCAGTTGGACATAGGGACGTGGTTGTCAAATACCACCCAATTAAGCAGAACCACAACAAATGGTAATACAACAAGTAGTTCCGTGAAGAACTAAAGCCTATTTTCATATATCCTACTTATGTTAATTGCCACTATCAAATTTCAGTTTGATTGCTGTAATAGATTCGTAGATATTGAGAACTGACTAAATATTGTGGATGGACGCCATGTTGGAGTTTTATATATGTAGGTCTTAGAGTTATGTACTGTTACATGAAGATTATTGTGTACGCGTAGTATTCAAACTTCAATTGCATGATTAGGACACAAGAAGTAAATACGAGATTTTAAAATTTCTCACAGCTGCCATCTTGTGGTTATGGAAACAATTGAAATAAATTAGATGCCAGTGAATTAACAATTGTATAAGGTTTTACTGTACCAAGTTTCACTGCACTCGGACGGTTAAATTGCGAGAAACGTCCATGTGAATAGTTATACTTCGCGTCGCCGCCATGTTGGCTTTGTGATCACCTGGTTATTTAAAGTCCTATAGGTGAACTTAAGTTCATACCCCTATGAACATAAAAAAATTCAGTTTGATTGCTATAATAGATTCGTAGATATTCAGAGCCGTCTAAATATAGCGGATGGTCGCCATGTTGGATTGTTAAACGTAAAGGCCATAGAGTCTTGTACCAATAAAGGAAAATTATTGCGTAGGTTCATTATTCGAACTTTCACTTCGATCGCATGATTACGGCACAAGAAATAAAAACTTAATTTTCAAATTCGCACAGCCGCCATTTTGAGGTTATGTAAACAATTGAACTAAATTAGATACCAGTGTTTTACAATGTGTATAAACATTTCCTGTACCAGATTTCATTGCGTTTGGAACATTAAATCGCGAGAAAGGTCTATTTAATATTTTCAAATTCGCTTGGCCGCCATGTTCGTTTTCTAGTTAACCGGTTTTTGACAGTCATATACATGAACTTCCAGTAGTGCCCTTTATCTCCGTACAAAATGCAAGGGTGATACCGGAAATAGTTTCGGAGATATAGAATGCCGGTGAAATATTTCGCACATCCGCCATCTTGAGGTTATGTAAAAATTTGAACGAAGTTAGATGTCGGTGAATTACAATGTGTATAAACATATACTGTACCAAGTTCCATTGCGTTTGGTTGGTTAAATCGCGAGAAACGTCTATTTAACAGTCGCAACTTCACTTGACCGCTATGTTGGTTTTGTAGTTACCAGGTTTTCAAAAGTCGCATAGGTGAACTTCTAGTAATTCCCTTTATCACCGTACAAAATTCCAGGGTGATATCGGTAACAGTTTCGGATATATTGAATGCAGGTGAAATAATTCGCACAGCCGCCACGTTGGATTGATGAGACGCACGGTCGTGTCATCCGGAATAGTGCTATAAACTTATCGAGTTTCATTGAAATCGCTCCAGCCGTTTTTTTTTTAGTGTGACACACACACACACACACACACACGAATCACACACGCACACGCAGACACACGGACAAAAGGTGATCTCATAAGCCTATTCTTTCATAAATGAAAATAGGCTAAAAAGGAAAGGACATCATTTAGATAGAACCTGAAATTAACAAGAAGAAGGTTTCAAAGATTACTTAAATTACATAATTAACCGGTTAGTGGGTTGAAAAGGGGAGGCAGGAAATAGGGATTATTTTCACTGTATGTTCATTATGTGTGTGTGTGGGCCCACCTCTATAACCAGATTATTTTTTGGCACGATGCACTTGAAAGTTTTGAAAACAGAAGTATAGTTTTGGTATGAAGTATCACTGTTAACGTAACATTACATAAAAGGTCATTTCATTCCCACCCAAGAAGAGTGGGCGGGCCCCCATAGATGGCCGCACCATGTCTTGGGTCAAAGGAGGGGGAGGGTTTGGGAGGTTGAGAGTAGTAGAGAAGGGTGGTGGTGAATTGTAAACGTTTGAGAAGGAGAAATTGTATGACCTCTTCGCTAAGATTCAAGTTTTTAAATTTTTGAAGTTTGAGAAAGTACACACATCAAAAAAAGTTTTGCATCACCTCGGTTCCAAGAGTTCCGGAACCTTTAAATACAAAGGGAATAGAGATCAACACAAACAACATTTTAGCTCGTTTTATTGCTCATGAGACCCACACATTGCATGTTGTACCATCATACAGCTAGACTTTCAGCATTTGTGGTCCAGATTGCAGTACACACCACTACCTCTAATACCCAGTAGCACGTCCTCTTGCATTGATGCATGCCTGTATTCGTCGTGGCATACTATCCACAAGTTCATCAAGACACTGTTGGTCCAAATTGTCCCACTCCTCAACGACAATTCGGCGTAAATCTCTCAGAGTGGTTGGTGGGTCAAGACGTCCATAAACAGCCCTTTTCAACATATCCCAGGCATGTTCGATAGGGTTCATGTCTGGCGAACATGCTGGCCACTGTAGTCGAGCGATGTCGTTATCTTGAAGGAACGCATTCACAAGATGTGCACGATGAGGTCGAGAATTGTCGTCCATGAAGACAAATGCCTCTCCAATATTCTGCCGATATGGGTGCACTATGGGTCGGAGGATGTCATTCAGGTATCGTAAAGCCGTTTCGGTGCCTGCCATGACCACCAGTGGCGTACGTCGGCCCCACATAATGCCACCCCAAAACATCAGGGAACCACCACCTTGCTGCACTCGCTGGACAGTGTGTCTAAGACGTTCAGCCTGACCAGGGTGCCTCCAAACACGTCTCCGACGATTGTCTGGTTGAAGGCATATGCGACACTCATCGGTGAAGAGAACGTGATGCCAATTCTGTGGGGTCCATTCAGCATGTTGTTGGGCCCATCTGTACCGCGCTGCATGGTGTCGGGGTTGCAAAGCTGGACCTCGCCATGGACGTCGGGAGTGAAGTTGCGCATCATGCAGCCTATTGCGCACAGTTTGAGTTGAAACACGACGTCATGTGGCTAAACGAAACGCATTATTCAACATGGTGGCATTGCTGTCAGGGTTCCTCCGAGCGGCAATCCGTAAGTAGCGGTCATCCACTACAGTAGTAGCCCTTGGGCGGCCTGAGCGAGGCCTGTCATCGACAGTTCCTGTATCTCTGTACCTCCTCCATGTCCGAACAACATCGCTTTGGTTCACTCTGAGACGCCTGGAAACTTCCCTTGTTGAGAGCCCTTCTTGACACAAAGTAACAATGCGGACGCGATCGAACTGCGGTATTGACCTTCTAGGCATGGTAGAACTACAGACAACATGAGCAGCGTACCTTCGTCCTGGTGGAATGACTGGAACTGATCGGCTGTCGTACCCCCTCCGTCTAATAGGCCCTGCTCATGCATGGTTGTTTACATCTTTGAGCAGTTTTAGTGACATCTATGAACAGTCAAAGGGACTGTATCTTTGATACAATATACACAGTCAACGTCTATATGCCGGAGATCTGGGAACCGAGGTGATGCAAAACTTTTTTTGATGTGTGTATTTGTAATTTGTGGAGTTTAAAGTTTTGGAATTTTGAGATTTTTAAAATTTTTAAGTTTTGTAAGTTTGAATTTAGGAAATGCTGTGATTTGATCATTTTGAAAGTTAGGGATTTTATGTAATCTTGAAATTTTTGTAATTTGATTATTTTTTTTTAGTGTAATGGAAGAAATGGATGATGACGTATTAATGAGATGGGAGTAATTGATGATGTTTGTGGAGGTGAGAAGGAGGCGGAGCTGTAGATGAGGGAGAATAGTATATAGCCTATGAGATGCGATGAGATGATCGTTTGAATTCGATAATACTTGAAAGATGGTATGTGATGAGATGATGTGATTGAGGTGGAGTGTGATAGATGAGAGTGAGTAGTTGTTCGTTTTATTAATTTGTAATGAATGCAATGGAGGAAATGGATGATGGTGTTTGATGAGATGGGTGTAATGGATGATGTTTGTAGAGATGAGAAGGAGAGCAGTGCTGTAGAAGAGAGAGAAAGAAAAGGAAGAATAGTATATGAGATGAGATGATCGTTTGAATTCGATGATACTTGTAAAATGGATGGGTCGATGATATGTGATGAAATGATGCGATTGAGGTGGAGTGTTTTTTGAGAGATGGGTGATGTTTTGGTGTGGGATGAGATAATGTGGAGTGGATTGAATGTGAGGGGATGATGGGGTGATAAGAGTGGGGGATGAAGTGGAAGGGGTGAGACTGACGTATGATTGAGTTTAGGAGGGGGGAGGTGTTTGATGATGTGTTTGGTGGATTTGTAAGTATGTGTGGATGTGATGATGGTGAGAGTGGGTGATGTTGAGTTCTATATGGGACTCTTAGTCCGGGGCGGGGGAGAGGCTTTTTAGATGAATTAGCCCTAGCTTGCTGTAAACGGGGTTGCGTAGGTGAAGTTCCTCAAGTTGCCGTACGATAGGGTTTTGGGTTCGTCTAGCGCGCTTCAGGTAGCGGAGCAGAAGAAGGTGGATGTATGTCGTAACTGGGGGTAAGGGCATTAAGGCCCCTACACACGTCCTGGCACGACTACTCTACCCGACCGATTGGGCCTGACCGTCGTGTCGGGACCTTTCCTACGCACGTTCTGACACGACAAACAAGGGGGAGCTACCACCACAAGTCCAGTTTAGAACAAGCGCTTATGGTGCTAAAGTGTTCTTAAATTGCCTCGTATTTAACACGAAATCAAAAGATAGGTGCAACTTTGTGCGAAGTTATTATTTCAGATGTTGAACGAAGAAAAAAGAGTGTGGCCCATGACGTGTTTGCAGAAGAGGAAATCTACTTACCTTCCACGCTTCTCTTCTCTAAGTGGCTCGCATGTTTTCCATTTTTATTAGCCTATTCTCATTTATGAAAAAAATGGGCTTATGAGATCACCTTTTGTCCGTGTGTCTGTCTGTGTGTGCGTGTGTGTGTGTGTGTGTGTGTGAGTGATGGTGTGTGTGGGTCTCCCCCTGATAAAATTGAAACGGCTGGAGCGATTTCAACGAAACTCGGTAAGTGAATAACACTATTCCGGACGACCCCAACTGTGCCCTTCAAACTTTGTTACGTCTCACCAATCCAACATGGCGGCTGTGCGAAATATTTCACCAACATTCAATATCTCTGAAACTATTACCGATATCACCCTGGATTATTTTACGGCGGTAAAGGGAACTACTAGAAGTTCACCTATGTGACTTTTGAAAACTTGGTAACTACAAAACCAACATGGCGGCCAAGCGAAGTTGTGACTTTTAAATAGAAGTTTCTCGTGGTTTAACCAACCAAACGCAATACAACTTGGTACAGTATATGTTTATACAAATTGTAATGCATCGACATCTAACTTCGTTCAATTGTTTACATAACCTCAAGATGGCGGCTGTGTGAAATATTTCACCAGAATTCTATATCCCTGAAACTATTAGCGGTATCGCCCTGAAATTTTGTACGGAGATAAAAGGAACTACTGGAAGTTCATCTATAAGACTTTCAACAACCGGTTAACTACAAAACAAACATGACGGCCAAGCGAATTTGGAAATTTTAAATAGACCTTTCTCACGATTTAATGATCCAAGCGCAATGAAACTTGGTACAGGAAATGTTTATACACATTGCAATGCACTGGTATCTAATTTAGTTCAATTCTATACAATAACGTTATGATGGCGGCTGTGCAAATTTTAAAATTAAGTTTTTATTTCTTGTGTCGTAATCATGCGATCGAAGTGAAAGTTTGGATAATGAACCTACGCAATAATTTTCCTTTAATGGTACATGACTCTATGGCCTATACATACAACAATCCAACATGGTGACCATCCAAAATATTTAGACGGCTCTGAGTATATACGAATCTATTATAGCAATTAAACTGATTTTTTAATGTTCATAGGGGCTATGAACGTAAGTTCACCTATAGGACTTCCAATAACCTGGTTATCACAAATCCAACATGGCGGCAACGCGAAGTATAAATATTCACATGGACGTTCCTCGCAATTTAACTATCCGAGTGCAGTGAAACTTGGTACAGTAAATCCTTATACAAATGTTAATCCACTGGCATCTAATTTATTTCAATTGTTTCCATAACCACAAGTTGGCAGCTGTGCGAAATTTTAAAATCTCGTTTTTACTTCTTGTGTCCCAATCATGTGATTGAAGTTTGAATGCTACACGCACACAATAATCTTCATGTAACAGTACATAATTCTAAGCCCTACATATATAAAAGTCCAACATGGCGACCATCCGAAATATTTAGACGGTTCTCAATGTCTACGAATCTATTACAGCAATCAAACTGAAATTTAGTATGTTGATAGAGGCAATTAACGGAAGTAGATAGTTCTTCACGGAACTACTTGTTTCTTTTATAACTCCCGCTGTAGGATGAGGTGTTATTGTTTTTATAAATTTCCAGCAGTAAACTGTAGCATTCATTTCTCTTGTTTCTGTTGGAATAACTCTCATCTTCGACGTCCCATAAACACCGTCACTCCCTCCAACATTGGAGGAACTCGACCATAGTCACTTTTTCCGCGTCAATGTTCCTCAAATTTTAATCGACAAATGAGTCTGTAGGATCGGTTGGGTAGTGAAGTAGGGGCCGACTGCCCTACAGAGGTTCCGACCAGACCGAGAGAATAGTAGGAGTTGTGGCGGTTGGATGGTACTCCCGACACGACCACCCTAATCTAGGACCTGGCAGTTTTCACCACTCGACAAGCCTACACACGATTTAAAAGTCGGGTCAACCGCTGTCAGGCCCTAGATTAGGGTGGTCGTGTTAGGACGTGCGAAGGGCCCTTTAGGCGGTTAAGGTCCTCTCTAGGGTGTAGTGGGGAGAGGCGAGGGCTATGCGGGTGATTCGGCGTTCTTGTTAACGTACTTAGTTGATTTTTCCAGGTGGAGTATTTGTTAGGTCTCAATGTTATTGCAGTCTTAAATTTAAGAGATTGCTTGATGAACACGCCTGAGGTTTTTGACTTAGTTGATTGGGGGCAAGGAATGAATCCCACGTAAGGATCATGGAGAAAACACAAAAAACAAAATACATTCTACAAAGAATAATCTTCTGATTTCTTTCTTGATACGATGACCGGAGGAAGACGGGGAAGTGTCGAGTTGCCACTGTAGTAGAAGTGGTTGGAAGAGTTGGTTCCAACATTGAACGCAAGAACTTGAAGAAGTGCAGAGAAGTGCCACAAGGTAGCACAACAGGAAGATGCCCGACGCATCGAGGGAGGTACATAAATATTTTTCCTGCAACACACTTAAGAGTAGATAAGAAAAATGCACACGTAAAAAGGAAACATAAAAAGGACACTTTGTTGGCTATTTAAAGGGAAACAAGCCCTAGAGAGGGCGAGAAGAGAAAAAATCCCACTGATGGTGAAGAATACGTAAATTGTATATTCCAGGAATATACCAGGAAATGGGTGACTATGAAATGAGCAACAATATTAGCCCACACGGATATAAGCTAAAATTGACATATCGACGTGTAGTCGTAGAAATACTGTGAATGTGGTCAAAATTGAGATAATAAGACTTCATTATTACACGTAATTGTATAAAATATGGAAGACCACCACTTACCTGTCACACCTGAGGACTGGGTTCTATTTTAGGCTCTGCCAAGAAATTAAATTCTGATCTGAGGAATGAAACGGAGGTCACTCGGCCTCTTGAGGGAGAATTGAGATCTTACTTTTCCTAAAGGTGGTTTCCCACTTTCACTCAGGCATGGGCTGATTACTAACTTATTTACTCATGGGGTTCGAAGCCATTTTTCAGTGTTGCCTTAGTAAACAAAAGTTTGGTGCTTTTCAGTCGGTCAACACGAATGTACCCAAAAGTTCTGGGTTATACCCTAATCCTGAAAAATGTACATGAGATTAATACATACACTAGGATGACTAGTTTTGATCGTCAAGCGATCATCATCAGATCCATTACACATAGGCTATAAAATCTATGCTTGAAAATACGGGTGAAATTATTTACAATATGTACACTTATTTTTTTTGCAGTATTGGTAATGCAAATCGTCGGTACTTGTTAGTTGTAATCTATATGATGATTTGGCGAGATGCTAAAAGTGCCGATAGTGCTGACAGAACTCCGGAATTTGTCTGTTAGGAGTGACGATGTGGCACTCTATGGAAATGAAACTTGTATTGTTGGCGTAATAGCAATGAGGAGAATAGAAGCGTTTGAAATGTGGTCTTATAGGAGAATAATGATCAGATGGGTAGATAGGGTTACACATGAAGAGGTATTAAGACGAGTGGGAGAGGAGAGATGTTTCTGGCGACTGCTAATGAAGAGAAGAGATAGGTTGATAAGACACATACTAAGACACACAGGTATAGCAAAATTAGTTATGGAAGGAAGAGTCGAGGATAAGAAATGTAGGGGTAGACCAAGATTAGAATATGTTAAACATATTGCATCGGATGTAGGGTCTGGTAGCTATGTAGAGATGAAACGTTTAGCTTACGACAGGGAAGCATGGAGAGCTGCATCAAACCACTCAAAAACTGAAGATTCAAACAATAACGTTATAAACTGAAGTCTAGATATGTAGTAATAGTATTATTGATGATAATAATAACAAGAAGTTCCGTGACGAACTAAAGAGCCTACTTTTCTTAAAATTTAAGATTCATGCCAATGATTAATCTATATGGACCTATCTAGAAATTAAGTTGGTAATATCAAAATTTCTAATTACTTCGAAATATACCTGGCATAATGCAGCCTAATAGAGCACTACAGTTGGCAGCCCTGGTGACTGAATATATTCTTAGTTCCATCTCTTAAGCTACAGAATACAAAATTTGGTTGAAGTCCAATGGATAGCATGGACGTTACATGCAGTTAGACATTGGATCTATCAGTGCGCGTAAAATCATGTTGGCAACAATGTCATGCATGTGTTGGTCAGAAATAATCTGAAATATTATGATCTCTTGTTGAGCCAATTTTGGATGATATCCATTTGCTAACATAGAAGTTACTGGTGTTTTAAATTGGAACTATCAGCAGTCTTAGAATCATGTTGGCACACTGACATATATTAGTCACTCCAAATTAATCTAGAATGTCAGATATTATACGTACACGAAGTTTAGAGCAGTTAGCTTGCATACTTTCTGATATATTGATATTAAGGTAAAAATATAAACAGCATTTAATAACAGTTGCCTGCCCTGATTGCTCTTAAGAATACGCATAGTCATATCTGTTATGGTACACATAGCACATGCGAAATTTGGTTGAAATCCAATTGATAGTATAGAAGTTACATGTATTTAAAAATTGGTCCTATCAGCAGGCTTAGAATCATGTTGGTAGCACTGACATACATTAGTTGCTCCAAATTATTCTAGAATGTCAGGCACTATACGTGTGCAAAGTTTAAAGCAATTGGCTCGCATACTTTCTGATATATTGGTATTTGGATGAAAAATAGAGAGAGCATTTATTGACAGTTTGCAGCACTGGTTCCTCTTAAGAATACGCTCAGTCATATCTGTTTATGTACACATACTACATACGAAATGTGGTTGAAATCCAATGATAGCGTAGGAGTTATATGCATTTAAAAATTGGACCTATCAGTAGGCTTAGAATCATTTTGGCAACACTGTCATGTATGACCTCCTGAAAGTTAAACTGAAGCATTATTATCTATATGTGTGCCAATTTTGGAAGAGTTTCCATGTATACATTCCAGGATATCCAACATGGAGCTCAAATTTCAATTGCGATTTTTCAGCTGTTGGTAGCACTGACATCATTTTAAAGTATGACAGTGAGATGTTCCGGTATAGATCTTTACTCATACCAAATTTGGTTTCGATTGATGTAGCCGTTTAGGAGTTGATAGGGGGAGGGACACACACACACACACACACACACACACACAGACAGACAGACAGACAGACAGACAAGGACAGACAGACATTTTCCCGGATCGATCTCATAAGTCTACTTTTTCCTCATTTTTGCAAAATGTGAAAAGTAGGCTAAAAATTACGAGTATAATAATAATTATGTATTTAAGAATTTCATTTTATTCCCACATGACACGACTGAGGTCTGTGAGATTGGCAAACAGGACCTTTACCTACTTTCTAGAGAAGAAAATTAAGGGGGCTTGGTTCACTGAGGTAGGCAGAGATTTACAAGAAATTGGGATTTCATGTGGCGATGTGCAGGAGCGTATGCCAATTAGGATGAAACTGACAACTCACCGGGGTTTCCTGGAAGTACCTCAGCTTAAAACAGGCATGAAATGGACAGAAGAAAGGAAGCAACAACCTCAAGAATGCATGCGACAGTACTGGGCGAATATTAAAGCTCGACGCAGAAACAAGTTGAAATGACGTGGTCCTTAATTAGCCGGAATGCTACAAGAAGAAGAAGAAGAATTATATATTAACTTTAGGTCCTTTTAAATTACTGCGGATTTTAGAGATGCTGGGGTGCCAGAAATTTTCCCCGAAGGGGGTTTTAACGTGCCAGTACCGGGTGAGTTAGCCGTGGTCGTTAGGGCGTAGCTGAGGCAGTCGCGCACATCCGGGAGGCGAGGAGGTTCGAATTCCCCCGCCGGCAACCTTGAAGATGGTCTCTTGTGGTTTCTCATCTTCTTTCCAGGCAAATGCCGGGGTTGGTCCCTAACTATAGGCCACAGCTGCTACCTTCCAACTCCTCGTCCTTACAATCACAGTCTCCTCCCCAGACAACACTCCACACGCGACGGTACTTGTAGCTCACCCCATGGGTGTCCGCTTAGAAGCAGCTACGAACTCTGGCGAACCGAACATGTCCTTGTACACTTCCGGCACTAAAAGCCATACGGTAAAAAATAAAAATAAAAGTGCCAGTAAATCTCCCTCGCATTTGCGCACCCTCAAATGCCAACTGACTGCACCAGGATTCGATCCTACGACCTTGGGAACAGCAGGCGAGAAAGTTACCGCTGCGCCATGCAGCCAGTCATTAGATATGTTGTGTGTTGTTGTTGTTTATTCTCTAGGGGTTTCGTGATATCGTGGTCATGTAGCCCCGTGTACTTAAAAATGTCAAAAAGCCACAAACTTAAGTGACTACAGAGGAGAAACAAAACTCGAAAAGTAGTTCCCCGTGAAGGTCGCGTCTCTATAAATACCAAAGTATAGTTGCCTCACTTCCCTGGTTAACATGCGGCTCGCTTTTGAAATCTAGCTGGGCGGATATGTTTACATTCCATGGCACCTGGGGCCAAGGCTTTCCCAGAGTGAGGCACAGCGTTGTCAAATTTCAACCATAGCCACTGAGGGCGAGCAGCGAGACTGGACAGAACTGTGTGCAGATGTGCAACATTGGGCACTGATACCTGTGGGAGACACAAGCTAGCCACCAGGGCGTGACTTACGAGTCCACGTGGAGTGATAGAGGGAGCATTCTATTGGTCAACAACCGTCAGCTATTGGTCAGTAGTGACCAATGGTTATTGTTGACGCGTGCTACGGTCTCACGTTTGAGTCACCGCTCGTTAACCAGGAAAGTGAGGGAACTATAACCTAGTTGTGTGCTCTGTTGGTAGATCTACGAGGGCTATTCCAAAACTAAGGTCCGGTTAAAAAAAACATCCAAAATCAAAATTGTTCCCAAAACAATTGTTTTATTGACATTCCTTACGTCTTTCTCTATATTTCTACATAATTTCCATACTTATTTACACATTTGTCACATCGTTCCACAAGCTTTTGAATGCCTAAGTCGTAGAACTCGGCCGCCTGCGAAGCTAACCAGTCTTTAACAGCTTCTTTCACTTCATCATCTGTGTCGAAGCGCTGGCCGCCAAGAAACTCCTTTAGGTAGCGGAACAGGTGGAAATCACTTGGCGCCAAGTCCGGACTGTACGGTGGTTCGTCCATCTGTTCCCATCCAAATTTCTTGATTAGAGTTTGCGTGTCATTCGCAGTATGGGGTCTGGCATTGTCATGCAACAACAACACTCCAGACGTCAAAAGACCACGTCGCTTATTCTGGATTGCACGTCGAAGTTTAGTCAGGGTGGCGCAGTAGGCGGCTTTATTGATCGTTGTCCCTGAAATAGTGAATTGTCCATCTTCACGAATTTTGCCGTCAACCTCATGAACCAACTCGTCTGAAATCACTGATGGTCTGCCGGAGCGGGGTTCATCGTGCACATTTTCCCGTCCTTCATTAAAGGCTCGCACCCACTTGCGCACTTGACTGTCACTCATGGTGTTAGGACCGTACACTTCAGTAATCTGCCGATGAATTTCTGCCGCAGAAATGTTTCTTGAAGACTGAAACCGTATCACTGCCCTTACTTCACAATCGGCGGGCTGATTAATTGTCTTAAGCATTGTGAATTGACACTATCAACAGCACACAGCAACAGTAACAAGGCTACTGGCGGCATTTGCCGCGCAAGGCATGCGAGGAGTCGGCGCGCATGCGTGTTTTGCCCTTGGCACCGCTTTCAAATATTTACGGTGAATCGGACCTTACTTTTGGAATTACCCTCGTACCAATTTATGCGCGGCAACAGTGCACCAATTCTTATTTGTTAAAATGACTCATGCGCTATCTATTCCAATGTTTATTAGGTAAAGCGACTCGCGTGCCAACACTAATACTTAAAATGGCGTGTTTTCTGCCTACGTTCATACAGTAGCGTCAGTTAGCGGTCTGGTATCGAACGGAGGAACTTCACTAGTTTTCTTTTTGTAAGCTCATTGACACCCACATTTTTGTCTCTATTGAAAACTAATTCGAAGCCTTCGTGGGAGTGCACACAATAACTTAACAAAGTTTCATCGTAATCGGATGAATGGTATAGGAACGCATACAGGACTATCATACAATCAAATCACAGAACCTGCTGTTAATCGGTATGAAATACAGTCATTCGTTGAAATGATTCGTGCGGGAACACTCATGAAACTACTCGCGAACCATCTATTGTGTAAACTGGATTAACTAAATCAGAAACCTTCACGAGTGTGCAAATAATAATTCCCCAAAGTTTGCGAGTGAGTTATTAAGGTTTTAAGGGACGGAACAGCTAGGCAATTTGCCCCTAAACCCTAAAGTTATATCGCAATCGCGGGAATGGAACATGAACGTATATAAGGTGCGTTCAAAAGTAACGAGCCGGAGGCTTGAATGCGCATGACGACATCAGCTAATCGTGGCGTGTGTAACGAGGTTTGGTTCCGGCCAGAGCGTGGAAGGTCACAGCCCGTCGCTAGAGGGCACGAGTGCACGTCACGTGACGATACAAAGCGAGCAGCAGCATGCATCAATCGTCCAACGCTGCCAGTCGCATTGCAAACAGTGACATGGAGGCGTCAAAGAAGAGCAAATAGGTGTTGTTTGGTTTCTGACAGCGGAAGGAGTTGGGGGAACGGACATTCATCGCCAAATGTCACAAGTGTACGGTGAAAACTGCATGTCCCTTGCAAGGGTCAAGGCGTGGCACAAGCGCTTCAGGGAAAGACGGGTGTCGTTAGCCGATGATGCCCGGGCTGGGGCACCCCCCTGCATTACCGATGGCGACGTCCAGCTGGTTGATGCAGTCAATACCCAGGACCGCCGAGTGACAGTGAACGCCATAGCCACCGTGGTCAGATTGAGCGTCGGAAGTGTGCACACCATCATGAAGGAACGACTGCACTTGCGCAAAGTGTGTGCCCAATGGGTGCCCCACAGTCTTCAACCACACCAGGAAGCATGTCGAATGGCCCACTGTCTTGGTTATCTGCAGCGCTATGCGAGGGAAGGGAATGGGTTCCTGGCACGAGTGGTGGCTGGAGATGAGTCATGGTGTCATCACTTCGAACCAGAATCCAAACGACAAAGCCTCCAGTGGAAGCATCCAGGTTCACCACCACCCAAAAAAAGGCAAGGCCATCCACACGAGTGCAGGAAAGGTACTGCTCGGTTCCAAGCGCTGTGAACTTGCGGGATGAAGAGCAGAGGCAGGGTAGGAGCAGGCGAGAATTGAGAAGCCTGTCGACAGCCCGCCGTGTTACCTGACATTCTCGTCTATTCCAATACTGCTAACATAGGTCTTTTCTGAAACCAGTGTGGCGTTGGGAATGAGTGACTGAGTCACCGACTAATGTATTTGCTTCTGTCACTACGCAAGGACCGAGAAACCTCATCACTCGTCACCACCACGCATAATACTCATAGTAGTCTGCTATGCACACAATCCTCTCAGGTCCAGGCAGCTTAGACTCGAGCAGTAATGCTGACGTTCTTCTTTGACCCAGAAGGCCCCCTTCTGATACACTTCATGCCGCACGGAACAACAGTGAATGCCCAGCGTTACTCGCAAATCCTGACCACCCTTCGCCAAGCGATCAAAACAAAACGGCCAGGCAATCTCACCCGTGGGGTCATTCTGCTCCACGACAATGTACGACCTCATACGGCCAACACAGTCGCGCCACTCCTGCAGAAATTCAAATGGGAGGTTCTCGGCCACCCTCCATACAGTCCAGACCTCTCTCCCTGTGATTACGCCTTGTTTGGGCCCCTGAAAAGAGCTCTGCGGGGCCAACGATTCACCTCGGACGCCGACGTCCAGCTGTACGTGCGGAACTGGTTCACATCGCAGCCCAGGGAATTTTATGAGACAGCCATTCACCGCCTCGTGTCACAGTGGGACAAGTGCCTCAACAGCCAGGGCCAATACTTCTAACATACAGGTACTGGTTTCTGTAATTATGCCTCCGGCTCGTTACTTTTTGAACGCACTTATAGATGACGAATAAACACACAAACATTCGTTTTTATACGAGAGGAGTACTATAATGTTTACACTTTATTTTTTCTACCCAAATGAATTACATTACACATCAGTTGTTACGTCCACTTTCTCAACATAATCTCCTTGTAACATTACGCACTTTTGCCATCGATGTGTCAGTCTCTCCAGACCTTCCTGAAACCATTATTTCGGAGTGCTGCGTACCCACGCCTTGACAACTGTGTCCAGAGGTTTCTTTATGTTCTCGAACAGGTGATAATCACTAGGTGCCAAGTCGGGAGAGTATGGTGGATTTGGCAGTACCGTGAATCCCATTTGATCAATGATCTCTCGGCTAGTGTGGGGGCGGGCATTGTCATGTTGCAAAAGCACACCTTTAACGCATTTTCCTGGCCGCTAGGTCGAATGGCACGACGTAAGCGCTTAAGGGCTTCCACATATGCTTCACTGTTAATCGTGGCCCCCAATTCCAGGCAGTCAATGAGGATTATGTCCTTTGTGTCCCAGAACACTGTCGCCATTCGCTTGCCAACTGACGACACGGTTCGACATTACTTTGGCGGTGGACTGCCCCTATACTTCCATTGCATGGTCGCCGTTTTGCGGATTTTGCAGAACTGGACACAGCTGTCAAGGCTTGGGTACGCAGCACTCCGAAAGAATGGTTTCCGGAAGGTCTGGAGAGACTGACACATCGATGGCAAAAGTGCATAAAACTACAAGTAGATTATGTTGATAAGGTGGACGTAACAACTGATGTGTAATGTACTCCATTTGGGTAGAAAACAAGTAGTTCCGTGAAGAACTATACAACCTATTTTCATATATCCTACTTATGTTAATTGCCTCTTTCAACATACAAAATTTCAGTTTGATTGCTGTAATAGATTCGTAGATATAGAGAACCGACTAAATATTGCGGACGGTCGCCATGTTGGATATTTAAATATGTTGGTTTTAGAGTTATGTACTGTTACATGAAGATTATTGTGTAAGTGTAGTATGCAAACTTCAAACGCATGATTAGGACACAAGACGGAAAAATGAGATTTTAAAATTTCGCACAGCTGCCATCTTGTGGTCATGGAAACAATTCAAAAAATTAGATGCCAGTGGATTAAAATTTGTATAAGAATTTACTGTATCAAGTGTCACTGCACTCGGATGGTTAAATTGCGAGAAACGTCCATGTGAATATTTATACTTCGCGTCGCCACCATGTTGGATTTGTGATCACCAGGTCATTGAAAGTCCATAGGAGAACTTGAGTCCATAGCCCCTATGAACATTAAAATAATCAGTTTGATTGCTGTAATAGATTCGTAGATATTGAGATCCATCTAAACATTTCGGATGGTCATCATGTTGGATTGTTATATGTATTGCCCATAGAGTCATGTACCATTAAAAGAAAATTATTGCGTAGGTTCATTATTCGAACTTTCACTTCGATCGCATGATTACGACACAAGATATAAAAACTTAATTTTAAAATTCGCACAGCCGCCATCTTGAGGTTATGTAAACAATTGAATTAAATTAGATACCAGTGCATTACAATGTGTATATACATTTGCCGTACCAAGTTTCATTGCGTTTGGATTATTAAATCACGAGAAAAGTCTATTTAAAACTTTCAAATTCGCTTGGTTGCCATGTTCGGTTTGTAGTTTACCGGTTTTTGAAAGTCTCATAGATGAACTTCCAGTAGTACCCTTTATCTCCGTACAAAATGTCAGGGTGATACCGGTAATAGTTTCAGAGATATAGAATGCCGGTGAAATATTTCGCACGGCCGCCATCTTGAGGTTATGTAAACAATTGAACGAAGTTAGATGTCGGTGCATTACAATGTGTATAAAAATATATTGTACCAAGTTTCATTGCGTTTGGTTGGTTAAATCGCGAGAAACGGCTATTTTAAAGTCGCAACTCCACTTGGCCGCCATGTTGGTTTTGTACTTGCCAGTTTTTCAAAAGTCACATAGGTGAAATTCTAGTAGTTGCCTTTATCACCGTACAACATTCCAGGGTGATAACGATAATAGTTTCGGAGATATTGAATGCAGGTGAAATACTTCGCACAGCCGCCATGTTGGATTGGTGTGACGTAACAAAATTTGAAGGGCACGGTCGGGGTCGTCCAAAATCATACTACTCACTTACCGAGTTTCATTGAAATCGCTCCAGCCGTTTAGATTTTATTAGGTGGACACTCACACGAATCACACACGCACACACAGACAGACACACGGACAAAAGGTGATCTCATACGCCTTTTTTTTTTCATAAATGAAAATAGACTAAAATTGGTGTTATAATGAGCCTCATTATGATACAGTTTTCTGACACATAATGTTTACATTTCGACACTGTCGAACATAAAGATTTATATCCTATGTACAATGTGTGATACATTTAGATCTAGTATTTGCTATAGTCGATGATTTACTTAATCCTCTTATGACATTTAGGTTGGTGGTTGGTTCCTCAATTTAGGGGCTGCGACAACGCGGTCATCTAACCCCGAGTACTTTGGGTGTGTGTAGAATCTGTCTGATAACCTGTGTTGATTGTGATGACTGTATTAGTGTGTGTTATCTTTTTTTACATTTCAAGTAAGGACTGCAGACTTTGAATTTTTCAAATAGTTCCTACATTTGCCACCAAACACCACCGTCAACGACTACTAGTTCAGAACTTGGTTACTAGCTGCCACCGCAGTCTGCTCTTGGCAACGAACGTAGGAACCTAAGAGCGTTGTTTACATTCTTAACCTATATAATTTAGCTTCACACAGGTGTAATTAGTGGAAGGTTCTTTAACTTCCCCTCCGAAGGAAGGCATACTGAGGGATTTTTAACGCTCTTAAAAAATCGGACGACTTCAGTCGGGTTTGAACCCGCGATCTTGGGCATAGAAGCTCAGCATGCTACCAACTACGTCACCGAACCCGCCCTTAAAACATTTAGTTAGGTGGTATTTTTCACAATGTTCGTTTCATAGTCCGTTGTAGCTAGTTCTATGCGGACACCCATGGGGTGAGATACAAATACCGTCGCGTATGGAGTGTTGTCTTGGGAGGAAAGTAAGAATGTAAGGATGAGGAATTGGATGTTAGCGGCTGTGGCCAATAGTTAGGGACCAACCCCGGCATTTGCCTGGAAGGTAGCGGCTGTGGCCTATAGTTAGGGACCAACCCCGGCATTTGCCTGGAAGGTAGCGGTGTGGCCTATAGTTAGGGACCAACCCCGACATTTGCCTGGAAGGTAGCGGCTGTGGCCTATAGTTAGGGACCAACCAAGGCATTTGCCTGGAAGGTAGCGGTGTGGCCTATAGTTAGGGACCAACCCCGGCATTTGCCTGGAAGGTAGCGGCTGTGGCCTATAGTTAGGGACCAACCAAGGCATTTGCCTGGAAGGTAGCGGTGTGGCCTATAGTTAGGGACCAACCAAGGCATTTGCCTGGAAGGTAGCGGTGTGGCCTATAGTTAGGGACCAACCAAGGCATTTGCCTGGAAGGTAGCGGCTGTGGCCTATAGTTAGGGACCAACCAAGGCATTTGCCTGGAAGGTAGCGGCTGTGGCCTATAGTTAGGGACCAACCCCGACATTTGCCTGGAAGGTAGCGGCTGTGGCCTATAGTTAGGGACCAACCCCGGCATTTGCCTGGAAGGTAGCGGCTGTGGCCTATAGTTAGGGACCAACCCCGGCATTTTCCTGGAAGGTAGCGGTGTGGCCTATAGTTAGGGACCAACCCCGACATTTGCCTGGAAGGTAGCGGCTGTGGCCTATAGTTAGGGACCAACCAAGGCATTTGCCTGGAAGGTAGATGGGAAACCACAGAAGAGCATCTTCAAGGTTGCCGGCGGGGGGGATTCGAACCTCTTCGTCTCCCGGATGTGAGCGACTGCCTGCAGCCACGCCGACCGACCACGGCTAACTCACCCGGTATATCTCGTGGTGATAGCGGTGCACTGAAAGTCTGGTTAACACCGATCGCAGTTCTTGGTTCGCTTTTGCCCATCTCCTGTCGATCATAGCGACTGTAGCATAAAAGTCTACGGGTATTTCTTTTGTTTTGTCTCCTTAGGTCTATGGCGTTTAGTGCCGGGAGTGTCCGAGGACATGTTCGGCTCGCCTGAATCTGTAGCTGCTTCCAGCGGACACCCTTAGGGTGAGCTACAAGTTCCGTTCAATTTCAAGTAGATCCAACTTTCGCCACCATATATCAATGATACCTAGTGATGAACGTTGGAATTTTGATAGAGTGTTCTGACGAAATCTAGGCTAACAATTTAGCTTGACAAGAACTGGGTGTCAAGTACAAGGACAGGAGGATAATTTGGAAATTGTATGAAGACGAGATAGCTGTTATGCGATGTGGAGATTCCACAACAGAGGCCAACATTAAGAAAGGAGTACGGCAAGGTTGTTCGCTCTCACCAATTCTTTTTAATGCATACATCCAAAAAGCAATAGATGAAGTAAATGATAATTTGCCAATGACTGGAGGTCTCAAGATTCAAGGAGAAAGAATTATCATGCTTCGCTTTGCTTATGATATCGCAATCCTGGCAGAAATCGAAGATGATCTGAATTATACATTAGCAGAAATGGAATCCACCTTCAACAAATATAACTTGAAGATCAACAAAATGAAAAACAAAGTTCTTCTCTGTAGCCGGTGGTATGAACCTCCTCATTGTACTTTAAATGTAGAACAGCTGACAAATGTACAGGAGTTCACTTACCTTGGTAGAAAATAACAGCAGATGGAAGAAGTAGAAGAGAAATGGTCAGCCGCATCAACCAAGCCAAAATAGCATTCAACAAGAAAGGAAAGCTCCTTACATGCAAAAACATTAGTATGAGCCTCTGAAACGTCTTATGAAGATATAGCCTATGTGTGGAGCGTACTGTTGTATGGTACTGAAACCTGGACTCTTAGCTTGGCTGATAAGAAACGAATAGTAGCCTTTGAAATATGGTGCTACAGGAAAATACTAAAAATTCCATGGGTGGACAAAATCAGTAATGAAGAAACGCTGAAAAGGATTGGAGAGAAGCCATGTTTATGGAATATGCTTACTCCCCGAAGAGACAATTGGATTGGACATATCTTGAGGCATGAAGTCTTCTGCACACAATACTGGAAGGCAATGTGGAAGGAAAGAACTGTAGAGGTAGACCACGGCTAGGATACATAAAACAAATCATTCACGACAAGGGTTGTGATAATTACTTGGACTTGAAGAGACTAGCCACAGACCGAAGTTCATGGAAAGCTGCTACAAACCAATCTTCGGATTGAACACCACAGAAGAAGAGGTTTAGTCTGTGGAAGGATCTTTTACATGCCATAAATCTATGACATGGGACCGCCAGCTTTACTTCCCCTCCGAAGGAAGGCATACTGAGGGATTTTTAACGCTCTTAAAAAATCCGACGGCTTCGGCCGGGTTTGAACCCGCTATCTTGGGCACAGCAGTTCAACATTCGTGTTGACCGACTGAAAAGCACCAAACTTATGTTTTTTGTAATTTCTTTCAGGTTAATTTTTCGCATATTTCAGTTATTGGAATTATTATGTGTTGACCGATTAAAAGTTAAAATATCAATTTTTTAAGAATATTTTAGTGTACTCCAGAAATCCAATTTTACTCTACGGAACTTTTTCTAGATTACGTCTGCACTAATGTGTCCATAATTATGAAGTTGTAGTCTATCCTATTAATGCCTGAACATCCGGGCTCTAAATAATACTTTGCTCTTTGGAAACTCGAAGAATACGAGCTGTATTTCCTGAGCGACTCATGTTTCGTACCTCCTAATAGAACTTAATGTTTCTTTTCCCGCGACTCGTCCAGCCTCAACAATAAAGCTATTGAGATACCAGTCATTAGCATATTATGTTGGACTGTAGGCACTTCAGTGATTTCCAGGGTCATAAATAACAATCTCCGGGAATTAGGTCGTATTGTATTACGTGTCGCAAGAGGACTTCATTGTAATTGCCGCCTTCAGTGGGCTAGACATACGAGTCGAGACGCTGGGCTCGAAGCCCTATTCTCGGCTGTGGCGAGCAATTGAATTCTGGATTGAACGTTGAAACTACAGTAGATAAACTTAGCTTCGCGTGTCAAAACTAAAATAATGTGTGTTTGATTCCTTCTTTAGCTATTCTAAAAATAGCTTTATAGGTAGACTAGCAACCCGTCCCGGCTTCGCCCGTGAACAATTATGAATGCATTACGTGATAAGCGCTTTTTTCCGATGTCAATGAACCTCGACATATATCCTTTTTCCGTCTCTGACTGGACTATTAATTATATTATCATGGAGATGCATGTGCAACGAATTCTTGTCAGGCATAATTTAAGAATGGCGAGGTGCATGAAACACAAATCCCCCTTCCGTCCAATCTTAAATTTGATTGCGGAACGGAAAGTTCACAGGTGAAATGAAGAAAAGCCGAGTTGCACTTCCAGGGAAAATCCAAACACAACCACTCTTCTCTGAAGTCTTAACTCAACACGACTCGACAGTTTGCTGCTGGCTGTATCTGGGGTAATAATAGGCTCGCCTGCTAGCTAGGCTGTAACTGGGGTAATAGGCTCACCCACTAGCTAGGCTGTAACTGGGGTGATAGGCTGGTCACTAGCTAGCTCGTAAACTGTCGCCTCAGTAATTGAATGAAGATTGTGGAACCGAAAACGTAAAAACACTTATAGTGGTCGATGTATTGAAGATTCAGATATGATCTCCCGGACGTTTTTGTAGAACTTTTCGTACTGAACAATTCTTACACTCATAGTATATTGATATTTATAACGGTTTGCCCAGCGTAAGCTTAAAAAGCGCAGGGAAGCCAGGTTTTTTTTCTTTCGATTTTTTTCACTGAAATCGTGACTACTTGGTTACCTTTGATCATAAATAAATTATTTTCTTCAGAAACCTTCCTCAAGATATTCTTTACAGAATGGTGAAAACCGCATCAAAATCCATCCAGTGGTTCTCGAGATTACCCGTGACATCCAAGAATCGGGGACTTAGTTTTATACTAAGTAGAGATTTCATGAGAAAACTACTTATTACAAAGGTTACTATTTTGCAATTTCCGGAAATTTTCGACATAAATTCGCGTTTCACATCCCCTAAACCCCAAAAGCACCGTCAGTTCAAATGTTTATACATAATTTTTATATAAAATGTCATAAAAATTATCACGATTTGTTACAAAATGTGTTAAGAAACACATGAAAAAGTCTTGATAAAAACAGCGTGGAATGGAAGACATGTGGTTGTGAAACTAGATAAGTTGAAATAGTTAGGTTATAACTGATAGTTTGGTATGTATTTGCGAGGTAGATAAGTAATGGAATGAATACGTTGGAAATACGTGTTACGAGTTAATGTTATGAATGGGCAAGAAATGTATTGTTACGTGCCACCCCTAGTGGCACTTTCGTTAACTGGATTGCGGTGGGTAGAAGCACAACACAATTGTTCCTTTAAAGAAAGGTAACTTTATTGCAGGTCAGAAATATTCACCGTACAATAAGCAGATAGAAACGGGCAGTTAATCCTCCCGCCAATGAGGTGGACCCGAGTTCTGGCTAGAAGTAACGGCACTCTCCCTCAAATAAACAAGCCACACTCACTTGTTCTGATTGTACACTGTCTCGCCGTTCGCAGGCTAGAAAAACAGTCCACTGCGTTTCGCAATCCACACAGCACTTCACCGCACTGCAATAGCCTCACTTGAGTTTCATAATTTCGCTTGTCACGTCACCAACTATTGTCGCACTCGCTCAAAAACACAGTCCCTCCCTCGCTGACTAGGTTGCTCTATATAGGGAGAGTGGTGACTCAGTGGATGTTTCCAGAGTAGGAGAGTTCACGGCTCCTCCCGAGAGTTCCATCACCAGGTAGGCCGGGAACATTCCAGACCATGTCTTTGTTCTCGCTGTGCAAGTAGCCGGCCGACAGAGACCAGAGGTAGCCTAAGGCGGCTGTGAGTCACGCGAGAGGGAATGAAGCAACCCCGCTCTCGTAACAGTATTGGTTATTTAGTTGCCAAGAAACAGATCTGGTATTTTAAATTTTAATTTATGAGATTTTTGAACAAGAATATTTTTAGAATCCTCTGTTATGGCAAAATTTATATTAAGTGTATGTTCTTGCACATTTAAATGTCCTAAATTACGCTGCGGAAGGTCGTAGTGTGACTGAACCCGGTACGGTTTTAATGTACAACATGTATTGACTTATAGTTATATAATAGTACATTATGCAACGAGCCTATAATGGCAATTAAGACACGAGTATGTTTATGAAACGAGCGACGCTCGATTCATAATTTCCATACGTGTGTCTTTATTACCATTATAGGCTCGTTGCATACAAAAAGGAAGGAAGGAAGATTGTAGTTTTACGTGGCCGTGAATCTTGTGATTATGAGCCACGGGACCTCCTTTTTACGTGGAATCCAAACCACAGGACATGGCATTTCTCCTCGAAAATCTCACATGTACTGACCGGGAATCGAACCCAGTCCACTTTGGTGAGAAGCCAACAGCTTCACCGCTGAGCCTCCACGCCCGCCGAGTTGCATACGACTGTTTTTGTTCGACGATAATTATAACTTTTATTTTATTTTATTTTATGTTCGAACAGAAATATTCATAAATATCTGTCGAGATTCAGTCACTTGAATTTAGTGGTCGGAGTGCAAGCGCCGAGTTTGTTCTCTGTGCTTTCCATGTTCGGTGACCCACGCACCACGCATGCGCTCTGTCTGCTTGGCAATGCCATATGTTTACAGCCTGACGTCTGCACCAGCATTGACTCTAACTGTCACCGAAGTTGTATGAAAGAATGACCTATGTAGAAATTGGAGTTGGGGATATTAAGGTACAGTGCTATTTCTTTTCTCATATTAGCCAGTTTATTTACGCGAAGATATGGGACGGGTGCACTTTCCATGTCGGTGATTTTGTCCGTGTGTTTGCCATTATAACTACAATGGTTAATCGGATATCTTTTACATTGTCAACTTTCAAATCATGTAATTCATGTCCGACATGTTGGATTCTGTGTTCAGGTGCAAAGCTATCAAGTATCTAATTGGTCACACATCATACATCTTGAGCTCTGATTGGTTGGAGAAACTGTACCATAATGAAAACGTGTACTATAATGAGCCTCATTATAGTACAGTTTTCTGACATATAATATTTACATTTCACCATAGTCGAACATACATTTTATTATAATTTATATATTTCATTTTTTTGTGGACACGATAACTACCGCCATGTTGCACCAATTTCAAATTTACACACAATATTCTTCTTCTTCTTCTTCTTCTTCTTCTTCTTCTTCTTCTTCTTCTTCTTCTTCTTCCTAGCGTTGTCCAGGTGGTGCAGGGTCTGCTTTTTTGGTCATTGACCTTCATTTTGTCCGGTTTCGTGCGTCAGCTGGATTTAGGCCGGTAATTTTTAAGTCACCATTTATAGTGCCTTGCCAACGCTGCTTCGGTCGTCCTCTGGAGCGTAGGCCTTCAACCTCAAAATGAAGGACAGAGTTAGTAACAGTATCAGGCGCTGCACGCAGGGCATGGCCATACCATCGGAGCCGTTTCTCTCTCATTTTTTCCACAATTGGGGCGATACCCATTTGCTCCCGAATTGTGTCGTTTCTGACATGGTCAATAAGGGAGATGCCCAATGTCCAACGAAGCATTCTCATTTCCATGGCGTGCAGGCGACATTCTGAAATTTTGTCGGATGGTCGACATTCAACGCCATACAGCGCAACTGGCCGTACCACTGTCCGATATATCTTCGATTTGAGACGAAGTGGCATTTTCTTGTCCCAAAGCACACCCGTGACCTCCTTCCACCGCAACCAGGTTGCGTTTGCCCTGGCTCTTACTTCATCATTGAAGTTGCCATCACTCTGAAGACGAGATCCAAGGCACCTGAAGCATTCTGTCTTGACTAGATTTTGTCCAGCGACTTGAATGGTACCGTCGCTTTGGTTTAACTCCAGATACTCCGTCTTTTTCACATTCAGACATAGGCCATACTGGGAGAGCCGGTTATTCCAGTCTTCAAATTGACATTGGAGTTTTTCTCGGGTGTCATCTGCAACCGTTATATCATCTGCATACAGAAGGGTCCAAGGAACATTCCGTTGCAGGTCACGAGTGATGATTTCTATCACAAGAACAAAAAGGGACGGTGATAGTGCTGAGCCTTGGTGGACGCTGACATTTACAGGAAAGTTTTCCGAGGTGCCAACAGCACCACGTACTCTACTGTTGGTGTTCGTGTATAACATCTTGACCACATTTACAAATGACTCTGGCACACCATGGTTGCGGAGAGCATACCAAATCAACACAATACAACCATTCAAAATCTCTTTCGAGTTCGTTAATAGGCAAAATCAGACGAAGGGGATGGAAATGGGAGGCTTTTTCGAACAAATTAAATATCGCTATAAATGTCCTAGTACGGTGCGTGCAAAATCGAATCCATTCAAGGTTCGTACTATTCTTAGGTTAAGGGCCAAAAACATTTTTGATAGCACCAACTATTGACCAAAGGGGTGGGAAAAATGGAATTTGTTTAGAAAAAAATCGTATCTCCCTCAATAGGAACATTATAAAAGAAAGTTTAAAATGGTTAATATTTCTCTAAAACTTTAGTCCGAAAGAGTGTTTTATATGACCCACCCTTACGCCAAGGGATGAGCAAATTGTTTTCGGAATTATAAGAAGACTAGCAGAAGTACCCATTCTTCGAACGGTCTTCGGTATTAATAACCAGACGTTATCCATTGAGCTACTGTTGCAAAGGTTAGGGGCTTGTAACCTGTTTGTCGACAAAGAAAAATGATTAGTTAAAGTGTGCTCTCAAACTAAATTTACCTAACGTGTACTTCCTGACGTGAAAATAAAATTGAAAACCTCGTAGACGAAACGCTATTACGTCACATAACAAGACGTTCCGTGACGATTTAAAGACCCAAATTTTCCTAAAATTTAAGATTCATGCCAATGATTAATCAATATGGATCTATCTAGAATAATGACGAAATTAAGTTGGTAATATCAAAATTTCTTACTAATTCGAAATACTGTATACCTGGCATAATGTAGCCTAATAGAGTACTAGACTACAGTTGGCAGCCCTGGTGACCGAATATATTCTTAGTTCCATCTCCTAAGGTACAGAATTCAAAATTTGGTTGAAGTCCAATGGATAGCATGGACGTTAAATGCAGTTAAACATTGGATCTAACAGTGGGCGTAAAATCATGTTGGCAACATTGTCATGCATGTATTGGTCAGAAGTAATCTGAAATAATAGACTAAGATATATTGTTGTGCTAATTTTTAATGAAATCCATTAGTTAGTATAGAAGTTACATGCATTTTAAAATTGGAATTATCAGCAGGATTAGAATCATGTCGGCAGCACTGACGTATATTAGTTACTCCAAATTAATCTAGAATGCCAGGTACTATACGTATGCAAAGTTTAGAGCTATTGGCTTGCATACTTTCTGATATATTGATATTAGGGTAACAAAAATAGAGACAGCATTTATTAACAGTTGGCAGCATTGGTTACTCTTAAGAATACGCATAGGCATATCTGTTATAGTACACATAGCACATACGAAATTTGGTTGACATCCAAATGATAGTATGGAAGTTACATGTATTTAAAGTTGGACCTCTCAGCAGGCTTAGAATCATGTTGGTAGCACTGACGTATATAAGTTACTCCAAATTAATCTAGAATGTCAGGTACTATACGTGTGCATAGTTTAAAGCTGTCGGTTTACATACTTTCTAATATATTGGCATTTGGATAAAAGAAATTGAGAGCATTTACTGACAGTTGGCAGCTCAGTCATATATGTTTATGTACGCATAGTACATACGAAATTTGGTTGAATTCCAATTGATAGTGTAGAAGTTATATGCATTTAAAAATTGGTCCTATCTGCAGGCTTAGAATCTTTTTTGCAACACTGCCACGTATGGCCTCCTGTAAATTAAACTGAAATACTATTATCTATACGTGTGCCAATTTTGAAATACCTCCCATCCATACCTTCCAAGATATCCGACATGGAGCTCAAATTTAAATTGCGATTTTTCAGCACTTGGTAGCACTGACATCATTTTCAAATACGGCATTGAGATATTCAGTTATAGATCTTTACTCATACCACCAGGGCTGCCAACTGTTAGTGGATGCTCTCAATTTCATTTATCCAAATACCAATATATTAGAAAGTATGCAAGCCGACAGTTTTAAACTATGCACACGTATAGGCCTAGTACCTGACATTCTAGATTAATTTGGAGTAACTAACATACGTCAGTGCTACTAACATGATTGTAAGCCTGCTGATAGGTCCAAATTTAAATACATGTAACTTCTATACTATCATTTGGATTTCAACCAAATTTCGTATGTGCTATGTGTACCATAACAGATATGACTATGCGTATTCTTAAGAGCAACCAGGGCTGCCAACTGTTAATAAATTCTGTCTCTATGTTTGTTACCCTGATATCAATATATCAGAAAGTATGTAATCAATAGCTCTAAACTTTGCACACGAATAGTACCTGTCATTCAAGATTAATTTGGAGTAACTAATATACGTCAGTGCTGCCAACATGATTCTAATCCTGCTGATAGGTCCAATTTTAAAATGCATGTAACTTCTATACTAACTAATGGATTTCATTGAAAACTGGCACAACAATAGATCTTATTATTTCTGATTATTTCTGACCAAAACAAGAATGACATTGGTGTCAACATGATTTTACGCGCGCTGTTAGATCCAATGTCTAACTGCATGTAACGTCCATGCTATCCTTTTGACTTCAATCAAAGTTTGTATTCTGTACCTTATGAGATGGAACTAAGAATATATTAGGTCACCTGGGCTGCCAACTGTAGTGCTCTATTAGGCTACATTATGCCAGGTATACAGTATTTTTAACTAAGTAGAAATTTCGATATTACCAACTTAATTTCGTCATTATTCTAGATAGATCCATATAGATTAATAATTGGCATGAATCTTTAATTTTAAGAAATGTAGGCTCTTTAGTTCGTCACGAAATTTATTGTTATATATACCATAGTGATAAGGCAGTTATACAACAATTGGCAAATTTAGTGAATCTATATATATATAAAACAAAGTGTCCTGACTGACTCACTCACTCATTCACTGACTCATCATCGCCCAGCCAAAGCTATTAAAGTTAGAAACATAAAATTTTGGGGGTATGTTCGTTGTAAGAAGAATTTTCGGATATCCAGGTTCTAAAGGGGTGTTAAGAGGGTTAAACCTGCATTTCATTGAACAATATCTCACGAGTGGTTTCATTGGGGGATGTAATACTCGGCATATAAACTAATCATTAAAAATAATCAGACACTAGTGTAATGGTTTTTCTATGTGGTGTATATTATGAGGTGAAAGGGGTGAAGAATGGGGGTTGAAGGATTCTTAACGGAGCGTGTATCTCTTAAACGACATAAGCGTGAAGTTTGAAATTCAGCGGAAAAATCAGCTTAAAAATAAGTAAATAGGTGTTCGACCGTTTTTTCATAAATTCAATTTAAGAAGCCCATGGGGAGGGGTGAAATTCTGGAAGAAAAACGTCCACTAAGGAAGGATTTTTGGATATTCGCTCATCATCGACCAGCCAAAACTTTTAAAGTTAGAAACATGACATTTTAGGGATATGTTTTTGTATGTCGAAAACGTCTACTAAGGAAGGACTTTTGGATATTCAGGTTCTAAAGGGGTGTTAAGGGGGTTAAACCTGCTTTTTATTGAATAACAATATATCACGATTGGTTTCATTTGGGGATATGCTACTCGGCATATTAACTAATGTTTAAAAGAATAAGCAGACACGTGTCTAAGGGTTTTTAGATGTGGTGTATATTATGAGGTGAAAGGAATAAAAATGGGTGTTGAAGGACTTTTAACGGAGCGTGTATCTCTTAAACGACATAGGCGAGAAGTTTGAAATTCAGCGGGAAAAAATCAGCTTAAAAAATAAGTAAATAAGTGTTCGACCGTTTTTTCATAAATCCAATTTAAGGGGCCCATGGGGAGAGGTGACATTCTGGCGGGGGGGGGGGGTAGAATCAGGAAAGAAAGTGTCCTAACTGATTGACTCACTCACTTACTCATCAAACTCAGGGGGGAAAACCCGCTTAAAAATAAGTAAATAGGTGTTCGACCATTTTTTTTCATAACCCCAATTTATGGGGTTCGTGGGGAGAGGTGAAATTCTGAAAATAAATGAAAGAAAAAGCCCTGACTGACTCACTCACTCATCATCGCCCAGCCAAAATTATTGAAGTTAGAAACATGACATTTTGGGGATATGTTTGTTGTATGTCGAAAACGCCCACTAAGGAAGTATTTTTGGATATTCAGGTTCTGAAGGGGTGTTAAGAGGGTAAACGTGCATTTCATTGAATAACAATATCTCACGAGAGGTTTTATTTGGGATGTGATAGTTGGCATTTAAACTAATCATTTAAAAATAGCAGACACGTGTCTGATGATTTTTCGATGTGGTGTATTGTACCCATTCGTCATCATATGGAACATGTGTTCGTATCCCAGCTAACTCACGGTCTTTCGAGGCATGGGGCGATCAACCCACTATACGAGCACCTATTCAGGATTTGAGTCTGTCAGGTGACTACTCTACTTGAAAGAAACAACATATTCCTAAGTATAACATTTAATGGTACTAATTCATGGCAAAACAAAACAAAACACAAAACATACACTTATTTCCCACAACAAAAATCAAAATTATCTGCGAGTCTCTTCTTCTCAAGATTGGTGCTCCACCGCACTCATGTCAATCCTAAACATTCTATTGTTGATACTCTTTGACATTTGCGAGTGTCCATATTGTTCTTCACGTGACACAATTTAACACAAATTGGAATATCACAACACAACAAACACAAATTATATTTAAATGACATTAAATATGCAATTATTAAACATTTATCCGTTTTACACGGAACATTTACTTTAAATAACATTGATTCATTAGCTCATGCCCTGTTTAATAAGTGTTGTCTTTCCGCGCGAATCGTATTCTTTTCCCATAAGTTTCAAACGCTGAAGTGGTACACTTTTCCCTCCAAAATACACATAGTTATAGATATTTTATAGCTTCACCATACAACGATTTTCTGGGTCTGGTCAAAACATTATCGTTACAAACGTGTCATATCATTCAAATTACGCTACCCGTATGAATAAATTAGTGTGAACTGGGTAAATATTCTTTACAAAAATGCTTCTATTTATTTGGTGCAGTTAGTTTCTCCTCGGAGGATAACTTGGCCAAATGTTATCCGATTACTTCATTCCAACATTACATATGTATGGAAACAGTGCATTTAATTCAATTGATACTATCATATCAAGCACATCTTAATTACTTTTCGAAATATCGAGATTCTTCAGTGTCCCACTATAATCTTAAAATAAAAGGATCTGGTCTATTGACTTCCTTACGTGCGAACAATGGATTAATCACGGGCCGTCCTTGGCAAGATTGCTGCCGGGTTAGTGGATTATACCTGCTACCCCGCCTGACTTCCCGCACGGCCATGTGTTCACTCAATGGTGCAGCTTTGCTAGAGGTACCCTGAATGGATCGTGTCATTACGAATTGAGTCAATCTAATTATTTAATACCTACATTTAGAGTATTTAATGGGCTCATCTCGGCTCCTAATTACTATTCAAGGCAAGGGATGGATCACGAAATAGCTTCGCCGTTCTGTGGTCGTAATCAGTAGCTTTGCGCGCGTCTCAGCTGAGTTTCACTGTTATCTCACTGGACGGGCATGCATATAACAAGAGGAAATCAACGTTTCCTACACGAAGAACCATTTGTCTTACCTCTAAGGGCAGATCAATAAATATATTGGCCTACCTAGGGTGTCTAGCAGTTATCCCTGGTGGCGAAGACTCTGCTAACAGTGGATACAGACAGACTCTGTCCCAACTCTGTTGCGAATACACATGTATGCTCTAAGGCAATACTATATCGTAGCTTTGATGATTAGCCGACTAGATTCGACAATGCGCGAACTATTTTCGGATGATCCCCGCAACTTATTGACGTAAATCTCTTGATTCTACGTTACATGCTCGCTGATCGCGGCTCAAACAATATTTCTTACAGATGACTCAATTCTTAAAGCACTTACGTCCTCTATACATTTACTCAGAAACCAACGTTCTACGTAGCTCCAAAACAAGTATAAATTTACTTGCATACATTGACTATCTTAATGGCTCTCAAATACAATCCTGTAGAATATACCATTAATAAAACATTTATTTTACATTTCAATGACACTGAAAAGCTCTCTTTTTCTCGATATTTATTTTTCTTTCTTACTTTTCACAATAACACAGCATTCTTACACTAGATATGACACACTTTGCACGTACTATAGGACTGACATGCCGATTTATATATTTATTATTGTTACCGACCCCAGATTATTATTATTATTATTTAACGTTACCGTTACTTTCATCAATGTCTTACGCCTAAATGGTCGTAAGCGTGTCATCCTCAAGGCCATATTCTTACCAAAATACGAGGGATGTGATCTCGTACACAAATGACTGTTAATTCTTAATCGTTGAGGGAATGATTCGTTGTATGGTGAGCTATTAAATCATATCGACATATTAAATTTGTACTCACTTTCATTCTAGCTGGATTAGATATAACTTTATACACAATTCTCACACACGGATCCTTGATCGGATTCCCACTATCGCCTGACCTCAGAGATGCGATGCAGCTAACTCCTGACAACCACTGGTCTCCTTGAAAGTCTATCTTGCGTGTGTGTGTTCGTCTCCCGTCACCTACAGTTTATGTCTCCTCTACTGCAAAGTTGTTCAATCCTAGATCACAACTACTTGTGATGCCTTCCAGGTTCCCGTAACTGTAGTGTTCATTACAATAGTATGTGTTATTTTACCCATGATAACACTTCCTGTGGTTATGTTCATTGTCTGTAAACCTCATCCTAAAATATCTCTACGCGGTACTGATTCTATACTCGCGTATGCTGTTGCTTATACGTCTGCTGTAGACTAATTATTATATGATGCAAAATTACTGTTATTAAGCTGCATGGTGCGCCTTTCATTGTTCACTGCTAATACACTTGAGCGTCAATTATTATTTATTTATCGTATGATGATACAGAGTTAAAATAAAAGTTCATACACTACATATACAGTTATATATACAGTTATATACATAGTCATAAACACAAGTTCTTGGTTTAAACTTCTTAGTCCAGGCCATCAATCCACTGAAGTGCCTCAGAAGATGCATGATGAATGTCACCTACTGATCCTTGGATCGCTCGTTGCGGACATTCACCAACAATATGTCCGATGGTTTGCAGGGTAGCTCCACAATCGCAGTTTGCAGAAGTAACCCAACCCCATTTGTGAAGCTGGAATCCACATTTGCCTTGTCCTGTACGGATCCGGTTAATAATTCTCCATTGGCGTCTGGGGAGTTTGAAACCTTCTACCCGGTTGGAAGGGTTTTCAATCAGATGTGCATTGAATACTGATGATTCTTCCCACATAGTTTTCCATGCTTCTGAGATGTTAAATGAAGAGTCTTCAAGAAGTACTGCAGAGCGCCAAGGTGGTTTTCTTGACTTCAACCGTTGATTGCCTGCTTTTGCTACATCAGTATGTATGGGTAGCTGGGGGTTCTTCTGAATGGTTTTCCAGATCTTCAGGAGAGCCTCTGTTCTTCGAAGAGCTGGAGGTCAATCATACTAATATATAAAAATGAGATGGTGTGTGTCTGTCTTTCTTTCTGTCTGTCTGTCTATGTGTTACCTAATAACGCAAGAACCACTGGTCCCATTTAAATGAAATTTTGCATGGATGTAGCTGAAATACCAGGTTTGCATATAGGATACTCTCAATTTCGATATTTTGCACTATAAAGAAATGGCGACCATTTTTGTGACGTCACTACACCCTTTGGTTTCAAAATTTCATATTTCCATATCAAATAAAAAGAGAACGGTAGGAAATAGCAAACTTTTGATGGCACACACGAGCTTTGAAATTTAATTTCCTATCCGGAAGGTCCTTATCACTTTTCGTGTATCTCCAACGGTTAGCGAGTAAAACCTACTTTTGTGACGTCACTACACCCTTTGGTTTCAAAATTTCATATTTCCATTTCAAATAAAAAGAGAACGCTAAGAAATAGCAAGCTTTTGATGGTATACACGAGCTTTAGCATTTAATTTTCTATCCAAAAGGTCCTTATCACTTTTCGTGTATCTCCGACGGTTAGCGAGTAAAACCTAAATTTGTGCAATAAGACACGGTCAACACCGAACGATGCAGTATATCTCTACATATATAAACAAGTAGTTCCGTGAAGAACTATACAGCCTATTTTCATATATCCTACTTATGTTAATTGCCACTATCAACATACACAATTTCAGTTTGATTGCTGTAATAGATTCGTAGATATTGAGAACTGACTAAATATTTCGGATGGTCACCATGTGACAGTACATTACTCTAGGACCTACATATATAAAAATATATGTAGGTCCTAGAGTAATGTACTGTCACATGCCGATTATTGTGTACGTGTAGTATTCAAACTTCAATCGCATAATTAGGACACAGGAAGTAACAAGGAGATTTTAAAATTTAGCACAGCTGCCATTTTGAGGTTATGGAAACAATTGAAATAAATTAGATGCCAGTGGATTACCATTCGTATAAGGATTTACTGTACCAAGTTTCACTGCACTCGGATGGTTAAATTGCGAGAAACGTCTATGTGAATATTTATACTTCGCGTCGCCGCCATGTTGGATTTGTGATCACAAGGTTATTTAAAGTCCAATAGGTGAACTTAAGTTCATAGCCCCTATGAACATTAAAAATTTGAGTTTGATTGCTATAATAGATTCGTAGATATTCAGAGCCGTCTAAATATTTCGGATGGTCGGCATGTTGAATATTTAAATGTTTAGGCCATAGAGTCATGTACCATTAAAGGAAAATTATTGCGTAGGTTCATTATTCGAACTTTCACTTCGATCGCATGATTACGACACAAGAAATAAATACTTAATTTTTAAATTCGCACAGCCGCCATCTTAAGGTTATGTAAACAATTGAACTGAATTAGATACCAGTGCATTAGCCTACAATGTATATAAACATTTCCTGTACCAGATTCCATTGCGTTTGGAACATTAAATCGCGAGAAAGGTGTATTTAAAATTTTTAAATTCGCTTGGCCGCCATGTTCGTTTTGTAGATAACCGGTTTTTGAAAGTCTTATAGATGGACTTCCAGTAGTGCCCTTTATCTCCGTACAAAATTTCAGGGAGATACAGCTATTAGTTTCAGAGATATAGAATGCCGGTGAAATATTTCGCACATCCACCATCTTGTGGTTTTGTAAACAATTGAACGACGTTATATGTCGGTGCATTCCAATGTATATAAACATATACTGTACCAAGTTTCATTGCGTTTGGTTGGTTAAATCGCGAGAAACGTCTATTTAAAAGTCGCAAATTCGCTTGGCCACCATGTTGGTTTTGTAGTCACCAGGTTTTCAAAGGTCACATAAGTGAACTTATAGTAGTTCCCTTTATCATTATACAAAATGTCAGGTTAATATCGGTAATAGTTTCGGAGATATTGAATGCTGGTGAAATATTTCGCACAGCCGCCATGTTGGATTGGTGAGTCATAACAAAATTTGAAGGGTACGGTTGGGGTCGCCCGGAATAGTGCTATGAACTTACAGAGTTTCATTGAAATCGCTCCAGCCGTTTAGATTTCATTAGGGGGGGACACACACACACGAATCACACACACACACGCACACACACACGGACAAAAGGTGATCTCATAAGCCTATTTTTTTCAAAATTGAAAATAGGCTAAAAAGAAAATTTATCTGCTTTTTTTTTCTGAATTTCTACGAAAATTTGAGTTATTTACATGTTTCAGACTGTTTTATGATAGATGCGCGCGAAAATAATGTTTTGGTCTGTCTGTCTGTTTGTTTGATTGTCTGTGGACAACTTTGTTCCCTTATAACTCGAGAACGGCTGGGTGTATCAACGTAAAATTTGGTACAGTTATCCATCAGAGGCACGACACCAATCATTGATGTAACCCTTCTCCGTACCTCTCATAAAAGCGGGCCTACCCCCTTAAAATGCATGCTGAAATAGGAGTAGAAGGACGAGACAAAGATCATTTTCAGCCCCTCGATGTGAGAGACAGAACTCGGGGGCCCTAAAGGGTCCCCGAAATCCACATTTTAAGGCCCTAAAACCAACCGTTTTTGAGATATTCCCAGAAAACTAATTTCATTTAATAAACTAATGAACGAATACAAGCCGGTATCCATGGCAACAGTAGGGGGCGTGGTGGCTCAGCGGTCTAGCTGTATGCCTCTCACCAAGGCGGTCCGGGTTCGGTTCCCGGTCAATGCATGTGAGATTTTCGAAGTGAAATGCCATGTCCTGTGGTTCGGATTCCACGTAAAAAGGAGGTCCCGTGGCTCATAATCACAAGATTCACGGTCACGTAAAACTACAATCTTCCTTCCTTCCTTCTTCCATGGCAACAGATTCTCAGAGGTCCATCTATTGCTGTAAGACGCAATGCAATTCCATTAATTACATTGGTGTGAAAGTTTGCAAACGGCTAGAAAGTTATCACGGAACCAAATTAAGCTGTAAAATTCATCAATACGTATAATGCGCTTAAGGGGGTCAAGGGGTACACTAGAATTTTTTCACGCGATTTACGCCTGTGGGTGTGGTACGGCAGGTCTATTATATTCCTATCCCTATATTATATTATTATTATTATATTATGGATTACAACGAGGAGACAAAGCCCCTCGGTGCCAGAAACAAAACTTGGGGGCCCTAAAGGGTCCTCGAAAACTACATTATAAGGCCCTAATACCAAAAGTATCTGAAATATTCCCAGAAAACTAATTTAATTTAATTTAACAAACTAATGAAGGAATGGAAATCGGTAACCATGACAACATTATCTCAAGGGGTGGCATCCAACTTTCCATCTATTTCTGTAAGAAGTAATGTCACTCCATTTATTACATTTCTGTGAAAGTTTGCAAATGGCTATACGGTTATCACGGAACCAACGTAGACTGTATAATTCATCTATGCAATTAAGGGGGTCAAGGGGTAACCTAGATTTTTTTTCATGCAATTTTCACGTGAGACATATAGTACAGAAGGTCTATTATATCTCCAAACATTTTCAAAGTGAAATGCCATGCCCTGTGGTTCAGATTCCACGTAAAATGGAGGACCCGTGGCTTATGATATCGCGATTAATGGTCACGTAAAACTACAATCTTCCTTTATATCTCCAAACAGCAACATTATTTTCAAAAAATCCTGAATTGAATCAGCATTTTTTGCGGCTTTTAGGAATTTGGGCCATTTGAGACTAAAGAACCTGAATTTTCATGCACCACAAGCCTTTATAATTTATGAAAGAGGTCTTCCTGTGTATGGGGACCTAACACAACGTAGAGGGTCATTTTTTATGTGAGGTGTATTGCGTTTCGTCTACAAGGCTTTCAATTCTATTTCATGTCAAGAAGTACGCGTTAGGTGAATTTAGTTTGAGAGCAAATTTTAACTAATCTTTTTTTTGTCGACATACGGGTTCATCGTAAGGATGATTTTGTTTGATACTGTATGGTAGATATACCCATTTTTGGATATCTGGGTGATATGTTGTCGACAATAGAATTGTCTGTCTGTCTTTCTGTGTATCTTTATGTACGCCTATAAATCGTGTTCGGATGCGTGGTGAATCGTAAAATTAGGTATGGTAAACATGATTCAATACACCAATCTTTTATAAAACTCCTCACCGTACTTTTCATACAGTAGAAGGGTGGATATAGGGAAAAACTTCTCAAAATACATGCTAAAATAGGCGAAATATAAAAATTATCCTAGAAGGACGATCAAAGCATATGTTGCGCTTCTCAATGTGAGACACAAAATACGCGAGTCTATAAGGGGTCTCCGAAAACCACATTTTAAGGCCCTTAAATTAACAGTGTATGTGATATTCCCAGAAAACTAACTTCGTCCTGATAAACTTATGAAGGAATGAAAAACCGCTAACCATTGCAACAGTAGCTCAATTGATAATGTCTGGTGTTAATATATAACACCGTTCGAAGGACGGGTACTTCTGCTATACTAATATATAACAAGAAGTTCCGTTGAGAACTATACAGCCTACTTTTCATGCCAATGATTATTCTACAGAATATGAACCTATCTAGAATAATGACGAAATTAAGTTGCTAATATCGAAATTTCCAATTAGTTCGAAATACTGTATACCTGGCATAATGTATCCTAATAGAGCACTACAGTTGGCAGCCCTGATGACTGAATATATTCTTAGTTCCATCTCTTAAGGTACAAAATACAAAATTTGGTTGAAGTCCAATGAATCGCATGGACGTTACATGCAGTTAAACATTGGATCTAACAGCGCGCGTGAAATCATGTTGGCAACAATGTCATGCATGTATTGGTCAGAAATAATCTGCAATAATGTGATCTATTGTTGTGCCAATTTTGAATGAAATCCATTAGTTAGTATAGAAGTTACATGCATTTTAAAATTGGACCTATCAGCAGGCTTACAATCATGTTGGCAGCACTGACGTATATTAGTTACTCCAAATTCGTCTAGAATGCCAGGTACTATACGTGTGCAAATTTTAGAGCTATTGGCTTGCATACTTTCTGATATATTGATATTAGGGTAACAAAAATAGGGACAGCACATATTAACAGTTGGCAGCCCTGGTTGCTCCTTAGAATACGCATAGTCATATCTGTTATGGTACACATAACACATACGAAATTTGGTTGAAATCCAAATGATAGTATGGAAGTTGCATGTATTTAAAGTTGGACCTCTCAGCAGGCTTAGAATCATGTTGGTAGCACTGACGTATATAAGTTACTCCAAATTAATATAGAATGTCAGGTACTATACGTGTGCATAGTTTAAAGCTGTCGGCTTGCATACTTTCTGATATATTGCTATTTGGATAAAATAAATTAGGAGCATTTATTAACAGTTGGCAGCCCTGGTAGGTCTTAAGAATATGCTCAGTCATATCTGGTTATGTACATATACAACATACGAAATTTGGTTGAATTCCAATTGATAGTGTAGAAGTTATATGCATTTAAAAATTGGACCTATCAGGAGGCTTATAATCATTTTGGCAACACTGCCATGTTTGGCCTCCTGGAAATTAAACTGAAATATTATGGTCTGTACGTGTGCCAATTTTGAAATAGCTCCCATTCATACTTTCCAAGATATCCAACATGGAGCTCAAATTTCAATTGCGATTTTTTAGCAGTTGGTAGCACTGACATCATTTTCAAATATGGCCGTGAGATATTCAGGTGTAGATCTTTACTCCTACTCCTACTTCGATTGCTGCAGCCGTTTAGGAGTTGATAGGGGGGGACACACACACAGCCAGACAGACAGACAGACAGACAGACACACATTTGCCCGATCTCATAAGTCTACTTTTTTCTCATTTTTGCAAAATGTGAAAAGTAGGCTAAAAATGAGATGGTGTGTGTCTGTCTTTCTGTCTGTCTGTCTGTGTGCTACTCAATAACGCAAGAATCACTGGTTCGATTTAAATGAAATTTTGCATGTATGTAGCTGATTTACCAGGTTTACATATAGAATACATTTTATTTCGATATTTTGCACTATTAAAAAATGGCAACCATTTTAGTGACGTCACTTCACACTTTAATCAAAACTTCATATTTCCTTATCAAATAAAAAGAGAACGCTAAGAAATAGCAAACTTTTGACGGTACATACGAGCTTCACTTTTCGTTTATCTCCAACGGTTAGCGAGTAAAACCCACATTTATGACGTCACTACACCCTTTGGTTTTAAAATTTGATATTTCCATTTCAAATAAAAAGAGAACGCTAAGAAATAGCAACCTTTTGATGGCATACATGAGCTTTAACATTCAATTTTCTATCCAAAAGGTCCTTATCACTTTTCGTGTATCTCCAACGGTTAGCGAGTAAAATCTAAATTTGTGCAATAAAACACAGTCAACACCGAGCGGTGCAGTATATCTCTACATATATAAAAATGAAAGTTTGTCTGTTTTTTTCTGAATTTCTACGGAAATTTGAGTTATTTACGCGTTTCATACTGTTTTATGACGGATGCGCGCGAAAATATGTTTTGTCTGTCTGTCTGTCTGTTTGTTTGTCTGTGGACAACTTTGTTCCCTTATAAATTGAGAACGGCTGGGTGTATCAACGTAAAATTTGGTACAGATATCCATCAGAGGCACGACACTAATCATTGATGTAACTCTTCTCTGTACCTATCATAAAAGGGGGGATACCCCCTTAAAATACATGCTGAAATAGGAGTAGAAGGACGAGACAAAGCTCATTTTCAGCCCCTCAATGTGAGAGACAAAACTCGGGGGCCCTAAAAACACATTTTAAGGTCCTACGTCCAACCGTTTTTGAGATATTCCCAGAAAACTAATTTAATTTAATAAACTAATGAACGAATGCAAGCCGATACCCATGGCAACAGATTCTCAGAGGTCCATCTATTGCTGTAAGACGCAATGCATTTCCATTAATTACATTACGGTAGTGTGAAAGTTTGCAAACGGCTAGGTGGTTATTATGGAACCAAATTAAGCTGTAAATTTCATCAATACGTAAAATGCGCTTAAGGGGGTCAAGGGGTACACTAGAATTTTTTCACGCGATTTACACCTGCGGGTGTGATACGGCAGGTCTATTATATTCCTATCCCTATATTATATTATTATTATTATATTATGGCTTACAACGAGGAGACAAAGCCCCTCGGTGCCAGAAACAAAACTTGGGGGCCCTAAAGGGTCCTCGAAAACTACATTATAAGGCCCTAAAACCAAAAGTATCTGAAATATTCCCAGAAAACTAATTTAATTTAATTTAACAAACTAATGAAGGAATGGAAATCGGTAACCATGACAACATTATCTCAAGGGGTGGGTGGCATTCAACTTTCCATCTATTTCAGTAAGAAGCAATTTATTACATTTATTACATTTCTGTGAAAGTTTGCAAATATAAGGTTATCACGGAACCTACGTAGACTGTATAATTCATCAATGCAATTAAGGGGGTCTAGGGGTAACCTAGGATTTTTTCATGCAATTTTCACGTGCGACATATAGTACTGAAGGTCTATTATATCTCCAAACAACAACATTATTTTCGAAAATTCCTGAATTGAATCAGCATTTTTGCGGCTTTTAGGAATTTGGGCCATTTGAGACTAAAGAACCTGAATTTTCATGCACCACAAGCTTTTATAATTTATGATAGAGGTCTTCCTGTGTATGGGGACCCAACACAACGTACAGTAGAGGGTCAGTTTTTAAGTGACGTGTATTGCGTTTCATCTACAAGGCTTTCAATTCTATTTCATGTCAGGAAGTACACGTTAGGTGAATTTAGTTTGAGAGCACGTTTCAACTAATCTTTTTTTTTTTTTTTTTTTTTTTGTCGACATACGGGTTCATCATAAGGATGATTTTCTTTGATACTGTGTGGTAGATATACCCATATTTGGATTTCTGGGTGATATGTTGTAGACAATAGAATTGTCTGTCTGTCTTTCTGTGTATCCTTATGTACGCCTATAACTCATGTTCGGATGCTTGGTGCATCGTAAAATTAGGTATGGTAAACGTGAGTCAATATACCAATCATTTATAAAATTCTTCACCGAACTTTTCATACAGTAGAAGGGTGGATATAGGGATAAACTTCTCAAAATACCTGCTAAAATAGGCGAAATATAAAAATTATCCTAGAAGGACGACCTAAGCATATGTTGCACTTCTCAATGTGAGACAAAAAATTTGCGAGTCTTTAAAGGGTCTCCGAAAACCACATTATAAGGCCCTTAAATTAACAGTGTGTGTGATATTCCCAGAATACTAACTTCGTTCTTATAAACTTATGAAGGAATTACAAGCCGCTAACCATTGCAATAGTAGCTCAATTGATAATGTCTGGTGCGTCTCTAAAAGCAACAGTACTTAAAAGGGACGTAACACCAATAACATTATTATTATTATGTCTGGTGTTACCACCGAACACCGTTCGAAGAACGGGTACTTCTGCTAGTACTTTATAAATTCCGCGCACTTTCTCGCGTGATCCGACAGCGTGTCACCACACGAGTTGAGTCAAGAAGAACTGACTCTCTGCTTCAGCTTCCCCCATATAAAGCTTCCTGATGAAAAGTAGTTCACTGGATTTCCAGGAGTGACTCTCTTCTTAAAATAATACGTTTTCAGACAAAGTGAAGTATGATCCTTATTCGTCTATTCATGGAGGTTCCAAATTCACTCGCGTGCAGGCAATTGCTTCGGCCAATTAATTATAATTAATTGCTTTCTTCCATGGCGTCATGATGCTACCCCGGTTCTTCCCCTATTGCTACATTACAAATCCTGACTCTGACGCGGATTAGGTCTGTGCATAAGTTCCTTTATAGATGCAGGCTTTAATTTAGGCGTGTGGTCACTCCTAAATTATCTTTCCTAGAATACATGCATCTGGGTGTAAGTTTCATCTCAATTCATTGCTCCATTTGGCCGTAATTAATTAATTTCTGTGGGCGACCACCCCCACTCCGCTTCTCTGCCTTGTAAGACTGTGGTTCCCAAAGCCATTAATCTTTGGTCGCTGCCCCAGTGCAGACAAAAAATAGTTCCTTGGCGTCACCTAGTAACGCCCCCTCGCTAACCGCGATTTGTCAACTGTCAAGTTGGCCCGATTTCTTGAGCTCTTAGCATCTTAAACGTACATAGGCTTGTATTTTCTGCAATAATCCACATTTAAAGCTATAATATTCCCGTTCTGGCCGTGAAATCATGATGTTATAATTATATGCAGTTATAACTCATCGTTCCTCGGGTTCACCGTGGCTGTTCCCCCTCAGAGATCAACTGTTCGATTCTTCGCAGAATCATGGGCCTGGTCTTTTTGTGATAAAGACCCCGGTTCAATGCTAGTCAGCCGTGTCCCATTGGGCACAGTATATTATGAGCTGAATGGGATGAAAAGTGGGGGTTTAAGGATTCCTAACGGAGCGTGTTTCTCTTAAACGACATAGGCGAGGAGTTTGAAACTCAGAGGAAAACAATCAGCTTAAAAATTAGTAAATAGGTGTTCGACCGTTTTTTTTTTCATAAATCCAATTTAAGGGGCCCATGGGGAGGGGTGAAATTCTGGAAGAAAAACGTCCACTAGGAAGGATTTTTGGATATTCGCTCTCATCGACCAACCAAAACTATTAAAGTTAGGAACATGAAATTTTGGGGATATGTTTGTTGTAAGTCGAAAACGTCTACTAACGAATAATTTTTGGATATTGAGGTTCTAAAGGTGTGTTTACGGGTTAAACCTGCATTTCATTGAATATCTCACGAGTGGTTTCATTTGGGGATGTGATACTCGGCATATTAACTAATGATTTTTAAAAAAAGCAGATATGTGTCTAAGAGTTTTTCGATGTGGTGTAAATTATGAGGTGGAAGGGGGAAAATGTGGGCGTAGAGGTTTTGTGTAATTTTATGATGTGTACTTTTTTCATAGGAATTTAGGCAAATGGATTTTTTATTTAGTCAGTGTGTTATATGTATTGTATCTCACTTATTTCCTATTTACGTTTGTGGTCGGAAACCGTGTTGTGATATTGAGTCGAATTTTATACATGCGGTGCGACGTGACGTTGGGGAGATTTTGATATTTATGTGCCATTGCTGTGCTATATTATCTTTATTGTCTGATTGTTTACGGTCTTTACCAAATTATTATCATTATTATCCAAAATTAAACGATAAATCAAACATAGCATTCATGATTGAGACGTTGCTAAATGTACTCTTTACAACTATAATTTCCACGGGCGAAGCCGCGACGGTTAATGCTAGTTATATATAATCCAAAATTGACTCATCATCGCAGCGCTCAAACCACTAGACCTAGAAAGATGAAATTGTGCATGTTGGTTGATCCTAGGTTGTAGGGGCTTACTAAGAAACGGTTCTTGAAAGTTCAATTTGTGAGTTTTTTCGGCCCTTTGGCACTGAGCTTGGACAAGAGGTACAAAGACCGGATTTAGCCCATTTTAAGCCGCCAGATACGAGAAACAATACTCGGGGACCCCGAAACACACTTTTTAAGGTCCAAAAATGAACGGTTTCGGAGATATTCCCAAAAGAACTGTGTTCCCTCTGAGAAACAAATCAACGTTACTATGACAACCGCGCCAATTTCGCAGACCGGGAATATAGTACGGTGCAATTAGACACAGACCTCAACATCCAAAGTAAAAGTTTCACTTCAGCTCCAAATTGTTCTATACAGTCCACATGTTGTTCGGTAAAAAGTCTCACCATTTTGAGCGTCGAGTTGGGGGGAGGCAGAAGTTGGTAAATTAGTAGTTTTTATCAATGTTTCTTAAATATTTCGAAAGATATGCCGTTTAGCGCAAAATGTGTCATATACAAAAATAATTTACATTAAATTGCGAACAACAAAGGTCCCATGCATAATCTTGCTTAAGTGAACGGTTCCAGAGTTACGGAGGGTGTAAAAGTGGACTTTTTTCATATATATTTTTTTGAATTAATATGACATTATCACTAAGGAAACTAATTTTGTTTATACAGGATTGTGTTTTGTAAGATCAAATACCGATTTTATTGACCGGTGGTATACAAAACAAAAGTTTGGTGCTTTTCAGTCGGTCAACACGAATGTACCCAAAAGATTTGGGTAGTACTCTAATCCTGAAAAAAATTAAATTAGATCATATAATTGAACTATTTTGGTTACATTCGTGTTGACCGACTGAAAAGCACCAAACTTTTATGACCGGTGGTATGTTAGTGATAAGCCCTTGAAGGAACGTCAGCCTCGCCACCTTCTCAAGGGGCGCTACTTTTTAAGGGAAAAGAGGCTTCCACATGCCTAAGCCATATAAACCTGTGGTACGGAGAAACCCACTCTCGGAACTATTAAAACTAATAAAAAAAAGTAGAATGTTAAATTCGACCTTAAATTAATGTAAAGTAGGCTATTCATCAGTATTCAGTCCTCTTCAAACAAAGCACTTTCCTGTTCTAGATCTTCGTCTATGATGTTCGTGTCCCTGTTATCACATCCTAGGCCTGAGCAATTACCGCATATGCTCGAGCAGTTTAGACCACTATTTCTGCACTCGCAATTACGGACGCATTCGTCTTTGCAAGCGCACACTATGAGGGAAAGTAATTCCTGGGGAGCTGCGGGACGTGCATTATTAATTGGTCTCAGGTGTTCGCCAATCTTCTTCCACCCTCACTCGAGCGGATTCTTCTTCTCATTCAGCCACTACTGTACCTAGTGGTAGGTTCTAAATGAATGCTGCCTGAAAGCTGCTGAAGTGGGGGGATGTGCAGCCAACTTGAACAATGATTGTATAAGCTGCTTTGAAATAGCCTGCAAGTAACACTGATAGGAGATCTTTAGTGTTCTTGGCTCTAAACATCGCAAGAAGGAAATGCTTTCCAGCGTCGGCCACTGCACTGGGGTCAGCTTTGGGGTCGTTGAGGACTAGAAGTTTCGTACGAAGAGTTATGTTGGCGTGCACTTTCCCATACGGTGTAATTTTCTTTGAACCAAAAAGTTTGTATACAGCGTGTAACCGCCATTTAGATCACTCTTGATTTCCAATCTTTATATCGCATTAGTTCGACAGTAGTCCGTGTCACTACTTTATGCCTTCATTTATGTCGAGAGCAGTCAAATGACAGCGTATCCAACCTTCAGGTAATCCTTCTGCCGCGTGGACAATCCGAGGGAATCCCATACAAAGGAATACAATTATATCAATAACCTTCATCTCATACACAGTAGCGATACCTGCTTCGTAATGAGCCCTAGCCCATCAGTCAATAGCCTGGCTGCTTTTTTTGTAATCCATAACTTGGCACTTTCCGACTAATTTACACCATCTAAAAATATACATACCCCTTTTACTTATAATTAACATAATATATGAGGTAATGGCGCGGACGACAATAAGTAATACTTTGTATTGCTTGATATCAAAATGAGATGATTAAATTAATATAATGATTAATGATGAGGAGTGCCTGTGCAGATCCAAAATCTGTCACAGTATAACCACATAGTTGGCAGAGTATTCTAAAGACGAATAATAAAAAATGACAGCAGAATTTCACCAGAAACAACAAACGCATTCAGTGGGTCTCCCAATACGAATGAGGGAAAGAGAGTAGATGAGATAGTGTGTGCGTGGGAGGGGCAGGCGGCCGGTGCAGGGTGGAGGTGGTCGACCGGCCCCTTACGCACGGCTTTGTACGGGTGGCCGCGCTTGTACTAAACCGGTTTTTGTTCCCAGTATTTTTACGCTTCTAACCCTTTGTGGTGCCTCAGCCTCTTTTGGACTACAAGACGATTGTACAATAATACGTTTTTAATAAAATTGTTTAGTTATTTCTGTTTACATAGTAGTTATAATTTCATTTTTCCAAAAAATACGAGAAATTGCTACTTTCGCACCCTCCGTAACTCTGGAACCGTTCACTTTAGCAAGATTATGCATGGGACCTTTTTTTGTTCGCAATTTAATGTAGATTATTTGTGTAAATGACACATTTTGCGCTAAAACACATATGTTTTGAAATAATTAAGAAAAACTGATAAAAACTACTAATTTACCAACTTCTGCCCCCTCCCCCTTCCCCCCAAACCCGACGCTCAAAATGGTGAGACTTTTTACCGGACAACATGTGGACTGTCTAGAACAATTTGGGCTAGGAGGGAAACTTTTATTTTGGATGTTGAGGTTCGACCGTTTCTAGGACTAATTGCACCGTACTAATAGTTTTCTGGCAATATCTCGAAAACCGTTCGTTTTCTACAAATTTTGTTATATGACATTTTGTCGTACCTCCAACGATTACGCCTCAGATTGCCATGAAAGCTTACATTTTGGGGTCCTCGTTTGCACATTTCAGCACATTCTTTCCGTTTTTCTATACTTGTATGACCACAAGAATCGTGAAAATTCGCATGCAATTTGCCACATACAACTCTCACATGCAAGCCAAATTTCATGATCTTGGCCGCCCCATAAGTGGGTCAAAGAGGTAAGGAATGTGTGAGGAATGTACAAATCTTATATCCCTACATGAACTGTTTTATTTATAGAGGTGGTTTGTGGGGTCTGAAACGAGGCGTGATTTTGAGTCTAATTTTATACTCTTTGTGCCAGTTATTGTATGGGAGTATTTGGATCTTTACGCTGTTTACAATGTTATAGTGCTTTCTACTTTGCACGGTACGCTTTGTTACTGTTTATAGATTTGTTTTTTGTTAACTGAATATTTCTGTTGGCCGATATTTATCTGCTTTTTGTCATTTTTTACCATGTTCAGCAACCCAAATTGACAGACTAATGTGCCGCAAAACCGACTGTCACATTAGTTTATTTATTTTTCATAATTAATCTTACTGGTGAATTGGGCGAACTTATTTCAATAAAGTTAGTATTTTGGCTTTCACGGCCAATGAAACCCCGCACAAAACACGGCCTAAACCTAGAAAAGTTGGTGAGTTTTAATTGCTTTGCCCTTAAATTCAATATACTATCATTTTGGAAGCCGTTGTAGGGAGGTGAAAGACTGTTTGAGCGTTTAGCTCCCGCAGTAAAATACCGGAGGTGTTTTAGATAAGAATTGAGGTAGCACGCAGTTTGGTACTCCTTTGGTGGTCCGCAAATGGACAACAAGAGCTCGCTGTTGAGCCATCTCGGAGCTACTAGGCGAAACCTCACACAAGACACGGATTAAACTTAGAAAATTTGCTGTGATTAAAACTGATTTTGTTATTATTACTTGCGATGCTTAAAGATGGTTTTGTTACTGTTATTCTTTATCATGACATGATACGTAGTTTCCGCAATATTACTTACTGTGGATATGACAATTGCTACCAAGTTTGATGTATTTTAGCACACTGTTTATATGTTTAAATATAGTATGAAGACGTTAAACGATAGGTGTTCAATATTTAAGAAAGGTTATATAAATTGTATTACATAGAAGCTGATGTTTATTTCCAATATAAACGCACTTTCCTACCTACAGTACAAAGCGAAGGCAGACAGGTTTTTCTCCGGGTACTCCAGTTTTCCCTGTCACAATTTCATTCCAGCAACACCTTCCACAATCATTTCATTTCATCTGTCATTCATTTGATCATTGCCCCAGGGGAGTACGACAGGCTTCGGCAGCCGGCACAGTCCATATCCTCGCCGCTAGATGGGGGCGACTGGAAGCAGACCGTGGATTTACATTTCAGATTAAAATCCTAATGACCCGGCCGGGAACCAAACCCGGGACCCTTAGGGCCAAAGCCTAGCACGTGAACCAATTGGCCATGGAGCCGGACAATCTTATGATAACAGAAACATTTAACATGCGAGAGGCGAATTGTAGTTTGATGCAGATGGACGTTCATCTCTCTATTAGCTGGGACTGCCAATTAATGGGACGTAAGCACTCCATCAGCTGATTGCTTCAATGAAGCAGCGTTTGGTAGTCACGCTCGCCGGCATGATCTAAGTATAGTACCTTCCGACTCACACTTGAGAGTTTTAACTCAGATGGGTCGAGTTCGATTCCTGGTCCTACTACGGAGATTTGAATCCTAGTCTGAATAGTTTGAAGTGTGTGTGGGACTTCCGGAGAGGACTGCTGCAAGTTTTTCGAACCAGTGTGTTTTAATGGCAGTAATACAAATGGTAAGGGGGCGTCATGGTGCAGTGGTCAAAAGCTGCTTGCACCTCTCCAAGGCGGACTTGGGCTCGATTCCCGGTCAATGCACAAACGATTTTTTGAAGTGAAATATCACGCCCTGTGGTTCAGATTCCACGTAAACATGTAGATCCCGAGGCTCATGATCGCGAGATTAACGGTCACGTAAAAATAAAAACGTACTTCCTTCAACATACAACTGCATTTATAAAGAGATGCCCAAGATCGCGGGTTCAAACCCGGCCGAGGTAGTCGGATTTTTTAAGAGTTTTAAAACCCTTCAGTATGCCTTCCTTCGGAGGGGAAGTAAAGCCGGCGGTCCCCTGTCATAGATTTATGGCATGTAAAAGATCCTTCCACTAACTAAACTTGTAGGAAGCTAAATTTCTAGGTTAGATTTCGTTGAAACGCTCTATCGAAGTTCCAACGTTCACCACTAGAAGTCAGTGACATCTGGTAGTGAAAGTTGGAACTACTTGACATTGAAAGGAACTTGTAGCTCACCCTATGGGTGTCCGCTTGTAGCAGTTACCGCCTCTGGCGAGCCGAACATGTCCTCGAACACTACTGGCAATGAAAGCCATACACTAAATAAATAAATAAATAATAGTACATTATGCAACGAGCCTATAATGGCTATAATTAAGAAACGAGTATTTTTTATAAAACGAGCGTATGCGAGTTTTATAATTTCCATACGAGTGTCTTAATTACCATTATAGGCGAGTTGCATACGACTGTTTATGTTCGACGATAATTATAACTTTATTATATGTTTTAACATAAATATTCATAAATATCTGTTGAGAGTCAGCTACTGGAATTTTGTGATCGCAGACCGAGCGTTGGGTGTTATATCTTTGTCTTTCAAGAGCTTTGAACGACCGACGCATGCGCTCTGTGGGCTTGCAATGCCATATGCAGCCATATGTTTACATCAGCCGTCCCTCAGTAATATTGTCACCGCAGTCATTTGAAGACAATGCGCTGTGTAGAAATTAGGGTTGGTGATTTTAAGGTACAGTGCTATTTCTTGTCTCATATTCGCCAGTTTATTTACGCGAACATATGGACGGTGGGTATTCCATGTCGGTAATTTATTATAGTTCGATGTTGTGTTTATGTCCGACATGTTGGATTTTGAGCGCATGCGCGAAGTTATTGTTACCTAATTGGTCAATGAACGAGCTCTGATTGGCTGGAGAAACTGTATCATAATGGAAAACAGTGTTATAATGACCATCATTATGATACAGTTATCTGACACATAATAGCGAGGGTCGAACATAAATAAATAAATAACGGTAAGCAAACCTTCAAGAGCTCATTCTGGGTGGTTCAGGCGGCATGTGTATGTGCTTGGATGTTGGGTTCAAGGACTGATCCATACATTGTGATACCCCGTGAAAAGTTGATGCAGCAAGAGTGAGGCGACAAGTGGAGCTTGATTGACAAATATCGAGATTGGAAGTCTCAATACGCATTACAGATTTATGTTTATCACCTCATTATTCACCTGTAAACGGCGTCTTCTACAAATACGTATTACACCTCATTATCATCCAAGTTTGAGCAGCGTCTTCTACTACTACGTTTTCCACCTCACTATCCACCTCTAAGCGGCGTCTTCTACAAATACGTTTTTCACCTCATTATCACCCAAGTTTGAGCAGCGTCTTCTACTACTACGTTTTCCACCTCACTATCCACCTCTAAGCGACGTCTTCTACTCCTACGTTTTTCTCCTCATTATTCATCTGGAAGTGGCATTTTCTACAACTACGTTTTTCTACTGGAAGCGGCGTCTTCTACTACTACGTTTTTCACCTCATTATCCACCTGTATGCGGCGTCCTATACAAAGACGTTTTTCACCTCATTATCCACCTGTAAGTGGTGTCTTATACAAAGACGTTTTCATCTCATTATCATCCACCTTTATGCGGCGTCTTCTACTACTAAGTTTTCCACCTGGAAGCGGCGTCTTCTAATACTACGGTTTTCACCTCATTATTCATCTGGAAGCGGCGTCTTCTACTACTGCGTTTTTCATCTCATTATCCACCTGTAAGCGTCGTCATCTACTAGAACGATTTTTCACCTCTTTATTCATCTGGAAGCGGCGTCTTCTATTACTACGTTTTTTGCCTCATTATTCATCTGGAGCGGCATTTTCTACTACTACGTTTTTCAACTTGAAGTGGCGTCTTCTACTATTACGTTTTTCACCTCATTATCCACCTGTAAGCAGCGTCTTCTAGTACTATGATCTTCACCTCATTATTCATCTGTAAGTGGCGTCTTCTACTACTACGTTTTTCACCTCATTACCCACCTGTAAGCGGCGTCTTCTAGTAGTACGTTTTTCACCTCATTATCCACCTGTAAGCAGCGTCTTCTAGTACTATGATCTTCACCTCATTATTCATCTGTAAGTGGCGTCTCCTACTACTACGTTTCTCACCTCATTATCCACCTGGAAGCGGCGTCTTCTAGTAGTACGTTTTTCACCTCATTATCCACCTGTAAACGGCGTCTTCTAGTGCTAAGTTTTTCACCTCATTATCCACCTGTAAGCGGCGTCTTCTACTATTTATTTTCCACCTCATAATCCACCTGAAAGCGGCGTCTTCTACTACTACGTTTACACCTCATTATTCATCTGTAAACGGCGTCTTCCACTACTACGTTTATCACCTCATTATCCACCTGGAGGCGGCGTCTTCTACTACTACGTTTTTCACCTTATTATCCACCTGTAAGCGGCGTCTTCTACTACTACGTTTTTCACCTCATTATCCACCTGTAAGCGGCGTCTTCTACTACTACGTTTTTCACCTCATTATGCACCCGGAAGCGGCGTCTTCTTGTACTACGTTTTTCACCTTATTATCCACCTGTAAGCGGCGTCTTCTACTACTACGTTTTTCACCTCATTATTCGTCTGGAAGCGGCGTTACCTTCTTACTACGTTTTCACCTCATTATCCACCTGTAAAGTGCGCCTTCTACTACTACGTGTTTCACCTCATTATCCACATGGAAGCCGCGTCTTCTACTATTTCGTTTTTCACCTCATAATCCACCTGAAAGAGGCGTCTTCTACTACTACATTTTCACCTAATTATTCATCTGTAAGCGGCGTCTTCTACTACTACGTTTTTCACCTCATTATCCACCTGTTAACGGCGTCTTCTACTACTGCGTTTTTCGCCACATTATCCACAAGGAAGCGGCGCCTTCTACTACTACGTTTTTCACCTCATTCTCCACCCGTAAGCGGCGTCTTGTACTACTACGATTTTCACCTCAATATCCACCTGCAAGTGGCGCCTTCTAGTGCTACGTTTTTCACCTCATTATCCACTTGTAAGCGGCGTCTTCTACTACTACGTTTTTCACCTCATTATTCACCTGTAAGTTTCGTCTTCTAGTGCTACGTTTTTCACCTCATTATCCACTTGTAAGCGGCGTCTTCTACTACTACGTTTTTCACTCATTATCCACCTGTAAGCGGCGTCTTCTGCAACTATATTAATAAACCAAATTAAAGGATTAAAGGAGTGTGACTTGGGCAGTTTTGTGTAGTAGATTTCTAAAATTTCTCATTTATACACTTCGCCAGTATTATTCCTAACTCCATTTTTAGTAACAACTTATTTATAGTGAGTAAATTTTAATTTGTAGGCCTATGTGAACGTTTCATTTTATTTTCAATCAAAATTTTGTAAGGATATCATTTCAATTTATCATGTTAAACTATTAAACTATCAACGCTGATGAGGATGCCACTGTCATATCGAAACATGTGCGTTTAAAGTAATACAGTAATAGTTTTCTAATTTCCATATCAGTGTCTTATTTATCATTATAGATGAGTTGCATACGTCTGTTAATGTTCGAAGATCATTATAATTCTATTATACAGGGCGCCAGGAAATGTTCTCCACAGTGCTTATTTACTGCTGCGAGAGGTAGCGTCAGCAGTTACGTTGGCATCACGGCTGCCGCTTGTATCACAATAAACAAACCGTAAGCGTTGTACTCACCACAGCCATTCATAACAGATGCTGGAAGTGTTCGAAGACAGACCTTACAATGTCTACACATATTGTCGAATACTTTCTTGAGCTAATTTGAGTGTTGGTTTTCTTGATCGACGTAGTATTATATCGGAGATTTAATCAAGTTTTTCGTATGTTAAAAGCGTAGGCCGGCCTGTACCCGGTACATGGTCAATTGAACCGGTTACACGAAATTTACTTATCAAATCCCGAATGGTATCTCGGTTTGGACATTTTGAATTAGGAAATTGCTCCTGAAAGTTTAGGTTTACGTTTTCTGATAACCGATCGCCTTTGCGAAAAACGTATTCCACCAAAATATCTCTCTCTGCAGTAGTAAACATTACCGCTTTTATACTGATGCACTCTTCCAATAATATATCTCAGGCTGTTCCAGCCGAGCTGCTCGCCAGTGAGCAGAGGAGTATTCGCCGCCTTGCGTGCGTAAACCTCCAACATGGAATACAGCTCTGGTGTAGGGGCTGCCGTCACTGAGCGGTGGATACATCAAGACTGGCAGGAAGCGCGTGGACTTGTGTTATGACCTTCGCCCAGTGACGTATTGGCTATCAGCCCCAGTCCCTCTCCAACCGAGCACCGAGCGTCACTGCTGAGTACAAGCGTGTAAGCATACTCAAACACGTGGATTAGGAACTGCCTGATCTATCTGAGCGCTCTTTTACTGCAATACACGCTGACGATTTCGACACCCCACAACCCACACGTGTAGCCTTCACTGTCCTGTCAAGAACACCGTGCTGCCTACTAAACTACTGATGCTACCCCTGTCAGCAGCACGTATTCGCTGCGTAGAACATTCCCTATGTTCTAACATAAATATTCATAAATATCTGTCGGGTATCTATCACTTGACAGAGAGCATGCCCTGGGTTCCCACTAAGGATCAAAGACCTTCCAAAACTTCCTTCTTCTTCTTCTTCTTGGGAATTGTGTGGGCTCAGCATTTGCTCTCTACCCTATAACAAATTCCGAAGCTTTGAAACATTGTTTATCCTGAACTGGCACAAACAGATAGCGCACAGGTACTATGTGGGATCATTTTTTTAGCCTATTTTCATTTATGAAAAAATAGGCTTATGAGATCACCCTTTATCCGTGTGTCTGTCTGTGTGTGCGTGTGTGTGTGATGGTGTGTGTGATGGATTTGTGTGTGTGTCCCCTAATAACCTCTAAAAGGCTGGAGCGATTTCAATGAAACTCGGTAGGTTCATAGCACTATTCAGGACGACCCCGACTGTGACCTTCAAATTTTGTTACGTCTCACCAATCCTACGTGGAGGCTGTGCGAAATATTTCACCAGCATTCTATATCTCCGAAACTATTTCCGATATCACCCTGGATTTTTGTACGGTGATAAAGGGAACTACTAGAATTTCACCTATGTGACTTTCGAAAACCTGGTAACTACAAAACCAACATGGCGGCCAAGCGAAGTTGCAACTTTTAAATAGACGTTTCTCGCGATTTAACCAACCAAATCAATGAAACATGGTACAGTATATGTGTATACACATTGTAATGCACCGACATCTAACTTCGTTCAATTGTTTACATAACCTCAAGATGGCGGCTGTGCGAAATATTTCACCGGCATTCTATATCTCTGAAACTATTAGCGGTATCACCCTGAAATTTTGTACGGAGATAAGGGGCACTACTGAAAGTTCATCTATAAGACATTCAAAAACCACTTAACTACAAAACAAACATGGCGGCCAAGCGAAGTTGAAAGTTTTAAATAGACTTTTCTCGCGATTTAATGAACAAACGCAATGAAACCTGGTACAGCGAATGTTTATACACATTGTAATGCACTGGTAACTAATTTAGTTCAATTGCTTATATAACCTCAAGATGGCGGCTGTGCGAATTTCGAAAATTAAGTTTTTATTTCTTGTGTTCTAATCATGCGATCGAAATCAACATTTGCATAATGAACATACATAATAATCATCATCTAATAGTACATAACTCTATGGCCTACATATATTAAAATCCAACATGCTGACCATCAGAAATATTTAGACGGTTCTCAATATCTATTAATCTACTACAGCAATCAAACTGAAATTGTGTAAGTGTATAGAAGCTATAAGCATAAGTTCGCCTATGGGACGTTCAATAACCTGGCGAGCAAAAATCCAACATGGCGGCGACTCGAAATTTAAATATTCAAATGGACGTTTCTTGCGTTTTAACCATCCGAGCGCAGTGAAAATTTATACGGTATATGCTTATACAAATTTTAATCGACTGGCATCTAATTCATTTAAATTATTTTCATATCCAGAAGATGGCGGCTGAGCGAAATTTTAAAATCCCGCTTTTATTTCTTGTGTCCTAATGATGCGATTGAAGTTTGAATAAAACACCTACACAATAATCTTCATGTAATAGTGCATAAATCTAAGGCCTATAATATAAAAATCCAACATGGTGACCATCCAAAATATTTAGACGTTTCTCAATATCTACGAATCTATTACAGCAATCAAACTGACAATTTGTATGTTGATAGAGGCAATTGATTTTAGTAGAATATATGAAAATAGGCTATTTAGTTCTTCACGGAACTACTTGTTGTTATTTTTGTTCAAATAACACACAATAGGCTGTTACGAGCGCTTTAAAATTAAAATGTATCATATTATCAACTAGTTATTCTTCAAATTCGATGCGTACAGATTGTCAACGGATGGCAAATGAAAGGATTCCCAAATAGAACAATCATGACATCTGGTGGAAAAGTTTCACATAATAAATCCCTTTACTGAACAGAGACAGTGGCATGTGCTTGCTGCGTCCATGACGTTCTAGTGTGTTAGAAATTGGAGTTGTGGATAATAAGGTACAGTGCAATCTATTTTGCAATATTCCGCAGTTTGTTTATGCAAACATTACGGACGGTGCACATTTTCTATGTCGGTAAATTATATAGGCTAGAGGCATGATGTGTTGAAAATTTCTGGACGTAGATTTCTTGCATATTTCATAGTATTTTCCTGTTACCGTAAAGGTTCGTGCTGATTTTGTCTTTGTGTTGGGGATTGTAACTACAATGGCTGATCGGATACCCTTTACATTGTGAACTTTCAATTCATGTACTGTAATTCATTGGTCCCTCAACTGTTCCATAATGAAAATCTTGAGCTCTGATTGGTGGAGAAACTGTATCATAATGAAAACTTGTACTATAATGACATATAGGCCTAATACTTACATTTTGCCAGGGTCGAACATAAAATATTTTATTAAACATTATTTCATAATATTGACGAGGCAGATTACACTATACATATTACCATTAGTCAATAAGGATAAAACTGTTACCAATTTAACAATGTTAACGTATACGCATTTTATGTTAACATAAGGACCAGGACTGTAAATCGATCGTTTGAAACCAGCTTAGGCAAGATGTCTCAAGGACCCTGCTCTCCAAGTGGAAAATCAAACCGTCCAGACGAAACCAAGCAGAAGTTAGTAACTAATTAGTCTCATAGTGGAAGGACAGTCAGGTTCCCAAATCGTTACGTTGACAACATTGTAAATTTTATTTCCTTGTGCTTTTTTTAATGTATTAATGTGGTACAATTTAAAGTGTCGTGACTATGTTACTGTAGTGGGAGTGGTGTAGGCGCCCATATTGGACAAAAATGAGAACTAGTTTTGAGACTCAAAATGCTGTAGTCTGTAAGTTTCTCTTTGGTTTTTGTTGATGAGTTTTTGGTGGTGTGCCAAGAATAAAATTATTCAGTGCTAAATAATATTTAAAAAAACAACGTTATCTCTACTTAGTATAAAACAAAGTCCCCGATTCATGGATGTCATGGGTAATCTCGAGAATCAATGGATCGATTTTGATGCAGGTTTCACCAATCTGTAAAGTATATATCGAGGAAGGTTTCTGTAGAAAATAATTTATTTATGATCCAAGGAAGCCAAGCAGTAACGATTTCAGTGAATAAGTCGAAAGAAACCCTGGCTTCCGTGCGCTCTTTAATCTTACGCTGAGCAAACCGTGAAAAATATCAATATACTATGAGTGTAAGAATTGTTCAGCATGAAAAGTCCTACAATAAAGTCCGCGAGAGCATTCTCTACCTTCAATACATCGCCCATTATAAGTGTTTTTACATTTTCATTTCTTCAAACAATCTCCAATCAATTACTGAGGCGACAGTTTACGAGCTAGCTAGGGGTGAGCCTATCACCCCAGTTACAACCTAGCGAGCGGGCGAGCCTATCACCCCAGATACAGCCAGCAGCAAACTGTCGAGTCTTGTTGAGTTAAGACTTCAGAGAAGAGTGGTTGTGTTTGGAGTTTCCCTGGAAGTGCAAATCGGCTTTTATTTATCTCGCCTGTGAACTTTTCGTTCCGCAAAATACACAGTCAAGTTAAGATTGGATGGAAGGGGGACTTGTGTTTCATGCACCTCACCATTCTTAAATTAGGCCTACGTCTGACAAGAATTTGTTGCACATGCATCTCCATGATAACATAATTAATAGTCCAGTCACTGACTTTAGCTAATCATGCCGAGACGTAAAACGGATATAGGTCGTAGTTCATTGACATCGAAAAAAAAAAACGCTTATCACGTAATGCATTCTTAACTGTTCCCGGGCGAAGCCGGGGGGGGTTGCTAGTTAATTTATAAGTGGTTTGCTGTTAACGCTATGTCAATAGGGAATCTAGCGACAGTACTATCTCCTTCCTGCCTGTCCGAGGAGAAGGACGTTTCCAGATAGTGCTAAGTACACTAATGTCCAAAAGTTAAGCATAATTACTAAACGAGGCCATACCGCCTGGTATGTATGTCAGACGGATTGCTGAACAAACGGAAGCTGAATCGCACACCATATGTCTCACAACTTGTCGAAAAAAAAAACAGTGTCAGGTTTTGATAGCTAAGGTTCACCTTTGGCAACAACTAACAAAACTTGGCAATGTCTTTCACAACCAAATATGCTGTTAATAGGGTGTATTGCTACCCCTAGCGGCCACACATGCTTCGCAGCGACGTGGTATGCTCTCTATCAATTGGTCCAAGAGTTCTTGTGGCAGTCGATCCCATTCCTCCGAAAGGGCAATGCGAAGGTCTTGGAGGATCCTTGATGGAGGCTGACGGGATACAATTCGCCTCTCCAATGCATCCCAGGCATGTTCTATAGGATTCAGCTCCGCAGACCTCACTGGCCAGTCCATGCGATGAATGTGTTCCTCAGCCAGAAATTCATCCACCAGAGCAGCGCGCTGCGGTCGGGCATCATCGTCCATTAAGAGGAAGTCTGGACCAACTGCACCTCTGAAGAGTCGAACATGTGGTCTCAGTACCTCATCCCTGTATCTCCGAGCGTTCACAGTGTTCCTCGGACCACCCATGAAGATGTCCAGATCCGTACCGCCATTCCCACACCATGACGCCACTACCACCATACTGGTCCTGTTCCACGATGTTCCTGTGGTTGTATCGGCTACCCGGTTCTCTCCAGAATAATGTGCGATGGGAATCGTTCTGCAAACTGAAGTGGGATTCATCTGTGAAGAGCACATGCCTCCATTCATTCATGGTCCAGTTTCGACGTTGACGGCTCCACAGTAAACGGTCCCGTCTCTGTGCTGCAGTGAGCGGGATGCACACCGCTCGACGTGTGGCAAACAGCGCTGTCGTTCTGAGCCTCAGGTACACAGTTGCCGGGAAACGTCAACCCCTGAGACGGCTGCAAGCTCCACCGAAAATTGTCTTGGAGGTGCACTCCGATTTCGTCAGGCGGTTAAGGCCAGATATCGGTCCTGCTGTGGGGTGGTTACTCTTGGTCGACCTGGTTTTTTTTATTAGCGTATGGCTTTTAGTGCCGGGAGTGTCCGAGGACATGTTCGGCTTGCCAGTTTTGTAGCTGCTTCGAGGCGGACACCCAATGGGTGAGCTACAAGTACCGTCGCGTGTGGCGTGTTGTCTGTGGAGGAAAGTTTGAATGTAAGGACAAGGAGTTGGAAGGTAGCGGCTGTGGCCTATAGTTAGGGACCAACCCTGGCATTTGCCTGGAAGTAAGATCGGAAACCACAGAAGACTATCTTCAAGGTTGCCGGCGGGGGGATTCGAACCTCCTCGCCTCCCGGATGTGAGCGACTGCCTGCAGTCATGCTGTAACGACCACGGCTAACTCACCCGGTGGTCGACCTGGTACTGGCCTACGATTAACATCTCCTGTGTCTGGAAATCGTCCCCAAAGCCTGGAAATGACACTTTGTGCACATTCAAGGATACGGCGACTTCGGTCTGTGTCTGGCCTGCTTCCAGGCGGCTGAGTATTCTACCCTGCAAAACGGGGTATAAATGGCGTCGTTGTGCCACTATGTTGTCACGTTCACCACGAGGTTACACTCCGCGTACTATAACAGGGCAAACACGAGTGAGGGAATATGGGGCGCAGGCACTGGCCGTGTTTACCTTGCGGTTACGTCGCTAGTCAAAGCAGGAAATACAGTACTCCTTTCCTATAGAGAGCGAACACGTAAGAAGGTTGGTAGGTATATATGTCGAGCGATTTGCGGTCTATTTCCTGTTGCCCAGCTTATTCGTAACTTATGCTTAACTTTTGGGCACAAGTGTAATTCAAAGCAACATTATAACATTGGTCAGTTGTTAGCAGAAAGGGAAGGTGTGGCATACCCCCATATGGATAACTACGAGATCAAAAACACACCACTGCACATGAACTTCTACATCGAGAATCTCTATGGTGGATATAAGCAATTGGGAGATACTCCAAACGACTTCCTGAATGTAAATTGTAAAATAATCCGAAACCAAACACATCCATCACTTGACAGGGTCTTCTCTAAACTCTGCAAGCAGCTGCTTCGGTAGCGTAGTTGGTAGCGTGCTGAGCTTCTATGCCCAAGATCGCGGGTTCAAACCCGGCCGAAGTCGTCGGATTTTTAAGAGCGTTAAAAATCCCTCAGTATGCCTTCCTTCAGAGGGAAAGTAAAGCCAGCGGTCCCATATCATAGATTTATGGCGTGTTAAAGAACCTTCCACTAATTACACCTGTGTGAAGCTAAATTATATATAGGTTAAACATTCGACAAACGCTCTTAGGTCCCGGCGATCGTGGCATCCGGTAATCAAGTTCTGAACTAGTAGTCGTTGACGGTGGCGTTTGGCGGCAAAAGTAGGAACTACTTGAAAAAATTCAATGTCTGCAGTCCTCACCTGAATTGAAAACAGATAACACACACTAATACAGTCATCACAATTAACACCGGTTATCAGACAGATTCTATACACACACAAAGTACACGGGGCTACATGACCGCGTAGTCGCAGCCCCTAAACTGAGGAACCAACCAACCAACTAAATTCCGCAAGGATACCGTCAACAGTGTCCTGGACAAGATTCCTCTCCATCAACTATATGACATGCGAAGACAGATTTAGTTTTATATTTGTTATGAAGTAATATCATTCTATTAGGACATTAACAAGAATTTAATTTAAATTTGAAAGGCTAATGTAAATGTAACAAACTTTTTTTTTTCTCAAAAAAATAAGTTGAAAGAGAAATTAAACACACAAACACAAGTTATAAGTAAAGCCCTGCGCGGATAACGGGTAAGCTGCGGATAGTTGTATACAATGTTGAACTGTTTTTAGCCTATTTTCAATTTTGAAAAAAATAGGCTTATGAGATCACCTTTTGTCCGTGTGTGTGTGTGTGTGTGTGTGTGTGTGTGTGTGTGTGTGTGTGTGGAGTGTGTGTGTGTGTCCCTAATAAATTCTAAACGCCTGGACCGATTTCAATGAAACTCGGTAAGTTCATAGCACTATTCCGGGCGACCCCGACCGTGCCCTTAAAATATTGTTACGTCTCACCAATCCAACATGGCGGCTGTGCGAATTATTTCCCCAGCATTCAATATCTCCGAAACTATTACCGATTTCACCTTGGAATGTATTACGATGATAAAGGAAACTACTAGAAGTTAACCTATGTGACTCTTGAAAAACTGGTAACTACAAATCCAACATGGCTGCCACGCGAATTTGCGACTTTTAAATAGACGTTTCTCACGATTTAACCAACCAAACGCAATAAAACTTGGTACAGTATATGTTTATACATATTATAATGTACCGACATCTAACTTCGTTCAATTGTTTACATAACCACAAGATGGCGGCTGTGCGAAATATTTCACTGGCATTCTATATCTCTGAAACTATTAGCGGTATCATCCTGAAATTTTGTACGGAGATAAAGGGCACTACTGGAAGTTCATCTATAAGACTTTGACTTTCAAAAACCGGTTAACTACAAAACGAACATGACGGCCAAGCGAATTTGGAAATTTTAAATACACCTTTCACGTGATTTAATGTTCCAAACGCAATGACATCTGGTACAGGAAATGTTTATACACATTGTAATGCACTGGTATCTAATTTAGTTCAATTTTTTACATAACTCAAGATGGCGGCTGTGTGACTTTTTTTTTTATATTTCTTGTGTCGTAATCATGCGATCGAAGTGAAAGTTTGAATAATGAACCTACGCAATAATTTTCCTTTAATGGTACATGACTCTATGGTCTATACATTTAACAATCCAACATGGCGACCATCCGAAATATTTAGACGGCTCTGAATATCTACGAATCTATTTTAGCAATCAAACTGATTTTTTTTATGTTCATAGGTGCTATGAACTTAAGTTCACCTATAATACTTTAAATAACCTGGTGATCACAAATCCAACATGGCGGCGACGCGAAGTATAAATATTCACATGGACGTTTCTCGCAATTTAACCATCCGAGTGCAGTGAAACTTGGTACAGTAAATCCTTATACGAATGTTAATCCACTGGCATCTAATTTATTTCAATTGTTTCCATAACCACAAGATGGCAGCTGTGCCAAATTTTAAAATCTCATTGTTTCTTCTTGTGTCCTAATCACGCGATTGAAGTTTGGATGCTACACGTACACAATAATCTTCATGTAGCAGTACATAACTCTAGGACCTACATAATTATATAAAATCCAACATGGCGACCATCCGAAATATTTAGTCGGTTCTCAATATCTACGAATCTATTACAGCAATCAAACGGAAATATTGTATGTTGATAGTGGCAATTAACATAAGTAGGATATATGAAAATAGGCTGTATAGTTCTTCACGGAATTACTTGTTTTTTATGTGTAACATCTTTTTCACTCGGTTGCTGGATATTTTTTGTGGGAGTGATTTTGAAAATTGGGACGGAAGTGGATCGGAACGATCTAGCTGGCAGTGGTGGATCGAACGGAAGTGTGCCCTCTGGCAGTGGTGGATCGAACAGAAGTGTGCGTCTTACATCGATCGATCCAGCTGGCAGTGGTAAGATCCAGCTGGCAGTGGTAAGAGGAAACAATGAGGAATGTATATGACATACTGAACGGTAAAAGCTCATGCGAACTCTGGTGTCTATGAAATTGAGGAAATATCGCTGACCCAATTGTAGATTTCCGACGAAAGACTCAGCATTTGCTCTTTGTTATTCTTGTATTTATATCAGTGTCATTTGGTACTGTCTTTGACCGTCTTAGTAGAGCAAACGTGCATGTCAGCGCCGGAATATCCCAGATATTAAAAGCTTTCATAGTATTCCTACATAACTGTTTTGATATCTTGGTAAGTTCCCATTACATTCTCCTTTATACTTTTGCTGTGGAATGCTTAGAGCATACAATAGGATAGAGAGTGCGCCCGCTATGCTTCTACCGGCCGATCGTGGTGTAATGTTTAAAAAATTAAATAGATATCTGTAAGAAGATATAATCCGGGAGGGCACCATTTTATAGGTCATACACTATGAAAAATATTTTAATATCCTGCACGAGAATACTCTTATCCCCAGGCGTGACGTGTCTCCGACACCAACCAGGACACTACAGTAAACAAAGTAGATTAATGTACGCAGTAGCATAACCACAATTCATCGTAATTCCACTTACTACTTTGTAGTACCAAGGGATGTAAATATAAATTGTATCAATAGTGCCGTCACAACAAGATACAATTTCCAGTTTCATACCATCATTCAAATACTCATTTTATTCTGTTTTCCCTTCTTAGAACAATTACGATGCAATAAAGAAGACAGAATGATTCAATCTATAACTTCCTTCACGTTTATCTTTCATATAATGTCTTTCATACAATAGCTTTCTTTTATCATCGCCAATAACCTCTCCTCTTTTTTGTTTAACGCTCATTGTCACTTTTATTCTATTGTATTTAACCGCCCTCTGAATAAAGAGGCTTTGTAGCCTCAGTGGCCTGTATAAGAGAAACAATAAATTCAAATAATTCAAATTCTGTCTCTGGCTTTTTTTTTAGAATAAGCACTCCTATTCCACTAGTTCAACTTACAACCACACAAGCACTAACCATTTTGCTTCCAAAAACTAGCAGTCTAGTTCAACCTTTCACCACAATCGCAAAGAATATGAAGCTAACCAAATACAGATATATCACTGCCTGTACGATTTCAGTAAATATAAGATTTCAGTGGGGCCAAATTAAAATCAGCTGATATTGGGCAAAACAAAGTTGTCTCCCATAAGAATAGCATTGTGAAGTGACTTGAAATCCCGCTTCAAGCGTATTCCTTGTGATTAACCGACTATGTCTGTTGAAGCTGGCGTTAAATACAATTCCTTCTGAATATTGCTGGTTTTTTATTTTTATTTTATTTTATTTATATATATATATATATTATGAAAAGTGTGAAGTATCATCACCATATGCGATATTTCGGTGAGTTGACATATCAATGTTGGAATGCATAAAATGGTGACGTGTGTATATGGTTAGGAAATTATAAGACGGTGAATACAATATGTTACGTGTAATTTTGAACCGTAATAAACTCGACAAAGCATAGGCCTACTAGTAACATGTATGACTCTATTATGTTGGTTATGCTTTATAAATCAAGAATGTTGGCCGATAATCACCCGATTGGATCCATTAACCTAATTATTATGACTATCATCAATGAAACTCAGTAATTCTTCTAGGTTTGTGCCGTGTCTTGTGTGGGGTTTCGCCTAGGACACCAAGCTGGCTCATCGGCGGGCTCTTGGTGTTTTAATTCACTGGCCGTGAAAGCCAATGTACCATCTTTTTGGAAGCCTACTTAGGGAGGTTGAGGCTGATTGAGCTTTTAGTTCTCGCAGTCAAGAGGTGCAGTTGCACGTTATATAAAGGAGATGGCGCGCAGTTCGCTACTCCAGTGGGGGTCCGTGCGGGGACACCAAGAGCCCGCCGATGAGTCAACTTGGTGTCCTAGGCGAAACCCCACACCAGATACGGCACAAACCTAGAAGAATTGCTGAGTTTTAATTCACTGGCCGTGAAAGCCAATATACAATCTTTTTATCAACAATGAAAATTTCAAAACACGATCATTTTATGCAGCTGATAACCTTTGTGGCCTGCCCGAAGAACCACCAGTAAACTTACGTTATAAATTTCACAGGCCTGCACAGTTAGTTTATACAGTATTACAGTTATGAATGATCATGATGATTGTTTTAAGGGGCCTAACATCTACATTATCAGTCACTATCAGACACTCGTCTCAAATTGTTTCTCTGTTAGGTAGTCAGCCTGAAGGCTGGTTGGATCCTCAAAAAGCACCACCATTACGTTATGTGAGTAGATACCCACAAAAACCCAAGGCAGCGCTATTTTGAGGCGTTCTAGGCAAGAAGAGGAGTGAGGTAGTTTGCCATTGCTTTCCTCACTGAGTCAGAGCTGTAGTCCTAACCCTATGAGTAGAACCTTTCACAGCATTCACAGGCACTGACTGTGCCCCAAATGCCATTACTAGGCACCACCCATACCTCAGTAGCTTCCATATAATCACAGCCATGAGTGAGACTGAGACATCGGTGAAAAGCCACCTTTTACTCTAGCCTGTGCCAACTGACAAATGCAAATGTACTGTATTCATCATGAGATGGCAAACATGTTTAACATGTCTAAATGTTCAGACTATATCAAACTACAATAAATGTGTTAATGAAGCCTAATGAGTAGTACCAGACAGCAAAAAAAACAGAATTACATATATTTCTATGCTTAGAATATATTCGACCAATAATATGATGAATAAATTGATTTCACATACAGTTCATCTCAATTTCATAATAGGGTAACATGTCAGATGTTACACATCATATGCGACTACTGTAAGGCTCGTATCTTTTTTATATATATATATAATTTTAGTTTTTGCTAAGTTCTGCGTATTTCACGTTTCTTGTTATGTCCCTATTTGCTATCTCTTAGATTGTATGAGAATAATAGGGAACTGCGAGAAGTCAGTCATGGAAATACCCTCAATTAGTGTTAACTTTTGCCAATGAAAAAAATCTTTATACCTTCGCTTACCTGAGTAAGCATGTGCTAAAATTAGCCACCCACTGTTTGACTTGCCGTTACTCAGAGGGACAAAACTCAGTCAACGTTGTCTTGCAATTCACGCAGCCTAGAAGAACGAATTTCTTCTGAAATGTCTAAATGTGTTGCTTCAATACTTCATCTAATAAATTAACAAGAACTAAAGAGCCTACTTTTCATGCCAATGATGATTTTAGAGTATATGAACCTATCTAGAATAATGACGAAATTAAGTTGGTAATATCGAAATGTCTAATTAGTTCGAAATATTCCTGGTATTATGTAGCCTAATAGACCACTACAGTTGACAGCCCTGGTGACTGAATATATTCTTAGTTCCATCTCTTAAGGTACAGAATACAAAATTTGGTTGAAGTCCAATGGACGTTACATGCAGTTAGACATTGGATCTATCAGCACGCGTAAAAGCATGTTGGCAACAATGCCAAGCGTGTGCTGGTTAGAAATAATCTGAAATATTATGATATATTGTTGTGCCAATTTAGGATGAAATCCATTTGTTAGTATAGAAGTTACATGTATTTTAAAATTGGACCTATCAGCAAGCACAGAATCATGTTGGCAGTACTGACTTATATTAATTACTCCAGATGAATCTGGAGTGTCAGGTGCTATACGTGTGCAAAGTATTGTTACGTGCCACCCCCCCCCCCCCCCCCTAGTGACACTTTTGTTAACTGGATTACGGTGGGTTGAAGCACAACACAGATTGTTCTTTTAAAGAAATAATTAACTTTATTGCGGCCAGAAAGATACACTACTCATCAACAAATACAAGAATTTAGAACATTACTCCAGTTTCCTCAAGTATCTTCCTTATGGAGCGCTCTTGCCCCCTTTCACTTATCAACAGACCACAGAAGTTAATCCGTTCTAATGAGTCTGGTGGTCTTGACAGAACTACATGCAACACTTCCTTATGTACACAAACTACAGTTACTTACGATAACCTTCTACACGCTGCTTCACTGTCCACAAACTGGGAAACAATGTCACTGGATTTCGTAACTCGCACGGCACTTCGCACCAATACTTCTGTCGCTCAGTGAAATCACACTCGCTCAAAACACAGGCAGTCCCCTGTATGCTTCTCACTCCCTCGCTGTCAAGAGAATCGGCTTCACAAGGGGTTTCGCAAATCACCACACTTCTGTCGCTCAGGATAAACGCTCGCACTAGCTCGAAAAACACAACACACACTGCTTGACAGGTCGCTCTTATATAGCAGGCCGGTGACTCAATAAATGCTTCTAGACCCATCCAGGGTTCATGGCTTCTCGAGGTTTCCTTCACTGGCTGAGTCACGAATATTCTGGACCATCCATTTTTCCTAGTAGTCCTGTTGCATAAGGTGCACGCAATACACTGAGGCAGAGCACAGCCCAGCCCGGGGGCAGTCGTGACTCATGCGGCGAGCGATGAAACAAACTCACAGCCGTAACACCACCCCCTTCCTAAATGGCTGATCATCACGATCAATCATTGGTCCGTCTGAGTCCCTCCGTAGGCTGCCAGGCGATCTCGATGCACGATCTTCATCTTCGCCCTCGGGTTCCGCTGGATCGTGTAGACGACATCGTTGATCCGTTTCACGACTCGGTACGGGCCCTTCCAGGACGTCTGCAGTTTGCGTGACAGGCCCTTCTTCCGTAATGGGTTGAAGAGCCAGACCAGGTCGTCCTCGTGGAATCCGCCGGCACCCGTCTGTTGGTCGTATAGGGTCTTCATTCGGTCGGTCTCGATCCGCAGTTTCCTCCTCGCGAACGCGTGCACGTCCTCCAGTTGGTCGACCAGTTCTTGACAATACTGGCTTACCGGGACCGGATCATTCCCAGGTCGGCCGAAGGCAAGATCGACAGGTAGACGGAGCTCCCTCCCAAACATGGCCCGGACTGGTGTGCACCCGGTGGCTTCATGCACGGCGGCACGGTAGGCCAGGAGAAATAGTGGAAGATATTTGTCCCAATCCCTCTGGTGCTCGCTGACGACTATTCGGAGATGGTTCTCGATGGTGCGATTGAATCGCTCTACCATCCCGTCAGACTGAGGGCGTAGCGGCGTTGTCCTTGTCTTCCGGATTCCCAGCAGCTGGCATAGGTTCTGGAACACCTGCGACTCGAAGTTCCTCCCTTGGTCGGAGTGCAGCTCCAGGGGTACTCCGTACCGGCTGACGAATTCCTTCACCAGGGTCTCTGCGATTGTCGCGGCTTCTTGGTTAGGGAGCGCATACGCCTCCGGCCATTTGGTGAAGTAGTCGCTGACGACCAATATGTAGTGGTTCCCTGCCTCGCTTAACGGAAATGGCCCAGCAACATCGATGGCCACTCTCTCCATGGGGCCGCCCACGTTGTAGGTCTTCAGTGGACCCCGTCGTCTTCGTCCTGGGCCTTTGCTGGCTGCACAATCGTGGCACCTCGCGCAGTGGTTCTCCACGTCAGTTCGGCATCCGATCCAGTAGAACCGCTCTCTCAGATTCTCCAGGGTCTTCTTTATCCCTAGGTGTCCACCAGATGATCCTCCATGGACTTCCTTCAGGACTTCCTCCGTCATAGCCTTTGGAACGACGACTTGTTCCCGAGATGTCTTCCCGTCGGTGCTCCCCCAGGTACGGCATATGAGGCCATCCCTCACAACCAGCGAGTCCCACTGCGCTCAGTAGTTCTTAAACTTTGGGCTGCAGTCACTCTCAATGTTCCACCCGGGTATGGGTACACAGGCCCTCTTCCATTCGGCTATCAGTCCCAGGTCATCATCTTCTGCTTGTGCCCGCGTGAAAGATTCGCGGCTCCAGCTCCCTTGAAGTTCCACGTTAGTCCTTCGGAACTGTATCCGGGTGTTCTCCTCCCTTCGGGCACAGAAGGTGCAGTTTTCAGGGCACGGTCTTCTTGACAGGGCGTCGGCGTTAGAATGCAGTTGGCCTTTCCTGTGCTGAATCTCAAAGTTGTACTGTTGAAGCCTCTCTAACCACCGCGCGAGTTGACCCTCGGGCTGTTTGAAGTTCAGGAGCCACCGCAGGGATGAATGGTCGGTCCTGATGAGAAATTCTTGCCCGTACAGGTACTTGTGGAGGTATTCAATGGTCTTCACGATGGTGAGCAGCTCCTTCCTGGTGACGCAGTAGTTCCTTTCTGGCTTTGACAAGACCTTGCTGAAGTAGGCCACTACTCCCTCCTCGCCGTCCACTACTTGCGATAGGATTCCCCCTATGCCAAAGTCTCTGGCATCGGTATCGACGATGAACCTTGTTCCAGGTCTGGGGTAGGCCAGCATAGGTGCGGTGCACAGAGACTGCTTGAGTTGTTCGAAGGCACTGTGGCATTCTGCTGTCCACGTGAAGTGTTGGTCCTTCTCAGTCAGTCGATGTAAAGGTTTGGCGATGTCGGCGAATCCTTTCACGAAGTGACGGCAATAAGTGCAGAGTCCCAGGAAGCTTCGTAGTTGGGACTTGTCCTTCGGAACTGGCCACTCCCTCACAGCTGCGGTCTTCTCTGGGTCGGTGCGCACCCCCTCCTCGGAGACGATATGCCCTAGGTACTGGACCTGCTTCTGGAAGAGCTGACACTTCTTGGGGCTCAACTTCAGCTGGGCAGCCCGTAGCTTCATCAAGATCTCCTTCAGGTTGCTGTAGTGCTCCTCGAAGCTTCTCCCCAGAACGATGACGTCGTCTAGGTAGACCGGGCAGGTCTTCCAGTGTAGTCCCCTCAGAATGGACTCCATTAGGCTTTCGAAGGTCGCAGGGGCGTTGCACAGACCAAATGGCATGACGGTGAACTTCCAGAGCCCGCTGCCCACAGAGAACGCAGTTTTCTCGCGGTCCTTAGGGTGGACCTCCACCTGCCAGTAGCCACTCTTCAAATCCATGGTGGAGAACCATCTTGACCCTGATATGGTGTCCAGGGTGTCGTCGATCCGGGGTAGAGGGTAGCTGTCCTTTTTTGTGACGTCATTCACCAGCCTGTAATCCACGCAGAACCTGGTGGAACCGTCCTTCTTCTTCACTAGCACGACCGGAGAACTCCAAGGACTATGTGATGGCTCGATCACTCCTTGCTCCTTCATCTCTTCTACCACCCGGTCGACTTCAGCTTGCTTGGCGAGCGGGACACGTCGGAATGGGGCCCTAATCGGTGCGCTGCCCCCAACGTCGATTCTGTGCTGGACCAAGCTTGTCCTACCGAAGTCTTTGCTCCCCACGGAGAAGATATCCTGGAATTCGCGTAGCAGGTCCTGAAGTTGGCGTGATTGCTCCTCGTCTAAATGGTCCTGGGATCCTTGGTACAGCTTCTGTAGTTCTTCTGGCAGGGCGCGTCTTCTTCGGTTGTCCGTCTGCAGGTGTCCGTCCGTCGTGTCTGTGATGCGGGCAATCCAGGTAACGGGCTCGCAGACTTCTAGGTTGGTGTCCCGGTGAACCGTAATGTCGTAGTCGTTCAGGTTGGACAGGCGGACGTACGGCCGAGACGTCGTGTTGATGAGGGTCTTGGCAATTAGCAATCCTTTTGTCTGGATGTCCTCATATTTTGGCTCGATGACAGCTGCCACTCCATCAGCAGTTCCGTCGACAATTACGGCAGCGCTGACCTCCGTCCTGGCGGGAACGATGACGTCCTCTCTCAGCCTTACTCGTCGTGCGGTGATGGCCTCGTGTGCTGGTTGCAAAGCAAGTTCCTCACCTCCGAAGTGCAGAGTGTTGGTACTCAGGTTCAAGATGATGTTCTGGTCTAGAAAGTCCAGTCCGATGATCACTTCGTTTGATACGTCAGCCACAAGCACTGGATGCTTTACCGCCCGTCGACCAATGACGAACTCCAGTGATGCTTCGCCATGTACCGGTGCAGTCTCTCCAGTCGCGGTTATTAGCTGGAGGTTCCTTTGTGTGGGTTGCACTCTCCACCTCGGGATCACGGTGGGATTAACGATGGTCCTCGACGCTCCCGTGTCGATCAGCATGGGCCAGCTCACTCCGTTGATGACTCAGTCGACCATCAGGCTGCTATTGTCCCTCCGTAACTTCGTCACACGAACTTGGACTGCCGGGGCTTGACGACTGTCACAAGCCAACCTTTGCCCCCCAAGGCTGGCTAATACTCGTTTCCCTGGGCCGCGCGGTTTTCAGACGACTGATTTCGCGTCGGATACCCTCGGCGGCGGCGATCACCGCTGTCCTTGCTCAGGTGGCCTTTCTTACCGCAGGTCCAGCAGGTCGGCAATCCTCTTCCGGGCCGCCTCTCCGGTTGTCTTCCAGCGGTGTCGTTGCCGGTGGCGCCGCGACTATCGAACAAACGGCTTAGCGCCTCCATCAATTCGTCGGCCAGGGGCTTGGTCTCGTTGGTTTTTACTGGTTCGTCGACGTCCACTTGACGCACCCGCGCGTGCATTCTAGATGCCTGTTTTGCCGTCTTGAACTCAAGTGCGTGGCTCAGCGCATCTGCCAGGGTCTTATTGCGCGCGAGTCGCAGCGCCTGTTGAGTGTTCGAATCCCGTAGCCCGTCGGATAAGGTCTGCGTCGCTATCTGTTCCAGAAAGTCGGCCGGCGCTGTTGGGTAGGCGAGCCTTACGAGGAGTGCGATGCCCATCTCGAACTCCTGCAGGGTTTCCGCGTTCTTTTGTACCCGGGTCCAGAGTTGCATCTGATAGGCCTGCTGAAGATGGCTATCTCCATACCGGGACTCCATATGGGCGATTAGTGAAGCGTAGTCCTGGGATACAGTCGGGATGGCCTGAAGGACGTTAAGAGCGTCCCCCCTCTGCGCTATAATGAGAGCTGTTGCGTTTTCCGTGTTGTTCCAGTTGTTTATGGAACAGGCTGCCTCGAACTGACGTAAATAGGTGCTCCACGGGACCTTTCCGTCGAAGGTTGGGGGCGTCACTCTGCTCTGACCCGTTCCTTATATTCCCGGTGTACCTGTGGGCGGGCGTCGGCGCAGCTCGGCAACTTCCTCTTGAAGAGCGTTAAATCTCGCTTCCATCCCCGTCGGCGGGCGTTGGTTCAGCTCAGCAATTTCCTTTTGTAAAGCGTTGAATTTTTCTTCCACCCCCGCCAGTGGGCGTTGGCGCAGTTCGGCAACTTCCTCTTGTAGAGCGTTGAATCTCGCTTCCATCCCCGTCAGTGGGCGTTGGCGCAATTCGGCAACTTCCTCTTGTAAGGCGTCGAACTTCTTTTCCACTGCTGCGACTTCCTCACGTAGGCCATGTTCTAATTTCTTTGGCTCTCCTCTAGTTTCGTCAGCAGATCCTCTACCAGATTTTTCTGGCCATCCAGAAATTTGGCGGTTAGGCCCTCTGCTAACTTATTCTGGCCGTCCTTCAGGTCCTCTGCTAACTTATTCTGGCCGTCCTTTAGGTCCTCTGCTAACTTCTTCTGGCCGTCCTCCATCTTCTTCTGGCCGTCCTCCATCTTCTTCTGGCCGTCTTCCATCTTGGTTTCCATGCCGCTTAACTTTTCTAGCAATGCTGCCAATTGCGCTTCCATTTTAGATGCTTGTCTTGTAAAGGGCATGCACTCACAGGAAAAATTAAAAAAAAATGACCTGCTCGGGTTTTGAAACCAGGACCGTCAGGTGTTGTGCTTGTGTTTGAGTTCGTAATCCGGCTTCTGACACCAGTTGTTACGTGCCACCCCCCTAGTGACACTTTTGTTAACTGGATTACGGTGGGTTGAAGCACAACACAGATTGTTCTTTTAAAGAAATAATTAACTTTATTGTGGCCAGAAAGATACACTACTCATCAGCAAATACAAGCAATTAGAACCTTACTCCAGTTTCCTCAAGTCTCTTCCTTATGGAGCACTCCTGCCCCCCTTTCACTTATCAACAGACCACAGAAGTTAATCCGTTCTAATGAGTCTGGTGGCCTTGACAGAACTACATGCAACACTTCCATATGTACACAAACTACAGTTACTTACGATAACCTGCTACACGCTGCTTCGCTGTCCACAAACTGGGAAACAATGTCACTGGATTTCGTAACTCGCACGGCACTTCGCCACAATACTTATGTCGCTCAGTGAAATCACACTCGCTCAAAACACAGGCAGTCCCCTGTATGCTTCTCACTCCCTCGCTGTCAAGAGAATCGGCTTCACTGGGGGTTTCGCAAGTCACCACACTTCTGTCGCTCAGGATAAACGCTCGCACTAGCTCGAAAAACACAACACACACTGCTTGACAGGTCGCTCTTATATAGCAGGCCGGTGACTCAATAAATGCTTCTAGACCCATCCAGGGTTCACGGCATCTCGAGGTATCCTTCGCTGGCTGAGTCACGTTTATTCTGGACCATCCCTTTGTCCTAGTAGTCCTGTTGCAAAGGCGCACGCAATACACTGAGGCAGAGCGCAGCCCAGCCCGGGGGTAGTTGTGACTCATGCGGCGAGCGATGAAACAAACTCAGAGCCGTAACAGTATAGAGCTGTTGGCTTGCATACTTTCTGATATATTGATATTAGAGTAAAATATATATACAGCATTTATTAACAGTTGGCAGCCCTGATTGCTCTTAAGAATACTTATAGTCATATCTGTTATGTAACACATAGCACATACGAAATTTGGTTGAAATCCAACTGATAGTATAGAAGTTACATGTATTTAAAAATTGGTCCTATCAGCAGGCTTAGAATCATGTTGGTAGAACTGAAGTATATAAGATACTCCAAATTAATCTAAAATGTCAGGTACTATACGTGTGCATAGTTTAAAGCTGTCGGCTTGCATACTTTCACATATATTGGTATTTGGATGAAGAAAATAGAGAGAGAAATTACTAACAGTTGGCAGCCCTGGTGGCTCTTAAGAATACACTCAGTCATTATCTGTTTATGTACACATATTACATACAAAATTTGGTTGAAATCCAATTAATAGTATAGAAATTATATGCATTTAAAATTTGGACCTTTCAGAAGGCTTAAAATTCTTTTGGCAACACTGTCATATATGGTCTCCTGGAAATTAAACTGAAATAATATTATCTACGTGTGTGCCAATTTTGGAATAGTTCCCATGCATACCTTCCATGATATCCAACATGGAGCTCAAATTTCTAGTGCGTTTTTTCAGCAGTTGGTAGCACTGACATCATTTTCAAATATGGGCTTGAGAAATTCCGGTATACATCTTTACTCATACTAAATTTGGTTTCGATTGCTGCAGCCGTTTAGGAGTTGATAGGGGGGACACACACACAGCCAGACAGACAGAAGGACAGACAGACATTTTCCCGGATCGATCTCATAAGTCTACTTTTTCCTAATTATTGCAAAATGTGAAAAGTAGGCTAAAAATTATTATTGTAATATCAGTGGATTTGGATAACAAATGTGCGGATGCCGGGCGGATGCGGATAACGTTTTGTTTATCCACGCAGGGCTCTAGCTTATAAGTGAACACACACCCAAATACACGGGGCTGATAACGAATATATTTCAAATCCCTAAAATGAATTCATTAAAATTAAAATAAAGTATATTACACCTTATGGTATTTGAAGCCATTTAGGAAAGTAAATAGAGACTAAGATAACTGCTCTCACCAGAACACAGCGCAAGACACCATCAGATAAGTAGCCGGTACGTATTGCAACGTTTCGTAGCTAGTGCACAGCTTGGCCCATGCTTGGGTGACATGTTGTAACGTTTCATAGCTCGTGATATAAAATGAGTGCAGTAAATAGCTCGGTTAATAGGGCGCCAATCTCCAACAGACGGTTGTGAGATAAATTTATATTTATTAAATTGAGATTCTTTACTTTCGGGGGAGGGGCAGCAGAGGCTAGCTGTAAAACACCTTATTCTATTATCTTGACCTCTGGGAAGTCTAGCATTGAGTAAATCTTGACAGAAAGTCATAGATTGAAAAAATAATTTATTAAGAACACAGGATGAGATGAATGACGTCTTGCGACCTTCCAAACAGATAAAATAAAAAGGGGAAGTTATTTCTTTAAATTATTGAAGTTAATAGTATTTACGTCCGACTTGCAATTGACAAATGTGCATGAGCTCACCGGGTTGTAGATCTTCCTGGGCGATGTTGGCGGAGGTATCTCGTTCCTGAAGTAGACATCTCGAGTGGTCTTCCATGGTCCCAAGTACCAATCCTACCTGATCAAGCTATCTGCCCACTAATTGCACAGATACTGTTGCCTAGCTGAGTGAATGGAATGGTTTCACTCGTCTTCGATATTCAGCGCAATGCTGGAAATATCCTAGCTAGATCTCCACTGAGTTTACTAGTTGAACTTAATGAACTTTGGTAGTTGAATCTCAACAAGTGAGGTCCAAGTTTAGAATTTGACGTGCTTTCAAGTGACAACATAATAATATTCTTCCTGTCCATACAGCACTGTCCCGGCTTATATATGGCAATTATATCTCCCACCAGCAGTAGGGGATCTGCCAATTGCAATATCAAAGTATTGTCTCCAGAAAGTGACGCTCCTTCCTATTGGCCGAAGTAAGTCCTTTATAATGCACCAAGTGGCTATATTGGTGTGAAGGTCTCTCCCCCAGTGACACACTTCCATATTGGTGTCATGTAGCGGTATCTTCCTTAAAAATCACAAGGTTGCAGTTTTCTCGTCGTAAAACAATTTATTCTAAAAAGCTGTAGGGTCCATTGTTCTGACATCTTTTAGAATTAGCTTGCTGGCTACCGAGGGTCTTGGTTGGGACTCCCTTTCCACTCTTCCGGCCTCTTCATAAGCTGTTTATGACGGGTCGAGCGGTATCTATTGTCAGTTGTTAGTTCCACAAGTGAGCTCAAGAAATATATATATATTGGGGGAGGGGTTGTAAATTTACGGTTTGAAATCTCGGGTCGACGTCTAATTACAAGAATGGATGAAAATGAACATATGATTTTATATTACCCTTAAACACAATAAATATATGCATGCACTATCGTTGCAATTGCACATCAATATATTACTCTTAGTTCAATTGTTTTGTGTGTGGTGTACAAACACCACAATCGCCCCCGTGAGTCGACGAATAAATTCCCAATTTTGAGAATGACTCATCCCCTGAAAACAATTACACAACACTTAAATAAATATACACAATACACTTAAATCTTCAAATCAACAACACATTTAAAATGTCATTTCTTTCAATGTTTCCTGTTATCCAGTTTGTCTGAACTTATTTCGCTCTTAGGGCGTTCTTTATGACATACAACATTTCAACTGTAGAAGGTTGAATTTTACACGGATAATTGCACACGCATACACACGCAAAGTGTTTGCTCTTACAAAATGCAATTGCAAGTCGGAGGATAAGATATGTCTTCTGCCTTGTGTAACACCATCTTTCAACAAAACATGACTCTTCCCAGTAGTCACTACTTACAGAAAATTTATTCTTAACAAAACTTCATGGTATCAAAATTAGACAACTTAGCGACATAGTGGTACACTGTATCTTACCAACTACCTGCGCTCCTACCAGCCTTATATATCCTTACATTATTTCAATGCGTAACCATTACTGTTATTCTAACACTATTATTATAATCATCCTACACAATCTTACTCACAAATCTAAATAATATTCACACACTGTATCTTAATCATAATTATTTGAAAAACACCCTCAATTCTCCTCCACCTCATCTAATTACTGTCATCGCTTCTAACATAACTTCAGAGTTCAGTAGCTCTCAATGCTTTCTCTCTCAAACTACTGGTAACCCGCTACTCAATTTAAATTTCACACGAATAAGTCGTATTTTATTTACCTCTTTCTCTTCCTTGAATCCTACCACCTTTAACTCAATTAACTTCGAATTTTAACAAATTCATTTCAATAACTTCTAAATATTATCCCAACCATCTATTATTATTATTATTTCTACATTCATTTCACCGCATAAGTGGGACATATCAACATATCGTCGGCTTGTTTGCAAGACGGTATGGCTAATTCTCTTAAGGTGGCACATTGAGAAACGAGCGAACAATGGAACAGGTCTCCAAGATGACGGCCTTCTGCATGGTGATATGTAGACCAGGATGTATTCCCAATATTTGTAGATTGCGAGCCAATTATTTGGGGATGATGCCGGTAGAAGAAATTACTATGGGCAGAACCACTACACTTTCCTGTCTCCACATTTGCCGTATTTCCTCAGCCAAAGGCAGATATTTGGTGATCTTATCGCAGCAGGTTTGTTGCAGATTATGGGAATTGGGCACTGCAATATCAATTAGGAAGGTTCTCTCCTGCACCTTGTCCACAAGAACGATATCTGGTCGGTTTGCTGGTATGGTTTTATCAGTAATAACTGATCGGTCCCATAACAACTTGTGACTGGGATTTTCCAAAACGGCGTCAGGAACATACTGATAGTAAGGCAAAATATTATCAGATAATAAATACTTTTGAGCAAAGTGTTGGTGCATTATTTTGGCCACTTGGTTGTGCCTTTTCATGTAATCAGTACAGGAGATTGCTTGGCAGCCTCCTGTGATATGTTGAATTGTTTCCGGTTCTAGTTGGCATCTTCTGCATTTATCATCCTGAATATTTGCCTTAACTATATATTTCAGGTAGTTTTTGGTAGCCACAACTTGATCCTGGATTGCAACCATGAATCCTTCAGTCTCAGTGAATAGGTCCGCATGAGTCAACCAGCTGTTCGACGCATCAATGTCGACATGTTTCTGGTTGAGATCATACGGGTGACGACCGTGCAGAGCTTTCTGCGTCCACTGCTGAAGCTTGGTGGCTGAACATTCCTCATCAGTGGCTAACTGTATATCCCTTACGTGAAGAAGATCCAGCGGTGTGCACTTGTCATCTGCCTTCACAGCGGCTTGATGTATGGGAGAGTCATGTCTTCCCAGAAAATATCTCTGAAGGTTCCTCACTTGCCTTGCATGCAATTGGATAATGTCCGCGAGCCCTCGTCCACCTCTTTGACGCGGGATTGTCAATCGCTCAACAGCTGACTTAGGGTGGAGACATCTGTGTTTTGTTAAGATGGTACGTGTCCTAATTAGGATGTTCTCCAAGTCAGTCTGCGTCCATTTGATAATACCGAAAGTATATGTCAGAGCAGGAATAGCATAGGTATTAATAGCCTTAAAGGTGTTCTTTCCATTCAACTTTGATTTTAAAATCTTGTTAAGGCGTTGATTGTAGATAGCTATGGTTCTATCTTTAATACCTTTATGATCAATTCGATTAGATTGGAGGAGACCAAGATATTTGTAGGTCTCATTACCTTCCATAGGCTTTATGAAACAACCGTCATCAAGTTGAAATGCTCGGGCCTCTAATTTTCCACGCCGAATGGTGAGGGTGCGACACTTATCTAATCCGAAGGACATTCCAATATCAGAAGAAAATGAAGCAGTAATTGCAATTAGATTGTCGATGTGTTTCTCAGAGGATGCATATAGTTTAATGTCATCCATATACATCAAATGAGAAATTTTGTATTTGACTATACCATGGTGCTTAATTGGAAAACCACACTTTGCATTGTTCAGCAATGAAGATAGTGGATTGAGCGCCAAACAGAACCATAGAGGGCTCAAGCTGTCACCCTGAAAGATACCTCTTTTGATTTGAATAAATCCCGATTCCATACATGTGTCTCCATTAGACATTAATAAATTGGTCCCCCAACGGGACATCATATGTTGTAGACTTATAATGATGGCAGGATCAACTTTATATATCTTCAGGATTTGGATTAACCAGGAATGTGGCACTGAATCAAAAGCTTTCTTGTAATCAATAAAGGTCATGTAGAGGTTACGCATCATCTTTCCTGCTTGTTCCATAGTAACTGCATCGATTACAAGTTGCTCTTTGCAACCTTCAGACTTCTTCATGCACCCCTTCTGCTCTTCAGCCAGGATGTTATTAAGATTTATGTGTTCACAAATCTTACGTGCAATGCAAGATGTAAATATCTTATACAGGGTGCACAGACAGGTGATAGGTCGATATTTGGAAGGATCATTGGTTCTATCACCTTTTGGCAGAAGGTATGTTTTACCTCGCATCAAGTAAGAGGGGATAAGCTGTGGATTTTGGATGAAATCTGTGTAGCAGCGGGCAAGATGCTCATGGGTACAAGTGAAACGTTTGATCCAAAAGTTGTGGAGGTTGTCTGGTCCTACCGCTTTCCAATTTTGGGTCTCCTTAACCACACGGGTCACATCTTCAGTTGATACCGAAGAGTCACTCATCGTGTCAATTTCTGACATTCTCTCCTCCTCCTCCGTAATCCATTTAGCGCTGCTGTTATAATCTCCAGCATTCGACCATAGGGATGACCAGAAATTCTCTACCTCTTCTTTTTGCGGTGAACTGTCCGTTTGAGTTCCAGGATCGTCAAGATTCCTATAGAACCGTTTCTCACTGGTAACAAATAGCTTGTTCTGTTGCTTTCGTTCGTTCGATTCTTTATATCGACGTAATCTCTGTGCCTTTGCCTCAAGTTGTTGCTTTAATGTGTCTAGGATCTCAAGGGGGCTACAGTTCGGAGGATTATACTTTGCATGTTTACTCTTCGTATGGCTCAACATTTTAACACATTGAGCAACCTTCTTACTTCAATTGCCTGCAACATACTGATGCATTCTTCCGATATTTGCTCTTAGTTCATCAACAGACTTTCGTAAACGTATCTCCCAAGCTGGCATCATCTTCTGTCGACCTGACGTATATTTAGGTCGCCATAATCTACCTCCTGTCACTCGTATCACAGCTATCGCTCCAGCGTAAATTGCAGTCTGAACATGGTTGAAACAATATGATTTCTGGGACAGATGCTGAGAGAGAATGTCGTTCATTGTTACAACAGCGGTAGCAAGTTTCTTAGAGCAATGTTGGTTCGTGATCATGGGCCGCTCTATTGGATCAGTCCCTTCAAATTCTATTATTATTATTATTATTATTATTATTATTATTATTATTATTATTATCATTACTTTTATGTGTGCCGTACAACAACACAACACACCATCAACTCGCTATCGCTCATCATCAGTAACATTTACAAGTGGTTTAACTAGGTATTTGGCCTTGCAATATATTTGGCTAAGTTCCAAAACTTGCGTATTAAGATCTTGAAACTATAACTTGGATCATCTCTTGGGTGTACTCCCTCATTACTCTGTTTCCTTGTGTGCATACATTCGCTATTTTTATACTTCAAAACTCCCAACCTCTACGAGTACTTTTCGTATTCACGTAGACACCACAAAAACCTCCTCAAAACTTCCAACATCTACGAGTACTTCACGTATTCACGTAGACACCACAAAAACCTCCTCAAAACTTCCAACATCTACGAGTACTTCACGTATTTACGTAGACACCACAAAAACCTCCTGCTCAGAGTTATTAATCTCCTCTGGCATACTTACTTCTGCAAAACCTTCCTCCACCATAACTTCATTTGGCCACTTACCAACCTGAAACCTCATTGCTCAACGGCATTAAAACTCGCTGGCATCCTTACTTACTACCTCAGTCACGTCATTTACGTGAAATTTACACACACACACGTACATGCATACACACACATCCATCTCCAAGTACCAGATGTCCTATAATTTAATACTTCCTTATTTCCATCAGATGTTGGTTATTTCAGACCAAGCCTTACCATCTATCACTACTAAACCATTTCTAAATATCTCCAACTGTAGTCACTGATGACTTCGCTGTCCTCAAATGAAATTTCTTTACTGCACATCAATACTTACTTCAATTCATTAATTTTATTCTCGCTGTATCACATCATCTTAAATCATTCACGAATCTCTACATTATTATTATTAGCATCATTATGGTTGTCATAATAGTTCTTATTTTCATTAGGTTACTTACCACTTCTCTTATTACTTTCTCAGATATCCTTAGGATACTTACTTCTGCAGACTATGCACATTTTAACACAGTATATAATTATATATCGATAAGCGGTTCACCGTCTTTATCTAGTTTATAAGCGTAAGCTTTTATTTGCTGCTCCCTCACTGTTTCATACAACTCTGAACTGTTACAAGATTTCAGGCTTCAAAAATCTACCAAAATTTTAATCTACGCCCCCCACACTTCTATTTAAACAATGAGCTAACATGCTCCACTATCTTAATCGCTATTAATACTCTTTACCTCCTTATTGTAGTATATATACTTTAATATCTACGTCATATCTCCCTAATTTAATTACATTAAATAAATACACTTTAACTACACGACTAAGTCTCCGACCTATCTTTACACTCCACTATTCGTTTAAGATTCCTTGTTCTATTGCTCTCATTTCTTTCTTTCTCCCTGGATTAATTGTTACTCTTTCTTCTCTTCTCATAATAATAATCTCTACTTCCTCATTACTAGGCCTATATTTATATATAGTAAAGCTACTCTTAGTCTCTCCTCCTAACGTTTCACCTAACATCTCTACTTCTAATCTCCATTCCAAACAGTAATCTTCATCCTTATCTTTATATCTCTTTCTAATCTCATCTAACAATGTGACCTGGCTTTTCCGCTTTGTCCTGCTCCTACCGATTTTAACTTCCGTCATCTTCTTTCCTCGTTCACTGAAATCTACCTGCTGGCTTTGTGCTAACACACGCATCTCCATCTCAGCTAAGTTTACGTAACTAGAAACTACCCCTACTTTAGGAAGACTTTTCCTAATGTCCTGCTCTATTTCCACTATCCTACTTTCAACATTTACTCTAACCTGATTGTTCTCCTCTTTAACAACTTCCTGGATTCTACAATCCTGAGGACCTATTGTTTTCTCTACCTCCCATATTTCTACTCCTAACTGTTCTTCAAACATATTCTTCTCTCTCATTCTCTGATCTATCATCTCTTCCTCCAGGTCCTCAACTCTCTCCTCTAACTGTTTATTAGGGTTACATAATTTGTCATGACCTATATCTACTTTCTGCTCTACTTCTGATGTCATTTCAGCTAATCTTTCCTCCTCCTGCTTCTGTATTTCTAATCTACTCTCGTCTTCATTCACTTCCTCCCTTTTCTGTTCTACCTCTTGCTCTTTCTCACATAAACTACTATTGACTATTTCTAGCTTCTTATCTTCTTCTCTTTCCTTGTCCAGAACTTGCCATCTATGGTTGAATTCGACATTCTGTTTTATTAACGCCTCCAATGCTAGTGTATTTTGGTCTAATTTCTGGTTAACTTCTGTTTTATTTTGATCTAGCTCATGTTTTATTTCTTTAATACTTTGATCTAGTTTCTGGCTGTTTTGGTCTATTTTCTGACTTAATTTTTGATTGTTCGCGAGCATCTCTCCCATCATCTTTATTAACCTTTCTTCCAATGTATCTGATTCTATATTTATGTTTTTGCTCTTTTCTAGGTCTTCCGCGCCCCCCATCGTACTATTCTGTGATTCAACCAACTTGTCTACCTCGCCGCAACTCTGAACATTGTCACTCCCGCTAGCTAAGTCTTTCTCCACTACCTCTGCCTCGGTACCTTTAACTATGTTACCACTACGTAACGTCATCATCTCGTTCTCATCTCCCATGATTCACTTTATATAAGTTACTTTATTATTATGAAAATCAATTACTTTTATTTCCAAATGCAATTTACTAATTTTATTTATTTCTTTAAGGTGTTTTATAGCTTTCGAGCTCCACGTTGAAGTGCCATGTTGTAACGTTTCGTAGCTAGTGCACAGCTTGGCCCATGCTTGGGTGACATGTTGTAACGTTTCATAGCTCGTGATATAAAATGAGTGCAGTAAATAGCTCGGTTAATAGGGCGCCAATCTCCAACAGACGGTTGTGAGATAAATTTATATTTATTAAATTGAGATTCTTTACTTTCGGGGGAGGGGCAGCAGAGGCTAGCTGTAAAACACCTTATTCTATTATCTTGACCTCTGGGAAGTCTAGCATTGAGTAAATCTTGACAGAAAGTCATAGATTGAAAAAATAATTTATTAAGAACACAGGATGAGATGAATGACGTCTTGCGACCTTCCAAACAGATAAAATAAAAAGGGGAAGTTATTTCTTTAAATTATTGAAGTTAATAGTATTTACGTCCGACTTGCAATTGACAAATGTGCATGAGCTCACCGGGTTGTAGATCTTCCTGGGCGATGTTGGCGGAGGTATCTCGTTCCTGAAGTAGACATCTCGAGTGGTCTTCCATGGTCCCAAGTACCAATCCTACCTGATCAAGCTATCTGCCCACTAATTGCACAGATACTGTTGCCTAGCTGAGTGAATGGAATGGTTTCACTCGTCTTCGATATTCAGCGCAATGCTGGAAATATCCTAGCTAGATCTCCACTGAGTTTACTAGTTGAACTTAATGAACTTTGGTAGTTGAATCTCAACAAGTGAGGTCCAAGTTTAGAATTTGACGTGCTTTCAAGTGACAACATAATAATATTCTTCCTGTCCATACAGCACTGTCCCGGCTTATATATGGCAATTATATCTCCCACCAGCAGTAGGGGATCTGCCAATTGCAATATCAAAGTATTGTCTCCAGAAAGTGACGCTCCTTCCTATTAGCCGAAGTAAGTCCTTTATAATGCACCAAGTGGCTATATTGGTGTGAAGGTCTCTCCCCCAGTGACACACTTCCATATTGGTGTCATGTAGCGGTATCTTCCTTAAAAATCACAAGGTTGCAGTTTTCTCGTCGTAAAACAATTTATTCTAAAAAGCTGTAGGGTCCATTGTTCTGACATCTTTTAGAATTAGCTTGCTGGCTACCGAGGGTCTTGGTTGGGACTCCCTTTCCACTCTTCCGGCCTCTTCATACGCTGTTCATGACGGGTCGAGCGGTATCTATTGTCAGTTGTTAGTTCCACAAGTGAGCTCAAGAAATATATATATAATGGGGGAGGGGTTGTAAATTTACGGTTTGAAATCTCGGGTCGACGTCTAATTACAAGAATGGATGAAAATGAACATATGATTTTATATTACCCTTAAACACAATAAATATATACATGCACTATCGTTGCAATTGCACATCAATATATTACTCTTAGTTCAATTGTTTTGTGTGTGGTGTACAAACACCACAGTGTTGACCATTTAACTACAATGACTTAGGCTATTCACTCCAAAGAAGCAAGTATGGAGATCAATCACCAATTCCAGTATTTAAACAAAACTTTACATAGACCACAACTAACAAATATTGACGAGTTGAATTATCTCAACTCATACTGCAACTAATTATGTGTACACATTGTAAATATTTTTAGCCTATTTTCATTTATGCTTATGAGATCACCTTTTGTCCGTGTGTCTGTGTGTGCGTGTGTGTGTGTGTGTGTAAGTTGGTGTGTGTCCCCCCTAATAACTTCTAAACGGCAGGAGCTATTTCAATGAAACTCGGTAAGTACATAGCACTATTCCGGTCAACCACGACCGCGCCCTTCAAATTTTGTTACGTCTCACCAATCCAACATGGCGGCTGTGCGAAATATTTCACCAAAAAACTATGTGGATGGTTGTTAGTAGAAACAAAGATGAAATTCAGGGAATTCTTACACTTGGTAATGAAAGAATTGGAAGGGTTTCATCATATAAATATTTAGGATATCAAATCAATGATAACTGGGACTTAAATCAAGAAATTCGCTGTAGAATTGAGCAGGCCAGAAGTTTTCATGAAAATGAGAAAATTTTTGATCTGCCGTGATTTAAGTCTGTCATTACGCACCCGACTGCTTCGATGCTACGTTTTTTAGTGTCCTGCTCTATGGAGTTGAATCATGGACACTTACCGAGGTTTTAAGTAAGAAACTGACAGCATTTGAAATGTGGACGTATCGCAGGATTTTAAGGATATCATGGACAGCTAAAGTCACAAATGTGGAAGTACTGCGGCGTATGAACAAAGACTTGGAAATTCTCAGTATGATCAAAAGGAGAAAACTAGAATACTTTGGTCATTTTATGCGCAACAACAAATACCACCTCTTGCAATTAATTATCCAAAGGGAAGATTGATGGCATTAGGGGTCCAGGACGCAGACGAATGTCCTGGCTAAAGAACTTAAGCCAGTGGTTTGGACTTAATACAGTGTCACTGTTTAGAACAGCTATGGACAAACAGCAGATCATGCTACTGATCGCCAATGTTCTTGGAGGACGAGGTACTTGAAGAAGAAGAAGAAGAAGAAGAAGAAGAAGAAGAAGAAGAAGATGATATGAAAGTAGGCTCTATAATTCTTCACGGAACTACTTGTTACTCATACTTTCTGACATAAATTTTAGGGTCTAAGTGTAATGGATCTGATGATAATCGCTTGACGATCGAAACTTGTCATCCGTGTATTTGTTAATCTCATGTAATATTTTTCAGGATTAGGGACTAACCCACTTCTTTCGGGGAAAATCGTGTTGACCGACTGAAAAGCATCAAACGTTCGTATATTAAACCGATGACCTTGAGGTTATTCGATCATCTGATGATAGAGAGGAAAAGTGAAGGCAGCAGGTAGTGAGTGTGTGAGTGTGTGGCATGCGATCGGACCAGAGCGTCGCTCCCTGGGCCTAGGCGAGTGGTGGGGGGCTGGGTGAAGGGGAAGGGGGCCGGATGGCTCTGATGAGAGACAGGATACCTTCCCCTTCCCCTCCCAGCGCTCACTCACGCACACCGCCCCCGTCCACCTGCGCAAAGGGGATTCCTCAAGGAGCCCATCTTGGACCTCATATACCTTGACTATTGCGCTACTCAAGTACCATCAAATATAGTGCTGCTATGTTTATGGTGAATAAGGCTTCTTGGTTGGTTGGTTGGTTGGTTCCTCAGTTCAGGGGCTGCGACAACGCGGTCATGTAGCCACGTGTACTTTGTGTGTGTGTAGAATCTGCCTGATAACCGGTGTTAATTGTGATGGCTGTATTAGTGTGTGTGATCTGTAATTCAGGCAAGAACTGCATCAATTTCAAGCAGTTCCTACTTTTGCTATCAAATGCTACCGTCAAGGACACCTAGCCACGAACTTGGCTACTAGATGCCACTGCACCTGGCGATGATCGTTGGAACTAGTAGAGCGTTAATCAAATCTAATTTATAAATTTAGCTTCACACAATTGTAGTTAGTGGAAGGCCATAAATCTATGACATGGGCATGGCGGCCTTACTTCCCCTTTGATGCTACTGTTGTTGTTTCATATAGCGCCCTGAGACATCGAGGTCACCAGGCCAGTGTGTTTGAGTGTGTGTCAGATGCGCCCAGGGTGGAAAAACGGCTGTTATTATTATGTATTATGTTTTATACAAATGAAGGTTTTTTCTATTAGATCGTTTATTGCAGAAATAGCGCAAGCCTTATAGATGGAAGTTAGAGAATGACCACAGTGGGACTCGAACCCATAGTTCCGGCTTTGTACGCCGATGCTTCGACCACTGAGCTATAGGGCGACACTTTAATTCTCACTTGTCAATTTTTTTCTTTTTTTCTTAGTCGTGTTACCCTCCAGGGTTGGCTTTTCCCTCGGACTCGGCGAGGGATCCTACCTTTACCACCTCCAGGGCAGTGTCCTGGGGCTTTACTTCTGGACGGGGGATACAACTGGGGAGGTGGGACGAGCACCTCGCCCAGGCGGCCTCGCCTGCAAAGCGAACAGGGGCCTCGTGAGTGATGGGAAGATTGGGAGGGATAGGCAAGGAAGAGGGAAGGAGGCAGCCCTGGCCTTACGTTAGATAGCCTACCATCCCGGCATTTGGCTTGAGACGAAGTGGGAAGCCACGGAAAACCACTTCGAGGATGGTTGAGGTGGGAATCGGAACCCCTCTACTCATTTGGACCACCCGAGGCTGAGTAGACCCCGTTCCAGTCCTCACACCATTTTTCAAATTACTTGGCAGTGCCAGGAATCGAACCGCGGACATCCAGGGTGGCAGCTAAGCACGCTGACCACTACAGCACGGAGGCGACATTATTATTATTATATTATTATTATTATTATTATTATTATTACTAATAATAATAATAATGATAATAATAGTATGATACAAAACTGAATAGATGGAATACATAATAAAATAGAAAAAAATATTTTAATCTAAAGTCCAGTGCTGAAATGTAGATCACTGATGCAGGAGTCACGAAGGTAAAGTCCAATATGTCTCCTCTATAAGCTCGAATATTACTATCTTGGACGATATGCTTCACTGTTTGCCTAGCTGCACCGCAATCGCACTTTGGGGATGAAAGCTTTCGCCATTCTAGAGTTAGTCCTGATACAGTTTAATTTTGACCATATCCAAGTGGCCTAGCCAGAGGGGTGTTACTGGGGTGTTAACCTCCCCCTCCCTTCTTTTTCTTTTGGATATTCTACGAAGAATCAAACAGGAACTGACAATAAAAAATAGGCTAAAAGAACATTTTAAATGAAACAATTATATGATACTTCCTGATGAGACTCTAACTTTTACTATGTACAGGTTTAGAGGAGTAGATGACCTCGCTGTTCCACCCCTTAAAACTCCAATAACTAACTAGCCTATGTACAGTTGTCGCCTTTCGGCACGGCTCCCCACACGTATTCATGACAACGTATAACTCAGTCATCCCAGGGTTGCCAATCTAGATTTTCACCACTAAATGTACCTTATTTCAAACTCAGCCGAGAACCAAAATTTTAAAACTCGCCTAGCGAGACAATATTGTGTTGATTTTTTCTTTTCTTAATGGGAGAAGAATTGTTAAAATTAATCTCACGTGAGATTTTGCTCGACCCCCCCCCCCCCCCCCTTACCTCACGTGAGATTTTGCTCGACCCCTCCCTCCTCCCCTAATCTCACGTGAGATTTTGCTCGACTCCCTCCCCCCCTCCCCTAATCTCACGTGAGATTTTGCTCGACACCCTCCCCCCCACCCCTAATCTCACGTGAGATTTTGCTCGACCCCCCTCCCCTAATCACACGTGAGATTTTGATTGATCCCCTCCCCCCTCCCCTAATCTCACGTGATATTTTGCTCGACCCCCTCCCCCCTCTCCTAATCGCACGTGAGATTTTGCTCGACCCCCTAACCCACCCCTAATCTCACGTGAGATTTTTCTCGACCCCCTCCCCTAATCTCACGTGAGATTTTGATTGATCCCCTCCCCCTCCCCGAATCTCACGTGAGATTTTGCTCGACCCCCTCCCCCCTCTCCTAATCTCACGTGAGATTTTGCTCGACCCCCTCCCCCCACCCCTAATCTCACGTGAGATTTTGATTGACCCCCTTCCCTAATCTCACGTGAAATTTTGCTCGACCCCCTCCCCCCACCCCTAATCTCACGTGAGATTTTGCTCGACACCCTCCCCCGTCCCCTAATCTCAAGTGAGATTTTGCTCGACCCCCTCCCCCTCCCCTAATCTCACGTGAGATTTTGCTTAATCCCCTCCCCTAATCTCACGTGAGATTTTGCTCGTCCCCTCCCCCTCTCCTAATCTCACGTGAGATTTTGCTCGACCTCCTCCCCTAATCTCACGTGAGATTTTGATTGATCCCCTCCCCCTCCCCGAATCTCACGTGAGATTTTGCTCGACCCCCTCCCCCTCCCCTAATCTCACGTGAGATTTTGTTCGACCCCCTCCCCGAATCTCACGTGAGATTTTGCACGACCCCCACCCCTAATCTCACGTGAGATTTTGCTCGACCCCCTCTCCTAATCTCACGTGAGGTTTTGCTCGACCCCCTCCCCCTCCCCCTCCCCTAATCTCACGTGAGATTTTGCTCAAACCCCTCCCCCTTTTATTTATTTATTTATTTATTTAAACCAAGTCTACTTGTTAATTGTCACTTTAACTCAGAGAGTCATATCGTGACATACAGACAATAAACACATAGATAACATAAATTTACAGTATGGCGTTAGATAATTAAACCAAATGTCCATTCGGCATTTCATAGCTTCCTTGTTATTTCAAAACTTAATAATGTTTTGCAGTAGTTATCTTCATTCACAATATCACTGGGCAACTTTTCTGATGGAAACTGCACAAAGATCTTTCTTAATCATAAATGTGGACACAGTGTTCTTCATTTTTTGACAGTTCTCTATGGGAGACACCTCACAGAAAGAATTACTTTTATTTCCCTATCGAGCCCTTACTGACTGTAAGAGTCTGATAAGTTTTGTGGTAAGGAAAAAACCATCAAACTCACAGGAAAAATCTACAGACAGCAATATGTGGCTGTACGGTAGTAATCGTATAGGCTACCTAGTTAATACAGATAGGCTCTCCTAGGCTTTAACAAGATTTATAGCTTAGGAAGCCATCTCCTGTACTTGAATGCTTAATTTACATGCATCTTTGTTCTGAATCTCATCCGACGCTTTCTTATTCCACATTGCCCTGATGGTATTAAAATATTTTGCTAATTGACCTGCTTTCCCCCATTCCCTTTTTAGTAATTTAATTAAAGTGTGATACTCATTTTCATTTTCTATTCTGTTTAGATCTGCTTTGTCTACAAACTTTGCTCTTATCATTTTAATTTCCTTGCATTCCCTGATCAGGTGCGCCGCACCCATAACCTTCCCACAAAACAGGCAAATGTCCTCTTTTCCTACTTCTCTCAACGCTTTGTTCTTATACACCCCCATTAACCACCAAATTATCCCTCTCATTTCTCTTTTCATTAGGCATTGAGGCTTTATGCTCATAAAGTTCCTTATTTCGCAGAACTCCGTTAAGGTTCTCCTACTGGTGCACTCTTCCCTTAGCACCTGCAACTCTACGTCATTAACCCTTCTGCACACTTTTTTACACACCCTACGTTCCTCTCTTTGTAAGTCCCTATCCCATAGATAACCCATTCCTAATATTTCCAGTACACTTCTTACCCCGTCCACCCAGTAGCCCTCTTGCTGATGCTTCATTTGGTGCAGGTAGGCTACCTTAAGCATTTCCCCCCCTCCACCTGCTTTTAAACGAATCCAAGACTTTATGACCCTTTTTATGATATGTTGTCTAATGCTTACATCCTCACACAACATTCCCGCTCCACAATTCGCCGTGCAACTAGGTAGCCCCAAAATTATCTTGGCAAACCTACTTACAATACTGTCCAGGGTTTTCGTTCCTTCCTCTAAACCCCATACTTCCACTCCATAGAGTGCTCTTGAAACGATGAGTGCGTTGAACACATTCTTATACACTTTGTAGTCAAGATTCGGTAACCTACGCTCTAACACTTTAACATTCGCCAATGCCGCTAGCCCTTTCGATTTTGCCCTTTTAATTTGTTCGGTCCATTTACCATTACTCGCCATTATCGTCCCTAGATACTCAAGTTTTTTCACCGTCTCTAACTGAGACCCATACATGACCCACTTTTCATTCTTAGCCAGTTTAACTCCCTTTTTGCAGACCATAACTTTGGTCTTACTCGGGTTAATTTTTAAGTTCCAGTCCTCACAGTATCTCACAATCTCGTCAATACTATATTGCATATTATAGGGTGTTAGAGCAAGCAGAAGGATGTCATCAGCGAAAGCTAGGCCCGGGATATCATAATTGTCCAAGCAAGGGTTGGACCGTTGCTCAAAGCCCTTTGACTCGAAAATATCGTTGATAAATAGCAAAAAAAAGCACCGGGGATAATTTGCATCCCTGTTTTAGTCCTATATTAGACGTTATCTCTCCTACAATTACATCATCTTTAGTTTTAATTGCACATTTCACTTCGGAATACACATTCTCAATTGCTCGTATCATTTTATGTGACACCCCGATTTTTCCCAGTTTAGCCATGACAGCTCCCCTGCTCACTGAATCAAACGCCTTCTCCAAATCAATAGATGTGATATACAGCTTACCTCTTTTCCTTCTTATGTACTTGTCCATCACCGTTTTAACCACCATTATATTGTCACTGGTCCTCATTCCTTTTCTGAACCCTGTCTGGAGTCTCGAGAACACCGAACAGCCCTCTGCCCATGCTATTAAACGCTTGGATAAGACCCCGGTGTACATTTTGCTCAAATTATCAAGCAAAGTTATGCCTCTATAGTTGCCTGGGTCTAGTTTGTCCCCACGCTTCTTATATATTGGACAAATTATCCCCTCCTGCCACCCCCTTGGAAATCTACCTCCTTCAAAGATTTTGTTAAAGATTTTTACCAAGCTGTCCATCATGAACCTATTGCTACTCAACTCTTGCCAAAATTCATTTGTTATCCCCGAAATAGCTCCTGACTTCCCTCTTTTACTTTTTGTCATTATTTCCTTAATTTCCTCTATCGATATGACTTGGTCCAGCATAGGCAGAGTGACCTCCAGCCCCCTCGGGACGCCAAACTCATCCCTCTTCCTCCAATTATCTTCAGCATTTAACAGATTCTCATAATATGCAATCCATATTTCATCACTAATAGAGCTCCCCCCACCACTTCTGCTCCCCCTACAGTAAGACTTTATCCTGCTCCACACTTTGCTACAGTCGTTAGCTTTAGAATCCTTATTTAGTGCTGTTGCTTCCTTACCCTGCCATTCATCTTTCATTTTACTCAGCAGTTCCCTATATTCTTTCCTTAGACGACAAAATTCTACTCTCATCGTATCATCCCCTCCTCTCTTGTATAACTTCAGTGCCCTAATAACTTCGGTTTTCTTCCTTCTACAAGATTCATCGTACCATCCTTTAATTCTCCCTAATTTTCCCCTAGCCTTCACGCGCATTTCCCGCCCGGCCATCATAATTGCATTCTCAATCATACGTATTACCCCTTCAATTTCATCATTACTGATCATTAAACTTATTCCTACCTTTATCAGCTCAAAATTTTCTCCCTGGAAGTAGTTCTGGAACTCTCTGCAGTTTTCCTCCCTCCATCTGAATCTATTCACTTTTCTCTCTATAGCTTTTACTTGTGGGTTCCCTTTTGATTTTGTCACCGCTCCCTGCATGTTGACGACAATTGGTAGGTGGTGTGATTCCCCCCATTCTTCAACAGTGAACCTCTTAATTAGGGCTAGTGCTCCTCTGGAACATTTTGCTAAATCTATTACACTTCCTCCAATCTCTGTTATATACGTCAGGTTACCTTCTTCATCCCCCACACAGACACCATTTAATATATATAGCTCTTCTGCACCACATAGTTCCAAAATCTTTTCTCCGTTCTTGTTACATTCCTTGTCTTTGCTGTGCCTATCCCCACATACGTCCTCGGCAACCCCCTTGCTGTAAAGGGGCTTTCTGTCTTCAACCCTCGCATTGAAGTCCCCTAAAAGCACAATCTCTGCCTCTTCGTATATATTTTGAATTCTGTTTATTTCAATAGCTAACTCATCGAAAAAGCTTTCTCTTGCATACGGGGAATTCTCCGGAGGGTTGTAGACAAAGCCGAAACATACCGTTCCTTTCCCCCTCCCCCTAATATCAGCTTTTACCCACACCACTTCTTCCAGTTCTGAACTAATAAATTCTGATAATTCCCTCACCTCTTCTTTAATTAAAACAACAATTCCCCCTGGGAACCTACCGGTGCGAGCTTTCCTAATCTTAGGTTTTGTATATATATTGAAGCCATCTAATTTAACCTCGCAACCTACAGGGAGCCAACTCTCAACAAATCCTACAATCTGCATATCTTCTATTAGGGTCAAAACTACATCGTTGCCTCTCTTATTTAAAAAACCCTCTATATTTACGCTAGCAATATTCCAGTTTAGTTATTTTTTACCCCTACCCTCCTCGCTGGCGGTAGATTTACTTCTAGTAACTCTAGCTTTCTCTAACTCTAGTATACTGCCACCTGGAGAAGAAATGACCTCCTTCTCCACATTAAACTGCCCTGTCAAGGTTTTCTTGCCCCAAAGTTCTTTTAGACTAGTAACTCGTTGTTTGCCAGTCTCACCTTTCTGCAAACCACGCACTTGTCCGGTGTTCCTGGCGCTGACGTTAGTCGTTCCTGCTCGCGCCACTTCTGTGTTGGACTTGGAGGTCGATGCTCTCTGTTGAATCATCACCGCACTTTCCTCTGAACCGACAACTGCTTCCACCTGGTTGCTAGGTCTAACTGTCTCCTGTTGTTGTTGCTTCGCCATATCCTGGAGTTGTGCCACTGTCCAAATCCGATCCCAGTTGTTGCCGCTAACCGCCAGTCTATTACCTTTTACATAAGCCTTGAGACCAGAGCTCCTTGCCTTCCTTAAATGAAACTGCAAGGTCCGTTGCTCGCTTGCCTCTTCTTTACTCATTTCTCTCCTTACCCATATCCTCTCCCCTTTCAGGTTCTTTGTGTTCGCCAGAATTCTGTGAGCCATCAGCGAAGAAACTAATGACACTTTCACGGGCCTCGTACCCCTTCCTCGCCCTATCCTGGTCACATTGTCAATCTCTGAGACTCCAATGTTTATCCGCATGCCTTCACTAATCACTCGGAGCACCTTGGATGTTAGATCCTCGGTGCTTTCCTTGGCATCTTACTTTATTCCGTAAATGAAGACGTTTTTCTTTCTCTCATCCAGCTTGGTCTTCCTTAATTCATTTACCTCCACCTCTAATATCTTCACCTTTTCTCTCAGGTCTTTTATCTCTCTACTATTCTCGGCCAGCCTTTCTGTCACTATTCCCATCTCTTCTCTTATACATGTCTTCATCTCCTTGAATTCCTTGCATTGCTCACGAAGAATGTCCCGGATCTGGTCATTTTGTGACACTTCCTTTACAATTTCCCTTATTTTTTCCATTTCTTGCCATCCCAGCTGACCAGGCCCTGGGTTTGACTCCACTCCTCCAATTAATAGTAGCGTCGCCACAACCAGAGCTACCATCCCCATCGCCAAAACCCCATCTGTTCAGTGACGTTGCCCACTATCACCTTCCCGACACCGAAATCGCACTTCACTCCATGGTGTAACTACAATGGTGAGGCGGATCGCTCCCTCTCTGTCGTGCGGCTGACGTCACAACGGGGGCAACTGCGAGTTGTGGCTATAAGCGGGATTCAAGCGCATGTGATCAGCAGTCGATTGTAACATGTTAATGTTGACAAGTGTGTGCGTTGCTAGTGAAAGTATTGTATTTCTTAATCTCTGTCGACGGAAAGTGGGATGCAATGCCGAATTGTGCTATGTATGGTTGCAACAACTACTCCAGGAAAACAAAAGGGTCTAATATAAAATACTTTGTATTTCCACAAGACAAAGATGTAGCGAGCTCATGGGTCAGAGCTTGCAGGAGGGAGGACATGTTTAATTTAAAGCATGGTAAGTTATGATTTCTAAAACTAATCTGTCTGTTGTGAGCAGAACAGTAAATCATTCTTTAAATTATATCTCTCTAAAATTAAAACATTGCAATAGCTCTGGACGCATTTTCAAACTGAGATATTAAATAATATTATAGAAATGAATAGGCAAACCAAATAACAATTACGAGTGGAGATTATTATTATTATTATTATTAAGATTTCAGCTCGAGTATGTTCTCTTCATTTCACTAAAGACAGTTTTGCTATTCCACTTCGACAGTAATTGTTGAACTATACTCCAGTGCACAGTAAAACTTTAAAATTAGATGCCATTCCAACTGAAAATCTACCAAAATCCCCTCAAATTACACAAAGGAAAAGAAAAAGATCTCTGGAAGAAGCTGAAAGTCGGTCGATGAGGCTGGAAAAGAGGCATCGTAAAAGTGTTATAAGTGAAATTATACATAACAATGAAACACTCACCGAAGGAATACAATCTAAACATACCTGCTTGAATGAGAAGGAGTTAATAAGGTAAGCATATTTTTGTTTTTGAACATTGAAGTCTCATTTAATAATAAAAGGTGAATTTGTTTATTTTACACGCACAATACAACTAAGGTTCATTATTCTATACTTGGAAGAAAGGTAACTAGCGGAGTAAAGCACTGCTTTCACCAGATCGTTGAGACATTGATATCATGAGTTTAATTAAAGCCTGGTGTAGCTATAGTATTAATCTAATCTTGACCTTCATGCAGTCGTAGTTTAGTGGTCATATGAAATAAATATTGGTCTTGCGAATAGAAACGTAAGACTACTCTAGTTCCAATATAAGTCTAAAAAAATAAACCTGATAATTCAACGAATGTCTTTCCTTTTAAGCACTCGTTCTCATGAAGATGAGGTCAACACTTTGAAGAAATTAGTTGAGGAGGTACGTGAGGAATCCGAAGCTTGGAAACAAAAGTACGATTATTTATGTGCAGACCATTCGGTGTTGAAGAAAGAAATCTCCGATCTGAAGAACAGTCGTTGCAAAGAAATTCAGACGATACTGGGCAAAGCCTTCACTCCAGGTCAAATAAAACATTTATTAAGTACAGAGAAAGGTAAGAAAATCATTTGGTGTTCTGACGATATAGCAGCGGCTATATTACTAAGAAGTGTAAGCCCTAAAGCCTACCGGTTTTTAAGGGCTAATAACTATCCCTTGCCAGGACTGACGACGTTACGTGATTGGGCTAAATGTTTGAATTTAGAGCAGGGTGTTTTGCATGATGTTGTGAAACTAATGAAATATAAATCAGCAGGACTAACCGAATTGGAACGCTTGACTGTATTGACATTTGACGAAATTTATATTTCAAATCGCATGTGTATCGACAGAAGCAACCAGCAGAAAATTGACGAAAAGTGTCTGATTAAACCATTGGAAACCGAAACCGACACCTGTTTCTCGCAGACTGCGTTAGTGAATGTTGCCAAACGTATTCCTGATATCGTGGATGCTCCTGACGAAGAAAAACTAGTTTCTAGTTTATATGTTGAATCAAATTACGAAACTGTGGAATTGAACATGAGTTTGTTTGAAATGACCGATCATCAGAATGAAATGTTCGATGAATTTGATCTCTCAGATTTTAAATATGAAATGAACCACGAAGGTTTAAAATACATTACAGGATATGTAGCACACAGATTCAGGGATAAGTACAAAAACTTGGGAACATTATCTCAAGAACTTGAACCCAGTAAAGAAGGCCCAGATTGGATCCAATTTATTTCAAGGGGAAATCTTTTGTATTCCTCTTATGAACTTATGGAAGTTGCAAAGACAATGGAGGCTGAGTTTCATAAATATCATGGCAATTCGCTATCAAGTGATAAGTTTATATTCAATGAATTAACCAACAGGACCTTGAGAACATTGCCTCATTAATATTGCATATGAGGTTATTCACTGTTTAGCTCGAACCCGAACATATGTTAGGTTGCGTGACTTAAACAGAAAAATAAGTTTCGGCAATTCACAGAGAAAATTGAATCGCAAAATGTCTAAATTCACCAATGTGTAAAAATAGTGGATTTCGTTAAAGGACTATTAATATTGTTTCGAGGTACGCCGTATTCATAATTACCAACATCATTATCAGTGTTTACAATACAAAGCATGTACAGTGTTAAAAAATAAATGCTGTTATTAATGCCTTCAAGTTGTATAATTATGACCAGAGCCGCGTAAAATACAGAGTGCTGTGTCACCGAACGCAATGCTCCCGTTGTGACGTCATCCGCACGAGAGAGAGGGGGCGATCCGCCTCACCATTGTAGTTACACCATGCTTCACTCTAGCCTGCCAGCGGCCGATGACCGCCCGGTACTGCTGAATAGCGATTCCCATTCTTCCTTACACTTCACTGCACGTCTGTTCACCTTGCTTGCTTGGTTGAAACTGTCAAACCCCTCCCCCTCCCCTAATCTCACGTGAGATTTTGCTCGATTCCCTCCCCTCCCCCTACCCTAATCTCACGTGGGATTTTGTTCGATTCCCTCCCCTCCCCCTCCCTAATCTCACGTGAGATTTTGCTCGACCCCCTCCCCCTCCCCCTCCCCTAATCTCACGTGAGATTTTGCTCGATTCCCTCCCCCTCCCCTAATCTCACGTGAGATTTTACTCGACCCCCCTCCCCCCACCCTTAATCTCACGTGAGTTTTTTCAAAATGCGTATTTTTAATGTAAATAAGTTGCGTTGGATTTATTTGAGAAAAACAATTTGCTTAGTTCTTTTTATTTAAGACTGGTTAAGACTAGTATTTTAGACTTCTATGAACGTCCATACTTTTCAATCCTTACATTGAACAAGCAATGAAGGAAATTGTAGAAAAATTTAAAGTGGGAGTGAAGAGTGGGAGTGAGAAATAATTTCAACTCTGAGATTTGCCGATGACATAGTCATCTTGGCCGACACGCCTGAGGATTTGAATGAGTTTCTGAATGGTATGGACTCCGTCTTGAGGAAAGAATTCATGATGAAAATTAATAAATGTAAAACAAAAATATTGGAATGCAGCCGAAATAAATCAGTATCCTCTATGGACATCAAATTGGCAGGTGAAAACTAAAGGAAGTAGGAGACTTCTGTTACTTAGGAAGCAAAATAACCAGTGATGGACGAAGCAAAGAGGATATAAAAAGTAGGTTAGCTAAGGCAAGGAAAGCATTTCTACAGAAAAGGAATCTGTTGACATCGAATATAGATTTAGATGTTAGGAAGTAATTTTTGAAGGCCTTTGTATGGAGCGTGGTGCTCTATGGAAATGAAACTTGGACTATTGGTGCAGCAGAAAAGAGGAGAATTGAAGCGTTTGAAATGTGGTGTTACAGGAGACTGATGAAGATCAGATGGGTAGATAGGGTTACAAACGAAGCGGTATTAAGACTAGTGGGAGAGGAGAGATTTTTCTGGCGACTGCTAATGAAGAGAAGAGATAGGTTGATAGGACACATACTAAGACACCCAGGAATAGCAAGCTTAGTTAAGGAAGGAAGGATCGAGGACAAGAACTGTAGGGGTAGACCAAGGTTAGAATATGTTAAACAGATTGCCTCGGACGTAGGGTGTGGTAGCTATGTAGAGATGAAACGATTAGCTCAGAACAGGGAGGCATGGAGACATGCATTAAACCCATCAAAAGACTGAAGACTCAAACAACAACAACAACAACGATGCATTATAAGTAGGTTCAAACAATAACAATAAACTTAAAATGACGCTATTCTATTCTGTTCGTCTCCATTATGGGCGAGTGAGAGTGCGCGCACTGTAGTGTGTTGGTTTACGGAACAAAAGTCTTATGTTACGTCTTACCGAGTAGTCCTGTCCCATGGACAGCAGTCACATTAAGTTTATTGCAGTTTTTCTCAATAAGTAAGAAATGTAACATAGATGTTTGTTCCTGCATTAGCTTCAATTATTCAACAGAAGAATAACCCGACGCTACCTTGATGCTACTGTTGATGCTTGCTACTTCCCCAGTAGGCCCAGCCTATTAGGCCCAGTAGGCCTACGCGCACTCCCTGGCCCACGTGTGGTGAATCAGCTGTTAGCGGCTACCAACTAGACCTACCCCAGATGTACTTAGCCTTAATATAACATATTTAACTCAAGTGGACCAACACACCAGATGTGTTATGTTGAAACGCAGGGTCTCGCAAGAAATCTGCGAGGCACGCGCAACTGGCTACTGCTGGCAATGAATAATAATAATAATAATAATAATAATAATAATAATAATAATAATAATAATAATAATAATAAGCGCAAAAGTTCTTTTTAAACTGGTTTGCCTTTAATAACCCAGGGTGATTTATTATTTGTATTCTTCTTCTTCTTTCTTCGATTCGGCCAACTAGGGACCACGTCAGTTCAACCGTCTCTTCTTCCGAGCTCTAACTACCGCCCAGTGTTTCCGCATTCGTCTCCGGTGTTGTTCTTTTCTCTCTTGGGACCACGCCTTCCCTGTCTTCAGCTTCGGCTTTTCCTGGAAACCTTTGTGCGTACGTAGTTTTTCCTGAAGTGGAACACGCTCCTGGATATCTTTAGGGGAAATTTCCATTTCACGTAGATCTTTCTCAACTTCCGAGAACCATGCCCCTTTGGTTTTCTTATCTTGAAAGTACGTCAATATCCGTTTTGGTATCCTGCCTGGGCTCATTCGTGTCACGTGGCTATAAAAGGCAATCCTTCTTTTTCGAATCGTGTCACTGATCTTCTCCGCGTGCTTGTATAATTCGTGGTTGTGACGTCTTCTGTACTCGCTGTTTACTTTAATGGGACCCAGGATTTTCCTCAAAATCTTCCTTTCTTTCGCCTCTAGTTTTTCCATTAGACCTTTCATGTTCATTATTCAAGTCTCTGCCGCATACAGAGCCTCTGGTCGAATAACAGTGCATTAATATCTAATTTTGGCGTTTAAGGATATCGATCTCTTATTGTAGATGTTTTTAGTCAGGTGGTATGCCATTTCCATTTTATTAATGCGTGACACGAAGGCTTCTTTCTCTGACAGGTTATGCTCTATCCATTCACCGAGGTATTTAAACTTTTCTGCCTTCCGAACTTTTCCTAGTCCGACCTCCAGTTCCCTGGGCGCTGATTGTATGTATTATTATTTTATTAGTTGTATTATTATTATTTATTTAAGCGAAAATTCCCCTACAGGAGAGCGATTAAACTTGATAACATGATGTTATTTGGAGGTGTGTCTCCCCCGTTCCTCCCAAAATATCTTCGTTCTCGCAGAATGTTCCCTCTTCCTTTCATCCGTCCAAATTGTCCCAGGTTGTCGTAATGATCTAGGTTCAAACTTAACATTCGCGATTTTCGTCTGGCACTCAGTTCGGTCTTCGAAATTTTCTATGCTGATTACTTGAAAGTCTCTCTATACCTCTTTAAGCCATTCTGTGCCGCAATTACTCAGTGTTGTTATTATACCAAGTAGTCCTTTGGCAATCTGGAGGTGGCCATCCTGACGATGTGAGTGTAAAATTTGGCTCTGTGTTTTCTAATTTCGTCTATTATCGTATTGGTCTTTTGATAGAGTTCTGTACTAGGTCTCTTCATCCAAATGCCGTTTCTGTTGATTGCTCCGTAGATCTTCCGCAGAATTTTTCGCTCATTCTATTCCAATTCCCTAATCTTGGAATGACCATCGATTACTATTGTTTCAGCGGCATATGTTGCTTCTGGAAGAATAACTGTTTTATAATGTCGTAATTTGGCGTTCATCGAAATGCATTTCTTGTTGTAATGGGCCCACGTTTGTGTGTACGCCTTCTGAAGCTCAGTGATTCTGTCTTCATTGGCGATTCGATTAAGTCCTGAGGGTTGTATAATTTTGCCAAGGTATTTAAAAGTGCAGACTTGGGCGATTTTACCGTATTTGGTGTTTAAAGGGGATTTATTTTCCGGCCTTCTCTCCATATATTTGGTCTTGTCGTAAGGGATATGTAATCCTGTCTTTTGTGCAATTTCATGGAGCTTTTCCACTGCGTAAGTCACTTCCGATCTGTGGTCTGCGAAAATTGCAATATCGTCCGCGAAAGCGAGACATTTGACTTTAGTTCGGTTCTCTTTTTCAAAAGGCCTACCAATTTGAATGCCCTTTACAAGAGATTCCCATTCCCTAATTATCTTCTCCAGAACAATATTGAAGAGGATTGGGATAGTCCATCCCTCTGTCGGACTCCAGTCTTGATTTCGAAGAGCTCTGATTCGCCCATAAATTTCACTTTGGATATTGTTCCCGTAAGTGTCTGTTCTATGATTTTGCGTGTCTTACGATTGATCCCAAATTCTTCCGTGATTTTAAAGAGGGCGTCGCGGTCAACAGAGTCGTATGCTTTTCTGAAGTCGATGAATGCAATCATGGTATTTCTACATTTACTCATTTATAAGATCGTCTTTAGGCACCACATCTGTTCAGAAAACGATCGCCCTTTTCTGAATTCAGCCTGGTAGTCACCAATGAGTAGATCCATTTGGGTTCTATCATGTTCAAAAGTACTCTGGAAAGGATTTTATAAGCAACCGGGAGCAGGGAGAATCCTCTATAATTGGAGAATTATTTGTATAATTATCATTATTACAGAAGATCTTTAGCATTTCAGTAAATCTACTGACACGATGCTGTAAATCAAGGGCATCCAGCCTTTGCACGCTCGGCGTGCTAGCTAAGTTGCGCCACGTGCCGGCATCTGGCTCCTGCCTCTCTTGACTGGGCTGCCTGCCTTGACTGCCGGCGCTGCGACAGCTCATCGCCGCGTCTTGCCGAGTCAAGTTGGGATCGCTAGCACACCGAATGTAATGTAAACAAACAAACTGTTCGTCCAATGCGTTGGTTGTCCGACAAATCAACATTGTGTTTCGCGCGATTCTCCTCGTACCAGTACTTTAGGAAATTTTCTTAGTATTAAAATAGTCATACGCACTGATAAGGTATCATAGAACTCATTTAAAACATTGCAATTTCGGACACATTTTCTTTTCTCTTTGATTTCGGTTTGTTTCAATTTGTTGTCATATTTACAATATACTGAATACTGTTTGACGTTCCACCAATCAACCACAGTACGGGAGGGAGTGTGACGGGAAAGCGAGCGAGAGAGACAAACTTATAGTATTCCCCCACCATCGTTGCAAGGCCGTCCATACCAGCGCGCCCGGCGTGCAATAATTTTTAAATTTTAAGTACCTTCTAGCTGAGCCGAACTAAAACCCACATTTTTTCGAACTGAAGGCACGTGCCTTAAACTACTGTGCCACTAATACTAGCTAAAGAAAGGTGAGACGGAAACCCCATTTTCGTCCCAGCAATGAGCCGCTGGAGTAAATCCATTTTTTCTACCTTTCCTATAAATACATACATGCACATATGCAATGGTAGTTCCTCAGTTTAGGGGCTGCGACAACGCGGCCATGTAGCGTCGTGTACTTTGGGTGTGTGTAGAATTTGTCTGATAACCGGTGTTAATTGTGATGACTGTATTAGTGTGTGTTATGTTTTCAATTCAAGTAAGGACTGCAGACATTGGATTTTTTCAAGTAGTTCCTACTTTTGTCGCCAAACGCCACCGTCAACGACTACTAGTTCAGAACTTGGTTACCGGATGCCACCGCAGTCGGCTCCTGGCGGCGTACGTTGGAACCTAAGAGCGTTTGTCAAATGTTTAACCTATAATTTAGCTTCGCACATGTGTAATTAGTCGAAGATTCTTTAACATGCCATAAATCTACGATATGGGCTTTACTTCTCCTCAGAAGGAAGGCATACTGAGGGATTTTTAACGCTCTTAAAAACTCCGACGACTTCGGCACATATGTAAACAAAAACACGAATGGACAAGAAACTGTCCTTTAATTTCAAAGGCATTTATTTATTTATTTATTTTTAAATGTATTTATTTATTTATTTATTTACTTATTTATTACCACCTCCTGGTGTATCAGCTAGAATTCTTAACTGTTGCCACGGAGGTCCGGATTCGATTCCCGGTTCTGCCAAGAAATACAATTTTAGTCTGAAGGCTGGAAGGGGGTGCACACTTGGCCTCGTGAGGCAAAACTGAAAGAGGTGGGTTCGATTCTCACCTCAGACATCCTGGTAGTGTTATTCCATGATTTGCCACTTCTACTCCAGGTAAATGCCGGGATGATTCTTAACTTAAAGCCACTGCTGCCTCCTTCCCATTCCTCACTTGAATTGCAAATACATAAAATCTACTTTAAACACCACAGGAGTACAGTTTATCACACGAATTCAACATACACGCAAGTATACGGTGCTAAATGATCATAATATCAAAGCCCCTCAAATTAAACATTCCTACATATACACAAGTTTTGTCTGTCGTTCGTGCACTTAAAAACTAAATTAGCGTACAATTTATAGTAATCCCACTTGGTTCATTGAATTCTGTAGGTTTCTAATTTCATTTCATTGAACATTACGCCACTTAAACTGAAGACTACCGACAGCAGTGGTTACACTCGCTAAAGCGCAGCGTTAGGTCATGGGGCCAAGCTCTCTGCTGACTCGGCAGACGCGTGGGTTCGAGTCCCACCGTCGGCCGTCATTGAAATGGTTTTACGTGGTTACCCCATTTTCAACACCAGGCAAATGCTCGTATGGTTCCTTCTGACAGGCCACGGCCGCTTCCTTCCACATCCTTGCCCATTTTCATTCATCTTTATCCATTCCATCTCTAATTCTGGTGCGCAGGTTGCCCACGGGCGTCGACTAGAAAGACCTGCACTCGGCCTCTCAGGAGGCCACACGACAAGAAAAAAAATTGACGACTTAAAAGAAATAAGAGTTACTGATCGTAATTACTCAAAATCATGCGCACAGTATCTGCCTTCCCCTAAATATTCCCGTTTTCGAACGGGGTCGGGAATGAGATGCGATGAAAGGTTTTGTGGTGGATGCTTTTTACGACCGGATGCCCTTCCTGACGCCATCCTCATGAGATGAGTTAATTAGAGATTGAAATATTGAAACTGGGCAAGGATGTGGAAGGAAGCTGCTGTGGCCTTTCAGAAGGTACCATCCCAGCATTTTCCTGGAGTAGAAAATGGTAAACCATGGATAACCATTTCAAGGACGGCCAATGGTGGGGCTTGAACCCACATCTACTGGCATAGCGCTGCGCGTTAATGAGCGTAGCTACTGCTGTCGGTAAAATGATGCGCACAGTGTTGGAATGAAATGATAGTGTCTTTACGGTCGCGCCAATCTTCGTGTGATTTCAGGCTAGTATTGTAAATAGAGTTCATGCTGTACATGCGTATATAGAATCTTTTGAAAATACTGCATATAACCTAAATAAAAGGGACCAAATATGATAATATGGCGAGCTATCCCCGCCTATGTTCCAAAGAACATCGAAGTTATTCAAAAAATTATGTTAAATGGTCCAGCTAAGCTCAAAAACAAGATGTTCAGTAAAGAACATATAGCCCACTTTCTCCTAATTGCATGGGTATTGTTGTAACTCTTTGACCTTTTCAATGAGTATAATTGAATGTTGGTTGTAGTAGCTTGCTGAAATACAACGTGCTATGTGGATATTAAACATGAATATGAGGTGCCCTTTGCTAGTGCTACCTCTGTACCAAATTTCGTTCAATTCGGTTTCACCGGGTTTGAATTGATAGGGGGAATCGATTTGCACACATACATGGCCACCATCCGCAAATTATTTGGCTAACGACCTTGTAGTTTGGTCAAAAGATTCGTCATACATAAAGGTATAACGTTGCCAAATTTGGTAGAGATCAGATGATTAGGTTGGTCGTAATTTGGGTTATGCTTCTAACATTTGGGTGGCCGCCATTACGTTTTCGTGAAGATGGCGGCAATATAAAACATAGCACTGAGGTGCCCTTTGCTAGTGCTACCTCTGTATAAAATTTCGTTCAATTTGGTGTCACCATGTTTGAATTGATAGGGGGAATCGATTTGCACACATACGTGGCCACAATCCGCAAATTATTGGGCTGATGACCTTGTAGTTTGGTCAAAAGATTCGTCATACATAAAGGTATAATGTTGCAAAATTTGGTAGAGATAAGATGATTAAGTTGGTCGTAATTTGATTTATGCTTTTAACATTTGGGTGGCCGCCATTACGTTTTCGTCAAGATGGCGGCAGTATAAAACATAACACTGAGGTGCCCTTTGCTAGTGCTACCTCGGAATAAAATTTCGTTCAATTCGGTTTAACCGTGTTTGGAATTGATAGGGGGAATCGATTTGCACACATACATGCCCGCCATCTGCAAACCTTTGCGCTGATGACCTTGTAGTTTAGTCAAAAGACGCTCACCATAGAAATATATGTTGTTGAAAAATTTGGTAGAGATAGGATGATTAGGTTAGTCGTAATTTGATTTAAGCTTTGAACATTTGGGTGGCCACCATACGTTTCCGTCAAGATAACGGCGATATAAAACATGACACTGACGTGCCCTTTGCTATTGCTACCTCTGTACCAAATTTCATTCAATTCGGTTTCACCGTTTTCGAATTGATAGTGGGGGGGGGGGGGGGGGGTCAGTCACCTAGAGTACACACACTCACACACACAGACACACAATTTTTGGCCCTGTGTACGTGTGTAGATCTCATAAGTCTACTTTCATTTTTTGCAAAAATCGAAAGTAGGCTAATACACAGCGTTTCGCCCCTGTGTACCATTGGGCTCGTCAGTTGGTACAGTACACCTCACCAAGACGCTGAATGGTGCTCACTGAGTAGGCCAATACAAGACATCTTGATACACATTACAATATGTAGCATCGACGTCACAAGCAATGTCAAAGGACTACAGGAAGTATAGTCTTCCTTCCAAAGCAAATCCAACCCTTACCTTGGTAATCGATATGTCGAAAGAATGTTCTCGAAAGAGAATCATGATGTTATGTTCCTTTGAGCTGTGATTATTCAACAAAATTATGTTAAATGGTCCGGCTAAGCTCAAAAATATACAGCGTTTCGCCCCAATGTACCATATTTTTGAGCTTATCTGGACCATTTAACATAATGTTGTTGAATAATCACAGCTCAAAGGACCATACATCATGTTTCTCATTCGAGAACATTCTTTCTCCATACGTTAGACAACCATATTGCCATAGAATTACCTACACTGAGGAAAGAAAATATTAATCTATTAGGGCAAACATTTAGACAGCTTCACGGAGCAAAGTAGTCCGCCGATATTTTAGATCGCTTCTCACAGTAAGTTGGGCTGCATACACCGCCGCCCGCAGGCGTAGCTTAGAGTCGGCGTGCTACACTCTGGACCAGAGTGTTGTGTCTGCTGCCAGTTCAGATTCAACATAAGTGTAGCCTATGGGTTGTATTTGTTTCATATTATTCTTTCAAGTAAGCGAGAGAAGCACTGCTACAACTTAAGTCGTTTATAAATGATGATAAGTGTGAAGGGAAATGTTCTTATTATGCACGAAAAAACGTCTGACCCTCAGTCGGGAAAATACGGGATACGTAAAAAAAACTTATATTTTATTTCTTGGTTATTCGTTGTTTATTTAATACTTGTTGCTTTCTTTTTGTATGGTTATTTTCATTTCTTGTTTTTTTGGTCCTTGTTTCCTGTTTGGTTTCATGTTTTTTTTTCTTTTTTTTCTTATTTTTTGTTTTTTGCTTCTTATTTCTGTTTCTTATTTTTTTGTTTTTGTTTCTTGTTTTTGGTTTTTATGTTTCTTGTTTTTTGTATCTTATTTTTGTTCTTTGTTTCTTGTTTCTTATATTTTTGTGTTTTGTTTCTTGTTTCTTGTTTTTAATTGTTTGTTTATTTTTTATTGTTTCTTGTATCTTGTTTTTAATTTTTTGTTTGCTTTTGTTTCTTGTTCTTGTTTTTTGTTTCCTGTTTAATTTTTTGCTTTTTGTTTTATGTTTCTTTTTTTGTTTGCTTTTGTTTCTTGATTTCTTCCTTTTTATTTGCTTTTGTTCTTGTTCTTATTTCTTGTTTCTTTTTCTTGTTTTCTATTTTTTGTTTCTTTTTTTGTTTCTTGTTTCTCGTTCTTGATTTTTTGTTTTTGTTTATTATTTTTTGTTTCATATTTCTTGTGTTTTGTGGTTTGTTTAGTGTTTTCAGCTTTTTGTGTTTTCTTATTTCTTTTTGTTTTGATTTATTATATGTATTGCAATACGTTGACTCGCTTGAATAATGAAGGCTGTATTAATCGTAGGGTGGCCCCGTGGTGTTGGGGTAGTGCGCCTGCCTCTCATTCGGAAGCTCCGGGTTCGATTCCCGCCTCCAGGAGGGAGTTTAGAAACCGACGTAAGGGCTGGAACGGAGTGCATTCAGCCCCGTGAGGACAATTAGGTAGTTGCCTAACGGTAAGTCACGAAAGCCAAGATTAACGGCGCAGGGGACCTGACGTGTTGACCACGCGTCATCCTACAATCTGCAGGGCAAATGGCTGGGCAGTCATTTGGCCTGCAGATGGTGGGATTATGCGTGGTCAGTCCGTTCCAGCTCTCACGACAGTTTCTAAAAATCCCTGACGGAGCCGGCAATCAAACCCGGGGATAGGCTGATGCGCAACGGCAACATAAGAGGACAGGACCGATGATGGTTCTATAGATGTTTGATTTCAGATACTTTGGCAGCTTCCTATCTGTTCAGTGTGATGAACACTCGGGACGCCTGAATCTCTGTCCAATGTAAACACTCGGGACACCTGAATATCTGTCCAGTGTAATCACTTGGAACATCTGACTGTCTGCTCAGTTTGATGAATACTTGGGACTCTTGACTGTCTGTACAGAGTGATGAGCACTCGGAACACGTGGCTGTTTATTAAGTATGTGTCTCCATGTTGCAGAGCGCTCGAGACACCTGGCTGTACGTACTGGACTGTCTGTTCAGTGTAATGGTGGTGGGTACGCTAGTTGTATTCGTGTGGAGAGGGGCATGGACTCTGCTGGACCTCTATGTCTACCCCAGCCACCCAGACTGGTCGGCGTGGGCATCGCTGGTGAGTACACTTATAATAGACACTACATCAGCGATCATCACTACGCGGCCCTGGGAACGATTTTTTCAGCCCTCAAGACTGTTAGGGACATAGCATACAATTTAACCTCATACAATTTGCCAATTTAATAAGTTATGTTATTAATCGTTGCTCAAACCAGAGTGATTAGAGGCCAATCCCTGCCATTGCAAGTGTTGAAGTTATGCACTTCGTAAGCTTTATATTGGCAAGATATAATTTCAGCTCAGTGACTTCATTGGTTCTATTATCTTTTTATACTTCTACATTGCTGGTGAAGTATTGAGATATTAAGTGCTCCATCATTACTGCTGATTCCAACATGTTTTCATGGAGTTCTGAACTGTTGCTGCCATACTGAACCCGTACATTTGTGTTTTCAATAGCTTCTAATGACCACAGTGAGGCGTGTATTGAAAGTGTTTATAGGCCTAGTTCATAAGACTTTTGACATCACTTATATTAGGCGTAAATAATTTCAATCTCTCTTTTTGGTGCACCATACAAGATTCAATTTTAAGGGAATTTTTAGTGTTACGCCAAACAATTATCTTGTATCCTTTTCTGTCATATCGGCTGACGAAGGGGCCAAAACTATTAATTAGGCCTCGAAACATGTCCCACTAATGAACACAAAGTGAGCATGTTTAATAAAAGTATTGATCAGGCGGAACTTTTAACCTGTTTATACCAATTAGTTTATCAATACGGAACCAGAACGAACCTTTTAAGTTCTAAAATAAATTTAAGGGCTATGAAAAAAAATGAAAAAATTATACAATATTTTATAAATATGTTATACTGTAATAAACTTATGTAATAATCTCAAACCCGGCCGAAGCCGTCGGATTATTTAAGAGCGTTAAAAATCCTTCAGTATGCCTTCCTTCGGAGGGGAAGTAAAGCCGGCGGTCCCATGTCATAGATTTATGGCATGTTAAATATCTTTCCACTAATTACACCTGTGTGAAACTAAATTGGATAGGTTAAGAATGTAAACAACGCTCTTAGGTTGCTACGTTCGTTGCCAAGAGCCGACTGCGGTGGCGTCTAGTAGCTAGTTCTGAACTAGGCCTAGTAGTCGTTGACGGTGGCGTTTGGCGGCAATAGTAGGAACTATTTGAAAATTCAAAGTTGCAGTCCCTACTTGAATTTAAAAAAAACAGATACACACTAATACAGTCATCACAATTAACACCGGTTATCATACAGACTCTACACACACCCAAAGTACACGGGGCTACATGACCGCGTTGTCGCAGCCCCTAAACTAAGGAACCAACCAACCAACCATATTGTTTTAGATTTATTCATAGTATTGCAATAAGAAAAATCTATTTTGTAATTAACCTAAATTATTCAGTTTGTACTTGCGGCCCTGAGGAAAATTTGATACGAACTATTTGGCTCTCTAAGAAATCCTAGTGAAAACCCCTGCACTACATCAACATCAGCATAGGAGTAGCTATTATTATTTTAAAAGAAACACATAATAGGGGTGACTGGTAGCCATTCGGTTGCCACAATTTTCGCTGTAAGATCATCGGACGTAGTTCCAACCCACATGAAGATTAAAACTTAGAAAATGATTACACTACCAACTTAAATGTTTAGGGCCCACCTCCTAGAGCAGCGGCTAGCGATCTTGGCTGTCATACTGAAGGTTTCGGTTCGATTCACGTCTTTGCAAAGAGATGTAATTCTTGCCTGAGGGCTGTAACGGGTACACTCAATCTCGTGAGGCGAAACTGAGAAGACGTGAATTCGATTCCTACCTCAGTGTTTCTGGAAATGGTTTTCGGTGATTTCCCACTTCTACTCCAGGCAAGTATCAGGATGGTCCCTGAGATATTTGGTATTTTGTAAGCGTTATTGTTCACAAAATTGAATCGTACATATTTGTTCTCATTTTGGACTAGTGAACAATAACACATACACAATAAAAATATATATTCAAGAAACAAGGACTCAATTTAACTTTCAAAACAAATAACTCACTTGGTAAACACCTTAAGTACATAATAGCAACTTAACAAAGAAAACCTCGCATTCAAAGTCAGGTGTACAATATGTTCACATGCCAAAATGAAGGAATGTAAGGTTAGCTATGTCGGGCAAACTGGAAGATAGATTGGAATACGTTAGAAAGAACACAGAAATGTGATTAAACACAACAAACACTCAGCTATATGCGAACACATGTATGCCAATAAACATCGGAACACTAACGAAGAAACAGACCTGAAAATCCTACACCACGAAGCAAAGAGCAGAGCTCTTGACATTAAAGAATCCATAGAAATCTATTAGCCAAGACAGATAATCCAGAGAATATGAACAAACATATGTTTTTGCTAAATAAAGTAAACCCACACTCGTAACAAAAATGAGACAACGAATACATCATCATCATCATCTTCCTTCCAAGTATTGGGCCAAATGTCCCGTTACGGTCTTGCACTTTCCGTCCTTCATCGGACGTCCTATCGATCTATTTCCCCGTGGCTGGTAGCGAAGGATCTCCTTTGGAAATCTTCCAGGTTCCATCCTTTGGACATGATGCTTCCAGTTCTCTTGGTAGTCACAAATGTATGCAGTTATTGGTTTCACTTTTAGTTCCTTCAGCACATCCTCGTTTCTCTTATGATCCCATTAATATAGCCTGCTGTTCGGCGCATAAAGGTCATTTCGCGTGCTGTGAGTCTGGAGATGTCCTGACATCTTATTGTCCATGCCTCGCTGCCATAGCATAGGGTTGGTCTGGCTAATGTGTTATACAAACGCAAGCGTGTATGCCTTTGGACAAGAGATGGCTTCATGACATGATTAATGATTCCTGTTGTTCTGGTATAATTAGTTATTTTTGCAGTTACGTCTCGTTCTTCTTGAAAAGATAAATGATATCCTAAATACTTGAATTCGTTAACTCTTTCTAAAATTTTACCATCCAGACAAATTTTACTGGGGATAGGGTCCTTACCCTTAAAGGCCATTACTTTAGTCTTTTCAGTAGAAATGCAATGAATACATATGGGAAGAAACACTGGTGTTGAATCGAACTAGAAAATCTACCCGACTTACTATATTCGTCAAAATATTGGCTTTATTTTTCACAGCTAATGATGCAATATAACAAAGCAAACATTCACAGCCTTCTTTTTCCGTTCATAGTTCATCTTCTCCTTGCCTGAAAAAATCAAGGGAAATGTGTTATAGGAGGAGGATGCGCCTTGTGCTAATTCTCAACAAACCGAGGTCTCGAAGCAGGCAGTATTGTACGATCCTATCCCATCATCAAGACGGCAGATGGGTTAAATGCCCACAATAATAATGAGAATAGTTACCGAATCCATAACATACAAAACGTTTGTAAGTCATTCCAGACTCGTACAGTACTGTGCTTTTAAAATCAAGTTAGTTAAAACTTCGGCCAATAGATGCCGCGCACAACGATGTTCAGGCTGACGCTCTCTGTAGCTAGTCGGTCGGGAGAAGGCACGCTTAATTAAGCGTGCAACATACAACAAACGGCTGTGCTCAGAAAGGCAACCATAGTCTATCTTCTATATATATAAAAATCAATGTAACGTGATAGTTTGTCTGTGGGTGTGTGTGTATGTCTCCTATGCGTTCATATACCATTCGTCCGATTGCGATGAAACTTGGGTGAGATGTTGAGTACACTCCAAGGAAGGTTTCTGACTTAGTAAATCCATTTTACAATAGGTAGCGCACGCGTAGATTCAACAAATGAGCGACGATGTGCGAAGCATTTCAACAAAGTCCCGTATGTGTTCATATACCATTCGTCCGATTGCGATGAAACTTGGGTGAGATGTTGAGTACACTCCAAGGATGGTTTCTGACTTAGTAAATCCATTTTACAATAGGTAGCGCACGCGTAGATTCAACAAATGAGCGACGATGCGCGAAGCATTTCAACAAAGTCCCGTATGTGTTCATATACCATTCGTCCGATAGCGATGAAACTTGGGTGAGAAGTTGAGTACACTCCAAGGAAGGTTTCTGACTTAGTAAATCCATTTTACAATAGGTAGCGCACGCGTAGATTCAACAAATGAGCGACGATGCGCGAAGCATTTCAACGAAGTCCCGTATGTGTTCATATACCATTCGTCCGATTGCGATGAAACTTGGGTGAGATGTTGAGTACACTCCAAGGAAGGTTTCTGACTTAGTAAATCCATTTTACAATAGGTAGCGCACGCGTAGATTCAACAAATGAGCGACGATGCGCGAAGCATTTCAACAAAGTCCCGTATGTGTTCATATACCATTCGTCCGATTGCGATGAAACTTGGGTGAGATGTTGAGTACACTCCAAGGAAGGTTTCTGACTTAGTAAATCCATTTTACAGTAGGTAGCGCACGCGTAGATTCAACAAATGAGCGACGATGCGCGAAGCATTTCAACAAAGTCCCGTATGCATTCATATACCATTCGTCCGATAGCGATGAAACTTGGGTGAGATGTTGAGTACACTCCAAGGAAGGTTTCTGACTTAGTAAATCCATTTTACAATAGGTAGCGCACGCGTAGATTCAACAAATGAGCGACGATGCGCGAAGCATTTCAACAAAGTCCCGAATGCATTCATATACCATTCGTCCGATAGCTATGAAACTTGCGTAAAATGTTGTGTACACTGCAGGGAAATTTTCTGGCTTAGTACATCCACTTTACAATAGGCAGCGCACGATTAGATTCAACAAATGAGCTACGACGCGCGAAGCCTTTCAACAAAGTCACGTTTGCGTTCATATACCATTCGTCCGATAGCGATGAAACTAGGCTGAGATTTTGTGTGCACTCCAGGGAAGGTTTCTAGCTTAGTAAATCCCTTTAAAAATAGGTAGAGCACGAGTAGAATCAACAAATGAGCAACGGCGCGCGAAGCGTTTCAACAAAGTCCCATTTAATTTCATATACCATTCATCCGATAGCGATGAAACTTGGGTGAGATGCTGTGTACACTCCAGGGAAGGTTTCTGGCTTAGTACATACATTTTACAGTAGGTAGCGCACCAGTAGATTCAACAAATGAGCGATGACACGCGAAGCGTTTCAACAAAGTCCCGTATAAAGTCATATACCAGTCGTCTGATAGTGATAAATGTTTGGTGAATTGTTGTGTACACTCCAGGAAAGGTTTCTGGCTAAGTAAATCCATTTTACAATACGAAGCGCACGTTTATGTTCAACAAATGAGTGACTACGCGCGAAGCGTTTCGACAACGTCCCGTATACGTTCACATACCATTCATCCGATTGCGATGAAACTTGGGTGAGATGTTGTGTACACTCCAGGGAAGGTTTCTGGCTGAGTACATCCATATTACAATAAGTAGCGCAAGAGTAGAATCACAAAATGAGCGACGACACGCGAAGCGTTTCAACCAAGTCCCGTATGCATACATGTACCATTCGTCCGTACCTATGAAACTTGGGTGAGATGTTGTGTACACGTCATGGAAAATTTCTGGCTTAGTAAATCCCCTATACAATATGCAGCGCACAAGTTGATTCAACAAATGAGGGACGACGCGCGAAGCGTTTCAACAAAGTCCCGTATAAGGTCATATACCATTCTGCCGTTAGCGGTGAAACTTGGGTGAAATATGGTTGACACTCCAAGGAAGGTTTCTGGCTTAGTAAATACATTTCACAGTAGGTAGCACACGAGTAGATTCGACAAATGAACGACGATAGCGATGAAACTTGGGTGAGATGTTGTGGACACTTACGTGACGGTTTCTAACTTAGTAAATACATTTTACAGTAGGTAGCGCACGAGTAGATTCAACAAATGAGTGACGGAGTGCGAATCGTTTAAACAAAATCAGGTATGCGTTCATATACTATTCATCCGATTGCGATGAAACATTGATCAGTTATTTTGTACCCGCCAGGGAAGGGGACTTAGTAAATTCATTTCACAATAAGTAGCGCAAGAGTAGATGCAACAAATGGGTGACGACGCGCGAAGCGTTTCAACAAAATTCCCTATTGCGTTCATATAACATTCTTCGATTGCGATGAAACCTTGATGAGTTATTGTGTACACGCCAGGGAAGGGTTTCGACTTAGTAAATCCATTTCACAATAGGTAGCGTACGATTAGATTCAACAAATGAGTGACAGCGATGAAACTTTTTGAAAGTTGTTGTGCACGCTCCCTCGAATGGTTCTAAATTAGAAAATCCATTTTACGATAGCTTAGAGGCAGTTAACATGTTGTGTATCCAAAAGCACTTCAAGAAACAGAATTTCAACGCCAACACTTTCTTTGATTGGCATTGCAACGCATGCCGGGTACAGCTTGTACATAATAAAATTCATGTAAAGATTTGAAGCCATTCTTTCAGTGTTGTCTATACAAACCGTCATTTGTAGCTCTTCAGTCGGTCAACACGAATTTGCCCAATGAATGGGCTGGGTACAAATTATAAATATGTAAATACACTCCTGTATTCATTTATTAACACTATTGCCCCCATTTAATAATTTGACGCAAAATTAGAAGACAAAATTAAGTGGAGTACAATACAAGGAGACGTAATGTAACCCATGACCGAAACACGAGGCGTGGTTCAATCCGTTGCCCTCCCGAATTTCATTATTCGGGGTACACTTAGCCTCGTGAGACAAAACTGACAAGGGGAGGGTACGATTCCCTTCCTAGTCATCTTGGTTTTCCGTGGTTCCCCACTTCTACTCCAGGCAAATGTCGGTAAGGTTCCTAACTGAAGGCCAGGCAACCACCTTGTATGTACTAAACTATTACTGAGTAACTTTGAATGCTTTGAATTTGATTCGTTTCTATAAAAGCAACTAGCTACTGTATACCCGGCATGCATTGCAATGCCATTCAAAGGCACATAGAAAGAGAAAGAGCTTTGGGGGTACTGCTAGGGTCCAAGTTCCGCGAACCTGATAGGATCGCAGATTATGACAGACGTTCGGGATTCCCGGTCCTATTTACTGTACATGGGCCGGTGACTCACTCACTGTTTCGCAACACCACAGTGGTTTGAGCAACGGCCCCGTGTGAGTAGTATTGGAATAGACAGCGATACCAGTTAACACGACGGGCTCTTGACAGTTCCCTCCTTCCCTGCAGTGCACACAACAACTCACCTAAGTTTCATCGCAATCGGATGTATGGTATATGGACGCATGGGGGCACACATGCATACAAACTATCACGTAACATTGATTTAAATAGATATATATATATAGATAGATAGACTATATATACTGTATATATAGATTATCTCTCAAGTAGTTTTCAGATTATGCAAGAATGAAATACCGTATCCAAGGTTACATTCAAACAATAGAGTAAATGAAAGGAAATATATAAGAATCATCTATGTTATATTAATCTAATAATCAAAGATATTGGAGTTCAAAGAAAGATGAGTCAGGCTATAGTCTCAGGCGGCATTTATATACTATTATAATTGTCGCACGTTCCTTGTAGATGTCTAACCAGCTCGTTAAGATCATTCGCACTGTTGTTTTGTCGTGACGCTGCACACAGGAAGTCCTTACAGACGACACGACGGTGCGTGGCTAAAGCTCTTGACTCCTACAGAACTCCCTGAACAAAAGATTTGTGCTCGGCGAGATCTTAAGGACCAAGGTTAACCTTCACTAGTTTAGCTGTAAGTGGGAATGATGACCTGACGTCCTGCCACAAAATACTGCGTCCTCGCTAGGTTCACTGAATTATGTATGGCCACGTCTTTCAATTTATTCTACTGTTTTTTTATGAAGCCAATTATATTTCATTTCAATTAACCTTCAAGTTAGGTTAAACAGAAGTTTGAGAACACGTTCTTATACAAGAGCGAACTCCATAAAATAAGTAAGTTAGACCCCATCGTGGTGTAGTGGTTTTATTCCCGTCTCTGTCAAGATATATAATTCTTAATTATTTACTTAATTCGCTTTGTGAATACTACATAAATGTATTCTTCTTCTTCGTCTACTTCGTCTTCTTCTTGTTATTCTTCTCATTATTATTGTTCTTATTCTTATTCTCATTTTTCTTATTCTCGTTCTTATTCTTGTTATTCTTATTCTTAATATTCATGTTATGCTTCAGTGGCGTAGTTGGTAGCATGCTGAACTGCTGTGCCCAAGATAGCGGGTTCAAACCCGGCCGAAGTCGTCGGATTTTTTAAGAGCGTTAAAAATCCTTCAGTATGACTTCCTTCGGAGGGGAAGTAAAGCCGGCGGTCCCATGTCTTAGATTTATGGCAATGTAAAATATCCTTCCACAGACTAAACTTGTGTGAAGCTAAATTGTTAGGTTAGATTTCGTCGGAACGCTCTATCAAAGTTCCAACGTTCACCACTAGGTATCATTGATATCTGGTACCGGGCGAGATAACCGTGGTTGTTACGGCGTGACTGCAGGCAGTCGCTCACATCCGGGAGGCGAGGATGTTCGAATCCTCCCGCCGGCAACCTTGAAGATGGCTTTCTGTGGTTTCCCATCTTCCTTCCAGGCAAATGCCAGGTTTGGTCCCTAACTATAGGCCACAGCCGCTACCTTCCAAATCCTAGTCCTTACATTCACACTTTCCTCCCCAGACAACACTCCCACACGCGACGATACTTGTAGCTCACCCCATGGGTGTCCCCATAGATGCAGCTACCAACTCTGGCGAGCCGAACATGTCCTCGGACTCTCCCGGCACTAAAAGCCATACGCTAAAAAAATGATATTTGGTAGCGAAAGTTGGAACTACTTGAAATTGAACGGAACTTGTAGCTCACTCTAAGGGTGTCCGCTGGAAGCAGCTATAGACTCAGGCGAGCCGAACATGTCCTTGGACTCCCGGCACTAAAAGCCATACGATACATAATTAAATATTCTTGTTATTCTTATTATTATTATTATTATTATTATTGTTCTTATTCGTATTCTTCTTATTCTTGTTCTTCGTGTTATTCTTATTCTTATTATTATTATTCGTATTCTTATTGTTCTTATTATTCTTATAATTATTGGCTTTCTGTGGTTACCCATCTTCCTTCCAGGCAAATGCCGGGTTTGGTCCCTAACTATAGGCCACAGCCGCTACCTTCCAAATCCTAGTCCTTACATTCACACTTTCCTCCCCAGACAACACTCCCACACGCGACGATACTTGTAGCTCACCCCATGGGTGTCCCTATAGAAGCAGCTACCAACTCTGGCGAGCCGAACATGTCCTCGGACTCTCCCGGCACTAAAAGCCATACGCTAAAAAAATGATATCTGGTAGCGAAAGTTGGAACTACTTGAAATTGAACGGAACTTGTAGCTCACCCTAAGTGTGTCCGCTGGAAGCAGCTACAGACTCAGGCGAGCCGAACATGTCCTTGGACTCCCGGCACTAAAAGCCATGAAATGAAAATCCACAGCCTGCTTCCAGTCTCCGACGGGTCAGGAATGGAATGAATGAAGCCCCCATCTAGCGGCGAGTATATGGACTGTGCCGGTTGCCGAGGCCTGACGCACTCCTCGGGGGCAATGATTAAATGAATGGCAGATGAAATGAAATGATAGTGGAGGGTGTTGCTGGAATGAAATTTTGACAGGGAAAACCGGAGTACCCGGAGAAAAACCTGTCTGCCTCCGTTTTGTCCAGCACAGATCTCACATGGAGTTACCGGGATTTGAACCACGGACTCAGCGGTGAGAGGCCGGCGTGCTGCCGCCTAAGCCACGGAGGCTTACTAAAAGCCATACGATACATAATTAAATATTCTTGTTATTCTTATCCTTATTATTATCATTATTGTTCTTATTCGTATTCTTCTTATTCTTGTTCTTCGTGTTATTCTTATTCTTATTATTATTCGTATTCTCATTTTTCTTATTATTCTTATAAATATTGTTCTTATTCTTGGGACAGAAGACCTCGTAGTTCCGCTCCTTAAAACAACAATAACTAACTATAGCCTAACTCTTATTCTTCTTTTTCTTATTCTGATGTCTGGCTGCGTGGCTCAGGGGTAACGTTCTCGCTTGCTGAGCCCAAGGTTGCAGGTTCGAAACCTGGCGCAGTCAGCTGGCATTTGAGGGTGAGCAAATGCGAGGGAGCCGTGTCAGTAGATTTACTGGCACGTTAAAGATCCCCTTCGGGGCAAAATTCCGGCACCCCGGCGTCTCTAAAAGCCAGTGTAGTTAAAAAGGACGTAAAACCAATAATATTATTATTCATTATCTTATTCTGATTCTTATTCTTCTTGTTATTCTTATTCTTATTAAACTTTTTCTTATTCTTCCTGTTATTCTTATTATTCATATTCTTATTATTGTTCTTATTCTTATGCTTATTGTTCTTCTTCTTAATCTTAATTTCTTCTTCTTCTTCTCCTTCTTATGCTTCTTATTCTTCTTATCCTTCTCATTCTTCTTCTTATTTTCTTCTTATTCTTATTCTTATTCTTATTCTTCTTAGCGATTTCCCGCTGGTGCAGGGTCCGCTGATCTGATCTTGGCTCGTCATTTTGCGCGATCTTGGACATCTTGTGGTCAAAGTGGAGATTTTTCAGATCAGCATTTACTGGGTCATGCCTCAGTCGTCCACGAGGACGTTGTCCATTAATTTCCAAGGAGGAAGTGAAATAGGTAACTGTTCCAGGTGCGGCATGTTGGACGTGGCCAAACCATTGGATCCGCTTTTCCCGGTGCGACGCACATTTGCCGACGAATATTATACGGTGCATTCAAAAAGTAACGAGCCAGAGGCTGTAATGCGCAAACCGGTGACGACATGGACTAATCGTGGCGTGTGTAACGAGGTGTGGTTCCGACCAGAGCGTGGAAGGTCACAGCCCGTCGCCAGAGGGGACGGGTGCACGACACGTGACGATACGAAGCGTGTTACGTCTCTCAGAGTTAAGAAGAAGCTAGTAGCTGATACAAGATAATTTAAAATATTGTTTCCATTTCCTTAATCAACCGGGTGGAAACTAGTCTTAGCAGCAATCGTGGTGAAATTGCTGCGGGTATTGTATCAAAACTGGAAAAAAAAAAAAGTGCTGTTGAACGCAGCTTTTTGAAGTATACAAACTCGTTGGCTGATAACCGCAGATCATTAACATTTGACAGCATCACAATGACGTTCGTAGTGCAGTGCAACTCAGACCAAAGTGAACATAAACCTTTTGTTAAGTGCTAGAATTCTGTTTTGATTGACTTTTCAGTTTGAGCTTAAAATGTCATTTTTGAAAATGTGGTGAGTTTATTATTATTAGATCATTTTCTCCATTTTATAGTGCGTTTTTCGAATTTTTGAAATATTGGTGAGTTGATTTTTTTTTTATCGTTTCGGTCGTCTATGGACCACGTTATTTCAACTGCCTTTTCCCTCGTTCTTTCACATTAGCCCAGTATTCGCGCATTCTTCTTCGGTGAGCTTCCCTTCGTTCTTCGGTCCACTTCTTGCCAGTTTTCAATATAGGTTTTGGCTGAAAACTCCGTATCTCCCCAAGTTTCTTCTTCAAAGAGTCACGTTCCAAGATGTCCTCATGTGATATCCCCAGTTCTTGTAGGTCTTTTTCCACCTCTGTAAACCAGATCCCTTTGGTTTTCATTCCCACAAAGTAGGCACAGATTCGATTGGACAATCTTCCGGAGTTCATTCGTGTTAAATGGCCATAAAAGGAGAGTCTTCTTTTGCGAATGGTGTCCGTTATTTTCTCCACATGTAGATAGAGTTCATCGTTGTGTCGTCTTCTATACTCTCCTCGTTCCTTGACCGGGCCCAAGATCTTTCTCAGAATCTTCCTCTCTTTGGCTTCGAGTTGTTCTGTCAGGCCTTTCTTATTCATCGCCAGGCATTCTGATGCATATAACGCCTCCGGGCGAATAACGGTAACGAAGTGCCTCAGTTTGGCCTGAAAGGACATTGATCGTGATTTGTAAATGTCTTTGGTTAAATGGTAAGCCATTTCCATTTTGTTAATCCGTGCCACGAAGGATTCCTTTTCACGAATGTTGGGCTCAATCCATTCACCCAGGTATTTGAATTTCTCTACCAGTTTTATTTGTCCTCCATTCACCGTAAGTTCTCTGGGATCCGACTTGATGTTCGTTATAAACTGCGTTTCCTCAAACGAAATCTGAAGACCTGCCTTTGCTGCTTGCACCTGTAATTGATTGATTTGTTGTGTGGCTGTGTCAAGAGAATTAGAGAAAATTACAACATCATCTGCGAAAGCTAAACAGTCGATTGTCAGGTTTTTGTTCTTACAACCTAGTCTGACCCCATTCTCTATACCATCCTTACACAATTCTTTACGCCATTCTCGAATAACTTTCTCAAGAACACAGTTGAATAAAAGAGGCGAGAGCCCATCTCCCTGTCTCACCCCTGACCGTATTGCGAAGGATTCAGAAATCTCTCCCCTGAATTTCACTTTGGAAGCCGTATCCAAAAGGGATTGGTGAATGATTGCTCTTGTCTTATTATCTAAACCAAATTCTCTTAAAACCTGGATCAGGGTACTTCGATCCAGCGAGTCGTAAGCCTTCTTGAAATCAACAAAAGTCACAACAAATTTCTTACTTCTCAGATTCATGTACGATAGAATTGATTTTAGATTCATGATTTGCTCAACACAAGAGCGCCCCTTTCGAAATCCACCTTGGTATTCGCCCAGGTGTTGATCGAGCTGTGCTTCCGCTCTCGTTTGAAGCGCTTTCGCGAGAATCTTGTATGTTATCGAGAGGAGTGATATGCCACGATAGTTGTTTACGTCCGCTTTATCACCTTTCTTGTGCAGGGGATTAATTAGGGCCGATGTCCAATCACTGGGCAGTTTCTCTGTTTCCCAAATCTCCCGGATGATATCCGTTAGCTTGTCGACTGGTTTTTCACCTGCGTATTTCCAGAGTTCGGCAACTATTGAATCCTCACCTGGTGCTTTATTGTTCTTAAGTGAGTGAATGATCTGCTTGATTTCTTCCCTAGTTGGTGGACTTGAGTCTGGATTGACGAGCACATTACTGTGAAAGGAAAATTTCGATGTTGGAGCCTCACAATTGAGAAGGGACTCAAAGTATTTCGCCAGGATCTGGCAGTTGTCTTTGTCATTGAAAGCAACTTTCCCATCTGGGTGGTGTGTATTTACTGAGATTTTGCTTGAAGGTTTTATAGAAATCACGGGTGTTGTTCTTTTTGAAATCTTGGTCTATCTGTGCCAACTGATTTTTTTGGAATGCTCGTTTTATCCCGCGTATGATTTTATCAGCCTGCTTTCTCACGACCAGGAATCTCTCTCTGTTTTCTTCATTCTTCTGTTTGTTCCATCGCAACCAGGCAAGCCGCCTTTGGTGAATGGCATCGTCACATTCATTAGTCCACCAAGGATGCCGCCTCAACTTTGTCAGTGGGATGGTTTCCTGTGCCGTTTCAAGAATTGCTTCTTTGAGTTGTTCCCAATTCTGTGGCTCAAGTGTTTCAAGTTTCTGACTGAATTCGTTTTGTGTTTTCAGTTTTTCCACATCAAACCTGTTGATCTTTCTTCCCTGAAATCTCTTGGTGGATCTTGGAAGAAGTTTTAATTTTATCTTTGAAAGATAGTGATCAGAGTCAAGATTCGCGCTTCTTAAGACTTTTACATTCTGGATTTCTCTACGAGATTTACGAGAAATAGCAACGTGGTCAATTTGGAATTCGCCGAGATGGGGATTTGGGAATGTCCATGTTTTCTGTTTTGCAGGAAGTCGTTTGAAAGCGGTTGACTTCATCACTAGGTTGAACGCCTTGCACAACTCCACTAACCTTTCTCCATTGCGGTTTGTTCTTCTGTGGGCCGGGTATTCTCCGATAATATTCTTGAATTTCTTTTCCTTACCGAGCTGAGCATTGAAGTCCCCAAGAAGGACGATGATGTGTTCCTTGGGTATCTTGGATAGAATATCTTCAAGCTCTTCCCAGAATATTTCCGTCCCTTGTGGATCGATTCTGTTAGCTTGATTAATTGGGGCATGGACGTTCACCATGGTGTAGATTTTATTTGTGCTCCGAAACGAAAGGATCGAGACTCGACTGTTGGGGGACGTGAAGTTGGTGATGGACTCTAAAATCTTCTTACTGACCACAAATCCTGTGCCAAGGTGGGGGATGGATTTTACTACACGTTTTCCGACTTTACCTTTGAAGATTCTATACCCCTGGGAGTCAAAAGCTTCTGCATCAACAAACCTTGTTTCCTGAATTGCTGCGATCAGGATTTGATGATGTTGTAGGGTGTCAATCAGTTGTTTCAATTTACCGACCTTCATAAGGGAGTTCACGTTGAATGTTGCGAAGAAGTTGCGTCGTTTGTGTCTGATCTTGTTTGTAGGAGTCTCCGATACCTCCAAGCATGTCGTTGCAGGCTCCCCAGAGTCCGAAGGCCTGCATGCGTCGTGCAAGACGACGGTGGATTGGTTACCACCTGGGGTAGTTGCTTCAGCAGACGTTTCCTCCATGCTTTTCACAGTTGAAAAAACTAGAGATAGGGGGCCAGTGATATTGCACACTGACCAATGTACTGCCAAGGTTGTGAGCCTTGGAGTCCCCAGCACTGATCGGCTCGCCGACCCAGCTTCCCGCTGGGATTGGTTACCCAACCTTCCACTGGGTTGCTCGGCTTAACAGGGGGCACCTCTTGTAGGTTACATGCTGGAGTTGGAGTGAAAGAGGCTAAGTCGCAGCTGACATGCAACAACGCATTTCACTCCCATTAGCCCAGAGCCGTAAGGACTCCTCCCAGGTTGATTCCTGGGACCCATTGGTGAGATGATTATTATTATTATAAGAACATTTTCTGCACTTTATAGTGGATTTTTCGAATTTTTAGGTCATTTAGCCCTAGTCATAACTATAAAAGTATTATAAAGAAATTGTTGCACTGATTTGAAGAGGAAGGATCAATAAACGTAGAAAAATAATTGTAAAATGACAAATTTTGATCCTTATAGGTGTAGGTCCCCCCCCAAGATAGAAATTGGTATTTATTTAACATTTGTAAAAGAATAGTGCAAGTTTTAGTTGGGGGTGTTCTCAAAATCCCACCTTACCCACTTACGTGAATATTACCCACATACCTAATTAAATGTTAATAAAAATAAGTGATTGAGGCTAATAATCTGTAGTCTCCATTACAGTAGAACGTCGTTTATCCGGACGTCAAACAACCGGATCGTCAATTATCCGGACGAGCAAAAAAAATAAAAAATTCGGAGCAGCGCGCGCTTACTGTTGTTACGCGGAAGTGCGCGCAGCCTACAGTAGGGAGTCGGTTCTCGTTTTCAATTGTTGTCTCCTACCGTTTGTTTGCTCTATAATGTTTCAACGTGTTACAGTAGCCTGCGTAGTGTACTGTATTATGTTATGAAAATTACTTCTACGAGTGGCAATGTTTTATCGATTGAGAAAATGCGGATATCATTAATTAACTGGATAAATGGGAGAGTGTGCAGTGTCTAATGAAAACTTACAGTGTCGGAAAATTCACAATATTTATGATTTGAAGATCCAAAAAGGTGAAATTCTGAATTATGCATCGAAGTTAGACAGTGAAGAGGGCTCTAAAAAGAGAAAAACCATGAGATCAGCTACGGATGAAACATTTGAAGACGCGGCGAACGTATGGTTTATTCAGACAAAAAGTAAGGGATATCCCATATCTGGATCTTCGTTGTGTGAGAGAGCGTTGTACCTAAATGAGAAGCTTGGTGGTTCTCCCTATGTTCGATTGTCCAGAAAAATCGTTATCCGGAACACTTTCGGTCCCAATTAGTCCGGATAAACGAAGTTCTACTGTATTATATTTCCTATGTGGTTCTGAGAAGTGGTGACACGCGCTTGTATACTTGTGCGATGACGCTTAGAGCGGGGGAGCTAGCGAGGTCACTCGTCAAGACGTGGTCTGTCTCAATGAAGGTGGTTATGTCCTATTTCCGGGATCGATTACTCCATTATCTACTATTAGATAGCCCACTTGCCTTTAACTAATCCTACACAATAGCTAGCCTAGCAGCAACTCATTTTGTACCTAGCAAACAATCAATATTACAGTACATCTCATCACGCGCTGAATAGGCGGATTCTGTTGCGTAGTTTGTAGCATGCTGGGCTTTTATGCCCAAGATCGCGGGTTCAAACACGGCCGAAGTCGTTGGATTTTCTTAAGATCGTTAAAAATCCTTCAGTATGTCTTCCTTCGGAGGGGAAGTAAAGCTGGCGGGCCCATGTCGTAGATTTATGGCTTGTAAAAGAACTTTCCACTAACTACAATTGTGTGAAGCTAAATTTGTAGGTTAGATTTGATTAACACTCTATTAAGTTCCAACGTCCGTCGCCAGGTGCCTATTGCGGTGGAATGTAGTAGCCAAGTTCGCGGCTAGTGTCGTTGACGGTAGCACTTGGTAGAAAAAGTAGGAACTACTTGAAATTGATCGTCTGCAGTCCTTACCTGAATTACAGATAACACACACTAATACAGCCATCACAGTTAACACCGATTATCAGACAGATTCTACACACACCCAAAGTACACGGGGATATATGGCCGCGTTGTCGCAGCTCATAAACAAAGGAACCATCCAGTTTTGGTCACATTATGATCTTCGTCAGCATAAAGTTATTAATAGGTAATGAAGTTGCAAGTCTGATACTTACATTTATACAAAGGTTATGTCCAAACTGTTTCTAAATATGTTAACTATCTAAATTATTGTATTGTCTTCAGCATTGTCAAAGTTACGTTTGAACATTAATGTTAAGAAGACCAAGGTGTTAGTTGTGAGTAAACATCCTGCAAGTATTCACACAAACATTAAGCATACTAACAAGATAGTGGAACAAGTCGCCAGTTTCTCTAATTTGGTAAATCTAATCACCAAAGACAACAGGGTTTTTTTTGTTTCTCTTTAGCGTATGACTTTTAGGGCCGGGAGTGTCCGAGAACATGTTCGGCTCGCCAGAGTTTGTAGCTGTTTCTAGACGGATACCCTTGGGGTGAGCTACAAGTACCGTCGCGTGTGGTGTGTTGTCTGGGGAAGAAAGTTTGAATGTAAGGACGAGGAATTGGAAGGTAGCGGCTGTGGCCTATAGTTAAGGACCTACCCCGGCATTTACCTGGAAAGAAGATGGGAAACCACAGAATACCATATTCAAGGTTGCCGGCGGGGGAATTCGAACCTCCTCGTCTCCCGGATGTGAGCGGCTGCCTGCAGCCATGCCGTAACGACCACGGCTAACTCACCCGGTAACAGGTGTAGTAAAGAGATTAGATGGGGAAAAGCCCTTGCAAAACAAGCGTTCAATAATAAGAAAAATCTTATGATTAATGCAAATTTGGATACTGCAATTAAAAATGAATTTGCCATGTCCTTTGTATGGGGTGTACTTCTGTATGGTTGTGAATCTTGGACGATCAGAGGTCAGGATTGGAACCGACTTGAAGAGTTTGAGATGTATGTCTGGCGGAGAATGATGCCGGTTAAATGAACTGAAAAGAGGATTAACATCAGCATCCTGCAAGAAATTCCAGGGAAGAGAGAACTGAGACCAGTGATCCATAAAAGAAAAGCTTAATTCAGAGTACACATCTTGTGACATAACGCTTTCCTAACTAATCTCCTGGAAGGAAAAATCACAGGGAAGAAACGCCGAGGAAGACCGAGAAAATATTTCTTTAAGACATCTCACTAACTCTTCATTATGGTTCCTACTATGAAATGAAACGAGGTGCTGAAGACAATGGTTGCGGAGACAGGCATTGCCTTGGGAAGTGGATGATGATCTAAATTATTAATAAATATATATTAAAAGAAACAGCTATGTTACAATTTAGATTAATGTGGAAAAATATATTTCTTGAAAACAGCTCGACGTGGAAAATACCAATGTTGTGGAAACGATGTATTGGTATAGTTAACATTTTGACATTTGGGGTTGGAATGACTTATGTTCATGCGAAGTATGTTAACGTGAAAATAATAACTTTATGATCACGTAGCTGTGAAAATTGTTAATAAAAAAAATGCGCTATTAGAAGTTAATATTTGAGCATGGAAGTATCAGACTTGCAACTTCCTATTAATTACCGGTACATTTTTAGCCTACTTTTCACATTTGGTAAAAATGAGGAAAAAGTAGACTTATGAGATCGATCCGGGAAAAGTGTGTCTGCCTGTCTGTCCTTCTGACTGTCTGTCTGTCCGTCTGTCTGGCTGGCTGGCTGTGTGTGTGTCCCCCTATCAACTCCTAAACGACTGTAGCAATCGAACCCAAATTTGGTATGAGTCAAGATCTCTATCTGAATATCTCAGTGCCGTATTTGGAAATTATGTCAGTGCTACCATCTGCTGAAAAATTGCAATTGAAATTTCAGCTCAATGTTGTATATCTTGGAAGGTATGCATGGGAACTATACCAAAATTGGCACACATATTTCAGTTTAATTTCCAGGAGGCCACACATGACAGTGTTGCCAAAATGATTCTAATACAAATTTTTAAATGCACATAACTTCTACATTATCAATTGGATTTCAACCAAAATTCGTATGCACTATGTGTAGATAGACAGATATGACTGAGCGTTATCTTAAGAGCCACCACGGCTGGCAACTGTTAATAAATGCACTCTCTATTGTTTTTATCCAAATACCAATATATCAGAAAGTATGCAAGCCAACAGCTTTAAGCTATGCACACGTATAGTACCTGACATTCTAGATTAATTTGGAGTAACTAATGGACCTCAGTACTACCAACATGATTCTAAGCCAGCTGATAGGACCAATTGTAAATACATGTAACTTCCATACTATCAATTGGATTTCAAACAAATTTCGTATGTGCTATGTGTACTATAACAGATATGACTATGCGTATTCTTAAGAGCAACCAGGGCTGCCAACTGTTAATAAATGCTGTCTCTGTTTTGGTTACCCTAATATCAATATATCAGAAAGTATGCAAGCCTATAGCTCTTAACTTTGCACACGTATAGTACCTGGCATTCTAGATTAATTTGGAGTAACTAATATACGTCAGTGCTGCCAACATGATTCTACGCCTGCTGATAGGTCCAATTTTAAAACGCATATAAATCCTATACTAACAAACGGATTTCATTCAAAATTGGCACAACAATAGATCATATTATTTCAAATTATTTCTGACCAATACATGCATGACATTGTTGCTAACATGATTTTACGCGCGCTGTTGGATCCAATGTTTAACTGCATGTAACGTCCATGCTATCCGTTGGACTTCAACCAAATTTTGTATTATGTACCTTAAGAGATGGAACTAAGAATACATTCAGTCACCAGGGCTGCCAACTGTAGTGCTCAATTAGGCTATATTATGCCATTTATTCAGTATTTCGAACTAATTAGTAATTTCGATATTACAAATTCAATTTCGTCATTATTCTAATTAGGTCCATATATATTATCATTGGAATGAATCCTAGTCGCCTCCGTAGCGTAGCGGTCAGCATGGTTAGCTGCCGTCCCGGAGGTCCTGGGTTCGATTCCTGGCTCTGCCACGAAATTTGAAAAGTGGTATGAGGACTGGAACGGGGTCTACTCAGCCTCGGGTGGTCCAAATGAGTAGAGGGGGTTCGATTCCCACCTCAGCCATCCTCGAAGTGGTTTTCCGTGGTTTCCCACTTCTTCTTCGGGCAAATGCCGGGATGGTACCTACTGTGAGGCCACGGCCGCCTCCTCCCCTCTTCATCGCCTATCCATCCCAATCTTCCATCTCTTCCCATCCCTCATGAGGCCCCTGTTCGCTTTGCAGGTGAGGCCGCCTGGGCGAAGTGCTGATCACACCTCCCCAGTTGTAAACCTCCTGACCAGATGTTCCAGGCTCCAGGACACTGCCCATAGAGGCGGTAGTGGTGAGTTTCCTCGCTGAGTCCGTGGGAACCACCAACCTAGAGGGTAAAGTGACTAAATAAAAAAAATGAATCCTACATTTCGAGAAAATAGGCTCTTTAGTTTGTCACGAAACATCTTGTTAAAAATTAATTAATATTGGAGGTCCGAGCCTCCGAAGAGGAGTTTACGTGCGGTAGGGTGGCCAGGGCCTTTCCGCTCCTCCTTATATTGACCAACAGTGCACAGTACCTAGAACCGGCATACCATCCAAGTTCTGGCTGCGCCCAATGCTGCTTAACTACAGAGCTCTCATGTGACCCGATGTTTCAACACGGCTAGGCCGTTGGCCCGGTACGTTTTATTAGCCTGTATCCCTACTGTACCCTTGAAAGAAGCAATATGTACAAGATTCTGTCTTCGGGGTCGCGTTCAGTTCTTGGCTATGTCTTGGATAAAGTTCATTACAAACATTTTGCTTCGTTAGTCTCAAGGATCATAAAGAAAACTATAAATTAGAAATGAGTCTAACATGGGTAAAATATACAATATTTAATGACTGAATAAACAAAACAAAATAACAGCACAAACCCCTCCCTGAGTTTACTCCCAAAATAAAACAAAAGAAAATTACAAGAAATAAACAAGCGGAGAATCAGTCCACTTCTCACAATAAATTGTGGATAAAATAAGTCCACTTCTCTCATTAAAGTGTGTGCGCGGTGTTTACGAACATTAGAAGGGAATGAGTACGTAATGACGCAGGTTCGCTTGCAACTGGATCAGCCAGATTGGACGCGAACCCCCGTACTGCAAATCGTCATCATGGCGCATGGGACATATCCAATTAAATGGCTGTACACTTAAACTAAAATACTGACACACGGTACCTTTAAGAATATATTAAATTACACAGATTTCCAATGAAATCACTACAAGTGCAGGATCACAAATCAAACAAACAGAGCTGCCGAAACCAGGCACAACCGCTCGCAAGGCTAATGAGTTCAACGTGACAATAACAAAAAAGACCAGCCATGGTCGCTGAACTGAGACATAAACAAAGCAATGGCAACAACAACATGCCAGATCAAACTGATATTTACATGAAAGCAAAGCGTAACTAAATCAACACTTGGAAATTAACGGCATAACGTGGACATCTCCCATTTACATATTCAATTAATTTATAATAATTCAGGCTTTATATAAAGGAAAATATTTAAGAAAATGCAGGACCAAGGTCCGCCTTACATTAATGAGCATCGCTCACTTATCTCTGATCTCGCCCGTCCAGTGGACTCACCCTCTCTCTCACTCCACAAACATCTGTGTCAGTCTAGTCCAAGCTTGTGTTAAATAATAATAATAATAATAATAATAACTGGCGACCCCTTGCATCCAGGATCCCGTTGTGTGGCCATTCTGAAAACGCGTACATAAATCAACACACAGGCACCTCGACAATTCTCTCGGAATTGCAGGACTCAAATATATATTTCAAACAGTCGCCCTGCAGGGTTAGACTGCCGAAATTTGGACTGCGCCATGACGAAGCGTGCTCTAGCACCTTCCGTAAGCAATATCCAATCATCACACACATGGCACACTTCACTTGGACTGACACTCATATATCCACCCAGGTCGGCGCCGAATCAGAGCTCCATATTTTCGTGTCCAAGACACTCCAACAATTTAAATAAAGAAACTAGCAACTCGAGCAAGCAGATGGCTTCTCGCAATAAATATTGCAACATGGCAATTTATCAATTCACTTAGCCTGAGTGATTACAAATCCACTATTAAAATATTATTTTCCCCCAGTACTGCATTTAAGCTAGATTAATTCGGTTCCACTCTTGTCATTACGTTAGTTCTAAATTGTGTTGCTTAGCTGCTATAAGGAAGCGTCCACGCACACCGTGCGCGTGAAGCCCCGTATACATGAATTAAAACAAATAAAAATCACACAAATATCTACATTTACAAAAAATATGTCACGCTGCCCCATGCATTAAAATTGTGCGTCAGTAAAACAAACAAACAAACAAGATTCAACATAAGAAACACACAAAAGCAAATATATTTACAAAAATTAATCCCATGAAAAACCATAACCGACTTGACAAATTAAATAAATTTTAACTCTTGTACAAAATCCTTCCGCCGTCAGCACATCAGATCACGTCTCCCGACATCCTCTCCTCAGAATGTGCTTAGCTCGTCATCGTCTCCAAAGCGAAGCAATACTGGACCAATCTTCCTTCAACGTCTTGGGTTGACATCTTGATGCTAAATCACAGGCTTTATCTTGAAGCAAACTTTAGTTGCGCGCACACAAGTTATAATATGATAATATGTGACTCAAACGTTAGAGTGCTTAAGTGTCACTCGACACGCAAAGAAAATACAAGTGCCCCTTTACACACCAAGTAATACTAGGTGTCGCTCACGACCCACCAAAGAAAAGTATATCTTCATCGGCACACGAATCAGTATTTAAACGAATCAGGACAAAGTTGAGTGGAGGGGACGCTCCAAAAATTAACTTCCATAATATTAGGCTCACTGGCATGCGATTACTATCATTCTGCTCGAATCATTTCATAGGTCATGATGAAGCCAAACTGCACGAAAACCGATCGTACGTTCATCCAATAATTAATTCCCGCTCAATATACAGGGTCGGCTTAGGTACGCGGCTTCAGCGCCAAAAGTTGCGTCTTCTCTCCTCATTGGTTCTTCATGACGCCAAACTCGCGGTTTTCTTGGCGTGGTACCTCCCACTAGGTGTTGCCAAAACCTCTTTCCCTGTCAAGATTTCATACATCTGTCCTTTTTCTGGAGCTTCAAGACAATGTGAAATAACTTTAGCATGATTCAAACCCACGCGCACGCTGTCTGTTTCCTGCACCTGTCGCTAACGGTACGCCGAGGATTCAACCCTTTGTATTTCCAAATACCATATTCGCTGTTCTTGATGCCAGTAAGTCCCCATAATTTCACAACTTCTGTCTGACTTCTCTACTTGGCTGCCAGTAGTTTCAATGCAAGATGAATAAAATTAGGAATCATTTATATGAGCATCATATAAAAGGTTCACTACATAGTATAAAACAAAGTCCCCGATTCTTGGATGTAACGGGTAATCTCGAGAACCACTGGATGGCCTTGACATAAATGGCAGCTGGATGCACGTCTAGTACGTGTTATCTTGTATGAATTTTTCGATTTGTTAAGGTTTACACACAAAACCAGTTTGTCACGTCTCGTTTTCTCCTATTTTTTCTGATTCTGGGTTTTCGTACAGTATTTATTTCTTTAATTTTATTATTTATATCATTTATTTATTTACTTATTAATTTAATTTATTTACATCATTTATTCATTCATTTATTATCATTTATTTATTTATTTCTTTATTTCATTTATTCATATTTTTTTCAAACGAATTGACCACTTTGGATCACGCAACAAATTTATTTATTTTTCTTTTCCTTTGCCTGGAGTTTCCTCTGTCTCCAATATTTCTTCATGCGTTCACTGGCATGTTTCCTTTGATCTTCTGTCCGAGTTCGTCCACTTCTCTTAGGTCTTCCTTCATCTTGAAACCCTTTCAGGATTTTTCACTTTACTCTTAAATTCACTTCTTTCTAGCATTTGAGACTCTGTGATGCTCAACTTTTCTAAATCTTTCCTAACTTTATTTATTTATTTATTTATTTATTTATTCATTGCAAGTGAATTGACCTCTATGAATACTCTACAACTTCATTTCTTTTTCTTTTTCATGCGGAATTTTTTCTATGTCCAATACTCCTTCTTTCGTTGGTGACCTGCTTCCGTTGTTCATCTGTCCAGGTTCTTTCGGTGTACTAAGTTCTTCCTGTGGCTGGAACCCCTGTCAATTTTATTTTATTATTATTGTTATTGTTATTATTATTATTATTATTATTATTATTATTTCTTCTTTCTTTAAATTTGGCCTACAGTGGACCACGGGAAACAATTGATTTGCTGGTGAGTTCCTTTTTCTTCACCCAGAATTTCCTCGTCCTTTCGCTGTGGTTCCTCCTCCTTTCCTCTGACCAGGTGTGCTTGGTCGTTCTACTGGGTCTTCCCTTGAACCCCTTGAAGTTATCAATTTTAGCTCGAAGCACAGCCCTATTCCAGATGTCTTTTGGATGTACGCCAACTTCCTCCATGTCTTTTCTCGTTTCTTCTACCCACATTGTAGTCGCCTTTAGATTGGTGATGTAATTAAAGATTCTTTTCGTTATTCGATTCTCATCCATTCTTATGAGTTGTCCATAAAACTTCAGTCTCCCTTACGCATGGTGTCCGTGATCTTCTCTGTCTGTCTATATAGATCCTCATTTCTCCTATTACTCCATGAACCATCGTTTCGTTTCTCAGACACTAGTATCTTCCACAAGATTTTTTCTCTCTCTTCCCTAATTCCTCAATTTCTCCTTTTTTATTCAATATCAGGCATTCGGAACTGTAAAGGCCTTCCGGCTGGACAACCGTGGTATAGTCACGTATCTTCCCCCGGTAAGATATAGACCTCTTATTGTATCTACTGTATATTGTAGTCTACTACTGTAATCTATAGGCTAGCTCCATCTTCCTGGCTCGACCTTTTTTGCCTCCTGATCAAGCCCATTCGGCTGAATCCACTCACCCAAATATTTAAATTTGTCACCATACCTTGTTTCCAGTATTATTATTTAATAATCCTATTAATCATTGCAGGGCATCGGCTACGTCATCGTGCTGATGACGTTCAGTGTCCAGAAGCCCATGAAGAGTCTGTGTGCCCGCCTCATTGGTATCCCCCGCCTCATAGTGGTGGACATATACCTGCTCTTCTCCTTTGCTGGGACAGTCAATCTGTGGCGCGGCATATGGAACCTGCTCAACGTCTACTTTCTGCACGGTATGCACTTAACTAGTGCTCATTGGACATGCGTGGCGTATTTTTTTTAAAAGCTCAATTTGAGTTCCTCATGGTTGTTGTCATGTTTTTAACAGTTCAGTATTGAAGTTGATAATAGGCCTAGTGTAAGTAAAATCCTATGAAAAGCCAAAAATATGACCAAGTCTTCCCTTTCCCTTATTGACAAAGTTTAAAATAATCAGAAACTTAATACATAAAGTCAATATACCTTGGAATACTCAGTTTCATCGATTATATTTCACAGTAACATCACAATTATATGGGCTACATTCTTACCCATACATGATCACATCAATCATAACCTACAAATTTCTAAGCGTATATAATATCCACATCACTGTCTCTACTTCAAGCTGATTTTTATCAAGATTTATATCTTTCGTCATTAATGCATATTATAACAGATCTCATTTTTTTAAAATTTTAGTGTGTTTTTTAGCCTTTAGACGATTGGTAATTTTTAGAATTAATTTTGATAACGACTTTTGATACGGAATATTTTTGAACGAAAGTCTTGCATCTCTACGTACGAAGGTGGATCTAAAAGTTAGTTGCACTAACGCGCTGCAGCAGCGCGCTGTGTGTCGCAAACGTGGGCACAGCGGAGAAAGGGACAGACACTGCCCACACGTCTGTTAGGCAGGTCGCTGTGGTGTCTCGTCTTGTATGGTGTGAATAGCGGCCAAATGCAATGGCGCGTCGACTGGACGTTCACCATAAATATATTAGGTGCGTGCGACAATCTGATTCCTATGGGCCAAACGGAAGAATTGCAACGACATTCATCGAGAAATTAGTGCTGTGTATGGGGAGCGGGCCATTTCCAGGCAAGGGATCGTAAAGTGGTGTCAGCAATTCGAAGCCGGACGCACAAATATCGCGAAGGCAGGCCCGCAACGTCCAGGACCCGTGCAAATGTGACTTTCATCTGTTCGGTAAGCTCATAACGGAGCTCGGTGGTCGACGTTACCAGACCGATGAGGAGGTGAAGGCCGCTGTCTCCGTGTGGTTGCAGAACGCTGGAGGAACTTTCTATGCATCCGGCATCGACAAGTTGGTTGTGCGTTCGCAGAAATGTTTGGAGTCTCTTGGAATCTATGTGGAAAAGTGACGTTACATTGTATGTCGTTATAGGCGTGTTGCTGTTGTATAGGTGGTGTAATAAATGGCCATAACTGGGAAGTGCAACTTACTTTTTGATCTGCCCTCGTATATTATAATTTACCACTGAGGTAGGTCACAATGTGGCCGAAACCGGTACTATAATTAAAAGTACAACTCATTAATTTTCTGAATATTTTAAAATATTTAGTCTAAAAATATAAAAATATACAAGTTTTATCTTGTCGTATCTGTAGCGGAGTTTCGCCTTAGTGTACCACGTTAGGCCTATCGGTAAGCCTTTGATTGAGCATCATAATTTGTGAGAATCTGCACAGCTCTCCCACAATGAATCGACATCATCGCGAATAACTCTCGTATGTCAGTATTCTATTTAATCGATCCAACCATTCGATTAGGGACACAAGAAAACAACCCAATAAAATTATGAACTAACGAAGGTTGAACCATACATGTGTTCTTGTTTGGCAAAGACAATATAACAGAGACTGCTTATACTCAAGATGGCACCTACGTGAACTCTTAGATCATTAAAATTGAGAACTCAGAATATAATTGCATAATTATGCCAAATCTTGGTACAAAATTAGTATCATACAAGGGTGCTCACTTTCAACAGGCAAAAGATTATCACACTCAATATAGCGCACAGTGGCCATCTTGAAATTACAAAATAAAAAATTAAAGTCATTCTGAAAGACAAGACGTTATATAATTTCAAATGACGCATGCTACAAATGCTACACATGTTAGAAAGACTCAGGAGGGCTCATTCAACAGACTCCATTATCCATTAACTTAGGCTTCCCGCGCGGGCACGTCTTGAAGGGCCCCCTGTATTTGAGTCTGACATCTTTTACAACTCTTTAAGGGTCACCCATTATTTGAATCTGATATCTTGCAAACCTCTTTAAGGGTCACCCTGTATTTGAATTGAATCTAACATACTGTACACCTCGTTAAGTTTCACCCTGTATTTTGCTCTGACATCCTGCACACCTCTTTAGGAGGCACCCTGTATTCTTATCTGGCATCTTGTATATCTCTTTAGAAGTCATCCTGTATTCTTGTGTGACATCTTGTACACCTCTTTAGGAGTCACCCTGTATTCTTGTGTGACATCTTGTACACCTCTTTAAGAGTCACCCTGTATTCTTCTCTGCCATCTTGTGCACCTCTTTAAGAGTCAGCTTGTATTCTTATCTGGCATCTTGTATATCTCTTTAGGAGTCACCCTGTATTCTTATCTGGCATCTTGTACACCTCTTTAGGAGTCACCCTGTATTCTTTTCGCTTCCCTCGAAGCCCCCAGGTCACTCGACGCCCCAGGACTCTTTCAACAGACCCCATTAACCATTAACTTAGGCTTCCCGCGTGGCTGCATGACGTCACGCACTCGCCGTCCATTAACCATTAACTTAGGTTTCCCGCGCGGCTGCATGACGTCACTTCCGTCTCCGTAACGCATAACTTTTGACTCAAGCATAACGATGAAGTCGACAAGATCATTTGAAATGATAAAAACTAATTGATTAATTACTCAGCATCTCAGAGCGAGATTTATTAATAAGGTACAATCTTATAAGTTGCTTTGTATGCTCCAAGCAATAGAACAACAACTCGATACATTCAAGATTGCAGCAAGGCGTACTATTAAAATACACAAATATTGTGCGAAGAAATGTTGAATAATGATTGTTATTTTGTTGACAGAGCTTCCCCTGGTGAGTTATTGGCTGAGTCACGTGGTGTGTCTGCTCCTGCTTATGATCTTCAACTGTTCCAACTCCATCCTTGTTCGAGGAGTATACATAGACGGTGAGGAGCAAGGCGGCAAGTGTGTCGTGTTTCCCATCTACTACTTGCGGCTCTTCTTCCAGGTACGCTAACAGGCACTTTCGGCTCAACCAAGCACATCTCCACATAGCATAAAGCTAAACCGGCCGCGGCGCCCGAGAGCGCTAACGTGCTACCTCGTGCCTCGCTGGCATCGGGAAAGCGTGGGTTCGAATCCCACCTCGGCCATCCTAAAAATGGTGTTAGTGGTTTCCCATCTACTATTTGCGACTCTTCTTCCAAGTACGCTAACAGGCACTTTGGGCTCAATCAAGCGCATCTCTACATAGCATAAAAGCTAAGTCCCCGATTCTTGATGTAACGGGTAATCTCGAAAACCACTGGATGGATTTTGATGCGATTTTCAACATTTTGTAAAGGATTTCTAGAGGAAGGTTTCTGTAGAAAAAAGTTCATTTATGATCAAAGGAAGCCGAGCAATAATGATTCAGTGAAAAGTGCCGCCCGTGCACCTTTTAAGCTTACGCTGGGTAAACCGTTAAAAATATCTACTGTATATACTATGAGTGTAAACCGACAGTAGTGGCTACGCTGGCTAAAGCTCAGCATTAGGTCATGGGGCCAAGCTCTCTGCTGACTCGGTAGACGCGTGGGTTCGAGCCCCACCGTCGGCCGTCCTTGAAATGGTTTTCCGTGATTTCCCATTTTCAACACCAGGCAAATGCTGGGACGGTACCTCCTAACAGGCCACGGCCGCTTCCTTCCACATCCTTGCCCAGTTTCATTCACCATCATTCATTTCGTCTCTCATTAACTCCTCTCATGAGGTTGGCGTCAGGAAGGGCATCCGGCCGTAAAAATCATCGCCACAAAGACTTCCATTGCATCTCATCCCTGACCCCGTTGGAAAAACGGGAATAATAAGGGGTAGACATATATATACTATGAGTGTAAGAATTGTACAGTATGAAAAGTTCTACTAAAAAGTCCGCAACAGCATATTTCTGTATTTAATACATCGCCCACTGTAAGTGTTTTTACATTTTCATCTTTTCCAACAATCTCCATACAGTGGAAATTAAAATTACTAGAATCGGAACGAGTTTGCGTGCTAGCGATCAAGCCTATCACCCCAGCTTCGGCCAGCATCAAACTGTCGAGTCGTGTCAAGTTAAGACTTCAGAGAAGAGTACAGTACTGTGTATGTGTTAAGAGTTTCGCTGTTCACCTCGGATTTTCTGAATTGCGTCTGGAATCTGCCGATCGTGCGCCTTTCAAGCTTACACTGGGTAAACTGTTTAAGATACCGGAAGCCAGGCCGGTTTACTAGATAAATTACATTACATTACATTTTCAACCATGGCGAAATGTAAATATTATATGTCAGAAAACTGTATTATAATGAGGCTCATTATAGTACAAGTTTTCATTATGATACAGTTTCTCCCACCAATCAGAGTTCAAGAAACAGTTGTGTGACCAATTAGGTAAGGATAGCATCGCACCTGCGCTGACTTCCACAGCCTCCTATTTTAAATATCACTGCGTGGCTAGTGTCATAGTGGGGTATTCGAAGAGGCCATGGTCTCTGCGTCCCTTGCACTCTGTTCAGTACAAAAAACTAGCGAAATCTCGACAGATATTTCTGAATATTTATGTTCGAACATAAAATAGTTATAATTATCGTCGAACATAAACAATCGTATGCAACTCCCCTATAATGGCAATTAAGACACTCGTATACAAATTATAAAACTCGCTTCACTCGTTTTATAAACATACTCGTGTCTTAAATATTGCCATTATAGGCTCATTGCATAATGTACTATTATTATATTATATTATATTATATATATATATATATATATATATATATATATATATATGAATTGCTGTTCGTTAGTCTAGCTAAAACTCAGGAACGGCTGGACCGATTTGGCCAATTTTGGTCTTGAATTATTTGTGGAAGTCCAGAGAAGGTTTAAGAGGTGAATAAATATGAAAGTTGTAGCGCACGAGTAGATTCAACAAATAAGTGACGGCACGCGAATCGCTTAAACTAAGTCCCGTATGCGTTCGTATACCATTCATCCCATTGCGATGAAACTTGGGTGAGATGTTCTGTACACTTCAGGTAAGGTTTCTGGCTTAGTGATTCCACTTAATAATAGGTAGCGCACGAGTAGATTCAACAAATGAGCGACGACGGGCGAAGCGTTTCAACAAAGTCCTGTATGCGTTCACATACCATTCTTCCGATAACGATGAAACTTGGGTGAGAGGTTGTGTACACTTCAGGTAAGGTTTCTGGCTTAGTGAATCCACTTAATAATAGGTAGCGCACGAGTAGATTCAACAAATGAGCGACGACCCGCGAAGCGTTTCTATTAAGTCCCGTATGCGATCATATACTCTTCGCCTGATAGCGATGAAACATGGGTGAGATGTTGTGTTCACTTCAGGGAAGGTTTCTGGCTTAGTAAATCCACTTAACAATAGGTAGCGCACGAGTAGATTCAACAAATGAGCGACGACGGGCGAAGCGTTTCAACAAAGTCCTGTATGCGTTCACATACCATTCGTCCGATAGCGATGAAACTTGGGTGAGATGTTGTGTACACTTCAGGTAAGGTTTCTGGCTTAGTGAATCCACTTAATAATAGGTAGCGCACGAGTAGATTCAACAAATGAGCGACGACCCGCGAAGCGTTTCTATTAAGTCCCGTATGCGATCATATACTATTCGCCTGATAGCGATGAAACATGGGTGAGATGTTGTGTACACTTCAGGGAAAGTTTCTGGCTTAGTAAATCCACTTAACAATAGGTAGCGCACGAGTAGATTCAACAAATGAGCGACGACGGGCGAAGCGTTTCAACAAAGTCCTGTATGCGTTCACATACCATTCGTCCGATAGCGATGAAACTTGGGTGAGATGTTGTGTACACTTCAGGTAAGGTTTCTGGCTTAGTGAATCCACTTAATAATAGGTAGCGCACGAGTTGATTCAACAAATGAGCGACGACCCGCGAAGCGTTTCTATTAAGTCCCGTATGCGATCATATACTATTCGCCTGATAGCGATGAAACATGGGTGAGATGTTGTGTACACTTCAGGGAAAGTTTCTGGCTTAGTAAATCCACTTAACAATAGGTAGCGCACGAGTAGATTCAACAAATGAGCGACGACGGGCGAAGTGTTCCAACATAGTCCCATATGCGTTCATATACCATTCGTCCGATAGCGACTAAACTTGGGTGAGTTGTTATGTACACTTCAGGGAAGGTTTCTGGCTTAGTAAATCCACTTAACAATAGGTAGCGCACGAGTAGATTCAACAAATGAGCGACGACGGGCGAAGCGTTTCAACAAAGTCCTGTATGCGTTCACATACCATTCGTCCGATAGCGATGAAACTTGGGTGAGAGGTTGTGAACACTTCAGGCAAGGATTCTGGCTTAGTAAATCCACTTTACGATAGGTAGGGCACGAGTAGATTCAACAAATGAGCGACAGCGCGTGAATCGTTTCAACCAAGTCCCGTATGCGTTCATATACCATTCATCCGATTGTGATAAAACGTTGGTGAGTTGAGTACAGTCCTGCGAAGGTGTATGGATTAGTAAATCCGTTTTTCAATGGGTGGTGCACAAGAAGATTCAACAAATGAGTGAAGGCGCGTGAATCGTTTAACAAAATCCCGTATGCGTTCATTTGCCATTCATCCGATTGCGATGAAACGTTCATGAGTGGTTGTGTACACGCCAGGGAAGGTTTTCGACTTAGTAAATCCATTTTACAATAGGTAGCGTACGAGTATATTCAACAAATGGGTGATGGCGCTCGAATCGTTTCAACAAAGTCCCGTACGCGTTCATATACCATTCATTTCATTGCGATGAAACTTTGGTGAGTTGTTGAGCACGCTCCCATGATTTTTTTTTTGCGATAGTAAATCAATTTTACAATTGTTTAGAGGTGGTTAACGGAAAGTAAATAAATATTGGGAATCCGAAAGCACTTCAACAAAAAAAAGTTTCAACGCCAACACTTTCTTTGATTGGCATTGCAACGCATGCCGGGTACAGCTAGTTATATTATATTATACTCGCGGACCCGTGCGGGAACTCTCGCATAATGCGCCCCATGTGTACAGACTACCCACCCGGCCCTAGTGGTATGCGGGCTGCACAGTTCTGCAGGGGCTATCGTCTTGTTTATTTGTTTAAAAACACTTTATAAACAAATATATGTCCGTTGACTTTTCAAGAAATGCAAGATTTTTCCTGTACTATTGAGACAATTTGGAAGATTTTGGTACAAACCACACCTTCTAATTCCCTCTGGTTTAAGAGCTTGAGGTTTGTAAAACATACACCTTAGCGTATTACGTATGGTATAATAAGACTAGCAGAAGTACCCGCTCTTCGAACGGTCTCCGGTATTAATAACCAGACGTTATCAATTGAGCTACTGTTCCAATGGTTAGGGGCTTGTCATTCCTTCATAAGTTTATCAGAACGAAGTTAGTTTTCTGGGTATATCGCATACACTGTTAATTTAAGGGCCATAAAATGTGGTTTTCGGAGACCCTTTATAGACTCCCTAGTTTTGTGTCACACATTGAGAAGCGCAACATATGCTTTGGTCGTCGTTATAAGATTTTTTTTTAACTTTTGGCCTATTTTAGCTTGTATTTTGAAAAGTTGTTCCTTATACCCACCCTTCTATGAAAAGTACGTTGAAGAGTTTTCTAAATGATTGGTGTATTGATTCATGGTTACAATACCTATTTGTACGATGCTCCAAGCAGCCGAACATGAATTATAGGCGTACATAAACATAAAGATATATCAACCACACTGTATCAAACAAAATCATCTTTACGATGAACCCGTTTGTCGACAAAAATATGATTAGTTAAAATGTGCTCTCAAACTAAATTCACCTAACGTGTACTTCCTGACGTGAAAATAATATTGAAAACCTCGTAGACGAAACGCAATATAATCAAATTAAAACTGACCCTCGCCGTTGTGGAAAGTCCCCATCCTGAGGAAGACCCCTTTAATAAATTATAAAGGCTTGTGTTGCATGACAATTCGGGATTTTTAGCCTCCAATGTCCCAAATTACCAAAAGCTGCAAAAAACACTATTTCAATCCAGGAATTTTTGAAAATAATGTTGCTGTTTGGAGGTATAATAGTACTTTTGTGCAACATATCGCATATTGCACGTGTAAGTCACGTGTAAAATATTCTAGGGTACCCCATGACCCTCTTAATCGCATTGTTGAATTTTACAGTCTATGTTTGATTCCACGATAACCTTATAGCCATTTGCAAACTTTCACAGAAATTTAATAAATTGAGTGGCATTGCTTCTTACAGAAATAGATGGAAAGTTGGATGTTACCTCTTGTGATACTGTTGTCATGGTTACCAGCTTGCATTACTTCATTAGTTTCTTCTTGTTTTTCTTGTTTCGGATGGGCCAGCTAAGGACCACGACGTTCAATATTTCAGCTTGGTGAGGGACTTGATGTTTGCCCAATAGTCGCGCATTCTCTGGCTATGTTTCTCTTTTCTCTCTTTTGTCCAGATTATGCCGGTTTTCTTACAGGGTGGTCTGTCCTGAAAACTCTTCTGTTTAAGTAGGTATCTTTGTGAGATGCGATCGGCCTCTAATATCACTTTTCATTATCTTCAGTTCTTGGATATCCTTGTTAACTACTGTTAGCGACCGTGTCACGCTCTTTCTATTCCCCCAGTAGTTTAGAAGGCGGTTGGTTAGACTTGTTAGGTTCATCCATGAGACATGTTCGTAGACGTCTCTTCCTGGCCACATCTGTGATTTTCTCAGTATACCTATATAGCTCCTGATTTGGTCTTCTTCTGTACTCATCTATTTATTAGTTTATTAAATGAAATTAGTTTTCTGAGAATATGTCAGAAACTTGGTTTTAGAGCTTTAAGACTTAGTAGCCTCCGAGCCACCGAGGGACTGAAAATGAGCTTTGTCTCGTCCTTGTACGCCATAATATAATAATAATCATAATAATAATTTATTAATATAGGGATAGGGATACAATATACCTTCAGTACCACACCAGCACGTGTAAATTGCGCGAAAAAAATCAAGAGTACCCCTTGACCCCCTTAAGCGCACTTTATACGTATTGATGAATATTACAGCTTAAGTTGGTTCCGTGATAACCTTATATCCGTTTGTGAACGTTCACATTAATGTAATAAATGGAATGACATTGTGTCTTACAGAAATAGAGGGACTCCTGAGATTGTGTTGCCATGGTTACCGGCTTGCATTATTTCATTAGTTTATTAAATGAAATTAGTTTTCCGGGAATAGCCCATCTCAAAAACTGTTGGTTTTAGGACCTTAAAATGTGATTTTTGGGGCCCGTAGGGCCTCCGAGTTTTGTTTCTCTAATTGAGACGCTGAAAATGAGCTTTGTCTCGTCTTTCTACGCCCATTTCAGCGTGCATTTTAAGGGGTTGGGCCCCCTTTTATGTGAGGTACGGAGAAGAGTTACATCAATGATTACTTTCGTGCCTCTGATGGACATCTGTACCAAATTTTACGTTGATCCACTCAGCCGTTCTCGAGTGATGCGTGTGCAAAGTTGTACACAGACAGATAGACAAAAAAATTGTTTTTGCGCGCAACCGTCATAACCCAGCCTGAAACGCGTTAATAACTCAAATTTCCGTGATAATTCAGAAAAAACAGACAAACTTTCATCTTTATATACTGTACAGAGAGATTATATTTCCGGTTTAGTCCAGTGGAGATCACGGGATAATGTGCCAATCAATACCTTTTGCGAATTTCAAGTCCCTCCAACCTTTTCATGTCCGAGCCGGTATACATTTATCACTATATAACATATCGTTGTTGCGTGTTTACGATTGTTATCAATAGCGTAGTGACATGTTTGTGAGAGTTACATATGATTGGTAAAGCCACTCTGAATAAAAACACACAAACTAAGCAGTTTGAAGTGCTGCCAACTTTTGCACAGCTATCAACTTTAAATTAAATACAATCACTATGTCTACAGAACACTAAAAACTGTAGCACTTTCCCCTATTTAATTTACGTCAACATGAAAGACACGTTTCAAGACATGAAAGTTCAAATATGCTGAACACCAAATTCTCCTTCCATCATTCATAAGTGAACAGGAAAAAGATCTGGCTTAAATTGGTATGGGCATTATTAGTCACTGCTCACATATATTCACACGCTAGAACAAGAATGAATGAAAGCAATGCACAGTGTCTTTCCCAATATCTTACATTGCACAGTGGCGATAAGATATAAATTGTAACATCAATATTGTGACAGACTTTTTATGAGTGAATCAATTCTTCTGGATGTAAGAGTGGAATACAGCGAAACTTAGTCAACGAGGAGTCTTATGTAGGCTAAAACGCTTAACGTTCATCACAAGAACATTTAATTATACTGCTTGATAAATACAAAGAGTTATAACATTTAAGAAAAAGTAGGTTACATGTTCTTTACATGACATCTTGTTCAAAATAAAGTATTTATTTCCCAATATACTTTATCGTGACCTAAGCCTATCATGCTAAGATACAAGAAATATTGGATCAACTTAGTTTTATTTTATCGTAGTGAGAGGTTAGTTTTAAAAGAAAAGTTCGAATCTTAGGCTGTGTCCCAAAGCTACATTTTCAGCCGTAGTGAACTAGATATAGTCGACTAATACTCCGGATGTGACGTCACAAGTCATGATCCAAAGCTGCTTAGCAATCAAGTCTGTAGTAGCTAGTGAACGAAAGTGCTTGCTTGATTGTCAACTTGTACAATTTATAGATGTAGCTAGTCATTTGTCTTCGACTTTAAGGGTACGGTTTGGCTACGGCGATGAGCGCCGGGCGCACATCGCAGGCGATCTTCGTTGCGTTATGAAAGCATGTAAACAAATGGGACTGGTTTTCTTACAGCGGTCTGCGCTGGCGTCAATTCATTTCAATTCGGCAGCGATGATCGCTGGTCATTTCGTGGACAAAAGAATAACGATAAAGCTCTCATCTCTTTGGGAAACAGTATCACAATAGCATGGCTTCCATACATCCCGTATTTTGAAATTTCTCAAAAGAAACAGATAATATTTTAATAAATTGTGTTGCTTGTCTCTGGAACGTGATGAAATGATAGGCAAGAGTAGTGAAAAATGAAAATCCACAGCCTGCTTCCAGTCTCCGACCGGGTCAGGAATGGAATGAATGAAGCCCCCAACTAGCGGCGAGGATATGAACTGTGCCGGCAGGCAAGAGTAGTAAGTGTGCTTATTTGTTCACCTGTATTTTAATACGTGCTATTTAGGAGAGACACACGGTAACACATAGCCCTTATTCGTAGAGGCACAAAAATATGTTTGCTATCGATCTACTGGCTAAGTAAGCTTCCTTGCCATTCCTGCGGTCGTAAAAATACAAATCTTGTTTTTTTTATTATTATTGTCTTTTAGAAATCTTACTTTACTAAAACAAATCGAAGTAGGTTCTTATGCAGTTGCTAAATACCCCGCGGCGTAGCCGTGCACCTAAAATCCCACACCACTATTAGGCCTATGTTGGGGAGTTGCAGCAAGCACAGAGACCAGTGGTTCAAGTCCTGGAGCTGACAGCAACCATACTGAGTGTGACGTTCTCTCGGTTGTTCTGCAGTCCCTCCAGGCAAAAGCCTAAATTGTGCACCAATTCCTCACTCTGATAATTACTGTTACACACTCTACAAAGGCTATCGGGCAAATCAAACACACAAGCCCATGTATAATAATAATAATAATGTTGTCATTTAGACTTTCACGGCCCGTGTTGCTATTCATAATGTTGAATTTTGGGCCTATGCCGTGTTTTATAATATTAACATTCGATGCGTTTCGAAAGAAACCATGTCTTTCATCGTCAGGAATAATCTGGAATACGACAATGTTGCTAAGAGAAAGCAACGAAGAACATATAGAAGGTGCCCAAAGATGGACGCCATTATAGCCCCATGTTAGGGACAACGGAAAGCAGCAGTGAATTACTTTCTCAGGGTTCTGATAATAGGTAGCTAGGATTCACTGAGATTGTAGCCGGTGTCGCGGTTGAAATTATCTGGGTGTTTACGTATTTCAACCGCCTCCCTGATGATTCTGGGACGATATTGCTTTATACGGGCAAGAACATCCACTCCTTGGAACATGACATCATGGCCAGGTATTGAAGCATGAACGGCAACAGCTGATTTATCAGGTTGAATGAGCCTGATACATCTATTATGTTCCTTAATGCGAGTGCATATTGTTCTCGAAGTCTGCCCGATGTAAACCTTGCCACAAGTACAGGGAACTCTGTAGATACCCGGTTGTTGCAATTTAGGCAAACTGTCCTTAGTTGGTCGAGTTGCCTAATCTTAACAGAAGTTCCAAATACAGTCCGTATGTTGTACCGACGTAGGATTTTAGCAATACGATCCGTTGTGTTATGTATGTACGGAAGGTAAGCAGTTCCTCTTACATCTCTTTTCTCAACTGACGTCCTATTATTATTTGTTGGTTTCAGAACCGTAGAAATCAAAGCCTTGCTATAACCGTTGCTCTCAAAGGTGGTTCGCAGGGTGTTAATTTCTTCTTGTAAAGAAAACACTTCACAAATCCTCCTAGCCCTGGTAGTTAGAGTTGTAAGGATACCATGTTTCTGGGCAGGGTGATGGTGAGAACTTGCGTGGAGATATCTATTGGTGTGTGTTGGCTTACGAAAGACGCTGTGTCCTAAATATCCATCCTCTTTCTTGGTGACGAGAACATCTAAAAAAGGTATTTTGCCGTCAGATTCCTTTTCCATGGTGAAACAAATAGAAGGGTGCTTGAGATTAAGGTGATCCAGGAAATGGCTAAGATTTTCCTCACCTTCCGTCCAAACAACGAACGTGTCATCCACATAACGCCACCAGATCTTCGGTTTGAAAGGAGAACTTTGAAGAGAAAGCTTTGTCGTCGGCTCCTTTCAAGCCGAAGATCTGGTGGCGTTATGTGGATGACACGTTCGTTGTTTGGACGGAAGGTGAGGAAATTCTTAGCCATTTCCTGGATCACCTTAATCTCAAGCACCCTTCTATTTGTTTCACCATGGAAAAGGAATCTGACGGCAAAATACCTTTTTTAGATGTTCTCGTCACCAAGAAAGAGGATGGATTATGAATAATAATAATAATGTTATTTGTTTTACGTCCCTTTTAACTACCATGGCTTTTAGAGACGCCGGGGTGCCGGAATTTTGCCCCGACGGGGATATTTAACGTGCCAGTAAACCTACTAGCACGGCTCCCTCGCATTTGCGCACCCTCAAATGCCAGCTGACTGCGCCAGGATACGAACCTGCAACCTAGGGCCCATCAAGCGAGAACGTTACCGCTGAGTCAGGCAGCCAGTCACAAGCCCAAGTATACGGGGCTGATGACCAAGATAACTCTATCCCCTAAAGTAAATTAAAAGCAGCTGATCAAGAGCTGAATATGGAGCGGAGACAGAACACCCTACCCTCGAGGAGAAAAATACCTTGTAACTGATCATAAAACTTACCCCTTGTTGGGCTACCATTATCCTCCTATAATTTTTATCAGCTCAGGTAGTGGGGCAGTATGCTTGCATGAATGATACCACACAAAGATCAGGACACAAACTTCTATATCTTCACACACTATTTATTTATTAATTATAATATCTATCCACATGTGAGCATTGCATTATCATTGCCTGGAAGCAAATACACCAACTGGCCTCCATCTTGCCTCAAATCCACTCATAAACAGCCCATTCCCATGGCAACCATCATGACCTCACTCCTAGATCAAGGCACACATGCCATAGCCAAGGCAACCTGGTCATTTTGCACAGCCACCCACCACTGAGAATCATTATGGCCAGAGAGCACACAAGTAAATTCATCAAGAGAAAGCCTTAAGTATTCCTTAATTATTATTTTTTGGTCACTATGTAGTTGTCCATTAATCAGAGCATTCGGACAGTTTTGTACATGCCATTAGTTTGGAATCGCTTTCGGTTCATGTACATATTATACTTAATTCAATCATCATCTCTCCTGTTCAATATTGACGCTTATTTCACTCTGCTTACGGTCATTCTGGCAACGTTATATTATTTCAAACTATAATCAGCTGATTATTATTACACCACGAAACTGTAGCCTATAAGCAAAGAGTATGAGATACACTGCTTCTGTTGTAGGAGGCAGTGGACGAAGGACGATGATCGCCGGCTAGAGAAACCGCTTTCGGTTACCAGACATAATATCCACGATTAGAATGTCCAGGTACAAGGAAGTCCACGCCTTTTGGTCCAGGTCTTAAATGGCCAGGTTTTTTGGTCCACATGTCAAAATGTCCAGAGTACAAAACCGACGAAGGTAAAATGTCCAGAGTGCCAAACGTTCAAAGTGGGGAATGTCCAGAGTGCAAAACGTCAGAGGAACCAGCGCAAAGTGGAGCGCATGTTGGCAATTACCAAACATACAAAGATGGCGGAGACATCGCCGTCTACCTGAGGAAGAACAGGAGTAAATTTGTCCTGCGATGTAACATAGATGGACACCAAAATTCAAAAATATTTAATTTGGAATGAATGTGGGTCCAAAAGTCATTTCCTGTTATATCACACAGGTACCAACAACCTGGCGTACCCAGCTCTTCTCGGCACTGACACAACAGCATGTGCATCTCCACGCGGTCTCCAGGTGGACTCCAGGCGGTAGTACCCACCTCTAGCTCGCTCCTGGCATTTCACTTCGCTAACTAGCTTGTCACGGTGGGTGAGTGGATAGCGTGTCGGTCTACTAACCCCAAGATTGCAGGTTCGCTCCTGGCCGTGGGAAGTGATTTTTGAAAGGTGGCAAAAATACGACACGCATGTCATACGATGTCGGAATGTCAAAGAACCCATTTGAATACAGTAGGCCGTGTTCATAATGGCAAAATTAATCTCGGGAGTTTCCGCCAACACAAAGTTCCTCATTTTTCTACCAGAAAGCGCTATAGTGTTCAAGGAGCTTAGATTTCTAACCTCCTTGACATTCATAGTGATTCAAAGAACAACGAAATTCGACTGCAAGCTACCCTCTGGGTGTCAAATTACAAAGCTTGCACCCGGCACCCGAGGCCATACGATATTATTATTATTATTATTATTATTATTATTATTATTATTATTATTACTCCGCTAACTTATTGAACCTATAAATAAATGCTCAGTCTGGACATTTTTCATTCCATTTCAAAAAAGAATAGTTAAGAAAGAGTTGAAAAAGATAAGAATCCTGTGTTAATGAACATCAATATTTGAGGACGTTTTGAACGGGGTTTAAATATTCCTGGATATTTTGTTTCTCTGGACATCATTATTTGTGGTCATTTTGGACGAGGTGCAAACATTCCCTGTCATTCTAAAACTCTGGACATCATTAATTGTGGTCATTTTGAACGGGGTTTAAATATTCCTGGACATTTTGTCACTTTGGACATTTTGGTTTGGTGGACATTATTGCTTGTGGTCTTTTTTTGTCATGGTCTTTTCGGGTGTGGACTTTATGAGGTGGAAGGACCGCTTTCTGGCTTGGTGCGCCGAGCGATCAACGCTGTAGCCAAACCGTACCTTAACTCGAAGCAGGTGCTGAGCAGTGGCGTAACTAATGTAGGATTTGCTGAGAAGCTGAGTCAAATCTGAACTAATAAGCTGTGAAGAGCGTTTTCCTAGGTCTATTCACTTGCCTGATAAATCCTTTATAGGACAAAACTATTTATTTTTATATGTTTTCGTTTGCTTTTTTCTATTTTGTTTTAAGTTTAGGTTTTGTGTCTATTTTTTTGTTGCTGTGCTTTGATTTTTGTTTTTTGTTTTTGATGTGTAACATCTTTCCACTTGGTATCTGGATATTTTTGTAGCACTCGGTAGCTGGACATTTTTGTGGGAGTGATTTTGGAAAAGAGACGGAAGTGGATGGGACGGAAACAATGAGCGCGCGCGGTGGCGGAGATCTGTACAACGACGTACTGTAAGCCATGTGACTATGTGGAATGTAAATCGCATAAGGTTTACCTCAAGGTTTGGAGGCCCCATTAAAGATATTCCTACAATGCATCATCTTCAAGTTGTCGTTCTTTGGTGTGAAAATATTCATTTTATCATATTTGCTGAAAACAATTACGGTTTATTAAATCTTCATACTTTTGCTGTATTCTTATTTAATGTAAGCACTCGATACCTCGAATGCTATATCGCATCAACCAACACTCCAAACAATGTAGGAATTCAGTATATTAACACAGACTACTAACCATAATTGAAACTTCGTTGGTCTAAACGTATCACTGGGAGAAACGCATTTAATATACCTACAGTACACCTAATTTTTAATCGCACCTATACTTGGCAGTGCGCTATATCGGCAATAAGAGGCCATTTTCAATAACACCGCTGGCATGGGTTCACTAACTGGCCGGTATAAAGCGCAGCTCGCATCAAGTAGGCAAAAAAAACCGAGCCTTACAGTAGTCGCATATGATGTGTAACATCTGACATGTTATTCGAATAATTCCATATTACTTACTCGCATTTTTTAAAGAATGAACGCATTGCACCCGCATACAGTTGCAGGTATATGTCACTACTGCAGATGCATTGGAGAATCCTTTCATGTTTTCTGGCACAACGTTCATTCTTTAAAAAATGCGAGTAAGTAATATGGAATTATTCGAATAACATGTCAGATGTTACACATCATATGCGACTACTGTAAGGCTCGTTTTTTTTTTATTATGCTTTGGATCTTTTGTTATTGCTTGTGTTTTCTTGTTTTTGGTGTTGCTTCTAATTTTTATTTGTTTTGCTTTGTGTTTTTTGGTATTGTGTTTGTTGTTTTATTATTTTCCTTTCGATTTTTGATTTCTTGTTCTGGTTTTGTGTGCTTGATTTTTCTTTCGTTTTTGCGTAGTGCGGCGTGGGACTGGGTGAACTAGGGCAAAATGAAATATAATCAATTAAAGCTAAACTAAACATTTTCGTGTAACACTAAAACGTTTTACACGAGTGAAGGGAAATGTTCTCGAATTAGTAAATATAAACGTACATAATTCAGTCGTTTGTCATCAATCCAAGGATTGGTTTTATCTCTACTTAGTATAAATGAAAGTCCCCGATTCTTGGATGTCACGGGTAATCTCGAGAACCACTGGATGGATTTTGATGCGGTTTTCACCATTCTGTAAAGGATATCTCGAGGAAGGTTTCTGTAGGAAATAATTTATTTATGATCAAAGGGAGCCAAGCAGTAACGATTTCAGTGAAAACATCGTGGGAAAAAAAACTGGCATCCTAGCGCGTTTTTGAAGCTTATGCTGGGCATACCGTTAAAAATATCAATATACTATGAGTGTAAGAATTGTTCAGCATGAAAAGTTCTACAAAAAAAGTCCGTGAGAGCATATCTCTATCTTCAATACATCGCCCACTATAAGTGTTTTTACGTTTTCATTACTTCCAACAATCTCCATTCAATTACTGAGGCGACAGTTTACGAGCTAGCTAGGGGTGAGTCTATCACCCCAGTTACAGCCTAGGTAGCGGGCGAGCCTATTACCCCAGACACAGCTAGCAGCAAACTGTCGAGCCGTGTTGAGTTAAGACTTCAGAGAAGAGTGGTTGTGTTTGGAGTTTCCCTGGAAGTGCAACTCAGCTTTTATTCATTTCGCCTGTGAACTATTCGTTCCGCAAAATACACAAGTCAAGTTAAGAATGGACGGAAGTAGGATGTGTTTCATGCACCTCGCAATTCTTAAATTACGTCTGACAAGAATTCGTTGCACATACATCCCCATGATGGAAATCCACAGCCTGCTTCCAGTCTCCGACCGGGTCAGGAATGGAATGAATGAAGCCCCCAACTAGCGGCGAGGATATGAACTGTGCCGGCTGCCGAGGCCTGACGCACTCCTCTGGGGCAATGATTAAATGAATGACAGATGAAATGAAATGATAGTGGAGTGTGTTGCTGGAATGAAATTTTGACAGGGAAAACCGGAGTACCCAGAGAAAAACCTGTCTGCCTCCGTTTTGTCCAGCACAGATCTCACATGGAGTGAACGGGATTTGAACCACGAACGCAGCGGTGAGAGGCCGGCGTGCTGCCGCCTAAGCCACGGAGGCTTGCATCTCCATGATAATAATTATAATTAATAGTCCAGTCATTGATTTTAACCCATCATGCCGAGACGTAAAACAGATATAGCCTAGGTCGTAGTTCATTTACATCGAAAAAAAAAGCGCTTATCACGTAGGCCTATTTCATTCATAACTGTTCCCGGGCGATGCCGGGGCGGGTTACTAGTTCAAAATAAAATAAATCATCGAATTACGCATTTTAATTATATGGCTCGGGGAGGGATTGATCACCCAAATCACTCACCGTAGGTACGCCACTTGTGCGGAGCACTGCCTTCTTGCGGTTCGGTTTGGCACCGGAATGTAAACCTTGTGCGTCTATGAAGGAGGCCATGCTTCAAGCACACATGTCCCCAAGCTCCGTAGTGCGTAGTACTTAGTGAGTAGGCCTAGTTGCTAGCAGCTAGTTAATAGTAATCAACTTTGAGCTTTGAGACACAGCCTTAGTTTGTAAGCACATTTAGTAGATTATGCTCGCGTTTTGAATTACATTTGCAATTATTATTATTATTATTATTATTATTATTATTATTATTATAATTATTATTGTGAAGCCTCCGTGGCTTAGGCGGCAGCACGCCGGCCTCTCACCGCTGGGTTCGTGGTTCAAATCCCGGTGACTCCATGTGAGATTTGTGCTGGACAAAGCGGAGGCAGACAGGTTTCTCTCCGGGTACTCCGGATTTCCCTGTCACAATTTCATTCCAGCAACACTCTCCAATATCATTTAATTTCATCTGTCAATCATTTAATCATTGTCCCAGGGGAGTACGACAGGCTTCGGCAGCCGGCACAGTTCATATCCTCGCCGCTAGCTGGGGGCTTCATTCATTCCATTCCCTGATCAGGTCGGTCGACTGGAAGCAGGCTGTGGATTTTCATTATTATTATTATTATTATTATTCCTTCGTTACGGCCAACTAAGGACCACGTCATGTCAACTGTTTTTTCTGCATTTTAGTGTTAGCCCAGAACTCCTTCATTCGCAATCGATGTTATTATTATTATTATTATTATTATTATTATTATTATTATTATTATTATTATTATCATTATAAGCTGAGGAAGATTTCATTGAAATCGAAACATGTGCTAATTTGTAGTTTTAATAAATAGAATTGACTAACGTTGGAACAGATTTACATTTTAACCCATTAATTAAAGGGTTTGAGTTACCTATGAAATATATCAGTTATATTAATAAATTTATGTTCGACCCTCACTATTATGTGTCAGAAAACGGTGTCATAATGATGGTCATTATAACACTTATTTTCATTATGATACAGTTTCTCCAGCCAATCAGAGCTCGTTCATTGACCAATTAGGTAACGATACCTTCGCGCATGCGCTCAAAATCCAACATGTCGGACATAAACACAACATCGAACTATAATAAATTACCGACATGGAATACGCACCGTCCATATGTTCACGTAAATAAACTGGCGAATATGAAACAAGAAATAGCACTGTACCTTAAAATCACCAACACTAATTTCTACACAGCGCATTCAAACGACTCCGGTGACAATATTACTGAGGGACGGCAGATGTAAACATATGGCTTGCATATGGCATTGCAAGCACACAGAGCGCATGCGTCGGTCGTTCAAAGATCTTGAAAGACAGAGAGATGTCTCGCGCTCGCTCTCCGATAACAAAATTCTTGTGGCTGACTCTCAACAGATATTTATGAATATTTATGTTAAAACATATAATAAAATTATAATTATCGTCGAACATAAACAGTCGTATGCAACTCGCCTATAATGGTAATTAAGACGTATGGAAATTATAAAACTCGCATACGCTCGTTTTATAAAAAAAAATACTCGTGTCTTAATTATAGCCATTATAGGCTCGTTGCATAATGTACTAATGTATTTATCAATCACTGATTGACTGCACTTGGCCTGACAAAAATGCATTCATTTTCATTTGCAGACACGACGACTTCAGAAACTGGAGAGGATACACCAAGAAGAGCAGCAGCAACAGGAGAAGAAGCGGCAGACGTCCATTAGCTCGGCAGACGCAGTGCCTCCCACAGGCGTCAACCATTTGGTACTTGCGCCCCTCATGGACACGCCAGAGACAGTCGTCTAGTCACCAATCGTTGAAACTATCACTGAAAGAATTTCCATTGAATTATCTTCGCCATCCCCCACCAAAAAAAAAAAGCTCAAAGGAGCAAAACAAAATGTGTGTCAAAGAAGATGTAAAGCAGACAAGAATGTATTGGAGAGATGGTTCATACGTGTGTATGTGTCGATATCAGATATTGGTAAATTTCTGTGGATTTTGCCAGCGTTCTAAGACGGTGCTTTAACGAAAAGGAAAGCAATTGCGGAAGTTATTCAATCACGTTTTTATTGCGAATTCTTGGTAAAGAGATCTGAAGATGTTTTTCAGTGCTTCCTGGCAACAGGTCGAAATATAACCAAGCATGTCAGTCAGCCAATAAGTTAAATAAGAATGTCCAAATACTCTGAACGAGTAATACATTTCATAAGGAATACCTGAGAATACGCATATAGTATAAGTCAGATCATACATGTAATTATTTATTTTATTTCTCGTGTCGGAAACATACAAATGTACAGTTGCTATACAGGTACATAAAAGGGTAAAACTGTCTAATTATATAACACGTACCCAATACTGAGCAACATCCAAGGCACTCGGAGTGGCTAACAGGAGATCTTCCTCTGCACAAGATGAAGGGCACAGAGGGCAATGAAGCATGTGTCTTGTGGTTTGTTCTTGTCCACATTCGCAAGACGTGTCACATGTCCCATATCCTCAGATTGTCTCGGGATCTTCCAACTCCCGATCGTAACTTGTTTAGGGATTTCCACACCAACCAGCTTTCGTTATGTCTGTGTGGTAGTTCTTCAGCTACTGGCATCCAACCGCAGGGGTAATATTTGTCGGTCAGATAGTCATCCCGGAATATGGTCGTATCCTCAAACAGTACCACTGTAGCTTATGTAAGTACATACCCACAAAATCACAAGACAGCGCTATAATGAGGCGTAATAGGCAAGGTGAAGAGTGAGGTAGTTTGCCATTGTTTTCCTCAGTCAATGTACTATTTAGTGGTCATGCTTATAAATGAAGCTTTATCGTGTTCTTTGATTAAAGTTACTCCTACAACAACGTTCAACTAGGAGACTTGGGTGCTTAGAGAATCACGCCATAAAAGGATGGGATCCTTTCAATTATAAGATCAATTGGTGTATGCTCAGAATATCTTAGAAAGAACACCGCACCAAAGATCTGACCTTGAATGACCTTTGAATAAAGAACAGGCTACTGAAACAACTATCGTACATCCATCAGAACTCCAATAATAACTATACTGGTTAATGGAAAACGTTTTCGAAATGGCTTACATACCAATATTTGATAACAATTATCGGCTATCCTTCTGTCAATACTTATTCAAATAAACGTTTAGAAAAGTTTGGACGTGTTTCTAACCGACTATGGGTCCATCTTCAGCAATTATTTGTGAACTTACTACTAAATAATACTTACAAAACTTAATATAAATGTTAAGAAAATCAAAGGCTTACTGCATCGTAAGTTTTGAATATTATGAGAAAGTAGACTTTAAAGCCATGGCCTTCGCAGATGATGTCATGATATGGGGGGAATCAGAAGATGAAGTACAGAGTAGACTCAACGAATGGAAGACCAAGTTTGAAGAGTTTAATCTCAAGATTAGTTTGAATAAGACAGTGGCAATGGATTTGAATTTGAATTTATTGTTTGAATTTGAATTTATTGTTTCTCTTATACAGGCCACTGCGGCTACAAAGCCTCTTTATGCAGCTCTCTTCATTCAGAGGGCGGTTAAATACAATAGAATAAATGAAGAAAGAAAAAACTTAACGTATACATACAGTTGACAATAGAAGTTCTTGTTATTACATCCGTTCACCTTGAACATGATAACTGTATAGCTGATAGATTACAATGAAGAGAGTGTTTTATCGCTCTGATAGGAAGTCCTGAATACTGGTGCAATTTATATTTATTCCAGAGAATACTAGCTGAAATACGGAATGAACCTTTGCATTTTTCGGTTCTGTGATGAGGTATCTGGAGCATTTGTGCAGTGTGTCTATTCGCACGGTTATGCACTGATTGCATGGGAGTTAGTGTGCAGTTATAAGACAGAATTTTGAATTTTAGAATTTTTATCACAGTCAGAGCCATGGCATACTGTCTTCGTTCCTTTAACTTTAGCCATCAAATCTGGACGTAAAATGGAGTTATATGAGACTCACTTGGTACATTGAGAACAAACCGCAAGCAAGCATTTTGCATTCTTTGCAATTTTGTATTGAGGACCTCTCCCATATCATGGTAAATTATAGATACATAGTCAAATATTGGTAATATCAAACTCTGTATCAGTATCTTTCGTACATTTTGAGGCACATAGAAGCAAGTTCGCCTAATTTGATATAATGACGATGCAACCCTTTTCAGAATCATGTTTGTGTGATCCTGCCACGATAATCGAGAGTCAAAAATAACTCCCAGATTTCTTACTGCTGACTGGTACGGAACTGTTTGGGATGCAAGCTGTAAAGGTGGTACTGGGTCAGGTAGGGAACTGAGTAATTTGGTATAGCCGATGATGATCGGTTGCGTTTTTTCGAAGTTAAGTATTAGATTATGATCGAGTGCGTACTGAGATAGGCTTTGAATGTCACTGTTAATTAAGGCTACGTTCAAATGAATGGATTTCAGATCCGTTTGTAGATATAGCTATAGGTCGTCTGCGTACATATGATGTTGACAGAATTTAAGGACAGATGGAAGGTCATATATATATACACGGAGAACAGGACTGGACCAAGGACCGAACCCTGCGGCACACCTGTTGTTACTTCACACCATTCTGAATCACTGTCGTCTGCTAGGACTACTCTCTGACATCAGCATGTTAGGTAAGACCTAAACCAGTTCGTTACTGACTTTGAAAGGCCTAGATTTCTTAATTTAACTAGTAGGATCTCATGGTGAACTCTGTCAAAAGTTTTGCTGAAATCGAATAGAGATAATATAGTTATTTCCTTCCGGTCCATTGCTAGACGAATGTCGTCTGTGACTTTGATAAGGGCTGTCAGAGTACTATGTTTTGATTTATATCCAGATTGGTTCGGGTTTAAGATATTGTTGGAATTTATATATTCATAAAACTGATCAAAAACAATCCGTTCTAACGCTTTCCCAATTGCACACAATATACTTATTGGTCTGAAGTCACTACAGTTTAAGGCGTTCGTGAATTTTGGTATTGCTTTGATGTTGGCTTTTTTCCATTGTGTCGGATAAATACCCATTTGCAGGCTATAGTTAAATATATGCAATAAAACTGGCATGAGGAGGTCCATATTCCTTTTCAATAGCGTAATAGATATATGATCTGGTCCTATGGCTTTAGAAGTTATCCTAAATATGGCTAAATGAATATCCTCTGGATATATAGCCAAAATGAAATTCTTCCCGTCGGTCAGTAAATTTTTCCCTGTAGTTAGCAACAGTTGACAAAACTCTATTGCTGTCTACAACGGTTGATACGTTTAAATAATGCTTATTAAGCTCATCAGCGCTCATTGTTGGGTTATTGCTTTTGTGTCTGGATTTTCCAACACCGAGAGGTTTTATAGCTCTCCATAGAGCCGAAGAGTTTTTAGCTGAATTAATTAGCGAATAAGTGTAACGTATCTTTGTATTACGAATAACTTGCGTAAGCTTTTGTATTCTACAATGTCCTCGGGTTTCTGTGTTCTGTTGCACTTCTTTCTGGCTGTATTTCGAGATCTTATTAGATCTTTTATTTCTGTGTTGATCCAGGCAGCTGGTGCGTGCCTCACGTTAGCTGAGCGCACTGGGGCATGGCGATCATATAAATCAATTAAAAACGTGTTGAATGTTTCGACCTTCTCATCTATAGTTTGCTGCTCGAGAACAGTGTGCCATGGAACTGAGATGGCATCAGCCTTAAACCTTTCATAATTAAACCTGCTGAAGTCTCGAAAAGTTCGAATACTGGGCTTATATTTTGGAGTTGACAGGGTATATACTGCGTATAAGAGATCATGTGCTGAGAAGCCAGAAGCAGCTGTTTGGCCAAACTCAATCACGTGCTCATTGCAGTTGGATGCTCTTAGATCCAGAGTAGAAGGGGAGGTTGCTGTGTGATGTGTATCTTGATACGGGAGCCACGACAGAATGCAAGTATTTAGAGTTTCTACTATGTTTTTCGTTTCAAATGTAGCCGACCCAAAATGGGCATTGAAATCACCGGCTAATATTACATATTTATAACTAAAAATGTGTGAAAGCATGTCATTTAATAGTAGTTCCATAAAACCGACCTTGGGTGCTCTATAAACACAAATAAATAATACTTTAGTATCTTTCAGGCAAATCTCTACGAATAGGTACTCAGGTCTAAAATTCTCATTATTTGGGGATTTGCAGATAACCCGGCACTTAATATGCTGTCGATCATACACTGCTACTCCACCCCCTTCTCTACGTTGTCTGTCATTGCGGTAGATATTATATCCTGGCAAGGTTACAGATGAATCAGTAATGGACTTATTGAACCATGTTTCACTAACAGCGATTACATCAATACCGGAGTTAACAAATGTGTATTCAAATTCTGCGAAATGTTCTAGCATTTTAAGTGACTGCGTGTTCAGGTGAGTTACTTTAAAATCATTGGGCAATCTATCAGCTATATCACAAAGATAGGCATGCGTATCATACTCATTGGTACTAATATCCATGCAAAAGATAATTGAAAGTTATTGTAAAATTGTTAAACAAGAAATATCAAAAATTACAAAATCTAAAACTTAAGCTATTTTCTAAATATTAATCAATAATATCGGTTCGTATTTTGGCTAGACACTGTAGATAAAGTTCCACCAGTAACCATATTACATGTTTGTGCTTACACTTGTAACTTTGATCAGTTGAGCCCCCTCACACTGGCACGTATGAGGGTCCTTTACGTACGAGGAGCGGGAAACTTTTTCTTCGAAAAGTCCAATTCTCGGAGTGTTTTCACACGATGCCTCGTGTCATCAATGCGGTTCAGAACAACGTCATCTGCAGTCCAGACACCGTGTAACCCAAAGTGGCTTACTGCTTGTTTTACAATATCAGTCCGGGTTTTCGTCAGATCTTCTCTTACAGTTATGCCGGTATTCCTTAAGTATTTCTTCGACCTGAAGAGTGCTGCTCGATCTGCATAGGACACGAACCGCACTATTATTGGCCACTTCTTTCCAGCATCCCGGAGTCCTACACGATGAGATCGGTCTATTCTTTGGGGATCGATTGTCACATTCAACTTGGCAGCAACATCCATTACACACCTGTTGGTGCCCTCGCCTGGAGTTTCTGGAATACCAAAAATTCTCAAGTTATTTCGACGCTGGTACTGCTCAAGTTCATCAGTGCGGTCATTCAGTTGCAGCTCAAGTTGATTTATAGTGTAGTCTCGCCTGGCAAGTTCCTGTCTGAGTTCATTGATGACCTGGGTGTTAAAATCTATTGTTTCTTTTAGTTTATCAATCACCTTATTAGCAACTCGATCCACGAGCTCCTCGATTAGGTTCGTATTACTCAGCAGGCTTAAAATGTCAGCTGAGTCTCGACGCACATCCTGCGTAGCTTGGTTGTGGTCCGCTGAAGAAAAAGTAGTGCCACTGTCCTTCCAGTTTCTTTTTGAGCCGTCAGCTTCGCTAGCATTGCGACAACCCCCACCCTGACTGCGATCCACGGTCTTCAATTGTTCTCCCGAGCTGCTACCTGCCCCGTTCCTCTCTAGGGCGCTAGGGTCGTCTGCTTTCACTTGCTTGCGCTGTCCACCCTTCGCTTGTTCACGAAATCCGCCTTCGAGCATACATAAGAACTCCGCGCTCCCCACTGCGGTCAACGGCCTTCTTTTGTTTGTCTTTGCCCGTCATTTTGTAGTTTTCAACTCTAACCTCTCACACACTTTAATACTTGTTTATCAAAATAACAGCAATATTTCAACTTACTGCGTTTATCACCGAACGTTCTGCTGTTGATTTACTTCTCACTGATCACTCTTGCAATGCACTGCTTCTACTTTGTCACCTTCTAAAAGCAATTCTGGCTAGGAACTATCACTCACGTTTATACCGCCATATGATGTGACTGGGAGAAATATACCGGCTACAATTAAAACTCGGCCGAAGTAGTCGGATATTTTAAGAGCATTAAAAATCCCTCAGTATGCCTTCCTCCTGAGGGGAAGTAAAGCCGAAGGGCCCATGTCGTAGAATTATGAAATGTAAAAGAACCTTCCACTAACTACAATTGTGTGAAGCTTAAATTTATAGGTTAGATTTGATTAATGCTCTATTAAGTTCCAACGGTCGCCAACAGGTACCGGTTGCGGTGGTATCTAGTAGCAAACTTTACAGCTAGGTGTTGTTGACGGTAGCATTTGGTAGTAAAAGTATTAACTACTTGAAATTGATCGTCTGCAGTCCTTATCTGAATTACAGATAACACACACTAATACAGCCATCACAATTAACACCGGTTATCAGACAGATTCTACACACACCCAAAGTACACGGGGCTACATGACTGCGTTGTCGCAGCCCCTAAACTGAGGAACCAACCAACAAACTAGGAGACCATCAACTGGAATGTGTGGACTGATTCACCTACCTTGGAGGTGCAGTCTCCAATGAAGTCACCAATAGAATACATAAGAGTCCCCTTTCCTACCAGCAAGTGAGGACGCTACTCTGGGATACAAAGTTCCAAGAAAGGTAAAGTTGACACTCTTCAAGAGCTACTTCACACCAATATTGACCTATAACATAGAGACATGTTCCCTCACCGCAAGATACATATCATGAATACTGGCATCGGAGTTGAAGTTCCTTAGGTCCACAATCCAAAGGACCAAATTGGACAATATAAGAAACGAGAAAGTAAGGAAAGGAGCTGGGATCACATCAGTACTACACAGGATCAGAACATCTAGACTACGGTGGTTTGGACATGTAGAGAGGATGGGACCGTCAAGAGTAGCCCGAGTAAACTTGGAAAGGGAGGTGGAAGTAAGGCAACCTGTGGAAGACCTAGAACCCGTTGGATGGACATTGTTAAGATGGATATCATACTTATGGTAAGATCACTTGAAGACATCATGGAGAGCAAAGTGTTTATGAACAGAATGGAATTGAGGAGGCTTATCAACAGTACCCGGGAAACTCGAACTGTAACCTGATGATGATGATGATGATGATGATGATGATGATGATGATGATGATGATGATGATGATGATGATGACGATGATGATGACGATGAGAAAGTAGAAACTAAAAAGTATTTTAAGTAACAAATGGAATAAAGGATTTGAATGTTGGAAGTAGAAAGGCAGTAAAAGTTTTCTAATCTCTCTCTCTTAAGTTAACAGCCCTGGGGCTGGTTTGCAGCAACTCGCCAATCTTCTCTATTCTCCGCCATCCTCTTCAATTCACGATATGATTTTGTGTTCGTGTCTGTCATTAACTGTGTGATGTAAGCAAGTGGTGGGCTTCCTCTTGTGTTTCTTCTCCCTTCTAACATCCCTTCGATGACTCTTGCTAGCAGGCTATTATGTCTGAGAATATGTCCCAACATATTTGCTCTTCTTGTTTTCAGACTCTTCATAAAGCTTCTACTCTCTCCTACTCTTCTGAATACCCCTTCATTTGGCATATGTTGCATCCAACTGATCTTAAGCATTCTTCTCCAGCACCAAGCCTCAAAAGCCATCAACTTCCTCTCTTCTGACTTCCCTATTGTCCAGGTCTCACTACCATAAAAAGCCACACTCCACACGTATGTCTTCAACAGTCTTTTCCTTATTTTTAGGTCTATACTTCTGGATGTGAAGAGATTCTTTTTTTATATAAAAGGCGTTCTTTGCCTGAATAATTCTACCCCGAATTTCTCGTTTGCTGGTTCCATCATACGTTATCAAGCTTCCCAGATACTTATATTCCTTCACATGTTGTATTCTATCATTCTCGATATAAATTGCTGGTGCTCTTCTATGATCTTCCTGGTTCCGACTGCATACGAGTATTTTTGTTTTATTTTTATTCATCTTCATATTAAATTCGTTTTTAAGGATGTTATTCATCTTCATTATCTGTTGTTAAAGTAATGTCATCTGCGAATCGGAGCATGTCAATCTTTTCCCCATGTATATTTACTCCAACTTGAATCTCTTCTCTTATCCTATTTCTAATCGATGAGAATTTTAAAAATTAAATGAATTGGATAACAGTAAAAGTATTATAATAAATGAGAATGAAAAGCGGTAAAATATTCTAAAATGAGAATTTTAAAAAATAATTAATTGGATAAGTAGAAAAGCATAAAAAGTATTCTAATAAAAAGTTATGGAGCATTTTATTTGTATACGATAGTCGTACTTTTTCTGTACGATAGTCTGTTCTTTATTTGAAGGTCATTCAAGTTTCGATTTTTGGTGCGGTGTTCTAAGATATTTTAATTTAATTCTTATTTATTAGAATACTTTTGCTGCTTTTCTCCTTATCCAACATTCGAATTCTATATTCCACTTGTTACTTAAAATACTATTTAGTTTCTACTTTCTCATAATATTCAAAACTTGCCAAAAGTCTTTCGTTTTCCTAACTCCTAGATTATAGCCTATTAGTTTTATAAGTATTATTCAGTTGTAAGTATGTAAATAATTGCTGAAGATGGACCCATAGTAGTTTAGAAACATGTCCAAAACATTCTAAAAGCTTAGTTGAATAAATATTGTCAGGAGGATATATTTGATACGAAATATCGTACATTCGCTTCGTGGGACATGGAGCCAGAAACATGGAAGATATGGAAAATGCTATTATATAATGATTATGGTTGTGATATGTTTTGCTTCAAGGGGAAGAACATCAGGATATCAACCGCCTTTCCTATCTTAAAATTACGTTCAAGAAGAAATGGAAAAATAACAATCGCCGCGATAAAAACCACAGTGGAAATTAAAAGACTCAGAAGCCTATCACTTAAAACAGCGATTTCACTGTTCAGTCTGAAAACTGCCCCAGTAGCATCCTACGCCATCGAAATAATATGGCCACACCTCAACTACAATAATGTCAAATCCGTGCATAGAGTCAAAGCCAGAAACTTAAAGAAAACCCCTTGGGGTACCGAAGTACGCTCCAACTTTACTAGTATATCAACTGGCGGGAACAACGACATTTATAGAAGATATGATGTTAAAACACAACCTGGCTCCAACCCATGCATATGAAACATTCCCGAAAGAACGGGCACAGAAAGCAGCAGAAATCGACCCTGTCTTCTACCGGTCACCAGCCATGAAAGAGGAGGAATGTAAAACGGCCAGTTACGACCTCCGCCACCCTTACGCCAGAGGGGGAATGCATGGAGTCCACCACCGAATCTGCAGCAGGAAAGGTTTTCCCAACGCCGATAGTGAATGTGTTTGTATCACCTGTTCGAATGTACTCAAAGAACTCTATCATTCACACATTATGATAAGGACGAATGAAAATGACTTATCGTCTCGATTAATTTTGTACACATTGTGTTTAATTCAATAAAAATTAAAAGAAAATTAGAGGACCATTGGATCCATTATAACAGCAAAACTTAAAAATTAAAGAAGTTTGTGAATAACAAAACCAAAAAAATGTGTAAGGTATTTGATTAAAATCAATTGTCATAATTAAATGTAACTATTCGATGTTATACTAACACAGAGTGTGACTTAAAATACACTGAAGTAAATACACATGAACAAAATTCTTTAAAAAGAAAACACAGGCGGAAAATTTTTAGGACTGAAAAAGAAATATCATAAATGAAGATATCTCTTTTCATTGGTAGGTTTTTCAGTGTTTCAAGATTATAAAAATAATATAAAAAATTAAATTATTAAAATAAAGAAAACAAAAACTATAGTAAGTATTAGTAACAATATCATTCCCTGGAAAAACTTCATGAAATTGCACGTAAAACTGGACTTCTAATTTCATATAAGAAAACCCGATGCATGAAAGGATCTCCTCAATACTTGGACAAACAACTCTGATTACTCAATTTGGAAAAATCCCTCAGGTAAATAATTTGAAATACTTAGGGGACATCATACAACCATCTTGATTAAATCGTAAAGCAAACAAAGACAGAATCTCTACATTACAAAAAGTCAATAGAATCACCTGGAAAAAGTACAACAAAAAATCAATGTCTTAGAACGCAAAATTAAAACACTATAGCACGGTAATTCTACCCGAAGTATAATACGCATCAGAAACCCTGATCACTAATTAAGCATTTAGAAAAACAAGAAAGGAAAATCATCAGGAAAAGCTTTGGTCCAGTGTGCATAGAGGAAGTGTGGATGGAAAAGAGCTCTTACGAGTTATACCAACATATCGAGAAAATATCAGACACTATTAAATAATAATAATATCGTATGGCCTCGGTTGCCGGGTGCAAGCTTTGTTATTTGACACCCAGAGGGTAGCTTGCATGTTGAATTTCGTTGTTCCTTGGAGCACTATGAAAGCCAAGGAGGTTAGATATCTAAGCTCCTTGAACACTACAGCGCTTTCTAATAGAGAAAAGAGGAACTTTGTGTTGCCGGAAACTCCCGAGATTAATTTTGCCATTATGAACACGGCCTACTGAATTCAAATGGGTTATTTGACATGCCAACATCGTATGACATGCGAGTCGTAAATTTTTGCCGCCTTTCAAAAATCACTTACCACGGTCAGGAGCGAACCTGCAAGCTTGGAGTTAGTAGACCGACATGTTAACCACTCACCCACCGAGGCAAGCAGACACTATTAGAAAAAGACGATTAAAATGTTTAGGATATGCAAAGAATGGACAATGAAAGACTTAATAAGAGGATATTTAATCATGCCTCCTCATTAAAAGCCAAGAATAACTTAAAATTAGAGTGCCATCAGAATTTGACAGAGCATTGGAAGACTTAAGCAGGAACAAAGCACCAGGTATAGATGATATACCGATTGAGTTGCTACGCTGCATACGAGATGAAGGTCTGATCAGGAGGAGACAGGTGAGGTACCCTCTGATTTCAAGAAGAATATTATCATCCCTATACCGAAGAAAGTAGGAGCTGACAGATGTGAGGATTACCGTACAATCAGCTTGAGTACTCCTGCTTCAAAGATCCTGTCTAGAATAATTTACAAGAGAATGGAAAGCCAGATAGAAGCGGAATTGGGTGAAGACCAGTTTGGTTTCAGGAGAAATGTAGGAACAAGGGAAGCTGTACTAAGTCTTAGGCTGATTTTGGAAGGTTGAATAAGAAAAGATAAGACAACGTTCATGGCATGTGTAGACTTAGAAAGGGCTTTTGATAACGTTGATTGGACTAAATTGTTTGACATTTTGAAAATGATTGGAATAAAGTATAGGGATAGGAGGGTGATATACAATCTATACAGAAACCAGACAGCAGTCATTCGAACTGATGGACATGAGAGAGCAGCTGGTATTCAGAAAGGTGTGAGGCAAGGCTGAAACTTATCACCCATACTTTTCAATCTTTACATTGAACAAGCAATGAAGGAAATTAGAAGGAAATTTAAAGTGGGAGAGAAGATTCAAGGAGAAATAATTTCAACTCTGAGATTTGCTGATGACATCGTCATCTTGGCCGACTTTGAATGGTATGGACTCCGTCTTGAGGAAAGAATTCGTGATGAAAATTAATAAATGTAAAACAAAAATATTGGAATGCAGCCGCAATAAATCAGAAAGCTCTATGGACATCAAATTGGCAGGGGAAAATCTAAAGGAAGTAGGAGACTTCTGTTACTTAGGAAGCAAAATAACCAGTGATGGACGAAGCAAAGAGGATATAAAAAGTAGGTTGGCTCAGGCAAGAAAAGCATTTCTACAGAAAAGGAATCTGTTCACATCGAATATAGATTTAGGTATTAGGAAGACATTTTTGAAAACCTTTGTCTGGAGCGTCGCACTCTATGGAAGTGAAACTTGGACTATTGGTGCAGCAGAAAAGAGGAGAATTGAAGCGTTTGAAATGTGGTGTTACAGGAGAATGATGAAGATCAGATGGGTAGATAGGGTTACAAACGAAGAGGTATTAAGACGAGTGACAGAGGAGAGATGTTTCTGGCGACTGCTAATGAAGAGAAGAGATAGGTTGGTAGGACACATACTAAGACACCCAGGAATAACAAGCTTAGTTATGGAAGGAAGGGTCGAGGACAAGAACTGTAGGGGTAGACCAAGGTTAGAGTATGTTAAACAGATTGCCTTGGATGTAGGGTGTGGTAGCTATGTAGAGATGAAACGATTAGCTCAGGACAGGGAGGCATGGAGGGCTGCATCAAACCAGTCAAAAGACTGAAGACTCAAACATCAACAACAACAACAACAATATATCCCCTCCAGGGACGTAGGCGACCTGAATTAGAGCCCTTGGCTTCGTCAAGGGATCACTAATCATCAGACATCCCGAGCCGGAGTTTGCGTGTGGTAGGGTGGCCAGTTCCTTTCCACTCCTCTCCTGCCTTAGCATCCGGCAGGTTCCTATTTTGCATCACGAGGCTCAGAGACCCCATACCAGACCATACCAAGAGTTTTAAATGCTTGGCAGAGCCAGGGATCGAACCCGGAACCTCGGGGGTGACAGCCAACAATGCTAGCCTCTGCGTCACGAGGTGGTACAAGAATAACTAGATAATAGAGATTGGAAATGACCTACAAGAAATCAACGTAACAGACGAAATGTTATGGGACAGGCCTCGATTGAGATCGTTGGTGAACAAACATCATTTTGCTGCAAACCCCCGAATGAGACCCACCACTGCATAGACAGAAGAAAAATCATAGCGAGAGAATGAAGAGATTTTGGTTAAAGAAGAAAGCTAATGAAACTTTCTTTTGCTATCGTTTTACCCTCCAGGGTTGGCTTTTTCCACGGACTAAGCGAGGGATGCCACCTCTACCGCCTCTGAGGGCAGTGTCCTGGAGCTTGAGACTCTGAGTCAGGGATACAACTGGGGTGTGTAACCAGCACTACGCCCAGGCGGCCTCACCTGCAATGCGAACAGGGGGCCTGATGAAGGGATGGGAAGAGTGGGACGGTTAGGCAAGGAAGTGGGAAGGAGGCGGCCGTGGCCTTACAGTAGGAACCATCCCGGCATTTTCCCGAAGACGAAGCGGGAAACACGGAAAACCACTTCGAGGATGGCTGAGGTGGGAATCGAACCCCCTCTACAAATTTGGGCCACCCGAGACTGAGTAGACCCCGTTCCAGTCCTCATACCACTTTTCAAATTTCGTGGCAGAGCCGGGAATCGAACCCAGGACTTACGGGGCGCCAGCTAACCATGCTGACCGCTACGCTACGGAGGTGACGCTAATGTAAATTCATCTGTTAAATAGGTTCAATCACGCTCCTTGGTTGGGCATAACGTCGTAAATATAAAAAAAAGTCCTCTCGGCACGCCGGAAGGCGGAGGTAGATTTCACCGGACAAACTTGGGGATAGGCGAAAATAGGCAGAATATGCAGATTTTCGTAGAAGGATCAGACCTCATTTAATGCGAGAAGGTATTTTATAATTGGAGCTTAATTAACTTTGTTTTTCGTCATTTTATGCTTATTTTAAACATTTTATTGTCTTATGGGAACGGTAACCTTCTTGTCATTTGGGGTCCATTTTTATACTTGTGGTCACACTGTCCTTATGCTAGGTTTCGACACTGATGTGCAACTATGTAACGGTCTGTTACTTCTTCACGCAAAATTATATCTACCGCAGAGATTTTGGTTGGTTCCTCAGTTTAGGGGCTGCGACAACGCGGTCATGTAACCCCGTGTACTTTGGGATGGCTGTATTAGTCTGTAATTCAGGTAAGGACTGCAGACAGTCAATTTCAAGCAGTAGTTACTAATGTTGCTACCAGGTACTACCGTCAACGACACCTAGCTGTGAACTTGGCTACTAGATGCCACCGCAACCAGCAACTCGCAACGAACGTTGGAACTTCCCCTCCAAAGGAAAGCATACTGAGGGATTTTTGGCGCTCTTAGAAAATCCGACGACTTCGGCCGGCTTTGAACTCGCGACCTTGGGCATAAACATTCAGCATGCTACCAGTTACGTCACCGAAGCCGCTTCACACTTAGATGGAAATCTGAATCTGATCTCGTGCAAGTGCGTTATCTTGGCAACGTCTGATGGCTCATCCCTCATCAATTTAGTAGTGTTGCCATGGCAACCACTGATAGGTCTTGGCATTTTCTTATAATTCCGAAATTATTTTTCTCATCCCTTGGCATAATGGTGGGTTATATCAAAAATTCTTTCAGACAAAAGTTTTAGGTAATTATTATGGGAATATTGTCCATTTTGTACGGTTTTGATATTGTGCCTATTAAGAGAGATATGATTAATGTTTCCCGAAAAACCCACTTTTTCCCACCCCTTTGTTCAATGGTTGGTGCTATAAAAAAAACTCTTCAAACATACATTTTTGGGCTTTATCCGACACATAGTATGAATGTTGAACGGATTCGATATTTCACATATTAAGAGAGTTATAGCAATATTTCACTTTTTCGAAAAAAAAAAGCCCCCCATTTTCACCCCCCAACGACCGATTTAGCCCAGTAACGAACTCGACCGAGATTTTATAGGTATACGTATTCGGTAAAAAATTCAAAGTGATTGGTACAAAATTACGGCAGTTATCGTGTCCACAATAAACTGATATACATATACATACATAAATTATATATAACTTTTGAACTGACGGTGGTTTTGGGGCCTGGGGATGTGAAACGCGAAGATATGTCGAAATTTTCCGGAAGTCGAAACATGGTACCCATTGCAATAGTTAGCTTTCTAACGAAATCTACCTCTGGTTGGTTCCTCAGTTTAGGGGCTGCGACAACGCGGTCATCTAACCCCGTGTACTTTGGGTGAGTGTAGAATCTGTCTGATACACGGTGTGAATTGTAATGGCTGTATTAGTCTTAATTCATGTAAGTACTGCAGACGGTCAATTTCAAGCAGTAGTTCCTAATGTTGCTACCAGGTACAACCGTCAACGACACCTAGCTGTGAACTTGGCTACTAGATGCCACCCCAACCATCAACTCGCAACGAACGTTGGAACTTCCCCTCCAAAGGAAAGCATACTGAGGGATTCTAGTGCTCTTAGAAAATCCGACGACTTCGGCCGGCTTTGAAACCGCGACATTGGGCATAGACATTCAGCATGCTACCAGTTACGTCACCGAAGCCGCTTCCCACTTTATCAGGCGGCTTTGGTGGCGTAGTCGGTAACATGCTGAGCTTCTATGCCCAAGATACCGGGTTCAAACCCGGCCGAAGCCGTCGGATTTTTTAAGAGCGTTAAATATCCCTCAGTATGCCTTCCTTCGGAGGGGAAGTAAAGCCGGCGGTCCCATGTCATAGATTTATGGCATGTTAAAGATCCTTCTACTAATTGCACCTGTGTGAAGCTACATTGGATAGGTTAAGAATGTATACAACGCTCTTAGGTTTCTATGTTCGTTGCCAAGAGCCGACTGCGGCGGCGTCTAGTAGCTCAGTTCTGAACTTGGCCTCGTAGTCGTTGACAGTGGCGCTTGGCGGCAAAAGTAGGAACTATCTGAAAAATTGTTAGTTGCAGTACTTAAATTAACAAACAGATAACACACACTAATACAGTCATCACAATTAACACCGGTTATCAGACAGATTCTACACACACCCAAAGTACACGGGGCTACATGACCGCGTTGTCGCAGCCCCTAAACTTAAGAACCAACCAACCAACCACTTAATCAGATGGAAATACTGAATCTGATCTCGTGCAAGTGCGTTGTCATGGCAACGTCTGATGGTCCATGCCTCATCAATTTAGTAGTGTTGCCATGGCAACCACTGATAGCTCTTGGCATTTTCTTATAATTCCGAAATCATTTTTCTCGTCCCTTGGCGTAATGGTGGGTCATATCAAAAATTCTTTCAGACAAAAGTTTTAGGTAATTATTAGGGGAATATTGTCCATTTTGTACGGTTTTGATATTGTGCCTATTAAGAGAGATATGATTAATGTTTCCCGAAAAACCCACTTTTTTCCACCCCTTTGGTCAATGGTTGGTGCTATCAAAAATCTTATTTGACATAAATTTTTGGCACTTATCCGACACATATTATGAACTTTGAATGGATTCGATATTGCACGTATTAAGAGAGTTATAGCGAAATTTCACTTTTTCGAAAAAAGCCCCCCATTTTCACCCCCTTCGACCGATTTAGCCCAGTAACGAACTCGACCGAGATTTTATAGGTATACATCTTCGGTAAAAAATTCGAAGTAATTGGTGCAAAATTACGGCAGTTATCGTGTCCACAAGAAACTGATATACATATATATATATACATATATATATACATATATACATAAATTATATATAAACTTTTGAACTGACGGTGGTTTTGGGGTCTGGGGGATGTGAAACGCGAAGATATGTCGAAATTTTCCGGAAGTCGAAACATGGGACCCATTGCAATAGTTAGCTTTCTAATGAAATCTACCTAAAATATTCGCCAGTTTATTTACGCGAACATATGGACGGTGTAGTTTCCATGTCGGTAATTTATATAAATGGATGCTGTGTTGCTAACTTCTGGACGTAGATTCATAAATTTCTTGCATATGTCATAGAATTTTCTTGTAAACGCAAAGGTTCGTGCTGATTTTGTCTTTGTGTTTGGGATTGTAACTACAATGGTTGATCCGATATCCAATTTGAACTTTCAAATCATGTAATTCATGTTCGACATGTTGGATTTTGAGCGCATGCGCGAAGGTATCCTTACCTAATTGGTCAATGAATGAGCTCTGATTGGCTGGAGAAACTGTCTCATAATGAAAAACCGTACTATAATGGCCATCATTATGATACAGTTCTCTGACGTATAATATTTACATTTCGACATCGTCGAACATAAAGGATTAAAGACAACAACCATCAAATCAATTACATTATGTCCTTCGTACATGCCCTTGAATGAATTTTCATTTTCAGAATGCCTCTTTCAATTTTCTAAAAACTACACGTGAAAATCGCTTGGTAACGTTAAAACATGCGGAACCGACTTTACACAGTAAGTGGTCAACATACACATTTTTAAACGAATATCGTATGTTCTTGCTTACATTAGAATTTCATACAGTGAACGACTATCTTATTGCACCATTGAATGTAACGCTGGCAAGTCGATAGAAAGAACGTGTGTGCATAAAATATTATTAGCACATTCCATTGGAATAGAATGGGACAGCGAGTGAGTGATCTAGTGAAACAATGCATTCCAACTAGATTGTGACATTCCCCAGGACAGTACTCGTGGTGTGAAATGGACAGTTGATTCTCACCTGACTGCAAATGTTTCACATCAAGCTTCAGTGTTTAATATTCAAACAACAATTATACCAAATATTATATTATTTATTTAATATATAATGAGAGTAATTTCTTTGATTCCTGGTTGTGTGTTTGATCTGTTCAGACCAGAGTGAGACCGTTGGATACGAGATTATTCAAGGCTTGAACTCGCAAGAGATGAATAAAGCACATCGGATGTTGAAGTTGATTCACTGAAAACAAGTATGGGAACTCTACTGAGGCTCCAGTCCAAAATTGGCCCTGGAAAGGAAACGAAACGAAAACGAAGTTTGATGTTTAAGTAATATTATGGATTTAAAAAAGAATCAAAAAATATAAAAAAGAAACTTTTTGAAAAATTCAAAAAAAAAATCCAAAAGAAAAATTGAAAAAGAATTAAAAATTTGATTTCTTACAATGTCGAATACAAATTTGAAAACAATTAAATAAAATAAAAAGAAAAAATTAAAAATCATTTGAAAAAAAGATTTTCAAAACTTTAAAAAAATTGCAAAGCAAATTTTTACATCTTTTCAAAAAACACTTGAAAAAATCAATAAAAACATTGATCAAAGAATTGAAAATATATCTTTCTAAAAATTCAAAGAAATTGGAAATCAATAAAAAAAGATTTCAAAAAGAATTCTAAATAAAATGAAAAAATAACGTTAAAACTGCAAAAAAATATTTGTAAAAATAAAAATAAAAAAAGTTCTGCTATCGTTACTTCCAACTTGACGTTTCAGTGCTACACCAGAGCTATATAGCGGTCAGATGTGAAATCACTCTAACCAGCCAATCACATGCAGCCACTCAATCGATAGTCTATATCACGACAAATCGAGTTTCGTTCGCGATGTTGCCTGCTAAATGAAACTCGATTCGTCGTGATATATCGATTTGATTGGCTGGTTAGAGTGATTTCACTTCTGACCGCTTTGATTTGTCAAGTACAATAGGTGACTCAAAGAGCATAAATACGGCCGGTCCTAATCCCCTGCGATTGTGTGTGTGAGTGGACCATGTACCTGGATCCTAGTCGCATTCCCAGTTAGCTAACCCTACAACCTTGACTATTGGAAAGCGATTGCCCACGGCACACTAATCAGAGAATTGCATGGGGCAGCCCTAAAGCCTGTAAATTGAATTCAACTATATAACAAAGGAGAAACTGTTCCGCCTAGTCAATACATTTATTTACAACAAGTTATAAACTTGCTATTATATGGTACATGTTTCAGGGCCTCTAGTACTGGTCCCTTCTTCAGCCATAAATTAAGTTGCAAAATCCAACATAATTAAAGATATCATAATAAAAAAAATACATAGAATGATGAGTGAATGGATGAAATGAGGTGAAAAAGAACATATTAATCATGAGAAGTAATATGAGTGCGCATCAGTAAAAAGTAACACCATTGGTAGGTTCTTGAGAATACACTTATATAGCACTGTTCTAATGTTTGTGTATGTGGAAATCACTTCACTTGGGATGTATGGCCTGTTGTTTACAATGCTGTTGACTGAAACTTGCTGTTCAAGCTGGGGCTTCTGAGCTTATAGTCTTGTATTAGAGGGATAACACCGATTGTCATGTAATGAAATACATCATCATGATGAGGAGACGACCAAGCATGAGATGAGACCGAACTGCCTGAAAAGGCCTCCCGGTCAAATAATACGCTAAGGTGTATGTTTCACAAAACTCAAGCTCCTAAACCAGAGGGAGTTAGAAGGTGTGGTTTGTACCAAAATCTTCCGAATCATTTCAATAGAACAGGAATAATCTTGCATTTCTTGGTAAGTCAACGGAAGTAAATGTATTTGTTTATAACGTGCTTCTAAACAAATAAACTGGCAGAAATGTATCGCGTACAGCCCGCATAGCACTAGCGTCAGGTAGGTAGTCTGTACACACGGGGCGCACACACCCCATTATGTGAAAGTTCTCGCACGGGTCTGCTAGTTACTCATTAATTCCCTAAGGTCATTATCGTTTACTGCAGCTGGGGTATTCGCAGGGGATCAACCCAATGCACCTTGGGGAATCACCTTGTTGATCACAGCAATCCCTACGCCAGGTAAGTATGTGTTGTGGTTATTAATAATAAAAAAAAGGCCTCTCGGCACGCCGGAAGGCGGAGGTAGATTTCACCGGACAAACTTGGGGATAGGCGAAAATAGGCAGAATATGCAGGTTTTCGTAGAAGGATCAGACCTCTTTATTGCGAGAAAGTATTTTATAATTGGAGCTTAATTCTTTGTTTTTCGTCATTATATGCATATTTTAAACATTTTATTGTCTTATGGGGACGGTAACCTTCTTGTCATTTGGGGTCCATTTTTATACTTGTGGTCACACTGTCCTTATGCAAGGTTTCGACACTGATGTGTAACTATGTAACGGTCTGTTACTTCTTCACGCAAAATTATATCTCCCGCAAAGATTTTGGTTGGTTCCTCAGTTTAGGGGCTGCGACAACGCGGTCATGTAACCCCGTGTACTTTGGGTGAGTGTAGAACCTGTCTGATAAATGGCGTGAATTGTGATGGCTGTATTAGTCTGTAATTCAGGTAAGGACTGCAGACGGTCAATTTCAAGCAGTAGTTCCTAATTTTGCTACCAGATACTACCGTCAACGACACCTAGCTGTGAACTTGGCTACTAGATGTCACCGCAACCAGCAACTCGCAACGAACGTTGGAACTTCCCCTCCAAAGGAAAGCATACTGAGGGATTTTAGCGCTCTTAGAAAATCCGACGACTTCGGCCGGCTTTGAACCCGAGACCTTGGGCATAGAAGTTCAGCATGCTACCAGTTACGTCACCGAAGCCGCTTCACACTTAGTCAGATGGAAATCTGAATCTGATCTCGTGCAAGTGCGTTGTCATGGCAACTCTGATGGCTCATCCCTCATCAATTTAGTAGTGTTGCCATGGCAACCTCTGATAGCTCTTGGCATTTTCTTATAATTCCGAAATCATTTTTCTCATCCCTTGGCGTAATGGTGGGTCATATCAAAAATTCTTTTAGACAAAAGTTTTAGGTAATTATTAGGGGAATATTGTCCATTTTGTACGGTTTTAATATTGTGCCTATTAAGAGAGATATGATTAATGTTTCCTGAAAAACCCACTTTTTCCCACCCCTTTGGTCAATGGTCGGTGCTATAAAAAAACTCTTGAAACATAAATGTTTGGGCTTTATCCGACACATTGTATGAACTTGGAACGGATTCAATATTTCACATATTAAGAGAGTTATAGCAATATTTCATCTTTTCGAAAAAAGCCCCCCCCCCCCCCCCAGTTTCCCCCCCTTCGACCAATTTAGCCCAGTAACGAACTCGACCGAGATTTTATAGGTATACATATTCGGTAAAAAAAATCAAAGTGATTGGTGCAAAATTACGGCAATTATCGTGTCCACAAGAAACTGATATGCATATATATATACATACATAAATTATATATAAACTTTTGAACTGACGGTGGTTTTGGGGTCTGGGGGATGTGAAACGCAAAGATATGTCGAAATTTTCCGGAAGTCGAAACATGGTACCCATTGCAATAGTTAGCTTTCTAATGAAATCTACCTAACACACTTTACAGAAGGCAACTTTATTGTCATTCGTTAGAATGAATCAACAATTTGCAAAGAAGAAGAAAAAAACAAAGGATCAAAGAACCCTAACTAAAATCTACAGAACTAAAGGTTAAAACAGTACAGAAAGAATCAAAAATAGATTAAAACAATCAAACTTTAATTTTATTTAAATATGTAGAAAAAGTTCCTTTTTGAAAACAAGCGTTTTAGCATATTATTTTAATTTTATTTATTTATTAATTTATTTTCAAAATAAAATTTAAGCCGGAAGCAATTTTTGGTGCAATTGTAAAAATAACGTAACTTTACGTTTTTAGTAAACTGGACTCCAACAGTTTGAGTGCTCTTTGTGTCACTTAAAAAGTGTTTTCAACGCTAAAATATACTCACTACCAATGGAGGTAACGAGAATCTGGAGGCAAACAAACGCGTCAATTCTTTCCTTCTTCCTTTCTCCCACTGGCCTGACACCTACATCTTTTTCAGTGAACCTAACCACTCTAAATCTTCCCATATACCCAGACTTTTGCACAAAAGGCTGCTATTCTGGAGACCTGCAGCATCGTTAGAGAAATTTTACCCTACTTTTCACACTTTGCAAAAATGAAGAAAAAGTAGACTTATGAGATCGATCCGGGCACATGTCTGTCTGTCTGCCCTTCTGTCTGTGTTTGTGTGTGTGTTCCCCTATCAACTTCTAAAGGGCTGCAGCAATCAAAACCAAATTTCGTATGAGTAAAGATATATATCTGAATATCTCAAACCCATATTTGAAAATGAGGTCAGTGCTACCAACTGCTGAAAACCCGTAATTGAAATTTGAGCTCCATGTTGGATATCTTGGAAGGTATGCATGGGAGCTATTCCAAAATTGGCACACATATAGATAATAATATTTCAGTTTAATTTCTAGGAGGCCATTCATAGCAGTGTTGCCAAAATGGGTCTAAGTCTGTCGATATGTCCAATGTTTAAATGCATATAACTTCTATACTATCAATTGGATTTCAACCAAATTTCGTATGTACTATGTGGACCATAACAGATATGACTATGTGTATTCTTAAGAGCAACCAGGGCAGCCAACTGTTAAATGGTGTCTCTATTTTCTGACCCTATATATCAGAAAGTATGCAAGCCAACAGCTCTAAACTTTGCACACGTATAGTACCTGACATTCTAGATTAATTTGAAGTAACTAGTATGCTCCGTGCTACCAACATGATTCTAAGTCTGCTGAAAGGTCCAATTTAAAAAAAACATGTAATTTCTATACTAACAAATGGATTTCGTCCAAAATTGGCACAACAAGAGATCATATTATTTCAGATTATTTCTGACCAATACATGCATGACATTGTTGCCAAAATGATTTTACACGCGCTGATAGATCCAATGTCTAACTGCACGTAACGTCCATGCTATCCATTGGACTTAAAACAAATTTTGTATGTGCATTCTGTACCTTAAGTGATGGAACTAAGAATATATTCAGTCACCAGGGCTGCCAACCGTAGTGCTCTATTAGGCTACATTATACCAGGTATGTTTCGAACTAATTAGAAATTTCGATCTTACCAACTTAATTTCGGAATTATTCTAGATAGGTCCATATAGATTAATCATTGGCATGAATCTTAAATTTTAAGAAAGTATGCTTTTTATTTCGTCACGGAACTTCTTGTTGAATACGCACTAGGATTTTCTTGGACCCTCTTGTAGAAGATGTAAATGATGATATTACTGGGAATGATTCTACTGTCAAACTTTCGTGGTATATAGTTTGAAAATGTATGTAATAGGCTCTTCAAAGTGTGACTTTACTCAGTTTCTTGTTCTTAATGTACCGATTTGAGTCTTGTTACCAACTGTAAATTGAGAAAATAAAGAACTAATAATAACATTAAAATCCAAAAAAGGAATGGGATGGTTCTGAGAATGTGATAAAGATCTTACATAAATCGATATTCCGGAGGTCAAAATTATGCACAGGAATACAATTAGACAAATGGTCAAAAACTACCGGTGTTTTAATTAGGGGAAGAACCCAGAAAACGGAGGGGACCTCTTTCAGAAGATCGGGAGAAGGCACTGAGTGATGGGCTCAAGAGATACTGGCCGGACATCAAAGCTGGCAGACGGACAAGAGCTTAACACTGAAATTGTTGCTATTTATTAGCTCGTAGTGGCTCAATTTGGATGTAAAAAATATTATTAATAATAATAATGGCAATTCTAAAAATGGAAAGAGCATATGGATTAACAAAAACATATATGCAACAAGAAGTGCCTCTCCTGGAATAAGGGATTATAACACTGTCGTAAAAACGGAATGTCTCTTTGCCAGTGAATGTCTCTCGATGAACTATAGCCTCGAAAAACTAGAAGTCCTGGAAAGGAGAATTCTAAGAAGAATCATGGGTGCAGTTCAAACTGAAGACGGATGGAAACTGCGAAGCAACAGAGAAGTCTACCAGAACGTGGAAAGAATCTCAGAGACTATGCGGAAGAGGAGGCTGACATTCCTCGGACATCTATACAGAATGCACAAACATAGTTTAACCAAACAAATATTCTTCTATCTCTGGAAGAAGAAGACCAATCCAACGCGGACTAAGGCAGTTAGGAAAGATTTAGAAAAGTTGAACATCACCGAGTCTCAGATGCTAGAAAGATGGGAATTTAATAATAAATTGAAAAATCCTGGAAGGGTTTCAAGATCAAGGAAGACTTAAGAAAAGAGGACGAACTTAGACAGAATAATAATAATATTATCGTATGTCCTCGGGTGCCGGGTGCAAGCTTTGTTATTTGACACCTAAAGGGTAGCTTGCATGTCGAATTTCGTTGTTCCTTGAAGCACTATGATAGTCAAGGAGGTTAGATATCTAAGCTCCTTGAACACTATAGCGCTTCCTAGTAGAGAATTGCTTCCACTTACTTGTGCCGGGCTCCTCTCCGTCTTCTTTCCTGTCGACGTCACTTGGTCAACTCTTGTTCTCTTCCCACCCCGACTGTATTAGGGTATCGAAGGCCTAAGGAGTCTCTTCCTTTCCCGCCTTAATTGGCCCTTGTCTCATCTTTTCTGATACCCTCCTTCTGCGAGGGGTCAGCCTTCGTTTTCTTTTCCTGTTATCTCCGGCCTTCTGCTCAAGGCCCTCAAGGAGGCAGGGTGTATGTAGCCCCACCGCTTCTGGTGCACCCTAGATATTGCTACACCCTCAGGGGCTCACGGCTAGTGAGTTCGGAAGTTGGCGACCCCGAGGGATTCCTGAGCTGGGTCTGGTTTCCCCCTTTTGTCCATTACCTTGGGGTGGACCCTCTCCTCTTTCACTTTCCTATATGCCTTTCATGGCTCTCCTTCCTTCCAAGTCCCTCAATCCGCATTCTTCAAGGGCTGAGGGCATTTCTTTTCCTCCTGTTCTTTATTTGCCTTATTCTCCTTTTGTTTTCCATTTCTTCTTCTCGAATATAAGTTAGTAGTTAGTTTTAGTTATAGTTTACATTTCATTATCATCTTCACGATCACCCAAACCATTAGGGGCCGATAACCTAGATGTTAGGCCCCTCAAAACAACAATTATCAGCATCATCTAGTAGAGAAATGAGCAATTTTGTGTTGGCGGAAACTCCCGAGATTAATTTTGCCATTATGAACACGGCCTACTGAATTCAAATGGGTTCTTTGACATGCCAACATCGTCTGTCATGGTGTCGTAATTTTTGCCGCCTTTCGAAAATCACTTACCACGGCCAGGAGCGAGCCTGCAAGCTTGGGGTTAGTAGACCGACACGTTAACCACTCACCCACCGAGGCAAGCATGAAGGAATATTGGAGACAGAGGATTTATCGTAAGGATTTTAGTACTGGGAGTGTCCGAGGACATGTTCGGCTCACCTGAGGCTGTAGCTGCTTCCAGCTGACACCCTTAGGGTGAGCTACAAGTTCCGTTCAATTTCGAATAGTTCCAACTTTCGCAACTAGATATCAATGATACCTAGTCGTGAACGTTGGAACTTTGATAGAGCGTTCAGACGAAATCCAACCTAATAATTTAGCTGCACACAAGTTTAGTCTGGAGACAGAGGAAACTCCAGGCAAAGAAACTGAAAAAAGAAATAAAGTTGTTGCGTGATCCTAAGTGGTTAATTCGCTTGGAATAAAAATGCCTTTAATTTTTGTTGAGGAAATGTTAAAAATATAGTACGCCAACCAACTACCCGAAGACCTATTCACAGTTCTGATTTCCACTATGGGCCTCAGCTACGCTTGTGTTATGTTTGTTCCTTCCCCCCCCCCCCCCCCCCCCAATAACCCCCCACTGACACAGCAATTGGCCAGCTCCTGTCAGCTCTTTTGAAAGGCTAAAAATCTGCTAATTGAGTTACGTAACATCCTGACTGAGGCAATTAAGAATTGGCCAGCGTGCAGGAAATTATAATGAGGAAGTCAGACTGTTGCTGTTTTCAGTGCACCTTCACCTGGTAAACAGCCTCAACACCTCTAGTAGGCCACTTAAATATCACACCTAAGGTTAAAAACTAGAAAAAAAAACAAAAACAGGACTTGAAGAAAGAAAAACCGCATCGGGCAGGTTCCGAGACAACAACCGTCGTAGGCGCTGCCTCAATGAGATCGAAGCACTTTCACATGTCTTGGGATATTGCTCTTACGGAGAGACTCTGTGAAGTCAGAATCGCTCACTGAATGCGTCAGGACTTTAGGATATTGTATACACTCATTAAATAGTAGGTACTGCTGGAACAACTCCTCCCGTGCTAACTCTCACTGAAAACTGCTTCCTGGCCATCGCCTAGTCTTGCCTGGTGTTATATTCGATATGGTAATACGTAGGTTAGAAGACAGCTGATGTGTCAGTTGTTTTGAAGATATCTGATCGTAAGTCGATTATGTGATATAACCAAGGTACCTATTTCTTGTGTACTGTTGGTTTGACGGTCAGTGTATTTAGAAAAAGTATGACCCTTTAAAAATATGGATAGGAGATCATTTTTATCAAAAATTAGTAATGTCAATAAACTTGGCTTGGGATTATTAACTTAACCACTCGTAATAGCTTGGCATCAAAAGGCTTCATTATCATAATAATATCGTATGGCCTCGGTGCCGGGTGGAAGCTTTGTTGACACCCAGAGGGCAGCTTGCGTGTCGAATTTCATGCTCCTTGGAGCGCTATGAATGTCAAGGAGCTCCTTGACGCTATACCGCTTTCTAGTAGAGAAATGAGGAACTTTTTGCTATTTTGCTATTATGAACACGGCCTACTGAATTCAAATGGGTTCTTTAACATGCCAACAACGTATGACATGAGTATCGTGATTTTTGTCGCCTTTCAAAAATCAGTTGCCATGGCCAGGAGCGAACCTGCAAGCTTGGGGGGTTGCTAGTCCGACACTATAACCACACACAAGGCTTCATTGAAACAACATCAATAACGAATTGTACAGCGATGGTCCAGAGGAGGTTTTCACTCTTTGTCACACACATTGCCCCTCGCCGCAGCACCTATATCTCCAACATCTTAACTCCAGTCGCATTCAGGACTGGTTAATGATTATGGCAAGCTGCCGGTTCCGCAGTCTCGAGCCAAAAGCAATAGGGCACCATTTAATTCCCTTTGCTCAGTAGATGTCACATCAGCGCATTTTCCTGGTCCAAAATGAAGATGAAAAGGAGAACTGGACGAATCAAGTTTCCTTGTTCAGTAATGGGAAGTGATGAAGCAGCAAAAGTTAATAATAATGTTATTTATATTACGTCCCTTTTACATTCGCCAGGAAGCCGGAATTTTTCCCTGAAGGGGTCTTTAACGTACCGGTAAATCTACTGACACGGCTCCCTCACATTTGCGCACCCTCAAATGCCAGCATTTGATCCTTCAACATTGGGAACACAGGCGAGAGCGTTACCGCTGAGCAACACAGCCAGTCTGAAGTAAAAGTAATCGGGTTACAGTAATGACTACGTTTTTGGTCGTAGGCCTATTTACTTGCAACCTTCACTGTTTGGAAAATATAATTCTTATTCGCACTGTAATTTACCTCGGGAACTAAAATTGTAATCGTTACATTTTAGTTCTTGTTGTTGTTATTAATTCATTTGAGGGCCTTGGCAATCTTGGTCATAAGGCCCGTGTAGCAGGGACGTATAGAAGGGGGGTGCTTAGGGGGCTCCACCCCCCCCACCCACCCACCCACCCACCACCCCCGAAAAAAAGCCAATAAAATTTAAGAAAGTGTTGCTTTGGTAAGAGCATAAAATAACTGTAAATTTGGTTGTACCCTAATCTTAACTTATTGGCTAAGTTATAAAAAATATTAAGATTGAAATTATACTAACTCGTGGTGTAGTGGCTAGCATCCTTGGCTGCCGCCCCGGAGATCCGAGTTCGATTCCCGGCTCTGCCAAGAATTTGTAATTCTAGTCTGAGGGCTGGAACGGGGTACACTCAACCTTGTGAGGCAAAACTGTAATTCCACAGACGGTACATTTGAAAAATAAATTATCAACTTGTAAAAAAAAAAGTTTTATCGGTATCTTTCTGCTTTTTAAATTGACAAATATTTAGATATTTTCCATTCATTCATTAAGTATAACATTTTATTTCTGTGTTTTGTTGTATTTTACAACTTTTTTGTATTGACAGTAATTGTAGGCTATATAAACTTTGAATCTTATCTAAAATAATTACACAAAGTTATATGCTCTAAGATATTGGTATATATTTCTGGGTATTTTGCGGTGACAATCCCCTGAGAATACTCACAATTTTCCGGGATGGTCAGCCCCCCTCCCCCCCGAATGGAAATTGTATATACGCCCCTGCCGTGTAGTTGGGTGTGTGTTGAACTTGTCTGATAACCTGTACGACTGACTGTAGTACATTAGTGTATGTGTAACTAACTGTATTAGGGACAGGGATGAGCTATGTGTCCCCAGGACTTGAAGTAAGGTACTATTCCGGTATTTTCCTGGAGGGGGTGTGGAAAACCCCGGGGAAAACCACACTCAGGGGTTACATACACCAGCCTTCTCCAGGGCCTTGTACAGTAGACAGGAGATCTGATGAAAAGAAGAAGGTATCAGGAAAGATGAGACAAGGGCCAATAATGGAGGGAAATGAGACTACCGTAGGTATTGGACACCCTTAATACCGTCGGGGTGGAAAGAGAATAAGGGTTGACCGAACGGAGGTCGATAGGAAAATAACCGGATAGAAGAGCTCGGTAGACGTAGGTGGAAGTAATACAGGTCTCAGCTGCAATAATAAATCAATGTTAGCACATCTTATGTCTGACTCGTGGCGGATTAAGGATGAAGTGAATGATAATGTCGTCACGAACATCCAGTTCCCGAGCCTAAGGATATAACCATAAAAATTCCATTGAGATAATTATTATGTTAATTTAAGTTTATTTAGAACATATATTTCGATTAAGATACGTTGAAGATGGCTCCAATGCGGGCCGAAACAGGTACGTTTTAACTAAACACATGATGTTTCGTTACGTGGTATTGATAACCGTTGTATTTATTTACGAGCTATTTGAATTAGTGTATTTTACTCCATTATTAGCGATTTTAGAGGACAAAGCTGTCCTCCATTTTCCCGTCATAGAACTTTTCTTTTAATTTTTCAGTGACAGGATTTTAATAAATTTATTAAAGCACTAAATATACAGTACGATATTACAACTAGTTTGCACAGAACTGAGACAGAGATAACCTCCTCTGCCCACACCACATCACATGGTAACGATCACATCTTCTACCACATACGGTACATACACAATTTAAGTCCGGTTGATGATATCTTCCGTTACTACACACTTTGAAGTGAAAACCATGTACCGAGAATCGCGTTACCAGGTGTCTCAGCTCGTAGGAGCTCTCTGTCCAGTCCCGTGATGTCATCGCATCCGTCGCGTAAAATTATTGCCAGATGCTATCTTTCTTCGACTTCATTTCCTGAAGTAGTGTCTCATAACCATGTGTTGTTGGCAGAAGCATCTGCAGTCTCAGTTCTTCGACAAAGGGAAGCTCACTTGAGAGTTCATAAACCAAACAAGAAAGAGTAAATATGGAGAGGCATAAGACTTTTTTTTAGGTAGATGGCCTTGACCTTTTCTATCTCTGCTAGATGCTTGTACTTTAGGTGAGACCAAATGTTTTCCAGACCATATGTAATTATCGGAGAGATTTTCAGCCAGTGTGGATGAGATGAAAAGATTAAAGATGAACGAGCAAGTTCAATTTTAAGTGACAGGAATATGACCAAGAAGTTTTAGTCATAAACTTCCTTTCTTTACTCTATAAATCCGTTAACGACGCGTTAGTAAATACAACTTAGCTTTACTGTTATGTGCATCACAGATGTGTTGGAAGGCGGCAGCAAGCAAAGCTCTTTACACCTCGAGACACATTTACTGAGTGGCAAATTGACGTTGAGCGTCGCGACGGCGAGACAAGCGCGGACAGACTTGGAACATATTCAAACAAGTGCTTCTACTGCACTAATAAATTCATCTGATTGAAATGTCAAGGTAATTATTGTAAAATTAAATATTACGTACGACATTACAATTTCAGAAGGTTTTCATTTGTCATTATGTCCACATTGTAGCATCGGTTGGTTCCACAGTTTAGGGGCTGCGACAAAGCGGTCATGTAGACCCGTGTACTTTGGGTGTGTGTAGAACCTGTCTGATAACCGGTGTTAGTTGTGATGTCTGTATTAGTGAGTGTTATCTGTTTTTAATTCATGTAAGGACTGCAGACATTCAATTTTCAAGTAGTTCCTACTTTTGCTACCTAACACCACCATCAACGACAACTAGTTATGAACTTGGTTACTAGATGCCACCGCAGTCGACTCCTGGCGACGAACATTGGAACCTAAAAGAGTTAGTCAAATCTAAGTTATAATTTAGCTTCACACAGGTGTAATTAGTGAAAGGTTCTTTAACATGCCATAAATCTATTACATGGGACCGCCGGCTTTACTTCCCCTCCGAAGGAAGGCATACTGAGGGATTTTAACGTTCTTAAAAAATCCGACGACTTCGGCCGGGTTTGAACCCGCGATCTTGGGCATAGAAGCTCAGCATTCTACCAACTACGCCACCGAAGCCACTCTTCTACTGCACTAATAAATTAATCTGATTGAAATGTCAAGGTAATTATTGTAACATTAAATATTACGTACGTCATTACAATTTCAGAAGGTTTTCATTTGTCATTATGTCCACATTGTAACATCAAAGCACTCAATAATACAGTAAGACCTACGTTCAACGGACCCTTTATTAAACGGAAACTTCTTTTTTTTTCTTCTTCTTCTTCTTCTTCTTCTTTCGCTTTAGCGTTTGTACCACCTCGTGGCAGGGTCCACTGTGTGAATCCGCTGTCTCCACTTTACTCGGTCATGGGCCATGTCCGGATGAAGGTTGACGCTTTTCAGATCCCTATGCAGTGTATCGGTCCAACGTTGTCTCGGTCGCCCCTTTGGTCTTTTCCCGGCGTCCTCTAGTGTGTAGCCCTATTTTGCAATGGTGTCCGCTCCTGACCCTAGCACATGCTCAAACCATCGCAGACTTGTCTTAAACTGAAATATTTGATGGTTCCGTGAACTTAAATTCCCTTCATTAAACTGTGTTGCACGGACAACGGAAATAAAATTAAAAAATACGCATTTTAAAGGGAATTTTCCAAGTTTCAGTGCTTAGAAAATGTTCAGGCACCCTGTTAAAGTCTACCCTTTCTGTTGTAACAGTTGATTCTGTAGCTAACAAAGAATATGTAAATATGAGTTTCTCCTTTTGTTCTCCAACTTACACATCAAAGTGTACGATTATTTGCCTGTTTCCTGTTGCTTAAGCATTGCTCAATGTTCTCGTTATTGATTTGTCAACCAAGAAATGCCTGTCTTTGTTTGTTGTTTGAGTCCTTTGACTGGTTTGATGCAGCTCTCCATGCCCTAAATCCGAGGCAATCTGTTTAACATATTCTAACCTTGGTCTACCCCTACAGTTCTTGTCCTCGACCCTTCCTTCCATAACTAAGATCCATGGTGGATGTGGATTTGATAACCCAGCAGCCTACTGTGGTGCGGGGTTATACACATTCCTCTGTTCATTCTGATGCGCTGCAGGATGTGACAGTGTTGCCAGCTTCCCGTTTTCATATTTTTGTTTCAAACTGCACCCGCTCCGATTTTGCTATAGAAACTTACGTCTTGCATTTGAATGAGGAGTCTCATGCCGACCTCCAAGTGCGGCAATTTTTCTTCGCCCTGTATTTCATAACACTTACATCAAATTATATAATACCGTATCTATGTAATGTATTTTGATTCATGATGCCCTCCAGGGGCTCACATCTAGTGGGACGTGGGTTGGCGACCTCGGGACCCCAGCTGAGTCCGGCATTGCTTTCACTTACTTGTGCCGGCCTCCTCTCTGTCTTATTTCCTTTCGACCTCACTTGGTCAACTCTTGTTCTCTTCCAACCCCGACGGTATTAGGGTATCCAAGGCCTAGGGAGTCTCTTCATTTCCCGCCATAATTGGCCCTTGTCTCATCTTTTCTGCTTCCCTCCTTCTGCGAGGGGTCAGCCTTATTTTTATTTTCATGTTATCTCCTGCCTTCTGCTCAAGGCCCTCAAGGAGGCAGGGTGTATGTAGCCCCACCACTTTTGGTGCACCCTAGATAATGCTACACCCTCAGGGGCTCACGGCTGGTGAGTTCGGGAGTTGGCGACCCCGAGGGATTCCTGAGCTGGGTACGGTTTCCCCCTTTTGTCCCTTACCTGTGCGGTGGACCCTCTCCTCTTTCACTTTCCTATCCGCCTTTCATGGCTCTCCTTCCTTCCAAGTCCCTCAATCCACATCATTCGACGGTTGAGGGCATTTATTTTCCTCCTGACCTTTATTTGCCTTATTCTCCTTTAGTTTTCCATTTCTTCTTCTAGTATATAAGTTAGTAGTTAGTTTTAGTTTTAAGTTTGCATTTCATTTTCATCTTCACGATCACCCAAACCATCAGGAGCCGATATAAAACAACAATTATCATCATCATCATCATTATCATCATGATTCATGATGGGTTTAGGACTCTGCCCTGTTCCATTCCATACATGTCTTCACATAATTACGACTTTTATAACCAACTACGTCCCTGATATTCCAATTTACTATTATTATTATTTTATTAGTATTATTATTACACTCCATGCATTACTCCAAGAACTATCTAAAGTCTGTTCGCCGAGTCGAGATAGTGGAAGTTAACACAGTGTACCGCAAGGGTTGCATAGAGCTGTGCCTGTTGAACGTAAGGTGCTGTGTATAGCCTACATGTGAAGCGGGCTGACTTATCGGTTACATGCTACAGCGCGGTTTATTGATTGTTCGTTTATGTATTTATTTAATTGCTTATGACAGGCAACAGTATACAGTGCAGCACAGCACTAAATGCAGCAAGTCTTGTCTTTTCTAGGGCTACGGCATGACTAATGATCTCGGAGCTTCTTGGCTACCCCTGTCCGGCAGAGCCGATGACGTGAACTGGGCGTGTTTCCCTGTCCGGGTAGCCAAGGACTGTCTCGACTCGGCGAATGGACTTTAGACTGATCACAACGTCTATTTGACTGTTGTTTGAGTCTTCAGTCTTTTGACTGGTTTGATGCAGCTCTCCATGCCTCTCTGTCCTGAGCTAATCGTTTCATCTCTACATAGCTACCACACCCTACATCCGAGGCAATCTGTTTAACATATTCTAACCTTGGTCTACCCCTACAGTTCTTGTCCTCGACCCTTCCTTCCATAACTAAGCTTGCTATTCCTGGGTGTCTTAGTATGTGTCCTACCAACCTATCTCTTCTCTTCATTAGCAGTCGCCAGAAACATCTCTCCTCTCCCACTCGCCTTAATACCTCTTCGTTTGTAACCCTATCTACCCATCTGATCTTCATCATTCTCCTGTAACACCACATTTCAAATGCTTCAATTCTCCTCTTTTCTGCTGCACCAATAGTCCAAGTTTCACTTCCATAGAGCGCCACGCTCCAGACAAAGGCTTTCAAAAATGACTTCCTAATACCTAAATCTATATTCGATGTCAACAGATTCCTTTTTTGTAGGAAGGCTTTCCTTGCCTGAGCCAACCTACTTTTTATATCCTCTTTGCTTCGTCCATCACTGGTTATTCTGCTTCCTAAGTAACAGAAGTCTCCAACTTCCTTCAGCTTTTCACCTGCCAATTTGATCTCCATAGAAGTTTCTGATTTATTTCGGCTGCATTCCAGTATTTTTGTTTTACATTTATTAATTTTCATCATGTATTCATTCTGTAAGACGGAGTCCATACCGTTCAAAAACTGATTCAAATCCTCAGGCGTGTCGGCCAAGATGACGATGTCATCAGCAAATCTCAGAGTTGAAATTATTTCTCCTTGAATCTTCACTCCCACTTTAAATTTTTCTCCAATTTCCTTCATTGCTTGTTCAATGTAAAGATTGAAAAGTATGGGTGATAAGTTGCAGCCTTGCCTTACACCTTTCTGAATACCAGCTTCTCTCTCATGTCCTTCAGCTCGAATGACTGCTGTCTGGTTTCTGTATAGATTGTATACCACCCTCCTATCCCTGTACTTTATTCCAATAGATTTCAAAATGTCAAACAATTTAGTCCAATCAACGTTATCAAAAGCCTTTTCTAAGTCTACAAATGCCATGAACGTTCTCTTACCTTTCCTTATTCTACCTTCCAAAATCAGCCTAAGACTTAGTACAGCTTCCCTTGTTCCTACATTTCTCCTGAAACCAAACTGGTCTTCACCCAACTCCGTTTCTATCTGGCTTTCAATCCTCTTGTAAATTATTCTAGACAGGATCTTTGAAGCATGAGTATTCAAGCTGATTGTACGGTAATCTTCACATCTGTCAGCTCCCACTTTCTTTGGTATAGGGATGATAACATTCTTCTTGAAATCAGGGGGTACCTCACCTGTCTCATAAATCCTACACACCAAGTGAAATAACCTGATCAGACCTTCATCTCCTATGCAGCGTAGCAACTCAATCGGTATATCATCTATGCCTGGTGCTTTGTTCCTGCCTAAGTCCTCTAATGCTCTGTCAAATTCTGATCTCAATATTAAATCTCCTTTTGCATCCTCATCAATTTCCTCCTCCCTTTCCATTACATGATTCTCAATCTCCTTTCCCTTATACAAGCACTCTATGTAAGCTTTCCATCTCTCAACCTTTTCTTCCCTATCTGTTAGAGGCTTTCCATTTGTGTCCTTAATATTACAGCACTTAGTCTTCTTTTCCCCAAAAGTATTCTTAATCCTTCGATAAGCTGTGTCTACTTTTCCTAATTTCAGACAATTTTCTATACCTGCACATTTCTCTTTCAACCATTCTTCTTTCGCTTCCTTGCACTTCTTGTTAACCTCATTTCTCAGACGTCTGTATTCTGCTTTCCCCTTTTCATCTCTTAGATTCTTGTGTTTCCGCCTTTCATCCATCAATTCTAGTATATCCTGAGTGATCCACGGTTTTCTACCTATTCTTTCTTTCCTACCAATGTTTTCTTCTGTGGATTTTGTTATTTCATTCTTCAAAAGTGCCCATTCGTCTGCAATTGAAGTCCGTTTAGGATTTTTCATTAGTCCTTCCGTTATACTCTTCTTGAACCTTTCGTTTACATCCTTTACTTTCAGTCCGTCTATTGCCCACCTTTTTGGCTTTTGACTTTTCTTCAGTTTCTTCAACTTTAATCTGCATTTCATTACAACCAGATAGTGGTCAGAGTTTATGTCAGCACCAGGATATGTTTTACAATCCAAAATCTGGTTTCGAAACCTCTGCTTGACCATAATGAAGTCGATTTGGTAACGCCCTGTATCTCCTGGTCTCATCCATGTGTATATTCTTCTATTGTGGTTATTGAATAAGGTGTTAGCTATGACCAACTCATGTTCGGTGCAGAATTCCATCAGCCTGCTTCCTCGATCATTCCTTTCACCTAATCCGAAATCTCCTACTATCTTCCCTTCTCTCCCTTTTCCTACCACAGCATTCCAATCTCCCATTACTATAACATTTTCATCACCTTTGATATACCTCAGAATGTCATCTATTTCTTCGTAGATCTTTTCAACATCCTCATCATCAGCTTGACTGGTAGGCATATAGACTTGTACCACTGTGGTGCACGTAGGTTTAGTATTGATTTTTGCTACAATAATCCGTTCACTGTATTGCTCATAATATTCCACCCGCTGTCCAAGTTTCCTACTCAATATGAGACCAACTCCTGCTTGGCCATTGTTTGATTTAGTGCTAATGACCCTATAGTCTCCTGACCAAACGTCCTGTTCTTCCTGCCAGCGCATTTCACTAATCCCAACCAAATCCAACCTCAACCTATCCATTTCCCGTTCTAAGTTTTCTAACTTTCCACTTCCTAGCAGACTTCTAACATTCCACGCTCCGATCCGTAGAATGTCAGATTTCCTCTTTGTCACTTCTGTGATGTTAACCCCCTCTCGAGTAGTCCCCACCCGGAGATCCGAACGGGGGACTAGTTTACCTCCGGATTGAAATTTTACAAGGGAGGAGGCCATCATCACATGTAATTATGCATAGAGAGGTGCATATCCTCGGGAATAGCATTACGGCTGTAGTTTCCCGTTGCTTTCAGCCGTGCAGCAGAACGCAGTGTAGCCATTAGTTGGCTTATATTATCAATATCTTAACCGTCTATTAGACTAGTAAAGAATTGATTTATTCTGAAAGGCTGCTACTCCCTTTCAGAATAAGTAAAGAGCAATTCTACTACAAAATACTAACCTTCTACTAACAATTAAATACCAAAATTCTACTAACGAAAAAATACTAAAGTTTCACCAACAACAAATACTACCACTAAAACAGTCTGTCACCAGGCCCACTCACATGCACCCTCACCAGACACACTCACACACCACAGTCTAATAGAACAATGACATATATCTAATAAACAAATTTGACTAAATGAAGAAAATCTGCTTGTTTCTTTACATATGAGATTCCTACCGGCTCATTTTCTTTACAAACCTTGATTCCAAGTTTGCACGTTTTCAGGCTTTACCACCGCATTTGTATAACCAAACATCCTCTTCAAGACCTATTTTACCAGCAATTCCACATCATTATTAATACATTCCCTCATTTATTACATTAACAATTAATATTTTACTTGAAATTTAATTTTGTAAGACACGTACTTTGTGATTTATTTCAATGATGAATTCCCAATTTTGTAAGGTTATCCATTTTATAATTCCCATTTAATACTATAATATCTATAACTAGTTATTATTTTTTAAGATATCAGTTAAGTATTTTCCATTTTAATTTCTGTTTGAATTGCTAATAATAATAATATGGCCTCGGGTGCTGTGTGCAAGCTTTGCTATTTGACACCCAGAGGGCAGCTTGTATGTCGAATTTCGTCGCTCCTTAGAACGCTATGAAAGTCAAGGAGGTTAGATATATAAGCTCCTTGACACTATAGCGCTTTCTAATAGAGAATGGAGGAACATTGTGTTGGCGAAAAATCCCTAGATTAATTTTGCAATTATGAACACGGCCTACTGAATTCAAATGGGTTCTTTAACATGCCAACAACATATAACATGCATGACGTGATTTTAGTCGCCTTTCAAAAATCACTTACCACGGCCAGGAGCGAACCTGCAAGCTTGGGGGGGGGGGGGGTTGGTAGTCCGACACGTTAACCACTCACCCACCGTGGCAAGCTGTTTGATTGCTGATGATGACCAAAAATTGGGCCGAAACATGTACACACCTAAATATTGAACTTTAACACAAGTTTTAAACATCATATTGGTTCGATGGATTTATTTCTATCGTTTATAACTCTATGAGACCTCAAAATATCCCGGATCATATCAAATATTAGCTGATACGTAGGGGGGGGGGGGGGATCTAAGTTGGAGTAGTCAAATTTACTAATGCATGCTGAACGAGGGTTAGTGTTCTAGGGTTAATAGTTGAAATACACAGAAAACTCAGGTAATTGGGGAAAAGTAAGGAAAATTTTAAGAATTCACATTTTGAGAAATATCCCAAGGTCTCAGTGTTTTACACACAAAACCAGTTTGTCAGGTCTCGTCTTCTAGTTCCCACGTTTCTCACGTGTTTCGATACCTGAAGGCCTAGGGAATCTTAAATTTCCACCGTATATGTAATCGAACGTGTTTTTTTTTTAATTTTCAAAGGAAGCATATGAGCGGAAATAGAGTCTTTTAGCACCGCGACAATTGCTTCAGTGTGTGGATCTCATCCAGAATAGCTCGGCTTAGTTATAACTTTGTTTATATCATACTATGTAGCAGAGAAAACATTTAAATTGGTCCTAGAGAGAAATGAACATCTGGTCTTTATATTTCCTGGAACATTCCTGAAGCAGTGTACCGTATATTAAGAATTACAACATATTTCCCCTAGTCTATTTAAAGAAACGTAACTGTTGCTAGAAATAGTATCTGAGCTCTGTCCGTTTGGTAGTCAGTCCGAAGACTGGTCGGATCCTCATAAACCCATGCCAAGGCTATATTGTTATTGTTGATTTTTTAGTGGATTTGTGACATAGCGTTCATGTAGCCCTGTGTGCTTGGATGTGTGTAAAATTTGTCTGATAACCTGTGTCACTGTGATGTCTGTACTAATGTGTGTATTTGTTATTGAGGTAGGATTTGAGTAGGAAGTGGCAGTGGCCTTAAGTTAGGTAACATCCCGGCATTTACCTGGAGTAGAAGTGGGAAACCAGACGGCCCTGTGGTGTTGGGGCAGCGCATCTGCCTCGTACTTGGAGGACCCGGGTTTGATTCCCGGCTCCATCAGGGATTTTACAAACTGGCTTGAGGGCTGGAATGGGGTGCACTCAGCCTCGTAAGGACAATTGATTAGCTGCCTGACAGTGAAGCAGCACCCCGGTCATGGAGACCAAGATTAACGGTCGAGGGGACCCAACGCGCTGACCACGCTTCACCCCATAATCTGCAGGACAAATGGCTAGGCAGCGGTCACTTAGTAGGCCTAGGCCTAGGCCTTTCATGGGTTGTAGCACAACGGGGTAGGGTTTGGTTAGAAGTGGAAAATCACGGAAAAGCACTTCCAGGATGGCTGAGGCAGGAATCGAACCCACCTCTTCTCGATTCACCTCACGAGGCTAGTCCCATTACAGCCCTCAGATCTGAATTAAATATCTTGGCAGAGCCTGGAATCAAACCTGAGCTTCCGCGGTGACAGCCAAGAATACTAGCCACTCCGCAACGAGGCGGACTCCAGCGCTATAATGTGGCGTACTTAACAAGGGGAGAAGTGAGGTAGTTTTCCATTCATTTATTTATTTATTTCATCAATGAGCCTGTCACGCAGCATGAATAGCATCTTGGACAGCATCCACAGACACTTGCTGTGCTTAGAATGCTATTGTAATCGACGTCATGTAGCTCCGTATACTTGGATGTGTGTGGAATCAATCTGATAACCTGTCATTGGGCTGGTTGTAGTAGTGTGTGTATTTCTAGGGCTAGGAGTAGGGTAGGAGGAAGCTGTGGCCCTAATTCAGGTACCACCGGAGTAGAAGTGGGAAACATCAGAAAACTACTGCCAAGATGGTTGAAGCGAGACTCAAACCCAGATTTTATTTAAGGCAGTGCCTGGAATCAAATCCCGACTCCGCGCTGATAGCCAAGAATTACCCTTCCCCACGAGATAGACCCAAATGCTATTACTCAGCACCACCCATAACTCAGTAGTTATCCTAATTACATATGAATTGCAGCCAATGGCCATAGCACGGTATTTTAATAGAACGCACGAGGGCTCCCAACAAGTTAAATTTCAAGTAGTTCCAACTTTGGCTACCAGGTGCTACTGTCAATAACACTAGCGGCGAACGTTGGAACTTGATACAGCGTTTCTAACCAGCCAAATATAACCTACAAACTTTGCCACACACAACGAAATTGTAGTGGTAGGCCATAAATCTATGACATCGGCCCGCTGACTTTACTTCTCCTCAGAAGGAAGGCATACTGAAGGATTATAACGCACTTGAAAATGTCAAACATTTATGGCACGTAAAAGACCCTTTCACTAACTTCAATTGTGTGAAGCAAAATTTGTAGGTTAGGTTTCATTATTGTTCTTAACTTCCAACGTTCGTCGCCAAGTGCTGGTTCCGATGGCATCTATTAGCCAAGTTTGCAGCTAGGTGTCGTGGATGGTAGCATTTGGTAGCAAAAGTAGGAACTACTTGATAATTGAATGTCTGCAGTCCTCACTTGAATTAAAAACAAGATGTTCAGTAAAGAACATACTTTCTCCTAAATGAATGGGTATTGTTATAACTCTTTGTCCTTTTCAAGGAGTATAGTTGAATGTTGGTTGTAGTAACTTGTTGAAATACAACGTGTTACACGGATGTTAAACATAAAAATAGGTGCCCTTTGGTAGTGCTTCCTCTGTACAAAATTTCATTCAATTCGGTTTCACCGTGTTTGAATTGATATGGTGAATCGATTTGCACACATACATGGCCGATATCTGTAAACTATTGGGCTGATGACCTTGTAGTTCAGTCAAATGCTTCCCACAAAAAGGTATGTTGTTGCAAAATTTGGTAGAGATCAAATAATTAAGTTCGTCGTAATTTGATTTAAGCTTTTAACATTTGGGTGGCCGCCATTCCGTTTCCGTCAAAATGGCGGTGATATAAAACATGACCCTGAGGTGCCCTTTGCTAGTGCTACCTCTGAACCATAGTTCGTTCAATTTGGTTTTACCGTGTTTGAATTGATAGGGGGAATCGATTTACACACTTACATGGCCGCCATATACAAACTATTGGATTGATGACCTTGTAGCTTGGTCAAAGAACGCTTCTCACATAAAGGCAGGGACGTATTTCCCACTAGGCACACTAGGCACGTGCCTAGGGGCGGCACGGCCTGGGGGGCGGCACAGCCTGACGTCCGACGGGCGCCGCGGCATCGGGTGAATTGCCGTGCCAAGCGCCAGGCGCAGTGACGGAGAACGGCAGTCAAAGGGAGCTTACTTTGCATTTTCTCACGTAAATTTGAAATCTAAATTCAATTCATAAACTAAAAAAAATCTGTTTTACAAGTCAAGTGTGAAGTTTTGTTTTATTTAATGAAAAAAAATTCCACAGCCTGCTTCCAGTCTCCGACCGGGTCAGGAATGGAATGGAATGAATGAAGCCTCCATCTAGCGGCGAAGATTTGAACTGTGCCGGCTGCCGAGGCCTGACGCACTCCTCTGGGGCAATGATTAAATGAATGACAGATGAAATGAAATGATAATGGAGAGTGTTGCTGGAATGAAATTTTGACAGGGAAAACCGGAGTGCCCGGAGAAAAACCTGTCGGCCTCCGTTTTGTCCAGCACAGATCTCACATGGAGTGACCGGGATTTGAACCACGGACCCAGCGGTGAGAGGCCAGCGTGCTGCCGCCTAAGCCACGGAGGCTTTTTGTTTTATTTAATATTGGTATATTTTATGCCGGTAGTCAACAGACTGGCAACACTGCCAGTCAGTGGGGATACAGCAGACTGTCAAAGCTAGTGTATTATAAGTCTGAATTGCCAATAAAGCTCGCTGACAACTGTCAAAGCTAGCACGTGGTGAAATGCTGCGTTGCCACGCATAAAATTCCAAGAGGCTTGCAGGAAGACACAAATACTGTGGAAGTGAGCCCCCCCCCCGCTGCCTGACGGTCTAATGACCGTGACGGGTGAAGACACACTGAGTCAAACCATGCGCTTATTGCTGTGTCGGCATACATTGCAACATTGCTCACTGTTGGCGCCATGGAGACCGTTACCCCTCTCGTCTCCACTCCTCCCTCACCTCACCCATCAAGCGTATGACAGCTTTCACCGAGCATATTTTGTAAATCAGATTATAGTCGTTCGCTTAACGTCTTCACGTTCAGTTGTTATCCTTACCAAGTCGTTCACAATGCCACATTGATTAGATAAAGTAAGTGTGTTATATTTTTTTTTTATAATGTTGAACTAAAAAGTACCAATGAGTGAAAAACGTCGGAAGCTTAGTGGTTCAGGTTACCGCAAAATCGCAAGTGAGAAACGTGAAAAAGAAACTAACTTTTTGAAAAATATTAAGACTGATGACAGTTTTTTTAAACCTCTTGAAAAATCCAACGAGAGTGGACTGAGTGGAGAAGGCTGCTCATCTTGGGAACAGTACAATTTCAACGAAAGTGGTTCAAACAATGAAAATAATGATCAAGCAACAAGTTCCCCTGAAACGGATAATCTTATATTGAGTGGTGATAACGAACGTAGTTCCGACAGTACACAAATAAGTACAAGTTCAAATGATTCAGTTTCACAACAAACTGATATAAATTTTACTGTTAGTGACGACCCCATTGAGTGGAAAATAAATGACACCACGATCGAAGTATTATTACACAGAGGAATCAATCAGTATAAAGATTGTGATTTTAAAATCTCTAAAAGGGATTTTGGCAATAAAACCAGATATTTAAATAAACAAATCTTTAGTAGGAAATTACAAAATGGAGAACTCATTTCAAGATTACTTGGTGTATTCAAAAGGTACAGGTTCGGTATTTTGCGCTTCCTGCAGATTATTTGGCTTTCAGAAGACGTGTTCTAAACTAGCCAGTGAAGGTGTTTCGGATTGGAAAAATATTGGAGCGACTTTGTCTGCACATGAAAGCTCACAAGAACACCAATTCAGAACTGGCACTTTTGACCCGCAAGAGAAGAATTGGAATGCTAGACAGTCAATACGATTCCATCGTCGAAACTGAAAGGAAGTATTGGAAACACGTTTTGGAAAGAGTGTTCGCTGTGGTGAAAAAGCTGGCAAGCCGAGGACGTCCGTTTCGAGGAGCTGATGAAACCTTTGGGTCTCTACACAATGGGGAGTACATGATGTCACTGGAATTAGTAGGGGAATTCGATCCTTTTCTCGCTGAACACATACGCAAATTTGGTAATCCAGGTTCAGGGAAAACGTCCTATCTGTCTTCATTTATTTGCAATGAGGTAATTGTACTGTTATTAGCCTCTAAAGTCAGAGATATCATAATCAATGAAGTGAAACAAGCGAAGTATTACTCCATAATAGTGGATTCAACGCCTGACATAAGTCACACTGATCAGCTTTTATTTGTTTTGAGGTTTGTACAAGAAAAGGTCAATCCTGTTGAACGCTTTCTCATGTTTTTGTCGAATACTGGGCATAAATCCGAAGACTTAGCCAATGCTGTCATGGCTGTTTTAAGATCAAATGCTATCAATCTACTGCAGAGGGCAATCATACGATAATGCTAGCAACATGTCAGGCGTGTATAGTGGCTTACAAGCTAGAATAAAGGATGAAAATCCCAAAGCACTGTTTGTTCCATGTTCGGCACATTCACTTAACCTTGTAGGTACGTGTGCTGCAAGCTGTTGTCCAGAAGCATGTGCTTTCTTTAACCTTATACAAAACGTTTACAACTTTTTTGTTGCATCTACTAAGAGATGGGAAATTCTAGTTACCTTTAGTCAACCTGAAAGTAAAACTCTTAAGGGTTTGTCTGAAACAAGGTGGAGTGCTCGTGAAAGTGCATGTAAAGGGCTCTGTGAAAACTTAGACGGTGTTATGCTGGCTTTAAAGGACTATGGAGAGAACACTAATGAGAAGCCGTTGGTAAGAAGTGAAGCCACGGGACTTTTGAGATCATTGAATAGGCTGGAAACGGTATTCATGATGAAACTCTGGAGTGATATATTGGACAGGTTTGAACAAGTTAGCCAAACTGTTCAGAAAATAGAAACGTCCATAGAAAGAGCTGTGAGACTGTATGATTCTTTAGTCCTTTTTATTTATTCTCTCCGAGACATGTTTGCCGTATATGAAGAAAGGGCTAAAAAACTATGTGATTTGGACTATAAGACTTGCTACAAACATAAAAAAAATCCAGGCTGACGAAAACAAAGAAATTGAAATACTTCTTGAAGGACGTGACAAATTTAGAGTTGAGACATTTTATGTAGTTCTCGACCAACTAAAAACTGAGTTGCAGAAGCGGAAAAACGCATATGGTGAAATAGCAGACAAGTTTTCAGTTTTTAACGATCTGTCCTCCTCAACTGAAACAATAATAGAGCGTGCAAACAAATTTCAGTCATTGTATGCCAATGATCTAGAAAAGTCATTTTCAAATGAATGTGTACATTTTTCTTCTCTGTTGAAGACTAGTGGAATTAGAAACAACCCACTCGTCATGATGAAATATATTAGAGAAGAACAACTCCAATCAACATTCCCCAACATTGATATAGCTCTTCGTATGTATTTGTGCACAGCTGTTTCCAACTGCTCAGCGGAACGTTCATTTTCTGTCTTAAAAAGAATTAAGTCTTGTCTTAGATCAAGGATGAATGAAGACAAATTAAACTCGTTGGCTATTCTACACATCGAGGCTGAACTTTTGAACAGTGACAAGATGAAAGTTGAAGATCTAATAGAGGAGTTCTCAATTATGAAATCCAGGAGAAAATCTATGTAAATAAAACACGCCGCTGGTGCAGATGTACTGTATTGATGCATAAGATATGTGTATTGATTTGCTAGTTTTTAACATCTAATTTTGTTCTTAATTATGAACATTGTATTATGTTTTTAAAAATTGTAAAATCATTAATAGACTTGATGTATCATTTATTGTAGCTGATACAAAGACTTAACAATCACTTTAAAACTTTATCGAAGTGTAAAGGAAACTTTTCTATTGAGTAAATTTAACCTATTGGAAATATGCCAGTTTGTAAGAATATTCTTAATTCTTATGTAATTAAATCAATCTTAGATCAATAACTTATAGTTTTTATTAACATCAACCCCACAATTTAGATTACTTTTTTATAATCAATCTGCTTTATATACAATCAATAATGCCTAAAATTAAAATGACGTGCAAGATTTATCCTATACTCAGCCGTCCAGCGGGGCTTACCCTTACTCGAACACAAATAAAGCCAACCGGCCGATGAATTAGATGATTCATTAGCCGGTCGGCTGCATTTGTGTGCGTGCGTGAGTTAAGGATCACCCTCGGGTGCCACCCCCACCCCTGGACGACCATCGTGGGAGGGGGGGGGCGGGGGGTCAGAATGTGCCTAGGGGCGGCAGATATGTAAATCCGTCCCTGCATAAAGGTATGTTGTTGCAAAATTTGGTAGCGATCAGATGATTAGGTTGGTCGTAATTTGATATAAGCTTTTAATATTTGGGTGACCGCCATTACGTTTCCATCAAGATGGCGACGATATAAAACATGACACTGAGTTGCATTTTGCAAGTGCTACCTCTGTACCAAATTTCGGTCAATTCGGTTTCACCGTGTTTTTATTGATAGGGGGAATCGATTTGCACACATACATGGCCGCTATCTGCAAACAATTGGGCTGATGACCTTGTTGTTTGGTTAAAAGATGTTTCCCACATAAAGGTATGTTGTTGCAAAACTTATTAGAGATCAGATGAATAGGTTGGTCGTAATTTGATTTAAGCTTTTAACATGGGTGGCCGCCATTCCGTTTCCGTCAAGATGGCGGCGATATAAAACATAACACTGAGGTGCCCTTTGCTAGTTCTACCTCTGTACCAAATTTTGTTAAATTCGGTTTCACCGTGTTTGAATAGATAGGGGGAATCAATTTGCACACATACATGGCTGCCATCCGCAAATTATTGGGCCGATGACCTTGTAGTTCAGTCAAAAGATTCTTCGTACATAAATGTATAATGTTGCAAAATTTGGTAGAGATCAGATGATTAGGTTGGTCGTAATTTGATTTAATCTCATAACATTTAGGTGGCCGCCATTACGTTTTCGTCAAGATAGCGGCAATATAAAATATGTCACTGACTTGCTATTTGCTAGTGCTACCTCTGTACCAAATTTCGTTCAATTCAGTTTCACCGTGTTTGAATAGATAGGGGGAATCAATTTGCACACATACATGGCCGCCATCCGCAAATTATTGGGCCGATGACCTTGTAGTTTAGTCGAAAGACGACTGCCATATAAATATATGTTGTTGCAAAATTTGGTAGAGATCGGATGATTAGGTTAGTCGTAATTTGATTTAAGCTTTGAACATTTGGGGGGCCGCTATTACGTTTCCATCAAAATGGCGGCGATATAAAACATGACACTGAGGTGCCCTTTGCTAGTGCTACCTCTGTACCAAATTTCGTTCAATTCGGTTTCACCGTGTTCGAATTGATAGGGGGGGACAGACATTCAGAGTACACACACACACACACACACACACACGTACAGACTCTCACACACACACAGACAGACACACAATTTTTCGCCCTGTGTTGATCTCATAAGTCTACTTTCATGTTTTGCAAAAATCGAAAGTAGGCTAAAAACAGATAACACACAATAATACAGCCATCACAATTAACACTGGTTATCAAACAGACTCTACACACACCCAAAGTACACGGGGCTTTATGACCGCGTTGTCGCAGCACCTAAACTAAGGAACCAACCAACCTATTATCATTATTACAGACCGAAATTTTAAGGACAGTAATTCATATTTCCTACACAGGTGTGTGTGGAGTCCAGAGATGCTGTCTCCTATTCTTGGACCTGATAAGAAGACAACAGAAACACCAACGCGCGCTTTATATAACCCGACAGACATTCTTGGCAACGGGGCGGCTACACGGTGCCTCGCAACTTGTGTCCACTTGTGTTATTCTGTCGATGAATCAACAGAGTATTGTGTAAGCTAAGGCGTCTAGAAGCAGAATGAAAATTCCTTCTTCTTACACGAAAAACGTCGTTAACGGAATATGAATTGAATGAATGACGTATACCGTATAGGACAAGGAAGGATGGAGGGAGGGGGATTCTGTTTTAAGGAGCATAACATCAGCCCCTCTTAACTACAATTACGCTACTGAAGAATAGGAAGAGCCCTGAGCTCTCGATAGATGAGGGTATCGGGAAAAGAAACGGGAAGAGGTATATAAGACGAGGAAATGGAGGACAGCCTAGTCCTCCTGACGTAATACCGGGAACGTTGAATCAGCGGGAGAAGTCTGAGGCATACTTATGAATACAGTCGGACATCGATATATTGAATCGTTAGAGGATGTCAAAATGAATTCGACCTTTCAAAAATTTGAGTTATGGAGATACATTGCAAATGTGTTAAATTTGTAATATACTGGTCGCAAAATAAAGAACTGAAAGAATTTTTTTGTATGATAAAAACCCTTCAAAGACTCCACAAACAGATCTCATTTCAGTGGATCCCTTCTCATGTTGGAATAGCAGGTAATGAAGAGGCAGGCAGATTAGCAGAAGAAGGTACCACACTACAACAGCCTGTCAGTCACACTGATTTTATGTCAGCAAAAAGGATTTTGAAAAATACTATCAAAAACAGGTATGAAGAAATGGCAAAGAAAACAGCAGAAACCAAATTATGAAAGGACATTGATGCTAAATGGGATCAATATAAATTAACACCAAGAGGAGAAGCTGTAGCCTTCTTCAGACTTACCACTGGCCATGACTGCCTTACAGCTCATCTGAAACGAATCAACATCCTGAGATCTGAAGAATGCACACTTTGTTACGAACCTGGAAGTAAAATGGATAAGGGTCACCTGCTACATTGCAACAAACTTGATGTGACTGCCAGAACTTCAGGAAGCCTCACACAACTCTATTGGAACGCAAGAAAACTGATGGATTGGAATCCGGGCTAGCCATAAAAAACAACAACAATATTGTATGTAGGCTTACAACATAGTTGTTTAAATGTATGTAATAAAATGGATGAAGACTGCTTTATTACATTATCTAAGTAAGTTAAATTTAACAATACAAAATGCAGACGGGCCTTTATCTACTTTTTCATGATTTTCATCTTCTACTGCTTCATTTTCTGTGCACGAGCTTCCGCCACAAAGTTCTCAACCACATTCAGTCATGCATGAAACAAGCTACAGTGTAAAAATACAAGAATGTTCGAGATAGACAACGTATTTAAAAAGCAAATGGCACATTTGTTCGGCTCTATCCGGTATGGAAGAACAACAGAATTATATATCAAGACTAAACACTGCATTTTCAAAAGTTCTATTCCGTTCTACTATATGGGTCTGAGACTTGGAGAGTGACTAAAGTAATTACCTCCAGGTTGCAGACGTTTGACAACCGCTCTTTACGGAAGATTCTCAACATCTACTGGCCGGAAGTAATCTCCAGCCTTGAACTTTAGAGAAGGACGGGGAAAATTAAGATGGACATACAAATCAAAAGGTGGAAATGGTAATGGATCGGGCATACACTGAGAAAGGGAAATTAAGCTATTGAAAGAGTGGCATTGGATTGGAACCCGCAGGGTACAAGGAAGAGAGGGAGACCCAAACAAACGTGGCGAAGATCAGTACACGTAGAAACAATGGAAGAAGGCAAGACATGGAGCGAGGCGAGGAGGTTGGCGAGCATGTAGATGCTTGGTTGATGGCCTATGTTCCACGAGGGACAACATGAATTAAGTCAAGTAAGTCAAGTTCGAGATAGAGAACACGTTTATGTGACAGGGATATAATCCAAGCTTCGAGAAATCGAAAAGTTCGAGTAATAGAAATTAGAATACTAGAGAGAAACAAGATTTTCAGTTAAGAACGTATACTTTCTCATATTTATTTATTTACACACATCAAAAAAAGTTTTGCATCACCTCGGTTCCCAGATCTCCGGCATATAGACGTTGACTGTGTATATTGTATCCAAGATACAGTCCCTTTGACTGTTCATAGATGTCACTAAAACTGCTCAAAGATGTAAACAACCATGCATGAGCAGGGCCTATTAGACGGAGGGGGTACGACAGCCGATCAGTTCCAGTCATTCCACCAGGACGAAGGTACGCTGCTCATGTTGTCTGTAGTTCTACCATGCCTAGAAGGTCAATACCGCAGTTCGATCGCGTCCGCATTGTTACTTTGTGTCAAGAAGGGCTCTCAACAAGGGAAGTTTCCAGGCGTCTCAGAGTGAACCAAAGCGATGTTGTTCGGACATGGAGGAGGTACAGAGATACAGGAACTGTCGATGACAGGCCTCGCTCAGGCCGCCCAAGGGCTACTACTGTAGTGGATGACCGCTACTTACGGATTGCCGCTCGGAGGAACCCTGACAGCAATGCCACCATGTTGAATAATGCGTTTCGTTCAGCCACAGGACGTCGTGTTTCAACTCAAACTGTGCGCAATAGGCTGCATGATGCGCAACTTCACTCCCGACGTCCATGGCGAGGTCCAGCTTTGCAACCCCGACACCATGCAGCGCGGTACAGATGGGCCCAACAACATGCTGAATGGACCCCACGGAATTGGCATCACGTTCTCTTCACCGATGAGTGTCGCATATGCCTTCAACCAGACAATCGTCGGAGACGTGTTTGGAGGCACCCTGGTCAGGCTGAACGTCTTAGACACACTGTCCAGCGAGTGCAGCAAGGTGGTGGTTCCCTGATGTTTTGGGGTGGCATTATGTGGGGCCGACGTACGCCACTGGTGGTCATGGAAGGCTCCGAAACGGCTTTACGATACCTGAATGACATCCTCCGACCCATAGTGCAACCATATCGGCAGAATATTGGAGAGGCATTTGTCTTCATGGACGACAATTCTCGACCTCATCGTGCACATCTTGTGAATGCGTTCCTTCAAGATAACGACATCGCTCGACTACAGTGGCCAGCATGTTCGCCAGACATGAACCCTATCGAACATGCCTGGGATATGTTGAAAAGGGCTGTTTATGGACGTCTTGACCCACCAACCACTCTGAGAGATTTACGCCGAATTGTCGTTGAGGAGTGGGACAATTTGGACCAACAGTGTCTTGATGAACTTGTGGATAGTATGCCACGGCGAATACAGGCATGCATCAATGCAAGAGGACGTGCTACTGGGTATTAGAGGTAGTGGTGTGTACTGCAATCTGGACCACAAATGCTGAAAGTCTAGCTGTATGATGGTACAACATGCAATGTGTGGGTCTCATGAGCAATAAAACGAGCTGAAATGTTGTTTGTGTTGATCTCTATTCCCTTTGTATTTAACGGTTCCGGAACTCTTGGAACCGAGGTGATGCAAAACTTTTTTTGATGTGTGTATTTATTAGCGGCTTCTGTGGCGTAGTTGGTACACTTTGTAACCCTCTAACTCTGCAATAAATCATTCGATTGTTCAGCACTTTTGATCGTTTGTTGTTCTATGTCCGTTCCTCACATCCATTTATTTTTATCGCCATCGGACAATTCATTCCTGGTGGGTGACTTTTTTATACAGTGTACTTTGAGTTATTCATTATCATATTCTATAATTTCCAGATGACCGCCTCACGTTGTATTCAATGTATTATTCCTATGGATTATTTCAGCAAGGTCTCTTTACAATTTAAGGCCGCAGTTATTTTCTATTGAACATACCATACTCCATATAGATTTCGTAATTGTAGTTCTAAAACATAGAAAATTATTTATTTTTAAATTATGAAATTACAGGATGGCCACTCTGCCCATGTTCAGTGGGATAAATGTATCACTAACGCTACTGACGCCTCATTTACAATACTACTCTTCTACCAAGTTTCGCCGTAATTGTGCAATAACACCCTGAGTTACTAATCTGTATAGTACGCCTAGCCGCCATCTTCAATCTATGGAGTCACTGATCTTTTGCTTTGGGCATACGAAGCGATTTATAAGGTTTTATTTTATTAATAAATGTCGTTATTATAGCTCTAGGATACCTAAGTTGTTAATTAATTAATTAATTTCTTTTTTTGAAATTTCAAGATGGCCGCTGTGAGCTATATTTAGTATGATAATCTTCTGCCTAACGCATATGAGAGCTCTACTAATTTTCGTTACAGTTGAGGGTCACACTAGGCCTCGTGTACCTCAATACCGTCGTGGTCGGAAGAGAACAAGAATTAAGCCAGCTAATCTTCCGAGTGGATTTCTTGTCTTGTCATTCCATCGCCAAGCCCTTTTACGCCACTTGCCCCTGGCCAAGTTCTTCAGCTGAAATATCGTCCCTTCCGTCCCTCACCAGTACCATTGTGAAAAGACAAAAGCTAAGATAACTTATTTGTTCTTGCAGACTGACCAACTGCTTTGGAATTTTCTGTAAACACTCTGCCATGCAGGGCTGTACAAGCGAGGGGAGGTTGGTAATGGACTATCACTGACCCAATCGGACTATGAATTATCAAAGGGGCAGATCATGGTGGCGTGAAAAGTCTGTCCGGTTATATCAGTGTAATTCATCATCTTGCCCAGTTTCCAGCCACTGGCCGGGTCTGTTTGGAACACAAGCCTCTCCAACGTCTTCTGTCTTCCCACCATCTCTCAGCCTCCACCCTTGTCCAGTCTTCTCCTCTCTTCTTCACGCTTTCTTCCACCCCCTTCAGCCACCTGTCTCTCGGTCTCCCTCTTGGTCTCTTTCCTTCCCACTTCGTCTCGTGTATCCTCCTGGGTATCCTCTTCTCCTCCATTCGTTTTACATGTCCATACCATCTAAGTCTAGATTTCTCTATACCATCCTGTAATGGTTCCTCCTCCATTAATTCTCTGGTCCTCTCATTTCTCATTTTGTCCCTCTTTGTAGCTCCAATACTGCTTCTCAAAAACCTCGTCTCACTGGCCTGTATTTTACTCTTCTCCCTTCGTTTCATAACCCAGGTCTCCGAGGCATACGTCAGGATAGGGACATAGTACGTCCGATATATGATCTTTTTGCTGTTCTGAGGGACATCCTTGCTCCATAACATGCTTCTCACACTCCTCCGGAATGCTTCTGCCTGCCTTCCCCGCTCATTTATTACTCTATCGTTTCTTCCATTATCTTGTATCAGACTTCCCAGATACTTGAAACTCTCCACTTTCTTCAGCTGTTCCCCACCAATTGTTATTCCCGTTGTGGTTCTTTCCTTCTTCCTTGTTGTGATAACCATCTCACTCTTATTTATGCTAAATTTCATCACATACCCTTGTATTATTCCTTCCCACACGTCCAACTGTTCCTGTACCTCCTCCTCCTTGTTTCCCCAAATCTTCAAATCATCTGCAAACACCATTGCTTTCATCTTTCCTTCCCCAATTACTTGTGCCACTCGGGTCATTATGTCATCCATCACCACAATGAAAAGTAACGGTGACAGTGCACTTCCTTGTTTCATGCCGTTTCTCTGTTCCAACCAGTCCGATCTCTCTCCTCCCATTTTCACACAGCTCACGCTTCCCTTGTACATCTCCTTTATCCTCCTTATAGTCTATTTTTCTACTCCTCTATCCTCCAGGGACTTCCATACTTTGTTTCTGCATACACTGTCATATTATGCTTTCTCGATGTCCAGGAAGGCCATCGGTATATCTGTTCCATACTCATAGTGCTGTTCTTGTAACTGCCTTACAGCAAAAATCAAATCCACTGTGGACCTTCCTGCTCTGAAGCCATGTTGTTCTTCCCTCATCCCTCCTTCTATCCTTGTCCTAATTCTCCTTTCCAAAACTTTCTCAAACATTTTTGCACAATGACTCATCAGTGTTATTCCCCGATAGTTTCTGCATTCTGTTCTACTACCTTTCTTGAAGATCGGGACAATTATTCCCTTCTTCCAGTCCTCTGAGGTCTTCCTTTCCTTCCATGCTGTCTTCATCACTCGGTACAACCATTGTATCCCCACCTCTCCTGCTGCTCTCACCATCTCCACACTCAACTCATCCACACCCGGTGCCTTCCCTCCTTTCATCTTCCTCACTGCATCATCCACTTATTTCCATGTTAAGTCCTTTTCTGTTTGAAGTTCATCTTCCTCTTCCCTGATTTCTTCCTCCACGCCGTGGTTTCCATTTGGGTTCAGGAGCTCTTCAAAATATTCTTTCCACATTTTCTTCAGTTCTTCCCTATTTTCTATCTCTTGTCCCCTTTTGTTCACCATTCTAACATAATCCGTAGGATCCTTCCGCCTCCTATTCTTTACCATCCCATACAGGACCTTTTTTGTACCTTCACTATCCTCCTTCAGCATCTTTGTCAACTCTTCCATCCACTTTCTTCTCTCCTCAGCCACTACTCTCTTGCCTCCTTCTTTCTTTCCTGGTACTCTTCCCTTGTCTCTACCGTCCTATTTTGATACCACCTCCTAGGGCGCTATTCTTTTCCCTTACTATTTCTTTTGTCTTCTCATTCCACCATGGTGTTTCCTTCCACCTCTTCTTACTACTTGTCCTCCCACATACTGCTTCTGCTGCACCTACCAGTGTCTTCTTAAATCTAGCCCATTCCTCTTCCACCCCTCTTTCTTCATCTGTTGGAATTAATTCCTTTACCATTTTGAGGTACTCGACGTTTCTATCTCCTTCTTTCAGTTTCCATATCCTTATACGTCTTTCCTGGTTCTCAGTCCCTTTCTTCTCCTTAGTCCCTCTCAGGTTCATTACCAGCAATCGATGGTCGCTATCCAGGTTCTCCGATGGTATAACCTTGATGTCCGTGATGTTCGTATTTAATTCTTTCTCATACAGTATATAGTCGACCACCGACTTCCTGGTCAAGTCATCACTGTACAATGTGATTGTGTGGCTCTCTCTTTCCTTGAACCAGGAGTTCCCAACTAGCAGGCTATTCCTTTGGCAGAAGTCCAACAGTCTCTTCCCTTCCTCATTTCGTCCGCCCCAACCCTCTGGTCCAAGGACACTCTCATACCCTTGTCTATCTCTTCCTACATGGGCATTCAGATCCCCCATAACAATCATATTTCTTCCTACCAGCTGCTTCTGTAATTCGTCTTCAAACTCCTCCTTCTCTTCAGAGGCGCAGCCTACTTGTGGAGCATACACTTGCACTATTTCCACGGTCTCTCCCCTCAGTGCTACTTTCACCTTCATCATCCTATCACTTATTCTCTTCACTTCTTCTTTTAAACCATCTCGTACTACTACTCCCACTCCATTCCTCTTTCCCTCTTCATTCCCACTCCAGTACAGTCTATAGCCTTTTCTCAGTTCTCTCCTTTCTTCCCCTTTCCACTTTGTTTCTGCCAATCCCAATAAATCCAACTTCCTTCTTTCCATCATATCCACTATCTCCTCCACCTTCCCCGTCAGCGTTCTTATGTTTAAAGTTCCAAATCTTAGCCCGTGTTTACAGCCGTGTTGTCGTCTATTATATCCATCATGTCCGAGGCTCGTTCCATTCTTGAAAGCATTTGGTTTCATCCACTACTGGCTTGCTAGGCCTATCGTAGCTTCACCAGAGCCCCGTTAGCCGTCACTTTTCAGGGTTCCTGTAGGACCTTCACAGCTACCGTAACGGTCCCGGGGCACACAAAGTCCCCACTGTACTTCGCCCCTACAGGCAATCCCCTACTTTGTGCCGTTGCCCATCTCCCACGACGTGGACGAGGGGTTGGACTTAAGGGAGACTATCAGTGTAATTAACTGGCCCAATTGGGCTGCGCCCAACAAGAGTCGACCAGGGGAAGTCGAAAGGAAAGAAGACAGAGACGAGTCCGGCACACGTAAGTGGAAGCAATGCCGGACTCAGCTGGGGTCCCGTGGTCCCCAACACACGTCCCACTAGTTGTGAGACCCCGAGGAACCAGGTTAGTAGATGTGAATAGATAAGTGTTATTCCCCGCGCAATTAAACTCGCCGCTTTACCGAGTTGACCGACTGAAAAGCAACGCTAAAAAGGTGGTTTTTAAAACTTCTTGTAGTTGTTTCATTTGAAGGTCTTGGACATCGACGTCAGTTTGCTCCGTGTACTTGGGTGTCTGTGTTTTGAATTTTGTCACATAGCCTGTGTTATTGTGTGTAATTAAGTTGAGGATTTGGGAAGGAGGTGGCCGTGGCCTTAAGAATGACTGGGTTGAGAATCGAACCATCCTCTTTTCAGTTTTTCCATACGAGGCTGTCCTCAGACTAAATTTACATTTCTTGGCAGGGCCGAGAATCGAACCCGGTACTCCCGGGGTGACAGCTCTGGGTGCTAGCCGCTACACCACGAGGTGGCCCTTTAACTTCTATAAACATCAGAGATCTGTAGCGTCGGTGTCAAAACAAATTGATTAGTTCTAAAACGTGCCGACAGGTTTGGCAGTTGTGGGTGAAGTACTAGGTCATATGTTACAGGTGTGTCAGTAGAGCGGAGGGAAATCCCGAACAATGGAGCCAGGATACAAAAATAACCGCTGCTGTCTGGGGGATGGGCCGGCGCCTAGCGACGTCGCTAGTCAGTCAGTCGACGCGCGTCTCTGAGGACTGTTCTGTAACTACTAGGGTATATACTGTTAGCAAGATGGGTGCGGAGGACGGTTCAGCGATCGCTTCTGTTGAGTTTGAGGTGTATGGTCAAGTGCAAGGTGAGTCGTTAGCTCCAGGGGTTGTTGTTATTTCTTACCCTGTGTCATAGCCGTGCATGTTCAATCACTCGCCACTGTTGCGACGTGACGGGGATCTGCAACAAATCCGGAGATCGGAGATTCGAATACCGGCGTTGACAGTGGCTACCCTGAGAGTGGTTCCCCCCGGGTGTTTCCACATTAACTCCAGACGAAATAGGGGAAGTTCACATATTACGTAATCACAAAGAGGGAGAGGGTGTCTAAACTTATGATTACGTTGATGACTTGCGGGGAAAGATTACGTAATCATAAAAAAAACAATTCACCTCACTAATCAAAAATTTGAATTGTTCAAAGAATACTTCTAATCAGTTCATTAAGAGGTTCAAAAAATATACTGCTCAAAAAAATTAAAGCACCACTTTTTTCAAAGGCCACCAAATTTGGAAAGTTGACTGCACAAGGTCGAAATCTCAGTATGACGTTTGCCCCGACGCCTACCAAGCACATGCTTCAGAACAACTCCTCAACTTGTGTAGTTTCGGGATAGCGCCCCCAAAACCAGCCTATTTTTGAAAACCGTAAATTGAAGTTTGCGAAAAACGCTGTAGGACTTGTCGCAGGTTGCCAAAGCAGTCGAAAATGAATGAGTCTTGCTCTTAAGGTTCCACGAACACGTTGAAATCGTTACATTTGACGTTTGGGCATTTTCAACCCCCTTCATCATCCCCTAAACATGGACTACCATTGGGGGCGCCTGAGAAGGTACCGGATGTGTTTACCCACCTGAAAACCTGCACACCGTCCTCAGTTGCTAATTGCAGTAAGTTCTTAAGGCCTCCGGCAATGTTCACCCCTCCTAACACCCTCAACTGGCAAGGGACCAAACCACCCCGTCTTGATTCACCCCTAAGGAAGGTTTAAATCGAGATTTTTATCAGTGCTGCTAATGGGGGGGGGGGTCTTCCCCTAACGTTTCAAAAGAGGACCTGCGCCTGTGTCGCCACCCGTTCCCTTGCTACCCCCTTTTGTATGATTTTTCGAATCAGGCCCTTTTTAAGGGCTGAAATGAGGTCTTAATCGCTGAAAGGGCTGTAAAGGTCCTTAGAAGTAGTGGTGACACGAAATCAACCCCTTTCGATGTTTGATTGACATTCCATCCCCCAAAGTTGACATTTTTGCACCCTCAACCCTCCCTGTCTGGACGCGTAACGCGTCATGGCAGAGTTTCCAGAGTTGGATCAAAATGAAGCTTATGGCCTGAAATGGAGCCCAAAACAGCAGGTTGGATTCAAATTCATCGGTAGGGTGGGAAACGGGACCAACAAGTTTTTAAAAAAGTTAACAGCCTCTAGTAAGTACACCAATGCATAGGCAACCCACATCACGTCATTTTTATCCCATTGCCAAACTTTGTAACCTATTGCCGATCATAGGCAACCCACACGCACGGACGTAATGTGGGTTGCCTATGCATGGGCGTACTTACTGCAGGCTGTACACTTTTTTGAAAAATGTTGGTCCCGTTCCCCAACCTACCGATGAATTTCTATCCAGCCTGCTGTTTTGGGCTCCATTGCAGGCCATAAGCTTCATTTTCATCCAACTCTGAAAACTCTGCCATGACGCATTACGCGTCCAGACAGGGAGGGTTGGGGGTGCAAAAATTTCGAATTTGGGGGACGGAATGTCAATCATCGATCGGAAGGGGTTGATTTCGTGTCACCACTACTTCTAAGGACCTTTATAGCCCTTTCAGCGATTAAGACGTCGTTTCAGCCCTTAAAAAGGGCCTGATTCAAAAAATCATACAAACGGGGGTTGCTGGGGAAGGGGTGATGACAAAGGCACAGTTCCTTTTTTGAAACGTTAGGGGAAGACCTCCCCCCCCATTAGCAGCACCGATAAACATCTCGATTAAAACCTTCCTTAGGGGTGAATCGAGAAGAGGTGGTTTGGTCCCATGCCAGTTGAGGGTGTTAGGGGGTGTGGATATTGCCGGAGGCCTTAATAACTTACTGCAATCAGCAACTGAGGACGGTGTACAGGTTTTCAGGTGGTTAAACACACCCGGTACCTTATCAGACTCCCCCAATGGTAGTCCATGTTTAGGGGATGATGAAGGGGGTTGAAAATGCCCAAACGTCAAATGTAATGATTTCAACGTGTTTGTGGAACCTATAGGAGCAAGACTCATTCATTTTCGACTGCTTTGGCAACCTGCGACAAGTCCTGCAGCGTTTTTCGCAAACTTCAATTTGCGGTTTTCGAAAATGGGCTGGTTTTCGGGGTGCTACCCCGATACTACTCAAGTAGGGGAGTTGTGCTGAAGCATATGCTTGGTAGGCGTCAGGACAAACGTCATACTGAGATTTCGAGCATGTAGGTCAACTTTTCAAAATTTGGTGGCCTTTGAAAAAAGTGGTGCTTTAATTTTTTTGAGCAGTATATTTTAGATGAAAAATAAAGCAGGACTTTCGTCAATTGTTTGTACATTTTTATATTATTATTTTGTTCCGGAGCCCCTCCGGATACTGCGGCGTTATACGAGGCACGTCCAGAAAGTAAGTTCCGTTTGGTAATAAAATTAAATTGTGTACAGATAGAGACAAATTATTAATTGCACAACAGTCTACACCTCTTAAACTACTTTTCCACATAACTGCCGAACTTTTGCAGGCATTTGTCATAGCGTGGCACAAGTTTTTGGATACCTTCTTCATAGAAGTTTGCCACCGACCGTAAACGAGAGTGAAGACTCCCCTGTAAGATATCCTACTGTTTGGCCACCACTGTTAGGCAAATTGCGTGCTTACCAGGAGAACTGAGTATGTTTAGGAGTTCTCCTGACCACATACGCAAGTTGCCTAACAGTGGTGGCCAAACAGTAGGATACCTTACAGGGGAGTCTTCACTCTCGTTTACGATCGGCGGCAAACTTCTATGAAGAAGGTATCCAAAAACTTGTGCCACGCTATGACAAATGCCTGCAAAAGTTCGGCAGTTATGTGGAAAAGTAGTTTACGAGGTGTAGAATGTTGTGCAATAAATAATTTGTCTCTATCTGTACACAATTTAATTTTATTACCAAACGGAATTTACTTTCTGGACGTGCCTCGTATGTTTACAGGAATTGATGTTCCTGAGTCTGTGACATTGTGTTTCTTGTTTTATTTATTTATTTATTTATTTATTTATACGGATAAATCGTGACGAAATCAGAAATATTAGGTATTGATTTGAGATTACGTAATTGAGGGTCACAAATCTACCAAAACGTAATTACTTTACAGAACCACACCGGTTGTTAGATAAATTCCGCACACATCCAAGTACACGGGGCTGTTGACCTAAGTTGTCCCAAGCCACTAATACGAATTAACAACAGAAGATAAAAAAAAAGAAGGAACCTTGTAATTTTACGTGGCCGTTTATCTCACGATCATGATCAACGTGGAATTTTACGTAGAATCCTAACCACAGGACGTGATATTTAACATCGAAAATCTCACAGGCATTGACCAAAAATCGAACCCGATCCGCCTTCGTTGAGATGCAACTAGTTTGACCACTGCACCATCACGTCTCCTAACAACAAGTTGTTATTTCATTTAGTATTTAGTATTTAGGGTCTCATAACCAAGTCCATAACAATACCTGTATATACGGTATTCTTAATCGCATGCCATTTATTTCATTTTTTTTTCACATATTCCAGTATTTGGACTTGTTTTGGGTTGACCGACTGAAAGTTACAATAATTGTCAATAAGGCAACACTGAAAAATGGCTTCCAAACTATCTTTGGTAAAAATGGCAACACAGGCGGTGTTACCATAGGCTTAACAACAGTAAAGATTGCTTTGAAGCCAGTCGGTCAACCCAAAACAATTCCAAATACTGGAATATGTGAAAGAAAACTGAAATAAATTAATTAGTTAGTTATTGAGGTTTTAGGGGGAGGAACTATAAGGTCACCTTAAATTACATGTGATTAAGATAAATCTTAATTTATTTCCAACCAAACCAGACCCATGAAGGGCCTAGGCCTACCAAGCGACCGCTGCCGAGCAATTTGGCCTGCAGATTATTGGGTGCCACGTGGTAAGCGTGACTGGACCCCTCAGCCGTTATTCTTGGTCTCCGTGACCGGGACGCTGCCTCACTGTCAGACAGCTACTCAATTGTCCTCACGAGGCTGAGTGCATCCCGTTCCACGTCAGTTCCTAATATCCCTGACGGAGCCGGGAATCGAACCCGAGGCCTCCAAGTGCAAGGCACGCGTGCTACCCCAACACCACGGGGCCGGCTTTTAAACTTCCAGTAATTGGAAATATTTACAATATTAAATTTTAACCATAACAGCAGCGGTCAAGCTGTTGGCCTCCCACCACGGCGGTCTGGATTCAATTCCCGGTCAATGCATGTGAGATTTTCAAAGTGAAATGCCATGTCCTGTGGTTCGGATTCCACGTAAAAAAGGAGGTCCCGTGGCTCATGATCTCGAGATTGACGGTCATGTAAAACTACAATCTTCCTTTTTCTTTCGAATAGGAATAATATTGATTGTTTATCGACAGTGGCACTGATGGCAAGGTGATAGAGATAATTAGCTAGGGATTAGATAGGGATGTAGCATGCCACGGTGGGTGAGTGGTTATCGTGTCGGTCTACTAACCCCAAGGTTGCAGGTTCGCTACTGGCCGTGGTAAGCGGTTTTTTTAAGGCGGCAAAAATACGATACGCATGTCATACGATGTTGGCATGTTAAAGAACCCATTTGAATTCAGTAGGCCGAGTTCATAGTGGCAAAATTAATCTCGGGAGTTTCCGCCAACACAAAGTTCCTCATTTCTGTACTAGAAAGCGCTATAGTGTTCAAAGAGCTTAGATAGGCCTATCTAACCTTCTTGACTTTCATAGTGATTCAAGGAACAACGAAATTCGACATGCAAGCTACCCTCTGGGTGGCAAATAACAAAGCTTGCACCCGGCATCCGAGGCCATACGATATTAGTATTATTATTATTATTTCTACATTCATTTCACCACATAAGTGGGACATATCAACATATCGTCGGCTTGTTTGCAAGACGGTATGGCTAATTCTCTTAAGGTGGCACATTGAGAAACGAGCGAACAATGGAACAGGTCTCCAAGATGACGGCCTTCTGCATGGTGATATGTAGACCAGGATGTATTCCCAATATTTGTAGATTACGAGCCAATAATTTGGGGATGATGCCGGTAGAAGAAATTACTATGGGCAGAACCACTACACTTTCCTGTCTCCACATTTGCCGTATTTCCTCAGCCAAAGGCAGATATTTGGTGATCGTATCACAGCAGGTTGTTGCAGATTATGGGAATTGGGCACTGCAATATCAATTAGGAAGGTTCTCTTCTGCACCTTGTCCACAAGAACGATATCTGGTCGGTTTGCTGGTATGGTTTTATCAGTAATAACTGATCGGTCCCATAACAACTTGTGACTGGGATTTTCCAAAACGGCATCAGGAACATACTGATAGTAAGGCAAAATATTATCAGATAATAAATGCTTTTGAGCAAGGTGTTGGTGCATTATTTTGGCCACTTGGTTGTGCCTTTTCATGTAATCAGTACAGGAGATTGCTTGGCAGCCTCCTGTGATATGTTGAATTGTTTCCGGTTCTAGTTGGCATCTTCTGCATTTATCATCCTGAATATTTGCCTTAACTATATATTTCAGGTAGTTTTATTATTATTATTATTATTATTATTATTATTATTATTATAGATAGGGATGTTAACAGACAGAAAAGTAAAGATAATATAATGCTGGAGGGCGTACAATTGGAAACAGTAAACCAGTATCAGTACCTTTGATGCATAATATCAAGTGACAACAGAATACAGCTTAAATTAAATAACCGTATTCAGAAATCAAGTCAATTCTATTAGCAACTTCCATATCTACTCTGGAATAAGCAGTGCCACTAAGATCAAAACAAACTCTGTTTCGAACATATTTTGTCCCTACTGTATATTGACTTATGGGTTGGAAACATTAGACAGCTACCAAAAAAGATGACAGGAGACTTCAGGCTTCAGAAATGAAGTTTCTAAGAAGCATGCTTCATAAAAATAGGAAGGACAAAGTAAGAAATGAGAAGATTAGAGAACAAGCTGGAATAAATCAGTCCCTGAAGGAGACCATAACTACTATCGGATTTTTTTAATATGGATACTCGAGTTTTGGCCTTAATTGCAACCAAACCAACAGACTATTGAACAAGAAGTTCCGTTAAGAACTATACAGCCTACTTTTCATGCCAATGATTATTCTACAGAATATGAACCTATCTAGAATAATGACGAAATTAAGTTGGTAATATCGAAATATCTAATTAGTTCAAAATATACCTGGTATAATGTAGCCTAATAGAGCACTACAGTTGGCAGCCCTGGTGACTGAATATATTCTTAGTTCCATCTCTTAAGGTACAGAATACAAAATTTGGTTGAAGTCCAATGGACGTTACTTGCAGTTAGACACTGGATCTATCAGCACGCGTAAAAGCATGTTGCCAACAATACCATGCGTGTGCTGGTCAGAAATAATCTGAAATATTATGATATCTTGTTGTGCCAATTTTGGATGAAATCCATTTGTTAGTATAGAAGTTACATGTATTTTAAAATTGGACATATCAGCAGGCATAGAATCATGTTGTCAGCACTGCCTTGTATTAATTACTCCAAATTAATCTAGAATGTCAGGTGCTATACGTGGGCAAAGTATAGAGCTGTTGGCTTGCATACTTTCTGATATATTGATATTATGGTAAAAAATATAGACAGCATTTATTAACAGTTGGCAGCCCTGATTGCACTGAAGAATACTTATAGTCATATCTGATATGTTACACATAGCTCATGCGAAATTTGGATGAAATCCTACTGATAGTATAGAAGTTACATGTATTTAAAAATTGGCCCTATCAGCAGGCTTAGAATCATGTTGGTAGAACTGACGTATATAAGTTACTAAAAAATTAATCAAACATGTCAGGTACTATACGTGTGCATAGTTTAAAGCTGTCGGCTTGCACACATTCTGATATATTGGTATTTGGATTTAAAAAAATAGAGAGAGCAGTTATTAACAGTTGGCAGCCCTGGTGGCTCTTAAGAATACGCTCAGTCATATCTGTTTATGTACAGATATTACATACAAAATTTGGTTGAAATCCAGTTGATAGTGTAGAAGTTATATGCATTTAAACATTGGACCTATCAGAAGGCTTAAAATTATTTTGGCAACACTGTCATGGTTGGCCTCCTGGAAATTAAACTGAAATAGTATTATCTACATGTGTGCCAATTTTGGAATAGCTCCTATGCATACCTTGCATGATATCCAACATGGAGCTCAAATTTCTAGTGCGTTTTTTCAGCAGTTGGTAGCACTGACATCATTTTCAAATATGGACGTGAGCTATTCCGGTGCACATCTTTACTCATACTAAATTTGGTTTTGATTGCTGCAGTCGTTTAGGAGTTGATAGGGGGGGGACACACACACAGCCAGACAGACAGAAGGACAGACAGACAGACAGACAGACAGACACACATTTGCCCGATCTCATAAGACTACTTTTTCCTCATTTTTGCAAAATGTGAAAAGTAGGCTAAAAACGAATTATACCAATATTTTCCTTGTTTAATTTTGCGTTAGACTATATAAGCCAATTATTTTCAAGTTTATTAATTATATATTTATTTGTGGTTGTGTGAAAAATTGTCCGTGTTCTTGACGAATTTTCTAGGAACCGCTCACTTAAAACTATATACATGGAAAACTACTTGGCTGAGGGTAATTAAAATTGTATATGTGATAGGCACACGTATTGGTAGTGCAAATCTCAAGTTCCAATTTTTTTCAACTACCTAATAAAAAGTTCTTTTACTTTTTCTGACGTATCGTTTTCTCAGCCCAGGATAAACGTACAGCGGGAAACGTGGTCTCATTTTGAAGCTCTCATTCGTGATTATCGGAAACTACGACCACTGCTAACGTACAGTGTGATGACGAATTTATGAAGAGTAATATTATTACCAACACACTATTCCAGTTACCCAATAGACGTCTATACACTTGGACTTCACCAGATGGCCAATACCGGAATCAAATTGATTACATAATGTGTAATTGTAGGTGGAAAAGTGCTATTCAATCTACTACAACAAGACCAGGCGCAGACTGCGGATCAGATCATGAATTATTAATTGCAAAATTCCGGTTGAAGTTGAGGAAAACTGCTAGAACTGCCTCATCATACAGATTTGACCTGGGAAGAATTCCTTGTGATTATACAGTAGAGGTCAGGAACAGATTTAATGCATTGCAGATTGGAGACAAAACCCCTGAAGAGTTGTGGACAGAAGTATCTGCTGCTGTTAAGCAGGAAGCAGAAAAATACATTCTCAAGGAAAAGAATAAGAAGAAGGCCAAATGGTTATCGGATGAGGCACTGCAAATTGCAGAAGAACGAAGGAATGCAAAAATTAAAGGGGTTAGATCAAAAATGTTTGAGTTTAATGCAGAGTTTAGAAGATTAGCTAGAAGAGATAAGAATATTTTTATAACTAATCAATGTAAGGAAGTTGAGGAAAATAACAGAATGGGAAAGACGAGGGAACTTTACAAGAAAATTGGGGATATGAAAGGAAAATTTCAGGCAAAATTTGGGATGGTAAAAGATAAAAATGGCAAAGTTCTGACAGAAGCAGAGGGCATTAAGGAAAGATGAATGGAATATGTAGAAGATCTGTATAAGAAAGAACCATGTAATATGGGTAATGAAGTTCATGTGCCCTTCGAACCAGAACCAGATATTTTGGAAACTGAAGTCAAATGGGCCCTAGAAAATATTGCTAAAAACAAAGCAAGTGGACATGATGGAATTCCAATAGAAATGTTTAAAGAAGTTGGAGATAGTGCAGTCAAAATTTTACATTCCATATGTCAGCAAATATGGAAAACCCAACAATGGCCAAAAGACTGGAAAAGTTCAGTATTCATCCCAATTCCTAAGAAGGGAAATTCTAAAGAATGCACGAATCACCGAACAATAGCACTTATCTCACATGCTAGCAAAGTCATGCTCAAAATCCTACAAAATAGACTACGCCAGTATGTAGACCGAGAGCTACCTGAAGAACAAGCTGGATTTCGTAAAGGAAGACGGACCAGAGATCAAATCGCCAACGTACGATGGATAATGGAGAAGGCAAGAGAATTCCAGAAAGATGTATATTTTTGTTTTATTGATTATGCTAAAGCTTTTGACTGTGTTGATCATAATGAGTTATGGAAAGTACTAAAATACATGGGAGTACCAGAACATATCATTAACCTCATCCGGAACTTATACTCTGATCAAGAAGCTACAGTGAGAACCATATATGGAACAACTAAATGGGTTAAGATTCAAAAAGGAGTACGGCAAGGCTGTATATTGTACAGGCCCCCAGGGGGCTGCACCCCCTGAAGCCACCCTCCATCATCTATCAAAACCACCCCTAACTGGCAGACATAATAAAGCCAGAACAGTATATTTTACACAGCAAGGGCGGCCGCCCAGATTGGGGAGCCTGCCAACTACTTGCATCACAATCACAAACACCTACACAATGGCTAACTAGGACACCTACATCGATGGAATGCCGACGAAGCAACACCAAAGCCTATAAGAGGAAGGCCTTAATGAGGACACACTCTCTCTCTCGATTATCAGTCATACAGTGTGTCAGCCGGAGGCCCTGGTACAAGCTGTTATCATCAGGTGAGTCAGCAGTGTTCAGATATCCTATAATCTGTAAAACCTACCCCACAAACTTGTACACATAATTTGCACTATTGTTCACACTTCCCTAAAAGGGACATACAATTTCATACATCACTGAACAATAAATACTTGGTCAGTAAACTACACCTTGTACTCGTAATTACACGCCTCTTCACATCCTAACACCCTTCCCGTCTCGTCACGAGTAAGCGTAACAACAGTAGCCTGTAATCGCCGGCTCAAGTTATATTGTGTCTCTCACACGCTACCGCTGGCTGCAAGCCGCCAGCATAGCTGACGCAAGCAGGACTGTTATATAATTCCTTTCGACCAGCTGGGAGTCCAGTACATTAACCTGGCTCAAAGGATCATCCCCTAATCGACACCTACGTCTTCGTAGGAGCACCCCCTATCATTTAAGCGTCATACAACACTCTACACTGGTGAGCTTACCCAGCTACGGTAAGCTGCCCTCTCTAGGAATCACCTTCCAAATCAGTACACAAACACTATTGTTTTAGACCTAACCACCCCCAACTAAGGGATCTAAAACAATTTGGTGGAGGCCGGGTACCACGCACAGTAAACAAGGGGCTCATACAACGAGTTCTCGTGGTCAAAACGGCCCGTACCGCATACAGCCAAGCGAGACTGGAAAATATTTTTTTTTCTCAGACAGAAAGCATCATTTTTGCTTCGCACTACCTACACAGGGGAAATTCTTGTCAAACCAACCCCCCAGCCCCCAGAAAGAATCAGAGAGATACAAGATACACTGCCAAACACGCACAGTTTTTTTTATTAGAAGACGCATACACTTCACTTAGCATGGCCCCCCTATACCGCCTAGCTGTGCTGAGGAGCATTGGGGAGTACCAGGAATTAATTGCCTGGCACAAAGTCTTTGAAACTAGGCAGGACTACCTCAGAAGGTTTCAGCAGCTCCTGCACGTCCAGTATATGCGGATCATAAGAGCACTTGTCCGGCCACTCCGCAGCGCTAAGAATCGCAAGATTCGGGCGAAAATCCCCACCCTCCGTACACAAATCATTAAGGCACACTGGCAATTACACTGCCGACACGAGTTCATGTTCCAGCAATGGGAAACACTCATCAGGGAACACCAACGCATAGGGACTAATGGCACAAAAGTCGCTGAGCAGGCCATGAGCCTCAACAGCAGTACGCCCAAATTTGGGACGAGTACCGCGAGCTCCAGAATAACAAGGCCATTTTTGAGTTCATGGCAGGGCCACCAGCCCAGCCGAGAGAGGACGTAAGCGTAGATACGCTAACTCGGCAATTTGCGAGGATGTCCCTCTCGCCACGTACTACCATACATGGGAAGGAGTTCACCGTGGCCACAGTCCAGAAGACGGCCAGGTTAGACTCCAACACACAGCGGGACCCAAGTTACATAAATACACGTCCCTCAGCTCCGGTTCGGAAGGCAATTTCGCCAAACCGAGGAGCAGAGCCTAGAACAACCCCCTCAAAACGGACGAACGAGAGGGAGTTGACGCCAGGACTCTCGGGCACACATGACATAACAGGGAGTAAACGGGAGGTAACCATGTCATGGGCTGAGGACGTAGAGCCCGCCCTACAGCACATTAAGCCCACATACACCTACACAAATAGGCAAACACAATGGCAGGAGTCTACCGTGGCCACAGGCCAGAAAGCGGTCAGACTACACGCCACTACATCGCCAGGGCAAACACAGGCAATCAAACGGCCTTTGCCGCTAGTCCAAAGGGCAATTTTGCCAGGACGAAAGCGGGCACCGGCATTCGTACCCCAGGTGCGAATGCATAAGAGGGTGTTGCCTTCAGGCCCTCAGGGTGCACAACACACACCTGCACACTCTGACCAGGCGCAAACACACAGTACACGGGGCATAAGAAAGGTCCTATTACCTACCCCACGAGACCGGTCAGGCAAAAATACACACACACCCGTAAACTCTGCTAGGGTAGCGCAGAGCGCAATTAATCCCTCAGACAGAACCACAGTCAGGCCAACAGCCAGGCACTACGGTGAAAGCAGGCCCAGTCTTACTTTGCTGCAAATTCCTCCGGAAAATAGCAAAGGGGCACCTCAGTGGATTCCAGGGGCCTACACCTTAGTGACAGGGCGAAAGTATTCACCTTTCCGAGCAAGGACGCTCGGACGGGGATAACGACTTCCACCAGGGACCCAAACATAAACTGCACATTTTTCATGTATATACAGTGGAACATGGCTAAATCAAAAGTGTATCATTCAAAATTCTTCTTGTTTTTTTTCTTGACCCCCTAGTATTTTAGGCCACCAATGGCTTATAATCGTGATTAATTGAGGACATATTTTGGCCAATGCAAAGTTTTTAATATGCAAAGTCAAGCGGAAACCAATCAATGGGACACGCGGCTTAGACCCTCAGTATTCCGAACACAGCTTAAGCAATAAACCACAGTATAGAGCTTAAGCAGGCCTTTCTAAGTAGAAATGACTAAAGGTTCTATGTTCCGGTCCCACAGCTTGATAGATTCTCTTGTGACGGGCGAGAGCCCTAATTGTAGCAAGAATTAAGAATCTCAAACTATTTTTCAAAAGTGGTAGATTCCCCTGAGACGTAACTAGATTACTGTCGTACTAACGTCACCAAATAGGTGAATAGTACACTCAGGTCCTACTTTTCATTTTTAAACATTTTTGCACTATTTACGACACAATCTTTACAGATTACCGCTGCCTGGCAACCCGCTTTGATAAGCATAAAGCATTGCGCAGACGGGATATAATATATTTTCTCTACTCTTTTCAAAGTGCTCTCTTAATTCGGAGCGTTGCGTAACTTATTTTTTTTCTTTTGCCTCTTTCACTAATCCCGAGAAAGGAAAGTTAGCCAAGTGGAACTGTATGTATTTAATCCATAGGCATACGTGACACATTACACTGCCTATAACATGACTTTTTCTCGCCTCCATAACAGCACGCAAGCTAAAACACAAACACCATAGGGTGAAAATCCCAGACTTTGGGAAAGCCTACATATTTTTGGACGGCACACAGTCAACCCACATTACCACATAACAAGTTAATACGCTAACACAACTGTCCAGAAGACACAAGCCTGAATGGCACCAGAAATAATTATCCTGGTTAAAGACGGTCTCAAACCCGCAACCTTCTGAATACCAGGAGTGCAAAGTCGGGTAATTATCCAATATGGAAGGATATAATAAAGGACAGTTCCACTAACGCATATTCATACGCGGAAAACAATAAAATCACCTCCGACACCTAGTCACCAAACACGCGACTAGCGGCCCAGTGACACACAGGCATAACGACATTTGGTACCACTAATAGGGACATATTCGACCCACGCTACATTAACACAAAGCTAGGGGACACGAATGTCTTGAGTGGAAAGTTATTTTACATGGCGGAAAGCCATGATCACAACAAGAGAACGGGCAATCAAATTCACACACATACACGTGCTGGAAACATGAACAGAGTCAGACAAGTAACAAGTGAGTGCGCACGCCATTGTAATTCAATACTGTCGCACTCAGCGATAACACACTCCGCGTGGGCGACCTTTGCTGGCACAGACAGACTAAGACCACTCCAGGTTGAACTGGGACATACACATTCATTCACGCCAAGTCCAGAACCCCGTAACTCCCCAAATTACATTACGAGGAGAATTCAAAAAGACACAAACTCTTCACAGGAATGCGTATTTTCATCTGCGCATTTCAAATACACGATACATGTGCCATGGTATATACGGCACAGATATCGTCATACCAGGTCCTTACAGCAAGCCGGGTCCGAACCCACGACCACACTACACACTCGTGCCAAAAACTAACTAACCAATGGTATTTTTGGCACGAAAGACACAATCAAAAACCACACTGGGGACAACTAAATCCCAAAAACACAACGCAGACATAGAACACGGAGAATTACATGATCACGGGTCCGAATCCCAGCAAAAATTGGACGCCATGGGAAACAAAAATCCAGACGCCCAATTAAACTGAAGTTGGCCACAGATAAGTAAATAACTGGGTCAGACACATGCCTATAGACACAGGAGGGTTTTTTTCTCTCTTTTTTCTCTCCTTTTGCCCATACATAATGGAGCATAGATTCGCCCCCAGGGTACTCGCTACAACAGCCTACCTCGGCAGTGGCGACCCAGGAATTCCCAACAAGAGGGCATACCGAAAATTCTAGGCCTCCAAGGGGATCACAATAGACTTCCCAGACATGGATTACACATGGTTACACAAAACAAAGTCTTGCGAAAGCAGTGTACACATAACATCGATTAACAAAAGCGGGACAGATTAGCACACTGGCACTCCCGGAATCTCAAGCAATAACAACATGCCGACGTTCGCAAAAAGGCACGTTCCGACAGCCGACATACGTGACGTCAGAGCCTGCCCTTACACAAGTAATAACATTGACTTGCACATTCTAGAAGCATTGCGACACTAACATACAGGACACATGGATACTGCCACAGAATTCTACAATGTTACAATAGGCCTGGCATTTAGCAATATGCAGGTACTGTGGGCCATATTATCTTAGGCCCATGGGAACATGTTTACAGAGATGGTGACAGGCCACACGCACCTCCTGCCCATACACGCGACACAAGATAGGACTTTGGCTATAACAGCCCACCCGCCCGCGTGGTGTAACGGGACATAGTCACACACACGCGCTCACTAATCAGGGGCGAATAAAGACAGGGATTCTGAGGGAACAGACCTCCCCAATAAACACTTCTCTTCTTACTTTTAAATCCTAACACCATCATAGACGGTCAGGACATGACCAGTCGCACTACGACCACTGGCTGCATTAACATTGCAACTGAAAGACCAGATTAGGTCGTGACGTTATAGCGTCACCATACTTTACTATCCCAAGGAGCGGATAGTAAACAGATTGACCAGGTGAGGATGACAGGAGCACGGTGGATAGGGCCAGCCAGATAGCCAATATACCGCCTACAGGCTACTATCGTACCACCTTCCACCTTCCATAACCTTCCCACTTACAACATCAGCCAACACAGACACATAAACACACAAAAACACATAAACTACATGACAAAATTTACATCGGGGTTGATAGACTTCATGCGTTTAAAGAGAGGGCTTACTACGCCCTGGATCTCAATGCTAACACCTGAATATTAGGGGTGTGTCGGAAAAACGACAATTAAGCGTAATGCGCATCTCTAAGTAAGAGATGAGGCCAAATTTATATACTAACAATTCTTTTTTATTAAATAATCCCGCATGAAAGGGACATAATATTATTTTACACTGACCGATACCTATCCTTACATGAGTGCGGGTACGCCTCATATCTAGACACATGCAAGGAATATCCCGTCCACATACCAAGGGTTATTACTATTGAACCTGCATGACACTTTACGAAAATTTTTGCAATCCCGGGAAATACCTACCCCCGTCCACTCATTGTAGAAGCATCCCAGCAGCATCACCGGCACCAGGCCACCATTAAGATGGAGCCCAAAGATGCGCAACCCCATCCTACCATGCTTTAAACCTATTCAACGGATAATACCCCCGGATCCTAATAACAGGGAACCTAATGCCATAAACCCTACTAACGCCTCCATGAAAATCAACAAAGCATTACAGCTGGAAATCCGACATAGCACAGTAGACCTAAAGTAGTCTATGCACTTAGAAGTTTCTACAACCTCAAAACACTTGAAAAATTTTACATTTACACAGTACACTTATTTTTTTTACATATATAAAAAGGAATCTGTGACACGCTGAATGATGATGACAGCGTAAACTGAAGGGAAGAGGCACCACACAGAAGCAGAGCTGGGTAAGGCGATGATAAGCCCTACCCCAGTTGGCTCACTGACCCAGACCAAAAAGACGAACTACGTAAGGTTGAGGCATTCATGGCCTGGCACGGGCAAACTTCGGAGTCCCAGGGGGCCTAGCCTGTTCCCGGGACGAAGAGATGTTACACCCACTATGTGCCACGGTCGTCGAAGCCAAGACCTGCAGGGGAGACTTTCTGAGGATGGTGGGAGAAATAGCCAGCTCCACGCCGGACTCAGGAGATGACCCTAGGGACGACCAAATTAGGACTAGACTTTTAGTTAAATATAAGTAAGTAGGGCTTCTAGAGTGAGAAGCAAGACTCCTATGCGCGGGAGTGAAGCATTATTGCTGCCAAAAAAAAGGGCGAAGAGGACCCGGACGCTCAATTCCCGGATGATTATTATTACTGCCAATAAGGGCGAAAAGGATACTATTACTGCCAATAAGGGCGAAGATGATATTATGCCATTGGACGATGTCCAATGCCCATATAAATGGTGACGCAGCGGGCAGCCAAGGGCATTAAATGAGGAGCATCGCGAGCAACTCACAGGGGTCAAAGTGGACAGACCCAACAACGACAACATATGCAAAGGCAACGGCAATGAGCAGGCAAATACAGCGGGCGAGACGGTTTGCTTAGTGGCACCGTAAGCCGCCTGCGACTATGTTAATACTAGTTAATAAGCACTAGCATAGACGTCGACAATTAGGATTAAGACGGAGGGGACTACGAGGCATTGTTGGGTTCCGGTCCTAACAATGTACTACAAGGGCACCCCCGCGAGAGAAATCGAACGGACAGCCTCCATCTAAATTTTAGTATTTAAGTTGCAGTGCCATTTTTTAGGTCACTTAGATATAAGCAAATTCAACCAGCGCTGTTGCTCCCGCCCACCCACAGGGGGCAACGCTATTAGCATAAGTTTGATGGAAATGATGACGATGAGGTACCACATACAGTAGAGTAACAGAACTTTAGCGCGCTTAGTTAGTCCGTAAGATGATTGTAAATTGTAAATTAGCACAAAGTAATGCGCCCACGGGCAGTTATTTTTCCATAAATGTATGGATAATACTTCGCACCCCCACATTGTCTGCGGAGGGGATAAATGGTATTCATAAATTTTAATATATGCGCATATCAAAGTTACATATTAAACAGTATACTCTCTACATTAATATCACATGTACACAGCGATTATGATTTGTTTCTTTCATTTTCTTTCTTCTAACGTCCAAATTTGTGAAGGTGTTCCGTTTTATCCCAAAACAATAAACATATTTTAAATATTTCCCCTAACGTATACCTTGGAACACCTATTTTTTTTCTACTTCTTCTTTCTCATCGCAGGGAGCAATTTTTTCCCCAAGATAGAGCCGGACGGCACAATCACCCGTCCAGCTCTGGGTTTTTTCCTCCCTGCACAACAACAATATATTATCAAAACCATGTTTTTTCTTTGGAACTTTTTATATATTGCAAATGTCAATTTTTTTCTCATGAACTGTTTTAAAATATCAAATGTATATGTATATCCCAAAACCCACCCCTCTGAACACGAGCTGATCTCACATCTACACGACATCGCTACATCAACACGACATCACTACCTCTACACGACACAGAAGAAACAAAGAAGAGATACAAGGAAGATTCAGCAATAACCTAATACATCGACACCCCAACTCCACGTTCCGTTCCCGTTCGCGGGGACGCGAACTAATCAGAGGAGGAGGCTTGTACAGGCCCCCAGGGGGCTGCACCCCCCGAAGCCACCCTCCATCATCTATCAAAACCACCCCTAACTGGCAGACATAATAAAGCCAGAACAGTATATTTTACACAGCAAGGGCGGCCGCCCAGATTGGGGAGCCTGCCAACTACTTGCATCACAATCACAAAACCTACACAATGGCTAACTAGGACACCTACATCGATGGAATGCCGACGAAGCAACACCAAAGCCTATAAGAGGAAGGCCTTAATGAGGACACACTCTCTCTCTCGATTATCAGTCATACAGTGTGTCAGCCGGAGGCCCTGGTACAAGCTGTTATCATCAGGTGAGTCAGCAGTGTTCAGATATCCTATAATCTGTAAAACCTACCCCACAAACTTGTACACATAATTTGCACTATTGTTCACACTTCCCTAAAAGGGACATACAATTTCATACATCACTGAACAATAAATACTTGGTCAGTAAACTACACCTTGTACTCGTAATTACACGCCTCTTCACATCCTAACACCCTTCCCGTCTCGTCACGAGTAAGCGTAACAACAGTAGCCTGTAATCGCCGGCTCAAGTTATATTGTGTCTCTCACACGCGACCGCTGGCTGCAAGCCGCCAGCATAGCTGACGCAAGCAGGACTGTTATATAATTCCTTTCGACCAGCTGGGAGTCCAGTACATTAACCTGGCTCAAAGGATCATCCCCTAATCGACACCTACGTCTTCGTAGGAGCACCCCCTATCATTTAAGCGTCATACAACATTCTACACTGGTGAGCTTACCCAGCTACGGTAAGCTGCCCTCTCTAGGAATCACCTTCCAAATCAGTACACTAACACTATTGTTTTAGACCTAACCACCCCCAACTAAGGGATCTAAAACAATATTGTCACCTTACCTTTTCAATCTGTATGCAGAACACATTATGAGGAATGTTGGGTTAGATGAAGAAGAAACAGGAATCAAAATAGCTGGGTTAAATATAAACAACCTGAGATATGCAGATGATACAATCCTGATGGCTGAAACTGAAGAAGATTTAAAAAATCTCTTACTGAAAGTGAAAGAGGAAAGTTCAAAGGCTGGACTAATGTTGAATGTCAAGAAAACAAAAATTATGACAACTACAACTGTCAATTCATGGCAAGTGGGAGGAGAAAAAATGGTGATAGTCTCAGTTTTTAACTATCTTGGCTCACAGATTTCTGCCGATGGTGACTGCAGTCATGAGATCAAAAGACGATTGCTACTTGGTAGACAGGCATTTTCAAATCTGGACAATATCTTAAGGAGTAGAGATCTAACCTTAACAACAAAGATAAGTATAGTAAGGGCTATGGTTTTTCCAGTTGTGATGTACGGATGTGAGACCTGGACCATAAGAAAAGCTGAACGCCGTAGAATAGATTCCTTCGAATTATGGTGTTGGAGAAAAGTTCTTAGAGTTCCATGGACTGCGAAGAGAACCAATAAGTCAATTTTACAGCAAATTAAACCAGTGTGTTCCTTGGAGGGCTTAATCCTGAAACAAAAACTGGGCTACTTTGGACACATCATGAGAAGACATAATTCATTAGAGAAGACCTTAATGCTGGGGAAGACAGAAGGCACAAGAAGAAGAGGGAAGCAACGAATGAGATGGATGGATGGCATCACAGAAGCACTAAATTCCAGCTTGGAAAATCTTCGAGAGGCAGTGCAGGACAGAAGAAATTGGCGTAGTTTAGTACATGGGGTCACGGAGAGTCGGAATCGGCTAAACGAATAGAGAGAGAGAGAGAATATTAATGGGAGGTTTTGTGCGTACCGGCCCGTGCGATTAAAAGCGGGCGAAACGGTGAATTCGAGTGCAGCGTTGCCGGGCAGTTGTGTAATGGAATGCGAGTCACCTGGCTATGTACACATGCTATTTTCAGTTTTCCTGTTTACTACTTATATGCCACATCACATCCAAATGCCTCAGAGACCACCATTGTCTGAGGGCGAACTTGCGCTAACATATTACAAAATGGTGGAAGTATGGAAGCAATGAATGTTTTATGACGAGAAGCCTTGCTTACCGTTGCTCCTGAACTCTGGAAACAATGTATTAAACACGCTAAAAGAATTGAAAACCACTACTGGGAGATAGATGGCCTGTCTGAAAATGTCCCTCATTTCGAGCAGGTCATAATTAACATGAATGCCAGCATTTCTGATTAATCGGAACAGAGCCATTCTTCAGACGAAGAATACTGACTGAATTAAATATTGTAATGATATTATGTAAATAATGTAGATAGCCCATGTAAAAATTTTGTAGTCTAACATTTCCAAATTAGGAAGACAATCCACTTTTAAACCTGTCATTGAACGTCTAAAGCCCTTATGTGAAAAAGGTGATGGAAAATTAAATTTGTACGAGGAAAGAAAATAAAAGGTTGAAAGGAAACTTAAAGCAGTGTCCGTTCGTTGCGAGCCGCGACGACTGCAACTTAACGCGGCAACGCTGCACCGGATTTCACAAGCCCACTCGCTTTTAATCGCACGGGCCGGAACCACAAAACCTCCCATTATTATTACTCTTCATAAATTCGTCATCACACTGTACGTTTACAGTGGTCGTAGTTTCCGATAATCACGAATGAGAGCTTCAAAATGAGACCAAGTTGCCTGCTGTACGTTTATCCTGGCCTGAGAAAACGTTACGTCAGAAAAAGTATAAGAACTTTTTATCGGGTATGTGAAAAAAATTGAAACTTGAGATTTGCACTACCAATACTTGTGCCTATCACATATAAAAATTTAATTACCCTCAGCCTAGTATGTTTCCATGTATATAGTTTTAAGTGAGCGGTTCCATGAAAATACGTCAAAAACACGGCCAATTTTCCTACAACCGCAAATAAATAAGTATTTAATAAACTTGAAAATAATTGGCTTGTATAGTCTAACGCAGAATTAAACAAGGAAAATATTGGTATAACTCGTTTTTGAATAGGTCTGTTGGTTTGGTTGTAATTAAGGCCTAAACTCGAGTATCCATAATGAACAAGATGTTCCGTACGAACTAAAGAGCCTACTTTTCTTAAAATTTAAGATTCATGCCAATGATTAATCTATATGGATCTATCTAGAATAATGACGAAATTAAGTTGGTAATATCGAAATTTCTAATTGGTTCAAAATACTGTATACTTGGCAGAACGTAGCCTAATAGAGAACTACAGTTGGCAGCCCTGGTGACTGAATATATTCTTAGTTCCATCTCTTAAGGTACAGAATACAAAATTTGGTTGAAGTCCAATGGATAGCATGGACGTTACATGCAGTTAAACATTGGATCTAACAGCGCACGTAAAATCATGTTGGCAACAATGATATACATATATTGGTCAGAAATAATCTGAAATAATATGATCTATTGTTGTGTCAATTTTGAATGAAATCCATTAGTTAGTATAGAAGTTACATGCATTTTAAAATTGGTCCTATCAGCAGGCTTAGAATCAAGTAGGCAGCACTGACGTATATTAGTTACTCCAAATTAATCTAGAATGCCAGGTACTATACGTGTGCAAAGTTTAGAGCTATTGGGTTGCATACTTTCTGATATATTAATATTAGGGTAACAAAAATAGAGACAGTATTTATTAACAGTTGGCAGCCCTGGTTACTCTTAAGAATCGGCATAGTCATATCTGTTATGGTACACATAGCACACACGAAATTTGGTTGAAATCCAAATTATTATTATTATCATTCTCGTATCAGAAACGTACATTGTAAATATATAACACAGTTATTATATTATCTTTGCCCAAAACTTGGCCACTTCCATTGCTCTCTGTGTTCCCCAACGAAGATCTTCTTCCGTGCAGGATGCTGGGCACAGTCGACACTCAGTCATATGCTGAACAGTGTGGTCTTCTCCACAATCACATTGAATATCATCCTGGTCAATGTAACCCCATCTTGCCATATTAACCTTTGGTCTGCCTACTCTAGAGCACAGTCTATTCAGTGACTTCCAAGTCGTCCATTCCTCGTCGTAGCCAGGAGGTAGAGTTTCAGACACATTTTCCCAACCAGGGGGAAGGTTGGTCGTAGCCCTCCACATTTGCAACCTAGCTTTTTCAGCAGTGGTTCTAAGTTCCTTTGATATTCTAAGGAAACTCTTCCTCGACTTCAGTCGTTGCGGCTGCGGTTCGTGTCCATATAGAGGATGAGTTATTTCATGCTCCACTGTCTTTCGTTCCTTGTTCGCAGCTATTTCTCTTCGAACAGGGGGTGGTGCTATTCCTGCGAGGAGATAAAGCCATTCGACTGGAGTTGATTTCAAGCAACCTGTTATAATCCTGCAGGTATCGTTGAGAGCTACATCCACCTGTTTGGCATGTGTTGAATTATACCAAACAGGAGAAGCATACTCTGCTGCAGAATAGCATAGTGCCATTGCTGAAGTTCGGATCGTTTCAGGTTGACTACCCCACTGAGATCCAGCCAGTTTGCGTAGGAGATTGTTCCTGGAAGAAACTTTCGACTTGGAGTTCATGCAGTGCTTCTTGAAAGTAAGAGATCTGTCAAGTGTCACTCCTAGATATTTTGGAGCCTCACAGTGTTCCAGTTCGACCCCTGACCATACAATCTTTAACTTGCGAGCAGCTTCCCTATTTCTCAAATGAAAAGCACACACTTGTGTCTTTGAGGGGTTTGGCTTAAGCTGGTTTGTGTTGTAGAATCTGGAAAGATCTTTAAGGGCATTCGTGAGGGTGTTCTCCACTGATTCAAAATCTGCGCTCTGAGTGGCTAGAGCAAGGTCATCAGCATACAGGAAACTTCTGCTGTTCGGGGCTATAGGTTGGTCGTTCGTGTATATATTGAACAGGATTGGAGCCAGTACACTTCCTTGCGGGAGGCCGTTTTTCTGTAGTATCCATCGACTACGCTGTCCTTGAAAGTCGACGAAGAACCTGCGATTTTGCAAAAGAGTGGCGATGAGCCTGGTTAGGCTAAAATCCTTGGTGAGGTTGTAGACCTTGACTAGTAGTAGCTGATGGTTGACAGTATCATACACTGCTGATAAGTCGACAAATACCACTCCTGTCACCTTACGAGCTTCAAACCCATCTTCTATAAACTGTGTGAGATTTAGCAGTGGTCCAGTACAGCTTTTACCAGGGCGAAATCCAGATTGCTGAGGTATAAGTAAGGGGTCAATTACAGGTGATAGGCGATTTAAAATCAATCTTTCCAGCAGTTTGTAGAGGTGACATAGTAGTGCAACTGGTCTAAAATTCTTTGGATTATTTCCTTCTTTGCCAGGTTTCAGCAAAGCGATCACTCGGCTCTTCCTCCATATCTTTGGAATTTGGCTTCTGCTCACACAGTTGTTGAAAAGTTGGAGAATCCATTTCTTTGTTGTTAAGCCAAAGTGTTTAATTTGCTCGGTCCGTATATCATCCAAGCCAGCTGATTTTCCATTTTTGCTCTGTTTGATAACCTTCTCTAATTCTTCCATGCTGAATGATGATGTGAGATCATTACTCTCCTCTTGCTCTTCTCTTTGCAATTTCGTTTTTTTTTATTTGTGGGTTGCCTTCCCGTTCAGCAGTAACTGATGTGCTATTTGGTTGGCAGTGATATTATGATGTGCAGTGGTCTTAGTTGGGTCATTGCTTAGACGTCTCAGAAGTCTCCATGCTTTATGACTGTCTTTTTTCAGATCCAAGTTTTCAATAGTTTTTATCCACTGATCCCTTTTTGTCTCTCTTATAGAAGAAATGAGCTTGTTTCTTGCTTCCACAGTTGCTTCACTGAAAGGATTTTCTTCAAATAAGTTGCTATATTCTACTAGTAGGGTGGCTTGATCTGATGTAAGCCCGGGAATATAAGATGTTCGACAGCCACGGGGGATAGACATCCTTGAACATCTCTTTACAGCCATGGTAAAGGTGTCATAACATTCTGGTACTGGTTCTATGGAAGATACTTCGGTGTCCAGCAATTCTGTAAACCTTGACCAGTCAGCCTTCTTAAAGTTGAATCTCCTCCGAAAAAATACCTTCTGTGGTCTTATAGCAGCGAATAATTGGCACATTATTGGTCTGTGCTGTGAGTTTGGTATTGGAGAACAGACAGATTTTACACACTGTTGACTGATACTGCTGCTGCCAAATATGAGGTCAGGATTGTAAGCTCGCCTCCACCTGCCACTGTTAAAGGATCCAGGTAGTTTTGCATCATGGATTAAAGTCAGATGATTTATTTCTGCCCATTCTTGTACTGCTGTCCCATTCTCATCTTCGTGATCGTAACCCCAAACAGTACTATGGCTGTTGAAATCGCCGATCACAATCTGCACATGTTTATTTTCAAAATTGGATGGTTTGTTAATAATGAATTCAGCACCAGGTGGTTTATAAAAGGATGAGATGGTACAATTAGTTGTTTCTAGGGTGAGGATTTCAATGTTGTTTTCTTCTGTAAATGCTGTAGATACAATTTGAATATCAGGATGAACAAAGATAGCACTTCCATATTTATCATGTGGTCTTTCAATGGCGAGACGCATTCCGCGTATTTTTGGTCTGCGCATGTCACACCGTCTATGTGTCTCCTGTATGCACAGTACATGGCACTGGTGATGAGTGCATAGTTCTTGTAGCAGTTCTTCTTTGGCAGGTGTTATGCCTTCTATGTTAATAGAGATAATCGTTAACTGTGGCCCTGAAAAGGGCTCGAAAATGGATGTTTCTGTTGTGAAAGGATCAGCCGCCAGTGATTCAGTAGTTGACTGACGTTGCCCAGGATACGCCCGATTGTATATCATTTTCTTTGAATCACAATAAAAACACAATCTTCGGGGAGGCTCCTTTCGTGTATCCAAATGATAGTATAGAAGTTACATGTATTTAAAGTTGGACCTCTCAGCAGGTTTAGAATCATGTTGGTAGCACTGACGTATATAAGTTACTCCAAATTAATATAGAATGTCAGGTACTATACCTGTGCACAGTTTAAAGCTGTCGGCTTGCATACTTTCTGATATATGGGTATTTGGATTTAAAATAATTGAGAGCATTTATTAACAGTTAGCAGCCCTGGTGGATCTTAAGAATACGCTCAGTCATATTTGTTTATGTAAACATAGCACATACGAAATTTGGTCGAAATCCAATTGACAGTGTAGAAGTTATAAGCATTTAAAATTTGGACCTATCAGCAGGCTTATAATCATTTTGGCAACACTGCCATGTATGGCCTCCTGAAAATTAAACTGCAATATTACTATCTATATGTGTGCCAATTTTGAAATAGCTCCCATTCATACCTTCCAAGATATCCAACATGGAGCTCAAATTTCAATTGCGATTTTTCATCAGTTGGTAGCACTGACATCATTTTCAAATATGGCCGTGAGATATTCAGGCATAGATCTTTACTCCTACCAAATTTTGTTTCGATTGCTGCAGCCGTTTAGGAGTTGATATGGGGGGCACACTCACAGCCAGCCAGACAGACAGACAGACAGACACACATTTGCCCGATCTCATAAGTCTACTTTTTCCTCATTTTTGCAAAATGTGAAAAGTAGGCTAAAAATCCGATAGTAGGGCACGTTTGCGATGGTTTGGTCACGTCAAACGTATGGCAGAAAGAAGAATTGTGGAACATGATTAGACTAAAATGGACAGCGCTCGTAAACCACACCCCGGAAACTGGAGTGGAAACTGGATGATGATGATGATGATGATAGTGCAGGGTAGGAGTGGGGAGAATTGTGTGTTTGTTAACTTACTATACAGTGCAATGCTGCAATATTATCCGAGTTAGCACCGTGTTTCGTGAGTTACTTGTTAATCAGCTATTTGACAATCTCAACAGCTACACCTACGCCTATAGTGCTCCGTTCCAAGACATTACAAAGGAGCAGTGTTGCAACACATTGCGATACCGAACTGTTGCGTAGTCGGAGCTAAATGAGCTTCAATCTGAGACTCGGAAAGTTTTGGGTCATGGTCGAATTCTGTCCCGAGCATTCAAGGACAGTGGTGGATTTGAGAACATTAGAGCACTGCACTGGCTCAAACTAACAAGGGGAAGTCTCTGAACCGGGGAATCGCGGATCCTGCTGGAACTTAGCAGATGCGTTGCGTGAGCCCAACTAGGCAGAACCGTGACGAAAAATCTTTCGGAAATTAACTCCTACCCACCGTAGACGGCAGTAAGAACAACAATTTTGAACTGTGCGCGCTGGTCAAGCGGGAGTGTGCCTCACTCCTGATTGTTGGTTCAAAAGATCACGTTCCAAACGACTGCCCGCTCGTACTCGCGCTCATAAGCTTCGCTGCGGCATGAGACATTAATGTTGCATCTTTACAAAATATTGCTTTATTATTAATCATGCAATGTAAAGTATCACAAATGCATATAATTACAACACAACACAGAGTAAACTGAACCAATGGTCACACGAGTGAGTAAGAGACCAAGCTATTTCACATAGTTCTGACAACAGTGATGTTCGTGGTAATAATGTTGGAAACACATACTGCTTTTACACCATCCCCACCGTATAAGACACGGGCGGGTGCAAGTACTACATTGTATTGCACTGATATCGAAACAATATGGCACAGGGTGTTAAAACCGATCGGGATTGTCGGACGGATACTGATTTCGGTACCATGCGTATTGTCACATTGAAGTAAAACGAGAGGACGACAATTGGTGGTCAGAGACTGCATTTTCAAGATTGTATTTCTCTGGGCCAAATTGATGTCAAAATTCAATAACCGAACGGTGTTCGAAAATCTACGGACAAAGCTTTTCCAGATCCTAAAGCCGTATACATCCAATGGTTGACAATAGGCTGTGGACCCAGGAGGGATGATCATCAGTCGTATGCGCTCTTCACTTTCTAACGATTTTGTCCAGAAAAGGATTCCAGAAGGAGTGCCACATTGCCAGACGGTACATGCTGTTTGAAAACATTATGAAACCAATTCTTCAATTGTGCGGATCCCATTTTGCCAGATTTTGTGGGAACAACGTAAATATTGTCATGTGCAAACAAAGTTTCTCTCACCCTTTTACCAAACACACCTTTTGGTACTTTCAAAGTTATGAAGAGAGGTCCAAGCAGCTTGCACGCTGCTGTTACTGTGCCCTACCCGAACACATCTCCAAATTGAACCCACTTGGATCACTAATACAGTACATACTGTACGTTTCTAGGGCCGAGAGAATCTAGAACCGATGTAACCTCTTCTACGAATATTTCTGCTGCTGACATAATATCCATTTTTCGATGGGCATTCTTTGATATCACCACAGTTGCTATTTTTCGCGAAATGATATTTTAGCGATCCTTAAAGTGCTGCACCCAGGAATGGCTGGCTTTAAACCCCGTATATTTTACGTCATGCGCAGTTAGCATAGCCCATTGCTGAATTGTCACGTCATATATTACGTCATTATTCTGATGGGCAATGCCAAATAGGGCTTTTAAGGCACATGTTATTCCCCTCAATATGTCGCGGTGGGTGCCGCCCCTTTTCACTTGCTCTGCCCACAAATATAAATCTATCTTACTTCTTAAACAGTAAAACTTACATTTTACCGACGAAAAGGAAAGCGGACGCCCCTTACCGCTTTTCCAATACTCAACAGCATTTTGTTTGTATTTCATACCTAACACACTTGTTACAAGAGACGAACGCCAGAAAGCCAGATAGGCACAAAACCATCCAAACTGTCCAACAGGTCCTGTTCTTGAATGCTGAGAAGCCTTTCCATACATTTTCCATATTTTTCCTCCAGACAACAGATAACTTTTCCAATGTTAACATTCATTATGCAACGCATGGGACACTCTCCGTATACGGATATAAGCGTATGCCGGGTCTGTCGCCTCTCATTCGGTGACTGTACACCGTAGGCCGGGAAGCAACCTCTGACGCAACCAATGAAGCTCACGCCACTGGCGTGCCAATTTAAACGTGTAAATCTTAATTTTTCGTCTAGTAGAAGGGGAAGTTAATTTCCGAAAGATTTTTCTTCACGGTTCTGCCTAGTTGGGCTCACGCAACGTATCTGCCAAGTTCCAGCAAGATCCGAGATTCCCCGGTTCAAAGACTTCCCTTGTAAGTATCAATGAAAGTCTAATTTTCAAAACGATTATCGTTCGGGAAGCTATTTTTAGCCTATTTTCATTTATGAAAAATCAAGCTTATGAGATTACCTTTTGTCCGTGTGTGTCCCCCGCCTAATAAAATCTAAACGGCTGGAGCGATTTCAATGGAACTTGGTAAGGTCATAATATTATATCGACCACCACGACCTTCAAATCGTATTACGTCTCACTAATACAATATGGCGGCTGTGCGAAATATTTCACCGGCATTCTATATCTCCGAAACTATTACTGATATCACCCTGATGACGGCTGTGCGAAATTTTAAAATTAAGTTTGTATTTCTTGTGTCCTAATCATATGATCGAAGTCAACGTTTGAATAATGAACCTACGCATAACTCTAAGACTTACATATCCAACATGGCGACCATCCGAAATATTTATACGGTTCTCAATATCTACGAATTTACGTATTACAGCAATCAAACTAAAAGTTTGTATGTTGATAGAGACAATAACATAAAGATACCGGTATATGAAAATAGACTATTTAGTTCTTCGCGGAACTACTTGTTTAGTGTTGCCTTAGTAATCGAAATTTAATGTTTTTCAGTCGGTCAACACGATTGTACCCAATTGTAATGGGTGGATCCCTAATCCTGAAAAAAAAAATACATGAGATTAATTAAAAATCCACAGCCTGCTTCCAGTCTACCGACCGGGTTGGGAAATGGAATGAAGCCCCCATATAGCGGCGAGGATATGAACTGTGCCAGCTGTCGATGCCTGTCGCACTCCCCTGGGGCAATGATTAAATGAATGACAGATGAAATGATAGTGGAGAGTTTTGCTGGAATGAAATTGTGACAGGGAAAACCGGAGTACCCGGGGAAAAACCAGTCTTCCTCCGCTTTGCCCAGCACAATTCTCACATGGAGTGACTGGGACTTGAACCACGGACCCAGCGGTGAGAGTCCAGCGTGCTGCCACCTAAGCCACGGAGGCTCACACATGAGATAAATAAATACACTAATTGCATAACCAGTTTCGATCATCATCAGATCGTTTGCACTTTCAATCTATGTCAACAAGTCTAGGTGCAGATGACCTCGTAGTTCCTCCCCTTAAAAACAACAACAACAACAACAACAACAAACTAGCACAACTAGTCAAGATATGCGTTTTAAGTTGTGATACTGATAGTGGTGATGGACCTTCAAGATTGCTTGCTTTTAGTGTGTGTGATTGTTATTAAATGGTCAGGTTATTGTGGATTGTGCACTTAGCTGTTTGAGCGATGTGTTAGGTCCGTATTAGCGCAACTGCCACCTCCGCTGCCTGCACTGGACTGAACACTTCTAAATTTACATTACTGACATAGCTCGGCAGTAGTCATTATGCCTTCAAAAGCAAGAGTTGTGCTTTATGCGAGTAAAAGTGATACAGTACTGCATTAATGACAGCTTTGAAGCCATTTTTCAGTGTTGCCTTATTAACAATTAATATTGTAACTTTCAGTCGGTCAACTCAAAATTCGTGATGAAAATTAATGAATGTAAAACAAAATATTGGAATGCAGCCGAAATAAATCAGAAACCTTTATGGACATCAAATTGGCAGGTGAAAAGCTAAAGGAAGTAGGAGACTTCTGTTACTTAGGAAGCAAAATAACTAGTGATGGACAAAGCAAAGAGGATATAAAAAGTAGGTTAGCTCAGGCACGGAAAGCATTTCTAAAAAGAGGAATCTGTTGACATCAAATATAGATTTAGGTATTAGGAAGTCAGTTTTGAAAGCCTTTGTCTGGAGGAGGTGAAACTTGGACTATTGGTGCAGCAGAAAAGAGGAGAATTGAAGCGTTTGAAATGAGGTGTTACAGGAAAATAATGATCAGATGAATTTGAAATTGATTTTTTTTAATTTGAATTTGAATTTATTGTTCCTCTTATACAAGCCACCGAGGCTACAAAGCCTCTTTATGCAGCTCTCTTCGTTCAGAGGGCGGTTAAATACAATAAAATAAATGGAGAAAGAAAAAAAACTTAACCTAAACATTCAGTTGACAATAGAAGTTCATATCTGTTCATTGATCATGATAACTGTATAGCTGATAGATTACCATGAAGGGAGTGTTTTATCGCTCTGATGGGAAGTCCTGAATACTGGTGCAATTTATATTTATTCCAGAGAATACTAGCTGAAATACGGAATGAACCTTTGCATTTTTCGGTTCTTATTATTTAGCGTTTGGAATCACATTGCACAAATACAATTATAGTCCATATACACATTTACATAATAATCTATACACGACATCTTCATGGGTGTTTTCAGTGTTATTAATGCAAAGAAGGTATGCATTTTCTATACTGCTCCGTACATATGTTGCCACGCCATAAACCTTATCATACGTAGCACCTAGGAGATCGAAACCAGGTATTTTACCTCTTGAGGAGAATTGTTTTACATTCTCAACATGATGTTATTGAACCTCAAGTACATCAACTCTGTTATCTTCCAAGATCTTACGTACGAGATGGCATTTGGCTCTACTAATGCCTTCGATGTTCAGTTGATACAATCTAATGTTTGGACTCAGATTTCTGTATAAATGGTCATGAAAAGGTCCGTTTCTTTAATTTTTGGCCATTTTGGCAATGTGGTATATGCCAGGAGATCACAAGGATTATCTGGCTCGTTTAGCACCACCCAGGGGACACGTGCAGGGTAATGTAAGGTTATACCTGCGGACGTGAGCAACGGTTCTATGATGAGGTATCTGGAGCATTTGTGCAGTGTGTCTATTCGCACGGTTATGCACTGATTGCATGGGAGTGTGCAGTAAATATAAAACAGAATTTTGAATTTTAGGATTTTTATCACAGTCAGAGCCATGGCACACTGTCTTCGTTCTTTTAACTTTAGCCATCCAATCTGGACGTAAAATGGAGTTTATGAGACTCTCTTGGTACATTGAGAACAAACCGCAAGCAAGCATTTTGCATTCTTTGCAGTTTTGTATTGAGGACCTCTCCCAGATCATGGTAAATTATAGATCCATAGTCAAATATTGGTAATATCAAACTCTGTATCAGTCTCTTCCGTACATTTTGCGGCAAATAGAAGCAAGTTTACCTAATTTGATATAATGACGATGCAACCCTTTTCAGAATCATGTTTGTGTGATCCTGCCACGATAATCGAGAGTCAAAAATAACTCCTAGATTTCTTACTGATGACTGGTACGGAACTGTTTGGGATGCAAGCTGTAAAGGTGGTACTGGGTCAGGTAGGGAACTGAGTAATTTGGTATAGCCGATGATGATCGGTTGTGTTTTTTCGAAGTTAAGTATTAGATTATGATCGAGTGCGTACTAAGATAGGCTTTGAATGTCACTGTTAATTAAGGCTACGTTCAAATGAATGGATTTCAGATCCGTTTGTAGATATAGCTATAGGTCGTCTGCGTACATATGATGTTGACAGAATTTAAGGACAGATGGAAGGTCATATATATACACGGAGAACAGGACTGGACCAAGGACCGAACCCTGCGGCACACCTGTTGTTACTTCACACCATTCTGAATCATTGTCGTCTGCTAGGACTACTCTCTGACATCAGCATGTTAGGTAAGACCTAAACCAGTTCGTTACTGACTTTGAAAGACCTAGATTTCTTAATTTAACTAGTAGGATCTCATTTTGAACTCTGTCAAAAGCTTTACTGAAATCGAATAGAGATAATATAGTTATTGCCTTCCGGTCCATTGTTTAACGAATGTCGTCTGTGACTTTGATAAGAGCTGTCAGAGTACTATGGTTTCCAGATTGATTCGGGTTTAGGATATTGTTGGAATTTGTATACAGTGAAACCTCTCTAAAAGACCACCCCTATTAAAAGAACACCCCTCTTAAAGACCGTTTTTTCTTGGAACTGATTAAAACCCCATAAGGTCAATGTATTTGTTACCTCTATTTAAGGATCACCCCCCTCCCCGACCAAAGACCAGGCTTTTTCTCAGTCTGACCTCTTTCAAAAGACCACTTCTCGTCTGCCTTCCCAGTAGAGTGGGGATGAGGGTGATGATGTAAACAATGATTCTGTTGGCACAGAACTGCATCAGCATACAATGTCATTAGAAAAAGTGTTATGTAAGGTATAAAGAATACAAAAAACTGCTCCCCTAGAAGATTGTTCGAACCCAGAACAAATTACTGGACTTCCGAACTCACTCAGAGATATTCTAGAAAGTGAAATTGTTAAAAATAGATGTGCTAATCTGAAACAGAGATCAATTCGTGGCTTTTTTAAATGACAGAGCTCAGAAAATAACTAATTGTAATTAATTTGTACTAAATGTGAACCAATGCAGTGTTCCAACTGTACATTATTAATAATGCAGTATAACATTACTTTTAATGCCTACCCCTATTAAGAGACCACCCCTCTAAAAGACAAGTTTTCCATGGAACCGTCAGTGGTCTCTTAATAGAGGTTTCACTGTAGCCTGCTCATTAAACTGACCAAAATCAATCCGTTGTAACGCTTTCCCAATTGCACACAATATACTTATTGGTCGAAAGTCACCACAGTTTAAGGCGTTCGTGAATTTTAGTTTTGCTTTGATGTTGCATTTTTTTTTCCATTGTGTCGGATAAATACCCATTTGCAGGCTATAGTTAAATATATGCAATAAAACTGGCATGAGGAGGTCAATATTTCTTTTCAATAGCGTAATAGATATATGATCTGGTCCTATGGCTTTTGAAGTTATCCTAAATATGGCCCTCTGGATATATATGGCCAAAATGAAATTCTTCCCGTCGGTCAGTAAATCTTTCCCTGTAGTTAGCAACAGTTAACAAAACTCTATTGCTGTCTACAACAGTTGACACGTTTAAATAATGCTCATTAAGCTCATCAGCGCTCATTGATGGGTTATTGCTTTTGGGTCTGGATTTTCCAACACCGAGAGTTATTACAGCTCTCCACAAAGCCGAAGAGTTTTTAGCTAAATTAATTAGCGAATTAGTGTATCGTATCTTTGTATTACGAATAACTTGCTGGGTTCTGTTGCGTAAGCTTTTGTATTCTACAATGTCCTCGGGTTTCTGTGTTCTGTTGCACTTCTTTCTGGCTGTATTTCGAGATTTTATTATATCTTTTATTTCTGTGTTAATCCAGGCAGCTGATGCGTGCCTCACGTTAGCTGAGCTCACTGGGGCATGGCGATCATATAAATCAATTAAAATGTGTTGAAAGTTTCGACCTTTTCATCTATAGTTTGCTGCTCGAGAACAGTGTGCCAAGGAACTGAGATGGCATCAGCTTTAAACCTTTCATAATTAAACCTGATGAAGTCTCGAAAAGTTCGAATACTGGGCTTATATTTTGGAGTTGACAGCGTACATACTGCGTATAAGAGATCATGTGCTGAGAAGCCAGAAGCAGCTGTTTGGCCAAACTCAATCACGTGCTCATTGCAGTTGGATGCTATTAGATCCAGAGTAGAAGATGAGGCTGCAGTGTGATGTTGTATCTTGATACGGGAGCCACGACATATTGCAAGTATTTAGAGTCTCTACTATGTTTTTCGTTTCAAGTGTAGCCGACCCAAAATGGCCATTGATATCGCCAGCTAATACTGCATATTGTGTAGACAGGGTAACAAATGAAGAGGTATTAAGACGAGTGGAAGAGAAGAGATGTTTCTGGCGAAAGCTAATGAAGAGAAGAGATAGGTTGGTAGGACACACCCAGGAATAGCAAGCTTAGTTATGGAAGGAAGGGTCGAAGACAAGAACTGTAGGGGTGGACCAAGGTTAGAATATGTTAAACAGATTGCCTCGGATGTAGGGTGTGGTATCTATGTAGAGAGGAAACGATTAGCTCAGGGAGGAATGGAGGGCTGCATGAAACCAGTCAAATGACTGAAGACTCAAACAACAACACAAAAGTATTCCAATGACTGGAATATATGAAAATATAACCTGGAATGAATTACATGTGATTAAGATTTTTCACATATTCCAGTCATTGGAATGATCTTGTGTTGACCGACTGAAAGTCACAATACTGTATTAATTCCTAGAAAAAATATGTAAATACGAGGCGCATCCAGAAAGTAAGTTTCTCTATTTTAAAAAAGAACATAGTTATATGCAAAACTTTATTGGTAACAGGTACAACAATGTGTCTGTTTTTCGACATAGACACCAAACGAATTGAGACACTTGTCATAGTGTGGTATCAACTTTTGTAGTCTTGTGTCATAGCAAGTCTGCGCCTGTGAAAGCAATCAACGAGTGATATTTGTCTTCAGTTTTTCGTCAGTGTGAAAATGCTGACCGGAGGCCATGAATTATTTGAGGTGCAAGGAAAGGTGGACAGCACTGGGAGCAAGATCAGGACAGCAACTGTTCTGCAGAAATGTGACTGGGAGCTGTTAGATCATCCACCGTACAGTCCTCATCTTGCTCCCAGAGATTTCCACCTCAAGAAATTTCTGTTCTCCGGTCAGCATTTTCACATTGACGAAAAACTGAAGACAAATATCACACGTTGACTCCATTCGCAGGCGGCAGACTTCTATGACACAGGACTAAAAACGTTGATACCACACTATGACAAGTGTTTCAATTCGTGTGTTGCCTATGTCCATATAACTATGTTCATTTTTTTTTATAGGAAAACTTACTTTATGGATGCACTTCGTACAACATTGAATAAGGTATGTACACCATTTTATTTTGTTCTCAGTATATCTGTTATATGCATGTCCATGTTCTAATTATTTTAGCATAGACCTACTACCAGCGTTAACCAGAAACTTATACGGAAAATTGTGTGAGTCCCGTTCGATTCCGTTTAAGGCAGGTTTCATTTTGTTACTAGTACAGCCATCGCAATGACGCAGGTGATCAGACAGATTCCTCAAGTGGTGTGTTTCTTTGTTTTGCAGGTTGTTACTTCACCAAATACGCTCGGGAAATGTGCTTGCAACTCAATCTCGGAGGCTGGGTGAAGAATAGCAAGAGTGGGACTATCGTAGGCAAGATGCAAGGAGAACGTTCCAATGTCGATAAAATGTGAGTAATGAGTGGCGTGGTAAGATGATGATTTATTTATTTATCCGAGTCCAAAACACATACATATATATACAGGGCTAGATTTGTGACGGTACGACCCGGTACGCCGTACCGAAACCTCTGATCGGGGGAAAAGTCGAATATATAACATATTTTTTAGAACTGTGGAACGTTAGTTGTAAATCAAGGTCAACTTGGTCATTGACTGTACTTCAAAGTACATGGAATCTTGGCTGCTTCGGGGACGGCACTCCGCTCTGGATACTAACAAGGTGAGAGAGAAAGAGAGAGGAGGCACATAACAGCGAAACCTTTTCTAAACTTTGGACAATTTTATAAACTGTGAGGAAAAACATGTTTATGTACAGTACCTTTTATAATAAATAATTATTTCAGAAAAATGTAAAGACAAAATTTTAAAACAAGAATTAAAAGATTTTTGGTGAATATTTGTGTGTATTTTCAAATCGAATATATTTAATTTTTTAAATTAAGTAAAAAATTGGCCTACATTGAAATAATGTACATTGTTTGAATGGTAGCCTAGTTGGCCTACATTGAAATTTAATAGGCTATAGGCCAACGGCTATGGTAAGAAAAATGTTGCTACAGCAACCTCGATTTAATTTAAAATTGCAATCAAAATTAGATTGCTATTTTGTCCGATGATGAATTTTTAAATGTGTTCAGAAAAGCGTAAACTCTATATTTCTATGTTCCATAAAGCCCCACCCCCTTCCCACCAACACCTGGTTGCCCACACCGTACCGGAACCTCTCTTTTTACAAATCAAGCACTGTATATATATATTACATTAAATTTCATTTCTCCAGTGTTCAACCGTTAGAATGGCGCAGTCATTAGCTTCTATCAAGTCCTGCATAGCACATGGTCTTGGTAACATGCTGCAATTCAGAAGGTGCTCAGGGTGTTGTCTTTCACCACATCTACAAAGTTCTTCAGCACTGTATCCCCACTTCATTAAATTGCTTTTACACCGACTCACACCAGTTCTCAGTCAGTTTAGCGTCTTCCAAGATTCGTATTGTAGATGGTAGCCAGCTGCCGGCTTCTCCTTCATTTCCCACGATTCTCCCGGTGATTTTGTTTTCCAAAGTTCAATTCGGCGAGCTTCTGCTGAGGAAGGAATGGATATTGTTGTTTGGAGGAAGCTCTTTCTTGATTTTAGCCTAGGTGGATGGGCATCAAATCCATACATTGGATGTCTTGGAACTGTTTCTTGCTTTTTCCTCTCTACTTCTGCCGCTACTTGTCTTCTAACTTCTGGAGGTGCTACTCCCATAAGCGGAAAGATCTTATCGACAGAAGTTGAACGTAGACAGCCTGTCACAATGCAGCCTGTCTCATGGAGGGCAACATCTACTTGGTTGACATGAGCTGAGTTCCTCCAGCCTGGGGCAGCATATTCTGTAGCAGAGAAACTCAGGGCAAGGGCAGTTGTACGCAGGACACTAGGCTGCGCTCCCCATCTGGTGTTTGTGATGATGATGATGATGATGATGATGATGATGATGATGGTGATAATAATTGTTGTTTTAAGGGGCCTAACAACGAGGTTATCGGCCCCCAACGACGTGGTAAGAAACAGGTGGTCTGATCCAGTGGCGAAGCTATATTTATGCAACTGGGGGGTATTCTATCAAGTTCATACCTTATAGTTGTATGTACATAAACTTCAGTCGTCGTGTTTTTCACTCTGAGAGAGCAAGCTCTATTCTGTGTTGTTCCAGAAGATGATATCGTCCCCAATTAAGAATATGTTTCTTAGAAATTTGATGCTTTCGTGCTCTACGATGAAAATCTTTAATACATGCAATCTCAGTTTCCATTCTTTACTATCGCTACCAATCTGAATACAAACGTAACAATGAATCGTGCCCGTCGTTACACTTGCTGTTAACCATACGTACTGCTCATACCACTGAGACTGGAATTTACGTGACTGATGTTTATCACCCTGTACAATATTTAGATGAGGTTTAGGTCTTCTCTATTTCACTGCACATTTCTCTTCATAGGACAACGAAGAAAATGGTCTTGGTTTTAAATAGTTACAGGAGAATGATGAAGATCAGATGGGTAGATAGGGCTACAAACGAAGAGGTATTAAGACTAGTGGGAGAGGAGAGATGTTTCTGGCAACTGCTAATGAAGAGAAGAGATAGGTTGGTAGGACACATACTAAGACACCCAGGAATAGCAAGCTTAGTTGTGGAAGGAAGGGTCGAGGGCAAGAACTGTAGGGGTAGACCAAGGTTAGAGCACGAAAGCATCAAATGTCTAAGAAACATATTCTTAATTGGGGACGATATCATCTTCTGGAACAACACAGAATAGACTGCCTCAGATGTAGGGTGTGATAGCTATGTAAAGATGAAAGGATTAGCTCAGGACAGGGAGGCGTGGAGGGCTGCATCAAACCAGTCAAAAGATTGAAGACTCAAACAACAACAACAACAACAACAACAACAACAACAACAACAACAACAACAACAACAACAACAACAACTATTAAATCACTACACTGATCCATATTTTAAAACTCACAAACGAACATGCACGCGCTGAAATACCGCCCGCCTTACGAATGCACTGCTTGGAGCCTAGGCTCTCTGCTGACACATTCAGCTAATGACCTTCCCCTTGGCGCATGCGCATTTGCCTTCTCTACCCACAGAGACTTGAGCCTGTTTCAAAGGAGACTCACTGGCTGCTGAGTCCCGCGCTGAGAAGCTGGCGTCAATCCCACCGTGGCTACAGAGAATAATACCGAAAACTAGAGATTTAATTTGTCTATGCCAATGAGAAATAGGAAAATTTAACTGTGCATATTCCTTGAGAATGAAATGGGTATTCTAAGGCTCAAAGATTCCCTCCAGCTTCGACACTGCTGATCACCCTTCTTAAGAGTGATGAATCCAACAGTTTTCCTCTCGGGAGGGGGATATCAAACTTCACGACGGGAGGTCATAGGTAAAGCCCTGGGTGGATGCGGATATCCTCGGATAAACCCGCGGATATCCGCAACATGTTTCGCTTTGCGGATATAGTTTGCATGGTTGTGCGGATAGCGAACAAACTGCGGATAATGTATGGAGTAAATTTGCGGATAATTTTTATATTTCAATCCAAACTTTTTAAATATCATTACTAGGACCCGGATGTTTATGACATATCATATCTTACTGTCATGTTTTTTTCATGACAAATGTAAGATGATGATTTGAGCTAATCTCATTCAAATTAAGTCGTTAAGCATAATGAACACTCCGAACAGGAAAGGGTTCCAATTCTGACTGTATAACATTCATTTTAAACATAGCACATGACTTACAAAGCCTAAAGGAACAACTTTCAACTCTAAAGTATAAATATGTTGCTTTATGCTTTATCTAATTAAAAATATTATTGTAAAGCAAGTAGATTCGGATAACAAACGTGTGAATGCGAAAAAAGCCGTGCGAATGTGGATAACAGTTGTGCGAATGTGGGGCGGATGCGGACAACAGTCGTGCGGAAGCGGGGTGGATGCGGGGCGGATGTGGATAACAGTCGTGCGGATGCGGGGTGGATGCGGGGCGGATGTGGATAACAGTTGTGCGGATGTGGGGCGGATAATGTTTTGTTTATCCGCTCAGGGCCCTAGTCCTAGGCTACAAATTTTGGATAATCATATATATTATTTCAGTAGTATGCATCCCTCCTGCGGCGCTCACAAGAAACTGATCGTGAAAAATTAGCATTCGAATGAAAGAGAATAGACATTAGCAGTGACTTATTGCACTATAATTTCATAAATAACAATAATTTCTTTAAAAAATTACTTTAAAAAAATTGTACGAAGTGTGCGATTTGCAAACAGCCTCCGTGGCTTAGGCGGCAGAACGCCGGCCTCTCACCGCTGGGTCCGTGGTTCAAATCCCGGTCACTCCATGTGAGATCTGTGCTGGACAAAACGGAGCCAGACAGGTTTTTCTCCGGGTACTCCGGTTTTCCCTGTCAAAATTTCATTCCAGCAACACTCTCCACTATCATTTCATTTCATCTGTCATTCATTTAATCATTGCCCCAGAGGAGTGCGTCAGGCCTCGGCAGCCGGCACAGTCCATATCCTCGCCGCTAGATGGGGGCTTCATTCATTCCATTCCTGACCCGGTCGGAGACTGGAAGCAGGCTGTGGATTTTCTTTGTGCGATTTGCAAACACCCTTGATGTAGAAAAATACTTGCTGCCCACGGGCAGTTGTGACGCCTGTTTCATGTCATATTCACATTCTGAGGTTTTTCCTTTATCCTGAAATGTAAATAGTGTTCTATAATCATTTGGTTGAAATGAAAACATAACCTTTCTCCTTAAGTCACTCATTATAAACCTATTGGGGAAAGTGTGGCTTATGAACATACGAGATTTCTCGCACGGGTCCGCTAGTAATAATAAAATAACACAGATACCGGTAACAATATTTTAAAATAAAATTTTTCCATCTCTGACTAGCTTTCATTACCCCTCATTGATGGGCTCGTAGGCAGTTTATGACGATAACTTCTAGGTAACATAGAAGAAGAACGCTGACAGCTGTCAAAACCAGCAGGTGGGGAAATGGCGCGCTGCCAATGTCACAGGTTATCAAAACGTCTGCTGATGTATGCATTTATGTACGTGTCACATAATAACAGCTGGGCCTTTATTTATGTAGTTTTTGCTGTTACCTAACGGATGTACTATCCGTGAAGGAATAAGCAAAGAGGTAACTTACGCTTCAATAGACATACGGAATAATCAGGTGATTTTTTTAGGGGGAACGCGGGGGTACGCGTACCCCTTTACATTTGAAAACTGTTTAAGAAAAAATATTGCTACATTTGTATCTAGCCCGGCAAATATAACTTCCGACTTGAAAGTTCAATGATCAGCTGGCGTCAACAACAATTGGAGGATATTTCGAGTAATCATCGATTTAAATCGGTCTATTGAATCAGATTGTTTTGGTCGGCAACTCGGCACTCAGCAGCATAATCGAAACAATATGCCAAGCTTTGTGTAATTGCTGCCTTATTCGAAGAAATGTACTTGTTTAAGCAAAAATAAGTAACATACTCTAACAATCGTGAAAAGGAAGTTCTGTTTTTATAAGGAAGGAAGCTTGTAGTTTAACGTGACCGTTAATCTCGCGATCATGAGCCACGGGACCTCCTTTTTACGTAGAATCCGAACCACAGGACATGGCATTTCAGTTCGAAAATCTCACATGCTGTGATCGGGAATCGAACCCGGTCCGCCTTGGTGAGAGGCATACAGCTTGACCGCTGCGCCACCACGCCCCCTCTGTTCTTAGAAGCACGCAGGCTAGTGTTAAGAGGTGGGGTAGGTTGTTAGTTTGTGCGTGTAGTTAATTTTGAAGGATGAAGAAAATAACGAACTATTTTACATCCACCCAGGCATAGAAAAAGCTGAAAGTTAATGAGTTAATAAATTAACCTAATTCAATCTTTCATTTAACATGTCAGCCCATAAAGTAATAACCAGACTTTGCAAATTGCCAAAAATTAGAAGATCATGATGTTTTGTCGACTACAACTGAGAGTACCCCTTAAATATTGTTTAAAAAAAGCACTGGGAATAATACTAACAAGAAGCCTCCGTGGCGTAGGTGGCAGCCACGTCCGCTGCTAGGTGTCGTGGATGGTAGCATTTGGTGGCAAAAGTAGGAACTATTTGAAAAATTAATCGTCTGCAATCCTTCTACCTGAATCACAAATAACACACACTAATACAGTCAGCACAATTTACACCGGTTGTCAGACAAATTCTACACACACCCAAAGTACACGGGGCTACATGACCGCGTTGTCGCAGCCCCTAAACTAAGGAACCAACCAAGATTTATATATCTCTACTCTCTACTTAGTATAAAACCAAGTCCCCGATTCCTGGATGTCACGGGCAATCTCGAGAACCACTGGATGGATTTTGATGCAGTTTTCGCCATTCTGTAAAGGATATCTCGAGGATGGTTTCTGCAGAAAATTATTTATTTATGATCAAAGGAAGCCAAGCAGTAACGATTTCAGTGAAAAAGTCGAAAAACAACTGGCATCCGTGCGCTTTTTAAGCTTACGCTGAGCAAACCGTTAAACATATCAATATACTTTGAGTGTAGGAATTGTTCCTCATGAAAAGTTCTACAAAAAAGTCCGCGAGAGCATATCTCTATCTCCAATACATCGCCCACTATAAGTGTTTTCACGTTTTCATTTCTTCCACAAATCTCCATTACTGAGGCGACAGTTTACGAGATAGCAGGTAATGCATCCATAACTGTTTCCGGGCAAAGCCGGGGTGGGTTGCTAGTATTTATACGGACTAAAGAAGAAGACATCTCTGGGATGACATATTTCGCTCCTCAAGCGAGCATTCTGGGGGACATTAACAATTGAAATTACTAACCATGATCATTACTGCTCCGGAAATATAATGCTAAATTACGTAAATACAGGGTCTTTCATATAAAGTAAGAACGGCGAGCGGCGGATTTGTTATCCGTTGCTGAGCTTGTGGCGCGCCACGGCCCCCTGCTGTATTATTGAAAGCGCGCGCATAGTACATATTTGACCTTGCAATAAGCGTGCAGTTGTTCCGTCACCAGTCTGAACCTCAGATGCTAACATGGTGAAACAGTTATCATTACAACATCGTATTTTTGTAAGTTGATGATGATGATGATAACTGTTGTTTTAAGGGGCCTAACATCTAGGATTTTTGTAAGTAAACCTCATTTTAAGTACGAGTCGGCTCGGCGGGTACGTGATGCATTTGTTCAGCAATTTCCCGATGAAGTGCCACCTCCACTAGCACAGATTCACGTAATTGAAAATAAGTTTGACACTACTGGCTCGGTGCTCAATAAAATACATAAAATAAAAAATCAGAAACATTACAGTGGCAGAACTCACTCACGTCAGCCAGAATGTGGTTACCAGATACAATACCTGCATTACCCAGGAAGGACGACACTTCCAGCATCTCTTATAAGGTAATATTTCATATAGGATTGTACACACGCTTAAAGCAGGGGGCCACGGCGCGTCACAAGCTCGGCCAAGGCCACCACCGTAGCGGATAACAAACCCACCGCTTGGCGTTCTTACTTTATATGAAAGACCCTGTATGTGTGTTTTATTTCGAGCTCATTTAACAACGGCAGCCACATTTGTCAGGCGCATGAGGTCTCTTCAACTGTTACCGATGCGCAAAGATGCGCACACATTATCATGCATGGAGGAAGGAATAAGAGGAGATGCCCTGAGCTCGTTTGAGTAAATCCAAGCGCTGCGTCCAAAGTGGGCGTAACCTTAACTCTTGTATTCGGTGTTTACCCTACATACCAAAAAAAAAAAAAAAGGCAATTCCTCTGCAAATCCCAAATTATCAAACAGCTGTCGGTCAATAATTACAGTAGGCCTACGTAATTAATCAATTCGAGGTTATTCTACCCTCCACAAACAAAATACCGTACGGTACAGAAATGTATAAGCTGTGCCGTATTTTTGTGCAAATATGAGTCCTTTTTTAAGTGTTCTGTTTATTCATTTTAAGGCTCGTATTCTTGAATATCAAAATGTGTACGAACAATGAGTGAAAGTGGCTGTACCCGAAATTAGGCCTAAAAACTGATGAATGCCTCAACACCAATAAGAACTTAAAAATCAATTTGGTGTAAATACCGTAATTAGTTCGGCATCATTAGTTCCCAAGATGTTCCTTCTTTGGTATAACTCGCACCTTCAGACACCTGTAGTTAATTTAATCAGTGTTTTAGCGTATTATTACGTTTTTCCGCGTTTTTCTTACAAAACTTGCTAAGGTGCTGTCATATTTCTAATTAAATTGGCTTTTAAAACGATAACGCAGCTTATTTGTGCCAAGTACCGTGATGTACATAGTGTATTCTGCCTATCCAAAAAAAAAATCTTGACTTGTCATTGCAGTTTTATGTCACTAAAATCTAAGACTAGTTGGAGTGGTTTACGGCTTTAATCATATGAACAGCCATGTTCTTGCTACCCAACGTGGGCGTGCCGTTTGGCTTCAGCAGCTTGCGCTAGGCAGCGCAGCGAAGGCATCTCCTACCGTTCTTTCCTCCATGTTATCTTGTTACTGTTACCAACATGTGGGATACAAAATACACCTTTTAACTATGTGAAAAAGCATTGGTCTGGATAAAGATTATTGATGCGTGAGGACTCCCACTGTGCGTGAAAAAAACAGGGGTGCATATTATTGATCTAATCAAAAACCATTGATCTGGATAGAGATTATTGAGGGGTTGGCAATGCTGTATTTGTCCATAATTCACGCGTATAATGGTGGACTCAGCTGGAATTTTATTATAATATACTGTAAGTCGTGATCTAAACAGGGGGTGATGGATGGGTTATGGACAGCGGAGGAGTAAAACGTCTATTACATCATTTCCAGATTTAGTTTTCATTATTACGAAAGGTATTTTGGCTAGTCTCAATAGTTAAGCTAATTTCATCGTACGTTCGGCTCTCGTTCAGCGTTATCACTACGTCTTGCCTAGAAATAATGCTGTCACTAAAAGCAATCTTCCTATCACCATGGGATGTAAATTCACTAGTCTACTGTTTTTTCTACGGCTTCAATTATCAAAAAGAAGGCCTCATTATCAGTTCGGCTATATCTGTTAATTTGACTACAGCGGAGTAATGTTTCTTTAACTGTACTTATGGTTTGACTGACTGTGTGTTAGAAAATTGTTCAGATACGCCTGTGCCATTCGTAGTATCGGAGCATTCCGAAGCTGACACTGTGTCCATAAATAAATTAACACTGGGATCTGCGCGAAATCGTTTTGTTTGAGGATTCATCATGCAATGCAGTTCTAAGATTGACAGTACCTGTGTTTGACGTTCCTGGAACCGGCTTGATGTCCAAAGTTTCTATGATTAAGTTGCTCCATTGGAACAACAGGTTGATGAGGGTGTTGCTGTTGACGATCATTCTAGGGGTCACTGGCTTTACGTAACATGCCTGTAGGACAGAATTAATAATCTGCCCTGAATCGGGAGGATCTGCCATTCACGAGTTCTGTAACGCAAAATTTAATTTATTAAACTACGGCACACTACACTATAAATATTAAACCACCACGTCCGCACTGTAGCACACGGGTTGAAGCGAGTCACAGGCAACTACACTCCGCAAAGGTTACTACGGGAATGAATTTCTTTGTACAGGGTCATCGAAAAATCATGCCTACTGTCGACCAAAGTATTATGTGCACTCGAGTTTGAAGGTTGTTTGTGAAGTAACCAATAGAGCTACATAAAATCCAATAACATCATCATTTTCGTCGTTCTATTAATTTATGGTCGCCTCCGTAGCGTAGCGGTCAGCATGGTTAGCTGCCGCCCCGGATGTCCTGGATTCGATTCCCGGCTCTGCCACGAAATTTAAAAAGTGATATGAGGACTGGAACGGGGTCTACTCAGCCTCGGGTGGCCCAAATGAGTAGAGGGGGTTCGATTCCCACCTCAGCCATCCTCGAAGTGGTTTTCCGTGGTTTCCCACTTCGTCTTCGGGCAAATGCCGGGATGGTTCCTACTGTAAGGCCACGGCCGCCTCCTTCCCTCTTCCTTGCCTAACCGTCCCACTCTTCCCATCCCTTCATCAGGCCCCCTGTTCGCTTTGCAGGTGAGGCCGCCTGGGCGTAGTGCAGGTCACACACCCCAGTTGTATCCCTGACTCAGAGTCTCAAGCTCCAGGACACTGCCCTCAGTGGCGGTAGAGGTGGAATCCCTCGCTTAGTCCGTGGGAAAAGCCAACCCTGGAGGGTAAAACGATAGCGAAAAAAAATTATGTGTCAATATTTTTATCGCAGTTGGAACACAAAAAGTGCCCGTTTTTAAGCGTGTTTCAACCTTGCGTCACATTTAAGAATTATTATCTCAAAAACCCGTCATCAGATCGAATCCAAATTTTAACACAATATACATTAGAATGTTGTATAACTGGTTTATTCATTTCAAAATTCTTTGTGTCCAAGAAACAAAGTTGTTATCATTTTTGTAAGGTAACTTTTTCTCGTCTTGGGGTGGTTGGAAAATGTAGTTTTTGGTTGCGTTGTAATCCGTATACATCAAAAAGTTATGCTGTTTGACTGTGAAATACGTAAATTAATTCACATATTTTATATCGGTTTGTATTTGTACGGGGAAATAAGACATGGTTCACCAGCTACCCGCTCCGAGGAAAGCCGTACAGCGTTGCTGAGATGGAGCCCATCACTTCCGAGCGAGACGCGCCATGACGCTTGATAGGTTCCATCTCGGCAACGCTGTACAGCTTTCCCCGGAGCGGCTAGCTGGTGAACCATGGCTTATTTCACCGTACAAATACAAACCGATATAAAATAAGTGAATTAATTTACGTATTTGACAGTCAAACAGCATAACTTTTTGATGTGTAAGGATTACAACGCGACCAAGAACTACATTTTCCAAAGACACCGAGCCGAGAAAAGTTACCTTACAAAAATGATAACAACTTTGTTTCTTGGACACACAAAATTTTGAAATTAATAAACCAGTTATATAACATTCTAATGTATATTGTGTTAAAATTTGGATTTGATTTGATGACGGGTTTTTGAGATAATAATTCTTAAATGTGACGCATGGTTGAAACACGCTTAAAAACGGGTCCTTTTTGTGTTCCAACTGCGATAAAAAATATTAAAATATAAATTAAAAATTCCAAACCTACGTGAACTAACGTAAAATAGAACGACGACAATGATGATGTTACTGGATTTAATGTAGGTCTATTGGTTACTTCAAAAACAACCTTAAAACTCGAGTGCACATAATATTTTGGTCGACAGTAGATTTTAAATAATTGCTGTAAAAGACTTGTACAGGTAATGTAATGGTTTTAGCCTTACAGTGCGTGGAAAATATAACATTTTTGCATACGGTACCTTAGTAAGTTTCAATGTGAGCTCCGTTTGTTGCTCTGCAAACGTATAATATGTGTTAATGTGTGGTGCGGGGGGTACTGCATGATCAAGTTATTGAACCTTTACCTTTCTCTGATTACAAGCCTAATTTACCCCAACATGCTTGTACAGTTTGTGTTCGCTCAAATAGAAGACATCCGGCAACAGACTGGCATCGTGTCATTTTTATGCAAGGTCTCACTACCTTCGCGTGGTACGCCATACACTCGATGCACGTCCCAGTGTGGAATTATACATTTTATTTTATGTTTATTGTCTAAAACGAATACAATATTCGAATACTGACAAGGAGAGGTCACCAAGTGGTTTACTAGAAAAGTGTTCAAATTTGGAGGGTTTGCTCTTCATAAGAAAATATTTTGGCCGTGTTCGAGCGTTTATGCCAATGTTCAAAATTGAACGATTAAAATCAACCCATCAGTCCCATTCTCGCACATGTTCCTGGATTGTTTCCGTGGCGTAGTCGCTAGCGCATTGGCGTGGGGAAATCAAGGTTTCGAGTTCGAGTCAGAGCTTGGTCAGCATTTTTTTCTTGTACTGTTATTATCCATTTTTTTGCAGTACCTTGATAATGGCCTCTGTAAAACTTTTACCCATAGACGTTGCTTTACGTGCGATATTTGACGGTGGGCTAAGCTTGCGCGATTTTAGAGTCTGCATGCTTATGTGCAGTGCGTCTGTAACGTCCTGCCGTGAATAAACTCCAAGATCATCATATTCGTCGTCTTCATCATTTGTAAATATTATAGAAGTAGATGGTGGCGATCCCATTTCACCGTCGATGACCGTGCTTACCGCGTTCTAGATACTGTTGATTGTAGACATCCGCACACACGTAATATTGAATACGCATAAGCGTCAATCAAGACCTCCGACTTATCGAACCCGCTTATACGGCACTTGCGTGACGAAGAGTGACCTGCGATGTTACTCACACGAGTTCCGTATCGAGTATTGGAAAGAGACAGTTTAGCTTGATGGAAGAGCAGAGAGGAACAGAGGGAAGGGCTCTTGCGTTCGTGCATTAGAGTCGGCGCAGTGCACATGAACGTAGCGTCGCCGGCCACGCTGCATTTAAATTCTAACGAATGAAACTTGTCGCCTCCGTAGCGTAGCGGTCAGCATGGTTAGCTGCCTGGGTTCGATTCCCGGCTCTGCCACGAAATTTGAAAAGTGGTATGAGGACTGGAACGGGGTCTACTCAGCCTCGGGTGGTCCAAATGAGTAGAGGGGGTTCGATTCCCACCTCAGCCATCCTCGAAGTGGTTTTCCGTGGTTTCCCACTTCGTCTTCGGGAAAATTCCGGGATGGTACCTTCTGTAAGGCCACGGCCGCCTCCTTCCCTCTTCCTAGCCTATCCATCCCAGTCTTCCGTCCCTTCCCATCCCTCATGAGGCCCCTGTTCGCTTTGCAGGTGAAGCCGCCTGGGCGAAGTGCTGATCACACCTCCCCAGTTGTATCCATCCCGACCAGATGTTCCAAGCTCCAGGACACTGCCCATTGAGGCGGTAGTGGTGAGTTCCCTCGCTGAGTCCGAGGGAACCACCAACCTAGAGGGTAAATTGACTAAATAAAAAAATACAAAATAAAAAAACGAATAAAACTTGCGACTAGTTCAAGCTTCAAGGACAAATAATATTGATGTTAAAATATTTCCTACATAGCTCCAAAATCGAAGATACCACAGCAAATACATTATGGAAAACACAAAAGACAATAATGACAGTAAAAGAAAAAAAGTGCTGACCAAGGTCTGACTCGAACTCGAAACCTTCAATTCCCCACGCCAATGCGCTAGCGACTACTCCATGGAAACGAGCCGGCACCGTGTGCGAGAATAGGACTACAAAAGTTTGAGGATTGATTTTAAACATTCAATTTTGAACACACTAAGGTCCATTGGCAAAAACGCTCGAACTCGGCCAAAATATCGTCTTATGAAGAGCAAACCCTCAAAATTTGAATACTTTTCTGGTAAACCACTTGGCGACCTCTCCTTGTGAGTTTGAAATCGTTACCCTATACGCTATACCTTATCATAAGATACCTCATGTGTCAAAAGCTATTTAGACCATCACATGGAAAATCTATTTAACTGATATGACGGGAAAGTTTCGAGATGAAAAGGACCAGTAGAATAATAGGAATAGCGACTACGGTATATTAGTCCTTCACGGAACACTTTGTTAACTATTACAAGTCTGTGATGTTAAGATAGACATTACCAAACACAACATTGCATCAAGATGGACCTTGGCCTACGTTGTTTGGTTCGTCGGATACGCGTTGTTGTGTGGACGCCAGGGATAACGTTTATATTTACTACCTCACACTGACCTTTGAGGGTTACTCGGCCAATTATAAGCATCACATGACCGCGTAGCAAAGAACTTTCTCGATCAATCTCCGCACCCAGTCGCAAAGCTAATGAACGAAGGTTTTTATGTTAGGTTTTCTCTGCCTCAGAAGTGAGAATGATGTAATAATATATTATGAGTTTAAGGTCCCTTTAACCAGTGGTGGCTTGCGGATAATTTATTGTTCTCGGTGTTGCACTATTTACTGTACACTAAGGAGAGATGGGGTAGAGCAAAAGACTGCTTGATACCAGAGAAGACCGTATTCACGTGCTCGGTAAAACTAATGTAGTCCAGCTTATTCGCAGTCCTGAGAGCATCATATTCACTTCGAGATTAAATTAATTATTTGAAAAGCTTCACGAGAATAAAACCGCGTAGGCCTAAGCTAGAGGCTGCACGAGGACTAGAGAGAACCGCAAGTATTCCACTCACGCTCAAATGACATTGTGAGAATATTATATAAATACAGTATATAAATCGCAAAGGTGTATGTTTCACTAAACTCAAGCTCTTAAACCACAAGAAGTTATAAGGTGCGGTTTGTACCTGAATCTTTCAAATCGTCTCAATAGTACAGAAAAAGATCTTGCATTTCTTGGAAAGTCAACGAAAATATATTTATTTGTTTATAAAGTGCATTTAAACAAATAAACAACACGATAGCCCCTGCCAGAACTTTGTCGCGTCCAACCCGCATACCAGTCAAGTCGGGCGGGTGTTTTAACGCGAGATTTCTCGCACATGCCTTCTAGTCTATAGTAATAATAATAATAATAATTCATTTCTCATAATTCCTCCGATGAGTAAAGGGTATCCGACCGTAAAATCTATCCGCCACATCGAAAAATCATCTCACTTCATCACCAAATATACATAAACGGGAATAATCTCTCTATATAAAAATGAATGTTACGTGATAGTTTTATGTGTGTGTGTAAGTGTGTCCTTTATGCGTTCATATACCATTCATCCGATTGCGATGAAACTTGCGTGAGTTGTTGCGTGCAGCGTGTTCCGATTCAACACGGAACTGTAAAAAGGGTTGCCTACCCACCCGCAATCGGCTTGAAATCTGCTCGCAGCGCGCTAGCGACGGGGCTGAGTTCGATTTCACTGATTGTCGCCTTCTTATGCAGCATTGCAAAGTATTTTGCTCTTTCAAAATATATTTACACAGGCTTCGCTGTAAGTTTGAACGATTTCTGTTTCAGAACTTGTTATTTTACGCTTCTGTTAATGGCTTTTGCGGAGCATTTCTATGAAATAAAATGTTATTTTACGACATACTGTAGTTTATTACAACACACTGTATTTTTGTGTTGTATTTTATTTATAACACAATTTATTGCTTTTTTAACCCAATACCACAAAACGAGATACAATTTGGAAATGATTTGTTACAAAAGTGAAAGCAGTCTTCGATGCGACTAAAAAAGTTAATTTATCACAGACGTTACATCTACTGCAAATGGACATTTACATAAGGTGTTCAAAGTGGCGTCCATCATTTTCCAAGCAGAGGGCCACTCGTCACATGAAGTTCTTCCTTGCGTTCGAAAACATCTGAGGAGTAATTTCCGCAAAGGCTTCGGTAATGACGAGCTCCATTTCTCCGGGTGTATGTGGTGATCTTAAAAATACTCTCGACCTGACGTAGCCCCAATTGAAGAAATCCAGGACGGTCAGATCACGTGAACGTGGTGGGAGTTCTATAAAGCCGCCAATTTCTATCCACCGGCCAGGAAACAAACGATTTAAAACTTCTCTCGCCAGTCTGGAGGAGTGCGCTGGATGACCATCTTGTTGAAAAAGCATGTTGTTCAACTCCGCCAACACAAAGTCCCTCATTTCTCTACTAGAAAGCGCTATAGTGTTCAAGGAGCTAAGATATCTAAACTCCTTGACTTTCATAGTGCTTCAAGGAACAACGAAATTCGACATTTGGGTGTCAAATAACAAAGCTTGCACCCGGCACCCGAGGCCATACGATATTATTATTATTATTATTATAACTACGCCAATGCAAAATCATCCAAGATGTCCTGGAGTATGAAGTAAGACTAAACTACCTGTGTTCGTCGTTCTATCATTTTACATTGTTACAGGTAAATGGTTCTGAAATAGAAATCGTTGAAACTTATTTTTAATTTAACTCAATTTTGTAATAAATAATTTCTAAATTGTTTCTCGTTTTGTGGTATTGGGTTAAAAAGCAATACATTGTGTTCTGAATAAAATACAACACAAACAAAATACATTGTCATATACTGTAATAAACTATGTTGTAAAATAAAATTTTATTTCATAGAAATGCTCTGCAAAAGCCATTAACAGAAGCGTAAAATAACAAGTTCTGAAACAGAAATCGTTCAAACTTATTGTGAAGCCTGTGTAAATATATTTTGAAACAGCAAAATACTTTGCAAAGCTGCATAAGAAGACGGCAATCAGTGAAATCGAACTCAGCCCCGTCGCTAGCGTGATGCGAGCAGATTTCAAGCCGATTGCGGATGGGTAGGCAACCCTTTTTACAGTTCCATATTGAATCGGAACACGCTGTACATTCCCGTGATAGTCTTTTACTTATTAAATCGATTTTACAATAGGTAGCGCACGAGTAGTTTCAACAAATGAGTGATGGCGCACGAATCGTTTCAACGAAGTGCCGTAGGCCTATACGTTCATATACCATTCATCCGATTGTGATTAAACTTTGGTGAGTTGTTGTGCACGCTCCCACGAATGTTTCTGAATTAGTAAATCTATTTTACAATACTTTAGAGGCAGATAACGGAAAGAAAACAATATATTGTGTATTCTAAAGCACTTCACAAATTTACAACGCCAACATTTTTTAAATTTTATTATTGGCATTGCAACGCATGCCGGGGGCAGCTTGTAAGGGATAAAAGAACAGTGTTATTATTACCATTGTATTTTGAAACTCCAAAACTGCTTGGCCGTGTCAATTTGTAAATATCTAGTCACATTCCCATTGCAGGTGATTGTTCTTGAGTTAAAATAGCCTAGAAAATTCATAATTTGTATTTTGAAACGCTAATAAAACTGCGAGGCCAGCTTGGCTCGAACAAACTGCAGATACCAAGTCACATTCACATTACAGGTGATTGTTCTGGAGCTCATTAAGCTCCTGGCAGTCGGTTTGTTTTGCGGTGCGGAATGTCTCGACTGAATTCCGATAGTGGTACAACGGACATTGAGGAACAAGGCCAAATACTGGCGTGCACTAGGTCTATGTGTCAGGCACCATAACTAATTTGTTAGCATGTTAGACTTCAGTCCGGTAGATCTCCGGCTCGATTCTCTGTCAGGCTGTGGTAGCCCTGAATTCGAAAGTAACTGTTCGTGAAGTCTTTATCAGCCATCATGGCGCACAGGAGACTGCGGACGTCAACTTGAAAGACCTGCGCCATGTCTCTACGGAGACCACGTCACACAATGCTACTATTGTATTGTACTGTATGGGAGACTCAGATAAATTCGTAATATTAAGGAATGTATGGTAAACATGATAATTTAAAGGAAAGTGTTTCAAAAAATTACTACATATTTGTGATATAAATTCAGTTCTTAAAATTTCATCGGGCATGGGTTGTGTAAATCACATTTAGAAAAAAAATTGAATTTACAGTAGTAGTCTACCGTAATTGTTTAGTGTTTATTGGGTGATACTAGGGCTAAATCAACGGTAGCTTGTCTAAATCCGCAATATGATAATAATATGCTTCATTACTACCACTACGACATCAACGAAATACATGAGATTTTATATACACTACAAAAGGCGGCTTCGGTGGCATAGTTGGTAGCATGCTGAGCTTCTATGCCCAAGATCGCGGGTTCAAATCCAGCCGAAGTCGTCAGATTTTTTAAGAGCGTTAAAAATCCCTCAGTATGCCTTCCTTCGGAGGGGAAGTAAAGCCGGCGGTCCCATGTCATATATTTATGGCATGTTAAAGAACCTTCCACTAATTACACCTGTGTGAAGCTAAATTGTATAGGTTAAGAATGTAAACAACGCTCTTAGGTTCCTACGTTCGTTGCCAAGAGCCGACTGCGGTGGCGTCTGGTAGCTAAGTTCTGAACTAGTAGTCGTTGACGGTGGCGTTTGGCGGCAAAAGTAGGAACTGTTGGAAAAATCCAAAGTCTGCAGTCCTTACTTGAATTTAAAAAAAACAGATAACACACACTAATGCAGTCATCACAATTAACACAGGTTATCAGACAGATTCTACACACACCCAAGGTACACGGGGCTACATGACCGCGTTGTCGCAGTCCCTAAACTTAAGAACCAACCAAACAAATAACACAGATTTTCACGATTTGACCACCAGGTGATAGCATTTGTCGTTTCAAAATGCATAGCTGAGGGAAATTAGATAGTTGGCTCAACACATCTGGTGAGGCGAACTCGTCTCTTGCACTGGGGTATCTCTGCACAGAAAGTACATTTCAAGTAGGCCTACTGCGAATTAGCCGTACAACGGAGTTAGCCAAGTCTCCCTAAACATTCCTCTTCCTACATGCATACGTACTCATTCTCTAAATCCGACGCTAGAACGTATTATTACTATTATTGTTTAAAAAAATATATGACTGACATCAAAACCGCATCAAATGAACTTCAAATTGGCAACAACAAAATATTTCGAGTAAACGAATGTAAATATTTAGGTGAATGGATTACAGCAAACTGTAACGAAAGGAAATCAATTGAATCGAGGCTTCAGAAAATAAAAACTGCTTTTCAATCAACAAAAACTATTTATAACAAAAAGAGTCTCTCCTGGAACTGCAAAATTCGCCACTATACAACTGTAATCAAACCTGAAGCTCTCTATGCTTCAGAGAGACTCAGATCAATCTCCAACACAAAACACTAATAAAACACCAAATAGAAGCGAAAGAACGTAAAATAATTAGAAAAGTCCTTGGACCAAGAACAAAAGATGGTGTACATTATCCAAAGCCTAATACAGAAATATACAAAAAAAACACAGACACACTGCGAATGCGAAGAATCCAATTTATGGGACACATAGAAAGAATGGACCCGAACAGACTGACACACAAAATACATACTTCCTTAAAGAACAAGGCTACTACACCGAATTGGTATACATTTACAGAAAAATACTTAAAGGAATTACGATCACCAAACGTACATGACCAGAAGGAAATCAGGAAAATGACTCAGACGCGGGGTTTCGAGGAAGAAGAGAAGAAGACTACACAGCATCAATGGTCAGAGCAACGGAAACAGACCCACTCGTTGCGAATGAAGGAATACTGGGCCAACAGGAGGGCTAGAAAGTGTTGATATCGCGTGGTCCTAAGCGACCCATTCGCGAATAATAATAATAAGAATAGTCTAATGTTATTGGTTTTACGTCCCTATTAACTACTGCGGCTTTGAGAGACTCCGAGGTGTTGGAATTTTACACCGAAGGGGATATTTTAGCGTGCCAGTATATCTACTGACACGGCTCCCTCGAATTTAAGTTCCCTCAAATGCCAACTGACTGCGCCAGGATTCGATTCTGCAACCTCGGGTTCAGCAGGCGAGAATGTTACCGCTGCGCCATGCTCGAAACATATCCACCCATAATTGATAACAAATTAACAGGATGAAATAGTCAGTCCAGTCACGTTTTCCAAAGTACGTTTAAACAAATTAACAAGACGATAGCACCATTCAGAAAGCTGTGACTAGACAATGTTCACGAGGTTCGTGCTGCCGTTGTTACATCTCATTTGGAGAGGTTTTTGGATATCACATTGGAGTGCGAATCGTATATCAAAGTATTCTAGATACCTACAACACTTTTGTAAGTATTATTCCTAATATTTGTGAACCTTACCGTAAGTTACGTGAAGTGGAAAATACACAACCTAAAACTCTGTTCTGATCAACCCAACATGGCCGCCGCTTCTGTTGATAGAGGTCGGCGTCTCTTAACGAACACAACGAATGATAAAACTTCTGACATATCAACCCACCAAGTACCAAACCAACCAATGAATTAGTATAATACTGTAAATAACCCTGATTTGAACAACAGTACATCTGGCACCCAAATGACAACTACAATAACTACCGGTACCAAAGAAACAAATCCAAGGTCAAGCTATTCTGCTATAGCTCAATCTCTCCCCTCCAAAGAACAAGCTATCGTAATTGAATCCCAAGATGGAATCAGTATCAAAGATTATGTGCTAGCTGTAGGAAAACTCACTAGCCCTAGCAACATTCGTTTTGTTTCACGAATATCGAATGGACGAATATGCATTTTTCTTTCTAGCAAGAACGTTGTTGAAGAGTTAATATTAGCAAACCCCAAGATCTTAATAAACAATGTATCTTTGGAAATACGACCACTCTTAACAAAAAACAAGCGAATTATATTATCAAACGTTTGTCCTGTAATACCCAACTATGTAATTGAAGAGGAATTGTTAAACATTGGTGTGAAAATCATGTCTAAAATTACCCCTATCAGAGCAGGCTTATCCATCCCAGGTTTTTCTCATATTTTGAGCTTTCGAAGACAAATTTACATCCAAAATGAAGACTTCGATAAACTCCCTGCATCTCTCCAAATTGAATACGATGACACTAACTACTCACCCACCTGCTTTATTTGTAAAACTGAGGGTCATTTGGCCAAAGACTGTCCTACTAACAACTCAGTTCCAAATGATCAACCAACCTCTCAGCACGACATTCATGAAATTGACAAACCTAACCTCTCCAAATTTCCTAAACTACAAGAGAAACCACAAACAACAGAGATAAATCCCAAAAATGCAACCAGTACTTCCGACCTTCCTCCAACAAATTCACATGATAAAACTTCATCAGCTATCCTAAACTTAACTCAAAACCAAGATTGTAATGGTATTTCTCTCTCCGAAATTCCAATAGAAAGAGCAGTGCCTGGACATAGTGAAACATGTCCTGCCTCAACAACTGGACATTTCCCTGGATTTAAAAGACCAATGTCACACGCCAGCAGTGAAAGAACTGACCAAAATATTTATAATAGCAACAGACCCAAAATCGACTCTTCTGAACAAATTGAGAATCACAAGGTAAATCACACTTCTAGGAAACCCAAGAAAGAACCACAAAAACCAACAATCAGCGATATGCTCCTTCCTGTGAAACAGGTTTTGGAAGCTGATCCATCACTAGCTCCTCTCAGTTACACACAACTCCAATCTTTTCTCGAAAATTCCCAAGGTGTCAAGGACGTAGTGGCAATTGCTTTCAATTACACCCAAGACATAAAAGGACTCGCTAAAGCCCTACAGGAACTATACCCCTACTACACCGATAAAAGCATTAAAAACAGAAGCTCTCGGATAGTGAAGAAATTACTGAAGTTCGTCAACCTAAGCGAAGACCAAATGGATAACAATGTTTCTCTAGACTATTCTAGCAATGACTAATCTCTCCCTCAATAATAATGGAAATGGATCTTTTGCTATTCCTTATCATACTTATGGCAACAACACTACTCCAATGGAATATCAACAGCTATCGATCCCAGTTAGAATTCCTACAACTCCTAATAAATAAACACCAACCACCCATTATCTGTCTCCAAGAGTCCAACTTTCGGAACGATTTTGCTGCTAATCTAAGACTTTACAATGTGTATCATAAAAACAGAACTAATGCAAGTCATGCAAGTGAAGGAGTAGCTACCTATGTCAAAAAATATATATACCTTAAATAAATTTCTTTAAACTCCAATTTGGAAGCTGTAGCCGTCTCATTGCATCTACCTCCCTCTCTGTGTATCTGCAATATTTATATACCAAACAGTTATCTATTTCACGGAGATGATCTACGAAATCTTATCCGTGAGCTACCTAAACCATTCATTCTAGTAGGCGACTTCAACAGCCATAACACGTTATGGGGCAGTCATCACTCCGATGCAAGAGGGAAGGAGATAGAAAAGATACTAGATGAATTTGACCTAATTCTAATGAATTCAACTGCTCCAACTCGTTTCGATATTGCTCATGGAACCTATAGTAGCATAGACCTAACTATCTGCACTCCGGAGATAGCAACTGGTTTTGACTGGTCTGTCTATTCGACGCTCCAAGAAAATAGTGACCACTTCCCCATACTGATCAATAACGACAACGCTTCAATCAACGCCCCGATACCCCCAAACCCTTAAATGGGACTTAAATAAAGCAAATTGGACGCAGTTCAATCATATAGTCAACAACCATTTAATTGGCCTAACCCATCCACATGACTTCCCTTCCAAACACATCAATGATATTGTTCAAGATTTTACAGAAGCAATAGTTAAATCTGCAAACCTTAGTGTTCCGAAAATAAAGATAAACCCGTGTAAGAAGACAGTACCTTGGTGGAACGACGCATGCAAGGAAGCTCTAAAGAATAAAAACCATGCTTTCTATGCCTTTAAGAGAAAACCAACTCCTGAAAATAAAGCCCAATTTCAGAAATGTAGAGCAATCGCCCGAAAAGAAATTAAAGATAGCAAAAAGAACTCGTGGCTGACATTTGTTTCCTCACTAAATTCTCAAACTCCACAAAAAGAAGTATGGAATAAAATCAAACGTGTAAATGGTAAATATAACCAGTTCCATATTACTTCTCTCAGAAACCCGAATGATGGATCCTTCATAACCAACCCTCAAAACATTGCTGATAAATTAGCTGACACATTCTCCGAGATTTCTAGTGACCACAATTATGACCAACATTTTCTCCATATAAAGAAAACCAGCGAACCTCTTGATCTAAAAAGAACCTCCTCCGACTCCAATTCTAATTTAAATGAACCTTTTCAATTACAGGACATGATTATTGAACTTGACAAATGTGGCAAACCAAGCCCTGGCCCAGATACGGTCCCTTATGAGTTCCTAAGACAGCTCCCACTAAACGCATTAAATTATCTTCTGGCTATTTTCAACTACATATGGACCTCTCAGACGTTCCCTGATCAATGGCGCAGAGCCATTGTTGTTCCAACACTCAAGCCAGGGAAGGATAACTCAATTGCAGAAAATTACCGTCCAATCGCTTTAACAAATGCAATGTGCAAATTAATGGAGAAAATTGTTAACAGGAGATTACGATGGTATCTTGAACATATAAACTTTTTTAGTGATGTACAAAGTGGATTTCGTAAAGGACGTTCAACTGTCGATACTCTCATAAGTTTGGAATCTGAAATTAGGGAAGCTTTCCTAAACAACCATCACCTCATAGCAGTTAGTATAGATATTGAAAAGGCATATGACATGGTGTTCAAAGACCATGTACTTAAATCATTGATGGAATATAACATTTCAGGAAATATGCTCTATTTCATCTACAACTTCCTCAAAGATCGTAGAATTCAAGTTCAGACAAATGGCATTTTGTCACAGGAAGTTACAATCGACAATGGAGTCCCTCAAGGATCAGTTATCAGTGTTACTTTATCCCTGGTCGCAATAAACGGAATTGTATCCAACATCCACTTGCCAGTAAAGGCTTGTCTTTTTGCCGACGATTTGACCATATTCTGTGCTGGAAGAAATAGTTCAACTACTCAACAACTACTTCAAGAATCACTTGAAAATATTCAACAATGGGCCAAGATTACTGGATTCAAGTTCTCCAAAACAAAGTCCAAATGCATAGTATTCTCTAAAAACAAACACTCTGTACCAGATCCCGAGCTCAACATAAACAATCATAAAATTGAGACAGTATCTACTCTTAAAATCCTGGGAATTCTGTTTGATAGTAAATTAAGTTGGATTCCATACCTGAAAAATCTCAAGGATGAGTGTCTACGACGGATTAATTTAATGAAGATTCTCGCAGCAAAAAACTGGGGAGCAGACTATCAAGTGCTCATGAATACTTATAGATCAATTATTAGGGCCAAATTAGATTATGGCAGTATAGTATACAACTCTGCAACAGCGTCTTCCCTCAAGATCCTTGATTCTATCCAGTCAGCTGCTCTTCGAATTGCTCTGGGAACTCTCCGCACCAGTCCAGTAACCAGTATGCAAATAGAAGCCAATGAACCACCTCTTGCAATTAGACGTCAACAACTAAGTTTATCATATGCACTCAAAGTATCAACTATGACTAAATCACGCATTAAGTCGTAGTTTTCCCTACTAACAGCCACACAAGAACAAACACTGAATCAAGACGACAACTATCGCCCTTCAATGTCAGAATATCCAAGTTCCTTGAAGAATTAAACCTAAATATTCCTTCCATACTACTCTCAGACCATTCTCTTGATATCCCACCATGGACAATTACCTTACCAACAGTCAACTTCGAACTGAACAACTTGGTTAAAAACCAAACTGACAGATCACAGTACCATCGATTATTTCTTGAAATCTCCAATAGATACCCAATGCACAGTGCTATTTATACTGATGGTTCGAAATATGACGAAAGAAACGGTTGTGGGATAATTTATCTTGACCATACCATGCTTTTTCGACTTCCTGAATCTTTCACTGTCTATTCTAATGAACTCTTTGCTCTTAAACAGGCCATGAAATACATTTTGAATACAGCCAGCTGCAACAATTCATTTATTATTTACTCCGATTCACGAAGTGCATTATACGCAATAGCGAATCTTATCTTCGACAAACGTCCTTGTACAAGAAATTCAACTGATATTCCATAAAGTGGTGAAGCAAGGTAAACAAGTCATATTTGTGTGGGTACCCTCTCACAGAGGCATTCATGGCAATGAATCTACCGATCAAGCAGCTAAAGAAGCCACACTTGTACCTTTATGTGATCCTACAATAGCTACACCTCATACTGACATCATTTCCTACGTCAAAAGAAAAGTATTCCAACAGTGGAAGAATCATTGGCTTAGAACTTCTACCAGTAAACTCCATGAAATATTATCAGGAACCACAGAACAATATATCCATCATAAACTTTCCAGGCAAGATCAAGTTCTAATATCACGAATAAGAATAGGTCATACCAACATCACCCACAGCTACCTCCTCGAGAAGAAACAATCCCCTATCTGCTCAACATGTAACAGCGTATTTACTGTGCAGCTCATAATCTCAGACTGTGCTCTCTACCACCACTGGCGCCAGCACTACAGCATTCCCAAGAAGATTTGTGAGGCCTTCTCATCTCTTTCACAGCTCAAAAAACTCATCAAGTTTTTCAAAGACTCGGAACTTTATTTCAAAATCTGATTGATCAACTCATAGTAGTGGGACTTTTTCTTTATTTCTAGTGTTCATTTTATGATTTTATAGTGTATTCAATTCAATGTATTGTATGTATTGTATTGTATAATGTAAATCTACAGTGAAAGTCGCAATAAGACTTTCCAAGTTAAAGCGACTATAAATTAATCTAATAAAAGAAAATAAAAAAAGACGATAGCACAAGTGAGAACTGTCGTGTCCAGCCCGCATAACAGTAAATCCGGGCGAGTGGTTTATGCACATGCGAGATTTCTCGCACAGGTCTCCTAGGCTTTTCTATTTTTAATTTATTGTGAGATTTAGGAATATTCATCTTAGCACATGATTCAGTAAACTGCTGGTTTACAATCGTATATCTATGGAGTCAGCCCCCTCCAAAAAAGAAACCTAGATACGCACCTGCCCATATCAAGCAGTTGGCTTATGAAAACACGCACGGATTGAATGAGTGCTGTAGAATGCAAGGAGAGAATACACTTGTTATTCGTATTTCTAATTGGGATCATTGCCCTATCCAAAAGGTTAACAAGCTCTTGAAAAGAATTTAAACGGCTAAAACAAGAGGAATTTTCAGCGATTCTGATGTGCGCGTATATTTAACGCAAACGTTACAGTTTAACAACTGAAATAGTCTTGAACCATTACATCGTTCTTTTATTGCGCATATCCAACCGTGATTGTTCTGTATCTTGACTGTGAAATTGAACATTTTCTTCTTTATTTTTCACCCATTAGTTTTCCTAGTTGATGGCTGTTCCGTAGCTTGACTGGCTAACTACTAAATAGGCCAGGGGTTTCCAAAACTGCTTTGGAACAGAAATTCCCTTTTCTGATACTTAAAAATGTATATGAAGACGATTGATGTGGGAGCAGAAAAAGTCGACTTCTTCCAACAAATGTAGAAAGCGATAAGAAAAATAGTACCTTATGTAAGATTTTCTCTCTAGTTCGTAATTTTAGTTGTTCGCGTTGAAAATGTGTAACTGTAGCAGTAGTATAGAGTACCTTAGTTGATTCAATACATAGATGATCATTGAAATATATGATTAGGCCTATTTGGAGGATAATTTGTACAAATCGAAGAAACTACGGACGTTAACGTGCAAAGCCGTAGGGACAGTCTATCTCCGAAATCGAAAGAAGTGTGCTTTTGAGCCCCATTGACGGCCGTCTTTGAAATGGCTTTCCATTTTCAACTCCAGAATAATACCGGGACGGTACTTTCATTCAACTCTCATGAACTCCTCTGACAAGGTTGGTGTCTGGAAGGGTATTCAGTCATAAAAACCATTTTCAGAAGAGAAATACTGTTTATTTCTAGACTGGTTTGAAACTCTACATCCTCCCTGTCTTGAGTTAATCGTTTCATCTCTACGTAGCAGCTTGCCACGGTGGGTGAGTGGTCAACGTGTCGGTCTACTAACCCCAAGCTTGCAGGTTCGCTCCTGGCCGTGGTAAGTGATTTTTGAAAGGTGGCAAAAATACGACACGCATGTCATACGATGTCGGCATGTCAAAGAACCCATTTGAATACAGTAGGCCGTGTTCATAATGGCAAAATTAATCTCGGGAGTTTCCGCCAACACAAATTTCCTCATTTCTCTACTAGAGAGCGCTATAGTGTTCAAGGAGCTTAGATATCTAACCTCCTTGACTTTCATAGTGCTTCAAGGAATAACGAAATTCGGCATGCAAGCTACCCTCTGGGTGTCAAATAACAAAGCTTGCACCTGGCACCCGAGGCCATACGATATTATTATTATTATTATCTCTACGTAGCTACCACACTTTACATCCGAGACAATATTTAACGGCTGGCTGCGTGGCTCAGCGGTAACGTTCTCTCTTGCTGGGCCCAAGGTTGTAGGATAGAATCCTGGCGAAGTCAGCTGGCATTTGAGGGTGCGCAAATTTGAGGGAGCCGTGTCAGTAGATTTTCTGGCACGTTAAAGATCCCCTTCGGGGCAAAATTCCAGCACCCCGGCGTCTCTAAAAGCCACAGTAGTTAAAAGGGACGTAAAACCAATAACATTATTATTAATCTGTTTAACATATTCTAGCCTTGGTCTACCCCAACAGTTCTTGTCCTCATCCCTTCTATCCATAACTAAGTTTTCTATTCCTGGGTGCCTTAGTATGTGACCTGTCAATTTATCTCTTCATTAGCACTCGTCAGAAACATCTCTACTCTCATATTTGTCTTACCTCTTCATGTATTACTTTATCTACCCATTTAATCTTCATCATTCTTCTGTAACACCGCATTTCAAATGATTCTATTCTCCCCTTTTATCTGCACTAACAGTCCAAGATTCACTCGTAGACTATAGTGTGTCACATTCCAGACAAAAGTTTTCTAAGACGATTTTCCAATGCCCAAATCTATATTTCATGTCAACAGATTTGTTTCCTATAGAAAAGTTTTCCTCACCTGCGAGTAGTTTAAACAAATGCGTAATGGCGATGCGTTCATATACAATTCATCCGATTGCGATCACATTTTGGTGAGTTGTTGTGCACAGTCCCGGAAAAGTTATAGGCGTAGTAAATCCAATTTACAATAGATGGCGCGCGAGTAGCTTCAACAAAATGCCGTGCGTTTGTTTCAAGAAAGTCCCACATGCGTTCATATACCATTCATCCCATTGCAATGAAACTTGGGTGTGATGTTCTGTACACTTCAGGTATGGTTTCTGGCTTAGTAAATCCACTTAACAATAGGTAGCGCACGATTAGATTCAACAAATGAGCGACGACGGGCGAAGCGTTTCAACAAAGTCCTGTATCCGTTCACATACCATTCGTCCGATAGCGATGAAACTTGGGTGAGAGGTTGTGTACACTTCAGACAAGGTTTCTGGCTTAGTAAATCCACTTTACTACGTTTTATGTCTTCTTTGCTTCGTCCATCATTTCTCCTCCCATGTTCGGTAGCAGTAGTCGCTTACTTCCCTTAGCTTTTCACCTGCCAATTCGATGTAAATAGGGGTTTCTGATTTCTTACGGCTGCATACCATTATTGTTACACATGTATTGATTTTCATCATGAATTCCTTCTTCAAAACTCAGCCCAGAAATATTTTATAGGCTTGCCACTATTAAATGGCACACTGGAAGAGACAATCAAATAATCTCAAACCTCCGACACGATTCTCTATCACTATTGAAGTATAAATCCCCCCTCATCCCCGATATCGTAACGTGTTGTTGTTGTTGTTTCTTATGGCTAGCCCGGATTCCAATCCATCAGCTTTCTTGCGTCCCAATAGAGTTGTGTGAGGTTTCCTGAAGATCTAGCAGTCACATCAAATTTGTTGCAATGTAGCAGGTGCCCCTTATCCATTTTACTTCCAGGTTCATGACAAAGTGTGCATTTTTCAGATCTCAGGATGTTGATTCGTTTCAGATGAGCTGCAAGGCAGTAATGGCCAGTGTTAAGTCTGAAGAAGTTTACAGCTTCTCTTCTTGGTGTTAATTTATATTGATCCCATTTAGCATCAATGTCCTTCCATAATTTGGTTTCTGCTGTTTTCTTTGCCATTTCTTCATACCTGTTTTTGATAGTATTTTTCAAAATCCTTTTTGCTGACATAAAATCAGTCTGACTGACAGGTTGTTGAAGTGTGGTACCTTTTTTCTGCTAATCTGTCTGCCTCTTCATTACTGCTATTCCAACATGAGAAGGGATCCACTGCAATGAGATCTGTTTGTGAAGTCTTTGAAGGGCTTTTATCATACAAAAAATGTATTTCAGTTCTTTATTTTGAGGCTTATAATTTGACGAGACGGCTTGGAGGCTGCTTTTGAATCTGTAATGATAACACATCGTAACGTATCTGGGGATAAAACGTAGCCAGTCCTGGTCACAAGGGAAATCTTCCCAGAAAATCATAAAGATCGGTGGATCGTTTAGGCACTAATCCCAGATAAACCAACAAACAGAAAATTTACTTTATATAGAGAGATCAGTGTTCGAAACGAAACTGTGCAACGAGAGAAAAAAAAAAAGAAGCTAGCAGTTTTGCGAGATCGTTAATCTCGCGATCATGAGCCACTGGACCTCCATTTTATGTGAAATCCAAATCACAGGAAGTGACATTTCACATTCGAAAATCTCACATGAATTAACCGGGAATCAAACCCGCTCCGCCTTGGGAGAGGCAAGCAGCTTGACCACTGCACCATCACGTCTTTCCCCAATTGCGCAATACAAATGGATGCGAAATTGTTTAAAGAGTACTATATTATAATGGTGAATATACAAACGCATCTGGTTTTGGAATGCACCTGGTAGATGCTTAAGGGCAGATGAACTCGCTGTTCCGCCCCTTTAAAACAAGAATAACGAACACTTGTTTGATACACATCCTCCTTTGAAAATCGCGACGATACACACACAGAAAAAATGGCTTCACAGTCGGAAGGAGTCTAGTTTTGGGAAATGTCCAGTCTCGAGCTATTTTTGCTCATTTTATTCCGCTGCATTTCACGTCACACTCGTTACATTGTTTATCTGCTCTCTTGATGTTCCGGAAAACAACCCGTCATTGAGAATGACCCAATTCTCGGTTTTAAGTATAGACAAGAATTTGGCACTTGTAACTCGGACTTAATATCTTAGATCTTTCCTTGTTGAGGGGCAGATGACCTCGCTGTTCCGCAATAACAAACTAAATGTGTTGTTTCATTTACGGACTTGGACATCGTGGTCATTTCAGCTCGTGTACTTTGGATGTATATAAGTCAGTCTAATAACCTGCGTTATTGTGGTGTCTATAGTAGTGGGTGTATTTATATTTGGGGCTGGGATTGGGAAAGCCTTATGTAAGGAATCAACTCGGCATTCTCCTAGAGAAGAAATGGAAAACCAAGATGGATGAGGGGGGAATCATTTTCCACTTCTTCTCTGTTCTGTCTCACGAGACTGAGTTGACCTCGTTCCAGTCCTCAGTCCAGAATTACATTTCTCGGACTTCAGGAGTGACAGCCAAGAATGCTAGCCATTACACCACAAGGTGGTCAAGAAAGTAGCAACCAAGATCTACCACACAACTATTGTTATCCCTTTTTACTATCACTTTCTCTACACTTGACATCTCTCGAAGTTTTCCGCAAAGACCATCTATTAGCCTGTCTCTAGTAAGCCATTTGTCTTTCAGTGTTGTCGGGTGAAATACTTTACTAGAATGGCACACAGCCTTAGTAGAGTGCCCAGTGCTATGCAAACTCGTAGATAAATACAGTAGCCTATACTGTAATATGACGTAGCACCATAACAATGCCATAGTTTCGTGGACTACGGAGTTGCGGAGGTGTTGGAAATATTGAAACCAACTTAATTCTGGAAGTAAACATTACTTCAAGTTTTGTTGCAGGTAATATTTAACAGGGTAAAGAGAGGTTCACCATCAAACTTAAGCAACAGGTATGTGCATTATTCGACAGATTTAGACCAAAAACCCACTAATGCAATCTTTCCTTGTGCAACTTTAGACATTTTGAAACCACGTTCCGCTTTCTCATTCGAACATGTATAGTTCCGTCAAACAGTGCACAAAATCTTGAGACGAAACATTTCATAAAGAAGTAAAATCTTCATACATTAGACATATGGGATTACGAGAGTGCTAAGTGGCTAAAATAAACAAAGGCGAGATGGGGTAGCTGTCAAACGGCTTGCCTCTCACCAAGAAGGACCGAGTTCGATTACCGGTTAAATCATGTGAGAATTTTGAAGTGAAACGTCAGGTCCGGTGGTTTACACGTAAAAAGGAGATCCGTGGCGCATGATAGCGATATTTACGGTCACAAAACGAATAAAAATGACTTTAAACTAACTGTAAACGCAAGCGACCAGTATTACAGTGTTTCTTATAAAAGTCACTTTGTCGTCCTATTCATACCCACAGGCACTTTCATTGTTAAAGAAATACATAACAAATCTTATTCGGAACAGAATTTATGGTCGGAAATATAATATATTTATATATTATATAAACAGTCTATTTAAACTTTCCTGATAGAAAATATAAAACCAAACTATAGGAGTAATTTAATACATAGCAATACATTGTAATTAATTTTAATTTAGATCAAAATAGTACTTTGCTCTAAAATACTACTTTACTCATTAAATGTTATTCGTCAGATGCTATTATTGAAAAATTCATGAAACGAACCGAACGTCGCCATTTTTGAATTCACTAATAAAATTAATAGGCCTACGTATCAACTTAACCTTGAAGCGCCTTCAACTGTCTGTAAGAAATAACTTATTAAATGATTTTAATAATACCCAAACATTTATTTATTTATCGTATGGCTTTTAGTGCCGAGTGTCCAAGGACATGAACGGCTCGACAGAGGCTGTAGCTGCTTCAAGCGTACACCCACAGGGTGAGCTACAAGTTCAGTTCAATTTCAAGTAGTTCCATCTTTCGCTACCAGATGTCACTGATACCTAGTGGTGAACGTTGGAACTTTGATAGAGCGTTCCATAAAAATCTAATCTAGAAATTTAGCTTCACACAACTTTAGTCTGTGGAAGGATCTTTCACATGCCATAAATCTACGACTTGGGACCGCTGGCTTTACTTCCCCTCCGAAGGAAGGCATACTGAAGGATTTTAACGCTCTTAAAAAATCCGACGTCTTCGGCCGGGTTTGAACCCGCTATCTGGGGCACAGCAGTTCAACATGCTACCAACTACGCCACCGAAGCCGCTTACCCAAACATTGATAAAGGAATATGTGCTTATTAGCACAAACTGGTCAAAAATGCAAAATAATGCTAAATGCAACTATTCCCCTTCGCCATAAAGTAAAATTGTGTTATTGGGCATTAGTTTAATGTTAAAAGAAAAATATATGGCATGTAATTCTCCCCCTAATCATCATTAGTATATTTTTTAGTCTAACTCAGTTTACGTTCGAAGCTTCCAATCATTTTTATTATATTATTATTTTACAAGCCAGGGTGAAAATTATTAATAAACTGGCAAGTTATGTATAGCTAGAGCTCCCTCTCATTAGGTGTGGGTCTGGGTATAAGACCACAAAATTGTCCATAAATTCTTCAATAGTAGGTGGTTGACAGCTGGTACACGTCCAAATAGCAAACTGAAAATCTTGACAATGTAAGAGAATCATTATCAACACTAAGTAAACCCGTGTAGCTCACCGGCCTGTGTAAGTCTTTGGAATTGACATCACTTGTGACTTTTATATCAACAATACCATTACAAAACTTCTTGGCTGAGTAGGGAATCGAACCTGGGCCTCTGGGTTGGTAGCCGACAATGATAGCCACATTATAAACACTAAAATGAAAACAAATCGGTTAAGTACCGAGTGCCAAAGCATAGTCAAGAAATCGGTTCTTTGCAGCTTAGTTACAGAACTGACAGATTTTAAAATGAACTAGGAGACATTACAGTGAATTCTCTTATGCAATTTTAACATGTGCCATGTTCTGCACTAAGTAAAGAAGTTATCTAGTGGTACATGCAAGCCCATTCCTACACTCCCCTCTTAATAAGAACGCGTTAGGGCAGTTGACCCCAATGTTCCACCACTTACAACAACCACCACTATCACTGGCAAATGAAAATATAGATTCATTTATTGCCATACACTGCAAAACATTAGGATGATAAAGTCACAAGTGTACATTTACAAATCTATGGAATAAAAGTGACATACGGTTAAAATACATTAGTGTTTCACAGCTTATTTTCAGTGCCTCTCGTCTTGATTAGCATGTAAGGAATATCATACTCTCACTCTCTTTATCCAAATTTTGCAGACTTTATTTTATTGTACTGTATATTTTCTGGAATTATTGCATATTTTGGTCAATTTCACGGCAAATTTTCTAAGTCTAGTTTTGCCGAACAAACTTAAAAACTGTATGGCTAAACATGTTTTCCTCTTTTGTAGGGTTCAGTGGCTGTCAAAGACGGGGAGTCCTGGCTGCAAGATTGAACGCACTGAGTTTCGCAACTGGGAATTCCTTGCCAGACAAGACTTCAAAGGTTTCAGTATTCGATTTTGAACAACTGCCAATGGACCAAGATTGTGTACACAAAACTTCGCAAAACATTCTTCACTATTGTCGTTTCTTACGGAGTAGAACAAGTTGTTGGTGAATTCCACTGCACTTAATCGTGTGCCAGCTATTCCATCATAGGGTCAAAAGAAAAACAATCGTTCGTTCCAGTGTTTGTGCTTCAGTTGATACTGAAATGGTTAAGTGGTTATGGATCATACAGTTTCCATCCAAAAACTAAAAGACATATATATATAGAGACCACTTCTTAATCATATTCTGTATTTTGTTATAATTTATTTAGACTTAGTTTTGATCACATATTTCAAATTATATTTTGTGTAAATTGTGTGGGCTTCAATGTTATTTCGTCAAATGCCAAAATAAAGAGTAATTGTTAAGACATGGCGTACCGATTTCTTTTCCTAATACAGTAAACAATCCGTGTTAATGTGGACAATAGACTTCACTCGATAGCTCTTCCTCCGGAGCGACATCACTCGCTCACTCTGTTTACAATATCAGTATGCATGTCACTCAGCTTTTCACATTCATCAGCCACTCAAGAATGTTTTTTTTTTCAGTTTGATGCCCATCCACCCTTTTCAAACCTATCTGATAGTTAGTTATTGTTGTTTTAAGGGGCGGAACTACCAGGTCATCTGCCCCTCCTAACACAGATTAGAGAATACATAATGGAGAGCGGTAATCCTTACAAAAAGGAATTTAGAACGAAAATACTCACAAAAGGAATAGATTAAAAAAATACGCACAAAATGTAGGTTAGGTTCATAATACGTAGGCCTACAAAATGCAATGTAGAGTCGAAATACCTACAAAATGCAATTGATATTCAAAATACTTACAAAATGCAAATGAGATTGGAAATACGTACAAAATGCAATTGAGGTTCAAAATGCTTACAAAATGCAATTGAAATTGAAAATGCACAATGCAATTCAGTTTTAAAAAACTCTCTTTTCAGATCCAAAATACTCACCAAGTGCAATTGAAATTCAAAATGCTTACAAAATGTAATTGAGATTGAAAATGCTTACAAAATGTACGGTAGATTCAAACTACTCATTTGGATGGACAATACTAACAAAATGCAATTTAGATTGAAAGTAATTTAGATTCAAGATACCCACAAAATGCAATTGAGAATCAAAATACTTGTAAAATGCTCACCCTACAAAATGCAATTTAGATTGAAAATACTTGCAAAAAGCGGTTTAGGTTGAAAATACTTACCTATCTGACATTTCAAATTTCTTCTCTATAGAACAACACATTTATGCTTATCTTCCATGTCTTGCTACTAGGAACTGTAGTCACAATAAGCGATGTCATACTGAAAAGCTCTCACGACAACGACTAACCAGACAATTGGCAGCCTACCTGAGATGTGGTAAATACAATCAACAATCATCACCGCCATTTAAAACTGTAAGCTTTCACCGAGCAAGAATGTTTTGGAATTAGTACAGAACAAGAGTTCTTATTCTTTTCTTAGAACCACGGGCGGATAAACCGCAAACCAGATAATCCATGACCCAGGTAATTGAGAGTTTTCTATATCTTGATTATATTAAGGGACCTAAAGTTAAACACATCCTATATAATAGTCTCTTTCGATTAATGCTAAACTTCGACATTATTTCTCCGTCGTTAAGCCAGAAGCAACATAATATGAAAGTGAAACTTTATTTAAACTTAACACCCGATCAACAACTGACAAACTACAGAAGGTTGATAGACGGATTCTTCGGACAATAATCAATAACAAACACCAGATTGAGGGCCAGTGGAGACATTTGCCCAATTCAATACTTTACAAGGAAAATCAATCTATCATTGACAAGATGCGAAAACGAAGGATTGCATTTTTTGGACACATATCCAGCTTGCCAAATATTAGACTCCTGAAGCAACTTTTTGAGTACTTTTGGAACTCTCTCTTGTTCTCTCCTCAACCTGGCGGTTGGTGGGTAGCATGAATGTCTTCGTCCAAAGGTCTTCTATCCTGAGCCCGCTGTTTGATCAGGTGGTACGGACATCTTCCTCCGATGTCATCAAAGAACTCTGCTCTTGGTCGTCTTCTTCCTGCCTTGCCTTCCAGTTTCCCATTACATTATTTAAATGACTCATGGTGGTTCCGTATTGATATGTTAGAATAGTTATTAACAAGAAATGAACACCTGCCTGAATCAATACTATACAGATAAAATTAATTATTTAACTTGTTTACAGTACATGTTTCGGTGATTATTTATATTTTATCCCCTTCATCACCTGTTGAAAAAACAAAAAACAAAGCGTAGCACAGTAATAAGATACGTATTTAAAACCTAATATGGTGAACCATAAAATTTAGGGTATAAGAATAGAATAAAATGAAGAGAAACAGATGGTGACGGTGATCAGCTGCTCATGAGCAGAAGTAATAATGCTTCCCAAGTACTTGAAAAGATTTACTTGAGCCAATCTTTCTCCTTCCAACCATACATTACTGTTCTGACTACCATCTCGACTACATTTCATTATCTAGGTTTTTGTTTTGTTAATCTTCATTTTACATTTTACTCTTAGATGATCATTTAATTCATGTAATGCAATTTCTAGTTTTTTGTCATCATCTGCTATGATGGCAATGTCATCTGCAAAACGCATTGTTTGGTACAATTCACCGTTTATTTTTATTCCATGTGTGCATATTGCTGAAAATTCTTTTATTGCTTCTTCTACATACACATTGAAGAGCAGAGGTGAAAGGCTGCACCCTTCTTACTCCTTTTCCTATTTCGCGGCCATTTGTTCCTTTCCAATAAGTGCTGTCTGGTTCTTGTACAACTGGTAAATGATTTTCCGATCTCTGTAGTCCACGTTAAAGTTTTTAAGGACTTTGAACATAATGTTCCAATTTACATTATCAAAAGCTTTTTCTATGTCAATGAAAGCAATGAGGATGTTCTTATTGATTCTTATGGCCTTTTTCAATAATTGTTCTCAGACTCAGGATTGCCTCCCTCGTTCCTCTATTTCTTCTGAACCCGAATTGGTCTTCTGGGAGATTTTCTTCAATTCCCTTCTCCATGCGGTGGTAAACAATTCTTGTGAGTATTTTGGAGGCATGAGTTGTCAGGCTTATAGTTCTGTAATCTGGACATTTCTGTGTATGGTTACTTTTGGAACAGTAAAACAAAAATCACATGGTTTAAAGAAATACAAATGGATTTAGACGAATTGAAAATTACTAAGCATCAAATTGATCATAGAGAGGAGAAACGGCTTCTGAATAACAAATACACTCGAGTAACATTCAAAATTTCACAGCATAAACAATATGTTATATCTGCAGAAGAACGGGCTGCAAGATCTTCCAGAATGAAGAAGTACTGGGAAAGAAAAAAATTATCAAGAATTAAGAACTGTACTTAGTATTTGAAGACTTTGTATATGTTTGATTTTTGGTGCTCCAATGTGGGCGTAAACGGTGTAAATCTATATATATATAAATCAATGTAACGTGATAGTTTGTCTGTGGGTATGTATGTCTCCTATGCGTTCATATACCATTTGTCCGATTGCGATGAAACTTGGGTGAGATGTTGAGTACACTCCAAGGAAGGTTTCTGACTTAGTAAATCCATTTTACAATAGGTAGCGCACGCGTAGATTCAACAAATGAGCGACGATGCGCGAAGCATTTCAACAAAGTCCCGTATGTGTTCATATACCATTCGTCCGATAACGATGAAACTTGGGTGAGATGTTGTGTACACTTACGTGAAGGTTTCAAAATTAGTGAATACATTTCACAGTAGATAGCGCACAAGTAGATTCAACAAATGAGCGACGACACGCAATGCGTTTCAACAAAGTCCCGTATGCATTCATATACCATTCGTCCGATAGCTATGAAACTTGCGTAAAATGTTGTGTACACTGCAGGGAAATTTTCTGGCTTAGTACATCCACTTTACAATAGGCAGCGCACGAGTAGATTCAACAAATGAGCTACGACGCGCGAAGCATTTCAACAAAGTCACGTTTGCGTTCATATACCATTCGTCCGATAGCGATGAAACTAGGCTGAGATTTTGTGTGCACTCCAGGGAAGGTTTCTAGCTTAGTAAATCCCTTTAAAATAGGTAGAGCACGAGTAGAATCAACAAATGAGCAACGGCGCGCGAAGCGTTTCAACAAAGTCCCATATAATTTCATATACCATTCATCCGATAGCGATGAAACTTGGGTGAGATGTTGTGTACACTCCAGGGAAGGTTTCTGGCTTAGTACATACATTTTACAATAGGTATCGCACCAGTAGATTCAACAAATGAGCGATGACACGCGAAGCGTTTCAACAAAGTCCCGTATAAAGTCATATACCAGTCGTCTGATAGTGATAAATGTTTGGTGAATTGTTGTGTACACTCCAGGAAAGGTTTCTGGCTAAATAAATCCATTTTACAATACGAAGCGCACGTTTATATTCAACAAATGAGTGACTACGCGCGAAGCGTTTCGACAACGTCCCGTATACGTTCACATGCCATTCATCCGATTGCGATGAAACTTGGGTGAGATGTTGTGTACACTCCAGGGAAGGTTTCTGGCTGAGTACATCCATATTACAATATGTAGCGCAAGAGTAGAATCAACAAATGAGCGACGACACGCGAAGCGTTTCAACCAAGTCCCGTATGCATTCATGTACCATTCGTCCGTAGCTATGAAACTTGGGTGAGATGTTGTGTACACGTCATGGACAATTTCTGGCTTAGTAAATCCACTATACAATATGCAGCGCACAAGTTGATTCAACAAATGAGGGACGACGCGCGAAGCGTTTCAAGAAAGTCATAAGGTCATATTGTGTCCAACTCTAGGAATGGGTATTCCAAGATTCAGACACCTATATATCAAGGGAAAGGCTACAGCCGCTTTTGAAAGTTGAGATATTTGAATATCGCGCTACATTGCTTCTCGAAGCAATTGGAAAGAATATACCGCTAAGAGCATGTCAAGTGACGTAGCGAGTAATAGCAGAGGTCGAGGCTATTTATTGATTAAATAGTTAGCCATGGAGTAGAGACTTGAGACTTGGATCAGATTACTGGCACGGCCAAATGAAAGAGAATGCAATTAGTATCAAGTAAATCGGACCAGGGATACCAGAGATATGAGGATTTCTAGATTTCAGCGTGATGACGCGTGACCCTGACAGTTTTGAATAAAAGCCGGCTGGCACAGGCATCAATAGCTCACTTCGACACAAGCACTTGCCTAGCAAGATGCTACTACGCTGAGCCAAGGCACATGGTTGCCGGATCTACGCAGAAGTTATTTTCAAAGTTGTGATAGTCACAAAAGTGCTGCGCTACGAGTGGAACTTAGTAAGTTTCCGGCAAGGAGAATCACTAAGGTGATTGATATTTTCTACAGACACTGGTGAAATATTTTTATTTTCACATGGACATATGCTAGACTTTGTCTAGAATTAATACTTTGTCAAAGTCCAGTAATAACCTAATATTTGGATATTTAAATCCATTTTAGTCAGTTTTCATATTTGTAACTTGATAACCACTCCGATCTATCAGTACATTGAAGACCAGTCTATCACGGTGGTGTTCATTAGCCAACGCAGGGAAACTACATGTTGCTTCGCGCATGGTAGATGGTGTGAAGCCATGCCCAGGGAACGATCTTCAGAACAGCCGTTGATTGGTTAGACTGTCAGTGTTTTCTTGTACTGAAAAGATTACCGTGAGTTATGTTACAACTGACATATCTGAGAATAGATCACTTAGATCTGACCCCATTTAAGCAAACTGTTATGGAGTTAACAGAAGCCAATATTAAAATGGATCAACAGTTACTTCAAACGTCAAGAGATATTACCACTATGTCTTGCTAGACAGATTGTGGGAATATAATGGCGGCCGATACAAGGATTATACATGCTTGTCCGATTGGGCATGTCTATGGATAAATCTGGTACAAACCAGGTTCACTACGCTTCAAGACCATCAAGAAATGTAAGCCACATTTGAATTATATTATGCCTAGCTAATTGGAACAAACTATTTTTCGGCAGATGACCAACACATTTATTTTTCTTCGTATTTAAATCTTGCAATGATTTACGCAAGACATATTAGAGTTATTCTGAGTATTTTCAGCACTCAGAACAGTTTAGGATCGATGACCGAGCATATCGAGCATTTATTTGAATATTTCATATTTTTGGGAAATCACGGTAATCAGCCGATGTAACTGTAAAAGTTAATAATTATTTTTGTTGAGGAATGGATATTTTTTCCATATTCGAAGGTTCGAACATGTGGATTCTCACATAATGAGATGATAATTAAATATATTTAAAATAATATGAATAATAATAATAATAATCCACTGATAATAATAATAATTTTCATAATTTTTCTAAATAATTCTTGGATATTATATTTTCTAATAATCATATGTATTGAGAGAGAGCCTATGAAGTAGTTAATCATTTCTAGTTTGGAACAGGAGATTTTCCGAAGGAGAGTGGTTAGCGCAAGCCCGCATTCAACCAACATGACAGTTCTGGTTGAACAGTTAATATTTGCAATGAGCAAAGTATATTTTTCAGATAACACGGAGAGGCATGAAACGGGAAGCAAATGATATTTGTATCAAATAGGATATTTTTGTATTTATATAAAATCATGACATAAATACACTAGAAAGTGAAATAAAGATTTTCATAAGTATGGTAAATTCACGGGTTGAACTGAATGGTAAAATAAAATAAACTTGTAAGTTTATTAATCTTCCAGTGTTGATAACAAGCAGAGGCTTGATTTATTGTATAAATTTTGGGAAGAAAATTTATGTGTGTGGAGTAGTTGAAATGCCATTCCCAGGTGCGCATGTTTAAGTCGCAGGAATGAGGAGATTTTTCGAGCATCAATCAAATAGCAGGTTCGATGGCTCAGGTTTATAGAAGGAGTATTGGAACTACACATTTCGTCGTATGAATGACCCGAAGGTTATTTCTTAGAAACCATCAGTTCTTATTTCAACCTTGTTTACGGATTCCATTTAGACTTTGATTTTGCTAGAACCCGGATTTGTCATGATAGTAGATTATTCTTCTTCAGAGGAAGACCTTTGCCGTTGTTGTTGTAATATTGTGTTCTTACACAAATGATAGAATGGGTCACTGCCAATTAAAAAATAATTCTATAACCACGAATAATTTGAAGGATGTTTTCAATCCTAGTGCCATGAACTAAATGAATTTATTATGAAGCTACAATTATTATTTCCGCATTCTGTCGAAGAATTGCAAGTTGTGAAAGTTGCTAAAATGGCCATGAATATAAATATTTTTCATAATAATGATTCCAAGTGGAAAATCAAATAGTTGAATGGTTCAACAATTTATTGATCAAGTTGATGATTCAGAAATCATGTATTTTGTTAGGAACTTGAAGTTCATAATCGAGTCACTTCTCGAAATGTTTAATGTCAGAAGAACAATTACTTTTTGTTGTGCTTCGCACAGTTCTTCGATGCTATGCTCAATGGTCAAATACTTTTCAGATGTTATTAATATGTGTAAATAATTTGTGTTGATTCAGAAATAATAATATTTTTTGACAATATTTTTTGAAACTGGAAAAATAAGTGAAAGTTAAAAATTCTATGAACATTTATTCTACGAGTGTTAATATTATGTAAAAATTTCAAACAGTGAACTACGATATTTCCAGTAGAGACAATTAAATTTGAACTGGATTTAATCACAAATAAATGAATATAATTTTGGAACACAGTCTACAGGACTAATAATCAGACTTGTGTTTCCAAAGCTAATTGTCAAATGTGTTTGGAAAATTTCTGTATATTGTGTAAATAGGAGTGTGGGTCGCCACACGTGAATGATGCTGTTTTGAGCATTTTTGCAGTCAATTTTAAATTCAAAATAAAATGAGATAATTTTACATGATGTGTTATGCCCAGTTGAATCTCCTTCTATCCTTATTGTTGCATTGAGCCAAAAATCAGTAAAGCATTTTTTTCATTTGATGTCGTTTTTGCGATTAGCTTTAACCCATCTGGCGCTCCGGGATATTTTGACTCTCGTGCTGACTGATTATTGGCAAAATGCATATGTGGTCGTGCGGACTCCGGTCTAAACGGGCACAATATACCATTCTGCCGTTAGCGGTGAAACTTGGGTGAAATATGGTGGACACTCCAAGGAAGGTTTCTGGCTTAGTAAATACATTTCTCAGTAGGTAGCACACGAGTAGATTCGACAAATGAACGACGACATGCGGAGCCTTTCAATACAGTCCCCTATGTCTTCATATCCCATTAGTCCGATAGCGATGAAACTTGGGTGAGATGTTGTGGACACTTACGTGACGATGTCTAACTTAGTAAATACATTTTACAGTAGGTAGCGCACGAGTGGATTCAACAAATGAGTGACGGAGCGCAAATCGTTTAAACAAAATCAGGTATGCGTTCATATACTATTCATCCGATTGCGATGAAACATTGATCAGTTATTGTGTACCCGCCAGGGAAGGGGACTTAGTAAATCCATTTCACAATAAGTAGCGCAAGAGTAGATGCAACAAATGGGTGACGACGCGCGAAGCGTTTCAACAAAATCCCCTATTGCGTTCATATAACATTCTTCGATTGCGATGAAACCCTGATGAGTTATTGTGTACACTCCAGGGAAGGGCTTCGACTTAGTAATACATTTCTCAATAGGTAGCGCACGAGTAGATTCAACAAATGAGTGACAGCGCACGAATCGTTTAAACAAAACCCCGTATACGTGCACATACAATTCATCCGATTGCGATGAATCATTGATGAGTTATTGTGTACACGCCAGGGAAGGGTTTCGACTTAGTAAATCCATTTCACAACAGGTAGCGTACGAGTAGATTCAACAAATGAGTGACAGCGATGAAACTTTTGAAAGTTGTTGTGCACGCTTCCACGAATGGTTCTAAATTAGAAAATCCATTTTACGATAGCTTAGAGGCAGTTAACATGGTGTGTATCCAAAAGCACTTCAAGAAACAGAATTTCAACGCCAACACTTTCTTTGATTGGCATTGCAACGCATGACGGGTACAGCTTGTAAATAATAAATAAATAATAGCTATTTTGTCCCCATAACAACATAATGGACATGAGACCTGCACAATCTTGAAGAAGGCTGGTAGTAGACTGCAAAGTGCAGAAATGAAATTTCTAAGGACAATTGTTCAGAAATCAAGAAGGGACAAGGTCAGAAATGAAAGTATAAGGGAAGCAGCACAGATACAGGAATCTCTTCTAGGAAAAATTGAAAGTTCGAGGTTGAAGTGGTTTAGACATGTAAAAAGAATGGCACCCAACAGAATAGCAAAAGTAAGGCTGGAGAAAACAGTTAAAAGCACTCAACCCAGAGGAAGACCTAGAATTAGATGGCTTGATACAGTCAAACAAAACAAAACTAGTACCGGTAGAGAAATAGATTGGACAGAGATTGAGAAGACCAAGATATATCTGGATCGACAAAGATGGAAGAGGCTCATAAATCACACCCGGGAAACTGGAGTTGTTCTGCAATAACGATGATTATGATGATCACTCACCTTACTTTAACCACTAAAAAAGCAACTTACTTATTCTTGGAAGAATTTTTTTGGCCGAGATCATCCTGCAAACATAATTATTTATTTTTGTAATAGTCGTAAAATCACACTGTAATAAGATAACAGAAGATCAATAATTATAGATGGCATAACCTTTGCCAACCATATACAATAATATTAGTCCAGTCAAAAAATGCTCAAACAAGGGTATAGAGGGAAATGTTTGGAACGCAATTTTTGACTTCGTAACTTTGTTTGGACTAGTTAGGAGGTGATCATATCAAAAGTCCCCGCCCGTAGCCTTTGAGCTGGGGGGGGGGGGGGCGTTGAAGGGCCCATTTTTCAGTTTTTCGCTTAAATCTCGGAAACTATGTGTCCTAGCGAAATGACTATTCTATACAAAATGAAAGCTGATTACATTTTCTACAAGTTTTACTCATTAGAGAGTTTCGATATCTTGTATAGCTTTCAAGTCATCCTCTCTTAGTCAGTAATTTCGGAAAAAAAATATTTTTGCCTCAAAGTTTTTGCTCTTTTTGACCAGATAACTCTTCAACTATGCACCCAAAAATAAAATGCCGGCCAGAAGGTTGCAGAACATTAAATTCCCTTCAATAATATATATAACTTCACTATTTTATCTATTTTCCTTCGAATGTTAAAACCCATTCGCACCGACTTACGCGCTGAATACGTATCGGCGGCCCGGGACAAGCCCGCCAAAACAACGATACAGCTGACATTGCCTAGCTCACCAATTGGTTTCATAAATTTCCTCCCTTTCCAGAGACCAGTGATATCATATCTATCGCGACAGGAGTTGTTGGAGATAGAGCGATGACCTGGTACAATGCTGTTGCAGTTGGTAAGCAAGCAAAGGCTAAAATGGTCAATTCAGCATTTTCTAACATAAAATTGTCTTGAAAAGATCGAGCTCTTCCCCTGTCGACAGTGAGCTCATCGATCAAAATCAACGACGAAAAGATTCCTGTGGACCCAATATTGCTATTCCGACGTATATCCATCCGCAAATAAACAGACGAAGATATAAAAGCTGTACATGGAATACGAATTAGCCCTGTTCCCAATAGCCCTATTCAGCGAGAGTGGGAAGAGGAAATCGGTAAGTCAGCGCTGTACAAACTATTCAACACTACGACCAAGGATGTACGTTTCGCACAGTTATTCATCGTATTTGACGGAGGGCTCCTTCTCCATAAAGTAATTTGGCAAAGAGGTTCCAAGATATCGACAATCTGCGAGAGCTACATCCATTTTATCACAAATAACTACCACGGAAGGAGATGTACTGTAGTCTTTTAAGGCTATTCCTCATCAACTTCAAGCATGAAAGTAGCAGAGCAGCAAAGGCGCTATCGACTCAGCAAGTATGCTGACATCCATTTCACCGAAGATACCGAGATAAACGTCAAACAATATGATTTTCTGTCGAACAAGTTCAACAAAAGCAGGCTCATCAACATGCTTAAGGTGAAGCTTGAGGACAATGGGATCAGGACCCTTCAAGCAGAAAGTGATGCGGACGTACCGATCGTGGATACGGCTGTGGAAATGTCCGAAACAACAGCTGCCGGTATTGTGGGTGAAGCTGTCTACCTCATAGTCCTCTTGATGGATAAAGCGGATGCGCATAAAGACATTATTTTCATGAAGCCTGAACGTCCCAAGAGCTTCAGCAACAAGGTTTCAAGGACGTGCTGTTTTTGCACGCCTTTACAGGATGCGACACAACATCTTCCGCATTTCGAAAAAGCAAGGTCGCATTTGCGAAGTTGTATCTGAAATCGCCAGAGGTCGAGAAAGCAGCAGCGGTCTTTTCAAACCCTTCCTCCGCCACCGTCCAAGTACAAAAGGCAGGTGAAACCTGCATCTTGAAGTGGTGGGGGGATCCAGCGAAAGAGGTCTCCCTCAATGCCTACCAGGTACAAGTCATTCTTGAAATCGGTGGCCACCATCAAGTCTGTTATCTCTTGTCTTCCTCCCATTGAGGGAGCTGTAAAACAGCATTACCTCCGAACATTCCACCAAGTTCAGCTGTGGCTGGGAAATGACCTGCCTCCTCAGATGTATGGGTGGGAGATTGAGAACAACTGCCTGGTCCCAGTGCACAGTGAGTTAGCAGCTGCACCGGAGGATATCCTGAAAATGATTTTCTGCCGATGCACGAAAGACTGTGCTAGTGCGAAATTTGGCTGAAAAAAAAGCAAGCCTCAAATGTTCATCAGCATGCCAAAATTGCCAAGGGAACTGCCTGAATCGGGTCCCTCAAGCTGACTCCGAAGATGAAGAAGAACAGGAGGATCCTCTGACCTTTTCCCTAAAGGGGTCCGATGGAGAAGATATTGGGGAAAAAGAAGATGAAAACGAAGAAGGGATGAAGGTCCTTCTCACACCAAGGGAGAAAAAAATTGACTCAATGGTACCTACCGTTGTAATGTTTTATGTTAATTCAATAATCTTCGTTTTAATTTAATGGTTGTGATTTATAGAACTATTCCAATGCCTTATAGACACTCATATATGCTCACACATGGTCATAGCAACATATTTTCCCATTAAAGTGTGAGGAACCTGGTCAGCGGGCCCACAAGTACATACACTGCTCAAAAAAATTAGAGGGACAATATTTGAAACACCTGCATTATTTTGCCAGGAATGGGTGGAGTGAAACAGATATATTATCTGGGAAATGAAACCTTTATTTAACGGAAATGTACATATCCCGTGCATGTAGTAGCACACATGTTGGTGCTAGACCAGAAATGCAACACAATGTCGTCAACCAAAGTGGCGAGTCCTTCCATGAACAAAGAGAAACAGTTCAATATCTGCTAAACCCTCCATGTGCCCGTATAACTTTCTCACATCTTCGTGACATGCTCCTGACAAGTTTGCGAACAGTTTATTGTGGAATTTTGTCCCACTCCTCCATAAGGGCCTCTGCAAGTTGTTCCAGAGTCTGGGGCTACAAGACGGCCCTGAAGTTGTCTGTCGAGCATATCTCATAAATGCTGAATGGGATTGAGGTCAGGAATCAACGCTGGCCAGTCGAATGTTTGAATCGCGATGTCGTGTAGAGTTTCCATGCTGGCTGCTGCTGACTGAGTTCTCCCATTGTCGAGTTTCAGGATAAACTGGGGACCCATTACAACTTATTGCAATGGGCATAACATGACCTAGTACAATCTCGTTGATGTACCTCTGAGCATAAAGTCAGCCTCTGATTATCTGAAGGTCCAATCGGCCATCAATTGTGATACCACCCCAGACCATGACAGAGCCGCGGCCAAAGCTGTCTCTTTCCCGGACTGCTGCTTCATAATAACGTTCACCACCACGACGGTAGACACGTATACGCCCGTCGCACCGTGTTAGGCGAAAGCGGAACTCATCTGTAAACAATACATTGCGCCAGTGACGCAGCTGCCAGTTCCTATGGTCCTCAGCAAATCGAAGTCGCTCTCTCCTGTGCCGAGCAGTTAATCGTGGGTCCTGATGAGGTCGTCTTGGGTCTTAAACCTGCCTCTCGGAGTATGTTGCGCATTGTTTGGTCACTGACACTGCTACCAGTTGCTGCTCTTAGATCATTTTGCAGGTCCCGGGCAGTCGCCGTACGCCGGCGGGGAGAATAATTCACCACATATCGGTCGTCTCTGGCCGTTGTTTTTCGTTTTCTCCGTTGCCCTGGCTTCCGTGTGTATGAAGCAGTTTCACAAAATCGTTTCCAAACCCTCCCAACAACAGATGAAGCCACATTAAGCTCCGTAGACACTGCACGAATAGTCCAACCTTACTGCAGTATTGCCACTGCCCGAACACGTTCTGTCTCATTCAGTTGCCTCATTTCGACTAATGCAAGGTACACCAAGTGGATAGTAACTTACTCTTCACCTATACGCACTCGAGGACTGGTTGCGGCATTGCTCGTCCATTTCACTCTGTGGTATAGCACGATACATGGTGTCTACTGCCACTAAGCCGTGGCTTTCCAAAGAAATGTGGAGGTGTCCTCGCATTCTTAAAACATGTCGGAAGAATACGGGCAACAGTATATATCGTAACCAGGGACTACGTACATGGTACACGCGATCAAATTTCTGTCCCTCTAATTGTTTTGAGCAGTGTATATTATAAAATTAGTATATGTGCTATTTAGACGTCCAGTACTCACTATGTGTACATATTGGTGCGTATTTAAGCCACTACGTTGACTGGGAAAGGTGAACAATTGAAAGATTCATTAGTCGACAGTTGTCGCAAAACTTCAGATATCAAGCTCAACATTGAAATTGCTTTAACATTTGAAGGAAAATAGATAAAACAGTAAAGTTATATATATTATTGAAGGGAATTTAATGTTCCACAGCCCTCTGGCCGGCATTTAATTTTTGGGTGCATAGTTGAAGAGTTATCCGGTCAAATAAAGCAAAATATTTGAGGCATTTTTTTTTTCTTTCAAAATTACTGATTTTCAAGAGCGGATGACGCGAAAACTATACAAGAGATCGAAACACTTGACTGAATAAAACTTGTAGCAAATTAAATCAGCTTTCATTTTGTATAGTCATTTCGCTAGAACACATAGTTTCCGAGATTTGAGCGAAAAAACAAAAAATGCGACCTTCAACCCCCCTCCGGCTCAAAGGCTACGGGCGGGGACTTTTGATATGTTCACCTCCTAACTACTCCAAACAAAGTGACGAAGTCAAAAATTGTGTTCCAAACATTTCCCTCTATACATTTTCGTTGCCTGGACTATATGCAGTAAATAGAATACGCAATGAGGTATTATTTATTATTTAGCGTATGGCTTTTTGTGCCGGGAGTGTACGAGGACATGTTCAGCTCGCCAGAGGCTGTATCTGCTTCAATGCGGACACTCATGGGGTGAGCTACAAAATCCGTTCAATTTCAAGTAGTTCCAACTTTCGCTACCAGATGTCACTGACACCTAGTAGTGAACGTTGGAAATTTGATACAGCGTTTCAAGTAAATCGAACCCACATTTGAGCTTCACACAAGTTTAATTAGTGGAAGATTCTTTTACATGCCATTAATCTATGCCATGGAACCGCCGGCTTTACTTCCCCTCCGAAGGAAGGCATACTGAAGGATTTTAACGCTCATAAAAAATCTGACGACTTCGGCCGTGTTTGAACCCACAATCTTGCGCATGCTACCGACTACGCAACCGAAGCCGCTTATGCAATAAGGTTAAAATGTATAACTAATCTTCAATAGGCATTCAATTATAGGTTACCTTATTGTATTGTTAGGAAAATGGACAGCTTCATATACTGGTCGTCTATTTATGTTTTAATTTCTACAATTTCCTCCGAATTTCCATCGGAAGACCCCTACATGATTGGAAATAGGTTAAGACGCAACACTTCAAGGCTTCCATTTGGGAAAACAACATCCATTCCAAAAAGACCATTCATCCAACATTAAGAATAGCTGCATATGGACATATAAGTTTTATCAAGTAACATTTTAGATACATTTAAAGGAATACAATATCATTTCAATTAACATTTTACAAATTCAAGTTAAAGCAAGGCGGTTTTGGTGTTGTAGTTGGTAGCATGCTGAGCTTCTAAGCCCAAGGTAACGGGTTCAAACCTGGCCGAAGTCATCGGATTTTTATAGCGTTAAAAATCTCTCAGTATGCCTTCCTTCGGAGAGGAAGTAAAGCCGGCGGTCCCATGTCATAGATGTATGGCATGATAAAGAACCTTCCACTAATTACACTTGTGTGAAGCTAAATTATAGGTTAGATTTGACTACCATTCTTAGGTTCCAACGTTTGTCACCAGGAGCAGACTGTGGTGGCATCTAGTAACCAAGTTCAGAACTAGTTGGTCGTTGATGGTGGCGTTTGGTAGCGAAAATAGGAACTACTTGAAAATTAAATGTCTGCTGTCCTTGCTTGAATTAAAAACAGATAACACACACTAATACAGCCATCACAATTAACACCGGTTATCAGACAGATTCTACACACACCCAAAGTACACGGGGCAACATGACCGCGTTGTTGCAGCCCCTAAACTGAGGAACCAACCAAGTTAAAGCAAACATTTGTAACAGACCGGGATTTTTGACTAATTTTATCAGGTATTTTTCCTTGGTTATTATTGGAATTATTTAATATGTAGATCAATTTTGTTTTTAGTTTGAACTCTTTTCCATGACATTCTTTTCCAACATAGTAATAATTTACTAACATTCTTCTATTATTGAATTTTATTACTTAGAATTAATGTCTTATTAGTTGTGATTTTTAAAATAATGCTTTGCAAATTATAGTAATTTCACAGGTATCCAATATTCAGAGACATGGGAAATTGCAACAGTAATAAATGCTAATTTTACTTTAGTCTCAATTCTTCTTTCATTTGTTGACCATTACGACTATACAGTGTGGTCCACCAGCCCCTTATTTTTTTTGGAGGAAGGCAACCCAACTAACGCGTATATCACAGTCATCCTAAAAACATTAGTACCTGCTCCTTTACGTCCATTGTACAACTTTACCGTTGAGTACATCCTCGCGAATATCGTAGAAATCAATTGTGGCAGTGTTCTTTCAATGACCTCAAATATAATGCATGATTGAAACGATCAGAGCTCCGAATAACACCTTCTTACGTTTGGACAGGAAGTGTCTACGAATAGATTCAATGCGTGCCAGCGATACACCATGGTTCTTGGTAGCTATGGTGGCTAAATCAAGAATTGCTAGAGTAGCGTCAACGAAGTTGCATTGTAGTAGACCTAGGTTCGAACCTTAACTCGTACATTTTTTATGGCTTAATGTCGTTTATTGTGGATGTATTATGGACGCATATCTACCTGTTCCAACGAGTGATTTTTACTTGGTCCTCAAAAGGACCGTACTTATCCGATGGTACGCAGCCAGATTGGACGACGACATAATGATCTGTAGAACGAAAGCAAGTTATCTTGTATATTCAAGGTAGCAAGTGTTCGAAATTGTGACCACCTTTGTTTATAGGAAAACTCCGACTCAGACGACTCACATAACAAATAGATTTGTTATGTGGGTAGGCTCACGAATAAATACATCAGACCGAAACTATAATTTCTTTCAACGGCGTCTGTGCGAAAAGCAATTGCTATACACATACAGTAATAGTTAGTTAGTGAGGTTTTAAGGGGCGGAATTACGAGGTCATCTGCCCCAAACATACAGTAAATACAGATAATTATAACATTAATGGTTTTACGTCCCTTTTAACTGCTCTGGCTTTTAGATAGGCCGGGGTGCCGGAATTTTACTCCGAAGGGGATCTTCAACGTGCCAGTAAATATACTGACACGGCTCCCTCGCATTTGCGCACCCTAAAATGCCCGCTGACTGCGCCAGGATACGAACCAGCAACCTTGGGCACAGCAAGCGAGAACGTTACCGCTGAGCCTCGCAGCAAGGCAGTAATTACGGAACGTGTCATATTATTATTCTGGGATAAATATTGAACTATTAAAATTCTAATTATCACGAATAGTCGCCTCCGTTGCGTAGTGGTCAGCGTGATTAGCTGCCACCCCGAACGTCCTGGGTTCGATTCCCGGCTCTGCCACGAAATTTGAAAAGTGGTATGAGGACTGGAACGGGGTCTACTCAGCCTAGGGTGGTCCAAATGAGTAGAGGGGTTTCGATTACCACCTCAGCCATCCTCGAAGTGGTTTTCCGTGGTTTCCCACTTCGTCTTCGGGAAAATGCCGGGATGGTACTGCCCCCGTAAATTGAATTATATTGAGACCACGGTGGCTGTATTGGCAAATATGAAGAAAGTTATGGCTGTCATAGTTGTGACGTGGATATTCATGACGTAGGCACGGATGACGCAGACTTCATGCAAGTAGGCTGATTGAGCTGAGATTCTTGGTGACGTCATGATTTTGTTCGAGAAAGATCTGAGATTTACGACGCAGTCGCAGGAAACGTGGAATTGTGCTGAGGAAGAAGTTACGCTATTGGAGGAGAGACTCGAACCAATGAACGATAGTTTGGAGGGAGACGGAGATGACTGAAACTACAATATTTAATTACTTTTGGCATGCAGAATTGTGGAAATCCATTTTCAGTTATGGCATTGATTTGGAATTTTGAAGAAATTAATTTTGAGTTTTTGAAATTTGAAAATCCGTCAAGTATAGCCAAAGTTAGAACTTCTAGCGACGACGGAGGAACAAGCTATGGAAGGGATGGATACGCCCCTTAAGAAGTTGATAAAAGGTCTTGCACAGCAGAGAGAAGCTCTCATGTCTCATATGTCAGATATCTCATATCTCATTTTCTCGTGTCTTATAGTCGTTTTCGAGTGATTCAGTGAAGCAAGTCGTCTTTAGCGTGTGTGGTAAAGCCCACCGCATCGAACGAGCACGGAGCAGTGCAGCAGTACCATTTTACGGTTTTGAAACTAGGCGAAGTTGAAACGCACACATTAAAGAGTCTACAAGATAATATATCAAGAGTTGACTAATGCCTGTATGCTAATTCTATTGTGCAGTACAGTATTAAAGTGTGTAGTAAAGTTGAACATTTTTACGATTATAATTTGGAAGATATTGGCATTTTAAGACGGCAGACAAAAGTGATTTTCTCGCCACCTGAGAAGCACTTTTATAACACCACATTCTACGCTACGGCTGACACGTGTATTGTAACCGTGATACTACATATTGCATTTGGTGATACAACGCTACATTCTAATATGCAACAATATAATCAGGCAGTACTTTCAACTATGATTACAACAGAAGTGGAGATGGAAGGCTAAACCTTTAATGCAATTGGGACATATATCAATGGAGTGAAATAGCAGCATGGAACTTCGTTAATCGTCATTCTACACAAACGAGCATGTAGTGAACATCCAACTACACTCATGCATCGTAGTCCAACGCTGAATTATATCAAATGGCAGTGGAAATATTTTCATACTCCACAATTATGAAGATTTCTGCGGAAATAATTGCAATAAACTTCATGACGAATTTCTACCAGAACTTCAGGGAACTATCAAGAGAGGCCAGGGTGGACCCGGCTCACAAAGAAGAGTTTTGCCAGAACTTCAGGGAACTATCAAGAGAGGCCAGGGTGGACCCGGCTCACAAAGAAGAGTTTTGCCAGAGGGATGTCTATCGTCTACACGGAGCAGTGCAATTTCCGGAGGAGGAAGCAGTTCTATTCTCCGAGGGCACTGGTTCCAGGTTCGAGGTCGGAGCACATCTTTACGTTGGTGAAATGGAACCATCAGCAGTCTTCTTTGGAAATTTTCCTCTGGAACTTCAATCAACAGATAAGGTAGTCGTGAACGTTTCTTGTTTTATTTGAGCCATTTAGCGATGTCTGAGCAACCATTTTTCCCATATTTCTGTCCCATATATATTTTGCCCCATATTCTTGCTTGATATTTCTGTACTCAGTACACTTCGTTGATTTATGCCGTTTTCGACGATTTATTAAGACATTTTTATGTCATTGGCATATTTAATTAATTTTGGATCAGTTGAGACTGATTTATATTGATTCTTTCAGTAATTTGCATATTTTTGTAGTCACGATTTGACTGTAAAGTTAACGATTTTCTTTGGCAGATTTGAATTCAGACAGCGTGTCACTTTATTAAAGTAATTCTATTCAGTATATTACTTTGACCAATTTTCTGTCATCATCAAGAAAGAAGAATAATTAAAAGATTTTAGAGCGTTAAAATCTATTACTGTATCGACGATCTTGGAAATACTAGTCGTTATATGGACATGATTGCAACATTGACATTTATCGTCAGTTCTGAAATACCATTGCATTATAGACAATTTTATGAAATATGAACTTTGATTTAATTTATTGAATACACTATAGTAATGAACATTTGATAGGAGTTTTTCTCAATTCTAGATTGGAACAATAATGTTTGCATTCCAAAGTCTAATTGTATTCTATTCGATTATTTATGCAGTTTAGATGAACTTTGATTGAAGATAGTATTTTTATACTACGATACTTTGAAGATATTAATCTCAATTTCGATAGACCAGAGAGGCGTGTCTAATCGTATTTGCTATTAAATTTATTTGTGATTGGCAAATTTTTACTTCATATCGATTCATGAATGAAACCCACGAAGGTTAAATATAGTAACAGTTTTGAAACAATTAATGAATATAAGAATTTTTAAGGAGGAACTATGGATGTATAATCGTTAGTTCAGTGGACGTGTAAAAGTCGCTGATGAATAATGCCCTTGAATAAATGAAGGAGGTTCCCACAGTAATAAGGATGAAGTTAATGAATTTATAAGTGGAGGTTTTTTGTATGTATTGTGGAAGATTTTTATGCCATATATAGTGAGATATATGATGAATTCTGGGCCTATTTTTGTGCAGTTTTGTGCGTTTGAGCGAGGTATTTTTCCGCTGAGTGTATTGTCCAGGTCCTTTGAAAATTAATCATGTGAAGTCACTGTTATAATTAACAAGAGTGTTTAAATAATTTGAGATAACGATTTTGAATGGAGGTTACCGTCACAAATAATAATAATTATTATTAAACCTTATTAAACCTGAATATAACATTTAAATATAACTAACCTTCATTGGTCGATTATATCAACACGATTTGAGTAATTATCAACCGGATAAACGTGTGGTTTAATGTATTTCTAAAATAAATTATAAATGTTGTAAATAATTATGTAAAAATCTTTAATAATAATGTGGAACGAAAGGGATTAATAGAGGCGTGTATAAATTTTTCAATTGTCGTTTGACAATATTATAAACAATTTAAATCGTTATAAACAATTAATGAGATTTTGTTATTAATATTTAGCGTTTTGTTATACTCTAAACAACGCTAATTAAACATGTGGATTATATAATTAAACAAGTTTTGGGATTATTAGAGTAATCCAGTGATATTTGGATGGAGCATTTAAAAGATTTGCGTGATAATATTTGAGTTGAGTTGAGGACATTTAAAGTATTTTGAGAAGGAGCTAGGCTCTGATGTAACTAGCACATGCTAACGTTGGCTGGACAGGTGAGTCCATTTGACGAGGTTGGCATGCGACATGATGCAGGGTGTATCGCAGCTGGCCAGACAACTGGTTGTTAGAGGCCAAGGTCGACTACATAGTAGCCTTGCGGCTATAAATAATAGTGTGATGTTTATTAAAAGGAAAACAATTGCTATATGTCTCGTCCCAATTCCCTTATCCATTCCAAGTGTATTATTATAATTACGTTCTTTTGAGCTAGAAAGCTAAAATTTTGTATGCAAAGTCTAAAAGTCCTACAGGAGGACATGATTATATTGACAATGGCTTCTGATCGCCACGTATTTTTTGTTGTTGTTGAATTTTTGTCATATTATTCCTTTATGTGAAATAAATTATTGTACAGTTTAAAGTTTCTTGTTTCCGTCTTGGTTCATTTTAAATATCATGGTGGAGGTTATTGTGAGGGCATACTTTTAAGTGATCCAGTTGACAACCCAGACCCGAGATTAATTTGAAGAGGTAAGTAAAGGTAAGTATGAACCCCCGTATATTTTGGTGTGTTCCACAATAATTTCTTGCTAACTACTGTGCTCTAATCTCGATAGTATCTGTCAGTGCCATTTTCATTGATGTAGCTGTGCCGGTGCGATTGATTATTGGCAATCCGATTGAGGGGGCGGATATCTGACAGCCTACTATCCGGATTATCGGGGACAGTACCTACTGTAAGGCCACGGCCGCTCCTTCCCTCTTCCTAGCCTATCCATCCCAATCTTCCATCCCTCATGAGGCCCCTGTTCGCTTTGCAGGTGAGGCCGCCTGGGCGAAGTGCTGATCACACCTCCCCCGTTGTATCCATCCCGACCAGATGTTCCAAGCTCCAGGACACTGCCCATAGAGGCGGTAGTGGTGAGTTCCCTCGCTGAGTCCGTGGGAACCACCAACCTAGAGGGTAAATTGACTAAATAAAAAATAAAAATAAACTAATTATCACGAATAGAGTCGCCTCCGTTGCGTAGTGGTCAGCGTGATTAGCTGCCACCCCGGACGTCCTGGGTTCGATTCCCGACTCTGCCACGAAATTTGAAAAGTGTTATGAAGACTGGGACGGGGTCTACTCAGCTTCGGGTGGTCCAAATGAGTAGAGGGGCTTCGATTCCCACCTCAGCCAACCTCTAAGTGGTTTTCCGTGGTCTCCCACTTCGCCTTCGTGCAAATGCCGGGATGTTACCTACCGTACGGCCACGGACGCCTCCTTCCCTCTTCCTTGCCTATCCCTCCCTTTCCATCCCTCAAGAGGACCCTGTTCGCTTTGCAGGTAAGGCCACCTGGGCAAGTGCTGATCCCATCTCCCCAGGTGTATCCCCCAGACGAGATGTTTCAAGCTCCAGGACACTGCCCGTAGAGGCGGTTATGATGGGATCCCTCGCTGAACCCGTGGGAATACCCAACCTGGAGGGTAAAATCGACTCAAAAAATAATTATAACAAACAGTATCCATTAATGGCTTTGAACAGTATTTAGGGAAAATAACCATTTAAATGAGACAAGACAATAACTTTCCCTATCGTTTTCGTAGATAATGTGAACAAAACCAAGTTGAAATCTTGCTGTAGGAGGTTGGAAGGGTATAATAAAATAGTTAAAAAGAATTTTTAAAATCTGCCGTTGGATAGTCTTGAAACCGGGATCTTCGATAGAGCGAGCGGGGGCAATAACACTTGCACACATTTCCAACACATTTTGGAGGTTTTTGTTGCGCTTCTTATTAACGCGTATGGTAAAATATTCAATTATTACAGTTAGATCTTAAATATTGATTGGAATGTATTCATTCAGTACCTGGCATGTTTTCTAATTTACTTAAAGCGAGTTTCGCGACCGCTTTGCGTTAATAAGGCGAATGAACTGCAAATAATGCCCTCAAACGACAGCCCTTCGGTTTTATTTCATACAACTTAGCGTACAAAATGCTAGCGTGTGATACACTTCGGTCATACAAGCAGGTGTACTGACGAAGAGAACAGAATCATACAGGATTTTGTACCAGCGATCACAGCAGCTTCTTTGCCAGCGAGTGTTGTGTGATACGGGCCTAAAGATATGCTAAGACTTTTTGTTAATATTTAATAACAAAACAAGATGTTCGGTAAAGAACGTATAGCGTACTTTCTCCTAACTGCATGGGTATTGTTATAACTCTTTGTCCTTTTCAAGGAGTGTAATTGAATGTTGGTTGTAGTAGCTTCTTGAAATACAACGTGCTATACGGATATTATACATGAATATGAGGTGCCCTTTGCTAGTGCTACCTCTGTAAAAAAAACATTCAATTCGGTTTCACCGTGTTTGAATTGATATAGGGAATCGATTTGCACACATACATGGCCGCTATCTGCAAACTATTGGGCTGATGACCTTGTAGTTCAGTCAAAAGATGCTTCCCACAAAAAGGTATGTTTTTGAAAAATTTGGTAGAGATCAAATGATTAGCTTGGTCGTAATTTGATTTTAGCTTTTAACATTTGGGTGGCCGCCATTCCGTTTCCGTCAAGATGGCGGCGATATAAAACATGACACTGAGGTGGCCTTTGCTAGTGCTACCTCTGTACCAAACTTCGTTCCATTTGGTTTCGCCGTGTTTGAAAAGATAGGGGGAATCGATTTGCACACATACATGGCCGCCATCCGCACATTATTGGCCTGATGACCTTGTAGTTTGGTCAAAAGATTCTCTATACATAAAGGTGTGTTGTTGAAAAATTTGGTAGAGATCAGATTATTAGGTTGGTCGTAATTTGATTCAAGCTTTTAAGATTAAGGAGGCCGCCATTACGTTCTCGTCAAGATGGCGGCGATATAAAATATGACACTGGAGTGCCCTTTGTTAGTGCTACCTCTGTACCAAATTTCGTTCAATTCGGTTTCACCGAGTTTGAATTGTTAGGGGGAATCAATTTGCACACATACATGGCAGCCATCTGCCAACTAATGGGCTGATGATCTTGTAGTTTAGTCAAAAGACGCTCGCCATATAAATATATGTTGTTGCAAAATTTGGTAGAGATCGGATGATTAGGTTATTCGTAATTTGATTTAGGCTTTGAACATTTGGGTGGCCGCCATTACGTTTCCGTCAAGATGGCGGCGATATAAAACATGACACTGAGGTTCCCTTTGCTAGTTCTACCTCTGTACAAAATTTCGTTCAATTCGGTTTCACCGTGTTCGAATTAATAGGGGGGACAGACATTCAGAGTACACACTCACACACACACAATTTTAGACCCTATGTAGATCTCATAAGTCTACTTTCATTTTTTGCAAAAATATAAAGTAGGCTAATAACACCATGGGAAATTCTAAGGAATACGTGTACTTCGATGCAAGCACTGGCGATCAGAATATCCTTCGATATGTTGTTGTTTTGTTTCATTTGAGGGGCTAGAACATCGCGGTCATTTAGCCCCGTTTACTTGGGTGTGTGTGTAGAATTTGTCTGATAACCTGAGTTATTGCGGGCTTGTAATGATGTGTGTATTTGCAATTAAGGATTGGGAAGGAGGCGGCCGTGGCCTTAAGATAGATTCCGTCCCGGAATTTGGCCGGATTAGAAGTGGGGAAACCAAGGAAAACCATTTCCTGGGTGGCTGAGGTGGGGAATGAACCCACCTCTTCACATATTTGCTTCACGAGGCTAAGTGCACCCAATTTCAGCCCTCAGACAAGTATTACGTTTCTTGGCCGAGCTGGGAATCGAACCCGGACCTCCGGAGCGACACTTCGATATGTTAATATTCATGCCAGTTTTTTAATTTTCTGCCATTACAGGTCACGTGGCATAACGCACCAATTCGATCATATTCTCTTTATAAATCAGCAAAATTCAACTTACGCTTCACAAAAATACGTTGTAAGGCAATACATGTGGCAATGTAGTTATATCCCCACTAAAATGGAATGTGGGCTTTCGTTCAAAAAACTATGCCTACTACTGGATTCGAAGCACCGTTCTACCTGCTCGCGCCCACCACGTACAGTCAGGCTTTAACCCTCTCAGCCACCAACACACGGAAGATAACGCACGCTAAACGTGCTGTAGTTACTGTAGCCGTACCACCTCAAACGTTTAAGTCCATGTCAAAGTCTTAAATCATGGTTTATGGTGTCGATTTAACTTTCTACTATTACAGATCACGTGGCGTAAGCTAATAATTCGATCGTATTACGTGTATGTGTGTTATTTCAAGGAGCAATAAGTCCAATGTTAGTAGAATTGGCCGTAGAAATTGGCGGGGAAAAGTTTACGGTCGGTTTTTCTTTGCAAGACCCATGACCAAATTACATTGCTGTAACACAGACAGAGCGCAGAGCAACATCGACCATCGGGAGAAATGCAATGTTAGTTGGGTTTCATAAAACTAAATAATAAGGGGCTGGTGGACCACACTGTATATCCACAATTTTTAAACAGCATACGCAATGAAGTGAAATATCTATGCATTTGTTGTCTATTTTCCCCCAAGATTTTCCTCGATGAATGCTATATTTTATTTATTTATTTACATATGTTACGCCCTCATTGGAGCACTTAACCAAAACAAGTATATACATATCTCAAAAAACAATATTAATGATTCAGCTTCTTATTTTTCTTCTTTTCCCAAAACATTTTCATTCTAGTCGACCTTGCCGCTCTCTCTGCATCACTTATGGTGTAAGTTTTGCGGGTAAAGGTTTTTAAGGGAAGTCGGATGTTCTTGTTTTTCAAGATATTCTTCTCATCTTTGTTAGCAATTTGGGACATTGTCAAGCCGAGTTCATCCAGATCATTTTGAATTTCCATAAACCAAGAATTCTTTGTTTTACTTTTGAAAAAATAATTAAATAATACTTTTAATTGTCTGGTATCCGGCAGGCGTGAGAGATGACAAAAAAAAGCAATTCGCCTTTTTCGCATAGTATCGACTATAGACTCAGTTTCTATATTTTAATATAATACAAAAAAACTACTGTCCAAACCATAAAATCAGTAGGCTACATAATGTAACATGCAAGAATTTTGCAACCATTTCCATGGTTATCCCTTCATTAACCCTTCAGCTTGAGGAGTGTAGCCATTGATCCTGATAATTGGCATACACTTGCAGAACATCGTGCACGTTGGCGTGCAGCCACCTCAGCTGCGGTTTCCCATTTTGAAGAAGAACGCCGAAGGCAAGAAATGGAAACTCGTCAGAGGAGAAAAATGCGCCAGATATTGCCACGTCCTCCACCTTCCATCATCTGCATCGTGTGCGGCCGTATGTTCTATGCCAGAATTGGTCTCTTGAGTCACCAGACATCACCATCGAGGAAATACACATTAGTGATGCAGGAAAGAAATATACACCGGATAAGAGTATTGGCCGCCGACGACGAACTCTCATAATACCAGTCGGTTTTACACTCATATGCGAAAAATACCAGGCTCATTTTCATTAAATAGCTATGTTTTGAAATAAATCATAACTTCTATACTTAAAAAATAATTTATTCATGTATAAAATAATTTGCTTTAAAAGACTAACATGGCCACATACTAAATTACATTTGTACTACAAGGTAATTTTAAAAAAAATCAATATTAATGAAATGAAAAATGTAAACACAAAATTGAAAGAAAAAGAACAGTAATCAAATCTGAAATCTCACACAGAATTCTAATGCTTTTATCTACATTATGTCGGCTCACTCTTCAAGTAATTTCACTTGTCTATGCACAGCAGTTTTCGAGTAAAAAGAAGCAGTTCATTAGAGGGTGGGGCATTCTTACAGCCTGGACTTTCGAGAAACAGCTGGCCGGGTTCAAACCAAGTGTCATTTCCCACTAATACTACAATGAACTCTGCATTACTTCCAATGCTGTCATTGCTGCCTACACGTCCATTACTCTCACTGATAACACCACCTCGAGGTTGGTGGCCCTGCGGAATGGAGTCACTTTTGATTCCTGTTTCAGACTCAACATCCACATCATTATTTGACAACCCAAATATTGGTATATTATTGGCTTTCATGGTCAGTGAATTAAAACTCAGGGATTTTCCTAGGTTAATGCTCATCAGCAGGCTCTAGGTAACCGTGCCCGGACCCCCACAGGAGTAGCGAACGGTGCACTACCTCCCTTTTTATGAAGCGCACCTGTGCTTCTTTACTGCAAGAGCTAGGAGCTCAAGCAGCCTATCACCTCCCTATCAAGGCTTCCAAAAAGATGGTATATTGGCTTTCACGGCCAGTGAATTAAAACTCAGCAATTTTTCTAGGGCACGGACATCAAGAGCCCGCTGATGAGCCAGCTTGGTGTTCCTAGGCGAAACCCCACACAAGACATGGCATAAACCTAGAAAAATTGCTGAATTTTAACCCAAATATTGTCACATCTTAACATTCAAATACGGCACACACACTATTGATATACCGTACTCAAATAAATAGTCATTGATCTGGAATACACTCGCACGATTGAAGCCATATTGCTACACACCTTTCAAAAAACAAAACTTCTTTTCGACAAAGCGATTGGTGTTATAGTCATATCATGTGTTTGTACTGTACGGCCCGCAACATGCTGAAATCTGTCATAAAACTGAGAGCCACAAACTTAAACCAAATGGCTTACGCATAGAGCGCTATTGTGCTCCTGTTAATTGTGCCACTTCAGCAAGGACCGCATTTTCGCCCTCTAGTAATGTAAAGGTTAAGCAGAACTTTTAGGTGTTTATTAAAATTCGAAGATTGACAAAAGTTTTAATTTTAAACCCTGTTCTAAACTATTAGATGTCCAATCCAAACAAAAAAAATCGTTAACATCTGTGACTTTATTTTTTTTATGACATATTGGCTTTCACAGCCAAGTAATTAAAATCCAGCAACTTTTCTAGGTTTTTGCCGTGTCTTTTGCAGGGTTTCACCTGGGTGCACCAAGTCATCTCATCAGTGGGCTCTTGGGTAACCCTGCCCAGACCGTTGCCAAGGTAGTGGACCATGCATTACGTCCCCTTATATGAAGCACATTTGCACTTCTTTACTGTGAGATCTGAGAGCTCTTACAGCTTTAAGAAATAAATTAGCAACTTTAAAAAAAAAAAAAAACCTGTTTATTTTTCTGCTGAGTAAATTGACAAATATTTAGATATTTGCCATTCATACTCCATAGATAATAGGAAATTCATTATATTATGCTCTGAAATATTGGTTGATATTTCTGGGTATTTTGCGGTGACAATCCTCTGAGAAAATGAAAATCCACAGCCTGCTTCCAGTCTCCGACCGGGTCAGGAATGGAATGAATGAAGCCCCCATCTAGCGGCGAGGATATGAAATGTGCCGGCTGCCGAAGCCTGTCGCACTCCTCTGGGGCAATGATTAAATGAATGACAGATGAAATGAAATGATAGTGGAGAGTGTTGCTGGAATGATATTGTGACAGGGAAAACCGGAGTACCCGGAGAAAAACCTGTCTGCCTCCGTTTTGTCCAGCACAGATCTCACATGGAGTGACCGGGAGGTGACAATCCTCTGAGAATACTCACAATTTTCCAGGATAGTCAGCCCCCCCCCGAAACAAAATGTATATACGCCCCTGCAGTAAAGGGACAGTAAGGGGACATAGTGCACGGTCTATTACTCATGAAGCGGTCCAGGCACAGTCACCAAGAGCCCACTGATGAACCTGACTTGGTGCACCTAGACGAAACCCTGCAAAACATGTGGCAAAAAACTAGAAAAATTGCTGGATCTCTTGTTATTTTTACTAACCAAGTGTTAGATGTATTAAAATCCGAACATCAGTATTTATTTATTTAGCATATGGCTTTTAGTGCCGGGAGTGTCCGAGGACATGTTCGGCTCGCCAGAGGCTGTAGCTGCATCAAGCGGACACCCATGGGGTGAGCTACAAGTTCCGTTCAATTTCAAATAGTTCCAACTTTTGCTACCAGACGTCACTGACACCTAGTGGTGAACGTTGGAACTATAATAGAGTGTTTCAACGAAATCTAACGTAGACATTTAGATTCACACAGGTTTAGTTAGTGGAAGGTTCTTTTACATGCCATAAATCTAAGACATGGGACCGCCGTCTTTACTTCCCCTCTGAAGGGAGGCATACTGAAGGATTTTTAAGCTCTTAAAAAATCCGACGACTTCTGCCGGGTTTGAACCCGCACATCAGTATAACAATCTCAGATATTTGATGCCAAACATCATCTAAAACCACAAGATCTGAAAACAAAAACATCAACTTCCTAAGATTTAGCCTCAAGCACTGTCAGTCTGTTGCGTGACACAAGATGAGGGTATTCAAAAGCTATGCCATAAAGATCCGAAGGTTATGTTCTCGTTACGCATTCAACAACATGCATGGCGCAGCAACTCGAATTACCCAAAGCAGCCAGCATTAGCAGAATGGAGAATATGTGGATGGCTGGCAGAGAGTTGTAGCAATTCACCGATCTATTGATACTCGTAGAATAGCTGTAATCAGGCTACAATACTTACCTTAAGAAGTTGATCATGCGGCAGCTGTTAGTGGAAAGAGTTTATAATGGTAGAGTCCTCTGGATTCTGTAGACAAGTAGGTTCAAACATCAACGTTGGCTGTCGATGAATGGGTTTTCCATAGATTCCCATTTGCTCGGCCACGGCTGCTTCTTTCTAACTCCGTGGCAAGTTACACCCATTTCTTCCATCTTTAACTCCTGGGAAGCAAGTCTGGCAGTAACACCACTCGACAAATAGAAATTCATGACACCTCATTTCCGACCCTGTTGAAATGGGAATAATAAGGGGAAGACGTACATTTAATTTAGTTAATTATCCATTATATTACCATAAGCAGCTTCTGATCAGCCTTTGGCTCGCCGCATTAACGACTAATAACTGTGCAGCTGCCAATCAAGATAATTATGAAATGTAATTAATATCCAACTTTTAGCAAATAAATTTAGCTAAGATTTTATTATAATTTCATCTACTATTTTTACTTTTTATATTTATCAGGCTTGGATCTTGTTTATACCATCCACATACCAGAAATTGAGTTGAGTCTTACAACTTAGCCCTTTCAAAGTTAAGGGCCCACTACAGCATACAAATTATGGTTAATATTCTTTCGTAAACCGTGCCATTGAGAACTGGAGCACTCTACCTGCCGCAGTCTTAGAGCCTTTCCCCCAAACATATAGGTGTGTTCAAGTAAAGACTGACGATTTGTGTAAATACTCCTGTTTAATTGTTATTGAATTGTTAGGTATAACCAATTTGCCACCAGGAGACACACCCCCAATTGCAAATAAATGAATGAATGAACAGCCATGTGTCAAACTTCAGACATAATACAGTATACTGTCAGCAAGTGAAATAGTTGCGAGGTTACGTGATGTGATGTCTGTAACCAACTAGGGGATTCATTCTGTTGTGAAGTGACAAAATATTGTCAGATTTAAATGCAAATTTTTGCTACATTTATTGAGGGAGGAGCTGTGCGTTTCGTAAAAGGATTTGATGCAGGTGAAATCCCTAGGATTCTTAAATTAATATAAAATAATAATATGCCACATATTTCTTACACAACAGAGTCCACATTACCAACCATTCTTCTAAAAAAATTATATTAAGTTTTCTTTTGTTTTGCTAGGAATTGCATGCATCATATTCATAATTATTTTGGTCTTTGGAAAAGAAAATGAATGTGCTCCTTTAGGATAGGCTATCAGTGACCTTCCCTACAGCTCAGCATAGAGCAATTCTGCGAGTAGGCTACCAGTAACCCTTTCTGGAAGTCAGCATTCTCCAAGTGTGTACCAGTATTTAAATGTAAATTTATATAAACAATGATTAACTGTGCAATTATTTTTTTCTTCTTCAAAACAACCTCAATAAAATAAATTACTAAAAAATCAGTCTCACTCCCATTTAACATCATGCAAGCATTTGGTCTTAAGCAACAGTGCTGCTGCCTAGGAGCCAGTTCCCCAGCTGCTATGTTCAGCATGGTTTAGCAGCGTGAGTGGTCCTGCTAGATCATTCTGTTCATTATACCTTAACTTCATGCCAATTCATTTTTTAATGTTTATGCTGTTTATCAGAAACACACATGTACCCAAACTTGAGTCGTCGTCGTCGTCAGCTGATACTCGTATTAGAGTTTACGTTTTTCACCTGCAGTTCCATAATCCTTAGTCCAGAGGATGAAGATGGCACTGATGGCTTATCAGACCAATTCGTGCATAAAACATGCGGCCACATATGATGCATCCGATGGAGGGTGGAGGACGTGGTAGTGTTTGATGTATCTTCTTCCTCTGGCGAATTTCCTCTTTCTGTCTTCGACGCTCCTGCTTAAACTGTGCAACTGCAGCTGAGATGGTAGCGAGGGCGATCCAGTGCAAGAGTATGCCAAGTATTTGGGTTTATCTCTACTCTTCTCATGGTCTGCTTAAGTTGGTCTTTATATCGTTTAGCACATGGCCTCTTGCCAGTGTTGAGTTCACTATACAGGATTTACCGAGGGAGTCTGCTGTCACTCATACGATGTATATTGCCTGCCCATCTAAGCCGATGACCAACAATGGTAGCTTCAATACTGCTTAGCGTTGCTTTCTCAAGAACTGCTATATTAGTTATATAATCATCCCATTTGATGTTCATGATAGATCTAAGTTTTTGTTGATATAAGCGTTCCAGTTTCTTAATGTCCCGTCGATATAGGATCCAGGTATTAATTGTGAAACTTGTTCAATTTTTATCATACCTAGTGACTTGCCATTAAATGCTACAAAATGTTAAAACTTTTAAATCAATATTCAAAACCTGTTATTTACTTTTATTTTTATTTACTAATCATCATCATCTTTTTGACTCGTGGAGTCACCCATTTTTCCGTATTGACTTGCTATAATAATCAAAAGATTTCCTTAGTTCTGCCTCGTCAATACAATTTATTCAAATTTTTGTGATATAATCACATGTCACTTAATTTACATCGGTACAGGTTTCGATGCCTATTTGCATTGGCATCATCATCAGCCTTTCAATGTATTGGCAGCACTTAAAATTCACTTTGTTCATTGGATGTGATAAAATGTTAACATAAAAACACATTAAAATCACTTATACACTAAATCACTTAAAAAGTTTTTAAAACATTATGGTAGGCACTTGAAGGTTTTAATTTCTTGAGGTTTTCAAAATTCCAGATGTTATCTCCAAAATTTCTGGTCAAAGGTTTCCATTCCCAACTGGAAAGAAATTGTGCTAGGAGTAAGAAAATTTGAATAATAGAATGAAAAGAATTTAGAAGAGTATCCTTACTTATTTGCAAAACTTACGTAATTTGCGGCAAGAGTCAAACATAGCCGTGTTGTGCTAGATGGAGAATGTGCTACACTGAGTTGGCATGCCAGACTGTACCTGCAAGGTGGAGTGCACTTGTTTGCCACACCCGGGAAACTGGAGATGGAAAATGATGATGATGATGACAAAGTCATACATTGCCATAATATGTGCAGTCGTTTTTGCATGTTGTTCCAAGTTGAAATTTCTTTTCACATTTTCACTTCATTTGAGCATACTTGACAATAGACAAGAATGCCATCAGTTGAATAATCACTATTACCAGACACCCACTGATTTAATAATAGTACATTATGCAACGAGCCTATAATGACAATAATTACGACACGAGTATGTTTATAAAACGAGCGTATGCCAGTTTTGTAATTACCATACGAGTGTCTTAATTACCATTATAGGCGAGTTGCATACGACTGTTTATGTTCGATGATAAGTATTATAACTATTTTATGTTCGAACATAAATTTTCATAAATATCTGTCGAGATTTTGCGAGTTTTATGTACTGAACAGAGCGCATGGGACGCAGAGAATACCTTGTATTTGTCCACGGCCTCCTCGATTACCCCACTATGACACTAGGCAACGCAGTGAAATTTAAATTAGAAGGCCTTGGAACTCAGCGCAGGTGCGATGCTTTCCTTATCTAATTGGTCAAAAAACTGCTTCTTGAGCTGTGATTGGTGGGAGAAACCGTTTCATAATGAAAAATAGTGTTATAATGACCATCATTATGATACAGTTTTCTGACATAATAGTCAGGGTCGAACATAAATACTTTCTGGTCGGTTGGTGCCTTAGTTTATGGGCTGCGACAATGCGGTCATGTAGCCCCATGTACTTTGGGTGCGTGTAGAATTTGTCTGATACCGGTGTTAATTGTGATGGCTGTATTAGTGTGTTATCTGTGATTCAGGAAGGACTGCAGACGGTCAATTTTTCAAGTAGTTCCTACTTTTGCTACCATCCACGACACCTAGCTGCCATCGCAGCCAGCACCTGGTGGCGAATGTTGGAACTAAAATAGTTATCAAACTAATCTACAAATTTTAGCTTCCACAAGTTAGTGGAAGGTTCTTTTCCATGCCATAAATCTATAACATGGGACCGAAGGAAGGCATACTGAAGGGATTTTTAACGCTCTTAAAGAATCCGAAGACTTCGGCCAGGTTTGAACCTGCGATCTTGGGCATAGAACCTCAGCATGCTACCAACTACGGCACCGAAGCCACTGTTCCCTTTAGGCATTATGAGTAAAGGATGCAGATTAAAAATAAAGTAACACATTAACTGAAGAAACTCCTCACAAAACTAATCCCAGGCTACTGGCTGCCAAAATGGTGAAAGGAATGTCCCAATGCATCACTTTCCTTAAATAGCCAGGTAAAATAGTGTATTCTCATTATCCAGAAAGTTGTTTACCAGGAATACTGCCCAGATGGTGCAAGGAGTGTCCCACCCCCATCCCATTCTTGAAATAGCCAAGCAGCGGGCTTGCGTCAAATACTGCTATCTCGATATCTGTTCCTCAGAAAGTTGCCTACAAGGGATGTCCAACACAAAAGCGAAACCAATTTTGTTCGAGATATTTTAAATTATACTCGATTTCAAATGTATATGCTGAAATAGGGTTTTATGTTTAGAATATGCAATAAATCCAATAAACCCACAAAACATGCATTTAGAAAAAAATCATGTCCAAACCATTTCATTCTTGATCTGGCAATTTTTTCACTAAGGATTCTTCTATTTCAGCCCAGGTTTTTATTATTTCATCTTCTTTACCATATTGTGTGGAGAAACTTTATTTCCGTAGCTTGAAAACTGCTTTCTTTGGGTACTGCGTATGTTTCAAGGCTGTATGTGGTTACTGGGACGAAATAGCTGTTATAGAGGGGCTTCCTCAAGCGGTGGCACTTGTGCATCCCTTAACAGGTTTCACACTTGATTGTAGAAATGCGATCTTTTAAGATTCTGTTTGTGACTTCCACGTGAATACTGGCATCCCATGATGATACACTTCCAAGATATTGAAACTACTCCACATTCTCCAGTCGGAATCCATTTATGCAGATATTGGCATTCATCTCGTTTCCTTACCACCATCACTACAGTATTACTCGTTAATATTCAGACCGAAGTTCTTATAATCTTGATGCCTTTTTGCTAGCTTTCCTTCTAGCCGTGTTTTTCCCCAGATTAAAATATCATCTGCAAAAGCAAACTCTGTACATTTCTTTGAAGAGATGTCAATTTCTACTCTTTCCACTGTCTCATCTATAATGATAATGAAAGGAAGAGATGACAAACCACTTCCCTGCTGTACATTATACAGTACTCTGGTAAAATTAACACCATTGCACTGCAAAGTATGATCCCATTTGAAGAAAGAAGTAGAGAGGAGAGGCATATTTTCGTATCCTTATACAGTAGATATTTTATCTTAATTTCTAAGACATAATACAGAACTTGATTCTGTAGGTTGTTTTCTAATGTTTTGTAGGTGCAATTTATTTACGTTTATTAGTAGACAAGGTTATGCGAGTGTTCTAGGACCAGAGGGTTGGGGCGGAAGAAATGAGGAAGGAAAGAGACTGTTGGACTTCTGCCAGAGGAACAGCCTGCTAGTTGGGAACTCCTGGTTTAAGAAGAGGGAGAGCCACACAATCACATGGTACAGTGATGACTTGACCAGGAAGTCTGTGATCGACTATATACTGTATGAGAAAGAACTAAATAAGAACATCACGGATATCAAGGTTATACCATCGGAGAACCTGGATAGCGACCATCGATTGCTGGTAATGAACCTGAGAGGGAGTAAGGAGAAGAAAGGGACTGAGAACCAGGAAAGACGTATAAGGATATGGAAACTGAAAGAAGGGGATAGAAGGGTCGAGTACCTCAAAATGGTAAAGGAAGGAATTCCAACAGATGAAGAAAGAGGGGTGGAAGAGGAATGGGCTAGATTTAAGAAGACACTAGTAGGTGCAGCAGAAGCAGTATGTGGGAGGACAAGTAGTAAGAAGAGGTGGAAGGAAACACCATGGTGGAATGAGAAGACAAAAGATATAGTAAGGGAAAAGAATGGAGCCTTTAGGAGGTGGTATCAAAATAGGACGGTAGAGAAAAGGAAAGAGTACCAGGAAAGAAAGAAGGAGGCGAAGAGAGTAGTGGCTGAGGAGAGAAGAAAGTGGATGGAAGAGTGGACAAAGATGATGATGGAGGATAGTGAAGGTACAAAAAAGGTCCTGTATGGGATGGTAAAACATAAGAGGCGGAAGGATCCTACGGATTATGTTAGAATGGTGAACAAAAGGGGACAAGAGATAGAAAATAGGGAAGAACTGAAGAAAATGTGGAAAGAATATTTTGAAGAACTCCTGAACCCAAATGGAAAAGATGGTGAGGAGGAAGAAATCCGGGAAGAGAAAGATGAACTGCAAACAGAAAAGGACTTAATATGGAAAGAAGTGGAAGATGCAGTGAACAAGATGAAAGGAGGAAAGGCACCAGGTGTGGATGACTTGAGTGTGGAGATGGTGACAGCAGCAGGAGGTGTGGGGATACAGTGGTTGTACCGAGTCATGAGGACAGCATGGAAGGAAAGGAAGACCCCCGAGGACTGGAAAAAAGGAATAAATGTCCCGATCTTCAAGAAAAGTAGTAGAACAGATTGCAGAAACTATCGGGGAATAACACTGATGAGTCATTGTGCAAAGATCTTCGAGAAAGTTTTGGAAAAGAGAATTAGGACAAGGATAGAAGGAGGGATGAGGGAAGAACAACATGGCTTCAAAGCAGGAAGGTCCACAGTGGATTTGATTTTTGCTGTAAGGCAGTTACAAGAACAGCACTATGAGTATGGAACAGATCTACTGATGGCCTTCCTGGACATTGAGAAAGCATATGACAGTGTATGAAGAAACTAAGTATGGAAGTCCCTGGAGGATAGAGGAGTAGAGAAATGGACTATAAAGAGGATAAAGGGAGATGTACAAGGGAAGCGTGAGCTGTGTGAAAGTGGGAGGAGAGAGATCGGACTGGTTGGAACAAAGAAACTGACAGAAACAAGGAAGTGCACTGTCACCGTTACTTTTCATTGTGGTGATGGATGACATAATGACCCAAGTGGCACAAGTAATTGGGGAAGGAAAGATGAAAGCAATGGTGTTTGCAGATGATTTGATGATTTGGGGAAACAAGGAGGAGGAGGAGGTACAGGAACAGTTGGACGTGTGGGAAGGAATAATACAAGGATATGGGATGAAATTTAGCATAAATAAGAGTGAGATGGTGATCACAACAAGGAAGAAGGAAAGAACCACAACGGGAATAACAATTGGTGGGGAACAGCTGAAGAAAGTGGAGCGTTTCAAGTATCTGGGAAGCCTGATACAAGATAATGGAAGAAACGATAGAGAAATAAATGAGTGGGGGAGGCAGGCAGAAGCATTTCGGAGGAGTGTGAGAAGCATGTTATGGAGCAAGGATGTCCCTCAGAACAGCAAAAAGATCATCGGACGTACTATGTCCCTATCCTGACGTATGCCTCGGAGACCTGGGTTATGAAAGGAAGGGAGAAGAGCAAAATACAGGCCAGTGAGATGAGGTTCTTGAGAAGCAGTATTGGAGCTACAAAGATGGACAGAATAAGAAATGAGAGGACCAGAGAATTAATGAAGGAGGAACCATTACAGGATGGTATAGAGAAATCTAGACTTAGATGGTATGGACATGTAAAACTAATGGAGGAGAAGAGGATACCCAGGAGAGTACACGAGACGAAGTGGGAAGGAAAGAGACCGAGAGACAGGTGGCTGAAGGGGGTGGAAGAAAGCGTGAAGAAGAGAGGAGAAGACTGGACAAGGGTGGAGGCTGAGAGATGGTGGGAAGACAGAAGACGTTGGAGATGCTTGTGTTCCAAACAGACCCGGCCAGTGGCTGGAAACTGTGCAAGGTGAAGAAGTAGTAGTATTAAGTTTCTGTGCAATGAAATCAATTTCCTTTTACAGTCGTGTTTTTCAAATTAATAATTGAACGTCGTCCTTTGTCTCTACATACTGTAGCCATACCTACCAACCTTTCAAACTGATAAATCGGGAGATTTTGAAGACGATTGATGCCAAATCATATCTCTTCGCCATAGTCTATTACCGAGGAACCGACAAAATCACTCAGATCAAAAAATCACAATAGCCTACCGGCATATTAATGCCAACATCTAAGTTGTACACAAATAATTTCACGTGTTAAACAGATACAATATTCTGCAGCCTAAAACTGCCTCTCACCCTCAGGCTATTATAAAAACTTCCAGGAACAAACGCTGAATTAACGATCGACTATTTCAAACAAACAGATATTCAAATCCAACTAAGCGGTATGTGTAGTTATGGAGAATTATCTATAAATTATTGATACGAACCGAAACTGTGGTATTGAAACACACTACAACACAAATAAAATCAACCTGTTTGATGGATGACTGAAGTTCGTCATCTCGCACTGTTAGTTCGAAATTACATGCAAGAATTTTTGAAAAATCGGGAGATTTAATTCGTTAAGCAGGAGGGCGGGAGTGATGGTGTAAAATCGGGAGTCACCCGCCTAAATCTGGAGAGTTGGCAGGTATGTGTAGCTAACACAAATATTTTGATTCCTAAAAAAAAAGACAAGCTGTAATAGTGAATGACTCACAGAGATGTACGGCTTCGGCCAGTGACCTGTCGTGTCTTACATAGCATTCGTGCTCAGACCCGCAACAAGCCAGTGTCCACTCTACTACTCTCCTATGTGCCAGGCCAACATGCCCGGAGTTATTTCAACACAGGGCATGCTAGTGAATGACTCTGATCTAAGCTATTCAGTTCACTCGGGACAGATGACCTTGCAGTTCTGCTCCTTAAAACAACAATAACTCAGATTGTCAAAGAAATTGAAACTGATTATAAAGGAAACACAGTTAGGTAGCAAAGGAAAATAAGAATACAACCTTCTTTGTAAAATATTTTATTAACTTAATTCTCACAAACAGCATTCCTACACTGTAAAAGCAAGGCCCTAAGGGCGGGCAGCTGAACTAACTCTTCCCTTCTTAGAACAGAAGCCAAGAGAGTTCTCTGGCTATTTCATGTACCCTTTGGCCTCCATGCATACTGTTATCATGCTAAACCTTCAGCTGCACACACATCCTCTATATGCAATGTTAGTCACCAACACGAAACCAACTAACATGGCAAGGGGGGAGGGGGGAAAACTAATCAGTCAGCAGCCATAAATGTGAGGATACCACCAGATAAATAGAAATGCTTGCTTTACTTACATAAATACAGAAAACGTTTCAAGAGAAAAATGGCTGAGGTAAAAATGCATTTTACTTAGTCATACATGTGTATGTATGTGTGTATAAATTGGGAAAGGAAAAAATTAATGAATTGGCTTGCACCATTTCTACAGTAATGCTGTTTTGTTCTGTGTTTTACAATTTTGGTTTTCAAATTAACATCAATGTTGTGTTGGTAGCAATTACAGGGTATGAACTTTTTTTTAAATATTATTTAAAGGGAGAAGGGGGAAAGAGTTATTAAGTTGTTTTTAACTTTTAGAAAATTCATTTTTCCTTATTCTCTCTTTTTTTCTTTTGTAATGTATATAAAAAATTACAACTGGTTCCAGCAACAGTAGTCAAAATTACTTCTTCCTACTGTCTGGCATCTAAATACAGATACACTCACACACACACACACACACTCAATTTTACACTCACTACAAAGATTAACATTTCTTTATAATTCTCTCATTTCCCAAACTGGTGGGAATTGTAACATAACTTTCCCCCCTTAAAATCTTCTTTTACATAACCACAATGAGCCTAACAAGGTCGGTCAGCATACAAAATATTGAAAAACATACGCCCATTTTAAAACAAGGGAACGGTAATTTCCTTTTCAAAGAATGCTGTATTCCACAAAAGAATTCTTCAAACACATCCAATCCCATACATAATAATAGGTGGTAAAAAACTAAGTGAAACTCACATCCATTTCTTCTCCCCAGTGCTGCTATAACAAATATTGTTAAACTCTAATTTCTTTCTTTTGCAGTGCAGTTCATGTTAAGTTCTCCGCTTCATGGAGCCATCGCTACAGTACTTCTTTTAAAGCTCGAAAGAAAAAAAAAATCCTCTAAATCACATACCAGGTTATTTTAAACCACTGTGCAATATTCATGGAAACTTGTAAAAAAAAATAAAGGGATTAATCACCTTGACCACACATGCAACAGTGTTTCAAGTGATGCTGTATTCTTATTCCACAGAAACAGCATTCCTAAAAATTTAAGAAAAAAAATGGTAAAGGCATCCCAAAATTGAAGTCCAGTTCATTTTGAATAGGAAGGAGAAGAAAACACAAATACACAGTTAAAGAAATGCATTATTGGAAAGAAAAGTAAGGAAAAAACTGAAGAAATGCAATGCTCTCATCCATTACTCTCAATCAAGCAAGAAACGTCGAGACTATCCGTCTTATTAAATATATGTTCTTTCTGTCCTTTCTAGAATATAAGTTTCTTTGAAGGGAACTTTTAGACTCATACCAAAATCAAACACACATCCAGAATGATATAATTACAAGGTTTACAAAACAGCCATATCATCATCAACACCACCTCAAACACACACACACATAACCTTCTGCATGCAAGCCATATCTGTTTTTGTTTCATCACTTCACTGTTTATTTGTCAACTACTCTGCCTGTCGACACACACATTCCGTCCGTTCACTCCTCGCCCAACAGTCGCTCTTTCGCACGCGTCGTAAACACCAACACTGCTCCTCACAGAGGGCACTAAACAGCCAGAACAGGAGACATGACAAAAAAAAAAGTTCTGTTACTCGTTCACTCGTCTTTTTTCCCATTTTCTCCTCCTCGGCACCTCCGTCCGCACAGCATTGTCGTATAAAAGTCGGGTTTCAGGTACCAGAATCAGTTGTTGGCTCGATTTAATCAGTAGACTTTTTTTAAACCTTTACTACTACATGACACAGATTCATAACCTGATGCAGTTATAGTAGTAATAAATTCTGCAATATAGTTTTCACTTCTTAAAATAATTAAGACAAAGAATTGCACGGCGGACACATCCTGTATCAATGTGAATTCACCACCTCCTAATTCTGAAACAGGTACAAGATAGCTACAGGGAATTATAATACAAGGAACCAATTCAAGTTAAGTACCTCTCTAGTCAATAACAGCAGACAATAGCCAACAAGTACTATCACTAGCTGAAAGCATTTATCACTTAAGATGCTTGTACAAGGGTAATATCTACTACATGCCACAAGTAAGTTTCTGTCTGCAACAACAAAATTACTGAATCTGCAGATTTTCAAGACTTCTTTTCCAACAATACAAATTTCTTTTTCAATGCGCATTTCAGGGTAATATTTAGCAGTATAACCGGATTTTATCAGTGTCATTTCATAATAATCTCATTGAAGCTAATAATGTAATGAAAAGAATTTAACTTTTGTATTCCCTAAGAGAGTTGATATTAACAGTAAACAAATTCATGACAAGAAAGTGGTGAATTCACTTCACACAGTTGAGTTGCAACCTCTTTTCTACATTCCCAAAAAGTGAGAAGAACACAGAACTTTTTTTAACATTCTTACAGTCTATACAAACCACTATATTTCCACTTGCCGCATTCAATTGGTCCTGTGACTTGTATTGGTCCAGTGAAAAATTCAACATAAAAGCCAAGTTCATTAGCAGTTTTCTTTCTGTAAAGTTGCTTCTCTCTTCTTCCTTTCTTAAAATTTCCTTTTTATTCTTCTTTTTTTTTTCTTTTTCTTTTTGTTTGTTTTCCTCCTGTGTACATGAGAAAACGAGAATATAGAAAATTCTTTCCATATCAACTTCAAGAAGTCCTGCCCCTTTGTGTGTGACTTGTAAAGGAAAGGAAAGGAAAATACACCCTACTCCTTGAAAATGCTTTCTGACGAGAGAGATCACTTATAGCATTACAGCTATATCCTAATCACCTTTCCAGCAGTCATATCACTCAGTATAAGACATTTACAGCCAAGGGTAGACTGACTAGGCAGTAAAGGACTCAATCCTGCATCTCCTCGGGCATTTCGTGAGGATTAAGAATACCAGGAACTGACATTTGAATGCGACGCTTCTCTTCCTGTGCTGCACGCAAAGCAGTCTCACGTTCGTCCAGGAAAAGGTCTGTGTCATCCTCTCCAGTATATTCCTAAAACAGTAATTTTTTTAATCAGTTAATTTATTCCCCAAGATTACACCTATGCCATAGTCTGTAATGTAATTGCAAATCTGGTCTATGAACTGTTAACCTGATAGCTGCAGCCAAGACCTGCAGAATCAAATTTGAGAACCTACTGGTGGTTGCTAAAACAAAATTTTAAAAACAACTACCGTACTCACAAAAAGTTGAAAACAAAGGTGCCACAGTATTACATTTCCTCCATATTTCAATACTATATTTTTTAAAAAATGTGCATAATATAGATAGCTGAGATATTTGTTGAAATTAAGCTTTTTGATTCCATTCACATAAACACAGGTGGTTCTCAATATTAAATAATAGATGTAAGTCCTGTAAATAAATAAATAAATAAATAAATAAATAAATAAATAAATAAATAAATAAATAAATAAATAAATAAAGCCAAGTGACATAATTGAAATTTAGTTGGTTAATTATTGTTGTTTAAAGGGGCGGAACTACGAGGTCATCTGCCCCTATAATTGAAGTTTATTGCCGGATTTACTCGCATATAAGACCCGTTTCTTATCCTATTTTTAATGCTCAGAAATTGAGGAGCGTCTTATATGTGCATATCTCAAAAATTAACAGCGTATTAAGATATCCATTAAATAACTACACATGCCAACATCCTCAAAAATACATTTCATAACAGAAATGTATTATTCAGGTTTAAAGGATACAATTATGGACCATTATACAATATTAGTCTGATAATAAATCTCCCGTGATCGCGGCAAGCACCGGTATATCCCTTGGATTTCCGGGTTATTTCTGTTACAACAGCTAGCCCCCAAACTTTCTGCAGGTAGGAAAGAATGCATATGCTAGTACTGTCACAAAGTACCATAACAGCAATATATATATATATATCCTTATATTTGCTGGTAATGCAGGAACATCCGCAGAATACCGTATCGAAAATAGGAATAGCAGGAACTCTGCAGTAAACGTGCATCATTAGTTATCCGAATTTCGTTATAATGGGTCCAATATGCGAGGCAAAATAATTTTCTTTCCCTAACTTAAAAAAAAGGGGGGAGGGTCTTATATGCGAGTAAATATGGTAATAAAGATCTATGGCCGGTCAACAAAATTCAAGAATTTTAAACTATCAGCAGATTCTTCCTAAACAAATAATGTTTTTTTAATTGGAAGAAAGATGAGTAGTAGGAGAGAATACAAGTTTTAGAAAATTTTCGAATTTGGCCAACCTTAGTGGTATGTAAGACCCTAGAGTTTTAACTTCTAGTAGCAGTTTAAACAATTCAGTGAATCAAGTTCCTTTGCAAAATTCTATATTTTAAAGCTTTCTGCATGATATAAAGCAATTGTGTTTAGAATATTGAGATTCAGCGATTCTTACTAACGTAAGAACAGCGCCAAATGTTCTTGGGATCACCACCAAATGACACGATAGTGGCACAGACATTCTTGCTTTAAGGCATCAACCATACCCACAAACTTGGGAGAATAAGATTCTAGTTGCACAAATGTTCTCGCTAACTTGAAACAGTGAGATTCTTGTTTAACAATGAAAGTTTTCATAAATTTGGTGGAACAGCGAGATTCTTAATTTAAGGCAATGAACATATCTGCATGACGAATAGAATACATAGTGCTATCACTGACCCAGTTCAACCGCACCCCGCTCGGTTAGCGCTAGCGGCGCAGATCCCCAACGCTACGCAGTTAGCTGTTCAAATATGGGATACACGCTGGGCTATGTAAACCTCTTTACGAAGGCTGCGGTTACGCTGATTACAGCAAATTGTTTGTTAAGACTTATGAATAATACTGTCAAAAAGTTATTATTAATATACTCAGTCCCCATGCAGAACTATCTTTTAAAACCCTCCGTTAGTCGCGCATTGATCTGACAGCTCCATGGTTCGTTTTAGTTTAAATATCAAACCAACAGTTCAAGTTATGATCTTATCGTCGCATGACATCTTACACCAAACCTTAGTAAGCATTTTCCTGGAGTTGTGAAATGGCGTGCCTAAAAATAACTATACACTTGTAACATTTTGTCAGCGTGGGATTGATAGTACCAGGGCTCCCAATGATGTAACACTCTGTCAGTGAGTTGCAGGTGTGCTGTTATACCGATTATTTGGCTTAGTACGTTGCCTTAATATCAGTAAGGAGATTGCGCCTTGCAGATGAAGCGTGTCGCCTTCTGCTGAAAGATAACGAATTCAGTAATTTCGAAGGAATTTGTGACCCTGATACAGAAGACAAAGTTGAAACAAGATTCGAAGATCAGGAGGACAGTAACGGAAGCTAAGAATTGGATGGCCGTTTATTTTATTGGCAGGTTGGCCATTATTATTTTTATATGTCCGTCTCCTACCTCAATTCCAAATACACACACTACTACAGACATCATAATGACACAAATTCTAAACACACCCAAGCACACGGGGCTACGTGACCACGATGTCATTAAGTCCCTAAAGAATCAACAACTATTATTATTTTAAGCCTATTATTATTAAGATGGATTATATATTTTTTCGTTTTAGGTAAGGATGGCACGAAGAAGAACAAGTAACCATGGAAGGCTGCTTTCATTCCGTATCCTACTGGGCGCCTTTTGGGATTTTACATCAGTGGATAGATATTTCGGTAAATTTTGAAAAATGTGAGGTACTGATCCTGGTTTTAATTACCACTTCACACGAGGAAGTTCCACGTTCTCATAGTTCACTACGAAACAGTCCGCCTTTATAATAATTAAATCTTCCGAAAAACACTCGTCACGGATTCTATTTTTGATCGACAATTGCTTATCTTTCTGCGGAATAACTCTCGCCCTTTTCGCAAACAGATTGGTTTCTTTTGGCGGTGTGAAAAGATGTCTACTATCAGACTTTCTTCCTAACCCGATTTACATCCAGGAACGAAACAGTACGACATTTTCCCGAAACAGCAGAAAATTTAGTTGTTTGCACACACATTCGTAAACTATTACAAAGAAACAAATTCCCTCGCATAATATGACTTCTCGCACACAGGATATTACAATACTAACCTCATGGGCTACTTATCACACGTGCTTATGGTTCGGCGCGACTTCCGCACCACACACTGGCTGGACCATGAACTACAATGCTTAATTAAGAAGCGGAGTGTTGACACTGTTTATTTATATTCGTCATGATATCTGCAAACTCGGGACAGTGAAATTCTTGCATTTAAGGCACCAAACATACCCATGAACTTGGGAACATGAGTTTCTTGCTAAACAGCAATGAACATTCTCATAAACACGGTGGAACAGAGAGATTATTGCCTTAAGGCACCAAAAATACCCACAAACTTGGGGCAGTGAAATTCTTGGTACAATGAAGGGTTTCAAACCAAGGAGAATATTCTACCTGAAGCATCTGTGTTCAATGCTGCCAGCATATTCCAACTCTATTTAGTCTTGATAGTAAATTCTTGATGTCTGAACTCTTCTAGAAGCTATTCCAGAGGACATACCTGCATTTTTTATTTCATCGATGTTCCCAAAAACTTCAGATTGCCAAGTTGACAAAAGTTTACAGGGCATTTAAACAATAAGAAAATGCTTTTGTGCAGCTTATATGGGTTGCTAAAAATTAATTAGGACCTTATCCACAAAAATTAATAATAATATTATTATTAGTTTTATGTCCCTTTTAACTACTATAGTTCTTCGAGACGCCAGGGTGCCAGAAATTTGCACCAAGGGGATCTTTGGAACGTGTCACTAAATTTACCTTCACATTTGCACACCCTCAAATGACAACTGACTGCACCAGGATTCGATCCTGCAACCATGGCAACAGCAGGCGAGAACGTTACAGCTGCGCCGTGCAGCCAGTCTTTCCACAAAGATCACAAGCATTCTCATAAAAAGTTTCTATTTGAAAGGGTCTCTAAATTGCCAGAACAGCTATACAAACAGATTACTCACCCTAATTTGCACTAAGAAGTCCCGCAGATGCTCTTTGAAGGCTGGTATGTCCTGATCCAGGTTGAATAAACCTTGGACGGTGATTTTGATTTGGTTGTCTGTAAGGTGTGGGAAAGCTGCCCGCAGCAGACTCGCCACAAACTCCTGCACAAACACAGTGTTGTCGCTAGTAGGGCCGAGAGCGACAGTGATGCGGCCCATCTCCACCAGGGAGAACATATAGGCCAAGATTGTGGCATGCATCGTCAAGCCTACAATAAAAAATTCAGAACAATGGAGATTTGTATAATTTCTCAAAAAGAATGACCCGAATAAATGTGTTTAATTCCATAGAGCGTCTACCTACTTGATAGTCTGAAATTTCAGTATCATAACACAGATGATTTCATGGCAAATATTAATCTATCTAGAAAAATACATACAATAAAACTTCATTAGTTTGAAATCCTGCCCCCATTTGTCGTTTTGGGGATTTTTGACAGATTATTCTGGTACTTGACCAGGATTTAAAATGTATATTGGTGGCATCCCTGCACTATATCAATAATACAATCAAAGATAAGGGTTCCCTTAAAAAAAATCTACCAGCACATGAATCCTGTCAAGAGGTAGAAACATGTTCATCATTATAATTAGATAGATGACTCACCAAATTGTACAGCTTGATCTACCTGTCACATCAGAAATCACTGCTTGTATCAGACGGCACTTGAATTTCTCATTAGGCACAACGAGATTATTATAGAATACATTTATTTCAAAAGCACTAGACTTTAAAACTCACAGACACTGACGGTATGTCATTCAACCTACCATAATCGATTTTTAAAAATGATGATCTCGTTCATTTAGGTGCTTTGCAACATTGTAGTAATTTAGTCCCATGTACCATATATACCTGAATGTAAGACAAGTTTTTTTCCCACTTTTTGAGTTATAAAAATTTGGGGTCATCTTATATTCAGGGTACAAAAAAATTTTGATCAAGGTTTTTAAAAATTATTATTATTATTCGCAAAGTAGTATGTGGCGGCAGCATCTTGTAACTCGCAACGAATCAATGTGTTAATGAAGATTGAAATATGGTTGGTTATGTTTAATTACCATGCATTTACGATTAGCGTACATTTTGAGGTTAGGATTTACGCATACACGTCATTTTAATCGGATAAATTATAAGTTCGAAAGCATACGAAATGTTTTAAAACAATCTTTACAAGAACAAAACCCGTCAGTTTTACGAGCAGTAATTGAGTGATCAACGTATCTTAATTTAATAATGTCAGCGCTCTTTCTAAGTTGATCCCGGACATCTGAAGGTCGTGTCGTAATTTAAATACTAAACACGCCCCTTTTTTTGCTGAAGCCGGTACACGTGTATCATACGTCTTGTGAGAAATGTTACAGGGCACTAGAAACGCAACGAATTCTTGATTTCTGTGTCTTGAAATTGTATATCTAAGATACAGGTTATGGCAAGTTCATTAATAGAAAATTATGATCGTTCGTCATCTCAAATAGAGTTTTTAATTCTTCCTTCCGCATTTGGAACACGGAAAATCACTGTACTTTGTTACAGTGGGTTGGCATTCGTGACTACTACTTTTCGCGTTTCCGCTGTTCCCTTGTTTTCGTGTTGCTTCGGTGCATGCTGGTCTTCAGGTTAAATTTGCGTTTACTGGAATTTGCTTGCTTATAACTCGCACTTTTCCATCCGAAAATAAGTGTGAAAATCTTCTGAGCGAGATATAAGCGGTGATTTGTGAGGAAAAGACCTTATTCCCGAGAAAACGTAAAATCTGCATGATTGAAACAAGACTACTGGAATTGTCAACTGCCATTGCTGCTGCCAATCTCCGAGCTGCTCTCCGTCCAATGCATTTGCGATTCTAGTCTTCAAGAAGCTATCCTATACCCCTATATCTAATAATGCAAGAGTTCAACTGACGACCTTCTTTATTTTGTCTTCTGTCATCAGCTTATCGTGACTAACAATACCAGATACGTGTTCTAACCTAACAATTTCTTATTTAGCCTCGCCACGTGTGAAAACACCTTGCGTGCTTGGTTATTGGTTTCTAGCGTGTCTTTCCGTTGACGCAAGTAGCGAATATCAAATTCATTCACAATGAATTCTCGACCGGCGGCGTCTGCGTATTTGATCGCTTTGAGTTTAAATCCAGCCGTATAACTTCCGCGTTTTTACATAACTAAAAGATCGATTTCCACAAGAAAACAATCACACTTAACTGAGTAACAAAAATGGAACGTGAAGACAATACTGGTAGGCCTACTTATCGACATTGCAACAGACGGACAACAAACACCATGGAAGAAAGGAAAGTATCACCGCAAAAACGAACGATACCATTGCGGGCAAGACGTGTTTTGAAATTACTACGATCATCTTTATGACGGCGTCAGAAATTAACGCGAGATACGATGCAAACTTCAAGTTGATAGTGATTTTTTAATGCTGAAATAACTTCAAATGTTAAAGCAGGACCGATGTACGGAGTGAGCGAGTGCAATGTGCATGGATGGCAGCAAACTAAGGACAAACTTAAAAGTGCGCATACAACAAGAAAATATTTCAGTGGACCTAGGAAAGAACGCTTCCCTGACTTGGACAAAGAAATTATAGAGTATGTCTTGGAAAAGAGGGCAGAGGGATTTCCGATAACAAGAGAAGTTATAAAAAATGAAAGCACAACCTCAAGGGCATATATTGTGCAAGTTATGAGTTAGCAGGTATTTTTTTGAAAAAATCTATAAGAGGTAGTTGATAACTAGGCCTCGTCTTACATTCGGGTATATAAGGTACTCGAGTGTGTGTAGGATTTGTATGATAAGCTGTGTTAGTGTGGTGTCTGTAGTAGTGTGTGTATTTGTAATTGAGGCTAGGATTGGGATGGAGGTGGCCGTGGCCTTAAGTTAGGAACCATCCCAGCATTTATCTGGAGTAAAAGTGAGAAACCACAGAAAACCACTTCCAGGATGACCGACATTGGAAGACCGAGTGAAGCCCCTCCCTGCCCTCATATCAGAATTATTTTAAAAAAGTACAATCATCTTTCATTGTAGCTGTGAAAGAAACGAACTGCCTGTTATCAAGCTTACTTCTCAAGATATCAAAAGTACAAATTGCATACTGTTCACACTACTTATAGCCCAGTCATATTAGGGATCAACCTCGGAATGAGAGATAAGCTGTAAACTCGTATACACCTTCATTTTGGTGTTCTAAACGTTGTCTCAAAAGTCTCATAAAATCTTGTCTGCGCCGTAAGTTATTCAAGGTCAAAGGTCACAAAAAATAAGTTTTTCGGGTTATCCCGGTTTCTATAGCTCCAATGATGTTAACACTTATTATAAAAAAAGATTGTAGAGCATGCAATTTGCGACAAGTTAGTTGGTTTTTTTTTCTTCTTTTTTTCCCCCTCCATACGCCCAACCGTTTTTGAGATAGAGGGCAGAGAGCCCGCAGCGATCAGCCATACTCACTGCAATGCAAGGTCAACAGTGAAACTCAGTTAATAATACCTTGTATAATGTTATTAAATCATTGAAATATCATTCACAATAAATAATCTGTATTATTTATTAGTCAATAGCCGGCCCCGTGGTGTTGGGGTAGCGCTCCTGTTTCTCACCCGGAGGCCCCGGGTTTGATTCCCGGCTCCGTCAGGGATTTTAGAAACTGACGTGACAGCTGGAACAGGGTGCACTCAGCCTCGTGAGGACAATTGAGTAGCTGTCTGACAGTGAGGCAGCGCCCCGATCACGAAAACCAAGATTAACGGCCGAGGGGACACGATGCGTTGATCACGAGTCACCCCAATATCTGCAGGCCAAATGGCTGGGAAGTGGTCGCTTAATAGGCCCAAATTGAAATGAAGTGAAAATATGTAAATCTTTAATTATTTGAAGAACATAAGTATTAACCCTCTTAGTGCCAAGCCATTTCCTGAAATACTTGCCAAGAATGCCAAGCCATTTTCAATGGACATGCAGACTATTAAAAAAAAATCATAAATACCACATTTCAAACAAAAGAATCATTATTATTGCTTTGCATTATAACCAATACCTCATTCTTTCATACATTATGTTCTTTAAAGTAAATACGGCATCAAAACTTTTTAAATTAAATTTATTCTGATAATTGTTCAATTGTTTTTTTTTTGTTTTTTTTTTTTTTTTTTAATCAGTTCTGAGCCAAAATTAAGTACACCTAAGTGTCATATTCGAAGAAACACTCTGTTTCCTGCTGTAGAAAGTTCTTAGATACCGGTACATCTGTAGGTAGAAAACTTCACCAAAAAGAAAACAACTGCACCACAATTTTGGCGGGAACGCGCGTGCCTGGGAGAGCGCAAAGGGAGGGCGTGAATACAAACTCAAACCTATCAAGTAACGGACTTCGAAGGAAAAAAGTAAACACCGCACAGGCAAGCCTGAGACCTCACCTTTCCAACCATATGAAATAATCACGGACATATGCCTACAGAAATCTACAAATATAAGATAAACTGTGCGCCGATTGAATCGGCTTTGGCACTTTTGGCGCGAGCAGCGAGAGCCAATCTGATTGGCGCGTGGCACTGAGAGGGTTAATCTTCTCCTTCTTCCGGGCTTATGAAAATGTCACTTTCATTGTCATCATCTTCGTTGTCCTGAATCGTTGTTTCCAGTCCTTCCAGAATTTCCGGGTCAAATGCACTCTCTTCCTCAGAGTCTCTTTGTGATGAAACAGCATTGAGGCAAGCTTGTCCATTACACTGGCCACAAGCTTATGCATTGCAACCCCGATTTTCTGCATCCACAGCGTACACCACATCCACTCTTACAATTACAAAATAGTGTATTAAGTAATTCCTCAGGAGCTGGTGGTAATATTGTTGTTTTTGGCTCCAGGAGTTCATTTTGCAGCACCCAACCCCATTCCTGGGGTTCAAAATCATGCCCTAACCATTTTTTAACCTGGTAATAAACACGATTTATATGCTGATGGGCTGCTGCACTTGTCGGTGGAAGATTGGATTACTGGACAGGTTTATGAAGCTTTGTAGACTTTATGAACTGAGTATATCGAAGATGATCGATATTGCCCTCAGGTTTAGGAGCATTATATATCGCTAGTAAGATGCGTAATCCATTTTCGTATAATTGCTGTACAGGGCAGTTATCTTGTAGAAAAACTTTAGCCAATCGGTCAAAATGGGCAAGTTTTTGGAGAGATTTCATGAAAGTTTTTTTTTTTTTTTTTATAAACCGCACTCGTTCCAGGTTCCGTATTGACCATGTTTACAAGATGTATAACACAATTTACACTCGCCAAATCGATGTCATATGATGTTTCTCACCAAAATATGGGCTAAAGAAGGAAACATATCAAGTTTCCGAAACATGTACCTATAGTATTTTTTAGTAAAGTAAAGTATTGATTTGGCGAGTGTAAATTGTGTTATACATCTTGTGAAAGTTTTTTCCCTTTTTTAAACAGCGCAGAACTTGTGTCACAGCCACTGAATGCATGTAAAAATAATATATGTTTTTTAGAAAGGGGATATTTGACGAAACTTTTTGACGAATAGATTTGTGCTTTGACATTGCCTTTTCCAACCTTTTTAAAGAAAATTTCTTCTTGAAGTAGTTGAGTGCGTCCAATTAAAATAACGAGCAAATCTATGTCTTCTCCAATGATGACGGGGTCCTCTCATGTTTGGATTCTTCGATAGCTGTTTCTATGATAAGTACATCAGCATCACCTGTTGCTTGTTTTGTTGTAATATTTACACTCTCTAACTTTTCAATGAGCATATCAATAAGTTTCTTCTTATTACAACGATTTGACAAAAACATATCTTGACTAATTGGCACAGTCATTGTTTCGTCGAAACAAACTCCATAAGATTTCGAAAGAGCAGCAATTCTTCTTAGTTGTTTCATTGCTTTTATGTTTTTAGTGTAGTCTGCGTATCCATCAAATAGAACAACAGTTTTTGAACCATGTCTTTGTAAATACTTAACGTATTTATCAAAAACAACGGAAAAAGTATCGTCTTTACTCCATAAGACGCGATGCAGAAGAAATCCACCATCGATGACATACGTCACATTATTTTCACCAAGTTCGATATCAACAGGTGTCATATTATCATATAATGTGGCTTTCGTGGTTTCTCTCATGCCATTATTATGAAATAAAGATGTCGGATACGGACTTAATTCATATAGAAGGTATCCTTCGAGATTACCGTATTTGCTCGCGTATATCTCGCCCCCGCGTATATCTCGCACCCCATTTTTTTAGTTGAAATTTCAGGGGGAAAAAAGTACTTGCATATATCTCGCATTCATTTTTGACGCCGTCATATAAATGACCGTAATAACCTTGAGGTATAAACACGTTCGATTTAGCGCGCCACAAGTCGTCATTGAAAAAGACGTTATAAGCTCGTTAAGGATGATTCAAGGCAGAAAAGGAACTCCAGCATTTATATTGGATACGATCGATCATCTTCCATATCGATTCCTCACTACATGTACGAGCGAGCTCTATCTTACCCGACCGAGGCTGAAGACACAATGTAGGCCTAAAGCGTGCTAACAGTCACGCCCGCGCCGCATCGGATGCTTGCGCGAGGTCTGTCCGAGTTTGTACGTTCGTAGCGGCACTACAGTATAGCGTCAGTTTACGCAAGTTTGCATCAGTTCGTGTGATATGGTTATGCGACATTAAGAACCTATGAAAAAGACGTCATGAGCTCGTTAAGGATGATTCAAGGCAGAATTTAGAGCGCAGACGCGTAGCGATCGATACCTTCCATATCGATTCCTCGCTACATGCCCGAGCGAGCTCGAACTTAGCCGAGCGCGGCTGAAGCGTGCTAACACCCATGCAGCGCCGCTTTACATGCTTGAACACGGCCGAGCTCTGAAGCAACGCAATACGTAAAGACGAAATCATTGATATTCGAGAAGACTGAACTGCGTTTCTCTGCGATGTAACAGTAGGCCTACTTGCGCAATCTTCGAAACATACGAGCATGTTGGTGCGAGTGGTATAGCACAGATCTCCTTATCTTCAAAGCCCAAACAATACAAGAGGAATACGGAAATTCCCCGCGTATATCTCGCACCGACAAATTTCACTCGTATTTTCGGCTCGCGTATATCTCGCCCCCGCGTATATCTCTCACCCCATTTTTTTAGTTGAAATTTCAGGAAAAAAAGTGCGAGATAAACGCGAGCAAATACGGTACTTTCAAACTGTTTGGTTACAGGTATCCTTTCGAAGAGTTTCAATGGATCTACAGGGATTTTACAATCGTTAATTTGGACTGATTTGTTAACAACTGAAATCGGTAAAACCTTATCGGCGCGTTTGAACTTTATCTCATTAAAGTTCAAGCCAGTGATTTTCACCATAGATTGTAATCCGATTTCATGGACTTTGGTCATTTCCAATGATTCCAGAAGCTAAGGATACCAATAGATTTGTTTTTGGAAAGGGATCATGAAGTGTACTGTAAGCCATTCAACTACTTTACTTACATCATTGTTATCTCTTTTTACTCTTGAATCTCTTGCATCAATGTGTTGTTCAACAGAACCCCGTTCTAGCCATCACGTCAGTTTCTAAAATCCCCGACGGAGCCGGGAATCAAACCCGGGGCCTCCGGGTGAGAGGCAGGCGCGCTACCCCAACACCACGGGGCCGGCTATTGACTAATGAATAATACAAATTATTTATTGTGAATGATATTTCAAGGATTTAATAAGTTTATACAAGGTATTATTCACTGAGATTCACTGTTGACCTTGCATTGCAGCGAGTATGGCTGAGCACTGCGGGCTCTCTGCCCTCTATCTCGACAACGGTTGGGCGTATGAAAAAAAAAAAAAAACACATTAAAACAAACTTGTCGCAAATTGTATGCTCTACAATTTTTACATCATTGGAGCTATAGAAACCGAGATAATAGCGAAAAGCTTATTTTTGTGACCTTTGACCTTTAATAACTTACGGCGCAGACACTAGATTTTATGAGACTTTTGAGACAACGTTTAGAACACTAAAATGAAGGTGTATACGAGTTTACACCTTGTTATCTATCATTTCCCCCCCCTTTTTTTTTAGCTTAAGTGACTAGGCTATTAGCAAATCTTTCCTCTTCTCTTCGTAACACATGTTGTAAACATTCTCCCAGATTTTTCCTGTCTTTCGGAAGTGCAGTTATTTGGTAAGACAGTTGATTTGGGAAAATTGAGGAAATTCATCAGGTGTTATTTTGGGAATTTTCCTGGGGATGCAAATGGGTTCAGCATTCTCAGTTGGGAAAAGATCTTCCCTACCCATAAATTTGGGTTTTGAAATGTTTAACACATGCAACGGTTTGCACTTAAACTTCAAAATCATTCCTTTGAATATTCCTTCTTCACTTCTCCTATAATATTTTGTCTTCAGGAAATTTAATAGTTTAAGTATCTCCAGCAGTATAATTTGAAACACAGCCCAGTATACAGCATGAGCGACTCATTTCATGAAAACACAACAAATCTCACATTACAGTTCATTTGTTGTAATGGTTGCTTCACTGGTTTGCGAGCTCACCGCGAAACAATTTGTTTAAACACAATTCATTAACAAATATTTCAGTTTACTTTTTAAGAAATGCAGGATTTTTTTGTACAATTGAGACTATTTGGAAGATTTTGGTACAAACCACACTGTTCGCACTTGCGAATAATTAATTTGTTAATTTTTTTCAAGTTTCTGAAAGTGCTGAAGTCAGACCAGAATTTAATTTTCATAACCTCACTTTCGTCACCATGTGCTCGTGACAATTCATTTTGTATTACGCTTCCTCGTTTAAACCAAGTATGTTTAAAATTATTTAATTACTTGTTAGGTTATTGCCATAGCTCGCCTCTAAGACATTTTTCTAAGTGTTAAAAGGTTGTTCTACACTCTTTGAATCATCGTGGTGAACTGGAATCCATAAGCTACGCGCTCATTGGCCGCCGCCATGATGTGGCCTCGTTCCAGCCAATCACCGCGCTGCTTCTTCACAACGTGGTCTGGATTCTCCAATCTCCAGCCATCGAAGCTCCGAGAACAACGGCCTGCCAACTATTTAAGAGACTTGCTCTGCTAGCCTTTTCGTGCTTTCAACGTCAGCGACCATGCTGATCACCCGTCTTGCTACCGGACAATCAACTTCAACTATTCAACTTCTCATCTTTAATTTCTGCGCAAAGAAGTGTTCATAAAACCTTCGCCAAGTCTTCAAGACATTTTCAAAGTGATCTAACCTAGATCGTGTATTGAGTGTTCCTGCAACATGTCAACGAAATGTACATTAGGATGTAAACTTTACATTTCTAGTGCTAAGGAAAACTATTCCGTGTGCATCTACTACCACGTAAACAGGTAATTACCTATTAAGGTCTTCAAAAGCTTACTATAAGCTCCAAGTTTGTGAACTCAATCACAACTTGACATAACCTTTGTCATCTTCTTCTTACTCAAGGATTCTACGAACATACTGTATGGGTTGCTACCCACACTTCATCATTAAGCTAAGTATTTTGTACCATGTATTGTGTAATGTACTTTCTGCTTTATCTTGTCAGATTTGTACAAGCTTAAAAAAGTTTTCTCAATCTTAATATCTGCTGGTCTTTGCTATCTTCCTACCGGATTACATACAGACTGGCTTTTGTAATTTTCTGCTTTGAAAATTATTTCATGTCCATATGTCATGTGAGATCATTATCATTAATTCTTGTGCATACTTGCATTTGCCAATTGCACTTCTTGTTAGAACATTTCATGGTTCACTTTCAAGTAATAGGCCTACTTGCCTACCTGCTTCTGCCATCTCAATTTCATTGGAAATCTTTCATGGTTAACATTCATGCAGTTCACTTTTACCTGTGTCTGCTATTGCATTTTCTTCGGAAATATTTAGTTGCATCTTGGCAACTCTCCAAGCATTTCTATTTCTTAGGGTACTGCAGGATTAAGCCCCTGTCAGCCATTAGCTCCCTTCATAGGCTATGTCTTTCTTGGTAACTTCTATAGTTTCCCCTACTTTCTTTCCTAAGGGATGGCAGGACTTGCTCCCTGCCAGCCATCAGCTTCATTCGTAAGCTGCGTTACTGTTTCTTTCTCATTCAAAAACCAATTTAATTCAGTTGTGCTTAAAAGCACTCACCTTGTCTTAATGTTCAAAGACAGATGCAATTATTATTTTGTTAAGAAAACAGTTCTTTCAAATTGTGTTAACCTGTAAGGATATGAAAATGAATGTTACTGAATATACATGTTAAAGCTACCTGCTCTCTCTGTTCTCTTTTCTTTTATTATATTGTCTAGCCCATGTTCCTTAACGCTCAAACTATGTTCTATTTTGAATTCACTCAAAATACGTCTGATAATGGAGACTTTTAATTGGTCTATCTAATGGTCAGTGATAGCTCATCATACCACACACCTTGCATCTCCCTCTGGTTTAAGAGCTTGAGTTTTGTGATGATTATGTTTGTTTTAAGGGGTGGAACAGTGAGGTCATCTGGGCCCCGACAAGTTTTGTGAAATATATTGTTTAATATATACATATATATACGTGTGTGTATATGTATATATATATATATGATAAATAATTCTGAAATGCATCTCTTGGCCAATAATGTTACCTGAACATTGACCCAGATGTAGAAGCCCATGGACGTGGTATAAAAACATACAATGGTAATACCTAAAAATGGCTAAATGAAGTCAAATCAAACTAAATAAACAATTATGTAATAATGTAATTTGTTTTACGTCTCTTTTAACTACTGCGGCTTTTAGAGACGCCGGGGTGCCGGAATTTTTGCCCCGAAGGGGATCTTTAACGTGCCAGTAAATCTACTGACACAGCTCCCTCAAATGCCAGCTGGCTGCGCCAGAATTCGATCCTGCAACCTTGGTCACAGCAAGCAAGAACGTTACCGCTGAGCCACGCAGCCAGCCACGAAATAAAAGAAATAAACTGCACCTACCTGCCGTATGCGAAGTGTCTGTAACTACAGAGAAGATGTGTTGTAAGATGTCCGTAAAATACGTCTGGTAAAAGCTCTGAGCTGCCTGGTCGTGTGCTTCTACATTCTGCAGCAACTGGTACAGGATCTACAAAGAGATGGAACAAAAACATGAACACGTTCATTCTAGGCAAGACTTACTACAGAGAACACGTTCATTCTAGGCAAGAGTTACTACAGAGATTTCAACAAAATTAAAATGATTTTCAGTCAGCCAATATGATTATACCAAAATTGTAATGGTTTTTATTCCCTTAAAAAAAAAAAAAAAGATACATAAGACTACACTTGGATTATCATCAGATCTTTTACACTCAGGCAATTAATCTAGTCCAGAATATGTGGGTTTTAAGATATATATATTGTACCCATGCGTATAATCTCGATGGAAAATATGCTTCTGCCTCCAGCTAGCTTCAGGACTCGAGGGTGTACCGTCCTCCCACTGAGCAGTTGCATACTTTGGATTTGAGGCTAAGAGGTATCAACTCTACAATGATAAGGCACAACTCTATTCTAAAACTTTAATTCAGTAAATAAAATCATGGCTTTAAACAAATGAAACAATCCCCATAACCATAAAACAAAAGCAAACAAAAATTACTTTCCACAATCCACCAATATGAACATAATATAATCATAATAAAATCATATCATACCACAAACCTTTACCCTTATGTGAACATCACAAAGATATTCTAGTGCGCTGATGCACGTACAACTTCAGAAACAAACTGTACATTGACACTACTGTCATACAATGTGACTTCTTTAATATCACAACATTACTGATTCATAAAACCTTCTTAATTTGACAATTATGTGTACCGTGTGTGTTTTGACCTTTCTTTTCCCACCAAATGCTTCACATGCATTAGCCTATTCTGGTGTTGCACAGCAGTCAACGCGCAACTCCATATTTATGTAAGCTACCCCTACTCCACTATTTATATAGTTCCACTGCATGCCGTTTTGTGATTTCATATAAAAACGTTATGTTATTGTTGTGTCGGATGGTATAATCAAACTACCTTGCGCGCGTAGCCTGTGGAATCTGGTAACCAACTTCTGAAAAAGTTGTCAGTGACAGTATAAATGCAACGTCTAACCATTCGTTAGATAGCTAAAATCATGAACCATCAGGATAATATATAATTATCAATGTGTTCTTAAACCACATTGCTTCATTACTCAACATAACAACATTTTATTCATGTCATTAACAGGGTCTAAAATCTGTTCCTTTCAACCTTACTTTCACGGTTCGCCTTGACCGTCCCCAGACCCTCTCCTCGAGCGGTCGGTATACAATAGCAGTGGGTTGGGTTTCCACCCTAACTCGACCCCCGCTTTTATGTTTGAAGGCTTACTTCCAAAGCATTGTAAGATTTTACAAGACAATACTGTGCTCCCAATGGCACACATATCTCAATGGATTTTAACTGAATATTATGCACGCAGGTAGTGAATGAGCTTTATATTTATTCCTACCCCGAGGATAAAATAATTACTGGCACCAAACAGGTCCATTCAACATGTAGGTACGAGGTTCGTCAAACATTGGTCTCATAGGCAACCGGTGTCTTAAATAATATGCGGTCAGCCCAATGCTGCCGGTATGAGGTTCGCTTCAACAAGCCGAATCACTCACAATAATAAGTTCTCGGGGAATCATTAGAGTGTCGAGGTGTCCTCGTTTTCCTCGCACCTAATCACGGGATTCCAACCCGGAACATTCCATCCATCATCAGAGTTAGGGTCCAACACTAAACACTCTGGCACAAAGTATATCTCCGCTATGCCCCCGGCATAGGAGATTTCATACATAGAATAGACCACCTGGCTCCTTACCTAATGTTACGACTTCGTCCTATAATATTAAGAGAAATCTATCAATTACTCTATAAGCTTCTCACATAAGCTGCAAATTCAATTCACTAAAAGCTCTTCCATTCCTGGCATAATTATATTCCCATTAATACAATATATTCTGATATCAAACTCTTTCTTTAATCCCGTAATGTAATCTTACTGTATAATCTTACTGCTTGGATCAATAAGACTTGCAAATAGCGTAATTATTTCCTGTTTACAATAATTTCCTGATGCGTTCATTAATACCTTTGATATTCATAATTATTATTATTCTCACTGACATAATTTACCAAAATCATTCCTTATTATTATTATGATTTCTGACATAATTTACCAAAATCATTCCTTATTATTATTATGATTTCTGACATATTTTACCAAAATCCGACACAACCAATCATCTCAAAACTCGAACAACTGTGCTCGTAACATTTACATAACTGATTGCCATCTTAATTAATAGTGGTAATGATTAATCCACTTATTGATGCACATTAACATCTCAACTCTATGAAAATCAATACAATAATGATTAAACCTGGAGGGTCTACCTCCTAATCTGATTCTTACAGGCATCTTAACTGAAATCACGTCACATGCAGTGGCCTATATTCTCTAATTAACCATAATTTGTGGGGTACTCACATATCTCAAGGCTTCTCATGGTGGCTTCAACCAATCATATCCTTCCAAGTCGCCTGCCATATGCAGGTTTAACGCGACATTTTCATCTTGAATACACACATTTTATGACACACAACTTCCGTTAACCATACGGCACTTTGCATTTCTATAAGGAAGCTATTGCTCCCAAACATGTGACACTTTATAACACTTATAAAACCACTACTTTAAAAGATATTTTACATATGCTTTATACATAACACACGTCACTGTGTACACTTTTCATTGCTTGAAATTCCCTAGCAAAGATATCAAAATTGCAGGTGTCGACGGCATCTCCCGTGCTCCTACCAACTCCTGATTGAAAGTCTGGTTTACCTGCCCTCGGAATTCACCAACAGTTTTTATCCATACTCCTACGGTAAGCTTCCTGCGTCGCATAGATATGCTAACTTCCGTCCTGAGCGTTATTATTTGGTATCCTTAAAACATTATCAAATGCTTCGTAAAGTTTCTCCCAGCGCCTTCAAGCGTACTTAGACATGAATGATCAGTCGATATTTGATACATTGCGCTTAACACTGTCCATAACTTTACACAAATTATTATTATTATTTACAATAGTTCTGCCACTCGTCTTACACGGTGCTTCCTACGTGAACACGCCATTGTTCGTACTGCTGAGTATACCTGCAGCGCGATTATTATTAATAAAAGCTTATTAAATGCTTCACTCAAATGTAGAACTCTTTGTGCGGGCGTCCTTTCATGCACCGGACCAACATATGTTCCGCCATGACGACTGTCTGCGGCTCTCTTGACAAACTGTGACAAACTGGGGTGAGACTGGCTCCAACTAGGGTAAGACTGACTTAATACTGAAGTGCAACTAACTGCTCTGCTAAGGGTCGACTCCCTTATATCGGATTCACACAGAAAGTAGAGCGCAATCTTCCCGCGGGATCTCGGCTCCTCTCCCAGCATGATTCTGGTCTCGAAACCATGTTCATTGGGTTCCTTTTTCTTCTCTGATCCCAGAACTGACTGCGTGCTGAAGAATCGCTCGGCCGATTAATTAATATTAATTCCTTTCTCTATAGCGTGGGGACGCTATCTCCCGGGATTCCCTGGCGACCTCCTCAAATCCCGCCGCGAACAATGATAGTCCTACGGTCCTTCCGCACTTCCTTAAATATGCGTCAATTTCGCAGATTAAAGGCTCTAAAATTAGCCTCCAGTCTAAAGATTCACCTGTGGGCAAGTCTCATGTCATTTCGTTACTCCAATCACGAGTAATCAATGATTTTCCTTGTGATCTCTCTCCACCATTCTCAAATCCATTCTCCGTCGGGGAAGAACTGGGTCATTATTCAGGCCCTCACCCTCTTCCAGACGACAGAATGAGGTCAGAATGATTGACTTGGCTCCACTGAACACCTCCCACAATTCTGGGCTAATTTGTAAAAATGTCTACCTCTGCACTTGCAGTGCTCCAAGCCCCATATAGCCTACACCACGTAGTCTAATAATACTGTATTCTGCTCAATTTCCCTTCATTATTTTAATAAATAATGTCACTGCAACTGAAATCACACCAGTGATTTAATATACACTTCTCTCTAGGGGTTTTTACAATGAAACTCCCTCCACAGACTTCGGGTTCGTTCCCTCGTGGAACCTTTATACTGAGATCACAGTCTCTGAGAACCACGTTCGATTCCAGTCAGCACAACCTCCTCGGGTTCAATATACATATATATACACTATTCTAGTTGCAGAAATTAATTGTAAACTTGCGTAACTTGTCGAGTTTGTTAGTATGATATGTTTTTTTCATGATGTTAGTGGCTATTGACCTTCAAGTTAAATGTTTAGTGTGATAATCTGTAATGGTTAGTAAATGGTCAAGTTGGTTATTATGTATTGTACCAGATACCCAGTTGAGGCTATCGGCTACGCCAGCTGACATTAAGCCGTAGTTGAGATTTATGGAAAAAATGGTAAAGACAGCGCTCACATCGAGTAGAGGAGAATATTAGAAAATGACGTAGAATGCCAAGAATCAAGAAGGCACTGCCAGTCAAGTAGATGGAATTATGGGAGGAATATTAAAGTTTTATTAAGATCTTTATGGAACAGTATATTTAATCATCTCAGAAGAGAAGAAATAACAAGCATTATATATGATAATAACTTGAAGAAAGGAAAAAAAGGAAGCTTGTAGTTTAACGTGACCGTTAATCTTGAGATCATGAGCCACGGGACCTCCTTTTTACGTGGAATCCGAACCACAGGACATGGCATTTCACTTCGAAAATCTCACATGCATTGACCGGGAATCGAACCCGGACCGCCTTGGTGAGAGGCATTCAGCTAGACCGCTGAGCCACCACGCCACTTGAAGAAAGACAGATAATCCCTTAAGTTATTGTATGACTTAATAGCCGAGATGATGGGAGTCGAGATAATATTTGTGACGCACGACCGTAGATGGTGGGGGATGCATCACGTGACTGCGCAAGGTACGAGCTCCTTAACGCAGTCCAGACACATCAGTCGAGTTCAGCCAGCGAGCTGAAGCGGTACACATGCGCAGAGCGTACGGTAAAGACGAGCGGTGAACAGCTCTTGTTACGTAAAGCGAAGGCGACAGTATTACTTAACCAAGCAGAGAGCAGGAAGTAGGTCAGTGAGCCAAGGCGAACAACGCAGGGCAGACGGCGAGAAGACCGGTTACGCGACAGGCTGTACGGGTCGTGTACGGAGGAGAAAAAGCCGGGGTTCAGAACAGCATTGTAATACGAGTTTGAGAACTTTATTTCGAGCTGCATTTTATAACGCAGAACAGTATAGTAAAGCGGCATGGCGAGGCCGGCTTTAAGCATAGTTCATTCTGGAACAGTGCAGTAGATCAGAGCGGGCTAGTTCCGACTTTTATACGCAGGCAACATTAAAGAAGCTGAACTTCATTTCAACATTCAGTTACAACATTGAGTTGGGACTTGTATTCAGTAATAGAATTGTGCAGGCAGATAGTTACAATATACTGCAATTATGAACTTAGATATTCAAATTACATTACGACTATGCATTTCATAACGGAATATGTAGAGCGACCATGGGGTCCAAACAACATTAACGCTTTTAAGCAAACGAACTGTTACAATTATATGCACTTATGAACATTGGCATGTGCATTAATAGAATTCTTTTTCATGAGTTATCATAAAATACCGAGTACGAACACAGCTACAGGGTGTTTCAAAAACTTATACACTCTCATAAATAAAATTTATTTTCTACAAGTGAGACTTAACCGCTGTGGAGATTGAACTTTTAACAAGCAAACCGAACATTGTATGGGACAGTGGCGTAACTTAGAAGAAGAATATGGGGTACGCTGCTTTTATGAACTTTTACGTAAGGTTTTGGACAGTATCCATTATGGATAACATGCAGTTCATCATGTCGGAGTAAACGAAGACAGAGACGCGATGGCACCACGGAGCGATGGATTCGATTCCTGAAGAAGAGGAGGTCTAACAGCTGATTCACTTGGGATATGAAGGCGATCGTTATCGCGTGGGTGAAACGATATTCACGTCGATCTTTCGAGAAATTTATTACACATGAGAATAATCGACGATCTTTGAAATATAATAACAGCTGATATGAGAAGGTACTGTAAGAGTTATGACTTTCTAATATGATATTTTCATGAGCACTGGGCATACATGTATATATTTTTCTAGTAGGAGTTCTACAATTATTGAGACATGCTTAAACATTATTTGCTCCAAGTTTTGCTAGAATATGGCGTTAACATATGATATGGCAGGCACCATTATACGAAATTCTCACCATTGGTTGGCTTTATTAAGCAGATGTTTGGTCTTTTAGACATTTTCCAGTAAGGATAGTTTTTCTTGGATAGTTATTTTTTTTTTTTGTGACGAGTATTTCGAACTCGTGATCTGCAATTGGAATATTTAAATCACTTCGTCAGTTCATTGCATACTAGCGAGTGTGTATTATTCATCAGTAGGGATTTTTCCATTGGATTGTTTGGAGATATTAAGATGTTATTCACTCAAGTCAATGAATATCTCTTTTATATGACAACTAGAGACTTGTTGATTCCAATCTGGTACATTCACTCATGAGACGACGAGATGGGGCCTTTCGTATTTATACGATTGCGTGGTGGTACACATCTTTACCCATCGTTCAGGGCATTATCATGTTAGTCGACGGGGCGAGGCCTTTCGTATTTATACGATCGTGTGGTGGTTACTCATCTTACTTGCCATTGAGGAACTCATTTTTATCATCCGAGTGTACTTGAGATTGTAAGAGGATCAAACAAGGAACTACTAGTCACATATCAGTCGAATTTTGTTAAATAAATTAAAAATACATGTCAACAGGGTTACATTTCGTAATTCTTGTTTGCCAATCCAATATTTTGTTGCTATACTCATTTGAGAGTACTTTCAATTTAACAGCTGTTACAGCTGATGCTTTTGATAATTTTTATGGTTGAATTTGATACCTTTGAGAAGGATTTAAAGTAATTGAATCTTATAAGATGAATCATTAATGGTCAGATTTATTTTAAGGCAGATCAGTATTGCATATTTCGATGTGAGAGATTATAGCACATTGGTGTTTTTCTGTGAAGTGAATTATGAGAATGTTAAGAGAATTTATGCTATTTGAAAGCAGATTTTGAATTTGATGTTGATTACAGAGGTAATATATTTTTCCTAATTGTTTAAGAAGTTGTCTAGATGTGATCAGATTAATTACAGTTATTGGAGATTGTGTGCGTTGATAATTTGAAGCCAGTTATGTATTTTGGTAGATCATGCAACGTGATTAAGTGAAGTTTGTGATAGGCATTTTGTGGAAGTTGCCAAGTGGAAGTTGCTAGATTGCTAATGTATTTTGAAGCAGACATGAGGTTGTCGAACCCAGTCTAGCATAATTTTGAGATTCATGCTGTGCGCTGAATATTTATGGAGTTTGTGGAATAATTGTGGTATTCAAATGTGATATTTGATAAAGTGAAAATATATAATGTAGTTGTGGATAGTGAGATCCAACGTGAATTTGTGAAGGCAATAATATTTTTTGGCATGATAATTAAATACGAGATATAACTTGGAAGTGATAAAACTGTAAGACAACGTTCTATAACCCATATTAAACAATTTGTTAGGATATTAAACAAATAAATAATGTTGATTTTCTGATAGTAATAATTAATGAAATAATAATCTGAAAACTAAGCATATTAATGATCTGACCTAATGAAATAAAAATCAGAATGACTAGATGAAATAATAAAAATCTAAATAACCAGATGAATAAAATTTAAATAAGTTGATAAATTAAATTTTGGAATAGATCAATGAATTAAATAAGCTGACTTAAATATTTAATAGATAATTAAATAGATGATGAATAACTGAATTGGAAGGTGATAATTAAATAAAGAAGCTGATGATTAATAAATTTAAATGGATTTAAATAAATTTAATTGAGAAATGATTTGAAGAATTGCAACTTGTGTTGATGAATTAAACAATTAATTTTGATGATGATGATTATAACCAATGAATAATGGATTTTCTGTGATTCACAAATAAGCAATGATTAATGACAGTGTAAATAGTGTAAATTATTCGATGTTTAGGAGCATTTTACTAACATATTCAGCATTTGAATAAGGCCATGCAAGCCATAAATTATGTGATATTTAAAATATGTGTTTATAATATGTGTGTTTAGACAGATTAATAATATTTTTTACATCCACATTCATGATGTTAATTTAAAGAGAAGTTAGGTCTCAGTTATCACGAATGTCAGTGGCGCAAAGACATAGTGCTACGGTGATCCTGAGAACCCAAGAGAACTTTAGAAATTTTTCCTATTTTATGTGGATTAAATACACTTTGAGTAGAATGGAGATGGTTCGATTTTTCTGGACAATGACAATTTAACGTTGGCATTCGACCATGCTCTTAGGTAGGATGAGTGTTTAATATGTCTGTCTGACTATCAAAGTTGAATAAATTTGTTTTTATCTTAGTTGTGATCTGATGATGATGTGATTTTCCTACTTCTTTCCTTGTCTTAATTAAGGCTTAACCAGGAAGGAGGTGGTTTGCTAGGGATTCAGTTGATGGCGCCCATTGATATTTGTATTTTTTTTTAATTAAATTTAAACCCGTAACGACCCTGGAGATACTTTATCTTGTGTTACCCTCTGCTTTTGTGATATTTCAACTGAATTTCCGACACATTCCTTATTTGACTAGAGGTTCATTTAACCCCGCTCTGTCCTGGAAATCCAGGAATGCGATGTAATAGCAGATGGGTCATCGCATCCCCAGGACGAACGGGTACAGTATCATATGGCTTTTAGTGCCGGGAGTGGCCGAGGACATGTTCGGCTTGCTCGAGTCTGTAGCTGCTTCCAGCGGACACCCTAAAGGGTGACCTACAAGTTCCGTTCAATTTCAAGTAGTTCCAACTTTTGCCACCAGATATCAATGATACCTAGTGGTGAACGTTGGAACTTTGATAGAGCGTTCTGACGAAATCTAACCTAACAATTTTGCTTTACACAAGTTTACTCTGTGAAAGGATCTTTAACATGCCATAAATCTATGACATGGGACCGCCGGCTTTACTTCCCCTCCGAAGGAAGGCATACTGAAGGATTTTTAACGCTCTTAAAAAATCCGACAACTTCGGCCGGGTTTGAACCCGCTATCTTGGGCACAGCAGTTCAGCATGCTACTGACTAACTTGAATATAGATTAAACAGTTAGCTGGTTGTTTGGGTGATGTGTTGTGTAATGTTTTAATTGTTTTGATTGACCTTTTGTTGGAACTACTTGTAAGTTATCAAATGTAAAGGTTGGTCGCATATTTTTGCTTCGAGGCCTTTATTGCCTTTCTTAACCTCTAAAAGGCAGTGGAAATATGTGACCTGGGTTATGAGTGCGATTTTGGTGTTTTTATGGGATTCTTGAGTTTTGGCAGTCCAGCGTGGTTCCATTGTTGTTACAGTGTTGAAAGCAAGTTTGCATTTTGCATGTCATAGTTAAATGGGGTTCGGCATTGTTCTCTCAATTCCCAAGGCAGGGTAAAATTCTAAAAAATTTGGTCATCCTGCTTTTTTTTTATTTTACCTAGTTTCTGGGGGGGATATTCATTATTCTTATTTTGGATTTTACTGGAATATGTCCCTATTATTGCTTTGACGAGGCCCCAAGTCTTATCGAGGGCTCAACGCAGGGCAGTTGAGCTTGGTGATGCTCCTTAGGGCTCCTCGGATCCGGTTTCCTAACGTTTTAAATTAATTTTCATTATGTAGCCTGAGATAATATTTTGGTATCTTTAGCTTGAATTGTTTCATGAACTTATGAATTAAAAGTTTATAATTATACGCTGAATCAATACTACATAACTTAAATATATATTTTATATATTGGACACGTTTCAACCTTACAATGAGGTCATCTTTAGCTTAGAATAAATGAAAATCAATTAAGAATATAATATATATATATATATATATATATATATATATATATATATAACTCTAAATAAGAAGTGAAGTTGTTAAGGAAAAACTGTAAAAAAAATGAAATATAGTACTAAAATGGATATCCTTACAATGCAGTATTAAATAAAATTCAATACTTGTCTTTACACTAATTTTCAAAAATGCAGTAAGAAAATAAGAAATACCGTATTTGCTCGCATATATCTCGCACTTTTTTTTTTTACAGAAAAAATGTGTGAAAATTTTCGATGAGAGATATGCGCGGGGAATGACCGTATTCCCGGGGAAAAAAACACAAAATTTGCATTATTGAAACAAGGCAACTGGCATACGGTCTTCACCCTATTCATTGTCACTGCGGCCAATCTCCGAGATACTTTCGTGTGCATCATTCTGGTCATCATCCCATACTGCTTCATCCTGATTCCATCCAATGCATTTGCGAAGCCCGTCTTCAAGTAGCTCTTCACAACAATGTCCGTCGACACCATTTATTTCTATTCGTTACGGTTATGCGACATTCAGAACCTAAGAAAAAGACGTCCTACGCTCGTTAAGGATGATTCAAGGAAGAAAACTAATTTAGAGCGCAAACGCTTAGCGATCGATCATCTTCCTCGCTACATGCACGAGCGAGCTCGAACTTGCCGACCGCGGCCGAAGACTATAATGATGTACCGCGTGCTAACACTCACGCCGCGCCGCATGCTTGAACGCGGCCGAGCTCTTATGAGACGTAATGCGTAAAGACGAAATCATTGAGATTCGAGAAAGACTGAACTGCATTTCTCAGTGATGTAACATTAGGCCTACTTGCGCAATCTTCGAAACATACGAGCATGTTGGCGCAAGTGGTATAGCACAGATTTCCTTTATCTTTGAAGCCAGAGTACCGGTACTGATGTCTACAAGGCAACTGACGGACAACGATAAAGGAAACTTCTGCCGCCAAAACGAACGATAATATTGCGTATTGATGACTGTTGTGGCGCGCTAATCGCTAATTCGAACATGTCTCAAGGCAGCGCCTCGTTCCCTAATCGGCTCGTATCGTAGAAGTTCGGATCAACTCGCTTTTGCTCGCTCTTCCTGTTAGTATCGCTTCGGTAAGTTCCTGGACAATGACGACTGTTGTCGCTCGCTAAATCGAACGTGTTTCTACCTCAAAGTTATTACGGTCATTTATATGATGGCGTCAGAAATGAATGCGAGATATATGCGAGTCCTTTTTTCCCCACTGAAATTTCAAGTAAAAAAAAATGGGGTGCAAGATATTCGCGAGCAAATACAGTATTAATGGTGTAAGTGTAAATAAATGCTGTATTAAGCTTTATAATAATAGTTTAAAATATGCACAAAATAGATATTTTTTAAAAATGCCAAAAATCAATAAATAATTCAGCTCAACGCTTGAAACGAGTAAGGTAAATCTTCTTCAAATATGGAGTTTAAATTTGGAATAGGTGCCATATTTGAAGAAGATTTAGCTTACTCGTTTCAAGTGTTGAGCTGAATTATTTATTGATTTTTGGCATTTTTTAAATTACCCTATTTTGTGTAGGGGGAAGTCCTGTAGCACCGGACGGCATGTAGTACCGGACACACTATAGTTCACAAAAATCTCGCTAGATGTCAGCATCATGTAGAGTGCATTTCAAAGGTTTCTTCCAGTGTACGTCAGCGCAAGTAGTGTGAGTTTGTCACTCAAGCAGTAATCACGCTACGTGGTATTTTCCGATTTCCTGTGTTCATTCATGTGTCTCAAGTAAGTTTTGGAAGAGCATTGTACTGAACTAGGTAAGTGAATTGTTACTGTACTTTTTTTCTTTTTCTTGTCGTGTAGCCTCCTGAGAGGCCGAGTGCAGGTCTTTCTAGTCGACGCCCATGGGCGACCTGCGCGTCGGGATGAGAGATGGAATGGATGAAGATGATTGAAACTGGGCAAGGATGTGGAAGGAAGCGGCCGTGGCCTGTCAGAAGGTACTGTCCCAGCATTTGCCTGGTGTTGAAAATGGGAAACCACGGAAAACCATTTCAAGGACAGCCGACGGTGGGGCTCGAACCCACGCGTCTACCGAGTCAGCAGAGAGCTTGGCCCCTTGACCTAACGCAGCGCTTTTAGCCCGCGTAGCCACTACTGTCGGTGTTACAGTACCGTTGTTTAATGTGGTCTTAATATCATGTTCACAAGTATAAATTGAAAATGAAACGTATTTAGATAATGGCAGGTGTTCATTTAGATGCATGCTTGTCCTGTAAGACCGGACAGTACTATGTCCTGTACCATCGGACACGTAATTAGCTGTCATATTATTATTTGCAGGTTGAATCGCAAATAAAAACATGCCAAAAGACGACAAAAATGGGAAGAGGAGGGGAACGTGGTCTGATGACGGTATGAAACTGGCAGTGAACAGCGTGCTTGCTAATAATTTGAGTGTTAGGGAAGCTGCAAGTAGTTTTAGTGTTCCAAAGAGCACTTTGCAGGACAGACTAATAAAAATAAAGAGTGGAGGAGAACTTCAAATTACGCCGAAATTAGGGCACTTCGAGAGAACATTTGCAGACAATTTTGAAGATCAATTAGTCGCCCATATCAAGCTGTTAGATGGCATGCTCATGCCCCTTACCAGAAAAGAGTTCCTGAAACTTGCTTATGATTTAGCTGCAACTTTAAAGCTGCCTCATAGGTTCAATAAGGACAACAAAATTGCAGGGAAACGTTTCTATTACAGCTTCATGAAGAGACATTGTGAACTTGCACTGATATCTCCAGTTCTTACCATGTTTTAAAAATAAAAATATTTTTTTAAAATTTCAAGGGTCCCCTTATTTTAGGGCCATGATATGTCCATAGATCTCAAGTATGAAGTTCCTATAAGACACTATCATGTCAACTACCACATCCTTTGATATGATCATAGATATGCATAGAATTTACAGTATTCAAGTAACAATCCGAAAAAGTTCTAAACTGGCCAGTCTTAATAAAAGGGAAAAAAGCCACAAGTACGTTTATTTAAATTCCCAATAATCCTGCCACTGTTGAAAATTATACTATCAAGAATATTGTCTTATGTTACATGAAGGATGTCACACAAGTTTTACTTGATTTTTAAATTCAAAAATTTCAGCAGTATTGGCAAAAAAAAGTAATGTGTCCGGGGCTCGAGGACTCTCCCCTATATTTTAAACTATATTATAAATTAAATTAAATTTAATTATAAATTTAATTATGAATGCCGGCCGTGAAAGCCTAAGCTGTTATATTATTATAAAGCTTAATATTTATTTACACTTACCATTAATATTTCTTATTTTCTAACTGCATTTTTGAAAATTATTGCAAAGACCAACATTGAATTTTATTTAATACTGCATTGTAAGAATATCCATTTTAGTACTATATTTCATTTTATTACAGTTATTCTTTAACAACTTCACTTCTTATTTAGATTTAAGTATATATACAGGGTGATTCTTATTAACGTTTAAAGCTCTCTGTATCGACGTAGATGGCATTGAGACAAGTAATTTGATATAGGACACTTAGGGTCGCAAGTGTCCGGAAATACCTTTAAAGTGAACCACAACATCATCAGGTGACGGCTCAGCTCAAGCGGTCAGGCCCGTGCACCCTTACGCACACCAAAACAAACGTTGAATATCATATCATTCTGTTTCCGTGTCTTAATGTCAACAAACAATCTGCTTCCGCTTGAAAGGAGACGAGAGAGAACAAAGAAAGCTGATGGATAGGCCCCGGATTTCAACCTCGAACCCCACGCGCCCGAGTCGCTCACGCAGACTCAGAGCCAGAGTGATATGACATTCAACGTTTACTTTGGCTGCTTTGGTGTGCGTAAGAGAGCACTCGCCTGATAGCTCAAGTGTAACTGTCACCAGATGATGACATACACCCTATGTTTAACAGTTGTGGTTCACTTTTAATGTGTTTCTGGACATTTGCGACCCTAAGTGTCCTATATCAAATTACTTGTCTCAATGCCATCTATGTCGCTAAAGAGAGTTTTAAACGTTAATAAGAATCACCCTGTATATTATTTTTATTTTTATTCTTAATTGATTTTCATTTATTCTAAGCTGATGATGACCTCATTGTAAGGTTGAAACATGTCCAAAATATAAAATATATATATTTATGTAGTTTTGATTCGGCATATAATTATACACTTTAAATTCTACTGTCAATACGGATATTTATGACATTTGTTTCCAATGGCAAATAAGATTGCATTCTATGAACTTATGAAGTCCATTCTTCGGTAAAACGTGTTCGTCTTGATTCTTGGCTTTGCTTGTTAATTCTCTTGCCGGATCGCATTTTTAATTGCCCTGTTCTCGTAAATGTTTTGTTGAACCTACTAGTTCATCATCATCATCATCATTTTCCAGCTCCAGTTTCCCGGGTGTGGTATACAAGTGCTCGCCATTTCTTTCCGTCAGAGTAGAGTTGCTTTTCTTTTACGTCTTCCCATTTCACATTCCGTTTGTTGACCTCAGACTTCACTGTGTGTATCCATCAATTTCGTGGCCTTCCGACTGGTCTTCTCCCTCTCACTTCTCTGTCTAAATACCGTATTTACTCGGCTTATAAGACCCCCCCCCCCTTTTTTTTTAATATAAATTTTTAGTTTCGAAATTGAGGGGGGGGGGGGGTGTACTATAGACGCGTACTTCGCAAAAATCCATAATTTTGGGAAACGGAGAGAGGAAAAATAAGCTATTTTACTTTGCTGCTACAGAGTACGATATATTTAATCTAAATAAACAAAGTTTACATCTTTAATCAGCCCATTATGAGGCTGCCATAACCTCACTTTCCTGGCTATCCCCCAATGACTTTCACTACTATCCCTCGCTAAGCAAAAATCTTAGTATCAAGGAAATAGAATTAAATGGACAAAGTATCAGACATGAAAATGCAAACTATTTTTATTTGAACATAGGGAGGGAGAATGCATCATTTAGGGAATGCAGGACCACTTCTCACTAACATTTGTAAACACAACTGAGCACGTATTATTCACATATTTCACATTCATATACCAATAACCGTTAAAACACACAAACGCCGATGGTTATTGCAACAAATGAAATGTGTTTAGAATAAAACTACAGAGACTGTCTTAAACACAATCGAATGTGAATAATACTGTGATAAACAGATGAATGCAGGCAAGATGAAACCATAACTTTCATTGGCGGATGGCGCTTCTACTCAGCCAATAGTGCGGCATCTTCTATTGGATATCAGGTGAAGCCCATTGGCTACACAATTTGATATCCTGCACAATCGCGTACGCGGTACGCAAAATGGAGGTCATATCATCTGAATAACAAACTAGGCTAATATACCGTAACAAGAAAAATATTTTTGTCATAAAAGAGAATGAATTTCAGTTGTAATTATGACATTTTTTTAGAATTCGTCATTTTCCAAGCATGTTGTATTTTGACTCAATAATTAAGGAGGGGGTACTATAAGCAATTTCCAAGAATATTTTGGCTTTCGAAAATTAAGGGGGGGGGGGGGTACTATATGCCAGGGGGTCTTATAGCCGAGTAAATACGGTCATTTCTTGTTCTATTTCTGTTCATTCTCATGAAGTGTCCGAACCACTGTAATCTGAGTCTTCCTAGGAATTCAGTGACAGGTATTTTGATACCAATTTCCTGCCAGTTAATTTCATTCCTAATCTTATCTTTCCTGGTCCTTTGGATCATTGTTTGGATGAATTTCATTTCTGTTGCCTGAATTTTACTATTAGCCTTGTTGAGTAGGGTACATGTTTCAAGTACATAAGTGAGAATTGTAATGAAGCAGGTGTGAAACATGCTTAATTTTGCTTTCAGGGGTATTTGGTCATCCCATAGTAGATTTCTCACTTGGCAATAAAAAAGAGAAGCTCTTTGGGTCCTGTTAAGGATCTCTTGCTTTATAGTTTTGTTTTTTTTTTTTGTTTTTTTTTTTTCTCGTGTAGCCTCCTGAGAGGCCGAGTGCAGGTCTTTCTAGTCGACGCCCATGGGCGACCTGCGCGTCGGGATGAGAGATGGAATTGATGAAGATGAATGACACTGGGCAAGGATGTGGAAGGAAGCGGCCGTGGCCTGTCAGAAGGTACTGTCCCAGCATTTGCCTGGTGTTGAAAATGGGAAACCACGGAAAACCATTTCAAGGACAGCAGACGGTGGGGCTCGAACCCACGCGTCTACCGAGTCAGCAGAGAGCTTGGCCCCTTGACCTAACGCAGCGCTTTAGCCCGCGCAGCCCCTACTGTCGGTGCTTTATAGTGTTATCCTTTGAGACAACACTTCCAAGGTACATAAAGTTAGAAACAGATTGCAGCAGAGTTCCCTCCAGAAAGATGTTTGAACATGAGCCTTTCCTGTTGATAGTCATTTCAACTGTTTTTGTTTGACTGATCTTTAGTCCAAAACTAGTACCTACTACTGTCGGCGCAGAAATTATGTGCACCCGAGTTTGGAGATAAATAGCAACACAACCGAAAGGCCTACAGAAAAACAAGTGACATCACCTTTTTCCTTGTTTATTTCTGCGTTGACTGATGATAAAGGTAGTTTTTAGGAACTTATTTTAATATCCCTTATTGCAGGTATAACATAAAAAGTACCGTTTTTTTTCGGGGTTCGATCGAAGTGTCGGATTTAGAAATTCACAACTCTTAACTCAGTTGTGCTACAGCACCCAACTTTGGATATGTGTTAGTCAGATATGTTTTCTGTGTATACGTTAAGTTTCAAAATTTGTTCTCCAACACAAACAACGAAACAATCAATTATGTGAAAGGCTCGTATTTCGAAACTGGACTCCCGCAGAAGTTCGGTCTTGGGTGCGTTGTAATCCACTTATAATAACAGTTTGCGATATGCAACTATCCGTGATCTAAATAAATGGGTTTAGTTTATATGGATTGATATTTATTATGCGACTGGTGTATGTTGTTGACAGGCGAGGTCTGCAGGATAGTTCGTGCGCTGTTGCCGCATTCACTGCTCGTTTAGCGCTGTCTCGGCACAGAGCATGTTCAAGTTACCGTATATACCCGAATGTAAGCCGACCCCGAATATAAGACGAGGCCTAGTTATCAACTTCCTCTTACAGATTTTTTCAAAAAAATACTCGCTAACTCATAACTTGCACAATATATGCCCTTAAGGTCGTGCTTTCATTTTCATAACGTCTCGTGTTATCGGAAATCCCTCTGCCCGCTTTTCCAAGACACTCTATAATTTCTTTGTTCAAGAATGGGAGACGATATTAAATTAAGATACGTTGATCACTCAATTACTGCTCGTAAAACGGACTGGTTGTTCTTGTAAAGATTGTTTTAAAACATATTTCCGTATGCTTTCGAACATATAATTTATCCGCTTAAAATGACGTGTATGCGTAAATCCTAACCTCAAAATGTATGCTGTTCGTATATGCATGGTAATTAAACATAACAAACCATATTTTAATCTTCATTAACGCATTGAGTTGTTGCGAGTTACAAGATGCCAACACCACATACTAAACACTAATAAAATAATTGTGTTATGAACAGACATGCTACAATATTAGTACATTATGCAACGAGCCTATAATGGCTATAATTAAGACACGAGTATATTTATAAAACGAGCGTATGCGAGTTTTATAATTTCCATGTCTTAATTACCATTATAGGCGAGTTGCATACGAATGTTTATGTTCGACTATAATTATTATAACTATTTTATGTTCGAAGATAAATATTCATAAATATCTGTCGAGATTTCGCCAGTTTTATGTACTGAACAGAGTGCATGAGAAGCCTTGTATTTGACCTTCTCGATTACCCCACGATGACACTAGGCAACGCAGTTTAGAAGGCCTTGGAACTCCACGCAGGTGCGAGGCTAACCTTATCTAATTGGTCAAACAACTGTTTCTTGAGCTGTGATTGGTGGGAGAAACTGTTTCATAATGAAAAATAAGGTTATAATGACCATCATTATGATACAGTTTACCGACACATAATAGTCAGGGTCGAACATAAAATAACATATGATTTCCTTTTCATATTGATTTTGTTAAGAACTTGTGAATTAATTAGTGTATGCATACCTACCCCTTATTATTCCCGTTTCCAACGGGGTCGGGGTTGAGATGCGATGAAATTGTATGTGGCGGATGGTTTTAACGGCCGGATGTCCTTCTTGACGCCAAACTCATGAGAGGATTTAATGAGAGCTGAAATGAATGAATATGAATGTAACTGGGCAAGGATGTGGAAGGAAGCGGTCGTGGCCTGTCAGAAGGTACCGTCCCAGCATTTGCCTGGAGTTGAAAATGGGGGAAACTTGTGAATTAATTAGTATTTCTTCATTATTATCACTATTTCTATTTATTTATGTATTAATTCATTAATTTATAGATTGATTGCCACGTCTTGTTCCTGAACCTGGCTTTCTTTGTTTTTCTTGTTTTTTTATTACCGCCGAGATTCATCTTAGTTGGTTGGTTCCTTAGTTTAGGGGCTGCGACAACGCGGTCATGTAGCCCCGTGTACTTTGGGTGTGTGTAGAAACTGTCTGATAACCGGTGTTAATTGTGATGACTATTAGTGTGTGTATCTGTTTTTTAATTCAAGTAGGGACTGCAACTTTGAATTTTCAAATAGTTCCTACTTTTGCCGCCAAACGCCACCGTCAACGACTACTAGGCCTAGTTCAGAACTAGCTACTAGACGCCACCGCAGTCGGCTCTTGGCAACGAACGTAGCAACCTAAGAGCGTTGTTTATATTCTTAACCTATCCAATTTAGTTTCACACAGGTGTAATTAGTGGAAAGATCTTTAACATGCCATAAATCTATGACATGGGACCGCCGGCTTTACTTCCCCTCCGAAGGAAGGCATACTGAGGGATTTTTAACGCTCTTAAAAAATCCGACGGCTTCGGCCGGGTTTGAACCCGCTATCTTGGGCATAGAAGCTCAGCATGCTACCAACTACGCCACCGAAGCCGCCAAGAGATTCATCTTAATGGTAATTAATGTACAGTATACCAAATTAAAATTTTAAATGACCCTTCACCACTAAAATCCACGGAACACACAAACACCAACTGAAAAGGTATAGGCCTACTGCCAGACACCATTTCACAAAACGTCCTTCATGTGGCAGTACAAGTATTTTCATATACTTAATATAAACGTAGGTACAGTACTACATTCAAAAAGATTTATTGCAATCATGACGAAGCAGAGTGAACAAAGTGATGATCCGTCGGTGGCATTCTCGGGCGGGTCAGAGCAAACTAACGCGGCAACACAGCACAAGCTTTCCTGCGGACCTCGCCGGTCAACAACATACACCAAACGCGTAATAAATATCAATTCATATGAACTAAACCCATTTATTTGGATCACGGATAGTTACATATCGCAAACGGTTATTATATGTGGATTACAACGCACCCAAGAACGAACTTCTGCGGGAGTCCAGTTTCGAAATACGAGTCTTTCACATAATTGATTGTTTCGTTGTTTGTGTTGGAGATCAAATTTTGAAACTTCACATATACACAGAAAACATATCTGACTAACATATATCCAAAGTTGGGTGCTGTAGCACAACTGAGTTAAGAGTTGTGAATCTCTAAAATCGACACTTCGCTCGGACCCCGCAAAAAAACTGTACTTTTTGCGTTATACCTGCCATAAGGGATATTAAAATAAGTTCCTAAAAACTACCTTTATCATCAATCAACGCAGAAATAAACAAGGAAAAAGGTGATGTCACTTGTTTTTCTGTAGGCCTTTCGGTTATGTTGCTATTTATCTCCAAACTCGGGTGCACATAATTTCTGCGCCGACAGTAGTTGATGTGTTGAATTTGTCTTGTGTTTGAGCATGTGGGTGAGGCTTTAGTCCTTGTGAAAAGCATCCGAAATTTTTTTATAATCATTTCCGAAGTTTGATTTAGGCTAGGTTAGTTAGTTTCAATTATTACAGTATAACCCCGATTTAGCGCGACCTCGATTTAGCGTAAACCCGCATTTAACGGAAGAAATTTCAAGTCCCGAAAATTATTCCATAAGTGCAATGCAATTTTATATTCGATTTAACGTAATTCGCGTTACGCCAAAACCCGCATTTAGCGTTAGGAAATGTTAAAATTCGCGAGTATTTATTTCGAATCATTATGGTTATGCGACATTAAGAACCTATGAAAAAGACGTTATAAGTTCGTTAAGGATGATTCAAGGCAGAAAAGGAACTCCAGCATTTATATTGGATACCATCGATCATCTTCCATATCGATTCCTCGCTACATGTACGAGCGAGCTCGATCTAACCCGACCTTGGCTGAAGACACAATGTAGGCCTAAAGCGTACTAACAGTCACGCCGGCGCCGCATCGCATGCTTGCGCGAGGTCTGTCCGAGTTTGTACGTTCGTAGCGGCACTACAGTATAGCGTCAGTTTACGCAAGTTTGCATCAGTTCGTGTGATATGGTTATGCGACATTAAGAACCTATGAAAAAGACGTCATAAGCTCGTTAAGGATGATTCAAGGCAGAAAAGGAACTCCAGTATTTATATTGGATACGATCGATGTTCTTCCATATCGATACCTCGCTACATGCACGAGCGATCACGATCTCAGCCGACCGCGGCCGAAGACACGATGTACCGCGTGCTAACAGTCCCGCCGACGCGGCGCCGCATCGAATGCTTACGCGAGTCTGTACGTTCGTAGTGACATTACAGTATATCATCAATTTACGCAAGTTTGCATCAGTTCCTGTGTTATGGTTATGCGACATTAAGAACCTATGAAAAAGACGTCATATGCTCGTTAAGGATGATTCAAGGCAGAAAAGGAACTACAGCATTTATATTGGATACAATCGATCATCTTCCATATCGATTCCTCGCGACATGCACGAGCGATCACGATCTCAGCCGACTGCGGCCGAAGACACGATATACAGCGTGCTAACAGTCCCGCCGGCGCGGCGCCGCATCGAATGCTTACGCGAGTCTGTACGTTCGTAGCGGCATTACAGTATATCGCCAGTTTACGCAAGTTTGCACCAGTTCGTGTGGATAATCCAGCTGTATATCAGTTTGCTCACTCACATTCATTGTTTTAGCGAAGTTGACTATGGCAGCTAAAAGAAAAACTATCTGTCGCGGAGAAAGTGAACTTGATTCGGGAAGTGGAGAGAAACGCAAATGTGCCCGTTAGTGAAATGGCTCGACGCCTGGGACTTGCACAGTCTTCATTGTCAGGCATATTGAAGAATAAGGAGAAGATTCTGGATCAAGAAACACAGTGCGGCTCAAAAGCGAAGAAAAGAAAAAATGTTAAAAAGTCGCCGTACGAAGAAATGGAATCGAAGCTAATGGAGTGGTTCAATGGAGCACGTGCTGGAAACTTACCAATCGACGGGGCATTGATAAAAATGAAAGCATCTACAATATCAGGGAAACTTGGGCTTACAGAATTCAAAGCTTCAAATGGTTGGCTGGATAGGTTCAAAAAAGCTATGGGATAACTTGCAGGGCAGTATGTGGAGAGAGTGCTGCAGTTAGTGATGAAAGTATTGAACACTGGAAAGAAGAGGTGCTGCCAGCCCTCTTGGAAGGTTTCGAATCTCGGGATGTATACAATGTGGATGAAACTGGCCTGTTTTACCAACTCATGCCCTCTAAAACCTTAAGTGTTAAAGGAGAAGCATGCCATGGAGGAAGAATGAGCAAGCAGAGAATTACTGTTCTCTTATGCAGCAACGCAGATGGCAGCGACAAGCTAGAACCCTTAGTAATTGGAAAGTTCCAGAAACCACATTGCTTTAAGAACAATTCTACGCTGCCATGTAAGTATTATAGCAACAAAAGTGCTTGGATGACTGCAGAATTGTTCAAAAAGTTCTTACAAGCTTTTGATGCACGAATGGGTGCTAAAGACAGGAAGGTTGTTCTCTTTATGGACAAGTGTCCTGCTCATCCAAAAGACTTAGGATTCCTGCGGAATGTGAAAGTGCATTTCTTCCCTGCAAATTGCACTAGCAGACTCCAGCCCTTGGATCTAGGGATTATTCATAGCCTGAAAAGCAAGTATCGGAAAGCTCTCGTCCTTAAGGCACTGACCTTTATTGATAGGAATGAAGTGCTTAAATTGAACATCCTGCAAGCAATGCATATGCTCACAGGAGCTTGGAAAATGGTAACTAAGGAAACCATCTCAAATTGCTTTCATAATGCTGGATTTAATGAAATGAGCACTCACGACAAAGACGGTGATGAAGCAGGAGTGGACATGCATGATTGGGTGCAGGTATCTGACAATTTGCCCATCACTTTTGATGAATTTGTGGCGTGTGATGATGATGCCATCACTACATGCATCCGGGATGTTGAGGAAATCTGCGAAGATGAAGTCAAGCAGAATGATGATGGTATCGACGAAGACGATGATGTTAGGGATGAAGAAATACAACCGCCATCATTCAGTGAAGCTGTTGCCAGCATAGACATTGTTCGGAGATATGTCACAGCATTCAAAGTGGACAACTCTGTTATAGACAGAGTAAATCAATTGGAGATGGACATTCTGAACCTAAAATCCAAAAGTGCTAAAAAGCAGACTACCATGTTTGATTACTGTATTTCAAAAAATGTGACACTGTGAAAGTTGTGTAAATGTGTGTTGTATATAGGAAAAGTAACTCTATATATTATATTACTGTAATTGTGTAAGTATTTTGTGGACTTTTTAATTTTGTAATGTGCTGGGAAACTACTATTTTTGACTACTGTATTAGTGCTACAGAAAAAGTTGTAATTACTGTAAAGTGTGTAGGGTAGGTATCTCCTTGTTTTATTGTTGTTATTGTGTTAATTATGTGTGTTGGTGCAATTCAAGTCAATACAGTCAAAGAGGTCTGGAAAAGATTTGTTTTTTATCGAAACCTCGATTTAAGGTAAACCCCCATTTAAGGTTAAAAAATACCAGACCCTCGAAAAACGTTAAATAGGGATTCTGCTATGATTATGTTCTGCTTGATTTCTTTTGGGGGGAGGATTTAGGATAGGGAGGATCCTCGTAGACTTAGGTCTATGTTAGCCTAATATTAATTTCTTAGACTATTTTTCCTTTTAGTTCATATTTTGGTTTTGTTCCCATTTTCCTTGGGTTACATTTTGATTATTTGTCGGAATCCAACCACACTGTTTTCTTTATTATGTGGTAAATTAGTAACAATATATGTACTCTTTTTTTCTACCCATCTCACTTATCTGCAATGACCTGCACTTAGAATGACCCTCACACCTAAAGTCGTCTTCCCGCAAACCGACTAAAGCAGGTTTTCGATCCCCTTTCTCACTCTTCCATACTCTCGTCACTTCTCGAGGGAAAGGGAGAGGCGAGAAGTCGGTACATACAGGCCAGAAATGTAATCTGGCATATTGTCCACACAAGGGGATTTCGGAAAGATAAAATGAAACATTGTCAAAGGAAATGAAATTACAACAATCCATGCAAATGAAGAGCTATTGGTAAAGGAGGAAAATTTAAAATATTTGATTTGCATGGTCCTAAGTGATCCATTCGTGAAGAAGGCAGAGAGGTGGAGGAGGAGAAGACAGCACACGATTCTCAAAGTTCTGAAGGATGCTTCAATTAAATAAGAAGTATCACAAAAACGTCAGGAAAATCAACTCGTCTCTTACCTGCAATCCAGTGTCAGCCACATTTCTCATCGTATGCTTGAAAGCCCATATGATGGAGTCAAGAACTAACTTGAACTGAGCAGGTGGGATGCTCAAGAATGCTGGGAAGCAGTGATTGTTAACAGCCTGGAAATCGAGCCAAATATTTAAGACAATTTTATTATGTAAATAATATTATTGTTTATATTACATACAGTCCACTACTGTGTTTTCTTATAGTTCAGTTTCTAATAGATAGGTCACAATGAGGGAGTATCAACATCATGTCAGATTTATTCCGAGCTGTCGATGTGACAAAGCTGACTAAATAATAAAATAGCTAGGTAATAATTGACACACATTTTTGTGAACATAAAAATAAATTAATAACGAGATGAAAATGAGACTGCCTTCGGGACTCAGCCCTGAATTCCTTGCATTCTAGGCAGATACAGATTATCAACCACAGTTTAACTTCTTACTGTTCAACAGATATGGAAGTGCAATCAGCCAACATAGAAAACCAAAAACATACCTATTGCAGGTTTAAATATTCATTGCACTGTTCGTAACAAATGGTGTTCAGCGATTTGTAATTATGTGCTAGTAGAAAGACTGAAAACCAATTTTCCTATGGTATCATTAGAATCAATTCTCACAATATAAACAACACAAAAATTTGATTTCCTGCCACTTCATTTTAACAGTATATGAAAATTTATATTTATCGTTCAATAACAAATTTTTCCAAGTGGAGAATGCACCATACATAGAATTCATAGCCTTAGTTTATGTGTATTTTTGCATTCTATCCAAGTTTTTACATGGTAGGAAAAGCTAGTGAAGTCACCAAAACTCAGTAAACAACGTGTATATTTAACAAAGAAAATGTGCCCTTATAAAGGCCTGTATCACTGTAACTTTGAGAGTTTAGCAGATAAGCAGTGATATTCTCCTTCAGCCCATAAACGATATATTTTTACATACTGTACATGCACGCACTGTTATAACAAGTAATTTTTGCATGAACTACAGTATAACCCCTCAAATCCGAACTAATTGGGGCTATAGCCTGTTCGGATTTCAATTTGTTCGGATTAGCCGAAATATATCCATAACATAATGACCAGCCCTCGTTACGGTATAGGACTGCAGCCTACATTGAGCGAGGCAGGCTGGTTTGGCACAAACAGGGAACATGAAATATTGAGTCTGGACCAAAGTCAACATGACGGCAATGTATCTAATGACAGTGAGGAAGAAGAAACTTCGGCAGACAATGTGACTTATACTGAATCTGCATCTGCTGTTGACATCGCATTGTGCTTCGTAGAACAACATGCAGCAGCCACGCCAAACGATGTCATCTTACTGCGACGCTGGCGCGCAATTGCCTCCGCGGGAAGGTTTTCGTCACTGGTACAATATAGAAGATAACTGATTTCAAGTGAAAGATTAAGTGATATTTTGTGTGTTTTGATTGCTATTTCATTGTTTTAGTACTTTGCTAAATAATAATACGGAATAATAATAACCAACGTTTCCGTTTCTCAATCCTGGATGGGATAAGTAGCCTATGTAGGCACTTTTACACTATGCTAACTGTACTTCTTGTTAATTTTTCAACTAGGCCTAATTATGTAAAATGCGGTCATAATGCAGAGTACGGTATATGATTGTTTTATGACTAAGTAAATAAGTTTCTCTTTTTTTGCGTGTATTTTTTCAAACTTCAAATTGTTGAAAGATCCTAGTTCGGTTTACCCGGGATTTCGGATTTCCGGGGTTCGGATATGAGGGGTTTCACTGTAGTAATTTTTAAGACAATTATGGTTGCTCTGTGATGAAAGTGCAAGCTACAGCTTCTGCTCAATAAATTCTAATGAGTATTTAGCATTTTGCTTTGTGACTCTAGGAAGTGCTAGTTTTCTCCAGCACATGCTTCAAATTTTGCAAACAAAAATCAGCATTTGCTGCACATGCACATACAGCTGAATTTTCTGTGAAGCGAGGATGGTGAATGTGTTAACAGAAATCTTAGCAGAAAAATGGAAGAACTGCATATTTTCTGAGGTAGACTTATTTAATTGAATTCTAATTACTAATACTATCATCATGTGGTTTATTTCATCTGTTCGCATTTGCGAATATTTAACTGGTTAAATTTTGTAGGTTTTTGTCACGGCAAAAGTCAGACGAGTATTTTACTTATAACATCACTTTTTCGTCACCACGTGTTTGTGACAAATCATCTTTGTTTCACTTTATTGTTTAATTCAGTTATATTTAAAGTTATTTTTGTACTCACCTGTTATATTAGGTAGATTTCATTAGAAAGCCAACTATTGCAATGGGTACCATGTTTCGACTTCCGGAAAATTTCGACATATCTTCGCGTTTCACATCCCCCAGATCCCAAAACCACCGTCAGTTCAAAAGTTTATATATAATTTATATATATATGTAGGCCTATATCAGGACACGATAAATGCCGTAATTTTGCACCGATCACTTTGAATTTTTTACCGAATATGTATACTTATAAAATAAAATCTCGGTCGAGTTCGTTACTGGGCTAAATCGGTCAAAGGGGGTGAAAATGGGGGGCTTTTTTCGAAAAAGTGAAGCATTGCTATAACTCGCTTAATAAGTGAAATATCGAGTCCGTTCAAATTTCATACTATGTGTCGGATAAAGCCCAAAAATTTATGTTTGAAGAGTTTTTTTATAGCACCAACCATTGACCAAAGGGGTGGGAAAAAGTGGGTTTTTCGGGAAACAATCATATCTCTCTTAAAAGGCACAATATCAAAACCGTACAGAATGGGCAATATTCCCCTAATAATTACCTAAAACTTTTGTCTGAAAGAATTACACCAAGGGATGAAAAAAATGAATTCAGAATTATAAGAAAATGCCAATAGCATACCTGCCAACTTTTGAAAAGGGCTATCAGTAAAACTCACGCGCGACAAAAAAAATCTAACGATTTTCGACATACCCCGGCTTGACGAAAATAATAATACTTCTGGGCTACAAAATACAATAATTCATGCTTTAAACAGGATACTTCAATGAAATCATATCTACTTACATGATTTGTAGATGAACATAACAATCAAGAAGAAATCCATGTTAATCAGCAGCAGGCGTGGTGAATATCGGTTTGGAGCAGACATAACAGGACTTCCTTGATAGATTAAGCTGATATACGATAATTGAAAAAGGCTTTAAACAATAAAACTTGTTTAACGTAACACAGGCAAGAAATAATATAATACACACTGCAAATCACATGCTAGTTCGACTTTTAAGTCATGGTTGTGGCCTTTTTAGCTTCCTGCAAACAGTCTTGAGAAAATGTTTTGTCATAACAGGGACCAGAACTCCTGGTCTTCAAAATAGAAATAGACTCCAGAGATTCATTGGACATGGATGACCTGAACTGTGTTCTATTTTTCTTCACAAAGCTAAAAAAAAAACATTCACATTCTGCATAGCTATGGGGTATGGTGAGAATAGAGAGCAATACTCTAAAAATTCGGTTATACTTAAGAAGTCCATCGGCTCCACGAATTCTTGATATTTGTGCCCAACTGGAATCACTTGCAGCATCTTGATGTGCAGCCGAAGAGTCATCTACCTGAAGAGCTGTGAACTGCCTCTGAAGCACATTCACCACCTCATCTGTAGTTTCATTCTCTTCCTTGCATAACATGATAGGAAACTTTTCCAAGAAAAAACGAATGGAAGATAAGTGTGAATCTTCAATTTTGTCTAACCTAGCAACTTGAGCATTCTTTAACACGTCATCCTTGAGTGGAAACTTGTTGATGATGTAGTCACAGGCAGTATAAAAGTAGTTTCTCACTGATGAAAAGAAAAGGAATTTATCTGTATCCGGTCCGTTCTGAAGGCACTTAACAACTTCAGATGATGCATTTTTTGCCATTTTATTTACAATACATGTCGTTTTCGTGCGACCACAACTATATTTCTTTGCAACTTCTGATGTGGGAAACATCTTCTTAAATAAAGCTCCAGCATGATCAGCCGCACTTAAGGGCACATTGTGTTCCACCAAAAAGGAAGTAAACAGACACTCGGCCCTAATTACGTCACTGTAAACGTTTCCAGACTTAGCAAAAAAAGGTGTTGATTTTCTTGCTATCTTCTTCGATTTAACATAACTAATGTGTTTACCGCACTTCACATGATTACTTAAATCGTTTTTTCCACCATATGCAATATTAATATCACACCCACATACCGTGCAAAAGGCAAATTTTTATCTCTTTCTTGATTTTAGTATGCACGGAAAATCAACCGAGTATGATTCTTTAAATGTCTGGAAGTACTGTTTCTTGTTGGATTTGTTCATTCTCGATATCTACTAAAACATCGAAAGGAACCTGGATCACTGAACGTCACATAAAATTATAACATAAAACAATTAAGACAGCCAACACTTCATTAAAACATGTCAAAACACACCAACCATTAAATGAACACGACGCCAACCTCGTGAAGATAGAATATGCACATGGTAGAAAAAAATAAACACACACACACGTGGAACGAATGTAATTAGTCCAAGGAATACAGGAAACTGCGAAGCACGAAGTTATAGCCAAAAACTCGAACGCTTCATTAAAATATGCCATAACCTTAAAAGACGAAAACATTCAAGGAACGCCAACTTCGCGAACAATGAACAACTAACGTGGTCAAAGAATATGGTTTAAATCGCAACGAGCGAACGGAGCGGAACAAAGAATATGCGAAGCAGAGCCTGTCAACACCTAAGATTCACATGCAAGAACGGTTATCCCGGCTTCAAATTCAATTACGATGACGACACAGCCATCACACGGTTAAAAGTACGAATCATATCAAAGAACGAGTTATCGACTATCGTGGACTTGCCTTCGACCCACGCAAACAATCGATTGTACGGAAGTGGGCGGTATTATCGAATGTAAATTATCGTTTCAATTTTTTGTCCGCGAAATCGTAAAATGACACCGTTCGTCCGTAAAACCGTAAAATGCTGCAATTTCCGTAAATTTTACGGATAAACCGTAAAAGTTGGCAGGTATGCAATAGCTATCAGTGGTTGCCATGGCAACACTACTAAATTGATGATGGATGAGCCATCAGACGTTGCCATGACAACGCACTTGAACGAGATCAGATTCAGATTTCCATCTAAGTGTGAAGTGGCTTCGGTGACGTAACTGGTAACATGCTGAACTTCTATGCCCAAGGTCGCGGGTTCAAAGCCGGCCAACGTCGTCGGATTTTCTAAGAGCGCTAAAAATCCCTCAGTATGCTTTCCTTTGGAGGGGAAGTTCCAACGTTCGTTGCGAGTTGCTGGTTGCGGTGGCATCTAGTAGCCAAGTTCACAGCTAGGTGTCGTTGACGGCAGTATCTGGTAGCAACATTAGGAGCTACTGCTTGAAATTGACCGTCTGCAGCCCTTATCTGAATTACAGACTAATACAGCCATCACAATTCACTCCGTTTATCAGACAGGTTCTACACTCACCCAAGGTACACGGGGTTACATGACTGCGTTGTCGCAGCCCCTAAACTGAGGAACCAACCAAAATCTCTGCGGGAGATATAATTTTGCGTGAAGAAGTAACAGACCGTTAGATAGTTACACCTCAGTGTCGAAACCTTGCATAAGGACAGTGTGACCACAAGTATAAAAATGGACTCCAAATGACAAGAAGGTTACCGTCATCATAAGTCAATAAAATGTTTAAAATATGCATAAAATGACGAAAAACAAAGTTAATTAATCTCCAATTATAAAATACTTTCTCGCAATAAATGAGGTCTGATCCTTCTACGAAAACCTGCATATTCTGCCTATTTTCGCCTATCCCCAAGTTTGTCCGGTGAAACCTACCTCCGCCTTCCGGCGTGCCGAGAGGACTTTTAATAGAGTTAAGGGAACCAGGTCGTATAATAGGCTAAAAATGTCTTTCCTGAAGAATTTGGTGTATCAATTATTGTGCCGAGGTGATATTTGATGCAATAAAATTAGGTTTAAACAATGTTTTAAGGCTATACAGTAGCTACTATTCAGAGACTCCTTTTGTGTTTTCCGAAAGTAATATTTTTGGAAACTTCATGTACCATTTTTTCAGAAACTATCTGATTAACGTATTTGAAATTTGGTAGTCTCTAAGATATTATACCAGGTGAGCCAGCCGCCCCTTATAATATTGCTTTTATGCAGCCCAAAGCCCAACTAACGTGTTATGTCATGAATGGAGACGAGAATTATAGGCACTAAAACAGTTAAAATAGGCAGGCATATAGACTCTTAAAATAGCCAAAATAGGCATGTAAATATGCACTAACGTGTAAAATAGGCAACAAAATATGCTTGAAAAAATTGCTTGAAATTTAATAACATATATAATTACTATAAAAATAATTGGAAGGGTTGAAGGCTTCAAGTTCAAATTGTTCCTCGTTTCTTCTGATGGATATTTCCCAACCGCTATTTCTGGTGACTTCCTAGAATTCCCATTCTTGTTCGTGGGGGTAAACATTGTTGAGAAATGAGAATATAATTCTGTCGAGCACACCAGCTGCAATATAATGCACTTTATGTTCGACGATGTCGAAATGTCAACATTATGTGTCAGAAAACTGTATCATAATGAGGCTCATTATAACACTATTTTTCATTATGAAACAGTTTCTCCCACCAATCAGAGCTCAAGAAACAGTTGTGTGACCAATTAGGTAAGGATACCTTCGCGCATGCGCTCAAAATCCAACATGTCTATATAAATTACCGAAAGTGCACCGTCCATATGTTCACGTAAATAAACTGGCAAATATGAGACAAAAAATAGCACTGTACCTTAATATCCCCAATTTCAATTTCTACACAGCACATTGCTTTCAAACGACTTCGGTGACAGTTTTACTGAATACTAGTGCACAATCTGCACATATGGCATTGAAGCACACAGAGCGCATGCGTCGGTCGGTCAGAGAGCTTCGAAAACAGAGATATCCTACCCAGTGCTGCACTCCGATCAGAAAATTCGAGTGACTGAATCTCAACAGATATTTATGAATATTTATGTTAAAACACATAATAAAGTTATAATTATCGTCGAACATAAACAGTCGTATGCAACTCGCCCATAATGGTAATTAAGACACTCGTATGGATTCGTGTCTTAATTATTGTCATTATAGGCTCGTTGCATAATGTACTATTAAAATACAGTCAAAAGGCATCAAATAGACAATTATACTCCAAATAGGCACAAACCCTTGAAATAGGCATTTATAGGCACAATAAAACCAACGAAATCTAGCCTAAAAGAACCTAAAACGGATTTATATCTCGAAGCCTACGTTTCTAAACACAGGAATAAAACAGGCAAATAGGCAAATTCCCGTCTCTAGTCATGAAGGTCGATATTTCTGTGCTTGCATCCCATATGGTACTAATGCACTAATTTTACCCTATTATTTCCCCACCCTATAGGACTACAGACCGTTCGAATAATGAGATGTAACTGCAGTCAATTATTGCAGTGCAACATATGATCTGCATTAAGATGTCATGCCAAGTGGCTGGGTAACGCAAATCATGGAATTAACGCTTAAAACTACGATATAGTGACGTGGAGAACATTTCAAACAGCGAACTGGAGGAGCAACGTACTGTAAGAGGCTCTTAATATAAGTTTCTTTCAAAGCTGAGGCATAGCTAAAGTAGACAACCACTGGATTTCCAATGGTTGAAACGGAGGAGCAAAGGTTCGAATCCTCCAATGGAAAAATAATTTTGCAACGTTACGACGCTTCAATGCTACAATCACATGTCATTGTGTGCCGTATACACGCAGTTTTATATTCGTGCTGATAATAATTGCTCTTCCGGTATGCACAGTACAACGGATATCTTTGCATTCACGGCCAGCACAATAGTATCTAAGATGTTAATGGAACCTCTGTAGAACATGGAATGGCATTGCAACCATTTTAAAACTCTCACATGAGCTGTAATCTACAAGCAGCTTGTCGTGGTGCAGTATAGCTCATGTGGTAAGCACGAGGCGAACATGGCGAAGAGCCAGTCGTACATGTGAGAAGTTCGAGTACGGGCGAGGATATTCTTTTATTCCTTACTAGCAACCCGACCGGGCTTCGCCCGGGAACAGTTATGAATGCATTACTTTTTTTTTTTTTTTTTTCAATGAACAACGACCAATATCCGTTTTACGTCTCGGCATGATGGGTTAAAATCACTGACTGGACTATTAATTATATTATCATGGAGATGCATGTGCAAGAAATTCTTGTCAGATGTAATTTAGAATGGCGAGGTGCATGAAACACAAATCCCCTTTCCGTCCAATCTTAACTTGACTGTGAATTTTGCGGAATGGAAAGTTCACAGGCGAAATGAAGAAAAGCCGAGTTGCACTTCCAGGGCAACTCCAAATTGTCAGTAAATGAAAGTGTATGTGGTCCTTATTATTATATCGTATGGACTCGGGTGGCGGGTACAAGCTTTGTTATTTGACACCCAGAGGGTAGCTTGCATGTCGAATTTCGTTGTTCCTTGTAGCACTATGAAAGTCAAGGTTAGATATCTAAGATCCTTGACACTATAGCGCTTTCTAGTAGAGAAATAAGGAACTTTGTGTTGGCGGAACCTCCCGAGATTAATTTTGCCATTATAAACACGGCCTACTGAATTCAAATGGGTTATTTGACATGCCAACATCGTATGACATGCTAGTCGTATTTTTGCCGCCTTTCAAAAATCACTTACCACGGCCAGGAGCGAACCTGCAAGCTTGGAGTTAGCAGACAGACACGTTAACCACTCACCCTAAGAAGGGCCGGTTTGTCATCAGGGTGGGGGGTCGAGAGGAAGGCAAAGGGACCAAACTGCACAAACAATGGTTTGCTACGATAGCAAATGCTCGAAGTCATGACCTTCTTGTTCTATGCACATCTGTGCACGCCGCTGAATGGACATTCTATTATAGAGTGTCGTAGCATGACCGGTGTTATTGAATTACAAGTTTGGACGATGAGTTGTCGAAGGCGCTGTGGATTTTCTGTCTGCTGGGTGTTGACTGCTTGTTTCAAATATCCCCACAGGAAGAAGTCTAATGGCGTTAAATTAGGTGACCTGGCGGGCCAAGGGATATATAATAGGTGCTCCTCTTCCTAACCATTTTCCTGAATGTGTGTTATTGAGATGGTTGCGGACAGCTAACGTACCATGTGGTGGAGCTCCGTCGTGTTGAAACCACATCATTAAGGTCTGTCCACACTAGTGAGTTATCATCTTCCCTTTCCCTTTCAACGTGCCTTTCCTCTTTCCCTTCAACATTCCACTTAGGGCATGCCTCTCAAGCATGCCTGAAACGCAAGCAATACCAGTCCACATTCATGCGTCAGTTTCTTTGCAGCATTCGCGATGGATGGTGCGGACGCGAGTGCACTTGTTGTGATAACTGCCGCTTATTTAGTAATAAATGCTGCAAAAAAAAGAAGAAAACCAGAAGGCAGCGATTAACTTTTGAAAAAACGGGATTACGGGATCTTAAAAGAAGTGCGTGCAGATAATATGCTGTTCACTAGGATGTCCAAAGCCAATTTCGAATTTTTGTTGAGCATGATTGAGAAAAGAATTGAGAAAAAGACCACACATTTCCGTGAAGCAATACCTCCAGTATGAAAACAAGAGGCTTGTACCCGAACCATGGTGATTCATAGATTTCATCAGCCCCGGAACCCGTCTTTTTCTTTGTTACTTTTTGATACTCTTTTGAAAAGTAAGATCTCAAAATTTTTTTCTTTACCCCCTGAATATCCAACTTGTACTTTTCAGCCAAAACACTCTATGCGACATTTCGTACTGCTTTATTCGTGTACAACTTCGACGATACGTCCCACAGAGCAGGATGTTTTCTGTAATCCTCGATAAATTGTATAGTTTCCTTCGTGGTGGCTGACATGACGTGCACAATATTGGCTTAAATTATACAAAATTCAAGGCGAGAGGCACGAAATCCCCGAACCATGCGGTTCGGCTTTCAACACTGCGTGCGCTACAATCCTCTCCCTCGTTCAACTTCGAAGACGCATGCAGCAACGTTCCTTACGGACGACTGGCTAATGCTCACCTGTTGTGCAATTTCTCTTGTACTAGTGTGAGGGTCATTGCGAGCTGAGTCCATAACTGCCTCCTCATTCTCACCAGACGTTATGGTCCTCTGTCGGACAGGTGTTATCATGCCAAGTTCCCCTCTTGTTCGTAAATGTCTTTCAATATTGCGTATAGTATTTCCACTCGGATGTCGCATGTCTGGGTAACTTTCCCGATACAGACGTAGTGCCTACAAGGAATTCCTTCTAGCCTCCCCGTAAACAAGAAACATGTCAACGTATTGGTCCGTGGAGTATATGACGAATGAATGAAGTGACTTCAATCCCACTGTATAGCTGTGCAGAGTGGATAGTGCACATACACTGTAATAACGGTATTAGACTGCATATTGTGGCACACAATGACATGTGAATGTAGCATTGAAGCTTCATAACGTTGCACTATAGCCTGACCGCAGCTCACTTAATACTAACAATTGGCACCTTGACAACTCTCTGCCAGCCCTCCACGTTCTTTCCATCTGCTTGTGGAGCTAGCACCGCACTGAAAACACCAGCAGCTCAGGGTAATTTGAGCTGCAATACTGTACATGATATTGTTGATTGCAAAATTTATTAGAACATGACCTATGGATCTATTCAGATATGGCCCAGCATATGCTACATTTGTTTGGTTCCTTACCGTGTGGATTAAAGTGTCTCTTCAAATCTTCTCTCCAAATATACGTAGCTTTGCAAATTCTAAGCGGCAAGAAGCCATTCTCATGTAGATTTACAAATAATACATGAATATGACTTCTCACCACTCAGGATCAGCTATATTTTCGATAGTAACTTTCCTTCCAGATGTAACATTGGTGTATTGGTTTCCGGAAATCCTGAATGCGTAAATCTTGCTTACAACAGGATCCAATGTATCTGGATACATAAGGCTGTATTTATCTATTTACAGTGGAATCTCGTTAGCACGTTCTCGGTTACGACGTTTTCCCGTTTAGTGCGATGATTTTCTCAAGTCCCAGTCCCAATTCTACAAAATACATGTTGATATATCCCCTTAATACGTTCTCTATTCCCGCTTACGACGATCAAATTTCCGTTGTACTATTTGTAAGCAAACCTGATTTTATTCTTATTTCATTATAAAATTCGGCTTCTGGAAAACACGACGCGATATTGCCTCATATTCTCTGATAGTTATTGACAGTGTAGATGATTTCATTGTGTTTGACGGCGTAGAAGTGGCTATAGCTATGACGCAACGGCAGGTGACGTGTCTCTCCCCCGCTGCCCTTTCTCTACTTTCTCAAGTCCCTATCCTACTAAATTCATGTTGAAATATCCCCTTAATACGTTCTCTATTCCCGCTTACAACGATCAAATTTCCGTTGACTATTCGTTAGTGAACCGTATTTTATTCTTATTTCATTATAAAATTCGGCTTCTGGAAAACACGACGCGATATTGCCTCATATTCTCTGCTAGTTATTGACAGTGTAGATGATTTCATTGTGTTTGACGGCGTAGAAGCGGCTATAGCTATGACGCAACACAGGTGACGTGTCTCTCTCCCGCTGCCCTTTCTCAAGTCCCTATCCTACTAAATTCATGTTGATATATCCCCTTAATACGTTCTCTATTCCCGCTTACAACGATCAAATTTCCGTTGAACTATTTGTTAGTGAACCATATTTTATTCTTATTTCATTAAAAAAATCGGCTTCTGGGAAACACGACGCGATATTGCCGCATATTCTCTGATAGTTATTGACAGTGTAGATGATTTTATTGTGTTTGACGGCGTAGAAGCGGCTATAGCTATGACGCAACACAGGTGACATGTCTCTCTCCCGCTGCCCTTTCTCAAGTCCCTATCCTACTAAATTCATGTTGATATATCCCCTTAATACGTTCTCTATTCCCGCTTACAACGATCAAATTTCCGTTGAACTATTTGTTAGTGAACCATATTTTATTCTTATTTCATTAAAAAAATCGGCTTCTGGGAAACACGACGCGATATTGCCGCATATTCTCTGATAGTTATTGACAGTGTAGATGATTTTATTGTGTTTGACGGCGTAGAAGTGGCTATAGCTATGACGCAACACAGGTGACGCGTCTCTCTCCCGCTGCCCTCCACCCCTTTCCCTTTGTTTATTTCTCACGTAGGCACATTATTGTCTTTGTATTCCGCACTATTGTCTTCTAGTTCTTAGTGTTCACGTCCAGTTATGACCTATTTTATTGCGTGTTTCATAATGGATAAGAAGAAAGTACGGCAGATAACTAATGATGAGAAGATGAAATACATTCGAGACGTGGAATGCAATCCTCACATGAAGCGTGTGGATATAGCGCGAAAGTGGAACATTCATCCGTCTACACTGAACACGATTCTCGGCAAAAGGAAGGAAATCGAACGTGCATTTGAAGAAGGAATGAGCGGCAAAAGGAAACGTGTGCGAGAGGGACAGTTTCCTCAACTAGAAAGCACTTTATTGAAGTGGTTCAAGCAAGCCCGTGCTTCAAACATATGCGTGCGCGGTCGCCGGTAACTGAGCCGTCACTGGCGGAGCGCGAGAGCGAGAATGTCCTTGCTAAGCAGAAATAAAGACCCTGTATTATACTGTAGTGTAGAGGTACAGTAATTCATTTTTATGTTATTTATTCCGTTGAAGTTACTGATAACCTATGTTTATGTCGTGGCTGTAGTAGTGCATACAATCACTTACTAAGGTCGGCGATTTGACGTCCATATATACGCCGCGTTCTTTCTTATACGTTGTAAATGCAGTATGGCGTTTTTCGGTAGTACGTTTTCCCGCATATGACGTCCAAATTTTTCAGTCCCTTGAAAAACGTACTAACGAGATTCCACTGTACTTCTTACGGTGAATACCATACAACAGATACCGTATTCACTCGGGATATAGGACCCCCTTTTTATTTACTAAATTTTAGTTCCGAATTTGGGGGAGGGTACTGAACCCATAATTTGAAGGACATAGGATATGGTATGGGTCGGGATATGAACCGACAGCTCTTGAGAACAAAAGCGCCAATGTTACGTGTCTGGTTAAGCAACCTGCAGCATGGTAATATGTATCACGAATGTAGCAAATGCTAGTGTAGAATTGAAAGGTTTCCGTACACTTCTAGCACGGCAAATTGAGGAAATGTAAAATGTAATTTCATTAACATGGAGATGAATGAGATTTTAATACATGCTGGAAACTGGCGAAGTTGGCGCCTTTAATGAGGGCGACGCTTGGGAAAATCCAGTTTTGGAGAGGCACGTGTCAAGGTGACTGAAGCGTGCGAGAAGGGAGATTTGACTGCGTAAAGCAAGGAGTTTCATCACGTGACCGCAAAATGAACAATAGCAAAATTACATATTGGCGGTTCTTAATATTTTATTAATTATTGAAAATAATTTTCAGAAGAAATTAAATGGCAGAAATGGGAAGAAAACGAGAAATGTTGTCAACTTTATTAAAAGATTTGAAAGGATGAGACAGATATTTATTGATAAAGAAAGTTACACGGTCGAATGCAAGAACCGCCATTTTTAATTGTTATCAGAGTGGAGAGACGGCCAGAAGAAGTCATTCTCTACTTGTCTGTGAAGTTGAACAAACAAGTTAGTCAAAAGTGGAAAAATTTGACAGAGCTAACCGAAGAATACCTAACGGGAAAGAGAGTATTGCCACCGGGTCAAGATGAAGACGAGTATCGCTGAAATTTAATGCACCAGAAAGTCAAAGTTATATTCAACGAAAGCAAGCAACATAATTGACAGAGAAAAGAAGAGAATTTATTGAAATATCCAAGGAAAATTGAACCTACGGTGTGGAAATATTAATGCCAAGCAGAAGCAACGTTTTTCGAGAAATACACGAGTTATTCGAAAACTAAGTAAATTCTACGAAATCCTACTCAACGAGTTAGTTCAGACTGCTATTGAATAATACGAAGATGTTATTTGAACTGGGGTCAACGAGGATATCTGACATGAAATATTATTTGATTGTCATGGAAAGTTACTAAATTATGAAGGGGAACTAACTATTTGCAATATGAGGATTCCGACAGTGACTTAGCCCGCATATTACGGCTTTGTCAAGGAGGGTGGAAGCCTATCATCATGCTTCACCGAATTAACACAATTGCATCTACGACTGCAAGGTATTACTATAACAACGAAAGAAATACCTATAAACTACAACAACAACTACTCAACGGAGGAACTTCAAGAATGCTGTTCGCTAGAAGACGATCGCAGGAAACGCCCTGGTTCAGAATAATGCAGAGAGATTCGAGTCCCGACGCGAGGAAGGAAGCGGCAGACGATCTCGGCTGGTGGACGGTCGAGGGGGGAGCAAGCATGTGTCCCGCATGCAGCCTGGCACGCGACCACTATCGATTCCGTTATGTCAGCTGACTGGCAAGCATCTGTACGAGGAGACTGCAGCGTGGGAAGTTCAGGTCCAATTTGGATTTTGAAAAAAAGATTCTGGCAGAAGGTAAAAATACCCAACGAATATTATTGTAGTTAGAAATGCAGTAATGTAGATATCCTTGACCTGATCTAGTTTCGTGTGGCAAATTTGATATATTTTTCGAAACTATTTTATTGAATGAATTGAGAGTATAGCATCGTTAATGTCGTTTAATAGTCCAGTAATTGTTTTTCGAACGTCGTCATTAAGATTTCGACGCATTTGGAATTTTTAATCGTCCGTGTTTGTTATTGCGAGTTTATTTATGAATTTATTAGTATTTGCTAAATTAATTGGAATGTTTTAAAAATGCGTTAGTTCTGATATTTTAATTTTTTGAAGAATGTCGTTTAGACATATTTCTGAGTATGATTTTCATGGCAGAGATTTATTTGAATTCTACATAGACAGATAAGTTATTGTTTAGTTCTATTCAGAACAACTATGAACACGTTTTCTTTAAGAGCCGGCCGGAGTTGGGACGGCCGGACGCCAGCCCAGCTCTTGTTGTAACATGGGTAAAAAGTTTGTGAAACGATTTATAAAGAAACGGGACAAGGTAAAATTATTTTGTTTCTATAGCGTACTGTAGTATTTTATACACTTTTCATCAGTGCAAAAGCATATCGAACAGGAATACAAAGATAGTTATAAAAAGTGTAGTTAAAATCACAATTCTCCATATAAAATAGAGTTCTGAACTGCGTTTTTCCTAAACTCTACTATGTCTTCAGATGATGTTGAAAACAGAAACAAACTCCACTGCAAGACAGCTTATAGTTTTCTCTAGAACGCTACAGAAACATATTTTAAAATTAAGAACTCTGTATATGTTTACTCGTGATTTTTAAAAAGATAAGCATATAGACTCGTTAATGCTAGCCAATGTTGAGTGCTGGTAGTTCATCCGGATTCCGTCAGATGTCGCGTCGCCAAGTCCTGTCCTTGAAACAGGGCGAAGACAGGGAGAGAGAGAGTTTTTCTCAGGCCAACTCAGGCTTTCCCTCGTGCAGGGGAGTGGGTACATCGCCACACGCCTCTCTTTTACAACGAGCAGCGGACAAGCTCATTCCACAACGGTAATGCTATTGTCTTAGAAGGTGCAATATACAGGGTGTCTACTGTAAGGATGAAGTAAAAATTAGTTACTTTTTAGGTACCTTTTAGTTACCTTTTAGTTAATTTTAGTTACCTTTGAATTCAAGTTACGTCTGCGGTCTGCAAGCATAGGCGCTCATCACGCGGTGAAGAAAAACAACAATGAACTGTTTTTAAAGAAGTTTTTTATTTATCGTACGGCTTTTAGTGCCGGGAGTGTCCGAGGACATGTTCAGCTCGTCTGAGTCTGTAGCTGCTTCCAACGGACACCCTTTGGGTGAGCTACAAGTTCCGTTCAATTTCAAGTTGCTACCAGATATCAATGATACCTAGTGGTGAACGTTGGAACTTTGATAGAGCGTTCTGACGAAATATAACCTAACAATTTAGCTTCACACAAGTTTTGTCTCTGGAAGAATCCTTTACATGCCATAAATCCATGACATGGGACCGCCGGCTTTACTTCCCCTCCGAAGGAAGGCATACTGAAGGATTTTTAACGCTTTTAAAAAATCCGAAGACTTCGGCGGGTTTGAACCCGCTATATTGGGAACAGCAGTTCAGCATGCTACCAACTACACCACCGAAGCCGCTTTAAATGAAATTCACATGATGTTATAAAAATTTAAAAAATAATAAATATATACTAGATATTTAATATCCAATGAGTTGTTTCAGCTAATATGTCATCTTGTCCACAATATGTTGTTATTATTACGGTACCAAGACGTTGCTCAGCTCTTGACCATTTGGTGAGATTTCCTTCGTCCCCGCGGTAGGTCGAGAAGAAATGTATGCGATGTTACGCGATCGTCACCGAATTCTGTCTTTGCAGTCAAATGCGGAGAAATATCGAGATGTTACATGATCGGCGCTGGTCTCAGTTGTTTGGTGAGCTTCCCGTAGTTTTCACGATAGAACACGGAGAAAAATCGTGATTTAGATCATCGTCGTCACTTTTAGTGATTCGACGAGATTTCCATAGTCCTTGAGTTCGGGCACAAGAAAATATAGCATTATTACACAATCGGCGCCACTTGCTGTCCGTTTAACAAGAATACAGTTGTCCTCGTCATTGAATGTGGAGAAATATCGCGATGTATCGCAATCGCTGCCACTCTCGACCGCTTCAAGTTGTCCTCGAGATATTATGCAATTGTCGTCGCACCCGGCCGTTCAACGATTGTCTGCCTGTCTATCTGTCCTGATATAATGGAGGAGGCAAGCTCAAGGTTGGGCATGGTTAAAATTCACGCGTAGTTATGAACATGTTGTTCGGTCGGCGCCGTGATTCCCTTTGTCCCTATGCTGTAGTTGGGAGTTCATGAGTTCAGGGTGGATCACGAGGAGGATTTAGTATTTCGATGCTGCGTAGGCTGCCATTTTTAGGTGGGTTGATGCACTTCTCGCTCCCCGCACGCTTTTAAGTATACGGTCATGGGAATAGTGGCAAGTAGGTTTCGTGATGGGTGCACCGTGATGGGTGCCCAAACACCTTTGACAGGATTCCCGCAGTCCTCGAGGTCACAAGTTCACGATAGGGGACGGGTTTTATGATTTTACGCAACTGACGTCGATCTCGGTCCGTTTGACAAGATTCCCGCAGGCAAGTCGTGCGGTCAGCCGGCCGTCTTGAGGAAGCGATTTTGGAGGATGAACGTTCGAAGTAGGTACGGTATCGAATATTACGAATTGTTGTGAGAGGATTGCACGAATAATACGACAAGAGGGCAAGTTTTATTTCGATTGAGAACCACGAATTATCAACAAGTTATTGAAATAATCGGTTAGATTATATATCCGATGGAACGAAAGTGCAAATGAAAAATCGACTTATAACGGAATTTCGAATTAACCATACTGAATGTCGCAAATTTACTTGACATATTTTTTAAATAAGTTAGATATTTTTCGCATTTTTTTCGAAACGGTAACATTTCGCAAGATTGCGACATTAAATTGTTTCGCGTTATTTCTGGACTTCAATTTGACATAGTTTCCAAATAACAGAAATGAGAGATTGCTTTTTAGTTTCGGAAGTATTTGCGAATAAACGTCTCGCGAAGTCAGGTTTCCTAATACAGTAACACAGAAAAATATTTCACACGAAACTTAAGACTTCTTGATGCCGAAAATATACCTTGAACCGATGTATACCGCTCAAGGTATCCTCAGTATGTATTTCCTTGTGGTCGGACACGGGGAAATATAGCTTAGTACTATGCAATAGGCACGGCGCCGCTTGCGTGAAACTGGCAATCTCTGAGCCTAGCGGCGCGAGTATAAATGATTCAACCCGCCTTCAGAAAATTTTCGTTACCCGATTGTAAAATTCGTTACTTTCGTTACCCATTTGTAAAATTCGTTACTTTCGTTACCGGTAGACACCCTGAATATAGTACAGGACAGCTGCACAGAAAAAAAACCTTTTGTTCCAAAAACGGTGCTATGGTTGGCTTTTCGTAAATCGTTAGGAAAGCTCCAAAAAAGCCTAACTGAATTGTAGAATAATTTGCACGATCATTTTGTCGGAAAACTCAAAAACACATTGAAAAGCGTTTTTCTCTGAATCCACGTATTTTAAAGAAAAGTTTTTTAAACAAAAATGTAGAGGACATTGTCACCTACAATTCGTCTCATTGAGGTCATGTCATACGTTTTGAAATGCAGAAGCTAGGTGGCGCCAAAGTTTCCAAAAAAGTGTTTTTTCACTTTTTGTCCTAGAAAAAATGTTTTGTTCACAAAAGAGTGATTCACAAATTTGTTCCTCTCAAAATTGTCTACAACATTTATTGAAACTTTTTTATCCTCCGCCTTACCGTTCCAAAGTTATAGTCTGCCGAAGTGTGAAAATTGTGCTATTCAGATGGCACAAAGATTAATATGTGTACAGTTATGATTGATACGTTGCGATTGAAATAGATATGATTGTTTGAGCTAATTAACAAACACAGCCCGCGTCCTGTTTGACCGAGCCTTAGGCAGCTGTCTGACACCGGTCCCTGTCTAAATTATGCCCACCGCTCTCTCGGCAGTAACAATAGTAGCCTCGACTACGCAGCGTTGCATTTGCTGCGCTATAACTTTGGAACGGTAAGTCGGAGGAAACAAACGTTTAATTTTTTTTTTCTCGTGTGGCCTTCTGAGAGGCCGAGTGCAGGTCTTACTATTCGACGCCCGTGGGCGACCTGCGCGTCGGAATGAGAGATGGAATGGATGAAGAACAATGAAACTGGGCAAGGATGTGGAAGGAAGCGGCCATGGCCTGTCAGAAGGTACTGTCCCAGCATTTGCCTGGTGTTGAAAATGGGGAAACCACGGAAAACCATTTCAAGGACAGCCGACGGTGGGGCTCGAACCTAGCTTCTGCATTTCAAAACGTATGACATGACCTCAATGAGACGAATTGTAGGTGACAATGTCCTCTACTTTTCTTGTTTAAAAATCTTTTCTTTAAAATACGTCGATTCAGAGAAAAACGCTTTTCTATGTTTTTTTGAGTTTTCCGACAAAATGATTGTGCAAATTATTCTAAAATTTAGAGTTAAGTTTTTTTTTGTGCTTTTCTAACGATTTACAAAAAGCCAACCATAGCACAGTTTTTTGGAACAAAACCATTTCAGCTGTACTGTACCAATAGAATTTTAATGTACACGTTATACCTTTTACTGTTCAACATGTTAGTACAGTAACTTTAAAAAAATAGAAACACTGTGTAATGAGCATGGTTGGACTTATTGGTGAATACAGTGTTAGGTAGATTTCATTAGAAAGCTAACTATTGCAATGGATGTTTCGACTTCCGGAAAATGCCGACATATTTTCGCGTTTCACATCCCCCCAGACCCCAAAACCACCATCAGTTTAAAAGTTTATATATAATTTATATATGTAGTCTATGTATATATACAGGGTGTATCTTAATTATACCGACAAAAAAATCAGGGACGCTCTGCGTGTTACGTAAAAGACAATGTCTCAATTGGACTGGCGGAGAAAATTTTTCCCTCCGGGAAAATGAGGTTACTTTGTTACTTCCAGGAGCGCGATTCAAATCTACGAACTCGCCGTATTTGCTGAGCTAGAGAGAAAGCCGCTGGCCACCGCTGTGCTTCAAGTAAGGGAAGGGAGTGTGATAGAAGGTGACAGAGATATGCTGGCGGGCATGTGCAAGATTCCTCGATCGCCTCTGCTTGCCGCATGCCCGCCAGCATATCTCTGTCTCCTTCTATCACACTCCCTTCCCTTGTCTGAAGCACAGCAGTGGCCAGTGGCTTTCTGCCTGGCTCAGCAAATACGGCGAGTTCGTAGATTTGAATCGCGCGCCCGGAAGTAACAAAGTAACCTCATTTTCTCGGAGGGAAAAATTTTCTCCGCCAATCCGATTGCGGCATCGTCTTTTACATAACACGCAGAGCGTCCCTGATTTTTTTGTCGGTATAATTAAGATACACCCTGTATATAGTCTACTGTATATATCAGCTTTTTGTGGACACGATAACTACCGTAATTTTGCACCAATCACTTTGAATATTTTACGTAATATGTATCCCTTTAGAATCTCGGTCGAGTTCATTAACGGGCAAAATCGGTCGAAGGGGGTGAATTTTTTTTAAGTGAAATATCGCCATAACTCTTTTAATACGTGAAATATCGAATCCATTAAAAGTTCATACTGTGTGTCGGATAAGGGCCAAAAATGTATGTTAAAAAAGTTTTTTGATAGCACCAACCATTTACCAAACGGGTGGGAAAAAGTGGGGTTTTCGGGAAACATTAATCATATCTCCCTTAATAGGCGCACTATCAAAACCGTACAAAATGGACAATATTCCCCTAATAATTACCTAAAAATTTTGTCTGAATGAATTTTTGATATGACCCACCATTACACCAAGGGATGAGAAAAATGATTTCGGAATTATAAGAAAATGCCAAGACCCATCCGAGGTTACCATGACAACGCTTCTAGATTGATAAGGGATGAGATATCAGAGGTTGCCATGACAACGCCATTGCACGAGATCACATTCAGTTTTCCATCTGACTCTGTGGAAGCAACTTAGGTGACGTAACTAGTAGCATGCTGAACTTCTATGCCCAAAGTCACGGGTTCAAAGCCGGCAGAAATCATCGGACTTTCTAACAGTGCTAAATATCCCTCAGTATGCTTTCCTTCGGAGGGTAAGTTCCAACGTTGCTTGTTGCGGTGGCATCTAGTAGCCAAGTTCACAGCTAGGTGTCGTTGATGGTAGTGGTAGCAAAATTGCGAACTACTACAGTACTTCAAATTGACTGTCTGCAGTCCTTACCTGAATTGCAGACTAATACAGCCATCACAATTAACACCGTTTATCAGACAGATTCTACACACACCTAAAGTACACGGGGTTACATGACCGCGTTGTCGCAGCCCTTAAACTGAGGAACTAACCAACATCTCTGTGGGAGATAAAATTTTGCGTGATGAAGTAACAGACTGTTAGATAGTTACACATCAGTGTCGAAACCTTGCATAAGGACAGTGTGACCACAAGTATAAAAATGGACCCCAAATGACGAGAAGGTTACCGTGCCCATAAGTAAAGCCCTGCGCGGATGCGGATATCCGCAAATATTTCCGCCACGCGGATATAGTTTGCATGGTTGTGGGGATAGCGGATAAGCTGCGGATAATGTTTCGAGTAAATTTGCGGATAGTTTTTAGAATACAAACTTAAACATACATATGCCAATCGACAGCTTCATGCTTAAAAGAGGAATACTCCTATAGCCTATTGCGTACGTAATATTCAGGCACTTATACAAGAGAAGATTATTTTACTCATATGCTTTCAGGTCTTGACATCTCATCATCATCATCAATTCTCACTGCCATTATTACTATACGTACGAGATATAATGCTGTCAATAAGCTTGTTAGTTCATCGTGGTGACATCATTAACATTCCTCATGTCAGCTACTTCGCCGTCTAAGCTATCCTGGAAGATATGGTTCCAGGTTTATCTGTAGATTTATTTCTAACTTGGCACTGAAGCACGAGTTATGACATCAACTATGCGAATATGGATGGGTCAAGAAGCAGAAGGATGATGACTGACTTGGAATTTCCGGCCAAATATCAATCCCTTTCCCCAAGCGTAAGAGAAGTTCACTTATTAGGGAATGTTACCGCGACCGTGAGTATGAACATAATTTCATCAACATGGATAAAATATCTATTAAAATAAAACAAGGTGAATATTCAATAGCGCGTGAAACAAAGCTCAAGTCAACGAAATGGCAGACATTTGGTTACGTTTTCAATGGAAACGAAAAGGAGAACGATATAGTAGGATGCTTTACCTGTAAAAGAGTGTATTCATACTCAGGACACAAATCAGGCTCATCAAACTTACTGAGGCACAAGTGCGAAAGAAGCCAAAAAAGTATAGCCAATTTTTTGTCTAAAGCGGAGGTCAAGGAAACAGATGTGTCATCCAACTAGAAGTCCCTTGCAATGAAGCAAATTGTCAGGAAGGACTTTCTCCTCAAATGTCTAAATGTGTTGGTTCAACACTTTATGCTTTATCTAATAAATTAAAAACATAATATTGAATTATCAGCGGATTTGAATAAAAGTCATGCGTATGCGGATAAGAGTTGTGCGGATGCGGGGCGGATGCGGATAAGAGTCGTGCGGATGCGGATATAAGTCGTGCGGATGCGGGGCGGATGCGGATATAAGTCGTGCGGATGCGGATAAAAGTCGTGCGGATGCGGATAACGTTTTGCGTATCCGCGCAGGGCCTTACCCATAAGACAGTAAAATGTTAAAAATATGCATGGAAAGACGAAAAAAGTTAATTAAGCTCCAATTGTAAAATACTTTTTCGCAATAAATGAGGTCTGGTTGGTTGGTTCCTCAGTTTAGGGGCTGCGACAACGCGGCCATGTAGCCACGTGTACTTTGGGCGTTTGTAGTATCTGTCTGATAACCGGTGTTAATTGTGATGACTGTATTAGTGTGTGTTTTTGTTTCATAATTCAAGTAAGGACTGCAGACTTTGCATTTTCAAGTAGTTCCTACTTTTGCCACCACCGTCAACAACTACTAGTTCAGAACTTGGCTGCTAGACGCCACCGCAGTCGGCTCCTGGCGACGAACGTAGGAACCTGAGCGTTGTTTACATTTCTAACCTAATTTAGCCTCACACAGGTGTAAATAGTGGAAGGTTCTTTAACATGCCATAAATCTATGACATGGGAACGCCGGCTTTACTTCCCCTCCGAAGGAAGTCTAAATGAGATCTGATCGTCTACGAAAACCTGCACATTTTGCCTATTATAGCCTATCCCCTAGTTTGTCCGGTGAAATCTACCTCCGCCTTCCGGCGTGCCGAGAGGACTTTTTATATTATCTATCTCGCCTCTTAAGACATTTCTCTAAGTGTTAATTAGGTCACCGCTTTACCTCGTGGCATTTTGGTCCATCTACCGGGTCTCAGTTTGCTACTCGCTCATTGGCCGTCTCTATGACGTCACGTCTCTCCAGCCATTCAGCACGCTTCTTCTCGCCACATGTTTGGGGCACGCCAATGGCCGGACATCGAAAATTCTAGACTCCAGTGCTGTCTGCTATTTAAGATGCAGACCGACACATATTCCTTGTGATTTCTCTGTTGGCATGGCACCAACCACCCGTCTTGAAGAACCGGACGCTAAACTTCATGATTGTCAAACCTTCGCATCGTAATTCTGCATCAAGAAGTGTTAACTTTAACCTTCGCCATGTCAACCAGACATGCTTCAACTAATCCAACTGAGATTAAACTTTAACAAGTTTCTGCGAAACAAACTCAAGTATACATCTACGTGTACTACGGAAATCTACTCCGTCTTAAGTGAATATTGTCACTTCATCTTTCTAATAGCTAAGGTCTACCTTACTATTCTGCGAGTGTACTTCAGCTCCGTCATATACTTTGTGAAAGTAACCTCAACTTGTGTTCTACGCACACGTGTGGAATTTGGTACCACACCCTCTCAAGTTAAGTACTTTGTGCTACGCAATTTCGAACTGGACACAACCTATGTCTTCCTTGTTCTACGCAAAACTGGATTGTCGCCAGCACTCTTATCAACAAGTTAAGTACGGTACCAAAATGTATAAGGTATTTCAAGCTTTTTCATGTGTATTCTACAGCAGACCTGCTTCTGCCATTGCACTGTTCTTGTGCACTTCCTGTGTTCTTTCTGTTTTCATGTTAATCTTAAACAAGCATGGTTTAGAAGATTCCTCAATCTTAATGTCTGTGTGATCTTCTCTCAATTCCCCACTAGGCGGAATAACATACCAGCTTGCTTTAGCTATTTTTATGTTTTTTGTGAGAACAATCTCAGCATTGTTTATGCATATCTGTAACTTTCTTTGCACTTTGTGCACCATATCTTGCATGGTTTACGTTCAGGTAAAAGGCTACTTGCCCACCTGCTTCTGCCATTTCATCTTTTCAGTAAATTTTGTATGCAGCTCACATATTTTGTTTCTGCCATTACATTATTTCTTTTGAAAGTGCTTTTGCTGCATCTTGGCAACTGCTTACATATTACCATTCTTATAGGGTACTGCAGGACTGGACCCCTGTCAGCTACTGGCCCCCTTCATAGGTCATGTCTTTTGTTAACTTCTATAGTTTTCCCCTTTACTTTTCTTTTCTTTCGGTTTGACAGGATTTGCTCCCTGTCAGCCATTCAAAAGCAACTCAATTCTTGCTTTCCGGCATTTACATATGCCCAAGATTTGTAACTTTGATTTATTTATTCTTAACAAACTAACCTTGTTTATCTCTGTACGCAACTACAACCTTATACCGTATTTACTCGAATACGACCCGCCCCTGAATAAGACCCGCACCCTGATTTTGAAGAACAAAATTTAAAAAAAAATACTCAAAACTATTTACAATCTTTACTGAAATGAATGAAATAGCATTTCTACAAAATAGTTTCCAACAGTTCTGAAGTCGTCCTAAAATAACACCGAAACAATTAAAAATACAAATAAAAGACACAAACATTTCACTCATAGTCATCAGAAGTACCAACTTCGGAACTTTTTTCACCATCACTTTCCTACAAAATGTCGTCATCACTGCCATGCATAGCATTGGAAATACTACATTTCTTGAAGCTCTTCCATATGAGATCTCCCGAGATAGGATTCCATGCCGTCAAAATCCACGAACAGAGCAGCTGAACTTCCGGGCGCTGAATACGACCAGTTGGGGTCAGTGTGTGCTTATCGGCCGCCATCCACTCCGTATACAGCTGTTTCAAGGCTGCTTTGAACGGTCGGTTCACGTAGACATCCAGTGGCTGTAGCATAGACGTCATCCCACCCGGGATGATTGCTAGGTCGGTTTTCCCATCCTTGACGAATTTCTTCACAGCGTCTATTGTATGGCCGCGGTAACTGTCCAGAACAAGCAAGCTCTTTCGTCGTAATAAAACACCAGGGCGACGTTGCCAGACACACTTTAACCAGTCTTCCACCAGTGAACTGTCCATCCAACCAGAGTCCTGAGTTCTAACGATAACACCAGCGGGTATATTTTTTGGAAGAGTCTTTCGCTTGAGAACAACGTACGGCGGAAGTTTGGTTCCGTCAGCGAGTATACACAACATTACCGTGCATCGTTGTTTCTCATTACCACCTGTTCTGATAGTCACACTTTTAGATCCCTTAACATTCACAGTACTGTCCAGTGGCATTTCAAAGTAGACTGGCGTCTGATCTGCATTACCAATTTGGGAAAGCAAATATGAATTTTCCTTCCGCAACGTAATTATGTGACGCTGAAAGGAAAGTAACTTTTCTTCATAGGCACCAGGAAGACGCTGCGAAATTGAGGTACGCCTTCGTATGCTCAACCCATTTCTTTTATAAAAATTTTGAATCCATCCGCGGCTTCCTTTAAACCCTACCGTAGAAAGTTCCTTCGCGATCTGTAATGCCCTTAATTGACACATTTCGGTCGACACCCCATTTCCCAATTCCCGCCTTTCTGTTACGTATTTATAAAGTTGTTTTTCAATTTCCGGAAACTGTACACTCAGTCCGCGGAAAGCTCTACGAGCACCACTACTTGTTAGCAACACGTTTTTTTCTCTCCAATCTCGAATACATGACTCGTCAATATCATATTTCCTACTGGCGGCACGATTTCCAATAATTTCAGCTTCCCTCACAACTTTCAGCTTCTCACTCACAGTAAACGACCGCAATCGCTTCGTAGAACTCATGTTTACACTCGGAAAACGTGCGCGAGACAGTATGACGCCGCCTGCTTACGGAAAAACAAAGTGATAGCCGGAAGAAGGCTCGCACCATCTAGCGGATACACGCAACACCCGATATCTCGTATGGCGGGCAATTTAAATCCTTAAAATCAGGATGACTCAAATAAGACCCGCACCCCAATTTTTCACGTCCGATTTTGTTTAAAAATGTGCGGGTGGTATTGGAGTATATACGGTAACTAAAATTGTGAACTTATTGGTTGAAAGTATATATTTATGTTAAAGCTACTTGCTCTCTCTCTTTTTCTTTGGTTTTTTGTGCTTGCTCTTATCATGTTCCACCCTACATACTTTAACACTCAAACTTTATTAATTCTGAACACACTCAGAATTCTCTCAGATAATGGAGACCTTTAATTGGTTGATCCAATGGTGTTACCTTTACACCATCATCCATTCATCAAATTACATAAATACCTAGGATAAGGAAGTGAACACCAATGGCCAATGAGAAATATTCATTGGACTTCTGGGGTTATCTTTTGAAAATTCATTCTCGAAGCATAAGGAGATTCACAGATACACATGGGAGAGTAGGTTGTTCTTGGGTGCATTGTATTCCAAAAACTGGACACAAAGCGTTTGCAATATGTAACTATCCCTAATGTAAATAAATGGGTTTAATTTACATGGATTGATATTTATTATGATTTTGGTGGCTGTTATTGGCAGGTGAGATCCACAGGAAAGTATTAATTATCCTTCATTTAAATCTTCTACTCTCACGTTCAACCAGATTTCATCAAAGTCATGTAACAACAGATATAAAATAATTTCTATCTTAAGACATTTTCTAACAGGAAAATCCAATGTTATTTTGCCAATTCTATTTGGGTATTTCAATACAACACTTCATTAACTCCAATATGAGCATATGGAGAAAAATAATAATACAAACATTGTTCATTGATTGTTATTTAACGTGAGAAAGTTCATCAAAGGGAAATACGAACTCTTTACAATTATTTTAAGTAATTACATGGTGTCCACAGAATTTCCAATGTCAATTTTCCTGACTTTTCCTGACCATTTTTCTACAAAATTCCTGACTCGATAAGTCATCGTAACATCGGAAAAGAGGTTTATTGAGCAAACAAATATATATATTATTTGCAGCCTCCATTATCCCCATAGCTGCCCAACGCTCGCCTCTTTATTCATTTAAAATACAAAATAAAGTGCAATGTGCTGCGTTATGGGGTCGCCACATCCCTACGCCAACGCTAAAAAAGCGTACAAGAAATAGGTAAAAGAGGTTTTTACTATGATGTACTGTAAAAATAGAAACTTACCATAATGTTCAGTGAGTTATTGCATTTTATGTTCAGAGATTAGTTGAACTAGTAACATCAAAATATGGCTGTAAAACATAAAATACTGTATGGTTAATATAAAATTCCTGACTTCCTAATACTTTTCGCCATTTTTTCCTGGCTCATGCCATTTTTTCACACTTTTTCCTGACTTTTCCTGACCAAAAACAAAATTCCTGACTTTTTCTGGCTGTGGACACCATGAATTAACATTTAATGTGTTTTATCATACATGTGGAAAACTTTTATTTATCAAATTTTGAGTTGTTTAATTATATGTTTTAGAACATTTTTAATACAGTATACTGTATTCTTAATTTTATTACTTGAAAATATTTAATGTCTTTGTATGTGCTAGTGAATACGCATTGCATAATTGGCTGATGAAGGGAGCAATTATTAATAGCCCCGAAACATGTACCATGTTATTTAAATTATAAACAATTTAAAAGGCAGAACTTTTTCCTAATTTGCATTACCCTATTATAGGTTGGTAATGTCAAACATGTCGCCTCCGTAGCGTAGCGGTCAGCACGGTTAGCTGCCGCCCCGGAGGTCCTGGGTTCGATTCCCGGCTCTGCCACGAAATTTGAAAAGTGGTATGAGGACTGGAACAGGGTCTATTCAGCCTCGGGTGGCCCAAATGAGTAGAGGGGGTTCGATTCCCACCTCAATAGGAATACTAGTTGCCATTTCTGGTCCGTATTGACGTATATAAATTATTTAATCAGTTTGAAACTTTCCGTCGAATCAATACAAAATATTTTGCGCTATTAGTGCGCTAAGTTAGGTACATGTTTCGAACTTTGCAAAGTCGGTCCTTCATCAGCCTCTCTCACAAATGGCAAACACATCAAAAAACACATATTAAAAACATTCCATTAAAATTTGTACCAAACATATTAAAAAACACATGTTAAAAGTTCTGAAAGTCCATTTGACTTGTCACTGCCAACGTTTAAACACGTGTCGTTATGATGGGAGATCTTGTCCTGTTCTATTATCTGCTTCTTGTCATGTAGGGAACGGAAATGGAGTAGTAATCCCATTTGAATGGTTCCAAGTGCAAAAGACTTTTAGGTTGCTCCCAGACTACACAAATAGTCCTCTGTTGAAAGAAAATTAAAATCTATTTAGTGAATGGACTGAAGCAATGAAATTCCAATTTTGATCAACCAGAAACGACTGCTAGAAAATCCTAGCATGCACTGGGAGGTAAGGATTTTCTAGCAGTCGTTTCTGGTTGATCAAAATTGGAATTTCATTGCTTCAGTCCATTCACTAAATAGATTTTAATTTTCTTTCAACAGAGGACTATTTGTGTAGTCTGGGAGCAACCTAAAAGTCTTTTGCACTTGGAACCATTCAAATGGGATTACTACTCCATTTCCGTTCCCTACATGACAAGAAGCAGATAATAGAACAGGACAAGATCTCCCATCATAACGACACGTGTTTAAACGTTGGCAATGACAAGTCAAATGGACTTTCAGAACTTTTAACATGTGTTTTTTAATATGTTTCGTACAAATTTTAATGGAATGTTTTTAATATGTGTTTTATGAGTGTGCATGCATTTTTTGGATATTGTTCAGTGTTTTTTGATGTGTTTGCCATTTGTGTGAGAGGCTGATGAAGGACCGACTTTGCAAGGTTCGAAACATGTACCTAACTTAGCGCACTAATAGCGCAAAATATTTTGTATTGATTCGACGGAAAGTTTCAAACTGATTAAATAATTCCCACCTCAGTCATCCTCGAAGTGGCTTTCCGTGGTTTCCCACTTCGTCTTCAGGAAATGCCGGGATGGTTCCTACTGTAAGGCCACGGCCGCCTCCTTCCCCCTTCCTTGCCTAACCCGTCCCACTCTTCCCATCCCTTCATCAGGCCCCCTGTTCAATTTGCAGGTGAGGCCGCCTGGGCATAGTGCTGGTCACACACCCCAGTTGTATCCCTGACTCAGAGTCTCAAGCTCCAGGACACTGCCCTCAGTGGCGGTAGAGGTGGGATCCCTCGCTTAGTCCGTGGGAAAAACCAACCCTGGAGGGTAAAACAATAGTGAAATGTCAAACATGGCAATCTGTGAATCTAGTGCACACATGTTTAAATGAATTAATCCGCCCTCAGCAAATTTTCATTACCACCAACTATCCAGACATAAAAATCAGCTACTTTAAGAGTATGTAAAATTAGCAACGTTTTTGCTACTTTCATTACCGGTAGACACCCTATGTATATCAAGTCTTATGCATACACTAATTTTCGAGATATAAATTTGGCCCAAACAAATGAGCATTATAGTAAACCCTTGTACAGGGTGTTTCAAAAAGAATATACATATTTCGCATGCATATATTTATTAAACTTTAAGACATACGACTATGAAACTTTACACACATATTTACAAACCTCTCAAGTTTAGATTACAGATGTTCAACATGTCCTCCATCAGTGACACGAACAATATCACACCGATACTCAAATTCCTCCCATACTCGGGCAAGCATGTCCTTCGTCACTGATGTTATGGCTGTACGGATCCGATTCTTCAACTCTTCCAGGTTCTGTGGGAGTGGTGGTACATAAGCGTTGTCTTTAACAAAACCCCACAGGGTATCAAATCCGGTGACCATGGAGCTGAGCTGAGATATGCTAAGTCGTCAGCTCCTTGACGACCAATCCAACGGTTCGGTAGAGTTTCATTCAGATATTCACGCACTAGGCGACTCCAGTGAGGGAATGCCCCGTCTTGTTGAAAAATGAAGTTGTCTTCGTGCAGCCTCGGAAACAACCAGTTTTGTAACATAGAAGATACTCCTGGCCGTTTACCGTGTTTCCTTCAAAGAAGAATGGGCCGTGAACAGATGATTGGGATATCGCACCAAGCACATTGACTTTGGGCGAATCTCGTACATGTTCAATGACTGCATGTGGGTTCTGTAGGCCCCAAATTCGAACATTTTGTTTGTTTATCTGACCACTAATATGGAAAGTCGCTTCATCACTGAACACTATGCGTTTTGCAAAAGTGTTATCATTGTCAATAGCATCATGAATCTCGTTACAAAATGCCACACGTTTGTGTTTGTCATCAGGAGGTAGAGCTTGTACGGCTTCATAACCAACCGACTTCTCCAAACACGCCAAATTGTTATTTTAGGCAGTTGTCACTCCCGACTGGCACGACGAGTTGATTTTGAAGGACTACGTTGGAATGCAGTTTAAATTTGTGAAACATTTTCATCAGAAACATGAGGGCGGACAGAACGCTTCCCTTTACATAAACATCCTGTATCTACAAACTATCGAAACCATCTGCGAATGTTCCACCCATTCGGAGGATCAATTTGGTACCTCAACCTGAAACGTCTTTGCACTGTAATCACGGAATTGCACTTCACGAACTCGAGAACACAAAATGAATTCTGCTGTGGAGTAGCCATTTTAAACATATATCGGTTACCAAGCAAAGCAGAAAAAACTGACATCTAGCGGCTATTAATATAAACTAGACTATGTATTCGTTTCACCAATAGCCGAGCCGAGGCGCAGCGATCGATAGTTTGGACAAAATAATACTTTCTAATATGTATATTCTTTTTGAAACACCCTAATGAACTACAGTAATTGGAAAGTGAAAGCCGATAACACCTGGTAAACATTCGACCATTTATGAAGTAAACATCTAGTACTGTGTTTTAAACAAAATTTTACCATTGGAATAACTTTAATGAAGTAGGTGGGGGGAAAAAAACTGATGCTTATACACCAACGCCAGGTGCAACCTACCTACTCTAGCCCATCACAGTCACTTTGATGCAGCTTGTCCTATTAGCACATGCCTAATGGTACCAGACGTTTACCTTGCATTACAGAATAGTATGCACAATACAAGGATTTAGTGTATGGTAAATGCTTACCTGAAGTAAAAGGAAGAAATTCGTTCTGTGTTCCGGGTACTCTTCAAAGTCCTTATTGATCATTTCTAGAGTGCACTCAAACACAGCATCAAAGATCTTCGGTACCTCACTCGTAATATGACCCTCAAGTTTATTCACAATAGTGCTCATCGCACTCAGTACTTCAGGTTCTCGGGCGGAAGGCACACTAGTTCGCTGGTAATCCAACAGCACAGCATCCAAGAGAGGAGGAATGAAGTTCTCCAGAACCTAGAGAATTTATAATAGCGTATTAGCCTACTATTGTCTGCCAAGGAAATTTATAAAACTTGTACAGTTTGAATTTTATGAACAACTGAAAGTGGGGAAAAGTACAATGCATTTAAAAATTCTGACGAGTTGATATATTTGGGTTACTGTGATGTCTACCCTTTTGTGTGTGTTGCATCATCTACTTACCCTGGTAAGTAACTTAACTCTTCCTCTGTATTTTTCTCTTTCTGGCTTGATAATCTCGCCTGTAATTTGCCCCTTTTTTCTTTCCCTTAGAGGTCTATTATTATAAGGTTATGGTACATTATTTTCTTCTTCCTATTTGTCCTGTGTACCCATTTTACTTGACATGACTGAATATTTGCTAAGTTTCCTCTGCCTCATTCTTTTGAACAAAATCAACTTCAAGACGCAAGATTTTGAAGAATGTTTCTCCTCCCTGAATGGATATGACTTTAAATGACAGAATTAGAATACTGTGAACTTCCAATGTCAGGTACCCAGAAATTGGGGAGAGTAAATTTATTGCAACATATTTGACATCTGCAAGTATAATTCCTCTTATTACATATATGTGCCAAATTCAGAAAACAGACTCCATGGTTGTGAAATATAAATTATGATAATAATACTATTAATAGCAATATTAATGGTAAAAGAAACATAATTGAGGTATCATCCAATGATATGTTAGAAAGAGCCATGTTATCTACAAATCGTATACATGTTACAATGGTGTATACATTAAATGATAGAACAACTGGCTCCTGCCCAATGATCAATGATAATGATTTAATTATAAATGTTAGAACCTCTTTAAAACTCCATCACTCTTGAAGATGTACCTTCAATTGGAAATTATTTCTCTGATCATGCATTTATTATGAAACTCTGCATACAAGTGAATGTCAGTCTTACCATCGTGTGATCATTCGATCGGCTGACCCAGTCTGAGATGAGTTTCAAAGTTTCCTTCTTGACAACTCTCATACTTTTGATAAGAGGCTGCTTCGTAACACCTTCGCCATTCACCGCGATGGCTGCCGTAATGTTTTCACTCATCACTTTATACACATTTAGCATATCCAAATATATACGGCCAAGCTAGAAAAAATAATAACAATAATAATGTCAAGATATGAAACATGCCCCAAGGAATCGAACTAATACCCTTGAGAAAAGAAGGACTGAGGGTTTGCAACAGCCATGATTGGGAATTGTAACATATTTAAGCCAAAAATGTTGCATTTAGTTTGAAGAGGTTACCCACAAGTGAAGTCTCGAAATTCTATCATATGTAAATTTGTACAACATATTCATGGTGATATAAGTAGACATTACACCCAATTTTACAGTTGTGACTTTGTAAGTTTCAACAATATTACTCACAATAAACTCCAGAGCAATTTCTCCTCACCATACTTCGATGAGATAGCAAGTTTTATCAGTTTTACCTCTTCATATCTGCTCTGCAAAAAGCATTTTATAGAAAGAAAAATATAAGAAAATGTTCTTGTTGATTTATTCTTTTGACTGGTTTGTGCAGCTCTCCATGCCTCCCTGTCCTGAACTTATCGTTTTATCCCTACATCCGAGGCAATCTCTTTAACATACTCTAACCTTGGTCCACTCTTACAGTTCTTGTCCTTGACCTTTCCTTCCATAACTAAGTTTTCTATTCCTGGGTGCCTTAATACCAACCTATCTCATCTCTTCATTAGGAGTCGCCAGAAACATCTGTCCTCTCCCACTCGTCTTAATACCTCTTCATTTGTTGCTGACCCATCCGATCATCATTCTCCTGTAACACCACATTTCAAATGCTTCTATTTTCCTTTTCTCTGGTGTGCCAATAATCCAAGTTTCACTCCCAATAGAGTGCCACACTCCAGATAACAGCTTTCAAAAATGACTTTCTAATACCTAAATCTATATGTGATATCTGTGCCAGTCGTTTCGACTGACACAATGTTTTGTCCCTACCCCTCCCCCTTCCCCTGGCTGCTTGCCATGGAAGGCGGGCTCTCAAAATGACAAACTGTTACTTCAAACATTTCAAACTCCCGCTTGTCTTCCTCAGCCCTGTCGCGCCTACTTCCGGGTGCGGGAGTCACGAGAAGCTGCGAGCCTTCTCTGGCAATCTCTGGAATATTCTAGACTTCTTATCTTTCCGCCGAGCGCCAAAATGCCGCGCTGTGATTGGCCGATGTGACCGCGCATGCGCGGAGGCCAATATCTGCTTGTGTGACTTGGAGACACGATCTCTTCTGGTCGAGCGTTTGAACTGAACAGTTGTGTTTTGTGGACAGGCAATATGTAATACTTATAGAAAGCATGGGCGGGAATCGGATCCCGACCCGCGTTACTTCGTGGCGAATAAGCCACAGATGAAAAGGTACTGTATTTTGTACTTTTGAAAACGCTTCAGATATTTTCTTTATTTTCACTCCCGTCGGAGTTTTCTTTTAATTAATGTTTTGTGCTTCTAGTGTGGGTCAGAAGCTTTGCGTCTGTGAACTTTTGGACATGAATATTGTGGGACCATGTAATCATATAAATTCTTATTTCACGTTTATGTTGAACTATATCCTTGTTGATATTTCGCTCTTATTATACTGAGCTTGGTGCGGTATTGCACGCCCAGAAATGCCTCGCATAATTGCAAACACGTGGTTGATCGTGCACCATAACGGTCACGGTAAAGATGCCAACATAACTATTTGAAATAACTTATCTACCTTTGAAATTCGTACGGGCAATGAACCATTCTTCGAAGTATTATGTTGTAATATTATGTGAACATGTTGTGATTTTTGGATGGGGAATATTTCCTGTAATTGATGACGACATAACCTCTTGCCATTGTCGTCGGCTGGTCAAGCCATTGTCTAAGCGCATCGTAGCACCAGGTCTTTTTAGGCCTAGAGCCTTCTGCTTCCTCATTGCTTGCTCGCAATGCCGGTTTTATTTTGAGAGCATTCTGTTGTTCAGTATGTCCTCCTGGGCGATAATATGTAAATTCTGCCACTAGTTTGGGAACACGTGATCGTGAAAGTAACGTAGATTCAGTGGTCCCTCATACCACGTTTCTCCACCCCATTGCTGCCTCGGTTGGCAGGTTGCTGATTCTTGTTCCCGCTCTCCCGAGCCTTGATTTTATTCCATTTCTGAATTTTGTTTTCTTACGGGTTTGCCATACCCGTGGTTACGGCCAGCTTAAGGGGAACCTCCAACATTTTCTTTTAGGCCCAAGTGTTTATTTTGTTTAAGCTCCAATCCCTTATGTAGCGCCATTTTAACTAAAATAAATTTTATTTGTTATACCTTGTTAAACATGACTGATTATTACTGGGAGGGCATCTAGCAGTAAAACCCCACCCTCTGGATTTTTGTCCCGACTCCACTTACCGGTCATTCTGACCGCTGCAGCGCATACCAATGGAGGGTGCGCACAATATCAAATTTCTTTAGGTAGAAATGCTTTCCTCGCCTGTGCCAAAACTACTTTTTATATCCTCTTTGCCTCGTCCATCACTGGTTATATTGCTTCTTAAGTAGCAGAATCGGAGAGTTGAAATTATTTCACCCTGAATCTTTACCCCTACTTTGAATTTTTCTCTAATTTCGTTCATTCTTGTTCAATGTAAAGATTGATGATAAATATGGGTGATAAGTAGCAGTCTTGCTTTGATTCAAATAACTGCGATCTGGTTTATGTATAAATTGTAGAAGAGTGAGAAATCAGCAATGATAAAATACGATGCATAAATTTACATTAAGAACCTCGTAGTTCATATGTGGGTCCATCAAATGTCTCTTTCCTCTTCTCTATTCTGGTTTTCTCTACCTTCCTCTTCTTTTCTTGTGTTTCTTCAGCAGTGGATTGTTTTTGAGGCCATGAGCAAGTGGCATACAGGGAGTTTTCAAGATCTGAGAAATATTTAAACACACTGTTGAGACCTAAAAAAAAAAGAGCCAGGACGACGATAACGGACTGATTGAATACAGGGAAGTAGGCTTGTTATACCATAAAAACAAAAAAACAAGATTTTTCATCATATTTCTCAAAAGTTCAGTCATAGGTAACCTTAACAGACAAGAGACTCGGGAAGTATTAACAGTGTTATCACATCAGGTTTACATCGAAGGATCTGTAAATAGCCTTGAAACAAATAATGGAGGTCTGTTTAATCAAAACATGAAAGAAACTAATAATGATCCTTACCTGTCCAACATAAGGATGGCCAAGCGCTTTACAAGCTCGTACATTAGTTTTGAGGATACTTGCCAACTGCTTCACAGCATCTGGGTCTTTCAACACATCAACATTCTGAAACAGAAAACAGCTACATCATTATAGCAGAATAATTAAATAATTACTCGCAGGGTTGGCATGTTAAAAACAACACGTTTTAAACAGTGTGTTTCATTAAGGACTTATGATCAAATGTTTAACATTGAAATACCTATAAATATTTTGGAGTTTAATATTATATATTAATACATTAATATCCCAAAATAGTTGGCATGCGGAACTGAAGGCATAGCGACGTAGATGACAATCTGATGCTCTGATTTAAGATTTTCGTGATTGAGATGCCACCACGTATTGAAATAGTTGGCATGCGGAACAGAAGGCATATAAAAACTGAATGAACATCAAAATATAAACTTGATGCTCTTAGTAGGGTCTAAGATTGTATCAGTTCCAGAGATATGACTACATGTGTTATTTCAACTCCGTGGTACAGTACTCTAAAGCTTTACTAGTTTATTTTTAACATGCTGTTTATGTTCAGCGAACCATAATAACATAATTTTTTCAGAAGAGGAATATTTACAATATTTTTTCAGAAGATAAACCATATAATTGCCTAAATTTTCATAGATAATTTTAAGGATTTACAACTTTTTTCCAAATTATTCTTTTAAAACGTATTGTAAGGATATCCATTTTTAATTTATGTTTTTCCTTAGAATAAGTATTTTTCTCTTAATTGTGCTGAAGAAGAAACCATTGTTGTTTTGAAACTTGTACACTTCAAATAGTCTATAAATTGTAGACATTTAAGAGTGTTTTTGTTACTATTGATTTGGCGTATACCGTATTTGCTCGCATATATCTCGCCACCACGTATATCTCGCATTAATTTCCGACGCCTGCATAAAGATGATCGTAGTAATTTTAAAACCTGTCTTGCCCGCAATGTTATTGTTCGTTTTTGCGGCGGTGCTTTCCTTTCTTTCACGGTGTTTGTTGTCAGTCTGTTGCATTGTCGACGACACGTAAGCCTACCAGTGTTGTCTTCACGTTCCATACTTGTTTCTCAGTGTGATTGTTTGGTTATGTAAAAACTCTGAAGTTATAAGGCTGGATTTAAACTTAGTGATCAAATACGCAGATGACGATGGTAATAGAGCTGCCGGCCGAGAATTCATTGTGAATGAATTTGATATTTGCTACTGGCGTCAACAGAAAGACGTGCTAGAAACCAATAACCAAACCCGTAAGGTGTTTTCAAATGTGGCGACGCAGTAAAACAGCAATACGGGTGTGATAGTCAGCTGTTTTGTTGGTGTTCCACACGCTAAATAAGTAATTGTTAGGTTAGAACACGTCACGATCTGATATTGTTAGCCGATAAGCTGACGACAGAAGACAAAATTAAGAAGGCCGTCAGTTGAACTCTTGCATGATTGGATATAGGGGTATGGGTTATGGTGTTGACAGATGCTATTAAGAGCTTCTTGAAGACTTGCATCGTAAATGCATTGGACGAAGTTAGGATGATGCAGTATATGATGATGATGCGAGAGTACGTCGGAGATTGGCAGCAGCGACGGCAGTTGACAATTCCAGTCGTCTTGTTTCAATAATTCAAATTTTAAGATTTTTCGGGATTAAGGTATTTCCCTCACAAATCCCCGCATATATCTCGCACCGAAGATTTTCACACTTATTTTCGGTCAGAAAAGTGCGAGTTGTATGCGAGCAAATACGGTAATTAACATAAGTGTTTCATATAATACCGTAAGTCGCTCATGTTGAATTCGCATTACAACTTAAGGTATGGTTTCCTCAACCTGCATAGACTGTGTTAAATTGTCTTAAATACTCTTCCGAGTGTTGAACTGACGATGCTGCCATCATCTAGTTTAAGGATCAGTCCAATAGATGGTGCTCAAATCTCAAAATATATCACATTTTTTTCCTACGCTGCATGACCTTATAACGTAAGGAATGGTTTTCTGAATATCACAAATATAAAAACTACAGTGCTCACCTTGGAAGCCTGGCTGATGATGTCGTCCCACACCTGGTTTGGCAACATCATGTATTTCTCTATCAACATGTCTTGGGCGATTTGATCTACTTGAGCACTGATCATGTACCCCACTGCTTCATAGAATGTATGGACCTGCAATCATCCCAAAACAGAATTACTTCTGACAAACTATGAACCATGGACAGTGAAAAAATTAGACATTTAGCAGACGAACTTGATCTGAATAAAGTTTTATCATGCGATTAGTTAAGAAATGGAATAATTATTTCTTCTAAGCTTACAAGAACACTCAAAATACAACCACCATTTCTAATCGTACAGAATAAATTAAGACATTAAATTTCAACAAAGTGCTATTTATAACAGGAACCGTTAACAAATGAAGTATGATTTTCGAAACAGATTAAGTGTCTAAAATTAATAACACCACCAGATCCATGAGTCATGTTTTAATAAATTACAAATGAAAGAATGTTGAAAATAAGAGGCACATGCACCACACTTTCTTCTATATGGGCTCAAGATCAAGAAATAAAAAGAACTAGCATTCATGTGTCAAACCATTTACAACCAGGATGTTGAAAAGGAAGAAGTTTTAAGCCTGTATACACATCGAATTGAATGGCCAAAATATTTTGTAAAGGTAAGCTAATAAAAAGCCCAAAAAAAAGTCAACCCCAGGCACTATCCAGCCCATGACGGGCTAAGGCCGACCAAACGACAGCTGCCCAGCCATTTGGCCTGCAGATATTGGGGTGACGCGTGATCAGCGCGTCGGGTCCTCTCGGCTGTTAATCTTGGAATTCGTGATCCTGGCGCTGTCTCACTGTCAGACAGCTACTCAATTGTCCTCACGAGGCTGAGTGCACCCCTTTCCAACCCTCACGTCAGTTTTAAAATCCCTGACGGAGCCGGGGATCGAACCGCGCTACCCCAACACCATGGGGTTGAGAAATAGAGGCCTACCCACATTTTCGCTTTTATCTCACACTGAGCTGACCCGGCATATGCCAAACATTATGTAACCAAGATTCTATGAAAGAAAGCCAAGATACATACAGTATAACCCCGATTTAGCGTGACCTCGATTTAGCGTAAACCCGCATATAACGGAAGAAATTTCAAGTCCCGAAAATTATTCCATAAGTGCAATGCAATTTTATATTCGATTTAACGTAATTCGCGTTACGCCAAAACCCACATTTAGCGTTAGGAAATGTTAAAATTCACGAGTATTTATTTCGATTCATTATGGTTATGCGACATTAAGAACCTATGAAAAAGACGTCATAAGCTCGTTAAGGATGATTCGAGGCAGAAAAGGAACTCCAGCATTTATATTGGATACGATCGATCATCTTCCATATCGATTCCTCGCTACACGTACGAGCGAGCTCGATCTTACCCGACCGCGGCTGAGGACACAATGTAGGCCTAAAGCGTGCTAACAGTCACGCCGGCGCCGCATCGCATGCTTGCGCGAGTTCTGTCCGAGTTTGTACGTTCGTAGCGGCACTACAGTATAGCGTCAGTTTACGCAAGTTTGCATCAGTTCGTGTGTTATGGTTATGCGACATTAAGAACCCATGAAAAAGACGTCATAAGCTCGTTGAGGATGATTCAAGGCAGAAAAGGAACTACAGCATATATATTGGAAACGATCGATCATCTTCCATATCGATTCCTCGCGACATGCACGAGCGATCACGATCTCAGCCGACTGCGGCCGAAGACACGATATACAGCGTGTTAACAGTCCCGCCGGCGCGGCGCCGCATCGAATGCTTACGCGAGTCTGTGCGTTCGTAGCGGCATTACAGTATATCGCCAGTTTACGCAAGTTTGCACCAGTTCGTGTGGATAATCCAGCTGTATATCAGTTTGCTCACTCACATTCATTGTTTTAGTGAAGTTGACTATGGCAGCTAAAAGAAAAACTCTTATCTGTCGCGGAGAAAGTGAACTTGATTCGGGAAGTGGAGAGAAACGCAAATGTGCCCGTTAGTGAAATGGCTCGACGCCTGGGACTTGCACAGTCTTCATTGTCAGGCATATTGAAGAATAAGGAGAAGATTCTGGATCAAGAAACACAGTGCGGCTCAAAAGCAAAGAAAAGAAAAAATGTTAAAAAGTCGCCGTACGAAGAAATGGAATCGAAGCTAATGGAGTGGTTCAATGGAGCACGTGCTGGAAACTTACCAATCGACGGGGCATTGATAAAAATGAAAGCATCTACAATATCAGGGAAACTTGGGCTTACAGAATTCAAAGCTTCAAATGGTTGGCTGGATAGGTTCAAAAAACGCTATGGGATAACTTGCAGGGCAGTATGTGGAGAGAGTGCTGCAGTTAGTGATGAAAGTGTTGAACACTGGAAAGAAGAGGTGCTGCCAGCCCTCTTGGAAGGTTTCGAATCTCGGGATGTATACAATGTGGATGAAACTGGCCTGTTTTACCAACTCATGCCCTCTAAAACCTTAAGTGTTAAAGGAGAAGCATGCCATGGAGGAAGAATGAGCAAGCAGAGAATTACTGTTCTCTTATGCAGCAACGCAGATGGCAGCGACAAGCTAGAACCCTTAGTAATTGGAAGTTCCAGAAACCACGTTGCTTTAAGAACAATTCTACGCTGCCATGTAAGTATTATAGCAACAAAAGTGCTTGGATGACTGCAGAATTGTTCAAAAAGTTCTTGCAAGCTTTTGATGCACGAATGGGTGCTAAAGACAGGAAGGTTGTTCTCTTTATGGACAAGTGTCCTGCTCATCCAAAAGACTTAGGATTCCTGCGGAATATGAAAGTGCATTTCTTCCCTGCAAATTGCACTAGCAGACTCCAGCCCTTGGATCTAGGGATTATTCATAGCCTGAAAAGCAAGTATCGGAAAGCTCTTGTCCTTAAGGCACTGGCCTTTATTGATAGGAATGAAGTGCTTAAATTGAACATCCTGCAAGCAATGCATATGCTCACAGGAGCTTGGAAAATGGTAACTAAGGAAACCATCTCAAATTGCTTTCACAATGCTGGATTTAATGAAATGAGCACTCACGACAAAGACGGTGATGAAGCAGAAGTGGACATGCATGATTGGGTGCAGGTATCTGACAATTTGCCCATCACTTTTGATGAATTTGTGGCATGTGATGATGATGCCATCACTACATGCATCTGGGATGTTGAGGAAATCTGCGAAGATGAAGTCAAGCAGAATGATGATATATCGACGAAGACGATGATGTTAGGGATGAAGAAATACAACCGCCATCATTCAGTGAAGCTGTTGCCAGCATAGACATTGTTCGGAGATATGTCACAGCATTCAAAGTGGACAACTCTGTTATAGACAGAGTAAATCAATTGGAGATGGACATTCTGAACCTAAAATCCAAAAGTGCTAAAAAGCAGACTACCATGTTTGATTACTGTATTTCAAAAAATGTGACACTGTGAAAGTTGTGTAAATGTGTGTTGTATATAGGAAAAGTAACTCTCTATATATTATATTACTGTAATTGTGTAAGTAATTTGTGGACGTTTTAATTTTGTAATGTGCTGGGAAACTACGATTTTTGACTACTGTATTAGTGCTACAGAAAAAGTTGTAATTACTGTATAGTGTGTAGGGTAGGTATCTCCTTGTTTTATTGTTGTTATTGTGTTAATTATGTGTGTTGGTGCAATTCAAGTCAATACAGTCAAAGTGGTCTGGAAAAGATTTGTTTTTTATCGAAACCTCGATTTAAGGTAAACCCCCATTTAAGGTCAAAAAAATACCAGACCCTCGAAAAACGTTAAATAGGGGTTCTACTGTAATCTCTTATTTTAGATGCAAGAAAAGGAAAGGAAGCTTGTAGTTTAACGTGACCGTTAATCTTGAGATCATGAGCCACGGGACCTCCTTTTTACGTGGAATCCGAACCACAGGACATGGCATATCACTTCGAAAATCTCACATGCATTGACCGGGAATCGAACCCGGACCGCCTTGGTGAGAGGCATACAGCTAGACCGCTGAGCCACCACGCCCCCTATTTTAGATGCATTATTTCCCAAGAATGTATCACTGCATAAGTGAAAATCGATCTGGTGCAGTTTTCTTAGTAGATGCAAAAACTAATAAAAATTTAAAATACCCACAATATGAGATAAACATGGAAAGAAGGAGAATACAAACCATGGGGACGATGTATCATTGAATACTTCATCCAGCTATTAAGTAATTTTAATTATCAGACAACCAATATATATATTCCAGACAAGAAAGAAGAAAGAGAGGAGCCCAGCACACACAAATCCATTGTTCAGAGCATATTACTTTGAAAATAACCATTGTTTCACAAGTGTCAGTACAGAAAAGGTAAAAATACCCAAATTTAGAAATCAATTCGCTACAGTACCTGTTGTGTTTGCAGATCACATATAATTGTGCTGATGGTCGAGAGGATCTCCTCAATGAACGGCATCACTTCACCCATCTGCACAGTTACAAAGTGACGCCGGCATTTTATAGCAATCTTTATGAATGTATCACAAGCCATGTCTTGAACTCCATCGTGAGTTTCTGGAAGAGCAGGAAATACAAACACTAGTGATATTTCAAAAATGACTAAATTATCTGTACAAGAATGTCATGATAAAAACTAGTTTCATACTGCCTTGGATTTTCAGTAAATAATAAATCAAAACTGAGATGAACAAAACACTGAGTGGTGTTCATCATCATAATCAGTTTATTGCTCAAAAAAAAAAAAAACAGTACAATTTGTGAACCTCTTTGACTTTTGTCTAACCAAAATCATTTTATCTTTGAAGATAGTCTTGACATCGCCCCTTGTTGCATACCTGGGGTAGGCCACCCCCTACATCCCTTATATTTCATACATTATAACCACACAGATAAAACTCCCGAACGACTTCTACAAATTCACTACAAATCCAAAGGCCTGGCACTTCCGATAACCTTCAGTAACCCCATACTTGTCCTCCAGCGACCCCGGCCAGCAACTCACTTCCTAAGGAGTCCACAACTTTGCAAACTCAACAGGCGGCCTCTATAAAACAGCAGAGGTGAGGTGACTAGAGGTCAGTTTTTCACAGTGCAACCAGGTGCCGGGACGCTGCCCAAAGTCGCCACGTCCAGATTGGTGAGTGTCCAGCGAGCTAACACACTAACACACAAACACTTACACCATCATCCCATCAATTATTGTAAAGATAACAGGCATCTGAGGTAATAGTATCTGCTCTGCAAAGTTCTATAGTACTCCACATTGGGAGTACACATTAAACCTTAAAATCTAAAAGCTAACTGGTCATTTGGTTTATCTATTTATCTAGTTGATAAGATCCTACCCCTTAAACCAACTCCCGGTAGGATCCTAATAGCACTTAGTTAATTGTTTATTGGCTACCGTAGTCAGCCACTTGCGCCACGTCACATTGCTTGCTATTCATTAGTAGCGCGGCCAGTCAGTCCACATCAGCAGGAACCCAAGCATAGCTGCTCCGACACTCATTTAGTAAACCACCCCTTGCCATCATCCCTTTGAACTACCCAAGCAGACTGTACAATTGGGAGTTCTCCCGTCGAGCTGCGTTCACGCCCGAACCGCTCAAACCTACACCTTTTACACTAGAGCCCTGAGCAGCCTTCAGCTACTTTCATTTCATCCCCCTTTTAACACACATTGTAGAGGCTACCCTCTCAGGTACCCTACAATTAGTGGAGCCGCTGAGTACCGTGTTCTTAAAACAACGCCTAAAGGGGTACAGACAATAGTCTTGCGCATAATAGTTCGCGGCTGGGAGCGATCAGTTTCGCTCTTTTAGTTCGTTAGTTCCCATCTCGAATTCCCTGGAAGACAGATCGTTCGCTCGCTTTGCTACTGCCACTGCACACGCTCTTTGCTTGTTATAGCAGTCTGTCACCAGTGATTACTCTTCACCAGTGATTGCTCATTCACATTGCTCTCGTTTCAAGCAATCTTGTAGACTACTGAAACAGTTATTAATACTGTGCTCGCTGCACGTGCAGTTCATGTATTAGATATTGGCATGTTGCGTGTGTAATAATGTGTTTTACATTTTGATATTTGAAGATTAAAATAATTCAAAAATATGAGTATTGAAACATTAGTGAAATTCCTTATTCCTTCCTTATTTCCTTTTATCCTTGTAGGAACATAGGGTAGCTACAAACTTCTTCCATCTCACTCTATTGTTGGCCATCCTTTTAATTAGGGTCCATGTCTTTCCTTCTGAGAAAACTTCTCTTTCTATTGTTTATAAAGCCAAAAATCGTAATTTGTTTACCATTAGTGAAATACCGGTACCGTACCTAAAAGAAAAACCGTATGGACGATGTGTTCGTAGAAGCATAGGCCTACACTTATTATTCTCTTTATTTTTTCTCGCGTGGGGCCGATAACCTAGATGTTAGGCCCCTTAAAACAACAATTACATCGTTAGTCTTTGGCCGCGGTCGGCAAGTTCAAGCTCGCTCGTGCATGTAGCGAGGAGTCGATATGGAAAATAATCGTATCAATCGCTAAGCTTGGCTAAACGTCTGCGCTCTAAATTCCTTTCCTGTGTATGCCGTCTTTTTCATAGGTTCTTAATGTCGCATAACCATAACGAATAGAAATAAATGGTGTCGACGGACATTGTTGTGAAGAGCTTCTTGAGGACGTGCATCGCAAATGCATTGGACGGAAGTCAGGATGAAGCAGTTGGATGATGACCAGAATGATGCACGCGAGAGTACCTCGAAGATTGGCAGCAGTTACAATGAATAGGGCGAATACCGTACGCCAGTTGCCTTGTTTCAATAATGCAAATTTTATGTTGGTTTTTTTTCCGGGAATACGGTCATTCCCCGCGTATATCTCGCACCGAAAATTTTCACACATATTTTCGGTCAAAAAAGTGAGAGATATACGCGAGCAAATACGGTAACCATACTTCTCCGGTGGGGACTTATGCCCATCCTCGATTCACATTCCTTCCCAATCCCACATATATGGGTCTATTAGGAAGATTTCACTTTTCTGTTTGTAAAAGTTCTTTCTGCAGGAAGAAGTGCATTGCACAATTCCCAATGTCGTCATACAGTCACTCAAACTGAGATACATAGAAAGATGTTACTATTTCACAGAAATGCTGTGAAGTTGATATATCATCCAAGTGCCCACTGCTTTCATTATGAGACAGCCATAACCTAACTTATCCACCACTATTCCCTACTCCGCAATGACTTTCACTACTACCCCTTGGTAAACAAAAATGAAATAGAATCGAATGGACAAGGGGGAATCAGACATGGAAATTCAAACTTTATTTTTATTCGAACATAGGGAGGGAGAAAGCATCAATTAGGGGCCAATGAGTGATGAAGCTGAATGATCACATCTCACTAACAGTTGTAAGCACACAAGAGCACACATTACAAATACAGTAGTTAACATACCAATGCAATAACAGGTCACACAAATGTCGATGGTTCTGGCAACAAATGAAATGTGTTTAAACTGAAACAAAATCAGAAATAACACAATGCCACTTCGAAGCACAATACCAAAAGAATGGTGAATACAAAACAAAAGAATGCAACAAAGCAGACAACTAGACAAGGTCAAGATATGAACCAGCAACGTACATTGGCAATTGTTAACTTGGTGCTCCTACTCAGCCAGTAATGTGACTGGTTACACAAAACAATATCCTGCTCGCCCATTCGCCTATGGCGATCATTTAGTCTGAATAATAAAATGTAGCAAGAAAAATATTTATATCATGAAACAGGATGAATTTCCGTTATAATTAGAAAAAATAGCTACAAAAGGGCAAAATTTTTATTCGTTATACTAAACCACCAAAATTCGTTAAAATTAAACACACACTAAATAGGGAAAAGGGAAGGGGCCAAAAAATAATTTCGCTATTCTGAAAATTTAATTATACTGGGGTTCGTTACAGCGGAATTTTACCGTACTACTGAAGTTATTTGCCACGTGGCAGAGTTAAAGCAATTAACACTTGTTACAAAATAATAATCTCTTACCGTGCATAAACTCAAACAGCTTATTAACAACAGTCTTGAGAAATTTCCAATGCGCACGGAGGAAGCGTGGGTACTGACCCACCACGTACATGATGTTGGATGCAATGATGGCCTTATTGTCTTTGCCTTTCTTCTGTTCGCACAACCCAAGGAGATCTTTGATGACTGTCACCAAGAACCTCTTCTCATCCTCTTCATGAAGGGCACCTGATATGCTCCCTATCGCCCAGCATAACTGAACACAAAACATGCACCAACTCAATTTCACATTGCTTAAGAAGAGAAGAAGCACTTTCAGTATAAACTAAGAGTTACAAACAAACAAACAAACAAACAAACAAAACAAATGCAACTTAATCTTTATTTAAACCATCCTTGGACAGGAAATAGCAGATAGGAATACACAGAAATGACAAACACAATGACAGGCAAGTGCAGGAAGAGGCAGACAGAAAGGGAAAACAAGGACAAATACATAAAATGGACAATCTCCACAGCTGGACACACCACTAACTCAAAGATCCACCTTGTTGCACAGTGCACTCCCGATACTTTGTAATTGGTTAATTAGTCTGTCTATTCCAGTGCATTTGCCGAAAGTTGTAATTTCAATGGTAGAGAAAATAAACCCCCAGCAACATGATATAAACTCTATATACAGGTACATTGTGAATGCAAAAAGTCTGTGGTCAATGGGATAGTGCTTTAATTGTATTTTCTTTTTATTAAATAAAAAGTTGAAAATTTCAACCTGAATCTAATTACGAAAGCATCCTATCAGTTCAATCAAACAAAACTATAGTAAAAAGCTCTCTAAGTCAACCGAAATGAATTCCGGCCAAGGATCATGGAATATTACTTAGCTAAGAACTGCAATTTACCCGGATGTTTTAAAAACGAATCGGATTAATTTCAATCACGATCTAATGAAGTTTCATGTCGGATAGAGCTCATTTAGTGGATGCAATAAAAAGAAGACCAGTACAATAAATTTACTGTGAGAAAAATTGCACTGTAAAATAATCCCTTTAGTAGAAACTTGAATCTCAGTCACAGGATTGGAATCTTCTTTTAAATTCAACCGAAAATAACATGAAAAGAAGCACTTTAAAACTACGGGGAGTTACACATTTTTCGAATTAGGTGGGAAGTTGTATTATTCTGCTTCGATTAATGGAGGTTCTACTTAATGCGATATAATACAAAATGATGCAATAACATTTGCATTAGATAGGTAATAAAGAACATTGCAATCATTACTTATCAGGAGTGTCATTTACTTACAATACAAAGGGAGCTTTAGTGACATTATTTTACCTTCATTTGTTAATCCAACCATCGGTGTATCACGGGTAAGCACCTGACTTGAACATGTTTCTGGTGGTTTTATCGTGTAAGTGCTATGCACCCTTCCTTGCTTTACAAGTTTAAGGATGAGTTTTGTTACTTCTCAATGTACACACAATGGAACTAACTGGAGTTACGAGGTCTTCAGTACAAATGAAATGGGGCGAAAGATACGAGGTTTTCAGTTTTGCGCCTAGATGGCGACGATGTGCAGCGCAAAGTTTGTGCTCTCAACAAGTTACGTGTCGTGTTGCACTACGCTGGTTACGGGAGCTAAGCGGTTTTCACAGACTTATGGAGTTACAAGCTTTTCATTGCCTACCGTCGATATGTATTAACATAAAAAATCTCATATGCATTTATTGGGAATCAAACCCAGTTCGCTTTAGAGAGAGGCAAACCACTGTGCCAGCATGCCGAGAGGTTGAAGAGCTGTATAAAATTAAAAAACTCCACATAATGCCTTAATGCTAATGCAATACTCTACTGGAAAATAATAACTCAAACTATATTCATGCACATCTCCACAGAAACAGAGTAATAAGGGATAAAGATAAATCCGTATTTACGTTACTCACCGTGTTAAGGTTCTTCCACGACCACTCGACACCATTAACTTGGTTCTGCAGCTTCTCAGTCATGACCCTCTCCGTGTCGGCATAGTCCAAATGTGTAAGATACACAAGTGTCTCCCTCATATTCTTATAAAGATTGATAGAATCTGTGTCTCTCATAAATTCTCTGACTACTTCGCCATTCTCATTCTCTACCACCAGAACTTCTTCTGGCTTTGCCATTCGACTGATCATGATGTATCGCACCTGCAAAATAAATCCTATTTAACAAAATTCATACTCCTTGAAGGGAAATTTCAAGGACCTTTTTCCATTAAGATTTTAAAACATTGCTACATCTTATGAAAACACACACACACAAAAGTTACAATGAGCTTAATATTTGAATTAAGGAAAATACTAAAAGGAAATTTAGTCACCAAACCCCTAGTTCATGAAACTGTGGCTGTATGTGAATAATTACACTTCCAATGATCTCAAATTAGTAGTAGTGCTGAAGTCACTTGAAAGAAATTATTCTAACATCAATGACAAAATGGTTATGAAAAGATAAAAAAAAAAAAAAGAACAGGCTACAAAGTCACAACTAGGGGCAGATGACCTTGCTGTTCCACCACTTAAAACAACAATATCTCACTAAAGCCACAACTGCCATGCAACCCTTACCTTTGTAAGGACTTCACTGTAGAACTGTCGTCTTGGTGGTAATGCAGAGTTTGATTTAGCCATATAAAGAGGTGAAGGTGACGAGAACGGGCTTTCTCTGTACAGCTCTGCACTTAACCCATTCCAATACTCTAAGCAAATCTTGAAGATTTCAACTTCCTCCACTTCTGAGATCAAAACAAGATAGTGTAGACCCTACGGGTAAAGAAAAGTTTATTATCACATTCTGAATACTTATAACAACACATTACGAATGTGTAATATTTTGAACCCTTACGCAGAAATTAAAATGCTGAACATAAGTTTACATAAATCTCCAGAATATCAAAATCCAGCACAAAAACAAGGGATTATCAAAACTTACAGTGCACAATGAATTTGTAAGGCATCAACTCTAAGAGAGAAGTTGAACAATAGAATGGTTTGCAGGTCTCCATTCATTCAAACATGTTCAAACATGGCTTTCTCTGCTACAAGGGGAGAAGCTGCCCGACAGGTATTCTCAGAACATCACTCAAGGAGTATAAATTTATAAGACCCGACTCGTTGAGAATTTTTGTATCCCTAATTATGATGATGATTGTCGTTTTAAGGGGCCAAACATCTAGGTTATCGGCCCGTATCCCTAATTACCAAGGGAAATATGTAACTGAAATTATCCCAATATACTAATAAAAGGAGATTGAAGTGTAGCAATGCATACGGGTAGATGTAAAACAAAACTGAGGCTCTTTCAGGCACCCCAGAAACTTAGTGGAGCTAATATACCCCCAACCCCACAATCACTATAAAAATTTGACTAGTCCTTAAATCTGAGAGGGAGCGCAGCTAGAGGAGTTCGGGCTTTAGAAGATAAAGAGCATTTACCATATTCAAACAATTGGACACTTTTTTCCCGAAGCAATGGCCACAGCTTTTCAAGTTTTATAAAAGACCAAATTAGCTTTGAACATTAAATTCCTAGAAAATGAAGGAAACTTTTGGGATACGTAGGTGGTAAAAGTTGAAGAGTAGAGGTGTATTACAAAGGTACGCATAAAATGAAATGTATGCAAAAAGCCCTTCAGTGAGCAATGTCGTCTTGTGCAGCGCATGTGTATGTTGAGTCCAGATTCAGTGTTCTACTCGAACTGACAGCAAACAGACTGTCCGCCAACAAAGCAACATGTGAGCGCCAAGCGTGACCATTGAGGTGCTGGAAGACTGTCAAGGGGATGTCACGTGACGCTATGTTGCCACGCTCTAAAATTTTCCCGTGTATATGACCACCACAACTAGACGGCCCATTTACAACAGTTCTTCACACCGAGTGTCAGCTGCTTGGTACTTGGTATATGTAAACGAGCGCCTAAGACTACAAAGCAATATGTGAGCGAGCGCCTAAGTCTACAAAGAAAGAGGATATCTTTCACTCCCAATGTACTACCTGGATATCATACATGAACTACATTTCAGTTGTTTCATTTTAGGGACTTAGACATCATAGTTATTTCAACCCCATGTAGAGTTTGTTTACTGTAATTTTGCACTTTTTTTACAGCTAGGTTTGCCAACTTTCATAAGACTCAATTTATAACCAATAGAATAGTCCATAAATATATACATGTTTTAATCACATGTAAGTTTTTTCAGGTTATTTTTTTGCTTGTCCCAGTAATTGGGAACATATTCTGTCGGCCAGACTGAAAAGTTGCCTTATCAAACTGAAGAACGTGTTCGTGGCATGGATGTGCGGTTGGTAATGGATGCATTACCGTGTTCATCCTCCTGTGCAAATAATGTGATTATTATATTAAATAATAATGATTATAATTGATAGGGACCTGAAAAAATCGCATTTGCGATAAATGCGAATTTCTAATAATGTAAAAAATCCATTTTTACGCATAAATCAAAGTGCGACAAAATGCGAATTGTGGCCCAAAATCCGAAAATACCAAATAAGTGCGATTTTATAGCGAAATTACTTCAAATCTGCTAATTTATTTGCGAATTTGTTTATTAAACAAAAGAAAATGTTCAGTAGTTGGCCTAATCGCTCGCTAGCGATACCTCATCTCGGACTCGCAGTGTGCAACACATATTGGTCGATATAACAATAGATTTCTGTATCGATACGAACTTTCGACTATCTATAACTTATTCAGACAGCTGACGAACGAAACTCGTTTGTGTACTTGGCGCATCGCAGAGACTTGTGGTTTGTCGAACACGTGGACTTCGCTAAACGGAAAATTTTGCGGCTTGCCGCTTGAATAGTAACCTCATTCTTTTTGTAACCTTCAAGCACTTCAAGGTTCAAAGTTTTTTCTAGAAATGGGACGTACTGCTGTAACTGCTCATGAAAGAGCACAGCAGTACGCTAATCATGGCTTTTATTGTTCCGACTCTGCAACAGTATTTTGCAAATATTGTAACTGCCGTGTTGGGTGGGAGATGAAGGACAATATTCAGAAACATATTACATCTGTAAAACATGTTGCGAAGCGACGAGAATGCGCAACAGTTTCTGAACCCAAACAAACCTCTGTTATTGAAAGATTACAGGGTGCCTAACGACGGAAGCATGACAAGGACTACTTCGCAAAATGAACTGTTGAAGTATTTGCTAAAGCAAATATTCCCTTGGAAAAGCTTGAAAATGAAACTGTAAGAGCGTGGATTGCTGAATTTTCAAGTCAAGGGGAGCTGCCTAACGCGAGAACTCTCCGCGAAAAATATTTGCCTGGTAAGTACGGTTTAAATAAATACATTTGCATTTTGGTTCTCTCTTGCTCATATAACCTATACAAATCAAAGCTAATCCAACTTCTGTAGAGGCTAAGCTTACAGCCAGTGCTTCCATAACCTTTCCAAGACATACCTTAACCTATAAAATTGTGAAGGTAATCCAACTTCATACTATAATACCTAACAGAACCCGTCCATCTATTTTACTATAGGAGAAGCTAATGTAATAATTCTGTTATTTGGTTTGAGCCATGTCCATCATAGCCTCTAAAAAATTAAATAAAATAAATTTCACTGGATTCCTATGGCTAACACAAATCGTCTTTTATTTTCAGAAGTTGCAGCTGATCACAAGAAATCAACAACTGAAGCTCTAGTTGGGAATAAAATTAACATTTTATGTGATGAAACCACAGACAGAATGGGTCGCTGTGTTTTTGTTGTACTGTTCCAAGTGCCAACAGCAATTGAGAAGAAATGATTTGTTGCTGGATTGAAATACCTCGAATCCGGAAATGCTACAAACTGTTCCCGTGCTGTGTTAGAATCATTGCGTGATCACAGTGTGCAATATGATGACGTGAAAGTATTTGTAAGTGACAGTGCTCCATATATGACTCATTATGAAACACTGAAGATCATCATTGGGGATCATGTGCAGTGTTGGGCAGACAAACTTTGCCTTGTTGGTAATTGTTGGACAGCAGCTATGTCCGATTTAAATCAGGTTGTAACAATGGTCAAGTCGGCCTTTCTAAACACAAGGAAGCACAAATATAACTACTTGCACTTTCTGAAGTCAAAAAATGGGGACTTAAAGGCAGCAAAACTTTTTCCATCGCCGGTACTTACTCGATGGAACAGCTGGTTTTTTTTTACTTAGTGAGTTATTTTCATGATGTTGTGAGTTTTTTTTAAGCTACCTGACATGAAAGATGTTAGTAACAGTGGTGTTACATTTCTGCGAGGCTTGACAGATAGAGATGTAGATAGGATTTATTCTGAAATAATTTTTGTGAAAGAGCATGCTAGTGAACTTGTTGAACTTCTCACTCTGCTTGAGGGGTCCCAGTATCCAACCCCACATTTGCTTTATCCCAAACTTGAAAACTTAGATGCTAATTTTGGTGCAATAATTCAAGGCCATTATTCTGAAGCGACAGATAATGCCTTAGCTACACTCACAGCCCTAGAATGTGCTACAAGGAAAGTTTGTAAAAGTAGCTCAGTCTGCTAGAAGGAAGCTTGCTAGATTAAAGGCAAGTGATCCCAATCGCAAAAACTTTGAAGCCATACACAGATATTTTATCCTAGGCACGTGGTATTGAACAATGACAAGGAAACCGATATTCAAAAACTTCCGGGCTTTACAAACATTCCATGTCATGAAATAAGGAAGGGCTATGATTCTTTCAAGAATATTATTGAATCGCAGTTAAAACAAAATGAGGAGTGTGAAGTAGTACGTGCCTTGACTGCTGTTCAATATGAACATGAACATTTCGCCAAGAGTTCTTTAGATCTTTTGTGGACACCAACAAACAATGTGGACAGTGAGCGTGTTTTGTCACACTACACTACAATTGTTACAGACAGAAGGTGTAACTTGAAAGAGTGCAACGCAGAGTTATTTACAATGCTTTCATTTGAACATTAAATTGTATCTAAAGTGTCGCAAATAAAGTCATATAGTCCGCAAAAATCCGGAAGAAGTAGATGCTAATTTTCCAAAAATAGATGCTAAATAGGGAAAAAATAAATGCTAATTGAAAGGAAAATAGATGCTAAAATTTCAGGTCCCTAATAATTGATAATGTTGCGCCGAGTCGTCTGAAAGTATTATTTCAATTTGAACGAGTGTTCACTTTTCAGATAAATATATAGTGGATATCTTAAATGTTAAGTAAATATGTAGCCTGAGCAGGCAGAGGTGTCTGTCTCCAGGTCAGACATTTTTGTTTCGACTATCGAGTCGGAAGCAGATACGGAATTTCTTGTTCAAGATATATATTTTCTTTCTCTCTCTTTGAAGGTAAAAGAAAAGGCAGCAGAACTCTTGATTTTCCCAAGGACAGTGGCCAGGTGAACTATTTTCACTATTTCACATGCAAAAAATTAGGCCTAAAATATAAATTGTGTAGGCCTAAAAGTTAACTTACATGGTGAAATTTTTTGTAAGTTTTATTTTAATATCAAGACAACAGTTCAAGTAATGATCTTATCGTCTTAAGGACATCTTACACCATATCTTAGTAAACATTTACCTGGAGCTGTAAAACGATGAGCCTAAAAATAATTCCACTCATATAACATTTAAGTTATCAGCTGCTGCACGCTCAATGATGTAACATTCTGTTAGTGAACCGTCAGTGGGTTTCAGTTGTGCTGTTAGAACGATTATTTGATAAATGCCACAAAGAAATGAAAGTTTCCTTTAAAAAGGGCAATGAATTGATATTGCGAGATGAATGTAGGTTTAGGCAACTCATAACAGCTGTTCACCCCTTGACGGAATACACGCAATCATTGCTGGCTGCCATGTGGGTGATGGCTCATTGGCTGCAATGCACTTGGCAGCGGCGGATTTATCTGTCCATTAGGACTATTTGTTCCCGCGAGAACTGTCAAAAAAGTGCAGTTACAGTAAACGAACTCTACTTTGGGTGTGTGTGTATATAAAAAAGTAATTTGTCTGAGAACCTGTGTTATTGTGGAGTCTGTAGTAGTGAAATTACTGTTCTCTCCACAGTTTCCTGCTGGTGGGTTCTGGATGCGCATTGGGATACCATACAGTCTGCGAGCCTCAAATTCTTAGGCATGCGTTCCGAAACGTAATGTCAGTCGCACAGTGAGCTCATCCGGGTCAAAATCGCGGATAAACGATGAGCTGTGTGATTCACTGTCGGCCAGCAGTACCTACAGTGGCCTGTTACTAGACTATTAAGACTCTCTTCAATGCGCGAGCTCTCAAGGACACTGCAGATATTGGTTGAGATAACTGTACTGTGGGGCTTGAGCAAAACCTTTAGATGGATGCAGCACACTATACAAGGTAGCGGATAGAACGCATTCAGGTGGTGATTTTCCCATAATCTTCATAGTGAACACACCACCTTAGCGGACAATATAATATACCATCACGGTCAGAGAGGTTTTACTGCACTGGGCTGATAGAAGAATCAAAAATACTTTGTATAGAATTGAGTAAAGTAGTCCAATGAAGACCAATAACACAACAATAATAATAATAATAATAATAATAATAATACAGTAGAACGTCGTTTATCCGGACGTCAAACGACCGGAATGTCAATTATCCGGACGAGCAAAAAAAAAGACGGAACAGCACGCGCTGCCTACAGTAGTGAGTCGGTTCTTGTTTTCAATGTTGTCTGTTGTCTCCTACAGTTTGTTTACTCTATAATGTTTCAATGTGTTACAGTATATGAGTGTGTGTTTTGTACTGTACTGTATTACGTTGTGAAAATGGCTTCTACGAGTGACAAAAAAGAAAAATGAAATCGCAATGTTTTATCCATTGAGAAGGAGGTGGAGATCATTAATTAACTGGATAAAGGTGAGAGAGTGCAGTGTCTAATGAAAACTTAGTGTTGGAAAATCCACAAATTGTGATTTAGAGAAAGGAAAGTTGAAATTCTGAATTATTCATCAAAGTTAGATAGGGAAGAAGGGTCTAAAAAGAGTAGAACCATGAGATCAGCTAGGGATAAAAATTGGAAGATGCGGTGTACTTATGGTTTATTCAGACAAGAAGGGAGATCCCATTTCCGGACCTTTGTTCTGTGAGAAAGCGTTGCAGTGAAATGAGAAGCTTGGTAATTATTACCATAATGTACTGTGCATGTTTTTTTTTCGTATGAAATAAATCGATGTTTGATTATCAGGAAAAATCGTTATCCGGAGCACTGTCGGTCCCAATTAGTCGGGATAAACGACGCTCTACTGTAATAATAATAATAATAATAATAATAATAACAATGAATCCCATCTCAAACCCTGGATATTTCTAAAAACTGAAGGGGGAAATTAATTAATAGTTTAAAGTTTACTCTATTTTTTTTCCATGAATTTAGCGAGGAAATATTGGGTTAGAAAAAATTCACAGCGATAAGTAAAGCAAAAAATCAAATCAGGAAACTTTATATGAAAGGTTTTAGCATCTTGTAATCATTTATCTCGGAGCAACCTTTGTATCAAAAATAGTCATTTCATATAGGTGTATATATTAACTCACTCTAATGTTTTAAAATTATTTGGTAATAAATAGTGTAGTTTTTACCTCATGATATTCAAAATTGTATCTACTTTATTCCCACAGATAAGCCATAGGGTTCTCTTTGTGGGAAGCATGTTTTTGAGTTTCAGCGATTTTAAAATATAATTTAAAACATGAGAGTAAGTTAATATACGAGGGCAGATCAAGAAATAAGTTGCACTTCCCAGTTATGGCCATTTATTACACCACCTATACAACAACAACACGCCTATAACGACATACAATGCAACGTAATTTTTCCACTTAGTTTCAAAGAGACTCCAAACATTTCTGTGAATGCACAACCAACTTGTCGAAGCCGGATGCATAGAAAGTTCCTCCAGCGTTCTGCAACCACACGGAGACAGCGGCCTTCACCTCCTCATCAATCTGGAAACGTCGACCACATAGTTCCGGTTTGAGCTTACCGAACAGATGAAAGTCACATGGCGCTAGGTCGGGACTGTAGGGTGGTTGTTGCCAGACCTCCCACTTGAAACGCTGCAGCAGTTCACTCGTTTGGCGGGCCTTGAAAGGTGTTGCGTTATCGTGCAACAAAATCACACCAGCCCTCAATTTCCCCCGGCGCTTCTCTTTAATCACTTTACGCAACCGGTGCAACGTTTGACAGTACGACGACGCGTTGATAGTTGTTCCTTTCGGCATGAATTCCACGTGCAGCAAACCCTCCATGTCAAAGAACACTGTCGCCATAACCTTACTGGCTGAAGGTTGAACCTTGGCCTTCTTTCGTTGTGGTGATGAGGGGCACACCCATTCCATTGATGTTCTCTTCGTTTCGGGGGTGAAGGAGTGGACCCACGTTTCATCGCTTGAGACGATTCGCTGCAGAAATCCGTTGCGGCATAGCTTTGCAAAAATGCCAGGGAGGATTTGAAACGTTGTCCCTTGTGATCATCGGTGAGAAGACGTGGGACCCATCTTTGACACAGCTTATGATATCCAAGGTCCTCGTGAACAATGGAGAACACACTGCCATATGACATGTTCAGCCGCATTGCGATTTCTCTCCGTTAAATGCGCCGCTTCTGTCTAATGATCGCATTCACACTGCTGACATTTGCACGGGTACTGGACGTTGCGGGCCTGCCCTCGTGATATACGTCCGTGATATACCTGCATCCGGCTTCGAATTGCTGACACCACTTTACGATCCCTTGCCGAGAAATGGCCCGCTCCCCATACACAGCACTAATTTCACGATGAATGTCCATGCAATTCTTCCTTTCGGCTCATAGGAATCGGATTGTCGCACGCACTTCATATTTGGAGTGTACGTCCAGTCGACGCACCATTGCATTTGGCCACTATTCACACCATACAAGACGAGACACCACAGCGACCTGCCTAACAGACGTGTGGGCAGTGTCTGCCCCTTTCTCCGCTGTGCCCAAGTTTGCGACACACAGCGCGCTGCTGCAGTGAGTTAGTGCAACTAACCTTTTGATCCACCTTCGTATATACCTATATGAAATGACTATTTTTGATACAAAGGTTGCTCTGAGATAAATCATTAAAAGATACGAAAACTTTTCTTATAAAATTTCCCCATTTAATTTTTAGCTTTACTTATCGCTGTGAATTTTTGAAGAATGAAATAACAAAATCCTCAGAAGAAAACATTGGTAGGAGAGATAGAATAGGTAGAAAACCATGGATCACTCAGGATATACTACAATTAATATATGAAAGGCATTGAAACACAAGAATGTAAGAGATGAAGAGGGGGAAATACAGACGTCTGAGAAATGAGGTTAACAAAAAGTGCAAGGAAGCGAAAGAAGAATGGATGAAAGAGAAATGTGCAGCTATAGAAAATTGTCTGAAATTAGGAAAAGTAACACAGCTTTTCGAAGGATTAAGAATACTGTTCGGGAAAAGAAGACTAAGTGCTGTAATATTAAGGACACAGATGGAAAGCCTCTAACAGATAAGGAAAAAAGGTTGAGAGATGGAAAGCTCTCATAGTGTGTTTGTATAAGGGAAAGGAGATTGAGAATCATATTATTATTATTAATCTTGATTGGTCACATTGGACCACTTGAGTCGTTCCACAATCACTTCTTCTTTGAAGGTAGTACTGCTTGGTTCTTGCGCTCTTTCCAGTACTTTTTCATTCTTTCAGATCGGGATTTTCTCAACTCATCTGAAATCTCCATAGGCTTTCTATGTGTCATTTCTGCAGAAAATTTGTGAGTTTTAAGAATGGTGTTAATTTTATTTTTCTCCTCGGCATCTGTTATCTTGAGTCCAACTGCTTTGAGATCTTGTTGGATTTCTTGGATCCATTTTCCTCCAGTTTTCTTTCCTAGATTTCTCATCACCAGTTGGCGTACAATTCTGTTTTCTAGAAGCCGTAAGATGTGAAAAAAAATATGAAATTCTTTTCTTCTTCATTGTGCTGGTGATTGGATCAATCTCACGATAGACAGTTTCATTTGGGAGAATCCTCCAGACTCCCTCAACCTGATACTTTTTATTTATGCACGTTCTAATGATTCTTCTTTCCGTTTTGAGGAGCTGATCAGTTCTTTGTTCATTTTTAATTTGGAACAGTGTTTCACAAGCATAAGTGGCTTCTGGGAGAGTTACAGTTTTATAATGTTGGATCTTAGTAGCTATTGATAGACATTTTTTATTATATGTTGACCAGGTTAGAGATTGTGCCTTTTTCATTTTATTTGTTCTATTTATCCAAGTTACTTTTTCGTTTAAGTTCTGTGTTATAATTTCTCCAAGATACTTAAATTGAGGAACTAGGTTAATTTTATGATCATTTATGTAGACTTCATTTATATCTAAGGGTTTCATAGGCATGATCTCAGTTTTTTCAAAGGATGAGAATCATATAATGGAAAGGGAAGAGGAAATTGATGAGGATGAGAAAGGAGATTCAATATTGAGATCAGAATTTGACACAGCATTGGAAGACTTAAGCAGGAACAAAGCACCAGGCATATAGTAAAGCCATCATTACTTCCGACTTGACTTTTCAGTGTTACCATAGAGTTATCTAGTGATCAGAAGGAAAATCACTTCAACTAGTCAATCACAGTCTGCCATTCAAATCGATATATCACCACAAATAGAGTTTTGTTCGCGATGTCACGATTTAAGTGAACGAAACTATAGCCTAGCACTGAAACGTCAAGTCGGAAGTAATGATGGCTTTACTATAGACGATATATCGATTGAGATGCTAAGCTGCAGAGGTGATGATGGTCTGATCAGGTTATTTCACTTGGTGTGTAGGATTTATGAGACAGGTGAGGTACCCACTGATTGCAAGAAGAATGTTATCATCCCTATACTGAAGAAAGTAGGAGCTGACAGATGTGAAGATTACCGTACAATCAGTCATGCTTCAACAATCCTGTCTAGAATAATTTACAAGAGGATGGAAAGCCAGATAGAAATGGAGTTGGGTGAAGACCAGTTTGGTTTCAAGAGAAATGTAGGAACAAGGGAAGCTGTACTAAGTCTTAGGCTGAAAGATAAGAGAACGTTCATGGCATTTGTAGACTTAGAAAAGGCTTTTGATAATGTTGATTGGGCTAAATTGTTTGACATTTTGAAAACAATTGGTATAAAGTACAGGGATAGGAGGGTGATCTACAATCTATACAGAAACCAGACAGCAGTCATTTGATCTGAAGGATATGAGAGAGAAGCTGGTATTTAGAAAGGTGTAAGGCAAGGCTGCAATTTATCACCCACACCTTTGAATCTTTACATTGAACAAGCAATGAAGGAAATTGGAGAAATATTTAAAGTGGGAGTGAAGATTCAAGGAGAAATAATTTGAACTCTGAGATCTGCTGATGACATCGTCATCTTGGCCGACATGGACTCCGTCTTGAGGAAAGAATTCATGATGAATATTAATAAATGTAAACAAAAAATATTAGAATGCAGCCGAAATAAATCAGAAACCCCTATGGACATCAAATTGGCAGGTGAAAAGCTGAAGGAAGTAGGAGACTTCTGTTACGTAGGAAGCAAAATAACCAGTGATGGACGAAGCAAAGAAGATATAAAAAGTAGGTTGGCTCAGGCAAGGAAAGCATTTCTACAAAAAAAAAAAAAAATCTGTTGACATCAAATATACATTTAGGTATTAGGAAGTCATTTTTGAAAGCCTTTGCCTGGAGCGTGGCACTCTATGGAAGTGAAACTTGGACTATTGGTGCAGCAGAAAAGAGGAGAATTGAAGTGTTTGAAATGTGGTGTTACAGGAGAATGATGAAGATCAGATGGGTAGATAGGGTTACAAACAAAGAGGTACAGTATAACCCCGATTTTGCGTGACCTCGATTTAGCGTAAACCCGCATTTAACGGAAGAAAATTTCAAGTCCCGAAAATTATTCCATAAGTGCAATGCAATTTTATATTCGATTTAACGTAATTCGCATTACGGCAAACCCCGCATTTAGCGTTAGGAAATGTTAAAATTTTCAAGTATTTATTTCTATTCGTTATGGTTATGCGACATTAAGAACCTATGAAAAAGACGTCATAAGCTCGTTAAGGATGATTCAAGGCAGAATTTAGAGCGCAGACGCGTAGCGATCGATACGATCGATATCTTCCATATAGATTCCTCGCTACACGCCCGAGCGAGCTCGAACTTAGCCGAGCGCGGCCGAAGCGTGCTAACACCCACGCGGCGGCGCTTTACAAGCTTGCACGCTGCCGAGCTCTGAAGCGACGCAATACGTAAAGACGAAATCATTGAGATTCGAGAAGACTGAACTGCGTTTCTCTGCGATGTAACAGTAGGCCTACTTGCGCAATCTTAGAAACATACGAGCATGTTGCCGCGAGTGGTATAGCACAGATTTCCTTATCTTTAAAGCCCAAACAATACAAGAGGAATGCACTTCACTCCGAACCTACCCTCCCTTTGCCAACAGCTGATCTGTGAGTTGTGAAGGATGGATGCGTGGACAGCGTATTGTAAACAGCGATTATTGCCGAATGGCGCAAACTTGCGCGACACCGAGAACGTGTTTGTTTGATGCTCTTCATGCAGTCAACAAGTCATGGGAGTAAAACACCGCTACTACGCTCGTACATAAGCAAGCGCTTGCCGACTCCTGTAACGACGATATTTCGAACGGGCAAGTTAGACGTCGATAACATCAATTATGATTTAAGACATGAAAGCAAAGAAGAAATAGCACGGAATTCGACTGTTGGGTAGGAAAACGGAAATCCCAGTTGATATCGACTGCGGGAGTGATGCTACGGAAATCCCGAATATTTCACACAGTCAAGCTAGTGTCTCTCTAGTCACCCTTATCTCTTAATAAAAAAACTAGATGAGTTTTAGTTCTCATATAATGTTTTCTTCTGAAATGTGCAATCCAAAATTAGAATAAACGATCTAAGAAACAGTTTCGTTTTTACTAGGCTTAAGAAAAATAACTGGGGATAATTCGCGGAAGTTCGTGCATTAATTACCGCGAATTATCGAGAGTGCACTGATTTTTTTTTGTGTTAAATATTAATGTAGGCATAATCCACATAGGCCTACCTCTAGCCTAGCATGGCTTATAAGACACTACAATCAAGTGTTATAATTATTATTTTCCGTGTTCAAGCCTATTTCAATATTTTAACCAATAGTTTTGTTTTTACTAGGCTTAACAAAAATAACTACGGATAATTCGCGGTTTTCGATAATTCGCAGAAGTTCGTGCATTAATTACCGCGAATTAACTAGAGTGCTCTGAATGTGGAGAGAGTGCTGCAGTTAGTGATGAAACCTATCGAAACCTCGATTTAAGGTAAACCCCCATTTAAGGTTAAAAAAAATACCGGTCCATAGAAAAATGTTAAATAGGGGTTCTACTGTATTAAGACGAGTGGGAAAAGACTGCTAATGAAGAGAAGAGATAGGTTGGTGGAACACATATTAACCCCCTTAGCGTGTTCGGCGCAACGGTGCACCCATTAGCCTGCTACGTACACAGCGTGTATTGGGAATACTAATTGCCATTTCTGGTCCGTATTGACGTATATAAATAGTTTAATCAGTTGAAATTTTCCGTCAAATCAATACAAAATATTTTGTTTGATTTGACGGAAAATTTCAACACAGCGTGTATGGCGCAATGGTACGCCATCGAATTTGAATCGCCCGCTACGTGGACTTCGTAATAGTTATTTAATTGGTCGTAAGATGGCAGGAAGAGCCAACTTTTGGCTACACTTCGAGCTACTTATTATTGCCAGGAGGTGTCGCATATCTTCATACATTTATTTTTCAGATCTCTGCGCACGTGTTCCCACTTTTGCGGACCGTGAATTTGCTTGTAAATATGGCAGGTCCTGGCACAGTTATTGATGACAAAGAAATAGCTAATTTGCTAGATAATAGTGCAAACGAAAGTGATTCAGAGTGTGACAGTGATATAGAGGATGAGTTCGCTATAACTTCCAGTGAAGATAGTGAAGCTGACGATGTAATTCGTGATAGAACGTCAAGGAAGACAAACACATTGGGTGACTGTGATATTGTCCCAGTATTGACGAGCCGCTGACGAGGGATAATCAGGTTATTGAAAGTTTATAATATTATCTTATATGTTGTTCTTATTGTGTGTGTTTTTTGAAAACTTTTGCCAGTGCGTTTGGAAATTATAGCGAAATGCATATCATGATACCGCGCTTACCATTGGGAGTAGGCTAGAAATAATGCACGTTGTGAGTGCAGCCCAGAGTTTCGCAATATCACGCTTGAGGGGTTAAGACACCCAGGAATAGCAAGCTTAGTTATGGAAGAAAGGGTCGAGGACAAGAACTGTAGGGGTAGGCCAAGATTAGAATATGTAAAACGGATTGCCTCGGATGTAGGGTATGGTAGCTATGTAGAGATGAAAAGATTAGCTCAGGACAGGGAGGCATGGAGCGCTGCATAAAAGCAGTCAAAAGACTGAGGACTCAAGCAACATCAACCATAATACATGTCATTTGAACTTACTTTGTACAAATCTTCCACACAGAGATAGACCTCATTCTTGGTTGTTTTGATAACAATAATAACAATAATAATAATAATAATAATAATGACAATAATAATAATAACAGAAACAGCATGTTTAGAAATTCAACACATTGGTAAAAAGCACAATACATTTTGTTATGTTTTGATTAATGTTCATATTAGTGTGTGTTTTTTTACTCCTCAACACCTTTGTGGATTTTCAATTTTTTCCCCCCGGTGCTTGACCAGAATTTGAAATTCATATTGGTGGCAGCCCTGCAATAGGTTTCACACCAAACTATTCGGACAGTCTTCCTGATCAGTGCTAGCACTGTAGTGTAGGAGGTACCAGGCTTGCCTATTACCCAGGAGGTCCATATGTTAATTCTCAGCTCTGTCAGGGATTTTAGAACCCATATGAAGGCTAGAATAGAGTACACTCAGCCTTGCAAGGACAATTGGGTGGCCATCTGATTTGAGGGGCAGCAACCCTGGTCAAGAGAGCCTAGAATAACAGCTGAGGGAACACATTGAGTGACAATATATCATCCCACAATCTCCACACCATGCTGCTTAGCAGTCACTTAGTAGTCCAAGACCCTCAATGGGCTGAGGAGCCACAGGATATTTCATAATTTCCCCCTGATCAGATTGTAACGTGTTTTTCGAGGGGTTTTTATGCAACTGGCATAAGTCAGTAGGAAGCCATTCTATATTTATTTACGCGGCAAATTGTTCAGCCAAGAGAATTTTTCATGTTAATTTATTATTATTATTAACTTATTATCATCAACTTATTATTATTATTATTAAATGATTTTGGAGCATTTTCTTATAAAATTATAAGCATACAGATAGGTTTTCTATGATTATAGAAAACACTATCAAGCAAATTATTACGAACGACAATATCATAGAAAATTATGTGATTACGGAATTTTACGGAGTTTTGTCAGTTAGGGTATACCGAGAGACATGAGTCACTGGAAATTCAGATACAGGCTCATGCTTGTCAAGTAGTATGACGTAAGGCTGGGTCGCATCGTCAAGAAAAGGCGGATGTATGGAACGGCAATCGACTTCACCCTCCCGCCGAGTGTAATGAGCTAGAGGAGGGGAGTAGCGCGTGAGGGGTCAGCCAATCAGTGGTGAGCGAGCGGGAAGAAGTCGGGACTGGAGTGGGAGACCGACGAGTGCATATATGGTTGGCACGCCGTGGAAACAAGGACTATCGTTATAAAAATTTAACCAGTATGGTTGCACGAGTGAGTGGCTCCGATGTTCAATGGAGTTAGCGACTATCTTTGTGAAACTTAACCGTTGTGGTTGTACGTGTTGGTTCCGATGTACGGACCATAAATCTTCATATCTACAAATATATCATCAACAACGAAGATGACGACGTCCAGGAGGCTATGGGAAGCTCACTTCAACATCCAGTACGAGGGAAATGCTACGGCAATTTCCAGTGGTAAGCGCGAATGACACATAACTACGCAATCTCTCGTCTTTCTTTGTTTCATATTCAGTAATTCAGTAAATTCATAGCTTGGGAATAAGAGTAAAATCAGTAATTTATCCGACTCCGTTTTCACGTAATTTTCTAGCGGTAATATTTAAATCGCAACGCTCGAATTTAAATTCAAACTTATTATTATTATTATTAATTTTGCTATACTTGTTTTTTATACAATAAATTCATTTCTTTTAACCATGCAATCTTTGTTTTAAGTAGGTAGCATTAGAGATATAGACCAATTCCTCCTGATACAATTGTTTGTTGGGTTAATGATCCAATCATACCACGATCTGAGAGTAAAGATTCTTGAAGGTGTTCTACCAGAGCTAGGTGTTGTTAAATACAAATTTAGATTTCAACATAGCGTTGAGGTCTTGGCGCCCATTAAAACAACATATCTTAGTAGAAAACAGTATATTTGTCACGCAACAGTGAGGGCTATAGAAACCATTTCAAGATGTTACTGATGGGAGCTCACTTGTTTGCTAGTGTGGGATGCGGAGGAGAACAGGCTCCCCTACACAGAGCCTCCCTTTCGACTTACTACTCAGCAGAATATATCAGACCATTACGCACTCAATAGGATGAGTAGAAAGCTGTAGCACAATGTTTTTGGGATAGCAGATATCGCTGACGAGGCGCCACATTCTCGGCAGATACCTCTGTCTAGCATTCATGTGAGCTCCCATTATTACCACTTATTAACCTCATCATTTATAATTTCATTAGGTGCTTAAGGATTGGAGACAAAAAATAAAGGTTTTATCTCACAAACATGATGATGATGATTAAAGATACGAGAAAATAGCATTTGGAAATTGATTTTGTAGCACTTTCATTTTCAAAAATAGCATTTTGGAGCATTTTGAAATTTAAAAATTAGCATTTTGTAGCATTTAAAAGTTCGTCACCAGGTACAATAAACAGGTTCAAAATAATATGCACGGAAACTAATTCAAACATGTGCAGGATTGGAAATATGGGCGTTTCTGATAAACGCCATAAGCATTTAATATAAGTCTCCTGTTGTGTGTGTGGTTTTTATTTTTACTAAGGGAGTGTTAGAAGTATTAAAATCCTAATATCAGTATTACAGAAATGTAGAAACTTGGGTAGCGCTGCACACCGTGAGAACATGTGTATAAAAAAAATTGAGTAATGAAATTAGCCAAAGTACCTGTAGTAATGGTATCTGGAGATGATAAATTAATAGATGTTGACTCGTCCACTGTCATAGACCCACCCAGCCATCCCAAATAGCAACACTACTTATATAGTTGAAATGAAGTCTCTAGGAGACATCTTTCTCACTAAGTCAGGAATGCCAACCCCACGCATTTGGTACTATCTCGCACCGGGTATACAAAGAAACAAAAGAGCGTCGATAATGTAATATACTATTGCGCCAAATCCAACTGTCAGTACTTTAACCATGGATTGTGTGACATGTGAAATTACTTCATAAATTCTATCTTATTAATGTTTTACATACAAAAACAAACCTAACCTGGGGCTTACGCCCCAGACCCCCTTGCTTGTGGTACTAGCAGTTATTTTCGGTCAGGCAGTACCTAACCTAGCAGCGGACATAAATTCTATCTTATTAATGTTTTAAATACAAGAACAAACCTAACCTGGGGCTTACGCCCCAGACCCCCTTGCTTGTGGTACTAGCAGTAATTTTCGGTCAGGCAGTACCTAACCTAGCAGCGGACATAAATTCTATCTTATTAATGTTTTACACACAAAAAAAAACTAACCTGGGGCTTACGCCCCAGACCCCCTTGCTTGTGGTACTAGCAGTAATTTTCTGCCAGGCAGTACTTTACCTCTTTACGTGTGAAATGGTGAATGGTGAATTTTGTGTGCGACATGTTGGTAACGTAGTCACATGTCTGTCTGTCGAGTGTCCAAGATGGCATCCGTAGTGAAACGAACATGATAAAAATTCTTTATTTTCGTAAAAAAAAACATTATTGAGATGCGGCTTGTAGTTGAGATTGTGAAACGACTCCCAACAACTCCGAGAAAGGTATGTAAATCATAAATCCTATATTTTCAATAATATACCTCATTAAAAGTTACGAAAAGGCATGTTCTCACGGCGTGCAGAATTACCGAAACTTGACATCATACATTTTTCAGAAATGTGAGATCTCTGAAAATAAAGGCATCAGCCTGGCTAATTGGCAAGATTGAGTTAAAGTGCTGTCGGTTGGTTGTATGACGTGAGACGAGGGTACCTAAGCTATGCTCAAAAGATCCAAAGGTAATGTTCTCATTATGCAATCAACAATATCAGGTGTTGTGCAGCAACTCAAATATTGAGGGCCGGCGGAGAGTTGTATTAGTTCACTGGTACCAAGGTGCCAATTGTTAGAATAAAGCGAGCTGTGGTCAGGCAACAATGCTTGTCTTACGAAGTTTACAGTGTGGCACGTGGAATGACGACAATACCAGGCTGTCCTGGACTCGATGGATGAATTGGTTCAAATTCTGAGGATGGCTATGAAATCCTTTTGTGTGGTTTTCCTACTACAGTATAACCCCGATTTAGCGTGACCTCGATTTAGCGTAAACCCGCATTTAACGGAAGAAATTTCAAGTCCCGAAAATTATTCCATAAGTGCAATGCAATTTTATATTCGATTTAACCTAATTCGCATCGAATGCTTACGCGAGTCTCTACGTTCGTAGCGACATTACAGTATATCGTCAATTTACGCAAGTTTGCATCAGTTCGTGTGTTATGGTTATGCGACATTAAGAACCTATGAAAAATACGTCATATGCTCGTTAAGGATGATTCAAGGCAGAAAAGGAACTACAGCATATATATTGGAAACGATCGATCATCTTCCATATCGATTCCTCGCGACATGCACGAGCGATCACGATCTCAGCCGACTGCGGCCGAAGACATGATATACAGCGTGCTAACAGTCCCGCCGGCGCGGCGGCGCATCGAATGCTTACGCGAGTCTGTGCGTTCGTAGCGGCATTACAGTATATCGCCAGTTTACGCAAGTTTGCACCAGTTCGTGTGGATAATCCAGCTGTATATCAGTTTGCTCACTCACATTCATTGTTTTAGTGAAGTTGACTATGGCAGCTAAAAGAAAAACTCTATCTGTCGCGGAGAAAGTGAATTTGATTCGGGAAGTGGAGAGAAACGCAAATGTGCCCGTTAGTGAAATGGCTCGACGCCTGGGACTTGCACAGTCTTCATTGTCAGGCATATTGAAGAATAAGGAGAATATTCTGGATCAAGAAACACAGTGCGGCTCAAAAGCAAAGAAAAGAAAAAATGTTAAAAAGTCGCCGTACGAAGAAATGGAATCGAAGCTAATGGAGTGGTTCAATGGAGCACGTGCTGGAAACTTACCAATCGACGGGGCATTGATAAAAATGAAAGCATCTACAATATCAGGGAAACTTGGGCTTACAGAATTCAAAGCTTCAAATGGTTGGCTGGATAGGTTCAAAAAACGCTATGGGATAACTTGCAGGGCAGTATGTGGAGAGAGTGCTGCAGTTAGTGATGAAAGTGTTGAACACTGGAAAGAAGAGGTGCTGCCAGCCCTCTTGGAAGGTTTCGAATCTCGGGATGTATACAATGTGGATGAAACTGGCCTGTTTTACCAACTCATGCCCTCTAAAACCTTAAGTGTTAAAGGAGAAGCATGCCATGGAGGAAGAATGAGCAAGCCGAGAATTACTGTTCTCTTATGCAGCAACGCAGATGGCAGCGACAAGCTAGAACCCTTAGTAATTGGAAAGTTCCAGAAACCACGTTGCTTTAAGAACAATTCTACGCTGCCATGTAAGTATTATAGCAACAAAAGTGCTTGGATGACTGCAGAATTGTTCAAAAAGTTCTTGCAAGCTTTTGATGCACGAATGGGTGCTAAAGACAAGAAGGTTGTTCTCTTTATAGACAAGTGTCCTGCTCATCCAAAAGACTTAGGATTCCTGCGGAATATGAAAGTGCATTTCTTCCCTGCAAATTGCACTAGCAGACTCCAGCCCTTGGATCTAGGGATTATTCATAGCCTGAAAAGCAAGTATCGGAAAGCTCTTGTCCTTAAGGCACTGGCCTTTATTGATAGGAATGAAGTGCTTAAATTGAACATCCTGCAAGCAATGCATATGCTCACAGGAGCTTGGAAAATGGTAACTAAGGAAACCATCTCAAATTGCTTTCATAATGCTGGATTTAATGAAATGAGCACTCACGACAAAGACGGTGATGAAGCAGGAGTGGACATGCATGATTGGGTGCAGGTATCTGACAATTTGCCCATCACTTTTGATGAATTTGTGGCGTGTGATGATGCCATCACTACATGCATCCGGGATGTTGAGGAAATCTGCGAAGATGAAGTCAAGCAGAATGATGAAGGTATCGACGAAGACGATGATGTTAGGGATGAAGAAATACAACCGCCATCATTCAGTGAAGCTGTTGCCAGCATAGACATTGTTCGGAGATATGTCACAGCATTCAAAGTGGACAACTCTGTTATAGACAGAGTAAATCAATTGGAGATGGACATTCTGAACCTAAAATCCAAAAGTGCTAAAAAGCAGACTACCATGTTTGATTACTGTATTTCAAAAAATGTGACACTGTGAAAGTTGTGTAAATGTGTGTTGTATATAGGAAAAGTAACTCTCTATATATTATATTACTGTAATTGTGTAAGTATTTTGTGGACGTTTTAATTTTGTAATGTGCTGGGAAACTACGATTTTTGACTACTGTATTAGTGCTACAGAAAAAGTTGTAATTACTGTATAGTGTGTAGGGTAGGTATCTCCTTGTTTTATTGTTGTTATTGTGTTAATTATGTGTGTTGGTGCAATTCAAGTCAATACAGTCAAAGAGGTCTGGAAAAGATTTGTTTTTTATCGAAACCTCGATTTAAGGTAAACCCCCATTTAAGGTTAAAAAATACCAGACCCTCGAAAAACGTTAAATAGGGGTTCTACTGTAACTCCTTGCCAAGTTCCATTCACTTCTTTTAATAACTTATCTTATGAGGTAGGATTCAAGAAGTGCCATTTGACCATTAAACCACCGGCAAATAGAAATTCAATGCCCCTCATCCATGGCCCTCATTGAAAAGGAAGTAATAATGTGAATCATACATTTACTTAACATTGTGTAAATATCACACAGTGGATAATTAACTAAATAATAAAATGTATGATTACTCCCTCATTATTTCCTGACCACACTGCGACTCTTGACTGACAATCTGTAAAACAGTATCCGAATTCACGGAGAAATCGCCGGACGACATGTAACATAACCTATAACTCACACATGGTAGAGAATACTTTCATCATATTATACAACATTTCCCAAAGCAAAGAGAATGCCTAACAAAAATTGTCTATTCATATCACGATACGTACTTGAGAGTTTTCATTTTAATTTCAAATATAACAAATGAGGGCCGGCGCGATATACAGTGGAATCTCGTTAGTACGTTTTTCAAGGAACTGAAAAATTTGGACGTCATATGCGGGAAAAACGTACTACCGAAAAACGCCATACTGCATTTACAACGTTTAAGAAAGAACGCGGCGTATATATTGACGTCAAATCGCCAACCTTAGTAAGTGACTGTATGCACTACTACAGTCACGACATAAACATAGGTTATCAGTAACTTACACGGAATAAATAACATAAAAATGAATTACTGTACCTCTACACTACAGTATAATACAGGGTCTTTATTTCTGCTTAGCAAGGACATTCTCGCTCTCGCGCTCCGCCAGTGACGGCTCAGTTACCGGCGACCGTGCACACATATGTTTGAAGCACGGGCTTGCTTGAACCACTTTAATAAAGCGCTTTCTAGTTGAGGTAACTGTCCCTCTCGCACACGTTTCCTTTTGTCGCTCATTCCTTCTTCAAATGCACGTTCGATATCCTTCCTTTTGCCGAGAATCGTGTTCAGTGTAGACGGAGGAATGTTCCACTTTCGCGCTATATCCTCACGCTTCATGTGAGGATTGCATTCCAAGTCTCGAATGTATTTCATCTTCTCATCATTAGTTATCTGCCGTACTTTCTTCTTATCCATTATGAAACATGCAATAATATAGGTCATAACTGGACGTGAACACTAAGAACTAGAAGACAATAGTGCGGAATACGAAGACAATAATGCGCCTACGTGAGAAATAAACAAAGGGAAGAGGGTGGAGGGCAGCGGGAGAGAGACACGTCACCTGTGTTGCGTCATAGCTATAGCCACTTCTACGCCGTCAAACACAATGAAATCATTTACACTGTCAATAACTATCAGAGAATATGCGGCAATATCGCGTCGTGTTTCCCAGAAGCAGATTTTTTTTAATGAAATAAGAATAAAATACGGTTCACCAACAACGAAAATTTGATCGTTATAAGCGGGAATAGAGAACGTATTAAGGGGATATATCAACATGAATTTAGTAGGATAGGGACTTGAGAAAGGGCAGTGGGAGAGAGACACGTCACCTGTGTTGCGTCATAGCTATAGCCGCTTCTACGCCGTCAAACACAATGAAATCATCTACACTGTCAATAACTATCAGAGAATATAAGCCAATATCGCGTCGTGTTTTCCAGAAGACGAATTTTATATTGAAATAAGAATAAAATCACGTTCGCTTACAAATAATACAACGGAAATTTGATCATCGTAAGCGGGAATAGAGAACGTATTAACGGGGATATATCAACATGTATTTTGTAGAATTGGGACTTGAGAAAATCATCGCGCTAAACGGGAAAACGTCGTAACCGAGAACGTGCTAACGAGATTCCACTGTAAACCTATATAAGCATAACCTTATTGCTCTAATTTTTAAAAGGAATCGGCACAATCGATTGGAATATTCCTTTTATTAGCACAACCAACTGAAACTAAGAAATAATTTCTCCAAAATCATCGTTTTACTGGCGATAAACAGTGGATATTATGCGGCAATAATAACAGCACCATTTTCAAAATAATTTTTACCGTAATCGATTGTTTTCACGACAATAATCGATGTTCGTACATATCGATTATTACTCATAAATATCGATTATATAGCCGATATTTTCATTGCTGTGAACTCGCAAATTTCAAAGTTGCGGCACGATAATGTAATAAAACATAATATTCAACATTAATCGGTAAATTCGGCACTTTTCGCATTTATCGCTTTTATGGGAATAATTCGCAAGAACCCTTAGTTATCGCACTTTGTCGCACATTCAGTTTCGCAAATTTTGGGTATACATAGTCATATTAGTTACCAGGTAGTTGAAAAAAGGAGAAAAAAGTAAAATTCGCATTTATCGCAATTGCGATTTTCCCGTATCTCTAATGATGATAATTGTTGTCTTGTGAAGGGGCCTAACATCTAGGTTATCGGCCCCTAGTCTCACAAACAAACTAGAAAATAAGAAGGTCATAGGTTTCATAGTCTTACCTTCATTAGGTGATCATTGAGACCTTTCTTCTCCACAAGAATACCATGTTCCTTAAGGTAAGTGCACAAGAACATAGCCAAGTTCTGGATGAAATTTTGTTCCTGATCCTGACCACAAGCATATGCTTCCCGGATATTTGTATTCAATGGCAGCATCTGCAACAGACAATTTTTATTAATGCCAGCAAAGAAAATATATCACTTAGCAATACAAATTACCAAGGCACTAAATACGATTCCCATCCGGTGTATAAATGAAAATCTGATCCATAATAGGAAAGTATGGGCTGTCCTAAAAGTTTTTTATTTCAAACTTGAAAAGTTTCTTAATTATAGATCATGAATGTCCACATTTTTGAGTAGCATAATTTACCATACTTAGGTATAATAATAATATCGTATGGCCTCGGATGCCGGGTGAAAGCTTTGTTAAAGGGTAGCTTGCATGTCGAATTTCGTTGTTCCTTGAAGCACTATGAAAGTCAAGGAGGTTAAATATCTAAGCTCCTTGAACACTATAGCGCTTTCTAGTAGAGAAATGAGGAACTTTTGGTTTGCGGAAACTCCCGAGATTAATTTTGCCACTATGAACACGGCCTACTGAATTCAAATGGGTTCTTTTACATGCCAACATCGTATGACATGGTGTCGTAATTTTTTCCGCCTTTCTAAAATCACTTACCACGGCAGGAGCGAACCTGCAAGCCTGGGGTTAGTAGACCAACACGTTGACCACTCGCCCACCGTGGCAAGCACCATTATTAGGTAAAATACAAGAAAAGAATACAAATAGGCCTAGAAATTTAAATTAAATTACTTCATTGAGTTAAATGTTGATTCCTTCATGAAAATTTTAAAAAAATCTTGCTTTTTCTACAAGTATCAATATACTGTCTTCACATTCCATTGTGTTTCTCAGTTAACTGTGATTGTGGAGGTAAATCTGTAATTTATGTAAAAACGCAGAAGTTATACAGCTGGGTTTAAATTCAAAGTAATAACATACGCAGAAGACGATGGTAATACTGCTGCCAGTCGAGAATTCATTGTGACTGAACTTAATACTATACTCTGTGAGCTGCCAGAATAGGATTGACAGTTCTCGTCTCACCATGTGGTCTGAGAACAAGGTTGCCAAACTGTACAATCCAGAGATACAGCTGACCAGGCACTGAAGCACGTGGGCTGTAATATCGCAACGCAGAGTATTATGACATCAACTCTGCGAACATGGATTGGTCAAGAGGCAGAGGGGTGATGACTGACGTGGAATTTCCGGTGAAATGTCAATCCTATTCAGGCAGCTCACAGAGTATAGCTACTGTTGTAAACAGAAAGATTCGCTAGAAACCACTAACCAAACACGTAAGGTATTTTCAAATGTGGCAACACAGTAAAACCACCATACGGGGTGAGATCGTCACCTGTATTGTTGGTGCTCCACACATTAAATAAGAAATTGTTAGGTTAGAACACTTCGAGATCTGGTATTGTTAGTTGTGATAAGCTGATGACAGAAGGCAAAATAAAGAAGGCCTTCAGTTGAACTCTTGCAAGATTGGGTTATACGTTCGTATGTTATGGTGTTGACAGACATTGTTGTGAAAAGCCTCTTGAAGACAGGAACTCAAATGCATTGGACGGAAGTCAGGATGATGCATGTGAGAATAGCTCGGAGATGGGCAGCTTTGACGGCAGAGACAATGCTTGTTGTCTTCTTCCAATAATATAAATTTTAAGTTCTTTTCGGGAATACAGTCTCCCGCACACAAACAGACAAACAAAAACCCCCGTGCCACTACAGCCCATGAAGGCCCACCAAGCGACCGCTGCCCAGCCATTTGACCTGCAGATTATGGGGTGACACGTGGTCCCCTTGGCCGTTAATCTGTAAGGAAGGAAGCTTGTAGTTTAACGTGACCGTTAATCTCGCGATCATAAGCCACGGGACCTCCGTTTTACGTGGAATCCGAACCACAGGACATGGCATTTCACATCGAAAATCTCACATGCATTGACCGGAAATCGAACCCGGTCCGCCTTGGTGAGAGGCATACAGCGCCGTTAATCTGTGTCTCCAAGAACGAGGTGCTGTCCTCATGAGGCTGAGTGTGCCCCATTCCAGCCCTCACGTTAATTTCTGAAATCCCTGAGTTGGGAATCAAATCCAGGCCCTCCACGTGCGAGGAAGACACGCTACCCCAACACCACAGGGCTGGGTCCCGCACACAAAGCCTCACATATTATCACTCACGGAAAATTTTCGCACTTATTTACGGTCAAAAAAAAGTTATATGTGAACAAATAAGGTATTTTACTAGGCAGCCAACTAGTATCAGGAGTTCTACTCTCCTGGCTGGTTGGCTGTTCATTAATTCCCCACCATACACACACTTTACGGATAATCCAATCACCGTGTGTATGTCCACACAACTAGGTTGCAACACAAGTATTTTCAATGTCTTTGAAGGAGCTAAGAACAAACAAATCACGTGCATTGAACACAAAGAAAAGTTTTACATGCGTTCAAATGTAACTTATTAGCACACAAATGTACGATAGTTAAGTTATGCTTTTAAGGTCTCTGAACTGTTGGAATTTAAGGGACAGCAAAAATTTGCTCCAAATACAATATTCAGCTCAAATATTTAATAGGCATTCAACCAGCAAAAAGATTTCACCATTCACAAATACTCCAAATACTCTCACGTAGCCTACTTTCAATTAAATGAAACCAGTACACTTGTGCCCCTGATGATTTTGTCTAAAATTACGATAAAACAATAATATACTGTAAAACAGAAGAATACTTTCACAGGGGAAATGATTTTCACTATATCGACAGAAGAATTTTGTACTGTTCTCCTGGAGGAGAAAGATGTGTTTCCCATTTTAATAGAATTGCTTAGACCACTATTGCACTCATGTTCACAATAAAGATAACCTTAAAGAGCCTTACAATAGCAAGGATAAAGCAGGATGGCTCAGTAAAAACAATTTTCGAAAACTTATCCTTATTTAACACATAAAAACACTTACCATCTCAAGCTGCGTCATAGTTTGAGTATAGAGCTCTACAAACATCACATCATAATTGGTGACAGTCACACCAGCGATCTCCGTTAGACACTTTAGTGTCACATTTCGGAACATGGGCACGTTGAGGAACTGAGAACATAAGAGAAACATGTAGTTAAGTTTAACATAGGTCAACACAAATTAATGATAGCAATTAAACATCATCATTGTTGACCAACTCCAGATTTCTGGGTGTGGTATACGTGCCCGCTCTATCTTTGTCGATCCATGAACCATTCTTCGTTCACTATTTTCTCCCAATCCTGGCCTCTCTCCAGTACATCCTTCTTCACCAGATCTATCCATTGTTTTGTAGTTCTGCCAACTGGTCTCCTTCCTCCTAGGTCTCTTTCATACTCTCTTCTTGCAGTTTTATTGGCACTCGGGGGACGTGGTGGCGCAGCGGTCAAGCTATTGGCCTCTCACCAAGGTGGACAGGGTTCAATTCCCGGTCAATGCATGTGAGATTTTCGAAGTGAAATGCCATGTCCTGTGGTTCGGAATCCACGTAAAAAGGAGGTCCTGTGGCTCATGATCGCATGATTAACGGTCACCTAAAAAACTAAAAGCTATAAGCTATTGGCACTCATTCTCTTAATGTGGCCGAACTACTTCATTCTAGCCTTCTAGAACTTTTATAGTATAGAGTCTTCTATTCTCACCTCTTCTCTGATTATTTCATTCCTGACCTTGTGTTTCCTGGTCTTCTGGATCATACACTGCAGAAAATGGAAACTGCAACACCATGAAGGCATTGGTCGTTTGTGTTGATTTTCAAGATATGGAACGATGCCATGTAGGTACGTAACCGATCAAAGTTTCAGACCCATTGGATTGTTGCTACAGGTCTCCCCACATGATTGGTTGGGGAGGAATCAACTCCAGTATACGGACTCTGGTGTAGCGCAGTTGACTTGCAGTCTGTGCAGTGAAGTGTTCCCCGTCAAACATGTCTCGACGAAAGAGAAGAGCACCAGAGTGTCTGCTGTAAGGATGAAGTAAAAATTAGTTACTTTTTAGGTACCTTTTAGTTAATTTTAGTTACCTTTGAATTCAAGATACGTCTGCAAGCATAGGCGCTCATCACGCGGTGAAGAAAAAACAATGAACTGTTTTTAAAGAGGTTTTTTATTTATCGTATGGCTTTTAGTACCGGGAATGTCCGAGGACATGTTCAGCTCGCCTGAGTCTGTAGCTGCTTCCAGCGGTCACCCTTAGGGTGAGCTACAAGTTCCGTTCAATTTCAAGTTGCTACAAGATATCAATGATACCTAGTGGTGAACGTTGGAACTTTGATAGAGCGTTCCGATGAAATCTAACCTAACAATTTAGCTTCACACAAGTTTAATCTGTGGAAGAATCTTTTACATGCCATAGATCTTTGATCTGGGACCGCCGGCTTTACTTCCCCTCCGAAGGAAGGCATACTGAAGGATTTTAACGCTTTTAAAAAATCCAACGACTTCGGCCGGGTTTGAACCCGCTATCTTGGGCACAGCAGCTCAGCATGCTACCAATTACGCCACCGAAGCCGCTTTAAATGAAATTCACATGATGTTATGAAAATTTTAAAAATAATAAATATATACTAGATATTTAATATCCAATGAGTTGTTACAGCTAATATGTCTTGTGCACAATATGTTGTTATAATTACGGTACCAAGAGGTTAATCTGCTCTTGACCATTTGGCGAGATTTCCTTCATCCCCGCGGTAGGTCGCGAAGAAATGTAAGTTACCGGTATGCGATGTTACGCGATCGTCACCGAATTCTGTCTTCGCAGTCAAATACGGAGAAATATCGAGATGTTACACGATCGGCGCTGGTCTCAGTTGTTTGATGAGCTTCCCGTAGTTTTCACGACAGAACACGGAGAAAAATCGCGATTTAGATAATCAATGTCACTTTTAGTCATTCGACGAGATTTCCATTGTCCTTGAGGTCGGGCACAAGAAAATATAGCATTATTACGCAATCGGCGCCACTTGCTGTCCGTTTGACAAGAATACAGTTGTCCTCGTCATTGAATGCGGAGAAATATCGCTATGTATCGCAATCGCTACCGCTCTCGGCCGTTTTACCGTTGTCCTCGAGATATTATGCAATCGTCGCCGCACCCGGCCGTTCAACGATTGTCTGCCTGTCTATCTGTCCTGACAGAATGGCGGAGGCATGGGCATGGTTAAAACTCACGAGTAGTTATGAACATATTGTTCGGTTGGCGCCGCGATTCCCTTTGTCCCTATGCTGTGGTTGGGAGTTCATCAGTTCAGGGTGAATCACGAGGAGGATTTAGTATTTCGATGCTACGTAGGCTGTCATTTTTAAGTGGGTTGATGCACTTCTCGCTCCCCGCACGCTTTTAAGTATACGGTCATGGGAAAAATGGCAAGTAGGTTTCGTGACGGGAATCCCGTGATGGGTGCCGAATCACCTTTGACAGGATTCTCGCAGTCCTCGTGGTCACAAGTTCACGATATGGGATGGGTTTTATGATTTTACGCAACTGATGTCGATCTCGGTCCGTTAGACGAGACTCCCGCAGGCAAGTCGTGCGGTCAGCAGGCCGTCTTGAGGATGCGATTTTGGAGGATGAACGTTCGAAGTAGGTACGGTATCGAATATTACGAATTATTCCGAGAGTATTGCACGAATAATACGACAAGAGGGCAAGTTTTATTTCAACTGAGAACCACAAATTATCTACAAGTTATCGAAATAATCGGCTAGATTATATATCCGATGGAACGAAAGTTCGAAGGAAAAATCGACTTATAACGGAATTTCGAATTAACCATACTGGATGTCGCAAATTTACTAGACATATTTTTTAAATAAGCTATATGTATTTCGAAGATTTTTTGCATTTTTTTTTTTTCAAAACGGTAACATTTCGCAAGATTGCGACATTAAATTGTTTCGCGTTATTTCTGGACTTCAATTTGACATAGTTTCCAAATAACAGAAATGAGAGATTTCTTTTAGGTTCGGAAGTATTCGTGAATAAACGTCTCGTGAGAAGTCAGGTTTCCTAATACAGTAACACAGAAAAATATTTCACACGAAACTTAAGTCTTCTTGATGCCGAAAATATACATTGAACCGATGTATACCGCTCAAGGTATCCTCGGTATGTATTTCCTTGAGGTCGGGCACGGAGACATATAGCTTAGTACTACGCAATAGGCACGGCGCCGCTTGCGTGAAACTCGCAATCTCTGAGCCTAGCGGCGCGAGTTTAAACGATTCAACCCGCCTTCAGAAAATTTTCGTTACCCGTTTGTAAAATTCGTTACTTTTTCGTTACTTTCGTTACCCATTTGTAAAATTCGTTACTTTTTAGTTACTTTCGTTACTTTCGTTACCGGTAGACACCCTGAGCACGCTATCAACAACTGTCGCCTTTGAGAGGGCTCGGATAATTTGGGCTGTGAAAGGCTGGATTATAGCTAAGGGTCTCTGCACGTCTTGGCCGACAGGCATCTACGGTACAACGTGTATGACAGCAGTGGTCAAATGATGGTACCCACACTCGTAGATCTGGCACAGGCCCAGCGCAACAGACAACTGTGAGAGAGGATCGTCGCATCATTCGGATGGGCCGGATGGAACCCCATGCAACAGCAGCGCAAATTCGAACAGCTGTGGCACCCCACGTTACACAACAAACAGTTGGTAATCGCCTGCGTGCAGCTGGCTTACGATCCTGTGTCCCTGCAGAAGGTGTTCCATTGACCCCACAACAGCGACGTGTAAGGCCCTGATGTCGAGAACGATCGACGTGGGTCGACGAATGGCATAGGGTTGTCTTTAGTGATGAATCGCGCTTCTGTCTTGCCCGCAGTGATCGCCGGAATCGTGTGCGCCGACGTACCGGGGAGAGGGGCCGCCCAGACTTTATTGTCGAGAGGCACACAGGGCCAACACCAAGCATTATGGTCCGGGGAGCTATTGGCTTTAATGTGAAATCACAATTAGTGCTTGTTGATGGCACTATGACTGCTCGACAGTACGTTGATAGGGTACTCAATCCAGTGGTTGTCCCTATAATGGCGAACATTGCTAATGGGATGCTTCAGCAGGACAATGCCCGGATTCACACTGCACGCATCTCCAGAGAAGCTCTCCACGACATCACAACCTTAGAACGGCCCACCAGATCCCCGGACCTCTGTCCTATTGAGCATGTGTGGGACATGATGGGTCGGCAACTGGCCAACCGTCCTCAGCCACCCACAACTCTGGAACAACTGACCCGTGCAGTGCAGCAAGCATGGGCCACAATTCCTCAGGAAGCGATCCAGGGCCTTATTGACTCGATGCCTAGCAGAATTCATCAATGAATTGCAGCTCGTAGTGGGCACATCCTGTATTGATTGTTGTCCAAACTTGCGGTCAGAGGGACCTGAAAGTGTAATCATCGAATCACAACCGAACACTCGTCCTGCATGTTCAATTGCAGCAATGTAGCACCACGCCTTCTGGGTGTTGCAATTTCCATTTTCTTCAGTGTAGTATGCAGGAACTTCATTTCTGCTGCTTGGAGTTTTGAGTCGTCCTTCCTGGTTAGTGTCATGGTTTCCAGGCTGCATGTGAGGATTGTGTGTGTAGTATGATTTGTATGTCACCTTGATTTTGATTGGTACTTGTTTATCCCAGAGTAGTTGCCTTAGTAGGTGGTAAAAGAGCATTGCTTTGCTGATCCGATTGATAGCAATTAATATGCAACATAAACAAAATATATGCACAAGGCATTTAAGTTCCTTGATTCAATTACAAAACCATTCTAATGCAAGTGCAAATGACTTTATTCCTCCTTTCATTGGTCTTTCATTTACAATTACAGAATACAAATTTTCAATAACTTTTACTTTCAAAAGTCCAATACTGGGGGGGGGGGGAAGTAAAGGGAAGATGACCTCAATGTTCCACCCTTTTCTTTTTTTACACAGTCTATGCCCTCATTGGAGCACTTTAATCAATCCATATACAATTAAGTCTAATAACGGTATTTACAGATAGCTTTTCAAATTATTATTCTTCTGCACCCAAAATTTCTTCATCCTGTCTGACCTGGCTGCCCTTTATTCATCTATTAAGGTATAGTTTTTCCATTAAAATGTTGTTAATGGGAACCGTAAGTATTTATTCCTAATAATACTTTTCTCTTCTCTACCTTTAATTTGGAGCATAGTTAAATTTAATTCTTCTAAATCGTGCTAGATCTCTTTGAACCAATTGTTCTTTGTTTTAATCTTCCAGAAGTAACTAAATAGCTGTTTTATTATTGTCATTTAGACATTCACGGCCCGTGTTACTATTCATAATGTTGAATTTTGGGCTTTTGCCGTGTTTATTATATTGAAATTCGACGCGTTTCGAAAGAAACCATGCCTTTCTTCGTCAGGAATAATCTGGAATACGACAATGATTGCTAAGAGAAAGCAACAAAGAACATATAGAAGGTGCCCAAAGATGGACGCCATTATAGCCCCATGTTAGGGACAACGGAAAGCAGCAGTGAATTACTTTCTCAGGGTTCTGATAATAGGTAGCCAGGATTCACTGAGATTGTAGCCGGTGTCGCGGTTGAAATTATCTGGGTGTTTACGTATTTCAACCGCCTCCCTGATGATTCTGGGACGATATTGCTTTATACGGGCAAGAACATCCACTCCTTGGAACATGACATCATGGCCAGGTGTTAATGCATGATCGGCAACAGCTGATTTATCAGGTTGAATGAGCCTGATACATCTATTATGTTCCTGGCCATGATGTCATGTTCCAAGGAGTGGATGTTCTTGCCCGTATAAAGCAATATCGTCCCAGAATCATCAGGGAGGCGGTTGAAATACGTAAACACCCAGATAATTCACTGCTGCTTTCCGTTGTCCCTAACATGGGGCTATAATGGCGTCCATCTTTGGGCACCTTCTATATGTTCTTTGTTGCTTTCTCTTAGCAATCATTGTCGTATTCCAGATTATTCCTGACGAAGAAAGGCATGGTTTCTTTCAAAACGCGTCGAATTTCAATATAATAAACACGGCATAAGCCCAAAATTCGACATTATGAATAGCTGTTTTATTAGTCTGGTTTCAGGTAGTCGAAAGATATGGCAGAAAAAAAAAGAGATCCTCTTTTTCCGCATTGTATCTATTAATGATTAACTCTCTCGATATACCACTTCATTCGGCAGTAATCTCCATTGGCCATTTACTTGGTGTATTTTGTTAATGATTATTCTGATGATTCTTCTGCCTGCTTCCTGCAATTTGTCAGTTGATTTGATGTTCAACTTGAAGAGTGTTTCACACTAGCATAAGTTGCCTCGGGTTTAACAATGGAATTGTAATGTCGAAATTTGGCTTTCATTGAGAGAGATTTCTTTTTGTAGGTTGAACAGGCGATTCGTTGTGCTTGTTTCCGTTTGGATGTTCCACCCATTATAATACTAACTTTATTACTTTCCATCAGTGTAGATTGCCTAATTGACAAAGTACAGCATTAACAGGATACATTACCTTATTTAAAAAAACCAGCAATGATCAAAAATGCCAAAAGAAACCAACACTAGATAATAATAAACATGAATATTACTAGAACCGTGTCAAATTCAAAATGTTCCATGCAAGTGAATCCGTACAATTTGTCGCACATTCCTTAAAGCCAATACAGCTACCGTATATACTCGAATACCACCCGCACATTTTTAAACAAATTCGGACGTGAAAAATTGGGGTGCAGGTCTTATTTGAGTCATCCAAATTTGAAAGTTCTAAATTGCCCGCCGCGCAACTCGGGTGTTGCGAGTATCATCTAGATGGTGCTAGCCTTCTTCCGGCTATAACTTTGTTTTACCGTAAGCACGCGGCGTCACACAGTCACGCGCACATTCTCCGAGTGTAAACATGAATGCTACGAAACGTTTGCGGTCATTTACTGTGAGTGAGAAATTGAAAGTTGTGAGGGAAGCAAGTTATTGGAAATCGTGCACGGTAGGAAATATGATATTGACGAGTCATGTATTCGTGATTGAGCGGGATGACGTCTATGCTACAACCACTGGATGTCTGCGTGAACCGCCCGTTCAAAGCAGCCTTGAAACAGCTGTATACGGAGCGGATGGCGGCCGTTAAGCACACACCGACTCCAACTGGTCGTATTCAGCGCCCGAAAGTTCAGCTGCTGTGTTCGTGGATTTTGACGGCATGGAATCTTATCTCTGGAGATCTCATACGGAAGAGCTTCAAGAAATGTAGTACCGGTATTTCGAATGCTATGGATGGCAGTGATGACGACATTTAGTGGGAAAGTGATGGTGATAAAAGTTCCGAAGTTGGTACTTCTGATGACTATGAATAAAGTGTTTGTGTACTTTTATTTGTATTTTTAATCGTTTGATGTGTGATATTTTAGGACGACTTCAAAACTGTTGGAAACAATTTTGGATAAAATGCTATTCTGTTTATTTAGTTAAGATAGTAAATAATTTTGACTAAAAAATGTTTTTAAAATTTTGTTCTTCAAAATCAGGGTGCGGGTCTTATTCGGGGGCGGGTCGCATTCGAGTAAATACGGTATATAACATTTTGGAGACGCCATAATTTTGCACAGACATAATTTAATAAAAACTTCGGATAGTTCTGGCACCTATCATCAGTTCCACCCTTTATTCCACCTTGATTTCATTCACTTTTATAGTCTGATTATTACTTTTAAGTAGTTGATCATTGGTTCATATGTCTCCATGTTCTTTCAGCTATGCAGCATTCACTTCATAATGCACCGTTGGGACAAGAATGAGTGCACTGCTCTTAGGCCAATCAATTAAAATCAAGGCAATTTCCGGAAGACAAAATGGTGATTTGAGTAATTCAAGTTTAGAAATTTTGTTTTGCAACAGCTAAATGAAAATGGTGTACTGATCCATGAAACTCATTTCAATACATGTGCTGTAGTTTCAATTACACCAGTTATTTCTAGTTAGTGCCCCAGGTCTGTAATGCTGGTTCCAAAGTCGAAAGGATGTGTATGGACTACTGTATGTTATTGAACAGTACCATCTGGTCTGTATTTGAGTAAATCATACTTCTGTATTTGAAACAGTTCCTTTCACGATTGGCTTCTTGAAAACTTAGGAATCAAGGCCTTGTCTCCAGGCATTGATTAAGGTCCTGTCCATAAGGGCCATTTTCACCTACGTCTATTCTCTCTAAATTCATCATTAGGTTATTTAACTTTGCATGAGCACTTCATCAAACAGAAATGCTCGTTAACTTACCACCAACAAGGAATTATGTTAAATGGCCAAATCTGAACACTCAACTCTCTAAAGCATCGTTAAAGTGGAGGGAAACAGCCAAACACAACCTTGCGCATCCCTCAATGGCGGTTTGTTTCAGAGTTTCACATGAACTTACATCCCTATGAATATAAAATATGTTTATGGCAATGAAATGATAAAAAAAAATCATACATGTTTAGTACCAAGAAAGAAGAATATGGAAATTTAAAAAAAAAAAAAAAAAAAGCATATCCGAAGTGGGATTCGAACTCCTTCCAGCTCTGCATAATAAACTCAGATTCTACAACGCAACCGCTTATGCTAAGAAGAAAACGGAACGAACATGTCCTATTTAGCTAATTAATGTATACATACAACTACCAGTTCTCCTAAATACTCTGTTCATTTCATTAAGCTTTTGCCACGAATAAGGTCTTCTGTATTTCCCTTTCTTTATAATTATGTTCCAGAAAATCTCAAGAAAGCATCGCAAACAACGATGAGTGCTACACGCTTCCTGATCTGTCCACCATGTTTCTCCAGGATGAAACCAAGTGTACACATGCGCAAGAGCCGTAAAGCACATTTAATTAGGAACCCGAATGGCCTCATGAAATGTATCAACGATAATTACACATTAACTCTCGTATTTAAGTAAAATAGGAATTAACTGATCGTTAGTAAAGAGTAGGTGAAAATGGCCCTAGTATAGCAGTTTGTATAAATTCCCTTAATCTTCACTTTTGCTTTAAATATTACTGAAGTTACGATCACACTGTCCAAATGTCCTCGAGCTGGGAACAAATGGGTAACATCCCCTGAACTCGTGTGTTGAGAAAATGAAACGAAAATTGGAGGGAATAATCTACATAAGATGGCGGTTCATTTAATAATAATGTTATTGGTTTTACGTCCCTTTTAACTACACTGGCTTTTAGAGACGCCGGGGTGCCGGAATTTTGTCCCGAAGGGGATCTTTAACGTGCCAGTAAATCTACGGACACGGCTCCCTCGCATTTGCGCACCCTCAAATGCCAGCTGACTGTGCCAGGATACGAACCTGCAGCGGTTCATTTAAACCGATTTCCTGAAAAAGAGCAGTTGCACCCATAGGCCCATCTTCCAGAAATCACCTCAATTATATCAATGCACCCCCTTCTGCCTCTTTTGGTCGAGTTCATTTACTGTAACTTGGCACTAATTTGACAGCTACTGTTGCCAACTTTCCTAGATACCAGTGTTTTAAGACTCCATTTACACACTGAAGAGCCACATCATCCTGGCACGAGTGTGCGGTTGGTAGCGGTTCTTTACTGTGTCATTGCGCCCGTGCAAGTAGTGCATTTATAAATATAATAAAATATAACTATATTTCAGGAAAGTAGTCTGAAAACATTTAGACTCCGTGGCTTAGGCAGCAGCACGCCGGCCTCTCACCGCTGGGTCCGTGGTTCAAATCCCGGTCACTCCATGTGAGATCTGTGCTGGACAAAACGGAGGCAGACAGGTTTTTCTCCGGGTACTCCGGTTTTCCCTGTCAAAATCTCATTCCAGCAACTCCCTCCACTATCATTTAATTTCATCTGTCATTCATTTAATCATTGCCCCAGAGGAGTGCGTCAGGCCTCGGCAGCCGGCACAGTTCATATCCGCCGCTAGATGGGGGCTTCATTCATTCCATTCCTGACCCAGTCGGAGACTGGAAGCAGGCTGTGGATTTTTTTTTTTTTTTTTTTTCAGTCTGAAAACATTTATTAATAAATCAACATCAATGAACGTTCACTTTTCAGCCAGGCCTATTGTGTTTATCGTACATTTTGCATTAATTGTAGGTCCGACATTTTGATTTCGACTTTAATGAGAGTCGAAAACAGAAGATGGGGGGGGGAAAAAATCCTCTTGTTCACACTGAATCTTCTTCTTCTTAAAGTCTTCCCGTAGGAACGGGGTCCGCTTTTTGGATCAATGCACGCCATTTCTTGCGATCTAATGCTTCCCGCGAGTTCAAGTTTCTTAATCGTAAATCTGCATTAATAGTGTCAAGCCACCGCAATTTTGGTCTCTGGCCATCGACCGTTAGATGGTAGGCCGAGCCAATGACTGAACTTGGTGGTGCACGGACAATGTGTCCATACCAACCGAGTCTCCATTCCTGCATTTTTTCATTGATTTGAGCCACGCCAGGTATATGTCGAATTGTTGTATTGGGGATATGGCCAAGCAGAGGAATGTGTAAAGATCTTCGCAGCATCCGCATTTCCATGACATGAAGTGAATGCTCAGCACTTCTAGGTGATGGCCAACACTCGGTACCATATAATGCAACTGGTCTCGCCATTGTACGGTATATCCTTGATTTTAGGCGTATATGCATCTTCTTATCACAAAGAACACCGGTGACATCTCTGAATATTTATTTATATTGCTTTTATTTTTTTGACGGGTGACTGTTAACCTTCATCCGGTCGCGGCAGATTACCGTCCTACTGAAATGAACGCGCGCAGAGCTCCTCTGATCGTTACAAAGTGCGCAAATGGCACATGTATTCTCAAGGTATAATATCCTTCGCTAGATGACAGAGGAGTAGGGGTTCTTGATGGCGACGATAACAAAACGTATGGGTCGTATATGCTAGTCAATACAGTAAGTTATCTTCCAACTACAAGTATTGAGGATTTACATACCTTGAAGACCAGTGTGCTGATGAGCTTGGTTTCGAAGATATAACCCAATGGAATCCAATTAAGAAACCTTAACAATGTCTCCAACGTTGCACCTACCAGTGGAGCATTCTGCGAGTTGTCCTGGAAAATAGAAAGCAAACTATATATTTCTATGTATTATTCCAACACTGAATATCATGCCTAAAGTTGGAGGTTACTCTAAATGGAGGTCTCACCCATTTACAAACATTTCTTATATTAATTAATTAAACACTGATGCAATTCAGAAATCACATATTTTATGTACGATGTAATATGATGATGATGATGATGATGATATGGGTTGAGATCCTTTTTCAGTATAGTTGGTTCTAGAGATGTCAGGGAGCCATAATTTTGCTGAGGAAGAGATCTTTACTGAGGCAGAATCTACTAACGTAAGGATGAACACACTTGAATTCCATCAGACTCGATAGGGATGGTACCAGCAACCTTAGGTTTTGAAGACAAGTGTTATACCTAACTGCCCCACCTAGTCAACACAAAAAAGAAACTTTTTGGATGAAGATCCAGACAAAGCACTAACAGAAGTACTAGGAAGCAAAAAAAAATTATCTATCCTTACCATAACAAACTGGCAAAGCTGGAAGATCTGAGCAAATTCGGAACACATTGTATCCTTGAGATGTTTTGCTTTCGTCTGGGTCAGCTGCCCACTTGAGAAATCGAATACCTCTTCACTAAGCAGCTTCAGAATTATCATGTTGTTCTGACACAAGCTCTCATTAGTCTTGCTTGCACCAACAATGTCGGGGATAAACGATTCCCAATTTTTCGGCCACTCTCTTTTTAATACCTACAAACAAAAGAAATTCCACTGACAAAAATTCTCAACAACAACAAAAATCATGGCACTTTGAAGAAATCCAATGTAAGTGTATGCTTATATAATTATTACACCAATATAAATGTATAGAAGTTCACTTGTACCTTACTAGACTTATGCATCATTTTTATAAACAGGCACACCCTTTTAGCAAAGATAAATTTTACAAAAGTAAGAAGAAAGGGTAATATCAAAATACAGTACAACTTTTGTAATCAGAAGTCCAAAACCATCCAAAAACAGAAAAAATTCGAAATATCCAAAATTCAAATTAACCACCAATAAGAATATGAAGCTAGTTGGTGAACAATAAATCACCGAGTTTGTGGTTCTCAACATTTAAAAATACAACATTTTGCAATCTGATTCTGAAAATAGTATTTAGTAGCACTATGATTTTCAGATTTAACAATTTATAACAAATTGATTAAAAATAAGGATATTTTTGCAATATTATGTGTTGCAGTTAGGACTGAGAACTCGTACAGATAGTCATATAAAAAACAAGCAAATTTACACTGTGTTTATACATACAAATATTCAGTTAAGCAAAAATTTAGCATTTTGACTGAAAGGAATCCCTTCTGTTGAAAATTTAGAAACACAGTCCACCCAAAAGTATGCTGATTTTTGGTAACAAACAAATATTTGAAGCATTATTACTGTTCATTTGAAGGTCTACACTATTTTAATGGTCTGTCCGTTACATAGTAAGTCCAAAGGATGGTTGGATCCTCAAAAAGCACTGCCATAACTTATGTAGTTTAGAAACCCACAAAAACCAAGGCAGCACTATAATGAGGCATACTAGGTAAGGTGAGGAAGTTTGCCAATGCTTTCCTCGCTTATTCAGTTCTATACCTTTCACATCAGAAGAACTGTTCAGAACATCCCACAAGCACTATAATGAGGCATACTAGGTAAGGTGAGGAAGTTTGCCAATGCTTTCCTCGCTTATTATGTTCTATACCTTTCACATCAGAAGAATTGTTCACAACATCCCACAAGCACTAGGTGTGCCCAGAATGCCATCTTTATTTTGTAAAAAGGTAAAGAAAACTGCTTTTATTAAACCACCCAGCAAATATAAATTCAATTGACCTGATCCCTGGCCCCCATTGAAATGGCAACAATGAGAAGTAAACATACATTTCATTACTTAGTTAATCATCCATTGTATTGTATTACCACAAGTTAAGTAAATGTATGATTCACATTCATTTTTCAAATAATAATATCGTATAGCCTCAGGTGCCGGGTGCAAGCTTTGTTAATTGACGCTCAGAGGACAGCTTGCATGTCGAATTTTATCGCTCCTTGGAATGCTATGCAAGTCAAGGAGGTTAGATATCTAAGTTCCTCGACACTATAGCGCTTAGGCTATTTATCAGAAACACTTATATATCCAATCCTGAGTATATCTGAATTAGTTTCCGTGCTTATAAATTTTGAACCAGATCAATTTTTACCATACCTGGTGACTAAACTTTTAAATACTACAAAATGCTAATTTTATCATTTTAAATGATTTAGTCGACTTCGTAGTCACGTTACGGCGACGTCACGAAATGTACCGAGAATGCACAGAGGTGTGTGACGTCATAGTACCGCTGTACTGAGTTCACTGGTGAGCTCTGGAGTTACAAGACGGCAACGACACGGTGTGCGTGACGTCATCCAGCCAGCTCCCTCCTTTCACCGCACGCTCCAGCTCCCTCATGACTTGTAACTTTCTAGCGTTCTGATTGTTTCCTGATCATCTAACATGTCAAGAGTCTTTGGCTTAGAGCAAAGCGAGAAGCCTCCAGCCTTTCTAGCATTTTTCAGCATTTGTAGCATTTAAAATGATATAAAGTCCAGTCTTTCAGACTGACTGTCTCTTTTTTTTCTTTAATTCAGCATGCTACAAAATGCTATTTTTCACAATTAAAGTGCTACAAAATCAATTTCAAAGTGCTATTTGTCATATCTTTAATGCACCAGCCTGATTAGCAGGAGAATCAGGTTTGAATCCTGACTGCAGTCATATTCTCAAGCCTTCTCCATGAGGAGGTCTTCCCTACAGCCATGATTTTTTCGAAACATTGAATTACATACGAATTTCAAGAGGTATTAACATTTGATCAAATTATCAAATAATTTGATTTATACAACGTTGAATTAGCCAGCCTCTACTGTTCTTTGTTCAAAATAAGACAAACATACCTGTACCAGAATCATATTCAATTTGTTCAAATAAACTTTCTCCCTCTCCATTGTCGCAGAGGTGGACGAGGTTTTTATGATTAAGCCTACGATGTACTTCTTTATACCTGTGGACAGAAGACAATAACAAAAAGATACATTATGCATAACATTCACTTCACACTTTTAAAATAAACCTCAAGCATCAAACAAAAAAGATAAAAAAAATAATAAAACCTTACTTGTAAGTACCGGTAAGTTGTATTGAATAGTGGAATTCTTATAATCATTTATATACATCAATACGGAAAATGATAGTATTAAAAGATATTCAAAAAAGACAAATGCAACTGATTTTTAGTGTGTGTATATATACACAATGAAGTCCTCCTCTAAATGGCAGAACCTTACAGAGGCAATGCGGCGGACGGGTCGCAGTGAGTTACCACCAGATAACTAGCCATGTAACAATTAATAACAGCGGATCGGGAAGGCCTGGATGCTGTCATAGCATTGATTACATATGATGTTGGAGAGATAATTAAGACTTGTGGTAAAGTACTGTAACCTATCTCCTATGCCATGAACATGATTAGGTAAAGAACAAACAACAAATTTTCCTAGTGGAAACTTATCTTCTCAAGAATAAGTCTTCCAGTAAATGTGATGTAATTTTCAGCGCCGTTAGAGTTTTACTTGTGGGGGAACTATACAGAAATTATATGCGTACTCTGGTGCCTCTCGAGAACGAAATAATTGCACTGTAACCAAAATTCAGTCAATGAATTACAGCGAGTGTACCAAAAGCTTCCTACGTCGGTGCAACGTGTGTCTAGAAAATGATGGACAGCACTCCCAGCAATATTTCTCGAATTCATTTAAGTTTTTTCTTTTTTAATCGTATAGCCTCGGGTGCCGGATGCAAGCTTCGTTATTTGACGCCCTGAGGACAGCTTGCAAGTCGAATTTTGTCGTTCCTAGGAACTCGATGAAAGTCAAGGTTATAGATATCTAAGCTCCTTGACACTATAGCGCTTTTTAGTATAGAAAGGAGGAACTTTGTGATGGCGGAAAATCCTGAGATTAATTTTGCCATTATGAACACTGCCTACTGAATTCAAATGGGTTCTTTAACATGCCAACAACGTATGACATGCGTGCAGTGTTTTTTGTCGCCTTTCAAAAATCACTTACCATGGCCAGGAACGAACCTGCAAGCTTGAGGGTTGGTAGTCCGACATGATAACCACTCACCCACCATAGCAAGCCTTCACTTAAGTAATGATGATTATTAAATATATTAAAAAGTGTTAACGCTGCTGCCTTGCACGACATTGCTTGATGTTATTGCTGGTAATTTTCTGTAATTGTACAATTTGCCACCGGGGAATTCCCCCATTTGCAAATAAAGTAAATGAACGAGTATGACACGCCGCTACACTCAGTGGCCTGTCCGCCACGCAGCCTCTGAGAGGTTCCGTCATTTAGAAAGACTTAACTGAATGTATGTATACTGTATACATATATAATTGCCTCCCTAAACCATCATTCATTTCATCATAATTGTTAATAATCAAGTATTAATGTAATTTTTCAAGTCCTCGTACTACAGTGTGTTCACCAAGATTTTACTCGTATAAGTATCTTCCTCGTCATTTGGGCGACCAATGGTTTAACTCATAGACGTTTAGTTTATCTTTCTTATATAGACCAGTATTGCCACAGCAGAATTTCAACTACCATAATCAGGGTGTCTACTGTAAGGATGAAGTAAAAATTAGTTACTTTTTAGCTACCTTTTAGTTACCTTTTATATATTTTAGTTACCTTTGAATTCAGATACGTCTGCGGTCTGCAAGCAAAGGGGCCCATCACGCGGTGATGTAAAACAACAATCAACTGTGTTTAAAGTGGTAAATAAAATTCACTTAGGGTGTTATAAAAATTTGAAAAACAATAAATAAATACTATTGTGAGGTTTGAAGCCATTTTTCAGTGTTGCCTAAGTAAACAAAAGTTTGGTGCTTTACAGTCGGTCAACACGAAAGTACCCAAATAGAGCTGGGTTATGCCCTAATCCTGAAATAAATTACATGAGATAATAAATACACTAGGATGACCATTTTCGATCGTCAAGCGATCATCATCAGATCCATTACACTTAGGTTATAACATCTATGTTTGAGAATACAGGTGAAAAATATATACAATATGTACAATTATTTAGTTGCAGTGTTGGTAATGCAACTATCGGTGTATGCTAAATGTAGTATATCTAATGTTAGGTGAACTTCTAAAATGGTGATAAAAATCTGGAATTTGTCTGTTTGGGATGATTATATGGTTGTACTGTAATAATACAGGCTGATACTTATCCGGTTGTCTCCCTAACTGGAACTTCCAAGCAGTTTCGTGTTCACTCTGGCACTCAGTCGACCATAACTGGTACCAGAGTGAACACGAAACTGCTTGAAGTTCCAGTTAGGGAGACAACCGGATAAGTATCAGCCTGTATTATTGCAGTATAACCATAGTTGATTTTGTATAACCATATAATCATCCCAAACAGACAAATTCCGGATTTTTATCACCATTTTAGAAGTTCACCTAACATTAGATATACTACATTTAGCATACACCGACAGTTGCATTACCAACACTGCAACTAAATAATTGTACATATTGTATATATTTTTCACATGTATGTTATTGCTTAAGTGTAATGGATCTGCTGATGATCGCTTGACGATCGAAACTGGTCATCCTAGTGTATTTATTAATCTCATGTAATTTATTTCAGGATTAGGGCATAACCCAGCTCTATTTGGGTACATTCGTGTTGACCAACTGAAAAGCACCAAACTTTTGAAATAAATACTAGATATGTATTATCAAATTAGTTGTTTCAGCTAATATGGTGTTACGGCTGTGAGTTTGTGTCATCGCTCGCCGCTTGAGTCACAACTGCCCCAGGGGCTGGGCTGTGGCTTGCCTCCTGTATTGCGCGCACCTTATGCAACAGGGCTACTACAGACAAAGGGATAGTCCAGAAGATTCGTGACTGGACCAGCGGTGGAAACCTCGAGAAGCCGTGGACTCTGGATGGATCTAGAACCATTTATTGAGTCACCGGCTTGCTATATAAGAGTGACCCGTGAAGCAGTGGTGGTTGTGTTTTACGAGCTAGTGTGAGCGATTATTCTGAGCGACAGAAGTGTGGTGACTTGCGAAACCTCTAGTGGAGCGGGGAAGTTGAGACTCCTACAGAGGAACTGTGTCTTGAACGAGTGTGTTTATTTCCAGTGCGACATAAGTGATTGTGCTACATTGTGAAACAGTGTGTAGTCGGTGTACATGCTTGAGAGGAGCAGGTAGTTTCTGTCAAGGCCACCGTACTCATTAGGACGGATTAACTTCTGTGGTCTGTTGACAAGTGAAAGGGGAAGTGTTCTCGCCGTAAGGAAACTGGAGTAAGGTAATAATTGCTTGTATTTACTGAAGAGGGCTGTATCTTTCTGGCCGCAATAAAGTTAATTACTTCTTTAAGCAGTAATTGGTGTTGTGCTTCCTACCCACCGTAATCCAGTTAACAAAAGTGCCACTAGGGGGTGGCACGTAACAATATCATCTTGTGAACAAGGAGTTTCGCAAGATTTCCGTGTCCCCGCGGTAGATTACGAACGAATGTATGGGACGTTACGTGATTGTAAACGAATTCTGTCTTCGCAGTCAAGTACGGAGAAATATCGAGATGTTACAAGATCGGCGCTGGTCTCATCCGTTTGTCGAGATTCCCGTAGTTTTCACGATAGAACACAGATAAATATCGCGATTTAGATAAGCGGTGTCACTTTTAGCCGTTCGACGAGATTTCCATTGTCCTTGAGGTCGGGCACGAGAAAATATAGCATTAGGCCTATTACGCAATCGGCGCCACTTGCTGTCCGTTTGACAAGAATCCAGTTATCCTCGTCATTGAACGCGGAGAAATATCGCTATGTATCGCAATCGCTGCCGCTCTCGGCCGTTTTACGAGATTCACGTTGTCCTCGCAATATTACGCAATCCGCGCCCCACCCGGCCGTTGAACGATTTTCTATCTGCCCTGACAGAATGGTGGAGGAAAGCTCAAGGTTGGGCATGGTTAAAATTCACGAGTAGTTATGGACATAATGTATGACCGGCGCCGTGATTCCCGCTGTCCCTATGTTGTGGTTTGGAGTTTATCAGTTCAGGGTGGATAACGAGGAGAAATTTGTATCGCGATGCTACGTAGGCTGTCATTTCTCAGTGGTTTGATGCACTTCTCGCTCCCCGTACGCTTTTAAGTATACGGTCATGGGAAAAGTAGCGAGTAGGTTTCGGAGTGTTTCGTGATTGGTGCCCAATCACCTTTGACGGGATTCCCGCAGTTCTCGTGGTCACAAGTTCACGAAAGGGGACGGGTTTTATGATTTTACGCAACTGACGTCGATCTTGGTCCATTTGACGAGATTCCCGCAGGCAAGTCGTGCGGTCAACCGGCCGACTTGAGGATGAATGTTCAAAGTAGGTATCAAATATTAAGAATTATTCTGAGAGGATTGCATGAATAATACAAGAGGACACGTTTTCTTTCGAATGCGAATCACGAATTATACAAGTTATACAAGTTTTCTAAATAACCGGTTCGATTATAATATATCCGATGGAACCCAAGTTCGAAGGAAAAATCGACATATAATGGAATTTCGAATTAACCATACTAGATGTCGCAAATTAACAAGACAGATTTTTAAAATAAGTTATAGCCTACGTATTTCGAAGCTTTTTCATAATTCTTTTTCGAAACTGTAACATTTCGCAAGATTGCGACATTAAATTATTTCGCGTTATTTCTGGACTTCAATTTTACATAGTCTCCAAAATTTAGAGGTCAATAACAGAAATGCGAGGTTTCTGATTAGTTTCAGAAGTTTTCGCGAATAAACGTCTCGTAAAAGGTCAGGCTTTCTAATAACAGAGAAAAATATTTCACACAAAATGCCGAAAATATACGCTGAACGATGTATACCACTCAGGGTATCCTCAGTATGCATTTTCTCGAGGTCGGGCACGGGGATATATAGCTTATGCAATCGGCGCAGCTTGCGTGAAACTCGCTCCATCGCAATCTCTGAGCCTAGAGGCGCGAGTTTGAATGATTCAATCCACCTTCAGAAAATGTTCCTTACCCGTATGTAAAATTCGTTACTTTTTCGTTACTTTCGTTACCCATTAGTAAAATTCGTTACTTTTTCGTTACTTTCGTTATTTTCGTTACCGGTAGACACCCTGATAATACAGTAATGTGAACAACGAATTGTCCTTCAACCATTTTGCTGAACTATGATAAAATATTTGATGTAGTGTAATGGTCTGATTATTGCTTTGTGTAACTTATATAAAATATTTTATAAAATTTCTTTGACAAATTTCTTTGATAGTATAATACTGGCCTATGTAATAAATAGGGCTTGGAAGTTAAGGAAAAATTATGTTTTTTCTTGAGTGTCCGAAAACAAGGCCAAACATAATATGTTCATTTTGGGTCATCGTAGGACGGAAAATGGTTGGTTTAATTTGTCCCTTTTTGTCCTCTTTGGCCTATTGGTCCTTTTTTTCTGAATGGCTTTTTCACCACGAGACATCACTTGCTTTAAATATGCAGCCTTAACATCCAGTGATGTGGAAACAAGTTTCTCGACGTTTCGCAACATACTCTCTGAAAACCGATGGTCCATTAAACCTAAGAAACTGGAGATGGCTCAATATTGACGGACCCCTACAGGAATTCAACCATTTAATCCATTACAAATCCCATATTCTGAAACACCAACTGAGGTAGGGCCTCCGAATTTTAATTTCTGTAACCCTAGTGTGATTAAGCCAAATATGATTCTAGTGATACTAATTTCAATTTCTTTTCCAGGATGTCGACTGCAGATTCGCTGAATTCATTCTAGGAGGGAAAAATATTCCATTGTAGATTCTCCAAGTACATTTTGTAATATACGGAATTCCTTTTTCAAATTATGGTAAAAGAAGTGTTCCATTCAAATAGTTTCGCAACGTATGTTGTAGATCACGTGGAATTTTGTACATTTTAAACATTTTATATAAATATTAAATATGTAATTAAAACAAAATTATTGATAATTGGATTACATTTTGATGTCTTATTTTCTGTTTCTATGTCCTTTATTTTGATATTTTACGTCCTATAGGTCTCTTTTGGGCAATTTATAGGCCCTAGAAATAAAACAATAGTTCAGCAGTATGCACCTACCAGGTGCAAACAGGTTTGAAATACCACAACTCATACTTGTAGTTTGCCGATAATTTACAGAAAAATATACTAATGAAAATCCGTCAAGTTGGGAAGAGAATGAAAGTCATCAGACCACTGATAAGAATGGCTTTAAAATATAACGGCGCGGCAGGATTAAAATTATAATTGTGAGTTTCAGTTGATCGTGAATTAGGTGTAATAACCTTATTGCTAGAGATTGGAATTTTTCGGTGATTTCAGAGTGAAGAAAGCGGTATTTTAAAGTGGCAAATTTGGTGGTTTCAAGTGCACTTTTCGGTACTTTCAAATTCATAAATTTTAGGCGGGATTTTTTTAATATCATGGATAACATGCATAACATAACACATTTCAGTCATCCTTCAAAGTATACTTCAGTGAAGAGTTCCAAAATCTCTTGTGACAAACTGTGACACATATCACTTACCGTGATAGTGTAAGCTGAAAAACAAAAGTTCACAGCGTTTGAACAGGGTATCCAAATGGTTTTCAACACAGATTCTGAGAACTTTGGAAATACAAATGGCATTCCTTGCAAAACTCCAACAATGTCTGTCTTGGTCCTGTCATGCATATGCTTCTTGATTAAAGTTTGCAGTTCTTTGTATCCTCTAAACACTCTCACTTTCTTCCAGTGTTCCTCAGAATGGCAACTTCTTAATTTTCTTTGCAATGTCCTCATTGATGTTCATTGGCACACTTTCTGCTGGATCAAACGCATACATTTGTAAATCTTGTTCCCAGGGTCAACGGATCTCAAGCTGATTAATTTTCCAAGAGCATGGGACCCAGCGTTTACTAAAACTGAATGTATTTTCCCTCTTTTTAACACATTTCCACGACCCTCCCACTGCTCCTTAATACTTTCCAGAAACAGCAAGTTTAAGGGCTTCTAATTAGGGGATGAGTTTAGTGATGTCTGTGCCAAATTCTTTGAATCCCAAGTATTTTGTCATGTCAAACATTGTTGAGAAAATCAACACCAGAGTTATCAGTCCCTACTACTTCACTCATAAATTGCAAAATATATTTCAAGTACTCTGACAGGTACACTACAGAATTAAACCAAGAAGACCATCTGGTTAATACTGGTTCAGGAAACAGTGGCACATTTTGATCTGGATAATTGCCATCTAGATATTAAAGTCTGAAAGGCGCACAATGACGCCACGCGTCGAGTAGTTACCAGGATGAAGAGGCAGATAACTTCGCTGCTCTGGCCCTTAAAACCTCAATAAGTAAGTAAGTTACCAGGATGACCACCCAAATTGATAAAGATTGCTGTATGCAAAAAGTGAGGCCCACTATCTACCGTTCAGTTTCCACTCTTTCCGTGTTGGTTGGATGCTCTCCATGCAGTCAAGTCATGGGAGAAGATTACCACTACTACACTCGCACAAAAACAAGCGTTTATCGGCTTCTGTGGTGCCGATATTTTAAACGGGCAAGGTGGTCTCACTACGATGACATTAGGGCAAAACCTGGATGATTGTCAAGATGCAGAAGAAAGTGACATCCAGTAGTTGGACTTTGACAAAGACAATCAAGGTTTCAGACATGAAAGTGATGAGGATATTGTAAGGAATTTGACTGTCGGTGAGGTAAACTGAGATCCAGTACATATAGAGTGCTGGAGTGATGCAACGGAAGTGAGCCTCCGTGGCTTAGGCGGCAGCACGCCGGCCTCTCACCGCTGGGTCCGTGGTTCAAATCCCGGTCACTCCATGTGAGATTTGTGCTGGACAAAACAGAGGCAGACAGGTTTTTCTCCGGCTACTCCGGTTTTCCCTGTCACAATTTCATTCCAGCAACACCCTCCACTATCATTTCATCTGTCATTCATTTAATCATTGCCCCAGGGGAGTGCGACAGGCATCGGCAGCCGGCACAGATCATATCTTCGCCGCTAGATGGGGGCTTCATTCATTCCATTCCCTGACCCAGTCGAACGACTGGAAGCAGACTGTGGATTTTCATTTTCAGTGATGCAACGGAAATCCCGAAAGTTCCCACAGTCAAGCTAGTGTGTCTATAGTCACACTTATCTAATATATAAAAGTGAAAGTCTGTATGTATGTATGTATATATGTTGGTTCCGTATACAAATCTACACCGTTCCACCAATCTCAACCATATTTTGCATACACATAGTTTAGGACCCAGAAGGAACCGCTGGCTACATGAATTTTCGATAGTCTTTCTCATTCTTCTGATTTTGGCCCTTTTTCACTCAAAAACAGGCTAATCAAATCATAAAATATACTCATGAAGGAATGGCAAGGCAGATAGTTTCCATGGCAACATAGCTCAAGTCGAGACACGGCCGACTTGATGCCAATTACGCTCAGCACTACCGGTATAGAAAATGAGGATCTTGACTTGAAATCCCGTTAGTTACTCAACTGCTCACACAGCACTGTCAACCGAGTTTAGCATAACAAAGACTTGACACTATCTTCTTTCTACTATATATTTTTCAAATACCACTCACTCACTCATTCATTTATTAATCACGAAATCTCAGAAACCACCGAACGGATTGGAATGAAATCTGGTATGCAGCTTCCTCAAGGGCCGTAAATGCCCACTAAGAGAGAAATTTTGGCTATTCAGGTTCTAAAGGGGTGTTAAGGGGGTAGACCTGCATTTAATTGAATAGCAATATCTCCCGATTGGTTTCATGGGCGGATGTGATACTCGGCATATAAATTCATCATTAAAAATAAGAAGACATGTGTCTGAGGGTTTTTCGATGTGGTGAATATTATGAGGTGAAAGGGGTGAAAAGTGGGGATTAAAAGATTCTTAACGGAGCGTGTGTCTCTTAAACGACATAGGCGAGGAGTTTGAAACACAGCGAAAAAAAATCAACATAAAAAAGAAGTAAAATGTGTTTGACAGTTTTTTCATAAATCCAATTTAAGGGGCCCATGGGGAGAGATGACATTCTGGGGGGGGAACAGGAAAGAAAGTGTCCTAACTGATTGACTGGCTCACTCATCAAACTCAGGGGGAAAAAACTGCTTTAAAGTAAGTAAATAGCTGTTCGACAGTTTTTTTTTCATAAATCAAATTTAAGGGGTTCATGGGGAGGGGTGAAATTCTGAAAAAAGAAAATTGAAAGAAAATGTCCAGACTCACTCACTTACTCACTCATCATCGCCTAGCCAAAATTATTGAAGTTAGAAACGTGACAGTTTGGGGATATGTTCATTGTATGTCAAAACCGTCTACTAAGGGAGGATTTTCGGATATTCAGGTTCTACAGGGGTCTTAAGGGGGTTAAACCTGCATTTTATTGAATAACTATATCTCCCGATTGGTTTCATTGGGGGATGTGATACACGGCATATAAACTTATCATTAAAAAGTAACAAGACACGTGTCTGAGGGTTTTTCGATGTGTTTATGAGGTTAAAGGGATGAAAAGTGGGGATTGAAAGATTCCTAACGGAGCGTGTATCTCTTAAACGACATAGGCGAAGAGTTTGAAACTCAGCGGGAAAAAAATCAGCATAAAAATCAGTAAATATGTGTTTGACCGCTTTTCCATAAATCCAATTTAAGGGGCCCAAGGGGAGGGGTGAAATTCGGGGGGGGAGACAGGAAAGAAAGTGTCCCAACTGATTGACTGACTCACTCACTCATCAAACTCACGGAAAAAAAACTGCATTAAAGTAAGTAAATAGCTTTTCTACAGTTTGTTTTTCAATAAAATTGAAGGGGTTCATCGGGAGGGGTGAAATTCTGAAGAAAAAAAAAAATTGAAAGGAAATGTCCTGACTCATTCACTCACTCATCATCGCCCAGCCAAAAATATTGAAGTTGGAAACATGACATTTCGGGGATATGTTCGTTGTATGTCAAACCCGTACACTAAGGGAGGTTTTTTGGATATTCGGGTTCTTAAGGGGGTTAAACCTGCATTTCATTGAATATCAATATCTCACGAGTGGTTTCATTTGTGGATGTGATACTCGGCATATAAACTAATCATTAAAAATACGCAGACATGTGTCTAAGCGTTTTTCGATGTGGTGTATTATTATGAGGTGAAAGGGCTGAAAAGTGGGGGTTGAAGGATTCCTAATGGAGCGTGTAGGCCTATCTCTTAAACGACATAGGCGAGAAATTTGAAACTCAGCGAAAAAAAATCAGCTTAAAAAGTAAGTAAATCGGTTTTCGACTGTTTTTTCATAAATTAATTTAAGGGGCCAATGGGGTGGGGTGAAATTCTGGGGGAAAAAAGGAGAGAAAGTGTCCTAACCGACTGACTCAGGGGAAAAAGACAGCTTAGGAAATAAGTTAATAGGTGTTCAAGCGTTTTTTAATCAATACAATTTAAGGGGCCCATGGGGAGGGGTGAAATTCTGGTAAAATAAATGAAAGAAAATGTCCTGCCTGACTCACTCACTCATCACGCCCAGCGAAAACTATTAAAGTTGGAAACATGAAATTTTGGGAAGATGTTCGCTGTATGTCGAAAACGTTAACTAAGGAATGATTTTTGTTTATTCGGGTTTTAGAGACATGTCAAGGGGGTAAACGTGCATTTCATTGTATAACGATATCTCATGAGTTGTTTGTTTGAGGATGTGATATTCGGTATATAAACTAATCATTAAAAATAATCAGACATATGTCTAAGGGTTTATCGATGTGGTGTATATTATGAGGTGAAAGGGGTGTAAATTGGGGGTTGAGGGATTCTTGACGGAGCATGTATCTCTGAAACGACATAGGCGTGAAGTTTGAAATTCGGTGGGAAAAAACAGCTTAAAATAAAAGTAAATAGGTGTTCGAACGTTTTTTCATAAATCCTATTTAAGGGGCCCTTGGAGAGGGGTGAAATTCTGGGGGGAAAAAAAAAACAGGAAAGAAAGTGTCCTAACTGATTGACTCACTTACTCACTCATCAAACTCAGGGGGAAAACAGCTTTAAATAAGTAAATAGGTGTTTGACCGTTTGTTTCATAAATCCAATTTAAGGGGTTCATGGGGACGGGTGAAATTATCAAAAATAAATGAAAGAAAATGTCCTGACTGACTCACTCACTCATCATCGCCCAGCCAAAATTATTGAAGTTAGAAACATGAAATTTTGGGGATATGTTCGTTGTATGTCGAAAACGTCCACTAAGGAAAGAGTTTTGGATATTCAGGTTCTAAAGAGGTGTTAAGGGGGTAAACGTGCTTTTCATTGAATAACAATATCTCACGAGTGGATGTGATACTTGGTACATATACTAATCATTAAAAATAAGCTGACACATGTCTAATGGTTTTTCGATGTAGTGTATATTATGAGGTGAAAGGGATGAAAAGTGGGGGTTGAAAGATTCCTAACTGAGCGTGTATCTCTTAAACGACATAGGGAGGAGTCTGAAACTCGGAGGAAATCTATCAGCTTAAAAATAAATAAATAAATAAATAAATAAATGAATAAATAAATAAAATAAATAGGTATTCGACCGTGTTTTCATAAATGCAATTTAAGGGGCATATGGGGAGGGGTGAACTTCTGGAAGAAAAACGTCCACTAAGGAAGGATTTTTGGATGTTTGTTCTCATCGACCAACCAAAACTATTAAAGTTAGAAGAATGATATTTTGGGGATATGTTTGTTTGTTGTGTGTCGAAAACGTCTACTAAGGAGGGATTTTTGGGTATTCAGGTTCTAAAGGGGTGTTAACGGGGTTAAACCTGCATTTCATTGAAAAACAATATGATACGACTATGACGCGAGCGATGCGAGGCTAAAATTGAGATGGTGTGTGTCTGTGAATTACTCAATCTCGCAAGTACCACTGGTCCGATTTACGTGAATTTTACATGGAAGTAGCTGATTTACCTGGTTAACATATAGGTTACTTTTGATTTCAATACTTTGCACTATTTAAAATGGCGACCATTTTAGTGACGTCACTACACCCTTTGGTTTCAAACTTTCATATTTCCATTTCAAATAAAAGGAGAACGCTAAGAAATAGCAAACTTTTGATGGCATATGCGAGGTTTAAAATTACATTTTCTATCCGAAAGGTATCTGCAACTGTTAGCGAGTAAAACCTAAATTTGTGCTATAAAACACGGTCAACGCCGAGCGGTGTAGTTGGACAAAATGTTCCATCCTTAATCTCCCTCTGCGCAGCACCTCGCCTATCCCCTGTTTTAACTGTCACCTTCACATTTTAATTTATTTATGACGCGTAGCGAAGCACGGGTACTTCAGCTAGTCTTATATATAAAAGTGAAAGTCTGTATGTATGTATGTATGTATGTATGTGGATCTGTTCCGTATACAAATCTACACCGTTCCACCAATCTCAACCAAATTTTGCATACACATAGTTTAGGACCCAGAAGGAACCGCTGGCTACATGAATTTTCGATAGTCTTTCTAATTCTTCTGATTTCGGCCCTCTTGCACACAAGCATAGGCTAATCAAATCATAAAATATACTCATGAAGGAATGGCAAGGCAGAAAGTTTCCATGGCAACATAGCTCAAGTCGAGACACGGCCGACTGGATGCCATTTGCGCTCTGCACTACCGGTATAGAAAATGAGGATCTTTACTTGAAATCCCGTTAGTTACTCAACTACTCACACAGCACTGTCAACCGAGTTTAGCATAACAAAGACTTGACACCATCTTCTACTATATATTTGTCAAATACCACTCACTCATTCATTCATCACGAAATCTCAGAAACCACCGAACGGATTGGAATTAAATTTGGTATGCAGCTTCCTCAAGGGACGCAAATGCCCATTAAGAGAGGATTTTTGCATATTCAGGTTCTAAAGGGGTGTTAAGGGGGTAGACCTGCATTTCATTGAATAGCAATATCTCCCGATTGGTTTCATTGGGGGATGTGATACTCGGCATATAAACTCATCATTAAAGATAAGAAGACACGGGTCTGAGGGTTTTTCGATGTGGTGTATATTATGAGGTGAAAGGGGTGAAGAGTGGGGGATTGAAAGATTCTTACGGAGCGTGTATCCCTTAAACGACACAGACGAGAAGTTTGAAACTCAGCGAAAAAAAATCAACATAAAAAAGAAGTAAATATGTGTTTGACCGTTTCTTCATAAATCCAATTTAAGGGGCCCATGGCGAGGGGTGAAATTCTGGGGGAAAATAGGAAAGAAAATGTCCTAACTGATTGACTGACTGACTGACTCACTCATCAAACTCAGGGGGAAAAAATGCTTTAAAGTAAGTAAATAGCTGTTCGCCAGTTTTTTTTTGATCGATCAAATTGAAGGAGTTCATCGGGAGGGGTGAAATTCTGAAGAAAAAATGAAAGAAAATGTCCAGACTCATTCACTCACTCATCATCGCCCAGCCAAAAATATTGAAGTTGGAAACATGACATTTCGGGGATATGTTCGTTGTATGTCAAAACCGTACACTAAGGGAGGATTTTCGGATATTCAGTTTCTAAAGGGGTCTTAAGGGGGTTATACCTGCATTTCATTGAATAACAATATCTCACGAGTGATTTCATTTGTGGATGTGATACTCGGCATATAAACTAATCATTAAAAATAAGCAGACATGTGTCTAAGGATTTTTCGGTGTGGTGTATTATTATGAGGTGAAAGGGGTTAAAAGTGGGGGTTGAAGGATTCCTAACGGAGCGTGTTGGCCTATCTATTAAACGACATAGGCGAGAAATTTAAAACTCAGCGGGAAAAAATCAGCTAAAAAAATAAGTAAATCGGTGTTCGACCGTTTTTTCATATATTAATTTAAAGGGCCCATGGGATGGGGTGAAATTCTGGGGGAAGAAAGGAGTTAAAATGTCCTAACTGACTGACTAACTCACTCACTCTTCAAACTCAGGAGAAAAAGACAGCTTAAAAAATAAGTTAATAGGTGTTCAAGCGTTTTATCATCAATCCTATTTAAGGGGCCCATGGGGAGGGGTGAAATTGTGGTAAAAATAATTGAAAGAAAATGTCCTGTCTGAGTCACTCACTCATCACGCCCAGCGAAAACTATTAAAGTTGGAAACATGGAATTTTGGGAATATGTTCGCTGTATGTCGAAAACGTCAACTAAGGAATGATTTTTGTTTATTCGGGTTTTAAAGAGATGTTAAGGGTGTAAACGTGCATTTCATTGAATAATGATATCTCATGATTTGTTTCTTTGGGGATGTAATATTCTGTATATAAATTTATCATTAAAAATAATCAGACATATGTCTAAGGGTTTATCGATGTGGTGTATATTATGAGGTGAAAGGGGTGAAAATTGGGGGTTGAGGGATTCTTAACGGAGCGTGTATCTCTTAAACGACATAGGCGAGAAGTTTGAAATTCGGCGGGTAAAGCAGCTTAAAATACAAGTAAATAGGTGTTCGACCGTTTTTTTCATAAATCCAATTTAAGGGGCCCTTGGAGAGGGGTGAAATTCTGGGGGAAAAAACAGGAAAGAAAGTGTCCTAACTGATTGACTCACTTACTCACTCATCAAACTCAGGGGGAAAACAGTTTTAAATAAGTAAGTAGATGTTCGAACGTTTATTTCATAAATCCAATTTAAGGGGTTCATGGGGACGGGTGAAATTATCAAAAATAAATGAAAGAAAATGTCCTGACTGACTCACTCACTCATCATCGCCCAGCCAAAATTATTGAAGTTAGAAACATGAAATTTTGGGGATATGTTCGTTGTATGTCGAAAACGTCCACTAAGGAAAGAGTTTTGGATATTCAGGTTCTAAAGAGGTGTTAAGGGGGTAAACGTGCATTTCATTGAATAACAATATCTCACGAGTGGTTTCATTTGGGGATGTGATACTTGGCATATATACTAATCATTAAAAATAAGCTGACACATGTCTAATGGTTTTTCGATGTAGTGTATATTATGAGGTGAAAGGGATGAAAAGTGGGGGGTTGAAAGATTCTTAACGGAGCGTGTATCTCTTAAACGACATAGGCGAGGAGTTTGAAACTCGGAGGAAAATAATCAGATTAAAAATAAATAAATAAATAAATAAAATAAATAGGTGTTCGACCGTTTTTTCATAAATCCAATTTAAGGGACCTATGGGGAGGGGTGAAATTCTGGAAGAAAAACGTCCACTAAAGAAGGATTTTTGGATGTTCACTCTCATCGACTAACCCAAACTATTAAAGTTAGAAGAATAATATTTTGGGGATATGTTTGTTGTGTGTCGAAAAAGTCTACTAAGGAGGGATTTTTGGATATTCAGGTTCTAAAGTGGTGGTAACGGGGTTAAACCTGCATTTCATTGAATAACAATATGACACGACTATGACGCGAGCGAAACGAGGCAAGAAATGAGATGGTGTGTGTCTGTGTATTACTTAATCACGCAAGTACCACTGGTCCGATTTACATGAATTTTTACATGGAAGTAGCTGATTAAGCTGGTTAACATATAGGTTTCTTTTGATTTCAATACTTTGCCCTATTTAAAGATGGTGACCATTTTAGTGACGTCTCCACACCCTTTGTTTAATACTTTCATATTTCCATTTCAAATAAAAAGAGAACGTTAAGAAATAGCAAACTTTTGATGGGATATACGAGGTTTAAAATTACATTTTCTATCCGAAAGGTATCTCAAACGGTTAGCGAGTAAAACCTAAATTTGTGCTATAAAACACGGTCAACGCCGAGCGGTGTAGTTGGACAAAATGTTCCATCCTTAATCTCCCTCTGCGCAGCACCTCGCCTATACCCTGTTATAACACTGTCACCTTCACATTTTAATTTAATTATGACGCGTAGCGAAGCACGGGTACTTCAGCTAGTCTCTTATATAGAAAATCGAGATGAATTTTCGTTCTCATATATTGTTTTCTTCAGAATAGTACAATCTAAAATTAGAAAAAATAAACCATCTAAGGAACAAAAAGTGAAGACAGTCATTTTTCATAGTTTTTAATATTGGTATAATCCACATAGTGTGTCCTACAATAGTATGTTATAAAGTATTATAATTTTTTTTTGTGTTCATAAAATACATTTCAATATTTTAACCAATAGTTTTCTCTTTGCTAGGCTTAAAAACATTACTGTGGATAATTTGTGGTTTTCAACAATTCGCAGAAATTCGTGCATTAATTGCAGCGAATTATTGGAAATACGCTGTAAAGAAAAAAACGAAAAAGCTAAATTTTGAGTCTTCATGCGAAATTCGCGAGTTCAAAAGCCTTTTCTTTTTCGCTATTTTTAGGGTTATTAACCCTTTTAGTGCCGGCCTCCTTATCTTCATGTGTGCTAAGATTGCCAGAGAGAAAATGCGTATTATGCAGCACTGAAGAAAATAACATATACTACCCTCACTTTTCAAGATATTTCACTGTAGTTTACACCTCCTTGTAGCTAAGTGATGCCTTTCTTTACTCATTGTAATAATATCATAAAAAAAATTCACAGTGCCAAGTAAAAAAATAAATTTTCTCAAGCAATTTTGAAAAAAATAAACAAATTAAATTTGGATCTCTATACTACCTAGTATTTTGATTGTACTCACCTAAATTTTTATATTTCTGTGCACATTGACTTATTGCTTACCACTTTACAAAATATCACTATCTTGAGATAGATAGTTCTTCCAAAAAACAACTATTCCTGATCACCACTCACACCTGTTATATGTAAGTTTAGGGCCAGGCGTCTCGAGAAATACAAGAGAGGGTTGAAATTGGACGTCGTGATCAGATTTAATTTCACGGAAATCGGGAACCTGGTCATCATCGTTATTATCTCCGTCAACTCTGGCATTATTCCCGTCACTATCATTACTGTCTGAATCAGAAATTTCATGAACCATTGTCGCACGAGTAGGTTTGTTAACTTCATCACTGTCGTCATTATTTGAATTATTACCGGCATCATTATCACTCTCAGCATAATCTGAATCATCGCCTGATTCGACATAATCAGAATCATCACTCAGTGAATTAACATACTCTACCAAATCATCATCATTTTCAAACACAACACGAGAACTAGTAGCCATTATTACAAACACATGGAAGGTAGGCGCCAAACAACTGAAATTGAAAAATTCGTAACATAAACACAACACGCCACACAGAGATTCTAGTGGTAGATTTAGAAACTACGTAGTTTCTCCCACAGTGTGGTACCGACTGGAGCTGCCATCTGTCATATTATTTGCTATTACAAGTTAGATGCTTTGCGACATTTTGACAATGAAATACATGGTACATCTACTCGTAAACCACTACATGGAGCACCTTACTAAGTGTCTTCCTGGTCTAATGGATAGCATGCTTGGTTTCAAAGAGAGGCATCTGATTATTGGTGGTTGGAATCCAACCATACATTTGAATTTTGGAGCAATCCTATTCAGGAGAAGTCGTTTCTCTAATTTGTAGCATGTACTCAACGGGGTAATAGGTTAGCAGCTCTCCGGTCTATCATTGGGTTTCCCAGGTTACAGAATAGCAATGATTTTAATTTGCTTCACTTAGAAAGGGATTTTACCAATCTGTAAGATGTTAGTACCAAACTGACACAACATAATTCAGGATTTAATCCATCAAATCCCGGAGCTTTATTAGTTTTTACTTCTTTCAGAGCTATATTAATCTCATTTAAAGCATTCAGAGTTGGGTAGGTTTTGTGTTTTCCAAGCCTTCAGATCCTTCCAGACTTGCCTAGTATGGAATGGATCCATTGTTACTCTGGACATAAAGAAGTGTGAAGCAACTTTATTGGGGGTCATGATAAACCCCTCACCAAGTGTTGGTTGACTACCCCCTAATTTTCTAAATAGGGATCATGCCTGTCTGCTGGATATGTTGAAGTTAATAGACTCCACCGTTTCACCCATGTTTGTTTCCTGGAGTTATCCAAGCTTTGAAGGAGCTCATTGGCAAATTCCTGGTCTCCACTACTGATGAAGTCCTTGTAGAGATTTTCTGATACAACAGTCCTACCAGGGATGTACTCCCTTCTGCAATCTCTCGGAATATGCTTTAGGCAACAGCTAATATAGTGCCTACAAACCTGCTATAATTGTCAACATAAGCAGGAATTCAGCAAATATATTTATCTAAAAGTCTCTTGAAAAGCTGTTCCAATTAACTTCCTTGAAGGTCCATCATGGTCGAGGTTAAGAGGACACAAAGCATTTGAGAATCAATTTCGAGGAACACTGGACCAGGACGATGCCGACAGCGAGGGAAATCAGGAAGAACTTTCCATGTTATTACTTGATAACAATAGGAATCTCACCTTCGCACTGGTTTCGGGGCAGCACTTTCCATCTTGTTTTGATCACCTGCTCCAATATCTGAAGGGCATAGTACTTGGTTTGCTGGTTGCTGGAGAACTCGAGGATGGTGTCAACTCTGGTCCAGGCATCTGGATGCTCCTTCAGTGACGTGAGAACCTCCTGTGCAACACGTTGCTGGGGGAAAAAACAAATTATTATTATTATTATTATTATTATAAGGGACAAATAATACAATTTATTTTTTCTTTCTTCTTTCCTTTAATATAACACACTCAGTTCAGCATCTATAAAACTTGATTTGTGATAAATATGCCTAGCAGAAAAGTGTATCTATATAGTATAGGCTGAAGGTGAAACTCATAACTTCATGAAATCCTTGCAGGAATATAGTGTAACAAATAAATACTCAATCAAAAGTGTCAAAAGACAGGTAACAAAAAGGGACATTACAAAAAGAGAACCCTTACAGAAGACATGCTTTAAGATATGCAAGCAAGGTTTCAAAAAAAAAGCTCTTGCGAACTTCCAGAAGCCTAGCAGAGGAATGTGGCATCTCACTGATCTCAGTATTTAGAGAACTTTGTATTCTAGGGAATTGACAGTTCATGAGTGACTGCCAGGAGGAAGGAATTTGTAAGCCATAGAGGACATCCAGGCTTCCCAGCAGCACTAGTCATGGATACCCAAGTTTATGAAATGCACATATAAAAGTCAAAATTCCTTTTTAAATATGCCCATCAAATAAAACAAGTAAAGTATTTGTATGAACTCGTGAAGTTTACTTAGGAATGTGAAAAAAGTAAAAGCAATATTACTACTGCTTACCTGTTCACCAATACCAGTATACATGCAGCCCACAACATTATCCAAGAGATTTATATCTAATTTCTGATTGAAATCTAACAGCTTTGATGCTTCTTGTGCAAGAGGGGTGGCCATTCTGGTACAAGTTACTCTGAAAAGAAACAAACAGAAATTTAAACATTTTTAGAGGTTGTCTATTAATGTATATTTATGTCTCCTTACTAAACTACACAATTAGACGTTTACTGTATACAAAAACTTCAAATAAAATGTAAAATTCAAAAATCATTTTCATCCAACTTACTAATGTGACGTCTTACCAACAAAAACAAAAAACCAGGATACTTCAACGTTCACGTACCCTGACAGACCCCTATTTATTTGAAATTTTAGGAAATGCCTGTGAATCCCTAAAAGGGATTCTCCTTAACATTAGACTAGGGCCATATCTAGAGAAATAACAGACATGATTAGGCTACTGAACAGCAAACCTAACACAATTGGAATTTATACCACCCACCCAATTTTAATTTTATTTCAATTAGTCTGGTTGAGGCATATTTGGTCCTCAAACCTGTTTGTGTATAGTAGTATATGTCTGATAGGCTGTGTGTGTAATGGTAATTATTATGGCTCAAGAACTGAGGTAGGTGCTCCAAGACTTCAAATAAATTACCATCCATGCAATTTGCCTGGAGTGAATAGGATTAACTACACTCAGGATTGGCAGTGTGGGATTCAAACTTTGGATCTCTGGATTCGCTGCAGCTACCCTTGCAGTCCTAGTGCCTGACGTAACATGCACAGCTGTGGTGCTGGGTGAATTCTATACCATACTCAATCTCATGTTATGCAGAACTCGTGAGTGTTCTACTGCATAATCCTGATAATACAGAGTGAATTTTATTTGCAGCCAAAAGGACGAGCACATTCTTGGTAATTGCAGGTTCTCTCTCTCTCTCCCCTCTCATTCTCTGCTTGAACAGTTGCTGTTGTCTGAGTTTTCAGTCTTTTGACTGGTTTGATGCAGCTGTTCATGGCCCCCTATCCTGAGCTAATTGTTTCATCTCTACATAGCTACCACACCCTACATCCGAGACAATCTGTTTTACATATTCTAATATTGGTCTACCCCAACAGTTCTTGTCCTCGACCGTTCTTTCCCTAATTAAGTTTGCTATTCCTGAGGTGTCTTAGTTTGTGTCCCACCAACCTCTCTCTTCATTACCATTCGCCAGAAACATCTCTCCTCTCCCACCTGTTTTAATACCTCTTCATTTGTTACTCCATCTACCCATCTGATCATCATTCTCCTGTAAGACCATATTTCAAATGCTTCTATTCTCCTCTTTTCTGCTGTGCCAAAAGTCCAAGTTTCACTTCCATAGAGTGCCTCGCTCCAGACAAAGACTTTCAAAAATGACTTTCTAATACTTAAATCTATATTCGATGTCAACAGATTCCTTTTCTGTAAAAATGCTTTTCTTGCCTGAGCCAACCTATTTTTTTATATACTCTTTGCTTTGTCCATCACTTGTTATTTTGCTTCCTCAGTAGCAGAACTATACAAAGCAACAATAGAAGCCTTGGAAATGTGTGAAAAATTCCTGAAATTACTCAAGAGACTAACTATTAGGCAAGCTTGCACAAATGTCAATTGCAATTTATTGCATATAATATACACCTCGTGGTGTAGTGTTCAGCAATGCTATCTGCTACCCTGGAGGTAGTATTGATTCAGGCAGATGCTCATTTCTTGTTAATAACTACCCTGGAGGTGGTTAATTCTGGTTTGAGGTGCTGGAATGGTACTGCTTACAAGGGATGTCAGTTCCCGAGACTTGCACCAAACTTTATGGCACGTAATAAATAGTTCTTGTTGCAAACTCTCACAGCAAGATTGCTCTGGCATTTACAGTGGGTCAAACAAAAATTGGAATATGACATGTAGTCAAAACCAGAATTAATGCTCAGCATTGCAGCACAGTCTTCACTGCCTCTGTCACTGAAATTGCTTTTGCTACTTGTTCGCACAAATTATCACAATCTAGTTTGGCAGATATTTGTCCAGAAAGTAAGTTTCCCTATTTATTTATTTTTATTTTTAAGAGAGAACATAGTTGTATCCAACACTTTGTCAACAGGTACAGCACAACAATGTGTCAGCTATTTTTCAACATAGGCACCAAACGACTTGAGACACTTGTCATAGTGTGGTATCAACTTTTGTAGTCCTGTGTCATGGAAGTCTGCCGCCTGCGATTGGAACCAGCAAGGGACATTCGTCTACAGCTCTTCGTCAGTGTGATGCTGGCCGGAGAACAGAAATTTCTAGAGGTACAAGAAAAGGTGGAAATTGCTGGGAGCAAGGTGAGGACTGTACGGTAAATGATGAAACAGCTCCCAGCCAAACTTCTGCAGAACAGTTGCTGTCCTGATTTTGCTCCCAGAGATTTCCACCTTTCCTTGCACCTCAAAAATTCCTGGCCTCCGGTCAACATTTTCACACTGACGATGAGCTGAAGACGACTGTCACACGCTGGTTCCATTTACAGGCGGCAGACTTCTATGACACAGGACTACACAAGTTGATACCACACTGTGACAAGTGTCTCAATTCGTTCGGTGCCTATGTTGAAAAATAACTGACACATTGCTGTCCCTGTTCCCAACAGAGATTTGCATTTAACTATGTTCTCTTTTTAGTTATTATACGGAAACTTACTTTCTGGATATTATTCTTAATGACAAATATCTACCAAACTGTCCTTTTCATTTCTAATCTGCTATTGGCCAACAATTGGATCAATTATCATTCAAGATGCATATGATTGGGAAGATGGCACATCCTAGAGGCCTATGTGATGAAAAGATGAGATAAATAAGCACAATAATAACCGACAATACAGTACGATGTATTATTACAGACAACATTACTGACATACTTTGTTTCCCACTGACATACTGTGTTTATATCAATCAAATTGGAGCAGGCGGCTTCAGTGGCCTAGTTGGTAGCATGCTGAGCTTTTATGGCCAAGTTCGTGGGTTCAAACCCGGCCGAATTCGTCGGATTCTTCTAAGAGAGTTAAAAATCCCTTCGGAGGGGAAGTAAAGCCGGCGGGCCCAGGTCATAGATTTATGGCATGTAAAAGAACCTTCCACCAAATGAATTAGCAGTAGCCAAGTTCACAGCTAGGTGTCTTGGACAGTAGCATTTGGTAGCGAAAGTAGGAACTACTTGAAATTATCATCTGCAGTCCTGACTCGAATTTTAAAAAAAACAACAGATACACACTAATACAGTCATCACAATTAACACCGGTTATCAGACAGATTCTACACACGCCCAAAGTACACGGGGCTACATGACCGCATTGTCGCAGCCCCTAAATTAAGGAAACAACCAAATTGGAGCAGGCCATTGTTGTATTCAAATACATTTTTTTTTAAACTGACTGAATTACATTCTAGTCCCAACATTTCTAAAATAGGAATACATGGCATCTTCTATATCAAAGCTGAGGAATAGAACAAAAAGCCTTAGTAGAATTGGCAAACTAGCCTGTGTTGGCATAGCAACAGCCCATTCTCAAATTGAAATAATTGACTGTTTAGCGACACTGGTGGTTTCTTGTAGAACCCTTCTCTTGTTGGAAATTACTTTATACATCAATCAAAGAAACACCGAATTACGAATTATTGAAGCCCGAAATGGTGAAGGTTCACTGGTCATTTGAAATATTTTCAAAAATTAAATCGATTCTAGGTGAACCAATTGCATTAGGATTTCTATCTTTTACAATAACAGTCAGTTGCTAACTCTTCAGTCTGTCAACTTGCTTTTGGCCAATACGATTTGGGGGGATGGTATAATATATATTAAACAAGTAATTCCTTGAAGAACTCAACAGCCTCTTTTCATATATCCTACTTATATTAATTGCCTTTATCAATATAGGGTAAACCATCCTATTGTTGGCACCCCTCCAGTAATTGGCACTGCTTACTACAACTGGGCATAATAAGGTGTATGTCATGATTACAGTCCTGCAAGTTCACTAATTTTGAGCCTCAACACTCCCCATGTAGTATTTCAATTGTTTCTGCCAGTCGGCATTGTTACAATAGACGCTAGCAGCAATCCCACCAGTTACTGCAAACATTGTTTCTCACTGGACAGTTTCCTTAGCGGTAAGTTAAGAACATTATATACGTATGACATTAATTTATTAATATATTAAATAATTATGATCGTTTATGAGTATATGGTACTTTCTTTTGCGAATTGTAGAATACTTTTACGACAACTCAGACCTCCAAACCTCACTCGATGTGCCAATTACTGGTTGATTCCATATTTTGTTTTACTAGCGGACCCGTGCGAGAAATCTCGCATCCTCATAAAGCACACTTTCCCAGATAGGTTTATAATGAGAGACTTAAGGAGAAAGGTTATGTTTTTATTTCAACCAAATGATTATAGAACACTATTTACATTTCAGGACAAAGGAAAAACCTCAGAATGTTAATATGACATGAAACAGGCGTCACAGCGGCCCGTGGACAGCAATTATGGAGCGTATTTTCCTAAATCAACGGCGTTTGCAAATCGCCCACTTCGTACAATTTTTTTAATGTCATTTTTTTTTAGAAATTATACATATTTATGAAATTATAGTGCAATAAGTCACTGCTAATGTCTATTCTCTTTCATTTGAATGCTCATTTGTCACGGTCGGTCACTTGTGAGCGCTATAGGAGGGATGCATACTACTGAAATAATATATATGATGATCATAATATCTGTAGAAATGGGTAGACTATACATTCTGCTATGTGCATTTCGCTTTTTAATGTCTTGAGGCACACGAAACCAATTATTGGCATGGGTGCCAATAACTGGAAAGTGATGTGCCAATAATTGGTCGCATGAGATTGTACTCATTTCTTATATTTTGTTATTGGGCATTAAGCTCTAAAATTTAAAAAATGGGCCCTTGGCGGGCAAACAAGTATAGTGAGGACGATAGAAGAAGAGCCGTTCGAGCAGTGAAAGATGGTATGCCTTTTAAAACAACAGCAAGATCATTCAGAATTCCCAGATCTGCCATACAATTTCGATGTGGTGAAAATGTGTCTAAAACTACACATGGACCTCCCCCAGTTTTAAGTGAATAGGAAGAAAACTCCGTTGTTCAGTATGTATTTTATATATTAATATATTACAATAACTTTTCTTAAAAATGAGCTTAATTTGCATCTGTACATTAGAATTACCACTACCACCATATAGCCCAGGCAAATTAGATCAAAAAAAGGCCGTGCTTCCCGAAAAATCCTCCAAAGCTGGAATGTGATTTAATACCCTTTGGGGTCCCAAATAAGAGTCCTGTGAGTTTGCGACAAATTCTGACTTCTGCTTAGTTTTTGGGAATCAAAAAAACGTGAAATTTTCGCACTTTTTTCAGTTTTTTGCTTATAACTTCTAAACGACGCATTCTACATAACAGTTTTCTCGTAACGTTTTTAAAGAACATTAAATTATGCGTTGAATGGTGTTTAGTCCGTTTAAATCAGCCCAGTCGTTTAGCCGCGATCGATTTCTGAATTTGGGCCATTTTTACCAAATTGCTTAAAAAGTAGGTTCTTTGTTTAGTTTTTCGCTTTCAACTCCTAAACAACGCATCCAATGGAAAATTGTATTCAAACCGTTTTTAAGAGCATGAAATTCTGCGTCGAATGATTTTTAGTTTGTCAAAATTGGCCCAGGTGTTTAGCCACAATCGATTTTTTGAGTTGGGCCATTTATACCATCTCTCATGTCTGATGTAATTTTCTTTTCCAATCATGCAGTTTTCGAAGTGGCAAAGGAGCAAATCCGGGTTGGCCCGGTTCCCCCACTTGGCCTTGACAACCCAAGAGCAGCCACTCCAAAATGATGTTATGTGGTTTCAAAATATAAGAAGACATTTTTATGAATAAAGTTTCATTGAAAGTAACGAAAGATGTATACATAAAGATACATTTACATAAGATGTTTACGTAAACGATAACGATATAAATTAAGTACAGAAAGATGTATTAGTTGTGTACATGAAACATCATAACGTGAAAGATATACAAGGTACTCATGTTGACGATTTCTTTCGCCGTTTAAGAGATAACGGTGTCTCTTCGTCGATCACGTCATCTAGCTCCTCATCCTCGGAATCTTGACAATGAGGATTCATTTCTTGCTCTTCTTCGATGATATCAATCTCCTCGTCACACTGGGTGGGATCCTTGTCTTCAGAGATGGAATTGAGGCATGTGTGCCCTTGGCAGGTCATGCAGATGGTGGTGAATTTTACTCCAGCTTTCCTACAGGAACAAGTTGCTTTGCACCCTTTTTACATTTGCACGATATGAAGTTGAGAAGTTCTTGTGGAGCCGGTGGATCAGTCGTTGTGATGGGAGTTATGCCATTGGTGGTTATTTTCCATTCCCATCTCTCTGGATCTAGTACATTACTCCTCCATACCTGCACCTGTAAATAAGCTCTGAAGGAGTGCTGGCGAGCAGCCGCTTCTGTAGGAGGCAAGGAATCCAGGTTGACATTCTGTTATGAAAGCGACCTCTGGAAGAGGTCAAACATCACTTGATTGAGGGACTTAACTGCTGCCACCCGTGTACAGGTTTTTTTTACGATGTGAACACCTGCATTTGCAACTTGGTCAGGGGTTGAGGTCGGGTCAAGAAAAATAGAGGCCTGATGAAAGAGGTTTTGGTCTGCCATGAATTCCTTGATACATTTTATTTTCCCCTGGCGGAAAAATGAGGATGTGGTGTCGCACCCCGTGAAGGCATGGAGAAACAGGGTATGCTTCCTCATGTCTTCAGGCAGCTGGCAATTGCTCGGACTGTAACGACAGTTTTCTGGTTCTGTTTTCCGGGTTTGATGAGGAACACGTTGGAGATGGGCTCTTCAAAGACAGCAACATGGAAAGTGAGCATGACCAATAGATCGGTGTCCTCCCCCACTATGAAAACATTGCCTCCTTCCATAGACATCTCGATGGCTGTGCTCACAATCAGATAATCTGCATCTTCAACGGCTTGTTTCACGTGAATGCCCTCGTCCATCAGTTTGCTTGTTAGCATCGATATGAGACGTTTCTTGTTGTGATCATTCAACAAGAAACGATCTTTGGGCATTGTGGCCTTGGTATTTTCCTGGAATATAACCGACGAAAATGACATAACACGGGTTCTACGCGCTCTTTGAGCTGACTTTATACTCTTCTCGGCCACATCCTCTGTGTACCCATCGAAAACTATGGTGATACTGTCAGACTTGTAGTTGGATTTCACGTAATTTAAGTACTTCTGAATGATATTGGAAAACTGTTCTCTGCTGTTCCGCATAACTCTGTGCAGGAGGAAACCACCATCCACTACGTAGTCTGCATTCACAGTGAGAAATACTTTGACTGGAGTGAATAGCTTGTTCAGTTCTGATTTTCTACTCTTCCGCATCATGCCATCATCATCAAACAGTGAGAGTGGGTACGGGGCCAATTCGAATTCAAAGTACGATTCAAGCTGAAGCTGGGATTTCATGTGAAATGGAATGCGGCGGAAAATCATATCCAGACTGATGGGGACTGATTCTCCGTTGATCATTGCTGTAGCCTTCACGGCTCGTAGAGACACCACTCGGTTTTTCTTTCTTTGAAGTTTTTCCCTTCAATGGTTTTCAAACTGGCTGTGCCCTTTTCTATAGTTGTTTCACCCCCCTGCCGAACACTGATTGCACTGGTATAAACTGAAGAAGGGAGAGGTTGTCAAGGCCAAGTGGGAGAACCGGGCCAACCCGGATTTGCTTCTTTGCCACTTCGAAAACTCCACGATTGGAAAAGAAAATTACATGAGACATGAGAGATGGCATAAATGGCCCAACACAAAAAAAATCGATTGCGGCTAACCAGCCGGGCCGATTTTGACAAACTAAAAACCATTCAACGCAGAATTTAATGCTCTTAAATCCGCTTTGAATACAATTTTCTATAGGATGCGTTGTTTAGGAGTTTAAAGCGAAAAACTAAACAAAGAATCAACTTTTTAACCAATTTGGTAAAATTGGCCCAAATTCAGGAATCGATTGCGGCTAAACGACTGGGCTGATTTAGACAGAATAAAAACCATTCAACGAAGAATTTAATGTTCTTTAAAATCATTACGAGGAAACTTTTCTGTAGAATGCGTCGTTTAGAAGTTATAAGCAAAAAACTGAAAAAAGAAGTGTGAAAATTTCACAGGTTTTTGACTCCCAAAAATTAAGCAGAAGTCAGAATCCGCCGCAAACTCACAGGACTCTTATTTGGGACCCCCAAACGGTATTAAAACACATTCCAGCTTTGGACGATTTTTTGGGAAGCATATGTCTAATTTGCCTGGGCTAATATATTTTATGATGCTGATTTTTCAAATAGACGCTTGAGACGTATTGGTCATCAGTGCTGTTTACTTGGGGTCGGGTGATATATAAGTGTATCCAGGTAGTGATTACATTTGTTTAATTTGAAAATAAAGTAGAATATAGGCTCAGCTGACAATAAATTTTGAATTAGTCTTTTTTCCAGGTGGATTTATGAATGTTCTCGGAAGGGATTTCCAAGAAGAAAAGAAGACATTCAAATTACTTATAAGGAATTTCTTGAAAAGAATCCCAGAACAAATCCTTTTAAAGTGAACATGTCTAGTAATAAATGGTACCTTGGCTTTCTACGTCGACATCCTAATATTTCTTGTAGAACGCCTGAAGGAGTGGCAGCTGCTAGTGCTTGCGTTGCAAAAGAAGATGTTGAGGGATGGTTCAGTTCAGTTTAGGATATCCTTCAAGAAGAGATTGTGTTTCATATTCTTTCAGATCCCAAAAGAGTATGGTGATTAAAGTAACTTCATGTTGCATACCTGCCAACCTCTCAAAATGAAAAATCGGGAGATTCGACGCGGCGGCGGAGGGGGAAGAGCGGGGGGGGGGGGGGGGGGGGGGTGCAACATAATACATACACAAGCTAAGACATTACAGCAAATATATAAGTTACACTATTAAACTGTACATGACTAATATGATATGACATCCCAGTTTACAAATGTACTTGAGTAATTTTAAATTCTAACTAGTCTATCAAGCAAGCATACATACCTTTCTTTCGACCACACTCAGGCATACAAAACTAGTGACGTATCGAAGATCATATTATTGGTCGTTGTTGCAGGTGACTGTGGCTGATTTTGCCCTCTACAAAAAGGTCTTGCTATATTCTTGCTCAAAACACTTCCCTTTCTGAAGAGACTTCAGAGTTATAAGTTTGTCCAAAGTCTTGTCGGAGAGAGATGACCTGAACTGCGTTCTTTTTTTTCTGACAAGACTGAACATCCTCTCACACTCGGCATTACTTTGCGGAATGGTCAGAATGGAAAGCATAACTTTAGACAATTTGTCATACTTGAGTACCCCACCACTACATTTCATTTGGCCTACCAGTGCCCACTTCACATCAATTCTCTCTTCTTCCTCAATAGATGTTACATCTTCAAGTTGGAAGTTAAAGAATTGGGAATGCACATTTCTGCAAGGATGGCCGATGTTTCAGTTCTGGCTGAGCCATATCTCCCGGCAAATTTTGAGTCTGGGAGCATCTTCCTAAATAAAGGACCAGCATGATCGAAACAATTGACAGGGAGGTTATGTTCAATAATAAACGATGTGAACAATACTTCTGCACGTGTTATACTGTCAGTGTCTTCCTCCTTACACTTGAAATTATCAAGTTTCTTGTTTTTTTCCAACACATTGTACATTGTCTTTATGTTTCTTTGAGCGCACATGTTTTGAAATGTCCCCCTTTCCACCATGCGAGATGCTGAAATCACACCTACAGACACTACAAAATGCAAATATTGCGCCTCTTCTTGACTCAGTTGGGTGCGGAAAGTTATCTTTGTGCACACTTTTAAATGTCACATCATATTTCTTCGCCATATTACCGAGGAACAGACGCAATCACTCAGATCGAAAAATCACAATAGCCTACCGGCATATTATCGCCAACAACATCTAACAAAGTTATACACAAATCATATGTCACGTGTGAAAGAGATACAATATTCCGCAGCGTACAACAAACTACCTTTCACCCACAGGTCGTTATGCAAAACATCTAGGAACAAGCGCTGAATTAACCATCGACTATTTCAAACAAAGACGTATTCGAAGCTAACTTTTTATAACAGCAGGACGCGACGCGGGACTCGGGAGTCGGGAGTTGTCGATTATCGATACAGAGCAAAACTGTGGTATCGAGATATAACTTCAAAACACGTAAAATCGATCCGTTCGATAGACGATTGGAGTGTCATCTCGCACATTCAATCCGAAATTACGCGTGGAAATTTTGAAAAATCGGGAGATTTAATACGTTAAGCGGGAGGGCGGGAGAAATGGTCTGAAATCGGGAGTCTCCCGCCTAAATCGGGAGAGTTGGCAGGTATGATGTGTCCCAAGAAGAATTTTGTTCTAGCACCTTCAGGTAGTAAGAATGTGTACGAAGTTGAACTTAGCCAGGACAAGTCAACTCTAACAGTAATGTGCACCTTTTTTTTTTTTTTTTGCCACGGGGATAATGTGTCTACCCATGATCAAAATTATATCCACTACAGAGGATTCCACTAGAGATTGTCCGTAGAATTCCATAAAAATGCGGTGCCGAATGCAGCGATAACGGCTGGATGAAATCCGAATTCTTCTTTGAGTACATAGGGCAAGTCCTTATATTGTAGAAAATAACATACCATTGCCCGTCATTTTATTTGTATACGGACATAAAACTCATCTCACCTACCACCTCAGTGAGCTGTGCAAGGAGCTGATGTTGCAGCATTTAAGCCTATTAAAGGAAAGTGAAATGGAGCTGTCCTTTCTTGGCGAACCGAGAATCCAAATATGACAGTCACCCAGGAGGATTTTGCTTCTATTTTGAAAGAATGTTTATGAAGCTCCTCTCAAAAATGGCCTAAGGGCAATGGGCCTTTGTCCTTGGAATGTTGATGCAGTGGATGTTTCTAAATGTCTTTGGAAACGTGCTTCCACTGCCAGATCAAATACCACTCCACCACCTTACACTCATTCTCTTCGGTATGATGAGTTCTGCAAAATTGTAGGAGAGAAGAGCATTGATGATTTTACCAAAACGAAGGAACTTTTGGGGCAGGAAAAAATGGAAAGGACTTCGTCATCCTGTACAGACTTTGGGAAAATTTCCACCGGAAGGATGGTGGGAAACATGAAATCAGCACCTAGGTCGATGATCAAAATGTTAACAGGGAGTCAGATGAACATGATGTGGTTCTAAACAGTCCCCAGATTGAACCACAACATGAAGCAAGTAATAGAATGAACCTAGATTCCCAGGACAGTCCTTCAGAAAGCCCTCTGACTACAAAACAGTACCCTGTAGGTGACCACTTTTGTTGAATGATAACAAAAATGTAACCAACATTACTCCAACTAAATCTGGTCCCTTGCATGGCCAGAAACCCCCAAAAGAAAAGGAAAAAGAATCACGGTCAAAATTACTTTTGTGTTAACATCAGAAAAATGGAACAGAGGAAACTTAAAAGAGAAGAAAATAAGTTTTTAAAACAAGCTTCCCTAAACTCTGGCAAAAGGCTCTCTGAGAAAGGAAGTTCCAGTAATAGAAATCCCAAAATAGCTAAGACTAGTTTATTTCCATTGGATGATAATCAACCTTCCACTAGTTACAACAAAAGACCAGACGTTTCTGAAGGAACTTGTGGTAAAGATACCTATGGAATATGCTTCAAATGTACTTGCTCTGTGGAAGCTTCTAAGGGATTTGAAGGCAATAGTTGCGAACGACTCTACCACCAAAAATGCATTCCATAGGATCATAAAATTCATAATCCAGATGATTCTGATGAAGACCGTTTCGTGTGCTAGTGTGTTTTGCAATCCAGAATGACTGATGACTATGATTCATTTCAAATAGCAACACGTCACACTACAAAATAGTCTTCATTCCTTTAAAGTCTACTTTACCACACCTGCATGACAAAAAGAATTGCCACATTGCTGACGATTATGAAGAAGGTATTTCCTCTGCTATGTGTTTCATTATATCAACTACTCCATTGATGACTCTAGTTAGTTGGTTATTGCTGTTTTCAGGGGTGGGACTACGACGTCATCTGTCCCTGAATTGATGACTCTAATGACCTATTCGATAGAGAAGGGATCCCATTAAAAATTGAAATTGTTATCGATGTGGTCTATTTTGTCTTTATAGCTTATTATTTTATAGGATTACATTTAAAGTCGTTACTTTGATCATAAATAATTTTATAAAACCTGCATTTCATTGTGTAAGACCATGACACTGTTACATTGAAATATTAATTTATATGGTGCTCTACAACTCATCAGAATCTCATATTGTACCAGTGTCAATAACTGGAAAATATTTGCCAATTACTGGTATTTTTTAACCTGTTATTTCAAAAATTAATTGAGAGTATAGTTTTGAGTATAAAATCCTGGTAAGTATTCAAACACATACTCACACATCTCAGAATGTTACAGCAGTCCCGAGGTAAGCATAAGATGGAAACTCTGTGAGCAAGAATAATTAATATAGAAGAGTGTGCTTAAAGTGCCAATAACTGGGTGATTACCCCTACAAAATTTCAGTTAGATTGCTCTAAAATTCGTAGATATTGCGAAACGTCTAAATATTTCAGATGGTCGCCATGCCGGATTTTTATATATGCAGGCCATGTACTATTAGATGAAGAATAATACATACAGTGGTGGAAATATTTATTGCATCACCTTCTAAAATTGACATTTTTTAAAATAATAATTGAATAACTGACCTAAATTGGCCTGAATTCCCTCTACTTCTATCAGAAATGAATATACGCAGTAATGTTTGTCAATTTTATTTTATTCTCTATTTTTGTTTGTATAAAAAGTTTTTTTTTAAATAATTTAACACTTTCTTGAAAAATGGGAGTAGGAGGATATGTCAGCTATTCTGTTTGTCCTTCTGAAATATGAATACTAATGTTGAAACAAACCCTGCGTATTAATGTTGTAACATGACACTGATAAATTCTAGTGTTTGTTTATACACAATTGCCTTATATGAATGCACTGTTGCCATTTAATACTTTGTTGCTCCACCGCGCGCCTTAATCACCCCTTGGCATCGTGAAGGCATTGAAAGAATTAACTTTTTACAGTACTTCTCACTCAGTTCATGAAACCACACACGAACAAGGCCCTCCAACAGTTCCCGTTTATTTCGTGCCATCTTTTTGGTGATAACATTGCCCATAACCTTCCAACAGTTCTCAATAGGATTGAGATCTGGGCTGTTTCCAGGGCACTCTAACACTTGAACCCCATTTTGTCGAAGGAAGGATTTTACCTGAATTGTAAAAATATGTGATAATTAACCAAGAATGGCATCAGCTTCATGCTTGGTATAATTATTAATCATAGGAATCACCTTCAAAGCTCTATAGCAAGGAGCGGAGTCATCCTGAAAAATGCATCTGGAAACACCTCCAAACTGGTCTCTTATTGTGGACATAAGCTTCCTTTCAAGGATGCTTATATAGACATCCGCGGTGACAGTGCCATTTATGAAGTTCAGACGAACTACTCTGTGATTAGAAATGCCCCCCCTCCCCCGAGACCATCTGTCCTTGTGGGTGTTTGACAGTATGTGTTATACATGATGGTAAAAATTCTTCACCTTTTCTTCGATGCACAAACACTCTTCCATCTGAGTCATGCAGATTAAATTTGGACTGGTCTGAAAAGATTACTCTGTTCCACGTCTCTGGTGTCCATGTCACATGTGCTTTTGCCCATTTTAGCCGCTGTTGTCACAGTTTCTTGGGCAATAAAGGCTTCTTTTTAGGTCGACGGGCTGAGAGTCCAGCTTTCAGTAGTCTATTTCATACAGTTCTACTGATTACTGAGATGACGCACATTTCTTCCCAGTCTCGCTTTAGTTCAGTTGATGACTTGTGACGATCTTTGGGCGAAAGCCTTTTCAATATCCTGTCCTGTTTGGCAGTAGACGCCCTTCTTCGACCTCTTCCTTTCTCTCGACAAATATTTCCTTCCTCCCTGTATTTTTTCAGTAACCTTGAAATTAAAACCTGTCTTAGAGGCTATCTCTCTGGTGCCGAGAGACCATCAGACGAATAAGCAACTAGAGCAGCTTTCTTTTCTGGCGTTAATTCAACTGACCTGCCCATCTTCTCACTGCAAAGTCTCAACTCTAAATGACTGTATAAACACTGGCATCATTGTAAAAACAAACGACAACAACAAATAGTTGTGTATTGTTGAAAGAAATGTGAGAAGAAGTCAAACTATCAAGGCAACAATGTGTCTACAATGTTTGACAACGATTAGACTGGTATAACCTGAAGCAAACAGCTGTAAAAGACAAAATTACGAAGTAATTAATGGTGATGCAATAAATATTTCCACCACTGTATGTGTATTATTCAAATTTCAATCGCATGATTAGGACACAAGAAATAAAAACGAGATTTTAAAAATTCGCACAGCCGCTATCTTGGAGTTATGAAAACAATTGAAATAAATTAGATGTCAGTGGATTAAAATTAGTATAAGTATTTACCGTACCAAGTTTCACTGCGCCCGAATGGTTAAATTGCGGCAAAAGTCTATTTAAATGTTTCAAATTCGCTTCGCCGACAAGCTGGTTATATACGTAACAGGTTTTTGAAAGTCACTTAGGGGAACTTCAATTAGTTCCCTTTATCACTGTACAAAATTTCAGGGTGATATCAGTAATAGTTTCGGAGATATAGAATGCCGGTGAAATATTTCGCATTGCCGCAATGTTGGATTGGTGAGATGTAATAAAATTATTTAGTGAGGTTATCGATGTTATATGATGTTTAACACCAATAAGTGGGCTGAGGAAGAAAACATTGTGTGTTTTCGAAACATGTACCTATAGAATTTTTATGTAAGTAAAAAGTATTGATTTGGCGAGAAATTTATGTTATACTTCAAGTTGAGGGTCAAGTCGGAGTCGGTCGAAATAATGCTATGTCCTTACCAAGTTTCATTGAAATAATTCCAGCCGTATAATTTTATTAGGGAGACACACGCGCGCGCGCGCGCGCGCGCGCACACACACACACGCACGGACACAAGGTGATCTCATAAGTCTTTTTTTTTCTTTCCCAGAAATGAAAATAGGCTAAAATCCTGAAAAAAAATACATGGTACTATTCACTGAATACTGTAGGTAACAATAGATACAGTAAATACTGCCTGTCTAATATCATACTGTATTGGTACAGTATATGGATGCAAAGGCATAGTCGGGTGAATAAACCTGGATAAAGTGTATTGTAGCAGCTCTAATTGTAGCGATGAATCAAGAGTGGATTCAACACCACACCCAGAACAGCAGTTTCTCTCCTTCCTAGCAACAACCTGAACTAGCACAGAGCTCAACTGTCAGGTGCTTTTGAGGAAGGTTCATATAATCACATCAGAACACATATTCACAATACCAAAGCTTGAACACAATATGTATTTACAAAAATTTGGTGAAAATATGACCTAAATTTTCATAATTATAGCTTGCATACAAATTTAGTGTTTTTCACCATCGTTCTGGGGAAATTAATTTATAATGATTGCTTCTCTGAAATGCTAGATAATTAGTTGGTTGGACCCTCAGTTTAGGGGCTGTGACAATGCAGTCATGTAGCCCCATGTGCTTTGGGTGTGTGTAGAATCAGGCTGTATTTGTGTGTGTTACCTGTAATTCAGGTAAGGACTGGAGACTATCAATTTTCAAGTAGTTCCTACTTGTGCTACCAAATGCTACCGTCAACAGCACCTAGCTGTCAACTTGGTTACTAGATGCCCCCACAACCAGACCCTGGCTTTATAATTAATTCACAATAAAGAGAGGTTAAATTCTAATTTTAAAGGTCTTAAATGAAGTTAGAGGTAGATAAGTTCCCAGCCAAGACTGAATTCTAAATTCCTTCATTCAGTAATCCAATGCCCATTAAATTCTAGTATCATTTCAACAGCAAAATCACATTTTTCATAGTATCGTATGAAAACTGTCCACCCAATTATTTTGAGATACCTAGACTTCACAATGCTTTTTAATAAATCCATTGTTTAATGAGGTTTTTAAAACCAAGATATTTTGCTATCTTTACAGCTATTCTTGAAACATCAAGATGCATTCAAACCTCAGTGCTCTACTACGAAAACTATGCTCCTCTAATCACCCTGTGGTTAATAAAAATGTGATTTTCATTCCTCACTCCTCAGACCCTTTAGAATTTCGGTAAGGTGTCACAACAACATTGATCATTGATCGTAGAATCAATCGGTAGCCACTCCTACAATGCAGGTCCATTGGCATCGAAGAACACTGGGGGCTTTCCTTCTTTGGTCTTGGTGATAAGAGTTGTCTCCATTCCTGGCTCATCCTACCCATAGCCAGCTAAGAATTATGAAGCCAGATTTTATCACCAATCACAATTTGTTCCAAGAAACTCCCATATTGTCCAAGATAACCCTGGACATTCCCCTGTGCATGGCTCTCGATTCATTATGATATGTGATAAACATCACATTGATCTATTGTGGATCTGTGCTGATTTTGGTAACTAAATATAACCTAAAACTCATCCATTTTTAGTACCAAAATAGTACTTTATACAATCAAAAAGACAAAACTTTGCATTTCCAATGATAAATATAAACTTCCTCAGATCATTGAAGGAAAAATTTATGGTAGGAGAGGCCGGAGAAGGAGGAGAATATCTTGAATAAAGTATGGAATCAACACTCTGGCGCAGCGGCTTCGGTGGCGTAGTTGGTAGCATGCTGAGCTTCTATGCCCAAGATAGCGGGTTCAAACCCGGCCGAAGCCGTCGGATTTTTTAAGAGCGTTAAAATCCCTCAGTATGCCTTCCTTCGGAGGGGAAGTAAAGCCGGCGGTCCCATGTCATAGATTTATGGCATGTTAAAGATCTTTCCACTAATTACACCTGTGTGAAACTAAATTGGATAGGTTAAGAATGTAAACAACGCTCTTAGGTTGCTACGTTCGTTGCCAAGAGCCGACTGCGGTGGCGTCTAGTAGCTAGTTCTGAACTAGGCCTAGTAGTCGTTGACGGTGGCGTTTGGCGGCCAAAGTAGGAACTATTTGAAAATTCAAAGTTGCAGTCCCTACTTGAATTAAAAAACAGATACACACACTAATACAGTCATCACAATTAACACCGGTTATCAGACAAATTCTACACACACCCAAAGTACACGGGGCTACATGACCGCGTTGTCGCAGCCCCTAAACTAAGGAACCAACCACCAACCAACACTCTGGCACTATTCTGAGTCACCAAAAATAGCCCTGATGACAGCCAACATCCAATGAGAATACGGCACAAAAAGTAGTAGCCCTTACTCAGCTAAATCATCAAATTATGATAATCACTAGAAAAGATCAAATCTCACATTTAAACAGTTGCTATTAGTCATAAATATTTTGATGCTAAAAGGTTATATTTAGTTTCAGATCGTTGCCAGGATACCCATTCCGAACAAATTTTCCGATCCCTCAGTTTCCTGTGCACAATGTTGTGTATGGATCTGATTCTCAGGTTCAGAACTGTTGCCAGCTTTTATAATTATATTCAAAGGCAACTGTCCACAGGCAAAAAGTCATAGAAGAGCAATCATGCATACTATACACATTTAAACTCAGCACACCAGTTGAACACAGTGCTTTGTTTCAAATAAGCACATCTTGTACAGTTAGGTGTACGAGAGGGCCAAGAGCCCCTAACTTAGCAACAATGAAGGCATCACTAAAATAAATATTTTTCTTTGAAAGATGCTCTGTATATCTACAGGCCATGAGATTCAATACCCAAGGATCATCATCTGTGGTTTAACAAGAAATTGTGCTTACATGTTCTTTAAATTCATAGAAAGCTGTTGATAACTGAAAAATTTAGTTGATATTTCAAAATATTACCTTGTTAAAACATTTTATTCCTCAAAATTTTGTGGTATTGGAGTACATGAAATTGTGCTCATAATAGCAACCATTATGAAAATGTATTGAAGACGTATTTCTCCATTTACATAACAATCAACAGGCTATAATCACTTCAAAAGTGTCTTCCTTTTCATATTCACTTTCTTTCAAAAATTGACTTTTAGACAAAAGGAAGGAAGCTTTTAATTTTAAATGACAGTTAATCATGCAATCATAAGCCCCTCCTTTTTACGTGGAATCCAAACCACAGGATAAGGCATTTCACTTCGAAAATCTCACACACATTGACCGGGAATCGAACAGAGACCTCAGGGGCAAAAGCCAAAAATACTAGCCACTGCACTATGAAGCGGACACTGCTGATGCCATTAGTCGACTGGTTTGATGCAGCACTCTATGCCTCCCTCTCCTGAGCTAATCGTTTCATCTCAACGTTGCTACTTTGGGGCAGATGATCTCGCTGTTCCGCCCCTTAAAAACTCAATAACTAACTACATAGCTACCACACCTTACATCCGAGGCAATCTGTTTAACATATTCTAACCATGGCCTACCCCTACAGTTCGTTGTCCTCGACCCTTCCTTCCATAACTAAGTTTGCTATTCCTGGGTGTCTTAGTATGTCAATGTGTCATACCAACCTATCTCTTCTCTTTATTCATGGCTTCACTGGATGCGATACCACTTCTACCATTTTTGGGAAAAGTAAAGCAACCATATTCAAATGTTTCGAGCGGTATCCTAATGAAACCAAAACATCACTGTAGTTGTTTATGGCTCCAAATGAGACATTGCTGAATCTGGGGAACAAATGTTCCTACTGATGTATCAGACCACTCCAAGAGCATGACCTCAAACATCACATTTTTTAATGCAAGTACTAACATCGTTGAAACATGCTGTTTGATAAATAAATATTCTATTCTATTCACAGGTATATGTGATTTATCAAATCATCACCCAAGATGATAGCAAACTCGTCTTCATTGCCACCTACAAAAGATCTCTGCACGAGTGATAATAGAGTGTTTCTACAGGTTCAACAGTGGTTTGGAAACCAATCTCTCGAACCGGAACGTTGGGGTTGGACATGAGATGGTGGATATCTGACTCCTATTAAGACCAAGGCCCCTATTGCATCCGAGAGCATGCTCAATTCTATATTTTGTAGTTGTGCCACAGGATGCGGTATGAGATACGGGCATCCACTGCTCACCTGTCTGCGGCAATTGCCAAGGCGCTTGCGCTAATAGTGCTCCCATTCAATTGGAGACTGAAGAGTTGGACAGTGAGGAGTATGAAATGTTTGATAGTCAATAAAAACAATTTCAATGTAATTTTTGTTTGGGTTGTTATTTGTTATTTACATCTCATTCCTAGGGGGTCACTTTTCTAACTAGTGATCTTCTTGTACCTTGATATATAGGTTCCGACATACATTTACAGTGGATACCGCTAATTGGGGACACATCAGGTGGAACCCTTGATATCCACGCGATTCATTATACCCGCTTGAACATACAAAATGTGCTAGGTATAGTGTTTGACACTAACTTATCACCCACATTACTTCCAGCAGAAAAATGCAGGCATTTGAAACATATCAAGTATCCCACCCCCTCCACCCTAAAGCAGTCAGTAATTTATGAAAATTTTAAACAATATGATTAACATATTCAATTTTTTCTTTCTCCAACAAATTAATTTATTTTTATTACAAGAGGGTAACAGTGGCATTAGCTGAAAAATGAAATAAGAAAGGTCACTTATAACTTATCATTCTTTTTAAGAATATATCCAACAAACAAGTAGTTCCGTGACGAACTAAAGAGCCTACTTTTCTTAAAATTTACGATTCATGCCAATCTATATAGACCTATCTAGAATAATGACGAAATCAAATTGTAATACTAACATTTCTAAGTACTGCAGTTTGAAATACACCTGAAATCATCTTTGCATTTTCCCATTTATGTGTAGTCTGCCTTTCTGCAATGATTTCTCCACTTCAATCGATCCATAGCGTCCCGGGGGCGGAGTTTAGCGAGCCGCATGTCATCTCTCACCCTATCCAACCAGCGTGTTTGAGGTCGCCCTCAAGGTCCTCCACATTCAGTTGAAGGGCAGTCTTAGCAACTGAGGTTTCACTGCTACGGAGCACATGTCCATACCACCGCAGACGTGATTCACGCATTTTCTCTGTGATTGGGGCAACCTCGAAATCCTTCCGCACAGTATCATTCCTAATAAGGTCCAGTCGAGTCAAACCATTGGACCACCGCAACATCTTCATTTCCATTGCATGAAGCGCCTGTTCGTGCTTCGATGTTGTAGGCCAGCATTCAGATCCATAAAGGGCCACCGGTCTAATCACTGTGCGATATACTTTAGATTTTAGATGCAATGCAATTTTCTTATCGCATAGTACTCCAGTAACTTGGCACCATTTCATCCATGCGGCAGTGACTCTTGTTTTGACATCAAGAATCGTGCTACAGTCTGAGGTGATGCATGACCCAAGACATTTGAATTGGGTCACTTTATTAAGTTTAACCTCACCAACAGTGATCGTGCCATCAGTTTGGTCACCGCATTCCAGGTATTCAGTCTTCTTCAGGTTCAATTTCATCCCTAATTCTTCAAGACGCATCTTCCACTCGAAATACACCTTAAATAGTGTAGCCTAATACAGTAACTTACTACATGTGGCAGCCCTGGAGACTCTGAATATAATCTTAGTTCCATCTCATAAAGTATAGAATGCCCATACAAAATGAGGTTAAAGTCTAATGAATAGTATGGACCTTACATGCTGTTTTATATTGGACTTATCAGTGCGCGTAAAATCATGTTGGGAACAATGTCGTGTATGTGATGCTCAGAATTAATCCAAAATATTACGATCTATTACAGTTTCAATTTTGGATAAAATCCATTTGTTAGTATAGAAGTTACATGTAATTAAAAATTGAAACTATCAGAAACCTTAGAATCATGTTGGTAGCACTGAAGTATATTAGTTACTCCAAATTAATCTAGAATGTCAGGTACTATACGTGTGCAAAGTTTAGAGCTGATGGCTGATATATTGATATTAGGATTAAACAAATAGAGCATTTATTAGCAGTTGGTAGCCCTGCTGTTGCTTACGAATACGCATAGTCATAACTGTTAAGGTACACGAAGCACATACGAAGTTTGGTTGCCATCCATTTATAGCCCAGGCATATTAAGTTTTAACCTCAAAAAAAATAATGTAAAGCTGAAATTTGGTGTAGATGTACCCTAGTAACAAATCCTGAAAAGTCCCCTTCTCTGCGTTGTCCGAGTCATAGTTTTTGGAGAGTTGAAAAGGGCTTAAATGGGGCCTAAGTGCCAAAAACAGCATTTTTGCTTCCTGCATTCAAAATATTGATCCAAAATCAGTTCTAATGAGCTTTGATAGTAATAAGAGAAGGACTGCGTTAAATATAACACTCTTATTGGTCGTAATTATTGCCATATACTTAAGCAGATGAGTAATCAAACATTTTTAGCTCAACTTTTCTCACGAAAATTTAGCTAATTTGTCATTAGCCGGGACTTATCGTGTAAGCTGCTGCTGATAGCGACTACAGACCCCAAATAAAAGTTGTAAATCACACTTGTAGCTTTAAAACAATACATTGCCCATGTCCATCCGACAAACAGCAGCAGAGATACAGTTACAAATATAAAAGTGCAAGTGTGGCAGTCGCTTTCCGAACGAACGCCCATTTACGCTGGTGTGCTCCATCTATTCACCTTTGCTGACACCATTTTGTATCTTTGCTCAAGAGCTTTTATGATGGTATTCCTTTGAATCCAGGTAAAATAGCAGAAACAGTTTGCATAGAACAAAACGAGTTTAATGCAGTTAGCAGTTAAACGTACATTCATAATATGCATAATGCAAATAATAACAAAACAAAGCTTAAAAAGCTTTCTTTAGACAAAGAACACTTGCAAAACAAAGCTTACATCGGACTCAATCGTCCTCCTCATCGTCTTGAGTCATCAAATGTGACGTTGCCACACGCTTTTCCACTGCAGTGTCCACGCATTAAGGAGTATTCTAAACCGGAACGTACACACTCACACCGGCTGCCACAAGACATCTTGCAGTTGCAGGACACCAAATTGAGGAGATGATCTGGAGCATCTGGAAGATGAGTTGTCACTGGTACTAAAGCTGAGTGTTGGATTTTCCATTCCCATTGGGTCGGGTCCAAAGAAAATCTTAACCATTCCTGAACTTGCAAATATACCCGCAGTGAATGTTGTTTGCATGCCGCCGAAGTCGGCAGAAGTGAAGCCAGCTGAAATGATGCTGTGACCGGATATTTGGCAATTTTTAGGCTGTATTTCACTACCCGAAGTTCGTCGAGGCTTTTGCACTCCAATTTGGCACTATCGTAGAGACAAATGGCGAACTTCTCTCCAGCTGATATTATGGCCTTTTCATCTCGAGCCGTAGAGACGAATACCTTCATTTCCTCGCGTAAAGATGCGGAATCCTTCAATATTTTCCAGGCTTGCTCTTTGATGTACTCTACCCACAGCTTTCCTGTGCGAGATTTCTGGCTCATTGAAGAAAATGAGTCATGAAGCGACTCTTTGAGACGTTGAAGGCAAGGATATGATAGCAAGTCGGTGCCTTCATGGAATGCGGTAAAAAGCGCCTGTATTTCGTCCTTGTCATCCTTCAGCCCGTCGTTCATGTTCAGTAACATTGTCCCGACAGCCTATTTTGTCAGAAAATGCGCTCTGTGGGCCCTAGAACATGCACAGATTCGCGTTATTGATACATTTGAAATTGAAGGCATAACGTAATCATTAATCGCGAGCTAATTGCAAGCCTACCTAGAATATGCGTGTCCAGACATCATGTGAGTCACTGACGATTTAGCGTATATTTCCACCCAGAGCTCCTCCAAACCGCATCCATTCATCACGTAGCCGATTGCCCCAAGAAACGACATCAGAAGGTGAAATCCGCCTAGACGAACAACCACGTTTTTTAGTTCCTCTGAAGTGTCCGATGCGACTATCTCTGCAACTTTCGCGTATAGGGTCTGGTCAAAGGTTACGAAACAAGTGCTTTCTTTCAGTTCTGCGCACTCTCTTGCGGCAAACTTCAACGCGGAATATATATAGTTGATGGATAGCTCGGTTCCAAAATAATGAACGGTAAGGCATCAAATATATATTTTCAAAAGAAAAATATGTATTGTCTGTTGAGCCATTATATATTTAAACACAAATTGTGCTAAATGTTCCGGCATAACTCAACAAAATGACAGTGTTTCGCCCCGGTGTGCGATTGGGCTCTTCAGTTGGTTAAAGCACACCTCACCAAGACACTGTCTAGTACACACTGGGAAGGCCATTGCAAGACGTATTTGATATGTGTATCCACGTCACGAGCAAAGCCAGTGCACTATGGGAGTCGAAACTCCACTCCAAAGCAATTATAGCCTTACCTTGGCATTGAATATATATCAAATACGTCTTGCAATGGCCTTTCCAGTGTGTACTAGACAGTGTCTTGGTGAGGTGTGCTTTAACCCTAGAACTGCTGCAGGTTTATCCGTCAAATGCTGCAGTAAATTCCCATAAAGTACACACTAAAGGAATTTGGTATCTGTAAGCATACTGTGTTCATAAATATGACTTATCATACACCAATATAAAGCTGAAAGACTGTTCTATATTATATTGATATAGGTGAATCATTCAGACTCGTCACTTTGAATTAATCATAAAAAGTATTTTATAAAAAATAAAAAAATAAAAAATTATTTACTTTTCTGCTCTAGAAAACCATATTGACGAGTTGATTGTTCGTCAGAGACATCATAAATGAAAAGTTCATAGTTTTTTGTTACTAATTCAAGAACCAGTTACAAATAATTCCTGTTATTTACTAAAAAGAAAATTATTTTTACAAAAATATGACATTTCTCTATTTTGAAGTACATAATCAGCGCGCGATTACGGTGAGGCAAGTTCACAGGACCAGGATGATGAACGATAAACTGTACATTTTTACCTGGAAAGCCACTTTCTTCGGGTTGAATATCAGTCTAGTTCACACTTTCCCCTTCACGGCTAACATTAGGCATGTGTAAGGGTCTGTCGGAACATGATAAACATCGCTTGCATTGATGGGGATTTCCATAACGTGCGTGACATCCTGTTCGCCGGTATCACTGCCACTACTTTCACCATCTTCATTTTCATACGAATCCACACAATAATCACTGTCATCGTCTATACTATCACACGAATTGTCAAAAATCAAGTGCTCAATTTCTGAATCGTCTACATAGTTGGCGGCCATTTTGCTCAATGCTACTTCAATATCAACATGGAAATACTTCCACTTCTGCAGCCAAATAATAGCTTGCATACTGTCATTTGTTTGCCAAAGATTTACACTACGAAAGATAAAAGCATCGGGAACCAGCATGATTTGAAATTAGTGCCATCTGAAGGCTAACAGTAGTACTATATTTGAATTCCAAGACCGTCTTTCTGAGAGACGGTCGCACTTGATTAAACAACACACCGTCTTCCTGGAAGACGGTCCGCAGTTCTAGGGTTAACCAACTGAAGAGCCCAATCGCACACCGGGGCGAAACACTGTCATTTTGTAGAGTTATGCCGGAACATTTAGCACAATTTGTGTTTAAATATATAATGGCTCAACAGACAATACATATTTTTCTTTTGAAAATATATATTCAATGCCAAGGTAAGGCTATAATTGCTTTGGAGTGGAGTTTCGACTCCCATAGTGCACTGGCTTTGCTCGTGACGTGGATACACATGTATCAAATACGTCTTGCAATGGCCTTCCCAGTGTGTACTACAGTGTCTTGGTGAGGTGTGCTTTAACTAACTGAAGAGCCCAATCGCACACCGGGGCGAAACACTGTCATTTTGTTGAGTTATGCCGGAACATTTAGCACAATTTGTGTTTAAATATAAGGCATCAAATAACGTTGTCTGGGAGCATGAGCAGACAGTGACGTCTTCATAAAGCCATTCCACGAAGCGGGTAAATTAGACTACTACCTGACCACCGTCCAGATAACCACAAGGAGTCCATCATCGACGCAATAGCCACAGAGTTTGGGGCTTCCACAGTAAACTCCTTAATCTTGACGTCCTTTGAACCAGGAGAAGAGGGATTCCGATACCACGAAATGTTGAACTTTCCCATCGCCGCAATCACATCAGGATTAGGAACTTCTCGTGTACGTAGGAGTGGAGATATTTCACTGTCAGGCGCTGGACCTGTGCACTTGATGCCCCCCATGCAGTGAAATGTGTTTCGCCCGACCAATGTCCTTATGTTATAGTCAGCGTTGTCAAAGCAAAACTGCGTGAACGCTCCAGCATTCGGGATGGGACGCTTTTCACGAAGCGCTGAAACTTCGTACCTGTGGACTTCCGCCACATTTACCGAAAATTCAAGACTGTTTAGAAGCTGAATTAATTGTTTCGAGTGTTGTTGGCCTGCTCCGACAGGCCGAGCGCTGTCACCTAGAAACTCGATCGGGTGCCTTTTCAACAGCGGTTATGCTTTGGGACCGTAACTCTCTAACCGTTTCTCGCATAGACATGGGTAATGCACCAATGTAAAGCTAAAAGTATGCTTTATAACTTTCATTCTGGGTCTTTAGTCAATATCAGCAGTTGTTTAAAAATAATGACCTGCTAATGACAAATTAACCAAATTTTCGTGTAAAAAATGTGTTAAAAATGTTAAATTAGTCGTTTTCTTCCTTCATCATTAGCAATAATTAGGCCTGATAAGTTCGTTATCCTACTGGTTCATTTTTATCAATTGGTAAAACTCGCGAGAACTAAATTTGGATCAATATTTTGAACGCAGGAAGCAAAAATGCTGTTTTTGGCACTTAGGCCCCATTTAAGCCCTTTTGAACCCTCCAAAAACTATGACGTGGACACCGCAGAGATGGGGACTTTTCAGGATTTGTTTCTAGGGTACTAGGGAACATCTATGCCAAATTTCAGCTTTACATTATTTTTTTTTTGAGGTTGGCCGTGTTTTTTGCATATAATGCCTGGGCTATTATTAGTATGGAAGTTATATCCATTTAAAAACTGGACTTATCAGCAGGCTTAGAATTGTGTAGGCAGCACTGATGTATATACGTTACACCAAACTAAAATGGAATGTTAGGTACTATACGTGTGCAAAGTTTAGAGCTGAGGGCTTGCATACTTTCGGATATATTGCTGTTAGGGTTAAAACATAGAGAGAGCATTTATTAACAGTTGGCAGCCCTGGTGGCTCTTCGGCCCTTACAGTCGTATCTGTTGTAGTACGCACAGTACATACGAAATTTGGTTGAAATCCAATCGATAGTATAGACGTTACATGCATTTAGAAATTGGACCTATCGGCAGGCTTAGAATCATGTTGGCAACACTGGCATGTAGCCTATGGACTTCTGAAAATTAGTCTGGAATGTTATTATTTATGTGTGTGCCAATTTTGGAATAGTTCGCATGCATAACTTCTAAGATATCCAACACTGACCTCAAATGTCAATTGTGATTTTTCAGCAGTTTGTAGCACCGACGCCAATTTCAAATATGGCCGTGAGATATCCAGGTATAGATCTTTACTCTTACCAAATTTTGTTTTGATAGCTGCAGCCGTTTAGGTGTTGATTGGGGGGGACGGACACAAGACAGACAGGATAGTTAAGACACACACACATTTTCCTGGATCAATCTCATAAGCCTACTATTTTCCTCATTTTTTTTCCAAAATGAGAAAAGTAGGCTAAAAATAACAAACTCTTCAGAACATATATATACTCCGATGGGCTGGACTGTAAACTATTAGATCTTGATCATGTTCTCATCCCTATGAAAAGGATTTTCTTTTCCAAAATGTTGAGCTCCCTCCGAAACATAATCCTATATACGCCACTGCGCTTATACTGTATATATTTATACTTTCTAGGTAGGCCTATATATTATTAGTTCTATGGGTAATAAATACCATTTATGTTTACATAAACAATAAATAACGTAATACAGTTAAAGCCGTTGAAAAGGGAAGTAAAATAATGAGCAGTTTACTAGCGAAATCTCGAAACCGACCCCGATACGTTAAACCGCTCTAACGTTTGACTGATCGAAGATAAATTAGCAGAAGTATATATATATATATATTCTTGAAGGAAATTTAATGCTCTACAACTTCCTTCCAGCAAATTTCCTGTAAATGGAAGGCAAACAGGTTGGGAGGGCAAGTTTGACGAAAAACGTGAGGCGCTACAAATTTTTCTGCAAATTTTCCATGGTCTTCTTTTCCTTCAAGTGCCGTGTCCTCGCAGGACTTAGGCGATCAGTAGTATCATCTGTTTTTTGTCCATAGCACTTCTGAACAGTTCGAGCCTTGTCACTCCAAACCACTGGCTTAAGTACCGGGTGAGTTAGCCGTGGTCGTTACGGCATGACTGCTGGCAGTCACTCACATCCGGGAGGCGAGGTGGTTCGAATCCCCTGCCGGCAACCTTGAAGATGGTCTTCTGTGGTTTCCCATCTTCCTTCCAGGCAAATGCCGGGGTTGATCCCTAACTATAGGCCACAGCCGCTACCTTCCAACTCCTCGTCCTTACATTCAAACTTCCCTCCCGAACGGTACTTGTAGCTCACCCATTGGGTGTCCGTCTCGAAGCAGCTACAAAACTGGCGAGCCGAACACGTCCTCAGACACTCCCGGCACTACAAGCCATACGCTAAAAAAAAAAAAAAAAAAGGCTTAAGTTGTCGAGCCACGATATCTTTCTTCGCCCTGGACCACGTCATCCATTAATTTTCCCTTGAGCATTAATTGAAGGAGTTGGTATTTACAGTTTCACATCATATGACCAAGTAGGGATTCTAGCTTTCTTCTCTTGATGGTATTGAGCATTCCAGGTTTTTTGTTCATACAATGCAAAACTTCAACATTGGTAATTTTGGCTACCCGTGTTCACCGGCTCATATCTCTGAGACAGTAACACACACAGATAAATATGAATATACCATTTTGTGGGAAATTTAATTACCTTTAAATTTCAAAGGTACAAACATTTCTGTGCAATGCACAGTTTTAAAGTTATGTGCCAAAAACTAAAAAGGGGGCCTATGAGCCCCCCCCCCCCCCCCCGGCACCAGAAATCGACGGGATATTAGGCGTTGTTCACGGGCCTCCCCCTACACATTTCTGAATCATTTGGAACTACATGATTTAATGCAGAAAAAAATCCTAATTTGACTGGACTAGCCCTCCTATTCCTGTACTTAATTCCAATTCTTTTCAAAATGTCAAACAACTTACCTCGATCAATGTAATCTAAAGCCCTTACTAAGTGTACATATTCCATGAAAGTTCTTTTTCTTTGCTTAAGCTACCTTCCAAGATGAGCTTAAGACTTAGTACCACTTCCCTTGTTCCTACATTGCTCCTGATACCAAATTTAGACTCAATTTCTATCATTGTGTTAGCCATTCTTTCACATTGTTACATTTTTAGCCTACTTTCGATTTCTGCAAAAAATGAAAGTAGACTTATGAGAGTTACATGGGCCAAAGTTGTTGGTCTGTCTGTGACATTGTGTGTTGTGTGTATATCTGCCCCCCCCCCCAAATCAATTCAAACATGAAGAAACCGAATTGAACGAAATTCAGTACAGAGGTAGCACTATACTCGGTCTTACCAATAATGATCGCTGACAGCTGTCAAAGCTAACACGTGAGGAAATGATGTGTTGTCATTGAGGCAGATCATGACTCCTAACATTCCAAGAGGCTTCCAGGAAGACACAAGTATTGAGATCTGTGGTATGTCAGCCGTATGCATGTGAAAGGGCACAATCGATGCAACAATATGAGAACACAATGATAATCATAATCATAATAAAATAAATAAATAAAAATAATATAAAAATACTGTAGCTTAAGAAAGAATAAGCAAATGCACTTCAATAGATACAGGGGATAACACTAATGACAGTGACGAGTCAAGGAAAGTGCTCACTGCTGTGTCGGCATACATTGCAACACTGCTCGCTGTTGCTACGGAGACCGTTACCCCTCTCGTCTCCAATCCTCACCTCCCCCTTTAAGCGGATGACAGCTTTCACCGTTCATATTTTGTAAATCAGAGTATAGTAAGGGACACCTCAGTGTCATGTTTTATATCGTCGCCATCTTGACGGAAACGGATTGGCGGCCACTCAAATGTTCAAAGCTTAAGTCAAATTACGCCTAACCTAGTCATCTGATCTCTACCAAAGTTTGCAACAATATACCTTCATGTGGAAAGAGTCTTTTGCCTAAACTACTAGGTCATCATCCATAACTTGAAGATAGGGGCCGTATATGTATGCAAACCGATCCCCACTATCAGTTCAAACACGACAAAACCAAATCGAACCAACTTTGGCACAGAGGTAGCACTAGCAAAGTACATCTCAGTGTCATGTTGTAAATCACCGCAATCATAACGAAAAAGAAAAGGCGCCCACACAAATGTTCTAAGCTTAAATCAAATTATGACTTACTAACTTAATTATCCGATCTCTACCAAATTTTGGAACAATATACCTTAATATGGGAAGCGTATTTTGCCCAAACTACAAGATCATCAGCCAAATAGTTTCAAGATGGCAGATGTATGAATCATGCAATTATTATAGCCCAAGCGTAACTTACGATTCAACAAGGCCCAACCTCACTAAATCTGCTTATCGTACAGAGGGTGGTTTAAACTGTCCTCAAGGAGGTGATGTAGGATATTAACATTTTAAAAATAGAAATATATTCCGCAGTAGTGACTAATAATTCAGGCTGACAGTGCCGTATCGTGCTGGGCCGTGCCGCCCCGTTGGTTCAAAATGGACGCTATTGATTGATCAGTCCATATTTCAGTAGATTGATATCCTTTTAGGAATGTAATGAACAAAATAATACAAATTTGGTACCGTAACAAATGGTTAATAAAAACGGCAGAAAACGCTAATGAAATTGCCGAAGACAAACTACGGAAAAATGGTATAAAGTTATACTAAACCAGTTGTTAACGCACTAGTAGCATTGGCCATGTTTAGGAGCGGGCTAGCGTCTTTATCTCTCAACTTCGAGATTCATAGACCGAATCCAAGCGGGTTCCAATTTTTTACCTGATCTTTGATGTATTTATTGATTTATAAATACTCACACGTTATAATGTTAAGCATATATAGTGTGTATTTGCAATCGAAAATATTATATACTTATAACTACTTATAACACTACATATTCCGAACACTCGACTACAGCGATTAAAATTCATTGTCCTTGATCCGAGGTACAAACTGTTGTTGATTCTTCAGGGGCTTTGCGGCATCATGGTCATGTAGCCCCATGTAATTGGGTGTGGGTAGAAGTTGTCTGATAACCTGTGTCACTGTGATGTCAGTACTAGTGTGTGTACTTGTAAATGAGCTAGAATTTGTGTAGAAAGCTGTCCTTCATCCGCAGTAAAATCTGTTGTTGTCGATTCTTTAGGGGCTTTGCGGCATCGTGGCCATGTAGCCCCGGGTACTTGTGTGTGAGTAGAAGTTGTCTGATAACTAGTGATGGACAGAAAAACGCCCAACTGTTTGGAGAAAACAGTTGTCCGATGAAAAACGAACGAACTGTTTTTTAATGTTACACCAAACAGTTTTCCTTCAGTCTTATTACGATTGGTTGGAACGAATCCGCTGTTTGTCTTGCACTGTTTGCTACTCACTGGCACTGCTGTAACCTTGAATGAATAGCTTCGCCGGAGCTATTCGGCTGAGGTCGTCATTATTCGACAGTTAACCACTCCCATCCCCTCTCTGTCCAATCAACTGTTTGTCCCGTATTATTATTAGCAGCCAGCATACAAGAGCTGTTGGGAAAAGCAGTTCTTAGCCAAACTGTTCTTCTTCAACGTTTTCGCTTATTGCTGTTTGCGAGCTGTTTGGCTGTGTTCTTAAATCTCCTCAAAGCTCTCGCATAGCAGCATGGGCACCCGCCCGCAGGGGTTCGGGGGTTGGGGAGAGGTAGGGGGTGGATTACCGAGAATATTTACATTCTTAATTTTCACACCAGTTTATTACATAAATTGAAGGAAAAAAGATTGTAGTTTAACGTGACCGTGAATCTTGTGATAATGAGCCACGGGACCGCCTTTTTACGTGGAATCCGAACCACAGGACATGGCATTTCACTTCGAAAATCTCACATGCATTGACCGGGAATGCTTGTTGGCGAGAGGCCAACAGCTTGACCGCTGCGCCACAAGGCCCCTATTACAAAAATTGAAGTTACTGATAGTTAACTCATAATTCCACAATTTTATTTAACTTAGAGTAATTTCGAATTATTTGAAAATATCTGCAGTTATTTAGAAATTAACATTTAACATTACCATTTTAATGAACTGCTTGAATTTTATTTTTGTCGATACATGGTGATACCACTAAAGAAATGAACATTATGACGATGATTCACAAAGAAAAGCGAACTTCTAAGGACAAAAACTCTGAACTAAAAGAAAACAACTATTCTTCCCATTCATGTCATAAAGATAATGTACACAACGGTTTCAGAGCAGCCAAATAACGAATATCACGAAGCAAGTAAGAAATGAAACGAAAATTGTGGGGGGCGATATGTCCTAGTGACAGCTAGGTAATTAAATGAAAAATATGACTCTCCCCCCTGGAAAAAAAAAAAGCCTGTGGGCGCCCATGCATAGAAGGTCGCGTGGTGTCTGAGAGACACCTCTAGCATTCTGAGAAATGTATTTAATTCCAAGTTTCATGTGAGAATTTAAATTAATTCCTGGCTGCGGCAACGCGGTCATGTAGCCCCGTGTACATTTTTGTATACTTTAATCTGTGTTGAGAGGGGCAGATGACCTCGTAGTTCCGCCCCTTAAAACAACAATAACTAATTTGATTGCATTGACTTTGCCTAAGAGTGGAGTCTCACTCATCTTCCCGTTCTACCCGTGTAGCCTTTATACAAGTATTTTGTCAGCCATCAGCTTGTGTTGCCTGTCAGTGTCTAATAATAATAATAATAATAATAATAATAATAATGTTATTTTTACGTCCCTTTTAACTACTCTGGCTTTTAGAGACGCCGGGGTGCCGGAATTTTGTCCCAAATGGGATCTTTAACGTGCCAGTAAATCTACTGACAAGGCTCCCTCGCATTTGTGCACCCTCAAACGCCAATTGGGTGCGCCAGGATTCGATCCTGCTACCTGGGGCTTAGCAAGCGAGAACGTTACCCCTGAGCCACGCAGCCAGCCTCAGTGTCTACTGTGTAGATATTACGCAACGAATCAAGTTACAGTGAAAGGTGGAGAAATATATTTCCTATCTCACAGCTCTTGTGCGTGTGACTCACTCGTCTATCACCGAGTCCCGTTATGAAGTGTGAACGAATGACCTGCTGTCTTCAAACTGTTTGCGAAAACATTACTGCGTTGGTTAATCAGCTTCTGCCGTACTGTCTTGTGAACGAATTTTATAACCTGTTGTTTTCAAACTGTTTGGGAGAACAGTTGTTTTCAACAAACGAACAGTTCGTTGGCGTTTTCCGAAAACAGCAGAAATGACCATCACTACTGATAACCTGTGTCACTGTGATGTCTGTACTAGTGTGTGTACTTTTATACGAGGAAGGATTTGGGTAGGAAGCTGTTGTTGTTTCAACTGAGAGGCTTCCAGGAGATGTATCCCTGCACAGTGCAAGAGCACTGCGCAGTTCCCATCCTGTAAATGGTACATTGTAGTACTCCGAAGTAGCTGTAGCAAAGGACAAGGGGTGAGCCTCTGCCTCAGAGCCACAAATGTTGGATCATAACTCCTGGATACATCAGAGAAATGCGATCCAATACTGTTGGCAATAATGTCTCCGTTGATGGAGACTCCAGGTATCGTCAATGATGTCAGGTGTCTGATGATTAGGCGAAGCTTAGTCCACACTTGACATAAAGGATTATGTGCTGTCATCAGACAACACTTACTTTTACATGTAGTTTTCTTACTCTCCCGAATCAGATATCGGACTAGCACGAATCCTTTTGAAGGTGATAAAGTTGGTCATGGGGTTTTGATTTCGATAAGAGTTTGAAAGTGCGTCGACCAGTAGATTTTAATTCATTTGAGGGGCTTGGGATATCTTGGTGATCAGCACTGTGACCTTGGGTGTGTGTTTAATTAGTCTGATAACCTGTTTTACTTTGATGACTGTTGGAGTGTAACAGTAATTATTTTAAGGGGTGGAACAGTAAGATCATCAACTCCTAACTGAAATTATTAGTAACAGGATGGGGTAGATGACCCGGAAGCTAAAATAAGGTACCACACCAACATTTGCCTGGAGCCCAAGGAAAAACCACACTCAGGATAGCCACTGTCAGTGCCAGGATTCAAACCACATATCTCTAATCTTACTCCAGCTACCCATCACGATAATTGTTGAGCGACATAGCATGTATTCTAGCAAGATCAACAAAAACTGAAGAACAAAACATAAAATATTTTATAAATATGTTATGAGACCTTAATTGCCACTGTCAGAATGGTATAAATGAAATTGAATGATTTATTTGAAATTATGCATGAAAATACTGTATTGCAGATAAAGAAAATTTAACCCCTTGTGCTCCTCGACCTAATACATTTTTTGTAAGTAAAATAGGATCAATATAGTGCTCAGAGTAACATCCAGAAAAATTGACTATAAACAATTCAGCCAATTTGAAGGCAAGCCTGGACACACAGAAAAACAGAGTATTTCAAGCATGTAATTTTCTGGACTATTCCAACCATATCCACCGTTTCTGTTAAGACCAACGAAATGTAAGAATTTGATTAAAATACAGTTACAACTGTTTTGATACCATAGTACACCGACAAATGATTTAGTGGTTTTATGCTCCATATTATTTATTTCTTTTAGAAGCTTTTGATGGCAATACATTTCATCGTTCTTTTGTTGACGGTGAATAGCATTTTTATAGGTCGCATGGTTCTAAATATTACACATGGCAGAATTTTGTTTGGTGCTTCTTCTGTAACACGTCAATAGAAGCACTAGTAAGATGTTACCAAATTACATAATACTGTATTTGACAAAATGAGCCAAATACGCTGGGTAAATAAATGCCTGACGTCCTTTCCGGCAATTATGAATCAGATTACATAATACAGTTGGACTTTGTTATAACGAAATTGGCTTCAACGGCAACTCTACTATTGTACGAATAGTTTCGTTTATAGCACCACCGCGTGGTGACGAACCGTTTCATCGACAGCACTCAGGAAGTTAACACCAAGAAATAAATACTAAATACGCAACTATTCTGTTTCGAACTCGAGAATGCTGTAAATGTTATTCCAGTCAACAACAGCCAACTGCAGCACAAGACACAACAATTACTCTTGCTTGAACGGAATTCCTGGCACTTTCTCTTCTATATGTAGCAGACACAGTAACTGTGTTCATAATTGAAATATGTACCCATTCAGTAATGCCTTGAACACGTCCAGTGTGAATCATGCACCCAGCACGTGACGCTAGTTTACAAGCAGGTACGGGGAAAGAGCCTAGTGCATCATAGAATGAGTGTTAGAAAATGTGAATCATAGTCTTCCCGCACAGTAAGAAAGACTCTCTTCGTCACCATACACATCGCTTACGTCCAATATACTACCAGGTTCATCCGTTGCCAGATTTTGTGCATGCATATTCTATTTCCCGTGTATTAACTCTCCTCGATTTTATTATCATTCTTTTATGGGACCTCTGAGCAGCAAGACAACTTCTATGTGAGGTATGTAGCATTTTCTATGTATTTATTTTCAAGAGAATTACGTGCGATTCCGCTTTTGTAATACACTCGCCGGCAAAAAAAACGCAACACTTAATTTTTTTAATTATTCTCATAATTTATTGCACTGGAATTATTCTTATGTAAAAATTATGCATAATTAATTGTTTTTTTAACATTTGAAAACCACTTCACATACAAAAAATCTTCAAATAAAAAATCTGTTTAATTTTCTAGAATAAGAAAAAAAGGTGAAAATGTCTTAAATTTTGAGTCAATTACATAGTGGTTTAAAATGTTAATCTGGGTTCCAAAATGTATCATTACAAAATTAATCCATTCCTTTGGGTACTGACACAAGAACTGAACACTTAAAAATGAGTATCCCCCCTAGCACGAATCACCTCGCATAACCTCTCTGCCATACTTGTGAAATGCTTTCCTGTGGGATGCGTTCCCACTCCTCATGCAGCATCACCAGAAGTTGCTCGAGAGTCTCAGGAGCACGTTGCCGAACATTTATGGCCAACATATCCCATCCATGTTCAATTGGATTGAGATCAGGGCTCCTAGCTGGCTAGTCCAGTGCATAGATTCCAACCACAGCAGGCACTGCTGGACACATCGGGCAGTGTGTGCAGTTGTCATGCACCAGGCGAAATTCATCCCCGACAAATGGAGCAAGATGATTTTCAAGGACTTCCATGATGTACCGGTCAGCTGTGCGAGTCCCATTCTCAATTAGGTAAAGTTCAGTCCTGGCATCCATACTGACCTCGGCCCAGGCCATGACTGAACCCCCGTCGAATGCAGTCCTGGAGGAAAAAGTTACAGGAGAAAACCTTTCTCCAAACCTCCTCCACGCTCTCTCTCTCTTCCGTCAGACGATCTGAGACCGAATACGCAAGTTTTAATTTTAAAAAACAAATGTTGAGTTTCTTTTGCCGGCGAGTGTAAATAAATTCCGGTAATGCAATAATTTCATAAAAGGACTAAACTTGTAATTGGCATTTACTTCTGCATCATAATCACGAGTAACATGAAATAACTTGTATTAATCATTTTTGGCTGGGTCATGACGCTTAGGATATTTTATTTATATTTTGTGTTCAGTTGGCGGACAATGAAGTTCCGTCAACATCACGAGGCCCGCCCAACCTCTCGATTTCAACACTGTGCGGGTCACGCAGTAGGATAAGCTAGGTAGAACTCGTTGACGACGTTGAAAACTCCAATTATTACAACATTTAAAGAGTTCCACGCAAATTTTTTGCTCAGATTGGTAGATAATATCATGACATATTATGTGATGCTCTACTAATACGCAGTAAACGTATTAAAGGCAGAATGATATGGGCCTAACAAACTTCCCTTTTTTTCCCCCCTCTCTATTTCATACATGCCAGTGGTTGGTGAACATTGGTAGCTCAACAGGCAAGGAAGGGTTGAGGTTCGATGGCTGGAAGTGGCAGAGGTTTTAGAAGATTAATATTCACATCTTCACCTGTTTCTTTGTCCACCAACTGCGAACGAATTTGGCCAGAAATAAATTATTAGACAACATAGTTATGGTGTAGACTCAAAACAGCCCTTGGCTGACTGCCAATTGAAACTGTAGGAAGCTACTCATCAATCCTGGTCTGATCAATAATGAGCATAAGTAACCATGTGGTAAGATTGGTTCGCTTACAAGTTGAACAGTTTGCTCACCAGGTAGATCCATATGAGCAAGCAATGAGCCTAAGTGTAAAAGGATATTGCAAGTCAGCCATATTTATGAACTGAAAAGAATATCTGAATCAACACGAGTGAAAAATATTTCTGCTCTATGAAAGAAAACATAGGAATTCTAACAATACCATATCTTATTCACCAAAAAAGACAATTTTTAAGTGGAGTTTTATTTTTTTATTCATTCATTCAAACAATTTCTCACCTCAAACACAGTACAATTTCTTACAGCCATCATTTATGCCACCATTGACTACAATGATCCACACACAACAGATTTAACAATCATAATCATACATACAAACACATTACTGTAAAGGGTGACAAAAATAACTTTTCAGCTCTCATGTCTACTTGCTCAGGAGGTAGCAAAATCAAATTGCAATATTACCAAATAATTTGAATGTAAAGACCATCGAAATTTAGATGAAAGATTTGTATAGATTTTGAATCTTGAAAACTAAATCAACAAATAAAATCAATTGTTAAACTTTTACAATATGGCATACTATCGTTTGTGGTTTTCACCATGGCTGAATTGTAAATTTAACAACAGTTTTTAGAGTTAGCATTTTTTAGCAATCTGGTAGAAAATAAAGATTGTGTGCAATATTATTCATAAAAAATTGGAATTAAAATAATATACTTTACCACACAATTGCTCGTCAAATAATTTGCAAAAATACCTTGGAAATGAAGATAATTGAAAAAATACTTGAATTGAATATTTGAAATTTATAAAAATAATAGTGATAGACCGCAAGAAATAGTTAACTTACACATGCACTGATAAACAAATTCATAACATACCTACACATTCAATTAATCAATTAGAATTTGGCATTTTGAAAAATTCCTAGCATAGAAAATGTACTACACTTCTCTTTTTTTTTTTTTTTTTTTCTTTTAGAAAGGAATATGGCACTCTTGAAAAGTCAATATATTCTTAAGTAAACCAAGAATATAGCACTTCTTTAGCAAAAAAGGAATAATTGTTCTCTTTAAGCAAATTTCACATTTAATTACAAATTCAAGAGTGCTAAAACCCATATGCAGATATAAAAATTAAATACATAAACTGACATTATCTGGACAAATTTTGCATTCATCACTGAAGCTAAAATAAAACCATAAACTCTACTCGTAAACTACAGGAGAAATTATCCCAAAAGATAGATGTGAATACTGAAAAATAATTTTCTGATGCTCTACATGCAAGGGGAAATCTCTCAACCTGGAAAAGAGAGTTCCCATTTTTACTTTATAAACACCACAATGTACGCTCTGATCTGTACTATTCCAAGAAAATACTGTGTTAGTAATCTACTAGTTCACTAAAAAAAACTAGCACTATTTAAAACATTTATAAAAATAAAATAATTTAAGTTTTTATTTAAAACTGATATGTTGTCTTCCAAGTGAATAAATGAAATCTACAAATTTTGCAGTTTAGTCCAAAGAGGTTTAACAATTAAAGAAAATCAAGGTCAACATGGATTGAAAATGTCTTATATCTTCCACAACATTCAAAGCTCTTTTTAAGTGCAATTCTTTGGGGGATTTATTCCTTTAATAGCACCAACATTAATTAATCAACAGGCCTCACGATAAATCCTTGCAGCACTCCGTAATTTGTGGAGAGCACTCACTTTTCATACTGAAACATATTACGCACACACAGTTTTACTGGCAAAGAACTATTCATAAAACAGAACTCTTTATCAATACAGTGCAATAACAGCTGCAATAGAAGATTAATGTATCCAAAACTCCTTAAACCCAATTCTCCATAATGTAATGAACTTTCTTCTGATGTCTATTTAATGACAGGTTATTTAACCAAAAATATGATCTTTACATGATATTTCTTTCTGAAGAAAGATAAATCCTCTGAAAGAGACCAATAACACACACATAGGCCTACAGGCATATACAGTATGTTCCATGAAAGAAAAGAAACTATACTTTTTTTTTTGCAATTCTTTACTGGTGGTGGTTTTAAGAGCAACCCCTCTTCTTTTATTTACATAATTATGTAATCTGTTTAAACTTACAGGTGACCAAAAGGATCCAGAATACTAAATCATATTATAATCAAGGTTAACAACTAGAAGCAATGTTGTTGAAAATCTACATATGAAAAATAGCAAATTGAATGATGTACTATAGATAGAACAGTGCAGTTACTAAAGTCTGTTTGGCTGCAAATTATGTTTAAACAATATAATGCAATTGTTGAAAAATGGGATTTAAGATTGAGAAAAGGATTAAAATAAAATATGAATGGTATTCAAGTAAGTTATTTGAAGTGGATATTAATAGCCATGTACTGTACTATATTCCTTTATTGACCTATGCAGCAGAGACCTGGACAGTGACAAAAAGAGAGGAGAGTAAACTTCAGGTCAGTGAAATGAAGGTTTTACTATTTATTTATTTATTTATTTATTTATTTAGTGTATGGCTTTTAGTGCCGGGAGTGTCCAAGGACATGTTCGGCTCACCCGAGGCTGTAGCTGCTTCAAGCGGACACCCATAGGGTGAGCTACAAGTTCCATTCAAATTCAAATAGTTCCAACTTTCGCTACCAGATATCAATGACACCTAGTGGTGAACGTTGGAACTTTGATAGAGCGTTACAACTAAATCTAACCTAGAAATTTTGCTTCACACAAGTTTAGTTTGAGCAAGGATCTTTTACATGCCATCGATCTATGACATGTATGTTAGGAAAAACAAGAAGGGATAAAGTGAGAAATGACAAAGTCAGGACAGTAGAAAAGTTGATTGATGGAATCGAAAGGAGGAGGTTAAAATGGTTTGGACAGTCAAACGAATGGAAGATGGAAGCATAACACATGTTGGGAGTATACGTGTTTGAACATGTCAAACGAATGGAAGATGGACGAGTAACACATGTTGGGAGTATATGTGGAAAGGAAAGACAGCAAGGAGTAGGACTCGGAGCACGATGGATCGACTTGATGAAAACACGTATAAGTAGACAGAATGAAGTACCACCAATGCCCTGACCCAGCCTTAAACTCGATAAGGGGGAAGGACGATGATGACTATTAAATACACAAGTATTAGTAGATTCAGTCATGGTTCCGTATTGATTGACAATCAAGTGTAATATAATTTGGGAGATCCGCCTGATCAATACACAATTACATAATAGGGCTATACTAATCCCATATGGTAAATGTTTCGTGGCCTATTATGATGGCCCCTTCATCAGCCAGAAATACAAATCATCAGTAAAATCATAGGATATATCATAAAATGTAGATTAACATGAAAAAGAATGGATAAAAATGAAACATACTAAAAGTGAAAGATGAAGTGGTGAATAAAACACTCGAATGTAACAAAAATAGAAAGACACTTAAAAATGTTCCAGGCGGCAGATGAAAAAACACATTAAAATAACATTAAATAAAAGGTTACTTGAAGTGCTTGTCAAGTCTTTTGTGAGTCCTTATAATAATACCATCAGGGTATCGTGTCTAAATTAATATTCCATGTTAAAACGCTGAAAATATTGTTAAAAACTTCAGTCTATTGGACCTGGCTGTTTGCTACCCCTGTTAAAAGGAGAAAGTTGCTGTTGAAAGACCAATACTTCGCCTAATATAGCCTTATATATGTAATTGTGTATTGATCAGGCGGATCTCCCAAATTATATTACACACAAGTATTATGTAAGGTTTCATTTTGAAAAGATTCCACCTCGTCAATACTTTGATTATTTTGATGTACCGTATGTATTCTTTGTCAGACAGATAAGAATCACTGGTTTGGTGCATGTCCTCGAAATTGACACCACTTGAGTGACTTAGTAATATTAAAAATACTGCTTAGAACCTTACACCAAAATTGAATTTCTTGGCAGTCAGAAATCAAAACTAGGTGGTAGCGAAGAACACTAAGCACTTCGTCACGAGAGATGTACCAAGCTGTCAAGACGGGAAGAAGGAGCGAGAATATAAATGCATAAACAAAATTCACAGATGTGTGTTCCAACAGCCATCAAATCAAGTATGTCTGAAAAGAAGCTGCACACCTATCAATCCAAATCCTCAATTTTCCTTCAGAAACATATTTAGTACAAGGTTACTGCCAGCCAGGGGCAGATTTAAAGGGGGAGGGGGACAAATTTTACTAATATCTTTGAATGTTATTTAAACTTTTTTTGGTTACTTGTATTAAAAGCCTGGAAACAAATCATGCAATTTCTTAGATATTCACTAAACATGGAACTCGAAGCTCTTGAAATATCAATATTTCTTTAAAAGTGTAACTACCTTATATAATGACAAGTAGATCCATTTGCATATGTGAAGGACTGACATATCTTTGTGTGTGTTGTACTTTGTGTATATAGTGTAAAGTGTTCATATCTGTACGTAAGTTCTTTGGAGTTAAATAAGATGGCGTTATGTTAGTAAGCTGTGTGTTTCCCTGTGCTCCTTTTCACTCATTCTCCACATTATGGTGCCGAAAACTCGTACAAAACCAGTGACACGTGTATTTACTAGTGTTAGTGAACAGTGCTAATGCTTCTTTGTCGCCTTCTACACTACGGAAGGACACTCGACGCCGAGAACATTATACACTACCGAGAAGACATCACGTCAGCTTAAAGCACGCCACGCTATCAACGACAAGACGCTACAAGAGTTCTCATTGCCAACTAATCCACTTCAGATAAGTCAAACCATCACAAATTGACATCCTTTTAGTAATGCATGCTCTACATCAGCTGGGAAATACGTTTGAAACCTACAGATAGGCTAATTTCATTAAATGCGATCCCAGAAGTGACGCATCCGCCATCTATCGGAGCAACAGGGAACTCCGTATTGTAAACAATTAAGCTTGCACCCTGCAATTTCTATTCGTCAGCGAGAAAAGGACACCACTTATCCTCGCTCAACGCCACCAGAAATATCTTTCATCTGAGTATTTTCCAGTACACGTGATAATAACCTGCATGAGATCTACTTTAATTACTTCAAGAAATACCAATAATTTACAGTACTTTACTGACATAACTAGTAGCGTGATCTATCTGCAATCATTGGAACTGCATGCACCTCTGCACAGCGCATGCGCACCTGTCAGTTACTTTCCGAACTATAAAATTGTCACGTTCAACTACCCCACTAGCGCATTCTGTTAGCCAACCTTGGAGTCTTGACTAAACACGCACTCTGCCAAAGAAACTAATATCTACACTGAAAGACGTTCCTACACTCCAAGACGGGAGGCTACCTGACTGTCAGCTAATCCTAAGATTTATTGCCCCCTCATTATGGCAACCCAAGAGGACCTTGCAGCACGACTACACAAATTGAAAAGAAGTCGAACAAGAGAGAGAAACAATGCGACACGGTTTCTAAACACTATTGAAAGTTTTACTGAAAACACAAGTATTGAAGACTACAAGTATTATGGAGACCGACTTCTGGAAACATTAACTAGACTAATCCAATTAGATGACTCAATTCACGATCTTCTTCCAGACACAGAATACAACACCGATATTCAAAGTTGCGAAGAATACATAGATAAAGCAAAGCGTGGTTTACAGAAAGCCACACGAGGGGCAGAAATTAAACTTTCTTCTGCTACCTCAAACATGACCATAAACGAGAGTCCCATCACTCCCATTTCAACGTTCACCCATTCTGTTAAATTACCGCCAGTGAAACTGGAACCATTCTCCGGCAATATCGAAAGCTGGATGAGATTTTGGGAACAGTTTGAAGCATCCATTGATAAAGACAAGTCACTATCGACAATAAATAAACATGTCTTTTTACGCGGATATCTCGAAGGTGAACCGAAACATCTGGTTGACGGAATTGCCGTGACTGCTTCTACCTACGAGGACACTAAGAAAATTTTAAAGGCCAAATACGGAGCTCGGAATCGGATAATACAGGCGCATATCGATTATCTAGAAGATATCCGACCTATCAACACTGTTTGTCCGGAATCGCTAAACACGACATACATTGAATGCAACCGCCGTATCCAGGCATTACAGGCCCTAGGCGAAGGTGTAAACGCATATGGGCGGGTACTTGCTCCCAAGATACTCCGGACCTTCCCTGACGATATCTGTAGACGCTGGATAATACACACCAAACGGAATAATATATCGGAAGGTGACATTCTGAAACTGATGGAATTTCTTGGTGAAGAAGTCGATGGAGCGCTAGTCGCCCAGAAGATCAGAGGTGACCCAGTGCTTTCAACCAGTCTCGTCCCCACGACAGCCGCATTTCAATTAAACGCTAAGTTTAAAAAACCATTGCTGCAAACAAAGAAGCAAACAGAACCATTCTGTGCATTTTGCGACCAACGAGGCCACTGGGCGCAAGATTGTAGTAAGGTGAAAACTGTTCATGATCGAATTGAGAAGCTAAAGACGAATAATCGCTGTTTCCTCTGCCTGAATCGAGGGCATAATTCGAAGAATTGCAGTAGACGGGGGAGAGCATCTTGTTCAAAATGTAAGCAGTCCCATCACTACTCAATTTGCTCAAGCAATGATGTAACCTCCACTTCAGTCAACAAAATCCACTCTCAGACTCCTGACTATACTCACTTACAAACTGCGCGTATTCGAATTGTTGGACCAACTGGCTTAAGTAAAACGACACGTTGCATCTTCGATGGAGGCAGCCAGTCTACATTCATAAGCAAGTCTCTTGTCGACATATTGAAGCTTCCTACTGTCACGGAACGAGACATATCTATAGCAGCGTTCGAATCTGACACAACTATCCCTCAAAAGCGTCGTCTGGTTAGTTTCCAGTTACAGGGCACCCAGACAAACGCGTCAATAGGCATCACCGCACTCTAAAGTGCAAACACTTACTCAATGCACCCTACAGTGCCACAAGACGTCTCTTCCCTGAAGTCAGTACGCAAGTTAATACTAGCTGACCCTAAGGATGACTTACACGATCTCCCAATTGAACTTCTAGTTGGAGGAGATCACTACTGGAAGTTGATCAAGGACACACAACCTGTTCGCATATCTCCGTCTTTGGTACTCATTCCTTCACTTTTCGGATGGGTACTCAGTGGCAATAGATCCGGAGTCACCGTCAACCAGCTAACCGTTAACAAAATAACACTGCAGGATGACCCTTCACTTCTCGAGCACCAAGTCCGTAACTTCTGGAACCTTGAAGCAATTGGAATCAAGGAAGAAGAATCAAGATCCCACACGATGAGCTCCAAGGATCTCGATATCCTCAAAAACTTTCATGAATCTCACTGCATTCAAGATGGACGGAGAGTTGTTTTTTTGCCAAAGAAAAACCAGGAATTTGCATCGGATAACCGCACTAACGCTGAGAGACGATTCCAAGCCTTGACGAAGAAACTGCAACGAAATAGAGACTATAACGCCATGTACAACGAAAGAATGCTCGACTACATCATCCAAGGCCAAGTAGAGATGTTGAACCCAGACAACCGAGCAACTTCTGTGTACTATCTACCACATCATGCAGTCAAGAAGACGAAACAGAACGTAACTAAGTGGCGCGTTGTATTCGACGCTTCGTCTCATGAAAAGGGATCTCTATCGCTGAATGACGTCCTAGAAATCGGACCTAATCTTTTCCCCGACGTAATGAGTATCCTGCTTCAGTTTAGATTGTACCAATATGCTATTCTTGGAGATATAAAGCAAGCCTTTCTGCAGCTCTCACTTGACTCCAGCGACAGGGATCTAACACGGTTCTTTTGGTTTCGAGTAATCAAGGACGAAAACAGCCAATACCACGTCACCGACGAAGTGGTCACCTACCGCTTCACCCGATTACCTTTCGGACTAACCAGTAGCCCTTTCCTCTTGTCAGCTACCCTGCGAGAATTGGCTACGAGGCACATTGATGACTACGCAGTTGCTGCTAGCCTCGTGGACCAGCACATGTACATGGACGATTTTGCAGCATCTACTAACGACGTTGAGGAACTCAAAACAATATACTCTCAGCTCACGGATTTGATGAGTATTATCAACATGCCTATGTCGAAGTGGGCCACGAATTCAATCACACTGCAAAACGAATGGCAAAATCAAAATCTACCCATTCAAGAGGTTACACAGATCTTGGGAATCAACTGGAACACGGGCCATGACACACTGCATCTTTCAGCTATCGATGACTACAAGATGTCTCCAGATGACACTGCCACAAAACGCCACGTTCTTCAGATAACATCACGACTATACGATCCTCTCGGACTGTTCTCTCCGGTGACAATAATTGGAAAGATGTTGTTTCAAGAAACGTGGACCAGAGGTATATCATGGCACGAGACTTTACCTTCTGATATTGGGCACGAGTGGTTAGTTTGGTGTTCAAATCTTCAATACGTGTCGGACATTCACACCCCACGATGGATAGGTGCTCTCAACAAAGACTTGGACAACTATTCTCTACACGTATTCTGTGACGCTTCCGAACGGGCATATGGTGCTGCTGTATACCTTCGATCTCACGCTCACGATACCACTACCGTTCAGTTAGTATGTAGCAAAGCTAGACTGGCCCCTATAAAGAAGGTCACGCTACCACTTTGGAATTACTCGCTGCACTCGTGGGCACAAGACTTCTTCGTTACTTCTGCCGTGCTACATCCTGTGACATCAGTAAAGCAATGCTGTGGACAGATTCAGCTATCACTCTAGGCTGGATACAAAACGACCCGAACCGCTGGAAAACTTTCATCTGCAATCGTGTTACAGAAATCACCGGCTGCACTTCACCATCACAATGGTTCCATTGTCCAGGAACGGATAACCCTGCAGATCTTTTATCACGAGGACTACAAGCAGAAGATCTAAAATCAGCAGATATTTGGTGGCACGGGCCGGCCTGGTTGAGGGATCCTCCAAGAAGTTGGCCTCCCAAATACAGCACCGAACATCTAACACTTCCAGAGGCTAAGAAGAAACCCCGTCAGGCCCTTGTTGTTACCACACATGAAGCACTCTGTGACTTCGCAAGATTCAGCACCTACAACAAATTACTTCGGACTACAGCTTGGATCCTCCGGTTCATTAAGAACCTTCGGTCAGCGGATAAGCAAACTGGTGACTTGACAGTGTTGGAACTCGAAGCAAGTCGGCGATATTTGATAGCTTCTGTACAACGAGAGACCTTCGGAACAGAATACGATGCTTCGTTGCACAACACGCCCATCCCCAAAACATCGAAGATCGCCTCTTTTCAACCGTTCCTGCAAGACACATTGATCCGCCTTGGTGGCCGTCTCCACTTCACAACGATGTCGTATGACGAAAAACATCCAATAATTTTAGACGGCGGACATCCCTTCACTTGTCTTCTAATCCGCCATACCCATATCAGACTGCACCACTTGGGATCACGGATTGTGCTCTCCGAGCTGCGAAGCCAATTTTGGATTCTACGAGCAAGGCAAAGCATTAGGAAGGTATTGAATTCGTGTCTGCCTTGTAAGTTATCACGAAACCCTCCGGGACAGGAGAACGAAGCTCCATTACTGACCGATCGTGTACGATACTCCAGACCGTTCACTGTAACAGGACTCGATTTTGCGGGCCCACTATACGTCCGCCACGATAACACCGTTCGCAAAAGTTACATCCTTTTGCTTACATGTGCTACTACCAGAGCTGTCCACTTGGAGCTAGCGTCGGATATGACAGTAAATAATTTTCTGATGGCCTTCCAAAGATTCGTCAGCCGCCGAGGCCTACCTCATACCATATATTCCGACAATGCCACCACTTTTCACGCAGCTCATAGAGAACTTAGAGAGCTTTCTGTGATCTTCCACGACCACGACGCATCGAGCTACCTTTCCACAAATGGCATCCGCTGGAAATTCATCGCACCACGGGCGGCTTGGTGGGGAGGATGGTGGGAACGAATGGTCGGCACTACGAAACGTTGCTTGCGCAAAGTTTTAGGCCGGCGGCAAGTGAATGAGGAAACCCTGTACACCATTCTCGTTAGCATTGAAGCCGCCATAAATTCCCGTCCTCTCCTTCAGGATGAAGGAACTACAGCCTTGACTCCATGCCATTTCATCCACGGCGACAAGCTGACGACAATCCCTACAGGACCTGAGCCTGCTATTAAGAAGGACTTGAAAAGGGAATACAGGCTCCAGCAACAAGCGGCAGAAGATTTCCGGAAACGCTGGATGAAGGAATATCTTCTGGAACTACGCAACCATCACCACGTACGACAGACATGCGGCAAAATCCCGAACTTCCGGGTAGGTGACCTGGTCCTGCTGCAAGAAGACAACCGTCCTCGCCACGTATGGGGCAGAGGCGTAATCGAGGAACTACGACCTGGACGAGACGGAATACTCAGGACCGTCATCCTTCGCACGCCAGACAGGAACCGGATGACGCGTCCAATTCAGCTGGTCATACCTCTAGAGGTCGACCAGGGTGGGGAGGATGTGCAGGACTGACATATCTTTGTGTGTGTTGTACTTTGTGTATATAGTGTAAAGTGTTCATATCTGTACATAAGTTCTTTGGAGTTAAATAAGATGGCGTTATGTTAGTAAGCTGTGTGTTTCCCTGTGCTCCTTTTCACTCATTCTCCACAGCATATTAATTTAAGTTTATGCTCTTGAAGAGCATCTAAGAACAGCTGGCGACCTCTTTACCAGTAAAACAATTCAAAATTATCTCATACAATGCTGTGGTGAGGAGATTTTGAAGACTACAGTGGTTCGTGTAAACAAAGCCAAGGAATTCAGCTGTAAGTTTGATGAAACAGTGGATGTGTCCCATATTTCTCAAATGTCACTTATTCTGAGATACATTTACAATGAAACAGGCAACGTCAAGGTTAGATAAGATTTTGTGGGATTTCTCGACATTAGAAAAGCTGTTTTGGACCTTGAAAGAGATTCATCAGGCTCAGAAATAGAAGATGGGAATTATGAAAACCATTCGAGCAATGAAACTGAACCGACGGTAACATGTTTGATACTCGCTGAGGTAGTGATTAGAGAGTTAAGGGCCCATGGTTTGAACCTTAATAACTGTGTTGGCATAGGAACCGGTGGTTGTTGTTGTTAATGCAGTAAGATGTTCTTGCTACAACCACCAACTAAACTTGGCTATATCCAAAACAACGAAGGTCCTGCCTGTAAGAAATACATTCGGTATTTTGACAGAAATTATATCATTCTTTAATGAGTCTTCAAAACGAAAATAATATGGTTCTGAAAAATATTCTTCATGGCCAACTGATTGACCTTTGTGAGACACGATGGGTGGTACGGCACGACGCTATTTTAGAAATTGTCAGCCAACATTGAAGTCAGTGCTGCACTCGAAATTGTCTCCAGATGGTCAGAAGTTCAAGGGGATGTGTCATCACCTAAGGCACAATGTTTGTTGTCCAGCATAACCGATGAGGAATTTATTGTATCTTTGTGCTGTCTTAACGAAGTTCTAGCCATAACTCATCACTTGAATCTACTTTTTCAAACAGAAAACCTAGATGTCAAGTCAGCATCTGATGCAGTATTCAGTGTGATATCCATCTTTGCCAGAAAAAGGAATAATATGGAAGAAGACTTCAGAGAGTATGAAAAGTGTAATATAATTGCAACTGTGTTGGCTGTAGAGATCAGGCTTCCGAGAATCGTAGAGACAAAGAAACCGACAAAATGCACCATTCACTACTACTGAAGAATATTTTAGGAGGAATATCTATATCCCCCTGCTGGACTGGATGATCAACAATCTAAAGACAAGAATTTCTGATTAAGTCCTTGACATCTACAAGTTAAATATGTTTCTACCTCAAAATGTTGTTAAAAACTCTATTACAAATCTTGATACTCCAGACCAAAATGAAGTCCTGAAGACGGTGACTGAGAAATACGCCACTTTGTTTCAAATATAAGAATAAGTGTTGTATAAAAATAATAACCCCTGGCACTACAGCCCATGAAGAGCCTAGGCCTACCAAGCGACATCTGCCCAGCCATTTGGCCTGCAGATATTGGGGTGACATGTGGTCAGCTCATCGGGTCCCCTCGGCCGTTAATCTTGGTTTTCGTGATCGGGGCGCTGCCTCACAGTCAGACAGCTACTCAATTGTCTTCAAGAGGCTGAGAGCACCTCGTTCCAAGCCCTCACGTCAGTTTCTAAAATCCCTGACTGAGCCGGGAATCGAACCCGGGGCCTCTTGTGTGCGAGGCAGGCGCCCTACCCCAACACCACGGGGCCGGCTAATGAGTGTTGTATGCGAAACTAAAAGCTGAATATCTCCATTGGTCAACAAAATGGAATATGGAAATGGACAATGGGAGCATCATCCCATCAACTGTAGCTAGTGCGTTCGAGGATTGCCACCCAGTTTTATTTCCATTGGTGAAGACGATGCTCAAAGTAATACTGACACATCCTGTAAGCATCGCATGTGCCGAATGGTCATTTTCGACTCTCAGTCTCCTGAAAACATACTAGAGATCGAAGACTACAGAAACCAGACTCAACAGATTGGCTCTAAAGTTCATCCATAGACACATTCCTATTGATCACAATAAAATCCTTGATAGGCTTGGACAAGAGAACAAAAACGAATCCACAAGCTTATTGTAAGATGAACTTCAATAAGTGGGCAGTCTGTATTTATGCTAAATATAAATATAATGATTTTGATTAAATGATGTATGTCAAGAAAATTTGTGTTTTTATTGTTGTAAATCCTCAGATTTCAAAACATCAAAGTTATATACTTTTAAATAAATTGATTCATCTTGCTGCTATACATGATGAAACATACTTAAGCTCCTGAGGAAAACATTAGCTTCACACAATTTCTCTCACACTTAAATACTGTATAGGCTAATACCAAAATGTAAAGGTTACAATAGCTTAATATTGCGAACATTGTGTTTGAAAGAATACTACAAACTGTATAACCTCTCTAAAAAATAGTTATAAACCATTCGTGTTAGAGCTGCGGCAGTAAATAGTAGGACTTACAAAACTGAGATAATTTAGAATACAATAAATATTTCACTTATGTTTTCCAAATATTTCCAAATTCACAAAACAGTTTCATACAATTTTTGATTGTTTCTTTATTTTAAATTGTTAATGTTTATTTTTACCCAAAAATATCACAAAAAGAATCACTAATTTGGGCCTAAATTTTGCAAAATTTTCTGGGGGAATTTCCTCGCACCCCCTATTGGCTTGGGGGTATTTGAGACCCCCGGTGTGTCTGCCCCTCCCATAATCTTGCCTTAAATCCACCACAGCTGCCAGCAGGAAAAGATAAGTAGGTTGCAGGTAAGACCAATTTGATAATTTGTATTTTATACATACTTTGTGGTTTGTTTCAATTTAAATATGCTATACAGAAATGCTTTTCTTTATTTAGAAACAAGTGTTAGTATAAATGATGCCAGCAAATTCCTACTTGCTTTCCATGGGTACTAAACCAGAGCCAAGTAGCTTACGAGTACTGCTCTCGATTAGAGCCCCAATGCAACCATGCATTACTACGGTGTCACTGTAACGAATACAGGGCAGCCTTCATCCCTAGTCTCTCCACAGCACGACAAGAATACAGACAGCTTGCTTACAGCCAGCTCTGGCTTAACTTTGCAGCCGATGCACGGGCATGTACTAAAGAGCTTTTCTGTCACTTATGTATAGTAACATATGGGGTGGAAGGTACGCAACGCTGCAAGACTAAACTATGCAATAAATGCAACAATGTCTATAAGCATAGGGGCAGATGACCTCACTGTTCTGCCCCTTAAAAAGCAACAATAACATAACATGTCTATAAGTATGAAACACTACAGTATGTTTACGTTCAAGCTTTAGCTGTTGCGAAACATCTGCTCACAGAGGATAAACAAGGAATATAACTATGAGAGTAAAATTTAGCAATGGCGTTCACATTATTGGGTTAAATCAATCCCAGGGACAATGCTATTTTTAAAATAGGGTCAGTTATATTACCTGGATTCACTGCTATACCCAAACAAGACAAATAAATCAGGATAGAGAAACTTTTATATTTTCAATACTATTAATGCAACTAGGAAACAGCTCGAAGATAAATCAAACCAAATATGGTCAGAATAACTGTTCTTTTGAACACTCGTGCACTACACATCATCGTAACATGTTAACAAAAACTAAACTAAAGTGTTTAAATATTTGTGAATAATAAACATTCTGTTTCAGGGAATCATACTTTTCACATTGTCTTAAATATTTCAATAGAAATTAACAAGCATTATCCAATATCACAACTCCACTAGACATGAGTGATGTTTAAAACTTCCTGTTGCTGCAACTGATAACACCAGATAATATAGAAAAACAATGACTCAATCGTTTACTTGATCACAACATTCTCAATCATAAAGTGGTCAATATAACACATTTGGGAAATAACTGCACAGCCTAATGAATTTCAATACTTCTTCAGAATTAAGACAATCGTCTTCACAATGGAAATATCTATGTTTCATCATTTGATGGGCTTGGACATAGTGGTCATTTAGCCCTGTGTACACGAGTATGTGTATAGAATTTGTATCATAACCTGTGTTATTGTGCTGGCAGTACTAGGGTATTTCCAATTGATGTGAGGATTGGGACTGTGGCCTTCAGTTAGGAAACATCCCGGTATTTACCTGAATTTGAAGTGGGAAACCACAGGAAAGCCCTTCCATGAAGGCAGAGGTAGGAATCGAACTCCCTTTCCTCAGTGTTTCCTCACAAGGTTGAGTGTACCCCATTTCCAGCCCTCAGACCAGAATTAAAATTCTTGGCAGAGCCAAGAATCGAACCCGGACCGCAGTGGTGACAGCCAGGGAGAAAATATTTATCATTGTGAAAACAGATAAATATGAATTTATGAATATGATGCAAACCTGTCATTTTCCAGTAGCTACTCATATCCCCATGTTAAATGCAATGAAAATGGTATAAATTAAACAGATTTAGAAACTTAAACAAATGCTGTTTCGAGCCTACGCACTTGATCATGGGAATACACGATTCCTTCGTATTGGTGCTACCAAGGATGTTCACAGAAAATTGTCTCATTCAGAAGCTTGAGGTACCAGGTGTATTTTTATAGTAATTTGGGCGGCGACTGGAGAGCAGGCCACCTTGGTCTCTATTAGGGTCCCGACTCTGTTTAGGGCAATTTTATTTTGCCTATAATATTGCAATTTTGACAGGTTTTTTATTATCGTCATATTTTGCTCAATGTGCTGCTTTTATGCCAACCATTTATATTTTATAATTTAATATTTTGCTAATTTTAGTGATAGTCATATTCATAGCATTTTTGTTTAAATTTTAACATGTTATCTGGGTGGAGTTTAAAACAAGGGATTTCCAAATGGTGCAGTAGCCTAGATATACGTTTCTCTGTATTCCCAGGACAGGTAAATACCAGGTTTAGAAGAACTGATTCCGTAAAATAGCTATGGCCCATATTGATAACCTTCTTGCCGTGGTAGTAATCACTAGCACACTTAAAATAACACTTTCAAGGATCAATTTAGTAACTTTCTAGAATTATTTGATGACACTTAAATTTTATGTTGGTAGCACTGGAAATTTACATTTAACAAGTAGTTCCTTGAAGAACTAAATAGCCTATTTTCATATATCCTAATTGTCTCACTTAGAACACGAGAAATGAAAACAAGATTTTAAAAATTAGCACAACCGCCATTTTTAAGTTCTCAAAAAATTCCATTACATTAGACGTCAGTATATTAAGCCTTGTATGAAGATATACCGTGCCAAGTTTCACAGTACTCAGATGAAAAGTCGTGAAAAAATACAATTAAATATTTAAATTTCGTGTCGCCGCCAAGTTGGCTTTGTGCAGATTCGTAGATATTGAGAACCGTCTAAATATTTTGGATGTCGCCATGTTGGATTGTTTTATGTGTAGGTCATAATGTTATGTACCATTAGATGAAGATTATTGCGTACATTCATTATTCAAACATTCACTTCAATCGCACGATTAGGACACAAGAAATAAGAACTTCATTTTAAAATTTCGTACAGCCGCCATCTTGAGGTTATGTAAACAATTGAAATAAATTAGATGTCAGTGCTTTACGATGTGTAGGCTATAAACATTTGCTGTACCAAGTTTAACTGCGCTCGGATGGTTAAATCGCGAGAAAAGTATATTTAAATGTTTCAAATTCGCTTGTACGCCAAGTTATTGTACTTAACAGGTTTATGAAAAAGTTACATAGATGAACTTCTAGTAGTACCCTTTATCACCATACAAAATTTTAGGGCGATATCTGTTTCTGTTGCGGAGATATAGAATGCCAATGAAATATTTAGCGCAGCCACCATGTTGGATTGGTGGAAACTTATTAAAATTTGTAAGGCACGGTCGAGGTCGGACTAGGTAGTAGTGTGCAGTGCACTTACCGAGTTTCATTGCAATCGCTTCGGCCGTTTAGATTTTATTAGTGAGGAGTGGGGGGACATATACGGTCTCACACACAGACAAAGGGTGAACTCATAAGCCAAATTTTTTTCATAAATGAAAACAGGCCAGAAACACTCAGGGACGTCAGAACTACGTCTCAAGACTATGATACAATCTTGGCAATGTTGAAAGGTTAAATTTAATGTAGGTATTGTAGCTCTTATCAGTTTGTGGGATTAAATGTGTCTGCATAGCCGATCGTCATAATGCTTCTGCGGTATTATCGGTTTTTATGTTGATAAGACTCATAATACTTACTACATATCCCTAAACTGCATACGTCATATTTTCCTGTTAGGTCATACCGATATTCAGCAGTTTTTAAGGCATATTTGCTTGCATATTTTGAATCCTAGTTTTGTTGCCTACAATCACTCCTTCAAAATCACCAAATAAGAACTAAAATGTATTAATACTTGTTAAAAACAAGTAGCAAAATCACTTTTTATAATGGGCATAAGCCCGGAATATGTTGGCAACTATTTCAACATTATGCATTGGGTGATTGGGCAACACCATTAACCCTCAAGCACAGGCGTCAAATTTTAGGACGCTGGCACACGCGTGGGGAGTTTTTCACCCCACTAGTTATTTTATTGTAATTTATAAACTACCTGACTCTTTCTCTATTATTTAGGGGCAGATTTTCCTTGAAATCCTTCCTCTCGTATTTATAAACTGGATCATTCTTATGTTTTTATGTTGTCTAGTTTGCAAGTTTTAATAAATATCTTCGAAATCGTATTAAATTATTAATAAACTTACCTTGGAGCATACAAATGATGAATGGAATAGTAAATAAAAGAGAATTATGCATCTTAGGTATGCATTTATTTAAAAACAGTGATATACGGGAGGTTGAACTTCGCTAAAAAATACTTCTCTTAAAATATGAAATATAACAAGTATGTGTCGTTTAAAACTAGTGTCATCCACGACATCATAGATGCCGCCATTTTGTATCTACTGTCGACTAAAATATTATGTGCACTCGAGTGTGAAGGTTGTTTGTGAAGTAACCAATAGACCTACATAAAATCCAATATCATCATTTTCGTCTTTCTATTTTACGTTACTTCGTGTAGGTTTGGAATTTTTAATTTATATTTTAATATTTTTATCGCAGTTGGAACACAAAAAGTGCCAGTTTTTAAGAGTGCTTCAACCATTTTACAGTAGTACCGTATGTGCCGGGTTGGTAATACTTTATCTGACGATAATTCAGGCGCATAATGGTGGACACCACTGGAATTTTACTATACAAGTCGTGGTGTAAATAAGGGATGGCAGGTAGTTTATGGACAGCGGAGGATTAAGCATATAATTAGAAAATGTGTTTGGACTAATGTCAGTGCTTTAGAAAATTTGATCGTGTTCAGTGTTACCATATTTTCTTGCCCTTGCTCATTCCTTGACTGCACATATTTTCAAATTCAGAAACACTAATGTCAATTCCACAATCCATAAACAAATCTACATCAGAATCACAACCGTCACACAACTGCTCATAAATATTTTGGGGAGCCATGCCGCTGGCCGAGACCCTGTTGCTTTCAAAGAAACGTTTCAGTGAGCAACTATTTCTAAAGATAAAGCATCTTGGGGAATACAAATGAATAGTAGATCACAGCACGGGCCAGAAATGTGTGTGGGCTGTATACTCAGTAAAGCAGGCTGTCATTTTTGTGCTAATATACAAAATATATAATCCTGACGGATTGTGGGACAAGTGGCCGAGTGCACCAACCTCGGTATTCATCAGTCTTTACGAAACCGTGGTAAAAATTTTACCGTGGTAGTGTCGTAAAAGCAGTGCACCATTACTATCGCTCGGTTTCGTTACCGCGGTTTCTTGACGCTTGCTTTTCTCGCGATTATTCCCCTCTGAAGAAATTCGTTAATTTCGATAGTCACTGGTTCAGTTTATCCAGACGGCCAGCAGATGGCAATGATCATTTTGACAGTCACTTGTCTGCCATACTGTTTACATTTTGTCTCAACGCGAGTAATCAGCTGTGCAAAACAATGGAAAATAAAATGATGAAACGTACTAGAGCTCCCAATTTCAGCCCTCATGAAAATTTCGTGTTGCTGGATTTGGCTGAAAAATATAAATCGATAATAGAAAATAAAAAGAGGGATGGCGTGACAATGAGTATCTTAAGTAAAATGTCTGTTAATTAGAGTACGTCTGGTAACTTGTCCTGGATTATCATCATTCCTGAGATACAGATGCACAGTAGGAATTTGTAAATTGCCTTCTTCTTCTTCCTCTTCTTGGAGTAATTTATGATTAATTTCAGGGTCATCAGGAGGATCTATTTCTTGAGCTGCAATGGCAATGTTGTGAAGCACAGCTGTGGCAACAATAATATGAGCTCAGTTATACCGTTGTTCTGCTGGGGAGGTGGGATTTTGAATAGGTGTAAGGAGGAAGGATTTACATGGTTAACCTCCATCACCCAAAAGATAACCATTAGCTATTTCTCTCGTTTCGAGACGCGCTCTCAGCCGAGATTCGTGAAATATGGTGCTATCGTGAGCCGAACCTGGCCATCTGGCTACTATATCTCTTATCATGAGGTTCGAATCGCTCACAGTTAGCAGGTTTAGAGAGAAATAGCCTTTTCTGTTTCTAAATATCTCCCCATTTTCACCTCCGGGAGACTGTATTCTCACATGAGTGCAGTCCAGCGCACCCAATACACCAGGGAACCCAGCTATTCTCTGGAAGCCTTCCATAACCTCTTTTTGTTCCCATTGGGTAAGTGGTAGTTTAATAAACTGTGGCGATAACGAGGCAACTACATTAGAAACCCAACTACATTAGAAATCTTGTGTATTATGCGGCATGCTGTTGTTCTGTCAACATCACACATGTCACCGATCACTCCCTGAAATGTCCCAGTTGCATAGAACCGCAGTGATATAAGAAGACGATTTCTAGGCGATATCGGATAGTTTCTCCCAGTAGGGAATTCCAATTGTTCACCAATGTTGTCCAAAATATAACTTACTGTATCCTTCCGTAATCGAAATCTTCTCTGGAATGAAGCATCGCTTAGTTCTTCGAATAAATCTCGCCTCTCTTGTATAACCCTCCTTTCAAATCGAGTAAGATACTGGAGATATAACCTGTAGTTGTTAACCTCCATTTTGGAATCTTTACCACAGAATACAAATAAATAAAACTTTACCACGGTTTTCTTAGATAACCGCCCCCTCACGGGCGGTAAACATTTTACCGCGGTAAAACTCAAAACCGAGCTTGGTGCTACAGAAATACGACTTTACCCCGGTAAACTAGGAAGTTTACCGCGGTATTCTCTTTACCGAGGTTGGTGCACTCGGGCATAGGTCTGACATAGGTCCGGAACTGACAATTAACGATGTTGGACTTAGTCCAACATGGGACCCCAAATAGTTAATGGACAGAACATCATGGTTATAATTATTACCCAATAAATTCATAGTGTCTTTTGTTTTGTGAAGTGTGTGTTAATGCACATCATATTTAAGAAGGAATCTTGAAACTTAATTTGCAATGAAGATGTTAGAATGGTGGGGAAGAAGGTGGCATTTGTTGTTTCAAGAGGCAGAACATAGCCATCTAACTTACCCCATTGCAGAGAAATCATTGTTGCCCTACTGAAGATCTGAAGAAGTCTGCCATTTCCGAAGTAGGCTATTTGCAGTATGTAAATGAATGTGTAGTTTTAGTGTTAGTCATTGAGGTTTTAAGGGGGGAAACAGCGAGGTCATCTGCCCCTATAGTTTTAGTGTACGAATAACTTAACTAAGATTAGGGTGATCCCATGGTAACTGGACGAAGACAGTGAATATCAAAAGTGTGTGTACTATGTTTGTAATATATCATTGTAAAGGAATTTCATCCACTGCCATCATTTAGCACTCTGACTTGAAAACAAATTTTCACCACTAGTTGATGGGGCAGTTGAAGTGTGACTGCATGGCAATTTGTAGGACACTGCTTACCACAGGAAAACAAAGAAATAAATTTCTAAAATTTTTAACAATTGATAAGTTGCGCTATAGCCAACTATGAGGATCATTTTAGCACAGATAGGTATTAGATAAGTTAGTCACCAATAACATTTTATCCCATGAAATAGAGCATGCTGTCCCTTGTTACGTTCATTACAAATTTAAGCATTTCTTCTCAATTTCTGTGTAAATAGTAAAATGTTATCATAATTAAATCACTGGCCCCAGAGCACAGAACTATTCCGTGCTACTGCCCTGATAACCGAATACCAGACATTCAACTTTACTTCAAGAGATAGCATCAGCAGTTGCATTCGTGATTTGTATAAGAACTCTTAGCTTTCAATGTTATTTGGTCTCTGCTAACATAATAGGGCTATATCAATAGTGCTCTTCGTAGGAGAAGTTTGAAGAGGGCTATCTTTTGACTGATATTCGTATGTAAACAACATACCTGTGAGAAAACAACTGGCTGTTACCGATATTCTTTCTATTTTAGAAAGCAATGATGATGATAGTTCTTTCAATGATAGTACTGGTAACAGTAGTGTTAGAAACGGTTTTGATGAACAGGGTGAAAGTGACGTGGAAATAGAAGAGGAAGTGCAAGGAGATGACCGTGCTACAGGTGAGCCGCTGGACTGGTTATGGACACGTTTGGACTGCTGAAGAGAATAACAGGTGTGACGTAGCATTTATTGGTTCATAACAAGTTATATTTGTGTATATTCAACCCTTTTATACTCGTTAAATAAGACATTTCCCATTGTATCAATCATGTCTGTATTTCCTTCAAAATAATCCCAGCCCCAGTGCAGTTTCAAACTAACAAATAGAGTATGTAGGACACAATGAGTTAATGTAAGAAACAATGGATATGGTACCTGGAAACACTGTAGTTACATAACTAATGTAACTAGGTAAAAGTGTTACATTCTTTACAAATCTAACTTAGGCTACTGAATGCTGAGACGTGCTTCTGTGCTAGATTACACTGATCATACAGCTTTATAATAGTTAATATTTTTATTTAATGTTGGCCATTTCTATCCTCATGCTAGATTATAGCAGTTCTTCCGGAAGATCGAAGAGGGCTATCTTTTGACTGATTTTCTTTCGTAAACAATATGTCAGAGAAAACGACTGGCTGTTACCAATATTCTTTCTAGTTTAGTTGCACATGATGTGCAAAACAAAGTTATGGCAAGAAAAGGAATATGCTACAATTACTTTCCCCCAGCATATGTAGGCCCTCTCACAGACAAGTTGCTGGGAGAAGCGACTTTAGTAGTGTGTTTGGTCAGAGATTATGAGAACTCCGTGTGCCGGCCAGATTATACGAGATTCAGTTTAGAGTCTTGAATGTGGTCTCATTTTTAAGTCCCCATATAATGTTTCATGTTTACTCATTAAGCATGTGCGTCGGATTGATAAACAGGGTACGTACATTAAATAACAGCCATCATCAAATTCAAACATCCTATTGGGACATTTCTACTATGAATTAGGCTAATGTCAATTTCTTTATAAAATATTTTTGTAATTGATTACATTTGTTATGTTATGCATGCTACAGGATAAGGAAATTATTAAGCACAATAAAGCAAATTAAAATATTATTGAACTTTATGGAAAAATGTCCTACACTCACATCAACCAAGGACAAAAAAAAAACACAAACATATGTGCACAGGAAATACAACTAGCTAATGGTTCCAAGTGGCAAATTCATTACAGAAACTCTGCAATTTTAGGGTCAATTACACATTGCGATCAATTTCGTCTAGGGGATTTTTCAGCGTCCCGGTGAAGTCACAGATGACATGTTGATGCACGGTTGTTGCACGGAGTTGCCGTGTCCACCATCTTGTCAGCCGACAGTGTCTCGTTAGATTTCGTCCTGCGAGGACATGCGTGTGCGACTTTGCGGTTTGTGACTTGGAGACTGTGTGTTTCAATTGTTCATACATTTCTTTTAGTTGTTAGTTGAAAAGTTGCACTGTACTCTTCTAAAGCCATAGACAAAGCCATTGGTCTGGACGAAAATATTACGTTAGGCACTTGGGACACGAGGATTTTTGTTTGTCCACCATTTGATGTTTTTTTAATTCAATTTGCCCCGAGAAGCAAAAGTTTCTCACTCTACCATTGTTTAATTTAGTGTTCCTTCCTAGTATGTCATCGACGATGTTACGAAATACAGTAAATGTTTATTTTGCAAGTTTACGGGAACACGTTTGGACAATTGTGTTTTTTTGGGTGGGTAAAACAGACAGAAATTGGCATTTACAATAACACTTGGAAAAGAGATATAATAGTGTTCTGAATTAGACCTATAATGGTCAAGGAAAGATGGGGAGACATGTTTTTGAATATTAGGTAGAATGCAAAAATTTGCATGTTTGTCAGGATCGTTACCAGACCTATATAGGTGAAGTAATAAAAATGAAAATCCACAGCCTGCTTCCAGTCTCCGACCGGGTCAGGAATGGAATGAATGAAGCCCCAATCTAGCGGCGAGGATATGAACTGTGCCGGCTGCCGAGGCCTGACGCACTCCTCTGGGGCAATGATCAAATGAATGACAGATGAAATGAAATGATAGTGGAGAGTGTTGCTGGAATGAAATGTTGACAGGGAAAATCGGAGTACCCAGAGAAAAACCTGTCTGCCTCTGTTTTGTCCAGCACAGATCTCACATGGAGTGACCGGGATTTGAACCACGGACCCAGCGGTGAGAGGCCGGCGTGCTGCCGCCTAAGCCACGGAGGCTGTGTATAGGTGAAGTAATGAAGGGGATAAATGTTTTAAAACTATCTATCTAGGTGCATATATTGGAAGTTGCGAATATAGACTATATACCTTTGTTTTGTGAATATTAGGTAGAATGCAAAAATTTGCATGTATGTCAGGCTAGATTATGACATATTTATGATTATTCCCAGGGGGGTTAGGGTCAGTTGGGGTAAAACGGGTATAAAAATTACTCCTTTTATCTTTGAACTTTTATAATGAATTCCAATCAAACACTAACTTTTTTTAAATTTTGTTCCAACTCAGCATTGTGACTTTCTAGAATAGGTTTATGCATGTTATAAGTTGATTGACCACATAGTATAGAAATTATTACTATTTTTACACTATACGCATTTTACCCCATGGATGGGGGAAAACTGGTATAGTACACATTATTAAACTAAAACAAGACGTATTATACTTGTTTTACCCCTGAATATGTGTAATGTAGGTATGTGTACATTATATATGTTTATAGCCTATTTCAAGCTTACATTAATTTCAGATTTTTATGTGTGATAGTTTCTATGTTATTAATTAAACATGGGGTAAAACTGGTATGGTACACATTTTTTAAATAAAACATAGCTTTAGTAAGTATTATAGGCTACTGGTTATACCCCTGAATATGTGTAAAGTAGGTAAAAAGAAGACCCTAAAAAGAATTAAGAAGTCATATATTTGGCTACAAATTAAAACTAGGCGAAGTAGGCACAAAGCATGAACTAGAATAGCATACCTGCCAACCTTTGCAAGTCAAAAATAGGAAGATTTTGTAAAATTATAGATTTCATCAAGCGCAGTATACCGTGGTGTGGGCGAAAGAGGGTACACAAAAGACCTGCGTGTCTTTATAGGCTAAGTATGAATTCAGCATAAAATTCACAAAAATGTAAACAATTATCAATCATTGAGTAGTAGGTATGGCCAATATTTAAACGTAAGAGAACATAATTGTGTGTCCAAAGAAAATGCATACAATCATTCTGATGGATTACACTTCGCATTCGCTTCCACATCTTCACGTTTTGTCAGACTAAAGTTAATTACCATGGACAAATTACCTAATTATGATTAGGTGATGTATATACATGTCGATGGTAATCTTGAGACTGCTTACTGATTTAATGCAGACCTTATAGCTGACTTTGCTCTCTTCAAAAATGCCCTCTCATACTGCTGCTCGTAGCAATTTCCACTTAGGCTTGATTTAACCACAGTTTGTTGAGATTTTCGTCAATCAGAGATGATCGGAATTGTGTCCTTGTCTTCTTCACCTGGCTAAACAATCTTTCTCATTCGTTGCTGTATGGGATTGATAATATTGACATCATTACTCCAGCTAGTATGTCATATTTCAGACACCCATCTCCACCTCGTATATCCCCTATTGCAGACCATGAACAATCTGCTCTTTTAAATTCCACAATAGAAGATGGCAAATCCTCCATTTGGAGAGCACAAAACTGGCATTGTAATGCATCCATTGCTTGGTGCTCATCTTCACCGTCTTTTTTGGCACCATAATTGGAAACTTAGAGATATAATACTTCACGGCACTAAAGGAAGCAGTAGACAAAGACCTTATCTGTGCCACTTGAGCATTACCAGAAAACTCACTGTCCAAATTAAATTTATGAATAATATAATCAGAGGCTGCAGTGAAGTAGTTTCTGACGTGCAAATAAAAGACCTTCTTCTCCTCAGGAGCCAGATTTTCTACACAACTACATTTTGTAGAACAAATTCTCTCGTGTGATAGACCACTTCCAAAATTGTGCAATATTTCTTTATGGCCACTGGCTTAACAAACCTACAGAGAATTTCCGTCAGCAAATCAATCTGTATGGATCTTAGGACATGGATGTGAGGTGCTTGCGATTGAAGAACTTGGTAATATTTTTCAAATGTAGGGATGGTAAATGCCAGAAACAACCAAAATGCCTCATTTAACTTAGAGACAGAAAAATAAATAGTCTCTCCAGTCTTGAAATACCAACAGTTTGGCTTGGTTCCGTCACATTTTTTCTTACAGACGGAGAAGAAGAACTGCTCTCCAACTTCCTCTTGCCAATGATAACACGTGCTTGATCTTGTACTCTGTTGTTCACACTAACACCAAATTCCACTTCTGCAGGCATATCTTCATGTGCCTTTACTTTGGGAATTTGGAAATACTTGGGAGATGTGTTTGTGCCAGTGGACTGGTTCACCTCATCCTTAAAAAAACTCAGCAATGGCTTCCACTGTGAAATCAGTCTTTCTAAGCATTTACCCAAGGACAACCAACGCGTGCACACATGCTTCAGTATTTTCCTAACAACAGTTCGGTCAAGAGCTTAATATAACTTCAGATGATCTTTCCTCTTGCAGCTTTTGTTTAAATAATAATAAATATCAATCATCATCTCATTAATTTTCACAGTAAGGGAATCAGCAACTTTCTCAGCAGCCAGATGAATTAAAGGGCATGGACATCCTACAACAGTGATGTTCTTACACTGCTCTTTTAATTTCGCAGCAACACCATTTTTCCTCCCTATCATAACAGGGGCATTGTCTGCACTAAAAGCTATATAGTTTGCCATTGGAATGGCATGTCTTTCCAGCAGACACAGAAGAAAATTCCCAATGTTAGCACCAGTCGAGTCACCTTCCAAATGTTCCATGGATAGCAAACGATTTTCAATCACCATCGATTCTTTGTGGAAAAATGGCACGACGACAGGATACAGCATACTATCTCTATCATTGCTAACATCAGTGGAGATCGCGAAAGGCCCATATTTTAAAATATTAATAAAGTATTTCTTCGCAATTTCCGAATCCAGGAACATTTTTCTAAACAATTGTCCCACGTGATCGGAACATGATTATGAGAGGTTATGTTCTACGATGAACGCCGTGAACAAACATTCTGCTCGAATGGCACCAATATCTTCATTCCAGTGAACAAAAAACGTACCTACCTAATTGTTTGTTCTTCTGTAAACAACTAGCACTGTCCTTGTGTTATAGATTGTTGCTGTGAGTTACCATGTCAGTTTTCCTTCATGAGAAATATTTATATCGCAACGACGCACGGAACAAAGAGCAAAATGGTTTCCTCTACTACATTGTAAAATGAATGGAATTCAGTTTTATAGCTTTCTTTGAACACTTTGAGATAACGTTTGAGGTTTTCCGCAATAACGTGACGAGAGAAGCTTAAGACACACGACACGAAACAATCATCGACACAACTCGTTGAAATAATTATCTACCGACGCACACATTAATACCTCAATTAAATGCACTAAACATGACGCTAGCAGAGTATAAACACGTGGCGTCAAAAGGAACAAGCCACAATCGCCGCGAGTAGCATACAAGGTTTAAATTCCATTCTGCACTCCCACGTGGCCAGCCTCGACTAATCAGCGTAGGCTTGACACCTGTTTGTCCGTAAAATACCACCAATCAGTATGCGGTAGGCCGATCAGCTGACTCACCATTCCGAGATCGCAGCTATGGAGCTCACTGCCAAGTGAGGAACTTACACAAACTTACACATAAAACCAAGGTTACGCAAATCACAAAATCAATTACGACTTACGTTAGATTCTCCTTGAGATGGAAATTATTTGCAGTTCCTTTTTCTTTTACAATATATCACTGGAGCCCGAAATTCAGAAGAAATAATAGTAATTAAGAAGATCGGAAGACGAGGTGAAAATTCGGAAAGTTTCCGAATATATCGGAAGGGTTGGCAGGTATGTAATAGTGATCTACAATTTGTGGCAGATATAGTTAGACAAATTTTTTAAAATCTCCCATGAAACCAGATGCTTACAATTGTCTCGGTCAATTGCAATTTTGTTCTGAGCTTCCTATCTCTTATTTCCTTCTTCAATATCATCCACAAATTTTCTATTATGGGATTAAAATCTGGTGAATTGCCAGGCCAAGACAGTGCTGTGACATTTTCATGCTTACTTAGGAAGTCTTTGACCACTTTTGCACCATGGCAGGGTGCTTAATCGTCCTGAAAAATGAATGGTTATCCTGGAAATAAATCCCGTCCTGACGGCAACATCATTATACCCATTTTACCCCTTGTTTTTAAATAATTCATAAAATAGAAACTATCACATATAAAAATATGAAATTAATGAAAGCTTGAAATAGACATATGTAATGTATAGATACCTAGATTTGAAGCTTCAATCTATCTCGTTCACTTTTCACAGAGGCTTCCCTTTTCTTGTTTCATTTACACTGACAAATGGCAAGAACAACTTCTTTTTTAAGAAGCCATTATTAATGCTGCCAACCAGCTTTTAGCATGCAATCATGGAATAAACATATGATATGTTTTACTGGTGCATATTGTCAATAGTTTAGGATTTATTAAATGAAATGGTGTTTATACCCGTTTCACCCCACTAGATCCATTTTACCACAAGTGGCCCTATATACCATAATGTGTACGTAACTAGGGGGATTTTTAGTGAAGTGGATGACATAGGGATGTAGATGTTTGATGTTGTGGCTTCCATTGTCTTCATTTAGTCCCCTCTTTGTGGTATAAAATAGAGTGTAGTTACATACCAATGTCATCACATGTACTGATGAATGATGAACTACAAATGTTGATACATTACTTTTAGTTGTTGAATTTCATTGAAAAGTTGCATTGTACTCTTCTAAAGCCATTGGTCGATACTTGGTTAGACTACGGTCTGGGCGAAACGATTGGTCGCTACTACCTTAAATGAAAATTCCTGCTATAACACAACCAAGGGGGTGTGGGGAGTAAGCCCCAGCTTAGATTTGTGTATTCCTGGCAAGCCTTGTTAAGAAGGAAATTAATGCATAAGGGGGTCTGGGGCATAAGCCCCAGGTTAGGTTCATGTATTCCTGAAAAGCATTATTAACAAGTATATTACTGCTTGTGGTGTATGCCTGGGAAGCATTATTAACTCTTAAGAGTGCCGGGGAGCGCGATAGCGCTCCTCTATATGCTAGCTAAAAGTGCCAGGAGCGCGATCGCGCTCAGTGTTGCAACTGTCCTAATAAGTTGTAATAGTTAGCAAATAATATGACAGATGGCAGCTCCAGTCGGTACCACACTGTGGAAGAAACTACGTAGTTTCTAAATCTACCACTAGAATCTCTGTGTGGCGTGTTGTGTTTATGTTACGAATTTTTCAATTTCAGTTGTTTGGCGCCTACCTGCAGTCCATGTGTTTGTAATAATGGCGACTAGTTCTCGTGTTGTGTTTGAAAATGATGATTTGGTAGAGTATGTTAATTCACTGAGTGATGATTCTGATTATGTCGAATCAGGCGATGATTCCGATTATGCTGAGAGTCCGTCATTTCGCTCACTGTATTCTATTATGCTGAGAGTGATAATGATGCCGGTAATAATTCAAATAACGAAGACAGTGATGATGTAAACAAACCTACTCGTGCGACAGTGGTTCATGAAATTTCTGATTCAGACAGTAATGATAGTGACGGGAATAATGCCAGAGTTGACGGAGATAGTAACGATGATGACCAGGTTCCCGATTTCCGTGAAATTAAATCTGATCACGACGTCCAATTTCAACCCTCTCTTGTATTTCTTGAGACGCCTGGCCCTAAACTTACATATAACAGGTGTGAGTGGTGATCAGGAAAAGTTATTTTTTGGAAGAACTATCTATCTCAAGATAGTGATATTTTGTAAAGTGGTAAACAATAAGTCAATGTGCACAGAAATATAAAAATTTAGGTGAGTACAATCAAAATACTAGGTAGTATAGAGATCCAAATTTGATTTGTTTATTTTTTTCAAAATTGCATGAGAAAATTTATTTTTTTACTTGGCACTGAATTATTTTTATGATATTATTACAATGAGTAAAGAGAGGCATCACTTAGCTACAAGGAGGTGTAAACTACAGTGACATATCTTGAAAAGAGAGGGTAGTATATGTTATTTTCTTCAGTGCTGCATAATACGCATTTTCTCTCTGGCATTCTTAGCACACATGAAGATCAGGAGGCCGGCATTAAGAGGGTTAACAAGTACATTACTGCTTGTGATAAAACTAAAAGCAGTTGATAAAACCACCCTTAGGGCGTAAGCCCCAGGTTAGGTTCGTGTATGTACGGAAAGCCTTATTAACAAAATGGATGTATTGATGAAGTATCGACGACATCACGAAGGATATTAAATGTTTACCTGATAAGCTTATGGGTAAATGCCTGGGAATAAAGGGTTATGAGTTGGTGAAACGTAAACAGAAATTGGCATTCAAAATAACACTTTGAAATGAGATGTGCATTGTTTTCCAAAGTTTCGTATTGTCGCTTATACAGTATTTATAAAATATGTCTTCCCATCTTTGATGTACATTGGTGAAGTAAAGATTGGAATTTTGGCATTTCAGCATATACACTGACCGGCAAAAAAAGTGGAACACTTTAATTATTTATGTAATTTCTTAATTTATGCCACTAAAATGTATCGGTTTTCCAATATTTGCATTATTCATGTAAATTTTAGATGGTTGGCTACAGAAAATACCGAAACATGTTTTACAACATGCTTTAACTCACAAATTTCGTTACATTTTGCAAATCTTACAATTTTCTATTTTTTAGTAATGTTCTTTTGGGCTGGCTTTTATCAAACGTATTGCCAAACAAAACAGTATTAATGTTTGCACTGCACGAGAACACTGGTCACTAAAAACAAGTGTTTCCACCCTTAGCGTCTATGGCAGCTTGTAAACGCTCAGGCATACTGTTCACAACTCGTCGAATGGCATCTGCCGGGATGCGATCCCATTCTTCCAGCAACGATGTTCTCAGTTGTGCCAAGGTGGTGTGGTCACGCTGTCTGACATTCCTTCCAAGCATATCCCATACATGTTCGATGGGGTTCAAGTCAGGACTACAAGCTGGCCAGTCCAGGGTTTAAATCCCCACTTCCTGCAGATATTGTATAACACAGCGAGCAGTATGAGGGCGGGCATTATCCTGCATCAGCATGAAATTCTGACCTATGAAAGGCGCAAAGGGCATCACATGGTTCATCAGGATCTCTTCGATGTACCTTTGAGAATTGAGCGTCGCGTGATTGATGCACATCAACTCAGTGCGGGCCATAACGTTGATGCCACCCCACACCATAACCGAGCCACCTCCAAATGGAGTCCTGGAGGAGAAAGCAACAGGGCTGTACCTCTCCCCGCGCCCTCTCCACAGTTGTTCCCTTCCATCAGGAGATCTAAGGTTAAAGCGACTCTCGTCAGTGAAGAGAACAGCGGCCCACTGCTCGTGGGTCCACCCCAGATGCTGCCTTGCGAAGCGAAGACGCGCCTCTCTGTGATGTCGTTCGAGTGCGGGTCCACGTGCAGGTCGCCTGGGCGAAAGATGAGCTTCTTCAAAACTTCTTCTTACTGTTCGCTCACTCAATCTCACTTTTATGACATTTTCCAGTTGATTTCGTGCCTGGATTGCTGTGGTATGGCGATCACGCAGAACTTGCAGGGTGAGAAATCTGTCATCCCTGGCACTTGTGCATCTTCTACGGCCTGACCCTCGTCTCCTGTCATAAGTTTGGAGTTCTCTGTAACGTTGCACTGCACGGTGAATGCTACAGAGAGATGATCCAATTACCTCAGCAACATAACGGAAGCTGCAGCCATCCTCCACCAATGCAACTGCCTGTGAAGCTCCTTCACGGCTAAGAGGCACGTTTTAGTGTGAACAGCACATGGATAACTTGCTAAAATGTATGACAATGGTTCACACGTGTTCAACAAATGCCAGTTGTTATCCATAGAACAATAAGCGAGCGGCAACACTCATAAAACGTAAACGCTTACAGAGCGCTTCCCGCCATAAAACCATTAAGATGGGCACATCGAAGATCGGGGGTAATTGGTGGTAATAAACCACCCTAGGAAATGTCATATTATGAATTTCTATTCATGGATGTTTCAGATGTTTGTTCTAATGTGTGAAAAGCTTTTAAAATGTGATTAAATCTTTTTCATGGGTAATTTTATATTATTTATATTACTACTTTTAACTGTTCCACTTTTTTTGCCAGTCAGTGTATTTATGAAATATGTATGCACACTTTTACTTGACCTATGTAGGTGAAGTAAAGAAAGGGACATAAAGAAATCTTGGCTTTTTAGCTTATATATATATATATATATATACACTAGCGGACCCGTGCGAGAAACCTCGCATGGTCATAAACCACACTTTCCCCAATAGGTTCATAATGAGACACTTAAGGAGAAAGTTTATGTTTTTATTTCAACCAAATGATTATAGAACACTATTTACATTTCAGGATAATGGAAAGACCTCCGAATGTCAATTTGACATGAACAGGCGTCACAGCGGCCCGTGGACAGCAATATATGGAGCGTATTTTCTTACATAAACAGTGTTTGCAAATCACACACTTCGTACAATTTTTCTAAAGTCATTTTTTAAAGAAATTATAGATATTTATGAATTTATAGTGCAATAAGTCACTGCTAATGTCTATTCTCTTTCATTTGAATGCTCATTTGTCACAATCAGTCGCTTGTGAGCACCACAGAAGTGATGCATACTACTGAAATAATATATACTAGATGAAACCCGTCAAAACATGACGGACAATGGAAATATATATTTACTGAAGAAGCTTCTTATATAAGTTACATTCTTTGTACGATTACTTTTTAGCACTATTGCAACTTAAAGGGCGTCAAAGGATAGCACTCTCAACATTGCAACATAATGCTGGTCATGACTGAAAACGTGATGAGGTAAAGAGCCCAATACGTTCCAGAGTTTCTCCTTGAGCTTGATTGATTGTGATAAAGTAGGCCGAGCGAATAAGACATTGTTGCCTATTAAAAGAAAATGTACTGTACCTGCAAGTGTTTTATCGGAAGGTGTTAAATCAAGTCGTAGGATTTGAGCTCTCTGCCTAATATTACTACACCTATTATATCCGAATCCAAGCAATTTCTTACATATTTCTTACCATTAATATATTTCCATATATGAGTCCTTGGGAAACGTTCAGATTTCTAAGGAGCATAACTATGGCTCAAACGTTCGGAGTATGTGGAAGCGAATCACTTAATTCCAAGGAATTGAAGAATTCTATAATAGGGAAAGGAAGTAGCTGGCTTTCATCTTCAGTATCCAATTTGTTAACGCTGATGTATGTGTTTGAACTACTGGACATAAGTTCAATGACTTTTAAATTAATATCATTATATTGTTGCAAATTGGCAAATACATGTATTATATATTCCAGCAGATCAATTTTACCATCACAACAGTAAAGGCCAAAATAACCACGCGTAGATTTTACGCAAGAGAAATACAATTTAGAACAATGTTTACATTTGATCGTCAAAGACCTTACACTGTACTGCATAGTCTGCATAATATCTGGAATTGTTTCTGAAATGGCCTATTTATATTGGATTTTAAATGTGGCTTCGTATTATTCGATAACACTATAGTGTCCTGCAATAACGGAGCCGCTAAATATTAAATGGCAAATAATACTTCCATTACCGAAATCAACTGCGTAGTTAGACTCAGTACTCTAAACAAATAATCATTAAACAATTGTCTTATACAATGAAGTTCAACATGACCGTCCAGAGACTTTCATACTCAAGTTGGTTGGTGAGGAGAATGCGATGAGACTGATCGCTTAAAATAAATTTCTTATAATTGTTCCTGCCAACGAAATTGTTTGCAATAGCTTGAAAACGCAGCTCTGAATGACGTTCTTCATTTTGTTATAAACAGTACAAAACTGCTCTAAATAAGCAATTTCCATCACCTGTTATAGGTTATGGCGGTATATTTTGCAGGGGAACATAGAATCACTTCGCCAACTACTGGAATGACCATAGGCCTATACTCAATACTCACTTCGGCAGTCACCCTAATGGAGACAGTTTTTGAATTCTATGTCCCGTGCATGTCAAAAATCGTATTAACACATGGAAGCCCACCCATTCTTGGCTATCGCCTCGGAGACCCGGGTTACATTTCCTGCTCTGCCAGGAAATTTAATTCGGGTCTGAGGGCAAAAACGGGGCACATTCAGTCTCTTGAGGTATAACTAAGAAGAGGAAGGTTTGATTCCCACCTCGACAATCTTGGATGTGGTTTTTCGTGGTTTCCCACTTCCACTCAAGGCAAATACCGGGATGGTTCCTTACTTAAGGCCTTGGCCGTCTCTTTGCCATTTCCCACCTTAATTACAAATACACACATCAATGCAGCCATCACAATAACGCAGGTTATCAGAGAAAATTCTACACATACACACCAAAGTACACGGGGCTGAGTGACCACGATGTCGGAGCCCTTCAAACGAATTATGTTTGCCAAGTGTCTCTCGTGGCGAAAGCAATTGTGGACACGCGCGAGTGCCTGGAAAACTTCTTTTTTCTTTAATAATTTAAGAGTATATCAACGATGCATAATTATAACTTTTAGTCTAGGACGCTAATAACTTGACCTCCGAAGCATTGGGAAGAATTGCAATATTGAGGTACATAAACAACATAGCCTACACATTCAACTGTCAGTTAATGTTCTTCAACATTTCCCTTCTTTAATATTCCCTTCCTTTATAATTCTCCATCACGTGAAAACGCACCATGTCTTGTGTTTAAAATATAGCGATGCAATGGTGCTGCCATCTGTTGTCAGTTACAGGAAATATATGGGCGAGGTACTGCCATCTGTTGTCAGTTACTGGAACTGATTGCAGATATTCGAACGGCGTATTGAGGACAACAGTTAGCTCTCTTGATCACATGCTGTAATGCAATGGTAAAACGGAAATAAAACACATTGAGAGGGAATGTAGAAATATGTATCTTTAACAGACATAAAACCTTACTAATACTCCTTGATTAAACAATATTTCAGTGGAAAAAAAAATAGCGAGTGATGGGATCGAACCTGTGCTCCTTGGAACTACAGCCAGTCGCCTTAACCACATAGCTAATCGCGAACTCTCGTTCAGCAGCAGACAAAAGCATTCAGTACATTCAAAAGCCGCTGTCTGAAGGAAATAATCCATTTCATTATCAAAAAAAATCAATGTTGCACATTCGTATACGTTCATACTGTTATTATATTTTATAGTCAGAACTTGGTTAATGTATGTTTTCAATTACATGGAAGCTTATTAAATAACTTACATTTTAATGGACTTCTCACCGCCATTTTGTCATGAGCCCAGGCGGATTGTGCGCATGCGTGAGGGTGTAGAATTCTGCTATTTTCTATATTAATTTAAAAATATACCGTAATATATTTGTTTATTTTAGAGACACTCTGCAAAACTACAGACCAAGAGCTTTCGTTAGAGTGCTCTACGAAGTAAATCGGTTCTGTCGTTCTCTCAATCTCGTGATAACAAAAATCACCTTACTGTTTTAAATATATAGATGATATATATATTTGAAATATGCATCCCCATCTTTACTTGACCTATAGGTAAAGTAAGGATGGGGATACATATTTTATATATATATATGCTGAAATGTGAAAATGTCCATGTGTATCGCCATCTTTAATTGATCTCTATAGGTCAATTACAGATCGATATACAAAATTTTATAACTATAAGCCGAATTGCAGAAATTTTTATGTGTATCGAGATCTGTAATTGAGCTCGCGATACAAAATTTTATAAATATCGGTAAATGCGGAAATTCAGACATTTCGATCTGTATCGTGATCTGTAATTGAGTATAGGTTAATTACAAATTGCGATACACATCGTGTTTCGAAGGTTTCTTGTAAATGCTAATTTCTGTTTGTTTCCCCCACCAAAAAACCCCTATACCCCAGGCTTTTCCCGTAAGCTTGCCAGAGGAGTATTTCGTGACGTCGTTGATGAAGTCATCAACGCCGCCATTTTGTTTTAGGGGAATTTTATATGCAAATGTATCGCGATCTATAATAGTCCCCAATATTTCTAGGTTTGTGCCATGCCTTGTGTGGGGTTTTGCCTATGACACCAAGTTGGCTTATCAGCAGGCTCTTGATGTCCCCGCCCAGACCTCCATACGAGTAGCGAACTGAGCGCTACCTCCCATTTTATGAAGCGCACCTGTGCCTCTTTACTGTGAGAACTAAAAGCTCAAGCAGCCGTAACCTCCAGTGGCTTTCACGGCCAGTGAATTAAAACTCAGCAATTTTTCTAGGTTTGTGCCGTGTCTTGTGTGGGGTTTCGCCTAGGACACCAAGCTGGCTCATTAGCGGGCTCTTGGTGTCCCCACCAGGACCCCAAGTGCCCACTTTATATTTCACAGATGAAACGAAGTGCCCTGCTAGTTGCAGTATTATGAAATTAAGGGTATTATAGGCTATATAAAAATTCTACAGAAAAAATTCTAGATTATAGTCGCAAGTCATGTTCACGTTCTGCAATAAACATAAAAGCTCCAAAAACAACTTTCAAATCAAATTAAAACATAGTACTTTCTGAACAAGAAAATTTATCACAAATGGACTAAATCAAATTCTTAACTAGGCCTACTGCAAGTTTATTCTCACGAGTGGTTATGGTATCGTTAATACTAGTAGGTTTAGTCATGGTTCCGTATTGATTGTCAGTTAAGTAGAATAATAAAAGGAATCGTTAACATAAAATTCAATAAGGTGTCTTAGCTATCCCACTGAAGACTTCATAGGACCACCAACACATGTGCCATGATGAAGCCAGGGACACGTTTTGCATATAAAAGAAAACACTTACTGCCTATGTAGAATGGTTTATGAAATGATTAAACAAGGATTTAGAGAGAAAAACGTCTGGTAAACCTAGAGGACATCAAATCTATTGAGATAAGCCAAAATACCTTTTGTAATGAAAAAGAAACCTGGAAATGATGTGCAAATAGATGTTGACTCCACCGCTATCTATAACCCACCCACCATCCCCCCTTTTATAATACGACTTATATAGTAAAATTCCAGCCGAATCTGCCATTATATGCACGAATTATGGACAAATACAACATTGCCAACCCCTCAATCTTTATCCAGACCTATATTTACTACGTAGGTAGTGCAGCCCACAACTTTCTCTAGACCAATGGATTTTGCCGATACTAATAATTATTAGACAGCACGGCCCAGTGGGCCACGTTAGCCATATACGCATCCCTGGATTTTGTAGCGCACAGTGGGAATACCCAAGCATATGACTGGCCTGTGATGGTGTATTTTGTATCTTACATGTTGGGAACAGTAATGTGACGTCAATGAGTGCGCCTACGTATCCATTGAAGAGGGGTTCGCCCGGCAGACATGGCTGCCGACGTTGAATGAGCAACACAAATTTATGTCAATTAGCACATATATCCAGTGCACTACTGATAATGGACATTAATTTCAACTTGGTAATAATAATAATAATATCGTATGGTCTCGGGTGCCTGGTGCAAGCTTTGTAATTTAACACCCAGAGGGTAGCTTGCGTGTCGAATTTCGTTGTTCCTTGAGTCACTATGAAAGTCAAGGAGGTTAGATAATACTGCTCGAGTCTAAGCTGCGTGGACCTGAGAGGAATGTGCATCGCAGACTATTAGTAGTGGTGGTGACGAGTGATGCGGTTTCTCGGTCCTTGCGTAGTAACAGAAGCAAATATATTAGTCGGTGACTCAGTCACTCATTCCCAACGCCACACTGGTTTCAGAAAAGACCCATGTTAGCAGTATTGGAATAAACGAGAATGTCAGGTAACACGGCGGGCTGTCGACAGGCTTCTCAATTCTCGCCTGCTCCTATCTTGCCTCTGCCCTTCATCCCGCAAGTTCACAGAGCTTGGAACCGAGCAGTCGATATCTACGCTCCTTGAACATTATAGCTCTTTCTAGTAGAGAAATGAGGAACTTTGTGTTGGCGGAAACTCCCGAGATTAATTTTGCCATTATGAACTCGGCCTACTGAATTCAAATGGGTTCTTTGACATGCCAACATCGTATGACATGCGTATCGTATTTTTGCCGCCTTTCAAAAATCACTTACCACGGCCAGGGGCGAACCTGCAATCTTGGGGTTAGTAGACCGACACACTATCCACTCACCCACCATGGCAATGTCCCCCAGAATATAAATCAACATATGAAAATCATCTAGGCTCATTATCCTTATTAACCATGGGAACTCGTGTAGTATACGTTGCCCGGCGCCATTAAAATCCGAAAATTTTTCTATAGAAATGGCCAATGTTACTAATGAATTTTTTATCGCTAGAGAGTGTTGCTGTATTTTTTCAGTGTGCCAACATTATTGTTTCCAGACCAATATTTTCATCCAGACCAATGGTTTTCGTCTAGGCCAATGAAGGTTAGGTAGCGGGCTAATATAAACACCCCTGGTTTTTGTCACGCACAGTGGGGATGTCACGCATCAATAATCTTTAACCAGGCCAATGGTTTTGCCTAGTAGTACAATCAGTAAGTTAGCAGCATTATGTAATCAAACATGGCGACGTGCTTTTTGATAAGTTTATTACTTGAAAGTTAATGTTGACAATTTCATTATTCTGGAAGGGTTTACGGGGTGTTTGTTAATGGCAAATGGCTTAAATAACGTGGCAGAGTAATTAAAAACCATTTTCAGAGTGCTACTAAGTAAAATAACGCACTTTCGAAACAGGCAACGTACCGGTATACTACACGAGAGCCTAACCATGTTCCCAGTGTCAAAGGTAGGTTCTCGTCTCGTGCAGTTTTAATAAATTTTGCTACACATAGACTCAAATAGCGTTGCTGTATCATTCTAGAAGTAGCAAGTATTTTCCTTTGGATGCAAAATATGCCCCTGCTCCTTATGACAAATTCCCACTCATGAGAATCATTAATTTCACAAAGAATATACTATTGCTAGCCCATGCAATGCACAAAGAGGCATGCAAAGTTATCACAAAGTAACTGGACTTCAAAAAGTAACTCACTTTCAAATTTTCCAGATCAGCAGAAGCAAAGATCCTGCTTAATGGTTGGGCTCCGAACAATCATTCCTTCTCAAACCCCCTTCCCGTCCCTAAAATGAGAAAAGAAAACTTATCTGAAACAGATTTGAAATATGCAAATTTGATGTAATTTAAATGAATAAGAACTTGGTGCCATGAAATTACATGGCAATCATTGACATTAATTTGAAACATCTCAAAACTATGCAGTATCAACACTAGGCTACAACCTATTCAGACATGGTTAAAGATAGGCCTATGATAAATGTAATCTCTTGACAGTCTAACCACAAATAGACCCAGTAGTAAACAAATCCCTATTTGGTTACTTTAAAAAAATTGCCAGCAAGAGAAAAAGAGCCTCTCAGTAACTAGGCTACCATTAAGTTCCCCATATAAATGTACATCTACTTCAGGATCATTATCGAACACAATAAGCGTTAATTCTTACAACTGAAATTACAATTAGTCAAAATTAAGGTGAACCTGAACTACCAAGAGACAACAGGCCATTACAACAAAAGTGACCACTATAACCTATCATGACAGACGAAACTGTCCACCCGTTCTAAGATAATGTTGCACAGACGCAACTCAGTGGTTCTACGACTAAAACACTAAATGTTTACAATCTATAGATGTTAAAAGAATGCCTTTATTGAATAACATGTCATTAGGATTACCCACACCCTGTACTTGTCTTCCAGCGAAGAACTGAACACTGTTTATCTCACTCCGACACTACTATCAACAAACCGTTCACCAAAAACAACAATATTATTGTTTCTCATCAATGTTCACGAATACAATGTATTTTTACAAACTTAAATACGCCAAAATGTGTTTCTTCCAAACGCCGATCACAACGGTTTATGATCAATTCCCATGTTCCCGCGCGGTATGTGCACTTCAGTACCGCTAATGCACGAGGTAGTCACAAACAAAAATGGCGACTTCCGTATTTGGTACTAAGAATCTGAAGTAATGGAAGTGATAAAATTGTTAAATGTTCTTGTCACAACTATCACTCGAACTATTCATTTAATATACAACGTAATAAAAACACTACAAACCCCGCACCTCCTACACCTTCAAAATTTTGGCACCGTGAATGGGAACGTATTCGTATTGCACTATACAGCGCATGCGTTCGTAAATCGTGAAATTATCTGTCGCGACCGAGGCATATAAATTCCTGTCGTATAAATATGTTCGGAGAATTTCCATGCAAATACCGCTAAATTGTATTAACCAAGACAAAGTTAACCCAACCTTAAGATTTTTCGAAAATAATAACAAGATGGCGATAGCTCTGCGCCTCTTGCATGAGCAAAACAAAACATGATTGGTTGTCTATAATTCCCTTCGCCAATCGTATCACTGCTAAGCAAGGAATAATATGACGCATAATGATGTCACGAATACACGTGTGCAGTCTATGCAATGACTTTTCAAAACTGCGAAACAACAGGAGAAATTCAGCCGGAATCGATGGATAATTAAAAGTATGCGTTTATAAAGAATGGAACAGAATTCAAATTTGGGATTGATTTACTCTGGGTACCCTACTGTGTATAACCTTACTCTTGGGTTGCGTCCGGCTGTCGGTCGGCGTTTCACACATTGGGAAAATCTAATCGATCGCAGCCACAGACGTTAAAATGTATTTCCATTCGAAAATAGGACTAACATTCTGAATTCAATAAACATTTAGCCATCAGTGGCTCTCAACTTGATTGGTGACCATTGGACTCTGAACTGAATCTGCCATTGCCTCTACGCACTTGAAGCCTCCTGTCAATAGACCTATTTATTTTACTACTTTCTTCCTGCCACGAATATATTATAACTGAAGACTTTCAAAAGTTAATGCAGTAAAAAATGCCAAAATATGCATCAATGCAGTTAAAAGAAAGTCTAATTTTAAAAAAAGAAAACGCTATTTGTCGCAAAATTTGATTGCATCCATTGTACAAATCTTTCCACGCATTAAATTATTCGAATATTATCTGCAGTGTTCTTGACCCCAAAGTCATAATACAATTTAGGCAGGAGTAGGCCCACATAAGTAGTGCTAAGCGCAGGGTGGAAACCATCTTCAGGCCAAAGCTGCATTCTTCTCAATCCTGGCCTCAATTACAATTATCCATACAATAACACGAGTTATCAGAATATTTCTAACACTTTCGTAGTGATAGGTCTACAGATCATGTAGGCTATAATATTTTTGGTAGTCATATTGTTACTTACCGTACCGAAGTTCCCACTACTAGTTTTGCTATCACGCGGCTGCTTCTTCAGGCGGAATGTTAAAACTGCGCTGACTTCCTCTCACAGCAGACATGACATCACGGTGTCTCTCCTCAGCGCTGTTTGGTGGCCGTGATTCGATCCCAGTGACATCCACTGTTGGTGGTGCACCAGTGTGTGGATTATGTTCCTTTGGTCTCGGTATAGGTTGCCCAGTCACTCAAATGATATCTATCATCATTGTTCATATTGGCTGGATGGCACTATTACATTACAGCTTCAGTCATGAGGTGTGGCATATAACTAGGTTCAAAATATCGAAACTATAGTCCGTATTATGAGAGAAGAACGCTGACAGCTGTCATCAACTTGTAAGGTAAATTAGGTGTATAGTGGTGGTGAACTGGGTAACTGTCTCCATGGTAACAATCAGGCACGGATCTAGAGTTTGGTTTTGGGGGGGGGGGGGTCAGAGAATCGATCTAGAGTTTGGCTTTGTGGGGGGAGGGGGGGTGGGCGGGAGGGGGGGTCAGAGAATCGAAATTGTTAAGAAAAATGGTATCAGTAAAAACGCAATCACAAAATAGCCAAACGTACAAAACCAGACCAATTTTTTTGCAAGCTTCATGGATAGAAATTTGAAGCGTTTAGCGCACCAAAAATATTCGTACAAATTGCAACGGCGTGTTTTGCGACTTTTACATCGAGCTTCGAGAAAAGGATCAAGGTACGTTACAGTTTCGGCAAGTCGAGTTGGTACCGACAAAGGGAGAAAGTCACAGCTTAAATTGGTAACCAAGCTTGCAGTTTAAACGTCGGCAAAAATTTTTGGTGCGAAAAAGGCCCCAGTTTCCTATCCGTGCATTGCTGCACATTCATCGTGACATCACTATAAACATCGATTCGGTAATCACAAGGTTTGCTAAACAAAATAGACGAGTTGATTTTGTTATATAAATAATAGTTTTTATACAAGGGGTTTGAAGTTATAAATATGTACAGTTGTAACAGAACATAATAATTCCAATAAAGATAATTCAGTATTGAATAAAATGAAAAAAAAAACCTGTTTTTCAGTTAAAATTCGTTAAGTTTTATTTGTCTGGTAATTGTGTTTTCGTTTTTTGAGTTTGCAAAAAAATTTGGTCTCCGTTTGGGGGGGGGTCATGACCCCCGTGACCCCCCCTTGAATCCGCGCCTGGTAACAATGAGCCATGTTGCTCAAAGACAGCAGCGAGTATATGGCTTGAAGCAGTGTCCTTACGTGGAGTATCTTGTCACTCACTGTCAGTATTATCCCGTGTACCTTGTTGTTGTTTGAGTCTTCAGTCATTTGACTGGTTTGATGCAGCTTCCCATGCCTCCCTGTCCTGAGCTAATCGTTTCATCTCTACATAGCTACCACACCTTACATCCGAGGCGATCTGTTAAACATATTCTAACCTTGGTTTACCCCTACAGTTCTTGTCCTCGACCATTCCTTCCATAACTAAGCTTGCTACAGGCCGGACGTTTGTTTTAGATGATTGCCCTTAACCTTGAAGCCTGTGGGTGAGCCTACACACACTCACTCTCTCACCCTATAGCTTCACACTTGTCACCACCGATCTGATGAAATGGAATTCCAGACTTGAGCACATAGTACAGTCCACGTCGAAGTATTATGTCACGCGGAAGTACAAGTTACGTAGTTACGAACAGAACGTCATTATATTTGCCAATGACTGTACTTCAGCAGTAGCAGTGAAACAGCTTTGTCAAACATCGGACTGCTTGGGGCAGCTGATAACAACACAGGTACTGTAGTAACTCGCCTCCAGGCTTCCATTAAGATTTTTCACTCGTCTAAAACAAACATCCGGCCTGTATTCCTGGGTGTCTTAGTATGTGTCCTACAAACCTATCTCTTCTCTTCATTAACAGTCGCCAGAAACATCTCTCCTCCCCCACGCGTCTTAATACCTCTTCGTTTGTAACCCTATCTACCCATCTGATCTTCATCATTCTCCTGTAACACCACATTTCAAATGCTTCAATTCTCCTCTTTTCTGCTGCACCAATAGTCCAAGTTTCACTTCCGTACAGTGCCACGCTCCAGACAAAGGCTTTCAAAAATGGCTTCCTAAAACTTAAATTCAATGTCAACAGATTCCTTTTCTGTAGAAATGCTTTCCTTGCCTGAGCCAACCTACTTTATAGATCCTCTTTGCTTCGTCCATCAGTGGTTATTTTGCTTCCTAAGTAACAGAAGTCTCCTACTTCCTTTAGTTTTTCACCTGCCAATTTGATGTCCATAGAGGTTTCTGATTTATTTCGGCTGCATTCCAATATTTTTGTTTTACATTTAGGCCTATTCATTTTCATCATGAATTCTTTCCTCAAGACGGAGTCCATACCATTCAACACAAATTCAAATCCTCAGGTGTGTGGCCAAGATGACAATGTCATCAGCAAATCTCAGAGTTGAAATTATTTTCTCCTTGAATCTTCACTCCCACTTTAATTTTTTCTCTAATTTCCTTCATTGCTTGTTCAATGTAAAGATTGAAAAGTATGGGTGATATGTTGCAATCTAGTCTTACACCTTTCTGAATACCAGCTTCTCTCTCATGTCCTTCAGCTCGAAGGACTGCTGTCTGGTTTCTGTATAGATTGTAGATCATTCTCCTATCCCTGTACTTTATTCCAATTATTTTCAAAATGTCAAAGAATTTACCCCAATCAATGTTATCAAAAGCCTTTTCAAAGTCTACAAATGCCATGAACGTTCTCTTATCTTTCCTTATTCTACCTTCCAAAATCAGCCTATTGTAGTATATTTGCTTATTCTTTCACAATATAGAAAATCCTTTAGGAAACAGTGAAGACTGCATAAAGATTCGGTTCAAAGGTTGTCACCTTACACGTGCATACAGGAATAGGCCTTGAGATAACCTGCCACAGTGGCAAGGCAGCATTTCCCCACATGACGACTTGGACAGTTGTCAACGTTCTTCATGGGGCCGATAACCTAGATGTTAGGCCCCTAAAAACAACAATTATCATCATCATCATCTCAACGTTCTTCTTTCATAACAGAAACTATAGTTGTATGCCTTGCCTCATGACTGAAGCTGTAGTGTTACAGTGGCATCCAGCCAATATGAACAGGATAATTGGTATAATTTCAGTGACTTGGCAGCCTATACTGGGACCAAATGGGATGTCAGCACTGACAATACAAATGTTAAATTATTAAAATACTTATGTGTTACATGTTTCCGGGTGCCAGAACCCCTTCATCAGACAATCGAAGAATACAGAATATAAGTTAAGCTTAAAACATCTTGTTGATATCTTGAAGTGACACAGACACTGTCCAATCAGTGGTTTCTAACTTGTAAAAATATGTGGCATATACTGTATTTGTTATGGACTACAGAAGAGAGAGAAAACTATGAGATGACATGTTTCGCTCATCAAGTAAGCATCATCAGGTCCAAATATACAAGACAAAATAGCTCTACAAAACACTACCAAACCCACAATGATATCCACAAACGGTCTCTGCCCTCCAAAAACAAAAAGCACGGCAAGTACTTAGAAAGTGTGGCAACTAGTACTGATAAATACTAAAGCATTGTTGTTTTAATCTTCAGTCTTTTGACTGGTTTGATGCAGCTATCCATGGCTCCCTCTCCTGAGCTAAACGTTTAATCTCTACATAAGTTACCACACCCTACATCCCAGGCAATCAGTTTAACATATTTTAACCTTAGTCTCCCAGTCAGGTCAGGAATATCCTGCTACCGTATGTGACAGTAGACGGTTCGACTTGCGACTGTCTGGCCGACAACCAGACAACCTGACAACCAGAGGGGACACCAACGGCTACGGGCGGAGGAGTCCCCCTTTTGGAGGCCAGATGAAGCCTTTGTGCAGGAAATGGCACATACATTCATCAGATGTTGGCAGTCAATGGCTACGAAGGCGGAAGAAAGAACCTTGTAAACACCTCAACGGCGGAGTAGGCAGAGGAACTGCTAACCACAAACTGCTGCCTTGCAGGTAAGGAGAGGACCCCAAAGGCTAAGTGAAGATACCCTGACAGAAAACGGGCTGGCATGACAGCTAAAAGGGCAGCCCCCTCATCATGCTAGCTTCCGTAGGGTTAATAACCCACGTGGAGTGAAATTAAACTATTCAGAGAAACATGAGAGTAGCCGGACGGATATTATGGATACAACCTGGCGTGAAATGGTATATGAGAATTGGTACTTGGAATGTGACCTCGCTGTCAGGGAAGGAGGTAGAAATAGTTGAAGAAATGGAGAAGTACAAGCTCGCCATACTTGGAGTCAGTGAAACCAAGAGAAATTTATTTATTTATTTATTTATTTATTTACATAGGTCCCAATGAGCCTGAGCTCGTGTTAGGGACAATCAAGTAACATAGTTACAGCATGGCATATATATAATTTTTGTAACATTATTGTTTAATTTAATAGTAACTTATATTAGATTGCTAGTGACTAACTTTACAGAGATAATTCGGTATGATACATTGCATTGCTTAAGGCTATTGTACATGGGCTATTCATTCCTTAATAGGAAGTCTTTTGTTTTCCTCTTAAATGTTTTTATAGAGAAACTTTCCCTTATGCCTAATGGTAGCGAGTTGTATTCTTTTATTATAGAGGACATAATTCCTTTAGTTCCAAATTTAATGGATTGGGAATGGCTGGTGAATATTTGATTTACTCCTCTTGTTGCATAATGATGAATGTCATTTGCATGGGTAAAATGGATGTGTGTGTGTATCAATTTGTTTTCTAATTTGTATACAAATACTGTTGCTGACATAGCTATTTGTTTTTGCAGTGGCATAATTTTAGTTCTTGAGTATAATTCATTTGAGGGTGTGAGCCAAGGAAGTCCAAAGATAGATTTTATAGCACGTTTCTGGAGTATCTCAAGTTCTTTTATCAGCTCCTTCTTACAATATCCCCATATGAAATTCATGTACATTAGATGTGAATGTATCAGAGCAAAGTATATATTTTTCAATTGTTGGCTAGTGAGACAGCTATATCTTAATCTGAAAATAATACCAATTAAAGGGCTGATTTTATGTTTTACATTTTCTACATGATTTTCCCAGGTTAGTGTACTATCTAGTGTGATACCTAAGTATGTTGCCGATTTAACCCTTTCTATTTCTTTGTTGGCTATGTTGACTATGTTTGTGGTCTCAATCTTGTATGATGGTTTATGGAAGAATAAATATTTTGTTTTAGTGATATTGATAACCATTTTGTGTGCTCTCAACCAATCCACCAGCTTATTGAGATAGCGGCTTCGGTGGTATAGTCGGTAGTATGCTGAGCTTCTATGCCCAAGATAGCGGGTTCAAACCCGTCCGAAGCCGTCGGATTTTTTAAGAGCGTTAAAAATCCCTCAGTATGCCTTCCTTCGGAGGGGAAGTAAAGCCGGCGGTCCCATGTCATAGATTTATGGCATGTTAAAGAACCTTCCACTAATTGCACCAGTATGAAGCTAAATTGGATAGGTTAAGAATGTAAACAACGCTCTTAGGTTTCTACGTTCGTTGCCAAGAGCCGACTGCGGTGGTGTCTAGTAGCTAAGTTCTGAACTTGGCCTAGTAGTCGTTGACGGAGGTGCTTGGAGGCAAAAGTAGAAACTATTTGAAAAATTCTAAGTTGCAGTACTTAAATTAAAAAACAGATAACACACACTAATACAGTCATCACAATTAACACCGGTTATCAGACAGATTCTACACACACCCAAAGTACACGGGGCTACATGACCGCGTTGTCGCAGCCCCTAAACTTAAGAACCAAACCAAGAGAAAGGGTAGTGGTCAAATAAATTTGGATAAGGGACATGTAATGAGATATGAGATACTCAGGAGTCAGCAGGAAAGAATAGGCAAAAGAAGAAATGGCCATCATTATGTCCGAAGCAGTGGAAAACAAAGTAACAGGATGGAACCTATTAACTCCAGACTTATCATAGTGGATGTGGAACTGGAAGAAAGTATTACACTAGTGTAGGTCTATGCCCCCACTGAAGATATGCAAGAGGTAGATAAGGAGCAATACTATGTGCAAATGCAAAAAGCTATAGACAAAGTCAGGGAGAAAAGTAGGCATGTTATTGTGATGGGGGACTGGAATGCTAGGATTGGAAACAGGTTACGTCGAGGACATGGATGTATGGGCCAACATGGAGCAAAACGTACCATCAACACCAATGGAGAAAGAATGTTGGAATTTTGTATTGATAATGAGCTAAGGATTGGCAACACTTTTTCCCCCATAAAAGTATTCATAAAATAACTTTTGAGGCAGTAGGCCGAGGAGCAAAGAGTTGCATTGACTACTTTTGTTACACCAAGAACATGACTTATGCAGCACTAGATGTAAGGGTCTTCCATAGTGCAGAAATGAGTACAGAACATCGGCTTCTGGTTATGAAAACAAGGTTTAAGGCTACACCCATACCCTCTCATCTTCGGTTTGAGAAAATCAGAATTTCTGCATTCAGAGAGGAAGAGGTAAGGCAGAACTACGTTCAGAAGTTGGGGGGAAAACTTCAGCAAACAGAAAGGGAAGAACCTGAGAGAGGCTGGAACTTAGAAGAGAGATGGAGGGAATTTAAGACGAATATTATCAAATTAGCAGAAGAGGTCTGTGGGAAAACTACAGTAAACACATAAAGGAAACTAACAAAGTGGTGAACTGAGGAGGTCAAGGAAGGTGTAAGGAGGAAAAAGGCAGCATGGAAGGAGTACATGAGAACAAGAAGGGTAGAGGACTGGAGGAATTATGTGGAAGCACGTAATGAAGCTAAGCGACAAGTACAAGAGGCAAAAGCAAGGAACTGGCAGGAATTTGGGGAGGAAATGGAATCAGAATACAGAATTAATCAGAAGTTTTGGAAAATATTAAGATCCCTCCAAGGCAAAATTGGAAAGAGAATCAGAAACATTAAAGATAGGAACCAGAAGATCCAAACGAGGCCACGGGACATTCTTGATACGTGGAGCACCTATTATGAGGACGTGTTCCGTACAGACCAGAATTCACAAGACGATTCCAGTAATGGGGCAGAAGAAGAACTAGAAGAAAGGGAGACAATTATGCAGAGTGAAGTAAGAGAGGTTATCACTGAAATGAAGGTGGGCAATGCAGCTGGTCGGGATGGAATTTCACTGGAATTGATGAAGTACGGAAGAGAGGCTGTGGTGAAATGGATGACAAGGATATGCCAACAAGCATGGAGCATTCAGAAAATTCCAAAGGATTGGGAGAAGAACATTATTGTTCCTATCCATAAGAAGGGCAGCACTCTGGAATGTGCAAACTATCGAGCAATTTGTCTTTCCAGTGTGGCCGGAAAGATATACTCTCGCATATTGGAGAGGAGGCTGAGACAAGAAATAGAGGAAAAATTGGAAGAAGAACAATGTGCTTTCCAGCCAAATAGACAAACACACAACCATATATACACACTAAGAACCGTTATAGAGAAACGACTTAGTCATTTCTAAGCTGCATTTGTCGACCTAAAGGCCGCATTTGACTCGGTCCCTAGGAAACAGCTTGGGCACCACTTGAAGAGGAAAAGGTAACCAAGACTCTCATGTGCCGCATTAGGAGCATCTACAATAGCATCCAAGGAGTGGTGAGAATAGCTGGTGAATGCTCTAGGGAATTTGAAATGGCGAAGGGAGTAGAGCAGCGTGACAGCTTGAGCCCTCTTCTCTTTGTGATCTTCATGAACCAAGTCATTAAATAGTGTAGAAGAAGAATCAAAGGAATTAAGGTTGGCAACTGGAACATGAGACCAACATATGTCCAATCCTTGGTCTATGCAGATGACATTCTTATTTTGGCTTGGAAGGAGGAGGATCTCCAACAAGCTCTTACTGAATGGGCTTATGCCTTCCAGGATCGTGGGATGGCAGTGAACGCGAGCAAAACCAAGGTAATGCAGGTCACCAAAGGAGAAAAAGTACAGCTTCAGATGAAGTGGAACAACAAGGATATTGAGCAAGTAGAACAAATCGAATACCTGGGCACCATCATCAGAGAGGATGGAAAATTAGAGGCAGAAATAAACAACAGAATTAGAAAAGCTAATCAAGTTTACTATGGTATAAACAACACAATCATAGGGAAGAAAGAAATGACCAGAAACACAAAAATGCATGTATATCATGCTGTCTACCTGCCAATCCTCCTGGATGGTGCAGAGAGTTGGACGGTGCATAAAAAATTGGAGAGTAGTTTGGTCGCCGCTGAGATGAGATACTTGCGGAAAGTTGCCGGGAAAACTCGAAGAGACCATATTAGAAATACCACAGTTATAGATGAGCTTCAGCAGGAGCCAATAATGGATGTCATTGAGAGGAGAGGATTGGGCTGGATTGGACACCTAGAAAGAATGGAGGATGAAAGGAAAGCAAAGCAGGTGTGGTGAGCCAGACCTACAGGAAGAAGAACAAGAGGAAGGCCACGGATTGAATGGGAGGAGTACATCTTGGGACTGATCAGGAAGTGAGGGAAGACCTTGGGTGATGTTCAGAGAATGGCACACGACAGAAGAAACTTTAATAAATGGCTGAAACGTTCCGACACCTAACGGTACAAAGGCGAAGAAGAAGAAGAAGAACCTTAGTCTACCCCTACCGATCTTGTCCTTGACCCTTCCTTCCATACATATTGCCATTGTAGCTCTCTAGCCGGTCAACACGAATTTGCCCAATGACTGGCCCTACAAAATATAAATATGTAAATACACTTGGGCAACGAGACAACACTGATGTGTGGCGATAAATCGACTAAGATAAGAAAACATTACATTGTTAATTTTATTAATTTATTTTATATTGTATTTTTCTAAATTGTATATACATAGTCTATATACCACTACTCACGTAATTCATAAAACCTTTAAGACAAAACAAACCAACTGTATAATGAGATTCAAATTGTGAATCGTACTGTAAAACACCAAAGACGAGCTACAATAGTAGTGTAAAACTATATTAGTGCAAAATTTAAATCTCAACACAGTGATCAGAATCTGACGATGGCCACTTGAAGGTCGAAACGCGTAATCCTAAATTGGCCCCATTTTAATAGTGATAATCAACTTTTTTTATTATTGAATTTGGCCAACTATGGCCGCAAGGAACTCAATACTTATTGGCTTTCTTTCTCTTCTCTTCTCTTCTCAGAACTTCTTCATCCTGTCACTTCTTTGTTTTCTTTCCTCCTCGGAAATGATCCGTTTGGGCCTCCTGTTAGGTGGTTTCTCCTGAAATGATTTTACTCCGTCAACTCGAATGCGGAACTCTCTTCTATCGTGGGCCATCGGTGGAGTAATTCCAACTTCCGCTGCATCCCTCTTCACCTCATCTACCCATGATGTAGCTGAAGATCCTTTTGGTCAGCCTGCCATCATCCATTCATAGTAAATGTACGTAGAACTTTAGCCTCTGCTTCTTCATTACATCTGTGATCTTTTCAGTACACTTGTAAAGTTCTTCATTTTTTCTCTTCTTCCATGTTCCATCAGTAGTCTTCTGTGGTGCAAATATTTTTCTCAGAATCTTCCTTTCTTTCTTTCCTAGTACTTGAAGTTCTCCCTTTTTACTTAAAATCAGACACTCTGAAGCATACAATCCTTCAGGTTGTACTACCGATTTGTAGTGTCTGATTTTGGCCTTGTATGATAAAGCTCGTTTGTTGTATTTATTCTGTGTTAGTTTGTAGGCCAGGTCCAGTTTTCTGGTTATTCCTTTGATTGCTTCCTTATCCAGTCCGTTGGGTTGGATCCATTCCCCCAGGTATTTAAACTTCTCTGTCCTCTTAATCTTCCCATGATTTACTTCTATATATTTCTCATTTTGGTGCCTGCACTCCATATATTCCGTTTTTTTCATAGGAGATTTGAAGAGCTGTTCTTCGAGCTATTTCATGAAGACTTTCAAGCATCTTCTCGGTTGTTGGCTAAGAGAGCAAGGTCATCAGCAAAAGCTTAACACTTGACTTCAAGATTCTGTTTTTCCCTCCCCAGGTGTATTCCTACAATTCCTCTCATATTCAAATCCTCTTCCCAAGTTTTCGTTATTTTTTCCAAAACGATGTTGAAGAGGATTGGAGATAATCCATCTCCCTGTCTGACCCGAGTCCTAATTTCAAATGGATCAGAAATTTCCCCGAAGAACTTTACTTTCGAGATGGTATCTGTCAGTGTTTAATGATTGCTCTTGTTTTTTTTGTCAATTCCAAACTCTTTTAAGGTATTAAATAAAGTTTGTCTGTCAATCGAGTCGTATGCCTTTCGAAAGTCGACGAAGATGACCACAGTGTTCAGGCTCCTTAAAGCTCTTGTTTGCAGAATACTTTTCAAGTTGAAAATTTGCTCAACGCATGATCTGCCTTTTAGGAAACCAGCTTGGTATTCTCCAATGAGGTGATCAACTTGTTCTTCAATTCTGCTCAACAAAATCTTAGAGAGTATCTTATATGCGATTGGAAGTAGAGAAATCCCCCTGTAATTATTTGGGTCTGTTCGAGTGCCTTTTTTATGAAGAGGGTGAATGAGCGCATATTTCCAGTCCTTTGGAATCTGTTCAGTTTTCCATATTTCTTCTATAAGGTGATGGATTTTTCCTGCAGCGATCTCTCCACCAATCTTCCACATTTCAGCCAAAATGCCATCTTCCCCTGGTGCTTTATTATCCTTGAGCTTCTTGATTACAAATTCGACCTCATCAAGCCCTGGTGGTTTGGAATCTGGGTTCTCGTGAATTTGTGTTTTGGCGTCTAGTCTAGCAAGTGGTTCTTCGCAATTTAATAGCCCTTTACAATAATTCGCCATGAGCTCACAGTTCTCTTTATTTTTTAGTAACTATGCTACCATCATTACGCTTAAAGCAAAGAGTCGGTGGTTGATACCCGTGCAGTTCCTCTTTAAAGGTGCGATAAAATTCTCTAGTGTTGTTCTTTTTAAATTCTTCTTCCAGCTTTTCTACTCGGAGATGTATCATATCAATTAATACATGTATTCTTTCCCAGGAGTGAACTTACACATTTATATTTTGTACCCCACCCAATCATTGAAATTCATGTTGACCAACTGAAGAGCTACAAATAACAGTTTGTATGGGCAACACTGAAATAATGGCTTCAAATCTTTACATTCCATACCTAACTTTGCTATCCGGGTGTCTTAGTATGTGTCCTACCAACCGATCTCATCTCTTCATTAGAAGTCGAAAGAAGCATCTCTCCTCTCCCACTCGTCTTAATACCTCATCATTTGTAAACCCATCTGATCTTCATCATTCTCCTGTAACAACACATTTTAAATGCTTCAATAAATTGTCCTCTTTTCTGCTGCTTCTCTCCAAGTTTCACTTCCATAGAGAGCCACTCTCCAGGCAAAGGCTTTCAAAAATGACTTCCTAATACCTAAATCTTTATTTGATGTAAACAGATTCCTTTTCTGTAGAAATGCTTTCCTGCCTGTGCCAACCTACTTTTTATATCCTATTTGCTTTCTCCATCAATGGTTATTTTGCTTCCTAAGTAACAGACGTCTCCTACTTTCTTTAGCTTTTCACCTGCCAATTTGACGTCCATAGGGGTTTCCGATTTCTTTCGGCTGCATTCCAATATTTTTGTTTTAATTTAATAATTTTCATCATGAATTCTTTCCTCAAGACAGAATCCATATAATTTAAAAACTCATTCAAATCATCTGGTGTGTCAGCCAAGATGACGATGTCATCAGCAAATCTCAGAGTTGAAATTATTTCTCCTTGAGTCTTTACTCCTACTTTGAACTTTTCTCCAATTTCCTTCATTGCTTGTTCAATGTATAGATTGAAAAGTATGGGTGATAAGTTGCAGTCTAGCCTTACGTCTTTCTGAATACCAGCTTCTCTCTCATGTCTTTTGGCTCGAATGACTGCTATCTGGTTTCTATATAGATTGCAGAGCACCCTCCTATCCCTGTACTTTATTCCAATCGTTTTTAAAATGTCAAACAACTTACTCCAATCAATGGTATCCAAATCCTTTTCTAAGTCTACAAATGCCATGAACATTATCTTATTCTCCTTATTCTACCTTCCAAAATCAGCCTAAGACTTAGTACAGCTTTCCTTGCTCCTACGTTTCTCCTGAAGCCCAACTGTTCTGGACCCAACTCTGTTTCTGTCTTTCCATCCTCTTGTAAATTATTCTAGTCAGGATCTTTGGCAGGTGAAAAGCTGAAGGAAGTAGGAGACTTCTGTTACTTAGGAAGCAGAATAACCAGTGATGGACGAAGCAAAGAGGATATAAAAAGTAGGTTGGCTCAGGCATGGAAAGCATTTCTACAAAAAAGGAATCTGTTGACATCGAATATAGATTTAGGTATTAGGAAGTCATTTTTGAAAGCCTTTGTCTGGAGCGTGGTGCTCTATGGAAGTGAAACTTGGACTATTGGTGCAGCAGAAAAGAGGAGAATTGAAGCATTTGAAATGTGGTATTACAGGAGAATGTTGAAGATCAGATGGGTAGATAGGGTTACAAATGAAGAGGTATTAAGACGAGTGGGAGAGGAGAGATGTATCTGGCGACTGCTAACGAAGAGAAGAGATAGGTTAGTAGGACACATACGAAGACACCATGGAATAGCAAGCTTAGTTATGGAAGGAAGGGTCGAGGACAAGAACTGTAGGGGTAGACCAAGGTTAGAATATGTTAAACAGATTGCCTCGGATGTAGGGTGTGGTAGCTATGTAGAGATGAAACGATTAGCTCAGGACAGGGAGGCATGGAGAGCTGCATTAAACCAGTCAAAAGACTGAAGACTCAAACAACAACGATCTTTGAAGCATGAGTGATCAAGCTGATTGTATGGTAACTTTCACATCTGTCAGCTCCTGTTTTCTTCGGTATAGGGATGATAACATTCTTCTTGAAATCAGAGGGTACTTCATCACCTATGCAGCGTCGCAACTCAATCGGTATTATCACCTATGCCTGGTGCTTTGTTCCTGCTTAAGTTTTCCAATGCTCTGTTAAATTCTGATCTCAATATTAAATGTCCTTTCTCATCCTCATCAATTTCCTCTTCCCTTTCCATTACATGATTCCCAATCTCCTTTCCCTTGTACTAACACTCTGTGTAAGCTTCCCATATTTTAACCTTTTCTTCCCTATCTGTTAGAGGTATTCCATCCGAGTCCTTAATACTAAACCACTTAGTCTTACTTTCCCCTAAAGTACTCTTAATCCTTCGATAAGCATTAAAGCATTAAGCACCCGAAAAAAGAACTATTTTAATATCTACAATGTTGCAAGATGATCCCATCATCAAACAGTCTTTGGTCTTTAAGCTTGGCTGTGACAGGGTGGGAGATTGGGCTATGGTAGACTGTGCAGATTGAAACTAAAACTGGTAAATGTGTCGAGAAAATTGAGTTAATTGAAGGTAACCTAACCACTATGGGAGAGTGTCAGAAAGAGGAAGCAAATAGCCAGAATCTTAAGGAAATAGAAAAAATTCCTCTCGGCACGCCGGAAGGCGGAGGTAGATTTCACCGGGCAAACTAGGGGATAGGCTATAATAGGCAAAATATGCAGGTTTTCGTAGGTGGATCAGACCTCATTTATAGCGAGAAAGTATTTTTCAATTGGAAGTTAATTAACTTCTTTTTTCGTCTTTCTATGCATATTTTTAACATTTTATTGTCTTATGGGGATAGTAACCTTCTTGTCATTTGGGGTTCATTTTTATACTTGTGATCACACTGTCCTTATGCAAGGTTTGGAACTGATGTGTAACTATCCAACAATCTGTTACTTCTTCACGCAAAATTTTATCTCCCGCAGAGATGTTGGTTGGTTCCTCAGTTTAGGGGCTGCGACAACGTGGTCATGTAACCCCGTGTACATTGGGTGTGTGTAGAATCTGTCTGATAAACGGTGTTAATTGTGATGACTGTATTAGTCTGTAATTCAGGTAAGGTCTGCAGAAGGTCAATTTTAAGTAGTAGTACATAATTTTGTACCAAATACTACCATCAACGACACCTAGCTGTTAACTTGGCTGCTAGATGCCACCACAACAAGCAACTTGCAACGAACGTTGGAACTTCCCCTCCAAAGGAAAGCATGCTGAGGGATTTTTAGCGCTCTTAGGAAATCCGACGACTTTGGCCGGTTTTGAACCAGCGACCTTGGGCATAGAAGTTCAGCATGCTACCAGTTAGCCGCTTCCCACATAGTCAGATGGAACAAGAAGTTCCGTGACGAACTAAAGAGCCTACTTTTCTTAAAATTAAGATTCATGCCAATGATTAATCTACCTATCTAGATTAATGACGAAATTAAGTTGGTAATATCGGAATTTCTTAATTAGTTCGAAATACTGTATACTAGGCATAATGTAGCCTAATAGAGCAATAGAGTTGGCAGCCCTGGTGACTGAATATATTCTTAATTCCATTTCTTAAGGTACAGAATACATAATGTGGTTGAAGTTAATATAATGCTGGAGGGTGTACAATTGGAAACAGTAAACCAGTATCAGTACCTTGGATGCTTAATATCAAGTGACAACAGAATACAGCTTGAATTAAATAACCATATTCAGAAATCAAGTTGATTCTATCAGCAAGTTCCATATCTACTCTGGAATAAGCAAGTGCTACGGTCATCATCATCATCTTGCACAGTTTCCAGCCACTGGCCGGGTCTGTTTGGAACACAAGCCTCTCCAACGTCTTCTGTCTTCCCACCGTCTCTCAGCCTCCACCCTTGTCCAGTCTTCTCCTCTCTTCTTCACACTTTCTTCCACCCCATTCAGCCATTTGTCTCTCGGTCTCTTTCCTTCCCACCTCGTCTCGTGTACTCTCCTGGGTATCCTCTTCTCCTCCATTTGTTTTACATGTCCATACTGTACCCAATTGTCATCATGTGGAACATGTGTTCGTATCCTAGCTAGCTCACGGTCTTGCGAGGTATGGGATGTTCATGCCCACCATACGACCACATGCTCAGGATTTGAGTCTATCAGGTAACTACTCTACATGAAAGAAACAACATATTCCTAAATAAAACATTTACTGATATAAAGTCATGGCTATACAACAAAATACAAACAAAGGATAATTTACATTTAATTCCCACAATGAAAATCAAGGTTATTTTGTGAGTCTCTTCTTAATTAGTGCTTCACTGCACTCAAATCTATTTCTAGCATCCTATCATTGATACTTTCAGACATCTACGAGTCTCCATAGTGTTCGTCATGTGACACAATTTAACAAACTGGAGTATCACAACACAAAAGTCACATATGACTTTAAATGACATTAATTCTGTAATAATTAAACATTAATCCGTTTTTCACGGGCATTTACTTTCATTAACATGAATTCATTATCTTATGCCTTAATTAACAAATGTTGTTGTGTCGTGTGAATCGTCTTCCTCCTTCCCATCAATATGAAACGCTAAAAGTAGTACGTTTTCCCTTCCAAAATACACATGGATAGAAATGTTTATAGTTTCACCATACAACGATTTTCTGGGTCTGGTCGAAATTATTATCGTTACAAACGTGTCATGTTCTTAGAAATCACCTACCCGTGTGCATAAATTAGTGTGAACTGGGCAAAAATGCACTTTAAAAAGATGCCTACATTTATTTGGTTCAGCGTTCCTCCTCAGAGAATAACTGGGCCAAATATTATCCGATCACCATGATTCGACAAGGTATGTGTATTGAAACACATCATTTAATTCAATTGGCATCATCATAACAATCATATCTTAATTACATTTCGAAATATCGAGATTCTTCAGTGTCCCACTATGCTTCTAAGATAAAGAGCCCAGGTCTACAGACCTCCCTTTCAAGCAGGCAATAAAATTAGTTCCAGCTGGCCGAGCAAGATGGCCGCCGTCCTTCGTGGCATACATACCACTCCCCTCTTGCTGCTAGCAAGGTCATCTTTGTTTACAATTGCAGTACAATGGAGTTACGTTGAGTGTTGTCTCAAATAATTGAGTCATTTTGATTATTTACCACATATATTTATAGTGTAATGGGCTCAACTCGGCTCCTTAATTAACATTCATGGCTGGGGATGGATCCTGTAATAGCCTTGCCGTTCTGTGGCGAATACTAGTGGCTTTGGGCGCGCATCATAATGAGAATACAAGATTGCTCATCAGCAGCTGCCTACAATAATAATAAGGAAATCTGCATTTCCTATACGACGAACTTTGATTCTTCTCTCAGGGCAGATCAATTAATACATGTGCTCACGGGGTCTCGAAGAGCATCCCTCGTGGCAATATTCCTGCAAGCGATGGATACAGACAGGCTCCGTTCCAATTCGCTGCGAATAATATACGTATGCACCACGGCAATACCAACTCGTAGATTAGCCAACATTTCACCTAACGTGCAAGCTATGTTAGAATGGTCCCCGCAACTTTATTGACGTAAATCACTTGATTCTACGTTACCTTGCTCGCAATTTGCGGCTTAAACAATACTTCTCATAGATGACTCAATTATTAAAGCACTCACGTCCTCTCTGCAATTACTTTTAAGCCAAAGCTTCAAGTAGCTCCAAAAACAAGTATAAATTTACTGGCTTACATTACTTTAATGGTTCTCAAATACAATCCTAAGAATTGACCATATTAAATATTCATTCAACATTTCACTGACACTGAAAAACTCTCGTATCTCGCTATATATTTTACGTTACTTTCTTACTGTTTACCAAAATACAGTATCTTTATATTAGACATGACGCACTTTGAACGTTCTTTAGGCCTGAAATGCCTATCACTTTACTTTACTGTTACCGACCCCAGATTACTATTATTATTATTATCATTTAACGTTATCGTTACATACATCACTATCTTAGGCCTGAATGGCCCTAAACAAATCACCCTCCAAGCCATATTCTACCAAATACGAGTGGTGAAAGCTCGTACATAAGTGACTGTTACATCTTAGTCTAAAAGTGATGCATCGTTGTATGGTGAACTATCTAATTAGAATAACATGGTAAATTTGTACTCACTTTTCATTTTCGCTGGATTATTCCAGCACACCAGCCACGAGCCTACCATGATGCTTAATTTAAGCCATCATGCTATATCTCACACGCCACATGGTATCACATATTTCACACATGATAATCACACGTTTATCAGTGGCTTTTCTCACTTTAACACGATACATATTATTTCACAATACACATAAACACTTTTGAAATCACTATAATAAAACTTATATACACTCTTCGCACTATTTCACATGTGGATTCTTAATTGGACTCCTCCTAACGCCTGACCCCAGAGATGAGATGCAGCTACGACAACCGCTGGTCTCCGTGAAAGTTTATCTAGCGTGTGCGTGCGTTCGATTCTCGTCACCTTCAATACTGTTCATTTCACTGTCATGATTACTTGTGATGCCTTCTGGCTCCCATAATTGTAGTGATCCTGACGATCCTGCGTCATTTATAACTATGACAATACCTCCTGGTATTCAGTGTCCAAAACATCCTAACTTATTCTTACGCTGTAGCAAACTACACTTGCGTACAATAATGGATAAATATCTACTGTAGATTATATCTTACGTGATTCATGATTACTATTAAGAAGCTATATGATGCGCTTCCATTGTTCTTCAATTATACTCGAGCGTCGATACTCTAACATTTCGCGCACTTACTGGCAGCGTTTTAGTTTACGTGTAGACTGCAGAACAACTGAAGACGAACTGCCGAACAACTAAAGACGAACTGGCTTGGTCTGCTCTGCTCCCCTATATAAAGGTTTCTCGTAAAATGTAGTCCACAGGACATACGAGAGCGACTCCTTTCTTGAAATAATGCATTTCCATTCAAAATGACGTATACACCTCGTTTATCTAGATGTGGAAGTCCCATAATCACTCGCGTGCAAGCGATCGCTTCGGCCAATTAATTACAATTAAATGCCTTCTTCCATAGCGTCATGACGCCACCATGGTAAATCCCCTCGTGCGTGTCTCCGAATCATTCCTCTCGAGCGTAAGCTCTGTGTTCACAGGCTTATTTAGAGATATAGGCTTTAATTTAGGTGTGAGACCACTCCTAAATTATCTCTCCTAGAATATATTCACCTGGGTGTACATTTTATTCCATTTCGATGCTCCAATTGGCTGCAATCAATTAATTTCCGTGGACAATTACTCCCACTCCGGTCTCACGTGTTGTCCATCGGGGAACCCCAGGGTCATTAATTTCTAGCTGTCCCGTCGGTCCAGACGAAATGAGTTCCTTCGCGCCACGAATCTCCTCCCCTCTGCTAGCAGCGATTAGTAAACTGTCAAACTGGCCTGCTTTCATGCTTCTATACTTTGAAAACGTACATATGACAGCATTTTCTAACAATTATTCCCTTAAACAGCTATGATATTCACATTCTAGCCGTGAAATCATGCTATATTATTATATGTCATTATACACTCATTGCTCTTCGGGTTCCCTGTAGCTGTTCCCCCTCAGAGATCAATGGTTCGACTCTAGGCAGAATCATGGGCCTGGTCTTCTCTGATAAGACCCGAGTTCAATGCCAATCTGCCGTGTCCGATTGGGCACATGTTTCCCTCGATAATCTCGGAAAATTCTTTTCACAAGTGAATTTTTCGGGCCTTCAGATGGCATTGACACCATGCTGTATTTACTTTAAGCGGTCAGTGCTCCCGGCAATGGGATGTCTCGTTCCCCCATCCCACTCTGTCTGCCGTCTCGTGTTCTCTTGTTTTGTTCCCTTAGTCGTTCATTCATTTCTTGGAGTTCTGCCGCGGCCTCACACAACTGGTCGTAAAATTCTTTCAGCCGACAGCTGCATTCACCCCTCGTTTCCCCTGGGTCTGCGAGCCGGTCGCCTCGCTTTCTTTCTTCCTGGGCCTGCGAGCTTTTCTCAAGAGTCTCTGCGTGCATACATAATGACTCCCCGTCCATTTGGGTGTACATGGCTTGCTCCTCTCTTGTTTCGTAATCCTCTGGCGGACTATATAACTTTAAATTCGCTGCATTTACAACAACTTCTCTACCTGTTTCTTCGTCTCTGATTCGGTAGGCATTATTTTGCAAGTCCCTTATAATCAGGTAGGGTCCGTGATAGCTATGTTGAAATTTGTTATATTTCCTGCTCTCTGGATCTGAACTAGCTGTTTTTTTCAACAAGACGTACTCCCCAACGAGTAGTGGCCTGTGGTAGAGTTTCCTCCTATTTCTTCGCTGCCGTCTGTCCGCTTGTTTCTTGAGATACTCGAACGTTCTCTGGATCCTCAACTCGCGTCCAGGCTGTGCATCTACAGGTGTCCGAATGACATTATTCCAAGGCCTCACTGGTCTTCTATCAAGATGTAGGCTCACTGGCACCTCTCCTGTCGCTTCATGCACGGTATTGTTGATACAATACTCAATAATCTCTAGTACATCTATTCATTTCCAATTTTCTGTAGAGCAGTATATCCTCATGTACTTTTGAAGTTCCCTCATCACTCTCTCAGCAGAATTAGACTCCGGGTGTCGAACTGTGGACAAAATCTGTCTTATTCCCAGATTTTCCAACTCCCTGCGAAATTCTACGCTGGTAAAACAGCTCCCATGATCAGATAATATGTTTTCCGGCTGCCCTAGTATAGGAATGATTCTTTCCTTCAGCCTCTTAAGTACCTGTTTTGTACTGGTTTTCTGAATTGGACAGAGGACTACCATTTTAGAAAACACGTCTAGTGCAACTAGGATGTGTCTATTTCCTCTTCTAGCTCTCGGAAGCGACCCAAAATTGTCCAATGCCAGAAGCTGACATGGCTTCTCTGGTAAGAGTGGTATCGGTTTTTGCCTCATTAAATACGAGTTAGGCTTTACTCGTTGGCAAATATCACATGTCCTGATTGTATTCCTGACTGTATCTCTAAGTTTTGGCCAAATAAATGCTTCTTTAAGCAGGGCAACAGTTTTGTCTACGCCAGGGTGACCAAAAGCTCTGTGTGCTAACCATACTAGCCTTCTCTGCAATGCTGGTGGTATAACAATCCTGGGTCGAGTGTGGTCTGAGTGGCTCCATTTATGTAGCATCTGGTTAAACCATAGATACTCCGTTGATAGCGCTTCGGCTTCAACATACATCGGGGTTCCTCTGACAAGCTTTCCCTCGAAGTAATTAATCATCAACCGTATCCAGGGATCTTCACGTTGAAAAACGGTGAAGTTCCTTAGATCATCTAAGGTCTTCTGGTCTCTATCTTCTATGTCGATAGCTAGAGCTTCCTCTTCATCCGCTGTCGGGTATCTGCTTAGCAAGTCAGGTATAATATTGTCCTTCCCCGGGCAATACACGATTTCCACTTGAAATTGCTGTATATACAGGGACCACCTCGTCAGTCTTTGACTCGACAAGTCAGTTTTCAACAGGAATGTTAAGGCTTTATGGTCCGTTCTTAATATAATTCTGAAGCCATAAATTAGTTTTCTCCGATATTGTAAGGCATACAATATTGCGAGTAATTCGATCTCCGTGACCGTATAATTATTTTCATTAGGTTTCAACCTTCTGCTTATGAATGCAATATAAGTTTTCTCCTCTGGCCTGTCCTCGTTTTCCTGGTAGAGCATCGCCCCAATGCCTATAAATGATGCGTCAGTCTGGATAATACATTTCTGTGTGTAGTCTGGATATCCCAATTTTACATAATCTAAAAGCATCTGTTTAGATTTCACGAAGGCTTCCTCGCATCTTTCCGTCCAACGCCACCTTTCTCCTTTCTTCAGTAAGTCTTGGAGTGGTGCTACGGTCTCGGTATACTTCGGGCAATGGCTTGAAAAGAATCCAATAACGCCTAGATATTGCCTGACGTTCTTTACCTTCGTTGGTCTCGGGAAATGTTTAATGACCTCCAATTTTTCCGGATTAGGCCTAACTCCTTGTGCATCTATTACGTGGCCTAGGAATTTAACTTCTCTCTGACCAAAGTTAGATTTCTTTATATTGACCTTAAAGTTAGCATGACTTAGGTCATTCAACAGCTTGCGCAGGTCTCTGATGTGTTCTTCGACCGTTTCAGATGTCAGTAGTATATCATCTACATAGCATATTGTTGTTGCTTTTATTTCTTCAGACAGGTTCCGATCAAGCGCTCGTATCAACGCTGAACCCGCTGTTTTCAGGCCAAATGGTAGGCGTACGTAAGAATATGTATGCTGGTCGAATAAAAACCCAGTTAATAAGCTTGTTTTCTCCTCCAGAGCACGATGGTGAAAACTTGCTGTCAGGTCAAGATTTGAGAAAACAGCCTTTCCTTTGAACCTCCTGAGGACCTCCTTGATGGGCGGCACTTGGTCAAACTCTGGTATGACCTTGGAATTCAAATTCCGTAGGTCCAGGCATATCCTTACACTTCCGTCCTGTTTAGGTACAACTACCAGTGGGCTGACAAAAGGTGTGGCCGTCTTCACAATGACGCCTGCCTCTAGCATCTCCTGTATTGCTTCCTTGACCTTTAAATAATGTTTCTCGGCTACAGGATACTGCTTCTGTCTGAATGGTGTCCAGTCACTAACTTGGAACGCATATTGGAAATTCTTGATCCGGCCAGGTCTCGAATCGAAGACTCCTTTGTACTCAAATAGCAGTTCCCTTAGTGTAATGACCAACGCGGGAAGTCAACAACCCACCAAGAGTATCCTGGCAATAGCGGACATGTATAAGGGTTTGTTGGCCAAAGCATTAGATAAAGATGTAATGATAAAAAGGGTTGACTTTACAAAAGGTCGCATAACAATTTAGCAAACATGTGGAGGACCAGACAATATTATTGTCACCAAATAAGGAGGTCCAGGAAGGCATAAAGGACACAACACAAACAATAACTAATAATAAGATATATTATCAAATAGGTGGCACATAAAGTAAATATTCAAAGATGGCACACAAATATACGAGAAACACTGGCACAAATTTACACAATTGAAGAAACACTCGCATGGACTTAACACACGTAAGGCTTGAGCCTAAAACACATAAATTGTCTTGAACGTAGCTGCAGATCAGTACATCAAGGAATGGCATGCAATACAAGGCGGTTCCAAAGAATGGTATAGTTTAAACATGCAACACAAGTGGAGTTGCAACAAATAATGAAAACAGGTCGCATGGAACGAGAATGTGTCGTCGAACCAGGACTGACTTACAGTGATGCGCCGATACCGTAAGCCCAAAAAATGAATTGTTAAATAAACAAATTATGTGCGAAACGCAGGAAACACAAAACTGGTTTGCCAAGACAGTGGCCGAACCACTTAGCATTTGCTTATGCTCTGGACCAATTTTAGCTTCTTCGGTCTTTTCTTCCAGGCATTCTTCAAATTTTGGTTCGAGGTCCTTTTCAATGTCTGCGGCCAGTGTTGCCAACTCTCCCTCGATGTCTTCTGTTGTCAATACTACATCCCCAGTCATATCTCCGTATGTATGCCATACGTACTCTTCTGGTCTCGTTTCATTGTGTTTTAATGAGAGCTCTAAATCTTCCTTTCCCTCAATTGCGCGGAACATAACAATGTCTTGCGAGAGATCTATTATGACCTTATATTCTCTTATGAAATCCATACCAACAATAACGTTAAAAGGCAGCTTATTCACAAGTAGGAAGCTCTGTGAGAATGTAGAGTTCCCTATCTGCAAATCTAAAAATACTTGGTATCTGCATATCATAACTTTATCTGGTATCACACCTTTTATCTTCACGCTTGAAATAGGTATTTTCAAAACGTGGATTTTACTTTGGAGATCATTATATAATGCCTGGGTTATTAGACATACCGTTGAGCCTGTATCTAGAAGACTTCTTATCTTCATGCCTGCGATGTTGACAATAATAATGGGTAGTTCCCTTCTCACATTGGCCGTCCCTTCATCTAGGTCTTCAATAAGTTCCTCAGGTTTGGCAATCCAGTTAACCCCATTCACTGTATTCCATCCTGCATTTTTCTCTCTTTGGTCATTTAATTTTGATGTTTTTTCCATTGCTCCATTCTTTGTGGAGTTCTTCTGACTGTCTTCGTACTGCTGAAGTTCCAGACTCTTGGCACCGTCATCATTTTTATAGATGTCGGGTGACCTCCTATTCTTAATCGCTTCATCCCAATGAACTTGCGATTTTCTATGGTCGTCTCCACGCTCTTCCATGTATCTTAATGATGCGTGATAGCGTTCTTCCGCTTCTTCATCGAACCCGCGACTCTGTTCTTGGGATCTCCATCCTTGGTTATTCCCATTTCGGCCGTAATTTCTTCCTTTATCAGGCTGCTGGTCTCTTGTGCCGCGCTGATTCCAGACTTTCCTTCCTCGGTATCCACGGTTCGATCCTCCTCTGTACGCTGGCCTCCAATTTTGGTTTTCCCGTCCTTCGCGTTGCCAGTCTGATTTCTCCGTTTCGGTGCTAGTAGACTTACTTTTAGTCTGCACCTTAGTCGATTCAGTCGGTGTAGTAGTCATGTTGACTTGTTCCATGTTCCGACTTTGCCTTGTGTGCTGCGCTGTGGTGAGATCGAGTTGTCTCAGCACTTCCTCCATGTCAATCGCTGTCTTGGCGTTTGCTGAGATTAATAGACGTTGTACTTCATATGGTAGCTGCTTGGCTATCGCTATACATAGATCTGACTCTCTAATTCCTTCATCAAGTTCGCGGAAACAGCACAATTGAGCCACGAAAAACTCTGCGTACTTCGTCGGGTTATTAGTACTATAGCGCCTGGAGTACAAGTCCAATCTGAGGTTCTGTTGTATACTTGCGTTCCAGTACCTGCTTAAAAATGCCTGGCGAAATTCATCAACGGTGTCGAACGTGTACCGAAAACTTCTAAACCATAAGGCACACTCGCCCTCAGTCAGTTTTTCGATAGCTCTCAACCTTCGCTCTGGCGGTACCTTCGCGTCATTCAAGTACTCGGAAACTTCTTTGAGCCAGTACTTGGGTGTCATGTTAGAATTACTCCCAGAATATTTCTTCGGTTTCTCGTCACTAGCCCTCACAACAGTGACTATTTGATTTTGAACAGCATTTTCATGCGGTGTGGACATAGCAATGGGTATACCAGACGTGGTATACGGGCTGTCACTTGGCATGGCTGCATTCTTAGGAGTGGGCTGTATCTCTATATCTGCCCATTTACAAGAGTTTAGTGCTTTTGAAAAGCACTAAACTCTTGTTTACTAAGGCAACACTGAAAATATGGTTTCAAACACCACAATCTGCCCATTTATTTCTATTTTCATCTAGGCTTCCTTCGCTAGATCTAGGATTCCGCAATATGGATTCCTCCTGTGCGATCATTCTAGTTTCTATTTGGCTGTGCCTATTTTCTGCCCTTTCCAAACGAGCTAATACCTCTCGTTCTATTTTTTCTAAGCGATCCCGGGTTTTCTCTGCCATAAAAAATACTTTTTCCTTGTCATCCTTAAGGCTTTCTTTCATGTGGGTAATTTCCCCCGCTAGACTTTATCTTACCTTGGCAAGAGTTTTATCGCTGGCTTCAGTCTTCAAGCCTTCTCGAAGTTGTAATTCTTCTCGTAAGCCTGTAACTTCTTTCTGTATGTGACCATGCATATGAGAGATTTCAGTCCTTATTTTCGTAATTTCTCCCTGGTCCTCATCCTGTCTTTTATGAATGACTGCTAGATCGTTCTGAGTTTGTTCTAACTCTTTTTGAACCTTTCCGACCTGCCTTTTCATGTTTGACATTATTATTATTCTCTCGATCAGAAGTTTTTATTTCATTGATCTCCTCGCATTGGTCAAGGATATTCTGATCCTGCTTCCTTAAGGCTTCGTCTACCGCCTTTGCGTAGCCTGCCATCCGCTTATTCCATTTTCCGTCGCTGTCTTCGAGCCTTTGATCCACGGTCTGAGTGAACGTATTAAATTGCTCTTGCTGACGCTTAGTATTCGCTTCATTCTGACTTTGAATGTCTTTAAGCTCTATGGACATACTGCTTAAGCTATCCTTAATCTCATGCTGTGATTCTCTGCACGCTTGCAGATTATTCTCTAGTTTTAGCTCTATTGACTCAAAGCGTTTATCGTTATCAGCTTGCATCTCTGAGATCACGCTAACAATATTCTTAGTTACTTCTTGCTTAATAGACTCTTTAGCATAATCAATTTTTTTATTGACCTCTATTAGGTTTGACTCTAATTGCGTGTTTACTGTGGCCAACATCTGGCTTACCTCAGTTTGATTAGCCTCTAATCTAGTGTTCATTTCAGTTTGATTAGTCTCTAACTGAATATTTACTGTGGCCAACATCTGGCTTACCTCAGTTTGATTGGCATCCAATCTACCCGCTATTTCATCTTTAAATGCTTTAGCCTCTTCCTTACTCTTAGCATTTAAGAGCGTTAAAAATCCCTCAGTATGCCTTCCTTCGGAGGGGAAGTAAAGCCGGCGGTCCCATGGCATAGATTTATGGCATGTTAAAGATCCTTCCACTAATTGCACCTGTGTGAAGCTAAATTGGATAGGTTAAGAATGTAAACAACGCTCTTAGGTTTCTATGTTCGTTGCCAAGAGCCGACTGCGGCGGCATCTAGTAGCTCAGTCCTGAACTTGGCCTAGTAGTCGTTGACGGTGGCGCTTGGCGGCAAAAGTAGGAACTATTTGAAAAATTCTTAGTTGCAGTACTTAAATTAACAAACAGATAACACACACTAATACAGTCATCACAATTAACACCGGTTATCAGACAGATTCTACACACACCCAAAGTACACAGGGCTACATGACCGCGTTGTCGCAGCCCCTAAACTTAAGAACCAACCAACCAACCAACTCTTAGCATTAGTAGTATCAAAATGTTCTCTTAACTCCGCGATACACTTAAGTACCTCCTCAGTTCCAGCCATCCTGTATTTATTATTTTGAAATTCAGGTAGGCCGCAGCTGAGCATGCTGGCGCGCTCTATTGGAAAAAAAAGATTCCGATCCCGCGACAACAACACATCATATTACACAGTTCTGTAACCACCTATGGAATGGGTTTAGACCCTCGTACCCGTCTGACAACAGTGTCTAATGTCTGAGTATCATCTAGAAAGACTCACAATCGCTCAAACACAGTTTGAGGAAAAAAATACTATTATGGTTTTCCCCATGAAAACCATGCTATTATTATAGGGTTTTCTGAATCCCATAAGCCTTCCACGTCTCTGGGCGCCATGATAATTAAAGGAGAAGAGGTGGTGTCAATGGTTGCCCCATTGTAAGACATCGACCATATTCTGAATTATTAATAAAACTGTCCAGGGAGTGTTTTTTATTGCCGAATGCCCCACCCGGGCCGCCATGATAATTAAAAGAGATGGGGTGTAATCTCACGCATTGCCCCACAGACGGGCGACATGATAAAGAAAAGAGAAGTTACATTTAAGCATGTCTTATGGAGGATTATCAACATTTATTTTGACGTGAAGGCTTATTAACAAATGGGACGCGGCCTTTTCCTAATATATCCTAATTTTTCGGCTGTACTTGCTTCTACCATTAATATCTTGGCCGACTTTTAGTAGTACCTGTGACTCAATCCTAGTACAGTGACATCTCCTCCATGTACCCAATTGCCATCATGTGGAACATGTGTTCGTATCCTAGCTAGCTCACGGTCTTTCGAGGTATGGGACGTTCATGCCCACCATACGACCACATGCTCAGGATTTGAGTCTATCAGGTTACTACTCTACATGAAAGAAACAACATATTCCTAAATAAAACATTTACTGATATAAAGTCATGGCTATACAACAAAATACAAACAAAGGATAATTTACATTTAATTCCCACAATGAAAATCAAGGTTATTTTGTGAGTCTCTTCTTAATTAGTGCTTCACTGCACACAAATCTATTTCTAGCATCCTATCATTGATACTTTCAGACATCTACGAGTCTCCATAGTGTTCGTCATGTGACACAATTTAACAAACTGGAGTATCACAACACAAAAGTCACATATGACTTTAAATGACATTAATTCTGTAATAATTAAACATTAATCCGTTTTTCACGGGCATTTACTTTCATTAACATGAATTCATTATCTTATGCCTTAATTAACAAATGTTGTTGTGTCGTGTGAATCGTCTTCCTCCTTCCCATCAATATGAAACGCTAAAAGTAGTACGTTTTCCCTTCCAAAATACACATGGATAGAAATGTTTATAGTTTCCCCATACAACGATTTTCTGGGTCTGGTCGAAATTATTATCGTTACAAACGTGTCATGTTCTTAGAAATCACCTACCCGTGTGCATAAATTAGTGTGAACTGGGCAAAAATGCACTTTAAAAAGATGCCTACATTTATTTGGTTCAGCGTTCCTCCTCAGAGAATAACTGGGCCAAATATTATCCGATCACCATGATTCGACAAGGTATGTGTATTGAAACACATCATTTAATTCAATTGGCATCATCATAACAATCATATCTTAATTACATTTCGAAATATCGAGATTCTTCAGTGTCCCACTATGCTTCTAAGATAAAGGGCCCAGGTCTACAGACCTCCCTTTCAAGCAGGCAATAAAATTAGTTCCAGCTGGCCGAGCAAGATGGCCGCCGTCCTTCGTGGCATACATACCACTCCCCTCTTGCTGCTAGCAAGGTCATCTTTGTTTACAATTGCAGTACAATGGAGTTACGTTGAGTGTTGTCTCAAATAATTGAGTCATTTTGATTATTTACCACATATATTTATAGTGTAATGGGCTCAACTCGGCTCCTTAATTAACATTCATGGCTGGGGATGGATCCTGTAATAGCCTTGCGGTTCTGTGGCGAATACTAGTGGCTTTGGGCGCGCATCATAATGAGAATACAAGATTGCTCATCAGCAACTTCCTACAATAATAATAAGGAAATCTGCATTTCCTATACGACGAACTTTGATTCTCCTCTCAGGGCAGATCAATTAATACATGTGCTCACGGGGTCTCGAGCATCTCTCGTGGCAATATTCCTGCAAGCGATGGATACAGACAGGCTCCGTTCCAATTCGCTGCGAATAATATACGTAGGCACCACGGCAATACCAACTCGTAGATTAGCCAACATTTCACCTAACGTGCAAGCTATGTTAGAATGGTCCCCGCAACTTTATTGACGTAAATCACTTGATTCTACGTTACCTTGCTCGCAATTTGCGGCTTAAACAATACTTCTCATAGATGACTCAATTATTAAAGCACTCACGTCCTCTCTGCAATTACTTTTAAGCCAAAGCTTCAAGTAGCTCCAAAAACAAGTATAAATTTACTGGCTTACATTACTTTAATGGTTCTCAAATACAATCCTAAGAATTGACCATAGTAAATATTCATTCAACATTTCACTGACACTGAAAAACTCTCGTATCTCGCTATATATTTTACGTTACTTTCTTACTGTTTACCAAAATACAGTATCTTTATATTAGACATGACACACTTTGAACGTTCTTTAGGCCTGAAATGCCTATCACTTTACTTTACTTTACTGTTACCGACCCCAGATTACTATTATTATTATTATCATTTAACGTTACCGTTACATACATCACTATCTTAGGCCTGAATGGCCCTAAACAAATCACCCTCCAAGCCATATTCTACCAAATACGAGTGGTGAAAGCTCGTACATAAGTGACTGTTACATCTTAGTCTAAAAGTGATGTATCGTTGTATGGTGAACTATCTAATTAGAATAACATTGTAAATTTGTACTCACATTTCATTTTCGCTGGATTATTCCAGCACACCAGCCACGAGCCTACCATGATGCTTAATTTAAGCCATCATGCTATATCTCACACGCCACATGGTATCACATATTTCACACATGATGATCACACGTTTATCAGTGGCTTTTCTCACTTTAACACGATACATATTATTTCACAATACACATAAACACTTTTGAAATCACTATAATAAAACTTATATACACTCTTCGCACTATTTCACTTGTGGATCCTTAATTGAACTCCTCCTAACGCCTGACCCCAGAGATGCGATGCAGCTACGACAACCGCTGGTCTCCGTGAAAGTTTATCTAGCGTGTGCATGCGTTCGATTCTCGTCACCTTCAATACTGTTCATTTCACCGTCATGATTACTTGTGATGCCTTCCGGCTCCCATAATTGTAGTGATCCTGACGATCCTGCGTCATTTATAACTATGACAATACCTCCTGGTATTCAGTGTCCAAAACATCCTAACTTATTCTTACGCTGTAGCAAACTACACTTGCGTACAATAATGGATAAATATCTACTGTAGATTATATCTTACTTGATTCATGATCAGTGGCGTAGCGTGAACTTTTGAGCTGGGGACGCCAAAGTTTTAAACGACAGTTAAACTAAGGAACAAATCAAAAAGCTAATATGAAGGATACTGTCACATACCTCACACAGTCTTGTGCTTAAGCTCCATTCGTCTTTTCTTATTTTCTGCGAAAACGTCTATGATGTGTTCAAGAAATGCGGGCTCTGATGAAAGCTCACCTTTTTTTTTTTTTTTTTTCAATAGCCAATGAATTATACACGACAAGCGACTATTGCTCATAGAATTTCTAAGGTAGGTTTTAATTCTTTTCAGCGTGCTCATGCTGCGTTTACTACTAGCTGTAGTAGTTTGTTGGTTGGTTCTTAAGTTTAGGGGCTGCGACAACGCGATCATGTAGCCCCGTGTACTTTGGGTGTGTGTAGAATCTGTCTGATAACCGGTGTTAATTGTGATGACTGTATTAGTGTGTGTTATCTGTTTTTTATTTAAGTACAGACTGCAACTTAGAATTTTTCAAATAGTTCCTACTTTTGTCGCCAAGCGCCACCGTCAACGACTACTAGGCCAAGTTCAGAACTTAGCTACTAGACGCCACCGCAGTCGGCTCTTGGCAACGAACGTAGAAACCTAAGAGCGTTGTTTACATTCTTAACCTATCCAATTTAGCTTCACACAGGTGTAATTAGTGGAAGGTTCTTTAACATGCCATAAATCTATGACATGCGACCGCCGGCTTTACTTCCCTTCCGAACGAAGGCATACTGAGGGATTTTTAACGCTCTTAAAAAATCCGACGGCTTCGGCCGGGTTTGAACCCGCTATCTTGGGCATAGAAGCTCAGCATGCCACCAACTACGCCACCGATAGCTGTAGTAGTTGGAATAGTCAGTACAAAGCGTAGTAGTTTAGTTACTTCCTGATAGATGGAGTCAAGACCGTTCGTAACAAAATATTTTAAAAGATCTTTTAGAGCTAAATGCTTTGTCTGATCTGGATAAACAATGTGAAGTTCATTTATAGTAATTGGTTAACATTATGGCCTGTTTGCCATCTCTTGATGAATACAGTACATTTGCATTTGTCAGTTGGCACAGGCTAGAGTAAAAGGTGGCTTTTCACCGATGTCTCAGACTCACTCATGGCTGTGATTATATGGAAGCTACTGGGGTATGGGTGGTGCTTAGTAATGGCATTCGGGGCACAGTCAGTGCCTGTGAATGCTGTGAAAGGTTCTACTCATAGGGTTAGGACTACTGTTCTGACTCAGTGAGGAAAGCAATGGCAAACTACCTCACTCCTCTTCTTGCCTAGAACGCCTCAAAATAGCGCTGCCTTGGGTTTTTGTGGGTATCGACTCACATAATGTAATGGCGGTACTTTTTGAGGATCCAACCAGCCTTCGGGCTGAATACCTAACAGACAGAGGTTAACATTAAAGAATGGATACTGTTTTACCAAAAAATCTAATTTGCTCTGGGGGAATGTTTCGGGGTATTTTTAAACTTCATTTTCTTGTACTAACTCTATGAAATTTAGATGAGTGCGATCTTCAAATCTACTTTTCATTTGAGCTGTTAGTGAATCTACTATTCCAAAAGACAGCACTCTCAAAGTGTTCTTTTGATTGCCATCATACATTACGTTTTCATTCATCTGGATGCTTTTTTTGAACGCGTATGTCAGTGAGATCTTCATTTCTTAAGTTTTCTATGCTTTTGACGACAGCCGCTTTCTCATTATGGCAAGTTACAATACTCACTGTCGATGATTGTAACAATTTGAAAATATGATCAGTGTAAAAGAAACAAGCTTCGAATACACATAGGTAATATACAAAGATTGGGTCATCCATATGTTATTTGAGACCAATGGCACAGTTCACAGAATCGTCATCCCATTCACTATTTTCATCATAAATAATTTCATCAAAATACATTACAATTCTTGGAAATGTTTAATAATGGTGAAAACTGCCCTCGAATGAAAATTCCATCTCGTATTGCTTGCTCGTGGAAGCTTAAATCCTCTTTTGGTCAACAAAACTGTCCTTTTAGAAGATTTGCTGAAAAAACTGTGAAAAGCAGTCAAGGTACAGACAAACAAACGAACCTGATTTATTGTTTTTGAGCCATACAGGAGTACCAAATTTAATTGGTGGGCGTAACAATGGACGAAAAGAGCATATGGGCAAAACTGTTTCATTAGCTTTTGAACTCCTCCTTATCTGCCTGCCATTACAGCTGCGCCATCGTATGTCTGGCTTACGCCTTTTTCTCCACTTACTTCCCAGTCAAGTAAAACTTTGTGCACGATTTCTGACAATCCCGCAGCTGTTTTATTCTTGGAAACGTCATAAAAGCCGACGAATCTCTCCTCTATTCTATCATCCACACAATATCTAAATATTATGCTCATCTGGCTCTTACATGACACGTCTAATGTCTCATCCGCTTGTATGGATAGAAAGGGGGGATTCATTTATTTCTGATTTGATTTTTTCATTTAATGCAATTGTTTTAACTTCTATCAAGTCATTTTGAATGTCTGGAGATGTTCCTTTTAATAATGATGATGACTGTAAATGGTCTCTAACTATCGATTCATTTTGAGCGAGCAGATTCAACAATTGCAAATAATTACCCTTGTTAATAAAACTTTCATCTTCTCTATGCCCTCGGAAGGCTAGTTCTTGTGTACTGAGAAATACTACAGATTGAATGAGTCGTCGCGCATACTGCCTGTTTGAAGACACGATCTCATTATGTTTTACTGCTTGTAGTCGAGCAACTTCAGAAAATGCATGCTCAATGCGAGTTTTACCTAGCAGATGGTATGCTTCACAATGTAACAAATGGTATTTTGAAGACTGGTGTTTTACAGCTCTGTTAATTGAATTATTCAGGTCCGAAATTCCTTCTGTTGCACCATTCAGTATCTTTCGGCCCAGTTAGCCAGGATAACCTGTCATACCAAGAAAACTGAAAACTCCGTGTGCGATTTTTACCAGCTTCTTTAATTGATAAATTTGGCTTTGGTCTTTTTGTTTTTAATTCACATCACTGTTCATATGATAAAGTGCTCAAAGGAGTTGCCTTTAGAAAATTAATAATATTCGAGTCCTGTGAACTTACTTCAGTCATATTGGCAGCATTAAACACACTCACGCACAATTAAAATTAACTACACTTTACAGTTCGAACTAGCACTAGCGCAGCGATTGGGCCATTGAGTTAACAGAACAGTGATCATCTGATCATACAAAGTTTACGCCAGTGGGTGTCAACCAGATAGGATTTATTTGGCACCATCGGTGTAGTACGTAATCTGTGGTTTACGCCAGCCAAACGCCGGCGTACGGAAGCACTTTCCTTCCGAGAAGCAAGAATGAACTCGCGCATGCGCTGATCCGTGGCCTGGCCGGGGTGGTACATAGCTCTTGACGCCAAGAAGTTCTGGCGTACAAGAAAAGCAAAGCACAGCAGTGGACCGCGGCTGGGCTAAGACTAGTTATATGGTGGGTGCGGAAATAAAATAACTAAGCGCCATGTAATATGCTATCGCCGCATTTATATAAATTAAAAACGATGTTATATTTTACTCTTTGATGAATACACATTCTAATTTTTAAATCAGGGAACGCCCGGCGTATCGGCGTATTATAGCGCTACGCCTCTGTTCATGATTACTATTAAGAAGCTATATGATGCGCTTCCATTGTTCTTCAATTATACTCGAGCGTCGATACTCTAACATTTCGCGCACTTACTGGCAGCGTTTTAGTTTACGTGTAGACTGCAGAACAACTGAAGACGAACTGCCGAACAACTAAAGACGAACTGGCTTGGTCTGCTCTGCTCCCCTATATAAAGGTTTCTCGTAAATGTAGTCCACAGGACATACGAGAGCGACTCCTTTCTTGAAATAATGCATTTCCATTCAAAATGACGTATACACCTCGTTTATCTAGATGTGGAAGTCCCATAATCACTCGCGTGCAAGCGATCGCTTCGGCCAATTAATTACAATTAAATGCCTTCTTCCATAGCGTCATGACGCCACCATGGTAAATCCCCTCGTGCGTGTCTCCGAATCATTCCTCTCGAGCGTAAGCTCTGTGTTCACAGGCTTATTTAGAGATATAGGCTTTAATTTAGGTGTGAGACCACTCCTAAATTATCTCTCCTAGAATATATTCACCTGGGTGTACATTTTATTCCATTTCGATGCTCCAATTGGCTGCAATCAATTAATTTCCGTGGACAATTACTCCCACTCCGGTCTCACGTGTTGTCCATCGGGGAACCCCAGGGTCATTAATTTCTAGCTGTCCCGTCGGTCCAGACGAAATGAGTTCCTTCGCGCCACGAATCTCCTCCCCTCTGCTAGCAGCGATTAGTAAACTGTCAAACTGGCCTGCTTTCATGCTTCTATACTTTGAAAACGTACATATGACAGCATTTTCTAACAATTATTCCCTTAAACAGCTATGATATTCACATTCTAGCCGTGAAATCATGCTATATTATTATATGTCATTATACACTCATTGCTCTTCGGGTTCCCTGTAGCTGTTCCCCCTCAAAGATCAATGGTTCGACTCTAGGCAGAATCATGGGCCTGGTCTTCTCTGATAAGACCCGAGTTCAATGCCAATCTACCGTGTCCGATTGTGCACAATACCATCTAAGTCTAGATTTCTCTATACCATCCTGTAATGGTTCCTCCTTCATTAATTCTCTGGTCCACTCATTTCTTATTCTGTCCATCTTTGTAGCTCCAATACTGCTTCTCAAGAACATCATCTCACTGGCCTGTATTTTTCTCTTCTCCCTTCCTTTCATAACCCAGTTCTCCGAGGCATACGTCAGGATAGGGACATAGTACGTCCGATATATGATTTTTTTGCTGTTCTGAGGGACATCCTTGCTCCATAACATGCTTCTCACTCTCCTCCGAAATGCTTCTGCCTGCCTTCCCCGCTGATTTATTTCTCTATCGTTCCTTCCATTATCTTGTATCAGGCTTCCCAGATACTTGAAACTCTCCACTTTCTTCAGCTGTTCCCCATCAATTGTTATTCCCGTTGTGGTTCTTTCCTTCTTCCTTGTTGTGATCACCATCTCACTCTTATTTATGCTAAATTTCATCCCATATCCTTGTATTATTCCTTCCCACATGTCCAACTGTTCCTGTACCTCCTCCACCTTGTTCCCCCAAATCATCAAATCATCTGCAAACACCATTGCTTTCATCTTTCCTTCCCCAATTACTTGTGCCACTCGGGTCATTACGTCATCCATCACCACAATGAAAAGTAACGGTGACAGTGCACTTCCTTGTTTCAGGCCGTTTCTCTGTTCCAACCAGTCTGATCTCTCTCCTCCCACTTTCACACAGCTCACGCTTCCCTTGTACATCTCCTTTATCCTCTTTATAGTCCATTTCTCTACTCCTCTATCCTCCATGGACTTCCATACTTTGTTTCAATTAGTATGATAAAAATGGTCCGGCTAGATCAAACATAAAATGCCAGCGTTTCGCCCCGGTGTGCCGTTGGGCTCGTCAGTTGGTACAGACATACCTCACCAATACGCATGGCTAGCACATACTGAGAAGGCCATCACAAGACACAAAATACAAGTAGTATTGACGTCACGAGTGATGCCAATGTGCTAAGGAAGTCAAGCTCCCTTTCATAAAACAAAAACCTTACCTTGGCAATCCAAATAGGTTATGAACATTCCCGAATGGGAATATGATGTTATTTTCGTTTGATCAGATAAATTATCAATTAGTATGATAAAAATGGTCCGGCTAGATCAAACATAAAATGCCAGCGTTTCGTTCATATCCTATATACTTTGTTTCTGCATACACTGTCATATGCTTTCTCAATGTCCAGGAAGGCCATCAGTAGATCTGTTCCATACTCATACATCTGATGGAGAATAGAGAGTATTGAACTAATAGGGCATCTGGTACTTGAAGATGAAGACATGTGGGTGTGTGTGTAAGTTTCACGTAAAAGACTACGGTACTAAGATCAAAACAAACTGTGTTTCGAACATACTTTGTCCCTATATTGACTTATGGGTTGGAAACATGCACAACTACAAAAAAAAGATGACAGTCGACTTCAGGCTACAGAAATGAAGTTTCTAAGAAGCATGCTTCAAAATACTAGGAAAGACAAAGTAAGAAATGAGAAGATAAGAGAACAAGCTGGAATAAATCAGTCCCTGAAGGAGACCATAACTAGGGCACATTTGCAATGGTTTGGTCGCATCAAACGTATAACGGAAGGAAGAATTGCAAAACAATGGTTACTTTATGTGACCGTTTGACGAACGTCCTACGACCACACAAGTGCACATCCGAACAACAGTCGAGCACAAAGACTCAAAAACATCTCGGGGTTAATAGTGAGCATTCTATAAAGATGTAGAATAAAGAAAAAGAAAAGCTCTGCTGTTCCCCAGATGCACACTACAGCAAGGATAGAAGGCATCTTTCAAGAATCATGAATGACCACAGTATCAGTTAAGATAAAATTTGTATCAATTTAATTGCTCCATTCAACCATCCTAATCTTTACAAGGGCATCCTCAGGGAGAAAACTAAAACACCACCTGGAAAAAATAACATCCTGCGCTCCCCCTGGGATCCTATACTATTTAATCGCAGGTGTAGAATAACGTTCCAAAAAAAAAATGCAACGAAAACGTCAACTTTTAAACATTTCATTGTGTTAGAATACCCATGAAATTAATAGTCCATCATGGTATTATATTATATTATAAACGATATTTACAGTATTCAAGTTGTGTAGATCACTGATCGTCCTATCAAACTTGAGTAAAATTTTATTTCTGAAGTTCTACACATTTCCATATTTCCAAAATCATGGATAATCCTATGGGATATTCTCTTCCATGAAACGAGAAGAAATTCCAAAACATACTAGAATTGTTAATTATACAACTTGATGCAAGTCAGACCAAGTCGAACAAAGATGGACCCATTAGAAACGTAATACCATTTATATTTCATTATTCCCACACAAGGAATATTCATATTAGAAATATAAATTATGGATCTGTGATTTATCCTTGATAATAAAATAAATTATGGGATTAATTATTAAGTGATGTTAATTGCAACCCAACCTTATTATTCCAACCAATTTCGAACACTTATGGATGATTCGTAGCTATTTCAAGATTTTCATCGTAACATGAGGCCGCATTTTAAATGCCCCATTTCTTTATGCACCTTATCAATTTGGTTTATTCCTTGATATCACAATATGGCAAAATTGTTAGGCATTTTAATCTATCTGCAGGTTTATATAATTCAACCAGAAAATATGTAATTATGGTTAGAGCGAATTAAAGTAGAATCTATAATTCCATTGGTGACAAGACCTTGATAGCGGCATGGGGCTGCCACAGCGGCACCGCCCTTCTTTTGAGTAATATGAGGCAACATCCTCCAAATTCCAACATTTCATTATATTCAACAACTATAATTATTTTATATATTATTTTCACATATTAATTTCCATCCAGTCATATTTACTGTATTTAATGGATTATCATAATTATTAATGGGACAAATGCCTACGCGCATTCCCAATTCAACTCATCACCCCATCAGATCTATCATATGAATGTTATAAGTAACTATCTCTAATTAACCTGTTCAATTATCCGCTTGTCACCATAACAAAAATCCTCCTAATTGATACACCTTGCTCTAATATCCAAACTACGTTACGATTGCTTTATCAATCCAATGTGCATTAATTCATGTTAATTTCTCATATTTGTTTTAAGGAAACATCACCTAAATAATCCAAACTCCTTCATTTATTATTATTATTAATATGAAATTCTCATGGATAATTACCATGTTCTATTTTTCATAAGATCCATTAAATTGTTATGAATATGCCTCCTTAATTCCCCATGTAAATTCTCACACATGATCATTCCGCATTATCATTTTAAAGAAAATCCTTAACCACCAGAAAAATCGAATCATTTTACGATAAATGACAATCAGAACTCATCCAAGACGAATTGCATAAAAAATGATCAAGAACTACATTTAAATAAACAAATTACCAAAAAACTATCTCAAAACGATCGCTAAAATAACAATGTGCCATAAAAATATGCACGGAACTGTACAACTAAAATCAGGATGAAACTCCTGTCTAATTAGAACAGCCGGATGCCTTCCGAAAATATACTCATTCTACGATATGCCCACCGTGGATATGCTATCTCAAAAGGAATAATATAAAAATTCGAAGAGTGGACAACATCAAAAAGATCCATGCTTATGTCCCAATATAATGCAGAAAATAAAGATCTATGGCGTGTAAAACGATTCCTACATGGTTGAATGGTATAGTCTAAGGTCTGATATTCACTGGTACTAGATATTAAGAATAGAATAAGGGGCTCACGTCCATTCCAGATGTTCTTGAAGAAGGTCCAAGTTCCTGCAGAAGGCCCTCAGTCGGAGCATAAAATTCCACGCATTCCTCCGCACACGGAAATGTGTACGGCTAGACTTCATGGCTCCACGGGTCCGAGTCCCAAGTATCCAAACGTCAGCTCCCATCGTACGCCCCGTTCATATTTAACGCACCATAATACGGGCTCGATTCATGGTAGATTTCAAAAGTTCATACCGGCGTCTTGCTACCATGACGTCCTGATCGGATTGTCTTAACACCATAGCTTCTGCTATGAAAAAGCACGTGTCTAATACTGTCACTGGTTTCACGACAATCACCCGGTGTGTTTTACCGTCCCGAATTATTCCGAATAGTCACAGTAATGTTCCCGGTTACTTGATTGTAATCCTTCTGTAGTTATCACAGTACGCATACACCTGTTTAGCCTTAATTCCAAGTCAATTACTAGCCAGAAATCTACCCTGGTATGAGGTATTATATTCTCATAACTCAAGTAAGGAGTTATTTTCAGCCCATGTGCCTTAATATGCAGTGAGCTCTGGCCATACCCCACACAACCTTGCATTTACAAGAGCTAATCCCATCTAGTAAAACTATCCTGAGCACATTTGAACAATGCTTCGTTTGTAGGCTAATTTTGGCTTCCAGGTCAGGTACTAGTAACTTGAGATTGATTAAGCCGCCCGCTTATGCACGGATAAACTGCACAAACACGACTGTCCCAGTCAGAACAGCTGCCTTCTCGAACCTGCAGACAGTCAGGTGATAGCATACTGACGCGCATTGCCGTCCGCGCATATAATCCAGCCTGCAACTAACGACAGTGAAATTCAACTCAGGCGCTCGCTTCAAATTCAAAATACAGCCGCGACAAAAACAACATCTCCATAACCAGCAATTGACGCTCTTTCACACGGTTACATCCGCCCTACACATGGCCAAAAATAAAAATCCCCATTTTTATTTTTATGGTTCCTGTTGTTTTTTCGTCCTTACCTGGTTCTTCTAAAATACATCTTGAGATTCGCTGCGCTGAATGTTCCCACGGTGTTACCAGATACAATCTCCACAACACGGTAACTACCATTACCTAAGCTCTGGGCTATCGGAAATGGTCCATTATACAAACTGGCAAACTTGGAATAGACTTTGTTGCTAACATCAGATGGAGTAGGCTTCCTGATCAATACCAAAGTTCCCTCTCTCAAAGGATTTCTAAATCTTCTTCCTCTAACCCTTCTGTTCCGTTTCTCTGCCTGTCTCCGTAATCTTCCTAAGGCTTCCATTTCACGTCCTCTCCTGTTAGGCTCTATCTCCGGAGGAATAGATACGATTCCGTCCCACGGTCGTATAGGTTTTTCTCCAAGATGTAGTACTGAAGGAATATGCCCCGTGCTTTCATGTACGGTGGAATTAATCGAATTCATCATAATAGGAACCACATCCATCCATCGCCAATGTTCGTTTGCACAATAAAGACGACAAAACTTAGCTATTTCTGACATGAGTCGTTCGGCCGGGTTACTCTCTGGATGCCGTATTGAACAGAATACCTGTGTGATATCCAGCTCCCTCATAGCATTCCTAAACTCCCAGGATGTGAATTGGGACCCATGGTCTGATAACAAAAATTCTGGTTTACCCGCAACGGGAATAACACATTCTTTAATCCTCTTGATTATACACACATCAAAAAAAGTTTTGCATCACCTCGGTTCCCAGATCTCCGGCATATAGACGTTGACTGTGTATATTGTATCCAAGATACAGTCCCTTTGACTGTTCATAGATGTCACTAAAACTGCTCAAAGATGTAAATAACCATGCATGAGCAGGGCCTATTAGACGGAGGGGGTACGACAGCCGATCAGTTCCAGTCATTCCACCAGGACGAAGGTACGCTGCTCATGTTGTCTGTAGTTCTACCATGCCTAGAAGGTCAATACCGCAGTTCGATCGCGTCCGCATTGTTACTTTGTGTCAAGAAGGGCGCTCAACAAGGGAAGTTTCCAGGCGTCTCAGAGTGAACCAAAGCGATGTTGTTCGGACATGGAGGAGGTACAGAGATACAGGAACTGTCGATGACAGGCCTCGCTCAGGCCGCCCAAGGGCTACTACTGTAGTGGATGACCGCTACTTACGGATTGCCGCTCGGAGGAACCCTGACAGCAATGCCACCATGTTGAATAATGCGTTTCGTTCAGCCACAGGACGTCGTGTTTCAACTCAAACTGTGCGTAATAGGCTGCATGATGCGCAACTTCACTCCCGACGTCCATGGCGAGGTCCAGCTTTGCAACCCCGACACCATGCAGCGCGGTACAGATGGGCCCAACAACATGCTGAATGGACCCCACGGAATTGGCATCACGTTCTCTTCACCGATGAGTGTCGCATATGCCTTCAACCAGACAATCGTCGGAGACGTGTTTGGAGGCACCCTGGTCAGGCTGAACGTCTTAGACACACTGTCCAGCGAGTGCAGCAAGGTGGTGGTTCCCTGATGTTTTGGGGTGGCATTATGTGGGGCCGACGTACGCCACTGGTGGTCATGGAAGGCTCCGAAACGGCTTTACGATACCTGAATGACATCCTCCGACCCATAGTGCAACCATATCGGCAGAATATTGGAGAGGCATTTGTCTTCATGGACGACAATTCTCGACCTCATCGTGCACATCTTGTGAATGCGTTCCTTCAAGATAACGACATCGCTCGACTACAGTGGCCAGCATGTTCGCCAGACATGAACCCTATCGAACATGCCTGGGATATGTTGAAAAGGGCTGTTTATGGACGTCTTGACCCACCAACCACTCTGAGAGATTTACGCCGAATTGTCGTTGAGGAGTGGGACAATTTGGACCAACAGTGTCTTGATGAACTTGTGGATAGTATGCCACGGCGAATACAGGCATGCATCAATGCAAGAGGACGTGCTACTGGGTATTAGAGGTAGTGGTGTGTACTGCAATCTGGACCACAAATGCTGAAAGTCTAGCTGTATGATGGTACAACATGCAATGTGTGGGTCTCATGAGCAATAAAACGAGCTGAAATGTTGTTTGTGTTGATCTCTATTCCCTTTGTATTTAACGGTTCCGGAACTCTTGGAACCGAGGTGATGCAAAACCTTTTTTGATGTGTGTATATCTGGAGTTCGCCTTCTGAAACGGATGGATCATGGTAAACTTACTGAAAACATCAACCGTTACCAAAATGTATCGGTTACCTCGCTTGGACTTAGGTAGAGGTCCGTAGATATCGGTAGCATACAACTCACATGGCTTCGACGGAATAATAGGCCTAGGTTCCTCCCTCAACAAATGCGTATTGTGTTTGCTGCGTTGACACAAATCACAGGTCCTGATGACCTCTCGGAATGTATTCCTCAAATGATCCCAAGTGAACTTCTCCATTATCAAACATACCACTTTGTCCACTCCAGTGTGACCTGAGCTTCTGTGAGCTAACCATGTTATATCTTCCTGTAATCTAGGCGGAATTACTATTCGTAATTTAGTGTGTTCGGAATCAATGAACTTATATATGATGCCATTCAACAATACATAATCTCTAGCCATCCTTTCCATCCCTAGATATTCATCATCTGTAGGATCCATGTCCCTGTGTAGAAATCTGTAAATATTTCTCAAAGGTCCATATCGCTTCTGGGCTTGGGGTATTCTCTCAAGTCTACGCAAAGTATCATCATCTTCTTGCAGGAGGGTTATAGGCAATACTCGAAGAGTAGGTTCCGCAACTCTGCTTAGCAAATCAGCCCCTAAGTTATTCCTTCCTGGTCGATGTTCAATAGTGACGTTAAACTGTTGCACGAATAATGCCCATCTAGTGACCCTGTCACTGGCGAAATTGGTCTTCAGTATAAACTCTAGTGCGTGATGATCAGTTCTGATTATAATCGAATGTGCGAGAAGCAACTTCTTCCATGTTTCCAATGCATAGATGATCGCTAAAGCTTCTAGTTCTGTAGTATAGTAATTGCGTTCTGATGGTTTCAATTTTCGACTGATAAAGGATAAATAGTGTCGAGTGTGATCTTCATCCTCTTGGAGTAATATGGCACCTATCCCAATATTGGATGCATCCGATTCGATAATGAAGTTCTTCTCAAAATCCGGGTACTCCAACTTGACGCTATTAAGCATTAATTCCTTTGCCTTCTTGAATGATTCCTCACATAGATCGTTCCATTTCCACTTATTATCTTTTTTAACAAGTCCTGTAGGGGTGCAACTATCTCCGTGTATTTATGGCAATGTCCCGCAAAAAACTGGCAAGTTCCCAAGAATTGACGTACATGGTTTACCCGAGTAGGTCTGGGAAATTCTGCAATGGCCTGAAGTTTTTGTTCATTTGGTCTATATCCGTTCCCATCCAAGACATGTCCAAGAAATCTAATCTCATTCTTAAAGAATTGGCACTTCTTCAAGTTAACTTTGAAATTTGCTTTCCTCAAGTCCATAAACAAATTCCGTAGATGAACTAAGTGCTGGTCTTCAGTCTCCGATGCTATCAGAATATCATCCACGTAACTTATGACCGTATCCTTGACCGCATTACTTAGGTTCTGATCCAAGGCACGTATCAAAACTGCTCCTGAGGTTTTCATCCCAAATGGAAGTTTTCTAAAAACATAAGTCTGTTGTTCGAATAAAAACCCCGTAAATTTCTGAGAATCCTCACTTATCCTTACATGATGGTATGACGAAGTCAAAAACACTGTAGAAAACCATTTCTTGTTTTTAAATTTCCTTAACAGATCTTTTATCACTGGAGGTCTATCATATTCTGGCAACAGTCTCGAATTCAATGATCTCGCGTCTAGGCATATTCTCAAATTTCCATCCGGTTTCTGCACCACCGCTAACGGATTTACATAGGATGTCACACACTTTTTAATTATCTGATCTTTCTCAAGATCCCGAATGATCTCCTTCATCTTAGTCCTGTGTTTTTCTGGAATTTGGTACAGCTTTGCATGATATGGGCTATCATCACATACTTGAATCGTGTACTCAAAGTTCTGAATCTCCCCTGGTGTCGTATCAAAGACATCAACGAATTTTTCCAACAGGTTGGCTATAGCTGGAACATGCTCAACTACTTCATTGGCGTCTTCACATATCTCTAAACCTTCAAAAACCTTGGCCCATCGAACTTCTCCCACGGTGAATTTATCTTCCTCTTCGAAATGGACGTCTCCCGCATGATGGAATTTAATCGTATCAGATTCCATATCGATAACAGCTCTATATCTCTTGATAAAATCCGTCCCCAGGATCAAATCATGTGCAATGTCCTTCATAACGACAAATATATGTTCAAAGACACATCCTCCAATCTTGACCTTCAAGTACAGCTGAATTTTACAAGTTATGATCTTGTCTGGGATGATTCCCTGAATCTTGATTCCGGATACTGGTATTTCCTCTATTTCCTCGGTCAACTTCCATATGGCGTACAACCTCTCGCTCACCAAACAAAGCATCGCTCCTGTGTCAATCAAAGTATACACTGGTTTTCCATACATCTCACACACAATAATGGGTAGCCTAGTTCTTGGTCCGTACTCTTTTCCTTCCTGTTCTTCTTGAATCAAGTCTTCATCCTCAACTTCCCATTTCACGATTTTGGAAACATATTGTGTAGTAATTAGTTCTGTTGATTTCCTTGTTCCGAAATCGAAGTTTTTTTTATCGTTTTTACCTGTCGAATTATTTGTCCCAGAAGTACCAGGTTTATTTCTTGCCTCTTCCATTTCCTTCAAATACTGTTTACTTTCTTCTCCTATTTGATCAAGGTTCTGCCGCTGTTGATTTTTAAACCTTTCATTATCCGTTCTATCGTAAGATTTATTGTATCCTGATCTGTCATATGGTCTCGTGTATCCTTGTCTTCTCCACGAATTCCAATTGTTCCCGTATCTTCCTCGCCTTAGGTAAGGTCGTCCACTATCTCTTTCTCTTCTATCTTGATAATCCCTCGACGTTTGCTCTTCTCTATTCCGTTCTGGCATGGTTTGGCATTGTCGATCGGCGAAAACAGCATATGCGGCCTGGGACTCTTGCTTATTACCCCTCTGCTGGTAAAATTGAGCATTAGAATGATCTAGACGTTGCAACGCTTCATCAAATTCTTCCATGTTCTCAACATTCGCAGAAATGAGACTCCGCTGAACTTCCAAAGGAAACTGTCTAATCAAAACTGGGATTAACTCGTACGTTGGCATTGGTGGATCTAAGCATTGCAATTTAGCAAGTTGATTTGCAAAGTAATTTGAATATTTGGTCGGCTGTGACGTGGAATACCGCTTGACATATAATTCGGCCCTGATGTTCTGTTGCGTCTCCGGCGACCAAAATTTACGTAAGAGTGCCTGTTCAAATTCGTCATAGGTTCTCAAATTACATCGAAAAGCCCTAAACCATACGAGTGCTGGTCCATCTAAGAATCTACTAATCACTCTCATCTCTCTTTCCTTATTCACCTTAGCATCCTTCAGATAATCTCTTAATTCGCGCAGAAATTCAACAGGAGAGACATTTCCAGTCCCTGAAAATTTTATAGGTTTCTCTTCGTAACTTTTAACGAGCGTGATCGGAGTAGAAGTGCGAATGGTAGAAATTTCTTCAGACTTCCCAACCTCTGGCAACCTTTCTCTATTTGAAAAAGCGTTTTCATTTATGCTGTCTTGTTTTGTATCCGCTTTCGATCTATAATCCTCAATTTTCTTCTCTAACTCACAAATGGTCTTCCTGAATTCATACATTTCATCCCTATTCTGCCTTTCAGTTTCTTCCCCTATTTGACTATCTTTCAACTCTTCTGTCATTTTCTTCGGATTCTCTTCGACAACAGTTTCGTGACCTTTCAATTTCTCTATACTTTCTCTAATGGCTTGAATATCTCCAGATACGACTTTAATCTCTGATGAAAAAGCATTCCTGATCTCTTTGACTTCGACCTGAGTTTCTTTTACAACCTGAGCTTGAATTTCATTAATTACAGTTTCTTTTACTTCATTTTTCAAGTCTGCTACAACTCCTTCCTTTAATTGTTCTACAATTATTTCTCTAAATTCAGAAGTAACTCTCTGCACTACCTGTGTGGCATTTAACGTACTTTCCTTCGTTGTGTTAATCTCTAAGGACGCAAGATCATCTGTTATTTTCCTAACATTATCTTCCATTTTATTTTCTAATGATCTAACCATCTTTTGAATCTCGTTCTTATGTTGAGCTAACTCTTCCTTCATCGCTTTTCGACTATCTTGTAAACTATCTTTCATAATGTCATAGTTTGCGAATAAATTATCCTTTAAGTTCGTTCCCGAATCCACGATCCTAGCTTCTAAACTTAGGAAACTCTCCTGAGCTCTCCTAGCGTTGTCTCTTATCTTGGTTTCCAATGACACAACTTATCCTCAATCTTAGCATCTATCGATTCAGACATTTTATCATCGAATGATTCTATGTTTCTAGACATCCGGCTTTCTATTGCTTCTATCCTTTCTAACATTTCCGCTTTCAATGAGTTCGAATTTTCTGTGATTTTACATTCTAAACTTGAAATTTTATTTTCCAGAGAAGCAGAATTCTCTTTTATTTGACTTTCAATTTTATTTTCCAGAGAAACAGAATTCTCTTTTATTTGTTTTTCCAGAGAAGCAGAATTCTCTGTGATTTTCTGTCCCAACTCTTCCATCATTTTGGTAAGTGCTTCCATGACCACTCACAATAATAATTATAGCACTGGGGTACGATGTCAACTGATGATGGGGAAACTTAATCTAAACTACTAGTACAGTGAATATTCAGACACGACCTTAAATTGATACTTCAATACCGATGACTTGTGAAATTTAAAATCTACAATAAATGACCAGAAACAACCACTACAAACCAAACAAATCACTCCGAACTATGAAAACTGCGCATTCATGACCCTGAATCCTACTACAGCAAGAACAAACACAAATCGACCTCGAATCAAAATTCGGAATCGAATCGTATCAGAAACTGAATCGAACTCGGGCCCCACGTTGGGCGCCAAAACTCTTCTATCTTACTTTATGTGACCGTTTGACGAACGTCCTACGACCACACAAGTGCACATCCGAACAACAGTCGAGCACAAAGACTCAAAAACATCTCGGGGTTAATAGTGAGCATTCTATAAAGATGTAGAATTAAGAAAAAGAAAAGCTCTGCTGTTCCCCAGATGCACACTACAGCAAGGATAGAAGGCATCTTTCAAGAATCATGAATGACCACAGTATCAGTTAAGATAAAATTTGTATCAATTTAATTGATCCATTCAACCATCCTAATCTTTACAAGGGCATCCTCAGGGAGAAAACTAAAACACCACCTGGAAAAAATAACATCCTGCGCTCCCCCTGCGATCCTATACTATTTAATCGCAGGTGTAGAATAACGTTCCAAAAAAAAATGCAACGAAAACGTCAACTTTTAAACATTTCATTGTGTTAGAATACCCATGAAATTAATAGTCCATCATGGTATTCTATTATATTATAAACGATATTTACAGTATTCAAGTTGTGTAGATCACTGATCGTCCTATCAAACTTGAGTAAAATTTTATTTCTGAAGTTCTACACATTTCCATATTTCCAAAATCATGGATAATCCTATGGGATATTCTCTTCCATGAAACGAGAAGAAATTCCAAAACATACTAGAATTGTTAATTATACAACTTGATGCAAGTCAGACCAAGTCGAACAAAGATGGACCCATTAGAAACGTAATACCATTTATATTTCATTATTCCCACACAAGGAATATTCATATTAGAAATATAAATTATGGATCTGTGATTTATCCTTGATAATAAAATAAATTATGGGATTAATTATTAAGTGATGTTAATTGCAACCCAACCTTATTATTCCAACCAATTTCGAACACTTATGGATGATTCGTAGCTATTTCAAGATTTTCATCGTAACATGAGGCCGCATTTTAAATGCCCCATTTCTTTATGCACCTTATCAATTTGGTTTATTCCTTGATATCACAATATGGCAAAATTGTTAGGCATTTTAATCTATCTGCAGGTTTATATAATTCAACCAGAAAATATGTAATTATGGTTAGAGCAAATTAAAGTAGAATCTATAATTCCATTGGTGACAAGACCTTGATAGCGGCATGGGGCTGCCACAGCGGCACCGCCCTTCTTTTGAGTAATATGAGGCAACATCCTCCAAATTCCAACATTTCATTATATTCAACAACTATAATTCTTTTATATATTATTTTCACATATTAATTTCCATCCAGTCATATTTACTGTATTTAATGGATTATCATAATTATTAATGGGACAAATGCCTACGCGCATTCCCAATTCAACTCATCACCCCATCAGATCTATCATATGAATGTTATAAGTAACTATCTCTAATTAACCTGTTCAATTATCCGCTTGTTACCATAACAAAAATCCTCCTAATTGATACACCTTGCTCTAATAACAAAACTACGTTACGATTGCTTTATCAATCCAATGTGCATTAATTCATGTTAATTTCTCATATTTGTTTTAAGGAAACATCACCTAAATAATCCAAACTCCTTCATTTATTATTATTATTAATATGAAATTCTCATGGATAATTACCATGTTCTATTTTTCATAAGATCCATTAAATTGTTATGAATATGCCTCCTTAATTCCCCATGTAAATTCTCACACATGATCATTCCGCATTATCATTTTAAAGAAAATCCTTAACCACCAGAAAAATCGAATCATTTTACGATAAATGACAATCAGAACTCATCCAAGACGAATTGCATCAAAAATGATCAAGAACTACATTTAAATAAACAAATTACCAAAAAACTATCTCAAAACGATCGCTAAAATAACAATGTGCCATAAAAATATGCACGGAACTGTACAACAAAAATCAGGATGAAACTCCTGTCTAATTAGAACAGCCGGATGCCTTCCGAAAATATACTCATTCTACGATATGCCCACCGTGGATATGCTATCTCAAAAGGAATAATATAAAAATTCGAAGAGTGGACAACATCAAAAAGATCCATGCTTATGTCCCAATATAATGCAGAAAATAAAGATCTATGGCGTGTAAAACGATTCCTACATGGTTGAATGGTATAGTCTAAGGTCTGATATTCACTGGTACTAGATATTAAGAATAGAATAAGGGGCTCACGTCCATTTCAGATGTTCTTGAAGAAGGTCCAAGTTCCTGCAGAAGGCCCTCAGTCGGAGCATAAAATTCCACGCATTCCTCCGCACACGGAAATGTGTACGGCTAGACTTCATGGCTCCACGGGTCCGAGTCCCAAGTATCCAAACGTCAGCTCCCATCGTACGCCCCGTTCATATTTAACGCACCATAATACGGGCTCGATTCATGGTAGATTTCAAAAGTTCATACCGGAGTCTTGCTACCATGACGTCCTGATCGGATTGTCTTAACACCATAGCTTCTGCTATGAAAAAGCACGTGTCTAATACTGTCACTGGTTTCACGACAATCACCCGGTGTGTTTTACCGTCCCGAATTATTCCGAATAGTCACAGTAATGTTCCCGGTTACTTGATTGTAATCCTTCTGCAGTTATCACAGTACGCATACACCTGTTTAGCCTTAATTCCAAGTCAATTACTAGCCAGAAATCTACCCTGGTATGAGGTATTATATTCTCATAACTCAAGTAAGGAGTTATTTTCAGCCCATGTGCCTTAATATGCAGTGAGCTCTGGCCATACCCCACACAACCTTGCATTTACAAGAGCTAATCCCATCTAGTAAAACTATCCTGAGCACATTTGAACAATGCTTCGTTTGTAGGCTAATTTTGGCTTCCAGGTCAGGTACTAGTAACTTGAGATTGATTAAACCGCCCGCTTATGCACGGATAAACTGCACAAACACGACTGTCCCAGTCAGAACAGCTGCCTTCTCGAACCTGCAGACAGTCAGGTGATAGCATACTGACGCGCATCGCCGTCCGCGCATATCATCCAGCCTGCAACTAACGACAGTGAAATTCAACTCAGGCGCTCGCTTCAAATTCAAAATACAGCCGCGACAAAAACAACATCTCCATAACCAGCAACTGACGCTCTTTCACACGGTTACATCCGCCCTACACATGGCCAAAAATAAAAATCCCCATTTTTATTTTTATGGTTCCTGTTGTTTTTTCGTCCTTACCTGGTTCTTCTAAAATACATCTTGAGATTCGCTGCGCTGAATGTTCCCACGGTGTTACCAGATACAATCTCCACAACACGGTAACTACCATTACCTAAGCTCTGGGCTATCGGAAATGGTCCATTATACAAACTGGCAAACTTGGAATAGACTTTGTTGCTAACATCAGATGGAGTAGGCTTCCTGATCAATACCAAAGTTCCCTCTCTCAAAGGATTTCTAAATCTTCTTCCTCTAACCCTTCTGTTCCGTTTCTCTGCCTGTCTCCGTAATCTTCCTAAGGCTTCCATTTCACGTCCTCTCCTGTTAGGCTCTATCTCCGGAGGAATAGATACGATTCCGTCCCACGGTCGTATAGGTTTTTCTCCAAGATGTAGTACTGAAGGAATATGCCCCGTGCTTTCATGTACGGTGGAATTAATCGAATTCATCATAATAGGAACCACATCCATCCATCGCCAATGTTCGTTTGCACAATAAAGACGACAAAACTTAGCTATTTCTGACATGAGTCGTTCGGCCGGGTTACTCTCTGGATGCCGTATTGAACAGAATACCTGTGTGATATCCAGCTCCCTCATAGCATTCCTAAACTCCCAGGATGTGAATTGGGACCCATGGTCTGATAACAAAAATTCTGGTTTACCCGCAACGGGAATAACACATTCTTTAATCCTCTTGATTATATATCTGGAGTTCGCCTTCTGAATCGGATGGATCATGGTAAACTTACTGAAAACATCAACCGTTACCAAAATGTATCGGTTACCTCGCTTGGACTTAGGTAGAGGTCCGTAGATATCGGTAGCCTACAACTCACATGGCTTCGACGGAATAATAGGCCTAGGTTCCTCCCTCAACAAATGCGTATTGTGTTTGCTGCGTTGACACAAATCACAGGTCCTGATGACCTCTCGGAAAGTATTCCTCAAATGATCCCAAGTGAACTTCTCCATTATCAAACACACCGCTTTGTCCACTCCAGTGTGACCTGAGCTTCTGTGAGCTAACCATGTTATATCTTCCTGTAATCTAGGCGGAATTACTATTCGTAATTTAGTGTGTTCGGAATCAATGAACTTATATATGATGCCATTCAACAATACATAATCTCTAGCCATCCTTTCCATCCCTAGATATTCATCATCTGTAGGATCCATGTCCCTGTGTAGAAATCTGTAAATATTTCTCAAAGGTCCATATCGCTTCTGGGCTTGGGGTATTCTCTCAAGTCTACGCAAAGTATCATCATCTTCTTGCAGGAGGGTTATAGGCAATACTCGAAGAGTAGGTTCCGCAACTCTGCTTAGCAAATCAGCCCCTAAGTTATTCCTTCCTGGTCGATGTTCAATAGTGACGTTAAACTGTTGCACGAATAATGCCCATCTAGTGACCCTGTCACTGGCGAAATTGGTCTTCAGTATAAACTCTAGTGCGTGATGGTCAGTTCTGATTATAATCGAATGTGCGAGAAGCAACTTCTTCCATGTTTCCAATGCATAGATGATCGCTAAAGCTTCTAGTTCTGTAGTATAGTAATTTATTTATTTATTTATTTATTTATTTATTTATGTCTTTTGCAGTGGCGAAGTTAGGGCTCGTGGCCCTCTCTTACACTTAACCACTTAGTTATAATAAAATACACAAATACTACCATTGAATAAGATAGGTGAACTAGAAATTAAGTTAGAATAATACAGGACATAAAAAATAAAGATAGCAATGCACATCAAACAAAGAATCATATAAAATTGTTACCTGAAACAATAATAATACTAATAATAATAATAATAAGTGATAGTGTTAGATCTAGTAAATAACTGAGTATTTTAATTTTTATTTATATACCATAATGGCTCAATCATGCTGAATATATTTGTGCATTAGGGTCCCCAGAAAAACAGGAGAGCACCAATAAGTGGACTGTAAATAAGATTAAGACATGTCTTGTACTAGAACATTTACTGCCATTACGGACTGTACACACACATACAACAACAACAACTGGCAGCCAAGCACGCCAAAGTTCTCTCGTCTCCCGTCGAGCGCTGCAGAGCGAGCAATCGAAATGGCTGTCGAGTGATCGAGACGGCTGTACTCAACATACCGGCCGCCAAGAAATACTTACTTTCTTAACACTACAAATAACATAATAAACGAATTGCATCGAATCAATCACTGCACTATAGTCCAACATGTCTGTTTGAACAAGAAGTCTATATACAATACAATGTTACACTGACACAAAGAAACAAAACTGAAGTGCTATGGTACATTAATTACACTGCACTTGCTTCAGGCAGAGGACACAATTTCACAATAGGTCGTTTGAACAATCCCTTGGTAGTGCGTATGGTTGCCACACGAACCAGTCCGTCATCTCCAGGATGAACTTGATCGATCACTGCAATCTTCCAGTGCAGAGGAGGTAGGTTGTCTTCCTTCACAATGACAAGCGTCCCAGGCTTCACACTTGGGGAAGAACTGGACCATTTAGCCCTCTGCTGCAGGTGGTGTAGATACTCATTGGACCACCTGGACCAGAATATCTGAAGTTGTTGCTGCAGAATCTCCCATCTGGACAACAAGCTAAGCTTCACATTACTTAGATCTGGCTGAGGTAAACTTGATAAGGCAGTGCCGATAAGGAAATGGCCAGGAGTGAGAACTTCAATATCATTAGGATCGGAGGAGAGAGGAAGGAGTGGTCTGGAGTTCAGACAAGCTTCTATTTGACAGGTTAAAGTAGTTAATTCCTCAAAGGTAGGACATAACGTACCCATAACACGTCTGAGGTGATGCTTGAAAGATTTAACACCTGCTTCCCACAGGCCTCCAAAGTGAGGTGCTCTTGGAGGTATGAAGCTCCACTCGATGCCTTCTCTGCTGGTGAAATTCTGTACCTCAGTTCTCGTTTCTTCTGAGTCGAGAAGTTCTTGAAGTTCCTTCTTGGCTCCCACGAAGTTAGTGCCATGATCACTGTAGATAGTTTGGCAACGTCCACGACGTGATACAAATCTACTCAATGCTGCCATGAAAGCTCGTGTCGTAAGGCTGCTAACAACTTCGAGATGTACAGCTTTGGTAGCTAGGCATACAAATAGTGCTACGTAACATTTATCTCTTGTCTTTGACCTGAGAGAACCAGTTTTTACAAAAAATGGCCCTGCATAGTCTATCCCACAGTTTAAAAAGGGTCGAACTAATTCAACGCGAACACGTGGTAGTTGGCCCATTAATTGAGTTGAAGATTTTGCTCTTAGTCGGAAACATGTCAAGCAATTATGAATTATCCGTCTGACTGTCGTTCTACCATTCACAATCCAGTATTTCTGCCTAAGGGAGGCCAGAAGAAGTTGACAGCCAGCATGCAAGAGACGACTGTGTTCATGTTCAATTATCAATCTGGTGATGTGATGATGAGGTGGCAAGATCACAGGATGTTTTTGCTCATATGGCAGATTAGACCGTTCTAACCGTCCACCAACTCGTAGCAGCCCGTTGAGGTCTAAACCAGGATGTAGACTTCTCAAGTGACTCTTACAATGAACTTCTTGGTCTGATTCCAGCTGTTTGATTTCCATGTGGTATGCTAACTCCTGAGCCTGCCTAATGCATGTTGTCAGAGCATTCTGCAATTCCTTTAAAGAAAGAGGTCCAGTAGCTCGCTCTGTCTTCAATTTTGAACAATTATGTACAAATCTAAAGATGTATGCTGCAACTCGTTGCAATCTCGATAAGCTAGAGAATCTTGTGACGAGTCCATCCTCGGGAGTAGTCATTAAGTAACATACAGGCTTAATCTTCTGCTCTGGTGGTTCCTGCTGCTCTGGGAGATTGTTTAATGTAGGCCAGTGTTTAGAATCTTCACCCAACCAAGCTGGTCCATTCCACCATAACTTATTATCCTTAAGATCCTTAGGATGTACACCTCGTGATATCAGATCAGCGGGGTTAAACTGTGAAGAAACGTGTCGCCAAGTAGCACCTTCTGTAATTTCCTGTATTTCAGCTACTCGGTTGGCTACAAAGGTCTTCCATCTTGATGATGGTGCCGAAAGCCATGCCAATACAATAGTAGAGTCTGTCCACAAGAATATGTTCGCAAATGTAAGATTCAAGGACTTGACTACCCTTTGCAATAATTGAGATAATAGCAATGCTCCACATAATTCCAGTCGTGGAAGAGATAATTTCTTCAATGGTGCTACCCTGGACTTGGAGCAAAGAAGTCTTACAGAAGTGGTTCCATCCTTGTTTGTGGAATGTACATACAAGCACCCTCCAAACGCAGCTTCCGATGAATCACAGAACCCATGAAGCTGTACAGTTACTGAGCGGTCACCTAGAATTCTGCGATCAATGTAGATTTCATCAATCCATGGGAGCTGATTATAGAGTGATGTCCAAGTTGCAGCCAATTCTTCTGATAAAGGCTGGTCCCAAGATAGCCGTTCTTGCCATAACTTCTGAAGAAATATCTTGCATAAAATTACTATAGGACTGATGAGGCCTAGAGGGTCAAAAATGCTGGAAACAATGGATAGAACTAGGCGTTTTGTGAAACCATGTGGATAGGGTTTTGGCTTGAAACTGCTAATAACTTGAAACTGGTCAGCAGCTGGGTGCCATACCAATCCTAACGTTTTAACTTCACCCTTGTCCAGCTGTAGTGGTAACTGAGCCTCCCTTAGCTCCGGTGAGACATTCTCTAGAATACCTGGGTGATTGCTGCACCACTTACGTAGTGAGAATCCACCCTTCTGTAGTATGTTTATCAACTCTTGTTGCACTTGAAGAGCCTCTTCGACGGTCGCACATCCCGAGATACAATCGTCAACATAGAAATCTTCCATCAATGATTTCTGAGCTTTCGGAAAGGCATGAGCTTCCTCACTGGCCAGTTGTTGAATGCATCTAATAGCTAAGAATGGTGCACATGACATGCCATACGTAACAGTCTTCAATTGATACTCCTTGGCAGGATCTGTCAATTTCTCTCTCCATATTATCCTTTGATATCTACAGTCTTGGGGATGTACCAGAATCTGACGGTACATTTTTGCTATGTCCGCAGTGAAAGCAATGGCATGACTTCTGAATCTTAAGATAATAGAGTAGAGATCTTGCTGGATGGTTGGGCCGACGAGTAGAAGGTCATTCAATGATACTCCGTTGCTGGATGCTGCAGAACAATCAAATACTACTCTAGTCTTAGTGGTCGAGCTGCTTGCCTTAACCACTGCATGATGTGGCATATAGTAGCAACGTGCTGTGGTATCTTCAGCAATATCCATATGACCCAAATCTTCGTACTCTTGAAGAAATCGACTATATTCTTCCTTCAGTCCTTGATGTTTGGTCAACTTCCTTTCCAACTGATGAAACCTCTTTGTTGCCATCTGCTTGGAGTCTCCTAGATTTTCTGGGGTTTCTTTGAAGGGAAGACGCACTACAAATCTGCCAGAAGAGTTGCGCGAGACGTGCCGTTTGAAGTGAGCTTCACAGTCCCTTTCTTCCTTAGTTCTTGGAGTATGGTGTAGCTCTTCGATTTCCCAGAACCTCTGTAGCTGCTGTTGGATGCAGCCTGCAGATTGTACAAAGTAAGATACTACCGGCCGCCGTGGTCCATGTAGGGGCTTACTGGAATCTGTATATTTACCTGCAAGTACCCAACCTAACTCTGTTTCTTGCAGAATAGGATAATCTTTAGTCCTAGCTAGATTTCCTGCGAGCTGAATGTATGGGCATACCTCTGACCCAATTAACAAGTCTATGTGACCCGGTTCGTTGAACTTCGGATCAGCAAATGGCAGATTTTTGGGTAAGTTCCACTCCTTGCTATCAATGTATTCGCCAGGAAGATCTTCAGTAAGCTTAGGTAGAACTAAGCACTCGACTGAGGTCACGAAATCATTTATACGCGAGCCTATTTGCACCAAAACACTATGCTTGGTTTCTGACGTCGTATTCCCAATACCCTGGATCGGTTTACGATCATGAGATCTGCGCAGCCTTAATCGCTGAACACAGGATTCTGAAATAAAGCAAGATTGCGAGCCACTGTCTAAAAGGGCTCTACAAGTCTGCCAGATCCCTTGAGCATCCTTGACCTTCACCAAGGCTGTGGACAACAATATGGACTGACGTGGTTCTATCTTGAGAGTACAGTAACTACTCGCACCATGCTGCACCTGAGTCACGTTCTGATTAGGGACGTTTTCCGACTTATCTACGTTTGACAAATGCTGGGACACATCAATATGCAGTAACGTGTGATGCTTCTTCCTGCATGTTTGGCAGTTACCAGCCTTGCACTGGGCGACTCTGTGTTGAGCATGTAGACAGTTGAAACAGAGATTATTACGCTTGACAAAATCTCTACGTTCTAGAGTAGGAACTTGCTTAAAATCTCTACATCTAGCCAAAGCATGTGGAGCGTTGCAGTACACACAGTTTACAGTTGTAGTAACATACGTCTGATGAGCATGTGGTGTTGTCTTACGATTGGAGGGTTCTTTACCTTTAGTGTCTGAGCTGCTTGAAGGCTTGAGGAGGTTGCTTGAGTTCACTATGTCTAAAGCCTTACATTTACCTTCTAAGAACTTGATAAGATCTTCAAGAGTAGGAAGAATTTCAGAGTCTACAGTATCTTCAAATTCTTTCCTAATGGACACGTGCACTTTCTCCAAAATCAACTGCGAAACCAGTAGGTCTTCCAATGGCACTGCTAGATTTAGGGCCCTAATAGCATTTAGGTTACTCAGAGTTTGGTTAACTAGTGCCCGAAGCTCATTAACAGAATCTTTGTGAGCAACCGGCAAGTTTAATAAGTAACCTAAGTGTGCCGTAGTAATCAGTCTTATGTTATCATAACGACTGCGAATAGTTTGCAGAGCAACTTCAAAATTACTGCTAGAAACTGGGATATTAGCTATTAACTTATGAGCTTCACCTTTGAGTGTAGACAGCAAGTAGTGAAATTTTTGAATATTGTCCAACTGGTCATTATTGACAACTAGGCTATCAAAGGTGTCCATATAATGCTTGAAACCGGTCACATTACCATCATAGCTGGGAAGTTGTAGTGTCGGTAATCTAATAGCATTCCGTGTACGAGAATGTGAGTGAGGTGGAGTAATACTACCATCAGCCTTGTGATCATTATCACGATTGATCTCGATATTCATTGCAGCTTCGAGATCAAAGTATGCTGATTCAAAGGTTTCTCTTTCAGCTGCATGCTTTTCAATACCCTCAAATAGTTCTAACTGCGTTTGAGCACCTTCAAATTTATCTCTAATGTTAGGCAATTCTTTCAGTCTAACAATTACTAATTGAATTTCTGACTCACGCTGGAATTCAGTAATATACTTTGACATTCGTGTTAAACTTGATTTGGCAACGGCTCGTTGCTGTACGAGTTGCTTCCTGGTTTGTTCTTCCATTGCTGCAGACGCGTTACGAGTACAAAAGGTTCGAAAAGGGTGAAAACAAGGAAGGCTAGCTTATAGAATAATTAACTAAAAATGTGATCCTTAGTACTTGAGCATAACGGGCGCAAGGAGACAGAATAAACCAATAGGAGGTTGGGAGCATAATCTAAGGTGCCAGTCTAAGAATGTTTCAACTTACTTGTTATGCAGAGATAAATCTTGGATCCGCCACTGTCATCCATGATGAGCTGAATAATACACTGTCTATGTTCTGCATGACCACACAAACTGGAGCTATAAGACCGGCAGCTGAACACGTGCCGTGGTATGTGTTGTAGGTTATGTTACGTATGTAACATGTAAAACACACGAGTTGCATTTCTAGACGTTCGTTAAGAGTTGTGTTCCAACGATTAGTGTTTTACACGTCCGAAGTATGCACGATGTCGTCTCATACTTGGAAGAATCAATTTCGCCACGAGGTGACCATGTGCTTTGTCCGCATTCTGTTATATCGTACAGAGAACATGTCTTTCCAACGCGAATATCCGGTACGCGAGGACCATGAATATAGTTGTGCATTAGGGTCCCCAGAAAAACAGGAGAGCACCAATAAGTGGACTGTAAATAAGATTAAGACATGTCTTGTACTAGAACATTTACTGCCATTACGGACTGTACACACACATACAACAACAACAACTGGCAGCCAAGCACGCCAAAGTTCTCTCGTCTCCCGTCGAGCGCTGCAGAGCGAGCAATCGAAATGGCTGTCGAGTGATCGAGACGGCTGTACTCAACACATGCTGTCTATCATCCATCACCAGTCACACGAAACAGTCAGCGGTGTTCAATAGGAAATCTCTGCAAGCAGTCTTAAATTTTGTGTAGGTCTTGCATTGCGTTCTGATGGTTTCAATTTTCGACTGATAAAGGATAAATAGTGTCGAGTGTGATCTTCATCCTCTTGGAGTAATATGGCACCTATCCCAATATTGGATGCATCCGATTCGATAATGAAGTTCTTCTCAAAATCCGGGTACTCCAACTTGACGCTATTAAGCATTAATTCCTTTGCCTTCTTGAATGATTCCTCACATAGATCGTTCCATTTCCACTTATTATCTTTTTTAACAAGTCCTGTAGGGGTGCAACTATCTCCGTGTATTTATGGCAATGTCCCGCAAAAAACTGGCAAGTTCCCAAGAATTGACGTACATGCTTTACCCGAGTAGGTCTGGGAAATTCTGCAATGGCCTGAAGTTTTTGTTCATTTGGTCTATATCCGTTCCCATCCAAGACATGTCCAAGAAATCTAATCTCATTCTTAAAGAATTGGCACTTCTTCAAGTTAACTTTGAAATTTGCTTTCCTCAAGTCCATAAACAAATTCCGTAGATGAACTAAGTGCTGGTCTTCAGTCTCCGATGCTATCAGAATATCATCCACGTAACTTATGACCGTATCCTTGACCGCATTACTTAGGTTCTGATCCAAGGCACGTATCAAAACTGCTCCTGAGGTTTTCATCCCAAATGGAAGTTTTCTAAAAACATAAGTCTGTTGTTCGAATAAAAAACCCGTAAATTTCTGAGAATCCTCACTTATCCTTACATGATGGTATGACGAAGTCAAAACCACTGTAGAAAACCATTTCTTGTTTTTAAATTTCCTTAACAGATCTTTTATCACTGGAGGTCTATCATATTCTGGCAACAGTCTCGAATTCAATGATCTCACGTCTAGGCATATTCTCAAATTTCCATCCGGTTTCTGCACCACCGCTAACGGATTTACATAGGATGTCACACACTTTTTAATTATCTGATCTTTCTCAAGATCCTGAATGATCTCCTTCATCTTAGTCCTGTGTTTTTCTGGAATTTGGTACAGCTTTGCATGATATGGGCTATCATCACATACTTGAATCGTGTACTCAAAGTTCTGAATCTCCCCTGGTGTCGTATCAAAGACATCAACGAATTTTTCCAACAGGTTGGCTATAGCTGGAACATGCTCAACTACTTCATTGGCGTCTTCACATATCTCTAAACCTTCAAAAACCTTGGCCCATCGAACTTCTCCCACGGTGAATTTATCTTCCTCTTCGAAATGGACGTCTCCCGCATGATGGAATTTAATCGTATCAGATTCCATATCGATAACAGCTCTATATCTCTTGATAAAATCCGTCCCCAGGATCAAATCATGTGCAATGTCCTTCATAACGACAAATATATGTTCAAAGACACATCCTCCAATCTTGACCTTCAAGTACAGCTGAATTTTACAAGTTGTGATCTTGTCTGGGATGATTCCCTGAATCTTGATTCCGGATACTGGTATTTCCTCTATTTCCTCGGTCAACTTCCATATGGCGTACAACCTCTCGCTCACCAAACAAAGCATCGCTCCTGTGTCAATCAAAGTATACACTGGTTTTCCATACACCTCACACACAATAATGGGTAGCCTAGTTCTTGGTCCGTACTCTTTTCCTTCCTGTTCTTCTTGAATCAAGTCTTCATCCTCAACTTCCCATTTCACGATTTTGGAAACATATTGTGTAGTAATTAGTTCTGTTGATTTCCTTGTTCCGAAATCGAAGTTTTTTTTAAATCGTTTTTACCTGTCGAATTATTTGTCCCAGAAGTACCAGGTTTATTTCTTGCCTCTTCCATTTCCTTCAAATACTGTTTACTTTCTTCTCCTCTTTGCTCAAGGTTCTGCCTCTGTTGATTTTTGAACCTTTCATTATCCGTTCTATCGTAAGATTTATTGTATCCTGATCTGTCATATGGTCTCGTGTATCCTTGTCTTCTCCACGAATTCCAATTGTTCCCGTATCTTCCTCGCCTTAGGTAAGGTCGTCCACTATCTCTTTCTCTTCTATCTTGATAATCCCTCGACGTTTGCTCTTCTCTATTCCGTTCTGGCATGGTTTGGCATTGTCGATCGGCGAAAACAGCATATGCGGCCTGGGACTCTTGCTTATTACCCCTCTGCTGGTAAAATTGAGCATTAGAATGATCTAGACGTTGCAACGCTTCATCAAATTCTTCCATGTTCTCAACATTCGCAGAAATGAGACTCCGCTGAACTTCCAAAGGAAACTGTCTAATCAAAACTGGGATTAACTCGTACGTTGGCATTGGTGGATCTAAGCATTGCAATTTAGCAAGTTGATTTGCAAAGTAATTTGAATATTTGGTCGGCTGTGGCGTGGAATACCGCTTGACATATAATTCGGCCCTGATGTTCTGTTGCGTCTCCGGCGACCAAAATTTACGTAAGAGTGCCTGTTCAAATTCGTCATAGGTTCTCAAATTACATCGAAAAGCCCTAAACCATACGAGTGCTGGTCCATCTAAGAATCTACTAATCACTCTCATCTCTCTTTCCTTATTCACCTTAGCATCCTTCAGATAATCTCTTAATTCGCGCAGAAATTCAACAGGAGAGACATTTCCAGTCCCTGAAAATTTTATAGGTTTCTCTTCGTAACTTTTAACGAGCGTGATCGGAGTAGAAGTGCGAATGGTAGAAATTTCTTCAGACTTCCCAACCTCTGGCAACCTTTCTCTATTTGAAAAAGCGTTTTCATTTATGCTGTCTTGTTTTGTATCCCCTTTCGATCTATAATCCTAAATTTTCTTCTCTAACTCACAAATGGTCTTCCTGAATTCATACATTTCATCCCTATTCTGCCTTTCAGTTTCTTCCCCTATTTGACTATCTTTCAACTCTTCTGTCATTTTCTTCGGATTCTCTTCGACAACAGTTTCGTGACCTTTCAATTTCTCTATACTTTCTCTAATGGCTTGAATATCTCCAGATACGACTTTAATCTCTGATGAAAAAGCATTCCTGATCTCTTTGACTTCGACCTGAGTTTCTTTTACAACCTGAGCTTGAATTTCATTAATTACAGTTTCTTTTACTTCATTTTTCAAGTCTGCTACAACTCCTTCCTTTAATTGTTCTACAATTATTTCTCTAAATTCAGAAGTAACTCTCTGCACTACCTGTGTGGCATTTAACGTACTTTCCTTCGTTGTGTTAATCTCTAAGGACGCAAGATCATCTGTTATTTTCCTAACATTATCTTCCATTTTATTTTCTAATGATCTAACCATCTTTTGAATCTCGTTCTTAAGTTGAGCTAACCCTTCCTTCATCGCTTTTCGACTATCTTGTAAACTATCTTTCACAATGTCAAAGTTTGCGAATAAATTATCCTTTAAGTTCGTTCCCGAATCCACGATCCTAGCTTCTAAACTTAGGAAACTCTCCTGAGCTCTCCTAGCGTTGTCTCTTATCTTGGTTTCCAATGACACAACTTATCCTCAATCTTAGCATCTATCGATTCAGACATTTTATCATCGAATGATTCTATGTTTCTAGACATCCGGCTTTCTATTGCTTCTATCCTTTCTAACATTTCCGCTTTCAATGAGTTCGAATTTTCTGTGATTTTACATTCTAAACTTGAAATTTTATTTTCCAGAGAAGCAGAATTCTCTTTTATTTGACTTTCAATTTTATTTTCCAGAGAAACAGAATTCTCTTTTACTTGTTTTTCCAGAGAAGCAGAATTCTCTGTGATTTTCTGTCCCAACTCTTCCATCATTTTGGTAAGTGCTTCCATGACCACTCACAATAATAATTATAGCACTGGGGTACGATGTCAACTGATGATGGGGAAACTTAATCTAAACTACTAGTACAGTGAATATTCAGACACGACCTTAAATTGATACTTCAATACCGATGACTTGTGAAATTTAAAATCTACATTAAATGACCAGAAACAACCACTACAAACCAAACAAATCACTCCGAACTATGAAAACTGCGCATTCATGACCCTGAATCCTACTACAGCAAGAACAAACACAAATCGACCTCGAATCAAAATTCGGAATCGAATCGTATCAGAAACTGAATCGAACTCGGGCCCCACGTTGGGCGCCAAAACTCTTCTATCTTACTTTATGTGACCGTTTGACGAACGTCCTACGACCACACAAGTGCACATCCGAACAACAGTAGAGCACAAAGACTCAAAAACATCTCGGGGTTAATAGTGAGCATTCTATAAAGATGTAGAATAAAGAAAAAGAAAAGCTCTGCTGCTCCCCAGATGCACACTACAGCAAGGATAGAAGGCATCTTTCAAGAATCATGAATGACCACAGTATCAGTTAAGATAAAATTTGTATCCATTTAATTGATCCATTCAACCATCCTAATCTTTAAAAGGGCATCCTCAGGGAGAAAACTAAAACACCACCTGGAAAAAATAACATCCTGCGCTCCCACTGGGATCCTATACTATTTAATCGCAGGTGTAGAATAACGTTCCAAAAAAAATGCAACGAAAACGTCAACTTTTAAACATTTCATTGTGTTAGAATACCCATGAAATTAATAGTCCATCATGGTATTCTATTATATTATAAACGATATTTACAGTATTCAAGTTGTGTAGATCACTGATCGTCCTATCAAACTTGAGTAAAATTTTATTTCTGAAGTTCTACACATTTCCATATTTCCAAAATCATGGATAATCCTATGGGATATTCTCTTCCATGAAACGAGAAGAAATTCCAAAACATACTAGAATTGTTAATTATACAACTTGATGCAAGTCAGACCAAGTCGAACAAAGATGGACCCATTAGAAACGTAATACCATTTATATTTCATTATTCCCACACAAGGAGTATTCATATTAGAAATATAAATTATGGATCTGTGATTTATCCTTGATAATAAAATAAATTATGGGATTAATTATTAAGTGATGTTAATTGCAACCCAACCTTATTATTCCAACCAATTTCGAACACTTATGGATGATTCGTAGCTATTTCAAGATTTTCATCGTAACATGAGGCCGCATTTTAAATGCCCCATTTCTTTATGCACCTTATCAATTTGGTTTATTCCTTGATATCACAATATGGCAAAATTGTTAGGCATTTTAATCTATCTGCAGGTTTATATAATTCAACCAGAAAATATGTAATTATGGATAGAGCAAATTAAAGTAGAATCTATAATTCCATTGGTGACAAGACCTTGATAGCGGTATGGGGCTGCCACAGCGGCACCGCCCTTCTTTTGAGTAATATGAGGCAACATCCTCCAAATTCCAACATTTCATTATATTCAACAACTATAATTCTTTTATATATTATTTTCACATATTAATTTCCACCCAGTCATATTTACTGTATTTAATGGATTATCATAATTATTAATGGGACAAATGCCTACGCGCATTCCCAATTCAACTCATCACCCCATCAGATCTATCATATGAATGTTATAAGTAACTATCTCTAATTAACCTGTTCAATTATCCGCTTGTCACCATAACAAAAATCCTCTTAATTGATACACCTTGCTCTAATAACAAAACTACGTTACGATTGCTTTATCAATCCAATGTGCATTAATTCATGTTAATTTCTCATATTTGTTTTAAGGAAACATCACCTAAATAATCCAAACTCCTTCATTTATTATTATTATTAATATGAAATTCTCATGGATAATTACCATGTTCTATTTTTCATAAGATCCATTAAATTGTTATGAATATGCCTCCTTAATTCCCCATGTAAATTCTCACACATGATCATTCCGCATTATCATTTTAAAGAAAATCCTTAACCACCAGAAAAATCAAATCATTTTACGATAAATGACAATCAAAACTCATCCAAGACGAATTGCATAAAAATGATCAAGAACTACATTTAAATAAACAAATTACCAAAAACTATCTCAAAACGATCGCTAAAATAACAATGTGCCATAAAAATATGCACGGAACTGTACAACAAAAATCAGGATGAAACTCCTGTCTAATTAGAACAGCCCGATGCCTTACGAAAATATACTCATTCTACGATATGGCCACCGTGGATATGCTATCACATAAGGAATAATATAAAAATTCGAAGAGTGGACAACATCAAAAAGATCCATGCTTATGTCCCAATATAATGCAGAAAATAAAGATCTATGGCGTGTAAAACGATTCCTACATGGTTAAATGGTATAGTCTAAGGTCTGATATTCACTGGTACTAGATATTAAGAATAGAATAAGGGGCTCACGTCCATTTCAGATGTTCTTGAAGAAGGTCCAAGTTCCTGCAGAAGGCCCTCAGTCGGAGCATAAAATTCCACGCATTCCTCCGCACACGGAAATGTGTACGGCTAGACTTCATGGCTCCACGGGTCCGAGTCCCAAGTATCCAAACGTCAGCTCCCATCGTACGCCCCGTTCATATTTAACGCACCATAATACGGGCTCGATTCATGGTAGATTTCAAAAGTTCATACCGGCGTCTTGCTACCATGACGTCCTGATCGAATTGCCTTAACACCATAGCTTCTGCTATGAAAAAGCACGTGTCTAATACTGTCACTGGTTTCACGACAATCACCCGGTGTGTTTTACCGTCCCGAATTATTCCGAATAGTCACAGTAATGTTCCCGGTTACTTGATTGTAATCCTTCTGTAGTTATCACAGTACGCATACACCTGTTTAGCCTTAATTCCAAGTCAATTACTAGCCAGAAATCTACCCTGGTATGAGGTATTATATTCTCATAACTCAAGTAAGGAGTTATTTTCAGCCCATGTGCCTTAATATGCAGTGAGCTCTGGCCATACCCCACACAACCTTGCATTTACAAGAGCTAATCCCATCTAGTAAAACTATCCTGAGCACATTTGAACAATGCTTCGTTTGTAGGCTAATTTTGGCTTCCAGGTCAGGTACTAGTAACTTGAGATTGATTAAACCGCCCGCTTATGCACGGATAAACTGCACAAACACGACTGTCCCAGTCAGAACAGCTGCCTTCTCGAACCTGCAGACAGTCAGGTGATAGCATACTGACGCGCATCGCCGTCCGCGCATATCATCCAGCCTGCAACTAACGACAGTGAAATTCAACTCAGGCGCTCGCTTCAAATTCAAAATACAGCCGCGACAAAAACAACATCTCCATAACCAGCAACTGACGCTCTTTCACACGGTTACATCCGCCCTACACATGGCCAAAAATAAAAATCCCCATTTTTATTTTTATGGTTCCTGTTGTTTTTTCGTCCTTACCTGGTTCTTCTAAAATACATCTTGAGATTCGCTGCGTTGAATGTTCCCACGGTGTTACCAGATACAATCTCCACAACACGGTAACTACCATTACCTAAGCTCTGGGCTATCCGAAATGGTCCATTATACAAACTGGCAAACTTGGAATAGACTTTGTTGCTAACATCAGATGGAGTAGGCTTCCTGAACAATACCAAAGTTTCCTCTCTCAAAGGATTTCTAAATCTTCTTCCTCTAACCCTTCTGTTCCGTTTCTCTGCCTGTCTCCGTAATCTTCCTAAGGCTTCCATTTCACGTCCTCTCCTGTTAGGCTCTATCTCCGGAGGAATAGATACGATTCCGTCCCACGGTCGAATAGGTTTTTCTCCAAGATGTAGTACTGAAGGAATATGCCCCGTGCTTTCATGTACGGTGGAATTAATCGAATTCATCATAATAGGAACCACATCCATCCATCGCCAATGTTCGTTTGCACAATAAAGACGACAAAACTTAGCTATTTCTGACATGAGTCGTTCGGCCGGGTTACTCTCTGGATGCCGTATTGAACAGAATACCTGTGTGATATCCAGCTCCCTCATAGCATTCCTAAACTCCCAGGATGTGAATTGGGACCCATGGTCTGATAACAAAAATTCTGGTTTACCCGCAACGGGAATAACACATTCTTTAATCCTCTTGATTATATATCTGGAGTTCGCCTTCTGAATCGGATGGATCATGGTAAACTTACTGAAAACATCAACCGTTACCAAAATGTATCGGTTACCTCGCTTGGACTTAGGTAGAGGTCCGTAGATATCGGTAGCCTACAACTCACATGGCTTCGACGGAATAATAGGCCTAGGTTCCTCCCTCAACAAATGCGTATTGTGTTTGCTGCGTTGACACAAATCACAGGTCCTGATGACCTCTCGGAAAGTATTCCTCAAATGATCCCAAGTGAACTTCTCCATTATCAAACATACCACTTTGTCCACTCCAGTGTGACCTGAGCTTCTGTGAGCTAACCATGTTATATCTTCCTGTAATCTAGGCGGAATTACTATTCGTAATTTAGTGTGTTCGGAATCAATGAACTTATATATGATGCCATTCAACAATACATAATCTCTAGCCATCCTTTCCATCCCTAGATATTCATCATCTGTAGGATCCATGTCCCTGTGTAGAAATCTGTAAATATTTCTCAAAGGTCCATATCGCTTCTGGGCTTGGGGTATTCTCTCAAGTCTACGCAAAGTATCATCATCTTCTTGCAGGAGGGTTATAGGCAATACTCGAAGAGTAGGTTCCGCAACTCTGCTTAGCAAATCAGCCCCTAAGTTATTCCTTCCTGGTCGATGTTCAATAGTGACGTTAAACTGTTGCACGAATAATGCCCATCTAGTGACCCTGTCACTGGCGAAATTGGTCTTCAGTATAAACTCTAGTGCGTGATGGTCAGTTCTGATTATAATCGAATGTGCGAGAAGCAACTTCTTCCATGTTTCCAATGCATAGATGATCGCTAAAGCTTCTAGTTCTGTAGTATAGTAATTGCGTTCTGATGGTTTCAATTTTCGACTGATAAAGGATAAATAGTGTCGAGTGTGATCTTCATCCTCTTGGAGTAATATGGCACCTATCCCAATATTGGATGCATCCGATTCGATAATGAAGTTCTTCTCAAAATCCGGGTACTCCAACTTGACGCTATTAAGCATTAATTCCTTTGCCTTCTTGAATGATTCCTCACATAGATCGTTCCATTTCCACTTATTATCTTTTTTAACAAGTCCTGTAGGGGTGCAACTATCTCCGTGTATTTATGGCAATGTCCCGCAAAAAACTGGCAAGTTCCCAAGAATTGACGTACATGCTTTACCCGAGTAGGTCTGGGAAATTCTGCAATGGCCTGAAGTTTTTGTTCATTTGGTCTATATCCGTTCCCATCCAAGACATGTCCAAGAAATCTAATCTCATTCTTAAAGAATTGGCACTTCTTCAAGTTAACTTTGAAATTTGCTTTCCTCAAGTCCATAAACAAATTCCGTAGATGAACTAAGTGCTGGTCTTCAGTCTCCGATGCTATCAGAATATCATCCACGTAACTTATGACCGTATCCTTGACCGCATTACTTAGGTTCTGATCCAAGGCACGTATCAAAACTGCTCCTGAGGTTTTCATCCCAAATGGAAGTTTTCTAAAAACATAAGTCTGTTGTTCGAATAAAAACCCCGTAAATTTCTGAGAATCCTCACTTATCCTTACATGATGGTATGACGAAGTCAAAAACACTGTAGAAAACCATTTCTTGTTTTTAAATTTCCTTAACAGATCTTTTATCACTGGAGGTCTATCATATTCTGGCAACAGTCTCGAATTCAATGACCTCGCGTCTAGGCATATTCTCAAATTTCCATCCGGTTTCTGCACCACCGCTAACGGATTTACATAGGATGTCACACACTTTTTAATTATCTGATCTTTCTCAAGATCCTGAATGATCTCCTTCACCTTAGTCCTGTGTTTTTCTGGAATTTGGTACAGCTTTGCATGATATGGGCTATCATCACATACTTGAATCGTGTACTCAAAGTTCTGAATCTCCCCTGGTGTCGTATCAAAGACATCAACGAATTCTTCCAACAGGTTGGCTATAGCTGGAACATGCTCAACTACTTCATTGGCGTCTTCACATATCTCTAAACCTTCAAAAACCTTGGCCCATCGAACTTCTCCCACGGTGAATTTATCTTCCTCTTCGAAATGGACGTCTCCCGCATGATGGAATTTAATCGTATCAGATTCCATATCGATAACAGCTCTATATCTCTTGATAAAATCCGTCCCCAGGATCAAATCATGTGCAATGTCCTTCATAACGACAAATATATGTTCAAAGACACATCCTCCAATCTTGACCTTCAAGTACAGCTGAATTTTACAAGTTGTGATCTTGTCTGGGATGATTCCCTGAATCTTGATTCCGGATACTGGTATTTCCTCTATTTCCTCGGTCAACTTCCATATGGCGTACAACCTCTCGCTCACCAAACACAGCATCGCTCCTGTGTCAATCAAAGTATACACTGGTTTTCCATACACCTCACACACAATAATGGGTAGCCTAGTTCTTGGTCCGTACTCTTTTCCTTCCTGTTCTTCTTGAATCAAGTCTTCATCCTCAACTTCCCATTTCACGATTTTGGAAACATATTGTGTAGTAATTAGTTCTGTTGATTTCCTTGTTCCGAAATCGAAGTTTTTTTTTCGTTTTTACCTGTCGAATTATTTGTCCCAGAAGTACCAGGTTTATTTCTTGCCTCTTCCATTTCCTTCAAATACTGTTTACTTTCTTCTCCTCTTTGCCCAAGGTTCTGCCTCTGTTGATTTTTGAACCTTTCATTATCCGTTCTATCGTAAGATTTATTGTATCCTGATCTGTCATATGGTCTCGTGTATCCTTGTCTTCTCCACGAATTCCAATTGTTCCCGTATCTTCCTCGCCTTAGGTAAGGTCGTCCACTATCTCTTTCTCTTCTATCTTGATAATCCCTCGACGTTTGCTTTTCTCTATTCCGTTCTGGCATGGTTTGGCATTGTCGATCGGCGAAAACAGCATATGTGGCCTGGGACTCTTGCTTATTACCCCTCTGCTGGTAAAATTGAGCATTAGAATGATCTAGACGTTGCAACACTTCATCAAATTCTTCCATGTTCTCAACATTCGCAGAAATGAGACTCCGCTGAACTTCCAAAGGAAACTGTCTAATCAAAGCTGGGATTAACTCGTACGTTGGCATTGGTGGATCTAAGCATTGCAATTTAGCAAGTTGATTTGCAAAGTAATTTGAATATTTGGTCGGCTGTGACGTGGAATACCGCTTGACATATAATTCGGCCCTGATGTTCTGTTGCGTCTCCGGCGACCAAAATTTACGTAAGAGTGCCTGTTCATATTCGTCATAGGTTCTCAAATTACATCGAAAAGCCCTAAACCATACGAGTGCTGGTCCATCTAAGAATCTACTAATCACTCTCATCTCTCTTTCCTTATTCACCTTAGCATCCTTCAGATAATCTCTTAATTCGCGCAGAAATTCAACAGGAGAGACATTTCCAGTCCCTGAAAATTTTATAGGTTTCTCTTCGTAACTTTTAACGAGCGTGATCGGAGTAGAAGTGCGAATGGTAGAAATTTCTTCAGACTTCCCAACCTCTGGCAACCTTTCTCTATTTGAAAAAGCGTTTTCATTTATGCTGTCTTGTTTTGTATCCGCTTTCGATCTATAATCCTCAATTTTCTTCTCTAACTCACAAATGGTCTTCCTGAATTCATACATTTCATCCCTATTCTGCCTTTCAGTTTCTTCCCCTATTTGACTATCTTTCAACTCTTCTGTCATTTTCTTCGGATTCTCTTCGGCAACAGTTTCGTGACCTTTCAATTTCTCTATACTTTCTCTAATGGCTTGAATATCTCCAGATACGACTTTAATCTCTGATGAAAAAGCATTCCTGATCTCTTTGACTTCGACCTGAGTTTCTTTTACAACCTGAGCTTGAATTTCATTAATTACAGTTTCTTTTACTTCATTTTTCAAGTCTGCTACAACTCCTTCCTTTAATTGTTCTACAATTATTTCTCTAAATTCAGAAGTAACTCTCTGCACTACCTGTGTGGCATTTAACGTACTTTCCTTCGTTGTGTTAATCTCTAAGGACGCAAGATCATCTGTTATTTTCCTAACATTATCTTCCTTTTTATTTTCTAATGATCTAACCATCTTTTGAATCTCGTTCTTATGTTGAGCTAAATCTTCCTTCATCGCTTTTCGACTATCTTGTAAACTATCTTTCATAATGCCATAGTTTGCGAATAAATTATCCTTTAAGTTCGTTCCCGAATCCACGATCCTAGCTTCTAAACTTAGGAAACTCTCCTGAGCTCTCCTAGCGTTGTCTCTTATCTTGGTTTCCAATGACACAATTTATCCTCAATCTTAGCATCTATCGATTCAGACATTTTATCATCGAATGATTCTATGTTTCTAGACATCCGGCTTTCTATTGCTTCTATCCTTTCTAACATTTCCGCTTTCAATGAGTTCGAATTTTCTGTGATTTTACATTCTAAACTTGAAATTTTATTTTCCAGAGAAGCAGAATTCTCTTTTATTTGACTTTCAATTTTATTTTCCAGAGAAACAGAATTCTCTTTTATTTGTTTTTCCAGAGAAGCAGAATTCTCTGTGATTTTCTGTCCCAACTCTTCCATCATTTTGGTAAGTGCTTCCATGACCACTCACAATAATAATTATAGCACTGGGGTACGATGTCAACTGATGATGGGGAAACTTAATCTAAACTACTAGTACAGTGAATATTCAGACACGACCTTAAATTGATACTTCAATACCGATGACTTATGAAATTTAAAATCTACAATAAATGACCAGAAACAACCACTACAAACCAAACAAATCACTCCGAACTATGAAAACTGCGCATTCATGACCCTGAATCCTACTACAGCAAGAACAAACACAAATCGACCTCGAATCAAAATTCGGAATCGAATCGTATCAGAAACTGAATCGAACTCGGGCCCCACGTTGGGCGCCAAAACTCTTCTATCTTACTTTATGTGACCGTTTGACGAACGTCCTACGACCACACAAGTGCACATCCGAACAACAGTCGAGCACAAAGACTCAAAAACATCTCGGGGTTAATAGTGAGCATTCTATAAAGATGTAGAATTAAGAAAAAGAAAAGCTCTGCTGTTCCCCAGATGCACACTACAGCAAGGATAGAAGGCATCTTTCAAGAATCATGAATGACCACAGTATCAGTTAAGATAAAATTTTGGGCCGATAGCCTCGATGTTAGGCCCCTTAAAACAACAATTATCATCATCATCAAGATAAAATTTGTATCAATTTAATTGATCCATTCAACCATCCTAATCTTTACAAGGGCATCCTCAGGGAGAAAACTAAAACACCACCTGGAAAAAATAACATCCTGCGCTCCCCCTGGGATCCTATACTATTTAATCGCAGGTGTAGAATAACTTTCCAAAAAAAAAAAAAAAAATGCAACGAAAACGTCAACTTTTAAACATTTCATTGTGTTAGAATACCCATGAAATTAATAGTCCATCATGGTATTCTATTATATTATAAACGATATTTACAGTATTCAAGTTGTGTAGATCACTGATCGTCCTATCAAACTTGAGTAAAATTTTATTTCTGAAGTTCTACGCATTTCCATATTTCCAAAATCATGGATAATCCTATGGGATATTCTCTTCCATGAAACGAGAAGAAATTCCAAAACATACTAGAATTGTTAATTATACAACTTGATGCAAGTCAGACCAAGTCGAACAAAGATGGACCCATTAGAAACGTAATACCATTTATATTTCATTATTCCCACACAAGGAATATTCATATTAGAAATATAAATTATGGATCTGTGATTTATCCTTGATAATAAAATAAATTATGGGATTAATTATTAAGTGATGTTAATTGCAACCCAACCTTATTATTCCAACCAATTTCGAACACTTATGGATGATTCGTAGCTATTTCAAGATTTTCATCGTAACATGAGGCCGCATTTTAAATGCCCCATTTCTTTATGCAACTTATCAATTTGGTTTATTCCTTGATATCACAACATGGCAAAATTGTTAGGCATTTTAATCTATCTGCAGGTTTATATAATTCAACCAGAAAATATGTAATTATGGATAGAGCAAATTAAAGTAGAATCTATAATTCCATTGGTGACAAGACCTTGATAGCGGCATGGGGCTGCCACAGCGGCACCGCCCTTCTTTTGAGTAATATGAGGCAACATCCTCCAAATTCCAACATTTCATTATATTCAACAACTATAATTCTTTTATATATTATTTTCACATATTAATTTCCATCCAGTCATATTTACTGTATTTAATGGATTATCATAATTATTAATGGGACAAATGCCTACGCGCATTCCCAATTCAACTCATCACCCCATCAGATCTATCATATGAATGTTATAAGTAACTATCTCTAATTAACCTGTTCAATTATCCGCTTGTCACCATAACAAAAATCCTCTTAATTGATACACCTTGCTCTAATAACAAAACTACGTTACGATTGCTTTATCAATCCAATGTGCATTAATTCATGTTAATTTCTCATATTTGTTTTAAGGAAACATCACCTAAATAATCCAAACTCCTTCATTTATTATTATTATTAATATGAAATTCTCATGGATAATTACCATGTTCTATTTTTCATAAGATCCATTAAATTGTTATGAATATGCCTCCTTAATTCCCCATGTAAATTCTCACACATGATCATTCCGCATTATCATTTTAAAGAAAATCCTTAACCACCAGAAAAATCGAATCATTTTACGATAAATGACAATCAGAACTCATCCAAGACGAATTGCATCAAAAATGATCAAGAACTACATTTAAATAAACAAATTACCAAAAAACTATCTCAAAACGATCGCTAAAATAACAATGTGCCATAAAAATATGCACGGAACTGTACAACAAAAATCAGGATGAAACTCCTGTCTAATTAGAACAGCCGGATGCCTTCCGAAAATATACTCATTCTACGATATGCCCACCGTGGATATGCTATCTCAAAAGGAATAATATAAAAATTCGAAGATTAGACAACATCAAAAAGATCCATGCTTATGTCCCAATATAATGCAGAAAATAAAGATCTATGGCGTGTAAAACGATTCCTACATGGTTGAATGGTATAGTCTAAGGTCTGATATTCACTGGTACTAGATATTAAGAATAGAATAAGGGGCTCACATCCATTTCAGATGTTCTTGAAGAAGGTCCAAGTTCCTGCAGAAGGCCCTCAGTCGGAGCATAAAATTCCACGCATTCCTCCGCACACGGAAATGTGTACGGCTAGACTTCATGGCTCCACGGGTCCGAGTCCCAAGTATCCAAACGTCAGCTCCCATCGTACGCCCCGTTCATATTTAACGCACCATAATACGGGCTCGATTCATGGTAGATTTCAAAAGTTCATACCGGCGTCTTGCTACCATGACGTCCTGATCGGATTGTCTTAACACCATAGCTTCTGCTATGAAAAAGCACGTGTCTAATACTGTCACTGGTTTCACGACAATCACCCGGTGTGTTTTACCGTCCCGAATTATTCCGAATAGTCACAGTAATGTTCCCGGTTACTTGATTGTAATCCTTCTGTAGTTATCACAGTACGCATACACCTGTTTAGCCTTAATTCCAAGTCAATTACTAGCCAGAAATCTACCCTGGTATGAGGTATTATATTCTCATAACTCAAGTAAGGAGTTATTTTCAGCCCATGTGCCTTAATATGCAGTGAGCTCTGGCCATACCCCACACAACCTTGCATTTACAAGAGCTAATCCCATCTAGTAAAACTATCCTGAGCACATTTGAACAATGCCTCGTTTGTAGGCTAATTTTGGCTTCCAGGTCAGGTACTAGTAACTTGAGATTGATTAAGCCGCCCGCTTATGCACGGATAAACTGCACAAACACGACTGTCCCAGTCAGAACAGCTGCCTTCTCGAACCTGCAGACAGTCAGGTGATAGCATACTGACGCGCATCGCCGTCCGCGCATATCATCCAGCCTGCAACTAACGACAGTGAAATTCAACTCAGGCGCTCGCTTCAAATTCAAAATACAGCCGCGACAAAAACAACATCTCCATAACCAGCAACTGACGCTCTTTCACACGGTTACAATACTGAGATTACTGGAAAGAGACCTGTTGGAAGACCTAGGAGGAGATGGCAGGACCAAGTGAAGAAAGATATCACATCCAAGGGAATCAACTGGGATGAAGTCTTGAAGGAGCAGTGGTACATGAATCGACTAAAAATGGAGAGCGCTCGTAAACCACACCCGGGAAACTGGAGTGGAAACTTGAAGATGATGAAGAAGAAGAAGTAATAATTAAAAGGTAGAGATGGATAATTGATTTACGATGATGTACTACATTGTGAATAAAATTAATGAGTTGAAGTATTGCTCTGCAGTAAAGAAGTTTCATTTGAGGACAGTGAGGTCAGCATTGACCATATTTGGAGAAATTTAGAAGGGGTTGATAGTAAGGCATGGAGTGGATTAACCAACATCTGATGGAGAATAGAGAGTATTGAACTAATAGGACATCTGGTACTTGAAGATGAAGACATGTGGGTGTGTGTGTAAGTTTCACGTAAAAGACGTAAGGAGCAACGTGGTGTAAGGTTTGATAGGTGGGAAAAGGAAGGAAGCTTGTAGTTTAACGTGACCGTTAATCTTGAGATCATGAGCCACGGGACCTCCTTTTTACGTGGAATCCAAACCACAGGACATGGCATTTCACTTCGAAAATCTCACATGCTTTGACCGGGAATCGAACCCGGTCCGCCTTGGTGAAAGGCATACAGCTAGACCGCAGAGCCACCACGCCCCCCCCTTGATAGGTGGTGAAATGAGGTTGTTGGAGAGAGATTTTAGGAGAAGTATGCTAGAGGAGATTGATAACTCTGAACAGGAGGTTTTATGGTGTCTAAGTGAACACGTGGAGTTGATGTTGGGAATTTAAAGTATGAATAAGCGTGGTTATATGCACACAAAGTAATAAGGGTGTACAGATAAGAGATGATTCAAGTTTTAGTTAAAGATCTTAATATGCTAGTTTTAGAACACAGCCAAAAATATTACAAGGCTTAATACCTAGTTCAACCACTTTTAGTAAATGTTACTGATGATGAGCGATGAGTAGTCAATTGGTGCGATGTGTTGTTGTCCGACACAAATATAAAAGTAAACTAATAAAAATAATAGTTGGTTGACATAATATTTACAATACTGAAAGGAATTTGTTATAATTCGAAGTTCATTGATTAAATGGTAGAAGGATTCAGAGAAGGAGAATAGGTATATAAAGTTGTACTAATTCGTGAGAAATTTAAAATTGAGTGGCGGTTTACCAGTAGCTTAGGTGATTGAGAAACGCATAGGGAAGAGTGCATATTCATTAAAAGACGAGGAAGGGAATGTATTGGGGACATATAATATCCACAACTTGAGGAAGTACAATATTAAGAAGTGAACTTTGTTGCAAGATGAATACTTCACGAATTGCCTGTGAAAGTGCTTACGACACCTTAAGGTGTATATTTAGAAGAGAGCTAGACCATTAAGCTCAGCGAGTGAATGAACTCTCAGTGTATAAGGTTTATATTTATTGAACTAAACACAATGTGTACATAGTTATTCTATAGAATACGTCATTTGCATCAGTCCTTTCCATAATGTGAGATTAGCAGAGTTCTTTGGGCACATTCGAACAGATGATACTGTGGGCAGGATTGGTGGCAGAGTTTGCAGACACATTCATTGTTGGCATTGTGGAAACCTTTCCTGCTGCAGATTCGATGGTGGAATCCATGTATTGCCCTTCTTGTGTAAAGGTGGCGGAGTTCGTAACCGGCTGTTTTCCATTCTTCCTCTTTCATGGCTGGGGTTCGGTAGAATGCCCGGTCGATTTCTGCTGCTTTCTGTACTCGTTCTTCCAAGAACTTGTCGCATGCTTCGGTTGAGGTCAAGCTGTATGTTAACATAATGTCTTCTATAAATGTCGTTGTTCCCGCCAGTTGATATACTGGTCGTGTTGGAGCGTACTTCGATACACCAAGCATCTTCTTTAAGTATCTGGCTTTGACATTCCTGTAGTTCAGGTGTGGCCATATTACTTCGATGGCGTATGTTGTTACTGGGGCAATTTTCAGTTTGAACAGTGAAATTGCTGTCGCCAGTGATAAGCTTCTAAGTCTTTTTTTTCCATTGTGGTGATTGTTCTATCCTCGACGTGCCTTGTAAAGGTTAGGACGTCATTTTAGAAAGCCTTCGTCTGGAGCGTGGCACACTATGGAAGTGAATCTTGCCTTGTAAAGGTTAGGAAGTAATTTTTGAAAGCCTTTGTCTGGAGCGTGGCACACTATGGAAGTGAATCTTGGACTATTGGTGCAGTAGAAAAGAGGAGAAGTGAAGCGTTTGAAATGTGGTGTAACAGGAGAATGATGAAGATCAGATGGGTAGATAGGGTTACAAACGAAGCAGTATTAAGACGAGTGGGAGAGGAGAGATGTTTATGGCAGCTGATAATGAAGAAAAGAGATAGGTTGGTAGGACACTTACTAAGACACCCAGGAATAGCAAGCTTGGTTATGGAAGGAAGGGTCAAGGACAAGAACTGTAGGGGTAGACCAAGGTTAGAGATTGCCTCGGATGTAGGGTGTGGTAGCTATGTAGAGATGAAACGATTAGTTCAGGACAGGGAGGCATGGAGTGCTGCATCAAACCAGTCAAAAGACTGAAGACTCAAACAACAACAAGTAGTATTTTCTAAGTAATGTCCGATTTGCAATAAAAACTCAACTGCCAAATATTTATTTAGTGTTTACTTTTCATTTGAGTCTACACACTTTATCTACGACCAATAGAAGTTTTCATGTTTATTTGAACATAAATACTGTTGCATATCATACGTTTTTGTACTCCCATCTCATAGTAATCCAAGTTTACACAAAATTTTGCAACGAACTGACCTTGAAACTTGAGGAAATTCCAAATAGAAATGCTGAATCACCTGAATTAATACCATACACACCAAATCATCATCGGTTAGTCGATTACAGATACAGGCCAGGGCAAGATTCATCAAACACTTGCTTCTATCTATCCTTTAACAAACTCCTCCATTTATGCACTTTGCTATCACTCATTGCATTTGGGCCATACACCTTACAAAATTGATGAACGACTGCCATTGTCAGTAATTTGTCCCAAAATGTGAATATACCTTTTCCGCTAAAATGAATGTAATATTTCAAAATGTTGTAAATCTACCATAATTTTGTTTAAAATTGTACATGCCCCTCAGCAAAAATGGTGTATTTTGGATTGACTGCGATTGGATTTTTCTTTTTATGAAAGACATCTCTTTTCCAGCTAAAAACCAAAATGCTAATGTTTATTTACTAAATCCAAGTTATATTTAAGTATGTTGTCAATTTGGGAGGTTTCCTGTTTTCCAATTAACACCAAGATATTTATCGGATTAAATTATGTATTTTTTAAGTACATTATGACACAATCCGTTTTTTCCAACCAAAATGTATTAGTTTTTCAAGATATGATTGCCGGTGGCCAAGGTGGAAACTATTTCTTGTTTACTTGTGTCATGCTGTCAGCTAGCTTAGTTGACAGGCACAGTCATGCGGGAAGGATATTACTCACATCCAATAGCCTTCATAGTTTTACTCTCCGAGGAAACATGAGCTCCAGTTAAGCTTAGCTGTGCTGTTGAAATGCACTTTTCTTAATACGCTCATTATTATAATTGTTCTGTTCACAACATCGGCTAACTACAGACTAATGCATATTAAACTGATAGAACATTTGTCTAACACAAGTAGCGCACGCAATGCTGCTCGACTGCACTCTGTCATCACTGACTGCCCCCCCCTTCTCGTCTGGCAAGGCTTCAGTTGCTATTATCAATAAACTCTGGCGCAGCCAAGTTCAGCGGCCGTCGAATCTTGAAAGACTAATATAAACCACTGCAGTTTTTTTTTTTTGTCGTGTTGTCTCCTGAGAGGCCGAGTGCAGGTCTTTCTAGTTGACGCCCGTAAGCGACCTGCGCGTCGGGATGAGAGACGGAATAGATGAAGATGAATGAATTGCAGTCACACAGTAGGAAGGAGGGAGGATGCTGCAAGTCCCTGCGTATGCAAATTACTATGTATGGGATTTAAAAATATATTGATCAACAGACTTTGAAATACCTTTCTTTGGTAAAAATGGTGATTTTGGATTGACTCGACTGTGACAGGAATTTTTTGATGGGAAGGCATCGCTTTTTCAGCTAAAAATCAAAATGCTACCGTTTAATTTCTAATTCCAATGCTTGCAAGTATGTTGAGTTCTTATATTTGTGTGGCTTTTTGTGAACTACATGAAGTATTACAGTATATTATTATTATCATTAATCTTGATTGGTCACATTGGACCACATGAGTCGTTCCACAATCACTTCTTCTTTGAAGGTAGTACTACTTGGTTCTTGCGCTCTTTCCAGTATTTTTTCATTCTTTCAGATCGGGATTTTCTCAACTCATCTGAAATCTCCATAGGCTTTCTATGTGTCATTTCTGCAGAAAATTTGCGAGTTTAAGAATGGTGTCAATTTTATCTTTCTCCTCGGCATCTGTTATCTTGAGTCCAACTGCTTTGAGACCTTGTTGGATTTCTTGGATCTATTTTCCTAGATTTCTCATCACTAGTTGGCGTACAATTCTGTTTTCTGGAAGCTGGAAGATGTGAAAAAATATGAAATTCTTTTCTTCTTCTGGTGATTGGATCAATCTCACGATAGACGTTTCATTTGGGAGAATCCTCCAGACTCCCTCAACCTGATACTTTTTATTTATGCACGTTCTAATGATTCTTCTTTCAGTTTTGAGGAGCTGATCAGTTCTTTGTTCATTTTTAATTTGGAACAGTGTTTCACAAGCCTAAGTGGCTTCAGGGAGAGTTACAGTTTTATGATGTTGGATCTTAGTAGCTATAGATAGGCATTTTTTATTATATGTAGACCAGGGGCCTGTTTCATAAAGCTCTTACACTAATATTATTAGCAATACAGTAATACTATTAACTAATATTATTAGTTTTCTATTTCATAAACTTATTAGCTAATAATATTAGTTATTAGTTTAGGACTCCAAAATATTAGTGAAAGTTTCTAATAATATTAGCTAACTGTTTTATAAACAAGGAAGACTATTAATATAGTCTAATATTATTAGTCTTATTTCCACAAGTGTGCTTAGTCTAATAATTTATATTATTGGTGAGAATAGGCCTCCCGTGAACTGAATTTTTATTTAGCCAAATAAGATTGTGTTACAGTAATTTGAGAAATACATTTTAAACCTGTAGACTTGTAACTTTTGAGAAGAAACTCGCATGCAATTGTTGATACACCGGTACTGTATTTTATATCATTGGCACAAATATTCATCTATTGTAAAAGGGAGTGTTTTACAGATATTGTAGTTTATAATACGGAACTCATTTTATTAAAGGTTTTGTAGCTTCCACCAGCATTAGCCTAAATAAAGAATATGAAATGGATCAACTATATTAATAGACGTCACACCGCTCATAACCTTAAATTCCTTATAAATAGGCCTACTTGCCAGTCAAGGCAATGTTCCCAGCTCCCGTACCTCTTGATTCACAGACCAACACGTAATTTTATGTGGATTCTGTTAAAATGCGTCATAATGATATGGTAAATATCGTTTAAATCGATAATCTGGTAGCAAAAATATCTATCTCGACCGGGGTTCGAACCCGGGATCTCTCGAGTCACAGATGAACGTGTTATCCGCGCAGCTATTTCGACCATGCAATTGGTTAGCACAAGATGGTTACTTATTTTCAGGTACCAATAATACTTTATTACGGAAGGAAGCTCTATTAATATTTTGCTTATTTCGATAATGTTCCTGCGTGGAATTGAGTTTTAAATGCCTTATGAATAGGCCTACTTCCCAGTAAAGGGTGCAGCAGTTCGTGAAGGCTTGCCCAGTTCCCGTATAAACATATGGATATATATTATATTAATAACTACATTACCACAATGTGGGTTAATATCTCAATAGCCATTGTGCAGAAACATAATACCGGTATAGCCGAATAGTTACATTGTTTCATATTTAAGTACCGTATTTGCTCGCGTATATCTCGCACCCCATTTTTTTAGTTGAAATTTCAGGGGAAAAAAGTACTCGCATATATCTCGCATTCATTTTTGACGACAATTACAATGGGTTAAGGGGGTCTCCGCCCAATCAATACAAATTTGTATTGATTGGGTGGAGACCCCTTAACCCATTATAATTGTCATTGTACACGTCAAAACGGACCTTGCGAAATGGATAATCCTCCAATTAATCTTCATTTTTGACGCCGTCATATAAATGACCGTAATAACCTTGAGGAATACAGTAAAGTTACTATTTATTCCGCCCTATTCAATACAATTCACAACTTTGTTCATAGAAAATTATGATACATGTTTCGAAACCATATGGTCCCTTCTTCAGTCCTTGTAGTGACTTGATTTAAACTTTAGAAAACATCATAAGACGTCGATGACTTGGATATAATAATCTTTAAAATTCTAAAAGTAATAAAAACACAGGATTCACTAAGGTATATGCCTGTGCGTGCAAATACTTATTCTACTAAAAAACATGTGGGTTATTATTTCAATGTAGTCTTTAGTGAATCCTGTGTTTTTATTACTTTTAGAATTTTAAAGATTATTATATCCAAGTCATCGATGTCTTATGATGTTTTCTAAAGTTTAAATCAAGTCACTACAAGGACTGAAGAAGGGACCATATGGTCTCGAAACATGTATCATAATTTTCTATGAACAAAGTTGTGAATTGTATTGAATAGGGCGGAATAAATAGTAACTTTACTGTATTCAATTTGCGTCAATACGGGCCAATATGAGCGAAATGACGATAACCTTGAGGTATCAACACGTTCGATTTAGCGCGTCACAAGTCGTCATTGAAAAAGACGCTATAAGCTCGTTAAGGATGACTCAAGGCAGAAAAGGAACTCCAGCATTTATATTGGATACGATCGATCATCTTCCATATCGATTCCTCACTACATGTGCGAGCGAGCTCGATCTTACCCGACCGCGGCTGAAGACACAATGTAGGCCTAAAGCGTGCTAACAGTCACGCCGGCGCCGCATCGCATGCTTGCGCGAGGTCTGTCCGAGTTTGTACGTTCGTAGCGGCACTACAGTATAGCGTCAGTTCGTTTGTTATGGTTATGCGACATTAAGAACCTATGAAAAAGACGTCATGAGCTTGTTAAGGATGATTCAAGGCAGAATTTAGAGCGCAGATGCGTAGCGATCGATATCTTCCATATCGATTCCTCACTACATGCCCGAGCGAGCTTGAACTTAGCCGAGCGCGGCTGAAGCGTGCTAACACCCACGCGGCGCCGCTTTACATGCTTGCACTCGGCCGAGCTCTGAAGCAACGCAATACGTAAAGACGAAATCATTGAGATTCGAGAAGACTGAACTGTGTTTCTCTGCGATGTAACAGTAGGCCTACTTGCGCAATCTTCGAAACATACGAGCATGTTAGCGCGAGTGGTATAGCACAGATTTCCTTATCTTCAAAGCCCAAACAATACAAGAGGAATACGGAAATTCCCCGCGTATATCTCGCACCGACAAATTTCACTCGTATTTTCGGCTCGCCTATATCTCGCACACCATTTTTTTAGTTGAAATTTCAGGAAAAAAGGTGCGAGATATACGCGAGCAAATACAGTATATCACTTAAATGCTGATACGAAGGCTGAGCCCACTAATATTATGAGTCGACATTTTATCAGTACTCATGATTCTTTATGAAACAGAATTTGGCTAACTAATAAAAATTATTATGAGTACTAATATTATCAGTGAGTTTTATGAAACAGGCCCCAGGTAAGAGATTGTGCTTTTTTAATTTTATTTGTTCTATTTATCCAAGTTACTTTTTCGTGTAAGTTATGTGTGATAATTTCTCCAAGATACTTCAATTGAGGAACTAGGTTAATTTTATGATCATTTATATAGACTTTATTTATATCTAAGGGTTTCATAGGCATGATCTCAGTTATTTCAAAGGATATCCGTATTCCTATCCCTTGAGTAATTTCTTGGAGACTAGTGATCCGAGTACAAACCTCTTCCTTGTCTAGTGCTAATAGAGCCAAGTCATCTGCAAATCCTAAGCAGTTTATTTTTATTGATGGTTTTGTTCCAATTTTGATCTTAGGAGGGTTTTCCCTTTGCCAAACCTTCATGATGTAATCAAGAGCCACATTGAAAAGCGGAGGGGATAATCCATCACCTTGTCCGAGACCGGTTTTTACTGTGAAAGCTGTTGTTGATATTTCTCCCCTAAATTTAACTTTAGAATTTGTGTTTGTTAATGTTAATTCAATGATTTTTATCAATTTAGGATGGAAACCGTATGATCTGAGGATTTTTAGCAGTGTCAGTCTATGAATACCATCATAGGCTTTCTTGAAATCTATAAAAGAGATAAAGAGTTGCTTATTTCTGTTTTTGTAATATTCCATTATTAATTTCAGCCTAAGGATTTGGTCTGGACAACTTCTGTAAGGGTGAAATTCTCCTTGATATTCTCCAAGTTGTGGTTCCAGCATGTTTTTAATCCTGTTGTAAATTATGCGAGAGAAAAATTTATATGTGCAGTCCAGAAGGGTAATTCCTCTGTAGTTATCTGGGTTTGTTTTGTCTCCTTTCTTAAATAATGGATGGATTATTCCTATGGTCCAGTGTGCAGTAATTCTTCAGTAATCCACATTTTAACTAGATGTTGATGAAGATTTATAATCACAGGTTTACCAGCATTTTTCCAGATTATGTGCAGAGACTAAGTCTTCGCCACAAGTTTTGAATTTTTTTTTGTTCTTTAATTGAGAGTTCTACTTCATTGATGTTTGGAGGATGTATAAAATCAGGTGAAGTTAAAATAGGTGCATCAGTGTTTACTTGCAGGGTTTCCAGTGGATCATAATTTAACAGCTTCTCGAAAGCTTCTGCAAGGATCTCTATTTTCTTGGTTAGAATGTGCTTAACTTTCCTGTTTGATTTTTCAACATTATTGTTGGAGCTTCCAATATTTTTTAGATATTTACCAAAGGTTTTGTAATTATCTCGAGATTGCTTTCTCTTGAAATCGTCTTCTATCTTATCCAGTGTATTTTTAAGAGGATTAAGTTTTGTTTGATGATTTTATGGGTTAATTTTCTTTGTCTTGCTAGTTCTAAATTTGATTCTTCTGACTTTAGAGCTTGATCACAATCTAGATTCATGTTTTTCCCTTGGATTTATTGGTGCTAACTCCTCGGAAATCGATTTTAATTTAGTGATTAATTAGTCCAATATTTTAGTGTTGAGAGATTCTTCCCCTGTTTTTTCACAGTACTCTATATTTTTTATTAAGGTCGATGGATCAAATAATACAATTTTGTCATAAAAAATAAACTATCTTCTAAAATTACAAATGCTGGACTTCAAGCTTTGTGCAAAGCCCAAATGTCAGCTAATGTTCCTCATTAAGTCTTAAGTGAAACGAGGAAATGCAATTTTCAAAATTTTAGCCATAACATTTCAGTGCCTAAAGTATGTTGACTTTGACCATGGTGCAAAAGTATTGTATGAGAACATTGCCATCTCTACAATACCCATGAAGTTGCTACTTTGTGCCCTCTTCATGTATGACTGGAAAAAGAGTCCTGGTCGTGGCGTAGCTGCAGCAGTCAAGAGAATTAACGCACCTGCTCTGACAGCAGGAACTTCTGTACCCCGAAAGTGTCTTCTAGTCTTAACAGATAGCACTGCTCCAAGAGGAGCCGCTCACTACAGTTATTTCCATAATTAAATTACTTGAAACTGACGAGTGGGATAGTGGCTAATAGCTATATCGTTATCTTCAATTGTCGGAGCTAAATTGATATAGACGATCCATGGATCAGGGAGAGCAGATTACATAACTTCTTCAATGGACCATGTATCAGTGTGACCAACAGTAAAAATATCAGCCTGATATATAACATGTAGTGTTCTAGTTACCATTGGTAGTAGCCATCTTGTTTGGTCCGTATTGACGATTAACAATGTTAATAAAATCTTACAACAAATCTTTCTTCTACGAAAATTGGCATTAAAAGACAGTACCTTTTACAAACATCATATAGTGACACGAGAAATTGTTTTATAATTTCCCTTGACCAATGAATGATTTTTAAATTTGACAGGTGTTATTAAAGATCTTAACAAGAAGGTTTTAAACTCCATCTGTATTCTTCCTGTGTCTGATGACGGGTTTTGGCAGTGGCGGCCAGCAATAAGGTTCCAGTGTTGCACAATGACCAGATTTTTTAAATAAATAATACCATAATTATCTTTTAGCAATAAAAAATTGTGTGCCTCTTACACAGGAACAGTTTTATTTAATACCCTATTTACTCTGCTATAGGACCCCCTTTCTTACCTGAATTTTTAGTTCCAAAATTGAGAGGGGAGAGTACTATAGACTCGAACTTCGCAAAAATCCATTATTTTGGGAAGGGAGAGAGTAAAAATAAGCTATTTTATTTTGATGCTACATAGTACGATATACTATATTTAATCTAAATCGAATATAGATTTAGGTATTAGGAAGTCATTTATGAAAGCCTTTGTCTGGAGCATGGCGCTCTATGGAAGTGAGACTTGGACTATTGGTACAGCAGAAAAGAGGAGAATTGAAGCATTTGAAATGTGGTGTTACAGGAGAATGATGAAGATCAGATGGGTAGATAGGGTGACAAACGAAGAGGTATTAAGACGAGTGGGAGAGGAGAGATGTTTCTGGCGACTACTAATGAAGAGAAGAGATAGGTTAGTAGGACACATACTAAGACACCCAGGAATAGCAAGCTTAGTTATGGAAGGAAGGGTTGAGGACAAGAACTGTAGGGGTAGACCACGGTTAGAATATGTTTCACAGATTGCTTCGGATGTAGGGTGTGGTAGCTATTTGGAGATGAAAAGATTAGCTCAAGACAGGGAGGAATGGAGAGCTGCATCAAACCAGTCAAAAGACTGAAGACTCAAACAACAATCTAAATAAACAAAGTTTACATCTTTAATCACCCCATTATGAGACTGCCATAACCTCACTTATCCACCACTATTCCCTGTCCCCCAATGACTTTCACTACTATCCCTTGCTAAGCAAAAATCTTAGTATAGTTGTCTACGTAAGTTTGCACTGTTTTGACAGATCTCGCGGGAACAATTAGTCCTACTGAATAGATCAATCTGCCGTGCCACATGCATTCTAGCCAATGAATAGGGGCCGTATTTTTTGGTAATGGCGATACGTGCGAAATTTGTTCACATCTCCTTTCTTGCCTATATATGACCTTGTAGGTACTTACAGTAGCGTATTTTAGCAAAATGAAGTCTCGAAATATCACAAAATCTGATTTATTGCGCGAATTGCACAAATAATCACGAAATATACTCCACTTGGTACGAAAATGCTAAATATTATCAAAAAGCTCTCCAATACACGTTTAATTGCTTCTGAAGAATTGACCATCGTGGTTTCCTTCTCGTTTGATAGTGCTTCTACACAACTGTGTACAATGCTGGAAGTATGTATATTCAGTTTCGCGAGATCTAAGGCTTTCGATGAAAATCGATATCTGCTATCGATTACATCAAATGGCGTTGTGGTCATAGATACAGCAGTGTTGCGAGTTCGCGACTGATAAAACTATCAGCAAACATCCAGCTAAGTATAAAAATGCCAAAAACTAAAGTAGCAACAGTTTTCTCGAGAGCCGAGGAATACAACAGTGAGGGGTTCTATTGATTTGACGCTGCAAAAAAGATTCTACCAATACTCCAATGTTCGTATTCAGTGGGAACGAAAAGACACGTGCGATAAACACTGCAAGGATTCAGCAACGCATAAAAAGAGGAAGAAAGAAGAAAATGAACATAATTCTAAGCGGCAAATAACATTCGGTGATACTCTACACATCGCAAAGAAGTTAAAAAAAAACCCTTTCACATGATTTGTTACATTTACCCCATACTATAAGGAAGATTTCAGAAGAAACATCGATCATTATGACAATTTATTTCACGAAATACCCACCGAAATAGAGTGTTTTAACACCGAAATCAACGGTTTTATTTCACCAAAAAGTAAGGCCCTTACCAATGAACCATCACCCACATGGCAGCCAGCAATGGCCGCTGTATTCCGTCAAGGGGTGATCAGCTGTTAAGAGTTGCCTAAACCTACATTCATCTTGCAATATCAATTCATTGCCCTTTTTAAAGGAACCTTGTATTTCTTTGTGGCATTTATCAAATAATTGTTCTAACAGCACACCTAAAACCCACCGACGACTCGCTGACAGAATGTTGCGTCATTCGGCACACTGTGACACAGCAGCTGATAACTTAAATAAGAACATTACTTGACCTGTTGGATTGATATTATAATAAAACATACGAAAAATTTCACCATGTAAGTTAACTTTTAGGCCTACACAACAACTCATATTTAGGCCTAATTTTTTGCACAAATAAATATGAAAATTATTCACCAGGGCAATGTCCTTGGAGAAATCAATAGTTCTGCTGCCTTTTCTTTTACCTCCAAAAAGAGAGAAATAAAATAAATATCAAGAACAAGAAATTCCATACCTGTTTCCGACTATAGTCAAAACAAAGATGTCCGACCTGGAGACCTCTCAGGCTACATATTTACTCAACATTTAAGATAACCACTATAAATTTATGGACTACGAGTTGGGACATTAAACATACAGACACTGACAGGAAAGGTGGAGGAGATTGTAGATGTGACGGAGAGAAGAAAACTGGATGTACTGGGCTTGGCAGAAACAAGATGGAAAGGAGAAGGTCGCAGAGAACTGAGGAAAGGGTACCGGTTGTACTGGAGTGGGAACAGTGAAGGAAGGAGCAGCGGAGTAGTAGTTGTGAGAGATGGAATGAAGGAAGAGGTAAAGGGAATAAGTGACAGGATCATGAAGATCAGAGTAACTGTAAAGGGAAGAAGCCTGGAGATAGCCCAGGTATATGCCCCTCAAGTTGGATGTACAGCTCAAGAGAAGGAAGACTTTGAGGAGGATCTACAACAGCAGTTGAATGGTCAGAGCATCATTGTCATGGGAGATTTGAATGCACATGTAGTAAGTGAAAGGCCAGGATATGAAAATGTATTGGGAGCAGAAGGATGGGGTAGCAGGAATGAAGAAGGGAGAAAGTTGCTGGATTTTTGCAAGAGAAACGGTTTAGTGGTAGGCAACTCCTGGTTCCGGAAGAAAGAAAGCCACAAGGTAACGTGGTACAGCAGTGATTTAACAAAGAAATCTTTGGTAGATTACATGCTGTACGACTGGGAAATGAAGAGAAGTGTCAGAGATATAAAGGTAATACCATCAGAGGCCTTAGATAGCGACCACAGAATACTTGTAATGAACCTGGGAGTTGTTAAGGATAGCAAGAGGACAGAGTACCAGGAAAGGAGAATCAAAGTATGGAAACTCAAGGAAAAGGAAGTCAAGGAAGAATTCCAGAAGATAATAAGGGAAAGGATGCCAACAGACAATTCTAAAACAGGGGAAGAGGAATGGAAGCAATTCAAAAACACAATGGTGGAAGCTGCAGTGGCAGTGTGTGGAAGAACAAGCAACAGAAAGAGGTGTAAAGAGACACCATGGTGGAATGAGAGAGTAAAAGAAGCTGTGGGAAGGAAGAACAAGGCTTTCAGAGTGTGGTTCCAGGAAAGAACTGATCTGGCAAGGGAAGATTATAAGATAAAGAAGAAAGAAGCAAACAAGATTGTCGCAGAGGAGAGGAAGAAGTGGATGGTAAAGTGGACAGAGATGATGGAGGAAGACAGTAGAGGAAATAAGAAAGTACTTTATGGGATGGTCAAAAGTAAGAGAAGAGGTCTGCGAGAGGATGTGGTAATGATGGACAAAAACGGAAATGAGGTACACAACAAAGAGACACTCAAGACAGTGTGGAAAGAGTACTTTGAGGATTTGCTGAATCCAAATGGTCATAGGGAGGAAGACAATGCATTGGAAGATGGAGAAGACAACACAGGAATGGAAAAGGACCTGACTTGGAGAGAACTGGAGATGGCTATAGACAAGATGAAAGGAGGAAGGGCACCGGGTGTGGATGAAGTGAGTGTTGAAATGGTGAAGGCAGCAGGGGAGGTTGGGAAACAGTGGCTGTACCGTGTGATGAGGGTGATATGGAAGGAGAAAAAGACCCCAGAAGATTGGAAGAAAGGATTAATTGTCCCAATATTTAAGAAAGGAAGCAGAAAGGAGTGCAGAAATTACAGGGGAGTCACACTCATATCTCACTGTGCCAAGATATATGAAAAGATATTAGAAAGTAGAATACGAGCCAAAGTGGAGAGAAAATTGAGAGAGGAGCAGTATGGATTCAGACCTAGGAGATCAACAGTGGATCTCATATTTTCAGTGAGACAGCTCCAGGAACACCACTATGAATTTGGAGAGGATCTGTTGATGGCCTTCCTGGACATCGAAAAGGCCTATGATAGTGTGTGTAGGGAGAAGGTTTGGGAAGCAATGGAAAACATGGGAGTGGAAAAAGGGACTGTAGGCAGAGTGAAGGAGATGTATTGTGAAAGTGTGAGTTGTGTGAAAGTTGGAGGGGATAGAACAGACGGGTTCAGACAAATGAGTGGCCTGAAACAGGGTAGTGCGCTGTCACCCCTTCTCTTTACTGTGGTTATGGACGAGGTAATGACACAGATTGCAGGAAAGATAGGAGAAGATAAGATGAAAGCAATGGTGTTTGCAGATGATCTCATGGTCTGGGGAAACAAGGAGGAGGACATTCAGGAGCAACTGAAGGCTTGGGAAGAAACAGTGGGAGAGTACGGATGGAAGTTCAACATCAGTAAATGCGAGATCCTGTTAACGACCAGGAAAAAGGACAGACCAATGAGTGGGATAACACTTGGAGGTGGACAGCTGAAGAAGGTGGAAAGTCTCAAGTACTTGGGAAGTCTAGTGGAGGAAAATGGGAGAAATGACAAAGAGATTACGGAACGTGGCAGACAGGCAGAAGCATTTCTGAGAAGCATTAGGAGCTTAGTGTGGAATAAAGATGTCCCACAAAAAAGCAAGGAAGTGTTATACAGAAGCTACTATATCCCGATACTGACCTATGCTTCAGAAACGTGGACAATGAAGAAAAGAGACATACGCAGAATACAGGCAGGTGAAATGAAGTTCCTGCGAAGTAGGATCGGAGCAACAAGAAGAGACAGGTTGAGGAATGAAAAGGTCAGGGAAATGGTGAAAGAGGAGCCCTTGCAAGGTAGGATTGAGACGTCAAGACTGAGGTGGTATGGACACTTAAAGAGAATGGATGAGAAGAAGATTCCCAAGAGGATACATGAGATGCAGATGCAGAAGAAACGACCAAAGGGAAGACCAAGAGATAGATGGCTGAAAGGAGTGGAGGAATGTGTCAAGAAGAGAGGCGAGGACTGGACCAGAGTGACAGCGGAGAGGTAGTGGGAAGAACGGACTAAGTGGCGAGGCTTATGTTCCAAACAGACCCAGCCTGGGGCTGGAAACTGTACAAGATGATGATGACTATAAATTTATCTGAAAAGTGAACACGCGCTCAAATGGAAATAATACTTTCAGACGACTTTGCGCAATATTATCAATTATAATTATTATTTAATATAATTATCACGTTATTTGCACAGGCGGATGAACACGGTAATATAATTTATTCAAATAACCTCCGTCAATCAATACAAAAAATTACGCGTTATAAACGCACTACTGGTGGGACATGTTTCGAATCATATTACGGTTCTTCCTCAGCCACTTCAATACAATGATTAGGTACATTACACACAAAAAAAGCACTGGACAAGATAAAAACATCAATCACAAACTCAGTCACTCATGCAAGACACATTAAAATCTGATCGATTCGAACACTCATCATATAAAATGTGATTAAAAAAATTTAGTCCATATCTTCTTGTTCATTTCAGACTTGCTGTCTTGTTGTCATTTTGAACATTCTTCATTGACGAGGTTGAGTAGGGCAAATCGTTCATGGTGCCCATGCGTATCTGCTTGTATTTGAACGGATCAGGAGAATATTCCCAAAGAGCGGTCTAAAATGAATGGAAAGATCCAAGCATTAATTAAATTCTGAAAATTTAAGGAAATGGGTGAACATCTTAACTCTTGAGAGAATACCTGACTATTCTATGTGTCAAAAAATTAAATTGAAAAAACTAAAAAAGCCTCCCTTAGACAAGACAGCAAGTCTGAAATGAACAAGACGATATGGACTAAATTGTTTTAATGACATTTCATATGATGAGAGTGTTTGAATCGATCAGATTTTGATGTGTCTTGCATGAGTGACCGAGTTTGTGATTGATGTTTTTATCTTGTCCAGTACTTTTTTGTGTGTAATGTACCTAATCACTGTATTGAAGTGGCTGAGGAAGAACCGTAATATGGTTCGAAACATGTCCCACCAGTAGTGCGTTTATAACGCGTAATTTTTTGTATTGATCGACGGAGGTTATTTGAATGTATTATATTAAAACGTGTCAATACGGACCAAAAAATGGCAATGAATATTCCCATGAACACGGTAAAGCATCCATTACCAACCGCACACCCATGCCACGAGCACGTGGTAGTTCAGTTTGATAATGCAACTTTTCAGTCTGGCCGACAGAATTATGTTGCCAATATATTCACAATTGCTGGGACAAGTGAAATAATAACCTGAAAAACTTACATGTGATTAAGAAATGTATATATTTGTTATGGACTACAGGTTATAAATAGAGTCATTCCGTATGAAAGTTGGCAACCCTAGCTGTCAAAAAAGTGCAAACTTACAGTAGACTATCTTTATCAAAGAAATAGAATGGACAAAGTATCAGACATTGAAATGCAAACTTTATTTTTATTTGAACATAGGGAGGGAGAATGCATCAATTAGGGAGTGAGTGATTATGCTGAATGACCATATCTCGCTAACATTTGAAAACACAACCGAGTATGTATTATTCACATATTAATATAAAACATGTCACACAAAACGCCGACGGTTCTTGTTTAAAATAAAATTGAGAAGAAGGCTGCCGCACACACCACTTCGAAGCACAATACAAAGAATACAGGCAAGATATGAAACCAACTTTCATTGTCGGATTTTAAACTTGGCGCTTCTACTTGGCCAATAGTGTGGCATCTTCTATTGGATAACGGGTGAGGCCTATTTGCTACACAAATCCATATCATGCCCAATCGCGTATGAGGTACATGTACGTAAAATGGCGGTCATATCGTCTGAATAACTAAATAATGTAACAAGAAAAACATTTTTGTCATAAAAAAAGAATGAATTTCAGATATATATTTTTTTAAGAATTTGTCAATTTCCAAGAAAGTTGTATTTCGACTAATAATTAAGGAGGGGTATTATAAGCCATTTCCAAGAATTTTGTATTTTGGCTCTCCAAAATTAAGGGGGGGGGAATATAGGTGAGGTGGTCTTATAGCCGAGTAAATACGGTAATTCAGAAAAATGCGTAGTACTGTGAACAGTTTGAGAAAGCGAAACATGCAAACAGTATAGGAGCACTGTGTAGTCGTTGCCAGGTCTGAGCACCGACCAGATCTCAATAGTGAATGGTATGGCAGAAATGCTAGACCGGGTACGTCCTATCACAACAGTTAACTCTGCTGGCCGTTGCTCGCTGATTGCAACAATGGGGAAAGGGGCGGACGAAGACATCCGAGATTTGCCGTCTACTGCCGATACCATGTCTCCCAATGTTATCTGAGCGCGAGTGTGACAGAGGTTTTCTCTCGCCCTCATGTAGCCTTTAACTTACATGGTTTAGTTCTCGTGAAGTTTTAAAATTTAATCTAAAGGTGAATGTGATGTTCTTAGGACTGCGGTATCAATTTTACTGAGCACCATCTCCTCTGGCATCAAGCAGTCTTTTACCCTCCCCACCTCTCCTGAAGAGTAAATAGTGCAACACCCAGAGCAATTATCCGCCAGCTGCCACTGGGTTCCGGTACCCTGAAACATGTAACAATTTGTATTTTCTAAGACAACATTTTATTTAATTAATTTAAATTTCAATTAAATTAACTATGTCAATATGGAACATTATAGAGTCAATTATTCCTGGAGAAGAAATTTTATAGCAAGTTATAAGATTTTATTAACATGTAGTATTCTGGTGCACCAGCAACAATTACCAAATTTAAAAAAATCCTGGTGATGAAAGTGTTAAATGTTTCAAGAAGGCTTGATGGAACTGGCCTAAGTAAATAAAAGACAAACCCAATAGAGAGGCAATATTCAATAAATATTGCAAATAGTTTAATGCTCATAATATAAAAAGTTCAGGTGCCACAGCAGTTGTCAATTGTATATAATAAAACTGCTGAGGGAAGGTAGATTCATATACACTATTAACATATTATTCTCATTCTGATTGTTTCTTTTTATTTTGAAGGATAACATGGTAAACAATGAATATAATGGTGCTAAATCGATTCATTATCGTAAAAAATATTCTTTTTACAAGATGTTATCCATTAGCTGTACATATTCTTAATTATTATAACAAGATCATTTTAGGTTATCAGTTTGAGTACAATAAATCTTCAGTGCATTTCTTTGTTAAGAAAAGACTCAACATGATTCAAAGAAGTCCCATATAGTTGTGAATGTTTTATTGCCTATATTATTACTTCAAAAAGCAAGCTTTGTCTATCAATTTGTTTGGTGTTTGGTTTTACCCTCTTATTCTACTGCCCAGCTACATTATGTGTTCCACAATTAGCAAACTAATGATGAGAAAACACCAAAGCAAGACTGGCAATTAGGGCTCGCAAGTCATCATGCAAAGCTAATGCTGGAGGACCTTCTTTTTAAATAAAAACTTAATGTCCTCCTCATTCAACAGAGAGTTGAAAACGTTTACTGTTCTTCATATAATGTAATGATGCTTGTATCAAGAGGCTATGGTAGCATAGTCCTTAAACTGTTCAGTAAGAAGTTTATGCATTAATGCTGGTGAATTCAACCAACTTAACACAGCTGAGACCAAGTTTAAATTAATGAAACATTTGTTTCTTATGAAGAACTCTGCTCAATGGATAGCGATCAGTCCAGATTCCAACAGCTTCTGTATCTTGGCAGCAATGTCCGGATTCTTTAAGTGGCTGAAACAAGAAGGATGATGTTAGATTTTATAGAAGAATGGATTGAAAGTAAACAATGAGTAAAAATAAGTACAATAAAATCCATTTGAATTCTACACAATGTTCAATTAAAGACTAGTCGTACATTGCGCACCTTAATGCCTATGTATAAAATAATTCAACATATCAAAAATTCCGAGATATCAAAAGAAAATTATGGTTAATACGCAATGACTTAACCTTCAATATAGTAAACAATAGGTGTTTTACCCTACATATTCTTCAGATTTTTTAAAATATATTTATATTAAAAATAATAAAATGTGAGTTCAAAATGAATACTGAATACTGGTCAACAACAACAACAACAACCAAAAGTCAGGCAATATCTGCACACATGGAATCCAACTGGAGAATGTGGAGCAGTTATATCTTGGAAGTATAATATCGTGGGGATGCCGGTATTCATCCGGAAATCACAAAGAGAATCTTAAAAAGGATCACATTTTTACCATCTCAAGTGAGAAACTTGTTATGGGATGCAAAAGTGCCACTTCGTTTAAAAAAAAGACCCTTTATAACAGCTATTTTGTTCCAAAAACCACTTACAGCCATGAAACAAACTACAGTAAAGACGTTTCCACAGTATGGTAAGGAGACGGAAAAAAAAAAACATAAATTAAGGAATGAAATAAAAGAATGCAGGCTGAAATAGAAGAACCCTTATGTGAAAGAATTGCCAGATCAAGTCACTCATTCGAAGGCGATCAGCGCGGACCTCCTCTCATTCACAACAATTTCTCATCGTCAAATTGAGTTGCACAGGACAATTAGAGAGACATATTTTAAACTTTTAACTTGTTTTTAAATTTCTTTTACTCGTTTTTAAAAGAACTTTTATCATCCACCAATCAGTGTCATTTCAGCCTCATTTATGCATTTTAATGCGTGTGACCATCACCAACAAGGTGAATATTTTACGACTGTAATCTTACTGAACTAGGCTGAAGAAGGACTGCTTGGGAGTCCGAAACATGTCTCCGAAGAGGAGTTAGCACCTCACACAAAGTAAGTTGTGTTGTACAGTGGACATAATAAGTAAAATAGATCAAGGATGAAATGGTTTGGACATGTTATGAGAATGAAGAATGGGCAAGTGACGAGAAAGTAGATGTTGCTTATTTTAGGGCCTGTGATATTGCGGTCATATAGCCCCATGTAGTTTGAGTGTGTGTATAATATGTGATAACCAGTGTTATTGTGATGGCTGTACTAGTGTGTATATCTGTAATTCAGGTAATTCAGGCCATGGCTGTAAGTTACGAACTCTCCTATACTCAGTTTGGCTCACGAGGCTGTTCCAGCCCTCACAACAGAATTAAAAATTCTAGGCAGAGCTGGGAATCAAACCAAAACCTGAGAAAGTAGATGGAGGTAGATGTTACTCGAAGACCAAGAAGAAGGTGGTTAGATGTAATAAATAACAAATCGGGAGGAGCGGCGATGTAAAGACCATCTTCAAAGACGAAGTGTTAATGGACAGACAAAAGTGGACGGGGTTCATAAATTGTACCCGGTTCGCTGGAGCAATAAACTGACTAAGATGATGACTGAAGCAATGGACCAAAAAGATTACACAAGAATTTTGTTTAAAAAAGTAAAGGCACTGTACACACAAGATTTTGAAGAAAGTTTAGGTAGTATGAAATGGAATGAAAACCCACAGCCTGCTTCCAGTCTAACCGGGTCAGGGAATGGAATGAATGAAGCCCCCATCTAGCGGCTAGAATATGAACTGTCCTGGCTGCCGAAGCCTGTCGCACTCCCCTGGGGGCAATGATTAAATTAATGACAAATGAAATGATAGTGGGGAGTGTTGCTGGAATGAAATTTGTGACAGGGAAAACCAGAATACCCGGAGAAAAACCTGTCTGCCTCCGCATTGTCCAGCACAAATCTCACATGGAGTGACCGGGATTTCAACCACGGATCCAACGGCGAGAGGCCGGCGTGCTGCCGCCTAAGCCATGGAGGCTCAGGTAGTATGAAATACACAGTTCAAAAGAATTAGCATAATTCAAGGGTATGTCATAACTGCATAGAACAATAATCGACAACTAACAATGCTACAAGGTATTCTTTAAATTATACAACAAAACATGATTTGATTCTCATTCATTTTTACAAAACTAACTTAAATGTCATTTCATAGTTAACAAGTAGTTCCATGAAGAACTAAATATCCTATTTTCATATATCCTACTTATGTTAATTGCCTCTATCAACATACAAAATTTCAGTCCGATTGCTGTAATAGATTCGTAGATATTGAGAACCATCTCAATATTTTGGATGGTCTCCATGTTGGATTTGTATACAGGGTCTTCAGATTAGCTTGGCAAGGACATTCTCGCTCACACGCTCCACCAGCGACGGCTCAGTTGCCAGGAAGAGCAGCTTCCAAAGGCCTGGATAACATCTTCAAGTGTTCAGATGTATCTTCGTCTATTAAAATCAGAATGGTAAAGGTACTAGTCTTTCCCACAGCTACATATGCTTGTGAGAGCTGGACCATAAGGAAAAAGATAGAAAGTATAATGATGCATTTGAGCTCTGGTGTTGGAGAAGGATAATGCGTATCCCTTGGACAGCCAAAAAGACAAATGTATGGGTAATTCAAAAAATCAAACCAGATCTGTCTCCTGAAGCAATGATAAGACTACAGCTGTCATATTTTGGACACATTATGAGATGTTCCGATTCGTTGGAAAAAATAATTATGCTTGGAAAGGTGGAAGAGTCTCGAAGACTAGGGCGGCCAGCATGGAGATGGATCGACTTCTTCAAATCCAACATGAATACCTTATTTGCTCGCATATATCTCGCCCCCGCGTACATCTCGCACCCAATTTTTTTATTTGAAATTTCAGGAAAAAAAAAAAAAAAAAAAGAACTCGCTTTCATTACTGACGCCATCATATAAATGACCATAATAACCTTGAGGTAGAAACATGTTCGATTTAGAGCACCACAACAGTCGTCATTGTCCAGGAACTTACCCGAAGCGTTACGAACAGGAAGAGCGAGCAACAACGAGTTGATCCGAACTTTGATACGAGCAGATTAGGGATCGAGGCACCGCGTGCAAGCATACGGCGCAGCATGAGTGTTAGCACGCTGTACATCGTTAGTCTTCGGCCGTGGTTGGCTAAATTCGCCGCCTTGAGACACGTTCGAATTAGCGATTAGCGCGCCACGTCAGTTGTGGAAGTAGGCCTACTGTTACATCGCAGAGAAACACAGTTCAGTCTTCTCGAATCTCAATGATTTTGTCTTTACGCATTGCGTCGCATCAGAGCTCGGCCGCGTGCAAGAATACGGCGCAGCGTGAGAGTTGGCACACTGTACATCGTTCGCCGCATCTTCGGCCGCAGTTGGTTAAATTCGCCGCCTTCAGACACGTTCGAATTAGAGATTAGCGCACCACAACAGTTGCTCAAGTAGGCCTACTGTCACATCGCAGAGAAATGCAGTTCAGTCTTCACGAATCTCAATGATTTCGTCTTTACGCATTGAGTCGCATCAGAGCTCGGTCGTGTGCAAGCATACGGCGCAGCGTGAGTGTTAGCACGCTGTACATCGTTCGCCGCGTTTGGCTAAATTCACAGTCTTGAAACACGTTCGAATTAGCGATTAGCGCGCCACAACAGTTGCTCAAGTAGGCCTACTGTTACATCGTAAATTTTGTGTTTTTTCGGGAATACGGTCATTCCCAGCGTATATCTCGCACCGAAAATTTTCACACATATTTTCGGTCACAAAAGTGCGAGATATACGCGAGCAAATGTCATTGAAGGATCTGAAGTATATGGCTGAAGACCGAATTGTGACGCCTAATAGTTGTCCCATTTCTCCTCGCCTGTCTCCTACCCCCGGCGCCTCCTTATTTGGACTTAAAACAATATTGGATTGTTTTCTCCTACATTCAAACTCCCGCCGGCAACGCGGCCATTTGACGAACTCTCGATTGGACTGCGAGTGAACATTTTGGTCAAGGTTTGAATCCTTTCATCTCATTGGTGGGACCATGCAAGGAACTATGGGTGACTAAACTGTGCTAAAGGTCTCATGCTACCAACTTAAATTGCGCACTAGCAATTGTTTCTTACGGCAATACCTTGCCTGTTATCTGTGCCAAGGTTGGTAAGTCTCCGCCCGAGCGTTTGTTTTCGGTTAAGATCAACCCGGCTTTGGAATGCTGGAAGGTGAAGGACGCTCAGATCTCGTATTCTGTTTGAGACAATGTAACCATTAACATGTGTTAGTGCCCGGTTCCTCGGAAGCCGGGCCCCTTTTAGGCCAGCATGGCCTATTTACTGCAAACCAGGTACTGTAATGATCTACCTTCTTTATGGGACTCTCTACCCTCGCGTTCGAGTTATTATTTCATCTACTCTAGTGCGGTTTAGAGTTGTGTTCCGGTATGGAATTTTATGAAATTTTCACGAAACCACATGGACTTTGAAAACTTTCCGTGAGGGCTTAGCATTGTAGCTTGCCCGGTTCGACATCGTGATGAGTGTGGTTATGTTCAATTATCTAATAGAACAGTTTAACTTAATGCTTGTCTTATTTTGGTTAATATTTTATTACTTCAGATATGAATTATGTACTTTTGGTGGGTTTAGTTCAGGTTTCGGCAAGGCCTCCTTCCTGGCCGCGTGGCATGGAAAAACATGACGACCTTGTTCATTGTCGTCAGTCATGGCGATGATTATTGAGAAAAATGAAATGATTTTTTTAATCATTATGTTGATGTTGGTCAAGCAAGTCGAGCGATGTTGCGAGTTCCGCTCGTAGGCAAATGTTGGCCTTCGGATATTTAAAATATTCCCGATACGGATTGTATCTTCCTTGCGTATATTCGACGCTTGTGGTTTCCTAACCGCATTTAATTTACGAGCTTGCTAGCTCTTATTCTAATTGAGATTGGGTTTGGTAATCCAATTAATAAATTTTTCATACGCCTGATGGCGTATTTCCTTTCAGGAGTTATTCTCCATTTGATTGTGGGCCTGATGCCTTATTGGTTTGATATAGCCTGTTGCTTGGGCTTGGTAATTCACGCAATCGTGAAATGCACGTAATTAATCGTTTTCTCTGGGCGCCGGCTACGCTTTGACCTAACTTACATAACCATACCACGCGGTAGGTACACCTTGCCATTGGCTAAGCTTTGAGTGTTCTTATTTTCTTGTTATTTGTTGATCCATGTTATGTTTTTCAATTCTATTTTGCAATTATATTCTCTCTTTTACTAAAGTGCCTGGTTTTATTCCATTGGTTAGCGTGCATGTGTGGGGTAGCCCGGCCTTGAGGATTAGGGACCCGTTCTACTAACAGGATTTCCTGAAAGACCCTGTGGGCGTTTCGACGTGCTGGGGCAGTTGTGATCGCAGAGCAAGTGGTTATCTTGTTTTCATGCTACCCGCACTGTATGCGATCGGTGTCATAAGGCCAGTGTGCAGAATATTGAGAATTTTGTTTTCTTGAGTGTGTCGGCAGTCAGCAATAAATGTAATATTTAAACTTATAATTCACTTAAACATCTAATGTTGTGTGGAACAATAGGTATCTAGCATTACGGATCTGGGAGATTCCTTTGTCTAATATATATTTTGTTTGAATTGTTTCATGGTCACAAAATTATGATGGAACGCCATGTGCCTAAGATCCAGTTCTTGGACAATGAAGAAGTTCACTACGAACTCTCTATAAGGAATCTTGTGACCCGAGTGGAGGCAGAGGAGGCTCGTGCCTTATTACTATCATCTTTTCTGGATCCTGTTTTCTTGCCAGAGCTGTCGGATATGGAACTCCAACTTGGTGAGTCATCGATTGCCTATAAGGTTGATATTTGTGCCAACATGATAAATCTGTTCTTCCTAGAAGACTATGGTACATCTGCCCAATACAAAAGACTGCGTGCCCGTTTGCAATACTTGTTCACCCGGTGTGAGGATATCTTAGCCGTGTCGGACCATCGTACTGATGAAATGTTGTTCAATGTTTTCGAGATTCAGCGTAAATTAGTAGAATGTGCTGTTAAGATTTTTAATGATGCCACTACTGATGGTTATTTTCTTGGTAAATCCCAGCTTGCCAGCTTAGATGGCGTTGATGCTGCTTTGCCGTGTAATGACAGAGATTCGCCCCGCACTGTTTATCTTGGTGGATCTGAAGGTTATCATGCTAATGGTGATGTTAATAATAGCCTTTCAGTTGCTACTAGCATTGCTGCCTTGCTTAATGCAGTTGTTTTAAGAGATGATGGTTCGAATGGTGTAAACATACCTCAGTCTAACCAGCTTGATGAAAATTATTGCCCCACCTCTTCTAATTGCAATTTTGCTCCTGTAGTGAGTAGCCGTGCTGAGTTGCCCGATGTTTCTGTCAGTAGAGTAGATAACTAATGCTTTGTCATTATCTCCCGTGAACAATTTATCTGGTGTGTATCGTGATATTGGTTCTTCAGCCAGGTCACGTGCTGTGTCAATGTTGCCAAACTGTAGTGTCGAGGCTGTTGGTGACAGAAGTGCTCGTCCTGTGTATACTCGGTTCCCCTCAGTCACGGAGAGAGTACATGTTAATTCTGATCTAACGCCTGAACCTGGGCAATTTAATGTAAAGGAGAAATTATCGAGCGGTACCAACTTGGTTGGACTATCGAACACTCCACACTATGATTATATGGGCGCATTTTCTAGTTCTCGTGACCCGTGGTCGGTTCGTTCTGTTTACTCCGCCAATAACGGTGACGGTGTTAATGTTAATCTGCCGGTTTCTGGTATTGTACAACAGAGTGCTAGAGGGCTGATCATGTCAAGCGAGGTACCTCAATCTGTGTGCGTTACTTCCCCTGTGTACACCACTAGTAATTCTAATCATGGAGTTACACTTTCATACTCAAGTGCATTTTCTCGGCCAACTTGCAGTGTTCAACCACCTGGTACGAGGGGTGATCAACAAGTCAATTTAATCCGTCCGGTTGCCTTGCGTGCTCCGAGGCAAAATATTACTCCTGATAATACTGGTTCGGCCACTGTCTTGGCAAACCAGTTTTGTGTTTCCCTATTTGTTTCCACTCTGTGTGGTTGTACATATCTTTATTATTTGTCTTCATTGTATTTATTTATTGTCAAGTTTGTTTTGTTTATGTTGGTTAGTTGACATGATTCATTTGTTTTGATTACATGTTGTATTCCCACTGCCGGTGTTTCCAGTGGGATATTTTTGCTTAGAAGATATTTTGGTATTCTAAGTTGGCCACTTTGATTTTTCTTCTTTCTCTTTGTATTCTCTTTGACTTGTCTTCGAACTCTCTGCTGTGATTGGCTGCTTTCAGCCTATCAGAGGCCTCCTTGCTGTTTGTAGCGACCAATCGCGTTTTTCTTCTTCGTCTTTTAAGCTTGTAGCCATGACAGAATCTTGTGCTTTGATACTGGTTGTGATCTATCGACGAATATCCAGTTAATCACTTCTGTAATTGGTGCTATCTTCATAGTAACCGTGCTTAGTGATCATATCCTGCACATGATTCATATTTTTGTTAGGGCAGTGACATTTTGGTGATTTTCGGTCTAGTTAGTTAGTTATTGTTGTTTTAAGGGGCGGAACTACGAGGTCATCTGCCCCTCTTAACACAGATTAAAGAATACAAATTTTGAATTGAATTTAAAATTTTGAGGTGGACATCTAAATTTAAAAAGACCAAAAATTAATAAAACAAAAACAAACAATTAAATAAAAAAATAAAAATTATAAAAATAAACAAAAATTACGGAAAAAACAAAACATTATCATTCAAAAACGAACAAGTCGTTGAGTCAATGTTCACTGGAAAATTTAGATTGCTGGCCCTAACCCACTCTCACTTATAAAGCGGATAACGCGATCAGCAGCCACCGCGTCATCGGCTAATATAAGTTTGAGTGTCGTCTGCAAACCAAGGTTTCTTCGTAAGTCAGCAAGATCCACACACTCGGTAAAAATGTGGGCCACGGTGAATACGGCTACACAGGTACAAAGTGGGGGGTCTTCCCTTCTCATTAGGTACGAGTGGGTGGATCTTGTATGACCTATCCTTAGCCTACACAAAATGACGGACTCTCTCCGGGCCCGGAAGGAGCTCCGCCACACGCGAGTTGTTCCCTTGATCGCTCTCAGTTTACTGGGCAGTGGGTCAGCTAGCCACTGACTCTCCCAAAAAGCCAGAACTTGTAGGCGTAACTGAGAGCGAATATCTCTAGCGGGTACCTCCATTGGTCGAGGTGGTAGTGATACCGCCTCTTTTGCAGCTTGATCTGCTAACTCATTTCCCACAATTCCCATGTGGCTTGGAAGCCACAGAAAGGTGATTCGAGTGTCAGCGTGGCACAGCCCGGCTAGTAGGTCGTGGATTCGCTGCACTAGGGGGTGTTGCGGGAAACATGTAGCAATTGACTGCAACGAACTCAAAGAGTCGGTACACACGAGAAAGTGGATTCGTGCATCCTGTAGTGCAAACTGCAGAGCTTCATAGATGGCAACGAGCTCCGCAGTAAACACACTACAGGCCTCAGGCAAAGAGATCTTGGTATTTGCACCATCAATAACGTAAGCACAACCCACTTTCTCGTCCACCTTCAAACCATCCGTGTATAGAATGCCAGCGTCCGGAAATTGGTGAACTATGCTGTGGAACTGCCTCCGGTAAACGGAGGCATCCGTGTTCACCTTAGGACCTCGGTGCAGATCTAACCGAATTTCCGGACGCGGGACTTGCCACGGAGGCACCTTGCTAGATGTCCGGATCATACAGGGACCTACAGCCACTCCTATTTCAGTACACGAGCTATCAAGTCTAATGCCAACTGGCCGAGTGGCACGAGGCCGGTTGGCGTAACCCTGGTGGTTTTGGGTACCGAAGAGAGCTTGATAGGTCGGGTGATGCGGCATTTGACGCACATTGGCAGCATATGCTAAAAGCATATGTTGGCGTATATAATTTAAAGGTGGAACACCCGATTCGGCGAGTAGGCTGGGTATCGGGCTGGTCCGGAAGGCACCGGTAGCCAGCCTAACGCCACTATGGTGGATACTGTCCAGCATTTTCAAGGTTGCCGGCCTTGCTGAACCGTATGCCGCAGAACCATAGTCGAGCCGGGACAGGACGAGGGCTCGGTAGAACCGTAGCAGCACCGCACGGTCAGCCCCCCACGTAGTGCCACTAAGAAACCTGAGCATGTTCAGTTTCCTGAGACATGTCATTTTCAATTGCCGTATATGGTGCTGCCACGTTAACTTGCTGTCAAAATGGAGCCCCAGGAAGCGATAAGTGTCAACCAACGGCAACGCAGCATCCCTGAGATGTAGTTCAGGGTGTAAATGTAGCCTCCGGAGCCGACAAAAATGGACGACGGAGGTTTTCGCTGCTGAAAAACGAAAACCCCGGTCGTGAGCCCACCCGTCGACCCGGTTGATAGCTAGCTGCAATTGCCGTTCCACGACTGCCATACTTCCAGAGCTGTAATGCAGAGCTAAATCGTCTACATACAGCGATGGAACTACCGCGGACCCGGCGGCGGCAACAATGCCATTAATGGCAATCGCGAACAAGGTGACACTCAGCACTGAACCCTGAGGAACTCCATTTTCTTGGGTATAGTATTGCGATAATGTCCTACCGACCCTTACACGGAAGAGTCGGACGGACATGAAATTCGCAATGAAAGTCTGTAAGTTACCACGGAGTCCCCACTTGTGAAGGGTGGAAAGGATCCCGTAGCGCCATGTGGTGTCGTAGGCTTTCTCGAGGTCAAAGAAAACCGTGACTAGGTGCTGCTTTCGGAAAAAAGCCTCCTGTATGGCGCTCTCAAGTCGCACCAGATGGTCAGTGGTGGACCTATGAGAGCGAAATCCACATTGGTACTCAGACAGGAGACCTTTATCCTCCAAGAACCACACCAGTCGACGGTTCACCATCTTTTCGAGCAGCTTACATAGGCCATTTGTCAAACAAATGGGCCTATAGCTGCTTACAAACTTGGGATCCTTTCCAGCCTTAGGAATCGGTATCACGATCCCCTCTCGCCATTGAGATGGAAACTCCCCTTCAATCCATATACGATTAAAGAGGATCAACAGTTGTTTTATACTGGATTCGCACAGATGCTTTAACATTTGATTATGTATGTTATCCGGTCCAGGAGCCGTATCCCTGCACAGTGCAAGCGCACTGCGCAGTTCCCATTCAGAGAATGGTACATTATAGGACTCCGAAGCAGCAGTGGCAAAGGACAAGGGGTGAGTCTCTGCCTCCCGCTTCAGAGTCAGAAATGTAGGATCGTAACTCCCGGAGCAGGATACATCGGAGAAGTGCGATCCAATGCTGTTGGCAATGGCGAGATGGTCCGTGATGATGTCTCCATTGATGGACACTCCGGGTATCGACAGTGATGTCGGGAGTCCGGAGATCCGGCGAAGCTTAGTCCACACTTGAGATGATGGAGTATGCGCCGTCATGGACGACACATACTTTTCCCACGTCGTTTTCTTACTCTCCCGAATCAGATATCGGGCTCTGGCACGCATCCTTCTGAAGGTGATAAGGTTGGCCATGGTGTTTTGCCTCCGATAGCATTTGAAAGCACGTCGACGATCTTTAATGGCTGCTGCAATCTCGGCTGTCCACCAAGGGACAAGCTTCCGGCGTGAGTTTCCGGATGAGGAAGGTATTGTTTCCTCAGCAGCAGCCAAAATACCATTCGTTATGTGAATGGTATGATCGTCGACACTCTCAAAGGTATCTTCGGCAAACACCGCACGTGCCGTGAAAGTTGGCCAATCAGCCCGACGGAGAAGCCATCGACTTGGTAACGCGATGGCTCTCTGGTTCGGAAGAGTAACGATAATTGGAAAATGGTCACTATTACAAAGGTCGTCGTGTACACCCCACTGTAGCAGGGGAACCAGCGCACGACTGCACAAGGTAATATCGACACTTGAATAAGTGCCGTGTGCAATAGAGAAGTGCGTAGGTTCCCCTGTGTTCAACAAACACAGGTCCAGCCGCCTGATCAGCCTCTCAAAATCTCTCCCTTTACCGCTAGTGGTAGCGGAGCCCCAGATGGTGTTGTGGGCATTAACATCTCCCAGAAGGAGAAAAGGAGGGGGGAGCTGAGAGACTAGATCCTCCAGCTGTCCGTAATCCGGTTGAGAATCAGGCGGGATGTACACGTTACATACTGTTGCCATTACTGGCAACGAAGTACGAACTGCAACTGCTTCTAGCTGAGTACGCAACGGCACCTCTTCACTAAAGAGACTAGAGTGGACGAGAGTGCAGACGCCACCGGCGGCCACAGCTCCGTCCACCCGGTCTTTAGAGAAGAGTTTGAAGTGTCGCATTGTTGTCTCATGTCCAGGACGAAACCTGGATTCCTGAAGACAGACAATGTTTGCAGTAAACTGAGAAATCAATTGGCGTACTTCAGCGAGATGTCGAAAATAGCTATTACAGTTCCATTGTAATAGTGCCATAGTGTGGACTTAAGTAGAAGATAGTCGCCTACTTATGCTTAACCGTTTGCCAACCATCCCTATCCTTAGGAGTGGGTGATAGGGTAGGAGAGCATTCCTCAATCTCCACATCTCCTTCGGAGGACGAAGAAAACTGAGCGAATGCTCTCTTGGTTGGCGAACGGTTATCGCCGGACTTTCCGGGTCTCGTCCTTGGTGAAGAGCGAGAGCGGTGACGAGGGACCTTCTCCCAGTCCGATGACTGGGAGTCCGTCCCCGGCACGTCCCGACTATTTTTCTTCATGAACCGGCGTTGACGTCTATTTGGGGAAGTAGTTGGTCCCTTCCCCCCTGACGTCTCCGTCCTGCCAAACAATGCAGCACTTGCTAGGACTGCTCCTCCGGTGGTCGTGGAAGCAGAATTGCCAGCAGGTATTGGAGCTGCCTTTTCAGCAGGAGGGCAAGAGAGACGGCGATGAGCAGTCTCTTTCTTACCCGCCGTTCCTGTTCCCTGTTTTGTTTGGCTGGATGTGGGTCCAGCCTTGGCCGGCGAAGACTTCCTCCTCGAACGAGTCGGAGATTGCTTCTTCACTGGCCTTATCGGAGGAGTTGCCTTCTCCGATGGCGCCGGTTTAGTTGGAGGCACCTGCGCCTTTTGTTGGATGCCAGAAGAAGATTCCGTAACCTTCTTCTGGCTAACAGGGGTGATAATAGGGCTATTTGTAGCCCCTTTAACAGTGGTAACTCTTTTAGAACTTGCCGATGTCAAGTTTGCCGCTTGATTACTAGATTCGTTTGATACCTTTTGAGCATGGTGGCTTCGGTGGCGTAGTTGGTAGCATGCTGAGCTTCTATGCCCAAGATAGCGGGTTCAAACCCGGCCGAAGCCGTCGGATTTTTTAAGAGCGTTCAAAATCCCTCAGTATGCCTTCCTTCGGAGGGGAAGTAAAGCCGGCGGTCCCATGTCATAGATTTATGGCATGTTAAAGATCTTTCCACTAATTACACCTGTGTGAAACTAAATTGGATAGGTTAAGAATGTAAACAACGCTCTTAGGTTGCTACGTTCGTTGCCAAGAGCCGACTGCGGTGGCGTCTAGTAGCTAGTTCTGAACTAGGCCTAGTAGTCGTTGACGGTGGCGTTTGGCGGCAAAAGTAGGAACTATTTGAAAATTCAAAGTTGCAGTCCCTACTTGAATTAATAAAAACAGATACACACACTAATACAGTCATCACAATTAACACCGGTTATCAGACAAATTCTACACACACCCAAAGTACACGGGGCTACATGACCGCGTTGTCGCAGCCCCTAAACTAAGGAACCAACCAACCAACCTTTTGAGCATATGATACTGAGAAAATAGGAGAGGCCATGGAGCGATATTTTCTGCGTGCTTCAGTGTAGCAGAGCTCGTCTAAGGTCTTTATTTCTTGAATTTTCTTCTCCTCTAGGAAGGCAGGACATTCCTTCCAGCGAGGAGAGTGCTCTCCCTTGCAATTTGGACATGCGGGAGGTGGTGTACATTCCGCTCCCTCATGAGTGGCCTTGCCACAGGAAAGACAGATAGGCTTTCCCGAGCAACGAGATGAGGTATGTCCAAATCGCTGACACTGAAAACACCGCAATGGAGATGGAATATACGGTCGCACATCGAGAGTGTACATTGACACTTTGATCCTCTTGGGCAGGCTATCCGACTCAAACGATAAGATGAACGCCCCGGTGTCAACTAGTACACCATTCATCTTACGTTTGATTCATCTCACCTCGACAACGCCATGCTTTCCAGTTCTTTCCAGGATACGCTCGTCGGTAGTGTTCACCAGGTCCCTATGAAATACTAAACCTTTCTTCAGGTTTAGGGACTGGTGCTTCACTACCTCGACTGGAATACCACCGAAACTTGTCATCCCAAGAAGACCATCTGTCTGTCTCTTTCCTTGAGTTTTTATCAAGAGTGCGCCGTTTCGCAGCTTTTTTACTGTGTCTACATCGCCCCATTTCCCCTCAATTGCATCATATAAATCAAAAGGATCAACGTTTGTAAAATTTTGCCCATCGGTCCTTGTTACCATAAGGTACCGAGGGAAAAACGTTGAATCCTTTTCATCAAGCGGCGAAACTAGAGGCATAAACTTCCTCCTCTTAAATTTTAAAGACGGCTTTGGAAGGGAGCCACCCTGTGAAATAATGGACGCTATGGTTGGTCCCACAAGTAGCTAGGGAACTAAAAGTCAACCCCCGGCAGAGCCCCGCTTGCCCGGGGTAAGGCTAAGGTTCTCCAGAGGTCGCCAGGTATCTGGAGGTGGGTCGCTTGTGACTACTCACCCAGTAGCCATTCATCACCTCGCCACGACCACTCAGCTTGTGATTAGGGGAGGATTCCACCTCCTGTCACGCACACACACATTTACACCAAAGAAAGAAAAGATGAGACAAGGGCCAACTAAGGCGGGAAAGTGAAAGACTCCCTAGGCCTAGGATACCCTAATACCTTCGGGGTCGGAAAAGAACAAGAGTTGACCAAGAGAGGTCGACAGGAAAGAAGACGGAGAGGAGCCCGGCACAAGTAAGTGGAAGCAATGCCGGACTCAACTGGGGTCCCGTGGTCGCTAACCCACGTCCCACTAGATGTGAGCCCCTGAGGGCGATTTTCGGTCTCATCAGACCATGCTTGTTGTTATCGCTACGCGCCATGTTGACGAATCCTTCAATCCGCGGCGTCGGATAGTTTGTTGTAACATGTTTAATTCTGATCTTCACCTATTGCCTAACAATTTGTCATCACGCGTATGAATATGATTTTGTTTTGTGTGATAAGTACTTCATCGTTTGTCTTGAAGCATGTGCTACAAGGCCATGCACTATCTTCCTGCACCATCACTGAAATGGAGGTTGACACTGGGCTCAACTACTTTACTATTGTGACAATACCGTGCGATTGGCATATCCCGGTATTTGTATGACAGCAACTACTTTGACTTCCTGCGTTTCACACATAATTTGTTTTATTAACAATTCATTTTTGGGCTTACGGTATCGGCGCATCACTGTAAGTTAGTCCTGGTTCGACGACACGTTCTCGTTCCATGCGACCTGTTTTCATTATTTGTTGCAACTCCACTTGCGTTGCATGTTTAAACTATACCATTCTTTGGAACCGCCTTGTATAGCATGCCGTTCCTTGATGTATTGATCTGCAGCTACATTCAAGACAAATTATGTGTTTTAGGCTCAAGCCTTACGTGTGTTAATTCCATGCGAGTGTTTCTTCAATTGTGTAAATTTGTGCCAGTGTTTCTCATATATTTGTGTGCCACCTTTGAATATTTATTTTATGTGCCACCTATTTGATAATATATCTTATGGCTATTAGTAATTGTTTGTGTTGTGCCCTTTATGCCTTCCTGGACCTCTTTACTTGGTGACAATGATATTGTCTGGTCCTCCACATGTTTGCTAAATTGTTATGCGACCTTTTATAAAGTCAACCCTTTTTATCATTACATCTTTATCTAATGCTTTGGCCACCAAACCCTTATACATGTCCGCTATTACCAGAATACTCTTGGTGGGTTGTTGACTTCCCGCCTTGGCCAATACATTATTTTGTCCTCTCCGGGCCGGATATTGAGCTGTTTACTACTTTGAATTATTAAGCATTGTTTTGGCCATGTTGGGCCCTTGTTTCTTGCTATTTCACCAGGAAGGCCATAAATTTAACATTGTATACGTTCCCATTAACTTCCCAAGGACACAATACAGTATTCTATGTTCAGATGTTTGTTTACAACTTAATCGAGACCATTGTCTCAGTGTTTATTTTTTGTGTTAGTTGGTTGTGTTAGGTGTGCAACTCTGGTAATTACATCTAGGCGGGCAATCCTAAAGTTATTATGGAGGATGCCCAAAAGCGAGCTTTAGTTAGGAAGCGTGCAATCGCTAAGGGCATGCTTACCTCACAAGAAAAAGTAATTAGCAACATTCAGGACATTACAGAAGAGCAATATCAATGTCAGTGTCACGCAAACACAAATGCGAGGAAATTTATTAACAATACAACGAAGCTCAAGTCGCTTTAGAGGATATTACAGACAATATCGACGAAGAAACAGCCGAACGTTGTGGCTTCGAAGATAAGTATTTTGAGTTGATGGTTAAAATTAAACTACATTGTGACAATTTCAAAAAATCCAACACTACAGACAGTGATAACCCTTTGAATAATTTGCAGAGTGCACAATTTCCTAATGCTAACATAGCTGCAGCGCATATAAAGTTGCCTGAAATTCAAATTCCGCAGTGGCGACTTCACAGACTGGCTGAATTTCAGAGATAGCTTCAAGGCCATAGTAATTGATAACCATGCTCTTTCTGATGTTGTTAAGTTCTACTAAGCTCCTCCTAAAGAACATTACTGTGTCAGATGATAACTTTATGGTCGCATGGAACTTGCTGACAACTCGATACAATAACATTAGGCTCATAGCGCACAACCATGTCGCCAAGCTTTTCAAGCCCCCCCCGCATACGGTAATGATTCAGTGTCCTTGCGTGCCATCATCGACCACTTTGTTTCTCATGTCAATGCGTTAGAAGCTTTGGACTTTCACGGGGTCCCCCTTCAAGACCTGTTATTGTCACATTTTATATTGGAGCTACTAGATAATGATAGCATCCGTGAATGGGAGAATCATGTTGATTCTGGGAGAATTCCCACTCTCCAGGACTTGGTTAGCTTCTTAAAGAAAAAATGCAAGGTACTGGAAATAACTGAAAGGAATGGGTCCAGGCCTGCATTACATACTGCTGTAACCAAACTTAAAGCTGAAGGTCATTCGCCTCAGAAACCCATGTTAACTACAACCAAATTTCGTTGTACATATTGTAGGAGCATTGATCACCAATTGTCGAAATGTGGTACCTTTATTAAACTTTCGTCCACATCCAAATGGGATTTTGTCAGGTCTCGAAAATTATGTTACAATTGTTTGCGTAATTTCGAGCCTAATCATCAATGTTCGAAGTACTCTTGTAACACTTGTTCCCGAAAACACCACACTCTTCTTCACTATGAGCCCTCCAGTGGCACTAGTAATGATGCTTCTCAAGCTCATGCTAATGTGGTAAACACGAGTTGCAGTAACGTCGCTCGTGACAATCAATCTTCAAGGACGCTATTACCTACTGCCAAGTTGAATATATTAGCTGGCAATGGCTTACGTGTACCTGTCACTGCACTACTTGACTCTGCATCAGATTGTAACTTAATTTCGTCACACTTAATTAAGAAATTAAGACTCCACACCAAACCTATGAAGGTACACATTCGCGGTGTTGGTCAAAATCAAAGCACTGCTACTGTTGTTGCTGATGTGAACGTTTTTGCCTGTGCTACTAATTGGTCTGCTAAGCTTGAATGTCTCGTGGTTCCCAATATTGCACTTAAGCTACCCACTGCTGGTTTCGACACCTCTGAATGGAACATTCCATCACATATTGATTTAGCTGATCCTGATTTTAATTGCACTAAACCTATTGACCTTGTTCTTGGTGCAGAATATTTCTTTGACCTGTTATGTCCTGGTAAAATCATACCAGTTGGTGATTTGCCCATCATTCAAAATACCTCTGTGGGTTGGGTGTTTTCTGGGAGGCTGCCCAGTGCAAGCACCTCGCAACCATCGCACGTGGTATCAGCACTTACACTCTCACGCCCTCATGTAGAACAACAGCTGGAAGCGTTTTGGAACGTTGAAGAAGTTGAAACCCCAGTGTTGTCTGTTGACGAATCCATATGTGAAGAACACTTTGTTGCTACTACCACTCGCCAAGACGATGGTAGATTTGTGGTTAGACTCCCTCGCAAGGTAGACTCTGAGCCTCTAGGTGCCTCTCGCTATGCTACACTAAATCGTTTTCACTCTCTCGAAAGACGTTTGGCTCGTAACCCTGAGTTAGGGTTAGAATACACTGAATTCATGCATGAATATCTAGCCTTAAGCCATATGCAAGTCGCTTCCCACCCGATTGATGGTGAAGTTTACTACATTCCCCATCATCCTGTTTTCAAGCCGCACAGTACTTCTACAAAGCTCAGAGTGGTATTTGATGCTTCGATGGTTACTACGTCTGGGTGCTCCCTTAATGATACCTTGTTGGTGGGCCCTGTAATTCAGCAGGATTTGTTCTCTATTTTGCTTCGGTTCCGTACTCACTTGATAGCGTTTGCAGCTGATCTGAGTAAAATGTACAGACAGATTCTTGTAGATCACAAAGATCGTGACTTACAGAGAATATTTTGGAGAGACTCTCCTTCAGACCCAATGGTAGAATATCAATTAAACACTGTTACATATGGTACTGCCCCAGCTTCCTTCTTAGCCACTCGTGTGCTAAAGGAGCTCGCCCTCACTGATGGCACAGCTTTTCCAGCTGCCACTCAGATTGTTTTAAACGACTTCTATGTTGATGATTGTATCTCGGGATGTGATTCCGAGTATGACGCACTCATTCTGTATGATGAATTGACCCTTCTTTTGAGATTAGGTGGTTTTGAACTGTGTAAGTGGAGTTCAAACTCCATGACTCTATTAGATAACATTCCTCTCGATCATCAAGAGAAACAACAACTCCGTAGTTTCGGCGATGGTGAAGAAACAGTCGCTAGAACTTTATTGGCAACCTATCGATGACTTGTTGCGGGTTCAATCACCTATCGTGAACTGTGACACTTCAATTACCTTTACTAAGCGTTCATTTTTGTCCATTGTTGCCTCTATCTTTGACCCCTTGGGTTTAGTGTCACCTATTGTGGTTGCTTGTAAGATTCTCTTCCAAGATTTGTGGATTCACAAACTCGGTTGGGATGACCCCCTTCCAATGGAAATCGTGCAAGCTTTGGATGAATGTTTATAGCAATTTGCCTGCGATTTCTGAGATTTCTACTCCACGTTTGATTAAGCCTGCTTCAGAAATCAAATCTATGCAACTTCATGGCTTCTGCGACAGCGGTCGGCAGGCCTATGGAGCTTGTCTCTATTTATTGTCAATTGATACCAACGGCATCGTCACTGTTGCACTTGTGTGCGCTAAGTCGAAGGTTTCTCCTCTTAAACAGTTGTCTTTGCCCAGACTTGAGTTATGTGGCGCACTTTTGCTTTCCAAATTGCTTGCAAAGGTGCAACCCGCTTTGAACTTGCCTATTGAATCCGTCTATTGTTGGACAGATTCCACTATTGTTTTGTCTTGGTTGGCTTCGCCCCCCTCAAAATGGAAAACCTTTGTAGCCAATAAGAGTTGCTGAAATACAAAGGCTTAATGTTCACTGCGCCTGGAAACATGTCTCTTCCCGTGACAATCCAGCCGACATAATTTCCCGAGGCTGTATGCCCTCAGAATTGAAAAATAATCAGCTATGGTGGCATGGTCCGATACTGTTAATAACTTTCGACCTTCATTAGGCGTTAAACCTGTTTATGCTCCTGTCCGTTGGACAAGGGATGGAGTCCGGACCGACTGGAACAGAGGTTCTTCTCGTTCAGAAGTCAGAGGTTGGGATGTCGCTAGCCCAGGTAATGATGTGAGTGAACAGATTCGTAACGAACGAAGGGTTCCCAGTTCGGGTCGTTCTGTGTTCTCTACTCGAAATTTCAGCAATCTTGCGCACCCATTGTCAGAGTGTGTTGCCAAGTTAAAACATGTTAAGACTGATTCTCGTGATGGCACCATTGCTTTCCTGCGTGAGTTAGTAGAAATAGACGAGCATGCCGCGCTGTTCGATGTGAGTTGTACTCAGGTTTATCAGCTAAGGTTTCCATTTACGACTGGGATGATGAAAAGTATGGTAGTCGAAGCCATGTCCATGAACACTAATATTGAGTTGTTTTGTGAGCAGGTTATTTCTAAAATTGTCCCCTCGAGACAAATGGGTTCAGTGATTGAAAGACATTTTGGTCGTATGCAACTTAACGGAGAGTCCTTAGATACCTACATCCAAGACATGGTTAAAGAGTCGATACGTCAATCTGAGTCTCGTAGAGGCACCATTAATCAGTGTCACAATGATAAATTTGGTAAACCGCATGGTCAGTCGGAACGTTGGAGTGGTAGTAGACTGCGAGGTCAGTCTGGTCGTTGGGACAATGGTCGTTCCCAGGGTCGACCAAATGCGTGGAACTATCAAAAACCTAGAAGTAAGAGGTAGATGGTCTAATAATCAGTCTCAAGATGCGCCTTTTAGGAAAGGTGATGTCAGTGGCCCTGATGTTGTTGGTCGTGAGAAGAATGTTAGATTCCAAGATCCCGTGAATCACGTAGGGGGTTCAGGTTCAAGGTCATTCTGACCAGGAAGGTGGTGATCAACCTGAAGGTAATCCTAATCATACTGAAAATTCGAATCAACAAGGTGTTCCTGTTCGTCGGAAGTCTAAAAACTTAAGGTGTGCCAATTGTGGTCGTTTCGGTCACTCTGACCAAAAATGTAAATCTCGTCAGCAATGACATAAAGAGTCTAGACATTGTGGTGTGTGTCCAGGTGGGACAGTGATGTCAAATGTGTCTAGCGTTCGGGACAATAGTATGGGAGTGTGTTCTAGGGTCGCTGCGAATGTTTGGTTGACCACGCCTATTATAGGCGTTCTGATTAATGATGCCAGTGTGAAAGCGTTATTGGATTCTGGTAGTGCCGCATCGCTCATAAGCGAGGAATGGTACAAGGCCATGAAAGGCATCTGTAAATTTCAGGGACTGTCCAAGGTTGACGTTCGCCTAATTTCTGCGAATAACTCTCAGTTGAAGGTTCTTGGCGTTGTTAAACATAAGGTGAAAATTCACAATTTTGCCTGGAAATTTCAGTTTTGGATTGTGTCAAATTTATCCTGCCCTGTTATTTTGGGGGCTAATTTCCTTGCCCATTCTGGGTTGTCCTTAGATGTGAAGCGTGAGAGATTTTGGTTCGATTTCTGTCCTGAATTACAATTAGGGTTATCTGAGACGGAGTGGTACAATGTTGGCACCCGTGTGGTGGACGTTGACGAGGTTGGGTCCCCCGATCTGTCTGTTGGTGTGGACGACCTCGACCTTAGTAATCTGTCGGATGGTCAGGGAGCGGTTATTCGTGATTTGTGTAAGCGTTTTCCCGAAGTCTTTACTGACAAACTTGGTGTTACTGACCTGTTGTCTTACAAGATTGTTGTTACTGATGACATACCTGTCAGGCATCCGCCATACCGACTAAATCCTCCAAAGATGAAGGAGCTTAAGAAGATAGTGGACCAGATGCTGTCGGATGGAGTCATCCGCCCTTCGATTTCATCGTATTCATCCCCGATTTTCTTGGTCCCCAAGCCGAATGGTGGGTTTCGCCCGGTAGTCGACTACCGTCGCTTGAACAGGAAGGTGGTGATGGGAGTCCATTCCCTTGCCTGACCTCCACTCTTGCTTTTCTTGGTTCGGGAAGGCTCGCTACTTCAGCTTGCTCGACCTGAACCAAGCTTATTATCAGGTTCCCCTGGCGGAAGAATCCAAACACCTGACTGCTTTTGCCACTGATTGGAACCTTTTTGAGTTCAACAGGTTGCTCTTTGGTCTATCTACTGGCGGAGCAGTTTTGAGTAGGTTGCTGGACAAGGTCTTCTGTGGTATAAAGTTCGAGTTCCTTTATCATTACTGAGATGATGTGGTCATCTATAGGCAGACGTTCGACGATCACGTGCGTCACCTCGGGGAGGTTTTTTTCTCGTCTGAAGAAGGCTGGGCTTACTGTCAAAGGTTTCTTTCGCCAAGCCTCAAATCTCTTTTCTGGGGCATATCATCTCAGCCGCAGGAATTTCCATCGATAGCACTCGAACCCAAGGCATTTGGGACTTTCAGAGACCCGTTAATGTCAAGGGAGTGGCCCGTTTTGTCGGAATGGTCAACTTCTTCCGGAAGTTCATCCCGGATTTTGCACGCAAGGCTATGCCGTTAAATAAATTGCGGCAAAAGAAAGTCCTGTTTGAGTGGGGCGAGTCTCAGCAGGCAGCTTTCGATGAATTAAAGGAAGCGTTGTGTAGCGCTCCCGTTCTCGCCATTCCTGATTTCAGTAGGAGGTTCATTGTACAGACCGATGCCTCGTTAGGCGCTGTTGCAGCCGTTCTGCTACAAGATGGAGAGGAAGGACGCCGTCCCATTGCGTTCGCTTCATGCACCTCAACGGTCCAAGAATCTCAATGTTCCGTCTATGAATTAGAAGGTTTAGCCATGATGTTCGGCCTGGAAAGGTTTAGGTTATATGAACATGTCCCGTTTGATCTCGAAACTGATAACCAGGCCCTGAGCTGGGTTCTGGCTAGGCCAAGAAACACGGGTCGCATCGCTCGATGGGCCACAAGAATATCCTCTTTCAATTTTACTGTTCGTCATATTAAGGGGACGGACAACGTTATTGCTGACTCTCCCAGTCGTATGTATGAGGAATCCCCCCTCAGGAAACTTGAGCAGGGTTCCGTTGAACCTGTTGTTGTTAAGGTGCGTTCCGCCCAACACATGATGAACCATTCTCCGATGCTGTTTAGGGACATTGCTGTTCACCAAAGGGAAGACCAAGAGTTGGGAGCTATTATGTCCAAATTGAGTTCTGGTGAACCAGTGAGACCTTACTTCTTAAGGTCAGGGGTATTATGTTGCATTGCCAGGCATGACAGGAAACCGAAGGTTGTCTTGCCTGTTCAGCTAGTGGATGCGATGCTTAAATACTATCATGAGTCACCTGTGGGTGGTCATCTAGGGGTCTTTAAGACCAGGCAGAAGGTCAAGCAATCATTTACGTGGAAGTACATGGACAGGGATGTGAAGAGGTTTGTGTTGGGATGCCGAGATTGTAACGTCAGCAAGCCTATCGTTAATAGTAAGGTAGGGTTTCTATCTTCTGAACCTGTGATGCATCCTATGGAGAGGCTGTACATAGATTTCGTAGGCCCTTTTCAGAGATCCAGGTTAGGAAACAGTTTTGCTCTAGTCTGCGTTGATGGTTTCTCGCGATTTTGTTGGATATTTCCTTCGAGAATGAGCAACACTGCTGCTGTGATTAAAGGTCTGAAGGTCATCTTTAGTTCGTTCGGTCCTTGTCAGTACCTTGTGTCTGATAATGCCCGCACCTTCACATCGAATCAGTTTCGAAACTTCTGTTTTGATTTCTCGATATCCCACGTCACTAGTCCATACTACCCGAATCCTAGTTTGGCCGAAAGGGTTAACAGGAACCTAAGGGATGCGTTGATCGCCTATCACCATGACAACCATGCCAAATGGGACTCGTCATTGCATTGGCTTTCATTTGCGTTCAATACTGCTGACCACGAGTCTCATGGTAAGACTCCATTTAGCTTGATGCACGGTTTTGAGCCGAACTCACCCCTTTCGAACCTTTGGTCGCTGAAGGATCTTCTTCCAGACCAACCCTGTCCCGAACGTGTTAGAGGAGTTTGGAGAGAAGCTCAACGCGCCATCAAAATCCCCCACGACAAGCTCGCTCAAAGGTATAATAAAGGTAGTGTTCAATGCAGATTTAAGGTCAACGATTTGGTCTTCGTAAAAAATTTTTGGAGGAAAACTCCAGGCCATCAGATATCTGGAAAACTAATGCCGAGGTTCTGTGGCCCGTTTAGAATTCTGTCATTTCCGACTGATGTCACTGTCCTGTTGGAGGACAACCAGAGGAAACGCATATTCAGAACTCACCTGAGCTACTGTAAAGCTGCTGGTGAGCGTGAAACTGAGGGAGCAGAAGAAGGAGCAGAGGTTTCTGATTGCTGAGTGTGTGCTTGCGTTGTGATGGGATTGCATTAACCTAGTTATTTTAGTAATGTGTAAAGTTTCCGAACCTGGTGTTGGTTTTAGTTCATGTTTACCTTATGCTGCTGTTGTCGGAGGATTCTCTTGTTGAGAATTAGTGTGTCTCCTGTCTAATCATGGTGTTTTGGTAAAACTGTCTTCCCTTATTTGTTTTGCATCCTGTCGTCGCATGTGGTGTTGATGTATTAAGTCTTGTTGTCTGCGTTCTGTTCTGCTCGGTCTGTATGTTTTTCTTCTTGGTACGTCTGTATGTCTACAGGGCATTTGATGTGTAAATTAATACTAATGTAAATATGTGGCAATTTCGATGACGCCAAGTGTGGTGTGTCTGTGTGGTGGCATGATTACCTCGTTTTCTCCTGTTAACGTGAGAGCTGAGCCGCCTTCTGCTAACATTTGGGTCCCTTGGTTATATCTCATGGTGTCCCCATTTAACAGTTTTAAATCAAAGCTTTAGAATTGTGAAGGTCAGGATTTTGGAAGGGAACCAGCTAGTTAACTTGGTAATTCTGACAAAGCAGAAGAAGAAGGGGTCTTTTAGTGAACACCAGTAAGGTGCTTCGTACAATCTTGAAATTTATCATTAATTCGCTCTGTGTAAAGTAAAGTTTCGCGTGTGGCACTATGAGTGCATCACCTATTACTCAATGTAAAAGTGATCTCGTATCACAAGGCAAGTGAATTGCCTAGACCTCCCTTGTTCGTGCTAGTCCCAGTGTGTGCTTCGGAAGTCTCTAGTGCTCTCACCCTGGTCTCATGCCAGACCAGTGGCCACCTTCGTTCATGCGTGCAAGTTTCCAGAGGTGGAAGACCCTGACTCAACCTTGCGTTGGAGTCACCCTGCGTGCTGTGTCTGCTGTTTTCTTGGTTGTTACAGTGGTGGTCCAGTGTGGGGGTTGCACCCCTCACATTTGGAGATGGTGGCCTGTGCAAGGGTCACTGTCATGATGACATCCAACACCTGGTAGCGGATCCTGATGCCTGCTGGTCGGTGCTCTGGTGATGCCTCCTCGTCGTCTACCCATGGCTGCTGAACATCCTGGAATTGGGTACATGGTTTGCTGTGGTGGTGTTGGCGCCTAATCTCCTCAATATCTGGATGGTTCTGCTCGACATCACCTGCCTGGTCACTGCTTTGTCATTGAAGGATCTGAAGTATATGGCTGAAGACCGAATCATAGAGACAGCCCGTCCATGCAATTGCTAGGAGTCGACACCGACTTGATGGCACCTGATCATCGAGGAAATAACGACCTTTACGTCTATTTTTATTGTTTACTGAACCTGAACGTTTGAATCTCTTAGCCAGTTTTTTTTATTGTGATTGTGTCTAGTGCTGTAATGCCTTATGTGAAATATTCGTTACGTGAACTTGTATATCTGCACAATACGTACATAAAGTGCAGGAAATCGTTTGCTAGAACAAGACAAACGTTTCGAGTGAAATTTCCAGGGAGACCCATTCCTATAAATCGGACACACACATACTCACACGGACAAAAGGGGATCTCATAAGACTTTTTTTTTCATAAATGAAAATAGGCTAAAAATAAAGTGGGAATAGCTGCTCATCCGGTCATCCAGTTTTGTTTTCTTCAGAGTTTGAGAGCATTAGTATCTTGTATGCCACCGTGAGCACTTATCACACCAAAATGGCATGCAAGTCCAAGGAGGGCACTGCAGTATCCATTGCCGCTCTTAAGAGCCTGTGAGAGTTCTGGTACAACAAGACTACCACAAACACGCCAGTCAAGTATCGTACGTCCCACATGTGGTCAATGAGATCCAGGTCAGGACTCACTGCTGGTCATGCCAACACTTAAATTGTGAAGACATTGTTTACACTTCAACAGTTCTTTTTAATCAGTACCTCATTATAGACAGAATAATTTACAGGGTGGCCAAACAAGGTCCTGCAGCCTAGCCTAGCTGCCTGTCTGTTACCAGTCCCCCGTACCCTTGATCACAAATACGCCAATGACGGATATGGAAGATAATGCTAGTTAAGCAAACGAGTGCCTTGAACCATGCACGTAATGCAAATTTGAAATAACCAACTGACCAAATGCAAAGCCCTTGCCAGAATGTAGCACAGATTGTGCCAATCTATTGCTTCACACCGCTAGCAACTGCCCATAAGGTTTTAACGCCAAGTGAATTTTCGACTGACGACTGCTTTTATCATTTCAAATGATCTTGTCGACTTTGTCGCTATGCTTGGGTCCAACGTCATGCGTTACGGGATGGAAGTGACGTCATGCAACCACGCGAGAAGCAGAAGCTAATGGTTATTGGAGTCTGTTGAAAGAGTCCTGGGGCGTCGAGCGACCTGGGGCTTTGAGCGAAGCGAACACATGAATACAGGGTGACTTCTAAAGAGATATACAAGATGCCAGATAAGAATACAAGGTGACTCATAAAGAGGTGTACAAGATGGCAGAGAAGAATACAGGGTGACTCCTAAAGAGGTGCACAAGATGTCAGACAAGAATACAGGGTGACTCCTAAAGAGGTGTAAAAGATGTCACACAATACAGGGTGACTTCTAAAGAGATATACAAGATGCCAGATAAAAATACAGGGTGTCTCCTAAAGAGGTGTGCAGGATGTCAGAGCAAAATACAGGGTGACACTTAACGAGGTGTACAGTATGTTAGATTCAATTCAAATAATGGGTGACCCTTAAAGAGTTGTAAAAGATGTCAGACTCAAATACAGGGTGACCCGTAAAGAGGTGCCCGTGCGGGAAGCCTAAGTTAATGGGTAGTGGAGTCTGTTGAAAGAGTCCTGGGGCTTCGAGCGAAGCGAGAAGCCCTCCTGGGCCTTTCTAACATGTGTAGCATTTGTAGCATGCGTCATCTGAAATGATATAACATCTAGTCTTTCAGACTGACTGTAATTTTTTTTGATCCTGTTGAAGACAATTCACATAATGCCACAGTACTGTCTGTGTAAACACATCTTTGTAGAAATTGATCGTACTCGAAACCTATTGAATAGGTTTACTCTAAATCTGCGCCATTTATGCAAAATTCGATGCAAGTAACAGAAGATACTATTTAGATGGTGTAGGCTGTGAAAACAATAAAATTACTATTCTTTTTCAACAGAAATATTTTATAAGTATATTTTTAATTACACGAAGAGACAAAGCATGGATTATTTAGCATTTAGTACGTTAAAAATATGTTTACCTGCTACAGAAAAAAATATCAACATTCTATCTTGAAAAATATAAGTAAGAGATAATTTCTATCAAACACTTGTAATTTCACTAAACTTGACTTGGCAATTTTAGCATAACCATTCACTAATACGTGAGGAAAGCAATGGCAAACTACCTCACTCCTCTTCTTGCCTAGAACGCCTCAATATAGCGCTGCCTTGGGTTTTTGTGGGTATTTACTCACATAACGTAACGGCGGTGCTTTTTGAGGATCCAACCAGCCTTCGGGCTGACTACCTAACAGACATTCACTAATACCTGGGCATCAAAAGGGTTAACATATATACTTACTCCTGCAGAGCCTTTGGGTCATTCTGCATCTGTTCCAGGATGAGTCGCATGGCTGGATCACGCATGATGGACTGGACTTCTGGGTCAGCCATGGCACGTTTTCTCACCTCTTCAGGGTTTGCATTCGCTGCTAATGTACATGATCTGTAGCCTTCAAGAGCTTCCTAAATGAAAAAAACATTATAAAAAAAAGCAACGAGAATATTAATACTAATACCACAATGTGGGTTTTAAAGTCTCTACATACAGTGCAACGTGGCTAATTCGAACTTCTATAATTCGAAATCTTTTTTAATTCGAATTCCTCTCTTGGTCCCTAGTATTTAATATATAATCAATGCTAAAAAATCGTGGTTAATTCGAATTATATTTTGGATAATTCGAAGTTTCTACGTGTAAAAAGCCGATAGCAAGCCAAACAGTTGGGTCAGAAATTCCTGAAAAACTACGAATCATTGGCATGCGGCCCCTAGTCGATCGTTTTGCCTACATGACTAACAATACCCCTGCGACGCTCCTTCCAAGGTCAATGCCCAACCCCTTCCCCTCCCATTGTATTGCAACGCTCCACATCTCACAACTCATAACAGTGTCATCCCTTACACCTGTCCGGTAGTTCGTGCTGAGTGGTCTGATTAGACTTGTGGTTGTTGCTTAGAAGTGTGTGTTCAGAACTAGGATGTCGTCACCAAAGCCTCGGGTTCCATACAAAATTTTGACTTTGACGGAGATTAAAGAAGTGGAAAAGGGAATGAAGAAAAAAATCTGAAATTGCAAAAGCTTTCGGGATTCTTCCAAACACGTTGTCAACATATCTAAAAATAAAGACAAAATTCTCGGTTATGAAAATGGGAGTGGCAAAGGCCGAAAAAGGTGGAGGGAACCGGAAAATTAGAATTTGAATATTTTCTCTACCCTTTTCAAAGAACTTTCATAATTCGAATTTTTGGATAATTCAAATTTTTTTACTGGTCCCTTGAGGTTCGAATTATCCAAGTTTCACTGTATATAATTATAGTGATAATTTCCAAAATTTTCCAAAATTCTTCAATTTATATATCTGTGCTGTGTGTGGGATTCAGCAATTTTGAATTATCAACAAAGCACAAATTCAGACCAAAATGCAAAACGTACCAGTTACCAGCTAATAATGCAATATTTTTGTTCTTTTTGCATTGCTTTGTAAAAATATTACTGTATATGACAAAACTTAACTATATAAGAAAAAAAAAATACATTAACGAAAATGATAGAAACGAACAAGTACTCACTGCGTTATTTGGATCAAGTTCGAGAGCTTTCTGGTATGCATTTAAGGCTTTGTTATGCTGCTGCATTCCTTGAAGGATTTTACCTTTTCTAATCCAGCCTTTAACTGTAAAAGACAAGGAGAATTGAAATTGGGTTGCAACAACAAGTATTGGTCTGAAGTATTACAACAGATCCAAATTCAAGTTAGCTTTCCTATTCCAGTAATACTGTCATTCGATGCCACAATTTGAAGGTACTGGAGATAAAATGCAAATATCTGAAGATCAAAATTATTTCATATTATTTAACTCTTGAGTTAAATTAGTTACTTTTTCATTACTTCAGCTACTGGTAGACATGCTGAAAATATAATGACCCACTTACTGAACTTAGAATCCAGTTCGACACACTTGTCACAGTCCTTAAGGCCCAGATCGAATGCAGCCAATTTAGTGTAGCAGGCCGCTCGGTTACTATAGTACTTGGGATCATCAGGATTACGCTTGATGGCTTCTGTGTAGTGTTTTATAGCGTTCGCATAGTCACCTGCACAAAACATGACAAGCTTGTTGTATGACAGCAATTTTCAAATGAAAATGTAACCATTGAAGTTTGTTGCTTTTAGCCTTGGACACACATGAGAAATTGATCCAAAACTCTTGAATTGATTCTGTATCTTTATGCTCAACTAGCTTCCATTATTGAAAAGCTTTCAAATAAACCATGATGGTCTAACAGCAGCCACAGGGACAGGCATACTCACATCAATTGAATTAGGGTATTGTCGTCAACACCTTTTCTGAATTGACATCTCTGCAGTACAAGGAATAATAAGCTTGTTGCCTAAATCAATGTTGTAGTCAGACAGCAAAATCCACCATTTCATGAAAATCTGAGGCGCTTCATGAAAGGCTGGCATATTATGTAAAAAGGGATAGTTGCACTATCTGGCAAGCTTCTTCATGAAGTGATGGACCGATTTAGGCAGATGGTGCTATAGTAGTGTGAAGACTAGAGTCGGGACATCGGAATGGTTTAAAATCGACACTGGACTAAAGCAAGGAAGTGTGTTGTCACCATTATTGTTCGTAATGGTGATTTATGACATCATGAAGGCATGTAGTAGGGCAAAGATGAAGGTAATGTAGTTTGCAGACGACGTTGTGATCTGGGGCGAGGATGAGATGGAGGTACAAGAACAGTTAGACGTAATAAATGAAAAGATTGAGCAATGGGGATTGAAGATAAATGTGGAGAAGAGTAAAACAGTGGTGATGAGTAGAGATAAGAAAGAAGGAAAAGGAGTAATCAAAGTAGGAGATGAGGAATTGAAAGTGGTGAAACACTTAAAATACTTGGGAAGCGAATTGACTGAAGATCAAAGACTAGATTTGGAAATTAGCAGAAGAATACAAACCCTTTACCAGTGACTGGTTCAACAGAATTATGACACACCAAAAGAAACATAAATTACATAATACAAACCTAACCCAAGAAAAGTGAACTTCAATTATTCTTAAAGGGAAACAAAGCAGTCTTCCTCCCCCAACTAATCTATGAAGGTGTAGCTACTATTGCTGCGATACACTGAAGCAGTAAGCCCTAAAGCCTCGTCCACACCGACAGATTTGTTTCCAGGAACATTGTATGCAGACTGTTTCCCAAATGTTTCTCATTTTTATGCGGGATGTTTGCAGACTTTTTGAAAACATTCTACATACAATCCGGAGACTCGAGTGATGTTTGGAAACAGTCTGCATACAGTTTGCATACAATTGACATGAAAAAAAAAATGACAAATCTCGTGTTTCAAGAGACAAATGTTTTCTATTTTTAACGAAATGGAAAACACACATACAAGAAACAAGTATTTTGTCTCAAGTCTTCCTGTGTGGACGTGTTTAGAAACTAGACCGGATACAAACCACAGACGCATCCAGCTAGCCATGTTTTTCCACATCATATTATGTTGATTTAGTTTCAATTTCCCATCCTTCTTTATGGTGCACCATATAAGGTTTAATAACAAGGGACTTTTTGTTGTTACGCTATACATTTCGTGCGTCTTTGACATTTATTAATTCATATCGGCTGATGAAGGGACCAAAACTAATCAGGCCTTGAAACAAGTCCCACCAATGACCACACAGTGATCTCATTATATTGCCACAAAATGTAGTTTAGTGGGGCTACCGGCGGGGCGTCAACTTTCACCCCCTCCCCACCAAAGGAAAATAGCGGTTGTTATATGAAATATTAGTAGAATGAGTATTTTGGTTAATTATTCGAATAATACAAGAGGTACATTTAAACACAATCCCCCTCCCACAATGATCGTTTCACTTTGATCCCCCAATTTACACATTCGCAGACTTTATAAGAAATCACCCTGTGGTAAAGGTATGAATGTGGACTATAGGTCTAATTCTGGTTTGGACGCAAAACAAGTAACATACTTGTATCGGATACAATGTTTCAATACAGTCTGCATACTGTATGCAGACTTGTATGGAGACTGTTTCTAGACTCCAAAGTAGTATACATACAGTCTTCATACAGTTTTCAAACAGTTTGCATACAGTATGCAAACAATCTACATACAGTCTGCAAACAAATCTGCCGGAGTGGACTAGGCTTTAAAATACTGTAGAATTGTAAACTAAAATGCAGAATGACCTACAAGTACTATGCTGCGATGATGGTAAAAAGCTTAACTACAACATACACAATTTATTGACTTCAAAGAATAAATAAGTTGCTAAGTAAAGTGACACATCTGTAAATGTAACTGGTAAAAATTAAATTATATTTTTCAATTTCTTCTTGAATATCCCTCACTCTTCAGTGTCACAGCACCCTGAAAGAATTCACAGTGATGACTGATAACTTACCGTTTTTGAATAATTCATTGCCTAGTTCCTTTTCTTGTTCAGCCATTACTGGATCGATATAGGCCTTCCTTTCTTCCTCTCTTATTCTCTTTTCTACATCAGAGAGGAGAGCTTTGACTTCAGGAGTTCTGTACTCAGACATAGATTTCTCATATGCTGATTTTGCATTTTGTAAATCCTAAAGAAATGAAACAAACAATTTTGCAATATTTTACAAAAAAAAACCCACAAAGTATGCTCATATTCTATGAAAAATTTCTCAACTATTGAAATTGCAAGGCATTAGGAACTTTTACCAAAGCCTGTTTCCAAATCAAGCATTCCAACCTCATGAGGATTATTTTTTGAAGTAAGGCCAGCTTTGAAAAAGAAAAACTATCGATACAGTTCTTGGATAGCATCAACCGATGACCAAAGAGGGTGGGAAAAATTGAGTTTTGAGAGAAAAGAAAATCATATCTCCCTTAATAGGCACAAGATCATAACAAGTTTAAAATGGTCAATAGTCCTCTACCGGGTGAGTTAGCCGTGGCTGCAGGCAGTCGCTCAAATCCGGGAGGCGAGGAGGTTTGAATCCCCCCGCCGGCAACCTTAAGATGGTTTTCTGTGGTTTCCTATCTTCCTTCCAGGCAAATGCCGGGGTTGGTCCCTAACTATAGGCCACCGCCGCTACCTCCAATTCCTCGTCCTTACATTAACACTTTCCTCCCCAGACAACACTCCACACACGACGGTACTTGTAGCTCCCCCAATGGGTGTCCGTATAGAAGCAGCTACAAAACTCTGGCAAGCCGAACATGTCCTTGAACACTCCTGGCACGAAATGCCATACGCAAGTCCTCTGAAAATTTCCTAAAACTTTTGTCTGAAATAAATAAATAAAATAAAATGACCCACCCTTACACCAAGGGATGAGCCAGTTTTCAGAATTATATGAAAATGAGGCTTCTCATATGCTTAACATGTGGAACTTTTGCAGGTATACAACAATTGGCAAATGTAGTGAATTTAAAACATTTTCCATTGCCTGGTAAAATCTACCTCCGCCATGCCGAGAGAGATTTTTATAAAGGCTACTGACTACGGTGGAACAGATTTGTATTTTAATTCTTTAATTAAAAGCCTTTGTAAATAGAATTGGCAATGGGGGACCAGATTTGTATTTTAATCCTTCAAGGTTTCAAGTTATCCTTTACCTTATTTTGGACATGTTGCTTTATGAACGCCAGCTCCTCAAATGTCCTGATCCTTCTCTTCACACTAAAACGGCTGGACGGATTTGGATGAAATTTGTAATGGAGATAGCTTATACCCTGGATTAACATATAGGCTGGCTTTCATCCATATACCGTATTTACTCGGCTATAGGACCCCCTTTTTTTCCTCTAAATTTTTAGTTCCGAAATTGAGGGGGGGTTACTATAGATGCGAACTTCGCAAAAAACCATTATTTTGGGAAAGGGAGAGGATAACAATAATTTGATGCTACATAGTACGATATATTTAATCAAAATAAACGAAGTTTACATCTTTAATCAGCCCATTATGAGACTGCCATAACCTCACTTTCCCGGCTATCCCCCAATGAATTTCACTACTATCCCTTGCTAAGCAAAAATCTTAGTATCAAAGAAATGGACAAAGTACCAGACATGGAAATGCAAACTTTATTTTTATTTGAACATAAGATTGGAGAATGCATCAATTAGGGAAAGAGTGATGATGCTGAAAGATCACATCTCGCTAACATTTGCAAACACAACCGAGTATGTATTATTCCCATATTTATTTCACAAGAAAATACCAGTAAGGTGTCACACATACACCGACGGTTCTTGCAACAAATGAAATGTGTTTAAAATAAAACTAAAAAGACTGTCGCAAACACCACTTCGAATCGCAATACAAGGAATACTAAACAAAAGAATGGAGGCAAGATATCAAACTTTCATTGGCAGATTTCAAACTTGGGGCTTCTACTCGGCCAATAGTGTGGCATCTTCTATTGAATATCGGCTGAAGCCTATTGGCTACACAATTCGATATCCTGCACAATCGTGCATGCGGTAAATATTGTCATATTGTCTGAATAACAAAATAATATAAAACAAGAAAAATATTTGTCATAAAAAAGAATGATTTTCAGTTGTATTTTTTTTAAAGAATTCGCATCCGAACTGCGCATGCATCAGGTGCATATAAGGGGCGATTCTGAAGTGTATGCTCAAAGTAGCTGTTGCATTCGACTGCGATATCTGAACATCGGATATAAGAATGCCACGCCGAAGGATTTGTGCTCATTGCGGGCAGATGTCCTAGTTTGAAAGAGTCGTGCGATCAGATTGAAAGAAGCTGGTTGGCCGAATCGAGCTGTCGCTGGACATTTGGGTCGAAGTGATGCGGCGATAAGATGATGCTGGCAAGCATGGGTCAGCAACGGCAGGCATCAGCGTCAGGACGGTAGTGGTCAACCGAGGGCCACAACAGCATGGGCAGACAGAGCGATTGTCAGAACAGCTGTCACAGCACCGGAGTCGTCGTTATCAACGATCCAGCGAGTGACCCGCACAGGTGTCCACCATGACCATCAACAGATGCGTGAGCGACAGGAATTTGCGCTCGTGCCGCCTAGCACTCATGCCTGTTCACCGTCAAGTCAGATTACAGTGGTGCCACGCTCGAGCAACATGGAACTGCGCTGACTGGGGACGTATAGTCTTTAGTGACGAGTCCCGTTTCCAACGTTGCCCTGACGACAACCGCACGCCACACAGCCCCACATCAGGGGGTGATGGTCTGGGGTACTATCTGCTTTGATAGTCGGACACCTCTGGTAGTTATTCCTGGCACACTGATAGCACAGTGGTATGTTGACGACTTTCTACGGCTAGTTGTGTTACCATTCCTTCAGCGACACCCAGGCCTACTATCCAACAGGATAATGCCCGGCCGCACACGGCACGTGTTGCTATGGACTGTCTTCAAGCTTGCCCTATCCTTCCTTGGCCAGCTCAGTCGCCCGATCTCTCTCTCATACAGCACATTTGGGACGTCATGGGAAGGCGATTGCGAACATCCCGAAATGTAGCAGATTTAGCCCAACAGTAGGAGACCATTTGGCACGAAATTCCGCAGAACACCATCCGAGATCTTTATCAGTCCATGCCACACGTCGAGTGACACCTTGCATCTAGGCCAGGGGTGGACCAACACCTTATTGACGTCCTTACTTTGTAACGCTCTAACTCTGCAATAAATCATTCGATTGTTGTTCTGCACTTTTGATCGTTTGCATTTCTATGTGTTTCTCACATCCACCGATTTTTATCGCCATCTGACAATTCCTTCCTGGTGCGTCACTTCTTTTGGTTATACAGTGTACATTCCAATTGTCAGATCAAAGACATGCATTGAATACCCTTAAAGGCAGTGATCAAGCTACGTTCAATTTCATAAACACAGGGCTCACAAATCCCGTATACAGTGGAATCTCGTTAGCACGTTCTCGGTTACGACGTTTTCCCGTTTAGAGCGATGATTTTCTCAAGTCCCAGTCCCAATTCTACAAAATACATGTTGATATATCCCCTTAATACGTTCTCTATTTCCGCTTACGACGATAAAATTTCTGTTGTACTTATTTGTAAGCGAACCTGATTTTATTCTTATTTCATTATAAAATTCGGCTTCTGGAAAACACGACGCGATATTGCCTCATATTCTCTGCTAGTTATTGACAGTGTAGAGGATTTTATTGTGTTTGACGGCATAGAAGCGGCTATAGCTATGACGCAACACAGGTAACGTGTCTCTCTCCTGCTGCCCTTTCTCAAGTCCCTATCCTACTAAATTCATGTTGGTATATCCCCTTAATACGTTCTCTATTCCCGCTTACAACAATCAAATTTCCGTTGACTATTTGTTAGTGAACCGTATTTTATTCTTATTTCATTATAAAATTCGGCTTCTGGAAAACACGACGCGATATTGCCTCATATTCTCTGCTAGTTATTGACAGTGTAGGCTAGATGGTTTTATTGTGTTTGACGGCGTAGAAGTGGCTATAGCTATGACGCAACACAGGTGAGGTGTCTCTCTCCCGCTGCCCTTTCTCAAGTTCTTATCCTACTAAATTCATGTTGATATAACCCCTTAATACGTTCTCTATTCCCGCTTACAACGATCAAATTTCCGTTGAACTATTTGTTAGTGAACCGTATTTTATTCTTATTTCATTAAAAAATTCGGCTTCTGAGAAACACGACGCGATATTGCCGCATATTCTCTGATAGTTATTGACAGTGTAGATGATTTTATTGTGTTTGGCGGCGTAGAAGTGGCTATAGCTATGACGCAACACAGGTGACGTGTCTCTCCCGCTGCCCTCCACCCCCTTCCCTTTGTTTATTTCTCACGTAGGCGCATTATTGTCTTCATATTCCGCACTATTGTCTTCTAGTTCTTAGTGTTCACATCCAGTTATGACCTATTTTATTGCGTGTTTCATAATGGATAAGAAGTACGGCAGATAACTAATGATGAGAAGATGAAATACATTCGAGACATGGACTGCAATCCTCACATGAAGCGTGTGGATATAGCGCGAAAGTGGAACATTCCTCCGTCTACACTGAACACTATTCTCGGCAAAAGGAAGGAAATCGAACGTGCATTTGAAGAAGGAATGAGCGGCAAAAGGAAACTTGTGCGAGAGGGACAGTTTCCTGAACTAGAAGCGCTTTATTGAAGTGGTTCAAGCAAGTCCGTGCTTCAAACGTATGCGTGCGCGATCACCGGTAACTGAGCCGTCACTGGCGGAGCGAGAATGTCCTTGCTAAGCAGAAATGAAGACCCTGTATTATACTGTAGTGTAGAGGTACAGTAATTCATTTTTATGTTATTTATTCCGTGTAAGTTACTGATAACCTATGTTTATGTCGTGACTGTAATAGTGCATACAATCACTTACTAAGGTCGGCGATTTGACGTCCATATATACGCCGCGTTCCTTCTTATACGTTGTAAATGCAGTATGGCGTTTTTCGGTAGTACGTTTTCCCGCATATGACGTCGAAATTTTTCAGTCCTTTGAAAAACGTACTAACGAGATTCCACTGTAGTAAGTAAAGACATATCAATCTGGTAGTTATATCAGTAGCAACGAAGCTGTGTTGCGGCTATTAGCGTTTCCGTAACACTAAAGGCATCCAACCGTCAAATACCTCAATGTGCACTTACAGAATTGTGAACCAGTCTATTTTACTGAAAATTATTTCCACGAGAGAGTATCCACTCCGCCCATATCCACACTAACCACCTTTTCCAAAATCTACACAAGACATGATTTTCAAAGCACCCTTATGAATGTACACATATTACACATGGAACGATTTCAATCCCTGGGATGCAACACTGGAAGAGGCTGCATAATGTACATAAGGATCCAATGTGAGAGATATTTTACTGAAGGTCTATTAATAGCGACATGTTGACGTTCATATCATCAATAATTGTGGGAAAAATACTTTTAAATCCCCATATTCCGACAGATTTGCCATTCCAGTGTGTAAGAATGCAGTTCCCTTTTCAAACAATATTCACAATTAAAATTAACAAAGCGCAATAACACACACTTAACAGCAAATGTACATTTAGACATAACCATTTTTCCCATGGACAAATGTATGTGGACTGCAGAGGAGTATCCAAACAACAAAATCTTTATTTCTCAGCAAAACATGCCAAAACCCAAAACGCAATTTTAAAATGTGTTCACATAAGGTAACATCGTACCCTGTAGACTTTCTCAACTCCATGGAATTCGCATTTTGCGGCTCATACTAACATACTAAAGGCATCAGAACTTTCCGAATTGAAATGGACCCACCCAGCCGAGATTGCTGTAATAGAACAGACCAATTATCAGCAATAATGCATCATCCCCATTGTCTTCATCGCATGCAAAGCCTCAGGTACCTGCTAGTCATATCCATAATACAAAGCTATGTCATCATCATCATCTTGTACAGTTTCCAGCCCCAGGCTGGGTCTGTTTGGAACATAAGCCTCGCCACTTAGTCCTTTCTTCCCACCACCTCTCCGCTGTCACTCTGGTCCAGTCCTCGCCTCTCTTCTTGACACATTCCTCCACTCCTTTCAGCCATCTAACTCTTGGTCTTCCCCTTGGTCGTTTCTTCTGCATCTGCATCTATGTACAGTACTAAATTTTGAGCACAACTGTATTTGCACGGAAGTTCTAGGAATAATTAACGACTGAAGAAATTCAAAGTGCAGCTGATATTGCTGCCGAAAACAGCAGGTGCGAAATCACGGAAGAAATGGACGATGACGAAGACAACGAAAGGGAGCTAAAAATGCATAACTTTTGGAGAAGCACCATCTGTTGTGAGTGAACCTATTTTCTCTTTAATTTCCTTGAACCGTTTTCCTACCTCTTGAAAAATCGCAGTAGTGAAGGTAATTCCTACGGATGGCACCTTGAAAAAGTTTACGGCTAAGTCTTTCAGGCCTATCTGCCTTCTGCCAGTTCTAGGTAACTTGTAAATTGAATGGGTTATCTTTTCTGCCCAATCAATACTTAAAATTTTAAGCACCGTATTTCCTCGCATAATCGTCGCACCCCACTTTTCAAACACTAAAATAGGTTTATAAAATTTAATTGTATAATCGTAGCATAGCATATTCGTATTTGTGTGCCCGTCAGTTGCACACACTACGGAGAGTTAATAACTTGGCGTGACTTTTTCAGAAGAAACTAGTCCCTGCCTCAGTGCCTGTCGGCTATGACCACATGATGTGAGCGGGCAGCATTGTCACTTAACACGTTCGTATTTGTGCGCTGATCGTTTGCGCAAGCTGCTGTGACTTGATAACCTGGCATGCCCTTGTCAGAAGAAAGTAATCTTGTCGTCATGCCTGTAGGCTATGAACCGCGACTCGAGCGGCCAGTATCGTCACTTAGCACAATCTGCAAGATTATAATCTGGCGTGACCTTGTCAGAAGAGAGGAGCCTGTCTCTCTGACTGCCGGCTATGACTCACGCTACGCGAACGGCCTACAGCACACTAAACAACTATCACGCCCAGCGCCACTCCAGGGGAGTGAAACTCTTGTGGACCTGTCGCTTCCGTGAGTTGGCCTCGGATGACGAGATTCAATAAGCCGCCGTACGAAGAGCTGCTAGACCCAGTTTGCCAACGTTAAAACAGGCCAGACTGCTATTGGCGGAATCTTATGCAAAGGACACCCCGTGCCAATCTAGCATCAGCCACTTCCGTGGACACATCTCAACAGAGACACGTGTGTAATCTTGTTGTCCACAATGAGAAAATACAAGAATTATACGGTGATCTTGGTGACATTGAAATACACGGAATTACATAATAAACAAATACAGTAGAACCTCGTTAACACGTTCCTCATCAGTACGTTTTATCGCATCTCACGTCGTAATTTTAAAGTCCCGATTCTTATCTGACGAAAATAACGTACCTCAATTATCACGATGCATATTTTGCCGTGCATCGCTTAGTACGATAGCATTTTCTTCAGCCCTGAAAGCTTTCTTTGTTCACCCCTAGTGAAATGTGAGCCCGGCCGCTCTGAGATAATATTCCTTGCCAACAGGCGGGCGAAGGTTGCGACGTAACAGGTTTAGTTGTCTCACTTTCCTGGTTAAACTAATGGAGACTCAAATGTAAGGCAGTAGCACACACCGACAATATGCATTCTTCGCTACTGACCACTAGCTGACGGTTGTTGACCAATAGAATGCTTCCTCATCACATCACATGGACACAAGTCCAGCCCAGCCTCACGGCTAGTTCGCGTCTCCCACAGGAATCTGTGTCCAATGTTGCACACCTGCACATAGTTCTGCCCAGTCTTGCTGCTTGCTCTCAGTTGCTACGAGCATGCAACTACGCTTGTCAAGATCGTAAATACTCACCCAGTGTGCCTTTTATGGATTTGTGTATTCAGTTCTGAGAAGAAAGAACTAGCATTAAGTCTCTAGCTAAATGTACCGAATGTTTATGTGACAGAGTAGTCTACTGCATTCACGCGAATACACATACACTATCAAAGAAGTTGTGAAACCTAGCGATAATTTTGTTGAGTCGTATTGAAATGATGGATACGCCTGAGAAAGTAGTTAAATCATGAACTAGTCAGAAATCCTCACCTTAAGCGCGTGGAACTGGCACGAAAGTTAAAATTCGCTCCTTCAACGTTAAACACTATTGCTAGCAATAGAGACAAAATAGTAGTTGCGTACAAAGAGAATAGGAATGGAAAGAATGCTCCTGCAATGGTTCAACCAAGCCCGTGCAGCAAACATTCCAGTGGATGGAACCATAATTCATGAGAAAGCGAATTACCTCGCGAACCAGATGGGAGTAGCAGACTTATGCCCGTTGCTCACGGTAAAATGTTTCTTAAAATTTATTTTACAACTAATTTTATAAAAATTTGACGAAAGCAAGCTGTGTTGTTCACGGTAAAATTATTTTATAAAATCCGTGGATGTATCAGGATCGCCATCTACCAATAAACTTCTGAACCAAGAATCAGCTGTTCAACACACATTGGTTTGAGAGTATGGCTCCAACAAACAAAGCCAACATTGCAAAAATTGCTGTTTAGCTACAATTAGATATCGTACAGTGGTAAAAAGGGGGAAAAGAAATGCTAGGAAGTCCTGGACTCGGGAATGGATAAAAAGAAGAGAAGAGTAGAGGAATACTCTCCTTGGTCGAAAATGAGTTGAGGTTAGAAATCAGAATTCATATAGGAATTTTTTAAGAATGGAGGAAAGCAGTTTTAAAATACTCCTAGATCTCGTTGGTCCCAAAATTATTCGACAGGACACTTAACATGAGGCAAGGCATTTCTCCTGAAATGAGACTGCAAGTGAGTTCGAAACCAGTTTATCTTCGCCTTCACATCAGCCTGGCTTGTGTTCGGTCGAATTTGTGAAACATATTCGGCGACTGAGATTTCTGCCTCCCTTCTTGCATTTCTATTGTGGTATATGGGCGTTTTAACCTCATACAAACACTGCTATTTCTGGTACTCGTCCAGTAAAACACCTAACAGTTTGGGAGCCCGTATCACACGACACTAGTATGAAAGCTTCTACCAGTACTGGTGTACACGCTGGTATAGACGCGTCTAGCACCGTGTGATATGTACCTTCCATGCTAGGTTCTGCCTTCCACAATAGCTTCCATACAACTCACGAAATTGAACAGGTGCCATTTTCCTGGCAGTTTTCATGGAAGTTTGAGTACAACAACCAATCGGATTGCTTTTCTCGTTCAGGTAGATTTCCTAGGGGCAACATAAACAAGTAGATTTGTTGTGTGGGTAGGCCTAAGAATAAATACATCAGAATTAAACTATATTTTCTTTAAACGGCGTCTGTGTGATAAGCGCTAGCTATATCCAGTAAATACAGAACGTGTCATTATTATTATGGGATAAATATTTATAAATTCTAATAGTTATCACGAATGGTATCCGTCCATGGTTACAGTATTTAGGAAAAATAAGAATTTTAAATGGGAGAAAACACAAAACAAAGTTGCAATATTGCTGTACGACGTAAGGAGGAAATTATAAAATAATTAAAAGGAAGTAAAAATCTCCGCCCCTGGATGGCCTTTAACCCGGGATCTTCAAATCAGCAAGCGAGCGCGATACCACTAGCACACTTTTCCAACTGACTATAATGAAATTTGTTGCGCTTCTTATCAGCACGTATGGTTAAATATCCAATTATTACAATTATATCTTAAATATTGATTGGAATGAATTCATTCAGTACCACACATATTTTCAAATGTACTTAAAGCAAGTTTCATGATCGCTTTGCGTTAATAATGCGAATCGACTGTAAATTTTACCCCCAAACGACAACCGTCCTCCATGTTTTATTTTCGAAGAGTTTGTTTACAAGCGAGCTTCACAATCTTCTCACCACGTGGCGCCAGCATCATCTTCATGTCGGCTTCCCTGATTGGTTTGTTTCGTAAAATTAATTTTACGGAATAGAACATGTCCTATTTTATGCAAAGTTTTATCAAAGGTTTTATAAAACTTGAATTTGACCGTGAGCAACATAAATTTTATAAAATTGTACAATAAATTTGAAGGAAAATTTTACCGTGAGCAACGGGCATTAGCTGTGTCCAACTGATGGATTGAGCAGTTCAAGAAGAGGCATGGTCTTGTTTACAAGTGCGTGCGGGGTGAAGCAGCAGCTGTTGACAGTGGCACAGTTGAAACGTGGACAAATGAAACTATAGCGTCCTTGTTGGAAGAGTACAAGCCCCAAGACGTACTCAACACTGACGAAATGGGTCTTTTTTTCAGCCTTCTGCCCGACAAGACGTTGGCGTATAAAGGAGAAATTTGGCATGGTGGGAAATTGAGCAAGGAAAGGTTAACCGTCCTTTGTTGCAATGAGAGTGGAACGGAGAATTTGCCTCCTCTTGTTATCGGTAAAGCAATGAAGCCTCGTTGCTGGATGACTACTTCTGTTTTTGAAGATTTCTTGCATGCCCTAGATGCAAAAATGGGGAGTAAAAAGAGTAAAATTTTATTAATAATTGACCGGTGTGCTGCACACCCTGTGAATGTTCCCACAAAGAATGTAAAAGTGGTTTTCCTTCCTGCCAACTGCACAAGTCGGCTTCAGTCCCTTGACCAAGGAATCATTAATTGCGTGAAGAAGTACAGGAAAATGTAATTTGAAAGAAAAAAAAAAAAAGGTTGGCCAACATCAGTGGTACACGCAATAAGATCACTGTTCTTGATGCTATGCATTTCTTGAAAAGTTCTTGGGACTCGTGAGGAACAAACCACAATTATAGTCGGGGACAGCTTAAATGAGTTACTAGATCAAGACAGGGTAGGCAACATTAACAGCCGTCCCCTATGCCTACGTAAATGTTGGTTTATGGTTGCATTTCTTGAAGGTAAGTTGTTTTCAGGTGCGAGCACATTGTCGCCAACCCTGCTTAAAATCCCGCCTTCTCCAAAGACCATAATACCAGTAAAATTCCGTACGTCACAGTTGCCGACATGTTTCTGGCAATAACTCCCAGAATGCATTTTTCACAAAGTCAGCCAACATTATAATTACGACTGTAACTAATGACTTATTATTTAAATAATTTCACAGTTTTCTTTGGAAATTCAAGTCTAATGATGAAGATGATGATAATTGTTGTTTTAAGGGGCCTAACATCTAGGTTATCGGCCCCTAATGATCTGGGTGATAGCGAAAATGATAATGAAACGGAAACCAGAACGAAAATTAAGTGACACGGAAAATACTTACAAAAAGGAACTCAGATTGAAACAACTCACAAAATGTTCTTACAAAAGGGAATTTAGAACGTAAAGATTCACAAAAGGAATAGATTGAAAAATACCCACAAAATGAAGGCTAGGTTCAAAATACGTACAAAATGCAATGTGGCGTCGAAATACCTACAAAATGCAATTGAAATTCAAAATACTTACAAAATGCAAATGAGATCGAAATTATGTACAAAATGCAATTGAGGTTCAAAATACTAACAAAATGCAATTGAAATTGAAAATACACGATGCAATTCAGATTGAAATATCCCAGTTCCAATCCAAATTATTCACAAAGTGCAATTGAAATTCAATATACTTACAAAATGCAATTGAAGTTGAAAATGCTTACAAAATGTACGGTAGATTCAAACGACTCGTTTGGATTGACAATACTTACAAAATGCAATTTAGATTGAAAATACTTGACAAAATGTAATTTAGATTCAAAATACCCACAAAATGCAATTAAGAATCAAAATATATGCAAAATGCCCACCAAACAAAATGCAATTTAGATCCAAAATTCGTGCGAAATGCGGTTTTGGTTGAAAATACTTACAAAATGCAATTGAAATTCAAAATTCTCACTAAAAGGCCCCGCTACCTGCATTGAAAGACTTACCAAAAAGCAATTTAGATTGTCAATCTTTACAAAATGCAATTGAAGTTGAAAACAATCGCGAGATGTAATTTAGATCGAAAAAACTTACAAAATGCAACGTAGATTAAAAATACCTTATAAAATCGCTAAAAGGGAATTTAGATACACGGTGAACCAAGTAACAAAAACAGTGCGGGAATCTTAAAGAGAATGGAGAGGAGAGGAGAGGGTCCGCCCCAAAGGTAAGGGACAAAAGGGGAAAACGGACCCAGCTCAGGAATCCCTCGGGGTCGCCAACTCCCGAACTCACCAGCCGTGAGCCCCTGCGGGTGTAGCATTATCTAGGGTGCACCAGAAGTGGTGGGGCTACATACACCCTGCCTCCTTAAGGGGCTTGAGCACAAGGCAGGAGGTAAAAGGAAAAGAAAAAGAAGGCTGACCCCTCACAGAAGGAGGGTGTCAGGAAAGATGAGACAAGGGCCAATTAAGGCGGGAAAGGAAGAGACTCCCTAGGCCTCGGATAACCTAATACCGTCGGGGTCGGAAGAGAACAAGAGTTGACCAAGGAAGGTCGAAAGGAAAGAAGAAAGAGAGGAGCCCGGCACAAGTAAGTGGAAGCAATGCCGGACTCAGCTGGGGCCCCGTGGTCGCCAACCCACAACCCACTAGATGTGAGCCCCTGGGGGGGAAGTCTAATGAAGTTGTAACAAGTTGTGCAAGGTAAGTACTAGTAATATACATCCATTAAAACAGTTTATACAGTTATTATAGACTCTTGATATGTGCGTGTCAAATCCACTTGTCTTGAGATGTTTCGAAGCTTTTATTTAATTAATTTTTGGATAAATTCTTATTTAGATTTCATCATGACGCCTAAAAAATATGAGAACAAGATTGGAGATGGATTGGAGTAACTCTACAAAGATCACAACAATTTAAGTAGGCCTAGCCTAGACCTACACAATTTAAAGTACTGAGTTATTCAATCGTTATTCATAATGTTGAATTTTGGGCTTATGCCGTGTTTTATTATATTGCAATTCGACGCGTTTCGAAAGAAACCATGTCTTTCATCGTCAGGAATAATCTGGAATACGACAATGTTGCTAAGAGAAAGCAACGAAGAACATATAGAAGGTGCCCAAAGATGGACGCCATTATAGCCCCATGTTAGGGACAACGGAAAGCAGCAGTGAATTACTTTCTCAGGGTTCTGATAATAGGTAGCCAGGATTCACTGAGATTGTAGCAGGTGTCGCGGTTGAAATTATCTGGGTGTTTACGTATTTCAACCGCCTCCCTGATGATTCTGGAACGATATTGCTTTATACGGGCAAGAACATCCACCCCTTGGAACATGAAATCATGGCCAGGTATTAAAGCATGATCGGCAACAGCTGATTTATCAGGTTGAATGAGCCTGATACATCTATTATGTTCCTTAATGCGAGTGCATATTGTTCTCGAAGTCTGCCCGATGTAAACCTTGCCACAAGTACAGGGAACTCTGTAGATACCCGGTTGTTGCAATTTAGGCAAACTGTCCTTAGTTGGTCGCAGGAGTTGCCTAATCTTAACAGAAGTTCCAAATACAGTCCGTATGTTGTATCGACGTAGGATTTTAGCAATACGATCCGTTGTGTTATGTATGTACGGAAGGTAAGCAGTTCCTCTTACATCTCTTTTCTCAACTGACGTTCTATTATTATTTGTTGGTTTCAGAACCGTAGAAATCAAAGCCTTGCTATAACCGTTGCTCTCAAAGGTGGTTCGCAGGGTGTTAATTTCTTCTTGTAAAGAAGACACTTCACAAATCTTCCTAGCCCTGGTAGTTAGAGTTGTAAGGATACCATGTTTCTGGGCAGGGTGATGGTGAGAACTTGCGTGGAGATATCTATTGGTGTGTGTTGGCTTACGAAAAAAACGCTGTGTCCTAAAGATCCATCCTCTTTCTTGGTGACGAGAACATCTAAAAAAGATATTTTGCCGTCAGATTCCTTTTCCATGGTGAAACAAATAGAAGGGTGCTGGAGATTAAGGTGATCCAGGAAATGGCTAAGATTTTCCTCACCTTCCGTCCAAACAACGAACGTGTCATCCACATAACGCCACCAGATCTTCGGTTTGAAAGGAGCCGACGACAAAGCTTTCTCTTCAAAGTTCTCCATGAAGAAATTAGCCACAACAGGAGAGAGAGGACTACCCATGGCCACACCATCAGTCTGCTCATAAAAATTCCCATTCCATAGAAAGTAGGAGGAGGTCATGCAGTGATAAAAAAGTCTTGTGATGTCTTCAGGAAAAAGGCCATTAATGAGAGACATAACACCATCAATAGGTACTCTCGTAAACAGAGACACCACGTCGAGACTCACTAGAATATCACCCGGCTGAAGTGTTATAGCTTTTAACTTTTCCACGAAGTGTGTGGAATCCTTAATGTACGAAGGCGTGTTACCCAGAAGCGGCTGAAGTAGTCTACCTAAGTATTTGGAAAGGGCATATGTAGGAGAACCAATCGTACTAACAATAGGTCTAAGAGGAACATCTTCCTTATGTATTTTAGGAAGACCATAGAGTCTCGGAGGAATAGCATCCCCTGGAAGGAGAGTCTTCGCTGCATCCGCTGGAATAGATGATTGCTTGATCAATTTGACGGTGACATTTGAGTAGCGAGTAGTAGGATCACGACTATTAATCCTATATACAGGATCTGATAACAAAGACGAGATCTTGGAATCATAATCAACCTTATCCAATACCACTGTCGCGTTACCCTTGTCAGCGGGGAGAACGATAATATCAGAATTGTCCCTTAGATCTTTAAGTGCCCGGCTTTCGCCTTGTTTTAAGTTGGTGTTAGGTGGCTTAGCTGTCTTGAGAACTCGGGAACATTCTTGCCTGGCTTCCTCGGCCTCTTCAGGTGTGAGGTGATGTACTGAGGATTCTACGGATGTAATAAATTCTTCAATAGGAATTCTTCTAGGCGCTACAGCAAAAGGTCTCAATTTTGCTGTAGCGCCTAGAAGAATTCCTATTGAAGAACTTATTACATCCGTAGAATCCTCAATACATCACCTCACACCTGAAGAGGCCGAGGAAGCCAGGCAAGAATGTTCCCGAGTTCTCAAGACAGCTAAGCCACCTAACACCAACTTAAAACAAGGCGAAAGCCGGGCACTTAAAGATCTAAGGGACAATTCTGATATTATCGTTCTCCCCGCTGACAAGGGTAACGCGACAGTGGTATTGGATAAGGTTGATTATGATTCCAAGATCTCGTCTTTGTTATCAGATCCTGTATATAGGATTAATAGTCGTGATCCTACTACTCGCTACTCAAATGTCACCGTCAAATTGATCAAGCAATCATCTATTCCAGCGGATGCAGCGAAGACTCTCCTTCCAGGGGATGCTATTCCTCCGAGACTCTATGGTCTTCCTAAAATACATAAGGAAGATGTTCCTCTTAGACCTATTGTTAGTACGATTGGTTCTCCTACATATGCCCTTTCCAAATACTTAGGTAGACTACTTCAGCCGCTTCTGGGTAACACGCCTTCGTACATTAAGGATTCCACACACTTCGTGGAAAAGTTAAAAGCTATAACACTTCAGCCGGGTGATATTCTAGTGAGTCTCGACGTGGTGTCTCTGTTTACGAGAGTACCTATTGATGGTGTTATGTCTCTCATTAATGGCCTTTTTCCTGAAGACATCACAAGACTTTTTTATCACTGCATGACCTCCTCCTACTTTCTATGGAATGGGAATTTTTATGAGCAGACTGATGGTGTGGCCATGGGTAGTCCTCTCTCTCCTGTTGTGGCTAATTTCTTCATGGAGAACTTTGAAGAGAAAGCTTTGTCGTCGGCTCCTTTCAAACCGAAGATCTGGTGGCGTTATGTGGATGACACGTTCGTTGTTTGGACGGAAGGTGAGGAAAATCTTAGCCATTTCCTGGATCACCTTAATCTCCAGCACCCTTCTATTTGTTTCACCATGGAAAAGGAATCTGACGGCAAAATACCTTTTTTAGATGTTCTCGTCACCAAGAAAGAGGATGGATCTTTAGGACACAGCGTTTTTCGTAAGCCAACACACACCAATAGATATCTCCACGCAAGTTCTCACCATCACCCTGCCCAGAAACATGGTATCCTTACAACTCTAACTACCAGGGCTAGGAAGATTTGTGAAGTGTCTTCTTTACAAGAAGAAATTAACACCCTGCGAACCACCTTTGAGAGCAACGGTTATAGCAAGGCTTTGATTTCTACGGTTCTGAAACCAACAAATAATAATAGAACGTCAGTTGAGAAAAGAGATGTAAGAGGAACTGCTTACCTTCCGTACATACATAACACAACGGATCGTATTGCTAAAATCCTACGTCGATACAACATACGGACTGTATTTGGAACTTCTGTTAAGATTAGGCAACTCCTGCGACCAACTAAGGACAGTTTGCCTAAATTGCAACAACCGGGTATCTACAGAGTTCCCTGTACTTGTGGCAAGGTTTACATCGGGCAGACTTCGAGAACAATATGCACTCGCATTAAGGAACATAATAGATGTATCAGGCTCATTCAACCTGATAAATCAGCTGTTGCCGATCATGCTTTAATACCTGGCCATGATGTCATGTTCCAAGGGGTGGATGTTCTTGCCCGTAAAAAGCAATATCGTTCCAGAATCATCAGGGAGGCGGTTGAAATACGTAAACACCCAGATAATTTCAACCGCGACACCGGCTACAATCTCAGTGAATCCTGGCTACCTATTATCAGAACCCTGAGAAAGTAATTCACTGCTGCTTTCCGTTGTCCCTAACATGGGGCTATAATGGCGTCCATCTTTGGGCACCTTCTATATGTTCTTCGTTGCTTTCTCTTAGCAACATTGTCGTATTCCAGATTATTCCTGACGATGAAAGACATGGTTTCTTTCGAAACGCGTCGAATTGCAATATAATAAAACACGGCATAAGCCCAAAATTCAACATTATGAATAATAACACGGGCTGTGAAAGTCTAAATGACAATATTCAATCGTTGTTTTATTTATTTGTATATTCAGTCAGAGCACAAAAAACGTAATAAAAAACCTTAATGGTCTTTGGAAATTTTGAAATAGTCTTCCGACTGCATTTTCCGTATAGGCCTAATTCAAACATAACCTAAAATATAGCCTATGTAAGTTCTCTCTCGGGAATGTATTCTTAGGTTCAATGCGCCTTCTAATATAGTAATGTATATTATTCTCGACTTCCAAATGCCGTCAGCCATAATATTATAATACATTGCACGTGTAACTCTTAAGCTTAAGTCTATGATTCACACTCGGTTGGTGGTTGTGAATGTATTAGTGATTATTTATGAAGCTTATAACTTATGTACATGGCTACTGACCTATAGCCTACTTAGTAGTAGGCAGATAAAATATTTATAATAGGCCTATTTTTATTTGTTTCAGTCATGGTTGCGACAGAGTAGTGTGATACCCTTCAACGAACTTCAAGGGTTGTGCAACATGAATCAATCATTCTGAAAAGCCATATACTCACATGTGCATGGTATATGCACTACACAGGAGTCACATATGCAAATTTTCAGAGAATACCAAAAATATCTCATAGCTCTCTTTTAGTTCTCGACATAAGTTACTGCGCCACTGAATGTCTGGGTGAATATAACTGATGTACTAATGTTGGGTAAGACAAAGTCATTGTTCGCTACTTGGTTAGATGACACGGTTTGGGCGAAGCCACTGGTTGCAATAAGTTATAAATATTGGTCGCAGCTATAGCCTACTTGTATTATTAATTCTGAATGAAAGTAGAAAGTGGCTTATACACCTGCATCGGACATGATTGTGACTGTATGCTGTGATGGCTGCGCTAGAATTAGTAGGACACAGGTAACGATATTTGTAGGCTATACATTATACGGTAATAGAAAACTAAAAATTTCATAGATCTCGTAGGCCTATACTACACAGCTTAGACATTCTTAAAATTCACGACACGTGAATAATTAAATAAAAGGCAAAACCATTGGTCTGGATAAAGATTATTGATGCTTGACTACCTCCACTGTGCATGACAAAAACCGGGGGTGTTATATATTAGCTAACGCGGCCCACGTTACCTCAATTTTTCATATTAAAGCATTGTTGTTGTTTCTTATGGCTAGCCCAGATTCCAATCCATCAGCTTTCCTGCATTCCAATAGAGTTGTGTGAGGTTTCCTGAAGTTCTAGCAGTCACATCAAGTTTGTTGCAATGTGGCAGGTGCCCCTTATCCATTTTATTTCCAGGTTCGTGACAAAGTGTGCATTTTTCAGATCTCAGGATGTTCCAAATAGGATCACGACTTATATAGATGGAATTCCAGCTGAGTCTGCCATTTTCGCTGTTAATTATGCACAAGTACAGTATTGCCAATCCCACACTTACGGGACTACTTTGTATAAGCACGGTACCATGAAACAAAATAGCGCCAAGTTTGAACCAGTTCGCAATGGATTGTGCAAGCTGTTTTTGTCTAGACCAGGGGTCTCCAAACTACGGCCCGGGGGCCACATCCGGCCCGCGGACAGATTTTGTCCGGCCCGCGGAGAGCTAGCATACTTGAAAACTCCTTTTAGAGAACATATTTTTTTATAGCAAATTAAATTTAGTTTACTGAAGTATTCTAATTTTATGTTGAATAATTATTAATATGACATCTACATTGATATGGTCATGGGCTAACTACTCATAACATTGTTGTAGGCTTATTGTTATTGTTTTTGTGATAAGTTGGATAAAGAAACGCAGAATTGTAATGAGTCAAGACATGTATAACATGCAGACATATGAAATACTAATGAGATTTATGTAATTGAGATTTTCCACTGACAATAGTTTGTAGTTGTGGACTAATTTTACTTTTACCAATTATTAAAAGAGATTTAAGATGCTCATCAGTTAATTTAGATCTGTAAACATTTTTTGTGTACTTCATTTTGGAGAAGGTCTTCTCACACAAATAAGTAGTACCAAAAACAGAAAACAGCCCACGAGCAAATTTATGCAAATTATCAAAATGTGTCAGTGGAAGACTCTTATAAAATTCCAACAAAAATGAGTTTTGATATTTGTTCTTAATTATATCACTGCACTGTAGTTCAATCATTTTCATTTGAAGTTCCGGGGCTAGGGTTTCAATGTCAGTATCAAAAGGATCCTGAAAAATCTTAATTTGATTCGCAAAGGCATCGAAGTCCGAGAAACGAGTATCAAAATTTATTTTCAAAGCACTCAAAGTTTCGATTGCAAAATCGATAGGAAACTCAGTCTCAGTGGTGTGGCTGAATATTTCACATGTTTTAAAATGTGAAAAACATTTACTTCGTAGTTGTGATTGAAACAGTATCAATTTCTTCCGGAATGATTTGATATTAGTGTATAAATCAGGAAGATGCTGGTTTTCTCCTTGCAATCTCAAATTCAGTTCGTTCACATGTTTTGTCAAATCAACATAGAATGCTAACTTCCACAGCCATGCGTTGTTTTGTAATTCAGTAAGAGGGAGATGCTTTTCATTCAAAAAAAAATTCGATCACTGCTCGAAGTTCAAAAAAGCGCTGAAGGACTTTCCCACAACTAAGCCAACGTACGGCAGTATGATAAGGTAAGTCATTTTCTCCAATCTCTTCAATAAATTGTCGGAATTGTCGGTGATTCAGCCCAAAAGATCTCATAAAATTAACAGTTGATATGACTGGTTTCAGAACTTCAGACATATCCAAACATTTTCCTCACAAAGACTGTTGATGAATGATACAATGTAAGACTAATGGTTTTGAACCACCGTCATTTTCTACAGCCTTTGACACAAGAGCGACCACTCCTTTATCTTTCCCACTCATGTTTTTGCCTCCATCAGTTGTAATACATTTAAAGTTTTTCCATCGAAGGTTCTTTTGATTAATGGCCATTTCAACTCCTTTAAAAATATCTGTACCAGTAGTTGTGCCATGAATACTATACATATCAAGAAGTTCTTCATGCACTTCATAGCTTTTATCTACTCCTCGAATATAAATCAACACCTGAGCAGTATCTGACACATCCGTTGACTCATCCAAGGCCAAAGAAAACCACTCAACATCTCCATTTTTGTCGAACAGTTGAGAGGATATATTTTCAGCGATGTTTTCTACCCTTCGAGCCACAGTGTTTGCTGACATACTGACAGTTTTTAATAAATTTACCTTTTCAGGGCACATTTCTTCGGCTGCTGCAATTATGCATTCTTTGATCATTTCTCCATCGGTGAATGGTTTTCCACGTTTTGCAATTTCAAGAGCCACACGAAAGCTGGCACGAGTTGCAGCCTCTTGTTCGGTTTTGAGTTTTGTAAATGAAGATTGCTGCGATTTCAATCCGCGCTTCATAGCTTCGAATTTTTCTGTCCGCAAACTTCCTGTATATTTTGAGTAATTTTGAAAATGTTTTGTTTCATAATGACGTTTAATGTTATATTCCTTGGGAACGGCTATGCTTTCATTGCAAATCAAACATAGCGCCTTGTTACTGGACTCAATTACGAAATACTGAATTTTCCACTCATCTTTGAATTTTCTGCATTCACTATCAATTTTTCGCTTCATTTCCATACTACTAAATCACACACAAAAGCAACAATTCAAATCAAAATACTGTTACAAAGATGTCTTAAACTTAAACACGCACAAACACGTTTTAAGGAGGTACGCACTATTTTATTTCACAACAGTGTCATAGGAACTGACTTGTGGTTGCGCAACTAGCCTTCTTATATATTCCAATTACTGCCATCTAGAAGTGAGTGGAAGACACCAGAACTCTCTCGAACCAACGAGATTACTCTGTACGTGCTATTAGCGCCATCTGTTAGCGATAGAAGGTACTACCTATTTCCGCTTGTGTCCACCAGATGTCGTGTCACGTTACTCCTCATGGCTCGTACTCTACGACTAATCTAGAAATTACAGATAATGACAGGAAAATTAATAATATGCAGTGTTGCCGTTTTGCGGACTTAAGTCTGATTTGCAGCCTTTTTTCAACGTTGCGTACTTTTTCGGACTTTTTTTTTTCATCAGTGGACTATTTCACTTTTTACCACCGGCAACAATGATAATATGGTTTTGGCCCTCGGAACTTACTGGAGTAATCAGTATGGCCCTAAGGCTGGAAAGTTTGGAGACCCCTGGTCTAGACCAATAATTGTTAATTCATTAGGCCATACAAACACCCCTGGATTTTGTCACGCACAGTGGGGGTAGACACGCATCAATAATTTTCATCCAAACCCATGGTTTGTGCCTAGACCAATAACTTTTAGGCAGTGAGGCGCTTGTTTTGGCGATTAGTTCGAAACATGAAATTCTTGCGATCAGCGTTCATTACAGTGGTAAATACTGTTCTACATACAAAACAAACCTAACCTGGGGCTTATGCCCAGACCTCCTTGCTTGTAGTGCAATCGGTAATTTTCGTCCAGACAGTCGTCTAACCAAGTAGCGACCAATGGTTTCGTCCAGTCAGTCGTCTAACCAAGAAGAGCTCGTTTATTTCTTTTTCTCACATAATTACAACATTACATGTGTCGTCTAATGTAGGCCTATTTAGTATCGGATATGTTGGTAACTAATGACGTCAATGTGATCGCTCACTGCGGCAGTTTCACATACCAAATATGCTGTCGAACATGGCTGCGGTTGTTAAATATATAATAAATAAAAACACATGTTTAAGTGATTTAGCACCTATATCCGGTGCAGAAGTGATCAAGGTTAGTAGTTACAATTGATAATGTCCCCCTCCCGCCAAAAGATGAAATAAGGTATGAAAATGATATATTATCAAAGTGAAAGCGAAAAGAAAAAAGAGTGATACATGGTACAGAATTAATCTGAAATTTCACTACAGTATATGTCGTTTTATAAAAGGGCATAGCGGGTGGGCTACAGACAGTGAAGGAGGAAACATCTATTAGGACATCACTTCCATAATTATTATTCATCATTACACAAGGTATTTAGGCTAATTTAAGTATTCTACTTGGTTGATCACTCCTGAAGTGTTACCTCTATTACGAATGTCGTTTTGCCTTGAACATTTTTGGTTGAAGGCAGGCTATTATTTTATTTTAGAATATGCACTGAAAATTTGATGTAATCAGAGTAACCGCAGCCTTCGTAAAGAGGTTTACGCAGGCCAGCATGTATCCCATTTTTGAACAGCTGACTGCGGTTGACTGTAGCGTTGGGGATCTGCACCACTCGCGCTGGCCAACAGCGGGGCGCACTTGAACTCGGTCAGTGATAACACTATGTATTGTATTCGTCATGATAATGCTATTATTATGATCATGTAGAAATGAGTGGAAGTGTAGAGGACGTACCCATTCGCGACAACGCTGCCTCAGTTCAATTCCCTCTCATATATTCCGCTCTCGCAATTTAAATATCTCAGCTCTCCACAGAAAATTGTTTTGTGTTGGTATCTTATAATTATAATTTTCAAGATACTCCTTCGATAAAGCTTGCCTTTCAACGCCTGTACTTAACTCGTCAATTTCTCAGTGAATTCATTGAATTTTCTACAAGTGGCTTTTAATGTGCCGGTTGATGAGAGGTCAGGAGACTATTCTACCAACCATCTCGCGTTATGCGGCTAGAATTTTTTGGCAGTTGGTCCAGGTTCAATTTCCAGCACTGCCAAGAAATTTTAATTTTGGTCTGAGGGATGGAACAAGGCACACTCAGCCTCATGAGGCGAAACTAAGAAAAGGAGGGTTCGATTCCTATCTTAAGCCATCTTGGAAGTGGTTTCCACGCTTCTACTCCTGGCAAATGCCGGGATGGTTCCTAAATTAAGGCCATGGCCACCTCGTTCCCAATCCTCATCTGAATAATAAATGCACACACTAATCCAGCCATGACAATAACGCAGGTTATCAGACAAATTCCACATGCCCAAGTACACAGATCTACATGACCATGATGTCACAAAGCCCCATAATCAACCAACTGCTGCTTTCTACCATTCCAAGACGAAATCTTCGAGTTGCCATTAGTCTAATGCCCCTAAAATCCACGACTAGTTCGAATGGTTTTAGGCCTAAGCATTGGATCAACCATCTTCTTGCATCTCAATAGGGATTTGCCAACAGGCTTTCAACAGCTTGTCTCAATTCTGCCTTCATATATGTACCAAGTAGGGTACATTTGTCACGTGGTGACTGTTTGTATAGGGTTTCTTGTATTCGTAAGCAGATCGAGGTAATTTCTTCGTGTCTTTATACATAAGTAATAAGTTTTACTCGTTGATGGAGTGTAAAATTAGTAAAAGCAACGTATATTGCTCAGTTTACGGCTGTAAGTCGATGCATAAAAGAGGGCTGCTGATATAAGTTTTCATCACTTTCCAAAAGATGTAAATAGCAATAGCCAAAAGGTGACGATACCAAATAAATACGGGCAACAGGAGCGGGTTGGACCACTCACCACTACACTCACTGACGACAGGACGGGTTGTTCACTGTTTCCGCCGAGCCAAGCCGTACCAAGGCAGCTAGGCCTACACCAGCCGACTACAGCCAAGCTTCATCAGTCAGGTATCCTTCCCCCTCCCTAGTTCATTTCCAATTACCCTACCAACCGCCATCACCTCGCTCTGCGATATCCGAGCCATTCCACTACGAGTCATATAGGCCTAATTTGACTTCGCAGGGTAAATATCTACTCTGCGAGAACCTGCTACCAGTCCGATATTCTACACCAAACCCACCAGCTAACCATCTAAATCAAGCAATTCCTGTGTCCCCCGAGCTTTAATACAAGTTAAACTCATCCCTTCGCCCTGCCAAGCAGCAAATAATTTCTACAGTCTATGGTACAGTGAGCAAACTCAAATATAGCTTTTAAAGTAACAGCGCCATGACTCGAACTGCTCAAAAACAGATACCAGCAGACAACCGATGCTTGATAATATGCAATTGACACATAAAATCCAGTGGAACACACAAATTAGAACACTTGTATCGCACAGTTATACATATATACAATTGAAAATAACACTGTCATTATTTTAGGGACCACATTTACTGATTATAACCGAAAAATAAAAAGTGTTCCATATCAAACGCATGTTATTGAGTATTTTTACCCTACTTATCCAGACCGACCACAGCACCCCAAGTGTTACTTTGAGTTGCCAATACATGCAAGAAATGAGTACGGTACTTATCAAAAATAAAGAAATAATAAGCTAATATGTACCCTACTATTATATTTCTCTCCTACTCCTAAATCCTTCTCTGAACACACATTTTAAAACAGAATGGTCTGCATTTTTGGACTAATTATAAAAATATAGCCTATAAGAAGAAATGAACATGCTCATCTTTAGCTCCCTGGAGAAAATAATTGAGTAAATATTAATGTTTCTGTTCTTATGCATTTTATGTGATGCTTTAAAAATCAATCTAGAAGAGATAATTTAAGTTAACTTCACTACCATAATACTGCTTAAGAGTTACTGTCGAGGACTGATGACCAAGATGTCCCTAACTTGAGCAAGGACTGCTTCACAACTTCATGTAAAATTTATATTCGTAAAAGAGCCTTTACTTAGTTAGGATCATTTGCGATATGTGTTACATGGATGTGTGTGCTGACTTTTTGGTGTTAAATGATGTAAGTTGGCAACACCAAATGTGGCGGCCATGTTGGTTTTCTAGTAACTTATTTAAGGTGTCCTGGACTATAGCAACTGTTTCCACAAGGCAGGATTTCGTGTTTTCCATGAAACTCCGGAAATCGAAGAAATGGAAGAAGAAAATGTTGACTGTGAAATTCTGAACGTCGACAGCTATGTTCAGAGTGACGACAACATTGTCATTTGCGACGATCGACGATATTTTCTATGTGAAGGAAAAGAATGATGAAGAAGAAGAAGAAGAGGGAGGAGGAAGATTTGGTACCAACCATACCAACCTTAAGAAGGGCATTGGAATCTACGGACACAGTTTGAAGCTTTATTTCAAGCTTTTCAGTAGACGAAACCGTCATGGAGACACTGTCAAAATTAGACGCTATAATGTACTCACTTGGACAGAAGTCTTTTAAGCGCCAGCTTAAATACAGTACATCAGTTGACCTGATACAGTTTGCAACTACGAAGTTACAAGATTATAAAATAGAAGTGTAATGGAAAATTAAATTTAAAAGGTTTTGGTAATTGATGTTTGTTTCTTACATTTATATATAACTAGCTGAAGTACCCGTGCTTTGCTATGGGTCATAAATAAATTAAAACGTGAAGGTGACAGTTAAAACAGGAGATAGGCAAGGTGCTGCGCGGAGGGAGAGTAAGGATGGAACATTTTGTCGAACTACACTGCTCGGCGTTGACCGTGTTCTATAGCACAAATTCAGGTTTTACTCGCTAACCGTAGGATACACGAAAAGTAATAAGGACCCTTCGGATAGAAAATTAAATTTTAAATCTCGTATCAGGATGTCTACAATAACCAACTAACAGATTTCCCTGACAATTTCCTGATTTTTCCAGGATAAATCAGAAAATTCCCTGAGTAACAGTAGCGGCCATAATAAATATAAAAAACAGAGTTTGTATTTAAAGAGCATTTCAAAAAGTGCTTGAACAATAACGTGTAGCATGACAAAGTTGGAAAAGAAAAAAAAAAAACAACTATATTTTGCCGATTTCTAAATTTTTCAAGCAGAAAAACTATTGTACTTGAGGATTGAAAGTAGCTCGTCAATAGTAATGCTCTCAAAATTCATACTGTTATACATTTATATACAAATACAGTGTCTACACATGTAATTTGTGTGCTCTATCTTGCAAGAAATGAGAGCTTACTGATTTAACGTCAGTTTGAACATACATCTACAACAATCATCACCAGAATATACTTTTCCCCCCATCAAAATTTAAATGCTTAATTTCCAATTATTCAAGGTTGGACCTTCTAAAATTAAAATTCCCTGAGTGTCATTTAAGTCCAGGATTTAAAAATTCCCTGTTTTCCAGAGTAGTAGACACCCTGAATATCCTGCATGATGACGTCCTCAATGTACCTCTCCCCAAGGACTGCAGGATTGTTGCTTACACAGATGACACTCTTCTTTTAATTGAAGCCGACGATGCCGATTTAAGCACTCAAGCTAACACATACTTTTTTTGACTAGGGTTTCAAAAACAAGCTGCAATTTAATCCACTGAAAACTAGGGCTATGGTTGTTACGAGAAGAAACCTGATAAAGTCACAACTTACGATGAACGGACAGGAAATCGCACTAGATGATCACTTTCATATCTGGGGGTCATACTGGACAAACATTTAACTTTCAGGCCACACAAACTTCTCCAGGCCATAGCTACTGCGTGCAAGTCGTCATGGGGATTAAGCCCAGAAGTACTCCGCCTTATATAGGCCTACTACACAACCTTTGTTTCGCCAATAGTGTATAGTATTGTGCTTCTTCATTTTGTTCTGCACTTGGAAAGCAGTGCGCCAAGGAAAAACTTCTGCAGATTCAGAGAGGAATCGTCCTTCGAATTTCCAGCGCCTATCGCACAATATCTACACAAGCAGCCCTTACCATCGCTGGAATAGAACCCCAGTTCTTTAGTGCCACAGGAACGGCCGAACTTGTGTTAATGAAGAAAAACATAACATCTCCTGCACAAATTCTTGAAACCGAATCTGTAAGTGGGATGTGCATTAATTGTCTATGAGAACAACAGCAAAGTGCTTTCAGCCCAATACAAATTGTCATCCAGCTGCTCAGTATTTCAAACCGAGCTATGGGCAATCAAGTCTGCTGTGGAGTGGTGTGAACACAACAGAAGTGCTCGGATACTGAGTGACTCACAGGCTGCTTTCATCACAATTAACGACAAGCACAATCTCAACCCAATTGCTGCTATATAGAGCACAGCAATGTCCCCACGCCTGTCTTTCCTGGATCCGAGGACACATTGGTTCTCCTGGAAATGAAAAGGCTGATATCCTTGCAAAAGCAGCCTCCTCATCCAACATAGAAATTACATACAATAAACCATAAGTCCAACCCCTCGTCCACGTCGTGGGAGACTGGCAACGGCGCAAAGTAGGGGATCGCCTGTCGGGGCGAAGTACAGTGGGGACTTCATGTGCCCCGGGACCGTTACGGTAGCTGTGAAGGTCCTACAGGAACCCTGAAAAGTGACGGCTAACGGGGTTCTGGTGAAGCTACGATAGGCCCAGCAAGCCAGTAGTGGATGAAACCAAATGCTTTCAAAAACGGAACGAGCCTCGGACATGATGGATTTAATAGACGACGACACGGCTGTACACACCGACTAAGATTTGGAACTTTAAACCTAAGAGCGCTGACGGGGAAGGTGGAGGAGATAGTGGATATGAAGGAAAGAAGGAAGTTGGATTTATTGGGATTGGCAGAAACAAAGTGGAAAGGGGAAGGAAGGAGAGAACTGAGAAAAGGCTAGACTGTACTGGAGTGGGAACAAAGAGGAATGGAGTGGGAGTAGTAGTACGAGATGGTTTAAAAGAAGAAGTGAGGAGAATAAGTCATAGGATGATGATGAAAGTGAAAGTAGCACTGAGGGGAGAGACCGTAGAAATAGTGCAAGTGTATGCTCCACAAGTAGGCTGCGCCTCTGTAGAGAAGGAGGAGTTTGAAGAGGAATTGCAGAAGCAGCTGGTAGGAAGAAATATGATTGTTATGGGGGATCTGAATGCCCATGTAGGAAGAGAAAGACAAGGTTATGAGAGTGTTCTAGGACCAGAGGGTTGGGGCGGAAGAAATGAGGAAGGAAAGAGACTGTTGGACTTCTGCCAGAGGAACTGCCTGCTAGTTGGGAACTCCTGGTTTAAGAAAAGAGAGAGCCACACAATCACATGGTACAGTGATGACTTGACCAGGAAGTCTGTGGTCGACTATATACTGTATGAGAAAGAACTAAATAAGAACGTCACGGACATCAAGGTTATACCATCGGAGAACCTGGATAGCGACCATCGATTGCTGGTAATGAACCTGAGAGGGAGTAAGGAGAAGAAAGGGACTGAGAACCAGGAAAGACGTATAAGGATATGGAAACTGAAAGAAGGGGATAGAAGGGTCGAGTACCTCGAAATGGTAAAGGAAGGAATTCCAACAGATGAAGAAAGAGGGGTGGAAGAGGAATGGGCTAGATTTAAGAAGACACTAGTAGGTGCAGCAGAAGCAGTATGTGGGAGGACAAGTAGTAAGAAGAGGTGGAAGGAAACACCATGGTGGAATGAGAAGACAAAAGATATAGTAAGGGAAAAGAATAGAGCCTTTAGGAGGTGGTATCAAAATAGGACGGTAGAGACAAGGGAAGAGTACCAGGAAAGAAAGAAGGAGGCGAAGAGAGTAGTGGCTGAGGAGAGAAGAAAGTGGATGGAAGAGTGGACAAAGATGATGAAGGAGGATAGTGAAGGTACAAAAAAGGTCCTGTATGGGATGGTAAAAAATAAGAGGCGGAAGGATCCTACGGATTATGTTAGAATGGTGAACAAAAGGGGACAAGAGATAGAAAATAGGGAAGAACTGAAGAAAATGTGGAAAGAATATTTTGAAGAACATCTGAACCGAAATGGAAAAGATGGTGAGGAGGAAGAAATCGGGGAAGAGGAAGATGAACTGCAAACAGAAAAGGACTTAACATGGAAAGAAGTGGAAGATGCAGTGAACAAGATGAAAGGAGGGAAGGCAGCGGGTGTGGATGAGTTGAGTGTGGAGATGGTGAGAGCGGCAGGAGAGGTGGGGATACAGTGGTTGTACTGAGTGATGAGGACAGCATGGAAGGAAAGGAAGACCCCAGAGGACTGGAAAAAAGGAATAATTGTCCCGATCTTCAAGAAAGGTAGTAGAACAGATTGCAGAAACTATCGGGGAATAACACTGATGAGTCATTGTGCAAAGATCTTCGAGAAAGTTTTGGAAAAGAGAATTAGGACAAGGATAGAAGGCGGGATGAGGGAAGAACATGGCTTCAGAGCAGGAAGGTCGACAGTGGATTTGATTTTTGCTGTAAGGCAGTTACAAGAACAGCACTACGAGTATGGAACAGATCTACTGATGGCCTTCCTGGACATTGAGAAAGCATATGACAAGTGTATGCAGAAACAAAGTATGGAAGTCCCTGGAGGATAGAGGAGTAGAGAAATGGACTATAAAGAGGATAAAGGAGATGTACAAGGGAAGCGTGAGCTGTGTGAAAGTGGGAGGAGAGAGATCAGACTGGTTGGAACAGAGAAACGGCCTGAAACAAGGAAGTGCACTGTCACCGTTACTTTTCATTGTGGTGATGGATGACGTAATGACCCGAGTGGCACAAGTAATTGGGGAAGGAAAGATGAAAGCAATGGTGTTTGCAGATGATTTGGGGAAACAAGGAGGAGGAGGTACATGAACAGTTGGACGTGTGGGAAGGAATAATACAAGGATATGGGATGAAATTAAGCATAAATAAGAGTGAGATGGTGATCACAACAAGGAAGAAGGAAAGAACCACAACGGGAATTACAATTGGTGGGGAACAGCTGAAGAAAGAGGAGAGTTTCAAGAATCTGGGAAGCCTGATACAACATAATGGAAGAAACGATAGAGAAATAAATGAGCGGGGGAGGCAGGCAGAAGCATTTCGGAGGAGTGCGAGAAGCATGTTATGGAGCAAGGATGTCCCTCAGAACAGCAAAAAGATCATATATCGGGCGTACTATGTCCCTATCCTGACGTATGCCTCGGAGACCTGGGTTATGAAAGGAAGGGAGAAGAGCAAAATACAGACCAGTGAGATGAGGATCTTGAGAAGCAGTATTGGAGCTACAAAGATGGACAGAATAAGGAATGAGAGGACCAGAGAATTAATGAAGGAGGAACCATTACAGGATGGTATAGAGAAATCTAGACTTAGATGGTATGGACATGTAAAACGAATGGAGGAGAAGAGAATACCCAGGTGAGTACACGAGACGAAGTGGGAAGGAAAGAGACCGAGAGACAGGTGGCTGAAGGGGGTGGAAGAAAGCGTGAAGAAGAGAGGAGAAGACTGGACAAGGGTGGAGGCTGAGAGATGGTGGGAAGACAGAAGACATTGGGAGAGGCTTGTGTTCCAAACAGAAACGGCCAGTGGCTGGAAACTGTGCAAGATGATGATGATGAAACCACCCTTAAGTTATGTCAAAGCCCAAATAAAAAAACATCTAATAAGACAGTTGAACAACCTCTGGGTATCCAGTACAAAAGGGTCTGTCACAAGAGAATTATTTTCCCCCCGACATATATAGCCGACTCCAGCGCAAAACATTAGTGCCCAAATTCATCCTTATACAGTTTCCCTCTGGTCATGGAAAGTTTAAGTGTTACTTTGAATGTTTTAAAATTAACATTGCAGGTGATTACTTGTGCTTTGGTGGATCTTCTCAAACAGTTGACCATTTACTCTTCGACTGTGCCATGTTTAGCAGGACAAGATTCGAACTTGAGTGTCATCTTAACAATAGTAATATGGAACTTTATTATTTCACCTGTTCAAGAAATCCTGCTGTTGCAAACAGTTCCTTAAGTTCATTCACAACATCTACAATAATCTAGTTTCATAATTTTGTGTTAAGAACCAATAATTAACTGATCAAAACTATAACCCTAAAACACCTGTGTACAATAAGGTTCAAACTGTTGGGATATTCAATATATAAATATTTACCGACCTAAATTTTAAACGATTTTTTCATTATAATTCTATGCGATAATACAGTAGCCTATTTATTTGTTGTGTATTTTGTCTTATTTAAAAGAAAATAGAATACCAAGACAGGTGCTGGAGGCCAAGTACAAGGGTAAGAGAGCAAGGGGAAGACCTAGAACAAGGTGGATCGATTCAGTGAAGAACAGCGTGAGAAAAAGGAATCTGGACTGGGACAAGATCGTGGAAGAAGAATTGTGGAAGGAAAGAGGAAAGTGGAGAAGTGCCATAAATACCCCGACCCGGCAGGAGCTGGATAAGGGGAAATGATGATGATGATGATAAACACGACCCTTTGTAAAACAGAAGCCTGTGAAAACAGAAAAATCCGTAACGATTGCGTTCCGCTTTAGGCAGGGTTTACTGTATAAACAGGTGTTTATTACGGGCGTAAGCTTCATTAATACACACGGTATGTTAATAAGACTATTGAACACATTTTCTGTCATGGTTAATGTTTTTGCTTCATACTATGGAAACCTAAGATAGAAGAACCTAACATACAAATAAACATACCAAAATTATGATAATTTACTCCTTAATTGTACTTACAAACAACCAGTTATAGTAATAATTTTATATTTTGGTCATTGACCGTCAAAATTTCTTGCATTAAAAATTCGTAACACATTTTATCTAAAAGAAAGGAAATTCATGTTTTTCACGACCGTTTGAATAGCAAATACTATTAGGCTGCGTTCAGGACATGAAGTACGAAAGAAAAGAAAATGTAGCTTTTAGTAATATCTAGCATAAATCCAAGAAATTCATGTTTAACGAATAATTTTGCATTTATCGCCAACTCAGAATTGCTAAAACTCACTTGCACAAGTCATAAAACATGAAGGCAACATACCTACGAAGTTTCAACTAATTTTGCATTTATCCTAAATGCTAAATACCACAAACTCTTAGTGATTAAGTTCTGCTTATATTAATGAAGTCTTAGCAAATCAAATCGTGTAGCATAATGCACTAAAATAAAGTGTGATTTGGATGGTGGAGCCAAGTAGTATTCTCTACCATAAGAACAAAATGTTAAAATAATGGCAAATAACCACTTACCCCTAATTTTATATATGCATTGCCAATACGTGTGAAAGCCTTAGCTATCAGTTTGAAGTCCGCTCGATTTTCTCTACCAACTTCTATAGCCTTCTGACACTGTTCTATGCATTTGGTATATTCTTTCTGTTCGAAAAGCACAGCTGAAAAAGACAAAAACCACTATAACATTAATCAATTATTCAACTAATACGCCAAATCAATACTCAATTTTTATATAATTCTATATAAATAGGACATGATTCGGCCTTCAATGAGGCCATCTTCAGCTAAACTAGAAATCAATTAAGAATTAAGTTAAACTATTATAAAAGTACTTAAATCTAATAACAAAATAAATATTAATGTTAAAATTGAATAAAATGAATCACTATTAAAATGGATATCCTTACAAATTAAATAAAATGAAAATAAAATACTTGTAATTTTTCTTCAAAATGTAGTTAAAAACGAGAAAATATTGGTGAATGTAAACAAATATTGAAAAATCAAAATCCACAGCCTGCTTCCAGTCTCCGACCGGGTCAGGAATGGAATGAATGAAGCCCCCATCTAGCGGCGAGGATATGAACTGTGCCGGCTGCCGAGGCCTGACGCACTCCTCTGGGGCAATGATTAAATGAATGACAGATGAAATGAAATGATAGTGGAGAGTGTTGCTGGAATGAAATTTTGACAGGGAAAACCGGAGTACCCGGAGAAAAACCTGTCTGCCTCCGTTTTGTCCAGCACAGATCTCACATGGAGTGACCGGGATTTGAACCACGGACCCAGCGGTGAGAGGCCGGCGTGCTGCCGCCTAAGCCACGGAGGCTTCAAACAAATATTAAACTATATAAAAATTCTTATCAAAATAATACACTAAAAATAATTTAAAAATAAAGTTCTATAACCAATAATTAATATAGATCATTGAAATTGAATAAGCACAAGGTTAAAATACTGAGGATTCTAAACAAACTCTGCTCCGTAGAAGACTTGGTCACGGCAAATTAAAAGGCCATTAAGATAGCTGGATTCTGAGCATCACAGGTGCGATATGCAGTTTGGGACAAAAACCAATGTTGACCAAGTAGACTGCTCACACCAGCTCAACACTTAGGATATTTGATAACTGCCTGATCATGGCAGACATTTGATTTACACTTAGGGTTACCAACTGAAAATTTCCAAATGCAGAACATTGCTCAGCAAAAATCAGGACATTTAAGAAAAATGCCTGACAAGTTCAATCTATAACAAAATGATTCATATACAGGGCACCCGAGAATGTTCTCCGCAGTGGGTACGTGCAGCTGTGAGTGGTTGAGTCATGCGTTTTAGTTGGCTGCACTGCACTGTGTCCTTCAAAGCGGGACTTCCCCGGGTGAGCTGTCTGTGTGTCTTCAGCGTGTATTAGTCAGCGAGCGTTCAGATAGATTATTATTGGAAGAGTGCAACAGCATACAGGCGGTAATGTTTACTCCTGAAAAGAGAGTTTTTTTGGTGGAATAAGTTTTTCGGGAAGGCGATCGGTTTACAGAAAATATAAAATTAAGATTTCAGGCGCGGTTTCCTAATTCAAAGAGTCCAAACCGAGATACCGTTCAGGATTTGGTAAGTAAATTTCGTGTGACTGGCTCAGTGTACGATGTACCGGGAACAGGCAGGCCTACGCTTTTAACAGACGAAAACATTGATGAAATCTCCGATATAATGCTGCGTAGTCCAAGTAAATCAACAAGAAAATTAGCTCAACAAACAGGAATCTCTAAGTCGACAGCACATAAAGCTGTAAGAGAAAAGCTTCAGTTGTTCCCTTATAGTGGGCGATGTATGGAAGATAAGACATATGCTCTCGCGGACTTTTTTGTAGAACTTTTATGCTGAACAATTCTTACACTCATAGTATTTAGATATTTTTAACGGTTTGCCCAGCGTAAGCTTACAAAGCGCTCGGACGCCAGGTTTTTTTTATCGACTTTTCCACTAAAATAGTTACTGCTCGGCTTCCTTTGATCATAAATTATTTTCTACAGAAATCATACTCGATATATCCTTTACAGAATGGTGAAAACCGCATCAAAATCCATCCAGTGGTTCTCAAGTTTACCTATAACATCCAAGAATCGGGGACTTAGTTTTGTACTAAGTAGAGATAGAGGTGATGCAAGCGGCAGCCGTGCTACCAACGTAACTGCTGTAGCTAGCTCTCGCAGACGCATGTAGGCGCTGCGGTGAACATTCCCGGACTCGCTCTATTACACATTCCTTTTTACAAAACAAAATACCTTACTTGTAACCAAAATTATTTGGTTACAGAGCCCACCCTCACGTTTTAGCCTTGTCATAGTACAGTGGAATCTCGTTAGCACGTTCTCGGTTACGGCGTTTTCCCGTTCAAAGCGATTATTTTCTCAAGTCCCAGTCCCAATTCTACAAAATACATGTTGATATATCCCCTTAATACGTTCTCTATTCCCGCTTATGACTAATAAAATTTCTGTTGTACTACTTGTAAGTGAACCGGATTTTATTCTTATTTTATTATAAAATTCGCCTTCTGGAAAAGACGACGCAATATTGCCTCATATTCTCCGATAGTTATTGACAGTGTAGATGATTTTATTGCGTTTGACGGCATAGAAGTGGCTATAGCCATGACGCAACACAGGTGACTTGTCTCTCTCCCGCTGCCCTTCACCCCCTCCCATATGTTTATTTCTCACGTAGGCGCATTATTGTCCTCTAGTTCTTAGTGTTCACGTCCAGTTACGACCTATTTTATTGCGTGCTTCATAATGGATAAGAAAGTGCGGCAGATAACTAATGATGAGAAGATGAAATACATTCGAGACGTGGACTGCAATCCTCACATGAAGCGTGTGGATATAGCGCGAAAGTGGAACATTCCTCCGTCAACACTGAACACTATTCTCGACAAAAGGAAGGAAATCGAACGTGCATTTGAAGAAAGGGTGAGCGGCAAAAAGAAACGTGTGCGAGAGGGACAGTTTCCTGAACTAGAAAGCGCTTTATTGAAGTGGTTCAAGCAAGCCCGTGCTTCAAACATACCAATCGACGAGACCATAGTTCGAGCATAGGCCTGTCAATTAGCAACGCAGATGGGCATCACTGATTTCAAAGCTTCGAATGGGTGGATCGAAAGATTCAAGAATCGGCACCAGCTGGTTCACAGATGTGTGTGAGGCGAGGCTGCTAGCGTCAATACAGACACAGTAGAAGCTTGGAAAAGTACGACACTTCCTCAGCTTCTCGAAAAGTACAGTCCTCGTGATGTATTCAAACGCGGACGAAACAGGCTTGTTTTTTCACCTCTTACCTGACAAAACGCTTGCATTTAAAGGCGAAAAATGTCATGGGGGGAAAGTTGAACAAAGAGAGACTGACAGTCCTGTTGAGCTGCAATGAAAGTGGAACAGAAAAGTTGGTTCCACTGGTAATAGGAAAAGCGAGGAGTCCACGCTGCTTTAAAAATGTGCGAACATTTCCTTGCAAGTACACATCCAACGCGAATGCCTGGGCAACTACGACAATATTTGAACAATATTTACGGACGCTGGATGCAAAAATGGGTACTCGGAACAGGAAAATCTTGTTCGTTGACCAATGTGCAGCACATCCCACTGACACGGCTTATCTCCGGAACATGAAAGTTGTTTTCTTCCCGGCTAACTGCACTAGTCACCTGCAGCCGCTTGATCAGGGCATCATCAGATGCGCGAAACAAAAATACAGGAAGCGGCTGGCTTAACTTCAAACCACAACAAGGAAAATAAGGGTACTGGAAGCAATGCATTTTGTAAAGTCTGCCTGGGATTCAGTTGAACCGAACACCATCAAGCATTGTTTTAACACAGCTGGTTTCTGTCGTGTTGTTGCAGATGACGTCATGCCTGTGGATGGAAACCCCGCGACGACTGATGAATGGCGACAGTTAGCGGGCTAAGACGACAACATAAGCTTCGATGCTTATATAGACTGTGATGAAAGTGTTGTGGTATGTCAGTCTATGAAGAATGATGAAATTCTTGAGCAGCAGACAGCAGATAAAACACGAGAAGAAAGTGAAGAAGAGGACGAACCAGAACCCACACCAGTGTCTACACTTTCAAAAGCTTTAGAAGCAATGGACACAGTGCGATCATATGTCACAAGTTTTGTGGTTGATGATGATGATGACATGGCTTTAATGACGAAAATGGCTCGATCTTGGCCGCCGGTTGGCGCGTGGTATCCAGCCGTATTTCCACGTTCTTGCTGCGGTAGACGTGAGCTCCGAGCTAATTGGGTGTTTTATAAAGCTACGGTGTACTGTATATCATATTGTATAGTGTACAGGTTCAGTAAACAATAAAAATAGACATGAAAGTCTTTATTTCCTTACTGAAGCTAAATTAACCGGAGTAACCGGAAACTTCATAAGGAGAAGGCGATTGTGTTTGGAAGCGGACGGGGAACATTTTCAGCATCTACTGTAAATCATGGCCAGTAAAACTGCATGGTAGGCTACTGATTTTAAGCACCGTATTCTGCCGATGGCCTACATATGCGTGAGTGGGTGCTGGCAACAGAGCCGTCACTGGCGGAGCGCGAGAATGTCCTTGCTAAGCAAATATAAAGACCCTGTATTATACTGTAGTGTAGAGGTACAGCAATTCATTTTTATGTTATTTATTCCGTGTAAGTTACTGATAACCTATGTTTATGTCGTGACTGTAGTAGTGCATACAGTCACTTACTAAGGTCGGCGATTTAAAGTCCATATATACGCCGCGTTCTTTCTTATACGTTGTAAATGCATTATGGCGTTTTTCGTTAGTACGTTTTCCCGCATACGACGTCCAAATTTTTCAGTCCCTTGAAAAACGTACTAACGAGATTCCACTGTATACGCCGCGTTCTTTCTTATACGTTGTAAATGCAGTATGGCATATTTCGGTAGTACGTTTTCCCGCATATGACGTCAAATTTTTCAGTCCCTTGAAAAACGTACTAACGAGATTCCACTGTATTATATTTAGTTCTTAGGCTAGAAGCATGGCTACCTCATGCTGGACTGCTGCAGGGAGTTTAGTGCTGTGAGCTAACTAGATACTCACCAGCAATGTTGTTGAGAAACGTGATATCGGTTCCATCAAGTTCTATTGCTTTTTTGTAATGCACTAAAGCCTCTTCAAAATTCTTCTTCTTATATGCTTCATTGCCCAATTCCTTCTCCTTGCGAGCCTGGGGAGTAAAAAAAAAATATAAGAACAATATTATATGCTCTTTCTTTTTAATACAGCAAGTCCCTTTAAAAACTTCCATACAAAATATTAGAAACAAGCATATCTAATCACAGCTTTCCATCATCTTATGACGCACAGCTTTTAGTGTAATAGTTATTATTTCTGTATCTTAAGAGCTAATCATAAGTCCAGCACCAGAACAACTTTTTTGAAGGCAAGTTTTCTCTACAGAATGACTTAGGAAACTTGCCAGCAAGTTGTGATACTGGACGTACACTAGCCTAGCTCTTAGGTAGACATTTTACCTTTAATTTCTCTGGAGGCAGATCTTCATCCATTTTCTCCTGTTTTTTGTTTGTTTGTGGGGGTGGTTGACGTTTGGGAGTTTCTTTCGGGGTGGGAATAGATTCAGTCTCCATTTCTTCATCTTGTGATGGATCTATGTTCAGACCCAGTAACACGCTCAATGTTGTCAGAATTCGAGTGTCATTAAGATGCGTTCTGAAACATCAAATTATTACAGTAGTAATTATTTTTCTCTCACCCAAACGAAAATTCACTCAAAGCACCTACTGCATGACTCATATTGACACATTCTCAGAGGCTTATAAAGATTAAATACCAACAGCTAGTTTTCATGAGCAGCTGTGAAAGTATTGTTTATCAAGCAGGCTCATTTTAATACACAAACTGGTGATACAAAAAAAAAGTGGAATGCTTAAAAATAATTACTAGGCAATTCTCAAAGTAATGATTGTTAGAATTACTACAGAAGCCATCAAGAGTAAGTTCTATGTTAACTATATGCTCAACAACACTATTCCATGAAACAAGAGTCCATATAAAATTTAACATCTCCAATTGGTTTATCTGTCTTCCAGTGCATTTTTATAACTGATGCTAGGCTGGCACGAGGTATCCTTGTGCAAGTTTCCGCCAATAGCAGCCAGGCCTGTTTTCACATTGGCAAACTGAGGCTAGCATAGCTTAGTACGGCGGCTTGTTGAATCTAGTCATTCCGAGGCCACCTCGCGGAATCGATGGGTCCATACAAGTTTCACCCCCTGAACTGGCGCCGAGCACGATCGCTGTTTAAGTGGCGTAGGCCGCTCTCGTAGCGCGAGTCATAGCCTGCAGGCAGGGAGACTCCTTTCTCCTGACAAGGCCACGCCAGGTTATAAGCTCTCGATATGTGCAACCGACCGGAACACAAATACGAATGTGCTAAGTGGTTATATCCCTCAGGCACAGAGACAAGATTGCTATCTCCTGACAACTTGTCAGGTTATAAGCTCGCGGTAACGTGTACAAATATGATGATGATAATTGTTGTTTTAAGGGGCCTAACATCGAGGTTATCGGCCCCTAATGAAATGAAATGGCGTGAAATGAAAGGATGTAGATAAAAACAACTCACTGCCATGGATGAAACGAAAATGGTGTTTATAAAACCTACAGTGAGCCCCAAAAATTATGCCTTATTTGAATAAAAAGAATAAAAGGCGGATGGTAAAAAAAGGATAAAACAAATAAGGCATAGTGAACAATAAAATAGATGAACACAATAAAAAAAACATAAAACAGATTTAACCTTAGTTAAAAGTCGTAACTACACATTAAAACTTAAAAAAGTAACCACTCTCCCTCATGAACCGGATGACTAGGTCAGCTGACTGCCCCTCATCACTGAGAATAAGGGAGAGGGTATTAGGCAGTTTAAGAGTCCTTCGCAGATCGGCCAGATCCACACACTCCAAGAGAGGGGGTGCCACGGTTAGGTGGGCGCCGCAAGTACACACAGGAGGATCTTCTCTCTTTAGCAAGTGGGAATGCGTAGCAATCCCATGGCCGATCCGGAGTCGACAGAGTACCACAGCTTCCTTCCGGAGAGATCGGAAGGAAGATTTCCACACCTTCGTTGTCTCCTTGATGCCTCTCAGTTTGTTGGGTGGAGGCGTGGCACGCCATGCTTCCTCCCAATGCGACAGGATCAAATGCCGCAACTGAGAGCGCACATCACTAGCAGGCACCTTATACGGTAGCGAGGGCAGTGCGCCTGCCTCTCTCGCCGCCTGATCAGCAAGCTCGTTTCCCGCAATACCCATGTGGCTAGGAAGCCACACAACGGTCACCCCGGTTCCAGCGTTACGCGAACTGACGAGCAGGTCGTGCACACGCTGGACCAATGGGTGCTTCGGGAAACACACATCGATCGCTTGCAGCGCACTCAGAGAGTCAGTACACACAAGAAAGTGCTGGTGATCGTCTGATAAAGTGTACCGCAGAGCCTCTAAGATGGCATAGAGCTCCGCTGTGTACACGCCACAGGCCTCGGGAAGTGAAAATAGAAACCGACGATCCTCAACTACAAATGCACAGCCTACTTTCTCGTTTACCCTCGAACCGTCCGTGAATAGAAGCCCTGATCCCGGATACCGGCTCACCACGGACTGGAACAGCCTCCGATGGACGGAGGAGTCCGTGTCAGACTTTAGGCCGGTGTGCAGATCCAGGATATCATGGCGAGAGACCATCCACGGAGGGGCCTTGCTAGGTACTCGGACGATACAGGAGACAGAAGGAAATCGGAACTGACGGTATATGCCATCCAAGCGAATCTCCGCCAGCCGAGTGGCTCGGGCGAGCGCATCATACAGCCGGCGATTCGGATTGGAAAACAAACATTGATAGCTTGGATGAAGTGGCATCTGTCGAATAGTTGCAGCATAGGTCAGCAGTACTTGTTGGCGCCTCAGGTGTAAAGGAGGTACGCCAGCCTCGGCGAGCAAGCTGACGACTGGGCTCGTCCGAAAGGCACCCGTCGCCAGCCACACACCGCCGTGGTGGACACTGTCCAGTGTCCAGCGTTCCACTCTCCGAATAGCTTGTTGTAACTGTCGTTCAGCGACCGCCATATTTTGCGCACTATAATGTAGAGCGAAGTCTTCTACATATAGCGACGGTACCACTGCTGGACCAGCAGCAGCGACTATACAGTTTATGGCAATCTCAAATAATGTTACGCTAAGCACCGATCGCTGTGGGACTCAGTTTTCCTGTATATGATATTGCGAATATGTCTCCCCTATTCGGACACGGAACAGGCGAAGGGACAGAAAATTCGCAATAAAAACCGGCAAGTTACCTCGGAATTTCCATTGATGCAGGGTAGAGAGGATGCCGTAACGCCAACTGGTGTCATAGGCCTTCTCGAGGTCAAAGAAAACAGCGACTAGGTGCTGTCTCCGGAGGAAAGCGTCCTGTATGGCAGTCTCCAGGCATACCAGATGGTCGTTGGTACACCGAGACGCCCTGAAACCACATTGGTATTCAGGCAGGAGTCCCCCTTTCTCCAGGACCCACACCAGGCGCCGATTGACCATCCTCTCAAAGAGCTTGCACAGACCGTTAGTGAGACAAATAGGTCTGTAACTCCCTGTCAAATTGGGATCCTTATCGGGCTTCAGGATAGGTATAATGATACCTTCCTGCCATTGCGCTGGAAACCCACCTTCCAACCAGATTCGGTTCAACACCCTGAGCTAATAACGAATGCTCTCATCGTTAAGGTGCTTAAGCATCTGGTTGTGAATATTATCCGGGCCGGGAGACGTGTCCCTGCAGAGCGCCAGCGCTCCGCGGAGTTCCCACTCCGCAAAAGGCACGTTGTACTCCTCCGAAGCGCGGGAAGCAAAATTAAGCTGGAAACGTTCCGCTTCGCGCTTCAGGGCCACGAAGGCAGGGTCATAGTTATCGGAACCGGATATATCCGCAAAATACGAGAAGAGATGGTTTGCAACGAGATAAGGATCGGTAACCAATTCATTATCAATGGAAATTCCTGGTACAGTAGAAGATGTCTGAATTCCCGAAATGCGTCTTAGTTTAGTCCACACTTGAGAGGAGGGGGTATGTGCCGTAATAGAACACGCATACCGTTCCCAGGATTGTTTCTTACTCTGGCGAATAAGAATCCGTGCCTTGGCACGAAATTTCTGAAACTCCACCAAATTGGCCATGGTTGGACGCCGACGGTAGTGCGTATGAGCTCGACGACGGTCTCTTATTGCCGCTGCAATATCCTCTGTCCACCAAGGGACGAGTTTGCGACGAGGAGTCCCAGAAAAGGATGGAATGGACTCTTCGGCGGCAGCAAGAAGCACATCGGTGATGTGCTGTACCTCGTCATAGACGCTCCGGCAACCAAGATCAACGAACACAGCTCGTTCTTGAAACGAGGGCCAATTTGCCCGCTTTAGCACCCAACGACTGGGGAACTCCACGGGCTTCTGGTTCAGAAGTGTAAGAACGATCGAGAAATGGTCACTGTCACAGAGGTCGTCTTGTACATACCAACCAAATAGGGGGACCAGCGCACGGCTACACACACAAGTCAATGTGTGAGTACGTGCCGTGCGCTAAGCTAAAATGTGTAGCTTCCCCTGTATTTAATAGGGTTAAATCCAACCCCTGAATTAAGCCCTCCACGTCCCTTCCTCTGGGGCAGGAAGATGGTGACCCCCATTGGGGGTGAGGCGAGTTGAAATCACCCACGATAAGGAAAGGGACTGGAAGTTGATCAACAAGATCAAAGACGTCATTAATATCAAGGGGCTGGTTCGGTGGAAGGTACATGTTACAAACAGTTGTCATAGCAGGCAAGGACATGCGAACTGCAATAGCTTCCAGAGGAGTGGCGAGCGGAAACTCTTCACTGTAGCAGTCAGAGCGAACGAAGGTACAAACGCCCCCGGAAGCCAGGGCGGCGTCTTGTCGCTCTTTAGAGTATAGTCTGAAACCTCTCAGAACAGTCTCGTGATCAGGTCTGAGGTTTGTTTCCTGTAGGCAGACTATACTCGCTGCGTATTGTGCAATGAGCTGACGGAGCTCTGTCAAATGCCTGTCATAACTGTTACAATTCCACTGTAACAGTGTCATACTGTGAACTTATAAACTAGGGAATAAGTTGGAGCAGCAAGCTACAACTTATCCTCTGGAGGATCTTCACCCTCTACGTTGACTATAATCTCCATGTCCTCAGGAGAGGTCGTGGAGTGAATCGACTCAGCGGAAGATTTCCTAGACGCAGTTCGGCGGTGGGGGGGATCTCCGTGGGGACCGAAACGTCCCCAGGCAAGGAAGCATCCGCAGGTGGTGGGGCGGATGGCTTCCCCTTTTTTGAAGAAAGGGAATGCGGAGTGCGGGGTCCCTTCTTCCCCGCCTCTTTAAGGTATATAGACGGGTCAGGAGCCAAATTCCTGACCCTGGTCGACGATGCCGCCTCCGCCGACCGTTTGGGTGGGGAGTAAGTCTTCAACTTCCTCCCCTGCTGGGCGGGCGGAGCAGCCTTCGCTCGCACAGCCTTCGTGGTGGCCGAAGGTGGAGTTGAAGTCACCTTCGGGCTTTTTGTCATAATCACAGGTGCTGGTTTCGGAACAGGAAACTCAGTTGCAGGTTTCACAGCTGGTACAAAAGATGAGGTAGACGGAACCAAATTGGGTATTATAACTCGAAAATCAATCGTAGGCGAAGGAGCAATCGCGGTATGGTACTTCTTGCGGGCTTCCTGGTAGGTGAGACCATCCAGGGTTTTGATCTCCTGGATTTTCTTCTCACTCAGGAAGACAGGGCAGTTCCTGTCCCGAGGAGAATGAAATCCAGGGCAATTAGTGTACTGATATGGTGTTGTGCACTCTTCCGCTTCGTGTGGTACCTTACCGCATGTTCCGCAGATTTCTGGGCTCGAGCATCGGGATAACATGTGCCCGAACTTCTGGCACTTATAACACCTCATTGGTGGAGGGATATAAGGCCGTACGTCACAACGGTTACTTGTTACCTCGACTTTCTCCGGGAGCACCGAAAGCTCAAAGGAAATAATAAAACCACCAGTATCCACGATTTGACCATTGACCTTGCGCGTAATGCGCCGGACATCAGTCACGTGACGGTGCTGCATATCCTCCTTGAGCTCCTCGTCAGTGTTCAGAATCAGGTCCCGGTGGAAAATAACTCCTCGGACCAGATTCAGGGACGCGTGCTTTTCCACTTTTACAGGTATTTCGCCAAAGTGGTCAGATTGCAAAAGTTGTTCAACTTGCTCACCAGTCCTAGTCTTGAGCAACAAGCTACCGTTCCTCATCTTATGTACTTTCTCAAGCTCACCATAGACACCTATGTGGCGAGAAAACAAAATACTCTTTACCAGCTTGAAATCACCCCCATCTGTTCTGGTAGCTACCAGAAACTTGGGGGTGTTAGCACCCAGATTTTCACGCACAGATTGTTCCCAGGGGGTTGATCCCCGTAGGGAATCAAATGTTAAAGACTTGGGTGTAGGACCACCCTGTTTGGGGATTTTTCTTTTAGAACCCATGGCCAGATCATACTCCCCGAATGCCACCGACATCCGATCATGGGCCGCCACAGTAGGCGCTACCCAGCCAGGGCAAGGCCCGCCTAGCTTGGAAGGCATTGCCCGGGGGTCCGATGTTTTACAATGCCGTATCGGCATGTACCCCTTGGCATATACTGGATTTTACAGCTCTGACATTCGGCTGTGCGGGGACCTGCGTAGTCAGACGGATACTACTGCACGGGTACATGGCACACCCACCTGTCGGCGCGGCCAAGACCGGAACAGGCTTTCGAGCGTAGTCGCAAGCGTAAGTGGCCCATCCCCTAACAGCGCGCACATATAGAAATTTTGGTTGCCAGACCCTGAAAGCAGTAACGGAAAGAAGTGTGATATAACCTAATGAGAGTTATACCGCACGGGTGTATGTCTTTTAGAGCTGACTGTCAAACCCTCGAAAGGGGACCGATCCGAGAAACCCTTTTAGTCGCCTTTTACGACTGGCAGGGATTACCGTGGATGTATTCGCTTCCTCCCACCCACTGGGGGTCCAATTCACAAACCAAGGCGGAGTCCTTAAAGTATAGCCAAGGTCCCCCCTTTGAGTCGCTTCTTACGACAAGCAGAGGATACCGGGGGTGTATTCTAAAACCCCCCACCCACAGGGGGTGTACAAATATGAACTTGCTATGCAATGAAATCTTATAAACAAATGTTTTGTGTTTGGAATGTGGAGTGTGACGAATATTCGAGGAAATACGGAAGCATAGATCGTGATACATCATACTTCAAAATTCCCTTACGCACAAAACGGCGGCATTCATGACGTCATGGACAACACTTAAGATTTAAACGATGCATATATGTCAAAAATTCCTGTGTTAAAGGCCTTACATACAAACACAAACCTAACTTGGGACTTACGCCCCAAGTAGTGGGATAGTAGTAATTTTTAACATTCCTAACTCACCACCAAACCTCGCACTTCGAACACATCTGACTGCAATCGCATGGAACGATGCACTGTTTGAAACCTCATTAAAAAAAATCGTGTCACTACAGTCCAATAAGGGTGTGGGTCTACAAAGCGACCGCTGCCCAACCATTTGGCCTGCAGATTATGGGGCGATGTGTGGTCAGCGTGACGGGTCCCTTCGGCCGTTAATCTTGGTCTCCGTGACTGGGACGCTACCTAACTGTCAGACAGCTACTAAATTGTCCTCACAATGCTGAGTGCAACCCGTTCCAGCCCTCACGCCAGTTTCTAAATTCCCTGATGGAGCCGGGAATCGAACCCAGGGCCTCCAAGTGCAAAGCAGGCATGCTACCCCCAACATCACGAGACCGGCTTTGAAACCTCATGCAGCTGAGTAATATGGTGACTATTCAAGCCACAACATCAAATATGTGAACATCAACGTTCACAAGTCGTAAGTGAAGCCATCGACTAAACTAAAACATTTTCCTCGACACATATACATTGCAGTCAATATACTTCAACCGCATACTCCACTTTTGAAAGGTAATCCCTTTTTGGAAAAATGGTACACCAAGAACACAAAATATACAGAATCAAAAAGTCTTCAACTCTCCCGGGATTGAGGAGAGAGATCTACCTTGATCATAACCTACTTTCTAAGTGCTAACCTTAAAATGCAATCCAGAAAACTTTGTGGAGTCCTTACAATGATTGCAAGCAAGAAAGTGAATGGAGAGCATTTTAAGCTCTTTGACAAGTTTTAAATATAGCTTAATACCTAACATATAGTAAACTCTTACCCCAAGCTGTTGGGATTATTTTGGAGCTCTTGAATTAACTTGACATACTCGGGATCATCCAAATACTGACGTGTCCGAGAATCTGTGCGTAATTTAACAAAGATATCCGGCGATCGGAAGGGATTTGCCATGCCTTTTTGTGCCGCCTGTTGGGCTTTCACTTCCTGTAGGCTCTCTCTGAGCTGAATATTACTGGGGTCCAGAGCTAGTCCTGCTTCGTATGCCTTCACCGATTCTTCAAGACGTCCCATATAGGCAAGCGCACTACCCTTCCTCGAGTAACCCTGTAAACAAAGTAAAGAATACAGTAATAATAATAATAATAATAATAATGTGTATATTAAAGCTTTCAGAGCCCGGATTATATAAATAATTCATGTTTTTTTGGGCTAATGCTGTGCGTATTTAGATTAGAACCATACGTTTCGGAGGCAAGGTTTCTCCGAAACGTATGGTTCTAATCTAAACACACACGGCATTAGCCCAAAAAACATGAATTATTTAAATAATAATAATGTATGTCTACCCCTTTATCATTCCCATTACCAAGTGGGTCGGGGGCGAGATCCGATGAATATCTGTGGTGGGTGGCTTTACGGCCGGATGCCCTTCCTGATGCCAAACTCATGAGAGGAGTTAATGAGATATGAAATGAATGAAGATGAATGAAACAAGGATGTGGAAGGAAGCAGCCGTGGCCTGTCGGTAGGTACCGTCCCAGCATTCGCCTGGAGTCGAAAATTGGGAAACCACGGAAAACCAATTCAAGGAAGACAGTAGGGCTCGAACCCACGTCTACCGAGTCCGCAGAGAGCTTGGTCCCATGGCCTAGCGCTGTACGTTAGCAAGCATAGCTACCGCTGTTGGTAATAATAATGTGTGTGTATAAACTGAAATTTTCAAGCATACCTTGTAAGTTATTGAATTACATTTGTTAACACTAGAGACCAAATCCTGGGGCAACGAAATTCAACACCTGTGGTACAGGTCGGGGAAAAAAATCTGGAGATGTAATGGACGTTAACTCCTCCGCCGACTATTACTCACCCGCCATCTCCCTTTTAGATCAAGACATACACTGCCGGCCAAAAGTTTCCGGACACTCTAAACAGCCGTGAAATCTCATTGTTGGTGCCAATACTGTCCCATAAGGTGATTAGCGATCAGTTGCTAGGTAACATTCTTGTGTGTTGGCCGTGTTGCAAGTAACAAATAAACCCACATTTGAAGGTTTGAAATCAACTATTGTGTTAAAATCTTCGTGGGAACTAGTAGAAAAGTAGTTTTTCAATGTACTTTATAATGTTACTAGCAGAAGTACCCGTTCTTCGAACGGTCTTTGGTATGAATAACCAGACGTTATCAATTCAGCTACTGTTGCAATGGTTAACGGTTTGTCATTCCTTCAAAAGTTTTATCAGAACGAAGTTAGTTTTCTGGGAATACCACACACACTGTTAATTTAAGGGCCTTAAAATGTGGTTTTCGAAGACCCTTTATAGTCCCCCGAATTTTGTGTCTCACATTGAGAAGCGCAACATATGCTTTGGTCGTCCTTCTAGAATAATTTTTATATTTCGCCTATTTTAGCATGTATTTTGAAACTTTTTTTTCCCTATACCCACCCTTCTATGAGAAGTACAGTGAAGAGTTATATAAATGATTAGTGTATTGACCCTCATGGATACCTACCTAATTTTACGAAGCTGCAAGCATCCGAACACGAGTTATAGGCGTACATAAAGATACACACACACAAATCCATGTTTTGCTTGCATCCGTCAAAAAACATACCGAAACGCGTAAAAGAAACAAAATTGAAACTTTAATAAACAAACAATCATATGTTTACAAATAGGTGTATTTATGCAAGAGCAAAGGCAGCTAGTGGCCATGAGGCAAACTAACTCTATTGACTACAATGTATCACCCAGATGTCCAAATATGGATATATCAACCACACAGTATCAAACAAATTCAAGGGGCAGATGACCTCGTAGTTCCACCCTTTAAAACAACAACAACTAACTCAAACAAAATCATCCTTACGATGTACCCGTTTGTTGACAAAAAGAATGATTAGTTAAAATATGCTCTCAAACTAAATTCACCTAACGTGTACTACCTGACGTGAAAATAAAATTGAATACCTCAAATTCCTAAAAAGCCGCAAAAATACTATTTCAATTCAGGAATTTTTGAAAATAATATTACTGTTTGGAGATATAATAGACCTTCTGTACAACATATCGCACGTCTAAGTCGGGTGAAAGAATTCTGGAGTGTCCCTTGACCCCCTTAAGCGCATTGACGAATTTTACAGTCTTAGGCCCGTTCTTACAATCTCCAGTAAAGTGACAGTAAACTCTAACTGACAGTTTGCTTTACGGTCGGAGTAAAGTCCCGGTAAACATTCGATCGATCTTACCATGTTCCGGTTAATGTTTACGGTAGGTTAGCAGATCTGTGCATTATTTTCAACAGTTGGTACATGTTTCTGACTCGATTTGCAGTTTTCTTGATATCTTTCAATAGTTGGCATGAATGGATCTGCGTCAGGGAGTAAATAATACATATATATATTATATTCCTTGATCTTGATCTGTCATCTTGGCGCAATCTGTTTGTTTTGGTACGTAGTTGTGAAGAGAATTATTTAATTATTTAATCAAGATATGGAAATGGAAGGACAATCTCCAAATGAGACAAATAAAGGCCTCAAGAGGAAAAGGCATACTAATTTCTCTTCGTCAGAGGAGGAAGTCCTCATTACGCTGGTGGAAGAGAAAAGGTGCATCATTGAAAATAAGAAGTCCGATGCTATTACGTGGGAGCAGAAATGCAAGGCATGGGAAGAAGTAGCCCAAACATTTGAGGCATTGACAGGCTGTAAAAGGCCTGTCAAAAATTTACGAGACAAGTATGAGAATATGAAAAAAAAAAAAAAAAAAAAAAAAAAAAAAAAAAAAAAAAAAACGAAGAAAGACCTGGCCGAGGAGAAAAAGTAAGTTTTTCTGACGGGTGGAGGAAGCAAAACTCCAACAAATAAAACAGCCCATGCTGAGAAATTAATTTCATTAATGGGAACATCGGCTGAGGGACTGTACAATCCATTTGATGGAGATAAAATAGGTAAGTTTCAAGATACAACAGTATTATTGTAGGCCTAGGGACTCTCGCAATTTAAAATTATTTTAAGGTTAGCTTGTAAATGTACCTACATTTCACATTCTCCTTAACTAATATAAGGCTGTGGGTTTTATTTTTCAGATGATTTGGTGCAATGCCCTATAATCATCGAAGAGATGGACAGTAACATGTTGGAGGTGATAGAGCAGCCTGAAACCACGAGTGTACAGGTACTGTTTAGATAGACCTTATAACTATGTCACATATGATTATGATTATTATTGTTTTAAGGAGCGGAATAGCGAGGTCATCTACCCTATTTATGACACAAAAATATATTTAAATACTATATTGAATATGTTGAATACGATGGTAGTTTTAATTTAATACCAAAACATACACTCTGGCTAATCCAGCAGTCTCATCAATAAGTAATCGCTAGGCCACATAAGGTGACTCGATAGTTCAGGGGCGTATATAAGCCCCCCCCCCCCCCCCCGAATTTTCGTCACATATTATTTGTCTATGAATTAAACATTAAAAACCAATATAATCATGTTACTAAGAGCCTCCATGGCTTAGGCGGCAGCACGCCGGCCTCTCACCGCTGGGTCCGTGGTTCAAATCCCGGTCACTCCATGTGAGATCTGTGCTGGACAAAACGGGAGGCAGGCAGGTTTTTCTCCGGGTACTCCGTTTTTTCCTGTCAAAATTTCATTCCAGCAACACTCTCCACTATCACTTCATTTCATCTGTCATTCATTTAATCATTGCCCCAGAGGAATGCGTCAGGCCTCGGCAGCCGGCACAGTTCATATCCTCGCCGCTAGATGGGGGCTTCATTCATTCCATTCCTGACCCGGTCGGAGACTGGAAGCAGGCTGTGGATTTCATTTCATTTCATAATCATGTTACTATAAGTGACGTATGGCAACGTTGCAAAGCAAGGCGGAGGTAGAGCCATGTAAGCGACGAGACAATCAGTTTGCTCTGATCTTATGTGTAAGAACATAACCTCTTATTACTTTCCAGTGCCTTCGCTCTTATGAACGAACCAAGAACAGCCCTTGAAGCGTGTGACAAAAGTTTTTCCTCTAACTTTTATACCCTTATCAAACTATTGGCAAATTTGCCTCTGTAGCTACTGGTACTGCCGAACGGAGTTTGAGTTGGTTGGTTGAAAACATACTTAAGAATAGTGATGGGAAGCGTGATGCAGAGCTCTCGATCCAGTCTGAGCAACCGATGCAGTCCGTGCCTTGTAATGCTATCTCGATGCTGTATGTGACGTCAGGCGTATATGGTTTCTCTCTCGAACTAGAGCTGGCAAGCGTGCTTCAGAGCTCTCGATGTATCGAGACGTCAGACGCTTGCTGTGTGCTGTTCCTCGCCTATAGTCTGTTTGCCTGCCGATCACTGTGCTAGCCACGATGGGTGAATGGTTATCGTGTCGGTCTACCAACTCCAAGCTTGCAGGTTTGCTCCTGGCCACGGTAAGGCCGGTATTACACTATCAAAGGAATTTTATAAAACTGTACTTTTATAAAAGTTATAAAAAGCAATCATCACACCAGTACACTACATCAAATAATTTATCATGGTTCAGCAAAATGTATGAAGGACAGTTCCTTGTTCACTGAACTACTGTATATTATGGTAGTTGAAATTCTGTGGTGGCAATACCGGTGTATACAAGAAACGGAAAGATAAAGTGAACGTCTATGGGTTAAACCATGAGTCACACGAGTAAAATCTTGGTGAACGAGCTGCAGTACGAAGACTTGAAAAATGACCATAATATTTAATTATTAATAATTATGATGTTCCAAACAACCACTGCCCGTGCAAATAAAATTGAAACATACGAAATAAAAAGTAAGCAATAAGTGGAATTCGATCCTTGGTCATATCGCACGGGAGTCGAACGCTCTAGCCCTTCCGCCAACGACCACTTGCTATTAGCGGTTTGTAGCATATTATATTATCAACCGGTAAAGATAAAATTCCTAATTACACTTGCTTGTAATACCATAAGTGAAATTGACGAATTACCTACAATACAAGTATTACAATATAAAATACACTGCTATTCATGGCTTATTTTAGCCTATTTAACTATTTAATTTTTCTTTATATTCTGAAATGTGCGTCCATTTTAGGCAGCGCTTATAGCCTCGGCTATTTTATCTACACTTTACATCTGTTATTTATGTTTTACATTGTATAATAGTACATTACGCAACTAGCCTATGATGGCAATAATTAAGACACGAGTATGTTTATAAAACAAGCGTATGTTGCTATCTCAAACACGTATTCGAGTGTCTTAATTACCATTACAGGCGAGTTGCATACGACTGTTTATGAAAAAATCCACAACCTGATTCCAGTCTCCGACCGGGTCAGGAATGGAATGAATGAAGCCCCCATCTAGCGGCGAGGATATGGACTGTGCCGGCTGCCGAGGCCTGACGCACTCCTCTGGGGCAATGATTAAACGAATGACAGATGAAATGAAATGATAGTGGAGAGTGTTGCTGGAATTAAATTTTGACAGGGAAAACCGGAGTACCCGGAGAAAAACCTGTCTGCCTCCGTTTTGTCCAGCACAGATCTCACATGGAGTGACCGGGATTTGAACCACGGACCCAGCGGTGAGAGGCCGACGTGCTGCCGCCTAAGCCACGGAGGCTTCACGACTGTTTATGTTCGGCGATAATTATTGTAACTATTTTATGTTCGAACATAAATATCCATAAATATCTGTCGAGATTTCACCAGTTTTATCTACTGAATAGAGCGCAGTAGCGATGCTATCGTTATCTAATTAGTCAAACAACTGTTTCTTGAGCTCTGATTGGTGGGAGAAACTGTTTTATAATGAAAAATAGTATTATAATGAGCCTCATTATATACAGTTTTCTGACATATAATAGTCAGGGTCGAACATAAAATTCATTATGTAACATTTCATGCATTTCACACTCTGATATGAGCATGTTTGTTGTGGTAATATTCCAGCTGTTATGATCCGCCATTTTGATTTGAATCTTTCATCAAAGATAGCATGGTGCTCATACATTTTATAAAATGAATTTTATAAAACCACCTTTTATAAATGATTTCCCCATTACACTGCCATATCTTTTATAAAAGGTATTTTATCAAAGATCGTTGACAAATTTCTTTGATAGTGTATTACCGGCCTTCCACCGCTGAGGTCTGATTCGAGCAGTGGCGGCCGGTAATAAGGTTGCAGTGTTGCACAACGACCAGATTAATTCATGAAAAACAATTAATTCCGTAATAATATTTTTAGTATAAAAGTTGTATGTTTCCTTCTATATGTATAGGAATTCATAATTATGTTCTTAAATAATTCAGGAAATCTTATAGTAAGTTACTGTGAACTGACAAAGAAAGCGAAGCGCGCCAGCCGTCTAGGAGCGCTCGTCCGTTTGGTCGTTGCCAGGCCCAAGCACCGACCAGATCTCAATAGTGAAGGGTATGGCAGAGATGCCAGACCGGGTAATCCCTATCCCAACAGTTAACACAGCTGGTCGTTGCCCGCTGACTGCAACCAGGAGCTGAGGCGCAGGCGCGGCCGGAGACATCCGAGATGCTTCGTCAATGTTGCGCGTGAACTTGTGACACTCGCAGTTCTCGCCCTCATATATAACTTACGTTGTTTTGTTCTCGTGAAAGTTTTCATTTAGACTAACTTATATTCCAATTTTAATCCGATGAAATTGTGATGTCTCTGAACTGCGGCATTCGTTATGAATGAGGTACATGCGTTTTACCGCGAATTTGAATACAGTTTTCTCCGATATCAAGCAATCTTTTACCCTATCACATCAAGGGTGCCCGCAGGAGGTACGGGGAGGGGGTGGGGTGGGGCAAGGAGGGGCCATGTCCCCACCCCCTGAAATCCCGAGAATATTTCGATTGTTCATTGTCACACCAGTTTATTTCATAAAGTGAAGTTACTGATGGTTAACTGATTTAGATGTAAGGATAATTTCACAGTTTTATTTAACCTAGTAACTTGGGATTATTTGAGAATATCTTCAGTTATTTAAAACATCGCCAAACTGGATTAACAATACTATTTTAATGAACTGCTTGATCTTTATTTTTGTCGATAGGCCTACATGGTGATACAACTACGTTTTGCCTGTTTAAAAAATGAACATTATGACGATGATTCACAAATAAAAGCGAACTCCTATGGACAAAAACTCTGAACTAGAAAAAAATCCTCCCATTTATGGCATAAAGACTATGCACTGAACGATTTAAGAGCAGCCAAATAATGAATGTCACTAAGCAAGTAAGAAATTAAACGAAAATTGCGGGGGGTGGGGGGTAAGTCTCAATATCACCTAGTGACATGTAGGCAACAAAATAAAAAATAATACATGCCCCCCTCCCTTAGAAAAAATCCTGCTGGTGCCCTTGAACCACCTTAATGAAAAAAGTGCAACACCCAGAACAATTATCCGCCAGCCGCTACTGGATTCGAGCATGACTTGAGATGCATCGAGAGCACTGACGTCAGTCTCCAGTATCTCGAACGAGACTTTTGCCCATCACTACTTAAGAAATTCTACTTCTGAATGTTTTACATACAAAAATACGATGTTGTAATGATAACTGTCTCACCATGTTAGCATCTGAGGTACAGACAGGCGATTGAACACCTGCACGTTTATTGCAAGGTCGAGTACAGTATGTACTATGCGGGCACTATCAATACTACAGCAGGGGGCTGTGGCACGCCACATGCTCGGCCAAACCCATTGCAGCAGCGGATAACAAAGCCGCCGCTCACCGTTCTTACTTTCTATGAAAGACCCTGTATTTGTTAAATACTAGGTAGTCGTACTTCATCAAATTATTTCAAGGCCTTACCCACTTTTTCCTTTTTTTTATTACAGTATATTAATGTTTCTTATTATATACATTTTGTTGTTCACAGGTGAACTCCTTGGGGGAGGCTTCGACTTCATGGTCGAGTTGGTCGCCAGCGCTGCTGAAGACACCTATAAGCAAACCCGTATCTTCTCAACGCGATGGGCAGATTGCAAAAAAAAAAAAAAAAAAAAAAAAAAAAAAAAAAAAAAAAAACCAAGGGTCATATATGGAGGAGCAGAGGGTGTTCTTCGCAGAAGAGAAGAGAGCGTGGGAGAGACACGAGTGGGAACGGGAGAAACACGAGTGGCAACAGGAACAACACGAGTGGGAACGGGAACAACACGCACTGAAAATGGACATACTCCAAGCTAAATTGGAAAAAAAACAGAAAAGAGTGATTGATTGATTGATTTATTTATGTAAGAACTGTGTAGGCCTATGCTAATAAAATAATTTAAATAAAATAAACTGTATTTATAATGTTCCTTTCATTATCCTGAATAAGGTTTTACAGACTCATGTGGCAAGTTAAAGATGTGAGAAGTATTCCTGAATGAGTGTGTCTCGTACCAGAGTGTGTGCATGTTGATCTCGAAGGGGTGGTAATTCTATATCGAATTCTTCAACAATTGGTCTCTCCAGAGGAGGTTCATCTTCACCTTGCTGTTGAGCAATGTTATGAAGTACCGCACAAGCAACAATAATGGCCAGTGTCGTGTCAACTTTTGTTCTGAGTCCCAGCGATAAGACAGGAAATCTCCTTTTCCAAACTCCAAAACAACGCTCCACTACATTTCGTGTACGGATGTGTGATGCGTTGTACAGATTTTCAGTCCTGTTTGAGGGGTTAACAAGTGGGGTCAACAAGTAGCTTCTGAGGGCATAAGCACTGTCTCCGAGAACTACGGAGTCTTTAAAATCCCCTCTCTCCAATCGAGCCCACAACCTGCTGTTCATAAATATATTGCTATCATGTGATGAGCCAGGCCAGCGAGCAACAATGTCATTAATGCAGAGATTCATGTCTGCCATAACCTGCACATTCATGGAAAAGTATCCTTTCCTATTCCTATAAATTTCAGCATCATTTCCACCGGGTGACTGAATTCGTACGTGCGTGCAATCCAGAGCACCCAGAACTTTAGGGAATCTTGCTACATGATAAAAAGAAAGTTTTCTTGCTTGCAATTCGCCTTCTGTCTCCGGAAGTCAGATATATTCTTCCGCAAGCCTTGCGATTGCCACACTCACTAGCTTCACTATCTCAGAAGCTACTGCTGTACTAACTCCAATGAAATCCCCAAGTGCAATCATCATACTTCCTGATGCATAAAATCGAAGAGTAAGTAGAAGTTGGTCCATTGGTAACACAGCATTATTTCTGGAGGAAGAAAGTTTTAGGTTAGGATCATTTATTGCAGCTAATAGCCATGTACTAAGTTTTAGGTTAGAGTGGGCGATTTATAAATTAAATATTAGATACAAACAGAAGCGTATCGCATTCTAGTACCATAATTATATGTATAATGTATTAATAAATATGGCCTACAGTAACTTTGAACTTATTACCTTTCGGTCCTATGACGTATCGCTGCATTTATACGACCAAGTACTATCCGAACTGAAAGCTTCGTCAAACGGAATCGTCTAAAAAAGTCTTGATCATCTAACTCCTCGTAATAATCACTTCGATTCTTATATACTTTTCGCCTCCTTCTTTGAACAGCATCAGCATTTACGAAACCCATAAAATTACGGATAATTCTAGGCATATTGACGATGTATGTGATCAGCTGGCGTCACAGAACAATGGCGGGCGTTGAGATCATAATAGAAAATCTGGCAGTAAAGCAGTTTACGGGAGGAGAATCCTCCGGTAAAGTTCACTGCCGGTTAAGGCTTACTTTACTGTCAGTTTGTCGCTAACCGGGTATTGTAAGAATCAAGTTCCAGTAAACTTGCCGTAAAAGTGCCAGTAAAGATTTAACCGGAGATTGTAAGAACGGGCCTTAGTTGGTTCCGTGATAACCTTATAGCCATTTGCAAACTTTCACAGAAATGTAATAAATGGAGTGGTATTGCTTCTTACAGAAAGAGATGGAAAGTTGGATGTCATCTCTTGAGATACTGTTGCCATGGTTACCGGCTTGCATTCCTTGATTAGTTTATTAAATGAAATTAGTTTTCAGGGATTATCTCAGAAACTGTGGGTTATAGAGCCTTAAAATTTAGTTTTCGGGGACACTTTACGGCCCCCGTGTTTTGTTTCCGACACCGAGGGGCTCAAAATGAGCTTTGTCTCGTCGTTGTGTGCCATTATATAATAATAATAATTGTATAATTATATAAGAAAGTTCTTTATGGGATGGTCAAAAGTAAGAGAAGAGGTCTGCGAGAGGATGTGGTAATGCTGGACAAAAACGGAAATGAGGTACACAACAAAGAGACACTCAAGACAGTGTGGAAAGAGTACTTTGAGGATTTGCTGAATCCAAATGGTCATAGGGAGGAAGACAAAGTATTGGAAGATGGAGAAGACAACACAGGAATGGAAAAGGACCTGACTTGGAGAGAACTGGAAATGGCTATAGACAAGATGAAAGGAGGAAGGGCACCAGGTGTGGATGAAGTGAGTGTTGAAATGGTGAAGGCAGCAGGGGAGGTTGGGAAACAGTGGCTGTACCGTGTGATGAGGGTGATATGGAAGGAGAAAAAGACCCCAGAAGATTGGAAGAAAGGATTAATTGTCCCAATATTTAAGAAAGGAAGCAGAAAGGAGTGCAGAAATTACAGGGGTGTCACACTCATACCTCACTGTGCCAAGATATATGAAAAGATATTAGAAAGTAGAATACGAGCTAAAGTGGAGAGAAAATTGAGAGAGGAACAGTATGGATTCAGACCTGGGAGATCAACAGTGGATCTCATATTTTCAGTGAGACAGCTCCAGGAACACCACTACGAATTTGGAGAGGATCTGTTGATGGCCTTCCTGGACATCGAAAAGGCCTATGATAGTGTGTGTAGGGAGAAGGTTTGGAAAGCAATGGAAAACATGGGAGTGGAAAAAGAGACTGTAGGCAGAGTGAAGGAGATGTATTGTGGAAGTGTGAGTTGTGTGAAAGTTGGAGGGGAAAGAACATACTGGTTCAGACAAATGAGTGGCCTGAAACAGGGTAGTGCGCTGTCACCCCTTCTCTTTATTGTGGTTATGGACGAGGTAATGACACGGATAGCAGGAAAGATAGGAGAAGATAAGATGAAAGCAATGGTGTTTGCAGATGATCTCATGGTCTGGGGAAACAAGGAGGAGGAAATTCAGGAGCAACTGAAAGCTTGGGAAGAAACAGTGGGAGAGTACGGATGGAAGTTCAACATCAGTAAATGTGAGATCCTGTTAACGACCAGGAAAACGGACAGACCAATGAGTGGGATAACACTTGGAGGTGGACAGCTGAAGAAGGTGGAAAGTCTCAAGTACTTGGGAAGTATAGTGGAGGAAAATGGGAGAAATGACAAAGAGATTACGGAACGTGGCAGACAGGCAGAAGCATTTCTGAGAAGCATTAGGAGCTTAGTGTGGAATAAAGATGTCCCACAAAAAAGCAAGGAAGTGTTATACAGAAGCTACTATATCCCGATACTGACCTATGCTTCAGAAACGTGGACAATGAAAAGAGATATAAGCAGAATACAGGCAGGTGAAATGAAGTTCCTGCGAAATAGGATCGGAATAACAAGAAGAGACAGGGTGAGGAATGAAAAGGTCAGGGAAATGGTGAAAGAGGAGCCCTTGCAAGGTAAGATTGAGACATCAAGACTGAGGAGGTATGGACACTTAAAGAGAATGGATGAGAAGAAGATTCCCAAGAGGATACATGAGATGCAGATGCAGAAGAAACGACCAAGGGGAAGACCAAGAGATAGATGGTTGAAAGGAGTGGAGGAATGTGTCAAGAAGAGAGGCGAGGACTGGACCAGAGTGACAGCGGAGAGGTGGTGGGAAGAAAGAACTAAGTGGCGAGGCTTATGTTCCAAACAGACCCAGCCTGGGGCTGGAAACTGTACAAGATGATGATGATGTATAATTATATAGAGATAGGGATTAAATAGACCTTCCGTACCACACCCACACGTGTAAATCACGTGAAAAAATTCTAGAGTACCTCTTGACCCCCTTAAGCGCAGTATACTGTATGTATTGATGCATTTTACACCGTAATTTGGTTCCGTGATAACCGTATAGCCGTTTACAAACTTTCACAGTAATCTAATAATTGGAATTTTATTGCGTCTAACAATGGCCTGTGAGATTCTGTTGCCATTGTTACCGGGTTGCATACTTGCATTATTTTATTAAATCAAATTAGTTTTCTGGGAATAACTCAAAAACTATTGGTTTTAGGGCCTTAAAATGTGGTTATCGGGGCCCTTTGGGCCTCCGAGTTTTGTTTCAGATATTGAGGGGCTGAAAATGAGCTTTGTCTGGCCCTTCTACACCTATTTCAGCATGCATTTTAAGGGGGTATGCCCCTCATATGAGAGGAACGGAGAAGAGTTACATCAATGATTAGTGTGGTGCCTCTGATGGATATCTGTATCAAATTTTACGTTGATCCAGCCAGCCGTTCTCAAGTTATAAGGACTCAAAGTTGTCCACAGACAGACAAACAAACAGACAAAATTTTTATTTTTGCACGCATCCGTCATAAAACAGTCTGAAACGGGCAAATAACTCAAATATCCGTGGAAATTCAGAAAAAACAGACAAACTTTCATTTTTATATATATAGAGATATAGGTCTAGGTCTAGGGAGGAGACTAGCATTGGCGAGCAACTATTCGGCTTCATGCCAGGAAAAGGGACCACCGACGCAGTGTTTGCCCTGAGACAAGTAATGGAAAAGTATCGTGAAAGACAGAAGGGATTACACTTCGCATTCATGGATCTAGAGAAAGCATATGACCGGGTGCCCCGAGGAGAAGTCTGGAGGTGTTTACGAGCGAAGGGAGTCCCAGAGAAGTACGTGCAGTTGGTTCAGGAAATGTACAAAGACGTAAGAACACAGGTTAGAAGCAGCGTTGGACTTACAGATTGGATTCCGGTTCGAGTAGGTTTACACCAAGGTTCGGCTTTAAGTCCATATCTGTTTGACCTAATTCTGGACGAAATGTCTTGTGGATTACGAGACCAAGCCCCCTGGTGCATGATGTTTGCGGACGATATTGTGTTGTGTAGTACCACCAAAGATGTCATAGAAGAAAAACTGGAACAGTGGAGGGCAGCCTTGGAAGACAGAGGACTCAGGATTAGCAGGAAGAAGACAAGAGTATATGAGGTTCAATACAGACCAAGACTGTGAGATCAGAATGCAAGGGGAAACTTTAAATAGAGTGGATGAGTTCAAATACCTGGGTTCGGTGGTGACTGGAGATGGAAATCTGGATGTGTCACACAGGATTCAGGTAGGATGGATGAACTGGAGGAAAATGTCAGGAGTGCTCTGTGACCGCAGGATCAAGCCTAAGGTTAAGGGGAAAATATATAAAACTGTCGTAAGACCTGCATTGCTGTATGGCTCTGAAACATGGCCTGCACGCAAAACGCACACACACAGGCTTGAAGTCACGGAAATGAAAATGCTCAGGTGGATGAGTGGAGTGACTAAGCGTGATAGAGTGGAAAATGTCAAAATAAGAGGAACATTGAAGGTTGTGGAAATTTCTAAGAAGATACAAGAAAAGCGACTTCAATGGTATGGGCATGTGAGAAGAAGGGAGGAATCCTACGTGGGGAGGAAGATGCTCGACATGCAAATACAGGGAGTGAGAATGCGAGGCAGACCTAAACAAAGATGGATGGATTGTGTACAGGAGGACCTCAGAGAAAAACAGTTGTCAGAAGAGGATGTGCATGACCGGGCTAAATGGAGGAGAGCTGTCAGAAACATCGACCCCACATAGGAGTGGGAATGATGTAAAGAGAAAGAAGAAGAAGAAGAGATATAGGTCTAGCAGCAATAAATGGTACACTACTATTTTTTAAGCATAAATTTCCATAAAATCCCATCAATAATTCATAATTACTCAGTTTTCCAACGAGGACTATTTGATCCGCGATATAGCCAAAAAATTGAAGTTTTCGCAATCCACTGTTCATGACACAATATCAAGATAGTTGAAAACTGGATCAAATCAGGACATGAAACGAAGTGGAAGACCCTGGATCACTACCCAGGCCGAGGACCAATCGGTAATATTGTCCAGCAAGAGTAACGGCTCACAGCAGGTGAACTTAAAGCAGAATTCAATAGGGAGCCATGACAATGAAATTTCTGTCACCACTGTGAAGCGTCATCTTAGGAAAGCCAATTCAAAGGGCAGGATAGGGGTGAGGAAACCGTTACTGAGGAAAGTCAACTGACAAAAAAGACTAAAATGGGCTATTGCACACACAGAATGGACTCTTTGAAGACTGGAAACGTGTGTTGTGGACGGTTGAGTCCAAGTTTGAGGTATTTGGGCAAAGACGTCATGTGTATGTCCGGAGGAACGCAGCAGAAAAGATGCATCCCGACTGTATTATTCATACAGTCAAGCATGGAGGGGGCTCTGTGATGGTTTGGTGGTGCTTTTCTTCTGATGGAAATGGGATATGCACAGAATAAAGGGAATTCTAAGGAAAGAAGGCTATCACAACATTCTTTCCAGGAGTGCAGTGCCATCTGGCAAGCGACTGATAGGAAATGGGTTCACCTTGTAGCAAGATAATGACCCCAAACACACGTCAATACTCTGCAAAAATTATCTCAGGGTGAAACAGGAAGCAGGAGAACTCAAACATGGAATGGCCACCTCAGTCCCCCGACCTAAACCCAATAGAGCTTCTGTGGGAAGAACTGGATCTCAGGGCGCGAAGAGTGTGTCCTACATCAGAGGAAGATCTTTGAAAGACTCTTCAGACTGCCTGGAATGATATTCCTTCATCAGTTCTGCATAAACTTGTTGAACGGATGCAAAAGATAGTGAAGAGTGTCCCCCGAGCAAAGGGTGGATTTTTCAACTAATAGAAATAGAGATGTGTATTTGTTTTTTGTGCTTCAGAATATAATGTAAGTTCCTCAAACATGGTTCTGCATGTTAAGAATACATATACAGTGCACTCCCGATAATTCGATGTTAAGAATACATATACAGTGCACTCCCAATAATTCGCGTGCGGATAATTCGCTTTGCGGTTAATTCGCGGGTCTCCAAGTATATTTTTAAATAGAAATTCTCACGGCAACTAATCATCATGCTAAGTAAAGCAATCTCTCCGTCATTTAAAATAATTTTCATGCGACGCAATGCGTAAAGACGAAATCATTGACATTCGAGAAGACTGAACTGTTTCTCTGTGATGGAACAGTAGGCCCACTTGCGCAATGTTCGAAACATACGAGCAGGTTGCCGCGAGTGGTATAGCAGAGATTTCTTTTATCTTCGAGGCCCAAACAATACAACAGGAATGCGCTTTCACTGGGAACCTACCCTCCCTTTCCCAAACAGCCACACTCAAAGGTCGCTGACCTGTGAGTTGTGAAGAGTGGATGCACGGACAGCGTATTGTAAACAGGGATTATTGCGTAGTGAAATAAACTTTCGCGAGACCGAGAGCGTGTTTGTTGGATGCTCTTCATGCAGTCAACCAGTCATGAGAGAAAAATTCCGCTACAAAAGCAAGCGCTTGCCGACATCTGTAACGACGATATTTCGAACGGGCAAGTTAGACGCCGATAAAGACGATTATGATTTAAGACATGAAAGCAAAGTAGAAATAGCACGGAATTTGACTGTTGGTGAGGAAAACTGAGATTCAGTTGATATCGAGTGCGGGAGTGATGCAACGGAAATCCCAAAAGTTTCCCACAGTCTCTAGTCACACTTATCTCTTATATAGAAAAACGAAATGAATTTTCATTCTCTTATAATGTTTTCTTCGGAAATGTGCACTCGAAAATTAGAATAAACGATGCAAGAAACAAAACGTGATAACTGGTTTTTTTTTAAATATTATTGTAGGCCTAATCGACATAGGCCTGCCTCTAGCCTAGCATGTCTTATAAGACACTACAATCATCATCATCATCATCATCATCTTGAGCAGTTTCCAACCGCTGGTCGGGTCTGCTTGGAACATAAGCCTCTCCATCGTTTTCTGTCCATCCACCATCTCTCGTCATTTACTGTGTCCCAGCACACTCCTCTTTCCTCCACACTCTTCTTAACTCCTTTCGTCCATCTGACCCTTGGTCTTCCCCTTGGCCTCCTTCCCGTCATTTCCATTCCAAACATCTTCTTCGGTATCCTCTCCTCTTGCATCCTCCTCACATGTCCATACCATTGTAGCCTAGATCGCTCTATTCTATTTTGCAATGGTTCCTCTCTTACCATCTCCCTGACTCTCTCATTCCTTACTCTGTCCATTCTTGTCACTCCTACCCTACTCCTCTGGAACTTCATCTCCACTGCTCGTATTTTATTCTTGTCCCTTTCCTTCATCACCCATGTTTCTGAACCATATGTCAAAATTGGCACAAAGTAGGTCTTGTAGATGATTCCTTTACATTTTTGTGGTACATCTTTATTCCATATCATCCCCCTAACACTCTTGAAAAATCCATCTGCGCACCTTCCCCGCTCATTTATTTCCATCCTATTGCCTCCCTTTTCTTCAATTATGCTTCCCAAGTACTTGAAGCATTCTACTTTCTGCAACTGCTGTCCTCCAAGTGTTATGCCCATATCCAGTCTGTTCTTCTTCCTCGTTGTGATGACCACTTCACTCTTTTGTGCTGAGAACTTCATCCCATATGATAACACTACCTTCTCCCACTCATCTAATTGCTCTTGTACTTCTTCCTCATCCTCTCCCCATACCAGAAGGTCATCAGCAAACAACATTGCCTTCATTTTCCTTTCCCCAATGCTATTTACCACTTTTCGTATGATTTCATCCATCACCACTATAAATAACAGGGGTGAGAGGGCACTTCCCTGTTTCAGACCACTTTCCAGTTGAAACCATTCCGTTCTCTCTCTTCCCACCTTTACACAGCTTTTGCTTCCCTCGTACATTGCTTTCACTCTTGCCACTGTCTCCTTGTTCACTGCTTTTGCTCTCATTGCTTCCCATACCTTGTTTCTATTAATACTATCATATGCTTTCTCAATATCCAAGAAGGTCATCACCAGATCTTTCCCATATTCATAATGGTGTTCTTGTAGCTGTCTTACTGCAAAGATGAGGTCAACTGTTGACCTTCCTGGCCTGAATCCATACTGTTCTTCCCTCAGCCCATCTTCAACTTCTGTCCGAATTCTTCTCTCCAGTACCTTCTCAAATATTTTGGCGCAGTGGCACATGAGTGTAATTCCCCTGTAGTTCTTGCATTCCTTCCTACTTCCCTTTTTAAATATGGGTATTATTATCCCTCTTTTCCAGTCCTCGGTATTTTCTTCTCCCTCCATATCACTTTCATTACTCGAAAGAGCCACTGTGTTCCTATCACCCCTGCTGCTCTCACCATCTCCACACTCACTTCGTCTATTCCCGGTGCCTTTCCCCCCTTTCATCTTCTTTAATGCTTCCTCCACTTCTTTCCATGTCAATTCCTTCTCTGAAATGTCTTGGTCACTGTCTGTTTCTTCCTCCACAATGTCCACTACGCTGGTTTTAGTTGGATTTAGGAGTTCCTTGAAGTATTCTCTCCAGATAACCTTTACTTCTTCCATATTTTCGACCTCCTTTCCATTCCTGTCCACCATTCTGACATTTTCCCCTGTATCTCTTCTCTTTGCCTTTATCATTCCATACAACACTTTCTTACTGCCATCACAGTCCTCCTCCATCATTTCTGTCCATTTCTCCAGCCATTTCTTTTTCTCTTCCTTCACTACTTCTTTCTTCCGCTCTTGGTATTCTTCTCTTGTTCTGTCTGTCCTCTGTTGGAACCATTTCCTGAATGATTCATTTTTCTTTTTCACTGCTTCCTTAGTTCTGGGGTTCCACCATGGTGTTTCCTTCCACCTTTTCTTTCCACTAGTTCTGCCACACACGAACTCCGCTGCTTCTACCAACACGTCCTTGAACCTATTCCATTCTTCTTCACCTGTTTTCGGATCATCCTTCGGTAATTTGTTCCTCACTAATATCTGGAACTTCTTATTTCCATCCTCCTTCAGCTTCCATGTCCTTATTCTTCTTTCTTGGTTGTCAGTTCTCCTCTTTTCCTTCAGTCCTCTCACCTTGGCGACCAGCAGACGGTGGTCACTGTCCAGGGCTTCTGAAGGTATTACCCTTACATCCGTGATACTCTTCTTTGTCTCCTTCCCGCATAGAATATAGTCCACCACTGATTTCCTAGTCAAATCCCTGCTGTACCAAGTACCGTATATACTCGAATACCACCCGCACATTTTTAAACAAAATCTGACGTGAAAAATTGGGGTGCGGGTCTTATTTGAGTCATCCTGATTTTAAAGATTTAAATTGCCCGCCACGCGCGATATCGGGTGTTGCGAGTATCCGCTAGATGGTGCTAGCCTTCTTCCGGCTATCACTTTGTTTTACCGTAAGCAGGCGGCGTCATACTTCCTCGCGCACGTTTTCCGAGTGTAAACATGAGTTGTACGAAGAGTTTGCGGTCGTTTAATGTGAGTGAGAAGCTGAAAGTTGTGAGGGAAGCTGAAGTTATTGGAAATCGTGCCCGGCAGGAAATACAGTGCACTCCCGATAATTCGCGTGTGGATAATTCGTTTTGCGGTTAATTCGCGGGTCTCCATGAGTATTTTTTAAATTGGGAATTCTCACAGCAACTAATCATCACGCTAAGTTAAGCAATCTCTCTGTCGTTTAAAAGAATTTTGATGCGACGCAATGCGTAAAGACGAAATCATTGAGACTAGGGAAGACTGAACTGCATTTCTCTGCGATGCAACAGTAGGCCTAATTGCGCAATCTTCGAAAAATACGCGCATGTTGCCGCGAGTGGTATAGCACAGATTTCCTTTGTCTTTGAAGCCCAAACAATACAAGAGGAATGCACTCTCACTCGGAACCTACCCTCCCTTTCCCAACAGCCACGCTCCAAGGTCGCTGATCTGTGAGTTGTGAAGGGTGGATGTGCGGACAGAGTATTGTAAACAGCGATTATTGCGTAATGGCGCAAACGCGCACGACATCGAGAGCGTGTTTGTTCGATGCTCTTCATGCAGTCAACTAGTCGGGAGGAAAGTACCGCTACTCCGCTCGTACAAAAGCAAGCGCTTGCCGACTTTTGTAACGACGATATTTCGAACGGGCAAGTTAGACGTCGATAAAGACGATTATGATTTACTACAGAAAAGCAAAGAAGAAATAGCATGGCATTTGACTGTTGGTGAGGAAAACGGAAATCCAGTAGATTTCGAGTGCGGGAGTGATGCAACGGAAATCCCGAAACTTTCCCACAGTCAAGCTAGTGTCTCTAGTCACACTTATCTTTTATATAGAAAAACGAGATGAATTTTCGTTTTCATATAATATTTTCTTCGGAAATGTGCAATCGAAAAATAGAATAAACGATCTAAGAAACAAAAAGTAATGACGGCTTTTTTTAAATATATTAATGTAGGCATAATCCACATAGGCCTACCAGTAGCCTAGCATGTCGTATAAGACACTACAATCAGGAGTTAAAATTATTATTTCGCGTGTTCAAGCCTATTTTAATATTTTAACCAATAGTTTTGTTTTTCCTAGGCTTAACAAAAATAACTGCGGATAATTCGCGGAAGTTCGTGCATTAATTACCGCGAATTAACGAGAGTGCACTGTATGATATTGACGAGTCATGTAATCGTGATTGAGCGGGATGACGTCTATGCTACAACCACTGGATGTCTGCGTGAACCGCCCGTTCAAAGCAGCCTTGAAACAGCTGTATACGGAGCAGATGGCGGCCGATAAGCTCACACTGACTCCAACTGGTCGCATTCAGCGCCCGGAAGTTCAGCTGCTATGTTCGTGCATTTTGACGGCATGGAATCGTATCTCGGGAGATCTCATACGGAAGAGCTTCAAGAAATGTAGTATATCGAATGCTATGGATGTCAGTGATGACGACATTTAGTGGGATGGTGATAAAAGTTCCGAAGTTGGTACTTCTGATGACGATGAATGAAGTGTTTGTGTACTTTTATTTGTATTTTTAATCGTTTGATGTGTGTTATTTTAGGACGACTTCAAAACTGTTGGAAACTATTTTGGATAAATGCTATTCTGTTTATTTAGTTACGATTGTGCATAATTTTTTTTTTTTTTTTTTTTTTTTAATTTTGTTCTTCAAAATCAGGGTGCGGGTCTTATTCGGGGGCGGGTCGTATTCGAGTAAATACGGTAATTTTATGGCTCTCTCTCTTCTTGTACCATGTGTTTCCAACCATTAGCCCATTTATCTTGCACAGTTCCAACAATCTCTCTCCTTCCTTATTCCTGTTTCCCCATCCTTCACCACCAATCACTTCCTCAAAACCTCTTCTATCAGTTCCGACATGGGCATTTAAGTCTCCCATGACTATCAGGTCTCTCCCCACTAACTGCTTCTGCAACTCCTCTTCAAACTCGTCCTTCTCGCCTTCTGTGCATCCCACCTGTGGTGCATAGACTTGCAGAATGTCCAGGTTTCTACCTTTCACAGTGATTCTGGCTCTAATTATTCTATCACTTACCCTCTTTACTTCCTCCCTCAGCCCTTCCCACTCCATTTCTCTTCCCTTCCTCATTTCCTATCCAGTATAGCTGCAAGCCATTTCTCAGTTCTTTTCTTCCTTCCCCTCTCCATCTGGTCTCTGCCAGTCCGAGTACATCCAGTGAAGCTACGTTAGGCCTAGCAAGCCAGTAGTGGATATGAAACTGCTTTTAAAACGGGAACGGGCCTCGGAAAGGACAGATCTAAAGGAAGCAGACCTGGCTATGGAAATGGACTACGAATCGGAACTTTGAATATAACGACATTGACGGGAAGAGTGGAGGAGGTTGTGGATATGATGGAGAGGAGAAAACACTACAATCAAGTGTTTTAATTATTATTTTGCGTTTCAAGCATATTTCAATATTTTAATCAATAGTTTTGTTTTTACAAGCCTTAACAAAAATAACTGCGGATAATTCGCGGAAGTTCGTGCATTAATTACCGCGAATTACAGAGAGTGCACTGTATTTTAAAAATATCCAGAAATTAGGCTTCATTCCACCACCGTTCGTTAAAAAACGGAAATTTTTATGCTGTCCAGAAACATTTGGCCTGCAGTGTATATATACATAAAATTCCAGCAGAGTCTGCCATGGTATGCATGATATATGGGCAAACACAGTATAGCCAACCCAACGCATACGGTACTACTGTATAGCTGATATCATGAACAAGTGCTAAGTTCCATTCAGGGTTCATTGTTACATTGCGATGTGGCCACGTCTAGGGAATTTTTGGGGACCACAGTGACGTCACCGTGATGTCCCGGCTGACGTATTGACGCTTTGCCTGCCGGGAGTCGCTTTGCATGCTTGTCAGCTGATTAATACGCGAGTTTCGTGTGCGGTTTTGTTCGAGAAAGTCATCAATTTTTTTCCACCTTTTAGCGTGTTGTAGACATACAGTTTAATATGAAAATTAAAGGAAATAGATCGATATTGTGATATTACCAGTGATGTGTGCGTGGATTGTGTAGGAGATCTGTAAGAAAATTGTTGATTTTCCGAAGTTGTCCTATTACGTGAGGGAACGTGTTGGCGAAAATTACTGTTTTTTCTTGTACAATAGAAATATTGGCATTTACAAGAACACTTGCAAAAGACATAAAACAGCCTTTTGTATCCGACATGTATTGGTTTCATACAGTGGCGTTATTAGACAGTCTGTAATGGATGGTGATTTCTAATTAAGTATTTGCAGTCAATATTTGAAAACATAAAAATAGCAAAACTTTTTTTTAATGTTTTATACGGAAATTATAATGCATTAGTTTTTGCGTATGTTATCGTGTGTGTTTGCGCATTTGTAGCCAACATTGGAAAAGAAAAAACTAACCATATCTTGCTATACACAATTCGTTTTGTAGTTTTTTTATCATGCTTATTTCTGTTATTGAGTTGTCACCACCCAAAATAATATATAACCAATGTTTTTCCTGTAAGCTTGCCAAAGAAGCATTTCATCAAGTCGTTGATAAAATCACAGAAGCCGACAATTTTATAATTATCAAATTCAAATAATTATGATGTGTATCGGAATCTGTAATTGATCTACGTAGTCCAATTATAGATTTCGATGCGGAAAATTAAAAATATCAATTGAAATCGCGAAATTTTTCTACGCATCGGAACCTTTAATTGAGCTATATATGTCAATCACAGATTTCGATGCGGACCTCGTTTCGAAGGTTTTTGAGTTTCCCCACCCAAAAACCCCTATTACCCATGCTTTTCCCGTAAGCTTGCCAGAGGAGTGACGTCATGGTAGACGCCATTTTGTTTTTAGGGGAATTTTAAACTTGGCCGCATCGCAATGCAAAATTATCCCCCATTCAGAGTACCTCTTCGAGGCAAATTACCCTCAAGACACCTGAGTGCACCAGTTTCTTAAAATAACATCTGATCTATATCATCCCATCTGCTAAGATTGAAATTACCACAAAAAAAAAAAAAAACATCAATAATTTTCATCCAGACCAATAATTGCTAGGTAGTGCAGCCCAGGGGCACACAGGGCCACAATATGCGCCCCTGGTTTTTGTCATGCATCAATAATCTTTATCCAGGCCAATGGAATGCCTTTTCATATAATTACAATATGATGTGTGATTTATTTTACATCCTACATGTTGGCAACAATGAACTGACGTCATAGAGGAAAGAATAAGAGATGTCCTGAGCTCGTTTGAGTGAAGGCAAGCGCTGCGTCTAAAGTGGGCATAACCTTAACGTGTATTTGGTGTTCCATTACTTGCATATGGTTGTACAATTCGAATAAGTGTTCTATTTATTAATTTTAAGGTTCGTATTCTTGAATATCAAAATGTGTACGAACAATGAGTGAAAGTGGCCGGGCTCGAAATTGGGCCTAAAAACTGATGAATGTCTCAACACCAATAACCCAACCCCTGGCACTACAGCCCATGAAGGGCCTAGGACGACCAAGCGACCGCTGCTCAGCCATTTGGCCTGCAGATACTGGGGTGACGCGTGATAAGCGCATCAGGTCTCCTCAGCCGTTAATCTTGGTTTTCGTGATAGGGGCGCTGCCTCTCTTTTAGACAGCTACTCGATTGTCCTCACGGGGCTGGGTGCACCCCGTTCCAACCCTCACGTCAGTTTTAAAATCCCTAACGGAGCTGGGAATCGAACCCGGGGCCTCCGGGTGAGAGGTAGGCGCACTACCCCAACACCACAGGGCCAGCCTCAACACCAATAAGAACTTAAAATCAATTTGGTGTAAATACCGTGATTAGTTCGACATTATTATGATAGTTCACAAGATGTTCCTTCTTTGGTATAACTCGCACCTTCAGACACGTGTATTAAATTTAATCAGTGTGTCAGCGTATTATTAAGTTTTGCCGTGTCTTTCTTACAAAACTAGCCGGGACTACTATACATTGCGATACGGCCGCGTATAAAATTCCCCTAAAACAAAATGGCGGCTTCCGTGACGTCACCAACGACGTCACGAAATACTCCTCGGACAAATTTACGGGAAAAGCCTGGGTAATAGGGGCTTTTGGGTGGGGAAACACCAAAAAACGTCAATTTTTTATGTATCGAAATCTATATTTGAGCTATATAGTTCAACTAAAGATTCCGATACATGAAAAAATTTCGCGAATTCACGTATTCTATGTATCGAAATCTATATTTGAGCTATATAGTTCAACTAAAGATTCCGATACATGAAAAAAATTCGCGAATTCACGTATTCTATGTATCGAAATCTATATTTGAGCTAAATAGTTCAACTAAAGATTCCGATACATGAAAAAATTTCGCGAATTCACGTATTCTATGTATCGAAATCTATATTTGAGCTATATAGTTCAATTAAAGATTCCGATACATGAAAAGAAATCGCAAATTCACATAATGGGAGTTTTTTGGGTGGAAAAACGGAGAAACCGTCAATTTATTTCCAATGTATCGAAATCTATATTTGAGCTAAATAGTTCAACTAAAGATTCCGATACATGAAAAAATTTCGCGAATTCACGTATTCTATGTATCGAAATCTATATTTGAGCTATATAGTTCAATTAAAGATTCCGATACATGAAAAGAAATCGCAAATTCACGCTATGTATCGAAATCTATATTCGAGCTATATAGTTCAATTAAAGATCCCGATACATGAAAAGAAATCGCAAATTCACATAATGGGAGTTTTTTGGTTGGAAAAACACAAAAAACGTCAATTTTTTTATGTATCGAAATCTATATTTGAGCTATATAGTTCAATTAAAGATTCCGATACATAAAAAGGATTCGCAAATTCACGTAATAGGAGTTTTTTGGGTGGAAAAACCGTCAATTTATTTTCTATGTATCGAAATCTATATTTGAGCTATATAGTTCAATTAAAGATTCCGATACATTAAAAAAAATCGCGAATTCACGTCATATATATCCGGGAAAGGCCTGGGTAATATTTTTTTTTTTTTGGATGGGCAAACACAAAAACCGTCAAATCGACCAATGAATCGAAATCTATAATTGAGCTATATAGTTCAATTAATGATTCCGATACATTAAAAATATCGCAAATTAACGTCATATTATAAATTTCCGTATCGAAATATATAATTGGCCTAAGTAGATCAATTGCAGATTCCGATACACATGATAATTATTTTCTTTTCGTAAATAAAAAACATTGCATCGAAATCTATAATTTACCTATATAGCTCAATTAACGATTCCGATGCTGAATAAAATTTCGCAATTTAACGTTATACTTTACAATTTCCGCATCGAATTCTTTAATTGGCCTATATATGTCAATTACAGATTCCGATATACATCGTAATTTCAATTGATATTTTTAATTTTACACATCGAATTCTGTAATGCGCCTATGTAGATCAATTACAGATGACGATATACATCGTAATTTGTATAATTTCATATTAATAAAACATTGCATCGAAATCTTTAATTGAGCTATATAGGTCAATTACGGCTTTCAATACAATGTCTTATAAATATAGAATTAAATTAATAACGACGCTTAACGTCATCTGTAATTCAAACCCTAAATTAAAATATTTTCGTATCTACGGCGTGCCAAATTGAGGTAGGCCGATAAATAAATTACATATGACGAAACACAATACGTTTCGAAGTTTTTTAATGCTCATTTCTGTTATTGAGTTGTCACCACCCAAAATACCCTATAACCAAGGTTTTTCCCATAATCTTGCCAGAGAAGCATTTCGTCAAATGGAATAATGTTATTGCGTAGTTCCGTTTTTTTTCCAAAGTTGGCCCAAATACACCAAACACAATGCCATTATAAAACATTGTTGTCAATAATGTTATTTTGCTGGGGGGGGGCACGATATGTTGATATTTTTATGTTTTCCAATATTGGCTGCAAACACAAAAACAAGACCTATAGGCCGATAGGTCTAATACAAAACATTGCCATATCTATTTTGCAGGTGTTCATGAACATGCCAATTTGTCTAAATTTTACCCATCCATTACTATTTTAAGAGGCGTATTCTCCAACACCGTTTCTGACGTAATATTGTCGTTTAGACAACATCCATTACTATTTTAAGAAGCGTATTCCCCAACACCGTTCCTGACGTAATATTATCGTTTAGACAACATTCCTATTAAATGCAACAACCAAAATATATATATATGAACAACGTAAAAACTCACCGATATATTCCAAATGCTGCATTATTCCACATGTACAAGCAGAAGCACTGATTTTCAACCACAAGTAACGGACTTTATTTTAATGCAACACCTTCAGGATGTAAACAATTTTAATACAAATCGTCAACACAATCGATCACACGACACTGGTAATATCAAAATCTTGTTCTACAGGTTATTCACGGGAATATTTATTTTAATATTACGCTTAGAAAACGCTAACGCGTGACAATACAAAAATGGCGAACCGACTCCAGCAACCTCCCACGACGAGCTGACCACGGAACTGACGTAGTAATCAGCTGACAACCAATAGCGTTACCGATAGCAATACGTCAGCCGTGAGATCACGGTGACGTCACTGATCTCCCTAAATATTCCCCAAACGCCAGTGTATCGGAAGGTATAGTTCAACCAACTAGCCTTGCATAGGTGCTCTCATATTTCTATTTAAATTGGCTTTCAAAGCAATAACTCAGCTTTTTTGTGCCAAGTACCGTGATGTACAGAGTGTATTCTGCCTATCCAAGAAAAAATCTGACTTGTCATTGCAGTTTCATGCCACTAAAATCCAAGACTATAGGAGTGGTTTACGGCTTTAAGCATAGGAACAGCCATTTTCTTGCTACCCAAAGTGGGCGTGCCTTTTGGCTTCAGCAGCTTGCACTAGGCAGTGCAGCGAAGGCAACTCCTTCCTTTCTTTCCTCCATGACTGACGTCAGTGCGTGGTCTGAGAAACAGTTGAAGATAACTCATGTGCCTCAAACATGGCTGCCGTTGTTCAAAGAGCAAGAAATAAAAACATTTATGTACCATAATATAACATATTCCTGGTACAGCAGTGATAATCAACAGTAATTTAAATTCCTAATGACTACCAGAAAGGTATGAAAATAATAAATTTTCAATAATATGCCAGTAAGTGTAAAAGCCAGGATTTGATCTCCAGAATGAATTCCCTACCAAACAATTTCATAAACTCAGTTTTTGGTATCCTTTTGCCCAATCAAAATGGAATTTATGTAGCCCAATAGCGACTTACTTTTGCCCAGTCTGGTTTCAGCTTTACTGTCTTTTCAGCATCATCCAATGCCTGTCTGTAATTCCCAGATTTGGCATGAGCAGCTGATCGATTACTGTAAAGTACATGGTTATTGCCATCAAGATTTATTGCCTCTGTGTAGTATTTAATGGATTCTTCAAACTTCCCATTCTGAAGAGCAGCATTGCCCTTATCTTTTAGTGCAGTCACCTGAAATATTAAGAAACCCAACATAAATTGCAGATACAGTAACTAGGCTATTTAAGAAAGAAATCATAGTTTGAAATAATGCAGTTCAATTTTGATACAGGAATGAAGCACACCAAAATTGACCAACATATTCATGGTATGCCTACACATAATTCATTTTAGGGGCGTGGAACATTTAGGTCATCAGTTCCGCGCGCCTATATAAATTTACGTCTTACAGAAGACACTTAACCATAGTCATAGAATCGATCACAGGTACGTCAAATACAAGGCAAAACCAGGACGACGGCAATTTATAACAAAAAAGGCTATAAATCACATTTTAAGTATGTTCGACATTTCAATGAAATACGCCAAAAACGTTATTTCAAATCGCAAAAGAAAGAAATTAATCTGCCAAATTACAACTGAGAAAAGGCCTTTTACATCTCGGCATAAATACAGAATGAGCTTGGTAGGTACTGGTCATTGTATTGTGACAGAAGTGTCTTTAGAAGATAGGTGCATGACTGATTGTCTTCTAAATAATCACAAATATAGTAGGCTAGCTATATTTCAAACAATAACTCAAACAATGGATGAATTGCAATCCGGCAGCATGATTTGAACAGACCCTAACCTACAAAACACATTACCACCACACATGTAATATGATAGTAAAGCATTGTAATGTGAAATATACAACCAACGCCTTTACAAAAACACAATTTAATCATAAAATTGCAACTTACTTGGTCCATAACACCGGTTTCGTGTCTTATTCTTTCCAAGTTAAGGAGCAAAGAATATACGAGAGTTTCAGAAACAAGTTTAGAAACGTTCAGAAACGTCTAGAACGACAGACAGATGAAGATCGTAATGCGTTGGTTTTGATACCATGAATGGGCATAATTTTCCACGATTTCACAGAATGACCTCGAAGGCCCAAGAATGGATAAATTGAGTCTTGAATTTTTTTTACTGCTATAAAGGAGATAAAAGGACATATTTTCTTTGTAAAATAATTTAATATAAACTCTATAAAAGGCAAATACATAAAGTAATCATCTAAGAGGCTTTGTCTTCTTCGTATACCACCAGAAGCTAGTTCCTTCAGCAAACTACAGAGTTCGACAGCAGTCCAAAGATTTAAAATCACCGTCTTCAAGACTTCAAAGACATCATTAAGCTTGGCAACACCGTTCGCTTTTATTGTTCGGAACTTTAATAGGCACTACTCGTGCACTTCGTCCAGTTACCAAATTGAAGATTCGTCAACTGTGCAGGAATTCGAATCACTAGAGTTAGTTATTGTCATTAGCCGGAACAGCGAGGTCATCTGCATTGTAGGTCATCTACAATGTCAATGGATGATTTGACCAACAGGAGAGGCATTTTGTAGACTACATTTCCGATTCCATCTTTCTTTATGATGTGCGACTTGACAGGAATGTGATTGTCAGAAACACCGTGGAAATGTTATTTTCTACTGAACATTGGAATTTGATTGGTACACTCTCGTTATTCACACTCACGTGGCCTGCCGTGCTGACTTATTTGCACAATGAAGAGAACAGGCCACATACAAAGCAGGGGCGTAAAACTTCTCGCAAACTTTGTGTGTGTGTGGGGGGGGGGGGGGGGGGGGTCAAATTTATAAACTGCGGTTGCCTACCTACCAGAGATAACTTTTTTTTTTTCGTTTTAGGCTTTAAAGCTTGATATAACACGGACATATAGGCCTAACGTTACATAAAAAAATACATTAATTTTATTTATTACTAGCAGAAGTACCCGTTCTTCGAACGGTGTTCGGTGTTAACACCAGACATTATCTATTGAGCTACTGTTGCAATGGTTAGGGGTTTGTCATTCCTTCATAAGTTTATCAGAACGAAGTTAGTTTTCTGGGAATATCACACACACTGTTAATTTAAGGGCCTTAAAATGTGGTTTTCGGAGACCCTTTATAGACTCCCGAATTTTGTGTCTCATATTGAGAAGCGCAACATATGCTTTGGTCGTCCTTCTAGGATAATTTTGTATTTCGCCTATTTCAGCATGTATTTTGAGAAGTTTTCCCTATATCCACCCTTCTACTGTGTGAAAAATACGGTGAAGAGTTTTATAAATGATTGGTGTATTGACTCATGGTTACCATACCTAACTTTACGATGCACCAAGCATCCGAACACGAGTTATAGGCGTAAATAAAGTTACACAGAAAGACAGACAGACAATTCTATTGTCTACAACGTATCACCCAGATATCCAAATATGGGTATATCCACCATACGTATCAAACAAAATCATCCTTACGATGAACCCGTATGTCGACCAAAAAAAAAAAAAAAAAAATTAGTTAAAATGTGCTCTCAAACTAAATTCACCTAACGTGTACTTCCTGACGTCAAATAGAATTGAAAGCCTCGTAGACGAAACGCAATACATGTCACATAAGAACTTACCCTCTACGTTGGGTTAGGTCCCCATACACAGGAAGACCCCTTTCATAAATTATAAAAGCTTATGGTGCATGAAAATTCAGGTTCTTTAGCCTCAAATGGCCCTAATTCCTAAAAGCCGCAAAAAATGCTGATTCAATTCAGGAATTTTGGGAAATAATGTTGCTGTTTGGAGATATAATAGACCTGTACTATATGTCGCACGTGAAAATTGCATGAAAAAATTCTAGGTTACCACTTGACCCCCTTAAAATTGCATTGATGAATTATACAGTCTACGTTGGTTCCATGATAACCTTATAGCCATTTGCAAACTTTCACAGAAATGTTAACAAATGGAGTGACATTGCTTCTTACAGAAATAGATGTAAAGTTGGATAATGTTGTCATGGTTACCGATTTGCATTCCTTCATTAGTATGTTAAATTCAATTAGTTTTCCGGGAATATTTCAGAAACTGTTGGATTTAGAGCCTTATAATTTAGTTTTCGAGGACCCTTTAGGGCCCCCGAGTTTTGTTTCTGGCACCGAGGGGCTTTGTCTCGTCGTTGTACGCCATAATATAATACTAATAATAATATAATATAGGGATAGGAATATAATAGACCTGCCATACCACACCCGCAGGTGTAAATCGCGTGATAAAAATCTAGAGTACCCCTTGACCCCCTTAAGCGTATTATACGTATTGATGAATTTTACAGCTTATTTGGTTCTGTGATAACCTTCTAGCCGTTTGCAAACTTTCACTCTAATGTAATTAATGGAATTGCATTGCGTCTTACAGCAATAGATGGACCTCTGAGAATCTGTTGCGTTGGTTACCGGCTTGCATTCGTTCATTAGTTTATTAAATGAAATTAGTTTTCTGGGAATATCTCAAAACATGGTTGGTTTTAGGGCCCTAAAATGTGCTTTTTCCACGAGTTTTGTCTCTCACATGAGGTGCTAAAATTGAGCTTTTTCTCGTCCATCTACGCCTATTTCAGCATGTATTTTAAGGGGGTATGCCCCCTTTTATGAGAGGTACGGAGAAGAGTTACATCAATGATTGGTGTCGTGCCTCTGATGGATATCTGTACCAAATTTTACGTTGATACACCCAGCCGTTCTCGAGTTATAAGGGAACAAATTTGTCCACAGACAAACAAACAGACAGACAGACAAAAAAATTATTTTCGCGCGCATCCATCATTAAACAGTCTGAAACGCGTAAACAACTCAAATTTCCGTAGAAATTCAGAGAAAAACACACATTTTCATTTTTCTATATAGAGAGATCTACTGCACCGCTCGGTGTTGACCGTGTTTTATTGCACAGATTTTGGTTTTACTCGCTAACCGTTGGAGATATACGAAAAGTGATAAGGACCTTTCGGATAGAAAATTAAATGTTAAAGCTCATGTATACCATCAAAAGTTTGCTATTTCTTAGCGTTCTCTTTTTATTTGAAAAGGAAATATGAAATTTTGAAACCAAAGGGTGTAGTGACGTCACAAATGTCGGTTTTACTCGCTAACTGTTGGAGATACACGAAAAGTGATAAGGACCTTGCGGATAGGAAATTAAATTTCAAAGCTCGCATGTGCCATCAAAAGTTTGCTATTTCCTACCGTTCTCTTTTTATTTGATATGGAAATAGGAAATTTTGAAACCAAAGGGTCTAGTGACGTCACTAAAATGGTCGCCATTGTTAATAGTGCAACATTTCGAAATCAAAAGTATCCTATATGTAAACCTGGTAAATCAGCTACATCCATGCAAAATTTCATTTAAATCGGACCAGTGGTTCTTGCGTTATTGAGTAACAGACAGACAGACAGACAGACAGACACACACCATCTCATTTTTAGCCTATTTTCAATTTTGAAAAAATAGGCTTATGAGATCACCTTTTGTCCGTGTGTGTGTGTGTGTGTGTGTGTGTGTGTGTGTGTGAGGTGTGTGTGTGTGTGTGTCCCCCCCCTAATAAAATCTAAACGGCTGGAGCGATTTCAGTGAAACTCGGTAAGTTCATAGCACTATTCCCGGCGACCTCGACCGTGCCCTTCAAATTTTGTTACGTCTCACCAATCCAACATGGCGGCTGTGCGAAATATTTCACTAGCATTCAATATCTCCGAAACTATTACCGATATCGCCCTGAAATTGTGTACGGTGATAAAGGGTACTACTAGAAGTTCACCTATGAGACTTTCAAAAAACCTGGTGACTACAAAACCAACATGGCGGCCAAGCGAAGTTGAGACTTTTAAATAGACTTTTCTCGCGATTTAACTATCCAAACGTAATGAAACTTGGTACAGCAAATGTTTATACACATTGCAATGCACTGGAGTCAAATTTAGTTCAATTGTTTACATAACCTCAAAATGGCGGCTGTGCGAAATATTTCACTGACATTCTATATCTCCGAAACTATTACAGATATCACCCTGCAATTTTGTACGGTGATAAAGGGTACTGATACAAGTTTACCTATGTATAATTCATAAACCTGTTTAGTACAAAACGAACATGGCGACCAAGCGAATTTGAAATATTTTAATAGACTTTTCTCGTGAGTTAACTCTCTGAGCGCAGTGAAATATGGTACAGTAAATGATTTTGCAGATTGTAATGTACTGCCATCTAATTTAATTCAATTGTTTACATAACCTCAAGATGGCGGCTGTGCGAAATTTTAAAATTAAGTTTTTATTACTTGTGTCGTAATCATGCGATCGAAGTGAAAGTTTGAATAATGAACCTAGGCAATAAGTGTCCTTGAATGGTACATAACTCTATGGCCTATACATATAACAATCCTAAATGGCGAGTTTCCGAAATATTTAGACGGTTCTCAATATCTATGAAACTTTTACAGCAACCAAACTGAAATTTTTATGTTCATAGAGACTATGAACATATGTTCACCTATAGGACTTTCAGTAACCTGGTGAGCACGAATCCAACATGGCGGCGACGCGAAGTATAAATATTTAAATGGACGTTCCTTGCGAATTAACTATCCGAGTGCCGTGAAACGTTGCACGTTAAATGCCTACACTAATGTTGATCCACTGGCATCTAATTTATTTCAATTGTTTGCATAATCACAAGATGGCTGCTGTGCGTAATTTTAAAATCTCGTTTTTACTTCTTGTGTTCTAATCATGCGATTGAAGTTTGAATACCACACGTACACAATAATCTTAATATAATAGTACAAAAATAAAAATCCAACCTGGCGACCATCTGAAATATTTAGACGGTTCTCAATATCTACGAATCTGTTACAGCAATTAAACTGAAATTTTGTATGTTGATAGAGGCAATTAACATGAGCAGGATATATGAAAATAGGCTGTATAGTTCTTCACGGAACTACTTGTTATATATTAGTATGATTTCTAATTAACCCTTCGGATGCCTAATGAAATCATAAGGTAATAATAACGTTATTGGTTTAACGTCCCTTTTAACTACTGTGGCTTTTAGAGATGCCAGGGTGCTATAATTTTGCCCCGAAGGGAGTCTTTAACGTGCCAGTAAATCTACTAACACGGCTCCCTCGCATTTGCGAACCCTTAAATGCCAACTGACTGCTCCAGGATTCGATCCCACAACCCTGGGCACAGCAGGCGAGAACGTTACTGCTGCACCATGCAGCCCGCACATCATAAGGCATGTGGTGTACTCAGATATAATGAACCGAACCATGAATGTGTGTGCCAATGGTGCGAGAGGTTTCTTGTTGTTGATTGTGTGGTCATGTAGACCCGTGTAGTTGGGTGTGTGGAGAATTTGTCTAACAACCTGTGTCACTACTGTGATGGCTGTACTAGTGTGTATTTGTAATGGAGGTAGGATTTGGGTAGAAATCGGCCGTGGCCTTAAGTTAGGTTCCATCCCGGCATTTTCCTGGAGTAAAAGTGGGAAACCACAGAATACCATTTTTTGGATGGCTGAGGTAGGAATCGAACCCGCCTCTTCTCAGTTTTGTCCGTTCCAGCCCTCAGACCAGAATTAAATCTCTTGACAGAGCTGGGAATCGAAGCCGGGCCTCCGCGGTGACAACCACTATGCTTTGAGCCATCAAGAGACGTTTTGTGATCTTTACCATGTCTTGGAGTGGCCGAAGAGAGTACGTTCCCCGACAAAACATTGGGAACTCGTGCATAGATACCGGCGTTTAGCTATGCACTTGACCTTCATAGCTCAGTGGTAGGAGAGTGCAGGGAGCATGCCGAGAGGATTTACGCTCTTGATGGTAGGTTCTCACAATCATAGACACGCTCAGTGTGGCAAATATTTTACGCTGCAGTAGTATACCGGGGGAGAAGACTGGGTAAGTGCAAAGCTAACTGCCGGTAACTGTTCTATAATTTTGTATAAGAATAGGTCAAGTGACTAAGAGAAGTTGAACATTTTATCGCTAGAGTGTGTTATTGTATTTTTTCAGCAGTGTAAATATAATTGCGTTTGGCGCAAGAATTGGCGCTCATTTTGAAACATGGAGACGCTTAGATCTGTTGTATCTAGCTAGATAGATACTAGTTGAACGCAGAACAGTAGTGGTGCGCGCGGAAATAGTAGCAGTAATTTTTGAACAGAGGGCGGTTCGGGTATCAATTTCAAGGTATGTGAATAATAGCAAGCATTACTGAACCCTTAGGATACGTCTGCACCAAAGGTAGCTCGTCTAGCGCAAAGATCAGCTGCGTCCTGCCTTTACATGCCCGGTGTCACGGACGATTACTCTTTACTCCATGACTTTTGTGTTTCTTGTTGTTGAGAGCTTTGATACACAAGGCCGTGAAATGTTGTAATGGTGGTTACCATAATATAAAGTTTTCTTATGAGAAGTCTTGAGCGTTTCATTCAATTTGTTTTATTGGTTATACCTACACCGGGTAGGTGTAGGTCCCTAACAAAATATTGGCGACCTTGCCAGGATAACGTATTAATTCAAACAACTTGAAGATTGTGTTGATTTAAAGACCGCGTGTTCCTGTTCTGTGTTCGTATTGGAAATGGAGAAGTTAATGAAAGCGCGGAAGCTGGTAAGAGCGACTTTTACGAAGACGTACAATGCGTTTTTGTAAATCTTAAATCAAGAAATTCAAGACGACGCACAGTGGTCCTTTTAGCCTATCTGGCCGCGCAAAATTCCTTTGCATATGGAAAAGGTCTATAAACCTTAAAATAACTGTTCAAAAGTATGTTAAACATTTTCCTGATTCTTATTTATAAGTATTCATGTTAAACTTGTCTTAATAATAACAATAATTTTATTTTTATTTTTAGCGTATGGCTTTTAGTGCCGGGAGTGTCCGAGGACATGTTCGGCTCGCCAGTTTTGTAGCTGCTTCGAGACGGACACCCAATGGGTGAGCTACAAGTACCGTTGGGGAGGAAGGTTGGAAGGGAAGGGCGAGGAGTTGGAAGGTAGCGGCTGTGGCCTATAGTGAGGGACCAACCCCGGCATTTGCCTGGAAGGAAGATGGGAAACCACAGAAGACCATCTTCAAGGTTGCCGGCGAGGGGATTCGAACCTCCTCGCCTCCCGGATGTGAGCGACTGCTATTAGTCATGCCGTAACCACCACGGCTAACTCACCCGGTACAATAATATTAATAATGTTCAACTGGATGAGGGCTTCCATTTCCTTAATGCTGCTGAGCGTAAGTGATTTTGTGACTACAGGTTTTTGAAAAATACTCCAGATTAAAAGAAATCAGCAACGATTGGTATGATATGTTGGACTCCTAGCTTCATACAATCCATAGATATTTTAATTGAACTATTACAGATATTATGCCACAATAGGCTAATTTTCATTTGAGAATGCATTACATTAAAAATAGTATTTGATGTGTAGGTATAGTAATAAAAATTGAACTCTTTTAGTAACCATAATAAAATAATGTGCATGAATACACAAAACATATAATCTCCCTTGTCCTCACAATCTCTATATCTCTGGTCAACACAGTAATAAATTAACTCGTCACTGAAATATGATTTCATGAATCAGGCGAAACACATGCCGTTCCTTCCTTCTGGTTCATATCACAGCTAAACGTGTGGTGCAACGAAGCACTTAAGAAGGGAAGGAATTAATTAACACAATATATTATGATCTTTCAGGGGTGTACACAATTAAACTGAAATACCACACATATATTCAATTAAAGGAAAATTAGGACGACAAAAAACTTGCTTAATGTCTTGAGATTTGCAACCCACATTTTTCTTAATTGCGCGGAAAAATTAATAAGTTTTTTCTAACAATATCCTTAACAGACTGTCCAAGACATCACTTTCTTTCACTTTCCCACTTGCATGGCGTCAAACATCGAAAAGATCTTTCCGCGAAAATCCTTCCGACAGCACTAAAACGAGAATAAAAGCCAAAGTTGCAAGTAGTTTTTACACAGACACCACAATAGCGTATAGGCTATAGACTAATGAAAAGAATTTCAACAATGGTTGACAATTGCGAATTTCCGGGTCTAAAAACCCATAGAAGAAGAATAAAATATATTTTAAAAGTCACTATTTTCAAACGTTTATCACATAAACACAGCAATTTGTATACGATTTTGCAAATTTAATAAAGAAAGAGCATACCTTGATCTGCCATATCCAGTGGCAAACGATGAAGATAGCTCAACAAACACGTCTTTACAAGCACAAGATTAAAACACAAATAATCAGCTCCGCTTCCAGCTGAGGATGCGTTAAGAAACATCCTACTTCAGCGATCTCCCACTCTCCAGGGGGTGAATTAATATGACATATAGGCACAGTTCTGAGGTCATCGGACATTACTGATACTAAAAGCGTCATAAATCATGAAAATACATAACATTTATTTTTTGCATTTTGAGCGCCCAGATAGTGCAAAAGGACCACTGTGCGACGTGGACGACGGCACCTTATAGTCCTTGCTAACCGAATTGGAGAGGTTAGGAACGGAGCTGGCACCGTTGGACGAGAAAGTTTTAAGTATGTTGCTGGAAAAGGAAGCGGACGAGTATGACCGTGAGTACGAATATGTAGACAGTTTTAGAGACAGATTGGATTATGCAAGACAGAAGTATGCTCTACGGTTGCAGGCTAATTCCAATGTATTGGCAGTGGTGTCAGCAAGATTGGTCCTATCAGATGGGAATACAACCAAAAGGCAGTTGAAACTACCTAAAATAGAACTCATGAAATTCGATGGGGAGATTAAAAATTGGTTGGAATTTTGGGGACAATTTCGGCGCATTCATGAGGACTCTGAAATTGAGGACGAAGACAAATTCCAATACTTGATCCAATCCACGAAAGTTGATAGTCGCGCTAGATAATTAGTTGCCAGTTTCCCCCCTACTGCTGAAAGTTACCCTAAAGCAGTGGAATCTCTTCAGGGTAGATTTGGAAGGGAGGATTTATTGACTGAGTTCTATGTAAGGGAACTCATAAGTCTTGTAGTGAAAAATGTTTCTCAAACAAGGAAGAAGACTCAACCTGCTAGTCTATATGGCAAGTTGGAAGCACAACTGAGAGCTCTGGAGTCTATAGGTGTTACCCGAGATAAGTACGGGTCAATGCTTTTCCCTCTAGTAGAATCCTGCTTGCCTGAGGAAGTGTTACGTGTCTGGATGAGGAGTTCGTCAACGGTTATGAGGTATCAAGACAATGGACATGCCGACAAACTGACTGCATTACTTGGTTTTCTGAAGGGTGAAGTAGAGAGTGAAGAGAGGATTACATTTGCTCAAGCTGGTTTTGGAGTTTCTAGTGAATCAAGGAGTGCTAAAGTTAAAGAATGGTTAAAAGAGTAGTTTAGTAACCGGTAGTGTTCTCTTTGCTGGTAAAGGTGAAGGATACAGTTTAACGTGTGTCTTCTGTAGAAAAACACGTAACAGTAAGGGGTGTTATCTTGCTCAAGAAATGAACTTAGGGGACAAACGTAAAAGGCTGTCTGAAAATAAGGCTTTTTTTTTGTGTCTGAAGGTTGGACATAGGGCTGCAAATTGTATTACGAAACTGAAGTGTCTTGTGTGCAGTAATAAACATGAAGCTATTATGTGCCCAAAATTAGATGTAAATAGGAGGGATTATAAAGGTGAGGAGAAGCACCAGGAAAGGGGCTCAAAATTGCCTGGTGTCCCAACTACAACCCTTAATACACAAACTAGTTATGTTTCTGAAGTACTGCTGCAAACTCTTGTAGTTAGGTTGGTTCATCAAGGGAGAGAAAAAAACTGTACGGGCGTTGTTATATACAGGTTCGCAGAGATCCTATCAGTTAGAGAAGATTGCTGTGGAAATGGGGTATATTCCATCAAAGACTGAAGAAATTGAACACAGGCTTTTTGGGGGTGCTTCAATCAGTGCCAATGATCATAACCTATATGAGATAGATATAGACGACCTACATCATTCAATTTCGCGAAAAATAAAGGTTTGGGACAAAAGGAAATGTGTGGTGTAATCCCACGGTTAAACCGGGGCCCTTGGATGGATGAGATCAGAGAAAAGGAAATCTGGCTCTCTGATTTTGGCCCAGAGCCATCGGAGATTGGACTACTAATCGGCGCAGACACTGGGTAGTTTATTGGCTGGGGACACAATCAAGTTGAAGTCTGGATTGGTTGCTGTTAGGACTACATTTGGTTGGACAGTGATGGGTCAGCTTTGGAAGACAACTGAAAACGATAGCGTCGTGTCCATGGTGAACTCTCTTTTTGTGAGAACTGCTTCTTTGGGTGAACTGTGGAACCTGAAAACCATTGGAATTGGTGATCATGCTGAAACACTATCGAAGAAGGAAATTGAAATTGCAACATTGAAACATTTCCAAGAAAATGTTAAGATCAATGAGGAAGGAAGGTATGAAGTCGCACTTCCGTGGAAAGAAGATCAGCAGTTATTGTCAGGCAACAACGAAGTTGCGTTAAAAAGACTGGTTTCTGAAACACACCGTTTGATCAAGGAAGAAAATTTTGAGAAGTACCAGCAGGTGCTTCAGGACTGGGAACAGGAAGGGATAATCGAAGAAGTTGGTCAGGAGGGCTCTCAGGATGTTGGGTATTACTTACCACACCGAGGAGTTTTCAAGGAAGGATCGAGTACAGCGGTGAGGCCGGTGTTTGATGCTTCATGTAAATCGAAAGGAGGACTTTCACTCAATGACTGTCTGGAAAAGGGTCCTAATTTGTTGGAAGTAATTCCTTCTATTTTGAATCGGTTCCGTTTAAACAGGATAGGTGTGATCGCAGACATTAAGAAGGCCTTCCTTCAAATTCCAGTCTCTGAGAATGATCGAAAATTTCTGAAATTCCTGTGGTGGGAGAACTTCACTGAGGGGACTCTTAAAATATACCGCCACAAACGGGTCGTTTTCGGAGTGAACTGTAGTCCATTTCTACTTGGAGCCGTATTGGACAGTCATCTGAAAAACAGTACATGCTTCACTGAGACAGCAGATAAACTAAGAACCTCACTATATGTAGACAATTGCGACACTTCCTTGAACACAGAGGAAGAACTCAAACAATTTGTGGATGAGTCTAGGGAGTTACTGTCGCAAGGAAAATTTGACCTCCGAGGATGGGAGCACACCAGATTGAGTCTGGAGGATGAGGTTCCCGAAGTGACACCCGTTTTGGGTTTGTGGTGGGACCCAGTAGCTGATACTTCGGCTTGTAAACTAGCAAAATTAAATGAATCTGATGTTCTCACAAGGAGGACAGTTTTGTCGGTAGCTCAAAGTATCTTTGATCCAATTGGATTTACTTGTCCGGTTTCCATTGTGCCAAAGGTTTTGCTTCAGGAAAGTTGGAGAGAGAAAATAAGTTGGGATAGTCCACTGAGTGAAGACGCCCAAAGCAAATTCAATAAATGGTTACATGAACTGCCCTCTATTGCTGAGATTAAAGTGCCTAGAAGATTTTCTAATTGTGAGGACAGATCCTCTTGGAGTATGCATGTATTTTGTGATGCCAGTCAAGTGGTTTATGCGGTTGTTATTTTCTTGAGATCATTCACTGGGAAAGAATTTGAAGTGCAACAGGTCGCAGCAAAATCCAGGGTAGCCCCACTCAAAAAGGTGACGATACCGAGACTGGAGCTATTAGCTTGCACTATAGGCTCACGTCTTGCCTTTACAGTGAAGGAAAGCTTGAATCTAACGGACGTCCCGGAGTACTACTGGAGTGACTCGTCTTCTGTTTTATGTTGGATACGAAGAGAGGAAGCTTGGGGAGTGAAAGGAATTAGAACATTAACTAACCCAAAGCGTTGGTTTCATCTACCAGGGACGAACAACCCAGCTGATCTACATTCGAGAGGTTGCTCTACGTTGCAGCTGATTTCTTCTCGTTGGTCGGAGGGACCCGCTTGGTTAAAGTTGGAAGAAAACAGCTGGCCAACGCGCATTGTAAAAGTTAATGAAGAGGAGGTCGACGAAGAAAGAAGAAAATACCATGTTACCAATACTATGCTTGCCTCCCAGGAAAAACACTGGTATTTGAGGTATTTTTCCAAGTACTCAAGAATCGTCAGAATGGTGGCCTGGATGTTACGGTTCGTCAACAATGCCAGGAAGGACGTAGTGAAAAATGTTGCTTCAGAATTAGATTGTCTCGAAATTTCAATGGCAGAGAAACGACTGCTGAAATTAGTTCAGGAAGAGAAGTTTACCGAAAGGGACAACCAGAAAACATTCTGCCCTTTTAAAGACCAGATGGGTCTCTTCTGGATTAAGACAAAAATTACCAACAGAAAGGATGAATATGATTTCCGTGCGCCTGTTTTATTGCCATCAAAGCACCCTTTGACTGAGATGATAATCAGAGATCATCATTTGAGAGCCTCTCATGCTGGTGTTCAGATTTTATTCGCTATACTCAGGGAGCACTACTGGATACCAAAGGGAAGAAGAACCATTCGCAAAGTCATCAGGAAGTGTACTCAGTGCAGGAGATCTGAAATGGGAAAGACAATTCCGGAAACGCCAGCCCTTCCAGAAGATCGTGTGAGAGATGCAGGTGTATTTGAGGTAGTGGGAGTGGACCTTGCTGGTCCGCTATACTTAAAATGCAAGAACAAGGCTTGGATTGTGATTTTTACATGTGCCGTAGTGAGAGTGGTCCATTTTGAATCAGTCATGACTTTGTCCACTGCAGGGTTTCTGTTAGCTCTTAGGCGTTTCATAGCCCGACGAGGGAGGCCTCGTGTGATTTATAGTGACAACGGGACAAACTTTGTTGGCACCAACAATTTGTTTGGCTTCATTGACTGGAAAAAAGTGTGTGCGGAAGTATCCGTTAATAGAATCAAGTGGAAATTTAGTCCTCCTTCAGCCCCTTGGTGGAGTGGATTCTGGGAACGTATTGTGCAAATGGTCAAGAAATTATTAAGGCGTGTTTTCGGCAAAGCTATCTTGACCTACGAAGAACTATTGACTGTGATTGCTGATAGTGAATCGGTAATCAACTCGAGGCCCCTCACCTGCATTTCAGAAGACTGTGATGAATTGGTACCTCTGACTCCATCAATGTTTCTTCAGGACATTTCCGTGGTTGGCACTCCTGATTTAGACATGCTAGATCAAGTTAATCTCACCAGAAGGTTTCAATATCTTCAACAGCTAAGGGGTGAGCTGAGGAGGAGATTCCGACTGGAGTATCTGAGTAGCCTTCTATGTAGTTCATCGGGCAAGGAGTCTGACCATCAGTGGAAGGCAGGAGATGTAGTCATCATTGGTAGTGATGACAAGAGAAGGATTGACTGGCCCCTGGGGAGAGTGACAGCTACACTTCCAGGTAAAGACAAAGTGACCCGAGTAGTTAGGGTAAAGACATCCTCAGGAGAACTCCTCCGACCTACGAGACATCTATATCCTTCGGAGGCTGGACGTGGGAGTGAGGAGGTGCCCTTTCTTAGTGGTGCAGTTTCGTAGGCAGTAAGTCTCAGAAGTCGCAACTTCACCAGGAGTGGAAGAAGAGTTAAAATGCCTTCCCGTCTCTGTTTATGAACATTGTGTTTGATTTGCATCAAAGGTGGGAGGATGTCACGGACGATTACTCTTTACTCCATGACTTTTGTGTTTCTTGTTGTTGAGAGCTTTGATACACAAGGCCGTGAAATGTTGTAATGGTGGTTACCATAATATAACGTTTTCTTATGAGAAGTCTTGAGCGTTTCATTCAATTTGTTTTATTGGTTATACATACACCGGGTAGGCGTAGGTCCCTAACACCCGGCGTGCTAGCTTAGCAGCACCACACACCGACAGGCTGGTTCTCGCCTCTCTTGGCTGGGCGTCCTGTCCCGAGTGCTGGCGCTGCGACAGCTCTTTGCCACGTCTGGCCGAGCCAAGTTGGGATCGCTAGCGCACCGGACATAATGTATACTGTGCCCGTTTCTCCAATGGGACAGGCGATCACCCGGCCGACATCCCGGCCCCATCAGAAGAAACAGCCAAGGGAGTGGGTAAAAAAAATTAGGGCGTGAATCTTGGTTCATACAGACAAGAATAAAAGAAATGCTCCAGCGAGCCAGAGACAAAGGGTCTCGGGTCGTTTACGGGTTGGGATGGCAAATTGACTGAACCAGGATTCAAAAGCAAATTCCCTAACTTGAATTAACAAACAGAGAAGAAAGGAAAAGCCCTCGTAAAATCACATCTGCTCCTTTATTGGCCAAAGGATAAATAAATATGCAACCTGCCTACCACGCACGAGTATAGAGCTAGGGTGGGACAAAGTAAAAAAAAAATAAAGTTCATAGTCCCTAAACAAACAAACAAACAAAATATACTTATTCAAACTCGTGGGTGTCCTCTCTTAAAGTTCCGACAAGGAGATCGCCTTTCAAAAAGCTAAATTAACCTTAATTTATCGGTGCACACGCATGTAAACATCACTAGCCACTTATCACAAAGTTCACCTGCGGCAAAAACCCTAAGAAAATATCGAATATCTACGTATATTACAACTGATTACCCTTATACAGCAATGGACGGTTCTCCTCTATCGAACTGCAAATTAATAACTAAAGAGCATCATATTACATCAAATAGCACTCAAACATCAACTCAGCTTCACATAATATGGCATTTCAACAATTAATTATAACTCATCATAAATTATTTACACACCCAGATTGTGCTTACATATTTACACTACTAATTCTTATTATTATTACTGATTTATATTCGCCTTTCCAACAACCTTGATCCACACCGTCATCTTTGTTATTGTAATTAAATTATAGCATTGTCTAATGTTTATGAAAGGTTAAGAACCTCGTAACAAGGCACCCTAGCGTATTTCATTCTCACAACGAACATTTAATCGCAACCCTTCCGTCGAACACTCTGTGTGAGGATCCGAACAATCTGACTGTTGAGCGCACTATCAATTACACCCCTGCGCTATTCAATATACAACTCATCAATAAACGTAACACGTTCGTCAAGAGGACCCTGTCCTCACAAATTCAATTCAACGGTCATACGTCGCCCCGTGAATAACCTCGTCATATATGACGGAATAATACCATATTTAATTATCACATTAACTTTACACAACATCATTACTTAAAAAATCATGCATTATTAGCATGTCTCAAGAACCCACACTAACAGAGCGTATCAACTTTATCGGGACCACGAGGTCGTATGATAATATGGCATCCTATCCAAGGAACCTTATTCGACAATCTCCAACCATATTCATTTTGCTATTAAAATCTATGCAATCCGTGACAAACCTTTCAGAATAAATTCGTATAATAACCTCGGAAATCGAGATGCTAGAATCTCCCAGCAAAATGGGCATCTCATATTATCGTTACCCAATTTCAACTTATTATTATTATTATTATTATGTCTCAGAGAATAAATGTATGTCTTACTCCTACCATTGATACTGTTAATTTATGTAAGTCAAAACGACCCGAAATGAAAGGACAAAAAAATCTGTACAACCCTATGAGAAAATGATGCTCTTTTTCAATCTGGAATAAATGATTATGAATGGCGTTAAGTTACACGATCTCAGGTTATCTCATGGCACGGCTATCCGAGGTAGAAGTTCTCTTCTTCCTGGTGAACAAGGATGGAAATGAAACGTCTTACTTTATATCCGGTGTCCTCGGAAACCCCTGGCGTCGGCGTCGGCGTCGGTGTCGTCTGCGGCATTAGGGCGGCGTTGTTCCTCCAGCGTTTCCGCGATGTGGTCTCCCAGCGTACTGGTAGAGGTATACGCCCCCGGCACCTCTCGATCTCCTGGCGACGCCCATGTCCGCCCACTGGTTGCCCCCGGTCACCTTCAGCAGCGGCGTCTCCTGACGTCCCAACCATGGTCCACTCGTCCATCTCGTTGCGACCGTTCACCCTATGATGGCCCCTTTAGAGGTTCAGTGCAGCATGATTTGCGTATTAATATGCATGTTGATTCCCAGAATATTTGAGTCCATGGTTATTAAGTTCATGCCGCCGTGTGGCAATATTACATTTCACTATATCAGAGCACCTTCACGCCCACGCACTATAGCGTCTAGTTCCTGGTTCACTTGAATAATATGTATTCACTTTCCTCAACCAGTGACACACTTCCTTCCACGAGGAGCTATTTCGACCTGGCCTTGACCGACATATCAAGTTGCCTGCGGCCTGCAGTCTTCCAACACAAGCTTAAAGTAGATGTAGCCTTCCCTGTTGCATTCTCACTGCGTCTCTTAAAATGCCGCTCTGCTATGCTATTTTCGAATGGATGTCTGTTACAATATAGGGCCTCGCGATAATGCTTCGCCTCGACTATCGTTATTATTGTTCTTTCCCTGATACTCGTAATATTAAACACCTCCTGGTATTCATCTTTAATTAACATAAATTGTCGGCATGAACGGACCTTCCTTTATCAGTTCTGACTATTTCTCACATACTAGCGAGTCCGATATCGTCTTGAAATTCACACTGTTCGACAAACAAACTGACATACTTCACTGTAAACAACTCACTGGCACTACATGCACGCTAGCTTCATGCTTCATGGCCTGCTGATCACTCACGAAAACCATTCAAGTTCCCGATGCAAATTACTGTCTACGTGACATGGGCTACTCGTCCGTGCTCCGCTGGATAACATGCTCGTCCACGCACTATTGACGCACTGAACATTCCGGAACTGCGTCCTCCTTCGAGAAAGAAAAATGGAAGGGGTTGGAACCTTCTGGAGCATTCCCCTACTCTCGCGGTTGCCTCGCCGCGTCATGCCATGACGTCATACTGACCCTCCGGTCTCCTCTCGATCTTCTGTCATCCGGGGCCGGTAATTGACCCTGACTGGATCGGTCACATCTCTCCCGCGGCCTTCAAAAATATAAGCGGTGGGAACATAGCTTATATTTTTCCTCAAATGATGCATGTGAACGATCCTTTCAGTCATCTCCTCAATGCTGACTAACGGGCTTGCCTGTGATACTTCCGCAGATTCGCGGCATTGAAATTCCCAACAAGTGCATTCGTGACGTTGTCAACCACCCTATTGCAATTGTTGTCCATCACTCTGGCAATCCTATGGGGTCCCGAAAATGGGCGCGCAAATTTCCCATACACTCTGAGTGGTAAGTTTGATGACGTAGGTTTCCGAATCAGCACCAGGTCATTGACTCGAAGTGGTTCGCGAAAACGGTGGCCAGCCTTCCTTCTCTCCCGTTTCTGCGCCTGTAGCTGCATCCTCTCCCGAGCCAGTTCGTTTCTCCTTTGCACCGACGGCTCAATCTCTGGGGGTGCCTGTATAACAGCATGCCAAGGTCTACTTGGTTTTCGTCCATGGTGCAGAAGACAAGGAATTTGTCTGCTACTCTCATGTGTTGTAGAGTTCAAGCAACGTTCAATTATGGGTACCACTTCCATCCATCTATGATGCTGTTCATGACAGTAAATCCGGCAGTATTTTCCAATCTCTGTATTTACCCTTTCAACTGGATTTCCTTCTGGGTATCTTATGGAGCTCAAGATATGCCTTATGCCGAGTCGTGCCATAGCTTCTTGAAATTCGGCGCTCGTGAACTGCGTTCCGTGATCGCTCAGAAGGAACTCTGGCTTCCCTGCAGTTGGAATCACGCCGGTTTCAATCCTGCGAATTACGTACCGGGATGTTGCCTTCTGTATAGGGTGCAACATGACTAATTTGGTAAACACATCCATCGTCACCAAGATGTATTGGTTACCCCTGGTGGACCTCGGAAGGGGGCCATACAGGTCCGTAGCCATTAATTCATTCGGACGGGTCGGTATAATAGCCCTAGGCTTCTCCTTAGATACATCCGATGGGAACTTGCACCTCTGACAGATGTCGCATGTCCTGATTACCGCTCGTATGGTTTTTCCCATATACTCCGAGGTAAATGTTTCTCTTATGGCATGTAAGGTTTTATCACATCCTCCATGCCCAATAGATCGGTGAGCCAACCAAACCACTGCTGAAATCAACTTCGGCGGTATTACAATACGTAGCCTTGTGTGGTCTTTATCGACAAACTTGTGAATCACGTCACCAACAATGTGATAAAAGTGAGCAATCTTTGCCGTTCCAGCATAATCGGGGTCATCTGCACCCATGCGATTCTTCAAATACCGGTATATCCGTCTTAACGGAGTATATCGCCGTTGCGCCTGGCTCAGGCGTTTCAAACGTTCCACCGTTTCCTGATCATCCGGTATTAGCTGTACCTGGTGCAAAACAGCCTCCTCACGTGGGTTTCTGCTCAAAACATCCGCTAGAAAGTTTTGCTTTCCGGGCCTATGAATAACTTCTGCATCGAATTGCTGCAGGAAAAGGGTCCAGCGCGTGACTCTTTCGCTTGAAATGTCAGACTTTAACATAAACTGTAACGCGCGATGGTCCGTCACAATCACGACCTTATGCCCCAAAAGAATCTTCTTCCACATCTTTAGAGCATAAATTATAGCCAGCGCCTCCAATTCCGTGGCAAAGTAATTAAGCTCAGGCTGTCGCAATTTCCTACTGGTAAATGCCAGATAATGTTGTTTCTTCTCGTCATCCAACTGGTACAACACAGCGCTCACTCCTACCTTTGAAGCATCGGTGTCAATATAAAATGTTTTGGAGAAGTCTGGGTACTCCAGTTTAACGTTGTTAAGGAGCATGTGTTTAGCTTGCGTGAAGGCCTCTTCACACGCCTGATCCCACTTCCACCGATTGTTTTTCCTGAGCATGCTCTGCAGAGGGGCAACTACATCCGTGTAACGGGGGCAATGACTAGAAAAGAATAAAGTCATTCCCAGGAACTGCCTCACTTGTTTCACCCTTTCTGGTCTGGGAAACTCAGCTATCGCCTCAATTTTCTCCGGGTTCGGCCGATATCCATATTCGTCAATGAGATGTCCCAAAAACCGAATTTCTCGGTGAATGAAATTGCATTTCTCCAGGTTTGCCTTAAATCCGGCCGTAAGCAAGTTCTCAAACAACAATCTCAAGTGTTCCAGGTGCTCCTCTACTGACGTGGATGCCAAGATCAAATCGTCCACATAACATAGTACGTGTTTCTTGACCTCTTCACTCAAGTTGCTGTCCAGCGCTCGAATCAGCACAGGGCCACTGTTTTTCAAACCGAAGGGAAGGCGGTTAAAGACGTGGGTCTTCTGCTCATGCAGGAAGCCAGTGTATTGCTTGCTGTTCTCGGTTAACTCGACATGATAATAGGAATTTGTGAGATCTACGGTTGAGAAATATTTTTTTCCTTTAAAGCGCCTCAGCAGCTCTCTAATTTGTGGTGGGCTGTCGTACTCTGGCAAAATGCGTGCATTTATTCCACGTGCATCCAGACAAATCCTTAGGCGACCATTTGGCTTCCTTACAACCGCTAAAGGGTTTAGGAAAGAAGTCGGAGCCTTCTTTATTATGCCATCCTTCTCCATGGCGTTTATCATGGCCTTTACCTCCTCCTTCCATTTCTCTGGGACTGGATATATGTGTTTCCTGTATGGTGAGTCATCACTCAACTTGATATCGTACTGAAAGTTCTTGATAACTCCAGGTTTGTCGCTAAATACCTCCCGAAACTCCTGTATTAGGTCATCAACCTGTTTCTGGACAGTTGGATCCAAAATTTCTTTTACACCATTGGGCATGTGGGTGATCGTCTCTTCTTCACGTTCCACGATATTCTCAAGTGTGTTCTCCAAGAAGAGCGTGCTCGAGTTGGCATTGATATAATCTTTCGATCCTCTGCTCGGCGATTCGTTTCCGAAATACATAACACCCTCTTGCATATTTATAATCCAGCCGTACTCCGAAATGAAGTCAACACCCAGAATTATTTGAAAATTGATGTTGGAGGTGGCCACGAACACGTGCTCATAAAACCTCCCCGCAATCTTGATCATCAACAGGGCCTGCAGCTTGCATCTCACTGAGCGATCGGGAATTACACCTCTAACCTTTACATTCGCTACTGGTAGAGTATATACGGGTCCTGCCTCCATTATCTCGTCCAAACATGACTGAGACACCACACTAATCATCGCTCCGGTGTCAATCAGGGTTTTTATTTGTTTACCGAGCACCTCTACTGTTATGATTGGCAAAGGATACACTTTCCCGCGGCGGATAACGTCTTCCTCATGAATCAAGTCTTCGTCGGTAGCCTGAAATATCTCTTGAATTTCAATCAGTTCGGGAGGACCAAGGTTTGAGCAATTTCTTAATTTGAAGTTTTTTTTTGTTGATCTGACCGACTTGTGTCAGGTGGTCGGTCAGCTTCCCCCGGTGGTGCGGATGGATTACTCCGTAATTGTTGTAAATATTCCTGGCTCTCTCGATGTCTTTCCGTATAGCTCGGCCGCGACCCCTGCGAACGAGAATCCCTATAGGCATTCTGTCTCTGATAATATTGATTTGACTGCCTTCGCTGATATTCACCATATCGTCCCTTCGTATTGTTGAATCGGGATCTCCTACGCTCTTCGTACGGTTTATTCCTCCATCTGGGTCGGTCGTCTGTTCCACCGTAGCTCCTATCTCGCCTCCGATAGTACCCTGTGTCTCTTGGCCTGTCCGTCTCCCGCGGCGTTCGCTCATCCGTCTGCGAAATTTTGTCAATCACGACCGTGTTTACATCTCTATTTTCCTGTCGTCCGGACCTCGCCTGTAACTGTGCGCTAGTGTGGTCAAGTTTTCGAAGAATCTCTTCACATCCCTCTAAAGTCTCGGCTCCTGACGCTATTACACTCTTCTGGACATCTACAGGTAACTGTCGTATAATGGCTTGGACCAATTCGTCCTCCGGCACTGGTGGAGTCAAATACTGCAGCCTGGTGAGTTGCGATGCGAAGTACCCCGCATACCTAGTCGGATTGGACGTCGCATACCGTTTAGCGTATAGTTCCGCCCGTATGTTCAATTGTTCCTCAGGGCTCCAAAAGCGTTTGATTAATAATCGTTCGAACTCGTCCGTGCTCGTGAACGTGTATCGAAATGCGCGAAACCAAGTTAATGCTGTCGATTACAGGGACCTCTCAATAACTCTTAGTTCCCTCTCACGGGGTATCTTATTTTCCGCCATGTATTCACGGACCTCCCTCATAAATTCGATGGGTGTGACGTTATTAGTCCCATTGTTCCCCGAGAATTTCCTCGGCTAGTGGTCTATACTTCTAATGATGGTCAGGTGTCCCGCGGGGTTTGTACTCTGTATTCTCGGCGTTGCAACTACCTCTCCCGCCTTTCTAGAAGATGGGGCGTTTTCACTTTCCGTCCCGTTAAGAGGTGGCGTGTTTTCAATTTCGGACCATCTAACCCTTTCTGACTCCGATTTGTCTTTTATCTGCGTCATTTCCGCCTCTAAGTTGCCTAATCGAGTGAGTTTCCTTCCCCGTTGAATAATGATTTTCTCCTCCAACTCAACAATGGAAGTGTGGATAGATTCTCTCACATGTTCGAATAATGTCGTTTGTGAATGAGTGATTTACCTGTCATACGTGTCCTGGAATGATTCAACCTGTATCTGCATGTTTTTCACGTCCTTCGCAACCTCTTCTTTCCAACCTGACACGTCCTGTTTCAACTTATCCAGGGTTTCCTCGTTAGACTGACCAATTTGCTCAATTTTTGCCGTCAAATCTTGTCCCATGCCTTTAATATTACTGTTCAACTTCTTCTCAAGTCCTTCAATATTCCCCCGAAGCGAACTCTGAGTATCCCTGATTTGCCGTGCCATAGAATCTTTGAGCTCCGCGGTGAGCACTTGGAATGTAGCTTCTATCTTTTTATCGAGTAGATTAATCTTATTATCTATAACCTTTCCTGATAGCTTAAGATTACGTTCTACAGCATCAATGTTTTTCTGCAAATGCGATTCTAAACTCTTAAGATTAGATCCCATGACTTCTAATAAGTCGGTTCTGAGATCATCAACTTTATCACTAACATCTTTTTTTATTCCTGCTATTTGAGTGCCGACACCCTCTTGTGCCCTCTGTACCTCTGCTATTTGAGTACCGACACCCTCTTGTGTCATCTGTAAACGATCCATATCGCTCTTCATGTTTGTCTTAATTGACCCAATACTATCCTTAACCTTATTCATTTCAGTGGTTAGACCATTTAATCCATCTTGGATTTGTTTTAATATATCAGCTATATTTTCTGCGGTTACTACTTGTGACATCTTACAATACAACTTAAATATAGGGGCCTACAGGGGAATGTAGGTCGTCGAGTATAGCCATGACCTGAGATCGTGTACCAACCCTGTCAAATGGTTCACTAAAGGCTCAGTGTGATACGAGGTTAATTTTACACAAGAATTACACATGGCAAGCATCGCGCCCCCATCAAAGGCACGAATCTGACCAATCAGTATACTCCCATCACAACAACAAATGATTGAGTAAAAAGCATGCCCATGACGAAGACGAAACGCACCATCGTCGTCGATCCCCACGTTGGGCGCCACTTCCCCCTCCCTGTGCCCGTTTCTCCAATGGGACAGGCGATCACCCGGCCGACATCCCGGCCCCATCAGAAGAAACAGCCAAGGGAGTGGGTAAAAAAAATTAGGGCGTGAATCTTGGTTCATACAGACAAGAATAAAAGAAATGCTCCAGCGAGCCAGAGACAAAGGGTCTCGGGTCGTTTACGGGTTGGGATGGCAAATTGACTGAACCAGGATTCAAAAGCTAATTCCCTAACTTGAATTAACAAACAGAGAAGAAAGGAAAAGCCCTCGTAAAATCACATCTGCTCCTTTATTGGCCAAAGGATAAATAAATATGCAACCTGCCTACCACGCACGAGTATAGAGCTAGGGTGGGACAAAGTAAAAAAAAATAAAGTTCATAGTCCCTAAACAAACAAACAAACAAAATATACTTATTCAAACTCGTGGGTGTCCTCTCTTAAAGTTCCGACAAGGAGATCGCCTTTCAAAAAGCTAAATTAACCTTAATTTATCGGTGCACACGCATGTAAACATCACTAGCCACTTATCACAAAGTTCACCTGTGGCAAAACCTCTAAGAAAATATCGAATATCAACGTACATTACAACTGACTACCCTTATACAGCAATGGACGGATCTCCTCTATCGAACTGCAAATTAATAACTAAAGAGCATCATATTACATCAAATAGCACTCAAACATCAACTCAGCTTCACATAATATGGCATTTCAACAATTAATTATAACTCATCATAAATTATTTACACACCCAGATTGTGCTTACATATTTACACTACTAATTCTTATTATTATTACTGATTTATATTCGCCTTTCCAACAACCTTGATCCACACCGTCATCTTTGTTATTGTAATTAAATTATAGCATTGTCTAATGTTTATGAAAGGTTAAGAACCTCGTAACAAGGCACCCTAGCGTATTTCATTCTCACAACGAACATTTAATCGCAACCCTTCCGTCGAACACTCTGTGTGAGGATCCGAACAATCTGACTGTTGAGCGCACTATCAATTACACCCCTGCGCTATTCAATATACAACTCATCAATAAACGTAACACGTTCGTCAAGAGGACCTTGTCCTCACAAATTCAATTCAACGGTCATACGTCGCCCCGTGAATAACCTCGTCATATATGACGGAATAATACCATATTTAATTATCACATTAACTTTACACAACATCATTACTTAAAAATCATGCATTATTAGCATGTCTCAAGAACCCACACTAACAGAGCGTATCAACTTTATCGGGACCACGAGGTCGTATGATAATATGGCATCCTATCCAAGGAACCTTATTCGACAATCTCCAACCATATTCATTTTGCTATTAAAATCTATGCAATCCGTGACAAACCTTTCAGAATAAATTCGTATAATTACCTCGGAAATCGAGATGCTAGAATCTCCCAGCAAAATGGGCATCTCATATTATCGTTACCCAATTTCAACTTATTATTATTATTATTATTATGTCTCAGAGAATAAATGTATGTCTTACTCCTACCATTGATACTGTTAATTTATGTAAGTCAAAACGACCCGAAAAGAAAGGACAAAAAAATCTGTACAACCCTATGAGAAAATGATGCTCTTTTTCAATCTGGAATAAATGATTATGAATGGCGTTAAGTTACACGATCTCAGGTTATCTCATGGCACGGCTATCCGAGGTAGAAGTTCTCTTCTTCCTGATGAACAAGGATGGAAATGAAACGTCTTACTTTATATCCGATGTCCTCGGAAACCCCTGGCGTCGGCGTCTGTGTCGTCTGCGGCATTAGGGCGGCGTTGTTCCTCCAGCGTTTCCGCGATGTGGTCTCCCAGCGTACTGGTAGAGGTATACGCCCCCGGCACCTCTCGATCTCCTGGCGACGCCCATGTCCGCCCACTGGTTGCCCCCGGTCACCTTCAGCAGCGGCTTCTCCTGACGTCCCAACCATGGTCCACTCGTCCATCTCGTTGCGACCTTTCACCCTATGATGGCCCCTTTAGAGGTTCAGTGCAGCATGATTTGCGTATTAATATGCATGTTGATTCCCAGAATATTTGAGTCCATGGTTATTAAGTTCATGCCGCCGTGTGGCAATATTACATTTCACTATATCAGAGCACTTTCACGCCCACGCACTATACCGTCTAGTTCCTGGTTCACTTGAATAATATGTATTCACTTTCCTCAACCAGTGACACACTTCCTTCCACGAGGAGCTATTTCGACCTGGCCTTGACCGACATATCAAGTTGCCTGCGGCCTGCAGTCTTCCAACACAAGCTTAAAGTAGATGTAGCCTTCCCTGTTGCATTCTCACTGCGTCTCTTAAAATGCCGCTCTGCTATGCTATTTTCGAATGGATGTCTGTTACAATATAGGGCCTCGCGATAATGCTTCGCCTCGACTATCGTTATTATTGTTCTTTCCCTGATACTCGTAATGTTAAACACCTCCTGGTATTCATCTTTAATTAACATAAATTGTCGGCATGAACGGACCTTCCTTTATCAGTTCTGACTATTTCTCACATACTAGCGAGTCCTATATCGTCTTGAAATGCACACTGTTCGACAAACAAACTGACATACTTCACTGTAAACAACTCACTGGCACTACATGCACGCTAGCTTCATGCTTCATGGCCTGCTGATCACTCACGAAAACCATTCAAGTTCCCGATGCAAATTACTGTCTACGTGACATGGGCTACTCGTCCGTGCTCCGCTGGATAACATGCTCGTCCACGCACTATTGACTCACTGAACATTCCGGAACTGCGTCCTCCTTCGAGAAAGAAAAATGGAAGGGGTTGGAACCTTCTGGAGCATTCCCCTATTCTCGCGGTTGCCTCGCCGCGTCATGCCATGACGTCATACTGACCCTCCGGTCTCCTCTCGATCTTCTGTCATCTGGGGCCGGTAATTGATCCTGACTGGATCGGTCACAATACAAAGAAATTGTTCGTCCGATGCGTTACTTGTCCAACACACATCTACATTGTGTTTCGCACGTTTCTCCACATAGCGGTACTTGAAGATTACTTGCTTAACATTAAACCCGTCAGAAATATCATGGAACTCATTTAAGGCATTGCAATTTAGGTATATCGTTTTTCTTTTCCCTTGTTTTCGCTTTGCTTCCATTTGTTTTCATATTTACAATGTACTGAATACGGTTTGACGTTCGACCGATCGACCACAACATAGCAAAGGCAGTACGGGAGAGAGTGAGATGGGAAAGCGAGCGAGTACATAGGTAGTCTTCTCCCACCATCGCTCCAAGGCCGTCCACGCCAGAACCGCGCCGGCGTGCTGTATGGACCTCCCTGGCATAGATGGTGGATAGCACAGAACACCAAATGGTGGATAGTCGCTAAGATGATTCATCCAATCAAACGAAGCCCCGAATGGGAGTAGCCGCACCGAGCATTTGACTTGTCTTGGCTCTCTGGGTAGTCACTACGCATCAATCCTAGCGAACGAACTGGTCTGTTTTTCCAGGCTTCTATCCAGTTAGAAACGCAAACTTGTTTTGCACTTTACCTTCTTTTTACTTAACGTTTGTTGAATTTTGACTGGAAAATTGATCAGTTACTTGTGTCAGCAGTGTTTAGTAAAGAAGCCTTGTGAAATTCATCACATGAATTCCAGAAAAATATTCATAAAAATTGTCCGGATGGTTCTGTAACTGTTTCTAGAGAAGACTAAAAGCCCCTTTCACAGACCGAGACACTTTTACTTTGTGTACCCAACAAGAAGGAGAACGCGCGTATTTCAAACAAAAATTTTCAGTAAGAAGTATCTTTTTGTTAACTTCATATAAAATCGTCCTCGTCTTGAGAGCAACTAACGCAGCTTCCAGCACCTTACACCACACGAGAGCAAAACTGTGTAAGGAATACGTAGTAATTATTGACGAGTGCTGAACCTGGATTTTACACTTGCACTTGGATAATGTATGTCATGTTAGGGGCAGATGACTACGCTGATCCATCCCCTAAAACAACAATAACTAACACAGAGTGAGTTAGCCGTGGTTGTTACGGCGTGGCTGCTGGCAGTCGCTCGCATACGGGAGGCGAGGAGGTTCGAATGCCCCCGCCGGCAAACTTGAAGATGGCCTTCTGTGGTTTCCCATATTCCTTCCAGGGAAATGCCAGGGTTGGTCCCTAACTATAGGCCACAGCCGCTACCTTCCAACTCCTCCTCCTTACATTCAAACTTTCCTCCCCAGACAACACTCCACAAGCGACGGTACTTGTAGCTCATCCCATGGGTGTCCACATAGATGCAGCTACAAACTGGCGAGCCGAACATGTCCTCGGACACTCCCGGCACTAAAAGCCATACGCTAAAAAAAACAAGATACGAGCCTTACAGTAGTCGCATATGAAGTGTAACATCTGATATTTTATCCTACTCGTATACTACACAGCTTGGACATTCTTAAAATGTTAATTTACACTCCATGTTTATACTGGTACTATGATGAATGTATAGATTGAATTGGAGATATGCTACTGTCACATTGTGGCGCAGCGGTAAGCTGTTAATCTCTCACCAAGGTACACCGGGTTTGATTCCCGGTCAATACATGTGAGATTTTCGAATTGAAATGCCATGTCCTGTGGTTCGCATTCCACGTAAAAGGGAGGTACCGTGGATCATGATCGTGAGATTAACGGACACGCAAAACTACAAGCTTCCTTCCTTTTACATTAATAATTCATAGTAACAAAGTGACACACAACGTCGACAGTACTCTCAAATACTGTGAGCACATTCCTCAGTAACTGTAACATTCATTATTCTCAAGGCTCTCACACAGTTCGTCGTAAACAATCAAAACATGGCTTCCTACAATCATGAAATTACCTAGTCTCACATATGATGAAAATACAGCTTTTATTCCACTCATATAACAACATTCTGTTATGCATTTAATATTTGACTACTCACCCACAGCTTGACGATAATGCAGCTTACTTAAATGTCATTTGTCGTCTTTGTCCTACCCCATATGATATTCAACCTTGAACGTGAAGCTTCATAAACTGCTCAATGACAAATGAAAGTCGGTGAAACATTTGCCACTGGGCTCGTCAAACCAGTGCCTGCTAAATGCACTGCCTACTGTATTGCCACAACATTCTCGCGCTACAGAGCACACACTGCCTTGTTTCCAATACACACATTTTCAATTGTACATCCAGCTGGCAGTGCGTCTTCACTTCCGTCCGATCCACTTCCGTTCGATCCACTTCCGCCCGATTCACCTTCCGTCCCATTTTTCTGGCAGCGCATCTTCACTTCCGTCCGATCTACTTCCGTTCGATCCACTTCCGTTCGATTCACTTCCGCCCGATTCACTTCCGTCCCCAATTTTCAAAATCACTCCCACAAAACTATCCAGCAACCGAGCGGAAAGATGTTACACATAAAAAAAAAATACAATAACTATCTAACTAGCTATGTCATTTTCATGATTTTCATATTTTTTTTTCATATTCTGGGAGTCATTACCAATTGAAATTACTATACTGTCAATTATCACTACTGCACTGGAAATATGTGTTAAATTACGTAAATATGCATTTTTGTTTCTTGTTCATTCAACGACAATAAATTTGCAGTGTTTATCAGACGCATGCGGTCCTTTCAACTGTTACCGATGCACACACATTGTCGTCAGATTGCTGTTACCAACATATGGGATACAAAATACACCTTGTAATTATGTGAAAATGCATTAATTGGCAAAATGATTGGTCTAGATAAAGGTTAGGCCTATATGTAGTGTGCGTGGCAAAAACCAGGGGTGTATACTGTATATCAGGGCTGCGCTACTTAGCAATTATTGGCAAAAACATTGGTCTGGATAAAGAATATTGATTAGTACTTTATGCGTGGAGTTGGCAATATTGTATTTGCCCCATAATTCACGCGTACTGTAATATGGCTGACAAAACTTTTACTGTATACAGTAATAAGTCGTGATCTAAAAAGGAGAAGGGGATGATGGGCAAGGCTACTCAACTACAGAGGTTGCTTCAGTATGGAGCTCTTAGGCGAGGGAAGGGAAATGACGTGACGTCACAAGCTTCCTCGTAGCGTGCGAGGCACGAGATTTGCAAGGAAAGTCAACTTTCCCACACATTATATTGTATGGATTGCAGTGGTTTAACATGTGTTTTAAGCCCTTTTGTTTATAATCATGCCAGGCCAAAGATGTGCTGTGGCAGTTTGTGACAGTTATTATAAAGTTGGAAATGACGTGTCGTTTTCCACGACGCCAAAAGACGCATGCCTTCGCAATCAGTGGATTGCTGCATATAAGCGAAAAGGTCATTTCAATCCTCAAACAAGTAGGATATGTTCCGTCCACTTTAAGAGTGAAGACTTCGAATTAGACTACAGGGCCGAATTGCTTAATATAAAGCCAAGATTTCCAAGGACTCTAAAACCAAATGGTAAGTGAGCCTAGCTGGCCTACTCTTTAAGTTTTGATGATCTGCTAGGATGATTTTAAATCTGTATAATTTTTGACATATTTCGTACATGGGATTTTAGTGGTTGGAGAACTAGCTTTCATAATAAAATGGCTGTATTATCAAATCATAAATGTAAACGGGAGGGTTAGCTTAATATGTATTTAAAAAAGAAACACTTGCTACATTACTACATACATTCCACGTTAACTTTGTTATTCTGATATTACTGTTGAAGAGAATGAATATTTCTCGTACTTTCTAATCTCGCTCGCATGTAGATATCGTTTGTCTTTTGTCAAATGTATATTCCTTGACCTTATGTTCTTTGCCTTTTGTATGTACTCTGTATCCTGTGTCACAGTGTCTTGTTCAATACATCCAAGTCAACATGTGTTCGTGTATTTTAATCCGTTCATCCCGTGGATAACTGATACAATAGAAACCCATGCATAGCTCAAGTAGTTTCAATAGGTACTCTACCGGTAGTGAAAAAGCGGTGAGAAAAGTCGTTGGAAGTGTTGGATTTGTGGTGACATAAAGGTGTTCTGTGATCATTTTCTTCAGCGAACTTTAAAGTGAGAAGGCAAAATGAGTGAACATGCTTCGAGTCCTTGTGCCTATGGGTTTCCGAATTGAGTGGTAGGGAGGATTATTCAAACTGGTCTTTTGGGATGTCAAATTATCTCAAAAAGCATGGATTTGGGCCAGTGTCCGAGGCACAGATGTGTCGGAGGGACATGAACGACGTGACGACAGAGTGCTGGCGGATGTATGTCTCATGGTGGCTGTTCACAATTATCCCCATGTTCGAGGCTGTGCAAAAGCTAAGGATGCCTGGCATGCCCTTGGAAAGGCTTTTGAAGATAAAGGAAAGTGGAGGTATATCACGCTGATGCGAAATCTGTGCTCGCTCAAGTTATCAGATTTCGATTCCATGGACAAGTATATTGGTGAGGTTATGTTAGTTACACAGAAGATAGCAGCTGTTGATGAACCTGTCGCTGATAAGTTTGTTGCTGCTATGATACTTCGAGGTCTTCCTGATGAATACGATAACTTAGTTATGACCGTAACCTCAACATCGGAGGAACTACAGTTGGACCGCATCAAGTCTATCTTGTTGGACGAAAGCTTTTGCCGAAGTCATGGTGAGAAGTCAGCTGATGGGGCAGCCCTTTACAGCAGCACCAAGAAGGAAGTCAGGTATGTCAAGAAACCAAAGAGCTCTACCGGTAGTGAAAAAGCGGTTGACAAAAGTCGTTGGAAGTGTTGGATTTGTGGTGAAAAGGGTCACGGAAGAGATACTTGTCCACAGAAGACGAAAGTTCAAAGTGCACCGAAGTGTCCAAAATCCAATAAAAGTCTGTTTTTTGCTTTAACTGGTCGCGTACTGCACTCGAATTCAGCCCAGCTCAAGACTTTGACTGAGTCGAGGATCGAACCGACTTGTGAACCATGAGAGAGAAATAATTGGAATTTGGAATTAAAACAATATAACATTTACATATGCATTTTAGGAAGTGAATAAAGCATATTGATAAAATTTTGGAAAATTTTTGAAGAATTTTAAAGGAATAAAATTTGGGAATATTCTAGTGAATGATGTTTTAACCATAGGAGAGTGAGATTCTTCGATGCTGGAATATGACCATGGCTTCATGTTAGCAATCTAAAAACCGGTTTTGGTTGGCCGAGGTATCAATAACAAATTATATACACGACACTATGATAAGAGGTTAGAACCAGAGTCTTCTATCATGATAACTGAATAGCCAATCAGAAATGAATCACATAAAATTTTGAGGGAACCGCTATTATATAAAATTTGCTTATATAAAGCAATATTAACGTCTCTACAGATGCAGACAAGAATATGGAATTTAATTGGTAAAACAAAATTATAAATAAATGTCCAGGAGAGAAATTACGAGCATAATTCAAGTTAATGAGCTCGGTGCGAGGCTAGCAGTCACATTGTAGTTTGATACGCGCGCCATCACGGAGAGCGCAACAGAGACTTCTACTCAGCTACTTGGAGAGAGCGGACGTATATTGTGACGCGTCCCAGAACAGCACTATACAATATCTGAAGTACGGACGGGAGACGAAGCAGGACCGTCTGGAGATATAGGCATCGCCGAGGAAGGAAAGCGAGAAGCCGGCGAAATGCAAATGCACTAGTTTGCAACATAAGAAAAGCATTATTACAACTTCACGTTTATAAGAAGAATACTTCGCTTCAAAAGTATTATATTTCTACGGAACTGCGACTAGTAGCACTGCATTCTACAGCCACTACATTGCAACAATATATCTTCTACATTATCATCATAAATTTACGATGTTGGTAAAGTCCTTGAGTCAGAGGGGACGTTTACATTCAACCATTGATAAGAGGATTGCCATGAACAACTAAACTAATGAAAGGAGGTTAGTCGACACTATGGACTGGGAATTCAGAGTGATCTAGAAGACCAGGGTTCGATGAATCTACAACTGCACATCAACATGCAGTACTCTGAATATACTTTGAATACTACTATTCGATTGCCCACCAACAACTTGGAGAGATGTCAACCCAGGACATTCAAACCTACATGGATGATGAACTGCTACACTAGAAGAAGACGGATGGCGCAGTTCGTTTTGTCAAGAGATCGAGTTTCTAGACGGATGGGTCGAGAAGCAAGAAGAAATGCCGTTAGCGGGGAGAGACGAGCCGCAGCACAGGTGCTTGCAGTACAAGGCGATGGCGAGGCAGAGCAGCTGACTGGCACGCTTCTGGCTGGAACCCGTTTATCGAGACAGATGACTCACACGCGCTGTATGAGCGGAACATCGAGCATATCTGATCCAGGTATTCACGACACCAGACCATTAGAAAAAGGTAGAAAATTGAATGATCTTAGTAGTTTTTGAAATAGTATTTGTTGTATTTCAGGAGTGACCAATTCATATTAGATTTGCTTATTTTAACCCATGTTTTAAGTAGTAAATAGTAGAAATTTCACTGTAAATTTTTTGATACGTCTACGTGAGTCGTTTTCAGACGTAATTTCATTCGTTTTTGATTTTAGATATTTCGTTTTGTATTTTTGCAGGCAACGTTTTAACATGCTCACTTTCGAACGAAATTGTTTGATGAAGGGAATGCTTCGATCGTAACAGAATGTTTTGAAAGGGAAAGGAAGATGTCGATTGTGAAAGAATACTTAGATCGTAAAAGAATGTTTCGATTGGAAAAGATTATTTCGATTGTAATGCTTCGATCATAACAGGATATTTTGATTGGAAAGGAAGATGTCGATTGTAATATATATTTCAATTGTCAGGTATATTTCGATTGTTAAGAATGTCTTGATCATTAAGAATACTTCGATTACTAATAATGTTGTAACATTGTTTAAACAATTCATTACGTCAGAACCATGGGCGCCCATAGGATTGTTTCCAGGGGGGGGGCAAGTAAATATTTTCGTTTCATTACCTACCTGTCACCCCCTCCCCTCCCCCCCCCCCCAACCCTCCACCCCCCACCCCCCACACACACACACACAAAAAGAAGGTTTCATATCTATCTTACTTCGTGAAATTCATTATTTGACTGCTCTGAAACCATTGGCTACTTTGTGGCAAGTATGGGAGGAATGTTTTCTCTGAGTTTTTGTCCGTTAACGTTCGCTTTTCTTCGTGATTCAACGTCGCAATGTTCAATTCTTAAAAACAGGAAAAATCTAGTGGTATCAACAAAAATAAAAATCAAGTACCGTAGTTCATTAAAATGGTATCGTTAATCCAGTTCGCGAACTTTCTAAATAACTGGACATATTTTCACATGATCCCAAATCACTAAGTTAAACTGTGGAAATATCCCAACATCTGAATCAGCCCAATTATTTAAATAGCACTGTTTCCAAATACGGTAGGCTACGGTATCTAGTTTGTACTGGCCATCACAGCAGATCGTCACGTCTTTCCTCTTCTAAACAACCAATCGGAAATACTTCGCATTGCTCTTATTAGAATCATGAAACACTTGTAGCCAACGAACTGATAAACTCGAGCCAATGGTTTTAGTAAAATTTAGTTTTGTCATTAAAAATATTTCGCCTGATTATTACTAACCACTAAGTAAAATGGATAAAAACCACTATATCACGTACTTCTTACTACCATTATTCGAATTCTCGACTGAAACAAGAGGAATGGTGATACAGGAATGATGATATGAACATAAATAAACCACTTCATTCAATGTGTAATTGAGCCTTATGCTCAAGCTTTTCTCTGTTTATGAAAATAATAGACGATAACATGAAACTAACAGATATTGTACAATTCCGTCGAGTTTTATAAAATTAACAAGTGATATATTTCACCGTATTATTGTACCTGTGACGTAAATAATATACTGTCTAACCAATCTAATACAAATACTTTATGAGTTTTTTAAATTTATGTGTGTTAAGGTTACCCTTAAAGAGGGGAAAATTAAACTTTTTATATTCAATAACTGGCATTGTTTTAAATATTGTTGCTTTATTTGTAAACAGGGTTAAACCTTACCCCTTGTACTTGACTCTGAGTGAAATTCCGGTTTATGTAATAACGTGTCATTAGGCGAGTGTGTATAAGTAATGTTATTTCAGAGTACCGATACCGTAGTTTTGAGATGAGTGCCCCGGAACATGAAACATGATACGTACGTGGTATTTCCCTGAAGGTAGTGTTGAAAATATCGTAGGCCTACTAGGGATGGCTGCTGTCAGCGTCGGCAATCAAATTTAGAATATTTAGGTAACCAGTCGTCATCGTGGAGCTTAAATTGAGGTACTCAACTACACAGATGGGCTTAAAAATCAAATTACTACATTCTGTCCTTCTTACAATGCATACCACGTATGGATTTACGTTTCTACCCCCGACTCGGAATATGCAGATTTATTAAAGTTGTAACCTTCCCAGGTCACAAGGGATCGAACCCTTACTTTCGGGACGTACGATTTTCATAATCGTCCATATATTTTTATTTGGTGCCTTTTTATGTTTTATAATTATGTAATGAAGTGTTAGGTTTTAAGGGATTGTAATTGGCAGGATCTGAGTCTAGTTATATGTGAATATTTTAACATTGGAATAATCTTCAATCAGAGAGTCTGGAATTGTGTGCAAGAACCAGGAAGTAGGCTTGTTGTCGCCTGGGTTTTTCTCTCGCAAGCTCAAGTGCATGATGACTCACGCAGGTAGGAGGCTTGCCAACCCTATGCTAGGGGTGTGACTAGGGTATTTTGAAGACCAAGAAGGCACTCCTTATATGGTAATGTTTTGTTTTGATTGGCTAGACCCGTGAGGGAAGCCAGGTAGACCAGTGATTTGTGGAGGGGAGATGAATGTTATTAGGACTTGACGAAGCTGTGAGGGCGACTCATTCTTAGGACTCCGTGGGGAGTAGTACTCATTCTTTGGACCGCATGTAGGGCGGTGTACTCATCCTCTGGACTCCGTGTGGAGTGGTTCGTATTCTTGGTAGGACTCCGTGAGGGAGTGGAACTTGTATTTTGGACTTGTGTGTTTTTGGTGGAGAAGGAAGGTATTTCAGACGATCACAAGTTGGTGTTCGATGTACAATTACTGAGTTGCATTCTCAAGGGAATTATGAGCCAAGTTTCAAACAAATAGTCTAGATTGTTTGTCTCGAATCGCATGAAGTATTGTAAACCAACGTCTGTATACCGAAATTCTGAGACCATAGCGGTAAATTGTTATACGACAAATACTAGTAAAATATGCTATGTATTAGTAAACTCAGGAGTGAACTAGATGCGATAATCCATCACACTGATTTAAAACCTCTTTGTATAATCAGATCCACGAAACTAGATAAATCGTTGGATGCTGACCATCAAAGTAATAATGTATATAATGTTCATATGTGAGAGGCTTGCGTGTGAAATATATAGTAATTGTGCTGCGAGTAAGTAGGAGTGATTCTCTGGGAGCAACTAACCCCCGAATCAGTAGAATTAAGTCGTCACAGCTGAAGTCATCGCCTGTAAGTACCAGTCATCATTATTTCCGAGGGTCATCAATATGTCATAAGTGTGCCTGTGTGAATATGACAGGGAGTGTTAGATAGTCTGTACGACGAGGATCCTGCGAAGTGTATTTCAGGTCTGGTATCAGAATACATTGTAAATTTTACCAGATCTATAGTGCTTGTATTTGTGAGATAACCAGTGTAGTTAGGAGTGAATGTTTATTGCTGTTGTTCATACCGTACAGGCGTTTAACCCTCACACAACACGTGAAGCCGAGCAGTTACAAAGTTTCCATAACATATGAGGCTGTTTCTTCGCCTGAGTGTGTACTTAACTATGAGTGGCATACACTAAAAATATGCGTTTGATAAAATTACAAGTTAAAAAAAATAATACAAATAATGTACATTAAATTTTAACAGATATCATACACAACCAAGGTGCAAAAACAATTATTTAAATACCGGTAACGAGTTTGGAATTTCCTCATTGGTACAATTTAACATTCATGTCAGATCATCAACAAGAACACCAAGGTGACTAAGACGATCCTTTTATTTATGTCCTTAAATAATCAACAATGCCAAAGTATATTCTCTTGTGGAGGGCTTAAACTTAATCAACTTGACGTTTAATGACCAAGCAGTTTTGTACAGTTGCAGTTGCAAGTTTGTCCCCCCGTCGGGTCTGAATACAGTAAATTATCCAATATTGTAACCACGACCTTACAGGACCAGAGTTTTACTAGTAAGCATAGAAAAGCTTATTTTAGGGGTTAAGATACGCTAGCGATGTCGCAATGTCTAAACATATCTCCAGAACGTGCTTTTCATATCGACACTGCCGAAGTGAGGTGGCAAAAATAGTAGCCACTCAAGATAGGGATGGGGAAACACTAGGCATAACCGTATTGAAATTTGGAGCTTACCTAGATGTTAGGCCCCTTTAAACAGCAATTATCAGCATGATCATCCATTGGTGACAGAGTGCATGGCATCATTAGAACCATATTTGTATTTAAAAATTGTAAATACATATTACGTCAGCAACATTACAGATTTTTTGTTGTTGTAACAGTTGTCAGTTGACTATCTGTAACTTCCATTTATGAAATAAACTGGTGTGACAATGAACAATCTTATTTCAACATTCTCGGAAATCCAGCCCCCCCCCCCTAAGGGCGCCCATGAGTACCAAATGGCCGACAGGCCCACTTAAAGCTTGAATATTCTAAGAACAATTTTTAGTGAGCACCCACAAACTAAGTCCATATCGGCCAGTTTGTCAATGACTCTTCTACACATTTGCTGTTGTTGCAAAAGTGAAATGCGAGGCAGATTGCGCCTGATCGAGCACCATTACGTAATAGACTATGTAGAGAACGAATTAGTGTATTCACTAATTGGAGCAAAACTATTATTTAGCAAATATTGTAATTTTAAAAAAATCAGATTTCTGAGGTGTGCCAGACAGGCTTAATGCGCCCACTGCCACTATACAGTATTTAATGATTGGCCTGACGGAATATTAAATATCTGAAGTATTTATATTTAGTACAAATTAATTAGAATACCGTACTGTAAGAACTTTTGCAAAAAAAGTTTGTTCTCAGTCTGATTTTCATATCGTTTTATTTTTCCAGGATCCAGGGGGGGGGGGGGCATGGCCCCCCCTGCCCCCCCGTATGGGCGCCCATGGTCAGAACGTAATTGAAACATTTATTTAAACAATTTCAATTGCGGAATGTAACTGTATTTGACATTGATATAGTCTTTGACTATTGCTGTAATGAATATATTACAAATAGGATCATATTATTGACAAATTGTAGTCGAATGATGCCTATAATTATTAACAATTTTATTGGAAAGATTGCTATAACGAAACCAGAGACCAGGAGACTTGTACTCAGTAGATCTACCTGAGGCCTTGTGTGATATGAAACAAGTTTTTATATGAATATTTCATTCATAAATGTACACCAGATACGGGAGGTCATGTTTATTATTATTAACAACTAAAGACGAGCGAACTACAATTTATTAATGTTTATATTTTATTGTAACGTGGAAAAATAGTCTATTATGGAAGTTTGTAGATGAAATACGTTATTGCGAGTTGAAAGAAACATTGTACAGGTGAATTTGAAGTGAACAAGTATGTCATTGTTTTGGAAGAGCACGAAGTTAATTAATTTAGAGACGAGAGGAGGATAGGAGTGCACTATGAACGGTATTACACAGGTGCGTGTTTACCTAGTAAAGTCACTGATCCTTCTACAAGTTTGTAGCAAGATGGGATTTTTATTGAAGGAATGCCGTGCAGTATTATGGAGATTGTTGGTAAGAAGGAAAGGAAAGAAGTATGTCTATTATGGAAGCGTAGCAGACGCTGTAAGAGAGATTGTTCACCGTATTACGAGAATAAAGAATGTATTGCCATGTGGAGCAAAGAATCGATACAGTATGTGTAAAAAGTTACTGACACCGAGGTTTATATTTATGTTGTGTATGTCAGAGAGTATTATTATGAAATCCACGAAGAGTATTAGCGTATTTTAGTAGTTTCGCATCGTTCTTTTAATTTATTGTATTTTTATTCATTGATTCGACATTGTAAAAGCTATATTTAACTTAATTGTTCGATACTAAAGCTTTGTTTATTGTGACAAGATACCAGAGAATACCTATAAATCACATTGTTGTGTGAACAAATGTTTTAAGGACTGTTAATGAAAACAGGAGCGAAATAAGACTATTAGATTGCGAGAGATCTTGTAAATAGTATTTTAATACCGTGCTGGACATGGATTATTATAATTTTTGTATATATTTCAACTATCTTAATTAATACATTTAATGTTTCTTTTATATTCACGTTTCACGTAAATATGTGTATAATTTAGGGTTTTGTATTGTTAATTATATTTTTATTGATGAACAGCTGATGATGATCAGACTGATTCAAGAGATCGAGTCACAGGATGAATAAAAAGTTTAAACATTTAATTATTATTTTTTAATAATTGCATTTGTGCAGTGAATACTTTGTTGAAAGTATATTTATCAGATAGGAGGTCTATCTGACGTGCGAAACATTTTATTTTGAATTTGAGTTTATTTTTATTGGTATTAGGAAGTTTTTGTTATGTAAATACTTAGATAATACATTCCAGGCAATTTTTTTTGCTTGCCTGTTTGTTTTTTATAGAAACTGATTTACTCTTCATTTTGCGATCGACGTGCGATAATACTACCGGTTAGTTACTAGAATTCACTTTATCTCAATCTTACCGTTCACCCTCGAGATCCGAGATTTATAGTCAATGTGTAACTAATTAGTAGTCTAGTTGCATGACCGGTATGCGTCGAGAGTTTCCTAGTCATTTACCTAGTAGGGTAGTGTTGATTTATCTGGCTGGGTATCGACATCCCTGCAATCCTTTTCCATCTCAGCGGATATAGGTGGTGGCTATGCGGAATTCGGGCGCAGTACCAAAGAATTGTTTCGTCATTGATTCTGGTTGTAGTGCTCACATGTCTCCTAATGTTAAACTTATGTCAAATTATAAATGCAATGATGATCCTGATATAAACATTGTAATTGGTAATAATGATAAGTTGTCTGTACAAGGAGTTGGTGACATTGCAGTGAATGTAAGCGACAGTATTAATAATCTGTCAGACGTGATGCATGTTCTAGGACTGAGTGTTAACTTGCTGTCGGTAAGTCAGATGATTACAAGGGGGGCTGTTGTTGTGTTTAACAAAAATGGATGTGAAATCTTGGATTCAGAGAATTGCTCAGTGAATGGTAGCGTGCTAGCTACTGGTTCAGTTCTGAATGGTCTGTATTATCTGAATGTTAACCAAGATATGTCTGCCCTTGTTGGTGATGTTTCTGATTACAATTTGTGGCATCAGCGGTTGGGCCACGTTGGGCAACAGAAGTTACAGGTCTTAAGTCAAATGTCTGATGTTGTTAAATTTAAGGAACCAAAGGAATTGTGTAAACCATGTGTTCTCGGGAAGCAGCAAAGGCAGTCATTTCCACAAGTAAGTCACTAGAGGAGTGAACGTCTTTTGGACTTGGTGCACTCTGATTTGTGTGGGCCGCTCCCTGAGACCTGGAATGGTGTCAAATATATGATAACAATAATTGACGATTTTCCTGTAGATTTTTGTTTATTTTTTGAAACAAAAATCTGAAGCCAAGGAGAAAGTCAAGGATTTTGTTGCATATTGTGAAACTCAGAAAGGTAAGACACCAAAGATTTTTAGATCTGACAATGGTAAGGAATTTGTCAATTCTGACCTGAACAAATATTTCAAGGAAAAAGGGATTGTGCAACAGAAAACTGTAAGGTATACAGCTGAACAAAATCGCGTAGCTGAACGTCACAATCGTACCATTATGGAAAGGGTTAGATGCATGTTGTTTACAGAAGGATGTTCTGAAAAACTGTGGTCAGAAACAGCCAAAACGGTAGTGTATATTTTGAAGAGGAGTCCTCATAGTAAAGTTGATAATGCTATACCAGAAGAATTGTGGACTGGTAAAGCTGTAAGTCATGAGAATATGAAAATATTCGGTTGCGATGCTTATGCCCATGTTCCAAAACAGGTGCGTACTGGCAAATTGGAACCCAGAAGCAAATGTTTTGTGTTTGTTGGGTATGATGGGGAAAAGAAAGGTTACCGTCTGTTTGATCCCAGTAAACCTAAATATATATTTGTAGAGCACAGTGTTAAATTTGTAGAACATAAATTCACTAGATGTGCTGAGAAAAATGTTGAAATGATCGATGTAATGTACTGTCCGTTGCATGACATTGTAAATGATGATGAAAACAGAATTGGACAGGATAATAACCTGCCAATCGTTGAAGTTTCAGTTGATGGTCAGGTTAGTGACAACATTGATGTTCCAGGTATTGCTCAGGTTAATGAAGACATTGTTGTAATTCATGATGATGAAAATGATGAGATTGACCAGGTTGGTGTTCCAGAAAATGCGGGTAGGAGGTGCCCTTTAAGGGAGAGACTTCCAAAACAATTTCCTGATTATGAGGTCTATTTTGCTGAAAGTGGTGGTTATGTGGAACCAACCACTGTGTCTGAAGCACTTAACGGTAAGGATGGCATGCAATGGAAAAAGACGATGGAGGAAGAACTCAAGTCATTTCATGATAATGATGTATGGACATTAATTGAGAAACCTGATGGAACAAATATTGTAAGATGCAAATGGGTGAAACGTGAAACGTAATACTGAAGGTAATGTGTCTAAATTTAAAGCACGCTTAGTGGCTAAAGGTTGTTCTCAACGGTACGCAGTTGATTATCTGGAAACTTTTGCACCTGTAGTGCGGTATAGTACATTGAGATTATTTTTTGCTCTTCCTGTAAATATGGATCTGGAAGTTCATCACCTTGATGTTTCAACAGATTTTTTGAATGGCGTTCTTAAAAATGATATTTATATGTACCCCCCAGAAGGCTATGAGTGTGACAGTTCTAAATTTTGTAAGCTTCGAAAAGATGTTTATGGCTTGAAGCAAGCATCTCGCACTTGGTATGAGAGGGTTCATGAAATTCTTACTGAAATCGGTTATAAGAAATCTCTGTATGAACCATGTGTATATTACTGTAAATATTCATCATCTTTTGTTGTTATTGCCCTCTATGTTGATGAATTTTTGTATTTTTTAATAATCATGTCCAAGTGGAGAAACTGAAGTCTGTGTTGCATTCTCATTTTAAGATCAAAGATTTGGGACAAGTTTCCGAATGTCTGGGGATGAGAGTTCAAAGAAGCAAAGATTGTATTAGATTGGATCAGAAGTGTTATCTGTTAGATGTGTTGGATAGGTTTAACATGTCAGATTGTACTCCTGTGAAAACTCCAATGGAAACAGGTTTGTTGTTGGAGAAATCCTGTGACAAATCCTATCCCTATCAACAGGCCATTGGTGCTTTGTTATACCTTTCCATTTGTACCAGGGTAGATATTGCATATGTAACTAATTATTTGAGTCAGTTCAATAATTGCTGTGGTAAGGAACATTGGACATGTGCCCAGAGAGTGTTCAGATACTTGAAGGGTACGGTGGATGTTGTTATTATGTATAAAAATCAGAATGTGATGTCAAGGGTTTTGTTGATGCTTCTTTTAGAAATAATTTAACTGACAGGAAATCTTGTTGTGGTGTTTGAAGCCATATTTTCAGTGTTGCCTTAGTAAACAAGAGTTTAGTGCTTTTCAGTCGGTCAACACGAATGTACCCAAAAGAAATGGGTTATGCCCTAATCCTGAAATAAATTACATGAGATTAATAAAACACTAGGATGACCAGTTTCGATCGTCAAGCGATCATCATCAGATCCATTACACTTAGGCTACAAAATCTATGTTTGAAATACAGGTGAAAATATTTACAATATGTACAATCATTTAGTTGCAGTATTGGTACTGCAACTGTCAGTGTATGCTAAATGCAGTATATATGTTAGGTGAAATGCTAAATGGTGATAGCTATCCGGAGATTGTACTTTAGAGAGATTATATGGTTGTAAACTATGGTTAAACTATAAAATTTTTGGCTAACTACTTATCTGATTGTCTTCCGTATTACAGCTACTCGCAGTTTTCGTGCTCACTGAAACTCGACTGCACAGCGAGTTTCAGTGAGCACGAAAACTGCGAGTAGCTGTAATACGGAAGACAATCAGATAAGTAGTTAGCCAAAAATTTTATAGTTTAACCATAGTTTACAACCATATAATCTCTCTAAAGTACAATCTCCGGATAGCTATCACCATTTAGCATTTCACCTAACATATATACTGCATTTAGCATACACTGACAGTTGCAGTACCAATACTGCAACTAAATGATTGTACATATTGTAAATATTTTCACCTGTATTTCAAACATAGATTTTGTAGCCTAAGTGTAATGGATCTGATGATGATCGCTTGACGATCGAAACTGGTCATCCTAGTGTTTTATTAATCTCATGTAATTTATTTCAGGATTAGGGCATAACCCATTTCTTTTGGGTACATTCGTGTTGACCGACTGAAAAGCACTAAACTCTTGTTGACAGGAAATCTGTGAGTGGTTATGTATTTAAATATGCGGAAGGCCCAATAAGTTGGGAAGTAAGCAACAGCCAGTTGTGGCACTGTCTAGCACTGAAGCAGAATACATAGGTCTGACTTTAGCATGTAAAGAAGCTCTGTTCCTTAGAGGTTTCTTCTTTGAGTTGTGTAAGAGAGGAGGTCCAATTCAGTTGTGTAATGACAGTCAGAGTGCTCAGAGGTTGGCTGAGAATGAAGGTTTTCATCAGAGAACAAAACACATAGATGTGCGCTAGCATTTCATTGGGGACATCTTAAAGAAATGCAAAGTAAAGTTGTCCTATGTGCCTACTGCTGAAATGATTGCTGATGTATTGACAAAAGGTCTGCAAATTCATGGTCATGTGAAATGTGTTACTGGCATTGGGTTATCCTAAGTGCAGCATAATGCAGCATTGCTCGATTAAGGGAGAGTGTTGAAGAGAATGAATATTTCTCGTACTTTCTAATCTCGCTCGCATGTAAATATCGTTCGTCTTTTGTAAAATGTATATTCCTTGACCTTATGTTCTTTGCCTTTTGTATGTACTCTGTATCTGTGTCACAGTGTTTTGTTCAATACATCCAAGTCAACATGTGTTCGTGTATTTTAATCCGTTCATCCCGTGTATAACTGATACAATAGAAACCCATGCATAGCTCAAGTAGTTTCAATAATTACTTCCAGTTGTTCCAACGCTACATTTAACTCAGATCACACCAATATAGGAGAGTCATCATCAAGGGAGCAAAGATTAATAAAAAGGAACCGGAGGACAGATCTACTCAGAGAAGAGAGTGAACAAAATTCAGTGAGTGAACCAGAAGCACCACTTCAAACCCACGCAGATGACAACAGATATGCAATTCTTCTTGAGTATTACAATATGGTTTTAGAAGAAAGTGAGCAGTTAAGAAAAAATGTTTACAAAATGGAGAAAAAATTATTGATTACCAGAAGCAAATTGAGAAACTAGAAAAAACAGTTGTACAGCTAAATTGTGAAAGACCTCTCAGATAGCACTGAACCAGCAAGTCTTGGTACATTATCAGGGGTGCTAAGTAAAAGCCAATTATATATCATCAATAAAAAGAAGCACGTTAAATGGACTTCAGATGATATTTCGACTGCATTTACCATCAGATATTTCAGCAAACTATGTTACATTTACCTCAGGCAAAAGCTACATTACCCTCTACCAGGAATTTCTTTGTTGCAGAGATGGGCTTCAAGTTTAAGAGACAAGGGATTCTGGCTGATGTAATTCGTGTAATGGAAGTTACAGGCCACACTATGAATAGTTTTGAAAAAGCAACAGTTCTCTCTTATGATGAAATGAAAGTTTCAGGTAGATATTATTATGATCAAAAAGAGGATGAAATAGTAGGTCCTCATTCATATATGAAAGTTATTATGTCTAGAGGACTTTCTTCCAACTGGAAACAGTCTGTGTACCTCGATTTTGACTCTAAAATGACTTACGATATGTTTGACCGAGTGACTATCAAGCTTGACAACGTTGGGTACAATGTGGTAGCCTTTGTGAGTGACTGTGGAGGTGGAAACATGGATTTGTGGAGGGAATTGTCTATCTCACTGAACTGCTCTTCTTACAACCACCCAGTAATTCAATAATAAAATAATAACAGCCTATATACTTTTTTCAGGTTCACCCCATTTGCTAAAACTTATAAGGAACTGGTTCTTGGATTATACCTATATTCTTGAAAACGGACAGAAAGTTACCAGTGCTCCTGTGGTAGAATTAGTGAAACAAACCAATTCTGAGATAAACTCGTGCCATAAACTGACACCGAATCACATACAGTGTGAATAAGCCAAACGACAAAATGTTCGACTAGCAACACAGCTTCTGTCAAGCACTACAGCCACAGCGTTAAAGCACTACAAACCAGGTCCAGATAAATTACTAGCAGAGGCAACAGGGGATTTCATAGAACTTGTAAACCAGTGGTATGATGTTATGAATTCATACTATCCTAACCAGCCTTTACCTACAAAAATAACCCATGGTTTACTAATTGAACAGCAAAATATAATTTTGGGCAAGATGGACAATTTCATGAGTACCTAATTCTCTTTGCATTGGTAAAAAATCTTTGCAAATATTTCAGAATGCAGTCATAATTTCAATGAAATCCCTTCGACTTCTGTACCAAGATATGGCCAGTAGGCATGATACAAAGAACATTCTCACATATAGGCTAAATGAAGATGTACTGGAAAACCTCTTTTCACAATTGCGGACCCATGGTGGCTTACACGATCATCCTTCTCCCCTTGACTGCATTTACAGACTGAGGATTTTTACTTACTTACTCCATGGCACTACAGCTCTTGAAGAGCCTTGGCCTCCTTGATGACGTTTGCCCATTCTGCTCGGTCCACTGCCATCCTTCTCCATCCACGGATTCCCATGCAATGGAGGTCCTCCTCGACATCATCCAGTCACCGCTTCCTTGATCTGCCCGTCTTGTGGTTTTCCTTGGAAAACCTTCTTTACGTGATTGCTGTCCTCCATACGCTGAACATGTCCCAACCACCTCAGCCTACTCCTCTTAATTTTCGTCACAAGATCTGGCTCCCCATACAGTACTTTCAGCTCTGCATTTGTTCTAATTCTCCATTCTTCATTCTCCTTCACAGCGCCAAAAATCTTCCTCAAAATTTTCCTCTCCCATACTTTTATCCTGTTCTCATCTACTTTGATTCAAGTCCACGTTTCCGCACCGTACATGATTACTGGTCAAATTATTACTCGATAGACACGCAAATTCAACCTTCTGGATAACAAACGCGATCGCAGGAGAGGTAAGAATGCGTAGTAGTAGCATCTGTTCGCAGACAACATTCTATCTTTTATCTCTGTCTGTACCTCGCTACTATCAGTGATCACAGATCCAAGGTATTTAAACTGTGGGACCCTTCAAAGTTGTAATTGTCAATGACTAATGCATTTTTGGTGTTTGTGATCTCGACTGGCTACCAAATATTTCGTTTTTCCTTCATTTACCCCTAGGCCCAGCTTTCTGCTCTCCCTTTCCATATGGCTGAAACCCTCAGACACAAATCTTTGGCTTCTGCTTATCAAAGCTACATCATCTGCATAAGCAAGATACTGAAGTGTCCTATTGAAAATGGATCCTCCTCGATTGCATTTTATACTCATAACTTTCTCTAAGGCCACATTGAAGAGCAATGTTGACAGTACATCTTCTTGTCTAAGTCCTCGTTTCACTTCGAAGGATTCTGAAAGCATTCCTTGAACTTTAACTTTTGACTTGGTATTCCTCAAAGTCATTTTTACAATACCAAAAAGTTTCTTAGGTATTCCAAGCTCTAACATTGCTGCATACAACTGAGGTCCCCTAACAGTGGCATACGCCTGCTTAAAATCAATGAACAGTTGATGTAGAGTGATATTGTACTCATAACATTTCTTCATGATTGATCTCAGCAAGAAAATCTGATCTGAGGTGGATCTACCACTCCTAAATCCACACTGGTATTCTGCTAGTGCACTCTCAACAAACGGTTTTAATCGCAAGGCCAATATTTTGGTAAGCAATTTGTATGTCATATTTAGCAATGAAATTCCCCTGAAGTTTCCACAGTTGGTCTTATCTCCTTTCTTATGAAGTGGGCAAATTATAGTCTCATTCCATTCCTGGGGCATTTCCTCCATCTCCCAGATTCTAACCAGCAATTCATAGATGCACTGTCTCATCTCTTTTCCACTGTTTCAACAATTCAGAACAGATTCCATCCTCTCCTGGTGATTTATTATTTTTAGGCTCTTAATAGCTTCATTGACTTCCTCAAGTGATGGTTTCTCTATCAGCAACTGTGGTTCATCATATAGGGTCTCCTGGTTCTCCTCAACTGCAGTGATTAGCTCATCTTCCTCCTCGTTCTCCAGATTTAATAGCGTCTCAAAATACTCTACCCATATCTTCATAACTCCATCAGCATCTCCAACTAGATTACCATATCTGTCTCTACAGAAGGATGTTCTTGGTTGGAATCCTCTTTTCAATTCTCTTGCCCTGTTGTGAAAATTTCTTACCTCTTTTTTTTTTGTCATACAACTCCTCCATGCCCAGCAACCTTTTCTTCTCTAGTTCCCTTTTCTTCCTTTGACATACTCTTTTTGCATCTCTCCTTTTGTCCTCGTACTCACTTTTTGCGGCTCGGGTCATCCGTTGTAGCATTTTCAATCTGGCCTGGTTTCGTTCATCAAGTGCTTGCTGACATTCTTCATCAAACCATACAGCTCTAGCTGTTGGTGGTTGCCTCCCCAGTACTTCTTCGGTTGTGGTAGTAACTGTGCTTTTGATCTGTTCCCACCGTTCTTCTGTAGTCATGCATGTATTTACCTCCTCCTTTGCCGACTGCAATCGTTCCTCCAGTCTTTCACTATATGCTCTAGCTATCTGCTCATCCTTCAACTTCTCAACAGCAAACCTTTTCTGCCTCTGTCCAATTTCTTTTTTGTTGTTCGCTAACCTCTGTCTGAACCTTAGCAGTACCATTCGGTGGTCACTATCACAGTCTGCCCCTCTATAACTTCTAACATCCATTACTCCAGATCCATAACGTCTCTCCACCAAGACATGGTCAATCTGATTCGATGTATTACCATCTGGGGATGTCCAAGTTTCCAGGAGCGAGGTAAGTAGACCATTATTAAGCAACTATTTCATGCACTACTTTGACAGATGGAATGGTAAGTAACGGTAACTCGAAATGTGATAAATGTTCCGGCATAACTCAACACATTGCCAGCGTTTCGCCCCGGTGTACCATTGGGCTCTTCAGTTGGTAAAAGTACACCTCACCAAGACGCTGGCTAGCACACACTGAGAAGGCCATTGAAAGACGTATTTGATACATGTGTACCCACGTCACGAGCAAAGCCAGTGCTCTACGGGAGTCAAAGCTCCACTCCAAAGCAATTATAATCTTACCTTGGCATTGAATATATAATTTTCCCAACAGAAAAATTGTATTGTCCGTTGAGTCATTATACATTTAAACACAAAATGTGATCAATGTTTCGACATAACTCGACAAATTGCCAGCGTTTCGCCCCGGTGTACCATTGGGCTCTTTAGTTGGTAAAAGTACACCTCACCATACAATACATATTTTTCTTTTGGGAAAATGATATAAGTAACGGTAACTGCAACGTGAGCCTCCGTGGCTTAGGCGGCAGCACGCCGTCCTCTCACCGCTGGGTCCGTGGTTCTAATCCCGGTCACTCCATGTGAGATCTGTGCTGGACAAAACTGAGGCAGACAGGCTTTTCTCCGGGTGCTCCGGTTTCCCTGTCAAAAATTTCATTCCAGCAACACTCTCCACTATCATTTCAGTTCATCTGTCATTCATTTAATCATTGCCTCAGAGGAGTGCGACAGGCTTTGGCAGCCGGCAAAGTTCATATCCTCGCCGCTAGATGGAGGCTTCATTCATTCCATTCCTGACCCGGTCGGATAACTGGAACAGGCTGTGGATTTTCATTTTCAACTGTAACTTAGTTACTTTTAAGAAGTAACTTAATGAGGCATGGTTTTTAAACTACCGCACTGCCTGTTATTTCTCCCTTGCAACCTCGCTAGGAAACACCATTGGTACGTGCTCATCATCGGAAGGAAGGGACACAAATTAGGATTCAGAGGTTATTCGCGGAAAGCTTTGCATAGCTTATCTGTTCGCGTCTTCCTTGTGGTCAGTTTGGTTGATGAAGCGGTTTGTCTCAGGCGAGTTTAGACAATGAAGGCAGTACCGCCAATCGAAGTGATGAGGATCGTGACATAGCATATAATCTCACATGTGTCTTGTATCGAACATTTACCTTCCGTGATTAAAATAATGACTTTTAATTTAATTTAATTTAAATGTTTCTCTAAGTACTGTAAGTACATTAAATTCAATGGCAACATATCCCACGAATCGGCGGAGGATCTAGCCAATTATCCGTGGGATATATTGTATTACATTATGCAACGAGCCTATAATGGCAATAATTAATTTATTTAATTTAATTTATAATTTCCATACGAGTGTCTTAATTACCATTATAAGCGAGTTGATTACGACTGTTTATGTTCGACGATAATTATAACTATTTTATGTTCGAACATAAATATTCATAAATATCTGTCGAGATTTCGCCAGTTTTATGTACTGAACAGAGCGCATGGTACGCAGAGAATACCTTGTATTTGACCATGGCCTCCTCAAATACCCCACTATGACACTAGAAGCCACGCTGTGAAAATTAAAATAGGAGGCCGTGGAAGTCAGCGCAGCTGCGATTCTATCCTTACCTAATTGGTCACACAACTGTTTCTTGAGCTCTGATTGTTGGGAGAAACTGTTTCATAATGGAAAATAGTTTCATAATGATCCTCATTTCGATGCAGTTTTCTGACATATAATATTTATATTTCGACATCGTCGAACAGAAATTGTACATTACATTAAATAGTACTACATACTACATTTAAATAATTTAAATACATTTAAAGAAAATAAAAAAGAAACTATAAAAAATAAACAAAAAGCAATTATTATTATTTTATTATATTATAATTATATACAGTATGTATGAATGCCAAACATGGTCACTAACTTCACAGCAAAGAAAAACGCTCCAGATAGTCCAACGCAGGATGGAACGAAAAATCCTCAATATCACGCTGAAAGACAGAATAAGGAACGAGGAGATACGTAGACGAACCAGTATTAAAGATGTCATCAACACAGCTGACAGACTAAAAAGGAAATGGGGAGGCCACGTAGCGAGGATGGAGCATAGGAGGTGGACGCACAGACTAACGATGCGGGACCCCAGAACCGGTAGGAGAAACGTAGGAAGACAGAGGACACGCTGGGCTGACACATTCAAGAAATTTGCCGGACCACAATGGACAAGAAGAGCAATAGACAGACAAGAGTGGAAGACCCTAGAAAAGCTCCTTTTCAAAACATAGTGTTTGCGAGGAAAGGAATGGAGCAACTCAGTGCAACTTAGTGAACCCTTAAATACAATAGCGATATTGTATTGAGGACAGTTAAAACTCTACTAAAATAAGGTGAACGTGCTAGAAACATTAACAATTTTGCAAATATTAGATGTAAGAACAAGAATACATAACATAGACAATACTCTAACTAGGTTAGGAATAGGTATATCAATAGCTATAAGAACAATTCAAGAACAGAGAATAACATGCCAGAAAAGTGTACCACTAGGTGCCTCACTACTCTTTAGGACTGCTCACCTAATGAGTGTAATGGAGCAAAATCCGTGCCTAGACAGGAGGCCATTGCCCTTAGGGGATTAAAGGGCTGTATTTATTATTATTATTATTATTATTATTATTATTATTATTATTATTATTATTATTATTATAGTCATATAACCTTGTTAGGACGTGAGGATCATCCTACAGTCAGCTCTCAGCTGTAACTGTTTAAAAAGAACAAGAAGTTCCGTGACGAAAAAAGAGCCTACTTTTCTTAAAATTTAAGATTCATGCCAATGATTAATCTATATGAATATATCTAGAATAATGACGAAATTAAGTTGCTAATATCGAAATTTCTAATTAGTTCGAAATACTGTATACCAGGCATCATGTAGCCTAATAGAGGACTAAAGTTGGCAGCCCTGGTGACTGAATATATTCTTAGTTCCATCTCTTAAGGTACAGAATACTAAATTTGGTTGAAGTCCAATGAATAGCATGGACGTTACATGCAGTTAAACATTGGATCTAACAGCACGCGTAAAATCATATTGGCAACAATGTCATGCATGTAATGGTCAGAAATAATCTGTAATAATATGATCTATTGTTGTGCCAATTTTGAATGAAATCCATCAGTTAGTATAGAAGTTACATGCATTTTAAAATTGGACCTATCAGCAGGCTTAGAATCATGTTGGCAGCACTGGCGTAGGCCTATATTAGTTACTCCAAATTAATCTAGAATGCCAGGTACTATACGTGTGCAAAGTTTAGAGCTATTGGCTTGCATACTTCCTGATATATTGATATTAGGGTAACAAAAATAGAGACAGTATTTATTAACAGTTGGCAGCCCTGGGTACTCTTAAGAATCGGCATATTCATATCTGTTATGGTACACATAGCACATACGAAATTGGGTTGAAATCCAAATGATAGTATGGAAGTTACATGTATTTAAAGTTGGACCACTCAGCAAGCTTAGAATCTTGTTGTTAGCACTGACGTATATAAGTTACTCCAAATTAATATAGAATGTCAGGTACTATACGTGTGCATAGTTTAAAGCTGTCGGCTTGCATACTTTCTGATATATTGGTATATGGATAAAATAAATTAAGAGCATTTGTTAACAGTTGGCAGCCCTGGTGGGTCTTAAGAATACGCTCAGTCATATCTGGTTATGTACACATACAACATACGAAATTTGGTGGAATTCCAATTGATAGTTTAGAAGTTATATGCATTTAAAAATTGGACCTATCAGCCGGCTTATAATCATTTTGGCAACACTGCCATGTATGGCCTCTTGGAAATTAAACTGCAATATTATTATCTGTAAGTGTGCCAATTTTGAAATAGCTCCCATTCATACCTTCCAAGAGATCCAACATGGAGCTCAAATTTCAATTGCGATTTTTTTAGCAGTTGGTAGCATTGACATTATTTTCAAATATGTCCGTGAGATATTCAGGTATAGATCTTTACTCCTACCAAATTTTGTTTCGATTCCCCCAGCCGTTTAGGAGTTGATAGGGGGGACACACACACCCAGCCAGCCAGGCAGACAGACAGACAGACAGACAGAAGGACAGACAGACAGACAGACAGAAGGACAGACAGACAGACACACATTTGCCCGATCTCAAAAGTCTACTTTTTCCTTATTTTTTGCAAAATGTGAAAAGTAGGCTAAAAATGATTGATTTGTAAAATAGTCTTTGGGCTACCTTGCGTGCCCTCTCGATAAGCTCTGTCTCACTGTCAGTACTTGTAATGAGGGGCAGATGACCTCGTAGTTCCGCCCCTTAAAAAACTAACTAAATAACTCACTACTTGTAACCCCTAGATGGGTGAAGTGTGGAACTTCCCCGCCCGGAATAGAAAGCTGAGGAGCGACCCATAAACGAGAGAGAATACTCCCCTGTAAACTATCCTGCCATTTGACCACCACTGTCATGCAAATTGCGTGCTTACCAGGAGAACTGCGTATGTTTAGGAGTTCTCCTGACAGTGGTGGCCAAACGGCAGGATATCTTACAGGGGAGTTTTCTCTCTCGTTTACGGGTCGGCGGCACTCGCGATCGGCGATGCCATATCAAAAGCGTATCAACACACCCACACATGGGCGACTGTTGCCGTAATGGCGTCTCAGCCTTGCCAATAGATGCAGATACACAGCGCACCTGCACGGAATGCCGACCGCAGCGCTGCAACGGCGTAATACCACAACAAGTATTACTTAAAAAACACCCCTCGTAATTATCTTACAGTTAATAAGTAGCCTATCATATTACGTCCTACACATTATAAAAATCAGCAGTCGACACTGTCTGAAAAACATATAAGGTACATGATTCGATGATTTGATGAACGTTCTTTTTATTTCTCTCTATGGGACCAACAAAACATTGAAGTGATAGAAGCCATTATTTAAGTGTTTCCTAGTTCTATGCAGTGTATCATTTGTGAATCCGTCACATTGACACTATAATCACATTACAATAGGCCACTAGTTTAAATGGGAACGGTTCATTTAGAACAGTCATGACTCATGAGCAAAGTACGACTCGCGGGCCAAGTGCGGACCTTGAGATAGTTTAATCCTTCCGCGACGTGGTTTCGAATTATATTATCTACAACTTCATGTACGTAATATTTTCTCTTCTGTGTACCTAGAAGTGAAAAACTGTTTCAATCTCATTGTGTTTATGCGTTTTGTGAATTAGTTGCAGCCTGAACTGATTGAGTTACAATGTAACAATCCCTCCTTCGGAGGGGAAGTAAAGTCGGTGGTCCCATGTCATAGATTTATGGCATGTTAAAGAACCTTCCACTAATTACACCTGTGTGAAGCTAAATTGTATAGTTTAAGAATGTAAACAACGCTCTTAGGTTTCTACGTTCGTTAATAATAATTAGGTTATGTAAGTTGTCATAAGTACGTCGCTGTCGCTGTTAGATTTGAACCATATGTTGCGTGTTTATAACTTCTTTCATCCAGTCTCTAACTGAATTTGGCACAGATATTGCTGCAAAATAAATTGTTGAATGGAGTTATGCTACATACCGCAAGTTGTGCAAATTAAGTGTCGGCTGGTGTGACATCAATGAAACCCAGGATCTACGAGTATAAATTGTAACCTTAGTTTACTAGCACAGCTAGTTGCTTTCGCCCCTCCTGTCACAGTGAGTATTTATGCATTTCTATACTGCTTGCATGTGCTCAACTCTGGTGAATTGCGTAAATATTTAACACGAAGAGGTCGATTAAGATCTGACAGTTCCAATGCAGGTTAGGGATAACTCGTCTCATACTCTTTCGATACCAGCTTCAAAAGCGTCGGCAAAATTTACAAGCAACGATTACTAAACTATTAATCATTTAGGGTAGGTAGGACTCTTCAGCCGTAGTGAAGGCAAACTGCCTAGGGGATGAAAACCCTGAAATCAAACTCATTGCAGCAGCGTCTGTCCCGCAGCGGGACGACGTCTGTTCCCCATGTTAGGGGCGGTCGAAATCATATCCTGACCGTAGGTATAAAAGGCACACCATCATCATGATGAGATCAAATAAGAAAAGTGGAAATAAAAGGCCGCTAACCGAGGAGCGTCGGGGCACCCTTGGAGCCATCGCTGGGGGTGACAGCATACAAGCCGGTGGTGATCAGGAGCTGAACAGGCGGGCCCTGATCGGGGAACACCCCGAACATGTTACAGCCGATGTTGATAGTAGCATCCTAACAGCATTCAACGCTACACCTGCTCCTAGTGTTTCTTCTGATACTCAGGAGACCACAAGAGCAGGTGGTGTATTCTTGGAATACACGGTATGATAGAGTATATTTTTAATACTCTTTGCTTGTTCATTTCATCCTTTTTCTCAAACACCAACAGTGATCTCCTAGTTTCTCTTTGGTGGTCATGTCTCTTATGTCATTGTGAGTCTGTTCTAGATATATATCTTCTATGACCCACCTAGCGTCATCTAGCAGCGAATCTTTGAAGTTCCTCAATTCTTTCCGGTGCAAGAGGACTTCCTTATCCATCTCGCCACCAGATCTCGTCACCATCGCCAGCTATCAACTCTTTGAAGACCATTCATCAAGAAAAACATTTATTTTTGTAAAGTTGTTTCATGTTTATGTGCAACCTCTTTGTTCCTCCCCTCTCTCGCCCGCTTCCCCCTCTTCTCCCCTCCTCCTACTGCTCTCTTCTCCGCGCGCGCAGCCAGCTCGCTCGGTCACTTCAGTTCTACACTTCTCCGCGTCGTGAGCAACCGCTCACTCACTCTCTTAAGTGCACTCAACTTCTTGTTGGTCATGCCGTCTAGGCTAGTGCTTTTCTGCGTCTAGCAGCTCTCATTTGTACTTCGGTAGTTGACTTAGTCAGTCAAGGCTCAACTAGAGCCAGTCTCCTCAAACCAAGAGGCACTCTCTACATTCTACGCCATGTTGGCACATTAAGTTTATACGTCAAAGGGAACTTCACCTTCGCTATGCAACAAAGATAAGTACATACTTCAGGTTTTAACCTCATCTTCATCGGTTTTACTGTCTTCATGCTTTTAACAATTATTTTATAGGCAGTGTGAGATATTTATTTGTGGCAATAATCATTCTTCGTGGGATTTTCCATGTTGCGCTTCTGTCCAATTAAGCCAACCTTCGTGAAAAGCAGCATTTCTTATGCTTATTAAATGAGAGATCTTCTCACAACGGGGGATATTATAGAATACCCACTGTCTATAAATATTAAGCTTGTTCCACCGCTGGAGTAACTTTGGCCCTATTCTTCCATTAGGATCGTTCTGGAACTTTCCAGAATCTGCACCTTATCTACAAGTCACGCCGTCATGTATCTTTCACTCACTTGTGGGAATGCCATTTCAAACTAAGGAATCTACCTTATAAATTAATGCTCAATAGCTAAATTTTCTTCCACCGTTGGGATTTTTTCTGGCGCATTTAATTGTAATCCACAACTTTCTCAAGTAATAGACTTTCGCCTATCTAGTGCAACCAGTCATTTTCCACGATTGCAATAACTTTCCTTGCCATAAACTTTTGCGCTACTACAGTGAACTTTTCATCCATTTCAACGAACTATAGTGATAAACAGTGTTCTCTCAGTATTTCTTCAGCGTCGCGCTCGTCCGATTATTATAAACAAGGCCATGAACATTTACCTTTCATCCCAATTTCTCTTTCCTAAACCTCTTACTAACAACCCATAATAAATTGTTAAATTTAGGTCTGTTTCAACGAGGTGTCAATCAAAAGATGTGCCCTCCCATTTTTTCTTATGTGTAACGAATTAACTTCTGCATAACTACGTGTCTTGTACACGGTTCAAATTATCTTGTTTCTCCCTTCTAATTTAGGGGATACAATTCTTTCAACTTATAAGTGAGTTATTTCTAGGTTTCACGAAAGGGAAACTTGCCCCATTTGTCTCGTGATTCCTATCTAACCATAGGAAGTCTAGAACCTTCCTTTTGACTTTCTCTTCAGGTTTCACAGTAAGTGACCTGTCCTATTTTGTAACTATTATAAAAGTAATTCAACGTAAATATAAGAAGTTATAGGAACTTCTCTTCCATTCTATCTGTTTTCTTTTTTTGTTATTTTCGAAATTGTAACTTTTTCTAAGATAGGTACTTGGGAATTTCTGAAAGTACACACATTGTACTCGATTTAATGTTTAAACTTTAATAACTTCATTTGTCTTTTTTTAAATCTTACAAAGATTTTAGTACATATATAAGGTTTGAAACCTAAAGAATTGTTAATTGCCTGGAGCAAACTTTAAATGTTAGGAGGTCTGCGACCCCAAATTGTTATCAAAAATTGAAACTATATACTTGTCAAATTTATTAGACTTTTTTGCATTGTTAAATAAATTCAAACTTTCCTTTTCGACTCATCATTTCTCTAATACAACGGTTAGGCAAGATCCTGTCTTCCTTGGCTCTTCCTACTCAATGCCATTAAATCTATTGATAGGGCTTTCACCACTCGTTGCATTTGAGCAAGAACTCTTAGTGGTAATCTCGTTAAAGTTTCTCTTAGCTTTAATAGCTAATTCTAACTGGCCAGTAAGGCAAGTACAGCTCGCTACGCCAGCTACCTGCTTGTGGAGATCCTCTCCGAAAACCTATGGTTAGTTTTCCAAAAGGTAAGTGTTTCTCTTTGCCTAAACTTTTAGTCGGCTCCTTGCTGAGTAAAAGCTTAGCCATTTCCAAATGCAACTATTGGTTCACTTACCAAAATTACTCCCCAAGGTATAATTTTTTTCACTATCCTTCTTGGAAGCACTTGGTCGCTTTTTCAGGAACTCTATAACTTCGAGAACTGGAAATACTAAACCTGATTCAAATTATTGGCATTCTTCGAATTACTTTGTAAAAACGAATTTCTTTGAACGGACATACAATAAATCTGTTCCTCTCTGTCTTGCCAGACCATCACCCTTCCACATAGTAGGCTTATGCATGCTTGAGAGGGAATACACTAAAGCCATTCTCTTGCAAACCGCCCAAGTCCTAGCTGCGTTTCCCGTCAGCTTCGACCAGGTCCTCACCCACTTTAGGTATCAGAGAGTGGATTTGCGGTGGCAACCGCCTCTGAGTGCATTTAAAGTTAAATTTATAACTTTTGTGAGACTCTCCTCCTATTTCTCCATCCTTTTTGTCCCGTCCGAAACCCACCTCCTTTTCTTTATCATCTTCCCTTGGTGGTTAGGTTATTCCTCAGCCAATAATCTACCCAAAATTTGGTGCCGAAACCCGGGGGAGTCCATTTTCTATTCCTATTCTTTTTTAAAGATCATTTGACAATACCTTGAAAATTATTAATATCTGCTTTGAATCTTTCAGCTATAACTACATCGTGCAAAGCCTGTGAAGGGGAAAGAGGCCGCTCCTGTCTCTCGTGGTGTGTCCCTTTCTTTCTACTTATTTGCTGCTGCCAGCCTGACAGCATTTCCGAGGTTCCAGAGTTTCGTAAGTTGTACTTTAATTTACTTACTTTGTCATGGCTCCTACTGAAAAGGATGAAACTCTCATTGCCAGACGTTCTTCCTACAAAGGGCAACTTACCAGATTTAGAAATTTCATTAACAAAATAAATCCCGCCGCGTGTGATCTAGACATCTTGACACAACGCCTTAAGTTGTACGAACGGTCCTATGATTATTACGACAAACTCAAACCGAGATTGAATCCGCTTGCTCAGAACTTCAATCGGATCGGGACGAGGCCGAACCCTTGTACTTTGAAGGGATTGCCAAGGCCCACCAACTGATCCGCAGTATCTCAGAACCGGACACTAGGGTCATCAATCCGGCCCAGTTCGCACCCGCTTCAGTTCACAAGGATAAACCGAAACCGTTACTTCCAAAGATAAGCCTACCTCACTTCTCAGGCCAGGAAGGTGAATGGTATTCCTTTTATGAACTCTACTGCTCCCTCATTCATGAAAATGATGACATTCTCGACATTCATAAATTCTACTTCTTGCGTACGTCCTTGGAAAGCGAGGCCTTGGCCTTGGTCGAGTCACTGCCTTTAAGCGCAGATAACTACCGCATCGCCTTTAATCTCCTTAAAGAGAGATATGGAAATTTACGTTTGAGTGTTGCTCGCCACATCCGCTGTCTGTTCAACCTGCCAGTCGTCAAACCTAATTACGTCACCTCTTTAAGAGACCTGTTAGACTCTATTCAATTGCACGTGAGAGCGTTATATCAACTCAAGCAACCAGTCCAAACTTGGGACACTATCCTTATTCATCTAGCTACATCAGGATTCGATTTTTCAACATTAAAGGCTTGGGAGATCGAACTCACTCGCAACGAGGAACATTCGTTTGAACACCTCATCTCGTTTCTCAACAGCCGGTGCCAAGTCCTTACAGCACCCTCATTTCAGTGCGAAAATGTCGAAACGAGTCATAAGTGTCACATTTTTGAGAAACAACTTGTCTCTTCAAATGGTCATCAGCCCCTATCTGTCGAGAACAAGCAAACCCGTTCTGCTTCTTTCAACCATCCAAGAGAACATATCAGGCCGCTCAACAAATCTTTAAAATGCATGCTCTGCAAAAAGTTGCACACTTTGTTCTTGTGCTAATCCTTTAAAGAATTGTCTGTCGAAGACCGAAGGAAGTTTGTCTTCAATAGCAAACATTGCTTCAACTGCTTGTCACCTAAGCATTCTTCTTCAAACTGTACGTCTTCCAACCTCTGTTTCCATTGTAAAAAACCGCACCATTCTTTATTGCACGTTCATGATAAATCGAGGTCACCAGTACCCACTTCTTCAAACTCCATGCAGAGCAGCTCCGAACAAACTAATGCTTCTTCCTGCATTTCTAACGCCGAAACTTCTCACAGTGCGCAAGTCCTTTTGTCCACTGTACAATTCGAAATGCAAGATAAATTTGGAAATTGGTTTCGAACCCGCGGTCTTCTCGATTCCGCTTCAACTCACAACTTTGTTTCGCAATCGTTAATTAAAAAACTAGGTCTTTCGTCATCGCCTACTTCTATCAATGTATCCGGCATTGACAATTTGAAAACTCAAGCCTTGCAGTCTTCAAAATTGAAAATCAGAGACGTTTGTCAAAGAAACACCAATCTTAACTTAAACTGTCTCATTCTTACCAGTATTGGCAAGGACACTTCTAGCAGCTCTATCAATACTTCCGGTTTAAAGATTCCTTCGCACTTAAGGTTAGCTGATCCTCAGTTTAATGCTCAAGGTCCCATTGATGTACTTTTCAGTGCCAATGTTTTCTGGAATTGCCTTCGTAAACAGGTTCGCAAGTTATCCTCAATCGTGGTCGCCAGAGACACCGATTTTGGTTGGGTTATTACTGGTGAAATCCAACATCCCAGTCTTAAACCAAATCGCAATGTCATTTTGTTATAGCTGACATAAATCCCATTTCTGAAAAAGAGAACGCTCATGTTTTCGATCTCGATATATTTGAAAAACACTTGCCGAAACGATGTCTCATTGTAAACAACTACGCCACCTTTGTGAGTTGTTTAAATGGTTTTGCCTTCTTCCCGCACAAGATGGCAATTCAAGTTCGCCTCGCCTTGTGTCACTTAGTTTACTTTCTCATGTCATTTTTTATAGCAGGTAATTGCTTAAACTCTCTATCGAAAACTGTCTTCCCCTTGTGTAAAACCATGGCTATCAGTCTCCATCACTTCGCTGTAAGCTATGTTTCACTTCTTTCGCTATTTAGTAGGATGGCCACGGTCGGCTCCTTCCCCCTTCCTCACAATTGGAAGCCGATTTTGAAACCGCTTGAAAATCTGAATTCTCTAGCATCTAGAATAACTATTCTTACGCATAAACTCCTTCTCAATGTCCCAGCTTCTCTTCTCTGTTCGGAAGAATTAAGCTTTTTTCTGTTGAAAATTGTCGGATTCCGTGATCCTCAAAATTATGCGAAATTCATTTCCTACTTTATTTCATATGTCTCTAAATTGGTTTTTCACGTCCAAGCTACGATTGACTGCATGCCGTCTAACCTGAATATCCGCTTTAAGTCTCAGCTGATTTCACTTGTGTTGTTTGTTTATTTCGAACTGCTTGTTTGTCAATTTTGTTTGTATACAAGCTCGGATAACGCCAAGCTGTTGTTTATTTCCTGTACGCTTGCCAAAGGTCAGAGCAAGTTTTTCTTATCTCAACTCTGGCTAACTGCCAACCATTGTCTTGCGAGTTGCTTCCGTAAGTTCAGAAGCTGCTCACCTCATTACCAAAATAAACTTGTTCCGGTCAAGGACTTTTTCAGCTATTTATATTCCTTATCTCGCTGTACTATGTGGGTCAAGGCAGTGTTTGCCTGTGTCTCCCACTTGCTTACGATCGTATCCTATAGTTGCTTCGATTCCTGTTTCATAACATCGTTGCATATTTTTTACGCGCTCATGTATTGCACCTTGCTTACATATTTTGCACTTTTATTGTTCATTGATGAACAAACTTGTTTTTTCTCGTCGTTACATTCGATGTGTTTTTGTATTTATGCTTGTCATGTCACGTTTCTAGCTGACTTAAGTATTTTTCTGATTAACCCCTTTGATACTTATTATAACTTAAGGTCATTGATTATGACTGCTAGATTGTTGTTACCTATGGCGTTCTTGCCTCCTACTGGCATAGTTTCTTTGTTTATTTGGTATATTCTTATCCTTAATAGATGTACTTGTTTCTATACGCTTTGTTTAAACTTGTTAATTCTTCTTTCACATCTTATCGCGATCTTTACTAGAGCTATATTTCCCGCAGCTTCTAGCTACTTTGTGATTGAAGGTGTTGTTAATTCTCGCTCTTTAACTCCACTTTCCCATGACCCTGATGACCTGCTTCCACTCACACCTGGTCACTTCCTTAAAGGCCCTTCTCTTTCTGCCTCTCCTCCCCTGGTCTGGATTTCTGGTAGAGTGACCGAGTGTTATCCTGGAAGGGATGGGAGAGTCAGGGTGGTCAGAGTCTTGACCACTAATGGTCAGATCACAAGACCACTTTCTTTCATTGCTCCATTACCTTTAAATGTTTAACTGCTTATTTGTTCTCTGTTGGTGTTTTTCCCTCCCAGTATGGTGTATTCTTGGAATACACGGTATGATAGAGTATATTTTTAATACTCTTTGCTTGTTCATTTCATCCTTTTTCTCAAACACCAACAGTGATCTCCTAGTTTCTCTTTGGTGGTCATGTCTCTTATGTCATTGTGAGTCTGTTCTAGATATATATCTTCTATGACCCACCTAGCGTCATCTAGCAGCGAATCTTTGAAGTTCCTCAATTCTTTCCGGTGCAAGAGGACTTCCTTATCCATCTCGCCACCAGATCTCGTCACCATCGCCAGCTATCAACTCTTTGAAGACCATTCATCAAGAAAAACATTTATTTTTGTAAAGTTGTTTCATGTTTATGTGCAACCTCTTTGTTCCTCCCCTCTCTCGCCCGCTTCCCCCTCTTCTCCCCTCCTCCTACTGGTCTCTTCTCCGCGCGCGCAGCCAGCTCGCTCGGTCACTTCAGTTCTACACTTCTCCGCGTCGTGAGCAACCGCTCACTCACTCTCTTAAGTGCACTCAACTTCTTGTTGGTCATGCCGTCTAGGCTAGTGCTTTTCTGCGTCTAGCAGCTCTCACTTGTACTTCGGCAGTTGACTTAGTCAGTCAAGGCTCAACTAGAGCCAGTCTCCTCAAACCAAGAGGCACTCTCTACATTCTACGCCATGTTGGCACATTAAGTTTATACGTCAAAGGGAACTTCACCTTCGCTATGCAACAAAGATAAGTACATACTTCAGGTTTTAACCTCATCTTCATCGGTTTTACTGTCTTCATGCTTTTAACAATTATTTTATAGGCAGTGTGAGATATTTATTTGTGGCAATAATCATTCTTCGTGGGATTTTCCATGTTGCGCTTCTGTCCAATTAAGCCAACCTTCGTGAAAAGCAGCATTTCTTATGCTTATTAAATGAGAGATCTTCTCACAACGGGGGATATTATAGAATACCCACTGTCTATAAATATTAAGCTTGTTCCACCGCTGGAGTAACTTTGGCCCTATTCTTCCATTAGGATCGTTCTGGAACTTTCCAGAATCTGCACCTTATCTACAAGTCACGCCGTCATGTATCTTTCACTCACTTGTGGGAATGCCATTTTAAACTAAGGAATCTACCTTATAAATTAATGCTCAATAGCTAAATTTTCTTCCACCATTGGGATTTTTTCTGGCGCATTTAATTGTAATCCACAACTTTCTCAAGTAATAGACTTTCGCCTATCTAGTGCAACCAGTCATTTTCCACGATTGCAATAACTTTCCTTGCCATAAACGTTTGCGCTACTACAGTGAACTTTTCATCCATTTCAACGAACTATAGTGATAAACAGTGTTCTCTCAGTATTTCTTCCGCGTCGCGCTCGTCCGATTATTATAAACAAGGCCATGAACATTTACCTTTCATCCCAATTTCTCTTTCCTAAACCTCTTACTAACAACCCATAATAAATTGTTAAATTTAGGTCTGTTTCAACGAGGTGTCAATCAAAAGATGTGCCCTCCCATTTTTTTCTTATGTGTAACGAATTAACTTCTGCATAACTACGTGTCTTGTACACGGTTCAAATTATCTTGTTTCTCCCTTCTAATTTAGGGGATACAATTCTTTCAACTTATAAGTGAGTTATTTCTAGGTTTCACGAAAGGGAAACTTGCCCCATTTGTCTCGTGTTTCCTATCTAACCATAGGAAGTCTAGAACCTTCCTTTTGACTTTCTCTTCAGGTTTCACAGTAAGTGACCTGTCCTATTTTGTAACTATTATAAAAGTAATTCAGCGTAAATATAAGAAGTTATAGGAACTTCTCTTCCATTCTACCTGTTTTCTTTTTTTGTTATTTTCGAAATTGTAACTTTTTCTAAGATAGGTACTTGGGAATTTCTGAAAGTACACACATTGTACTCGATTTAATGTTTAAACTTTAATAACTTCATTTGTCTTTTTTTAAATCTTACAAAGATTTTAGTACATATATAAGGTTTGAAACCTAAAGAATTGTTAATTGCCTGGAGCAAACTTTAAATGTTAGGAGGTCTGCGACCCCAAATTGTTATCAAAAATTGAAACTATATACTTGTCAAATTTATTAGACTTTTTTGCATTGTTAAATAAATTCAAACTTTCCTTTTCGACTCATCATTTCTCTAATACAACGGTTAGGCAAGATCCTGTCTTCCTTGGCTCTTCCTACTCAATGCCATTAAATCTATTGATAGGGCTTTCACCACTCGTTGCATTTGAGCAAGAACTCTTAGTGGTAATCTCGTTAAAGTTTCTCTTAGCTTTAATAGCTAATTCTAACTGGCCAGTAAGGCAAGTACAGCTCGCTACGCCAGCTACCTGCTTGTGGAGATCCTCTCCGAAACTTATGGTTGGTTTTCCAAAAGATAAGTGTTTCTCTTTGCCTAAACTTTTAGCCGGCTCCTTGCTGAGTAAAAGCTTAGCCATTTCCAAATGCAACTATTGGTTCACTTACCAAAATTACTCCCCAAGGTATAATTTTTTTTCACTATCCTTCTTGGAAGCACTTGGTCGCTTTTTCAGGAACTCTATAACTTCGAAAACTGGAAATACTAAACCTGATTCAAATTATTGGCATTCTTCGAATTACTTTGTAAAAACGAATTTCTTTGAACGGACATACAATAAATCTGTTCCTCTCTGTCTTGCCAGACCATCACCCTTCCACATAGTAGGCTTATGCATGCTTGAGAGGGAATACACTAAAGCCATTCTCTTGCAAACCGCCCAAGTCCCAGCTGCGTTTCCCGTCAGCTTCGACCAGGTCCTTACCCACTTTAGGTATCAGAGAGTGGATTTGCGGTGGCAACCGCCTCTGAGTGCATTTAAAGTTAAATTTTTAACTTTTGTGAGACTCTCCTCCTATTTCTCCATCCTTTTTGTCCCGTCCGAAACCCACCTCCTTTTCTTTATCATCTTCCCTTGGTGGTTAGGTTATTCCTCAGCCAATAATCTACCCAGCAGGCAAACCGAGAAAGCGCATGAAATGGACAAATGAAATGAATATGTACATCATGCGTTCATATTATCAGATAACGAATATGGAAACTGACACTACTGCATATAGACAGAAGTTGCACGCTGCATTCTGCCAGAAATTCCCTGATATTAATGTTACGGAACAGAGAATAGCAGATCAGCGCCGTGCTATAGTTTTGAAGAAACTTATCCTAGAACATCACCTCAAGCTGCTAATGGTTGACGTAGCTGCCGACAATACACATACCTCTGTAGACGAATCCATAGATCAGGAGAGTACACGTTTGGTCAATGAACAAAGGCACACCGATTATCGTTCAGATGACAAAGATGTAAGAATATCGCCGGAAGCACTCGGAGATCCAGTGCGGAAACAACTCGAAGATGAATTTGGGAAGGCTCTCATAGAATTTGAAGGGACTGATCCAATAAAGCGGCCCATGATCACGAACCAACATTGCTCTAAGAAACTTGCTACCGCTGTTGTAACAATGAACGACATTCTCTCTCAGCATCTGTCCCAGAAATCATATTGTTTCAACCATGTTCAGACTGCAATTTACGTTGGAGCGATAGCTGTGATACGAGTGACAGGAGGTAGATTATGGCGACCTAAATATACGTCAGGTCGACAGAAGAAGATGCCAGCTTGGGAGATACGTTTACGAAAGTCTGTTGATGAACTGAGAGTAAATATCGGAAGAATGCATCAGTATGTTGCAGGCAATAGAAGTAAGAAGGTTGTTCAATGTGTTAAAATGTTGAGCCATACGAAGAGTAAACATGCGAAGTATAATCCTCCGAACTGTAGCCCCCTTGAGATCCTAGACACATTAAAGCAACAACTTGAGGCAAAGGCACAGAGATTACGTCGATATAAAGAATCGAACGAACGAAAGCAACAGAACAAGCTATTTGTTACCAATGAGAAACGGTTCTATAGGAATCTTGACGATCCTGGAACTCAAATGGGCAGTTCACCGCAAAAAGAAGAGGTAGAGAATTTCTGGTCATCCCTATGGTCGAATGCTGGAGATTATAACAGCAGCGCTAAATGGATTACGGAGGAGGAGGAGAGAATGTCAGAAATTGACACGATGAGTGACTCTTCGGTATCAACTGAAGATGTGACCCGTGTGGTTAAGGAGACCCAAAATTGGAAAGCGGTAGGACCAGACAACCTCCACAACTTTTGTATCAAACGTTTCACTTGTACTCATGAGCATCTTGCCCGCTGCTACACAGATTTCATCCAAAATCCACAGCTTATCCCCTCTTACTTGATGCGAGGTAAAACATACCTTCTGCCAAAAGGTGATAGAACCAATGATCCTTCCAAATATCGACCTATCACCTGTCTGTGCACCCTGTATAAGATATTTACATCTTGCATTGCACGTAAGATTTGTGAACACATAAATCTTAATAACATCCTGGCTGAAGAGCAGAAGGGGTGCATGAAGAAGTCTCAAGGTTGCAAAGAGCAACTTGTAATCGATGCAGTTACTATGGAACAAGCAGTAAAGATGATGCGTAACCTCTACATGACCTTTATTGATTACAAGAAAGCTTTTGATTCAGTGCCACATTCCTGGTTAATCCAAATCCTGAAGATATATAAAGTTGATCCTGCCATCATTATAAGTCTGCAACATATGATGTCCCATTGGGGGACCAATTTATTAATGTCTAATGGAGACACATGTATGGAATCGGGATTTATTCAAATCAAAAGAGGTATCTTTCAGGGTGACAGCTTGAGCCCTCTATGGTTCTGTTTGGCGCTCAATCCACTATCATCATTGCTGAACAAATGCAAAGTGTGGTTTTCCAACTAAGCACCATGGTATAGTCAAATACAAAATTTCTCATTTGATATATATGGATGACATTAAACTATATGCATCCTCTGAGAAACACATCGACAATCTAATTGCAATTACTGCTTCATTTTCTTCTGATATTGGAATGTCCTTCGGATTAGATAAGTGTCGCACCCTCACCATTCGGCGTGGAAAATTACAGGCCCGAGCATTTCAACTTGATGACGGTTGTTTCATAAAGCCTATGGAAGGTAATGAGACCTACAAATATCTTGGTCTCCTGCAATCTAATCGAATTGATCATAAAGGTATTAAAGATAGAACCATAGCTATCTACAATCAACGCCTTAACAAGATTTTGAAATCAAAGTTGAATGGAAAGAACACCTTTAAGGCTATTAATACCTATGCTATTACTGCTCTGACATATACTTTCGGTATTATCAAATGGACGCAGACTGACTTGGAGAACATCCTAATTAGGACACGTACCATCTTAACAAAACACAGATGTCTCCACCCTAAGTCATCTGTTAAGCGATTGACAATCCCGCGTCAAAGAGGTGGACGAGGGCTCACGGACATTATCCAATTGCATGCAAGGCAAGTGAGGAACCTTCAGAGATATTTTCTGGGAAGACATGACTCTCCCATACATCAAGCCGCTGTGAAGGCAGATGACAAGTGCACACCGCTGGATCTTCTTCACGTAAGGGATATACAGTTAGCCACTGATGAGGAATGTTCAGCCACCAAGCTTCAGCAGTGGACGCAGAAAGCTCTGCACGGTCGTCATCCGTATGATCTCAACCAGAAACATGTCGACATTGATGCGTCGAACAGCTGGTTGACTCATGCTGACCTATTCACTGAGACTGAAGGATTCATGGTTGCAATCCAGGATCAAGTTGTGGCTACCAAAAACTACCTGAAATATATAGTTAAGGCAAATATTCAGGATGATAAATGCAGAAGATGCCAACTAGAACCGGAAACAATTCAACATATCACAGGAGGCTGCCAAGCAATCTCCTGTACTGATTACATGAAAAGGCACAACCAAGTGGCCAAAATAATGCACCAACACCTTGCTCAAAAGCATTTATTATCTGATAATATTTTGCCTTACTATCAGTATGTTCCTGACGCCGCTTTGGAAAATCCCAGTCACAAGTTGTTATGGGACCGATCAGTTATTACTGATAAAACCATACCAGCAAACCGACCAGATATCGTTCTTGTGGACAAGGTGCAGAAGAGAACCTTCCTAATTGATATTGCAGTGCCCAATTCCCATAATCTGCAACAAACCTGCTGTGATAAGATCACCAAATATCTGCCTTTGGCTGAGGAAATGCGGCAAATGTGGAGACAGGAAAGTGTAGTGGTTCTGCCCATAGTAATTTCTTCTACCGGCATCATCCCCAAATTATTGGCTCGTAATCTACAAATATTGGGAATATATCCTGGTCTACATATCACCATGCAGAAGGCCGTCATCTTGGAGACCTGTTCCATTGTTCGCTCGTTTCTCAATGTGCCACCTTAAGAGAATTAGCCATACCGTCTTGCAAACAAGCCGACGATATGTTGATATGTCCCACTTATGTGGTGAAATGAATGTAGAAATAATAATAATAATACTAATATCATTTGGCCTCGGTTTCCGGGTGCAAGCTTTGTATTTTGACACCCAAAGGGTAGCTTGCATGTCGAATTTCGTTATTCCTTGAATCAATATGAAAGCCAAGGCAGTTAGATATCTAAGCTCCATGAACACTATAGCGCTTTCTAGTAGAGAAATGAGGAACTTTGTGTTGGCAGAAACTCCCGAGATTATTTTGCCATTATGAACACAGCCTACTGAATTGAAATGGGTCCTTTGAAATGCCAACATCGTATGACATGCGTGTCGTATTTTTGCCGCCTTAAAAAAAAAACCACTTACCACGGCCAGGAGCGAACCTGCAATCTTGGGGTTAGTAGACCGACACGCTATCCACTCACCCACAGTGGCAACTACATATACGTTCGTTGCCAAGAGCCGACTGCGGTGGCGTCTAGTAGCTAAGTGCTGAACTAGGCCTAGTAGTCGTTGACGGTGGCGTTTGGCGGCAAAAGTAAGAACTATTTGAAAAATTCAAAGTTGCAGTCCTTACTTGAATTTAAAAAAGTCCTCTCGGCACGCCGGAAGGCGGAGGTAGAATTCACCGGACAAACTTGGGGATAGGCGAAAATAGGCAGAATATGCAGGTTTTCGTAGAAGGATCAGACCTCATTTATTGCGATAAAGTATTTTATAATTGGAGATTAATTAACTTTGTTTTTCGTCATTTTATGCATATTTTAAACATTTTATTGTCTTTTGATGACGGTAACCTTCTTGTCATTTGGAGTCAATTTTTAGCCTACTTTTCACATTTTGCAAAAATGAGGAAAAAGTAGACATGAGATCGGGCAAATGTGTGTCTGTCTGTCTGTCCTTCTGTCAGTCTGTCTGTTCGTCTGTCTGTCTAGCTGTGTGTGTGTGTCCCCCTATCAACTCCTAAACGGCTGCAGAAATCGAAACCAAATTTGGTAGGAGTAAAGATCTATACCTGAATATCTCACGGCCATATTTGAAAATGATGTCAGTGCTACCAACTGCTGAAAAATCGCAATTGAAATTTGAGCTCCATGTTGGATATCTTGGAATGTATGAAAGGGAGCTATTTCAAAATTGGCACACGTATAGATAATAATATTGCAGTTTAAATTCCAGGAGGCCATACATGGCAGTGTTGCCAAAATGATTATAAGCCGGCTGATAGGTCCGAATTTTAAATGCATATAACATCCACACTATCAATTAGATTTCAACCATATTTCGTGTGTGCTATGGTTACATAAACAGATATGACTGAGCGTAATCTTAGAGGCCATCAGGGCTGCCAACTGTTAATAAATGCTCTCAATTTTTTTAAATCCAAATACCCATATATCCGAAAGTATGCACGACGACAGCTTTAAACTATGCACACGTATAGTACCTTACATTCTATATTAATTTGGAGTAACTTATATACGTCAGTGCTACCAACATGATTCTAAGCCTGCTGAGAGGTTCAATTTTAAATACATGTAACTTCTATACTATCATTTGGATTTCAACCCAATTTCGTGTGTGCTATGTGTACCATAACAGCTATGACTATGCCGATTCTTAAGAGTAACCAGGTCTGCCAACTGTCAATAAATACTGTCTCTATGTTTGTTTCCCTACTTTCAAAATATGAAAAAGTATGCAAGCCAATAGCTCTAAACTTTGCACACGTATAGTACCTGGCATTCTAGAATGATTTCGAGTAACTAATATAGGCCTACGCCAGTGCTGCTAACATGATTCTAAGCCTGCTGATAGGTCCAATTTTAAAATGCATGTAACTTCTATACTAACTAATGGATTTCATTCAAAATTGACACAAAAATAGATCATATTATTTCAGATTATTTCTGACCAATATATGTATGTCGTTGTTGCCAACATTATTTTAAGCGCGCTGTTAGATCCAATGTTTAACTGCATGTGACGTCCATGCTATCCATTGGACTTCGACCATATTTTGTATTCTGTACCTTAAGAGCTGGAACTAAGAATGTATTCAGTTACCAGGGCTGCCAACTGTAGTTCTCTATTAGGCTACATTATGCCAGGTATACAGTATTTCGAACTAATTAGAAATATCGATATTACCAACTTAATTTTGTCATTATTCTAGATAGATCCATATAGATTAATCATTGGCAAGAATCTTAAATTTTAAGAAAAAAGAAAAGGAAGATTGTAGTTTTACGTGACTGTGAATCTTGTGATTATGAGCCACGTGACCTCCTTTTTACGTGAAATCCGAACCACAGGACATGGCATTTCACTTCGAAAATCTCACATGCATTGACCGGGAATCGAACCCGGACCTCCTTGGTTAGAGGCATACAGCTAGACTGCTGAGCCACCACGCCCCTAAATTTTAAGAAAAGTAGGCTCTTTAGTTCGTCACGGAACTTCTTGTTATACTTGTGGTCACACTGTCCTTATGCAAGGTTTCGACACTGATGTGTAACTATGTAACGGTCTGTTACTTCTTTACGCAAAATTATATCTCCCGCAGAGATTTTGGTTGGTTCCTCAGTTTAGGGGCTGCGACAACGCGGTCATGTAACCCCGTGTACTTTGGGTGAGTGTAGAATCTGTCTGATAAACGGTATGAATTGTGATGGGTGTATTAGTCTGTAATTCAGGTAAGGACTGCAGACGGTCAATTTCAAGCAGTAGTTCCTAATGTTGCTACCAGATACTACCGTCAACGACACCTAGCTGTGAACTTGGCTACTAGATGCCACCGCAACCAGCAACTCGCAACGAATGTTGAAACTTCCCCTCCCAAGGAAAGCATAGTGAGGGATTTTTAGCGCTCTTAGAAAATCCGACGACTTTGGCCGGCTTTGAACCCGCGACCTTGGGCGTAGAAGTTCAGCATGCTACCAGTTACGTCACCGACGCCGCTTCACACTTAGTCAGATGGAAATTTGAATCTGATCTCGTGCAAGTGCGTTGTCATGGCAATGTCTGTTGGCTCATCCCTCATCATTTTAGTAGTGTTGCCATGGCAACCACTGATAGCTCTTGGTACTTTCTTATAATTCCGAAATCATTTTTCTCATCCCTTGGCGTAATGGTGGGTCATATCAAATATTCTTTCAGACAAAAGTTTTAGGTAATTATTAGGGGAATATTGTCAATTTCGTACGGTTTCGATATTGTGCCTATTAAGAGAGATATGATTAATGTTTCCCGAAAAACTCACTTTTTCCCACCCCTTTGGTCAGTGGTTGGTGCTATAAAAAACTCTTCAAACATAAAGTTTTGGGCTTTATCCGACACATAGTATGAACTTAGAACGGATTCGATATTTCGCATATTAAGAGAGTTATAGCAATATTTCACTTTTTCGAAAAAAGCCCCCCATTTTCACCCCCTTCGACCGATTTAGCCCAGTAACGAACTCGACCGAGATTTTATAGGTATTCATATTCGGTAAAAAATGCAAAGAGATTGGTGCAAAAGTACGGCAGTTATCGTGTCCACAAGAAACTGATATACATATATATATAAGTACATAAATTATATATAAACTTTTGAACTGACGGTGGTTTTGGAGTCTGGGGGATGTGAAACGCGAAGATATGTCAAAATTTTCCGGAAGTCGAAACATGGTACCCATTGCAATAGTTAGCTTTTTAATGAAATCTACCTAAAACAGATACACACACTAATACAGCCATCACAATTAATACCGGTTATCAGACAGATTCTACACACACCCAAAGTACACGGGGCTACATGACCGCGTTTTCACAGCCCCTAAACTAAGGAACCAACCAACCAACCAACCAACCAACCAACCAACCAACCAACCAACCAACCAACCAACCAACAATGTAACAATGAATTGATGCAACTATTCCTCAACGTATCGAAAATTGAGCTCTACAAGACTCTACCAAAATCAAGCTCCCCAAACTTGAAATCTCATGGACAGTAGATAACTGCCATGTTCGCATCTTCTTATATCTGTGAACAGGTGTTTTCTACAATGAAGCTTCGCAAAAATAGCTTCGGAAATAGATTGACAGACCACCATTTCGCTGCGATACTAAGAATCATCTCAACCCAGTTTCAACCAGAAAAAACTATTGAAGAATAGTCACAGTTTCACTTGTCACATACTCCTTCCTCTTCTAACAGTTAATGAAGGTGTGATCATAGTGCAAAGATGAAGGCATACTCTACTGGGCTAAGAAGAAAGCTCGCCAGAGTTAGGAACCACGTGGTTCAAGAGGCCTCAATGAACCAAGAAGAAGAAGTTATGTTCTTTTTTCGTAAGATTTCTACCATTGTAGTCTATAAGTTTTGTTTGATTTAAAATTCAGAAATAATAAGTTTATAATCAATAAGGTGCGTTCAAAAAGTAACGAGCCGGAGGCATAATTACAGAAACCAGTACCTGTATGTTAGAAGTATTGGCCCTGGCTGTTGAGGCACTTGTCCCACTGTGACACGAGGCGGTGAATGGCTGTCTCATGGGCTGCGATGTGAACCAGTTGCGCACGTACAGTTAGACGTCTGCTTCCGAGATGAATCGTTGGCCCCGAAGAGCCCTTTTCAGGGGGCCAAACATGGCGTAATCACAGGGAGAGAGGTCTGGACTGTATGGAGGGTGGCCGAGAACCTCCCATTTGAATTTCTGCAGGAGTTCCGCGACTGTGTTGGTCGTATGAGGTCGTGCATTGTCGTGGAGCGACCACGGCGGTTATGGCGTTCACTGTCACTCGGCGGTCCTGGGTAATGAGTGCATCAACCAGCTGGACGTTGTCATCGGTAATGCAGGGGGGTGCCCCAGACCGGGCATCATCGGATAACGACACCCGTCCTTCCCTGAAGCGGTTGTGCCACGCCTTCACCCTTGCAAGCAAGGAACATGCAGTGTTCGCCGTACACTTGTGACATTCGGCGATGAATGTCCGTTCCCCCTACTCCTTCCGATGTCAGAAACCGAACAACACCTCTTTGCTCTTCAGTTGACGCCTCCATGTCACTGTTTGCAATGCGACTGGCAGCGTTGGACGATTGATGCATGTTGCTGCTCGCTTTGTATCATCACGTGACGTGCACGCGTGCCCTCTAGCGACGGGCTGTGACCTTCCACGCTCTGGTCGAAACCACACCTCGTTACACACGCCACGATTAGCCGATGTAGTCACCGGTTTGCGCATTACAGCCTCCGGCTCGTTACTCTTTGAACGTACCTTATATCTATAAACATGTGTTGTTTTTCTTTTCAGCCCACCTACATTGTTTTGTATTGCATCTGGCTCAGTCTCTAACACGTTTGCCCATGTCTGATTTAGAACATAAATAACAAAATATAGACATCATTCCTGAAGTTATTAACAATAATAATCCCATAGATCGCAGCTACATAAACTAATAATAATATGATGATGATAGTAAGTGTTGTTTTAAGGGGCCTACCATCTAGGTTATCGGCCCCTAATGGTCTGTGTGATAGCGAAAATGTCAATGAAGTGACTTAATGATGATGATGATAATTGTTGTTTTAAGGGGCCTAACATCTAGGTTATCGGCCCCTAACGGTTTGTGTGATCGTGAAGATGAAAATGAAATGTAAACTATAACTAAAAACTAACTACTAACTTATATACTAGAAGAAGAATTGGAAAACAAAAGGAGAAAAGGCAAATAAAGGACAGGAGGAAAAGAAATGCCCTCAACCCTCGAAGAATGCGGATTGAGGGACTTGGAAGGAAGGAGAGCCATGAAAGGCAGATAGGAAAGTGAAAGAGGAGAGGGTCCGCCCCACAGGTAAAATACAAAAGGGGAAAACCGGACTCAGCTCAGGAATCCCTCGGGGTCGCCAACTCCCGAACTCACCAGTCGTGAGCCCCTGAGGGTGTAGCAATATCCAAGGGCAACCAGAAGTGTTGGGGCTACATACACCCTACCTCCTTGAGGGCCTTGAGCAGAAGGCAGGAGACAACATGAAAAGAAAAAGAAGACTGACCCCACGCAAAAGAGGATATCAGAAAAGATGAGACAAGGGCCAATTAAGGCGGGAAAGGAAAAGACTCCCTAGGCCTCGGATACCGTAATACCGTTGGGGTCGGAAGAGAACAAGGTCGACAGGAAAGAAGACAGAGAGGAGCCCGGCACAAGTAAGTGGAAGCAATGGCGGACTCAGCTGTGGTCCCGTGGTTGCCAACCCACGTCCCACTAGATGTGAGCCCCTGGGGGGAAAACTAATAATAGACCGGCTGCGTGGCTCAGCGGTAACGTTCTCGCTTGCTGTTCCCAAGGTTGCAGGATCAAATCATGGCGCATTCAGTTGGCATTTGAGGGTGCGCAAATGCGAGGGAGCCGTGTTAGTAGATTTACTGGCACGTTAAAGATCCACTTCGGGGCAAAATTCAGGCACCCCGGCGTCTCTAGAAGCCAGAGTAGTTAAAAGGGGCGTAAAACCAATAACATTAGTATTAGTATTACTATTAAAACAGCTGTTTAGTTACTTCTGGAAGAGTAAAACAAAGAACAACTGGTTCAAAGATATCCAGCATGATTTAGATGAATTAAATTTAACGATGCTCCAAATTAAAAATAGAGAAGAGAAGAATATTTTAAGAAATAAATACTTGCGATTCACATTAACAACATTTGAACAGAAAAACTACACTATCACAGATGAACAGAGGGCAGCCAGGTCAGATAGAATGAAAAAATGTTGGGTGCAGAAGAAGCTGAAGCTGAATCACTAATCTCCAAATCCCGTTGTTAGACTTAATTGTATTATTGATTAAAGTGCTCAAACGAGGGCGTAAAATATGAAAAAAAAAAAACAACAACAACAACGAAGAGTTATATAGAAAGATAGAACTAGTCACGTCAACAATAAAAAAGGAAAAGGTTGTTGTTCTATGGACACATTTTCAGAATGTCCAACGATCGTCTAACAAAGAAAATTTGGAATTTCGTGAAACCAAAGAGGAAAAAATTGGCATGGTTTGAAGAATGCAACAAAGATCTTCTAGAAATTAGTATTCCGGACTGCAAAATTATGAACAGGTGTGAATTCAGACACCTAATCAAAAATTACCAGGGATTTAAGATAGGGGCAGAACCCAAAAGACGGAGGGGACCTCTTTCAGAAGATCGGAAGAAGGCGCTGAGTGATGGGCTCAAGAGATACTGGCAGGACATCAAAGCTGGCAGACGATCTAGAACGAAACATTGATTTTGATTGTTACTCTGTAGTCCATAGTGGCTCAATTCGAATGTAAAAAATAAATAAATAATAACGCTACAACTACAGAAATGAGCAATGTATGTCTACGCCTACAAATTTTGGCTTCACATAAGTGTAGTTAGTGGAAAGTTCTTTTTCATGCCATAAATCTATGACACGGAACCGCCGGCTTTACTTCCCCTCCGAAGGAAGTCATACTGAGGGATTTTTAACGCTCTTAAAAATCCGACGACTTCAACGGGTTTGAACCCACGACCTTGGGCATAGAAGCTCAGCATGCTACCAACTACGTCACCGAAGCCACCAATTCAGGTTAGGGAATATGAATACTTGTTTCCCGCCTCATGTAATTGGGCACAATTTGTGTTGACCGACTGGAAAGCTTAATAACAACAAAATAAACACTAAAGTCACTAGATACGGTTGGCAATAAAAACCTTCACATGCCGTAGTTACGAAATGTTTTTCAATTGTTTTCTTCTATTTAATTGAGAAAGAAACAAGTAGTTCCGTGAAGAACTCTACAGACTATTTTCATATATCCTACTTATGTCAATTGCCTGTATCAACATACAAAATTTCAGTTTGATTGCTGTAATAGATTCGTAGATATTGAGATCCATCTAAATATTTCGGATGGTCGCCATGTTGGATTGTTAAATGTATAGGCCATAGAGTCATGTACCATTAAAGGAAAATTATTGCGTAGGTTCATTATTCAAACTTTCACTTCGATCGCATGATCACGACACAAGAAATAAAAACTTAATTTGAAAATTCACACAGCCGCCATCTTGAGGTTATGTAAACAATTAAACTAATTAGATACCAGTGCATTACAATGTGTATAAACATTTCCTCTACCAAGTTTCATTGCGTTTGGATCATTAAATCACGAGAAAGGTCAATTTAAAATTTTCAACTTCGCTTGGCCTCCATATTCGGTTTGTAGTTAACCGGTTTTTGAAAGTATTATAGATGAACTTCCAGTAGTGCCCTTTATCTCCGTACAAAATTTGAGGGCGATGCCGCTAATAGTTTCAGAGATATAAAATGTCGGAGAAATATTTCGCACAGCCGCCATCTTGAAGTGATGTAAACAATTGAACGAAGTTGGATGTCGGTGCATTACAATGTGTATATACATATACTGTACTAAGTTTTATTGCGTTTGGTTGGTTAAATCACGAGAAACGTCTATTTAAAAGTCGCAACTTCGTTTGGCCGCCATGTTGGTTTTGTAGTTACCTGGTTTTCAAAAGTCACATAGGTGAACTTCTAGTAGTTCCCTTTATCACTGTAAAATATTCCAGGGTGATATCGGTAATAGTTTCGGAGATATTGAATGCTGGTGAAATATTTCACACAGCCGCCATGTTGGATTGGTGAGACGTAACAAAATTTGAAGGGGACGGTCGGGGTCTTCCGAAATAGTGCTATGAACTTACCGAGTTTCATAGAAATCGCTCCAGCCGGTTAGCAGTTATTAGGGGGGACACACACCGTCATACACACACACGCACACACAGACAGACATACGGACTAAAGGTGATCTCATAAGCCTATTTTTCATAAATGAAAATATGCTAAAAAGACAAGCCAGAGCCGACACGGGCATACAATATTAACCTCACACGGACTAGAGACCCATTTCTACCATTGCATAATTAAGTTGGGGTTGTACAGGTCGTGAGAATAATTACCTCTACCAGAGACTTCAATTTGCAAGGTGTTGTTTCAGCACAGTATGTCTGCATCACTGGTGAAGTATTGAGGTGTTGTAAACGTTTCCATCTTCAGTGCTGGATTCTAGAAACGGGTTTTCATTGTGTTCACAACTATTGCTGCCGTGAGAAGCCAATACATTTTATGTTTTCATTGGCTCTGTTGACCATAGCGAAGCGTGTGTTTGTTTCCAAGACTTTAGCCACGTTTCTCCACATCATATTGTGTTGTTTTGAGCATTCAATTTCCCATCCTTATTTATGGTGCACCATACAAGGGACCTTTTAGTGTGTTACGCTATACATTCTGTTGTGTCTTTTACATTTATTTATTCACATCGGCTGATGAAGGGGCCAAAAACTATTAGGCCTTGAAACATGTCCCACCAGTGATCTTTATTTAATAAAAGTATTCATTAGGCGGAACTTTCAACCTATTTATTACAATTAGTTTATCAATAGCGGCTTCGGTGGCGTAGTTGGTAGCATGCTGAACTGCTGTGCCGAAGATAGCGGGTTCAAACCCGGCCGAAGTCGTCGGATTTTTTAAGACCGTTAAAACTCCTTCAGTATGCCTTCCTTCGGAGGGGAAATAAAGCCGGCTGTCCCATGTCGTAGATTTATGGCATGTAAAAGATCCTTCCTCAGACTAAACTTGTGTGAAGCTAAATTGTTAGGTTAGATTTCGTCAGAACGCTCTATCAAAGTTCCAACGTTCACCACTAGGTATCATTGATATCTGGTAGCGAAAGTTGGAAGCAGCTACAGACTCAGGTGAGCCGAACATATCCTCTGACACTCCCGGTACTAAAAGCCATACGATAAATAAATAAGTTTATAAATATGGTACCAGAATGAACCTTTTAAGTTCTAAAATTCTACTATTTATCTAAACAAGCCATAACTGTCTCCATGATTCAATTTAAGAGTGTACGCTCTGGTAGAGTAGGTGAATCCCCTTCTCAAGGAACTCGTATAATTGTATTAGGCTATCTGTTATTATGCGGCTTTCTTTAATGGTTGCGTCATTTCCTACTGTGCATGCAACAACTCTCCGCTGTAGATTAGCTTCCCGGATATTCAGATTAGACCCGGCCAGAGCTTTCCTGTGACTCGACTTCTACTTCCTATTAAAGTATTTCACAACAGACGTAATCAGATTCTCGTGATAACGTGGAACAACAGCATAGCTGGAAGTCTGCTACCAACTGATACACTTCAGTAGGTTGGGCTGCATATAGATCAAGGCGCAAACAAAATGTTCAGTGCCTAAACAGTAGGCCTTGTTGAGTACATAAAACTTTGTTGTTGTTGTTGTTGTTGATTTATTTAGGGGCTTTGTGACAATGTGGTCAAATAACCTCGTGTACTTGGGTTTGTGTGTGTGTGTGTGAATTTATCTGATAATCCATGTTATTGTGATGGCTGTATTACTGTGTGTCCCGCGAGGGGCTCTCATCTAGTGGGACGTGGGTTGGCGACCACGGAACCCCAGCTGAGTCCGGCATTGCTTCCGCTTAGTTGTTCCGGGATCCTCTCCATCTTCTTTCCTGTCAACCTCTACTGGTCAATGCTTGTTCTTTTCCGACCCCGACGGTGTTAGAGTATACGGGGCCTAGGTAGACGCTTCTTTCCTGCCTTAATTGGCCCTTGTCTCATCGTTCCTGATACCCTCTGCATGCGAGGCGTCAGCCTTCTTTTTCTTTTCATGTTATCTCCGGCCTTCTGCTCAAGGCCCTCAAGGAGACAGGGTGTGTGTAGCCCCACCACTTCTGGTGCATCCCGAATATTGCTACAACCTCAGGGGCTCACGGCTGGTGATTTCGGGAGTTGTTGATCCCAGGGGATTCCTGAGCTGGGTCAGTTCTTTTTCCCATTTTCCACTGACTTTGGGGTGGGCTCTCTCCTCTTTTCCTTTCCTATCTGCCTTTCATGGCTCTCCTTCCTTCCAAGTCCCTCAATCCTCATTCTTCGAGAGTTGAGGGCATTTCTTTTCTTCCTGTCCTTTATTTGCCTTATCCTTTATTTGTTTGCCATTTCTTCTTCTAGTCTGTTAGTCTGTAGTTAGTATTAACTTAGTTATACAGTAGCTTTCATTCTCATCTCATATCCCACTATCACCCAAACCATTAGGAGCCGATAACCTACATGTTAGGCCCCTTAGAACAACAATTATCATCATCTTCATCATCATTACTGTATGTGGGCTATTTGTAGTTCAGATGAGGTTTACGAAGGTGGCGGCCGTGGCCTTAAGTTAGTAACCATCCCAGTATTCACCTGGAGTAGATGTGGGAAACCACGGAAAACCACTTCCAGGATAGTTGAGTTGGGTATCAAACCCACTTCTCCTCAGTTTTGCCTCACGAGGCTGAGTGTACCCCGTTCCAGCACACAGACTTAAATTTCTTGGTATAGCCGGGAATCGAACCCGCGCCTACGCGGTGACAGTACAACATATCTGAAACAGCGTGTACTCAGCCTCGTGAGGACAATTGATCAGCTGTCTGACATTGAGGCAGCGCCCCGGTCACGAAAACTAAGATTAACGGACGAGGGTATCCGAAACGCTGACCTCGCGTCTATCCACAATCTGCAGGCCCCCCAGGGGCTCACATCTAGTGGGACGTGGGTTTGCGACCACGGAACCCCAGCTGAGTCCGGCATTGCTTTCACTTACTTGTGCCAGGTTCCTCTCCATCTTCTTTCATGTCGACTTTCCTTGATCAACTCTTGTTCTTTTCCGACCCCGACGGTATTAGGATATCCGAGGCCTAGGGAGTCTTTCAATTTGCCACCTTAATTGGCCCTTGTCTCATTTTTCCTGATACCCTCATTCTTCGAGGGGTCAGCCTTCTTTTAGGTAGATTTCATTAGAAAGCTAACTATTGCAATGGGTACCATGTTTCGACTTCCGGAAAATTTCGACATATCTTCGCGTTTCACATCCCCCAGACCCCAAAACCACCGTCAGTTCAAAAGTTTATATATAATTTATGTATATATGTATGTATCTATCTATCTATCTATCTATCTATCTATCTATCTATCTATATATATATATATATATATACTGTATATATATATGTATATATATCAGTTTCTTGTGGACGCGATAACTGCCGTAATTTTGTACCAATCACTTTGAATTTTTTACATAATATGTATCCCTATAAAATATCGGTCGAGTTCGTTAATGGGCAAAATCGGTCGAAGGGAGTGAAAATGGGGGGCATTTTTCGAAAAAGTGAAATTTCGCTATAACTCTCTTAATACGTAAAATATCGAATCCATTCAAAGTTCATAATATGTGTCGCATAAGTGCCAAAAATTTATGTCAAATAAGTTTTTTGATAGCACCAACCATTGACCAAAGAGGTGGAAAAAAGTGGGTTTTTCGGGAAACATTAATCATATCTCTCTTAATAGGCACAATATCAAAACCGTACAAAATGGAAAATATTCCCCTAATAATTACCTAAAACTTTTGTCTGAAGGAATTTTTGATATGACCCACCATTACGCCAAGGGATGAGAAAAATGATTTCGGAATTTTTAAAAATGCCAAGTGCCATCAGAGGTTACTATAACAACGCTTTTAAATTGATAAGGGATGATCTATCAGAGGTTGCCAAGACAACGCCATTGACGAGATCACATTCATTTTTAGCCTACTTTTCACACTTTTCAAAAATGAGGAAAAAGTAGACTTATGAGATCGATCCGGGAAAATGTGTCTGTCCTTCTGTCTGTCTGTCAGTCCTTCTGTCTGTCTGGCTGTGTGTGTGTGTGTCCCCTCCCCCTATCAACTCCTAAATGGCTGCAGCAATCGAAACCAAATTTAGTATGAGTATTGCTCTATTAGGCTACATTATGCCTAGTATACCTTATTTCGAACTAATTAAGACATTTCGATATTACCCATTTAATTTCGTCATTATTCTAGATAGGTTCATATACTGTAGATTAATCTTTGGCATGAATCTTAATTTTAAGAAAAGTAGGCTCTTTAGTTCGTCACGGAACTTCTTGTTCCATCTGACTATGAGGGAAGCGGCTAACTGGTAGCATGCTGAACTTCTATGCCCAAGGTGCTGGTTCAAAGCCGGACAAAGTCGCCGGATTTTCTAAGAGCGCTAAAAATCCATCAGCATACTTTCCTTCGGAGGGGAAGTTACAACGTTCGTTGCAAGTTGTTGGTTGCGGTGGCATCTAGCAGCCAAGTTCACAGCTAGGTGTCGTTGACGTTAGTATTTGGTACAAAATTAGGTACTACTGCTTAAAATTGACCGTTTGCAGACCTTACCTGAATTACAGACTAATACAGTCATCACAAATAACACCGTTTATCAGACAGATTCTACACACACCCAATGTACACGGGGTTACATGACCACCTTGTCGCAGCCCCTAAACTGAGGAACCAACCAACATCTCAGCGGGAGATAAAATTTTGCGTGAAGAAGTAACAGACTGTTAGACAGTTACACATCAGTTCCAAACCTTGCATAAGGACAGTGTGATCACAAGTATAAAAATGAACCCCAAATGACAAGAAGGTTACCATCCCCATAAGACAGTAAAATGTTAAAAATATGCATAGAAAGACGACAAAATGTTAACTAACCTCCAATTGTAAAATACTTTCTCGCAATAAATGAGGTATGATCCTCCTACGAAAACCTGCATATTTTGCCTATTATAGCCTATCCCCTAGTGTGCCCGGTGAAATCTACCTCCGCCTTCCAGCGTGCCGAGAGGATTTTTTTTTCTTTTCATGTTATCTCCTGCCTTCTGCACAAGGCCCTCAAGGAGGCAGGGTGTATTTAGCCCCACCACTTCTGGTGCCCCCTGGATAGTGCTACACTCTCAAGGGCTCACGGCTGATGAGTTTGGGCGTTGGCGACCCCGAGGGATTCCTGAGCTGGGTCCGATTTGTCCCGTTTTTTCTCTGACCTTGGGGCGGGCCCTCTCCTCATTCCCTTTCCTATCTGCCTTTCATGGCTCTCCTTCCTTCCAAGTCCCTCAATCCTCATTCTTCGCGGGTTGAGGGCATTTCTTTTCTTCCTGACCTTTATTTGCCTTATCCTTCATTTGTTTGCCATTTCTTCTTCTAGTATGTAAGTTTGTAGTTAGTATTAGTTATAGTTTACATTCTCATCTCATCTTTCACTATCACCCAAACCATTAGGGGCCGATAACCTAGATGTTAGGCCCCTTAAAACAACAATTATCATCATCATCATCAATCTGCAGGCCAAATGGCTGAGCAGCGGTCGCTTGGTAGGCCAAGACGCTGTGGTGCCACGGGTTTTAGTAAGGTATAAAATACGAAGGTGGATCAACAAATAAGTTGCACCTCCCAGTTATGGCCATTTATTACACCACCTATACAACAGCAACACGCCTATAACGACATACAATGTAACGTCACTTTTCCACATAGTTTCCAAGAGACTCCAAACTTTTCTGCGAACGCACAACCAACTTGTCGATGTCGGATGCACAGAAAGTTCCTCCAGCGTTCGGCAACCACGCGGAGACCGCGGCCTACACCTCCTCATCGGTCTGGAAACGTCGACCACCGAGCTCCGTTATGAGCTTACCAAACACATGAAAGTCACATGGCGCTAGGTCCGCCAAACGAGCGAACTGCTGCAGCGTTTCAAGTGGGAGGTCTGGCAACATCCACCCTACAGTCCCGAACTAGCGCCATGTGACTTTCATCTGTTCGCTAAGCTCAAAACGGAGCTCGGTGGTCGACGATTCCAGACCGATGAGTAGGTGAAGGCCGCTGTGGTTGCAGAACGTAGGAGGAACTTTCTATGCATCCGGCATCGACAAGATGGTTGTGCGTTCGCAGAAATGTTTGAAGTCTCTTGGAAACTATGTGGAAAAGTGACGTTACATTGTATGTCGTTATAGGCGTGTTGCTGTTGTATAGGTGGTGTAATAAATGGCCATAACTGGGAAGTGCAACTTATTTTTTGATCTGCCCTCGTAATTGTTACTTCCCACCAGTTGCGTAACTAAGGTTTTCTTCTGGAGAGGGATAAGTCGAGTTAAATTACATGGGGATTGGGGGTCGAGTGCTCGGACTAGCATTTAATACGTTGTATTTCTACTTATCAATTTGAAGTTGCTTTAAAATTAACAATTTTGTTGATATTAAATTATAAATTCCAGTTTTCTTCGCGAAATCATCTGGCCTCTTCTATTCCCCGACATTGTATAAATAATAATCATCTGCAGTTTCCAACGAAAGTTTAACTTAAGACAGCGATACTGTTAAGCACAATACTATACGCATTCCACAATGGCACTAAAGCTCAAGTTGATAACTATTAACTAGCTGTTAGCAACTACTCACTAGGTGCTATGCACTATGGAGCTTTGGAACGTGTGTGCTTAAAGCATGGCCTCCTTCATATAGACTACATGTGCTCTGAAACACACTAGGTTTACATGCTGGTGCCTAACCAAAGCGCAAGAAGGAAGTGCTATGTACTATGGAGCTTTGGAACGTGTGTGCTTAAAGCATGGCCTCCTTCATTTAGACTACGTGTGTTCTGAAACACACTAGGTTTACATGCCGGTGCCTAACCAAAGCGTAAGAAACAGTCCTCTGCACTAAGGATCTTTGGAACGTGTGTGCTTGAAGCCTGGCTTGCTTCATATAATTGTGTTCTGAAACACACTAGGTTTGCATGCTGGTGCCTAACCAAAGCGCAGGAAGGCAGTGCTCTGCACTATGGAGCTTTGGAACGTGTGTGCTTAAAGCATGGCCTCCTTCATATAGACTACGTGTGCTCTGAAAAACACTAGGTTTACATGCCGGTGCCTAACCAAAGCGCAAGAAGGCAGTGCTCTGCACTATGGAGCTTTGGAACGTGTGTGCTTAAAGCATGGCCTCCTTCATATAGACTACGTGTGTTCTGAAACACACTAGGTTTACATGCCGGTGCCTAACCAAAGCGCAAGAAGGCAGTGCTCTGCACTATGGAGCTTTGGAACGTATGTGCTTAAAGCATGGCCTCCTTCATATAGACTACATGTGTTCTGAAACACACTAGGTTTACATGCCGGTGCCTAACCAAAGCGCAAGAAGGCAGTGCTCTGCACTATGGAGCTTTGGAACGTGTGTGCTTAAAGCATGGCCTCCTTCATATAGACTACGTGTGTTCTGAAACACACTAGGTTTACATGCCGGTGCCTAACCAAAGCGCAAGAAGGCAGTGCTTTGTACTATGGAGCTTTGGATCGTGTGTGCTTAAAGCATGGCCTCCTTCATATAGACTACGTGTGTTCTGAAACACACTAGGTTTACATGCCGGTGCCTAACCAAAGCGCAAGAAGGCAGTGCTGTGTACTATGGAGCTTTGGAACGTGTGTGCTTAAAGCATGGCTTGCTTCATATAGACTACGAGTGTTCTGAAACACACTAGGTTTACATGCCGGTGCCTAACCAAAGCGCAAGAAGGCAGTGCTATGTACTATGGAGCTTTGGAACGAGTGTGCTTAAAGCATGGTTTGCTTCATATAGACTACGTGTGTTCTGAAATACACTAGGTTTACATGCCGGTGCCTAACCAAAGCGCAAGAAGACAGTGCTCTGCACTATGGAGCTTTGGAACGTGTGTGCTTAAAGCATGGCCTCCTTCATATAGACTACATGTGTTCTGAAACACACTAGGTTTACATGCCAGTGCCTAACCAAAGCGCAAGAAGGCAGTACTCTGCACTATGGAGCTTTGGAACGTGTGTGCTTAAAGCATGGCCTCCTTCATATAGACTACGAGTGTTCTGAAACACACTAGGTTTACATGCCGGTGCCTAACCAAAGCGCAAGAAGGCAGTGCTCTGCACTATGGAGCTTTGGAACGAGTGTGCTTAAAGCATGGCCTCCTTCATATAGACTACGTGTGTTCTGAAACACACTAGGTTTACATGCCGGTGCCTAACCAAAGCGCAAGAAGGCAGTGCTCTGCACTAAGGATCTTTGGAACGTGTGTGCTTGAAGTATGGCTTGCTTCATATAGACTACGAGTGTTCTGAAGCACACTAGGTTTACATGCCGGTGCCTAACCAAAGCACAAGAAGGCAGTGCTCTGCACTAAGGATCTTTGGAACGTGTGTGCTTGAAGCATGGCTTGCTTCATATAGACTACGAGTGTTCTGAAACACACTAGGTTTACATGCCGGTGCCTAACCAAAGCGCAAGAAGGCAGTGCTCTGCACTATGGAGCTTTGGAACGTGTGTGCTTGAAGTATGGCTTGCTTCATATAGACTACGAGTGTTCTGAAGCACACTAGGTTTACATGCCGGTGCCTAACCAAAGCACAAGAAGACAGTGCTCTGCACTAAGGATCTTTGGAACGTGTGTACTTAAAGCATGGCTTGCTTCATATAGACTACGTGTGTTCTGAAACACACTAGGTTTACATGCCGGTGCCTAACCAAAGCGCAAGAAGGCAGTGCTCTGCACTATGGAGCTTTGGAACGAGTGTGCTTAAAGCATGGCCTCCTTCATATAGACTACGTGTGTTCTGAAACACACTAGGTTTACATGCCGGTGCCTAACCAAAGCGCAAGAAGGCAGTGCTCTGCACTAAGGATCTTTGGAACGTGTGTGCATGAAGTATGGCTTGCTTCATATAGACTACGAGTGTTCTGAAGCACACTAGGTTTACATGCCGGTGCCTAACCAAAGCACAAGAAGGCAGTGCTCTGCACTAAGGATCTTTGGAACGTGTGTGCTTGAAGCATGGCTTGCTTCATATAGACTACGAGTGTTCTGAAACACACTAGGTTTACATGCCGGTGCCTAACCAAAGCGCAAGAAGGCAGTGCTCTGCACTACGGAGCTTTGGAACGTGTGTGCTTAAAGCATGGCCTCCTTCATATAGACTACGTGTGTTCTGAAACACACAAGGTTTACATGCCGGTGCCTAACCAAAGCGCAAGAAGGCAGTGCTATGTACTATGTAGCTTTGGAACGTGTGTGCTTAAAGCATGGCCTCCTTCATATAGACTACGTGTGTTCTGAAACACACTAGGTTCACATGCCGGTGCCTAACCAAAGCGCAAGAAGGCAGTGCTATGTACTTTGGAACGTGTGTACTTAAAGCATGGTTTGCTTCATATAGACTACGAGTGTTCTGAAACACACTAGGTTTACATGCCGGTGCCTAACCAAAGCGCAAGAAGGCAGTGCTCTGCACTAAGGATCTTTGGAACGTGTGTGCTTGAAGTATGGCTTGCTTCATATAGACTACGAGTGTTCTGAAGCACACTAGGTTTACATGCCGGTGCCTAACCAAAGCCCAAGAAGGCGGTGCTCTGCACTAAGGATCTTTGGAACGTGTGTGCTTGAAGCATGGCTTGCTTCATATAGACTACGAGTGTTCTGAAACACACTAGGTTTACATGCCGGTGCCTAACCAAAGCGCAAGAAGGCAGTGCTCTGCACTACGGAGCTTTGGAACGTGTGTGCTTAAAGCAGGGCTGGCATGCGAAACGAAATGCATTATCAATTTAATTTAGCGCCGCGAAATGAAATTGTTCAATGGAATAACATTTCGCTCCTGGCGCGAAATGATATTTGTTACAGACTTTTAATTTCGCTCCTGGCGCGAAATTATATTCATTACGGACTTTTAATTTAGCTCCCGGCGCGAAATGATATTTGTTACAGACTTTTAATTTCGCTCCTGGCGTGAAATTATATTCATTACGGACTTTTAATTTAGCTCCCGGCGCGAAATGAAATTCGTTTCAAACTTTTAATTTCGCTCCTGGCACGGAATTAAATTCATTACGGACTTTTAATTTAGCTCCCGGCGCTAAATGAAATTTGTTACAGATTTTTAATTTCGCTCCTGGCGCGGAATTAAATTCATTACGGACTTTTAATTTAGCTCCCGGCGCGAAATGAAATTCGTTACAGACTTTTAATTTCGCTTCTGGCGCGAAATTAAATTCATTACAGACTTTTAATTTCGCTCCTGGCGCGAAATAACATTTGTTAACGACCATCAATTTCGTTCCCGGCATTTAGTCCCCCCCCCTCCGGCCTGAAATTAAAATGCATGGAACATTTCATTTTGTTTCTGAAATGAAATCTGTTTCTTTTCTTCCCCGAAAGCCTTATTTGTTCCCGCGTCCTACACCTAGCCACCATCTACATTCGTCCCTACCACCCCATCCCCAAAGACTGCATTACCCACGTGTCTGAAGTCTTCCCCCATTTAATTCTGAAGGCCGACCTCAACCTTCATTCCCGTTCGGCCCTAGAACTTCATAGCCTAGACATCTACCTACGTCACATCGACGCCACCCTCGCCCCTCTCCCAGAATCTACCCGTCCTTCCTCCAATACCACCCCGACGAGGTCATTGTTCATAACTCCCTCCTCCATCTGTTTGACGTGTCTGTCCTGCCACTCAAAGGAGGTGATCATGCCCCCGTTTTACTCAACTTCCCTCTTCCCCCACTACCACCTCCCAGGATGGTCCAGAAATTCTGCACAGCAAACTGGCAGGAATACCGCGCCTACGTCAACAATCACCTCCGTGCGGACCATCTCCCACTGGATAACCAGACGACGGTCGACGCATATACTGCACACATAGATACTATACTACGACAAGCCTCCCAGGTAGCCATCTCCCTCATTCCAACGACCCCGTGCACTACATTTGAGTCGTCCAGTTGCAAAAATCGTTTAATCCACTTGTGAATAAGGATCATGTCGTAAAATTATTTATTTAATTATTTTATTTATTTTACCTCACTATATTTTGTTTTATTTTATTTTGCTTTATTTTGTTTTGTTTATTTTTTGTTTTACTTTATATTGTTTTATTTTGTTTTAAATTGTCTTGTTTTATTTGTTTTATTTTGTTTTTGTTTTTATTTTGTTTTGTTGATTTTGTTTTATTTTGATTTCCCAGAAAACAAATGCAAAACCAAAAACACAAAACACGAAGTAAAATGCTAAATTCAAACACAAAAGCAAAAGCAGAATAAAAAAGAAACACAAACCAAAAAGCAAAATTCAAAAACAGCAAAAGCAGAAAACAAACACAAAACCAAAACAAAAAATACGAAGCAGAAAGCAAAAGCAGAACAAAAAAAGCAAAATCAGAAAATAAGAAACATAAAGCAAAAAGCAAAATTCATAAAAGCAAAAGCAGAAAACAAACACAAAACAAAAACAAAAAAAGACGAAGCAAAAAGCAAAATTCAAAAACAAAAGCAAAAGCAGAAAACAAAAAAACAATTAACATAAAGCAAAATTCAAAAAAGCAAAAGCAGAGCACAAACACAAAACCAAGAAAGAATAGCAATAAGTCAAATTCAAAAGCAAAAGCACAAAGCAAACACAAAAACACCAACCAAAAGTAGAAAACAACAAACACAAAAGATACGTGAGGCAAAGTCCAGAGAAACGTTTCTCATGAAAATGATCCTTATTCACAAGTTGATTAAACGAATTTTGTAACTTGACGACTCATTTGCATTTGACTGCTGACACGGGCTAGAGTAAAATGTGGCTTTTCACCGATGTCTCAGTCTTACACATGGCTGTGATTATATGGAAGCTACAGAGGTATGGGTGGTGCTTAGTAATGAAATTCGGGGCAGTCAGTGCCTGTGGATGCTGTGAAGGGTTCTACTCATAGGGTTAGTACTGCTGTTCTGACTCAGTGAGGAAAGCAATGGCAAACTACTTCATCCCCCATCTTGTCTAGTACGCCTCACTATAGCGCTGCCTTGAGTTTTTGTGGGTATCTACCCACATAACCTACCGGCGGTACTTTTTGAGGATCCAACCAGCCTTCGGGCTGACTACCTAACAGACAGACGTCAGGACTTTGAACATCGTACAGAACAATATTTAACTCTCGAAACGAATATACTGTATTTTAATTTCAACAACGAAATTAAATGTTTCATGCATTTTAAATACACGTCGGCGAGCGAAACTTAATGCCGTTTGGGAATTTTATTTCGCCTCGGGAGCGAAATTAAAAGTCTGTAACGAATTTTATTTCGCGCCGGGAGCGAAATTATAAGTCTGGAACTAAATAAATTTCGCGCCGGGAGCGAAATTATAAGTCTGGAACGAAATTAATATCGCGCCTGGAGCGAAATTAAAAGTGTGGAACGAAATTAATTTCGCGCCGGAAGCGAAATTATAAGTCTGGAACGAAATTAATATCGCGCCTGGAGCGAAATTAAAAGTGTGGAACGAAATAAATTTCGCGCCGGGAGCGAAATTAAAAGTGTGGAACGAAATTAATTTCGCGCCGGGAGCGAAATTATAAGTCTGGAACTAAATTAATTTCGCGCCGGGAGCGAAATTAAAAGTCTGGAACGAAATTAATTTCGCTTCGAATTAAGTTTCGCTTTGATTTAATTACGCGCCGACAATCATTATCATTTCGCTCCCGAATATCGCGCTTACGGCGAAATTAAATTATTTTCGTCCCCACAGCCATGAATTTAATTTCGCATGCCAGCCCTGGCTTAAAGCATAGCCTCCTTCATATAGACTACGTGTGTTCTGAAACACACAAGGTTTACATGCCGGTGCCTAACCAAAGCGCAAGAAGGCAGTGCTATGTACTATGTAGCTTTGGAACGTGTGTGCTTAAAGCATGGCCTCCTTCATATAGACCACGTGTGTTCTGAAACACACTAGGTTCACATGCCGGTGCCTAACCAAAGCGCAAGAAGGCAGTGCTGTGTACTTTGGAACGTGTGTACTTAAAGCATGGCTTGCTTCATATAGACTACGAGTGTTCTGAAACACACTAGGTTTACATGCCGGTGCCTAACCAAAGCGCAAGAAGGCAGTGCTATGTACTATGTAGCTTTGGAACGTGTGTGCTTAAAGCATGGCCTCCTTCATATAGACCACGTGTGTTCTGAAACACACTAGGTTCACATGCCGGTGCCTAACCAAAGCGCAAGAAGGCAGTGCTGTGTACTTTGGAACGTGTGTACTTAAAGCATGGCTTGCTTCATATAGACTACGAGTGTTCTGAAACACACTAGGTTTACATGCCGGTGCCTAACCAAAGCGCAAGAAGGCAGTGCTCTGCACTATGGAGCTTTGGAACGTGTGTGCTTAAAGCATGGCCTCCTTCATATAGATTACGTGTGTTCTGAAACACACTAGGTTTACATGCTGGTGCCTAACCAAAGCGCAAGAAGGTAGTGCTCTCCACTAAGGATCTTTGGAACGTGTGTGCTTGAAGCATGGCTTGCTTCATATTGACTACGACTGTTCTGAAACACACTAGGTTTACATGCCGGTGCCTAACCAAAGCACAAGAAGGCAGTGCTGTGTACTATGGAGCTTTGGAACGTGTGTGCTTAAAGCATGGCTTGCTTCATATAGACTACGAGTGTTCTGAAACACACTAGGTTTACATGCCGGTGCCTAACCAAAGCGCAAGAAGGCAGTGCTATGTACTATGGAGCTTTGGAACGTGTGTGCTTAAAGCATGGCCTCCTTCATATAGACTACGTGTGTTCTGAAACACACTAGGTTTACATGCCGGTGCCTAACCAAGGCGCAAGAAGGCAGTGCTCTGCACTATGGAGCTTTGGATCGAGTGTGCTTAAAGCATGACCTCCTTCATATAGACTACGTGTGTTCTGAAACACACTAGGTTTACATGCCGGTACCTAACCAAAGCGCAAGAAGGCAGTGCTCTGCACTAAGGATCTTTGGAACGTGTGTGCTTGAAGTATGGCTTGCTTCATATAGACTACGAGTGTTCTGAAGCACACTAGGTTTACATGCCGGTGCCTAACCAAAGCGCAAGAAGGCAGTGCTCTGCACTAAGGATCTTTGGAACGTGTGTGCTTGAAGCATGGCTTGCTTCATATAGACTACGAGTGTTCTGAAACTCACTAGGTTTACATGCCGGTGCCTAACCAAAGCGCAAGAAGGCAGTGCTCTGCAATATGGAGCTTTGGAAGTGTGTGCTTAAAGCATGGCCTCCTTCATATAGACTACGAGTGTTCTGAAACACACTAGGTTTACATGCGGGTCCTAACCAAAGCACAAGAAGGCAGTGCTCTGTACTATGGAGCTTTGGAACGTGTGTGCTTAAAGCATGGCCTCCTTTATTGGAGAGTTGAAATTATTAAGAATAAAAGAGATGTAAAATCTCAAGCGGCTTCGCCCGTGTCAGGCGTATCTTATTACTATTATTATTATTTTTTATTTATTATTATTATTATTATTATTATTATTTTAAATGCGATCTCGACGACAGGAAAAATAATGCTGATGTAAATGCTGGAGCGGCTTCGGCCGTGTGATCCCGTTTCAGCGTGTATCCTCTTCCCCATCTCATTATCATTATCATTGTTAGTAGAGATTCTATACATAATGTCGGCGTCGGGGATTAATATCTAGAACTAGATGCTCGAGCGGCCTCGCCCTTGTGATTCGCGTGCGATTTCAACGCCATCAGGCTTATTTTTTTCACCATCTCATGATGATGATATGATTATTATTATTATTATTATTATTATTATTATTATCATCATCATCATCGTCGTCGTCCTCGACGACGAGAACAGTCACGAAATCTAAAAAAAGCAAATAACAAGGTTAAATAAAGAGAAGTCTCCGCCGTTTTTTTGGAAACGATAAAAATGGTTTTTGAGCAGTTCTAATACTTAAAGTTGACGTCTGACACTTCTTAGAGGGAGGTCCTTTTACTGCCTGCCGGGGTCGGATAAAGAGAGGTGGGGGTATGAATGTCATGGAAACTTGGTGGGGCGACTGCGGTTGCCATGGAGATAATCCTTCTGGCCAGCTCGTTTTGAGGAGGAGTTTGTAGGAGTTGCCAAACCTCTCACTACTGAGTTAGATCTTGTCACACCGAACATTAGACCAAGTCAGTCATGGTCTGGCCATGTAGTCTACAAGAGAACACAGCGGTCAGAATGAACGAACGAACAAGCCAGCCGGAAGTGGGAAGGGTAGGGTATGGAATGCAGGAATGTGGCAACCCCGTGAAATGGCACGCGCAATGCTCCTCCCTCCAGCACTAGCTGTCAGACGTCAACTTTAAGTATTAGAACCACACGTGTGTTCTGAAACGCACTAGGTTTACATGCCGGTCACTGGCACACATCTAGAGTTTGGCTTTGAGGGGGGGGGGGGGGGGGTCAGAGAATCAAAATTGTTAAGAAAGATGGTATCACTAAAAACGCAATCACAAAAAAAACACACTGATAGTCAGTCTGAAAGACTAGACTTTATATCATTTTAAATGCTAAAACAAATCAAGTGCAAACCAAGGTCAAAGGAGGTAGCTGGCTGAATGACGTCACGCTCACTGGAGCGCGCGGGGAAAGGAGGAAGCTCATGCAGTACTATGACGTCACACACCTCAGTGCATTCTCGGTACATTTAGTCCCGTCCCCGTAACGTAACGCCAGACACCAGCGAAGTCGACATAATCATTTAAAATGATAATAACCAAACGTACAAAACCAGACCAATTTTTTTGGAAGCTACAGTACATGGAAAGAAATTTGATGCGTTTAGCGCACCAAAAATATTCGTACAAATTGCAACGGCGTGTTTTGCGACTTTTACATCGAGCTTCGAGAAAAGTAACAAGGTACGTTACTGTTTCGGCAAGTCGAGTTGGTACCGACAAAGGGAGAAAGTCACAGCTTAAATTGCCAACCAAGCTTGCAGTTTGGAAGTCGGCAAAATTTTTTGGTGCGAAAAAGCCCCAAATTCCTATCCGTGCATTGCTGCACATTCATTGTGACATCACTATAAACATCGATTCGGTAATCACAAGGTTTGCTAAACAAAATAGACGAGTTGATTTTGTTATATCAATAATCGTTTTTATATAACAGGTATGAAGTTGTAAATATGTACAGCTGTAACAGAACATAATAATTGCAATAAAGATATTTTCAGTATTGAATAAAATGAAAAAAAAAAACTGTTTTTCAGTTAACATTCTTTAAGTTTTATTTGTCTGGTTATTGTGTTTTCGTTTTTTGAGTTGGCAAAAAAAAACGGTGTCCGTTTAAGGGGGGGGGGAGGGTCATGACCCCCCGTGACCCCCCCCCCCCCTCTTGAATCAGCGCCTGTGCCGGTTCCTAACCAAAGCGCAAGAAGGCAGTGCTCTGCACTAAGGAGCTTCGGAACATGTGCTCTTGAAGCATGGCTTGCTTTATTGAATTGTGTCCCTGAAACACACTAGGTTTACATGCTGGTGCCTAACTAAAGCGGAAGAAGGCAGTACTCTGCACTAAGGAGCTTCTGAACATGTGCGCTTGAAGCATGGCTTGCTTCTTAGACTTGTGTCCCTGAAACACACTAGGTTTACATGCTGGTGCCTAACCAAAGCGGAAGAAGGCAGTGCTCTGCACTAAGGAGCTTCGGAACATGTGCGCTAGAAGCATGGCTTGCTTCATAGACTTGTGTCCCTGAAACACACTAGGTTTACATGCTGGTGCCTAACCAAAGCGGAAGAAGGCAGTGCTCTGCACTAAGGAGCTTCGGAACATGTGCGCTTGAAGCATGGCTTGCTTCATAGACTTGTGTCCCTGAAACACACTAGGTTTACATGCTGGTGCCTAACCAAAGCGGAAGAAGGCAGTGCTCTGCACTAAGGAGCTTCGGAACATGTGCGCTAGAAGCATGGCTTGCTTCATAGACTTGTGTCCCTGAAACACACTAGGTTTACATGCTGGTGCCTAACCAAAGCGGAAGAAGGCAGTGCTCTGCACTAAGGAGCTTCGGAACATGTGCGCTTGAAGCATGGCTTGCTTCATAGACTTGTGTCCCTGAAACACACTAGGTTTACATGCTGGTGCCTAACCAAAGCGGAAGAAGGCAGTGCTCTGCACTAAGGAGCTTCGGAACATGTGCGCTTGAAGCATGGCTTGCTTCATAGACTTGTGTCCCTGAAACACACTAGGTTTACATGCTGGTGCCTAACCAAAGCGCAAGAAGGCATTGTCTTTTTTTTTTTTACTCTTGTTGAAGAGGTATCAAAAACAAAATAAATTCTTTGTGCAAGTCGACAATCAAGCAAGCACTTGCGTTCACTAGCTTCAGTACTTCACACTTGATTGCTATGTGCTAAGCAACTTTGGATCATAACTTGTGACGTCATATCCGGAATATTAGTCGACTACCTAGTTCACCATGGCTGAAAATGTAGCTTTGGAATACAGCCAAAGGGACAAGAGGTGTATTTTTAGCCTACTTTTCACATTTTGCAAAATTGAGGAAAAAGTAGACTTATGAGATCGATCCGGGAAAATGCGTCTGTCTCTCTGTCTGTCTGTCTGTCTCTCTGTCTGTCTGGCTGTGTGTGTGTGTGTCCTCCCCTATCAACTCCTAAACGGCTGCAGCAATCGAAACCAAATTTAGTATGAGTAAAGATGTATACAGGAATATCCCAAGCCCATATTTGAAAATGATGTCAGTGCTGAAAAACACACTAGAAATTTGAGCTCCATGTTGGATATCATGGAAGGTATACATGGGAGTTATTCCAAAATTAGCACACATGTAGATAATACTATTTCAGTTTAATTTCCAGGAGGCCATACATGACAGTGTTGCCAAAATAATTTTAAGCCTTGTGATATGTCCAATTTTTAAATTCATATAACTTCTACACTATTAATTGGATTTCAACCAAATTTTGTATGTAATATGTGTACATAAATAGATGTGACTGAGTGTATTCTTAAGAGCCATCAGGGCTGCCAACTGTTAATAATTGCTCTCTCTATTTTCTTCATCCAAATACCAATTTATCTGAAAGTGTGCAATCCGACAGCTTTAAACTATGCACACATCTAGTACCTGACATTTTAGATTAATTTGGAGTAACTTATATACTTCAGTTCTACAACATGATTCTAAGCCTGCTGATAGGACCAATTTTTAAATACATGTAACTTCTATACTATCAGTTGGATTTCAACCAAATTTCGTATGAGCTATGTGTAACATAACAGATATGACTATAAGTATTCTTAAGAGCAATCAGGGCTGCCAACTGTTAATAAATGATGTCTATATTTTTTACCCTAATATCAATATATCAGAAAGTATGCAAGCCAACAGCTCTATACTTTGCACACGTATAGCATCTGACACTCTAAATTAATTTGGAGTAATTAATGTAAGTCAGTGCTGCCAACATGATTCTATGCTAGCTGATAGGTCCATTTTAAAATACATGTAACTTCTATACTAACAAATGTACTTCATCCAAAATTGGCACAACAAGATATCATAATATTTCCGATTATTTCTAACCAGCACACGCATGACATGGTTGCCAACATGCTTTTACGCGTGCTGATAGATCCAATGTCTAACTGCATGTAACGTCCATTGGACTTCAACCACATTTTGTATTCTGTACCTTAAGAGATGGAACTAAGAATATATTCAGTCACCAGGGCTGCCAACTCTAGTGCTCTATTAGGCTACATTATACCAGGTATATTTTGAACTAATTAGATATTTCGATATTACCAACTTAATTTCGTCATTATTCTAGATAGGTTCATATACTGTAGAATAATCATTGGCATGAAAAGTAGGCTCTTTAGTTCGTCACGGAACTTCTTGTTTGGAAAGAGGTGAAGAAATATAGTGTTACACTCATCAGTCTCATTGCCACCCCTCGGGCTAAATGAACAGCTGACCATTTTGCTTTCAAACACAATCCAATCAGCGGCTTCGGTGGCTCAGTTGGTAGCATGCTGAGCTTCTATGCCCAAGGTCGTGGTTTCAAACCCGGCCGAAGTCGTCGGATTTTTTAAGAGCGTGAAAAATCCCCAGTATGCCTTCCTTCGGAGGGGTGGTAAAGTCGGCTGTCCCATGTCATAGATTTATGCATGTAAAACCTTGCCACGGTGGGTGAGTGGTTAACGTCTCGGACTACCAACCCCAACCCCTCCCCCAAGCTTGCAGGTTCGCTCCTGGCCGTGGTAAGTGATTTTTGGAAAGGCGACAAAATCACGACATTGTTGGCATGTTAAAGAACCCATTTGAATTCAGTAGGCCGTGTTCATAATTGCAAAATTAATCTCGGGATTTTCCGCCAACACAAAGTTCCTCCATTCTCTACTAGAAAGCGCTGTAGTGTCAAGGAGCTTAGATATCTAACCTCCTTGACTTTCATAGCGTTCAAAGGAACAACGAAATTCGACATGCAAGCTACCCTCTGGGTGTCAATTAACAAAGCTTGCACCCGGCATCCGAGGCCATACGATATTATTATTATTATTATTATTATTATTGCATGTAAAAAGCCTTCCACTAATTACACTTGTGTGAAGTTATACTATAGGTTAGATTTGACTAACGCTCTTAGGTTCCAACGTTCGTCACCAGGAGCCGACTGCGGTGGTATCTAGTAACCAAGTTGAGAGCAAGTTGTCGATGACGGTGGCGTTTGGTAGCAAAACTAGGAACTACTTGAAAATTGATTGTCTGCAGTCCTTACCTGAATTAAAAACAGACTAGCGGACCCGTGCGAGAAATCTCGCATGTTCATAAACCACACTTTCCCCAATAGGTTTATAATGAGAGACTTAAGGAGAAAGGTTGTTATGTTTTTATTTCAACCAAATGATTATACAACACTATTTACATTTCAGTTAGAATTCCAAGTTCTGCGTTCCCTAACTTAAGATGGCAATCACTGAAAATTGGATCATCATAACACTCACCGGTTATTCCATATTTAGGAAATTATACGATTTGAGTACTCATTCCTTTGATTTACTGTTTCTGAAATCCATGCAAAATGATAAAGAAAAGACCTCAGAAAGTTAAAATGACATGAAACAGGCGTCACCGCGGCCAAAATGTGAACTGGACAGCAATTATGGAGCGTATTTTCCTACAGCAACAGTAGCCTATCTACAAATCGCACACTTCGTACATTTTAAAAAAGTATTTTTTTTAAGAAATTATAGATATTTATGAAAATAGAGTGCAATTTGTCACTGCTAATGTCCATTCTCTTTCATTTGAATGCTCATTTGTCACGATCGGTCGCTTATGAGCGCTGCAGGAGGGATCTATACTACTGAAATAATATATACTAGCATTATCCATCGCGGCTCCGACCGCGACTATTCTAGTTGTAAAGAGTACACTTAGCAAAATCTCAAGCATGAATTCTATGACTGATTTATCCTTGGTATGAATGATCAGACTTTATCAATTCGGCTACTGGTGCAGCGGTTAGGGGTTTGTCATTTCTTCATAGGTATATCAGAGCGAAGTTAGTTTTCTGGGAATATCACAGACACTGTTAATTTATGGGCCTTTAAATGTGGTTATCGGAGACCCTTTATAGTCGGGTGAAAAAGACCTTTCGTACCACACTCACACGTGAAAATTGCGCGAAAAAAATCTACAGTGCCCCTTGACACCCTTAAGCGCATTATACTGTATGCATTGATTTGGTTCAGTGATAACCTTATAACCGTCTGGAAACTTTCACAGTAATGTAATAATTGGAATTGCATTGCGTCTTACAGAAATAGATGGACCTGTGAGATTCTGTTACCATGGTTACCGTGTTGCATTCATTCTTTCATTATTTCATTGTAAATTTAAATGTTTTAAGGTATTTATTTAATTATGATGCATTTAAAGAGTAACTTAAGTGAGTGCCTTTCGCTTACGCATTGGGTTATGCTGAACCTGTAGGTACCCCATATGTGTAGGTTGGTGTTAATGGGACCTTATTTTAGGTACAAAACTGGAATGGGACCTTAGCAGAATAATATAGGGAGGGATGATGATAATACTCACTAATACAGCCATCACAATTAACAACGGTTATCAGACAGATTCTACACATACCCAAAGTACACGGGGCTACATGACTGCGTTGTCGCAGCCCCTGAACTAAGGAACCAACCAACCCAACCCAACCACAATCCAATCATTTGTCAACAAACTGAAGATTGGTTTTATTCAATATTGAAACCTTCACAAATTTCATATTTTAATTATTTGACTCGGGGGGGGATTGATCCCTATTGAGCCGCCCCCAACTTTTAATTGGGTACACTTTTGCTGACCAACTGAAAAACAATACTCTTAATACTTCACTGGAATGAGCTCTGGGCTACTCTACTTCCTTCCTCCATGGCTGTATGACGCGCAAATCTTGATCCAACTCCGTTGTTTAGATTCTACAGTGAGTCTTCCCATTCTGAGGCCTGCTCATTGTTGACAAGGCCGGGCGGGCGAGCGATTGAGCGAGGTGAGGCCAACGCCCGAAGCAGATGATGATATACCCGTGACTTCCTCTGTGCTAGTACCCTCGGGGCCCCCTCAATGCCCCCCCGACACGTTCCACTCGCAGGCCCACGGTCGGGAATCCCCAGCCAGCCCAAGTCGAGGCCGGAGAAACCCAGTAAACACTGCTGGTCTGTGCTTGGATCCGGGTCTCGAACACCACACTGCTAACAACAGGATGTGTTCCTTCTCTCGATAGTCGGGCCGGATGAATCAGCGGATTATGTGTGACACTATAAAGAGGTTCAATATCACGGCCATTCCGTTATTGATTTATTTAGGTTCTTTGCGACATCGTGGGTGGTCATGTAGCCCCGTGTTCTTGGGTGTGTGTAGAATGGTGTCCGGACATAACGTACCACGGACAAAACGTACCACTTGATTTTCGAGGACATAACGTACCACCTAGGTCGTTATCTACCTAAGAACAGGTTTCCCGTGATCCCCAAATATTTACGCTAGGGCATAACGTACCACTTGATGTCAGACGGGCATTCCAATTACAGGTTCATTACCACATAAACACCAGTGGCGATCACACTGTGTGGCTTTAAACATTTTGGTATTGTAACATGGAGTTGTGTACAACGAATAAGAGCGGTTTATGTGCGCACTTCGACGAATGAAGTACGAATTGTACATTGCAAGTTCAAAGAGAAAGAAGAAATATGTCAAGTATGATAAACGGCTTGACAGAATAATGAAGCGGTATGAAGAGAATGGAAACTTGAAATCTTGCTTGAGAGCTCTCTCATATTCGCAGAACTTGAAATAAATCTTCACATGGCGAACTTGCTATTCACTTAGAATGAAACATCCCATAACGAACTTGCTATTCGCTAGGATGTAACCCCCCCCCCCCCCCAAAAAAAAAGGAAGGAAAACGAAAAATGACCGGAGTTTGACGATAGCTGATTTCAAACACGCCAAAATGTTTATTTTGCCAGTCCAAGGCCCGGATAAAGTGTGATGGGAATCCAAAAACTTACCATATTTTATATTAGTTTATGTTATTGTCCACGTATTTATTACCAGGATTAATTGAGCAATACCGAGCAAGTGGCCGTGCGGTTCAGGTTTCATGCACCCTAAATACTTCCCACTCTTTCAAGTGGTACGTTATGTCCTCTCCTAAATAGTTTAAGGTCATTAGCTGACTCTTCGCAGGTAATTAGCCGGCCAAGTGGTACGTTATGTCCTATAACCGTGTAGAATTTGTCTGATAACCTGTGGTGTCTGTACTAGTGTGTGTATCTGTAGTTAGGTAGGATTTGGGTAGGAAACGGCCGTGGCCTTAAGTTAGATAGCCTACCATCCAGGCATTTGCCTGGAGTAGAAGTAAGAAACCACATCCAGGATGGCTGAGGTGGGAATCAAACCATTGCACAGTGGGTCAAAATCGAAATCTAGGGGGACAACATTATTTTTACGTTTTAATCATGAATTTAGAGTGAAAGCAACGTATATAATTTATTTACTTCATAATAAACATGAGTTAAGACCTTTTTAAGCTACGTCTACACATGCAATACATTGTCTATGACTAGGAGTTGGATAGAGCATTCAGTTATCTCTTCAGAACAATTTTCTACCCCTAATTTACTTTTAGCAAAGTCACAAAGTTCCTCTTTTGACATAATCGTCGAACCCAGTGCTTCAAACAGTTGTAAACGTGTGAGAACTGGTTGCGCGGCATCTTCTAAAACGTAAAATAACTAAGTAAGTTGCAAGAAGATGCAAAAAATCTTATAACAGTCGTAAACTACAAGACTTTATCTACATTTTAACATTAAGTAGAAAGAGACGCAGAGTGACGCGACATACTAAAAATCTAAGTGAAAATATAGTTTTAAAAATAATAGTTAAATATTATATAATGCATATATAGCTAAAATTACGTAACATTTACACCCATTAATAACTGAAACACGTTACAAAGATCATACCTTCAGCTGCATGTTCCTCACACTAACCACAAAGACAACCAAACCACAGCCACTTACATTCACTCTCCAATTCAGACTGCTCTAACAGTGGTGACAGATTCACACTAAGATGCGTTTATATCCCAGAATAGTGAGCGGCAATTATATGAGAATGCTGTAAAAGTAATAAATTTTGATTTTTTAATTATGAAAATAAATAATTTTGTCCTCATAGATGTCGATTTTGACCCACTGTCTTCTCAGTTTTGTCTCACGAGACTAAGTATTTCCCCTTCCAGCCTTCACACCAGAATTAAAATGTCATGGCAGAGCAGAGATTTTTGTTTGTTTTTGCTTTTAATTTTACTTTTGTGTTAATTTTTTTTTATTTTTGCTTTGTGTTTTTTGTTTGTTTTTTGGTTTTGTGTTTGTTATTATCTGATCTTTGACTTTTGTTTAAATTTTTATTTTTGCTTAGTGTTTTTCGTTTATTTTTGGTTTCATGTTTGTTGTTTTCTGATCTTTGACCCTTTTTTTGTTGTTTGCTCAGTGTATTTCGTTTGTTTTTGTTTTCGTGTTTGTTGTTCTATGATCCTTGACTTTTGTTAAAAAAATTGTCTTTTATTCTCGCACGGATCCGCTAGTATGTATAGATTAGCCGAATATAACCTACAAATTTTGCTACACACCACCAATATTGCCGTGGTAGATTCTATTATACAATATGTAACCCAACCTAATATTGCTTATGAATTATAATGAGTTTTTGTTGTTGCTTTAATTTATTTTGGGGCTTGGGACATCTTGGTCACCAGCTATGTGTAATTGGGTGTGTGTTGAACTTGTCTAATAACCTGTATTGATATGGTGACCGTAGTTGTGTGTGTAACTGTATTAGGGACAGGGATGAGGTAGGCGCCCTGGGACTTGAAGTAAAGTACTAACCTGGCATTTGTCTGGAGAGAGTGTGGTAAAACCCGGGAGGAAACCACACTCAGGGTAGCCGCTGTCAGTGTCGGGATAAGAACCTGCATCTCCAGACTTGCTGTAGCTGCCCACGCGGCCGTGGTACGAATTACAATGCACATCGAAGGGAAACGTACTTCAGTACTTGCAAATCCGTACACAACAAAAAACTTTTTTTTTCGTTATCGTTTTACCCTCCAGGGTTGGCTTTTCACACGGACTAAGCGAGGGATCTCACCTCTACCGCCACTGAGGGCAGTGTCCTGGAGCTTGAGACTCTGAGGCGAGGGTAAAACTGCGGAAGTGTGACTAGCACTTCGCCTAGGCGGCCTCACCTGCAAAGCGAACAGGGGCCTGATGAAGGGATGGGAACAGTGGGAGGAGTGGGAAGGAGGCGGCCGTGGACTTACGGTAAGTACCATTCCGGCATTTGCCCGAAGTGGGAAACCACGGAAAACCACTTCGAGAATGGCTGAGGTGAGAATCGAAACTCCTAAGGATTTGAATGAGTTTTTGAATGGTATGGACTCCGTCTTGAGGAAAGAATTCATGTTGAAAATTAATAAATGTAAAACAAAAATACTGGAATGCAGCCGAAATAAATCAGAAACCTCTATAGACATGAAATTGGCAGGTGAAGAACTAAAGGAAGTAGGAGACTTCTGTTACTTAGGAAGCAAAATAACCAGTGATGGACGAAGCAAAGAGGATATAATAACTAGGTTAGCTCAGGAAAAGAAAGCATTTCTACAGAAAAGGAATCTGTTGACATCGAATATAGATTTGGGTATTAGGAAGTCATTTTTGAAGGCCTTTGTCTGGAACGTGGCGCTCTATGGAAGTGAAACTTGGACTATTGGTGCAGCAGAAAAGAGGAGAATTGAATCATTTGAAATGTGGTGTTAGAGGAGAATGATGAAGATCAGATGGGTAGATAGGGTTACAAACGAAGAGTTATTAAGACGAGTGGGAGAGGAGAGATGTTTCTGGCGACCGCTAATGAAGAGAAGAGATAGGTTGGTAGGGCACATATTAAGACACCCAGGAATAGCAAGTTTAGTTATGGAAGGAAGGATCGAGGGCAAGAACTGTAGGGGTAGACCAAGGTTAAAATATTTGTGGTAGCTATGTAGAGATGAAACGATTAGCTCAGGACAGGGGGGTGGAGGTCTGCATCAAACCAGTCAAAAGACTGAAGACTCAAACAACGACTACTTATTTGGACCACCCGAGGGTGAGTAGACCCCGTTCCAGTCCTCATACCACTACTCAAATTTCATGTCAGAGCCGGGAATCGAACCGCGGACCTACGGGGTGGTAGCAAATCACGCTGACCACTACGCAACGGAGGCGATGAAGAACTATTTTTAAAGTAATAATCCCCTGTCAGAGAATGTAATCAAATATTCCATCCACCTTGCGACATCGTGGGTGGAGTTTCCCCGCCGGTGGGATCACTATTGGATAAGATTATAGCCACATATTTTCTGATTACAACATATGTTAGGAGTGTTTCGATTACTTTCATCCTCAAGGCCTCTTCTCTTGCCTCTCAGTGCATCAGCCGACCTTCAGACGAGGGATTCACCGCCGGGATTGAGAAACAACTCGTTAATGTATTACACGACAGACTCTCACAAAAACAAACAACATTCCAGGGAACTTTGATCTTTAATGGTTGGTTCCTCAGTTTAGGGGCTGCGACTACGCGATCATGTAGTCCCGTGTACTTGGGTGTGTGACTGTAGAATCTGTCTGATAACCTGTGTTAATTGTGATGGCTGTATTAGCGTGTGTTATCTGTTTTTAATTCAAGTAATGACTGCAGATATTCAATTTTCAAGTAGTTCCTACTTTTGCTACCAAACGCCACCGTCAACGACAAATAATTCTGAACTTGGTTACTAGATGCCACCGCAGTCGGCTCCTGGCGACGAACGTTGGAACCTAAGAGCGTTAGTCAAATATAACCTATAATTCAGCTTCACACAAGTGTAATTAGTGGAAGGTTTTTTTACATGCCGTAAATCTATGACATGGGAGGTTGGTTGGTTCCTCAGTTTAGGGGCTGCGACAACGCGGTCATGTAGCCTCGTGTTCTTTGGTGTGTGTAGAATCTATCTGATAACCGGTGTTAATTCTGATGACTGTGTTAGTGTGCGTTTCTGTTTCTTAATTCAAGTAAGGACTGTATACTTCGAACTTTTCAAGTAGTTCCTACTTTTGCCGCCAAACGCCACCGTCAACAACTACTAGTTCAGAACTTGGCTACTAGACGCCACCGCAGTTGGCTCCTGGCGACGAACGTAGGAACCTGAGCGTTGTTTACATTTTTAACCTATTTTGGCTTCACACAAGTTTAGTCTGTGGATGGATCTTTTACATGCCATAAATCTATAGCATGGGACCGCCGGCTTTACTTCCCCTCCGAAGGAAGGCTTAGCCTACTGAGGGATGTTTAACGCTCTTAAAAAGTTCGACGACTTCGGCCTTGAACCCGTTCTGAACTGGAATCGATCTTGTATAATTCCCTCTGTAATGCCTATGTCTTGAAGGTCTTTTTCTGTTTCACTATAAATCAGTTGTTCTTGACTTTCATTGAGAGAGCAAAGTTGAGTGAGAATCCTTTTGGTGAGCCTGTCATTGTTCATTGTGAGAATGTGACAATAGAACTGCAATCGCATTTTCCTGAAGGTGCGAGTGATCTTTTTAGCATACTGATATTAATACTATTTTTTGATGTGTAACATCCTTCCTCTCGGTTGCTGGAGATTTTTTGTGGGAGAGATTTTGGAAGAGGGACGGAAATGTGTTACAGGAAACAATAAGCGCGCGCGGTGGCGGAGATTGGTACCACGACGTACTGTCGGTCAACATAGTGTTGCCTCTCGGTTGCTGGAGATTTTTTGTGGGAGAGATTTTGGAAAAGGGACGGCAATGTGTAACAGGAAACCGGGGAAGCGCACGCTATTTGATTTGACCAATGAGCGCGCGCGGTGGCGGAGAGATGGCTGTGAGATGGTGCCAACCCATTTTGCGTGAGGCGACGCCCCCTCTTTTCCTAGAGCCTCCTTAATTTAATCAAATGACCCAAAGCTAATAGGTCATCGGATTTTTAATATCTCGCGAACAAATAATGCTAGGAACTTGTATGATGTGTCCTAGGACTCGGGGTGACGCCCCCTGTTTTCCTATAGCCTCCTTAATTTAATCAAAGGATCCAAAACTAATAGGTCATCGGCTTTATAATATCTCGCGAACCAATAATGCTAAGGACTTGTATGAGGTGTCCTAGGACTCGGGGTGACGCCCCCTGTTTTCCTATAGCCCCCTTAATATCTAAAGGACCCAAAAACTAATAGGTCAATGGCTTTTTAATATTTTACGAACCAATAATGCTAGGGACTTGTATGAGGTGTCCTAGGACTCGGGGTGACACCCCCCGTTTTCCTATAGCCCTCTTAATTTAACCAAAGGATCCAAAACTAATAGGTCATCGGCTTTATAATATCTCGCGAACCAATAATGCTAAGGACTTGTATGAGGTGTCCTAGGACTCGGGGTGACGCCCCCTGTTTTCCTATAGCCCCCTTAATATCTAAAGGACCCAAAAACTAATAGGTCAATGGCTTTTTAATATTTTACGAACCAATAATGCTAGGGACTTGTATGAGGTGTCCTAGGACTCGGGGTGACACCCCCCGTTTTCCTATAGCCCTCTTAATTTAACCAAAGGATCCAAAACTAATAGGTCATCGGCTTTATAATATCTCGCGAACCAATAATGCTAAGGACTTGTATGAGGTGTCCTAGGACTCAGGGTGACGCCCCCTGTTTTCCTATAGCCCCCTTAATATCTAAAGGACCCAAAAACTAATAGGTCAATGGCTTTTTAATATTTTGCGAACCAATAATGCTAGGGACTTGTATGAGGTGTCCTAGGACTCGGGGTGACACCCCCCGTTTTCCTATAGCCCTCTTAATTTAACCAAAGGATCCAAAACTAATAGGTCATCGGCTTTATAATATCTCGCGAACCAATAATGCTAGGGACTTGTATGAGGTGTCCTAGGACTCGGGGTGACACCCCCCGTTTTCCTATAGCCCTCTTAATTTAACCAAAGGATCCAAAACTAATAGGTCATCGGCTTTATAATATCTCGCGAACCAATAATGCTAAGGACTTGTATGAGGTGTCCTAGGACTCGGGGTGACACCCCCCGTTTTCCTATAGCCCTCTTAATTTAACCAAAGGATCCAAAACTAATAGGTCATCGGCTTTATAATATCTCGCGAACCAATAATGCTAAGGACTTGTATGAGGTGTCCTAGGAGTCGGGGTGATGCCCCCCGTTTTTCTATCCTCCCCTTAATTTAACCAAAGGACCCAAAACTAATAGGTTATCGGCTTTTTAATATCTCGCGAACCAATAATGCTAGGGACTTGTATGAGGTGTTGTAGGACTCAGGGTGACGCCCCTTTTTTCATGATTTTGTGATTTGCAGAGATCGGTAAATCCAGAGCAGAATATATACGAAATTATCGACAAAAGAAACGTGAGAAAAAATTAAACACTGGAGGAGTACAGCCGAAAAGAATTGACTTCACATATATTTCATCTAAATTTCATACAGTAGTAGGATAACATGTCAGATGTTACACATCATAAGCGACTACTCTAAGGCTCGTCTTTTTTTAAATATTTTGTTTACGGCCATTAGAGACCATGTCCAAGATATTTATAAAAGCCTAGTATCGTTGCATTCTTTTCCTGGCAGCCTGTCTCCTTTCCACCGTCCATCCACTTATTATTATTATTAGGGCTCGGATTTTTAGGTAAATAAATATTGTTTATGTAAATATATATGTTAAGCATTTTATCTATAAATACATAAATTCCTGTTTTTCACTTATTAGCACATAAAAATACATAATACTTACATTTTTAAAATCAGTATCCTAGATCTTTCAGTTTATTGCATTTTTCTTAAAAGTTACTTCATCCTGTGAGCTATCTAATCTTCATGCAGAGCGTATGTCAGCTTGTAGCTGTGTTATTCTTAACTTGTCGCCCCGTGCCACTCACTGTGGAAGCCGGAGATTTCCTTGTCCATAGCCATATTGCACCACGTGCTAGACCTACACCCCCAGCTACCTGGAACAAGTGTCACTCACATCCATTTCATTTCTGGCACTGTGAAGTGTAAGGCAGTAAAAGTAAAAGCAACTACAAGTTATCGTCTGCAGCAGTATGTTGCAGAATTTAAAGATAATTTTACTTCGGATGGGGACGTTCTGTTCTGGCAACCATTTGGGAAAGCAATCAAGGCTGAACAGTGATCTCAAGTTACACAACACCTCAAGGGCAAGAAACATATTGCCGCGGTTTCGCGCCTTCAGAAGAAGTGTTTCGCGATAATTGTCGGTTATATGTGATGGACAACCTGAAGATGTATCTCGTTGTGTTTTGTAATTCTTCAGGAGTCAGTGAGGCATAGCATAAATTGCATTCGTGAGTACTGCATATTGTATATATTCACATTAATAAACTAAATTATAATTACATATTTTTACATTTTCCCCACATATTTCAGGTATTTGTAATACATAAAAAATAAAATTTTTCCCGATTTTTAGCACCTAAAAATCTGAGCCCTAATTATTATCCTTCTTCTTTCTCTTTACATCATTCCCACTCCTATGTGCGGTCGATGTTTCTGACTGCTCTCCTCCATTTGACCCGGTCATGCACGTCCTCTTCTGACAAAGCTTTTATTATTATTATTATTATTATTTGCGAACATTCCCCTTTAAAGAGAGCGATAAAAACACAAAAATCTAGCTTTTGGTGGTGGCTCTTTTCTTCTTTTTATCTTCCCAAAAACCTTTCATCCGTTCACTGTGCGCCTTCTTCTCTTCATCTGTCCATTTACGCTTATTTCTTTTGGGTTATAATTTTATTAATGCAGCCAATGGTCATGTATTTTTCTTTTCAGGACGGGTCAGGGAAGGGATTATGAAAGAAATCGGCCGTAGACCTATTGAAAGAAACCGCCCCAGCACTTGCCTGGTAGTGAAAGTGGGAAATCACGAAATCTATTTTCATGACGGCCGAGGTGGGATTCGAACCCACACTCTCCCGATGCTTAGCGCGTTAGCGCACTCGGTCACCACGTCTGTGATCTTAATTCAAATTTCTGGTTTCTGATATTTTCTCTACAAATGCTGCGGTCGTGAATGCCTTCTATGGTGATATGTGTTTGTTGTTAATCTTCCGTAGTTTCTTTGTACCAAGAAGTACTCAATTTCGACGTTATTATTATTATTATTATTATTATTATTACATTATATGGTATCATAAATAGCCTAGGTAAATATTTCGTTTCCACAAATAAGGAAATGACTAGACCTGCCAACTCGGTGGACCACGCACAACGTCATCCTAGATTGCAAACTATGACACCATATTCTCATGAGTCAGACCTGGCGGATAACATATTAAGTGGCTGGTCAAGATACGTTTCATTCCGCAGTTCCGGCTTCAATCCTCGTGATTAATACGACCACGCGTTAGCCTTGGGCTACCTGCTACCTAGAAGAATTGAGAAAAACACAGACCAATCTCATGGGAGTTGAACAGGACGATAGGCATCCGGAAATCTTGGGTTGGATCTAGATGAAGTATCACCGGGTGCGGAAATTTATCGTGACAGGATTAAACATATTCTTTAGTCATAGGTAGGGGCCGTATTCTTTGGTAATAGCGAAACGCGCGAACGTTTTTCGTAGCTTCTTTCTTGCCTATACGTGACCTTCTAGGTACTTAAAGTACCGTAATTTAGCAAAATGAACTCGCGAAATGTCACGAAATTTGATTTATTGCGCGAATTGCGCAAATAGTCATCAAATATACTCGACTTGGTACGAAAAATGCTAAATATTATCCAATATTATCTCCAATAAACGTTTAAATGCTTCTGAGGAACTGAGAGTCGTGGTTTCCTTCTCATTTCATTAATTCGATTTTTTTCGCTATCGTTTTACCCTCCAGGATTGGCTTTTCCCACGGACTAAGCGAGGGATCCCACCTCTATCGCCACTGAGGGCAGTGTCATGGAGCTTGAGACTCTGAGTCAGGGATACAACTGGGGTGTGTGACCAACATTACGCCCAGGCGGCCTCACCTGCAAAGCGAACAGGGGGCCTGATGAAGGGATGGGAAGATGATGATGATAATTGTTGTTTTAAGGGGCCTAACATCGAGGTTATCGGCCCCTGACGAAATGAAATGGCGTGAAATGAAAGGATGAATATAAAAACCAGCTCACTGCTATGGATGAAACGAAAATGGTTTAGATAAAATAGACAGTGAGCCCCAACAATTATGCCATATGTAGCAGGAAAAATACTTACAAAAAGGAACTCAGATTGAAACTACTCACCAAATGGAGAGCGGTAATACGTACATAAGGGAATTTCGAACGAAAATACTCACAAAAGGAATAGATTGAAAAATACGCACAAAATGTAGTAAACCCTTTGGAAAATAGCATGTAGACAAGATTCAAAATTTCGGGGTCGTAATGGATTCTTGTGAATGTGATTTAGAGGTTTTGCTATCAACATAACTTCCAGGGTTCACAAGGTTAACTTATTATTATTATAAAGCCAAGAAAAACAACAGGATCTACTAACAAATGAAATTTATTAACTGAATCAAACATAAAAAAGGAAAAACTATAACCACCCTTTTATTGTTCACTCGCGTGAACAGATCTAACACTGATCAGCCTGACGTACCGTGACGACACGGCATGACAGCTGTCAACAAGCATTGTGACTGAAATGTCACTTAAGTCAAAGTAACAAAAGAAAACGGATCACAAGATCCAAATATAACAAACAAATAAAAAGTACAAAAATTTAATATTTATGAGCGACACGGGTTTTACGACTAGTTCAAGTAATGAGCATTTTGACGGGCGCTCGTTTCCGACCAAAACAGTTGGTTCGGGAACGGACTCCGTACTGCGAAGGATGAATTACGGAAATGTGGGAACAACAATTACATATTTATATACACTACTGACATGCTCTAACCTTAGATTACCACAACCAAATACACGTGTGTATTATTTAAAATAAGGGCTGCGGAATTACCGTCTTATACCTTAAACACTAGGATAGCATAACATGACATGAACAAGTTTGGCCGGTTGCCAAATTATATTTATATGAATACAATGGCCTTGAAAATAAGAGCCAACAACAACAAAATACAACTTTTAATTTTTACGCCGGAAAGTTTGGCGTTTTAAAACAATGAACAAATAAGTCGTAGTAATGATAAAAGAAACTTGGATCGACAACCTGGCAACTTCCCAAATTAAACCAAATAAAATAACCTTAACTCATTAGGCTTTAAAGCAAACATAACGTGTCATAACGAGCTGGAGACAACCGGGCCTGTTATCGCATCACCGAGAGAGTGGCTGATTTCTTCCCCCAAGTAGTAATTAGTGCCATGCTAAATATAGATTCTGGCCCCTAGCCAGCGTACAGCACCTTTGCTAATCGCCACCTGTTAAACGCGTACAAATAAATAACACATTATCTCAAAACATCCTCTCAGGGATTTTTAAGAATACATTCCCAGGTCAAACTTATCCCCACGGATAACTAGTTTGCCGGAATGATATCGCAGTCATGGACAGGCTTTACCTCTCCTCATCATCATCACTTACACCCAAAAACACGTGGCACATTTCTCGAAGATCTCGTCGTAGCATTAATCAGCACACCTCTCAGATAATGACACACAACATGTCCAAATGACAAAAGAATAATTAATAACAGGATCAGTCCTAGCCCGAGTTATCAAAGCAACAAAATGCAAATATTCCCCCCACGTAGTAATTAGTTTAACATATCATTAAATCAGTCCATTTATCATTGTCGTTCCTAGGTTCTCATTCATGGCTACACTTTTTATAGATACGTTAATCGATGCGGCCATTTCGCAATAAGAATTACGTATACATAAGGAAAACATTTAAATTACAAAATTTACTGTACAACATAATTGTCACGCAATGCCAAAATTTACTACACGCATGTCAGTTAAGAAATCAAACCCTGAAATTTAAATTAAACCACACAAATAAAATCTATACAAAGTTCCACACATCTCTCGCGATTCCCCTCGTCCAAAATCAATAAATCAATTTTTTAATACTCATCACTTAAACTGCTTTCCAGAGGCCTCCCGCCTCGTCAATTCCCATCATTAGGCCGTTAGCCCATAACACTGATGGTAATGGAGGATGAAGCTTGCTGTCTTCTCTCCATGGTCGACATTTTGCTGCTGTTAAAACACAATTAAATCAAAGTTTTTAAACTGTTCTATCTGCGTTCTAAGTATTTTATTTCCTCAGATCGTCCTATGCAGAATCGTCGACTTTCCCTATTCTATGGCTAATTGCCGTCTCACAATTTATGAAAATTTCCAACTTCGTTGCCGACACACAACTATAATTTTAAAACCATATCGTCTTAAGGACGTCTTAAATGACTGTCGAAGAATAATTAGGAGTGCCCGAGTTATCTCAGACATCTGTATATATACAGAAGGCCTAAAGTTTCAATGGTGGGAGAAAAACAGCTCCTCAATATTTTAAGTAATGGGCCTATAATTATCTGTGACCTCTCAAAAGTCTTGTATTTTCTCACAGGTCGCGAATCTGCCGTCGAACAAGCAAACCGATCGCTAGATCTTTTTATATCCGATTGCCGCGCAAAACACACTGACGCTATGTTCTGGCGTCATGTTTTCTTATTGGTCAGATAAGTTGGCTTCGGAGTTCTGACCTTACAAATCCCGCCCTTATATTGACGTCACGACTATTCTCCTCTCTCTCACTCCTTGCCTTGTACGCAGCATTTTGCCCTTTTATGGTCACGTACGCCACAGCGTCATATCTGATTTTCTCAGAAATCCAAGAATAACATTGGTTGTGAAACTATTGGTCATTTCCAGCCAGCACGTAGCATGTCTTACCAAGTCCAGATTTCTTGCTACATCAATATTACTCAAATATCCAGCATATCATGTATTTAGTATTTCCATCGTTTTTATTAATATGAAACATTATTATTGGACACAATGATAAGGGTTCATCTGACCCCTAGTTGATGAAATTCGAACTCAAATGAAGTCGAATTTCACATCCCCTACTTTTCTGGCTCAAATTTGAAGTTGCTGGTCACCCTCAAATATAATGACTGTCCGCCTCTGTCTGTTTCAGTAGCCGTCTCGTTCCAAACTCATTAGGAAATTCCTGTATACTTATGCCCTCCGGCCTCTTTCCTTGCTACTCGTCTCCCCTCTCACTCTTTCAAAACATCAACATATTCATTAACGACTTCCGCCTGAACTTGTAAACACGTCAGAGCTGTCTTGAGCGCTTTCACCACTCGAGTACCCCCGTATCTTTTGTTGTATGTTATCACGCGAATGTTTAATTTGCTGCAGTAACATTATTTCTCGGTTCGTATGGCTCTCTCTGATGATACAATTTTAAATTTGAGATATTATATACTGCCATGTTTCCTGTGCTCACCTCTCGGACTCTGTAGGCGTTGTTACCTAAGTTCGTAACCCCTAGTTGAACTTCCTTAAGCCGCTCCTGTCTCTTCTCCATTTTACCGTGATGTCATCTCCTTCTTCTCCCCCGCGTTGCCATCTTCTTCCTTCTCCCTTCTTCTTCTCCGATTCCCGTACAATAACTTTTTTTTACCATATTTCGAGACCCTTGCCTGACACGGTCTGCGAATCTCTCCTGCTATTCTTCTGTTTCCTATTGTCGGCTGCTCTATTTTCTTCTTCTCCATGCAGCTCCTCCAAATATCTCTGGGTTTCTACATGCATGGCCTCCAACATTTGATGTGTTCCGTTTTCCTCCTCGTGGGTGTCGGGATTCTTCCGCCGATCTATCGCTCTTTCCCATTTATCATTATTTCCTTCCATGTTACGTGGCTCCTCCAGGTACTGTTGCGGGTTAGCGTGTCTCTCGTTCCAATTTCTCTGATCGTCCCTTGGATCCGATTGCTCGTTAAACCGCTGGTTATTTTGTGCGTTATATTGTTGATTGTAACGCCTATTGTCCCTGGGCCTATATTGTTGATTATAGTATCCTCCACGCCATCCTCGATTGTAAGGTGCGTTATTATTATTCCTATTGTATGACGTTTGGTACCTCCTATTATCTCACCACTGCTGATTGTTTGTGTTCCGGTAGCGGTTAGTTCCTTCCTGATTGTTATGGTTTCTGTCCCTATTTTCGTATCTCGGTTGAGATCTCGGCTCATATTCTTCGGTGCTCTGCCGTCTTTGGTTATCCCCAGTGTTTGTAGCTTGCGACCTCGTGTTTTTGTTCGGTGTCTTGACTACTTCGACTGCATTAACTAACTCTATCTGTCTCTTCTCTCTCGGGTTGATGTAATTAGTGGTTTCATCTATCTTCCTTAATACCTCTTCTGCCTGGACCACGGTCGTAATATTTGCCGCCACCAAGAATTGCTGAACGCTAATAGGCATCTGCTTTCCTATAGTAGTTATTAGCTCCATTTCGCTTGGGGGATTATCAAGATCCTGCAATTTGACAAGTTGCATGGCGAAAAAATCTGCATATTTCGTCTGATGCGTGGAATGGTATTTGCGCGAGTATAAGTCCATCCGCAAGCTTTGTTGATACGACCCACTCCAGTATTTGCTCAGGAAGGCCTTGTGGAAACCTTCCATTGATTTAAATGTGTTCTTAAATCCAAGATACCAGGTAAGTGCTGAGCCCGCCAAAAACTTTTCAACCATTCTTAATTGTCGCGTTGAGCTAACATTTTGGTCCGAAAAATATTCTGTCAGTTCCCTTAAGAAAGCTTTAGGTGTCCCTCCGCTCTCTGGTAAAAACTTATTCGGTTTAAATTCGTTTCCACGGATGACTTGTATAACTTGCGTGGGAAGTTGTGTGTTTTGAGGTGTCGAGCTACGACCCTCATAATTCTGGAATGCTTGCGTGTCTACCGTTCTTGGACTTTGCCCAAGCTCGTGGCTGTCTATTGTGTGCTCTCTTTCCGCATTCTCCCCTTTCCCCTTTTCCATTAGTGTCGCAAACATCGTATTATGTCCAAGTGACTGCAACTCCGATTTTATCATGCGGTCCTCTTGAATTTGAAATCTTAACTTCATATTTTCTTCTAACGCCTGTATTTTCGCGTTATTTTCCCCTAGCTTCTTGCTTACTGCGAGCCGTTCATCTTTCGAATCAGCGCTCATCTTGGTCCAATCTTTCCTAATAGTATCCTTCAATTTAACAAAGCGTTTTTCGACTTCCTGTTGATTAGCCTCCTGATTATCTTCAAGTTTATCTATCCTTTCTCCCAGAGAAATGTTGTTCTGTTCTAATGTTTGTTTAATTTCTTCCTGGTCAATTTCTAACTTTTTCCATTTCTTAATTGATTGTATTTCTAATTTGTTGAGTTCCGTCACTAAGCCCGTGATATTGTTATCTACTGTAATTATCTGATCTTGCATACCCTGTGTCCCTCGTTCGATATTCTCAAACCTTTTTTCTAAGTTTGTGTGTGCTTCTTTGATTTCAGATGAGCTGGTCAAACACGCTTGCTCGATTTGTGCTAGTTTTGCCATAACAGTCTCATCCATTCCTTTTATTTCCTTTTTAAACGAATCTTCGATACCTTTTATTATTCCTAATTGTTTGGTATTGTTAGTGCTAACGTCCTTTGCTAATTGGATTAGCTGTTCTTTTGTGTGCTCTTTGATTTCTACCGTTAGCGCAGCTAGATTTTGAGTGTTCCTTTCGTCTTGTGCGTTTAACATTTCATTGTTTTTCTCAGACTGCCTATGTAATTGTTCACTAACCAGAATGTTTTGTGTAGCGATTTTCTGATTTATATTCTCGTTAACTTCAGATAGTTTTGTGTTTAACTGTGTCTGTATTTCTACACTATTTGCCGCTAACTGTTTCTGCATTTCTACATTATTTGCCGCCAACTGTGTCTGCGTTTCTGCCGATTGTTTATTTATAGCCGTTAACTGTGTCTGCGTTTCTTCACTATTCGCCGCTAACTGTGTCTGCATTTCTACACTATTTGCCGCTAACTGTGTCTGCGTTTCTACACTATTTGCCGCTAACTGTGTCTGCGTTTCTTCACTATTTGCCGCTAACTGTGTCTGTATTTCATTGGTTATGTCCTTTCTCATCTCACTAAGTTGTTCTCGCGTACGAGCGGATGCTAGTTCAATCACTTCGCGAATTTCTCCCAGAGTTGCCATCACAACAATAATATATTTGAGACATAGGGAAATGACATAAGGGCGGAGCCCTGGATACGCGCGCTCACACATATTAAATATACACACATTAACCCTTTACATACTCAGTTCATTTACTTTAAATTACTCCCACAAACTATAGCATCACTGAGTATAATTTACTTATTATTCCATTTAATTTTAACCCTTTGATTCAGTTATAATCTTCCTGACCTTACTTTACTTACAAATTTTAACCAATTAATAGAGTATTAATTAGTTTTTAAGGTCTAACCTTCCTGTCAAATAATTCTTTGAGTTTGGCTTTTCTACACAAAGCTAATTTAATTTTATTGGGCGCCTGGAACAGTTTGTTCTAATTTTAATCAAAGTTCAAACACTTAACTTGTTCCACATTTACTTTATTGCAAACTCCATGACTTTATATTTTCAAACATTTGGCGGTACTATCTTCGCCTAACTTACGTTAATAAACTTATCACATGCCGGTGATCTATTTTTTTACTCTAAAACACAAATGCCACACGTTCGGAAGCCAAAGTAACTCTTATAAACCCTTTGGAAAATAGCATGTAGACAAGATTCAAAATTTCGGGGTCGTAATGGATTCTTGTGAATGTGATTTAGAGGTTTTGCTATCAACATAACTTCCAGGGTTCACAAGGTTAACTTATTATTATTATAAAGCCAAGAAAAACAACAGGATCTACTAACAAATGAAATTTATTAACTGAATCAAACATAAAAAAGGAAAAACTATAACCACCCTTTTATTGTTCACTCGCGTGAACAGATCTAACACTGATCAGCCTGACGTACCGTGACGACACGGCATGACAGCTGTCAACAAGCATTGTGACTGAAATGTCACTTAAGTCAAAGTAACAAAAGAAAACGGATCACAAGATCCAAATATAACAAACAAATAAAAAGTACAAAAATTTAATATTTATGAGCGACACGGGTTTTACGACTAGTTCAAGTAATGAGCATTTTGACGGGCGCTCGTTTCCGACCAAAACAGTTGGTTCGGGAACGGACTCCGTACTGCGAAGGATGAATTACGGAAATGTGGGAACAACAATTACATATTTATATACACTACTGACATGCTCTAACCTTAGATTACCACAACCAAATACACGTGTGTATTATTTAAAATAAGGGCTGCGGAATTACCGTCTTATACCTTAAACACTAGGATAGCATAACATGACATGAACAAGTTTGGCCGGTTGCCAAATTATATTTATATGAATACAATGGCCTTGAAAATAAGAGCCAACAACAACAAAATACAACTTTTAATTTTTACGCCGGAAAGTTTGGCGTTTTAAAACAATGAACAAATAAGTCGTAGTAATGATAAAAGAAACTTGGATCGACAACCTGGCAACTTCCCAAATTAAACCAAATAAAATAACCTTAACTCATTAGGCTTTAAAGCAAACATAACGTGTCATAACGAGCTGGAGACAACCGGGCCTGTTATCGCATCACCGAGAGAGTGGCTGATTTCTTCCCCCAAGTAGTAATTAGTGCCATGCTAAATATAGATTCTGGCCCCTAGCCAGCGTACAGCACCTTTGCTAATCGCCACCTGTTAAACGCGTACAAATAAATAACACATTATCTCAAAACATCCTCTCAGGGATTTTTAAGAATACATTCCCAGGTCAAACTTATCCCCACGGATAACTAGTTTGCCGGAATGATATCGCAGTCATGGACAGGCTTTACCTCTCCTCATCATCATCACTTACACCCAAAAACACGTGGCACATTTCTCGAAGATCTCGTCGTAGCATTAATCAGCACACCTCTCAGATAATGACACACAACATGTCCAAATGACAAAAGAATAATTAATAACAGGATCAGTCCTAGCCCGAGTTATCAAAGCAACAAAATGCAAATATTCCCCCCACGTAGTAATTAGTTTAACATATCATTAAATCAGTCCATTTATCATTGTCGTTCCTAGGTTCTCATTCATGGCTACACTTTTTATAGATACGTTAATCGATGCGGCCATTTCGCAATAAGAATTACGTATACATAAGGAAAACATTTAAATTACAAAATTTACTGTACAACATAATTGTCACGCAATGCCAAAATTTACTACACGCATGTCAGTTAAGAAATCAAACCCTGAAATTTAAATTAAACCACACAAATAAAATCTATACAAAGTTCCACACATCTCTCGCGATTCCCCTCGTCCAAAATCAATAAATCAATTTTTTAATACTCATCACTTAAACTGCTTTCCAGAGGCCTCCCGCCTCGTCAATTCCCATCATTAGGCCGTTAGCCCATAACACTGATGGTAATGGAGGATGAAGCTTGCTGTCTTCTCTCCATGGTCGACATTTTGCTGCTGTTAAAACACAATTAAATCAAAGTTTTTAAACTGTTCTATCTGCGTTCTAAGTATTTTATTTCCTCAGATCGTCCTATGCAGAATCGTCGACTTTCCCTATTCTATGGCTAATTGCCGTCTCACAATTTATGAAAATTTCCAACTTCGTTGCCGACACACAACTATAATTTTAAAACCATATCGTCTTAAGGACGTCTTAAATGACTGTCGAAGAATAATTAGGAGTGCCCGAGTTATCTCAGACATCTGTATATATACAGAAGGCCTAAAGTTTCAATGGTGGGAGAAAAACAGCTCCTCAATATTTTAAGTAATGGGCCTATAATTATCTGTGACCTCTCAAAAGTCTTGTATTTTCTCACAGGTCGCGAATCTGCCGTCGAACAAGCAAACCGATCGCTAGATCTTTTTATATCCGATTGCCGCGCAAAACACACTGACGCTATGTTCTGGCGTCATGTTTTCTTATTGGTCAGATAAGTTGGCTTCGGAGTTCTGACCTTACAAATCCCGCCCTTATATTGACGTCACGACTATTCTCCTCTCTCTCACTCCTTGCCTTGTACGCAGCATTTTGCCCTTTTATGGTCACGTACGCCACAGCGTCATATCTGATTTTCTCAGAAATCCAAGAATAACATTGGTTGTGAAACTATTGGTCATTTCCAGCCAGCACGTAGCATGTCTTACCAAGTCCAGATTTCTTGCTACATCAATATTACTCAAATATCCAGCATATCATGTATTTAGTATTTCCATCGTTTTTATTAATATGAAACATTATTATTGGACACAATGATAAGGGTTCAGTAGGTTAAGTCCAAAATACGTACAAAATGCAACGTACAGTCGAAATACTTACAAAATGCAAGTGAAATCAAAATACTTACAAAATGCAAATGAGATTAAAAATACGCACAAAATGTAATGTAGATTCAAAATACCCACAAAATGCAATTGAGAATAAACTACTTGAACAAAGCGGGGTAGGTTGAAAATACAAAATGCAATTGAAATTGCTTACAAAAGGTATGGTAGATTCAAACTTCTCTTTTGGATGGACAATACTTACAAAAGCCAATTTAGATTGAAAATAATTACCAAAATGTAATTAAGATTCAAAATACCCAAAAAATTGCAATTGAGACTTAACTACTTGAACAAAGCGGGGTAGGTTGAAAATACAAAATGCAATTGAAATTCAAAATACTCACAAAAGGACCCCCACGATATTGAAAGACTTACTAAAAAGCAATTGTGATTGGCAATCCTTACAAAATGCAAGTGAGGTTGAAAAACACTCACAAAATGCAATTTAGATCGGAAAAACTTACAAAATGCAACGTAGATTAAGAATACCTACAAAAAGGCGCGGGAATCTTAAAGAGAAAAGGAAATATAATGAAAGGCGGAGAGGAGAGGAGAGAGAGGAGAGGGTCCGTCGCAAAGGTAAGGGACAAAAGGGGAAAACGGACCCAGCTCAGGAATCCCTCGGAGTCGCCTACTCCCGAACTCACCAGCCGTGAGCGCCTGAGGGTGTAGCATTATCTAGGGTGCACCAGAAGTGGTGGGGCTACATACACCCTGCCTCCTTAAGGGCCTTGAGCACAAGGCAGGAGGTAAAAGTAAAAGAACAAGAAGGCTGACCCTTCCCAGAAGGAGGGTATCAGAAAAGATGAGACAAGGGCCAATTAAGGCGGGAAAGGAAGAGACTCCCTAGGCCTCGGATACCCTAATACCGTCGGGGTTCGATGGGAAGAGTGGGATGGTTAGGCAAGTAAATGGGGAGGAGGCGGCCGTGGCCTTACAGTAGGAACCATCCTGGCATTTGCCCGAAGACGAAGTGGAAAACCATGGAAACCCACTTCGAGGATGGCTGAGGTGGGAATCGAACCCCCTCTACTCATTTTGGCCACCCGAGGCTGAGTAGACCCCGTTCCAGTCCTAACACCACTTTTCAAATTTCGTGGCAGAGCCAGGAATCGAACCCAGGACCTCCGGGGGGCAGCTAACCATGCTGACCGCTACGCTACGGAGGCGACCATTTCATTAATAGTGCTGCATATTCTCTACACAAATGCCCACAAAGCCGGAAGTATGTGTATTCAGCTCCGCGATCTCTAAGGCTATCGATTACATCAAATGGCGTTGTGGTCGTAGATACAGCAGTACAAGTTCACGACTGATAAAACTTTATCGGCAAACATCCAGCATTTAAGTATAAGAATGCCGAAAACTAAAGTCACAACAGTTTCCTCGGGGGCCGAGGAATACAACAGTGAGGGATTCTATGTATTTGACGATGCAATCACATAATTTGTTAGATTTAGCCCATACTATAAGGAAGATTTCAGAAGAAACATCGATCATTGTGACAATTTATTTCGCGAAATACCCACCGAAATAGTGTCAGTTTTAACACCGAAATCCACAGTTTTATTTCACCAAAAAATAAGGCCTTTAGTCATAGGATATCTCCTCTAGAACGGACTCATCTGTAGAGTAAGCCTGGAAAGTGAGACTCGAACCTGCGTCTCCTGCATTTCATACTGGCGCACGTTCAGCCTTCGCTACCAATGGTCCACATCACGACCACTGTCCACTTCGAGTTTTATACGAAAAGACACTAAAACTATTCCATTAGTGTTACTCTAAATATGGACGTCAGACCAAACGTGAACCTCGAAATCTTCGTTTGTGGTCCTCAGGAATAAACGTATACTGTATTAAAATAATAATGTTATTGGTTTTACGTCCCTTTTAACAACTGCGGCTTTTAGAGACGCCGGGGTGCCGGAATTTTGCCCCCGAAGGGGATCTTTAACGTGCCGGTAAATCTACTGACACGGCTCCCTCGCATTTGCGGACCCTCAAATGCCAACTGGCTGTGCCAGGATTCGAACCTGCAACCTTGGGCACACCAGGCGAGAACGATACCACTGAGCCACGCCGCCAGCCCATACTGTATTATTACGATCAATTTTAATTATTGAGGCAACATTTGATGTAATTCACAGTAATGACTCTTCTTGAGAGTCTTGTTGTCTTGGTAACCGTTACTTTACGATAACGACGTTAGTAATAACCGTTAAATTTGCATTAACTCCGTTACAAATAACCTTTAATTTTCCGGTAACGCCGTTACTAATAGCTGTTACCTTTGCAGTATCGTCGTTTCTTATCACACGCACTAAAAATAACACTTTCGATGAAATTTGAAGTTAGTGACCTTTTAGGGATTTCTTGTTGACACTAATTTTTTTATGTTGGTAGCACTAATTTTAAAAATTTTAAATGACACTCCAAGATGTTAAAAGAAAAGAATCGGATTTTTTGAACGACATTCAGTAACTTGAGGGACTTTTAGTTCAACACTACGAAAAGCAAAGCCAACTCCGTACAGGCCATGGAAGCTGTGGGAGTAGTGGAAGGTAGAGGCTTCCACTTTCTGTGACATCGGCACTAGATGGGATGGAGTTGTCAGCTCCATGCCCGGCCGTCTTTGCTCCCAGGAATTACCCTGGTACTCATGTCTGGTGTAGGCTACGAGTTCATAATATCTCGCGAATGATAAGAGTAACTAAGATGTTCTTATAGAAACACTAGCAACCCGCCCCAGCTTCGCCCGGGAACAGTTATGAATGCATTACGTGATAAGCGCCTTTATTTTCGATGTCAATGAACTTCGACCTATATCCGTTTTACGTCTCAGCATGATGGGTTAAAATCTCTGACTGGACTATTAATTATATTATCATGGAGATGCATGTGCAACGAATTCTTGTCAGACGTAATTTAAGAATGGCGAGGTGCATGAAACTCAAATCCCCCTTCCGTCCAATCTAAAAACACTTATAGTAGGCGATGTATTGAAGATAGAGATATGCCCTCCCGGCATTTTTTGTAGAACTTTTCATGCTGAACAATTCTTACACTCATAGTATATTAATATTTTTAACGGTTTTCCCAGCGTAAGCTTACAAAGCGCTCGGACGCCAGGTTTTTTTCGACTTTTCCACTGAAATCGTTACTGGTCGGCTTCCTTTGATCATAAATAAATTATTTTCTACAGAATACATCCTCGAGATATCCTTTAAATAATGGTGAAAACCGCATCAAAATCCATCCAGTAGTTCTCGAGTTTACCCATAACATCCAAGAATTGGGGACTTTGTTTTATACTAAGTAGAGATAGGCCTATGCAGTAGATGTCTCTACTGAACTAGAATGCATAGGCCTAGATGACGTGAACACCTTGCTGCCATGGTAACCACCGGATATCCGTGTTGATTTTTCGTCCACGCTAATCACAGATAGACCCCCAGCCCTAAAATAGATTCAATAATAAGAAATAATAAGTAAAACAAATGTGGAAGCTAAAGCAGGTGTACTAAAAAGTCGGTGATCTTAAACACTTGCCATACAGTGCGATGATTCTTAAATGAAGAATGAACTCTGAAAGTGCTTGGCATTAGTCCGTATATTCAGTCAATATACCATTATAAAATGAGTAATTTATGAATTTGTAAAATAATAATTATAAAATAGGGCCCGGATGTAGCATCCAGTTTAAAAAATGCACTTCAAATGTTCAAAAATGACTGTAATAAATGACCTAAAAATCTAAAAATGCACTATAAAATGGAGAAAATGATCTGATAATAATAGACTAAACTCACCAATATTTCAAAAATCGAAACATGCACTATAAAATGGAGAAAATGATCTTATAATAATAAACCCATCAATATTTCAAAATTACATCTTAAGCTCAAACTGAAAAGTCAATCAAAAGAGATTTCTAGCACTTAACAAAAAGTTTATGTTCATAGCTTAACTCTGAGAGACGTAACTTCCTCATATAAAGCTGTGATATGACTAAATTGGAAAAAAAAAATGACCGTGAAAGGCTGATTTCTCTAAAATATGACAAAAAAAATGTACCAAACTTAAAAAATGCTCTTAAAATGGAAAAATAGCAAAAAATGCAAAATAAAAATGACTTGGCATTTCTATGTACTTCAGCATTGTTTTAGACAGCTCAGTAAAAAGACGACATATCATCAACAACCGGGCCCTAAAAATAATTCTTATTGATAAAGTGCAGAAGTGAACTCTTCTAATAGACATCGCAGTCCCTAACTCGCATACTATCCAACACATTTATGCTGAGAAAGTGGCGAAATACATGCCTCTGGCTGAAGAGATCCGACAGATGGGACGACAGGAATTTGTCACTGTATTGCCTATCATAATCTCTTCCACAGGGATCATACCGAAGACGCTGAAGGCCAACCTCGATGGACTGGGTCTCCACCACAATATGTATACCAGTGTGCATAAAGTAGTTATTTTAGAGACCTGCTCCATAGTTCCTTCGTTCCTCAACCTACCAGTATAGAGAACTCCTCTGCATCTTGCAGCAGTGCCGATGAAATGGTTGAATTGCACCCAATGACATGGTGAACATATGAATAACAATAATATTAATAATAATCAATAATAATAATATCCAGAAGCCTCCGTGGCTTAGGCGGAAGCACGCCGGCCTCTCACCGCTGGGTCCGTGGTTCAAATCCCGGTCACTCCATGTGAGATCTGTGCTGGACAAAATGGAGGCAGACAGGTTTTTCTCCGGGTACTCCGGTTTTCCCTGTCAAAATTTCATTCCAGCAACACTCTCCACTATCATTTCATTTCATCTGTCATTCATTTAATCATTGCCCCAGAGGAGTGCGTCAGGCCTCGGCAGCCGGCACAGTCCATATCCTCGCCGATAGAGGGGGGCATCATTCACACCATTCCTGACCCGGTCGGAGACTGGAAGCAGGCTGTGGATTTTCATTTTTCAATAATAACATCCAAAGAAAGAAAGAAAGAAAGAAAGAAAGAAAGAAAGAAAGTTGTACGAAAAATCTCAGGCCGCAAATCTGTAACAACAAATTAATCCACATTAGAAATGAAACCCTTTATCAAAGTAAAGAAAAACTCTTAGACGCAATCAAAAAGAGCAATTAAAATATCCCAACCCATAGTACTTCTAATAAAGGAACACATTGTCTTCCAAGCAGTAGCAACATGACACGTGCTTCCACTGAGAGCCACACCCACCGTGGCTGCACGCTATTGAATGTTAAATTGAATGTTCTCACTGATCACTACAACTACCAGCAGACGGGCTAGATGTCACACCTTCTCAGTACACCATTCAATGTCACAGTAACGTCACGATGACGTAACGTATTGTACTCGTTGGTTGGTTCCTTAGTTTAGGGGCTGCGACAATGCGGTCATGTAGCCCCGTGTACGTTGGGTGTGTGTAGAATCTGTCTGATAACCGGTGTTAATTGTGATGGCTGTATTAGTGTGAGTTATCTGTCTTTAACAGCTTGCCACGGTGGGTGAGTGGATATCGTGTCGGTCTACTAACCCCAAGATTGCAGGTTCGCTCCTGACCGTGGTAAGTGATTTTTGAAAGGCGGCAAAAATACGATACGCATGTCATACTATGTTGGCATGCCAAAGTACCCATTTGAATTCAGTAGGCCGAGTTCACAATGGCAAAATTAATCTCGGGAGTTTCCGCCAACACAAAGTTCCTCATTCCTCTACTAGAAAGCGCTATAGTGTTCAAGGAGCTTAGATATCTAACATCTAACCTCCTTGACTTTCATAGTCAAGGAACAACGAAATTCGACATGCAAGGTACCCTCTGGGTGTCAAATAGCAAAGCTTGCACCAGGCACCCGAGGCCATACGATATTATTATTATCTGTTTTTAATTAAAGTAAGAACTGCAAACATTCGATTTTCAAGTAGTTCCAACTTTTGCTACCAAACGCAACCGTCAACGACTAACTATTTCTGAACTTTGTTACTAGATGCCACTGCAGTCGGCTCCTGGTGACGAACGTTCGAACCTAAGAGCGTTAGCCAAATATAACTTATAATTTAGCTTCACACAGGTGTAATTAGTGGAAGGTTCTTTCTTTATCATGCCATAAATCTAAGACATGGGACCGTCGCGCCGCGCCGGCTTTACTTTCCCTCCGAAGGAAGACATACTGCGGGATTTTTAACTATCTTAAAAATCCCACGACTTCGGCCGGGTTTGAACCCGCGATCAAATGCCTATGAAAAGGATCATCATGTTGGAATGTTCTGTACGTAGACCATAGAGTTATGTACCATTAGATGAAGATCATTGAGTAGGTTCATTATTCAAACGTTCAATTCAATCGCATGATTAGGACACAAGAAATAAAAACTCAATTTTTAAATTTTGCAGAGCCGCCATCTAGGGGCTATGAATACAATTGAATTTAATTAGGTGCCAGTATATTAGATTTTGTATGAACATTTACCATCTGAAGTTGTCTGATAACCTGTGTCACAATGATGTCTGCACTAGTGTGTGTACTTGTAATCGAGGAAGGATTTCACTAGGAAGCGACCGTGGCCTTAATTTAGGTACCTGGAGTAGTGGGAAACCATGGAAAACCACTTCCAGGATGACTGAGGTAGGAATAGAACCCATTTCTTCTCAGTTTTGCCTCACGAGGATGAGTGTACGCCGTTCCGATTCTCAGACCAGAATTAAATTTCTTGGCAGAAACGGGAGTCTTAACAGTCAAGAATGCTAGCCACTACGGACATAGATGTAATCATTCAGAAAGGGTCGGTGATGCGCGATGTACAGGGTCTTACATATAAAGTAAGAACGGCAAGCGGCGGTTTTGTTATTCGCTGCTGCGGTGGCATTGGCCGAGCTCATGGCGCGCCATGGCCCCCTGCTGTACTATTGAAAGCGCGCGCATAGTAGGCCTACATACGAGGGATGCCCTCGGCAAAATATTCTGCCGCCACTGAGGTGGGTACGTATGGACAGTCTCCTGATGTTTTTTTTTTTTTTTTCCTTTTTGACGAGGTGTTGTCGCCCGACCATACATTCAATTCTCGAAAAAGGTGAAAATCATTCAGTGCTGGTTTGGACTAAACGGCTGATGGTCCAAAACTTCACACTTGAATTCTTTGTAAAAGTCTATCGTAACGTTGGTACTGTGTGGTCGTGAATTATTTTCACCTTTTTCGAGAATTGAAGGTATGGCTGGGCGACAACGCCTCGCCAAAAAGGAAAAACTTCAGGAGGCTGTTCAGTCGTACCCACCTCAGTGGCGGCAGAAGTTTTCGCCGAGGGCATTGGAAAACTGGTGTGACGATACGACAAATGTTTCAATCGTTTTGGCGATTATGTTGAGACATAAGAATAAATCAAGCAAACATTTAGTAGAAAAATGAGTTTGTTAAACTCAGACACTACAATTCAGTAGTAAAACCATCTGTTCTGTACGCCTCTGAATGCCTCGTGATGGCCAGGAAAGGCCCACTCAGGAAACTTGAACTCAAGGAGAGGAAGATCCTGCGGAGGATACTAGGACCTATACGGGAAGAGGGGGTCACCTACAGAATTCGGCACAATGATGAGCTTTACAGCCATCAAGAAGACATTGTGACTTGTATAAGAAAGAGGCGCTTGGCCTTCTATGGACACTTGACCCGCTTGATCCCTTGCCGGCTCACCAGTAAGATCTTCACAGTGGCAGGAAGAGAGAAGGCCTCTAGGACCAAGTGGATCTCTACGGTCAGGACGGATTTAGACCACCTAGGGATCCCACTTAATTCCATTCAGGACCGCCAACAATTCCGGCAAGCCATCCGACAGGGAGTTTTTCCTGTATCACTGACAGCTAGGAAGAACACTGGTGTCAGCAGACCACCATGGACGGAGGAAAAAAAGCTGGCTTATAGTCAGATGATGAAAGAGTACTGGAAGAAGAGAAAAGACAAAGCGACGAGGAGATACGAGCCCCGTGGTCCTCAGTAGGCCCAAACGACGACGACGAAGAAGAAGAAGAAGAAGAAGAAGAAGAAGAAGAAGAAGAAGATTAGTTTGGTATGCCAATCTGTTATTTTTATACCGTCCATCGGAACTTAAACAAACAGCCCTCGTATGTACTATGCGCGCGCTTTCAATAGTACAGCAGGGGGCCACGGCGCGCCACAAGCTCGGCCAAGGCCACCGCAGCAACGAAAAACAAAACAGTCGCTTGTCGTTCTTACTTTATATGAAAGACCCTGTATGTGACAAAGAGTGAAAACCTCCCCTACTCAGACACTCACTCACTCACTCACTCACTCACTCACTCACTTTGTGTTGTTGTTGATTCATTTAGGGGCTTTACGTTATCGTGGTCATTTCGGCCCGCGTACTTGGGTAAGTGTGGAATTTTTCAGAAAACCTGTGTTATTGTGATGATTGTATTAGTGCGTTTGTATTTGTAATTAAGGGGAGCGATGCTAGCAATGTGTAGGAGATGGCGGTGGCCTTCATTTAGGCACTATCCCAGCATTCGCTTGCATTAAAAGTAGGGCAACCACGGAGAACCACTTCTAGGATGATGGAGGTGAGAATCGAACCCACTTGTTCTCAGTTGTACCTCTCGAGGCTAAGTGACCCTCATTCCAACCCTCAGACTTAAATTAAATTTCTTGGCAGAGCCAGGAATCGAGCCCGAACCTCAAGGGTGACGGCCAAAATTGTTAGTTACTATGTCATGAAGAGGGGAGTGACTGATGTTATCTATATGGGGTTGTGTTGGACTGTCGGCATCCCATTTCCCAATGCACAAGTAATTTAGATTAGTTGACCCCGATCGCAGGGTCTCGCAATGACGTCAGAGCCCGATTGGCTGGGGAATCCCCATCATTACGCGATAAACTGCGAGAGATGTAGAGATGTTTGTGTACCGCCGACCTTCTGGCCAAGGCCCCCCAGTAAACTAGGTCGTGGCGGTTCTCAGTCTCATTGATAGTGCTGGCTGCAGCCCAGGTGGCAGACAATTCATTTGTTTCAATTGAAACAAGTCTTACCTGGTCTTCACGAAACCTAGTATTTTGATATTTGAACTAGGGTGTGCCCGTTACAATTCAACGGAATACTAATTCCTTGGGTCGTTCAAGTACATTTTTCTGGCAATTATTTGATGAATTTCCAAGACGGAATTGATTAGCTTCGGAAAATTCTTGGTTGTGTAACCGTACAATTATTTGGGTTATGGTGGAGTTTGAGGGGCGAGTGTGTATTCACACTAAGGGAGAGCAATTTTAACCAAAAACATATATTTATCTTTACTTACAATAACGCATACCCTTCCACACATCTTGTTCTTTATCATTACTCATCATTACTCCTTTCGTCTTCCTTTAATCTCATTCCTTTCCACTAATACTATTCTCTCCTTGTCTTTCTATCCAAAACATCTTAATAATCATCTCTTCTCTAACACAACATTATAAGCAACCAACATAATATTAATTGTAGACTGGAATAATCGACAAGAATAGTCATAGATATATTTAAAAACAAGATGTTCAGTAAAGAACATATAGCCTACTTTCTCCTAAAAGCATGGGTATTGTTATAACTCTTTATCCTTTTCAAGGAGTATGATTGAATGTTGGTTGTAGTAGCTTGTTGAAATACAACGTGCTATAGGGATATTAAACATGAATATGAGGTGCCCTTTGCTAGTGCTACCTCTGTACCAAATTTCGTTCAATTCGGTTTCACCGTGTTTGAATTGATAGGGGGAATCCATTTGCACACATACTTGGCCACCATCTGCAAACTATTGGGCTGATGTTCTTGCAGTTTGGTCAGAATATGTTTCCCACATAAAGATATGGTGTTGCAAAATTTGGTGGAGACTAGATTATTAGGTTGGTCGTAATTACATTTTAGCTTTTAACATTTGGGTGGCCGCGATTACGTTTCCGTCAAGATAGCGGTGATATAAAACATGACACTGAGGTGCCCTTTGCTAGTGCTACCTCTGTACCAAATTTCGTTCCATTCGGTTCCACCGTGTTCGAATTAATAGGGGGAATCAATTTTGACATAAAGATGGCCGCCATCCGCAAACTATTAGGCTAATGACCTATTAGATTGGTCAAAGGATGCTCCCTCCATAAAGGTATGTTGTTGCAAAGTTTGGTAGAGATCGGATGGTTATGTTAGTCGTAATTTGATTTAAGCTTTAAACATTTGTTTGGCCGCCATTACGTTTCAGTCACGATGGCGGCGATATAAAACATGACACTGAGGTGCCCTTTGCCAGTGCTACCTCTGTACCAAATTTCGTTCCATTCGGTTCCACCGTGTTCGAATTAATAGGGGGAATCAATTTTGACATAAAGATGGCCGCCATCCGCAAACTATAAGGCGAATGACCTATTAGATTGGTCAAAGGATGCTACCTCCATAAAGGTATGTAGTTGCAAAATTTGGTAGAGATCGGATGATTAGGTTAATCGTAATTTAACGTAAGCTTTGAACATTTGTGTGGCCGCCATTACGTTTCTGTCAATATGGCGGCGATATAAAACATGACACCGAGGTGCCTTTTGTTAGTACTACCTCTGTACCAAATTTCGTTCCATTCGGTTCCACCGTGTTCGAATTAATAGGGGGAATCAATTTTGACATAAAGATGGCCGCCATCCGCAAACTATTAGGCGAATGACCTATTAGATTGGTCAAAGGATGCTACCTCCATAAAGGTATGTAGTTGCAAAATTTGGTAGAGATCGGATGATTAGGTTAATCGTAATTTGATTTAAGCTTTGAACATTCGTGTGGCCGCCATTACGTTTCAGTCAAGATGGCGGCGATATAAAACATGATCCTGAGGCGCCCTTTGCTAGTGCTACCTCTGTACCAAATTTCGTTCCATTCGGTTGCACCGTGTTCGAATTAATAGGGGGAATCGATTTTCACACAAAGATGGCCGCCATCCGCAAACTATTACGCTGATGACCTATTAGTTTGGTCAAAGGATGCTCCCTCCTTAAAGGTATGTTGTTGCAAAATTTGGTAGAGATCGGATGATTAGGTTAGTCGTAATTTGATTTAAGCATTGAACATTTGTGTGGCCGCCATTACGTTTCCGCCAAGATGGCGGCGATATAAAACATGACACTGAGGTGCCTTTTGTTAGTACTACCTCTGTACCAAATTTCGTTTCATTCGGTTTCACCGTGTTTGAATTAATAGGGGGGATTGATTTTCACACAAAGATGGCCGCCATCCACAAACTATTAGGCTAATGACCTATTCATTTGGTCAAAGGATGCTTCCTCTATAAGGGTATGTTGTTGCAAAATTTGGTAGAGATCGGATGATTAGGTTAATCGTAATTTGATTTAAGCTTTGAACATTTGTGTGGCCGCCATTACGTTTCCGTCAAGATGGCGGCGATATAAAACATGACACTGAGGTGCCTTTTGTTAGTACTACCTCTGTACCAAATTTCGTTCCATTCGGTTGCACCGTGTTCGAATTAATAGGGGGAATCGATTTTCACACAAAGATGGCCGCCATCCGCAAACTATTACGCTGATGACCTATTGGTTTTGTCGAAGGATGCTCCCCCCATAAAGGTATGTTGTTGCAAAATTTGGTAGAGATCGGATGATTAGGTTAGTCGTAATTTGATTTAAGCTTTGAACATTTGTGTGGCCGCCATTACGTTTCCGTCAAGATGGCGGCGATATAAAACATGACACTGAGGTGTCCTTTGCTAGTGCTACCTTTGTACCAAATTTTGTTCAATTCGCATTCACCGTGTTCGAATTGATAGGGGGGGGGGGGGGGACAGACATTCAGAGTACACACACTCACACACACACAGACACACACACACACACAGACTCACACACACACATATACACACACACACACACACACACAGAGACTCACACACACACATACACACACACAGACAGACACACTTTTTCGCCCTGTGTTGATCTCATAAGTCTACTTTCATTTTTTGCAAAAATCGAAAGTAGGCTAAAAACAGCATCAAAAATAGAAATAATATACACAGATGGGAAACTTCATTACTCATGTCCTCCTTCATTACCAAAGAGTAACAATGATCCTTACCTAAACTTAATCTAAGAGAATATAACTACTAAGAACATTGTAACCTCGTAACCTAATGTTACAGTTGGTTGGTTCCTTAGTTTAGGGTCTGTGACAATGCGGTCATGTAGCCCCATGTACTTTGGGTGTGTGTAGAATTTGTCTGATAACCGATGTTAATTGTGATGGCTGTATTCGTGTGTGTTATCTGTGATTCAGGTAGAAGGACTGCAGACGATTATTTTTTTCAATTACCGGTAGTTCCTAATTTGCTACCAAATGCTACCGTTAACGACACCTAGCTGCGGACGCGGCTACTAAATGCCATCGCAGTCTGCACCTGGCGGCGAACATTGGAACTAATATAGTGTTATCAAACTAACCTACAAATCTTAGCTTCCACAAGTGTAGTTAGTGGAAGGTTCTTTTTCATGCCATAAATCTATGACATGGGACCGCCGACTTTACTTCCCCTCCGAAGGAAGGCATACCGAGGGATTTTTAACGGTCTTTAAAAAATCTGAAGACTTCGTCCGGGTTTGAACCCGCGATCTTGGGCATAGAAGCTCAGCATGCTACCAACTACGCCACCGAAGCCGCTTCGGAAATTTCTTATACATATAACTGCCCATAAGAAGGGTTTTTATCATTGTGAAGGTATGAAGATGAAATATAACGATGTACTACGCCTTGAATTTTAAAACAATAAGGCCCATGACCCGAAGGTAGTTTTATATTTGCTCCAAATGAGACAAAGGACTCTGCGTTGTTATACTGACGAATGTAATGCCTGCAATTGTTGGACTGTTCGTTATTCCCTGTGAATAAATCCTTTAAGTCATCAGGCATACGACTCTCAGGTAATTTTATTTTTTTATTTGAACAGCATAGACCGAAATAGCAAGACGACGTTTTTTCAGCTGATAAATACAGTGCGGAGCAGTAACTACACACATCAAAAAAAGTTTTGCATCACCTCGGTTCCAAGAGTTCCGGAACCGTTAAATACAAAGGGAATAGAGATCAACACAAACAACATTTCAGCTCGTTTTATTGCTCATGAGACCCACACATTGCATGTTGTACCATCATACAGCTAGACTTTCAGCATTTGTGGTCCAGATTGCAGTACACACCACTACCTCTAATACCCAGTAGCACGTCCTCTTGCATTGATGCATGCCTGTATTCGCCGTGGCATACTATCCACAAGTTCATCAAGACACTGTTGGTCCAAATTGTCCCACTCCTCAACGACAATTCGGCGTAAATCTCTCAGAGTGGTTGGTGGGTCAAGACGTCCATAAACAGCCCTTTTCAACATATCCCAGGCATGTTCGATAGGGTTCATGTCTGGCGAACATGCTGGCCACTGTAGTCGAGCGATGTCGTTATCTTGAAGGAACGCATTCACAAGATGTGCACGATGAGGTCGAGAATTGTCGTCCATGAAGACAAATGCCTCTCCAATATTCTGCCGATATGGTTGCACTATGGGTCGGAGGATGTCATTCAGGTATCGTAAAGCCGTTTCGGAGCCTTCCATGACCACCAGTGGCGTACGTCGGCCCCACATAATGCCACCCCAAAACATCAGGGAACCACCACCTTGCTGCACTCGCTGGACAGTGTGTCTAAGACGTTCAGCCTGACCAGGGTGCCTCCAAACACGTCTCCGACGATTGTCTGGATGAAGGCATATGCGACACTCATCGGTGAAGAGAACGTGATGCCAATTCCGTGGGGTCCATTCAGCATGTTGTTGGGCCCATCTGTACCGCGCTGCATGGTGTCGGGGTTGCAAAGCTGGACCTCGCCATGGACGTCGGGAGTGAAGTTGCGCATCATGCAGCCTATTGCGCACAGTTTGAGTTGAAACACGACGTCCTGTGGCTGAACGAAACGCATTATTCAACATGGTGGCATTGCTGTCAGGATTCCTCCGAGCGGCAATCCGTAAGTAGCGGTCATCCACTACAGTAGTAGCCCTTGGGCGGCCTGAGCGAGGCCTGTCATCGACAGTTCCTGTATCTCTGTACCTCCTCCATGTCCGAACAACATCGCTTTGGTTCACTCTGAGACGCCTGGAAACTTCCCTTGTTGAGAGCCCTTCTTGACACAAAGTAACAATGCGGACGCGATCGAACTGCGGTATTGACCTTCTAGGCATGGTAGAACTACAGACAACATGAGCAGCGTACCTTCGTCCTGGTGGAATGACTGGAACTGATCGGCTGTCGTACCCCCTCCGTCTAATAGGCCCTGCTCATGCATGGTTGTTTACATCTTTGAGCAGTTTTAGTGACATCTATGAACAGTCAAAGGGACTGTATCTTGGATACAATATACACAGTCAACGTCTATATGCCGGAGATCTGGGAACCGAGGTGATGCAAAACTTTTTTTGATGTGTGTATAATTATTACTACTTAAATACCCCATATTTTCAGGAAGGGAGGGCGAGTGTCTACAAGTGACAAAGTGACTTATAAAGCGGAGACATTACACAATGTAAACAGTTTTAAATATCTAGGCTTGACGATACAAACGACAGTAAACTCCTTTAGGCTTCTTATTAGGCTACGTGCTGCGGCAGCTATGAAAGCAATTTTTGACATCAAGAATTTAAATAGATTATCTCTTAAGACGGCCATGATCTTGTTTGACGTAAAAATAGTTCCTATTTTAACATATGGCCTGGAAATCATTTGGGATAAGCTAACGAAAAATGACCTACACACTTTAGAAAAAATCAAAGCCCGTTATTTAAAGACAACCCTCTGTGTATCGAGATTTACTAGATCAAGACTGGTTTATGAACTTGCAAAAGAGACTTTTTTAATTGAAGATTTGAGATTCAAGATCGCACTACCTTATACAGACAATTGGAAGAAACCCTTGGACGAAAGATTGGCAAAAAGGAATGACATTTGTATTGACTTCTACTCGACTGAAGCAATGACGAATAGGACTTGGACCAATACTAACCAGGATCTCCGACATTTTGCCAATGCTATGGCAGTTCATGGATACCACCATAAACTCTGAAAAACTAAGATATTTCATGAACCTGACGATAGTTGTGTGTGTGCACTGTGTGATTCGACTTGTCCTCGTTACCATGTTGTGGAATGCACAAAGCGAAATAGGCCTATAATAGACGTATATTTACATAAAATGTAATATCTTTATATATACAATTTGTGTGCCTTATTAAATTAATTAAATACCCCATATTGAAGCAATTTATCTCAGTTGTTATACGTGAAAAATTACAGTTATTTTGAATTTCGAAAAGGCTGTCGACTTTAGTAATGTATACGCCTAACTTTCCTTTCCCTTCACCCTGTCAAGGACTTTTTTTTCTCTTTTTCGTTTCTCATAATCACCCTTCACTCCAGTGGGCACTATGTCTTGCACAGCATTAGACCTGTGCATAGTTTTGGATGTCTCACGTAAAATGGGAGAATTCTGTCGCCTTTTGAATGCTAGACGTCGCACTGCACTTTCAGTGTTGTGTTGGAGCAGTCAGTGTCTTTCTCCTCTTAAGTGATTTTTGAACGGTATCACTCGCTACGATTGGTGTTGAACGTTGTAAAATATTGGAATGGAACTCCAAAACACTGGTTTGGCCAGCATCAACACTACCAGAAAGAAGAAGGTTGCAAATGTTGTTTCCAGTACCATAGTCAAAACTTACGTTACTATCATCTCTGTAAATCCTGATTAAATAATAATCAGGGAATAACTGACCAATACAATGTAATTCAACATGGCCAGCACGTCCAGAGATAAAAAAAATTCGTAGTCAGTAGAATTACTAACGGCCAGTCTTTAGGATGGGTCGCCTACAACAGAATCTTTATAATATTTCCATGCAGTTTTAATTGTCTGATCAACCTGTAAACGTATTTCACGATGTCGTTCCTGAGGATTGTACAAACTGTGTGATACAGACCGAAATAAGCAGTTTCCATCAGCGACTATTGGAATATAACCCAGCGTACAAAGGTTATAACACGACGACGAACCGAAAATAAGAAACCTAATGTACTTATGTAGTAATTGGTACTAACCCTTTGCAAGGTCAGAGAACAGCAGTGGAAATATTTCTCTACACTGCAACACTGCAGCCGGTCGTGGAAAGAACACGCACTAAATTCTAAAATCTAAAGCCTGGGGATAAGGTTTCATATCTTCTCCAGTCTCAAAGGACATAGTACAGACAAACGGAGTCATGCAAGGGGACCCAATCAGCCCCATTCTTTTCAACATATTGACATCTGACATAATACAAATAATAGAACACAACAAAGAAACTTCACTGCACATGTACGCAGATGACATGGTTTTAGGTTCAACCAGCCTAACGAGTCTTCAACAGACTGTCAACAACCTTGAGACATGGGCGGAAGAAAACTCCTTGCAAATAAATGAGAGCAAGACAATGCAAGTAACCTTCAGAAAAGGCGGAAGAGTAGCAGAAAATGAAAGAATAAAATTCAAAGGCAGACACCTTGAAGTAGTACACGCATATAAATACTTAGGTATCACACTTCAAACGACAGGTAGATCATTCAGAATCCATATAAAAGAAAAAGCGACAGCGGCTATTAGAGCCACCTACGGAATAAAGGATCTCCACAAACTCTCACTAGAATCAGCAATTAAAATATTCCACGCAGCCATAAGCCCGATAATAACATATGGGATTGAACTAGACTGGGAAGCGCTATCACTAGCAGATTTAAGAACCATAGGGAAAGTCAAAGCAAGATACCTGAAGAGAGCTCTATGTCTCCCGATGAACACACAATCAAGATTGGTATACGTACTTACAAAGGAAACATATCACGTCGAGGGCATAAGACATAGGCATTTATTACCATCCACACGACAAAGCACGGAGATTCTGAAGGAAAGAAGAAAGAAGTGCGAAGAAATATGGCCGGAATTCTACACAACTGACGCCATGATGGAGAGGAAATGGACGGAACCAAACCAGGAGCTACGACATGTGTTAACAAGAATGGCCGTACATGGGTTCCATCACAAACTCTGTGCGACGGCACGCTACCATGAAGTAAAAGAAGACTGCAAGTGTACACTATGTGGTGAGAGCTGTGAACGTTATCACATAGAAAAGTGCAAGAAGAGAACTAAAACAGTGACAGCATACAGCAAAGAAACTTAATGACAATATTTTGACATTAAAATTATTTTGGTATTATTGCATAATTATGAATGTAATGTATATTTAGGAATGTAACAATGGCTATTTGGCTGCAATAAATTTCATTCATATCTTCTCCAATGTCGTTGATCACATGTTGGAATGCAATGATACTGCCATCTGTTGTCAGTTACTGGAACTGATTGCAGGTCTTGAAACTTCTTTTTTGGGACCAACAGGAGGCTAAGCAGGAAGCTTTCTTTATCACATGCTGGAATGCAATGGTGCTGCCATCAGCTGTCAGTTACAAGAACTGATTGTAGGTGTTGAAAGTCCTTTGTGGGGCCAAGAGGCAGCTTTGCCCGAATAATGACCAGTTCCTTTAAACTGGTACCGTATCTATAGACGAGAAAAAAACGTAATGATTCGGAATGTAGAAATATTTATCTTCAATTAAAATACCCCGCTATGACCATTGGTTGCAATCTAAAACACAAGGCGTTTTCTACTGCAATTCACCAACAACTCCCCACTGGACCGATTTTTAGCATACTTTTCGCATTTTGTAAAAATGAGGAAAAAGTAGACTTATGAGATCGATCCGGGAAAATATGTGTCTGTCTGTCTGTCTGTCTGTCCGTCTGGCTGTGTGTGTGTCCCCCCTATCAACTCCTAAACGACTGTAGCAATCGAACACAAATTTGGTATGAGTAAAGATCTCTATCTGAATATCTCAATGTCGTATTTGAAAATGTCAGTGCTACCAACTGCAGAAAAATCGCAAGTGAAATTTCAGCTCCATGTTGTATATCTTGGAAGGTATGCATGGGAGCTATACCAAAATTGGCACACATATAGATAATAATATTTCAGTTTAATTTCCAGGAGGCCATACATGACAGTGTTACCAAAATGATTCTAAGCCTGCTGATAGGTCCAATTTTTAAATGCATATAACTTCTACACTATCCATTGGACTTCAACCAAATTTCGTATGTACTATGTGTACATAAAGCGATATGACTGAGCGTATTCTTAAGAGACACCAGGGCTGCCAACTGTTAATAAATGCTCTCTCTATTGTTTCATCCCAATAGCAATATATAAGAAAGTATGCAAGGCGAAAGCTTTACACTATGCACACGTATAGTACCTGACATTCTAGATTAATTTGGTGTAACTAATATACGTCAGTGCTACCAATATGTATCTAAACCTGCTGATAGGTCCAATTGTAAAATACATGTAACTTCTATACTATTAAATGGATTTCATCAAAACTTGGCACAACGATAGATCATAATATTTCAGATTATTTCTAACCACCACATGCACGACATTGTTACCAACATGAATTTACGCGCGCTCATAAATCCAATGTCTCAGTGCATGTAACGTCCATGATATCCATTGGACTTTGACAAATTTTGTATTCTGTAACTAAGATGGAACAAAGAATATATATTGTACCCTTGCGTCATCATATGGAACATGTGTTCCTATCCCAGCTAGTTCACGGTCTTTCGAGGCATGGGGCGTTCATCCCACTATACGATCACATGTTCATGATTTGAGTCTGTCAGGTAACTACTCTACTTGAAAGAAACAACAAGCTCCTAAATATATCATTTAATGGTATTGAATCATGGCAAAACACAACAAAACACAAAAATATTATAATTACTTTCCCACAACACAAAAATCAAAATTTATGTGAGTCTCTTCTCATAAAGCTGGCGCTCCACTGCACCCATATCTATCCTAGATAACCTAACATTGATACTCTCTGACATTGACGAGCGTTCATAGTGTCTTTCACATCGCACAATAAATCTTAAATTTGCATATCACAACACAACAATAAAAACACAAATTACAACTGAATAATCATTATGTGCAATTATTAAAATATTTGTCCGTTCTGAAGCGGAACATTTACCTTGAACAACATTGAATTCATTACCTTATTCTTTGCTTAACATGTGTTGCTTTCTGCACAACATCGTTTTCCTGTCCCATAGATTTCAAACGCTGAAGTGAATTACCTTCCCTTCCAAAACACACATAGTTATTGATTTAGCTTCACCATACAACAATCTTCTGGGTCTGGTCATGTCATTACTATCATTACAAACGTGCCATATCGTTAAATAATGCTACCCGTCTGAGTAAATTAGCATAAACTGGGTAATTACTCTTTACAAAATGCATCTATTTATTTGGTGCAGTTAAGCTGTCTTCAGACAACAACTTGGCCAAATCTTATCCGATTACTTTGATCCAACATTCTATTCCAATGGATACAATGCATATAATTCATTTGATACAATAATATCAAGCATATTTCAACTACTTTCAGAGATAACGAGATTCTTCAGTGTTCCAGTACAACCTTAAAAAGAAAAGCAAACGGGTCACAGTCAATTAACTCCCCTCAGTGTGAACACAAAAGAGTCGTCAAGGTCCGCCCCTTCAAGATGGCTACCCGGTCTGCGACCCTCGCTTGCCTTCCTGACCGACATTCTACTCGTAAACAACCTGGCCATGTGCTCACTCTTTGTGCAGCTCTCTCAGGGGTCCATGATTGGGTTGTGTCATTATGAATGGAGTCGATCCAAGTATTTAACACCTACACTTAGGGCATTTAATGGGCTCAATTCGGCTCCTAATTAGTATTCATAGCTATGGATGGATCTCCAACAGTTTCGCCGTTTATGGATGCAATCAGTGGCTCTGGACGCGTACCAGCCGAGTTTCAAACTCTTATCTCGCGCCGTACGGGTACGAATATATGAAGGAAATCAGCCTGTTTCCTATTCGAAGAAATCGTCTTACCTCCACGGTTAGATCAACTATTAACTGGCATACCTAGGGTGTCTCATTGTTTTCCCTGGTAGCGAAGACTCTGCTAACATTGGGTTACACATCACATCTGGCCCAACTCTGTTGCGAAATATATGTATGCTCTGAGGCTATACAACACATCGTTGATTCGAAGATTCATCAACGCGCGAACTATCTTGGATGGTCCCTGCAATTATTGACGCAAATCTCTTGATTCTACGTTATATGCTCGCTTGTTGCGGCTAAAACAACATTTCTTTTAGATGACTCAATTCATAATACACTCATGTCCTCCTTTCATTTAATTATAAACCAAGGCTTTACGTAGCTCTAAAACATGTATCAATTTACTGGCACTTACTTTATCTGTCTTAATGGCTCTCAAACACAACCATGTAGCATTTAACATTATTTAATATTTCAATGACACTGAAAAACTCTCTTTATCTCGCTATTATATCTCTCTTTATCACTCTTCACAATAACACTGTATTCTTTCAATGGACATGACACAATTTGCACATTCTATAAGCATCACTATGCCGATTTTTACATTTATCATTGACACCGACCTCAGATTATTATTATTATTATTAGTTAACGTTACCGTTATTTTCATCAACATCTTACGCCTAAATGGTCGAAAGTTTATCATCCTCAAAGCAATATGTTTATTACAATACGAGGGATGTGAGGTCGTATACAAATGACTGCAAATTCTTAGTATTTGAGGGAATGACATGTTGTATGGTGAGCTCTTAAATCATTTTAATATATTTGGATGGTACTCACTTTCATTCGGGCTAGATTTATCCAACAATACAGCATTCCGCCCACCATTTTGCTTTCTTCTAAGCCATCACAACACTTTTCACAAAGAACATTGAATATGGTTTGCACATGGTAATTACATCTTGTAATACCTGCATTTTACACTGTGAAATACCACACATTATTTTTAACACACAAATTTAAACACTTTTGGTTATCACTTTTAACACTAACTTTACAGGTAATTCACACACGGAGCCTTGCTGGGCATTCCACTATTGTGTGAATTCAGAGACGCGATGCTGCAAAATTCTGACATCCGCCTGTCTCCTCCGAAAGTCTACCTCGAGTATGTGTGCTCATCTCCCGTCTCCTACAATTCCTGTCTTCTATCTTGCAGTGTGCTGCTCAATTATATATCACAAATACTTGTGATGCCTTCCAGGTTCCCGTAATCTGTAGTATCTGTTACAATTATATTCTTCTTCTTCTTCTTCTACCTTATCCGATACGGACGTTGGCTACCACCATGGCTAACACCTTCTTATCCTGTGCAATCCTGAAGAGTTCCGTGGAAGACAGCCCAAACCACGTTTTTAAATTATCCATCCAAGTTATTCGTCTCCTTCCTGGTCCACGCCGTCCTTCAATTTTACCCTGAAGTATAACTTGGAGCAGACGGTATTTTGGATTCCTCATCATGTGTCCCAAGTATTCCAATTTCCTCTTCTTAATTGTGTTTAACAGCTCAGGTTGGCTGCTCACACGCTGAAGAACCTCGGCATTACTCACATGTTCTGTCCACGAAATTTTAAGAATCCGCCGGTATATCCACATTTCAAAAGCTCGAATCTTCTTTTCTGTAGCTACGGACAAGGTCCAAGCTTCAACACCATAAAGAAGGGTGGAGACAACATAACACTTCACAATTCTTTTCTTACGCGTCATACTGAGATCTCGACAGCATAGTAGCTGTTTCATTGTCATAAAGATGGATCTAGCCTTCTCTATACGGCATCTTATTTCAACCGAAGGATCCCAATTCTCATTAATATTCTGTCCTAAATAAACCAAACTCTTGACTCGCTCAATCTGATGTCCATCGACTAAAAGGACTTGTGACAATGCTGGTTTTCGCGATATTATCATATATTTTGTTTTCTTAATGTTGAGGTCAAGGCCATATTGTTTACTCTTTTGATACACCATAGTAACAATCTCTTTAAGTCCTTCGAAACTATTTGCAATCAATACAGTATCATCTGCGTACCGTATATTATTAATATAATTACCATTGACCTTAATACCTTGTTGAATGCCATCAAGTGCCTCGGAGAAAATCTGTTCTGCATAGATATTATAAAGAAGTGGTGAAAGAATGCATCCTTGTCTCACACCACGCATTATTTCCACTGATCTCGATATATGTCCATCAATTCTGATACTAGCCTTTTGACCCCAGTATAAATTAATGATGATCCGAATGTCTTTCTCATCTATTCCTGAGTTCTTGAGTGCATTATACAACTTATCATGCTGACAACGGTCAAAGGCTTTTGCATAGTCCAGAAAACATGCATATACATCCTGATTCACCTCACGGCATCTCTGGAAAAGAACTTGAAGCGCAAATAATGCCTCACGAGTTCCTAGACCGTTGCGGAACCCAAACTGCGTGTCACTGATATTCATCTCGCATTTCCTGTATATGCGATTATGGATAACTTTGAGAAATATCTTGAGCACATGACTCATAAGACTGATTGTCCTGAAGTCACTACATGACTTAGCCATCGGTTTCTTCGGAAGAGCAATAAATGTAGACAAGAGCCAGTCTTCTGGTAATATGCCCGTGTCGTATATCTTGTTATATAAATTAGTGAGCGTCACAATGCTATCATCATCCAAGATCTTCAATAATTCCACTGGAATGTCATCTTGACCAGGAGCCTTACCATTTTTCGCTATCCTAATCGCATATTTCACTTCATCCATGGTGATCATGGGTCCAACAACTGAAGGAATTTCGGGTCGGGAAGGACGATGATCATCATTAAAAAGCTCTTGTATATATTTCTCCCAAACCTGTAATTTTTCTTCAACTTCAAATACCGTGTTACCTTGACTATCAACCAAGTTGACTGTGTTTCTTTTCCTGTGTCTACCTGAAACTTCTTTGATTTTCTTATGGACCTGGAAAGTATCATATTTACTATTAAGTTCTTCAATTTCTTTGCACCTATCTGACATCCAAACTTCCTTGGCTTGTCTGATCTTATTCTTTATCAATCTATGAATAAACCAATATTCTTCATTATCTCTTCCTTTGACTTCTCTTCGTTTATCCATTAGATTCAATATTTCGTCCGTCATCCATGCCTTCCTTTTTTATGTTGTCTCTTGTTCTTAAGAAAATGATCTCCAACCCTCTTCAATGAGGTTTTAAAAGTGTCCCAAAGTTCCAAGGGCTGCATGTCATTTGAATTCAACGTCTTAAGATCAGTGGCAAGAGCAGCAGCCACCTGTGACCTTGTATTTATTTCCCGAAGGGCATCAGTATCATATTTATTTTGTGTTGTTTTTATCGGAATCTTGTTAAGCCGGACACAAATTTTGCTAATGAGAGGATTGTGGTCAGAAGGAACATCTGCTCCTGGATAGGTTTTTGCAAAAATCACGCTGTTTCTAAATCTGTTTTTAATTAGAATGAAATCAATTTGATTTCTTATTATGTTGTCTGGACTATCAGTAGGTGCTTTCCACGTATAAAGTCTCCTGGCAGGAAGCTTAAACCAAGTATTAGCAATGACAAAGTTCTCCTCTCTACAAAACTGCACTAAACTATCCCCTCTGTTGTTTCTTTGTCCCAGACCCCACTGGCCCACAATGTGTTCTTCAGGACCTTTCCCAACATTTGCATTAAAATCTCCCATAACTAGGGTTACATCATGTTCTTTGGTGTCTTTGAGGACGGTCTGAATTTGGGCATAGAATTCCTCAACATCTTCATCGCTTTTGTCACTAGTAGGGGCATACACTTGAATGAGATTAATGTGGAAAGGTTTACCACGTAACTTTAACATCATTATTCTACTGGAGAATGGTATACAACTGATAACAGCAGACTGCAAACTTTTGTCCACTATAAAACCCACTCCATGCAAATGCCTGGCATCATTATTACCACTGTAGTATATCATGCAATCCTCCACATTACAATCTCCTGTCCCCGGCCATCTCATCTCACTTATACCCATTATGGACACATTCATCCTCTTCATCTCATGAATTGTATTGTGAATCTTTCCTGCTTCAAACATATTCCGTACATTCCACGTTCCTATCTTCAGGGCTGACCGGGAGATTCTTCGCACCCTCTGACCACTTAAGGTCTGCCCGGGACTAAGGGCCAATGTAATTGGGTTTTCAGCCATGAAGATTATCCTGGGGAAAAATAATTGAGGTGGTTTCCCGTTGCCTTCCTCAATGCGCAGTAACCACATCACATTCCAACATCCAAGGATGCCATGATATGATGCAGCTGTTTGCTGATGCAAGGTCGACAGATCGATCTTGTATCAACAATAATGATATAGCTGCTGCCACTATATCATGTCCTCAGTTGATCCGCGGGTGCAAGCACCACTCTCAACAAGAGCCCCTATCAGCCATTGGGACGCGCCGTGTCGGGGTTGAGGACTTCCCCGCCCAGAACCGTCTTCCACAGAGTACAGAAAAGCCCTTACTCAGTTCAGAGCTCCTCCCCCATGGAAGCTGCACCTGGCACGGTACAATTATATATGATACTTCAAAGATCATAACCCTTCCTGTGGATATGTTCATTGTCTATCAAAATCATACTGCAATATCACTACGCTGAACTGATTACTAGTCGCGCATACTGCCTGCTTATATGTCTGCCGTAGACTGTTTATAATATTAATGCAGAATTACTTGTACTATGCTGCATAATGTCCATGTCATGCTCATTGTCCATCACAAAAGATTCTGAACATAACGACTTGCATATTGCGCGCACTTTTTCCGTGTGGCTGGACAGCATGTCGTCCCACAAGTTGAGTCAAAGAAGAACTGACTCTCTCCTCCTTCCTCCTCCATATAAGGGTTTCTGACAAAAATTAGTCCTTTTGCATCTCAGGAGATGCTCTTTTCTGAAATATTGCGTTTACTGACAAGGTAAAGCATGATTCATGATCGTCTTTTCATGGAGGTTCCAGATCCACTTGCGTGCCGGTGATTCCTTGGCTCAATTAATTAAAATTAATTGCTTTCCTCCACGGCGTGGTAACGTTATCTTGAGTGAATCCCCTCCTGCTACGAGACTAACCAATGCCCGTCGGCGGTATGTGTGTGAATATGCTCATAATCACATACAGGTTTTAATTTAGGTGCGCAGACACTCCTAAATTACCTCTCTTGGAATATAATTATCTGGGTGTAAGTCGCATCTCATTAGAATGCTTCATTTGGCAGTAATTAATTAATTTCTCTCAATGACCATCCCCTCCTCTCTAGTCTGCCTTGTTGGTCGGGGGTTTTCACGGTCATTATTCATTGCTTTCCCACTCCAGTGTCGCCAAGAAATAGTCCATCGGAGACAGTCTGCACATCCCATTTTCAAATCCAATTAGTCAGCTGTCAAGTTGGCTCGGTTTCTGTAGCTTTTGCTAGCATGTTCGTATACTGGCTTGCAGTTTACACAATATTCCAACTTATTACTGCCTAAAATTCCCGTTCTGGACGTGGAATTAAGCTTTTATTATTATTTACTGTTATTATCTCATTGCTCCTTGGGATCACTGTGGCTGTTCCCCCTCAGAGATCAATGGTTCTATTCTTAGGAAAATCATGGACCTGATCATTCCTCTATAGAGACCCCGGTTCGATGCCAGTCAACCATGTCCCATTGAGCACAAAATGCAGTCACCAGGGCTGCCAACTGTAGTGCTCTATTGGGCTACATTATGGCTGGTATATTTCGAAATAATTAGAAATGTCGATATTACCAACTTAATTTCGTCATTATTCTAGATAGGTCCATATTATAGATTAATCATCCGCAGAAGAAAACATTGGTAGGGAAGAGAGAATAGGTAGAAAACCGTGGATCAATCAGGATATACTCGAATTGATGGATGAAAGGCGGAAGCACAAGAATGTAAGAGATGAAAAGGGGAAAGCAGAATACAGACGTCTGAGAAATGAGGTTAACAAGAAGTGCAAGGAAGCGAAAGAAGAATGGTTGAAAGAGAAATGTGCTGGTATAGAAAATTGTCTGAAATTAGGAAAAGTAGACACAGCTTATCGAAGGATTAAGAATACTTTTGGGGAAAAGAAGACTAAGTGCTGTAATATTAAGGACACAAATGGAAAGCCTCTAACAGATAGGGAAGAAAAGGTTGAGAGATGGAAAGCTTACATAGAGAGTTTGTATAAGGGAAAGGAGATTGAGAATCATGTAATGGAAAGGGAGGAGGAAATTGATGAGGATGCGAAAGGAGATTTAATATTGAGATCAGAATTTGATAGAGCTTTGGAAGACTTAAGCAGGAACAAAGCACCAGGCATAGATGATATACCGATTGAGTTGCTACGCTGCATAGGAGATGAAGTTCTGATCAGGTTGTTTCACTTGGTGTGTAGGATTTATGAGACAGGTGAGGTACCCCCTGATTTCAAGAAGAATGTAATCATCCCTATACCAAAGAAAGTGGGAGCTGACAGATGTGAAGATTACCGTACAATCAGCTTGATTACTCATGCTTCAAAGATCCTGTCTAGAATAATTTACAAGAGGATTGAGAGCCAGATAGAAACGGAGTTGGGTGAAGACCAGTTTGGTTTCAGGAGAAATGTAGGAACAAGGGAAGCTGTACTAAGTCTTAGGCTGATTTTGGAAGGTAGAATAAGGAAAGATAAGAGAACGTTCATGGCTTTTGTAGACTTAGAAAAGGCTTTTGATAACGTTGATTGGACTAAATTGTTTGACATTTTGAAATCGATTGGAATAAAGTACAGGGATAGGAGGGTGATATACAATCTATAAAACCAGACAGCAGTCATTCGAGTTGAAGGACATGAGAGAGAAGCTGGTACTCAGAAAGGTGTAAGGCAAGGCTGCAACTTATCACCCATACTTTTCAATCTTTACATTGAACAAGCAATGAAGGAAATTAGAGAAAAAATTAAAGTGGGAGTGAAGATTCAAGGAGAAATAATTTCAACTCTGAGATTTGCTGATGACATCGTCATCTTGGCCGACAAGCCTGAGGATTTGAATGAGTTTTTGAATGGTATGGACTCCGTCTTACGGAAAGAATTCATGATGAACATTAATAAATGTAAAACAAAAATACTGGAATGCAGCCGAAATAAATCAGAAACCTCTGTGGACATCAAATTGGCAGGTGAAAAGCTGAAGGAAGTAGGAGACTTCTATTACTTAGGAAGCAGAATAACCAGTGATGGACGAAGCAAAGAGGATATAAAAAGTAGGTTAGCTCAGGCAAGAAAAGCATTTCTACAAAAAAGGAATCTGCTGACATCGAATATAGATTTAGGTATTAGGAAGTCATTTTTGAAAGCCTTTGTCTGGAGCGTGGCGCTCTATGGAAGTGAAACCTGGACTATTGGTGCAGCAGAAAAGATGAGAATTGAAGCATTTGAAATGTGGTGTTACAGGAGAATGATGAAGATCAGATGGGTAGATAGGGTTACAAACAAAGAGGTATTAAGACGAGTGGGAGAGGAGAGATGTTTCTGGCGACTGCTAATGAAGAGAAGAGATAGGTTAGTAGGACATATATTAAGACACCCAGGAATAGCAAGCTTAGTTATGGAAGGAAGGGTCGAGGACAAGAACTGTAGGGGTAGACCAAGGTTAGAATATGTTAAACAGATTGCCTCGGATGTAGGGTGTGGTAGCTATGTAGAGATGAAACGATTAGCTCAGGACAGGGAGGCATGGAGGGCTGCATCAAACCAGTCAAAAGACTGAAGACTCAAACAACAACATTGGCATGAATCTTAAATTTTAAGAAAAGAAGGCTATTTAGTTCCTCACGGAACTTCTTGTTATGAAATGTGATTTAGACGAAAGGTATATGTGTCATCTCTATTGTTTTCTTTATTTCAACTATTATCAGTGTACCGAGTTTGTAAATCAGTACATATTCATCTTTATCTTCGAGACGCAGTAAGAACTCCAGGTCTGACTGGATTATCATGGGAGCATACACCAAGCCTCTTCTGGGAATTCCTTTCGCCCCTCCGGCACCTGACTGTTGGTGAAATGGGTTCGCCAAGCCCTTTTCTGCCAAGATTTCTATCCTTTGTGTGTCCTGCCACTTAAAGTATTATCGCTAATGGAAACTTGTCGAGGGTGATAAATCAAGCTTTGTATCTGTGAACATTGGAAATGTGAACACTCCATGTCAGCTACATTTGGCCAAGCTCTTGTTCTAAGAAAATATTTTGCAAGAACATTGTGTAACATCTCAACTCCTGGGAAGATTCTACGCACTAACTGTGTGGGGTGATATTCGAGGTACCAATTGTAAACCTTGGACTCTGGCTTTGTCTTGGCACGTTTGCACCACTAGTCAAGTTGGTATGACTGGAGTAGTGTGGTGGGGGTGCATTGGGGTCGAGGGCTGCGGCCTGTGACTCCAGAGACAGTGTGTGAAGAACCTTGCTGACAACGAGACGCATAAGCAATTGCCTCCGGGGAAACTCATAGTGCAGTTTCCTCGGAGGGCTGGAAGACACCAGGTGGTACAATCATAACTTAATACTAAGGGACAACTGAAAGAAAAAATTGAACTAGATCCAGATTTTGACATTTTATTTAGTATAACAGTATGTAATATTTTGGAAGGGCTTGTATAATTTGGTCATACTGTTATATGTAGTTACTGCAGGGTGGGTTATTCATTGTCCTATTTCCTGTTAGCTGGGTGGGAACCTCGTGGACTTAACTTTAGTCAGATAAGCTTCAAAGCACAGTCAGTGCTGGACTCTGAAGTTTGTCGGACGCTTTTTTTTTCCTAAGGAACACGTTTGTTGCTTTATGCAATTTGTTTGTGAAATGGCACCGGGCCTGAATTTCATGTTGTTATATTTCCTTTTATTATTGCGGATGATACCTCTCTCTGTTCAGTAATTCAATTAATCGTATGATGGGGAAATGTAATTTGGCCAACTGGGTAATGACCGACCTTATTTTATTTACAGTATTGGCTGTAACTTGATTCAGTATTACCTTATAAATATTGGGCTCAGCGGTTAAGGGTTTTAATTGTATTTTAGTTGTAATTTAATTGTATCATTTCTAGATTTTCATTATACTTTAACATTTGGATGTTGTTTTTTTATTTAATGCTGGCAGTCAGTAGGAAGATTATTCCTGTTTCCTTCACCATGTGTGGCAAGATTAAAATTGTCGGCCTCTCTGGGTACGCATCAGGCCTTCCTCTCAACAAGCTGGTCTTGACATTAGGTTCGTCCCGCCTGATCTATTATCCTAAATTAAAATCAGGGTGTTCTTGAATATCACGAAAATAGGAACATTCACTCCTAGGTTTTTAGCTGTGAACTCAGCTGGCCTACCGAGTCACTTAAATTGGGGCTGTTTCCTATTTTTTTGATATGCTAATATTATTATTATTTTGGTTTATGTAAAGGGTAAAGGGGGGATAGAGCTGCTTCAGTGGTAGCACAGAGCATGGTTTGTTCTGTGATCTTGCCATTAGCAAATAATCTTTCCTGTTGACTGATTGCAGTAATTAATTAAAATTTAATTCAGTAACTTAATTAACGTAGATTAGGTCCTCCTTACTAATTTTTCTTCTTTCCAATGGGTAGGCTAGTAATTAGAGCAGAACCTAATATCTGTTGTAATTTAATTTCATGTAAATTAACTTGCTGTTTACACCGGAGACCAAATGAGCAATTCTATCGTCAGCTGTCGGACGAGAAGATCGCTGGGAACTGTAAGTGACAGTCAAGAGTGCGCTGAACGAAATTCAGGACTGCTGGGATAGTAATGGCAGAGCTGCGTTGCCAGATTGATTGATCGACCGGCTGAAAGAATTTCGCAGGTGGTGAGTTTTGATATGCTGTTTGTATGTTTTGGGGTGGTTGTAAATTCATTCTGTTTCTTGTGAGTAATAGTCCAGCTCAATTTTACTGCGCCTGTGCTAAGGTACACCTCGGGAAGTGTTGTTTTGACTTAATTGTGTCACGTGTTTGGAAATAATAAAATGGTTGTCTGATTGGAAGTCGTTTTGGTAAAATTTAAATTATTGACGTTTTAAATTCTCTTGACAATAGGTTGAAATTGATAAGCTTGTATTTCCAGTAAGAATAACTTAGTGTCTGTTTTGACGTGCCTTGAGTGCGCGCCTGTTGAATCACGTAATGATTTTGAACTATCATGGCCGGCGACTGTGACAAGTTATTATTTTATGTAACTGATGTCAGTAAAAATGTGAATTGCGTGTGTGGATTTATCATCAGCAGGTTCCTTGGGGGTAAATCTGTAATTTTTCTTCATAATTGTTAGTGACGTAAGGCTGAAGTTCTGCGATTCGCTGTGCATAATACGTGTAAGGTATAATTGGTAGTTGTCAGCTGTTCGTTAGGCCAAACATATCAAGTTTTGTTGTCATTTCTTGAGCTGGGGGTTAATTATTTCGCTGTTGGTAGTTCTGTCAAATTAAATTGGACCGGGAGAGTATTAAAATTTGGTGTTGTCAACTTATTCTGCGTTAAATTAATTCTGGGGAATGGTCGCATTGCTGTTTATATGTGCGTTCGGTAATTGTTTTTTGAATGATGTTAAATGTCGAATTGCGTGTGTGCTAATTCAGTATAAATGAATCAGGTGAGTGTTCATGTATGTTTGATTTATGTTTAAGTTTGCCTAGTTATTGGGGGGAGAATAAATTGTCTTGTTGTGACATGGGATTTTAAGGTTAGGTTATCATATAAATTGGTAAGGTATTTGTGATTGCTTTAATATTCAGTATCTTAGTGTGTGTTTCGTTGAGTGACTTACTAAGTGGGATCGTTCTGGGAGGCATTCACCTTCAGGTCCCATCTCATTTAGGGTGTAAATAAATATTTTCCCCCGATACGTGTGTCCGTTTTAGGACGTATTTTTACGATGTAAGGGGAACTGTGATTTCAGGGCTACAGCTACGGGTTGTTTTATCAGGTCCTCACGTGAGTTGATACTACGTTGACGTTATAGTGTCTTGACGATCCGGATACTAACATACTGGTGTAAATGGGGAATTTAGAATTGTTCAGGGAAGGGAGCCTGTGTGTCTGGTGGATGCATGAATGTATTTCTGTGGTTGATTGTGTTCAGGATGTAAGAGTGTATGTGTGATGCGATCTTTATTGCTGCCCTGACTAGGAATCGAACTGGTGTTCTTTGGTGGTCAAAATTGTATTTATTTTCTTTTGTAATCCTTCAAGTTTTTTTGATCCTGTTGATTGAATGAATTAGTCATGTGTGAATGAATTGATGTAGGTTTGCAATTTGAATTTGGGTGGGAGTAAATTGAGGCCCAATTGCCAGTAACGTAAGGTGGATTGTTATTTATATTAGTTGTATTAGTTGCATTTTGAACTGAACCTATTATGCAGGTGTGCTTCGTACGGGGATCTACTGTCAGGAGTCCAGTTAATTTGGGGTGTGAGTACCATCTTGATTGGGCCCGGGCAGGGTGTATATAGTATTTGCCCGAATCGAGTGACTGAAGGTATGGGACTTCGTTATCTCGGTGACAGGCAAGTTTTTTTGGGGGGTATTAGAGGCCACTCGTCCAGCTTGTATGGAGAGTCGAGCCACGATTGCTGAGCTGTCGGTAAGTGTTTCTATACCATAGGGTATTTTGTGTTCATGATATCTGTTCGACTGCTAATTTGCATAATTGAATGTAACGGGTTATTGTCGTGGGTGGTTAAATCTTATAATGAGATGTTTGAGAAGGATGTGTGATGGATGATGGATGAATGTTAGGAACTGGAGTCCTGTGTTCGAGTTCCAGTGATGAAGTTGCTAGCTCTGGGAATACTTGTTGATTTTTGGTAGTAAAAAAATATATTTGGTAGTTCGGTTGGTGAAAGTTTTCCTTTAGGGAGATGACCCTGCGGTGGCATGCTGAGCTATCGTTGTATGTCAGCTGCTGTGTTCGCTAGTCTGATTTTGAGATTTTTTTGAGGTTGCAGTGTTTCGTTTGCGATGGCATTGAGGAGGCTGGTTCGTTAGTTATTCATAACTTGCAGTTCTTGCTGTTAGGCGGCTAGGTTATTCTATTGTGGTCACATTCTGAAGGGTTGTAGGTTCGTGGGATTTCATGTAGACTCCGTTAGCATGGGTGTGTTCACTTCACAATCAGCTGTTGTAGGCGTTCGGGCATATTTTGATATTTTGATTCTGGAGTTTTCACTTGAGGGTGCTTCAGTGCATTAGTTGGTTATTTATTTATAACTTGCAGCCTTGATCTGTTAGACCGCTAGCGTTTCTGTTGTAGTCTCAACTCTGAAAAGTTCTGGGTTCGTTAAAATTTTGTGTAGCCCCGTCATCTTGGGTGTGTGTGAGTTCGGCTGTTGCCACCAGATGCTCTGATCGATTGTGAGCCGTAGTGTCAGTCAGTGTCCTGGGGAGGTACTGGAGTATTGTCATCTTTTGTGGTAAATAAATTTAAATTCTCTGAGTAATAGTGTGTTGATAGTTTGGCTTTTTTTGGGTGTGTGAGGTTCCGATGTGGTTGGTGCGAGCTGGATTTATGGACTTATTTTGAAGATTTTAATTGCTTCATGCCTTTTGAGATGTAACATCTGTCACTGCTGTGATTCGTAATTCTGAATAATTTAGTGTTGATAATCTGGGAGGGATTTTATTGGGGGTAGTATTTCGTGAGATACAGACACGCGTTGTTAGTCAAGGAGGTTGTGAATTTTGAGATTTTAAGTAGCTTCGTGGGGTTAATGTTTTAAGAACGTTCCGATGACAGTGGTGCGTTGAAGCATCATGGGTTCGATTTGAGTGTGGTCATAAAGTGTCACCCAGTATTTGGATGGTGAACCTTAATGGTAGGTGACACACGCTGTTAGAGATGTCTGTAGTCTGTGGTAACGCGAGTTAGAGAAATTTTCGGGGTTTTGATTGTCTGTGTTGTGTGATTGGAAGGTGAGCCATGTGCACTAGGGTGTGTGTGACGCTTGGAGGGTGCCCTACCTTGGGTCGAAAGGTATATCTATGTGTATTTATTGTGTTTGTAAAGTGTTGTACTTCATCTTCTGAGGCGGCCTGCCTTTGTGGAGAATATGTCAAGTACCCTCTGTCGAGTCATGTGTTGATCCGGAGGGACAGCTCAGGTACCGAGCTGATTTACGTCTTGATGGCCAGGGGCCCAAGAGTAAATGTTCCTCCCGCGTTGGTAAGGGAGAGGACCTGTCGTATGAAGGACAGGGCGATATTTGTGTAGTGCGTGAATGACAGTGCATACTGTTTTTATAATTCACGTTGGGCTTGTGAACTGTAGTCTCCGTGCTGTTTTCCTGGTTCGCAAGTTGCAGTATGAATGGGTAATAATGTCTTTGTGTTGTCCCCGGGATCAGTGCCCGTAGGCAGTTATGGAGTGGGAGAAATATCGGGGTGACAGCCCGATGGAATTGAGGGTCTTATATTTTAGTGTGAATCGTTCTGCAGAGCCAGTCCTCCGCCTTGTATGAGTCCTTGGCCTTGGGTTAAGTTCTCAGCCCAGGTGCCGGGAGTGTGAATGTGTGTGAATTATGTGGGTGACGTGGTTTTTCCTTATTTTGTTTGTCTTGCTGCTAGTGTGATTGTGTGATAGGATGTTGTGGTCTCTGTTCCTCCTGTCCTTGGAGGCCACTGAGGACAGTGCGGTTCAGGGGCATGTGAAATTGAGCAAGACATGTAATTTGTGTTTGTGTGCATATCAAAACGAACTCTGTGTGATGCTCTCAGTGCGGTAGGTAATTTTGTAATGTATTTAACTTGAGCAATACCACGGGCGGTATAATAAATGTAGTTTTGATGGAATGCCCCGTGCGGCATGTTAATGTAATTGTCATTGTGAATTTTGGGAATAGTTACGTGCAGTCCTGATTTCGTGAAGTCGCAGAAAAATGGTCCTTCGGTTTGGTTAAAGTAAATTCATTTTGAAAAATTGTTTAAATTTTTGGTGGGCAAGTTTGCAGGTACTTTTGATTTGCGTATGCTGTTAAAATTCTGGGTTCTGTATGTTTTAGACAAAAATTGGTTGATATAAGTTGATTTGGTTATTCTTGCTAAGTATTGTAGTGAACTTTCAATTAAGCTTGTTAACGTCAGTCTTATCGTGCAGTTGGTTGCCCTTTCGTGAGATTTTCAAACTTCAGTGGACCTTTAGTTATGCCCTGGACACTATCTCTTTGCGCAGAACCTTGTTCACGGCCTTAAGCATCCCGTGTGTGACTTGGAGAACTCTTAAGTGAACTTCGATGGCACACTTATAATTGGTGTGATGTTTTTTTTTAATCCTTCCTGGGATAACTTAAGTTGTTTAGGGCTGGTTGACTGGCTTGGAACGCTCGTTCCCTCTAAGGGAACTGTATTTGGACCATACGCTGCTGTTCTGATGTGTGTTTCAGTTGTCACTATGTGGGACGTGTACTACCAATCTGGGCCCAGTTTGGAGGTACCATCTAGGTCCCATGGCATCATTCTACCCGAGGAGATCTACTTCAAGGTCTGCTGGCGGAGATTGGAGTAGCCTCTTCAGCTGCCAAGAGGCGAGCTGGACACCGTCACCCTGCTTTTCATCTCCCCATCGTCTTCCTTTGGAGGAGGAGGATGTACCGATTTTGTAAATCAGTACATATTCATCTTTATCTTCGAGACGCAGTAAGAACTCCAGTTCTGACCGGATTATCATGGGAGCATACACCAAGCCTCTTCTGGGAATTCCTTTCGCCCCTCCGGCACCTGACTGTTGGTGAAATGGGTTCGCATAGCCCTTTTCTGCCAGGATTTCTACCCTTTGTGTTTCCTGCCACTTAAAGTATTATCGCTAATGGAAACTTGTCGAGGGAGATAAATCAAGCTTTGTATCTGTGAACATTGGAAATGTGAACACTCCCTGTCAGCTACATTTGGCCAAGCTCTTGTTCTAAGAATATATTTTGCAAGAACATTGTGTAACATATCAACTCCTGGGAAGATTCTACGCACTAACTGTGTGGGGTGATATTCGAGGTACCAATTGTAAACCTTGGACTCTGGCTTTGTCTTGGCACGTTTGCACCACTAGTCAAGTTGGTATGACTGGAGTAGTGTGGTGGGGGTGCATTGGGGTCGAGGGCTGCGGCCTGTGACTCCAGAGACAGTGTGTGAAGAACCTTGCTGACAACGAGACTCATAAGCAATTGCCTCCGGGGAAACTCATAGTGCAGTTTCCTCGGAGGGCTGGAAGACACCAGGTGGTACAATCATAACTTAATACTAAGGGACAACTGAAAGAAAAAATTGAACTAGATACAGATTTTGACATTTTATTTAGTATATCAGTATGTAATATTTGGAAGGGCTTGTATAATTTGGTCATACTGTTATATGTAGTTACTGCAGGGTGGGTTATTCATTGTCCTATTTCCTGTTAGCTGGGTGGGAACCTCGTGGACTTAACTTTAGTCAGATAAGCTTCAAAGCACAGTCAGTGCTGGACTCGGAAGTTTGTAGGACGCTTTTGTTCCCTAAGGAACACGTTTGTTGCTTTATGCAATTTGTTTGTGAAATGGCACCGGGCCTGAATTTCATGTTGTTATATTTCCTTTTATCTTTGCGGATGATACCTCTCTCTGTTCAGTAATTCAATTAATCGTATGATGGGGAAATGTAATTTGGCCAACTGGGTAATGACCGACCTTATTTTATTTACAGTATTGGCTGTAACTTGATTCAGTATTACCTTTTAAATATTAGGCTCAGTGGTTAAGGGTTTTAATTGTATTTTAGTTGTAATTTAATTGTATCATTTCTAGATTTTCATTATACTTTGACATTTGGATGTTTTTTTTATTTAATGCTGGCAGTCAGTAGGAAGATTATTCCTGTTTCCTTCACCATGTGTGGCAAGATTAAAATTGTCGGCCTCTCTGGGTACGCATCAGGCCTTCCTCTCAACAAGCTGGTCTTGACATTAGGTTCGTCCCGCCTGATCTCTTATCCTAAATTAAAATCAGGGTGTCCTTGAATATCACGAAAATAGGAACATTCACTCCTAGGTTTTTAGCTGTGAACTCAGCTGGCCTACCGAGTCACTTAAATTGGGGCTGTTTCCTTGTGTTCTAAATTATATTTTTTTAATATGCTAATATTATTATTATTTTGTTTTTTCTAAAGGGTAAAGGGGGGATAGAGCTGCTTCAATAAGTATTTGATTTCATGAAATTAACTCGCTCATAAGTCATAATGCTATTCACCCATATTCGACAATTATGCTTTCTATATACAACACACCAGCGACTTCTACCAGGCCAATTTTCATGCTGTTTGCTTTAAATTGAACGCCCGAAGGCTCCCAGAAAGTTCAATTTCAAGTATAAGGTGCGTTCAAAAAGTAACGAGCTGGAAGCTGGAATGCGCAAATCGGTGACGATATCGGCTAATCGTGGCGTGTTTAACGAGGTGTCGTTCCGACCAGAGCTTGGAAGGTCACATCCCGTCACTAGAGGGCAAGCGTGCACGTCACGTGACGATGCAATGCGAGCAGCATCATGCATCAATCGTCCATCCAAGACCAAGACAGTAGGCCATTCGACATGCTTCCTGGTGTGGTTGAAGACTGTGGGACACCCATTGGGCACACACTTTCCGCAAGTGCAGTCGTTCCTTCATGATGGTGTGCACACTTCCGACGCTCAATCCGACCACGGCGGCTATGGCGTTCACTGTCACTCGGCGGTCCTGGGTAATGAGTGCATCAACCAGCTGGACGTTGTAATCGGTAATGCAGGGGGGTGCCCCAGACCGGGCATCAACGGCTAACGACACCCGTCCTTCCCTGAAGCGCTTGTGCCGCGCCTTGATCCTTGGCGGGGATATGCAGTGTTCGCCGTAGACTTGTGACATTCGGCGATAAATGTCCATTCCCCCTACTCCTTTCGCTGACAGAAACCGAACAACACCTCTTTGCTTTTCGTTTGACGCCTTCGTGTCACTGTTTGCAATGCGACTGGCAGCGATGGACGATTGAAGCATGCTGCTGCTCGCTTTGTATCGTCACGTGACGTGCACGCGTGCCCTCTAGCGACGGGCTGTGACCTTCCACGCTCTGGTCGGAACCACACCTCGTTACACACGCCACGATTAGCCGATGTCATCACCGGTTTGCGTATTACAGCCTCTGGCTCGTTACTTTTTGAACGCACCTTTTAGTTCCAACTTTGGCTACAAGAGATGCCCCTGTCACTGCCACCTAGTGGTGAACGTTGGAACTTTATGGAGCGTTTCTAACCAGATAACCTACAAATTTAGCTACAGTAGTGGTAGGCTCTTTTACATGCCATAAATATATGACATGGGCCCACCGGCTTTACTTCCCCTCCGATGGAAGGCATACTGAAGGATTTCAACGCTCTTAAAATATCCGACGACTTCTGCCGGGTTTGAACCCGCAATCTTGGACTGTACGGTCGTCTAACGGAAACGTTTTGATCACGCCTTTAACTATAATAAAACCTGCCTTCAACGAAATCGAACGGCAAATGTTTCCGTTAAAGATAGATTTTCGGTTAACGGAACCAACCAACCTACTCTCGTGTTAATATCAAGCACGACTTTTGCTTTCGAAGCCATATTGACGACTACCGAACTATTTCAGTAGTGTAAGTTGATGGATGGTTGGTTCCTCAGTTTAGGGGCTGCGACAACGCGGTCATGTAGTCCCGTGTACTTTGGGTGTGTGTAATTTTTTTTCTTCCGTGTAGCCTCCTGAGAGGCCTAGTGCAGGTCTTTCTAGTCGACGCCCGTGGGCGACCTGCGCGTTGGGTGTGTGTAGAATATGCCTGATAACCGGTGTTAATTGTGATGACTGTAAGTTGAGAAGAGCTCAGTTAAAATCTGAATTCAAAGCTGATTGGCAAGGGCCGAGACAAAGACAGGCGTTTGTTGATTGACAGTTCATTAACGCGAGCATTCTTTTTTCGGTGAGCTTCTTTTCGTTCTTCGGTCCACTTCTTGCCGGTTATCAATATGGATTTTGGGTGAAAACTCTGCATTTCCCCAAGTTTTATCTTCAAAGGGTCACGTTCCAAGATGTCATCATGTGATATCCCCAGTTTTTGTGGGTCTTTTTCCGCCTCTGTAAACCAGATCCCTTTGGTTTTCTTTCCCACGAAGTAGGCACCGATTCGGTTGGACAATCTTTCGGAGACATTCGTGTTAAATGGCCATAAAAGGAGTCTTCTTTGCGTATTATTATTAATATTATTATTATCAACGGCTAATTGCCTGTTGCCTGCTCCCCAAGCATTTCCAAATGCTGTTTAAATCCATTTTTGAAGTTTTTTGGGCAAATTGTGTATTAAGTTATCAAATTACTGATTTACAATCAACTTACTCCTAATTCAAAAAGGTTTAGGGGTATATAAAATAAAATAATATGTCACAAGGTTGTAAAATTTTTATTTTTACAAAAAACCGAATTCTTAACATCAAAGTACAGTATGTAAAAAATGAAAATCAATATATCGTCAAACTGACCATCAAATCAAATAGTAGCCTAATGCTCCTAATGTGATGAATGGTGTTCCGTACTCAGAATATTAATTATAGAGGGGTTAAATCCAAAAGACAACTTTATTTCTAGTGGGCGTTTTCCAACATATTTTTAAAACAACTCCAAGAAAAAATTATTGCCTCACGACAGGCAATTGTCTTTTTTTGTTCTAAAAAGAAAGGCTGTGCCGGGACTCTGATGATACCAATCTGTACAAGAAGTTCCGTGAAGAACTATACAGCCTACTTTTCATGCCAATGATTATTCTACAGTATATGAACTTATCTAGAATAATGACGAAATTAAGTTGGTAATATCGAAATATCAAATTAGTTCAAAATATACCTGGTATAATGTAGCCTAATAGAGCACTACAGTTGGCAGCCCTGGTGACTGAATATATTCTTAGTCCCATCTCTTAAGGTACAGAATACAAAATTAGGTTGAAGTCCAATGGACGTTACATGCAGTTAGACACTGGATCTATCAGCACGCGTAAAAGCATGTTGCCAACAATACCATGCGTGTGCTGGTCAGAAATAATCTGAAATATTATGATATCTTGTTGTGCCAATTTTGGATGAAATCCATTTGTTAGTATAGAAGTTACATGTATTTTAAAATTGGACATATCAGCAGGCATATAATCATGTTGGCAGCACTGCCTTGTATTAATTACTCGAAATTAATCTACAATGTCAGGTGCTATACGTGTGCAAAGTATAGAGCTGTTGGCTTGCATACTTTCTGATATATTGATATTAGGGTAAAAAAAATTAGACAGCTTTTATTAACATTTGGTAGCCCTGATTGCTCTTAACAATACTTACAGTCATATCTATTATGGTACACATAGCACATACGAAATTTGGTTGAAATCCAACTGATAGTATAGAAGTTACATGTATTTAAAAATTGGTACTATCAGCAGGCTTATAATCATGTTGGTAGAACTGACATATATAAGTTACTCCAAATTAATCTAAAATGTCAGAATATACGTGTGCATAGTTTAAAGCTGTTGGCATGCATACTTTCTGATATATTGGTATTTGGATAAAAAATAGAGAGAGCAATTATTAACAGTTGGCAGCCCTGGTGGCTCTTTAGAATACGCTCAATCCTATCTGTTTATGTACAGATATTACATACAAAATTTGGTTGAAATCCAATTGATAGTGTAGATGTTATATGCATTTAAACATTGGACCTATCAGAAGGCTTAAAATTATTTTGGCAACACTGCCATTATTGGCCTCCTGGAAATTAAACTGAAATAGTATTATCTGCATGTGTACCAATTTTGGAATAGCTCCCATGCATACCTTGTGAGATATCCAACACGGAGTTCAAATTTCTAGTGCGTTTTTCAGCAGTTGGTAGCACTGACATCATTTTCAAATATGGTCGTGAGATATTCCGGATGGGCAGATGACCTCGTAGTTCCTCCCCTTAAAACAACAATAACTAACTAACTAGATATTCCGGTGCACATCTTTACTCATACTAAATTTGGTTTTGATTGCTGCAGCCGTTTAGGAGTTGATAGGGGGTGGACACACACACAGCCAGACAGACAGACAGACAGACAGACAGACAGAAGGACAGACAGACAGACAGACAGACACACATTTTCCTGGATCGATCTCATAAGTCTACTTTTTCCTCATTTTTGCAAAATGTGAAAAGTAGGCTAATAAAATACAAACATAGGCTACCATAGAAATCAAATGTTTCCTAACACATGGCATTGCTTATTGATGTGCATCTTTCCACTCGGTAGGTGGACATTTTTAGCCTACTTTTCACATTTTGTAAAAATGAGGAAAAAGTAGACTTATGAGATCGGGCAAATGTGTGTCTGTCTGTCTGCCCTTCTGTCTGTCTGTCTATCTGGCTGTGTGTGTCCCCCCCTATCAACTCCTAAACGGCTGGAGCAATCGAAACAAAATTTGGTAGGAGTAAAGATCAATACCTGAATATCTCACTGCCATATTTGAAAATGATGTCAGTGCTACCAACTGCTGAAAAATCGCAATTGAAATTCTTTAAATACATGTAACTTCCATACTATCATTTGGATTTCAACCAAATTTCGTATGTGCTATGTGTATCATAACAGATATGACTATGCGTATTCTTAAGAGCAACCAGGGCTGCCAACTGTTAATGTGTGCTGTCTCTATTTTTGTTACCCTAATATCAATATATCAGAAAGCATGCAAGCCAATAGCTCTAAACTTTGCACACGTATAGTACTTGGCATTCTAGATGAATTTGGAGTAACTAATATACGTCAGTGCTGCCAACATGATTCTAAGCCTGCTGATAGGTCCAATTTTAAAATGCATGTAACTTCTATACTAATTAATGGATTTCATTCAAAATTGGCACAACAATAGATCATATTATTTCAGATTATGTCGGACCAATACATGCATGACATTGTTGCCAACACGATTTTACGCACGCTGTTATATCCAATGTTCAACTGCAAGTAACGTCCATGCTATTCATTGGACTCCAACCAAATTTTGTATTCTATACCTTAAGAGATGGAACTGAGAATATATTCAGTCGCCAGGGCTGCCAACTGTAGTTCTCTATTAGGCTACATTATGCCAGGTATACAGTATTTCGAACTAATTATAATTTCTATATTACCAACTTAATTTCGTCATTATTCTAGATAGACCCATATAGATTGATCATTGGCATGAATCTTAAATTTTAAGAATAGTAGGCTCTGTAGTTCGTCACGGAACTTCTTGTTGTGGGAGTGATTTAGGAAATGGGACGGAAATGGATGAGACGGAAGTGCATGGGACGGAAATGGATGGAACGGAAGTGTATGGGACGGAAACAATGAGCGCGCGTGATGGCGGAGATCGGTACAACGACGTACTGTAGGCCATGTGGCTATGGGGAATGTATATCGCATACAGTTTAGTTCAAGGTTTGGAGACCCGATTTCATATATTCCTACAGTAAATCATCTTCAAGTTGTCGTTCTTTGGTGTGAAAATATTCATTTTATCATATTTGCTGAAAACAGTTACTATTTATTAAATCTTTATACTTTTGCTGTATTCTTATTTAATGTAAGCACTCGATGTACTGTCGGCCATGTGGCTATGCGGAATCTATATCGCATCAACAAACACTCCAAACAACGTAGGAATTCAGTATATTAACGCCGACTACTAACAATAATTAAAACTTCGTTGGTCTAAACATATCACTGGAAGAAACACATTTAATATACCTTTCGCACACCTAATTTTTAATCGCGCCTATACTTGGCAGTGCGCTGACCGGCAAAACGAGGCCATTTTCAATAACATCGCTGGCATGGGTTCACTTTTTTTTTTTTTTTTTTGTCGTGTGGTCTCCTGAGAGGCCGAGTGCAGGTCTTTCTATTCGACGCCCGTGGGCGACCTGCGCGTCGGGATGAGAGATGGAATGGATGAGGATGAATGAAACAGGGCAAGGATGTGGAAGGAATCGGCCGTGGCCTATCAGAAGGTACCGTCCCAGCATTTGCCTGGTGTTGAAAATGGGAAACCACGGAAAACCATTTCAAGGACGGCCGACGGTGGGGCTCGAACCCACGCGTCTACCGAGTCAGCAGAGAGCTTGGCCCCATGACCTAATGCTGCGCTTTAGCCAGCTGAGCCAATGCTGTCGGTATGGGTTCACTGACTGGCCGGTATTGGGTGCAGCTCGCATCAAGTAGGCAGTGGATTGATTCCGCCACGGCAAATAACAATTATGATTCATTACGGTCAGGATTTGGCACTGGAGTTTTACAAGTAGTTTTAATGACCAACAGAGTTCACTGATAACTAGGGATTTGCGCTCACGGGACACACATAGTAGGATAACATGTCACATGTTACACATCATATGCGACTACTGTAAGGTTCGTATAATTTTTGTCAATAGTCTGTCAATATCAGGTTCAATGTTAGAGATGGCAATGCCCATGTTTCCCTCCAATAGTGTATCACTTAAACGGGAACGACACTTGATTTGTTTCATCAAAGAAAACTATTGCTCGCATAAGCAGGTACTTATAGTAGAGCATAAAATATTTATCCGCGGACCGCATAAACTGACTTTGAGGGCCACAAGCGGCCCGCGGGCCACGGGTTGTTCATCCCTGACTAGTCTATGACATTAAAGGATGTTTTGAACATTGAGTTGCTTGCCTAAAGGGATTTTTTTCTTACATTCTCAATGGTGACATCTTCAAGGAAGCGAAGTCTGACGACCATACATGATGTCATATCAAACGAAAGACGATTAGGCAATTCTGTCAACTTTCATGTTTTAGTAATAAATAATATCATATGACCTCGGGTGCCAGGTGCAAGCTTTGTTATTTGACACCCAGAGGGCAGCTTGCATGTCGAATTTCGTTGTTCCTTGAAGCACTATTAAAGTCAAGGAGGTTAGATATCTAAGCTCCTTGACTTTATAGCGCGTTCTAGTAGAGAAATTAGAAACTTTGTGTTGGCGGAAAATTCCGAGATTAATTTTGCCATCATGAACACGGCCTAATTAATTCAAATAGGTTCTTTAACGTGCCAAAGTCGTATGACATGCGTGTTGTCGTTTTTACCGCCTTTCAATAATCACCTACCAAGGCCAGGAGCGAACCTGCAAGCTTGGGGTTAGTAATCCGGCACGATAACCACTCACCCATCGTGGCAAGCATGTTTTGGTAGAAATACTGGATTAGAATGATTGTTTTGGTATCGCTCTGCTTGTTTATAATGTACAATGTGTAAGCTATCAGAATGGATGCAGAAGTTGAGTGGGCAAGAGGCATCTGGAATAATTCCAAGGCAAATCCTGAAATATCAACTTCCGCCGAGAAGTCTATTGAAAGAGTAGACAGAAAATAGAACTTCTGGAATCGCTTGACGACCGAGAAATATCGCACCACACTATCGTTTCGTTTATTGCCTTACGACGTAGCCTATGTAGATTATCAGTGAATTGCATAAGTTCATGGGAGTGAAGATTCAAGGAGAAATAATTTCAACTCTGAGATTTGCTGATGACATCGTAATCTTGGCCGACACGCCTGATGATTTGAATGAGTTTTTGAATGGTATGGACTCCGTCTTAAGTAAATAATTCATGATGAAAATTAATAAATGTAAAACAAAAATATTGGAATGCAGCCGAAATAAATCAGAAACCTCTATGGACATCAAATTGGCAAGTGAAAAGTTGAAGGAAGTAGGAGACTTCTGTTACCTATGAAGCAAAATAACCAGTGATGGACGAAGCAAAGAGGATATAAAAAGTAGGTTGGCTCAGGCAAGGAAAGCATTTCTACAAAAAAGGAATCTGTTGACATCGAATATAGATTTAGGTATTAGGATATCATTTTTGAAAGCCTTTGTCTGGAGCGTGGTGCTCTATGGAAGTGAAACTTGGACTATTGGTGCAGCAGAAAAGAGGAGAATCGAAGCATTTGAAATGTGGTGTTACAGGAAAATGATGACGATCATATGGGTAGATAGGGTTACAAACGAAGAGGTATTAAGACGAGTGGGAGAGGAGAGATGTTTCTGGCGACTGTTAATGAAGAGAAGAGATAGGTTAGTAGGACACATACTAAGACACCCAGGAATAGCAAGCTTAGTTATGGAAGGAAGGGTCGAGGACAAGAACTGTAGCGGTAGACCAAGGTGAGAATATGTTAAACAGATTGGCTCGGATGTAGGGTGTGGTAGCTATGTAGAGATGAAACGATTTGCTCAGGACAGGGAGACATGGAGCGCTGCATCAAACCAGTCAAAAGACTGATGACTCAAACAACAACATGGCACCAAATGAGTTTTGGTTGGTTGGTTCCTCACTTTAGGGGCTGCGACAACAAGCAACACTTTCAAGATCTCACAGCTGGTGAGTCCAGGAGTTGGCGACCCCGAGGGATTCCTGGGCTGGGTCCGATTTCCCCCCCCCCCCCTTTTTCCATTGCCTTTGCCTCCTCTTTCCATTTCCTATCTGCCTTTCATGGCTCTCCTTCTTTTCAAGTCCCTTAACCTCAATCCTCATTCTTAGAGGGTTGAGGGCATTTATTTCCCCTTTCTTTTATTTCCCTTACTCTTCTTTTTTTTCTTGGATAATTCGAGCCTCAAGGGACCAGTAAAAAAAATCGAATTATTCGAATTAAGACTGGAAGCACTCAGATCGGTCCACATCTGAAACTAAAAACAAAAAGTCTAGGACCTTATCGAGTGACTCGAGTTAAACTCAACGACACATATGACGTCAGCAGAGAAGTAATAATAACAATAATAATAATAATGTTATTGGTTTTACGTCCCTTTTAACTACACTGGCTTTTAGAGACGCCGGGATGCCAGAATTTTGCCCCGAAGGGGATCTTTAACGTGCCAGTAAATCTACGGACACGGCTCCCTCGCATTTGCGCACCCTCAAATGCCAGCTGACTGCGCCAGGATACGAACCTGCAACCTCGGGCTCAGCAAGCGACAACGTTACCCCTGAGCCACGCAGCCAGCCAAACAGCAGAGAAGGAGACCATGCTGGACCAAGAATCACATCGTCCAGTGCGGAGTTCATGAGGCCCTGGCCGGGCGGATCTTCTTCATCCGGGTCGGATGAGGATCAGGACGGCCGAATGTGGGAGCCGGATGAGGATCAAGACGGCCGAGTATTGGATCTAGGGGGCGCAGGATTAAACTCAGCGCCATTGTCTGAGAGTAAAAAGAAGAGAAGCAATATTCCGAGTTCCGATGAGCCACGAAACACATTCCTTTAATTCTATATATTGTATTCTAATAAGTTTCTTTGTTTAAATAAATAATTCAGTCCTATATTCGATGTTTGCGAGTGTCATGATCTGGAAAAGGGTAGAGAAAATATTCAAATTTTAAGTTTTCCTCCAAGAACCTTTAAGTTTCAAATGATAAAATAAAACCAAAATGTACTATTCACCTATTTACCGACAGTAGTGGCTACGCTGGCTAACGTGCAGCATTAGGTCATGGGGCCAAGCTCTCTGCTGACTCGGTAGACGCGTGGGTTCGAGCCCCACCGTCGGCCGTCCTTAAAATGGTTTTCCGTGGTTTCCCATTTTCAACACCAGGCAAATGCTGGGACGGTACCTTCTGACAGGCCATGGCGCTTCCTTCCACATCCTTGCCCAGTTTCATTCACCATCATTCATTTCATCTCTCATTAACTCCTCTCATGAGGTTGGCGTCAGGAAGGGCATCCGGCCGTAAAACCATCGCCACAAAGACTTCCATCGCATCTCATCCCCGACCCCGTTGGAAAACGGGCATAATAAGGGGTAGACATACAATACGATTCACCTATTTAACGACAGTAGTAATCTATAGCAATCTAGTTAAGTCTTAGAGAAATCTACTGTTTTTCAAAAATGTTTGAGATTTTTACCTGTTCCTACAATTAAGTCCCTCGGCCATCACAAAAGAATCTAACAAATTTAAGGAACGGAAAACAGAAAACAATCGAGTAGGGGCCGCTTGCCAATGATACAACGTCGTTTTTCGGGAATTCCTGACCCAACTGTTTGGCTTCCGTTCAGCTTTTTACCCGAACATCCAAAATATAATTCGAATTAACAGCGATTTTTTAACATTGATTGTATATAAAATGCCAGGGACCAAGAGAAAATTTCGAATTAAAGAAGATTTTGAATTATAGAAGTTCGAATTACCCACGTTCCACTGTACCAAAAACACTTAATAGTACATTATGCAACGAGCCTATAATGGCAATAATTAAGACAGGAGTATGTTTATAAAACGAGAGTATTCGAGTTTTATAATTTCTGTTTTATGTACTGAACAGAGCGTATGGGACCCAGAGAATGCCTTGTATTTGTCCATGGCCTCCTCGATTATCCCACTATGACGCTAGGAAACGCAGTGAAATTTAAATTAGAAGGCCTTGTAACTCAGCGCAGGTTCGATGCTATCCTTATCTAATTGGTCAAACAACTGTTTCTTCAGCTGTGATTGGTGGAACAAACTGTTTCTTAATGAAAAATATTGTTATAATGACCGTCATTATGATTCAGTTTTCAGACATATAATAGTCAGGATCGAACATAAATGTTTATATTTTATAGACTATGTGTACTGTACCCAATCGTCATCATATGGAACATGTGTTCGTATCCCAGGTAACTCACGGTCATTCGAGGTATGGGACGTTCATGCCCACCATACGATCACATGCTCAGGATTTGAGTCTGTCAGGTGACTACTCTACTTGAAAGAAACAACATATTCCTAAGTATAACATTTAATGATAGAAAATCATGGCAATACAACATAAAACACAAACAAAAGATACTTTACATTTACTACCCACAACGAAAATCAAAGTTATCTGTGAGTCTCTCCTTAAAATTAGTGCTTCACCGCACTCAAGTCTATTCAAAACATCCTATTATTGATACTCTCTGACATTTGCGAGTGTCCATAGTGTTCTTCACGTGGCACAATTTAACAGAACTGGAATATCACAACACAATAAACACAAATTATCTTTAAATGACATTAAATCTGCAATTATTAAACATTTATCCGCTTTACACGGGCATTTACTTTCAGTAACATTAATTCATTATCTTATGCCTTAATTAACAAGTGTCGTGTCGTGCAACTCGTATTCTTTTTTCCCATCAATTTGAAACGCTGAAGTAGTACACTTTCCCTTCCAAAATACACATGGATAGAGATGTTTTATAGCTTCACCATACAACGATTTTCTGGGTCTGGTCAAAACATTATCGTTACAAACGTGTCATGTCATTGAAATTACGCTACCCGTATGAATAAATTAGTGTAAACTGGGCAAAATACACTTTACAAAGATGCCTATATTTATTTGGTGCATTATTCCTCCTCAGAGAATAACTGGGCCAAATATTATCCGATCACAGCATTCCAACATGGTATGTGTGTGGAAATAAAGCATTTAATTCAATTGGCATCATCACATCAATAATATCTTAATTACTTTTCGAAATATAGAGATTCTTCAGTGTCCCACTACGCTTTTAAAATAAAAGGATCAGGTCAACAGACTTCCTTTCCAAGCGGACAATAAATTAGTTTCGGCTGCCTGAGAAAGATGGCCGCCGGTCTAGTGGCCTTCCTGCCACCCCATCTGGCTCCTTGCAAGGTCAAGTTTATTTACTGGTGCAGTTACACTGGAGGTACCCTGAGTGGGTTGTGTCCCTAGTAATTGAGTCATTCTAATTATTTAACACCTACATTTAGAGTATAATGGGCTCAACTCGGCTCCTAATTAATATTCATGGCAGGGGATGGATCACGGATAGCTTTGCCGTTCTGTGGCGACATTAGTGGCTCTGGCGCGCATCTCAAGTGAGTATCAAAGTTCTCTCACTGGTGCAGCTGCCTATAACAAGAGGAAATCGGCGTTTCCTATACGACGAACCATTAGTCTTACCTCTAAGGGCAGATCAATTAATATATGGGCTCACACAAGGTCTCTAATAGTTATCCTTGGTGGCAACAATTCTGCAAACGGTGGATACAGACAGCCTCTGTCCCACTTCGTTGCGAATAATACAAGTATGCTCCAAGGCGATACTATCTCGTAGATATCGAAGATTAGCCGACTAGATTCGCCTAACGCGCAAGCTATGTTTGGATGATCCCCGCAACTTATTGACGTAAATCTCTTGATTCTACGTTACTTGCTCGCTGTACGCGGCTCAAACAATACTTCTTATAGATGACTCAATCATTAAAGCACTCACGTCCTCTCTGCAATTACTCATAAGCCAAAGCTTTATGTAGCTCCCAAAACAAGTATAAATTTACTGGCTTACATGAACTACCTTAATGGTTCTCAAATACAACCCTGTAGAATTTACCATAATAAACATTCATTCAACAATTCAATGACACTGGAAACGTCTAATTATCTCGATATTTTACGTTTCTTTCTTACTGTTTACTATAACACAGTACTCTTACATTAGACATGACACACTTTGCACGTACTCTAGGCCTGACATGCTCATTATTATATTCATTACTGTTACCGACCCCAGATTATTATTATTATTATTATTACTTAACGTTACCGTTACTTTCATCATTGTCTTACGCAGAAATGGCCGTAAACAAATCATCCTCCAAGCCATATTTTACCAAAATACGAGGGATGTGAGCTCGTACATAATGAATGTTAATTCTTAGTCTTAGAGTGATGCTTCGTTGTATGGTGAGCTATTTAATCATATCAAAATATTAAATTTGTACTCACTTTCATTTTTACTGGGTTAGTCCAGCACGCCAGCCACGAGCCTACCATGTTGCTTAGCTTAAGCCATCATGATATCTATCACACGACACATGGTATACACTTCACATATGGTAATCATATTTTTCATCACTGGCTTTTCTCACTTTGACACAATAAATATTATTTTACCATACACATAAACACTTTTAAAAATCACTGGAATATAACTTTATATACAATTCCCGCACTATTTCACACCTGGATCCTTGATTGGACTCCAACTATCGCCTGACCTCAGAGATGCGATGCAGCTAACTCCTGACAACCGCTGGTCTCCATGAAAGTCTATCTTGCGTGTGTGTGTATTTTCGACTCCTGTCACCTACAGTTTATATCTCCTCTACTGCAATTCTGTTCAATCCCATGTCACGACTATTTGTGACGCCTCCCAGGCTCCCGTAACTGTAGTGATCCTGACAATAATGTGTCATTTTTAACTATGACAACACCTCCTGGTATGTTCGTTGTCTATAAACATCCTAAATTATCCCTACGCTGTACTGAATTTATACTCGCGTATGTTATTGGTTAAACGTCTACTGTAGACTAAATCTTACACGATGCATAATTACTGTTGTGAAGCTGTATGATGCGCTTCCATTGTTCTCCATTAATACATTTGAGCGTCGATACTTTATAAATTCGCGCACTTTCTTGCGTGATCTGGCAGCGTGTTAGTTCACGTGTTGAGTCAAGACGAACTGAAGACGAACTAACTTCCCTGCGAAGCTTCCCCTATATAAGGCTTTCTTGTGAAACATAGTCCACTGGACATTCAGGACCGACTCCCTTCTTGAAATAATACATTTCCAGACAAAGTGAAGTATAACTCTCGTTTGTCTAGGTGTGGAGGTCCCAAAATCACTCGCGTGCAAGCGATCGCTTCGGCCAATTAATTACAATTAATTGCCTTCTTCCATGGCGTCATGACGCTATCCTGGTAATTCCCCCTCTGCTGATATCCAAAACCTTCCTCCCTCTGTGCAGAGGCTCGTTTATAGATGTAGGCTTTAATTTAGGCGTGAGAACACTCCTAAATTATCTTTCCTAGAATATATTCACCTGGGTGTAAGTTTTATTTCATTTTAATGATCCAATTGGCTGTAATCAATTAATTTCTGTGGGCGACTGCCCCCTCTCCACTCTTATGCCTTGTGAGACAGTGGATCCCAGAGTCATTAATCTTGAGCTGTTCCTGCGGTCCAGACGAAAATTAGTTCCTTGGCGTCACCTAAAAACGCACCTTCGCTAACTACGATTTGTCAACTGTCAAGCTGGTTTGCTTTCTAGCATTCAGGCTTCTAAAACGTACATGGGCTTTGTATTTTCTTGTAAAGATCCACCTTAAAAGCTATGATATTCCCGTTCTAGCCGTGAAATCCTGCTATTATGATTATATGCTGATATAACTCATTGCTCTTCGGGTTCCCTGTAGCTGTTCCCCCTCAGAGATCAATGATTCGATTCTGGGCAGAATCATGGGCCTGGTCTTCTTTGATAAGACCCGAGTTCGATGCCAGTCTGCCGTGTCTAATTGGGCACATCTTTCCCTCGCTAAGCTCGGAAAATTCATTTTACAAGTGAATTCTTTCGGGCCTCCAGATGGCATCGACTCCGTACAGTGTTTACTTTAAGCGGTCAGTGCTCCCGGGCAATGGGATGTCTCATTCCCCCACTCCACTACGTCTACCGTCTCGTATTTTCTTGTTCTGCGCTCTTAGCTGTTCATTCATTTCTTGGAGCTCTACTGCTGCTTCCCACAACTGGTTGTAAAGCTCTTCTAACTGACAGCTGCATTCAACCCTCGTCTCCCTTGGGTCTACGAGCTGGCTGTCTCGTTTTCTTTCTCTGTGGCGTGGGCTTTTCTGAAGACTCCCTGCGTGCATATATAATGACTCCCTGTCCATTTGGGTGTGAATGGCTTGCTCTTCTAGGGTTTCATATTCCTCTGGCGGACTATATAATTTTTAGTTAGCAGCGTTTACTACAACTTCTCTGCCTGTTTCTTCATCTTTGATTCTGTAGGCATTATTTTGCAAGTCCCTTATAATCAGGTAGGGTTTATGAACCTTACATTGACTTTCGGGTATCTCTTCTCCCCGAGTCATAATTGGCTGGTTTTTCTTATGGCTCCATTTCTTGTGGAGTTCTGCTGTCTGTCTTCGCGCTGCTGTAGTTCCAGACTCTTGGCTCCGTCATAATCCTTATAGATGTCGGGTGACCTTCTATTTTTAATCTCTTCATCCCAATGCACTTGCGATTTTCTGTTGTCGTCTCCACGCTCCTCCATATATCTTAGTGATGCGTGATGACGTTCTTCTGCTTCTTAGTCGAACCCGCGACTCTGTTCTTGGGATCTCCATTCTCGGTTATTCCCATTTCGGCCATAATTTCTCCTGCTATCAGGCAGTTGGTTTCTTGTATCGCGCTGATTCCAGGTTTTTCTTTCTCGGTATCCGCGGTTCGATCTTCCTCTGTATGCTGGCCTCCAATTCTGGTTCTCCCTTTCTTCTCGTTGCCAGTCTGGCTTCTCAGTTTCTGTGCTAGTAGACTTACTTTTAGTCTGCACCCTAGTCGGTACAATTGGTGCACTAGTCATGTGGACTTGTTCCGTGTTCCGACTCTGCCTTGTGTGCTGCGCTGTGGTGAGATCGAGCTGTCTCAGCACTTCCTCCATTTCAATCGCTGTTTTGGCGTTTGCCGAGATTAATAGTCGTTGTACTTCGAATGGTAATTGCTTGGCTATCCCTATACACAGATCCGCCTCTCTAGGGGCCTCGTCAAGCTCCTTAAAACGGCATAATTGTGCTATGAAGAATTCAGCATATTTCGTTGGAACTATAGCGTCTGGAGTACAAGTCCAATCTGAGATTCTGCTGTATATTTGCGTCCCAGTACCTGCTTAAAATGCCTGGCGAAATTCTTCAACGGTGTCAAACGTGTAACGAGAACTTCTGAACCATAAGACGCATTCACCCTCAGTCAGTGTTTCGATAGCTCTTCATCTTCGCTCTGGCGGTACCTTTGCTTCATTCAAGTACTCGGAAACCTCTTTGAGCCAGTATTTGGGTGTCATACTTGAGTTACTCCCAGAATATTTTCTCGGTTTCTCGTCACTAGCCCTCACAATAGTGACTATCTGATTTTGTACAGCATTTTCATGCGGTGTGGACATAGCAACTGGTATACCAGGCGTGGTATACGGGCTGTCACTTGGCATGGCTGTATTCTTCGGAGTGGGCTGTACCTCTGTATCTGCCCATCTATTTCTCCTATTTTCATCTATGCTTCCTTCATTAGATCTCGGATTTCGCAATATGGACTCCTCATGTGCGATCATTCTAGTTTCCATTTGGCTGTGCCTATTTTCCGCTCTTTCTAAAGGAGCTAATACCTTCGTTCCATTTTTTCCAAGTGATCCCGGTTTTTCTCTGCCATAGAAAAGACTTTCTCCTTGTCATCTTTAAGGCTCTCTTTCATATGGGAAACTTCCCCCGCTAGACTTTGCCTTACCTCGACAAGCGTTTTATCGCTGGCTTCAATTTACAAGCCCTCTCGAAGTTTCAATTCTTCTCGTAATCCTGTAACCTCTTTCTGGATGTGACCATGCATACTGGAGATTTCGGTACTTATTTTGGTAATTTCTCCATGGTCCTCATCTTGCCTTTTATGAATGAGTGCTAGATCATTTTGAGTTTGTTCTAACTCTTTTTGAACCTTTCCAACCTGCGTTTTCATGTTTGAGATTATTCCCTTATCTTCTTTAGCGGAAGTTTTTTTTTCCACTGATCTCCTTGCATTGGTCAAGGATATTCTGATTTTGTTTCTTAATGCTTCGTCTACAGCTTTTGCGTAGCCTGCCATACGATTACTCCATTTTTCGTCGCTGTCTTCAAGCCTTTGATCCACGGTCTGAGTGAACGTATTAAATTGCTTTTGCTGTCGCTTAGTATTCGCTTCGTTCTGCTTTTGAATACCATTAAGCTCTACGGACATATTGTTTAATCTATCATTAATGTCACGTTGCGATTCTCTGCACGCTTGCAGATTACTCTCGAGTTTGACCTCTATTGACTCAAAGCGTTTGTCGTTATTTGCTTGCATCTCTGAAACCACGCTAACAATATTTTTAGTTACCTCTTGCTTAATATATTCTTTAACATCATCAATTTTTTATTGACCTCTAATAAATTTGAATCTAATCTTTGACTGACCTCTAACTGGTTATTTTCTAACTGAGTGTTTACCGTGGCCAACATCTGGCTTACCTCAGTTTGATTGGTCTCTAATCTAGTGTTCATTTCAGTTTGATTAGTCTCTAACTGAGTATTAACTGTAGCCAACATCTGGCTCATTTCATTTTGATTAGCATCCAAACTACCCGTTATTTCATCTTGAAATGCTTTAGCATCTTCCCTACTCTTGGCATGAGTAGCATCAAAATGTTCCTTTAACTCCGCGATACACTTAAGTACCCCCTCAGTACCAGCCATCCTATATTTCATATCTTGAGATATAGGCAGGCCGTAGCTGTGCATGCTGGCGCGTTATATTGGGAAAAAGAATTCCGATATCGCGACAACAACAACATTCATTTTACACAGTGCTGTAACCACCTATGGAATGGGTTTAGACCCTCGTACCCGTCTGTATATTCACTCGTCTGACAACAGTGTCTAATGTCTGAGTATCACCTAAAAAGACTCAAAATCGCTCAAACACAGTTTGAGGAAAAATATACTATTATGGTTTTCCCCCATGGAAACCATACTATTATTATGGGGTTTTCTGAATCCCATAAGCCACCACGTGTCTGGGCGCCATGATAAACATAAAGGGAGACATGCTCTATGGTAAATAAAAGGTACATGCACACCTATGGTGACCTGTATTTTAAACTGGCCCCACGTATCAGCGTCATGATAACTATAAGTAGGTGGGGGCTCAATGCTAACAGGTTACATTTAAGCATGTCTTATGGAGGATTATCAACATTTATTTTAACGTGAAGACTCATTAACAATGGGACGCGGCCTTTCCCTAATATATCCTAATTTTTCTGCTATACGTGCCTCTACCATTAATATCTTGGCCGACATTTAGTAGTACCTGTGACTCAATCCTAGTACAATAACATGTCCTCCATGTACCCAGTCGTCATCATATGGAACATGTGTTCGTATCCCAGCTAACTCACGGTCTTTCGAGGTATGGGACGTTCATGCCCACCATACGATCACATGATCAGGATTTGAATCTGTCAGGTGACTACTCTACTTGAAAGAAACAACATATTCCTAAGTATAACATTTAATGATAGAAAATCATGGCAATACAACATAAAACACAAACAAAAGATACTTTACATTTACTTCCCACAACGAAAATCAAAGTTATCTGTGAGTCTCTCCTTAAAATCAGTGCTTCACCGCACTCAAGTCTATTCAAAACATCCTATTATTGATACTCTCTGACATTTGCGAGTGTCCATAGTGTTCTTCACGTGGCACAATTTAACACAACTGGAATATCACAACACAATAAACACAAATTATCTTTAAATGACATTAAATCTGCAATTATTAAACATTTATCCGTTTTACACGTGCATTTACTTTCAGTAACATTAATTCATTATCTTATGCCTTAATTAACAAGTGTTGAGTCGTGCAACTCGTATTCTTTTTTCCCATCAATTTGAAACGCTGAAGTAGTACACTTTCCCTTCCAAAATACACATGGATAGAGATGTTTTATAGCTTCACCATACAACGATTTTCTGGGTCTGGTCAAAACATTATCGTTACAAACGTGTCATGTCATTGAAATTACGCTACCCGTATGAATAAATTAGTGTAAACTGGGCAAAATACACTTTACAAAGATGCCTATATTTATTTGGTGCATTATTCCTCCTCAGAGAATAACTGGGCCAAATATTATCCGATCACAGCATTCCAACATGGTATGTGTGTGGAAATAAAGCATTTAATTCAATTGGCATCATCACATCAATCATATCTTAATTACTTTTCGAAATATAGAGATTCTTCAATGTCCCACTACGCTTTTAAAATAAAAGGATCAGGTCAACAGACTTCCTTTCCAAGCGGACAATAAATTAGTTTCGGCTGCCTGAGAAAGATGGCCACCGGTCTAGTGGTCTTCCTGCCACCCCATCTGGCTCCTTGCAAGGTCAAGTTTATTTACTGGTGCAGTTACACTGGAGGTACCCTGAGTGGGTTGTGTCCCTAGTAATTGAGTCATTCTAATTATTTAACACCTACATTTAGAGTATAATGGGCTCAACTCGGCTCCTAATTAATATTCATGGCAGGGGATGGATCACGGATAGCTTTGCCGTTCTGTGGCGACATTAGTGGCTCTGTCGCGCATCTCATGTGAGTATCAAAGTTCTCTCACTGGTGCAGCTGCCTATAACAAGAGGAAATCGGCGTTTCCTATACGACGAACCATTAGTCTTACCTCTAAGGGCAGATCAATTAATATATGGGCTCACACAAGGTCTCTATTAGTTATCCTTGGTGGCAACAATTCTGCAAACGGTGGATACAGACAGCCTCTGTCCCACTTCGTTGCGAATAATACAAGTATGCTCCAAGGCGATACTATCTCGTAGATATCGAAGATTAGCCGACTAGATTCGCCTAACGCGCAAGCTATGTTTGGATGATCCCCGCAACTTATTGACGTAAATCTCTTGATTCTACGTTACTTGCTCGCTGTACGCGGCTCAAACAATACTTCTTATAGATGACTCAATCATTAAAGCACTCACGTCCTCTCTGCAATTACTCATAAGCCAAAGCTTTATGTAGCTCCCAAAACAAGTATAAATTTACTGGCTTACATGAACTACCTTAATGGTTCTCAAATACAACCCTGTAGAATTTACCATAATAAACATTCATTCAACAATTCAATGACACTGAAAACGTCTAATTATCTCGATATTTTACGTTTCTTTCTTACTGTTTACTATAACACAGTACTCTTACGTTAGACATGACACACTTTGCACGTACTCTAGGCCTGACATGCCCATTATTTTATTCATTACTGTTACCGACCCCAGATTATTATTATTATTATTACTTAACGTTACCGTTACTTTCATCATTGTCTTACGCCGAAATGGCCGTAAACAAATCATCCTCCAAGCCATATTTTACCAAAATACGAGGGATGTGAGCTCGTACATAATGAATGTTAATTCTTAGTCTTAGAGTGATGCTTCGTTGTATGGTGAGCTATTTAATCATATCAACATATTAAATTTGTACTCACTTTCATTTTTACTGGGTTAGTCCAGCACGCCAGCCACGAGCCTACCATGATGCTTAGCTTAAGCCATCATGATATCTATCACACGACACATGGTATACACTTCACATATGGTAATCATATTTTTCATCACTGGCTTTTCTCACTTTGACACAATACATATTATTTACCATACACATAAACACTTTTAAAAATCACTGGAATATAACTTTATATACAATTCTAGCACTATTTCACACATGGATCCTTGATTGGACTCCAACTATCGCCTGACCTCAGAGATGCGATCCAGCTAACTCCTGACAACCGCTGGTCTCCATGAAAGTCTATCTTGCGTGTGTGTGTATTTTTGACTCCTGTCACCTACAGTTTATATCTCCTCTACTGCAATTCTGTTCAATCCTATGTCACGACTATTTGTGACGCCTCCCAGGCTCCCGTAACTGTAGTGATCCTGACAATAATGTGTCATTTTTAACTATGACAACACCTCCTGGTATGTTCGTTGTCTATAAACATCCTAAATTATCCCTACGCTGTACTGAATTTATACTCGCGTATGTTATTGGTTAAACGTCTGCTGTAGACTAAATCTTACACGATGCATAATTACTGTTGTGAAGCTGCATGATGCGCTTCCATTGTTCTCCATTTATACATTTGAGCGTCGATACTTTATAAATTCGCGCACTTTCTTGCGTGATCTGGCAGCGTGTTAGTTCACGTGTTGAGTCAAGACGAACTGAAGACGAACTAACTTCCCTGCGAAGCTTCCCCTATATAAGGCTTTCTTGTGAAACATAGTCCACTGGACATTCAGGACCGACTCCCTTCTTGAAATAATACATTTCCAGACAAAGTGAAGTATAACTCTCGTTTGTCTAGGTGCGGAGGTCCCAAAATCACTCGCGTGCAAGCGATCGCTTCGGCCAATTAATTACAATTAATTGCCTTCTTCCATGGCGTCATGACGCTATCCTGGTAATTCCCCCTCTGCTGATATCCAAAACCTTCATCCCTCTGTGCAGAGGCTCGTTTATAGATGTAGGCTTTAATTTAGGCGTGAGAACACTCCTAAATTATCTTTCCTAGAATATATTCACCTGGGTGTGAGTTTTATTTCATTTCAATGCTCCAATGTATGTATGTATGTAACATGTGTTACTGCAGAAATACTGTATGTGGATGGGTTTAATTTAAACCAAAGTTGGAGAAACGAGTGGTCAACAAAAACAGCGGGGACAAGTACCCATTCTCTTGATCCTACAAAGGAACTGAAAGGTTCTGACCTCCCAAGGAAACTGTGGTGCCGTCTTAACAGATTCAGAACCGGCCATGGCTGCTGTAAATTCTTTCAACACAGATGGGGCTGGATCAATTCAGCAATGTGCGACTGTGATCAAGAGGAGCAGACAATGGATCATCTGCTCCGACGCTGCCCTCTGTTCTCGTTCCCTGGGAACCCTGCTGAACTCTTTCATGTCACTCCGAATGTCATAACTTGGTTGCAGAATGTGGATAATGTTGTATAATGTAAATTTTGTATATAATTCACCATACGATTAAAAAAATAAATTGGCTGTAATCAATTAATTTCTGTGGGCGACTGCCCCCTCTCCACTCTTATGCCTTGTGAGACGGTGGATCCCAGAGTCATTAATCTTGAGCTGTTCCTGCGGCCCAGACGAAAATTAGTTCCTTGGCGTTACCTAAAAACACTCCTTCGCTAACTACGATTTGTCAACTGTCAAGCTGGTTTGCTTTCTAGCATTCAGGCTTCTAAAACGACCATGGGCTTTGTATTTTCTTGCAAAGATCCACCTTAAAAGCTATGATATTCCCGTTCTAGCCGTGAAATCCTGCTATTATGATTATATGCAGATATAACTCATTGCTCTTCAGATTCCCTGTAGCTGTTCCCCCTCAGAGATCAATGATTCGATTCTGGGCAGAATCATGGGCCTGGTCTTCTTTGATAAGACCCGAGTTCGATGCCAGTCTGCCGTGTCTAATTGGGCACAGTACATGTTTCAAAACACGTTGGTTTCTTCATCAGAACTTAAGAAAAATTAAGAAAAAACATTAATAATCCTTTGAAAATATCTATTATCTCTTTACAAAATTGTAAGGATATCCATTTCTTAGTTTAAGTCTCCTTAGGATAAGTTCTCTTAATGTGCTGATGAAGAAACCAATGTGTTTCGAACATGTACACATAGTCTATAAAATATAGACATTTAAGTGCTTTAGTATTGATTTGGCGAATATATAACATAAGTGTTTTTATGTTAGACCCTGACTATTATATGTCAGAAAACTGTACTATAATGAGGCTCATTATAACACTATTTTTAATTATGAAACAGTTTCTCCCACCAATCAGAGCTCAAGAAACAGTTGTTTGACCAATGAGAAAATGATAGCCTCGCACCTGCACTGAGTTCCACGGCTTTCTAATTTAAATTTCACGGCGTGGCCTAGTGTCATAGTGGGGTAATCGAGGAGGTCATGGTTAAATACAAGGTATTCTCTGCGTATCATGCGGTCTGTTCAGTACATAAATCTGGCGAAATGTCGACAGATATTTATGAATATTTTTGTTCGAACATAAAATAGTTATAATAATTATCGTCGAACATAAACAGTCGTATGCAACTCGCCTATAATTATTGTAATTAAGACACTCGTATGGAAATTATAAAACTCGCATACCCTCGTTTTATAAACATACTCGTGTCTTAATTATTGCCATTATGGGCTCGTTGCATAATGTACTATTAATTATTCAAGCAATACGGATTTACACAATTTGCTATTATGGCAAATATTATTGCTTTTTATGATCATCCAAACCATTAGTGGCCGATAACGTAGATGTCCGGCCCCTCAAAACAACAATTATCATCATCATCATGCTTCATTAATAGAAACAGAACAAGTAACACTCTAATCACGTTAATGTTACTCACCTAACATCCTTAACGTCATAATCCCACCCACCAATTTTGAGATTAGCATTGTGTGATCTCTCGTTCTCTCTTTCTGAATAATAAACTCTGTTAGATCGTAAAACATGAAAGAACAGGCCTTTGCTGCTGACGTGTGCATGACGTCAAAGGGGTTGTGGTTCTCATGTGACGACGGAAAATATACAGCAGGTAAGTAAATCATTATTCTGACGCTTCCATCACGTGAACGCGCCTGAGTGTGCTGAGCGAGGCAACACTTCCTTTACTTCTGCTCGACGGGTTGCATATACTTAACGGGGTTTAGGTGTTCGGCATGTACAATAGCCTGTTATTGTATGTCATGCGTAAATCTGACGCACAGAAATACCTCCTAATGTATTCTGGTAGAAGAAAAAAATAAAGTTGTTTGACCCTTCAGCATAAAATGGAATATAACAATATTTTGACGTTAATTATTCCTAGTTGATTGACTATCGACAGCGTGAGCTCAGCTTGCTAAGACGCAATGTTAGGCTAAGTAATTCGACTTAACCCTTCGGACTCGAATTTCTTTCGCTGATCAAGCTCCCAGTTCATTATTTTCCTGAAATGTTCTTAAGATGCCTTTTGTGTCCCATCCAATATATCTTTCAATGTTTCATTCGTTAAATATCTATCGATGGAGGAGATGGGGGTTGGAAACCTGAAGTCAAAGTATGCGGGAACTTCATAAAATCAGCGGGAGGAAGCTTGCAGGTTACCCAGTCAGAGCTGTTATTGTCTGATGAACCAGAGACTTTTTCATCTTCAAACTCACTGGATATTTCTGAAGCAACTGATACTCACTTCCTAAATCAAGCTCGCAAACACAATCATCTTCACTTCAATCACAATACTGGGACAGCTCTCCTACTTTATTTGCCTGCGGCCATTTTTGCGCCATTTGGCTATAAACACAGTGTTCTATATGGGTTCTGCGGATTGCCAGCCTAAAGTATCCTAAAATTATGTTCAGAAGACCATGAATTCTCTAAATTCTATGTAGATATTGTCCGAGATTAGCTATCTGGCGTTAAAACTAGCTAATCTTGCAGTAAACATGATGTAGGAACGCTTCCTATATGAGTGCAACAGGAAATTTTGATCTCGGAACATTTCTGACATATGAGCTTAAAAGGTTAAACATTGGACAATACTGTATAGGTTGGTTATCGTCAAGGTGGCAGAGGCGATATGGGAATTGATAAGGGTGGTGGTGGGGAAGGGGGGATAGGGGGAGGGGGAGGGAATAGACAGACAGACAAACAATTGGCCCGTGTAAAACTCAGACATCTACTTTCATTCTCATATGGACTTTTTTTTTGTCCGCCTCAAGGCGCACTTTTGGCTGTCACCCACCTGACGTTCAGGTTCGATATCTGGCTCTGTTATGAAATGTAATTCTAGTCTGAGGGCTGAAAACGGGTACGCTCAGCCTCGTGAGGAAAACCTGCGAAGAGGAGCATTCAATTCCCACCTCACCCATCTTGGATGTGATTTTCCCTGGTTTTTCCACTCCTAGTTCAGGCAAATGCCAGTATGGATCTTAAGTTAAGGGCACGGACACTTCCTTCCAAATTCATAGCCTCAGTTACAAATACACACTTTACTAAAGACACCTGAGTAATAGATGTTATCATACTGTGCCCATTTCAACAATGAAATATGCAAATCACAGTTTGCCAGCAGTGCTCAATCGGGAGTATCGGGGTTCATGGTTTGTTCTCCCACTCTGTGACTTACACACTTTGGATTAAGCATAGGATACACTTCCAAAAATAAACAAAATCAAATCCTACTATCAAAACATTTAATTATCCCAAATATGGCGCTACAAAAATTGAACAAATGAAAATACTGATACTACACTTCACACTTGTCCAAAATTGAACAAGGAATTCAAATTAAACAATTACAAAATAATAATGACTGGTTTTCCAAAAACCAACAAAACTTCAACTAAGTTTCACTCCCATATGGTGTCAATTCAAAATCTTCAAAATAACGAGCTCCAAATGGCTCGGTAAAGTTTACATACACTGTGTTAGCAAATACACATCAATTAATATTTACATGAGTTTATCTGGTTTTTATCATAATATCAAAGTATGGCTAATCATTAATTAATTTTGGGCTCTCACAATGTTCATCTGTTACCATCACTCTCTCTCAAGCTACCAACTCACTACCATGATTGGAAAAATTTGCGTATTCCTGAGCTATAGAAAACTACTGAGCAAGTCAAGATGAGATTACTCTCAGAACCTTAATGTTCTCATAAAAACTCGTGAATCACTAAATCATTAAATTATAAAGTTAGGGATTTATCATTTTGTCTTCCCAGACAATTACATTTTAAGAAAGCAACGATCTGAACTCTGCAAGCGATAATAATGAATGTAAAGGGACCTCGGTTCAAATACCGGGTCGTTAAAACAATCGTAAACACTTCCGTGTGTTGTGACTCAGACAGCGCGTTCCCCAACCTACCTCAATACAAGAGGGTAAGGGTCTGTCTTAACTACTTGGCTTGATTTATTGCATGGAGAGAAGAGCCCACAGTCTCGCTTTCACAAGGGACTGGTTACTCAGCTTTTACACACAGCTGTTTCAAATGCATTTCTCTGAATGACAAGGCTTACGATACAAAATAACCACAAAACAACTATTAGGTTTCTACAGACCTATTCTTTTAGCTTCGGTAAAGTATAATTATGAAGTGTCCTCATTAGCGGGTAAGCAAATTCAATAATACAACCAATATTAGGAGGCTTCAACACGGACGACTCTGAGTTCGATCCTTTAAAATGCGTCGGGAGCAATATCCCAACCTGTGAGGACTTACAACATTAGCGACTTAAGGAAGGCCTAGCCCAATACCAGCGCTCATAATACAACATAAATTGCACCCTTTTCAACATACAACATACAATGCCTCGTGATCACTATCACAACTTTTGAGGACTTACAACAGCTCATCACCGCAACTAACTCTCCCTCATAATTACTTTTACCGAGCATTTCAACGCATTCCTAGCGTGACAAATTACTTCAATGCGCGACATGGTGCTCATACATGAATTAGCCAAGTTGCCTTCAAAGAACAAAATAAATTCAAATCAACGTTTGATCTACGTCTCAAAATATATATTACTCAGCCTCCATTAACAATACTTATTTTTACCATAAAGAACATGTATTCACAACATTTATTAATTCATCTAAAGGAGCTCTGAAGCTACCACTTTTCAATATAAAATTCATCACAATATTCATTTATATAATAATAATTATTATTATTATTACGCTTGCTTTACCATATTTATACCATTTGCCATTTAACTGATTTTTCACTGAATATTTACCACAAGGAGTTCATTAACATTTCACATATTTATTATATTTCTATCAAATTAATTGTTCAGATCGCGCAATCTTTATTTCACCTGTTATCAAACATCCCTACTTCCACTCATGATGATTATACGCAAATCTTCCCAAAACTCATAATAATGAAATTGTTACTCGCATGACTGTATGTTCCTGGACCGAATTCTCCAACGATGGAACATTTTCACCCACCACTTTCTTCTTAAGCCATATCCATGGTTGTTTTTACACTCAATAACACTTTCTTAACAACGCATAAAATATATACCCTAATCACTTTGAATACAAGGAATACCATTTTGTATTCGTTTTCACTTAAACACAGTACAATTTCACTAAAAATATTTTACACTAAAAAATGTCACTATATTTACATTACATAAAATTTTTATCACTCTGGCGTTAATTATTCGCCTTACACGCGTGATTTCTTTTCTTTTCCCGTTTCCAAGGGTTGCACTATATGCACGTCGGCTTCCTACTCTGAAGAGATGATTGAAAGTCTCGATCGAACTAACCTCACTGGAACGGCTGATCTTCTAATTCTGGGTTTGACTATCGGCTTCTTTAACTTTACTGCACGATGTCGTATCTTGCTAGACGCTAACTTGTTCGTCTAATGAAAGTCTGTCACTGATATATTACCTTTATGATCGCTCGAACTTGTATAACGGCGACCTAGTAATTTCCTTGTATTACTTTCTGTTACTTTGATTCCTGGCTTAATGGAGTACTCCCAATGTCTGACTGTTCATTTGTCCTCCTAGACAAAGCCTGGAACTTCGATTCCTAATTTTTATCGTACTTCGCTCTAGCCCCCTCGGTTCAGGAAAACGTGAAACAGTACCCCGCTCTCTGGCGTCTCTGGTAAACTGAATAATTGTTGGTTGATCCAGCACGGCCTCTCCCCGAGGTCCGCTCAGACTGAATGTATTGTGACACAGCGACGCCCCCTCGGGCTGTCTGAAACTGCATGTGCTGTGATGCAGCACCTCCGTACGAGGTCTGTTGTAAACTGCATTTGATGGTTGAAACAGAACCATGCGCTCCCGCGCCCTTGGTAAACTGAATGATACTTGTTGATACAGCCGGACGCCCCCCTCTCGGGCTCTCGGAATAACTGCCTTTAACGATGATTGTGACACAGTGTCACGCCTGTGGGCTGACAATAACTGCATTTGATGGTTGAAACAGAACCATGCGCTCCCGCGCCCTTGGTAAACTGAATGCTCTTCCTGGCACATCCATGGTTTATATCCAATTCTGCTGCAAAAAGATCAAATCCGCTTCTTCTCCAGCACTAACTTCTGAAATAATTGTCGTATAATTTTGAAAAATATATCTCTTGGAAGCTCTTGTTTTAAACGTAAAGTGGTTTCTTTGATCATGAAAATCGATCACATAATTCCAAGATATTAAATAATTTGGCTCCTCAGATATGTGGGTGGTGAGGTGATTTTTTACCTCTCTCCCATGTCTGGGCTCGGGGAATAACTAACTACGCCATGTCACGTCTGCAGTTCTATCTTGTGCAAATATTATAAACTTTTTCCCCACACAAAAATCTCTTTTCCAGAATGATCAACAATGATGTGTTCATTTCATTAATTAAATGCTTGCAAATGGCTTAATTTTAATTATTTCTCTTCTTGCGTCATTGCAAGGTTGTCATTTTATAGCTGAGTAAGGTCTATTTCCAAAACTCATTCTCCCTCACTCGTCGTGGAAAGTTTTTCTCGTTCTATTAACAATCATGCGCCAGCTCCTTATCGATGCGTCAAGCGTGATCTCACGTCCGCATGACTCGTAGTCACCCGTTCTTGCGTCACATTATAACAGCCCACTTCTTAAAATCTTCCCAAGTCATTCTAAAGACTACATTATTTCCTCTCTTCTTTTGCAAATAAAATATGGATTCGACGCTTGAACCAATTGCAGATGGGTTCAATAGAGGCTTCTTTCCTGCGAGAGCTGAGAGCTGCCATAGCTTTTCTCCTTCCTATAGATGCTTCTTTACTGCGAGAGCTGAGGGCTGCCACAGCTTTTCTCCTCCCTATAGAGGCTCCTTTACTGCGAGTGTTCTTACAGCCTTCCTTCTCCCTATAGAGGCTTCTTTACTGCGAGTGCTATTACAGCATTTCTCGTCCCTGTAGGCTATAGGCTTCTTTACAGCACTACGAGAGCTGAGAGCTCGTACAGCTTTTCTTCTTGCTATGGAGGCTTCTTTACTGCGTGTGCTATTACAGCAATTCTACTCCCTATAGAGCCTTCTTTACTGCGAGAGCTGAGAGCTCCCATAACTTTTCTCCTCCCTATAGAGGCTTCTTTACTGAGAGTGCTATTACAGCAATTCTACTCCCTATAGAGGCTTCTCTACTGCATGAGTTGAGAGCTCGTACAGCTTTTCTTCTTCCTATGGAGGCTTCTTTACTGCGAGTGCTATTACAGCAATTCTACTCCCTATGGAGGCTTCTTTACTACGAGAGTTGAGAGCTCTTACAGCTTTTCTCCACCCTATAGAGGCTTCTTTACTGCAAGAATTGAGAGCTCTTATGGCTTTTCTACTCCCTATATAGAGCCGTCTTTACTGCGAGAGCTGAGATTTCCTAGAGCTTTTCTCCCTATAGAGGTTTCTTTACTGCGAGAGCTGAGAGTTCTTACAGCTTTTCTCTTCCCGGTAGAGGATTCCAAAATAAATATCATATTGGCTTTCATGGTCACGTAATTAAAACCTAGGTGAAACCCCGCAAAATATACGCTAAAATGCTAGAAGATTTGCTCTGAGTTTTATTTCATTCTTGTTTTTGTACGTACTGTAAGTCCTAAAATATAGGATACTTTTTCTAAAGCATCCTGTATATATTAGGAAACCCCCTTGTAAATTAGGCTAGAGATCTTTCGGTCAGTCTCCAATGCTTCGAAGCAATACAAGTTACAGTATGGAGCTCACTTTAAAGCTAGACAGAGGATTGTAGCCACCGAGAAAAGGGGTGCCTTGTTGTTTGGCTGAAAGCCAGCAATATCTACCTTCACAAAAATATTGCACCAAAACTTCCGAAAGCAGTGTCTACTCGTCCTACTGAGTGAGTAACGGACCGATATATTCTGCCGAAAATTGAGCAGGTTGCCATAGCAACATATGTCGTCTGTGTGTAGGGAAGCTCCTTCCCCTTATTCTCTACCTATACGCACTCGCAACCAAGTTTGTTGTTGATTCTTTTAGGGGATTAGCGACATCGTGTATTTGGGTGCGTGTAGAATTTGTCTAATAATCTGTGTTATTGTGATGTCTGTACTAGTGTGTGAATTTGTAATCAAGGTAGGATTTGGGTAGGAGGCGGCCGTGGTCTTAGGTAGACTACCATCCAGGCTTTTGCCTGAAGTAGAAGTGGGAAACCACGGAAAACCACTCCCAGGATGGCTGAGGCTGGAATCGAACCTGCCTCTTTTCAGTTTTGTCTCACGAGGTTGAATATACCCCGTTCCAGCCCTCAGACCAGGATTAAGTTTCTTAGCAGAGCCGTAAATCGAACAATACGGCCAAGAATGCTAGCAACTACGCAACTAGGCAGACTCACAAACAGGTGACTTCTGTACTGTACACCAGGTTACAGTAACTGACCGCTTAGAGCCTGGCTTTACTGGACAACTCCTCCCGTTCCTATCCCCATGATTCCCCAGTTGGACATGTTGTCCCTATGCTATGGGCAATCAAGAGGAATCCACTCAAGGCAGGCATTCCCATCTGTCGCAAGAGCCAATTAATGAGTGTTTGGAGAGTTGCATAGCTAACATTCTTCCGGTTGTGTGTGGGTAAAACCGATTGGATAAACCAGTAATAACTAGGGCTCAGATGTAAGACCTATTAATAGCCCGAATATGCAAGCAAATATGTCCGTAAATATGACGAAATATGACTCAAAAAAGAGACAGTCAGTCTGAAAGACTAGACTTTGTATCATTTTAAATGCTACAAATGCTGAAAAATGCTAGAAAGGCTGGAGGCTTCTCACTTCGCTCGAGGACAAAGACTCTTGACATGTTAGAAAATTATCTGCATAATACTTATCTTGCTTATCTTGTTTCAAATTACTCGCGAACGGCAAGTACAAACCAAGGGCAAAGCAAGGTCAAGCGCGCGGGATGCCGTCACGCTCACCAGAGCGCGCGGGGTCGTGCCCCTTCCATCCAGTCTAAAACACTTATAGTGGGCGATGTATTGAAGATAGAGATATGCTCTCGCGGACTTTTTTTTTTGTAGCTTGTAGCTTAAGAAGCGCACGGACGCCAAGTTTGTATTCGACTTTTTCACTGAAATCGTTACTGCTTGGCTTCCTTTGATCATACATAAATTATTTTCTACAGAATCTTTCCTCGAGATATCCTTTACAGAATGGTGAAAACCGCATCAAAATCCATCCAGTGGTTCTCGAGATTACCCGTGACATCCAAGAATCGGGGATTTTTGTCTTATACTAACGAAGTAGAGATTGTCGGGGAACACATGCACCAAGCAGTATTATGACGTCACACACCTCAGTGCATCTGGGTACATTTCGTCCCGTCACCGTAACGCAACGCCAGACCCCAGCGTAACGACGAAGTCGACAAGTTCATTAAATCCAATTAAATGCAAGCGACAATCCCTTTGAGATTAAATTGTTTTACTAAATTATTTATTCCAATTTCCATATTGAAATGAAAATCCACAGCCTGCTTCCAGTCTCCGACCGGGTCAGGAATGGAATGAATGAAGCCCCCATCTAGCGGCGAGGATATGAACTGTGCCGGCTGCCGAAGCCTGTCGCACTCCCCTGGGGCAATGATTAAATGAATGACATATGAAATGAAATTATAGTGGAGAGTGTTGCTGGAATGAAATTTTGACAGGGAAAACCGGAGTACCCGGAGAAACACCTGCCTGCCTCCGTTTTGTCCAGCACAGATCTCACATGGAGTGACCGGGATTTGAACCACGGACCCAGCGGTGAGAGGCCGGCGTGCTGCCGCCTAAGCCACGGAAGCTCCAATTTCCATATTAATTTTCTGAATATACATGTTTAAGTGGTTATTTACAGTGTATTTCTGTAAACACTAGTTCCCGTTCCGTAAGTTGAGGATGATTGCACACTTACAGCTGTCGTCAAACTACCGAAATATGACGTTCTTACAATAAAAAACAAGATGTTCAGTAAATAACATATATCCTACTTTCTCCTAAATGGATGGGTATGGTTATAACTCTTTGACCTTTTCAGGGAGCATAATTGAATGTTGGTTGTAGTAGCTTGTTGAAATACAACGTGCTATACGGATATTAAACATGAATATGAGGTGCCCTTTGCTAGTGCTACCTCTGTACAAAATGTCATTCAATTCGGTTTCACCGTGTTTGAATTGATAGGGGGAATCGATTTGCACACATACATGGCCGTCATCCACAAACTATTGGGTTGATGACCTTGTAGTTCAGTCAAAAGATTCTTCGTACTTAAAGGTATAATGCTGGTAGACATCTGATGATTAGGTTGGTCGTAATTTGATTTAATCTTTTAACATTTGGGTGGCCGCCATTACGTTTTCGTCAAGATGGCGGTGATATAAAATATGACACTGAGGTGCCCTTTGCTAATGCTACCTCTGTACCAAATTTCGTTCAATTCGGTTTCACCGTGTTTGAATTTATAGGGGGAATCGATTTGCACACATATATGGCCGCCATCTGCAAACTATTGGGCTGATGACCTTGTTTTCTAGTAAAACGACGCTCGCCATATAAATATAAGTTGTTGCAAAATTTGGTAGAGATCGGATGATTAGGTTAGTCGGAATTCGATTTAAGCTTTGAACATTTGGGTGGCCGCCATTACGTTTCCGTCAAGATGATGGCGAAATAAAACATGACACTGAGGTTCCCTTTGCTAGTGCTACCTCTGTACCAAATTTCGTTCAATTCGGTTTCACCGTGTTCGAATTGATAGGGGGGGACGACGACATACATTCAGAGTACACACACTCACACTCACACTCACACACACACACACACACACACACACACACACAGACTCACACACACAGACACACAATTTTTCGCCCTGTGTTGATCTCATATGTATACTTTCATTTTTTGCAAAAATCGAAAGTAGGCTAAAAACAACCCTCAAAATATGACCTAATGGAAAAAATGTTCGAAATATGCATTTATATGACAAATAGAAACCACTGTATTGTGACGATAATCACTTGATTTGCATCAGAAACCAATCGGGCATGAAAATAGAGGCACATTAACAAAATATGATTTTTCCTAAACATCCGAACCCCAGCCATAACTCACAAGTTGACTCAGCAGCGTAACCAATCAATGAATCAACCAACCTAGAACACTAACCCTTCGTAATGTTTACGACGGTAGGTAGCAGTACGGTGTATTTATTGCCTTCCGCGCATGCGTGCCTGCCGCCAATTGGTGTAGCTGAATTTCTCGAGCAGTTGTTGACTGTGGTGGGTGCGATTGTTGATATCTTTGCTCATTCTTTTTATAATTGGGTGGGTGTCGTCATATTGACGAACGGTTAGAAATAGTGCAATATAGTGCAATGTATACAAATTTTCCACAGAAATCTTCCTCGAGATATCCTTTACAGAAGGGTGAAAACAGAATCAAAATCCATCCAGTGGCTCTCGATATTACCCGTGACATCCAAGTAGAGATTTATTGTTTCATAAGTTGAACACCTAAAAACAAAACCACAATCCGAAATAATAACGAAAAAAAACCGGATGATTCATTGCCAAAGTAAATCAAAAGGAGATTCGGTGCTATTTAGAATCGTGGAAGCTCTGTAGCACAGAACATTATCTGTAAATCAAGCCTTCTATATATCAAATCATTCCCAAGGTGAAGTGTTCGTCACAATAACAATACTAATACTAAATATGGGACTATGTCAATAAAACTAACAGCAAGTTAAGAAATGACCCATATATTCACAAAATGTGAAAATGTCCAAATTTGTCAATTTGGATTTTTGCGACTCCCGTTAACTCCTCTCGTTGGATTAGCGTCAAGAAGGGCATCTGTCACATCGCATCTCATCCCCGACCCGTAGACGTACAGTAGGCCTACATACGATCTATTTATTTTGCCAGTGTGCGGTATATGATATACAGTTTATTGCTGTTAGTTGCAAGCTTCGTGCGAGTCGCAAGAACTCTTAGTTCCCGCTATCTTATCAGGTGATAAGTCTGACGACATTCCAGCCACTCTCACGGCCAGCCATGACATCATCATTGTCTGTGATACAGTTACAGAACAGAGGCTGCAGCTTTTCACACAGTGGCGGATATCCGCAATATTTTTAGCCTACTTTTCACATTTTGCAAAAATGAGGAAAAAGTAGACTCATGACATCGATCCGGGAAAATGTGTGTGTGTGTGTCTGTCTGTCTGTCTGTCTGGCTGTGTGTGTGTGTCCGCCCCCCCCCCTATCAACTCCTAAACGGCTGCAGCAATCAAAACCAAATTTAGTATGAGTAAAGATGTGCACCGGAATATCTCACGTCCATATTTGAAAATTATGTCAGTGCTACCAACTGCTGAAAAAAACGCACTAGATATTTGAGCCCCATGTTCGATATCTTGCAAGGAATGCATGGGAGCTATTCCAAAATTGGCACACATGTAGGTAAGACTATTTCAGTTTAATTTCCAGGAGGCCAACCATGACAGTGTTGCCAAAATAATGTTAACTCTTCTGATAGATCCAATGTTTAAATGCATATAACTTCTACACTATCAATTAGATTTCAACCAAATTTTGTATGTAATATCTGTACATAAACAGATATGACTGAGCGTATTCTTAAGAGCCACCAGGGCTGCCAACTGTTAATAATTGCTCTCTCTATTTTTTTTATCCAAATACCAATATATCAGAAAGTATGCAAGCCAACAGCTTTAAACTATGCACACGTATATTCTGACATTTTAGATTAATTTGTAGTAACTTATATACGTCAGTTCTACCAACATGATTATAAACCTGCTGATAGTACCAATTTTTAAATACATGTAACTTCTATACTATCAGTTGGATTTCAACCAAATTTCGTATGTGCTATGTGTACCATAACATATATTACTATTAGGATTGTTAAGAGCAATCAGGGCTGCCAGCTGTTAATAAATGCTGTCTATATTTTTTGACCCTAATATCAATATATCAGAAAGTATGCAAGCCAACAGCTCTATGCTTTGCACACGTATAGCACCTGAATTCTAGATTAATTTGGAGTAATTAATACAAGGCAGTGCTGCCAACATGATTCTATGCCTGCTGATATGTCCAATTTTAAAATACATGTAACTTCTATACTAACAAATGTATTTCATCCAAAATTGGCACAACAAGATATCATAATATTTCAGATTATTTCTGACCAGCACACGCATGGTATTGTTGGCAACATGCTTTTACGCGTGCTGATAGATCCAGTGTCTAACTGCATGTAACGTCCATTGGACTTCAACCAAATTTTGTATTCTGTACCTTAAGAGATGGAACTAAGAATATATTCAGTCACCAGGGCTGCCAACTGTAGTGCTCTATAAGGCTACATTATACCAGGTATATTTTGAACTAATTAGATATTTCGATATTACCAACTTAATTTCGTCATTATTCTAGATAGGTTCATATATTGTACAATAATAATTGGCATGAAAAGTAGGCTGTATAGTTCTTCACGGAACTTCTTGTTCTTCATGCGGATAAGCTGCGGATAATGTTTGGAGTATATTTGCGGATAGTTTTAGAATATAATCCGAACTAAGACCCGGATGTTTATGACATAAATTTTTCCATAAAAATGACCACGATAGCCAAATTCCTTACTGACGAATTAATTATAATAAACTAGTATATATTACCTTAATTCAATATTTACTACCGTACCGGCTTCTGTGCCCTCCTTCAGCGAGCTGTGCAGTAGCATACAACTTAAGAAAATGTTTCAAATTTACTAAATATTGACTTTAGGTAATAAATAGTTTATCTATCTATCTTTATCTTTATATATATAATTTATTCGACACGTGTGTATGTCACTGAACTCCTCCTAAACGACTGGACCGATTTTGATGGAATTTGGTATGTATATTAGGGTGGCTCCATGTATGGTTTAGATTCACAATCTGACCCGGTAGGTGGAATGAACACAATTTTAGAACCACAATTTACACACAATTTTAGAACCACAATATACAGTCAACAAGAAGTTCCGTGAAGAACTATACAGCCTACTTTTCATGCCAATGATTATTCTACAGTATATGAACCTATCTAGAATAATGACGAAATTAAGTTGGTAATATCGAAATATCTAATTAGTTCAAAATATACCATGCGTGTGCTGGTCAGAAATAATCTGAAATATTATGATACCTTGTTGTGCCAATTTTGGATGAAATCCATTTCTTAGTATAGAAGTTACATGTATTTTAAAATTAGACATATCAGCAGGCATAGAATCATGTTGGCAGCACTGCCTTGTATTAATTACTCCAAATTAATCTAGAATGTCAGGGTGCTATACGTGTGCAAAGTATAGAGCTGTTGGCTTGCATACTTTCTGATATATTGATATTAGGGTAAAAAGAATATAGACAGCATTTATTAACAGTTGGCAGCCCTGATTGCTCTTAACAATACTTATAGTCATATCTGTTATGGTACACATAGCACATACGAAATTTCGTTGAAATCCAACTGATAGTATAGAAGTTACATGTATTTAAAAATTGGTACTATCTGCAGGCTTACACTCATGTTGGTAGAACTGACGTATATAAGTTACTCCAAATTAATCTAAAATGTCAGAATATACGTGTGCATAGTTTAAAGCTGTTGGCTTGCATACTTTCTGATATATTGGTATTTGGATTTTAAAAAATAGAGAGAGCAATTATTAACAGTTGGCAGCCCTGGTGGCTCTTAAGAATACGCTCAGTCTTATCTGTTTATGTACAGATATTACATACAAAATTTGGTTGAAATCCAATTGATAGTGTAGAAGTTATATGCATTTAAACATTGCACCTATCAGAAGGCTTTACATAATTTTGGCCACACTGTCATGGTTGGCCTCCTGGAAATTAAACTGAAATAGTATTATCTACATGTGTGCGAATTTTGGAATAGCTCCCATGCATACCTTGCAAGATATCCAACATGGAGCTCAAATTTCTAGTGCGTTTTTTCAGCAGTTGGTAGCACTGACATCATTTTCAAATATGGACGTGAGCTATTCCGGTGCACATCTTTACTCATACTAAATTTGGTTTTGATTGCTGCAGCCGTTTAGGAGTTGATAGGGGGTGGGGGCGGACACACACACACAGCCAGCCAGACAGACAGACAGACAGACACACACACACACACACACACACACATTTTCCCGGATCGATCTCATAAGTCTACTTTTTCCTCATTTTTGCAAAATGTGAAAAGTAGGCTAAAAACAGTCGTCATGGAAACAACTAACCTTGGCCTTGGTGAATGCTGATGTCTTTGGACGGTTTGTCTCTGCACGTTAGAGCCACCTGGTCGCAACCTGTGCAACTACCGCCATTACATACACTCCGCCCGTGGCGGAAAGTTGTGTTTTATACCAAAGGTGGCAGTGATGTCGAATTCTACTGTTTGTCTCTGCACGTTAGAGCGTTTCAAAGTGCCGTATGCGGTCATATACCATTCATCCGATTGCGATGAAATTTGGGTGATATGTTGAGTGAGCTCCAGGGAAGGTGTTTGGCTTAGTAAATCCATTTTACAATAGATAGCGCACGAATAGATTCAACAAATGGGCGACGACGCGCGAAGCGTTTCAAAATGGTCCCGTATGCGTTCAAATACCATTCGTCCGATAGCGATGAAACTTGGGTGAGATGTTGTGTACACTCCAGGGAAGGCTTTTGGCTTAGTAAATCAATTTCACAATAGGTAGCGCACGACAAGATTCAACAAATGAGTGACGACGCGCGAAGCGTTTCAACATAATCCCGTATAAGTTTATATTCCATGCATCGATTGAGATGAAACTTTGATGAGTTGTTGTGTACACTTAAGTGACGGCTTCTAACTTAGTAATCCATTTCACAGGAGGTTGCGCACGAGTATATTCAACAAATGAGCAACGACGTGCGAAGCGTTTCAACAAAGTCCCGTATGCGTTCATATACCATTTATCCGATAGCGATAAAACTTGGGTGAGATGTGTACCCTCCAGGGGAGGCTTCTGTATTAGTAAATCCATTTTACAATAGGTAGCGCACGAGTAGATTCAACAAATGTGCGACGACGCGTGAACGTTTAAACAAAGTCCCGTATGCGTTCATATACCATTCATCCGATTGCAATGAAACTTGGACGAGATGTTGTGTACACTTACGTGAGGGTTTCCAACTTAGTAAATTCATTTCACAGGAGGTTGCGCACGAGTTGATTCAGCAAATGAGCGACGACGCGCGAAGCGTTTCAATAAGGTCCCGTATGCGTTCACATACCATTCGTCCGATTACGATGAAACTTGGGTGAGATGTTGTGTACAACCTACGGAAGGTTTCTGGCTTAATAAATCCATTTTACAATATGTAGTGCACGAGTAGATTCAACAAATGGGTGACGGCACGCGAATCATTTCAACAAAGTACCGTATGCGTCCATATACCATTTATCCGATTGCGATGAAACTTGGGTGAATTGTTATGTACACTTCAGTAAAGGTTTCTGGCTTAGTAAATTAATTTTACAATAGGTAGCGCACGAGTAGATTCAACAAATGTGCGATGGCACGCGAATCGTTTCAACAATGTCCTGTATGCGTTCATATACCATTTATCCGATTGGGATGAAACTTTGGTGAATTGTTGTGTACACTCCAGGAAATGTTTCTGTCTTAGTAAATCCAATTTTTAATAAGTAGCGCACGAGTAGATTCAACAAATGGGCGACGGCGCGTGAATCTTTTCCACAATGTCCCGTATGCGGTCATAAATCATTCATCCGATTGCAATGAAACCTTGGTGAATCATTGAGTACACTCCAGAAAAGGTTTCAGGCTTAGTAAATCTATTTTACAATAGGTACCGCATGAGTAGATTCAACAAATGAGTGACAGTACGCGAATCGTTTAAAGAAAATCCTTTATGCGTTCGTATGTCATTCACCCGATTCCGATGAAACGTTGATGAGTTTTTGTGCACACGCCAGGGAAAGTGTTCAGCTTGGTAAATCCATTTTACAATATTGATAGCGCACGAGTAGATGTAAGAAATGAGTGACGACGCGCGAAGCGGTCCAACAAAATCCTGTATGCGTTCAGGTACTATTCATCGATTGCGATGAAACTTTGATGAGTTGTTGTGTACATTTACGGGAAGCTTTCTAACTTTGTAAATCCATTTCACAGTTGGTAGAGCACGAGTTGATTCAACAAATGAGTGACAGCGCACGAATCATTTAAACAAAATCTCGTATGCGTTGAATGCCATTTATCCGATTGCGATGAAACTTTGGAGAATTGTTGTGCACGCTCCCATGAATGTTTCTAGATTAGTTAATTCAATTCACGATAGTTTAGAGGCAGTTAACAGAAATTGAAAAAAATATTGTGTATCCAAAATCTCTTCAAGAAACAAAGTTACAACACTTTTTTGATTGGCAGGACAAGGTCTGCCGGGTCAGCTAGTACTAATATAATAAAGCTGAAGAGTTTGTGTGTTTAAACGCGCTAATCTCTGGAACTACCAGTCCGATTCGAAAAATTCTTGTTTTTATATGATAGCCAGATTCAAGAGGAATAGTTTAGGCTATGTAATATTATGCTACACCTCTCAGATAACCTAAAAGATTGATTTTTGTTCAGTAAGTCGGTACAGGCCGGACGTTTGTTTTAGACGTGTGAAAAATATTAATGGAAGCCTGGAGGCGAGTTACTACAGTACCTGTGTTGTTATCAGCCACTCCAAGCGGTCCGATGATTGACAAAGCTGTCTCACACTCCTACCGAAGTACAGTCATTGGCAAATATAATGACGTTCTGTTCGTAAATAAGTAACGTGTACTTCCGCGTCACACAATACTTCGACGTTGACTGTATTGTCTGCAAATCGGTGTCGCCACGTGCTCAAGTCTGGAATTCCATTACATCAGATCGGTGGTGGCAAATGTGAAGCGATAGGGTGAGAGTGTGACTGTGTACAGGCTCACCCGCTGGCTTCAAGTTCAAGGGCAATCGTCTAAAACAAACGACCGGCCTTGTAGAACAAGTGCTCCCGAACTGCTCTATCCGCATGCGCTGGCGTTATGGTTAGTGATACGTACACCGTTTCACCGATCTGAACCAAAATTTGTATACTTAACCTTTGGAACCCTGCGAGTAACACTGTCTACGTGAAATTTATGACAGACCAGTCCATTCCCTGCATTTAGGCCCTTTGGCACAAATCTACACCTTTTCACCGATCTCAACCAAAATTTATATACTTACCCTTTGGAACCCTGCGGGTAACATTGTTTACATGAAATTTCGGACAGACCCCTCCATTCCCTGCATTTAGGCCCGTTGGCTCAAATCTACACAGTTTCACCGATCTGAACCAAATTTGTATACATACCCTTTGGAACCCTGCGAGTAACACAGTCTGCATGACATTTCGGACAGACCACTCCATTCCCTGCATTTAGGCCCTTTGGCACAAATCTATACCGTTTCACCGATCTGAACCAAAATTTGTATATTTGCCCTTTGGAACCCTGCGAGTAACACTGCCTACATGAAATTTAAGACAGACCAGTCCATTCCCTGCATTTAGGCCCTTTGTCACAAATCTACACCTTTTCACCAATCTGAACCAACATTTGCATAGGCTACTTACCCTTTAGAACCCTGAGAGTAACACTGTCTGCTTGGAATTTTGAACAGACCACTCCATTCCCTGTATTTAGGCCCTTTGGCACAAATCTACACCATTTCACCGATCTGAACCAAAATTTGTATACTTACCCTTTGGAACCCTGCGAGTAACACTGTCTGCATGAAATTTTGGACAGACCACTCCATTCCCTTTATTTAGGCCCTTTGGCATAAATATACACCGTTTGGTACAAATATACACCGTTTCACCGATCAGAACCACATTTTGTATACTTACCCTTTGGAACCCTGCGGGTGACACTGTCCACTTTAAATTTAGGACAGACCACTCCATTCCCTGCATTTAGGCCCTTTATTACAAATCTACACCGTTTCTCCTAATTGAACCAAACTTTACATACACATTGAAACCCTGCTGGTAACACTGTCCACTTGATATTTTGGACAACGCTCTCCATTCCCTACATTTAGAATAACATACAAAATAAACTTGAAAACCACGTAGTAAGGCCCTAGAACCATTCATGTCCGTAGCAGTGTAACTGTAAGAGTATTTTAATAATTCTATTATTGACGGGCTGTTCGGGCTGCATCATGTCTCCCCTACCAGCATTCTGGTGCAGAATGGCGAAAATAGTTGCATCTTGTGCTGTTTATAAATTGCAGTCACGGGGAGCGATTAGTGCAAAACGATCTCTTAGGCACCTTAAAACAGTTATCATCATGAAAATATTAAGCCTCGGTATAAGTGCAATGGTGTTGGTGCAGTACATTGAGCTTACCAGCTGCAATAAGTGTTGGTGCTTTCAAATTTACCTTCAATTATTCCGAACCATATCGTTGAGCGCTATGTGGCGATAAATGATACTATTGCTACCTCAGTAGCTCGGGACAGCCGAAGATTCCCAAAGTGTTCTGATTACTTTCCTACGGCGCTATGCGACAAAAGAGGACACTATTGGTCTCTATATTTCTAACAGCCAATGAGATATAGCCCCTAGGCAGTGTCTTTTATTTCACTTATTCCTCTTTCTAATCAGTTTTTTAATTTGTTCTTAAATAACATGTGTCAGTGCTGTAGTTAGAAAATAGCCGTTTCCCTATTCATTATTATCATTATTATCATTACGGGAAAATGACCTGAATGTTACGTCCATTATACTGTACTGCTTATCACCCCCACTACAACCACCTCTACCACCACCACCACCACCACGAAATGTTACATTTTAAAAATATTTCTTTCTTTTAGTTTAAGTATCATGTGCCAGTTCTGTAGTAGTATTCATTACCATCCATAAAACAAATAAATCCACCGGGCGAAGCCGGGCACTACTGCTAGTTATAATATATTAGCCTACTTTCGATTTTTGCAAAACATGAAAGTAGACTTATGAGATCCAAACAGGGCCAAAAAATGTGTGTCTGTCTGTGTGTGAGTGAGTGTGTGTGTGTGAGTGTGTGTACTCGGAATGTCTGTCCCCCACCCCCCTATCAATTCGAACACGGTAAAACCGAATTGAACGAAATTTGGTACAGTGGTAGAACTAGTAAAGGGCACCTCAGTGTCATGTCTTATATCGCCGCCATCTTGACGAAAACGTAATGGCGGCCGCCAAAATGTTAAAGGCTTAAATCAAATTACGACCAACCTGATCATCTGATCTCTACCAAATTTTGCAACATTATACCTTTATGTATGAAAAATCTTTCGACCAAACTACAAGGTCATCAACCCAATACTTTGCGGATGGCGGCCATGTATGTGTGTAAATCGATTCCCCCTATCTATTCAAACACGGTTAAACCGAATTGAACAAAATTTGGTACAGAGGTAGCACTAGTAAAGGGCAGCTCAGTGTCATGATTTATATTGCCACCATCTTGACGAAAAAGTAATGGCGGCCACCCAAATGTTAAAAGCTTGAATCCAATCACGACTAACCTAATCATCCGATCGCTACCAAATTTCGCAACAACAGCGTCATTTTTACTAAACTACATGGTCATCAGCCCAATAGTTTGCAGACGGCATTCATGTATGTGTGCAATTCGATTCGCCCTATCTTTTCAAACATGGTAAATCCGAATTGAACAAAATTTGGTACAGAGGTAGCACTAGCAAAGGGCACATCAGTGCCATGTTTTATATTGCCGCCATCTTGACGGGAACATAATGGTGGCCACCCAAATGTAAAAACTTTTAATCAAAATATGTTCACCCTAATCATCACTGATCTCGACCAAATTTTGCAACAACATACCATTATGTGAGAAGCGTTCTTTGCCCAAGCTGCAAGGTCATCAGTTCAATAGTTTGCATATGGCGGCCATGTATGTGTGCAAATCGATTCCCCCTATCAATTCAAACATGGTAAAACCGAATTGAACGAAATTTGGTACGGAGGTAGTACTAGCAAAGGGAACCTCTGTGTCATGTTTTATATCACCGCCATCTTGACGGAAACGGAATGGCCGCTAACCAAATGCTAAAAGCTTAAATCAAATTACGACCTACGTAATCATTTGATCTCTACCAAATTTTGCAACAACATACCTTTTTAGGAGAGCATCTTTTGATTGAACTACAAGGTCATTAGGCCAATAGTTTACAGATAGCGGCCATGTATGTGTGCAAATCAATTCTCCATATCAATTCAAACACGGTGAAACCGAATTGAATGTTTTTTTTTATAGAGGTAGCAGTAGCAAAGGGCACCTCATATTCATGTTTAATATCCGTATAGCACGTTGTATTTCAACAGGCTACTACAAACAAAATTTAATTATACTCCTTGAAAAGGACAAAGAGTTATAACAATACCCAAGCATTTAGGAGAAAATAGGCTATATGTTCTTTACTGAACATCTTGTTTTTCCATTATATTTTTCACATGACAAATTAAGATGATGATTTAAGCTAATCTCATTCAAATTATGTCATTATGCATAATTAACACTCAGAACTGAAAAGGGTTGCAATTCTCACATTCATTTTAAACATAGCAAATGACTTACAAAGCCTAAGGGAATGACTTTCTCCTCAAATGTCTAACTATGTTGCTTTAGTCATTTAAGCTATATCTAATTAAAAGTATTATTGGAATGCCAGTAGATTCGGATAACAATAGTGGGAATACGGAAAACAGTCGTGCGGATGTGGGGCGGATACGGGGCAGATGCGGGGCGGATGCGGATAACAGTCGTGCGGATGCGGGGCGGATGCGGATAACGTTTGGTTTATACGCGAAGGACTCTAACAGTGGCCACTAGCTGGGATCTATTTCCTTCCTCATATTACCATCCTGAGAGAGAATATACTGCCTATGTACTTAAAATGTTCCAATTTATATTCTACCGAATATACTGGCAACCCGCCCCGACTTCACCCGGTATCTTTAACAGTTTACCCAGCCTAACCTTTAAAGGCGCACGGACGTCAGGTCCCAATCGCAATTCAGAAAAGCCGAGGTGAACAGCGAAACTACACACACATATAATCTTCTCTGAAGTCTTAACTCGACACGACTCAAAAGTTGGATGCTGGCCGAAGCTGGGATGAAAGGCTCGCTCACTAGCTCGTAAACTCGTTCCGAAGCTAGTAATTTAAATTTCCACTGAATGGAGATTGTTAAGAAATGGAAACGTAAAAACACTTACAGTGTTCGATGTATTTAAGATAGAGATATGCTGTCACGGACTTTTTTGTAGAACTTTTCATGCTGAACAATTTTTACACACAGTACGTATATATATTTAACAGTTTACCCATCGTAAGCTTAAAAGGCGCATGGACGGCAGGTTTTTCTCCGACTCGATTCACTGAAATCGTTACTGCTTGGCTTCCTTTGGTCATAAATGAATGTTTTTGAACAGAAACCTTCCTCGAGAAATCCTTTACAGAATGGTGAAAACAGCATCAAAATCTATCAAGGGGTTCTCGAGATTACCTGTTACTTCCAAGAATCGGGAACTTTTGTTTTATACTACACTATGTAGAGATTATGAGTTATTTCCTCAAGACTGAGGCCATACCGTTTATAAACTGATTCAAATCCTCTGGTGAATCGATCAAGATAAATTAAAAGTAACATGGCTTTCTTAGTTTAGAAGTTAGATGTATAACACATCGCAAGGCGTCAACAGCAAAATCTCAACTCCCAGCATCCTGCCACGTCAACAAATTGTCCAATCTACCAGAAAATATTTAACATTATAACATCTAAAATTAATTATGGCTGAACTATTAATCTACCAACAACATTTACACAAATCAATTATATCCACGCAGGAACTTCTCCTCAATTTTAACCATGACGAAAACTCAATCATTTCCATACAAGAGCCGAACTTCAGATATAATAAAATAAATGGTTTCGAACATGGCTTTAACATCTTTGCACTGAGGGAAACTCCACTCGTGGAAATTATTAGAGCGGTTATTGTCACAAAATCCAAAATTGTTATGTTATTACCACAATACTGTTCTGCAGACAGGGTTGCCATCTGTACATCATTAAACCGACAGGAACTTAATGTGTGCAACGTTTACCTTGACTCTAAAGGACCTGAATGCCATTCAGAAAATATGCGAGGATCTGAGAGGGAAACCATTAATTATTACTGGTGATATTAATGGCAAGCATGGCTCCAGGGGTTGCCCTATTGAGGATGCTCTTCTATGATCTTTGCAGAGCCTGCAATTTAAGTATGCTCAATAATTGTAACAAGCCGACATATGCATAGTAACTCTCAAAGTTTTGTAGATATAACTGCATGCAACTCCACACTCCTTCGTTTTTTTTAGCCTACTTTTCACATTTTGCAAAAATTAGGAAAAAGTAGACTTCTGAGATCGGGCAAATGTGTGTGTGTGTGTCTGTCTGTCTATCTGTCTGGGGGGGGGGGGGGCGTGGTGGCTCAGCGGTCTAGCTGTATGCCTCTCACCAAGGCGGTCCGGGTTCGATTCCCGGTCAATGCATGTGAGATTTTCGAAGTGAAATGCCATGTCCTGTGGTTCGGATTCCACGTAAAAAGGAGGTCCCGTGGCTCATGATCTCAAGATTAACGGTCACGTTAAACTACAAGCTTCCTTTCCTTCCTTTATCTGTCTGGCTGTGTGTGTGTCCCCCCCCCCCCTATCAACTCCTAAACGGCTGCAGCAATCGAAACAAAATTTGGTAGGAGTAAAGATCTATACCTGAATATCTCACGGCCATATTTAAAAATGATGTCAGTGCTACCAACGGCTGAAAAATCGCAATTGAAATTTGAGCTCCATGTTGGATATCTTGGAAGGTATGAATGGGAGCTACTTCAAAATTGGCACACATATAGATAGTAATATTGCAGTTTAATTTCCAGGAGGCCATACATGGCAGTGTTGTCAAAATGATTATAAGCCTGCTGATAGGTCCAAATTTCAAATGCATATAACTTCTACACTATCAATTGGATTTCAACCAAATTTCATATGTGCTATGTGTACATAAGTGGATATGACTGAGCGTATTCTTAAGAGCTACCAGGGCTGCCAACTGTTAATAAATGCTCTCAATTGTTTAAATCCAAATACCCATATATCAGAAAGTATGCAAGCCGACAGCTTTAAACTATGCACACGTTTAGTACCTGACATTCTATATTAATTTGGAGTAACTTATATACGTCAGTGATGCCAACATGATTCTAAGCCTGCTGAGAGGTCCAACTTTAAATACATGTCACTTCTATACCATCATTTGGATTTCAACGAAATTTTGTGTGTGCTATGTGTACAATAACAGATATGACTATGCCGATTCTTAAGAGTAACCAGGGATGCCAACTGTTAATAAATACTGTCTCTATTTTTGTTAACCTAATATCCTAATATATCTGAGAGAATGCAAGCCAATAGCTCTGAACTTTGCACACGTATAGTACCTGGCATTCTAGATTAATTTGGAGTAACTAATATTCGTCAGTGCTGCCAACATGATTCTAAGCCTGCTGATAGGTCCAATTTTAAAATGCATGTAACTTCTATACTAACTAATAGATTTCATTCAAAATTGACACAACAATAGATCATATTATTTCAGATTATTTCTGACCAATACATGTATGTGATTGTTGCCAACATGATTTTATGCGCGTTGTTAGATCCAATGTTTAACTGCATGTAACGTCCATGCTATCCATTGGACTTCAACCAAATTTTGTATTCTGTACCTTAAGAGATGGAATTAAGAATATATTCAGTCACCAGGGCTGCCAACTGTAGTTCTCTGTTATTACCAACTTAATTTTGTCATTATTCTAGATAGATCCATATAGATTAATCATTGGCATGGATCTTAAATTTTAAGAAAAGTAGGCTCTATAGTTCGTCACGGAACTTCTAGTTATAAGCAGTTTTTAACTTTTATTCATCTATTTTTTCAAATTAATCTCATAATTTATGGTGTATTTTTTTAAAAAATTTTGTACCAAACTACAACCCTAATGTACTAGGGTTCCATTTACTGTAATGGATATTCAATAAATAAACACAGGTTAAATTTCAACGGAATCAAACGAGATTCGCATTATTTTCCGCTAAGATAGGTTTACGGTTAACGGAGGTAAGTCTATGCTAAAAGAAACCATGGACATACTGACAAAGGAAGTATCAGGTAACACAGGTCAAAGCCTATCTTGAAACATTGTGAACGCAATCGTTGTACTGTAAGAGGACAATGTGCGGAAAATCAGCTGCCAGATTGAACTGCAAGGCCACGCCATGGAGTGTGATAGACTATTAAAAAAAAGTGTCACTGACTCACAATGGCGTATACTGGTCTGAAGATCTGGGCTACCACTGAGCTTAATATTACACAAAACATGCTTTTGAACTGCCGTGCGAAAAGAGTTCATATTTGAAAACCCTTTATTTGACCATACATTAACTTCACGACTAAATAACAAACACGGTCAGCAATACAATATAGACAGTTAGATAACCTATTCCACCTAGCATATGTAGATTATGTGAAATTACGTGTATACATTGGCACACAATTGCAGTTCAGGTGTAGGCCTTGTCATATGTATAATATGAACTTTCTCACTGTATGGACGAGGCTGAAAGGAACTTCTAACAAACTCTCTATCATACAGTCATTGGCATTTAAAGCCCCCACAGGTGTTTGTTCCATAATCTTCTTACAAAATCACAAGTGGCGCAGTTAATACAAAACAATACATAAAGATTCTTCAGCATACACACACTTAAATAAATCACACATCGAAAATACTACAACTTCTAAAACATATTCACATCTATGCGCGCGATAATGTATATTTATTGTAGGCAATTTGTTGCTTTAAACGGTTTTAACTTCAAAGATACCGCTGGGTGTAGCGGCAACTCGCTCGCCATGAGCGCTGTGTCTGCACGGAACAAGGGTGGGTGCGGAGAGATGGGGAGAGCGGCGTAAGGCTGCGGCTTTCTCGGTCGGTTTCTACTGCGTTGCCGCTTTGACTACCCACCAACCATTATTTCTTTCGACAAAGAAGAATGGAGCTTAGATATCTAACCTCCTTGACTTTCATAGCGCTGCAAGGAACGACAAAAATCGACATGGAAGCTGCCATCTGGGCGTCAAATGACAAAGCTTGCATCCAGCACCCGAGGCCATACGATATTATTATTATTATTATTTATTTTGCGCATGCGCTTACACATTCTCAGCATTTGCTGGAAAGAAAACATTTACAATCCCAGATACCGTACATATCACAAGGAGCAAATTCTTGGTGACTGCATTGAGTAGTAGCTTCATATTCCCCTCATTGCTCCAGGCCTGATTGCCCAAGAACTGCCTTACTACGCGACACGTAGAAAGTATGACTGTTTTCTGCATCAGTTTGAAAAGGCCTGGGTCTAATTTCAACGCCGTGAGCGATTCCTTTAAGTTGTTGGGAATCACGCCAGTGCTGGAGATAATAATAGGAACTGTCCTGACTTGTGCCATGTGCCATTGCTTCCTTATCAGTTCTGAAAGCTCTGTGTATTTTGACAGCTTTTCAACATGCTTTGTTAGTATGTTGCCACTGTTTGGGATCGCCACATCTATGAAGGTGGTGTGCTTCATGCATTTGTCAACAAGAACTAAATCAGGTCTGTTGTGCACAGCTGATTGGTCTGTCAATACAGTACGATCCCAGTACAACGTAAAGCTGTCATTTTCCAGTACACTTTCAGGAGCATATTTGTAGTACGGCACTTTCTCTTGGCTCAGCAGTTGAAGTTGTATAGCCAATTCTTGATGGACTACAAAATCATGTCTCTTCCTATATTCTGTCCCTGCAAAATGGCGACAACCCGATATAATATGCTGAACAGTCTCAGATGTTGGGCAACCGTATCTGCAATGGTCATCTTGCACAGATGCATCCTTGGTTATGAACTTTAGGTAGTTCCTCGTGGGGACAACCTGGTCCTGAATAGCCATCATAAAGCCTTCTGTTTCAGGAAACATCTGCCCAGAAATCAACCAAAAGTTCGACGCTAGCTTGTCGACGTGAGTTTGGATGACTTCATTGGGATGTCTTCCGTGTAGTGGCTTGGACAACCAGGCATTGAATCTATCCAAATCACTGCGCACCTGAATTTGAGTCTCTTGCTGACTTAAGAGTAGTGGAGTTGAATCATCTGCTTCTGTGACAGCCCTGTGCAGCATCGAATGGTTCGATACAGAACAGAAGTATTTTCTTAGCTCATAGATCTGTCGAGCTACTTGGTTGTTTATATCAACAATTCCTCTCCCACCCATATGTCTCGGTAACATGACTCGTTCCACAGATGCCCTGGGATGGTGTTTTCGTGACTTGGTCAGTGATGTTCTAATTTTCTGTTCTAAGCTTGCAATGTCAGTTTTACTCCACTTGATGACCCCAAACGAGTAACTAAGAATAGGGACAGCATAAGCGTTGATTGCCTTAACCAAGTTTTTACTGTTGAGGCTGGTGTTAGAAACAAGCTTAATTCTTCTGACAAATTCCTTCGTCAGATCTTGTTTCACTACTGAGTGTTCTATGTGTCTGGCTTGCTTCATTCCCAGATACTTGTAGGTCTCGCTAGTGAGCATTGTTGCAATCTGATGGCCCTGAGCTGTTTCATATACACCTTCCTGCAGCTTGCCTTTCATAATGTTCAGCGTCTTACATTTCTCCAGCCCGAATTCCATTTTCACATCCTGTGAAAAGGTTTCCACTATCTTCAACAGAAACTCTAGTTGTGCTCTGGTGGCAGCATATAGCTTTAGGTCATCCATATACAGGAGATGGTTGAGCTTTTCAAGCTCCCTGGAGTTCTTCTTGATACTGAATCCATATTTTGTTGAATTAAGTTGGTTTGATAGTGGGTTCATCGCAAGACAGAACCATAATGGGCTCAAGGAGTCTCCTTGGAATATTCCCTTGTGGATTGGGATCATACTTGTTGCAATACTGCCATTTGTAGTACTAAGGCTCATCACTGTACGCCACGATGTCATGGCGTGTTCCAAGAAATATATAATCTGAGGATCAATCTTATACACTGACAAAATATGGATCAACCAATCATGGGGCACGGAATCATAGGCCTTCTTGTAGTCAATATATGCCGTGAATAAATTTCTGTTATTGGTAAAGGCCTGGTTAGAAACCACTGAGTCAATGATAAGTATTTCTTTACACCCTTTGGACCCTTTCGTGCATCCTTTTTGTTGTGTTGCTATGATGTTATTTTTTTCACAGTGAGCATATATCCTCCTACTAAGACAGGACGTGATGATCTTATACATCGTGGGAAGGCATGTAATTGGACGGTATTTTCCAGGATCTTGCATATTTTGTGGGTCTTTCGGAAGTAGATGTGTTACACCTTGTGTAAGGAAATTTGGCATCTTCTGTGGATGAGCAACAACTTCATTCACCAGAGTAGACAGAAGATCGTATACGCACCAGAATTTCTTATACCAGTAATTCTGTATCTGATCTAAACCAGGTGCTTTCCAGTTCGGAAGACCTTTAATGATGGAAGAAATTTCAGTGGATGTTATTGGATCATATTGCATCGGATTAAATTCTTTAGAGATGTTTGTTACTTCCTGAACCCAATGAGAGTCTGAGTTAAAATTGGTGGCTTTGGATAGTTGATTGCTCCAAAACTCTTCAATTTCTTCTCTTGTTGGATAAGGAGCATTTAAGGATACATAGTTTTCACTCAGTGCTCTGTAGAATTTCTTCTCGCCTTTGACAAATAAGTTGTTGTCCTGTCTCCGTTTCCTACTGGCTCTGTATCTGGAAAGTCTGTTCGCTATCAACGTAAGTTTCTGTTTGAGTGTATCTAAACACTGTTCGGCTTTTGTGTTTGGGTCATCTCGGTCGGTGTGGATTTTGGACCGCCTCATTATTGCCTTACAGAGTCTCACCAGTCTTCTTGTGTGCGTTCCTCTAATAAACTCAGTCAAACGGCCAATATCTGTTCGCAATTTGTCGATATTGCCTATCAGACGTCTCTCACACTTAGGAGTAACAGGAGCACATTTCCTACTGCAGGAAGTATTCCTTTCTCTCAGTTGGATGCCCATAGTTCTGATAACTGTGACGGCTCCACAGTACAGAACAGTGTGAAGAGATTCTAAGTCATTCACATCTATCAAGTGTTTGGGTAGGATAGCTTGATTCATGATATTTAAAATTTTTGATACCTTCCTAGACGAATTTACTCGAGGCAAGGCAGGTCTAAGCATTGGGTCTGTTCCATTGAACTGAGTCATAGCCGTCATCATTTCATCTGCTAGGATCTTGGTATGTGACTCATCTTCATGATGCGTATCCGGCTGTATGCCACTGACTGGCTCATTGTGTTCTTCTTGATGTTGTTCCTGCTCATGGAGCTCTTGTGCTAATTCACTCTCCAGATTAGTTCCTTGATCACAATCAAACACTCTTCTGACCTCCTGCTTGATTGTATTAAGTCTTGCTTCTGGCACTAAATTATTACGGACTATCGCCCTATATTGGTCCGCCACTCTCTGTTCAGTCACACGGAGTTCGGGGTATGCTTCATGGAACTCATTGAATAATTTCTGCCTATATCCAGTTAGTTCTGTTCCAATGCGAGTCACCTTATAATAAATGCGCATTATGGTCTCGTTCATTGCGATTGACCATTTTAAGCGCTTTCTTGGCAGGCCTGCTTGGGTGAGTGCCGGAAGTGGTTCTGGCACAGCACTTTCAGCAGGCAAAGCACTTGACGTTGGTTGGCTTTGTTGTAGTTGTTGGGCTGTATCTTCTTGTGCGACAGGAGCCCGCCTCATCAGCATCCTGCCACCGACGATTCGCTTGCTGTCATGTCCATCGCCGGCTCTAGACATGCCCTGACGAACCTCAGGCAGCGGCCTTTCATTAATTTTTAAATTTATTTTCTCCATATTATGGGTGGGTGCGTTTTTAACCTACAGCCAGGTGTTCATATTCAGCCGCTCCTAACATGGAGAACAGACGCTGTTTGCAGCCGCCCGCTACGGATCAGACACTGCAGTTAAGGTTTGTTATCAGGGTTTTCCCTCCCCTAGGCAGGTTGCCTTCACCACGGCTGCGGAGTCCTGCCTACCCCATTTAGTATATCTCGTCATTTCTGGTTAGCACATACCTTATCATTGCAGATTTCTCACAACTCACATTAGATAGGTTGTACGGTATAACTATCTTGCAGGGATATTGCTTATATTACAACAGTGGACGTCATTTAACTGCAAACGATCAGCAGAGAAGGAATGCCGTACTTACAAGAATCTATGCAGCAAATACGTGTAACCTAATTTTGTAGGTTAAGCAGATGTACACTTCACCTTTCGTAATATTAACACGTAAACAGTCCGATTATCTGCACAAATGATATGAAGTATATAATAAATGGGCTTTAAACATCCCAATTTCACACACAACACCGTACATAACCCATTTCGAGAAGGCATTTGGGGTTATAAGGCACTGTAACTAACGATGTAGCAACCACAACATGAATTGTAAACAAACATATTGCAGCTGTATTTTGATGATTATGACGTTGATATATCCACAAGCACTATAACTCACACTTGTTTTCGACAAGAGTCCTTAAAAGTCACCATAGAAATCATAAACTAACCATATAAACGTGTAAAACTTACATAAAAAGCGGAAATGCGAGGAGCTCAAAATCAAGGACTGTACAGTACAGCATGCCACCGCTGGCATTATTTTATTATTATTATTATTATTATTATTATTATTATTATTATTATTATTATTATTATTATTATTATTACCCCAAAGTTCACGGGACCGTCAAATATTTCCTTGTAACAAAGTGTCCATTGAAGGCAGGTTTTTCTCCGGTTGAAGTCGTCGGATTTTTTAAGAGCATTAAAAATCCCTCAGTATGCCTTCCTTCGGGGAGGAAGTAATGCCGGCGGGCCCATGTCATAGATGTATGGCATGTAAAAGAACCTTCCACTAACTACAACTGTGTGAAGCTAAATTTGCAGGTTAGATTTGATTAACGCTCTTTAAGTTCCAACGTTCGTCGCCAGGTGCTGGTTGTGGTGGCATCTAGCAGCCAAGTTCACAGCTATGTGTCGTTGACGGTAACATTTGGTAGCAAAAGTAGGAACTACTTGAAATTGATCGTCTCGAATTCCTGTGCAGCTGGTCGGCAGTTGTGCTAGTGCAAGGTAAATAGCAGTAGACTATATTATAATTGTAAGAATACTAGCTGAAACCCATCGAAACATGACGGACAATGGACACAATATTTACTGAAGAAGTTTCCTATATAAGTTACATTCTTTGTACGATTATTTTTTTGCACTATTGCAACTTTAAGGGCGTCAAATGATTGCCCTCTCGACATAGCAAAATACTGCTGGCACAAATCTCACATGGAGTGACCGGGATTTAAATCACGGACCCAGCGATGAGAGGCCAGCGTGCTACTGCCTAAGCCACGGAGGCTTCCCCAAGAGATAAAATAAGGTATGAGAATTATATATTGTCGAAATGGAAGCGAAAAGGAAAAGAGTTATACATCGTGCATAATAAATCTTCCCCTCCTTTATAATTCTTATAAATAACTATCACATTAAAACGCACCGGACATCAGCATGTCTGTCATGAGCCAAGGCGCTTGTGCGCATGCGTGAATGGCAAGAATTCTGCATTGTTTTTTAAATTAATTTAAAAAGAAATGGTAACATATTTGTTTATTTTAAAGACTCTCTGCAAATCTACAGGCCAAGAGCTATCGTCAGTGTGCTCTACGAAGTGAATTGGTTTAGCCGTTCTCTCAATCTTGCGGTAACAATAATCAGCTTAGCGTTTTAAATATATAGATGGGGCTTCTCGTATACTAAACACGTAGAGCGTTTGTAGGTGTAGCCTACAACAATTGGCAAATGTAGTGAATTCTAAATAATTTTCCTTGCCCGGTGAGATCTACCTCCGCCTTCCGGCGTGCCGAGAGGGATTTTGTTTTGTATCAGTCTAAATTAACTGCCCCCGCACTCAATCAAGATAAAATTACGCCCATGCCTTTTCATTATCACTCCTTCCTTTCTTCTGCGCAACTACAAAACTTCCCGCCGTGAAGATAAACCCCACATTACTGTTAATTTATGGGTGTATTTTAGAGATAATATGTGTTGTGCTTTTCTAGTTGCATAACGTGTTTGTAGCTAGCATAAGTTCGTCGCAGTCATTCTTATCATCAAGTTTCACAGTCGAAGTGACTAGGCAGACTTTTTTGTGGAAAACTATTGGGATTTGTTATTATTCAACCAAACATTTTCATATGGTAATAATTGTTGTGCTTGATACCACACGATAAACTTATTTACTTGCTCGCAAACCCTGCAAGGGTGTCTTCCTGATTGCGTTCACCTAATTAGTAGTCCAGATTGCGGTCACTTTCATTTTAGGGAAGAGCTATAAAAATTCCAGCGTCCAGATTGCGATCACTTTTCTTGGGAGACCGGTCCGGTTGTAACTCCCCTGGGGATTTCCTCAACTTTCACTTCCACCCCTCTTGCCAATGTTGAGGTACATGTCAAGTGTCAGTTCTCTTTGGTAAGGGAAAAGATTTCTTAAAAAAATACCATCTTATAATTTGAATAGTTTTGACAGTGAACTTATTGATTTTGACCTTTCAAAAGTCACAGATTTCAAATCTGGAATGTTAATAAACAAAAAACTTCAAATGTTTGATTTTGTGTGTAGGAGGGGGCGTGACATAAATTGATTACAAAGGGGATTTAGAATCAAACGCAGAACAAATTACTTTTACGAGACGAATTTTTCGAGATAATGAAAAGATAATACAGTACCTATTATAAAAATTGATACCCCGCGCCTCAAATTGGAGAGGAGGGGCAGAAATTAAAAAGTATATCCTGTAAGTATAAAATTTCCCAGTACAACAATTTTGTTGAAAGTGAAGGTCGTTGATTCCGATTCTGAAACGTTTCTATTCTTAAGACTGAAAATGTTATTATCATAGCTTTACGAGCTGCCGTCAGATTGGTAGGGGACTTGACTTCTTTAAGCGATGTTTTATGGGGTGTTCTCAGCTGAACACTGAACTGTATTCTTTCGTTAGGTAGTGAAATATCAGTTTCCTTTTTTTATCCACAAAACTTACGGAAAGTTTGAGTCAGTCGGGAAGAACCAAGGACCGGTCTCCCAAGAAAAGTGATCGCCATTTGGACGCTGGAATGATTATAGTTCTTCCCTAAAATGAAAGTGACCGCAATCTGGACTGCTAGCGAGTTGAACGCAATCTGGAATGACCGCAAACAGGACACAACCCCTGCGAGTCTTGGGCATAGAAGCTCAGCATGCTTCCAACTACGCCACCGAAGTCGGTAAAGAAATAAGGGAGATTTCTATATTCTTGACCAAAAATAAGGAAGATTTAAAACACGGCAAATTTTCACAAAAAAGAAGAAGCAATGCCGTGTTTGTAAAACAAATTAAAAAGAACTTGTTTTTATACTTTAAGAAGATCTAAATATATTTTGCAACAGATTTTGCTTCAGTCAATAGTTGGCCATCACTTTTTGCAAATTCTAAAAGTTCAGTGCCAGAATACGTGAAGTTCATGGCAACTTGCAGTTCTGATTTGAACAGCTTTGTACTGCTCCTATTCCTAACATCTGTCCACTTGTTATTCATAAAAAAATACTCTCTCTGTATGTATTGGTTGGTCTTTTCTAAACGAGATAATCGATAGGAAAAACTCGATATACTGTAGAATCAATTGCTTCTGCTCTCGAACGTTTAAACGAATTTCAACCGTGTGCGCAAAATTTAAATGATTGAAACTCAATGATTTTACTTGACGAAAAAATACGGGAGGAATTCACCCAAAGAGACAGAAAATACGTGAGCCGCGCATCGTGAAAAAATAGAACCAAATACGGGACATACCGGAAAATACGGGAGAGTTGGTCAGCCTATAACTTAGCTACTTTACGAATGAATGTTTTTGGCCGGCAAGTACCAAAGGCCGTTCGAAGAACGTTTGTTTCAGCTAGTATTACATAAAACTCCGGACTCTAATTATAACCGGCATTCTTGAGGGAATCATCTCTGGGATTGAGCCACAAGTCTGGGTGTGTCTTAAGAAGTCGATCCCCAAATGCCTGCAGGCTACCAACAAGATGTTTTATTTTTCTTACGTTTCGCTCCAGATTGGCTGGAACAGATGTTTTTCTTTTTACCTCCAAGGAATTCGTCTCACAAATTTAGACCGCAAGAATGTGGTTCATCTACAATACACAACTCACGAGAGTTGGATTCAATTCCCACCTCGGCCATCCTGGAAGTGGTTTTCCGTGGTTTCCCACTTCTACTCCGGACAAATGCCGGAATGGTTCCTAACTTAAGGTCACGAGCACCCCCTTACCAATCCTCATACAGTATACGCACACTATTATAGACATCAGGTTATCAGACAATACAGGAAGGAAGATTTAGTTTAACGTGACAGTGAATCTTGTGATTATGATTATGGGCCTCCTTTTTACGTGGAATCCGAACCACAAGACATGGCATTTCACTTCGAAAATCCCACCTGCATTGACCGGGAATCAAACCCAGTCCACCTTGGTGAGATGACAACAGCTTGAACGCTGCGCCACCAGCCAATACAACAGAAAATCAAGTATATGGCACTGTTGACCAAGAAGTCCCAAGCCCCTTAAATGAATTAACAACAACAACAACAACAACAACACCAACAATATTCTTTTAATGCTCTATCCTCATAATACAGTACGGACCAGGATCACGTTTTGGTGCTGTCCACAATGACCCCTTATAGGCTATTGGATTTTGTTGGTATTACTTCATTCGGGGGATATCTTCCTTCCAGGCAAATGCCGGGGTTGGTCCCTAACTATAGGCCACAGCCGCTACCTTCCAACTCCTCGCCCTTCCCTTCCAACTTTCCTCCCCAACGGTACTTGTAGCTCACCCATTGGGTGTCCGTCTCGAAGCAGCTACACAACTGGCGAGCCGAACATGTCCTCGGACACTCCCGGCACTAAAAGCCATACGCTAAAAAAAAAAAAAAATCGGGGGATTTATTTATTTGTTTATTTATTCATTATTGTATGTATTTTTTAAATCGCTTATCCTCCGAACTCGGCTTCACCCAGGGACTCTGCGGGGGATCATTCCTCTACCGCAATAAGAAAATCTGTGTTCAGTATTGGAGCTGAACACACTTCGTTAGCAGATACAACTCGGGAAGGTGACCCCCACTAACCTGGGTCTAATTAAGGAAGAGTGGGGGAGGGGATTGGGAAGGTAGAACCGTCCCGGTATTTACCTGTGGAAGAACATGGAAAACCACGGAAATCCATTTAAGGACGGACGAGGTGGGGTTCAAATCCACGCTCTTCCGATACCAGCGTGGCATGAGGCAGCACGCTAGCGCTCTTGGCCACCTCGACCGGTTGAAAAATGAAAATCCACAGCCTGCTTCCAGTCTCCGACCGGGTCAGGAATGGAATCAATGAAGCCCCCATCTAGCGGCGAGGATATGGACTGTGCCGGCTGCCGAGGCCTGACGCACTCCTCTGGGGCAATGATTAAATGAATGACAGATGAAATGAAATGATAGTGGAGAGTGTTGCTGGAATGAAATTTTGACAGGGAAAACCGGAGTACCCGGAGAAAAACCTGTCTGCCTCCGTTTTGTCCAGCACAGATCTCACATGGAGTGACCGGGATTTGAACCACGGACCCAGCGGTTGGAGGCCGGCGTGCTGCCGCCTGAGCCACGGAGGCTTCCTCGACCGGTTAAAAAAAAACTATAATAAATTAAAATTTTTAAAATTAAAAATAATATTACTCTACCGTTATATCAAAAAGTAAATATAAAATAAAATTATCAAATAATGACTATAAAAATGTAATATTAAAATAAACGGAAGAACGGTGTAATGCTGGGATTCGCACCTCTGGTCTCCGAACTTGTTGCAGTACCCCAATGTAGTTGACTACGTCACTGTGTTGAGTAAAGTTTTTTTAGTGTATAGTATTTTGGCGCTCTTAATAACTTCGACCTTGCCCAATAGTTTACCTGAAAATATTCACAAATGTGAAGACTATGACGATAAGGGACTGCGGGGTTGGTCGGAAGGAGATTCACATGAGTGATCAACCAATAGGAAGACACGTGCGCCATATGCGTGCTAATCAGTTTCGGAAGTTTCCACTAACACTGTTCGTGGAAATTATGTAAGTAGGGTAATTTTGTTTATCTTTGGACTTAACCAGAATGTGAATTTTGTTTATCTTTGGACATGACAAGCATGTGAATTAACAGAGGATGGGTGGTGGGGATTATTTCGAACTCATGTGGAATTCAAATAGAGTATTTCAAGGGCTACTTCGGTGGCGTAGTTGGTAGCATTCCGAGGTTCTATGCCCGAGATCGCGATTTCAAACCCGGCCGAAGTCGTTGGATTTTTAAGAGCGTTAAAAATCCCTCAGTATACCGTCCTTGGGAGGAGAAGTAAAGCCGGTGGGCCCATGTCATAGATTATGGCATGTAAAAGAACCTTCCACTGATTTAACTTGTGTGATGCAAAATTTGTAGGTTAGGTTTGATTAATGCTCTTAAGTTCCAACGTTCGTCACCAGGTGCTGGTTACGATGGCGTCTAGTAGTAGTCAAGTTCACAGCTAGGTATCGTTGACGGTAGCATTTGGTAGCGAATGTAGGAACTAATTGAAATTATCGTGTGCAGACTTTACTTGAATTAAAAACAGAACACACACTAATACAGTCATCACAATTAACTCTGGTTATCAGATTGGTTCTACACACACCCAAAGTACACGGGGCTACATGACCGCGTTGTCGCAGCCCCTCAACTAAGGAACCAATCAACCAACCAGAGTATTTCAAGATATGCCAAAAAGATTTATTTTTCATTGTTTACTTGTTGTTGGTTATGAAGCCTCCGTGGCTTAGGCGGCAGCACGCCGGCCTCTCACCGCTGGGTCCGTGGTTCAAATCCCGGTCACTCCATGTGAGATCTGTGCTGGTCAAAACGGAGGCAGACAGGTTTTTCTCCGGGTACTCCGGTTTTCCCTGTCAAAAATTTCATTCCAGCAACACTCTCCACTATCATTTCATTTCATCTGTCATGCATTTAATCATTGTCCCAGAGGAGTGCGTCAGGCCTCGGCAGCCGGCACAGTTCATATCCTCGCCGCTAGATGGGGGCTTCATTCACACCATTCCTGACCCGGTCGGAGACTGGAAGCAGGCTGTGGATTTTCATTTCTTGTTGTTGGTTATGTTTGTGACACGGAGAGACATTTTGTGGGTGGAAGGTGTGCCTCAAAATATCGAATATTTCTCAATATGGGGGCAATTAATGTTTCAGCGGGAGGATTAGTGAAATACATATTTTTGTAATATAAGGCGTAATCAAAATATTTTCGTTTCAGGGCGTTGCTGCGGCAATACCGCGGGCGTTGAATGCCGAGCATAAAGCACACCGGTTGATTGCCTGCAGCACCTGATGCGTTTCATTGTTGAAGGCAACATGTTCCTGGAGCACATTGTTGCAGACTATGAGAGCTGATGCCACCGTTGGGAACCGGAAACGAAATCGTCGACGATGCAGTAATGTCATCCATCGTCTCCTCGTCCAAAGAAGGTCAACCATCCACTGGAAAGGTGATGCTCACCCTGTTCATGATTATCGGGGCCCGTTGCTTATTGATTAGGAACCTGGTGTCTCCATCACTTAATTTATTTATCGTATGGCAACTGTCAATTTGGTTTTCGAAAGAAAATGTCTACACGTGATGCTATCGGGTCCTTGCGATGTCTTGGAGAAAAGATGTTAAGTGTGAACAGAAACCTTTACGTGTGCTTTGTGGACTTCGAAAAAGCATTTGATAAAGTCAGCTGGCACAAATTGTTTCCTCTTCTGAATCAAATAGGTTGTTCCCATCGATTAATCAGATTAATATTTGATCTGTATATAAATCAAACTGCTGTTGTTCGGCTTGGAAATGACGTATCAGAACCCGCTAAGATCCTCAAACGTGTGCGACAAGGTTGTTTGCTGTCCCGTGGACTGTTCAATGCCTTCGCTGAAGCTATAACTAAGTGGGCTTTTAAAGGTTCTAATATGGGAGTGAAAGTTGGTGGAAGACTTATCCAGAATATTAAATTTGCCGATGATCTGGCATTACTTGCAGTAAATCCGCATACATTAACAAACATGTTGCAATGTTTAAATGATACAGCTACAGAATATGGTATGAAAATCAATTTTAAGAAGACCAAGATTCTGGGTATAAGTAAGCATCAACACGAACTAAATATTACCATAAATAAAGAACCAGTACCACAGGTCAATCGTTTTAAATACCTTGGTCAGACTTCACAGAAGACCCACGATGTGAAGTTGAAATCAGGAGCCGTATAGCCATGGCCAAGCAGGCATTCCGTGAAAAGCATTCTCTAATTTGTCAACCCTCGATGTCCCTCAGCCTTAGAAAACAACTGGTTAAGACCTACATATGGCCAGTTGCAATGTACTGCAGTGAGACCTGGTCAATGAATAGAGGTGACATTAAACGACTAGAAGCGTTTGAAATGTGGTGTTGGCGCCGAATGGAAAAGATCAGCTGGGTAGAGAAAATGACCAACATAACGGTGCTGGATCGAATAAAGGAAAAACGGCAAATGATCCGCCAGATATATAGAAGGAGATCCACCTGGCTTGGCCACAGGTTACGACATGGTGGCCTGATGATCGACATACTAGAAGGCAAAATACCTGGAAAACGCCCTTGCGGGAGGCCACGGAACACTTTCATGAGATCTTTCCTACATAGCTCTGGCCTACGAAATTATGAAATGGTCAAAAGGACAGCACAAGACCGAACAACGTGGAGAAGACTCATTGTAGGGGCAGACCAGTCGTTTGACTGAAAAACATGATGATGATGATGGCTTTTAGTGCCGGGAGTCTCCGAGGACATGTTCGGCCAGGGGGTGTCAACCAGATAGGGATTATTTGGTACCATCGGTGTAGTAGCGCGGCCAGACGTAAGGAGCGGATTAAGCGCTGTATATCGTCTTGCCAACATATGAATGATACACGTTTTAATTGAATTGCAAATATATCCCTATATTTAGTCAATTAATATACACATAATTCCTAATTGACATTTCCTTGCAATTATCTTGCTCACCGACGATAATTACGTCACTTATCATTAAATAAACATTATTTCTACTGGGTTGGCGACATTGACCAACATGGACGCTCTGTTTATGTCGTGTTTGGTGTAAACAATATTGGCCGTATATTAATATTTTATAATAAGCTAATGTTGTGTTCTTTCTCATCCTTCTTTCATCAAATCGTCTTCTTGGTAATGAGAAGTGAACAGTTCTTCTTCTGCTACGCCAAGTAAGTACGCTTATTTTAAGAGTTTAAGTGAAAACTTGTTTCTGTAGTGCCTGTGAAAAATATATCGTACCGGTAGCCTAGTTTTGAATTGATATTAGACGCAGTGTACAGGTGATATTCTACTTGACATATTAATTAACTTTCACTATTATTTATTCCACAGGTAGGCCTACCAAATTCTGTGACCAAACAAATCGTAAATTGCTGTTCTCGAAATAGCAGATGAATGTGGCAATTTGGCCTACTCTCCTGAGAAATGATCAGGTAAGAGTCTATGTTACCGTAATGTTTTCAACTTGATACATCTTGCAGAGATACATACAGTATCATGAGCCTATTGCATATGTGTACTCAAGTTCTTGAGGAGATCAGTTCTTGCACATGTTAGTTACTGGTGCAGTGGCAGTGGCAAGTATTCAGTTGGTCGAATGTGTAGTAATGCCATTACTGATGTAGAACTGTAATTACAGGTTCTAAAATCTTAACTCACACTGGTCCTATGGGTGGCTGTGTGCTCTTGTTCTGTGGAGCAAAGTCCAACATTAAAATTTATTTCAGAGGTCTACGTTTTGGTCCAAATATACAAATGAACTAAGCACCAAATGGTGAATGCATTTGTACTCTGAATTTGAAGCATATTAAGTTCATCAGAATGGTTTCATTTTATGCGTATGTTATTTTAGAATAGGCTATGTTTATTTTTCTTCCCATCATTCCATAATTATTTTTAGAAAATTCAGCAGCTACAGCACTGTATTCATGCGTTGCAAAACTATTTCTCCTCTGGCAGAGGATTAAGAATAGAATTAGAAACGATGAGACATCTTTCAGAAGGGTGATACCTGCAGAAGCAGTAACAAAACCACTCACCAGACACATCAAAAATCTAGAAGATATGCTGGAGTTACCCTTAATTGTTGTGTAATAGAAACACACGTGGATTAGTTACATTAATCGCAGAATTAAAATTTTAGTTATTTTCTGAAAGGTGAGAGAGGCAATCTTCATCAATCATGGATGTCTATTACATTAATAAATAAGCTTCTGTGTCCAACTAAAATAAATCCTCATCAGTTTTGATGTGGTGTTAACTCATAAAACAGTGTAAAGAAGATTGGTTAATATGTTTATGTTCGACACTGGCGAAATGTAAATATTATGTCAGAAAACTGTATAATGAGGCTCATTATAGTACAAGTTTTCATTATGATACAGTTTCTCCCACCAATCAGAGCTCAGGAAACAGTTGTGTGACCAATTAGGTGAGGATAGCATCGTACCTGCGCTCACTTCCATGGCCCCCTATTTTAAATTTCACTGCGTGGCGAGTGTCATAGTGAGGTATTCCAGGAGGCCATGGTCAAATACAAGGTATTCTCTGCATCCCATGCGCTCTGTTCAGTATATAAAACTGGTGAAATCTCGACAGATATTTATGAATATGGCTCTCCTGTAGTATACGTTGCCCGTTTCGAAAGTGCGTTATTTTACTTAGTAGCGCTCGGAAAATGGTTTGTTATTACTCTGCCACGTTATTAAAGCCATTTGCCATTAACAAACACCGCATAAACACTTCCAAAAAAGGAAATTGTCAACATTAACTTTCAAGTAATAAACTTATCAAAAAGCACGTCGCCATGTTTGATTACGTAATGCTGCCAACTTACTGATTGTACTACTAGGCAAAATCATTGACCTGGTTAAAGATTATTGATGCGTGACATCCCCACTGTGCGTGACAAAAACCAGGGGTGTTATCTATTAGCCTAACGCCTACCTAACCTTTATTGGCCTAGACGAAAACCATTGGGCTGGATGAAAATATTGGTCTGGAAACAATAATGTTGGCACTCTGAAAAAATACAGTAACACTCTCTAGCGATGAAATATTCAACTGCTGTATATTAGTAACATTGGCCATTTCTATAGAAAATTTTTCGGATTTTAATGGCGCCGGGCAACGTATACTACACGAGTTCCATGAATATTTATGTTCGAACATAAAATAGTTATAATTATCGTCGAACATAAACAGTCGTATGCAACTCGTCTATAATTGTAATTAAGACACTCGTATGGAAATTATAAAACTTGTGTCTTAATTATTGTCATTATAGGCTCGTTGCATAATGTACTATTAAGTTACAAGGTGCACATATAATAAGCCACTACAACAGAGATCTGAGTGAAATCACGCAGGCTAGAACTATTACCACTGTGTTGTATTGTTTCTTCCAGTATCACAGTAAACAATTTGTTTTAAAGGACTCTTCACCTTGTATTATGTTATATCGTGGGATAGATAGATACAAGATAAATATAATTCATTTATTATATGTCAATGTAATGGTTGACATACCTATAGGTAGTATTTTATTCCTACACGTTACTTACAATATTTTTCAACACGTAGGATGCTAATGTCTAAGCCAGTCACAGCTCGTGCTCAGTAGCGGCTGGTGTAGAAAATTAGTTGTGTGTAGAGATGGGCAGCAGTCGACTGAAAACAGTCGAATTAGTCGATAGTTAAAACAACTGCTTTTAAAAAACAGTCCAATGAATTCAACGACTACTCACCGTATCATAAACAAGTTGTTTGCAAACGACTGATCTCAAAACAATCGTTGGAAATCATTGGAATGAAACAAGTCGTTGGCAAACGACTAATTCCAAGCGAATGGAATCATTCGAATTGAAGTAGTCGTTGTAAACGACTGATCCCAAAGCAATCGTTGGAAATCATTGGAATGAAACAAGTCGTTGGCAAACGACTAATTCCAAGCGAATGGAATCATTCGAATTTAAGTAGTCGTTCTAATCAAACGACTTCTTCAGGATAACTTCATGCTACAATTCATTGTGCTGTATGTTTATTGTAGAGCTTTAATTAATAAGTTAAATATACCTGTAGGTGCCTATAGTTTTATACAGTTCGTTGATTCTTTCAATGAAATAGCCTAAATCCAGTTGTCCAAGTTATTGGAAATGTTAAGCATTCAATATTTAGGTTATGCTTGAACTCCCGGTTTTCTGGCCCATCATCCCAGGCAAGCCTCCCAGTCAGATGGATCATTTGGCTGTAATTTTGAATTAGAGTAAGGTTGTAGTATGCGTGGTCAGATTTAGACAATAGCCTACTCCATGAAGGGGTCATGGCTACGCCTTCTATGTTTGTTTAATGAATAGAGTAACTGAAATGAGGGATGTATACTGATTTTAAGATTTGTGGAATGAGTTTATGAATTTTTAATAGAATTTAATGAAGTCTTCAGTAAAGTTGAAGGAGACATGATCGTGTTTAGACAATAGCCTACTCCATGAAGGGGTCATGACTATGCTTTCTATGTCTGTTTAAGGTGTAGTGTGGCTGAAATGAGGGAGGTTTACTGATTTTGGTGTTTGTGGAGTAGTCTTTTCGTTTATAATTTAGGTTTTGTGAAGCTCGTTGCGGAGTTGTTTTATGGATTTTATTGCTCTGCAAATGAAGTGTATTAGGGGGTTCTGGGTTTGGTTTAGCTGTAGTTTACAGGGTTATGGCTGAGAGTTGTTGTAGCAGGCCTAACAACTGTGTCAGAGCAGTGGCGTGCTGTGTGGGAGGGGGGGAGGGGGTTAGTGGCAAAGACACGAGGGCAGGGATGGAAGAGTTTATGTGGTTCCTCACAGTTGGCGCACTTAGGCTTATCTCGAGGTACCGTACAGATAGAGTGGTGATGTAAATCTCCAGCGGGTACTGTGAGGACAGCTTGACGGCTGTAGGTGCCTATAGTTTTATACAGTTTCTTGTTCGTAGATTCTTTCAATGAAATAGCCTACGTCCAGTTGTCCAAATATATATGTATGTCATTTCATTGGAACTCCTTAACACAGTCTATACACTTTTAATGAGAATTGGGTGCATTCTTGAATTATTACACAACTTGAACATGGGCTTACCAATTATGGCTTAGAGTTCTATTTATTTTATGATTGAATTTCATTCATTTATTCTACCGCGTGATAAATGAATTACAAGAAAATTATTATGAAATTCTCCCCATAGCGTGATGGTAATGATTGATGCAAACATAGAATAGATTTTCCAGGAAAATTAAATCAGAAAATATTTTATATTGGGATCCAATATTAATAGCATTTTAGCAAGTCGGAGGGTTTGTACGCTCAAATTGATTCTGGTTGTCAATTGGTTTGTAGAGATGGGCATCAGCAGTCGACTGTCAAAAGTTAAAACCATCGACTTGTTTGACTGCTTTTAGAAAACAGTCGAATGAATTCAACGACTACTCACCGTAACATAAACAAGTCGTTTGCAAACGACTGAACTGATCCCAATTGTTTTAACATGCTCTGAGCGCTGGCATAGTTTTACGTTCTGGTCATAAATTGTTTGTATTCACATGGTTGCCAACATCTCCACTGAAAGTTCGCTCTCGTTACTGTTCTAAAGTGCTCTATTGTCGTGTCTCGTGTGTATTTATTCTAGGCTGTCGTGAAACAAGTAGGGTAGTCGTATTCATTCATTCCTATTCATGAGCTTAAATGGCACTCTGTCAAACGCATACATGTGCCAGAATCCAACACAACACAAAATAACATAATGACTTGATTTTGTCTGCTGTTAATTCATTTTATGGGCTTGGGACATCTTGGTCATCAGCCCCATGCAGTTGGGTGTGGGTAGAATTGCTCCGATAATGTGATGACTGTAGTAGTGTGTGTAGCTTTATAAGGGACAGGCTTGGGGAGGTGCCCCAGGAGTTGAAATAAGGTACTACCGGATTTCCATCAGGAAAGGAATAAAATAAAATAATGTTGAGGCCCACAGGAGAGATCTGCAGAATATCTTGGCTGAGTGGACAGGGAATTTGTAACTGTTCCTGTTGGTATTTCAATTTCATTTTAGTACATATTATTAAAAATTCTTAAAAATAAATGTCCCTAACTATGGCTGCCACCTTTCCAGTCCTCATCTGAATTACAGAAAGTATAGCCTACACACTACTACAGATACCACAATAACAGAGATTATCATATAAATCCTATACACTTCCAAATATATGGGGCTAAATGAATATGTTATCAAAAGCCCTAAAATTAATATAAAAAACACAATGATTCTACAATAAGAGATTCTTTTAAAATATAGTTATAGTAGGTGCAAACATACACATAACAGCAAATTCAAGTTCTCCATTTCAAGCATTACACATTTATTAAGTTAACTGTTTCAACATACAAACTTGCATGTGTTGTAGGAATTTGCGGTTCATCGGTGTCAGCCATGGCGTCAAGGAGGTAATAGGTCCATTATCATGTGCTGTAGCCTACCGTTATACCTTGGCAAGAAAGAAGAACATGCCTCAACACATACTTTTAAAAGGACCAGATTTGATTACTGTATTTTTGCCAAGTTTGATTTTGTCTCTCTCTGTTATTTTTCTTCATTGACAAACTTTTTAAATAAAACGATGATTTCTAGCAGTATTGAGTGTGTTTTCTTGTTTTTCATTGAAAGTCCTATTTCTCATTTCCCCTTCACAGCATGTCATAGAATTTACTGTATTAGTGTGCCATGAAATTTGTTTATGTACATGTACTTACTGTATTTCACCCTTCAAAATTGGTGGACTGGATATATTTTAAAGGGAATATCAAATGAACTACTGTATATACATTTTGTGATATCCAATTATTTTTCTGAAACTAATGAATTTGGCATTAATTACACTAACAATTTTAGTGTGATGAGGGTCAGGTTACACCACCTATTTCCTTAGTATTCTCTCTTAAAATTTTCCTGTTATTGCGAACAGCATCAAGCATTTTAAGATATGAATATTCTCCCTTCCCAGTACTTTTACTTTCTAGTTTAATCTCGGAACTAATCGGTTATAATTGGGCCTACAGTGGTTAATTGGAAGGGACCATTTTTTTTTAAATTGAGTAATAATATGCTGCAGACCTTATAGTAGCCTAATTCTTGTCAATGCAATATGCTCCAATTGCAACTGAAAGAAATGTAAACATGTAAATTATTGATGAGGTCATGTCCTAAATGCTGTGATTGCTCATTTCAGAGTTCCGGAATTCACAATTTCCCACTTTGGTATTATTTAAAAAAAAACTGTTATTGCTATTTTGAATGTGATTTATCTCGTGTAGATCATATTATTATCTCCACACTTAAAAACGTGTGCTATAAGTATTGGGAAGATTGTGATTTTCGGAACATTGAAGTGGGCAGAGCAGTTAGGACGAGAATATTTAGCGGAACGAGGGGAAGGGGTGGGGTAGGCTACCCGCACGGCCGTGTTCAACTAGTACCGCGGTCATACACCAGACAGCGCTGAAGTCCTAGGTGCCAAGAATTAGCATGGCTGTCGGCTATCTGTAGTAGCAGGTAATCTGTGTGTTCGGCTCGCCAGAGTCTGTAGCTGCTTCCAGCGGACACCCAGAGAGTGAGCTACAAGTTCCGTTCAATTTCAAGTAGTTCCAACTATCACCACCAGATGTCAATGATACCTAGTAGCGAACGTTGGAACTTTAATTGAGCGTTCCTACGAAATCTAACCTAGGAATTTAGCTCCACACAAGTTTAGTCTGTGGAAGAATCTTTTACATGCCATAAATCACTTACCACGGACAGGAGCGAACCTACAAGCTTGGGGTTAGTAGGCCGCCACGTTAACCACTCAACCACCGTGGCAAACAGCGCTGGAACGTCAAGTAGGAAGTAACGATGCGTCAGGGTGGATGGCAGTGCGATAGTTTTTTTTTTTTAAACTTAAGGTGAACTTTCATCCTACGATCGCAGGTAACACCAGTAGTTGTACGCGACTTCATCCAGGCTGCCTTTATTCTCTTTTCGAAGTGAAATGCCATGTCCTGTGGTTCGGATTCCACGTAAAAAGGAGGTCCGTGGCTCATGATCTCGAGATTAACGGTCACGTTAAACTACAAGCTTCCTTTTCCTTTATTCTCGCACTGACCTCTTTAACAAGACGCCTGCTGTTAGTGATGGTAGAGCCATAATATTGAAATTGTCCCACTCATGACAAGTCTTCCCCATCTATAGAGCACTGTGCGGATAAACAAAACGTTATCCGCATCCGCCCCGCATCCGCACGACTGTTATCCACATCCACCCCGCATCCGAACGCCTGTTATCCGCATCCGCCCCGCATCCGCGTGTTTTTTATTCGCATCCACCCCACATTCGCATGATTTTTATCCAAATCCGCTGATATTTCAATATTATGTTTAATTTATTAGATCAAGCATAACGTGTTAAACCAACACATTTAGACATTTGAGGAGAAAGTCGTTCCTGATAATTTGCTTCATTGCAAGAACTTCAAGTTGGCATTCCAAGGGACTTATAGTTGGATGACACTTCTGGTTCCTTGACCTACGCTTTAGACAAAAAATTGGCTATACTTTTTTTTGGCTACTTTCGCACTTGTGCCTCAGTAATTTTGATGCGTCCGATTTGTGTCCTGAGTATGAATACACTTTTTTTACAGGTAAAACATCACTATATCGTACACCTTTTCGTTTCCATTGAAAACGTAACCAAATGTCTGCCATATCGTTGACTTCGAGCTTTTCTTCACGCGCTATTGAATATTCACCTTGTTTTATTTTAATAGATAGTTTATCCATGTTGGTGAAATGATGTTCATACTCACGGTCGCGGTAACATTCACTAAGTGAACTTCTCCTTAGGCTTGGAGAAAGGGATTGACATTTGGCCGGAAATTCCAAGTCAGTCATCATCCTTCTGCTTCTGGACCCTTCCATGGTCGCATAGTTGATGTCATAGTTGATGTTGCAATATCACAGCCAACGTGCTTCAGTGACAATTTAGAAATAAATCTACAGATAAACCTGGATCCCGATCTTCCAGGATAGCTTAGATGGCGAAGTAGCTGACATGAGGAATGTCAATAATGTCATCACGATGAACTAACAAGCTTATTGAGAGCATTATATCTCGTACGTATAGTAATAATGGCAGTGAGAATTGATGATGATGATGAGATGTCAAGACCATCTACTACAAACATACGGTACTTAAAATGTAGTTGAAAGCATATGAGTAAAATGATCTTCTCGTGTATAAGTGCAATACGTGCCTGAATATTTCGTACGCAATAGGCTATAGGAGTATTCCTCTTTTAAGCATGAATCTGTAGATGGGCTTATCAAATATGTAATATTAACGTAAGTTTGTATTCTAAAAACTATCCGCAAATTTACTCGAAACATTATCCGCAGCGTATCCGCTATCCGCACAGCAATGCAAACTATATCCGCATGGCGAAAATATTTGCGGATACCCGCATCCGCGCAGGGCTTTACCCATCTAATTGGATATAGGTCTAGGCTATTCCTGTGTCAAGAGTAACGAACTTAGGTGGCTTCAGTGGCGTAGTTGGTAGCATGCTGAGCTTCTACGCCCAAGATCACGGGTTCAAACCCGGCCCTCAGTATGCCTTGCTAGGAGGGGAAGTAAAGCTGGCGGGCCCGTGTCACAGATTCATGGCATGTAAAAGATCCTAACTACAATTGTGTGAAGCTAAATTTGTAGGTTAGGTATGATTAACACTCTTCAAGTTCCAACGTCCGCCACCAGGTGACGGTTGCGGTGGCATCTAGAAGCCAAGTTCACAGCTATGTGTTGTTGACGGTAGCATTTGGTAGCGAAAGTAGGAACTATTTAAAATCGATCGTCTGCAGTCCTTACCTGAATTACAAATAACACACACTAATAAAGCCATCACAATTAACACCGATTATCAGACAGATTCTACACACATCCAAAGTACACGGGGCTACATGATCGCGTTGTCGCAGCCCCTAAACTGAGGAACCAACCAACCAGTAATGAACTAACTAGTCTACTTTCGATTTTTTTCAAAAAATGAAAGTAGACTTATGAGTAGCCTAATTTTTCGCTATGCGGATCTAGTTTGCATGGCTGTGCGGATAGCGGACAAGCTGCGGATAATGTTTGGAGTAAATTTGCTGATAGTTTTTAAATACAATCCCAACTTGTTGAATATCATTATTAGCATCTGAATGTTTATGACATATACTTTTCCGTTATGATTTTTTTTTTCATGACAAATTTAATGTAAGACGATGATTTACGCTATTCACATTCAAATTATGTCATTAAGCATAATTAACACTCCGAACTGAAAATGGTTGCAATTCTGGCTGTGCAGCACTCATTTTATTATGGCGATTGAAGCCATTTTCAGTGTTGCCTTAGTAAACGAAGGTTTGATGCTTTTCAGTCAGTCAACACGATTGTACCCGAATGAGATGGGTTATTCCCTAATCCAGAAAAAATACATGAGATTATCATTAATATTATAAGGTGCGTTCAAAAAGTAACGAGCCGGATGCTGTAGTGCGCAAACCGGTGACGACATCGGCTAATTGTCGCGTGTGTAACGAGGTGTGGTTCCGACCAGAGCGTGGAAGGTCACAGCCCGTCGCTAGAGGGCACGCGTGCACGTCACGTGACGATACAAAGCGACCAGAAGCATGCATCAATCGTCCAACTATGACCAAGACAGTAGGCCATTCGACATGCTTCCTGGTGTGGTTGAAGACTGTGGGGCACCCATTGGGCACACCCTTTGCGCAAGTGCAGTCGTTCCTTCATGATGGTGCCGTAGGTTGGGCACTCCTGACCTAGGGAAACGACTTTCTCACAGGGCTGGCATGCGAAATTAAATTCACGGCTGTGGGGGCGAAAATAATTTAATTTCGCCGTGAGCACGATATTCGGGAGCGAACTTATAATGATTGTCGGCGCGTAATTAAATCAAAGCGAAACTTAATTCGAAGCGAAATTAATTTCTTTCCAGACTTTTAATTTCGCTCCCGGCGCGAAATTAATTTCGTTTCAGACTTTTAATTTCGCTCCCGGCGTTAAATTAATTACTTTTCATTTCGCTCCCGGAGCGAAATTAATTTCGTTCCAGACTTTTAATTTCGCTCCCGGCGCGAAATTAATTTCGTTCCTGACTTTTAATTTCGCTCCCGGCGCGGAATAAAAATCGTTACAGACATTTAATTTCGTCCCCGAGGCGAAATGAAATTTCCAAACGGTATTTAGTTTCTACCCCAAGCGTGAATTTGAAATGCATGAAACATTTCATTTCGTTGTTGAAATTAAAATATACGGTATTCGTTTCGAGAATTAAATTATGTTCGGTACGATGTTCAAAGTCCCGACGTTGGCAACAGTATTATTAGTGTAGACTACCTGCATAAATTGCTGGAACGCAACAGCAACGTGAGTCATTCAATGGTCATCACTCCAGTGTAGGAGAAAATCAGTGCTGTTGCATCAACATCACCATCGTCGTTGACTGAACCTCGGCAACAAGTACCGTACCTCTACCTTTTCCATAGCGGACAAGAAAACTAATGTGCCGTGCGGTCAGACATTGAAGGTAAGTGAACAACTCCCATTTGACTGCGTCGTCTGGGGGTGCCGTTCCATTATACAGGTGAGTCATAATTCGTATTACAAACTTATGGGGGTTGTAGAGGGGACTCAGTAGATCACATTTTGATTAGGAACCCATGTCCGGACATGTATCGTTTCGATACCAAATCAGTTTGTCTCGATTGCACATCTCCCACTTCACTACAGAGTTGTTCCACGTGGCGACCGTGCTGTTCATTACACAACGTGTACCTGCGCAGCATGTTGTCATACACACTTCCCACGAGACTTGGTGTATGTTCAATAATGTGCGCTGCCGGAAAAACGCGTGCATCAAGATCTTCTTCTGACTCGAAAGGAGTATCTTAAACAAGGTTTTTCATGTGACCCCACAGGAAAATGTCGAGGGGAGTTAAACCTGGCAATCGTGGTGGCCACGAAATTGGACCACCTTGAACAATCCAATTTTCCACGAATGTTTGGTCAAGATGTTCTCGGACTGCACGTGCAAAGTGCGCTGGTGCGCCATCATGTTGGTACCACAGTTGCTGACGCAGTGCCAATGGCAAATCTTCACAGAACTTAACCAGTACCTCTTGCAGGAAGAGGACCCGTTAGGTGGTACGGAAGAAGGTACGACCCAATCAGATGGCCAACCCATACACTGATGCCGAACCATTGCTGAAATCCACGTGGCTGTGGGCATGCGGATTTCCTTCAGCCCAAATGTCACAGTTTTGACAGTTAAAAACGGCTTCCCTGGTGAATTGAGTTTCATCGGTGAAAAGAACGTGACGCGGAAAGTGGGGTGTGTTAATATACTGGTGTAGAAACCAAGCACAGATGTTGGCACGTGGCACGAAATCTGTCGGGCCCATTGCTTGAATTTTCTGTGGGTGGAAAGGGTGCAGTTGCTGGTCGCGCAAAACACGCCAGACGCTCGATTGGGACCCATTCACGCACGGCATCGGCAAGGTTTCGCGTACTCGTAGACGGGTCCTCTTCAAAGTCTGTGGAGCACCACAATCCGCCCTCCTCGGTTGGAATGCACAGGGTTTTCGCAGATTTTATTGTTGTTTCACAAAAATGTATGTGATGGGGTGAGGCGATACGGAAAACGTCCATGATACATGTATTGTGCAGCTCGACCATTACGTCCAGCTTCACCGTACATTAGTAACATCTCGGTGTACTCATCAAAAGTGTATGCCGCCATCCTGTACTGCTGAATGACTGGATCACAACTGTTGTCAAAGCGGACTCACTGTCACTACCGTTTGTAAACGAACAAATTACACGATATCATTGGACTGCGGTCTCGTCCTGTACTGCGCCCTGACTGGATCACAACTGCTGTCAAATCGGACTCACTGTCACTACGGTTTGTAAGCAGAAGACATACGTAGCCTACTGTATGACATAAGGGGACTGCAGAGGTTGCCCTCAGCCAATGTTATTTGCGTTCCGTGAAGCGGGCGATGTAAAATGAAAGTGATCTTCAAACCGATTTGGTATCGAAACGATAAATGTCCGGACAAGGGTTCCTATTCAAACTGTGATCTACTTAGTCCCCTCTACAACCCCCAGTAGTTCGTAATAAGAATTATGAATCGCCCTGTAGGTAGAATGGGGTAGTGTGGTGTGGAGGTCTTGCCGGTTAACCGGTTTAGGTGTCGCCAGTAGGTAGAGACAGAGAAAACACTCGGTTTAGTCGGGAGTAGATGGTGTGCCACGAAAGGCGCTTGTGGACTGGGAGGCTTGTTTTAGTGCAGTTTCTATGTGTGCAGTATGCATCGACCGACGTCTGGTCATCCAGTGGGAGATGGTCCGTACGGCGGTGATCGTTGATGTGGGAGCGGTATTCCCCCCAGTTTGCTGTGCAGAAATTCTGGACCATCCTGGGAGGTGATAGTGTAGTATTGCGAGGGGAAAGAGGGAAGGTGAGTAAAACGGGAGCGTGATCACCTCCTATGAGGGTCAGGACGGACACGTCAAACAGATGGAGTAGGGAGTTATGAGCAATGGCTGCGTCGGGGGTGGTATTGGAGGAAGGACGGGTAGGTTTTGGGAGAGGGACGAGGGTGGCTCTAAGTGACGTAGGTAGATGTCTAGGCTTCGAAGTTCTAGGGCCAAACGGGAATGAAAGTTGAGGTGGCCCATTAGAATGAAATGGAGCAAGACTTCAGCCACGTGGGCAAGGAAGTCTTTGGGGATGGGGGTGGTAGGGACGAATGTAGATGGTGGCTAGGTGTAGGACGTGGCAGGAGAAATAGACGAAGCAAATAAGGCTTTCGGGGAAGAAAAGATATAGATTTCATTTCAGATATGAAATGAAATGCTCCATGCATTTTAATTTCAGGTCGGGGAGGGACTAAATGCCGAAAAAGAAATTGATAGTCGTTAACAAATTTTATTTCGCGCCAGGAGCAAAATTGAAAGTCTGTAAATAATTGAATTTCGTGCCAGGAGTGAAATTCAAAGTCAAACGAATTTTAATTCGCGCCAGGAGCGAAATTTAAAGTAAGTAACGAATTTTATTTCGCGCCAGGAGCGAAATTAAAACTCTGTAATGAATTTAATTTCGCACCGGGAGTAAAATTAAAAGTCAGTAACGAATTTTATTTCGCGCCAGGAGCGAAATTAAAAGTCTGTAATGAATTTAATTTCGCGCCAGGAGTGAAATTAAAAGTCTGTAATGAATTTAATTTCGCGCCAGGAGCGAAATAAAAAGTCTGTAAGGAATTTTATTTTGCGCCAGGAGCGAAATGTTATTCCATTGAAGAATTTAATTTCGCGACGCTAAATTAAATTGATAATACATTTCATTTCGCATGCCAGCCCTGCTTTCTCCTCGAATGTCTAAATGTGTTGCTCGAATACTTTATCTAATTAAAAACAAGATGTTCAGTAAATAACATATAGCCTACTTCCTCCTAAATGCATGGACATTGTTATAACTCTTTGTCCTTTTCAAGGAGTATAATTGAATGTTGGTTGTAGTAGCTTGTTGATATACAACGTGCTATACGGATATTAAACATGAATATGAGGTGCCCTTTGCTAGTGCTACCTCTGTACAAAATTTCAATCAATTCGGTTTCACCGTGTTTGAATTGAAATGGTGAATCGATTTGCACACATACATGGCCGCTATCTGCAAACTATTGGGTCGATGACCTTGTAGTTTGGTCAAAGGATTCTTCATACATAAAGGTATAATGTTGCAAAATTTAGTAGAGATCAGATGATTAGTTTGGTCGTAGTTTGATTTAAGCTTTTAACATTTGGGTGGCCGCCATTACGTCTTCGTTAAGATGGCGGCAATATAAAACATAACACTGAGGTGCCATTTGCTAGTGCTACCTCTGTACCAAAGTTTGTTCAATTCGGTTTCACCGTGTTTGAATTGATAGGGGCAATCGATTTTCACACACACATGGCCACCATCTGCAAACTATTGGGCTGATGACCTTGTAGTTTAGTTAAAAGACGCTCGCCATAGAAATATATGTTGTTTCACAATTTGGTAGAGATTGGATGATTAGGTTAGTCGTAATTTGATTTAAGCTTTGAACATTTGGGTGGCTGCCATTACGTTTCCGTCAAGATGGCGGCGATATAGAACATGACACTGAGGTGCCCTTTGCTAGTGCTACCTCTGTACCAAATTTCCTTCAATTCGGTTTCACCGTGTTCGAATTGATAGGGGGAGGGGGAGGCTAATATTATAGTAATGCCAGTAGATTCGGATAACGAACGTGCGGATGCGAATGGCGTGTTTATCCACGCAGGGCTTTACTTATGAGATCTACTCGGGCCAAAATACATGGGTTGGTTTTTTAGTTTTGACACCTTAGTTATAACTGGATTAATAACTCACTTAGATGGTTCCAAGTTTCACAGGCCCTCGATGTAGTCCCCTCCGTTGCGTACGTGTTCCCAGCGGTGCGGAAGTCGTTGGATCCCGTTGGCACTGCCCAATCTATTGATGGTACGAAGAGAGCGCTCGGCAGCCTGCTTAACGTCTTCAATGGTACCGAAGCGTCCTCCGCGCATTGTCTTCTTCATCTTCGGGATGAGATCATAGTCGCAGGGGGTGATAGAGGACCTCCCAGCCCCAGCGATCCAACAATGCCGACACAACGCCTGCTGTGTGTGACCTAGCATTGTCATGCAGAACGATGGGCGGTGTAACCCTGTGGTGGCGCCGTTTCCTTCTCAGAGCTCCTCGGAGATGGTCTTGCAGAAACGAACAATAGTACGCCGCATTAACGGTTTGCCCTCGGGGAACAGAATGGTGAATGATCACACCATCCAAATCATAGGCAAGAATCAACATTACCTTCACATTGGTGGGGGTTGGTCGAACTGTTCGTTTCCGTGGTAATCCGTGGTGCCGCCAATCGTTCGATTGGCGTTTTAACTGTGGCTCATAAGATCTGGCCCACGTCTCGTCAATGGTTATGATACGCCGTAAGAAGGCCTCTCCTTCGCGCTCATAACGCTGCATGTGCATACGACAAGCGTCATATCGCAGCCATTTGTGCATGTCGGTTAAGTCATGCGGAACCCATTTGGACGCAATCTACCTCATTTTCAGTAAGTCCTTCAGGATGTGGAGGACAGTTGAATGCGCCAGTGCGGTATCTTGCTCTAATTGACGAATCGTTACGTTCCGATCCACCTCTACTAACGCGGACACCATCTGTACATTGGCATCACTTACTGGTGGGTGACGAGATCGAGGCATGTGCTCCACACGTTCGCGCCCATCTCGAAAGGCTGCAACCCATCTTGCTACCGTTCTGAATGGTAACGCAGCTGCACCGCACGCTTCCTGCAATTCTCGGTGACACTGATTAGCACTGCGACCCCTAGCACACTGAATGTTTATCCACGTTCTCTGCTCCTGCTTGGAAAACATTGCGACTGTCTATCGCGAGCGCTGGTCTCACACTACTCATCTAACAGGCGCGACTGCGCACGAGCGGTGGTGAGGAAGGGCGAGGTCATGTGCTCTGAGGGAGGGGATGCAGGGCAGCAACCGTCGGTAAAAGTGGCAGCGCCCAACATTTTTGCAACTTGGCACTGAAGCATCGGTGCCAAAACTAAAAAACCAACCCATGTATGTGTCTGTGTGTGTGAGTGTGTGTAGTGTACGTCTGTCCTCACCCCCTATCAATTAAAACACGACAAAACTGAATTGAACCATATTTGTTACAGAAGTAGCACTAGCGAAGGACACCCCAGTGTCATGGTATAGGCCTACTGTATATCGCTGCCATCTAAACAAAAACAAAATGGTGTCCATCAAAATATTGTAAGGTACCTGTGAGGGTTGCCTGTACAAAGAATTAACCTAAGGGATGAAATTAGTGTAATTAGGGGGCGAGCTTGGCAATTGCTGTAAGAGGTATGAATTATTTAGTGATTTGCGATCGTCAGTACGATCTGCAAGGAGAACTCCCCAATGTACTGCTTGACGGGGTAGTTCCGGGTGAGGGGGTGTTTGGAAAGGTAATTTAATTATTTCTCTGTGCGCGCTAGCGATACCCAGCGGTCTAAAGCGAGTCGTAAGCCGGCGTGCTAGCCGGTAGCCTGCTTGTGTCAGCGCTGAGCGGTAGCGCTCGGCTGACGTCACGAAGCAATTAAACAGTAAAGCTAATTCTAGATCCTACCTAATGGGGAAGTAAGAGGGTAGGATCTTGTCAGCTAACTAAATAAAGGATAAGACCAGTGACTTCTATTACTTTTAAATTTAATGTGTACCTCGATTTTGAGGTACGCTTGCAAATGATAGAAATAAATAATTATTACAGTCCAAGCACAGGGGGATGGGAGTGTAGTGTGATTGTACGTGTAGTGATCGCTTGAGTCACTTACCCTTCAGCTAACAGCAGCGGTTCGTCACGTCGGTAGCACTTAGACAGACTGATCCCGGGTGCATGACCTCCCGGGGTTCTTATAGGCTTCTCGTGCTACGTCTGAGGAATCCGTACATTCCTCCTAAGTCATAGTCCTTTCTAGGGTCGTTGCCTGGGACACGAGGCTACTTGAGTTCATATAAGTGCTAACTTATTAGTCTTATAATTTTGTAATTGTATTTGTAGGTTTCTAAAGTAATTGCTTGGAATTTGGATTTGTCGGGGATTTTATTTAGGGGATGAGGGTGGCGTACCCTAGGGGTACAACAATATTGAACGCCTGAATCAAATTACATCTAAACTATTTATTGGAACTCTACTAATTTTTGGGAAAATATACCTTCATTTGGGAAGCTACTGGCAACCAAACTACAAGGTAAACAGCCAAATAAATTCAATATGGCAGCCTTGTGACTTATGCAAGCATTATAATCCATAACCTATAATATAATAATAATAATAATATCGTATGGCCTCGGGTGCCGGGTGCAAGCTTTGTTATTTGACACCCAGAGGGCAGCTATGTAGAAGTATGTAGTTCCTTGAAGTGCCATGAAAGTCAAGGAGGTTAGATATTATCTAAGTTCCTTGACACTATAGTGCTTTCTAGTAGAGAAAGGAGGAACTTTTGTGTTGGTGGAAAATCCCGAGATTAATTTTGCCATTATAAACACGGGCTACTGAATTCAAATGGGTCCTTTAACATGCCAACAACGTATGACATGCGTGTCGTGATTTTTGACACCTTTCAAATATCACTACCACGGCCAGGAGCGAGCCTGCAAGCTTGAGGATGGTAGACACGCACGATAACCACTCACCCACCGTGGCAAGCATCCATAATCTATGATCCAATGAATCAATAGTTAAAATTTGTTGGCAGAGCCTGGAATTGAACCCGGACCTCAGGCGTGTCAGCCAAGAACGCTAGCCGCTACACACGAGGTTGTCAAAATAAGATGATATTGTTGTTGTTGTTTCATTTGAGGAGCTTGGACATCGTGGTCATTTGCCCCCCGTGAACCTGTGTGTGTAGAATTTGTCTGATAATTTCTGTTTCTGTGGTGTCTGTAGTAGTGTGTGTATTTGTAATTCAGGTGAGGATTGGCCTCAAGTTAGGAACCATCTCGGCATTCGCCAGAAGGAGAGGTGGGAAACCACGGAAAAGCACTTCTAGGATGGCTGATGTGGGAATAGAACACACCTCTTCTCAGTTTTGCAAAAAAAGATGACTTCGACCAGCAAGAAATTAAAAGTACACTCACAAGTTAGATATAATAGCCATAGGAGGTATGGCCTCATTTAAGTAAAACATAAATCTACTAGACAATCGTCAAATGTCTCCTTTTCATTACACTTGGCATGACGTAACACGAGAGACAATGATATCAATTATCAGCAAAGTGTGAAGTGAAGTTTTCCTTAAAAATGGTCGTCAAATGTGACAGTCAAAATACTACGATATAGCTAGCTATGGCCTATAGCAGGAGTTTCTTAGAAGAAGAGAATGTTTTCAACATACCTGTCAACAAGATGTTCAGTAAAGAACATATAGCCTACTTTCTCCTAAATCCATGGGTATTGTTATAACTCTTTGTCCTTTTCAAGGAGTATAATTGAATGTTGGTTGTAGTAGCATGTAGAAATACAACGTGTTATACGGATATTAAAAATGAATATGAGGTGCCTTTTGCTAGTGCTACATCTGTACAAAATTTCATTCACTTCGGTTTCACCGTGTTTAAATTGATATGGTGAATCGATTTGCACACATACATGGCCGCTATCTGCAAACTATTGGGCTAATGACCTTGTAGTTCAGTCAAAAGACGCTTCCCACGAAAAGGTATGTTGTTGCAAAATTTGGTAGAGATCAAATAATTAGGTTGGTCGTAATTTGATTTAAGCTTTTATCATTTGGGTGGCCGCCATTCCGTTTCCGTCAAGATGGCGGCAATATAAAACATGACCCAGAGGTACCCTTTGCTAGTGCTACCTACGACCCAAATTTCGTTCAATTCGGTTTTACCGTTGTAGGGGGAATCGATTTGCATACATATATGGCCGCCATATGCAAACTATTGGCCTGGCGACATTGTAGCTTGGTCAAAGAACGCTTTTCACATAAATGTATGTTGTTGCAAAATTTGGTAGAGACTAGATTATTAGGTTGGTCGAAATTACATTTTAGCTTTTAACATTTGGGTGGCCGCGATTACGTTTCCGTCAAGATGGCGGTGATATAAAACATGACACTGAGGTGCTCTTTCCCAGTGCTACCTCTGTACCAAATTTCGTTCCATTCAGTTTCACCGTGTTCGAAGTGATAGGGGGAATGGATTTTCACACAAAGATGGCCGCCATCCGCAAAATATTAGGCTAATGATCTATTAGTTTGGTCAACGGATGCTCCCTCCATAAAGGTATGTTGTTGCAAAATTTGGTAAAGATTGGATGATTAGGTTAATCGTAATTTGATTTAAGGTTTGAACATTTGTGTGGCCGCCATTACGTTTCCATCAAGATGGCGGCGATATAAAGCATGACACTGAGGTGCCCTTTCCTAGTGCTACCTCTGTACCAAATTTCGTTCCATTCGATTTCACCGTGTTCGATTTAATAGGGGGAATCGATTTTGACACAAAGATGGCCGCCATCCGCAGACTATTAGGCTAATGACCTATTAGATTGGTCAAAGGATGCTCCCTCCATAAAGGTATGTTTTTGCAAAATTTGGTAGAGATCGGATGATTATGGTAGTCGTAATTTGATTTAGGCTTTGAACATTTGTGTGGTCGCCATTACGTTTCTGTCAAGATGGCGGCGATATAAAACATGACACTGAGGTGCCCTTTGCTAGTACTACCTCTGTACCAAATTTCGTTCTATTCGGTTTCACCGTGTTCGAATTAATAGGGGGAATCCATTTTCACACAAAGATGGCCGCCATCCGCAACCTATTAGGCTGATGACCTATTAGTTTGGTCAAAGGATGCTCCTCCCATAAAGGTATGTTGTTACAAAATTTGGTATAGATCGGATGATTAGGTTAGTCGTAATTTGTTTTAAGCTTTGAACATTTGGGTGGCCGCCATTACGTTTCCGTCAAGATGGCGGTGATATAAAACATGACACTGAGGTGTCCTTTGCTAGTGCTACCTTTGTACCAAATTTCGTTCAATTCGCGTTCACCGTGTTCGAATTGATAGGGGGGAGATAGACATTCAGAGTACACACACTCACACACACACACACACACACACACACACACGAACTCACACACACACACACACACACACACACATACATACACACACACAGACAGACACACTTTTTTTTCTCCCTGTGTTGATCTCATAAGTCTACTTTCATTTTTTGCAAAAATCGAAAGTAGGCTAATAATGGAATGCAACCGAAAAAAAAAACAGAAACCCCTATGGGCGTCAAATTGGGAAGTGAAGAGCTAAAGGAAGTGGGGAACTTATGTTACTTAGGAAACAAAATAACCAGTGATGGACGAAGCAAGGAGGATATAGAATGTAGGTTGGCATAGGCAAGGAAAACATTTCTACAGAAAAGGAATCTGTTGACGTCGAATATAGATTTAGGTATTAGGAAGTAATTTTTTAAAGCCTGTCTAGAAGTGTAACTATATGGAAGTGAAACTTGGACTGTTGGCGCAGCAGAAAAGAGGAGAATTGAAGCGTTTGAAATGTGGTGTTACAGGAGAATTATGAAGATCAGATGGCTAGATAGGGTTAAAAATGAAGAGGTATTAAGACGAGTGGGAAAGGAGAGATGTTTGTGGTGACTGCTAATGATGAGATAGGTTGGTAGGACACAAACTAAGACACCCAGGAATAGCAAAGTTAGGTATGGAAGGAAGGAAGGGTTGATGACAAGAACTGTAGGGGTAGACCAAGGTTAGAATATGTAAAACAGATTGTCTCGAAAGTAGAGTGTGGTAGCTAAGTAGAGATGAAACGATTAGCTCAGGACACGGACCAGTCAATGGACTGAAGACTCAATCAACAACATAAAGCACAGATGTCCAAGCTGTGCTGAGCTTCACGCCGACAGAGTGTGTTGCTCGCGTGCGTTTCCATTTCAGCTAACCCCTCGCTCTGTAAAGTGATTTAGACTGAACTGCTCGTCACTGACTGGCCTTTTTCACCTCTGAGTTAAAGAGGAGATTGTGGTTGTTATTATTCATTCATTTTAGAGAGACTTGGGATAACTTGGTCATCAGCTCCCTGCCCGGTGGGGGATGGATTTTGTCTCCATTTTTGTTTCAGTTGCAACCATAGTGTAGTGTCTGTAACTGTCATTTTTCCGATCAGGAATTGGGGTAGATGCCCCAGGATTTGAAATGAGAAAATCATTTGGTATTTACCTAGACGGAGTATGGAAAATTCAGGAGGGAAACTACACTCACGATGGCCACTGCTACCACTGGGATTCGAACCGCCGATCTCTGGACTTGCTGCAACTCTCCTTCTCAGTCGTAATGAGCAATTTAATGTACACGGCTACGGTGCGGGATCAAATAAGGTCGTTCATTCATTTATCGCACGATGGTAGAAGGAATAGATGAAACAATTATTTACAACTATATATCCAATGATATACACTAAGATGCACTTGATCTCAAGTTTGAAAAACTAGAGTCCAAAATTGAACAGTTGAATCCAGTCAAAGGCTTCTTGGGACAGCTTGTGTAAGTCTTGCAATGTTCATTTGAATCCTATGAGGGGACATGCGAAGTCTACGTGATCCATAGTCTGCGTTTCTTCGCCACAGCCACATGCAGGAGAGGACTTCCAACCCCATTGATTCAGGATCGCTGCGCGCCTTCCTTGGCTAGATCTTATCCGATTCAGTGCGCACCATTGGCGCCGAGGTAGATGAAATCCTGCAGGCCGAACCCAAGGAGTTTTGATTAACTGATGGTGTGGCAAGGACGTTTGTTCCTGCCATTTGCTATTCCAGGCATGTAGGATAATGTGGTTGTCGTCATGCAGCCTGGTTGCTGTTCTCCATGATGGTTGCCTGGACTTCAGTCGCTGTGCTGAAGTTACTGGGAGCACGGAGTGTAATGGCAGCGATGTATTGTTTTGGATTTTCTTCCATGTGTTCCTCAATGAATGGAGTCCTCTAAGGGGAGGAGGTGGAATATTACTTACGTTAGTACTGGTAGCTAGTGAGTGTTGGTGGATCGCAGACATCCAGTAATGATGCGCATTGCTTGATTCAGTATTGTGTCGACAATTTTGGTATGGGCACTATTAAGCCATGTAGAGTAGCAGTATTCTGCGACTGAGTACGTGAGAGGTGATGTAGGCTAATAATATGACATAACTAAGGACCGATTCTTAAGTTTTTACCTATTTTTCCCTTACTTCTAAATACAAAGATACTTCAAAACCTTACTGAATCACACTCAAAAGAGCCATATCCATGAATTCTGTAGTACCTAGAAAAACCTAAATGATTGCGAGTACCTAATAATATCTAATTGCAGGTTTGTTCCATTTATTGTACTTATAATATATGTGAATTTTTCGTCCATAATGTTTAAAAGTAAACCTCAAGGCAGTGTTTATTCGTAGCTGTAGATCAGCCACCTTCACTTGCCTTGTTTGTGACGTAGGATAAGTGCTTTTCTTGTGAGGAGCGCCAGGGCCACCGAGAGGATTTAAGGGCCCCTATGCACTCTTTTTCTCGGGCCCCTCTTGAAATACTTTTAATTATTACTATCCACTATGAACTATTCCGGAAATGCAATGTCATTTTGAGAAAAGCTCTGATGCACAGTCATTTTTTTAATGTGTAACATCTTTCCACTCGGTTGCTGGATATCTTTGTGGGAGTGATTTTGAAAAATGGGACGGAAGTGGATCGGAACAATCAAGGTGCAAGTGGTAATAACCAGCTGCCAGTAGTAAGAGAAACAATGAGTGCGCGGTGTCGGAAATTGATACCATGACGTACTCTCGGCCATGTGGAATGTATATGACATACTGAACGGTAAATGCTCATGCGAACTCTGGTGTCAAGTGATTGAAACAAAGCACATGGTACATGTTCGAAGTCTTCGTATCAGTATTTAAATGGTAATAATAATGTTATTGGTTTTACGACCCTTTTAACTACACTGGCTTTTAGAGACGCCGGGGTGCCGGAATTTTGCCCCGAAGTGGATCTTTAACGTGCCAGTAAATGTACTGGCACGGCTCCCTCGCATTTGCGCACCCTCAAATGCCAGCTGATATCTAATTTAGTTCAATGGTTTACATAACCTCAAGATGGCGGCAGTGCGAATTTTAAAATTAAGTTTTTATTTCTTGTGATGTAGTCATGCGATCGAAGTGAAAGTTTGAATAATGAACCTACGCAATAATTTTCCTTTAATGGTACATGACTCTATGGCCTATACATTTAACAATCCAACATGGCGACCATCCGAAATATTTAGACGATACGGAATATCTACGAATCTATTTCAGCAATCAAACTGCATTTTTTATGTTCATAGGGGCTATCAACTTAAGTTCACCTATAGGACTTTAAATAACCTGGTGATCACAAATCCAACATGGCGGTGACGCGAATTATAAATATTCACATGGACGTTTCTCGCAATTTAACCATCCGCGTGCAGTGAAACTTGGTACAGTAAATCCTTATACGAATGTTAATCCACTGGCATCTAATTTATTTCAATTGTTTCCATAACCACAAGATGGCAGCTGTGCGAAATTTTAAAATATCCTTGTTATTTCTTGTGTCCTAAACATGCGATTGAAATTTGAATGCTACACGTACACAATAATCTTCATGTAACAGTACATAACTCGAGGACCTATATATATAAAATCCAACATGGCGACCATCCGAAATATTTAATCGGTTCTCAATATCTACGAATCTTTTTCAGCAATCAAACTGAAATTGTGTATGTTGATAGTGGCAATTAACATAAGTAGGATATATGAAAATAGGCTGTATAGTTCTTCACGGAACTACTTGTTAGCCTACTTTTCACACTTTTCAAAAATGAGGAAAAAGTAGACTTATAAGATATATCCGGGAAAATGTGTCTGTCCTTCTGTCTGTCTGGCTGTGTGTGTGTGTGCCCCCCCCCCCCTATCAACTCCTAAACGGCTGCAGCAATCGAAACCAAATTTAGTATGAGTAAAGATGTATACCGGAATATCTCAGGCCCATATTTGAAAAAGATGCCAGTGCTACCAACTGCTAAAAAACGCACTAGAAATTTGAGCTCCATGTTGGATATCTTGGAAGGTATACATGGGAGCTATTCTAAAATTGGCACACATGTAGATAATACTATTTCAGTTTAATTTCCAGGTGGCCAGATATGACAGCGTTGCCAAAATTTTTAAGCCTTCTGATAAGTCCAATTTTAAATGCATATAACTTCTACACTATCAATTGGATTTCAACCAATTTTTGTATGTAATATGTGTACATAAACATATATAACTGAGTGTATTCTTAAGAGCCACCAGGGCTGCCAACTGTTAATAATTGCTCTCTATTTTGTATCCAAATATATCAGAAAGTATGCAAGCCGACAGCTTTAAACTATGCACACGTAAATTACCCGACATTTTACATTAATTTGGAGTAACTTATATACGTCAATTCTATCAACATGATTCTAAGCCTGCTGATAGGACCAATTTTTAAATACATGTAACTTCTATACCAACAAATGGATTTCATCCAAAATTGGCACAAAAATATATAATATTTCAGATTATTTCTGACCAGCACTCGCATGACATTGTTGCCAACATGCTTTTACGTGTACTAATAGATCCAATGTCTAAATCCACCTTTGGAATTCAACCACATTTTGTATTCTGTACCTTAGGAGATGGAAGTAAGAATATATTCAGTCACCAGAGCTGCCAACTGTATTGCTCTATTAGGCTACATTATGCCTAGTATACCTTATTTCGAACTAATTAAGACATTTCGATATTACCCACTTAATTTCGTCATTATTCTAGATAGGTTCATATACTGTAGATTAATCTATGGCATGAATCTTAATTTTAAGAAAAGTAGGCTCTTTAGTTCGTCACGCAACTTCTTGTTCCATCTGACTATGAGGGAAGCGGCTAACTGGTAGCATGCTGAACTTCTATGCTCAAGGTGCTGGTTCAAAGCCGGCCAAAGTCGCCGGATTTTTTATGAGCGCTATAAAACCGTCAGCATGCTTTCCTTTGGAGGGGAAGTTACAACGTTCGTTGCAAGTTGCTGGTTGCGGTGGCATCTAGCAGCCAAGTTCACAGCTAGGTGTCGTTGACGTTAGTATTTGGTACAAAATTAGGTACTACTACTTAAAATTGACCTTCTGCAGACCTTACCTGAATTACAGACTAATACAGCCATCACAAATAACACCGTTTATCAGACAGATTCTACACACAACCAATGTACACGGGGTTACATGACCACCTTGTCGTAGCCCCTAAACTGAGGAACCAACCAACATCTCTGCGGGAGATAAAATTTTGCGTGAAGAAGTAACAGACTGTTAGATAGTTACACATTAGTTCCAAACCTTGCATAAGGACAGTGTGATCACAATTAGCAGCCAAGGTCACAGCAAGGTGTCGTTGACGTTAGTATTTGGTACAAAATTAGGTACTACTACTTAAAATTGACCGTCTGCAGACCTTACCTGAATTACAGGCTAATACAGTCATCACAAATAACACCGTTTATCAGACAGATTCTACACACACCCAATGTACACGGGGTTACATGACCACCTTGTCGCAGCCCCTAAACTTAGGAACCAACCCACATCTCTGCGGGAGATAAAATTTTGCGTGAAGAAGTAACAGACTGTTAGATAGTTACACATTAGTTCCAAACCTTGCTTAAGGACAGTGTGATCACAAGTATAAAAAATTAACCCCAAATGACAAGAAGGTTACCATCCCCATAAGACAGTAAAATGTTAAAAGTATGCATAGAAAGACGAAAAAATGTTAACTAACCTCCAATTGTAAAATACTTTCTCGCAATAAATGAGGTCTGATCCTCCTACGAAAACCTGCATATTTTGCCTATTATAGCCTATCCCCTAGTTTGCCCGGTGAAATCTACCTCCGCCTTCCGGCGTGCCGAGAGGATTTTTTTTTAAATCATACAAATCTTATTTCATAGAATATATTTTAGTATTTATGTTATGAAATATATTTTTCACAGTGTACAAAGCAATTTGGAATTTTTAATACAGTTAACTTTCATTGGGAAATATTTCACAATTTCTAGTCTTCACTACTGTAATTACCAGTACCGGTATGTAAAGAGAAAAAAAGAGAAACGTTTTAAAACTCCGCGATAGTTTGATAGCAGATTTAACACTAAATTGTAGTAGATTATTCTTAAACAGTTATAACTTCTAACTCAGTAATAATAGAATTTAATACTCTTTTGGGGTAGATTAAGGTACATTAAAACTTTTTCTTTGTTATTTTCCGAATCTAGGAACTTCCTTTACCAAATGAACGGGCCCTCATTGCCTACGGGCCCCTTGCCTCTCCCTCTCGGCGGCCCTGAGGAGCGCGCTTGCCAGCCAGCCAACCAACCAGTGGTGCCTGTTCGAGTATACCGAGTTGCACGCCGCCTCATTATAGTTAATATTATTTTTAACGAAAATATCAACAGAAGGGGCATCTAAAAACCAAAGGTCGTCGACCCCTAACATTTTCTTTTCTGTGTGGGAAGAACTATTCTTGTTTGCCAAGTATGGAGGAATAGCGAAATGTTTGGTGTGTTTTAATATACTTCAACACGTGAAAAAAAACCACTTTAAGCGTCATTATTAATTGTTATTATCATTGTTATTATTCTGTATGTGTGTTTACAAAGTGATTTTTCAACAAATGTTTACTTGTTTATTATTATTTACTAGCATTACCCGTCGCGACTTCGCCCGCGAATATTCTAGTTGTAAAGAGTACACTTAGCAAAATCTCAATCATGAATGCTATGACTGATTTATCCTTGGTATGAATAATCGGACTTTATCAATTCAGCTACTGGTGCAGTGGTTTGGAATTTGTCATTCCTTCATAGGTATATCAGAGCGAAGTTAGTCTTCTGGGAATATCACAGACACTGTTAATTTAAGGGCCTTTAAATGAGGTTTTCGGAGACCCTTTATAGTAGGGTGGAAAATACCTTTTGTACCACACTCACACGTTAAAATTGCAAGAAAAATTCTAGAGTGCCCTTTGACCCCCTTAAGCGCATTATACTGTATGTATTGATGAATTTTACAGCTTAATTTGGTTCAGTGATAACCTTATATCAGTCTGGAAACTTTCACAGTAATGTAATAATTGGAATTGCATTGCGTCTTACAGAAATAGATGGACCTGTGAGATTCTGTTACCATGGTTACCGTGTTGCATTCTTTCATTATTTCATTGTAAATATACATGTTTTAAGGTATTTATTTAATTGTGAGGCATTTAAAGAATAAGTGAGTGCGTTTCGCTTACGCATTGGGTTATGCTTTACCTGTAGGTACCCCATATGTGTAGGTTGGTGTTAATGGGACCTTATTTTCGGTACAAAACTGGAATGGGACCTTAGCAGAATAATATAGGGAGGGATGATGAAACAAATGGGCATTGTACATGTTCTTCCTGTGTTTAAAAGCATAACAACATTAATTATTCAATTAAATCAATTTTTATTGTAGTAATAAATATATACTATTAATAGTCTAAGTAATAAATGTTTAAACCCTATAGGTTAAAAGAGCATAATACTGTATACCTTTTATAATATGCAAGTATTACCATAAAGAATACTGTGCACTCATAGTTGAGTGAAGTCCCCACTGCTAGACATGTTTGCCATCCCTTCCACCGCCCCTACATTCCTCTTTTCACGTTCCTTTGGAGAAACGGAGCACGGATTCTCCGGCCGGAAACGACATAAAGCAGGAGACTGCTCTAGTTGATTGAGAAAAAACCTATCTGCCAGAAAATGCAAATACTTTCAGCACTATTCAGCTTATATCTTAGTGTTTGGTTGAATGGGGATGAATCTTTTATTGGGGGCGTGGTGGCCCAGCGGTCAAGCTGTTGGCCTCTCACCAAGAGGACCGGGTTCGATTCCCAGTCAATGCATGTGAGATTTTCGAAGTGAAATGTCATATCCTGAGGTTTGGATTCTACGTCATAAGAGGTCCCGTGGCTCAGGATCGCATGATTAAAGGTCACGTAAAACCAAAAGCTTCCTTCCTTTCTTTCTTTCTTTCTTTCTTTCCGAATCTCTTATTGTCTCCAAGTTCTCTATGTGCTAAATAAACTAAGTTAATTAAACGGACTACTGTGCAAAAATCCCCTCTGACGTCCTTGGTTTTATTGAATTTGGATAATTAACATACCTAAAGAAAGGATATATTGCCTAAAAGTGTGAAGTTCTTGGTGATAATTTGATGGTATATCATTATGTAAAATAGTTGCCTCCATAGCGTAGCGGTCAGCATGGTTAGCTGCCGCCCCAGAGGTCCTGGGTTCGATTCCCGGCTTTGCCACGAAATTTGAAAAGTGGTATTGTACCCGATAATCCGGAAAGGATCCTGTTGGAATATCAATTGCCCCCGCTGGATTGCCTATTTCTAACTGCACCGGCATATACTACATTAGAAATCGCTTCCAACATGGCCTTTAGGGATTTACAGACAGCAGTTACAAGAATATTGTGGATCAACAACCAACTACACGGGGCACTCACCTTTACTTACCTCGGGGACTGGGAATTCAGCTTCGCCTACACTACATTCACAATATTCTTCACCTTATATTTAAAATGAATCACACTCCAACAACAATGGAAAACAATCTGAACAAAATGTATTAACAATAGGGTAAACTAATCTAGTATAAACAAAATAACAATAAACGAATTTAACAATAGAAATTAAAATTAAAAACACGCAAACATTCACACCTCCTTTCAACTCCACGTCTTATTACAATGCTGTATTAAAATTATGAGCATAAATCTTGGCTTGGTTTTAAGCCTACACTGCGTAAAAATAAAAACGTTTAATGAAGTCTCATAATGGCATTCCAGACACATGGCTTCATTCACAAGCCCGCGTTTAAAGAACGCACGTGCATTAACTTTGTTTCATCAATGAAATACCGGCACCACGCCGTACTCGAAACTGGTTTATACAATTAATACAAGGCGGTGAGAGTACACCTGTTCATATTATGTCATCGCTCTCCAATGCTAACGGTGAATCATTCTCGCTAGCCTACAGAGACTGCTTGTGTGTGCATTTATAAAAACACGTAAAAATTAACATTTAGATCTTACAAAAGTTCACATAACTACTCTGTTTCTTAAACAATCATTCTAAAAATATTATACACTCTTTCATTGGCACCCCGCAATTGTTCTAGACCAATCCGGTTGCACATTTTCTCTTAACAATGAACAATCATTCATTCCCAAAACATCCGCTCATAAACACACACTATCCCAAAACAATTGATTAATAAATCCTACTAAATTATTTAACTAATTAAATCATTTTCACAAAAATCATTTACATGTAATATGTTTATAATAATATCCATTATCTAGTGTTGCTAACGCGACACTTTCGAGATTCTAACTTCTCGGTTACAATATAATTCTTAACTAAATATATACACTGGTTTTTCACATAACCATCCTTCTCTAATGTTCTGTAGTTTTGATATACTGCTTACACATCGTCTTATATAGGTTTCATTACACTGTCGGTATAATACAGTCGACTAATTAAGGTAAACTGTACGTAATTACATAACTTCGGGATTAATAAAATTTAATAATTGTATTATAGACATGAGTAGACAATCTTTCTCAAGTTGTATTTCCGCTGAAACCCTCCTGTTAACACAGCTAAATCGTTAATTCACAAGAACTGAACTACTTGTATACAACGGCTCTTATCATGATACATGCCTCTTTATCAAAGAACAACAATACTTTGACTTCCTTAAAATGCAGTATGAGGACTGGAACGGGTTTTACTTAGCCTTGGGTGTCCCAAATGTGTAGAGATGGTTCGATGGGATGCCGGGATGGTTCCTACTGTAAGGCCACGGCCGTCCCTTCCCGCTTCTTTGCCTATCCATTCCAATCTTCCCCTCCCTTCCCATCATCATGAGGCCCCTGTTCGCTTTGCAGGTGAGGCCGCCTGGGTGAGGTTCTGATCACACCTCCTCAGTTGTATCAACCCCGACCAGATGTTCCCAGCTCTAGGACACTGGCCATAGAGTGGCCATAGTGGTGAGTTCCCTCGCTGAGTCCGTGGGTTCCACGAACCTGGAGGGTAACCTCGATTTTAAAAATATATATTAAGTAAACTATTTAAACCCTCGTTACAATCAGATTTCCTACCAACAATTAGGCATTCATTATAAGCTTTGCATAGTTTATGCCACCTTTTTCTTCACATTAAACATAAAAACCTAAAAAAAACTATTTTATGTTTTTGAAACCTAAAAATCCGGTCCCTAGACATTACATAATAATAATAATAATAATAATAATAATAATAATATATATATATTGAACCCTTGCAAAGAAGCATATGAGACTCAGATTCGGGGCGTAACAGGTCATATTCGTAAGTTGCTGTCAGGGCGCTTCATTAACTTGCAGGGTAACATATAACAAAATTAACATGCAGGAAAGAGTGAAGCCAGGGTTAAAAACAACTGAATTTAATAACAAATCACCATATTTACACATAAACAATTAACAACAAAATCTCCCAACTGACTCCCATTTAATAAAAATGCCAAAAACTAGGCGGTATCTCTGGAGAGATTAATTACCTGGACCAAGTGTCCTTAAATGAAAGATACAAAAGTGACCATATAAATGCGTATGCAGTTCTACATGCATCACGATGTGTACTTTGAATGCGTGATTCGTTATCATCCGGAATGACCCTTCAACACCGAATCCGCATTTCCTAGAGCTAGACCGACACGGGGAACACAACTACACTACTTAAATTAAACCGACACTTCCTAAATCTACTATAAACAAACACAAAATTTCCGTGTGAAATTGGACTTAAATTGCCGTAGCAACATTTACTGCCTAAAAACTTAGGTCTTCTCACACAAATCAACACAAGTACATTAACACGTGACCAATAGAAAAATACTCAAATGACCGCTGTCAAAATTTACAAATACTCTACAACTACACCACACGGGTGTGACACACAAAATTACATGAATTGAGTCATCAACAAAGCAATAGGCAAACAGCCAACATTTACGTTAATCACAATATTTTATCCATACAAGGTACAACAATCCGTTACACACATGGCGAACTCCCCAATTAATTATGGCTTAAAAATTTAACCATCACAATGAACAGGTTTGCTACATGAAAGCTTACAGGGATCAGTCGGACACAAGGACTGCCTATCAAAATAAGTCACAGGCAAAACGGGCGGTTTGTGGAACACTGCATGTCTGTCAACCCACGTGTCAAAATACGTCGACCTCCCAGAACATGGGGTCGAACCTCGAAGAAATGTGCCCCAAAGCACAATAATACATGTGTGTCAGAATAACATATGGACAAGAATCAGCAGTCTCCCAAGAGCACTCTGTCTTTCCATCTCAAAAAATACAATAGCAGCAAAATATATAAGGGCGGTAGGACAACTACCCCCTCCTCACGTAGAATCAACACACACTAGACACATCAACACACACTGAATCACACGTATGGGTTTTGACAGACCCTGAAATAAAAGACACAAATAATATCCACATGCTGGCGCCATCGTTCTATGCCGTGACTAGTCACCTGAAAAGGACTCAAGAAAATCTATCAAAATTAGAACGAAGGTGTTCTACAATTACTTTTAAGTTGGTGCACTCGGCTACCCTAACATGAATAATAACCTGTTCAGCAAAATGTTTTACACTCATTTCCTCCCTTTCCTATTTCAAATATTAACGTTAATAAAGCACCATTTATCGAATGTAACGGGTTCCGCAAATTGCAAGGGTAAAAATTACGCACGCACGCCGCGTACATTACACTTGACTCAAGAAAGAAAACAAAATATCAACAAACACTTTGGCCACGCGCCAACGGACATTTAAACATACAGTGTCGGTACAAAAAAAAACTCTAAAACAACAAGAAAGAAAAACATGACTATATACAAAGTTCCCCGGCCAAATCTAACTACATAATTGAAATAAATCCAATTTTAGTACATCACCGCTTCTGCATGTAGACCAAGGACATCCTCCTCAACCCATTGCCCTATGGACAATTTAGCTCTCCATAGTAGTCGTCTGTGCTGATTTCTTGAAGCTCATCCCAACTTCAAACCACGTGCTGTTCATCTTGGTCTGGACTCCTTGGCAGAAAAGTTCAATATTAAATATTTGCCTATCTATAATCGCTTGCAGGCTACTCAGTTCACCCACAATTGTCCTAGTGCGATTAATAGCGAAGACTGGCCCTAATTATATCGGACACACGCACTATAAAAACATACATAAAATACACACAATTTATACAGAAATTATACATGTCGAGTCCGCGCCACTGGCTCGTTAACAAGTTCACAATTCTGGCTGCACTAGCAGTCGCTATCTCGTCCGGTATTTCCGTCTGTACTATGGACTTCGGTTCTGGTAAGCGCTAATTAGGGTGGTACGATACTTCCCTCTTAAAGTTGAACTCGTCGTCTTGAAATGAAAGTTACTGTTTATCACGCGCTAGCGTGAAATATCTAGATCACACAACAAAGTTGATTTTACAATAAAATGTACTACAGCTTTTAAAATTTGATACTGCGATCGCTGCGACTTTAGTTCCTCAAAGCTCACAAAATGAATTAGCTTCTCTGATTTAGAGCGTAAAAATCATATTTTACACCAAATAATGACTTAGATAAATTCGAGCGTCAAAATCACAAACCAAACTGACGTGGAGTATGCCTCTCAAGGCTCCACAAGAATAGACTTTAAAATTCACACTTCGAACTGACGTGGAGTATGCCTCTGAAGGCTCCACAAGGTAAGACTTTAAAATTCACACTTCGAACTGGCGTGGAGTATGCCTCTGAAGGCTCCAAAAGAATAGACTTTAATTGGCGTCAGGCCAAGCTATTTATGAGAAACTGACAAGGGCGGTGGAGTGGGGCAAAGTCGGATAAAAACTTCCAGAGTTTTTGTCTCACAAAGATGTAACTAGTGTCATTCTTCTCCAAATAAATCCAACGTCTCAAATTACTCGAGCGGAAATTAATCCGTTCGGCGGTTCCTTAGATACACACTTCCGCGGGCTTTTTACTACTGACGCCGTCCACCTCGTGGTCACGGCTTGGTCTCTTGCGATTGGCTGATTCAATCGTATGTTCGTTGAGAAGACCTCGTGATTCTTCCTTTATGTCTCCAATTTTGGTACAGTAGTTGCACAATTTAGCCTTGAACTCGACTAATTCTGGCCGTCCCCCAGGAATAGCTACTGGCTCAACTTCTGTTGCAATCGTTACGAAATGCTGGCCTCCCTAATATCCAAGTCGACTTCCTTACGTGCTGCCTGGGCCGTAGTAATAATAATAATAAATATGAATACTTATTTATCGAAGATCAATAAGGGTTCATTTGTCCTCAGCAAGGTTTTGAAATTCGAAACAATTTATTGGTTTGGATTTCAAAAACAAAATCCACTGTAGTAACAACACATCTCTTTAAATCTCACTCAGCTGCCCGAGTGTATGCCCCTCTGACTCAATTAGTGTGCTCCCTTCTCGCTGGAATGTCATTCATATTTTCACTAGGTTTCCCCCTTCTCCTTAAGTAGTTGCCACTCCCGTCGTCTCAGCTGCTCGTTGTTTACAAACAAGGTGCGTACTCAGGTGCTCCCCGTGAATTTGAGTGTTTGTTTTCAAAACATGAATTTTGCAATACAGATTCTGCACATATCATCTCTCCTAATCATCAAATGGTTCCCTTCTGTAGTACGGTTTCAAATTGGCACTATTAAAAACAGATTTTGCACCAGTGCTCACTTCTTCTAATCTGTAGGCATTGTTACCCAGATTCTTAATTACCCGGAACGGACCAATGAACCTTGGACAGAACTTGGCGAAGACTTTGTTCTTAGGGTCGGAGATCGGTGGTCTACGAACCAGCACTAATTCTTGTTCTTGTAACTCTCGGTGAAACTTCTTTCCTCGGTACCGTCTCAGCCTTCGGTCCGCTTGGTTCCTCATGTGCTCCCTCGTTCGCTGGATTCGCAAATCATGCGCTAATAATGGGTCCCTTGGGCAAGGAATGATCTTATCCCAAGTTCTTTCCGGCAACCTGTTGTGGTGTACAATCAGTGGGACTTGACCCGTCGACTCGTGCTTAGTAGTGTTCATGCACATCTCAATTTTCCCTACTTTGTCTACCCATTTATTGTGTTCGTTAGGAATCATTACTCTGTAGTATTTAGCGACACAGCGAATTGTTCTTTCGCTCGGATTTCCACAAGGATGACGAATACTTGAAAATATGTGTTTTATTCCTAGGCTCTCCAAACCTTGCCTAAAAACATTGCTTGTGAAATAGGTACCGTGATCTGATAGAATGGATTCCGGCTTCCCAAGCATCGGAATGACTTTGTTCTTAATTCTACTGAGGACTTGTCTTGATGTCGTCTTCTGGATAGGACATAGCACGACCATCTTCGAAAATACATCGACACACACCAAGAGGTGTCGGCATCCACGCTTTCCTTTTACTAAAGGACCAAAGCAATCAATCGCGAGCATCTCGCATGGTTTCTGCGGTAATAGTGGTCTTGGAGGTTGTTTCAGAATATAGTTGTTCGGCTTTGTGCGCTGACAAGCGTCACACGTTCTAATTACTTCAACAATGGTGAATCTCATCTTGGGCCAAGTAAAGGTCTCCCCTATCGTAGCTTCAGTCTTATCCGTGCCGATATGTGCTAGGCTCTCGTGAACATGCCAAGTTAATCCCCTCTGTAGTGATGCTGGAACTAAGATCCGCAGTTTAGTATGATGCTCATCCACGTACTTATGTAACAAGTTATTCAAGTAGTGAAATCTCGCTTGCTTAGCACTGGCTTCCCGGTACTCTGGTGAATTTGGTTGTAACTCCTTCCTATAGAATTTTATCATCATCATCATCCATGGGTCAGCTTCTTGCTCCTTCCGAATATCCTTCAATCTTGCCAAAAATTCACGTGCCTTAGGTGTCAAGGTAATATTGTGAACTTCCGCTATTACTTCGTTTCCGCCCTCAGGGTTTCTACTCAAGGCATCTGGTATGACGTTCAATTTCCCAGGACAATGCTCTATTGTGATGTCAAACTGTTGTATGTAGATGGACCAGCGCGTTACTCTCTCGCTTGCTATTGTTGTCTTAAATAAAAACGTCAGTGCATGGTGGTCGGTTCTAACAATGATGGAATAACCATAGATCATCTTGCGCCACTGTTGTAGAGAATATAGAATGGCTAGTAGCTCAAGTTCCGTGACTGTGTAGTTTCTCTCATGTTTCCGTAATTTACGACTCGTGAATGCCAAATAGGATTTCTTCTTGGGTTCTTCAACGTCCTCTTGGTACAGCATAGCACCAATCCCAATTAACGAAGCATCTGCTTGTATGATAAATTGTTTCTCAAAATCCGGATATCCAAGTTTCACACAGTTTTCCAATAAATCCTTCGTTGCTTTAAAAGACCTGTCGCACTCCTCGTTCCACGACCATCGATTCGCTTTCTTCAACATCTCCTGCATAGGCGCTACTGTTTCTGTGTAACCAGGGCAATTTTCTTTGAAGAAACCGGTCACTCCCAAAAATGCTCTAACATGTTTGACTTTGGTAGGTGTGGGAAATTTCTTAATAGCATCAATCTTGGCTGGATTAGGCCGCACGCCCTCGACATCAATTATATGTCCCAAATATAAAATTTCGCTCTGGCAAAAGTGTGACTTTTTTAAGTTGATCTTGAAGTTCATGGTTCTCAGGTTGTCCAACAGTTTATTTAAATTTATCAAGTGTTCTTCCATTGTCTCAGAAGCGATTAATATGTCATCAACATATCTCGTGGTGAAGTTCTTGACCTCCTCAGTCAGATTTCTGTCGAGTGCTCTAATGAGTGCACATCCCGCAGTTTTCACGCCAAAGGGCATTCGACACCAGATATAACTTTGATTGTCGAATAAAAATCCCGTCAACAGTTGAGATTTTTCTTCAAGTTCAAGATGGTGGAAACTATTCGTCAAATCAACACTTGAGTATATCTTCTTCCCACGGAAGCCTTTCAAAACATCTTTGATCCTCGGTGCTTGGTCGTGCTCAACTAGCAGTTTACTATTTAAAACTCGCGCGTCTAGGCATAGCCTAATTGATCCGTTTGGCTTGGTCACAGCCAATATTGCGTTCAGATAAGGAGTTGCAGCTTTCCTTATCATGCCAGAATCTAATAAGTTAGTAATAATGTCCTTCACCTGAGAAAAATGCTTCTCTGGGATCGGGTACAATTTACTTTTAAATGGGGTCCAATCTGTCACCTGCATAGCATATTGAAAATTCAAAACTTTCCCAGGTACGGTGTCAAAAGCTTCTTTATGTGATCTTAAAATTTCTTCCAGTCTTCTTCTGTCAGATTCCCCTACGATGGCTTCCTCAAGTCGCTCCTGAAGTAGACTTTCGAATTTGGTTCCGCCCATTTCTTCTTCCGCCAAATGCACCCAAAGTTCCTGCGAAATATCTCGGCTGTCCATTTCTAGCACTGCTGTCTGGTTGACTTGCTCTCCCCTCAAGATCTTATCTCCGGCCTCATTAGTGCATTCCTCAACAACCCAAGTATTGGCCTCTCTCTCCAGCGGATTCTCTTCCATATTTAAACCCACATGATCCAATCCTTCTACTTGTTTGAAGCTTACAGTGTTGTTATGTAAATCAATTACAGCATGAAAATCGCAGATGAAGTTGGCTCCTAAAATTATATTGTAGTTCATCTTTGGAATAACGATGAATGTTTGTGAAAAAGTATGGTTCAATATTTCCAGATCTAGGAATGCTTGCTGCTTACAATTCATAGTTTTGTCAGGAATGACACCTCTGACTTTCATTAGCGGTACCGGCATAATAGGAACAGTCTGTTTTCTTGCTATTTCTTTTATCAAAATTTCAGTGACTAAGCTCACCTGGCTACCTGTATCAATCAAACATCTCACCCTCATACCTCCAATATGCGCGTAAATAATTGGTAGCTGTCTGATAACGTTTTCACGGTTCTTCACCACTTCCTCCAGGCAGTCGTCTGGGAATGCTACCCACTCTTCTATGTTGGCCACTATCATCTCTTCTTGCTCCCTGGCGATCTCCGTTTCTAGCCTATCTCCTTTCAATTCATTTGGGTTTTTTTTTTATCCCGGGCCCCATTAGATGTGTTTCGCCGGTTATCATTCTGTCGCTCCTGTTGCCTCAGTAAACTCTCTGCCCCCTCTCCTTGATGATTGTCTGGGCTCTGTCTGTTCGCCATGGCACGCCCCCACTTTTCCTTCTCCGCTTCTTCATTACTTAATTGATCCAGGTATTTACGGGATTCAATATATCGCTCGTCCCAGTTATTCCTATATTCTCCTCTGTTTTCTTGGCGATAGTCCCTGCCGTTACTCCATCTACCATCTCCATTTCTTTGGTAGGGTCTACCTTGTCTCTGGTTTCCCCTCCAATTTGTGTACTCCCGCTGGTACGTCCACTGATTATTTTGATGTTGGTTATTCTGATGATATCTCCCGCGGTTATTCTGATAGTTATGATTGTTGTGATGGAACTGGTTTCGGCCGTCAAAATCTTGTCTTCTTGGCGTGAACTGTGTTCCCGTGGACTGTGTCTTACTTTGGTTCCCCTGGCCGTGGTTATTTTGGGGTCCCTGAACTACCTCTGCCGTGTTTACACATTCCAAATTCCTTCTTCCTGTCTGTGGGCTCACCATACTCGTCTCATCTAAGTGTCTGAGTAATTCTTCTGCTTGGACTGCGGTCTGAATGTTTCCTGCGACTAGCAATTGTTGGATATGCATTGGGAGTTGTTTTCCGATGGTTAGAACCATATTCGGCTCGCTAGGCGGGTCATCAAAATCCCTGAATTTTACCAATTGCTGACTAAAGAATTCTGAAAAACGGGTTGGATGGGTACTATGGTATTTGCGTGTGTACAGGTCCATTCTTAACCCCTGTTGTAACGAAGGACTCCAAAACTTCTTCAAAAACGCCTCGCGGAATTGATCCATGTCTGTAAATGTGTACTTGAAACTTAAGAACCAGGTCAGGCTAGGTCCTTCCAAAAATTTCTCCACCAGTCTTAATTGTTTCTCTGGGCCGATGTGTTGGTCATTAAAGTAATCCGTTAATTGCCGTAAAAATGCTTTGGGAGTGGTTCCTGAATTTTCTTTGAACTTATCGGGCTTAAAATCATTACCCCGAATGACTTGGATGACTTGGGCTGGTGCCAAGTTCGGTTGCGGAGTTGAAGTCTCCCCCCTGTACTGCTGGAATGCATTAGTCGTTAGTCTGGGACTTTGACCCCGACTCGTGTCCTCAGCCAACTTCGAACCTGCCGGACTTCCAATACTTGTTTGCTTTTCCGGAATATTTTCATTTGAAAATAATGTCGCATTCTCTAATGATCTAATCTCATTCTTTATGATTAATTCTGATTGTTCCTGCAATTTCGACTTCATATTTTCCTCCAGTGCCTGCATTCGCTTTAAAACTGCCAGCCTGTCTTCCTTATTCGCCTGAGCCTGCTGGTCCCAATCTCGCCGGATCCTACTTTTTAAGCTATTTATTTTCTCCTCGTTCCTCTCCTGATTTTTCTCTAGCTCTTCACGTATCCGTTCCTGCGTTTTCACTAGTTGTTCCCCCACCTCTTCTCTTATAACCTCTTGTGTGTTTATTAGCTGGCCTTCCATCTCTTTTCTTATGATCTCTTGTGTTCTGCCTAATTGCTCCTCTAAATTTTCCCGCAAGTGTATCCGCTCAGTTTCAGCCTTAACTTCGACTTTATCTATTTCCTTTATTAATTCCAGCACGTTGTTGTCTACTGAATTAATTTGCTGTTGTAGTTTCTCTTGGGTCTTCTTTACTCCCGCGGTGTTACTGACACATGCTGCCTCTATCTGCTTAAGTTTATCCGCCACCATCTCGTCAAATTGCATTAATTTATTATCAAATTTTGCCTCCAATTTCTTCATTTCTCCTAACTGTCTGATGTTGTTTTCCGCAACCTCGCCTGCCAGTTTCTCGACTTTTTGAACGCTCTGGTTAATATCATTTGTGATTTTTCCTAACTGTTCGGTTTGTGTTACCGCCTGTTGTGACAATTTGTGGTTTAGTTCATTGAGTTGTTTGTCAGTGTCTAATTTCTGGACTTCTAACTGGACCGAAATGTTACCGCTCATATCAAGTAATTGTTTTTCACAGTCTATCTTCTGCGCTTGTAACTGAACCGAAATATTATTGCTCATATCAAGTAATTGTTTTTCTAATTGTTTATTATTGTCTTCGCTTATTTCCTCCTTCATGTTCTTTAATTGTTCTTCCGTTTTCGCGGACATTTGGATCGACATCTGTTCTAACAATGCCTTTATCTCATCAACAAGCGCCATATCACACACAAAATATATTCAGAGAAAAACAGGGTTATGGGCTAAGGTTTCAGCCCTATACGCACATATATGTCACACATTTAAATATTACTGGCTCTAATTTAATGAAAATTTCAGTAACAAAATTTACTGAATACAATGACACTTATTCCCAAACAATAAAATAACCCCTAGTGATCTGCTTTTAAATTCCTAACCAACAGAATTTACGAAACACCAATTAACCGAAGTCAATTAAATGTCAAATATAAGGCAACATCTTCCTGCTTTACTGAGTTCATTAATAATGCAAATTTCTAATTTTAATGTGGGCGCCAGAACAAGTTTATAACAAATACAAATCAAATTCTAACCTTGTTCAATATTTCTAACTTTAGGAACTCAGTGATTTTACTAATGCACATGGCGGTACAACATCGCCTCCATTTACTGAATTTACATGTCATTTCTCAACGAAATAAATATGAGATCAGCGAAGCAACAACAACAACAATCCCCACTTGGGCAGCCATTTTTGTTTTATGAACCCTTGCAAAGAAGCATATGAGACTCAGATTCGGGGCGTAACAGGTCATATTCGTAAGTTGCTGTCAGGGCGCTTCATTAACTTGCAGGGTAACATATAACAAAATTAACATGCAGGAAAGAGTGAAGCCAGGGTTAAAAACAACTGAATTTAATAACAAATCACCATATTTACACATAAACAATTAACAACAAAATCTCCCAACTGACTCCCATTTAATAAAAATGCCAAAAACTAGGCGGTATCTCTGGAGAGATTAATTACCTGGACCAAGTGTCCTTAAATGAAAGATACAAAAGTGACCATATAAATGCGTATGCAGTTCTACATGCATCACGATGTGTACTTTGAATGCGTGATTCGTTATCATCCGGAATGACCCTTCAACACCGAATCCGCATTTCCTAGAGCTAGACCGACACGGGGAACACAACTACACTACTTAAATTAAACCGACACTTCCTAAATCTACTATAAACAAACACAAAATTTCCGTGTGAAATTGGACTTAAATTGCCGTAGCAACATTTACTGCCTAAAAACTTAGGTCTTCTCACACAAATCAACACAAGTACATTAACACGTGACCAATAGAAAAATACTCAAATGACCGCTGTCAAAATTTACAAATACTCTACAACTACACCACACGGGTGTGACACACAAAATTACATGAATTGAGTCATCAACAAAGCAATAGGCAAACAGCCAACATTTACGTTAATCACAATATTTTATCCATACAAGGTACAACAATCCGTTACACACATGGCGAACTCCCCAATTAATTATGGCTTAAAAATTTAACCATCACAATGAACAGGTTTGCTACATGAAAGCTTACAGGGATCAGTCGGACACAAGGACTGCCTATCAAAATAAGTCACAGGCAAAACGGGCGGTTTGTGGAACACTGCATGTCTGTCAACCCACGTGTCAAAATACGTCGACCTCCCAGAACATGGGGTCGAACCTCGAAGAAATGTGCCCCAAAGCACAATAATACATGTGTGTCAGAATAACATATGGACAAGAATCAGCAGTCTCCCAAGAGCACTCTGTCTTTCCATCTCAAAAAATACAATAGCAGCAAAATATATAAGGGCGGTAGGACAACTACCCCCTCCTCACGTAGAATCAACACACACTAGACACATCAACACACACTGAATCACACGTATGGGTTTTGACAGACCCTGAAATAAAAGACACAAATAATATCCACATGCTGGCGCCATCGTTCTATGCCGTGACTAGTCACCTGAAAAGGACTCAAGAAAATCTATCAAAATTAGAACGAAGGTGTTCTACAATTACTTTTAAGTTGGTGCACTCGGCTACCCTAACATGAATAATAACCTGTTCAGCAAAATGTTTTACACTCATTTCCTCCCTTTCCTATTTCAAATATTAACGTTAATAAAGCACCATTTATCGAATGTAACGGGTTCCGCAAATTGCAAGGGTAAAAATTACGCACGCACGCCGCGTACATTACACTTGACTCAAGAAAGAAAACAAAATATCAACAAACACTTTGGCCACGCGCCAACGGACATTTAAACATACAGTGTCGGTACAAAAAAAAACTCTAAAACAACAAGAAAGAAAAACATGACTATATACAAAGTTCCCCGGCCAAATCTAACTACATAATTGAAATAAATCCAATTTTAGTACATCACCGCTTCTGCATGTAGACCAAGGACATCCTCCTCAACCCATTGCCCTATGGACAATTTAGCTCTCCATAGTAGTCGTCTGTGCTGATTTCTTGAAGCTCATCCCAACTTCAAACCACGTGCTGTTCATCTTGGTCTGGACTCCTTGGCAGAAAAGTTCAATATTAAATATTTGCCTATCTATAATCGCTTGCAGGCTACTCAGTTCACCCACAATTGTCCTAGTGCGATTAATAGCGAAGACTGGCCCTAATTATATCGGACACACGCACTATAAAAACATACATAAAATACACACAATTTATACAGAAATTATACATGTCGAGTCCGCGCCACTGGCTCGTTAACAAGTTCACAATTCTGGCTGCACTAGCAGTCGCTATCTCGTCCGGTATTTCCGTCTGTACTATGGACTTCGGTTCTGGTAAGCGCTAATTAGGGTGGTACGATACTTCCCTCTTAAAGTTGAACTCGTCGTCTTGAAATGAAAGTTACTGTTTATCACGCGCAAGCGTGAAATATCTAGATCACACAACAAAGTTGATTTTACAATAAAATGTACTACAGCTTTTAAAATTTGATACTGCGATCGCTGCGACTTTAGTTCCTCAAAGCTCACAAAATGAATTAGCTTCTCTGATTTAGAGCGTAAAAATCATATTTTACACCAAATAATGACTTAGATAAATTCGAGCGTCAAAATCACAAACCAAACTGACGTGGAGTATGCCTCTCAAGGCTCCACAAGAATAGACTTTAAAATTCACACTTCGAACTGACGTGGAGTATGCCTCTGAAGGCTCCACAAGGTAAGACTTTAAAATTCACACTTCGAACTGGCGTGGAGTATGCCTCTGAAGGCTCCAAAAGAATAGACTTTAATTGGCGTCAGGCCAAGCTATTTATGAGAAACTGACAAGGGCGGTGGAGTGGGGCAAAGTCGGATAAAAACTTCCAGAGTTTTTGTCTCACAAAGATGTAACTAGTGTCATTCTTCTCCAAATAAATCCAACGTCTCAAATTACTCGAGCGGAAATTAATCCGTTCGGCGGTTCCTTAGATACACACTTCCGCGGGCTTTTTACTACTGACGCCGTCCACCTCGTGGTCACGGCTTGGTCTCTTGCGATTGGCTGATTCAATCGTATGTTCGTTGAGAAGACCTCGTGATTCTTCCTTTATGTCTCCAATTTTGGTACAGTAGTTGCACAATTTAGCCTTGAACTCGACTAATTCTGGCCGTCCCCCAGGAATAGCTACTGGCTCAACTTCTGTTGCAATCGTTACGAAATGCTGGCCTCCCTAATATCCAAGTCGACTTCCTTACGTGCTGCCTGGGCCGTAGTAATAATAATAATAAATATGAATACTTATTTATCGAAGATCAATAAGGGTTCAATATATATATATATATATATATATATATATATATTTTAGCGTATGGCTTTTAGTGCCGGGAGTGTCCGAGGACATGTTCGGCTCACCACTTTTGTAGCTGCTTCGAGACGGACACCCAAGGGGTGAGCTACAAGTACCGTAGGGGAGGAAAGTGTGGATGTAAGGACGAGGAGTTGGAAGGTAGCGGCTGTGGCCTATAGTTAGGGACCAACCCCGGCATTTGCCTGGAAGGAAGATGGGAAACCACAGAAGACCATCTTCAAGGTTGCCGGCGGGGGGATTCGAACCTCCGCGCCTCCCGGATGTGAGCGACTGCCAGCAGTCATGCCGTAACGACCACGGCTAAATCACCCAGTATAATAATAATAATAATAATAATAACCTTACTACAAGTATCATCCACCATCCCTCCTCGAAAATGAACTGTGTAAAATATACTGGGACACTGGTATTGTGACAGATAAAACAATAGATCACAATCGACCAGACATCTTAGTAGTAAATAAGGTTGATGGCACTACATTTATAATAGACATAGCAGTCCCCAACGACACCAACATCGAACGTAAACACAATGAAAAAAATCACCAAGTATAGACAGCTTGCAGAGGAAATCAAGAGGATATGGAAGATGAACTGCGTCCGGATAGTGCCTGTAATCTTGTCAGTCAACGGCCTCATACCTCACACCCTCCACAAGAGTCTGAAGGAATTGGATCTTCCGCCGACCATCTACAAGAGTATGCAGCATTCGGTCCTATTGTCCACATGCAATATTGTGCGATCCTTCCTTGCTAGTGAAAGAACTCTATATTTTGTATATACATGATATGTATGTATTATAGTTAGTATTATAGGTTTTATGTATTGTTGTAAAGCACTTAGTTTAACCCGTGCTTTAGAGTAACCCATGTTTGTAATGGTGAATTGAATAAACAATAATAATAATAATAATAATAATAATAATAATAATAATAATAATAATATTAATAATAATAGGCTAATACTTAATCATACACATCCGAAACTTTGATAATTGGGGGCAGATAACAAAAAATTAAAATAACTTGACAAGTTAGTTGGTTATTGTTGTTTTAAGGGGTGGAACTACCAGGTCATCTGCCCCTAGTTTGAGAAGCAAAAAAGAAAAATCCACAGAAAAATATAAAGACCAAAATTTGAAAACGGGGATGTAATGAAAAAAAAAAGCCACATGATATCTATCAAAGTATTTTTATTTAAAAAAATCACATCTTCCATCAGCAAAAACGTAGACTGGAATCTATGGTCACATATACAGAATGGATGACAATAGGTTAACAAAGAAAGTTTTAAACCTAACACTCTCACTAAAAAAACACAACAATTGACTAGTAGAAATAACACAAGCTATATCATGATGATCACTGTTCTATGTGTTGTTACTCATGAATAGGGCCCAGATGATGATGATGCCGTAAAAAAGTTTAAAAAATGCACTTAAAATTTTCAAAAATGACTAATAAATGACCTAAAAATTCTACAAATGCAGTATAAAATGAAGAAAATGATCTTATAATAATAAACTCACCAATAATGTAACAAGTAGTTCCGTGAAGAACTATACAGCCTATTTTCATATATCCTACTTACATTAATTGCCACTATCAACATACAAAATTTCAGTTTGATTGCTGTAATAGATTCGTAGATATTGAGAACCGACTAAATATTTCGGATGGTCGCCATGTTGGATTTTATATATGTAGGTCTCAGAGTTATGTACTGTTACAAAAAGATTATTGTGTACGTGTAGCATTCAAACTTCAATCGCATGATTAGGACACAAGAAGTAACAAGGAGATTTTAAAATTTCGCTCGGCTGCCATTTTGTGGTTATGGAAACAATTGAAATAAATTAGATGCCAGTGGATTAACATTCGTATAAGGATTTACTGTTCCAAGTTTCACTGCACTCGGATGGTTAAATTGCGAAAAACGTCCATGTGAATATTTATAATTCGCGTTGCCGCCATGTTGGATTTGTGATCACCAGGTTATTTAAAGTCCTATAGGTGAACTTAAGGTCATAGCCACTATGAACATAAAAATATTCAGTTTGATTGCTATAATAGATTCGTAGATATTCAGAACCGTCTAAATATTTCGGATAGTCGCCATGTTGGATTGTTAAATGTATAGGCCATAGAGTCATGTACCATTAAAGGAAAATTATTGCGTAGGTTCATTATTCAAACTTTCACTTCGATCGCATGACTACGACACAAGAAATAAAAACTTAATTTTAAAATTCGCACAGCCGCCATCTTGAGGTTATGTAAACAATTGAACTAAATTAGATACCAGTGCATTACAATGTCTATAAACATTTAATGTACCAGATTTCATTGCGTTTGGAACATTATCGCGAGAAAGGTCTATTTAAAATGTTCAAATTCGCTTGGCCGCCATGTTCGTTTTGTAGTTAACCGGCTTTTGAATGTCTTATTGATGAACTTCCAGTAGCCCCCTTTATCTCCGTAAAAAAATTCAGGGTGATACCGCTAATAGTTTCAGAGATATAGAATGCCGGTGAAATATTTCGCACATCCGCCATCTTGTGGTTATGTAAACAATTGAATAAAGTTAGATGTCGGTGCATTACAATGTGCATAAACATATACTGTACCATGTTTTATTGCGTTTGGTTGGTTAAATCGCGAGAAACGCCTATTTAAAAGTCGCAAATTCGCGTGGCTGCCATGTTGGTTTTGTAGTTACCAGTTTTTCAAAAGTCACATAGGCGAACTTCTAGTAGTTCCCTTTATCACCGTAAAAAAAACCAGGGTGATATCGGTAATAGTTTCGAAGATATTGAATGCTGGTGAAATATTTCGCACAGCCGCCATGTTGGATTGGTGAGACGTAACAATATTTGAAGGGCACGGTCGGGGTCGTCCGGATTAGTGCTATGAACTTACCGAGTTTCATTGAAGTCGTTCCAGCCGATCAAAAGTTACTAGGGACACACACACACACACCTCACACACACACACGCACACATACACAGACAAAAGGTGATCTCATAAGCCTATTTTTTTCAAAATTGAAATTAGGCTAAAAAATGACATCTTAAGCTCAACCTGAAAAGTCAATCAAAATAGATTTCTAGCACTTAACCAAAGGTTTATGTTCACTTTAGTCTGAGTTGCTCTGCACTACGAATGCCATTCTGATGTTGGCAAATGTAAAGGATCTGCGATTATCAGCCAACAAGTTTTATATCTCGAAAAGCTGCGTTCAACATCAACTGATGTGATCGGAGCGTACTTGAAGTGAGGAAAATTGTTTGCTGCTAACTCGGAGAGACGTAACCCCCTCATATCAAGCTGTGACGTGACCAAATTGAAAACAAAAATGACCTTAAAAGGCCGATTTCTCTAAAATAATACACAAAAAATTTACCAAACTTAAAAATATGATCTTAAAATGGAAAAATGGAAAAAAAAATGCAAAAAGATGCAAAATAAAAATGCAAAAAGATGCAAAATAAAAATGACATATTTGAAGACGGGGTGGCCCGTCCTGACTTTCTCCAGCATTGTTTTAGACAGCTCAGTAAAAAGATGACATGCCATCAATATCCGGGCCCTAGTGATGAATCATGATGAACGCTGTGTATTGTGTTGTTACGCATGATGAGAACTGTAATATGTGTTGTTTCTCTTGATGAGTGCTGTACTAATTGTTGTGACTCATGATGAGAACTGTTGTTACTCATGCTGAGAACTGTTGGTAGGTTCCTTAGTTTAGGGGCTGCGACAACGCGGTCATGTAGCCCCGTGTATAGTTCATCTACTGTAAGTTTGGACTTTTTTGACAGTCCTCGCGGGAACACGTAGTCCAACAGAACATATAAGTCCGCCGCTACCACGTGCATTCCAGCCAATCAGCCATCACCCACATGGCAGCCGGGCCGTTGTATTTCGTCAAGGGGTGAACAGCAGTTATGAGTTGCCTAAACCTACATTCATCTCGCAATATCAATTCATCGCCGCTTTTAATGGAAACCTGTATTTCTTTGGGACATTTATCAAATAATCGTTCCAACAGCACACCTATAACCCACTGACGGCTTACTGACAGAATGTTACATCATTCTGCGCTCTATGACACAGCAGCTGATAACTTAAATGTTAGAGTAGAATTATTTTTAGGCTCATTATTTCACAGCTCAAGGAAAATGCTTACTAAGGTATGGTGTAAGATGTCCTTGAGACGATTATGATCATTACTTGACCTGTTGGATTGATATTACAATAAAACGTACGAAACAATTCACCATGTAAGTTAACTTTTAGGCCTACACAACAACTCATATTTTAGGCCTAATTTTTTGCACAAATAAATATGAAAATTATTCACCAGGGCGATGTTCTTGGGGAAATCAATAGTTCTGCTGCCGTTTCTTTTACCTTCAAAAAGAGAGAAATAAAATAAATATCTTGAACAAGAAATTCCGTATCTGCTTCTCAATAGTCAATCAAAGATGTCCAACCTGGAGACCTCTCAGGCTACATATTTACCCAACATTTACGATAACCACTATAAATTTATCTGAAAATTGAGCACGCCTTCAAATGGAAATGATACTTTCAGACGACTTTGCGCAATATTATCAACTATAATTATTATTATTAAATATAATTATCACGTTATTTTCACAGGCTGATGAACACGGTAAAGCGTCCATTACCAACCGCACCCCCATAACACGAGCACGTGGTAGTTCAGTTTGATAATGCAACTTTTCAGTCTGGCGGACAGAATATGTTACCAATATATTCACAATTACTGGGACAAGCGAAAAAATAACCTGAAAAACTTACCTGTGATTAAAACATGTATATTTGTTATGGACTACAGGTTATAAATCGAGTCTTTCCTTATGAACGTTGGCAACCCTAGCTGTCAACAAAGTGCAAATTTACAGTAGATCAGGGGTTCCCAACCTGGGGGGCGCCCCCCCCTTAGGGGGGCGTGAAGTGATTTCCGAATTAAGTTTTTTTTAACTCGAATATTACAATTTTGTAAAATAAATATTTTTCGAATCTCTTCAAGTGATTGTCGCACCAAGTCAATCGTTCAAAAGCACTGGTAATTGCCAACTGTCGGCACAAACCTCTGCGGAGTCGTGAGGATGGAGGTGAAAAGGAATTTTCTGTGTTGTAAGGAGCAAAATTATGCCAATTTTATCGTCTCGTTAGCATATCTTTGTGATTTCTTTGAAGCTTTGAACAGTGTGAACTTTCATTTACAAATACATATTTATGCGAGTCAGGATTTTCAACGCTGAGTGTCATAGAAACAAAGCAGCGCTGTCGGCTTGATGTTGCAAGTGATCTCCGCTGTGCTCTGTCAAATATCAAACCAAACATACCGAATCTTACCGAGAGAAAATAGTGTCAACCCTCTCACTGACATTTGTTGACTAATTTAAGGATTTGTTGTAAAGGTGTGTTATTTGTATTGTGCTAAAATGAAGTTAGTATGTAATAGATAGGCCTATGTAGTGTTAATAGGTTAGGTCTATATCATCCGCGTCAATCGAAGAGGTTATAGAAGCGATGAGTGGTGGGGTGGGGGAGAAGGGGGGCGCGATGAACTCTAGTATCTGAAAAGGGGGGCGTCAGCAGTCAAAGGTTGGGAACTACTGCAGTAGATGAACTTGGGTGTGTGCAGAAACTGTCTGATAACCGGTGTTAATTGTGATGACTGTATTAGTGTGTGTTATCTGTTTTTAATTCAAGTAAGGAATGCATTCGATAATTTCAATTAGTTCCTACTTTCGCCACCAAATGCTACCGTCAGGACACCTAGCTGTGAACTTCACTACTACTAGATGCCATCGCAACCAGCACCCGATGACGAACGTTGGAACTTAATAGCATTAACCAAACCTAACCTACAAATTTTAGCTTCACACAAGACGTGTAGTTAGTGGAAGATTCTTTTTCTAGCGATAAATCTATGACATGGGACCACCGCGCCAGCTTTACTTCCCCTCCGAAGGAAGGCATACTGAGTGTTGTTACTCATGCTGGGCACAGTACTCATCGAAGATGTTCGCCCAGTGGCTGGGGAATCCCTACGGCACTTATAATGAGCTACAAATATCCGCATAGCGCGCCACCGCACAGCACCGCACCGCCGCCGGCGAATTCTTCTCCTACATTAGGACAGAGGAATTACCCACCATGTCTTCTAACTCAAGAAAAATAATTGTTTTGCCTCGCCTTAAGAGGCGGCCGGAGTCAGTTCCTATTTCACCTTTCATTTCAAAACGTTGCCACTAGTTTCGTTGTAGTCGCTGTCCCCTAGTAGTTACATGGCCCGTACATAGGTATCAGCACGGATTACCCCCTACTGTGAGCACAGATTACCTACTATTACTGTGGTGAGGGTGGTTTAAGGTCGCGCGTGCGAGAAAGTTCTAACTGCTCCGGGGTCCAAACACTGGGGAAATGCAATCTCGTGGCAATGCGCTTCAAGAATATCGCGACCAGAAATTTCGAAGTGATAGTCTGTATAGGCTACTTCCAATTGAATGGCCGAAATATTTTGCTATAGATAAGCTAATAGTTAAACTACGGATTACGGAATTCACAAGTGACTGAAATATCCTTGGCCTTCCTCGTGTTGTAGCGGCTAGTATTCTTGGCTGTCACCCCAGAGGTTCGGGTTCGATTCCCGGCGCCGACAAGAAATTCGATTCATTCTTGTCTGAGGGCTGGAATGCCCCGTGAGGCAAAACTGAAAAGATGTGGTTTCGATTCCCATCTCAGCCATCTTGGAAGTGGTTTTCCGTGGTTTCTCACTTCTACTCTGGCTGCGTGGCTCAGGGGTAACGTTCTTACTTGCTGTGCCCAAGATTGCAGGATCGAATCCTGGCACAGCCAGCTGGCATTGGAAGGTGCACAAATGCGAGGGAGCCGTGTCAGTGAATTTACTGGCAGGTTAAAGATCCCCTTTGGGGCAAACTTCCAAAACCCCGGCCTCTCCTAAAGCCGCAGATGTTTAAAGGGACGTAAAGCAATAACATTATTATTATTACTATTATTATTATTATTATTATTATTTTTATTATTATTATTATCATCACTTCTACTCCAGACAAATGCAGCCGACTCCTTCACAATCCTCATCTGAATCCCAAATATACACACTAACGCACTACCTCGTACCACGCTGGTATCGAGAGAGCGTGGGTTTGAATCCCACCTCAGCCGTCTTATTACTATTATTATTATTATTAATAATAATAATTAAAATATTTTCCGGATCTTGCATGTGGGGGGAGGGGGGGGGGGGAGCACATGTTGAACTCTCTACCACCGGCGGCTTCTATTAATACTATTATTATTATTATTATTATTATTATTATTATTTCTAAAATTACTATCAGTTTCTGCTTATTTAGGAGGATTATAAATTAATATTACATAATTTGGCAATAGAGGTGAGGGAGTGCAGGATTCTCCAGCCCCAGGGCCCATCACCACTCTCTAAGGCCTTGCATCCGGGGGTCACACACAAGAACGCTACACCACGAGATGGTCTTTAAAACAGTATGTTATGCAGAATGTGATAGCGCAGAAATAAATAAAATGTTATTCTTCAAGCTCTACCAATTCCTTACAGACCTTCCTTACATAAAACTGCCTATGTTGCGAAGTTCGAAACCGAAACACAATAAGGTTTCACGCCGTCGTTGTTGTTGCTCATGCTCAATTAGATTGTGTATATTCAATCATTTACTTTCATAAACATCATCATACTGACATTATGGGGTTTGAAGCCATTTTTCAGTGTTCCCTTAGTAAACAAAAGTTTGGTGCTTTTCGGTCGGTCAACACGAATGTACCCAAAAGAGTTGAATTATACCCTAATCCCGAAAAATTTACAAATCTTTTGGGTAAATTCGTGTTGACCGACTGAAAAGCACCGAACTTTTGTTTTATCTTCATAATAACCTTAATTGTGATAAAGAATCCTTCAGACTAAACTAATTCCTGAAAAGAGTTGAAAAGTAAATTTTCAACACTTCTGTTTGAATATTTCAAAATATAACTCATCGTGTTTACGATAACATGGAAAAGATACGTAAGGAAGCCTACTTCCTAGTATACCTGTAACTTAGTAGTATGCTGAAAAACTGCTGTTTATTTCCTAGAATTATATTTACGTGTTTTTGTAAGTAACCATGACAAGTTATTTTTTCTTTTATTCTTAACAAAGGCGATATTTAAAAAAAAAAGTAGAATACCTTTTTTGAAATTACATTTCTCATCAGCCATCACACAGGATTAACTTCAACGATAAGCTATAGCATATTATTATCAGGACTGAGTTGCTTCAGCTCTTCCTTTCGCATTGCCTTTTCCTCATCAACAACCAAAAAATGTCCAGAAACTACAAATTCAGTTGCTCAAGGGAAAGAAAACTAAGATCCGTTTCCCACGATTATCACATCACTATTCATGAACAAATATGGTGCAATTATATGGGGCAATTGTGATAATTAACAAATGCATGTTACTTTTTCCTGGAGTGTATTTACATGTTTATATCTTGTACCCCGCCCATTCATTGGGCACAGTCGTGTTGACCGACTGAAAAGCTACAAAAGACAATATTATAGCCTATATAAAAATCAGTAGTAGCGGTGAAAGATTTCAGCCTATTCCTGTAACAACATAGACCAGAAACTCATCCTAGCATCAACTCTTACCGCAGCTTCATTATAAACACAAATACGGAACTTTTGATTGCCTGTAGCAGCCTTCCCCGGATACCATAATACTGTACTTCAGAATCGTCAGTTTCTTTTCCCTTGGTACTCTTCCGTACGCATACATAATCATGGAATTTATTTAAATTTGCTATAATATGAACATGCTTAATTAATTAATTAATTAGTGTACCATCCTTTATTTTGCAAAAAATATAATGAATAAAATGAAGAATCTACAAGCAATATCATGTGTAATGTATGTGATTTATATAAAAATTAAATCAATGTTACATATTTCAAATTTTTTAATGTAATATTACATAGAAGAAATGGAAGGAACGCAGATGCCCCACGTGGAACCATCTGTCATCACTGCGGCAAATCGTGTGCCTCCCGCATTGGGCTGTATAGTCACCTCCGAACTCACCAATGAGAGACTTCCGGATTGAAAGGCCAATCTACTCGATATGAGTGTTTGCTATGATGATGATAGATATTACATTAAAATCCTAGCCTTACTCATTAGTATATTGCCAAAATGGATCCAACTATGACATTTTAACGCATGATAACCTAGAAAGTCATCTCGAAATTGACATCTTAATTATTATGAGGTAACCCGTAGTGACATTCTCACTCCGATACTTACGATGAATATATGGGACACAAGAGGGTTATTCTTCCATATTTGTTAAAAAACGATCCGGGAAAAAATAGCTTATCCTCTTGATGAAAAATGAAAATCCACAGCCTGCTTCCAGTCTCCGACCGGGTCAGGAATGGAATGAATGAAGCCCCCATCTAGCGGCGAGGATATGAACTGTGCCGGCTGCCGAGGCCTGACGCACTCCTCTGGGGCAATGATTAAATGAATGACAGATGAAATGAAATGATAGTGGAGAGTGTTGCTGGAATGACATTTTGACAGGGAAAACCGGAGTACCCGGAGAAAAACCTGTCTGCCTCCGTTCTGTCTAGCACAGATCTCACATGGAGTGACCGGGATTTGAACCACGGACCCAGCGGTGAGAGGCCGGCGTGCTGCCGCCTAAGCCACGGAGGCTTAACTTATCCTCTTGATATTAAATTTAATTTATCGATCAAGTCTTTGATATTTCCAGAGAAATGGAAACTTACTAAAGTCAGTCATATTCACAAGTCGGGTAAGATTTCACTAATTCTTAACTACCGAACAGTACCGGTAGCTACTAAGTTTGCCCCAAACTAACTTTACGAGCAAACACTTCATGAACACATAGGCCTAATGTATTATTCAGGCATACATGCCATTTTATTCACGATTCATAACACGGATTCATCCCTCGATGATCAACAATAACCAATTTTCACGAATCAGGAGTCATCTGGTTTAAATTAAAGGATAACGAGTCGATGTAATATATACAGATTATTGGTAGAGTTAACCATGACGTAGCCTACAACTTACGAAAATGTCCTATTACGGATCATACTTACAGTATGTAAGACGCAACACTTTGTATCATAGAGAAAAGCTCCATTCACCCTCTGGTGTTCCCCTGGGATCGAATCTTGTGCCTCTGTAATCTTATCTTAATTAACCATCTCCGGGATGCCAACATATCATTATTATTATTATTATTATTTGCAAATGTCGTGTAATCGTTTAAATACATTTATTCGTTATGGGATTGTATGCTGCTCCAAAAGATGAAGAAACAATAAATTGGAACAAAACAAATTGTTTCGATTTATAAGTGTCATCCGATTGCATTTACACGAAAACTTTGATATAAAACACCACCATTTCCTATGTAGTTCCCATCTCAAGTCATCTAGGTTTATGGTAGGCTATACTATGAAAAAAAAAGTTATCCTTTTCTCACCGTATTGATCGAATTTTTGAGATATATTCAAAATGCTGGGATTTATAAGAAGATGCACATTTTATTTTAGGAACCTGTACATTGCTAAAGATTGTACAGTATAATGCATTCGTATGAAGTTGACTTGAATTTGGCTCAATAGTTTGGAACCCAAGATGTGCGAATGCTAACTATAGAGTTGAATCGATAAAAAATAAATTCCCTATATTCTTGGAATACAAAAGGACAAATGTATATCCTAAATATGCTAAGCGGGAATGTGGTGGCCCAGTGGTGTGGTCAAGCTGTTGGCCTCTCACCACAGCGGACCGGGTTCGGTTCCCGGTCAATGATGTGAGATTTTCGAAGTGAAACGTCATGTCCAGTAGTTCGGATTCCACGTAAAAAGGAGGTCCCGTGGCTATTGATCGCGAGATTGACGATAACATAAACTACACATTTCCTTTAAAAATGCTAAGCATAATTTATTAATGGAACTTTTTCTTTAAAGACTTTAGAGAAAAGTAGGCAGGTTATTACATTAAATAATTTGATAACATCTTTGATAGACCTTATTTGTCATCTGAATTTGAACTATATGTTCCTTCGCGGTCAATAAGACCGAAACGTATAATATTCCACTGTCCAAGAACCAATACAGAGTAATATAAACATTCGCCTGTATCGAACACATTCAATATCTAAAAAAAAGAAAAAAAACATGCACACATTTCCATATATCAGACAGCACCTTTTGTTCATTTGTTTTGTAGAGAAATCACTTAATATCATACGCTCCTTATCAGTGACTTTTAACATAATTACAAATGCAATACTTACTAGAATAATATTTAGTCATACGTATTATAAGTATCATTTTATATTAGTGTAAGAAAAATATTAAGTGTAATTCATACTGTTATTTCTCGTAATTAGGTTGTAACCTGTTAGAAGAACTATAAATAAACATACAAATAATTATAAATAAATAAACAAATTAATTTAATGAAATTCAGGCCCACTTTAGTGATGGTTACTAACTAGTGATTGCTTGCTACTCATATAATAATTACTGTAACTTCAAAAGCCCAGTAGTCGCTAAATCATATTTAGACTGACAAAGCAACATTTTATTTACAATCCACCTCGTGGCGTAGTGGCTAGTCTTCTTAGCTGTCAACGCAGAGGTCCAGGTTTAGGAGCTGAGGGCTGTAATGGGATACACTGAGGCTTGTGAGGCAGAACTGGGAAGAGAAGGGTTACATTGTTACTTCAGCCATCCTGGAAGTTGTTTCCTCACTTATGCTTCAGGCAAATGCTGGGATGGTATCTAACTTAAGGCCACGGCCGCCGCATATACAAAACCCGTCCCTAATAAAAATACACACCCTAATACAACCATCACAATAACACATGTTATTAGACACATTATACACACACCCAAGTGCACGCGGCTACATGACCACCATGTCCCAAAGCTCCTAAACGAATCACCACCTCCAACAACAACAACAACTCTATTTACAGTACAACAATGGCATAATCTTGAAAGTAGCCTATACTATATTACAGACATGTTAGAAAGAACTAAAAAGCTCATAATAAACACTGGAACTGCAAAAGACCTGTAGGCCACACACCATAATATGATGATCTAGAAAGCAGACGATTGTAATCGGGGGTGGATCTAGGGGAGGGTGACCGCCCAGGGCCCCGCGGTCCGGGGGGGGGGGGGTCATGGATTGTTTTAAATTTAATTGATTAATTATTTATTTATTCGTTAATTCTCCATAAGGAGAGCGTTATAACACAATCAATTTTCATGTTTAATTCTGGTCCTTCTTTTTTCCCCCAAAAACCTCTCATACACACACACTATGCTTCCTCTGTCTCTCCTCCCTCCACTTCTTTCCCGGTTGTCTCTCTTTGGGAGTCTGCTCAAACATCTTTTGTCTAAGTCTAATTGATTAATTAATTATACTTTTCAAACTAATTTATAATTTATATTCTTTTTTCAGTGCAGCTATGACCTCCCGTGACCGTTTAGCAAGTATAGATTTCAGTGAAATGATGGAAGACTTCATCCGAGAAAAAGAGTCGCAAAGTAATATTTTAATATTTCATAGTTTACATAATCTTCTTCAAGGGGACTTAAGGGTTTCTTTCATATTATTAAAAGAATGTACCGTAGTGTATTCAAAATATTGTAACTATTCTTTATTTTATTATTATTACAAAACTATTTTCCATTTGATTTGATATTTTTTATATTTTCTATTGTTGAGGGCCCAACCGTATCATATCGCCCAGGGCACCGCAAAGCCTGGATCCGGCACTGATTGTAATGAAGCGACTGACAGCCCCTGGACATGAGCTGATTTCATCACTTCCTGGCATGAGATTACCATCTCTCGGAAGCCGGCTCTGTCTTACTTCACCCTGTTTCAAGGACATGACTTTGCGACGATGCGGTATCTGACGGTAACTGCCTGAACTGCCAGCACCTCGACACGGCTAGCAAATTAATACAGAATGTCAGGTACTATACGTGTGCATAGTTTAAAGCTGTCGGCTTGCATACTTTCTGATATTTTGGTATTTGGATAAATGAAATTAAGAGCATTTATTAACAGTTGGTAGCACTGGTGGTTCTTAAGAATACGCTCAGTCATATCTGGTTACGTACACATAGTGCATACGAAATTTGGTTGAATTCCAATTGATAGTGTAGAAGTTATATGCATTTAAAAATTGGACTTATCAGTAGGCTTATAATCATTTTGGCAACACTGCTATGTATGGCCTCCTGGAAATTAAACTGTAATATTATTATCTATATGTGTGCCAATTTTGAAATAGCTCCCATTCATACCTTCCAAGATATCCAACATTGAGCTCAAATTTCAATTGCGATTTTTCAGCAGTTGGTAGCACTGACATCATTTTCAAATATGGCCGTGAGATATTCAGGTATAGATCTTTACTCCTACCAAATTTTGTTTCGATTGCTGCAGCCGTTTAGGAGTTGACACAGCCAGCCAGCCAGACAGACAGACAGACAGACAGACAGACAGACAGACAGACAGAAGGACAGACAGACAGACACACACACATTTGTCCGATCTCATAAGTCTACATTTTCCTCATTTTTGCAAAATGTGAAAAGTAGGCTAAAAAAAGCACCATGGCTGTGAAAAATAAAAATAGCAATTTTTTTCAGGAATTTGGTACAGTTCAATCTGAATCACTGTCTATAGGCCTAATACGACAGACAATACTGTAGTCACTGGCGAGAGACCGAATGGTTTCGATACCTCCCGAACGCGTCCGACTGTACAGGCAACCGTGCCCAGCACAAAATCCCACCAAATACAGGTAAAAATCTATTTCTGATACATGCCATATTATCAGGTCTGCCAGACTGTCGAGTGCCGGATTATCGCGATATTACTGTCCAAGTAATCGCAGGTTAATTTTAAATAGTGGCTTCGGTGGCGTAGTCGGTGGCATGTTGAACTGCTATGCCCAAGATCGCGGGTTCAACCTAGCCGAAGTCATCGGATTTTTAAGAGCGTTAAATTCCTTCAGTATGCTTTCCTTCGGAGGGGAAGTAAAGCCCGTGGGCCCATGTCATATGGCACATAAAAGAACCTACCATTGTGTGTACCAAAATGTGTAGGTTATATTTAGCGATTAAGAGACGCTCTATTGAGTTCCAACGTTAGGTGTTAGTGACAGTAGCGTCTGGTAGACAAAATTGGAACTACTTGAAATTGAACTTGTTGGGAGCCCTCGGTCTTTGAATCAAAACAAGTAATTCCGTTAAGAACTATACAGCCTATTTTCATATATCCTGCTCATGTTAATTGTCTCTATCAACATACAAAATTTCAGTTTAATTGCTGTAACCGATTCGTAGATATTGAGAACCGCCTAAATATTTCATATGGTCGCCAGGATGGATTTTTATTTTTGTACTATTACATTAAGATTATTGTGTACGTGTGGTATTCAAACTTCAATCGCATGATTAGAACACAAGAAGTAAAAACGAGATTTTAAAAGTACGCACACCAGCCATCTTGTGATTATGCAAACAATTGAAATAAATTACATGCCAGTGGATCAACATTTGTATAAGCATTTAACGTGCAACGTTTCACGGCACTCGGATAGTTAATTCGCGAGAAACGTCCATTTAAATATTTATACTTCGCGTCGCCGCCATGTTGGATTTGTGCTCACCAGGTTACTGAAAGTCCTATAGGTGAACATATGTTCATAGTCTCTATGAACATTTAAAAAAAGACAGTTTGGTTGCTGTAAAAGATTCATAGATATTGAGAACCGTCTAAATATTTCGGAAGCTCGCCATTTAGGATTGTTATATGTATAGGCCATAGAGTTATGTACCATTCAAGGACAATTATTGCCTAGCTTCATTATTCAAACTTTCACTTCGATCGCATGATTACGACACAAGAATAAAAACTTAATTTTAAAATTTCGCACAGCCGCCATATTGAGGTAATGTAAACAATTGAATTAAATTAGATGGCAGTGCATTACAATCTGCAAAATCATTTACTGTACCACATTTCACTGCGCTCAGAGAGTTAAATCACGAGAAAAGTCTATTAAAATATTTCAAATTCGCTTGGTCGCCATGTTCGTTTTGTACTTAACAGGTTTATGAAATATACATAGGTAAACTTGTATCAGTACCCTTTATCACCGTACAAAATTGCATGATGATATCTGTAATAGTTTCGGAGATATAGAATGTCAGTGAAATATTTCGCACAGCCGCCATTTTGAGGTTATGTAAACAATTGAACTAAATTAGACTTCAGTGCATTACAATGTGTATAAACATTCGCTGTAACAAGTTTCATTACGTTTGGATAGTTAAATCGCGAGAAATGTCTAATTAAAAGTCTCAATTTCGCTTGACCGCCATGTTGGTTTTGTAGTCACCAGGTTTTCGAAAGTCTCATAGGTGAACTTCTAGTAGTGCCCTTTATCACCGTACACAATTTCAGGGCGATATCGGTAATAGTTTCGGAGATATTGAATGCTAGTGAAATATTTCGCACAGCCGCCATGTTGGATTGGTGAGACGTTACAAAATTTGAAGGACACGGTCGAGGTCGCCGGGAATAGTGCTATGAACTTACCGAGTTTCATTGAAATCGCTCCAGCCGTTTAGATTTTATTAGGGGGACACACACACACCTCACACACACACACACACACACACACACACACACGCACACACACACGGACAAAAGGTGATCTCATAAGCCTATTTTTTCAAAATTGAAAATAGGCTAAAAATGCCCAGCTATGGCCACTGGCTGCAATTCATATATAGCCAAACAATTTTAAATAGTGGAGAAGTGGCGAATCTAACTTCAATAATTCAAGCAAATGGTATTAAGAGTCCAGGAAAAGTATTTCCCAACAGCTTTTCTCATGAGGGCTTTGGCAGCTTAAACATTTTTTGACAGTTTTAAATTATTCAAAACCAGCAACCCACCCCAGCTTCGCCCGGGAACAGTTATGAATGCATTACGTGATAAGCGCTTTTCTTCCGATGTCAATGAACTGAGACCTATATCCGTTTTACGTCTCGGCAGGATGGGTTAAAATCACTGACTGGACTATTAATTATACTTTCATGGAGATGCATGTGCAACGAATTCTTGTCAGACATAATTTAAGAATGGCGAGGTGCGTGAAACACAAATCTCCCTTCCGTCCAATCTTAACTTACTGTGTAATTTGTGGAACGAGAAGCTCACAGGCGAAATGAAGAAAAGCCAACCGAGTTGCACTTCCAGGGAAACTCCAAACACAACCACTCTTCTCTGAAGTCTTACTCAACACGACTCAACTGTTTGCTGCTGGCTGTGTCTGGGGTAATAGGCTCTCCCGTTAGCTAGGCTGTAACCGGGGTGATAGAATCGCCCATAGTTGCTCGTAAACTGTCGCCTCAGTAATTGAATGGAGATTGTTGGAAGAAATGAAAACGTAAAACCACTTATAGTAGGCGATGTATTGAAGATAGAGATATGCTCTCGCGGACTTTCTTTTAGAACTTTTCATGCTGAACAATTCTTACACTCATAGTATATTGATATTTTTAACGGTTTGCCCAGCGTAAGCTTAAAAAGCGCACGGACACTAGTTTTTTTTTTTCGACGTTTTCACTGAAATCATTACTTCTTGGCTTCCTTCGATCATAAATAAATCATTTTTTTTTCAGAAACCTTCCTTGTGATATCCTTTACAGAATGGTGAATATCGCATCAAAATCCATCCAGTGGTTCTCGAGATTACCCGTGACATCCAAGAATCGGGGACTTTGTTTTATACTAAGTAGAGATTCTTTGATGTTTTTATTTGCAATACATGCATTGGTTAGAGTTATCTTACAGTTCATCACCAGAAATATCGTCATCAATTTCTAATTCATGCCAATCGCTTTCACGCCGGTCCCTTGGTGTTGGGGTAGCGCGCGTGCCTCACCGCGGAGGTCCAGGGTTTGATTCGCGACTCCATCAGGAATGTTAGAAGCTGGCGTGAGTACAGCAACGGGGCTGCACTCAATTTCGAGAGAACAATTCAATAATTGTCTGATCCGAGAGGCAGCAATAAAACAATATTAAAGGGCGATGGAACCCGTTGCGCTGACCACACGATATTCCGCAATCTGTAGGCCAACTGGCCGAGCAGTGGCTGCTTGGTAGGCCAAGGGCCTTCATGGGATGTCATGCCACTGGTTATTATTTTTTTATTATTCCAATCACTTCCAGATTCAAAACCTTCAAGACTGATTAAAACTGGCTGGACTTCAATATATTCAGAAAGGTGATAGGTTAACTTGTACCGTATTTTGTTTTTCAATTTGTATGGCATGAACAAGCAATGAAGGAAAATGGAGAAAAAATTAAAGTGGGAGTGAAGATTCAAGGAGAAATAATTTCAACTCTGAGATTTACCGATGACATTGTCATCTTGGCCGACATGCCTGAGGATTTGAATGAGTTTTTCAATGGTATGGACTCCGTCTTGAGGAAAGAATTCATGATGAAAATTAATAAATGTAAAACAAAAATATTGGAATGCAACCGAAATAAATCAGAAACCCCTACGGACATCAAATTGGCAGGTGAAAAACTAAAGGAAGTAGGAGACTTCTGTTACTTAGGAAGCAAAATAACCAGTGATGGACGGAGCAAAGAGGATATAAAACGTAGGTTAGATCAGGCAAGAAAAGCATTTCTACAGAAAAGGAATCTGTTGACATCGAATAAAGATTTAGGTATTAGGTAGTCATTTTTGAAAGCCTCTGTCTGGAGCGTGGCGCTCTATGGAAGTGAAACTTGGACTATTGGTGCCGCAGAAAAGAGGAGAATTGAAGCGTTTGAAATGTGGTGTTACAGGAGAATGATGAAGATCAGATAGGTAGATAGGGTTACAAACGAAGAGGTATTACGACTAGTGGGAGAGGAGAGATGTTTCTGGTGACTGCTAATGAAGAGAAGAGATAGGTTGGTAGGACACATACTACGACACCCGGGAATAGCAAGCTTAGTTATAGAAGGAACGGTCGAGGACAAGAACTGTAGGTTAGAATATGTTAAACAGATTGCCTCGGATGTTGGGTGTGGTAGCTATATAGAGATGAAACGATTAGCTCAGGACAGGGAGGCCTGGAGAGCTGCATCAAACCAGTCAAAAGACTGAAGACTCAAACAACAACAACAATATGGCATGTTTTGCACATTTTTTCCAGATAAAATTGGAAATACTCACGCTTATTACTCAGGATTCTTAAGGGGAGCAGTTGTTAAAGTTCTTGGAAAATGATTCCAGGGAAAGATTCCTATAGTTACAGCCCTGCGCAGTTGTGGATATCCAAAGAATATTTCACCATGCGGATATAGTTTGCATGGCTGTGCGGATAGCGGATAAGCAACGGATAATGTTTAGAGTAAATTTGCGGATAGTTTTAAGAATTCAATGCGAATTGTATTTTTTTTAAATACTTTTAGTTTTTGCTTACGTTTCCTGTTTTTTCCTATTTGCTTTCGCTTGGAATGTATGAGAATAATAGAGAAATTAGAGAAGCCAGTCATGGAAATATCCACAATTTGTGTTCTTTCATGCCAAAATAAGGGGAACGAATTTCTCCTCAAATGTCTAAATGTGTTGCCTTAATACATTATCTTATAAATTAACAAGAAGTTCCGGGACGAACTAAAGAGCCCACTTTTCTTAAAATTTAAGATTCATGCCAATGAATAATCTATATGGATCTATCTAGAATAATGACGAAATTAAGTTGGTAATATCGACATTTCTAATTAGTTCGAAATACTGTATACCTGGCATAATGTAACCTAATAGAGCACTACAGTTGGCAGCCTTAGTGACTGAATATATTCTTAGTTCCATCTCTTAAGGTATAGAATACAAAATTTGGTTGAAGTACAATGGATAGCATGGACGTTACATGCAGTTAAACATTGGATTTAACAGCCCGCATAAAATCATGTTGGCAACAATGTCATACATATATTGGTCAGAAATAATCTGAAATAATATGGTCTATTGTTGTGCCAATTTTGAATGAAATCCATTAGTTAGTATAGAAGTTACATGCATTTTAAACTTGAACCTATCAGCAGGCTTAGAATCATGTTGACACCATTGATGTATGTAAGTTACTCCAAATAAATATAGAATGCCAGGTACTATACGTATGCAAAGTTTAGAGCTATTGGCGTGCATACTTTCTGATATATTCATATTAGGGTAACAAAAATAGAGACAACATTTCTTAACAGTTGGCAGCCCTGGTTGTTCTTAAGAATACGCATAGTCATTTCTGCAATGGTACACATAGCACATACGAAATGTGGTTCAAATCCAAATGAGAGTATAGGAGTTACATGTATTTAAAGTTGGACATCTCAGCAGGCTTAGAATCATGTTGACACCATTGATGTATATAAGTTACTCCAAATTAATATAGAATGCCAGGTACTATACGTATGCAAAGTTTAGAGCTATTGGCGTGCATACTTTCTGATATATTCATATTAGGGTAACAAAAATAGAGACAACATTTCTTAACAGTTGGCAGCCCTGGTTGTTCTTAAGAATACGCATAGTCATTTCTGCAATGGTACACATAGCACATACGAAATGTGGTTCAAATCCAAATGAGAGTATAGGAGTTACATGTATTTAAAGTTGGACATCTCAGCAGGCTTAGAATCATGTTGACACCATTGATGTATATAAGTTACTCCAAATTAATATAGAATGCCAGGTACTATACGTATGCAAAGTTTAGAGCTATTGGCGTGCATACTTTCTGATATATTCATATTAGGGTAACAAAAATAGAGACAACATTTCTTAACAGTTGGCAGCCCTGGTTGTTCTTAAGAATACGCATAGTCATTTCTGCAATGGTACACATAGCACATACGAAATGTGGTTCAAATCCAAATGAGAGTATAGGAGTTACATGTATTTAAAGTTGGACATCTCAGCAGGCTTAGAATCATGTTGACACCATTGATGTATATAAGTTACTCCAAATTAATATAGAATGCCAGGTACTATACGTATGCAAAGTTTAGAGCTATTGGCGTGCATACTTTCTGATATATTCATATTAGGGTAACAAAAATAGAGACAACATTTCTTAACAGTTGGCAGCCCTGGTTGTTCTTAAGAATACGCATAGTCATTTCTGCAATGGTACACATAGCACATACGAAATGTGGTTCAAATCCAAATGAGAGTATAGGAGTTACATGTATTTAAAGTTGGACATCTCAGCAGGCTTAGAATCATGTTGACACCATTGATGTATATAAGTTACTCCAAATTAATATAGAATGCCAGGTACTATACGTATGCAAAGTTTAGAGCTATTGGCGTGCATACTTTCTGATATATTCATATTAGGGTAACAAAAATAGAGACAACATTTCTTAACAGTTGGCAGCCCTGGTTGTTCTTAAGAATACGCATAGTCATTTCTGCAATGGTACACATAGCACATACGAAATGTGGTTCAAATCCAAATGAGAGTATAGGAGTTACATGTATTTAAAGTTGGACATCTCAGCAGGCTTAGAATCATGTTGGTAGCACTGACGTATATAAGTTACTCAAAATTAATATAGAATGTCAGATACTATACGTGTGCATAGTTTAAGCTGTCGGCTTGCATACTTTCTGATATTTTGGTATTTGGATAAGAGAAATTGAGAGCATTTATTAACAGTTGGCAGGCTTGCCACGGTGGGTGAGTGGTTATAGTGTCGGACTACCAACCCCAAGATTGCAGGTTCGCCCCTGGCCATGGTAAGTGATTTTTGAAGGCGACAAAAATCACGATACTCATGTCATACGTTGTTGGCATGTTAAAGAACCCATTTGAATTCAGTAGGCCGTGTTCAATGGTAAAATTAATCTCGGGAGTTTCCGCCAACACAAAGTTCCTCCATTCTCTACTTGAAAGCGCTGTAGTGTCAAGGAGCTTAGATATCTAACCTCCTTGACTTTCATAGCGTTCAAAGGAACGACGAAATTCGACATGCAAGCTACCCTCTGGGTGTCAATTAACAAAGCTTGCACCAGGCACCCGAGGCCATACGATATTATTATTATTATTATTATTATTATTATTATTTTATTAACAGTTGGCAGCCCTGGTGGCTCTTAAGAATACCCTCAGTTATATCTGTTTATATATACATAGCACATATGAAATTTGGTTGAATTCCAATTGATAGTGAAGAAGTTATATGCATTTAAAAATTGAACCTATCACCAGGCTTATAATCATTTTGGCAACACTGCCATGTATGACCTGGGAATTAACCTGAAATATTATTATCTATACGTGTGCCAATTTTGAAATAGCTCCTATTCCTACCTTCCAAGATATCCAACTTGGAGCCCAAATTTCAATTGCGATTTTTTCAGCAGTTGGTAGCACTGACATCATTTTCAAATACGGGATTTAGATATTCGGGTATAGATCTTTACTCCTACCAAATTTGGTTTCGATTGCTGCAGCCGTTTAGGATTTGATAGCGGAGGGACACACAGACAGACAGACAGACAGACAGACAGACAGAAGGACAGACAGACAGACACGCATTTGCCCGGATCGATCTCATAAGTCTACTTTTTCCTCATTTTCGCAAAATGTGAAATGTAGGCTAAAAATATTGTTGTAATGTCAGTATATTTGGATAACGAACGTGCGGATGCGGGGCGGTTGCGGATAACAGTCATGTGGATGCGGGGCGAATGCGTGTAACGTTTTGTTTATGCGCACCTATAGTTGATGAAGGTTAGCATAATCGTCGTTAGTCTTATCTAATTGATAACGATAAATCTAAGGGATTTTGATGAGAGGAAAAATTGGTAGCATTATATGTAAGGAAAAAAAGTAATGGCTTTGGATAGATAATGAAGATATCTGAGTAACGCCGGCATTCCTAAAGCGATAAGCTTAAATAGACTATAACATTTAACAAATAAAAACATTAACTTTGTTGGAAGCATGATCTCATATTCAGGACTTGTGTGAAGGTGGATAAGTTTCGTGATAAATAAAATTGATTGTATTTTCTTCTGCTTTCATCGATTTTGCCCATCTTTGGACCGCCTAAAATAACCCATTACATTAACTGTCTCTTATTTCCTTTATCCTTTCTTGCCTTCCAGTAGTTCTCCATTGCTTCACTTTCTCTCATTCTTCTCTCTTCCGTCCAGATATTAACCCGCTTCTTCTTTGCTTCTCCTGGAAATCCTTGAAATTTTTGATCATATTTCTGAAAAGTGTTTTGTCCTGAATAATATCTATTGTTACTTCCATCTCTTCCATATCCCTTTTTAGCCTACTTTCGAATTTTGCAAAAAATTAAAGTAGACTTATGAGATCACTACAGGGCCAAAAATTGTGTGTCTGTGTGTGTGTGTGTGTGTGTGTGTACTCTGAATGTCTGCCCCCCCCCCCCCCCCCCTATCAATTCGAACACAGTGAATCCGAATTGAACGACATTTGGTACAGAGGTAGCACTGGCAAAGGGCACCGCAGTGTCATGTTTTATATCGCCGCCATCTTGACTGAAACGTAATGGCGGCTACCCAAATGTTCAAATCTTAAATCAAATTACGACCAACCTATTCATCTGATCTCTACCAAATTTTGTAACATTGTACCTTTAAGTATGAAGAATCCTTTGACCAAACTGCGAGGTCATCTGCCTAATAATTTGCGGATGGTGGCCATATTTGTGTGCAAATCGATTCCCCCTATCTTTTCAAACACGGTGAAACCAAATTGAACAAAATTTGGTACAGAGGTAGCACTATCAAAGGGCACCTCAGTGTCATGTTTTATATCGCTGCCATCTTGACGGAAACGTAATGGCGGCCACCCAGATATTCAAAGCTTAAATCAAATTACGACCAAACTATTTATCTGATCTCTACCAAATTTTGTAACATTATACCTTTATGTATGAAGAATCTTTTGACCAAACTACTAGGTCATCTGCCCAATAATTTGCGGATGGCGGCCATGTATGTGTGCCAATCGATTCCCCCTATCTATTCAAACACGGTGAATCCGAATTGAACGAAATGTGGTACAGAGGTAACACTAGCAAAGGGCACCTCATATTCATGTTTAATATCCGTATGACACTTATATCAACAAGCTACTACAACCAACATTCAAATATACTCCTTGGAAAGGACAAAGAGTTATAACAATACCCATGCATTTAGGAGAAAGTAGGCTATATGTTCTTTACTGAACATCTTGTTATACTGTGTACCCATTGATTACCATTCTTGCTTTTGTATACATGACTGAAACTTTGGTTTGTGAGTCTGGTGTTATTCATCCTCATTACGTGTCCAAAGAAATTAACCCTTTTTTCCTGATCGTATCGTAGATTTTTTCAATTTCTTTATTTTTGTAGGGGTCGTCATTTTTTCTGCACTTTCTGCTTTTAATGGTCCCAATATTTTTCTAAGTATCCTCCTTTCCTTTTTCTATAGCTCTTCTATTTCGCATTTTTTATGGGAAACATAGATTCTGAAGCATAGAGACTTCCCGGCTAAATTACCGTATTGTAATGTCGGATTTTAGTTGCAATAGAATTTTTTTTCTTATTGTAGGTATTTTATATTTAGCCTACTTTTCGCATTTTGTATAAATGAGGAAAAAGTAGACTTATGAGATCGATCCGGGAAAATGTGTGTCTGTCTGTCTGTGCTTCTGTCTGTCAACTCCTAAACGGCTGTAGCAATCGAGCCCAAATTTGGTATGAGTATAGATCTCTATCTGAATATCTCAATGCCGTATTTGAAAATGATGTCAGTGCTACCAACTGCTGAAAAACGCAATTTAAATTTCAGCTCCATGTTGTGGGCTATATCTCGGAAGGTATTCATGGGAGCTATAACAAAATTGACACACAGATAGATAATAATATTTTAGTTTAATTTCCAGGAGGTCATATATTACAGTGTTGCCAAAATTATTCTAAGCCTGCTGATAGGTCCAATTTTTAAATGCATATAACTTCTACACTATCAATTGGATTTCAACCAAATTTCGTATGTACTATGTGTACAAGCACAGATATGACAGGGCATATTCTTAAGAGCCACCAGGGCTGCCAACTGTTAATAAATCTACTGTCTATAGTTTTTATCCAAATACCAATATATCAGAAATTTTGCAAGCCGACAGCATTAAACTATGCACACGTATAGTACCTGACATTTTAGATTAATTTGGAGTAACTAATGGACCTCAGTACTACCAACATGATTCTAAGCCTGCCGATAGGACCAATTGTTAAATACATGTATCTTCTAGACTATCAATTGGATTTCAACCAAATTTCGTATGTGCTATGTCTACTATAACATATATCATTATCTGTATTCTTAAGAGCAACCAGGGCTGCCAACTGTGAATAAATGCTCTCTGTATTTTTTGCCCTAATATCAATATATCAGAAAGTATGCAAGCCACAGCTCTAAACTTTGCACACGTGTAGTACCTAGCTTTCTAGATTAATTTGGAGTAACTAATATACGTCAGTGCTTCGATCATGATTCTAAGCCCGCTGTTTGGTCCAATTTTAAAATACATGTAACATCTGTACAAATAAATGGATTTCATCCAAAATTGGCACAACAATAGGTCATAATAGTTCAGATTATTTCTGAACAACACATGCATGATATTGTTGGCAACATGATTTTAAGCGCGCTGATAGGTCCAATGTCTAACTACATGCAACGTCCATGCTATCATTGGACTTCAACCAAATTTTGTATTCTGTATCTTAAGAGATGGAACTAAGAATATATTCAGTCACCAGGGCTGCCAACTGTAGTGCCAGATATATTTCGAACTAATTAGAAAATTCGATATTACCAAATCAATTTCGTCATTATTCTAATTAGGTCCATATAGATTAATCATTAGAATGAAGTTACATTTCGAGAAAAGTACGCTCTTAAGTTCGTCACGGAACTTCTTGTTATTTCATTTATTTAATTTACTTATTTGTATACCTTTTCATTTGCTCAGTTATTTATGTATCTATAAAAAGCATGATACGTAATGCTAGACATTTTTCCGTATTGACTTATAGATTCCTCTTAAAAACAATACGCTTATTAATACAATACATGAAACAAACACACAACAACAAAATGTTTTGCATAACACTTGTTTTCCATGATGCAGATCGTATGTGGGATTGTGGGCGAGGTTATTGCTACGTGCCACCCCCTAGTGGCACTTTTGTTAACTGGATTACGGTGGGTAGATAGCACAACACAGGATGTTCCTTTAAAGAAATAATTAATTTTATTGCGGCCAGAAAAATACACTACTCATCAGCAAATACAAGCAATTGGAATCTTACTCCAGTTTCCTCAAGTCTCTTGCTTATGGAGAGCTCTTGCCCTCTTTCACTTGTCAACAGTTAATCTTCTCGCTAATGAGTCTGGTGGCCTTGACAGAACTACATGCAACTCTTCCCTAAGTACACAAATTACAGTTACTTACGAAAACCTGCTACACGCTGCTTCGCTGTTCTCGAGCTGGGAAACAATGTCACTGGGTTTCGTAACTCGCGTGGCACTTCACAATATCTCTGACGCTCAGTGAAATCACACTCACTCAAAACACAGGCAGTCCCCTGTATGCTTCTCACTTCCTCGCTGTCAAGAGAAACGGCTTCACTAGGAGTTTCGTAAGTCACCACACTTCTGTCGCTCAGGATAAACGCTCGCACTAGCTCGTAAAACACAACAACACTGCTTGACAGGTCGCTCTTATATAGCAGGCCGGTGACTCAATAAATGCTTCTAGACCCATCCAGGGTTCACGGCTTCTCGAGGTTTCCTTCACTGGTTGAGTCACGAATATTCTGGACCATCCCTTTGTCCTAGTAGTCCTGTTGCATAACCGTACGCAATACACTGAGGCAGGGCACAGCCCAGCCCTGGGGCAGTTGTGACTCATGCGGCGAGCGATGACACAAACTCACAGCCGTAACATTATCATTAGAGACCGGATTTTTTGGTTTATAAAATTGTCATTTTAGGTATTCAAATACATAGAATAGTCTTTTTTGTTAGGTTTCTGATAGGTAGTATAGGGTTTTAAATAGGTTTCTATGTTTAAAGTGTAGGAAAGTTTAACATTAATGTGTAATTGTTAGTAGAAAATCTGATTGTAATGAGAGTGCAAATATTTTACATAATGAATTAGGAGACTTCTGTTACGTAGGAAGCAAAATAACCAGTGATGGACGAAGCAAAGAGGATATAAAAAGTGACAGTCAGTCTGAAAGACTAGACTTTGTATCATTTAAAATGCTACAAAGCCAAAGACTCTTGACATGTTAGAAAATGTTCTGCATAATACTTATCTTGCTTTATAATACTTTACCGTGTTTCAAATTACTCGCGAACGGCAAGTGCAAGCCAAGGGCAAAGCAAGGTCAAGCACGCGGGATGCTGTCACGCTCACCAGATTGCGCGGGGACGTGCCCCTTCCATCCAGTCTAAAAACACTTATAGTGGGCGATGTATTGAACATAGAGATATGCTCTCGCGGACTTTTTTGTAGAACTTTTCATGCTGACCAATTCTTACGCTCATAGTATATTGATATGTTTAACGGTTTGCCCAGCGTAAGCTTAAGAAGCGCATGGACGCCAAGTTTGTTTTCGACTTTTTCACTGAAATCGTTACTGCTTGGCTTCCTTTGAGCATACATAAATTATTTTCTACAGAATCTTTCCTCGAGAATGGTGAAAACCGCATCAAAATCCATCCAGTGATTCTCGAGATTACCCGTGACATCCATGATTCGCGAATTTTTGTCTTACACTAACGAAGTATAGATTGTCGGGGAACACATGCACCAAGCTGTACTATGACGTCACACACCTCAGTGCATCTGGGTACATTTCATCCCGTCACCGTAACGTAACGCCACACCCCAGCGTAACGATGAAGTCGACAAGATCATTTAAAATGATAAAAAGTAGGTTGGCACAGGCAAGGAAAGCATTTGTACAAAAAACGAATCGCTTGACATCGAATATAGATTTAGGTAGGCCTATTAGGAAGTAATTTTTGGAAGCCGTTGCCTGGAGCGTGGCGCTCTATGGAAGTGAAACTTGGACTATTGGTGCCGCAGAAAAGAGGAGAATTGAAGCGTTTGAAATGTGGTGTTACAGGAGAATGATGAAGAGCAAATGGATAGATAGGGTTACAAACGAAGAGAAATTAAGACGAGTGGGAGAGGAGATATGTCTCCGGCGACTGCTAATGAAGAGAAGAGATAGGTTGGTAGGACACATACCAAGACACCCAGGAATAGCAAGCTTAGTTATGGAAGGAAGGGTCGAGGACAAGAACTGTAGGGGCAGACCAAGGTTAGAATATGTTAAACAGATTGCCTCGTATGTAGAGATGAAACGATTAGCTCAGGACAGGGAGGCATGGAGAGCTGCAACAAACCAGTCAAAAGACTGAAGACTCAAACAAACAATGATACGTTTATCAAATTATTACTGAGAACTTCAAACTTTTAAGTAATATTTGCTCTCAAATATGTTAATTATTCAAACTCAATAAATACAAGGTGATATTCACCCTCTAGCCCGTTTAATTAACTTTGTTTACTTAGAATATTGGAAACTTGGAAACAATAAGAGATTTATCCCCACTCTCCTAACTGTAAATAACCAAACAATAAGATATATGCTGAATAGTGCTGAAAAGTATTTGAATTTTCTGGCAGGTAGGATTTCTCTCAATCAACTAGAGCTAGGAACAAACACTGTCTTCAAGTTTACTTTTAAAAATTATGGACTAAAAGTTCTAATATACCGTAATACAATAAATTGAACAAAACTGCAATTAGGTATTTTAGGTACTCTTTTGAGTGTGATTCGGAATAGTACATTATGCAACGAACCTATAACGGCAATCATTAAGACACGAGTATGTTTATAAAACGAGCGAAGTTCACAGTTAGTGAACAGACCGCGCTGGGTAGTTTGCTGACTGAACAGAGCGCATGCGTGGGTCAAAGAATTTCGAAAGCAGAGACCATTTACTTTGCTTGGCAATGCTATTGTTTACAGCCTGCATGATGTCTAGTGCCGATCAGAACTAGCATTCATTAATATTGTCACCGAAGTCGTTTGAAAGCAATGCACTGTGTAGAAATTGAATTTGGGGATATTAAGGTACAGTGCTATTTCTTGTCTCATATTCGCCAGTTTATTTACGTGAACACATGGGACGGTGCACTTTCCATGTCGATAATTTATATAGAAGGATGCTGTGTTGCTAACTTCTGGACGTATATTCATAATTTTTTGCATATGTCATAGTATTTTCTTGTTACCGTAAAGGTTCATGCTGATTTTGTCTTTGTGTTTGGGATTGTAACTACAATGGTTGATCTGATATCCGATTTGAACTTTCAAATCATATAATTCATGTCCGACATGTTAGATTTTGAGCGCATGCGCGAAGCTATCCTTACCTAATTGGTCAATGAATGAGCTCTGATTGGCTGGAGAAACTGTTTCACAATGAAGAATAGTACTATAATGACCCTCATTATGATACAGTTTTCTGACATATAATATTTACATTTCGACATCGACGAACATAAAAAGTATTAAAGTGCTGTATTTTTGTATTTAGAAGTAAGGAAAAACATAGGTATAAATCTAAGAATCCGGTCTCTAGTTATTACAAACAAGACGGCATTTTGACAAATCCTGCACACTTTATTCATGTGTGAAAATAAAATTACAAACAGGAAGACATTTGGCCTGTTAAACAGGGACTGATATGTGTTGTAATCTTGCCATCCTGTGACGTTTCAATAAGGAACATGGCCACCATGGGCGTCCAGCAGGGCTCTTACTCGCCGTGGTATACCACATATCAAGTTGTCCAGGTCCTCTTGAGGCGCCCTCCACGATCTCTTGGCGGGTTATGGGAGGGCGTGGTAGCTGTTCATGTACGGCGACATCGCAGGCCATTCCATTCGTGCAATGGTGGACTCCTGGAGTAAGTTTTGTATCACTACCGCTCGATGTGGTAAGTACTGTATAATCAGAATATTTTTGATGTTTGTATATTGAATTGAAGTACATGTTTCGTCCCTTCGATGGAGTCTATTTCAGCTTTTATCTAGGTAACATCTATACGCTGAAGAAGACTCCATCGAAGGGTCGAAACATATACTTTAATACAATGTATTGATACGTGCTACCCTAGTAGCAAGTTCGTTAATTAGATCAAAGTAGGTAAAGCACAACACAAATGGTCCTTTAAAGAAATATTAGCTTTATTGCAGGTCAGAAATATTCACCACACAATAGGCACATAAAAACCATTAGCTGTATCACTCAAGTTTGCTCCCTTATGGAGAACACTCACCCTTCCTCTTGCTCATGCAGTTAATCCCTCACTAATGAGACCGGTGTCCTCGCTAGAAATAACAACAACTCTTCCTCAAGTTCACAAGCCACAGTCTGTCACTCGCTGCTCTTGAATACTACACACAGTTTCTCAATTCACACGCCACCGCATTACCTCTTTCGCACAGGTATAAACACACTCACTGACACTGGCCAGGGACGCTCTTTATATATCGGGGCTGACGACTCACAGGTGTTTCTAGAGTGGACCTGGGTTAACAGCTACTCTCAGATCTTCTCGAGATTTCCAACACTAGTTGGGCCACGAACATTCTGGTCCATGCCTTTTGTTCTCGCTGCGGAAGAGGCCGGCCGACCCAGAGCCCCGGAGTAGCCTCGGGTGGCTGTGAGTCACGCGGAGGGAATGAAGCAACCACACAGCCGTAACAGTATGTATCATGAATTTTATTGTTGTTGTTGATAATTCTTTAGGGGCTTTGCAACATCGTAATCATGAAGCCCCGTGTACTTGGGTGTGTGTAGAATTTGTCTGATAACCTGTGTCTTCCTATCGAGCGTTAGGCCAGGTGGCCTGTTACGGTCTCGTTGCATTTCTTCGTAGGTTGACCTACGTCTTTTCTGCCTCTAGGTTGGTATTTGTCAGGTGATACGGCCGGTCTTCATACGTAGTACATGGTCCTCCCAAGCTGATCTGTAGTTCTTTACTGTGTTGATAATTGGTTTTACTTTTATTTCTTTAAGGATATCCTCAGATCTTTTCCTATCGCATAATGTGTATCCAGCTGTTCTCCTCATGAACCGCGTCTCGGCACTCGTTAGTCTCCGTTCATCCCCTCTGCGAAGGGTCCAAGCTTCGCTGCCATATAGAAGAGTAGGTTTGGCTAGGATGTTGTATAGTTCGAGTCGTGTGTGCCTCTGGACTAAAGATGGCCTGAATATGTTATTTATTAATCCTGTGACCTTAGTGAGGTTGATGATTTTGTGCTGCATATCGGTTTCTTGGATGTAACTGAGGTTATAGCCGAGATATTTGAATGTTGATACCTGCTCAAGGGTTGTATTTTCTATTGTGATATTTGTTCTCGCATGCTTTTTCCATGATTTACTTACCAGGCATGCAGCGGTTGCGGGCCGGATGGATGGTGTTCGTGGGTTGTAGTTTAGAGAAACCTGGTCTAGACCAATGGCTTAAGTCGTGCATATGACCAACCTCATGTGGTGGTGTATTTTATATCTTACATGTTGGCGACAATACCACGGTGAGTGAGTGGTTATCGTGTCGGATTACTAATCCAAAGCTTGCAGGTTCGCTCCTGGCCATGGTAAGTGATTTTTGAAAGGCGTCAAAAATCACGACACGCATGGCAAAATTATAATGGCAGAATTAATCTCGGGATTTTTCGCCAACACAAAGTTCCTCATTTCTCTACTAGAAAGCGTTATAGTGTCAAGGAGCTTAGATATCTAACCTCCTTGACTTTCACAGTGCTTCAAGGAACAACAAAATTTGATATGCAAGCTGCCCTCTGGGTGTCAAATAACAAAGCTTGCACCCGGCATCTGAGGCCATACGAGATTATTATTAACACTACCAAGACGTGAATGTGTCATATCTCGTCAAAGACTCCGCCCATGTAACAGTTGACGAATGCTCAGCGCTGCCGTCGTTGAGCAAGAAACAAACACACATATTTACGTAATTTAGAACATATTTCCAGTGCACTAGTGATAATGGACGGCAATTATCCCCTAGATATGTATGAATATCATGTATTATCCGTATTAACGTAGTTGTGAGTGACAAAGGCATGTTCTCTTCTCCTCGACTATTAATGATTTCACTATGCATTCTCCAGTCTCATAGGGGCAGATGACCTCGTAGTTCCGCCCCTTAAAACAACAATAACTAACTAACTAACTAACTCCAGTCTCATGCCTCAGATTTCATCCGATCTGTTTTCTTCGAAATACAATGAAATCAATCAATTAACTAATCTGCTCTCAATCAGATCTTAAAGCAGCCCAGTATTGTTAATATAGACTCTGTTTTTCTGCTGATAAGTACAAGGCCACAGCTGAAGTAAACAAGGGCCTTATCGAGAGAGGCACTGTGTTGCTGGGGGTGTAGCCCAGATACTGGGATAAGCATTGATAAGCAACTAATTCCACAGGTGCGGAGGTGTGTCGTGATGACATCGGTATTTCCCCGCAATACACTATAGAGTCTAGTTTGTGAATATTGGTTTGTCAAGTTTGAGAGAGATGCTAGAATTCAGAAAGTTTTCATCCCTACATAACTACCACACCTTACATCCTAGACAACATTGGTCTACCCCTACAGTTCTTGTCCTCGACCCTTCCTTCCATTACTAAGTTTCCTATTCCTGGGTGTCTTTGTATATGTCTTACCAACCTATTTCTTATCTTCATTAGCAGTCACCAGAAACATCTCTCCTCTCCCATTCGTCTTAATACCTCTTCATTTGTTACTCTATCTACCAATCTCATCTTCATCTTTCTCCTGTAACACCACATTTCAAATGCTTCTATTCTCTTTTTTCTGCTGTGTCAACAGTCCAAGTTATATTTCCATAGAGCGCCACGCTCCAGACAAAGGCTTTCAAAAGCGACTTCTCAATGAAAATGAAAATCCACTGCCTGCTTCCAGTCTCCGACCGGGTCAGGAATGGAATGAATGAAGCCCCAATCTAGCGGCGAGGATATGAAGTGTGCCGGCTGCCGAAGCCTGTCGCACTCCTCTGGGGCAATGATTAAATGCATGACAGATGAAATGAAATGATAGTGGAGAGTGTTGCTGGAATGAAATGTTGACAGGGAAAACCGGAGTACCCGGAGAAAAACCTGTCTGCCTCCGTTTTGTCCAGCACAGATCTCACATAGAGTGACCGGGATTTGAACCACGGACCCAGTGGTGAGAGGCCGGTGTGCTGCCGCCTAAGCCACGGAGGCTCGACTTCTCAATACCTAAATCTATATTCGATGTCAACAGATTCCTTTTCTGTAGAAATGCTTACGTTGCCTGAGCCAGTGTACTTTTTATACCTTCTTTGCTTCACTGGTTATTTTGCTTCCTACTTCTACTCCAACTTCCTTGATCTTTTCACCTGCCAATTTCACATCAATAGGGGTTTCTGATTTATTTTGGCTGCATTCCATTATTTTTGTTTTACATTTGTTCATTTTCATCATGAATTACTTCCTAAAGACTGAGTCCATATAATTTCAAACCACATTCAAATCCTCTGGTGAATCGGCTAAGATGACAATGTCATCAGTAAATCTCAGAGTTGAAGATTTTTTTTAAATATAAGAAATAAATTATAAAAAATTAAAAATAAAAAAAAATAAAAATAACAAGAAGTTCCGTGAAGAACTATACAGCCTACTTTTCATGCCAATGATTATTCTACAATATATGAACCTATCTTGAATAATGAAAAAATTAAGTTGGTAATATCGAAATATCAAATTAGTTCAAAATATACCTGGTATAATGTAGCCTAATAGAGCACTACAGTTGGCAGCCCTGGTGACTGAATATATTCTTAGTTCCATCTCTTAAGGCACAGAATACAAAATTAGGTTGAAGTCCAATGGACGTTACATGCAGTTAAACACTGGATCTATCAGCACGCGTAAAAGCATGTTGCCAACAATACCATGCGTGTGCTGGTCAGAAATAATCTGAAATATTATGATACCTTGTTGTGCCAATTTTGGATGAAATCCATTTGTTAGTATAGAAGTTACATGTATTTTAAAATTGGACATATCAGCAGGCATAGAATCATGTTGGCAGCACTGCCTTGTATTAATTACTCCAAATTAATCTACAATGTCAGGTGCTATACGTGTGCAAAGTATAGAGCTGTTGGCTTGCATACTTTCTGATATATGGACATTGGGGTAAAAAAAATATAGACAGCATTTATTAACAGTTGGCAGCCCTGATTGCTCTTAACAATACTTAGTGATTCTGTTATGGTACACATAGCACATACGAAATTTGGTTGTAATCCAACTGATAGTATAGAAGTTACATGCATTTAAAAATTGGTACTATCAGCAGGCTTATAATCATGTTGATAGAACTGACGTATATAAGTTACTCAAAATTAATCTAAAATGTCAGAACATACGTGTGCATAGTTTAAAGCTGTTGGCTTGCATACTTTCTGATATATTGGTATTTGGATATAAAAAATAGAGAGAGCATTTATTAACAGTTGGCAGCCCTGGTGGCTCTTAAGAATACGCTCAATCCTATCTGTTTATGTACAGATATTACATACAAAATTTGGTTGAAATCCAATTGATAGTGTAGAAGTTATATGCATTTAAACATTGGACTTATCAGAAGGCTTAAAATTATTTTGGCAGCACTGTCATTGTTGGGCTCCTCGAAATTAAACTGAAATAGTATTATCTGCATGTGTACCAATTTTGGAATAGCTCCCATGCATACCTTGCGAGATATCCAACATCGAGCTCAAATTTCTAGTGCGTTTTTTCAGCAGTTGGTAGCACTGACATCATTTTCAAATATGGACGTGAGATAATCTGAAATATTATGATATCTTGTTGTGCCAATTTTGGATGAAATCCATTTGTTAGTATAGAAGTTACATGTATTTTAAAATTGGACATATCAGCAGGCATAGAATCATGTTGGCAGCACTGCCTTGTATTAATTACTCCAAATTAATCTACAATGTCAGGTGCTATACGTGTGCAAAGTATAGAGCTGTTGGCTTGCATACTTTCTGATATATTGACATTGGGGTAAACAAAAATATAGACAGCATTTATTAACAGTTGGCAGCCCTGATTGCTCTTAACAATACTTACAGTCATTCTGTTATGGTACACATAGCACATACGAAATTTGGTTGTAATCCAACTGATAGTATAGAAGTTACATGCATTTAAAAATTGGTACTATCAGCAGGCTTATAATCATGTTGGTAGAACTGACGTATATAAGTTACTCAAAATTAATCTAAAATGTCAGAACATACGTGTGCATAGTTTAAAGCTGTTGGCTTGCATACTTTCTGATATATTGGTATTTGGATATAAAAACAGAGAGAGCAATTAACAGTTGGCAGCCCTAGTGGCTCTTAAGAATACGCTCAATCATATCTGTTTATGTACAGATATTACATACAAAATTTGGTTGAAATCCAATTGATAGTGTAGAAGTTATATGCATTTAAACATTGGACTTATCAGAAGGCTTAAAATTATTTTGGCAACACTGTCATTGTTGGCCACCAGGAAATTAAACTGAAATAGTGTTATCTGCATGTGTACCAATTTTGGAATAGCTCCCATGCATACCTTGCGAGATATCCAACATGGAGCTCAAATTTCTAGTGCGTTTTTTCAGCAGTTGGTAGCACTGACGTCATTTTCAAATATGGACGTGAGCTATTCCGGTGCACATCTTTACTCATACTAAATTTGGTTTTGATTGCTGCAGCCGTTTAGGAGTTGATAGGGGGGGGGGGGACACCCACACAGCCAGACAGACAGACACTCATTTTCCCGGATCGATCTCATAAGTCTACTTTTTCCTCATTTTTGCAAAATGTGAAAAGTAGGCTAAAAATAAAATAGAAGAAATAAAAAATAAAAATATATAAAAATAAAATAAACAAATTAAATAAAAGTTAAAAATAAATAAATAAGGGGGGAGCTGTAGGGGCTCCAGCCTCCTCCCCCCGCCCCTAAAAAGGCAATAAAAATTGAGAATGGGTTGCTTTGGTAAAAGCATAAAATAATTGTAAATTTGGTTGTACCCTAATCTTAACTTATTGGCTAAGATATAAACAATATTAAGATTGAAATTAGACTACCTCGTGGTGTAGCGGCTAGCATTCTTGGCTGCCGCCCCGGTGGTCTGAATTCGATTCCTGGCTCTGCCAAGAAATTTTTATTCTGGTCTGCGGTTTGGAACGGGGTACACTCAGCCTTGTGAGGCGAAACTGAGAATTCCACAGTACGCTACTTTTAAGAATTAAATTATCAATGAGTTAAAAAAAAAACTTTACCTTTCTGCTTAATAAATTGACAAATATTTAGATAGGCCATAATTGTATTGCCACTAATCGTAGGCTATATAAACTTAGAATTTTACAATTAACTCGTATCTAGAATAATTACATAAAGTTATATGCTCTAAGATATTGGTTGATATATATATATTTTTTTTTCGGTGACAATCGCCTGAGAATACTCACAATTTTACAGTCAGCCCCCCCCCCCCCCCCGAAAATAAAGTGTATATACGCCCCGACTGACGTATGTGATTGTGAAGTTGGCAGTATCTCGATGGAAGGATTATGGGGGTGGAGTTTATCTACTTCCGATAAAACAACACCGTGACATTATTCCATGCAAGATAACGCACGAAAACGGGGTCATATTTATGACATCAGGCTATGCAATCAGTAGGATCGATATGTTGTTGATCTCTCCAGGGAATGCCCCAAAGCCTTCCTGAGTCGGGAAGTACCCTGTTCATTAATCTCCCGACAAATGACAATTGATAATTTTTTCCATAGCAACTTTATCTTAAAGCAATATTGAAATCAAGGTCTGTTGCAATATTCTCTGACTACTTCAGCTACACCAAGCGTTTACAACCTGGTGCTCGCGAGCACCACGGTGCCCTTAAACCTTTTTAGTGCTGAGTAGCTTGCCACGGTGGGTGAGTGGTTAACGTGTCGGTCTACTAACCCCAAGCTTGTAGGTTCGCTCCTGGCCCTGCTAAGTGATTTTTGAAAGGCGGCAAAAATACCTCACGCATGTCATACGATGTTGGCATGTCAAAGAACCCATTTGAATTCAGTAGGCCGTGTTCATAATGGCAAAATTAATCTCGGGATTTTCCGCCAACACAAAGTTCCTCATTTCTCTACTAGAAAGCGCTATAGTGTTCAAGGATCTTAGATATCTAACCTCCTTGACTTTCATAGTGCTTCAAGGAACAACGAAATTCGACATGCAAGCTACCCTCTGGGTGTCAAATAACAAAGCTTGCACCCGGCACCCGAAGCCACACGATATTATTATTATTATTATTATTATTAGTGCTGAGTTACCTGTTTGCAACCTCAGAGCTGAATTTCTTCATTCGGTTGAGAAAACAAATTGAAGGAGCCGTAATCTTAACTCATATTATTTGTAAGTCTTGGGTATTTATTACAGTAATCAAAACGCAAAGTCAAAATCTTATGTTTTTATTAATTCTTATATTCAGACAAATACAGTTTTTTTGTGTCCACACTTGCATCATCTTCATTTCAGGCAAAGGTCTCTAATTAAAATTATATCCTTCTTCTTCTTCTTCTTCTTCTTCTTCTTCTTTTCTTCTTCTTCTGCTTTCGTTATGGTCGCTAGGGGACCACGGGCAGCTCTGCCATGGTTTGTGTCTGCTTCCTTTTCTCTTCCCAGAACCTCTTCATCCACTGTCTTCTTCTCTCCCGTTCTTCCTCGGAAATCCTTCCCAATCCTCACTTGAATTACAAATGCACTCATTAATAGCAGGCTGGTAGTAATTCTCCTGGTGGTGCCAGCAAATACAAAATTTGCAATCAAATCGTTCAAACGTTGCAAGTATAGACACTACATAATTTGTGCTATAGGCCTAAGTTTCAGGATCACAGTATTTAACTTTGTAATTGTACAATACCCGCAATACATCCGTTGCACTCGATACAATTAAACACAAGAATAAACACTCTACTACTGTATTAAATACTTGAAATGCCACCAGAAAAGTTAACAAACCCGAGAATGTGTAACTGCGTACTGGTAGACGTAACCAAAGAATATGGGCATAACTGTGTCGCCAACTTAAACCAACGAAACAAAGGAATACTTACTACAAAAAGTCCGTATTGTTACATTATAAATAGAGAAATAAGTATTCCTGCCACCAATATGAGTGTGAAAAAGTCGCTAAATGTCTAACAAGAAAGAACTAAAAGCATCTTGTATTTAATTAATAGTCACCAGATATAGTGAGAAAGCAATAAACTGGGAACCCTGCAGCTGCGTCCTCTGCATTGTGCTGCCATATGGTGGTTGAAACATAAATCACTTCTAGCAATTCTAGCTTGCGCGTGCATGTTGCACTCTGGTGAATGCGCCACGCGGCTCTTGGCTCTACCTAGGGTAAGGTAGTAGGCAGGGACAGATTTACCTTTTTGGCGCCCCTTGGCTAAATAAAAAGTGCCATCCCCCCTCCCCCTGCCTCCCCCTACCCCATTTATTAGGTTTGTGTGAAAATTGAGTGGTAATTAGTAAGGCAACCTATTAAAAATTTCGATTTTTTTTACACCTATAATTAAATTTTATATGTGGGTATAACATAAAATCTAGGCGTGCTAACAAAAATCTTTCTCCGCGCTTTTATTTTCAGTAAAATATCGTCAAATTCTATATCTGACATTAATTCTGCTTCAATTACCAAAATCATTTGACAAACCAAACGGTCCTGGCTCGTGGTTGAGCTCAAATAGTCTTTTATGCCCTTTAAACATGAAAACGAGCGTTCGGCACTGCAGTTGGTAACTGCGCTGCAGTTGAACAAGCGGTAGGCTATTTCAACATTTGGAAATACTCCTTGTAGGTCATTCTGTTGAATAAATTTTAATATTTCTAAAGGCGGGTTATTTTCAATTGTTTTTACGTTGCAATATTTTTGAAAGTGCACAACACGTTTATAAATATTTGTTCTATATCATTTGGAAAATATTCTTGTAATGTTGCCACATGTTTCCTAAATTCAGGTTCATTCAAGGTACCAAATTCGATAAGCGCGATAAATTTTTGAAATATTCTTTAATAATCGGCGCATTTGTCCTTCAAATCTGTATAGAGTCTATCCAAAATTATATTGAAAATATTTACTCTGAAATTCTCTCTTCCCCCTAGCTCATACAATACATCAGACATTAATATTCTTCGTTTATTCCTACGAACGTCTTTTTCAAACTCCTGGGTGGCAGAAATTTTCCGTGCTGTTTCTTCATAAAGTTCAAAAATTTTCCGAGAATCTTCTACAAAACCAACCAATGATTTGTACAAATCCAAAATATCTGAAATGATGGTATCCATGGCTTGCAATTTCTGACTTGTAGCATCGAATTGTCCAAGTAAAACAGACCAAATACTTAGCATAAATGCACTTTCTAGTCGTTCCATATTATTCCGAAGGCCTGTAGCTTTATTCCGAACTATTGCTTTTTGGTTGGGATTTTCTTCAAAAAGTGATAAAGCATTTATTATTTCGTTCCAAAATTCAACCAGAACCGAAACCGCATCAGCACGTGCAGACCAACGAGTTGTAGACAATGATTTTAGTTTCGCAAATTTTGAATCAGTAAAATGCTGCAAAACAGACCATCTTTCTGTCGAATCTAAAAAAAATTATGCAACTCTTGGATCAATTCAAAAAACTTATCGCTTCTGTACAACTTTCTGCAGCGTGTATACCAACCATATTCAATGAATGTGCAGTGCATGGTGTGTACTCTGCGAGAGGATTGTAGATTTTTATTCTAGCTTGAATTCCCGAATATATGCCCTTCATGTTGGCAGCGTTATCGTAAGGTTGCCCTCTCATATCAAGAATGTCTATGCCATGAGCTTTCAAAGTAGATGTGACTGCATCATATAAGTCTTCACCTTTGAGACCTGGATTGTCTAGTAAAGTAAAAATACCTTCAGTAAGAGTGCCGTCTGGTTTTGCATATCGTAAAATGAATGAAAGTTGGTCAATACGAGAGATGTCTGGGGTCGAATCCACAATAATGGAATAGTACTTCGCAGTTTTGATTTCTTCAACTATTTTAGACGTCACATTTTAGCCATAATTTCGGTGACTTCTTCATAAATAGTTTGGATATGTAGCTTGTACTACCACTGCCTTTATCTCCGTAATTACGAATATGCTCATCTATAAATGGATCGAATTGTCTTAAATATTCTGTTAACATCAGAAAATTTCCATTGTTAGGAACGCCGAAATGCTCATTGCTGCCTGTGCCCCTAAATGAGAGTTCACGACCTGCCAAGGTTTTGACAGTAGCAACAACTCTTTTAAGAATTTCTTTCCAGTGCGAAATATCTTCTTTCTTGAAGTTGTTGTACTAAACCATGATCTACTCTTCTATGTATATTAGCTCTTTCAAACAATTTTAAGAAAGATTGTTATGATGATCTGAAATTTTCTTGGGCAGAAGCCAAGCCTTGGATGTTTTTCCAATCATTGAATCCGTGTCTGAACGCAAATTTGTTAGTTGTGTGTCCAAAGAGCAAATACGGTGCGCAGAAAACAGAAACTTTACTCTTGGAATAAACAAGCCACTTGCGATCCCCTATTTCCCCGTGCTGAAGTTTTCTTTTAAACACTGAGTGGTTCAAGTACCTATTACATTCAGGGTACACTCGCTTGGATTCTTTAAAATCAGAATCTTTATTCTGATTGTAACCATTCAATGCAACATAGGCTACTCTTGATAAAATTCATTCACATTCCAAGTAGCCGGATCACTGTTGAATACAAACACATTTTTCTCAATTTCATTCGCTTCTGCTTTCTCATATGAAAATTAGGTAAATCTGAGTGAGCTGTATCTGGTAGGTACGGTACATTTTCGTCAACATCAATATTCTCAGGTAGAGTCTGTGGCAGTCAGGATGGCAGAAATAGAGGAAGGGCAAGATGGAGGAACATCTGAAGATGGTTGTTGACCTATAAATTTGCACATTAAAATGTCAGTTCATTGCATTTGAAAAACTGATTTCTTACATTATTCAATTATTATTTTGAACAACCTACTTGTCGAAGGTTTAAAAAATGTATCAATTTTTGGCGTTTTAGCCAAACCTTTTCTTGTTTTTGCGCCTTTTCAGATGCTTGCTTTCTACATTGAGCACCGCTTAATCTTTTACGCCCATCCATTTTCAATTTTTAAACGAAAAATGAATGTGTTGTGACGCGCCAAATGTTTAGCTCTCGGATAATTCGAAATATAGACAGTTAACTGTAGTTCAATGATGTGCAATCTATTAGATAAATTGACAAAAGAGATCAACATCAAAAAGGCGTCGAGAGACTCGCAACAAAGAAGGTGAATAATAGTTTATAAGCAGGAAACTAGGACCAGTCTTCACAAAGAATTTGGTGAGGTTTGATAGACCAAACTCCAGCAATTAACAACTCGAACACTTGGAGAACAATTTCTGTGAATGCCCTCGCACACAAGACGCACACATAGCATTCCAGCTTCTTATGAAACATAACTATACCGGAGAACAATTTCTGAAAACGCCATCGCACAAAAGATGCATACACAGCTGTCTAGCTCTGTATGAAACATAACCGTACCGGACCGCACCCAGTCTTCCGTTACAAACGTAACAAGGCTTTTACAAGCCTCTCACGAAGTAAATCCACACTGGACGGAGACCAATCACCTGTTTCATCAAAAAGTCTGCCCCTTCTCTGTCACCGAGAATGCAGGAAAAGGACCCCACAGAGCTCTGCAGAAAATTGTAACGCAGCGCAGAAGAAGATGGGGACTCAGCTACATGCGAGGCATGTGAAAGAAAGGAACATAAGAAATGTGTGGGTCTGACGCAAGGCAAACTAGACACGCTTACGAGGGCTAACTGCAGACTCACGTGGATATGCAAAGAATACAAACCAATGCTGCGGAGAGCAGGGAAACAAGATGAACTCATACAAAGCCTATTAAGCTCTATAGAATCCATGCAAGCATCCATAGAGCAAATGAACCAGAACATGGAAACCACACCCATAGAAAGAGTACAAGAAGCTGTAGCCAGGGAGATGGGAAAAACCTCTCTCCCCCCGGCAAGAACCAAAAACAGCAGCCACAATAAGCCGGTCGACAATAGAAAATAGGAGCCCTCCATGCAGACGCAACCAAAGAAATTAGCAAAGCTACCACGATAAAGTCACCAGCCACACAAAACATGGTAGAGGTACCAGCCACGCAAAACAACCACCCAAGATAATCAGACCAGTCTCCATCTAAACGAGGCTTCGACCACCAACGCGCAGCACACAGAGACGGAAACAGACGACCCGCTATTTCTCAATCTTATAATATGTCACATGGGTGGTATTGGATTGTCTCTAAGGGGCGCTCATTACTCTTGTAGATGCATGATCATATTCAGATTTCAAATGTTAATTTTTAAAATCAAATTTACATATTTTTTTAAATAAAAAAGGCAAAATTTGCCTCCCCCTAAAAACTGCGCCCTAGGCTGCCACCTATACAGCCTACACGTAAATCCGCCCCTGGTAGTAGGTAATCTGTGGGTAATCTGTGCCCCAAACACAACACAATACAACACATGCAAAGCCAAGCCAATGTAGCCTTTATTGGTGCTGGGTCATATTTTCGGTGGTGGAGCCCTAGTGGCTTGGCTCACTCATTCAGGAAAGCGCCGCTAGAGCGTAGCGCGCTCGTTCAAATGAATGGACAATAAGATATGCTTGCCATTTCCTTGAAGTGTAAATTGAATACAAACTGTTGTTGAGAGGGCACATTGGTGGTGCCATGGCACACTGGCACTACCTCACAGGGCGCCCCTGATTAATAGTCTTCACAATAACACAGGTTAGCGGACAATACTTCACGCCCACCCAAGTACACGGGGATAAATGATCACAATGTCTAAGCTCCTCATTCGAAACATTAACAACAATAACAACTACCGTAACTTCTTTCTTGCAGAATACTGTAGATCGTAACCGAGAACTCACTGCATTAGTTTTTATACACCTCGACTCTATTTCTTTCCCCATACTACCATCCTGAGCAAATTGTGTGAAATAAATGTTAACTTACCAGTCCTAACTTAGGTCAACGCTCATGTAAAGTAAACAAGTAGTTCCGTGAAGAAATATACAGCCTATTTTCATATATCCTACTCATGTTAATTGCCTCTATCAACATACAAAATTTCAGTCTGATTGTTGTGATAGATTCGTAGATATTGAGAAACGTCGAAATATTTCAGATGGTCGCCAGGTTGGATTTTTATTTCTGTACTATTACATGATGATTATTGTGTACGTGTGGTATTCAGACCTCAATCGCATGATTAGGTCACAAGAAGTAAAAACGACATTTAAAAAATTCACACAGCTGCCATCTTGTGGTTATGGAAATAGTTGAAATAAATAAGATGATAGTGGTTTAACATTTGTATAAGGATTTACTGTACCAAGTTTCACTGCACTCGGATGGTTAAATTGCGAGAAACGTCCATGTGAGTATTTATATTTCGCGTCGCCGCCATGTTGGATTTGTGATCATCAGGTCATTGAAAGTCCTATAGGTGAACTTATGTTCATAGCCGCTATGAACATAAAAAAATCAGTTTGATTGCTCTAATAGATTCGTAGATATTGAGATCCATCTAAATATTTCGGATGGTCGCCATGTGGGATTGTTATATGCCATAGAGTCATGTACCATTAAAGGCAAATTATTGCGTAGGTTCATTATTCAAACTTTCAATTCGATCGCATGATTGCGACACAAGAAATAAAACTTAATTTTAAAACTCGCACAGCCGCCATCTTGTAGCAGCTTTGCTAGCCCACACTGTTGGGTGATAAATGTAACTGTTTACCTTTGCCTAAGCTATGTTGTTTTAATGGGCGCCAAGACCTCAATGCAATGTTGAAATCTAAATTTGTATTTAACAACGTCTAGCTCTGGCAGAACACCTTCAAGACTCTATTCACTCAGATCGTGGTATGATTTGATCATTAACCCAACAAACAATTGTATCAGGAGAAGGAATTGGTCTATATCTAATGCTACCTACTGAAAGCAAATATTGCATTGTAAAAGAAATGAATTTATTATATAAAACAAGTATAGCAAAATTAATAATAATAAGAACAAAATTTAAATTGGAGCGTTGTGATTTGAATATTACCGATAGAAAATTACGTGAAAACGGAGTCTGATAAATTGATTTTACTCTTATTTCCAAGCTATGAAGTTACTGAAATATGAAATGTACAACAAAGAAAAAATGAGAGATTGCGTATTTCTGCGTCATTTGCGCTTACCACTGGAAATTGCCAAAGCATTTCCCTCGTACTTGATGATGCCGTGAGCTTCCCACAGTCTCCTGGACGTCGTCATCTCCGTCGGAATTTGATGATATTCTGGTAGATTAGAGAATTCTATGGTCCGTACCTCGGACCCAAACACTCGTACAACCGCACTGGTTAAGTTTTGCAAAAGTTAGTCTTCAACTCCACTGAACATCGGAGCGACACGCACTTCCAACCGTACTCCGCAAGTTCTACACAGATAGTCCGTTCCACGGAACATCGGAGCGTCCCCCGCGTATAACCATACTCCGCAAGTTCTACACAGATAGTCCTCGTTTCACGGCGCGTCGAACGATATATGCACCTGTTGGCTCCCCCACCACGGTACCGTCTTCCAGCTTACGTTGTCTCCCCTGATTGGCTGAGCACGCCTCCAGTTCCCCTCCTCTGCCTCATTACACTCGGCGCGCGAGAGGGAGAAGTCGTTTTCCGTTCCAACAATTCGCCTTTTCTAGACCTTGCGACCCAGCCTTGCGTAATACTTCTCGACAGGAATCAGCTTGTATTCGAATTCCCAGTGAGTCATGTCTCTCAAATACCCTAACTGACAAAACTCCGTAAAATTCCGTAATCACATAATTTTCTATAATATTGTCGTTCGTAATAATTTGCTTGATAGCGTTTTCTAAGACATAGAAAACCTATCTGAATGCTAATAATTTTTATAAAATGCTCCGAAAATACCTTAATAATAATTATAATAAATTAATAATAATAATAATAAATTACCATGAAAAATTCTCTTGGCTGAACAATTTGCCGCGTAAATAAATATAGAATGGCTTCCTACTGACTTATGCCAGTTGCATAAAACCCCTCGAAAAACACGTTACATATTCGCCTCGGATCATCGGATGATTTACCGTGACGACGGTCCATTATCCGATTATCCCAGACACGTTAATAAACCCCATCCAAAATACCTATTACATAAACGAAATCACCCTAAATTACAGATATATACACTCATATTTTTTTTCACGCACTTTGCGTCAAAGTTTGTTGTCACTATGGATTGCACTTTGCAACCAGTCCAATGTTTTACATATGGAATAGTGTTCCACGGATATTTCCGCCTCTCAAATTTCTCTATGTTGGAGAAATAGACATAATTAATGTGTGAGCACTATGTATTTATGATGTCATATCACACGCATTGAAGGTGTTCTGATATATTTATATCACCATAGAACTCCCTAATTTCACTGGAGGTCCCCTCCTTATGGTGAAATTTAATCTCACTTATCACTGAGCACACGATCACACTACTGTGGCAGCGCCTCGTGACCATAATACTTAATCTCTCTTTAAAGTAGATTAAATTAATATTGACTTCTGAAAAAAAAAAACAGTAAATGCGCATTACATATAACACCAAATATTTCTGTGCCGTAATCGCCCTGTCTTGTTAAGTTCCCGTTAACCATATTCTACTTAATACTAGTTCTCAACACAGACCATTTCTCCTCACACAAATAATACCATTGTACAAATTATCTTAAATTACACACTTACAAATCTTACATGGCGAGGCCGTAAACAGAAATCACGTGTGCTGATATGTATGAGTTTCATGAAGGACTGTCTCGCATTCTGATGGCCCATCTTTTATCTCGTGGACGCCTTAAGCTAACAAGCCCTATTCAAGCGCTCCCCCATCTCTTGGAGATAAATGGGAACCCATCAGCGCTGCCAAAAATGGCCTTGGTGCATCGAGACAATTTAGTGCTCAACAGCATCCGACAATCCCGTCATATTTCCCTGTACCTTAAAAACTCTCATTTACTTACATACTACCCCCCTGTGTGACTTCTGATACGCCTGCCTTAAGACCAGATCTTCCACGCACCAGACACCACACTTACTCATTTGATAGGCCGGCTCGCCAGCTAAACACACTCACTTTATGACACATATTTTCGTAGACTATGTATATTATACGTTCCGTATAATCTGTTTCCCTCACTATTCTCCAGCACCTATGCTGTTTTCCCAATACGTTTGGAAACTATAAATGTTTCTGCGTCACCTGCTTCCAGCCTTGCAAGTGGCTCCCTTAAATGAACGTCATCACGTTGCTCTACCTAGCATATTTCTCAGTATCTGTAACGATGCCCTGTTGCTACTGTCCACACATGCACATATTAAAATACCGTCCTCTGCTTTAACCACAGGATAATCCCTACATAAATTAGTGTCCCTCGATAGCATGTCTGCAAGAGTGTTATCTTTACCTTTAATATATTTTACTGTGAATTCGTATTCCTGCAGAGCAAGAATCCACCTACTAACTCTGTTAGAACTGAGTTTACAAGTCCTCATATACAGTAATGCATGGTGATCTGTGTGGATCTCAAATTTCCCCCCTACTAAATACATTCTAAATTTCCCTAAACTGAAAACAATACCTAAAAGCTCTAACTCAGTAATCGTGTATCTTTTCTCTGCTGCAGTCAGTCCTCGCGAGGCTAAAGATACAATACACAGATTACCCTCATCATCTTTCTGACATAATACTCCAGCAATGCCTATATGTGAAGCATCTGTCATAACCACATATTCCTTATCTTTTAACGGATATTTCAGCACTACAGCTTTCTCAAAACCTTCCTTCAGCGCTCTAAAAGCCTGTTCATGCTTGGACTCCCATCTCCACCGAGTCCCACTTTTAAGCAATTCCCTGAATGGTTCTACCAACCCTGAGTATTTAAGAACGAACCTCCTGAAAAAGTTGCAAATTCCCAGGTAAGTTTTTAACTGTTTAACATTCTGTGGAACCTCTGCGTTAAGAATCTTATTAACCCTACTTTCTTCTGGTGTTACACCTCTACTCGACACTCTATGACCTAGAAATGTCACTTCTGACTGACAGAATGACGACTTAGACAGCTTCAAAGTGAACCCTGCCTGATCTAACTTCTGAAAAACTATATTTAAATGACGTAGATGCTCCTCAAAACTGCGTGAACTAATTACCATATCATCTATGTAAATGGTTACAAACTCTCTTGTGTCATCCCCTAATGCGATGTTTAAAGCCCTAATTAAAGCTGCTGAACTACTCTTTAACCCATAAGGTGTTCTACAAAATTGATAAAGGTTATATTTATGACTAAAAGCTGTAAATGGTCTATCTTCGTACATAAGTGGCACTTGCCAAAAGCTGGAACTCAAATCTACACAAGTGAAATACTTCTTCCCCTCAAATGTTTGCATTAATTCTTCTATTGACATAGATTTCAGCTGATCTGAACTAATTCTATTGTTAACCAAACGAGCGTCTAAACAAATACGAACTGTGCCGTCGGTCTTGGGTACCGTTATCAAAGAATTAACATACGGACTGTTAGAGTGCTCAATAATCCCATCTTCAAGCATCTGATTAATTTGTGCCTCAACTGCACTCTGATAAGCGAAAGGTACAGGATATCTATGTCCTGTGAATACTGACCTATCAATAACGTTCAATGAATGGGTATAGCAATTGGCCATACCAATGCGATCCTCAAACACTCTCCTATTACACCATAACACATCATAGAGCCGAACACACTGTTCATCCTCTATATTTCCCTGAAATGCAGCCTCACGTAGCGAGTCCTCTAGACTTCCGTTCGTAATCACACTGCCCACAAAACATGGAGAACCCCGCTCTACGGCTGGCGATATCTCATTTAAAGTACAAATCACACCTACAATACTACTCCTCTGAATATGGTCATTGAACGCTACTTCTACTTCAGAATCTCCCCATTTAAATTTCAAACTCCCTACATCATAACATAAGTTACCAGACACTCTACTTAGCCACTCTGAACCCAAGATAACACTGAATACTAAATTTCGAATTACAAGGCAAATCTGCTTCTCTACATGATTATTAATTTTAATGTCTACTAAAACTTGCTTAGAAATTACTTTAGACCTCTTCCCAACAGCTGTGATAACAAAAGTGCTTTTAATTGGCATCTCCTCAAAATTTACTCCAGTTCCTTTCATTTTATCATAAAATGCACTACTTATGCAACTCTTCATACAACCACTATCAATTAAAACATCTGTGTACGCCTCGGACACGTTAAATTTAACTATGGGGCTCTTACTAACCACTTCCTGAATAATACCTTCATCATTTAGTTCACGTAATAATTCATTTCTTACATTTATGTCATAGGGTTCCTGTATAATTGTACGGACAGGGCATGCTACAGACTGAGATTCTGACCTTACTTCGCAGCCTGGTTCGCGTTTAAAGAACCGCTACAGCTGGCCGTAGTACTAGTTACTACTAAACTGGTCTGGTTGTTCTGGGCTGTGTTGTCATTGTTTGGCTGTATATTACTACCACTAGGCTGTCCTCTTCCTTGACCCCTATTCTGGTTGTAATTATTGTCATTATAATTTCTCCCTTGATTTCCCCTGAAATCATTGTTTCTCCCTTGATTTCCCCTGTAATCATTGTTCCTCCCTTGATTTCCCCTGAAATCATTGTTCCTCCCTTGATACTGATTACCATAGCCATTTCCTCTGTTCTGATATAGCTGATTATTATTATTTCTATTTTGAGCGTTGGCCCCTTCGCCACCGTTCCCTTGAACTTCTTGATGCCTGGCTTCATTAGGTCTATTATTATTATTACCCTGGTTCCGATTGAAATTGTCCTCATAACCCCCTCTCCCTAGTGCATCAAATGTGCTTAACAAATTTTCTACTTGTGATATAGTCTTTACATTCTGGATACAAGCAGCCTCCTTGATCCTATAGGGAAAGTGCCTAAGTAGCAACCTTACCACATCACTTTCCTCCTTCAAGCCATCCAGATATTTACACACTAATACCTGCCCTAAAAAGTATTCGGTCATGGTGGAGCTTCCTTTAGGGTTATATTTACCACACACTACTCCCTCACGATGCTGCGACTGAATAACCTCATTCCAGAACTTTTCACAGAATTTCATTTTAAAATCATTAATATCAGTAAACTTGTCTCTGTAGACAGCAAACCAATTCCTCGTTTCCCCCACAAACACTTGTTCTAAAATTTCAACTACCTGGCACCACTCAATACTACCATTTTCCAACCTCTCCCCGAATTTATTTTCTATAGTGTTCATGAACTCCATTGGGCACCCCTGTCGATTGCTGAACTTACCCAGTTCTACCTCCCTGTGTGTGCTATTCACAAAAACTGGCCTATTCTGACTATTTTCTTGCCTGATCCTAGCTTTTAATTTTAATTCTAATTCTGCAATTTTCTCCTCAGCCTTCCTCTCAATACTGTTTACTGTTAATTTAATGTTTCCTTCTGATTCTTCTACTTTATCATATAGCTTTGCTTGTTTCTCCTCAATCTTGCTAATGCTCTCTCTATTACTCTCTCTTAAATCATTTACTTCTGCAAATATTTGCGAGTGGACTTTCTCAATTCTACCCCCCAGCTGTTCCTTAACCTCTTTAGTTGCTACCTGAATTTTGTCAATTTCTCCCCCCAATTGCTTTTTGACCTGCTGTGTTTCCAGTTGCACTAGTTCTTTTAAATTTTCAGCCTGTGTACTGATTCTAATTTCTAACTCCTCCTGTACTTTTCCTAATTTCTTGTCTACATCTGCAATGATCTCTTTAACCTTCTCTTCCATTACTCCTCTGATTTCTCCTCTAATCTGCTCCATTTTCACACTAATTTCCTTGTTGTTCTTATCTAATTTTGCATTATTCTGTTCTAATTTTGCATTTAAAGCTTCTGTACTTTCTTTATTTTCCCTACTGTTTTGTTCTAATTTAGCGTTGTTTTGTTCCAGTTTAGCATTTAAAGCGTCTGTACTTTCTTTATTTTCCCTACTGTTTTGTTCTAATTTAGCGTTGTTTTGTTCCAGTTTAGCATTTAAAGCGTCTGTACTTTCTTTATTTTCCTTACTGTTTTGTTCTAATTTTGCATTTAAGGCATCACTACTAACTTTGTTCTGATACATGAACTCGAGAAGTAAAGTTTTTAATTCTGGTTGGCCGCCTACACTCCCTGTTTCAGTATCGGGATTTACCTCCGCTACCCCGGTACTACCATCACTCGACATACTGCTCGTATCATCACTCTCCAGTTGATGACCACTACGTAACCTCATCTGTCTTTCTTTCTCATCCCCCATAATGATATACACTGATAGAGACAAATAACCCCCAAAATACAGGCACAGAAATATATACCCTTCTCCTTCCACAAATGTTATTAGGTTTTCATCCCCACGTTGGGCGCCAAATGTAGCAGCTTTGCTAGCCCACCCTGTTGGGTGATAAATGTAACTGTTTACCTTTGCCTAAGCTATGTTGTTTTAATGGGCGCCAAGACCTCAATGCAATGTTGAAATCTAAATTTGTATTTAACAACGTCTAGCTCTGGCAGAACACCTTCAAGACTCTATTCACTCAGATCGTGGTATGATTTGATCATTAACCCAACAAACAATTGTATCAGGAGAAGGAATTGGTCTATATCTAATGCTACCTACTGAAAGCAAAGATTGCATTGTAAAAGAAATGAATTTATTATATAAAACAAGTATAGCAAAATTAATAATAATAAGAACAAAATTTAAATTGGAGCGTTGTGATTTGAATATTACCGATAGAAAATTACGTGAAAACGGAGTCTGATAAATTGATTTTACTCTTATTTCCAAGCTATGAAGTTACTGAAATATGAAATGTACAACAAAGAAAAAATGAGAGATTGCGTATTTCTGCGTCATTTGCGCTTACCACTGGAAATTGCCAAAGCATTTCCCTCGTACTTGATGATGCCGTGAGCTTCCCACAGTCTCCTGGACGTCGTCATCTCCGTCGGAATTTGATGATATTCTGGTAGATTAGAGAATTCTATGGTCCGTACCTCGGACCCAAACACTCGTACAACCGCACTGGTTAAGTTTTGCAAAAGTTAGTCTTCAACTCCACTGAACATCGGAGCGACACGCACTTCCAACCGTACTCCGCAAGTTCTACACAGATAGTCCGTTCCACGGAACATCGGAGCGTCCCCCGCGTATAACCATACTCCGCAAGTTCTACACAGATAGTCCTCGTTTCACGGCGCGTCGAACGATATATGCACCTGTTGGCTCCCCCACCACGGTACCGTCTTCCAGCTTACGTTGTCTCCCCTGATTGGCTGAGCACGCCTCCAGTTCCCCTCCTCTGCCTCATTACACTCGGCGCGCGAGAGGGAGAAGTCGTTTTCCGTTCCAACAATTCGCCTTTTCTAGACCTTGCGACCCAGCCTTGCGTAATACTTCTCGACAGGAATCAGCTTGTATTCGAATTCCCAGTGAGTCATGTCTCTCAAATACCCTAACTGACAAAACTCCGTAAAATTCCGTAATCACATAATTTTCTATAATATTGTCGTTCGTAATAATTTGCTTGATAGCGTTTTCTAAGACATAGAAAACCTATCTGAATGCTAATAATTTTTATAAAATGCTCCGAAAATACCTTAATAATAATTATAATAAATTAATAATAATAATAATAAATTACCATGAAAAATTCTCTTGGCTGAACAATTTGCCGCGTAAATAAATATAGAATGGCTTCCTACTGACTTATGCCAGTTGCATAAAACCCCTCGAAAAACACGTTACAATCTTGAGGCTATTTAAACAATTAAACTAAATTAGATATCAGTGCATTACAATGTGTATAAAGATTTGCTATACCAAGTTTTATTGCGTTTGGATGACTAAATCGCGAGAACAGTCTATTTAAATCCTTCAACTTCGCTTGGTCGCCATGTTCGTTTTGTAGTTAACCGGTTTTTGAAAGTCTCATAGATGAGCTTCCAGTAGTGCCCTTTATCTCCGTATAAAATGTCAGGGTGATACTGGTAATAGTTTCAGAGATGTAGAATGACGGTGAAATATTTCGCACAACCGCCATTTTTAGGTTATGTAAACAATTGAACGAAGTTAGATGCTGGTGCGTTACAATGTGTGTAAACATATTGAGACCGTCTAGTCGAGTCAACAACCACGATGACTTTCCTAACATCTCACCCGCCGAGCACATAAACAAAAAGAAAAATTACCGAGAGGATCAGGTGACCTTCCATAAAGGCTAAAGCGGCACGAGAGTCCGTAGTCCACAGGGATCGTGGTACATGGTGACGATGGTCATAGACCGCCTAAGGAAAGGTTCACCTTAAAACTAGACTGAGAAAATAAACATCCAGACTTATGTAAAACACCGTGAAAATTTATTAAAATTCACAAGCCCCTAGCCTAGTTCGGAGGGTTACAATCGGCTAGTCCGCAAGCTAATAAATAAACAAAAATAAAGAGCAGGTCCCTACCTGAGAAGACACGGAAAACCCTCGCGAAAGATCTAACTCACAATAATAAAGCAACAACAGCAACGCTAGGAATATGGTACAACACAAGTCCCTAGTTCAAGTTACAAGATTAAGCTAATATCTGAATTTACATTTAACAGGGTAGCAAAACAAATCTAAGTTAGGATGGTACCATTTCGACATTTACATTTAACGTTAATTCATCTAGCTAAACAATTAACAAAATTTACGGCGATGACGTCCGTAAAAGAAAACAATTACATCCAAAAGCTAAGTGTACAGCCATGAAAAACAAACAATTTAATTATGCTTAATAACTATGTGCTAACAGCACACAATAAGGTAACATGTAGGATTTATACACTTGACATCATAACTAAGTAATGAAATAGACACAGTAGTTTTATTAAATATTCCTGCCTGCACCTTGGTTTACTCTTTGTAAGCCATAGTCATCTAATGTGTATAATTACGGTGACGAATGCGTAGTTGAGACCACGTCTGACATCGCATGGCCTGAGCTCCACAAGCTACGAACTCTAGGTTCGCGCATGCTTCAGGTTGCTACAAAAATGTCAACTGTCCTAGTCATTTCCTCACAAGGAAATTATCTTCAACTGCACGGCTATGTCAACAGTTCCAGAATGCAAAGAACAAAGTTAGATAGAAATAATCGTTAGTTAGCCTCGTTTTACAACAATTATGCGTCTTATTATTAAGATGTCGGTTTATAGGTTTACTAGCAGTAGTACCCGGCTTCGCCCGGTGGAATGATGATAATGTTTTAAGGTCTCCTTAGAAATATAATGGACTTAAAATCTAAGTCATTTGCCCCCAAAAACAATGAGGGAGTAATATCTAGGTCATTTGCCCTTTTGATAAGGATGATAATAAAAACTACTGTTGAATTGACACGTCAAACTTACAAACTACCGTAATAGAAATACATATTTCAAAATTCACAGGCGAGGAAGACTTATTGTGTGTGGTGATTATTGGTGTAATGGGCGTAACATCTACTGTAGGTCATTTGCTCTTATGATGAGGATGATAAGGGAAACTACTACCGGTATTGAATTGACACTTCAACGTATAATGTACACAATGTACTGTAATAAAAATAACTATATGGCGGCTTCGGTGGCGTATTTGGCAGCATGCTGAGCTTCTATGCCCAAGATAGCGGGTTCAAACCCGGCCGAAGCCGTCGGATATTTTAAGAGCGTTAAAAATCCGTCAATATGCCTTTCTTCGGAGGGGAAGTAAAGCCGGCGGTCCCATGTCAGATTTAAGGCATGGTATTGAACCTTCCACTAATTACACCTGTGTGAAGCTAAATTGGATAGGTAAACAACGCTCTTAGATGTCTACGTCCGTTGCCAAGAGCCGACTGCAGTGGCGTCTAGTAGCTAAGTTCCGAACTTGGCCTAGTAGTCGTTGACGGTGGCACTTGGCGGCAAGAGTACGAACTATTTGAAGAATTCTAAGTTGCAGTGCTGGCATCAGCATAGACAGCAGGAGATAACACGGCGGGCTCTGGAAAGTACTCTCAAGTCACCTCACGATGAATCAGCAAGCTATTCTCACAACTGACCCCCCCAGGGTCTCACAACTTGTGGGACGTGGGTTGGCGACCACGGAACCCCAGCTGAGTCTGGCATCGCTTCTACTTCCTGGTGCCGGGCTCATTTCAGTTCTCTTTCCTGTCGGCCTCCCTTGGTCAACTCTTGTTCTCTTCCGACCCAGACTGTATTAGGGTATCCGAGGGCTAGGGAGTCTTTCAATTTCCCGCCTTAATTGGCTTTGTCTCATCTTTCCTGATACCCTCATTATTCAAGGGGTCTGCCTTCTTTTCCTTTTCATAATATCTCCTGTCTTCTGCTCAAGGCCCTCAAAGAGGCAGGGTGTGTGTAGACCCACCACTTCTGGTACACCCTCAAGGGCTCATGACTGGTGAGTTAGGAAGCTGGCAACCCCGAGGAATTCCTGAGCTACATGCAGGGAATGGAGTGGTATGTCAGAAATTTCAAGTGGACAGTGTTACGCATCGGGTTCCAAAGGGTAAGTATACACACTTTGTTTTCGATCGGTGAACGATGTAGATTTGTACCAAAGGGCCTTAATGCGGGAAATGGAGTGGTCTGTCCGAAATTTCGAGTGGACAGTGTTACTCGTCGAGTTCCAAACGGTAATTATGTAAAATCTGGTTGAGATCGGTGAAACGGTGTAGTTTTGTGCCAAGGGCCAAAATGCAGGGAATGGAGTGGCCTGTCCAAATTTTAAAGTGGACAGTGTTACTCGTCGAGTTCCAAAGGGTAATTATGTAAAATCTGGTTGAGATCGGTGAAACGGTGTAGTTTTCTGCCAAAGGGACAAAAGCAGGGAATAGTGTGGTCTGTCCGAAATTTAAAGTGGACAGTGTTACTCGCAGGGTTCCAAAGGGTAAGTATACAAAGTTTGGTTCAGATCGGTGAAACGGTGTAGATTTGTGCCAAAGGGCCTAAATGCATGGGATGGAGTAGCTTCTCCGCAATTTCAAGCAGACAGTGTTAGTCGCAGTGTTCCAAAGGGTAAATTTACAAATTTTGGTTGAGATCGGTGGAACGGTGTAGATTTGGGCCAAAGGGCCTAAATGCAGGGAATGGAGTGGTCTGTCCGCAATTTCAAGCAGACAGTGTTACTCGCAGGGCACCAAAGGGTAAGAATACGAATTTTGGTTCTGATCGGTGAAACGGTGTAGATTTGGACCAAAGGGCCTAAATGCAGGGAATGGGGTGGTCTGTCCGAAATTTTAAGTGATCAGTGGTACTCGCAGGGTTCCAAAGGGTAAATATACAAATTTTTGTTGAGATCGGTGAAACGGTGTGGATTTGGACCAAAGGGCCTAAATGCAGGGAATGGGGTGGTCTGTCCGAAATTTCAAGTGGACAGTGTTACTCGCAGGGTTCCAAAGGTTAAATATACAACTTTTGGTTCAGATCGGTGAAACGGTGTAGATTTGTGCAAAAGGGCCTAAATGCAGGGCATGGGGTGGTCTGTCCGAAATTTAATGTTGATGGGGTTACCCGCAGGGTTCCAAAGGGTAAGTATACAAATTTTGGTTCAGATCGGTGAAACGGTGTAGATTTGTATACATAACAGACAGACAGACAGACAGACAGACAGACAAACTTTGTGCTTTATATATATAGATCGTAGGTTTATGGCGAATAACATTGACAATAGCCTGGGCACGGAGTGTCTCCACTGAGATCATTCTCCACCAAAAAGCCTCGACTCAACAGTCGGAATATAATCAACGAGTACAACAACTCGGACACACAATAACACGGGTTACCAGCGGCGCTAAGCTCGCGTTCAATAACTCTGGGATAGGCCTGTACACAACAGTTACCTTCCAATAACATCTAGTCCACGGGAACTGTCCCGGACAAGGCATACTCAAAATACCTTCATACTATAACATCCTGCTACAACAGGGTAGCCTTCACCATACTATAGAAAACCAGACATAACTGTACCTGTCAAAAGACAGTACACGCAACAGAGCGTTTAACTAACAAAAAGCGATCTATAAAACATGTGATCAAATACAAGAGTGGAAACTAATTTCCATAAGCAAAATAGCAATGAAAGGAGAAGCGAATACAAATCGTACTCTGTCCTTGTCAATAGTAGTTTTGTCTCACAATAAAGAAGGCGTGCTTTCAGGTCACTGTGTTACATAACCAGTTTATTTAAGGCCGGCGATTTAATCAATACAAAACTGCACCTGGCCAGTTCATAAAAAACTTTACCATAGGTTACGGACTTCTAAAGAGTCCGTGTATAAAACAAACTCAATAAATCTGAATATAATAATACAATTCCGTCTTTCTACAAAGACGTCTAAATGAAAGTAATCTTACAATAACTGGAGCTCTTTGCTTAAAAAAAAACAATTCAGTAGTTGCTAGTCCATCTAATAAAAACGTGTCTTACATGACACAAGCAAAAATGATAATTGTGGCGCAGATTCACTACAAGGATCCGCTTAATGATACGTTGGGAACCGAGTTCGATGCTAGGCAACGAAACATTCCTTCTAGTTGTTAGGTTCAAACTTGACCAAGAATAGCTTCTGAGCTTTATTCAAAATGAAATATAATGCATTTACAAAACTGGTAGTTACAGTCGACTACCTAACTGATACGACCGTTCTAACGACAGTCAGGGGTGTAACGAAGGATGGCTGCAAAGAATGCAGTTTATTAATAACCAAGGCATCTGATTGCCATAACTAAAGTCAGCAAAGACTTGAAAATTACCCCAAGTAGGGTTGAACAAAATAGCCTCAAAATGACTACAATCAGGTTCAGCAAAAAGTAGGCATTGACGTTCTACGACGTTCATCAGGCTGCACCAGGGCTGACCAAAATGTCTGACCCCAAGGGTGTCTCACTCTAAACTGAAATAAATGACATCTAACTAATCTAGTTACTTCCCTACCTATAAAAATGGCTGACACTGAGTGCGGTTGGTTCACAAACTACATTAAATCTACTATACCACCAGAAACTAGAACAAGGAAGGGGTGTGACAAAAACTCACGAAATGGAGGAGCTCTCACTCAGCTCTCTATTCCACAACAAGGGTTGTACGAAATCCTCTCTCTGGCTCTCTGGATCGGTATCCTCCTCATCAGGATTCCCATCTGGACACCTCCAAAGACCAGGGTTCGATTTGTCCCTGTCGACATCTTCGTGGATATGCCTGGAAATGGCATTTTTTGCTCCTTCCTTCTCGTTCGTCGTCCTGGAAGTTCCACCATCATGCTGGATCCCGTAGAAACGTCACCCTCATACCGGGATGGTATTAGCCCATGGTGACTGCTTCAATCATGGTGAAGAAAAGTCCAATCGCGTGGGTAGTGAAATAAGTTGCGTAATAATTAATCCTCTCACTTTCAAAATTATAATGTTCGTCGTGAATGTTATAGGCTTCAATTATAAAATACGACACAGCCTTAATCTTGCAGATGTGGATTAGCATGTGAGCTAACACTGTTTTATAATTCTGCACGTGCTAGTGACGCTACTTTTGTATCACGCAGCATCCGTGAATTATACGTCGCTTTTAAAATGAAACTTTCACCTTGGCAATTTAAATATCTCATACAATTGTAATCACACTTATTCAGGATAATTGTAACACTATTACCTGTATATTTCCACTAGGCATCTGCCCTCCACATACGCGTGGGTAAAATGTGGTGTTACAGCAATGTTGTGCAATACACTATACTTGCCAATAATTATTTCCCAAGCTTCTTCTTTAGTTCACTGGGCTTCAACAACAGTGAATAATAGTATTAGCGTGCTCGATGGCACCTTATAATCACTTTTAACGCTAAACAGCGGATATTCTTCTACGTCTCGTAGGACAAATGTAATTCCACGCCTACACAAGGCGGATTCTCCAGACGCAGTGCAAGGTACTGGGTGTCTCTAGAAAGCAGGTCGTCAAAACGAAGTTGTTGAGCGACTACTTACGTTCCTTTTTGCGTATCTGCAAGGGTATTACCTTACCTAAAGTAAAAATAAACATTCTTCAAAATGTTTTAATAACGCAGCATGACGAAATGGAATATTCTGAGTCTTGTGGAAAGATAAAAATTAATTAATAAGACCTCAGATAAATAATTAGCACTTTTCACCAAAGTCAAAAGTGCGATTCACCGCTACTTCAACAAGTATCGCGTGATCTCTCAGCTTCACGTGGCTTCCTGGGTGTGTTCAAAAGTACAACATCCCATCATAAATGCTCTGTCATAAAAAAATATCACATGAACCATAGCTCAGCGGGTTCATCTGCCTCTCCGTCGTTTCAAATAAAATGTTGGGTTAACATTTTTATTTGCTTTGAAATTCATTCAAGAGTGATATTTTTTTTAGATTGGCTGCATTAAAGGTTCCAATGCGCTCTCCTGTCCTAATGTCTTCTGTTACATAACTTCCATTGTTCAAAGGCTGTCGGATACGACTAGGGCCATAATACAAGGACAGAAATTTTCCATATATTCGGTCTATAGGACTAGAAATTCCGGGTCTCCTTATAAGGATAAGGTCTCCTTCTACTAGTGGTTCTCTAAACCTCTGGCGTCTAGTTCTTCTCAAGGGCTTGGCAGCTTGTCTGTCCATAGTCTCTCTCGCAGCTAAAAGTCTGCTGGCATGTGATGGTTGTAAACAAGGTGGATTTACAATCACACGATCCCATATTCTCAGCGGCATCTGGTTCAAATGCAAGACCATAGGTATTTGACCAGTGCTCTCATGTACTGTTGAATTAATACATTTTGCCATAATAACAAGGACTTCAGTCCATCGCCAGTGTTCTTCTTGACAATATAATCGACAGAATTTTGCGATAATAGACATCACGCATTCTGCTGGGTTGCTCTCTGGATGTCGAATAGATGATAAAACATGACCTATTTCAAGCTCATTCATGGCATTGGCAAATTCTGCTGAGGTGTACTGTGATCCGTGATCAGTCAACAGGAATTGTGGCTTTCCTGCCTCCGGTATCACTTGACGTCTAATCCTCTGAATAATCTGATGTGCAGTAGCTTTTTGAATCGGATGAAGCATCGTATATTTCGTGAACACATCAATAGTTACAACGATGTATCGATTCCCACGACGAGCCTTAGGTATTGGGCCATACAGGTCCTGTGCATATAACTCTCTAGGTTGAGTTGGTAGTATTGGTCTAGGTTGTTCCTTCAGCAAGTGTGACGTGTACTTGTTCCGCTGGCATGCGTCGCAAGCACGTAAACACTGTCTAACGGTGGCTCCTAACCCTTTCCATGTAAAAGACTCCTTGATGGTTGCAATGGTTTTGTCTGTTCCACCATGTCCAATGGATAAATGTACCATAAGAATAACAGATTCTTGGTATCTCCTAGGAATAACTGCACGCAGTTGAGTGTGGTCCTCGTCTACAAACTTGTATAAGACACGATGATAAATCAAATAATCATCTGCAAGAGCAGCAATTCTTGCATAATGATCATCTTGTGGATCCATTCTTCGTTCTAGGAAACGGATAATATGTCTGAGTTCCTCGTCACGTCGCTGTCCTTCAGGTAGATGACGAAGTCGGCGAAGGTGTTCCTCGCATTCTCCCTCGATGTCTATGGCATTAACAGTAGCTTCAGGATTCCGGCTGAGGATGTCGGCCAACACATTCTCTCTGCCTGGTCGATAAACTATTTCCAAATCGAACTGTTGGAGAAACAGCGTCCAACGTGTGATCCTGTCGCTTGCCAGTCTTGTTCTTAAGATGAAGGTTAACGCATGATGATCGGTTCTCACAATAATCCTCTGGCCTAACAGAAGTTTCTGCCAGTATTCAAGTGCGTAGACAATTGCAAGTGCTTCTATCTCGGTCGTGAAGTAGTGAGATTCATGTGCTCTTAAACGTCGGCTTAAGAAAGCGATGTAATGACGTTCCTTCTCATCATCCTCCTGCAGTAAAATGGCTCCTATACCAATGGCAGATGCATCAGTTTCTAGAATAAAGTTCCGAGAATAATCTGGATATTCTAACTGAATTGAGTCCACAAGCATCTGTTTAGCTCTCCTGAAAGCTATCTCGCATTCATCATTCCAGTTCCACCTGCAGTTCTTTTTCAATAATCCTTGCAGTGGTGCAACAGTCTCGGAATACTTCTCACAATGAGCAGCAAAGAATTGGAGAATTCCTAAGAATTGTCTCACGTGTTTCACACGGGTTGGCGTTGGAAATGCAGCAACAATTCTAATCTTTGCCGGATTCGGTCTATATCCTTCTCTATTGATTATATGTCCTACGAATTTCACTTCTTTCTGAACGAATCGACACTTGTCAAATTTGACCTTAAAATTCGCCTGTCGAAGATTCTCAAAAACAAGGCGCAATGTCTTTAAATGCTATTCTTCTGTTTCTGAAGCTATGATTATGTCATCCACATAACATATTACTCTCTGCTTCACTTCAGGAGTCAGCTTGGCATCAAGTGCTCTGATTAATGCGGCTCCGGCATTTTTCAATCCAAATGGTAGTTTTCGGAAGACATAAGTAGTCTGATCAAACAAGAATCCAGTATATTTCTGAGTATGCTCAGATAATTTGATATGGTAAAAGACTGAACCAAGTCCAATGATGAAAATATCCTTTTTTCCTTTGAACTTCCTGAGAATGTCCCTAATCTTGGGCGGTCTGTCATGCTCAGGAGCTAGGCGTTCATTCAAGGCTCTGGCATCAAGACAAAGTCTCAAGCTTCCATCTACCTTAACCACAGGCGTTATGGGATTCAAGAAAGGAGTCGGTGATTTCTTGATTGTGCCTGCTGCTTCCATCTCATGGATCTTCTTAGCAGCTTCTTCGAGACGTTTCTCGGCAATCGGATAGATCTTTTTCTGGAATGGGGAATCATCCAGTAACACAAGATCATACTCGTAGTCTAATATCTCACCAGGTGTGGTGTCGAATATATCCCTGTATTCGTTCAATATTGCCTCAAGATCCTCACGTATGGGTGCTGATAACGATTCTGCCTCTTCGTCGGCATCTAGAGTCTCCTCAATTTCCTTGTCATTTAATTCTTCGACTACGTCGACTTCGGATTGGAATTCCGGTTCTTCTTCAATTAGGCTCATCTGAATGGGTTCGTTCGGCTTGAACTCTACCGTATTCCGTCCCATGTCAATGATTCCATCATATTTTCTAATGAAGTCTGCTCCTAAAATGGCATCATGATGCAGGCCCTTCATTACAAGAAATTCGTGCAAGTACACGTGGCTCGAAATCTTCAGAGTACACAGAATCTGGATTTTGCACGTTACAACGCGGTCAGGTATGACACATCTGACTCTTACAGCTGAAATAGGCAGCTCTTTCACCTCAGAGTTTGCTTTCAGTCTGGCATGGCAATCGGCGGAAATTACACTAATAATCGCCCCAGTATCGATGAGTATGACTACACTGACTTCATTCAAGGTGGCTACGATCTTGGGTAGACGTGTCAATTCATAATTGTGGTTCGTCGTTCGTCGTTCGTCCAACAAGTCTTCTTGGATTGGCTCCCAGAGTAATATGGTGGCAGTTACTCGGTGCTCAACCGAACAAGAATCTATTGATTTTTCGGCGTTTTTTTCTGTCCTGGCGAGAAGTACTGGGCTGGTTCTGCTCCGTCTCCTGCGCCGAATTCCTATTTTCCCTCGAAGTAGGGTTCCGTTCTCCCTCTTCTTGGATCTGCAATTCTCTCAGTTGTTGGAGGTACTCACGGCTCTCCCGTGCTCTTCCTTTCCAATCCCTGTCTGGCTGGTATCTAGGGTCTCGATTTCTGTCGTATCCCCTACTATATCGATAGTCTCTACGGATACTTCCGTGTTGTTGATTTCTTCCTTCACTCCCTCGGCGGTTGTTTTCATGACGTCGGTCGTCGTCCGTCCTTCGGTCGAATCGCCGGTTCCAATGACTTCGCCGGTCATCTTGTTGATTTCGAGTATAAGGAGTGTTGTTCCATTCTCTCCTGTTATAACTGTAGTTGTTATCACGTCGCCCAGAATCCTCTGTGGTTTGCGTTTGTTGTGGCGTCTGGCTCACTTTATCAACAGTCGTCAGATTTATATGTCTATCCTCGCGCCTATCAGCCTTCTGCTGACGGTGTGTAGGAAACTGTTCTGTGTTAGCATCCAACCTTCGCAGTATCTGGTCACACTGCTGGAAAGTGGATGCCCCTGCAGCGATCAACACACGTTGTACGTCCGCAGGGTACTGCCAAACAATTGTGTTCACCAAATCTTGTTCGGACAACGGGGGCTGAAGACAACGGAGCTTCGCAAGCTGTATTGCGAAGTAATTCGCATAACGAGTAGGTGTATTGGAACTGTACCTTCGAGTGTACATCTCAGCTCGGATGCTCTGCTGGATGTCGCTCGACCAATATGTTCTTAATAATGCTTCCTTAAAGTCCTGGTAGCCTGTAAATGAGTATCTGAATGCTCTGAACCAGGTACCGGCTTGTCCCTCTAGCAGTCGCTCTATAACTCTTAGTTCCCTCTCTGGAGTTACCATAGTATCACGTAAGTAGCTTTCGACATTGGCTAGGAATTCCACTGGAGTAACACCGCTTCCAGTTCCTGAGAAGCGAGCTGGTTGCTCCTCTCTTGAACGAATTATGGTGACATTTCCCTGCGTATGCGCGGGTCTGAACGTATTTTGCATGTAACTCTGCGTAGGAGTGTCAATCTCATGACTAATTCGATTAAATGCTGGTTGAAACGGATGAGCGTCAAAGTTCAAGGTCTGACCTTGCGCTGAATTAGTGAATTGTGACGGTTGCGATTCCATAGGCGCGCTGGGTTGGAAATGGGTAGGCATCATTCCTCCTGATTGAGATATAGGCGTTTCCTGAGATTCTCCCACCTGTGGGTGTACGTGTCTCTCTCTAGGAATCGTCTCGAGTCTGTCCAGACGTCTTTCTATTACTTCAAGTCCTGGTATGGTTCTGGCTGCGACTTTGTTGCCTAAGTCGTTCAATTGCAGCTCGATCCTGTCGACCTTTCCCTTGAGGTTTGTGTCTACCTCGCGTATGGCCGTCCTAAGGTTATAACTGAGGTCTAACCTCTCGGTCACCGCGACTTCCTCAAATCTTTTTTGTAAGGAATCGATCTCTCCTTCAACTCTGGACATATTTTCTTGGATTTTACCCACGTCGTCTCTAACCTCGGCTACCTTAGCCTTGACTGTGGTCTCGTGTTCGTTGAGGTCACCTCTCAATAACATGAGGTCAATTTTGTGTTCCTCTTGATGAACATCAACTGTCTCACGTAGACTGGCTACGGTTTCCGTCAATTCAGAAATGTTTCTCCTGTTGGTGTTGAGTTCTCCTTTAACCTCCATCATGCCATCAACGATAGTCTTCACGTTGTTATTAACGGCATTGGCAGCTCCCCTCATCAAGATTAAACCAATGTTCATGGTTGCCATGTCCTTCTTCCCCTTGCCGATAAATCCCTCGACGTGATCTAGTCGAGTCCCGAATTCTTCCCTAGTATGTTCCAGATCTGCTCTCATGTCTATCTGGACTTTATTCAAGGTTGTCTGAATTTGAGCTGTGTGCTCCTCCAATCGGTTTTGCACATCCTCCCTAGCTCTATTCATCTGGTCGGTTAAGCAATCTACGCGCTGGTTAGCCTCCTGATGGTGCCGTATGACATCAACCCTAACAGCTGCTAAACCTGCCGTCAGATCATATCTCGCTTCGACCCTATATGTGTCCATGTCTGCCCTGACTTGAGTTAAATCAGTCCTAACATTGTTACCTTCTAGCCTTACTTGATCTACATGACCACTAACATTGTTTATAGACTGAGTGTTAATCTCTAAGTCCTGTCTTACATTGTTTACAGACTGAGTGTTGACTTCTAGGTCCTGTCTTACATTGTTGACTTCCTGTCTAACCTGGTCCACATGACCACTTACAGTATTTACAGCCTGAGTATTCTGACCTAAGTCAGCAGTAATCTGTTGAAGATTGGCATTCACACCTGCCATCATCTCTCCAAACACACGACGAATAGTTTCCTCATCCATAGATAAGAAATATATGAGAAAGTGAGGGATCAATTTCTACTGGAACTTACAGCTATGATTAGTTACTTGGTGGTATAAAGCTTGCTTCATTTATATAAATATCACGAGTACAGCTGGAGTATGCAAACTAAGTGCTTCTACATTTACAAAGACAACGGTGAGCAAAGCAAAGTATTACATTTACTTAGGATGAGGCATCATCAAAGAAAATCCTATCCTTCATTTATCCAACACTAAAGCCTCACCCCATGGACTTCTATCAAACATGAATGCCATGCGGTCAATTGATCTGCAGTACGACTTTCTAAGTTCGTCCCAGTCCTGTCAATTTACCATTAATCAACATTAAGATCCTCAAAAATAACATGGTACTGAGGGTCACCACGTTAACGTCGGCACATGAGTTGGGCGCCATTTTATGTGACCGTCTAGTCGAGTCAACAACCACGATGACTTTCCTAACATCTCACCCGTCGAGCACATAAACAAAAAGAAAAATTACCGAGAGGACCAGGTGACCTTCCATAAAGGCTAAAGCGGCACGAGAGTCCGTAGTCCACAGGGATCGTGGTACATGGTGACGATGGTCATAGACCGCCTAAGGAAAGGTTCACCTTAAAACTAGACTGAGAAAATAAACATCCAGACTTATGTAAAACACCGTGAAAATTTATTAAAATTCACAAGCCCCTAGCCTAGTTCGGAGGGTTACAATCGGCTAGTCCGCAAGCTAATAAATAAACAAAAATAAAGAGCAGGTCCCTACCTGAGAAGACACGGAAAACCCTCGCGAAAGATCTAACTCACAATAATAAAGCAACAACAGCAACGCTAGGAATATGGTACAACACAAGTCCCTAGTTCAAGTTACAAGATTAAGCTAATATCTGAATTTACATTTAACAGGGTAGCAAAACAAATCTAAGTTAGGATGGTACCATTTCGACATTTACATTTAACGTTAATTCATCTAGCTAAGTCCTATCAATTAACAAAATTTACGGCGATGACGTCCGTAAAAGAAAACAATTACATCCAAAAGCTAAGTGTACAGCCATGAAAAACAAACAATTTAATTATGCTTAATAACTATGTGCTAACAGCACACAATAAGGTAACATGTAGGATTTATACACTTGACATCATAACTAAGTAATGAAATAGACACAGTAGTTTTATTAAAAATTCCTGCCTGCACCTTGGTTTACTCTTTGTAAGCCATAGTCATCTAATGTGTATAATTACGGTGACGAATGCGTAGTTGAGACCACGTCTGACATCGCATGGCCTGAGCTCCACAAGCTACGAACTCTAGGTTCGCGCATGCTTCAGGTCGCTACAAAAATGTCAACTGTCCTAGTCATTTCCTCACAAGGAAATTATCTTCAACTGCACGGCTATGTCAACAGTTCCAGAATGCAAAGAACAAAGTTAGATAGAAAGAATCGTTAGTTAGCCTCGTTTTACAACAATTATGCGTCTTATTATTAAGATGTCGGTTTATAGGTTTATCGTAGGTTTATGGCGAATAACATTGACAATAGCCTGGGCACGGAGTGTCTCCACTGAGATCATTCTCCACCAAAAAGCCTCGACTCAACAGTCGGAATATAATCAACGAGTACAACAACTCGGACACACAATAACACGGGTTACCTGCGGCGCTAAGCTCGCGTTCAATAACCCTGGGATAGGCCTGTACACAACAGTTACCTTCCAATAACATCTAGTCCACGGGAACAGTCCCGGACAAGGCATACTCAAAATACCTTCATACAATAACATCCTGCTATAACAGGGTAGCCTTCACCAAACTATAGAAAACCTGACATAACTGTACCTGTCAAAAGACAGTACACGCAACAGAGCGTTTAACTAACAAAAAGCGATCTATAAAACATGTGATCAAATACAAGAGTGGAAACTAATTTCCATAAGCAAAATAGCAATGAAAGGAGAAGCGAATACAAATCGTACTCTGTCCTTGTCAATAGTAGTTTTGTCTCACAATGAAGCAGGCGTGCTTTCAGGTCACTGGGTTACATAACCAGTTTATTCAAGGCCGGCGATTTAATCAATACAAAACTGCACCTGGCCAGTTCATAAAAAACTTTGCCATAGGTTACGGACTTCTAAAGAGTCCGTGTATAAAACACACTCAATAAATCTGAATATAATAATACAATTCCGTCTTTCTACAAAGACGTCTAAATGAAAGTAATCTTACAATAACTGGAGCTCTTTGCTTAAAAAAAACAATTCAGTAGTTGCTAGTCCATCTAATAAAAACGTGTCTTACATGACACAAGCAAAAATGATAATTGTGGCGCAGATTCACTACAAGGATCCGCTTAATGATACGTTGGGAACCGAGTTCGATGCTAGGCAACGAAACATACCTTCTAGTTGTTAGGTTCAAACTTAACCAAGAATAGCTTCTGAGCTTTATTCAAAATGAAATATAATGCTTTTACAAAACTGGTAGTTACAGTCGACTACCTAAATGATACGACCGTTCTAACGACAGTCAGGGGTGTAACGAAGGATGGCTGCAAAGAATGCAGTTTATTAATAACCAAGGCATCTGATTGCCATAACTAAAGTCAGCAAAGACTTGAAAATTACCCCAAGTAGGGTTGAACAAAATAGCCTCAAAATGACTACAATCAGGTTCAGCAAAAAGTAGGCATTGACGTTCTACGACGTTCATCAGGCTGCACCAGGGCTGACCAAAATGTCTGACCCCAAGGGTGTCTCACTCTAAACTGAAATAAATGACATCTAACTAATCTAGTTACTTCCCTACCTATAAAAATGGCTGACACTGAGTGCGGTTGGTTCACAAACTACATTAAATCTACTATACCACCAGAAACTAGAACAAGGAAGGGGTGTGACAAAAACTCACGAAATGGAGGAGCTCTCACTCAGCTCTCTATTCCACAACAAGGGTTGTACGAAATCCTCTCTCTGGCTCTCTGGATCGGTATCCTCCTCATCAGGATTCCCATCTGGACTCCTCCAAAGACCAGGGTTCGATTTGTCCCTGTCGACATCTTCGTGGATATGCCTGGAAATGGCATTTTTTGCTCCTTCCTTCTCGTTCGTCGTCCTGGAAGTTCCACCATCATGCTGGTTCCCGTAGACACGTCACCCTCATACCGGGATGGTATTAGCCCATGGTGACTGCTTCAATCATGGTGAAGAAAAGTCCAATCACGTGGGTAGTGAAATAAGTTGCGTAATAATTAATCCTCTCACTTTCAAAATTATAATGTTCGTCGTGAATGTTATAGGCTTCAATTATAAAATACGACACAGCCTTAATCTTGCAGATGTGGATTAGCATGTGAGCTAACACTGTTTTATAATTCTGCACGTGCTAGTGACGCTACTTTTGTATCACGCAGCATCCGTGAATTATACGTCGCTTTTAAAATGAAACTTTCACCTTGGCAATTTAAATATCTCATACAATTGTAATCACACTTATTCAGGATAATTGTAACACTATTACCTGTATATTTCCACTAGGCATCTGCCCTCCACATACGCGTGGGTAAAATGTGGTGTTACAGCAATGTTGTGCAATACACTATACTTGCCAATAATTATTTCCCAAGCTTCTTCTTTAGTTCACTGGGCTTCAACAACAGTGAATAATAGTATTAGCGTGCTCGATGGCACCTTATAATCACTTTTAACGCTAAACAGCGGATATTCTTCTACGTCTCGTAGGACAAATGTAATTCCACGCCTACACAAGGCGGATTCTCCAGACGCAGTGCAAGGTACTGGGTGTTTCTAGAAAGTAGGTCGTCAAAACGAAGTCGTTGAGCGACTACTTACGTTCCTTTTTGCGTATCTGCAAGGGTATTACCTTACCTAAAGTAAAAATAAACATTCTTCAAAATGTTTTAATAACGCAGCATGACGAAATGGAATATTCTGAGTCTTGTGGAAAGATAAAAATTAATTAATAAGACCTCAGATAAATAATTAGCACTTTTCACCAAAGTCAAAAGTGCGATTCACCGCTACTTCAACAAGTATCGCGTGATCTCTCAGCTTCACGTGGCTTCCTGGGTGTGTTCAAAAGTACAACATCCCATCATAAATGCTCTGTCATAAAAAAAAATATCACATGAACCATAGCTCAGCGGGTTCAATATACTGTACCAAGTTGCATTGCGTTTTGTTGGTAAAATAGCGAGAAACGTCTATTTAAAAGTTGCAACTTCGCTTGGCCAGCATGTTAGTTTTGTAGTTACCAGGTTTTCAAAAGTCACATAGGTAAACGTCTAGTAGTTCCCTTTTTCACCGTACAAAATTACAGGGTGATATCGGTAATAGTTTCGGAGATATTGAATGCTGGTGAAGTATTTCGCACAGCCACCATGTTGGATTGGTGAGACGTGACAAAATTTGAAGGGCGCGGTTGGGGTCGTCTGGAATAGTGCTATGAACTTGCAGAGTTTCATTGAAATCGCTCCTGACGTTTAGATGTTATTAGGGACACACACACGAATCACACACGCACACACGGACAAAGGTGATCACATAAGCCTATTTTTAGCCTACTTTCGATTTTTGCAAAAAATGAAAGTAGACTTATGAGATCACTACAGGGCCAAAAATTGTGTGTCTGTCTGTGTGTGTGTGTGTATGTGTGTGTGTGAGTCTGTGTCTGTGTGTGTGTGTGTGAGTGTCTGTACTCTGAATGTCTGTCCCCCCTATCAATTCGAACACGGTGAAACCGAATTGAACGAAATTTGGTACAGAGGTAGCACTGGCAAAGGGCACCTCAGTGTCATGTTTCATATTGCCGCCATCTTTACCAAAACTTAATGGCGGCCACTCAAATGGTCAAAACGTAATAATGCATTACAACCAAACTAATAATCGGATCTTTACCAAATTTGGTAACAACGTTCCTTCATATGAGGCGCGTCTCGTGCCCAAACTACGAGGTCATCAACCGTACCATTTCAGAATGGCGGCCGTGTGAATTATGCAAACTTTATAATCCATAACATGGGACCCACCAGTTCCGACTATCGAACCAAGAATCGTTTAATCTGTTTGAAACGACGTGGCCCGTTTGAAATTAAAAGTTTATATTTTAATATTATAGTCTAGAAGTGATTTTAAAAAGCTGAGTCGTCTCGGTTATTTGACAAGATGGCAGCTGATCTCTCGTTCTGACCTTTATTTTATTAATTTCAGTATGTTGCATGCAATATAGGCTAGTGGTAACAAATATATGAACTTTCTATGAAATGAACTCGGTTTAAAATATACTCCAGTAAAGAAAACGTTTAGTCCAAGTCATAATTTGCTATAACGTGGTATATGTATTGGTTCCTAACGATCTATTAGAGTGTGCACGATTGGCTGAGTGGTCAGCGCGTTAGACTTTCATCAGGCTGGCCGTGGTTCAAATCCTATCAGAGTTAGACTTTTTTTCTTGATTTTTTTTATATTTATTATTTTTTGAGTACTGAGACGTTATAAAATAAAGCATTATATGGTGCATTTTGAAATGGAAAATATATATTTAATTTAAACAACATTCGCCACCGGAGTGACATCTAAGAGTAATTACTTGAACTATGTTATTGGTAACCACAGCCTTGTAGATGCGAGCTATGCTCTCTACCGGCCAGTTAGTAAACCCGTGTCTACAGTATAATTGCGAAGGTTATTATTTTTGCCGATAGAGGGTACACATCCCCAAGATAAGGCGCGATTATCACGGCCAACGAAAATGACTGGCTCTGGTGAGTTTTCGTGACGTCAGCAATGTAGTTCTGTTGCACCACTGCCTGGTCTTCGTTTTACTGCCGGTGTGGTACCTAGTCATCTTGTCTACATCATTGAACCTGTATAAACGTTGGTATTCATTTATCACTTGTCTTCATAGAAGGTATTGATACAAGTCGTTAGTCGGTGGGTAGTGTATTCAGCAGACGTCTCCACAAAAATCACCAACAATCCCTTCTCAAAATACATCATCACCCTTTTCAAAAAACAAAAAAAAACTCGCAATTTTAAACTACCTTACTTTCACAAATGTCTACAATATAAAGTTCAAACTTCCTACAACTCTCTTACTTACAAAGCAATCAATTCATAAACCATAAAACTTCAAACCTCCCAACTCAAAATTTACAATAGTACAATGCACAAAAGAGCAATTTTTCTCCAACTTACCAACTTTAAAACCTAAATCTTAGCCAAGAGGTCAAAACATTTCTCCTTCTCCAATTTATCCACTACACCACCACCCTTCTCCTATAACTCTATCACTCCCAATACAGTCCCCTCCTCTGGCCCAAGAGATGGTGCGGCCATCTATAGGGGCCCGCCCACCCTTTCCTGGGTGGGAATGAAATGACCCAATATATATATATATATATATATATATATATATATTACGCAGATCTCTTCTATAAACGAATTAATTTATGTTCCGCCCCTTGAAACAACAATAAGTTAATGATATCTATACTGTGCTGCAAGATTCTTTGATCTAATTATACTAATGTGCACATAATTTAACTCACAACGAAGGTCACAGAATCTACAACTCGACTTAATGTAGCCTGTTCGTTGCAGCTATTAAAGACACAACGAACCCTTGAATCCTAGTTCGCGTGGATTTTTGTAAGGAGTAACTTCAATAGGCGTAGTTTTTCAAACCTATACAGTATAATTTATCGTGTTTGAAAACACACGGAACATCTAAACTGCGTCCATTTTATGAAGATTGATATAAAATATTGCATTTCTGCTGCTTATGAATTGCTCTCGACTTAAACGTACAAGCATCATCAAGCAGTACCGGTACATTGCCTACGTCACAGAAGGGTTTGGTTTACGCGCTATGGCCTGTCTTTCTCGTTAGCCGTGCGCGATTACAAATTAGCTGTGTAATAGTTATATTAAATATGTTTCTCCCAGTGATAAGTTTAGAGCAACGAAGTTTAATTTATTGTAAGTAGTCGGTGTTAATAAACTGAATACCTACGTTGTTTGGAGTGTTTACTGATGAAATTGCAAAATGCTGGGGTAAATTATTTGAACGCCACTCCTCAAATCCAGTGTGCCAATTTGCACTTCGAATTGGAAGAAATTAGGAGATGATAAGGACAAAGAGTTATAACTATACCCATACATTTAGGAGAAAGTAGGCTATATGTTCTTTCCTGAACATCTTGTTTCATAAATGAAAATAGGCTAAAAACTCTTATGTTATAATATTCGACAAATCAATACTTAAAACACTTAATTGTCTATATTTTACAGACTATGTGTACATGTTTCAAAACTCATTGGTTTCTTCTCCAGCACAGAAATATAACTTATCCTAAGTAGACTTAACTAAGAAATGGATATCCATACAATAAGAATTAATAATTAATTAAGAAAAAAACATTAAATATAATCCTTTGAAAATATCTTTGAAAAATCGTATTATATTCTTTTGAAAATATCTATGGAAATGTTAATATAGGTGAGTATAAGTGTCACTGAATAGTAATAATAATATTTTTCATTTGGTAAACCCGTTCTTCAAAATAATTAAGAGTCTTCTTCCTTTCCTTCGATGAAAATATGTATTGTCGGTTATCATGTGTGCCACTGAATAGTAATAATAGTTTTCTTTTGGTAAATATCATCTTCTAAATAACTAGTAAAAGTTTTCTGATGTAGTTTCACAAAGTTAAAACATTTGGTAAATTTGTGTAGTGTCCATTTTAGGTAGATTTCATTAGAAAGCTAACTATTGCAATGGGTCCCATGTTTCGACTTCCGGAAAATTTCGACATATCTTCGCGTTTCACATCCCCCAGACCCCAAAACCACCGTCAGTTCAAAAGTTTATATATAATTCATGTATATATGTATATCAGTTTCTTGTGGACACGATAACTGCCGTAATTTTGCACCAATCACTTTGAATTTTTTACATAATATGTATCCCTATAAAGTCTCGGTCGAGGTCGTTAATGGGCAAAATCGGTCGAAGGGGGTGAAAATGGGGGGATTTTTTCGAAAAATTGAAATTTCGCTATAACTCTCTTATTACGTGAAATATCGAATCCATTCAAAGTTCATAATATGTGTCGGATAAGTGCCAACAATTTATGTCAAATAAGTTTTTTGATAGCACCAACCATTGACCAAAGGGGTGAAAGTGGGTTTTTCGGGAAACATTAATCATATCTCTCTTAATAGGCACACTATCAAAACCGTACAAAACGGACAATATTCCCCTAATAATTACCTAAAACTTTTGTCTGAAAGAATTTTTGATATGACCCACCATTACGCCAAGGGATGAGAAAAATGATTTCGGAATTATAAGAAAATGCCAAGAGCTATCAGAGGTTGCCATGGCAACACTACTAAATTGATGAGGGATGAGCCGTTGCCATGACAACGCACTTGCACGAGATCAGATTCAGTATTTCCATCTGACTAAGCCGGCCCCGTGGTGTTGGGGTAGCGTGCCAGCCTCTCACCCGGAGTCCCCGGGTTCGATCCCCGGCTCCGTCAGGGATTTTAAAACTGACGTGAGGGTTGGAACGGGGTGCACTCAGCCTCGTGAGGACAATTGAGTAGCTGTCTGACAGTGAGACAGCACCCCGATCACGAATACCAATATTAACGGCCGAGGGGACCCGACGCGCTGATCACGCGTCACCCCAATATCTGCAGGCCAAATGGCTGGGCAGCGGTCGCTTGGTCGGCCTTAGCCCGTCATGGGCTGGATGGTGCCAGGGGTTGACTTTGACATCTGACTAAGTGGGAAGCGGCTTCGGTGACGTAACTGGTAGAATGGAGAATGTCTATGCCCAAGGTCGCGGTTTCAAAGCCGGCCGAAGTCGTCGGATTTTCTAAGAGCGCTAAAATCCCTCAGTATGCTTTCCTTTGGAGGGGAAGTTCCAACGTTCGTTACGAGTTGCTGGTTGGGGTGGCATCTAGTAGCCAAGTTCACAGCTAGGTGTCATTGACGGTAGTATCTGGTAGCAACATTAGGAACTACTGCTTGAAATTGACCGTCTGAAGTCCTTACCTGAATTACAGACTTATACATCCATTACAATTCACACCGTTTATCAGACAGATTCTACACTCACCCAAAGTACACGGGGTTAGATGACCACGTTGTCGCAGCCCCTAAACTGAGGAACCAACCAGAGGTAGATTTCATTAGAAATCTAACTATTGCAATGGGTAGGCTACCATGTTTCGACTTCCGGAAAATTTCGACATATCTTCGCATTTCACATCCCCCAGACCCCAAAACCACCGTCAGTTCGAAAGTATACATATATCAGTTTCTTGTGGACACGATAACTGCCGTAATTTTTCACCAATCACTTTTTACCTATAAAATCTCGGTCGAGTTCGTTACTGGGCTAAATCGGTAGAAGGGGGTGAAAATGGGGGTCTTTTTTTTTCGAAAAAGTGAAATATTGCTATAACTCTCTTAATATATGAAATATCGAATCCGTTCAACGTTCATACTATGTGTCGGATAAAGTCCAAAAATTTATGTTTGAAGAGTTTTTTTATATCACCAACCATTGACCAAAGGGGTGGGAAAAAGTGGGTTATTCGGGAAACATTAATCATATCTCTCTTAATAGGCACAATATCAAAACCGTACGAAATGGACAATATTCCCCTAATAATTACCTAAAACTTTTGTCTGAAAGAATTTTTGATATAACCCACCATTATGCCAAGGGATGAGAAAAATAATTTCGGAATTATAAGAAAATGCCAAGACTTATCAGTGGTTGCCATGGCAACACTACTAAATTGATGAGGGATGAGCCATCAGACGTTGCCCAGATAACGCACTTGCACGAGATCAGATTCAGATTTCTATCTAAGTGTGAAGCGGCTTCGGTGACGTAACTGGTAGCATGCTGAATGTCTATGCCCAAGGTCGCGAGTTCAAAGCCGGCCGAAGTCGTCAGATTTTCTAAGAGCGCTAAAAATCCCTCAGTATGCTTTCCTTTGGAGGGGAAATTCCAACGTTCGTTGCGAGTTGCTGGCTGCGGTGGCATCTAGTAGCCAAGTTCACAGGTAGGTGTCGTTGACGGTAGTACCTGGTAGCAACATTAGGAACTACTGCTTGAAATTGACCGTCTGCAGTCCTTACCTGAATTACAGACTAATAAAGCCATCCCTAAGTACACGGGGTTACATGACCGCGTTGTCGCAGCCCCTAAACTGAGGAACCAACCAAAATCACTGAGGGAGATATAATTTTGCGTGAAGATGTAACAGACCGTTACATAGTTACACATCAGTGTCGAAACCTTGCATAAGGACAGTGTGACCACAAGTATAAAAATGGACCCCAAATGGCAAGAAGGTTACCGTTTCCATAAGACAATAAAATGTTTAAAATAAGCATAAAATGACGAAAAACAAAGTTAATTAAGCTCCAATTATAAAATACCTTCTCGCAATAAATGAGGTCTGATCCTTCTACGAAAACCTGCATATTCTGCCTATTTTCGCCTATCCCCAAGTTTGTCCGGTGAAATCTACCTCCGCCTTCCGGCGTGCCGAGAGGACTTTTTTTAATCTCTGTTGTTTTAGTCATGAATTTATTTGTATTCTTTTTATTTGTTCGCATGTTATGTTTTTATATTAATGTTTCAGATGTGTATTTTTAGCCTACTTTCGATTTTTGCAAAAAATGAAAGTAGACTTATGAGATCTACACAGGGCGAAAAATTGTGTGTCTGTCTGTCTGTCTGTCTGTCTGTGTGTGAGTGTGTGTGAGTGTGTACTCTGAATGCCTGTCCCCACATCAATTCGAACACGGTGAAACCGAATTGAACGAAATTTGGTACAGAGGTAGAACTAACAAAGGGCACCTCAGTGCCATGTTTTATATCGCCACCATCTTGACGGAAACGTAATGGCGGCCACCCAAATGTTCAAAGCTTAAATCAAATTACGACTGACCTAATCATCCTATCTCTACCAAATTTTGTAACAACATATATTTGTATGGCGAGCGGTTTTTGACGTATCTACAAGGTCATCAGCCTAATAGTTTGCAGATGGCGGCAATGTATATGTGCTAATCGATTTCCCTATTAATTCAAACACGGTGAAACCGAATTGAACGAAATTTGGTACAGAGGTAGCAGTAGCAAAGGACACCTTAGTGTCATAATTTATATCGCCGCCATCTTGACGAAAACGTAATGGCGACCACCCAAATGTTAAAAGCTTAAATCAAATTATGACCAACCTAATCATCTGATCTCTAACAAATTATGCAACGTTATACCTCTGTGTATGAAGAACCTTTTGGCCAAAATACAAGGTCATCAGCCTAATACTTTGCGAATCACGGCCATGAATGTGTGCAAATCGATTCCCCCTATGTATTCAAACAAGGTGAAACCGAATTGAACAAAATTTGGTACAGAGGTAACACTAGCAAAGGGCACTTCAGAGTCATGTTTTATATTGCCAGCATCTTGACGGAAACGTAATGGCGGCCACGCAAATATTAAAAGCTTAAATCAAATTACGACCAACCTAATAATCTGATCTCTACCAAATTTTACAACAACATACCTTCATGTGGGAGGCATAGTTTCACCAAACTACAAGATCATCAGCCCAATAGTTTGCAGATGGTGCCCATGTATGTGTGCAAATAGATTCCCCCTATCAATTCAAACGTGGTAAAACCGAATTGAACGAAATTTGGTACAGCGGTAGAACTAGCAAAGAGCACCTCAGTGTCATGTTTTACAGTATACCGCCGCCATCTTGACGGAAAAGTAATGGTGGCCACCAAGATGTTCAATGCTTAAATCAAAATACGACTAACGTAATCATCCGATTTTTACAAAATTTTGCAACAACATATATTCATATGTTGGGCGTCTTTTGACTAAACTATAAGGTCATCAGCGCACTAGTTAGCAGACGGCGGCCATGTATGTGTGAAAATCGATTCCCCCTATCTATTCAAACACGGTTAAACCGAATTGAACAAAATTAGGTAGAGAGGTAACACTAGCAAAGGGCACCTCAGTGTCATGTTTTATATTGCCGCCATCTTGACGGAAAAATTATGGTGGCCACCCAAATGTAAAAAGCTTAAATCAAATTACGACCAACCTAATCATCTTATCTCTACCAAATTTTGCAACAACATACCTTGATGTGAGAAGCGTTCTTTCACCAAGCTACTAGGCCATCAGTACAATAGTTTGCATATGGCGGCCATGCATGTGTGCAAATCGATTCCCCCTATCAATTCAAACACGGTAAAACCGAATCGGAAGAAATTTGGTACAGGGGTAGCACTAGCAAAGGGCACCTCATATTCATGTTTAATATCCGTATAGCACGTTGTATTTCAACAAGCTACAACAACCAACATTCAATTATACTCCTTGAAAAGGACAAAGAGTTATAACAATACCCATGCATTTAGGAGAAAGTAGGCTATATGTTCTTTACTGAACATCTTGTTTATTTCTCTGTATTAAATATTCATGAAATGTGATTGATATTGCTTTGGTCTTTAATAACTGGCTATATTTCTTTGTAACGGAGATGTATATCGAATGTAGACAAACCTTCAGGAACTGATAACCTATAATCCAATCTATCAATACGGATCTACACAATTTGCTATTATGGTAAATATTTTCGCTTAAAGAATATGCTGACAAAACTAAAATTCTCAGTCTGGGAATGTTCCCAAAAGAACCGACCGGGAATATTCCCACTTGAATTTCTTCCCGTGACCCAACACCACCCATGACTCTGTTACTGCTTACAGATGAATTACGGACCTTTTCTTCACCAATGTCAATTACCATCATCATTAAAGGCTGTTTAACTTTGTACGAGGGTTTTCATCAAACAGAAACGTTAACTAACCACTAACAAGCAATTACGTTAAATGGCCAAATCTGACCACTCAACTGTCTAAAGCATCGTTAACCCGCGAGGATTGGCGCGTGGGTATTTTTGACCCAAGGCTTAAATAATGCTCTATATTTTCATTTTGGTCAGCCCTTATTTCCTGTCGCTTACTATACCTTCCTTCATAGCCTTGAACTTCACCCTGCAAAAAAAAAAAAAAAAAAACATATCCATTGCTTCTTGAACTCTCAAGTTATTTCTATATTATTTAAGGTCGGGTCAGATTTACCCATGCCCGTGACAATTTTTGGCTTACGTTAGTCGGGACAATCTGTAAAAAAATTAAAGAAATAAAAAAATTATACGAGCCTTACAGTAGTCGCATATGATGTGTAACATGCGACATGTTATCCTACTATGCGTGTCCCGGGAGCGAAAATCCCTTGTTGACAGTGAACTCTGTTGATCATTGAAATAACTACTTGTATTGATACACGGCCGACTGGATGCGAGCTGCTCAATATTGACCAGTTAGTGAACCCATGCCAGCGATGCTATTGAAAATGGCCTCGTTTAGCCGATAGAGTGCACTGCCAAGTATAGGCGCGATTAAAAATTAGGTGTGCGGAAAGTATATTAAATGTGTTTCTCCCAGTGATATGTTTAGACCAACGAAGTTTCAATTGTTGTTAGTAGTCGGCGTTAATATACTGAATTCCTACGTTGTTTGGAGTGTTTGTTGATGCGATATAGATTCCACATAGCCATATGACTGACAGTACATCAAGTGCTTACATTAAATAAGAATACAGCAAAAGTATGAAGAGTTAATAAATCGAAATTCTTTTCAGTAAATATGATAAAATTAATATTTTCACACCAAAGAACGACAACTTGAAGATGATTTATTGTGGGAATATCTTAAATGGGGTCTCCAAACCTTGAACTAAACTGTTTGCGATATACATTCCGCGTAGCCACACGACCTACAGTACGTCGTTGTACCGATCTCCGCCACCATGCGCGCTTATTGTTTCCGTCCCATGCACTTCCGTCCCATCCATTTCCGTCCCTTATCCAAAATCACTCCCACAAACATGTCCAGCTACCGAGCGCCACAAAAATATCCAGATACCGAGTGGAAAGATGTTAGACATCAATAAGGGGAAACATCCATCCATTTTGGTGCAGCACAATCACATAGCTCAAGTTCTTGTTGATCCATGTTTAGGCTCTAGGGACACCTTGGTCATCAGCTACTTTGTTCAAAAAATTTGAGATGACCTCTTTGCCACCACTATCAAGGCCAATGAAACTGTTACGAAAATGATGTCATGTTTCTGCATGTCAAATCTGAAAAATATAAAAAAAAACTCATTTTATATTGGGAATAGTTCATAAGAAGACACCAGGTGCAAAATTACTTCATTAAAATACGTACGACTACGACAAACATGGAGTGACACACTATGGGTCAAAATGACCCGGCGCCAGTCCTCGTGTTTTAAAGTGGTGGGAAACAGCTGAACTCTACCTCGCACATCTTGCAATGGCGGAAAAATTCGTTTGTGTCCAAGTTTCACACGTACTTTCATCCATATGAATATAAAATATGTTTATGACAATGAAATGATAAAATATCATACATGTTACTAATACCAAGAAAGAAGAATACGGAAATAAACAAGTAGTTCCGTGAAGAACTATACAGCCTATTTTCATATATCCTACTCATGTTAATTGCCTCTATCAACATACAAAATTTCACTTTGAAGGTTGTGATAGATTCGTAGATATTGTGAATCGTCTAAATATTTCAGATGGTCGCCAGGTTGGATTTTATGTACTGTTACATGAAGATTATTGTGTACATGTGGTATTCAAACTTCAGTCGCATGATTAGAACACAAGAAGTAAAAACGAGATTTAAAATTTTCACACAGCTGCCATCTTGTGGTTAAGGAAACAATTGAAATAAAATAGATGCCAGTGGATTAACATTTGTATAAGCATATAACGTGCAAAGTTTCACTGCACTCGGATGGTTAAATCGCGAGAAACGTCCATTTGTATTTATATATCGCGTCGCCGCCATGTTTGATTTGTGCTCACCAGGTTACTGAAAGTCCTATAGGTGAACTTATGTTCATAGCTTCTATGAACATAAAAAAATTCAGCTTGATTGCTGTAAAAGATTCGTAGATATTGAGAACCGTCAAAATATTTCCGATGCTCGCCATTTTGGATTGTTATATGTATAGGCCATAGAGTTATGTACCATTAAAGGAAAATTATTGCGTAGGTTCATTACTCAAACTTTCACTTCAATCGCATGATTACGACTCAAGAAATAAAAACTTAATTTTAAAATTTCGCACAGCCACCATCTTGAGGATATGTAAACAATTGGACTAAATTAGATGCCAGTGAATTACAATATGTATAATTATTTACTGTACCACATTTCACTGCGCTCAGAGAGTTAAATCACAAGAAAAGTCTATTAAAATGATTCAAATTCGCTTGTCCGCCATGTTCGCTTTTTACTTTGCAGGTTTATGAAAGTTAAATAGATAAACTTGTACCAGTGCCCTTTATTAGCGTACAAAATTTCAGGGTAATGTCTGTAATAGTTTCGGAGATATGGAATGCCAGTGAAATATTTCGCACAGCCGCCATTTTGAGGTTATGTAAACAATTGAACTAAATTAGTCGCCAGTGCATTACAATGTGTATAAACATTTGGTGTACCAAGTTTCATTACGTTTGGATGGTTAAATCATGAGAAAAGTCTATTTAAAAGTCTCAACTTCACTTGGCCGCCATGTTGGTATTGTAGTTACCAGAATTTTGAAGGTCTAATAGGCGAACTTCTAGTAGTGCCCTTTATCACCGTACACAATTTCAGGGTGATATCGGTAATAGTTTCGGGGATACTGAATGCTGGTGAGAAATTTCACATAGCCGCCATGTTGGATTGGTGAGACACAATAAAATTTTAAGGTCACGGTCGAGGTCACCCAGAATGATGCTTTGAACTTACCGAGTTTTATTGAAATCGCTCCAGCCGTTTAGAAGTCATTAGGGGAACACAAAGACACGCACACACAGACACACGGACAAAAGGTGATCTCATAAGCCTATTTTTTTTTTCAAAAATGAAAATAGGCTAAAAAAGAACATATCTGAAGTGGGATTCGAACTCCTTCCAACCGTGCATAATGAACTCCGAATCTGCAAAGCAACCACACGGGGAGAACGTGTCCTATTAGCTAAGTAAACAATGTATACACACAACTGCCAATTTTCATAATGATAACAATAATAGTAATACCGTATGGCCTCGGTGCCGGGTGCAAGCTTTGTTATTTCACGCCAAGAGAGCAGCTTGAGTGTCGAATTTTTGGCGTTCTTTGGAGCGCTATGAAAGTCAAGGAGGTTAGATATCTACGCTCCTTTACACTATAGCGCTTTCTAGTAGAGAAATGAGGAACTTTGTGTTTGCGGAAAATCCCGAGATTAATTTTGCCATTATGAACACGGCCCACTGAATTCAAATGGGTTCTTCAACATGCCAACAACGTATCACATGCGTGTCGAGATGTTTGGCACCTTTCACAAATCACTTATCACTGCCAGGAGCGAACCTGCAAGCTTGGGATTGGTAGTCCGACACGATAACCACTCACCCACCGTGGCAAGCATAATAATAATAATTGGCTAATAATAATAATAATAATAATGGTATTGGTTTTACGTCCCTTTCAACAACTGCGACTATTAGAACGCCGGGATGCCGGAAATTTGCCCCAAAGGGGATCTTTGACGTGCCAGTAAATCCACTGGTACGGCTCCTTTGCATTTCTGGACCCTCAAATGCCAACTGGCTGCACCAGGATTCGATCCAGCAATCTTGGGTACAGAAGGCGAAAACGTTACCGACAGCTTTCCTAAATACTTTGTTCATATCATTTTAAGCTTTTGCCAAGCATAAGGTCTTCTGTATTTCCCTTCTTTTATAATTATGTTCCAGAAAATCTCAAGGAAGCATCGCAAACAGCGATCAGTGCTACACGCTTCTTGATCTATCCGCCATGTTTCTCCAGGGTGAAACCGAGTTACGCATGCGCGAGACCCGTAAAGCGTATTTAAATAATTACGAACCCGAATGGCTTCGTGAAATGCATCAACGATAATCATGCATTAATGGCCGTTTTCACCAACTCTTTACTAAAGATTGCTATTTATGTAATTGAAATATGAGAGTTAATGCATAATTATCGTTGATACATTTCACGAAGCCATTCGGGTTCGCAATTACTTAAATTGTTAAATATTGTTATGTGCTACACCTAGTAGCAAGTTTATTAATTGGATCACAGTAGGTAGAAAGCACAACACAAACTGGCCCTTTTAAAGAAATTTAAGTTTTATTGCAGGTCTAGCAAGATACAGTTCACCACACAATAAACACTCAGAAACCAATTAGCGGTCTTAGTCAAGTTCACTCCCTTATGGAGTATCACTCTTTCACTTGGTCATGCAGTTAATCATCGCTAATGAGACCGGTGGCCTTGGTAGAGAAACCTGCAACACTTCCTCTTGTAAACAAGCCACAGTCTGATACTCACTTGTTCTCGAATTCACACTGTCTCGCCTTCTGCTACTTGGAAACAGTCCACTACGTTTCGCCATACACCACAATACTGTCACACAGATAAAACACACGCACTCGCTCAAAAACACTGTGCGTCCCTCACTGGTGAGGCCGCTTTATATAGCGGGCGGGTGAATCAATGAATGCTTCTAGAACCGTCCAGGATTCACAGCTTCCCGAGATTTCCAACAGTAGCTGGGTCACGAACATTCTGGTCCATCCCTTTTATCCTCACAGCCCCGTTGCGTAAGGCGCTGGTAACACACAGAGGCAGGGGATAGCCCGGGGCGGCTGTGACTCACGCGGATTGGCGACGAAACAACCTCGCAGCCGTAACAATATGCTTTACAGCTCTCGCGCGTGCGTAGACTCGGTTTCATCTTGGAGAACATGGCGGACGGATCGAGAAGCGTCTAGCACTGATCATTGTTTGTGATCCTTCCTTTGGATTTTCTGGAACATAATTATAAAGGAAGGGAAATACAGAAGACCTTATCCATGACAAATGCTTAAAATGATATGAACAAAGTATTTAGGAGAACTGGCAGTTCTGTGAATACAGAACTTAAGGACGTGCTTACGCAGTTATCTTCGTAGCGTAAGCGGTAGTGGTGCAGACTCTGAATTTATTATGCAGCGCAGGAAGGAGTTTGAATCACACTTCTTATATACGGTACATTTTTGTTTTTAATTTCCGTATTCGTCTTTTTTGGTATTAAAAGTTAGTAATGTGTGTGATCTTTTATAATTTCATTATCATAAGCATATTTTATATTCATGCGGATGAAAGTTCGTGTGAAACTCGCAAACAAACTGCCATTGTGAGATGCGCGAGGCACAGTTCAGCTGTTTCCCACCACTTTAAAGATGCTTTAGAGAGTTAAAAGTGGCCAGATTTGGCTATTTAACGTAATTTCTTGTTAGTGGTAAGTTAACCCTGCGTGAACAATCTTAATGGAAGCCTGGATGCGAGTTACTACAGTATCTGTGTTGTTATCAGCTGCCCCAAGCGGTCCGATGATTGACATAGCTGTTTCACACTTCTGTTGAAGTACAGTCATTGGCAAATATAATGACGTTCTGCTCGTAACTACGTAACGTGTATTTCCGCGTCATATAATACTCCGTCGTGGACTGTACTGTCTGCTCATGTCTGGAATTCCATTACATCAGATCGGTGGTGACAAGTGTGAAGCGATAGGGTGAGAGAGTGAGTGTGTGTAGGCTCACCCGCAGGCTTCAAGGTCAACGCCAATCGTCTAAAACAAACGTCCGACCTATACCCACGCTAACACAGTTAGACCGATGCCCACGCACGGACTCAGTGACCGTGTTTTCTTTTCATTGTTAAAATTTGGTTATAATGAACAAATTTTGATATATTTGGCAAACTCTAATTTACATAAGAAGTATAGAAGTATGCTAAAGGTAATTACCTCTTTTACGTAAGTACAAGCCTACAATAATATGTGCAATTATCAACTAAAACGTTAACTAAAGAACTAATAACTGAAGCACCATTTTACTGGAAATAACTTATCAAACAACATTGCTTTTGAAAATGACACTTTAGAAAACGTGAATGTAAAGAAATCTCTTTAGCATAATGTCAACTCTGTAAACATCTGACACTTTTACACTTACACACTGATACTCTTTAGTCTGAATCTGTTTCTTCCAGGAGAACATCAAATATATCAGGTTCACTTCACACATCATTTAGTAGACGAAGAATCCTATTCTCCTCATAATGATCCATTTTGTTTAGGATTTAGACATAACAGTCTATACTAAAAAGTATAGAATGACAAACAGGGTTTGGAGGAGAGAAAAAAACCTGTTACAGCTCAAGGTCACACCGCAGACTGAACGAAATAGTAGGGCTGGGGTTGGGGGGTTGGAAACGGAAGCTATACCGGCTCGCCGCACTTTTAGCCAACTTATAGCAAACAACCTACGCCCGGATCGTGAGACCGTGCGCGAGTAACGCAGGGTTAACGAGCGTTTCTGTTTGATGAAATGCTCATGCAAAGTTAAATAACCTTTAATAATGAAGAGACAATTGACGTTGGAGAAAACGGCCCTTACTCTCCCATTTGAGTTAAATATGAACGTTAATAAGGGTAAAAACGCCCCTAATAAGCCTGTTATGTGGTGGATGCACTGTGACCTCTGATCTGTGATTGGTTATCTGTTGGGAATTCCTTCGAAAACAACTTGATTGCCTCAGCTAATGACTAATGGATGAGGCACTCAGGAACCGAGGATTAGAAGGTGTTTGATATCTCCATGAACTTCGAACATCCCGGTAGTTCCCAGCATGGGTTCACAACGTGATGAGATAGACGATCTAATATTAAGTTAATTGTTGATTTCATTTCAAGTGCTTCCACTTCAGAAGGTGACAATTCATTTCAAATATTAATTATTTTACAGTAGGCCTACTCTTATCGGGGCATCTGATAATCCACTGCCTGGTTCTCAGAAACGCCTTCAATTCAGAGAAGAACTGAACAAGATAACTTGTGAAAGCTACGCCAAATTAGGCGGCTTCGGTAGCGTAGTTGGTAGCATGCTGAGCTTCTATGCCCTAGGTCGCGGGTTCAAACCCGACCGAAGTCGTCGGATTTTTTAAGAGCGTTAAAATCTCTCAGTATGCCATCCTTCGGAGGGGAAATAAAGCCGGCGGGCCCATGTCATAGATTGATGTCATATAAAAGAACCTTCCACTAACTAAACTTGTGTGAAGCAGAATTTGTAGGCTAGGTTTGATTAATGCTCTGAAGTTCCAACGTTCGTCACCAAGCGCTGGTTGCGATGGCTTGTAGTAGTAGCCAAGTTCACAGCTAGGTATCGTGGATGGTAGCATTTGATAGCTAAAGTAGGAACTACTTGTTTGCAGTCCTTACTTGAATTAAAAATAGATAACACACACTAATACAGTCATCACAATTAACATCGGTTATCAGACAGGTTCTACACACACCCAAAGTACACGGGAGCTACATGACTTGGCTTTAACTGGCATAAAGTTAGGGGACGCCTCCACATATTTTACCAGAAGCCTCTGTGTGACCTTAGCCGTTTGGTCACACGGTGGGTGAGAACCCGCCACCTTATAGATTACGCAGTGAGGGGAGGCCCCCACATATTTGGCTTTAACTGGCCTCATAAAGTTAGGGGGCGACTCTAAATATTTTACCAGAAGCCTCTGTGTGACCTTAGCCGTTTGGTCACACGGTGGGTGAGAACCCGCCACCTTATAGATTACGCAGTGAGGGGAGGCCCCCACATATTTGGCTTTAACTGGCCTCATAAAGTTAGGGGGCGACTCTAAATATTTTACCAGAAGCCTCTGTGTGACCTTAGCCGTTTGGTCACACGGTGGGTGAGAACCCGCCACCTTATAGATTACGCAGTGAGGGGAGGCCCCCACATATTTGGCTTTAACTGGCCTCATAAAGTTAGGGGACGCCTCCACATATTTTACCAGAAGCCTCTGTGTGACCTTAGCTGTTTGGTCACACGGTGGGTGAGAACCCGCCACCTTACAGATTACGCAGTGAGGGGAGGCCCCCACATATTTGGCTTTAACTGGCCTCATAAAGTTAGGGGACGCCTCCACATATTTTACCAGAAGCCTCTGTGTGACCTTAGCTGTTTGGTCACACGGTGGGTGAGACCCGCCACCTTATAGATTACGCAGTGAGGGGAGCCCCCAGATATTCGGCTTTATCTAGCCTCATAAAGTTAGGGGGCGACTCTAAATATTTTACCAGAAGCCTCTGTGTGACCTTAGGTGTTTGGTCATACGGTGGGTGAGAACCCGCCACCTTATAGACTACGCAGTGAGGGGAGGCCCCCACATATTCGGCTTTATGTGGCCTCATAAAGTTAGGGGGCGACTCTAAATATTTTACCAGAAGCCTATGTGTGACCTTAGGTGTTTGGTCACACGGTGGGTGAGAACCCGCCACCTTATAGATTACGCAGTGAGGGGAGGCTCCCACATATTCGGCTTTATCTGGCCTCATAAAGTTAGGGGGCGACTCTAAATATTTTACCAGAAGCCTATGTGTGACCTTAGGTGTTTGGTCACACGGTGGGTGAGAACCCGCCACCTTATAGATTACGCAGTGAGGGGAGGCTCCCACATATTCGGCTTTAACTGGCCTCATAGAGTTTGGGGACGCCCCCACATATTTTACAAGAAGCCTTTGTGTGACCCCTGACCACAGCTGTTTGGTCACACGGTGGATGGGAACCCGCCACCATTCAGATTACGCAGTGAGGGGAGGCCCTCACATATTTGAGTTCCCAGGAGAGGCCTCTCAGTGGTCTCTAGACCTGCGGGAGCCACACTGTTCTCAGAAACTGTCGGTGTCATTAGTTGAGAAGTTTCTCACGTGCTTACTGTCAGGTTCCCGTGACCTCGCTCTACATCCGCACTGCACGCACTGCCTGGCTTCTGGTAGGTGAGGCTTAGGAGACCATGGTCATCAGTCTCGTGTGCTCACTGGTTCCGTCCCACGAGTCCCATTCCCGTGAGTTCCGAAAACAAATTTCTTAGGAGAAATCCCCCAGGGACGTGGGTTGGCGACCATGGGACCCCAGCTGAGTCCGGCAATGCTTCCACTTACATGTACCGGGCTCCTCTCCGTCTTCTTTCCTGTCAACCTCCCTTGATTAACTCTTGTTCTTTTCCGAACCCGACGGTATTAGAGTATCCGAGGCCTAGGGAGTTTTTCACTTTCCCGCCTTAATTGGCCCTTGTCTCATCTCTCCTGATCCCTCCTTCTTTGAGGGGTCAGACCTCTTGTTTTCTTTTCATTATATTTCCTTTTCTCTTTAAGATTCCCGCACTGTTGTTGTTAATTGGCTCCGCGAGTATCTAAATTCCCTTTAGCGATTTATTTTGCATTTATACTCCATTTTGTAGGTAGGCTATTTTCAATCTAAGTTGCAATTTGTAAGTTTTTTCGATTAAAACTGCATTTTGCGAGTGTTTTTAACCTCAATTGCATTTTGTAAAGATTGACAATCTACATTGCTTTTCAGTAAGTCTTTCGATGTAGGAGCAGGACATTTTAGTGAGTATTTTGAATTTAAATTGCATTTTGTAAGTATTTTCAACCTAAACCGCATTTTGCAAGCATTTTAAATCTAAATTGCATTTTGTATGGTGAGTATTTTACAAGTATTTTGATTCTCAATTGCATTTTGTGGGTATTTTGAAGCTAACCAATTGAGTAGTTTGAATCTACAATGCATTTTGTAAGCATTTTCAATTTCAATTGCATTTTGTAAGTATTTTGAATTTCAATTGCACTACGTGATTTTTTGGAATCTGAAATGCGCGTTTTTCAATTTAAATTGCATTGTGTATTTTCAATTTTAATTGCATTTTGTAAGTATTTTGAACCTCAATTGCATTTTATACGTATTTTCAATCTCATTTGCATTTTGTAAGTATTTTGAATTTCAATTGCATTTTGTAAGTATTTCGACTCTACATTGCATTTTGTACGTATTTTGAACCTAGCCTACATTTTGTGCGTATTTTTCAATCTATTCCTTTTGTGAGTATTTTCGTTCTTAATTCCCTTTTGTAAGTATTACCGCTCTCCATTTTGTGAGTAGTTTCAATCTGAGTTCCTTTTTGTAAGTTTTTTCCGTCTCACTGAATTTTCGTTCTGGTTTCCATTTCATTGTCATTTCCGCTATCACCCAGGCCATTAGGGGCCGATAACTTAGATCTTAGGCTCCTTAAAACAACAATTATCATCATATCATCATCATCTTAGGAAAAACGTCCCATGTGTTCCGATCTGAGAAAATAAGGTAATGAGTCCCACTAGTTACGAATGTCTCTGGAAAACCCAGCTGTCTGCTCTGAGGTTTGACCGGCTAATAATAGTACGACGCGACCTTGGAGAGTTAATGGCCTTACCGCCAGGAACGTCATTTGTGTTTGTGTCTTTGGAGAAAAGTGCAATAAATTGGGCTTTCGGGTATGTATTGTGCCCTTCAGCAAGAAATATGCAAAGCATTGCTCAATTCGGGATTTTCGGGGCTGCGGTAAGTTCTCCCACTCTGTGACTTACATATTTTGGATTAAATAGAGGATACACTTGCAAAAATAACAACAAAATCAACTCCTATTTTAACACATTTAATTAATCAAAATTATGGCGCTACAAACAATAAAACAAATAAACTACTGACCAATATCATTCTACTTGTCCAAAGTGAACAAGGAATAGCATAAAAATAAAACAAATATTAGATTAAAACACATGGTTTTCTTTAAAACCAACAATTCACGATTATTTTCACTTCCATAAAGTACTTATCTTAAAGTTCCATATAACTGCGAGCTTCTTTGGCTCGATACCTTTCCGTAATAATGGTGTCATAGTTCTGTACACCTCAAGAACTTATTTTATCTTTTCTATCTTCAAAACAAAGATATAATTACATTTAAAATTACATGTTAATTATTCACTTCAATATTTGGGCATTTCACATATTCTCAGGATTTACTATCTCTCTCAAGTTTTCAAATTCACTACGGTGATCGGTAAACTACTTGTGTACTCCAGAGTCATAAAGATTACTTGACAAAGTCAAAAACTATGATTACTCCCGAATCTAGTTATCTTCACAAAACTCGTGGATTCCTTATTTTCCATACAACATTACAATAGGGATTTTTATTTAATTCATTTGTCTTATAAGACTATTATCACATAAGAAAACTACGATCTGAACTGGCAAGCGATAATATAAATCTACAAGGACCTCGGTTCAACGCCCGGGTCATTAACAACTTTAAACACTCACGGTGTATTCAACACTTCTTACAAGACGGTTTTTACCCACCCTCGCTCTATGAGGGTCAGGCCATTATACTCGAGCGTGATTTATGGCAGGGAGAGCGACTCCCGGCCTAGCTTACGGTTGGAGCTCTCTTCAATGTTTTTAAAACAAACCTTCACATTATTCTCAATTCTTTGGGGAGACTTGGCTTTCTACTCAATCGTTTTACTTTCAACAATATTATTGGCTCATAAACCACTCTCGTAATCTTGGCATTTATTAATTATGAAGGGTCCCCGTTGATTGGGGAAGAGTAATACACATTCGACGACGAATAATAAGGGGCTTTAACAAACAGAGGATTCTAGGTTCGAATCTCTTAACATGCCTCGGGAACCATTTCCACATTGGAGGACTTATACAAGACGCGATTTAGGGTCTAGCCGTAGCTTACAGGACCTACGCTAAATAATACCATACATTAGCACCCTTATCAATAATAACACACACAGGGCCTCGTGATCTACGTCACAATTTAGAGGACTTACAACATATCTCAATTCACTGCAATCAACTACCCTCCATAAGTAACTTACCAAGTACTTTAACTTTTACGCGTTCCTAGCGTGACATTTTATTTAATTGCGTTCCATTACGCTACACATTACTTTACGGCCGAATGTCTTCCAAAGAACTGATAAATTCATAGTAACAATTGATACATATCTCAATTCTTGTATTAATCTTTTCCGTTGACAATAAATCGCTCCATTTTTAAGAACATGCATTCACATCATGTCTTATACATTTGTTAAGGTTTCAACGCTCTATATTATTAGCCTACTTTCGATTTTTGCAAAAAATGAAAGTAGACTTATGAGATCAACACAGGGCGAAAAAAGTGTGTCTGTCTGTGTGTGTGTGTGTGAGTCTGTGTGTGTGTGTGTCTGTGTGTGTGTGTGTGAGTGTGTGTACTCTGAATGTCTGTCCCCCCTATCAATTCGAACACGGTGAATGCGAATTGAACGAAATTTGGTACAAAGGTAGCACTAGCAAAGGACACCTCAGTGTCATGTTTTATATCGCCGACATCTTGACGGAAACGTAATGGCGGCCACACAAATGTTCAACGCTTAAATCAAATTACGACTAACCTAATCATCCGATCTCTACCAAATTATGCAACAACATACCTTTATGGGGGGAGCATCCTTTGACCAAACTATTAAGTCATCAGCGTAATAGTTTGCGGATGGCGGCCATCTTTGTGTGAAAATCGATTCCCCCTATTAATTCGAACACGGTGCAACCGAATGGAACGAAATTTGGTACAGAGGTAGTACTAACAAAAGGCACCTCAGTGTCATGTTGTATATCGCCGCCATCTTGACGGAAACGTAATGGCGGCCACACGAATGTTCAAAGCTTAAATCAAATTACGATTAACCTAATCATCCGATCTCTACCAAATTTTGCAACTACATACCTTTATGGAGGGAGCATCCTTTGACCAATCTAATAGGTTATTAGCCTAATAATTTGCGGGTGGCGGCCATCTTTATGTCAAAATTGATTCCCCCTATTAATTCGAACACGGTGGAACCGAATGGAACGAAATTTGGTACAGAGGTAGCACTAGCAAAGGGCACCTCAGTGTCATGTTTTATATCGCCACCATCTTGACTGAAACGTAATGGCGGCCACACGAATGTTCAAAGCTTAAATCAAATTACGATTAACCTAATCATCCGATCTCTACCAAATTTTGCAACAACATACCTTTATAGAGGAAGCATCCTTTGACCAAATAACTAGGTCATTAGCCTAATAGTTTGCGGATGGCGGCCATCTTTGTGTGAAAATCAATTCCTCCTATTAATTCAAACACGGTGAAATCAAATGGAACGAAATTTGGTAAAGAGGTAGCACTAGCAAATGGCACCTCAGTGTCATGTTTTATATCGCCACCATCTTGACTAAAACGTAATGGCGGCCACACGAATGTTCAAAGCTTAAATCAAATTACGATTAACCTAATCATCCGATCTCTACCAAATTTTGCAAATACATACCTTTATGGAGGGAGCATCCTTTGACCAATCTAATAGGTCATTCTCCTAATAGTTTGCGGATGGCGGCCATCTTTGTGTCAAAATCGATTCTCCCTATCAATTCAAACACGGTGAAACCGAATTGAACGAAATTTGGTACAGAGGTAGCACTAGCAAAGGGCACCTCATATTCATGTTTAATATCCCTATAGCACGTTGTATTTCAACAAGCTACTACAACCAACATTCAATCATACTCCATGAAAAGGACAAAGTTATAACAATACCCATGCATTTAGGAGAAAGTAGGCTATATGTTCTTTACTGAACATCTTGTTATATCATTCAATTTAATCTTTATTTAGATTTCTTTACCTTGTTATTATTATGATTACTCACATCAAGTCTTCATTCCTTACAAAAGCTCAAAAGCTATTTCTTTCATATAATTCAAATTTACCTTTATGTAAATATCTTTGTTATAATTATTATTATTATTACGCTTGCTTTTATAACATTCATTAAATACACTGACATTTTATTCCATGCCTATCCTCTACAGGATTTATTATTTCACAAAATTATTTATTATTTCTTAAAATTTTATTTTCGTTCAGATCGCGTTCTTATTTAGTTATTATTTATTTAAAAACATCCCTTTTACTCAAAACTCCGGTGGAATTGTACACAAAATTTTTCCCGACACCAAAATATAATGACAATCTTTACTCACATGTCTAAGGTCGTTTTCTGACCTTTATTCTCGTTTGATGTGACATTTTGGCCCACCTTCTTGACCTACTCCATATTGTACAAACTCATCTCATGTACAGAAATTTCTTGACACATATTCACTATATTTAACACTGACAACATTTTTAATACACTGGTGTATCAGTTTTGAACACACAATAAAACACTAAAATTATATTACTTTTAACACACACTTTTGATATATTTACACTTCACAACTTTTGATCACTAGGCCGTCTTTTTAGCCTATCACACGTGACCTCTTAATCTCCCGTCTCCAAGGGTGAAATTTATTCAATGTCGGCTTCCTATCCTGCAGAATACGAAAGTCTCGAATCATCTACTTATTCCCTGGAATAACAATTCTTCGAATCCTGTTCCTGATGATCGGCTATTTCTCTAGCTTGAACGGTTCCCCTTTTAGATCTGATTTATCGATCCTAGCGAAAGTCTGTTCTGATCGAGGTCCCCTCGATAACCTATCGGTGACCTATGGATTTTTTAGCCACTAATACTTCTCGAGTCTTAGTGCTTTAGAATAGTTCGTCTGCTTTCTTGAAAACAATGTCTATAGTTTCCGTTCTTCTTTGTTTATTTGGTTCTCGCACTTCTAACTTTCTGAAATACGTTGCGAACCTTACTCAGTTTTTCCCTGTTCGGGTTCTTTAAAATTTATAAACTGTTTATCTCAATGTTCCGGTACTTCCGTGCGTTATGATACTTTTGGTCGATTACTGAAAGACCTATCGCCTGAATCCTAAGTTCGCAGCCTGCTTTGACTGTATTTTTGGAACTTTTACGGTAACTTTTGCCCTGTCGGACCTAAATCCTGTAACTAGGATTTTCCTAATATTTCAACACGGCGATACTTTAATACTTCTTCTTTGCAACTCCTTCCGGAGGCACGCAAGTTACTGATACTTCGACGCCCGTGGCTGTCGGATATTAATTCTGCGGTGTAATACAGCGTTTCTCCCCTCAAGGAGTACTGGTTTACTGCCTTCGATGTCTGATACAGCGTTACGTTCCCCTCACGAGCTCTTGAATACTGCCTATACGATGTGGTGCAGCACTTCCGCTCACGGAATGCTCGTAGACTGCATGTACTGATACAGCGTTACGTTCCCCTCACGGGCTCTTGAATACTGCGTATACGATGTGGTGCAGCACTTCCGCTCCCGGAATGCTCGTAGACTGCATGTACTGATACAGCGTGACGTTCCCCTCACGGGCTATCGTAGACTGCATGTACTGATACAGCGTGACGTTCCCCTCACGGGCTATCGTAGACTGCATGATTGGCTTGGTGAGGCCAGGGGTTTTATACCTTTCAGTCACAAAAAGATAAACTCCTAGTCCTTTTCGTGACCAACTTTTGAACTAATTGTCGCACAATTATAAAAATCATATCTCCAGAAAGCTCGTCTTCCAAACGTAAAATAATCTTCCTGTGCATGGAAATCGATCGTGCATTTCCGAGATATTAATTAATTTCTCGTCCTCAACCGTGTGGGTGGTGCTGTTCATTTTTAATTCTCCCACTCCTTGGGTCCCGGTGAATCCCCAATGACGTATACTTGCGTTTGCAGTTTTCTCCTGTGCAATTTTTACAAGGTTTTTCTTTACACAAAAATCTCTAATCCAAAATGATTCACCGTACTGTATCTGTTTACTTATTTTTATACTCGTAAACGGGTTAAATTTAATTATTCCTGTTCTGACTCAGCAGCGGGGTTGCCATTTTCCTGCAACGTAAGAGCAATTTCCGAGTCAAGCTTCTTCGCCTTACAGTCCAAACTTTCCACTCGTTCTAATAATATCCATGACTGACTCCTTATAAATGTCAAGAGGCATGAGCTCATCTTAGGAACACCTGGCCCTAACGCTTGCACAATGTTAGGCTAGAATCCTGGCTTGAAATTTCTTTCCGTTCCCTTAGAGACTGTATGATTCTTTCATTCCTTTCTCAAAATACATGGATTCGACTCCCTTTGAGGCCATGGTACATGGGTTCATCTCTCCCCTCCTTAGGTAAATAAATTTTCGAAAAATTTTGAGGAAATGTATTTCAATTATTTATAAAAATCTTATTTTTCCTTTTTAAATGTCGAAGCCATCATAACGTTATCCGTACCTTCTGATTTTTCTTCCTTAAAAATCCCATGATAATTTGATTTCTTTCATCTTTTTAAGTCATATCCGGTAATTGTGTCGGTTGGGTACGCTCTGTCCCTACCCTTTCTTTCCCCTTTTTATTTGTCTCGACTTCAAGTTTCCAAAACCTCATTCTTCTTTACGGGTGTGGTCTATCCCTACCCGTTCCTTTATTTCATCATTCTCCTTCCTTAAATTGAAATTTTCTTCTTCAATAAAATCAATTATTTCTTTTATTTCCCAATATAATTTCTCCAATTCGCATTCGCACTCGAATGTTTGAGCTCTGTTTCCTTTTTCTATCTCATTCTCGTTTCTATCAAAAGTGGATTATTCATCTCTAAATGTTTCCATAACCAGGGCTTGGCTTGGCTTGGCTTTATCAAAGTCTTCGGGAGGGTAATACACTTTTAAAATTGCTGAATTCATGGTCACTTCGTGATTCGTTTCACAGTGCCGAATTCTATAGGCATTATTTCTCAAATCCCTTATTATTTGATACGGTCCGTGGTACATTTTCTGGAACTTTTTGTACACGCGGTTCCCTGGATCCGAAATGGCGGGTCTTTTTACTAACACCATTTCCCCTGCTAATAGTGGCCGATGATACCTCTTGTGCCTATTTCTTCTTTGTCTCCTGTCGGCTTGAGCTTTTAGATGCTCAAAGGCTCTTCTAATACGTACATCTCTTCCAGGCTGTGCGTCTGCTGGCCTAGGAATTACCAGACTCCAAGGTCTCTCTGGTTACTCATTCCGATGTAACGTTATTGGTATCTCTCCCGTAGATTCATGGATTGTGTTGTTTATACAAAATTCGATAATATCCAAGATATCTATCCTCTTCCAATTTTCTTCGGCACAGTATGTTCTACAATACTTGGCCGTCTCCCTCATCACTCTTTCTACAGGATTTGCCTCAGGATGGCGAATACTTGACAAAATCTGACGTATTCCAAGTCTTTCTAATTCTTGTCTGAACTCTACACTGGTGAAACAACTACCGTGATCCGACAACAAATTCTCAGGTTTTCCCAGAATCGGTATCACTTTTTCTTTGAGTCGTTTTAACACCTGTTTGGTACTAGTCTTCTGTATGGGAGCAAGGACAACCATTTTAGTGAAGACATCCATAGCCACCATTATGTGTCGATTTCCTCTTCTTGCCTTTGGCAAAGGTCCGAAGTTATCAATAGATATGATTTGACCTGGCCTTTCGGGCAACAATGGTATAGGCTTTTGTCTCATAATAAATGCATTTGGTTTGATCCTTTGACATAGATCACATGTCTTTAGCGTGTCCCTTACAGTTCCTCTCAGTCTCGGCCATACAAATGCTTCTTTCAGCATCGAGACTGTTTTGTCGACTCCCATATGTCCGAACGATCTATGGGCTAACCATACTATTTTCCTCTGCAAAATTGCAGGTACAACAATCCTTAATCGTGTATGGCCAGAGTCCACAAACTTATATAATAATCCATTATAAAATGTGTAATCTTGAGCTATCTTATTAGCTTCTGTGTACGCTGGTGTTCCCCTTATCAAACTTCCCTCAAGGAAAGATATGAGCATGTTCATCCATGGATCCTCACGTTGCCGTTGACTAATGCTCCTTAACTCATTTAGAGTACGCTGATCCCTGTCTTCCAAATCAATAGCCATTACTTCCTCTTCTGGGGACTCTGGCTGTCTACTTAAGTAGTCTGGAACTATATTTTCTTTTCCTGGGCAGTATTCTATCTTTACATCAAACTGTTGAATGTATAAAGCCCATCGCATCAACCTTTGACTGGATAAATCAGTCTTCATCAAAAAGGTTAAGGCTTTATGATCCGTTCTTAGAATGACCTGAAACCCATATACGATCTTTCGCCAATATTGCAGCGCATGCAATATCGCTAACAGCTCGATTTCGCTGATCGTATAATTTTTCTCGTGTGGTTTCAGTCTCCGACTTGTGAAAGCTAGATAATTTTTCTTATCAGGGTTATCCGGGTTTTCCTGATATAGCATTGCCCCTATTCCAATCTGGGATGCATCTGTTTGAATTATAAATTTCTGATTAAAATCAGGATATCCTAGCTTCACAGTGTTTAAGAGCATTTCCTTGGCCTCCACGAATGCTTTTTCTGTTTCCTCCGTCCATTTCCACTTGCCCCCCTTCTTCAGAAGGTCCTGTAGTGGGGCAACAGTTTTTGTGTATGATGGACAATGTCCTGAGAAGAACCCAATCAATCCCAAAAACTGGCGAACGTTCTTCACCTTCAAAGGCCTTGGAAAATCCCTTATCGATTCCAATTTGCATGGATTTGGTTTAACCCCATCCTTATCAATCACATGCCCTAAAAATGTTACTTGCCTTTGACAAAAATTTGACTTCTTTAAATTGATTTTAAAATTTGCCCTTCTTAAGTCTTCCAATTATTTCTTCAATTTTTCTAAATGTTCCTCAATATTCTCCGAGGTAAGCAAAATATCATCCACATAACGGATAGTGCAATCTTTCACTTCCTCTGACAGGTTTCGATCAAGCGCTCTTATTAAGGCAGATCCCGCGGTCTTCAATCCAAACGGACATCTCCTAAATCAATAGGTTTGTTGGTCGAACTGAAATCCAGTCAACAAGCTGGTTTTCTCTTCCAGTTCGAGATGATGATACGAAGAAGTCATGTCAATATTTGTGAAAATCTTCTTGCCTTTGAACTTCCTCAGTATTTCTTTTATGGGTGGTGCCGAATCATTTTCTGGTATGATTTTTGCATTTAAATTTCTGGCATCTAGACACACCCTCACTGAGCCATCCGGTTTACTCACAATCACTAATGGACTAACATATGGTGTCGCCATCTTTTCTATAACACCTGCATTCATCATCTCCTGCATTGTTTTCTTAGTTTGTGGGTAATGTTTTTCCGCAACCGGGTATGGTTTTTGTCTGAACGGTGCCCAATCATTGACTTGGAACGCGTATTTAAAATTTTCAATCTTCCCTGGCTTGGAATCAAATACGTCCCTAAAATTCAATAATAATTCCTTTAATTGTTCCTTGTTTTCGAGGTTAACTTTAGCCTCCTCTACTTTTCCTGACTGGTTGGTCTCGAACTCAGTTTCCAAATTATCTTCGAGTTCTATGTTGAGGACTTCAAATATCTTTTCTATGTCCTTACAACCTTCTTCCGTTACTTCTTCCACATGCCATACCTGTTCTCCTATTTTCACATCCTGTTCCTGTAGGTTAATGTTTTGTTCATCCACATCCTCTCTTTGGATTCTAATGCAGTTTTGCGCTAGGTCTATGATGACCTTGTTCTCACGGATAAAATCAATACCTAATATGACATTATACGGTAATTGATTTACCAGCAAAAAGCATTGCGAAATTTCAGTGTTACCCATGATCAGATCAATGTATACCTGAAATTTGCATGTTAAAGATTTTTCACGGATAATTCCCTTAATCTTTACACTTGATGTGGGGATTTTTAATACGCGGCCTCTTGTTTCCAATTCATTCAGAAGGGTTAGCGTAATTAAACTTATTGTGGATCCGGTATCAATCAATGCCCTGACCAGTAATCCTTCTATCCTTAGCATAATTATGGGTAATTCTCTTTTGATAGGTGGGATTCCTTCCACATCCTCATTAATTAGCTCATCTGGTCTTGCTATCCAATTCACAATTTCTACCTCCTCCCAGCTCCTGGTATGTTTCCACTTTTGACGATTTAAATTTGGAGTTTTTTTTATCCTGAGGGCTCCCTTTTCCCTCATTCTTTAACTGAGCTTGTAGTTCCAAGCTTTGAGCTCCATCTAGTCGGTCGGGTGATTTCCGGTTCTTGATTGCCTCACTCCAACGGACTTTTTGCCTTTCAGGTTCGTCTGGTCGTTCGTTCATATAACGAAGACTTTCCTGATATCTTTCCTCTATTTCGGCCCGATATTCATCATCCCTATCCTCTGGCCTTACGTTCCTTCTGGGATAATTCTCCCATTTCTTTCTGTTTTCTTGCCTCTGATGGTTATTGTTATAGGGTCGGCTCTCTTGTTGCCTATAACCCGTATTCCTAGGATTTCTTCCTCGATATCCTCCTCTGTGGTATGGCTGTATTCCTCTAGGCTCTTGGTGCCCATACTCTCGACCTAGTCCTTGAGTATCAGTGCTGGTGGACTGATTCCTGGTCGATGGTTTTTCGCTGGTTTCCTGACTGCTGGCCATGTGTACCTGTTCAGTCTGTCTTTGGTGCCTAGGAGTTACGTGTGACGTCGTCATGTCTAATTGACGTAGTACGCTCTCCACTTCCACAGCACTTCTGGCTTTGGATGAGATTAACAGCCTCTGAATCTCATATGGAAGTTGTCTTGCAATGGCAGCACACAGGTCGTTCTCAGCTGGAGCAATGTCAAGTTCGCGGAATTTACACAGCTGAGCGGTAAAAAATTCCGAGTACTTAGTTGGTGCATTTGTGCTGTACTTCCTAGAGTACAGATCTAGCCTCAAATTCTCCTGGACGTCTGCTGCCCAATATCGTTTTAAAAAGGCTTCTCTAAAGCCTTCCACCGTATCAGAGGTGTACCTAAAGCTTCTGAACCAGGTGAGACAACCACCTGCCAACAGCTTCTCAATAGCTCTCAGTCTCCGATCCTGAGGAACCTTCATTTCGTTTAAGTACTCTGCGACTTCCTTTAGCCAGTATTTTGGAGTAATTGACATGTTATTACCCGTAAACTTTACCGGTCTATCTTCATTCGATTTGATAATGTTTATTATCTGACCATTTGTCTGGTTCATGTACGGGGTTGACATCGCCATCGGATACCCTGGGTTCTTATAAGGGCTCTCCCCTCCTAAGTCCCTATCGGTATCTGTGCCTTGTTCACGGGAATCTACCCATCCTGTCTTTGGAAACTCCTTCTGATTCTCAAATTCTAACTACCTTTCCCTTCGGGCACTTTCTTCATTAGCCATGAGTTGGATTTCCATTTGACTGTTCTTATGTTCAGTCCTCTCCAACCGGGATCCTAATTCATTTTGAATTCTTTCCTGATTTTTCTTACTAGTTTCCAGTTCTCGTTTGAGTTGGACTTTCTCATCCCTGAAGCTATCCCTGATTTCATTTAGGTGTTGTTCTACCTCTTTCTTGATGACCATGACCTGTTCTGTTATAATTTCTGGCTTTACGTCCCCTATGGTATCGAGGTCTTCTCGTATTTCTTTTATTTTCTTCTCCATCTCTCTTTGTCCTTTGACCATATTCACTTTAATTCCTTCCAGTTTTTCCTCAGTTTTCCCTTGACTCTTATATAATATCATCAAGTCATTTTGGATCTGGCCTACTTCCGTATGAGTTTTTCCTACTTCGACCTTTAATGTTCCGATGGTTCCCTGAACATCATTAATACCCTGACTTATTTCATCTATCTTATGGGTATTTTCCTTATTTTCTTTCTCTCGTTGTTTTCTTTCATTCTGGAGATGCTCCTCATATAGACCTAATCTTTGATTTATTCCAACCTCGTACTTCTTTAAGTTATCATCTACCTGCCCGGTAAACAGCTCAAATTGACCTTTCATATCCCGCGCATCCTTTTGATTTTGATTTTTCATCTCAGTTACTTCGGTCTGAACTACACCGATTTTGTTCTCGAGGGTTCCTACTTTCTCCTCAACCTTTCCAAATCGGGTTCCTAGCTCATTCACACTTTGTTTTATTTCATCCCGGGATGTTTTACAGATATCGCTGTTAGATTTTATCTGAGCTTCTAATTTTTTCTGCACACCTTGGATCTGAGTTACAAGTTTCTTTTCACATTCCTCTACATTTTCTTTACATGCTTTTTCCATGCTATTTAATTTAGTTTCTATAGTACCAAAATTATCCTCTAAAATTTTAAAATTTTCTCGGCATTCATTTTGTGATTCTCCCATATTTTTGTTCATAGTATTTATTTGGGCTTGCAATCCTGAATGAAATCCTTTATTTTCCTCTTTTAACTCAGTTAACTTACTCTCAAACTTAGTGTCAAAACCTTGAAATTTGTTATTCATTGTTTCCTCCAAAACCTTGGATTGTGCTGAAAAATGGTTTGAATTTTCTGTTTTTATACTATCGAATTTGCTTTCTATCTCAGCCGTCAGTACATCGTTATTTGCTTTACTGTCGGCTCTTATAGACTTTAACGTCTCATCTTTTATAACTTTCAGCTGTTCTGCCATGTTATCCCCACTTTCTGTTTTAATCTTTTCTATCTCAGCCTTCAGTTCCTTATTCATTTTTATACCGTCGGCCTCGATAGCTTCTAATTTAGTCCCCATATTAGCACTATCAGTTTTTAGTGACTCTAAACTTTGATTCATGGATCCTAACTTTTGGTTATTTTCCTCCTGTTGGCTGTCCAACTTATTCAAACTCTCATTTATGGATTCAAACTCCTTTTTATTTTCATCCTTTTGGAGGCCCAATGTATTGTTTATAGCCTCCAACTTCTCATTGCTGTCGGCTTTTATAGCCTCCAAAAGCCGTTGCATCTCTTCACTCAATGCCATCTTATTAGAATATATGGGCTACTAATGCCACATCGCTAGAACATGCTTGAGAGATAGTAATCTGAACCATTGTGTCCCAATTTCTTTAAAAATTTACTTTGGTACGGGTTTTTACTACACCGTACCCTTTTGATATTCTTATTCAAACTCAAAGACCTTTATGGAAGTATTCCAAATTCAAAATTTCGAAAAACCATTTAAAAAAAAAAATGAAAATTTTGATTTTTCGAGAAAACTCGGGTTTTCCCTAGAAAAACTCAGCCCTGCGTACTGGGCGCCAAAAAGTATGTTTTTCTGGGGGGTGGTTTAAATCCAGGGCTGCTCGGTGTGAGTTTCTAGGGACCCATGCGGTCAGTTAACATTTTACGTTGTAGCTAATCCTATCATTACTTTACTTTTACATGAATTGACCGTCTTTAGTGTTCCTCTAATCATTAATCCAAGCACAGTACTTCTATTCACCCCCCCTGTGCCCTTCAGCAAGAAATATGCAAATCACAGTATGCCAGCATTGCTCAATTCGGGATTTTTCGGGGCTGCGGTAAGTTCTCCCACTCTGTGACTTACATATTTTGGATTAAATAGAGGATACACTTGCAAAAATAACAACAAAATCAACTCCTATTTCAACACATTTAATTAATCAAAATTATGGCGCTACAAACAATAAAACAAATAAACTACTGACCAATATCATTCTACTTGTCCAAAGTGAACAAGGAATAGCATAAAAATAAAACAAATATTAGATTAAAACACATGGTTTTCTTTAAAACCAACAATTCACGATTATTTTCACTTCCATAAAGTACTTATCTTAAATTTCCATATAACTGCGAGCTTCTTTGGCTCGAAACTTTTCCGTAATAATGGTGTCATACTTCTGTACACCTCAAGAACTTATTTTATCTTTTCTATCATCAAAACAAAGATATAATTACATTTAAAATTACATGTTAAATATTCACTTCAATATTTGGGCATTTCACATATTCTCAGGATTTACTATCTCTCTCAAGTTTTCAAATTCACTAAGGTGATCGGGAAACTACTTGTGTACTCCAGAGTCATAAAGATTACTTGACAAAGTCAAAAACTATGATTACTCCCGAATCTAGTTATCTTCACAAAACTCGTGGATTCCTTATTTTCCATACAACATTACAATAGGGATTTTTATTTAATTCATTTGTCTTATAAGACTATTATCACATAAGAAAACTACGATCTGAACTGGCAAGCGATAATATAAATCTACAAGGACCTCGGTTCAACGCCCGGGTCATTAACAACTTTAAACACTCACGGTGTATTCAACACTTCTTACAAGACGGTTTTTACCCACCCTCGCTCTATGAGGGTCAGGCCATTATACTCGAGCGTGATTAATGGCAGGGAGAGCGACTCCCGGCCTAGCTTACGGTTGGAGCTCTCTTCAATGCTTTTAAAACAAACCTTCACATTATTCTCAATTCTTTGGGGAGACTTGGCTTTCTACTCAATCGTTTTACTTTCAACAATATTATTGGCTCATAAACCACTCTCGTAATCTTGGCATTTATTAATTATGAAGGGTCCTCGTTGATTGGGGAAGAGTAATACACATTCGACGACGAATAATAAGGGGCTTTAACAAACAGAGGATTCTAGGTTCGAATCTCTTAACATGCCTCGGGAACCATTTCCACATTGGAGGACTTATACAAGACGCGATTTAGGGTCTAGCCGTAGCTTACAGGACCTACGCTCAATAATACCATACATTAGCACCCTTTTCAATAATAACACACACAGGGCCTCGTGATCTACGTCACAATTTAGAGGACTTACAACATATCTCAATTCACTGCAATCAACTACCCTCCATAAGTAACTTACCAAGTACTTTAACTTTTACGCGTTCCTAGCGTGACTTTTTATTTAATTGCGTTCCATTACGCTACACATTACTTTACGACCGAATGTCTTCCAAAGAACTAATAAATTCATAGTAACAATTGATACATATCTCAATTCTTGTATTAATCTTTTCCGTTGACAATAAATCGCTCCATTTTTAAGAACATGCATTCACATCATGTCTTATACATTTGTTAAGGCTTCAACGCTCTATATCATTATATCATTCAATTTAATCTTTATTTAGATTTCTTTACCTTGTTATTATTATGATTACTCACATCAAGTCTTCATTCCTTACAAAAGCTCAAAAGCTATTTCTTTCATATAATTCAAATTTACCTTTATGTAAATATCTTTGTTATAATTATTATTATTACGCTTGCTTTTATAACATTCATTAAATACACTGACATTTTATTCCATGCCTATCCTCTACAGGATTTATTATTTCACATAATTATTTATTATTTCTTAAAACTTTGTTTTCGTTCAGATCGCGTTCTTATTTAGTTATTATTTATTTAAAAACATCCCTTTTACTCAAAACTCCGGTGGAATTGAACACAAAATTTTTCCCGACACCAAAATATAATGAAAATCTTTACTCACATGTCTAAGGTCGTTTTCTGACCTTTATTCTCGTTTGATGTGACATTTTGGCCCACCTTCTTGACCTACTCCATATTGTACAAACTCATCTCATGTACAGAAATTTCTTGACACATATTCACTATATTTAACACTGACAACATTTTTAATACACTGGTGTATCCGTTTTGAACACACAATAAAACACTAAAATTATATTACTTTTAACACACACTTTTGATATATTTACACTTCACAACTTTTGATCACTAGGCCGTCTTTTTAGCCTATCACACGTGACCTATTAATCTCCCGTCTCCAAGGGTGAAATTTATTCAATGTCGGCTTCCTATCCTGCAGAATACGAAAGTCTCGAATCATCTACTTATTCCCTGGAATAACAATTCTTCGAATCCTGTTCCTGATGATCGGCTACTTCTCTAGCTTGAACGATTCCCCTTTTAGATCTGATTTATCGATCCTAGCGAAAGTCTGTTCTGATCGAGGTCCCCTCCATAACCTATCGGTGACCTATGGATTTTTTAGCCACTAATACTTCTCGAGTCTTAGTGCTTTAGAATAGTTCGTCTGCTTTCTTGAAAACAATGTCTATAGTTTCCGTTCTTCTTTGTTTATTTGGTTCTCGCACTTCTAATTTTCTGAAATACGTTGCGAACCTTACTCAGTTTTTCCCTGTTCGGGTTCTTTAAAATTTATAAACTGTTTATCTCGCTGTTCCGGTACTTCCGTGCGTTATGATACTTTTGGTCGATTACTGAAAGACCTATCGCCTGAATCCTAAGTTCGCAGCCTGCTTTGACTGTATTTTTGGAACTTTTACGGTAACTTTTGCCCTGTCGGACCTAAATCCTGTAACTAGGATTTTCCTAATATTTCAACACGGCGATACTTTAATACTTCTTCTTTGCAACTCCTTCCGGAGGCACGCAAGTTACTGATACTTCGACGCCCGTGGCTGTCGGATATTAATTCTGCGGTGTAATACAGCGTTTCTCCCCTCAAGGAGTACTGGTTAACTGCCTTCGATGTCTGATACAGCGTTACGTTCCCCTCACGGGCTCTTGAATACTGCCTATACGATGTGGTGCAGCACTTCCGCTCACGGAATGCTCGTAGACTGCATGTACTGATACAGCGTGACGTTCCCCTCACGGGCTATCGTAGACTGCATGTACTGATACAGCGTGACGTTCCCCTCACGGGCTATCGTAGACTGCATGATTGGCTTGGTGAGGCCAGGGGTTTTATACCTTTCAGTCACAAAAATATAAACTCCTAGTCCTTTTCGTGACCAACTTTTGAACTAATTGTCGCACAATTATAAAAATCATATCTCCAGAAAGCTCGTCTTCCAAACGTAAAATAATCTTCCTGTGCATGGAAATCGATCGTGCATTTCCGAGATATTAATTAATTTCTCGTCCTCAACCGTGTGGGTGGTGCTGTTCATTTTTAATTCTCCCACTCCTTGGGTCCCGGTGAATCCCCAATGACGTATACTTGCGTTTGCAGTTTTCTCCTGTGCAATTTTTACAAGGTTTTTCTTTACACAAAAATCTCTAATCCAAAATGATTCACCGTACTGTATCTGTTTACTTATTTTTATACTCGTAAACGGGTTAAATTTAATTATTCCTGTTCTGACTCAGCAGCGGGGTTGCCATTTTCCTGCAACGTAAGAGCAATTTCCGAGTCAAACTTCTTCGTCTTACAGTCCAAACTTTCCACTCGTTCTAATAATATCCATGACTGGCTCCTTATAAATGTCAAGAGGCATGAGCTCATCTTAGGAACACCTGGCCCTAACGCTTGCACAATGTTAGGCTAGAATCCTGGCTTGAAATTTCTCTCCGTTCCCTTAGAGACTGTATGATTCTTTCATTCCTTTCTCAAAATACATGGATTCGACTCCCTTTGAGGCCATGGTACATGGGTTCAGTATATAACTAGCCAAGAAATCAGATACACCATCAGGCAGTGAGCTGCACTTGCATTCCTCAAACCAGAAAAAGTAAAAGATGGTTGGCTAAAAATTCATAGCACGGACCTGGAAAATGAAAAGTTAATCGAGATTTATGATTACTTTGTCGAGCAATGGCTTGAAAACGTGCATATTCCGATAAAAATTTGGAATTGCCATGGGAAGAGGCATAGCACGAATAACTCTGTAGAGGGTTGGAACCACATCCTGAATTTGAAATGCCGAAAACCACATACCCGCGTAAGAGACTTGGTGTTGTGTTTGAACAAGAACTCACAAAATTCAGACGAAAAAATTATGCGGGCGGAGTTGAATTTGCAAGCCACAAAAAGGAAAAGAAAATATGATGCAATGGATGACAGAATCCAAAGAGCAACTCACGGTTTCGAGAGACCGGTTATTTAACAGTATTTTTAAGAAATATTTATTTTGCTGTACATATTGATTGGAGTATAAAGAGAAGAAGAATTCAGTTAAAAGATCAATTTGACGAAGCTACGTGCTATTTACTAAGTGACTTGTAAATAAGATTAAAAATCAGTTCTTAGACGAAGCGACATGCTGATACCATTTTAAGAACTTTGTAAATATAACGCAAAACTGATTATTTTGACGAAGGCACATGCCGATACAGAAACTGACAAGGCGAAAGCTGCTTATGGGAGCTACCGGTCCATGGCGTCCGCCGCCCCTCTCCCCCCTGTTAGAGGAGCCAATTCAGCACTCCCGGCTGGCGCTAACGATGGACCTCATTTGTTTCAGTAATAAACAAATTAATACAATTTCGCTGTAGAAAACTAAGCTGAAACTCGCTCAGGTAGTGTAATTTGCGAGATGTACGGAGAAAATGCGATGAGTTATTCAACGGTATGGAGATGGGTCCAACAGTTCAATGAAGGTTGTGATCAAATGCACGATGACGAACGAAGTGGGTGTCCATCGTTGGTTAATGACGACATGGCTCCTACATTTGAAGAACGCTTCGGGGAAATCCGTAGGTTTACAGTGTCTGATCTTTCCACGAACTTTCCGCAAATTTCATGGTTGACAACACAGACGGCATCATTTTATGAAGAAAGCTTACAAAAACTTGTGCCACGCTCTGACAAGTGCCTCCAAAATGGTGGGAGTTATGTGGAAAGATAGTTTACGATTATTAATTTGTTTTACACTAAATTTTACAGTATGTGTAATTTTGAAGTCATTTTTTCAATGTTGCCCGTACAAACTATCAATTTATAAAAAAGATGGTATATTGGCTTTCACGGCCAGTGAATTAAAACTCATCATTTCGCCTAGAACACCAAGCTGGCTCATCAGCGGGCTCTTGGTGTCCTCATCGGACCCCCACAGGAGAAGAGCACCTGCGTCTCTTTACAGCGAGAACTAAAACCTTCAATATACTCAAGCCCCACCGACGGCTGTCCTTGAAATGGTTTTCCGTGGTTTCCTATTTTCAACACCTGGCAAATGCTGGGACAGTACCTTCTGACAGGCCACGGCCACTTCCTTCCACATCCTTGCCCAGTTTCATTCATCTTCATCTATTCCATATCTCATCCTGACGCGCAGGTCGCCTACGGGCGTCGACTAGAAAGACCTGCACTCGGCCTTTCAGGAGGCCACACGACAAAAAAAATATCTAAAATTCCCATTTTCAGTGATTAATATTAAAACATGTACATTTTTTCAGGATGGAATTCAACTCCTGCTGATATCAGACATTCTAAAACAATAAAGAAATTTAAGGCCGCATGCTGAGATTACAGGCTGATTACTGCTGACTGACTCGTGAGAATGGTGATGGATGGTAGGACGTATGACTGAGCTAGGATAATATTTGGGATAATATACTGTAGATAGAGCCCTGCGTGCATGAACAAAACGTTATCCGCATCCGCCCCGCATCCGCACGACTGTTATCCGCATCCGCACCTTTGTTATCCGAATCTATTGGCATTACTATAATATTGTTAATTAGATAAAGCATAACGCATTAAAGCAACACATTTACACATTTGAGGAGAAAGTTGTTCCTTTAGGCTTTGCATGTCAAATGCTATGTTTAAAATGATTGCCATACAGCGAGAATTGCAACCCTTTTCAGTTCGGAGTGATAATTATGCTTAATGGCGTAATTTGAATGAGACTAGCTTAAATAATCATCTAACATTTATCATGAAAAAAAAAAAAACATAACGGAAAAAATATGATATGTCACAAACATCGTAGTCATAGTTCGGATTGTATTCTAAAAGCTATCCGCATGTTTGCTTGAAACATTATCCGCAGAACCATGCAAACTATGTGACATTGTGGTTATTATTATTATTATTATTATTATTATTATTATTATTATTATTATTATAACTTATTCATTAATATTAGTATTAATATAATTAATTTACCGTACTCTATTGATCATCATAATGAACTTGTAAGTTACTCATTCATTCATTTCCATGTCTGGTCAACATTTCCAGAACTAGCAACTCCGATATCCTTATTATTGGCGTCGATCAAGTCCTGCGTTGTGCAAAGTTGTTCCAGTTGAGGGCATATGAGCAAGTGGGCCGGATCTTGTATTGCTCCACACTCGCAGGACACTACTCCGTCAGCTGGAAGGATGCCCCATTTTCGAATGTTGGTCTTGCAACGGGGGACGCCCACCCTAAGACGATTGAGTGATCTCCAAACAGGGTAGGGAACATCGATTCCTGGGATAGCCCTTCCATTGCAGGGATTTCTAGCAGCAGGTTACTCTTCCATCTGGTATTTATTTAATCGAATGGTAATTTATACAATATACAATTATACATAACAAGGTAATATTCAAACTTTAAAGTCCATCCTTTTCAACCATTCGGTTAAACCGGGTGTGAGAGCGAACAAATCGTCAGGAATGCCAGGGTACGAATAAAGAGGACAGCGTTGGACCAGATGTTCGATCGTCTGTTCTTCCAGGTTACACTCACACATTGGTGAGCTGATCCATCCCCACTTGTACCTGAAATAATTGCAGCAACCTTGTCCAGTCCTCAGCCTGTTGATGCGGCACCAAAGGGTCCTCGGTAAGTCAAAGCCGTTTGGTTTCTTCGTGGGATCAAGATGGTGGGCACTTGTTCCCAATGTTTTAGTTGACCACTCATGCTTCCAGCTTTCATTTAGGTCAAATTCAGCAGCAATGAGTTGCCCCGCAGTGACACTTACTGGTCTTCTAGATTGCAGTCGTTGCTGTGATGGATGGTACAATTCTTGGTGCAATGGCAAAGAGGGTGATGCAAAGATTTTCTTAGCCTCCCTTAGTAGAGCTTGCTTCCTCCTTAAGTGAGGTGGAGGGATGTGACTCAGCATGGGTAACCAATGACATGGAGTTGATTTGATGGAACCAGTAATGCAACGCATTGTATCATTCAATTTTGTGTCTACCGTCTTCACATGTACGCTTTCCAACCAGACGGGTGCACAGTACTCAGCGGCCGAGTAGACAAGACTGATGGCAGATAAGCGTTAACAGTCAGCAGAGGCTCCCCAGGATGTACCACTGAGCTTATGCAATATGTTGTTTCTTGCGGCGACTTTGTGGGAAAGCTTAGTGATGTGTTCTTTGTAGCTCAGTGATCTATCTAAAGTGACTCCAAATATTTCGGAAATGGATTGTACCTTAGATTCCGTTCGTTGAACAAAACTCTTGGATTGTAGTTTGCAGCACGATTCGATAGATGGGAACAAGATACTTCAGTTTTTAAAGTGCTGGGGATCAATCTTCAGGTCTTAAAGAAAGTTGACATTTTCTTGAGATCCTCTGTAAGCATTTGTTCACCATCTTCAAAGTTATTACTCTGTGCTACAAGAGCGATGTCATCAGCATATATGAACTTAGTTGATATTGTGACTGGTAAATCATGCATATACAAATTGAAGAGCAATGGGGCTAAAACAGATCCCTGTGGTAGACCATTATTTAGTTTTCGTTTGTGGCTTTTAGTGCTGCCTAGAAACACTTCGAATTGTCATTCACTAAGCATACTAGAAATTAGGTCCACGATTTCTCGACTTGGTACAACTTGCAATAGTTTGTAGATAAGTCCTTGTCGCCAAACAGTGTCATATGCTCCAGTCAAGTCGATGGAAACAGCTTTTGATTTCAGTTGTCTTTGAAAACCTTCTTCGATATGTGTAGTTAGAGCAAGAACTTGATCGGTGCAGCTGCGTCCATGTCTGAATCCAGCTTGTTCAGGAGGCGTAACAGCTTCAATGAAAGGTGCTATTCTGGTTAGGAGGATTCGTTCAAGAAGCTTAAATATGCTACTGAGCAGTGCTATTGGTCAATAACTTTCGGGGCTATCTTCGGGTTTGCCAGGTTTGAGAAAGGCTATAAGTAGGGGAGTGAGGCGGGTTCTGCCCCCCCCCCCCTTCCACCACTACCCCCAATGCGAGCCGATAACTCCCGAATCCGTGGTCGGAGATTCACGAATGAGGTGTCGTTGGACTCGGGATGACGGGGGCTTTGCTATGGACCACTCGTTATATTTTTGATTTTTTTTGAAAATGTTTGTTTTCGAAAGTAGGTGATGGATTGAAAAGCAAACATGATAGAATGTTGTGCCATGGCTCAAACGAACGGTCTCTATGTCTTTTATTTTTATAATAACATTTTTTTATTTTTTATGTTTTTTTGAAAACACTTGAATTTTGAAATTCCTATATTTTGGAAACTAGAAAGTTTACAAAAAGTTTGTTTGACGTAAATCAATGGTGCCTACCCCCTCTACCCCGAAAATAAATTTCAAGTCTCTAGGATAAAAACCTGACAGTAGTGTGGTAGTGAGAGAGCTGCCCACTAACTTATAGAACCCTCCTCGTATTTGCCCCGAACCTGATATCTTGCTAACCAATCTGGGATTTGAACATACAGGGTGTCCTAGCACTCGTAGTGATTCCCCCTACTTTCCTATAGGCTCTTTATTTAATTAAAAGACCAAAACCAGAAGGTAATCCGCTTTTAATATCTCGCGAACCAATCATGCTAGAGGCGTGTACGACGGGTCCAAGGACTCGGGGTGGCGTCCTCTTTGCTATAGACCACTCTTTATAATTTTTTTAAAATTTGGAAACTCGATTTTGGGGTAAACACGTGTTTTTTGTGATTTTTGCCGATATCTCACGAACCAATAACGCTAGAGACGTGTATGAGGTGTCCTAGGACTCAGGCTAACGCCCCCTTTCAAATGTGGTAGATATTTTTCCCAAAAAATAATTCACAAAGGGCCTAACGCCATACATGTTGAAAAAACTGGTTTTTTTTTCTTTGCCTGTTTATAATGTTTATGAAGCGTGGTGGTTGAGAGAGACGATACTGCTGGGTGTGTGTTTCAATGAACCTGTCGCTAACCACAAGGACCATGCTTAATAGAACAAAGGCTATTTCGCCGGGTCGGTTTATGACAGAGCGAGGGTTCGTTTTTTTCACACATTTTACCCTCAAAGGGGATCTTTGATGTGTAAACGGTGATGAGAACTTGTTTCTATGTTGGTCGAAGCGAGTAGAGAAAACAAACTTGCCAAGGAGCAGAGGAGCAGGAGGTGAATGTCATTTGAGCTTATTGGAATGCGCTGATCAGACTTGACAACAGGTGCAATGGAAAAATGGCAATGACGCTTGAAGGTGAAATAATCCGACAACCGTGGTGGCGGGGAAGAGCGAAAAGCATGTGAACACGTGTGGGATGACATGTACGCTAAACCAGTGACATCCTGTTTGCTTCGTACGTGACAAAATGCAAGTTCATGTGAAATTTGACCTGGCACAGGTGTTCACCTTGGACGTTAGCTGTCCACGTGCACGATAACTGTTAACAAGTCACATCCTGTTTGCTTCGTACGTGAAAAAATGTAAGTTGACGTGTAATATGATCCAACACACGTGTTCACCTTGGATGTTATCTGTCCATGAGTCCAATAACAGAATGTTCAAAGCGTGGGAATCGCTGAATCAGTAAAAAGTATGAAGCAACTTGTGGGAATGATGTCACAACCAATAGATAGGCAAGAGCTGCGAACAGCAGTGGTGGGTGGTGGAGGGGGGGGGGGGGAGAGGGGGAGGGGTAATGTAAGAGAGAACACAGGTGGAAAGGGAAAGACAAACATGTATGAACATGTATGAAGCGCGGAGCGCTGTACACACAGAGCTATAGGAGGTGTGCAACATGTGTGAATAAGAAGTACACAGGTTCACACAACATGTAATTTATTGATCCAAGAATTAAACATAGAGTTAAATCCTAACCATTTGACATATAGTTTATTTCCTTTTTGTTTCAACACTTTTTCCACAAGATAATAAGGAAATGCTGTTTTCTGAAGTTCATGGAGATAAAATCTACTTTTTATGGGCTGATGGTTGAGGTCCTCGAGTAAATAGGTGACTGGAGTGTCCAAGTTGACTTGACGAATTCGAAATAGTTCAGTCCCCCACTGAGGCGTGTAGCCCTTATTGAAGGCAGACTTAAATTTGCTCACACGAACAAAATCCCCAATTTTCAGTCGGTGACGTTTAGGATCGGTTGTGTTTATGGGGTTAAACAGTTTATCCAGTCGCTGAATATTTTTAGTCACGAGGCGTGGCTTGGTCCCAATCGTTCTATGTTTGGTGTCATTGTAACGTGATACTAGCTCTGGTAACATGTCCAACCAGCGATACGTGCCCTGGGCGGTAAACGCTTTCCACATATGGGTTTTCGATGTTCGGTTGGATCGCTCGACCACACTGGCATTGAGATTGCTGTACGTGGTGTAATGGTAAATATCCTTAGATTTGAGAAAACAGGAGAAATTCTTGTTGAAAAAATCTTTCACCTGGTCAGTTTGTAGCAGCTGAGGTTGACGTTTGGAGTGTTGAATAATATGTTGAAAGGCCTTGGTAACTAGTGGACCAGACTTGCAACGCACAGGTTCAACAAAGGCCATTTTGGAATAGACATCAATGACGGTCAACATATAGCGTACACCGTCGTTAACGCCAGCATATGGTATCATTTCAACCAAGTTAGCCTACCAAAGTTCATCCACACCTCGTGAAATCACCTTGAGTCGTGGATAGTGACGCCTGGCTGGGCGATGCAACTCGTGAGCAATACCCATTTTAATGGGTGAGGGCTTAAACAATAATTATGGTATTTCGAAGTTCTTGTTCAATTTCTTGAATTTCCCAATCGTGACCGGTATGGCCAGCTTGACGTGAGGCATGCAACAACTGTAGCCGCTGGACGAGCTTATTGGGATTGTGCCAGTAGGTAACATCCACAAGGGGTTTTAATGGTTTAAATGTCACTCCCGAAGCGGATGCTTTACGACGAGTACTTTGACTGGTGGGAAACATTTTTGCAATGATGGTTTTATATTTTTGAGATATATTGGCATTCACTTGTTGCGTGGGATCATACTGTCTTTTGTGGGCATGGGTATCCAATAAAATGGATTTATATTTGTCAAGATCCTCTGGTGTATAATCATGAGAAGAGGGAGTCCGAGAAAAGAGCAGCTTTAACAGTCCTGGCGTTAATTTATAGTTGATGTTTTTAATGACAGCTTTAGTACGAGCAAATTTAATGGATGAATCGCCAATTTTAAAACTATCATCCTCATAGCGAACACCATACGTGATATCTGTGTTTCCAATAAATAGATCGGTGAAATAGGGTTCCAATGATGATCCATAATATTTTATTAAAATGGTTTTCAGTTGAGCTTGTTGAGGGGTGGCCAAGAGTTGTGAAAACGGAGACGCTCTGGAAGGTCAAGGTGTTTCGACCATGGCCAAGGATTTCTTTTTTCTCAAAAACTCTGCAAGGGATGCGGCCTTTTTTTCGAGACATAAACACATGTTCCTCGTCATCCTCAACTTCGCTAACACTAGTCAAATCTTCCTGTTCCTCTTCCTCTTCCTCTTCCTCAGGGTCCTCGTGCAGCGACTGCGTGGCTTGTGAAACGGTGGGTAGCGTTTCAGATGGCTTGAAGGAGGGTTTCAACATGGCTTTTAGTGGAGGTGCTAAATGTTGTTGAATAAACAAAGCATAATTGGCACGTGATTGTTTCAATTGACAAAACTTTTGGCGAATAGTATTTTTTGCTCTAATAATATGCTTTTTCAATTGACTATCTGCTATCGCCATGGTGTCTTGACAAATGACTTGACGGGGAATGAGACAGGGCCTTAAATAGCAATAAAATTATCAAACCCTAAGCGATACCGTCTTTGGTTGAGTTCACTTTGTTTGTCAATCACTAAACAGGCATGACGTTGAGTGTTCCAGCACTTGGCACAAATTCTGTAAACATTTGAAAGGTCATATCCGGATTCACATGTTCTTTGTAAATGTGACGACTGTTCCTCTCGTCCTGGCGAAATAAAACAATGACATTGGCATTGTCACGAATCAACAGTTTGGACATTTCTGAATACGTTTGTCCAAGATAGAAGCAATCGATATGTTTGTGACGACCCATGCTGAAATAGCTTTGAATGATGCCTTGATGTTCAGTGGATACATCATCGAAAATCATGAGTGAATCGGGCTTTACCTCATCCGGTGAAATCACATTTTCTTGCATGGAAAATGTGAAATAACCCATATTCTCTTTTTGTAATCCTGACATGACTTGATCCAGAAACACGTAGAGGGGTTGGTAGAGAGATTTTGCAAAAATATAAATATTTTGAAAACGCAGACCATTGGGCGCTGTAATGAGCGTCAGCAAAAGATTGGTCTTTCCACAGCCGGAAGGTCACACAATGATGCAGCGATTGGAAGATGGAAACAGTGAACCATGGCGTTGTTCACGTGATGTGGGACAGAGATGGGAAACCATGTCCCCCACGGGGAATGACTCTTGCTGCTTAATAATCTTCATATCAACTAAGGCTTAGCCAAGCTAGCAGGCTGTCTATATACAGGACACCGAGCCTTGTCGTAGAAACAGTAGACTCGTACTACAGGTTGACGATGGATGTCTTTGGACGTGCGTTGATGGCCAAAGCTAGGTCTGTTCCCATACATGATCCTAAACAAGAAACAGATCCTGCTAATAAGCACTATGTGGATAGGTCAGTAGTGCCACGCACAAAACAGGGAGATTATGACATTAAGGGAAAGCGGTTAACTCATGTAAAACATCTTCAAGTGTCTACAGACGTTACTACAAAGAAGTATGTGGATAACAAAGTGTATGAGTTTTATGACAAAGTGCCCCAACTTACGGTGAATGGCTATAGCGCTAATCACCATCGGATTATTCACGTGGAAGACCCGCATGACGAAGACGATGTCTGTACCAAGCGTTACGTGACCTATGAAATGAAAAGGCTTTATAAATTTATCCCATCTGTATTTTTAGTGTATCTGACAAATGAAAAACCTGTGAATGGCAGAAACCATTTACCGCTAGTCCATGATCAGCACTGGACCTATGTGCTTGCTTCGGGTTTAAGCCACTATCGATTGCATTATGATGGAACCATTCACATCAAATACGCCATACCTGATGAGAACCATTTACAAATACAGATAAATGGTCATAGAATGTTGGTCCATAACCATGAAATGGTCAATGCAGGTGACGAATTATCCTTTCATCTCATGATGACATGGGATGAAAAGCAAGCGGGAAAAACCATAAACGATTTCCCACTTTATGTGGAATTGGAATATACAGCCATGAAATAACCATCTGACGTTAGTTGTGATTTAAACTTTCTTGTGAAAGGTTGTTGGTCATTATCATCATGGTGAAACAAAGATATGTGGTGAGAAAGACTAAAAAAGGGACTTTGTCCTTGGCAAAGCCTGGGCTTAAGACAGTCGTGGACAAGCCGTTATGAAAGAATAAAAGAAAAAATAATGTATTGACCATAAGGAAAGCTCTTCGAGCAGCACAGAGACATGTTATTCCAAAACGTGAACGAGAAGGTTCAAACCAAGGGCGAGTGATTCCCGTTCCCAAACGAGCAGGATTTTTACCTGCATTATTTGCCGGTTTGGCTGCTCCGGGTTCACATTTGGGTGGTGCCAGTGCAGTGGCGAAAACAATTAAAGCCGTGCAGCAGGGCAAGCAACAACTCAAAGAAAGTCAGTGACACAATGAAACGATGGAAGCAATTGCTATGGGGGCTAGAAATGCTAATTTAAAGCCAGCCTTTTATCAACAAGGATTTGGGATTTCACCATTTCGAAATATATTAAAAAAAACTCAGCCAAAGCAAGACATGCCCTGACGCATCAACAAGTGGAAAGCTATGCTAAACAACTAAAATTTTCTCATTTTCGAGGTGTGTTTATGCGAAACCAATTACCCCCACGACCCTGGAAACAGGAATGTGCTGTTGTCAATTTGAATGATCACCGAGGACCAGGAACGCATTATGTAGCTTATGTCAAAGAGGGATCCATCGTATGGTACTTTGACAGTTTTGGGAATTTTCCCCCGCCCATGGAACTAGGGACCTATTTTGGAAACAGGATCAAGATATATTATAATGTGAAACGTGAGCAAACGTTTAACAGCCAACAGTGTGGACGTTTGTGTTTATTTCTTTTAATATAAGACACAACATTAGCAAAAACGCCACCAGTATGTCGGCAGAAAGTAAAACGTTTACACTGCATGGACGTGGACCTGAAGTCAGCCTAGACTTTTACCCGCCTATCGAATTGAGTGAAAAACCCTATGGTTTAGGACTTGTTTCTCTTGAAACGTACAATTGAATATACAACATACGAGAAAATGTGAACAACAAGTTTTACTATGATGATTCTGTGCTCACCCTGAACTCTGGTGGCTACACGATCAATGATATTTATGAACACATGTATGTGGTGTTGATCAATGAATATGGTTTAAAGTCATTTCTCGATGGAACGCGCAAGTTTGAACTTGTAGGCAATACCAACACTCATCGCTGCAGTATTTTCTCCACATTCAACATCGACTTTAAAACACACCCCGATTCCATTGGTCCATTACTAGGATTTAAACCACGTGTGTTGGAGCCCAACAAAAAACATGAATCAGACCATGAAGTGAAATTCATTGAGGACCATCATGTGTCGGTGACGTGTAATATTATTAGCCAAGTGTACACTAATCAGGAACCATGGCATTCGCTTTATGACTTTATTGTGACATAACCCAATGGCTATATTATTCGTGAAAACCCTCCAGTGGTGCTTTTTCATTCTGTGGCTGTCGATAGTATTAGTAATATAACATTAAGACTGATCAATAGAGAGCAACAACTCATTGATCTAGATTCTACCACACCAGTGACTTACAAGTTGGTGCTAAAGCCACTATGAAGTTTGTGTATAAAGCAACAACGCCGTCTAGGAATGGTGTTAGTTGTTTGCCACGTGAATACACGTTAACATCTCAAGACAAGCAAATTTACAGCATTTGGGCTACCACGTCAACCCCCATGATGAATTCTAACCTAGAGGTAGCGAACCGCATCGAGGAGCAACCAGGAGTGGTAAGAATTGATCTCCATTCCTATCAAGCTCAAACACCTGGACTCAATAACAATGATGAAATTCAATTTGTTATCAACAACCAAGATATGTACACCCTACCGCATGACAGTGTCATTCAGATTGAAGGTCGACTCACCAAAGCCGATGGCTCTACACCCACCACATCCAAGTTGGCCAACCATGGTTTGGCCTTTCTCTTTTCTGAGGTGCGGTATGTCATTAACGATATCGTGGTGGATAGCACTTGAAATGTGGGCATTTCCAGTGTCATGAAACTATACCCCTCTTATAGCGAGGAAGAAGGTAAAACACTTTGCATGGTAGGTTGGTGCCCTGACTCGACCAATGACTGGATGGTAAACACCGATGGGACCTTTACTGGATGTTTACCTCTTAAACCGATTTTTGGCTGTGCCGAAGATCACCAAGGCATTGTGGTCAACGCAAGGCAAGTGCTTTATCTAGTGAGAGACAGGAGTGATAATAATGCACTCAAGGGAGCCGACAATGCCCCCATAGATTCAAAAATTCAACTACAACGCTTGCTATGGAAAGTGCCCCATGTGACCCTTGACGATAGCAAAAAACTGTACATACTCAAAATGGTAATGAGAGATATGCCTCTACCCATGGAATTTAGAAGCTGGGCACTCCATGAGTATCCGCTATTGCCCACCACCAACACACACAGTTGGTCTGTAAAAACAGCTCGCTATACAGAGAGACCTCTCTACCTGATCGTGGGTTTTCAAACGAATCGCAAGTATCAACAAACCAAAGATGCCACGCAATTTGATCACCTGCAATTGAGAAATGCACGTCTTTTCCTCAACGGAGCTGTGTTTCCCTATGAAGGACTGGATTTGGATTTTTCAAAAAATAAGTTTGGCCCCCTGTACGACTTGTTTTCTAAATTTCGATGGTCGTATTATCAAAAAGAGAACGGCCCCATGCTGCTACCCCAAGCGTTTAAGGCAAGAGCACCACTGATTGTCTTTGACTGTTCTTACCTGGAAGAGTCTGTCAAGCCATCCAATATCGACATTCGACTAGATTTTGAAACGCATGACAATGTACCAGCCCATACGACGGCCTACTGTTTGATTATTCATCACAAACAAGTCAACTATTATCCACTGTCCCACCAAGTGACGAGTGTATAAATAACAGGTCAACCCACGTCAAGCCGCTCAGTCATGTCTTGCTTTAAAGCCTCAAAGACGTTACATCCATGAATTTAAACTCTGAGGAACAACGTTTCAAGACTTTTGCAACATGGCCAGTGCCTTTCATAAGCCCTCAAGGCTTGGCGGCCGCTGGATTCTACTATTTAAAAACAAGAGATGAAGTGAAATGTGCCTTTTGTCCCATCATCATAGACCAATGGCAGGAGGGCGATGAACCCATGCAGGAACATCAGCGCTGGTCACCCGCCTGCTCCTACCTGTGTAGAATGGAAGTGGGAAATATACCCTGTCATTCAAGCTATCCCTCACTTGTGTCTCTGAGTGATGAACAAAAAACTAGTTACGATACATGTGGACCGTATGGTGTCCATGGTGCTTCGGTGAGCTGCTCACCATCAAAAACGCTTAGTTTAGAGACATTGGGACATCATCGGTGTTATGGACGTTACAAACACAAGAGACTATATTGTTGTATCAGTTGGTATCGTCCTTATCCCAAAATGACAAAAGCCTGTAAGACGTGTTATGATAATAAAGTGATGTAATTCTTAAATTCTTATTTTTGTCATGTCCCTCTGTCCTACCCTAAACTCATTTTCTTTCAAACTAGCATGGCAGGTAAGTCCATGTCATGACTACACCTTAGTCATTGATTGCCAGTCAGTCGTCAGTTGAACTTGGTCCAGGCAAATGCCAACATGTTGCGCACACTCATTGTGGATTGCCAAGGGTTTAAAATTGGTGACAACAAATTTATATTTAAACAAGTGGCCATTATCGATTGTACCACGTTTTGGATATCGCAAGCTACGAACTTGCTATTTAAACCGCCCCATGCTTTTGATTTGTTGTGTGAAAAAGATCGTAAACAAACCCAGTGGATTGAAAATCATAGGCAATTAGACTGGAATCAGGGAAGCATTTCCTATAAATATTTGGACGTGGTCATGAAAGCACACTTGTCTTCGGCCAATTTGGTATTTGTGAAAGGTAATGAAAAACGTCAATGATTGCAACCATTTTTGGCGTCTTACTGTCAATGTATCGACCTCATGGAGTTGGGCAGCCCCTCCCTGCAAACGCTCATGGATACTTGTTCCTGTGGCAACATTACCCATACAGCCCTATCACATGCGTGGCATCTCTTTCATTGGTTAACCAACCATGCCTGCTGGGAGTTGTTGAACAAAATTTTAACTCAAGATTTACCTGTGAATGACGCCAGTGAGATTTCTACAAGCGACGTGTAAACATCTACAGCACGTGATACCATGGAGAAAGGCAATGCTACGGACAAAGCCTTCGGCAAGTTCTTTGTGTGCAAAAAGAAACTAGACAGTTTTACCAAAGAGGAACTCTTGGCGCTGCCCAAGTCGTTCATTTATTATGTGGCCGCCAACGCGGTGAAAGAAATTTGGCAACATGTACCAAAATCATGGACACAAGACCCTGTGTTGAGTGAATTGCAACCCTGTACGGATTACGATCACCATAAGCAAGTGGCCATGGCAAAAATACCGTATATGCGTCAGTGCGCGACTTGTCAGCTAGTGAAACTGTATCACGGTCATAAAAGTCCGTGTAAAGACTTTGTTGAATCATTCCAAGGGTGTCATGGCGAGAAAAAGCAACAACAACAACAACAACAACAACAACAACAACAACAACAACAACAACAACAAACACAAACATCGTCCACAGAGGAGGAGGAAGACCAAACCTTTTTACCATCAATGGAAAAGGATATGCCAGACCTGTACTGGCAATGGCGTCATTGACAAAGTGATTCAATACTTACCTTTCGAAATCCATCTTCCAGGTTATCGTGTTTGTGGCCCTGGAACTCGTCTTGAAAAACGTTTGCAGCGTAGTGATGTACCCATTAATCTTTTGGATCAAGCATGCAAAGAACATGACCTTTCTTATCGCCATAGTCATCCTGGTTTAAGACATGTGGCCGATAAATTGTTATTGAAAAAGCTAAACAACGTTTTACATCCTGTGATGCCTCAGTGGGTGAAAGGATGGCAGCCCTGATTGTCATGTGTGCTATGAAAGGAAAGTTGATGATGCAAGGACATAAACATTGAGGAATGGAGGAGTGAGGAATTGGGATTTGTTTGTATTCTCTTTCTATTGTCAATTCACTATGACTATGAAATAAAAACAAAGGTTTACCAGAGCACGATGTTTTTATTTTTTTATTTTTTGAAATTATGATGTTGATGGCTGAATTTTCATTTTCACATTTCACACATGATGAATTCACACACTGCCATTTGTCATTTTGCAATTTACAGTATTAAAAAATGTTCGCTTCAAGTTTAACGTTTTTGATGATAAGAATTTTTCCATTTTGCTGATGACACTTTTTAAACAATGTCCGTTTGAAGTTTTTGAATTTTCATATTTCACACATGGCCATTTCCAGTTTTTTAAAATGTCCGTTTTAAGTTTTGTTGTTTTTGGTGATATGGAAACATAGATTTTCCATTTTGCTGTTTTGACATTTTTCCATATGGTGTATGTTGAAAGTTGAGATTTGACAATGATGTTGATGCAAGTGCATGACCATGGCGATGCTGCAGTGAGTTTATGGGATTGCGGAACCGTCAAGGTCTACGACTACTGCAGGTAAGACTGTTTTTACAAAAATAATGTCTATTTTCTGCCACATTTCAAAGAAAACAAAACTATTGAAAACAAAATGTGTATATAAGTGACCATTTACCCCCCTCCCACCCACCCTACCTCACCGTGTTTGCTCTGGTCATACATAAACACCAGCTTTCTCTCTCTCTCTACTCATACATTCACACATGTCTTTGGGGACAAACACAACCACTTTATTTATACCCAAAAGCACATTCTCGACATGCACACTCATCCCAAAAGAACTTTTTAGTTTACCATTTATAATTTACAGTACAAAAAATAATTAAATACTAGTTATTAAAGTTACTAAAAAATACTATTACTCATTAAATATTTACAAAAAAACTACAACTTTGTACAGCTTTAAAAGAATCAAACTATTTACCAGTCAATTTTTTTAAAAAAAATAAGGTTGCATAGAACATTTTTTTAAAGAGCAAAAGGTCCAAGTGGGTTGCCACTATTTACAAAATCTACTATTTACAATGGCAGAAACCAATATTTTCAAAATACTAAATCTAGAAGTTACATAAAGCTATGTCCCATAAACGATTAAACAATGAAATCACACCTCCTCCTCCTTGCGATCATAACCCCAGGGCAGGCTGGTGAGCAGATCATCAGCCCACACACGTTTGTTATCCATGGAGGCGAGGGTGCGTTTTCTCTGTTCCACAAGATACAAATGATGGTTGCTGGATTGTATCCTGCACTGTGTATGAGACATAGCTTTGCCCGTGCGTAAAACCACTAGATAGTCATCAACACGTAGCGATTTTACCACTGCCCTACCTACACCTTTGGCTCTTTTGACTTCCTTACAGTCTAGTGTGCGGTAAGCATACATTTTTGAGGCCAAACCTACGAATTCCGTCATAATGGAATCACCGCATTCATCTTTTAAAACGCCCATTACCTTCTTGTTTTTATGGGCAGCTGAAACACGTTGTCAGCGCTATAGCAAGAGGTGTCGAACCAGTCACTATGCTGCCTCATGACGTCATAGGGGTTGCAGTGGCGAATGTGGTAAATTAATGAGTCCGTGTCCATATACAAAAGAGAGACGTCCTCAAAATGGCGTTTGGCAAACTCATAGTGGAATCGATACATGACCGATTTAGAAAAGTCTAAAATGACTTGGCCCAAGTAAATGGGTTTATCCTTGGTCACGCTGGTCTTAGTCATTTCAATAGTGGCTAAATCCTCATCGATAATGATGATCGATTTAAAATTTGGCTTGGCAATATACCGCCGGGCACCCTACTGCCCCTCCCAGACATTGACCAATTTAATGTCACGGTATTTGCGGACATTCTCCATGGACTTGCCATAGATGCAGTTGTTCATTAATTTAAAAAAATTAATTTCAAACTGCTGTGTTGCCATTTGTCGGTGCTCTGTGTTGAGTCGCATGTATGGCTCAAGCCATGCTTTTTGAGCAAAAGAAATACCCCTGTGGATTTTCTTCAACACCAAGCCTTGGGCGAGGCATTGCACCAACATTTGGATATGTAGCACATTCCATTTTTTGTTGTAAAGTGTGCCCATGAGTTTTTCAATTTTCACCTTACTGTCAGGGGGAACCATTTGCTCAAGGCAGAATGGGAAATCGGCATATTCATCATACAAGGATGAGGGATATTCAATATCGACTTCTAGCACATATCCACGGCCTGTTTCTTGGCTAGCCATGTTCACATCACATTCTGACACTTGTTTGTCTGTCAGCCAAGCAAACTTCCCATAGGGCAAAGGCTGACTCATGGCGTAACCGTACAAATTATCCACGTCATAGTACATTAAGTATGATTCTGGTTTGTCTGGTGCATAATCAGGCATGTAGACATTGTTCGCTTCGGCATGGCGCTGGTTAAGTGACACAAAGCCGCCACGAATGCCCTTTTCAAAAAATAGAACCATGTCTACAACAGTGAGTAAATCCAATTCCACTTGAGTGTATTTTAAAGTGGCATCAAACGAGAGCCCAGGACTTGTATAATAGTGAGCCGGGTCAAGACCGTAAATGTGTTGACACAACTCACGAAATTTTTGAAATACATCGATGAGCAGCAATACATCCAGTTTTAGGTAATGCAAAAAATATTCACTTAGCGTGTTCATGCCAAACACTCGCCAAACTTCATATGCATGTGCATAGTCTTCATCGGAAACGGTACTGCGTGTTAGTTTTGAGTAACATTTCTCTTGTGGTGGGAGTTTTCTTTGCTTTAACACGTCCCAGCTGTTGCAGAAATCATACGGGAATATACCTTTCCGAATGCACAATTGAAATTTCTCAAGATCATTAAAATGCATTCTAGTATTTCTTAATTCCTCCTCATTCAAGCCATTCACAAGGCTGTCTAGCGAGGATGCCATAAACTTAAAGGAATCCAAAAATCGAAAGTTTAAGTCGCTCAACCTCCATATCAGGGCTGTAAAACGCTCATGGCGTTGGGGAATAATGGTAAACGAGCCCTTGTTGACATGACCCAATTCACAAATCAAAAACTGAATGTCATAATTTGCCAGATTGTGGAAAAAGACACTGATGATACGAGGAGCTGGAAAGTTCAAGTTGCATTTACTGTGCGCAGCTCCACGAAACTCCCCCGTAAAGTGCGAGTGGTCTCTGTCTTTTTCCTATCCACTTAAAATAGGCTTTTCGCAAATATGACATGTCGTGGCATGCTCATACTGCCCCTGCTGTTCTGGAGATAGGCTCATGGGTACTGGGTGGTCCAGATATTCCTGTACATCATGAGCCAACTCGACAAGTTCATCCAAAAACCATCTGGCACAATCTGGCCCCTCAGGGTATTTGTAAACGGATTGTGTGGGATCATAGGCACACACCACATTAAATCCTATAGCAAAGGGCTCATGTTTTTGAATGGGTGTGGTTGAGCTAATGGTGGGATCTGGTTCACATCCCGCCATGGGTGTGGTGAGAGCTTCGAAATCTGCATTTACCACATAGGGGACAGTGTCACGCTTATGAATGTCCTTAAACTTTAACACAGCCTTATCCCCTTGTGGCAATACCAGTCTCACCGCTTCCTGAGAAACGCAATCTACCCTATGACGTTCCAAGAGCGTAGGGGTTTTAAAATATTGCAGACAACGATCACAAATATGTTTTGGATGCTTGTCCTTAGACATTTGACTGCTTAGCAATCTACTCAAGCTTTTAATCAGGCAATAGTGATTCACTTCTCCGTAAGACAGATATAAAAGATGAATGTGGTGTCGTTTCGGTTCTTTTGTGGCATAAAGAGGACCCACAATCTCATCACCATCAAGGCCATACACCATGAACGAAAAGTCCTGGTTATCTTGTTCAAACCTATGGATCTCGGTTAAGTCCATAGGGAACGACACTCGAGTTAAATTTAAAGTTTGTTTCAATTCATCAAACTTGGCCTTGTACTTTGCTGGTCTGTTAACATGGCGATCTTGAGCTGGCTGCAAATACGCAGCCACAGCCCACAGAAATCATTCATCATCAAAATTTTCAATATTCACCACAGCCTTTTTCGAAGCTATTGCTGGCGGTATTTTAATATAGCTAGACCCAGCATTTAACGGGTTGAAATGACAAATGTTGATTTGTAGATGGTGAATTTTGTCTAAGGCGAGGCCACTCGATCCTTGTTGCAGTTTATCAAATTTTGATAACAAGGCATTCACCACATGGCTTTGATACCACTCGTTCAGATTATCGTCTATCAAAAGCTCTTGCATTTTACTGCAAATATAAAATGTCTCTTTATGCTCTACGTCCTTCTTTTTATATATGAAATCGCACACAAGTTCTGTATTCACCTTTAAAGCCGTATGCAACCTTTGCACTGTACAAATTTCAATTTTAAAAAATTCAAAACAAGATTCTAAAAATTATTTGGGAATCAAACTTTTTCTAACATTGACCACACGACCAGAGCACACACTCGATTTGAAACAACTGTTTAGTGGTTCCCAAGTTAACGTATCCGCAGCTGTAAAAGACATTATTTTGAAAGAACACTCTCACCTGAGTTTTCAGCTGTAGACTGCTTGACAATGGTTCCACTCTAAAGACACTTGGTTTTCAGCTAAAGCAGTAGAGTTTTATTCTCCAAATATCTAAAAGAAATAAAATAAACCACCATAAGTATATCAATTCCATATAGTTTATGCATTTCATAAACAAAACAAGGTCAAACAGGTTATATACATAGAAAAACAAATCTCACCTTGACATGTACTGCTTTGCTTTATTCCTGTCTCGTGGGCTAGTGTGGAAATGGTTTCCTTCTCTAGCTGTCTGTCTTCCTCTCTTTTTCAATCTCTTTCCCACAGACACACAACAGGTAGGCTACACGTTATCTACAAACAAATAAGTAAACATTTAATTATAACTTTTACAATCAATAAATAATTGCATGTAAATATATATAAATCAATAAATGTATAAATGAATAAATATATACCTACCTCACAACAAGGATAAGTATTTTCCACCAACACCAAAACTGTTAAACAAGACCAGGGGTTCACGCAACGCAATGTGTTCAAAGGTAGTCACATAAGTGAGCGTGGAAATGATAACGACATGTCTTTATATATGCTACGTTGCATGTATAACCACTTTTCCCACGCTTTGAACATTCTCTTATCGTGCACGTGGACAGCTAACGTCCCAGGTGAACACCTGTGCCAGGTCAAATTTCACCTGAACTTGCATTTTGTCACGTACGAAGCAAAAACAGGATGTAACTTGTTTAGCGTACATGTGGTTTCGCACGTGTGTGCATGCATTTCGCACTCCCCTGCCACCACGGTTGTCAGATTATCTCACTTTCAAGCGTCCTCCGCGTCTTTGTCATTTTCCATTGCACCTGTTGTCAAGTCAGATCAGCGCATTCCAATAAGCTCAAATGATATTCGCCTCCTTCTCTTCTGCTCCTTGGCAAGTTTGTTTTCTGTACTCGCTTCGACCAACATAGAACCAAGTTCTCATTATAGGTTACACGTTAAAGATCCCCTTCGGGGGTAAAATGTGTGAAAAAAACGAACCCTCGCTCTGTCATAAACCGACCCACCGAAATAGCGATTGTTCTATTAAGCATGGTCCTAGTGGTCAGTGACAGGTTTGTTGAAACACACACCCAGCAGTATCGTCTCTCTCAACAACCACGCTTCATGAACATTATAAACAGGTAAAGGAAAAAAAGTTTTTTGTACATGTATGGCGTTAGGCCCTATGTGAATTATTTTTTGGAAAACATATCTACCACATTGGAAAGGGGGCGTTAGCCTTAGTCCTAGGACACCTCGAACACGTTTCTAGCATTATTGGTTCGTGAGAAATCAGCAAAAATCACAAAAAACACTTGTTTACCCCAAAATCGAGTTTCCAATTTTTTAAATATAACGAGTGGTCCATAGCAAAGAGGACGTCACCCCAAGTCCTTGGACCCGTCGTACACGCCTCTAGCATGATTGGTTCGCGAGATATAGCAAAAAGTTTAAAATCACGGTTCTACCCCAAAACATTCTGTTTCCCTCATTCTCAAACACTTTAACCTACTACCAAAATAAAGAGGGTTTCGAGACAAGCCATTTGACACGTCATAGGACCAAATCCGACCATGCATTCGTGAGATATCGGAAAAAGTCTAAAATCATGGTTTTTACCCCCAAAAAGCCTGTTTCCCTCATTCTCAAAACTTTAACCTATTAATAACATATATAGGGCTTCGAGACAAGCGATTTGACACGTCACACGTCCAAATCCGACCTTGCGTTCGAGAGATATCGGCAAACTTCGTAGGAATGTAGGCGACTATCTGGTTCTCTCCTCACCACCAAAACCCCTTCTTATAAATCATTTTTTCAAAGAGCTCGCCCTCTTACAAAAATCCCAAGTGCGCATGCGTAAAATACAAAAACAAAAATGTTGATTCATAGCGGCATCCAGCCAAACGCATGCGCTATATGAGCAACAAAGTTTAAGTTCATTTTAGCAGCGCACCTTATACATGTCGCATTTAAAAAGAGACTTTCACTAAAAAATTACAATTTCACCCCCTAATAGGGGTAGGTTTTATTTAGGGGTTGAAATGAGTGGTCCATTGGAAAGAGGGCGCCAACCCGAGTCCAACGACACCTCATTTGTCAAAATCGGACCATGGGTTGGCCAGATATTAATGATTTAACATGGACGCCGCCCGAGCAACGCCGGGTGGGTTAGAAGCACCATCACTCCCCTACTGCTATAACTTTTGATAATTTGCAGAATGTAAGTGAAGAGAGAAGTAAGCCAACATATACAATACAGGCCCATGTTCTTAATAAATTCATTATAGATGTTGTCCGGACCAGCAGCCTTACCGATTTTCAGTTGTTTAATTTCACTTTCTACTTCCGTTGTTGAGAAGGGCCTGGAGAGCGTCTCGTTTTTCGGGGCACTGCGCTTGAGTTTAGAGAGGTTACATTTGACAATTCTGGTATGGTTCTTGTCCCTCTTTGTCCTTGTGAGGTCCATGATCCTGTTGGCGATAATATCAGGATTCAGTTTAGGAGGTGGCTTTTTAGGGTGTTGTTTGCCAGTTAGCCCATATAAGATTCTCCATCTGGTAATGCGGTTAGACTTCGGTGTATGTTACTTAATTTTTTCATGAAATTATTTCATATGTGTCAGTACGATAATGTGTGATTAAGTGTAAATAAATATTTTCTTTTCTTTCTTTGGCTTTTCCCAATTAATTGGGATCGCCGGAGCCAACCAGGCTAATTTTGGATTTGGCCAGGGATTTAGGACGGGATGCCCTCCTTGATGCCACGTGATTTTTCAGGTGAAAATTCCACCTCTCTATCACGCGGTGAAAGACGAGCAGCTGAGCCACTGCACATCACGCTCCCCAAATAAATAAATAAATAAATAAATAAATAAATAAATGAATGATTGAATGAATGAATGAATGAATGAATGCATGAATGAATGAATAAATAAAAAATAAAAATGGATGAATGAATGAATGAATGAATAGCCTAAATAAATAAATAAATAAATAAATAAAAAAAACAGATGGTGCTTATATGTTTTATAATGTCCTATTGATGCCCTCTTGAAACTAATGTTTGTTTAGAAAACAGTCTGATGTTAACTACCCAGCTAGTATATCATTATAAGCGTTGATTGATGATGTTATACTTGTACTCAGTGACAACTTTACACAGTTCGTTGGCAGCTCTACAGAGTTATGTGACAGCTTTAATAGCGAACAGGCTTAAACTATCGTTAGGAGCTCCAGCCAACAAATATTCTTAATATACTGAACGCCAGAGTGAACTAGAATCCAAGTTTATAAATCTCTGTTCAGCAATGAAATACAGATAGTGCCTACTGTATTGGCTGTAATACCACACACCACCAACAAAAGGTTTGCTCCACCTGGTGTTCCGTATTTCTAGGTTGCACACGACCCCTGTATACAGGGTGTTTCTCAGATAAGTACAAATATTTTCTCTGCTGGGTGTTGGTATGCCTTGAATACATATTATGACGTGAAAATAAAGTCTTCTTTCAAACATAAAGATAGTTTATTGAAAACCCCATGTTTGTAGCTCAGGTAGTATTTAATGATGAATAACTTAGGGCTATGTTAACACCAGTGGCGTAACTACGGAGGAGGATCAATCCTCTCCCCCCATCCACCGAAAGCGGAAAAATAAAAATTATGAAATTTGTTGTTGTATATAATCTTATATCTTATATAAGTTATATATAAAAAGGAATGTCTGTCTGTTCGTCTTTTATGCGTTCATAAACCATTCATCCGATTGCGATCAAATTTTGGTGAGTTGTTGTGCACAATCCCGGAAAAGTTATAGGCGTAGTAAATCCAATTTACAATAGATGGCGCGTGAGTAGCTTCAACAAAATTGCGTGCGTTTGTTTCAAGGAAGTCCCACATGCGTTCATATACCATTCACCCATTTGCGATGAAACTTGGGTGAGATGTTCTGTACACTTCAGGTAAGTTTTCTGGCTTAGTAAATCCACTTAACAATAGGTAGCGCACGAGTAGATTCAACAAATGAGCGACGACGGGCGAAGCGTTTCAGCAAAGTCCTGCATGCGTTCACATACCATTCGTCAGATACCGATGAAACTTGGGTGAGAGGTTGTGTACACTACAGGTAAGGTTTCTGGCTTAGTAAATCCATGTTATAATAGGTAGCGCACGAGTAGATTCAACAAATGAGCGACGACGCGCGAAGCGTTTCAACAAAGACCCGTATGCGTTCATATACTATTCGTCTGATAGCGATGAAACTTGGGTGAGATGTTGTGTACACTTCAGGGAAAATTTCAGGGTTAGTAAATCCACTTTTCAATAGGTATCGCACATTTTACTATAGTTTAGAAGTGGTTAACGGAAAAAGGAAAAAAAAAATATTGGGAATCCAAAAGCACTTCAACAAACAAAGTTACAACGCCAACACTTTCTTTGATTGGCATTGCAACGCATGCCGGGTACAGCTAGTATTTAATAAAACCAAATGATCGGACTGATGACGAAAGATTGAATTAATTATGTTATGGTGTTTGAAGCCATTTTCAGTGTTGCCTTAGTGAACGAAAGTTTGATGCTTTTCAGTCGGTATACACGAGTTTTTTCAGGATTTTCAGGATTGGGGAATAACCCATCTCTTTTGGGAAAAACTCGTGTTGACGGACTGAAAAGCATCAAACTTTGGTTTTGATTGAATTAAGTATATAAGTACTTACTAATTTTAAAGCATTTATTTCACTCGTGTAATTTTTTAGCGTTACCCTAACTTAAGACTTACTGAAAAATGAAAATCCACAGCCTGCTTCCAGTCTCCGACCGGGTCAGGAATGGTATGAATGAAGCCCCCATCTAGCGGCGAGGATATGAACTGTGCCGGCTGCCGAGGCCTGACGCCCTCCTCTGGGGCAATGATTAAATGAATGACAGATGAAATGAATTGATAGTGGAGAGTGTTGCTGGAATGAAATGTTGACAGGGAAAACCGGAGTACCCGGAGAAAAACCTGTCTGCCTCCGTTTTGTCCAGCACAGATCTCACATGGAGTGACCGGGATTTGAACCACGGACCCAGCGGTGAGAGGCCGGCGTGCTGCCGCCTAAGCCACGGAGGCTACAACTTAAGACTTACTGAATGAGCAAAATGGTCAGCTGTTCAGTTAGCCAGAGAGATTGCTGAGGCACTATCTTTCCTCACCCCTTTCCAAAAATACTTCACTTGATAGTTACCATTCTGATAGTATCCGAGTGCGAGTGTCATTGTGGAAAGCGAATAATATTGTGTTAAGTTGTAGGCTATTGCTGTTTAAGTTAAACTTATTTTAGGAAATGTAATTTATTAATATTATAAGGTGCGTTTAAAAAGTAACGAGCCGGAGGCTGGAATGCGCAAACCGGTGACGACATCGGCTAATCGTGGCATGTGTAACGAGGTGTGGTTCCGACCAGGGCGTGGAAGGTCACAGCCCATCGCTAGAGGGCATGCGTGCTCGTCACGTGACGATACAAAGTGAGCAGCAGCATGCATCAATCGTCCAACGCTGCCAGTCGTATTGCAAACAGTGACATGGAGGCGTCAACCGAAGAGCAAAGAGGTGTTGTTCGGTTTCTGACAGCGGAAGGAGTAGGGGGAACAGACATTCATCGCCGAATGTCACAAGTGTACGGCGAACACTGCATGCCACTTGCAAGAGTCAAGGCGGGGCATAAGCGCTTCAGGAAAGGACGGGTGTCGTTAGCCGATGATGTCCGGTCTGCGGCACCCCCTGCATTACCGATGACAATTTCCAGCTGATTGATGCACTCATTACCCAGGACAGCCGAGTGATAGTGAACGCCATAGCCGCCGTGGTCGCTCCACGACAATGCACGACCTCATACGGCCAACACAGTCGCGGCACTCCTGCAGACATTCAAATGGGAGGTTCTCGGCCTCCCTCCATACAGTCCAGACCTCTCTCCCTGTGATTACGCCATGTTTGGTCCCCTGAAAAGGGCTCTGCGGGGCCAACGATTCACCTCGGACGCCGACGTCCAGCTGTACGTGCGGAACTGGTTCACATCGCAGCCCAGGGAATTTTATGAGACAGCCATTCACCGCCTCGTGCCACAGTGGGACAAGTGCCTCAACAGCCAGGGCCAATACTTCTAACATACAGGTACTGATTTCTGAAATTATGCCTCCGGCTCGTTACTTCTTGAACGCACCTTATATACAATGACGGGGAATACAAAGGGCAAGATGAATTTGTCATTGGACATTATAATTTAATATGAACAAAATTGCTAATTTTTGAGCAGTTGCATATTGTTAGGTGCAAATATAACGTATCAAATGCTACTGAAATATAACAGAAATAAAAATAGATAGGAGGTTTTGAAACATCGGGATCATATATTTGGTTTCATTGATTATGTATCATTTTTAGGGACCGGACGTTTATGCACTAAAAGCGATTACAATATGCATGCAATTATGCTCTAAAAGTGTATAAAATATGCACCTAACAATTAGCCGATCTTGTTTACTCTTCTTTCCCCTCTTTGCCGTAATATGTACAGTCGTTTTTGCTTGTTGTTCAAGTTGAAATTTCTTTTCACATTTCACTTACTTCCAGCATACTTGACAAAGGACGACAACATAATCCCCCTTCCGTCCAATCTTAAATTGACTGTGAATTTGGGGGAACGAACAGTTCACAGGCGAAATGAGAGTTGCACTCCCAGGGAATGGCGAGGTGAATGAAACTCAAATCTCCCTTCCGTCCAATCTTAACTTGACTGAGTTTCACAGGCGAAATGAAGAAAACCGAGTTGCACTTCCAGGGCAACTCCAAACACAACCACCCTTCTCAGAAGACTTAAATCAACACGACTCAACGGTTTGCTGCTGGCTGTATCTGGAGCAATAAGTTCGCCCGCTAGCTAGGCTGTAACAGGGATGATAGACTCGCCCTTAGCTAGCTCGTAAACTGTCGCCTCAGTAGTTGAATGGGCATGGTTGGAATAAATTAAAACGTAAAATCACTTATAGTGGGTGATGTATTGAAGATAGACATATGCTCTCGCGGACTTTTTTGTAGAACTTTTCATGCTGAACTATTCTTACACTCATAGTATTTAGATATTTTTAACAGTTTGCCTAGGGTAAGCTTACAAAGCGTTCGGACGCCAGTATTTTTTTCGACTTTTCCACTGAAATCGTTACTGCTCGGCTTCCTTTGATCATAAATAAATGATCTTCCAGAGAAATCATCCTCGAGATATCCTTTACAGAATGGTGAATACCGCATAAAAATCCATCCAGTGGTTCTCGAGTCTACCCGTAACATCCAAGAATCAGGGAATTTGTTTTATAATAAGTAGAGATTTCAAATGTATATGATAAAATATGCTGTTATGTTTAGAATATGCAATACAGTGAAAATGAAAATCCACAGCCTGTTTCCAGTCTCCGACCGGGTCAGGAATGGAATGAATGAAGCCCCCATCTAGCGGCGAGGATATGGACTGTGCCGGCTGCCGAGGCCTGACGCACTCCTCTGGGGCAATGATTAAATGAATGACAGATGAAATGAAATGATAGTGGAGAGTGTTGCAGGAATGAAATGTTGACAGGGAAAACCGGAGTACCCGGAGAAAAACCCGTCTGCCTCCGTTTTGTCCAGCACAGATCTCACATGGAGTGACCGGGATTTGAACCACGGACCCAGCGGTGAGAGGCCGGCGTGCTGCCGCCTAAGCCACGGAGGCTTATGCAATACAGTAAATCCAATAAATCCACAAAATATTCAAGTGCATATGTATTTTCAAAAAATCTGGTCCCTACTCATTATTTTCGAAACCTCTCCCCCCCCCCCCCCCACACACACACAAAATGTAATTTTGGCTCATCTCATCCTCCTCCAGAAGAAAACCTAAGTTACGCCACTGGTTGACATCTTTTTTCTTTTTTTTTTCTTCTTTCTTAGTCGTTTACCCTCCAGGTTGGTGGAACCCACGGACTCAGCGAGGGAACTCACTACTACCGCCTCTATGGGCAGTGTCCTAGAGCTGGGAACATCTAATCGGACGGGATACAACTGGTGAGGTGTGATTGGTACCTCGCCCAGGCGGCCTCACCTGCAAAGCGAACAGGGGCCTCATGAGGGAAGGTAATGGAAGGTCAGGATGGATAGGCAAGGAAGAGGGAAGGAGGCGTCCGTGGCCTTGAAGAAGTCCCCGTTTACCCGGATAGTAGGCTGTCAGATATCCGCCCCCTCAATCGGATTGCCAATAATCAACCGCACCGGCTCAGCTACACCAATGAAAATGGCACTGACAGATACTACCGAGATTTAAGCACAGAAGTTAACAAGAAATTATTGTGGAACACACCAAAATAGACGGGGGTCCATACTTACCTTTACTTACCTCTTATAAATATCTCGGGGATTGGGTTGACAACAGGATCTCTAAAGTATGCTCCCACAATAACCTTCACTATGACAATTAAAAATGAACCAGAACGAAGGCAAGAACTTTGAACTGTACAAAAGCTTTATTTCAAATAAAGGGTATGACTTTAACAACTCAACAAAATAAATGTGGCTATCAGTAGCCCATGTCAATCTGACTATGTCCTCCTATAGGACTTGCAAAGTTAGCATACAACATGTTAGCTCCCACGAGCTCAAAATAACGTAATATTCATAACACACTTGGACTGGAAAAAGGAAGTCAGGACGAGACACATTTATAGAGCATTTGTTTTCTTTTAATAAACATGACACTTGTATTTATAGGCGCAAGGCCACAATGCAGACGACCTCGTCCGCTGATAACCAGTTGTCTGGCCAGCTGCCATCTACCCTTCAACCTGACGTACACCTGTCAAATGGGCTCTCTTGTCAAGCCACGTTGCGTAAGAATCCAGCACTCTCTCAAAAGTTTTAAATGTCCGCAAGACATCACAAATATTGTTACGCAAATCTTTCAAATGCTTTACTCACATACCACTGGATTATTCTGACAATCCCTAAACTTGTTTAATTAGCATCCAAACGTTTAATAAGCATTGTTTAGAGAATAAAACAAACTCTTAAATGTTTATAACAAAACTCATAAATGTTTATAACAATTAGAAATTGTTTATAATATAGTTAAAGACAAAAAGAATTTTAAACACGCCTCTAACATTACTTCCGTTCCACATTATTGTCAAAGATATTTACATCATTATTTACAATATTAACATTTAAATTATTCAAATTATTAATTTGAGAAATACATTAACCACATGTTCATCCGGTTGGTAATTTCATAATCGTGTCAATATAATCGACCAATGAAGGTTAGTTATACATTTTAATGTCACAATCTGGTTTAATAAAGGTTTAATAATTATAATTATTTGTGACGGTAATCTTCATTCAAAATCTTATCTCAAATTCTTTCAATACTCTTGTTAATTATAACAGTAAATTCACTTGATTAATTTTCAAAGGACAAATACAATACACTCCAGCGGAAAATACGTCGCTTACAAAAAAAAATGCACAAAACTGCATTAAAGATAGGCCCAAAATTCATCATATATTAATATATACGGCATCAAAATCTTCCACAGAATTTACAAAAACCTCCACTAACAAATTCTTTAACATCATTAATTACTGTGGGAACCTCCTTCATTTACTTCAAGGGCATTATACATCAGCGACTTTCAACACGTTCGCTGCACTAGCGATTATACATTCATAGTTCCACTTCAAAAATTCTTATAATCATTAATAGTTTCAAAACTGTTGTCATTTAACCTTCGTGGATTTCATTCATGAATCGAAATGAAGTAAAAATTTGCCAATCACAAACAAATTTAATAGTGAATACGCTTATATACGCCTCTCTGGTCTATCAAAATTTAAGATTATCATCTTCAAAGTATTGTAGTATAAAAATACTATCATCAAACAAAGTGCGACTAAACTACAAAATAGTCGAATAGAATCCAATTAGACTGTGGAATGCAAACATTATTATTTAACTCTCTAATTGAGAAAAAACTCCTAACAAAAGTTCAAGACTTTAATGCATTCAATAATACATAATTAAAGTTCATCTTTCACAAAATTGTCTATGATGCAATGGTCGTTCATAACTGACGATAAATGTCTGTGTTGCAATCAATTTCAAATAACGACTAGTATTTCCAAGATCGTCGACAACGCAAGAGATTTTAACGCTCTAAAATCATTTAAATGTTCTTCCTTCTTGATGATGACAGAAAATTGGTCAAAGTAATTAAACTGAGGTAGAAATTACTTTAATAAAGTGACACGCTGTCTGAAATTAAATCTGCCATGAAAATCATTAACTTATAGTCAAATCGTGACTACAAAAATAAGCAAATACTGAAAAATCTAAATGTCAGTCTCAACTGATCCAAAATCATTTAACTTTGTCCATGACATAACAATGTCTTAATAAATCGTCGAAAAAGGCATAACTCATCAAGGTGTACTGAGAATAGGAATCTCAAACAAGAATATAGGGCAAAATACATGAGGACAAAAATATGGGAAAATGGTTGCTCAGATATTGCTAGAAAACTCAAATACAATAAACGTTCACGACTACCTTATCTGCCGATCGAAGTTCCAGAGGAAAATTCCCCAAAGAAGACTGCTGATGGATCCATTTCACCAAGTTAAAGCTGAGCTCCATCCTCGAAACAGGAAACAGCACCCTCAGAGAATCGAACTGCTTCCTCCTCCGGAAATTGCACTGCTCCATGAAGACGAAAGACATCCTTCCGGCAAAATTCTTCTTTGTGAGTCGGGACAACCCTGACCTCTCTTGAAAAATCCCTGAAGATCTTGTAGAAAATCGCCATGAAGTTTTTGTAATAATATCCATTGAAATATTCATATTCAGTGAGTATGAAATCGTTTCCATTTCTGTTTGATAGTATTCAGCGTTGAGCCACGAAACATGGGTGTAGATGGTTGTTAACCACATGTCCGCTTGTATGGAATAGCAATTAGCGAAGTTCCATGTTGCTATCTTACTCCAACGATGTATGTCCCAATTGCATTAAAGTCCTTTAGCCTTCCATCCTCTCTTAGGTTATGGTAATAGAAGAACAAACTGCCTTATTAAACTGCTCCATAATACTGTAGCGTTGTGTCACAAAAGCAATCAGAAGTCTCCCTGTTATACTAGCAGTGTCAGCCGTAGCGTAGGATCTGGCGATACAAAGTGCTTCTCAGGAGGCGAGAAAATCACTTTTGTCAGACGTCTAAAAGTGCTAATATCTTCTAAAATAACTCCTTGAAATTGTTCAAATTTACTACACTGCTTAATGTAGCACTGCACAATAGGATTAGCTTATAGGCGACCGCTAACTGTTCATAGCCACTCTTGTAGACGCGTTATAATGTGCGTTTTAACTTCACCTAGTTTTACTCACAGTAAACTTGCACCGCTTGTCTGCTCGAATATCGTTTAATGCGGTGGCTTCACCACACGTTATAAAGACGACTCTCTCTACTAATATCACTCGACGTCTCACCAAAACGACTATATAATCACTGAAGGTCTGACGATTTGAGATCTGACGATTGAGATATGCGATATGAGACGATTGAGACTCCTCTCTTCTGCGCAAGGCCTTTTATAAACTTCATAAGGGGCGTATCCATCCCTTCCATAGCGTGTTACTGCGTCATCGCTCGAAGTTCCAACTTCGTCAATACACGACGGATTTTCAAAATTCAAAAACTGGAAATAAATTTCACCAAAATTCCAGAACAATGCCTCTACTGCAAATGGATTTCCACAATTCTGCATTCCAAAAAGTATTAAAAATACCATAGTTTCAGCAATCTTCGTCTTCCTTCAAACAATCGTACATTGGTTCAAGCCTCCCCTCCAATAGCATAATTTCTTCCTCAGCATAATTCCACGTTTCCTGCGACTGCGTCGTAAATCTCGGATCTTTCTCGAATAAATGCTGACGTCATTGAGAATCTCAGCTCAAGTAGCCTGCTCGCATAACGTCTGCGTCATCCGTGCTTACGTCATGACTACCCACGTCATAACTATGACAGCCATAACTTTCTTTATATTTTCCAAAATAGCCACCGTGGTCTCAACATAATTCAATTTACGGGGGCAGTACTGTACCCTTTTACCTACCAATACCTGTTGAATCCCTGGATAGCAGCTGGATCGTAGAACCTGAAAATGCCCCGGCTCTAAAGACCCCCCAAGTTCTACCAACAGACACAGGGATAATAGGGCCACTCGAATACCTAACAGGATGTATTAAGACTGACCAAGGCTCAGAAAAAGAAAAGACTAGCTCAAACACAAGAATTCTTCAAGAGGAAGAAAGAATCTCAAAGGTGTGGTAAACACTAAAATACCTAGCGATGGCCCCCTTAATACACCCTTCCATCACCTCTATAAAGCATCACGCAATAATTAAAACCAAGTAGTAAAGTGATTTATTGTAAGAATAAACAAGACAGAAGAATATCAATTTCGTCGATACCACGACCAATCAAAAAAAAAATCTCATTGATTATATTGGATTATCTTCCAAAAAATATATATATATATATATTACCCATTATCACAACTAACTTTTAGCTGATTAAAATATAAGGCATATTAATAATAATGATGATCAATCCCATAGGGTAAGCATTTACAAAAAGAGAAATATTATAAGACTTGAATACATTAAATTAATTTCGGTTCCTTAACGGAAATAACATCTTATACAAAAATATCCTGGTTATAATTACTAATCCTACACGACATCTTCAGTAACTTTATATGTTCTTGTTATTGAATGAAGAAATTCATATGGCCTATTTACAGAATATAATTTACACAAAATTCCAGAATAATTTCAATTATTCTCTTCCTACTGACTTGAAGTCACGACATTCCTTTCTGTTTAATATTATTTCAATTCTTGTTTTAGGGAAATTCTGCCGAACAGTTAAGCTAAGCAAAAATTAATTGTAAAGTCGGTCTTAAATAGTTATCGGTTTCCTTTTTAAACATACATCTTATGACAAAATTGTTATATTAGTTGTACTGGAAATATTTAACCGAATATCCACTCAAGATTTCCAACAATACTGCTCGGAAAAATATTAATCTTCACACAGGCATTTTCACGATAACAGCGATAAAGTTAACAATGACCAAATATATTAACCATTCTAGGTTAAAACAACACCTCTCTGGGTTAAAACCCCAATCAATCTAATCCTGATTGGCACACCTAGCTCAATCCTCAACAAGAAAAAATCTGCTTTACAAAGCATTGCATCAATATACTTAAACACAAAGACATTACTCATAGTACATGCCTCTCTAAAGACCAATATGCACCTATAATAGGAGCCTTACTGTTATAAATCCACAATTATGCAAATCAGCTGTTTATGGTAAAAATCCTGAACTCGAAAAATATGATCCCGTAACAGATTACCAACAAAGCCCAGTGGATTTCAGAAATATTCCACCTAACTTTAAAAACTTGCCTTACATTGATTTATTACATGATCCATAATTCTTAAACGTATGACTTATAGTAAGTCGTCCCTGGGATTATCCTCGCAAATTTGGATGTCGTTCAAATACCCTCTTACTAAAGAAAAACTATTGCACTAAAGGCAATGATATCAATTTAATCCAGTGTTAACATCAAAATAAAATATAAACTGTATATAACGCTGCCCAACCACACAAACTGAGGTTGTAAAGTGGTCTATAAAAAATAAATTCAATCTCAAAATAAGATCCTCCCTGAATTTCCCGAACGCGAAAATGTCGATGGATTAGACCTACAGCATGGATCTAGGTTAGCAGCAAAGGCTAAGCGACTAATGACCCATTAGGCAATCCTTTTCGAAAATCACGCTCAGAAAACACAAGTTAAATCTGTTATTAAAAAAAAACAACTGAAGAAAATATAGTCCAAGGACTCGAAGTAACATTTAGAATAACTGGGTCCGAAAACTTCCTAATATCTTAATCAAAATACGAAAAGGAAAATTCCCCTCTAAAGAATACGATAATCCAAGCGAAAGTGCTTAAAGAACAATGCACTAGAATATGAAAACTCAACCAACGTTCTCAAAAGAAAGTTGCGTTACTATAATGTTCTTACACAAGAAAAACTGTAAATCTTCTTCCTACTTTTGCTTCTCGACAAATAAGAATGAGCATATTAGTTTAAATACTGTAAAATACTACTGAAATTATTAATTTATTCATCAAAATTACACAAAGGATGCACTCATTTTTATGAGTCAAAATCCTGGCATCATAGAAGGTCAGTTTCGAAATGGACATCGAACCTGCACTTTCTACTGAACCATTTAAACTACAAAATCAAATATGGCAAAGTGGTATTTATAAATGTCCACGCTACACTACTGTAACAAGTTGAAGTGATCAGTACCTTTGGCGAATCTAGATGAGGAAAAAAGGATATCGTTGGCCATAATCAGCTCCGGACCAACAGAAAATATGCTGGACTTCAACTGGGTTTCCATAGAACGAACCAAAGTCCTCCCAGGCTCGAACAACACCCGGTCGGTCGAAATAGTTCCAACATATCCTGGCGATATCTTCCCATACATATTCGAACACCAACGGATAGACCGCACACAGTTTATCAACTCGTCACGACGCGAAGGTGAACTCGAACCGTCACTAACAGGTTCCAATATGAGAACGCGCGTGTGAACAAGTTCACGAGGGTCGACGCGGCCCCTCTCGACACGAGAGTCGCGTGCACACTTCATGCTAAATGAAAGTTGCCTTCGACAAGTCCCCGCTGCACCCTGCTAATGCAGTATTCTTAAATCAATTTAGCCTACCATCGTAGTGGATATAAGCTTCATATTGTCCCTTCCCCTTGACACCTTGCTTGAGAATGTACTCTTTTCAAAAAGTATAATCACAGTGAAGAGTGAATCAAATCTAGACTGCATTTCCACGACGGATTATATGCAGAGTTTCGTGACACATCACGGCTGAGCTCGCGGTCGTGATTATAAAAGTATCCATCCGCATGGCCCGTTAGTTGCTGTAGACACACAGTCGCAGAGGTAAATTATTACATGTTTAAGACCATGTCTGAGCCCTATTAAACACGTTTCTACTCACGTAGAATGCTTAACGAACTAGAATACACTTTAGCACGGTCACACGTTTTTAAAACTCCCGTTAGCTGGCGATTTTGCTTTCACTGATTTCCAGCTCAACCCTCTGCGCTGTCAAGTTCTATACACATTGCGCTCTGCACGAGGTCGCCTGAGTCTCACATCTGCATCCCCCCCACTCCTTCACACGTCATGACTCGATACGAAACATATCGCAGTCGAAACGTAATCAGCAGTGAGTTAACATATCATCTTCTGTTCTTCATACTTCCTTAATAATGGCTTTCTTAATAATGGCTTTCTGCCATGGAAATATACATATAGACACATGTATCTGCTTACATAAAGCGCTAAATATGCATTAAATTGTATTAATCACTCTCAGGTGAATCGATCGATATGGTGTTAGACACAGTCAACATGGTTATTATCGATGACCTTCGGGTTTCTCGTCGGAAACACGAGCTCTGCCGATCTCTTTCTTGATAGCATGGCTTTTTCTTGCTGCAAACCAGCTGTTATGATCGACTTCAGAGGCAAGTTAGGAAGTTACAGGGTGTTCCCAAAATACTGTAACCATGTCTGTACTTAAGCCCTTTTATGAATAATGGTGCATTTTCCCTTTGATACCTTAAATAAAAGTCTCCTCAACTTTTATTTACACCATTCCAGGTAATCTCGGCATATGTAGCATTATTCAGTCAACACTCAGACTATCTTCTGCACATATCTTTTCAGGTTCTTTGCATTGAAACGACCTATCATTTCTCTTTCATTTAGGCTTACTACTTCATAACAATTATTTCCGAACGACCTAGCAATCTTATAGGGTCCGTGGAAGACATAGGAAAACTTGGTGAATTGCTTCTTAGCCACATCTGCTTTCGTCGGTTTCTTGACGAGAATCATCTCGCCTACTCTCATCGGTGGCCGATATCTTTTATTTCTGATTCGTTTATGCCGCTTCTCGGCTGCATCCATCAAGCTTTCTCTAGCTGAATTAATTCTTTCTTGGACTGTAGGCTCCCTGTCCTTAGGTAGAAATCTCACGATCTCTGTCCAGGCTCTTTCTGGCCTCTTATTATGGTGAACAACCATAGGTATATCTGATAAGCTCTCATGGAATGTGGAATTCATACATCTTTCCATGAGTGGGATGAACTTCACCCAGCTCGCATGATCCTCAGGACAGTAAATTCTCGCGAACTTGCTAATTTCTGCCATAACACGTTCCGAGACGTTAGATTCCGGATATCTAACGCTAGAAAACACGTGCTTGACACCAAGTCTAATCATGGCATTCTCAAATTCCATCGAAGTGAATTGAGCTCCGTGATCCGATAGGAGAGTTACAGGTTTTCCTGCCTTAGAAAACACACTGTTTTCAAGACGACTAAGGACTTGAGCTGTAGTAGCCCTCTGCATAGGATCGAGAGTCACGTATTTAGAGAATACATCGATTGTGACTAGGAGAAACTGGTTTCCCCTAGCTCCCTTCGGGCAAGGACCGAAGATATCGCAAGCCATTAGCTCTCTCGGCCTTTCTGGAATAATGGCTCGAGGTCTCTCTTTTGATAACGCCGACGGGTATTTCCCTCGTTGGCACTCCTGGCATGATCTGATAATGGCTGCTATAGTGCCCCGCATCTTGGTCCAGGTGAATGTTTCCAATAACGTTCTAAACGTTTTGTCGACACCCCCATGGCCAATGGTGCCGTGAGCTAACCACACCAACCCATTTATCAGTTTAGGAGGGACTACAATTCTAATTTTCGTCCTCTCTCGGTCAATGTATTTACAAACGACGTCATCACACACCAGGAATTTCTCAGATCGCTTCCTAGTCTGTTCGTAATCAAGATCGGTATGGTCCATTGCACCTCTCAAAAACCTGTACATATGTCTAGTTGGGGTGTGTCTCTTCTGTGACACCGCTATCTTCTTTAGCTTCTCCAGGGTAAGTTCGTGTTCCCTCTCCAACTGTACAGTGTTAATCTCGATTTTACTAACTGGATTTCTTGAGAGTGCATCCGCGAGCAGATTATCCTTTCCAGGCTGATGCACGATAGTGGCATTGAACTGCTGGAGAAGCAATGTCCACCTCGTCAATCTGTCACTGGAAAGATCGGTTTGCATCATGAACTGAAGCGCTCTGTGATCCGTGATAATAACTACTCGATGTCCTATCAGAAGTTTCTTCCACTTTTGAAGAGCAGATATGAATGCCAATGCTTCGAGCTCAGAGGTGAAATAATTCTTTTCGTGTTCCTGCAGCTTTCTGCTGTGGAAGTCCAAGTAGTGCTTCCTCCCCTCCTCGTCCTTTTGATAGAGGACAGCACTAATACCTACTTTTGAAGCATCAGACTCTATGTAAAAAATCCGATGAAACTCAGGATATTCCAGCTTAACACAATTTTGGAGCATGAGCTTGGCCTCTTCAAATGCCCTATTCGTGTCCTCTGTCCATTTCCATTTGTTATTTTTCTTTAATGCTTCATACAAAGGGGCCATAGTAGTTGAGTATCCCGGACAGTGGCTACTCAAGAACTGGCACATGCCCAGAAACTCACGGAGCTGCTTTACCTTTGCGGGACGAGGGAATCTTGAAATGGCGTCTATCTTCTTCAAGTTTGGGTGATACCCAAACTGATCAATAGTATGGCCTAGGAACTTGATAGATTCGTGCATGAATTGACACTTATGCATGTTGACCTTAATATTGGCCTCTCTTAAATTCTCGAATAGCTGTTTCAAGTGCACAAGGTGTTCTTGGACATTCGCTGAAGAGATTATCAAGTCATCGATATAGCAGATAACGTTACGTTTCACGCTTTCCGTTAATTTGCTATCAAGGGCTCTGATCAAAGCCGGACCGCTGTTCACCATTCCAAAAGGAACGCGACAGAAAACATACGTGGTCTGATCGAATAAGAATCCGGTGTATTGCCGGCTATCTTCCTCCAGCTCTACTTGATAAAAGGAAGCGGTTAGGTCGAGGACACTGAAACACGCTTTACCTTTGAACTTTTTCAAAAGTTCTCTAATTTTTGGTGGACGGTCAGTTTCTAACATGATTCTCGTGTTGATCTTCCTGGCGTCTAAACAAAGCCTCAATTGTCCGTTCGCTTTCTTTACCACAGTTACTGGATTCAAATACGAAGAAGCCTGTTTTTTTATTATACCATCTCTCTCCATTTTATCTATAATCTGTTTGACCTCATCATGGTATTTTTCTGGGATAGGATAAAGCTTGGCTTGATAAGGGGATTCATCTATTAGCCTAATCTGGTACTTGAAGTCTCTAATCAAACCAGGTTTATCATCGAAGATGTCCGCAAACTGACAAATCAAGTCGTCAAATTCTTCTTTCACATTTTTAAATCCCTCGGCTTTCAAGGTATATTGTTCCCTCACTTGCTCAGTTTCTTCAACTACGTGATCTAGGATTTCCATTCTAGGGATATCTCTATTAATTTCGTTTCCATCCATTTCCTCCATCACTACATCCTCTGTACTTTCTTCCTTGAATCTTATTATTCCTTTGTCCATGTCGATGATTGCTCTAGCTTGAGTAATAAAATCGATGCCTAGTATGACGTCAAAATTAATATTCTTAACGACTATGAAAATATGTTCATAACTTCTCTCATTGATCCAGAATTTCATTAGAATCTGCACTTTGCATTTCATAGTTTTATCCTTAAATATCCCACGAATTTTTGTTGGAGATGCTGGAAGAATGGTAAATTGATTTTCTGGTTTCAATCTTTCAAAACAGTCCTCGTCAAATATTGAGATCATAGCACCTGTGTCCATCAAGGCTTTACAATGTTGTAGACCAATTAGTATATCAATAACGGGAAGTTCAACTATCCTTCCTCTCGGTTTCGTTTCTGGTTCAAATAGAAGGTCTTCGTCAGTAGCTTCAAATATTTCAAAAATCGTGATATCAGAGGAATGCGTGGCAACGTCAGTTATTAATTTCGCCCGGAAATTGGCGTTTTTTTTCTCTCTATCCGGAGCTCTTTCTGAACTCCGACCTTCTCTGCTAGTACTGGGTTGTGACTTATCTAGATTTTCATCCTTTCTTTCCTTCGATTTTCTTCGTCCAACCTCCGTGGACTTATCTCGCCCTCTCTTGAGCCTCTCCTGTTGCACTTTTTTATCGGACGCCTCCGTTCGATAATTGTTGTATCTTGAGTACCCTTGATTTTGTCTGTTATCTCTATTGTCTCGGGTATCTCTATCATTCCTATTATATCTGTTATCTCTATTGTCTCGGGTATCTCTATCATTCCTATTGTATCTGTTATCTCGATTATTTTGATCATATCTGTAATTCCTATCATAAGGCGTTTCTCGATGATCATTCCGGTCTCGATCATTATCTCTTCGATAAAAATTTCTCTCCTCGTAGCGACGTTGCCAAGGCCTCTCCTGGGCGTCCCTACGTTGGTTTTCCCATCTCCTCTCTTCCTGATGGGTATTTCTAATAGGACCTATTCTATCATCTCTTCTTTGTTCGAAACGATCCGTCTGCTGTGTACGGTTCATCATTACCGCGTTTACAACTTTCGATTCCTGCCTGGCATTTTTGACTATAGTAGGTTGCGTCATCATACTCATGTGATCTAATCGACGTAACAGGTCATCTAACGACGTTAAAGACGATACTCCGGAAGAAATAATTGATTTCCTTACTTCCGCAGGCAATTGACGTGAGATAGCTTCAAGGAGTTCTTCCTGTGTTAACGGCGGCTGAAGAAAACGGAGCTTTGCTAACTGACACGCAAAGTATTCAGCGTAGCTGGTTGGTCCTGTACTGGAGTACTTGCGTGAATAGACTTCTGATCTCACATTCTGTTGGACCTCGATCGACCAAAATCTTTGTATGAAGGCTTCCGAAAACTGCTCAAAGTTGTCAAATGTGTAACGAAAAGCCCTGAACCATTGTAACGGAGCATCGGTGAGAAACCTTTCCACCATACGTAGCTCACGCTCACGTGGCACATGTGACTCCAAAAAGTAATCTCTTAATGTCCTGACAAATTCGATTGGTGTCATTCCATCCAAATTGCTAAACTTCCTAGGTTTGTCATCAAAATTTCGTATTATGGTTACATTCGGTGTCCTTTCCGATGATTTCGAAGTATAATCACCCACGCCTACGTTGGGGTTCGGAGAACTAAAAATTTCCCTGCTTGTTCGAATGGGACTCGAATGTTCCATTTGACTGAGCCGAACGTTGGGTTCGTTGTTGGAAGATTCCTGTATCATCCTTTCCCTACCATCAGGTACTATCACTTCAGGTTGTTCAACTACAACTCGAAAATCGGACTGTAAGAGTGATCGCAATTGATCTTTTAGAGTATCTAAATTGATATGCCCCTCTAGATTAATTTGCTCGAGACCCTTTCTAATTTCATTAATCTCGGAAGTTTTCTTCTCCCTGACCTCATTTAACTCTATCTTACTTTGGTCGACTTTAGTTTCAACACTGTTAATACGCTTCTCTAAATCGGATATGTTATTAACCTGAGTATTTTGAATTCCATCCATTCTTTTGCTTAGATCTTCCCTAACATTTATTATGTCTTTGCTATTAGTTGCAAGACCAGTGGCAAGTTTAGATTCTAACTTAGATTTCTCAACTTTAAAACATTCCTCATTAATTTTCATAATATCTTGACGAAATGTTACAATATTATCACTTATGATCCCTTTCAAATCGATGTCAAAATCATCCCTGAGAAGTTTCGTATGATCAGTGACTTGAGCTCGGAGTGTCCCCATTTCACATTTCAACTGTTCCAGGCTATTCTGGGTCTGATTAGTGTCATGGGAAAACTGCAGCTGAAGTGTTTCTAATTTTTTTTTACTGAGCTTCACACTCTTTTCAAAGTCTAGTCTAATCTCAACTTGAAATTCTTTATTAGATTTTTCTAGCTCCATTAACTTAACCTCCGTCTGATTTTGACTAGATTCGATTTTTCGGACCTCTAGCTCCATTTTATTTTGACTGGATTCTATTAATCCCACATCTGTTCTTAAATCATTGATTTGGGATTGCATAATCCTTACATTAGAGTTTACATCCTTTACAGTTTCCTCAATTCCCCTTTGACTAGTCTGAATATTGTTAAGATCTGTTTGGATTGATGTTTGACTAGTTTGCATATTGTTAAGATCTGTTTGGATTGATGTTTGACTAGTTTGCATTGAAGTTTGACTAGTTTGCATTGATGTCTGACTAGTTTGGATTCTTTCTTGGGCAACCTGTACCAGGCCAACATTAGCCCGTAATGTACTGATATCTAGTTGAGTTTTTCTATTATCGTCCTGGATATCTTCGATATTAGATTCTACACTGGTAACCTTCTTTTCTACCCTTTTAGAACTGTCATTGATAGCCTTCAAGGAGGATTGCATAGTATCAATTTCCCCCCTGATGCCTTCAGCAACTGCATCTTTTATCACTACCTGACTTTGAATAACAGTTTCAGACATATGGTCTAATGCAGATTTAGTTTGGACCTTAATATTTTCAATGTCCTGATTCAAATTGTCCATTTTATGTTGAAGAATTTCAAACATCTTCTTAACGTCACCAACAGTCACCATATTACCTTCAGACATGCTTCACTACTCTTCACAAGAAATAAGAATACCACACCAACAAAGCACAGCGAGAACATCTACAAACAACCACCATTTACCATACATGCTCATTCTTATTGTCTGGCGTTACCTTAAAATAAACTTATGTCTAAACACAAAGTGCCCCATTTCATTTGGGATCGACCATATACAAGTGCGTGTTGGTTTATATCGGTGAAGGTCTATGATTCTACCATTACTTAAATTTTAAATTTACTACAAATACTTCTATTTTTAATGATGTCAGCAATGATCATCAGCCGGAAACAAGTAGAACAAATTATTAACAAAGCGTGTGGCACCACTCCAATACATAAAATAAAATAAAAATTAATAATGGTTGCAATACCACTTGTGGGTCAAGTAGCTCGAGTATCCTCGTAATTGCTTTGTTCCATAGGAATTCCAATAGTTCGTGCCAAAATATTGGTTCACCATTATTTTATCGCCTTGATTCATAGTCACACAAGAAACACGGTGTTCCAATTCGCGATCTGTGTTACATGATCATAAACTAATTTCCACTTTGTACTTTCAGTTTCAATTTTGGCAGAATTATGGCATTCAACTCCCTGGTATTCGCTCTGGTATTCCAGTTTTTCGAAGCCCCTGAGCTGGGCGCCACCTAATGTACCCTTTTACCTACCAATACCTGTTGAATCCCTGGATAGCAGCTGGATCGTAGAACCTGAAAATGCCCCGGCTCTAAAGACCCCCCAAGTTCTACCAACAGACACAGGGATAATAGGGCCACTCGAATACCTAACAGGATGTATTAAGACTGACCAAGGCTCATAAAAAGAAAAGACTAGATCAAACACAAGAATTCTTCAAGAGGAAGAAAGAATCTCAAAGGTGTGGTAAACACTAAAATACCTAGCGATGGCCCCCTTAATACACCCTTCCATCACCTCTATAAAGCATCACGCAATAATTAAAACCAAGTAGTAAAGTGATTTATTGTAAGAATAAACAAGACAGAAGAATATCAATTTCGTCGATACCACGACCAATCAAAAAAAAAATCTCATTGATTATATTGGATTATCTTCCAAAAAAAAATATATATATATATTACCCATTATCACAACTAACTTTTAGCTGATTAAAATATAAGGCATATTAATAATAATGATGATCAATCCCATAGGGTAAGCATTTACAAAAAGAGAAATATTATAAGACTTGAATACATTAAATTAATTTCGGTTCCTTAACGGAAATAACATCTTATACAAAAATATCCTGGTTATAATTACTAATCCTACACGACATCTTCAGTAACTTTATATGTTCTTGTTATTGAATGAAGAAATTCATATGGCCTATTTACAGAATATAATTTACACAAAATTCCAGAATAATTTCAATTATTCTCTTCCTACTGACTTGAAGTCACGACATTCCTTTCTGTTTAATATTATTTCAATTCTTGTTTTAGGGAAATTCTGCCGAACAGTTAAGCTAAGCAAAAATTAATTGTAAAGTCGGTCTTAAATAGTTATCGGTTTCCTTTTTAAACATACATCTTATGACAAAATTGTTATATTAGTTGTACTGGAAATATTTAACCGAATATCCACTCAAGATTTCCAACAATACTGCTCGGAAAAATATTAATCTTCACACAGGCATTTTCACGATAACAGCGATAAAGTTAACAATGACCAAATATATTAACCATTCTAGGCTAAAACAACACCTCTCTGGGTTAAAACCCCAATCAATCTAATCCTGATTGGCACACCTAGCTCAATCCTCAACAAGAAAAAATCTGCTTTACTAAGCATTGCATCAATATACTTAAACACAAAGACATTACTCATAGTACATGCCTCTCTAAAGACCAATATGCACCTATAATAGGAGCCTTACTGTTATAAATCCACAATTATGCAAATCAGCTGTTTATGGTAAAAATCCTGAACTCGAAAAATATGATCCCGTAACAGATTACCAACAAAGCCCAGTGGATTTCAGAAATATTCCACCTAACTTTAAAAACTTGCCTTACATTGATTTATTACATGATCCATAATTCTTAAACGTATGACTTATAGTAAGTCGTCCCTGGGATTATCATCGCAAATTTGGATGTCGTTCAAATACCCTCTTACTAAAGAAAAACTATTGCACTAAAGGCAATGATATCAATTTAATCCAGTGTTAACATCAAAAAAAATATATAAACTGTATATAACGCTGCCCAACCACACAAACTGAGGTTGTAAAGTGGTCTATAAAAAATAAATTCAATCTCAAAATAAGATCCTCCCTGAATTTCCCGAACGCGAAAATGTCGATGGATTAGACCTACAGCATGGATCTAGGTTAGCAGCAAAGGCTAAGCGACTAATGACCCATTAGGCAATCCATTTCGAAAATCACGCTCAGAAAACACAAGTTAAATCTGTTATTAAAAAAAACAACTGAAGAAAATATAGTCCAAGGACTCGAAGTAACATTTAGAATAACTGGGTCCGAAAACTTCCTAATATCTTAATCAAAATACGAAAAGGAAAATTCCCCTCTAAAGAATACGATAATCCAAGCGAAAGTGCTTAAAGAACAATGCACTAGAATATGAAAACTCAACCAACGTTCTCAAAAGAAAGTTGCGTTACTATAATGTTCTTACACAAGAAAAACTGTAAATCTTCTTCCTACTTTTGCTTCTCGACAAATAAGAATGAGCATATTAGTTTAAATACTGTAAAATACTACTGAAATTATTAATTTATTCATCAAAATTACACAAAGGATGCACTCATTTTTATGAGTCAAAATCCTGGCATCATAGAAGGTCAGTTTCGAAATGGACATCGAACCTGCAATTTCTACTGAACCATTTAAACTACAAAATCAAATATGGCAAAGTGGTATTTATAAATGTCCACGCTACACTACTGTAACAAGTTGAAGTGATCAGTACCTTTGGCGAATCTAGATGAGGAAAAAAGGATATCGTTGGCCATAATCAGCTCCGGACCAACAGAAAATATGCTGGACTTCAACTGGGTTTCCATAGAACGAACCAAAGTCCTCCCAGGCTCGAACAACACCCGGTCGGTCGAAATAGTTCCAACATATCCTGGCGATATCTTCCCATACATATTCGAACACCAACGGATGGACCGCACACAGTTTATCAACTCGTCACGACGCGAAGGTGAACTCGAACCGTCACTAACAGGTTCCAATATGAGAACGCGCGTGTGAACAAGTTCACGAGGGTCGACGCGGCCCCTCTCGACACGAGAGTCGCGTGCACACTTCATGCTAAATGAAAGTTGCCTTCGACAAGTCCCCGCTGCACCCTGCTAATGCAGTATTCTTAAATCAATTTAGCCTACCATCGTAGTGGATATAAGCTTCATATTGTCCCTTCCCCTTGACACCTTGCTTGAGAATGTACTCTTTTCAAAAAGTATAATCACAGTGAAGAGTGAATCAAATCTAGACTGCATTTCCACGACGGATTATATGCAGAGTTTCGTGACACATCACGGCTTAGCTCGCGGTCGTGATTATAAAAGTATCCATCCGCATGGCCCGTTAGTTGCTGTAGACACACAGTCGCAGAGGTAAATTATTACATGTTTAAGACCATGTCTGAGCCCTATTAAACACGTTTCTACTCACGTAGAATGCTTAACGAACTAGAATACACTTTAGCACGGTCACACGTTTTTAAAACTCCCGTTAGCTGGCGATTTTGCTTTCACTGATTTCCAGCTCAACCCTCTGCGCTGTCAAGTTCTATACACATTGCGCTCTGCACGAGGTTGCCTGAGTCTCACATCTGCATCCCCCCCACTCCTTCACACGTCATGACTCGATACGATATATATCGCAGTCGAAACGTAATCAGCAGTGAGTTAACATATCATCTTCTGTTCTTCATACTTCCTTAATAATGGCTTTCTTAATAATGGCTTTCTGCCATGGAAATATACATATAGACACATGTATCTGCTTACATAAAGCGCTAAATATGCATTAAATTGTATTAATCACTCTCAGGTGAATCGATCGATATGGTGTTAGACACAGTCAACATGGTTATTATCGATGACCTTCGGGTTTCTCGTCGGAAACACGAGCTCTGCCGATCTCTTTCTTGATAGCATGGCTTTTTCTTGCTGCAAACCAGCTGTTATGATCGACTTCAGAGGCAAGTTAGGAAGTTACAGGGTGTTCCCAAAATACTGTAACCATGTCTGTACTTAAGCCCTTTTATGAATAATGGTGCAGTACCATCCCCGCATTTGCCCGAAGACGAAGTGGGAAACCACGGAAAACCACTTCGAGGATGGCTGAGGTGGGAATCGAACCCCCTCTACTCATTTGGAACACCCGAGGCTGAGTAGACCCCGTTCCAGTCCTCATACCACTTTTCAAATTTCGTGGCAGAGCCGGGAATCGAACCCAGGACCTCCGGGCCGGCAGCTAACCATGCTGACCGTTACGCTACGGAGGCGACTGTTTGACATACACAGTATAATAATATGTTCCTGTGAGAAACCTTTGCGTTTTACAATCTTGAGTTCATTATGCAGAGCTGGAAGCAGTACGAATCCCACTTTGAATGTGTTTCTTGGCATTAAACATGTATGATCTTTTATAAATCCATTGTCATAAACATATTTTATATTCATATGGATGAATGTTCGTGTGAAACTCGGGTACAAACCGCCATTGAGGGATACACGAGGTAGAATTTGGCTGTTTCCACTTTATCGATGCTTTAGAGAGTTGGGTGGTCAGATTTGGCCATTTAACGTATTCCTTGTTAGTGGTAAGTTAAGTAGCGTTTCTGTTTGATTAAATGCTCGTGAAAAGTTAAATAACCTTTAATGAAGAGTTAAGAGATAATTGACGGTGGTGAAAACAGCCCTAAATGGCCACGATGTTCAAGCCCCTCAAATGAAACAACATGAATACTTTCTGTACAATATGTGTCCCAAAAGGGGAGCCTCCGTGGCTTAGGCGGCAGCACGCCGGCCTCTCACCGCTGGGTCCGTGGTTCAAATCCCGGTCACTCCATGTGAGATGTGTGCTGGACAAAGCGGAGGCATTTAGTGGCAGATGACCTCGTAGTTCCGCCCCTTAAAACAACAATAACTAACTAATAAAGCGCAGGCAGACTTTTTTTTTCTCCGGGTACTCCGGTTTTCCCTGTCACAATTTCATTCCAGCAACACTCTACACTATCATTCCATCTGTCATTCATTTAATCATTGCCCATGGAGAGTGCGACAGGCTTCGGTAGCCGGCACAGTTCATATCCTCGCCGCTGGATGGGGGCTTAATTCATTCAATTCCCTGACCAGGTCTGACGACTAGACGCAGGCTGTGGATTTTTCATATGTCCCAAAAGCCGAAAGCTTTCGTTTGTCTTCTCTATTGTAGAAGCCATTGCGTCATTATGACGGTCTATTGCTTCATCAGTGATAATCCTACTCTAACAGGTGACCCCTCCCGAGCACTTGGTAATCTTTAATAGCACGTGTAGTGAGTCACGGTGACTCATGACCACGTGGGGCTGAGTTCAAGACCTTACATTGCGTCAGGGATCATATCACTCTTGTATATTTAATGCATGCATACATCGAACAAGGAGATATAATCTATAATTTAACAGACAAACCGCAGTCATCAACTTGGGTTTTCCTGTCGTAAGTGGGGGAAAACACACCGAGGAGGGTTTCCTATGTAGACTATTAAGGGGAATAAAGAATGTATTATTATGGTAGGGTAATACCATACGAGCAGTGTTTATTTCAGGATTGTAATTTTTAATAATGGTAAATCAGAAATAATGGAGAATTCAAAACCCTATACCAGGCGTTCTCAACTTGTGTGCACCACCCTCATGCCATACCAAGTATCCGAGCAGGGGGCGTGATGGCGTAGCGGTCTAGCTGTTGTCCTCTCACCACGGCGGACTGGGTTCGATTCCCGGTCAATGCATGTGAGTTTTTCAAAGTGAAATTCCATGCAGAGGAGGTCCCGTAGCTTAACGCGGTCACGTAAAACTACCAACTTCCTGTATGGAGTCCGTGTCGTTGGTAAATACACGTAAAATGTACGTGTACGAATAATTTAACTGCATAGAATGCCCTCTATATCTGTCCCCGCCCTACCATCTTCCAGCAGTGCTTCTAATGGTTTATGGTGCTGATGTCAATGCTTTTGTTATTAATGCCAATCAGTTCTAGAGGCATAATCATGGGGCAAATAATTGCCTGGAAACTATCCTTGAATTTAAGAACATATTGGTTTCTCCAAGGCAATTACAAAGAGGTAGAGAATTTGATGTAGATATATCACATCACTTCAGAGAGATTATGAAAACAACCTCATAAAAATACACGGATAGTCAGTCTGAAAGACTGGCCTTTATATCATTTTAAATGCTAGCAGCCGAGTACCAACAAAGGAGTGTGAGAACAGAGTTTCAAGATTCTATTTTGTTTCTTCACTGCCTACTTGATTGTTCTCGCACTGCCTTCTTGGTACTCGGCTGCTACATCGTACTATGACGTCACACACCTCAGTGCATTCTAGGTACATTTCGTCCCGTCACCGTAACGTAACGCCAGACCTCAGCGTAACGACGAAGTCGACAAGATCATTTAAAATGATAAAACCAGAGACAGTATAAGAGGATGGAGAGATTACGTACTGCTATTTACGTGAAATTTAACGGCTTCTATATTTGTTGTATTTACGATGGAACTTAGCGTATTAAACTTCAAAGACCTCAGAGGATTCAGTGTATATAAATAGTGCTACATACGAAATATATATTAATTTGAATCTTTTAACTAATTGGTGCCATAGTACAAAATTCGTAATGTACGTAAATTTAACGTATTCTTCTTCTTCTTCTTCTTTTGAGACCACAAAGGATCACTTTACCCAACCATTAGTTCGTCGACTTGTAGGAACTGTACGAGCCTTGCGGTCCTCCCAGTACTTCTTCATGCGTATTGATCGTCTTGCCCGTTCTTCGGCGGAAAATATTCTTGTAGGAATTTTCTTCTTTGTGAGTGGAAAATGAAACGTCATATTTTTAAGTGCTGTAGTTAAACTTTTCTTATTTGCAGCATCTTCTGTTGTTAGGCCAATTTCTTTTAAGTCCTCTCTGATTTCTTTTAACCATCGGCATCCAGTTGTTGTATTTTTGAAGCAAGATTGTATTGCACTAGTTGTTTTAGAAGACGTGAATCTGGCATTCTCATGATGTGCCCAAAGAATCCTAGTCTTTTCTTTCGCATGGTATCAGTAATGGGTTCTAGGTTGTTATAGACCGTATTGTTAGGTATTATTCGCCATTGTCCATCTTTTTTATATCCTTTATTGATACAAGTTCTTCCAATTCGCCTTTCGATCTTCTGTAATCTGTCGGTTTTAGAATGTTCAGTTAGATGGAATAATGTTTCTGCTGCATATGTGGCTTCCGGTTTTATGACTGTATTGTAATGTTTAATTTTTGCATTAATTGTTAAGCATTTCTTTTTGTAAGTTTCCCATGTTAATTTTTGTATACGTATTATTAGTATTAAGCATCAATTGAATCCTAATGTTAGTATTCTAGGGGTACGGTCCTCCTGGGAGTCTGCTAGCCAGCGTACTTTGGTGTGTCGGGTTCCATTAAAAACGAATAATGATTATTATTCCTGTAACTACCAGTTGAATTGTCACTGACCGCGACTGGAAGAGAGAGAGAGTTGGTTGGTTGGTTCCTCCGTTTAGGGGCTGCGACAACGTGGTCATGTAGCCCCGTGTACTTTGGGTGTGTGTAGAATCTGTCTGATAACTGGTGTTAATTGTGTTGACTGTATTAGTGTGTGTTATCTGTTTCTTAATTTAAGTAAGGACTGCAGACTTTGAATTCTTCAAGTAGTTCCTACTTTTGCGCCAAACGCCACTACTAGTTCAGAACGTTGATACTAGACGCCACCGCAGTCGGCTCCTGAAGACGAACGTAGGAACCTGAACGTTGTTTACACTTTTAAACTAATTTAGCTTCACACAGGTGTAATTAGTGGAAGGTTCTTTAACATGCCATAAATCTATGACATGGGACCCCCGGCGCCGGCTTTACTTCCCCTCCGAAGGAAGGCATAATGAGGGATTTTTAACGCTCTTAAAAAATCCGACGACTTCGGCCGGGTTTGAACCCGCAATCTTGGGCATAGAAGCTCAGCATGCTACCAACTTCGCCACAGAAGTCGCTAAAAGAGAGAGAGATCAAAGGCATGAACAGGCTAGCATTGTGCGAACGTCCAAGGCCTTACAAGGGCTGTAGTACCAAGAAGAAGTAAGTACATGCTGAGCTTCTATGCCCAAAGTCGTGGGTTCAAAGTCGGCCGAAGTCGTCGGATTTTTTAAGAGCATTAAAATTCCTCAGTATGTCTTCCTTCGGAGGAGAAGTAAAGCCAGCGAGCCCATGTCAGAGAGTTATGGCATGTAAAAGAACCTTCCACAAACTAAACTTGTGTGAAGCAACATTTTTAGGTTAGGTTTGATTAATGCTCTTAAGTTCCAACGTTCGTCACCAGGCACTGGTTGCGAAGGCATCTAGTAGTAGCCAGGTTCACAGCTAGGTGTCGTGGACGGTAGCATTCGGTAGCGAAAGTAGGAACTACTTGAAATTATCGTCTGCAGTCCTTACTAGAAGTCGTCGGATTTTTAAGAGCGTTAAAATCCTTCAGTATGCCTTCCTTCAGAGAGGAAGTATAGCCGGCGGTCCCATGTCATAGATTTATGGCATGTAAAAGATCCTTTCACAGACTAAACTTGTGTGGAGCTAAATTTCTAGGTTAGATTTCGTTGGAACGCTCTATCAAAGTTCCAACCTTCACCACTAGGTATCATTGACATCTGGTAGCGAAAGTTAGAACTACTTGAAATTGAACGGAACTTGTAGCTCACCCTAAGGTTGTCTGCTGGAAGCAGCTACAGACTCAGGCGAGCCGAACATGTCCTCGGACACTCCCGGCACTAAATGTCATACGATAGATAAATAAATACGCTCCTCTGTCCAAGAAAAGTGAAAGATCTCTTTAGTTAACTTCCTTCCGTCTATTCTCTTCAGCTGTCGCAGCCCCTAAACTATGGAACCAACCGACCCATATGGTCTTGCAAATAAGTTTTTCAAGTGTATTGTGCGGTATATAAAATGCAGATTATGAATTCAAACAATATTACAACAAAGTACATCTCAAGAAGCACAACCAATCGGGTTTGATTCCTGGTCAATGCATGTGAGATTTTCGAAGTGAAATGCCATGTCCTGTAGTTCAGATTCCACATAAAAAGGAGGTCCCGTGGTTCATAATCGCGAGATTAACGGTCACGTAAAAATCCAAGCTTCCTTCCAAGAAGCACAATAAACGCTGCTAATGATTACATGAATATTATAAGAACATTTCTATTTGATTTTATCCGATAGCGGTAGCTACGACCGCTAAAGCGCAGCGCCAGGCCATGGGGCCCAGCATCTGCGGACTCGGTAGAGTTGGATTCGAGCCCCACCGTCGGCCGTCCTTGAAATAGTTTTCCGTGCCTTCCCACATTTTCAACTCCAAGAAAATGCTGGTACGGTACCTTCTGACAGGTCACAGCCACTTCCTTCCACATCCTTGCCCAGTTTCATTCATCCTCATTCATTTCATCTCTGCTTGTCAGGGTGGATGAGTGGCCAACGTGTCGGTCTACTAACCCCCAAGCTTGCAGGTTCGCTCCTGGCCATGGTAAGTTTTTTTTTAATGGCGGCAAAAATTAGGACACCATGTCATACGATGTTGGCATGTCAAAGAACCCATTTGAATTCAGTAGGCCGTGTTCATAATGACAAAATTAATCTCGGAAATTTTTCGCCAACACAAAGTTCCTCATTTATCTACTAGAAAGCGCTATAGTGTTCAAGGAGCTTAGATATCTAACCTCCTTGACTTTCATAGTGCTTCAAGGAACAACGAAATTCGACTTGCAAGCTACCCTTTGGGTGTCAAATAACAAAGCTTGCACCCGGCACCCGAGGCCATACGATATTATTATTATTATTATTATTATTATTATTATTTCATATCTCATGAGGTTGGCGTCAAGAAGGGCATCCGGTCGTAAAAACCATCCCTTCTTAAGTCTTTACTGCAAGAGCTAAAAGCTCAAGCAGCCTTCACCTCCCTACAAAGGCTTCCAAAAAGATGGTATATTGGCTTTCACGGCCAGTGAATTATAACTCAGCAATTTTTCTAGGTTTATACCGCATACGGCACCTGCGGTTCTTAAGGAGGGAGGTAGTGCTCAGTTCGCTACTCCTGTTGGAGTCCGGGTACGGACACCAAGAGCCCGCTGATGACCCGATCTTGGTGTTCCTAGGCGTAACCCCACACAAGTCACGGCATAAACCTAGAAAAATTGCGAAGTGTTAGTTACTTGGCCGTGAAAGCCAATACTGTATACCAAAGTAATGTCTGTTCCTCCTTAACGTCGTCCAAGATTTTGTTCATTAGTCTTCTTTTCCCTCCAACTCGTCCTTGTCAGTCTTCTTCTTCTTTTTCTCTTCTCAGTGTGCCTGTCAGTTTCGAACGTTGGCGATCAATCTGGCTATGGTGTCTTTATTTGTCGCTATCCTGAACAATTGGGTGGATGTTGTTCCGAACCTTACTCTGCGGTTGGCAAGCCAGAAAATTCTTCTTCGTCCTGGGACTCGTTTTCCTTCTATTTTTTCCTTGCAAAATGCATTGCAGTAGTTCGTATCTGCCTCTGTTCTTCATTATGTGACCCAGGTATTGAAGCTTACGGCATTTAACAATATTTACTATTTCTTGGGTTGTATTCATCCTTCGTAATACTTCTTGGTTGGTAATCGTATGAGTCCGTATCTTTAAAATCCTTCTGTATAACCATAGTTCAAACGCGTGGAGTTTTGAAATAGTTTCTTCCTTCAAGGTCCATGTTTCTACGCACGCCATACGAAAGCACTGGATATATATAGCATTTGCGGAGTCTTATTTTTGTGGTGAGGGTGAGGTTATGACTCTTGAAAATCGATCCCATTGTTGAGAAAACATTTTTAGCCTTGGCAATTCTACAACGGATCTCTTGCGAGTCTTATCACTCCCATGACGAGAGAACATACTGACATTGTCTGTAAAGCTCTGTCCAGCCATCCTGCTATTCTCTCCCACATTGTTATCACACGTCACGTCACAACAATGGAAGATTCGGAGACACAAACAGAAGACACGGATGAGGTTCCTACACTAGTAGGCTCCGAATCCACACAAACAGAAACTCCAGCAAGTCTCTATGAGGCCACACAAACTGTTCCTGACACGACCGACACCTGGTCTCAAACATCTAAGGCTCTTATTAAGCCCCCTAGTAAATCTAGGAGGAAACATAAGAGCACTCAGGCCTCTCTGGATCAGAGCAAACACACCCCTTCAAGCCCGGTCATTTCTCCCTCTGAGAATGACTCCTCACTTGCTTCCCCTGCTCCCTTACTTACTTTTTTCCTTTCGCTCCGTGCGGAGCATAGGACATCCAAGAATGATTTCCATCGGGCTCTGTTTGTTGCCAATTTCTTCACTTCCCTCCAAGTCTTTCCTGCTTTTCTGGCCTCCTCTTCAATGGTGCGTTTCCAGGTGTTCCTTGGTCTTCCCCGTCTCCGAACCCCTTGAGGATTCCAGTCCAGAGCTCTCCTTTCTACTGCATCATTCTGTTTCCGCAGAGTATGCCCAATCCAGCCCCATTTCCTCCGTTTAATTTGGACTTCTATAGGTTGTTGGTTAGCCCTTTGCCACAGCTCTTCGTTTGGGATTATATCTGGCCATCGTATACCCAGAATTCGACGCAGACAACGATTGATGAATACTTGAAGTTGGTGGCTGATAGGATTGGTAACTTTCCATGTTTCACATGCATACAATAGGACAGCTTTCACATTGGTATTAAAAAGTCTGATTTTCGTCTTCCTGGATATTGTTTTAATCCCTTGGTTGGGGGGTAGTTTGGGATAAAACACACTTTGTGTTACTGTACTAATTTGGAAGGTTGTTCCTAAATGAGAGTAGCTTCCCGTAGCTGGAAAAGCTTACTAGTGTAGTGTGTTGTTTAGTGTTTACTCTCTAGGGGATGTTCCTGCAAAGATGCAAGTGTTTATTGGGGGATGGATCTCTAAATACAGGCTACTGTACTGGCCTGCCAGCTGCGCGGAACAATAAACGTGCAATGTCAGCGGCTCGCTGCCAGGCAGTCGAGTCGCGTGCGGGAAGCACAATGGAGTCTGACCAAGCAATTACTGGCTACTACGGTCACGGACAATCGTGACGAAGGTCAGGCGGGGTATTAGGACGTGAAGAGGAGTGTAATTAGTAAATGCAAGTGTGGTTTACTGACCAAGTGTTTATTTGGTCAGTAGATGTAAATTGGTAAGTCCCACTTGGGGAATGTAGACAAGTTTACAATTGGTGTGTACAAATTAGGGGTAGGTGTTCACAAAATAAAGGATTCTGAGCACTACTGACTCTCACCTGCTGATGAAACTGGAACAGACGTCGGCTAGGGCCGCTGGCGACGCACACTGTATAACAGATAATGGCTCCAGTTAGGACTCCACTTCTTATACTTTTAGGTGCTGCATGGTCAGCATTACGTCACTGTAGCTGTCCCAGTTAGTTGTTGATGTAGATGTTTGAACCCATGTACCATTGGCTCAAAAGGGGTCGAATCCATGTATTTTGTGAAAGGAATGAAAGAAACATACAGTCTCTAAGGGAACGGAGAGAGATTTCAAGCAAGGGTTCTAGCCTAATGTTGCGCAAGCAGCTGGGACCAGGTGTTCAGGAGATGAGATCGTGCCTCTTGACTCCTCGAGAAAGAGCGGGTCATGGATATTAATAGAACGAGTGGAAAGTTTTCACTGTAAGACAGAGAAGCGTGACTCGGAAATCCAGCTTAGCTTGCAGTAAAATGGCAACAGCGCCGCTGTGCCAGTAGAAGAATAATTAAATTTAACCCATTTGCAGGAATAAAAATAAGTAAATAAATACAGTACTGTGAATCATTTCGGATTAGAGATTTTTGTGTAAAGAAAAAGCTTGTAATAATTGCACAGGAAATAAATGCAAACGCAGCATACGTCATTGGGGATTCACTGATACCAAAGGAGTGGGGATTTTAAAAATGAACAGCACCACCCACGCAGCTGAAGACTAAACATTAATTAATATCTCCGAAATGCACGATCGATTCTTACGCGCAGTGAGATCAATTGACGTTTGGAAGACGAGCTTTCTGGAGATATAATTTTTATAATTGTACAACAATTATTTCAAAAGTTGGTCACGAAAAGGACTAAGATTTTATCTTTTTGTGACTAAAGAGTATAAAAGTCCAGGCCAAGCCAGACCAATCATGCAGTTTCCGATAGCCGAGAGGGGGCGTCACGCTGTATCAGTACATGCAGTTATCAAACGGCCTGAGGGCGCGTCACTGTGCTACATTAGACAATATCCGACAGCCAAGGGCGTCGCGGTATCAATAATTTACGTGCATCCGTAAAGGGTTGCAAAGAAGTAATATTACAGTATCGCCGTGTTGAAAATTAGGAAAATCCTAGTTACAGGATTTAGGTACGACAGTATAAAATTTACAGTGAAAAGTTCATAAAATACAGTCCAAGCAGGCTGCAAACTTAGGACTCAGGGCGATAGGTCTTTATGTAAACGACCAAAAGTATCATAACGTACGGAAGTACCGTAACAACGAGATAAACAGTTTATCAAATTTAAAGAACCCGAGCAGGGAAAGACAGAGAAAATAAGGTTCGCAAAGTATTCTAGAAGATTAGAAGTGCGAGAACCGAATAAGCGAAGAAGAGAAAGGAAACGATAGACATTGTTTCAAGAAAGCAGACGAACTATTTCAAAAGCACTAAGACTCGAGAAGTATTAGTTGCTAAAAAAATCCATAGGTCACCGATAGATTATCGAGGGGACCGTGAACAGAACAGACTTTCGCTAAGATCAATAAATAGGATCTAAAAGGGGAGCCGTTCGGGTCGGAGAAATAGCAGATCATCAGGAACGGGATTCGAAGGAGTGCTATTGCAGGGAGGAAGTAGATGATTCGAGACTTTCATATTTCGGAGAGGATAGGAAGCCGACATTACTAAATTTCACCCTTGGAGACGGGAGGTCAAGAGGGCACGTGTGATAGGCTTAATAGCGGCCTAGTGATCAAAATTTGTGAAGTGTAAATATATCAAGATTTGTGTTAAAAGTAAGATATTTTAGTGGTTTTATTGTGTGTTCTAAACGGATACACCAGTGTATTTAAAAAAATGTTATCAGTGTTAAATGTATACGTGTTAAATATGTGTCAAGATATGTCTGTACATGCAATGAATTTGTACAAGATGGAGTAATTTAAAAAGTGGGCAAATATGACGCATCGCACGAGAAGGAAGGTCAGGAAACGACCTCAAACATGTGAGTAAAGATTTTCATTATGTTTTGGTGTCGGGGAAATGATTGTGTACAAATCCACCGGAGTTTTTGAGTAAAAGGGATGTTTCTAAATAACTAATTACAGAATAAGAACGCGGTCTGAACAAAAATAGAATTTGAGAAATCATAAATAATTAGGTGAAAGAATAAATCCTGTAGAGGAAATGTATGAATAAAATGTCAGTGTATTTGACGAATATTATAAAAGCAAGCGTATTAATAGATTAATAATAATAATAATATAAAGGAAATATAAATAAGGATTAAACTGAATAATATGAAAATAAGAGCGTTGGAGCCTTAATAAAAGTATAAGACATGATATTAATGCATGTTATTAAAAATAGAGCGATTATTGTCAAAGGAAAAGATTAATATAAAAATTGAGATATGTATTAATTGTTTATATGGAATTTATCAGTTCTTTGGAAGACGCTAGGCTTAAAATAATGTATAGCGCAATGGAGCGCAATTAAAATAAAATGTCACGCTAGGAATGCGTAGAATTTAAATGGACTTGGTAAATTACTTATGAGGGGTAGTTGATTGCGGTGAATTGAGATATGTTGTAAGTCCTCCAATAGTGACATAGATCACGAGGCCATGTGTGTGTTATTATGTAAAAGGGAGCAAATGTATGGTATTATGAGCGTAGGTCATGTAGGCCACGGCCGACCCTAAATCGCATTTTGTATAAGTCCTCCAATGTGGGAATGGTTCCCGAGGCATGTTCAGAGAGTCGAACCTAGACTCCTCTTGTTGTTGAAGCCCCTAATAATTCGTCGTAAAATGTGTATTACTCTTCCCAATCAATGAGGACCCTTTATAATTAATAAATGCCAAGGTTACGAAAGTGGTTTATGAGCCAAATAATATTGTTGAAAGCAAAAAGAGAAGTAAAATGCCAGGTCTCTCCAGAGAACTGAAAGAAAGGAAGATTTGTTTTAAAAGCATTGAGGAGAACTCCAACCGCAGAATAGACGGGAAGTCACCCTCCCAGTCATAAATCTCGTTCAAGTATACGGTCAGACCCTAATAGCAGGAGGGTTGGTGAAGGCCGTCTGTAAGAAGTAATAATACACCGTGAGTGTTTAAAAGTTGTTAATGACCCGGGTTTTGAACCGAGGTCCTTGTAGATGAAATTATCGCTTGCCAGTTCAGATCGTAGTTTTCTTATGTAATAATGGTCTTATAAGACAAATAAAATAAATAACAATCCCTATTGTAATGTTGTATGGAAGTAGGACTCCACGAGTTAAATGAAGGTAACTAGATTCCGGGAGTAATCATAGTTTTTGACTTTGTCAAGTAATCTTTATAACTCTGGAGTACACAAGTATTTTCCCGATCACTATGGTGTATTTGTAAAACTTGAGAGAGATGGTAAATGCTGAGAACATGTGAAGTGCCCAAAGATTTAAGTAAAGAATTAACATGTTCTTTAAATGTAATTATATATTTGTTTTGATGATACGAAAATATAAAAATAGTATTTGAGGTGTACAAAAGAATGACACCGTTATTATAGAAAGTATCGAGCCAAAGGAGCTCGTAGTTATATGGAACTTTAAGATAGATACTTTATGGAAGTAAAAATAATTATGAATTGTTGGTTTTAAAGGAAACCATGTGTTTTAATATAATATTTGTTTAATTCTTATATTATTCCTTGTTCACTTGGAACAAGTAGAAGGATATTGGTCAGTAGTTTATTTGTTTTATTGTTTGTAGCGCCATAATTTTTGGTTAATTAAATATGTTAAAATAGGAGTTGATTTTGTTGTTATTTTTGCAAGTGTATCCTCTATTTAATCCAAAATGTGTAAGTCACAGAGTGGGAGAACGTACTACAACCCCGAAAATCCCGAATTGAGCAATGCTGGCATACTGTGATTTGCATATTTCTTGCTGAAAGGGCACAGTTTATGTATGTGTTGCAAGTAGTTGGCTAACCTCCCGAGCTGGGTGGCCGCCTCTTGCCGTGTATGGATAATGTTCTGGTCTTATGGTGTTGCCAGTTGGGGTGGTTTTGGTAAAAGATGGGGGGTGGCTCCCAGGTGGTACAGCCCCCCGGGCCTGTACAATATGTTACGGTTTCTCCATACTGGATACAGCTGCACAAAAGCCCCATTTGCCTTTCTTATTCTGCTCTTGACATCCTCCTCAGCCCCTCCACTTCTCGTTACCACGCTTCCCAAGTAAACAAATGTATCCACCTGTTCTAAATCTACACCTCCCACAGTGAGACCAGCCTGTACTGTGGAGTTCACTCTCAGCTCCTTTGTCTTCTTTGGGTTTATCTTAAGTCCAACCTTAGCAGCTTCAAGTTCTAAGTTTGCCAGTTTTCCCTCTATGTCTCTAAAGCGCTGTGCTAACATACAGATGTCATCAGCAAAATCAAGATCCTCCAACCTGTCTCGAAGTCCCCACTGTATCCCTCTCTTCCTTCCTCTCCCCACCTTCCTAAGAGTATTATCAAGAACAATCAGGAACAAAGTGGGAGAAAGTATACATCCTTGTCGTACACCAGTCTGGATGGCCAATGGCTGGGATAGCTGACCCTCATGCAGGACTTGACATTCATAACCAGAATACATCTCTCGTATAATGTTAACTATTTTACTTGGTATACCATATTCCTTTAAGGTCTCCCACATGACCTTCCTATTAATGGAATCAAAGGACTTCTCAAAATCTATAAATGTGATGTACAGTGCTGCTTGCCATTCGTTACTCTGCTCCACAATAATCCGTAAAGTGTTAATTAAGTCCACACAACTACGGTGTTCCCTAAATCCAGCTTCTTCTTTCCTCAACTTCGACTCGATAGACTTCTTCACGCGATTCAAGATTATCCTGAGAAATACTTTGCTTGGTACGGATAGTAAGGTAATACCTCTCCAGTTGTTACAATTCGTCAAGTCACCCTTCTTTGGGATTTTAACAATCACACCTTTCTTTCATTCCCCAGGCAGCTTCTCTTCAAACCAGATCTTTTCCATCAATGGCTTCAGGATATTAGCTGTGGTGTCCATGTCTATCTTGAGGACATCTGGCGAAATGTTGTCGACACCGGGGGCTTTTCCATTCTTCAGCTGTAGCAAGGCTTCTTGATTTCAGCACAAGTTGGGTTGTGCAAAAGAATATTTGGATCAGAATTATCAGGTTCATCATTCCTCTCTTCGTGGTGTTCATTAATCCCTCGATCAACATTAAAAATTTCGGTGAAGAGTAATTGGATCGATGAGATGGCGAAGAAGGCAGAAGATGCTGCATCAAATGGTGACAGCAAAGAAATGTACCGCATCACAAAAGTGCTGTCCAAGAAAAGTTTCCGAAAGAACCGGCCCATAAAAGACAAACAGGGAAATTTACTCACAACCCTGCTTCCTTAGACACAGTAAATTCAGCCCCTCAACAAAGTACACGGGTGACTTCTCGCCCCCCTCCCAAACCACATTCTACACTCACAATACAATGTTTTAACTGCCAAAGATTGGACCATAACGCTTCTATTTGTCCCCACCAGACCCGCTGTAACAGATGTGGTGATTCTCATCACCACTCAGCTTGCCATGTCGCACGTGACTGCCCTAAGTGCGTCAACTGTGGTGGGGGGCATGCAGCTAGCTATCTTGGTTGCCGATACATTAAGACAGCTATTAAGCGTAGGCAGTTAAACTACAGACAACAGGCCAATACTTCCATCCCAACGAGCTAGAGAAAGGTATATAGAGAGGCAAGGAGCCACGTAGCAGCGCTCTGGGCGGAGGCAACTTGAGTTAAGGCGGCCATGATTCAGAACGTCGTCTGACAAGAGCTTGTTGTGATTGTTCGCGTTGAGCGGGAACATGTGTTGAATGAAATGTATTTAAAAATACATTGACCATGCCATCAGTGTGTTCGTCATTCAATTGTACGAATAGATGTTATAAGACAACAAGAGTGTTGTATTTCAGGTAAGAAATGTCATCCAAATTCATAAATTAATGAGGTAGACCTTTTACGAAAACGTGATGCAGCAGTTTAAGTTTGTGTGATATTTACATTTCAGATTCCCTTTGCAGAACCAGGAACTAACAAAACAATGGGTTGTCAACATGAAAAGCAATAAATGGCACCCCACGAGATACAGCTTAATTTGTTCTCTATACTTTCAAGATAAATATATGTATGTAGCAAATGAAAGGCGACGTCTACTAGCTAATGCAGTACCTACAATTTTCAATTTTCCTGCACATCTGCAGAAGAAGCAGGCCTGTAGATCTTCGCCGAAGAAGCTTAGTTTCCAGAAAACTACAGAACACTCGCATTCAGATACGGTAGCATTGTTGCAGAAGACCTTGATATCAGTAGGTAAATATAAATTAGGCTGTCTTAAAATTTAAGCAAAGATAGTTGTGAGCCATAATCATAATTACGGTAATAATAATATCGTATGGCCTTGGATGCCGGGTGCAAGCTTTCTTATTTGACACCCAGAGGGTAGCTTGCATGCCGAATTTTGTTGTTCCTTGAAGCACTATGAAAGTCAAGGAGGTTAGATAACTAAGCTCCTTGACATTATAGCGCTTTCTAGTAGAGAAATTAGGAACTTTGTGCAGCCGGAAAACCCCGAGATTAATTTTGCCATTGTGAACACTGCCTACTGAATTCAAATGGGTTCTTCAACATGCCAACATCGTATGACATGCGTATCGTGATTTTTGCTGCGTTTAAAAAATCACTTACCACGGCCAGGAGCGAACCTGCAAGCTTGGGGGGTTAGTAATACGACACGATAACCACTCACCCACCGTGGCAAGCTATAAAATAAAATATATTGTTCAAATATCAATCTTCGTAAGCCAACAAGGTATACTTTCTCTAGTTCGTTATTTTGAACTAATTGTGGGAAACGTAACGGGCTTTACTAATCTTTTATTTTTTCTTTCTTTCTTCTCAGACATTACAGATGGAAAGCTTATTTGCGATTCCAGCAGAAAGATGCCAATATACGGTTTGATTATTGATCTCTTAAGTGTGATACAACTAGCAGAAATATACGTGTGGGGACAAAGTTCTGTATTGAGATACTTATTAACACGCAGATAGTCAGGATCACTTAGAGCTATTTTCTTTCTTCTATTCGCTCCAGAATTGGGAATAGAAATAATCCAAAATGCAGTACAATTTAATTCAGCTAATAGACGTGTTTAATTGCGAGGGTACGCCCAACCATGAATTCCAACTGTAAGCCTATTGAGTGTGTGACCTACTTGTGACAACTGCAACAGCAAATATTCATGGTGTCAATAGGAAGGACGATACTATGCTGACAGACAGATCATGGTTACTGTGCACATTATAATTCACCGAGATTGAATGTAGGAAATGTTGTTCATTACATAGCAGGAAGTGTCGTTCGCCAAGTGTCTAAAAAATGTACTTGTATTGAATGTCTAGAAGTGCTTTTAACAGGTCAAGATGTTCAGAAAGAAGGAGTGATTAAAGAGAAAGACGTGAAAGAATGCCCTTTGCATCCATGAAATGATGTAGTGAAACTATGTAAAACAGCTGAGTGTCATCAGGAAGAATGAGTGTATGATGCGAAAGAACACGAATAATCTCATGCTGAAGTTGCAGACAGATGTCTATGATATGCTGCCGGGTTATCTGTTTCTGAAATCTGACCATCTATTTACAGCTACTGAACCTGGGGAAAAGCCTCACTATGCTCCACTCATCGAGCGAATTGTGAAACAGTATTATAAATGCAGGCTTCACACTTCTGCAGAAATACAGCTCAACGTGAGAGGTCAACAGGTGCGTCATTTGTACACAAAACGTTTTATTTTTGAAGGAGAATGGAATCATGCAATGTACTATGCATAAGCAACGTAGCTTATTGTCTTGTAAGATGATTGTGTTAGTTTTCGTTCAATGTACAAATTAAATTGTCAGGCCTTACGTAGGCCTAATCTTACGCCTCGTTAGTCACGCCTCTCTCTCCCTGCCTCCCACCCTCTTGACAAAGTATATCATGGCGGCTGCCAGTTCAACCTTCTTCAAATATGGCGGCGCCATTTCCACTCTATATACCTTTCTCTAGCTCGTTGTTCCATCCCCTCCCTCATGTCACTCACGTTTGCCCCGCCTTCTCGAACCCAGAACTCAGCCCTGACACAATTCCTCCAGGTAGTCCAACAATTAGCCACGATTTCCCTCTAAAACACCTGCCAAACAATCCCTCCTTACCCCGCGCCGCAGCACGCCTGCTCGCGTGACTGGCCACGGCCTGCTCACGCGGGCTGGTGTCCTGCGGGCCGCGGGTTCGATCACCCTACCAAGACACCTCTGCACGTAACGTCTCGCCTATTGTTGCCCCTGCTCTTGCTACTACTTCTGTCTCCCGCTCAATCTGATTCTATATGCTGCTGCATTCAACACGTCCCAGCCTTACCAAACTCCAAATTCCTATTCCTCCCCCCCCCCCCCTTACCTCAGGTCATATTCTGGCCAATTTTATTCCCAAATATTACCCATATATTAATCTTCCCTATGTCACTCCTAAACTTCTTTTGATAAAGCACTCATGGCCCCTCGATGGGCTGAAAGGCTAAAAGCACACGCGTCTTCGCACGCATGGGTCAGGTCAGGTTCTACACAACCCAATTTCATCAGCTTCTACTCTTTCAATTGTGCTTGTCTTCCTTAAGTCCATGTCTCACATCCGTAAGTTAGCACACGCCAAACAAAGGGTTTAACACATTCCTTCCTGGCTTCAATTCCTATGTGCTTATTTAACAATAGATTTTTCCTACTGTTATGCTTGTTTGCTTTGCCATAGCAATTCCTCTTTTGAATTCTATAAGGCACTGATTGTCACTAGTAATGACACTACCCAGATACATACTAAAAGTAGGCTATATGAATCACTTTGTTGATAATGCCCAGTTTCCATGGATTCTGCCATCTATTGTTAAAAATCTGGTTAGTTCTAGGCAAATATATAAATAATTCAAGTTACTCAACTCCAAATGACTTCCCCTGATAATCCAAAGTATTATAATAATACTCATTCAGCACCACTGTCAAGAAATATGAATGGAACGTTGTACAATCCATAACAGGTGAGTTGATCTAATGCTCATTTATTCGATTTTAACGGGGCAATTAGATGCAAATATCGCCAGATAAAATGAAATAAGCTCTGAACATTGCTGTAATTGTGTTAGTGTTGAATTTGTCTGATAACCGGTATGTATGTGATGACTAGGGGCCGGAGTTTTAGGGGTTTAATATGTAGAATAGGTTTTTATGTTTATAGTGTAGCAAAGCTACAATTAATGCCTAATTGTTAGTAGAAAATCTGATTACAACGAGTGTAAAAAAATATTATACATAATGATACGTCTTTTATCAAATTACCACCGAGAACTTCATACTTTTAGGCAGTATTTGCTCTCCTTAGATATGTTAATTATTCAAATTCAATAACACCAAGGATGTCAGAGGTGATTTTCACACTGTAGAGCGTTTAATTAACTTTGTTTATTTACAATATTGGGAACTTGGAAACAATAAGAGATTTATCCCCACTTTCCTGACAGTAATAACCAAACAATAAAATATAAGCTAAAAAGTGCTGTAGGTATTTGAATTTTCTGGCCGCTAGGATTTCTTTCAATCAACTAGATCTAGGAATAAAAACTGTCTTGTGGTTTAATTTTAAAAAATACTGACTAGAAAAATCAAATATACAACTGCAATTAGGTATTTTTAGATACCGGTACTCGTATATCATTTAGGTTTTCTTAGGTACTACAGAATTCATGAGCGTGATTCAGAAATTATTAAAGATTATAAAGTTATTGTTGTTTTAAAAGGCGGAATTACGAGGTCATCCTCTCAGTATTAAATATTTTTATTTATTTTTATTTAGAAGTGAGGTTAAAGATTTTTTTTATTTAGAAGCAAGGAAAACAAGATGTTCAGTAAAGAACATATAGCCTACTTTCTCCTAAATGCATGGGTATTGTTATAACTCTTTGTCCTTTTCAAGGAGTATAATTGAATGTTGGTTGTAGTAGCTTGTTGAAATACAACGTGCTATAGGGATATTAAACATGAATATGAGGTGCCCTTTGCTAGTGCTACCTCTGTACCAAATTTCGTTCCATTCGGTTCCACCGTGTTCGAATTAATAGGGGGACTAAATTTTGACATAAATATGGCCGCCATCCGCAAACTATTACGCTGATGACCTATTGGTTTGGTCAAAGGATGCTCCCTCCATAAAGGTATGTTGTTGCAAAATTTGGTAGAGATCGGATGATTAGGTTAGTCGTAATTTGTTTTAAGCTTTGAACATTCGTGTGGCCGCCATTACGTTTCAGTCAAGATGGCGGCGATATAAAACATGACACTGAGGTGCCTTTTGTTAGTACTACCTCTGTACCAAATTACGTTCCATTCGGTTGCACCATGTTCGAATTAATAGGGGGAATCGATTTTCACACAAAGATAGCCGCCATCCGCAAACTATTACGCTGATGACCTATTGGTTTGGTCAAAGGATGCTCCCCCCATAAAGGTATGTTGTTGCAAAATTTGGTAGAGATCGGATGATTAGGTTAGTCGTAATTTGATTTAAGCTTTGAACATTTGTGTGGCCGCCATTACGTTTCCGTCAAGATGGCGGCGATATAAAACATGACACTGAGGTGCCTTTTGTTAGTACTACCTCTGTACCAAATTACGTTCCATTCGGTTGCACCGTGTTTGAATTAATAGGGGGAATCGATTTTCACACAAAGATGGCCGCCATCCACAAACTATTACGCTGATGACCTATTGGTTTGGTCAAAGGATGCTCCCCCCATAAAGGTATGTTGTTGCAAAATTTGGTAGAGATCGGATGATTAGGTTAGTCGTAATTTGATTTAAGCTTTGAACATTTTTGTGGCCGCCATTACGTTTCCGTCAAGATGGCGGCGATATAAAACATGACACTGAGGTGTCCTTTGCTAGTGCTACCTTTGTACCAAATTTCGTTCAATTCGGAGTCACCGTGTTCGAATTGATAGGGGGGGACAGACATTCAGAGTACACACACTCACACACACACACACACACACAGACTCACTCACACACACACACAGAGACTCACACACACATACATACACACACACACAGAGACTCACACACAAACACACACACAGACAGACACACTTTTTTCGTCCTGTGTTGATCTCATAAGTCTACTTTCATTTTTTGCAAAAACCGAAAGTAGGCTAAAAATAGGTAAAAACCAAAGAATCCGGTCCCTGTGTTTAGCTGTATTAGGGACAGGGATGAGGTAAGTGCCCTGGCAAGGAGTGTGGAAAAGAACGGAGAAAAACCACATTGAAGATAGCCGCTATTAGCGCTGGGATTCGATCCTAAGATCTCCGGACTAGCTGCACCTGCCCTCGTGGCACGGTTACGCTTGGTATTTGAGAAACACTACCCATATCTTTAAGAGAAATGCTGATGTTGTTGAATGGTATTTGGGGCTTCGAACATCTTTGGTCATCAGCTCGGTGTACTTGTGTGTGTTGAATGTTTCTGATAACCTGTGTTTCTGTAGTGACTGTATTAGTGTTATAGTTATTGTTATTTTAACGGGCGGAACTACGAGGCCATCTGCCTTACTGTATTAGTGTGTGTAGCTATAATATTTCGAGTCGGTGATGAGGTAGGATGGTTGGTTGGTTCCTCAGTTTAGGGGCTGTGACAACGCGGTCATGTAGCCCCGTGTACTTTGGGTGTGTGTAGGATCTGTCTGATAACCGGTGTTAATTGTGATGACTGTATTAGTGTGTGTTATCTGTTTTTAATTCAAGTAAGGACTGCAGACAATAATTTCAAGTAGTTCCTACTTTTGCTACCAAATACTACCGTACGACACCTTGCTGTGAACTTGACTACTACTAGATGCCATCGCAACCAGCGCCCGGTGACGAACGTTGGAACTTAAGAACATTAATCAAACCGAATATACAAATTTTGCTCCACATAAGTTTAGTTAGTGGAAGGTTCTTTTACATGCCATAAATCTATGATAAGGGCCCACCGGAGGGGAAGTAAAGTTACAGTGTTTTATACACAATGCCATGCCCGGTAAGTTATAGAAATATTTATTCAAAACATCCTATAAATTCCTAAATTGAACATATAAGATCCTATAAAATTCTAATATACAGATAAAACCTAATTTTAGCTTTTTAAAACCTACACATCCAGGGCTTGATTATAACAAACAACAAATAAACATTCCCACGCCCCTACCTTGAGGATACATCACGACATTGACTACATCCGTGAGCTTGTACAGCCACAAATATAATATTCTTGTGACCCCATCGGCTATTTGATAATTAACTTAATGGAAACACCAAAAACACGTAACCACAAGCAGGTGTTCATCACGAGAAGCTTTTTTCCTCCTTCTCGACCACCGTCTGTTGCTAGTTATGCTTTCTCGTAATAGCTTTATTTAACTGGCAACCATCTCGGCTTCGCCCGTTACCTTTAACGGTTGAACTTCTATGCGCAACATCGCGGGTTCAAACCCGGCCGAAGTCGTCGGATTTTTAAGGGCATTAAAAATCCCTCAGTATGCCTTCCTTCGGAGGGGAAGTAAAGCCGGCGGGCCAATGTCATAGATTTATGGCATGTAAAAGAACTAACACTAGCTAAAACTAAAACTAGATAAATTTGTAGGTTAGTTAGAAACGCTCCATCAAGTTCTAACGTTCGCCAGTAAGTGTCGGTGACAGTGGCATCTCTGGTAGTCAAATTTGGAACTACTTGACATTGAACTTGATGGGGAGCCTACAGGTGTTCAATTAAAATATCTTGCTAAGGCCATTGGCTGCAATTCAAATGTAATAATAATACTGTAATAATAATTATTATTTCTTTCAATTATTGTTATTATTGTTATTATTATTATTATTAGCAGTAGTAGTAGTAGTAGACTAGTAGTAGTATTTTATTTTTTGTTTTGTTAATACTAGGTTCTTTTAATTTTGGCATCCACCTCAAAACTTTAAAGAACGCAAATTTGTATTATTCAATTTTGTTACGAGAGGCAGATGACCTCGCTGTTCCACCCCCTAAAACAACAACAACAACAACAACAACAACAACAACAACAGCAACCATCATCATCATAGTCCTCCAACCCAAGTAATCACACAGGGTATTAAACATCGATGGGAAGTTTTTGTCTTCTTCTCTTGTCGTTTCTTTAGAAATAATGATTTTTTTTCTTTTTACGGCGTCAGTTCCAACAAATTAGAAGACTTCCGCAACGACCAGTAATAGTGTATCAGATTCGTAGCCAAAGCAAACGTTTGCGTTTCTGTGAGAAAGTATCACTTCACATGAGAGTAATAAAATTAAAATGTATGGTGAAAGGATATTTTTGGCCTTCAGTCTATTTAGTTTGAACATCATAAAGCTTCCAGAAGATTATTATCTTTACCCAGTCCAACGTAGTAAAAGTCCTCAACATCTCTAACTCAGCCTATAACTCCGACTCCTGAACCGTGGTAATCATCCGGGATAGCTTTGAAACAATTTTTCAGCGTTGCCTTATTAGCAATGAATCTTAATCGCATGTCATTTATTTCAGATTCTTTTACATATTCCAGTAATTGGAATGATTATTCTGTGTAGACCGACTTAAAGCTACAATATTCACCATCATCATCTTCATTTCCCCTTTTCCAGCTGACTCTTGGTGGGGGCAAATATGGTTCCTCTCCACTTTGTTCTCTCGTTCCACCATTCTTCTTCCGACTCTGTGTTCCAATCCAGGTTCCGTTTTCTTGGTCTTCCTCGTCCTCTCTTCCCTGTCATCCGTCGTTCCAGTGCTCGTCTTGGTAGCCTTACTTCATTCATCCGTTTGACATGTCCAAACCATCTCAATCTGTTTTGCTCCAGTTTTTCATTTAGTTTCTGTACTCCCAGTTCTTTCCATATATCTTCATTTCTCACTCTGTCTCCTCGTTTTCTGGACCATACTTCTCAGGAATCTCATCTCAGCTGCCTGCACTCTGCTCTCATCCCTCTTAGTCTTTGACCAAGTTTCTGATGCATATGTCATTATAGGAACATAATATGCTTTTTACATAAATTCTTTAGCCTTAATTGGTATATCCTTGTTCCATACTAGTCCCCGTACCTGTTGGTAGAAAGGACTCCCGAGTTGTATTCTTCTGCTAATTTCCAAATCTAGTCTTCCACCTTCAGTCAGTTCACTTCCCAAGTATTTGAAGTGTTTCACTACTTCCTATTCCTTAACTCCTACTTTGATTACTCCTTTTCCTTCTTTCTTACCACTACTCATCAACACTGTTTTACTCTTCTCCACATTTATCTTCAATGCCCAATGCTCAATATTTTCATTTATTACGTCTAACTGTTCTTATACCTCCATCTCATCCTCGCCCCAGATCACAACATCGTCTGCAAACAACAATACCTTCATCTTTACAATATTAATTATTAGTAATTAATCATCCTAAGTTCAGAAAATTATAAATATAAATATTATTAATCATAATACGTAGGTGCATAGTGGAGGAAATAGTCTTTTTGTCCCCCCGCTTCCTCCTACCCTTAAAGAATTACGAAAAAAAAAATAGTTGAATCTCGATATCTCGAACTTCTATTACTCGAATGTTCGATAACTCGCAGTAATTTTTATTTCCCAAACAAACTTCCAAAAACTTACGGTACATGTATATTTTCCTCTTAAATTCGAATTTTTATAACTCGAATTTCTCGATATCTTGAAACGTAAATTACATCCTTACCACTTGTTCTTTATCTCGAGCATTTACGTACTTTTTTCAGTGTAACTTCTATACTGAACTATGATCTCCATAGAATTTCATTTCGGCTCAAACCACTGGAGACGTTGATTGTTAATATTACCGGTTTTCGTAATTACTGTGGGCTCTTTTTATTAGAAGAAAAAAGGAATCTAAAGAACAAAGAAATAAGGCTCACACTAACAATTAATCAACGAAAACAATATGTCATATCAGATGAAGAAAAGGCAGGCAGGTCAGCTAGAATAATAAATAAATATATATATATATATATAAATGTTTATTTAGCGTATGGCTTTTAGTGCCGGGAGTGTCCGAGGACATGTTCGGCTCGCCAGAGTTTGCAGCTGCTTCTATGAAGACACCCATGGGGTGAGCTACAAGTACCGTCGCGTGTGGATTAGATTAAATGAATGAATATGAATGAGCAAGTTCAATTTCAAGTACAGTAGTTCCAACTTTGACTACCAGATGCCACTGACACTTAGCAATGAGCGTTTTTAATGAAGTATAACCTAAAAATTTGGCCACACACTACCAATATTGTTAGTTTGATTGCTGTAATAGATTCGTAGATATTGAGAACCGTCTATTTATTTTGGATGGTCACCATGTTGGATTTTTATATTATAGGCCTTAGATATATGTACTATTACATGAAGATTATTGTGTAGGTGTTTTATTCAAACTTCAATCGCATAGAAATAAAAACGGGATTTTAAAATTTCGCTCAGCCGCCATCTTGTGGTTATGAAAATAATTTAAATGAATTAGATGCCAGTCATTTAAAATTTGTATAGGCATAAACCGTATCAAGTTTCACTGCGCTCAGATGGTTAAAATGCAAGAAACGTCCATTTTTATATTTAAATTTCGCGTCGCCGCCATGTTGGATTTGAGATCACAGGTTATTGAAAGTCCTATAGGTGAACTTACGCTTATAGCCTCTATACACTTACAAAATTTTAGGTTGGTTGCTGTAGTAGATTAATAGATATTGAGAACCATCTAAATATTTCGGATGGTCGCCATGTTGGATTTTAATATATGTAGGCCATAGAGTTATGTACTATTAGATGATGATTATTGTGTACGTTCATTATGCAAATGTTGATTTCGATCGCATGATTAAAACACAAGAAATTAAAACTTAATTTTCGAAATTCGCACAGCCACCATCTTGAGGTTACGTAAACAATTGAAATAAATTCGATACCAGTGCATTTCAATGTGTATAGATATTTGCTGTACGAAGTTTCATTGCGTTTGGAACAATAAATCGGGAGAAAAGTCTATTTAAAACTTTCAACTTCGCTTGGCCGCTATGTTCGTTTTGTAGTTAACCGGTTTTTGAAAGTCTCATAGATGAACTTCCAGTAGTGCCCTTTATTGAATGCCGGTGAAATATTTCGCACAGCCGCCATCTTGAGGTTATGTAAACAATTGAATGAAGTTAGATGTCGGTGCATTACAATGTGTATAAACATACACTGTACCAAGTTTTAATGCGTTTGGCTGGTTAAATCGCGAGAAACGTCTATTTAAAAGTCGCAACTTCGCTTGGCCGCCATGTTGGTTTTGTAGTTACCAGGTTTTCAAAAGTCACATAAGTGAACTTTTAGTAGTTCACTTTATCACCGTAAAATATTCCAGGGTGATATCGGTAATAGTTTCGGAGATGTTGAATGCTGGTGAAATATTTCGCATAGCCACCATGTTGGATTGGTGAGACGAAACAAAATTTAAAGGACACGGTCGGGGTCGTCCGGAATAGTGCTATGAACTTACCGAGTTTCATTGAAATCGCTCCAGCCGTTTAGAAGTTATTAGGGGGGACACACACCATCACACACACACGCACACACAGACAGACACACGGACAAAAGGTGATCTCATAAGCCTATTTTTTTCATAAATGAAAATAGGCTAAAAAGTGACATAAAAGTGTCCTAGTTGTGTTTGACATTAACCAAACATAAAACATCACAACAAATTGGTAGAAAAAGTGATGGCAGATAGCTTTAAAACTCATCATTTTGCACCAAATTACGCAAATGTTTTCCGGGGAGAACCCCGGACCCCCTATTCTTTGGGGCCTATACCATGCCCCCTAACCCGCGGTTGGGCACCCTCCTCCGTGGGTAATATAAGACATTCCAGTGTCCCTTAAAAGAAACTCTTTTTGTCAGTCGTGACGATAAAGCCAAATGCCTATTCTAAACTAGGATACATATTAAGACACCCAGAAATAGGAAACTTAGTTATGAAAGGAAGGGTCGAGGATAAGAACTATAGGGGTAGACCAAGGTTACAATAAGTTAAACAGATTGCCTCGAATGTAAGGTTTGGTAGCTATGTAGAGATGAAATGATTAGCTCAGGACAGGGAGACGAGAAGATCTGTATCAAACCAGTCATACAGAGCGTATGCAAAGTCTCTCCGCAGCGCGGGTCTCGCCTTGCGGGACGTGTTAAGTTGGCAGCTCATTCATGACGCAGTATACGTGAAGTCTCACCGCAGCGGTTGGCATAAGCGTGCACTTGTCCGTGTTGACCTTCAACTGGAGTGATAGAGTGGGGAATACCGGTTCATTATCGCCTGTGCGTGACAAAATTGATCTTGTAAGTTGTGTTCTTATCAAGTTCTTGTGTAAGCTGAGTCCAGTGGGAAGGCTTACTACTGAAGCGCGTGTGTTTTTAGTGGAAGATATACCGACAGGTGTGGCTACGTTCGCTAAAGCGCAGCGTTAGGTCATGGGGCCAAGCTCTCTGCTGACTCGGTAGACGCTTCGGTTCAAGCCCCACCGTCGACCAGCCTTGAAATGTTTTTCCGTTCATTCCCCATTTTCAACACCAGGCAAATGCTGGGACGGTACCTTCTGAGAGGCTGCGGCCACTTCCTTCCACATCCTTGACCAGTTCCATTCATCTTAATCATTCCATCTCTCATTCCGGCGCGCAGGTCGCCCACGGGCGTCGACTAGAAAGACCTGCACTCGGCCCCTCAGGAGGCCACATGACAAAGAAAATATACTGTACCGTATATATTTACATTACCTAATTTAATGTAATTGTTTTCCTTGAAACTGAATGTACTGCCAAACCAACACGTCCCGCAAGGCGTGACACGCGCTGCGGAGAGACTTTACGGACATTATACGCCTCATTGGGAATAAATGCGAATTTTTATACAAAAACTCCAGAGAGGAAGCTTGCTTTATTTATAGTGTTTATTTATATTGTTTCAGAAGATGACGCCCGCTATTCCTCAGGTGTTGACGGCGCAAGGAAATCCCCCACTATCACCACCACCGCCACCTCCACCTCCACCTGTCTATGTAGTCCCTCTACCAGCGAATGTTGCGGGAGCTGCATTACACCATGCTGGTAAGGAGCGCGCGGATTGCTGTAAAACTGAGTTCTGGCAGTTCAGCCAAGGACTAAAGAATTAACTTTACATTGTGGGGTTTAAAGCCATTTTTCAGTGTTGCCTTAGTAAACAAAAGTTTGGTGCTTTTCAGTCGGTCAACACGAATGTACCCAAAATAGCTGGGTTATGCCCCAATCCTGAAAAAAATTACATGAGATTAATAAATACACTAGGATGACCAGTTTCTATCGTCCAGCGATCATCATCAGATCCATTACACTTAGGCTGTAAAATCTATGTTTGAAAATATAGGTGAAAATATATACAATATGTACAATTATTGAGTTGCAGTATTGGTAAAGCAAATAGTCAAAGTATGCTAGTTAGGTGGAATGCTAAAATGGTGATAGAAATCCGGAATTTGTCTGTTTGGATTGACTATATGGTTGTAAAAGTCAACTATGGTTGTACTGTATAGTGCATGCTATTACTTATCTGGCTGGATGTCTTCCGTTCTGTAACTGCGAGTAGTATCAACTTCCCTCTTGGAGCAGTGACGGTCGACTGAATTGGAATGTTGTCTCACTGAGCTGGTTTTCCCCTCCCCCACGCTCCGTGTTCCTATGCGTTGTCTGTAGTCAATGCATGTGTAATTGTGACTTATTGCCAAATCTAGGTAATGTACCCAATCGTCATCATATGGAACATGTGTTCGTATCCCAGCTAACTCACGGTCTTTCGAGGTAAGGGACATTCATGCCCACCATACGATCACATGCTCAGGATTTGAGTCTGTCAGGTGACTACTCTACTTGAAAGAAACAACATATTCCTAAATATAACATTTAATGGCTATACAACATAAAACACAAACAAAGGATAGTTTACATTTTCTTCCCACAACAAAAATCAAAGTTATCTGTGATTCTCTCCTTAAAATTAATGCTTCACCGCACTCAAGTCTATTCCAAACATCCTATTATTGATACTTTCTGACATTTACGAGTGTCCATAGTGTTCTTCACGTGGCACAATTTAACACAAACTGGAATATCACAACACAATAATCACAATTTATCTTTACATGACATTAATCTGCAATTATTAAACATTTATCCGTTTTACACGGGGCATTTACTTTCAGTAACATTAATTCATTATCTTATGCCTTAATTAATAAGTGTTGTGTCGTGCAACTCGTAATCTTTTTTCCCATCAATTTGAAACGCTGAAGTGGTACGTTTTCCCTTCCAAAATACCCATGGATAGAAATGTTTATAGCTTCACCATACAATGATTTTCTGGGTCTGGTCAAAACATTATCGTTACAAACGTGTCATGTCATTGAAATTACGCTACCCGTATGAATAAATTAGTGTAAACTGGGCAAAATACACTTTACAAAGATGCCTATATTTATTTGGTGCAGTATTCCTCCTCAGAGAATAACTTGGCCAAATATTATCCGATCACAGCGATCCAACATGGTATGTGTGTGGAAATAAAGCATTTAATTCAATTGGCATCATCACATCAATCATATCTTGATTACTTTTCGAAATATCGAGATTCTTCAGTGTCCCACTACGCTTTTAAAATAAAAGGATCAGGTCACCAGACCTCCTTTCCAAGCGGGCAATAAATTAGTTTCGGCTGACTGAGAAAGATGGCCGCCGGTCTCGTGGCCTCCTACCACCCCATCTGGCTTCTCACAAGGTCAAGTTTGTTTACTGGTGCAGTATGCTGGAGTTACCCTGAGTGTTGTGTCCCTAGTAATTGAGTCATTCTAATTATTTAACACCTACATTTAGAGTATAATGGGCTCAACTCGGCTCCTAATTAATATTTATTTATTTAGCGTATGATGCTTCATTTGACAATCGTTGAAATGTATTACATATAATTGCTATTACAAAATAAAAATTAATATATACATATTTATATACATGGATGTAAAGTATTACAGACATAATAACTGGGATGCACGCATACACACACACACACACACACACACATACACACACACACACACACACACACACACACACTGCTGCAGATTCTGATATTTCATCACAAGCTGATGTCTAGTCCTTCCAACCAAGTGAGTGCCGTAGGGGTTACTTGATGTAGCTCCTCCACAGGCCCAGTGAATGCCCGCAGAGGACATTCTTTCACGATGTGGCTGATGGTTTGCATTTCAGCACCACAGTTGCAGGAAGGAGACAGCGTTGCTCAACGTCCGTAGGATTTAACCTTAAAATACCCTACACGTGTCCTCCGGGTGGTGCTAATCGAGCAACAACAGCAAGATGCCGCCGTACTGCCCTACAAGGCCTCACGGCTATGACAATCGTGCAAAGAATTTAAATAATAGTCCTTCTGAGGACTCACATTCACATTCACACACCCGAACATTCGGCTCTGTATTAACCATCTGCCAACTAATTAATATTCATGGCAGGGGATGGATCATGGATAGCTTTGCCGTTCTGTGGCGACATTAGTGGCTTCTGGCGCGCATCTCAAGTGAGTATCCAAGTTCTCTCACCGGTGCAGCTGCCTATAATAAGGAAATCGGCGTTTCCTATACGACGGACCATTAGTCTTACCTCTAAGGGCAGATCAATTAATACATGGGCTCACACAGGGTCTCGAACAGTTATCCCTGCTGGCAACAATTCTGCAAGCGGTGGATACAGACAGTCTCCGTCCCACTTCGCTGCAAATAATACAAGTATGCTCCAAGGCGATACTATCTCGTAGATTAGCCGACTTTTCGCCTAACGCGCAAGCTATGTTTGGATGATCCCCGCAACTTATTGACGTAAATCTCTTGATTCTACGTTACTTGCTCGCTGTACGTGGCTCAAACAATACTTCTCATAGATGACTCAATTATTAAAGCACTCACGCCCTCTCTGCAATTACTCTTAAGCCAAAGCTTTATGTAGCTCCCAAAACTAGCATAAGTTTACTGACTTACATTAACTACCTTAATGGTTCTCAAATACAACCCTGTAGAATTTACCATATTAAACATTATTCAACAATTTAATGGCACTGAAAAACTCTCATTATCTCGATATTTTACGTTACTTTCTTACTGTTTACAATAATACAGTATTTTTACGTTAGACATGACACACTTTGCACGTACTATACGCCTGACATGCCCATTATTTTATTCATTACTGTTACCGACCCCAGATTATTATTATTATTATTACTTAACGTTACCGTTACATTCATCATTGTCTTACGCCGAAATGGCCGTAAACAAATCATCCTCCAAGCCATAATTTACCAAAATACGAGGGATGTAAGCTCGTACATAAATGAATGTTACTTCTTAGTCTTAGAGTGATGCTTCGTTGTATGGTGAACCATTTAATCATATCAACATATTAAATTTGTACTCACTTTTCATTTTTGCTGGGTTAGTCCAGCACGCCAGCCACGAACCTACCATGATGCTTGGTTTAAGCCATCATGATATTTATCACACGACACATGGTATACACTTCACACATGATAATCATATTTTCATCAGTGGCTTTTCTCACTTGGACACAATACATATTATTTTACCACATACATAAACACTTTTAAAAATCACTGTAATATAACTTATATACAATTCCCGCACTATTTCACATGTGGATCCTTAATTGGACTCCTACTAACGCCTGACCTCAGAGATGCGATGCAGCTAACTTCTGACAACCGCTGGTCTCCATGAAAGTCTGTCTTGCGTGTGCGTGCGTTCGATTCCCGTCACCTACAGTTCATATCACCTCGACTGCAATTCTGATCAGTCCTCTGTCACGACTATTTGTGACGCCTTCCAGGCTCCCATAACTGTAGTGATCCTGACAATAATGTGTCATTTTTAACTATGACAACACCTCCTGGTATGTTCACTGTCTATAAACATCCTAAATTATCCCTACGCTGTACTGAATTTATACTTGCGTATGTTATTGGTTAAATATCTGCTGTAGACTACATCTTACACGATGCATAATTACTATGGTGAAGCTGCATGATGCGCTTCCATTGTTCTCCAAATATACTTGAGCGTCGATACTTTATAAATTCGCGCACTTTCTTGCGTGATCTGGCAGCGTGTGAGTTCACGTGTTGAGTCAAGACGAACTGAAGACGAACTAACTCCCCTACGAAGCTTCCCCCTATATAAAGCTTTCTTGTGAAACATAGTCCACTGGACACTCAGGGCCGACTCCCTTCCTGGAATAATACATTTCCAGACAAAGTGAAGTATAATTCTCGTTTGTCTAGGTGTGGAGGTCCCAAAATCACTCGCGTGCAAGCGATCACTTTGGCCAATTAATTACAATTAATTGCCTTCTACCATGGCGTCATAACGCTATCCTGGTACTTCCCCCTCTGCTGGTCTCCAAAACCTTCCTCCCGAGCGGAAGCAGTGTGTTCAGAGGCTCATTTATAGATGTAGGCTTTAATTTAGGCGTGAGAACACTCCTAAATTATCTTTCCTAGAATATATTCACCTGGGTGTAAATTTTATTTCATTTCAATGCTCCAATTGGCTGTAATCAATTAATTTCCGTGGGCGGCTGCCCCCTCTCTACTCTCAGGCCTTGTGAACTGGTGGATCCCAGAGTCATTAATCTTGAGCTGTTCGTGTGGTCCAGACGAAAATGAGTTCCCTGGCGTTACTTAAATACGCCCCTTCGCTAGCTCCGATTTGTCAACTGTCAAGCTGGTTTGCTTTCATGAATTCGGGCTTCTAAAACGTACATAGGCCTGCATTTTCTTGCAATTATCCACCTTAAAAAGCTATGATATTCCCATTCTAGCCGTGAAATCCTGCTATTATGATTATATGCAGATATAACTCATGGCTCTTCGGGTTCCCTGTAGCTGTTCCCCCTCAGAGATCAATGATTCGATTCTGGGCAGAATCATGGGCCTGGTCTTCTTTGATAAGACCCGAGTTCGATGCCAGACTGCTGTGTCTAATTGGGCACAGTAAGATGTATGTTATTGGATTCAGGAAGGTCTTCAACTATTAAAGACAGTGGAACATTCCCTGCCACGCGTAGACCGGGTGCGTTTAGTATGAATGGCTAATTGTCATGGTCATCCTAGTGTATTTATTGATATAATGTATTTTTTTTTCTGGATTAGGGCATAACCCAGCTCTTTTGGATACATTCGTGTTGACCGATTGAAAAGCACCAAACTTTTGAATTAATTTTAGTTTTAAGGTTTCATAGTTGACATTCATCAACGCTCGCACCAAATAGGTTGGTGGGAGTTGTTTACATTCTTTGGATTGTGTTTCAAAGTAGTGTTTGCGGCCTCTCGTTGTTTGAGGTTCCATCTTGTGATTTGCTTTTACTCCAAACACATTTCATACGTTACAAGAACTGTCTGCTTTAGTGTGACTCGCTATTGCTATATTAATTATTTGTCATCATCGTCATCATCATCATCATCATCATCGTTTCTTCACTCCAGTAAGCCGGGTGGCGAGATTGCAGATTCTAGTTCATTTTTAGCAACAGGAGGAATAAGGCTTCCTAATTGGCTTTCACAAGAAATCGTTGGTTGTGGTTAGTCCGTGTAGTAAACGCCGTGAACCAATCAGATACAATTCTTGTAATTATGACTATTTTTGTATAAGGGGCTGAGCAGCGAGGTCATCCGTCCCCCATTCTCCTAAACAGACCAAGGGACTAAAGAGATTTTAAATATCCATATAAATTTTCAAATCAAAAGCCTACTTTTCTCGCCAATCATGATAAGTGCGTACAATCGGAGTCTGATCTCCAGGTAGAAGTAGGTTCGAGAGCCACCGTTGACTCTCTTAGAAATGGTAGGAATTCCGTGGTCTTACATTCAGAAAAATGCTGCGATAGCCTCTTCCAGAAACCTATGGCTGCTTTTATCCGAACCGTAGTCACAGATTATACATCACACAGATCTCAAGAGCGCAGAAAGGTTAATACACTGATGACGACGGTGTCCCAAGCCTTTAAAACCTGAGTTATTATTCCAGAAACACAAAATTAAGTGTACACTGGCAAGTCTCAATATTGTGGCATAAAGTTTTTGTTAGAAAACTTTCTTCCAACATAAATTATTGGTGGAATATCCTTACTAACAACGCATTACGAACATTATGATTAAGTTTAACTACGTAACAATACCAAATGCATAGTTTATTCTTATACTTTCAATGAACTGCAGCAGCAAGCAGTCTTGTAACCACCGAGCAACTGATTTTGGCCACCATGTTCCCTCACAACAGCCAACAGAGAACCATATTCTTCCCTATGCTAAAATTAAACTAGAATTTACAATCTCGCAGCCGGGTGCATCTCCAATTTGTCCTGTCCATCCATAATTGTTGTTCCTGTATTTGATGCCAGTTGTTATCTCTAGCTTCAAGGTACTTGCAAATTTTCTTCTACACATCGCGAGGTCTTCCTCTTGGTCTCTTCCCAGGGACACTCTGGCCAAAGTACAATTACTTACTTGTAATGTGAATAATACACGCTCTGGTGTGTTCACAACTGTTAGTGAGATGTGACGAATCAGCATCTTCATTTATTCCGTAATTAGGCTTACGTGTTTTTAGCGGCTTCGGTGGCATAGTTGGTAGCATGCTGAGCTTCTATGCCCAAGATCGTGGGTTCAAACCAGGCCGAAGTCGATAGTTTTTTTAAGAACGTTAAAAATCCCTCAGTATGCCTTCCTTCGGAGGGGAAGTAAAGCCGGCAGTCCCATGTCATAGATTTATGGCATGTTAAAGAACCTTTCCCTAATTACACCTGTGTGAAGCTAAATTATATATAGGTTAAACATTTGACTAACGTTCTTACGTTCCTACGTTCGTCGTCAGGAGCCGACTGCGGTGGCATCTGGTAACTAAGTTCTGCATTATTTGGTCGTTGACGGTGGCGTTTGGCGGCAAAAGTAATTTAATGTCGGCAGTCCTTAATTGAATTAAAACAGATACACACACTAATACAGCCATCACAATTTCCACCGGTTATCAGATAGATTCTACACACACCCAAAGTACGCGGGGCAACATGACCGCGTTGTCGCAGCCCCTAAACTGAGGAACCAACCAACCTAGGCCTATGTTTGAATAAAAATGAAGTTTGCAATTCAATGACTTGTTTCCCTTTGTCCTGCCGATTCTATTTCAATGAAATTGTTGCTTAGCCATGGGTAGCAGTGAGAAGGGTAGGAGACAGGCCGTAAGGCTCCTACTGTGACGTCACGCCTAGGGTCGTTATAGTCGCAGCAGCAAGTCAGATAGCTCCCTCCACACGCAGTCTCTTCAAACCTAATATAAATTACATTCCCGCTTCAAGACGTAGAAAAATAGCAATGCTATTTAGGACTGATTGGCACTTCCATCCGTTACCACTACATACGCCTAATTATCGTTCCGCTTGTTCGAATCCGGCCGATGTAGCTGGTATTTTGAGAGTGAACAAAATGGTACATTGCCGGTACATTTACTAGGACGCTGAAACACGCAAATAGGGCTAAATTGCAGTATTTTTACGTCGAGAATAAGATCTATTCTTGGCCATTTTATCGTTGTTCACCGCTTTGAGAAGGTTTATGGTAGATGCCTGAGAAAAGCCCACATCACTTTTGGCTATTCAACAGATCATGTCCTAAACTGCTCGTGGATGACAAAGCACAATGTAACCTATCTCTAACTGTAATCAATGCGCAGGCCACCCTCAAGGTGACTTAAACAGGGACTATCCTAACAGCACTTATTTTCTCTGACTCAATCTAACTTGTTTCTTGCATCAGGAATTTACAATGGGTTGTAATTTTGAAATCAGGTATCAGGAATCTACAGTACATACACCTGGTGCTAACAATCTCATTAATGTAAATACAGTAGCCTACACAAATGCTGCCACGAAAACAATACCATATTTACTTGAGCTTGATCGAGAGACCATTCTCACAAATAATGTAACTTGGACTGACTTCAGTAGATACTGAATACTGGATATCGCTTCTTTGATTTACATACGGTAAGTAACTTAACCTCAGCATTATCATATTAGAAATGTTTCCAGTCCTAGCATAGGCTGAAGTTTGGGAACTTCTTGCAATAATTGAAACCATATTAACTAACAACCTACCATCAAGGCGATTAGCTCTTCTCTCCCGAAGAATGGTATCTTACTTTCAGGGAAATGTTAATATCACACACTCTTGTATTCCCCGTACTGTGCAAATAATGTCTAGGAATGTTGTGTATGCATTGCTTTCTTAAATTGTCGTGGTGGGGAAGGAGAAGCAAGCCATATTATCATTTCTTTCATAATACCAGTACTTGCTATAAACAAACTTTTGACATACCTGCGACCTGGGAAGGAGGTTTCCTGAACTAACAACATTTTATTACCGTCCAAAAAACCTTGTATGAGTCGAAATAATAAGTGATATAGAGGTCCTAACTAAAACATAACCTTCTGTGTGATGACAAACATGCAACGCAAAATTTGCGTAGATACAATAACCTACCTACAAAATGAACATTTGTTTCAGAAAATAAATAATCCTCATTCTAGATGACGTAAGTAGAAGCGTTCTCAAGTATCACTTTTCACGCGGATACTCATTCATAAAAGATATAAACAACACAGCACAAAGCAAAATGGTCGCCATCTCTACCCCCTACCGATCGGCTGATCAATCGTTAAGAGTCGCTGCATGATGGCCTGCCGGAGGGTAGGCAATCGTGGTCCTAAAGTGAGGTTATGGAAGTTTCATAATGAAAGCAGTGGACATTTTGGTGTTGATATATGAACGTAGCAGTATTTGTACACAGGAATAGATCAATATTTAATTGATATAAGACTAAATTAAGATGCTAGAGCCACGAGAGAACTAATTTTAACAAATGTTTTCTGCAGGTCGGTTGGTTTACGTGCGATATTGTACACATTAATATGGCATTTCTCTCCTTGTGTTGGCAGAATTGTCAAAACGCAACACAGCCTGAGGCGTCCTAATCTCTAGGCAAGTATAACCAAGAGTGATGAATCTATTATTCCATGATCCTTGGTGGAAACCGTGCCGAACTCAACGAAACTGGTATAAGAGTTACGAGCACATAAGAATACGATGTCTCCGAACTGCTTATCTCTCTCTCCTTCTCTACCCGCGCTAGGCTCGTCACCAAGGACCATGGTTGATGGTTCGTTGGTTGGTTCCTCAGTTTAGGGGCTGCGACAACGCGATTATGTAGCCCCGTGTACTTTGGGTGTGTGTAGAATCTGTCTGATAACCGGTGTTAATAGTGATGACTGTATTAGTGTGTGTTATCTGTTTTCAATTCAAGTAAGGACTGCAAACATTGAGTTTTTTCAAGTAGTTCCTACTTTTTCCACCGTCAACGACTACTAGTTCAGACCTTGGTTACCAGATGCGACTGCAGTCGGCTCCTGGCGACGAACGTCGGAACCTAAGGGCGTTTGTCAAATGTTTAACCTATAATTTAGCTCCACACAGGTGTAATTAGTGGAAGGTCCTTTATCATGCCATAAATATATGACATGGCCCGTCGGCTTTACTTCTCCTCCGTAGGAATGCATACTGAGGGATTTTTAAAGTTTTTGAAAAATCCGACGACCTCGGCCGGGTTTGAGCCCTCAATCTTGGTCTAGAAGCTCAGCATGCTACCAACTGCGCCACCGAAGCCGCTCTTCTTAAGAATCTTGACCATCTTACGAGATCTTGTTTTTACTAACTCCATCGTTCCTCTTTCAAGAAATCTCAAAACCACAGCCGTCTCGAAGCGTCACTTCCCTTCTTCTTGCACAGCCTTGACAATCTCGTCTTCGGAGTGAAATTAACATTTTCCTCACTTTACCGCAAAGCGCTGCTTGTCTAAACATGTAACATTACGTATTATTAGTTTTATTAATTTTTTAAAATTAATTTTCTGTTCTTCACATTTAGGTGTCCGCCTAAAAATTTAACTATACCGGTATATTCCAAATTTGAATAATTTAATTTGAGTTAAGGAGGCAGATGACCTCGTAGTTTTGCCCCTTAAAACAACAATAACTATAACTAACTCACTCTGGCAATGACTTCAACAAAGAAGAGTTGTCACCGCTATTTTAACCACAGTAATCTCCTAACTTGTTATAGGGGTACAACGTAGAAAACGAATTTTGGAGGCGGGACTCACCGTACGTTGCTGCTGAAGAGCTTCACCCTCCATACACGACTTCACAAGGTCGAACGACAACGACAAGGAAACCAGCAGCAGTGAGAAAGAGAGAGAGAGAGACACTTCCCCTACCTGAAGCACATGCGCAGAAGAAAGACTATAGCAGTGGACAGAGAAGAGAGCTGGAAACACTCTCCCCTACTTTGATGCGCATGCGCATTGAAACATTCTATTCTATGTGGTAACCCTATAGCATGACGAATAGAAGGAGAAAGTGTAAAGACTCCTGAAGTTCAAGCGCGCCCCGCCGGGCAGCGCTCGAGTGGGTACGTTCCACACTGCCGGGGTCAGCTGGTCTTAGAGATGGTGCTAAGGGAAACTAATTACTTTGTAACGGATACTTTTTTAAAAAGTAATTAGCGGTTCCAATTAAAATAGCATGGCAGGGCACACTGGAAAATATAATTCATATAAATAAGAACTACGGTCTTCATTACATGTTACGGAACGCACAGATTCTTGGAGTATACAGACACAGATAAAAAACATAATCCCCAGCATATTAAAACAAGCACACATAAACTATTTAAAGTAACACCACACTCTACTTAACAATTTATTTTGTCGGCTACGGTACTGGACTTTCGAAAGCTTGCGTGAAGACTTGGCGGGTGTTCGAGATTGCAAATCTCGGCGGATTTCCTTCGTTCTGAAGAAGAATCGGCACCCAAAATAAACAAGTCTGGGAATAATATCCATGACACGCTGAAGACAGCAGCCAGCTCCTGAAGGATCAACTGAAATTGTTTCTTTGGAATCGATACAATCATAAATATTTCGCTCTCGATTTTGAGTTTAATTTTCCGGTAATTACTTCTCGGCCTGGAAAAGAATGCCACATACACTTCTCGAAGGACGTGTTAGATACACTTCATTGTTCATCTTAGGGCACCTTTTTTAGTTTCTTTGTTGCTTTCTCTTAGCAATAATTTAGTCGTATTTCCGTTTATTCCTGATGAAGAAAGACATGGATTCTTTCGAAACGCGTCGAGTTTGAATAAATAAAACACGGCATAAGCCCATAATTCTACATTATGGATAAAATGGTATTAGTTGCGTTTGACATTAACCATACCGTACATAAAACATCACAATGAATTGGTTGAAAAACTGGATCCAGATAGCTTTAAAACTCATCATTTTGCACCATCTGATCCTCTGAATTTGGTTAATTAAAGCTTAATAATTGAGTTTAAACACCGGTTTGGTGACCCATCGTTCCAGGTAAGCCGGTAACACCTGTAACTACTCAGGCAGATAGGCCACTTAACCGTAATTTGGAAGTTATTGTGAAGTTATTAATGCATTAGCGGTAGCACTGCCGGAGACGTAATCGGGCTAGGCTATTGCGTTTTTAAATTAGCTCCCGTATCAGGGTTTTTAGGTTTTGAGTTCGAATAGTTCGTTAAATAGTTGTAAAACAGTAAGGAGAGTATGTTTTGTGTAGGTTTTAAGTTGAATTAAAGTTTATGTCGAGCTGAGAAGTGAATTTGGTGTAGCTTAAAGTGTAGTTTTTTGGTCTGATCTGTTTCCTCTGAATTTGGTTAATTAAAGCTTAATAATTCAGTTTAAATGCCGGTTTGGTGACCCATCGTCCCAGGCAAGCCGGTAACACCCGTAACTACTCAGGCAGATAGGTCACATGGCCAGGCGCGGATTCAGGGGGGGGGGGGGTCATGGGGGTCATGACCCCCCCCCCCCCCTCCAAACGGAGACAAAATTTTTTTGCAAATTCAAAAAACGAAAACACAATAACCAGACAAATAAAACTTAACGAATTTTAACTGACAAACAGTTTTTTTTTTCATTTTATTCAATACTGAAAATATCTTTATTGCAATTTTTATGTTCTGTTACAACTCTACATATTTGCAACTTCATACCTGTTATATAAAAACGATTATTTATTTAACAAAATCAACTCGTCTATTTTGTTTAGCAAACCTTGTGATTACCGAATCGATATTTATAGTGATGTCACGATGAATGTGCAGCAATGCACGGATAGGAATTTGGGGCTTTTTTCGCACCAAAAAATGTTGCCGACATCCAAACTGCAAGCTTGGTTGGCAATTTAAGCTGCGACTTTCTCCCTTTGTCGGTACCAACTCGACTTGCCGAAACTGTAACGTACCTTGATCCTTTTCTCAAAGCTCGATGTAAAAGTCGCAAAACACGCCGTTGCAATTTGTACGAATATTTTTGGTGCGCTAAACGCCACAAATGTCTATCCATGTAGCTTGCAAAAAAAATTGGTCTGGTTTTGTACGTTTGGATATTTTGTGAATGTGTTTTTAGTGATACCATTTTCTTAACAATTTCGATTCTCTGACCCCCCCCCCCCCCCCCCCCAAAGCCAAACTCTAGATCCGCGCCTGCACTTGGCCGTAATTTGGAAGTTATTGTGAAGTTATGAATGCGTATGCGGTAGCACTGCCGGAGACGTAATCGGGCTAGGCTATTGCGTTTTTAAATTAGCTCCCTTTTCAGGGTTTTTAGTTTTTGAGTGCGAATAGTTCGCTTAATAGTTGTAAAACAGTAGGGAGAGTATGTTTTGTATAGGTTTTAAGTTGTATTATGGCTTATGTCGAGCTGAGAAGTGAATTTGGTTTCACTTAAAGTGTAGTTTTTTGGTCTGTTCTGTAGCCTGGATTTATTAAATTTATTGTTCTGCTGGCGTGATTAAAAGCTGTAGGATTTGATGTAGAGTGCTAGGATTGCTTGGGGGAAGTATTGGTGAGAGGGAGAGAAGTGAGGGGATGGGTTTATGGAGTTGTTGCTTGTTTTTCAACTGCTGTTTCTTGATGGCGTGCTTGTAGTGCCTACAACCCTGGTACACGTTGTTGGACATTATCGCTTGCAGTGCTTGTAGCGGCGGGACCACAAACTACCGTGCTATAATGGCGGAGTCCTCACACTAGGTCCTTCTATTCGTCATGCCTATAGTTAAACTCTGAATATCAGCTGAGTTACCCTCTGTGGTTTCAGGAAGCGGGGATTCTCACTCTCGAAACGACTTCAACAGAGAAGCGACGCCCTCGTTCACGAAGTCTATCGCCCTCTTCATCATCTCTATGATGGTCTACTTGGGAGTGACAGCTCTACTCAACTGCCGGGAGGACGTACGGCAGCTGGTTATGAAGAACTTTGGAAGCTATGTGATAGCAAATGCTGCCTTCTTAGTCCTGTTCGCCATCGTCATGAACCTTATCAACGTCATGAATGTCTACAGCCTAACAGTTTTAGCTTCTCCTACATTCTCCTTGGCCTATGTTTTCGTTACAGCCTTTTCGCAGGTAACTCCAGACAAGTACCTATCAGAACATATTCACCACCTCGTGGTGTAGTGGCTAGCATTCTTAGCTGTCGCCTGGAGGTCAGGGTTCGATTCCCGGCTCTGCAAAGACTAATAATAATAATGTAATTGGTTTTACGTCCATTTTAACCACTCCGGCTTTTAGAGACATCGGGGTGCCGGAAATTTTCTTCGAAGACGATCTTTAACGTGCCAGTAAATCTACTGATACGGCTCCCTCGCATTTGCGCACCCTCAAATGCCAGTTGACTGCGCCAAGATACTAACCTGCAATCTGCAAGGACGCTTGCTACGACGGGTGAGTGGTTATCGTGTCGGACTTCCAACCCCCCAAGTTTTCAGGTTCGCTCCTGGCCGTGGTAAGTGATTTGAACCACGATACGCATGTCATTCGATGTTGGAATGTTGAAGAACCCATTTGAATTCAGTAGGCCGTGTTCATAATGGCAAAATTAATCTCGGGATTTTCCGCATACACAAAGTTGCTGCTTTCTCTACTAGATAGCGCTATAGTGTCAAGGAGCTTAGATATCTAACCTCCTTGACTTTCTTAGCGCTTCAAGTAGCGATAACATTCGACATGCAAGTTGCCCTTTGGGCGTCAATTAACAAAGGTTGCACTCGGCACCCGAAGCCATACGATATTATTATTATTATTATTATTAGTATTATCTGAAAAGACTGGTCTGAGGGCTGGAGGCAGAACTACGAAGAGGCAGGATTTTTACTCCGACCTCAGCCATTCCAGACGTGGTTTTCCGAGGTCTCCCCATTTCTACTCGAGGCTTTCTACTCTTTACTTAAGGTCTCCGAAATGCTCAAAATCTTCAATATCTTCAACATTTCGTTGCGCTATATTAATCTACGGACCCTCAGCTATAGCTACATACTTTTTTTTCCTTATCTTATTCCTTCTACTGTTACTTAGGAAGCAGAATAACCAGTGATGGTCGAAGCAAAGAGGATATAAAAAGTAGGTTGGCTCAGGCAAGGAAAGCATCCTACAAAAAAGGAATCTGTTGATATCGAATATAGATTTAGGTATTAGGAAGTCATTTTGAAAGCCTTTGTCTGGAGCGTGGCGCTCTATGGAAGTGAAACTTCGACTATTGGTGCAGCAGAAAAGAGGAGAATTGAAGCATTTGAAATGTGGTGTTACAGGAGAATGATGAAGATCAGATGGGTTGATAGGCTTACAAACGAAGAGGTATTAAGACAAGTGGGAGAGGAGAGATGTTTCTGGCGACTGCTAATGAAGAGAAAGATAGGTTAGTAGGACACAATACTAAGACACCCAGGAATAGCAAGCTTAGTTATGGAAGGAAGGGTCGAGGACAAGAACTGTAGGGGTAGACCAAGGTTAGAATATGTTAAACAGATTGCCTCGGATGTAGGGTGTGGTACCTATGTAAAGATGAAACGATTAGCTCAGGACAGGGAGGCATGGAGAGTTGCATCAAACCAGTCAAAAAACTGAAGACTCAAACAACAACAACAACTACTACTGATTTACGGCTAAGGTAATTAAGCGGTTAGATATTTTCCAACAACCAAGGCAGAATGCTTCAGGTACCTTGGATCTCGTCTGCAGAGTGATGGCAACTTCAATGAAGAAGTAAGAGACAGGGTAAACACAACCTGGTTGCAGTGGAAGGAGGTCACGGGTGTGCTTTGCGACAAGAAAATGCCACTTCGTCTCAAATCGAAGATATATCGGACAGTGGCACGGCCAGTTGCACTGTATGGAGTTGAATGTCCACCATCCGTCCAAATTTCAGAACGTCGCCTACACGTCATGGAAATGGGAATGTTCCGTTGGACAATGAGCATCTCCCTTATTGACCATGTCAGAAACGACACAATTCGGGAGCAAATGGGTGTCGCCCCTATTGTGGACAAGATGAGAGAGAGAAACGGCTCCGATGGTATGTCCATGCCCTGTGTACAGCTCCTGATACTGTTACTAACTCTGTCCTTTATTTTGATATTGAAGGCCTACGCCCCAGAGGACAACCGAAGCAGCGTTGGCAAGACACAATACATGGTGACTTAAAAATTGCCGGCCTAAATCCAGCTGACGCACAATCCGGACAAAATGGAGGTCAGTGACCAAAAAAGCGGACCCTTCACCAGCGGGACAACGCTAAGAAGAAGAAGATGTTTTCCAACAATGTTGCCTTAGACAAATTCTGGGAGTCTCTCATCGTGATCATGTCACAAATGAAGACGTCTTAAGAAGATCAGACTTAGTACGCTTGTCAACAACTGTAACTGGGCGTCGGATTCAACTTGCTGGCCACATCCTCCGCATGTCCGAATACCGTCACCCACGAACTGCACTAAGATGGACACCACTGGGATGGAAAAAGAAAACAAGGCCGGCCTCGAGGAATTTGGCGTCAAACAATGAGAGAAGATCTCAGGATCATTGGCATCTCTTGGGATGATGCCGAAGCTGTGGCGATCGACCGACATCGCTGGAGAATACTTGTTGCCCGACGTGCCTTGCACAGGATCTAATGATGATCGGTAATAGTTTCGGAGATATAGAATGCCAGTGACATATTTCGCACAGCCACCATGTTGGATTGGTGAGACGTAATAAAATTTGAAGGACACGATCGGGGTTGGCCAAAATAGTACTATGACCTTACCGAGTTTCATTGAAATCGCTCAAGCCGTTTAGATTTTATCAGGGGGGGGGGGGGGGGGGGTCACACACACACATGGACAAAAGGTGATTTCATAAGCCTATTTTTTTCATAGGCTAAAAAGAACGTTTAAGACAGAGGCTGCGTTAGAAGCGAGGGCAAAACGACGTGGAACAACAGCAAAATGGATGCCAGTGCTTCAATCGGAAGAAGAGGAATCCTATGGTAATGGTTTGTTATATAAACCGGAAAAGTCTTTGATTCCAATATCTGGCTTTGTTTTTCCAGATATAACATTTCCCTTTTTTTCGTAACTTTTTTTAACATGCGTTCAAAGCTCAAATATTTAGTTTTCCAGTATAAATTGACTCAACGACTTGTTCGTTTTTGAATGATAATTGTTTGTTTTTCCGTAATTTTTCTTATTTTTATTTAATTTTTTGTTTTTGTTTTATTAATTTTTTGTCTTTTTAAATTTAGGTGTCCGCCTCAAAATTTTAATTTCAATTCCGAATTTGTATTCTTTAATCTGTGTTAAGAGACGTCGTAGTTCCTCCCCTTAAAACAACAATAACTAACTATTTAGATGTAATCCTTCCTTGTCTTTTTAACACGTCCAATTTTCAAAATTTACTTTAGATTAATTTTTCCAGTTGGAAATGTTCATGTGAAAGCGCTGTTAAAATAACGGAATTATTGGCGACTGCTAATGCAAAGAAGGAGTAGTTTGGTGGGACACATACTAAGACACCTAGGAATAGCAAACTCAGCTATGGAAGGAAGAATCAAGGACAAGAACTGTAGAGGTAGGCAAGGGTTAGAATATTTTGAACAGATTGCAGAGATCAAACGATTTGCTCGGTCCGGTTTTGGCAGCCTGCTCGCGTGTCAGGTGTCCAGTGTTGCACAGCTGCACGTAGGTCTGTCCAGTCGTGCTGCTTGCTCTCAGGAGAGCTTCAGTGGAGAGTTGACAACACTGTGCATCGACCTGGGAAAGATCTGGTTCCCAGCAGAATTTAAATGTTTCAAAGGAAAGTTCTCTTAGTAAGAGAATACATTACCACTACTAATTCTTGAAACGCTTTTGTTGTTCTTTTCATTTGAGGGGCTTGAGCAACGTGGTAATTCAGCCCTGTGTGCTTCGGCGTATGTAGGGGGGAATTCTGTCTGATAGCCTGTGTTATTGTTATTGTGAAGATTAGGAGGGAGGCGGTCGTGGCTTTAAGTTAGAAACCATCCGGGCATTTGCCTAGAATAGAAGTGAGAAACCACGACTGAGGTAGGAATCGAACCCACCTCTTCTCAGTTTTGCCTCACTAGGCTGAGGACCCCGTTTCAACCCTCAGACCAGAATCAAATTTCTTTGCAGTGCCAGGAATCTAACCCGGACCTCCGGGGCGACAGCCAAGATCGATAGCCGCTATACCAGGAAGTGCACTCATGGAAATCACACTTGTGCTACACTATGTATTTTGCAAATTTACACTTAGGCTCTCTATAGTATATAAGCAATGCAAGAAGGATTAGCAGCCTGAAAGCCCGTAATATTTCCCCGACAGGTACTCAAAGGACACTCACTGTTACATTATGTGTTGAACTGTTTGTTTTGAGGCACCCCAGCTACAATTTGGGGAGAAAAGTTTGCTTTATTTAAAACGTGATGTGTCCTGATCCGGTTGAGGGTTGACCAGGTCTTATGGGATAGATCAAATTACTGTGGTTGGTTTTTAATGCAGGGAATGTTCTGATACTCAAGCTGATAGCTGGTGTAATCCATTCTTGCAAGCATTCCTGTAAGTTAAAATGATCGACTAAGTTTCTGGCATGCCTAGCAGGTGAATATCTGGATCGACGTCTGCTGTTCAAAGTACTGTAATTTGAATGTTTCCATGTATTGGAGGTTGAACAATAACACTATTATCGAAATCAATACGGAACCGTAAGAAATGCTTGGTAGCAACCAAGAGGAATTAAAAAACACTTATGTTATATTTCGCCAAATCAATACTAAAAACACTTAAATGTCTATATTTTATAGACTATGTGTACATGTTTCGAAACACGTTGTTTCTTCGTCAGCACATTAATCGAACTTATCCTAAGTATACTTGAATGAATGAAAATCCACAGCCTGCTTCCAGTCGTTCGACCGGGTCAGGGATGGAATGGATGAAGCCCCCATCTAGCGGCGAGGATATGAACTGTGCTGGCTGCCGAAGCCTGTCGCACTCCCCTGGGGGCAATGATTAGATGAATGAAAGATGAAATGAAATTATAGTGGAGAGTGTTGCTGGAACGAAATTGTGACAGGGGAAACCGGAGTACCCGGAGAAAAACCTGTCGGCCTCCGCTTTTTCCAGCACAAATCTCACATGGGGTGACCGGGATTTGAACCATGGACCCAGTGGTGAGAGACCGGCGTGCTGCTGCCTAAGCTACGGAGGCTTGTATCATAAGTATACTTAAACTTAATCCTTACATTAAGTTTTAATAAATAATTAAGAAAAAGAATTCTTTGAAAATATCTACTGTAGATACTTGGTTTAAGTATACTTAGGATAAGTTCGATTAATGTGCTGATGGAAAAAACGTGTCTCGAAACATGTACACATAGTCTATAAAATATAGACATTTAAGTGTTTATTTACTGATTTGGCGAATATATAACATAAGTGTTTTTTTTATTATTCAATCAATACGGATTTGCACAATTTGCTATTATGGGAAATATTTTTGCTTATAACCACGAGGAAGTGAATTATTTATTTACTTATTTATTTACTTATTTGTCTATTTATTTATTTATTTATTTATTTATTTATTTATCGTATAGCCTACAGTAAAGTAACTTAGCTAATCGTGGTTTTTGGCAGAAGTGTAAGTTGTGAGTGGTGCTTCAGGAACAGGCTAAGGAGTTGGTATCGCTAGCAGTCCTCACGAGTGCCATTCTATACCTCGGGACCACCATGTTTGCGGCTCTTGGCTCTTGGGAGATCATCGGGTGTCCATGCTATAACACCGTGGAGCGACGTGCACTCGCTCTGACTTTAGGCTTCAGTACTACGTTCGTATGCCGATTTCTGCTATTCATCGGCAAGTTTGCCATGCTGTATGGTCTAGCTGTTCTTATGTTATCCTTTTTCTATCTGGCCGCCGACATAAAACGGGTCAAAACAACTGTACTCAGACTTCAGCCAGCCGATCACATCTATGGGATCATAGCCCTCTACACTGACTTTGTCCAGATCTTCATGTCGACACTGTTGATCATAATGACGCAATGAGCTTTACTTGTACTGTGCTAGATTTATGTATAGATAATAGAACGTGAACAGAAACAGACTCATTACTTTCGTTGTAAACATGAATTTTGATGCGTGAATCTGCTTTCTTTATGTGCAATATGAAGAACAATTTTATGTTACTCTAGTTGAAAATAAAAATAATTTCCAAAGAGAAAATTTTCACTACTGTACTTTATTCAATTTGGAATATTGGCTTTCACGAGTCCGCTGATGAGCTGGCCTGACGAGAGTGTGGGGCAAACGGGGCTGTAGCCCTGGGGCCTCGACTTGCTGAGGGACCCAGAAGAGCCCAAATTGACAATTTCCCTAAACGTAATTTCTAAATATTTTTGAATTCTTTTTTTTAATAAAAATGTTCTCCTACAGGCACCGTGGATAATCCGCAAAGCGGATAAACCGCCCGCGGATAATCGAGAGTTTACTGTATATACAGTAAAAACTGTCTAAACCGGACCCTCTATATACCGGAAATCTGGAAAAACGGAAAACAAAATTCTGAACGAAGGTATTTCCTATGTAAAATGACACTATAGACCGGAAAACTGCCTAACGTGGAAACGGAAAGATATTCTGGAACTGTAGGCGTAAATAACCTGACTAAGACGGATTATCTTATCCATAATACAAAGTGACTAGCTCACCATATTGGTGAAAAAGAGCTACCCATTGTATAAGAGGCCTTTGCCCTTTAAGGGACATTCGAGGCTGTTCTTTATTCTTTATTCTTTAATACAATGCTACTTTCAGGATCCATATAATTGCTTGGCAAGGACATTCTCGCTCACGCGCTCCGCCAGTGACGGCTCAGTTGCCGGCTGCCACGCGCGCATATGTACGGCACAATACGATGCTTGAAATCAGCATCATGCATTTTTACTCACCATGTTTGCACTATATCCTGAGTATGTTCCCTATCCGCTGCCAAACATAATCGGCATCTCCTTATGAAGTTTCCGGTTACTCCGGTTAATTTAGCTTCAGTAAGGAAATAACGATCTTGACGTCTATTGTTATTGTTTATTTACGTATTGTGCAGATATAGCCTACACGTTCACGTAACGAATATTTCACATAAGGCATTACAGCAATCACAATAAAACACTATACAATACGATATACAGTACACAGTAGCTTTATAAAATACCCAGTGAGCTCGGAGCTCACACGTCTACCACAGGAAGAACTTAGGAATGCGGACGGAGACCGCGCACGCTAATCTGCAACGGCCGGCTATTGGCCGGGGACCGGCTGCCAAGATCGAGCGGAATCGTCTTGCCAAGGGGAAAAAAAAAAGACCCTGTACTAAATTTTGAGCGCACCTGTACTTGCACCAAAGTTCTGGGAAACATTAGCTCTAATTTTTGCTCATGGATGCAGCTGGTTTGCTACATTTAACAACATCTGTAAGAGAATGGAAAGAACCGTTACTTCCTCCAATCCCTGACAAATGAGAGTAGAAATACGTGTCGAAGAAAACAGTGAACCTGAGTGATCTTTAAAGGTGTACTTTTTTACTGTGTATTGCATATATTAAGGTACTGTAATTCAGTGACAATGACTTCTAAACATAAGACACTTACACTGGAGGAGCACTGCCCAGTAAACTGAGAGCGATCAAGGGAACTACTCGCGTGTGGCGGAGCTCTTTCCGGTCACGGAGAGAGACTGTCATTTTGTGTAGGTTAAGGATACGTCATACAAGATCCACCCACTCGTACCTAATGAGAAGGGAAGACCCCCCACTTTGTACATGTGGAGCCGTTTTCACCGTGGCCAACATTTTAAACTAGTGTGTGGATCTTGCTGACTTACGAAGAAACCTTGGTTTGCAGATGACACTCAAACTTATATTAGCCGAAGACGCGGTGGCTGCTGATCGCGTTATCCGCTTTATAAGTGAGTGTGTGTTAGGGCCAACAATCTAAATTTTCCAGTGAACATTGAGTCAACGTCTTGTTCGTTTTTGAATGATTTATTTCCCGTAATTTTTGTTTATTTTTATTTATTTTTTTGTTTTATTAATTTTAGGTCTCTTCAAATTTAGGTGTCCACCTCTATATTTTAAATTCAATTCCAAATTTGTATTCTTTAATCTGTGTTAATAAGAGCAGATGACCTCGTAGTTCCGCCCCTTAAAACAACAGTAACTAACTACACTGGAGGAGAGTTATTGAAGAAGACGTGAAAAACAAACGTCCGGCTAAAGAATTAACTGTGTATTGTCTAACGTGGGAAAGAATTTCATAGTAATCCTATGCGATTATACAGTATTTCTTTGTAGTGCATTTTGTCTTATTAATACTCAACCCTGTGTAAAATGGAAACTTGTGAAAACGGAAAAATAAATCCGAAACTATTGCGTTCTGCTTTAGGCAGGTTTTACTGTAGTTTTAAGTAAGCAGTTCCTAGAAAATACGCCAAAATCCCAGACAATTTTTCATGTATGTATGTCTACCCCTTATTATTCCCGTTTTTCCAACGGGGTCGGGGATGAGATGCAATGGAAGTCTTTGTGGCGACGATTTTTACGGCCGGATGCCCTTCCTGACGCCAACCTCATGACAGGAGTTAATGAGAAATGAAATGAATGATGGTGAATGAAACTGGGCAAGGATGTGGAAGGAAGCGGCCGTGGCCTGTCAGAAGGTACCGTCCCAGCATTTGCCTGGTGTTGAAAATGGGGACAACCAGACAATTTTTCAAACAACCAAAATTTAAAAAGTAAGTATTAAACTTGAGAACAATTGGTCTATATATTCTAATGCAGAATTAAACAAGGAAAATATTGGTATAACTCAATTTTCAATAGGTCTGTTGGTTTGTTTGTAATTAAGACCTAAACTCGGGTATCCATAGTTTAAAAAAAATCGTTTAGTAGTAAGCCCAACTAAGTACATTATTGTATTTATTTCTATCAGACGATAGATACAAAAAATAAGGAAGTGGCTGCGTTAGAAGCGAGGGCAAAAGGACATGGAACAACAGCAAAATAGTTGCTAGTGCTTTATATGAAGGAAGAGGAATCCTATGGTTTTATTTATTTATCGTATGGCTTTTGGTGCCGGGAGTGTCCGAAGACATGATCGGCTCGCGAGAGGCTCTAGCTGCTTCAAGAGGACACCACTAGGGTGAGCTAAAAGTTCAATTCAATTTCAAGTAGTTCCAACTTCCACCACCAGATGTCAATGATACCTAGTGGTGAACGTTGGAACTTTGATAGAGCGTCCCAACGAAATCTAACCTAGAAATTTAGTTTCACGCAAGTTTAGTCTGTGGAAGGATCTTTTACATGCCATAAATTTATGACATGGGACCGCCGGCTTTACTTCCCCTCCGAAAGAAGGCATACTCAAAGATTTTAACGCTCTTTAAAAATCCGACAACTTCGGCCGGGTTTGAACCCGCTATCTTGGGCATAGAAACTCAGCATGCTACCAACTACTGTACCCGTTTAGACCGGAGTCCGCACGACCACATATGCATTTTACCAATAATCAGTCAGCACGAGAGTCAAAATATCCCGGAGCGCCAGATGGGTTAAAGCTTATCGCAAAAACGACATCAAATAAAAAAAATGCTTTACTGATTTTTGGCTCAATGCAACAATAAGGATAGAAGGAGATTCACCTGGGCATAACACATCATGTAAAATTATCTCATTTTATTCTGAATTTAAAATTGACTGCAAAAATGCTCAAAGCAGCATCATTCACGTGTGGCGACCCACACTCCAATTTACACAATGTACATACATTTTCCAAACACATTGGACAATTATTTTTTGGAAACACACGTCTGATTATCAGTCCTGTAGACTGTGTTCCAAAATTATTTATGATTAAATCCAGTTCAAATTTAATTGTCTTGACTGGAAATACTGTAGTTCACTGTTTGAATTTTTACATAATATTAACACTCGTAGAATAAATGTTCATAGAATTTTTAACTTTCACTTATTTTTCCAGTTTCAAAAAAATATTGTCAAAAAATATTATTATTTCTGAATCAACACAAATTATTTACACATATTAATAACATCTGAAAAGTATTTGACCATTGAGCATAGCATCGAAGAACTGTGCGAAGCACAACAAAAATTAATTGTTCTTCTGACATTAAACGTTTCGAGAAGTGACTCGATTATGAACTTCAAGTTCCTAACAAAATATATGATTTCTGAATCATCAACTTGATCAATAAATTGTTGAACCATTCAACTATTCAATTTTCCACTTGGAATCATTATTATGAAAAATATTTATATTCATGGCCATTTTAGTAACTTTCACAACTTGCAATTCTTCGACAGAATGCGGAAATAAGAATTATAGCTTTATAATAAATTCATTTAGTTCATGGCACTAGGATTGAAAACATCCTTCAAATTATTCGTGGTTATAGATTTATTTTTAATTGGCAGTGGCCCATTCTATTATTTGTGTAAGAACACAATATTACAACAACAACGGCAAAGGTCTTCCTCTGAAGAAGAATAAACTATTATCATGACAAATCCGGGTTCTAGCAAAATCAAAGTCTAAATGGAATCCGTAAACAAGGTTGAAATAAGAACTGATGGTTTTTAAGAAATAACCTTCGGGTCATTCATACGACGAAATGTGTAGTTCCAATACTCCTTCTATAAACCTGAGCCATCGAACCTGCTATTTGATTGATGCTCGAAAAAACCTCCTCATTCCTGCGACTTAAACATGCGCACCTGGGAATGGCATTTCAACTACTCCACACACATAAATTTTCTTCCCAAAATTTATACAATAAATCAAGCCTCTGCTTGTTATCAATACTGGAAGATTAATAAACTTACAAGTTTATTTTATTTTACCATTCAGTTCAACCCGTGAATTTACCATACTTATGAAAATCTTTATTTCACTTTCGAGTGTATTTACGTCATGATTTTATATAAATACAAAAATATCCTAATTGATACAAATATCAATTGCTTCCCGTTTCATGCCTCTCCGTGTTATCTGAAAAATATACTTTGCTCATTGCAAATATTAACTGTTCAACCAGAACTGTAATATTGGTTGAATGCGGGCTTGCGCTAACCACTCTCCTTCGGAAAATCACCTGTTCCAAACTAGAAATTATTAAACTACTTCATAGGCTCTCTCTCAATACATATGATTATTAGAAAATATAATATCCAAGAATTATTTAGAAAAGTTATACAAATCATTATTATTATTATCAGTGGATTATTATTATTATTATTATTATTATTATTAGTTATATTATTTTAAATATATTTAATTATTATCTCATTATGTGAGAATCCACATGTTCGAACCTTCGAATATGGAAAAAATATCCATTCCTCAACAAAAATAATTATTAACTTTTACAGTTACATCGACGGTTTTCCGTGACTTCCCAAAAATATGAAATTTTCAAATAAATGCTCGATATGCTCGGTCATCGATCCTAAACTGTTCTGAGTGCTGAAAATACTCAGAATAACTCTAATATGTCTTGCGTAAATCATTGCAAGATTTAAATACGAAGAGAAAAAAAATGTGTTCGTCATCTGAAGAAAAATAGTTTGTTCCAATTAGCTAGGCAAAATATAAAGTCAAAATGTGGCTTACATTTCTTGATGGTCTTGAAGCGTAGCGAACCTGGTCTGTACCAGATTTATCCATAGACATGCCCTATCGGACAAGCACGTATAATCCTTGTATCGGCCGCCATTATATACCCACAATCTGTCTAACAAGACATAGTGGTAATATCTCTTGACGTTTGAAGTAACTGTTGATCCATTTTAATATTGGCTTCTGTTAAAGCCATAGCCGTTTGCTTAAATGGGGTCAGATCTAAGTGATCTATTCTCAGATATGTCAGTTGTAACATAACTCACGGTAATCGTTTCAGTACAAGAAAACACTGACAGTCTAACCAATCAACGGCTGTTCTGAAGATCGTTCCCTGGGCATGGTTTCACACCATCTACCATGCGCGAAGCAACATGTAGTTTCCCTGCGTTGGCTAATGAACAACACCGTGATACACTGGCCTTCAATATACTGAAAGATCGAAGTGGTTATCAAGTTACAAATATGAAACTGACTGAATTGGACTAAAATATCCAAGTATTAGGTTATTACTGGACTGTGACAAAGTACTATTCTTGACAAAGTCTAGCATATGTCCATGTAGAAATAAAAATATTTCACCAGTGTCCGTCGAAAAATATCAATCACCTTAGTGATTCTCCCTGCCGGAAACTTACTAAGTTCCACTCGTAGCGCAGCACTTTTGTGACTATCACAATTTTGAAAATAACTTCTGCGTAGATCCGGCAACCATGTGCCTTGGCTCAGCGTAGCGGCACCTTGCTAGGCAAGTGCTTGTTTCGAAGTGAGCTGAAGATGCTTGAGCCAGCCGGCTTTTATTCAAAACGGTCAGGGTCACGCCGAATCAGCTGAAATCTGGAAATCCTCATATCTCTGGTATCCCTGGTCCGATTTACTTGATACTAATTGCATTCTCTTTCATTTGGCCGTGCCAGTAATCTCATCCAAGTCTCAAGTCTCTACTCCATGGCTAACTATTTAATCAATAAATAGCCTCGACCTCTGCTATTACTTGCTACGTCATTTGACATGCTCTTAGCGGTATATTCTTTCCAATTGCTTCTAGAAGCAATGTAGCGCGATATTCAAATATCTCAACTTTCAAAAGCGGCTGTAGCCTTTCCCGTGATATCTAGGTGTCTGAATCTTGGAATACCCATTCCTAGAGTTGGGCACATCCACCCCACGCCTAGCAAAAAATTCCTATCTACACATTAAATCATCTGGTTCTTGAATAATAAATCTTAAAATTTGATGCATTATAAGTTCCCACGATGTTACCAGTTCGTGTATTGGCGACTTCATAGCTTCCATTGTTGTTTACTTCCACAATACGATAGGGTCCAGCGTAAAGGCTTGCAAACTTCGAGTACACTCGATTTTGCACGTCACAGGGTGTAGGTCTTTTCACTAAAACAAGAGGTCCTACGCGCAAGGGTCTTCGAAAACGCTTTCCTCTCACTCTGCGCTCTCTTTTCTCAGCTTGGCTCCTCAACTTGTCTAAAGCTAGAGTTTCCCTCATCTGACGACTTGGTTCAATCTCAGGTGGAATAGAGATGATTCGATCCCATAATCTTGTTGGTTTAATTCCATGATGAAGCAACATGGGAATCTGTCCAGTACTCTCATGAATTGTAGAGTTGATGGATTCGGATGCTAAAGAGAGAACATCCATCCATTTCCAATGCTCATTTGGACAATAGAGGCGGCAAAATTTCGCTATTTCAGCCATCACGCGTTCTGCTGGATTGCTTTCAGGATGTCTGTTAGAACAAAACAATTGTCTAATCCCAGGATTATTCATGATGGTTCTAAATTCTAAAGATGTAAATTGGGGTCCACGATCTGATAAAAGGAATTCCGGTTTGCCTGCTTCCGGAATTACATTGTCTCTAATTCTCTTCGCACAATATTTTGCGTTTGCCTTCTGAATTGGATGTAACATAGTGTATTTGCTGAAAACATTCATGGTCACCAGAATATATCGGTTACCTCTTTTTGACTTTGGGAGAGGACCATAAAGATCAGTCGCGAAGATTTCACAAGGCTTAGAAGGAATAATAGGCCTTGGTAATTCTCTCAGTAATCTAGAATTATGTTTACTCCTTTGGCATAAGTCGCATTCTCGAATAGTGTTTCTGACAGTTTGTCGCATTCGCTCCCACGAAAATTTCTCTTGAATCAAGTTGACCGTCTTATCTACTCCAGCATGACCTGCGATTCGATGTGCCATCCAGATAATTGGTTTTTGCATTCGTGGAGGTATCACTACTCTCAGCTTCGTATGGTCGGGATCTGCAAACTTGTAGATTAAACCATCTAACATCATAAAATCTCTTGAAATTCTTTCAGTTTCCACAAAATCATCATCATTTGGATCCATGTCTCCCTGTAGAAAACGAAAAATGTTTCTAAAACGTCGGTCTCTCCTCTGGGATAAATGCAACAATCTTAACCTTCTCAAGGTATCATCATCCTCCTGCGTCAGGTTCACTTGAAAAACCTTAGATGTAGATTCCACTGCTCTACTCAAAAAATCAGCTCCAACGTTCAACTTTCCAGGAGTGTGTTCAATAACTAGGTTGAATTGTTGAATAAAAAGTGACCATCTAGTTATCCTATCACTGGCAAAGTTTGTTCTCAAGATAAACTCCAATGCATGGTGATCAGTCCTCACAATTACTGAATGTCCAATTAACATTTTCTTCCACGACTCCAACGCGAAGATTACAGCAAGTGCTTCTAACTCTGTGGTGTAATAATTCCTTTCTGATGGACGAAGTTTCCTGCTTATGAACGCCAGGTAACGTCTCTTGTGGTCGTCATCTTCTTGAAGAAGAATAGCTCCAATCCCTACGGTGGATGCATCAGATTCTATGATGAAATTCTTGGTAAAATCAGGATACTCTAATTTCACGCTGTTTACCAATAACCTCTTGGCATCTTAAAATGATTGTTCACAATCTTCATTCCATTTCCATTTGTTTCCTTTCTTTAATAATTCCTGCAGTGGAGCTACCGTCTTGGTGAAGTTTGGACAATGCCCTGCAAAGAATTGGCATGTTCCGAGAAAACTGCGGACATTCCTCACTCTAGTAGGTCTAGGGAAATTTGCAATCACCTGTATCTTTGTCTCATTGGGACGGTATCCTTCACCATCCAAAATGTGGCCCAAAAATTTTATTTCCTTCCGAAAGAACTGACATTTTCGAAGGTTTACTTTAAAGTTCGCTTTTCTCAAATCTGCGAATAACATCTGAAGATGTAATAAATGTTCCTCCTTAGTCTCAGATGCAATTAGGATATCATCTATGTAACGAATTGCTATCTCTTTTACTTCAGGACTCAAATTTTGTTCCAGTGCTCTGATCAAAACAGATCCAGATGTTTTGACTCCAAATGGTAGACGGCGGAATACATATGTCTGCTGGTCAAACATAAATCCTGTAAACTTCTTGGAATCTTCACTAAGCCTAATGTGATGGTAGGACGAAGTGAGATCAATATTAGAGAACCAGACCTTGCCTTGGAATTTCCTTAACAGTTCCCTAATGATTGGTGGTCTGTCATACTCTGGCAGTAATCTTGAATTCAAATTTCGCGCGTCTAAACATAGTCTCAGACTTCCATCTTGCTTAGACACTACTGCTAATGGATTGACATAAGATGTAGTGTACTTTTCAATCACATTGTTGCTTTCCATCTCCTTGATAAGCACGTTTACCCTCTCTCGATGCTTTTCCGCTACCGGATACAATTTAGCATGAAAAGGTGCATCATCATTTACACGAATACGATATTCAAAATCCTTAATTTCACCAGGTTTAATATCAAAAATATCGTGATACTCTTCCAAAATTTTCCCTAGCTCTGGTGACTCCTCCTCAGTGTAGACTTCTCTTCCTTCAGCTTCATGAAAAATCAGAGACCATTGAGCATCTCCCTCGATGTCTTCCTCTTCCTTTCCCTCGAAGTTAATCTCTTCGGTATTCTTGAATCTGATCGTCTCTGTCTTCATGTCTATCACTGCTTGATATTTCTGAATGAAATCCGCTCCCAATATCATGTCAAAGGCCATGTCCTTCATTACTACAAACACATGTCGGAAATCATGTCCTCCAATAGTAATACATAAGTATAATTGTGTTTTACACAGAGATGTTTTGTTGGGTATTATTCCTTGGATTTTAATTCCTGATACTGGAATCTCCTCTAAATTTTCTTTGAGCTTCCACAGAATATAAAGCTTCTCACTCACAAGACAAAGCATAGCCCCAGTATCAATCAAAGTATCGACAGGCATACCGAATACTTCGCATGATATGATTGGCATTCCAATTCTTGTACCCATTTCTTTCCGTTCGTCATTCTGTTGAATTAAGTCATCATCCTCTGCTTGCCATTTAATAATTCTGGAAGTGAAAGTGTTTAAAATTCTATCTTCTACTGTGAATTCGAAGTTTTTTTTTTCGTTTCCATTCCCCCGGGATTGTGATGTTCCCGATGGACCTGGTTCATTGTGCTTCTTTTCCAAGAACTGCAAGTTTTCTTGGTGTCTTTCTTCTAAGTTCTTTCTCGTCTCCTTGTTGAACTCTTCATTGGACTGACGAGTATTCACATTCCCTCTGTTATTGTAGTTGTTTCTACCATAGTATCTTCTTTCCTGGTACCTTCCTTGATTATCCCTGGGCCTTCTGCATCGAGTATTATATCGATATCCACCATCCGGTCTTGCATAAGGCTTGTAACTGTATCTGTTACTGTACTGATTCCATCCTCTTTTATCGGGATCTTCCCTCGGCGTTTTCTCTTCTCGCCCCTCTCGAATCTCTCGAGGTGTTTGGGAATAACTGTCGGCCATAACAGCGTACACAGCGTTGTTATTCTTTACTCCCTTCTGATGGAAGAATTGAGCGTTCGTATGATCCAGCTTCTGCAATACCTCGTCAAATTGCTCCATATTATAGATGTCAGCAGCGATCAAAGTCCTTTGGAAGTCTGCTGGAAACTGACGTATTAATGCAGTAATTAATTCGTTATCTGGCATCGGCGGATCTAAATGTTGTAGTTTAGAAAGCTGTCCAGAAAAGTACGTAGAGTACCGAGTAGGTTGTGACGTCGAGAATCTCTTCGAATATAATTCTGCTCTGACTTGCTGTTGGGTTTCCGGGGACCAAAACTTTTTAATAACCCACGTGAAAACTCCTCAAAAGTGGTTAGAGTGGATCTAGATGCTCTAAACCAAAAAAGTGCAGGACCTTCCAAAAATTTCCCTATCACTCGGATCTGTCTTTCCTTAGGGATCTTGGAATCTTTCAGGTAATCACCTGCTTCTCTCAAAAATTCTACGGGTGTCACAGAATCTCGCCCTGAAAATTTAGAAGGCTTATCCTCTACATTCTTGAATACAGTAATGGGGTTGGATTGAAATACTGTCCTGACCTCATCCTGTCTTTGACTATCAGTTTCTCTAGCTGCTCCTAGATTTATCTGTATCTGTTATTTTCCCCTCATGCTTGACATTTTCAACAGATGGTCAGACTGTTTCTCGTCCTTGATTTGGGTTTTCATAGCCTCAAGTTCCTTATGGTTTTCTTCTGCCATTTTTTTAATTGCTTCGGTTTCCTTACAATTCTCCTTGACATCAGTGGATATCTGGTTCATAACAGCCTCGTGACTTTTCAACGACCCTGTCATATCTGATATGTCCTTCTGAGTTGCTTGGATATCTTTGGAAATTACTTGAATATGGGATGACAAAGATTCCCTAATTTCCTTGATTCCTTCTTGATTCTCCAGCTTGAGTGTGTCTTTAATTTCATTGACAACTGTGGTTTTAATTTCAGTTTGTAATTCATTAATCACACCTTCTCTTATTTCTCCCATTACGAGTTCTTTGAATTGTTCTGTCAAACGTTGAACAACTAGAATTCCCATCTCATTACTCTCTTTCTTCACTCTGACTTCTAGGTTGATCATGTCTTCACCAACTTTCCTAAGACCATGTTCTATCCTATCAGCTAAGCTTTGGGATCTAAGATCGGCATCGCGAAATTTATCGTCCATTAAACTTGCGTTAGTAGCTAATGAAGTTTCGAGCTCATGTGTTTTTTCGCATAATTTAGACATTTTACTCTCAAGTGACATTTTCAAAATTTCGGAATTCTCTTTAAATTTATTTTTCATAGAATTAAATTTACTATTTAAATTTTTCAAGTTACCTTTTAAAGAATCAGAACTCTCTTTAAGTTTATTTTCTAAAGAATCATAATTTTCTTTAAGTTTATTTTCTAAAGAATCAGAATTTTCTTTAAGTTAATTTTCTAAAGAATCAGAATTTTCCTTAAGTTTATCATTTAAACTTTCTTTAAGTTTATCAGAATTTTCTTTAAGTTTCTTTTCCAAAGCCTCTGTATTTTCTTTCATAATGGCTGCTACACGCAGTCCAGCCTCTTTTGAACTCTCCTCCAAACTCCTCATCATCCTCATCATCTCTTCCATAATTTGCAATTATTATTCAAACTTAGGGGTATACAATATTGGCAGACACAAGCTTAAAACTAGAACAAGAAATATGAATAGCTAATTGGAACACTCTAATAAAATGAGATTTGTCCTAATATCGACGTGATGGAAAAACAAAATTCTCTACTTTTACGAATTACATTTACCACAATATCACAAGAAAAATATGCAAGTTCTCAAATATCCTCCACCTGGATTCTAATAATGCGTATGTCCAGTCATCGAACGTTTACTACTGAATTTACTTGACGCCCTAATGGTTAAGCCATTATCAAAAATAATCAAACCCATTCTAATTATTAATCCAGTTAAATTTTTAATTTTCCCCACTAATTGGGTTTCCTACTAATTTATTCATCCAAACCAGACATCTCTCAACTCCCAAAATATTTATAGAAAAAATTATCACAATTTAAATCGGCATGCGATTGACCGTGTCTAACTCGAGCCCCACGTTCGAAGCCATTTCTCTCTCTATCTTATTTTATGTGCCCGTTTAGACCGGAGTCCGCACGACCACATATGCATTTTACCAATAATCAGTCAGCACGAGAGTCAAAATATCCCGGAGCGCCAGATGGGTTAAAGCTAATCGCAAAAACGACATCAAATAAAAAAAATGCTTTACTGATTTTTGGCTCAATGCAACAATAAGGATAGAAGGAGATTCAACTGGGCATAACACATCATGTAAAATTATCTCATTTTATTTTGAATTTAAAATTGACTGCAAAAATGCTCAAAGCAGCATCATTCACGTGTGGCGACCCACACTCCTATTTACACAATGTACATAAATTTTCCAAACACATTGGACAATTATTTTTTGGAAACACACGTCTGATTATCAGTCCTGTAGACTGTGTTCCAAAATTATTTATGATTAAATCCAGTTCAAATATAATTGTCTTTACTGGAAATACTGTAGTTCACTGTTTGAATTTTTACATAATATTAACACTCGTAGAATAAATGTTCATAGAATTTTTAACTTTCACTTATTTTTCCAGTTTCAAAAAAATATTGTCAAAAAATATTATTATTTCTGAATCAACACAAATTATTTACACATATTAATAACATCTGAAAAGTATTTGACCATTGAGCATAGCATCGAAGAACTGTGCGAAGCACAACAAAAATTAATTGTTCTTCTGACATTAAACGTTTCGAGAAGTGACTCGATTATGAACTTCAAGTTCCTAACAAAATATATGATTTCTGAATCATCAACTTGATCAATAAATTGTTGAACCATTCAACTATTCAATTTTCCACTTGGAATCATTATTATGAAAAATATTTATATTCATGGCCATTTTAGTAACTTTCACAACTTGCAATTCTTCGACAGAATGCGGAAATAAGAATTATAGCTTTATAATAAATTCATTTAGTTCATGGCACTAGGATTGAAAACATCCTTCAAATTATTCGTGGTTATAGATTTATTTTTAATTGGCAGTGGCCCATTCTATTATTTGTGTAAGAACACAATATTACAACAACAACGGCAAAGGTCTTCCTCTGAAGAAGAATAAACTATTATCATGACAAATCCGGGTTCTAGCAAAATCAAAGTCTAAATGGAATCCGTAAACAAGGTTGAAATAAGAACTGATGGTTTTTAAGAAATAACCTTCGGGTCATTCATACGACGAAATGTGTAGTTCCAATACTCCTTCTATAAACCTGAGCCATCGAACCTGCTATTTGATTGATGCTCGAAAAAACCTCCTCATTCCTGCGACTTAAACATGCGCACCTGGGAATGGCATTTCAACTACTCCACACACATAAATTTTCTTCCCAAAATTTATACAATAAATCAAGCCTCTGCTTGTTATCAATACTGGAAGATTAATAAACTTACAAGTTTATTTTATTTTACCATTCAGTTCAACCCGTGAATTTACCATACTTATGAAAATCTTTATTTCACTTTCGAGTGTATTTACGTCATGATTTTATATAAATACAAAAATATCCTAATTGATACAAATATCAATTGCTTCCCGTTTCATGCCTCTCCGTGTTATCTGAAAAATATACTTTGCTCATTGCAAATATTAACTGTTCAACCAGAACTGTAATATTGGTTGAATGCGGGCTTGCGCTAACCACTCTCCTTCGGAAAATCACCTGTTCCAAACTAGAAATTATTAAACTACTTCATAGGCTCTCTCTCAATACATATGATTATTAGAAAATATAATATCCAAGAATTATTTAGAAAAGTTATAAAAATCATTATTATTATTATCAGTGGATTATTATTATTATTATTATTATTATTATTAGTTATATTATTTTAAATATATTTAATTATTATCTCATTATGTGAGAATCCACATGTTCGAACCTTCGAATATGGAAAAAATATCCATTCCTCAACAAAAATAATTATTAACTTTTACAGTTACATCGACGGTTTTCCGTGACTTCCCAAAAATATGAAATTTTCAAATAAATGCTCGATATGCTCGGTCATCGATCCTAAACTGTTCTGAGTGCTGAAAATACTCAGAATAACTCTAATATGTCTTGCGTAAATCATTGCAAGATTTAAATACGAAGAGAAAAAAAATGTGTTCGTCATCTGAAGAAAAATAGTTTGTTCCAATTAGCTAGGCAAAATATAAAGTCAAAATGTGGCTTACATTTCTTGATGGTCTTGAAGCGTAGCGAACCTGGTCTGTACCAGATTTATCCATAGACATGCCCTATCGGACAAGCACGTATAATCCTTGTATCGGCCGCCATTATATACCCACAATCTGTCTAACAAGACATAGTGGTAATATCTCTTGACGTTTGAAGTAACTGTTGATCCATTTTAATATTGGCTTCTGTTAAAGCCATAGCCGTTTGCTTAAATGGGGTCAGATCTAAGTGATCTATTCTCAGATATGTCAGTTGTAACATAACTCACGGTAATCGTTTCAGTACAAGAAAACACTGACAGTCTAACCAATCAACGGCTGTTCTGAAGATCGTTCCCTGGGCATGGCTTCACACCATCTACCATGCGCGAAGCAACATGTAGTTTCCCTCGTTGGCTAATGAACAACACCGTGATAGACTGGCCTTCAATATACTGAAAGATCGAAGTGGTTATCAAGTTACAAATATGAAACTGACTGAATTGGACTAAAATATCCAAGTATTAGGTTATTACTGGACTGTGACAAAGTACTATTCTTGACAAAGTCTAGCATATGTCCATGTAGAAATAAAAATATTTCACCAGTGTCCGTCGAAAAATATCAATCACCTTAGTGATTCTCCCTGCCGGAAACTTACTAAGTTCCACTCGTAGCGCAGCACTTTTGTGACTATCACAATTTTGAAAATAACTTCTGCGTAGATCCGGCAACCATGTGCCTTGGCTCAGCGTAGCGGCACCTTGCTAGGCAAGTGCTTGTTTCGAAGTGAGCTGAAGATGCTTGAGCCAGCCGGCTTTTATTCAAAACGGTCAGGGTCACGCCGAATCAGCTGAAATCTGGAAATCCTCATATCTCTGGTATCCCTGGTCCGATTTACTTGATACTAATTGCATTCTCTTTCATTTGGCCGTGCCAGTAATCTCATCCAAGTCTCAAGTCTCTACTCCATGGCTAACTATTTAATCAATAAATAGCCTCGACCTCTGCTATTACTTGCTACGTCACTTGACATGCTCTTAGCGGTATATTCTTTCCAATTGCTTCTAGAAGCAATGTAGCGCGATATTCAAATATCTCAACTTTCAAAAGCGGCTGTAGCCTTTCCCTTGATATCTAGGTGTCTGAATCTTGGAATACCCATTCCTAGAGTTGGGCACACTACGCCACCGAAGCCGCTAATCCTATGCTAATGTCATGTTCTAAAACCGGGAAAGTATATGGTTCCAATTTCTCGCTAAAATATTTTGCTAGATGTAAAATGTCTTTATTTTTTCGGAACTTAGCCTATGCGTTATATTTTAACACGTCCGTTTTCAAAATTTACTTTAGTTTAATTTTGTCAGAAGAAAATGTTCATGAAAGTGCTGTTAAAATATACAATTTTAAAAATATTAACAGTCGCCTCCGTGGTGTAGTGGTCAGCGTGCTTAGCTGCCATCCCAGAGGTCCAAGGTTCGATTTCTGGCTCTGCCACGGGTGTTCCAAATCAGTAGAGGGTATTCGATTCCCACCTCAGCCATCCTCGAAGTGGTTTTCCGTGGTTTCCCACTTCGTCTCCGGACAAATGCCGGGATGGTGCCTATCGTAAGGCCACGGCCGCCTTCTTCCCTCTTCCTTGCCTATCCCTCCCAATTTTCCCCTCCCTTCCATCCCTCATGAGGCCCCTGTTCGCTTTGCAGGTGAGGCCACCTGGGCGAGATGCTTGTCCCACCTCCCCCGTTGTATCCCCCGACCAGGTGTTTCCAGCTCCAGGACACTGCCCTGGCGGCGGTAATGGTGGAATCCCTCGCTGAGTCCGAGGGAAAAGCCGACCTGGAGGATAAACCGACTAAAAAATAATAATAATTCAAAACTACATTTATTTTCAACAAAAAAAAACTGTGTCAAAGTAAGGAGAGGGTACTGAGGGAGCGTTCCTGAAAAACATCGATTAGTTCCTGTTAGTAGTTTCTGGGAAAACGGTAAATAAAAGTTTTAGTTAGGGCGGAACTACGAGATCATCTGCCCCAAAAATAAAAGTGGGAAATTGGTGAGGGCAATATAACTTACTCGTACTGTATATATTCCGGAGTTTCTTAATGAAGCAAAGGCCATTTATTTTATTTACAGGACGGGTCAGGGAAAGGATTTTAGAAGAAAATCTGCCGTGAACCGTCCCGGCATTTTTGCCTGGTGGTGAACATGGGAAACCACGAAAGCCATTTTTAAGACAGCCGAGTGGGATTCGAACTCACGCTCTTCCGATGCCAGTAAGGCAAGAGTTAGCGCGTTTGCACTCTCAGCCACCGTGGGCTGTATTAATTAATTATTATTAACACTGGTGTTCTGCTTTATCCATGGAGTCCGGATGTTTATGTATTTACATAATTTTTCCTTGATATGTACTGCTCGAGTGCAAGCACTGTGAACTTGAGGGGCGAGGTGACGCGGGAGGTGGGAAGTGAAGAGCCTATCAACAGCCCGCTGTATTATCTGGAATTCCTGCCTATTCCAATACAGCTAACATAGGGCCGTTGCCTAAACCACTGTGGTATAGCGAATTAGTGAGTGTGACACCGACCAATGTATTTGGTTCTGTTACTACACATGGACAGGGAACCCCCCACATCAATCCTCATTGTCCACGACCCACATTCCTCTCAGGTTCACGGAGCTTGGACTCGAGCTGTATCTGCCTAGAAATTTAAAAAGTTGATGAATTACGCTTCTTGACTTACAGTATGTCCTGTGTCCCCTTTCGGAGCAAAGGGCTGCAATCTACAGGCAATCTGTTGTAGATCTGCCCAGGATTTGCCTTCCTCCCTCATCTCTTCGTCCACGCTCCTTTTCCAGCACCTTATGTTCCAACATCCAATTTTCGTAACATGTTTCATGCTAAAGATCGTCGTCTTTTTATCCATCCGGTTTTTCTCTGTTGCAGTTTCAGTAATAATGTTTTCTCGGAGATGCGGGTTATTGGCCTACAGTCTCCAAATCACAGTGGGGGGCTGCCCCCTTAGCGTCTGTGCCCACCTTCTGGTTACATCACGATTTGATGTTCGTCGCTACTCCCTGTGCTTCTATTGTCAATTTAGATCGCTACAGGGTGTAACCAGACTCCCTCCTCCTTTCTCAACCGGGCTTGGGACCGGCTATAGCGGAGTTGAATTACGCTTCCAGGACCATTATATTTAATTTTTATGGCATATATTTTTACAAATTTTGCACAATAATATATGAGGAAGGCAGTCCTTCCCACAATGCTTTGGAACTCGGGCTGATTACCCAAGTGTCCGAGAAACCATTATTAAAAGAAACCACAGAGGAAAAAGCGGACTGATTAAACTGTTGACGATCAAGCGAGAAAAAGGGATCGAAGGAGCTGACCCGTGACAGAATCAGTTGGAGGACCCACTGAACAACCTCGACACTAGGGCTATAATCGAAGCAGAAAATCGATTAATTGTTACAAAATGATTAATCTATTGGCCGTTTAATCTATTAATCGATAGGTCGAATACTTGTTTGTTTTCTCGATTAATCAATATTCTTTGCTTCTTTCACTACGCTCTCACAGAAACAAAACATACATTTAATGACTGTTATTTGATTATTGTTAAACTAGGAAGGACACTTTTATGATTTATATACAACATTCAACTGAAGTGATGACCTCTCATTTTAACTTCTTTCCTTATCTTGTGTCTACTAATCATTAATCGATTCTTCGATTCATCTATTATTCGATTAGTCGATTAATCAAATGAACTTTCAGTCGATTCGATTCATAGATTTATGGTTTTGGATTAATTTCAAATTATTCGATTTATCGATTAACCGAGTATCGCTTATTAGCAGCTCTGCTCGATACTCAATACAAGAGGACGGACTAAGAAAGAAAGAAAGAAAGAAAGAAAGAAAGAAAGAAAGAAAGAAAGAAAAATATTATTTTTAGCCTACTTTCAATTTTTGCAAAAAATGAAAGTAGACTTATGAGATCTACACAGGGCCAAAAAGTGTGTGTGTCTGTCTGTGTGTGTGAGTGTGTGTACTCTGAATGTCTGTCCGCCCCCCCCCCCCCTCCCAATCAATTCGAACACGGTGGAGCCGAATTGAACGAAGTTTGGTACTGAGGTAGAACTAGCAAAGGGCACCTCAGTGTCATGTTTTATATCAACGCCATCTTGACGAAAACGTAATGGCGGCCACCCAAATGTTCAAAGCTTAAAACAAATTACGACTAACCTAATCATCCGATATCTACCAAATTTTGCAATAACATACATTTATAAGGCGAGCGTATTTTGACTAAACTACAAGGTCCAATAGTTTGCATATGGCGGCCACGTATGTGTGCAAATCGATTCCCCCTATCAACTCAAACATGGTGAATCCGAATTGAACGAAATTTGGTACAGAGGTAGCACTAGCAAAGGACACCTTAGTGTCATGTTTTATATCGCCGCCATCTTGACGAAAACGTAATGGCGGCTACCCAAATGTTAAAAGCTTAAATCAAATTACGACCAACCTAATCATCTGATCTCTACCAAATTTTGCAACAACATACCTTTTTGTCGGAAGCATCTTTTGACTGAACTACAAGGCCATCAGCCCAACAGTTTGCAGATAGCGGCCATGTATGTGTGCAAATCGATTCCGCATATCAATTAAAACACGGTGAAACCGAATTGAATACAATTTTGTACATAGGTATCACTAGCAAAGGGCACCTTGTTATATCCATGTTTAATATCCATATAGCACGTTGTATTTCAAAATGCTACTACAACCAACATTCAATTATACTCCTTGAAAAGGACAAAGAGTTATAACTAGGGCTCAGATTTTTAGGTGCTAAAAATCGGGAAAATATTTATTTTTTATGCATTGAAAATACCTGAAATATGTGACAAAAAAGGTAAAAATATTTAATTATAATGTAGTTTATTACTGTGAATATAAACAATATGCAGTACTCTCGAATGCAATCTATGCTATGTCTCACTGACTGCTGAAGCATTACGATACACAACGAGATACATCCTCAGGTTGTCCATCACAAATGGCCGACGATTATCGCGAAACACTTATTCTGAAGGCGCAAAACTGCGGCAATATGTTTCTTGCCCTTGAGGTGTTGAAAATTGAGATCGCTGTTCAGCCTTGATTGCTTTCCCACATGGTTGGTAGAACAAAACGCCCCCATCAGAAGTAAAATTAACTTTAAATTCTGCAACAGACGATAACTTAATGTCTGTGAGTGAGACTGGTCCCAGGTAGCTGGGTAAGGGGGTTTGGGGGTGGGGGGTGAGGGCGAGGGGGAGGGGAGGTCCAGCACATGGTGCAATATGGCTACGGACAAGGAAATGCCCGGCTTCCACAGTGAGTGGTACGGGTCGACCAGTCAAGAATTTTATAGTTGCAAGCTGGCATACGCTCAGCATGAAGATAGGATAGCTCACAGGTTCTTCCACGTTGAAGTAACACAAAACAAAAATGCAATAAACTGAAAGATTTTTTTTTACTGAATTAAAAAAATGTAAATATTGAGTCTTTTTATGTGCTAATAGGTGAAAAGCAGGAATTTATGTATTTATGGAAGAAATGCTTAAAATATGTATTTACATAAAAAATATTCATTTACCTAAAAATCTGAGCCCTAGTTATAACAATACCCATGCATTTAGGAGAAAGTAGGCTATATGTTGTTTACTGAACATCTTGTTAATGATAACATGTTTATTTTACTAAAATCTGAAAAGTAATTACAGCACATATCAGGAGCTGGGAGGAGAAAGGGTGAATCTGCAATAAGATTACATACACTATTCGTCCTTTCTCCTCCCAGCTCCTGATATGATCAGATTGTATATTGAAACAGAAAGAAGCCACTGATTGATTTAAAAAAAATCTCACTGTAATTGACTTATGAGCAATAATACACATCTCAAATCAATTTCGTGAAAGAAAATAGGAAAAATATTGAAATCCCTAATACTTACGCAATTAATTTCATAAACAAATCGGTCCACCAAAGACTAGCATAGGGCATTGAAACAAGGGCAACCTCATCCTCACACATATGGTGGGGAGAGCGGAAGCTATTGCGACGCACGCACCGTTGATGCAAAAACATCAACCTGGGAGGGAAAAAGTATTCCCACTTAGGGCCGGGTTCACCATAGTTCGTCAAAATGTTTAAGGCCGTTAACAGACGATTAACGAAATGTCGAGGTTCACTAAACTATAACAAACCATTAGTGTCCCTAACGAGACATTAAAATTAATTGCTGTGTCTTCATACAATTAACGCCTGACATTTGATTTACGTGGTATTCCAATCCAAAATGGAGCGTGAATTAAACTTTATTCTCAACTATAACGATGTTCTTGAAGACATGTTAGATATTCGTCTGAAGCGAACCTTCCACTAAAATTGGTTGGTTCCTTAGTTTAGGGGCTGCAACAACGCGGTCATGTAGCCTCATGAACTTTGGGAGTGTGTAGAATCTGTCTGATAACCGGTGTTAATTGTGATGACTGTATTAGTGTGTGTATTTGTTTTTTATAAATTCAAGTAAGGACTGCAACTATGAATTTTTCAAATAGTTCCTACTTTTGCCGCCAAACGCCACCGTCAACGACTACCAGGCCTAGTTCAGAACTTAGCTACTAGACGCCACCGCAGTCGGCTCTTGGCAACGAACGTAGCAACCTAAGAGCGTTGTTTACATTCATAACCTATACAATTTAGCTTCACACAGGTGTAATTAGTGGAAGGTTCTTTAACATGCCATAAATCTATGACATGGGACCGCCGGCTTTACTTCCCTTCCGAAGGAAGGCATACTGAGGGATTTTTAACGCTCTTAAAAATCCGAGGGCTTCAGCCGGGTTTGAATCCGCTAGGCTATCTTGAGCTAATTACACTTGTGTGAAGCTAGGTTAGATTTGTCTAACGCTCTTAGGTTCAAACGTTCGTCGCCAGGAGCCGACTGCGGTGGCATCTAGTAACCAAGTTCAGAACTTTTTGTCGTTGACGGTGGCATTTGGTAGCAAAAGTAGGAACTAATTGAAAATTGTATGTCTGCAGTCCTTACATAATTTAAAAAAACTAATATCACACACTAATACAGCCATCACAGTTAAACACCGGCTATCAGACAGATTCTACCACACACCCAAATTACACGGGGCTACGTGACCGCGTTGTCGCAGCCCCTAAAGAACGGAGGAATTACTTTGATTAATGCGACGACACGGACTTAAATATGAGATTTCGATTGCCAAAACCTTCTGTGTTGAATGTTCTACAGATGATAGAGCCTAACCTGAAATCCCTATCTGACAAGTAAGATATGTACCATTTCTTCTTTATGATTAACTAGCTGTACCCGGCATGCGTTGCAATGCCAATCAAAGAAAGTGTTGGGGTTTTGACTTTGTTAGTTTCAGTGCTTTTGGGTTCCCAATATTTTCTTCTTTTTCCGTTAACCACCTCTAAACTATTATAAAAAAAAAAAAATACTGTCTTAGAAACATTCACGGGAGCGTGATCAACAATTCACTATAGTTTCATCGCAATCGGATGAATGGCATATGACCGCATACGGGACTTTGATAAAACGATTCACGTGCCGTCGCTCATTTGTTGAATCTACTCGTGCGCTACCTATTGTAAAGTGGATTTACTAAGCCAGAAACCTTCCCGGAAGTGTACACAACATCACACCCAAGTTTCATCACTATCGGACAAATGGTATATGAACGCGTACGGGACTTTGTTGGAACGCTTCGCGCATCTTCGCTCATTTGTTGAATCTACTCGTGCGCTGCATATTGTAAAATGGATTTACTAAGCCTGAAACCTTCCCTGGAGTGTACACAACAACTCACCAAAGTTTCATCTCTATCGGACGATTGTTTATGAACGCATACGGGTCTTTGTCGAAACACTTCACGCGTCGTCGCTCATTTGTTGAATCCATTCGTGCGCTACCTATTGTAACATGGATTTACTAAGCTAGAAATCTTCCCTGAAGTGTACACAAAATCTCACGCACGTTTCATCGCTATCGGACAAATGGTATATGAACGCTTACGGGATTTGGTTGAAACACTTCGCGCGTCGTCGCTCATTTATTTAATCTACTTGTGCGCTACCTATTTAACATGGATTTACTAAGCCAAAAATCTTCCCTGGAGTGTACACAACATCTCATGCAAGTTTCATCGCTATCGGACGAATAGTATACGAACGCATACGGGACATTGTTAAAATGCTTTGCGTGTCGTCGCTCATTTGTTGAATCTACTCGTGCGCTACCTATTGTTAAGTGGATTTACTAAGCCAGAAACCTTTCCTGAGTGTATACAACATCTCACCCAAGTTTCATCGCATTGGGGTGAATGTTATATGAACGCACGTGGGACTTTTTTGAAAGAAACGCACGCCATTTTTTTGAAGTTACTCGCGTGCCATCTATTGTTAATTGGATCTACTATGCCTATAACTTTTCCTGGCGTATGCACAACAACTCACCTAAATTTGATTGCAATCGGATGAATTGTATATGAACGCATCACCAACACCCATTTGTTTAAATTACTGGTGCTCTATCTATTGTTAATTGGATTAACTATGCCTATAACCATCCCGGAAGTGTGCCAAACAACCCACCAAAATTTGGTCGCAATCGGATGAATTGTAGGCTATATGAACGCATCACCAACACTCATTTGTTTAAAATACTCGCGCGCTGTCCATTGTAAATTGGATTGACTATGCCTATGATGATTTCGGAAGTGTTCACAACAACTCACCAAAGTTTAATAGCAATCGGTTGAATTGTATATGTACGCATACGGGACTTGGTTGAAACGATTCGCGTGCCGTCGCTCATTTGTTGAATCTACTTGTGCGATACCTATTGTAAAGTGGATGTACTAAGCCAGAAACCTTCCCTGATGAGTACACAACATCTTACCCAAGTTTCATCGCTATCGGACGAATGGTATAAGAACGCATACGGGACTTTCTTGAAACGCTTCGCGCGACTTCGCTCATTTGTTGAATCTACTTGTGCACTACCTATTGAAAAATGGATTTACTAAGCCCAAAACTTTCCCTGGAGTGTACACAACAACTCACTCAAGTTTAGTCGCTATCGGACGAATGTTATGTGAACGCATACTGGTCTTTGTTGAAACGCTTCGCCCGTCGTCGCTCATTTGTTGAATCTACTTGTGCGATACCTATTGTTAAGTGGATTTACTAAGCCAGAAACCTTCCCTGTAGTGTAAACAACATCTCACCCTAGTTTCATCGCTTTCAGACGAATGGTATATGAACGCATACGGGACTTTGTTGAAACGCTTCGCGCGTCTTCGCTCATTTGTTGAATCTACTCGTGCGCTACCTATTATAACATGGATTTACTAAGCCAGAAACCTTGCCTGTAGTGTACACAACCTCTCACCCTAGTTTCATCGCTATCGGACGAATGGTATGTGAACGCATACAGGACTTAGTTGAATCGCTTCTCCCGTCGTCGCTCATTTGTTGAATCTACTCGTGCGCTACCTATTGTTAAGTGGTTTCACTAAGCCATAAACCTTACCTGAAGTGTACAGAACTTCTGACCCAAGTTTCAACGCAATGGGATGAATGGTATATGAACACATGTGGGACTTTATTGAAACAAACGCACGCCATTTTGTTGACGCTACTTGCGCGCCATCTATTGTAAATTGGATTCACTATGCCTATTTTTTTTCCGGGACTGTGCACAACAACTCACCAAAATTTGATCGCAATCGGACGAATTGTATATGAACTCATCGCCATTACGCATTTGTTTAAACTACTCGCGCGCTATCTATTGTGAAATGGATTAACTATGCCTATGATCATACCGGAAGTGTTTACAACAACTCACCAAAATTTGATCGCAATCGGATGAATGGTTTATGAACGCATAAAAGACGAACACACAGACATTCATTTTTATATATATACTAGCAGAAGTACCCATTCTTCGAACGGTCTTCGGTATTAATAACCAGATGTTATCAATTGAGCTACTGTTGCAATGTTTAGGGGCTTGGAACCTGTTTGTTGGCAAAGAAACATGATTAGTTAAAATGTGCTCTCAAACTAAATTTACCTAACGTGTCCTTCCTGGCGTGAAAATAAAATTGAAAACCTCGAAGACGAATCGCAATACACGTCACATACGAACTGACCCTAACCGTTGTGTCAAGTGCCCAACTACAGGAATACCCCTTTTATAAATTATAAAGGCATGAAAATTCAGTTTTTTTTAGCCTCCAATGGCCCAAATTCCTAAAATCAGCACACACAAAAAACAGTCTACTATTTCAAATCAGGAATTTTTGAAAATAATGTTGCTGTTTGGAGATATAATAGACCTTCTGTACGACATTTCGCACGTGTAAGTCGTGTGAAAAAAATCTAGGGTACTCCTTGAACCCCTTAAGCGCATTGATGAATTTTACAGTTTTAGTTGGTTCCGTGATAACCTTATAGCCATTTGCAACCTTTCACAGAAATGTAATAAATGGAGTGTCATTACTCATTCCAGAAATAGATGGAAAGTTGGATGCCACCTCTTGAGATACTGTTGTTATGGTTAGTGGCTTGCATTCCTTCTTTAGTTGATTAAATGAAATTAGTTTTCTGGGAATATCTAAGAAACTGTTGGGTTTAGAGCCTTAAAATATAGTTTTCGGGGACCTGTTACGGGTCTTGAGGGGCCCCGAGTTTTGTTTCTGTCACCAAGGGTTTGAAAATGAACTTTGTCTCGTCGTTGTACGCCATAATAATGATAATAATTAAAAGAATAGTAATAATAATATAACAATATAGGGATAGGGATATAATAAACCTTCCGTACCATACCCGTACGTGTAAATCGCGTTAAAAAATTCTAGAGTACCCCTTGACTCCTTAAGCGCATTATTGATGAATACTTCAGCTTAATTTGGATCCGTTATAACCTCATTGCCGTTTGCAAACCTTCACAGTAATGTAATAAATGGAATTGCATTGCGTCTTACAGAAATAGATGGACCTCTGAGATTCTGTTGCCATTGTTACTGGCATGCATTCCTTCATTAATTTGTTAAGTGAAATTAGTTTTTTGGGAATAACTCAAAAACTGTCGGTTTTAGGGCCTTAAAATGTGGATTTCCCCCGAGTTTCGTTTCTCACATTGAGGGGCTGAAAATGAGCTTCGTCTCACCCTTCTACGCTTATTTCAGCATGTATTTTAATGGGGTAGGCCCCCTGTTATGAGAGGTACGGAGAACAGTTACATCAATGATTAGTGTCGTGCCTCTGATGGATATCTGTATCAAATTTTACGTTAATCCACCCAGCCGTTCTCGAGTTATAAGGACACAAAAAATTGTCCACAGACAAACTGACAGACAAAATTTTTTTTTGCGTGCATCCGTCACAAAACAGTCTGAAACGGGCAAATATGTCAAATTTCCGTGGAAACGCAGAAAAAACAGACAAACATTCATTTTTAGCCTATTTTCAATTTTGAAAAAAAAATAGGCTTATGAGATCACCCTTTGTCCGTGTGTGTGCGTGCGTGTGTGTGTGTGAGGTGTGTGTGTTTCCCCCCCCCCCGTAATAAAATCTAAACGGCAGAAGCGATTTCAATGAGACTCGGTAAGTTCATAGCACTACTCCGGGCGACCCCGACCGTGCCATTTAAATTTTCTTACGTATCACTAATCCAACATGGCGGCTGTGCGAAATATTTCACCATCATTCAATATCTCCGAAACTATTACCAATATCAGCCTGGAATTTTGTACGGAGATAAAGAAAACTACTATAAGTTCATTTAAGTGACGATTGAAATCCTGGTAACTACAAAACCAACATGGCGGCCAAGTGAATTTTCAACTTTTAAATAGATGTTTCTCGCGATTTAACCCACCAAGGGCATTGAAACTTGGTACTGTATATGTTCATACACATTGTAATGCACCGACATCTAACTTCGTTCCATTGTTTACATAACCTCAAGATGGCGGCTGTGCAAAATATTTCACCGGCATTCCATAACTCTGAAACTGTTACCGGTATCACCCTGAAATTTTGCACGAAGATAAAGGGCACTACTAGAAGTTCATCTATGAGACTTTCAAAAACTGGTTAACTACAAAACGAAAATGGCGGCCAAGCGAATTTGAATGTTTTAAATAGACTTTTCTCGCGATTTAATTATCCAAACGCAAGGAAACTTGGTACAGGAAATGTTTATACACATTGTAATGCACTGGTATCTAATTTAGTTCAATTGTTAACGTGACCTCAATATGGCGGCTGTGCAAAATTCGAAAATGAAGTTTTTATTTCTTGTGTTCTTATTATGCGATCGAAATCAACATTTGCATAATGAACGTATACAATAATCATCATATAATAGTACATAACTCTATTACCTACATATATTAAAATCCAACATGGCGTCCATCCAAAATATTTAGACGGTTCTCAATATCTATTAATCTACTACAGCAATCAAACTGACATTTTGTAAGTGTATAGAGGCTATAAGCATAAGTTCACCTATGGGACGTTCAATAACCTGGCGACCACAAATCCAACATGGAGGCGATGCGAAATTTAAATATTCAAATGGATATTTTTTTTCGCGTTTTAACCATCCGAGCGCAGTGAAACTTGTTACGGTATATGCTTATACAAATTTTATGTTCGACCCTCACTATTATGTGTCAGAAAACTGTATCATAATGATAGTCATTATAACACTGTTTTCCATTATGATACAGTTTCTCCAGCCAATCAGAGCTCGTTCATTGACCAATTAGGTAACGATACCTTCGCGCATGCGCTCAAAATCCAACATGTCGGACATAAACACAACATCGAACTATAATAAATTACCGACATGGAATACGCACCGTCCATATGTTCGCGTAAATAAACTGGCGAATATGAGACAAGAAATAGCACTGTACCTTAAAATCACCAACACTAATTTCTACTCAGCGCATTGTCTTCAAATGACACCGGTGACAATATTACTGAGGGACGGCAGATGTAAACATATGGCCTGCATATGGCATTGCAAGCACACAGAGCGCATGCGTCGGTCGTTCAAAGATCTTGAAAGACAGAGATATAACACCCAACGCTCGCTCTGCGATCAGAAAATTCAAGTAGCTGACTCTCAACAGATATTTATGAATATTTATGTTAAAACATATAATAAAGTTATAATTATCGTCGAACATAAACAGTCGTATGCAACTCGCCTAAAATGGTAATTAAGACACTCGTATGGAAATTATAAAACTCGCATACTGTACGCTCGTTTTATAACAATACTCGTGTCTTAATTATAGCCATTATATGCTCGTTGCATAATGTACTATTAATCAACTGGCATCTACTGTAATTCATTTAAATTATTTTCATAACCACAAGATGGCGGCTGAGTGATATTTTAAAAAATCATTTTTATTTCTTGTGTCCTAATAATGCGATTGAAGTTTGAATAAAACACCTACACAATAATCTTCATGTAATAGTACATAAATCTAAGGCCTATAATATAAAAATCCAACACGGTGACCATCCAAAATATTTAGACGGTTCTCAATATCTACGAATCTATTACAGCAATCAAACTGACAATTTGTATGTTGATAGAGGCAATTAATATTAGTAGGATATATGAAAATAGGCTATTTAGTTCTTCACGGAACTACTTGTTATATAATAGAGAAGGGATATAATAGACCTTCCGTACCACACCCGCACGTGTAAATCGCGTGAAAAAAATCTAGAGTACCCCTTGACCCCTTAAGCGCATTGTATGTATTGATGAATATTTCAGCTTAATTTGGATCCGTTATAACCTTATAGCCGTTTCCAAACCTTCACAGTAATGTAATAAATGGAATTGCATTGCGTCTTACAGAAATAGATGGACCTCTGAGAGTCAGTTGCCATGGTTACCGGCATGCATTCTATCATTAATTTATTAAGGAAAATTAGTTTTCTGGGAATATCTCAAAAACTGTCGGTTTTAGGGCCTTAAAATGTGGTTTTCGGGGGCCCTTTAGTTTCGTTTCTCACATTGAGGGGCTGAAAATGAGCTTTGTTTCACCCTTCTACGCCTATTTCAGCATGTATTTTAAGGTGGTAGGGCCCCTTTTATGAGAGGTACGGAGAAGAGTTACATCAATGATTGGTGTCGTGCCTCTGAAGGATATCTGTATCAAATTTTACGTTGATCCACTCAGCCGTTCTCGAGTTATAAGGACACAAAAGATTGTCCACAGACAAACAAACAAACAGACAGACAGACAGACAAAAAAATTATTTTTGCGCGCATCCATCATAAAACAGTCTGAAACGCGCAAATATCGCAAATTTCCTTGGAAATTCAGAAAAAAAAGCAAATTTTCATTTTTATTAGAGATAAGATATCGTGTGATGCATTACGGCATAGCACATTTAGTTAATTTAATAAACGATTAGGCCTACCTAGACGTCACCGCATCAGTAGGCTACTCTTATTTTCAACGAATTCTTGATACTGTACCCGATACCTATTTTAGGCTATCGGCTACGCCAGCTGACATTAAGCTATAGTTGAGGTTTTGGAAGGCAAGCTGATATGATAGCGCATCGATCGCGTCAAGAAGAAAGCCAAGATGACGTAGGAGGTCAAGAATCAAGGAGGCATTGAAATCTGTAAGAAGATAGAATTATTAATAAAGATGTGAAACTTTATTGAAATATATATGGGATTATAATAAGTTAAAACAACTTAGAAGAGTATATATAACATGCATTATATGTGGAAATAATTTTATGGAAATAAGTTATTGTATAACAGAACAGCCGAGAGGATTCGGGTTCGAGACTATCTTCGTGACGTAGGAGCACTGTGGTGGGGGAGAATTAGCCACGTGCCGCACGGAGCTCATAAGCTGAGACACAGCGCTAAGGCAGTTCAGTTGGGCTCAATGAGAGGAGCAGTACAGAGCAGCTCCATAGCACAGCGAGACGGGCATTGAAGGTCACGCAACACACGTAAACCGTCACGGCAAGTGTAGGCGACATTTCTCGCATCACCGAGCAACAGAGGCCGCGCGGGTCGTTGATACAGGCGACCTAGCCGAGAAGACAATTGTAGATAGCCGGGGTATTTCAAAACCACACTGATCGCATATGAAGACTTTATTTCAAGCTTCATTTCGACGCTGTTCGAACACAGGCTTTCACAAATAACATTATAACCATGCTGTTATATAATACATTCAAAGCGACTTTTTACTATTCCAAGTAAACTGAATGTTAGCATAGGCTCTGATGAACATTACAGCGTGCATTTATAAGAATTTTATCTTATACAATTTTCATGGATTACATATTACAGACAGATACAGGGTGTATCGTAATCTGGAACACTATCTAGTAAAATTTTTATTTTACTCAAGTAGAACTTTGCAGTAAGTTGAGAGAGGACTTACAATTCTCAAACTGAACATTTATCGGAACAGTGGCGTATATTAGAAGAAGAGTAGGGGGTCCGCTGTTACCATGAACTTTTCGAGAAGGAGTTGGACGATATCCGCTATGGGTAATCCGAGGTTCAACATGATCGAGTAAACGTGAATAGAGACAAGATGGCACCACAGAGCGATGGATTCGGTTCCTGACGAGAGGAGTCCAACAGCTGATTCGCTTGGGATTTCGAAGGAAATCGTCATTTCATGGATGAAATGATATTCACGCCGATCTTACGAGAAATCTTTAGGTAGGGAAAATCGACGATCTTGGAAATTATATTACAACTGATAATGAAAGGTATTGTAAGAGTTCTATCTACCTGATACGATTATTTTCATGAATACTGGGCACACATGTATATTTTTCTAATAGGAGTGATTTGATTATTAAGACATGGTTTGAATTTATATACTTCGAATTTGCTAGAATATGGAGTGACCATATGATATGGCAGGCATCATTATTCGATATTCTCACCGATGTTTGGCTTTATTAAGAAGATGTTTGGTCTTATAGACATTTTTCCAGCTAGGATATTTTTCATGGATAGTTTTTTTTGAGTAACGAGTATTTCGAACTCGTGATCTGCAATTGATTATCAGAAACTACTTCGTCAGTTCATTGCATACTAGCGAGTGTGTATTATTCATCAGTAGGGATTTTTCCATTGGATTGTTTGGAGATATTAAGAAGTTATTCACTTTAGTGAATGAACGTCGCTTTTATATGACAACTAGAAACTTGTTGATTCCTTTCTGGTACATTCACTCATATAGCCTACGAGGTGGGGTCCTTCGTATTTATACGATTGTATGGTGGCTACTCACCTTACCCACCGTTTAGGGAACTATCATCCAAGTCGACGGGGCGAGGTCCTTCGTATTTATACGATTGTACGGTGGTTACACATCTTACTCGCCATTGAGGAACTCATTTTATCATCCGAATGTACACGAGATGTAAGTGAATTAAACAAGGAACTACTAGTCACATATCAGTCGAAATTTTGTTAAATAAAGTAACGATAAATGTCAACAGGATTGCATTTAGTAATTCTAGTTTGCCAATCCAATATTTTGTTGCTATACTCTTTTGAGAGTAATTTCAGTTTAACAGCTATTACAGCTGATGCTTTGATGATTTTTTATAATTGTGTTTGATACCTTTGAGAAGGATTTAAAGTAATTTAATCTTGTAAGATTAATCATTAATGGTCATAATTATTTTAAGGCAGATCAGTATTGCAGATTTTGATGTGAGAGATTATAGCACATTGGTGTTTTTCTACGATGTGAATTATGAAACTTGTGAAAGAGAATTTATGCTATTTGAAAGCAGATCATAAATTACTGAAGTAATATTTTTCCAATTGTTTAAGAAGTTGTCTAGATATGATCAGAGTAATTACAGTCATTGGAGATTATGTGCGTTAATAATTTGAAGCCATTTATATATTTTTGTAGATCATGCAACGTGGTTAAATGAAGTTTGTGATAGGCATTTTGTGGAATTTGCCATTTGATAGTTGCAACGTTGATAATGTATTTTGTAGCGGACATGAGGTCGTCATACCCAGTCTAGCGTATTTGTTGAGATTCATGCTGTATGTGCTGAATATTTATGGAGTTTTTGTAGCAATTCTTATATTCAAATGTGATATTTGGAATATTGAAGAAATATAATGTCGTTGTGGATAGTTAGATCCAACGTGATGTCGTGGAGACAATAATATTTTTGGCATGATAATTAAATACGAGATATAACTGGGAAGTAATAAAACTGTAAGACAACGTTCTATAAACCTTATTAAACAATTTGTTAGGAAATTAAACAAATAAATGAAGTTTATAATACAAGATTTTCTGAAAATAATAATTAATGAAATAATAATCTGAGATTTAAGCATATTAACGATCTGACCTAATGAAATAAAAATCAGAATGACTAGATGAAATAATAAAATTAAATAACCAGATGATTGAAATTTAAATAAGTTGATAAATTAAATTTTGAGATAAATCGATGAATTAAATAAGTGGATGAATTAAAGATTGAATTGATTAAACTGATTGAAATGAATTATTAGACGATTGTAATGATGATGAATAACTGAATTAGAAGGTGATGATTAATTAAAGAAGCTGATGATTAATGAATTTATATGCAATTAAATAAATTTAATTGAGAGATGATTCGAAGGAATTGCAACTTAAAATGTGAATTGAAATGATGTAATGGTGATGAATTAACGATTCTGACAGGAATATTTGGAATTTTGAAGTGAGAATTAATGTAAGAAATATTTAATTTTGATAATAATGATGAGGATGACCAATGAGAATTTGAATTTTCTGTAATTCACAGATAAGAGATTAATGACGATGTAAATAATGTAAATTAATTAGTCAATGTTTAGGAACATTTGATTAACATGTTCTACGTTCAAATTATACCATGCAAACCATAATTTATGTGATATTTAACATGAGTGATTATTATATGTGTATGTTTAGACAGCTTAATAACTTAATTAAATCCACATTGATGTTAAATTAAAGAGAATTAGGTCTCAGGTTTCACAAATGTCAGTGACGAAAGACATAGTGCGACAGTGATCCTGAGAACCCAAGAGAACTTTATACATTTTTCTTGATAAGTGGATTGAAATAAATTTGCATTAGAAAGGAGATGGTTCGATTTTTGGACAATGACAATTTAACTTTGCATTCGACCATACTCTTAGGTAGGAATTATATTTAAAACGTCTGTCTGACTATCAAAGTAAAATAAATTTGTTTTTATCTTAGTTGTGATCTGATGATGGTGTGATGTTCCTTTTTCTTTCCTTGTCTTGAGTAAGGCTTATCCGGAAAGGAAGTGGTTTTGCTAGGAATTCAGTTGATGGCGCCCATTTATATTTGAATTATTTTTATTAACTTAAGCCCGTAACGACCCTAGAGATACTTTGTCTCGTGAAACCCACTGCTTTTTCACGAACTCAGCTGAATTTCCGACACATTCCTTATTTGACTAGAGGTTCATTTAACTCCGCTCTGTCCTGGAACTCCAGGGATGTGATGTTATAGCAGATGGGTCATCGCATCCCCAGGACGAACGGGTACAGAGAGAGAGGGAGAATTGGCTTTATCCAACTAGTGGGGCTTTTCGATTTTGTTAATTCTATGGAATCACATCAGATTTAGATTACTGAGAGATTGATCTCAAGTTCATTTAAGTGTGTTACAAAATTTATTATACTTAGTCAGACAATGTACTTGTGTGCCCAATCCAGTGTTCATGTTAATCGTATTAGTAATATCATGTTAGTTATAAGATATTTTTTCCCTATACCCAAGTGAATGCAGGAATTGAGACATTGTGATGTGTTGTTGTCTAACGTCTCTATATAATTCTATATTGAAATATAATTATGTTGCCAGAGGATTTAGCGAAGGTGTTAGGAGAGTTACAGACGGGTATGTCTGGAATTGCAGAAACCATTTCTAAGATGGAAACTGAAGTTAAAGAACAAATTAATAATTCAGAAGCTAGATTAGAAGCTAAATGTAAAGAGAATGTACAAGCATTACAGGCTAGTAACGAAGGCAATCTGAACGATAGTTTAAAGTCATTAGAGACTAGGTTACAGTCAAATACTGAAAGTCATTTAAAAGCTAGTGAAGCTAACTTGAAAGATAACTTTAAATCGTTAGAAGAGAAATTACAGTCTCGTAGTGAAGAAACTAATACTGAATTAGAAAATAAGTTAACCAGATTAGAGAATAGTTTAACTTTAAAGAACAATGAGATGTTGAAAACTTTACAATTAGACATCATTGCAGTAAACATGAAAGGAGAGGAAAATGTTCAGATATTAAGGAAAAATATTATCGAGTTAGAAAGTAGAGGGGAAGAAAATATTTTTACTTTAAGAACAGACGTTATGACCATACAGAAAGACATTAAGTCAGATGTATCGAAGTTGAGATTCGACATCGATGGTTTAGTGGCAGATGTAGGAAAAATTCAAGATTGGTCTACCGAAGTATCTTTCGAGACTAAGATTAAGAGTCTAGAAACGAATCTAGGTAACGAAATAAAAGATTTGAAGACAGTAATTGGGACCATTAAAGATGAAGTCTTGGGAGAGGTCAATTCTAATATAAAGTCGTTAGAAAATCAATTGCAGAAGGATATTAGAAAGATAGACGACGATATAGAGCAAAAGGTTAACGAAAACTTAACTTTATTTAAAAATAGAGTCGGAGCAATTGTTGAAGAACGATATAATGAGGTCGATGCCGAAGCAAAAGAGAAACGTGACGGGTTAGATGAAAAATTAATCGCAGGTATGGCAAACTTAGAAGCTAGGTTTACGGAAAGCAAGGAAGCGATGAAATTAGATTCAACACTATTTAGAACAGATGTTGATCTGTTGAAAGAACAAGTCGCGTTAGTGAAGAACACGTGCGAAGGAAAGATTGACAAGTTGAGGAACGATCTAGACGAAAGTAACAAGACGCAGGACGTTACATCGTTAGATGAGTTGAAGACTCAGGTCAAGAGATTAGCAGAAGACAGGATGACTAAACTAGAATCCATAGTTAACAGTTTTACCAGTCATAATGTAACATCAGGGGAAACATTGATGAATCAAACAGCGATAGACCGCAGTATGACGAATCAAGACACGAGCATGGTAGAAGACCGTCAAATGCAACCGAATGTGACATTCGAAAGGGTCAGTTCAACCCCTCAGGAGAATCCAAGTTCGAGTAGGAGTACGTCGAGTCCAAGTGAACGATACTCAGGTCCAGTCACAATTATAAGGAACCTAGATGACAAACCGAGAAAGTTTTCGGGAAATACAGGAGTTACACCAGTAGAATTTCTGCGAGATATTCGAGACTACATGGCGGAACACAGGGTAGCCAAAGAAAGAGAGCTAAGGATAGTAGAACGCGCCTTAGATGGATCTGCACTTACGTGGTTTAGAGCGTTCAGAAGCAACTTTGCGAACATGGAGCAATTTGCCATGGCTTTCTTGAGGAGATTCTGGAGTGCCGAGGATCAACTCAACGTAAGAGCGGAGATGTACTCTAAACGCTATTCTACGTCACATCCGACGCATTACGCCAACTACTTCACGTCACAACTGGCTAAATTACAGTTCCTTATTCCTCCATTGCCAGAAGAAGAGCTTTTGCAAGCTATAGCGCGACAGTTACCGATAGAGGTACAGCGATCTTTGATAGCATCGGGAGCCAATACGCTGGAACATTATGATGACATATTGAGGCGGTTGGATTATACGAGCGCACAGGTTACACCGAGAAGTAATAGGAACGACAACAGAAACACGCAAGAAGTAAATGCGGTGGTCGTGGACAATGCAGCTCAAACGGACAGAAGGGATTCCTGGGAAAACCGACGGAACGATGGGAATCGAGGAAATATCCGTAACGCAAGAGGAAATGATCGATATAGAGGACCATATGAAAGGCCATACGATCAAGAAGCGAGAGATAGCCGGTATAGGAATTATAACCAAAATTCCAGGTATCAGGACAGGAATCGGTATAATAACAGATATCGGGGAAGGAATAACTGGAACCAAGGGCAACAGTTTAATGGAAACGACCGACAGGAAGGCCGAAGAAACGATCCTGACGACAGAAGGGATAATCGTGGACATGAAAGGTCAAGACAAGAGGATAGACAGCCTAGTGCACCACTCGAGGAGACAATGAGAGATGTCAATCGAGCCAGCACGAGTGGCAATGAAAAAAAAAAAACGTCAAATTAACTCCAGAAGAAAATGAAAATCATTGGGAATCAATCGTCATCGTAGAAACATATCAGGTCAAGGACGAGGATTTAATCGAGGAAGAAGATATAGTACAACGGGAAAATAGACATGAATTGCCAGTTATTAGTGTGGAAGTCTTGGGAAAAGAAATAAAGACACTTGTAGACACAGGGGCTATGGTGAGCTTGATATCCATAGGTTGCCTGGATGAATTGAAATTATTAGGAGGAATTACAATGTTGCCAACTGTTGTTAGCAAAATTCAAGGGGTGATTCCAGACAAGAGTATGAAATGTAAAAGTCAGGTACTTTTAGATGTCGGGATTGGAACCAGAAGTTTTGAACAGATGTTCCTAGTAGTGGGTCAACTACATTTTGACATGATCCTAGGAGTGGATTTCCTAAGTGAGAGTGGCCTGATCATAAATATGCAGAGTAGGCGCATGTACTTTCAAGAAGGGGTTATGGAAAATCAAGAATCGGAGATGACATTCTTTAGAGAGGATATATTGGATGAAATTGTATGCAGCGTTGAAAGGTCTATAGAAGATAAAATTGGCATAACTAGTAAAATAAATCCAGAAATTAAGGGGCGGTTTGATCAAGTAATTTCAGAATATGAGGATATATTCAATGACAAACCAGGTCTCATAGAAAATTTTACATACAGCATCAAGTTGATGGATGACAAACCATACCATAAAAATTTATATCCCATTCCGGATAAATGGAAGGAGGAAGTGAGCATAATGATAAGCGACATGGAAACAGATGGAATAATTAAGAAAATGCCAACTGCTTATTTGAATCCTTTAGCTGTTGTCAAGAAACCTAACGGTAAGCTGAGGATATGTTTAGATGCCAGATCCCTTAACGAAAGAGTTCTTCCTGAACACGATAGACCACCTGTTATTCGTGAATTGTTACGCCGATTTAGAGGAAAGAGTGTCTTCTCGACAATCGATCTGACTAGTTCATATTATCATGTTGAGCTAGCAGAAGAGTGCAAACAGTACACAGGGTTCCTGTTTGACCATAAAACATATGTATTCAATAGATTACCTTTTGGTGTGAAAAATAGTGGTCCGGTGATGATCCGAGCACTAGATCAAAATTTGTCAGATGCAGTTAAAGAGCATGTTGTAAGCTATATTGATGACCTGATTATAGCGTCTGAGACAGCGGAAGAACATATCAGACACCTTCAAATGCTTTTTGAAGATCTTAGAAGAACGAACTTCAAGGTGAACTTCAATAAATGTCAATTCTTTCATGAAGAAATTGAATTTCTTGGACATAGAATCGATGGAGATGGTTATAGGCCCAATCCAAAGAAGATAATGGCAATTTCAGAGTTTCCAACACCACGAAAGATTAAAGAGGTACGGCAGTTTTTAGGCATGTGTCAGTTCTTTTCAACACATTGTCCTGAATATACTGAGACAATGGCACCTCTGCAGGATTTATTAAGGAAGGGAAATCGATGGAAATGGGACGATAAATGCAATCAAGCATTTTTAGCGGCCAAGAAAATGCTAATCCAAAATATCAAGCTTGAGTATCCTGATTTTACAAGACGATTCTTTGTAGAGACAGACGCATCCAAAATAGGTATTAGTGGAATCCTATATCAGCTGGATGATGACAAGAAACATAGATATTTAGCTTTCACCAGTCGCAAGCTTAGGAATTGTGAGAAGAATTACTATGCAACTGAGTTAGAGGCATTAGCAGTGGTTCATGCTCTCAAAACGTGGAAGAAGGTGTTGTTTGGACATGACATAACAGTGATCACAGATCATAAAGCTCTCCAATTTATTATGAAGACAGACTTAGCGAGTGACCGCATCACCAGATGGGCTCTGTTCTTACAGCAATTTAACCCAACTGTTGTACATAGACCGGGGAAGTTAAATCTGTTAGCAGATGTGCTGAGCAGAAACCCTTGTGAAGAAGTAATAGTCAACCATATAAATTTGATTCAAGAGGATAGTGGTACTCTAGAAAAGTTGAAGTTGTTATCGCAAACTCAGAAGAGATATGCACCTTTGCGAAGAATTTACCGTTTTCTGACGCGTAGGATGGATAACACTGATCCAGATTTTCAAAGAACTGAGTTAGAGGCTAGAAGACATCATATTATGGGAGGTGTTATATGCCAATATATTGACCAGGATCATACTAGACTTAGAGTAGTGATCCCACCCAAGCTTGTCAAACCAGTTATTTGGATGATACACCGAACTGCAGCTCATGTAGGTGTAGACAAGACTTTGGCTCTCGCTCAAGAAACTTTCGTTTGGAAACAAATGGGACAAACGATTCGCGACGTCATAAAGACCTGTGACAGTTGTCAGCGAAGTAAATACTCATCTAAGTTAATGAAAGAAATTCCCAGATCAATATTACCCAGCAAGCCAAGAGAACTTTTCGCGACGGACATTTTTGGTCCGATTCCTCGTTCGACGAAAGGCAATCAATTCGTTTTAGTAACAGTCGATGTATTTTCGAAGTACGTATCTCTATGCCCTATACAGAAAGCTACGTCCAAGTACGTAATAAATCGACTTGAGAAAACAGTTATTCCGAGCATGGGGAAACCTGAAGTTTTGTTGAGTGACCATGGATCACAATTTACTAGCATGGAATTTTCTACTGCTATGGAACGTTTAGGAGTCAGGCATGTGTTTAATTCTGTACGGTATCCAGAGGGAAATCCCGCCGAAAGAATTATGCCGGAGATAAGTAAGCTGTGTCGCTTATATGTGTCAAGGCAACACCATAGATGGATGGAAGTGATACCCATCATTAGCCAATGCTTGAATTCCACAGTACATGAAAGCACAGGACAGATTCCGTCCATGCTTCATCATGGATTGAAACCGGATAGACCATGGGATAGAGTCGTGAGGGCACCAGTAGATCCTCAACCCACACAAGAAAGAAGAGTCGAGATGGCAGGAGAGAGGCTCAGAAGACAGGCGGAGAAGAGAGCCAGGAGACAGGCAGGAAGGAGGTTCCACGAGCCATTTCAAGAAAATGATGAGGTGCTGATTAGGAAGCCAGTCACTTCGAACCTACAGCTGAAGATCTACCATAAATTCGCTCCATTGTACGCTGGACCGTTCCGTATTGAACAAACATACCAGAATAATAGCTATAAGATTGTCAGAATGGATACTGATGAAGTTGTAGGAACTTTTAATGCAGCTAGCATCAGGAAATACCATCATGCTGAGTAAAGGAAATTGTAGAGCTATCGTGTACATGTATAATATATTGAATGCCTGAGAGTGTATTTTTTTTTTCTCAATCCTGATAAAAAAAAAGGAGATGTACGGGAGAGATGTACCCGATACCTATTTTAGGCTATCGGCTACGCCAGCTGACATTAAGCTATAGTTGAGGTTTTGGAAGGCAAGCTGATATGATAGCGCATCGATCGCGTCAAGAAGAAAGCCAAGATGACGTAGGAGGTCAAGAATCAAGGAGGCATTGAAATCTGTAAGAAGATAGAATTATTAATAAAGATGTGAAACTTTATTGAAATATATATGGGATTATAATAAGTTAAAACAACTTAGAAGAGTATATATAACATGCATTATATGTGGAAATAATTTTATGGAAATAAGTTATTGTATAACAGAACAGCCGAGAGGATTCGGGTTCGAGACTATCTTCGTGACGTAGGAGCACTGTGGTGGGGGAGAATTAGCCACGTGCCGCACGGAGCTCATAAGCTGAGACACAGCGCTAAGGCAGTTCAGTTGGGCTCAATGAGAGGAGCAGTACAGAGCAGCTCCATAGCACAGCGAGACGGGCATTGAAGGTCACGCAACACACGTAAACCGTCACGGCAAGTGTAGGCGACATTTCTCGCATCACCGAGCAACAGAGGCCGCGCGGGTCGTTGATACAGGCGACCTAGCCGAGAAGACAATTGTAGATAGCCGGGGTATTTCAAAACCACACTGATCGCATATGAAGACTTTATTTCAAGCTTCATTTCGACGCTGTTCGAACACAGGCTTTCACAAATAACATTATAACCATGCTGTTATATAATACATTCAAAGCGACTTTTTACTATTCCAAGTAAACTGAATGTTAGCATAGGCTCTGATGAACATTACAGCGTGCATTTATAAGAATTTTATCTTATACAATTTTCATGGATTACATATTACAGACAGATACAGGGTGTATCGTAATCTGGAACACTATCTAGTAAAATTTTTATTTTACTCAAGTAGAACTTTGCAGTAAGTTGAGAGAGGACTTACAATTCTCAAACTGAACATTTATCGGAACAGTGGCGTATATTAGAAGAAGAGTAGGGGGTCCGCTGTTACCATGAACTTTTCGAGAAGGAGTTGGACGATATCCGCTATGGGTAATCCGAGGTTCAACATGATCGAGTAAACGTGAATAGAGACAAGATGGCACCACAGAGCGATGGATTCGGTTCCTGACGAGAGGAGTCCAACAGCTGATTCGCTTGGGATTTCGAAGGAAATCGTCATTTCATGGATGAAATGATATTCACGCCGATCTTACGAGAAATCTTTAGGTAGGGAAAATCGACGATCTTGGAAATTATATTACAACTGATAATGAAAGGTATTGTAAGAGTTCTATCTACCTGATACGATTATTTTCATGAATACTGGGCACACATGTATATTTTTCTAATAGGAGTGATTTGATTATTAAGACATGGTTTGAATTTATATACTTCGAATTTGCTAGAATATGGAGTGACCATATGATATGGCAGGCATCATTATTCGATATTCTCACCGATGTTTGGCTTTATTAAGAAGATGTTTGGTCTTATAGACATTTTTCCAGCTAGGATATTTTTCATGGATAGTTTTTTTTGAGTAACGAGTATTTCGAACTCGTGATCTGCAATTGATTATCAGAAACTACTTCGTCAGTTCATTGCATACTAGCGAGTGTGTATTATTCATCAGTAGGGATTTTTCCATTGGATTGTTTGGAGATATTAAGAAGTTATTCACTTTAGTGAATGAACGTCGCTTTTATATGACAACTAGAAACTTGTTGATTCCTTTCTGGTACATTCACTCATATAGCCTACGAGGTGGGGTCCTTCGTATTTATACGATTGTATGGTGGCTACTCACCTTACCCACCGTTTAGGGAACTATCATCCAAGTCGACGGGGCGAGGTCCTTCGTATTTATACGATTGTACGGTGGTTACACATCTTACTCGCCATTGAGGAACTCATTTTATCATCCGAATGTACACGAGATGTAAGTGAATTAAACAAGGAACTACTAGTCACATATCAGTCGAAATTTTGTTAAATAAAGTAACGATAAATGTCAACAGGATTGCATTTAGTAATTCTAGTTTGCCAATCCAATATTTTGTTGCTATACTCTTTTGAGAGTAATTTCAGTTTAACAGCTATTACAGCTGATGCTTTGATGATTTTTTATAATTGTGTTTGATACCTTTGAGAAGGATTTAAAGTAATTTAATCTTGTAAGATTAATCATTAATGGTCATAATTATTTTAAGGCAGATCAGTATTGCAGATTTTGATGTGAGAGATTATAGCACATTGGTGTTTTTCTACGATGTGAATTATGAAACTTGTGAAAGAGAATTTATGCTATTTGAAAGCAGATCATAAATTACTGAAGTAATATTTTTCCAATTGTTTAAGAAGTTGTCTAGATATGATCAGAGTAATTACAGTCATTGGAGATTATGTGCGTTAATAATTTGAAGCCATTTATATATTTTTGTAGATCATGCAACGTGGTTAAATGAAGTTTGTGATAGGCATTTTGTGGAATTTGCCATTTGATAGTTGCAACGTTGATAATGTATTTTGTAGCGGACATGAGGTCGTCATACCCAGTCTAGCGTATTTGTTGAGATTCATGCTGTATGTGCTGAATATTTATGGAGTTTTTGTAGCAATTCTTATATTCAAATGTGATATTTGGAATATTGAAGAAATATAATGTCGTTGTGGATAGTTAGATCCAACGTGATGTCGTGGAGACAATAATATTTTTGGCATGATAATTAAATACGAGATATAACTGGGAAGTAATAAAACTGTAAGACAACGTTCTATAAACCTTATTAAACAATTTGTTAGGAAATTAAACAAATAAATGAAGTTTATAATACAAGATTTTCTGAAAATAATAATTAATGAAATAATAATCTGAGATTTAAGCATATTAACGATCTGACCTAATGAAATAAAAATCAGAATGACTAGATGAAATAATAAAATTAAATAACCAGATGATTGAAATTTAAATAAGTTGATAAATTAAATTTTGAGATAAATCGATGAATTAAATAAGTGGATGAATTAAAGATTGAATTGATTAAACTGATTGAAATGAATTATTAGACGATTGTAATGATGATGAATAACTGAATTAGAAGGTGATGATTAATTAAAGAAGCTGATGATTAATGAATTTATATGCAATTAAATAAATTTAATTGAGAGATGATTCGAAGGAATTGCAACTTAAAATGTGAATTGAAATGATGTAATGGTGATGAATTAACGATTCTGACAGGAATATTTGGAATTTTGAAGTGAGAATTAATGTAAGAAATATTTAATTTTGATAATAATGATGAGGATGACCAATGAGAATTTGAATTTTCTGTAATTCACAGATAAGAGATTAATGACGATGTAAATAATGTAAATTAATTAGTCAATGTTTAGGAACATTTGATTAACATGTTCTACGTTCAAATTATACCATGCAAACCATAATTTATGTGATATTTAACATGAGTGATTATTATATGTGTATGTTTAGACAGCTTAATAACTTAATTAAATCCACATTGATGTTAAATTAAAGAGAATTAGGTCTCAGGTTTCACAAATGTCAGTGACGAAAGACATAGTGCGACAGTGATCCTGAGAACCCAAGAGAACTTTATACATTTTTCTTGATAAGTGGATTGAAATAAATTTGCATTAGAAAGGAGATGGTTCGATTTTTGGACAATGACAATTTAACTTTGCATTCGACCATACTCTTAGGTAGGAATTATATTTAAAACGTCTGTCTGACTATCAAAGTAAAATAAATTTGTTTTTATCTTAGTTGTGATCTGATGATGGTGTGATGTTCCTTTTTCTTTCCTTGTCTTGAGTAAGGCTTATCCGGAAAGGAAGTGGTTTTGCTAGGAATTCAGTTGATGGCGCCCATTTATATTTGAATTATTTTTATTAACTTAAGCCCGTAACGACCCTAGAGATACTTTGTCTCGTGAAACCCACTGCTTTTTCACGAACTCAGCTGAATTTCCGACACATTCCTTATTTGACTAGAGGTTCATTTAACTCCGCTCTGTCCTGGAACTCCAGGGATGTGATGTTATAGCAGATGGGTCATCGCATCCCCAGGACGAACGGGTACAATACGTATCCCCCAAGTAGCGGCTTCGGTGGCGTAGTCGGTAGCATGCTAAGTTTCTATGCCCAAGATCGCGGGTTCAAACCCGGCTGAAGCCGTCGGATTTTTTAAGAGCGTTAAAATCCTTCAGTATGCATTCCTTCGGAGGGGAAGTTCAGCCAGCGGTCCCATGCCATAAATTTATGCCATGTAAGAGAACCTTCTACTGATTAAACTTGTGTGAAGGTTAGATTTCGTTGAAACGCTCTATCAAAGTTCCAACATTCACTACTAGGTGTCAGTGACATCTGGTAGTGAAAGTTAGAACTACTTGAAATTGAACGGAACTTGTAGCTCACCCCATGGGTGTCCGCATTTAAGCAGCTACGGCCTCGGGCGAGCCGAACAAATCCTCGGACACTTCCGGCACTAAAAGCCATACGCTAAATCTTATATATAAAAGTGAAAGTCTGTATGTATGTGGGTGGGTGGGTGGGTGGGTTGGTTCCTTATACAAATCTACACCGTTTCACCAATCTCAACCAAATTTTGCATACACATAGTTTAGGACCCAGATGGAACCGCTGGCTACATGAATTTTCGATAGTCTTTCTCATTCTTCTGATTTCGGCCCTTTTGCACCCAAGCAAAGGCTAATCAAATCATAAAATATACTCATGAAGGAATGGCAAGGCAGATAGTTTCCATGGCAACATAGCTCAAGTCGAGACACGGCCGACTGGATTCGAGTTGCGCTCTGCACTACCGGTATAGAAAATGAGGATCTTTACTTGAAATCCCATTAGTTACTCAACTGCTCACACAGCACTGTCAACCGAGTATAGCATAACAAAGACTTGACACTATCTACTAGATATTTGTCAAATACCACTCACTCACTCACTCACTCACTCACTCACACATTCATCACGAAATCTCAGAACCCACTCAACGGATTGGAATGAAATTAGGTATGCAGCTTACTCAAGGGCCGCAAACGCCCACTAAGAAAGGATTTTTGATATTCAGGTTATAAAGGGGTGTTAAGGGGGTAGAGCTGCATTTCATTGAATAGCAATATCTCCCGATTGGTTTCATTGGGGGATGTGATACTCGGCATACAAACTCATCATTAAAAATAAGAAGACACGTGTCTGAGGGTTTTTTGATGTGGTGTATATTAAGAGGTGAAAGGGGTGAAAAGTGGGGGTTGAAAGATTCCTAACGGAGCCTGTATCTCATAAACGACATAGGCGAGGAGTTTGAATCTCAGCGGGAAAAAATCAGCATAAAAAATAAGTAAATACGTGTTCGACCGTTTTTCCATAAATCCAATTTAAGGGACCTATGGGGAGGGGTGAATTTCTGGGTAAAAACAGGAAAGAAAGTGTCCTAACCGATTGACTCACTCGCTCTTCAAACTCAGGGGGGAAAACTGCTTAAAAATAAGTATAACTTATATATGTTCGACAGTTTTTTGATAAACCAAATTTAAGGGGTTCATCGGGAGGGGTGAAATTCTGAAGAAAACAAGATGTTCAGTAAAGAACATATAGCCTACTTTCTCCTAAATGTATGAGTATAGTTATAACTCGTTGTTATTATCAAAGAGTATAATAGAATCATTTCTTGGTTGAAGACCTTAGAAACTATTTACCTCTACCAAACGCCACAACCTAGAAAAAAACTACTACCATCATTGAAGAAAGATAGATAAGAAGTATCTCAAGAATGTTATGGATCTGGAGACAAAATCGACCGGACTGGCTGCGTGGCTCAGCGGTAACGTTCTCGCTTGCTGGGCCCTAGGTTGCAGGTTCGTATCCTGGCGCAGTCAGCTGGCATTTGAAGGTGCACAAATGCGAGGGAGCCGTGTCAGTAGATTTACTGGCACGTTAAAGATCCCCTTCGGGCCAAAATTCCGGCACCCCGGCGTATCTAAAAGCAGCAGTAGTTAAAAGGGTCGTAAAACAAATAACATTATTATTATTGTTATTATTACATAATCGACCTGCCGTGGGCAACATCCAACTTTGAGTTGAGGCATGTCTTTACACGTCTGGTTGTGCATGGCTTTCACAACCCTAATTGAATTAACAAATCTTTCCATGTCCCTACAGAGACTTGTGTATACAAACTATGTGGATATTTTCGATTGCTATTTGCCTGAAATAAAAGTAATAATAACCTGAACTAGCACCAGCGGCTAGAATTCAGTTACTATGTGAAACCGTTTTGTTCTTTACTTCAAATAACATTTTCAAATAACGCACAATAGGCTGTTACAAACCCTTTAAAATAAGAAGTAAAAATGTATCATAGTATCATCTTGTCATTCTTCAAATTCGATGCGCATAGAATGCCAATGGTATACTATCAATGGAGTCCCATGTAGACCAGTCGTGAAATCTAGTGGAGAAATATCGAACAATATAATCCTAACAGGGCGAGTGCATTCTAGCGGCCATAAGAAGAAACTTTTCAATAAAATCTGGAAGTTAATAAGTAGGCCGGCGTGCAGTTACCTTTTTGGCTGCTAGATGTCTCGAGCAAATCTGCTGGCGAATTATGTTTTAATTAAATATATGTTTTGCACCGTAATATGCACAATATAACGCTTAATTTTAAAACGTCTGAGTCATTTCAAAGCAACAAATATGTAAAATGTCAAGCAAAAAACCTAACTCTGACGGGGTTTGAACCATAGGCATATGAATCAGACTAACGCTTTACCAGGGAGCCATTTGTGCCAACGATCATTGATCTATATAAAGTGACTTACATAGAACTTGTTAGCAAATAATGATTTAGACCTAACGATTTCATCAGTGGAGTATATTATTTATATATAAAGCATTTCATACTAAGTTTATTTATTTTGTATTAGTACGCTATATTGCATGCAATACTCAAATTAGTGAAATATAAGTCAGGCACAAGATATCCGCTGCCATCTTGTCTTCTTACCGAGACGGCTCAGCTTTTTAAAATCACTTCTGCACTATAGTATTACAAAATAAACTTTTAATTTCGAACGTGCCTCTTCCTTTAGAACAGTTAAATCGATTCTCGGCTCGATAATCGGAACTGGTGGGTCCCATGATATGGATTATAAAGTTTGCATAATTTGCACGGCCGCCATCCTGAAATGGTACGGCGGATGACCTTGTAGTTTGGTCACAGGACGCGTTCTATATGACGGTATGTTATTGCCAAATTTGGTAGAGATCGGATAATTTGGTTAGTCGCTATTTGATTTTACGTTTTGAACGTTTGAGTGGCCGCCATTCAGTTTTGGTAAAGATGGCGGCGATATAAAACATGACACTGAGGTTCACTTTGTTTGTTCTACCTCTGTACCAAATTTCGTTCAATTCGGTTTCACCGTGTTCGAATTGATAGGGGGGGACCGACATTCAGAGTACACACACTCACACACACACACACACACACAGACTCACACACACACATACACACACACAGACAGACACACAATTTTTGGCCCTGTAGTGATCTCATAAGTCTACTTTCATTTTTTGCAACAATCGAAAGTAGGCTAAAAATTGAAAGAAAATGTTCTGACTCACTCACCTACTCATCATCGCCCAGCCAAAAATATTGAAGTTGGAAACATGTCATTTTCGGGATATGTTCGTTGTATGTCAAAACCATACACTAAGGGAGGATTTTTGAATATTCAGGTTCTAAAGGGGTCTTAAGGGGGTTACACCTGCATTTTATTGAATAACAATATCTCACGAGTGGTTTCATTTGTGAATGTGATACTCGGCATATAAACTAATCATTACAAATAAGCAGACATGTGTCTAAGGGTTTTTCGATGGGGTGTATTATTTTGAGGTGAAAGGGGTGAAAATTGGGGGTTGAAGGATTCCTAACGAAGCGTGTAGGCCTATCTCCTAAACGACATAGGCAAGAAATTAGAAACTCAGCGAAAAAAAATCAGCTTAAAAATAAGTAAATCGGTGTTCCACCGCTTTTTCATAAATTAATTTAAGGAGCCAATGGGGTGGGGTGAAATTCTGGGGGGAAAAAGGAGAGAAAGTGTCCTAACTGACTGACTAACTCACTCACTCATCAAACTCAGGGAAAAAAGACAGCTTAAAAATAAGTTAATAGGTGTTCAAGCGTTTTTTCATCAATCCAATTTAAGGGGCCCATGGGGAGGGGTGAGATTCTGGTAAAAATAATTGAAAGAAAATGTCCTGTCTGACTCACTCACTCATCACGCCCAGAGAAAACTATTAAAGTTAGAAACATGAAATTTTGGGAATATGTTCGCTCTATATCGAAAACGTCAACTAATGAATGATTTTTGTTATTCTGGTTTTAAAGAGGTGTTAAGGGGGTAAACATGCATTTCATTGAATAACGATATCTCATGAGTTGTTTCTTTGGGGATGTGATATTCGGTATATAAGCTAATCATTAAAAGAATCAGACATATTATGTCTAAGGGTTTATCGATGTGGTGTATATTACGAGGAGAAAGGGGTGAAAATTGGGGGTTGAGGGATTCTTAGCGGAGCGTGTATCTCTTAAACGACATAGGCGAGAAGTTTGAAATTCGGCGGGAAAAAACAGCTTAAAATATAAGTAAATAGGTGTTCGACAGTTTTTTCATAAATCCAATTTAAGGGGCCCTTGGAGAGGGGTGAAATTCTGGGGGAAAAAACAGGAAAGAAAGTGTCCTAACTCACTCACTCATCAAACTCAGGGGGGAAGAACAGCTCAAAAATAAGTAAATAGGTGTTCGACCCGGTTTTTTTTCATAAATCCAATTTAAGGGGTTCATGAGAGGGGTGAAATTCTGAAAAATAATTGAAAGAAAATGTCCTGACTTACTCACACACTCATCATCCCCCAGCCAAAATTATTGAAGTTATAAACATGACATTAAGGGGCTATGTTCGTTGTATGTCGAAAACGTCCACTAAGGAAGGAATTTTGGATATTCAGGTTCTAAAGGGGTGTTAAGGGGGTAGACTTGCATTTATTTGAATAACAATATCTCCCGATTGGTTTCCTTTGGGATGGGATACTAGGCATATAAACTCATCATTAAGAATAAGAAGACACATGTCTGAGGGTTTTTCGATGTGGTGTATATTATGAGGTGTATGTGTGAAAAGTGAGTGTTGAAGGATTCTTAACGGAGCAAGTATCTCTTAAAAGACAGAGGCAAAAAGTAAGAATCTCAGGGAGAAAAATCAGATTGAAAAAGTAGTAAATAGGTGTTCGATCGTTTTTTCATAATCCAATTTAAGGGGCTCATGGGGAGGGATGAAATTCTGGGGAAAGAAGTCCACTAAGGAAGGATTTTTGGATATTCACTCATCTTCCCCCAGCAAACTTATTGCAGTTAGAAACTTGAAATTTTGGGGATATGTTCGCTGTATGTCGAAAAAGTCCTCTAAGGATGGATTTTTGGATATTCATGATCTGAAGGGGTGTTAAGGGGGTTAAACTTGCATTTCATTGAATAACAATATCTCACGAGTTGTTTCATTTGGGGATGTGATATTCGGCATACAAACTAAGCATTCAAAATAAGCAGACATATTATGTCTAAGGGTTTGGAGCCTCCGTGGCTTAGGCGGCAGCACGCCGGCCTCTCACCGCTGGGTCCGTGGTTCAAATCCCGGTCACTCCATGTGAGATCTGTGCTGGACAGAACGGAGGCAGACAGGTTTTTCTCCGGGTACTCCGGTTTTCCCTGTCAAAATTTCATTCCAGCAACACTCTCCACTATCATTTCATTTCATCTGTCATTCATTTAGTCATTGCCCCAGAGGAGTGCGTCAGGCCTCGGCAGCCGGCACAGTTCATATCCTCGCCGCTAGATGGGGGCTTCATTCATTCCATTCCTGACCCGGTCGGAGACTGGAAGCAGGCTGTGGATTTTCATTATGTCTAAGGGTTTATCGATATGGTGTATATTATGAGGTGAAAGGGTAGAAAATTGGGGGTTGAAGGATTCTTAACGGAGCGTGTACTGTATCTCTTATTCAACATAGGCGATAAGTTTGAAATTCAGCGGAAAAAGCAGCTTAAAAATAAGTAAATAGGTGTTCGACCATTTCTTCATAAATCCAATTTAAGGGGCCCATGTGGAGGAGTGAAATTCGGGGGGGAAAACAGGAAAGAAAGTGTCCTAACTGATTGACTTACTTACTCACTCATCAAACTCAGGGGGAAAACAGCTTTAAATAAGTAAATAGGTGTTCGACCGTTTTTTTTATAAATCCATTTAAGGGGTTCTTGGGGAGGGGTGAAATTCTCAAAAATTAATGAAATAAAATGTCCTGACTGACTCACTCACTCATCATCGCCCAGCCAAAATTATTGAAGTTAGAAACATTAAATTTTGGGGATAAGTTCGTTGTATGTCGAAAACGTTCACTAAGGAAATAGTTTTGGATGTTCAGGTTCTAATGAGGTGTTAAGGGGGTAAACGTGCATTTCATTGAATAACAATATCTCATGAGTGGTTTCATTTGGGGATGTGATACTTGGCATATATACTAATCATTTAGAATAAGCTGACACATGTCTAATGGTTTTTCGATGTGGTGTATATTATGAGGTGAAAGGGATGAAAAGTGGGGGTTGAAAGATTCCTAACGGAGCGTGTATCTCTTAAACGACATAGACGAGGAGTTTGATTTTCTCCGAGTTCCAATCAGCTTAAAAATAAATAAATAAATGAATAAATAAATAATTAAAATAAGTAGGTGTTCGACCGGTTTTTTTTTTCATAAATCCAATTTAAGGGGCATATGGGGAGGGGTGAAATTCTGGAATAAAAACGTCCACTAAGGAAGGATTTTTGGATGTTCACTCTCATCGACCAATCAAAACTATTGAAGTTAGAAGAAGGGGATATGTTTGTTGTGTGTCGAAAAAGTTTACTAAGGAGGGATTTTTGGATATTCAGGTTCTAAAGGGGTGTTAACGGGGTTAAACCTGCATGTCATTGAATAACAATATGACACGACTATGACGCGAGCGAAGCGAGGCTAAAAATGAGATGATGTGTGTCTGTGTGTTACTCAATCACGCAAGAACCACTGGTCCGACTTACATGAATTTTACATGGAAGTAGCTGATTTACCTGGTTAACATATAGGCTACTTTTGATTTCAATACTTTGCACTATGGCGACCATTTTAGTGACGTCACTACACCCTTTGGTTTAAAACTTTCTTATTTCCATTTCAAATAAAAAGTGAACGCTAAGAAATAGCAAACTTTTGATGGCATATACAAGGTTTAAAATTACATTTTCTATCCGAAAGGTATCTCCAACGGTTAGCGAGTAAAACCTAAATTTGTGCTATAAAACACGGTCAACGCCGAACGGTGTAGTTGGACAAAATGTTCCATCCTTAATCTCCCTCTGCGCAGCACCTCGCCTATCCCCTGTATTAACTGTCACTTTCACATTTTAATTTATTATTGACGCGTAGCGAAGCACGGGTACTTCAGCTAGTATATAATAAATCCACCAAGTGGATAAGTACGTTTCCTTCATCTAAAGAAAAAATCAGTTCCCGGCTCTCCTTCCTCTTTTTCTCGTCAGCAATGTTTGTTTTTAACCAAGGAGTATATAACTTTTAAGCTTTTTGCAGTTCACGGCCTGCTTGATTAAGCCAAAGAATATACCGTACAAATGCCGCCACAATCATCATCTTTCAATGAGTATTTTACAGTCCTAAGAGCTTAACGATTCGTTTGCTAATGCCGATCAGCAAATGTGCTGGTGAAACGCAAACGAGTTTAATTCTGATGTTGGTGAATCCCAGTGAATCCGGTCAGTCAGGGGCGTATATAAAGTTTTATTACGGGGGGGTGCCCAACAGGGGTTAGGGGGCATGGTATAGGTCCCAAAAATAGGGGGCCCGGAGTTCTCCCCGGGAAACTTTTGTAATATTTGGTGCAAAATGATGAGTTTTAAGGCTATCTGGCATCACTTTTTCAACCAATTTGTTGTGATGTTTTATGTTTAGTTAATGTCAAACACAACTAAGACCATTTTATGGTACTTGTTATTAATACAATCATCTTGCTCACTTGATAGTGTTTACATGGAAAGAATTAACATTACTGTTTTGATTAACAACTTACACTATAATATAAAGTCAAGGTTTCTTGAAGCATTACCAAATCGGTTTATAACTTCATCGTCAGTGAGATGTATGTCTCTGTGAATAGATAACAATGCTAGACCGTTGAGTCTGTTTTCAGAAGTAGAATTTCTTAAGTATGTTTTCAACCAACTCAAACTCCGTTCGGTAGTACCAGTAGCTACAGAGAGAGGCAAATTTGCCAAAAGTTTGATAAGGGTATGAAAGTTAGGGGAAAAACTTTGGTCACACGCTTCAAGGGCACTCGTTGCTGTTCTTGGTTCGTTCCTAAGAGCGAAGGCACTGGAGAGTAATAAGAGGTTATGTTGTTACACATAAGATCAGAGCAAACTGATTGTCACACTGTTTACATCGCTCTACCTTCGCCTCGCTTTGCATTGTTGCCATACTTCACTTAGTAACAATAGTACATGATGCAACGTTGCCGAACGTCGCTTAGTAACAATAGTACATGATGCAACGTTGCCATACGTCACTTAGTAACAATAGTACATGATGCAACGTTGCCGAACGTCGCTTAGTAACAATAGTACATGATGCAACGTTGCCGAACGTCGCTTAGTAACAATAGTACATGATGCAACGTTGCCGAACGTCGCTTAGTAACAATAGTACATGATTATATTGGCTTTTAATGTATTAATTCATAAACAAATATTATATGTGACAAAATTTTCAGGGGGGGGGGCGGTCCCCCCGCTCCCCCTCCTCTTATATACGCCACTGCGGCCAGTATTCTCTTCCATGTGCCCGACGGAAGGTTAAGTTTTTATCCCTACTCCTCTAGTTCCTGTGAGCATGCCACGGTGGGTGAGTGGATAGCGTGTCGGTCTACTAACCCCAAGATTGCAGGTTCGCCCCTGACCGTGGTAAGCGATTTTTGAAAGGCGGCAAAAATACGATACGCATGTCATACGATCTTGGCATGTCAAAGAACCCATTTGAATTCAGTAGGCCGAGTTCATAATGGCAAAATTAATCTCGGGAGTTTCCACCAGCACAAAGTTCCTCATTTCTCTACTAGAAAGCGCTATTGTGTTCAAGGAGATTAGATATCTAACATCTAACCTCCTTGACTTTCATAGTCAAGGAGCTACGAAATTCGACATGCAAGCTACCCTCTGGGTGTCAAATAGCAAAGCTTGCACCAGGCATCCGAGGTCATACGATATTATTATAGTTCCTGTGGAGTGGCAGCACCGTCGCTTGAGAGTGCGAGTGAGCGAGCATGGTTGCCGGACCTCCACGTACTGGTATAGTAATTCATGTGACCTCACCTATTAGGCGCATAGAAGGAGACAACTTCTATGGAAACACCCAAATACTGTTCATGGATATTTCCAGTACTGTAATTACTCACTAATAATTAAAATTTCGAAATAATTAGCTCCCAGCCGATATTCATGGAAACATGTGTGTTTTACTGGGCCTGTTTACGAAGCCAATTTACACAGAGGCAGCAGTGAATACAAGTGATTCACACTACAAGATCTAATTCCAGCCTGATAAACAACTGCCTGTCTGGTGCGCACATTCGTGGACTGTGATGGAAAGAAACATCCATAGTATGAAGAAAATATTCCATTTTATTACGCAAAGACAAGAAGATGACCCTTATTGACAAAGTTTAAAAGAAAATGATAATAGTGAGAACTTTATTCAATCATCATCATCATCATCATCATTTACTAGCTTGCCACGGTGGGTGAGTGGTCAAGGTGTCGGTCTACTAACCCCAAGCATGCACGTTCGCTCCTGGCCGTGGTAAGTGATTTTTCAAAGGCGGCAAAAATTACGACATCATGTCATACAATGTTGGCATGTCAAAGAACCCATTTGAATTCAGTAGGTCGTGTTCATAATGGCAAAATTCATCTCGGGAGTTTCCGCCAACACAAAGTTCCTCATTTTTCTACTAGAAAGCGCTATAGTGTTCAAGGAGCTTATATATCTAACCTCCTTGACTTTCATAGTGCTTCAAGGAACAACGACATAACAAAGCTTGCACCCGGCACCCGAGGCCATACGATAGACTATTATTAGTATTAGGCTATCATTTACTAAAGGCGAAGCCTTCTCGCTGCAGCCACATTTAACGGTTTTCTGCTAGTCTCTTCATGCTGCTATAAACCTTTCAATCTCTAGCATTTTTTTCATCTGGCTACACAATTGTGTGGGTACATATTTTAATTTATATTTCTTAGTTTAGGTCGATTTTGGGCCTAAGACCGGCCTGCATCGATTGTGTGGGTCAATGGCTAATTAGATAATTACTGTCTTGTATGCATCATACGCTAAATAAATAAATAAATAAATAAATAAATAAATAAATAAATAAATAAATAAATAAATAAATTACTGGCTACATGGAACTCCAATATGAAGCTCCTTTTGTATTCCATGAAGTTGCTTTCCATCTGTGGATTAGATTCGTAATTCGTAATTACTGTAGCAGCAAATTAACAGTCAGGATATGCCGTAAAATAAATACCTAAACATAAATAGGTTATTTCACATATACAATCTAAATACTAATAATTATCTGGAGGTCGGTGTTTGCTGGCAGGCATTTTGTCCATAGATGAATACAGTAATAACTTCATGGAATACAAAAGGAGCTTCATATTGGAGTTCCATGTAGGCAGTAACCCACACAATCGATGCAGGCCTGTCTGGAGTCCAAAAGTGATCTCAACTAAGAATATTAAAACAAAACGTACTCACAAAATCTTCCACAAAATTGTGTGACCATGGATTGAAAGGCATAAGGACCACATGCCAGTTCTCCAATGGAGTTCTTGATGTACGACATCCTTGGACGTCCCCTAGGTTTCTTTCCCAATACTTTGCCTTCGATAATGGATTGGAAAAGAGAGCCGTGCCTGAGTACATGTCCAAGGAACTTTGTTTTCCTCTTCCTTATTGTTTTTAATAAACATCGATCCTCCTTCACGTCCTGCAGAACAAGATCTTTGTTTCCCTGTCCATTCAACTTGTTTTTGTCATTCTTCTCCAAAACCACATTTCCGCAGCCTTAAGTTTTGTTTCCTCCAATTTCCCTAATGTCCATGTTTCGCATCCATACAGTAAGACATTCCAAACAAAGGTCTTGAGAAATGACTTTCTAGTCCTCAAACTGGGGTGATTATTTGGCAATAGACCTAAGTTCTTTTTATTTTGGAAGGCTTGTTTTGCTACCACTGTTCTTTTCTTAATTTCTGACAGTCACTTGTTATTAGAGGTTATCACACTACCCAAATATGGGAATTCTGTGATTTATTCAATTACAGTGTTATTCAATGAATAGCATAATTATCATTCTTATAGAACTGGTTTCGGCCACATTATGACTTTCATCTGCAAAAGAATGAACCTTTTAACAAGAAGGAAGTAGTAAGTTGCAAGTCAAAGAAAATATATCTGATAATAAGAATCAAACAATAATTTCTTAGAACTGTTTAAAAGACCATACATTCCGAAAAAGTCGGGACAGTCCCGATTTAAATAAGCATGTCCCGGCATCCCGAATATTAATAAAATTGTCCTAATTTTTAAGTTCAAAAAAAAAGTCTGAAAATATGCGTAATTTAACTAAAAATACGTTTTGTTTTGAAATATCCACGACCCTGTCCCAGTTCGTAAGGACTTCAGGCACTTTAAAGACTCAGAAAGAATTTTTTTGTTATTGTGATCATAAGATGTAACGCAAGAAACTTAAAAAAAGTCCTCTCGGCACGCCGGAAGGCGGAGGTAGATTTCACCGGACAAACTTGGGGATAGGCGAAAATAGGCAGAATATGCAGATTTTCGTAGAAGGATCAGACCTCATTTAATGCGAGAAGGTATTTTATAATTGGAGCTTAATTAACTTTGTTTTTCGTCATTTTATGCTTATTTTAAACATTTTATTGTCTTATGGGAACGGTAACCTTCTTGTCATTTGGGGTCCATTTTTATACTTGTGGTCACACTGTCCTTATGCTAGGTTTCGACACTGATGTGCAACTATGTAACGGTCTGTTACTTCTTCAAGCAAAATTATATCTACCGCAGAGATTTTGGTTGGTTCCTCAGTTTAGGGGCTGCGACAACGCGGTCATGTAACCCCGTGTACTTTGGGATGGCTGTATTAGTCTGTAATTCAGGTAAGGACTGCAGACGGTCAATTTCAAGCAGTAGTTACTAATGTTGCTACCAGGTACTACCGTCAACGACACCTAGCTGTGAACTTGGCTACTAGATGCCACCGCAACCAGCAACTCGCAACGAACGTTGGAACTTCCCCTCCAAAGGAAAGCATACTGAGGGATTTTTGGAGCTCTTAGAAAATCCGACGACTTCGGCCGGCTTTGAACTCGCGACCTTGGGCATAAACATTCAGCATGCTACCAGTTACGTCACCGAAGCCGCTTCACACTTAGATGGAAATCTGAATCTTATCTCGTGCAAGTGCGTTATCTTGGCAACGTCTGATGGCTCATCCCTCATCAATTTAGTAGTGTTGCCATGGCAACCACTGATAGGTCTTGGCATTTTCTTATAATTCCGAAATTATTTTTCTCATCCCTTGGCATAATGGTGGGTTATATCAAAAATTCCTTCAGACAAAAGTTTTAGGTAATTATTATGGGAATATTGTCCATTTTGTACGGTTTTGATATTGTGCCTATTAAGAGAGATATGATTAATGTTTCCCGAAAAACCCACTTTTTCCCACCCCTTTGGTCAATGGTTGGTGCTATAAAAAAAACTCTTCAAACATACATTTTTGGGCTTTATCCGACACATAGTATGAATGTTGAACGGATTCGATATTTCACATATTAAGAGAGTTATAGCAATATTTCACTTTTTCGAAGAAAAAAAAGCCCCCCATTTTCACCCCCCAACGACCGATTTAGCCCAGTAACGAACTCGACCGAGATTTTATAGGTATACGTATTCGGTAAAAAATTCAAAGTGATTGGTACAAAATTACGGCAGTTATCGTGTCCACAATAAACTGATATACATATACATACATAAATTATATATAACTTTTGAACTGACGGTGGTTTTGGGGCCTGGGGATGTGAAACGCGAAGATATGTCGAAATTTTTCGGAAGTCGAAACATGGTACCCATTGCAATAGTTAGCTTTCTAACGAAATCTACCTCTGGTTGGTTCCTCAGTTTAGGGGCTGCGACAACGCGGTCATCTAACCCCGTGTACTTTGGGTGAGTGTAGAATCTGTCTGATACACGGTGTGAATTGTAATGGCTGTATTAGTCTTAATTCATGTAAGTACTGCAGACGGTCAATTTCAAGCAGTAGTTCCTAATGTTGCTACCAGGTACAACCGTCAACGACACCTAGCTGTGAACTTGGCTACTAGATGCCACCCCAACCATCAACTCGCAACGAACGTTGGAACTTCCCCTCCAAAGGAAAGCATACTGAGGGATTCTAGTGCTCTTAGAAAATCCGACGACTTCGGCCGGCTTTGAAACCGCGACATTGGGCATAGACATTCAGCATGCTACCAGTTACGTCACCGAAGCCGCTTCCCACTTTATCAGGCGGCTTTGGTGGCGTAGTCGGTAACATGCTGAGCTTCTATGCCCAACATACCGGGTTCAAACCCGGCCGAAGCCGTCGGATTTTTAAGAGCGTTAAATATCCCTCAGTATGCCTTCCTTCGGAGGGGAAGTAAAGCCGGCGGTCCCATGTCATAGATTTATGGCATGTTAAAGATCCTTCCACTAATTGCACCTGTGTGAAGCTAAATTGGATAGGTTAAGAATGTATACAACGCTCTTAGGTTTCTATGTTCGTTGCCAAGAGCCGACTGCGGCGGCGTCTAGTAGCTCAGTTCTGAACTTGGCCTCGTAGTCGTTGACAGTGGCGCTTGGCGGCAAAAGTAGGAACTATCTGAAAAATTGTTAGTTGCAGTACTTAAATTAACAAACAGATAACACACACTAATACAGTCATCACAATTAACACCGGTTATCAGACAGATTCTACACACACCCAAAGTACACGGGGCTACATGACCGCGTTGTCGCAGCCCCTAAACTTAAGAACCAACCAACCAACCACTTAATCAGATGGAAATACTGAATCTGATCTCGTGCAAGTGCGTTGTCATGGCAACGTCTGATGGTCCATGCCTCATCAATTTAGTAGTGTTGCCATGGCAACCACTGATAGCTCTTGGCATTTTCTTATAATTCCGAAATCATTTTTCTCGTCCCTTGGCGTAATGGTGGGTCATATCAAAAATTCTTTCAGACAAAAGTTTTAGGTAATTATTAGGGGAATATTGTCCATTTTGTACGGTTTTGATATTGTGCCTATTAAGAGAGATATGATTAATGTTTCCCGAAAAACCCACTTTTTTCCACCCCTTTGGTCAATGGTTGGTGCTATCAAAAATCTTATTTGACATAAATTTTTGGCACTTATCCGACACATATTATGAACTTCGAATGGATTCGATATTGCACGTATTAAGAGAGTTATAGCGAAATTTCACTTTTTCGAAAAAAGCCCCCCATTTTCACCCCCTTCGACCGATTTAGCCCAGTAACGAACTCGACCGAGATTTTATAGGTATACATCTTCGGTAAAAAATTCGAAGTAATTGGTGCAAAATTACGGCAGTTATCGTGTCCACAAGAAACTGATATACATATATATATATACATATATATATATACATAAATTATATATAAACTTTTGAACTGACGGTGGTTTTGGGGTCTGGGGGATGTGAAACGCGAAGATATGTCGAAATTTTCCGGAAGTCGAAACATGGGACCCATTGCAATAGTTAGCTTTCTAATGAAATCTACCTAAAAAACTTACTAATGTTTTCTTTATTTTCTCACAAAACTTGTAGGTAGGGCCTACTTGCATGCATAAAATAAATTACGAACCTTACAGTAGTCGCATATGATGTGTAACATCTGACATGTTATCCTACTATGTGTCTGCCGGGAGCCAAAATACCTTGTTAACAGTGTACTCTGTTGGTCATTGAAATAACTACTTGTAAAACTCCAGTGCCAAATTCTGACCGGAGCTTATGCGCGAGGTACGTCGTGGTACCCATGATTTACTGTAGGAATGTATTTAATGGGGCCTCCAAACCTTGAAGTAAACCGTATGCGATATGCATTCCACAGCAAAAGTATGAAGATTTAATAAATCATAATTGTTTTCAGCAAATATGATATAATGCATATTTTCACACCAAAGAACGACAACTTGAAGATGATTTATTGTAGGAATATCTTGGATAGGGCCTCCAAACATTGAAGTAACCCGTATGCGATATACATTCCACATAGGGCTGTATGTTGGCCGACAGTACCTCGAATGCCCACATTAACTAAGAATACAGCAAAAGTATGAAGATTTAATAAATCATTATTGTTTTCAGCAAATATGATATAATGAATATTTTCAAATCAAAGAACGACAACTTGTAGATGATTTATTGTAGGAATATCTTTAACGGGGCCTCCAAACCTTGAAGCAAACCGTATGCGATTTACATTCCACATAGCCACATGGCCACAGTACGTCGTGGTACCAATCTCCGCCACTGCGCGCGCTCATTGTTTCCGTCCCATTTCCGTCCCTTTTCCAAAAATCACTCCCACAAAAATATCCAGCAACCTAGTGGAAAGATGTTACACATCAAAAGCACTAAAATAAACTTTGTATTCATTTATCCCTCTATATTGGATTCTTGGTGGATCGTTTTTTGTGGAGCTTCAAAAAATTAAATTTTGTAAAAGGCCATATCTTAATAAAAACTCTATATGTTAGAGTCAAACTGTAATCTCTCTATCTTCCAATAATCGCCCACAACAAGGCTGTCCTGATTTTGAAGGAAAAGGAAGCGTGACCATTAATCATGCGATCATGACCCACGTGGAATCCGAACCACAGGACATGGCATTTCACTTCGAAAATCTCACATGCATTGACCGGGAATCGAACCCGGTCCACCTTGGTAGGTTAGTTAGTTATTGCTGTTTTAAGGGGCGGAACTACGATGCCATCTGCCCCTCTTAATACAGAGTAAAGAATACAAATTTGGAATTGAATTTAAAATTTTGAGGTGGACACCTAAATTTAAAAAGACCTAAAATTAATAAAACAAAAACTTTTTTTTTTTAATAAACAAAAATTACGGAAAAACAAAAAATTATCATTCAAAAACGAACAAGTCGTTGAGTCAATTTACACTGGAAAATTTAGATTGCTGGTCCAAACCCACTCTCACTTATAAAGCGGATAACGCGATCAGCAGCCACCACGTCATCGGCTAATATAAGTTCGAGTGTCATCTGCAAACCAAGGTTTCTTCGTAAGTCAGCAAGATCTACACACTCGGTTAAAATGTGGGCCACGGTTAAAACGGCTCCACAGATACAAAGTGGGGGGTCTTCTCTTCTCATTATCCACCTTGGTGAGAGGCCAACAGCTTGACCGCTGACCCTGTCCCGATTTTGACTGTCAAAGATATGGTTGGTCACCGTAGATCTAGTAGATCTGCACACAACATCTTCCATGCTCATAATAGTAAAGCAATATACACAATCATTAACCCTCCGTTGGTCGCAGGTTTGGAGGAGGATTCTGCGATAATCTGTCCTTCGGTTTAGGATGTAACACCTCATTAATCTGTCTCATCCAGTAGGCATTATTCTGGAAAGTATCGGCCAGGAACACAAGTTCACCGTCTAACTTATCCTTTTCACACACCGTCCTTGCTCTGTTAACAAGAGTGTTACATCCTAAACCGAAAGACAGATTATCGCAGAATCTTCCTCCTACGAATGCCTCCGTTTATTGGAGGCAGTTCCACAGCATAGTTCACCAATTTCCGGACGCTGGCATTCTCTACACGGATGGTTCGAAGGTGGACGAGAAGGTGGGTTGTGCTTACGTTATTCATGGTGCAAATACCAAAATCTCTTTGCCTGAAGCTTGTACCGGTAGTGTGCTTACTGCGGAGCTCGTTGCCATCTATGAAGCTCTCCAGTTTGCACCACAGGATGCACGAATCCACTTTCTCGTGTGTACCGTCACATTGAGTTCGTTGCGGTCAATTGCTACTTGTTTCCCGCAACACCCCCTAGTGCAGCGAATCCACGACCTACTAGCCGGGCTGTGCCACGCTGACACTCAAATCACCTTTCTGTGGCTTCCAAGCCACATGGGAATTGCGGGAAATGAGTTGGCGGATCAAGCTGCAAAGGAGGCGGTATCACTACTACCTCGACCAATGGAGGTACCCGCTAGAGATATTCGCTCTTAGTTACGCCTACAAGTTCTGGCTTTTTGGGAGAGTCAGTGGCTAGCTGACCCACTGCCCAGTAAACTGAGAGCGATCAAGGGAACTACTCGCGCGTGGCGGAGCTCTTTCCGGTAAAGGAGGTAGTCCGTCATTTTGTGTAAGCTAAGGATAGGTCATACAAGATCCACCCACTCGTACCTAATGAGAAGGGAAGACCCCCCCCCCCCCACTTTGTACCTGTGGGGCCGTATTCACCGTGGCCCACATTTTAACCGAGTGTGTAGATCTTGCTGACTTACGAAGAAACCTTGATTTGCAGATGACACTCAAACTTATATTAGCCGATGACGCGGTGGCTGCTGATCGCGTTATCCACTTTATACGTGAGAGTGGGTTAGGGCCAGCAATCTAAATTTTCCAGTGTACATTGACTCAACGATTTGTTCGTTTTTGAATGCTAATTTTTGGTTTTTCCGTAATTTTTGTTTATTTTTATAATTATTAGTTTTATTTATTTTTTTTAAATTAATTTTCGGTCTTTTCAAATTTAGGTATCCACCTCTAATTTTTAAATTCCATTCCAAATTTGCATACCTTAATCCGTGTTAAGTGGGGCAGATGACCTCGTAGTTCCGCCCCTTAAAACAACAATAACTAACTATTCCTCCTGCGAAGTTGGACTCTCTGCCATACTTGCAATCTATCACGGACAGGATTAGCAATATTCTAAGAAGACACAATATCAAGACTTTCCTATATTCAAGCCTAATGTCACCGTAGGCAAATCCTTACGATCAGTCAAATATTCAGTTGGTCTTTACTGTGCTGGAGCATATAAGATTCCACGTTCCAGTGGTTACGTATATATTGGACAGACATGTAGGAGAATCATAACAAGGGGCATATGAACATCGTAGGCATTTTCTGTGCGTTTTTGCCAACCAGAGAAGTTTGCGGTTGCTGAACATGCCATGCAGAATGACCATCGAATTCTTCTTGATGAAACTTTTGTCATCTGTATGGAGAAACATTTCACAACTCGTATGATTCGGGAGGCGATTGAAATAAGTAAACTACCACAAAACTTTAATAGGATGGTTAGGGCCTATCCCTTCAGTCAATTATGGCTACCAACATCATCTTGGTCTCAGGAGGTCATGGTGTAACTATTTGTTTCGGCATGGCTTCTTATCTCATACAGTGGAACGTAGCTAATTCTAACTTGTATAATTCGAAATCTTCTTTAATTCGATTTTTTCTCTTGGTCCCTAGCATTTTATATACAATCAATGCTAAAAAAAATCGTGATTAATTCGAATTATATTATGGATAATTCGAAGTTTTTACCGGTAAAAAGCCGATCGGAAGCCAATCAGTTGGGTCAGAATTTCCCGAAAAACGACGTTGTATCATTGGTATGCGGCCCCAACTCGATTGTATTCTGTTTTCCGTTCCTTGAATTTGTTAGATTCTTTAGTGATGGCCGAGAGACTTAATTGTAGGAAATAGGTAAAAATCTCAAACTTTTTTGAAAAACAGTAGATTTCTCTAAGACTTAACTAGATTGCTGGATTACTACTGTCGTTAAATAGGTGAATAGTACATTTTGGTTTTATTTTATCATTTGAAACTTTTGAGGTTATTCACGATACAGTCATTTTACAGTACCGTTGTCTGTTAATCTGCTTTGTTGAACGTAATTCATTATGTAAACTGAATACATAATAGCCTATATACACACTTTACTCGTTAAAAACCTATATAATATTATGTTTTAAAAAAGTTCTTCGATGAAAACTTGAAATTTGAATATTTTCTCTACCCTTTTCAAAGAACTTCCTTAATTCGATTTTTTGGATAGTTCGATTTTTTTTACTGGTCCCTTGAGGTTAGAATTATTCAAGTTCCACTGTATTTAAATTAAACACCAAATCAACAACAGGTCAACTGCTGATCGTTTACTATCTCCATGATAATATAATTAATAGTCCAGTCAGTGATTTTAACCCACAATGCCGAGACCGAAAACAGATATAGGCCTAGGTCGTAGTTCATTGAAATCGAAAAGAATACGCCTTTTGAGTTTACGCTGGGTAAACCGTTAAAGATACCGGGCGAAGCCGGGGCGAGTTGCTAGTATTGAATAAAATATTCTGACGACGCTACTGGAGAAGGTAACGATTCAAAGATTATGTGTGAAGAAAAAATCTCCGGGCGCTCACAATTTTACTGAGAAACGTTGCACCTAATTTGGTAATGCTAAAGTTAAATCTGAAGTTATGTGAAGCCGTTTCGTGATTCTAAGAGACATTCTGCTTCTCTTCCTTCAACGAAATGTTATATAGGAACATCCGGAATGCGAGTAGGGCGGTGGTGGGGAATCCCCGCGAGCGCGCCTGGTGCTAAAACTTGCGATCCTGTAAACAAGCCAAAGCGGCTACAAATACCAGATGGAAATATTCCAAAACAGACGGCATTTCTTTGCCTTCTCTTAAAATATTATTGGAAAAGGGAGGAAACCTAAAAATACACATTATACAGAATGTAAATAAAATAATTGTAGTTTTGCTTGTTCATTTTGAGTACCTCTCCCAGGGACTCACATCTAGTGGGACGTGGGTTGGCGACCATGGGACCCCAGCTGAGTCTGTGATTGCTTCCACTTACTTGTACTGGGCTCCTCTCTGTCATCATTTCTTTCGACCTCCCTTGGCCAACTCTTGTTCTCTTCCGACTCCAACGGTATTAGGGTACCCGAGGCCTAGGGAGTCTTTCAATTTCCCGCCTTAATTGGCCCTTGTCTCATCTTTCCTGATACCCTGATTCATCGAGAGGCCAGTCTTTCCAATTTCATTATATCTCCTGCCTTCTGCTCAAGGCCCTCAAGGAGGCAGGGTGTGTGTAGCCCCACCCCTTCTGATGCACCCTGGATAGTGCTACACCCTCAAGGGCTCACGGCTGGTGAGTTTGAGAATTGGCGGCCCCGAGCGATTCCTCAGTTGGGTCCGTTTTTGATGTGTAACATCTTTCCACTCGGTGGATATTTTTGTGGGAGTGATTTTGGAAAATGGACGGAAGTGGGACGGAAACAATGAGCGCGCGCGGTGACGGAGATTGGTACCACGACGTACTGTCGGCCATGTGGCTATGTGGAATGTATATCGCATACGGTTTACTTCAAGGTTTGGAGGCCCCATTAAAGATATTCCTACAATAAATCATCTTCACGTTGTCGTTCTTGGTGTGAAAATATCCATTGTATCATATTTGCTAAAAACAATTATGATTTATTAAATATTCATACTTTTGCTGTGGAATGCACATCGCATACGGTTTACTTTAAGGTTTGGAGGCCCATTAAAGATATTCCTACAATAAATCATTGGTCCAACGACGTACGTCGCGCATGCGCACCGGTCATGATTTGGCACTGGAGTTTTACAAGTAGTTATTTCAATGACCAACAGAGTTCACTCTTAACAAGGGATTTTCGCTCCCGAAAGACACACAGTAGGGCAACATGTCACATCTCTTCCTTCCAAGTCCCTCACTCCTCATTTCTTTTCCTCCTGTCCATTATTTCTTTTCCTTCCTTTTTTTAAATTAATTTCTGTTTTTTAGTATGCAAGTTAGTTGGTAAGTCAGTGATTAATAGGGACCGGATTCTTAGGTTTTTACCTATTTTTATCCTTCCTTCTCAAAACAAAAATATTTTAATTCTTTTCCAAATCACACTCAAAAGAGCCATATTCATGAATTCTGTAGTGCCTAAAAGTGCGAGTAGGCATACCTAAAAATAGCTAATAATTGTAGTGTTGTTCCATTTATTGTAGTTTATTTCAATTTATAGTCTGTAATTTTTTAAAGTAAACCACAAGACAGTGTTTTATCCCTAGCTCTAGTTCTAGTTAATTGAGAGATTTCCTACCGGCCAGAAAATTCAAATACTTGCAGCCTCTTTTGAGCTTATAGCTTAATGTTTGGTTATTACTGTCAGGAAAGTGGGGATAAATCTCTTATTGTTTCCAAGTTCCCAATATTGTAAATAAGCAAAGTTAATAATTAAACGGCCTACAGTGTGAGAATCACCTCTGACATCCTTGGTTTTATTGAATTTGTGTAATTAACATACCGTATTTAAAGAGCACAAAATATTGCTTACGAGTGTAAAGTTCTCGGTGATAATTTGATAAATCGTATCATTATGTAAAATATTTACACTCTCGTTACAATCAGATTTTCTACTAACAATTAGGCATTAATGGTAAGCTTTGCACTGTTTATGTAAACTTTATCTACACTTTAAACATAATAATAATAATTATAATAATATAATAATATCGTATGGCCTTGGATGCGGGGGCAAGCTTTGTTATTTGATATCCAGAGGGGAGCTTGCATATCGAATTTTGTTGTTCCTTGAAGCACTATGAAAGTCAAGGAGGTTAGACATCTAAGCTCCTTGAACACCATAGCGCTTTCTAGTGTAGAGAGTGGGTTAGGGCCAGCAATCTAAATTTTCCAGTGAACATTGACTCAACGACTTGTTCGTTTCTGAATGATTTTTTTGTTTTTCCATAATTTTTGTTTATTCTTATTCTTATGATTATTATTTTTATTTAACTTTTTGTTTTATTAATTTTTGGCCTTTTCAAATTCAGGTGTCCATCCTTAAATTTTAAATAAATTCCAAATTTGTATTCTTTAATCTGTGTTAAGAGGGGCAGATGACCTCGTAGTTCCGCCCCTTAAAACAACAATAACTAACTAATTAACCTTGAAAATGCTGGACAGTGGCATTAGGCTGGCTACTGGTCCTTTCCGGACCAGCCCGATTCTCAGCCTACTCACCGAATCGGGTGTTCCACCTCTAAATTATAGACGCCAGCATATGCTTTTAGCATCAAATGCCGCAACATCCGAACTGTGCACGAATCTACCTTCCGGTGTGTACCGACTCTTTGAGTTCGTTGCAGTCAATTGCTACATGTTTCCCGTAACACCCACTAGTGCAGCGAATCCACGACCTACCAGACGAGTTGAAAAGGAAGCTTGTAGTTTAACGTGACCGTTAATCTCGCGATCATAAGCCACGGGACCTCCGTTTTACATGGAATCCGAACCACAGGACATGGCATTTCACATCGAAAAATCTCACATGCAGTGACCGGGAATCGATCCCGGTCCGCCTTGGTGAGAGGCATACAGCTTGACCGCTGCGCCACCACGCCCCAACAGCCGAGTTGTGCCGCGCTAACACTCGAATAACTTCGGAGCGAGGCACGCCATGACGTGCGATGGGCTCCATCTCGGCAACGCAGTACAGCTTTCCCTGGAGCGGCTAGCTGGTGCACCACGTCTTATTTCCTCGTACAAACACAAACCGGTATAAAATAAGTGAATTAATTTACGTATTTCACAGTCATACAGCATAACGTTTTGATATATAAGGATTACAACGCGACAAAGAACTACATTTTCCAACCACTCTGAGCCGAGAAAAAGGTTACCGGTACCTTACAAAAATGATAACAACTTTGTTTCTTGGACAGACAAAATTAATAAACCAGTTATACAACATTCCAATGTATAATGTGTAAAAATTTGGATTTGATCTGATGACGGGTTTTTGAGATAATAATTCTTAAATGTGACGCATGGTTGAAACACGCTTAAAAACGGTCACGTTTTGTGTTCAAACTGCGATAAAAAAAAAAAAAAAAAATTAAAAATTCCAAACCGACATGAACTAACCTAAAATGGAACGACGAAAATGATGATATTATTGGATCTTATGTAGGTCTATTGGTTACTTCACAAACAACCTTCTAACTCGAGTGCACATAATATTTTGGTCAACAGTAGTCTATTCATTTTTGAATTCTGAATCTTTTGTTTATTCCATAAATTTGGTTTATTATTATATTTTTTTTATTATTAATTTTTGATTTTTTTCATATTTAGATGTTCACCTCTAAATTATTAATTTCATTCCAAATTTGTATACAGCATTTTAATCTGTGTTAAGAGGGGCAGATGACCTCGTAGTTCTGTCCATTAAAACCTCAATAACTAACGCACTCAGCCAGAGTATGGAAATGAGGACACGTGCCCTTCTGAAGGAACAGAAAATTGATATTGTTAGTGACAAATTTAAGCTGGCTGCTTCTATTCTCAGTGAAATATTTCCTCTTAGCTCAAAGCCTTCTTTGTTTGTTTTATAAGTCTATAGACGAGACTAAAAATAAATTTAAAGACATGCCAGCAGCCGGTGTGAGTCGTCTGGAATGCCGTCGGACTCGGTTGTATTGAGAAGAGATGTTGGGATGTCCTGGAAGCAGGCAGGCCGGCGCGAGAGTTGGAGCGCTAGTGGTGCTATTTTGAGCCCGCCATATGCTAGGTCACGCGCGAGCACTGGGGATTCCCCACTTGTCTGTCTTGTTTACTCCACTGTTTCGCGCCATATTGGGCAGCAACAACACTCTGCCATTGCGCCACCTCCCTCGCTGCCTTCCTAGAACATCCAAGTTAATTCGGGACTGCCAGGAGGGAAAGAACGTGACTCTACAATGAGTTATGTGACGAGAAATTGCCGAATAAAAATAGTTCAACATTTTACCGTACGTACATTTTAAAATAGCTACGTGAAGGTCGTGGGATCGTTGCTATTTCCACTCATATGACTGGGCTTGTTGTGACAACTTTAACTTCCCCACATCAATGCACTGAGATGATTCGACCTCCATTCACTTCCAACTGGCAGTTTCCAGCAAACTACACACTAGGAATTCCAAACACGAATATCTCTGTAGGATGAGCACGAAGTGTTCTAAGGACCGCATTGATGATCTAGCTATTATGTGGTGTATTGCACAGTTATTCGAGTTGAAGGATATGAGAGAGAAGCTGATATTCAGAAACGTGTAAGGCAAGGCTGCAACTTATCACTATACCTGCGATTTCAGGTTCTAAAATATTAGTTTTAGGCACCTACGAGTAAAATGGGCTTTCAAAACAAGCAAGTAGGCTTTTAAAAGAGAAAATAGCTACTCAAAGACTTCTTCTTTTTTGAATTCTGAATCTTTTGTTTTTCGTAATTTTGTTTATTATTAGACTAGGCTAAGTTATAATTATTAGTTGTTGTTTTTTGTTTTATTTTATTACAGAACTGTTACAGGTCAGGGAAGTCAGGGAAAAGACGGGGGGGGGGGGGGGGGGAATACGGGCAGGGAAATGTCAGGAAAATTTTATGCAAGGTCAGGGAACTTTTTAATTTTTAATTTCCTTCCTACCTTAGCAATAATTTTGAAAGAATCCGTGCCATGTACGTTACTTACCCATCGTATTATTTGACTATTAGGTCATAGTTTTTAAGTCATTAGTTATAACAATTGCAAAAACTTTTTGAATGTAAGAAGTTTCATTGTGAACTGAGTGTACTGACAAAGAAAGAAGTTAAAAAATGTTCCTTGAATCTATGTTTTTATTTATTTCTATTTTGTTATTTGTCCGTGTTACTTTTTATTTTTAGCATAACCGATTAATTTATTTAAAAAAGTCAGATGAAGCCATTTTTATTCATGCCTTCTGAAGTGCTCACGCCATATGAAACTGGGCTAATTCTTAAAATTAGGTTTTTGTTAAAATTCTTTCTTTAAACCTTTTCTTTACAATCTCTGAAAAGAACCTCCTTTTTGTATGAAATGGCTTACCAATCTCGTGTAATACAGTAGCTGAAAAAAAAAAACGAAATGTTAGCATGGACGTGTATTTAAAAATAATAAAAATAATAATCAGCGTATGTCGTGGGATTCGGAAGATGTAAATCAGTAACTATCGTTTGATCAATTCGACGGGTTTTATTAGCCTATTTTCAATTTTGAAAAAATAGGCTTATGAGATCACCTTTTGTCCGTGTGTGTGTGCGTGTGTGTGTGTGTGTGTGTGTGTGTGATTCGTGTGTGTGTCCCCCCCCCTAATAAAATCTAAACGGCTGGAGCGATTTCAATGAAACTCGGTATGTTCATAGCAATATTCCCGGCGACCTCGACCGTGCCCTTCAAATTTTGTTACGTCTCACCAATGCAAAATGGCGGCTGTGCGAAATATTTCACTAGCATTCAATATCTCCGAAACTATTACCGATATCGCCCTGAAATTGTGTACGGTGATAAAGGGTACTACTAGAAGTTCACCTATGAGACTTTCAGAAACCTGGTGACTACAAAACCAACATGGAGGTCAAGCGAAGTTGAGACTTTTAAATAGACTTTTCTCGCGATTTAACTATCCACACGTAATGAAACTTGGTACAGCAAATGTTTATATCATTGTAATGCACTGGAGTCGAATTTAGTTCAATTGTTTACATAACCTCAAAATGGCGGCTGTGCGAAATATTTCACTGACATTCTATATCTCCGAAACTATTACAGATATTACCCTGCAATTTTGTACGGTGATAAAGGGTACTGGTACAAGTTTATCTATGTATAATTCATAAACCTGTAAAGTACAAAACGATCATGGCGAACAAGCGAATTTGAAATATTTTAATAGACTTTTCTCGTGATTTAACTCTCTGAGCGCAGTGAAATGTGGTACAGTAAATGATTTTGCAGATTGTAATGCACTGCCATCTAATTTAAATCAATTGTTTACATAACCTCAATATGGCGGCTGTGCGAAATTTTTAAATTAAGTTTTTATTTCTTGTGTCGTAATCATGCGATCGAAGTGAAAGTTTGAATAATGAACCTAGGCAATAATTGTCCTTGAATGGTCCATAATTCTATGGCTTGTACATATAACAATCCTAAATGGCGAGCTTCCGAAATATTTAGACGGTTCTCAATATCTATGAATCTTTTACAGCAACCAAACTGAATTTTTTTATGTTCATAGAGACTATGAACATATGTTCACCTATAGGACTTTCATTAACCTGGTGAGCACAAATCCAACATGGCGGCGACGCGAAGTATAAATATTTAAATGGACGATTCTCGCGAATTAACTATCCGAGTGCTGTGAAACGTTGCACGTTAAATCGTTATACAAATGTTGATCCACTGGCGTCTAATTTATTTCAATTGTTTGCATAATCACAAGATGGCTGCTGTGCGTAATTTTAAAATCTCGTTTTTACTTCTTGTGTTCTAATCATGCGATTGGAGTTTGAATACCACACGTACACAATAATCTTAATGTAATAGTACAAAAATAAAAATCCAACCTGGCGACAATCTGAAATATTTAGACGGTTCTCAATATCTACGAATCTGTTACAGCAATTAAACTGAAATTTTGTATGTTGTTAGAAGAAATTAACATGAGCAGGATATATGAAAATAGGCTGTATAGTTCTTTACGGAACTACTTGTTTTTCTAATATGTTCATACGGTGATCAGAATAATGTATTGGTGGTCAGGGAAAATGGGATCTTAAGTCAGGGAAAATGCAAATCTTGGTCTTGTAACAACCCTGTATTATTATGCCACAATTTGAGGAAAAACTCCGTCAATCAGGTATTGATTGACAGAGTTTCTCCTCAAATTGTGGCATAACATTTCTTGTCAATACGGACCTAATGGATTCCATTATGGAGTCGAATAAAGCTGAGAACCCTGTATTAATTTTCAATCTTTTCATATTTAGGTGTCCACCTCTGAATTCATAATTTCATTCTAAAATTGTATACTTTAATCTGTATTAAGAGGGACAGATGACCACGCAGTTCCACCCTATAAAACAACAATAACTAAATCACTTACTGTAATTTTTAAAGATAAATCTCATATCACTAATTACTTAAAATGTTCAATTTAATTATGAATGTCAGTTATTATGCTTTTAGTTAGTTGCTTATTAATAAACATCTTATTATTATTTTATATGATTTACTTTAGGTATTGTAAATGTTACAATGTAATCAATATAAATTATGGCGGGCCGGATTGGTGGTGCTCGTGGACCGGTGTTTGCCCGCGGGCTGTAGTTTGGAGACCTCTGATCTAGATGATAAGTTAATCTTGTTTTTCTATCCATGGTATCTCCCGCCTTCTGCCCTAGGCCCTAAAGGAGGCAGGGTGTGTGTTTCCCCACAACTTAAGGTGCACCCTGGATAGTGCTACACCCTCAAGGGCTCAATGCTGGTGAGTTCGGGAGTTGGCGACTAGGAGGTTCTCCTGAGCTGGTTCGGTTTTTCCCCATTTTCCATCGCCTTTGGGAAGGAAGGAAGGAAGGAAGGAAGGAAGGAATCTAGCAGTTTGACGAGACCGTTTATCTCGCGATCAAGAGTCACGGGACCACCAGTTTTACGTGGAATCCGAACCACAGGACATGATATTTCAAAAATCTCACATACATTAACCGGGAATCGAACCCTGTCCGCCTTGGTGAGAAACAAGCGGATTGACCACTGCACCACCACGCCTCACGTCTTTGGGGAGAACCCTTCTCTTCCCCCTTTCCTATCTGCCTTTCATGGCTCTACTTCCTGCCAAGTCCCACAATCCTCATTTATTTCTTAGTGTCCTCTATGTCCCTTATTTCTATTTTTTTTCATTTCTTCTGTTAGTGATAAGTCTGTAGTTAGTAATAATAATTGTAGTTCCCATTTCATCATCGTTTTCACTATCACACAAACCATTAGGGGTCGATAACCTAGATGTTAGGCCCCTTAAAACAACAATTATCATCATACCACTTGTCCTTGTACTCATGGTGGCGTAGTTGGTAGCATGCTGAGCTTCTATGCCCAAGATCGCGGGTTCAAACCCGGCTGAAGTCGTTGGATTTTTTAATAGCGTTAAAAATCCCTCATTATAAATTCCTTCGGAGGTGCAGTAAAGCCGGCGGTTCCATGTCATAGATTTATGGCATGTTAAAGAACCTTCCACTAATTACATCTGTGTGAAGCTAAATTATAGGTTAAACATTTGACTAACGCTCTTAGGTTCCGACGTTCGTCACCAGGAGCCGACTGCGATGGCATCTGGTAACCTACTTCTGCACTAGTAGTCGTTGACGGTGGCCTTTGGCGGAAACAGTAGGAACTACTTGAAAAAATTCAATGTGTGCAGTCCTTACTTGAATTGAAATCAGATAGCACACACTAATACAGCCATCACAATTAACACCGGTTATCTGACAGATTCTACACACACCCAAAGTGCACGGGGCTACATGTCCACGTTGTCGCAGCCCCTAAACTAAGGAACCAACAGACCAACTTGTACTCATGTGAGTGGGTAAACCACATTCAGTATAACCATCCAAGTCACCATGACAGGGAATCGAACAATTTAACTTGGGATCATCCACCCTCCCATGAAATGAGCCTTAACACGCTAGGCTACGCAAGTAGGAATCCTAGCAAACAATTCTGCACAATGAAACATAGCGCTCATAACAGGGAACTTTGCCATTGTGTCAGCGCGGAAACTTTGGAGAGGTGATACATCAAATATTTGGATGGATATGTGGCAAGTGAGAGGCGCAGGGAAGTCCTTTCTGTCATTCTTACTCGCCCCAGGGGTTCACGACGTGTTCGTGGGTTGATGACCACAGGACCCCAGCTAAGTTCGGCATTGCTTTTACTTACGGTACTTGTGCTGGGATCCTCACTACTGTGATCTTCTCTGTCGACCTCACATGGTCAACACTTGTTCTCTTCCGAACTCTACGGTATTAGAGTATCTGAGGCCTAGGGAGTGTTTCACTATCCCGCCTTATATGGCCCTTGTCTCATATTTGCTGATGCCCTCATTCTTCGAGGGTTCAGATTTCTACGTTTCCCTTCATGGTATCTCCTGCCTTCTGCTCAAGGTGGCGGACCGTCTCTTTTTCCCCCTTTCCTATCTGCCTTTCATGGCTTTTCTTCCTTCCAAGTCCCTGAGTCCTCATTCTTCGAGAGGTGAGGGCATCTCTTTTCCTCCTGACCTATATTTTCGTCATTGCTTTCGTGTTCCTTTTTAAATTTCTTCAACTAGTATTTAAGTTAGTGATAAGATTGTAGTTAGTGATTGTAGTTGTAGTGGTTTATATTTCACGATCACCCAAACAATTAGGGGCCGGTAACCTAGATGTTAGGCCCCTTAAAACAACAATTATCATCATCACTGCTCTACTTAGAACATTCAATTTGCGTTTCCGTAAGTGTTCGTGTTTTTTTGTTTTTTTTTTTTGTGCCGTAACACTTTTCTATGTGACTGTGTTAAACGTTAAAGACAATTAGGCTCCTATAGCGTAGTCAACCTGAAGAGCTTCCAGCTCGACAAAACATTTCGGGTGTACATGTGATAAGTAGACGTGGGTTCGAGCCCCACCGTCGGCTGTCCTTGAAATGGTTTTCCGTGGTTTCCCCGTTTTCAAATCCAGGCAAGTGCTGGGACTGTACCCTCTGCCAGGCCACGGCCACTTCCTTCCATATCCTTGGCCAGTTTAATGCATCTTCATTCGTTTCATTTCTCATTAACTCCTCTCATGAGGTTGCTGTCAGGAAGGGCATCCGTCCGTAAATAAAATATCCGCCACATAGACTTTCATCGCACCTCATCCGCGACCCCGTTGAAAACGGGAATGTTAAGGGGTAAACATCCATTGCTTGAATCCACTTACGTCGCCTTTCGGCTTCCGTTTTTCTAGCGAGGTGCCTCCGCGGCAAGTTCCACGTCCGGAAATTCGGTTAGATCTAAGGTGAACATCGGAGGCAGTTCCACAGCATAGATCACCAATTTCCGGACGCTGGCATTCTCTACACGGATGGCTCGAAGGTAGACTAGAAGGTGGGTTGTGCTTACGTTCTTGATGGTGCAAATACCAAAATCTCTTTGCCTGAGGCCTGTATTGTGTTTACTGCGGAGCTCGTTGCCATCTATGAAGCTCTGGAGTTTGCACTACAGGATGCACGAACCCACTTTCTCGTGTGTACCGACTCCTTGAGTTCTTTGCAGTCAATTGCTACATGTTTTCCACAACACCCCCTAGCGCAGCGAATCCATGACCTACTAGCCGGGTTGTGCCGCGCTGACACTCGACTCAACTTTCTGTAGCTTCCAAGCCTCATGGGAATTGCGGGAAATTAGTTTACGGATCAAGTGGCAAAAGAGGCGGTATAATTTCCACCTCGACCAATGGAGGTACCCGGTAGAGATATTCGCTCTCAGTTACGCCGACAAGTACTGGCATTTTGGGAGAGTCAGTGGCTAGCTGACCCACTGCCCAGTAAACTGAGAGCGATCAAGGGAACTACTCTCGTGTGGCGGAGCTCATTCCGGTCACGGAGGGAGTCATTCATTTTGTGTAGGCTAAGGATAGGTCATACAAGATCCACCCACTCCTATCTAATGAGAAGGGAAGACCCCCCACTTTGTACCTGTGGAGTCGTTTTCACCGTGGCCCACATTTTAACCGAGTGTGTGGATCTTGCTGACTTACGAAGTAACCTTTGCTTGCAGATGACACTCACACTTATATTAGCCGATGACGCGGTGGCTGCTGATCGCGTTATCCGCTTTATAAGTGAGAGTGGATTAGGGCCAGCAATCTAAATTTTCCAGTGAACATTGACTCAACGACTTGTTCGTTTTTGAATGCCGAATGCTGTTTTATTAATTTCGGTCTTTTCAAATATAGGTGTCCACTTCCAAATTTTAAATTCCATTCCAAATTTGTATTTTTTAATCTGTGTTAAGAGGGGCAGATGACCTCGTAGTTCTTCCCCTTAAAACAACAATAACTAACTAACTTGTTTTATAAATTTTCGGTATTTTCAAGTTTCCCCCAGGGGCTCACATCTAGTGGGACGTGGGTTGGCGACCATGGGCCCCCATCTGAGTCCGGTATTGCTTCCACTTACTAGTGCCAGGCTCCTCTCGGTCTTTCCTGTCGACCTCACTTGGTCAACGCTTGTTCTCTTCCGACTCTCACGGTATTAGGGTATCCGAGGCCTAGGGAGTCTCTTTCTTTCCCGATTTAATTGACCCTTTCTCATCTTTTCTGATACCCTCCTTCTGCGAGGGGTCAGCCTTTTTTTTACTTCATGATTTCTCCTGCCTAAGGCCCTAAAGGAGGCCGGGTGTATGTAGCCCCACGACTTCTGGTGCACCCTAGATATTGCTACACCCTCAGGGGCTCAAGGCTGGTGAGTTCAGGAGTTGGCGATCCCGAGGGATTCCTGAGCTGTTTCCGGTTGTCCACCTTTTATCCGTTACCTCTGGAGCGGACCCTCTCCTCTTTCACTTTCCTATCTGCCTTTCATGGCTCTCCTACCTTCCCCGTCCCTCAATCTGCATTCTTCGAGGGTTGAAGGCTTTTCTTTTCCTCCTGTCCTTTATTTGCCTTATGCACCTTTTGTTTTCCATTTCTCCTTCTAGTATATAATTTAGTAGTTCGTTTTAGTTACAGTTTACATTTCATTATCATCTTCACGATCCAGCAAACCGTTAGGGGCCGATAACCTAGATGTTAGGCCCCTTAAAACAACCATTATCATCATCATCAACTAACTAACTAACTCTATTCCTACTATGATGATTGTAGTTTTAAGGGGCGAAATAACAAATTCGTATGCCCTTCTGCTCCGATTATACAGTGCGTCAGTTCAGGGGCGTATATACATTTGTTTTTCTGTGGGGGGGGGGGAACTATCCTGGAAAATTGTGAGTATACTCAGGGGATTGTCACCGCAAAATACCCAGACATATCAACCAATATCCTAGAGCATATAACTTTGTGTGATTATTTTAGATAAGATTCAAAGTTTATATAGCCTAATTATTTCTGGCAATACAAAAAAATATAAAATACAACACAACACAAAAACAAGTAGTTCCGTGAAGAACTACAGAGCCTATTTTCATATATCCTACTCATGTTAATTGCCACTATCAACATACAAAATGTCAGTTTGATTGCTGTACTAGATTCGTAGATATTGAGAACCGACAAAATATTTCGGATGGTCGCCATGTTGGATTTTATATATGTAGGTCCTACAGTTATGCACTGTTACATGAAGATTATTGTGTACGTGTAGCATTCAAACTTCAATCGCATGATTAGGACACAAGAAGTAACAAGGAGACTAAAATTTCGCACAGCTGCCATCTTGTGGTTATGGAAACAATTGAAATAAATTAGATGCCAGTGGATTAACATTCGTATAAGAATTTACTGTACCAAGTTTCACTGCCCTCGGATGGTTAAATTGCGAGAAACGTCCATGTGAATATTTATACTTCGCGTCGCTGCCATGTTGGATTTGTGATCACCAGGTTATTTAAAGTCCTATAGGTGAACTTAAGTTCATAGCCCCTATGAACATAAAAAATTCAGCTTGATTGCTATAATAGATTCGTAGATATTCAGAGCCGTCTAAATATTTCGTATGGTCGCCATGTTGGATTGATAAATGTATAGGCCATAGAGGCATGTACCATTAAAGGAAAATGATTGCTTAGGTTCATTATTCAAACTTTCACATCGATCGCATGATTACGACACAAGAAATTAAAACTTAATTTTAAAATTCGCACTGCCGCCATCTTGAGGTTATGTAAACAATTGAACTAAATTAGATACCAGTGTATTACAATATGTGTCAACATTTCCTGTACCAGATTTAATTGCGGTTGGAACATTAAATCGCGAGAAAGGTCTATTTAAAATCTTCAAATTCGCTTGGCCGCCATGTTCGTTTTGTAGTTAACCGGTTTTTAAAAGTCTTATAGATGAACTTCCAGTAGTGCCCTTTATCTCCGTACAAAATTTCAGGGTGATACCGCTAATAGTTTCAGAGATATAGAATGCCGGTGAAATATGTCGCACATCCGCCATCTTGTGGTTATGTAAACTATTGAACCAAGTTAGATGTCGGTGCATTACAATGTATATAAACATATACTGTACCAAGTTTTATTGCGTTTGGTTGGTTAAATCGCGAGAAACGTCTATTTAAAGTCGCAAATTGGCGTGATCGCCATGTTGGTTTTGTAGTTACCAGTTTTTCAAAAGTCACATACATTAGGTGAACTTCTAGTAGTTCCCTTTATCACCGTAAAAAAATCCAGGGTGATATCGGGAATAGTTTCGGAGATATTGAATGCTGGTGAAATATTTCGCACAGCCGCCATGTTTGATTGGTGAGACGTAACAAAATTTGAAGGGCACGGTCGGGGTCGTCCGGAATAGTGCTATGAACTTACCAAGTTTCATTGAAATCGCTCCAGCCGTTTAAAGTTATTAGGGGACACACACACACACGCACACACGCACACACACACGGACAAAAGGTGATCTCATAAGCCTATTTTTTCAAAATTGAAAATAGGCTAATAAAATTGTATACTAAATGAATTTTCTATTATGATATATGGAGTATGAATGGCAAATATCTATGCAGAAAGGTAAACATCTTTTTTTTTTTTTTTTTTTTTTTTTTTACAAGTTGATAATTTATTTCTCAGAAGTACCGTACTGTGGAATTCTCAGTTTTGGCTCACAAGGCTGAGTGTACCCCGTTCCAGCCATCAGACTAGAATTAAAATTTCTTGGCAGAGCTGGGAATCGAATTCGGACCTCCGGGGTGGCAGCCAAGAATACTAGCCACTACACCACGAGTTAATCTAATTTCAATCTTAATATTGTTTATAACTTAGCCAATAAGGTAAGATTAGTGTACAACCAAATTTACAATTATTCTATACTCTTAACAAAGCAACATTTTCTTAATTTTTATTGGCTTTTTTCGGGGGTGGGGGTGGGGGAGGGGGGGGTCTGGAGCCCCCTCAGCACCACCCTTATATACGCCCCTGCGTCAGTTGTGATGCCAGACTTGTATGTGGACGTCAAATCACCCAGCCGGTGATCCACCAGAAATTCCAAAACCAACCCCTTTCAATCTTATTTGTACCGGCCACCTGACTGACTGGTTTTTCTCTTGACAAGTACAGTGTGTGTATTACGCATGAAATTAAACGCCCCGGGGTCTGGAGAGGTTACCATGTGCGTGCAGGAGGAAGAGAAGGGTTGTATGGGGAATATCCGAACACTCATTGGGAACGTTAAACGGAAGGGTTGTCACTAGGTCATGCGTGCACGTTACGCACTATTTCTTCCTACCAATGGGCTGCCAACAGATATTCTGTTTATTACGAGTACATCAAGATAACATCGGGCTCTAGCACGCATCCTTTTGAAGGTGATAAGTTTGGCCATGGTGTTTTACCTCCGATAGTATTTGAAAGCTTGTCGACGATCTTTAATGGTTGCTGCAATCTCGAGTTAACACTACATTTGTCTAATTTTGTAATATATAATCCAGGAATTAGGAAATAGAAAAGCAATGAAATAATTAAACAAGAAGTTTGGTGATGAACTAGAGCCTACTTTTCATAAAATTTCACATTCATGCCAATGATTGATCTATACAGATCTATCTAGAATAATGACGAAATTAAGTTGGTAATATAGAAATTTCTAATTAGTTCGAAATACTGTATATCTGGTATAATGTAGCCTAATAGAGCACTACAGTTGGCAGCCCCAGTGACTGAATATATTCTTAGTTCCATCTCTTAGGGTACAGAATACAAAATTTGGTTGAAGTCCAATGGATAGCATGGATGTTACACTCAGTTAAACATTGGATCTAACAGCGCGCCTAAAATCATGTTGGCAACAAAGTCATGCATGTATTGGTCAGAACTATTGTTGAGCCGATTTTGAATGAAATCCATTAGTTAGTATAGAAGTTACATGCATTTTAAAATTGAACCTATCAGCAGGCTTAGAATCAAGTTGGCAGCACTGACGTATATTAGTTACTCCAAATTAATCTAGAATGCAAAGTTTAGAGCTATTGGCTTGCATACTTTCCGATATATTGATATTAGGGTTAAAAAAATAGAGACAGCATTTATTAACAGTTGGCAGCCCTGGTTTCTCTTAAGAATACGCATAGTCATATCTGTTACTAGCAGGTACCCGCGGCTTCGCTCGCGATCAAGGCGATGGGGACGATTCATTATTGCTGATAATTGGTCTAGTCTATAGCAATCGCGGCTACAGGTGGGTCCATTCTAATCCTGAAAATTCTGATACATACAGTATATTGATATTTGCAGCAAATTGGGAATTTTATAGAGCTGTGAAAGTCTGCAGGGTACGATGTTACATTATGTGAACACATTTGAAAATTACGTTTTTGGTTTTTGACATCTTCTGCTGAGACATAACGATTTTGTTGTCCGGATACTCGTGATCACGCCACATACAGTTGCCCATGAGAAAAAAAATGGTTTTGTCTAAATGTACACCTACTGCTGTTAAGTGTGTGTCATTGAACTTTGTTAATAGAAATTGCGAATATTGTTTGAAGAGGGAACTGCACTCTTGCACACTGGAATGGCAAATCTATCGTAATATGGGAAATTCTGGATGTAATTTTGCCACACTTATTGATGATTTGAACGTCAACATGTCGCTATTAATAGACCTATAGTAAAATATCTCTCAACTTGGCCGCTGATGAACATCATGCTGTCTCTTCCAGTGTTAGGCCTAAATCCCAGGGATTGAAATTCTCCAACAACCCTTTTGCCTCACATGTCTCTCTAAGTTATTGAAATTCCTGATTGTTGTTGTTTGAGTCTTCAGTTTTTTGACTGGTTTGATGCAGCCTTCCGTGCCTCCCTCTCCTGAGCTAATCGTTCCATCTCTACATAGCTACCACACTTTACATCCGAGGCAATCTGTTTAACCTTGGTCTACCCCTACAGTTCTTGTCCTTGACCCTCCCATCCATAACTAAGCTTGCTATTCCTTGGTGTCTTAATAAGTGTCCTACCAACCTTTCTCTTCTCTTCATTAATAGTCGCCAGAAACATCTCTCCTCTCCCACTCGTCTTAATACCTCTTCGTTTGTAACCCTATCCACCCATCTGATCTTCATCATTCTCCTGAAACACGCTTCAATTCTCCTCTTTTCTGCTGCACCATTAGTCCAAGTTTCACTTCCTTATGATGTCACGCTCCAGACAAAAGCTTTCAAAAATGACTTCCTAATACCTAAATCTATATTCGATGTCAACAGATTCCTTTTCTGTAGGAATGCTTTCCTTGCCTGAGCCAACCTACTTTTTATATCCTCTTTGCTTCGTCCATCACTGGATATTTTGTTTCCTAAGTAACAAAAGTCTCCTACTTCCCGTAGCGTTTCACCTGCCAATTTGAAGTCCATAGAGGTATCTGATTTATTTCGGCTGCATTCCAATAATTTTGTTTTACATTTATTGATTTTCATCATGAATTCTTTCCTCAATACGGGGTCCATACCATTCAAAAACACGCCAATTCCTCTGGCGTATCGGCCAAGATGACGATGTCATCAGCAAATCTCCGAGATGAAATTATTTCTCCTTAAATCTTTGCTCCCACTTTAAATTTTTCTCCAATTTCCTGATTATTGTGTTTTTAGAGATGTTTGAAATGCGTTGCCCTCGCACATGGTGTAGATGCATTGTCGAAGGAAAACATTCCATGTTACGAACATGGGCCGCATAACCAGTACCGAAAGCTTCTGCAGATTTAACACACGGCCTATTCTGAACAGCAGTTCCTTGAACTCAGATTTGCCAACATTGTATTGTATCTTTCCATGTGGTATATCTTTGTACCTCAACATGCACAAGATTGCTTTAAAAATCATGTCTTGTGCACATTTTGGAAAAGGTAGTGAGTGTGCTTTTTACCGGAGTGGATACTCGCTCGTAGAAATTCTTTTCAGTAAAATAGACTGGTTCACAATTTTGTAAGTGCACATTGAGGTATGTTACGGCGGGATGCCTTAAGCATGACGAATAGAAGGAGAAAGTGAGGAGACTCCTGAAGTTCAAGCGCGCCTCGCCAGGCAGCGCTAGAGTGGGCAAGTTCCACACTGCCGGGGTCAGCTGGTCTTAGGGATGGTGCTAAGGGAAACGAATTACTTTGTAACTAATACTCTTTTAAAAAGTAATTAGGGGTTACAATTAAAATAGCACGGCAGGGCACAATGGAAAATATAATTCACGGAAATAAGAACTACGGTCTTCATTGCATGTTACGGAACGCACAGATTCCTGGAGTATACAGTCGGAGAAAGCCCAGATCTTTCTCGTAACATCTGCAGGATTAAGGATGTGAGATTGTAGAGAGCTTGTCTTGCCACTGACTCTTAACGAATTCCTGGCCTTTGTATTTGATTGACTACCATCACAAGTAAAGCCAGCCACCCTCGCCCCAGCCTCTTCTAACTGCAAAATCACCTAGACTATATTAGAATTTTTGCGAGAAAAACCCCTGGAGTAGCATTTTTGCTTGCATAAACAACAACTGGCTGCACCCAATTATGCACGAAAGGTACGAACTTGAACACTAGAGCGTGATTTGCAAGTACGTTCTTCTGGAGGTCAGGTGTGTGTCCACCTAAATCAACTAATCCATCTACTTTATCAGAAAAGCTATTTAACTCGATTTCTTCTCTTAGCTTCTCTTCTTCGAAAATTACAACACCGTAACGTGAATTATCATTCTTTTCTTCCTTAAAATAGTCTTAAATAGCATTTATACGATGCGTATTAACTCCATAAGGGCACTTAAGTCCTTTACAAAGTTTTCTCAAGTGACTTTCTGAAGGCACAGGCAAGAGATTATGTCGCCGACAATGACGGGATCCTTTCGGTGATTTTATTCTCAACAATGAACACTCTAAAATGAATTCATTGCTGTACCTCATTCCATTGGAAGATTTTTCCTGGCATTTCTTGCTAAGGTGTTCGTTATCAGGGGCGGATCCAGGGGAGGGCGAGGAGGGCGACCGCCCAGGGCTCCGCGGTCCTAGGGGCCCCGCGCCATGGATTTTTCTACATTTAATTAATTAATTAATTAAGTATACTTTTCAAACTAATTTATAATTCATCTTCCTTTCTTCAGTGCAGCTATGACCTCTCGAGACCGTTTAGCAAGTTAAGATTTCAGTGAAATAATTCAAGTCTTCAGCCGGGAAAAAAGTCGCAAAGTAATATTTTAATATTTCATTGTTTACATAATCTTATTCAAGGGGACTTAAAGGTTTCTTTCATATTATTAAAATAATGTACTGTAGTGTATTCAAAATATTGTAACTATTCTTTATTTTATTAATATTATTATTATTATTACCAAACTATTTTCCATTTTATTCGATAATTTTTTTTTTCTTTTGTTGTGGGCCCCACCTTATCATATCGCCCAGGGCATCGCAAGGCCTGGATCCGCCACTGTAACCGTTATCTTTGTAATTAAATGCCTGTGAAATTCGAACCTGCTTCTCCAGCAAATTAATTCTCGATTTTGCTGAGTTGAGGCGGGATCTAACTCGAATTAAATTACGGTTAGCATTCTTTAGGCGCCTTTTGAGCAATATTATAGTCTTTTCAGCATCAGTAAGTACACTAGAATGACCCAAATTCTTATCAACATTGGACTGACCTTTTAATGCCTCATTCGTTGCTCTACTCCCATCTTCAATCTTCTTTCTTCTTTTTCTGGTGGTGTCGAGATTCTTTTTCCTGTTGGGAGCTTTACGGGACTTATTCTTACTACTTCGGTAAATTAGGGGGAAAATAAGGCACTGCTCCAGGACGTAATTTCCACCACACACGAGAGATTTCCACTTCTTCACCATTCACTATAAAATTATCTGATTTTACTATCAAATCAGCAGAGAAATGAATTTGACAAAATCTACTACTACGCGTTAACTTCGTATCCTTTCGTGGAATAGCTCTGGCCCATTTTTCAAATTGATTTGTATCCTTCGGTGGTGAAAAAAATCGTATATCGTCAACTACTCGACCATACCCTGACTTACAGCCAGGTACAAAACAATAAGGCATGTTGAACTATTAAATGAACCAATATGTTTGAAGTACACAAAACACAAAACGCTGATGTACACAAGACACAATGAACTGAATTTAAGAACTGAAAGCAAAGAAAATTCAATTTAATTCACACAAATATCTCACACAGTAACTTCTCGCGCACTTTCTACGACCCGGCTCGACGGAAACACAGCACGTGTTGGACATAATCGCTTACAGTGCTTGTAGCGGCGGGACCAGAAACTACCGTGCTAAAATGGCGGAGTCCTCACACTAGGTCCTTCTATTCGTCATGCCTTAAGTGTTACAGAAACAGCAATAGCCGCCACAGAGCTTCGTTGCTACTGAAATAACGACCAGACTGATATTTGTACCTAACTGTACGGAATTTGATGCCCAGTGCTTATGAAATTGAACGTAGCTATATCGCCAGCCCATCAAGGGCCTAGGCCTATCATGCGACCGCTTCCCAGCCATTTGGCTTGCAGATATTGTGGTCAAGCGTGGTCAGTGTATGGTGTCCCCTCAGCCGTTAATCTTGTTCTTCGTGACCGGGGCGCTGCCTCACTATCAGACAGCTACTCAATTGTCCTCACGAAGCTGAGTGTACCCCGTTGCAGCTCTCACGTCAGTGTCTAAAATCTCTGATGGAGCCGGGAATCGAACCCGGGGCCTCCGGATGAGAGGCAGGCGCACTAACCTGTTCTTATTGTGTTTTTATATATCTTGAAAAAGGTAATAAATGGATTGGCATTGCCTCCTACTGTACAGGGATATATATAAAATCGGATGTCATACCTTGATGTACTGTTGCCATGGAAACGGACTTGCCATTAGTTTATCAGAGCGAAGATAGTTTTCTGCGAATATCTTTGAAACTGTTGGTTTTAGGGCCTTAAAATGTGTTTTTCGGTGTCGACACACCGAGTATTGTTTCTCGCATCGAGAGGCGTAAAATGAGCTTTGTCCGGTCTTTATGCGACAACTTCGATATTTTGTCCCAGGTGAGTATTTTTGGTGACTTTTCAGTTATGTTGCCCGTTCCACGGGAACAATGATTTATTTCTGAAAGAAAGGCAGCCTATATGTTAACCTAGGTTATAAGCTATCTCCTTTTAAAATTTCATCCAAATCCGTCCAGCCGTTTTAGTGTCAAGAGGTAACAAACTAACACACACGCACACACAGATTTTCACAATTATAATATATATATATATATATAGGGATATAGGGATGGTACACATAGCACATACGAAATGTGGTTGAAATACAAATTATAGTGTAGAAGTTACATGTATTTAAAGTTGGACCTCTTAGCAGGTTTAGAATCATGTTGGTAGCAATGACGTATATAAGTTACTCCAAATTAATCTAGAATGTCAGGTACTATACGTGTGCATAATTTAAAGCGATTGGCTTGCATACTTTCTGATATATTGGTATTTGGATAAAAGAAATTGAGAGCATTTATTAACAGTTGGCAGCCCTGGTGGCTCTTAAGAATATGCTCAGATGTGTTTATGTACACATAGCACATACGAAATGTGGTTGAAATCCAAATTATAGTGTAGAAGTTACATGTATTTAAAGTTGGACCTCTCAGCAGGTTTAGAATCATGTTGGTAGCACTGACGTATATAAGTTACTCCAAATTAATCAAGAATGTCAGGTACTATACGTGTGCATAATTTAAAGCTATTGGCTTGCATACTTTCTGATATATTGGTATTTGGATAAAAGAAATTGAGAGCATTTATTAACAGTTGGCAGCCCTGGTGGCTCTTAAGAATATGCTCAGATGTGTTTATGTACACTTAGCACATACGAAATTTGGTTGAATTCCAAATAATAGTGTAGAAGTTATATGCATTTAAAAATTGGAACTCTCTGCAGGCTTTGAATCATTTTGGCAACACCGCCATGTATGGCTTCCTGGAAATTAAACTGAAATATTATTATCTATACGTGTGCCAATTTTGAAATAGCTCCCATTCATACCTTCCAAGATATCCAACATGGAGCTCAAATTTCAATTGCGATTCTTCAGCAGTTGGTAGCACTGACATCATTTTCAAATACGGCTTTGAGATATTCAGGTACAGATCTTTATTTCTACCAAATTTTGTTTCGATTGCTGAAGCCGTTTAGGAGTTGATAGGGGGACACACACACACACACACAGCCCGACAGACAGACAGACAGACAGAAGGATATACAGACACGCATTTGCCCGGATCGATCTCATAAGTCTACGTTTTCTCATTTTTGCAAAATGTGAAAAGTAGGCTAATAAAGTGTAGGCCTACACTTCATATGTGGTAATACCAAGTGGCGCGCTCCATTGCATATGTCCGTTTGACAGTAGGTGCTTTCCTGTACCATGAAGATGGGAAATATCACCGGCAGTAAGTAGTTTCTCTAATTCCTTTAACAACCGATGTTTTAATGTAGCATACATATCAGATCTTGGTGGGTTTCAAATAACGCCACTGATTGCATTGGGTACATCGCTCTTTCAATTAAGGGCTGCCAACAATCCGAGATAGCATTGTGATTCTCCTTAAGCGACGCATCGTTCAACACTGGTTGTTGACCAAATGCTATTGGCTCCTGATATACAATCCAGTTCCACAGTTTGAATCCATCACAAAGTGACTATCGTTCTTGGTTGTCACCGTGGACACCCGGGTTCGATTCCCGCTTTCTGAAAAGAAATTTCTGGTCTGAAGCCTGGAACGGGTTACATTCAGCCTCGTGAGGCAGAGCTGCCAAGAGGTGGATCCGATTCCCACCTCGGCCTTCCTAGACGTGGTTTTCTGTGGTTTCCCCACTTTCACCTAAATGGTTCCTAATTTAAAGCCACGGTCACTTCCTACCCAAGGGGCAGATGACCTCGCTGTTCCGCCCCTTAGAACCTAAATAACTAACTAATTAACACCTCCTACCAAAATCTTATAATAATGACACACGCCCAGTGACATCATTCCTCCTCACAGAGCTAAATAATAACAAGAAGTTCCGTGACGAACTAAAGAGCCTACTTTTCTTAAAATTTAAGATTAATGCCAATGATTAATCTATATGGATCTATCTAGAATAATGACGAAATTATGTTAGTAATATCGAAATTACCAATTAGTTCGAAATACTGTATACCTGGCATAATGTAGCCTAATAAAGCACTACAGTTGGCAGCCCTGGTGACTGAATATATTCTTAGTTCCATCTCTTAAGGTACCGGTACAGAATATAACATTTGGTTGAAGTCCAACGGATAGCATGGACGTTACATGCAGTTAGACATTGGATCCAACAGCGCGCGTAAAATCATGTTGGCAACAATGTCATGCATGTATTGGTCAGAACTAATCTGAAATAATATGATCTATTGTTGTGTCAATTTTGAATGAAATCCATTAGTTAGTATAGAAGTTACATGCATTTTAAAATTGGACCTATCAGAAGGCTTAGAATCATGTTGGCAGCGCTAACGTATATTAGTTACTCCAAATTAATCTAGAATGCCAGGTACTATACGTGTGCAAAGTTTAGAGCTATTGGCTAGCATACTTTCTGAAATATTGATATTAGGGTAACAAAAATAGAGACAGAATTTAACAGTTGTCAGCCCTGGTTGCTCTTAAGAATACGCATAGTCATCTCTGTTATGGTACACATAGCACATACGAAATTTGGTTGAAATCCAAATGATAGTATAGAAGTTACGTGTATTTAAATTACGAGCTCGCAGCAGGCTTAGAATCATGTTGGTAGCACTGACGTATATAAGTTACTCCAAATTAATATAGAATGTCAGGTAATATACGTGTGCATAATTTAAAGCTGTCGGCTTGCATACTTTCTGATATATTGGTATTTGGATAAAATAAATTGAGAGCATTTATTAACAGTTGGTAGTCCTGGTGACTCTTAGGAATACGCCCAGTCAAATATGTTTATGTACACATAGCACATACGAAATTTGGTTGAAATCCAATTGATAGTGTATAAGTTATATGCATTTAAAATTTGGACCTATCAGCAGGCTTATAATCATTTCGGCAACACTGCCATGTATGGCCTCCTGGAAATTAAACTGCAATATTATTATCAATACGTGTGCCAATTTTAAAATAGCTCCCATTCATACCTTCTAAGATATCCAACCTGGAGCTCAAATTTCAATTGCGATTTTTCAGCAGTTGGTAGCACTGATATCATTTTCAAATATGGCCGTGAGATATTCAGGTATAGATCTTTACTCCTGCCAAATTTTGTTTCGATTGCTGAAGCCGTTTAGTTGATACGGGGGGGGGACACTCACAGCCAGACAGACAGATACACATTTGCCCGATCTCATAAGTCTACTTTTTCCTTACTTAATTCGATGATATATTTTTATTTGAATGCAACTAATATTCGGATTGATGACATGACACAAAGAATCAAAGACAAAATTAAAAAACAAACGCTAAACCAAAAACCAAAAACACAAAACCAGAAAACAAAAACACAAAACTAGAAATCAAAACCACAGAGCAAAAATCAAAAACACCAAACCAAAAAATAAAAACACAGAGCAAAATTCGAAATCACAAAACCAACAAATAAAAAAAACAAAAACACAAATCAAAAAACAAAAACACAAAACAAAAATCAAAATCACGAAACCAAGAAAACATCACACAAACAAAAACACAAAGAAAAAATTAAAAAACAAAAGTTAAAGTAGAAAACAACAAACAAAAATGAAAACTAAAACAAAAACACTGAAACAAAAGCATAAAACGAAAACAATATAAAAACAAAACAAAAACACAAATCAAAAAAGCAAAAAACAAAAGCCAACGCAGAAAACAACACAAAACCATAAATAAAAACACAAAGCAAAAACAAAAAATAAAAACAAGAGCAATGACAAACAAAAATATCAAAGCATTGAACCAATAACAAAAAAAACAAAAATCTAATGCAAAAACAATCACAAAAAACAGGCACAAAACTAAACTTAAGACATAAAGAAAAACAACATTTAAGAATAGTAGTTGTGTCTTATAAAGAGTATAGAACTAGCAAAACGCCCTTCATAGCTCATTAGTTCATATTTGACTCCGCACATCCCCCTCCAGAAGCACTTCCCAGTTAAGCCACTGCACACGCCAGTACAGTGACACAGGTTATCAAACGTTATTTTAACGGACCAAACAGATGAAAGTCGCAGGGTGACAAGTCCGGGTTGTAGGACGGATGCTCAAGTTGCTCCCACTTGAACGTGGCCAATACACCTTGTGTGTCGTTAGAGACGTGTGGGCGAGCGTTATCATGGAGCAGAATCACTCCCTTCGTGAGCAGTCCAGGCCGTTTGTTCTTGATGGACTTGAGTAGGCTCCGGAGTGTCGCACAATACACGTCACTGTTAATGGTTCGTCTGAAGGGGAAACGTTTCCAATCGGACGGCGAACTAAAGGACGCCGTACAGGATTGGCTCCTGTCAAAACCACAAGACTTCTGGAAACAGGGAATCCTGCGGCTAGTGAAGCAATGGGACACCTGTGCACAGGCCTGTGGTGATTACTTTTGAATAACGAATAAATTGTACCCACAGTATCGTTTCGTACCCTTTCATTTGACCCCCCCCCCCCCCCCCCCGTATTTACAATATATACCAGGTGGCCCATTTGCGCCGTGCAATCTACTTAAAAGTGTCCCGCATGTACGGGTGATGAACGGGAGGTCTAATAACTGTATTGCTAAGGGGTAACCTAACATGCAAGTCGGTTACGTCAGATTGCCAAGAGATAACAACCAGACGGCCGCACGCTGCATGTTCCTCAGTACTCCCGTCTAATGCGCCCCATAGCGGTATGAGGCCTCGCTGACGAGCGTAGACGGCAGACGTCTGTCTGGAAACACCAATGCTTACCGTCTACGAGCTTCAACGGCATTAAGACCAGCCTCTCCATAGATTAGTGTAATGTCTGTGTACTCATCGATGCTGAATACACCAGCCATCGTCAATATGTTGCCAGCAACTGTCATGTTGTTGTACCACATATGAGTCTATTACGCTCCCAAATACGAGGCTCCAAAAGGCAATGAGGTGCATTAGACGGGTAGCGCTGAGGAACATGCAGCTAGCGGCCGTCCGGTTGTTATTCCTTCGTATTCTGACGCAATCGGCCTGCGTTCAGTGTGACCCCTGTGGAAATCAGTTAACAGATATCCCATACGGCATTAATGTATGCGGGACACCTAAAACTAGATTGCACGGGGTAAACGGGCCACCTGGTGTATGTACTGAGTTACAGCAGAACCTTGCACAACTTGTCAAGATTTGAATTTTTAATTTCATATTTTATTTTCACTATCACCCATATCATTAAGGGCAGGTGACCTAGATAACAATTCCCCTGTATGGAGGCTTTGCAGTATTTACAACGATGCGGTTCGTGTAAACTGGAAACTAGATTTCTGTCTCTCAATTAGATCGTTCTTGGAAATTATAATCCAGTCACTATAATTCATACTTGAAATAAAAATTATCAGACAAAACAGAATCAACAATGTATTTATGTGGATAGGCCTGTTCCCTAGTTATTATTGTTACCTTTTAGTTTTCTATGTAACTAGCGGACCCGTGTGAGATCTCTCGCATAACGGGTTGTGTGTGCCCCATGTGTACAGACTACCCGCCCGGACCTATTGCTATGTGGGCTGTACGCGCAACAGTTCTGCCAGGGCTATCGGTTTGTTTATTTGTTTAAAAGCACTTTATAAACAAAACATATATATTTCCGTCGAATTTTCAAGAAATGCAAGATTTTTCCTATACTATTGATACGATTTGGAAGATTTTGGTACAAACACCACCTTCTAACTCCCTCTGGTTTAGGAGCTTGAGTTTTGTGAAACATACACCTTAGCGTATTATATAATAAGATAATTTCAAAACCTGTGTTTATATTTGACATTACAGCATATTTAGATTTAGTTTTTATATTATCTTTAGATTAAGCTTTTACTGCTATGCATCTTGATCTGTGTGAAATTCCTAGTTTTGAGAATTACATTCAGATATTAATAGCTAATATAGAAATGCCTGGCAAATAAATCTATACAGAAAACAGACAGCAGTCATTCTAGCTGAAGGACATGAGAGAGAACCTGGAATTAAGAAAGGTGTAAGGCAAGGCTGCAACTTATCACCTATACTTTTCAATCTTTAAATTGAAATTGGAGAAAAAATTAAAGTGGGAGTGAAGATTTAAGGAGAAATAATTTCAACTCTGAGATTTGCCGATGACATCGTCGTCTTTGCCGACACGCCTGAGGATTTGAATGAGTTTTTGAATGGTATGGACTCCGTCTTGAGGAAAGACTCCATGATGAAAATTAATAAATGTAGAACAAAAATACTGGAATGCAGCCGAAATAAATCAGAAAACTCTATGGACATCAAATTGGCAGGTGAAAATCTCAAGGAAGTAGGAGACTTCTGTTACTTAGGAAGCAAAATAACCAGTGATGGACGATGCAAAGAGGTTATAAAAAGTAGGTTGGCTCAGGCAAGGAAAGAATTTCTACAGAAAAGCTTTTGTCTGGAGCGTGACACTATAAGGAAGTGAAACTTGCACTACTGTAATGGTGCAGCAGAAAAGAGGAGAATTGAAGCGTTTGAAATGTGGTGTTACAGGAGACTGATGAAGATCAGATGGGTAGATAGGGTTACAAACGAAGAGGTATTAAGACGAGTGGGAGAGGAGAGATGTTTCTGGCGACAGCTAATGAAGAGAAGAGATAGGTTGGTAGGACACATATTAAGACACCCAGGAATAGCAAGCTTAGTTATGGATGGGAGGGTCGGGGACAAGCACTGTCGGGGTAGACTAGGGTTAGAATATGTTAAACAGATTGCCTCGGATGTAGGGTGTGGTAGCTATGTAGAGATTAAACTATTAGCTCAGGACAGGGAGGCATGGAGAAATGCACCAAACCAGTCAAAAGACTGAAGACTCAAAGAACAACCTGGAAATGTATTTTACTGTGTGCACAGTTATTGGGCCGCACACTGAGCCCTGTTGTATACCGTCAACAAACAAATAAATAAATGTTTTACCCCTTAAATCAGCAATCACCACCTCAACCAGGTGGGCTGGTGTCCAACAAACTCATGCCCTTGCTCGCAATCCCGATGAACACTCACACCTCTGTGAGTGACCTTCACACTCGTGCTTGTCCAAATTTGTCTTTAGCATCAGCATCATCTGACTGTTCGAGTGGGAGGAGGCGTTGTGCTGGCAGTCAGAGTACGAGGAAGAGTGACCACAGCACGAGCGATTCACTCTCTACCGCGGGAAACACACATAGTCACACTGTTTCACATTCCTGCCCATGTGACTGAACATGTCTTCGAAGAATGCCCCTTAATTTGCCCCATGATCACCATCAATTACTGATTCCACTGTGTGCGAGTTATTCACGAGCTAATTATCGGCTGAGTGATGATTCAGCGTTAAGACCTGTTCAGATGACTACTGAAGGGATACTTACACTGCTCACTCGCTCTCTTAGAGTCTAGTTAAAAAAGCGGCTTCGGTGGCGTAGTTGGTAGCATGCTGAACTTCTATGCCCAAGATCACGGTTTCAAACCCGGCCGAAGTCGTCGGATTTTTTAAGAACGTTAAAAATCCCTCAGTATGCCTTCCATCGGAGGGGATGTAAAGCTGGCGGTCCCATGTCATAGATTTATGGCATGCTAAAGAACCTTCCAATAATAACACCTGTGTGAAGCTAAATTATATATAGGTTACACATTTGACTTACGTTCTTAGGTTCCTACGTTCGTCGTCAAGAGCTGACTGCGGTGGCATCTGGTAACTAAGTTCTGAACTAGTTGGTGGTTGACGGTGGCGTTTGGCGGCAAAAGTAGGAACTACTTGGAAAAATTGAATGTCTGCAGTCCTTACTTGAATTAAAACAGATACACACACTGATTCAGTCATCACAACACCGGTTATCAGACAGATTCTACACACATCCAAAGTACAGGGGGCTATATGACCGCGTTGTCGCAGCCCCTAAACTAAGGAACCTACCAACCAACCAACCAGTCTAGTCAAAACTATCTTACGGAGTTTAACTAATAATGACTATCGAAATTAAATGTATTGGATTGGAGGTTTCCTAATCCTGAAAGAGAAATCAGGAGATTAATCGTCATGGCGCGCCTCGCTCGGAAGTGATGGGCTCCACCTCGGCAACGCTGTGCAGCTTTCCTCGGAGCGGCTAGCTGGTGAACCATGTCTTATTTCCCCGTAGAAATACAAACCGATATAAAATAAGTGAATTAATTTACGTATTACATAGTCATACAGCATAACTTTTTGATGTATAAGGATTACAACGCAACCAAGAACTACATTTTCCAACCACCCCGAGCCGAGAAAAAGTTACCTTACAAAAATGGTAACAACCTTGTTTCTTGGACACACACAATTATGAAATTAATATACCAGTTATAAAACATTCCAATGTATATTGTGTTAAAATCTGGATTCGATCTGATGACGGGTTTTTAGGATAATAATTCTTAAATGCGACGCATGGTTGAAATACGCATCAAAACGGGCACGCTTTGTGTTCCAACTGCGATAAAAATAATAAAATATAAATTAAAAATTAGAAACCTACATGAACTAACGTAAAATAGAACGACAAAAATGATGATGTTATTGGATTTTATGTAGATCTGTTGGTTACTTCACAAACAACCTTCAAACTCGAGTGCACATAATATTTTGGTCGACAGACGTCAATTCATCCACAATCAGTATCTCAACAATAATCACATATATTGACTAGTAGTACTAGTTAAAACACTACTACAACTAAATAAGTGTTTGGTTGGTTGGTTCCTCAGTTTAGGGGCTGTGATGTTGCCCGAGTACTTTGGGTGTGTGTAGAATCTGTCAGATAACCGGTGATACAGTAATTGTAATGGCTGTAATAGTGTGTGTTATCTGTGATTCAGGTAAGGACTGTAGACGATCAATTCCGAATAGTTCCTACTTTTGCTACAAAATGCTACCGTCAACGACACCTAGCTGTGAACTTGGCTACTAGATGCCACCTGGCGGTGAGCGTTGGGACTTAATAGAGCATTAATCATATCTAACCTAAAATTTAGCTTCACACAATTGTAGTTAGTGGAAGGTGATTTTACATGCCATAAATCTATGACATGGGCCCACCGGCTTTACTTCCCCTCCGAAGGAATAAAAAAATCTGACGATTTCGGCCGGGTTTGAACCCGCAATCTTGGCCATAAAAGCTCAGCATGCTACCAACTACGTCACAGAAGCCGCTGACGTGGAAATAAGCCACGTGCTTACAAGACTGGTAGTGTAAGGTTTTCACCATATGATTCATACCAACACATTTTGCTACGGTTGTGTGAAGACTAGAGTCGGGGACATCGGAATGGTTTAAAATTGACACTGGACTAAAGCAAGGAAGTGTGATGTCACCATTGTTCGTAATGGTGATGGATGACATCATGAAGGCAGCAATGAAAGACTATAGTAGGGCAAAGATGAAGGTCATGTTGTTTGCAGACGACGTGGTGATCTGGGGAGAGGAAGAGATGGAGGTACAAGAACAGTTAGACGTAATAAATGAAAAGATTGAGCAATGGGGATTGAAGATAAATGTGCAGAAGAGTAAAACAGTGGTGATGGGTAGAGATCAGAAAGAAGGAAAAGGAGTAATCAAAGTAGGATGTAAGGAATTGGAAGTGGTGAAACACTTCAAATACTTGGGAAGTGAACTGACTGAAGATGGACGACTAGATTTGGAAATTAGCAGAAGAATACAACTCGGGAGTGCTTTCTACCAACAGGTACGGGAACTAGTATGGAACAAGGATATACCAATTAAGGCTAAAGAAGTTATGTACAAAGCAGCTGAGATGAGATTCCTGAGAAGTATGGACCAGAAAACGAAGAAAGACAGTGAGAAATGAAGATATACGGAAAGAACTGCGAGTACAGAAACTAAATGACAAACTGGAGCAAAACAGATTGAGATGGTTTGGACATGACAAACGGATGAATGAAGTAAGACTACCAAGACGAGCACTGGAACGACGGATGACAGGGAAGAGAGGATGAGGAAGACCAAGAATGCGTTGGATGGACTCGGTGGAGAATAGCATTAGAAAACGGAACCTGGATTGGAACACCTTGTTGGAAGAGGAATGGTGGAACGGCAGAACGAAGTGGAGAGGAACCATATTTGCCCCCACCGAGTGCCAACTGGAAAAGGGGAAATGAAGATGATGATGATTTTACCATAAACCAACAGAGGCGTGTGAATGCCAACTATGTGGACATACGTGTGAACGCTACCATTTAGAACTTAGCAACAAAAGAACAGTCTCCTCCGTGGTGTAGTGGTCAGCGTGCTTAGCTGCCACCCCGGAGGTCCAAGGTTCGATTCCCGCCTCTGCCACGAAATTTGAAAAGCGGTATGAGGACTGGAACGGGGTCTACTCAGCCTCGGGTGGTCCAAATGAGTAGAGGGGTTTCGAATCCCACCTCAGCCATCCTCGAAGTGGCTTTCTGTGGTTTCCCACCCACTTCGTCTTCGGGCAATGCCGGGTACTGTCCCCGATTACCTGGATAGTAGGCTGTCAGATATCCGCCCCCTCAATCGGATTGCCAATTATCAATCGCACCGGCATAGCTACATCAATGAAAATGGCACTGACAGACACTATCGAGATAAGAGCACAGAAGTTCACAGGAAATCATTGTGGAACACACCAAAATAGACGGGGGTTCATACTTACCGTTACTTACCTCTTAATTATCTCGGGGTTTGAGTTGACAACAGGATCACTAAAAGTCTGTTCACACAACAACCTCCACCATGACATTTAAAAATGAGCCAAGACGAAGACGAGAACTTTGAACTGTACAAAATCTTTATTTCTAATAAAGGGAATGATTTTACTAACACAACAAAATTAACGTGGCTATCAGTAGCCCAAGTCAATCTGACTACGTCCTCCAGTAGGACTTGCAAAAATTATCATACAACATGATATACAACATTTTAGCTCCCAAGAGCTCCAAATAACGTAATATTCATAACACTATTGGATTGGAAAAGGACATCAGGGTGTGACATATATAGAGCATTTGGTTTCCTTTTAATAAACATGAGAATGGTATTTATAGTCGCAAGGCCGGAGTGCGGACGACCTCACTCTCTGTGAACCAGATGTTGGCCCAGCTGCGAGCTAACCTCGAACCTGTTGCATACTGGTTGAATGGACTCCCTTCTCACCTGCTAAGTTACGTAAGAATATAGCTTGCTCTCTCAAGCTTTTAACTGTCTACAAGACAACTCACATTTATATTTACGCAAATCTTTCAAGTACTTTGCTCACATCCTATTGAATCATTATGTTAATTCCTTAAACTTGTTAAGTTCAATCCAAATGTTTAATTAGCTCTTAAATGTTTATAACAAAATCACATAAATTATTTATAACAATTAGAAATTGTTTATAATATTTGTCAAAGACAATAAAAATATTATAAGCACGCCTTTAACATCACTCTCGTTTCACATTATTTTCAAAAATATTTACAGCAATTATTTACAATATTTAACATTTTAATTGTTTAAATTATTAATTTAATAAATACATTGACCACATGTTCATTCGGTTGATAATTTTCATAATCGTGTTTAATATAATCGACCAATGAAGGTTAGTTATACATATTAATGTCACAATCTGGTTTAATAAAGGTTTTAATAATGATTTGTGACGGCAACCTTCATTCAAAATCTTATCTCAAATTCTTTCAAAACTCGTGTTAATTCTAACAGTAAATCACTTGATTAATTTTCAACGAACTATGACAATCTTACTCCAGCGGAAAATCCTTCGCTAACAAGTTAATGCACAAACCGCATTAAAAATATGCCCAAAATCATCATATATTAATCTATATGGTATTAAACTTCCACATAACTTACAAAACTTCCACAAATAATTCTTTAACATTTATTCCTGTGGGAACTTCCTTCATATTCAAGGGCATTATATCTCAGCGACTTTCAACACGCGCTGCACTAGCGATTATACATTCATAGTTCCACTTAAAAATTTTTATAATCATTAATTGTTTCAAAACTGTTTTTCTATTTAACCTTCGTGAATTTCATTCATGAACCGAAATGAAGTCAAAACTTGCCAATCACAAACAAATTTAATAGTGAATACGCTCATATACGCCTGTCTGGTCTATCAAAATTTAAGATTAACATCTTAAAAGAAATTGTAGTATGAAAATACTATCTTCATATAAAGTGCGACAAAAATGCAAAAGTAGTCGAATAGAATCCAATTAGACTGGGGAATGCAAACATCGTTCTATAAATCTCTAATTGAGAAAAACTCCAAACAAAAGTACTTGACTTTAATGCATTCAAAAATTCATTATTAAAGTTAATCTTTCACAAAAGTGTCTATAATGCAATGTTCATTCATAACTGACGATAAATGTCTGTGTTGCAATCAATACAAATAACGACTAGTATTTCCAAGATCGTCGACAACGTAAGAGATTTTAACGCTCTAAAATCATTTAAATGTTCTTCCTTCTTGATGATGACAGAAAATTGGTCAAAGTAATTAAACTGGGGTTGAATTACTTTAATAAAGTGACACGCTGTCTGAATTTAAATCTACCATAAAAATCATTAACTTACAGTCAAATCGTGACTACAAAAATATTAATTACTGAAAAATCCAAATATCAGTCTCAACTGATTCAAAATCGTTAACTATGCCCATGACATAACAATGTCTTAATAAATCGTCGAAAAATGCAAAACTCATCAAGGTGTACTGAGAATAAGAATCTCAACAAGAAAATAGGGCAAAAACATGAGGATAAAAATATGGGAAAAATGGTTGCTCAAACATCATTAATATACTCAAATACAATAAACGTTCACGACTACCTTATCTGCCGATTGACGTTCCAGAGGAAAATTCCCCAAAGAAGACTGCTGATGGATCCATTTCACCACGTTAAAGTTGAGCTCCATCCTCGAAATAGGAAATAGCACCCTCAGAGAATCGAACTGCTTCCTTCTCCGTGAATCGCTCTGCTCCTCGAAGACGAATAGACATCCTTCCGGCAATAATCTTCTTTGTGAGTCGGGTCCACCCTGACCTCTCTTGAAAAATTCCCTGAAGTTCCAGTAGACAATCGCCATGAAGTTTTGTAGAAATTTCCGAAGAAATTATTCATATTCAGAGTATGAAATTGTTTCTATGGCTGTTCGATGGTATTCAGCCTTTAATTACGAAACATGGGTGTAGATGGTATTCACCGCATGTTCGCTTGTGTGGAATAGCAATTAGCGAAGTTCCATGTCGCTATCTTACTCCGATGAAGTATGTCCCAATTGCAATAAGCGCCTTAGCCTTCCATCTGCTCTTCGGTTGTAGAGTTAGAAGAACAAACTGCCGTATTCAATTGCTCCATTATACTGTATCGTTGTGTAACCAAGTAATCTGAAGTCTTTCTATTCCACTCGCAGCGTCAGCCGTTGCGTTGATTCTGCCTATACAAAAGTGCTTCTCTTGTGGCGAGATAATCACTTTTCTCAGTCGTATAAAACTGCTAATATCTTTCGAACTAATCGGTCGAAATTGTTCAGCTTTTCTCTATAACTGCATGTAGCACTGCACAATACAATTAGCTTATCGGAGACCGCTAACTGTTCGAAGCTAAACTTGTAGAAGCTTTCTAAGGTCCGTTTCAACTTCACCTAGTTTGACCTGTATCTCGTTAATATAGTGGCCTCGCCACGCGTTATAAAGACGATTCTTTTCACTGCTGTTCACTTCGACGTCTCACTATAATGAATGTATAAGAAAAGAACTTTCACAAATATACTTCGATGCTCTGAGAATGAGATCTCAGAATGATCAGAGAACGAAAGAGGGGCTCCTCTCTTCTGCGCAAGCCCTTTTATTAACTTCACGAGGGGCGTTTCCATCCCTTCCAAAGCGTGGTACTGCGTCATCGCTAGAAGTTCCAACTTCATTAATACATGACGGATTTTCAAAATTCAAAAACTGAAAATAAATTTCACCAAAATTCCAAATCAATGCTATTACTGCAAATGGATTTCCACAATTCTGCATTCCAAAAGTAATAAAAATACCATAGTTACAGCAATCTCCGTCTTCCTTGAAACTATCGTTGATTGGTTCATGCCTCTCCTCCAATAGCATAGTTTCCTCCTCAGCCGAATTCCTCGTTTCCTGCGACTGCGTCGTAAATCTTGGAACATTCTCGACTAAATGCTGACGTCACTGAGAATCTCAGCTCAAGTAGCTTGCTGGTATAACATTTACGTCATCCGTGCTTACGTCATGACTACCCACGTCATAACTATGACAGCCATAACTTTCCTTATAATTTCAAATATAGCCACCATGGTCTCTACATAATTCAATTACGGGGGCATTCTCCTCCCACCACGTTTTAAAAACAGTTGCAAATTGTTTTTAAACTCAATGTTACAAGTATCTCAACTCTCTTGAACACGAAATTGAATTATAACTGGCTTACTCTAGGATAGTATCGTTTTAAATTTCCAGCATTGAACTTGCCGTAAACGACATTATTCTCATCATCGTAGAGTTCATAACAGTTGTTTCCATAAGCGTTCGTAATCCTAAACGGCCCCAGGAACACTAATCCAAACTTGGGGTAGATTTTCTTGGACATATCAGCCTTGACAGGTCTGCGTAATAATACAAGATTTCCAACTTGAAAGGGTGTACCAAAACGTTTTCCAGCTACTCTCTTCAATCGTTTCTCTGCTGCTTTCTGGAGTTGTTCCTTTGCCTTGTCAATCCTCTGCTGTCTTCCTATGTCGGGATCTCTCGGTATGTGGTTGAAAAGATTATCCCACGGCCTTTCTGGGTTTCTTCCTAGATGAAGTCGCATTGGCACTTCTCCTGTGCTCTCCTGCACTGTAGAGTTCAGACATTCCTCTATAAGGGGTACAAATCTCACCCAACCAGAATGATCATTTGGACAGAAAATTCGACAGAATTTCGAAAATTCAGCCATATATCTTTCTGAGGAATTCGATTCAGGGTAACGCACGCTTGAAAATAAGTGCTTAATGCCAAGCCTTTCCATATCCGCTGCAAATTCCACGGACGTAAACTGCGTTCCATGATCTGACAGTAGATATTCCGGTATACCAGCTTTAGGAAATACAGCATTTTCCAGTCTGCTTACTACGTTTCTCGTGTTAGCTTTCTGCATGGGACTAATTGTAACAAATTTTGAGAAAACATCCACGGTCACCAACAGGTACTGGTTACCCTGGTATCCCTTCGGACAGGGGCCAAATATGTCCGTCGCCATGAGTTCGTTTGGCTTAGAAGGAATCATCGCCTTCGGTTTTCCCTTTAGTAAAGCAGAAGCATACTTTGCTCTTTGACATTTGTCACAGGATCTAATGACCTTGGCAATACTGGAACGCATGTTAGTCCAGATAAATCTCTCTTTAAGTGTATTAAGAGTTTTATCTAAACCGGCATGTCCAGTTGCGTGATGAGCTACCCACACTAAATTGACAACAAGTTTAGGTGGCACGACTATTCGGAGTTTTGTATGCGCAGAGTCAGCATACTTGCATACGATGTCTCCACTCAAGACAAAGTGTCGTGAATTTCTCCGTGTAGCTTCATAGTCAACATCTGTATTGTCCATGTAACCCTTGAGGAACCTGTACATTTTCCTTATTGGAGCGTGTCTCTTCTGTGACACACCGATTCGGGCTAACCTCCTAACGGTTTCTTCATCTTCTTGCTCCAATTGTACATGGTGTATCTGCACATTTTTAATAGGGTTACGTGATAGAGCATCAGCCAGTAAGTTATCTTTCCCAGGCTGGTGGACGATAGTAGCGTTAAACTGTTGGGTGAACAAAGCCCAACGTGTCAATCTATCACTTGACATGTCAGTTTGCAACATAAACTGTAGTGCTTTATGGTCAGTAAAAATGATGACCTTATGTCCCAGCAGGATTTTCTTCCAGGCTTGTAAAGCTGTCACAAAAGCTAACGCTTCAAGCTCTGTCGTGAAGTAGTTTTCCTCGTGCTTTTTCAACTTCCGACTAGTGAACGCAATGTAGTGCTTGTTGCCTGCCTCGTCTTTCTGGTATAAGACTGCACTAATGCCTATTCTCGATGCATCAGACTCAATATAGAACACCTTCTCAAAGTCTGGGTACTCCAGTTTCACATTATTTCTGAGCATTTCTTTTGCTTTCTCAAAAGCCTCGTCTGCAGCGGTACTCCATTTCCATCTGTTGTTCTTCTTGAGTAAGTCATACAGAGGAGCCATAATTTCCGAGTATCTTGGACAGTGGCTGCTAATAAATTGGCATGCACCTACAAATTCTCTGACTTGTTTTACCTTAGTTGGCTTTGGAAATCTCGTGATCGCATCTACTTTTTTCATGTTTGGATGATATCCATCTTTATCAATAGTATGCCCCAAATAATTTATCTCCTTCTTCAAGAATTGACATTTTCCATAGTTCACCTTGATGTTGGCCTCCCTTAAATTCTCGAACAACTTTCTCAAGTGCACTAAATGTTCTGCAGCGCTGGGTGAAGATACGATTAAATCTTCAATGTAGCAGATTACATTTTCTTTCACTTCGTCAGTGAGCTTACTATCAAGTGCTCGAATAAGTGCTGGTCCACTGTTAACCATTCCAAAAGGCATTCTGGCAAAGACCCATGACGTCTGGTCAAATAGGAATCCAGTGTACTGCATACTATCCTCTTCTAATTGAACTTGATAAAATGAAGACGTCAAATCGAGAACGCTGAAACAAGCTCTCCCTTTGAATTTCCGAAGCAGATCTCTAATCTTGGGTGGTCTGTCATTTTCTGGAAGAATCTTCAAGTTGATGGTCCTGGCATCGAGACAAAGACGTATCTGACCATTACTTTTCTTCACTACTGTGATGGGGTTTATATAAGACGACGCCTGTTTTCTAATAATTCCGTCTACCTCCATTTTTCTGATTAACCCTCGTACCTCTTGATAGTATTTCTCAGGAATGGGGTATATTCTCTTCTGGTAAGGGGTTTCATCTGTCAGCCTTATCTTGTACTTATAATCCTTAATCAATCCAGGCTTTTCATCGAAAATATCTTGGAATTCCTTTATCAGATCCTCAAATTCCCCCTGAATTTCTTCAAATCCTTCAGTTTTTCTACTGGGTATTTCTTCTAAATTTTCCACTTCATTAATTATTGTATTCAAAATTTCTTCCCTAAGGTCTATTTCCAGACTGTTTTTCACGTCCTGTTCTTCTATCTCTTCTGTGATTATGTACCCATCATTAAAGCTAATACTTCTGTTCTTCATGCCAATAATAGCTCTGACCTTCGATATAAAATCGATTCCAAGCACCATATCAAAATTGACCTTGCTCACCACAATGAAGATCTGTTCATAATTCCTTCCATTGATCTCAAAGTTCAATAACACTTGAATCTTGCATTTCACTGCCTTATCTTGGAATATCCCTCTCACTTTGACGGTAGAAACAGGTAGAACTGTCATGTTCTCTCCTCTTAGCAGACTTTGATAACATTCCTCTGAAATGATGGAAATAATAGCACCAGTATCCATCAGGGCATTGTACTGCTGTCCATCTATCCGTACAGCAATAATTGGTAATGCACATGGTCTTTCCTCTTTAACAATACCCCTCTCTTCTAGTAAATCTTCATCGGTAACTTCGTATATCTCATTAATCGTAATCAGGTGTGGTGTGGCAATGTATTTACAGGTTCTCACTGACGTTGAGAAATCGGCGTTTTTTTTTGTGTTACCGACCTCAAAATTCTGCTGGCTCGTAGAAGGCCCAGGATCGATTACAACATCCTGCCTTTTCTTTTGATTGTCAGCTTCTTTATCCCTTAATTCTTTTAAGTATTGCTGGCTTTCCTTTTCTCTTTGCTGATACTGATCAGGTGTCATAACCTGACTTTGAGTATTCTGGTTTCTATTTTGGTTTTGGTTATTCCTATTATAGTTACGGTTATACCCATTATTGTTGTAATATCTGCCTCTTCCATTGTAGTTTCCTCAGTTGTAGTTCCAACCTCTTCTCTGTTGATACGGTCGGTAACCTTGTGATCTGTAATTTCTAAACTGATTATTCCTGTGAGGACCTACATTGTCAGTTTTCTCCTGCTCTGGCTTGTCAGTTTGTTGGACTTGGTCCATGTATACCGTATTGATTTCCTTAAACTCCTGCCTTTGACCTTTCTGGACTACGTTAGGCATTGGACTTGTGTAGTCTAACCTTCTTAGTAATTCATCCATGCTGGATAAATCCCTGATGTTGGACGAAATTATAAGTCTCCTCACCTCAACTGGCAGCATACGAGAAATCGCATCTATTAGTTGCTCCGTGGACAATGGGGGTTGCAAAAATCTCAAGCGGGACAACTGACTCGTAAAGAAATCAGCGTACCTCGTTGGAAGAGTACCTGAGTATTTTCTTGAATACACTTCCGCTCTTAACGAATTCTGCGCTTCTATAGACCAAAATCGCTTGATTAATGCCTCTGCAAACTCGTCAAAGTTACTGAATGTGTATCTAAATGCGCGAAACCATTCAAGGGGTCCTCCAATCAGATATCTCTCTACTATCTTCATCTCTCTCTCTCTGGGAATGTGAGCTTCGATGAAATAATCTTTGAGATTCCTTACATACTCTATAGGTGTCAAACTATCAGTGTTACTGAATTTTTGTGGTTTGTCCTCGAAATTCCTAATGACCGTCACGTTCCTCGGATACGAATCCGGATAGTTTTTCCCACTATCTCGATAATTCCACTCAGGTTCCATATTCCTCTCGTCATCCTCCTCTCTGAATCTGGATACACGTTCTTCAGGAGTCACGTCTCTTTCTTCTGGCTCTAGGTTATGTCTTCTAGCATAATTCCTATTCAATTCACAAGCTAAGCCTTCTGTATCCTTGTCGGTGATTTCTGTTAAGACTTTCTTGATAATCTCTTCTTTGTAGTTCTCCATTAAACTAGCCTCTCCTAACTTCAAATTTTTCAGTTTACTCGTCGTTTCATTTACATCCGAGACAACTTTATGCATCTGTTCCTCTAATGTAGATTTTAAAGTTTGCATATCCTGATCTAGTTGTGTTCTATCGTCAACTTGTTTTTCGGATAACGAATTTATCCTGACGCTTAAATCTTTCCTAATCTGTACTACTTCATTGTTAATTTCTATCTGCGTACTGGCAAGTTTTCTTTCAATCCTTTCCTGAATTTGGGTTACATGTTCCCCACTTGACTTATTCCACTCGTCTTTCCATACCGCTACGTTTGCTGTTAACATTTCGGCTATGTCTACTTCGATATCCTCTTTTAATACTCTATTGTGGTCTAATACCTGTGTTCTCATGACCTCTACATCATACTTCAACTCTGCTAAAGCCGTTGTTGTTCTAACTGATTCATCGACTAACCTAGTCGCTAATGCAGTTATATTACGCGTACAAAGAGTTTTTGAGTTTTCGATTTCTTCCCTGACTTTATTTACATCAGTTTGGACTTTAGTAATATCTACGAAAACTGTGTTGACCTCTACCTGAATCTTAGTTATGTCACTTTGCACCTCAGTTATATCCGCATGAATGTTATTAATGTCTATCTGAACATTAGATACATCAGTTCTAGCTTTTTGAATTTCTTTTTGGACTTCCTCGACCTTGTCTTGGACAGTCGCTACATCGTTTTTGACAACAACTACTTCGGCTCTAGCACAAGAAATATCCCCTCGGACATTAGCTACATCTAGATTTAACATTGTAAGGTCTCTCTGTACCTTAGACACATCATTCTTAACATCATCAACACTTTTATGCACAATAGACACATCTTTATGGACATTAGACACCTCTGTGCGCATGTCACTTACAGTATTTTCAATTCCTAGGGTATTAATCTGCAAACGCGACATATTATCCTCCAAATTAGCAGCACTAGTCTGAAGAACCTTCATATTCTCCTCCATTCGACTATTATTCTCCTTCATACTACTATTCAAATTACTAGCATTCTCCTCCATTCGACTAGTATTCCTAGCTTCCATCTCTTTCATACTGCTATTCAAATTAGCAGACATATTACTAGCATTCTCCTCCATCCTTGCATTCAAATTACTAGCATTCTCCTCCATCATCTGCTTCATGTTAGCAGACATCTCCTCTAACATTTTCTTCAAACTTTCATCTGCCATTACAATATTATTCAAAAATGGATTGCTGTAGGGACATACATCAAAAGAGCAAAATAACAACATTTGAGCAACACTTTTCACCATATATATAATTTTGATCAATTTTCTGTCTTAAATCTAACTTATAACTACCTTATAATTAATCTTCGACGATACTTCATGTTGAAACAAACTCAAGCACATGTTCAAATTTCTCTGGCTCATTTAAAAATATCCTAACACAAATAATTTACATTTACAATCCAAATAATTAATTTTATCATTAATATGACTAAAATGTCATAAGCCGGTCAAATAAAATAAGATTCCAGATTATAGGCGATTTTTCTAAGTTTCCAGCCTATTTAACCTTTCTCAAGTTGTATAAGATCTGATCTTTCCTGAGTGTAATTTTCCTAACACAATACAACATTTAATTCCTATATAATCACACTCTTAAATACTACAATTGGCCTAGTCATCTAACAAAGAATCAACCTCTTTATTTGAGTCTAATCGAACCTCACGTTTTAGGTTTGCCACTCTTTCTGGCGTTCAACCTGGTAATCCAGTTTTGTTGAATCGAGCCCCAACGTTTTAGGTGCGCCAATCTTTCTGTCCCCGATTACCTGGATAGTAGGCTGTCAGATATCCGCCCCCTCAATCGGATTGCCAATTATCAATCGCACCGGCATAGCTACATCAATGAAAATGGCACTGACAGACACTATCGAGATAAGAGCACAGAAGTTCACAGGAAATCATTGTGGAACACACCAAAATAGACGGGGGTTCATACTTACCGTTACTTACCTCTTAATTATCTCGGGGTTTGAGTTGACAACAGGATCACTAAAAGTCTGTTCACACAACAACCTCCACCATGACATTTAAAAATGAGCCAAGACGAAGACGAGAACTTTGAACTGTACAAAATCTTTATTTCTAATAAAGGGAATGATTTTACTAACACAACAAAATTAACGTGGCTATCAGTAGCCCAAGTCAATCTGACTACGTCCTCCAGTAGGACTTGCAAAAATTATCATACAACATGATATAAAACATTTTAGCTCCCAAGAGCTCCAAATAACGTAATATTCATAACACTATTGGATTGGAAAAGGACATCAGGGTGTGACATATATAGAGCATTTGGTTTCCTTTTAATAAACATGAGAATGGTATTTATAGTCGCAAGGCCGGAGTGCGGACGACCTCACTCTCTGTGAACCAGATGTTGGCCCAGCTGCGAGCTAACCTCGAACCTGTTGCATACTGGTTGAATGGACTCCCTTCTCACCTGCTAAGTTACGTAAGAATATAGCTTGCTCTCTCAAGCTTTTAACTGTCTACAAGACAACTCACATTTATATTTACGCAAATCTTTCAAGTACTTTGCTCACATCCTATTGAATCATTATGTTAATTCCTTAAACTTGTTAAGTTCAATCCAAATGTTTAATTAGCTCTTAAATGTTTATAACAAAATCACATAAATTATTTATAACAATTAGAAATTGTTTATAATATTTGTCAAAGACAATAAAAATATTATAAGCACGCCTTTAATATCACTCTCGTTTCACATTATTTTCAAAAATATTTACAGCAATTATTTACAATATTTAACATTTTAATTGTTTAAATTATTAATTTAATAAATACATTGACCACATGTTCATTCGGTTGATAATTTTCATAATCGTGTTTAATATAATCGACCAATGAAGGTTAGTTATACATATTAATGTCACAATCTGGTTTAATAAAGGTTTTAATAATGATTTGTGACGGCAACCTTCATTCAAAATCTTATCTCAAATTCTTTCAAAACTCGTGTTAATTCTAACAGTAAATCACTTGATTAATTTTCAACGAACTATGACAATCTTACTCCAGCGGAAAATCCTTCGCTAACAAGTTAATGCACAAACCGCATTAAAAATATGCCCAAAATCATCATATATTAATCTATATGGTATTAAACTTCCACATAACTTACAAAACTTCCACAAATAATTCTTTAACATTTATTCCTGTGGGAACTTCCTTCATATTCAAGGGCATTATATCTCAGCGACTTTCAACACGCGCTGCACTAGCGATTATACATTCATAGTTCCACTTAAAATTTTTTATAATCATTAATTGTTTCAAAACTGTTTTTCTATTTAACCTTCGTGAATTTCATTCATGAACCGAAATGAAGTCAAAACTTGCCAATCACAAACAAATTTAATAGTGAATACGCTCATATACGCCTGTCTGGTCTATCAAAATTTAAGATTAACATCTTAAAAGAAATTGTAGTATGAAAATACTATCTTCAAATAAAGTGCGACAAAAATGCAAAGTAGTCGAATAGAATCCAATTAGACTGGGGAATGCAAACATCGTTCTATAAATCTCTAATTGAGAAAAACTCCAAACAAAAGTACTTGACTTTAATGCATTCAAAAATTCATTATTAAAGTTAATCTTTCACAAAAGTGTCTATAATGCAATGTTCATTCATAACTGACGATAAATGTCTGTGTTGCAATCAATACAAATAACGACTAGTATTTCCAAGATCGTCGACAACGTAAGAGATTTTAACGCTCTAAAATCATTTAAATGTTCTTCCTTCTTGATGATGACAGAAAATTGGTCAAAGTAATTAAACTGGGGTTGAATTACTTTAATAAAGTGACACGCTGTCTGAATTTAAATCTACCATAAAAATCATTAACTTACAGTCAAATCGTGACTACAAAAATATTAATTACTGAAAAATCCAAATATCAGTCTCAACTGATTCAAAATCGTTAACTATGCCCATGACATAACAATGTCTTAATAAATCGTCGAAAAATGCAAAACTCATCAAGGTGTACTGAGAATAAGAATCTCAACAAGAAAATAGGGCAAAAACATGAGGATAAAAATATGGGAAAAATGGTTGCTCAAACATCATTAATATACTCAAATACAATAAACGTTCACGACTACCTTATCTGCCGATTGACGTTCCAGAGGAAAATTCCCCAAAGAAGACTGCTGATGGATCCATTTCACCACGTTAAAGTTGAGCTCCATCCTCGAAATAGGAAATAGCACCCTCAGAGAATCGAACTGCTTCCTTCTCCGTGAATCGCTCTGCTCCTCGAAGACGAATAGACATCCTTCCGGCAATAATCTTCTTTGTGAGTCGGGTCCACCCTGACCTCTCTTGAAAAATTCCCTGAAGTTCCAGTAGACAATCGCCATGAAGTTTTGTAGAAATTTCCGAAGAAATTATTCATATTCAGAGTATGAAATTGTTTCTATGGCTGTTCGATGGTATTCAGCCTTTAATTACGAAACATGGGTGTAGATGGTATTCACCGCATGTTCGCTTGTGTGGAATAGCAATTAGCGAAGTTCCATGTCGCTATCTTACTCCGATGAAGTATGTCCCAATTGCAATAAGCGCCTTAGCCTTCCATCTGCTCTTCGGTTGTAGAGTTAGAAGAACAAACTGCCGTATTCAATTGCTCCATTATACTGTATCGTTGTGTAACCAAGTAATCTGAAGTCTTTCTATTCCACTCGCAGCGTCAGCCGTTGCGTTGATTCTGCCTATACAAAAGTGCTTCTCTTGTGGCGAGATAATCACTTTTCTCAGTCGTATAAAACTGCTAATATCTTTCGAACTAATCGGTCGAAATTGTTCAGCTTTTCTCTATAACTGCATGTAGCACTGCACAATACAATTAGCTTATCGGAGACCGCTAACTGTTCGAAGCTAAACTTGTAGAAGCTTTCTAAGGTCCGTTTCAACTTCACCTAGTTTGACCTGTATCTCGTTAATATAGTGGCCTCGCCACGCGTTATAAAGACGATTCTTTTCACTGCTGTTCACTTCGACGTCTCACTATAATGAATGTATAAGAAAAGAACTTTCACAAATATACTTCGATGCTCTGAGAATGAGATCTCAGAATGATCAGAGAACGAAAGAGGGGCTCCTCTCTTCTGCGCAAGCCCTTTTATTAACTTCACGAGGGGCGTTTCCATCCCTTCCAAAGCGTGGTACTGCGTCATCGCTAGAAGTTCCAACTTCATTAATACATGACGGATTTTCAAAATTCAAAAACTGAAAATAAATTTCACCAAAATTCCAAATCAATGCTATTACTGCAAATGGATTTCCACAATTCTGCATTCCAAAAGTAATAAAAATACCATAGTTACAGCAATCTCCGTCTTCCTTGAAACTATCGTTGATTGGTTCATGCCTCTCCTCCAATAGCATAGTTTCCTCCTCAGCCGAATTCCTCGTTTCCTGCGACTGCGTCGTAAATCTTGGAACATTCTCGACTAAATGCTGACGTCACTGAGAATCTCAGCTCAAGTAGCTTGCTGGTATAACATTTACGTCATCCGTGCTTACGTCATGACTACCCACGTCATAACTATGACAGCCATAACTTTCCTTATAATTTCAATAATAATAATGTTATTGGTTTTACGTCCCTTTTAACTACACTGGCTTTTAGAGACGCCGGGGTGCCACCATGGTCTCTACATAATTCAATTACGGGGGCAGTACCTACCGTCAGACCACGGCTACCTCCTTCCCTCTTCCTTGTCTACCCCTCCCATTCCTCCCATCCTGTCCCATCCCACATGAGGTCCACTGTTCGCTTTGCAGGTGAGGCCGGCTGGGCGAAGCGGTAGTCCCGCATCCCCAGATGTATTCCGGGACTCGATGTCAAGCTCCAGGACACTGCCCGTAGAGGTGGTAAAGATGGGATCCCTCGCTGAGTCTGTGGGAAAGCCTACCTGGAGGGTAAATTGACTACGAAACAAAACAAAAGAACAAAGTCAATTGAACATTATGCAAACCAAGGCGCAATTTTAGTGCATTTCACCTTTCTTTTTATGGCTATTTGGCTGCAATAAAAGTATTATTATTAAACTGTAAGAGTTACCGAATTTAAGTTATTGATTGTGTATTTGAGGAATGTCTGCATGTTTTTCAAAAGTGTTAAAGCCGCTTTTACGAGAGGCTGAAGAAGAGAGTATACTGTACATCTCTCGAAGCATCTAGGTTACCTTTTTACTTTTTGATGTATCTAATTTCCCTTGAGCGATTTGTTTGCATTCACACTACATTTTGAAGGTATTATCAATCTACGTTGCATTTTGAAAGTTTTTTCAACCTCAATTGCATTTTGTAAGGATTGACAATCTAAATTGCTTTTTAGTGAACCCATGTACCATTGGTTCAAGGGGTCGAATCCATGTATTTTTGTTAAAGGAAGGAAGGAAATATACAGTCTCCAGAGGAACATAGAAAGATTTTATACAAGAAGGCTAGCATAACGTTGTGAAATAAACTGGAGCCAGGTGGCCAGGAAATGAGATCATGCCTGACGCATTGATAAGGAGCCAGTCACGAATATAAATAGAACGAGTGGAATTTTCCAAGCGAGTGACGAAGAGCGTGTTTCGGAAATCGCCCTTACCTTGCAGTAAAATAGCAACCGCGCAGCTGTGCCAGAAGAAGAATAATTAGATTTAACCCATTTGCAAGAGTAAAATTAACTAAAGAAATACAGCATTGTGAATCATTTCGGAATAGTGATTTTTGTGTGGAGAAAGATGTTATCATAAATGCCCAGGAAAGAAGTGCCGACGTGATCATACGTCATTGGGGGTTTCCCGAGACCCGAGGAGGGGGGAATTAAAATCAACTGTAACACCCACACAGCTGAAGACTACATTTTATTTAATATCTCAGAACTGCACGATCGATTTTCATGTGCAAAGAAGTCAGTTTACGTTTAGAAAACGAGCTTTCCAGAGATATAATTTTAAATAATGTGCGACCATTACTTCAAAAGTTGGTTCCGAAAAGGACGTAGAATTTATATTTTTGTCGCCGATTTGTATAAAAGCCCTGGCAGGGCCAGGCTAATCATGCAGTTCACAACAGACTCCTTGAGGGGAGGTGCTGCATCACGCAGTATTCAGACGTATGAACCTCAGGGGAGGTCATACAGTGCAACAAGTATATGCAGTTATTGTCAGCCTGCGGGCGTGACACTGTGTCACTATCATCGTTAATGCAGTTATTCCGAGAGCCCGAGAGGGGGCGTCCGGCTGTATCAGTATTATTCAGTCTTGAACGACCGCTGAGGCGGGTCGTACTGTTTCACCAATCATCCAGTTCCGTGAGCGCCGAGACGCTGCACGATGAAGCATCAGAATACGATAAGTATCATCATAGTATCGCCGTGTGGAGAATTAGGAAAATCTTAATACAGGATTTAGTTCCGCCAATACTAGTCTTACAGTGAAAAGTTCAGTATTACAGTCGAAGTAGGCTGCGAACTTAAAGAATAGGCGATAGGTCTTCAATAACAGTTTATTTAAACGACCAAGTGTATCGTAACGTTTGAAGTACCATAACAGCGAAACAAACATTCTATCAACGTTAAAAGAACCCGATCAGGGTCGGACAAAATAAGGTCCGCATAGTATTCTGAAAAGAGAGGAATTATAGAACTGAGTAATCAGAAAGGAGAAGTACATTCAAGACGTTGTTTCAAGGAAACGAACGAACTATAAAAAGCACTAAGTTACGAGGAGTATTAGATGCTAGAAAATAATAGGTCACCGATAGAGTATTTGGGAGACCGAGAACAAGACAGACTTTCGCTAGACGACTAATAGGGTCTAGAAAGAAGCAAGTTTAAGCTAATAATAATAATAGCCGATCATCAGGAAACCGGATTCGAAGAAGTACCATTCCAGGGAGGGGTAGAGTGTTCGAGACTTTCATATTCTGGTAAGATAGGAAGCCGACGTCTAATAGTTCACCCTTGGAGACGGGGAAGCAAATATCACGTGTGCAAGGCCTAATCAAAGCCTCAGTGATTAGAATCAGTGTTGTGTAAATATATAAAATTTGTGTTAGAGAGTAATTTTTCAGTGATTTTATTGTGTGTAATAGAAGAATACCGAAGTGTATTTTAAAATGTTACCAATGTTTAAGGTATATAAAGTATATGTGTGTCAAGATATGTCAGTGTATGAAATGAATTTGAGCACGATGGTGTAATCACAAATAGTGGGCAAAAATGAAACATCGTTGGAAAGCACGGTAATGGACCGTCCGAGCATGTAAGTAACTATTTTCATTATGTTACGTGTTGGGGGAATATTTGTGTACAATCCACCTGAGAATGATAAATAGGGATGTTTTTGAATAACAAATGACAGAATAAGAGCGCGATCTGAACAACTAAAAATTGAGAAATTATAAAATGATTATGTGAAATGAATAAATCCTTAGAGGAAATGTATGAAATAAAATATCAGTGTATTTGATAAATGTTATGAAAGCAAGCGGAAAAATATAATAATAATAAAAATTATATAAATGAAGATTAAGTTGAATCATATGAAAGCAATAGCTTTTGAGCTTTTGTAAGGAATAAAGACATGGTGTGAATACGTGTTCTTAAAGTATAGCGATTATTGTCACGGGAGAGGAGTAATATGAAATTTTGAGATATAGATCAAATGATGATTTTGAATTTATCAGTTCTCTGGAAGACGCTAGGCCTTAATGTAATGTATAGCGCATTGTCGCTCATTAAAGTAAATTGTCACGCTAGGAAGGCGTTGAATCTAAATATACTTGGTAAATTAATTGTGAGGGACAGTTGATTGCGGTAATTGATGATAAGTCCTCCATATAGTGATGTAGATCACGAGGCGTTGTATAAGGGTGCGAATTATTGTATTGATGAGCGCAGGTTAGACCGAGGTCGCCCTAAGCCGCTAATTTGTTGTAAAGTCCTCCAGTATGGGATTGGTTCCCGAGGCAGTTGATAGAGTCGAACCCAGACTCGTATAGTTGTTGAAGCCCCTAAATATTGTTGTTGTATTGAATTATTCTTACCCATCAATGATGACACTTCATAATCAATAAATGCCAAGGTTACGAAAGTGGTCTATGAACCTAAATAATGTAGTTTAAATGAATGAAAGAAACGCCAGGTCTGTTCAGAGAACTGTGTTTGAGAAATAGCTGTTTTAAAGCATGATTAGAGCGGTCCCGTGTGGGCGATACGGAGGGTCTCCCTCCCGGGCAATAAATCAAGTCGAGTGTCACGGTCCAACCCCTCGCTATTGAAAGTATGGTAGGTCAGGGGAACCGTCTATTTGAAGTAATAATAAACCATGAATGTTTAGAGTTGTTAATGACCCGGGATTCGAACCGAGGTTCTTGTAGATGAAAGTTACCGCTTGCGAGTTCAGATCGTTTGCTTTCTTATGAGATGACGGTCTTTTAAGACAGATAATAATAAATATAAATCCCTAATATAATGAGATATTGATGTAGGATTTCACGAGTTCAATGAAGACAATTAGATTTCGGGAGTGATCATAATTTTTGACTTTGTTCAAGTAGTCTTCTATAACTCGGGAGTGCACAAGTATTTTTCCCGATCACTGTAGTGAATTTATTAACTTGAGAGAGGTGGTAACATGAGAACATTGTGAAATGCCCAAAAATTTAAGTAAAGGAGTAACAATTACTTTAAATAAGATTATATATGGTTTTGATTATAAGAAACTCATAAAATAGATATTGAGATGTGTAAAGAATAACACAGTTTATATTGGAAGTATCGAGCCATTGAAGCTCGCGGTTGTTGTGAAGTTTAAAAGGGATACTTTATGGAAGTGAAAGGAATTATAAGTTTGTTGGTTTGAAGGAAACCATGTATTTTAATATAATATTTGTTTGATTTTATGTATTCCTTGTTCACTTTGAACAAGTTGGAAGGATTGGTCAGTAGTTTATTTGTTTTATTTGTCTGTAGCGCCATATATTTGGTAAATTAAATGTTTTATAATAGGAGTTGATTTTGTTTTTATTTTTGGAAGTGTATCCTCTATTTAATCCAAAATGTGTAAGTCACAGAGTGGGAGAACATACCAAAACCCCGAAAATCACAATTTGAGCATTGCTGGCATACTGTGATTTGCATATTTCTTACTAAAAGGGCACAGGGGGGCATAGAAGTACTGTGCTTTGATTAATAATTAGAGGAACACTTAAGACAGTCATATCATGTAAAGTAAAGTAATGATAGGAATAGCTACAACATATAATGTTAACTGACCGCATGGATCCCTGGAAACTCACACCGAGCAGCCCTGAATAAATATATAAATAATAACCCCCCCTAAACACATTCTTTTTGGCGCCCAGTACGCAGGGATGAGTTTTCCTAGGGAAAACCCGAGTTTTCTTGAAAAATCAAATTAAAAAAATGGTTTTTCGAAAATTTGAATTTTAAATACTTCCATAAAGGTTTTTGACATTGAATGAGTATATCAAAAGGGTACGTTTTAATAAACACCCGTACCAAGGTAAAATTTTGAAAAATTGGGACACAATGGATCGGAGTACCATCTCTCAAGCATGTACCAGCGATGTGGCATAGTAGCCCACTGTATTCTAATAAGATGGCATTGAGTGAGGAAATGCAGAGGCTTGCGGACGTCTTGAAGCCGAATATGCAAGCAGAGAATAGGGAAGAGAAACAGGGGATTTTGGACGCTTTGTAGGCCGATAGCAAGGAAAGGTTGGAGGCCATAGACAATAAGTTGGACAGCCAACAGAGTGAAAATAAAAGGGATTTAGGATCCATAAATGAGAGTTTGAAAGCTCTTAAAACTGACAGTGTTAAGATAGAGAATAAATTGGACAGCCAACTGGATGAAAATAACAAAAAGTTAGGATCCATCAATCAAAGTTTAGAATCACTAAAAACTAATAGTGATAACACGGGGACTAAATTAGAAGCTATCGAGGCCGACTGTGTAAAAATGAACAGTGAATTGAAGGCTGAGATAGATAAAATGAATAACAAATTTCACGGTATTGACACTGAGTTTGGGAATAAGTTAACTGAGTTCAAAGGGAAAATCACAAGTGAAATTAATGAGGAAAATAATGTACTTAAGTCAGAATTGCAAGGCCAAATAAAGACCTTAGAGAAAAGTACAGTAAATTCCCAAACTAAGTGTCAAGAAAATTTTGGAATTTTGAATAAAAAGTTGAGTTCCATGGAAACTAAATTAGTTAATATGGAAGAAAAGGGTGAAAATTGTGAAAAGAAACTTGTAACCCAGATCCAAGAGGTGCAGGCAAAGTTAGAAGCTAAGATAGAATCTAACAGCAACATTTGTAAAAAATCCCGGGAGGAGATAAAAGAAAGTTTCAATGCGTTAGGAGAAAGGTTCGAAGGGGTGGAAAACCAAGTAGGAAAACTGGAGGGAAATGTCGATGGAGTTCAGGACGAAGTAAAAGAGATGAAAAATCAAAATCAGAAGGATGTGAAGAGCATGAAAGGTCAATTTGATCATTTTACCGGGCAGATAGATGAGAACTTGAAGAAGCACGAGAAGGAAATAAATGAAAGATTAGGTACATACGAAGAGCATCTCCAGAAAGAAAGAGGACATAGAAATGAAGAAAATAAGGAAAATACCCAGAAGATGGATGAAATAAGTAAGGGTATTAATGAGGCTCAGGAAACCATCGGAACATTAAAGGAACAAGTATGAAAAACCAATACCGAAGTATACCAGGTCCAAGATGAATTGACGATAGTGTCTAAGAGCCAAGGGAAAACTGAGGAAAAGCTTGAGGGAATTAAAGTAGATATGGTCAAAGGACATAAAGAAATGGAGAAGAAGATAAAGGAGATACGAGATGACCTAGATACCATAGGTGACGTTAAGCCAGAAATTATAAAAGAACAGGTCATGGTCATCAAGAAAGAGGTAGAAGATCAATTAGCTGAAATCAGGGATAGTTTCAGGGAAGAGAAATTCCAACTCAGGATCAAGACAGAATTCAGAATGAATTAGGATCCCGTTTGGAAAGGACTGAACACAAGAACAGTCAAATGGAAATTCAACTCATGGCTAATGAGGAAAGTGCCCGAAGAGAAAGGAAATTAGAATTTGAAAGTCAGGATGAATTTCAAAAGACAGGATGGGTAGATCCCCAGGAACGAGGCACAAATCAAGATAGGGACTTAGGAGGGGAGAGCCCTTATAAGAACCCAGGATATCCGATGGCGATGTCAACTCCTTATATGAACCAAACAAATGGTCAAATAATAAATATCATCAAGTCAAATGAAGACAGACCGGTGAAGTTTACGGGAAATAATATGTCAATTACTCCTAAATACTGGTTGAAGGAGGTCGCAGAGTACTTGAATGAAATGAAAGTTCCTCAGGATCGGAGACTGAGAGCAATTGAGAAGCTGTTGGCAGGTGATTGTTTCACCTGGTTCAGGAGTTTCAGATATACATTTGACACGGTGGAAGGTTTTAGAGAAGCTTTTCTGAAACGATATTGGGCAGCAGATGTCCAAGAGAATCTGAGGCTAGATCTGTTCTCTAGGAAGTATAGCACAAATGCCCCAACTAAATACTCAGAATTTTTCACCGCTCAACTGTGTAAATTCCGGGAACTTGATATTGCTCCTGCTGAGAACGACCTGTGTGCCGCCATTGCAAGACAACATCCACATGAGATCCAGAGGTTGTTAATCTCATCTAAAGCCAGAAGTGCTGTGGAAGTGAAGAGCGTCTTACGTCAATTAGATATAACGACTTCACATGTTACTCCCAGGCATCCAAGACAGACTGAACAGGTACATATGGCCAGCAGTCAAGAAAACAGAGAGAAACCATCGACCAGAAATCAGTCTACTAGTACTGATACTCAGGGACTGGGTCGAGAATATGGCCATCAAGAGCCTAGGGGAATACAGCCATACTGTAGAGGACGATATCGAGGAAGGGATCCTAGAAATACGGGTTATAGGCAACAAGAGAACCGGTCCTATAACAATAATAATCAGAGGCAGGATAACAGAAAGAGATGGGAAAATTATCCCAGAAGGAATGTGAGGCCGGAAGACAGAAATGATGAATATCGGGCCGAAATAGAAGAAAGATATCAGGAAAGTCTTCGTTACATGAATGAACGAACAGACGAACCTGAAACGCAAAGAGTCCGTTGGAGTGAGGCAATAAAGAACCGAAAATCACCCGACTGACTAGAAGGAGCTCAAAGCTTGGAGCTACAAGCTCAATTGAAGAATGAGGGGAAAGGAAGCCCTCAGGATAATAAAAAACTTCAAATTTAAATCATCAAAAGTGGAAACATACCAGGAGCTGGGAGGAGGTAGAGATTGTGAATTGGATAGCAAGACCAGATGAGTTAATTAAATAAGATGTGGAAGGAATCCCACCTATTAGAAGAGAACTACCTATCATCATGCAAAGGATAGAAGGATTACTGGTCAGGGCATTAATTGATACTGGATCAACCATAAGTTTAATTACGCAAACCCTCCTAAATGAATTGGAAACAAGAGGCCGCGTATTGAAAATTCCCACCTCAAGTGTGAAGATTAAGGGAATTATTCCTGAAAAAACTTTAACATGTAAATTTCAGGTATACATTGATTTGATCATGGGTAACGCTGAAATTTCGCAATGCTTTTTGCTGGTAAATCAATTGCCATATAATGTCATATTAGGTATTGATTTTATCCGTGAGAACAAGGTCATCATATACCTAGCGCAAAATTGCATTAGGATTCAAAGAGAGGATGTGGACGAACAAAATATTAATTTACAGGAACAGGATGCGAAAATAGGAGAACAGGTATGGCATGTGGAAGAAGTAACTGAGGAAGGTTGTAAGGACATAGAAAAGATATTTGAAGTCCTAAATATAGAACTTGAAGATAGTTTAGAAACTGAGTTCGAAACCAACCTGTCAGAAAAAATAGAGGAAGCTAAAGTTGACCTCGAAAACAAAGAAAAATTAAAGGAATTACTATTAAATTTCAGGGACGTATTTGATTCCAAGCCAGGAAAGATTGAAAATTTTAAATACGCTTTTCAAGTAAATGATTGGGCACCGTTCAGACAAAAACCATACCCGGTTGCAGAAAAACATTACCCACAAACGAAGAAAACACTGCAGGAGATGAGTGATGCAGGTGTTATAGAAAAGATGGCGACACCATATGTTAGTCCATTAGTAATTGTGAGTAAACCGGATGGCTCAGTAAGGGTGTGTTTAGACGCCAGGAATTTGAACGCGAAAATCATACCAGAAAATGATTCGGCACCACCCATAAAAGAAATACTGAGGAAATTTAAAGGCAAGAAGATATTCACAAATATTGACATGACTTCTTCGTATCATCATCTCGAACTGGAAGAGAAAACCAGTCTTTTAACTGGATTTCAGTTCGACCAACAAACATATTGCTTCAAGAGATGTCCGTTTGGCTTGAAGACCGCGGGATCTGCCTTAATAAGAGCGCTTGATCGAAACCTGTCAGAGGAAGTGAAAGATTGCACTATTCGTTATGTGGATGACATTTTGCTTACCTCAGAAAACATTGAGGAACATTTGGAAAAGTTAAATAAATTATTGGAAGATTTAAGAAGGGCTAACTTTAAGATTAATTTGAAGAAATCAAATTTTTGTCAGAGACAAGTTACATTTTTGGGGCACGTGATAGATAAGGATGGTGTTAAACCAAATCCATGCAAATTAGAATCGATAAGAGATTTTCCCAGACCTTTGAAGGTGAAAAACGTTCGCCAGTTTTTGGGATTGATTGGATTTTTCTCAGGACATTGTCCATCATACACCAAAACTGTTGCACCAATACAGGACCTTCTGAAGAAGGGGGGCAAGTGGAAATGGACTGAGGAAACAGAAAAAGCATTTATTGAGGCCAAGGAAAAGCTCTTAAATTATGTGAAGCTAGGATATCCTGATTTTTATCAGAGATTTGTTATACAAACAGATGCATCCCAGATTGGAATAGGGGCAATGCTATATCCGGAAAACCCGGATAACCCTGAGAAGAAAAATTATCTAGCTTTCACAAGTCGGAGACTGAAACCACACGAGAAAAATTATACAATCAGCGAAATCGAGCTGTTAGCGATATTGAACGCGCTGCAATATTGGCGAAAGATTGTATATGGGTTCCCAGTCACATTAAGGACTGATCACAAAGCCTTAACCTTTTTGATGAAGACGGATTTATCCAGTCAAAGGTTGATGCGTTGGGCTTTATACATTCAACAGTTCGACGTAAATATAGAGTATTGCCCAGAAAAAGAAAATGTAGTTCCAGATTATTTAAGTAGACAGCCAGAGTCCACAGAAGAGGAAGTAATGACTATTGATTTGGAAGACAGGGATCAGCGTACTCTGGATGAATTAACAAGCATTGGTCAACGACAACGTGAGGATCCATGGATGAACATGCTCATATCGTTCTTGGAAGGGAGTTTGATAAGGGGAACACCGGCGTATACTGAAGCGAATAAGATAGCTCAGGATTACACGTTCTTTAAGGGATTGTTGTATAAGTTTGTGGACTCGGACCATACACGATTAAGGATCGTAGTGCCTGCGATTTTGCAGAGGAAAATGGTATGGTTAGCCCATAGATCGTTTGGACATATGGGAGTCGATAAAACAGTCTCGATGCTGAAAGAAGCATTTGTATGGCCGAGACTGAGAGAGACTGTAAGGGATACGCTCAAGACATGTGATCTATGTCAAAGGATTAAGCCAAATGCGTTTTTGATGAGACAAAAGCCAATACCATTGTTGCTCGAGAGGCCAGGTCAAATTATTTCTATTGACAATTTCGGACCTTTGCCAAAGGCTAGGAGAGGAAATAGACACATAATGGTGGCTATGGATGTTTTCACAAAAATGGTTGTCCTTGCTCCCATACCGAAAACTAGTACCAAACAGGTGTTAAAACGACTCAAAGAAAAAGTGATACCTATTCTGGGAAAACCAGAGAACCTGTTGTCGGATCACGGTAGTTGTTTTACAAGTGTAGAATTTAGACAGGAATTAGAGAGACTTGGAATACGTCAAATACTGTCTAGTATTCGCCATCCTGGGGCAAATCCTGTGGAAAGAGTGATGAGGGAAACAGCCAAGTATTGTAGGATATACTGTGCCGAGGAAAATTGGAAATGGATAGATATCCTGGATATTATCGAATTTTGTATAAACAACACAATCCATGAATCCACGGGAGATACACCAATAACGTTACATCAGAATGAGCAACCAGAGAGACCTTGGAGTCTGGTAATTCCTAGGCCAGCTGACGCTCAGCCTGGAAGAGATGTACGGATTAGAAGAGCCTTTGAGCATCTAAAAGCTCAAGATGATAGAAGGCAAAGAAGAAACAGGCACAAGAGGTATCATCGACCACTATTAGCAGGAGAAATGGTGTTAGTGAAAAGACCAGCCATTTCGGATCCAGGGAACCGCGTGTACAAGAAGTTCCAGAAAATGTACCACGGACCGATTCAAAAAATAAGAGATTTAAGAAATAATGCCTATAGAATTCGGCACTGTGAAACGAATCACGAAGTGACCATGAACTCAGCGCATTTAAAAGTATATTACCCTCCCGAAGACTTCGATGAAGCAAATGAACAAGCCCTGGTTATGGAACAATTTAGAGATGATGAATCCACTTTTGATAGAAATAATAGTAAGGTAGAACAAGGAAACAGAGCTCAACCATTCGATTGCGAATGCGAATTAGAGAAACTGTATTGTGAGATAAGAGAAATAATTGATTTTGTTGAAAAGGAAAATTTCAATTTAAGAAGAGAGAATGATGAAATAAAGAAACGGGTAGGGATAGACCACACCCGTAACGAAGAATTATGTTCTGGAAACTTATAGTCCCGACAAATAAGAAAGAAAGAAAGAAAGAAAGAAAGAAAGAAAGGGAAGGGACAGAGCGTACCCAACCTACAATATTACCGGATATGACTTAAAAGGTGGAAAACCCAAATTATCGTGGGATTTTAAAGGAATAAAGATCAAAAGGTACTGAGAATGTTAGGATGGCTTCGACACAAAAGAAGAATAAGATTTTATGAACAATTTAAATAAATTTCCTCAAAATTTTTCGAAAATTTATTTACCAAAAGAGGGGAGAGATGAACCCATGTACCATTGGTTCAAGGGGTCGAATCCATGTATTTTTGTAAAAGGAAGGAAGGAAATATACAGTCTTCTGAGGAACATAGAAAGATTTTATACAAGAAGGCTAGCATAACGTTGTGAAATAAACTGGAGCCAGGTGGCCAGGAAATGAGATCATGCCTGACGCATTGATAAGGAGCCAGTCACGAATATAAATAGAACGAGTGGAATTTTCCAAGCGAGTGACGAAGAGCGTGTTTCGGAAATCGCCCTTACCTTGCAGTAAAATGGCAACCGCGCAGCTGTGCCAGAAGAAGAAGAATAATTAGATTTAACCCATTTGCAAGAATAAAATTAACTAAAGAAATACAGCATTGTGAATCATTTCGGAATAGAGATTTTTGTGTGGAGAAAGATGTTATAATAAATGCCCAGGAAAGAAGTGCCGACGTGGTCATACGTCATTGGGGGTTTCCCGAGACCCGAGGAGGGGGGAATTAAAAATCAACTGTAACACCCACACAGCTGAAGACTAAATTTTATTTAATATCTCAGAACTGCACGATCGATTTTTATGTGCAAAGAAGTCAGTTTATGTTTAGAAAACGAGCTTTCCAGAGATATAATTTTAAATAATGTGCGACCATTACTTCAAAAGTTGGTTCCGAAAAGGACGTAGAATTTATCTTTTTGTCGCCGATTTGTATAAAAGCCCTGGCAGGGCCAGGCTAATCATGCAGTTCACAACAGACTCCTTGAGGGGAGGTGCTGCATCACGCAGTATTGAGACGTATGAACCTCAGGGGAGGTCATACAGTGCAACAAGTATATGCAGTTATTGTCAGCCTGCGGGCGTGACACTGTGTCACTATCATCGTTAATGCAGTTATTCCGAGAGCCCGAGAGGGGGCGTCCGGCTGTATCAGTATTATTCAGTCTTGAACGACCGCTGAGGCGGGTCGTACTGTTTCACCAATCATCCAGTTCCGTGAGCGCCGAGACGCTGCACGATGAAGCATCAGAATACGATAAGTATCATCATAGTATCGCCGTGTGGAGAATTAGGAAAATCTTAATACAGGATTTAGTTCCGCCAATACTAGTCTTACAGTGAAAAGTTCAGTATTACAGTCGAAGTAGGCTGCGAACTTAAAGAATAGGCGATAGGTCTTCAATAACAGTTTATTTAAACGACCAAGTGTATCGTAACGTTTGAAGTACCATAACAGCGAAACAAACATTCTATCAACGTTAAAAGAACCCGATCAGGGTCGGACAAAATAAGGTCCGCATAGTATTCTGAAAAGAGAGGAATTATAGAACTGAGTAATCAGAAAGGAGAAGTACATTCAAGACGTTGTTTCAAGGAAACGAACGAACTATAAAAAGCACTAAGTTACGAGGAGTATTAGATGCTAGAAAATAATAGGTCACCGATAGAGTATTTGGGAGACCGAGAACAAGACAGACTTTCGCTAGACGACTAATAGGGTCTAGAAAGAAGCAAGTTTAAGCTAATAATAATAATAGCCGATCATCAGGAAACCGGATTCGAAGAAGTACCATTCCAGGGAGGGGTAGAGTGTTCGAGACTTTCATATTCTGGTAAGATAGGAAGCCGACGTCTACAAGTTCACCCTTGGAGACGGGGAAGCAAATATCACGTGTGCAAGGCCTAATCAAAGCCTCAGTGATTAGAATCAGTGTAGTGTAAATATATAAAATTTGTGTTGGATAGTAATTTTTCAGTGATTTTAGTGTGTGTAATAGAAGAATTCCGAAGTGTATTTTAAAATGTTACCAATGTTTAAGGTATATAAAGTATATGTGTGTCAAGATATGTCAGTGTATGAAATGAATTTGAGCACGATGGTGTAATCACAAATAGTGGGCAAAAATGAAACATCGTTGGAAAGCACGGTAATGGACCGTCCGAGCATGTAAGTAACTATTTTCATTATGTTATGTGTTGGGGGAATATTTGTGTACAATCCACCTGAGAATGATAAATAGGGATGTTTTTGAATAACAAATAACAGAATAAGAGCGTGATCTGAACAACTAAAAATTGAGAAATTATAAAATGATTATGTGAAATGAATAAATCCTTAGAGGAAATGTATGAAATAAAATATCAGTGTATTTGATAAATGTTATGAAAGCAAGCGGAAAAATATAATAATAATGAAAATTATATAAATGAAGATTAAGTTGAATTATATGAAAGTAATAGCTGTTGAGCTTTTGTAAGGAATAAAGACATGGTGTGAATACATGTTCTTAAAGTATAGCGATTATTGTCACGGGAGAGGAGTAATATGAAATTTTGAGATATAGATCAAATGATGATTTTGAATTTATCAGTTCTCTGGAAGACGCTAGGCCTTAATGTAATGTATAGCGCATTGTCGCTCATTAAAGTAAATTGTCACGCTAGGAAGGCGTTGAATCTAAATATACTTGGTAAATTAATTGTGAGGGACAGTTGATTGCGGTAATTGATGATAAGTCCTCCATATAGTGATGTAGATCACGAGGCGTTGCATAAGGGTGCGAATTATTGTATTGATGAGCGCAGGTTAGACCGAGGTCGCCCTAAGCCGCTAATTTGTTGTAAAGTCCTCCAGTATGGGATTGGTTCCCGAGGCAGTTGATAGAGTCGAACCCAGACTCGTATAGTTGTTGAAGCCCCTAAATATTGTTGTTGTATTGAATTATTCTTACCCATCAATGATGACACTTCCTAATTAATAAATGCCAAGGTTATGAAAGTGGTCTATGAACCTAAATAATGCAGTTTAAATGAATGAAAGAAACGCCAGGTCTGTTCAGAGAACTGTGTTTGAGAAATAGCTGTTTTAAAGCATGATTAGAGCGGTCCCGTGTGGGCGATACGGAGGGTCTCCCTCCCGGGCAATAAATCAAGTCGAGTGTCACGGTCCAACCCCTCGCTATTGAAAGTATGGTAGGTCAGGGGAACCGTCTATTTGAAGTAATAATAAACCATGAATGTTTAGAGTTGTTAATGACCCGGGATTCGAACCGAGGTTCTTGTAGATGAAAGTTACCGCTTGCGAGTTCAGATCGTTTGCTTTCTTATGAGTTGACGGTCTTTTAAGACAGATAATAATAATTATAAATCCCTAATATAATGAGATATTGATGTAGGATTTCACGAGTTCAATGAAGACAATTAGATTTCGGGAGTGATCATAATTTTTGACTTTGTACAAGTAGTCTTCTATAACTCGGGAGTGCACAAGTATTTTTCCCGATCACTGTAGTGAATTTGTTAACTTGAGAGAGGTGGTAACATGAGAACATTGTGAAATGCCCAAAAATTTAAGTAAAGGAGTAACAATTACTTTAAATAAGATTATATATGGTTTTGATTATAAGAAACTCATAAAATAGATATTGAGGTGTGTAAAGAATAACACAGTTTATATTGGAAAGTATCGAGCCATTGAAGCTCGTAGTTGTAGTGAAGTTTAAAAGGGATACTTTATGGAAGTGAAAGGAATTATAAGTTTGTTGGTTTGAAGGAAACCATGTATTTTAATATAATATTTGTTTGATTTTATGTATTCCTTGTTCACTTTGAACAAGTTGGAAGGATTGGTCAGTAGTTTATTTGATTTATTTGTCTGTTGCGCCATATATTTGGGAAATTAAATGTTTTATAATAGGAGTTGATTTTGTTTTTATTTTTGGAAGTGTATCCTCTATTTAATCCAAAATGTGTAAGTACCAGAGTGGGAGAACATACCAAAAACCCGATAATCCCAATTTGAGCATTGCTGGCATACTGTGATTTGCATATTTCTTACTAAAAGGGCACAGGGGGGCATAGAAGTACTGTGCTTGGATTAATAATTAGAGGAACACTTAAGACAGTCATATCATGTAAAGTAAAGTAACGATAGGAATAGCTACAACATATAATGTTAACTGACCGCATGGATCCCTGGAAACTCACACCGAGCAGCCCTGAATAAATATATAAATAATAACCCCCCCTAAACACATTCTTTTTGGCGCCCAGTACGCAGGGATGAGTTTTCCTAGGGAAAACCCGAGTTTTCTTGAAAAATCAAATTTAAAAAAATGGTTTTTCGAAAATTTGAATTTTAAATACTTCCATAAAGGTTTTTGATATTGTATGAGTATATCAAAAGGGTACGTTTTAGTAAACACCCGTACCAAGGTAAAATTTTGAAAAATTGGGACACAATGGATCGGAGTACCATCTCTCAAGCATGTACCAGCGATGTGACATAGTAGCCCACTGTATTCTAATAAGATGGCATTGAGTGAGGAAATGCACAGGCTTGCGGACGTCTTGAAGGCGAATATGCAAGCAGAGAATAGGGAAGAGAGACAGGGGATTTTGGACGCTTTGAAGGCCGATAGCAAGGAAAGGTTGGAGGCCATAGACAATAAGTTGGACAGCCAACAGAGTGAAAATAAAAGGGATTTAGGATCCATAAATGAGAGTTTGAAAGCTCTTAAAACTGACAGTGTTAAGATAGAGAATAAATTGGACAGCCAACTGGATGAAAATAACAAAAAGTTAGGATCCATCAATCAAAGTTTAGAATCACTAAAAACTAATAGTGATAACACGGGGACTAAATTAGAAGCTATCGAGGCCGACTGTGTAAAAATGAACAGTGAATTGAAGGCTGAGATAGATAAAATGAATAACAAATTTCACGGTATTGACACTGAGTTTGGGAATAAGTTAACTGAGTTCAAAGGGAAAATCACAAGTGAAATTAATGAGGAAAATAATGTACTTAAGTCAGAATTGCAAGGCCAAATAAAGACCTTAGAGAAAAGTACAGTAAATTCCCAAACTAAGTGTCAAGAAAATTTTGGAATTTTGAATAAAAAGTTGAGTTCCATGGAAACTAAATTAGTTAATATGGAAGAAAAGGGTGAAAATTGTGAAAAGAAACTTGTAACCCAGATCCAAGAGGTGCAGGCAAAGTTAGAAGCTAAGATAGAATCTAACAGCAACATTTGTAAAACATCCCGGGAGGAGATAAAAGAAAGTTTCAATGCGTTAGGAGAAAGGTTCGAAGGGATGGAAAACCAAGTAGGAAAACTGGAGGGAAAAGTCGATGGAGTTCAGGACGAAGTAAAAGAGATGAAAAATCAAAATCAGAAGGATGTGAAGAGCATGAAAGGTCAATTTGATCATTTTACCGGGCAGGTAGATGAGAACTTGAAGAAGCACGAGAAGGAAATAAATGAAAGATTAGGTACATACGAAGAGCATCTCCAGAAGGAAAGAGGACAACGAAATGAAGAAAATAAGGAAAATACCCAGAAGATGGATGAAATAAGTAAGGGTATTAATGAGGTTCAGGAAACCATCGGAACATTAAAGGAACAAGTAGGAAAAACCAATACCGAAGTAAACCAGGTCCAAGATGAATTGACGATAGTGTCTAAGAGCCAAGGGAAAACTGAGGAAAAGCTTGAGGGAATTAAAGTAGATATGGTCAAAGGACATAAAGAATTGGAGAAGAAGATAAAGGAGATACGAGATGACCTAGATACCATAGGTGACGTTAAGCCAGAAATTATAAAAGAACAGGTCATGGTCATCAAGAAAGAGGTAGAAGATCAATTAGCTGAAATCAGGGATAGTTTCAGAGAAGAGAAATTCCAACTCAGGATCAAGACAGAATTCAGAATGAATTAGGATTCCGGTTGGAAAGGACTGAACACAAGAACAGTCAAATGGAAATTCAACTCATGGCTAATGAAGAAAGTGCCCGAAGAGAAAGGAAATTAGAATTTGAAAGTCAGGATGAATTTCAAAAGTCAGGATGGGTAGATCCCCAGAAACGAGGCACAAATCAAGATAGGGACTTAGGAGGGGAGAGCCCTTATAAGAACCCAGGATATCCGATGGCGATGTCAACTCCTTATATGAACCAAACAAATGGTCAAATAATAAATATCATCAAGTCAAATGAAGACAGACCGGTGAAGTTTACGGGAAATAATATGTCAATTACTCCTAAATACTGGTTGAAGGAGGTCGCAGAGTACTTGAATGAAATGAAAGTTCCTCAGGATCGGAGACTGAGAGCAATTGAGAAGCTGTTGGCAGGTGATTGTTTCACCTGGTTCAGGAGTTTCAGATATACATTTGACACGGTGGAAGGTTTTAGAGAAGCTTTTCTGAAACGATATTGGGCAGCAGATGTCCAAGAGAATCTGAGGCTAGATCTGTTCTCTAGGAAGTATAGCACAAATGCCCCAACTAAAAACTCAGAATTTTTCACCGCTCAACTGTGTAAATTCCGGGAACTTGATATTGCTCCTGCTGAGAACGACCTGTGTGCCGCCATTGCAAGACAACATCCACATGAGATCCAGAGGTTGTTAATCTCATCTAAAGCCAGAAGTGCTGTGGAAGTGAAGAGCGTCTTACGTCAATTAGATATGACGACTTAACATGTTACTCCCAGGCATCCAAGACAGACTGAACAGGTACATATGGCCAGCAGTCAAGAAAACAGAGAGAAACCATCGACCAGAAATCAGTCTACTAGTACTGATACTCAGGGACTGGGTCGAGAATATGGCCATCAAGAGCCTAGGGGAATACAGCCATACTGTAGAGGACGATATCGAGGAAGGGATCCTAGAAATACGGGTTATAGGCAACAAGAGAACCGGTCCTATAACAATAATAATCAGAGGCAGGATAACAGAAAGAGATGGGAAAATTATCCCAGAAGGAATGTGAGGCCGGAAGACAGAAATGATGAATATCGGGCCGAAATAGAAGAAAGATATCAGGAAAGTCTTCGTTACATGAATGAACGAACAGACGAACCTGAAACGCAAAGAGTCCGTTGGAGTGAGGCAATAAAGAACCGAAAATCACCCGACTGACTAGAAGGAGCTCAAAGCTTGGAGCTACAAGCTCAATTGAAGAATGAGGGGAAAGGAAGCCCTCAGGATAATAAAAAACTTCAAATTTAAATCATCAAAAGTGGAAACATACCAGGAGCTGGGAGGAGGTAGAGATTGTGAATTGGATAGCAAGACCAGATGAGTTAATTAAATAAGATGTGGAAGGAATCCCACCTATTAGAAGAGAACTACCTATCATCATGCAAAGGATAGAAGGATTACTGGTCAGGGCATTAATTGATACTGGATCAACCATAAGTTTAATTACGCAAACCCTCCTAAATGAATTGGAAACAAGAGGCCGCGTATTGAAAATTCCCACCTCAAGTGTGAAGATTAAGGGAATTATTCCTGAAAAAACTTTAACATGTAAATTTCAGGTATACATTGATTTGATCATGGGTAACGCTGAAATTTCGCAATGCTTTTTGCTGGTAAATCAATTGCCATATAATGTCATATTAGGTATTGATTTTATCCGTGAGAACAAGGTCATCATATACCTAGCGCAAAATTGCATTAGGATTCAAAGAGAGGATGTGGACGAACAAAATATTAATTTACAGGAACAGGATGCGAAAATAGGAGAACAGGTATGGCATGTGGAAGAAGTAACTGAGGAAGGTTGTAAGGACATAGAAAAGATATTTGAAGTCCTAAATATAGAACTTGAAGATAGTTTAGAAACTGAGTTCGAAACCAACCTGTCAGAAAAAATAGAGGAAGCTAAAGTTGACCTCGAAAACAAAGAAAAATTAAAGGAATTACTATTAAATTTCAGGGACGTATTTGATTCCAAGCCAGGAAAGATTGAAAATTTTAAATACGCTTTTCAAGTAAATGATTGGGCACCGTTCAGACAAAAACCATACCCGGTTACAGAAAAACATTACCCACAAACGAAGAAAACACTGCAGGAGATGAGTGATGCAGGTGTTATAGAAAAGATGGCGACACCATATGTTAGTCCATTAGTAATTGTGAGTAAACCGGATGGCTCAGTAAGGGTGTGTTTAGACGCCAGGAATTTGAACGCGAAAATCATACCAGAAAATGATTCGGCACCACCCATAAAAGAAATACTGAGGAAATTTAAAGGCAAGAAGATATTCACAAATATTGACATGACTTCTTCGTATCATCATCTCGAACTGGAAGAGAAAACCAGTCTTTTAACTGGATTTCAGTTCGACCAACAAACATATTGCTTCAAGAGATGTCCGTTTGGCTTGAAGACCGCGGGATCTGCCTTAATAAGAGCGCTTGATCGAAACCTGTCAGAGGAAGTGAAAGATTGCACTATTCGTTATGTGGATGACATTTTGCTTACCTCAGAAAACATTGAGGAACATTTGGAAAAGTTAAATAAATTATTGGAAGATTTAAGAAGGGCTAACTTTAAGATTAATTTGAAGAAATCAAATTTTTGTCAGAGACAAGTTACATTTTTGGGGCACGTGATAGATAAGGATGGTGTTAAACCAAATCCATGCAAATTAGAATCGATAAGAGATTTTCCCAGACCTTTGAAGGTGAAAAACGTTCGCCAGTTTTTGGGATTGATTGGATTTTTCTCAGGACATTGTCCATCATACACCAAAACTGTTGCACCAATACAGGACCTTCTGAAGAAGGGGGGCAAGTGGAAATGGACTGAGGAAACAGAAAAAGCATTTATTGAGGCCAAGGAAAAGCTCTTAAATTATGTGAAGCTAGGATATCCTGATTTTTATCAGAGATTTGTTATACAAACAGATGCATCCCAGATTGGAATAGGGGCAATGCTATATCCGGAAAACCCGGATAACCCTGAGAAGAAAAATTATCTAGCTTTCACAAGTCGGAGACTGAAACCACACGAGAAAAATTATACAATCAGCGAAATCGAGCTGTTAGCGATATTGAACGCGCTGCAATATTGGCGAAAGATTGTATATGGGTTCCCAGTCACATTAAGGACTGATCACAAAGCCTTAACCTTTTTGATGAAGACGGATTTATCCAGTCAAAGGTTGATGCGTTGGGCTTTATACATTCAACAGTTCGACGTAAATATAGAGTATTGCCCAGAAAAAGAAAATGTAGTTCCAGATTATTTAAGTAGACAGCCAGAGTCCACAGAAGAGGAAGTAATGACTATTGATTTGGAAGACAGGGATCAGCGTACTCTGGATGAATTAACAAGCATTGGTCAACGACAACGTGAGGATCCATGGATGAACATGCTCATATCGTTCTTGGAAGGGAGTTTGATAAGGGGAACACCGGCGTATACTGAAGCGAATAAGATAGCTCAGGATTACACGTTCTTTAAGGGATTGTTGTATAAGTTTGTGGACTCGGACCATACACGATTAAGGATCGTAGTGCCTGCGATTTTGCAGAGGAAAATGGTATGGTTAGCCCATAGATCGTTTGGACATATGGGAGTCGATAAAACAGTCTCGATGCTGAAAGAAGCATTTGTATGGCCGAGACTGAGAGAGACTGTAAGGGATACGCTCAAGACATGTGATCTATGTCAAAGGATTAAGCCAAATGCGTTTTTGATGAGACAAAAGCCAATACCATTGTTGCTCGAGAGGCCAGGTCAAATTATTTCTATTGACAATTTCGGACCTTTGCCAAAGGCTAGGAGAGGAAATAGACACATAATGGTGGCTATGGATGTTTTCACAAAAATGGTTGTCCTTGCTCCCATACAGAAAACTAGTACCAAACAGGTGTTAAAACGACTCAAAGAAAAAGTGATACCTATTCTGGGAAAACCAGAGAACCTGTTGTCGGATCACGGTAGTTGTTTTACAAGTGTAGAATTTAGACAGGAATTAGAGAGACTTGGAATACGTCAAATACTGTCTAGTATTCGCCATCCTGGGGCAAATCCTGTGGAAAGAGTGATGAGGGAAACAGCCAAGTATTGTAGGATATACTGTGCCGAGGAAAATTGGAAATGGATAGATATCCTGGATATTATCGAATTTTGTATAAACAACACAATCCATGAATCCACGGGAGATATACCAATAACGTTACATCAGAATGAGCAACCAGAGAGACCTTGGAGTCTGGTAATTCCTAGGCCAGCTGACGCTCAGCCTGGAAGAGATGTACGGATTAGAAGAGCCTTTGAGCATCTAAAAGCTCAAGATGATAGAAGGCAAAGAAGAAACAGGCACAAGAGGTATCATCGACCACTATTAGCAGGAGAAATGGTGTTAGTGAAAAGACCAGCCATTTCGGATCCAGGGAACCGCGTGTACAAGAAGTTCCAGAAAATGTACCACGGACCGATTCAAAAAATAAGAGATTTAAGAAATAATGCCTATAGAATTCGGCACTGTGAAACGAATCACGAAGTGACCATGAACTCAGCGCATTTAAAAGTATATTACCCTCCCGAAGACTTCGATGAAGCAAATGAACAAGCCCTGGTTATGGAACAATTTAGAGATGATGAATCCACTTTTGATAGAAATAATAGTAAGGTAGAACAAGGAAACAGAGCTCAACCATTCGATTGCGAATGCGAATTAGAGAAACTGTATTGTGAGATAAGAGAAATAATTGATTTTGTTGAAAAGGAAAATTTCAATTTAAGAAGAGAGAATGATGAAATAAAGAAACGGGTGGGGATAGACCACACCCGTAACGAAGAATTATGTTCTGGAAACTTATAGTCCCGACAAATAAGAAAGAAAGAAAGAAAGAAAGAAAGAAAGAAAGGGTAGGGACAGAGCGTACCCAACCTACAATATTACCGGATATGACTTAAAAGGTGGAAAACCCAAATTATCGTGGGATTTTAAAGGAATAAAGATCAAAAGGTACTGAGAATGTTAGGATGGCTTCGACACAAAAGAAGAATAAGATTTTATGAATAATTTAAATAAATTTCCTCAAAATTTTTCGAAATTTATTTACCAAAAGAGGGGAGAGATGAACCCATGTACCATTGGTTCAAGGGGTCGAATCCATGTATTTTTGTAAAAGGAAGGAAGGAAATATACAGTCTTCTGAGGAACATAGAAAGATTTTATACAAGAAGGCTAGCATAACGTTGTGAAATAAACTGGAGCCAGGTGGCCAGGAAATGAGATCATGCCTGACGCATTGATAAGGAGCCAGTCACGAATATAAATAGAACGAGTGGAATTTTCCAAGCGAGTGACGAAGAGCGTGTTTCGGAAATCGCCCTTACCTTGCAGTAAAATGGCAACCGCGCAGCTGTGCCAGAAGAAGAAGAATAATTAGATTTAACCCATTTGCAAGAATAAAATTAACTAAAGAAATACAGCATTGTGAATCATTTCGGAATAGAGATTTTTGTGTGGAGAAAGATGTTATAATAAATGCCCAGGAAAGAAGTGCCGACGTGGTCATACGTCATTGGGGGTTTCCCGAGACCCGAGGAGGGGGGAATTAAAAATCAACTGTAACACCCACACAGCTGAAGACTACATTTTATTTAATATCTCAGAACTGCACGATCGATTTTTATGTGCAAAGAAGTCAGTTTATGTTTAGAAAACGAGCTTTCCAGAGATATAATTTTAAATAATGTGCGACCATTACTTCAAAAGTTGGTTCCGAAAAGGACGTAGAATTTATCTTTTTGTCGCCGATTTGTATAAAAGCCCTGGCAGGGCCAGGCTAATCATGCAGTTCACAACAGACTCCTTGAGGGGAGGTGCTGCATCACGCAGTATTCAGACGTATGAACCTCAGGGGAGGTCATACAGTGCAACAAGTATATGCAGTTATTGTCAGCCTGCGGGCGTGACACTGTGTCACTATCATCGTTAATGCAGTTATTCCGAGAGCCCGAGAGGGGGCGTCCGGCTGTATCAGTATTATTCAGTCTTGAACGACCGCTGAGGCGGGTCGTACTGTTTCACCAATCATCCAGTTCCGTGAGCGCCGAGACGCTGCACGATGAAGCATCAGAATACGATAAGTATCATCATAGTATCGCCGTGTGGAGAATTAGGAAAATCTTAATACAGGATTTAGTTCCGCCAATACTAGTCTTACAGTGAAAAGTTCAGTATTACAGTCGAAGTAGGCTGCGAACTTAAAGAATAGGCGATAGGTCTTCAATAACAGTTTATTTAAACGACCAAGTGTATCGTAACGTTTGAAGTACCATAACAGCGAAACAAACATTCTATCAACGTCAAAAGAACCCGATCAGGGTCGGACAAAATAAGGTCCGTATAGTATTCTGAAAAGAGAGGAATTATAGAACTGAGTAATCAGAAAGGAGAAATAAATTCAAGACGTTGTATCAAGGAAACGAACGAACTATAAAAAGCACTAAGTTACGAGGAGTATTAGATGCTAGAAAATAATAGGTCACCGATAGAGTATTTAGGTGACCGAGAACAAGACAGACTTTCGCTAGACGACTAATAGGGTCTAGAAAGAAACAAGTTTAAGCTAATAATAATAATAGCCGATCATCAGGAAACCGGATTCGAAGAAGTAACATTCCAGGGAGGGGTAGAGTGTTCGAGACTTTCATATTCAGGTAAGATAGGAAGCCGACGTCTACTAGTTCACCCTTGGAGACGGGGAAGCAAATATCACGTGTGCAAGGCCTAATCAAAGCCTCAGTGATTATAATCAGTGTTGTGTAAATATATAAAATTTGTGTTGGATAGTAATTTTTCAGTGATTTTAGTGTGTGTAATAGAAGAATACCGAAGTGTATTTTAAAATGTTACCAATGTTTAAGGTATATAAAGTATATGTGTGTCAAGATATGTCAGTGTATGAAATGAATTTGAGCACGATGGTGTAATCACAAATAGTGGGCAAAAACGAAACATCGTTGGAAATCACGGTAATGGACCGTCCGAGCATGTAAGTAACTATTTTCATTATGTTATGTGTTGGGGGAATATTTGTGTACAATCCACCTGAGAATGATAAATAGGGATGTTTTTGAATAACAAATAACAGAATAAGAGCGCGATCTGAACAACTAAAAATTGAGAAATTATAAAATGATTATGTGAAATGAATAAATCCTTAGAGGAAATGTATGAAATAAAATATCAGTGTATTTGATAAATGTTATGAAAGCAAGCGGAAAAATATAATAATAATAAAAATTATATAAATGAAGATTAAGTTGAATTATACGAAAGTAATAGCTGTTGAGCTTTTGTAAGGAATAAAGACATGGTGTGAATACATGTTCTTAAAGTATAGCGATTATTGTCACGGGAGAGGAGTAATATGAAATTTTGAGATATAGATCAAATGATGATTTTGAATTTATCAGTTCTCTGGAAGACGCTAGGTCTTAAAGTAATGTATAGCGCATTGTCGCGCATTAAAGTAAATTGTCACGCTAGGAAGGCGTTGAATCTAAATATACTTGGTAAATTAATTGTGAGGGACAGTTGATTGCGGTAATTGATGATAAGTCCTCCATATAGTGATGTAGATCACGAGGCGTTGTATAAGGGTGCGAATTATTGTATTGATGAGCGCAGGTTAGACCGAGGTCGCCCTAAGCCGCTAATTTGTTGTAAAGTCCTCCAGTATGGGATTGGTTCCCGAGGCAGTTGAGAGAGTCGAACCCAGACTCGTATAGTTGTTGAAGCCCCTAAATATTGTTGTTGTATTGAATTATTCTTACCCATCAATGATGACACTTCCTAATTAATAAATGCCAAGGTTACGAAAGTGGTCTATGAACCTAAATAATGTAGTTTAAATGAATGAAAGAAACGCCAGGTCTGTTCAGAGAACTGTGTTTGAGAAATAGCTGTTTTAAAGCATGATTAGAGCGGTCCCGTGTGGGCGATACGGAGGGTCTCCCTCCCGGGAAATAAATCAAGTCGAGTGTCACGGTCCAACCCCTCGCTATTGAAAGTATGGTAGGTCAGGGGAACCGTCTATTTGAAGTAATAATAAACCATGAATGTTTAGAGTTGTTAATGACCCGGGATTCGAACCGAGGTTCTTGTAGATGAAAGTTACCGCTTGCGAGTTCAGATCGTTTGCTTTCTTATGAGATGATGGTCTTTTAAGGCAGATAATAATAAATATTAATCCCTAATGTAATGAGATATTGATGTAGGATTTCACGAGTTCAAAGAAGACAATTAGATTTCGGGAGTGATCATAATTTTTGACTTTGTTCAAGTAGTCTTCTATAACTCGGGAGTGCACAAGTATTTTTCCCGATCACTGTAGTGAATTTGTTAACTTGAGAGAGGTGGTAACATGAGAACATTGTGAAATGCCCAAAAATTTAAGTAAAGGAGTAACAATTACTTTAAATAAGATTATATATGGTTTTGATTATAAGAAACTCATAAAATAGATATTGAGATGTGTAAAGAATAACACAGTTTATATTGGAAGTATCGAGCCATTGAAGCTCGCGGTTGTTGTGAAGTTTAAAAGGGATACTTTATGGAAGTGAAAGGAATTATAAGTTTGTTGGTTTGAAGGAAACCATGTATTTTAATATAATATTTGTTTGATTTTATGTATTCCTTGTTCACTTTGAACAAGTTGGAAGGATTGGTCAGTAGTTTATTTGTTTTATTTGTCTGTAGCGCCATATATTTGGTAAATTAAATGTTTTATAATAGGAGTTGATTTTGTTTTTATTTTTGGAAGTGTATCCTCTATTTAATCCAAAATGTGTAAGTCACAGAGTGGGAGAACATACCAAAACCCCGAAAATCCCGATTTGAGCATTGCTGGCATACTGTGATTTGCATATTTCTTACTAAAAGGGCACATTAGTATGTCTTCAATAATGTCGGGAGTCCAGAGATCCGATGAAGCTTTGTGAGTATTTTGAATTCCAATTGCAATTTGTAAGTATTTTCAACCTAAACCGCTTTTTCAATCTAAATTGCCTTTTTTCTGGTGGGCATTTTGCAAGTATTTTCATTCTCAATTGCATTTTGTGGGTATCTTGAATCTAAATTACATTTTGTAAGTATTTTCAATCTAAATTGCATTTTGTAAGTATTGTCCATCCAAATGAGTAGTTTGAATCAACAGAACATTTTGTTAGAATTTCAATCTCAATTGCATTTTGTAAGCATTTCGAATTTCAATTGCGCTTTGTGATTATTTTGGATCTGAAAAGGGAGTTTTTTCAATCTGAATTGCATTGTGTATTATCAATTTCAATTGCATTTTGTAAGAATTTTGAACCTCAATTGTATTTTGTACGTATTTCCAATCTCATTTGCATTTTGTAAGTATTTTGAATATCAATTGCGGTTTGTAGGTATTTCGACTATACATTGCATTTTGCACGTATTCTGAACCTAACCTACATTTTGTGCGTATTTTTTCAATCTATTCCTTTTGTGAGTATTTTTGTTCTAAATTCCCTTTTGTAAGTATTACCGCTCTCTATTTTGTATTCTTTAATCTGTGTTAATGGGGGCAGATGACCTCGTATTTCCGCCACTTAAAACAACAATAACTATAACTACGGTACCTTTTATGTAATAAAAATATTTAAAAAATTACGATCCTTACAGTAGTGTAACATCTGACATAGAAGAAACAGCACGTGAAATTGTTGATACACCGATATTTATTACTATTATTGGCACAAATATTAATCTATTGTAAAAGGGAGTGTTTTACAGATATTGTAATTTATAATACGGAACTCATTTTATTAGATGATTTGTAGCTTCCACCAGCACTAGCCTAAATAAAGAATACGATATGGATCAACTAGATTAATAGACGCGACACCGCTCATAACCTTAAATTCCTTATTAACAGGTCCTCTTGATTCACAGACCAACACGTAATTCCATATGGATTCTGTTAAAATGAGTCATATTGATATGATAAATATCGTTTAAAATGATAATCTGGTAGCAAAATTATCCACCCCGTCCGTGATTCGAACCCGAGATCTCTAGATCCAGAGTCATAGGCGCTAACCCTACGGCTATTTCGACTACGCAAATATTGTGCACAAGATGGTGACTTATTTCCTTGTTCCAATAATACTGCATTACGGAATTGAGTTTCATTTATATTTTGCTTGTTTCGACAATGTTCCTGCGTGAAATTGAGTTTAAAATACCTGATGAATAGGCCCTCTTGTGAGTCAAGAGAATGTATTCAGCAATAGTTCATGAAGGCTTGCTCAATTCTCGTATAACCACAACGATTATAGTCTATTATATTGATGACTGCATTACCGTTATGTGGGTTAATATTTGAATAGCCATTGTGCAGAAACATAATACCGGCAATGCCGACTACTTTCAATGTTTGATGTTAAGGCATCTTACCATTTAAATACTGATACGAAGACTTGGAACATGTATCATGTGCTTTGTTTCAATCACCTTGACACCAGAGTTCGCATGAGCGTTTACCGTTCAGTAAGTTATGTCATATACATTCCACATGGCCGAGAGTACGTCATGGTATCAATTTCCGACAACACGCGCTCATTGTTTCTCTTACCACTGCCAGTTGGATCTTACCACTGCCAGCTGGATCGATCGATCGAGTTGGCAGTGCGTCTTACACTTCCGTTCGATCCACCACTGCCAGCTAGCACACTTCTGTTCGATCGAACGGAAGTGTGCCAGCTGGTGCCACCTCGATCGTTCCGATCCACTTCCGTCCCTCAAAATCACTCCCACGAAAATATCCAGCAACCGCGTGGAAAGATGTTACACATTTAAAAAATATATATATATATATATTGACTAGGCGGACTATTTGGTTAAAACCCTCATAATAGGAACATAGCTACGGTATTCACTCATTCCTATAAGTATACTGTATGTAGCGTATCGATGTTACGTAACGGTCTTTTCGCGTTGTTGATCAGACTTATCGTGGTGACGTGCATTGTGGGTGAATACTCACTCCTTTATATAATCCTCTGGATCAGCTAGAATGTGCGGTATTCAGCCTTGAGAATGTGACGTCACGTCTCGACAGGCCATCAATGCCTAAGTGTGTGTTACTAGTTCATATCCGGATGAAAGCAAAAGAAAACGGGACAAATGCACTGGCGAGCGGGCGGGCAGTGTATTAAGTGTGCCTCAGTCCCTTTCTAAACACACATTTTTAAGATTACATCCACGATATCCATGATCCCTTTATCTAACAAGCAAACCTTCTGTTCGGGGCAGAAAAAAAACGTGTAATTGTTTTTCTCTCATCATGCTTAGGATGTCAAAATATGTGCTCTCACAAATTTTGGCTACAGGTGCGATTGTTGTGGGAGATACATGGCAATGAATGAGGTGGGATATTATGAGTATGTTTGTAGGTTGTGAGTTGTTTGAACGGGAAACAACAGTATTATTGGAATAGGGTTAGTCAAAAATTCTTATGTTATAATATTCACCAAATCAATACTTATATATCACTTAATTGTCTATATTTTACAGACTATGTGTACATGTTTCGAAACTCATTCGTTTGTTCTTCAGCACATAAATAGAACTTATCCTAAGTAGACTTAACTAAGAAATGGATATACTTACTATAAGAATAAGAGTTAATTAAGAAAAACATTAAACATATTCCTTTGAAAATATCTTTGAAAAATCGTATTATAATCTTTTGAAAATGTAATATAGGTAATTACCGACAGTAGTGGCTACGCTGGCTAACGCAGCATTAGGTCATGGGGCCAAGCTCTCTGCTGACTCGGTAGACGCGTGGGTTCGAGCCCCACCGTCGGCCGTCCTTGATATGGTTTTCCGTGGTTTCCCATTTTCAACACCAGGCAAATGCTGGGACGGTACCTTCTGACAGGCCACGGCCGCTTCCTTCCACATCCTTGCCCAGTTTCATTCACCATCATTCATTTCATCTCTCATTAACTCCTCTCCTGAGGTTGGCGTCAGGAAGGGCATCCGGCCGTAAAAATCATCGCCACAAAGACTTCCATCGCATCTCATCCCCGACCCCGTTGGAAAACGGGAATAATAAGGGGTAGTCATACATACAATATAGGTAATTATAAGTGTAAACCTCTTCTTCAAAATAACTATTAAAAGTCTTCTTTCTTTTCTTCTATGAACAAATGTATTGTAGGTTATCAAGTGTGCCGCTGAATAGCAATACTAGTTTTCTTCTAAATAACTAGTAGAAGCTTTCTAATGTAGTTTCACAAAGTTAAAACATTTGGTAAATCTGTGTAGTCTCCGTTTTTTTATCCCTGTTGTTTTAGTCATGAATGTATTTGTATACTTTTGATTTGTTCGGATGTTATGTTCATATATTAATGTTTCAGATGTATATTTTTTATTTCTCTGTATTAAATATTCATGAAATGTGATTGATATTTCTTTGGTCTTTAATAACTGTCTTTATTTCTTTGTGACCGAGATGGATATCGTATGTAGACAAACCTTCAGGAACAGATAACCTATAATCCAACCAAGAGTAACAAGTCCTTATTCTATTATTATGGTCATTCTGTCATGATTATTAACTATGTTATAAAATATAGACAGTAAATTAAGTGTTTTTTAAGTATTGATTTGGCGAATATTATAACATAAGAGTTTTAATTATTCTATCAATACGAATTTACACAATTTGCTATTATGGCAAATATTTTCGCTTATAGGGTTAGTCTGGATCAAACAGTAGTCGCTAAAAGTGCGTAAAACATAACTTCTCTATACATCTAATTATTGCTGCCTCGAAAAATTCATTACACTGACCTCTCAAATTCTTGAAACAAAAAACTGTAGTATTATGAAAAAAAGGTGTGAGTTTCTTTCAGTTATTCCATCCATACTGAAGAGCGTGCTTAAAGTGCAGAGAAAGGAACTGCTGGAGGTGCACTCTGCTGCATGACATCACGCACTCACCATCTCCATATCGCATAACGCCAGACCCCAGGAGTAAACTCAGACTCGGTGCAGAGACTGCAATTTCAGGATGTTATTCCAATGCTGCAAGATATCAGGTGACTGGGACTCGTCGAAATCAGCGCTGTGTGAGAGCTTGCATATCAAGTTACTGTATGTTCACATTCGGAATAAGAGTCGACCTAAGGGCTGAAGTTCATACAATGTGTTGTCCGGTATTCTTTTTCTTCTAGGATTGTTCTGCCATTTTGGACGTCATACGACTCTAAAATGAGCAGGTTTCTTGCATTCAAAAATGGTAGGAAAGCTTCTTTAAAAGCGTAGAGAACAACTACTTTGTAATTTTTCCTGACTAACTCCATCGCACAATTAAATTGTCTGATTTGAACATCATTCCTGAATTTCGTTATTAAGTTACTATTGGTTCGTATGAAATCATAAATAATTTTGGCATTAGCGTTCCTGCTAAAAACAGTCACTAAGGTGAACCGGGTTCGATTCCCGGTCAATGCACGTGAGATTTTCGAAGTGAAATGCCATGTTCTGTGGTTCGGAAACGACGTAAAAAAAGAGGTCCCATGGCTCATGATCGCATGATTAACGGTCACGTAAAACTAAAAGCTTCCTTCCTTCCTAAAGGATCGGGTTCTGGCTGTTAGATAGTCAGCTCTGAGGCTGGTTGGATCCTCAAAAAGCAGCGCCATACCGTACTCTAGCGTATGTGGGTGGAAACCACAAAAACCCAAGGTAGCACTATGATGAGGCGTACTAGGCAAGGTGAGGAGTGAGGTAGTTTGCTAATACTTTCCTCACTGAGTGAGAACAATAGCGCTGACCCTATGAGTAGAACCTTTCACAGCATCCACAGGCACTGCCAAACGTCAAGTCCCGAGGAAAATATCCCTCCGCGCATCTCCTCTCTATCTGTCCCTTCTTGTGTTTCCGGCATTGATTGTCATCTCTCAACCTACTATATACATTTAAAATCATTTCTTTTCTACCTTTTACTCAACTTCTCTCCACTTTTATTACCTTTGAATTATTTTATTGGTGATTCAAGCTTAAAAACTGCAGTTTGAACACGTTGTGTATTTGAGGAAACCATGTTGAACCTTGTGAAATCGTAGTAGTGTTGTCAACCTTTGAGTCTGATTCGCCATAAAATTGAATTACTCGGGTGCTCTTTTGCCGCTCAAACAAGGTTTATACACACACACAACAAAATGTAATATAATATTGAATTCGTCCTGAATGACTCTGCCTATCGTTCCAAATACCACTGAAAACTATATTCACACACACAATTCATTGCACGTAAAGCAAAGATGGAAAAGCTCCCAGTTAACCTGAAAATGAAAAAAATATGAATAGATTTTTACAAAGGAAATTCTGAAAAGTAATCTATCCAGCTTATGGAAACATAGCAACATGTGTTGGAAAATCTTGTACGCCAAAAACAAGCCGAAAATGTGGGAACTATTTCCTAGCGCGTTAGCCTCTTCACAGACCAGAACATCAAAGGCACCGCTTAGGTCTTGGGGTGGCTAGAGGTTACAGCTGTGCCCTGATTGTCATTACTCAGCACCACCCATACCTCAGTAGCTTCCGTATAATCACCGCCTTGAATGACACTAAGACATCGGTGAAAAGCCACACTTAGTTCCATCCTGTGTCAACCAACAATGAAGATGTACTACATTCAGCAAGGGATGGTAAGCAGGTGACAATCACAATAATAAGATATTGTTTTTTATTTTAGTTATATGTTTTTAGGCCCTCTGAATATACAAGCATGTTGGTAACATGCTGAGCTTCTATGCACAAGATCGCGGGTTCAAACCCGGCCGAAGTCGTCGGATTTTTTAAGAACGTTAAAAATCCCTCAGTATGCCTTCCTTCGGAGGGGAAGTAAAGCTGGTGGCCCCATGTCATAGATGTATGGCATGTTAAAGAACTTTCCACTAATTACACCTGTGTGAAGCTAAATTATATAGGTCAAACATTTAACTAACGTTCTTAGGTTCCTACGTTCGTCATCAGGAGCCGACTGCGGTGGCATCTGGTAACTAAGTTCTGAACTAGTTGGTCGTTGACAGTGGCGTTTGGCGGCAAAAGTAGTAACTACTTGAAAAAATTCAATGTCTGCAGGCCTTACTTGAATTAAAACAGATACACACACTAATACAGCCATCACAATTAACACCGGTTATCAGACAGTTTCTACACACACCCAAAGTACACGGGGCTACATGACCGCGTTGTCGCTGCCCCTAAACTGAGGAACCAACCGACCAATGCCAATGGCCTGGCCATGTTGAAACACCGGAACTCATGAGAACTCCGCAGTTAAGCAGCATTGGGCTTGGTTGGAACTTGGATGGTATGCCCGTTCTAGGTACTGCGCGCTGTTGGCAAAAGTAAGGAGGAGCGGAAAGGCCCTGGCCACCCTACCGCACGTAAACTCCGGCTGGGGGTAACCTCATCGGAGGCTCAGACCTGCCTTCGGGCAGAATATCAATTAAATTACATTTTGTTCTCCGTATGCCTGTTCACAGACTAGCCTACTGTCAAATCTCTTGCTTTTCTCCAGATAAGACGACACGATTTATTTCACCTGCCGGTGTGTATCCCTAGTAACTGTGTGCTGTTCTATACCAATCTTTTTAGGTCATTTAAAGTGAATCTTTATTTCATTCCTCCCTTTCATTGGTAGTCAACCCGTCCTCCGCCTACTGTTGTACCTAACCTACCGCAATACTCGTTATTGATTGCGAATGAAATAGACAGGGGAATGCCCTACATTGCATGATCATGGAGGTCCACTTCATGTTTTATGTCAAGAGGTGGTCAATGGAAAGCTTACGCCGTATAAGGCGAGTAACAGCGGTCAAATTATATTTGATTTGATTTGATTTGATTTGATTTGATTTGATTTACACTACCTCACACTATAGTGGCCAGTGTACAGTAGGTGGCATCACCGAGATCCTGGGTTCAATTCAGTTTCCCCACCTTCGCCAGGAATGTCAGGGCTTTAGGTTAGAGAAGCAAAGTAGGCATTTGAGGCACTGTGCACACTGAAGAAACTGGTTTCATGAAACTCGTTTCATTGTTCAGTGCACGAATAGGAAACCATTGTATCATGTCTTATGTCGAAGATGTGTTCATTTTCTGGTGCTGGATGTGAAAGAAAAGCAAGTAGTTCTCTGAAGAACTAAACAGCCTATTTTCATATATCCTACTTATGTTAATTGCCTCTATCAACATACAACATTTCAGTTTTATTGCTGCAATATATTAGTAGATATTGAGAACCGTCTACATATTTCGGATGGTCGCCAAGTTGGATTTTTATACATGTAGGCCATAGAGTTATGTACAGATGAGTATTGCGTAGGTTCATTATCCAAACGTTGACTTCGATCGCTTGATTAAGACACAAGTAATTAAACCTTAATTTTAAAATTTATCACAGCCGCGATCTTGGGGTTATGTAAACAATTGCACTAAATTAGATGCCAGTGCATTACAATGTGTATAGACATTTGCTGTACCATATTTCACTGCGCTCGGATTGTTAAATCACGAGAAGAGTCTATTTAAATGTTTAAAATTCGCTTGCCCTCCAGGTTCGATTTGTACTTAACAGGATTTTGTAAGTCACATAGATGAACTTCTAGTAATGCTCTTTATCACCGTACAAAATTTCAGGGTGATATCAGTAGCAGTTTCGGAGATATAGAATGCCAGTGAAATATTTCGCACAGCCGCCATGTGGGATTGGTGAGACGTAATACAATTTGAAGGGCATGGTTGGGGTTGACGATATAGTACTATGACCTTACCGAATTTCATTGAAATCGCTCCAGTCATTAAGATTTTATTAGGGGAGGGCACACACACACACGGACAAAAGTTGATCTCATAAGCCTATTTTGTCATAATAAGAGAAGGAAGTATTGGGTTCACCCATTAAATCTGGATCGACAAACCACTTGCTATGTTGTAGCTCCTGAAATCAGGAGATAATGGAAAACAAAGAAAGCATCGCAGAAGCACTAGTCATAAGCGCTTCTTATTGGGCTTAAATCACTAATAATATTAATTTATGAGTATGTATCATCAATAGAAATTTTAAATCACACTTTTGTTAACAAGTCTGTTTTTTTTGAATACGTTTTTAATGAAAATTAATATAAAATCAACTTTGCTCATAATTATATTACATTTTAATTTTGGTTTTAGAAAATAATTACTGAAAATGACCACAATGTGGCTAAAACTTGGATAACTTATTATTACTATTTCAACATTATAGACTAAGGTGTACAAACTTAATAAATAGTAATAGTATTTCAATTACATATTTAATGAAACCAAATGAAACAACACAAGTAACCTAGTGTGCACCTTCCTATATGTTTAAATCAGATGGTTTCATAAAACCAAAGTTTCACCTTTCATAAAACTAGTTTCAGTTTTAGGTCTTTGGGATACAATTCTTTAATTTTTTATTTTTTATGTTTCCGACACTTGCCTATGAAATGTTCTTATCTGTATAATGTACGATCTTATTCAATTTTATGTTTTGCATTTTGTTGAATCGCAAGGATGGGCATAAATCCAATAAAAGTACGTTTCTGATGGTGAATATTTATAATAGACTAATTATAATAATTTTTCCGCCTTTCAAAAATCACTTACCACTGCCAGGAGCGAACGTGCAAGCTTGGGGTTAGTAGACCGACACGTTAACCACTCACCCACCGTGGTAAGCGTGAATATTTATGAAGCCATGAGAAGGTACCTCGAATCACTGCATTTAGCCGTGATAGGATTGTTTATCTGTCACCGTATACAAGTAGAAAACCTTAGGCTATACCTCACATCATTAAGATTAGAATGTTAAAGTGACGTGCTGTATGTCTCCGATGATAGCACGAAAATTTTGACCACCAACCAATTTCAAATAATTATGAAATTTCTCAGCCTATAAGGGTGATTTGTTTTTATTTTCTGATAATCCATGAGAGTAAGGAAAATAAGAAATACAGCAAATGTTTACTTTTACAGTCAATTTATTATACGTTATATTTGTAGTTTTCTAAAAGAAAAAGTGAGATTCGACTGTAATCATCATCACCATACCCGTATATAAAACGCTAAGGTGTATGTTTCGTAAAACTCAAGCTCTTAATCCAGAGGAAGTTAGAAGGTGCGGTTTGTGCCAAAAACTTTCAAATCTTCTCAATAGTACAGGAAACGCATTTCATTTCTTGAAACGTCGACGGAAATATTTTTTTTTCCATTACAAAAGTATGTTCAAACAAATAAACAAGATAATAGCCCCTGGCAGAAATGTGTCGCGTCCAGCCCGCATAACCGTAGAGCTGGACGGGTGGTCTATACACATGGGGCGAACACAAGTAACCGATTGTGCATTCAAAAGAAACAGAACTACCCACAATAATAACGAATTGCACTCTGATATCATAAATATGAACAATTTGTTTTAAAATAAGCAAATAAACAAGAAGCCCGCATAACAGTAATGCTGGGCGGGTGGTTTATACGGATGCGAGATTTCTTGCACAGGTCCCCTAGTATTTTTAGCCTACTTTTCACATTTTGCAAAAATGAGGAAAAAGTAGTCTTATGAGATCGATCCGGGAAAATGTGTGTCTGTCTGTCTGTCCTTCTGTCTGTCTGTCTGTCTGTCTGGCTGTGTGTCTGTCCCCCCCCCCCTATCAACTCCTAAACGGCTTCAGCAATCGAAATAAAATTTGGTAGGAGTAAAGATCTATACCTGAATATCTCACGGCCATATTTGAAAATGATGTCAGTGCTACCAACTGCTGAAAAATCGCAATTGAAATTTCAGCTCCATGTTGGATATCTTGGAAGGTATGAATGGGAGCTATTTCAAAATCGGCACACATATAGATAATAATATTGCAGTTTAATTTCCAGAAGGCCATACATGGCAGTGTTGCCAAAATGATTATAAGCCTACTGATAGGTCCAATATTTAAATGCATATAACTTCTACACTATAAATTGGAATTCAACTAAATTTCGTATGTTGTATGTGTACATAACCAGATATGACTGAACGTATTCTTATGAACCACCAGTGCTGCCAACTGTTAAAAAATGCTCTTAATTTATTTTATCCAAATACCAATATATATGAGAAAGTATGCAAGCCGACAGCTTTAAACTATGCACACGTATAGTACATGACAGTCTATATTAATTTGGAGTAACTTATATACGTCAGTGCTACCAACATGATTCTAAGCCTGCTGAGAGGTCCAATTTTAAATACATGTAACTTCCATACTATCATTTGGATTTCAACCAAATTTCGTATGTGCTATGTGTACCATAACAGCTATGACTATGCGTTTTCTTAAGAGCAACCAGGGCTGCCAACTGTTAATAAATGCTGTCTCTATTTTTGTTACCCTAATATCAATATATCAGAAAGAATGCAAGCCAATAGCTCTAAACTTTGCACACGTATAGTACCTGGTATTCTAGATTACTTTGGTGTAACTAATATACGTTAGTGCTGCCAACATGATTCTAAGCCTGCTGATAGGTCCAATTTTTAAATGCATGTAACTTCTATACTAACTAATGGATTTCATTCAAAATTGGCACAACAATAGATCATATTATTTCAGATTATTTCTGACCAATACATGCATGACACTGTTGCCAACATGATTTTACGCGCGCTGTTAGATCCAATGTTTAACTGCATGTAACGTCCATGCTATTCATTGGACTCCAACCAAATTTTGTATTTTGTACCTTAAGAGACGGAACTAAGAATATATTCAGTCACCAGGGCTGCCAACTGTAGTGCTCTACTAGGCTACATTATGCCAGGTATACAGTATTTCGAACTAATTAGAAATTTCGATATTGCTAACTTAATTTCGTAATTATTCTAGATAGATCCATATCGATTAATCATTGGCATGAATCTTAAATTTTAAGAAAAGTAGTCTCTTTAGTTCGTCACGGAACTTCTTGTTTAGTAATCATTTAAAATCAAAGGTGGATTTTGGCGCAAAAATTTTAGCCATTAGAGCAAATATTTAACTCGGGTAACGTTATGGTCACTCCTGAATAGGTCATAAAAAAGAAGTCTAGAATTTGCCAGCTGAAATATGTATGAGATGCAGCACTCCATGATAAGTTAATTTTATATGCAGACTGTTTTGGAAATGCTTTCCTGCCATATTCTGTATCATTTGTTAGTTATTAGTTAGTTATTGTTTTAAAAGGGGGTGGAACTACGAGTATCATTTGAAGGGAGATAATTGCCATGGTTAAACCCCAGAAGTTAAGGTTACGGTACCGTGATAAAAAGTCAGCCGTGCTTGTCATAAACTGAGTGTGGAACTGGCGTAACTTCCTCATTGGTCACCAACTGGGAACACATCGTTAGTACTGCACTGCCCAACTCATTTGTCTTCTTATTATCAGTGCCTTTTCAGTTCTGTGCAGGTTATGAAATAGTGGGACTTAAATCTATATTAACCCTCTTTTAGGCGCGCGATATATTGTAACGTCTTTAGGACCGTTTTCCACAACTCTTTACTAACGATTAGTTAGTTAACTCTCAGTTAACTCAAATACAAGAGTAATTATTTATTATTATAAAGGTGCGCCCAAATGGGCATTTCATACAATTCATTATTTTTCTTCACTATAAAAGTGAACAGGTTAACAAAACAAATTTTTTATACAATTGTAAAACTTAAAGTTCAACCAGCCTGGTTTACACAGACATTAAAGGATCTTAAGGAAGCCGACATTGACATTACAGATACATACAATAGGAATTTATTTCGGGACAGAATTCAACAAGTGATCTTCCGGGGGGAACAAGAAAGACAACGAAAGCAGCCACGGAACATTGAACAGCTCCGAAAGCAGAGATCAGAGAGGATGAAGCGAATGTGGGCAGAGAGAAGGAAGACATGTGGCAAGATTTGAAGTACAGTATTGATTTTACGTGCTCTGTAATAGTGCTATTCGATTAAATAAATAATAATATTAATAAAAGTAAAAGTAAAGGGATTTCGTTCTGTTCTTGCAGGTCGTAAAGTGATACTGTTCACATTTCTTATTGCATAGTGTACAAAAGCACTGATCGTTGGCCCGATGAAATTTTTTGTTCGCACACAGTTTATGGGGAAAACAATGTATTGCCAGTCTTATGACAGCATGTCTTTGTGTCTGGTTGGTTCTGGTCCAGTCTCTGTTGAGCTTTGCATCCGTCCCCAAGAAGTTGATGTCGATGTCCTCTGATATTCGTTTTCGCGCTGCTATGAATTCGTTATACGGTCCAGTAGATAGTAGTTGGAGCCCATTAACGACAAACACGGAGGGGTTTCGCAAGAATATTGAAAGGAGTTCCACGCCACAGGACGGTCATCAGCCCACACAACTTATCCAAGTAATTCGCTCGAACGATTATAAACCGCAGAAGTACACGGAGAATTCAGGGGTGACACCTAAAGCCTTTATTAAAGAAATTGAAGATCATTACAATGACACTGGGGTACCTGAAGCGCGTAGGTTAAGGATGATGGAGAGATTTTTATCAGGAAATGTCCTTACTTGGTTTTTAAGCTTCAAATATACATTTGGAACTATGGCAGATTTTAAAGCGCGTTTCTGCGCAAATACTGGTTTCCGGCATTGCAACAGAGTTTAAGAATGGAGCTTTACTCTAGAAAATACCAAACTACCCAGCAAACGAAATACTCAGATTTCTTTAACATGCAAATGCTAAAATTTCGCGACCTTGATTACCCTTTAAATGAAGCGGATCTGGTGATGACTATAGCGCGGCAATTACCAGTCAACGTGCAACAAGTACTAGTCGCAGCGAACGTTAGTACGGCCTTACATGCAGAACAGATATTACGCCAGATAGATGAGACTACATCTCATAATCATTATAGAGGAGGAAGACAACTGGAGTAAGTAAATACGACAGAGGTCATAAAACCAAAACAGGCGAACACTAAAACGCAGGGTACAAATACAAACACATCCACACCTAGGCGAAACCAGGAAGAGGTAGAAAACAGACCGTACCATCGTAACGAGAATAACTATAACAATAGGTCATATCAAGGCAAAAATAGATATCAACAGAGAGGGTATCAACAATGGCGTGAAAATCGAAGAAATGAGGGGCCTTATGGAAGATACGGTGATTACAATAGGAATCAAAGATGGAAAGGAAGGTGAGATCAAAATCAAGGAGAGGCACGTAATTATCGAAATGACTGGGATGATAGGCACGCTCAATCACAAAATTACCTAGAGGAATTACACGCTAGTCAAGGTGGAGAGCAAGGACGATGGGAAAAAGCCATTGGGAACATGAAGAATCCAGACACACATACTGAGGAAGCTGGAAGTCTACTGAGACAAGAGGAATGTCAGGGGCGTGGGCGACAAAAGGATGATGGGAGTCGCAGCGGAGAAAAAAAATGCTAAATTTGGATAAAGGAGACAGTCTACAAACGCAACAGTCGGAAGTTGAAGATGGATGGATAGTAGCGAACATACAAGAGTGGATTGCCTTGCCAGAAGATTGCCTGGAGGAGACGGTGAAACCACGGAACGATGAAATTAGGCAGTTACCCATTATTTACGCGAGGATTGGTGGAATTAATATAAGATGTTTATTGGATACGGGGTCGCAGATCAGTCTGGTATCGGAGGCCTTGGTTCGAGAGTTGGGACGGAGTCAGAATATTCCTGTGATTCCCGTACCACAACTCAAAGTGAGGGGTGTTATTCCTGAACGCACCGTCACTTGTACACGTCAGGCATACTTAGAGCTGAACATATTGGAACACACTTTTGGGCAAACATTCATTATCATGGCAAAGATGAATTTCAATATAATTCTTGGTGCAAATTTCATTTATGACTATCAAGCAATGATAGATTTGCACAAGAACACAGTCAGTTTTAGAGAGTATGATCAACTGAAGAACGTGGGATTGCATACGGATGAAATCACCACCGGAAGAGATGTAAATTCTTGGGCATTGGAAGCAATATCGGAAGAGACGGAAGAGGAGATACGAAAGGCAGAAGATAACATCATAGAAGGAGCTGTTGTGGAACTAGATGAGGAGAGTGAATCCCAGGAGATATGGTCTTTATTAACAGAAGGAGATGACAGTGATGCACAATTTGAAGAGTTACTACAGGAGCGGCTCAATGACATTCAACTTGGGGGTGAACATAGAAAACAATTGGAAGAGATTTTAAGGAAGCACAAAGCAGTATTCGATACAGTACCTGGGAAAATATTAAATTTCAAATATTCAATGCAAGTCGTGGATTGGTCACCTTTCAAAAGTAGATTGTACCCAATTCCGGAAAAATATCGTGGTCAAGTCAAGGTCATTATAGATGAGATGTTACAAGCTCGAGTGATAAGGAAGACACCTACACCTTATCTAAATGCGATTTTGGCAGTCACAAAACCAAATGGATCTATTAGACTTTGTTTAGATGCCAGAAATCTCAACATGAGACTCATTTTTCCTGAGTATGACAGAGCGCCAATTATCAGAGACGTACTAAAAGGCTTTAAGAACAAGAGCATTTATTCATCAGTTGATTTGACGTCCAGTTTCCACCATCTTGAATTGGATGAGAAGTCACAGCTTCTAACTGACTTCTTATTCGATAACCAAACGTTCTGCTTCGTCCGAATGCCTTTCGGAGTCAAAACAGCGGGCTGTGCTTTAATCCGAGCCCTGGATCGGAATCTAACCGAGGAAGTTAAGGAGATGACGGTGCGCTACATTGATGACATTCTGCTGGCATCCGACAACATTGAAATTCACATGGAAAATATAGATAAAGTATTAGGCAACCTTAATGCATCAAATTTCAAAGTAAACCTGAAGAAATCGCATTTCTTCAAGAGCGAGATCTTATATTTGGGTCACATCGTTGACAAGGAGGGAGTGAAGCCAAACCCAGCTAAGATCGAAGCGATAAAGAATTTCCCTACACCAACGAGAGTCAAGCACATTCGGGCTTTCTTAGGCGTAACGGGATTCTTTAAGGAAAACTGTCCAGGTTACACGGAGACTGTAGCTCCAATGCAGGAAATGCTAAAAAAGAATAATAAATGGTTGTGGAATGCGGAATGCGAGAAGGCGTTCCAAGCAACAAAACAGCTACTGGAAAACTGCATTAAGTTAGGATATCCATATTTCAAGCACAAATTTATAATCCAAGCGGATGCTTCACTAATTGGTATAGGTGCCATGCTCTACCAAGAAGATCCAGCTAACCTGCAACATAAAACATATTTGGCATTTGTCAGCCGAAAATTGCGTAAGCACGAGCGCAATTATACTGTAACGGAACTAGATCTGTTGGCCATTCTTCATGCGCTACAACAATGGAAACGAATAATTTATGGATACCCCATTGTTGTCAGGACTGATCACGAAGCACTAACATTCTTGTTTAAGACGTCGATGGCAAGCGAACGTGTGACACGTTGGTCTATATATATTCAGCAGTTTAGCATTGAGATCGAACATTGTCCAGGGAAGATGAACGTGGTTCCGGATGCACTCAGCAGGAACCCAGAGCCTGTTGTTGAAGAAACAGCGATGGTACAACACTTGGAGTTAACACCGAAGGACCGGGAATTCTTGGAGGAGTTACGTGAGATACAGCGAGAACAGGAAGCGGAACCATGGATGATGCTATTAATTCAATATTTTAGAAAGCAGCTACTTACAGGAACACCTGCATTTCGAGAAGCGAAAGCCAAAGAAGGAAGATATGTTTATGTCAACAATTTGCTGCACAAATGGGTAGATAATGACCACACCAAGTTACGCATACTTGTACCTGCATCTTTACAGCGAGGATTGACATGGCATACTCACGAAAGTTACGGACACGTCGGAGTAGACAAATGCGAAGCGACAATAGGAGAGACATTTACATGGCCACGTATGAGAACAACTATATGTGACGTCATTACGACTTGTGATCTTTGTCAGAGGACAAAGCCCAATAACTATTTAATGAGGCAGTATCTTAGACCATTGCTACCTCAGAAACCCTGCGAGCTAGTGGCCCTGGACTGTTTCGGTCCAATCCCGAAAGATAGGCGAGGTTGCCGTCACTTGCTAGTGTGCATTGATGTGTTTTCTAAGTTTGTCGTATTATGCCCCATTCAGAAAACTACATCGAAACAGGTACTCAGTCGTATTCGAAATAGAGTTATTCCAATCCTTGGAAAACCAGAATTTATATTGTCAGACCATGGCAGCTATTTTACAAGCGCCGAATTCAAGAAAGGTATGGAGGACATGGGTATAAAACACGTTTTAAGCAGTATCCGACATGCCCAAGCTAATCCAAGTGAGAGAGCAATAAAATGTGTGACATCATACTTGAGAATCTTCATTCCCAAAGAACATCATAAGTGGGTGGATAAAATTAAGGATGTAGAGACATGTATGAATTCTACCAGGCACGAGTCAACAGGACAGATCCCTATGGTCTTACACAAAAACGAGTATCCAGTGAGAACGTGGAAAAGCATCATTAACTGCCCACAAGATCCCATGATAGCACCTGACCTGCGAATAGAGAGAACGAGAGCCTACATGAGAAAACAAGCAGATCGCAGATTACGGCGAGTGAGAAATAAGAGATTTCACCTTGATCTAGAAATCAATCAGCTCGTTTTGGTGAAACGACCCGCTACATCTGATAAAGAGAGGAAGATCTTCGGCAAATTCTGTGAAAAGTTCGTAGGACCCTATTCTATTGTAAGAAACCTAGGAAATAATGCATACAGAGTGAAAGAGTTAAGCACAGGAACAATGTCGGTCTACAATGCAGCCAATTTTAAAAACGTATCGAAGAAGTGAACCATGGGAGCGCCGAAATAATGATGCAGTTTAAATATATGGACGTCCTATATCAACCAAGTGGACGGGGGGCAGTTGAGTACGGCACGTGAAGGAGGAAGTGGAGATGGTGTTGACAAACATTAACGAGACGGGCAGAGTGTTGCCTAAGGCATCAGCGCGTCACGCAAGCAGCTGAAAGGGTGAGGTCCAAGCAGGAAATAAAACGATTAAATGTCATTCAAGACAGGAGCGGCTAGACCAAGTAATAGAAAAGGGGTGACTCTGAAATAAAACAAATTGGCCTTCGGAAGTCTTTTAAAAATTATCGACTTTATCCTAAGTTCGAAATTTTGTGAGTGAAGGAGTTGTGAACCCTTTATCCTCTGATGGATAAATGTTTCGATGTTTTATTTCTACAATTAATTAATATTTCCACCAGCGTCATGAAATAGCCAGACGAAGATGAGGAAACTTCAAGCATTTGTTGGAGACAGTTGGGACATACCTGCAGCAGTTTGACAAAAGGCTAAATACTTAAGGATTGTGAAAAGAAAGAGCCTAGCAATGTTTCAGAAGGACAGGTGGTGGCTACCTCAAAATAGAAGGGACGCGTGGTGAGACACGCTTATGGCATGTTCATTGTACTATTCGCGCCTAGAAAAAATATAATGCAGTAACGTGAGTGGCTGATGGTACTACTGGACACTCCTACGAGGCCGAGGTCTGATAAAAACCGCGAAGTTAACGAAAAAGGGGAACCAATGAGAGATGAATGCTTACTAACGCGCCAAGTCTAGCTTGGGCACGCGATAGCTAGCATTAACGCGGGAGATCGGCTAGACAACATCTCTACGATCGATTCTAGAATTAATGGGCATATTCTTGACCTGCGCAATTTTACGAGTTCAGTGATATTTGTTTCATTCCTGTACCACTATTACTTTGAGAAATTTTTATATAATTTCCCCCCCCCCTATCGATACCTAGGGCCAGTTCATTTATAAGTGGCGTGAAGAGCCAAGAAAATTATTACATTTTGTGTGTCGGAAGACACCGGTTATTATTACATTTTGTGTGTCGGAAGACACAGGTTATTACTACATTGTGTGTGTCGGGAGACACAGGTTATTATTGCATTGTGTGTGTCGGGAGACACAGGTTATTACTACATTTTTTGTGTCGAAAGACACAGGTTACCATTACATTTTGTGTGTCGGAAGACACAGGTTATTATTACAGTTGCGCGTTTGAGGACGTAGGCACTTGTACTTTGCGTGTCATGAGGACACAGATTTTTATTAATACAAATGTGTTGTAAATTCAGTGTGATAGATAGTCACAGTACTATTTTGTAGGGACAGTATCATCGACAATTCGCCAACAGACTGTTCTGGGGAAATAAGTACCTAAAACGGTGAATTTAGTAGACAGATATCGAGTGTGTAATAATCTATAACTTTTTGCATCAGCATGAGAGATGACATCGCTTATCCTGGAAGAAGTTTGGAACTGTCAACACTCCGTCGAGATGTTTGAGATGAGCTAAGCAGCATTAAGTAGGGAGATGGCTGCAGATGTTCGCTGACGGGATTGGCCGAGGATGAGTACTGAATAATATTCTTATTATCTGACAAATTAACTTATGGTATATGGGACATATTTTGTTTGTAAATATCTTGCTTGCGTTGATTAACGTAGTGTATTTAGTTTTGGTCTGACACACCTTTTGCATGGAAACAGCTCGCACAATTTTTCATAGTCGTAAGTTCTTGTTTGTTTGATTTAACTAACGTGGCTATGTGGACAACCGTGTTTGCATATGTTTACGCAATGTGGTTAAGAAACGTCTCTCGGAGATATATTGTGTTTCAGAAGTAGGACTGAATTAATATAATCATACAGTAGATTGGAGGGTATATTAATCTTTGTAATGTTTATTATTGATCAGATTCAGTGAGTTTATTGCCGTTGGAGCAATGTGAGTTGTGGCGAAGAGCAGTCAGCTCTCTCGTAGGTTTTAATATTCTTAAATAGATTGTGAGCATCTGATTCAACCGACCTGTGTGAAAAGTGTTATGTCATTCCCAGCAGTGTGTGTGTGTGTGTATTTTATTGGTCATTACAAGCGGGAATTTCAGCGTAGACTGATTTCTGTCAGCTTGGTGCCAAGTCCATATCGTTACCTTGCGAGGACATATGTGGCTATATCGATTAATGTCTTACCATATGTTTATGTGGTTGAGATTTGTTGCTGTTGATTCTACGAGATAACGGGACAGTTGGTCAAGTTATTTTTACACACTGGAGCTGGACGATGACAAGAGTTGAGGAAGGGGGGAAGCTGTTTTCACAAGGCGGGCTGAAAAGATTGCATCGAGGTCATTAGTGGAATATTTGTTGGCTCCGTAATAATACTTGAAATACAGAATAAGAACTGATCGATGATAAAAATTGTTTAAATAAATGGGAGTTGCCTACGAATCACTATAATCTCCGAAGCATTAGCTTAACGTGCATTTTTGTTCATATAAGGTAATCTCAGCCGGTGAGGCTTTTGTTGTTGTTGGTTTCATTCCATGTTATGTTCCGTATCAGTGACCCGTGCAGTCACGTGCGATGCTGTCTTTTCCTTGTTTGTGTATTGAGCAATTGGCCGTGTTGGCAGCTCATTTTTCAGATGCGTCATTGCACTGAAGGAGGGTCTCGAGGGAGATTCCTGTAAATATTAGATTTTAGACTGTGTGTCAGCATTAATTTTAAGGGTTTTTATTAGTGTTGTGTCCTATATCCGTAAACGTTGATTTACGAGATGAATGTTCGTAAGCATCGTGGCTGTTACCCGCTGTAAACGAACAGTCATCCAAGTACTCATTCCTCGTAGTTAGTCATTACGCGTACATAAAATCCCAATGCAAGTTAGTGGAACTTGGATCCACATTTTTATGAGGGGGAGATCCGTCTGACTCCTCAACCTTGATAGATATTTCTGTCATGGGAAGATTCAGGGAGGAATATTATTATTGTTGTTGTCTATATTCATTTTTTTTGCACAAATAGTCATTAAATTACGTTATTATTTTACGTCTTGTCACTTCCTTTCTTAATTATAGTTTTAATCCTATAACCCTTCCCTCAGTAGAGCATGTTGTTTGGCGAACGTAAACATCACACTATGAACTGAGCGCGACCCCTTGATCAAGATTCTTGCATATAAACACTGCGATACTGAAGGGTTCACAACGTATGACATGCGTGTCGTGATTTTTTCGCCTTTCAAATATCACTTACCATGGCCAGGAGCGAACCTGCAAGCTCGGGGTTGAGAGTCAGACATGATAACTACCTACCCACCGTGCCAAGCAATGTACAAAAAGAATTACACTTTGTGTCAGCGAAATGTCATCACTCATGAAACCACGCGTCAGATAGTGCAACTATCCCTTTTTAGCCTATTTTCATTATGTGAAATAGAGGCTTTTGAGATCACCTTTTGTCCGTGAATGTATGTGTTTCCCCCTAATAAAATCTAAACGGCTGCAAAGATTTTAATGAAACTTGATAAGGATATACTACTAGCTCTTCCACTCTCGAGCGTACTTTTTAAATTTTAATACGTTTCACCAATCCAACATGGTGGCCACGCGAAATATTCCTCCGGCATTCTATAAATCAAAAACTGTTACTGATATCACTCTGAAAATGTGTATGGTGATAGAGAATACTAAGGTAAGTTCATGTATGCAACTTTCAAAAAGCTGTTAAGTATAAAACCAACATGGCGTCCAAACGTCTTTAAAATATTAAAATGGAGTTTTCTCGCGATATAATCTTCCGAGCGCAGTGACACTTGGTACTGTAAATGTTTATACAGAATTTAATCTACCGGCATCTAATTGTATTCAATTCCTTTCATAAACTCAAGATGGCGGCTGTGTATAATTTTATAATATGGCTTATCATTTTTGAATCGTAATCATGCGATCGATGCGAACGTTTGTATAATGAACCAACGCAATAATTTTCATCTACTGGTTCATAATATATAGCACACATATAGAACAGTCCTACATGGCGATCCTTTTAATAGGCGGAAGAGATTTTATTGGAGGAAAACAATAGGATAATGAAAATAGGGTACTGTATATAGGCCTAGTTCTTCACGGAACTACTTGTTACATCATCTGCCGGCTTTTCATGAAGTGCCTACGATGTTCATGAAATGATGGATTTCATTATCTGATTACTTTGGAGTAACCCTTGATAGAGCTCTTTCATTCAAAACCCACTGTAAGAATAACAAAATGAAAATCTCCACTCGAAACAATCCGATTCGCAAACTAGTAGGGACACAATGGGCCTCACATCCAGAGACTGTTCGCACTTCTGCAATGGCATTGTGCTTTTCTACTGCTGAATTTGCTTCCCCAGTTTGGTACAGGTCATCTCATGCCAGACAGGTAGATACAGCTCTGAACGAAACCTGTAGGTTGATAACAGGTTGCTTAAAACCTACCCCAACAGATAAGCTCTACTACCTGGCTGGAATAGCACCACCTTGTGTACGCAGAGAGGTGGCTGCCAACAGGGAGAGGCTGAGTGGAAGAAAACGGCGCCCACCCACTGCATGGATATAATCCTCCTCAGCAACGGCTGAAGACCCGAAAGAGCTTCCTGAGGACATCTGAGATGCTTACCATCTCACCGGAGAAGACAAGGCTGGATATATGGAAGAAGTCGACCCCTCATCCCTGCGGATGGATGCCAGTAGCTGAAGAACTACCACCCGGACACAACGAAAGCTGGTTGGTGTGGAAATCCCTAAACAGGTTACGATCAGGAGTTGGAAGATCCCGTGACAATTTGAGGAGTACATGTGACATGTCTTGCGAATGTGGACAAGAACAAACCACAAGACACATGCTTCATTGCCCTCTGTGCCCTTCATCTTGTGCAGAGGAAGATCTAATGTTAACCACTCCGAGCGCCTTGGATGTTGCTCAGTATTGGGCTCGTGTTATATAATTAGACAGTTTACCCTTATATGTAGCCTATAGCAACTGTAAATTTGTATGTTTCCGACACGAGAAATAAATAATCTGATTACGACATAAATAGTAGGTTGGCTCAGGCAAGGAAAGCATTCCCACAGAAAATGAATCTGTTGACATCGAATATAGATTTAGGTATTAGGAAGTCATTTTTGAAAGTCTCTGCCTGGAGCGTGAAACTTGGACTTATTGGTGCAGCAGAAAAGAGAATTGAAGCGTTTGAAATGTGATGTTACAGGAGAATGATGATCAGATGGGTAGATAGAGTTACACATGAAGAGGTATTAAGACGAGTGGGAGAGGAGAGATGTTTGTGGCGACTGCTAATGAAGAGAAGAGATAGGTTGGTATGACACATATTAAGACACCCAGGAATAGCAAGCTTAGTTATGGAAGGAAGGGTCGAGGACAAGAACTGTAGGGGTAGCCCAAGGTTAGAATATGTTTAACAGATTGCCTCGGATGTACTGTAGGGTGTGGTAGCTATGTAGATATGAAACGATTAGCTCAGGACAGGGAGGCATGCAGGGCTGCATTAAACCAGTCAAAAGACTGAAGACTCGAACAACAACAACAACTACAACAACATTTTTATGTCTTTCCAGTGAGACTTGCAGAACCCCAACCCAGCTCCAATGCGCTCCAAGACATCTCGCCTCGGCTGTGAGAGACCAACGCAGCACCGAGAGAACGTGTGAGGAAACCAACGCGAGCATGTAGGAACCAAAATAAGCGTGGAGCTGAGGAATGCGTCGGGAATAGCCGTCGACTCATGGCACTGCATTGCGATATGCCAGCAGCCAAGAGTATAAAAACAGACTCCAGAGCAATACAGGTGTTCTACCGGGAGCACAAGTGGGGGGGGGGGGGGGGTCATACACTCCCCCCAATTAGCAGCTACAGTCCGGAACAAGCAATTTGCATCATTGTTGCCAATCACGAGAGACAGCATGGCTCCTAGTTATCTTGTGCAACGACCGTAAAAATTTACGGCGTGTTTAGTGGTCAGCTGCCAAACATCGACAAATAATATAATTCGATGTCACATTCATTTTTTTGGACACCCATTCTAACCATGAGGTGAAATGAGTGTTCTAGGTGGCAGGTGGTTTTTAAGGCCAGACACTCTCCTTGACGCCAACTTTATCGTAAATGAAGTGAATGATTATTGTTGATTCCTTTAGAGCAGTGGTTTCCAACCGTTGCCCTTTTAAGACACAGGTGGTCGTCGCGACCCCCTCTCCCGTCGCGTCTATAACCTCTTTGATAAACTGACGTGGAGAATATAGACCTAACCTAATAACACTACATAATGGAATAATTATAAAACCTTGTATGTAACAATAATAGGCTACTCTGGAAAATGAAAGCAACTAACTTACTACATCGTTGATGAGTTGAAACATGTCGCGTATGGTCATAGTTTACTTTCACGCAACTAGGTCCACAAAGAGTGCAATTAAATGTGCGTTGGGTGGTCTTGTTCGCGAATCTGCTCTCAGGCTTCATTTTGCTCCTTACAACACAGCAAATTCCTTATTTCACCTCCAACCTCGCGACTCCGCAGACAGTTGGCAATTACCAGTGCTTTTGAACGATTGACTTGACGCGACAATCACTTGAATAGATTTGAAAAATGTTTATTATACAAAATTGTAATATTCAAGTTTAAAAAAAACGGAAATCGCTTCACGCACCCCCCACCCCTGATAAAGCCCCACGCCCCCCTGGTTGGGAACCCCTGCTTTAGTGGCTTTGCGACATCGTGATCATATAGCCTCGTGTACTTGTGTGTGTTCAGTGAAACCTCTATTAAGAGACCAGTGACGGTTCCTTGCAAAACTAATCCTGTAGAGGGGAGGTCTCTTAATAGGGGTAGGCATTAAAATAATTGTATACTGCATTATTAATAAAGTAGAGTTGGAACACATACTTGATTACTTTATCTGCATTGGTTCACATTTAGTGCAAATTAATTACAATTAGTTATTTTCTGAGCTGTGTCATTTAAAAAAGTCACGAATTGATCTCTGTTTCAGATTACCACATCTTTTTTTGAACAAGTTCACTTTCTAGAATATCTCTGAGTGAGTTCGGAAGTCCATTAATTTGTTCTGATTTCGAACAATCTTCTAGGATAGCCGTTTTTTTTTCTTTTTGTATTTTATACGTTACATAAACTTTCTCTAATGACATCGTATGCTGATGCAGTTCTGTGCCAACAGAACCATTGTTTACATCATCACCCTCATCACCATCTCCAATAAGAAGGCAGACGAGAAGTGGTCTTTTGAAGGAGTTCAGACTGAGAAAATGTCTGGTCTTTGGTCGGGGAGAGGGGTGGTCCTTGAATAGAGGTAACAAATACATTGACCTTATGAGGTTTTAAATCTGTTCCAAGAAAAATCGGTCTTTAAGAGGGATGGTCTTTTAATAGGGGTGGTCTTTTAGAGAGATTTCACTGTATTTGTAATTTAAATATTGTATTTATTTATTTATTTATTTATTTATTTATTTATCGTATGGCTTTTAGTGCCTGGAGTGTCCGAGGACATGTTAGGCTCGCCTGAGTCTGTAGCTGCCTCCAGCGGACACCCTTATTAGGGTGAGCTACAAGTTTCGTTCAATTTCAAGTAGTTCCAACTTTCGCTACCAGATATCAATGACACCTAGTGCTGAACGTTGGAACTTTGATAGAGTGTCCCAACGAAATCTAACCTAAAATTTAGCTTTACACAAGTTTAATCAGTGAAAGGATCTTTTACATGACATAAATCTGGGACCGCCCTCCGAAGGAAGGCTTACTGAAGAATTTTTAACGCTCTTAAAAATCCGACGACTTCGGCCGGGTTTGAACCCGCTATCTTGGGCACAGCAGTTCAGTCTGCTACCGACTACGCCACCGAAGCCGCTTGTAATTGAAATAGAATTAGGGTAGGAAGCAACCGGGACCTTAAGTTAGGAACCATCCCGACATTTGCCTGGAGTAGAAGTGGGAAACTTAAGAAAACCACTTCCAGGATGGCTGAGGTTGGAATCGAACCCACTTCTTCTCAGTTTTGCCCCCACAAGGCTGAGTGTATCCCGTTACAGCCCTCAGACCAGAATATTTTTTTTTGACAGAGCCTGGAATCGAACCCGATCCTACGCGGTGCCAGCCGAGAATGCTAGCCACTACGCAACGAGGATGTATGTGTAAATGAATATAATAAATTAAACTAAATTAAAAAATAATCTTTGGGTTTGAATTAAATTTCTGGAAAAAAAAACGGGGAACCGGTTGACGTCTCTTTAAAGTACTGTTGCAAAGGTTCCATTACCCCCCATCTAACTGTGTACTTATTGCTTTTTCTTGTTGTAGGTGATATTGATTGCTGAAAAGAATGGCTGATGAATCCAATTACAGCCTGGAACAACGAATCGTCACGAGTACCTGGGTTCATGAGCGACCTCACTCTGGGAAAACACTGAGAGAGATTCGACATGATTTCACCATTAGATTTAATATGACTGCACCACCGAAACAAACAATATTACGTTGGGAGAAGAAGCTGTTTGAAACTGGTTCCGTAAAAGACAGATCACGCTCTGGAAGACCAAGAAGAAGAGCAGACACATGTGCGGAAGTGCATCAGTGGAACGTTCGCCGAAAAACTCGCTACGCAAGCGATCACGGGAACTGAACATCCCATTAACGACTTTACGGCGACATATGCGAACAGACTTAAGTCTAAAACCGTTCAGACCCTTGTTTGGGAATGAACTGAGTGACCAAGACTTGGAGAATCGACGTGACGCCTGTGCGCGGTTACTGGAGGTATTCGACACAATTCCCAAACGTGGAAAAGTTATGTTCTCAGACGAATGTGCCGTATAGCGTAGTGCCAAAGATAGACATGTTTATTTCTGGAGTTTTGAGAACCCGCACTTCTTTGAGGAATTGGGAATGAACCCGCCCCACGTCATGATATGGGCTGCAATGTGTGCCACGCATCTGATTGGTCCCTATTTTTTTTGGAAATCCCGAAACTCATACCAGTAACACATCTCTCAATGCTACGTGACTGGTTTGTACCGGAATTGGAACGTTTGGGACTTCTTGGTCGTATCTGGTTCCAACAAGATGGAGTACCAGCGCATTTTGCAATACGTGAAAGGGAATACCTTAACGATGTGTTCAGAGACAGATGGATTGGAAGAGGATCGCCTACATTACAAGCACCTCTGAAATGGCCCCCTCGAAGTCCCTATCTGGCATCGTGTGATAATGCATTATGGGGATACATCAAACAGAAAGTCGCCCAGAATAGTTATCAGACAATTGAGGAACTCAAAGACACTGTTCGGAATGCATTTTCCTCTATCACGCCAGCAATGCTGTGGCGAATCTCACATCGCACCTGGAGGCGAATTATTTTGTGTCTGGAAAATGATGGTGGTCACACAGATAACCTGGAGTTAACGGTGGTTATCTGTTGGTACACCCTCCTCTCATCAGCTCCCTGCTGTTGAAATAACATATTGCACGAATGTAAGCAATGTAGAGGGGGGAGGAATGTGACTTTAGAACAGTCAATAGTTGTGCCGAGTGCCGAGAAGTGAGTTGAGGTGAGAGACGGTAAATGTGGAAGTCCATCAACCATTACGGAAGGGTAACGCAGCTAACGCAATCTAGTAACTATGAGTGAAACAGGGAATAACCATTCACTCATTAAACACGGCCGAATAACTGAGATGATACTAGCCTTTACTAACATACACCATTCCTAAAATAGAACAGAGGATAATCAACACACAATGGCCATCAATTATCAGAAAATACGGTCACATCCAATTACATGGTCGATCCAGAATGATATCAAAGTAGGACGACAAAATAGAAATTTCTCAAAATTACGTCGCAATCGGTAGGACTCAAAACCTACAGGGAATCTGATTTCTAGTCAGAGGCCTTTTAACCATTCGGCCACGACTGCGCTGTAAGCACGGCAACTGTAGTGTAATCTATTATTCATGCTTCGATGTTCCTTAGAGGAGGAAATTAATAATTTACCTCACGTCTTCCCCAGTGGCGCAATTGGTTAGCGCACGGTACTTATAGGACAGTACTAGAGACATGCCGGGGTTGTGAGTTCGAGCCTCACCTGGGGAATTGTTTTAACTTGGTCACGGATATACATACCCACAGATAAACGAATGTTAATGTTATGACGCAAACATGTTTTACGTCTCCTTGCGAATGGTCGCATCGTTATTTAAGCGTTACTTTTACATACAATATAACTGTTTTTTTATTTTCCAATATGACAACAATTTGTGTTTGCCAAAGGACACAAAATATCTCTCAAGTTAATTCAAATAATAGGTTTATAAAAATAATACTGTAATTGACTTATTTTGAACGGAATAGTGGATTCCAGAAATGTATAAAAACAGAATGAATTCGAAGTGGCTAACAGATTTCCACCCATAAGGTGCGGGTTCGATTCCCGGCTCTGACATGAATTTAAATCCTAGTAGACTATGAGTTTGGGCAGCCTCTAGAGGACTTTGAGAAGAGTGGTGGGTTCGTCATCGTAAAAGTACCGTTGTTGTTGTTGTTGTTGTTGTTGTTGTTGTTGTTGTTGTTGTTGTTGTTGTTGTTGTTTGAGTATTAAGTATTTTGACTGGTTTGATGCAGCCCTCCATGCCTCCCTGTCCTGAGCTAATCGTTTCATCTCAACATAGCTACCACACCCTACGTCCGAGGCAATCTGTTAACATATTCTAACCTTGGTCTACCCCTACAGTTCTTGTCCTCGACCCTTCCTTCCATAACTACGCTTGCTATTCCTGGGTGTCTTAGTATGTGTCCTACCAACCTATCTCCTCTCTTCATTAGCAGTCGCCAGAAACATCTCTCCTCTCCCACTAGTCTTAATACCTCTTCGTTTGTAACCCTATCTACCCATCTGATCTTCATCATTCTCCTGTAGCACCACATTTCAAACGCTTCAATTCTCCTCTGTTCTGCTGCACCAATAGTCCAAGTTTCACTTCCATAGAGCGCCACGCTCCAGACAAAGGCTTTCAAAAATGACTTACTAACGCCTAAATCTATATTCGATGTCAACAGATTCCTTTCCTGAAGATATACTTTCCTTGCCTGAGCTAACCTACTTTTTATATCCTCTTTGCTTCATCCATCACTGGTTATTTTGCTTCCTAAGTAACAGAAGTCTCCTACTTCCTTTAGTTTTTCACCTGCCAATTTGATGTCCATAGAGGATTCTGATTTATTTTGGCTGCATTCCAATATTTTTGTTTTAAATTTACCGTATCGTATTGGCCCGAAAATAAGACGCACTCTTTATTAAAATTATTTGGTTAAAAAATCTTGGTGCGGCTTAAATTCGCTTCCTAAACTTTTATAGTATGGCATGTACTGCTGAGAAAGGAGTGCTCATTAGTAAGAACTCAGCAACAATACAGCTTATCAGAGAAACTGGCGGCATTTAATGACAACAATGCGAACTATTGTTTTGGCGTTGAAATTGTTATTCGGTAACTCGGTATTGTTTCGTAAGCTTGAATAATCTACGGTAGCTCATTTCAGTTTCACTAAGAACTGTAAACCTTGTCATTTAGACTTTCACGGCCCGTGTTTCTATTCATAATGTTGAATTTTGGGCTTATGCCGTGTTTTATTATATTAATATTCGACGCGTTTCGAAAGAAACCATGTCTTTCTTCGTCAGGAAAAATCTGGAATACGACAATGTTGCTAAGAGAAAGCACCTTCTATATGTTCTTCGTTGCTTTCTCTTAGCAACATTGTCGTATTCCAGATTTTTCCTGACGAAGAAAGACATGGTTTCTTTCGAAACGCGTCGAATATTAATATAATAAAACACGGCATAAGCCCAAAATTCAACATTATGAATAACTGTAAACCTGTTTAACGAAAAAATGAGCGATCATTTACCGGTAGAGCGGAAATAGTGAGAGTGATGAAGTGAATACCTTATTATTATTATTATTATTATTATTATTATTAGACTATTATTATTTTTACGAGGGATTGTGGAAAATATGCTTCCAGACGCTTGAAGCAGGCGCGGATTCAAGGGGGGAGGGTCACGGGGGTCATGACCCCCCCCCCCCCCCAACGGTGACCAAATTTTTTTGCAAACTCAAAAAAAAACGAAAACACAATAACCAGACAAATAAAACTTAACGAATTTTAACTGAAAAACAGTTGGTTTTTTTTTTTCATTTTATTCAATACTGTAAATATCTTTATTGCAATTATTATGTTCTGTTACAAGTGTACATATTTACAACTTCATAGGCCTACCTGTTATATAAAAACGATTATTTATATAACAAAATCAACTCGTCTATTTTGTTTAGCAAACCTTGTGATTACCGAATCGATGTTTATAGAGATGTCACGATGAATGTGCAGCAATGCACGGATAGGAATTTGGGGCTTTTTTTGCACCAACAAATTTTGCCGATGTTGAAACTGCAAGCTTGGTTGGCAATTTAAGCTGTGACTTTCTACTTTTGTCGGTACCTACTCGACTTGCCGAAACTGTAACGTACTGAACCCTTATTAATCTGCGATGAATAAGTATTCATGATTTATTATTATTATTATTACTGAGGCCCAGGCAGTACATGTGGAAATTGACAAAGGGGAAGCCAAGTTAGTGTGTTGCAATGATTACCACATAGGCAGGCTTGGTAGTTATTCTTGAAGACGACCGGGTAAGCCGAGTTCAAGGACAAATTGTGTAACAACGCGCACCAAAATTGGAGTCATTAGGGGATGGTCACGAGTGAGTTTCAACCGACCTAGGATTGAATCACCCAATCAGATGAGACCACGCCAAAACCACGCGATGGGTGGCGTACCCTGTAAAAAAAAGGGGGCGCGGAAACGCTTATCTAAAGAACCGCCGATCCGAAATAATTCCGCATAAGTGCGCTGAGACGTTTCAATAAAGTGATGAAGATTGATACTAGTCCCAAGTTTGTGAGATGAAAACTCTAGGATATTTTTCTTAATTCTCCCCACTCCACCTCATTCTGTCAGTTTCCAATAAATTGATCGAGGAGAAGCTGTTTCGAGGACAACTGTTTTGAGCTCTGGTGAGCAAGGGTCACGCCAGTCTGCGTCGCGATTTACCGCTCTTATTAATCATACTAGTGACAACTTTTGTATTGAGCTCTGGTGAGCAAGGTTCACGCCAGTCTGCGTCACGATTTTCAGCTCTTAACGGGCAAGACTTTACTAACATTCTAATTAGTGCTCAAAGCGAGCAAGGTTCACGTAGAGCAGTGGAGATATCTAGCGAGATAAGGACTGCGAGACAGTCATGTTTAAAACTTGTTTTTCAAGCCAGTGACCATGTGTTTAAAGTGTATAATTTATGTAAATTTTTTATTGTATTTTTTTTAAAGTGATAATTGTGCGTGTGTAAGCGAATGCTAAGCCAGGAAAAGTCTTCGATCATTAATCGCATATGACATAACGTGAGTGAAAGTAGTAACTCACAGCGATTATAGCCAGGCAATTTTTATTAACATTGAACATTTCTGTCCAAGAGACTACGCCAAGATGTCCGACGTCTGGTCAGGAGACGGATTGATGTGCATCGCTTCTACGACGTCGACGATGGAGGGCTAATTTCCCGTAGGGAAATGAGCCGGGACGGAGGTTATATGTTCTGCAAGCTGATACGGTGATGTACAAAAATTGATTTACTCAATATGTAGTTAGATAAGGCGGGGGAACGTTGTAAATAGTTCATTTATTTCTTTTTCTTGTTTAGTTTTTTTGTGTGCACCGACACTATTGTTTTTAAATGTACGTTGGCACGTGGCCAAAGTTGTTTGTTGTATATTTTTCTTTGGAGTCATATTTAGTGTATGCGGCGCGTGTACTTGATTTTATCCATGCGGATGCGAAACTCGTTACATTCGATAAGTGGTGCTTTATTAAAGTTCATTTTTTGATAGGAAAGGGAGGTCATTTATGTAAGATGTTTGCTGAACAGGTTATTACTCATATTAGGGTTGCCGAGCGCAACAAATTAAGATGTAATTGTAGAACACCTTAGTTCTAATTTTTTTAGATTTTTTTAGTCCTTTACAGGTTCGTTAGTCACAGCCTAGAACGGAAGCGCGTGCTGGTGGAAAAATATTTATGTCATTTATTTCAGGTTTCTGTCAAACCCATACGTGTGATTCTGTGTGTGTTCTTGTGTCAAGTGTGTGTTTTGATTCTACGTGATGAGGGGTAGATGGTGCTACCGCCCTCATATTTTTGCTGTTGTTGTATTTTTTTTTTTTTATTTTTTTTTTTATGGAAAGGCAGTGCGATCTGAGGAGGCTACTGTACCTTGTCCAATGCTGATTCTTGGATTTCCTAGGGGAAATGCTGAGATATATTTTGTTCTGACACACACACGTATATATTGTGCTTTGGGGCACGCTTCTTCGAGACTCGATCCCGTGCCTTGGGAGGTCGAGGTTATTGACACGTGGGTTGACAGATGTGCAGATTTCCACTTAGCGCCCGTCTAGCCTTGGTGACTTATTTTTGTTAGGCTGTCCTGTTATCCGACTGACCCCTATTAAGCTATCATTAGCAAACCTGTTCTTTTGTGATGGTTATTTGGACCATAATTAATTGGGGAGTTCGCCACGTTTGTTACGAATTATTGCATGTCGTATGGATGGAATATTGTGTTAATGATGTAAATGTTGGCTTTGAGCCTAGTGATTTGTCTATGACTCAGTTCATGTTTGTTAGTCTGTGTGACACCCGAGTGGTGTAGTTGTATTTACTTGTAAAAATGACGGCGGTCATATGTGTATTTCTTTTGTTGGTCACGTGTTAACTTACTTGTGTTGATTTTTGAGAAGTCCTAATTTTAGGCAGTAATGTTTTGCTACGGCAGTTCTTGATTCCAATTTCAAGCGGAAATTATGTGTTGTTTATTTAGTATAGGAAGTGTCGGTTTAGTTTTAAGTTGTGTATAGTTGTTCCCCGCGTCTGTCTAGCTCTACGCAATGCAGATTCGTCTTCTGAAAGTTTATCCGGATGATGACGAATCAAGCATTCATTTGTACTCATCGTTAAGCATGTAGAACAGCACACACGTATACATTGTCATTGTAGATTTTGGGGACATTTGGTCCGATTAATAATCTCTCCTGAGATTAGGCCTAGTTTTGGCAATTAATTTAATTCAGTGGGAGTCATTTTGGGAGTTTTGTTTGTTTATTTCATTTTGTAAATAGCTGATCTGTCATTAAATTCATTTGTATTAACCCTGGCTTCACTTTTTCCTGCATGTTTTTTTTTATTTTTATTTTATTTTTATTTTTACAGCATGCCCCATTACAATGTAGTAATACTACATGCTTAATTATTACTTATTAATCATTTCAGATTAAAACTATACAATTTATATTATAAATATTTTATATCTATGGCCTGTTAAATGAAATTTGTGACACTAAAATGATTAACAGTTAAGAAAATATAAATAAAAATTATCTATTTAGTATTTCAAATGAGATAGAGTTTACAAAAGTAAAGAATTCCCTAAGGTAGTTTCTAACAAGTTCATCTTTCTTTATAGGCCAGTTGTCTGATCTTAAAACATGTGCTATTAATATACCTCTTTCTTTCCCTAATAACTTACACTCATATAGTAAGTGATCTACAGTCTGGTGACCGTTATTGCATATACATGTTGGACTATCTATAATTTTAAATCTGAATAAGTATGATTTAATATTGCCGTGTCCTGTTGTCATAACTGTAAAATTGGGCGTTATGTTCATTTTCAATTTTAGTCTGTCCTGTACACTGGGGAAAAATGATTTTGTAATTTCGCCCTTGGATGTATTGTCCCATTCATTCTGCCACTTTCTCAAACTAAACACACTTAATTCTTTTAGCATATTACTTTTTGGAATTCTATTATAGCACTCACTTAAACCGCTTTGTGCTGCTTCTTTAGCCAGCTGGTCCGCTAATTCATTTCCCTCATTTCCGTTATGCGCCTTAACCCAACTGAAGACAATCACCCAATTCTGTTTCTCCATTTCAACTGCTTTTCTTCTAATTTTCTCTATGAGAAATGTATGGTTTTTGTAGTTTTTAAGTGCATCTATTGTAATTTGGCTGTCTGTGAAAATGAGTGCGGTTCTCTGCTCCGTGTCCATGGATTCTAGATGTTGCAATGCCTTAAAGATAGCTAGCTGTTCTGCTTGATTATTGTCTAGTTTATATTGCAGCTGTTGAATGAACTCGTTTCCATTGTATATGGCAATTCCTGATCCTACTCCATCCTCACTTTTACTTCCATCAGTGTAAACATTGAAAGAATGCAACTGTTCATAATTTACGTCAATAATTTTAACAATGTCAGCAGGGTGAGACCATTGATTTACTTCCATGTCCATGTCAATTGAGCGCTCTTCTTTACTATTAACTTTAATAAGATCGTAGTATGCTACCGTCTCCTCAATTTGAATATTAATTGGAATTAATCCTGTTATCACACAGAGAGCTTCATTAGATACAGTGCGATAAGCTTTAGCTATTCTGATATTTATCAGCCTTTGGACTCTTATCAATTTTACTTTATAGCAAGTTTTCTCTATAACCTTTCTCCATACCGGTGCTCCATAAAAGTGAGAGGTAAGATTCCACCTTTGTATATTACCTTCAGAGCTGTATGCTTTAAACCCCAGTTTAGCTTTGCAAATCTTGAGAGACTAAATATCAGTTTCCTACATTTTTCAGTCATATAGTTAATGTGCTCTCTAAATGTAAGTTTGTGGTCGAAAATAATTCCAAGATATTTAACGGTGTCCACCTGATCTAAGCTTTTGTAATTAAGATAAATTTTAATCTCTTTTTCTTCTTTTCTTTTTCTTCTCGACAAGACCATAACTTTTGATTTCTGTTCATTAAATCTGATCTTATTGAGTTTAGCCCAAATTGAAATTTTGTCCATTTCTATATTAGTATAATTTTCTGCCTCTTTAATAGATGTTGCTTTAACAAGCAGTAATACGTCATCTGCAAATGCAACTACCTTCGTGCGATTTGTATACTGCAATGTAAGAAGAGAATTATATTGTATATTCCAGAAACCAGGACCACAGCATGAACCTTGTGGACAACCTTTAGTAAGTCTTCTCTCAGTGTTGTTGCTAGTAATGGACATGAAAGCTGTTCTTCCTTGGAAATAGTCTTGAGAGAGTTTGTATAGATTTCTAGGGCATTCCATATCTTTTAGTCCTTTTAGAATAGCAGGCCACCAAGCGGCGTCAAAAGCACCTTTAACGTCCAAGCTGGCCATAATTATTACGTTCCCTTTTTCTAATTCCGGTTCTATAAATTGCTTCACTTCCATTGCTGCGTCGATTGTGCTCTTCTGTGGTGTAAATCCAAATTGATTATTATTCATTAATTTATTTTTGTACATATGATGCATTATTCTACTAATCAATAACTTCTCCAGTACCTTGCCCGCTAGATTCAACAAGCTAATTGGTCTAAATTTCGATGGATCTGTACTCTTTTCTTTTCCTGGTTTAAGTATGAGAACTATTTTTGCTCTCTTCCAAATTTTAGCGAAGCATCCTCTTTTGAGACATTCATTATATATTGACGTTAAAAACTTAGGAAAATTATTGAAAGTTCGTAGGAGTATTTCCATAGTTATTCCATCTTCGCCTGGTGCTTTCTTTGGATTGAAGCTACTAATGGTTTGACGAATCTCCTCCTCGGTGAAATATCTATCATCGCAAGTATTATTTAATTCATTAATTAACCTCCTTATGTTTTTATGGTGATCTGTATCTTCTTCTTCTCTATCTTCCGGAATAAGATAATCCATAATATATTCTATAGTGTCTTCCATATTTAATGTTGTCGTTCCGTCAGGTTTCTGAAGAGTTGACATGAGAATGCTGTTCCTTATTTTTCCTGAAGCCAATTTATACACTTCATTCCACGGATTTACAGATGATGTTGTGGTACAGTATTGTTTCCAGGAGTCAAATTTCTCTTTTCTGATAGCTGCTTGGTACTTCCTCTTCTCAACAAAATACGCTTGCTTACGGATCTCTCTGAGTTCGTCATTATTTTTGGTTTTTTGGAATCTCCGTCTTAAGGCTGCCGTTCTTTTCCTAAGTATAGTAAGGGCGTCAGTCCACCATGGAACTGATTTCTTCCTTTCTGACATATTTGGTCCCTTAAGTGTTATAAATGTTTGCCTACAAGTTGAATGTAATATCTCAGCAAATTTGTTAACAATAGATTCTAATTCTACTTCTCTTTCCACACTCTGGGACAGAAACTGATCTAATTCCTTCATGTCTCCAATATAATTAGCCTAGTTAAAATTTCTAGAAAGATTTTTGGCGAGGTTATTATCAAATTCTTTATATTTATCGCCTTGCACTTTGAACCTTACACCTTGAAAACTACACTCTTGCTTGTTACGTATCGGTATTTCAGTCCTGATTTCAAATTTTATAATGTTATGATCTGAACAACTCTCCTCTTCGCTAATATTCCATGCCTGCATTACTGCCAGAATTTGATCATTAACTATAGTAAGATCATTATTGCTAGAACCTCTGCTGCTTTGAAATGTAGTTCTTTCACTATCTTCATTGATTATATGAAGTGATTTACTAGCAATATATTCTTCTAATATTCTACCTCTTGAATTCGTTAGCACATCGTGCCATGTTGTTGATCTGGCATTACTGTCCATAGCTATAATGACCCCGGCTCCGTTAGTAAATTTTAAAAGCTGGTCTATTTTCTTTAATTCTTCTTCTAATGGAAGACTATAATCTAAATATACACTTGCTGTGAAGAACTGAAATTTTCCGAATATTATTTGCATGACAACAATATCTTCGTCTGATAATTGTTCAATAAGTAAAGCGTCTATACCCCTATTTGTAATTACTATGCCAGCTCTGCTCTTTTCATTACCAGAAGTAAATGTACGATATCGTTTAGAAATGCCTGCAGTTTGGTTGTTGTACGTATATGGTTCCTGAATAAATATTATGTCCGATGAATTTATCTCAATGATCTTCATTAAGTTGGCTGTTGCAGCCCTTGAATGCTGTAGATTTATTTGAATACAATTTATGTAAGTTCCTCGATTTGATGTCATATATGTTGATATTGTAGAATAAACATTAATAATCTATATTCATCATGTACCTTGTTAAAGCAGCACGCAAACTAGGGCAACTTTTGTGTAAAGAAGAATGCTTCACACATATATTTTCTTTCTTATTATACTTATTATAATTGATGCAGTTAATACAACGATGTTCATTTTCAGGAGCTGTACAATCTTTCATTTTATGATTACCTGCACATAAAGGGCAGGTTTCATCGCCATTACATGCTTGATACCGGTGATTGTACCTGCTGCATTTGTAGCATCTATTAGCAACTAGATAATCTGCCACATTACAAATTACCCATCCAACCTTTAATTTCGTATGAAGTAATTGTCTTCGAGTTTGTGGACCTACTTCTATGATTAAATTACTAATATTTTTTCGTGTCTTGAAACTGAACTTGGAAACAATATCATCTTCTTTTAAATTTAGTTCAGGATTTTGTGTTCTGATTGTCTCAGAAGCATTTTCCACCGTAATATTATCTGGTATATCATATACAATCATTCGAGGTTTCCGTAATTTATGTACCTGTACATCAACGTGTTGACCACATTCTGTGTTAATTGCCTCGTTTAAAACGTCAATTTCTCGTTTGCTACCAGTTTCCAGTAAAACTCTACCATCTCTAAGTAGCGGCTTCGGTGGCGTAGTCGGTAGCATGCTGAGCTTCTATGCCCAAGATAGCGGGTTCAAACCCGGCCGAAGCCGTCGGATTTTTTAAGAGCGTTAAAAATCCCTCAGTATGCCTTCCTTCGGAGGGGAAGTAAAGCCGACGGTCCCATGTCATAGATTTATGGCATGCTAAAGATCTTTCCACTAATTACACCTGTGTGAAACTAAATTGGATAGGTTAAGAATGTAAACAACGCTCTTTGGTTGCTACGTTCGTTGCCAAGAGCCGACTGCGGTGGCGTCTAGTAGCTAGTTCTGAACTAGGCCTAGTAGTCGTTGACGGTGGCGTTTGGCGGCAAAAGTAGGAACTATTTGAAAATTCAAAGTTGCAGTCCCTACTTGAATTAAAAAAACAGATAGGCTACACACACTAATACAGTCATCACAATTAACACCGGTTATCAGACAGATTCTACACTCACCCAAAGTACACGGGGCTACATGACCGCGTTGTCGCAGCCCCTAAACTAAGGAACCAACCAACCAACCATCTCTAAGTGTTTTCATTGCATTAATCCCTACTTTCATTTCAGTTGGGTTTAATCTTACTTTTAATGCGAGTTTTAATTTGCTCAGCAGTTTCGGTGGCCCTGGATTTCAAGAACAATTTATATTTCTTCTCTGTAACTCCCTTCACTACCTCCGAGTACAAGTTCCGAATGTCGCCACCAGACTGGGAAGTTTGTTGCGCATTCGTTAATAGTAACGACTGCTGTATACCGACAGATGGCGCCACCAGTCCTGTTACTGGAATGCAACATCTAGCTTGCAAGTCACCTTTGAGCTTTCTAACCTCATCCAAGAGTTTCAATTTATCATCTTTGGTCTGTTCAATAGTACTTTTCATTTCAACAAATATGTTTCTAATCTTACTTACAGAATCTGCAATACATGTCTTCAGATCGTGACGCAGATTTTTACTTTTTTCCGTCACACTAATCAATTCATTCAGCACAACTCCAATTTGTTGACTATCCTCGTCAGCCATCTTGTCTAGGCATCTATCCTGCATGTTATTTTGTTATATGTTACCCTGCATGTTAATGAAGCGCTTTAACAACAACTTACGAAATGGACTGTTACACCCCCCGAAACTGAGTCTCATAAGCTTCTTTGCAAGGGTTCATAAAACAAAAATGGCTGCCCAAGTGGGGATTGTTGTTGTTGTTGCTTTGCTGATCTCATATTTATTGCGTTGAGAAATGATGCCAGGTCAAGCGGGCAAAAGTAAATTCAGTAAATTGAGGCGATGTTGTACCGCCATGTGCATTAGTAAAATCACTGAGTTCCCAAAGTTAGAAATATTGAACAAGGTTAGAAGTTGATATTGCATTTTTTATTAACTTGTTCTGGCACCCGGCATTAAAATTAGAAAATTTGCATATTATTGAACTCAGTCAAAGCAGGAAGGTGTTGCCTTATATTATACATTTAATTAACTTCGGTTAATTGGTGTCGTTCGTAAATTCTGTTGGTTAGGAATTTAAAAGCAGATCACAAGGGAGTTATTTTGTTGTTTGGAAATAAGAGTCATTATTCAGTAAATTTTGATTACTGAAACTTTTATTAAATTAGAATCAGTGGTATTTAAATATCATGACATGTGTACGTGTGTATGACTGAAATCCCGGTGCATGACCCTGTTTTTCTCTGGTTATATTTGTGTATTATGCGATGGCTAGCATCGAAGAAATCAAAGGGTTGTTAGAGCAGATGTCTATGCAGATGTCTGCGAAAACGGAAGAACAGTTAGAGCAGATGTCTATGCAAATGTCCGCGAAAACGGAAGAACAGTTAAAGAACATGAAGGAGGAAATGAGCGAAGACAATGATAAACAATTAAGTAATATTACGATGCAATTGCAAACACAAACAGAACAGTTAGAAATTCAGCGTGAGCATAGTGATAAACAGTTAAATGACATTACGGTCCAATTGCAGGTCCAGAAATTGGATACCGGTAAACAATTAAACGAACTAAACCATGAACTATCAGAACAGACAATAAAACAGACAGAGCAGTTAGAAAAGATCACCCATGACATAAACCAAAGTACTAGGGTAGAATTAGAGAAACTGGCAGATGAGGTAGCGGAAAATAACGCAAAACCATTAGGAGAAATTAAGAACTTGGAATCCAAATTCGACAATAAACTTATACAATTCGATGAAATGGTAGCTGAAAAATTAAAACAAATCAAGGCAGCATGCGTAAACAACACTGCTGGAATAAAAAGCACACAGGATAAATTACAGGAACAGATTAATTCAGTCGACAGTAACGTACTCGAATTAATAAAGGAAATCGATAAGCTCGAAATCAAAACAGAGAAAGATCGTATGCACTTGCGTGAAAACCTAGAAGACCAGCTAAATAAAAATCAGGAAAACTTGGAAGAAAAAATTAATTAATACACAAGAGCAAATACAAGAGCAAATACGAGAGGAGCTAGAGAAGAATCAGGAAAGGAGCGAAGAAAAAATTAGTAGTTTGAAGAACAGGATCCGGAAAGATTGGGAGCTGCAGGTAAACGAAACTAAATAAGACAGGCTAACAATTTTAAAGCGGCTAGGTGAATACAATTCTAGAGTGCAGGCTTTGGAGGAAAACATGAAGTCCAAACTCCAAGAACACACAATTCTCATAATTAAGAATGAGATAAGGTCATTAGAAAACGCAACTTCATTCTCTGCAGAAAACACAGTAGGCAAACAGGGAAGCATTGGAAGTCCGGTGGGCTTGAAGTTGGCTGAGGATACGAGCCGAGGTCAAAGTCCTAAGATAACGAGTGACACTTTCCAACATTACAGAGGGGAGACGTCAACGCCACAACCCGGCTTGGCACCTGCCCAAGTGATACAGGTAATTAGGGGGCATGATTTCAAACCCGATAAATTCAGGGAGAACTCAGGATCCACTCCCAAAGCATTTTTACGTCAGCTGGATGACTACTTTAACGATCAACATGGCAGTCCCGCAAAACAGTTGCGACTTGTGGAAAAGTTTTTGGAGGGCCCAAGCTTAATCTGGTTCCAGAGTTTTAAATACACATTTACCGACATGGCACAGTTTAGAGAGGCGTTCTTGAGAAAGTTCTGGAGTCCTTCTTTGCAGCAAGGGTTGAGAATGGATTTATACACTAGGAAATATCACAGCACACATCCCACCAGATTTTCCGAATTCTTTAGCCAACAGCTGGGTAAATTCCGGGATTTTGACGACCCCCCTACTGAGGAAAACATGGTTTTAACCATTGGTAAGCAGCTTCCTATGAATATTCAGCAGTTGTTAGTGGCTGGTAATATTACGACCGCAGTTCAGGCTGAAGAGTTACTCCGCCATCTAGATGAGACGAGTATGGTTAGTCCGCAGACAGGGAGAAGGAACATGGAGTGTGTAAACACAGCTGAAGTGGTTCAGGGACACCAAACCAATCACAACCAGAGTAACCAAACAAAAACACAATCTACCGGAACGCAATTTACACCAAGACGACAAGAGTATGATGGCCGAAATCAATTCAATCAAAATAATAGGAACTTCCAGAATCGCCGAGATAATTATAATCATAATAATCAGAACCAGCACAATCAATGGACGTACCAGCGGGAGTATACCAACTGGAGGGGAAACCCAAGGCAGGGTAGACCTTACCAAAGAACGAAGATGGCAGGTGGAACAATACGAGGAACTATCGCCAAGATAATCAGGGAGACTATCGCAATGATTGGAATGAGCGGTACGTCGAATCACAGAAGTATTTGGATGAGTTAAATGCCGAAGAGATGGAGAAAGAGAAGTGGGGGCGTGCGATGGCAAATAGGCAGAGCCCGGCTAATCACCAAGGAGCGGGGGCGGAAAGCTTATTACGACAGCAGGAGAGGCGCGATGACAACCGGCGGAACTCAACGAATGGGTCCCAGGATAAAAAAAAAACCTCGAATGAACCAAAACCAGATAGCCTGAGAACGGAGGACACCAGGGAGCGGGAGGAGTTGGTTGTTGCAAACATAGAAGAGTGGGTAGCATTCCCGGACGATTGCCTGGAGGAAGTGGTGAAGGACCAAGGAAATGTCATCAGACAATTACCGATTATTTATGCACGTACTGGAAGTATTAGAGTGAGATGCTTAATTGACACAGGTAGCCAGGTGAGCTTAGTCACGGAAGTATTGTTGAAAGAAATCGGAAGTAAACAAACCGTTCCAATTATGCCTGTACCATTAATGAAAGTCAGAGGGGCCATTCCTGACAAGACCATAGTTTGCAAGCACCAAGCATATTTAGACCTGGATATATTAAACCACACATTTTCGCAAACATTCATCGTGATACCGAAGATGAATTATAACGTCATTTTGGGAGCCAACTGTATCTGTGATTTTCATGCTGTAATTAACTTACATAATAACACTGCGAGTTTCAAACAAGTTGAGGGGTTGAATCATGTGGGTTTGAACATGGAAGAAAGTCCACTAGAGAGAGAGGCCGATACTTGGGTTATTGAAGAATGCACTAATGAGGCGATCGGAGATAAGAACTTGACGGAGGAACGAGTAAGCCAGACAGCAGTCGTTGAAATTGACAGTCGAGATATTTCGGAGGAACTTTGGGTACATTTGGCGGAGGAAGAAATTAGCGGATCCAAATTTGAAATTTTACTTCAGGAACGGCTTAAGGAGGCAATAGTAGGGGAACCTGATAGAAGAAAATTAGAAGAAATTTTGAGACATCATAAAGGAGCTTTCGACACCATCCCTGGAAAAGTTTTAAATTTCCAGTATGCCATGCAAGTTACCGACTGGACCCCATTTAAGAGTAAATTGTACCCGTTCCCAGAAAACATTTTGCTCAGGTGAAGGACATCATTAGTAATTTATTAGATTCCGGTATGATAAGAAAAGCAGCAACCCCGTACTTAAACGCAATATTGGCTGTGGCCAAGCCAAATGGATCAATTAGATTATGCCTAGACGCACGAGTTTTGAACAGTAAATTGCTAGTTGAGCATGACCAAGCACCAAGGATCAAGGATGTATTGAAGGGCTTCCGTGGGAAGAAGATTTATTCTAGCGTCGACTTGACAAATAGTTTCCACCATCTTGAACTTGAGGAAAAATCCCAACTATTGACGGGGTTTTTATTTGATAACCAAAGTTATATCTGGTCTCGCATGCCCTTTGGTGTAAAAACAGCTCGATGTGCATTGATAAGAGCACTAGACAGGAATCTGACTGAGGAGGTCAGGAGCTTCACAACGAGATATGTTGATGACATACTGATTGCATCAGAAACAATGGAGGAACACTTGGTAAACCTAAACAAACTTCTGGATAACTTGAGAACCATGAATTTCAAAATTAATTTAAAGAAATCGCACTTTTGCCAGAGCGAGATTCTGTATTTGGGTCACATAATTGATGTTGAAGGCGTGAGGCCTAATCCGGCGAAAATTGACGCAATCAAGAAATTCCTCACACCAACTAAAGTAAAACATGTAAGAGCGTTTTTGGGAGTGACAGGTTTCTTCAAGGAGAATTGCCCTGGATACACGGAAACAGTAGCACCTATGCAAGAGATGCTAAAGAAGTCAATTCGATGGTCGTGGAATGAGGAGTGCGACAGGTCCTTTAGAGCTACTAAAGACTTACTCGAGAACTGTGTGAAGCTAGGGTATCCAGACTTCGAGAAGAAATTTATAATTCAAGCAGACGCTTTATTGATTGGGATCGCTGCCATGCTGTACCAAGAGGACACTGAAGAACCCAAGAAAAGATCATATTTGGCATTTACGAGTCGTAAATTGAGGAAGCACGAGAGGAACTACACTGTGACAGAGCTTGAGTTGCTGGCGATTTTGTATTCACTTCAACTATGGCGCAAGATGATTTTCGGTTATTCCATTGTTGTCAGAACTGACCACCATGCACTGACATTCCTATTCAAGACGACGATGGCAAGTGAGAGAGTTACGCGTTGGTCTATCTACATACAGCAGTTCGACATTACTATAGAGCATTGCCCTGGAAGGATGAACATCATACCAGATGCTTTAAGCAGGAATCCTGAAGATGAGAACGAGATAGCAGCGGAAGTTCACCATATAGCACTAACACCTAAGGCTCGTGAGTTTTTGGACAAACTAAAGGAAATTCAGAAGGAACAAGAAGAAGACCCATGGATGATGATGATGATCAAGTTTTACAGGAAAGAACTACAGATTCGCCTGAATATCGAGAAGCCCGTGCCAAGGAAGCGAAATTTCACTACTTGAATAACCTTTTGCATAAGTACGTGGATGAGGATCACACCAAACTGCGAATTCTAGTTCCAGCATCATTACAGAGAGGATTGACGTGGCATGTCCACGAGAGCCTAGCACATATCGGCACGGACAAAACAGAAGCGACAATAGGGGAAACTTTTACTTGGCCTAAGATGCGGTATACCATTGTGGAAGTAATCAGATCTTTTGACGCGTGTCAGCGCACTAAACCAAATAACTTCATTTTGAAACAACCTCCAAAACCATTATTACCTCTAAAACCATGCGAGCTGGTCGCTATTGACTGTTTTGGCCCTCTGGTTAAGGGAAAACGAGGATGCCGACACCTTCTTGTGTGTGTCGATGTGTTTTCCAAGATGGTAGTATTATGTCCAATCCAGAAGACGACATCAAAGCAAGTCCTCAGCAGAATTCAGAACAAAGTCATTCCGATGCTTGGGAAGCCGGAATTTATTTTATCGGACCATGGTACTTATTTTACGAGCAATGTTTTTAGGCAAGGTCTCGAGAGCCTAGGGATAAAACATGTTTTGTAAAGCATTCGCCATCCTTGTGGGAATCCGAGCGAGAGAACGATTCGCTGTGTTGCCAAGTATTACCGAGTAATGATTCCTAATGATCATAATAAGTGGGTTGACAAAGTAGGAGATATTGAGATGTGCATGAACACTACTAAGCACGAGTCGACGGGTCAAGTCCCACTAGTTGTACACCACAACAGGTTGCCTGAGAGACCTTGGGACAAGATTATTCCATGTCCAAAGGATCCATTATTAGCACATGAGTTGCGAATTCAGCGAACAAGAGAGCACATGAGGAACCAAGCGGACCGAAGACTGAGGAGGTATAGAGGAAAGAAATTTCACCGTGAATTACAGGAACAGGAACTAGTGCTTGTTCGAAGACCACCGATATCTGACCCTAAAAACAAAGCATTTGAAAACTTCTGTCCAAAATTTATTGGCCCGTTCCGCATCATTAAGAATCTGGGTAACAATGCTTACAGACTTGAAGAATTGAGCACTGGCGCTAAATCTGTCTTCAATAGCGCGAATCTCAAGCCGTATTACAGAAGAGAACCATTTGACGAATAATCAGGACTATGAGTGCAGAATTATTATTGCAGAATTTTATTTCGAGAGCCAACACTCAAATGTACGTGGCCGTGTAGCGCCTGGGGGAGAGCGTGCTTTGTTTGTAAACAAGACAGCTGATCCGGCAGGAGTGGTAATCATGTGAGAAAGAGGGGAGGTCTGCCGAGACGTATGAATGACATTCCGACATGGAGTGCGCACACTAATTGGGTCAGTGGAACGTACACTCAAGCAGTCGAGTGAGGTACTTAAGAGATGTTATCGTTACTACTGTGGATATTGTTTTTAAAATCCAAATCAATCACTTGCTTCGAATTTCAAAACCTTGCTGAGGATAAATGAACCCTTATTAATCTGCGATGAATAAGTATTCATGATTTATTATTATTATTACTGAGGCCCAGGCAGTACATGTGGAAATTGACAGAGGAAGCCAAGTTAGTGTGTTGCAATGATTACCACAGAGGCAGGCTTGGTAGTTATTCTTGAAGACGACCGGGTAAGCCGAGTTCAAGGACAAATTGTGTAACAACGCGCACCGAAATTGGAGTCATTAGGGGATGGTCACGAGTGAGTTTCAACCGACCTAGGATTGAATCACCCAATCAGATGAGACCACGCCAAAACCACGCGATGGGTGGCGTACCCTGTAAAAAAAAGGGCGCGGAAACGCTTATCTAAAGAACCGCCGATCCGAAATAATTCCGCATAAGTGCGCTGAGACGTTTCAATAAAGTGATGAAGATTGATACTAGTCCCAAGTTTGTGAGATGGAAACTCCAGAATATTTTTCTTAATTCTCCCCACTCCACCTCATTCTGTCAGTTTCCAATAAATTGATCGAGGAGAAGCTGTTTCGAGGACAACTGTTTTGAGCTCTGGTGAGCAAGGGTCACGCCAGTCTGCGTCGCGATTTACCGCTCTTATTAATCATACCAGCGACAACTTTTGTATTGAGCTCTGGTGAGCAAGGTTCACGCCAGTCTGCGTCACGATTTTCAGCTCTTAACGGGCAAGACTTTACTAACATTCTAATTAGTGCTCAAAGCGAGCAAGGTTCACGTAGAGCAGTGGAGATATCTAGCGAGATAAGGACTGCGAGACAGTCATGTTTAAAACTTGTTTTTCAAGCCAGTGACCATGTGTTTAAAGTGTATAATTTATGTAAATTTTGTATTGTATTTTTTTAAGTGATAATTGTGCGTGTGTAAGCGAATGCTAAGCTAGGGAAAGTCTTCGATCATTAATCGCATAGGACATAACGTGAGTGAAAGTAGTAACTCACAGCGATTATAGCCAGGCAATTTTTATTAACATTGAACATTTCTGTCCAAGAGACTACGCCAAGATGTCCGACGTCTGGTCAGGAGACGGATTGATGTGCATCGCTTCTACGACGTCGACGATGGAGGGCTAATTTCCCGTAGGGAAATGAGCCGGGACGGAGGTTATATGTTCTGCAAGCTGATACGGTGATGTACAAAAATTTATTTACTCAATATGTAGTTAGATAAGGCGGGGGAACGTTGTAAATAGTTCATTTATTTCTTTTTCTTGTTTAGTTTTTTTTGTGCACCGACACTATTGTTTTTAAATGTACGTTGGCGCGTGGCCAAAGTTGTTTGTTGTATATTTTTCTTTGGAGTCATATTTAGTGTATGCGGCGCGTGTACTTGATTTTATCCATGCGGATGCGAAACTCGTTACATTCGATAAGTGGTGCTTTATTAAAGTTCATTTTTTATAGGAAAGGGAGGTCATTTATGTAGGATGTTTGCTGAACAGGTTATTACTCATATTAGGGTTGCCGAGCGCAACAAATTAAGATGTAATTGTAGAACACCTGAGTTCTAATTTTTTTAGATTTTTTTTAGTCCTTTACAGGTTCGTTAGTCACAGCCTAGAACGGAAGCGCGTGCTGGTGGAAAAATATTTATGTCATTTATTTCAGGTTTCTGTTAAACCCATACGTGTGATTCTGTGTGTGTTCTTGTGTCAAGTGTGTGTTTTGATTCTACGTGATGAGGGGTAGATGGTGCTACCGCCCTCATATTTTTGCTGTTGTTGAATTTTTTTTATGGAAAGGCAGTGCGCTCCGAGGAGGCTACTGTACCTTGTCCAATGCTGATTCTTGGATTTCCTAGGGGAAATGCTGAGATATATTTTGTTCTGACACACACACGTATATATTGTGCTTTGGGGCACGCTTCTTCGAGACTCGATCCCGTGCCTTGGGAGGTCGAGGTTATTGACACGTGGGTTGACAGATGTGCAGATTTCCACTTAGCGCCCGTCTAGCCTTGGTGACTTATTTTTGTTAGGCTGTCCTGTTATCCGACTGACCCCTATTAAGCTATCATTAGCAAACCTGTTCTTTTGTGGTGGTTATTTGGACCATAATTAATTGGGGAGTTCGCCACGTTTGTTACGAATTATTGCATGTCGTATGGATGGAATATTGTGTTAATGATTTAAATGTTGGCTTTGAGCCTAGTGATTTGTCTATGACTCAGTTCATGTTTGTTAGTCTGTGTGACACCCGAGTGGTTATTTATTTATTTATTTATTTATTTATTTATTTATCGTATGGCTTTTAGTGCCGGGAGTGTCCGAGGACATGTTCGGCTCGCCTGAGTCTGTAGCTGCTTCCAGCGGACACCGTAAAGGGTGAGCTACAAGTTCCGTTCAATTTCAAGTAGTTCCAACTTTCGTCACCAGATATCAATGATACCTAGTGGCGAACGTTGGAACTTTGATAGAGCGTTCTGACGAAATCTAACCTAACAAATTTTGCTTTACACAAGTTTAGTCTGTGAAAGGATCTTTTGCATGCCATAAATCTATGACATGGGACCGCCGGCTTTACTTCCCCTCCGAAGGAAGGCATACTGAAGGATTTTTAACGCTCTTAAAAAATCCGACGACTTCGGTCGGGTTTGAACCCGCTATCTTGGGCATAGAAACTCAGCATGCTACCGACTACGCCACCGAAGCCGCTACCCGAGTGGTGTAGTTGTATTTACTTGTAAAAATGACGGCGGTCATATGTGTATTTCTTTTGTTGGTCACGTGTTAACTTACTTGTGTTGATTTTTGAGAAGTCCTAATTTTAGGCAGTAATGTTTTGCTACGGCAGTTCTTGATTCCAATTTCAAGCGGAAATTATGTGTTGTTTATTTAGTATAGGAAGTGTCGGTTTAGTTTTAAGTTGTGTATAGTTGTTCCCCGCGTCTGTCTAGCTCTACGCAATGCAGATTCGTCTTCTGAAAGTTTATCCGGATGATGACGAATCATGCATTCATTTGTACTCACCGTTAAGCATGTAGAACAGCACACACGTATACATTGTCATTGTAGATTTTGGGGACATTTGGTCCGATTAATAATCTCTCCTGAGATTAGGCCTAGTTTTGGCAATTTATTTAATTCAGTGGGAGTCATTTTGGGAGTTTTGTTTGTTTATTTCATTTTGTAAATAGCTGATCTGTCATTAAATTCATTTGTTTTAACCCTGGCTTCACTTTTTCCTGCATGTTATTTTGTTATATGTTCCCTTGCATGTTAATGAAGCGCTTTAACAACAACTTACGAAATGGACTGTTACACCCCCCCGAAACTGAGTCTCATAAGCTTCTTTGCAAGGGTTCAGTACTTTGATACTTTTCTCGAAGCTCGATGTGAAAGTCGCAAAACACGCCGTTGCAATTTGTATGAATATTTTTGGTGCGCTAAGCGCATCAAATTTATATCCATGCAGCTTGCAAAAAAATTGGTCTGGTTTTGTACGTTTGGTTATTTTGTGATTGCGTTTTTAGTGATTCCATTTTTCTTAACAATTTCGATTCTCTGAACCCCCCCAAGCCAAACTCGAGATCCGCGCCTGGCTTGAAGAGGGTCCGCACTCTTCAAGTGTATGGGGCTCTTACCCACTAAAAACCACACACCCTTCTCCCGCGACGTGTATATCCGCCCCGGAACTGCTCTCGCTTTACTTCAGGGCGACGGCGTTTATGAAGCATCTTCTCCTTTACTATTGGCCATAAGCGTCTAGATCCCGCTTCTTTAGGCGCAAAGTACTCTCCACATACACTGCCACCTGATCCCAGGATTCCTGGTTTTGTAGCATGACATGGACTATGTTGTCTGGCGTGAGCTCTCCCTGCGCTGCCTCCAAACATCTTCTTTGTGGCAGCCAATGGTCACATGTAAAGAAAGTATGGATTGCATCATCAAAATTTCACTGCAGTATATGCACGCCGGACCACTCACTCGCTCTAGTCTGTAGAGGAATTGGCGAGAGTATCCGTGACCTGTCAAGAACTGCGTCAGGTAATAGTTCACCTCACCGTGATTACGGTTGACTCAGTCAGCCAATGATGGTATCAGCTTCTTCGTCCACTTTCCCCGGGGCTCATTTTCCCATCTCTGTTGCCATCACCTCATCCTTTGGCGAAGCGCCAGCTCTCCTTGGGTACGCCACTGGCAGTGATGACAGTGAATAAGACAATAATGGCAGGTAGGTAATGTGTTTGGTGCCAGTGTTGTGTGTCACACGTCAGCAAAAAAGCTGTTAGTAAGTACAAGAAAATAACTGTCTGTTCCCTTAATCCAGATGAGGGTTATTTTCGGGCATAAACTGTATTCTTTTATCCTCTTCGAATATTAATGGTGCGACATACAAGTGGGGGCGGTTTATTTTTGTGCCAATACGGTAAATTCAGATCGAGGTTGCCTCCTTGCCAATCTTAGCCTGCTGGGCCCAAGTTTGTAAGTTCGTATCCTGGCGCAGTCAGCTGGCATTTGATGGTACGCAAATGCGAGGGAGCCGTGTCAGTAGATTTACTGGCACGTTAAAGATCCCCTCCGTGGCAAAATACCGGTACCCCGGCGTCTCTAAAAGCCACAGTGGTTAAAAGGGACGTAAAGCCATAACATTATTATTATCACAATCTTAGCCTCTAGTTACAAGCACACACTGTAATCATTATAAAATCTAGCCACCTCAGGTTGTGGGGCAATCTTCTTGCTTGAATGCACACAAAGACTAGGACACAACTTTACAAAATACACACCATTTATTTAATATAGGCAAGCTTCCAGTACCTAGGCCTTGGCATCATACACCCAATCAACACTGTCACCATTTCATATTACATTTTCCACAAAAAATACTTCAGCTCCCGTCTTGCCTCAAATTCCACTGCAAACAACCCATGTTCATACTCCACATATCAAAACTCAGAGCTATTCAATCTTTGATTTATCAAAACAAACAAACAAACAAACAAAACTATGTTTCATACACAAATATAATTCACCAACTGTCCTCCATCTTGACACAAAATCACCTATCAACAACTCATCACCATGGCAACCAAAACCAAGTCAAGGAATACCTTCATGCTATCAGCCAAGGCCACCTAGTCACACCACTTGGCTACCCACCAGCAAAAAGTCCCAAGGCACAGCACGCAAGATTTTCGATAGCGGCCTACCAACCGTGGCCATGACTGGCAACAAGATAAAATAAAACAAACTAAAATACCTAAAAGAGTCTCTGTAACTTAACCTACAATTGTTAGGTTACAGACGCCCCCTTTGAGAGAGAATTACTAATTGAAGTTTAGAAATTCACTCTCAACCCTCAAAACAAAACATAAATGAAATACATGAAGCAAACACTAACAAAAACAAAATCACATACAGAGAAACAAATCACGCATCAAAGTCAGAAAAACCATTGGCACAATCATCGCAGAAACAACCATTCAAAGTTCACCAGAATCACCAGCATAAATACTTTCTCTTCCAATATAGCAGCCGAAGCCATCTCATCGAGTTCGTCAGACACTCCCGCTCCATCGGAAAAATCCGACAACAACATCATAGTCAGAAGGAACGGCAGAATCTTCATCATACCAGTCTGTGCCGTTTTCATAAACATCTTCATGTTCATCATCATCATCATCATTAAGTCTTTCCCTTTCTTCTTCTTTCTCTTATGCTTTCGGTCTTCCTCATCAGCTTCACTGTCTTCCGACTGTGTTTCGCCTGTTCCTTCAGTCTTCTTGGCAGCCTCCTTCTCCTCCTTGTGTTCCATGCTGCCCTCAGATGGCAGAGGGACCTGGTCCACAATCTCCACCTCCACCTTCTGTTCTTCTTGCTTCTGCTTGGTCTTGTTGGACCGTATCCTGGTGCCGGGTCGAGGAAACTTGCGGTCGTCCGCCGCAGGCAGTTCCATTCCATAGGTCATGCGAGCCTGAGCACGCGCACGGTCTGTCTTCTGCTTGTGCGTCAGCCTCTTGCCTTTCGCCTTCATTCTCTCCTTTCCCTTCTTTTTCTTCATCTGCCTTATCATGCGTAGCAATTCCTTTCTTCTCATCTTTTCTTTTCTCTTTGCCTTAATCCCTTTTATCTTCTCCTTTTTCTTCTTCAGATCCTTCACTCTCTTATCTCGATCTGCCTGACACCTTTTCCTCTTCTTACTCCTTCTCTTTGCCTTCAATCTGGTCCATTTCTTCCTCCAACTTGTTCTCCTGCGTATCCTCATCTTTCTCCTCCTACGCTTCTTCGCGTTATTTTCTATCTCATCTACCTCCTTGTTTTCTGTTTTATTCCCCTCCTCCATTTGACATACTCTTCTGTTACGTCGGTGGCGACCTCTGTGTCTACCCCCGCAATTGCTCTCTCTTTTTCGCCTGCTATGGTCTCTCCAATATATACCTCTACAACCTCGTCTTATCTTTTTCACTTCTTGATTATTTTTCATACACCCCCTAGCATCAAGTACTTCATAGATCTTCTCCTCTTCCTCTACAGACACACTAACAGATTCTACTATTTCAACTTTCTTATCTACAATGCATATGCTAATCACCTGCTCTTTGACCTTGTCAAGCTTCTCAGACATATGCTCACTGACCTCATCAAGGATCTCACCAAGCTTGCTAGACCTTATCTTTTCCACTTGTTCACGCCCTCTAGCATCACGTACTTCACATTTCTTCTCCTCCTTCACAGACACACGCACAAATTCCACCACTTCAACTTTCTCTTCAACAACACATATGCTAGGAACCTGCTCTTGGACCTTGTCAAGCTTCTCAGATATTCTCGACTCCATACCATCCATCCGGCTGGTCATCCTCTCCTCCATACCATCCATCCGGCTGTTCATCCTCTCTTCCATGCTATTCATCTGGCTTGTAATCCTCTCCTCCATCTTATTTCTCCTCTCATATCGGACCAGAAGCGTCTCCAACATGGCCATCATTGAAAGTTACTTATATCTACCACCTTCGGCCATCCCCACTCCTGTCTTTGTGTGATTCATTTTCTTCTTGCTTACACGTTGGGCGCCATTGTAATCATTATAAAATCTAGCCACCTCAGGTTGTGGGGCAATCTTCTTGCTTGAATGCACACAAAGACTAGGACACAACTTTACAAAATACACACCATTTATTTAATATAGGCAAGCTTCCAGTACCTAGGCCTTGGCATCATACACCCAATCAACACTGTCACCATTTCATATTACATTTTCCACAAAAAATACTTCATCTCCCGTCTTGCCTCAAATTCCACTGCAAACAACCCATGTCCATACTCCACATATCAACACTCAGAGCTATTCAATCTTTGATTTATCAAAACAAACAAACAAACAAACAAACAAAACTATGTTTCATACACAAATATAATTCACCAACTGTCCTCCATCTTGACACAAAATCACCTATCAACAACTCATCACCATGGCAACCAAAACCAAGTCAAGGAATACCTTCATGCTATCAGCCAAGGCCACCTAGTCACACCACTTGGCTACCCACCAGCAAAAAGTCCCAAGGCACAGCACACAATATTTTCTATAGCGGCCTACCAACCGTGGCCATGACTGGCAACAAGATAAAATAAAACAAACTAAAATACCTAAAAGAGTCACTGTAACTTAACCTACAATTGTTAGGTTACAACACACACACACACACACTAGCATGGTCACTAAAATAGCACAGGTTATCGGAATCCTCACACATTCAAGTACCCAGGCTGATAACCATGTAGTCGTAAGCCCTAAATGAAAAAAGAACAATAAAATTACGAGCCTTACAGTAGTCGCATATGATGAGAAACATGTGACATGTTATCCCTTGTTAACAGTGAACTCTGTTGGTCATTGAAATAACTACTTGTAAAACTCCAGTGCCAGTTTTCAGCAAATATGATATAAAGAATATTTTCACACCAAGGAACGACAACTTGAAGATGATTTATTGTAGGAATATCATTAATGGGGCCTCCTAACCTTAAAGTAATTTTGTATGCGATATAGATTCCACATAGCCACATGGCCGACAGTATCTCGAGTGCTTACATTAAATAAGAATACAGCAAGTGTATGAAGATTTAATAAATCATAATTGTTTTCAGCAAATATGACATAATGAATATTTTCACACCAAAGAACGACAGTTTGAAGATGCTTTAGTTTAGGAATATCTTTAATGGGGCCTCCATACCTTGAAGTAAACCGTAGACGATTTACAATCCACATAGCCACATGACCGTCAGTACTAATCTCCGCCACCGCGCACGCTCATTGTTTCCGTCCCATCCATTTGCGTTTCATTTTTCAAAATCACCACCACAAAAAATATACAGATAGACCTACCGAGTGGAAATATGTTACACACAAAAAAACACAATAAATCACTCGGGCCGGCTCGGTTTAAAGTTGTTGGTTGGTTGGCTGGTTGGTTCCTTTGTTTAGGGGCTGCGACAACGCGGTCATGTAGCCCCGTGTACTTTGGGTGTGTGTAGAATCTGTCTGATAACCGGTGTTAATTTTAATGACTGTATTAGTGTGTGTCTGTCTGTTAGGTAGTCAGCCCGAAGGCTGGTTGGATCCTCAAACAGTACCGCCGTTAGGTTATGTGAGTAGATACTCACAAAAACCCAAGGCAGCGCTATATTGAGGCGTACTGGGCAAAAAGAGGAGTGAGGTAGTTTGCCATTGCTTTCCTCACTGAGTATATTGTTAGGAGGCCCTGGTAAGTTATCAAGCCTAGATGATCGCTGCGTAAAAAATATAAAATATATTGCACCCTTCAATAAAGCATGGTTTTCTCAAGATTCATCTACGGGGTCATGTTCAGTCCTGACTGCGTTACGCAGCAAAGTTCGCTTAAAACAACATGCTCTAATGAATAGAAAGGTTCATGACAGAGGCTATACTAGAAATAAAATGAATAACAAGTAGAATAAAAGATATTTAATGACTGAAAATTATGTGCATTATAATAATAATAAATAAAAGAAATCCTCCCTGACTTTCACCCCCTAATAAAATAAATATAACACTGAGCGGTAGGAACTCGCTCGTCACAACAAGACAATGTGAATGCAGCTTCACACAAATAATTAATCATAACATAAACTTTGAGCGGTGAGAACTCACTCGTCACAACATATGGATACAAGTCCATTTATCCTGGTCAAGAATTTTATATAATGTGTGGTGTACTGCTCGTTAATAAGAAACTGAGTACTGATGCGAGTCCGTTTACAACTGAAACAGTCATGTTACTCACGGAGTTGTATCTTTTAAATCACACTATGGCTATGGGACCCACCCTTAATTAATACACTATAATTACTACTGACACATGCAAGATCTAATAATGCAAAAATATGAAGAATCTCCCCGAGATTCTACTGGTGCCAGAGCACATAAATGAACAAAAAAAGAGCATGCCAGAAATAGGCCAAAACGCTCTTATCACTACTTGGGAACATAGCCTCCCGCACCCTAAGTTGACACGGGTCATTGAACGCGTAAAATAAACACACAAAAATTAAAGCAAAAGCAACAAAATACAAGCCTAACGGCTAAAAACTATGTTTACATTTTTATAAAACGCCAGACAAACACGAGTTTCGGAAGCTACCTTACAACTATGGACAGCAGCCATTTAATCAATCAATACTCATTATAACCGATCAGGTTTTGTGAATTTAAACAACGTCAAAAATTGAAGTACAGAATCCTAGCCTGTTACTAATAACAAGTCACGTTATCTGATTTGAACGCGCCCCTCTTGTATGAGTCAACACTGCCTCAATTATCTCTCTCAGTCGCTCAAGCCAGGTGCAGTTTCCCTCTGGAAACGCCAACTATCTCACTCATCCCCTTGGATGGCAAGAAAACACAAATATATACCACAAGTCCAGCCTCGCGAGGTCATGAACTGGGCTAATGTGGAGCAAGTCAGAATAATCACCATGATATATTCTCGCTAGCACATCATAAAAATCACACAACGCACCAAAAGCTTGGACTGACTCTCATACTCTTACCACCGGGTCGGCTCAAAACAGATCAACAATATTGCGTCCAATTACACATTTAAAAAATACACAACAAAAACTCGGGTGCAAAGTGCCATCCCGTTCTGCTCTGCTGAAAAAGCAACTATCAAAATAATCCTGATCCGTCATAAAATTCTACTCACAAATAATCTTTACCCTCCAAATTCTATTTTTAATCTCAAATTTAATTCAGTTCCATTTCTGTTATAAGGCATACCTCCGAATAATAATGCTTAACCGCGATTTAAGTGAGCGAAAGCAAGCACGAGCTGCGCGTTGCCCTGTAAAGTTGATCAAAACACAATCACAATATTTACAAATTACACAACGCTCGGCTTGTCCCATATTTAATGTGTCAGTAAAACATGAACTAATATCTACATTACCAAACAAGCAAACAAATATCTACAAAATATGTCCCATAATACCATAGCTGATTTAATCAATAAATAAATTCATTTGTACTCAATCCTTTTAAAACAGCATCAAGGAAACGTCTGCAGCCATCTCCTTTAAGATGTTTATCTCGTCATCGACATCTTCTGGCAAATGTCCTGCTGGTTCCAAGATCCGGTCTCGTTCTTAGACGTCATCTCGTGCTGAATTAAATAAAGTTTTGTCAGATACACACACGATATATTTCCTACTAGTACTACATTCACCTATCAAGTACTAAATTCCTTGACAGTCTATTTGGTGAATTATTTCGATGAACTGGTCCTACTGATAGTGCTGGGACTACAAATAAATCACTGAAGTTACACTTATAACTTGACGAAACTGTTCCATGTTCAAATAAAAATCAACGTCACGTTATCAGACGCACGAATTAAAAAGTGTGAACCTTACGTCCTCAGACGCTCAAAAATAAGTGTTCTCTCGAAGCATTTTGGATCCTTATAAATGAAACTGACTAGGGTAGGTGTGGAAGGGGATTTATGAGAAAATATTCCATAATAATTATCAGACTAGCATGCGATCGGTATCATTGAGTTCGTAGCAGTGTGGAGGTTACGATTATGCTGTGGCCGGCTCGAATCGATCGTGGAATTTATCTGTAGATAACTCCCGCGTTAATCTACCAGGGTGCGTTATCAAGCCGAGTTGCCGCTAAAACAAGGCGTCTTGATATTATTGGCCCAGACTCTTGTATGTCTTTGCGCGCTTTTACATGTATTTCTACAGTAGGGAGTGGTTAACATGAAGATTGACCAATTGCCTCGTATCATTCGATTTTCTTCTTGGCGCCAACCTTCAGAGCAACAGGCCATAATGTGCGTGCCCAAGCCGTCTTCCACGCAAAAAGTTGCACCTGTCCTATGTCTCAAGAATATTTATGCTTCTTCCTAAAATACCACAGGAGCTTAAACCATTGTGTCCTCTCGGCCACTGATTTCTCAATATTTCCCAACACCGTCTGGCTCTCATATCTGCTGTCTGTAGAAATGTATCAAAAGATGATGAATAATTATTAGAATCCTTTATACAGCCTGTGGATAAAGGGTTCACAATCCTCCTGCATGGAAAAAATCGAACATAGCATATAGTCGATTTAAAAAGAAAGACATATCATCTGTAATCCATTTCTGCCAATCCTAGAGAAATCTCCCTCTCATCAGTCTAGTCTAGCCGCCACTGTCGTTGGAGTGTCAACACGCACTCGTGTTTACTTCCAGCTTCCTCATTCATTCAGGCATTCCCAAACCTGCCTGCTTGTCTGATCGCCTAAGGCTAGTACCTCCCCTTTCCAGTACCCTTATCTCTCTCGCTCGTTCTCTCGCTGTGTCGTCATCGTCAGAGCTCATTAGTGTTTGACCACAGCAGGCTCCTCCCTACTTCCTCGTTCAACTGACAATTTTAAATTCGTCGCATTGTAGACAGACATTGTACCTGTACTCAATTCTTTCACTCTGTATGCGTTGTTACCAAGATTACGTACAATACAGAAGGGTCAGATAAATTTTGGACTGAACTTGTTAAATACCTTCTTCTCTGGATCAGATGTCGCTGGCTTCCGTACTAATACAAGCTCGTTGACTAATAGTTCTCTGTGATACCTCTTATTTCTGACACGACGTAATCTGCGATCCGCCTGGTTTCTCATATGGACTCTCGTTCTCTCATTTCTCAACTCATGACCAACCATGGGATCTTGTGGGCAATTGATGATGTTTCTCCACGATCTTACTGGATATTCGTTCATGTGCAAGACCATGGGAATCTGGCCTGTCGACTCATGTCTAGTTGTACTCATACAGGTCTCTACGTCTTTGATCCTGTCTACCAACTTGTGATGTTCATTGGGAATGAAGATCCTTAAGTATTTAGTGAACCCGAGGAGGTTATGCTGACTGGAATCGAACGTGGTTCTAAGAGACTGTGATCTCAGTATAAAGGTTCCACCAGGGAACGAACCAGAGAACTGTAGAGGCAGTTTCATGGTTAAAACCCCTCGAAAGAAGTGTATATTTAATCACTGGTGTGATTTTGGTGCAATGACATTATTTATTAAAATAATGCAGGGAATAATGAGCAGATTACAGCATTATTAGACTACTTGGTGTAGGCTATACGAGGCTTGAAGCACGGAGAGGACAGAGTTGACATTTTACAAATTAGCCCAGAATTGTGGGTGGGGCCCAGTGGAGCCATGTCCATCTCTGTGACCCCATTCTGTCGTCTGGAGCAGGGTGGAGGCCTGAATAATGACCCAGTTATTCCCCGACGGAGAATAGATTTGAGGAGTGGGAGGAGAGATGCCCAGGAAAATCATTGATTACTCGTGATTGGAGCAACGAATTGAGATGAGAGTTGCTCACAGATGAATCTTTTGGCAGGAGGCTAATTTTAGAGTCTTTTACCTGCGAAATTGGGGCATATTTAACGAAGTGCGGAAGGACTGTAAAACGACCATTGTGCGTGGATAGATTTGAGAATGTTGCCGGGGAATACCCGTAAGATAGCGTCCCACGCTATGGAGAAAGGAATTAATATTAATTAATTGGACGAGCGATTCCTTTGCACGCAGATAGTTTTGGAATCTGTGAAGAAAGAGGAACCCAATGATCATGGTTTGGAGACCAGATTCACGCTGTGAGAGGAGCCAAGATTACGCGGGAAGATTTCGCCCTAATTTCCGTGGGAATACGATATAAGGGAGTAGACCCTTGGAGGAGCGCTCTGTCTCAACCCAGTCTCTCTCAGTTGAAGCTCAGTCTACGCGCAGTTCACGTGCAGTGTGCACCCAGTTACAGCCCAAGTTGCAGTCTTACGCAATCTTCACGACGTTAGAAGTTACCCAGTTGCAGCACAGTTGCAGTAAGTTGCAATCAGTATGCAGCAAGTACGAGGGCAGTACGAGACAGTATGTAAGCAGTATACAGCAGTCTTCAAGTAAGGTACGAGCAGTCTTCAAGTGAATCTTCAGTCAGGTACAGCCACTTTGAAGCAAGTTCGTCAAGGCAGAACGCATGGCGGTTCTACTCATAATAGACGCCGAACAAAGACTGGTACATGTAAATGAAGCATTTTATAAGCTTGTATGAATAATAGTCGTGCTATAGGCATAATCAGCAGTACGAACTATGCCGTGTTCAGTTACGAAGCACCGTGTAGGCTAATGGCAGAACTATTGTAAATAATTATTTGTGTAAAGTATTGGACTGTGTTAAGCGCAATGTGTAAAGTATTGAAAAATCGTATATGTGTAATTACGATGATATGCGCTAAATGAAACTCTACGAAGTGTTTGGTAATGTCATGAGAGTACCAGATGATAAAACTCAGGACGGGAGCTAGCATATTTATGCAACGCAGGACGCTTACCGTAGGAGTAAGAATATAAAAACTGTTGGTGAATCCCGAGAGCAGGTAAACCAGACTTTCAATCAGGAGTTGATAGGAGCACGGAAGATGCCGTCGACGCCTGCAATTTCGATCTTTGCTAGGGAATTTCAGCATTGAAAAGTGTATAAAGTGACGTGTGTTAAGTGTACAACATATGTAAAATATCCTTTAAAGTAGTGATTAGATAAGTGTTTCACATGTTTGGGAGCAATAGCTTCCTGAGAGTTATGCAACGTGTCGTGTTGTTGATGAAAATTATGTGTTATAAAATGTGTGTTTGCAAGATGAATATGTCGCGTTAAACCTGCTAATGGCGGGCGACATGGAGAAATATGATTGGTCGGAGCCACCATAGACACCTATAGAAATGTAAGTACCCCACAAGTTATGATTATGTAGAAATATGGGCCACTGCATGTTGTGAATTCCGTAAAGATGCCAGTAAAAATCAGTTTAGGAGGCAGATCCTCCATGTTTAATCATTATTGTGTTGATTTTTATAGAGTTGAGATGTTAATTTGCATCATTAAGTGGAGTAATTATTCCCACTATGAATTAAGAATGGCAATCAGTTATGTAAATGCAACGAACGCGATTGTTCGGATTTTAAGACGTTTAGCTATGTCGGATTTTTGGTTAAGTTATGTGAGAAGAATAATAAAGTAATGATTTTGGTCATTTATGTCAGTGAGATTAATAAGAATAATAAAGAATGATTTTGGTCATTTATGTCAGTGAGATTAATGGTAATAATAATAATGAATATTAAAAGTATGAATGAACACATCAGGAAACAAATTAATGTTGTAAGCGAGAGATTTACGCTAATTGCAAGACTTATCAATCTAAGCAGTAAGATGATACAGTAAGATTACATTACAGTAATTAAGGAAAGAAGTTTTATATCAGAATATTGCATATATTCAGTAATGATGCCAGGCATGAAAGAGCTTTTAGTGTATTGAATTTGCAGCTTATATGAGAAGCTTATAGAGTAATTGTTAGAGTTCTCTTAATAATATAGGTCGGAGGTCGTAGCATTGAGTAAGGGGCCAGATGGTCTATTCTACGTATGAAATCTCCTATGTCATGGGCATAAGTGGAGATATAATTTTATGCCAGAGTTGTAGTGTGTACCCTAGCTCTGAGGAAGGATATGAAAGTGTTCCGGGTTGGGATCCTGTGATAGAGACGAGGAGAACGAGGACACCTCGAAACTCTATGGTCTCCCGAGAACTTATTTGATGAGTTATTTCCGCTCGTGGTAGCGAAACTCATGGCGACAGCTGCAGTGTGCGCCTATATTTTACTTGAGACATCGGTCACCCGTCAGACTAATGCATTACGAACCCCGAACCTTCATGTTGAATGGACCCGTGTGAGGCCAGTAATTATTATATCCTCTGTGTAGGAGTAATTTAAAAAAAAAGCTCATTCAATACCTGTTTGCATAAGAGTCAATTAAGATCCTTTGGGATATGTGTGTCGGTCAGACGACAGTATTTGTCTTGTAAATCTTTACTGCTTAGAAAGGAAAGCATTCAAAACCTTTAAGGAGGGTCGAGGTAATTGGTGGAACACCCATCCCACTTTCTATTGTGTGCGGACTCCTCTAGCTGAGGGTCTGCAGGGAAATTCGAACCGTCAAGGCGAGTTGAAAGGAAAAGATTTTAGACCCTGGTAAAGGACATATAATGAAAGATTGTTATGTTGAGTAAGGTAGCCATGTGGTTTAGGAACACATGGATAATTATAGATTATCCTGATGGTTCATTATTTTAGCTATCTGACGAATAGTTAGATGATGTATTTGTACTGTCACTGAAACCAAGTTTTGAAGTTAGTTACCAGATGCCAATCGCCACGAGAGCGAGGTAATATAATGTACCATCCGACACAAGCTATAACGTAACGTTTTATCTAGGAATCACATACAGCATGCAGTGGAACCATATAAATAGAGGAAGTGGAGGGGTAGCTTACATAATTATGGAGTTGCACGTTGATTGCGGTGCAACGTCCGAATAGGTAATGCATGAAAGCATTTGTTTGGTGAGAAGAGAAAAATCAAAACACGCACGGCACACATAATTGTTAAAATCAAGAGGTTTAAGGAATAATTAAATTGTGATATTAAAGAAGTCACATTGTATGACTGTTATGTTAATGTACAGTTTGTATTGAAGTCGTAGGTGCATCAGCGCACTAGAATATCTTTATGTAGTTCACATAAGGGTACAGCTTTATGGTTTAATATGATTTTATTATGATTTCATTTTTGTTTGTTTGTGGATTGTGGAAGTAAACTTTTGTTTGCTTTGTTTTTTTTATGGTTTTGGGATTGTTTTTGTGTTTGAAGCCATGATTTTTATTTACTGAATTAAAGTTTTAGAATAGAGTTGTGCCTTGTTATTGTAGAGTTGTTACCTTATAGCCTCAAATCCAAAATATGCACTGCTCATTTGGGGGAACGGCACGCGCCTGAGACCTGATGCTAGCTGGAGGCAGCTGCATATTTACCATCGAGATTACTCACATGGGTACATGGGATTTGATGTCCTATACTGTGATTTGAGCTATCGGTACAACTAAAGTCGGTCAGATTTAGTGCACACAACTCTATTAAAGTAAGAATTAACGAAGTAGGGAATGACCGCTCCTATCCTAGCTAAGTTCCGATACGTACATATAAATTTTGATAGATGTATAAGTACAGTTCTACTCCTTTGTAAGTATGACACTAATTTATCATGACGCCCGTCTGTGGGGTCTGTATTTACACTCATATTATTATCATGGCCCAAGCGACGTGGGACGGTATTAATTCATTATGGAACCGCCTGCGTCAGTGCAATATGAGCGATCTTGGCATTGCACATGCATGGCATACATGAACGATTGTACTTACTCGCATATATTTATCATGGCGCCCAGGTACGTGGGGATTATGGGATTTAGGGAAAACCCATAGATTTTTTATGGTATTTCATGGGGAAAACCATAGTAATTGTTTTGCCTCAAACTGTGTTTGAGTGATTTTTGAATTCAGTAGGCTTTTTATGTAACGCAGAATCTCTCTATTGAGAAGAGAATTGCCCAAGGGTATGAGCGCTACATACCAGATCCACAATCTACCATAATATTATCAGGTTTTGTAAGACTTCACAATATGTGTGCAGTGTTTGATGTTTCTCTTCGAAACGTATCCACATATTTTTCCAGGAAGCCTGCCTGCATATTTAAGTGTGTTATTGTAAAATGTCAGGTACGGAGGAAATCTTGCAGGTTATTGCAGGATTGAAACAGCATTTTGATGCTGCTAACGAGCAGAATAAACTGGAAGCCAAGGCTTTCCAGGATAGCATAAACACTCGTTTAGATGCCCATCAGGAGGCAATTAATGCAACTCAGGTTGAAATAAACAATCGGTTAGATGCAAATAAAGTTGAGATGAATAATAACCAGATTGAATTAAACAATAAGTTAGGTCAAATGCAAGAGGTAATTAAGACCGAAGTAACAGATACTGTTGTAAGCATTGTATCGGAAATGCAGGTTAAAACTGATAAACGTTTCGAGGCTATAGAAGCCAAACTTGAGGGTAATTTACAAGCGTGTAAGCATGCTCAGGAGGAAACCAACAGTAGATTAGATGCGTTGTCTAACGATATTAAGGATGTTCAAATCCAAAATGAGGCGAATCTCGAACGCCAAGCGAAACAGTTCGCAGAGTTTACAAAAACAGTAGACCAGAGATTAGAGGAGAACGACTCCAAATGGGACCAGAAATTGAAAAGCTATGCTAGAGCAATTAACGGTGACCTCAAGAAACAGGACCAAAATATATTAGGTCAATGCCAGGAAATAGGCGAAATTAAGGCTATCGCTCATGAAAATAAGGAGCTGGTAAGCAACGTGAAAAGTCAGGTGGGCAAAGTTCATCAAGAACTGGACCAAGTTCAAAGTGACATTGTCATAGTTAACAAAAGGCAAGAGGAGAATAGAGGTGAGATCACCAAGGTCCGGAACGAATTGTCTAAAGTCAATGGACACATTCAAGATGAAATTAAAGGGTTAAGAGAAGAACTCGAAATAAGAGAAGGCCAGAAAACAGAGGCAAGCGACAAGACCCTTGCTCAAATTAAAGAAGATGTAGAGGATGAAATATCCCATATCAAACAAAGTCTGAAAGAAGACAAGGTGAAAATATTTCAAGTAGCCGAGGAAAACCGAGATAGGCTTACAAGAATAGAGAAAGAAGTCATTACTCGCCTAGAAAGAGCAGAGATGCGCCACAATCAAATGGAGACTAGGATAATAGCACAGGAGGAAACGCTTCTGAAATGTCCTAAGTCAAGTGAAGGCAGCATGGAGGATATGAGGAAAACAAGGTGGGCAGACTTGGAAACCCAACCTATGAGCAGGAATGCTACAGGCCCAGGGGAAAGTCCTTATATGACGCCAGGTGTACCAATTGCGGCATCGACGCCACATGAAAATGCGATGCACACCCAGGTGATAAACGTCATTAGGGCAAGCGAAGAAAAACCAAGGAAATTTTCAGGTAGCCACTGTAGTATGACACCAAAATATTGGTTAAAGGAAGTGACTGAATATCTAAATGATGCACGAATACCGCAGGAGCGTAGGCTACGTGCTATAGAGAAATTAACAGAAGGGGAGTGCGCATTATGGTTTCGCAGCTTCCGTTACACTTTTGATACTGTTGAGGAGTTCCGTGAGGCATTCTTGAAGAGATATTGGGACGCCGCGACTCAACAGAATTTACGGTTGGATTTATATGCAAAGAAATACAGTACTAATAATCCAACAAAGTACGCAGAATTTTTCATATCGCAGTTGTGTCGCTTTAAAGAGCTGGATCAAAAACCAAGCGAACTGGAGCTATGTATTGCTATCGCCAAACAGCTTCCATACGAGATCCAAAGGCTACTAATCTCGGCTAATGCGAAAACTGCTATGGAAATGGAGACAGTTTTAAGGCAACTGGACCTCACCACAGCAAATACAAAGCGTCAGAGTCGAACCGTGGAACAAGTCCACGTGACCAACACACAGACTGACCAACAGCAAGCTCCAAGGAACAACAAAGCTACGAGCACAGAAACATTAGATTCCTATGGACGGCAATGGGAACAGGAACCCAGAAGATGGCAGTCAAAGTTCAAAGGAAATGCTAATAGAGGAGGAAGAGGTCGAAGTTCGTGGAATAAGCAGAATAACAGGGGCAAACCGTACCATAACAATGGAGGTAATAATGGCCAAGAAGGCAATAATAGAAATTGGAGACCCCAAGAAAGAAGAAGTAACTTCGATGACGAGGTAGAAGAACGATATCATGCTTCTTTGCGATACCTCGAAGAAAGGGGAGATGAGCCCCAGAAACAACAAGTTCGATGGCAAGAAGTCATGCAGAACAGGACATCGCCAGACAGATATGGAGATGGAGCTAAGAGTTTGGAACTACAGCGCAGCGAACAGGAGAGAAGAAATTCCAAGGGGGCGGGCGCTGAAGAAAAAAAACCGCCAAAATTAGAAGAGTTTGAGACTGATGGATGGAAGTCTATTAACATCATCAATTGGATAGCCAAACCAGAAGAACTGATTGAGGATACAGGAGGACCACAGGCCATGGTCAAGAGAGAATTGCCTATTATAATTGTAAGAGTGGCAGGATTAAAAGTCAGAAGTCTGCTGGACACAGGATCAACAGTGAGCCTCATGACACAAGCTCTATATAATGAAATAGCCCGGAGAGAGAACATTTTGAAAATACCGATCTCTAGTGTCAAGATTAAAGGGGTAATTCCAGACCGAACAATGATATGTAAATACCAGGTATTCCTAGATTTACAGATAGGAGGCTCTATTTTTTCACAGAGTTTTCTGTTAGTAAACAAACTGCCTTATAACCTACTTATTAGGGCAGAGTTTATAAGGGAATACAGAGTGATATTTCGACCTAGCACAGGACAGGGTTATGTTCCATGTGAATGAAGAAGCTGAAGGCTTAGAGGTCGCACTCAATGAGATTGAACCAGGATCAAGTGAACAAGTATGGCATACATACAGAGATGTGGCTGAGGAGGGAGTGTTAGCTATTGAGCAGTTAGAAGAGGAGCTTAAAACACTAGCCACAGACTTGGAAAAATATCTGGAACCCAAATTGGAAGAATATATTTCGGAAAAGCTAGAAGAAGCGAAAATTGGGCTAAAAGAGAAGGAAAATTTAAAGCAGTTATTACTGGAACAGAAGGAAGTCTTTGATTCGAGACCTGGTCGGATAAAGAACTTCACTTATGCTTTTCAAGTCAGTGATTGGACACCATTTAGGCAGAAACCCTACCCTATAGCTGAAAAGCATTATGCTAAAGTGAAAGAGGCAATTCAGGAGATGTTGGAGGCCGGTGTTATTGAGAAGACACCTACGCCTTACGTAAGTCCATTGGTAATTGTACCAAAGACAGACGGATCTGTCAGAGTCTGCCTGGACCTGAGACGCTTAAATTTGCGAGTAATTCCGGAATTTGACCAAGTGCCACCTATTAAAGAGATCCTCAGGAAGTTTAAAGGAAAAACCATATTCACAAATTTGGATATCACATCCAGTTTCCATCATCTTGAATTAGAGAAGAAAACTAGTCTGTTGACAGGATTTATGTTTGATCAACATACATTCACATTTTTAAGGCTACCTTTTGGGTTGAAAACAGCTGGTTCAGCCCTGATAAGAGCGTTAGATCGCAATCTATCAGATGAGGTTAAAGAGAGTACCATCAGATATGTAGACGACATTCTACTCACATCAGAATCTCTGGAGGAGCACATGAGAGACCTGAAGAAGTTGCTAGATGAACTTCGAGAAGCTAACTTTAAGGTTAATATCAAGAAATCGCACTTCTGTCAGAGGGAAGTCAAATTCCTAGGGCATGTCATTGATGCAAATGGAGTGAAGCCTAATCCAGATAAATTGGAGGTAATTCGAAATTTCCCTCGACCCACGAAAGTAAAGCACGTCCGACAGTATTTGGGAGTAATTGGATTCTTTTCGAACCACTGCCCAAACTATACTGCGACAGTAGCACCCCTGCAGGACCTATTGAAGAAAGGCGGCAGATGGAATTGGACGGAGCAATGTCAGGAAGCATTCGTGAGGTCAAAACAAATGCTTTTGGAATATGTGAAGCTGGGATACCCGGATTATACCCAGAAGTTCATCATACAGACGGATGCATCACTCATTGGGATCGGAGCGATGCTATTCCAGGAAAATGTTGACCAGCCTGAGAAGAAAATTTTTATCGCCTTTATAAGCAGGAGACTGAAAGCCCATGAGAAAAACTACACGATCACAGAGATAGAGTTGCTCGCAATTTTGTACGCGTTGCAATCTTGGCACAAACTCGTGTATGGCTTCCGAATAGTCCTTAGAACAGACCATAAAGCTTTAACATTTTTGTTAAAGACAGATTTGTCTAGCCAGAGATTGACAAGATGGTCCCTGTATATCCAGCAATTTAATGTGGAAATAGAATACTGTCCAGGGAAAGAGAATGTAATACCGGACATATTAAGTCGTTACCCTAGAGAAGAGGAAGCGCTAGCGGTCCAGATTGAGAATCGAGATCAGAAGACGTTGGATGACTTAAGGAATCTTACCAACCTACAACGCGAAGACCCATGGTTGAAGATGATGATCGATTACTTTGAGGGACGCTTAGCAAGGGGAACTGCGGTATACAGAGAGGCGGAGGCATTGGCAACAGAATATGTATGGTATAATCAGATATTACACAAGTGGGACGATGTAGATCATACACGTCAAAGGATTGTAATTCCTGCATCTTTGCAGAGAAGATTGGTATGGCTAGCCCACAGAGCATTTGGACATCCGGGGATAGATAAACTCTGTGCTCTGTTGAAGGAAGCATTTACTTGGCCAAAATTGAGAGAAACGGTGAGAAATACTATTAGGACATGCGATCTATGCCAAAGGGTTAAGCCAAATCCCTTTTTAATGAGGCAACGACCTATCCCGTTGTTACCGGAGAAGCCAAGGCAGCTATTGAGTATAGACAACTTTGGACCATTGCCTAGAGCACGTAGAGGCAATAGACACATTTTCGTAGCCATGGATGTATTTTCGAAAATGGTGGTGTTATGCCCCATACAAAAGACAAGTTCAAAACAGGTCTTGAAGCGCCTGAAAGAGAGAGTTATTCCGATTCTTGGGAAGCCGGATAACATTCTCTCGGACCACGGAAGTTGCTTTACAAGTGCAGAATTTCGTCGAGAACTGGAAACTCTAGGAATTAGGCAGATTTTATCTACCATTCGCCATCCTGAGGCAAGTCCAGTTGAAAGAGTAATGAGAGAGATCCAGAAATACATGAAGATCTACTGCTCTGAGGAGAATTGGCGTTGGATAGAATTTCTAGAAGTCATTGAATACTGTATAAATAATACTGTACATGAGGCGACAGGTCAGGTTCCCGTGACTCTACATCTGGATCAAAGACCAGAGAGACCGTGGACTGGTGTTATTCCATTGCCAGTAGACGCACAGCCAGGTAGAGAATTGAGGATCCAACGAACCTTTGAATATCTCAAAGCACAGGCGGAGAGACGTCAGAGAAGAAATCGTGCGAAGAGGTATCATAGACCGCTCCTCGTGGGAGAGAAAGTTTTAATTAAGAAACCCGCCAGTTCAGATCCAGAGGCACGCAAGTATAAAAAGTTCAATTTTTCTTACCACGGCCCGTTCGAGGTGATAAGAGACCTCCAGAACAATGCATACAGGTTAAGGCATCTAGAAAATGGAAAGGAGGTCGTTATGAACGTAGCCAACTTAAAAATTTATTACTCGCCAGAAGAATTCGACGAACAAGAAGAAGTATTGGTAACGCACACCCAACTCAACGGGGAGAGCGAAGTCAGCCAAGCAGTCAGACCTGAAAGTTGGAACGGCAAGACGGGACGAGAAGCAGACAGTTTACCCAGTGTAAGCGAAGAGAAGAAAGAATGCCAGTGTCTGCGAGAATTCTATGAAGAAATGGTCAGAGTGGCGAGAGAGGTTGAAGCCATAAACGCGACCCACCGCATGGAGAATGAACAGCTTAGGAAGAAGGCCGAGTGTGGAAGGGGGAACGGTACTAACCTACTCGCAGCCAGACGAGGTGAAGGACCCCAGATGTAAACACCGACAGTGGTAGACAGTCAGCTGGTTACTTATAGAAAGCCACTTGCAATTGACTTTTATAAGTTTCGCAAGGGGAATATGAACCCGAGGAGGTTATGCTGATTGGAATCGAACGTGGTTCTAAGAGACTGTGATCTCAGTATAAAGGTTCCACCAGGGAACGAACCAGAGATCTGTAGAGGCAGTTTCATGGTAGAAACCCCTCGAAAGAAGTGTATATTTAATCACTGGTGTGATTTTGGTGCAATGACATTATTTATTAAAATAATGCAGGGAATAATGAGCAGATTACAGCATTATTAGACTACTTGGTGTAGGCTATACGAGGCTTGAAGCACGGAGAGGACAGAGTTGACATTTTACAAATTAGCCCAGAATTGTGGGTGGGGCCCAGTGGAGCCATGTCCATCTCTGTGACCCCATTCTGTCGTCTGGAGCAGGGTGGAGGCCTGAATAATGACCCAGTTATTCCCCGACGGAGAATAGATTTGAGGAGTGGGAGGAGAGATGCCCAGGAAAATCATTGATTACTCGTGATTGGAGCAACGAATTGAGATGAGAGTTGCTCACAGATGAATCTTTTGGCAGGAGGCTAATTTTAGAGTCTTTTACCTGCGAAATTGGGGCATATTTAACGAAGTGCGGAAGGACTGTAAAACGACCATTGTGCGTGGATAGATTTGAGAATGTTGCCGGGGAATACCCGTAAGATAGCGTCCCACGCTATGGAGAAAGGAATTAATATTAATTAATTGGACGAGCGATTCCTTTGCACGCAGATAGTTTTGGAATCTGTGAAGAAAGAGGAACCCAATGATCATGGTTTGGAGACCAGATTCACGTTGTGAGAGGAGCCAAGATTACGCGGGAAGATTTCGCCCTAATTTCCGTGGGAATACGATATAAGGGAGTAGACCCTTGGAGGAGCGCTCTGTCTCAACCCAGTCTCTCTCAGTTGAAGCTCAGTCTACGCGTAGTTCACGTGCAGTGTGCACCCAGTTACAGCCCAAGTTGCAGTCTTACGCAATCTTCACGACGTTAGAAGTTACCCAGTTGCAGCACAGTTGCAGTAAGTTGCAATCAGTATGCAGCAAGTACGAGGGCAGTACGAGACAGTATGTAAGCAGTATACAGCAGTCTTCAAGTAAGGTACGAGCAGTCTTCAAGTGAATCTTCAGTCAGGTACAGCCACTTTGAAGCAAGTTCGTCAAGGCAGAACGCATGGCGGTTCTACTCATAATAGACGCCGAACAAAGACTGGTACATGTAAATGAAGCATTTTATAAGCTTGTATGAATAATAGTCGTGCTATAGGCATAATCAGCAGTACGAACTATGCCGTGTTCAGTTACGAAGCACCGTGTAGGCTAATGGCAGAACTATTGTAAATAATTATTTGTGTAAAGTATTGGACTGTGTTAAGCGCAATGTGTAAAGTATTGACTAATCGTATATGTGTAATTACGATGATATGCGCTAAATGAAACTCTACGAAGTGTTTGGTAATGTCATGAGAGTACCAGATGATAAAACTCAGGACGGGAGCTAGCATATTTATGCAACGCAGGACGCTTACCGTAGGAGTAAGAATATAAAAACTGTTGGTGAATCCCGAGAGCAGGTAAACCAGACTTTCAATCAGGAGTTGATAGGAGCACGGAAGATGCCGTCGACGCCTGCAATTTCGATCTTTGCTAGGGAATTTCAGCATTGAAAAGTGTATAAAGTGACGTGTGTTAAGTGTACAACATATGTAAAATATCCTTTAAAGTAGTGATTAGATAAGTGTTTCACATGTTTGGGAGCAATAGCTTCCTGAGAGTTATGCAACGTGTCGTGTTGTTGATGAAAATTATGTGTTATAAAATGTGTGTTTGCAAGATGAATATGTCGCGTTAAACCTGCTAATGGCGGGCGACATGGAGAAATATGATTGGTCGGAGCCACCATAGACACCTATAGAAATGTAAGTACCCCACAAGTTATGATTATGTAGAAATATGGGCCACTGCATGTTGTGAATTCCGTAAAGATGCCAGTAAAAATCAGTTTAGGAGGCAGATCCTCCATGTTTAATCATTATTGTGTTGATTTTTATAGAGTTGAGATGTTAATTTGCATCATTAAGTGGAGTAATTATTCCCACTATGAATTAAGAATGGCAATCAGTTATGTAAATGCAACGAACGCGATTGTTCGGATTTTAAGACGTTTAGCTATGTCGGATTTTTGGTTAAGTTATGTGAGAAGAATAATAAAGTAATGATTTTGGTCATTTATGTCAGTGAGATTAATAAGAATAATAAAGAATGATTTTGGTCATTTATGTCAGTGAGATTAATGGTAATAATAATAATGAATATTAAAAGTATGAATGAACACATCAGGAAACAAATTAATGTTGTAAGCGAGAGATTTACGCTAATTGCAAGACTTATCAATCTAAGCAGTAAGATGATACAGTAAGATTACATTACAGTAATTAAGGAAAGAAGTTTTATATCAGAATATTGCATATATTCAGTAATGATGCCAGGCATGAAAGAGCTTTTAGTGTATTGAATTTGCAGCTTATATGAGAAGCTTATAGAGTAATTGTTAGATTTCTCTTAATAATATAGGTCGGAGGTCGTAGCATTGAGTAAGGGGCCAGATGGTCTATTCTACGTATGAAATCTCCTATGTCATGGGCATAAGTGGAGATATAATTTTATGCCAGAGTTGTAGTGTGTACCCTAGCTCTGAGGAAGGATATGAAAGTGTTCCGGGTTGGGATCCTGTGATAGAGACGAGGAGAACGAGGACACCTCGAAACTCTATGGTCTCCCGAGAACTTATTTGATGAGTTATTTCCGCTCGTGGTAGCGAAACTCATGGCGACAGCTGCAGTGTGCGCCTATATTTTACTTGAGACATCGGTCACCCGTCAGACTAATGCATTACGAACCCCGAACCTTCATGTTGAATGGACCCGTGTGAGGCCAGTAATTATTATATCCTCTGTGTAGGAGTAATTAAAAAAAAGCTCATTCAATACCTGTTTGCATAAGAGTCAATTAAGATCCTTTGGGATATGTGTGTCGGTCAGACGACAGTATTTGTCTTGTAAATCTTTACTGCTTAGAAAGGAAAGCATTCAAAACCTTTAAGGAGGGTCGAGGTAATTGGTGTAACACCCATCCCACTTTCTATTGTGTGCGGACTCCTCTAGCCGAGGGTCTGCAGGGAAACTCGAACCGTCAAGGCGAGTTGAAAGGAAAAGATTTTAGACCCTGGTAAAGGACATATAATGAAAGATTGTTATGTTGAGTAAGGTAGCCATGTGGTTTAGGAACACATGGATAATTATAGATTATCCTGATGGTTCATTATTTTAGCTATCTGACGAATAGTTAGATGATGTATTTGTACTGTCACTGAAACCAAGTTTTGAAGTTAGTTACCAGATGCCAATCGCCACGAGAGCGAGGTAATATAATGTACCATCCGACACAAGCTATAACGTAACGTTTTATCTAGGAATCACATACAGCATGCAGTGGAACCATATAAATAGAGGAAGTGGAGGGGTAGCTTACATAATTATGGAGTTGCACGTTGATTGCGGTGCAACGTCCGAATAGGTAATGCATGAAAGCATTTGTTTGGTGAGAAGAGAAAAATCAAAACACGCACGGCACACATAATTGTTAAAATCAAGAGGTTTAAGGAATAATTAAATTGTGATATTAAAGAAGTCACATTGTATGACTGTTATGTTAATGTACAGTTTGTATTGAAGTCGTAGGTGCATCAGCGCACTAGAATATCTTTATGTAGTTCACATAAGGGTACAGCTTTATGGTTTAATATGATTTTATTATGATTTCATTTTTGTTTGTTTGTGGATTGTGGAAGTAAACTTTTGTTTGCTTTGTTTTTTTTATGGTTTTGGGATTGTTTTTGTGTTTGAAGCCATGATTTTTATTTACTGAATTAAAGTTTTAGAATAGAGTTGTGCCTTGTTATTGTAGAGTTGTTACCTTATAGCCTCAAATCCAAAATATGCACTGCTCATTTGGGGGAACGGCACGCGCCTGAGACCTGATGCTAGCTGGAGGTAGCTGCATATTTACCATCGAGATTACTCACATGGGTACATTAGTAACACATTTTATTGCGCGTTCGCTAGGATTAGCTTGAGGGTGGCGAATGCTACTAACCATGTGTTTTACATCCAAGTCCTCCATACCTTTCTTGAATTGGGCGCTCGTAAAATAGCTTCCATGGTCCGACAATATAAACTCTGGTTTTCCAAGGATTGGAATAACTCTATTTCGAATACGACTGAGTACTTTTTTCGATGTAGTTTTCTGAATGGGGCACAATACGACAAACTTAGAAAACACATCAATACACACTAGCAAGTGACGGCAACCTCGCCTACCTTTCGGGATTGGACCGAAACAGTCCAAGGCCACAAGCTCGCAGGGTTTCTGAGGTAGCAATGGTCTAGGATACTGCCTCATTAAGTAATTATTCGGCTTCGTCCTCTGACAAGGATCGCAAGTCTTTATTACGTCACAAATGGTAGTCCCCATTCGCGGCCATGTAAACGTTTCTCCTATGGTCGCCTGTGCCTTGTCTAATCCCACGTGACCGAAGCTTTCATGTATGTGCCAAGTAAGTCCTCTTTGTAATGATGCAGGTACCATGATACGTAATTTGGTGTGTTCTTCATCTATCCATTTATGCAGTAAATTGTTGAGGTAGACATATCTTCCTTCTCTGGCTTTTGCTTCTCTGTAGGCTGGGGTTCTTGCTGGTAATTCCTTCTTAAAATACTGGATCATTTGATACATCCACGGTTCTGCTTCCTGCTCTCGTCGTATCTCCCGTAATGCCTCCAAGAATGCATGGTCCTTTGCTGTTAACTCAATATGCTGTACTATCGCTGTTTCTTCGGTATCAGGCTCGGGGTTCCTGCTTAATACATCCGGAATTACATTCATTTTTCCTGGGCAGTGTTCAATTTCGATGTTAAATTGTTGTATGTAGATGGACCAACGTGTCACACGCTCGCTAGCCATAGATGTCTTGAACAAGAACGTTAGTGATTTGTGGTCTGTTCTAATAACAATGGGGTAACCATATACAATTCGTTTCCATTGTTGTAAAGCATGAAGTATTGCCAACAATTCGAGTTCAGTGACTGCATAGTTGCGCTCGTGTTTACGCAATCTGCGGCTCACAAACGCTAAATAATCACGATGTTGAAGGTTAGCTGGATCTTCTTGGTATAACATTGCTCCTATACCAACCATGGAAGCATCCGCTTGGATAATAAATTTCCGTTGAAAATCTGGATAACCTAGTTTGATACAATTTTCCAGTAATAATTTAGTCTCTTGAAATGATTTCTCACACTCAGCGTTCCAAAGCCATTTGTTGTTCTTCTTCAGCATCTCCTGCATAGGTGCTACGGTTTCAGTATATCCTGGGCAGTTTTCCTTAAAGAAGCCCGTCACGCCAAGGAAAGCTCTGATATGTTTCACTCTCGTTGGTGTAGGGAAATTCTTTATTGCCTCTATTTTCGCAGGGTTTGGTCTCACTCCCTCCTGGTCAATGATGTGCCCCAAGTATAAAATCTCCTTCTTGAAAAAATGGGATTTCTTCAAGTTGACTTTAAAGTTTGCAGTTCTAAGTTTGTCCAAAAGCTTATCCAAATTTTCCATATGTGTCTGGATGTTATCTGAAGCCAAGAGTATATCGTCAATATATCGTACCGTCATTTCCTTCACTTCTTCAGTCAGGTTCCGATCCAAGGCTCGAATTAATGCGCATCCAGCAGTTTTAACGCCGAAGGGCATTCGGACGAAGCAATATGTCTGATTATCGAACAAGAAGCCAGTAAGAAGCTGTGACTTCTCATCCAGTTCGATATGGTGAAACGAACTCGTCAGACCTACAGATGAATAGATGCTCTTGTTCTTAAATCCTTTTAAGACGTCTCTGATGATTGGCGCTCTGTCATACTCGGGAAAAATAAGGCGCATGTTTAGATTTCTGGCATCTAGGCAAGGTCTAATGCAGGGATGTCAAAGATACGGCCCGCGATCGCAATGTGTGACAGACAGAAGAATCATGACTTCACTCGATTCCTCTACGGAAGTTTTAAAATGCGCACACTATAACATTTATAAGCAATTTCAAGGGCAGCGCGTGCCTAGACAAGCGAGAGAGGTAGACAGTAACGCTATCTCTTAGCAACAAGCTGAAATACCACGAAGGCTAGAATCTTCCACGCGCTTCGAGTCTAGTCAGTTGAGTCGAGTAATCGAAGCGATACGGTCGGAGAAAGATTTTAGTTAATTTAGTTGTACTGCGACATAGTGATTGTGAAGTCCAGTGATTGTGAAGGTACTGTGCATTTGTTTGTGTCGTGCGCATTCGATATCCTGTGTCGAGTTCCATAATTGTTACAATTTTGGCATAATGTCACAAAAACGTAAAGTTGATAGTGAGTGCAGGGTCTTTCAGTCTAAATGGGAAATTGCGTATTTTTTCATAGAATGGAAAGGAAAACCACTGTGTTTGATTTGCAATCAAACAGTTGCTGTTTGTAAGGAGTTTAACTTTAAGAGACACTATGATACGAATCATAAATCAAAGTTCGATTGTTACACTGAAAAAATAAGAATGGACACATTGTCATCTTTAAAATCTAAACTTCAAGGTCAACAATCGATGTTTACTAAAGCTAATACTGAGAGCGAAGATGCCCTGTAATCAAGTTTTATTATTGCATTAGAAATCGCGAAGAGATCAAAACCTTTCACTGATGGTGAGTTTATTAAAGACTGCGTGTTGAAAGTGGCCGATGTTTCATTTCCATTTCAAAAGTCAATAATTAAAATATTTCGCTGTCAAAAAACACTGTTGCTTCAAGAATAAATGATTTATCTCAAAATTTGGTTCTTCAACTGAAGGAGAAAATTAAGGAATTTACAAACTTTTCACTGGCTGTTGACGAGAGCACTGATAGCCTACTGATGATACAGCTCAACTTGCTGTTTTTATACCAGGTATTAACAGTAAATTTGAAATAACTGAAGAACTATTAAAGTGCGTCCCATTGACAGGTACTACAAGAGCAAATGATATTTATTCTGCAATTGAGCATTTGATATCAGAATATGAACTCGACTGGAATATACTTAGCAGCACAACTACGAATGGCGCTCCTGCCATGGCTGGCAAACTTTCGGGCGTTGTAACTAAGTTAAAACAGAAAACATCAGGGAATTTTGTGGGATTTCACTGTATAATTCATCAGGAATCATTGGCATCCAAACATTTAAAAACGGACCATGTCATGCAACCTATAATTAAAATAGTAAGTTTTATAATGAGCAGAGGACTAAATCACCGACAGTTCAGGCAGTTTTTACAAGATTTGGATGAAAAGTTTTCTGATGTCCCTTATTTCACCGAAGTTCGTTGGCTCAGGCGAGGAGTAGTTTTAGAAAGATTTTTTTGCATTACGTGACCCTATTCAAGCTTTCATGTAAGAAAAAGGCAACCCAATTGATTATGACAATGACTGGTGGGTTGATTGTGTCTTTTTAGTAGATGTGAATAAACACTTTGATCTGAATGTAAAGTTACAGGGTAAAAATCTGATTGTCACTCAAATGTATTCATGTATTCAAGCCTTTGAAACAAAGTTGAGGCTGTGGGAAAATCAGGTAAAAAATCAAACTTTGGATCATTTCCCTAATTTAAAATCATTTGACACGGTGAACCAAAATAAATTGGATCAATATTCTCAACTTCTGCAAAATCTGCTCACGGAATTCAACAATCGTTTTGAAGACTTCCACAAAATGAATGAAATGGAATTCCCAATCTTCATCAATCCATTCAATTTTGAAGCTTCACAGGCACCAGTTCATTTGCAAATGGAGTTGATAGATCTTCAATCAGACAGTATTTTGAAAGAAAAATTTAAAGAGGTTAACGCTCTTACATTTTATACACAATATTTCAAGAGTTTGGATAACTACCCGCAATTAAAAAATCATGCAGCACGCATTCTGTGCATGTTTGGTAGCACCTATTTATGTGAGCAGATGTTTTCCGTCATGAAAATAAATAAGAACAAACATCGCACAAGACTTACGAATGAACATCTCCAATCAATTCTTAAAATAATTACAACGAATATGATACCTGACATCAATGACCTTGTCAAAAACAAGAGAAGTCAGGTATCTGGATCCTCGAGCTCAAAATAATTACCCTCTTTTATAACTTTGATATGATTTTTAACAACCGTATATTATATACTATATAATTAAGTAAATAAAATGTTATAATAATTCAGTACATTTTTTAAATTTGAACCTGGCCCGCCTACACATTCTAAATTTAATATATGGCCCTCTGCAAAATTGAGTTTGACACCCCTGGTCTAATGGATCCATTTGGTTTTGTGACCGCCAAAATCGCATTTAAATAAGGTGTAGGAATCTTCTTAATCACTCCAGCTTGCAACATATCATCTATAATCCTTTTGACCTGCTCCCGATGATTTTCTGGTATAGGGTACAATTTGCTTCGAAATGGGGACCAATCCTCAATCTGCATAGAATGTTGAAAGTTTATTATCTTCCCTGGAACTGTGTCAAACACTGCCTTGTGTCTTCTTAAGATCTCCTCAAGTTTCTTCCTATGTTCAACCCTTAGTTGATTGTCACTGAGCCGCTCCTGTAATAGTTCTTCAAACTGAGTATCGCTGTCGTCTCCTTCTGCTAATAAAGCCCACATCTCCTGAGAGTCACTCTCTTCATTTAATTCCACAACAGCCACATCTATAAGGTCATCTTCCGCCTTTCCTATCTCCTCTTCTGTCTCCTCTGCTATTGCCTCCAATGCCCATGAACTCACGTCTTTCCCTGTAGTGATTTCATCCATGTGTAAGCCCACATCCTTCAGTTTATCAAACTCCTTAAAACTGACTGTATTATTATGCAAATCTATGACTGCCTGGTAGTCACAAATGAAATTTGCACCCAGAATAATGTTAAAATTCATTTTAGCCATTATGATGAAAGTCTGTCCAAATATATGGTCTAATATATCCAATTCTATAAATGCCTGACGTTTGCAAGTGACGGTGCGTTCGGGAATAACGCCCCTCACCTTTAGTTGCGGTACTGGAATCACAGGAATATTCTGACTCCGTCCCAACTCTCGAACCAAAGCCACCGACACAAGACTGATTTGTGACCCCGTGTCAACTAAGCATCTCACGTTAATTCCACCAATCTTGACATAAATAATAGGTAGTTGTTTGATATCATCGTTCCGTGGTTTTACAATCTCCTCCAGGCAATCTTCCGGCAAAGCTATCCACTCTTGAAGGTGTGCCACGACCCATCCTTCTTCACAATCCGGCTGTTGCTCTCTCAGGGTGAGTCCTTTTTCGATTATAGGGTTTTTTTTACAACCCCCGCGACTACCATCATCCTTCTGTCGCATATTTCCCTGACGTTCTTCCTGTTTCAATAAACTCTCGGCCCCCTCAATGTGAGTGTCTGGATTTGACCTATTAATTGCATGTTCCCAATGTTTTTGTTCGTCCCCTCCATTAGCGTGTAATTCTTCCAGGTAACGCTGCGATTCGGCGTGCCTGTCGTTTATTCATTCCTATAATTTTGATAGTCCCCCTGGTTCTGATATCTTCTTTCACGCCACTGTCGATTCTCATTATTGTTATTTTCGTAACGTCTGTAGGGTCCCTCATTTCTCCTATTATTTCTCCATTGTTGGTATCCTCGCTGCTGATACCTATTGTTGCCCTGGTTCTGCCTATCATTATTATTTTCATGACGCTGGTGTGACCTATTTTCGTCACCCTCCTGACCTCGTCTTGGTGTTGTTGACACACTTGAATTTGTGGCCTGCGACCTGGTGTGTACTTGAGCGGGTTTAACCACCTCCGTTGTGTTTACAAGTTCCTGCTGTCGTCCCCCTCTCTGCTGCAAGTGAGATGTTGTCTCGTCAATCTGACGTAAAATTTGTTCGGCGCGAACCGCTGTGTCCACGTTTGCTGCTACTAACACCTGCTGAACATTGACTGGCAACTGCCGTGCAATCGTCATAACCAGGTCCGATTCTTCTAAAGGGTGATCAAGATTCCGAAATTTCAAAAATTGTAGCGAAAAGAAATCTGAGTATTTCGTCTGCTGAGTTGACTGATATTTTCTCGAATAAAGTTCCATTCTAAGACTTTGTTGTAGAGAAGCCGACCAATATTTTTTAAGGAACGTGTTCTTAAACTCGTCCATCCCTCCGAAAGTATACTTGAAGCTCAAGAACCACGTAAGTACATTTCCCGAAAGAAATCGTTCCATCAGTCTTAAACGACTCGCGGGCGATATATTATTATCATTAAAATAGTGATCCATCTCTTTAAGATACGCCTTCGGTGTGACACCAGAATTTTCTGTAAATTTATTAGGTTTAAATTCATTTGATCGAATTACTTGTACGACTTGAGGGTGCTGATAGCCATGTTGAGGAGTAGAGGTTCCGCCAAGGTTGTTGTGAAATCCTTCTGTGTTAGTCGTTAATGGGCTGCCTGTCAGTCCGTGGCTACTCTCCGCGCTAATTGCCCCCTGGCTTGTTGAGTCAACTTCCTTATCTTTAGCGTGCTCTGTCTGAAATAACGTGTTCTGTCCTAGTGAACGCAACTCTGCTTTTATGATTCTGTCCGACTGTTCTTTCATTTTACTCTTGATTTCTTCCTCAAGTGCTTTAATGCGCGTATGATTATCACCTACGGTCTTTATGATTGTTAACCGTTCTTTTTTAGAGTCGCTGCTCATCTTACGCCAATCCTTTCTGATGCTATCTTTAATCGCTCCCAGTTTTTCTTCCATCTGCTGTCTCGTGTCCTCCTGACTCGATTCTATCTTCTCAAGCCTGTCTTCTAGACGTAGATTATTCTCATCTATCGTACTCTTCAAATTATCCTGGTCCGATTCTATGTTTCGCCATCGCTCTGCTGATTGTATTTCTAACTTATCCATGTCTTTTATCAGGCACGTAATACTTTCATTTACTGCTGACAATTGTCCCTGGATAAACGTAGAATCCTCCTCCATTTTATCAAACCGCTTTTCAAGACCATCCTGTGCCGTTTTAACCTCACTGTTATTTACCGTGTATGCTAATTCTATCTGAGCTAGTTTTGCTAATACAGTTTCGTCCAAATCATTTAATTTACGGTTGAAGGTGTCCTCTAATTTTTGTATCTGACCTAGCTGTTTGTCGTTATTCTTACTTATATCAAGCGCGAATTGAATCATCTGCTGTGTAGTGTATTTTTTCATCTCTGCAGATAATGTGGCTAACTGACTCGTATTTCTATTTTCTTGCGCTTCTAATTGTTTGTTTATATTTTCATTTACTTGCGCTTGTAATGAATTACCCTGTTCAATTAATTTAATTTCTAATGACTCACTCTGTTCAGATATCTTAGCGTCTAATTTTTCACTCTGTTCGGCTAATCGTGTTTTATACTCGCCTGACTGTTCGTTTAATTGTTTAGTTATAGTGTCATTCATTTGAGTCTGGAATGACTCATTTTGTTCCGCAAATTTAATATCTAAATTTTCAATTTGTTCCTTTAATAGTTTCTGGGTTCGTGCCGTGGTACTTTCAATGATCGCCTGGATTTCCGCTACTGTTGCCATTATCACACACAAAAATATATATCACTGAGAAAACAGGAGGATGGCATGCAAATGTCTCCCTGACACACACATATATAATTCTTGACATACATTTACTTCATTTGACCACTTTCAGTTCATTTAAACTCATTCCCTTTACTCCCGCAAATCAATCATCACTGAATGGTTCTAACTTTACTTAATACATTTTTAACCCCGCACATATTCAGTCATAAAATTACTATCCAGATCTGATGTTAACACTGACTAATTAACAAAGTATTAATTGTCATTAAGGCTACCAGCCTCCTAACATATTCATGAGTTTGACTTACTAAACAAATCTAATTTTACATTTAATCAATGGGCGCCCGATTTCACGTACATTACTTCACTAATTACATCAATAAACAAAACTTGAATCGTATTTTAACTTGCAAACTCGTGATTCTACTGTATATTCCAATTTTCTTGGCGGTATTCCTCTTCGCCGTAATTACGTTAACAAAATATCACTTCTGGTGATTTCAAACAGTCAAAAACAGCGAAATACCACATGTAGGGTAACAGCTTGTCTATGATCCGCTAGAAAAGACCAAAACAGCGGAACGCCCCACGATGGCTGCGCCAGCTTGTCTATGCACCCTTCAATAAAGCATGGTTTTCTCAAGATTCATCTACGGGGTCGTGTTCAGTCCTGACTGCGTTACGCAGCAAAGTTCGCTTAAAACAGCATGCTCTCATGAATAGAAAGGTTCATGACAGAGGCTATACTAGAAATAAAATGAATAACAAGTAGAATAAAAGATATTTAATGACTGAAAATTATGTGCATAATAATAATAATAATAAATAAAAGAAATCCTCCCTGACTTTCAACCCCTAATAAAATAAATATAACACTGAGCGGTAGGAACTCGCTCGTCACAACAAGACAATGTGAATGCAGCTTCACACAAATAATTAATCATAACATAAACTTTGAGTGGTGAGAACTCACTCGTCACAACATATGGATACAAGTCCATTTATCCTGGTCAAGAATTTTATATAATGTGTGGTGTACTGCTCGTTAATAAGAAACTGAGTACTGATGCGAGTCCGTTTACAACTGAAACAGTCATGTTACTCACGGAGTTGCATCTTTTAAATCACACTATGGCTATGGGACACACCCTTAATTAATACACTATAATTACTACTGACACATGCAAGATCTAATAATGCAAAAATATGAAGAATCTCCCCGAGATTCTACTGGTGCCAGAGCACATAAATGAACAAAAAACGAGCATGCCAGAAATAGGCCAAAACGCTCTCATCACTACTTGGGAACATAGCCTCGCGCACCCTAAGTTGACACGGGTCATTGAACGCGTAAAATAAACACACACAAATTAAAGCAAATGCAACAAAATACAAGCCTAACGGCTAAAAACTATGTTTACATTTTTATAAAACGCCAGACAAACACGAGTTTCGGAAGCTACCTTACAACTATGGACAGCACCCATTTAATCAATCAATACTCATTATAACCGATCAGGTTTTGTGAATTTAAACAACGTCTAAAATTGAAGTACAGAATCCAAGCCTGTTACTAATAACAAGTCACGTTATCTGATTTGAGCGCGCCCCTCTTGTATGAGTCAACACTGCCTCAATTATCTCTCTCAGTCGCTCAAGCCAGGTGCAGTTTCCCTCTGGAAACGCCAACTATCTCACTCATCCCCTTGGATGGCAAGAAAACACAAATATATACCACAAGTCCAGCCTCGCGAGGTCATGAACTGGGCTAATGTGGAGCAAGTCAGAATAATCACCATGATATATTCTCGCTAGCACATCATAAAAATCACACAACGCACCAAAAGCTTGGACTGACTCTCATACTCTTACCACCGGGTCGGCTCAAAACAGATCAACAATATTGCGTCCAATGACACGTTTTAAAAAAATACACAACAAAAACTCGGGTGCAAAGTGCCATCCCGTTCTGCTCTGCTGAAAAAGCAACTATCAAAATAATCCTGATCCGTCACAAAATTCTACTCACAAATAATCTTTACCCTCCAAATTCTATTTTTAATCTCAAATTTAATTCAGTTCCATTTCTGTTATAAGGCATACCTCCGAATAATAATGTTTGACCGCGATTTACGCGAGCGAAAGCGAGCACGAGCTGCGCGTTGCCCCGTAAAGTTGAACAAAACACAATCACAATATTTACAAATTACACAACGCTCGGCTTGTCCCATATTTAATGTGTCAGAAAAACAAGAACCAATATCTACATTACCAAACAAGCAAACAAATATCTACAAAATATGTCCCATAATACCATAGCTGATTTAATCAATAAATAAATTCATTTGTACTCAATCCTTTTAAAACAGCATCAAGGAAACGTCTGCAGCCATCTCCTTTAAGATGTTTATCTCGTCATCGACATCTTCTGGCAAATGTCCTGCTGGTTCCAAGATCCGGTCTCGTTCTTAGACGTCATCTCGTGCTGAATTAAATAAAGTTTTGTCAGATACACACACGATATATTTCCTACTAGTACTACATTCACCTATCAAGTACTAAATTCCTTGACAGTCTATTTGGTGAATTATTTCGATGAACTGGTCCTACTGATAGTGCTGGGACTACAAATAAATCACTGAAGTTACACTTATAACTTGACGAAACTGTTCCATGTTCAAATAAAAATCAACGTCACGTTATCAGACGCACGAATTAAAGAGTGTGAACCTTACGTCCTCAAACGCACAAAAATAAGTGTTCTCTCGAAGCATTTTGGATCCTTATAAATGAAACTGACTAGGGTAGGTGTGGAAGGGGATTTATGAGAAAATATTCCATAATAATTACCAGACTAGCATGCGATCGGTATCATTGAGTTCGTAGCAGTGTGGAGGTTACGATTATGCTGTGTCCGGCTCGAATCGATCGTGGAATTAATCTGTAGATAACTCCCGCGTTAATCTACCAGGGTGCGTTATCAAGCCGAGTTGCCGCTAAAACAAGGCGTCTTGATATTATTGGCCCAGACTCTTGTATGTCTTTGCGCGCTTTTACATGTATTTCTACAGTAGGGAGTGGTTAACATGAAGATTGACCAATTGCCTCGTATCATTCGATTTTCTTCTTGGCGCCAACCTTCAGAGCAACAGGCCATAATGTGCGTGCCCAAGCCGTCTTCCGCGCTAAAAGTTGCACCTGTCCTATGTCTCAAGAATATTTATGCTTCTTCCTAAAATACCACAGGAGCTTAAACCATTGTGTCCTCTCGGCCACTGATTTCTCAATATTTCCCAACACCGTGTGGCTCTCATATCTGCTGTCTGTAGAAATGTATCAAAAGATGATGAATAATTATTAGAATCCTTTATACAGCCTGTGGATAAAGGTTCAATATGTGTTTTATCGCAAATACTTTAAGAATATTTAAGTGACATAAGTTGAAATTGATAGTGCTGCATCGCCATACGTGAAGGCAAGTACTGGATCGTATTTAATTTCACATTTATATAACTAATAGTTGTGGTTTGACATCATATCCTATCCGCCATTACACTTTTGCATAGATATTCATCACTCTACTAAAATCAGTGAAGTCTCAAAAGAGTATTTGGAGAAAGTCTCCCTAGGTGGACTGTAAATTGCAAAGAATAAATAGCGTTGTTTCGATTAGGAGAGTTGCTCGTCAGCATTGGTAGAGTGCGGTCGCGTCTGACTCACGTGAGGTATCGGCAATGCGCTTGTTTATTCTGTGCGTATATCTGCTCTCGAACCACTGAATACAGCGTGACCGTGTTTTGTGTGCGGTTAATTTTCACATAAATCTCTTCTTGTACTAGCAAAGAAAACTCCATGGTTACTAAATTTGTACGCAAGCTCACTTTAAAATGTGTCTTTGAACGCGAAAACAGGCCCAGCGCATGGGAGGTGCATAATTGGATCTCCGCTTGTTGGAAGGTCACTGCTGACCAGATAGAGATGATACAATTAGACAATTTGGACAACGCCGTATATTTAAAGGTAATTTCTCAAGTACTGTTTGAGAGGTTGTTAAGTATACATGCGGGCCAACACAAAATTACTTTGACAGATGGTCGAATAGGGACTGTGCAAATTACTGCTGCTGACAGTGTAATCAAAACAGTCCGTATTCTAAATGTTCCACCGGAAGTCCCCATCAGTTCCATAATAAGTATCCTTAGCAAATATGGCAAAGTCACTGAGCATAAAAATGAAGAATGGTCGGAGCAATTCCCATTTCGGGTGCAGAATGGCATACGTGCAGTGCGCATTGACTTGAAGGAAGCCATCCCCTCGTTCATTTCCATTGAAGGCTATCGTGCACAGATTGTTTACGATGGTCAAATGCGAACTTGCCTTGCGTTTAATTCAACGAACCTTTTACGACCTTAGTGTCCCCTGCGACGAGCACGCGCCTTCGTCCAGCGTACGGTAGGACCTGATACTATTGAATCAGTAAATATCACCCTGCCGGTTATTGTGGACCCTTTAACCGTGAGTCACCCAACCCAAGCACGGGACCCGGAACACGTACCTCCATCATCTCCAGGACCTAAGCACTCTGTTGATCACTCGGACTTCCCAACACTTGATTAAAGCACACACAAACGTCGAAAACTGGCCAGTAAGGTTACCGACTTAACAGTCCCATCACCAGCAGGAAATACTGACGGGATTACAAGTATGGTCACAACAGCTGACGTAATTGCGACTGCGAGTCCTGAACTTCTGTAGGATAACCCCACACCGCATGTTCGGGATCAGCCCCCGACGGACCCATTGAATAATCTAACTGACTCTGCAAACATCCTTACCACAGATGACGATATGGAGATTGAGATTGCTGGGAGTGGAACAGCTCGTACTGCTCACCGCCACACGAAGGCTCCGGACCCTGGGAAGGCTACGTACTGTGCCCAATTAGACACGGCAGACTGGCATCGAACTCGGGTCTTATCAAAGAAGACCAGGCCCATGTTTCTGCCCAGAATCGAATCATTGATCTCTGAGGGGGAACAGCTACAGAAACCCGAGGAACAATGAGTTATATCTGCATATAACCATAATAGCAGGATTTCACGACTAGAACGGGAATATCATAGCTTTTAAGGAGGATCATTGCAAGAAAATATAAGCCCATGTACGTTTTAGAAGCCTGAATGCAAGAAAGCAAACCAGCTTGACAGTTGACAAATCGTGGTTAGCGAAGGGGCGTTTTTAGGTGAAGCCAAGGAACTAATTTCGTCTGGACCGCAGGAACAGCCCAAGATTAATGGCTCTGGGATTCACAATCTTACAAGGCCTAGAAGTGGAGTGGGGGCAGTCGCTCACAGAAATTAATTGATTACAGCCAATTGGAGCAATGAATTGAAATGAAACTTACACCCAGGTGAAAATATTCTAGGGAAGATAATTTAGGAGTGTTCTCACGCCTAAATTAAAGCCTGCATCTGTAAACGAACCTCTGCACAGTCCTCTTCCGCTTCGGAGGAAGGTTTTGTAGATGAGCCGAGGGGAATTACCAGAATAGCGTCATGACGCCATGGAAGAAGGCAATTAATTGTAATTAATTGGCCGAAGCGATCGCTTGCACGCGAGTGATTTTGGGACCTCCGCACGTAGACAAACGAGGATTATACTTCGCTTTGTCTGGAAATGTATTATATCAAGAAGGGAGTCGGTCCTAGATGTCCAGTGGACTATGTTTCACAAGGAAGCCTTATATAGGGGAAGCTTCGCAGGGAAGTCAGTTCGTCTTCAGTTCGTCTTGACCCAACACGTAAACTAACACGCTGCCGGATCACGCAAGAAAGTGCGTGAATTTATAAAGTATCGACGCTCAAACGTATTAGTGGAGAACAATGGATAGCGCATCATGCGGCTTCACAACAGTAATTATGCATCGTGTAAGATTTAATCTACAGCAGACGTTTAACCAATAACATACGCGAGTATAGATTCAGTATAGCGTAGAGAGAACTTAGGGTGTTTATAGACAATGAACGTACCAGGAGGTGTTGTAATAGTTAAAATGAAACATTATTGTAAGGATCACTACAGTTACGGGAGCCTAGAAGGCGTCACAAATAGTCGTGACATAGGATTGAACAGATTTGCAGTAGAGGAGATATAAACTGTAGGTGACAGGAGTCGAGCACACACACACGCAAGATAGTCTTTCATGGAGACCAGCGGTTGTCAGGAGTTAGCTGCATCGCATCTCTGAGGTCAGGCGATAGTTGGAGTACAATCAAGGATCCATGTGTGAAAGAGTGCGGGAATTGTGTATAAAGTTATATTACAGTGATTTTAGAAGTGTTTATGTGTATATGGTAAAATAATATGTATTGTGGCAAAGTGAGAAAAGCCAGTGATGAAAAATATGATTACCATGTGTAAAGTGTATACAATGTGTCGTGTGATAGATATCATGATGGCTTAAGCCAAGCATCATGGTAGGTTCGTGGCTGGCGTGCTGGACTAACCCAGCAAAAATGAAAGTGAGTACAAATTTAATATGTTGATATGATTAAATAGCTCACCATACAACGAAGCATCACTCTAAGACTAAGAATTAACAGTCATTTATGTACGAGATCACACCCCTCGTATTTTGGTAAAATATGGCTTGGAGGGTGATTTGTTTACGGCCATTTAGGCGTAAGACATTGATGAAAGTAACGGTAACGTTAAATACTAATAATAATAATAATAATAATCTGGGTTCGGTAACAATAATGAATAAATAAATGGGCATGTCAGGCCTATAGTACGTGCAAAGTGTGTCATGTCTAACGTAAGAATACTGTGTTATTGTAAACAGTAAGAAAGAAACGTAAAATATCGAGATAATGAGAGTTTTTCAGTGTCATTGAATTGTTGAATGAATGTTTATTATGGTATATTATACAGGGTTGTATTTGAGAGCCATTAAGGTAGTTAATGTAAGCCAATAAATTTATACTTATTTTGGGAGCTACGTAAGGCTTTGGCTTATGAGTAATTGCAGAGAGGACGTGAGTGCTTTAATAATTGAGTCATCTATAAGAAGTATTGTTTGAGCCGCGTTCAGCGAGCATGTAACGTAGAATCAAGAGATTTACGTCAATAAGTTGCGGGGATCATCCAAACATAGCTTGCGCGTTAGGCGAATCTAGTCGGCTAATCTTCCTTATCTACGAGATAGTACCGCCTTGGAGCATACTTGTATTATTCGCAACGAAGTTGGGACAGAGGCTGTCTGTATCCACCGTTTGCAGAATTGTTGCCACCAGGGATAACTATTAGAGACCCTGTGTGAGCCCATATATTAATTGATCTGCCCTTAGAGGTAAGACTAATGGTTATTCGTATAGGAAACGTCGATTTCCTCTTGTTATAGGCAGCTGCACCAGTGAGAGAACTTTGATACTCACTTGAGATGCGCACCAGAGCCACTAATGTCGCCCACAGAACGGCAAAGCTATTCCGTGATCCATCCCCTGCCATGAATATTAATTAGGAGCCGAGATGAGCCCATTATACTCTAAATGTAGGTGTTAAATAATTAGAATGACTCAATTACTAGGGACACAACCCACTCAGGGTACCTCCAGCATACTGCACCAGTAAATGAACTTGACCTTGCGAGAAGCCAGATGGGGTGGCAGGAAGGCCACTAGACCGGCGGCCATCTTTCTGAGGCAGCCGAGACTAATTTATTGTCCGTTTGGAAAGGAAGTCTGTTGACCTGATCCTTTTATTTTAAAAGTATAGTGGAACATTGAGGAATCTCGATATTTCGAAAAGTAATTAAGATACGATTGATGTGATGATGCCAATTGAATTAAATGCATTATTTCCACACACATACCATGTTGGAACGTTGTGTTCGGATAATATTTGTCCCAGTTATTCTCTGAGGAGGAATACTGCACCAAATAAATATAGGCATCTTTGTAATGTGTATTTGCCCAGTTCACACTAATTTATTCATACGGGTAGCGTAATTTCAATGACATGACACGTTTGTAACGATAATGTTTCGACCAGACCCAGAAAATCGTTGTATGGTGAAGCTATAAAACATCTCTATCCATGTGTATTTTGGAAGGGAAAGCGTACCACTTCAGCGTTTCAAATTGATGGGAAAAAGAATACGATTCGCACGACACAACACTTATTAATTAAGGCATAAGATAATGAATTAATGTTACTGAAAGTAAATGCCCCGTGTAAAACGGATGAATGTTTAATAATTGCAGATTTAATGGCATTTAAAAATAATTTGTGTTAATTGTGTTGTGATATTCCAGTTTGTGTTAAATTGTGCTACGTGAAGAACACTATGGACACTCGCAAATGTCAGAGAGTATCAATAATAGGATGTTTTGAATAGACTTGAGTGCGGTGAAGCACTAATTTTAAGGAGAGACTCACAGATAACTTTGATTTTTGTTGTGGAAAGTAAATGTAAAGTATTCTTTTTTTGTGTTTTGTGTTGTATTGCCATGATTTTCTATCATTAAATGTTATACTTAGGAATATGTTGTTTCTTTCAAGTAGAGTAGTCATCTGATAGACTCAAATCCTGAGCATGTGATCGTATGGTGGGAATGAACGCCCCATACCTTGAAAGACCGTGAGTTAGCTGGGATACGAACACATGTTCCATATGATGACGATTGGGTACAGTACCTACCCGCATCAGTTGCTAAATCGAACAAGGAAGTTACTCATGTGAAACCCGCCACGCTTAGTCACCGAGACCCACGATTACCTACAAGACTGAGAAGTACTGAGAAATCCCTGGGTACTTCTAAACGCTGAACTACAATATTCGCTGCTGTTCCTTCGTTTTTAATACATGACGTCAGTATTACGGGCCAATATCGCATATAGAACATGTATTCCTCTCCTTTGTTTGCACATTTCGATTTCTTTTTTCATAGCATGGCCAGTATTTTCACGACGTATGCTACTCTCAATGTCAATGGAGTGAAGAATGCCACCACACCGGCCCTGCTGTGTAGGTTCTTAAAAGAGTATGATATTGAAATATTGTTTCTTCAGGTCAATGAAAATAATTTTGGCTGCTCGAACAATTATGACCATGTTGTGAATGTGGGGGACAACGCCCGAGGCACTGCAATCGTATATAGATAAGGGTTCAAAATTACCGATGTCGTCATGGACCCATCGGGTAGAATTTTATCAGCTTACTGTAATAACACCAGACTGATCAATGTATATAGCCAGTCCGGGACGAACTACAAGCATGACAGGAACGCACTGTTCAGTCATGACATCTTGACACATGTTGCGACGTCAGGTCCGGTGATTTTAGCCGGGGATTTCAATTGTACACTGCATCCTCGTGACCAAACAGGCGCATTCAACTTCTGTCCTGGGCTGCAGACACGTATCCATAACATGCAGCTGGTGGATGCCTGGCAACGGTTGCATGGTTCGTACGTGAAATTTACATTCTGTCGTGGGGATTCCAGATCTAGAATAGATCGAGCGTATATCTCCCAGCCTCATGCACAGCTTCTTGGTAGCTGTAAAGTAGTTCCTGTAGCCTTCAGTGACCACCACGGCGTTATTTTTACTCTTAAAGCGCAACGGAGAGACAGATGCTTCATTGGTCGGGGTTCATGGAAAATGAACAAGAATGCTTTTCAAACCCACGACAATGACCATCGCTTTATCGCAATTTACCAGCAATGTACTACGGCAAAAGATCGATACAATAATATTCTGGACTGGTGGATTGAGAAGTTAAAGCCTACCATTCGATCTACAGCCAAAACTATCACCTATCAACGGTACCATGACTTGAACAGGAAACTTGACTTTTATACCACAGTCATGCATGAACTGCATCGGAAGGAACGGCTAGGAGAAAATGTTTCAACACCCCTAAATTCAATCAAGAAGATTATTTTAGGGATTAAGCAGCAGAGTCTCCAGGACATGCTCCCTTACGTTAAAAGAACCTCCATCTTAGCAGATGAACGAATGTCGCTGTTTCATTTAAAAAATTCGAAGATCAGCTAACCGACAATTTGTACATGAATGGATTAATGAACAAGGTATGGTCATCAGAACTCACGAACACCTACTCGCCGAAAGTGAGAGATACTTTCGTGACATGCTTGGAGAAGAGAGCGTTTGTGATTTGGAAGTAAATAACATCTTGCGATCTGTCGAAAAACATATCGAGGATGTCGACATCAGTTTTCTTGAGACTTCTATCACCAAGGATGAGGTGAAACATGCTCTAGACCAGACAGCATCCAATAAGACACCCGGCGTTGATGGACTCCCGTACGAATGGTACCGACACTTTTGGACCACTGTCGGAGATGATCTTACCAGTGTGCTTAATCAAGCATTGACTGGCGACATTCCGAGTACATTCACAGAAGGGGTTATTCTTCTGATTCCGAAACAATCGAAATGTGTCTATATCACTGAATACAGACCCATTACTATCTTAAATACCGATTATAAACTTCTGGCCAAGGTGTTAGCAAACAGAATCAGACGCATTCTTCCTTCTTTAATAGGCACGGGGCAAACTTGTGCTATTCCGGGAAGAAATATAATGCACAACCTTCAGACCATTCGTGATATTATCATACATTACTCTGTAGCTGATAACCCAGCAGCTGCAATTGCAAGCATTGACCTTAACAAGGCCTTTGACAGAATAGCCCTCAACTATTTATGGAAGGTATTAGAACGCTTTCATTTTCCCAACACAATCATAGCAACTTTCCAACGACTTTACCAAAAAGCGTCTTCTCGTGTAATGGTAAACGGATATCTGTCATCAAAAATTCCAGTCAAGAAGTCAGTCAGACAAGGATGCCCCCTATCAATGGCTCTATTCGTCTTGGCGCTGGAACCCATGGTCAGGATGATGAACAACGTACTCACTGGCCTCACGATCAACGGAGAGCGTTTCACACTGCGAGCCTATGCTGATGACGTAACGATACTACTCACGAATGAAGGTGACGCGATTCTCGCCCAACAGACCCTTGAGTCATTTTGTCGGGCCAGTGGAGCACAAGTAAATTATAGAAAGTCATCCTTATTGCTCTTAGGCCCAGGTGAAAATAGGCACTACTCCAATACTACCAGTATTCCTATCGTCACTGCATGCAAAATATTGGGTATAACTATCAGTCGAGATATTGCAGAGACCATCCAGATCAACTGGACTACTCGATTAAATGTTCTGCGTTTCCAACTGAAAGAGGAACTTTCAAGACGGCTCAATATTTTGCAGAAGGTCTGGCACATTAATACGTTTGCTCTGTCGAAACTGTGGTATGTGGAGCAAGTCCTTCCATCTCCACATACAATCAGCCAGCGCATTAAAATGGCAATTGGATTCTATCTTTGGAAAGGATATCGATATAGAATTCGGAGGGAACAACTGCAGTTACCTGAGCAGTGTGGTGGGCTGAAACTGTTTGCAGTTGAACTGAAATGCTCTGCACTCTTCTTGAAACATATTATCAAAGCGAGACAGTTTAAAGGTGATCCGTTCGTTAGTGCTGTTCTGAAAGTAATTGAAACCACTCATTTACGACCGCCCCATCCGTTCCAAACTTTGTTCAAGAAAGACATGGCCCTCTTGCTAAAACTTCCCACTGCCCAAATCTCCGATGATTCCTTTAATGAAGCTAAACACATTTATGTTTTTTTTATTACAACTTCGCAATTTCACACCCCTGGTGCAATTAAAATACCCCCAACAAGTCCTGGAAGCATATCTGGGGCAATGTGCGCAACAAATGGCTTCCCTTAGAATGGCGTCTGTCTGTATATGCCTGCATTAATGAAATCATCCCCACTGGTGACAAAATGAAGCGGCACGAACAAGTAGCTGATGATGCCTGTCCTGTGTGCAACAGGACTGACACCCTCATCCACCGCATCACTACATGTGGGAGTGCGAATGGCGTGTGGCGCTGGACGATGAATGCCATTCACAGCATACACGGGCTAACATGTACAAGCAATAGGGAGGAAGAGATATTGAACTTTGAAATACGGGATGTATTAGGTGAGCCGCAAAAAAAGCCATCTTATGGCTAGCAGCTGGAGCAATCCACTACAACCTTACTGGTTACCGAACACCCCTGGTGAATACCCTGCCTGGTTCTCTGGATCACCTCCGGAAAGAACGATGGAAACTCGTACAGCGGAAGTGTATCGACAGTGCTTTTGGCAACCTTTTATATACATTCTAAAATTATGGGTGCTATTATGATTCTTGGTGTTTTGTTCTTGTGTTTTGTGTTGTTGTTTTTTTTTCCTGGAGAAGAGAATTGTAGTCAGGAGGTCAATGATTAGTGTTTGTAGCTGTCTTTGTAAACAGATAAATGAATAAAAAGATGTAACTTTGTAAAAAAAAAAAGGAAGGCATACTGAGGGATTTTTTAACGTTCTTAAAAAATCGGACGACTTCGGCCGGGTTTGATCCCGCGATCTTGGGAATAGAAGCTCAGCATGCTACCAACTACGCCACCGAAGCCGCTGTTTAAAGGTTATTTACCACTGTTCACTCTCTGCCTGTAAATGGATCTTAAACATTCCCCAAATTCTTCCATCTTGAAAAGGTAACGTGTCATTTCGTTACTCCATTACTCTTAAAAGTTACGGCGTAGCAATTACAGTTAATTAATTTAATTGGTATCAACGTTACAAATAACGTCGTTATCTCAAAAAGTAATAGCTGTTTGGCTACTTGTAACTGCGTGATGCAGGGTTTTTGCGACATCGTGGTTATGTAGCCCCGTGTGTGTGTGATGAATTTATCTGAAAACCTGTGTTAGTGTGGTGTATGTATTTGCAGGGGCGTATTCTTAGGGCTACCGAGGCTACCGGCGGTAGCCCAAGAAAATTACATTAAAATAAATAGCACTTTATTACATTTTCAACAAAGCATTCAAACAATCGTGACTTTCATGCACATTCTTCTTTATCGAAATAAATAATGGTTAGTGGGTAGTCAACGCGGCAACGCAGTAGAAACCGACCAAGAAAGCGGCAGCTTTACGCCGCTCTCCCCATCTCTCCGCACCCACCCTTGTTCCGTGCAGACACAGCGCTCATGGCGAGCGAGTTGCCGCTACACCCAGCGGTTTCTTTGAAGTTAAAACCGTTTAAAGCAACATATTGCCTACAATAAATATACATTATCGCGCGCATAGATGTGAGTATGTTTTAGAAGTTGTAGTATTTTCTATGTGTGATTTATTTAAGTGTGTGTATGCTGAAGAATCTTTATGTAGTGTTTTGTATTAACTGTGCCACTTATGATTTTGTAAGAAGATTATGGAACATACACATGTGGGGGCTTTAAATGACATTGACTGTATAATGGAGAGTTTGTTAGAAGTTCCTTTCAGCCGTCGTCCATACAGTGAGAACGTTCATATTATACATATGACAAGGCCTACACCTGAACTGCAATTGTGTGCCAATGTATTTATTACACGTCATTTCACATCATCTACATATGCTAGGGGGAATAGGTTATCTGGCAGTTCTAAACTGTCTAAATTGTATTGCTGGCCGTGTTTGTTATTTAGTCGTGAAGTTAATGTATGGTCAAAGGAAGGGTTTTCAAATATGAACTCTTTTCGCACGGCAGTTCAAAAGCATGTTTAGTGTAATATTAAGCTCAGTGGTAGCCTAGATCTTCAGACCAGTATACGCCACTGTGTATTTGTAATACAGATGAGAATTGGGAAGGAGACGGCCGTGGCCTTAAGTTAGGTACCATTCCGACATTTGCCTGGAATAGAAGTGGAAGACGACGGAAAACGACTTCCAAAATGGCTTGGATGGGAATCGAATTCACCACGATGTGGTTACAACACGTTACTCCACAATCCTGGTTTGCATTGAATGCGTTACATTTGAAGCCAATTATAGGCTACGTTGTGCAAGAAGACGATTAGGTCAGTATATTGAGGAAAGAGGAATTAAATTCTATTTTAGACCTCCACAAAATGAAGTCCTGCCTGCGAGAGTATCACACAAATGTGCGGTGCTGATGACCAAAATGTTCCCCGCATGTCTCGCATGTATAACTCAAATGCGTGGTACTGATGACCAAAATGTTTCCACGCAAGTCTACAAGATCTAAACACACTATGATTTAATGTGAAACATTTCAATTACATAGGTATTTAAAAGGATTCTGAAATTTCGCAACTCATTCTCATGGTTTTTCCTAATTTAGATACAGTAGGTGGTAACTTGCTGACTCAGCTGTTTCACTTTACGGCCTTGTCCAGTTATAACCAACCTTGGGGATATTCCTTTTGAGTTTTTCGGGATTAACGTACTGATACGTCGATTATGGCTTTCCGACACGGAAATAATAATAATAATAATAAAATACCGGCTACGTATGCTGACGAAGTGTGTTCAGCTTCCAGACACCGTCCTTGCGACGGTAGAGGAATGATCCCTCATATCTGAAACCGAGCGATTATTATTATTAATATATATATAGCCTATATATATATACCGCGGACAGGCCAACAAGGACCACGCAAATATCACTTCTTTATATGTCTAGTTTCCTTCTATCTCTTCCAGAAGTCTTTCAACCTGGTCGACTGCGCAGCTCTTCTTTCAGCAGTCCATTCTCCTCTGTTGAGATTCTTCTTCTTCCCGACAAGAATTTTGAGGCCATTTTTTTTTCTGTACTCTATTCGATTTAGACAATCGTCTTCAGTAATTTTGATTTTTTGCAATTCTTCATTCATTTGTTTTACATAGCCTCCTTGCCCTTTATAGTTCCAGATTTTATCAAAAATTTGTTTGTTTAACCTTGAGCAATCCATGTTGACCATATGTCCGTAGAATTGAAGTCGCCGTTTTCTGATCATCACTTCAAGGTTGTCGGTTTTACTATAAATTTCTGCATTGGATCTCAGTCTATAAATATTTGCATTGATAGACAGGTTATTTTTATTGTATATATTTTTTGTACAAAAATTTAATCTTTCCAATTTCCCTTTTTTTTTTTAAATCTCAATTGCCAATTTATCCGTCCCATTGCTAGTCTACTAATTATTTCTCCAAGATATTTAAATCGGTCAGTGACCCTGATGCTCCCATAATTTGTTTTTATCATTTTCTTAGTGTATTTCTGATCACTTGTCATCATCTCTGTTTTTACCAATACGGTAAATAATACGGTAATAAAATAAACAAGAAGTTCCGTGACGGACTAAAGAGCCTACTTTTCTTAAAATGTAAGATTCATGCCAATGATTAATCTATATGGATCTATCTAGAATAATGACGAAATTAAGTTGGTAAGTTAATATCGAAATTTCTAATTAGTTCGAAATACTGTATAGCTGGCATAATGTAGCCTAATAGAGAACTACAGTTGGCAGCCCTGGTGACTGAATATATTCATAGTTCCATCTCTTAAGGTACAGAATACAAAATTTGGTTGAAGTCCAATGGATAGCATGGACGTTACATGCAGTTAAACATTGGATCTAAACAGCGGACGTAAAATCATGTTGGCAACAATGTCATACATGTATTGGTCAGAAATAATCTGAAATAATATGATCTCTTGTTGTGTCAATTTTGAATGAAATCAATTAGTATATAAGTTACATGCATTTTAAAATTGGACCTATCAGCAGTCTTAGAATCATGTTGGCAGCACTGGCGTAGGCCTATATTAGTTACTCCAAATTAAACTAGAATGCCAGTTACTATACGTGTGCAAAGTTTAGAGCTATTGGCTTGCATACTTTCTGATATATTGATATTAGGGTAACCAAAATAGAGACAGTATTTATTAACAGTTGGCAGCCCTGGTTACTCTTAAGAATCGGCATAGTCATATCTGTTATGGTACACATAGCACACACGAAATTTGGTTGAAATCCAAATGATAGTATATAAGTTACATGTATTTAAAGTTGGACCTCTCAGCAGGCTTAGAATCATGTTGGTAGCACTGACGTATATAAGTTACTCCAAATTAATATAGAATGTCAGCTACTATACGTGTACATAGTTTAAAGCTGTCGGCTTGCATACTTTCTGATTATGGGTATTTGGATTTAAAAAATGAGAGCATTTATTAACAGTTGGCAGCCCTGGTGGCTCTTAAGAATATGCTCAGTCATATCTGTTTATGTACACATAGCACATACGAAATTTGGTTGAAATCAAATTGATAGTGTAGAAGTTATATGCATTTAAAATTTGGACCTATCAGCAGGCTTATAATCATTTTGGCAACACTGCCATGCATGGTCTCCTGGAAATTAAACTGCAATATTATTATCTATACGTGTACCAATTTTGAAATAGCTCCCATTCATACCGTCCAAGATATCCAACATGGAGATCAAATTTCAATAGCGATTTTTCAGCAGTTGGTAGCACTGACATAATTTTCAAATATGGCCGTGAGATATTCACGTATAGATCTTTACTCCTACCAAATTTTGTTTCGATTGTTGCAGCCGTTTAGGAGTTGATAGGGGGGGACACACACACAGCCAGACAGACAGACAGAAGGACAGACAGACAGACACACATTTGCCCGATCTCATAAGTCTACTTTTTCCTCATTTTTACAAAATGTGAAAAGTAGGCTAAAAATTCCCGTTTTTCAACGGGGTCGGGGATGAGATGTGATGAAAGCCTATGTATCTTCCTGACGCCAACCTCTTGGTAAGGGGAAAATGACCTCGTATTTCCGCCCCTTAAAACCTCAATAACTACCTGAATGGCATGAAAAATCCGTGGCATGTACTGTACCTGAGTTTCTAGTGAGCAAATATTGGCATAGATATTCACTTGCGATAAATACTGTTTTCTTTTACAGTAGCGGCTGCGGTGGCGCAGTCGGTAGCATGCTGAGCTTCTATGCCCAAGATAGCTGGTTCAAACCCGGCCGAAGCCGTCGAATTTTTTAAGAGCGTTAAAAATCCCTCAGTATGCCTTCCTTCGGAGGGGAAGTAAAACCGGCGGTCCCATGTCATAGATTTATGGCATGTTAAATAGCCTTCCACTAATTACACCTGTGTGAAACTAAATTGGATAGGCTAGGTTAAGAATGTAAAAACGCTCTTAGGTTTCTACGTTCGTTGCCAAGAGCTGTCTGCGGTGGCGTCTAGTCGCTAAGTTCTGAACTTGGCCTAGTAGTCGTTGACGGTGGCGCTTGGCGACTAAAGTAGGAACTATTTGAAAAACCCTAAGTTGCAATCTGTATTTAAATTAAAAAACAGATAACACACACTAATACAGTCATCACAATTAACACCGGTTATCAGACAGATTCTACACACACCCAAAGTACACGGGGCTACATGACCGCGTTGTCGCAGCCCCTAAACTTAAGAACCAACCAACCTTTTACAGTAAGAGACAGAATATGTAATTTTACATTATTATTAAAAGTATGTAAAATAATGTCATTATGATCAAATATAATAATCATTCATTTCCGTGTTCGGTCAACATTTACAAAAAAAAACTGCACCTGCGATGGCCTTGTTACTTCCTCTAAAAACATCTTCCATTGATCAAATGATTTATATATATAACTTCCTAACTTCCGAGGAACATAATTAACACCATAAGTAGAAATGAAGGGTATAAATCATATGGGTTGCCCAGGAGGGGGCAGATAAGTAGGTGGCTTGGGTCTTGTTCAGCTCCGCATTCACAAGAGGTATCTGCGTCTGCTGGAAGAATCCCCCATTTTTGCAGGTTGGTCTTGCATCGAGGGACACCCACTCTTAAGCGGTTGAGGGACCTCCACACAGGATGAGGTAGGTCGGCGCCAGGAGCCAGTTCTTACTTTGGTGTCATGTCTGTGGGCAGTGAGCTCCTCCATCTGTTAAGACGAGTTGTCTCTGGTGTTCTCTCCAGCGGCGTAGTCCTAGCAAGGAAACTCTTGCGGGATCTGAGGCGAGACCTTGCTGCCTGGTGCCCATATAGTGGATGTCGATGGTCATTCTCCTGCTTTGCTCTCTCGGCGTCCGCAGCAGTGGCCCTCCGGATGTTGGGTGGGGCTATTCCAACAATAGGGTATAGTTTGTGCACTGGTGTTGGTTTCAGGCATCCCGATATTATCCTTGCTGTGTCGTTGACGGCAGTATCAACCTGCTTAGCATGTGCTGAAGCGTTCCACACAGGAGCGGCATACTCAGCGGCTGACACAAACAGTGCAAGTCCAAAAGTCTTCAGGATATCATATGGCCTCGGGTGCCGGGTGCAAGCTTTGTTATTTGACACCCAGAAGGTAGCTTGCATGTCGAATTTCGTTGTTCCTTGAAGCACTACGAAAGTCAAGGAGGTGAGATATCTAAGTTCCTTGAACACTAAAGCGCTTTCTAGTAGAGAAATGAGGAACTTTGTGTTGACGGAAAGTCCCGAGATTAATTTTGCCATTATGAACACAGCCTACTGAATTCAAATAGGTTCTTTGACATGTCAACATCGTATGACATGCGTGTCGTATTATTGCCGCCTTTCAAAAATCACTTACCACGGCCAGGAGTAAACCTGCAAGCTTGGGGTTAGTAGATCGACACGTTAACCACTCACCCACCGTGGCAAGCTATGATGAAATATGTAAAATATGTAATAATAAAATGCAATTACATATTATGATAGCTAAGGATATAATTCACTTAGTCCGCCTCGTTGCGTAGTGGCTAGCACTCTTGGCTGTCACCGCGGAGGCCCGGGCTCGATTCCCGGCTCTGCCAAGAAATTTAATTCTGAACTGAGGGCTGGAACGGGGTAAACTCAGCGTCGTGAGGCAAACCTGAGAAGAGGCGGGTTCGATTCCCACCTCAGCCATCCTGGAAGTGGTTTTCCGTGATTTCCCACTTCTACTCCAGGCAAATGCCGGGATGGTTCCTAAATTAAAGCCACGGCTGCCTTCATCCAAATCCTCATCTGAATAACAACTGCACACACTAATACAGCCATCACAGTAACACAGGTTATCAGACAAATACCACGCACATCCAAGTACACAGGGCTACATGACCATGATGTCGCCAAGCCCCTCAATGAATCAACAACAACACAATTTTAGTTATGTATGAACAAAGGGAAAGAATATGTATTTACATAAAACTCTTAGCTCTAGACGTCACAGTGGCACAGGTTATAAGAAAAATTCTACAAACACCCAAGTACACGGGGCTAACTGACCACGATGTCGCAAACCCCCTCAAAGAATTAACATCATCTTGAAAGGCCAATACTAGTTTTCTAAACCAAGTGAATGCATCTCATTGTATCTGATAGTAAGATATACAAATATTGATGCCATTTTTCAGTGTTCCCTTATAAACAACTAGCAACCCACCCTGGCTTCGCCCTGAATCTGTAACGGTTTACCCAGCGTAAGCTTAAAGGGCGCACGGACGGCAGGTCCCAAACGCAATTCAGAAAAGCCGAGGTGAACAGTGAAACTCCAAACACATATACTCTTCTCTGAAGTCTCAACTCGACACGACTCGACAGTTTGATGCTGGCTGAAGCTGGGGTGATAAGCTCACTCGCTAGCTCGTAAACTCGCTCCGAAGCTAGTAATTTAAATTTCCAATGAATGGAGATTGTTGGAAGAAATGAAAACGTAAAAAGAACTTATAGTGGGTGATGTATAAAAGATTGAGATATGCTGTCCCGGCCTTTTTTGTAGAACTTTTTATTCTGAACAATTCTTACACTCATATTGTATAGCTATTTTATGACGGTTTACCCAGCGTAAGCTTGAAAGGCGCACGGGAGGCAAGTTTTTCTTCGACTCGATTCTTTGAAATCGTTACTGCTCGGCTTCCTTGGACATAAATAAATGTTTTTCTACAGAAACCTTCCTCAAGAAATCCTTTACAGAATGGTGAAAACCGCATCAAAATCCAACCAGTGGTTCTCGAGATTACCCGTTACATCCAAGAATCGGGGACTTTGTTTTAGGTACTACAGTATGTACGCCTAGAGATAGATTGATAACTAGGGCCTGGATGTTGATGGCATGTCATCTTTTTACTGAGCTGTCTAAAACAATGCTGAAGTTCATAGAAACTCCGGACGGGCCATCCCGTCTTCAAATATGTCATTTTTATTTTTGCATATTTTTGCATTTTTCCTATTTTTCCATTTTAAGAGCATTTTTTTAAGTTTGGTAGATTCTTTTGGTCTTATTATAGAGAAATCGGCCTTTTGAGGTCTTTTTTTTCCTTTCATTTTAGTCATGTCACACTTTTATATGAGGGAACGTGTCTCAAGAGTTAAGAAGAAGCTAGTAGCTGTTACAAGATAATTTAAAATATTGAAATATTGATTCTATTTCCTTAATCAAGCGGCTGGAAACTAGTCTTAGCAACAATCGTGGTGAAATTGCTACGGGTATTGCATCAAAACTGAAAACAGTGCTGGACTAAAACACAGGGAAAGAAACATTCTGCAAAATCTCTGCTGACATTCTTTCTGGTGAAAACTACTGCATGGATGGGATTAAGGAGGATTTAGCATAGCAGCAAACGACCTTCCTCACTTCAAGTACGCTCCGATCACATCACAGTTGATGTTGAACGTAGCTTTTCGAGATATAAAAACTTGTTGGCTGATAACCGCAGATCATTTACATTTGACATCAGAATGTCATTCATAGTTCAGTGCAACTTAGACTAAAGTGAGCATAAACCTTTTGTTAAGTGCTAGAAATCTATTTTGATTGACTTTTCAGTTTGAGCAAGATGTCATTCTTGAAATATTGGCGAGTTTATTATTATAAGATCATTTTCTCCATTTAATAGTGCATTTTTCGAATTTTTAGGTAATTTCTTAGTCATTTTTGAAAGTTTTAAGTGCATTTTTTAAGCTTTTTTAGGGCATCAACATCCGGGCCCTATATGATAACTTACAATCAATCAACATGGACAAACGAGAATTTTGGTCAAATTGAACGTCATGTTAAAAAAAAGAAGAAGATGATGAACAAGAAAGCCAGACCTGATGATAAACTAAAACTTCAGCGAACTGACGGTATATATTATTACATGCGCGTTTATTATTCAGACGTACCCCTGCATATAAGCTGAGACTTCACTATTCTCTTCATGTGTACTACATGAATCCACACACTCAGGAGAACTGTCGCCAGGCAACCTGGTGTGATAGTTGAAGAAGTCAAACGCAACCCTTCCTTGCTGTTAAATGTACCCTGTTCCAGCCCTCAAACCAGAATTAAATTTATTCGTAGAGCGGGAATCAAACCCGGACCTCGGAGTTTCCCTCAGGGCCTCACAACTATTGAGACGTGGATTGGTGACCACGGGACCCAAGCTGATACCAGCATTGCTTCCACTTACTTGTGCCGGGTTCCTCTCTTTCATCTTTTCTATCGACCTCCCTTCGTCAACTCATATTCTCTTCCGACCCCGACGGTATTAGGGTAACCGAGGCCTAGGGAATCTTTCAATTTCTTGCCTTAATTACTGGCCCTTGTCTCATAGTTCCTGATACCCTCATTCTTCGAGGGGGTCAGACATCTTTTCTCTTCATACTGTAGTATCACCTGCTTTCTATAGCGGGTTCAAACCCGGCCGAAGTCGTCAGATTTTTTAAGAGCGTTAACATCCTTCAGTATGCCTTCCTTCGGAGGGAAAGTAAAGCCGGCGGTCACATGTCATAGAATTATGGCATGTAAAATATCCTTCCACAGACTAAACTTGTGTGGAGCTCAATTTCTAGGTTAGATTTCGTTGGAACGCTCTATCAAAGTTCCAACGTTCACCACTAGGTATCATTGACATCTGGTCGTGAAAGTTGGAACTAATTGAAATTGAACGGAACTTGTAGCTCATCCTATGGGTGTCCGCTTGAAGTAGCTACAGCCTCAGGCGAGCCGAACATGTCCTCGGACACTCTCGGCACTGAAAGCCATACGATAAATACAACTGCCTTCTGCTCGAGGTCCTAAAGCAAACAGGGTGTGTGTCTCCCCACCACTTATGCTGTACCCTGGATAGTGCTACACCCTCGCGGGCTCACGGCTGGTGAACTCGGGAGTTGGCGACCCCAAGGGATTCCTGAGCTGGGTCCAGTTTCCCCCTTTTTTCAGTGACTCTGGGAGGGATCTTCTTTGCGTTCTTCGAGGGTTGGGGGCATTTCCTTTTGCTGATTTTTTTTTATCATTCCTGTTTAGCCCATTTCTTCTTCTGGAAAAACATGTTAGTACTTAGTTGTTGTTGTAGTAATATTCATTCTCATTCATATTATAAGGGGCCAAAACCCAGATGTAATCATCATCATTTGGTTGTGAAAATAAATATGGCTATACTACTATTAGTGAAGGCTCCGTGGCTTAAGCGGCAGCACGCCGGCCTCTCACCGCTGGGTCCCGGTCACTCCATGTTAGATTTGTGCTGGACAAAGCGGAGGCAGACAGGTTTTTCTCCGGATACTCCGGTTTTCCCTGTCCAAAATTTCATTCCAGCAACACTCTCCACTCTCATTTCATTTCATCTGTCATTCATTTAATCATTGCCCCAGGGGAGTGCGACAGGCTTCGGCAGCCGGCACAGTTCATATCCTCGCCGCTAGATGGGAGCTTCATTCATTCCATTCCTGACCCGATCGCTCGACTGGAAGCAGGCTGTGGATTTTCCTTGTCATACTAGTATAAGTACTTACTTGCATTTAACTTAGCCTACTTGCTAGAAGATGCTGTTGTTGTTGATTGATCTTGTAGCCACGTGTACTTGGGTATGTGTGTGTAATTTGTCTGATAACCTGTGTTATTGTGATGGCTGTATTAGTGTAGCCTATGTATTTGTAATTGCAGAAAGCAAGGAAAGAAGCTTGTAGTTTTACGTGACCGTTAATCTCGGGATCATGAGCCATGGAACCTCCTTTTTACGTGGAATATGAACCACAGGACATGCATTGACCTGGAATCGAACCCGGTCCACCTTAGTGAGAGACAAGCAGCTTGACCATTAATGGAGCCAATGGCCACGTATTTTCTTTTCAGGACGGGATTTTGAAAGGAAGTCGGCCATGGACCTATTGAAAGGAAACCCTCGCGCCATTTGCCTGGTGGTGGAAATGGGAAACCACGAAAACCATTTTCAGGACAGCCGAGGAGGGATTCGAACCCACGCTCCCCCGATTCCTGTGAGGCACGAGGTAGCGCGTGAGCGCCCTCGGCCACCATTGCACCATCACACCTCCTATTTGTAATTGAGACTAGGAATGGGGAAGGAGAGAAGTCTCCGTGGCTCAGGCGGCAGCACGCCGGCCTCTCACCGCTGGGTCCGTGGTTCAAATCCCGGTCACTCCATGTGAGATCTGTGCTGGACAAAACGGAGGCAGACAGGTTTTTCTCCGGGTACTCCGGTTTTCCCTGTCACAATTTCATTCCAGCAACACTCCCCACTATCATTTCATTTCATCTGTCATTCATTTAATCATTGCCCCAGAGGAGTGCATCAGGCCTCGGCAGCCGGCACGTACATATCCTCGCCGCTAGATAGGGGCTTCATTCATTCCATTCCTGACCCGGCCGGAGACTGGAAGCAGGCTGTGGATTTTCATTTTCAATGGGGAAGGAGGCGGCCTCTGTGCCATCAGCCCCGAGTAGTTGGGTGTGTGTTGAGATAGTCTGCTAACCTACATTTATGTGACTGACGACTGTAGTAGTATTAGTTAGTTAGTGGGGTTTTAAGGGGCGGAACTACGAGGTCATTTGCCTCTGTAGTAGTGTGTGTAACTGTATTAGGAAGAAAGGTTGTAGGTTTACGTGACCGTTAATTTCGAGATCTTGAGCCACGAGAGCTCCATTTTACGTAGAATCCGAACCACAGGACGTGATATTTCACTTCGAAAATCTCACATACATTGGCCGGGAATCGAACCCGGTGAGAGGCAAGCAGCTTGACCACTGCACCACCATTCCCCGACTGTATTAGGGACAGGGACGAGGCAGGTGCCCCCGACATTTGAAGTAAGGTATTATCCCAGTATTTGCCTAGGGGGAAATGTGGATAAAAAACACACTCAGGATAGCCGCTGTCAGTGCCGGGACTCGAACCTGCAATGTGCGGAGTTGCTAAAGCTGCCCTCACGGCCATGGTGCATGATTTAACCAGCACCGCTACGCCGCAGAATGGCTGAGAATAAGAACAGTCTCGAATTGAATAAAACAACCACAGTTGTTAGTGAGGTTCTTTTTATTTTATTTTATTTTATTTTTGTCGTGTGGCCTCCTGAGAGGCCGAGTGCAGGTCTTTCTAGTCGACGCCTGTGGGATACCTGCGCGCCGGGATGAGAGATGTAACAGATGAAGATGAATGAAACTGGGCAAGGATGTGGAAGGAAGCGGCCGTGGCCTGTCAGTAGGTACCGTCCCAGCATTTACCTGGTGTTGAAAATGGGAAACCACGGAAAACCATTTCAAGGACGGCCGACGGTGGGGCTCGAACCCACGCGTCTACCGAGTTAGCCGAGAGTTTGGCCCCGTGACCTAAACCTGCGATTTAGTGAGCGTAGCCACCAATGTCAGTATTAGCGAGTTGAGTTAGTTAGTTATTTTTTAAGGGGCGGAACTACGAGGTCATCTGCCCCTCTTAACACAGATTAAATTATACAAATTTGGAATGGAATTTAAAATTTAGAGGTGAAAACCTAAATTTGAAAAGACCGAAAAATAGTAAAACAAAACATTAAATAAAACTAATATTTATAAAAATAAACAATAATTACGGAAAAACAAAAAACATCATTCAAAAAAGAACAAGTCGTTGAGTCAATGTTCAGTGGAAAATTTAGATCGAGTTGATCAGTGTGAATGTTTGTTATAGTTGGAGTAGTTAGTTATTGTTGTTTTAAGGGGCGGAACTACGAGGCCATCTGCCCCTATAGTTGGAGTAGAGACTCGTTCGGGATTTGAACTCCCCGATCGGTAGCCTGGTGCGATGCAATGGACCTGGCGCCTGGCTGGTTATTTCTCACAAGTTGTGCGTTGCTTACAAATTGTAGTCTTCTGAGAGCAGTGTCTAATTTAAGTGGGCTGTGTGGAAACCTCCCTTTGCTCAAGGTGACCTGACATAAGCCGGGAGAAACCCTACCTTTCATGTGCCCGACAATTACCAGACTTGAGTAAAACGATTCTTATCAGAGTCTTATCCTGAACTGTCAAGTGAAGGTATTGTGTGCACGTCTTATTTAGAGCTCATTACTTGCACCTATTCTGGTTGTACTATTCATGACTAGGGCACTAATAGGTTAGATTGCGATGGGCCACAGCTTCATAAATAATTGTAGGACATAGCCTACGTTGAGTCTTCAGACTGTTTTCTGCAGCACTCCATTCCTCAATGTCCTCAGATAATGGTTGGTTGATTCCTTAGTTTAGGGGCTGCGACAACGCGGTCATGTAGCCCCGTGTACTTTGGGTGTGTGTAGAATCTGTCGGATAACCGGTGTTAATTGTGATGGCTGTGCTATCATCATATATATTATTTCAGTAGTATGCATCCCTCCTGCGGCGCTCACAAGCGACCGATCGTGATAAATGAGCATTCAAATGAAAGAGAATAGGCATTAGCAGTGACTTATTGCACTATAATTTCATAAATATCTATAATTTCTTTAAAAAATGACTTTAAAAAATTGTACGAAGTGTGCGATTTGTAAACACCGTTGATGTAGGAAAATACGCTCCATTGCTGTCCACGGGCCACTGTGACGCCTGTTTCATGTCATATTAACATTCTGAGGTCTTTCCTTTATCCTGAAATGTAAATAGTGTTCTACAATCATTTAGTTGAAATAAAAACATAACCTTTCTCCTTAAGTCTCTCATTATAAACCTATTGGGGAAAGTGTGGTTTATGAACATGCGAGATTTCTCGCACGGATCCGCTAGTCTGTTTTAATTCAAGTAAGGACTGCAGACGATAATTTCAAGTAGTTCCTACTTTTGCTACCAAATGCTACCGTCAACGACAACTAGCTGCAGACTTGACTACTAGATGCCATCGCAACCAACAGCTGGCGACGAACGTTGGAACGTCAGAGCATTAATCAAATCTAACCTACATGCCATAAATCTATGACATGGGTCCGCCGGCTTTACTTCCCCGCCGAAGGAAGGCATAATTAGGGGTATTTAACGCTCTTAAAAATCCTACGACTTCGGCCGGGTTTGACCCCGCGATCTTGGGCATAGAATCTCAGCATGCTACCAACTACGCCACCGAAGCTTCAGTGTTCCGTCCATCAGGTTCTGAGGAGAACATGTAATTGGACACAACTTGCAAACGAGTAGGTGGTTCATGGTTTGTTCTTCACCTCATTCTCACAAAGTCGAGTAATAGACAAATCCCCATTTTTTCAAGTTGGTTTTAGACCTCCTTATTCCAGTGTGTAGCCTGTTGAGGGATATTCCACGTTGACCAAGTTCCTTCGTCCAGCGGGCAGGTGTTCAGACGGTAGCATCCATCCTGCAGGGTCATTAGATCTGGAACGCCAGGAAAGGAGTCTAATTGCTGGAGGAGAGATTGTCAGGCTTTCGGTGGCGTGAAGAAAACTTCTTCTTGATTTGAGTCTTTGAGCTGCCATACAAAATGTGGGTCTGCTGGTTCAGAGACTTGGATTTCTCTAATCTGGCTGCTGATTCACGGCGAATATCTGGAGGTGGGATACCTGTTAGATAGTAGATTTTGTCAAGCGATGTAGATCTGACAACCAGTAATGAGTCTGCAGGTCTCAATAACATCATTATTATTACGTTCCTATTAAACTGGTGGTCTTTTAAAATGTAGTTTATGTTCGACCATGGCGAAATGTAAATATTATATGTCAGAAAACTCTACTATAATGAGGCTAATTATAGTACAAGTCTTCATTACAATACAGTTTCTCCCAGAGAAAGCTGAGATCAAGAAACAGTTGTGTGACCAATTAGGTAAGGATAGCATCGCACCTGCGCTGACTTCCATGGCCTCCTATTTTAATTTTCACTGGGTGGCTAGTGTCATAGTGGGGTATTCCATGAGGCAATGGTCGAATACAAGGTATTCTCTGCGTCCCATGCGCTCTTTTCAGTATAGTACATAAAACTGGTGGAATCTCGACAGATATTTATGAATATTTATGCTCGAACATAACATAGTTATAATTATCGTCGAACACAAACAGTCGTATGCAACTCGCCTATAATGGTAATTAAGACACTCGTATGGAAATGATAAAACTCGCTTCGCTCGTTATGTAAACGTAGTACTCATGTCTTAATTATTGCCATTATAGGCTCGTTGCATAATGTACTATAGTTGGGTTAAAAATGTAACTACACAACTACTACATACTCTAGAATTCAATACTGCTCGGCTCCAAGCTCCGTGAACCTGAGAGGAATGTGGATCGCGGACTATGAGGAGTGATGGTGATGAGGGTTGCCGGTCCGTTCGTAGTAACAGAACCAAATACATTAGTCGGTCACTCACTCACTCATTCGCAACACCACAGTGGTTTGAGCAACAGCCCTATGTTAGCAGTATTGGAATAGACAGGAATTCCAGATAACACAGCGGGCTGTTGACAGGCCCTTCTCTTCCCGTCTGCCACTTCACTTCACCCCGCAAGTCCACAGAGCTTGGACCCGAACGTACAGTAGCTGGTATTTTGGTTCTCCTGTATAGCGACCATTTCCACACACTTCACTCCGTTGACTTCCATTGAATGTCACAATCCAGACAAAGAATGACTTTCTAATACGTAAATCTATATTTGATGTTAACAAATTACCTTTCTGTAGAAATTCCACTTCCTGGTGTAGCTAGGGTTACCAGACGTTCCGTTTTAATCTTTGACGGAACGCCAAATATTCCGTTTTTTTAATTTGATAATTTCAATTCAATTTCGCACCAGTTTTCAAATGTCCCGCTTCACAATTGATTGTAATATCTAGCTTGTTTTCTGGTGATACAGGTGCAAGTTTGAATGAGAAAATGATTTCTATGTTTGTGTCAGATGAGTACATGTTATAGATTTATCAGGGGCAACAAAATTAAGGAATATCTTAGTCCTTGTGAAGTTAAAACTCAGCATTTTCTCCTCCAATGCTTTTAAGGAGAGAGTTTTTCCTGTCATGAACATCAAATGGAGAGATGATAGAAACAGAAGCTCCATTAGTTTGATAAAACAAGAATTGGTCACATATTACAATTATGACGAAAATTGTAGTGAATTTTATCAATTTTACAAATAAAAAATCCTTGCAAAGGGTCGTTCAAATGAAAAGCGTTATTTTGTAAGTGGCTGATGTCATAGGCCTATGTGATATGTCAGCAATATCTAGTTTTAATTTTGTGTATTTGATTGTGTAATGCTTATTTAATACATATTTAACAACCTTGATTAAAAAGATACAAGGTTTTGGATCGTGTGTTCCGTTTCTCCATTCTTGAAATCTGGCAACCCTATTTGTAGCGGCTAGCATCATTGGCTGTCGCCTCAGAGGCCCGGGTTCGATTCCTACCTCAGCCATCCTGGAAGTGGTATTCTATGGTTCCCAAAGTAAATTCAGATCGCGAATGCCTCGTTCGCTATGTTAGCCTCTGGTTACTATCACCCGTACTAGTACAGTCGGCGGCTTCGGTGGCGTAGTTGGTAGCATGGTGAACTTCTATGCCCACGGTCGTGGGTTCAAACCTGGCCGAAGTGGTAGGATTTTTAAGAGCGTTAAAAATCCTTCAATATGCCTTCCTTCGGAGGGGAAGTAAAGCCGGTGGTCCCAAGTCATACACTTGTGGAAGCTAAATCTGTAGGTTGGTTTGATAACGCTATATTAGTTCTAACGTTCGCCGCCAGTTGCTGACTGCGATGGCATTTAGTAGCCACGTCCGCAGCTAGGTGTCGTGCACGGTAGCATTTGGTAGAAAAAGTAGGAACTTCTTGAAAAAATTAATCGTCTGCGGTCCTTCCGCCTGAATCACAGATAATACACACTAATACAGCCATCACAATCAACACCGGTTATCAGACAGATTCTAAACACACCCAAAGTACACGGGGCTACATGACCGCGTTGTCGCAGCCAATAAACTAAGGAACCAACCAACCAACTAGTTCAGTCACTACAATAGATGGCGGCGAGTGAGAAACGGGCAGTGAGTTGGCTCCGAACATATTTAATTTTCTTGTTTGTAAATAGAGTGATAGCGAGTTCTTAAGTTTCTCTGAGTGAGTGTGTGGATATAAGAAGCTCGATCGCAAACGCTAAGTGCTGGGAAGACATTCTCGTAAGTAGCAAATGTGAATTTACTAAAATTGTGCCTGAACGCACAAAACCTCCCATTAACATTACTCTTCATAAATTCGTCATCACACTGTACGATTACAGTGGTAGTAGTTTCCGATAATCACGAATGAGAGCTTCAAAATGAGACCAAGTTGCCTGCTGTACGTTTATCCTGGGCTGAGAAAACGTTACGTCAGACAAAGTATAAGAACATTTTATCGGGTAGTTGAAAAAAATTAAAACTTGAGATTTGCACTTCCAATACTTGTGCCTATCACATATAAAAATTTCATTATCCTCAGCCTAGTAGTTTTCCATGTATATAGTTTTAAGTGAGCGGTTCCAAGAAAAGACGTGAAAAACACGGACAATTTTTCATTCAACCACAAATAAATAAATAATTAATAAACTTGAAAACAATTGGTTTATATAGTCTAACGCAGAATTAAACAAGGAAAATATTGGTATAACTCGTTTTTCAATAAGTCTGTCGGTTTGGTTGTAATTAAGGCCTAAACTCGAGTACCCATAATAAAAAATCCGATAGTAGTTCGTTGCTATTGTGTTCATCACCTCGGCCAGTGCCTGGTCAGTTGCCTCGCCACCCTGCCTGGCACAAGGTCGCACGGCCAAATTTAAGTCAGACCACCCTTGTCAGCCGCTCCCTCTTACTACTGTCAGCTGTGGCTGGGGACCCATTCTCTTGGCCTTGGCCGGTGACGTGCAAGTTAATCCTGGTCCTGTATAACTGTAAAGTGTGTGGAGTGTGACTCTGTAGGGCGAGTAAACCAGATCCGGACTCAGTCTCCAGAATGTCAACAGTTTGGGCATTCTTTTTTTTTTACTTTTTTTAAAACTTGTTTCTCTTCCACTTGTTTCTAGAAATAATAATACCGTATGGCCTCGGTGCCGGGTGCAAGCTTCGTTATTTGACACCCAGAGGCAGGTCTGGATTTACCAATAGGCCCCGGCCTACGGACGTACCAGGCGGAGGGGCGCAAAATTAATCCGCAATTATTTGTTGTCAGAAATTTTCCATAAAATGTTATAGACTACAATATACGTCTACATCTACATGCTCTCCACGAATCAAAGTCCCGTTTAGTTAGTTAGTTATTGAGGTTTTAAGGGGCGGAACTACGAGGTCATCTTCCCCAAAGTCCCGTTTATACGTATATGTTTATACGCTGTATATACTAATTTAGAAACAGTTGAATCTCTTATTATTTTAATTTATTTAATTGATTTTACTTCACGATACATTAGAATAAAATACAAATTACCTCCACAAAGATCTTTCTGAGGTCTAAATTCTCCCTCCTTCACGATGGTATGAAGAGGGGGCGGCACAAACCCACGGGCCTAGGAGCGCGTAAAATCTAAATCCGGCCCTGCCCAGAGGGTAGCTTGCATGTCGAATTTCGTTGTTCCTCGAAGCCCTATGAAAGTCAAGGAGGTTAGATATCTAAGCTCCTTGACTTTATAGCACTTTCTAGTAGAGAAATGAGGAACTTTGTGTTGGCGGAAAATCCCGAGATTAATTTTGCCATTATGAATACGGCCTACTGAATTCAAAAGGGTTCCTTAACATGCCAACATCGTATGACATGCGTGTCGTCATTTTTTCCGCCCTTCAAAAATCACTTCCCAAGGCCAGGAGCGAACCAGCAGGCTTGGGGTCAATAATCCGACATGATAACCACTCACCCACCGTGGCAGGCCATTTGTTTCTAGTGTTTGGTTTCTTTTGTACATGAAGACGTCACATACACCCAGTCCCCAAGCCAGAGGAATTAACCAGAGGGGATTAAATTCCCCGTGGCCCGGCCGGGAATTGAACCCGGGACTCTTCGGGCCAAAGCCTAGCACGCTAACCTATAAACCACGGAGGCGGAAAACATCGCACTTGTGCCAAATTGACTGCAGCTCAATCTAGAAAAATATCAAGAGGTGAAAATTCTTTCTTCTGCTGGCAATGATCCATGCCTCACTATTCGATAGCTCCACTAATTCGGTTTCCAAGCAATCATCTCAATACCGTAAATCAACTAGGAATATTTCAGTTCTAAATTTTAATGCACGCCTCATATGAATGCATCGGAAACGCAAACCTCATTGAAGCATGGTTGAGGGAAAAGCCCCATCACTCATCTATGTGTCTGAAACTTGGCTCAATCCCAGCATTTACAACAATGAGGTGATTTCGGACAGTTATCTAATATTTAGAAATGACAGGCTCTCCACAGGCGGTGGAGTTCTCATAGCTTGTCTCCCAGAGCTACAACCCAGAAGCGTACCTGAACTCGAAGTAGAGGTGGAGGTAGTTTGAATACAGATTACAACCAAGCAGGGCTCCATTATGGTTGGCTCTGCATACCGAGCCCCGGGTTGCTAATAACCTCCACAACGAAGCCCTTCTTCGCTCCCTCTCAAGAGCGCAGGCGCTACAGAACAAACTCTACGCCAGGCTGTTCCAAATCCACGAGTTTGAGTATGCGTACACGCAAGTACTCAGCAGAAAGGATGATGTAAGTATAAGAGAATCGTCACTTTTGGTTATAGAATTTCCGAGAGAGAGCACCGCCTAAGGCTATGTACCGCTATACCAAATCTGGCAACATAAAAAGTAAAAAGCCATATGAATGTAGCCTTTATTACACGTAATTGAACAGTATGTTCTGCGACGAGTTATTGATTATTCATGAAAATAACACAAACATAAGAGCTCCTTTCGCTAGGCGCTGTAATATACGTCCAGATAGGAAAATAATACATTTTGATATATATCAATGTTGGCAATAGATTTGTCACGAAGGACAAAGTTATGCCGTTTTATAGGTTAATTCACCTTTAAGCTAATTAAACCAAGACCAAATACAATAATACTCAGACCTTTATGCAGGTCTCGAAAGTGTGAAAATGGCGTGTGCTGAAGCCCCGGCATATTGTTTGTTTACATTCCTTGCTGGGATACACTATTTAGCTTTGATTAGCTTTGTTTGATGAAAGTTGGGATAAACTGTCTCTCATCTGTAATTTTTAGTGTCTTCTGTATGTCTGTAAAGTCCAGTTCGCGTTAATGTACTGCAATCGTTGTACAGGGTTATTACAAATGATTGAAGCGATTTCACAGCTTTACAATAACTTTATTATTTGAGATATTTTAACAATGCTTTGCACACACATACAAAAACTCAAAAAGTTTTTTTAGGCATTCACAAATGTTCGATATGTGCCCCTTTAGTGATTCGGCAGACATCAAGCCGATAATCAAGTTCCTCCCACACTCGGCGCAGCATGTCCCCATCAATGAGTTCGAAAGCATCGTTGATGCGAGCTCGCAGTTCTGGCACGTTTCTTGGTAGAGGAGGTTTAAACAATGAATCTTTCACATAACCCCACAGAAAGAAATCGCATGGGGTTAAGTCGGGAGAGCGTGGAGGCCATGACATGAATTGCTGATCATGATCTCCACCACGACCGATCCATCGGTTTTCCAATCTCCTGTTTATAAAATGCCGAACATCATGATGGAAGTGCGGTGGAGCACCATCCTGTTGAAAGATGAAGTCGGCGCTGTCGGTCTCCAGTTGTGGCATGAGCCAATTTTCCAGCATGTCCAGATACACGTGTCTTGTAACGTTTTTTTTTTTTCGCAGAAGAAAAAGGGGCCGTAAACTTTAAACCGTGAGATTGCACAAAAATCGTTAACTTTTGGTGAATGGCGAATGTGCTGCACGAATGCGTGAGGATTCTCTACCGCCCAGATTCGAACATTGTGTCTGTTCACTTCACCATTAAGAAAAAATGTTGCTTCATCACTGAAAACAAGTTTCGCACAGAACGCATCCTCTTCCATGAGCTGTTGCAACCGCGCCGAAAATTCAAAGCGTTTGACTTTGTCATCGGGTGTCAGGGCTTGTAGCAATTGTAAACGGTAAGGCTTCTGCTTTAGCCTTTTCCGAAAGATTTTCCAAACCGTCGGCAGTGGTACGTTTAGCTCCCTGCTTGCTTTATTCGTCGACTTCTGCGGGCTACGCGTGAAACTTGCCCGCACGCGGTCAACCGTTTCTTCGCTCACTGCAGGCCGACCCGTCGATTTCCCCGTACAGAGGCATCCAGAAGCTTTAAACTGCGCATACCATCGCCGAATGGTGTTAGCAGTTGGTGGATCTTTGTTGAACTTCGTCCTGAAGTGTCGTTGCACTGTTATGACTGACTGATGTGAGTGCATTTCAAGCACGACAAACGCTTTCTCGGCTCCTGTCGCCATTTTGTCTCACTGCGCTCTCGAGCGCTCTGGCGGCAGAAACCTGAAGTGCGGCTTCAGCCAAACAAAACTCTATGAGTTTTTCTACGTATCTGTAGTGAGTCGTGACTATATGTCAATGAATGGAGCTACAGTGAATTTATGAAATCGCTTCAATCATTTGTAATAGCCCTGTATGTGATAATACGCTTAATATGGACTGATTCGTTTGTGTGATGATTGTCCAGTCAACCGATGGCATTGTGTCATTTACTTCGGATATTGAAGTACCTAAACCATAATAGAAGTGACTCAAGAATATACACCTTAATGATTTGCTTGTTGGTGACAATATAATAATAGCTTAGTACATGTCAGTAGTGTCGAACTTAAGTACGTAAAGGGAAAACGCAATGAGCATCTACGGCTAGACCAAAGCGTTGACGTTATCTTGAACGCTCAGCAATATGTGCCTCCGTAAATCATTACCAGTCTGGCAGATGTTCTACACTGCCTTGTATATACGCCAAATAATGCAGTGAACTTCTGTTTTATTGGGTAAGGAAGATGTTCCCCCTATGCCAAACAGTGAACTCATTGTGTTCCGTCATTATTCATACTTTTGTGATTCTTACAGCTTACACGTAATTTTTTTATTATGATGTGTGTAATAAAGTGTTGTGAGTACCTTGCCAATTATGTACTTATATTGCGAGATGGTGTGCCGCGATAATTCCGTAAGAGGGAGATGGTGCTTTCCAACCTATAGTACTTTACTAAATCAACTATTTCTCGCGTACAACTATTCCAAACGGTAAAGGCGAATGTTTAATAGGTTAGATGGTAACATATTATCGTGTCCCTTGTTTGTAGTATTCTCCATAATAATGTTCTGATATCCAAACGACGACTTTTTTGCACATTTCAATCAACTAATTCGGTGTGACGTTTTACCCGAGATTTTAGGCAATTCCACGAGACGTATTAATTGAATTGTATCTCTACGGCGTTGGTTCGATTATTTCAGGCAACTATTCTCATTCCGATTGTGTACAAATACTCTGCATGTGCTAGGACAGCACTTCATTAACTGGGTACTTTCTTCTCTCCTACTTCAGAATCTGTTTGATTTTTTGCTAATAATATTATTCTATTCAGCGCCGAGTTTAAATTTCAAAAGGGAAGATGGTACGCTAGCATTAAACAACAAGGAAAATTGTGATATCTTGGCTGCGTATTTTGAGAAGTTGTTAAATTGTCCAAAACCGACAGACAAGTTGAGTTTCAAATTTACAACACAAAATTTTGACTCTACGCCCCCAGATGTAAATGAAGTTAAATGTATTATCAACTCACTTAAAAACAATAAAGCCTCAGGCAAAGATGGAATAATTGCAGAAATGTGGAAGCTTGTAGATGATGAATTTTTAATAGCGACGACAAATCTATTCCAGAAAATTTGGATTGAGGAAGCAATTCCAGAAGACTGGTTAATCGCCTTAATTCATCCACTACATAAAAAAGGCTCAAAAATTGATGTCAATAGTTATAGGGGGATCTCATTGTTGTCTGTCACATATAAAATATTTGCCAAACTACTTTTAAACAGACTTGAACCACAGATCGAACCACAGCTTGGCGAGTTCCAAGGAGGTTTCAGAAGGAATAGATCGTGTGCAGAACAAATTCTTAGTTTAAAATTGATATTAAAATATTACAACAACAGGCCAAAGAATATCTTTATCTCATTCGTTGATTTTCAGAAAGCGTATGATTCAGTGGATAGGGATACTGTTTTTGACACATTGAAGGAATACCAAGTTGATCAAAAAACCATAAATTTAATAAAACTTACATTAACTAATACGATTTCCAGAGTCAAATTTTTAAATGAAGTTAGCGAGCCCTTCGAGGTAAAAACTGGGCTAAGACAAGGGGACAGTCTATCACCACTGCTTTTCAATTTGGTCTTGGATAAAGTCATGAGGACGTTTTGGGAGAAGAACGATTCAAGTGCTAAAATTGGTACAAAGAATAAGAACCTCAGAGTCAAAGGTTTAGCATTTGCTGACGACGTAGCGTTGTTTGCTGAATCAGAACAAGAAGCTATTAACCAAATTGATCAGTTAAAAGAAACGGCGGAAAAAGCGGGCTTACAGATTTCGTTGGTAAAAACAGAGATGATGACAAGTGATCAGAAATACACTAAGAAAATGATAAAAACAAATTATGGGAGCACCAGGGTCACTGACCGATTTAAATATCTTGGAGAAATAATTAGTAGCAATGGGACGGATAAATTGGCAATCGAGAACAAAAAAGGGAAATTGGAAAGATTAAATTTTTGTACAAAAAATATATACAATAAAAAGAACCTGTCTATCAATGCAAAATTACGACATTTTAATACTGTTGTTAGACCAGTCATCTTGTACGGCATGGAAACTACAAATATAACCGGAATGGAGAATTTGCTCAAGATAGAAAGAAGAATTTTAAGAAGGATTTATGGTCCTAGGAAAACACAGGAAGGTTATAGACTGAGATCGAATGCAGAAATTTATAGTAAAATCGACAACCTTGAAGTGATGATCAGAAAACGGCGACTTCAGTTCTACGGACATATGGTCCGCATGGATTGCTCAAGGTTAAACAAACAAATTTTTGATAAAATCTGGAACTATAAAGGACAAGGAGGCTATGTAAAACAAATGAAAGAAGAACTTCAAAAATTCAAAATTACTGAAGAAGATTGTCTAAATCGAATAGAGTACAGAAAAAAAATTTTTGGTCTCAAAATTCTTGTCGGGGAGAAGAAAAATCTCAACAGAGGAGAATGGACTGCTGAAAGAAGAGCTGCACAGTCGACCAGGATGAAAGACTTCTGGAAGAGAAAGAAGGAAACTAGACCTATAAAGAAGTGATATTTGCGTGGTCCTTGTTGGCCTGTCCGCGGTGTATATATATATATATATATATTATTCTATAATTACTGAACTTAATAACAAATCGTGATAACTCGCCATAAAGCTTCTTATTCAACCAAAGAAACAGTGAGACTATTGTAGCTGTCCCTTGGGTGAAGACGAAGAAACCTATAATTCGAGGCCAGCACTATATAGATACATTAATTCAGGTAAGTCTAAATTATTATGCATATTTCTTCGGAACCTAGTCTCGTCTTTTGATATATTTTATGCTCTTAGGTGAGTAAAAATAATAATTTACACGAACTGTGACAAGCCCGATTACATGATCTTTGCTATTGGTAGGGCAACCATCACCGCCACATTTTTTCTACATTAAGGTCTGAGGATTGTAGTTGGTCTTGATTAAACATTGCTCACCTACTCTACAGAATTGTTGGGATATTCGATGAATATAAAGAAAACTGTCCAAATGCACACACTATATTGCCACAACCTCACTTTTTGCCTAGCATGCCGGCTGCCACCCACCCCTCCCCGTAGCCCTAAACCACAAATTTTATTGCAATGCAAAGGAGAATGGGCAAGAAAACAAACTAGGGATGAAATGCACACATTTATTCTCTATATATATTTATTCGAGAGTAGTCCATATTGCCCACTAGTTTTGCACATGGTCAACACCAGGAAGATGAAAATTGCCGTATTGTTCTTACTATTATTATAATTCTTTCATCCCGGTGCTTGGCAATTTTTCCTCCCCTGCAGTGGCATGATTGGCTCTCAATTCAATTCAAATAAATAATAAAAATACCGAACAAATCAAAACAACCAACAACACCACGGGGAAAATCAATCAAAACAGACTATTCCCGCTCCCGCCAGTTGGTTTGGTGTGAGCGTTGGGTGAGTGCCAACTACGGAAACATAGTACTGAAATTAATTCTTCATTGGTTGGCAGAACATCTATAGCGGAGCTTTATCGAAACCCAGGCGCTTCCTATGATCTGTCATCCCCCTGCTCAGCAGTGATGCTCGGAGCACGGTTGAGAGGGACTGGGGGTGACCCAAAACGCCACTGGGCGAAGGTAATAGTACAAGTCTAATCATTTAAAGTAGACGCTGGCTGCGCGAGCGTAGCGAGCGAGCCAGCGGCGTGTGTACCAGGTACACGGTGCGTCTAAGCGCTCCTTAGCCTGGGGTATGATTTGAAGAGGGTTTTAAGCGTGAATTTGTATTTAAGTTGGGGATTAATTTAATTTAATTTAATTGAAGATGGCAATTTGAGAATTATAGGTGCCTACCGGGGAGCCGTCGGTCGCGAAGCGGCCGGCGGCCTCCCCGGAGGCCCCTGGCGTGGGTTCAAGATGATGGCCTTGGTCTGAATACGTGTTTTAATATTAAGTTTGAGTAATTTGATTTTAGGGGTGTGGCATGTTATTTAGTTTTTATTTGGGTACAGTGGTTATTGTTATTATTATAGGCTATACCCCACTCATTCACTTGGTCGCCGTGCGTCACAAGCATTCTGCCATGGCGCCGCGGCAGCAGCTGCCTCTAGTTGGTTGTGGAAGCAAGCGTAAAGCGTGTGGGAAACTAAGCAGTTGCTCGCCATTGAGGCTGCTTATATACCATCGTCTCCATATTGGTAGGCGTGGCTTGCTGCTGTTCGAGTTCTGATTGGTTGTTGGCGTTCGGAATTGTTAAATGTGTTTAATAATAATTTTAATAATTTTTATTGATGAATTTGGTGGTTTTTAATGTTGTTTCCGGTGTTGAGAATGACTAGGGTGGATTAATTGATGAATTAGAGTGTTGAAGTTATTGATAATGGATTGCGGCAGTTGGCCTCTGAAGTCTCAAGATTTCATACTTAGTTGCGAACGCGATGGTACCAGGTTCGCATCCTTAGAAGGACTTGTTGGTTACGCTGTTTATAACTATCTCCAGTGGGTGGGGAGGGGGGGGGGGAGGTTGCCGAGAAGTTTAGGCATTAGTTTTAATAGTGTAGAGGGCTGGCCGTTCTCTGGATGGGCTGAGTTATCGTACCGCGATGTTAGCGGTTGATCTGGCCGTAATATATGCTAATTAGGCAGCTAAGTTGTTGGTTTTGAATTTAGGCAGCTAGGAGAAGTTTTGCCGTAGATGTTTAGGCAGGAATAGTGCCTGTAGGTGTTCTAGGCACGGCCCTGTAGGTATCAGGGGTTGATAAACGTAAGGTAAATATAAAAGAAAATATAATGTGTGCTCTCGTCGCCACGGCCCGCGATGCACCATCCCGGATGAGGCGGCCGTGGCCATCCCTCCAGGCAGGCGCACCACGCGGCCCCGGTTTTTAGAGCTTGTCTTAGTTCGTGGATCGTATCAGCATGTTAATCGTCTCTGTTCTGTAGTATGTCTTTGATGAGATAAATGTATTTGGGTCGTCTCTTCCTCGTGTCTCTACGGTCTGGGTCGTACGTTCCCTGTGTTCTGATGAGTGGATTAGGATGTTGTTGTGCCGAGTTATAGTACCTATCTGTCAGTTTTAACATGAAATCGAGTAGGTATGGTGTGTTGGTTCTCCGATGTAGTTCTAGGACGCTGGTTTCGCGCCCTGTCTTCAAGGCTAATCGGAGCATCCAGTTTTGTATTCTCTGTAGTTTTTGCATGTTGGTAATGGACATAAATGCTATTGCAGGTGTTGCGTAGGTTAAGATGGGTCTGATTAGTGTTTTGTAGATAAGGGTAATGTTATTTTGAGATAGTGTTTGCTTAGGATGAATCATAGGGTATAATAGTTTGATGCTGGATTTGGTACGATTTATTGTGTTGTTAATATGAGTTTGCAGGTTATGCGCTTCCACCGTTTATAGTAGTAACGGCCGCCCCTACAGCAGAGCTGTATTGCATATTGCAGGTTTACTCACTCAAGGCGACGAGTACTCAGCTGCTCACGGTCGAGCTGCTCGGCTGGAACAGCCTGTTCTGCGCTATCCTCTTGATAGGTGACTTCAACCTTCAAATTGACTGGCTCTCGAACGAAACTCCGAAAGCTCTTAATTCTCTTTCTGAAAAATTCCTGTCATGCTTTTACGACCTATTTCTTCAGCAGATGATAAAGCAACCCACTCGAATCACGGACCATAACAGAACCACCCTAGACCTAGTGCTCATAGATAATGTGGACGTAGTGGACTCCGTCGAAGTACCAGGTAATTGAAGGCGTGTGTGTTCACGAAGCATCTAGGGTTGAGCTGAAATTACTCCACCCAAAATGAAGAGAATATACAAAACAGCTCTCAACTAGTGCCCAGAAGTTAAGCATAATCACTAAACGAGGTCATACCGCCTGATAGAAATGTCAGACTGATTGCTGAACAAACGGAAGCTGAATCACACACCATATGTCACACTACTTGTCCAAAAGAACAGTATCAGAAAGGTTCTGATAGCTAACGTACACCCTTGACAACAACTAACAAAACGTGGCAATGTCTTCCACTACAAAATATGCTGTTAATAGGGTGTATGGTTACCCAAACGGCCACACATGTTTCGCAGCAACGTGGCATGCTCTCAATCAGATGGTCCAAGACCTCTTGTGGCAGTCGATGCCATTCCTCCGAAAGGGCAATGAGAACGTCTTGGGGGGTCCTTGGTGGAGGCTGACGGGATTCAATTCACCTCCCAAATGCATCCCAGGCATGTTCTATAGCATTCAGATCCGCAGACCTCGCTGGCCAGTCGATGCGATGAATGTCTTCCCCAGCCAGAAATTCATCCACCAGAGCAGCGCGGTGCAGTCGGGCATTATCGTCCATTAAGAGGAAGTCTGGACCAACCGCACCTCTGAAGAGTCGAACATGTGGTCTCAGTACTGCTCGGTTCCAAGCTCTGTGAACTTGTGGGATGAAGCGCAGAGGCAGGGTAAGAGCTGGCGAGAATTGAGAAGCCTGTCGACAGCCCGCCGTGTTTATTCCAATACTGCTAACATGGGTCTTTTCTGAAACCAGTGTGGCGTTGGGAATGATTCACTGAGTCACCGACTAATGCATTTGCTTCTGTTACTACGCAAGGACCGAGAAACCGCATCACTCGTCACCACCACTACTATAGTCTGCGATGCACATTCCACTCAGGTCCACGCAGCTTAGACTCGAGCAGTACCTCATCCCTGTGTCTCCGAGAGTTAACAGTGTACCTCAGACCACCCACGAAGATGTGCAGGTCCGTACGGCTGTTCAACATGATGCCGTCCCACACCATGACGCCACTACCACCATACTGCTCCCGTTCCACGATGTTCCTGTGGTTGTATCGGCTACCCGGTTATCTCCAGATTAATGTACGACGGGAATCGTTCTGCAAACTGATGCGGGATTCATCTGTGAAGAGCACATGCCTCCATTCATTCATGGTCCAGTTTCGACGTTGACGTCTCCACAGTAAACGGGCCCGTCTCTGTGCTGCAGTGAGCGGGACGCAAACCGCTGGACGTCTAGCAAACAGCCCTGCTGTTCTGAGCCTCCGCTACACAGTTTGCCGGGAAACGGCAACCCCTGAGACAGCTGCAAGCTCCGCCGACAATTGTTTTGCAGGTGCACTCCGATTTCGTCGGGCGGTTAACTGCGCACACCGGCGCGGGATGCGGGAACGGGAGCGGGAGCGGGAATGTCGCGAACTTTTGCGCACTTGGCGGGATATGCATCCACTCAGACAGCTGCGTCACAATCCCGCACAGATGGCGGGATTGCTGCGTTACTGCAGGAGTACGCAGCTTGCAGCGTTTTCCCGCGTCCCGCATCCATTTAGCAATGCCGACGGAACTGTTAATAGAGTGTGTCAGGAAATATCCTGCCTTATATCAATGACATGAGTAATGAAGATTAAGAAATATAAGGAATAAAAGATAAGCTCAGGGACGAAATAGGAAAGGAACTGCAAGTAGCTGGTTAGCATCAATTTAAATAATATCACTCTTTGTTTCTGTGTTCATTTGTCACGTGGTGATTAACCTAAAGAAAACCGAACTGAACCACCCTAAAACTAAATATAAACTGCACTATCGCATCCTATCGCAGATAGCTTGGCAAACCTCTCTCACGATAGCTCCAACAGTTGTGAATCCAACACGAAAACTGTGGCCAATTGTCGAGAAAGAATCCCCAGTAGCCAAAAATCTAATAGCAATAGCAAGGCGAGATAGCTTCCCGATAATTGGTATATATTTTCCTTATGTTGCACTTCATCAGACGAATTCATTTCGGAACTGTTTCCCGCGCTGGTCAGAATACAAAGACGATTTCGCAGCGACTGCGGGTATCGTGTCAATCCCGCTCCCGTTCCCGTTCCCGCATCCCGCGCCGGTGTGCGTAGACCTAAGGCCAGAAATCGGTCCTGCTGTGGGGTGGTTACCCTTGGTCGACCTGGTACTGGCCTACGACTAACATCTCCTGTGTCTCGAAATCGTCTCCAAAGACTGGAAATGACACTTTGTGGCACATTCAAGGATACGGTGACTTCGGTCTGTGTCTGGCCTGCTTCCAGGCGGCCGAGTATTCTACCCTGCAAAACGGGGTCCAAATGGCGTCGTTGTACCATTATGTTGTCACGTACACCACGAGACAACACTCCGCACACTATAACAGGGCAAACACGACTGAGGGAATATGGGGCGCACGCACTGGCTGTGTTTACCTTGCGATTACGCCGCTAGTTAAAACAGGGAATACTCCGTTCCTATACAGAGCAAACAAATTAATGGACTTTCGAACTCACTCAGAGATATTCTATAAAGTGAAATCATAAATAAAAGATGTGCTAATCTGAAACAAAGATCAATTTGTGACTTTTTTAAATGACAGAGCTCAGAAAATAACTAATTGTAATCAATGTGTACTAAATGTGAACCAATGCAGATAAATTGTAATCAAGTATGTGTTCCAACTGTACTTTATTAATAATGCAGTATAAAATTATTTTTAATGCCTACCCCTATTAAGAGACCACCCCTCTAAAGACCAGTTTTCCATGGAACCGTCAATGGTCCCATTATAGAGGTTTCACTGTAACTATGGTTTGTTCTAGAGGGGGATGAGCTGGGTCATAATTACATTGAAAAAGTGGGAGGTGGGAGGGGGGTGAGAGCTTGGACATTATGAGACAATCAATGAAAGGTAATATTTGATCCCGAAGTTTCTAATCATGTTATTGGTTTTACGTCCCTATTAACTACTCTGGCTTTTAGAGACGTCTCGGAAGTTTCTAAACCTGTGCTGAAGAAGGACTCGTCGCAGTCTGAAGCATGTACACAATCAAATATTAAACTTTAAAACGTTTTAAATATTGTATTGTTGGGCCTCGACGGATTCAGTTCTATCATTTCCAAAAAAAAAAGAGTGTATTAATTAAGTGATTAATTACACAGGACTGCGAAATTTAAGTTTTTGAAAAAAATGCAAGAGAAGTTTTCGCAAATTTTTATAATATTTGGTGTGCATATTTCGAAAATGACCTCCATTTTTTCCATCACGTCAGTTGGTAGGTGCATATGACGTGCGATTTGCGGTCTATTTCCTGTTGCCCTGCTTAATCGTAACTTATGCTTAACTTTTGGACACTAGTGTAGGTTTCTAGAACGATCAATTTCTACAAAGATATGCGTACACAGTAGTGCCGCATTAGGTGGATTGTCGTCAGCAGAATCAAAGTCGTCGTTATCAGTAGAAAATTCACCCCCACACACATCACTCAGCGTTAAAAACCTTATAAGGTGCGTACAAAAAGTAACGAACCGGAGGCTGTAATGCGCAAACCGGTGACGACATCGGTTAATCGTGGCGTGTGTAACGAGTGTGGTTCCGACCAAAGCGTCGAAGGTCACAGCCCGTCGCTAGAGGGCACGCGTGCACGTCACGTGACGATACAAAGCGAACAGCAGCATGCATCAATCGTCGAACCAAGACCTTGCCAGTAGGCCACTCGACATGCTTCCTGGTGTGGTTGAAGACTGTGGGGCACCCATTGGGCACACACTTTCCGCAAGTGCAGTCGTTCCTTCATGATGGTGTACACACTTCCGACGCTCAATCCGACCACGGTGGCTATGGCGTTCACTGTCACTCGGCGGTTCTGGGTAATGAGTACATCAACCAGCTGGACGTTGTCATCGGTAATGAAGGGGGGTGCCCTAGACCGGGCATCATCGGCTAACGACACCCGTCCTTCCCTGAAGCGCTTGTGCCACGCCTTGACCCTTGCAAGGGACATGCAGTGTTCGCCGTACACTTGTGACATTCGGTGATGAATGTCCGTTCCCCCTACTCCTTTCGCTGTCAGAAACCGAACAACACCTCTTTGCTCTTCGGTTGACGCCTCCATGTCACTGTTTGCAATGCGACTGTCAGCGTTGGACGATTGATGCATGCTGTTGGTCGCTTTGTATCGTCACGTGACGTGCACGCGTGCCCTCTAGCGACGGGCTGTGACCTTCCACGCTCTGGTCGGAACCACACCTCGTTACACACGCCACGATTAGCCGATGTCGTCACCGGTTTGCGCATTACAGCCTCCGGCTCGTTACTTTTTGAACGCACCTTACTTATTTATATCCCCTTCGTTCAAAGAGCTAGCCATATTTATCGCCACGTATCTTAATTAGCTCCGAACATGATCATAAACATACAGGACTTGAAAAGATCTTGGTTTTCGTGACCGGGGCGCTGCCTCATTGTCAGACAGCTACTCAATTGTACTCACGAGGCTGAGTGCATCCCGTTCCAGCCCTCACGTCAGTTTCTAAAATCCCTGACGGAGCCGGGAATCGAACCCGGGTTAGAAGAAGTGCACTACCCCAACACCACGGGGCCGGCAGAGATCATAAACATACATTACTATAAAAAATAGCATACGTGGGAAGCCACCTGACTGCAATTTGGTTAAAGAATACTTATAAATCAAGTTATTCACAGAACATCGACATATTCTGAGAAAGAATGGTTCCCGCGTTGGTTACAACAGTCTTAGCGCTGCATGAATGGAAATAACTAAAAAAAAAAAAAAAAGATGTTCAGTAAAGAACATATAGCCTACTTTCTCCTAAATGCATGGGTATTGTTATAACCCTTTGTCCTTTTCAAGGAGCATGATTGAATGTTGGTTGTAGTAGCTTGTTGAAATACAACGTGCTATAGGGATATTAAACATGAATATGAGGTGCCCTTTGCTAGTGCTACCTCTGTACGAAATTTCGTTCAATTCGGTTTCACCGTGTTTGAATTGATCGGGGGAATCGATTTGCACACATACTCGGCCACCATCTGCAAACTATTGGGCTGATGTTCTTGCAGTTTGGTCAGAATATGTTTCCCACATAAAGATATGGTGTTGCGAAATTTGGTAGAGACTAGATTATTAGGTTGGTCGTAATTACATTTTAGCTTTTAACATTTGGGTGGCCGCGATTACGTTTCCGTCAAGATAGCGGTGATATAAAACATGACACTGAGGTGCCCTTTGCTAGTGCTACCTCTGTACCAAATTTCGTTCATTCGGTTCCACCGTGTTCGAATTAATAGGGGGAATCAATTTTGACATAAAGATGGCCGCCATCCGCAAACTATTAGGCTAATGACCTATTAGATTGGTCAAAGGATGCTCCCTCCATAAAGGTATGTTGTTGCAAAGTTTGGTAGAGATCCGATGGTTATGTTAGTCGTAATTTGATTTAAGCTTTAAACATTTGTGTGGCCGCCATTACGTTTCTGTCAATATGGCGGCGATATTAATCATGACACTGAGATGCCCTTTGCTAGTGCTATCTCTGCACCAAATTTCGTTCCATTCGGTTTCACCGTGTTTGAATTAATAGGGGGAATCGATTCAGACACAGAGATGGCCGCCATCCGCAAACTATTAGGCGAATGACCTATTAGATTGGTCAAAGGATGCTCCCTCCATAAAGGTATGTAGTTGCAAAATTTGGTAGAGATCGGATGATTAGGTTAATCGTAATTTGATTTAAGCTTTGAAAATTCGTGTGGCCGCCATTACGTTTCAGTCAAGATGGCGGCGATATAAAACATGACACTGAGGTGCCCTTTGCTAGTGCTACCTCTGTACCAAATTTCGTTCCATTCGGTTCCACCGTGTTCGAATTAATAGGGGGAATCAATTTTGACATAAAGATGGCCGTCATCCGCAAACTATTAGGCGAATTACCTATTAGATTGGTCAAAGGATGCTCCCTCCATAAAGGTATGTAGTTGCAAAATTTGGTAGAGATCGGATGATTAGGTTAATCGTAATTTGATTTAATCTTTCAACATTCGTGTGGCCGCCATTACGTTTCAGTCAAGATGGCGGCGATATAAAACAAGACACTGAGGTGCCCTTTGCTAGAGCTACCTCTGTACCAAATTTCGTTCCATTCGGTTCCACCGTGTTCGAATTAATAGGGGGAATCTATTTTGACATAAAGATGGCCGCCATCCGCAAGCTATTAGGCTAATAACCTATTAGAATGGCCAAAGGATGCTCCCTCTATAGAGGTATGTTGTTGCAAAGTTTGGTAGAGATCGGATGGTTATGTTAGTCGTAATTTAACTTAAGCTTTGAACATTTGTGTGGCCGCCATTACGTTTCTGTCAATATGACGGCGATATAAAACATGACACTGAGGTGCCCTTTGCTAGTGCTACCTCTGTACCAAATTTCGTTCCATTCGGTTCCACCGTGTTCGAATTAATAGGGGGACTCGATTTTCACAAAAAGATGGCCGCCATCCGCAAACTACTACGCTGATGACCTATTAGATTGGTCAAAGGATGCTCCCTCCATAAAGGTATGTAGTTGCAAAATTTGGTAGAGATCGGATGATTAGGGTAATCGTAATTTGATTTAAGCTTTGAAAATTCGTGTGGCCGCCATTACGTTTCAGTCAAGATGGCGGCGATAAAAATATGACACTGAGGTTCCTTTTGCTAGTGCTACCTCTGTACCAAATTTCGTTCCATTCGGTTCCACCGTGTTCGAATTAATAGGGGGAATCAATTTTGACATAAAGATGGCCACCATCCGCAAACTATTAGGCGAATGACCTATTAGATTGGTCAAAGGATGCTCCCTCCTCAAAGGTATGTAGTTGCAAAATTTGGTAGAGATCGGATGATTAGGTTAATCGTAATTTGATTTAAGCTTTGAACATTTGTGTAGCCGCCATTACGTTTCAGACAAGATGGCGGCGATATAAAACATGACACTGAGGTGCCTTTTGTTAGTACTACCTCTGTACCAAATGTCGTTCCATTCGGTTGCACCGTGTTCGAATTAATAGCGGGAATCGATTTTCACACAAAGATGGCCGCCATCCGCAAACTATTACGCTGATGACCTATTAGATTGGTCAAAGGATGCTCCCTCCATAAAGGTATGTAGTTGCAAAATTTGGTAGAGATCGGATGATTAGGTTAATCGTAATTTGATTTAACCTTTGAACATTCGTGTGGCCGCCATTACGTTTCAGACAAGATGGCGGCGATATAAAACATGACACTGAGGTGCCCTTTGCTAGTGCTACCTCTGTACCAAATTTCGTTCCATTCGGTTCCACCGTGTTCGAATTAATAGGGGGAATCAATTTTGACATAAAGATGGCCGCCATCCGCAAACTATTAGGCTAATAACCTATTAGATTGGTCAAAGGATGCTTCCCCCATAAAGGTATGTTGTTGCAAAGTTTGGTAGAGATCGGATGGTTATGTTAGTCGTAATTTAACTTAAGCTTTGAACATTTGTGTGGCCGCCATTACGTTTCTGTCAATATGGCGGCGATATAAAACATGACACTGAGATGCCCTTTGCTAGTGCTACCTCTGTACCAAATTTTGTTCCATTCGGTTCCACCGTGTTTGAATTAATAGGGGGAATTGATTCAGACACAAAGATGACCGCCATCCGCAAACTATTACGCTGATGACCTATTAGTTTGGTCAAAGGATGCTGCCCCCATAAAGGTATGTTGTTGCAAAATTTGGTAGAGATCGGATGATTAGGTTAGTCGTAATTTGATTTAAGCTTTGAACATTTGTGTGGCCGCCATTACGTTTCCGTCAAGATGGCGGCGATATAAAACATGACACTGAGGTGTCCTTTGCTATTGCTACCTTTGTACCAAATTTCGTTCAATTCGCATTCACCGTGTTCGAATTGATAGGGGGGGACAGAAATTCAGAGTACACACACTCACACACACAGACACACACACAGACTCACACACACACATACACACACACACACAGACTCACACACACACATACACACACACAGACAGACACACTTTTTTCGCCCTGTGTTGATCTCATAAGTCTACTTTCATTTTTTGCATAAATCGAAAGTAGGCTAAAAATAGAAAGATCGGGCCGGTAGATCGGCCGGTCACAATTTTAGCAGAAGCTCCCACGGCCGTTATCGGCCCCGTGGCATTACAAGGTTTAATACCTCTTCATTTGTTACTGTATCTACTCATCTGATATTCATCATTCTCCTGTAACACCACATTTCAATCGCTTTTTTTCTCCTCTGTTCTGCTGCGCCAACAGTCCAAGTTTCACTTACATAGAATTGAAGTATTAGAAGCAATTTTTAACCTTTTTTCAATTTTGAAAAAATAGGCTTATGAGATCACCTTTTGTCCGTGTGTGTGTGCGTGTGTGTGTGTGTGTGTGTGTGTGTGTCCCCAATAAAATCTAAACGGCTGGTGCGATTTCAATGAAACTCAGTAAGTTCAAAGCACTATTCCGGACGACCTCGACCGTGCCCTTCAAATTTTGTTACGACTCACCAATCCAACATGGCGGCTGTGCGAAATATTTCACCAGCATTCAATATCTCCGAAACGATTACCGATATTACCCTGACATCATGTATGGTGATAAAGGGAACTACTATAAGTTCACTTCTGTGATCTTTGAAAACCTGGTAACTACAAAACCAACATGGCGGCCAAGCGAAGTTGCGACTTTTAAATAGACGTTTCTCGCTATTTATCCAACCAAACGCAATGAAACTTGGTACAGTATATGTTCATATACAATGTAATGCACCGACAACTAACTTCGTTCATTTGTTTACATAACCACAAGATGGCGGATGTGCGAAATATTTCACCGGCATTCTGTATCTCTGAAACTATTAGCGGTATCTCCCTGAAGTTTTGTACGGAGATAAAGGGCACTACTGGAAGTCCATTTATACGACTTTAAAACCCGGTTATATACAAAACAAACATGGCGGCCAAGCGAATTAGAAAATTTGAAATAAACCTTTCTCGCGATTTAATGCTCCAAACGCACTGAAATCTGGTAGAGGAAATATTTATACACATTGTAATGCACTGGTATCTAAGTTAGTTCAATTGTTCACATAACCTCAAGATGGCGGCTGTGCGAATTTTAAAATTAAGTTTTTATTTCTGGTGATGTAGTCATGCGATCGAAGTGAAAGTTTGAATAATGAACCTACCCAATAATTATCCTATAATGGTACATGACTCTATGGCCTATACATTTAACAATCCAACATGGCGACCATCCGGAATATTTAAATGGATCTCAATATCTACGAATCTATTACAGCAATCAAACTTAATTTTTAATGTTCATAGGGGCTATGAACATAAGTTCACCTATAGGACTTTCAATAACCTGGTGATCACAAATCCAACATGGCGGCGACGCGAAGTATAAATAATCACATGGACGTTTATCGCAATTTAACCATCCGAGAGCAGTGAAACTTGGTACAGTAAATCCTTATACGAATGGTAATCCACTAGCATCTAATTTATTTCAATTGTTTCCATAACCTAAAGATGGCAGCTGTGCGAAATTTTAAAATCTCCTTGTAACGTCTAGTGTCCTAATTATGCGATTGAAGTTTGAATACTACACGTACACAATAATCTGCATGTAACAGTACATAACTCTAGGACCTACATATATAAAATCTAACATGGCGACCATCCGAATTATTTAGTCGGTTCTCAATATCTACGAATCTATTACAGCAATCAAACTGAAATTGTGTATGTTGATAGTTGCAATAAGTGGGATATATGAAAATAGGCTGTATAGTTCTTCACGGAACTACTTGTTAGCCTACTTTCGATTTTTGCAAAAAATGAAAGTAGACTTATGAGATCAACACAGGGCGAAAAAAGTGTGTCTGTCTGTGTGTGTGTATGTGTGTGTGTGAGTCTGTGTGTGTGTATGTGTGTGTGTGAGTCTGTGTGTGTGTGTGTGTGTGTGTGTGTCTGTGTGTGTGTGAGTGTGTGTACTCTGAATGTCTGTCCCCCCTATCAATTCGAACACGGTGAATGCGAATTGAACGAAATTTGGTACAAAGGTAGCTCTAGCAGAGGACACCTCAGTGTCATGTTTTATATCACCACCATCTTGACGGAAACGTAATGGCGGCCACACAAATGTTCAAAGCTTAAATCAAATTACGACTAACCTAATCATCCGATCTCTACCAAATTTTGCAACAACATACCTTTATGAGGGGAGCATCCTTTGACCAAACCAATAGGCCATCAGCGTAATAGTTTGCGGATGGCGGCCATCTTTGTGTGAAAATCGATTCCCTCTATTAATTCAAACACGGTGCAACCGAATGGAACGAAATTTGGTACAGAGGTAGTACTAACAAAAGGCACCTCAGTGTCATGTTTTATATCGCCGCCATCTTGACGGAAACGTAATGGCGGCCACCCAAATGTTCAAAGCTTAAATCAAATTACGACTAACCTAATCATCCGATCTCTACCAAATTTTGCAACAACATACCTTTGTAGGGGGAGCATCCTTTGACCATTCTAATAGGTCATCAGCGTAATAGTTTGCGGATGGCGGCCATCTTTGTGTGAAAATCGATTCCCCCAATTTATTCGAACACGGTGCAACCCCGAATGGAACGAAATTTGGTACGGAGGTAGTACTAACAAAAGGCACCTCAGTGTCATGTTTCATATCGCCACCATCTTGACGGAAACGTAATGGCGGCCACACAAATGTTCAAAGCTTAAATCAAATTACGATTAACCTAATCATCCGATCTCTACCAAATTTTGCAACAACATACCTTTGTAGAGGAAGCATCCTTTGACCAAATGACTAGGTCATTAGCCTAATAGTTTGCGGATGGCGGCCATTTTTGTGTGAAAATCAATTCCCCCTTTTAATTCAAACACGGTGAAACCGAATGGAACGAAATTTGCTACAGAGGTAGCACTAGCAAAGGGCATCTCCGTACCATGTTTTATATCGCCGCCATATTGATAGAAACGTAATGGTGGCCACACAAATGTTCAAAGCTTAAGTTAAATTACGACTAACATAACCATCCGATCTCTACCAACCTTTGCAACAACATTCCTTTATGGAGAGAGCATCCTTTGACCAATCTAATAGGTTATTAGCCTAATAGTTTGCGGATGGCGGCCATCTTTATGTCAAAATTGATTCCCCTATTAATTCGAACACGGTGGAACCGAATGAACGAAATTTGGTACAGAGGTAGCACTAGCAAAGGGCACCTCAGTGTCATGTTTTATATCGCCGCCATCATGACAGAAACGTAATGGCGGCCACACAAATGTTCAAAGCTTAAGTTAAATTACGACTAACATAACCATCCGATCTCTACCAAACTTTGCAACAACATTCCTTTATGGAGGGAGCATCCTTTGACCAATCTAATAGGTTATTAGCCTAATAGTTTGCGGGTGGCGGCCATCTTTATATCAAAATTGATTCCCCCTATTAATTCGAACACGGTGGAACCGAATGGAACGAAATTTGGTACAGAGGTAGCACTAGCAAAGGGCACCTCAGTGTCATGTTTTATATCGCCGCCATCTTGACGGAAACGTAATGGCGGCCACACAAATGTTCAAAGCTTAAATCAAATTACGATTAGCCTAATCATCCGATCTCTAGCAAATTTAGCAACAACATACCTTTATGGAGGGAGCATCCTTTGACCAAACTAATAGATCATCAGCCTAATATTTTGCGGATGGCGGCCATCTTTGTGTGAAAATCGATTCCCCTTATCAATTCGAACACGGTGAAACCGAATGGAACGAAATTTGGTACAGAGGTAGCACTAGCAAAGGGCACCTCATATTCATGTTTAATATCCCTAAAGCACTTTGTATTTCAACACGCTACTACAACCAACATTCAATTATACTCCTTGAAAAGGACAAAGAGTTATAACAATACCCATGCATTTAGGAGAAAGTAGGCTATATGTTCTTTACTGAACATCTTGTTTTTATTTTTGCCTAGACGTGGCATCATTGTGAAACTACCAAATAAAATGCGTAAACATTGACCATTATGGTAATGGTAATAATTAATAACCGTGTTGACTGATAGTATTAACTTATCTTATTAAAACCGCCCAGTCAAATACTAAAGAAACGTTTAATTATATTATTAATCGTACATGTATCGGTTATTCATTGATACCATTTCTGTATTTGGCTTTGTTACCTAGTTTTAAGATTTAATATCAATCACGCTGAGGAAGGTACCAATGAAATACCGATACATGTACGATTTTTTTTTTCGTGTGCTCTCCTCAGAGGCCGAGTGCAGGCCTTTCTATTTGACGCCCGTGGGTGACCTGCGCGTCGGGATGAGTGATGGAATGGATGAAGATGAATGAAACTGGGCAAGGATGTGGAAGGAAGCGGCCGTGGCCTGTCAGATGGTACCGTCCCAGCATTTGCCTGGTGTTGAAAATGGGAAACCACGGAAAACCATTTCAAGGACGGCTGACGGTGGGGCTCGAACCCACGCGTCTACCGAGTCAGCAGAGAGCTTGGCCCCATGACCTAACGCTGCCCTTTAGCCAGCGTAGCCACTGCTGTCGGTACATGTACGATTAATAATATAATTAAACGTTTCTTTATTATTGCCTAGACGTGGCATCATCATGAAACTACCAAATAAGGAAATCTAACCTAATGTACAAATTGGAGATATGTCACGCTTCTCTCGGTGCCAGGCAAGTCTTCTGCCTCATTCTTCTAAAAATGGATACAAGAAGCAGCAGACTGTCGACTGCGAGAAGAACAGACTGGCTTTCAAAGAGGGAGATCCTGCTCTGAACAAATAGACTATTTATTCTACGAAATGTAATAGAACAATGCATAGAATTTAACTGTTCGTTGCACCTAAACTTCGTTGATTTCAGAAAAGCTTTTGACAGTATACACCGAGAATCATTGTGAAATATTGTGAGCCTATATGGAATTCCCTACCATCTCATCGATGTTTTCAAAAACCTCTATCTAGCTGTTGTATAAGAACAGAAGATGTGAACACCCCTTTCTTTAGCATTCTCACAGGCGTCAGACAAGGATGCATTTTGTCACCATTCCTATTCGTATTGGTCTTAGATTTTGTAATGAGAAAAGCTATGGACAATCCCAATATGGGGATACGTTGGAATGAGCAATCTAGGCTAACGGATCTGGATTTTGCTGTTGACATCGTCCTTCTGGCAGAAACACCACAAAGTTTAATTAATGACAACCAAGCTGGATGGAATGGCCAGATCTATTGGACTACAGATAAATGGTGACAAGACAAATACAATGTTGATAAAGTGTGGGAATGTATCTACACAAATTATAGTGCAACAGAATATTCTACAAGATATTGACCGATTTTCATATCTCGGCAGCCTTATCTGTAGTAATGAAGACGTAGATGCAGGCATCAGCAGCAGAATTGGGAAAGCTTCGGCAATCTTTCAACGAATGCGATCCATATGGCAATTAGACTCTATAAGTATGTCCACAAAGATTCAACTATACAGGGTGTTTCTAAATGAATATACGTGTTTCGAACGCATATATTTATTAAACCGTAAGACATACAACTATGAAACTTGGTACACATATTTATGAATCTCTCAAGTTTAGATTACAGATGTTCTAAATGTCCTTCACCAAAAACACAAACAATAACATAACTATACTCAAATTTCTCCCATACTCGGGTAAGTATGTCCATCATTACGAATGTTATGGTGGTAGGATCCAGTTTTGTGGTAGTGATGGTACGTAGACGGTCAGCAGTATCGTGCTTTGTTACAAAACTGGTTGTTTAAAAAGTTTAAACTCAAGGGAAATTTATTTATTTTTGCTCTCGATTTTAGCAAAATTATCGATATTGATTTTACAAAAGAACAAGATGTTCAGTAAAGAACATATAGCCTACTTTCTCCTAAATGCATGGGTATTGTTATAACTCTTTGTCCTTTTCAAGGAGTATAATTGAATGTTGGTTGTAGTAGCTTGTTGAAATACAACGTGCTATAGGGATATTAAACATGAATATGAGGTGCCCTTTGCTAGTGCTACCTCTGTAAAAAAATTCATTCAATTCGGTTTCACCGTGTTTGAATTGATCTGGGAAATGGATTTGCACACATACATGGCAGCTATTTGCAAACTATTGGGCTGATGACCTAGTAGTCAGTCATAAGAAGCTTTCCACAAAAAGGCATGTTGTTGCAAAATCCGGTAGAGATCAAATTATTAGGATGGTCGAAATTTGATTTAAGCTTTTAATATTTGGGTGACCGTCATTCCGTTTCCGTCAAGATGGCGGCGATATAAAACATGACACTGAGGTGCCTTTTGCTAGTGCTACCTCTGTACCAAATTTCGTTCAATTCGGTTTCACCGTGTTTGAATTCATAGGGGGAATCGATTTGCACACATACTTGGCCACCATCTGCAAACTATTGGGCTGATGAGCTAGCAGTTTGGTCAGAATATGCTTCCCACATAAAGATTTGTTGTTGCAAAATTTGGTAGAGACTAGATTATTAGGTTGGTCGTAATTACATTTTAGCCTTTAACATTTGGGTGGCCGCGATTATGTTTCCGTCAAGATGGCGGTGATATAAAACATGACAATGAGGTGGCCTTCTCTAGTGCTACCTCTGTACCAAATTTCGTTCCATTCGGTTTCACCGTGTTCGAATTAATAGGGGGAATCGATTTTCACACAAAGATGGCCGCCATCCGCAAAATATTAGGCTAATAACCTATTAGTTTGGTCAAAGGATGCTCCCTCCATAATGGTATGTTGATGCAAAATTTGGTAGAGATCGGATGATTAGGTTAATCGTAATTTGATTTAAGCTTTCAATATTTGTGTAGCCGCCATTACGTTTCCGTCAAGATGGCGGCGATATAAAACATGACACTGAGGTGCCCTTTGCTAGTGCTACCTCTGTACCAAATTTCATTCCATTCGGTTTCACCGTGTTCGAATTAATAGGGGTAATCGATTTTGACACAAAGATGGCCGCCATCCGCAAACTATTAGGCTAATGACCTATTAGATTTGTCAAAGGATGCTTCCTCCATAAAGGTATGTTGTTGCAAAATTTGGTAGAGATCGGATGATTAGGTTAGTCGTAATTTGATTTAAGCTTTGAACATTTGTGTGGCCGCCATTACGTTTCCGTCAAGATGGCGGTGATATAAAACATGACACTGGGGTGCCCTTTGCTAGTGCTACCTCTGTACAAAATTTCATTCCATTCGGTTTCACCGTGTTCGAATTAATAGGGGTAATCGATTTTGACACAAAGATGGCCGCCATCCGCAAACTATTAGGCTAATGACCTATTAGATTTGTCAAAGGATGCTCCCTCCATAGAGGTATGTTGTTGAAAAATTTGGTAGAGATCGGATGATTAGTTTAGTCGTAATTTGATTTAAGCTTTGAACATTTGTGTGGCAGCCATTACGTTTCCGTCAAGATGGCGGCGATATAAAACATGACACTGGGGTGCTCTTTGCTAGTACTACCTCTGTACCAAATTTTGTTCCATTCGGTTTCACCGTGTTCGAATTAATAGGGGCAATCGATTTTGACACAGAGATGGCCGCCATCCGCAAACTATTATGCTGATGACCTATTAATTTGGTCAAAAGATGCTGCCCCCATAAAGGTATGTTGTTGCAAAATTTGGTAGAGATCAAAAAGGAAGGAAGATTGTAGTTTTACGTGACCGTGAATCTTGTGATTATAAGCCACGGGACCTCCTTTTTACGTGGAATCCGAACCACAGGACATGGCATTTCACATCGAAAATCTGGTAGAGATCGGATGATTAGGTTAGTCGTAATTTGATTTAAGCTTTGAACATTTGTGTGGCCGCCATTACGTTTCCGTCAAGATGGGGGCGATATAAAACATGACACTGAGGCGTCCTTTGCTAGTGCTACCTTTGTACCAAATTTCGTTCAATTTGCGCTCACCGTGTTCGAATTGATAGGGGGGGACAGACATTCAGAGTACACACTCTCACACACACACACACACACACACACACACACACAGACTCACACACATACACACACACACATACAGACACACTTTTTTTCGCCCTGTAGTGATCTCATAAGTCTACTTTCATTTTTTGCAAAAATCGAAAGTAGGCTAAAAACCGACGTGATGGAAAAAATGGAGGTCATTTTCGAAATAAGCATACCAAATATTATAAAAATTAGCGAAAACCTCTCTTGTATTTTTCAAAATCTTAAATATCGCAGGTCTGTGTAATTAATCACTTAATTAACACACTCTTTTTTTTTTTTTTTTTTGGAAATGATAGAACTGAATCCGTCGAGGCCCAACAATACAATATTTAAAACGTTTTAAAGTTTAATACTTGATTGTGTATATGCTTCAGACTGCGACGAGTCCTTCTTCAGCACAGGTTTAGAAATTTCGAGACGTCTCTAAAAGCCAGAGTAGTTAATAGGGACGTAAAACCAATAACATGATTAGAAACTTCGGGATCAAATATTACCTTTCATTGATTGTCTCATAATGTCCAAGCTCTCACCCTCCCCCTCCCACTTTTTCAATGTAATTATGACCCAGCTCATCCCCCTCTAGAACAAACCATAGTTACAGTGAAACCTCTATTAAGAGACCACTGACGGTTCCATGGAAAACTGGTCCTTTAGAGGGGTGGTCTCTTAATAGGGGTAGCCATTAAAAATAATTTTATACTGCATTATTAATAAAGTACAGTTGGAACACATACTTGATTACAATTTATCTGCATTGGTTCACATTTAGTACACATTGATTACAATTAGTTATTTTCTGAGCTCTGTCATTTAAAAAAGTCACAAATTGATCTTTGTTTCAGATTAGCACATCTTTTTTTAACGATTTCACTTTATAGAATATCTCTGAGTGAGTTCCAAAGTCCAGTAATTTGTTCTAGGTTCGAACAATCTTCTAGGAGAGCGGGTTTTTGTATGCTTTATACATTACATAACACCTTTTTCTAATGGCATTGTATGCGGATGCAGCTCTGTGCCAACAGATCCATTGGTTACATCCTCACCCTCATCCCCACTCCAATGGGAAGGCAGACGAGAAGTAGTCTTTTGAAAGAGGTCAGACTGAGAAAATGCCTGGTCTTTGGTCGGGGAGAGGGGTGGTCCTTAAATAGAGGTAACAAATACATTGACCTTATGAGGGTTTAAATCGGTTCAAGAAGAATCGGTCTTTATGAGGGGTGGTCTTTTATTAGGGGTGGTCTTTTAGAGAGGTTTCACTGTACCTACTTTACTTATTATGTTCACTGTACAACACAACAGAGGACATAATAAGTAAAGTAGATATATGTCATCACGGAAAATGATTATAAAAGACATTCAAAACATAAGTTACGCCACTGAACCACAGCAACACAGGTTAGACAAATTCAGCACACATTCAAGTGTACGGGGATGATGACCAGAGATGTCCCAAGCCTCTAATACGACTTAACAACAACAACAACAACAATCTCTTCGGAAGCAACACGCCATTATTCAATAGTACTGTAGGCTGAAGGCAGACCACAGTAGTTGCCTCCATCGAGACTGTGGAAAAAGCCAGTCAGTTTGCATGATAAAGTTATCAGCTTGTTGTCTCTGAGGTATTTCCACGACGTACTACAACTACTTAAAGCAAGGTCAAAACACAGGGCAGTGATTAGTTGTCTGTACACTTAGGCTTTGTTATGGCTCTCATTAGTTCGCTTTCAAACAGCCTTTGGCTCAGGGTTTGGGAATAAAAGCCTGGGCAGCGCGGTAGAGGTTCAGTAGGATGTTCACATTAAGGCATGGAGAAAAGAATAATAGGAGGTGCCCTGAGCTCGTTGGAGAGAAGCCAAGCGCTGCGTACAAAGTGGGCGTAACCTTAACTTCTATTCGGTGTTCCGTGACTTGCATATGGTTGTACGAATCGAATAAGTGTTCTGTTTATTAATTTTAAGGTTCGTATTCATGAATATCAAAATGTGTACGAAGAATGAGTGAAAATGGCTGAGCTCGAAATTAGGCCTAAAAACTGATGAATGCCCCAACACCAATAAGAACTTAAAGATCAATTTTGTGTATATATATATATTATAAGTTTATTTCCCAAGATGTTCCTTCTTTGTTATAACTCGCACCTTCAGACACCTGTATTCAATTTAAACAGTGTTTATTACGTTGTTGCGCGTCTTTCTTACAAAACTTGCCTTGCATAGGTGCTCTCATATTTCTATTTAAATTGGTTTTTAAAACGATAACGCAGCTTATTTGTGCCAAGTACCGTGATGTACAGAGTGTATTCTGCCTATCGAAGAAAAAATCTTGACTTGTCATTGCAGTTTTATATCACTAAAATCCAAGACTAGTTGTAGTGGTTTACGGCTCTAAGCATAGGAACAGCCATTTTCTTGCTCCTCAAAGTGGACGTGCCGTTTGGCTTCAGAGACTTGCACTATGCTGCGCAGCGAAGGCATCTTCTTCCGTTCTTTCCTCCGTGCATTAAGGTTGCCACTACCAAAAACGAAATTAAAAAAAAACAACGAGGTAGAAGATGAAGATGAGAATTTGATCTTACCTTTGTTGGTGTGAAAAAGAACAAAAGAAAAGCCACGAAATATGTCTACAAAATCTGAAAGAAAGAAGGTTGCTCTTAATTATTTATTGTAAGACATCTAAAAGCTACGAAGATATGATTAGACAACTCAGAAAACTCAATTGACCCATTCCAGATAGTTTTCAGATTGGTTGCTGAGTATTTAATGCCATTTATAACGTGGAAATGAATCAGCGCCCATCAGAAACGTTTCATAGCGCTGCGGTTAGTGAGTCATAATCATTTTGATATTATATCGGTTCACATTTTCATGGTCTGCTTTACTACGTATTTATAAACTGCCAGTTTTGCATCATATAAAACTGGGTATCTTGATATAAACTCCGTGATTTTCGTCATCTGACGGTGAAATGGACAGTACGGACAAGACGTGAGTCCTTGAGGGTGCAACACCATAAGTAGTGGAGCTACCATGAAAAGAAAAGAACAGGTCTGGCGCTACGAAGAATATCAGGGAACATGAGAAAATAAAAATAAAAACGCCCTAGACCTCGTATATCCTATACCGTCAGAGTCGGTAGAGAATAAAAGCTGACCAATGGATGTCGAGAGAAAAGATGACAGATAAGAGCCCGATACAAGTAGGCTGAAGCAATGCCGGACCCAGCTGGTGATTCCCACTAGCTGTTAGCCTCTGGGGGAAGTATTTCATAGTGACGCCCGTCGTCTACATGCGCGTCGTTTGGGGATTGTAATCTATGTGGCCTCAGGAGAGGCTTGGAGCAAATCTTACCAGTTGACGCCTATGGGTGACTACTGCATCAGGATGATATAGGTACCTCAGACCAAAATTAAATTTCTTGGCAAAGCTGGAAATCAAACCCGGGCCATGGATTGGCAGCCAAATTTACCAACCGCTACAGCAAGAGGTATCATCTCATCAGCTGTTATATTTAGTGGTCAGACTAGCATTTTCAGCGGACTTCATGGAGGCAACAGTGAACACCGCTCCCTATTCGTTCTTGAGTAAGTCTTTTTATTGAAGAACATCGTAAAACCCCACGTAGACGCCTATAAAAACCGTTGTCTCCAGGAAACGGCATAAAACTCCACGTATGCCATGTAAACTTTATCTCCAGGAAACAGCATATACTCCACATAGACTCCTGTAAACCTTTATTTGTCTCCAGGAAACCCAATAAAACTCCATGTAAATGAAAATGATTAAACATATATACCGAGTGAAATGAAGAAACTAGAAAAACAATGAATAAGAACGATGAAAAGATAAAATCTAAAGGATACGTATTCTTGTAAAATGTAAAATAATAGAATCAATTTGAAATATAATATAATGGATATCCTTACAAATAATTTGGTTAAATAAAGATTCTGAATAATTGAATAAAATTTTCAAAACACTCCGAAGATGCCTTTTCAAACTTGTTATTGGAGTCGTGATGGATGGTAAAACAGACAGATGGAATTGAGACTACCATTAAATGTGGGCCTATTCTCGCTGTATTCGTTCATAACTGTAAGGGGAAAAATGTTATTTGGATCAGGATGTACGATTTAGCTTTTTCTTCAATAAACCTAGGCCGGTATTCACGGCAGTATTAAAGGTGCCGGGACATTCTCATAGACTGGGCAGCGCTTATATTGCTACTAGCTTATGCGTGGCGAGAATTGAATCCACGGTCTTTAATAGTTGAAGATTATCCTGAATACAGTGACATACATCACATTTTGGAGTCTAGACTTGGCAACCCACTACAGGTACACTTGCACCAGGCGCACACAGCACTTAGGAGTGCGGGGAGAGGGAACAGCTCAGAGAGATAGCAGACCCTCACACACAGGAATTTCCAGTCAGTCGAGTGCAATAAGTGTCCAAGTGAACTGCTCTCAACAGGACCGCGTAAGACCGTAGCCAGATAAGTAGCCTATACAATACAGTACACTCAGAATTGACCGTTTACAACAACCACATATTTACTCCAAACAGGCAAAATCCGGAGGTCAATCACCACTTCCAGCATCTCAACAAAATATCACATACACTGCAACTTACAAATACTGACGAGTTGCATTTCTAATATGCAACTAAATGAGTGTACATATTGTAAATATGTTCACGCTTCGGTAGCGTAGTTGGTAGCATGCTGAACTGCTGTTCCCAAGATAGCCGGTTCAAACCCTGCCGAAGTCGTCGGATTTTTTAAGAGGGGTAAAATCCTTCAGTATGCCTTCCTTCGGAGGGGAAGTAAAGCCGGCGGCGGTCCCATGTCATAGATTTATGGCATTTAAAAGATCCTTCCACAGACTAAACTTGTGTGGAGCTAAATTTCTAGGTTAGATTTCGTTGTAACGCTCTATCAAAGTTCCAACGTTCACCACTAGGTATCATTGATATCTGGTAGCCAAAGTTGGAACTACTTGAAATTGAACGGAAATTGTAGCTCACCCTAGAGGTGTCTGCTTGAAGTAGCTACAGCCTCTGGCGAGCCGAACATGTCCTCTGGCACTCCCGGCACTAAAAGGCATACGATAAATAAATAAATAATTCAGACATGGATTTTATAGTCTAAGTGTAATGGATCTGATGATGATCGCTTGACGATCGAAACTGGTCATCCAAGTGTATTTATTAATCTCATGTATTTTTTCTTTAGGATTAGGGAATAACCCATCTCATTTGGGTACAACCGTGTTGACCGACTGAAAAGCACCAAACTTTTGTTGCATATACTGTAAACCTCACACGGTTACAATCACTCCGTACTGTTACTTGAAAGAATCCCCTATATTACGTTTAAGTTCAATTAAAAACCAATTCTATGCTCATATAACGTTAAGTAAGCCACAGTTGCAGTAGATTGGAAATGAATGGAACTGTTGAATCAGCTGTTGTTGGCAATCGCTATAAAGTACGGCGAGGTTGTGATGCCATATCTATATAATTATACTGTTGTGTGTACTTACAAATGCATATGTTGGTACTTTCCATATAGGGTAAGGTAAGGCAATTTGGCAGTAATTTTACGAAATGTAATATTTTACTGCAACATAGTAACCCAGATGGTTGGAGGTAATGCCATTTCGTAACTACATGTGTCACACACATATTTAAACAAGTAGTTCCGTGAAGAACTATACAGCCTATTTTCATATATCCCACTTATTGCAACTATCAACATACACAATTTCAGTTTGATTGCTGTAATAGATTCTTAGATATTGAGAACCGACTAAATAATTCGGATGGTCGCCATGTTAGATTTTATATATGTAGGTCCTAGAGTTATGTACTGTTACATGCAGATTATTGTGTACGTGTAGTATTCAAACTTCAATCGCATAATTAGGACACTAGACGTTACAAGGAGATTTTAAAATTTCGCACAGCTGCCATCTTTAGGTTATGGAAACAATTGAAATAAATTAGATGCTAGTGGATTACCATTCGTATAAGGATTTACTGTACCAAGTTTCACTGCTCTCGGATGGTTAAATTGCGATAAACGTCCATGTGATTATTTATACTTCGCGTCGCCGCCATGTTGGATTTGTGATCACCAGGTTATTGAAAGTCCTATAGGTGAACTTATGTTCATAGCCCCTATGAACATTAAAAATTAAGTTTGATTGCTGTAATAGATTCGTAGATATTGAGATCCATTTAAATATTCCGGATGGTCGCCATGTTGGATTGTTAAATGTATAGGCCATAGAGTCATGTACCATTATAGGATAATTATTGGGTAGGTTCATTATTCAAACTTTCACTTCGATCGCATGACTACATCACCAGAAATAAAAACTTAATTTTAAAATTCGCACAGCCGCCATCTTGAGGTTATGTAAACAATTGAACTAACTTAGATACCAGTGCATTACAATGTGTATAAATATTTCCTCTACCAGATTTCAGTGCGTTTGGAGCATTAAATCGCGAGAAAGGTTTATTTCAAATTTTCTAATTCGCTTGGCCGCCATGTTTGTTTTGTATATAACCGGGTTTTTGAAGTCGTATAAATGGACTTCCAGTAGTGCCCTTTATCTCCGTACAAAACTTCAGGGAGATACCGCTAATAGTTTCAGAGATACAGAATGCCGGTGAAATATTTCGCACATCCGCCATCTTGTGGTTATGTAAACAAATGAACGAAGTTAGTTGTCGGTGCATTACATTGTATATGAACATATACTGTACCAAGTTTCATTGCGTTTGGTTGGATAAATAGCGAGAAACGTCTATTTAAAAGTCGCAACTTCGCTTGGCCGCCATGTTGGTTTTGTAGTTACCAGGTTTTCAAAGATCACATAAGTGAACTTATAGTAGTTCCCTTTATCACCATACATGATGTCAGGGTAATATCGGTAATCGTTTCGGAGATATTGAAAGCTGGTGAAATATTTCGCACAGCCGCCATGTTGGATTGGTGAGTCGTAACAAAATTTGAAGGGCACGGTCGAGGTCGCCCGGAATAGTGCTATGAACTTACTGAGTTTCATTGAAATCGCTCCATCCGTTTAGATTTTATTAGGGGGGGGGGACACACACACGAATCACACACACACACGCACACTCACACGGACAAAAGGTGATCTCATAAGCCTATTTTTTTTTTCAAAATTGAAAATAGGCTAAAAATATTGCGTTCTTCTGTGCATTAGAACTATTTATTATGATGATTAAACATGATGGTTACATAGGAAGGTAAATTCGCAACAGGTAAGTTAATTTGGCAGTAGTGGTAAAGTAATTTATCAGTACAGTTTTCATTATCTCTACAGCACACGGTCCTCATCGTCAGAGGCTGAATCATCAACATTTGACATTTGTCGTGGTAGTTGACAAAACGCTGCTCAATATCTAATAATAATGTTATTGGTTTTACGTTCCTTTTAACTACACTGGCTTTTAGAGACGCCGGGGTGCCGGAATTTTGCCCCGAAGGGGATCTTTAACGTGCCAGTAAATCTACTGACACGGCTCCCTCGCATTTGCGCACCCTCAAAAGCCAGCTGACTGCGCCAGGTTTCGAACCTGCAACCTTGGACTCAGCAAGTGAGAACGTTACCCCTGAGCCACGCAGCCAGTCAATGCTCAATATCAGCTGGCTGTACAAATGGCTTACCTAGTTTTTTTCATTTGTTGTTGATCAATGTCTTTATTTTCGAAAACAATCTTTTTAATAGTATTGTAAGGGACACCATATAACTTTGATGCTTTATAAACTGTCATATTTTCGTGTTTCACTTTCCTAGCTGCACTGATAATGTCTGATGTTTCATACATTCAATTCACTTTTTCGCTTGTCACTTTTGGCCTACTAGTTTTTTAGATTTTGATTTTTCACGTTATCTTTGTTTAGGTAAATCACTTATTTTTTTAGGAGGCATATTAAACAAAATCACGCAACAAACAAGAACGTAGATTTTAAAATATTAGCGTAAAAAATGCATAATGTTTATATGGCTGTATAGTAAAAAAATATTTTTTATTAGGTAGGTAATTTGGCAGTAGTCTAAAATTGAAAAATGAAAATCCACAGCCTGCTTCCAGTCTCCGACCGGGTCAGGAATGGAATGAATGAAGCCCCCATCTAGCGGCGAGGATATGGACTGTGCCGGCTGCCGAGGCCTGACGCACTCCTCTGGGACAATGATTAAATGAATGGCAGATGAAATGAAATGATAGTGGAGAGTGTTGCTGGAATGAAATGTCAACAGGGAAAACCGGAGTACCCGGAGAAAAACCTGTCTGCCTCCGTTTTGTACAGCACAGATCTCACATGGAGTGACCGGGATTTGAACCACGGACCCAGCTGTGAGAGGCCGGCGTGCTGCCGGCTAAGCCACGGAGGCTTCTGTAGTCTAAAATTAAATATTGATTATCATTATGCAAGCGAAATACTTGCATTCAATAATATTAACATCAAACGCCTTGCAGAAACACGTAGAATTGGTGTAAGCATTACTAAAACAGTGATGGAACTGTATGGACTAGATTGGAGGTAGATTACTGTAACAAAAAGCGTTGATTCCTTAACGTCCCTGTTCGCATCTACGTCATAAAAATAATCAACTAAATCTCATACACAACACTATGAACCACGCACTATTTACTGGATGTGAATTAAGTGTTTACAAGTCACTTCAAACAGCTCTAGAATAGACCTAAAACTTCCATAGAACAGAACTAAATGCTTTACACCAGCGAACACACCAAAGAATGGAATTTGTTTTGTCAGTCCCCTCAACTGACCGCGGGAGTTCTCTATAGCAGTACAGGTCGAAGGGAACACGCCATGCTATCCGTTGAGGAAATTTCAAACCCTTTGAGCAATAGGTATCTTGGCAGGAAGCGTATAACAAAATACTGCCAAATTACCTGTCATGCAAAATAACCTTACCTTACCCTACGCTTTTAATAAAACAAATTCTTTTGAAGATTGATTTATGTAAGGAAAAATTCATCCTGTGTAGCTTTCTCGCGATTTCAGAAATACCCTTGCTTGATTCTGGTGATGGACCCGTGAAGAGGAATTTTTCCATGCGCTGAGTTGCGCAATACATTGATTGCATTGTACAAATAAATATAATTGCTTAATCTTGATGTAAAAATGTTGATTCTAAATATGTAGATTATAAATAAAATCCAGTTTTATTTCAATAAGTTAAAATATTTATCGATTTGTGTACGTTTTCTCGCACAAAGGAGGTGGGGGTAACTTAATTTGGACGCTCACAGAGGGGGAAAGGGGGTATTAACAATTGATGCAACGTTTTACAATGGGGGAGAGGGGTTAAGGTTTATGGCATTTTTGCGAACGTATTTTATGTATGACTGCAGAAGAAACACCTGTGGTGCTAGGCTATGAGCTCAGGACCCAAGTATGTAGGCAGTATTGATTATATGAATCAGACACTAAGGAATGCTACAAGCTTCACAGGTCATTGTTACCGCACGTTTCTAAGCATGTGGTCTGCCTCCATCTCATGAGATCTATGTCAGGCAGCTTCAAAAACCTCCATTTCTATCCAAAATACATCGTAAATCTCCATGTAGACCTTTATAAACCTTTGTCTCCAGAAAACATCGTAAATCTCCAGGTAGATCCTTGCAAACCTACATTTGTATCCAGTAGACATCGTAAATCTCCATGTAGACCCTTGTAAACCTTCGTTTGCATCCAGAAAACATTGTAGATATCCACGTAGACCCTTGTAAACCTCCATTTGTATCCAGTAAACATCGTAAATCTCCACGTAGACCCTTGTAAACCTCCATTTGTATCCAGTAAACATCGTAAATCTCCACTTAGACCCTTATAAACCTCAATTTGTATCCAGTTAACATCGTAAATCTCCACTTAGACCCTTATAAACCTCCATTTGTATCCAGTTAACTTCGTAAATCTCCACTTAGACCCTTATAAACCTCCATTTGTATCCAGTAAACACCGTAAATCTCCACGTAGACCCTTGTAAACCTCCATTTGTATCCAGTAAACATCGTAAATCTTAGCTTGCCACGGTGGGTGAGTGGATATCGTATCGGTCTACTAACCTCAAGATTGCAGTTCGCTCCTGGCCGTGGTAAGTGATTTTTGAAAGGCAAAAAAAAAAAAAAAAAAAAAACGATACGCTTGTCATACGATGTTGGCATGTCAAAGAACCCATTTGAATTCAGTAGGCCGAGTTCATAATGGCAAAATTAATCTCGGGAGTTTCCGCCAACACAAAGCTACTCATTTCTCTACTAGAAAGCGCTATAGTGTTCAAGGAGCTTAGATATCTAACATCTAACCTCCTTGACTTTCATAGGCAAGGAACAACGAAATTCGACATGCAAGCTACCCTCTGGGTGACAAATAACAAAATTTGCACCCGGCACCGAGGCCATACGATATTATTATTAGCCTATTATCGTAAATCTCCATATATACCCTTGTAAACCTTCATTTGTCTCCAGAAAACATTTTAAATCTCCAAGTAGACCCTTGTAAACCTCCTTTTGTCTCCAGGAACCATCGTAAATCTCCTTGTAAACCTCTATTTGTCTCCAAACATATCGTCAATCTCCTCGTAGACCCTTATAAACCTCCATTTGTATCCAGGAAACATCGTAAATCTCCACGTAGACCCTTATAAACCTCCATTTGTATCCAGGAAACATCGTAAATCTCCATGTAGACCCATGTAAACCTCCATTTGTACCCAGTAAACATCGTAAATCTCCACGTAGACCCTTGTAAACCTTTATTTGTATCCAGTACACATCGTAAATCTCCATGTAGACCCTTGTAAACCTTTATTTGTATCCAGTAAACATCGTAAATCTCCACGTAGACCCTTGTAAACCTTTATTTGTATCCAGGAAACATCGTAAATCTCCACTTAGACCCTTGTAAACCTCCATTTGTATCCAGGAAACATCGTAAATCTCCACGTAGACCCTTATAAACCTCCATTTGTATCCAGGAAACATCGTAAATCTCCATGTAGACCCATGTAAACCTCCATTTGTACCCAGTAAACATCGTAAATCTCCACGTAGACCCTTGTAAACCTTTATTTGTATCCAGTACACATCGTAAATCTCCATGTAGACCCTTGTAAACCTTTATTTGTATCCAGTAAACATCGTAAATCTCCACGTAGACCCTTGTAAACCTTCATTTGTATCCAGGAAACATCGTAAATCTCCATGTAGACCCTTGTAAACCTTTATTTGTATCCAGTAAACATCGTAAATCTCCATGTAGACCCTTGTAAACCTTTATTTGTATCGAGTACACATCGTAAATCTCCATGTAGACCCTTGTAAACCTTCATTTGTATCCAGGAAACATCGTAAATCTCCACTTAGACCCTTGTAAACCTCCATTTGTATCCAGTAAACATCGCAAATCTCCACGTAGACCCTTGTAAACCTCCATTTGTATCCAGTAAACATCGTAAATCTCCATGTAGACCCTTGTAAACCTTTATTTGTATCCAGTAAACATCGTAAATCTCCACGTAGACCCTTTTAAACCTCCATTTGTATCCAGCAAACATCGTAAATCTCCATGTAGACCCTTGTAAACCTTTATTTGTATCCAGTAAACATCGTAAATCTCCATGTAGACCCTTGTAAACCTCCATTTGTATCCAGTAAACATCGTAAATCTCCATGTAGGCTAGACCCTTGTAAACCTTTATTTGTATCCAGTAAACATCGTAAATCTCCACGTAGACCCTTGTAAACCATTATTTGTATCCAGTAAACATCGTAAATCTCCACGTAGACCCTTGTAAACCTTTATTTGTATCCAGTAAACATCGTAAATCTCCACGTAGACCCTTGTAAACCTTTATTTGTATCCAGTAAACATCGTAAATCTCCATGTAGACCCTTGTAAACCTTTATTTGTATCCAGTAAACATCGTAAATCTCCACGTAGACCCTTGTAAACCTTTATTTGTATCCAGGAAACATCGTAAATCTCCATGTAGACCCTTGTAAACCTTTATTTGTATCCTGTAAACATCGTAAAGTCTCCACGTAGACCCTTGTAAACCTTTATTTGTATCCGGGGCGCTGCCTCACAGTCAAACAGCTACACAATTATCCTCACGAGGCTGAGTGCACCCCGTTCCAGCGCCCCCGTCAGTTTCTAAAATCCCTTACGGAGCCGGGAATTGAACCCGGGGTCTCCGGGTGAGTGACAAGCGCGCTACCCCAACACTACGGGGCCGGCTCCCGGCACTAGAAGCTATTCGATAAATAAATAAATTGACTGTCTCACACGCTCCCATATTCCCGGCGTCTGTCGTATCTGCTGACATCCTTGCTCCATTCGCTGACGCAGCATGTCCACGTTATGAATAGGTGTGGCATACACATAAGGAGAAGTCTAATGGGTTGAGATCTGGAGAACGAGCAGGCCACGGTGTTGGTCCCTGTCGCCCTACCCATTTGTTTGGACTTGAATAGCAACGAAACGTACAAGTGGCCTGTGTGCCCTCCACAAATGACCAACTAGCATCGTGTTATGCATACCACAAACAATGATTGTAATACGGCAACGAAGGTACATACACCATATGTTTACAGAACATGTTTTACTTGTTGCCAGGTCCTCTATCCAATACCCGGAGCTTTCCCACATATTTACAGAGGTGCGATAATTATTGGACTCAAATGATGAATGCACCGTAAATCAGTACACATTTTTATTCAATATCATTTTATTTTATTTGCATTACCCTACTAGAGCCTCCGTGGCTTAGGCGGCAGCACGCCGGCCTCTCACCGCTGGGTCCGTGGTTCAAATCCCGGTCACTCCATGTGAGATCTGTGCTGGACAAAACGGAGGCAGACAGGTTTTTCTCCGGGTACTCCGGTTTTCCCTGTCACAATTTCATTCCAGCAACACTCTCCACTATCATTTCATTTCATCTGTCATTCATTTAATCATTGCCCCAGAGGGGTGCGTCAGGCCTCGGCAGCCGGCACAGTTCATATCCTCGCCGCTAGATGGGGGCTTCATTCATTCCATTCCTGACCCGGTCGGAGACTGGAAGCAGGCTGTGGATTTTCATTTCATTACCCTACTAACAAGGGAACGGATTGCGGTGTAAAATTCTAATCAGGTTAAAATTTAGTAAACAATATTCCTGGAAAGTTGTACAATGACGTAGTGTAAACCGCACGGGCCACTTTCAATTTTGAACGCCAATATTGAACGCCGAAAACCTTTTCCATTCGGCGCCAACACCACATCTCAAACGCTTCTAGTCGCTTAATGTCACCTCTATTCATTGTCCAGGTCTCACTGCAGTACATTGCAACTGGCCATATGTAGGTCTTAACCAGTTGTTTTCTAAGGCTGAGGGACATCGAGCGTTGACAAATTAGAGACTGATTTTCACGGAATGCCTGCTTAGCCATGGCTATACGGCTCCTGATTTCAACTTCACATCGTAGGTCTTCTGTGAAGATCTGACCAAGGTATTTAAATCGACTGACCTGTTGTACTGGTTCTTTATTTATGGTTACATTTAGTTGGTGTTGATGCTTACTTAGGCCTATCACTAGAATCTTGGTCTTCTTAAAATTGATTTTCATTCCGTGTTCTGTCGCTGTATAATTTAAACATTGCAACATGTTTGTTAATGTATGCGGATTTACTGCAAGAAATGCCAGATCATCAGCAAATTTAATGTTCTGGATAAGTCTTCCACCAACTTTCACTCCCATATTACAACATTTAAAAGACCATTTTGTTATAACTTCAGCGAAGGCATTGAACAGTCCAGGGGCCAGCAAACAACCTTGTCGCACATCTTTACGGATCTTAGCGGGTTCTGATACGTCATTTCCAAGCCGAATAACACCAGTTGAACGACAACTTGAAAATGATTTATTTTAGGAATATCTTTAATGGGCCCTCCAAGCCATGAAGTAAACCGCATGCGATATACATTCCACATAGCCACATGGCCGACAGTATGTCGTGGTACCAATCTCCGCCACCGCGCGCGCTCATTGTTTCCGTCCCTTTTCCAAAATCACTCCCACAAAAATATCCAGCAACCGAGTGGAAAGATGTTACACATAAAAAAATGTTAGTTTCTTAAAGGAAAATGTAATTAAGAATGTTAATTAAACGTCTGAAATAATTTCACCACCTTGCTAATAATTTTACTGCAGTATTGCATAAAAAAGTTAAAATAAAATATTGGAAAACTGGGGTTCAGAATTTCCACACCTCTGTGGTTACACTCTGTATACATCGTACCTCGCCCAGTCTTTGCGCAAATTCGTGTTGGCCGACTGAAGAGCTACAACTAACAATTTGTATAGGCTACACAGAAAAATGGCTCTAATACTTGAACGTTCCTTCTTTGGAAATACAGAGCGTAGTAGTTCCAGAAAGCTCAGCCTCACATGGTGCACATCTACGAGTATATATACGAAGGTGGATCAAAAGGTTAGTTGCACTAACGCGCTGCAGCAGCGCGCTGTTTGTCGCAAACGTGCTCCTTGAGGCGAGTGGCAATACCAGGAGCACGAACGACACAGCCGGCTGGGACAAACAGATAAATCCACTGTAGCAGCACACTCACTACTTGCAGGTCACGATATAAGATATGGAGACACCGAAGTTCTGTCCACCACGGTGTCTTATCATGCCAGGCTACAAAGGGAGGCCATTGAAATCCTGAAGCATACTAACAGCTACAATCTTAAGGAGGAAGCAGAACGTGTGAACAGAGCTTGGCTTCCAGTCCTTAATCCCCTCAAGCCTGCCCTTATTGACCGTCGTAGACGAGAAGATGCAACAGACGAGCAGCCCTGTCCTTGATGCATTACTTTTATGTGGTACGCCGTTGCTATGGTAGCCTCTATGTGTGGGTTGTTGACTATTTATATATCTTCTGTTTACTTGTTTTACCTCGCTTAATGTAACCTGTGAACATGCTGAACGCAGTATTCAGCGAAACGTCAGGACGACAAAATGTCCTTGGAACACGACCTATAAGCCCGCGAAACAGAGATTGCTTTCAAAATAACTTTATAATACCGTACCTAAATCTATATTAGATATCAACAGATTCCTTTTCCGTAGAAATGCTTTCCTCGCCTGTGCCAACCTACTTTTTATATCCTCTTTGCTTCGTCTATCACTGGTTATTTTGCTTCCTAAGTAGCAGAAGTCTCCTACTTCCTTTAGCTTTTCACCTGCCAATTTGACGTCAATAGGGATTTCTGATTTCTTTTTAATTTCATATATCTTGGATAATTTCCAAATTGTTCTACCTTGGAAGAGTAACGAACATTCCGATGCTTCGTAACCGTTAAGAGGAGCAGTAACACTTAATTAGTAACGTCGTCACTCCCTCGTTATTACAAATGTAATGGTGACACCTAGTAGACTGGAGAGATATGACAGATCAACTAGTAAGTTAGTTACTGTAGTTAGTTAGTGAATGAAGTTTTAAGGGGTGGGACAGCTAGGTCATCTGCCCCTAACTAGTTGCCAATCACTATGTTTCCATTTCAAGAACGGCCTTCTGTTTGTTGTTGTTGTTGTTATTGTTCATTGACTTTGGGGTTTTGCGACATGTAGCCCTGTTGGGTGTGTGTGTGTGTAATTTGTCTGATAACCTGTGTTATTCTAATGGCTGTATTAGTGTGCATATTTGTAATTCAGATAAGGATTGGGAACGAGTCGCCCGTGGCCTTAAGTTAGGAAACCGTCCTGGCATTTTCCTGGAGTAGAAGTGGTAAACCACTTCCAAGATGGCTGAGATGTGAATCGAACCCACCTCTTCTCAGTTTTGCCTCACGAGGCTGAGTGTACCCCTTTCCAGCCATCAGACTAGAATTAAATGTCTTGGAATACACGAGAATCGCACCCGGGCCTCTGTGGTAACAGCTAAGAATGCTAGCCACGCGGCGAACCTCTTTTATAAATAGCCTAGGATTCTGGAGTGGATAAAACACGCTAATGCCGACTCGACTCTTGTGACGATCGTTAAAGTATTGCGTGCACGAGGTTAGACACCCCTGGAGTAAAAACATACGCTGATGCCGCACATGTGAGCTGTGGGATTCCCGCGCGCCTCCATACACGAGGCAGGGGCTCTTTTCAACCTGGGGATTCCCAGTCCTTATAAGCATGTGTTGGATTGCATTTATACACGTATACATTAAACAGTAGTATCACACGGCTACTTTAGGCCAAGTGCTAGAGCAGGGACAGTGCATTCATTCATTCATTTCATTCATTCATTTATTTGCAATTGGGTGTGTGTCCCCCGGTGGCAAATTGGGTATACATAACAAATACATAATTATACATAACAATTCAATAACAAAAAGATGGTATATTGGCTATCACGGCCGGTGAATTACAACTCAGCAATTCTTCTAGGTTTGTGCCGTGTCGTGTGTGGGGTTTCGCCTAGTACACCAAGCTGGCTCATCGGCGGGCTCTTGGTGGCGCGCAGTTCGTCACTCCTGTGGGGGTCCGGGCGGGGACACCAAGAGCCCGCCGATGAGCCAGCTTGGTGTCCTAGGTGAAACCCCACACAAGACACGGCACAAACCTAGAAGAATTGCTGAGTTTTAATTCACCGACCGTGAAAGTCAATATACCATCTTTTTGGAAGCCTTCATAGGGAGGTTAAGGCTGCTTGAGCTTTTAGTTCTCGCAGTCAAGTGGTGCAGTTGCACCTAATATAAAGGGAGGTGGCGCGCAGCTCGTCACTCCTGTGGGGGTCCGGGCGGGGACACAAAGAGCCCGCCGATGAGCCAGCTTGGTGTCCTAGGCGAAACCCCACACAAGACACGGCACAAACCTAGAAGAATTGCTTAGTTTTAATTCAATAACAATTAAACTGGAGCATTTACACAAATCGTCAGTCCTTTCTTAAACACACCTATATGTCTGGGAAAAGGCTCTAAGACTGCGGCAGGTAGAGAGTTCCAGTTTTCAATGGCCCGGTTAACGAAAGAATATTTACCATAATTTGTACGCTGTGGTCGGCCCTTAACTTTGAAAGGATGATCGCTCTTACCCATGTAATTGGGCTTTCCCATACGTTTGCTAAGCTCACCCCATGCTGGTTGATTTGTATACGTGTTGTACATATCGCAGAGTCTAGATTTCATCCTCCTAGCCTCCAGTGATTCCCACCCAAGTTTCTTTAACATACGGCTCACACTGCTCCTGGGATTAAAGTCACTGAGCACAAATCTAGCGGCCTTTCTTTGTACCATTTCCAACTCATTGATGAGCCCTACTTGATATGGATCCCAAACCGCCGAGGCGTATTCCAAAATAGGTCTTACAAGTGACAAATATCCTAATTCTTTACAAGAGGTACTACTCCTTTTAAATACCCTCATTACAAAGTGCAGGGATTTGTAAGCTCTAGAAACTACACATCCTACATGACTACTCCATTTCATATCTTTCCTTACGATAACGCTGAAATATTTGCAAGACTCTTCTTCTACAAGTATTTCCGAGCCAATGTTATATTGAAAATCTAGCCTTCGGCCTTTCCATATTTTTATGAGACTACATTTTCTTGTGTTTATTTTCATTTTATTTTCAATCGCCCACTTATAGACCGGGGACAGTTACGTCTTAATGAAAAACCACTTAGCAATACTTTCAGTATTGCCATGTTTTTGTTGAACCCTACAATACTTACTTACTTACTTCGTTGACCACACGAACCGAAGTCGGTTCATTGCCTCACTCTTTAGCCTCTTCCATTGGTCTCTGTTGCTAGCTATGTTCTCGTTGGCTCCCAGTGTCTCCAGGTATTTCTTGACTCCATCCATCCACCTCAGTTTTGGTCTACCCAGGGGTCTCGTACCTTGTGGCTTCCCTTCTAGCACTGTCTTCACCATTTTCTCTTCTCTTCTCAGGACATGTCCCAGCCATTCAATTCTTCTGCTTTTTATTACAGCTGTCACATCGGGTTCATTAAACAGCGTGTGGATTTCAATATTTTTTTCTTCTTCTAAAGATTCCATTTTCAGATACTGGCCCAAAAACATTTCTTAATACCTTGTTTTCAAAAGTTATAATTTCTCTCTCCATGTTCTTGCTGAGTGTCCATGTTTCCGCCCCATACATAAATACTGGTCGCACGATTGTCTTGTAAATGCGGAGTTTTGTTGTTTTCGTTAATAGCCTGCTGGTAAATAGTTTATTCATTGAAAAGAGACACCTCTCTGCAGATTTTAGCCGGTTCATTACTTCCTCCTCCATGTTGTTGTTTAACCCTACAATACTAACATACGTAAAATGTACGTGTATGAATAAGTTAGAATTCCCTCTATATCTGTCCCCTCCCTACCATCTTCCAGCAGTGCTTCTACTGGTCTATGGTGGTGATGTCATTGCTTTAGTTATTATAATTTATAATGCCAATCAATTCTAGAGGCATAATCCTGGGGGCAAATAATTGCCTGGAAACTATCCTTTAATTTAGAACATTGTACTGGTTTCCGTATGGCAATAACAAAGTGGTGGGGCATTTGATGTAGTTAGAGCCCTGCGCGGATAAACAAAACGTTATCCGCATCCACCCCGCAACCGCACGAATATTAACCGTATCCGCCCCGCAACCGCACGAATATTAACCGTATCCGCCCCACAACCGCACGAATTTTATCCGTATCCGCACGTTTGTTATCCGAATCCGCTGACATTACATTGATAATGATAATCCACAGCCTGCTTCCAGTCGACCGACCGGGTCAGGGAATGGAATGAATGAAGCCCCCATCTAGCGGCGAGGATATGAACTGTGCCGGCTGCCGAACCCTGTCGCACTCTCCGGGGCAATGATTAAATGAATGACAGATGAAATGAAATGATAGTGGAGAGTGGTGCTGGAATTAAATTGTGACAGGGAAACCCGGAGTACCCGGAGATAAACCTGTCTGCCTCCGCTTTGTCCAGCACAGATCTCACATGGAGTGACCGGGATTTAAACCACGGACCCAGCGGTGAGAGGCTGGCGTGCTGCCGCCTAAGCCACGGAGGCTCACTGACATTACAATAATATTTTTAATTTATTTGATAAAGTATTAAGGCAACACATTTAGACATTTGAGGAGAAGTTTGTTCTCCTAGGCTGTGTGAATTGCAAGGCAGTGTTGACTATGTTGTGTCCCTCTGAGTAATGGCAAATGAAACAGCGCGTAGTTAATTATAAGGTGCGTTCAAAAAGTAACGAGTTGGAGGCTGTAATGCGCAAACCGGTGACGACATCGGCTATTCGTGGCGTGTGTAACGAGGTGTGGTTCCAACCAGAGCGTGGAAGTTCACAGCCCGTCGCTAGAGGGCAGGCGTGCACGTCACGTGACGATACAAAGCGAGTAGCATAATGCAATAATCGTCCAACCAAGACCAAGACAGTAGGCCATTCGACATGCTTCCTGGTGTGGTTAAAGACCGTGGGGCACCCAATGGGCACACATTTTCCGCAAGTGCAGTCGTTCCTTCATGATGGTGTGCACACTCCCTACGCTCAATCCGACCACGGCGGCAATGGCGTTCACTGTCACTCAGCGGTCCTGGGTAATGCGTGCATCAACCAGCTGGACGTTGTCATCAGTAATGCAAGAGGGTGCCCCAGACCAGTCATAATCGGCTAACGACACCCGTCCTTCCCTGAAGCGCTTGTGACACGCCATGACCCTTGCAAGGGACATGCAGTGTTCACCGTACACTTGTGACATTAAGCGATGAATGTCCGTTTCCTCGACTCCTTCCGTTGTCAGAAACCAAACAACACCTCTTTGCTCTTCGTTTGACACCTCCATGTCACTGTTTGCATTGCGACTGGCAGCGTTGAACGATAGTACAGGCCAGGCGTTTGTTTTAGACGATTGCTCTTGACCTTGAAGCCTGCGGGTGAGCCTACACACACTCACTCTCTCACCCTATCGCTTCACACTTGTCACCACCGATCTGATGTAATGGAATTCCAGACCTGAGCAGACAGTACAGTCCACGTCGAAGTATTGTGTGACGCGGAAGTACACGTTACGTAGTTACGAACAAAACGTCATTATATTTGCCAATGACTGTACTTCAGCAGTAATGTCAGACAGCTTTGTCAATCATCGGACCGCTTGGGGCAGCTGATAACAACACAGGTAGTGTAGTAACTCGCCTCCAGGCTTCCATTAGGATTTTTTACTCGTCTAAAACAAACGTCCGGCCTGTATGTATGTCTTCCTGCAAGCCTCTTGGAATGTTATGAGTCATGATCTACCTCAGTGGCAACGCAGCATTTCCCCACGTGCTAGCTTTGACAGCTGTCAGCGATCATTATTGGTAATTCAGGAAGCTGGACAGGAGAAGGAGATAACGCTATCTTTGTCTGTAGAAAGACACGACTGTCAAAACAACAATATTGCTTTGATGACATCCCTAGTACAGTCAGTAAAAACTTGTTATACCCCTCTTCGGCTTAGCACTTCCCTCGCCAATTTGGCATTTCCTTCGAGAACATTTTGCTCATCCCTTGGCATAAGAGTGGGTCAAATCAAAAAATCTCTCAGACAAAAGTTTTACGTAATGTTTAGAGAACTGTTCACCATTTTGAAAGGTTTTGATATTGTGCTTATTAAGGGATGTAGTCTATCCCGGTATTTTTTTGATGTGTAACATCCTTCCACTCGGTTGCTGGATATTTTTGTGGGGGTGATTTTGAAAAATGGGACGGAAGTGTGTAAGACAATGAGGAAACAATGAGCGCGCGATGTTGGAGATTGGTACCATGAGCCACTGTCAGCCATGTTGTCGTTCTTTGGTGTAAAAATATTCGTTATATCATATTTGCTGAAAACTTATGATTTATTAAGAGTCCGTTTTTCAATCTCTGGATAAAAGTGATGGACATCCCTGAGTAACTTTGCTCAACACATTCATATTGAACTGTAAACGCTCATGCAAACTCTGGTGTCAACTGATTGAAACACAAACCACACGTCTTCGTATCAGCATTTAAATGATTATGCTTTAATATGAAACATTGTAACTAGTCGGCAAAGCCGGTATTATGTTTCTGCACAATGGCTATTCAGATATTTACCCGCATTGCGGTAATGCAGTGATCAATCTATATCTATATATATCTATATATATAAAGCACAAAGTTTGTCTGTCTGTCTGTCTGTCTGTTATGTATACAAATCTACACCGTTTCACCGACCTGAACCAAAATTTGTATACTTACCCTTTGGAACCCTGCGGGTAACCCTGTCAACATTAAATTTCGGACAGACCACCCCATGCCCTGCATTTAGGCCCTTTTGCACAAATCTACACCGTTTCACCGATCTGAACCAAAAGTTGTATATTTAACCTTTGGAACCCTGCGAGTAACACTGTCCACTTGAAATTTCGGACAGACCACCCCATTCCCTGCATTTAGGCCCTTTGGTCCAAATCCACACCGTTTCACCGATCTCAACCAAAATTTGTATATTTACCCTTTGGAACCCTGCGAGTACCACTGACCACTTAAAATTTCGGACAGACCACCCCATTCCCTGCATTTAGGCCCTTTGGTCCAAATCTACACCGTTTCACCGATTAGAACCAAAATTCGTATTCTTACCCTTTGGTGCCCTGCGAGTAACACTGTCTGCTTGAAATTGCGGACAGACCACTCCATTCCCTGCGTTTAGGCCCTTTGGCCCAAATCTATACCGTTTCACCGATCTCAACCAAAATTTGTATATTTACCCTATGGAACACTGCGACTAACACTGTCTGCTTGAAATTTCGGACAGACCACGCCACTCCCTGCATTTAGGCCCTTTTTGCACAAATCTACACCGTTTCACCGATCTGAACCAAAATGTGTATACTTACCCTTTGGAACCCTGCGAGTAACACTGTCTGCTTGAAATTGCGGACAGACCACTCCATTCCCTGCATTTAGGCCCTTTGGCCCAAATCTACACCGTTCCACCGATCTCAACCAAAATTTGTATATTTACCCTTTGGAACACTGCGACTAACACTGTCTGCTTGAAATTGCGGAGAGGCTACTCCATCCCATGCTTTTAGGCCCTTTGGCACAAATCTACACCGTTTCACCGATCTGAACCAAACTTTGTATACATACCCTTTGGAACCCTGCGAGTAACACTGTCCACTTAAAATTTCGGACAGACCACCCCATTCCCTACATATAGGCACTTTGGCACAAATCTACACCGTTTCACCGATCAGAACCAATATTCGTAAACTTGCCCTTTGGTACCCAGCGAGTAACACTGTCTGCTTGAAATTGCGGACAGACCACTCCATTCCCTGCATTTAGGCCCTTTGTCCCAAATCTACACCGTTTCACCGATCTCAACCAAAATTTGTATATTTACCCTTTGGAACACTGCGACTAACACTGTCTGCTTGAAATTGCGGCGAGGCCACTCCATCCCTTGCATTTAGGCTGTTTGGCACAAATCTACACCGTTTCACCGATCTGACCCCAATTTTATATACTTACCCGTAGAACCCGACAAGTAACACAGTTCACTTTAAATTTCGGACAGACCACACTATTCCCTGCTTTTTGGCCCTTTGGCAGAAAACTACACCGTTTCACCGATCTCAACCAGATTTTACATAATTACCCTTTGGAACTCGACGAGTAACACTGTCCACTCGAAATTTCGGACAGACCACTCCATTCCACGCATTTAGGCCCTTTGGCACAAATCTACATCGTTCACCGATCGAAAACAAAATGTGTATACTTACCCTTTGGAACCCGATGAGTAACACTGTCCACTTTAAAATTTGGACAGGCCACTCCATTCCCTGCATTTTGGCCCTTGGCACAAAACTACACCGTTTCACCGATCTCAACCAGATTTTACATAATTACCGTTTGGAACTCGACGAGTAACACTGTCCACTCGAAATTTCGGACAGACCACTCCATTTCCCGCATTAAGGCCCTTTGGTACAAATCTACATCGTTCACCGATCGAAAACAAAGTGTGTATACTTACCCTTTGGAACCCGATGCGTAACACTGTCCACTTGAAATTTCTGACATACCACTCCATTTCCTGCATGTAGCTCAGGAATTCCTCGGGGTTGCCAGCTTCCTAACTCACCAGTCATGAGCCCTTGAGGGTGTACCAGAAGTGGTGGGTCTACACACACCCTGCCTCTTTGAGGGCCTTGAGCAGAAGACAGGAGATATTATGAAAAGGAAAAGAAGGCAGACCCCTCGAAGAATGAGGGTATCAGGAAAGATGAGACAAAGCCAATTACGGCGGGAAATTGAAAGACTCCCTAGCCCTCGGATACCCTAATACAGTCTGGGTCGGAAGAGAACAAGAGTTGACCAAGGGAGGCCGACAGGAAAGAGAACTGAAATGAGCCCGGCACCAGGAAGTAGAAGCGATGCCAGACTCAGCTGGGGTTCCGTGGTCGCCAACCCACGTCCCACAAGTTGTGAGACCCTGGGGGGGGTCAGTTGTGAGAATAGCTTGCTGATTCATCGTGAGGTGACTTGAGAGTACTTTCCAGAGCCCACCGTGTTATCTCCTGCTGTCTATGCTGATGCCAGCACAGGGCCGTTGCGAAACAGTGAGTGATTCCCGGTCAATCTGTATAGGACGGGGAACCCCGAACGTGTGTCATCATATTTCGTCATCATCTGCGATCATCTCAGGTTCGTGCAGCTTGGACCTATATTCTTTGTCTTTGCCGAGCAGTACGCTCTTTCACTAGACGCATCCAGTACAGCCCTAAGCCAGAAAATAAGGTTGAGACTTTGGAAGACATCGAAGCTAGACACCTGAATTACCTATATCAGTTTTAAAATAACACCATGTTCATTTAGTAGTCATTTTTTCATTACCTTATTATTATCATCATAAGTGCAAATGACCTAAATGTTACGCGCATCATACCAATAATCACCGCCGCATAAAGTCTTTCTCGACTGTGATTTTTAAAATATTTATTTTTGGTTGGTTCTTAAGTTTGGGGGCTGCGACAACGCGGTCATGTAGCCCCGTATACTTTGGGTGTGTGTAGAATCTGTCTGATAACCGGTGTTAATTGTGATGACTGTATTAGTGTGTGTTATCTGTTTTTTAATTTAAGTACAAACTGCAACTTAGAATTCTTCAAATAGTTCGTACTTTTGCCGCCAAGCGCCACCGTCAACGACTACTAGGCCAAGTTCGGAACTTAGCTACTAGACGCCACTGCAGTCGGCTCTTGGCAACGGACGTAGACATCTATGAGCGTTGTTTACCTATCCAATTTAGCTTCACACAGGTGTAATTAGTGGAAGGTTCAATAACATGCCATAAATCTGACATGGGACCGCCGGCTTTACTTCCCCTCCGAAGAAAGGCACACTGACTGATTTTTAACGCTCTTAAAATATCCGACGGCTTCGGCCGGGTTTGAACCCGCTATCTTGGGCATAGAAGCTCAGCATGCTACCAAATACGCCACCGAAGCCGCCATATAGTTATTTTTATTACAGTACATTGTGCACATTATACGTTGAAGTGTCAATTCAATACCGGTAGTAGTTTCCCTTCTCATCCTCATCATAAGAGCAAATGACCTACAGTAGATGTTACGCCCATTACACCATTAATCACCACACACAATAAGTCTTCCTCGCCTGTGAATTTTGAAATATGTATTTCTATTACGGTAGTTTGTAAGTTTGACGTGTCAATTCAACAGTAGTTTTTATTATCATCCTTATCAAAAGGGCAAATGACCTAGATATTACTCCCTCATTGTCTTTGGGGGCAAATGACTTAGATTTTAAGTCCATTATATTTCTAAGGAGACCTTAAAACATTATCATCATTCCACCGGGCGAAGCCGGGTACTACTGCTAGTATTTATATAAAGCTCACTGCTTGTCTGTCTGTTTGTCTGTCTGTTATTTATACAAATCCACACCAATTCCCCGATCTGAACCAAAATTTGTATACTTACCCTTTGGAACCCTGCGGGTAACCCTGTCTACTTTAAATTTCGGACAGACCACTCCACTCCCTGCATTTAGGCCCTTTGGCAAAAATCTACACCGTTTCACCGATCCGAACCAAAATTTGTATACTTACCCTTTAGAATCCGACGTGTAACACTGCCCGCTTTAAATTTCGGACAGACTACTCCATTCCCTGCATTTAGGCCCTTTGGCAAAAATCTCCCCCGGTTCAACGATCTGAACCAAAATTTGTATACTTACCCTTTAGAATCCGACGAGTAACACTGCCCACTTTAAATTTCAGACAGACCACCCCATTCCCTGCATTTAGGCCCTTTGGCAAGAATCTACACCGTTTCACCGATCTGAACCAAAATTTGTATACTTTCCCTTTGGAACCCTGCGGGAAACACTGACTGCTTTAAATTTCGGACAGACCACTCTATTCCCTGCATTTTGGCCCTTTGGCACAAATCTACAGTTTCACCGACCTGAACCAACATTTGTATACTTACCCTTTAAACCCTGCGGGTAACACTATCCACTCTAAATTTTACGTACTTACCCTTTCGAACCCGACGAGTAACACTGTCTACTTGATATTTCAGACAAACCACACCATTCCCCGCATTTGGGCCCTTTAGCACAAATCTACACCGTTTCACCTAATTGCACCGAATTTCACATACTTAACCTTTGAAATCCTGCTGGTAACACTGTCCACTTGATATTTTGGACAACTCTCTCTATTTAGAATGACAGACAAAAGGACTTGAAAACCAAGTTTTAGGGCCCCAGAGCCATTCATGTCCGTAGTAGTGTAACTGTAAGAATATATTAATAAGTCTATTGTTGGCTGGCAATGTGGGCTGCATCACGTCACCCCTACCAGTGTTCTGGTGCAGAATAGCGAAAATAGTTACATCTTGCGTTGCTTATAAATTATTTTAGTCACGGGGAGTAATTAGTGCATAAAGATTTCTTAGGCCCCTTAAAACAGTTATCATCATGAAAATATTATGCTACTGTATAAATGCGATGGTGTTGGTCCAGTACATTGAGGTTATCAGCTGCAATAAGCGTTGGTGTTTTCATATTTACTTTCATTTATTCCGATCCTTATCCTTGATCGCTATGTGGTGATAAATGATACTATTGCTAACTCAGGAGCTCGGGACAGACGAAGTTTTCCAAAGTGCTCTGCATATTTTCCTACGGCGCTATGCGACAAAAGACGACACTATTGGTCTCTACTTTTCTAGCAGGCAATGAGATATAGGCCCTTTTTATTTCACGTACTCATCTTTCGAATCATATTTTTCAATTCGTTTGTATTTTACATGTGGCAGTACTGTAGTTAGTAAAGTCTCCGTGGCTTAGGCGGCAGCACGCCGGCCTCTCACCGCTGGGTCAGTGGTTCAAATCCCGGTCACTCCATGTGAGATCAGTGCTGGACAAAACGGAGGCAGACAGGTTTTTCTCCGGGTACTCCGGTTTTTCCTGTCAAAATTTCATTCCACCAACACTCTCCACTATCATTTCATTTCATCTGTCATTCATTTAATCATTGTCCCAGAGGAGTGCGTCAGGCCTCGGCAGCCGGCACAGTTCATATCCTCGCCGCTAGTTGGGGGCTTCATTCATTCCATTCCTGACCCGGTCGGAGACTGGAAGCAGGCTGTGGATTTTCAGTAATGTAGTTAGTAAATAGCCGTTTCCCTATTCATTATTATCAATATCATTAGAAGAAAGTGACCTGAATATTACGTCCATTATACTGTACTACTTATCACCCGCACTACCACCACCACCACCACCACAAAAAGTTTTATTTTTCATATTTCTTCTTCTTCTTCTTCTTCTTCTCCTTCTTCTTCTTCTTCTTCTTTTCTTAGTCGTTTACCCTCCAGGTTGGTGGAACCAATGGACTCAGCGAGGGGACTCACCACTACCGCCTCTACGGGCAGTGTCCTAGAGCTGGGAACATCTAATCGGAGTGGATACAACTGGTGAGGTGTGTTGGCACCTCGCCCAGGCGGCCTCACCTGCAAAGCGAACAGGGGCCTCATGAGGGAAGGTAATGGATGGTCAGGATGGATAGGCAAGGAAGAGGGAAGGAGGCGGCCGTGGCCTTGAAGAAGGTACTGTCCCCGTATATTCTAGAGGCGGTCCGTTGTATATCCGAAGCATCAGCTGGATTCGTAGACCCTGACTGCTCCGGCGCAAAATACTAGTCAAGGATCTACCTCCAACTAGACCCTCGCGAATATACGTGGCGGAAATTACAATGCAACTGTGAATTACAAGAAAAATACACTTAGCTCGCAGGAAAACACCTACCTTATTTTCGGGGATCTCGTGGTCAGCCTCTCTGGACCTAAAAAGGGTTTCACAGTTACATCTCCTTATATCTAAAATAATTCACAACACGGCTTCTAATAAAACTAAACGATTTAATAACAAAATGTAAACTAAGGCTAAACATTCACACAATAAAATAAAATAACACACTCCCATTCACTCATCTCTACACTCACACCACTGGTAAAACTGCGTTCTATGAACATAATGACAACATTTGGTGTAGCTTGTGTCCATACATCAAGCTGTACAACAATTACACACCTCTGTGTATTTACATTCTTCTGGCACGCTCCCAAGAACATATGGGCGCTCGGCGCACGCGACACTTGCCACGTGTTCGATGACATAACATTCACCGCTACATTCCCAGTCTAGCTGGTTTAAAAAAGAAAAAGCGCGAGCCGTGCGGTACGCAACATCTCTCCCCATTTGTGCGGCCTGGCCAAACTATGGCCTTGGCTAGAAACGAGTTATAAAGAAGTCCTCGCTATTCCTGCCTGGTCCACAAATGTGCTCTCCATAACAATAAAAGCTGTGTTGAAATGAAGCAGATTCACGTCAGACAAATACGTGAACTGCACTCAAATCCTACATGCTACTGGCATAAAACTTCTATACACACTCTCATTCTTACTCTCGCATTGTGACGTCCCAATGGAGTTCATTTTATTCGCACTGAACAAGAAACAAACCACATACAGTCACATACTCATTCATACTCTAACCTCTACGTTAAACAAACTCTAAACTTCCTATTCCTTAACATGTTATACACTCGATTGGCAAATAATAAAGATTAACACTAAAAGAATTTATAATGACGCTTATAGCATCAGCTATAGTCCTTTCAAACTAATAGCGTCTGAATACACTCGAGCCTGCGCTCTGATCTAGCAGTTATGTCAAATACAGTGAACTGTGATCCATAAAATCTTCTACATCACCAGAAATAACCACCACCAGTCTCTCCTCATTGATCCGGTGTCAAAATAGTTTTAATACAATCGACCACTGAAGTTGAAACATATGCTGTTCCATAATTAGGTTTAATAATCTCGATAAAAGTATAGCATAACAGCTGTCATCATCAATTTCCCGTTCCAATTTCAACCGTGACCCTTCCTGTCCTCTCTAAACCCCAGGTCGTGTATAACCAAATAAGGAGTACTCTCTACTCACACTTTTAATGCCATGCCAATCCTAGTCATGCCCACGCGATGACTGTACCTTAAAATGCGGAACACACCTTCGCAATAACCTCGTATGCCAACTACATACGGAAATACATAAAAAAAACACTATCAAAGGGTTATCAACTCCACATCTTTCAACCTGGCATTCCTTACAAAAGGAATCTCTCAGCGTTGTCACCACAATCGCTGGTCTCATGAACAACAACAACAACAATTGTCAAATTATTAATATATACATATTAACGACCTCTGGAATTTACGATACTGACCTCCTCACTTAATACTCTTGAAACGATACTCTGATAAGTATAAACTGTCGTGCATACATTTAATAAAAAATCTACATCTCATCTTCACACATCTAGGTTCGACTTTAATCGAGGAAGGAATATTATGTCTACAACGTGACATGATATTACTCCTCGTAAATCTTTAATCACAAAATCATATCTATGTGTTTGTGTCCAACAAGAATCTATCACAACGAGGATATCGAACGATAACTACCCTAACGTCGGATGATAATTAATCTTCCAAGAAGATTCTAGCTTCCAATAAATTAAATGACTGAAAGTTCATAGCTTTCTTCAATAAAAACGTACAGTTAGTCATATTCGTATACTCTTCATTCAGAACGAATGTCTATGAGTTCTGACGATAATAATCGTGTCCACGTTAAATATTTCTTTTCCACAATGTGACATGATATTTCACAATATATCACTACCAAGATCTTCTTTCTTGACGTTTCTTCTCGACGGATAAAATGCCCAAATTAAACTAATAAAAATTAATTTAATGGGTAACATAGACGAAAATGTCTATCACCTGCATTCAGAATGAATACAAAAACGTCGAAAATAAAATACTGTTCCTTAAAGGAAATGACAAAAGCTTGTTCCTCGAACAAGTAAATAATCTCAGTTCTTAAACTGGATTCCTAACAAACGAAGTTAATAGCGTCGCAAGACGATCACTAAAATAAATTTTGAAGAATAAAAATGCTATACATGGAGTATATAAATACTGTAACGAAATATGGATAAAGGATTTGCTCAGAAAATGTCACTACAAGCTCTAACTACAAGGTTAGTGAACACTGCTACCTGGTCTCGAAGTCTAGAAGATCAAGATAGAGTATAACAAAGTACTCGGCTGTTACATCTCCCAAAGATCTGGGCTGGATCCTAGCTCGTCTCCACGAACTCGTGACCTCAGGAAAGGAACGAATTCCCCCACTGGAAATAGCAAGCTCCGACCGGAATCGAACTGCGGGTCTCCAATCATCATCTTATTTTTGACCGGGATACTCTTGATAATCTTGATGTTTCTTCTATCTTCGTCACAGCACAGTCTCATCATAACAGTGAGTAGCGTCGAAAGTTCTGCTTTCCATTTCAAAAGGCATTTGAAGAGAAAGTCTTAGACCTCACTCGTATAACGATCATTCATGTAGATGGAATCTGAATATTGTTCTGTAGTCTCTGATGTTAATGTTGAGCTCATGTTTGACAAGAATGCACTAGAATAGAGTTGTGCATCAAGTCTCATGATGGCTCACTAAGTCGACATTCACGAACAGTCTCCTCTAACGAAGCTCCATCGTTGACTATATTGCTTCTATCTGCCTATACTCCTGGCGCACATAATAATTTAGTCCATAATAATCTTCATAATACTGAATATTGTTCTTCACAATGGAATACATCTCCATCCTAAGTGTTGTAATACAGTTCCAAACAAGCAATATTAATACACACTTGTACTCACGGGTGGCTGTTGCCTGAGCTGCAGTCGCTCGGACAAAAGTGTCTTATCGCGCTGGAAAGAAACACTTTTCTCGCGCCTCATAAAACTGCTTATAATTGCTGAAATACTTCTCTTAAACTTCTGAATGTTTGTAATATACAATATCTGCTAATCAGCTACAAGATGTAGTTGAAATAAATTCTCTGAGTCGATCAGACCGAAGTGATTGCGGTATATGTGATCCTCGCAACTTCACCTAGATTCAAGGCGCTGTCGTCTCCTAATTCCGCCCTTGCTTATGCCTTGTCTCCACGAGTCACCTTCTTCTAGACCGGTGAAACACTCGGAACTCCTTTCTCTTCCAATCGCACACGTCTGACCTCTTCGACGTTCAGATACACAAGAGCCTCGGAGCTTGGCATCTCCCCTCCAAGTCTACCGATTTTAGCCGCCTTTTCGAGTTCCCTCTCGAATTCGCCCGGGCTCTAGCAATTCACTTATTTCTTCCAATAGTGACCTGCTATTGACTTATATTATCATAATCTTCTCTTTTCCAATATATAAATACACTCTCAAAGGGCTTAAATGAATTAAATATCCATAACAATTTAGTTGCTCTAAAACTTCTTCCTATTGGCTGTAAGTTCATATCCATTGGGATAATTTATAACAATATTTAAACAAAACCTGGGAATATTCGCTGTTGCTATGTCGATTCCAAGCTTCTAGAAACTTACATTGCGCAATACAACCACGTGACGGAATTTCCCTCCTAGCTCGACGTCGCCTCACGACTGGTTTCTGCCAAGTTCCAGCCATCATACTCCTTGGTTAAATTTTATCATGGTCTTCGAAAAAAAATGTATTATTCCCATTTTCGTCCCTTATAATTCATTTTACGGGGGCATTCCCCTCCCATCTCAGTTTAGAAACAGTTGAAAAATTCTTTTTAACCACTTCGAATCAGGACCTTAGACATGTCACTGAACTCGAAAATGAATTATTTTTTTCAGCATACTTTCTTAAAATATTTCTTCAAGTTCTTTGCATTGTATTTTCCCGAAATGAAATTGTTCTCTTCATCATACAGCTCATAACAATTATTCCCATAGACAGTCTCAATTCGGAACGGTCCAATAAATATATCCCCGAACTTCGGGTATATTTTCTTGGTTACGTCCGCTTTAACAGGTCGGCGCAATAACATCATATCTCCTTCTTCTAAGGGCTTACTAAATCTTTTCCCTTCTACTCTTTTCATTGGTTTATCGTCCGCCTTCTGTAGCTTTTCCTTCGCTCTGTCTATTCTCTCCTGTCTTCCTACATCTGGATCTTGAGGAATAAATTTAAATGCGTTGTCCCAGGGTCTTTCTGGTTTCCTTCCTAAATGTAAGACCATTGAAACTTCTGCCGTGCTCTCTTGAACTGTGGAGTTCAAACATTCTTCAATGATAGGCACATACTTGACCCAACTGGGGTGATCATGAGGGCAGAAAATTCGTCAGAAAATATATCACTCACCAGAATTTGATTCAGGATAACGCACGCTGGAAAAAATGTGTCGTATTCCTAATCTCTCCATGTCTGCTTCGAATTCCGCTGAGGTGAACTGGGCTCCGTGATCAGATAACAAATATTCTGGTCTTCCAGCTTTCCGAAAAACAGAATTTTCCAGTCTGCTCCCTACATTTCTTGTATTTGTTTTCTGCATGGGGTCCATCGTCACAAATTTGGAGAAGACATCCACTGTCACTAACAAGAATTGGTTCCCTTGGTAACCCTTCGGACAGGGGCCAAAAATGTCCGCCGCCATGAGCTCATGTGGTCTAGAGGGTATCATAGGCCTTGGTTTGCCTTTTAACAATTCGGAGGTGAATTTCCCTCTTTGACATTTATCGCAAGATCTTATTATCTTCCTAATGGTGGATCTCATGTTGGTCCAAGTGAATCTCTCTTTCATAGTGCTGAGAGTCTTGTCCAAACCACCGTGTCCTTTCGAGTGGTGTGCTAGCCATACCAACTTCGAAACCAAAATAGGGGGCAGAACTATGCGTGGCTTTGTATGCTCGGCGTCAATATACTTGCATACTAGATCTCCGCTCAAAACAAAGTGGCGCGATCGTCTCTGGGTTGCGATATAATCCTCATCAGCTATGTCCATGAAATCTTTTAGGAACCTGTACATTTTCCTGATTGGAGCGTATCTCTTCTGTGATACTCCGATTCGGGCTAATCTCCTAACGGTTTATTGATCTTCTTGCTTCAATCGTACATGGTTTATCTGCACATTTTAATAGGGTTTCTCGATAATGCATCAGCCAGTAAGTTATCTTTCCCTGGCTGGTGGACAATAGTAGCGTTAAACTGCTGAGTGAAAAGGGCCCATCGTGTTAACCTGTCACTCGACATCTCAGTTTGAAGCATAAACTGCAATGCCTTGTGATCGGTCACGATAACGATCTGATGACCAATCAGTATCTTCTTCCAAGCCTGCAGAGCTGTAACAAAGGCTAACGCCTCCAGTTCTGTTGTAAAATAGTTCTCCTCATGTCTTTTCAACTTTCTACCAGTGAAAGCGATATAGTGCCTTCTTCCATCCTCGTCCTTCTGGTACAGAACAGCACTTAAACCTACGCGGGAGGCATCGGATTCGATATAAAATATACGGTCAAAATCCGGGTATTCCAACTTGACATTCTGCCTCAACATCTCTTTCGCGTTTTCAAAGGCCTCGTCAGCGGTACTCGTCCACTTCCAACGATTGTTCTTCTTCAGTAATTCATAAAGAGGTGCCATGATCTCAGAGTATTTCGGAAAGTGACTGCTAATAAACTGGCAAGCTCCCACAAACTCGCGTACTTGCTTGACCTTGGTGGGCTTAGGAATCTAGTTATAGCCTCTACTTTCTCAAGGATTGGGTGGTAACCTTCCCGATCGATGGTGTGACCTAGGATATTAATCCGTTCGTGCATGAAGCGGCATTTACCAAAGTTCACTTTGATATTCGCATCCCTCAAGTTCTCGAAAAGTTTACGTAAATGCACCATGTGTTCCTTAACCTCAGACGATGATATGATCAGATCATCGATGTAACATATCACGTTCTTCTTGACCTCATCAGTGAGCTTACCATCAAGGGCTCTGATTGGCGCTGGACCGCTATTTACTATACCAAAAGGTAGCCTTTGAAATACCCATGAAGTTTGGTCGAAGAGAAAACCGGTGTACTGTTTACTCTCCTCCTCCAACTCAATTTGGTAAAACGACGCTGTTAAGTCCAAAACGGAAAAGCAGGCCTTTCCTTTGAATTTCCTTAAGAGATCACGAATTTTCGGGGGCCTGTCTGCCTCAGGAAGAATTTTCAAGTTGATCGAACGTGCATCGAGACATAGGCGTAGCTGTCCATTATTCTTCTTCACTACAGTGATGGGGTTGATAAATGAAGTCGCCTGTTTCCTAATAATGCCATCTGCTTCCATCTTTTTGATTAACCCTCTTACTTCTTCATAATATTTCTCTGGAATGGGGTATATCTGCTTCTGATAAGGGGTTTCATCGGTCAATCTAATCTTGTACTTGTAATCCTTGATTAACCCAGGTTTGTCGTCAAAAACATCCTGAAATTCCATAATTAGTTCTTCAAATTCCTCTTGAATTTCGTCAAACCCTTCAGATTTGAGGATAAGCTTTTCTCTAGCATTATCTGCCTCCTCAATAACATTAGTTAGAATATCTTCCCTATAATCGGTATCTGGACTGTTATTCAGTTCCTGTTTTTCTAACTCTTCTGTGTTAATAATCCCCTCGCTAAATTTAATAATCCTATTCTTCATATCAATAATGGCTCCCACCTTCGTGATGAAATCAATCCCAAGCTCGATGTCAAAGTTTATCTTGTCCACCACGATGAAAATATGTTCATAAGCACGTGCATTTATTTCAAAGTTTAGCAAAACTTGAATCTTACACTTCACAGCTTTATCTTGAAAGATGCCACGCACTTTCACAGCAGATGCGGGCAAGGCCGTCATCTTGTCACTACCCAATAATCTCTGGTAACACTCATGAGATATTATAGACATAATAGCTCCCGTGTCCATCAGTGACTTACATGTCTGATCATCGATATTTATACATATAATTGGTAATTCATATGGCCTTTCCTCTCTTATGATCTCGTCTTCTAACAATAGGTCCTTATCCGTCACCTCGTATACTTCATTTATCAAAATCTGGTGTAATGTGGTGGTATTTCTCTCTTCCTCTAGTTCTGTTTTGAAAATGGAGGTTTTTTTTTTGTCCCTGAGCGTCATTCTCTCGGATTCCTTGCTGGCTAGTACCGGGTTTAGGATCCACGTTCAAGTTCGAATTACTTCCGTTTCCGCCTTCCTTTTCTCTTAATTCCTTTAAGTAACGCTTTCCTTCTTGATGGCGTTCATCGTAGTTCTCTTTGGTCATAACCTCATTTCTTTGTGGTCTATCACGGTTCTGATTCTGGTAATTGCGGTTGTGTCGACCATTATAATTATTGTTATTGCGATAATTATTATTGTTGTGGAAGAAACCGCTTCTTCGGTTTTCCTGGTAGTTTCCTCGTCCTTGCTGTTGTTGATAGGGACGGCCACCACGGAATCTCCTATACCTTGGTTCCTATCTCTAAAATAGGTATTTCTTTCCGGACCTACATTTCCATTCTCCTGTTCTTTAGGGCTTTCTGTTTGCTGTGTCTGATCAATATACACAGTATTAATATCTTTGTAGTTCTGACGTTGGTTTCTAGCTACGACATTGGGCGTTGGACTAGTATAATCCAATTTCCGAAGAAGTTCGTCCATGCCGGCCAAATCGCTGATTCCTGACAAAATTATCAGTCTTCTCTCTTCAACTGGTAACATTCTGGCAATGGCATCTATTAATTGTGCCGTAGATAGCGGGGGTTGCAAAAAACGTAGCCGGGCAAGTTGCGTTGTGAAGAAATCGGCGTAACGCGTCGGTAATGTACCCGAATACTTCCTCGAGTATACTTCCGCGCGTAAGTACACAAATGTGTACCTGAAGGCACAAAACCATTCAAGGGGGCCTTCTCCCATATAGCGTTCCACTATCTTCATCTCTCGTTCTCTCGGAATGTGAGCCTCCGCAAAATAGTCACGGATATTCCTGATATACTCAATTGGGGTGTAAGAATCGAGGTTGGTAAATTTACGCAGGTTGTCCTCAAAATTACGGATTACCGTCACATTTCTCTGTTGAGAATCTTGGAAACTGGGACGATATTCCTTCTTTTCTCTTTCGGGTTCTCTATTCCTATCTTCGAGTCCCTCATGGTGTCTTAACATCCTCTCCTGTTTCCGTACTGAGTTTTCAACGATAATCTCCATAGTCCACCGTTTCTATATTCTCCCTCTCTTCTATCTCCGCAATCAACTCTTTCACTTGCTTCTCTATTTCTTTCTTCATATCTTCCTTATAGACCTCAAGATCTGCCACGTCTCCTAAGCTCAGATTTTTCAATTTCCCGCTAATGTATTCCTCAATATTAGTGGATTTTCCTTCCTTAATCTCATTTACGACGGTGACTACTGTGTCTATCCTTTCATCTAACCGTTTACTACGATTATCTAACGTCTCTTTTAACGCTTGATTTTCCTCGACCGATTGATTCTTGTCGTCAACCTGTCTCTGTAATAGTTGATCAATACGCTTCCCTAGATCTGACCAAACAGACATTACATCACGGTTGATCTGTAATTGTGTATTGGCAAGCTTACTTTCAACTTTACCCTGAATTAGCTTAATATGCTCTGCGCTCGACTTATCCCATTTGTCTTTCCAAATGACAACATTGGCCTTCAACATTTCAGCTATATCTAGTTCAATGTCCTCCTTCAAAATTTTATTGTGGTCTATCACCTGACTACGCAGAATATCAACATTTGTTTTCAATTCGGCTAAAGAAACAATGGTCTTTAGAGAATCGTCAACAAATTGCGATCTCAAAGCACCTATACCTTCTGAACATTGTGTTTTTGACTCTTCCACTTCCTTCCTGATCTTATTAATGTGCCCTCGGACATTATTTACATCAACAAACATAGATTTAACCTCAGACTGTACTTTACTGATATCATTTTGTACACTAGTTATTTCTGTCTGGACATTATTAACATCAATCTGCATGTTGTTTACATTCTCCTGAACCTTATCTACTTTTGTTTGAACATGGGACACATCTGACCTTACATTGGCGACTTCCAATTTCACAAGCACAACATCAGTTTGAACATTATCAACATTTGATTTTACAAGAGAAACATCATCTTTAATATAAGTTACATCATCTTTGACTAGGGCAACATCAGAATGCACACCCTCTAATTTAGATTGTACACTGGCAACATTATCTTTCAATTCAGCGGAGCTGGTCTGCAATCCCTGTAGAGAATTTTGCATACCCTGAATATCTCCCTTAAAACTCTCCTCTACACCTCTGACCTTATTAACGACAGTGTCAAGATCTGCCTGTCGATCTTTCTTTAGCTGCTGTCTGTCCCTCTTTGCCTCGTACAATTTCCTCTGTAAATCAATAACATTTACTTTCAGATTCTCTAATCTGATTTTCCACACTATCCAATTTCTTATTCATGTTCTCCATCATCTCTCCCATCATCTTACGGACATCGTCTGCCGCCATCGTTGCCATTACAACAATATCAATAATAAAAGTGCTATAGGAGTACAAACAAATAGAGCAATATAGCAACACTTTAGAGCATCCTTTCAATCCATGTATTTGGGCATCTTATCGTCTCGCCTTAACATTAACTTAATGCTAAATCACCATACATCTCATTCTAAAATACCAGTACCTAAACGTTCGCGTATGATTTAATTTAGATATACTACCGTAAATAATATTTACATTTATCACCATTAAACAAGTTAGCTTTACATTAGCATGGCTGCCAATAACCATGAGCCGGTAAAATGAAAATAGATTCAGATCATAGGTCATTCCGAAAAATATAACCTATTACTCCTCTCTCAGGCTATCCATAAGATCTGATCTTACGTTGGAGTGCAATTTTATTAAAAACAAAGCAAACATAACCTATATAATTACACTCTAGCTCATCGCAGATGATATGGTTAATTAATCCCATAAACTTAAAAATTAAGCTGTCATCTGGATAGCTTCTAAATGGCCTCACGAAGCTATTTTCGTGGCCCCAAAGTCTAGGGTGCCATCTTTCCACTGTCCCCGTATATTCTAGAGGTGGTCCATTGGATATCCGAAGCACCAGCTGGATTCATAGACCATGACTGCTCCGGCGCAAAATACTAGTCAAGGATCTACCTCCAACTAGACCCTCGCGAATATGCGTGGCGGAAATTACAATACAACTGTGAATTACAAGAAAAATACACTTAGCTCGCAGTAAAACACCTACCTTATTCTCGGGGATCTCGTGGTCAGCCTCTCTGGACCTAAAATGGGTTTCACAGTTGCATCTCCTTATATCTAAAATAATTCACAACACGGCTTCTAATAAAACTAAACGATTTAATAACAAAATGTAAACTAAGGCTAAACATTCACACAACAAAATAAAATAACACACTCCCATTCACTCATCTCTACACTCACGCCACTGGTAAAACTGCGTTCTATGAACATAATGACAACATTTGGTGTAGCTTGTGTCCATACATCAAGCTGTACAACAATTACACACCTCTGTGTATTTACATTCTTCTGGCACGCTCCCAAGAACATATGGGCGCTCGGCGCACGCGACCCTTGCCACGTGTCCGATGACATAACATTCACCGCTACATTCCCAGTCTAGCTGGTTTAAAAAAAGAAAAAGCGCGAGCCGTGCGGTACGCAACATCTCTCCCCATTTGTGCGGCCTGGCCAAACTATGGCCTTGGCTAGAAACGAGTTATAAAGAAGTCCTCGCTATTCCTGCCTGGTCCACAAATGTGCTCTCCATAACAATAAAAGCTGTGTTGAAATGTAGCAGATTCACGTCAGACAAATACGTGAACTGCACTCAAATCCTACATGCTACTGGCATAAAACTTCTATACACACTCTCATTCTTACTCTCGCATTGTGACGTCCCAATGGAGTTCATTTTATTCGTACTGAACAAGAAACAAACCACATACAGTCACATACTCATTCATACTCTAACCTCTACGTTAAACAAACTCTAAACTTCCTATTCCTTAACATGTTATACACTCGATTGGCAAATAATAAAGATTAACACTAAAAGAATTTATAATGACGCTTATAGCATCAGCTATAGTCCTTTCAAACTAATAGCGTCTGAATACACTCGAGCCTGCGCTCTGATCTAGCAGTTATGTCAAATACAGTGAACTGTGATCCATAAAATCTTCTACATCACCAGAAATAACCACCACCAGTCTCTCCTCACTGATCCGGTGTCAAAATAGTTTTAATACATTCGACCACTGAAGGTGAAACATATGCTGTTCCATAATTAGGTTTAATAATCTCGATAAAAGTATAGCATAACAGCTGTCATCATCAATTTCCCGTTCCAATTTCAACCGTGACCCTTCCTGTCCTCTCTAAACCCCAGGTCGTGTATAACCAAATAAGGAGTACTCTCTACTCACACTTTTAATGCCATGCCAATCCTAGTCATGCCCACGCGATGACTGTACCTTAAAATGCGGAACGCACCTTCGCAATAACCTCGTATGCCAACTACATACGGAAATACATAAAAAACACTATCAAAGGGTTATCAACTCCACTTCTTTCACCCTGGCATTCCTTACAAAAGGGCATAATCTCTCAGCGTTGTCACCACAATCGCTGGTCTCATGAACAACAACAACAATTGTCAAATTATTAATTTATACAACTTAACGACCTCTGGAATTTACGATACTGACCTCCTCTCTTAATACTCTTGAAACGATACTCTGATAAGTATAAACTGTCGTGCATACATTTAATAAAAAATACTACATCTCATCTTCACACATCTGGGTTCGACTTTAATCGAGGAAGGAATATTATGTCTACAACGTGACATGATATTACTCCTCGTAAATCTTTAATCACAAAATCATATCTATGTGTTTGTGTCCAACAAGAATCTATCAGAACGAGGATATCGAACGATAACTACCCTAACGTCAGATGATAATTAATCTTCCAAGAAGATTCTAGCTTCCAATAAATTAAATGACTGAAAGTTCATAGCTTTCTTCAATAAAAGCATATTCGTATACTTTTCATTCAGAACGAATGTCTATGAGTTCTGACGATAATAATCGTGTCCACGTTAAATATTTCTTTTCCACAATGTGACATGATATTTCACAATATATCACTACCAAGATCTTCTTTCTTGAAGTTTCTTCTCGACGGATAAAATGCCCAAATTAAACTAATAAAAATTAATTTAATGGGTAACATAGACGAAAATGTCTATCACCAGCATTCAGAATGAATACAAAAACGTCGAAAATAAAATACTGTTCCTTAAAGGAAATGAGAAAAGCTTGTTCTTCGAACAAGTAAATAATCTCAGTTCATAAACTGGATTCCTAACAAACGAAGTTAATAGAGTCGCAAGACGATCACTAAAATAAATTTCGAAGAATAAAAATGCTATACATGGAGTACATAAATACTGTAACGAAATATGGATAAAGGATTTGCTCAGAAAATGTCACTACAAGCTCTAACTACAAGGTTAGTGAACACTGCTACCTGGTCTCGAAGTCGAGAAGATCAAGATAGAGTATAACAAAATACTCGGCTGTTACATCTCCCAAAGATCTGGGCTGGATCCTAGCTCGTCTCCACGAACTCGTGACCTCAGGAAAGGAACGAATTCCCCCACTGGAAACAGCAAGCTCCGACTGGAATCGAACTGCGGGCCTCCAATCATCATCTTCATTTTGACAGGGATAACCCTGGACCTCTTGATAATCTTGATGTTTCTTCTATCTTCGTCACAGCACAGTCTCATCATAACAGTGAGTAGCGTCGAAAGTTCTGCTTTCCACTTCAAAAGGCATTTGAAGAGAAAGTCTTGGACCTCACTCGTATAACGATCATTCATGTAGATGGAATCTGAATATCGTTCTGTAGTCTCTGATGTTAATGTTGAGCTCATGTTTGACAAGAATGCACTAGAATAGAGTTGTGCATCAAGTCTCATGATGGCTTACTAAGTAGACATTCACGAACAGTCTCCTCTAACGTAGCTCCATCGTTGACTATATTACTTCTATCTGCCTATACTTCTGGCGCACATAATAATTTAGTCCATAATAATCTTCATAATACTAGACTGAATATTGTTCTTCACAATGGAATACATCTCCATCCTAAGTGTTGTAATACAGTTTCACACAAGCAATATTAATTTACACTTGTACTCACGGGTGGCTGTTGCCTGAGCTGCAGTCGCTCGGACAAAACTGTCTTATCGCGCTGGAAAGAAACACTTTTCTCGCGCTTCATAAAACTGCTTATAATTGCTGAAATACTTCTCTCAAACTTCTGAAAGTTTGTAATATACAATATCTGCTAATCAGCTACAAGATGTAGTTGAAATAAATTCTCTGAAGTCGATCAGACCGAAGTGATTGCGGTATATGTGATCCTCGCAACTTCACCTAGATTCAAGGCGCGGTCGTCTCCTAATTCCGCCCTTGCTTATGCCTTGTCTCCACGAGTCACCTTCTTCTAGACCGGTGAAACACTCGGAACTCCTTTCTCTTCCAATCGCACACGTCTGACCTCTTCGACGTTCAGATACACAAGAGCCCCGGTGCTTGGCGTCTCCCCTCCAAGTCTACCGATTTTAGCCGCCTTTTCGAGTTCCCTCTCGAATTCGCGCGGGCTCTTGTAAATCATAATCTTCTCTTTTCCAATATATAAATACACTCTCAAAGGGCTTAAATGAATTAAATATCAAAAAAAATTAGTTGCTGGAACTAAACTCTAAAACTTCTTCCTATTGGCTGTAAGCTCATATCCAATGGGATAATTTATAACAATATTTAAACAAATCCTGGGAATATTCGCTGTTGCTATGTCGATTCCAAGCTTCTAGAAACTTCCATTGCGCAATACAATCACGTGACGGAATTTCCCTCCTAGCTCGACGTCGCCTCACGACTGGTTTCTGCCAAGTTCCAGCCATCATATTCCTTGGTTAAATTTTATCATGGGCTTCGAAAAAAAATGTATTATTCCCATTTTCGTACCTTATAATTCATTTTACGGGGGCAGTATGATCCCGACATTTGCCCGAAGACGAAGTGGGAAACCACGGAAAACCACTTCGAGGATAGCTGAGGTGGGAATCGAACCCCCTCTACTCATTTGGAACACCTGAGGCTGAGTAGACCCCGTTCCTGTCCTCATACCACTTTTCAAATTTCGTGGCAGAGCCGGGAATCCAACCCAGGACCTCCGGGGCGGCAGCTAACCATGCTGACCGCTACGCTACGGAGGCGACATTCATATTTTTCCCCAGTTATTTTAAGTATCATGTGCCAGTTCTGTAGTAGTATTCATTATCATCCATAAAACAAATAAATCCACCGGGCGTAGCCGGGCAATATGTCAATGTTTCATACGGGAACTGAGTTAGCCTATCATGGACCACTATAGGAATTCCATTTACTGTCAAGTAGGCGTATTCATAACTAATTTAAAACTCAATTCCACGCAGGAGCATCATCAATAAAAAGCAAACTATTAATGGAGTATAAAAAATTACTTCCATATTATTACCGGCACGTGAAAATAGTAACTGTCTTGTACTCTAACTTTCTGTGTTTGTAATGGCTGCGTGGATAACGTCTTGGTCTGCGAATCATGAGGTCTTAGGTTCGAACCCCAGTCCCGGCAATTATTTTTGCTACCAGATTATCGATTTAACCGATATATATCATATTATTATGCGTCATTTTAACAAAGTCTACATGAAATTACGATTTATCTAGTTTTAATTACAATAGTTTGCACCAGCCAGGAGTTGGGAAATTTGATTGAATTGAACATTATCTCTAGTAGTCTATAGACAGGCTAGAGACTATGGTTTCATTCCTCCTCTTAATTTACAATATAGTATGTGATGTTTGTTCAAACAAGTGTGACAGTAGCATATCTCCAAATCAATCTATACATTCATCATAGTACCAGTAGGAAAACGGAGCGTAAATTAACATTTTAAGAATGTCCAAGCTGTGTAGTATACGAGTAGAATAATGGTGCGCGATTTAACAGTCTAAAATCAGTTGACGTCTGGCAGGCTATCCTGAATAACCTATCAGTTGAGCCATGGGTCAAATATCAAATTAATAAATATGTCATAGTGTGTGGAACACTAGCGTGCGTGGAGACATTGACTCGACAAATCGCCCAAGATAACCACAGAGGCCCCTAATATTAAGAGATAAATAAACTAGCTTATTAAATGAAGGAGGCGAGGCAATGAGATTCCTTTTGGAATTTAACAACAACATTATTATTTGAACCAATATAGAAATTACATATAATATGAATAAACTTACCAACTACTATAAGAATGAATAATAGAAGCGAGGAAACGTTTTAAAATAATTTAAGACCGAAAGGTCATCCATCGGGAACATCTCATTAAATGAGTAAATCTTTTCCAATCTCGACGAAATTATTAAATAACACATGTCCAAGGCCGACTAGTGACCACCGTACCGATCCGCGTCACATATTGCAGATTCGAATTTACAACCTTCTACCAGATTGGGATTTGAACCCTCAACCCTCAAGAGCGCTAAAAATGACTTTTCGAAAATCGATGTAAGGAACGTCTTAATAGGCCTACTAATTTAATCAACACAATACCGTACCGATCCGGGTCACATATTGCAGATTCGAATTTACAACCTTCTACCAGATTGGATTCGAACCCTCGATCCTCAAGGGTGCTAAAGGTGACTTTTCGAAAATATATAAGTGTAGGAGTACAAGATCACGAACTATTCAGTGTCAACTTTTTTCAGAGAAGCAAGTTCGACTTCAAATTAAACCAATGCGTTGTGTGGAAAGGTGAGGAGTGGTGACAGGTTGAGCTTTGCTTAAAGAATGCTAACCACCATATCACGAGGTGGTCAAGTTTATTTATAAAGGCCCTCCTCTTTTCTCCGGACTTGGGACCGGCACTTGGGAGCACTCCGGGAGCTCTCGGAGTACAACCCAGAGGTAGAGTTACCTAACCTAAAGTTAAACCTAATTAGCCTAAATAAATATTGCAAATAAAAATACTCAAATACAATATCATTACATTCACAGCTTAACTTACACTTACTTGCTAAACACAGAAAAGCAATATATATATATACAAATTACAGCTAGACCTAGAAATATGTACATGTTCAATTCACAGCTTAACTTACACTTACTTGATGTACATGTTCAATTCACAGCTTAACTTACACTTACTTGATGTACATGTTCAATTCACAGCTTAACTGACACTTACTTGCTAAACACAGAAAATCAATATATATATATAACAAATTATAGCTAGACCTAGAAATATGTACATGTCCAATTCACAGCTTAACTTACACTTACTTGCTAAACACAACAGCAATATATATATTGTATATACAAATTACAGCTAGACCTAAAAAAATGTACTTGTTCAATTCACAGCTTAACTTACACTAACTTGCTAAACACAGAAAAGCAATATATATATATACAAATTACAGCTGGACATAAAAAATGTACTTGTTTAATTCACAGCTTAACTTACACTAACTTGCTAAACACATAAAAGCAATATATATATATATATATACAAATTAAAGCTAGACCTAGAAATATGTACATGTTCAATTCACAGCTTAACCTACACTTATTTGCTAAACACAGAAAAGCAATATATATATATATATGAAATGAAAATCCTCAGCCTGCTTCCAGTCTCCGACCGGGTCAGGAATGGAATGAATGAAGCCCCCATCTAGCGGCGAGGATATGGACTGTGCCGGCTGCCGAGGCCTGACGCACTCCTCTGGGGCAATGATTAAATGAATGACAGATGAAATGAAATGATAGTGGAGAGTGTTGCTGGAATGAAAGTTTGACAGGGAAAACCGGAGTACCCGGAGAAAAACCTGTCTGCCTCCGTTTTGTCCAGCACAGATCTCACATGGAGTGACCGGGATTTGAACCACGGACCCAGCGGTGAGAGGCTGGCGTGCTGCCGCCTAAGCCACGGAGGCTTCACATATATATACGGTATATATACAAATTGTCGCCTCCGTAGCGTAGCGGTGAGCATGGTTAGCTGCCGCCCCGGAGGTCCTGGGTTCGATTCCCGGCTCTGCCACGAAATTTGAAAAGTGGTACGAGGACTGGAACGGGGTCTACTCAGCCTCGGGTGGCCAAAATGAGTAGAGGGGGTTCGATTCCCCCTCAGCCATCCTCGAAGTGGTTTTCCGTGGTTTCCCACTTCGTCTTCGGGCAAATGCCGGGATGGTACCTTCTTCAAGACCACGGCCGCCTCCTTCCCTCTTCCTTGCCTATCCATCCTCACCATCCCTTACCTTCCCTCATGAGGCCCATGTTCGCTTTGCAGGTGAGGCCGCCTGGGCGAGGTGCCAATCCCACCTCACCAGTTGTATCCCTTCCAATTCGATGTTCACAGCTCTAGGACACTGCCCGTAGAGGCGGTAGTGGTGAGTTCCCTCGCTGAGTCCGTGGGTTCCACCAACCTGGAGGGTAAAAAAAAAAATACAGCTAGACCTAAAAAAATGTACTTGTTCAATTTACCGCTTAACTTACACTAACTTGCTAAACACATAAAAGCAATATACAAATTACAGCTAGACCTAGAAATATGTACATGTTCAATTCACAGCTTAACTTACACTTACTTGCTAAACACAGAAAAGCAATATATATATATATATATATACAAATTACAGCTAGAAAGTGAAAGTGTACGATCTTGGTCCATCACTCCCGAAGAATTACTTTAAATTCTATATCAAGTTCACAGTACAAATGTAAATTGCATACAACGCCATTTCACTCCTTATCATGGATTACCACACGCACATGAGATATTAATTACATTTGAAAGAATCTCTAAACCCAATAGCCAATATCATCCGGAACACTCATTGTTTGCAGTGGTATCGAGATGACCAAAACCACTTGTATTTCCGAAGTCACTCGTAACCTCACTTAGTTCATGATGGATTTTTGTCCCTACCGTGTTGAAAATAGGTATGTGAATCCTTGGAACGGTGTTTAGGAACCTTTTTAAACACTCTAGAACTAGATCTCCCCATATTGACGACAAAATGAAAATAACCTGATATAATTTATAGATTTAGTCTATCGCTTGGCAACCACATGTAGTTGTATTGTAAACAATGGGACCGGAAATTCATTGTTTCCATCTTTCCACAGCCCGCTAAGCTAATGCCATCCTGTTACGACCGACAAAATAGGCTTAAAAAGGGATCTTCTTCGCTCAGAGCATGACAGATATGTTGGCGTGGCACGTGCAAACATTTGAAAAATATTTTTATTTAAAACGTATTTCCCCGTGGAATTTGTAAATGGAATTTCTGTGCGTGTTTGAGTCTTCAGTTTTTGACTGGCTTGATGCAGCTCTCCGTGCCTCCCTGTCCTGAGCTAATCGTTTCATCTCTACATAGCTACCACACCCTACATCCGAGGCAATCTGTTTAACATACTCTAACCTTGGTCTACCCCTACAGTTCTTGTCCTCGACCCTTCCTTCCATAACTAAGCTTGCTCCTGGGTGTCTTAGTATGTGTCCTACCAACCTATCTCTTCTCTTCATCAGCAGTCGCCAGAAACATCTCTCCTCTCCCACTCGTCTTAATACCTCTTCGTTTGTAACCCTATCTACCCATCTGATCTTCATCATTCTCCTGTAACACCACATTTCAAACGCTTCAATTCTCCTCTTTTCTGCTGCAAGTTTCACTTTCATAGAGTGCGACACTCCAGACTAAGGTTTTCAAAAATGGCTTCCTAATACCTAAATCTAGATTCGATGTCAACAGATTCCTTTTCTGTAGAAATGCTTTCCTTGCCTGAGCCAACCTACTTTTTATATCCTCTTTGCTTCGTCCATCACTGGTTATTTTGCTTCCTAAGTAACAGAAGTATCCTACTTCCTTTAGATTTTCACCTGCCAATTTGACGTCCATAGGGGTTTCTGATTTATTTCGGCTGCATTCCAATATTTTTGTTTTACTTTTATTAATATTCATCATGAATTCTTTCCTCAAGGAGTCCATACCATTCAGAAACTCATTAAAATCCTCAGGCGTGTCGGCCAATTTGACGATGTCAAATCTCAGAGTTGAAATTATATCTCCTTGAATCTTCACTCCCACTTTAAATTTCTCTCTAATTTCCTTCATTGCTTGTTCAATGTAAAGGTTGAAAAGTATGGGTGATAAGTTGCAGCCTTGCCTCACACCATGCTCATTTAAATTAGCAAGAAATCGTAAAATTTGCAAATTCTAGTCTACATCTCCCCTTAAATGTAAGCCCTTTATTGGTATATAAAGATTATTATGCAGCTTTTCAATTCGATAGCTAGAATAGAATACGAAGAATATACGCATTCTATTAAAATTTAGTAGACTATTGCCACCATCCTGAATCTCGGAAAATAATTTAACAGCGCTAGATAGGCTATTAGTATACTTACCTATACTGTAACGTAATCTTGATTACGGTACAAATTATTATTATTATTATTATTATTATTATTGAAATATCAAAGTTATATCGTTTTATTCACCCATTAATATCAAGGGAGGGGCCATACCATATTCACGTCATTACCATAATCATATATAATATTGTCAAGTGCTTAGATTAAGAAACAGGGTTTTTATAGAGGTCTAGGGCTGTTTTATTAGTTAAATTGTAAAGACAGGACGGGCATGGTTGGAAGAAGTTACGGACGGTGAAGCAACATATTGCAAGAAAATGTATTTCTGGAACGAAGCCACGCTGACTGGAGACAAGGGCTTGGAGAAAGATTTCGGCGGAATATATATATGCGCAACGAGAGGAATAGCGGGTTCTGAGTGGAATATTTGAAGTACGCGGGCCTGTATTCCCGCTCGGAGAAGTTTCAGCGTCGCTTGAGGACTGAGAAATGCTTTGCTATAATTGGTCTGATTGGTCGCGGGCAAATTTATGCCGCGAAACATCGGGACCATTCAGAGTGTATAAAAGCCCAGCGCGACTTCAGCACTGGCGATTCTATAGATTCTATTCTGTCATTCACATATTCGATCACGCACTCACTCACTGACTTTGTGAGTCGTAGACTCTGCCAGTCCCTCAGTAAGATGGGACTTAGTGAATTCAATTAGCCTGGTTTGTTCAAATTTGCTTACCATGGTGATCAAACTCAGAAACAAGCAGCAGCAACAACAACAACAACAACAACGAGAAGAAGAAAACATATGTTTTCAAAGGTCAATAAACGTGTGTTGGCGTAAGATCTCAAATTAGACTGCAAGCAGACCAACGAGATGGACTTTGAACCACAAGGCACCAGGTATGTGGACCGAGTTATTATCAACACAGAAGATCAGCGCTAGCGAGAAGACAGTCAATATTGCCCCGCAATTAGGGAATATTAATGCACATATTGTACACAGCTCGAAACCTCAGATCAAATGTTAATAATTTTGTTGTAAATAAACCAGTATTAGTTAAAATGTCTTGTTCATTGGGAGTTGAATATATAGGATAGTTGGAATGCAAAGAGTATCTCATAGAGCAAGTTTATTGCCCTACGCTCCGATGATAGATCTTGGCTCAAGGAAGGGAGCGGCCGTGGCTAAATAAAATTTTAATGTGTTATCTTTACGATAACTGGCGCCCAGTAAATCTAAATTAATAAAGTGTATGTCGTCTGTCTAGACAGGCCAATGCTAAATAAGAACGATGAGGTGGTTTTAAGGAGTCTTGAGTGTAATATCTGTAGAAACGTTATAAATGATCGCCCAACTTGTAGAGCGATATCCAACGACAAAGGTAGCCGTTACAAATGGCACAACCAATGTGGGGCTACGAAATATCGTACTGTAGTGAATGGATATTATGTATAAATCCAGTTTATTTCAAGTATGTTAAAGTTTAAAGTTGTTTTCATGTACGATATAAACGAGTACTCTTTGCATTCATTCCGAGTTTTTCAATAAAGAGGCATATATCAAGTTAGGGAACTACGGTTATAAATTAGTAGTGTTCTTTTGATGAGTTGTTTTTTTGGGTAATGAGTAACAGGGATAATTTGGGGAACATAAATTTGAGAAACCGTAGTATTATAAGATCAGTTAAAATGTCGAAATTAGATGTGCAGGGTACCAATGATGAGATGTCAAAAGTAAGCGAAAATCAGGAAACTGAGGAAAATAAACAAGACGGGGCTACAAACATCCAGATTAATGAGGGGGAGAATCCTTCCTGGCTTCGAAACCTGACGATGCTGATAACAGAACAGAACAGAAACATAGATCATAAGTTAGCTGAGCAGAGTAAGAAGCAAGAGGAACAAAGTAAGAAATTTGACGTGCGTAGTGATCAATTAGAAAAAGCAATAGATCTTAAGTTCACTGAGCAGAGTAAGAAGCTAGATGAACAAGGTAAGAGGTTTGATGAAGCCACAGAAAACTTCAATAGACAAATTAAAGAAGTAGGCCGAGAATTTCACAATAAGTTAGAAAACAGGATTAGTGAGGTGGAGGAATCATGGTCACTTAAGGTTGACGCCAGAATGCAACAAGTGTCGGAGCGAGTTGACAAAATTGACGAGGAAGTGAAAATTGAATGCAGTAAGGTTAGGGTTGACTTAGAAGGTGAAGTCAACAGCATGAAGGTCAAGTGTGATAATAATATTGCTAAAATAGGTCATTTAGAAAATAAAGTAGAGAGCGATAATCAAGAAATTAGGGAAGAGGTTAACAGTAAATTTAACAGTTTCAGTGAAGAAGTAGCGAGTAAAACAGATAAAATAGAGGAGAAATTGCAGAGATGTCAGAAGCAAATAGCAACAAATAGCGGTAATGTACAAATAGGAAATTTAAGTAGATTTCTAACTAAAGAGGCAGATTTGCCAGTATTCACAGGCAAGGCATATAACCCAATGGAATTCTTAAAAACAGTAGAAAAGAAGTTCGCTAAAGATTTAGAAGAGGGGATCGTTCAATGGGAACAAGTACTTGAGATGCTAGATAAATCTTTTGTTAGGGATTCAAGGTCATGGTTCAGTGTGTATAAATACCAGATGACTAGTTTTAGAAAATTTAAAGAGAAGTTCATAGCCAAGTACTGGAATGAAAATGTGCAAGAAAGAGAAAGATGTAACATTATTTTTGGAAAGTACCAAAGGAGAGATGGTGTTTCGTACACAGAGTATTTCTTAGCGCATGTACTTATATGCCAGAATTTAGAAGGTTTAGAGACTGAATCACAGGTAATTAAAACATTATTAAGGCATTTTCCTGATATAATTAAAGAAGCATTCTTCATGCAGAATATTACTACTATTGACGGGTTCGAGAAGCTATTGGAAAACTTTGACTCTCTTGAAAATAGTAGGACCGACCGCAAGCCAATAAGTAGAGGAGATAATTTCGTGCAAAGTGAGAGAGAGAGGGGAAGAGAACAAGGCAGGAATGCGAATTACGAAAGACGACTTGACAATGGGGGACGCACAGCAAATACGAGGAACGAGAATTTGAACAGAGGAGGGGAAGGTACTAGGCCAGACAGACGTACAGGTCAACAACAACAACAATCTACACCAGGGGCAGGTAGCCCTAATTTAAACGAATAACGGGTTGCAGTGAGGTCAACAGACAGCCCGAAGTGATTGCAGTTCAATGTCCTAGGAATATTGAGTATTTAGGAGATTTTAATATAGATGTTAGAGAAGAACTGCTTTATGACCTAAATGGTGGAAATTTAGATAATGTTGAGAATGAGATTATGTCACCAGTAATTAAACTTAATGTGTGGGGTAAAGAAGTTGATGTTTTATTGGACAGTGGAAGCGAAAACTCTTGTATAAATTTAAGATTTTTGGAAGATGTAATGAGAGAAGGTATTCATGTTGATATAATTCCAGTTAAGTCCACTTTCATTGTCACAGCTGTAGGTAGTAGGTCTCAGAAAATATCTAAGCAAGTCGCAGTTCCAATTAACATTAGTGAGTTAGTTAAATTTCAGCCCTGTTTGGCAGTTCCAAATTTAGTATATCCGGTGATTCTCGGTGCGGAATGGTTATCATTATATCAAGTTAAATTAGATTTTCATTTTGGCAGGATATGTTTATTTTGGCAGGATAAAGAAGTTCAGGTTACGTATAAGGTGTCTAAGACTGACAAACAAATGAAAGTGTGTATGTTTGAGGAAGAAAGCAACGTGGTTGTGAGTGATGAGATTCCTGAAGTAAATGAGGTAGACCGCGGAGATGCTAGTGAGAGCAAAGTTTTTAAGGTGTGTCAGGTTGCAATGGAGTCTGAACTTGAGAGTAAGATCCATGATGCATTGTCACAGTGTAAGCTGGATGAGGTGCAAGGTCATCAGTTACATGAGGTATTAATAAAATATAAGGAAATTTTCAGCACAAAACCCGGAGCAACACACTTATATGAGCATAGTTTTGTCGTTAAAGACACAAGTAGTTTCGTAGGGCCTAGGTATCCTGTCGCAACTAAATATATGAAAGCCGTCGAAGAACAGATAGAATTAATGTTGGAAAACGACATAATTGAGCCTTCAGCGAGCCATTGTTTAAATCCATTAGTTGTAGTAGCCAAGAAAGACAATTCAGTGAGACTATGCATAGACGGCAGAATGTTAAATACTAGAGTCGAAAGCGACCAGCTGAGAACTGAAGCAGTAGAGGATTTAGTTCAACGTTTTCAGGGGCGGAAGTGGTTCTCAACAGTAGATTTTAGTAGTAGTTGCTCAACGTTACTGAGGAAATTAGGTAGGACACTAGGTAGTTATTTCAGGTATGTATTGTTGACTCAAGTGACTCATGTGATGTTATCGAGACTAGTCAGTGTTTTGTTGAGAGGTAGGAAGTACATGGAAGTTTGTAGCAACGATTGTTACGTAAGCCGTTGCCATCTTGTGCATTGGAAGGGAAAATGTCAAAGCTGTTTTTATTGTTTACTGGACCTTATGTCGTTTCGAAGAGGATAGGAAAGTATGCCTACTTATTGAAAGATCAGGAAAATTGTGTCATAGGTACATATAACATTTACAATCTGAGGAAATATCATAGAAAAGAGCAAGTGCTGCAAGAAGGGCAGACTGCCGTGTGTTTATAATTAGAGTCGTGTCGTGGCTCTAAGGAATTGGTGGAAGTGAGATAAATCACTTGTGTTGCGTGAAACAAGAAGCAATATATTGCGTTCTGTTATTGTAAGGGACTACAAGAACAAATGTAGCATGTAAATCCTGTATGACTGCACAGGACAATCAGAATGTTTATGTAACATTGCAAGAAGAGTGCAGATCAATCAAGGAAAATGAAAAGGGTATAATCATTATGTATGTAATTTGAAGGGTCATATATGGTATATTCAGTGTATTTCCTGTTAAGTTTTAAAGGGAAGATTTGTGATTTCATCATTCATTACATTCTTTATGAAACCATGGGGACGTTTTGTAACGTAATCTTGATTACGGTACAAATTATTATTATTATTATTATTATTGAAATATCAAAGTTATATCGTTTTATTCACCCATTAATATCAAGGGAGGGGCCATACCATATTCACGTCATTACCATAATCATATATAATATTGTCAAGTGCTTAGATTAAGAAACAGGGTTTTTATAGAGGTCTAGGGCTGTTTTATTAGTTAAATTGTAAAGACAGGACGGGCATGGTTGGAAGAAGTTACGGACGGTGAAGCAACATATTGCAAGAAAATGTATTTCTGGAACGAAGCCACGCTGACTGGAGACAAGGGCTTGGAGAAAGATTTCGGCGGAATATATATATGCGCAACGAGAGGAATAGCGGGTTCTGAGTGGAATATTTGAAGTACGCGGGCCTGTATTCCCGCTCGGAGAAGTTTCAGCGTCGCTTGAGGACTGAGAAATGCTTTGCTATAATTGGTCTGATTGGTCGCGGGCAAATTTATGCCGCGAAACATCGGGACCATTCAGAGTGTATAAAAGCCCAGCGCGACTTCAGCACTGGCGATTCTATAGATTCTATTCTGTCATTCACATATTCGATCACGCACTCACTCACTGACTTTGTGAGTCGTAGACTCTGCCAGTCCCTCAGTAAGATGGGACTTAGTGAATTCAATTAGCCTGGTTTGTTCAAATTTGCTTACCATGGTGATCAAACTCAGAACAAGCAGCAACAACAACAACAACGAGAAGAAGAAAACATATGTTTTCAAAGGTCAATAAACGTGTGTTGGCGTAAGATCTCAAATTAGACTGCAAGCAGACCAACGAGATGGACTTTGAACCACAAGGCACCAGGTATGTGGACCGAGTTATTATCAACACAGAAGATCAGCGCTAGCGAGAAGACAGTCAATATTGCCCCGCAATTAGGGAATATTAATGCACATATTGTACACAGCTCGAAACCTCAGATCAAATGTTAATAATTTTGTTGTAAATAAACCAGTATTAGTTAAAATGTCTTGTTCATTGGGAGTTGAATATATAGGATAGTTGGAATGCAAAGAGTATCTCATAGAGCAAGTTTATTGCCCTACGCTCCGATGATAGATCTTGGCTCAAGGAAGGGAGCGGCCGTGGCTAAATAAAATTTTAATGTGTTATCTTTACGATAACTGGCGCCCAGTAAATCTAAATTAATAAAGTGTATGTCGTCTGTCTAGACAGGCCAATGCTAAATAAGAACGATGAGGTGGTTTTAAGGAGTCTTGAGTGTAATATCTGTAGAAACGTTATAAATGATCGCCCAACTTGTAGAGCGATATCCAACGACAAAGGTAGCCGTTACAATACATAAAGATTGTCTGTGCCATGTTTCACAGCACTTGGACGATTAGATCGCCATTAGCCTAAATGTAAATTTAAATATTTGAAATTCGCGTGGTCGCCATGTTGTTTTTGTGTTAATCATGTTTTTGAAAATCACATTACTTATGTGTATTTAACAGGCCTCTATCACCAAAGAAAATTTCAATTTTATTGCAGTAATTGCGAAATATTTTGGGCGGCCACCATGTACGGTCTGGATCGAACCTTACCAAGTTTCATTCGCTGCAGGGAAACAAAAATTATTAAGGGGGCATACACATATGGACAAAAGGTGATATTATATATCTATATTGTACCCATGTGAATAATTTCCATGGAAAACATGCTTCTGCCTCCAACTAGCATCAGTCCTCAGGCGTGTACTGTTCACCCACTGAGCAGTTGCATATTTTTGATCTGAGACTAAAAGGTATCAACTCTACAATAATAAGGCACAACTCTATTCTAAAGACTTTAATTGAGCTCTAAATCATGGCTTCACACAAACAAAAACACAATCCCAACAATAATACACAAACCAATGCAAAACATATTCCTTCAATCCACTATTATTCGCATTTTATCCTCGCAAATCCAAGTGATTATGTATTCATTTACCATGAGATTAACATAAAATTCATTCTCAAGTACGCTGATGCACTGATAAAATACACATACATCTGTACTTACAATCTTACGTCACCTATTGTGACCACTTTAATTTCACAATCTGGTTGTTCATTCTCAACTCATCCTATTTTACATTATGCGTACAATTATGTTCTGTATTTCTCTTCCCACCAAAATGCTCTACCATGCATTAACCAATTTATGGGTTGCACATCATATTTACTTACAACTCCATTGTTACTTGTAATTCTACCCCTTTATGCAGTTCCACTGTATGCCGTCATGAGTTCAATTTCAATGATTCCGTTACCGCTGTGTCGGGTGGGATTTTATGCTACCCTTGCGTGGGCATAGCATATGGCATCTGGTGTCCACCTTCGGAAATAGGTGACAATGTCAGTATAAAAATGCAACTTTCAACATCTCATAAGTTTGTCAAGTATTAAGTTATCAGAATGATCCTTAATTATCAATGTGTTTCAACCCACACAAATTCATTATACAATACAACAATGATTCCTTTATTACAAACAGGGTTTCAAAGACTTTCCACTCTAAACGTCACCCTCCAAGGGTAGTTTACAATCTCTTCCCCCTGGCCCTTCCTGTATACAATGGGTCTGCGCCGGGCTGTAACAAAACACTTGCTACCTCCCTCGCTCTGTCCCTTTTCTTTTATTTCAAAGCAGTAGCACGTGGCTTCAAATACAATAGTGCCGTCTCACTGACCTGTACAACACAGATGATCTAACTGAACTGTATGCAAGACGGGATATGGAATTGTTTAAGCATTTATTCCTATCCTTAGGATATTACTAGATGGCCTCAACAGGTCCATTTACATTCATATGAAGGAACGAGATTCATCAAACACATGTCGAATTGGGATAACTGGCATCTTTTTGTTAAAGAACACGGTCAGGTACACTTCCTGCCGTCTATATTCACTCCCAGGAGCTGAGTTTATTCAATAGCTAGTTCTCGGTCGATATCAGGTGTCATGCTGAGGTGTCCATTGTTATCCTCCCATGCACCAATGGATTCGAACCCGGAACATTTCATAGCAATGCTCAGAGCTAGGGTTTCCTTCACTAAATACGCTCTGGCAAATAATAATATCTCTGTATGCCCTTGGCTATACGAGATTTCACACGTCGATTAGATTACCTGGCTCCCATGACCATTGTGATATGATCCCATCCTTTAATTAGTAAGATAATCTCTATCAATTACTCTATAAGCTTATTCATCAAGCTGCGATCAATTCACTATTGAACCCTTCCAGTTCCTATATTCTTGCATATTTATTTCCTTTATCATAATATACCCTGATATTAAATTCGTTTGCTTAGCCCATCACGTATAATACTACTGCTTAGATACACAAGTATTCCAATTAGCATATATATTTTGCTTACAAACATTCTCCCTGATGTGTATTCATTTATTCTCATTATTATTATTATTATTATTATTATTATTATTATTATTATTACTGACATAAATTTTTCCCTATACCGACACAACGTAACCGTATTTATATAATCAATAACCGAACATCCGTGTTCGTTACGTTAACTTTCTATTTAACTCAATTGCCATTTTTACATTAGTGGTAACGATTTATCCACTCAATGATGTACAAAGACATCTCAACTTGACTGAAATCAACACAACATTAATATCTCGAGGTTCTACCTCCCAAAATTGACTCTTATTGGCATATTCTATAAATTTTGAAATCACTCAACATACAGTGGACTACATTCACTACAAAATCTTGGTTTTGGGTACTCACATCGGTTAATCGGGTGGCTCCGACCAAACATTTTCTCCAGTAATGCCCGCCATCATTTGAAAATTAGCAAGGCATTATCACACTTTTCACACACATTTTACATAATTTTTGCATTACAAAGCACACTGCACTTTGCTTCTCCATGTCGAAGCTTGTCGCTTCCTTTTTCACAAAACACGTTATATCAATTATTACACTGTTAATTTTACATATATTTAAATGACCATCACTAAAATTACACGCTCACTGTGTACATTTCTTAATGGTTGACCTTTCCTTGCAAAATTTCAGAAATGCAGGCGTTGAAGATCTATCCTTCACGACTATCCCGCATCTCGTTCGAAAGTCTCGATTCTCTGCCTAATGATTCCTAGCGGTCCCCAATCTGTCTATCAATTTCTATCCTTAGATAAATTTCCCGATATCGCATAAATATGCTTCCACATCGTCCTGAGCATTAATTACAGTGGTATCCCTGCGAAATTTCATCACTCGCATAACAAAGTTTATACCTGCGCAGTTCGACATCCTATTATATGTCTAACCAATAGCTTATATATTGCGCTCGTCCATTGTACATTGTACTTGTACAATTACCACTTTCAATTGTCCTTCGGCCGAACATACAGTCCCCCTTAATGATCTGCTTATAACAAAACTCTGAACAGTTCCACGTACATTATTATGATACCACATAATATCTCCTCGTCATGAGGTACGATTTGCCTAATCCAACATTTTCTTAACTTGTAGATCACACGGTACATGTTCTGCGTACTCAATAGTAATCACTTGTACTGCCGACTATAAAAGTATGGCACAACTATCCTTATTAATTGTTCTTATTAGTGCCTTACTGCATGGTTAATATGTTGATGAGCACTCAACATACTAAAGTCCGCGCGTCCCCTCCTGGATTCAGGCAGCGTGCGCTCTGCACTAGACTATGGTTCAACTGACCCCGACTGTTCGCTCCACTGACCTTGTATCTGTTTGGAGACAAAAAGTAGGTCTAAAATTTCCTTGGAGCTTCATCTCCTCTCTCCGTACATTTCTGGTCTTGAAATAACGTTTTCCTGGTTCATTTTGCCTCGCTGATCACATATCCGTCTGTGTGCTCGAGTATCGATCGGCCAATTAATTAATATTAATTGCCTTTGCCAGCGCGTCCCCACGCCGCGTCACTGGTTTTTCCCCGAAGACATGGTCAGATTCTGGCGCTGGCCTCATTTCTACGGTGTCAATGCGCGTTACATTAAATCTGCCTCGATTTCAATGTCTGACGGCTTGATAATTAGCCTCCTGGCCATTCATTCACATAGGTGCAATCCTCATGTCTCTGAGTTACTCCATTCACAAGTAATCATTAAATTATTCTGGCATCTTCTCACCCCCCTGGACCTTTCCTTATGTAGCGGGGAATCACTTGCCCATATATTACCGTCCTACCTTGTCTCAGACAGCATAAATAGGCCATAGTGACTGGCATGGCTCCACGAAACCACGCCTCTATTCCAGGCCCATTTACAATCTGTCAAGCGTTCTAACTCTCTGCACTAAGTCCAGAATTGTATGCATCTTACAGCCCAATACTGCCGTATTCTGCTAATATTTTCTACATTATATTAACAAATAATGTCAGAATTTGTTTATATCACAACAGTGATTTAATGTGTACTTCCTTTAGGGGTTTTTACAGCTTAAACTCCCTCAAAAGATCTTGTGTTCGTTTCTTGCTGGTATCTCTAGTCTGTACTCATTTACCACAGAGATCCAGGTTCGACACCAGTCAGCCTAACACCGTTGGGTTCAATATATAAGATGAATGTACAGTAAGCTGAAAATGAGGTCCCGTTGCTTTATGATCACGAGGTTAAGTGCCTGGTTAAACTACATGTTTACACCGTAATAGATCAGTCACCAGAGAAGCACAGGTGTCTACCTCTTGGCGCAGTGGCTAGCATTATTGGCTGTCACTGGGTCCAAGTTCAATTCCTGGCGCTGCCAAGAAATTTAATTCTGGTTTGAGGGCTGGAACGGGATACATTCAGCCTAGTGAGGCAAAAATGAGGTGAATTTGATTCCCACCTCAACCATCATGGAAGTGGTTTTCCGTGGTACTAATAGTTTTTATATAATAAACACACCCAAATACAAGGGATTAAATGATCTCGATGTCCAATCCTAACCTAACCTAACCTAACCCCTCAAATGAAACAACAGAATCACAGGTTATCAGACAAATTTGACACATACTGAAATACACGAGGCTGATGACCACTATGTCGCACCCCCTATCCGATTTTGCCCATTAACGAACTCGACCAAGATTTTATAGGGTGATATTTTATGCATACATTTGAAAGTGATTGGTGGAAAATGTTGGTAGTTATCGTGTCTACAAAAGGATATATATATAAGGTGCTTTCAAAAAGTAACGAGCCGGAGGCATAATTTATTACAGAAATCAGTACCTGTATGTTATAAGTATTGGCCCTGGCTGTTGAGGCACTTGTCCCACTGTGACATGAGGCGGTGAATGGCTGTCTCATAAAATTCTGGGCTGCGATGTGAACCAGTTCCCCACGTACAGCTGGACGTCGGCGTCCGAGGTGAATCGTTGGTCCCGCAGAGCCCTTTTTAGGGGGCCAAACATGGCGTAATTACAGGGAGAGAGGTCTGGACTGTATGAAGGGTGGCCGAGAACCTCCCATTTGAATTTCTGCAGGAGTACCGCGACTGTGTTGGCCGTATGAGGTCGTGCATTGTCGTGGAGCAGAATGACCCCATGGGTGAGATTGCCTGGTCGTTTTGTTTTGATCGCTTGGCGAAGGGTGGTCAAGGTTTGCGAGTAACGCTGGGCATTCACTGTTGTCCCGTGCGGCATGAAGTGTATCAGAAGAGGGGGGGGGGGGGGTCAAAGAAGAACGTCAGCATTACTGGCAGCGTTGGACGATTGATGCATGCTGTCGCTCGCTTTGTATCGTCACGTGACGTGCACGCGTGCCCTCTAGCGACGGGCTGTGACCCTCCACGCTCTGGTCAGAACCACACCTCGTTACACACGCCACGATTAGCCGATGTCGTCACCGATTTGCGCATTCCAGCCTTCGGCTCGTCACTTTTTGAACGCACCTTATAGTATGTTGTTGTTTGAATCTTCAGTCTTTTGACTGGTTTGATGCAGCGCTCCTTGCCTCCCTGTCCTGAGCTAATCGTTTCATCTCTACATAGCTACCACACCCTACATCCGAGGCAATCTGTTTAACATATTCTAACCTTGGTCTACCCCTACAGTTCTTGTCCTCAACCCTTCCTTCCATAACTAAGATTGCTATTCCTGGGTGTCTTAGTATGTGTCTACCAACCTATCTCTTCTCTTCATTAGCAGTCGCCAGAAACATCTCTCCTCTCCCACTAGTCTCAATACCTCTCCGTTTGTACTGAGGTGGTAATCGAACCCGTCTCTTCACACTTTTAAGGTGGTCTGGGTTCGATTCCCAGTATTAATAATGAAAAATGAAAATCCACAGCCTGCTTCCAGTCTCCGACCGGGTCAGGAATGGAATGAATGAAGCCCCCATCTAGCGGCGAGGATATGGAAATGTGCCGGCTGCCGAAGCCTGTCGCACTCCTCTGGGGCAATAATTAAATGAATGACAGATGAAATGAAATGATAGTGAAGAGTGTTGCTGGAATGAAATTGTGACAGGGAAAACCGGAGTACCCGGAGAAAAACCCGTCTGCCTCCGTTTTGTCCAGCACAGATCTCACATGGAGTGACCGGGATTTGAACCACGGACCCAGCGGTGAGAGGCCGGCGTGCTGCCGCCTAAGCCACGGAGGCTCAGTATTAATAATAATAATAATAATTATTATTATTATTATTATTATATCGTATGGCCTCGCGTGCCGGGTGCAAGCTTTGACGAATTGCATGTCGAATTTCGTTGTTCCTTGAAGCACTATGAAAGTCAAGGAGGTTAGATATCTATGCTCCTTTACACTACGAGTATAGCGCTTTCTAGTAGAAAAATGGGGAACTTTGTGTTGGCGGAAAATCCCGAGATAAATTTCGCCATTATGAACACGGCCTACTGAATTCAAATGGGTTATTTGACATGCCAACATCGTATGACATGCGTGTCGTAATTTTTGCCACCTTTCAAAAATCACTTACCACTGCCAGGATCGAACCTGCAAGCTTGGGATTGGTAGACCGACACGATAACCACTCACCCACCATGGCAAGCGTAGCCCCTTGTACTTGGGTGTATTACCCTTTCACGAATTGATTGCCGGCGGGTAAAATGGGAACTATTCTCTGATTACTTGTGTCATACGTCACTCTGCTTCGTTAACAGGTACAGTTGCGTGTGTAGGATATGACTCAGATACAGTAGCTGTCCGTGGTGACATGACGCTTATCTGAGCTTCTAAGACAGGTAGCGCACCCAATACTGCTTGACTTATGTGCGGACTGCACTGTGTCATCACTGTGTCCTTCTCCTTACCCCGCGGGGCTCCTGCAACAATAATCAACAATCGGTGGCGCAGCCGGGCTCAGCGGCAATCAAATGTTAAACGGGTAATATATGTGTGGAATTTGTCTGATATCGTAGGTTATTGTGATGGTTGTATTAATATTAGTGTGTTCATTTGTCATTCAGATGAGTATTGGGAAGAAGGCGGCCGTGGCCATAAGTTAGGAACCATCCCTGCACTCGCCTGGAGTAGAGGTGGGAAACCACGGAAAAAACATCTCCAAGATGGTTGAGGTGGGAATCGAACCCACCTCTTCTCACGTTTAAGGTGAACCAGGTTCGATTCCTGGTCGATGCATCTGAGATTTTCAAAGTGAAATGCCATGTCCTGTGGTTCGGATTCCACGTAAAACCGTGGTCCCATGGTTCTTGATTGCGACATTAACGGTCACGTTAAACTGCAAGCTTCCTTTTTTCTTCTCACGTTTGCCTCACGAGGTTGAGTGTACCCCTTTCCAGCCCTCAGACCAGAATTAAATTTCTTAGCAGAGCCGGGAATCGAACCCACGCCTCCGCGGTAACAGCCAAGAGTGCTAGCCACTACATAACAAGGCGGACAAATACACACAATAGTACGGCCACCATAATGATAGAGGTTATCAGACCGATTCCACACACCCAAGTTAACGGGGATGCATGAACACGATGTACAGGTCCTAAATGAACCTTCGTTCTTTCTTTCGTCATAATTCGGGAAGTAAGTGGTGTGGTATAAGAACAATACTTTCGTGGGAAAGCTGTGAAGACATGTTATGTATGGTATTTCATGCCTGGAGTGAATATCGACGTTGTGAAAAGTATTTACCAGAAGTAATTAAAGAGGTATTAAAAGACATGAAGTACATAACATTCGCGGAAATATAGGAAGTATTAATGAAGCCCTAGGAAGGGAAGTTCCAACGTCATTAATTATAGGTTTACTATTTCAACACGCCATAAAATATCTTCAGGCAAAGCTTATCGAGGACAAAGGAAGAAGTACCCCCATAATGGAAAAAGGAAGGATGATTGTAGTTTTACGTGACCGTTAATCGCGAGATCATAAGCCTCGGGACCTCCTTTTTACGTGGATTCCGAATCACAGGACATGGCATTTCACTTTGAAAATCTCACATTCATTGACCGGGAAACCCCCATAATGGGCTGACCCCATGTGTGTCCTGTATTAATTCCAATAATTGCTCTCTTTTTTTCTTTCCTGTCTATCTACCTTGGTCAACACTCTTGATCTCATCCAAATGCGACGCTATAGGTAGAGCCCTGCGCGGATAAACAAAACGTTATCCGCATCCGCCCCGCATCCGCACGACTGTTATCCGCATCCGCCCTGCATCCGCACGGCTGTTATCCGCATCCGCCCAGCATCCGCACGACTGTTATTCGCATCCGCCCCGCATCCGTACGGCTGTCATCCGCATCCGCCCAGCATCCGCACGGCTGTTATCCGCATCCGCCCAGCATCCGCACGACTGTTATTCGCATCCGCCCCGCATCCGCACGACTGTTATTCGCATCCGCCCAGCATCCGCACGGCTGTTATCCGCATCCGCCCCGCATCCGCACGACTGTTATTCGCATCCGCCCCGCATCCGCACGACTGTTATCCGCATCCGCCCCGCATCCGCACGACTGTTATCCGCATCCGCCCAGCATCCGCACGGCTGTTATCCGCATCCGCCCAGCATCCGCACGACTGTTATTCGCATCCGCCCCGCATCCGTACGGCTGTCATCCGCATCCGCCCCGCATCCGCACGACTGTTATTCGCATCCGCCCCGCATCCGCACGACTGTTATCCGCATCCGCCCAGCATCCGCACGACTGTTATTCGCATCCGCCCAGCATCCGCACGACTGTTATCCGCATCCGCCCAGCATCCGCACGACTGTTATTCGCATCCGCCCCGCATCCGTACGGCTGTCATCCGCATCCGCCCCGCATCCGCACGACTGTTATTCGCATCCGCACGTTTGTTATCCGAATCTACTGGCATTACAATGATATTTTCAATTAGATAAAATATTAAAGCAACACATTAACATTTGAGGAGAAAGTCGTTTCCTTAGGCTTTGTACGGTACGTCAAGTTCTATGTTAAAATTGAATGTTACACAGCCAGAATTGCAACCCTTTTCTTTTCGTAGTGTTCATTGTGCTTAATGGCATAATTTAAATTAGATTGGCTTAAATCATCATCTTACATTTGTCATGAAAAAAAAATTAACGGAAAAATATGATCTGTCATAAACATCCGGGTCCTAGTAATGATATTCAACAAGTTCGGATTGCATTCTAAAAACTATCCGCAAATTTACCCTAAACATTATCCGCAGTTTATCCGCTATCCGCACAGACATGCAAACTATATCCGCATGGCGAAATTTTTTGCGGATATCCGCGGGTTTATCCGCGGGTATCCGCATCCGCGCAGGGCTTTAGCTATAGGGCAGGGGTTCCCAACCAGTGGTAAGCATACCACTGGTGGTACGCGTGGGTGATACGAGCGATAGGCTAGTAAGGGCCTCTGTGTGCGTGACCACACAAATTTTACTCTGCTGCCCGTCTGTCGAGCTTTTTTTTCTCAGATTGTACTAATTATATGTTTTTAGACCCATGAGGAATAAATAAATCTGTAATTTGCAATAATCGTTTTATTAGCCTACTTTCGATTTTTGCAAAAAATGAAAGTAGACTTATGAGATCAACACAGGGCGAAAAAAGTGTGTCTGTGTGTGTGTGTGTGTGTGTGTGTGTGTGTGTATGTGTGTGTGTGAGTATGTGTGTGTATGTGTGTGTCTGTGTGTGTGTGTGTGTGTCTGTGTGTGTGTGTGTGTGTGTGTGTGAGTGTGTGTACTCTGAATGTCTGTCCCCCCCCCCCCCCTATCAATTCGAACACGGTGAATGCGAATTGAACGAAATTCGGTACAAAGGTAGCACTAGCAAAGGACACCTCAGTGTCATGTTTTATATCGCCGCCATCTTGACGGAAACGTAATGGCGGCCACACAAATGTTCAAAGATTAAATCAAATTACGACTAACCTAATCATCCGATCTCTACCAAATTTTGCAACAACATACCTTTTTGGGGGGAGCATCCTTTGACCAAACTAATAGGTCACCAGCGTAATAGTTTGCGGATGGCGGCCATCTTTGTATGAAAATCGATTCCCCCTATTAATTCGAACACGGTGCAACCGAATGGAACGAAATTTGGTACAGAGGTAGTACTAACAAAAGGCATCTCAGTGTCATGTTTTATATCGCCGCCATCTTGACGAAAACGTAATGGCGGCCACACAAATGTTCAAAGCTTAAATCAAATTAAGATTGACCTAATCATCCGATCTCTACCAAATTTTGCAACTACATACCTTTATGGAGGGAGCATCCTTTGACCAATCTAATAGGCCATTAGCCTAATAGTTTGCGGATGGCGGCCATCTTTATGTCAAAATTGATTCCCCCTATTAATTCGAACACGGTGGAACCGAATGAACGAAATTTGGTACAGAGGTAGCACTAGCAAAGGGCACCTCAGTGTCATGTTTTATATCGCCGCCATCTTGACGGAAACGTAATGGCGGCCACACAAATGTTCAAAGCTTAAATCAAATTACGATTAGCCTAATCATCCGATCTCTAGCAAATTTAGCAACAACATACCTTTATGGAGGGAGCATCCTTTGACCAATCTAATAGGTTATTAGCCTAATAGTTTGCGGATGGCGGCCATCTTTATGTCAAAATTGATTCCCCCTATTAATTCGAACACGGTGGAACCGAATGAACGAAATTTGGTACAGAGGTAGCACTAGCAAAGGGCACCTCAGTGTCATGATTTATATTGCCGCCATATTGACAGAAACGTAATGGCGGCCACACGAATATTCAAAGCTTAAATCAAATTACGATTGACCTAATCATCCGATCTCTACCAAATTTTGCAACTACATACCTTTATGGAGGGAGCATCCTTTGACCTATCTAATAGGTCATTCGCCTAATAGTTTGCGGATGGCGACCATCTTTGTGTCAAAATCGATTCCCCCTATTAATTCAAACACGGTGAAACTGAATGGAACGAAGTTTGGTACAGAGATAGCACTAGCAAAGGGCATCTCAGTGTCATGATTTATATCGACGCCATATTGACAGAAACATAATGGCGGCCACACAAATGTTTAAAGCTTAAATCAAATTACGACTAACATAACCATCCGACCTCTACCAAACTTTGCAACAACATACCTTTATGGAGGGAGCATCCTTTGACCAATCTAATAGGCCATTAGCCTAATAGTTTGCGGATGGCGGCCATCTTTATGTCAAAATTGATCCCCCCTATTAATTCGAACACGGTGGAACCGAATGAACGAAATTTGGTACAGAGGTAGCACTAGCAAAGGGCACCTCAGTGTCATGTTTTATATCGCCGCCATCTTGACGGAAACGTAATGGCGGCCACACAAATGTTCAAAGCTTAAATCAAATTACGATTAGCCTAATCATCCGATCTCTGGCAAATTTAGCAACAACATACCTTTATGGAGGGAGCATCCTTTGACCAAACTAATAGGTCATCAGCCTAATATTTTGCGGATGGCGGCCATCTTTGTGTGAAAATCGATTCCCCTTATCAATTCGAACACGGTGAAACCGAATGGAACGAAATTTGGTACAGAGGTAGCACTAGCAAAGGGCACCTCAGTGTCATGTTTTATATCACCGCTATCTTGACGGAAACGTAATCGCGGCCACCCAAATGTTAAAAGCTAAAATGTAATTACGACCAACCTAATAATCTAGTCTCTACCAAATTTTGCAACACCATATCTTTATGTGGGAAACATATTCAGACCAAACTGCAAGAACATCAGCCCAATAGTTTGCAGATGGTGGCCAAGTATGTGTGCAAATCGATTCCCCCTATCAATTCAAACGCGCTGAAACCGAATTGAACGAAATTTGGTACAGAGGTAGCACTAGCAAAGGGCACCTCATATTCATGTTTAATATCCCTATAGCACGTTGTATTTCAACAAGCTACTACAACCATTATTCAATCATACTCCTTGAAAAGGACAAAGAGTTATAACAATACTCATGCATTTAGGAGAAAGTAGGCTATATGTTCATTACTGAACATCTTGTTTCTTCCTTTATTATATAAACTAGCAACCCGCCCCAGCTTCGCCCGGGAAGAGTTATGAACGCATTACGTGATAAGCGCTTTTTAGCCTATTTACAATTTTGAAAAAATAGGCTTATAAGATCACCTTTTGTCCGTGTGTGTTGTGCGTGTGTGTGTGATGAGTGTGGGTGTGTGTGTCCCCCCTAATAACTTATAAACGGCTGGAGCGATTTCAATGAAACTCGGTAAGTTCATAACACTATTCCGGACGACCCGACCGTGCACTTCAAATTTTCTTACGTCTTACCAATCCAACATGGCGGCTGTGCGAAATATTTCACCAGCATTCAATATCTCCGAAACTATTCCCGATATCACCCTGGATTTTTTTACGGTGATAAAGGGATCTACTAGAAGTTCACCTATGTGACTTTTGAAAACCTGGTAACTACAAAACCAACATGGTGGCCACGCTAATTTGCGACTTTTAAATAGACGTTTCTCGCGATTTAACCAACGAAACGCAATAAAACTTGGTACAGTATATGTTTATACACATTGTAATGCACCGACATCTAACTTGATTCAATTATTTAATTAACCACAAGATGGCGGATGTGTGAAATATTTCACCGCCATTCTATATCTCTGAAACTATTAGCGGTATCACCCTGAAATGTTGTACGGAAGTTCATCTATAAGACTTTCAAAAACCGGTTAACTGCAATACGAACATGGCGGCAAAGCGAATTTGAAAATTTTAAATAGACCTTTCTCGCGAATTAATGTTCCAACTGCAATGAAACCTGGTACAGGAAATGTTTATACACATTGTAATACACTGGTATCTAATTTAGTTCAATTGTTTACATAACCTCAAGATGGCGGCTTTGCGAATTTTAAAATTAAGTTTTTATTTCTTGTGTCGTATTCATGAGGTCGATGTGAAAGTTTGAATAATGAACCTACGCAATAATTTGCCTTTAATGGTACTATCGCCTGCAAAAATAACGGGCCGTCTTGCCGTGCGAGAGTTGAGTTGAGTTGGCATCACTAGGGGCGTTCTCGGGCGGGGAATGCTGAGAGCCGTGATTGGGCACCTGTCGTTGTTGGCAAAGGGGGAGAGGAGGGGTGCGCCAACCTTGATTTTCTTTAGTTTCGCGCTTGGAAAACTGTTACAGATGAGACGGTGTTAATAAATCTAAATTGAAATGCCAGGTAACCCATTAATTGTTAAGTCTCGTTAGAAAGGCACTGTTGAGTTTTACTGTGTGTGATTTTTTTTTGAGAATCGAGTTTTCACAGTTAGGGACTAAACGAATTTTAATAAGAAGAAAAAGAGGGAAATCGCAAACGTCCTAAACTAGTTATATTTTTAAGCATTTTTCTTAATAAGAAATAAGTTTTGAAAAGAAAAAGACAAACTAAAGAGCATAAAAACCTTAGTAATTTTAAAAGCACTCACGTTAACAGGAGGTTTGTTACATCAAATAACAGAACTTGAAGCGATGCTTGGGTAGCAGAGAATCTTTAAAAATGATTCAACATACCGTAAGCTTCTGATTCGTTTATCATGGATAAAATCAGAGGAGGCAATTGTTAGCAGCGAAATGTTTTTTATTATTCAACATCAATAAAATATTAAGCAACAGAAAAAAAACAGCTCATTAACTTTATTCCCACTTCAGTTTTTATAATATTAATAATGACAAATTCCAACCTAAAACAACCGAAACCACAGCCTCACTCTCATTTCTTGTTGTCTTAAACTAAGACACTTTCTTTGTCGCTTCATAAGATGCATTTTAGTGTCTTAAATTAAATATCTCAAAAGTAAGACAGAATTTCAATATGTGTCTGAAATCATTTTTATCAAGACACTAAAAGCATCTTGTGCGAAGCGACAAAGAAAGTGTCTTAATTTAGCCACCAAGAAATGACAGTGCTTTGTAGAAAATAGACGTCTATTCGTCTTATAGACGTCAAAGTTGTACATTTTCAGCAAAAATTTATTATTTCAACCATGTTTGAAATAATAAATATTTAATAGCCTAGGTTATAAGGCAACCTAGTTTATTTTAACCTTCGAAACATCTGAGCTTCAGATAACTCGACCCTGCAAAATGGCATTGGATTAGGCTTATGAAGCGGGTTATGACACGTCATTCTGCGATGTGAAGACTTTTGAATAAGCTAAAAGTTTACTTCATGTTGTCATATAGCCTAACCGAGGCTAAGTTAAGTTATTTTCTGAAAATTTGAAAAAATACTGCTACTTTGTCAGAATCGTAAAAATAGCCGTCTCTTAGACGTTTATTTTAATAGGAAATTTAGTAACAAAACATAACACTGGTCATACCAGGCAATCACAGATTAAACTTATGTCAGTCAACATTTATTTTTAATGAGTAATTACTTCAACCAAAAATGTCAGTCAAATTTAAACTTCAAGCTCTTCTTCAATGAGTAAATAATTTCAACCAAAAATGTCAGTCAAATTTAAACTTAAAGCGTTTTTTCAATATAGTAAATAATTTCAACCGAAAATGTCAGTCAAATTTAAACTTAAAGCGTTTTTTCAAAGAGTGAAATATTTCAACCAAAAATGTCAGTCAAATTTTAACTTAAAGCGTTTTTTTTCAATGAGTAAATAATTTCAACCAAAAATGTCAGTCAAATTTAAACTTAAAGCGTTTTTACAATGAGCAAATAATTTCAACCGAAAATGTCAGTGAAATTTAAACTTAAAGCGATTTTTCAATGAGTGAATTATTTCAACCAAAAATGTCAGTCAAATTTAAACTTAAAGCGTTTGTTCAATGAGTGAATTATTTCAACCAAAAATGTCAGTCAAATTTAAAATTAAAGCGTTTTTTTTTTCAATGAGTAAATAATATCAACCGAAAATGTCAGTCAAATTTAAACTTAACACAAGTTCGCTCTCGTGTTACTGAGCCCATGTCAGCCTCTTGCCATTAACAGGTGAATCCACACTCCCCCACCCTCTCCCCCCTTACCTACAAGGACAGCTGCCCAATCACGGCTCCCAGCCTTCCCCTCCCGACAACACACCAAGTGATAGCAACCTGCTGGCACGAAAACTCAACTCCCGCTCGGCAAGACGACCCGTTATTTTTGCAGGCGATAGTACATGACACTATGGCCTATACATTTAACAATCCAATATGGCGACCATCTGAAATATTTAGACGACTCTGATTATCTACGAATCTATTATAGCAATCAAACTGATTTTTTTATGTTCATAGGGGCTATGAACTTAAGTTCACCTATAGGACTTTAAATAACACAAATAACACAAATCCAACCGGGCGGCGACGCGAATTATAAATATTCACATGGACGTTTCTCGCAATTTAACCATCCGAGTGCAGTGAAACTTGGTACAGTAAATCCTTATACGAATGTTAATCCACTGACATCTAATTCATTTCAATTGTTTCCATAACCACAAGATGGCAGCTGTGCGAAATTTTAAAATCTCCTTGTTACTTCTTGTGTCCTAATCATGCGATTAAAGTTTGAATGCTACACGTACACAATAATCTTCATGTAACAGTACATAACTCTAGGACCTACATATATAAAATCCATCATGGCGACCATCCGAAATATATAGTCGGTTCTCAATATCTACGATCTATTACAGCAATCAAACTGACATTTTGTATGCAGATATAGGCAATTAACATAAGTAGGATATATGAAAATAGGCTGTATAGTTCTTCACGGAACTACTTCTTTTTCTATGTCATGAACTATGACCTATATCCGTTTTACGTCTCGGCATGATGGGTTAAAATCACTGACTGGACTATTAATTATATTATCATGGAGATGCTTGTGCAACGAATTCTTGCAAACGTAATTTTAGAATGGCGAGGTGCATGAAACACAAATCCCACTTCCGTCCAATCTTAACTTGACTGTGTATTTTGCGGAACGAAAAGTTCACAGGCGAAATGAAGAAAAGCCGAGTTGCACTTCCAGGGAAACTCCAAACACAAACACACTTTCTCTGAAGTCTTAACTCAACACGACTCGACAGTTAGCTGCTGGCTGTATCTGGGGTAATAGGCTCGCCCGCTAGCTAGGCTATAACTGGGGTGATAGGTTCGCCTCAGTAATTGAATGGAGTTTGTTGGAAGAAATGAAAACGTAAAAACACTTATAGTGGGCAATGTATTGAAGATAGAGATATGCTCTCGTGGACTTTCTTGTAGAACTCTTCATGCTGAACGATTCTTACACTCATAGTATATAGATACTTTAAACAGTTTGCCCCGCGTAAGCTTAAAAAGCGCACGGACACCAGTTTTTTTCCGACTTTTTCATTGAAATCGTTACTGCTTGGCTTCCTTTGATCATAAATAAATAATTTTCTACAGAGACCTTCCTCGAGATAATCCTTTACAGAATGGTGAGAACCGCATCAAAATCCATGCAGCGGTTCTGGAGATTACCCGTGACACCCAAGAACCGGGGACTTAGTTTTATACTAAGAAATGCTATCAACATACATAGGCCTATATTCGGTGGCGTAGTCGGTAGCATGCTAAACTGCTATGCCCAAGATAGCGGGTTCACACCCGGCCAAAGTCGTCGGATTTTTTAAGAGCGTTAAAAATCCTTCAGTATGCCTTCCTTCGGAGGGGAAGTAAAGCCGGCGGTCCCATGTCATAGATTTATGGCATGTAAAAGATCCTTTCACAGACTAAACTTGTGCAAAGCAAAATTGTTAGGTTAGATTTCGTCAGAACGCTCTATCAAAGTTCCAACGTTCACCACTAGGTATCATTGATATCTGGTGGCGAAAGTTGGAACTACTTGAAATTGAACGGAACTTGTAGCTCACCCTTCTGGGTGTCCGCTGGAAGCAGCTACAGACTCAGGTGAGCCGAACATGTCCTCGGACACTCCCGGCACTAAAAGCCATACGATAAATAATAATAATAAAAATAATAATAATAATAATAATAAATAATAATCTCTGTATAGTTAAACGTTTAAATTCTACGCCAAATCAATACATAAACAAATATATATTTTATATATTAGTACATGTTTCGACCCACAGTGGGGTCATCCTCAGCCTAGAAAGAAAATATTTCAATGAGCTGAAACGAAACATGTGTATATGATCTTTGTGAAAGCCTAAGTGATTTGGTATTTCATTTCAACATATGAAAATTAAAATGAGACAAAAATACAGACTTGCTAAGACTCGTAAGATTGGGAAAATATAAGTGAATGTAGTGTAAACGTATTTGAATGCTTAATGTTTGTCTTGTATATATTTATTTAATAATAAGATTTGCTGTGACTAGTTTTATAAATCGATGAAAAATGTTGATATTGGTAATATTGTATCTTTAATTGTCAGTTAATTCAGTTCTTTAAATTGGATTGATGTTATGAATGGTGATCACCACTACATTCACTTATATTTTCCCAATCTTTCGAGTCTTAGCAAGTCTGTATTTTTGTCTCATTTTAATTTTCATATGTTGAAATGAAATACCAAATCACTTAGGCTTTCACAAAGATCATATACACATGTTTCGTTTCAGCTCATTGAAATATTTTCTTTCTAGGCTGATGATGACCCCACTGTGGGTCGAAACATGTACTAATATATAAAATATATATTTGTTTATGTATTGATTTGGCGTATAATTTAAACGTTTAATTCTAACATCAATACGGATATTTAAAACATTTGTTTCCAATGGCAAATGTATTTGCATTCTATCTCTGTATAGGCCTATTTCTTTTTAAATAAAAATTAGCAAGAAGGAAATGCCAAATATCTACATATATTTATTGTTGTCTTGATGAAGGGTTTAAAAGAACACAAAATACAAGTGCATTAATAATTAAATATGAATTTTTCTCAGTAATTTAATTAAAATAAAACAAGCCATTCGGCACTTTCCGACAGTAAATATAATGTTTCTAAAAAAATATAGGGCTGTGGTACACCAAAATGTCTACAAATTTCAAGTGGTACGCAGTTGCTAAAAGGTTGGGAACCCCTGCTTTAAGGTATTCAAGGCCTAGTATTCGTCGTAATCTTCTGGTTCCTATTCGTTCGGAATGTTGTGAACCATCTTGAATGTGCAGTTCCCGTCACTTGCAGCTCGGAATAATTCAGTGGGCGTGTTGGAGGTCCAGGCTGTGAGATTTTTAAACCGGGATATTCTTCTTCGCCCTACACTTCTCTTCCCTGGTAATTTTCCTTGAAGAGTAGACTGCAGTAGATGGTACTTGTCGGTATTCCTCATGATGTGTCCTAGGTATTGAATTTCTTTTATTTTCACGGTGGTTAAAGACTCTCATACACCGGAGCGATGGCGGTGGCGGTCAAATACTTCCTGCAGAATTAAATAGAAGCTTTCAGACAGGCAGTGATCACGCGGGCAGCGTTCAGGACAGTGCAGCGTTCGCTATCAGATACACCTTGTCGAGTTTGACCGCTGCACGCGTCACTATGTGGTTGGCATAACAATGAGTGCGACAACGGGGCAACTTATTGAAGAAGTGAAATTGCATAACATACTGTATTATTTGATTTGTCGCATCCTGACTATAAACATATAGTCCAGTAGATCATCAAAGCATTCCATTCGTATCCGAAAGTAAATGTAGGTTCGTTCATCATGTTGTTGCAGTTGCCAATATAAAGTGTGAAAATGCTCACGAAGCAGATTCAGGTAGTGAATCCACGTTCTCTTAAGTTGTTTTTTTAAATTCTGAAAAATATATTATTTAATTAATACCGGGTCATCATTTTATTTCCCGCATGTACGCGCCGCTAGGCCGGTGAAGGTGGCCTTGGCGTTCTCCCCGCAATGAACACGTGCACTGCGATCGGCAATGTTGCAACAAGCTGTCAGTATCTCCGGCGTATTCAAGCTTGTGAAGTGCTAGTTGATTTGACCTAACATACAGTGCAGTCTCGGGGCAATTTTACAGTTTATGTGTTGCCTTAAAGTGATGTTTCTATACAAGAACGTGTATTCATTGTGCTTTCTTATGCGAAGTATACTTCTGTTAGAGAGTGCCGTTTTCGATTCATATGCAAACAATCCTCACAAGTGAGGAGTTAAAAGAAAATATTCGCCAACGAACGTCACCCAGGAAGAAATTCGCCGTGTGTCTAGAAACTTGTTTACGAGGTGCCAGGCATGCTTGCGAGATGACGGACAACACTTTGAACATTTCTTGTAAAACCAGGTAAGTTTGTAGATAATTATTTTCACTAGAAATTGCTATTAAATGACTGTATGTTGACGCGAAGTAGTGGGGAGAAGTCGCGCACTTTTTACCGGTCAGCGCGAGAGCTTGCCGCGCCGTGATCGGTAACGGATGCGAGACTTAAATTGATGACCCTGTATATATTATATGTGATTATTCGTAAATACTTCTCACATTTCTCTAAAATTGTACACAATGAAAGGAATAATTACCTTGCTCACTGCTGCTTCTCATCATCAACTACCGCTGCCAAGAGTAACGCTTCTTCCTCCAGTTGAGATAACCGATGCATCCTTGACGTACACGATTTTCCAAACTGATCACTACCACCGTGCGTCCGGGTTTGAAAAGACCTGATCGCCATCATGTACGCCACCACTATCTCACCCACCATCGCCACCGCCACCGCGATCGCTCCGGTGTGTGGGAGCCTTAATACTTCCTTTTTTCCCCTCATTTTTTGGAGAACCTCAACATTTGTGACTTGGTTTGTCCATGGTATCTGCAATATCCTTCTGTACAGCCATATTTCAAAGGTCTCTAATCGTTTACATAAAGACTCTCAGAGTCCATGTCTCAGTACCGTAAAAGAGAGTAGAGAACACATAACAACGCAAAAGCCTAATATTCGTAGTCCTTGTTATCCCATGGTGTTTGAACAAATTACGCATCTTATTGAATATTGTCCTGGCTTTTCCAATTCGGGACCTTACCTAATCAGAAGGTGCCAAAGGTATATATACTTATACACATGTTCAATGGGATTCTGGTCTATATTAAATTTGCCTGGAGAGACTTTATTTTTACAAATTACCATCATTCAAGGTCTACAGGACTAGGAAACTGAGAATGGGGTTGGGAGCCAGGTATAAGGACCACTCGCACGCGCACACACACACACGTAAGCGCAGGGGATTAGGACCAGCCGTATTTACGGCCTGTGAGTCACCTATTGTACTTGGCCAATCAAATCCTAATGTTTTTTTTCAATTTGTTATCCTATCGTAAAGTGATTTGTTATTTGTTATCATCATATATATTATTTCAGTAGTATAGATCCCTCCTGCGGCGCTCGCAAGCAACAGACCGTGAAAAATGAGCATTCAAATGAAAGAGAATATACATTACCAGTGAAGCATTGCACTCTAATTTCATAAATATCTATAATTTCTTTAAAAAAATGACTTTTATAAAACTGTACGAAGTGTGCGATTTGCAGATACTGTTGCTTCAGGAAGATACGCTCCATAATTGCTGTCCACTTCACATTTTGGCCGCTTTGACGCCTGTTTCATGTCATTTTAATATTCTAAGGTCTTTCCTTTATCATTTTGCAAGGATTTCAGAAACAGTAATTTAAGGGGGGCACATTCAGGTCAAGGAGCCACAACAATAACGATTTTAATATTATATCTGTGCCTGCCACAAATCTTGTACAACAATGATATACATATCCAAGGAAACACACACACCTTGCTATTAGAAGCAAAGTTAAACATTTTCAAAATTCAAATGATCATTATTTTTATCTTTTTTTTTTTTTTTTTTTCAAAATTGGTTCTTGTTTTGTGCTGACCTTCACCGTTTCCCTGATATCTCCCGTGTTTACAGGGATTTTTGGAATTTTCTTTTTTTTAATGTGGGTGTTAAACCTTCTGCAACAAAATGAATCTCACTCAAAACCGTTGTGACTTTAATTAGTCTTTTTATGAAACTTTAACATTTTTTTTAGTTTGCTCTGAATAAAAATGGAAATAATGACGCTTAATTAATTAATTAATTAATTATGTGAAAATATGCGAGATTCATTTTGTAGCAGAAGGTTTAACACCCACATTAAAAAAAGAAAACTCAAAAAATCCCTATAAACACGGGAGATATCAGGGAAACGGTGAAGGTCAGCACAAAACAAGAACCAATTTTGAAAAAATTGATAAAAATAATTATCATTTGAATTTTGAAAATGTTTAACTTTGCTTCTAATAGCAAGGTGTGTGTGTTTCCTTGGATATGTACAAGATTTGTGGCAGGCACAGTTATCATTCATTTAAAATAGTTATTGTTGTGGCTCCTTGAGCTGTATGTGCCCCCTTAAAGGAATGAATACTCAAATCGTATAATTTCATAAATATCGAATAACCGGTGAGTGTTACGGCTAAGCTGTCAATCAAGGACTCAGCACACAAATGACATTAGCAGTGTCGAATTGCATTCTAATTTCATAAATATCAATTTTTGAAAGACGTGTGCGATTTGCAAATACTGATGCTGTCTGAAAATACGCGACATCATTGCTGTTCAGTTCGCATTTTGGCCCTAGGGACGCCTGAAACGTCAATAGTGTTCTATAATCAGTTGGTTCAAATAAAAACATAACAACCTCTCTCCGTAAGTCTCTTATAATAAACCTATTGGGGAAAGTGTGGCTTATGAGTAGGGCTAGGATTTTTAGGTTCTAAACATCAGGAAAATATTTATTTTTTATGTATTAAAAATACCTGAAATATGTGACAAAAAAGTAAAAATATTTAATTATAATTTAGTTTATTAATGTGAATATAAACAATATACAGTACTCACGAATGCAATTTATGCTATGTCTCACCGACTGCCGAAGCATTACAATACACAACGAGATACAACTTCAGTTTGTCCATCACAAATGACCGACGATTATCGCGAAACACTTATTCTGATGCGCGAAACTGCGGCAATATGTTTCTTGCCCTTTGGTGTTGTGTAACTTGAGGTCGCTGTTCAGCCTTGATTGATTTCCCACATGGTTGGCGGAACAGAACGCCCCCTTCAGAAGTAAATTATCTTTAAATTCTGCAACAGACGATAACTAGTAGTTGTTTTTACTTTAGGCATCGTAGAACTGCCTTACACTTCACAGTGCCAGAAACGAACTGCATGCGAGTGACACTGGTTCCAGGTATCTAGGGGAGGGGGAAGTCTAGCACGTGGTGCAATATGGCTATGGGCAAGTAAATCCCCAGCTTCCACAGTGAGTGGCACGGGGCGACAAGTTAAGAATAACACAGTTGCAAGCTGACATACGCTCTGCATGAATATTAGAGAGTTATAAGGTTATTCCCCGTTGAAGTAACACAGGACAAAAATGCAATAAACTGAAAGAACTAGCTAGCATACTGATTTTAAAATATGAATATTATGTATTTGTATGTGCTAATAAGTGAAAAGCGGGAATTTATGTATTTATAGACAAAATGCTTAAAATATGTAATTAAATTAAAAAAATATCTATTTACCTGAAAATCCGAGCCCTACTTATGAGCATGCGAGATTTCTCGCACGGGTCCGCTTGTTGTTGCTTATTTTAGAAACTGCGACATCATAGTCATATAGCCCGGTGTACAAGGGTTTGTGCGTGTTTGTGAGTGGAATTTGTGTGATAATCTGTGTTATTGTGGTAGCTGTACTAGTGTGTGTACTATTTAGTGAAATAGCCAACTACACCAATAACAATGCAGCTTCCAAGCTGGAGAAATCTGGGGATTAAATATGACCTCAAAATATATGCGGGAAAGGGGTAATGTGTGTTAATAAGGAAAATTATTAACATAGTATAACGTACAATACACCAAGTTGTATTTCAACAAGCTACTACAACGAACATTCAATTATAGTCTAGTCCTTGATAAGGACAAAGAGTTATAACCATACCCACACATTTAGGAGAAAGTAGGCTATATGTTCTTTGCTGAACATCTTGTTATACTTTAATTTTTAGTGTTTTGATTTTTTTTAAGAATATCCAGCACCTTAGGCCAAGAGAGACTCATATGATATTTTATTTTTAGAAATATTAGCACGTCCACGTGAAAATATTTTGAAATAAGATTGAAAGATCTTTAATAAAGGGGTACCGGGTGAGTTAGCCGTGGTCGTTACGGCATGACTGCTGGCAGTCGCTCACATCCGGGAGGCGAGGAGGTTCGAATCCCCCCGCCGGCAACCTTGAAGATGGTCGTCTGAGGTTTCCCATCTTCCTTCCAGGCAAATGCCGGGGTTGCTCCCTAACTATAGGCCACAGCCGCTACCTTCCAACTCCTCGTCCTTACATCCCAACTTTCCTCCCCAACGGTATATGTAGCTCACCCATTGGGTGTCCGTCTCGAAGCAGCTACAAAACTGGAGAGCCGAACATGTCCTCGGACACTCCCGGCACTAAAAGCCATATGCTAAAAAAAGGGGGGGGGGGAATTCGATTAGTTTTGAAAATTTCACTTCTTATGATATAACGCTGTTCTAAATTATGCTATTAGCCACACCTTTCATGATCCATATTTTACTAACAGCAATATAACACTGCGTAGAAAATTAGCCCAGTGGCTATTTTGACTTTAGATAATGGGGACCTTAATGGGCAACAAGTGATGTGAGGAAAACAAGCACAAAAACCAATGTCTTCTCATACAGCTGAGGGCAAGATATGTGTATCCTGAGTCAAGGGAATTATAGTCATTGTTGTCATATAGCAGTATCACGCGCACAATGCATAGTCTAAACACACAATTCAACAATGAAGAATGGACCATTTTTAAGTCTAGCTGTTTACTATAGTAGAGACGTCGTTACTTCCGACTTGACGTTTCACTGCTACGTTAGAGCTACCTTACGGTCAGAAGTGAAATCACTTTAAGGGGGGAATGTAATTGGAAATGCAAGCTATTTCTTAAAAAATCATTTCAACCATAGTCTTTGGGTTAAAGGCATGAAATGTTGTGTGCAGATAGATAACTAACTGAAATAAATGAAAAAAATATAAGTAGAGACCTAGATGTAAGGCATATATATTAATATTATAAGACATTTAACAGTTATGCCCTTTTTGCATGAAAGCCATAACAGGAATTCTAATGATACAATCACTTTGAAATTTTTACTGTATGAAGCTATCACTACAATATGAATACTGAAATAAAATAAATTACATATGCATATTAGTTCTGTACTTAAACAATCTTGAACTTACTGTCGCAGAAATAAGACTTTTTTTTCATCACATAAAACCCTATAAATCAAAGTTTAAATAAGTAATGATTACAATTATAGTTCCATATATTTCACAATGAGTAATGAACAACTCCTGAAAAAATCATAGCTCTGCAAATTATAGTTTTTTTTTAGAAAAGGCTTCAGATTCTACAAAAAATGTATATTAGAGAGAAATGCATTTAAACATTTGGTTACCATATTCGAACATGAAAAATGCTTATTTGAATTTTAAAATCCTTCATATCCATACTCTTCATCCTCCAACATTCTTTTCTGCCCTCTTATTTTCTGTCTGGCTTCCAGCTCAAAATCAGACATCCTTTTCTCAGCTTTCATGAGTCTATTCTTGTCAATGGTGTTGAACGCCTTTATGGTGAACACTCCTGGATTCACACCAAGTGTAGGTGCAGAGCTTGACATTTAATGCTTTTAATGAACTTCCATGCCTCCGATAACTATAAAATTTATACACAATGTAAATTACACTATATAGATTACGAATAATACGATTCCAAAAAAATCGATTTTTGACACAAATTTCATTACATCGCCCCTTAACTAGCCAATATAAGGCAGCCATTCAAATCGATACCTCACGACAATTCGAGTTTCGTTCGCGATGTCACGATTTAATGACCGATACTCTAGAGACGACATCTTTCTTCTTCAAATCTCCTTTTCACTGTCAGTAATCCCTGATGTTCGTTTCAGTCGATTTCGAGCACGCAAAAATCTGCAGCTGTAGGTAATGATTATCTCTGGTGGGTGTTGCCCTTTTGAAACCTGATCCAGGTCTTCTGCATAAGGTAATAAAAAGTTCTCCGATCCTATGGTATGTCCTCTGGATAGTGGAGACATCGACTTGTAGCACCTGAGGAACATATCGCAAACTCCGCCCGCCTTCACAGCTTCCTCTCGACTTAACAGCATCTTTACTGCATAAAATTATGTTTAAACTGATTGAAATTCCTCCACACAAAGCAATAACAATTACAATAAAGGTACAAAATCATTACAATCACTAGCTACGAACTAGTAAAATCATTGGAGGTGCTCTACAATCACGATACTGACAAATGGATATTTTGGAGCGGCAGCCTCTCACAGGAGATGCCGTCACCAGAAAAATGGTTGGGAACAATGAATAACTACTTGTGGTTATATTACTCTTCTTCGTTTTGCCTGTCAGTGTATAATGATTTTCATTGTCTAAGGAAAGAAAAAAATGATTGTTTGATGGAGTAGCCTACCGTATGTATTCTTTGTTAAGTAGTCGGCCACCAACACATTTTTGGCGGGTATGATTCCGAAGACAAGGAGGGACAAAATAAACAAGTAGTTCCGTGAAGAACTAGAGCCTATGTTAATATATCCTTCTCATGTTAATCGCCTCTATCAACATACAAAATTTCAGTTTGATTGTTGTGATAGATTCGTAGATATTGAGAACCGTCTAAATATTTCAGATAGTCGCCAGGTTGGATTTTTATTTATGTACTATTACATGAAGATTATTGTGTACGTGTGGTATTCAAACTTCAATCGCATGATTAGGACACAAGAGGTACAAACGAGATTTTAAAATTTCGCACAGCTGCCATCTTGTGGTAATGAAAACAATTGAAATAAATTAGATGCCAGTGGATTAACATTTGTATAAGCATTGAACGTGCAGTGTTTCATTTAAATATTTATACTTCACGTCGCGGCCATGTTGGATTTGTGCTCACCAGGTTACTGTAAGTCCTATAAGTGAACTTAAGTTCATAGCCACTATGAACATTTAAAAAAATCAGTTAGATTGCTGTAAAAGATTCGTGGATATTGAGAACCGTCAAAATATTTCGGGATGCTCGCCATTTTGTATTGTTATATGTATAGGCCATAGAGTTATGTACCATTGAAGGAAAATTATTGCGTGGCTTAATTATTCAAACTTTCACTTCGATCGCATGATTACGACAAAAGAAATAAAAACTTAATTTTAAAATTTTGCACAGCCGCCATCTTGGGGTTATGTAAACAATTGAACTAAATTAGATGTCAGTGCATTACAATATGTATAATCATTTACTGTACCAAATTTCACAGCGCTCAGATGGTTAAATCACGAGAAAAATCTATTAAAATGTTTCAAATTCGCTTGGCCGCCATGTTCGTTTTGTACTTCATAGGTTTTTGAAAGTTACATAGATAAACTTGTAGCAGTTCCCTCTATCACTGTACAATATTTCAGGGTGATATCTGTAATAGTTTCGGAGATATAGAATGCCAGTGAAATATTTCGCACAGCCGCTATATTGAGGTTATGTAAACAATTGAACTAAATTAGACTCCAGTGCATTACAATGTGTATAAACATTTGCTGTACCAAGTTTCATTACGTTTGGTTAGTTAAATCGCGAGAAAAGTCTATTTAAAAGTCTCAATTTCGCTTGGCCGCCATGTTGGTTTTGTAGTTACCAGGTTTTTGAAAGTCTCATAGGTGAACTTCTAGTAGTGCCTTTTATTACCGTACAAAATTTCAGGGTGATATCGGTAATAGTTTCGGAGATACTGTATGCTGGTGAAATATTTCGCACAGCCGCCATGTTGGATTGGTGAGGCACAATAAAATTTGAAACGCACGGTCGGGGTCGGCCGGAATGGCGCTATGATCTTACCGAGTTTCATTGAAATCGCTCCAGCCGTTTAGAAGTTATTAGGGGGACATACACACGAATCACACACACAGAGACACACGGACAAAAGGTAATCTCATAAGCCTTTTTTTTTTTTTCATAAAATGAAAACAGGCTAAAATGATTAGATACGCCATCTTGTCCAACTAGAACAATCTCTTAATGAGAACAGAGTTGTAGACTCAATGGTTCGTTCATCTCAAAAGAATGGACACACAAAGAACAGCTAGAGTGTGATTTGAGAAAGAACTGAAATGCAAAATACCAAGAGGTCGACCAAGGAAGAGATGGATCGACCAGGTTAGAAATGATCTTGCAGCGAGAGCTCTGGATTTACAGCAAATTGTGGAGGAGGAAAAATTCTTGGAGATAAATAAATGGAGAACCCTCATTCACCGCACCCGGGAAACTGGAACCGGTTCAAGATGATGATACAACCTATTCTATCACTACGTGTAGCATGGCATGACCCACGCACGTTGCGTTTTAAGAGATTTATCTAGAGGGGTTTCGAATTGAATGAGGGGGTTTGGGTGATTACCTTGTGTGTAATAGGTCAGAATGTGACCTAGTGTATTTAAACACGGGAAATACAGAAATTAGAAAGGATAGTAGAAGTAAGAGTTTCTTGAAAAGAAAATCAGAAGTATAGAGGATATTCGAAGGGTAACATTTTGAAAGTGAAATAAATGTGTGCTATAGTAGGAAGTTGCTATAGAAAGTTATTCTATAATAATACGGGGGCGCTTTTGACGGCTCCCACTAGCTTGGTAATCACCCAATCTGTTTATGAGAGGGTTTGTACTGTACTTTGTGCGGCTGTTCTGTCGAGTTTGACTGCCTGTTTGTGTATTATCTGACGGATGGTCGAGATCCCCCAGGGGCTCATATCTTGTGGGACGTGGGTTGGCGACCACGGGACCCCAGCTGAGTCCAGCATTGCTTCCACTTACTTGTGCCGGGCTCCTCTCCGTCTTCTTTCCTGACGACCTCCCTTGCTCAATTCTTGTTCTTTTCCGACACCGACGGTATTAGGGTATCCGAGGCCTAGGGAGTCTTTCACATTCCCGCCTTAATTGGCTCTTGTCTCATCTTTCCTGATCCCTCCTTTGAAACGGTTTCTCCACGTTGGGATGACAAGTGAAACGGGCTTACTTTGCTCCACGTTGAGCGTACAAGTGAAACGGTTTCTTTAGCCCTCACTGTTGGGTGACAAGTGAAACGTCTTTACTAGCCCTGAGTTGCACTTTGAAATATTTACTCTGACTAAGATATGTTGTTTTAATGGGCGCCAAGATCTCAACGCTATGTTGAAATCTAAATTTATATTTAACAACACCTAGCTCTGGTAGAACACCTTCAAGAATCTATTCACTCAGATCGTGGTATGATTTGATCATTAACCCAACAAACAATAATTGTATCAGGAGAAGGAATTTGGTCTATATCTAATGCTACCTACTGAAAGCAAAGATTGCATGGTTAAAAGAAATGAATTTATTATATAAAACAAGTATGCCAAAATTAATAATAATAATAATATATTCTGAATTCAAATTGGAGCGTTGCGATTTGAATATTACCGCTAGAAAATTACGTGAAAACGGAGTCGGATAAATTACTGATTTTACTCTTATTCCCAAGCTATGAAGTTACTGAAATACTGAAAATGAAAAAAAGAAAGACGAGAGATTACGTAGTTCTGAGTCATTCGCGCTTACCACTGGAAATTGCCGAAGCATTTCCCTCGTACTGGATGTTGAAGAGAGCTTCCCACAGCCTCCTGGACGTCGTCATCTTCTTCGTTAGTTGATGAGATACTTGTAGATATGATAACTTTATGGTCCGAACATCGGAGTCAATCACACGTACAACCACACTGGTTAAGTTTTACAAAGATAGTCGCCTAGCCTCCACGGCGCGCAAACCATATATGCACTCCACGCCTCCCCTCTCCGGATCCCGTCTTCTTCTCGCCCGCTCTCCTCTGATTGGCTGGGCCACCACGCGCTACCCCCCCCCCCCTCCTCAGGGTCATTACACTCGGCGCGAGGATGATGTCGATTACCGTTCCAGACTATTTCGCCTTTTCTTGAAGCAGCAACCCAGGCTTGCGTCATGCTTCTTGACAAGAATAAGCCTGTAGCCGAATTCCCCGTGACTCATCTCTCTCATAATACCCTAACTGACAAAACTCCGTAAAATTCCGTAATCATATAATTTTCTTACGATAATGTTGTTCGTAATAATTTGCTTGATAGTGTTTTCTATAACACAGAAAACCTATCTGATTACTTATAATTTTATAAAAAATGCTCCAAAGAAATACCTTAATAATAATAATAATAAGTTACATGAAAACTTCTCTTGGCTGAACAATTTGCCGCGTAAATAAATATAGAATGGCTTCCTACTGACTTATGCCAGTGGCGTAAAATCCCCTCGAAAAACACGTTACATATTCGCCTCGGATCATCGGATGATTTACCGTGACGACGGTCCATTATCCGATTATCCCAGACACGTTAAAAAATCCCCATCCAAAATACATATTACATAAATGAAATCTCCCTAAATTACATATATATACACTCATAATTTTTCTTTACGCACTTTGCGTCAAAGTTTGTTGTCACTATGGATTGCACTTTGCAACCAGTCCAATGTTTTTCATATAGAATAATGTGCCAAGGATATTTCCGCCTCTCAAATTTCTCTATGTTGGAAAAATAGACATAAATAATGTGTGAGCACTGTGTATTTATGATGTCACATCACACGCATCAAGGTGTTCTGATATATGTTTATCACCACAGAACTTTCTAATTTCACTGGAGGTCCCTTCCTTATGGTGAAATTTAATCTCACTTATCACTGAGCACACGATCACACTATTGTGGAGCGCATCGTGACCATAATACATAATCTCTCTTTATATAAGACGAAATTAATATTGACTTCTGAAAAAAAAAAAAAACAGTAAGTGCGCATTACATATAACACCAAATATTTATGTGCCGTAATCGCCCTGTCTTCTTAAGTTCCCGTAGACCAAATTCTACTTAATACTAGTTCTCAACTCAGACCAGTTCTCCTCACACAAATAATACCTTTGTACTAATTACTTTAAATTACACACTTATAAATCTTACATGGCGAGGCCGTAAACAGAAATCACGTGTGCCGTTATGTATGAGTTTCATGAAGGACTGTCTCGCCTTCTGATGGCCCTTTTTTTTTCTCGTGGACGCCTTAAGCAAAAATACCCTGTTCAAGCGCTCACCCATCTCTTGGAGACAAATGGGAATTCACCAGCGCTGCCAAATTCTGGCCTTGGTGTATCGAGACATTTTTATGCTCAAGAGCATCCGACAATCCCGTCATATTTCCCTGTACCTTAAAAACTCTCATTTACTTACATACTACTCCCCTGTGTGACTTCTGATACGCCTGCCTGGAAGACCAGATCTTCCACGCACCAAATACCACACTTACTCATTTGATAGGCTGGCTCGCCAGCTAAACACACTTACTTTATGACACATACTTAATGTCATCACGTTGCTCCACTAGCATATTTCTCAGTGTCTGTAACGATGCCCTGTTGCCTAACTGTCCACACATGCTAACCCTACTTTCCTATGGTGCCACACCTCTACTCGACACTCTATGACCTAAAAATGTCACTTCTGACTGACGACTTAGACAGCTTCAAAGTGAACCCTGCCTGATCTAACTTCTGAAAAACTATATCTAAATGACGTAGATGCTCCTCAAAACTGCGTGAACTAATTACCATATCATCAATGTAAATGGTTACAAACTCTCCTGTGTCATCCCCTAATGCGATGTTTAAAGCCCTAATTAAAGCTGCTGAACCACTCTTTAACCCATAAGGTGTTCTACAAAATTGATAAAGGTTATATTTATGACTAAAAGCTGTAAATGGTCTATCTTCGTACATAAGGGGCACTTGCCAAAAACTGGAACTCAAATCTACACAAGTGGAATACTTCTTCCCCTCAAATGTTTGCATTAATTCCTCTATTGACATAGATTTCAGCTGATCTGAACTAATTCTACTGTTAACCAAACGAGCGTCTAAACAAATACGAACTGTGCCGTCGGCCTTGGTTACCGTGACCAAAGAATTAGCATATGGACTGTTAGAGTGCTCAATAATCCCATCTTCAAGCATCTGGTTAATTTGTGCCTCAACTGCACTCTGATAAGCGAAAGGTACAGGATATCTATGTCCTGTGAATACTGACCTATCAATAACGTTCAATGAATGTGTATAGCAATTGGCCATACCAATGCGATCCTCAAAAACTCTCCTATTACACAATAACACATCATAGAGCCGAACACACTGTTCCACCTCTATATTTCCCTGAAATGCAGCATCACGTAACGAGTCCTCTAGACTACCGTTCGTAATCACACTGCCCACAAAACATGGAGAACCCCGCCCTACGGCTGGCGATATCTCATTTAAAGTACAAATCACACCTACAACACTACTTCTCTGAATATGGTCATTGAACGCTACTTCTACTTCATAATTACCCCATTTAAATTTCAAACTCCCTACATCATAACATAAGTTACCAGACACTCTACTTAGCCACTCTGAACCCAAGATAACACTGAATACTAAATTTGGAATTACAAGACAAATCTGCTTCTCTACATGATTATTAATTTTAATGTCTACTAAAACTTGCTTAGAAATTACTTTAGACCTCTTCCCAACAGCTGTGATAACAAAAGTCTTTTAATTGGCATCTCCTCAAAATTTACTCCAGTTCCTTTCATTTTATCATAAAATGCACTACTTATGCAACTCTTCATACAACCACTATCAATTAAAACATCTGTGTACGCCTCGGACACGTTAAATTTAACTATGGGGCTCTTACTAACCACCTCCTGAATAATACCTTCATCATTTAGTTCACGTAATAATTCATCTCTTACATTTAGGTCATAGGGTTCCTGTATAAGTGTATGGACAGTGCATGTTATAGACTGAGATTCTGACCTTACATCGCAGCCTGGTTCGTATTTAAAGCATTACTATCGCTTGGTGTAGTACTACTCACTACTGCACTGGTCTGGTTGTTCTGGGTTTTGTTAACGGTATCTCTCTGTCCGTTATTACCATTGGGCTGATTGCCTCCTTGACCCCTGTTCTGGTTATAATTATTATTATTATTATTATGCCTCCCTTGGTTACCCCTAAAATCATTATTTCGCCCTTGATTTCCCCTGAAATCATTATTTCTACCTTGGTAGTTCGTACCATACCCATTTCCTCTGTACTGGTTTTGCTGATTATTATTATATTATTTTGGTTCCCCCTATTTTGGATGTTGGCCCCTTCGCCACTGTTCCCTTGAACTTCCTGATTCCTATTCTCATTAGGCCTGTTATTATGGTTACCCTGGTTCCTACCGAAATTCTCCTCGTAACCACCTCTTCCCAAAGCATCGAATGTACTCAATAAATTCTCCACTTGTGAAATAGATTTAACATTTTGGATACAGGCAGCTTCCTTGATTCTATATGGAAAATGTCTTAGTAATAGCCTGACTACATCACTCTCCTCCTTCAAACCATCTAGATATTTGCACGTTAATACCTGTCCTAAAAAGTACTCGGTCATAGTGTAGTTGCCTCTCGGGTTATATTTCCCACACACAATTCCCTCACGATGCTGAGACTGAATGACCTCATTCCAAAATTTCTCACAAAATTTAACTTTAAAATCTGAAATATTCTCGAAATTGTCTCTGTAGACAGCAAACCAGTTTCTTGTCTCCCCTACAAACGCTTGCTCTAAAATCTCAACTACCTGGCACCACTCAATACTACCATCTTCCAACCTCTCCCCGAATTTATTTTCTACTAGCAGTAGTACCCGGCTTCGCCCGGTGGAATGATGATAATATTTCAGTCTCCTTAACACTCAACGTCATTGATGAAGATGATACTGACGACGACTGCTATTGAACGGGTATATCAACCTTACAAATTAATGCAAATACATATTTTTAAAATCACAGGCTAGGTAGGCTCTGGTGTTGCTTAGTAGTATAATGGACGTAACATCCAGGTCATTTATCCTTTTGATGAGGATGATAATGAAGACGACTACTACTGAACGGGTATATCAAATTTACAAACTAATGGAAATACACATTTTAAAATCACAGGCGATGAAGACTGTGGTGTTACTTAGTAGTATAATGGACGTAACATTTAGGCCATTTGCCCTTTTGATGAGTATGATAATGAAAACTACTGTTGAATTGACACGACAAACTTACAAACTACCGTGATAGAAAGAAATATTTCAAAATTCACAGGCGATGAAGACTAATTGTGTGTGGTGATTAGTGGTATAATGGGCGTAACATCTGGGTCATTTGCCCTTATGATAATAATAAGGTAATGAAAAATGACTACTAAACGAACATGGTGTAATTTTAAATCTGATGTAGGCAATTCAGATTTCTACCTTGGATGTCTTCCAAAGTCTGAACGTTATTTTCTGGCTTAGGCCTATACTCGATGCGTGTAGTGAAAGAGCTTTTCGAGTACTGCTCGGGTCCAAGCTGCACGAATCGCAGATGATGACGATATATGATGACAGACGTTCGGGGGGGGGGGGGGGGGGGTCCCGGTCCTATTCACATTGACCGGTGAATCACTCATTCTTTCGTAACACTACGGTGGTTTGAGCAAAGACCCTGTATGAACATCAGTATAGTCAGCAATACCAGGTAACACGGCGGGGTCTGGACATTCCTCTCATGTCAACTCGCGATGAATCAGCAAGCTATTCTCACACCTGGCCCCCTCCTCCCCCCTCCACGCACCAGGGTCTCTCAACTTGTGGGACGTGGGTTTGTGACCACGGGACCCCAGCTAAGTCCGGTATTGCTTCTACCTACTGGTGCCGGGCTCCTTTCAGTTCTCTTTCCTGTCAGCCTCCCTTGGTCAAACTCTTGTTCTCTTCCGACCCCGATGGTATCAGGGTATCCGAGGCCTAGCGACTCTTTCACTTTCCCGCCTTAATTGGCCCTTGTCTAATCATTCCTGATAGCCTCATTCTTCGAGGTGTCAGCCTTCTTTTTCTTTTCTTAATATCTCATGTCTTCTGCTCAAGACCCTCAAGGAGGCAGGGTGTGTGTAGCCCCACCACTTCTGGTGCACCCTGGATAGTGCTACATCCTCAAGGGCTCATGGCTGGTGAGTTCGGGAGCTGGCAACCCTGAGGGTTTCCTGAGCGGGTCCGGTTTTACCCCTTTTTTCCATTGCCTTTGGGACGGACCCTGTCCTCTTTCCGGGAATGGAGTGGTCTGTCCGCAATTTCAAGCAGACAATGTTACTCGCAGGGTACCAAAGGGTAAGTTTACAAATTTTGGTTCTGAACGGTGAAACGGTGTAGATTTGTGCCAAAGGGCCTAAATGCAGGTAATGGGGTAATCTGTCCGCAATTTCAAGTGGACAGGGTTACCCGCAGGGTTCGAAAGGGTAAGTATACAAATTTTGGTCCGGATCGGTGAAACGATATAGATTTTTGCCATAGGGCCTAAATGCAGGTAATGGGGTAATCTGTCCGCAATTTCAAGTGGACAGGGTTACCCGCAGGGTTCGAAAGGGTAAGTATACAAATTTTGGTCCGGATCGGTGAAACGATATAGATTTTTGCCAAAGGGCCTAAATGCAGGAAATGGGGTGGTCTGTCCGAAATTTTAGGTGGACAGTGATATTCACAGAGTTACAAAGGGTAAGTATACATATTTTGGTTCAGATCAGTGAAACGGTGTAGATTTGAGCCAAGGGGCCTAAATGCAGGGAATGGAGTGGTCTGTCCGCAATTTCAAGCAAACAGTGTTACTCGCAGGGTACCAAAGGGTAAGTATACAAATTTTGTTTCTGATCGGTGAAACGATGTAGATTTGGGTCAAAGGGCCTAAATGCAGAGAATGGGGTGGTCTGTCCGAAATTTCAAGTGGACAGGGTTACCCGCAGGGTTGCAAAGGGTAAGTATACAAATTTTGGTTCGGATCGGTCAAACGGTGTAGATGTTTGCCAAAGGGCCTAAATGCGGGAAATGGGGTTGTCTGTCCGAAATTTTAAGTGGACAGTGTTATTCACAGGGTTACATAGGGTAAGTATACAAATTTTGGTTGAGATCGGTGAAACGGTGTAGATTTGGGACAAAGGGCCTAAATGCAGGGAATGGGGTGGTCTGTCGGAAATTTCAAGTGGACAGGGTTACCCGCAGGGTTCCGAAGGGTAAGTATACAAATTTTGGTTCAGATCGGTGAAACGGTGTGGATTTGTATACATAACAGACCGACAGACAGACAGACAGACAAACATTGAGCTTTATATACGAGTATATAGATTGTATTCATGAACTCCATTGGACAACCCTGCCGATTACTGAAGTTGCCTAGTTCTATTTTCCTGTGTGTGCTATTCACATAAACTGGCCTACTCTGACTATTTTCCTGCCTAATTCTAGCTTTCAACTTCTGTTCTTATTCAGCAATTTTCTCCTCAGCTTTTCTTTCAATATTATTTACAGTTAACCTAATGCTCCCTTCCGATGCTTCAACTTTACCACTTAACTGAGCTTGTTTCTCATTAATCTCATTAATGCTTTCCTTATTCCTCTCCCGTAAATCGTTAACTTCAGTGATTATTTCTGCATGTACTTTATCAATTCTTCCCCCCAGCTGTTCTTTAACCTCTTTAGTTGCTACCTGAATCTTATCAATTTCTCCCCCGATTGCTTTTTGACCTGCTGTGTTTCAAGTTGCACTAGTTCTTTTAAATTTTCAGCCTGTTTACTGATTCTAATTTCTAACTCCTCCTGTACTTTTCCTAATTTTCTGTCTACATCTGCAATAATCACTTTAGCCTTCTCTTCCATCACCCCTTTGATCTCACCTCTAATTTTCTCAAATTTCTTATCTAATTTTAGATTGTTCTCTTCAAATTTCTCATTTAATTTATTGCTCACTTCCTTACTGTTTTGTTCAAGTTTAGTATTTAAACTATCGCTCAATTCCCTATTACTCTCTTTATTTTCCCTACTGTTTTGTTCAAGTTTAGTATTTAAGGTTTCAGTACTCTCTCTATTTTCCCTACTGTTTTGTCCAAGTTTAGCATTTAAACTATCGCTCAATTCCCTATTACTCTCTTTATTTTCCCTACTATTTTGTTCAAGTTTCGCATTATTTTGTTCGAGTTTAGCATTTAAAGCGTCTGTACTTATTTTATTTTGTTGCATAAACTGAAGAAGCAAACTCTCTAACCCTGCTTGACTGTTTTGATTACCCCCCTCAGTATCGGGATTTACCTCCGAAATCCCTGTACTGCTTTCATTTCCAAGACTAGCCATACTGCTCGTATCTTCACTATCCAACTGGTGACCACTACGCAACTTCATCTCTTCCTCAACACTACCCATGCTGATACACACCGATAAATGAAAAAAACCCAAAATACAGGCACAGAAATATATACCCTTCTCCTTCCACAAATGTTATTAGGTTTTCGGTCTCACGTTGGTAGCGACATTTGTAACGGTTTCTCCACGTTGGGATGACAAGTGAAACGGGCTTACTTTGCTCCTCGTTGAGCGTACAAGTGAAACGGTTTCTTTAGCCCTCACTGTTGGGTGACAAGTGAAACGTCTTTACTAGCCCTGAGTTGCACTTTGAAATATTTACTCTGACTAAGATATGTTGTTTTAATGGGCGCCAAGATCTCAACGCTATGTTGAAATCTAAATTTATATTTAACAACACCTAGCTCTGGTAGAACACCTTCAAGAATCTATTCACTCAGATCGTGGTATGATTTGATCATTAACCCAACAAACAATAATTGTATCAGGAGAAGGAATTTGGTCTATATCTAATGCTACCTACTGAAAGCAAAGATTGCATGGTTAAAAGAAATGAATTTATTATATAAAACAAGTATGCCAAAATTAATAATAATAATAATATATTCTGAATTCAAATTGGAGCGTTGCGATTTGAATATTACCGCTAGAAAATTACGTGAAAACGGAGTCGGATAAATTACTGATTTTACTCTTATTCCCAAGCTATGAAGTTACTGAAATACTGAAAATGAAAAAAAGAAAGACGAGAGATTACGTAGTTCTGAGTCATTCGCGCTTACCACTGGAAATTGCCGAAGCATTTCCCTCGTACTGGATGTTGAAGAGAGCTTCCCACAGCCTCCTGGACGTCGTCATCTTCTTCGTTAGTTGATGAGATACTTGTAGATATGATAACTTTATGGTCCGAACATCGGAGTCAATCACACGTACAACCACACTGGTTAAGTTTTACAAAGATAGTCGCCTAGCCTCCACGGCGCGCAAACCATATATGCACTCCACGCCTCCCCTCTCCGGATCCCGTCTTCTTCTCGCCCGCTCTCCTCTGATTGGCTGGGCCACCACGCGCTACCCCCCCCCCCCTCCTCAGGGTCATTACACTCGGCGCGAGGATGATGTCGATTACCATTCCAGACTATTTCGCCTTTTCTTGAAGCAGCAACCCAGGCTTGCGTCATGCTTCTTGACAAGAATAAGCCTGTAGCCGAATTCCCCGTGACTCATCTCTCTCATAATACCCTAACTGACAAAACTCCGTAAAATTCCGTAATCATATAATTTTCTTGCGATAATGTTGTTCGTAATAATTTGCATGATAGTGTTTTCTATAACACAGAAAACCTATCTGATTACTTATAATTTTATAAAAAATGCTCCAAAGAAATACCTTAATAATAATAATAATAATAAGTTACATGAAAACTTCTCTTGGCTGAACAATTTGTCTTGTAAATAAATATAGAATGGCTTCCTACTGACTTATGCCAGTGGCGTAAAATCCCCTCGAAAAACACGTTACACCTTCTTCGAGGGGTCAGACATCTTGTTTTCTTTTCATTATATTTCCTTTTCTCATTAAGATTCCCGCACTGTTTTTGTTACTTGGCTCACCGTGTATCTAAATACCCTTTAGCGATATTTTTTCACTCCATTTTGTTGGTATTTTAATCTACGTTGCATTTTGTAAGTTTTTTCGATCTAAATTGCATTTCGCGATTGTCTTCAACCTCAATTGCATTTTGTAAAGATTGACAATCTAAATTGCTTTTTAGTAAGTCTTTCAATGTAGGAGCAAGGCATTTTAGTGAGTGTTTTGAATTTCAATTGCATTTTGTAAGTATTTTCAACCAAAACCGCATTTCGCAAGAATTTTAAATCTAAATTGCATTTTGTGTGGTGGGCATTTTGCAAGTATTTTGATTCTCAATTGCATGTTGTGGGTATTTTGAATCTAAATTACATTTTGTCAAGTATTTTCTATCTAAATTGCATTTTGTAAGTATTGTCAATCCAAATGAGCATTTTGAATCTACCGTACATGTTGTAAGCATTTTCAATTTCAATTGCATTTTGTAAGTATTTTTATTTCAATTGCACTTTGTGAGTATTTTGGATTGGAAATGGGACCTTTCAATCTGAATTGCATTGTGTATTTTCCATTTCGATTACAATTTTTAAGTATTTTGAACCTCAATTGCATTTTGTACGTATTTTCGATCTCATTTGCATTTTGAATTTCAGTTGCATTTTGTACGTATTTCGACTCTGCATTGCATTTTGTACGTATTTTGAACCTAGCCTACATTTTGTGCGTATTTTTGAATCTATTCCTTTTGTGAATCTTTTCGTTCTAAATCCCCTTTTGTAAGAACATTTTGTGAGTTGTTTCAATCTGAGTTCCTTTTTTGTAAGTATTTTCCATCTCACTTAATTTTCGTTCTGGTTTCCATTTCGCTATCACCCAGATCATTAGGGGCCGATAACCTAGATGTTAGGCCCCTTAAAACAACAATTATCATCATGATCATCACGGATGGTCGAGAGATGATAGTCAGTATGAAGCTGGGCGTCGCGCACGTGCCCTGTTCTGGATAACTTGATGTTAATTGTTAGTAAAAGGAGCAGCGTAGCCCCAAGGCAGGACTGGCATATTCCATACCAGGTCGCAAAATTGTGTTGCATGTGAGGAGCTTGATAAATTCATCTAGTGCGCTCTGGGACTTAAAAGAAAAGGCCAGAACTTGGCTTGAATCGCTTTCACTTGGTTCGCGAGCTGTGTGACCTCCTGAGCAAAAGTAAGGCCTAGTTGTCTGCCATCTGATTACCTCGCCAAAGAAGTTGAGATCCTGGACTTCAGTGTGTTTGCGCTTTTTTGTGAACAGCGTGGCAGAACATTTACTGACGTTAATCTTAATTCTCCATTTCTCTAGCCAGGGTTCTACAGTGTCTAAAGTGACTTAGAGGTTGGATTCAATTGTATGTCCTCTCCAGGAGGTGGTGGAGTTAGCAGTATCGTCTGCATATAGGTGGAGATTGGTAGCATCAGTATTGGGGATATCAGAAACATAGATGTTGAAAAGGGCGTGGGCTATGACACTACCTTGCGGTATACCTGCTTTGATCCACCTTACGGGAGGATTGGGCGTCATCCACTTGGACATAGAATTTTCTTTTCCTAAGATAGGAATGTATGACCTTAAGTAAGTGATCTGGGAATCCATTGTGCTTTATTGTGCACAGGAGACCACTGTGCCAAACTTTATCAAAAGCACGACTGATGTCTAAGAAGCAACCCCCTGTCATACGTCGTTCGTTAAAAGCACGCGTGTTGATTTCTATAAGTCTGAGAAGTTGTTGTACCGTGGAATGACCTTTGCGGAAACCGAACTGCTCGTCATTATGTCATTGATGTGAGAATTCAGCCTGGAAAGTAGGGTCATTTCAACGAGTTTGGAGATGACCGAAAGGAGACTGATTGGCCTGTAGGTTTGGGGAAATGTGCCATTAGTGTTAGGCTTGCTAATCATGATGACTTTGGCTACTTTCCAGGCCGAAGGAAAATACCCAAAGCGGTATACGGCGTTAAAAATGTTGGTTAGGCAAGTTAAAGCGTTTTTGCCTAGGTTCTTAAGGTAGGGAGCTGATACCTCGTCAGGACCGGGAGCCTTGAGGGGTTTCAGCTTCTTAATGAGGTTGAGCAGTTCGGTTGGCGAGACGAATCTAAAGCCCTGGGAAAGCTCTCCCTGGAAGCCACAACAAAGATCATGACGCACTTCTTCTACAAAGTCCTCGTCACAAAGTTCCTGGTGAGGCTCACAGGCTTTTTCGAAAGTGTCCGCCAGGGTATTAGGTTCGTCAATATTAGTGAATACCATCCCACGTACCCCGTGTAATGATGGAATGCCAGTTCTTTTCTTAAGTACGGTAGATTTTTGGCCATACCGCACAGGGATCTGGAATTCCCAGCCATGTTCTCTAATTTATTTTGCCATACTTTATTGCGGAGATTAAGCATGGCAGTATGAATATGTCGTTTAAGCCTGTAAGTTACCATTCTTGCTTGAGGCGAAGATCACAAGTGGTTTGCCACCGCCACCTAACCATGTTCTTCCGCTTGATGAAAGCCTGAAGAACAGTGGGAATGGAAATTGACTTGTGTATTTTGTGCTTGGGACCGATAGCTGCGGTACGGACTGCGTGTAGGAGTGAGTGAGGGAGTCTATGTCTTCTTCGCAGCGAATGCTGGGATTACCAGCAACGGTGGTTTTAAGGATAAATTGAAAGTATTCCCAATCCATCCTTCGGGAGTGAAGAGGGATTGCGGAACGGGAAGGACTGTAGCTAGTGTGTAATTTGACGAGGATGGGTTCATGATCAGAGTGTAGAACACAGTAGTTAGAGACTTCTAGAAGGATGTCAAGGTCTTTGCTAATGGCAATGTCCAAGACATCCAGTAGTCGGATCGCATCAAACGGAAAAAATGTGAAGCCCGGTGGCGGATGGGTTAAGCACCCATGGTCATAGCAGAATTTTTTGCGTCCGTACGCCGACTGTTCCATAGCTGATTTTTGCAGTTGAAGTCACCCGCCAATATCATTGGAATCAAGGAGTGACGGACCTTGTTAACAAGTTAGTGTACATTGCGGTACCATATATTGTAAATGTACCAAAGTAATTCATTTATAGGCTCTATTGTGTTTTGCTGCACAATATTGCGTGTTGCCGATGCAATCATAGTTCATATTCCACTTGATTCTAACGAACCTGAAGTGAAGCGTGCGCTGTGAAGTCTCGCTGGTAAAAGTTACAACAGAGAAAAGGTCAGCTACTGTATTTTGTGAACTCTGAAACTCGACTTCTATTGAAAATCGGACTTATGCGCAGCCAAGAAAGCTTTGACTGTGCATTCGGGCCTTAGTTACCATTATAATTTTCCAAATCGAGTTTCCCAGCAAGCATTCGCCACTTCTTCCTTTAGTTTTTCAAGGTCTTAATCTCATTTCCTCGTTGTTTTTATTTTTATTTTCATTTTGATCGTAATCAAAATATTTCCTTATTGTTGTAATAAGGTATCATCCATTCTCAACATGTAACAGAACGACTGAAGTCTGTGCTATAACACGTCATCAGCAACACGTCATCGACGATGTCGAAATGTGAATATTATACGTCTGAAAACTGTATCATAATGATGGTCATTATAGTACTGTTTTCCATTATGATACAGTTTCTCCAGCCAATCAGAGCTCATTCATTGACCAATTAGGTAAGGATACCTTCGCGCATGCGCTCAAAATCCAACATGTCGGACATGAACACAGCATCTTTCTATAATAATTACCGACATGGAAAGTGCACCGTCCATATGTTCGCGTAAATAAACTGGCGAATATGAGACAAGAAATAGCACTGTACCTTAATATCCCCAACTCGGTCTCTGCTTTCGGAGTGCCTTGACCCACGCATGCGCTCTGTTCAGTCAAGAAAGGCAGCGCGCCCTGTTCACTAACTGAAGTACGGTAACTGAATCCCACAGATGTTTATGAATATTTCTTCTTCTTGCATCGTTATGCCCGACTCAGGAGCACGGTTGAACCTGTTTAGCTGATGTGTTGGCCTTCTTTTCCTTCCAAAATCTCTTCATCCTCTCGCTGAGCGCCTTTCTTTGGTCTTCTGTCCAAGTTATGGTGGCCCTGGTGTTGGGTTTGTCTTCAAATTGGTGATTGTCGATTAGGGTTCTGAATTTGCATCTGTCCTGTATAATATTGACTGAAATGTTGATTTCCTGGAGATCTGTTTCAATTTCACGTAGCCAGCTGTTCTTGGTTTTTAGTGAGAGGGCCAAGTTGAGAATTCTTTTAGTCAATCTGCCATTGATCATTCTGATAATGTGCCCGTAAAATTTCAATCGTCTTTTCCGAAAAGTATGAGACATTTTTTCACATTGGCGATATATTTCCTGGGATGACCTTTTCCTCCAGATTCCCTCTATAAAAACTGGGCCAAAAATTTTTCGTAAAATTTTCCTTTCTTGTTTTTCAATCTCTTTGGTTAAAGATTTGCCACCAATGATTAAGGTTTCTGATGCATATAACGCCTCCGGTTTGATTACTGTATTATAATGTCTAAGTTTTGCTTTCCGAGATATTGATTTTTTGTTATACCTATTCCAAGTGATTCTGTAAGCTTTCTGTAATTTGGAAATTCTCTCTTTATTTGCTTCACGGTTTAAACCAGAGGGCTGAATAATTTCTCCCAGATATTTGAATTCGTTCACTTTAAAGATTTTGCCGAATTTAGTTCTCATAGGTTGTCCGTCTAAGTATTGTGAGGCTCCTTCCATGTACTGAGTTTTCTCATAAGAAATTTGAAGTCCCGTTTTGATGGCAATTTCATGTAATTTCTCAATGGAATGAATTGCTTCTTGCCTGTTATTAGAAAGGATTGCTATGTCATCAGCAAAGGCCAAACAATGTACATGAATTCTATCTTTGAGTAGTCTGCCAAGGGTTATTCCCTTAGTTTCCTTTTCCCAGGTCCTGATTATCTTCTCAAGTAAGAGGTTGAACAGTAACGGAGATAATCCGTCTCCTTGGCGGACCCCAGTGTTAATTGCAAAAGGCTCAGATATTTCGCCGAGGAATTTAACTTTTGAAGTAGTGCCAGTTAATGTTTAATTCTCTTGTTTTTCTATCCACTTGAAATTCTTCTAGAGTATTGAAAAGGGTTTGACGATCTATAGAGTCATATGCTTTTCTGAAATCTACAAAGGTAATGACTGTCTGTCTGGTTTTGCGCATTTGTAGGATAGTTTTGAGATTAAGAATTTGTTCCGTACATGATCTTCCTTTTCGGAAACCTGCCTGGTATTCTCCTATCAGACGGTCTGTTTGTTTCTCAAGTCTAGTGAGCAGGGCTTTGGAGAAAATTTTATAAATAACTGGTATCAAGGAAATTCCTCTATAATTATTGATGTTGGTTTTATCCCCTTTCTTGTGCAGTGGATGGATTAGCGCACATTTCCAATCCTCAGGTATTTATTCGGTGATCCAGATGTTCTCAAGAATTGAGTGGATTTTCCGGGCTACGTTCTCACCACCTATCTTCAGCATTTCGGCAATTATACCATCTTCCCCTGGGGCTTTATTATTTTTGAGTCCATGGATTATTTCTTTAATTTCTTCCAATGTTGGGGGTTCTGAATCTTGGTTGGATGTTTTTTTTTTAAGATGAGTTGTTCTTTAGGGGATTCACAGTTTAAAAGATCCTTGAAATAATCTGCTAGAAGTTTGCAATTTTCTTGATTATTTGTTTCCAATGTCCCATCCGGGCGTTTGAAGCAAAGACTGGGTGCCTGATAATTTGATAATTCTTCTCTGAATGTTTTGTAGAAGTTGCGTGTATTGTTTTTAGAAAAATCTTGTTCAATTTCAGCCAATCTGTAGTGATCGTACTTGCGTTTTTCAGATCTGGACTTTAGAGGTTTGTTTCTGTACTTTGGTGAATTCGTGCCAAATTTGTTCCGTTTTGTGAGAATTCCAATTCTGCCAGGTTTTAATTCTGAAGTTTATAGCCTTGTCACAGGTTTCGTTCCACCACCTATGCTTGCGTTTCCTGGGCGGTGTGCCAGTGTTTTGAGAAGCTTTCGAAAGTACATCTTTGAGTTATGAATATTTATATTAAAACATATAATAAAGTTTATCGTCGAACATAAACAGTCGTATGCAACTCGCCTATAATTATTGCCATTATAGGCTCGTTGCATAATGTTTTATAATCTAATTTCTATTAATTTAATTTCTGATTCATAGTTCTAATGAATGAACTTTGCTGATGGATTTAGCTATCTTATCAGAACTCAAGGCAAAGTAATGAGGCACACTTGCCAAGGTGGGGCATTGGTAGTTTGTACCTGCTTTCCCCACTGAGTCAGTGCAAGAGCATTGACCCTTCCATAACATCCATCCATAGGCACTGGCTATGCCCCGTATGCCAATATCCAGTACCCTTCCTCCCATTAGCCCAGTAGAGTCAATATTATCATGCTACAACTTGAGCTTCCCAGGCTTCCACCATCTTCCTTTATCCTTGTACATTTATGGCATATACCTTTTGTCATTTTCACTCTACTTCTGTCCACAGTCCATTCTAAGCTTTTCCTTGATATTCTGGTTTCCTCCACATGTCTGGAGCATCTCCAAGACTAAATTCAAGCCTGCAACCATCCAAATTTTCTTTCTTCTTTATTCCTAGCGTATTTCCCGCGTTGGCGCAGGGTCCGCTTGCTTGGTTGCAGGCGCGGATCTAGAGTTTGGTTTTGGGGGGGTCAGAGAATCGATCTAGAGTTTGGCTGGGGGGGGGGGGGTGTCAGAGAATCGAAATTGTTAAGAAAAAAGGTATCACTAAAAACGCAATCACAAAATAACCAAACGTACAAAACCAGACCAATTTTTTTGCAAGCTTCATGGATAGAAATTTGATGCGTTTAGCGCACCAAAAATATTCGTACAAATTGCAACGGCGTGTTTTGCGACTTATACATCGAGCTTCGAGAAAAGGATCAAGGTACGTAACAGTTTCGGCAAGTCGAGTTGGTACCGTCAAAGGGAGAAAGTCACAGCTTAAATTGCCAACCAAGCTTGCAGTTTGGACGTCGGCAAAAATTTTTGGTGCGAAAAAAGCCCCAGTTTCCTATCCGTGCATTACTGCACATTCATCGTGACATCACTATAAACATCGATTCGGTAATCACAAGGTTTGCTAAACAAAATAGACGAGTTGATTTTGTTGTATAACTAATAGTTTTTATACAAGAGGTTAGAAGTTGTAAATATGTACAGTTGTAACAGAACATAATAATTCCTATAAAGATAATTCAGTATTGAATAAAATGGAAAAAAAAACCGTTTTTTTTTCAGTTAAAATTCGTTAAGTTTTATTTGTCTGGTAATTGTGTTTTCGTTTTTTGAGTTTGCAAAAAATTTTGATCTCCGTTTGGGGGGGGGGGGGTTCATGACCCCCGTGACCCCCCCTTGAATCCGCGCCTGCTTGGTTGTTGTTCGCCACTTCTTCCTGTCAAGGGCATCTTCAGGTTTGAGACCGCACATCAGTAGGTCTTCATTGATTCTATCTATCGTTTCGGGCGCCCACAGGGTCAATTCCCTCCTGGATCGTATCAGTGGGCCGTTTTTATCACAGAGTTCTCATCACTTCTAGTGACATGCCCATACCAGCGAAGACGTGCTTTCTCCCTATTAGGGATGTGGCCGGAGAAAGTTCGCGCCAGATAGTGCTCGTGTAGTACTGGATAAGCGCAAGGCGATCGTCTTATGTTTCTCCCAGTCAGCTGCGAGGAATGTATAAATTGTGACGGAGATTCCTAAGCTAAAGTAAATTATATCTTCTCTAATTTTACTCCAAGACTACATTAATTAATCCAGCCTCCGTGGCTTAGGCGGCAGCACGCCGGCCTCTCACCGCTGGGTCTGTGGTTCAAATCCCGGTCACTCCATGTGAGATCTGTGCTGGACAAAACGGAGGCAGACAGGTTTTTCTCCGGGTACTCCGGTTTTCCCTGTCAAAAATTTCATTCCAGCAACACTCTCCACTATCATTTCATTTCATCTGTCATTCATTTAATCATTGCCCCAGAGGAGTGCGTCAGACCTCGGCAGCCGGCACAGTTCATATCCTCGCCGCTAGATGGGGGCTTCATTCATTCCATTCCTGACCCGGTCGGAGACTGGAAGCAGGCTGTGGATTTTCATTTTCACTACATTAATTAATCCTATAGGTATATACCCTAATATATTACGGACGATGTTCTCCGATTAAGCGTTAAAAATCTGCAAAATTAGCTACGGACCAGAGGCACTAAAACTAGCGGGAGGAAGGAAGAATTAATAGCCTACAGCGGTAATAACAAAATTCTAACACGCTTTATTATTCAGCATGCTTTCTCCTAAAGATTACAATTACTTGAGTATTGTACGCCTATATTGATAAATATATCCCCATAGGACTTAAATCATAAATAGAGATTTAAATATTCACTTGCTCCCCTTGCTTATAGACTTCGATTTTCGTCCTTTCTTAGGTTGATAGCTTACATGGAAACTGACATGTTCTAAGGTAAACATAATCAAAGAAAGTTGATACTGGTAATGTATACCTCGAAAATTCATTGCAACGTTTGGTTCTTATTCATTTTGTCAATAAGAATCGTTCTCGTACCCCTTGGAAACGACTTAGGGGTACAATGTTTAAAAAGTTTGAGAATCCCTGCTTTAGGGCCACGAACCGTTTCCATTCATCTGACTATGTCTCAAGAATGTAGAAGTCAGTCGCTACCACATTCTCCGTCGGGCAGATGGAAGTTGACGATAATTCTGATTTCAAGAAACCAACCATAGTACGTTTGTGACTTCGTGTTGCGACGTTTATCGTTGAAGTATTAGTCAGAGTATTGATGTCTTTGAAAATGGGAGTGGCAAATGTTACATTCACTTCTTCGTGTATATTGACGATTTCTTCCCGTACTTCAATGGAGATGATTTCTGCAGATTCCGATATTGTAAGCTTATCGTGGTATTCCGGCAATTTTCTTGTGTATGGCATCTTCCTTTTTTTTTTTTTTTTGTTCGTGGTCCACGGAAAAATCGATGTGTTTTAATCTTGCTCTCTCACCTTCAAATACAAACGTACGTTCAGTGGATATTATCGAAATGTCTAATCAGTTTATATGTACAAAATAGGAGTTATTTCCCTTTGTACATCACACCCAACACAGTTTTCGTGAAGTCATCGGGTTGAAAATTTAATATTTTCGGTCAGATTTTTCTCACCGAATTTTTTCCTCCTAATAGCATGTAACCATTTCTTACTCATTTCTTTATTTTGTGGAAATTTGTGAAACGAAAACGGGGTTCCCTGATTTTTGCAAAGAGGAACACTGCAATAGCTCGGCATGCGGCATAGTCACGAAATAGTACATTATGCAACGAGCCTATAATGGCTATAATTAAGACACGAGTATTTTTATAAAACGAGCGTATGCGAGTTTTATAATTTCCATACGAGTGTTTTAATTACCATTATAGGCGAGTTGCATACGACTGTTTATGTTCGACGATAATTATAACTTTATTATATGATTTAACATAAATATTCATAAATATCTGTTGAGAGTCAGCCACTTGAATTTTGTGATCGAAGAGCGAGCGCTGGGTATATCTCTGTCTTTCAAGATCTCTGAACGACCGACGCATGCGCTCTGTGTGCTTGCAATGCCATATGCAGGCCATATGTTTACATCTGCAGTCCCTCAGTAATATTGTCACCGGAGTCGTTTGAAGGCAATGTGCTGTGTAGAAATTAGTGTTGGTGATATTAAGGTACAGTGCTATTTCTTGTCTCATATTCGCCAGTTTATTTACGTAAACATATGGACGGTGCGTATTCCATGTCGGTAATTCATTATAGTTCGATGTTGTGTTTATGTCCGACATGTTGGATTTTGAGCGCATGCGTGAAGGTATCGTTACCTAATTGGTCAATGAACGAGCTCTGATTGGCTGGAGAAACTGTATCATAATTTAAAAAAACAGTGTTATAATGACCATCATTATGATACAGTTTTCTGACACATAATAGTGAGGGTCGAACATAAATAACAATTTAAACAACTTAAATTCGTGGATATTAGCGGCATGAGAACACAGGAGACAAATGAAGAACGCCTTGCGCTTACCCAGTACAACAGCAGTGCGCTCTATCGGTGCTAGTTCTATACATCCCATTTGCTTCCTTACATGTTCATTTCTGACATGGTCAAGTCTTGTAATACCCATGGACCAACGCAGTTTAGATAGACTTTCCTCGCGATTTAACCATCCAAACGCTATGAAATTTGGTACAGCAAATGTCTATACACATTGTAATACACTGACATATAATTAAGTTCAATTGTTTACATAATCTCAAGATGGTAGCTGTGCAAAATTTTTATTTCTTGTGTCCTAGTCATGCGATGGAAGTCAACGTTTGAATAATGAACCTACGCAATAATTGTTTTCTAATAGTTCATAACTCAATGGCTTACATAATATATAAAAATCCAACATGGCGACCATCCGAAATATTTAGATGGTCTCAATTTGTATTAATCTATGACAGCAATCAAACTTAAATCCTGTATGTTGATAAAGGCTATTAACATAAGTTCATCTATGGAACTTTCAATAACATGGTGAGCACAAATCCAACGTAGCCGTGACGCGAAATTTAAATATTTAAATGGACGTTTCTCGCGATTTAACCATCTGACCGCAGTGACACTGGGTACGGTAGATGTTTATACCAATTTTAATCCAATTTATTTCAGTTGTTTTCATAACCTCAAGATGGCGGCTGTGCAAAATTTTAAAATTAAGTTTTTATTTCTTGTGTCCTAATCATGCGATTAAATAAACCTATGCAATGATCTTCATCTAATAGTAACCGGGTGAGTTAGCCGTGGTCGTTACGGCGTGGCTGCAGGCAGTCGCTCACATCCGGGAGGCGAGGAGGTTCGAATCCCCACGCCGGCAACCTCGAAGATGGTCTTCTGTGGTTTCCCATCTTCCTTCCAGGCAAATGCCGAGTTTGGTCCCAACTATAGGTCACAGCCGCTACCTTCCAACTCCTCGTCCTTACAATCACAATTTCCTCCCCAGACAACACTCCACACGTGACGGTACTTGTAGTTCACCCCATGGGTGTCCGCATAGAAGCAGCTACAAACTCTGGCATGCCGAACATATCCTCGGACACCCCTGGCACTAAAAAGCCATATGCTAAAAATAAAAATCTAATAGTACAAAACTCCATGGCCTACCGGTACATATATAAAAATCCAACATGGCGACCATCCGAAATATTTAGATGGTTCTCAATATCCATGAATCTATTATATCAATCAAACTGAAATTTTGTATGTTGATAGAGGCAATTAACATAAGTAGGATATATGAAAATATGCTATTTAGTTCTTCATGGAACTACTTGTTATATGCGATTTCTTATAGTCTATGCTCTATGGCAGTGGTTCCCAAACATTTTTTCCTCCCGTAGCCCTTTATACATATTCATCTAAAATAGCACCCACTAAAAAGTAAACCTTTAAAACGTTTAATATTTTAAAGGCAATATGTAGACTACATAAATTAATAAAAACATTAATAATAAAAAATAACTTACAGCTATGTATAACTTATTTTTAATACAGCATAACTAATATTTTTAATTTATTACTTGTTTGCTGTTAGTATGAATTTCATTTCAATAAAATGCTAAATATAATTTTCAATTTTACTTTTATTTCCTTGTGCAAATGAGGATGAATCAATATTTAGGAAAATAAACAATTACAGTACACAAGATCATAATTTTGGTTCTATTGAAAACCAATTAATTCTAGCGATTAGTTTGGTAAATCAAGACAATAGCAGTGCAGCGATGAAAGTGACTGGGGGTTTGGGGAAGGTGGGTTGTTGACCTTGACGTGCGTGAATCAGACGGCACCGCACTGGTACATTACGACGGACACGTACGATGGGGACATGGCGCCTGCCATTACTGTTTATTTTTGGCGTACCCCTAACCGGTTCGTTGCATACCACCAAGGAGCACGTGTACCCCAGGTTGGTAACCGCTATTTATTTATTTATTTATCGTATGGCTTTTAGTGCCGGGAGTGTCCGAGGACATGTTCGGCTCGCCTGAGTCTGTAGCTGCTTCCAGCGGACACCCTAAAGGGTGAGCTACAAGTTCCGTTCAATTTCAAGTAGTTCCAACTTTCGCCACCAGATATCAATGATACCTATTGGTGAACGTTGGAACTTTGATAGGGCGTTCTGACGAAATCTAACCTAACAAATTTTGCTTTACACAAGTTTAGTCTGTGAAAGGATCTTTTACATGCCATAAATCTATGACATGGGACCGCCGGCTTTACTTCCCCTCCGAAGGAAGGCATACTGAAGGATTTTAACGCTCTTAAAAAATCCGACGACTTCGGCCGGGTTTGAACCCGCCATCTTGGGCATAGCAGTTCAGCATGCTACCGACTACGCCACCGAAGCCGCTGGTCTGGTAACTACCGTCTGAGGTATGAATGGTGGAGGCCTACTGATATCGCTCCAGGAGATGGCGGTTGGTTTTAACTGCAGAGATCTTCCCGCTCACTGCGTAATGCGTATTCCAAAAAAGAAACCATTTAGTTACTACTTGCTTCACTCAGCACATTCCTTCTTTCACTGACTGCGTGTCGTCTGCTGCAATGACAACCACTGGCATGCGGAAAGCCGATATATTTAGGTTTGGAATAGACGGGCCACGCATGCGTACTGCAAGACCCCCCACATCCCGTCGCAGCGTGTTGAACTGCCATCTCCTGGCGTGATATCAATAGTTGGGAACTCTTTGTTTCCGTACTGCTAACTCCCGACAGGTACAGCCATGTGGGTAGGATGCGACTCAGTTCATCTAGCCTCAGCCATGATGGTCCTTTTCATGGTGGCATAGGCTCCTGTTGCATGCCTAGCAGTGCTAGACTTATGTGGATGCTGTACCCTGTCACTCCCTTCTCATCCTGCAAGATTCCAGCTGCCAACATCAACAAATGCTAGCTCAGCCATGGTCAGTGGCACTTGTTTCTCAAACACACATATTCATTGGAATTCTTCACCAATTACATATGGTACAGTATGTGAGGAACCTTTTCACATTTACCTATCTACTCGTTTCTATTAGGAACTGAAGATATCGTGGGCAACAGCCTGTGGTACTTGGACGTGTAATATTTAACTGATAGCCAATGTTTTAGTGTCTGGAATTGCTAGGTTTGGGAAGGAGATGGCTGTGACCATACCATAAGTTAGAAACCATCTCAACCTTTTCTCTGGAGCTGAAGTGGAAAACACTATGGAAAGCCACTTCTAGTATGGCCGAAGTGTGAATTGAACACATCCCAATTTTTCCTCACAAGGCTGAGTAATCCCTTATCCAAGACTTGTCAGAGCCAGAAATTGTACACGGACCTCAGAAGAGACAGCCAAGAATGCTAGCTAACATACTGTATATCTCTCTGGATATCATCTTCATGGTGTAGAACTAGGCAAATCGGAGCCAAATTCCAGGAGGAATCTCTACTTTGTATAAAACCAAGTCCCCGATTCTTGGATGTCAGGATAATCTTGAGAACCACTATATGGATGTTGATGCGGTTTTCACCATTCTATAAAGGATATTTCGAGGAAGGTTTCTGTAGAAAATTTATTTATTTATGATCAAAGAAAGCCAAGCAGTAACGATTTTAGTGAAAACGTCGAAACAAAACCTGGCGTCCATGGGTATTTTAAGCTTACACTGGGCAAACAGTTAAAAATATCAATATACTATAAGTGGAAGAATTGTTCAGCATGGAAAGTTTCCTAAAACGTCCCTGAGAGCATATCTCTATCTTCAATACATCGCCCACTATAAGGGTTTTTAAGTTTTCATTTCTTCCAACCATCTCCATTCAATTACTGAGGCGACAGTTTACAAGCTAGTAAAGAATAAAGGAAGGGCAGGATAACAACAAAAAACAGAGTAGTTTCCTTGCATTTATTTAATGCATATTTCTTTGTTACTAAAAATAGTTTTACGTACAAGTAATATGTACAATTCAAACATGAAAATATAGATGTGTTAAAAGACTGGCAAAAAACCAAAGTTCCTTAGGACTCAACACATATTTATACATTCATAATTAGCTTCATAACAGTTCAATCTAACATTAATATTAATAACTTCATAGCACAGTGAAAGTCCGATGATGCATTATGCATACTTAAAAGGTACGTTCAACATATTATCTGTTCGTGGACATCACGAACAGAGGACAATTAACAGTCCCAACATCATCTGACTTAAAGTGCTATTCTTTATTTGGTGAAGTTTCTTGCTCAAGGCATGGTAAATACAGTACACAGTATTAATCATTACATTTACAATAAATAACAAAACGACCAGGGCGTAAGGCTTATGAGAACACGTGTATTGTTCGTCACCTTAGGAAACTTGCCTGCCACTGATACAGGTACGGTTCTGAATAACTCGTTATTTACAACTTACAGGGGTTGACAGCCACTACTATTATTAGATTTCCAGAATAGGGATAGGAACAGTATTCAATTAATCATTCTCAGAGTTTGTGGTTTTAGGCATGTAAAAATCTACTGTAAAATTTAGCATCTAGACTTTTGAAGTGGCATATTGAGACATCTAAGCATCTTAAGAATTAGCAATTTGTAACAAAGACAAAATGTTTCATGCAACATTTAAGGAACATTTGATATGTTGTTAAAAAATAGGGGTATTTTAAAAAGTTTCATTTCGGCCATGATGAGGTGTACGCACACGTAATGTAAAATTTACCGTACGTTCTGAAGAGTCGATGCACCTTGAAGCAATTTAAGAACAGAATAATATTGTTTAGGTGGAAAATAAGCCCATCTCATAAGATTGATATTTATGAGCCTGGCAGTCGGCCGCATAAATAAATATAAATAAATTTTCATTTTATTTGCCCCCCCCCAATCAATATTATTTGTTGAAGCCCAAGAAGCACCGACAATAGGGTTGGCGGCAATGTTTCATTCTTTGGTTGTTGAAGAGACCAGATACAGTATCTCTGAACACAATCCATCCAACAGTAGAATTACTAAAAAGCAACTGTACACAGGAAAACAACTTTTTTTTATACAACAACTTGGATGCCATAAGGAATGTAAATACTACAGGAAGTTTTAGAGTAGGCCTACTTTGCATTTATTCCTAATGCCAAAAACCACAATCTTCTAATATTGTTGTTTACAAAACAAGAGACAGAAATCCAACATTAAACAAAGAAAGTACTTGGTGAAATAAAACCTGGTATGTAAATACAATTTTATCTAATCAATAATGTAAGAAAGGCCCTTTGAGTAAGTTGATGGCAGTGAACAAATTTGCTCTTAACTAACCTCATTTGACCAAACTGCCATGCCTGATATATTAATAACAATTGCTACCATTAGGTAAGTACTGACTTGAAAGGACTGCAATTATTTTGTCCTTGTTTTTTCCCAACACATAGCAATGGCAGTTTGTTTCCATCCCCAGACTAGATGTTGGAATGGATGACCTCTTTATCCCAGTCTCTTTCCTAGTGAATGGATTCAACCTTGCAAAACAATATCAAGGCAGGAAAGAACTGGGTTTGCAAAGACAGATCAGAATTCCAATATAAACAAAACATTGCTTGGTTTTTGTACTAAACCAAGGAATGATTAACATGAAGTTATTCTTTATCATCTTGGTGACAGTGGCATATTCACAATATATTTATGAGGAATTTTAAGATGTTGGAAGAGACTAATCTATACTCTATTACAAATACTACACAGTAATACTTATTTGATTTATAGGACAGAAATATTTAAAATAAAATAACTCTTGCCGGCAAGCATGAAGATTCTGATTATGCCACTGCAACGTAAGAAATAGTCTTCACAACATCAAACAATTGCTTAACATACATTAATATGTCTTTTTAAATTCAGTGTATACATATATTAATTTCTTCAGAGCATCAGTAATTTTCTTTGGAAGGCACTTCTGCACATCCTATACCTTGCTAAAAAAATAGCAAGGAGTTTTTTTTTATATACATGCAAAAAGGCAAATAAATGTAATTTCTTTTTAATTAAAGAGTAATGAACTCTCAAACTTACAGATTTATGAAAGAAAGAGAAAAATGTCAGATTTGTACACCAACGAAGTTATAATATGACAAATCGAAATAATGACATATGTTTGATTCGAAAGTGAGTTATGGCACAAGTACCACACATGGTGCAACCAGGATCATTTGCTTGCTCCTACAACACTGTTCATACCACGCTAAGCGCTGATGTTGATTGGCTGCCCGTTGAGTCTCAGACTGCTAAAATTATCGTCAGACGGTATCTGGTACATCTGCCGGCGAGAAATAATTATAAATAAAGATCTGCTGTGCACTTATTTATTTATATATAAATAAATATATAATACACAAAAATTAACTTTCGAGACTTCGACTTATGGTACACATGATTCACTCTCATAAATTCATACCCTAACTATTAAGAAATTAATTAATGTACTGATACAGCACAATATTTTACTTTCGAGTTTTGCAACTCGAAAAAAAAAAAGTCTGCAGACCTGGGGCAAACCAAATCATCTTATTTTAACACATGAGATTACAGTAACAACAGTCTTAACACAGCTCTATAAAGCAATAAATATGACGTCCACTTCTTCCTACATTAATTACCAGACTGAAAAATTCCATGCTAATTTCATAACACTCAAATAACTAATGTAAAATTACTTGCTCAATCCGAGAATTTATAGCATACATTACGATCATTTTAAGATTTCAGAGATAGGACATATGTAAAATATATTTTGCACAATCAGCAATAATAGTTTATCCACATCAAAGAAGAAGTCTCCAGCAATGTGACAGTAAATAAAAGACAATCTAACAGGTGAGTCAACTTGCAATAATCCAATTTAAATAATGCACCTACGAGTGACATGGAATATAGCATCTTAAAGCATAAATTATGTCCTTTGGATAAACGGGACCAGTGACCTCATGAAAACATACTGTCAACATTAGTGGCACTGTTACTTGTATAGGCTATGGAGTTTTCGTTTTACACGCTGATTCCAAGTTTGGATGCGGTCTTTTGTATTTAATTTTTCTATTATTATTGTTATTACTACTTATGTTAAAACTGCTGTATGCAACATATTTTATCATAGTACAGTATACTAACCTGAAACTGGTTGCTTGTGATATGATAGGATAGGATATTTGATATGATCTTCATTTTAAAGAAATGTATTGTATCAATAATTGGTATAATGTATATAAGCTCTAATTCCATAGTATGCAAGGTGCTACTGAAAAGGAGCCCTTAAGCTATAAGTGTAACCATGGAAATAAAATCGATCAACTCCATATAAAGCATTGAGAATATTGAAAAGGAAGCTTGTAGTAACACGTGACCATTAATCTTGTGATCATGAGCCACGGGTAAGGATATTGGACATAAGAATGTGCCATAATGAGTAATACATTTTACTCCTCCAGATTTTTCTCCATGTAAAATACTTTTGGTTGTTATTTTATTCCATGTAATATGAAGCATGAACATTAAAATGCCTTATAGGTGATTTGAGCCATTAACCATTATCCTCCTTGGTGTTCTGGTGAGCCAGCAGGTTAGTCCGGTTTGCCATTTAAAAGCTCATCTGCTATTCACAAAACATTGTGTTTATTGTATATAGCTTGCTAAATTCTACAGTATGGCCCTATTGACAAACATACACAGGGCTACTTAGGGATATGTCAGGTCAAGATTTGAGGTGATGTGAGATCCACTGTTAGTGCTTGATTTAGAATTAATAATGCTTATCACATAAAATTCTTCAGTCTACTAATTACACTAACCAGAGCTGCCACTCTAAAATAATTGTACTTGGTTCAGAAAGGAGAGAAACAGAGAGTGGGGGCTAGAAGAGGCTTGCTCCAGAGGTCCCCGCGACAGTGTTGGATCATGTCCTCACCTCTTCATCACTATAGTCCGAGTCGGAGTCCGACTCCTCGGGAATATCACGGGCCACTGCACCTTTCTCGATCAGTTGGTTGGCCATGGCAGCATCGATGCAGGTCGCTAGCTGATATGCGGTGTAGCCAGCGTACGTCGGAACCTCCAGCTGCGGTGCACACTCCTCCAATAAGAAGCGGCAGAGACGAGGTAACCTTTGTTCGATGGCATAATGAAGTACTGTGCGCCCACTCTTTCCATCCTGTAAAGCAAGAAAGGACATCTGTTACAACCAAGCACTATTTCACATTATTGGAAATCACAAACAGGCCCTCAACCAGTAACCAGAAATCTTCAGGGCTAAAACATAAAAATTATTTTGTTGGGATCATTATCTCCATTCTAATAATAATAATAAACTTTCGAACAGAAAGGTTCTTTTGGGAGAAAAGAGAGAATGCAGGGGAGGAAGATGGGCACCAGAGAGAAAGGCGCAAAACACTGAAAGAATGAAGGAAGTGTGGAGAAAGAGAAAGGAAGAAAGAACTATGAGAAGGAAATGAAATGATATTTGCGTGGTCCTTAGTTTTGGCCGGTTCTCATAATGTAATGTAATGTAATAAACACGTGTCACGAAGCTTTGCCGGCAGTACGTGTATAAACTGCAAGCTGTCAGCTCTGTGATGCTTTCCAGAGTTGTTGGTACAGACTACACCGGTTGGTGATTGATCATTGTGGCACGAGCATTGTGATGGTCCGTGGGGCAGGCTAAAGTCAAAGTATATCACTCTGCCATCCATCCAGTTGCCCTGTATAGTTCCGAGTGCCTGGGGAGGTCATGGAGGCAAGAACGCTGTGCTGGACATCCGATCTTACACTCCATGATCTTGTCCATAACAGTGATATACGGTAATTATACTCCATAGAGTTGCACTGATAGTGGGTAAGATGAGGGAATGCTGGCTAAGCTGGTATGGCCACGTGCTTAGAGCAGACAGAACGTCAGTCACTGGGAGAGGAAAATGGCTAGCAGGAAGATTGAGATAGTGGTGGCTCAACACGCTTAATAACGTCCTGAAGATAGCAGGCCTACATCGTGACCAAGTGCAGAAGTGTGACAAGTTGCGACAAAAGGCCAGAAATGCAGGCCCCGTCATGGTAAGGAACAAAACACTGAAGAAGAATCTCTTAGTTGGAGCAAGGTATTATCGCATTCGAATGAATCTAAACACACACACCTGAGTTGGCTAATTAAATAGCATTCTAACTTAAACATTTATACAGAAGGAAGTTTCATCTGGCACTTTCAAAAGCAACCAAAGGCATGGAACACAAAGGTGTAGCAGTACAGGCAATGTAGCCTTGTATTTTCATTCCGACGGGTCACACTCGGGAATAATCAACTGTTTAGTAATACTTAGCACTCTCTCGCAGATCCCTTCCCTTGTTGGAAATACTATAGCGGAGATATTAATTCTTTAAAATCATACAGCAATCGATCTAGATGTTTCGTCCTCTTGAAACAACCATCACCACCTATTAAAAAAAAAAAAGTCCTCTCAATCCATTCACACCAAAGACAGGAGCCACAGTTATATTTCATAACCATTTTATCTTGGAACTTCCCCAGGAAACAACTCCAAGTGTTTCTTTTATGAAGGAACTTAACCTGTTGTAGTGGAATCTTGGGGATTCCCTAATGTGCCAATTTGAGGAAGACCTTGCATCAGCCAGTAAGCTAGTTGGTGCAGGCCCTGACCTTTCACCACCAAGTGCTTGACACCTCTATTAACTATTAGCTTTCATGATAATGGTATTCAACTCTTGAAGGAAATTTTGCTCACATGGAGGAAGAAATGGCGACACCCATTGAAAGATTTGTATTCCCTGTTTGATGAAGTAAAACAAATATATAAATCACTTCTTGTATGTCATGGTTGTTAATTATTCAGTGCTCAGAATAGAATAGGTTTATTCACCCAAACCTTGGAATTTTCTTTCCGATTGGAGTACCGGTACAGTGTTTGCCTTTAATTGCACAGATTGTCTATAGTCGATGCCATTTAATTTACGATTATCTAATGCCGTACACAATTATTTCTACTCTTAAAACAGTTATATAACATACGTATTTATTCTTTCAGTACACATGTTCTCAAACCCTTCAGATTCGAATAGCTTATGCGAAAGATCCGCCGAACCATTCACGCGATGGAAAGAAGAGTAGGGAAAGAGATGGTTACTTTGCCAGATAAGCAAAACACTAGAGTGCAACTTCTCTTTCTTTCTATTAAAAATTTATTCTAGAGAAACCATAAAAATACGAAATAATTCCTTTATTTAAAGGATTCAGTAAGACGAAAAAAAAAGTGATGAAGACGAACGAACTCGATCTCTCAGTTCCAGTCCGACAGCCAGATGTGACAACACAGGCACCTCCCGCTGCTAGGGATTCCCCTGAACAGAGTTGACTGACCCCCCTACCCCCAGGCAAGACATTCTCAGAACCCAGGAATACCATAGAGAACGCGTCAGCAAACACGAAGCACAAGGGAGTACAATATTGATTGAAATCTAGGACCTCTGCTACAATACTAGTAACATAACCTAGCAGGCGAAAGTCATATCTAACAATAAAGACTATCGATACGTCGGGGGCCGAACTTTGACCAGAAAGAGAATTTTAACATGTCAGTAAACCCAATATCAGGCTATGACATTTGGGTACCACCAGACAAGTCGAACTTCCCGATATAAAAAAACATAATAAGGGAAGAAAGTAATATCGAACATAATTATTGCGCACCACATTACATAAACAACCTAGGAAATTCATTTCGAACTGAATAAAAAGTCGATTAACGGAATATGAATGGCTCAAAAGAAGCGTGCAAAGCCAAAGCACTATTACCGCACTGTTCTCTCTCATCGATTGCCGACGTTCGCTGCCAACTTCGACCTTGAACCAACGTCCGAGACGGATATAAGATGACACTGCCACTCAATAAATCTGAATAATACTCAATCACTACAGTACACGTCACTCCGTCTATTACGCAGATCATTATGTAAGATACAACACATGCATTATCAAACACAGTCGTCTCATGCCCATTAGCACATGTGCGCCACTAGAACAAGGAATTGAGTGGCATATCTAAAAAAAAAAAAAGTTCTTTATGTCGACGAGGACCAGGATTCGTCACGCCATGAATTATTATTCGAATGTTTCAAGAAAACCTACCTTGGCATTGATATTCGCACCGAACCACAGTAGATGCCTCAGGACATCAATATGGCCACGTTGCGCCGCGAGATGGATGCACATTTGACCTAAAACAAAACAAAAATCTATCTTCAAATAGGTGAAATTAATCATGTACAGAAAAAATGTTGTTGTTGTTTCCTATGGCTAGCCCGGATTCCAATCCATCAGCTTTCTTGCGTTCCAACATAAAAAATAATAAAGCATAAACGATCACTGCTTGCAAACAAACTGTCACACTTCCTCCTACAATAAGAAATCAAGACCTTAAGGCTATGCAAAACTGCACCAATAAGCAGAATTCTGTTGAAGAGAAATGTTTTCACAACGGAGAAACAACAGTACTTGCACTTAGTGCTTGATGTTGAATCATTTAGGGGATTTGCGACATCGTGTTCATATAGCCCCACGTACTTAGGTGTGCGTGGTATTAGTAACTGGGTAGGATTTGAGTAGGGGATGACAAGAGTCCTTAATTCAGTCGAGTACTGGCATTCACCGAGGGGAGACCGCGAAAAACAAGTTATCCCTCACGAGGCTGAGTGTACCCAGTTTCAGCCCTCAGATCAGAATTACAGTTCTTGGCAGTGCCAGGACTCGAACACGGACCTTTGCGGTGACAGTCTAGAATATTAGTCATTACGCTTCACGGTGGATTTAAGTAATTGGTAGCCATAATAGCAAATCAATGAAAATGAATAGGACTTTCATCTACAAGATTATATTTATGGGGTGCAATATTCCCAGAAGATAATACTATAGCCTACATTAGATGTACAGAAGTTCTCTGAGTATTCCATGTATTGATTTTAAATGTAGCTAAATAACAAATACAAATGTACAGAAACATATTATCTTAATAACTCAGGCACGACACTAAATTTAAAAAAAATCGATCTTCCCCAACAACTGGATTAACGTTGACATCCTGATTTTATCTACCTAGCAATATCGGAATGCTTTTAAGTGTTTACCTATATAGATCCAAGATCATTTATTATAGTCCCAATAAAATAAAATAAAAAACAAGAACAGTCCGGAAGAGACCACTACATGAAATTCAAAAGCAGCAATGGAATTTTCAGGTCAATTACTCGCCCTTCCCCCCACGAGCATAGCGGCGTGTTTTCGACCGAAATGGCCAGGCTTCCCGAAATAGACAGACCGCTATTAATATCCAGGCCCCATCCCGTTGACTCACACAAGCCATGAGGTTGCCAACGCTCCACATTTGAGAGCAGTGCCGACCTGGGGTAGTAGTGAAATAAAAACAAGACACACAAGAGAGCTTTTTATAAATGTTCTGGAATGTTGGCAGCTTATCCAATGGCATAGCTCTACAAAACAAACCAGCGTGCCGACAAAGAGACGGCACTAGCTGGTCCATTCCTGGCGTGTCGAAAGCTTAGTGACAAAGAGGCACTACAAATCTGAACATAAATTTTAAACCTTTACCCTCTGACATGTTCTGAATGATATCACTTATCGGACAGTGCACCTGGTGTAATGCTGTGAGCTGGATTGTGTACCTTCTACCCTACTTCTCTCCAGCTTAGTACGACTATCGCTCACTTAACTTTATTCTTGTGGCATCTACTGATCGCATAACAAATGATTAGCGGTATTTGAGGACCCAACTACGGTACTATTTAAACTGTTATCTAATAGAAAGGACAGATTCGTATCATTCCACCTTCCTAAACATCCATTCAGCACTATGATTGAATTATGCCATCGAAAAAGTAAGGACACACCAAGTCGCTAAGCAATCCTTGTTTGAAAAAAAAGACTGCTGGAGAGGAAAAAAATTAGGGATTTCCCATTTCACTGAAAATGAGGGTGTTAGGGATAAGAAGGGGAGGGCCATAAAATGCAGGAAAATGAATCCCACCCAAAGCCTCAAATTTTCTAATACGCCCTCTGGGCGTCAAATAACAAAGCTTGCACCCGGTACCGAGGCCATACGATATTATTATTATTATTAATACCGGCAGGGTAAAAATAAAAAACGGCATAGATCAGACAGAAGCACTGAAAGGGAGGAGGAGTCTAGCAGAAGTGGCAACAATGTCCAAGAGATATGGTTGCCAATTGACGTCATACAAGCAGTTTCCTGCAGTAAATATATAGATCGGAGTTTCAAATGTCTGCTCTGTTTTCTTAGAACATTTAATTTTGAGACATATGACCTAGATGTTGCAGTCCTTGAACATCAAACATTTTACTTGCATTACCCCACCTCTCTCTATTCCGGAATACGTGAAACTGAATGGGATTTCAGAAAGGACGTGTGTCACAGTCAACAAATATACTGAAAATGGGTGTACATATTATCGGCGAGTTTTAACAGATAGTAAATCAAGAAGGTTTCCAAATTTCCACGACACGCACTTTGTAAAAAGCCTCTTACATTAGTTTTAATTCAACTTAATAAACCTATTATAAAGATATGCGAACCGAACAGTTTTCCGAGTCAGCGTTGGGAACAATGACCTCCGTAAACCAGTGAAATTTACCTCTACTTCATAGTTTGTTATACACAAGTTATTGAGGCCACTGGATGCAGGTAACCATGAAGGACGATGAGGTTATATGTGATTTCACTTCCCATTCTCGCAGGCAAAGCTGAAAGAGTCGAGTCTAATGTTTTTGACACGGCCTGCATCAGCCCACATGCCACTAGCAGCTCACCGAGTCTCTCCGTCTTCCTGTGGGATTTCCCCGACCACTTTAGAGAACCGACTCCTCGGCAAAAAAGACGCACAACACATATTCTGAAGCTTCTTACCGAACCTCCTCAAAGAATAAATTTAATTCCCGAATTTAGTAACAAACGCAGAAAATTAACGTAAAACCAATAGTCTTTCACGTCTTGCTTTCGGAAACGAACATTCCAGAGACCAAGTTTTCATTGAACTCGAAAACGGGGACTTGTGTATGATATTAATAACAGTGAATACGGGTACCGGAACGGCCATTATTCAAAACCCAAAGTACGAGATGTGGTTCCATATTCAACAGGCGCGCACACACAGACGGGGGAAAGAAATATCAAACCACCTCTCGAAAGGCCTGCTTGTCTTCATCCCCCCCTGCCAACGGGTGGATCCAATACTCAGTGATAAAATGTCCCTTGCACCCACATCCATCAGTCACGAACTAATGAGAAATTAAATGGGCGGAGATGAATGAAGTATTATGGACCAAACGAAAGGGGCGAGGTAACGTCCCAGCATTCACCGGGAAGGCGAATTTTTAAGCCCCTTTAACGATATAAATAAATATTTCTGTATTAATGAAGGGAATTCTGTAACTTTAAATGCAAGTATGGCGATTTTCTCAAATTGTACCACAGAACGGGCATTATTGTAACATCCAGGTTCAGGGCCGAGAAACTTAAAAGGCAGATCTGCTTTTAATTCAACAAAACACTAAGAGAGTGCAACTACTTGTACACCCATTGCGAGATGCCAACTCTTTCAATTGGTCCAAGGCCGATGCGACGGGCCCAAAGTATTGGCATCCTCTGCTCGCCATTCCATTAACAACTAAAGATGCAATTTCCCGGTCGACGATGACTCAATCTGGACGTTAGTCGGATAAGATTATAGCCTACGGAGTATAACAACTGGGGAGGAAAATCGTTGCTGTGAGTAAAAAGTGTCTGGGTATTTTCGCACTTGCTCCACGCTGCGCGGTTCCGGGTACTAGGTTGATTACAATACTTGGAAATTACGTTCTGGACTAGTCAATAACTCAAGAGTGACACTCAATCCACTAAAACATGTTAAACGGGTCTTCAGTAATATAGGAATAAACGATACTAGCCGATACTAGGACTGGATATCAAAAACAAAGTTATGATTTATGTATTTAAAAAAAGCCAACTCCGTACAGGCCATGGAGGCCCTGGGAGTCTATGCTCTCAGGAATTACCCTGGTACTCATTTCTGGTGAAGGCTGAGTGAACCCCAGGGCTATTTGCGTACTCGAAAGTGGTAGTTTTGTTTCTAAATGCGACTACCTGGGTGGGGATCGAACCATCTCCCTTTCAGTTAGAAGCTCAGCGCCTCTACCGACTGCGCCACGCAGCCCCCTGTAATAAGAGAGGGATGTCGTAATTCTGTTGTTAATTCATGATAGGGACTTGGCCATCCGCTATGTGTAGTAAGTGAAAGTTGGAACATGTCTGACAACATGTGTTTGTCTAATAACTAATTAGGCTATTAGGGCTACGTTAGGAACCATCTCGGCATTTTCCTGGAGTAGAAGTGCAAAACCACGGAAAACTATTTATAGAAAGGCTGAGGAGGGAATCGAACTTAGCCTTTTAGACTCACGACTCGGCGCCGGGATTCCAACCATCGATCCTTGATACGACCATGTGGTTCAAAGTTATTCCATGTCCATATATCACTGTTCGACCTTCTATACCGGGCCTCCCAAGAAGAACGTCAACGCTGTCTTTCTGTATTCTGTCTGGTTTTCGAACGGTGCATGGTCTAGGAACGCTCGAATCGTACGTTTTCCAGGGTGTCTACTAGTCTGGAAAACAGGGAATACACAGGGAATTTTTAAATCCTGGAAAACTCAGGGAATTTTAGTTTTACAAGGCCCAACCTCGAATAATTGGAAATTAAGAATTTAAATTTTGGCGGGGGATTTCTTTTTTAGCGTATGGCTTTTAGTGCCGGGAGTGTCCGAGGACATGTTCGGCTCGCCAGTTTTGTAGCTGCTTCGAGACGGACACCCAATGGGTGAGCTACAAGTACCGTTGGGGAGGAAAGTTGGAAGGGAGGGTCGAGGAGTTGGAAGGTAGCGGCTGTGGCCTATAGTTAAGGACCAACTCCGGCATTTGCCTGGAAGGAAGATGGGAAACCACAGAAGACCATCTTCAAGGTTGCCGGCGGGGGGATTCGAACCTCCTCGCCTCCTGGATGTGAGCGACTGCCAACAGTCATGCCGCAACGACCTCGGCTAACTCACCCGGTGGGGGGAAAGTATATTCTGGTGATGATTGAGATACAGTAAATCAGTAAGCTCTCATTTCTTGCAAGATAGAGCACACAAATTACATGTGTAGACTCTGTATTTGTATAATTATAAACGTGTAACAGTATGATCTTTGAGAGCATTTCTTTTGACGAGCTACTTTCAATACTCGCAAGTACAATAGTTTTTCATCCAGAAAAACTTAGAAATTGTCAAAATATAGAAAAAAATACTTTTTATTTGTCATTTCAACTTTGTCATGTTGTTCAAGCACGTTTTGAAATGCTCTTTAAGTACAAATTCTGTTTTATATAATTATGGCGACTACTGTTACTCAGAGAATTGTCAGGGAAATCTGTTAGTTGGTTTTGGTCGACATCCTGGTTTTCTTCTTTTATACCAGAGGCCGCGGAACATAACCCCTCCTTCGATAGGGGCCGCCTAATAATCTAGATACAGTTATTGGGGTTATGTGACATCGTGGTCATGCAGCCTCATGTATTTGGGCGTGTGTGGAATTTATATGAAGAATTGTGTTATTGTGATAACTGCATTAGCGTGCGTATCTGTAATTGAGACTGGGATTTTAAAGGAGGCGGCCGTGGCCTTAAGTTAGTTGCCATCCCGGCATTTTCCTGGATTATAAGTGGGAAATTAAAAGAAAACCACTTCTAGGATAGCTGAGGTGAGAATGGAACCCACACCATCACCGTTCTCGCACCCCGTTTAACGCCTTAAACCAAAATTACATTTCTTAGCAGAGAAAAGAGACAAACCTCAACTGGTGAGTCAAGAATGCTAGCCGGTGCGCCACGGAGTGGTCTAGATGTTAAGATATCATCTCCATTACTACATTTGCGTATCCATGCAAGGACCAACCATTTATTATTCCTTTGGATACACATCATATGTGAGAATAAAAATTGCATGATAACGCGAAATCCACTTTCGATCGGGCTTGTAAACCAACTTGTCTGCCGTAAATAAATTTACAAGGGAACGCAATAAATACCAGCCATTAAAACAAAAGCACTCCGCAGTAAAAGGGCAGGGCAGCCTATCTTGTGTAAAACCATCCTTTGTCCATGAACCACGACCGAGACATGACGCCACGGCAATCCGCAGTCTGAGAACCTGCCCTACCTGTTTCCCCAGCAAACACGAGCGCTGCTATACCAGTCCATACAAGCCATGTCGGGAACATAATTCCTTCTTTCAACACCAATCCCTAAATAAATTGACATTAGGGTGGGGATGCATAACTTATACTTTACAATGTTTTGAAACTGAAGAAATACACCATGAAACCATTTTTTAAAATTTACTCTGATCCAAGTTGTTGATTTATTCGGGGGATTTGCGACATGGAGGTTATGTAACCCCGTGTACTTGGGTGTGTACGGAATTCGTCCGATAACCTGTCTTATTGTGTGTATTTGTAAGTCAAGTGACGATTGGGAAGAACTCGGCCATGAGCTAAGTTAGGAATCATCCCAAAACTTGCATTGAGAAGTTGGAAATCATGGAAAACCACTCCCAAGATGGCTGAGGTAGGAATCGAACCCACACTCTTCTCAGTTTTGCCTCTTGAATCAGAGCCCAAACCTTAATACCAGTATTAAAGTGGAACACGCAAAACTTAACACATTCCTTAAGAATTAAACGCTTAGCCACGAGAAAATGAGTATTCGACTAAGCTATAAAAATATGTTTTAACATGAAACATTCTGAATTGTTAGTGAAACTTCCTGACCGTACTGTGCTTCTATCTTTAAGGGAGAACCACGTTAATAACGAAATAAAAAAGGTGGAATTTCTACAATATCTAATATTAAACCAGTTCAATAAAATATGCGTCACGATCAGAAGGAAGCTAGCCAAGCAAAGTTAAAATTAGAACAGCACATACCAACACTAAATCCAGCACATAGGTTACGATTTTGAAACAGCTTTATCGAGAGACCGTTTTGAAAGTTCTCATCCCAAACCAAACGAGAGGATTACAATGAATAGATCTTAACAGCTGATAATCCCGTTGCGTTTAACAATGCCTATCCTCCCCACTGCCTATTTGCAAACCTAGCATTGACTGTGTAGTGCGTACATTAAATGGCAACACCACAAAAAGCAGATTTGTATGCTTAGCTTACCACCTTATATAACAGCAAATTAAAAGGAAGCTATCCTTGGTAAGTCGACAAAAACAAGTTCATGGCCACATTTCTAACGAATACGCAGCAGGGTAAACAATGCCAATTAGCAGTAATAACGTTTCAGCGAGGCTATCTGCCCCGAGAAAGAAACATCTAAGAACACACACGAATTTATGCAAAGAAACACCTGTTCCGTGAGACTCACGTTCTCACTGCTCTCTTAGGTGGAAATGAATGAATAATAAAACTTAGTTACAAGAAATTACCAAGAAAATTAGACAAGCACGGACAATATTTTGACTAATAATAATAATAATAATAGTCGGAGGGGGCTCTGTTAACTGCTATCGAATTAGATACGACGGTGAGATGTGATTCCTAGTGTTTCTTTCGCAACTTCTTGAACTGATCAACACCGTTTTAATTGGTAAATAAGGTTAACTTATGGACAATGGAATCTTCCCAACAACCCGTGTATATACATGGGCTGTACATTTGTCATTACGCACGTGTTTAAGAAGACACCTGTTAGGTTTTTAACACGCATATCACCTGTTGTTTATAGGAGCTGACTTGCACACGAACGTAGCAAGAGAAGGGGTGAGGGGAAGGGCGGATTTGACGGGAAGGGGCGCGTGGGTGGTGTGGAGTGAGTGAATAACTGGTTGTCCGTCGACTTGAACACAGCCAGTTCCTGCTCTGCTCTTTCTTTCAGTACACTACTTTCATTTCTTTGCCACTTTCGTATTGGGGGATTCCCAAGCTGCCGAGGTAGAGAGAGAGCTAGTCATGGCCAGTGTTGCAACCAATTAGCAGCCACGTCTCACAAAAGCTGCTTTTCAAACATCCAATTACTTCCGCAAGGCGAAAATTAAGCCATTGAGCAGCTTATGAACAGCCAGTCCTTCTTGGCACCGAAATTTCCAGCCCCTGCAGCACTATCACAAAAGCCTCTGTATCAATTCAAACCTATTTAGTCCCTACTACTGTACATGTATCCAGAGAAGAGGTCAAACGAACTAATTTCAATGCCTTTGAGCGGTGGCCATCTAGGCATACTCACAAATAGGAAGGATCCGGATTCGATTTAACCGGACGTCAATTTTCAGCATGACTGACATGTCAACCACACCCCGTACTCGAGAGTTGGTTACTGGGATCAGGCGGACAAAGCGCTTTATTATCGGGTCCAGTATTTTATAATGTAACTAACTTTGGGTTAGAAGTCCCGATGTTGCCAACATCCCACCGACTACACTGAAGTTTAGTAACATAGATTTAAACTAGGTTCGTGGCTCAGCGGTAATGTTCTCGCCTACTGATTCCAAGGTAGCAGGATCGAATCCTGGCGCAGGCAGTTGGCATTTGAGGGAGCCCAAATGCGAGGGAGCCGTGTTCCTAGATTTACTGGCATGTTAAAGATCCCCTTTGGGCAAAATTCCGGCACCCCGACGTCTCTAAAAGCCGCAGTAGTTAAAAGGGATGTAAAACCAATAACATCATAGTAACAAACCGTTGATTTAACGGCCTAAGTGTAAAAGATCTGATGATAGCTTGATGATCGAATTGGTCATCGAAGACAAGTTATTAATCTCATGTGACGAGTGCATCTAGGCACTTATTTGACCTAAAACCAAACCAAAATATTGTAACTTCTCTAATATGAATGCTTGTGTTCGAATATTTTATTGGTCGCTTGAGCTTCGATTATCCAAGTTACACTCTATTACAAAAAGAACGGTAATACAATTTACAGTATATTTTAATAAAATCCACACAGTTTACACTGCAGCAGTTACAAGAAAAATATACATAATATGGAAAATATACTTGAAATTGGGGGCCTGGAGGTTGAAAAATGCAGGGCAGATGTTGCCAGCACGAGTATTCGAACCTCGTCTCTTCGTATGCTGATCTATCCAGTCCGGCCGTGGAACATGGGTGGGTTAGCGGGTTCACTAATATTCAATAAAAACGGGGAAAAACAAAAGCCGCTGTTTCAAAAGTTTAATTTTCTCGGAATCTCGGATGGAGCTGCAGCCACATTAGGCCTCCAACCCTTCTGGGTACGCCCATGAAAAATGAGAAAATATCCGTAACTATCAAGAATTAGCAACAAACGGTACATAGAAAGTAAATAGATAAAGGAAGCAGGTCACCATCCTAAAATAGATGGCTCGTCTTTGCATCTGGCCTCCAATACAATGTTAACGGTTTCCAAAATTACGTGGGCCACCCTACAATGTCAAACACCTCTGCGGTTATCAAAGCTTGCGGCAAGGTCAAATGGAACCTGCAAGCAAACATGGCCCACTATGGTCTGATTGAGGTTTGCCACACCCGAAGAGACGTCGTAATACAATGCGGAAATTCTTTGCATTGTATTCACGCCTAAATGAGTAGCTTCCGCCCAATTAATGCAAGGTTAACGAATTCCAGTTGCCACGCCAACTGTAAACGCTTCACATACGATTCTGCAAATATGGAGGAAAAAATACGACAATGACTTACCGGAAGAAATTCCGAATATGGGCAGAATCAGTAGTCTTAAATGATGTCTTTATTTCTTTCAATATTGTTAGCATGAAAACGATTCACTTTTGATTGAACATTTCCATTCCTATTTTCTGGGTCAAGTTTCATATATTTGCTAAAAACCGGAAGGCGCGTCCGGCGAGTAGACCTCACAAAAACAGTAATCCTACATTCTCACTGTTCTTATCTTCTTACTTTTGCTTGTGATATATGTATTAACCCTACATTGTGTAAAATGAATAGTTTCAGCACACGAGCGCCGCAATGCCTACTCCAACACCTCAAAATCTATCGAAAAGAAAAAATAATAATCAAAACTATCGCAAAACTTTTGAACCGCAAATTACTGTACTAGCCTACATATTTCAACGTAAATACACCAGCGATGACCATTACGAGCTGCACTCTGCCCTCATATTACGAACTAAAAGTGAATGAGCGAAACGCATTGGCTGGTGCCCACTCAATAAGAACTGAAGGAATAAAAATTTACAACCTCTATAATCCACTCGGGCTCGACATTACAACCAGCAAATAATATAGTTAATGTCAATTCTGACATTCCAGAGACTGTGAAACATAAGAATTGTAAAAGGAAGATTCTAGTTTTAAGTGACCGTGAATCTTGTGTTTACGAACCACGGGACCTCCTTTTTTACGTGGAATCCGAACCACAGGACATGACATTTCACTTCGAAAATCTCATATGCGTTGACCGGGAATCGAACCCAGTCCACCTCGGTGAGAGGCCAACAGCTTGACCGCTGCGCCACCTCGCCCCCCACCATAGGAATTGTGCCTACTACAGAAAGACAAAGCCGAGATCGAATCCACAATATTGAACTTTGAAAGCCATCGTTTTACCATATTCGTAACCTTCTCTATAGGAATCAATGGGAAATTTCATAAGATGCCAAAGCAGAAGATCCCCCATTAAAAGCATTCTGCTCAGCAGTCATAGTCATAGCTGCAGGATGTCGAGACCTCGGGAAGCCCAGACCATTGTCCACGTGGTCCTTCTTCATTATGAGAGCTCATCAGGGAAAACCGCAAATTCCGTGCCGACAACACTTGAATCAACCAACTTATTGTGGAATGCACACACGTCATAACTATCCATTCAGCAGAACTAGAGGTTTCATCATGCTAACCTGCTATGGAAATATACACTTAATGATTCCAAAATAGCGACTTCCAATACCTGTTAAATGTTTTGAAGGACGATAATGGACCACGCGACATCGTCTACACTGAGCCACGAAATTTAAAATGCTTAACTAACATCCTGTAATTTCTTTGCCTTTTTTTTAGGGAATAACTCCCATTATAATTGGGTACAATCGTGTTGACCGACAGCAAAAAACATTTAAACTACATATAGGCCTACTGAGACAACACTGAAAACTGTCTTCGAACACGAAAATAAGAACACATTCGGTGGTTGGCTGCGTGGCTCAGAGGTAACGTTCTCGCCTGCTGTTCTCAAGGTTGTAGGATCGAATCCTGGCGCAGTCAGCTAGCATTTGAGGGTGCACAAATGCGAGGGGGCCATGTCAGTAGATTTACTGACACGTTAAAGATCCCCTTCGGGGAAAAATTCCGGCACCCCGGCGTCTCTAAAAGCCCCAGTAATTAAAAGGGATGTAAAACCAATAACATTATTATTTATTATCACATTTGGTTACTACGGGACGACATTAAATCGCAGCCACAGGTTACCCAGACCCCAGACAGTTTGCACAGCGATATGGAAGTGGGTAAAAAAGTCAATTTTGATAAGCTGACCTAAACCAAAGACATACGATTATTGTATCACTGGCTACAATAACAGGTTTTATTAGAGCTTATTCTATTCCCCTCCTTCTCCCTTTCAATAGTTTAACCTGACAAAAGAATGTTTTGTTCTCCATTTGCCATGCCATACTGTCCTCCACTACCAGGCCAAAGGCAAGAAAATCAATCCATACGAATACACATGCACAAAAAAGGAAGTTGCTGTTCATCATACAATGCTGTTTTGTCTACCATTAAAATGTGAAGTTTCGAAGCAATTTTTACAGTGTAGCTTTTACAAACTGAAGAGCATAAAAAACACACATGTCTCCATTTTGGGGTGATGGCCAGCCCAAGAAAAAAGGGCAGACCATGTACTTTCATGGAAATTTATATTCGTCTTGACTGACGCCTGGACACCAAAGAAACTAGTGTACAGGTAACACAAAGACGATAGGCCTATACATAAAACAAACATGTTATATATCAAAATGACAATGTAATAAAAGCAGGCAATGGCCAAAATATACATACTAGTACAAAGTCGTAAATTATCAAAACACCATTGCATTCGTCCCCTATAGCACGGGGTTTCTCCAGATTAACCTAAGTTTACAGATCTTAGTCAAGTTGTGAATTAATGCTTTCTGTCCGGTTGACTCCAAACAATTCCCCCTTCGTAAGAACACGATCAGGTATATCAAAAGCTGACTCACTGCCTTCAAAAGTAACTACGGCCATCAAACATAGGACGACCAGAATGTTTCAGCTGTAAGCATGAGATCTTGATTCATGGCACTTTCACAGCGGGTTTTAATCCTAGCATGGCGGTTTCTACGGGGTGCAATTAGCGCTCTATTGCCAACTGAAGATAGTCGAATTATCTAAGGGTTTGTATCACCGTGACCAACAGCCCACAGTGCGAGCGGAAACTGCTTGTTAACCGGTGTTATTAGGGATGTCTCGGTACCTGTTTCGGTCAAGGATTAGGGTATGTGTCCTAAAACAAGGTAACATCAACTCGTTTGTCCAGAAAGAGTGTCTTACTTCGAGGGGAACCACACTGCTCAGGATGTCCGCTGTAAACACAAAGATAGATTCAAGAGTTTAGTGCTTTTCAGTCGGTCAACACGCGGTCGCGAAGCACGTCCATCGCATGGTACTTTAGGTGGATATTGAGATGGGACGTGAGTTCAACCCTCACTCTCGGACATCTAGAACTGGGCTTCAAATGCTGGAATAATGAGAAACGCCCAGTACTTTTTTATTTCCCAATGCTTGCCCCTATTTTACACCGGTCACCAAAATGAAATAATGTAGCCTACACAGTGCTGATAATTACGATGTATGTTAAATAAAACCTTTGTGTGAATTAGTTGACCAGAATGTGCAGCGTGGGATGGAAATATTGGCGGGAATTGTGATGATCCACACAACACCCCAGGCTCGAAGGCCTGGCTTGAATGACCTTTCTCCGCTTTACTCCGTGACGTACTCGATAGGAATGCATCGTGATGTTTTTGCGGCAGTTAGTAGCGGGCGGGGATCACGGTGTAACGTACCCGGATCGTGGCCAGTCAAGTTACGTCACGACTAGGATGTGCACGCCACGGAGCCAGCCAGTATTTTCAAATCGAGTAGTTCCGACTTTGAATGTAATGGCCTTCGACGAGGAGGAGTTCTGGACATTTTTTCCGGGAATAGGGAACCGGAACCTCAGCGTAGACACGAGCCGACTTCTCAACCCCGTCTGAGGGTTGCTGCGTTCTCAGTTCCGACAATCATAATGTTGTTTGTAGTCGATTGATTTAATGATTTTTCTACATCGTGGCCATGCAGTCCAGCGCACTTGTTTGTGTGGGGGGGGGAATTTGTCTGATAACCTGTGTTGTCGTGATGGCTGTATTAGGAGTGTGTGTGATTCACCTGAGGATTGGGAAGGAGGCGGCCGTGGCCCGTAAGTTAGGAACCATCCGGGGTTTGCCTCGACTAGAAGTGTGAAACCAACTCTTGTCAGTTTTGCCTCACGAGACACAATTTACCCCGTTCCAGCCTTCAGATGAATGAATGGTCTTTCGCTTGGAGTATTGATCGCGTACCATACTGATAATAACATTTCTAAAGTTAAATTCTGGCTTGATTTATTTTTCTCTTACTGAACTGAGGTACTGGTAACTGAATGGTACCACTAAATAAGTGTTTCTAAACTCTCTAATACATGAAGTAATGTACCTTAGCAATTCCGTTCGAAGTAAATAGGCTACCTAGTTGGATATTCTTTACAACTTACAATATTTTGAACAGACTGATTGCCAGAAGATAAAAGACATGTGCCGTTACCAATCAGATGAACTCTATACTGATGAAATTCGAGCCTCTTACGTGAAATAAGAATGCTGAACCATTTGTTTTTATTACCCGATGCCCCAGAAGATCAGACTTTTGAGGTTTCAAATTGCACCGTAACTGCGGCAAGAATCTGGTAGTACTTTCCATATTTGCAGTACTATGTCGCTATCACAATGAAACATACTCTAGCTGACTTTGGTCAAGTAGAAGCTACAGCAACAAGTTACGTAAGCGTGAAGGCGGTGGTCACAGTTGAGTGCCTTCCTGGTAATCACTTATTCATGTCACTTCTGTGGTTCTCAATGATGTCAGAAAGTTTGCATGCTCAGGATTTTTATATGTAAATCGACTATACATATCTTCGGGAATTCACAACTATACTCGTTTCATAGGGATTCATTCATTAATAATTTCCTGTCTGTCATTTAAATTCTCGAATAAGTTATTAGTTTTTCTAGTTTCAACTAAGGCATTTAGGTTTGTAATATTTCCTCCAGTTTGAATATAAGTTACATAACATATATAAATATATAATTTTAGTAACACTGTAGTCATTGCATGAATTCTACTTCTAATCGACAATATTGCATTACTATATTTAAACTATAAAATATGTAGGCTTCTAACGTCATCAGGGGTAGAAGACTTCGTTGTTCCGCCACTTAAAATAACAATACGTATTTAAGATCACCACGGCAGCTCGGGGTTCTTCGGAGAATTTGCCTCTCCCGAAAAAAAGAAAACCCCTTACATTAGGCTCTTTCTCGTGAGAACTTTCCTAAATTCCCACACGAAAAGCATTCTTCGTAAAGCTCACCCCATTCGAGAGCTTTCGTGCTAACGGCCATAGATCAACAGGAGGTGGAATACTATGGTGAAAATGAAAATCCACAGCCTGCTTCCAGTCTCCGACCGGGTCAGGAATGGAATGAATGAAGCCCCCATCTAGCGGCGAGGATATGGACTGTGCCGGCTGCCGAGGCCTGACGCACTCCTCTGGGGCAATGATTAAATGAATGACAGATGAAATGAAATGATAGTGGAGAGTGTTGCTGGAATGAAATTTTGACAGGGAAAACCGGAGTACCCGGAGAAAAACCTGTCTGCCTCCGTTTTGTCCAGCACAGATCTCACATGGAGTGACCGGGATTTGAACCACGGACCCAGCGGTGAGAGGCCGGCGTGCTACCGCCTAAGCCACGGAGGCTTCAGGTGGAATACTATGGTAACTACTTTCATTCTAAGAGAAGCGGTTCTCTCCCACCTCGCGTCCACTTTGCTGTTGACAAGAGAATCTCTCCCCCTAATGGATGAGAGCGGAACCGTGAGAAGAGAGATGTAAGGCGGTTGATAAAGAAACAGGACAATAACTCCCTCCACAGGTCTACCTGGATACACACCATCCAAGAATTTCGTTCAACTGAACAAAATATGTTTTGTATGTATGGGCTTGAATATTCCTAGCTACAATTCTTGTCCCTCCCCCTAGCACGCGGCGGGACGTAAAGAATGTTAGTGCAATGCGCTATCTGCACCAAACGGAGAGTTTGAGATCAATAAGCGAATAATACGAAACTGGGACAGACTTTACAGGTCAACTGAATACGTGGACTTCTAACTGTAAGTTGTCTGCTTCGTGGTTGCTTATATCAGGGTCTGTAACATCGTGGTCAAATAGCTCCGCGTATTTGGGTGTGTGTGTAATAACTTGTGTTAATGTCCTGTCTGTACTAGGAGGCGGCCGTGGCCATAAATTAGGAACCATCTCAGCATTTGCCTGTAGTAGAAGTGGGTAAAACCATGGAAAACGACTTTTAGGATGGCTTTTACGTCACGAAGTTGATTGTACCCCGTTCCAGCCAGCAGACGAGAATAAAAATTTCTTGGCAGAGCCTTAGCGAAGCTCATCGCACACATACATACCTTGAGTGCATGGGTTCCATGATTACTTACTTAAGATATATTATTACAACGTAATAATAAGCAATTCCTGCATCATTTGCTTTGCATAATATAATAATTTGTGTCGTAAATGTTATCCCCAAGAAATAGACACCGAAATAAACATCGTAATTACTGCAAAGTAAGTAGACTACTTAAACCACAATCACACCCTTAGCCATTTGGGTTTGGATGCAGTAACTTGCATTTGTCTGTGTGACAGGCTAGACCAGAAATTTGCTTTTCACGAGTCACGATAAGGGAACTAGTCAATTATCGATATTTTAAAGAGTGGAACTACGAGGTCATCTGCCCCTTTACTGACGTTACGAGTGTCGAGGAATGGCTCAGTAAAACTACCTCATTCACCACCTTGCGTAGTACGCTTCGTTATAGAGAAGCATCGGATTTCTGGGGTACATTATGTGCATAAAACCAGCCACTGGACAGATGGTTTAAGAGACAACGGGGTCCGTGGCCTATGTTGGCTTAACTGATGATTGGCGTCAGCATGTACTACGTACGCTCTATCAGCATAAGGCAGCGGAAATACCAAGAGACAGTAATGTCGAAAACTCAACCTCTGGGTTTCTACGTCGGCTTTATCAGCCGCAGAGACCACTAGAACAAGTGTGCAAGGTTTATACAGATGAGTCAAGTTCCATATCGCCACGTCCCGTTGTATTGGAACACAGCGGAGCGTCAACAATAGTAGGTCCGTTATAGACACCCCCGACGTTCCCGTTAATAAAACAAAGAACCACACATCCACGTCACAATACCAGCTGACCAGGGGCCAAAATGTTAGGCTACTAACGCATCGCTTACCGAGAAAGCCATGTATGTACCTTGTGTAATTTTTTAGCGTAGTTGCCAATCACGAAGAAATGAAAATATTATGAAACGTTTCGAGCCCAGCCATACAAAGCTTTGTCGCTGCTAATTCATTTTGGGGGTTTGAGATATCTTGGTCCCGTGTAGTTGTGCGTTGAAATTATCTGATGGCCTGTATTTATGCGATGACTCCCCGGGACTTGAACCTACGATCTCCGGACTTGGTACAGCTACCCACGCAGTCGTGGTGCACGAAGTAACGAGCACGGCTACGCCGCGGGACTTGTAGCAAGCAACCAGAGAATTAGTTTGATAAGTGACACGCGATAGTAGGCATACGACACCTACTGTGCATGCCTAGATGCTCTGTTACGTTAGACTGACGGGGCATGATGCATCGTGGTCGCTAGCCCCGTGCACTTGGGTACGTGTGTTTATCACGGACTGAAGAAGACAGCAGCTGCACCTGCATAGCTGAGGGGCTTTTGGATTCTTTTGTGCCTTGATACGCAACAAAAAACGGTACAGGTAGCAGACCCGATATTGGGAGAGGGGAAACCCAAAAGGGAAAAAAGAAAGAATAAAGGACAATGGGAACAAGATCAGGCCTACCCAAGCATTTTAAAAGTTATCAAGATGTTTGCTGGATCGCGGAGCTATATCAGGATAAACTGCACAAGCTAGTCATAAACTTGGGGCGTCTGAAATGAGAATGATGGGAGGCCCACTTTGCCAATAGAAGGGATTTCCCAACGCCGCGAGAAACTAGGTCAAACAGGCATTCCACGGCACAACAGAACAGAGGACACGCACAGTACCTGCTATGAGATCCCTTTCCCGGGGCAGTATAAACCACAAACAGAGCATAATGTATGAACAAACTCGGCTAAATTAACCAGAGCAACTTAGGAAAGTCCACTTGAAATGCCCAAGATAATCATCTTCCATGAAGCTTGGTAGAGTAAGAAAAATACCCAACGGAAAGACCACTCATTTCGAAAACATCCTACATCATTGGAAATTTCAGACTCATGACTACATGGAAATGCCAGGAAACAAATAGGACCCACACTTATTTAGAGGAAACAGGACCATCCCTTCTTCCCACAAATTACCAGTCTCTGGTATGATCTCTGTCATACATAACATAAGACTATACACACCCAGGGTTAAATGTACTGCATATGGAACTACTGTATATGTATCTAAAACTGTTTGCACTATTAACTTAACTATTGTCTAGTTAATACCTTGCCTCATGTTTCTACATAACCTATTGTGAAACGTCATGAGGATACAACCACCCTCCAGGTTGATAAGACTGATATTCCTTCAAGGATGAACAGTACAGTGTGCGGCAGTAGCATCTCCAGTCAGATGTCTTCTATGAACAAGATTTCTTTTGTGAAGACATACGTCAGTCTGGACATCGCTGTCTTCCCGATACCCAAGACTCTTTTCATATAGCGGGCTTTGACTTTCTCTAATGTTAATAGGTCGTTTTCTTTTAGTTTGTCCCAAAGTGTGTGGATTCCATAAGTCGCTTATAAACACAACCTTTGGGCATCAGTCAGTAAGTCAACAAAATGTTGAATGTATATAAAATCAATGTACCATCTTCTGTATGTTAGTATTTTAGCCTACCACATCCAAGACACTAGCCTTCTAAAATACTGTCTCTTGACTTTCCAGAAAATGCAGGTAGTGGAAAGAAAAGAAGTGTTGGGGTTCATGTTGTCTATTACATTAATGGTATACTCGTACAATGAATCCTATATTAAGCGAGCAGTTATTTTTCCCCAAGTACTCTTTCTGCTACTTGCATTTTCTGGAAAGCCAAGAAATAAGTTACCTGGAATTTAGGCCTGGCCTTTAAAGAAATATTGGCAGAAATCTTTCATTCTGTGAATATATATTTTGGTGAAATCAGACCTTGAACTTCATTCCACAGAGAGTCTACACATGTCAATTGGTAGTCACCTAAGATTCCAAGTCTCTCCCAAGTAGTACAAAAAGTGCAACCTGAATTTCAACTAAATCTAATGTTTAGAATTCAGAGAAAATTCATAAATGATGCACTGAAAACAAAGAACTTCCTGTGTACACAATGCACACTCAGTCAAACCTCAAGGCATATTTCTGCTCAGTTAAACATTTTCTCACATATGCACTACTACAAGGTGATTTATGACACAGTCGATGGATCTACTGGCTGGACACCGCATGTTGCACATTTCCGACTGTTAGATGTCTTAATAGTGCCAGGGAAAGACTTCTAGCACAGTTCAATGTGAAGAAGGAATTTGTTTGTATCGGCTGTACTGTGAGAGATACAGAGTGTTTTAACTAAATATAACTGGAACACTTACAGTACATTCTTGCAATCGTGGGTAAAATTAGAATGGACTAATAATAATAATAATGTATGGCCTCGGGTGCAAGCTTTGTTATTTGACACCCAAAGGGTAGCTTGCATGCCGAATTTAGTTGTTCCTTGAAGCACTATGAAAGTCAAGGAGGTTACATATCTAAGCTCCTTGAACACTATAACGCTTTCTAGTAGAGAAATGAGGAAGTTTGTGTTGGCGCAAACTCCCAAGATTTTGCCATTATGAACTCGGCCTACTGAATTCAAATGGGCTCTTTGACATGCCAACATCGTATGACATGGTGTCTTAATTTTTGCCGCCTTTCAAAAATCACTTACCACGGCCAGGAGCGAACCTGCAAGCTTGGGCTTAGTAGACCGACATGTTGACCACTCACTCACCCCACCGTGGCAAGCAGAATGGACTTTGAGGATGCTTTATAGAATTTGCTCTTAGTATGATGCACAATTGCTAGTTTGTAACTTGGACCATAATTACGCCAAATTCCCAGGCTTGCTGATCCTTTTAGCCGAAGTACCAGTAATCATTCATAGTTCAAACATTGCATTCTTACACAATAGAGTAATCTTACATTTCTTCCCGCTTTCAGACATGGTGACAATGGTGTAGTGTTTCTAAATGAGAAACAAGAGCTATGTTTGAATTGCACTGAATAATGTTGTGATGTGTTATCATAAAAGGTTCCGCATAAGCCACAACTCTTTTTTTTTTTCCACGACCGAAATGTCCATAAAATGTGAAACATATTTTCAGACCAATACAGTGCTTACAGTACCATGTACCGTTGTTTTGTAAAACAGCTGAGTGGTACATACACGCAAAGAAAATGTACCTGTAAATTTGCAGGAGTAAGAGTTTCACACAGGGCCAAAATTCAATAAGTTGGCAAAGGAGATAAAGAATGCCAGGACATTTTCAACAAGAAACTGCAGTATAAATGCCGACTTGCTGCACAGAAGGCACATGAAATCGGTGCTAGCTCACACATTCTCCTCAAAAATCAATCCAGAGCACAGAATAGAACTTCCAATATCATCTTGAATTGCAACATACATTTAACAATGTTTTCTATCTTTGCAACTGACAGCCAGCAGGATCTGCCATGTAGCTCAGGCGGCAAGTGGACATGCCAGCCAGCCGGCTGACCATGCCAAGAATCACCCGGTATTTGGTGGTACCCTTCTCTGAGAAGCTCTCATATGTCTCGCCATATAGAGGGTCTTTATATTTGCTTGGCAAGGACATTCTCGCTCCTCCAGCGACGGCTCAGTCGCCGCGCTCGTGTATGTACGGCAGAATGTGGCGTTTAAAATCAGTATCATGTATTTTTACTCGCTATGTTTACAGTAGATGCTGAAAATGTTCCCCATCCACTGCCAAACATAACCGACATCTCCTTATGAAGTTTCCGGTTTATCCGGTTAATTTGGCTTCAGTAAGGTAATAACGAACTTAACGTCTATTTTTGTTTACTGAACCTGTACGTTTGACTCTCAAATTAGCCAGTTGTTTTATTGTCCGATTTATAGGAATAGGTCTCCCTGGAAATTTCACTCGAAACTTTTGTCTTGTTCTAGCGCACAATTTCCTGCACTTTACGTACGTATTGTGCAGATATACACGTTCAAGTGGATATTTCACATAAGGCATTACAGCATTATACACAATCACAATAAAACAACTGGCTAAGAGATTCAAACGTACAGGTTCAGTAAAGGATCAAAATAGACATAAAGGTCGTTATTTCCTTAGTAAAGCTAAATTAACCGGAAACTTCATAAGTAGATGCCCATTATGTTTGGCAGCGGATGGGAAACATTTTTAGCATTTACTGTAAGCATGGTGAGTAAAAATGCATGATACTGATCATAAGCACCGTATTATGTTGTAGATACGCACGCGCAGCAGCCGGCAACTGAGACGTCACTGGCGGAGCGAGAATGTCCTAGCCAAGCAAATATAAAGACCCTGTACAACCTTTAAATTGCATCCTCAGCTTGAAACAACTAGTATGGGAACGATAATAATGCACATATAATTTGATACACTAAAGAAAGAGCAATGGAATGTTTGTCAGTTAACTATCACAACATTGTTCCAGTGTCGGCATGTCATGGACAGAGACCTCAAGTCATTCTACTGCCCGGGCACATTGGATGCCTATCAATAGTTCACAAATGATTATTACAGACAGACTTCAAGGAGATAGCCCACCGTTAGTGAACTAAAATAGATTGATGCATAATTACCCAGTAGGTCCTGGCGGGCAGAGCAATGCTGGTTCAACGGGAAATGCGGCATATACATATAACTTACTGGAGCATTTAGATCCCCAAAGGAGTTCTTCGAATGGCAGTAAGTCTACTGACACGGCTCCCTCAAATTTAAGAACAAATTTTCCACTAGCAACAACAAAGAAGATTAAGGCAATGCCAGATGCCAGCTCTTCATCAAGACCAACAAAAACAGACAATGCCAACAAAAGTTAACCCAGGGAACAAATACTATGTCAAAATTCCACTGAGAAATGCCTGCCACACGGTGAAAGTCTGATTACCTGTGCTTGGACTCAACATGACAAATATATATGAGGATAGACTCAAGACCACATCATCAAGAGGTTCAGTGCCAAAGGTTAATGCGACCCACAAAGTATCTTAGTTTTTTCTAATAGGGCTGGCTGCGAGGCTCAGCAGTAACGTTCTCGCTTGCTGTGGCCATCAAGGTTGCTGGATCAAATCCTGACACGGTCAGCTGGCATTGGAGGGTGCACAAATGCGAGGGACCGCATCAGTAGCTTTACTGGCACATTAAAGATCCCCTTCGGGCAAAAATCCGTCAACCCGACATTTGGAAAAGCTGCAGTAGTTAAAAGGGACGTTAAACAAATAACATTATTCTCTTTTTAACAGAGGCAACAACTATTCTTATTCAATTTCTTATTTTAATTTAACAACCTACAATTGTAATGGGAGAATTCATTTGCATGGCTAAGCGTATAGAACCAAGTCAGGTCCACAGTGCAATACAGTTCGCAATGATAGAATTGCATTTTCCCCTGGGGGCAAGATGGCATCTACCAAGATCTACCATGATATACTGGTACCAATATTACAAATTATAACAACCTCAAGAGATGTCATTCATGCTGAGTACAGCATGCATAACCGACAAAAATAAATATTAACGTATGGCAGTTATTGAATGAACTTTGATATGGGTTATACGTGTGACAGCCACCGTGTACAAGCCCATGAATTCGTGCCACACATAGGCTACTGATGATCTAGAAAGAATGCAATGCACCAATGTTATATACACGACTCGATCCTTAAGAAGGACTTTTGTATACCTAATGAATAGGCCTATATCCAGTTCAGACATTCAATATGCTGGAACATAAACTTGATATGCAATGTTATGACACCAATAAAAAAAAAAATCCAACACTTACCATCGTAGTTTCTCTCTTCCAGATTCTGAGGAACCTGCTGTTGATAGCTGGAATATTGTAGAGAAGCTGTCTGTGCCTCTGCAACTGTTACAGGCTCCATCAATGATCTGACACATTCTAAATCGCCTGCCTCACATGCCAAGTGGAGTGCAGTATTGCCTTCACGGTCACGAACATCCACACGTGCACCTGCCACCAAGAGGCGGCGCACGATGCGCGGTTGACGTGTCAGAACTGCCAAGTGCAGTGGAGTCTGTAAAAAGCAATATTGGATAGTTGTTTCAAGCTTGCTGAGCACAGGATCAGACTTATAAAATGCAGACTACATAAATGTTAATCTTATGGCTAGTCGCAAGGTTCGAAAACAACACTGCCACAACTAACAGGCACTAATACTGGCCATATAAATTACTGTATTTCATAGTGATTAGAATGGCCACCTTTGGGGATGATAGCGAGGGACAATGATTTCAGAGGGATTTTCTTCCCCATCAAATGCCTCGTGAGATGCACTTAGCCCTCCTCCGAAGCCTATGTTGTTATACAACGTTAAATATAAAATGAATGCATTTAAACCATTAGAAATTTTTATTTTCATTATTGTGAAAGAACTTATGACAACATAACCATAATGGTTAACACAACATTGGGAATAACAAATTTCCAATCCCATTACTGTTCAGAAAAGGTTACGGTATTTTCGTATATAGCCTAAAGTAAAAGAATACTTACAGTAATATTATCATAGCACGCAGGCATATTTATATATTTGCTGTTTCGATCTCAAAAGAAAGTTGTCAACACAATGACATACGGTAGGCCTACTCATCGAGAACTTTGTAATAAAACATACATTAATGGACTAATCAGAGACAGATACTTGCAACTGCAAGAGGAAGCAAAGGCTTTAACTTACGCTGCTCTTACGTTCACACCTAATGTATGAAGTAGCTTCAGTTCACCAAGCTAATTTATAGATCCACAAATCTGTTATATGGTGTATATGCATGAAGGAAAACAATTAGCCAAGCCCTATTTAATGGTTATTTGCATAATTCATGTCCAAGGTCTTTTAGCCTACAAAAACATCTGGCAAATAACTAACTATGCATACTGTTCTGTAATCATGATCTATTTAAACCTGGGTAGGGAAGAAGGGGTAAGAGAGTTCTAAAATCCCTATGAATGTGAAAGGAGAAATAACCATGAGGTAATAGGCATGGACCAGTGCAAACAGGAGACAAGCAGCCATTGTCAGGTCAGCTGACTGGGGGATCCCTGTTTACCTCATGGCCATGTGCTAAGTACTCAACTCACCTGACAAACATCATTTGGGATATCCAAGTAGCCTGGATGTGGAACCATGTGTATCAAACTATAGACAACTTCAATGAAGCCCTGGATGATTGCTATGTGCAATTGCCTGAAACAATGGAAATAAATTATGTTGACAGGCATAAAGGAATAATTTTTAAAAGAAAATCCACGAATAAATAATAATTAACCAACACAAACGGTCAATTTTAGAATTCAAATGGTAATTTCCTTTAAAAAAAGGCAAGCTTATCTTTTATTAAATTTTTGGTTGGAGTTGTTTTCAAAAACTTACGTGTCTCCATCCTCGTCCTGTTGGAAGTATAAATCCCAAGGCTGAGTAAGGTAAAGTTGATAACTTTGTTGCTGTCGCTGCTGCTGTAGAAGTTGCTGCTGTTGCAGATGTTGTTGCTGATGATATGGTTGGTGGTGGTGTAAAGAAGTGGGAGATCTCGTACAACTCGTTGTTGATGACAAAACATTGATATTTGTGTGAGGTGTTGAGTCCTGACTCTGTGATTTACTAGACACATTAAGATCATTCAGAGAAATGTTTTGATCTATACTTAAACTACTAAGTTGTTCATTCAGACCCACGTCTACACCACTGTCCAACCTCATTAATGCTTTCGAATCAGAGTCTTTGCCTTCTTCCGAGAGGGCTGATAAGTCCCGGGATTTTCGTCCAACTGATGAGGTAAGATCATCAGAGAGTAACTGATCTGACAAAATATTTGCTCCAGATAGGAACCCTGAATCAGTCCTACTTGAATCATAAATACCACTGTCACCAGAATATCCTCCCTTCATGCCACCACTTTTCCACTGTTCTTGTTCAGCTGAATACCCCGTCAGTCCAGGGGGCACTCCACCATGGGGATACCTGCCAGTATTTGGGGGGCCAGATGAATGATCTGAAACCAAGTCAGGTTCGTCAATATGGCTAGCAACGTTGTGATGCTGTTGATGCCACATCGTCACAGCACACAAAACACAACAAAACTTTCAACTAAAGTCGCACACTTCAGAACATTCACTTGAACACACGCTAACACAAATTTTCAGAAAGACGTAGAAGATAGTATTTTAAGATTTCACACACACATAGAAGTTTACTCGAAAAAAACAACTATTTAGCAGGTTAACGTTGGAGTGTAACAATTCCAAAACCTTTCATTGGTGATGAGAAACTGCTTGACGATAGTAATTCACTTTTGTTCATACTGTCCACTGCTAGAACAGCAGTATCAATGAAATACCTAGCTCAATGTTCACGAACTGACTGCTTGTGAAGCGTAATTCAAATGAATAAAGTTGGTGAACGTTCCGTGATATTTTTCGTCGACCTTCGTGGCTTCCGACCTTTCGACTATCGCCATGTACGTCTGCGTATGGATTGCTGGACGCAGTAGAGGGGGCCGGGAAAATCCCACGGTAGGCGGAGCTACATGAGAAGCCTCAGGCTCGAACGCAATTCGTTGTTCTAACTAAACTCTAAGGAATGACCTTCTATAAAGACAGAAAAGTAAATGAAAATAATATAATAAAACAATTGAATTAAATTCTAAATATTTCTGACAGTGAAAAGGTAATACTCTATTTTGCAACATAACAGATGTTCTCAATTGGCGCCTCATGAGTTCAGACGAAAAACTATGTATTTTCCCGCCCTGATCAGAAAATTAGAACAATCTCATCCGTACTCTCGAACATTTAAATCCAATATTTCAAACACTTAACTCCTAGGAAAAGCTAGCATTCACATATTTTAGCTGAGGGACACAGTCATAGTTTGATCTTAAATTATTGAATGGAAAATTAAAATCACAAGGTCGTTTCCACAAAAATGAAAATGAAGAAAATTACCACAGCGACCTCAATATAATCATTAAATTATTTGTTAGAATTAATGCACTGATCGTTGTGATAGCAGTAAAACATCTAAAACCCACAGTTCGAAATCACTTGTTTCTATTTAGCCTTACACTGTAGTCTCGAACTAATCCCGGTGGTAATTTAAGAATTTCAATTTTTAGCAGCATGTACTAGGCCTACTGGGCACTATAATTCTATACTACGGCACATAGTTGTTTAGTGGCTTAGGACACTTTGATCATCAGCTCTGTATGCTTGGGTGGGAGTGCGTGTGAAACTGTCTAATAGTCAGTATCATTGTGGTTACCAAATAGCCTAGTAGGCTATAATAATAAGCGGAGTGTTCATTAGTACTTGTTATTGTGAAAGAAGTGGCCAAAGCCATTCCAGCTAAATCCCATGGATCTCACGATAAAATACGATGGGCGAGTTCAACTGAAAGAAGTTATTTAGCGCTATCTTTCATTTCCTGACAAAACAAAAGTCGAAGGAATTTCCAACTCTGATAACATTAGCCTACACACATGAGATTGGAAAACCCTTGCGCGGAAAGTACCACTGTTGAAAGAACGATAAGGAAATCTTATCGCAAATTATCAGCTAATGGTTGATTTCAGCCTACTGTAGTTAATAGAGACTGACACACCCTCAAATTTCATAAATGTACTGTGAGAAACACAAATATTATGCATTCCTTCAATACGTTCCAACTCCAAACTGAATCGCACAAGTTGTCTTCTAAAATGGGCACACGAGCCATCTATCGGCCAGTGGTGGAACTACGTAGACAACCTGAAACTGGGATATCCACAAGACACGCCGAACAATTAAAATACAATGACGTAATTATTTGCTTACATTTTATGCGTCAAAACAAGGAAGAGCTCCTCCATCGAATGGCTTTTATTTTCGTAAGACAAAACAGACTGGAACTAGCCGAGAGTAATATAGCTTTGGCTTGTCTAACGAAACAAATCCCGTGGCCGGTTTGTAAAGAAATGTACGGATATCCAATGTTTACTACTGTATATTAGACATAGCCTACTTATTTAAATGCGTTCGATTCCCGGTCAATGCATGTGAGATATTCGAAGTGAAATGCCGTGTCCTTTGGTTTGGATTCCTCTTAAAAAGGAGGTCCCGTGGTTCATATCACAAGATTCACGGTCACGGTCTTCCTTTATTTAAATGTCGGATAATTTTTTGGGAATATGCTCGCGATCTGACATAGAATTTCAATATTAATTAGATATCAGCTGAAGAAGACTTTGGTTTAAGTCGAAACATGTACCGTACTAATTTATAATATAAATAATTGTATTGCCTAAGGTGGATAATTTGCTTTTTACACCATTAGGCTATTTAAAGGTTTATTGAATTATAAGTCAATACGGCATTGAATATAATCGATTTCATTTCTATAAATTTACCATCGTGTCGTCCTGTTTTTTGAAGTTTTTTTTTCTTTTCATGGTAACAAGTTTACTAGATAAATGAGTTTCCTTCAGATCTAAAAATCCCCTCATAGGAGAAGGTGTGCCGGTACCTACATATTGAGATTTCAGTCCCAAAACTCCGGGTTTCAATTTCCGGCTCTTCCCAGAAATTTAATTGTTATTATTATTATTATTATTATTATTATTATTATTATTATTATTTATTAAATCGTTACAAATACACACATTTTACAAAATTCATAATATCTGTACACATTTTATGAATTTCCTTACACTTCCTACTCATAGTTTAACCTCTAAATTTACAATTATTAAATTATATTGTTACAATATGATAAAGACAGGTCGAAATAGGATATCAAATTCATACAGAGCAGGAAGAGATATCACATATGCCACTAAAAGGTGCAACCTTGTGTGTGGCCTGCATATCGTTGATTACTATTTCTAAAAATTGTATAATGGCTTAGCCGAATAACACGTTCTATGTAAATGATGTATACACAAAAAAATAATGAATAAGAAGGAAAATTGAATTTGTGTTTTATAAACTTGTAGGCTCAACTAATTATATTTTCAATTTTAATTTTGTTTTCTCTGAGAAAATGTTTTATTTGCATCTTCAGGTTTGCATGATTTCCTTTAAATTCTTTTAATTTAATTGGGAGAATGTTATATAATTTTGGTGAGAAATACAGAAAGTTACGTTTGGCTATACCTAACTTAGGTTGATATAAAATAGAGTGATTCTCTGTAATACTTCTGGTTTCATACCCGTGGCTAACAACTTGAATTCTATTTCTATCTTTAAAAATGTATTTATATATTTCAAAAGCATACAATTGTTTAATGTTGAAGACCCTTGTCTCAGCATACAGTCTCATAGTCGGATATAATCTATCTTTCTTCAACATTATTCGTAATATGAGATTCTGCACTATCTGAACACTTTTTAGTACATTTTCATAGGCGCCTCCCCAGGCAAGAATACCATATGTAAGAACTGACTGGACTAGTTCATGGTAGATGTCTCTTATTAATTTGTAATTGACAATATGTTTTAAATTGTGAAATATATAGATTGTTCTTCTTATTTTACTTGTAAGGTGTTTGCATTGTGGACTGAGGGTTGGAACGGGGTACTCTTCAGCCATACTCGAAGTGCTTTACCGTGGTTTCCCACCTTTACTCCAGGAAAATATCGGGATGATTCCTTAATAAAGGGGACGATAGTCTCCTTAATTCTATAGACAACAAATACACGCATAACTACAGCCACCACAATTACACAGGTTATCAAAGCAATCTTATACTCACTAAAGTACACGGGGCTGATGACCATGATGTATAATTTCCTAAATGCATTGATAGCATAGCCTATCACAAAATAACCCAGAAGTGCGTATTCCATATTTTGATAATAGAAAAACATGATGGTCGTAAAAGTCCCCACAGCATCACATGGGCCCTACCTGATGAGAATGAACCTGAAGAATATCCCAAGCGTTTTATAATGCCCAAGATCGTGGGTTCAAACCCGGCCGAAGTCGTCGGATTTTTAAGAGCGTTAAAAATCCTTCAGTATGCCTTCCTTCGGAGGGCAAGTAAAGCTGGCTGGCCCATGTCATAGATTTATGGCATGTAAAAGAACCTTCCACTACCTACAATTGTGTGAAGCTAAAAAATTTAGGTTAGATTTGATTAACGCTCAAAATTTCCAACGTTCGTCGCCAGGTGCCAGTCGCGGTGGCATCTAGTAGCCAAGTTCACAGCTAGGTGTTGTTGACGGTAGCATTTGGTAGCAAAAGTAGGAACTACTTGAAATTGATCGTTTGCAGTCCTTTCCTGAATTACAGAAAACAAACACTAATACAGCCAACACCGGTTATCAGACAGATTCTACACACACCCAAAATACACGCGGCTACATGACCGCGTTTCGCAGCCCCTAAAATAAGGAACCAACCATTTTATAATATAATGTTCATGTTATTATTCTTGAGCATAAACATATCTTAATATTTTTCCCTGTCGTCTCCGTAGCGTAGCGGTCAGCATGGTTAGCTGACGCCCCGGAGGTTCTGGGTTCGATTCGAGGCTCTGCCACGAAATTTAAAAAGTGGTATGAGGACTGGAACGGGGTCTACTCAGCCTCGGGTGGTCCAAATGAGTAGAGGGGGTTCGAATCCCACCTCAGCCATCCTCGAAGTGGTTTTCCGTGGTTTCCCACGTCGTGTTCGGGCAAATGCCAGGATGGTCCTTACTGTAAGGACACGGCCGCCTCCTTCCCTCTTGCTTGCCTATCCCTCCTGCTCTTCCCCTCCCTCCCCTCATGAGGCCCCTGTTCGCTTTGCAGGTGAGGCCGCCTGGGCGCGGTGCTGGTCACACCTCCCCAGTTGTATCCACTCCGATCAGATGTTCCCAGCTCTAGGACACTGCCCGTAGAGGCGGTAGAGGTGAGTTCCCTCGCTGAATCCGTGGGAGCCACCAACCTGGTGGGTAAAATCGATTTTTTTTAAACCCACTTATTTTGGAAATCGCAAATTGTTCTGAACAAGAAATTATTATTATTTTTATAATGTAACATGTTTCCACTGTGGACTCTTCCTGCGGCTTCCCCTTAACTAACGTGGACATTCTTGTAAGCAGACTAGATAGATACGGTACTCGTTTTCGGTGAAAGTATGTTAGTATGAAACTAAGGAGAAGGGAAAAAGAAAGTGGGCCCATTGTAATATAATAGAAGGGAATTTTCCTATTAACATTTCATCATTAGTGTATTACAAGTCTTCAAGGTTAAAGGTTAAAGTAACATGGAACATTATCATTTAAATAATTTCAACCTTGAAAATATGGAGTTAATATTTCATACTTCTTAAGACCGTCAGGGGTAGCAACAAACGTTAATGTTCTAGGCCATGAGGCCACGCTATCCATGGAATCACAGGACGAGTGGGTTTGAATCCCACTGGCGGCTGTCCTTGAAATGCTTTACCATGGTTTCCAATTTTTCATGAACTCCTCTTCTGATGTTGGCGTCGGGCAGACCATCCGACTATAAAACATATTTGCCATCTAGAAATTCATCTTATATCCGAACCCTCCCACCAATATCAGCAAGATTGATCAATTCAGCTAACAATTTCGAACTAAAACAGAAATAGGATGAAGAATGGTCCTCAAAGGTACTGTACCTCCTCAACGTCAATCAGTAAAGCAGCATAGTAATTGGACCTTGGGATTTCAGCTACCTCGTCAATTATGGGCCCTATTGAACCGGATACGAACTAACCATGGACGTAAATAATAATAATATCGTACGGCCTCGGGTGCTGGGTGCAAGCTTTGTTATTTTAACACCCAGAGGGTAGCTTGCATGTCGAATTTCGTTGTTCCTTGAAGCACTATGAAAGTCAAGGAGTTTAGATATCTAAGCTCCTTGAACACTATAGCGCTCTCTAGTAGAGAAATGTTGGCGGAAACTCCCGATATTAATTTTGCCATTATGAACATGGCCTACTGAATTCAAATGGGTTATTTGCAATGCCAACATGCGTGTCGTAATTTTTGCCGCTTTTCAAAAATCACTTACCACGGCCAGGAGTGAACCTGCAAGCTTGGGGTTAGTAGACCTACACGTTAACCACTCACTCACCGTGGCAAGCCAACCATGGACACTAACTTGTAGAGCTGGAAATCATCACCTACCTGACCGACTGTGGGGATGACAATCAGACAATTCATCACATCACCTTTGAACATCCCATCCAATGTTGCCCAGCCGTGACAAGATTTTATTGATGTGACCCCTGGTGTAGTTGACTGCAATCTACAGTATAATAAGGGCTGCTGGAACAGTGTCCATCAGAAAGTTTAGTTATATATCTTCTGTTTACTTGTTTTACCTCGCTTAATGTAACCTGTGAACATGCTGAACGCAGTCTTCAGCGAAACGTCAGGACGACAAAATGTCCTTAGAACACGGCCTATAAGCCCGCGAAACATGGATTCCTATTTCAACGCCGGTCGTGAAAGTCTGAATTTTTACTTAGTTTTTAATGTTTAGGCCTATATGCTTTGTATTTAATGTCATACGCTAAATAAAATACGAACGCGCTAAGTAACGATATTAATAATGGGCAGAAATACACACTAAATTTAGATATTTCTAGATGATCCTAGCCCGGACACATTGTCTATCCTCTCGGAAGAGAGGAGGCAGGATACAGTGTGTTACTTATGCAAGGCCGTCGATTCCCGTTACATGGTTGCCGTTCCGTTCCGGTGAAGTGTCAGTTTCACTACTGCTATTGAGTACAAGCCTATTGTCAACAAGTTCAATGACTCTGTACACTTCTATGACGTGTGTTGTTCGTCCGACACGAGAGGCGAACTCGAAGTTAATAGAACCTTTAGTAAACCTAGGAATGAATTTCTGTTTACAATAGTACAAGGTAATTTTAAATCAGTGACGTAACAAGAGGGCAGCAGTCGTCGGGATGTTTGGCTAAGGCCCCAAAATAGCAAACTCAGTTATGGAAAGAAGGGTCGAGGACGAGAACTGTAGGGGTAGACTAAGGTTAGGATATGTAAAACAGATTGCCTCGGATGTAGGGTGAAGTAGCTATGTAGAGATGAAACGATTAGCTCAGGATAGGGAGGCATGGATTGCTGCATCAAACCAGTCAAAAGACTGAAGAATCAAACAACAACAACAACAACAAGAGTCAGAATGTGTTAAAATTTGTTATTAACCCTTTTGATGCCTAGTTATTATGAATGTTTACTTTAATAATCCTAAGTCAAGTTTAGTGAAATTCCAAATTTTTGTTAGAAAATTATCTCCTAGAATTTTGATACTTTTTTCGTAGCAGGTAAAATATATTTTAAAAGTAATAAATTCTAAATAATTAATACTTTGATTAATTTGTTTCATTAAGAACAGTTTATTTAAAAAAATGGAAATTTTAATACTGTACAAACCTAAATTGTATTTATTTTTAAAACCTTATTTATATCCCCTTGTTCAAAGAGGACCTATCTTATTTAGCACACAGCAAGAACGTAAACAAACACTGTCTTCAAAAGATAACAAGCGCGTGATGTCAGCTGATTGCAGCATGTTCAAAGAACACTTATTATGAATCGAATTATTCACAGAACACTGATATATCCAGAGAGAGAATGATTCCCGGGTTGTCATGGTTACAACATGATAGCACTGCGCGGCTGGGAATAATAAGAATTGTATAGAAAACATGACTGATATATCGGTCCCTGGCACTATAAGGGTTAATGATAATAATTGCAACATACAAATATTTGCAGTGGACTATGTCGAGAACATTTTGTAAACGTTTTATGCTGATCAATAGTATTAACATAGAATTGACGTGTCTTTAACAGTTTATCCAGCGTAATGTGATATCCACTGTCAGTGATTAAAAAAATCTGATTGCAGCATGTTCAAAGAACACTTATTATGAATCGAATTATTCACAGAACACTGATATATCCAGAGAGAGAATGATTCCCGGGTTGTCATGGTTACAACACTGATAGCACTGCGTGGCTGGGAATAATAAGAATTGTATAGAAAACATGGCTGATATATCGGTCCCTGGCACTATAAGGGTTAATGATAATAATTGCAACATACAAATATTTGCAGTGGACTATGTCGAGAAAATTTTGTAAACGTTTTATGCTGATCAATAGTATTAACATAGAATTGACGTGTCTTTAACAGTTTATCCAGCGTAACGTGATATCCACTGTCAGTGATTTTAAAAAAGCGAGTTTTATAGCTAGTGAGCGAGCCTTTCCCAGAATCAGGCGGTCAAGGCCAGGGAAAACATTCACGTGAAAACTTGCGTCAGTAAGTGATTTAAGTTAGAATTTGATTGAAAATATGTTACCAATTCGAACATAAAACACTTTTTACAATCCATCATACAGAGAAGGAAACTGAATGTGGGTCGCAGTACTTCAGACTCTAAAAAGAAGGTGTTCATTCCTTAAAATGTCCCTGTGCGAATCCGGGGCAGTATCTAGACTAGCCTAAAATTAATTGGAGAGTAAGGCTTCTTCAATGATATTACAGGGGGCGATGCTTTATAATTTAAGGGAGCAGAAAGCTCCTTGACCTCCTTGAAGTCAGTACCTACGATGAGACGTGTGTATTTTAAGTATGTTTACTGACAGAAGCCCCTAATTAAAAACAATAACTTTACATACCACAAGGAGCTAAGTGTATGCTCCGGTTGAATCGACGTTGAGCTTCAAGGGTGCGTTTCACGAAGTTATGATTCCTTCTGACCAGAATGGGAAATATTGTTTGTTTATGTTTGGGAAACTTTAATCTGAAGAACTTTCCTACTGTGGCCTGGGAATTGAATAACCAAGGATATTCCTTACGTGCCACTAAGTGGCCACCGTGCAATTGTCAAAGCTGAACGGGATATACCCAAGTCGGCATCTACTTGTTACTCATTTTCCCCCAACCTAGGTGGGTTTGACATTTTTCGGCACGGCGACACCCTATCTCAGAAAATTTTCTGCATTTAATAGTTTTTCTTTTCTACTTTGAACAAATGCACGGTGATCGTTGTACTATATGCTCAAAAGATACCGTGTTTGATAAAATGGAGGATCTAAATTGGAACAGGTGGACCATTTTAAGTATCTGGGCTGTGTATTCTCTCGGGATGGTGGTACAGTACAGTGAAACAGATAATAATAATAATAATAATAATAATAATAATAATAATAATAATAAAATTAATAATAATATTGTATGGCCTTGGTGCCGGGTGTAAGCTTTGTTATTTGACACCCAGAGGGTAGCTTGCATGTCGAATTTCGTTGTTCCTTGAAGCACTATGAAAGTCAAGGAGGTTAGATATCTAAGCTCCTTGAACGCTATAGCGCTTTCTAGTTGAGAAATGAGGAACTTTGTGTTGGCGGAAACTTCCGAGATTAATTTTGCCATTATGAACACGGCCCACTGAATTCAAATGGGTTCTTTGACATGCCAACATCGTATGACATACGTATCGTAAATTTTGCCGCCTTTCAAAAATCACTTACAACGGCCAGGTGCGAACCTGCAAGCTTGGGGTTAGTAGACCGACACGATAACCACTCACCCACTGTGGCAAGCGTACAGTATAGTGAAACAGATAAAGATGTAGAAGTATAGTGAAAAAGATATAGTCAAGATGTAGAAGAGCCAATGCAGTGAGTTCTGAAAGAAGTTAGTGTAGCGACGAAATTCTCTCTACATCGCTCGGTATTTTGACCGATGGTCGGTTCCTTAGTTTAGGGGCTGCGACAACGCAGCCCCGTGTACTTTGGGTGTGTGTAGAATCTGTCTGATAACCAAAGAGATTCCCACCCTAGTTTCTCTATCATTCGATTATAGGATTAAAATCGTTAAGCACATTTGCGTGCAATGGCATTATACCTAACGTTCGACCGACAGTAAACGCTATAATGAATGGAAATCAACTATCATTGTTCATGTGAGAATGTTCTTCGCTCTCTGCAACATGGAAGGAGTGTTACATAAGCCAAGCTAAACATCCTACCTAACGTTACGTTACTAAGGGAATCCCGACATGTTACATCATAGTGGGAGGGTTATCGCACTGTCGGTTATGGCAACAGGAAAACCATAAATAGATGAAGACAGAGACTTACCTTCAGGTTAGGGCGTTTAAATATTTGCTTTCCCGCCTAATGTCATTGGGCACAATCTGTGTTGACCGATTTTATTATTTTTTTGGTCGTGTGGCCTCCTGAGAGGCCGAGTGCAGGTCTTTCTAGTCGACGCCCGTGGGCGACCTGCGCGTTGAGATGAGAGATGGAATGGGTGAAGATGAATGAAACTGGGCAAGGATGTCAGTAGGTACCGTCCCAGCATTTGCCTGGTGTTGAAAATGGGAAACAACGGAAAACCATTTCAAGGCCGGCCAACGGTGGGGCTCGAACCCACGCGTCTACCGAGTCAGCAGAGATCTTGGCTCCATGATCTAACGCTGCGCTTTAGCCAGCGTAGCCACTGCAGTCGGTTGTTGATCGACTGAAAAGATTTCTATAATACAAATAGACATGATCAAATATTCGAGTATACATTAGGTACGTAATATAATCGTAAGTATTCTTAACTGGGCAGTAATATTGGTGCATTGCAAGAAGACGTGAACTATTGCTTAAAGAAACTCAAGAAAGCTTTCGGACCTTAAGCGATAAGGGGGTATGATGTGGTACGGTCTAGCGTCTCACCAAGGTGAACCGTGAAACGTCACGTCCTGTGGTTCGGAGTCCATGGAAAAAAAATAGCTCCCGTGGCTCACAATTTTGAGATTAACGGTCACGTAAAACCACTACCTTCCTGCCCTTCTTTTTGAATAAGAGACGGATGGTTGGTTGAATCCTATGTTTAGGGGCTGCGATAACACGGTCATGTAACCCTGTGTACTTTGGGTGTGTGTGAATCTGTCTGATAACCGGTGTTAATTGTGATGGCTGTATTATGTGTGTGTTATCCCTTTTTAATTCAAGTAAGGACTGCAAACATTCAATTTCCAAGTAGTTCCTACTTTTGCTACCAAACTCCACCGTCAACGACAACTAGTTCTGAACTTGGTTACGAGATGCCACCGCAATCGGCTCCTGGTGACGAACGTTGGAACCTAAGAGCGTTAGTCAAATCTAACCTATAATTTAGCTTCACACAAGTGTAATTAGTGGAAGGTTCTTTTACATGCCATAAATCTATGACATGGGACCGCCGGCTTTACTTACCCTTCGAAGGAAGGCTTACTGAGGGATTTTTAACGCTCTTAAAATCCGACGACTTCGATTGGGTTTGAACCCGCGACCTAGGGCTCAGCATGCTACCAACTCTGCTACCGAAGCCGTTGACTGCGACGGAGAGCAGTAGTATGGCCGCAGATCTGATTTTGAATCCCTGCTTGACGGTGGCCATCCTGAGTGTAGTTTTCCCACTCCCTCCATGTAAATGCCAAGATGGTATGTTACTTCACATTCCGGGGCATTTACAGTAGGGCCTACACTAATCCCCAATCCAAACAAATACAGTCATACACACACTATAAAAAACTGCTAATTTGAGGAAGCATAGGCTATACAATAAAATTAAATTGAAACATACGTACATTTTCACTTGTCTAATTGCGAACAAGTCACCTCCATGATCCCCTATTAGCAGTTAGCACTGTGACCTCCTCTGTTTCTACACTTCCCACTTTGAAATCGTTCAACACTGAAGCTAACCATCGCCTCCTAGTTCTACCTCTGCTTCTCTTACCCTCTACAGCCGAACTCATTAGCCTATCTTAGGTTCCTACGTTCGTTGCCAAGAGCCGACTGCGGTGGCGACTAGTAGCTAAGTTCTGAACTAGGCCTAATAGTCGTTGACGGTGGCGTTTGGAGGCAAACGTAGGAACTATTTGAAAAATTCAAAGTTGCAGTCATACTTGAATTAAAAAACAGATACACAAACTAATACAGCCATCACAATTAACACCGGTTATCAAACAGATTCTACACACACCCAAAGTACACGGGGTTACATGACCGAGTTGTCGCAGCCCCTAAACTGAGGAACCAACCAACCACCAATCTCCCCTCACCTGTTCTCTTGACATGACCCCGTCATCTGAATCGGCTCATACGAACAGCTTCATGTAGCGTGTTCATTTCTCACTTAGCCTTTGTCTCTTAATTACAAGTACCTTCCTGTCATTGCTCCCATCTATTTGTCCCAGAAATCATTCGCGCTACCCTCTTATCAGTGTTATCTCTAGATATCTATCAGGTATCCTGAAGAATCTACCCAGCTCTCACTCTCATAGAGCAAGCAAGGTCGGTCTAAATAAATTATACTGTGTTAATATACTGTTAATTAGTTTTAAGATTTAATATCAATCACGCTGAGGAAGGTATCAATGAAATACCGAAACATGTACGATTAATAATGTAATTAAACGTTTGTTTAGTGTTTGACTGGGCGGTTTTAATGAGATAATACTATCAGTCAACACGGATATTAATTATGCCATTGTCATAATGGTCAATGATTACGCATTTTATAAAAAAAAAACTCCTGGATTCTCATGTCAATATAAGATATGTTCGCAAAAACGGCCTAACCCTCATAATAAGGCTTGAAAAGAAAAGTTTAATCGGGGATGGATGGTAATCCTCAGAGGAATGTTATGACCGTAGGTTCAACTGAAACGTGTCCTCGCAGTTGTGTTATTTGAGTCTTTAGTCTTTTGTCTGGTTTAACGCAGCCCTCCATGCCTCTCTGTCCTGAGCTAATCGTTTCATCTCTACATAGCTACTACACCCTACATCCGAGGTCCTCCCAGGGGCTCACATCTAGTGGGACGTGGGTTGGCGACCACGGGACCCCAGCTGAGTCCGGCATTGCTTCCACTTACTTGTGCCGGGCTCCTCTCAGTCTTCTTTCCTGTCGACCTCTCTTGGCCAACTCTTGTTCTTTTCCGACCCCGGTGGTATTAGGGTATCCCAGGCCTAGGGAATCTCTTCCTTTCCCGCTTTAATTGGCCCTTGTCTCATCTTTTCTGATACCCTCCTTCTGCGAGGGGTCAGTCTTCTTTTTCTTTTAATGTTATCTCCTGCCTTCTGCTTAAGGCCCTCAAGGAGGCAGGGTGTATGTAGCCCCACCACTTCTGATGCACCCTGAACCCTCGGGGGCTCACGGCTGGTGAGTTCGGGAGTTGGCGATCACGGGAGATTCCTGAGCTTGGTCCGTTTTCTTCCCTTTTTCCACTGACTTTGGGGCGGGCCCTCTCCTCTTTCCCTTTCCTATCTGCCTTTCACGGCTCTCCTACCTTCAAAACCCCTCAATTCTAATTCTTCGAGTATTGAAGGAATTTCTTTTCTTCCTGTCCTTTATTTGCCATATCCTTAACTTGGTTACTATTCCTTAATCCAGTATGTAAGTCTGTAGTTAGTATTAGTTATAGATTTCATTCTCATCCAATCTTTCACTCTCACCCAAACCATTAGGGGCCGATAACCGAGATGTTAGGCCCCTTAAAACAACAATTATCATCATCATCTACATCCGAGGCAATCTTTTTAACACATTCTAGCCCTACAGTTCCTGTCCTCGACCCTCCCTTCCATAACGAAGCTTGCTATTCCTAGGTGTCTTACTAGTGTCCTAAGAACCTATCTCTTCTCTTCATTAGCAGTCACCAAAAACATCGCTCCTCTCCCACTAGTCTTAATACATCTTCATGTCTAACCCTATCTACCCATCTGATCTTCATCATTCTCCTGTAACACCACATTTCAAATGCTTCAATTCTCCTCTAGGCACCATCAAATACCAACCCATTGCGCTAGGCTTCAATCCCCACTACTTTGGTCGCAGCAGGGCAGAGCCTTACCGACTTCGCCACGCCTGGAATCTAAAAAGAGTAACACCCCTCGATAAAAGTAGATTTCTGGGCAATATGTGGTTCCCCTGTAACCCAGCATAGCAACCTTTCTCAATAATAGTAAACATTCTAGGACGTATGTGCCATTGGAATGTTACACCAGTAGAGAGTATGGGAAGCCCTCTGTGGTATTGGGTTCTTTCTACTGTCGTAACGATTAAGGTATGTTAGAATACACTTCCTTATACGCACTGACCATTGTGTGGCTTAGTGACTGGCAGTCTTGGCTATCGCCCCCAGGGACTCACATCTAGTGGGACGTGGGTTGTTGACCACGGGACCCAAGCTGAGTCCGGCATTGCTTCCACTTACTTGTCCCGGGCTCCTCTCCGTCTTCTTTCCTGTCGACCTCCATTGGTCAACTCTAGTTCTTTTCCGACCCCGACGGTATTAGGGTATCTGAGGCTAGGGAGTCTTTCACTTTCCCGCCTTAATTGGCCCTTGTATCATATTTCCTGATCCCTCCTTCTTCGAGGGGTCAACCTTCCTTTTCTTTTCATGTTATCTCCTGCCTTCTGCACAAGGCCCTCAAGGAGGCAGGGTGTACTGTATGTAGCCCCACCACTTCTGGTGCACCCTGGATAGTGCTATACCCTCTAGGGCTCAAGGATGGTGAGTTTGGGAGTCGGCGACACCGAGGGATTCCTGAGCTGGGTCCGTTTTGTCCCCTTTTTCCTCTGACCTTGGGGCGGGCCCTCTCCCCTTTCCTAACTGCCTTTCATGGCTCTCCTTCCTTCCCAGTCCCTCCATCCTCATTCTTAGAGGGCATTTCTTTTCTTCCAGTCCGTTATTTGCCTTATCCTTTATTTGTTTACCATTTCTTCTTCTAGTACGTATGTAAGTTTGTAGTTATTATCAGTTATATTTTTCATTCTCATCTCATCTTTCACTCTCACCCAAACCATTACGGGTCTATAACCTAGATGTTAGGCCCCTTAAAACAACAATTATCATCATCATCAGCCTTGGCTATCACCACCTGAGGTCCGAGTTCGATTCCCGGCTCTGCTAAGAAATTTAATTCTGATCTGAGGGTTGGAACGAGGTACACTCAGCCTCGTGATACAGAACTGAGGAGAGTTGGATTCGTATCCCACCTCAGCCATCCTAGAAGTGGTTTTCCGTGAAATCCCACTTCTCCAAACAGGTACTAGATCTCGATGTCACAAAGACCGGCAACACGTCGATCGTCAGCATATTTTAAGTACTGTAGATCGGAATCAGAATTTACTGAAACAGTAATAATTAAGGCCCGGATAGTTATGTGATTAAATATTTACATTACATTACATTATGCGAACCGGCCAAAACTAAGGACTACCCAAATATCATTTCATTTTCTTCTCATAGTTCTTTCTTCCTCCACACTTCCTTCATTCTTTCAGTGTGTTGCGCCTTTCACTCTGCTGTCCATCTTCCTCCCCTGCGTTTTCTCTTTTCTCCCACAAGAACCTTTATGTTCGAAAGTATTTCCCTGAATTGTTTTGTCTCGACAGTCGTCATCTGTAATTCCTAGCCTCCAGAGTTCTTCCTTCATTTGCTTGGTGTAACCCCCTTGGCTCTTTAGGTTATATATTTTATCAAAAATGTGTTTATTTATTCTTGTTGGATCCATAGAAACGTAAACGTCTTTTCCTAAGTTAATTGTTGTTTCCAGGTCATCCACATTTCATATATCTCTAGTCAGTAGGTTTCCTGTACCACTTTTCGGCCGTAAATCCTCCTCAATATCCTCCTTTCAATCATCAGAAGCTTTTCCAGGTTCATCAAATTTGCCGTCTCCACACCATATAAGATCACCGGTTTTACCACAGCATTGTAGTGTTGTAGTTTGGCATTAAGGGAGAGGTTCCTTTTGTTGTATATATTTTTAGTGGAGAAGTTGAGTTTTTCTAGTTTAATTCTTCTGTTTTCCATTGACTCTTTGTCCAGTGCATTGTTGCATAATGATATCTCCGAGGTATTTAAACTGTTTCGTTACCTTTACCCTTTACATTACATTATGCAAACCGGCCAAAACTAAGGACCACGCAAATATAATTTCATTTCCTTCTCATAGTTCTTTCTTCCTTTCTCTTCCTCCACACTTCCTTCATTCTTTCAGAGTGTTGCGCCTTTAACTAAATAGTTTTTATTTATTTACATATTTTTGCCGTTTTTATAAATTAATACATATTCTGGCGAATTTATCCATAAGTATATATTTTCTATATTTGGTGGTATGTTATACACCTTGGATGACTCCTGCCCACATTTTCAACCCTTGGCAATTCCAGTAATTTACTTCTCTGTTTCGTGAATGCACCCTTGTCTCTGTATTGTAGTAGTATTTCAAGACGGGAATTCCCCGGTCATTATGTACAGCAGGGGAGGGGGTGGAGTTAACAGTCTCATTAGATCCTAAGCCTCCAATAGTCATTACATTGACAGGAAATTTTACTTCAAATTACAGTGGTCTGCGAAACTTGTGAGTAATGACAGTGTACTATAAAAGTTCTTGAAGTGACCTTTCCTTCTGCTCTTTAAAATGCAATTAGAAAATAGCACATAGATGATTTTGTATCGCGCATCTGCAGTAAGTATTGTAGGATTCTGAAACTGGGGCAAGCCCCGGACTGTTAAGCGGGAACATTTTGTACTGTACACAGGATAATGAATAAGAGCCTCCGTGGCTTAGGCGGCAGCACGCCGGCCTCTCACCGCTGGGTCCGTGGTTCAAATCCCGGTCACTCCATGTGAGATCTGTGCTGGACAAAACGGAGGCAGACAGGTTTTTCTCCGGGTACTCCGGTTTTCCCTGTCACAATTTCATTCCAGCAACACTCTCACTATCATTTCATTTCATCTGTCATTCATTTAATCATTGCCCCAGAGGAGTGCGACAGGCTTCGGCAGCTGGCACACTTCATGTCCTCGCCGCTAGATGGGGGCTTCATTCATTCCATTCCTGACCCGGTCGGAGACTGGAAGCAGGCTGTGGATTTTCACACAGGATAATGAATTATTCAAGCAACTGGACGTTTCAACTATATTTCGAGTAACTGGGAGGCATAAATATGATTCAAATTGAAGGAAATATTTTGGAAACTTTATCACATATTTTCCACTTTTAAACACATAAATCATATATTATTTCAGTAGCATAAATCCCTCCTGCGGCGCTCACAAGCGACCGATCGTGACAAATGAGCATTGAAATGAAAGAGAATATACATTACCAGTGACGCATTGCCCTCTAATTTCATAAATATCTATAATTTCTTAAAAGAAAAGCCTTTTAAAAACTGTACGAAGTGTGCGGTTTGCAGATAACTGTTGCTGCAGGAAGATACGCTCCATAATTGCTGTCCACTTCACACTTTGGCCGCTGTGACGTCTGTTTCATGTCATTTTAACATTCTGAGGTCTTTCCTTTATCATTTTGCATGGATTTCAGAAACAGTAAATCAAAGGAATGAGTCCTCAAATCGTATAATTTCATAAATATCGAATAACAGGTTAATGGTACAGCTAAGCTGTTAATCAGTGGTCTCAGCACACAATTGACATTAGCAGTGACGAATTGCATTCTAATTTCATAAATATCAACTTGAGTAAAAAGTGTACGAGTTGCAAATACCGTTTCTGTAAGAAAATACGCGACATCATTGCTGTTGAGCTCGCATTTTGGCCGTAGGGACGCCTGTTTCATGTCCAAACTATTAAACGTCAATTCACTTACAGGTTCGCTGTCAATCAATGGACTCAGCACACAAATGACATTTGGTTGAAATAAAACCATAACAACCTTTCCCCTTAAGTGTCTCATTATAAACCTATTGGGGAAAGTGTGGTTTATGAACATGCGAGATTTCTCGCACGGGTCCGCTAGTAAATACATATTTCTGAAAAGTTAAGCACATAATTATCCGTGCCCAGGTAATAATGAACGATATTCATGAATTCTATTCGAATCAACAATGGCAAATTCTGACGACGGGAAATGATATCTAGCATTTCAATATTCTATTCATCAATATCAATGCGATTATTCTTCTCTAATTTCAGGCTGCGTTGTTGAAAATTTCAATCATCGTATACACCGGTTGAATCAGCTGCCCCTAATAAGATTGTATTATGCAGCCCAATTAACGCGTGTTGTCAGGAAGGTCGATATATCGATATATGAAAATCTAATATGTTATTCTTATTAAATATTTAAGATACTGGTATTCACATTTGTAGAGATGGTTGGTTCCTCAGTTTAGGGGCTGCGACAACGCGGTCATGTAGCCCCGTGTACTTTGGGAGTGTGTGTAGAATCTGTCTGATATCCAGTGTTAATTGTGATGACTGTATTAGTGTGTGTAACTCCGCCATAGCCGGTCCCAAGCCCGTGTTGAGAAAGGAGGAGGGAGAGAGCTACAACCTGGAGAGAGGAAAGAATTCTCGTCCCAGGAAATAACAAGAGTATTGACCGCCGAAATACCCTGAAGTAGCTCCAGGGCAACCTCTGCCCAAGGTGGCAGCCCCATCATCAGGCTCGGGGGCTGTAGGCTCATAACCTGCACCTCTTAAATTTATTTATTACTGAAACTGAATCAAGAGCAAACTGGACGGATCTCACGTCAACAGAGTTCGCTGGAAAGCTCTTCTGGAAGCCCTTTGCTCCTTGGAGGAGCTTAAAAACACATAAGCAAAGTAAGTCAAGTATTAGTGTGTGTAACCTGTTTTTAATTCAAGTAAGTACTGCAGACGTTCAATTTTCAAGTAGTTACTACTTTTGCTACCAAACGCCACTGTCAACGACAACTAGTTATGAACTTGGTTACTAGATGCCACCGCAGTCGGCTCCTGGTGGCGAACGTTTGAACCTAAGAGCGTTAGTCAAATCTAACGTATAATTTAGCTTCACACAAGTGTAATTAGTGGAAGGTTCTTTTAGATGCCATGAATCTATGACATGGGATCGCCGCCTTTACTTCCCCTCTGAAGGAAGGCATACTGAGGGAATTTTAACGATCTTAAAAATCCCATAGGATAGTAGTAATAAGGTCTCGAGGGCCAGTGCGAGAAACATCGCAGCAGTTGGAAAATACCCGCCCGACTTTAATGTTGTGTGGGCTGGACGCGACACAATTCTGACAGGGACTATCGTCTTGTTTATTTGTTTAAATGCCCTTTATAAACAAATATATTTATTCCTGTTGACTTTTATTAAAAATCGATTGGCAATTATAATTGATAGTGGAATGGTAGATCATTGCAAAATATAATAATATTTTGTTAGCTCACCAAACCTTTCAGTGGCCTGTCCCTGTCGTAATTGAATCAACATCTTCCTTCCGTTCCAAAATGTGATTTTGTTTTTGCCCATAGTGAAATATGAAACCATATCGGGTTGCGAGGAACAAATGATGGAAGTCTTCAAAGATAAAGAGAGAAAAAAAAGCTGACTCATCGTTCATGGCTGAATTCAGACTTGGAGTGAGTAAAATCATAGGCATTCTCTTCTCTCGTTGTTTCCAAGAAAGCAAAAACGTGGTGATGCCACGTGCTCGAACTCAGTGCAGGGTCACAGAGGAAATCCTGTCCTGAGAGCTGTGATTATGACAGCATGATTCTAATTGTAATTTGAAGTCATCCCACAGCCTAGCTGTGAGCATTAAGTCATGCATCACAACTGCATGGGGGGAAAGGAAGTCCGGAGATTTAATAATAATAATAATAATAATAATAATAATAATAATAATAATAATAATAATAATAATAATAATGTTATTGGTGTTACGTCCCTTTTAACTACACTGGCTTTTAGAGACGCCGGGGTGCCGGAATTTTGCCCCGAAGGGGATCATTAACGTGCCAGTAAATCTACGGACACGGCTCCCTCGCATTTGCGCACCCCCAAATGCCAGCTGACTGCGCCAGGATACGAACCTGCAACCTTGGACCCAGCAAGCGAGAACGTTACCCCTGAGCCACGCAGCCAGCCAACCGGAGATTTAATCCCGGCCAATCCCAAGCTAGTTTTCCTCCGACTTTTCTTTCACGGATCCTCCAGACAAATGTTTTGATGGTAAGTCATTTCAAGTCCTGGAATACCTACCACAATAATATTACAGTTGCCACACGACTACAAACACAAGAGGCGACCGTGGCCTAAATTAGCAACCATTATAAGTGGAAAACAGCATTCTTGGGCATTTCCCCTGAGGTATGGATTCGATTCATACCTCAGCCATCTTGGAGGTGATTTTCCGTGGTTTCCCACTTCTAGGTCTACGCCAGGTAAATGCCAGGATGGTACCTAACTTAAGGCCGTGGCCGCCTTTATCCCAATCCTCACGTGAATTACAAATAAATACACAAATACAGTCATCACAATAACACAGGTTATCTGACAAATTTACACACACACACATCCAAGTACACTCGGATGAATGACTACGAATGACCCTCAATAAAACTAGCATAGGCAAAGAAGTGGAAAAACACAAAAATGATTTCTAGGACAGCAAAGGTTGAACACCTCGTGGTGTAGGGGCTAGCGTTCTTGGTTGTCGACCTGGAGGTCCTGGTTAGATTCCCGGCTCCGCCAAGAAATTCAATTCTGGTGTAAGGGCTGGAACGGGGTACACTCAGTCTCGTGAGGCAAAACTGAGAAGAGGAGGCTTCGATTCCAACCTCAGCCATCCTGGAAGTGGTTTTCCGTAGCCCCCCACTACTACTCCAAGCAAATGCTAGGATGGTTCCCAACTTACAGTAAGACCACGGCCTCCTCCGTCCCAATCCCATCCCCAATTTACAAATATACACACAGCCATCACAATAACAACTGGCTGCGTGGCGCAGCGGTAACGTTCTCGCCTGCTGTTCCCAAGGTTACAGGATCGTATCCTGGCTCAGTCAGTTGGCATATAAGGGTGCGCAAATGCGAGAGTGTAATTTACTGGCACGTAAAAGATCCCGTTCCGGGCAAAATTCCGGTACCCCGCGTCTCTAAAAGCCGCAGTAGTTAAAAGCGACGTAAAACCAATAACGTTATTAACACAATAACACAGGCTATCACACAAATTCCACACGCCCAAAATTACACGGAACTTTATGACCGCGAAGTAGCAGCCCCTAAAATAAGCAACAACAGCAGAGAAGTTGGGAATCAAACCTAGTCTTCTCAGTTTTACACAACCAGATTGAGTGCACCCCGTTGGAACTTTCAGACAAGAATTACATTTCCGGGAAGAGCCGGGAATCGAAGCGAAGGCTTTTCGATTCTGAGTCTCAAAACGTACCCCGAAACCACAGAATGAGGCTTTCAAATTCATAAATATTCGTACATTGTTTCAAGAATGAATGAGAAGGAACCTGGCATTTTGCTGTCACGGTACTGCACTTGACCTATAATTTATAATAAAAAAAAATACTCGAACAGGAAACGGAAGTACGCTATGTAGGGAATACACTAGAGGTTTATGTGCAGACGAGACAACACACACACACACAAAAATGTTTGTGCATCTGTGTCAAGGTGAACACCGTGCGACAGACCTCATACAACTACCGTAGATGGCGTTTCTTTCAGGGAACACTGGAAGGGCATTTCATATCAGTGGCGACTGCTGATTTTTATAAGGTGTAGGACGTAATATGATAAGCTGTGTACACGTCAAAACATGACGGTCATTGGGAAAATATTTACTGAAGGATTCTCTTAAACAGTATGCATTTTTTGAACGATTACTTTTTGACACTGTTGCAACTTTAAGGGCGTCAAAAGATCGACTTCGCAGCATATAACTGGCCATGACTGAAACCTTGATGAGGCAAAGGGAGACCTACATGTTCCAGAGTTTCCCCTTGAGCTTTATTGATTGTGATAAAGTACGTCAAGTGAATTGAAAATTGGAAAATTGAAGTGTTTTATCGGAAGATGTTAAATTAAGTCGAAGGATTATAGCTCACTGCCCATTAAGTGATTTGCCTCCACATATACTTACTCTAAAAGTTTTAGCCATAGAGCCACAACAATATCCCCCCCCCCACCTTTTAATTCTCATAAACAAAGATCTCAGTAAGAAGCGACGGGATCCTCCAGTTCTCTGGTGGAATAGAGCCATTGTGCGCAAGCACGGGAGCGACAAATATTACATTTTTTCTTTAATAAATTAAAAATATACATTAACATATATTTCCATTTTTAAAGGCACTCTGCAAATCTACATGCCAAGAGCTTTCGTTAGAATGCATTACGAAGTCAATCGCTTAAAACGTTATCTCAATATCGCGGTAACAAAAATCACATTAGCGTTTTAAATATATAGATAGATTATAGCTGGGCTAAATTGAGATAATACTGTAGACTCAGTCTAATATTAATTATTCAGTCGCACAGCACAATTACGAACACATTACACAATACAATCGAATACCGCTCCAAAGATGTGCAAATGCTGACAACAGTCTATCCATTCTGACCGCGCAAAATCGTAACCATTAAGCCCGTAGTATTGGTTTACATTCAACCAATAGCGAGACTTGAGGATCTCAGTCAACGTCCTCAGAGCGCCATTAAACAGACCAAACCTGCCCCTTCCCCATCATGGGCTACCATACATTATTTTCTAAAGCTAGAAACACGTGCTTTGAGGATGCAAGGCTTCCTTCCTCAGCTTTCTACTCCGGGCGGTGAAGGTCACAGTTCACCCATCTAGGGGTGAAATGAAGAAATGTAGTTACAAGTACTGACAGTGAGACAGAGCTTATCGAGGGGGCGTGTAAAGTAGCCCCAAATACTATTTTACAAATCGATCAATTTAATTTTTAAAACAGTTTCAGATGAGAGCTGCCTGTAGGATGATCCTCACGTCCTACATTGAGGAATCGCCACTGGGGGAGAGGCCAATGGCTTGACCGCTGCGCCAATACGCCCCGCGTATTTAAGTATGTAGGCTGTGTATTCCCACTGATAATAGTAAGATAGGGAAGAAAGAAATAGAAAAAAAAGCAGTGAGTTCTCAGTTGCGATCTACAGTATTCTGCAAGAAAGAAGTTAGTGTAGCCATGAAACTCTCCCCACATCGCTCAGTATTTAGACCTACCCTGCTGAATGGAAGTGAGCGCCGGGTAAATTCAGGATATCTGGTACATAAGCTAGAGGTAAAAGATGTGAAGGTAGCACGAATGATTGCTGGGACAAATAGATGGGAGAAATGGCAGGTAGGTAATCGAAATGAAAAAATAAAGGCTTTGAAGTTTAAAATGAACACGCTAGATGAAGTTGTTCTTATGAGCCGACTCAGATGGTGGGGTCATGTGGTGAGAATGGAGGAGAGAAGAGATTACTGAAGAGGTTAATGAATTCGGATGTAGATGGTAAGAGAAGCAGAGGTAAACCTAGGAGGCGAAGGTTATTAGATTCAGTGCTGAACGATTTCAAAGTGAGAATTGTAGAAACCACGGGTGCAACAGAGCTAACTGCTAATATGATAGCAGGAAGGTGACTTGTTCGCAAACAGAAGCATGCAAGTATTTCCTACTTTTGCAACCAAATGCAAAAGTAGGAAAAGTAGGAACTACTTGAAATTAAAAGTCTGCAGTCCTTACTTGAATTAAAACAGATAACACACACTAATACAGTCGTCACAATAAACTTTCTTCGTTCGGCATTTCCCAATTAATTGGGGTCGCCGGAGCCAACCAGGCTCATTTTGGTGTTGGCCGGGGATTTAAGGCCGGATGCCCTTCCTGACGCCACGTGATTTTCAGGTGAAAATTCCACCCCACTACCACTGGGATTCGAACACCGGCCATCCGGGTGAAAGACGAGCAGTTAGCCACTGCGTCATCACGCTCCCCTAATACAGTCGTCACAATAACCACCGCTTATCAGACAGATTCTACACACACCCAAAGTACACGGGGCTGCATGACCGTGTTGTCGCAGCCCCTAAACTAAGGAACCAACCAGTCTCAAATGAAAATGTGTATGTAGTGATTAAAATAAAATGACTCCTTACTGCTATAGTCTTTCCCCCATATTTAAAACTGGTCTGCGTCTCTGCTTTGATATGTCTGAGGAATGAGAAGTGCGGTCTCTCTCTCTCATAGTGTCCTCCAAAGACCACAAGCAAACTGCTTTCATCGTTTAACGTACTAATAAATAAAAAACATAGTGATAGCCCACATGCCATTACGTCATCGGCAGATTTCTCCACGCAGATCAAAACTTGCAGGTCCCGTTAATCGAGATACCAGAACCTGTTGCTTACTACGGTTGAGTCATGTACTTTATATACCCACTGTTTAATCCAATAGCCGGAGCCATGACAGCTATCTCATAATCAGCTGTCCATGCTATCAACAGATTGAAGTTCAGAAGTTTGATATAACAAGGGGCACGAGAAGTGTAAGGAAGCTTATGATAGTTTTAGGTGAACGTCATAAGCCACGTGGAATCTGATGTTTCATTTCAGGGACTTGGACATCGTGGTCATGAGCGCCCTGTTTCTGTGTGTGTGAAATCTTTGTATGATAACCTGTATTATTGTGATGGCTACATCTGACCCACCGAGGAAGCTAAAATAAACTCACATGATGAAAATCTTCCAAATTGACGCCACGTGAGTAATTTGCAGGACAACGATACCTTTGCGAGGCGGCTTCGGTGGCGTAGTTGGTAGCATGCTGAGCTTCTATGCCCAAGCTCGTGGGTTCAAGCCCGGCCGAAGTCATCGGATTTTTAAGAGAGTTAAAAATCGCTTCGGAGAGGAAGTAAAGCCGGCGGGCCCATGTCATAGATTTCTAGCATGTAAAAGAACCTTCCACTAAGTACAATTGTGTGAAGCTAAATGTGTACCGTCAACGACAACTAGCTGTGAACTTAAATACTAGATGCCACCGGAACCGGCACCTGGCATCGAAGGTTGGAACTAATAGAACGTTAATCAAATCAATCGTACACATTTAGCTCCACACAATTGCAGTTAGTGGAAGGTTCTTTTACATGCCATAAATCTATGACTTGGACCCGCCGGCTATACTTCCCCTCCGAAGGGATTTTTAGCACTCTTAAAAATTCCGACGATTTCCACCGGGTTTGAACCCGCGATCATGTAGGCTACATACTGTAGAAGTTCAGCACGCTACCAACTTCGTCACCGAAACCGCCACTTACTGCAAGCCGACATGTAAACAAAGATTAGTTTCCAGCTTGTCTGGCGGAACTTCTATCTTGAACAGGTAATAAGGATGATAAAATGTTCATTTGCATGTACAGCAGTACCTAACAGGTCTTAATGGAAGGATGAAGCAGAAGAAGAAAACAAAATGCTGAATGCGCTAGTTCAGTTGGATAGAGCTTCGGGTTGATAATCTGGAAGTCTCAGGTTCAAATCCTGGCGCATCAAGACTGTCTGTGCTTGCACTCTCTTACCATATTTGCTGGAAATATATCACCAGATATTCAATATATCATAATAATTAGGTTCCAAGAAGAATGCTATTGTTATTATTAATACTAGCAGACCCGTGCGAGAACTCTCGCATAATGGATTGTGTGCGTCCCCATGTGTACAGACTACCCGCCCGGCTCTAGTGCTCTGCGGGCTGTAGGCGACAGATTTCTCGCAGGGGCTATCTATCGTCTTGTTTATTTGTTTAAAATAACTTTATAAACAAATAAATTATTTCCGTTGACTTTTCAAGAAATGCAAGATTTTTCCTGTAATATTGAGACGATTTGGAATATTTTGGTACAAACCACACCTTCTAACTCCTTCTGGTTTAGGAGCTTGAGTTTTGTGATACATACACCTTAGTCTTACCGTATTATATATAATAAGATTATTATATTGTTACGTGCCAACCCCCTAGTGGCACTTTTGTTAACTGGATTACGGTGGGTAGAAAGCACAACACCAATTACTGCTTTAAAGAAATAATTAACTTTATTGTGGCCAGAAAGATACACTACTCAACAGCAAATACAAGCAATTAATACCTTACTCCAGTTTCCTCACGTCGAGAATACTTCCACTAGGTCTGTCACTCACTGTTTTGCAACTCACCACAATGACCTCTCTCGCACTAGGTAAGCACACTCGCTCAAAACACAGGCAGTCCCCTGTAAGCTCCTCACTCCCTTCGCTGTCAAGAGAATCGGCTTCACTAGGGGTTTCGCAAGTCTCCACACTTCTGTCGCTCAGGATAAGCGCTCGCACTCGCTCGTAAAACACAACAACCACCACTGCTTGACAGGTCGCTCTTATATTGCAGGCCGGTGACTCAATAAATGCTTCTAGATCCATCCAGGGTTCACGGCTTCTCGAGGTTTCCATCGCTGACTCAGTCACGAATATTCTGGACCATCCATTTGTCCTAGTAGCCCTGTTGCATAAGGCGCACGCAATACACGAGGCAGGGCACAGCCCAGCCCTGGGGCAGTTGTGACTCATGCGGCGAGCGATGACACAAACTCACAGCCGTAACAATATTTTCAGTCGGTTTTACCCAGTTGGCTTTTCCTCTCGTACTCAGCGAGGGATCCCACCATTACCGCCGCCAGGGCAGTGTTCTGGAGCTTGAAACACCTGGACGGGGGATACAACTGGGGAGGTGGGACTAGCACCTCGCCCAGGCGGCCTCACTTGCAAAGCGAACAGAGGCCTTATGAGGGATTGGAAGGGAGGGGAAGATTGGGAGGGATAGGCAAGGAAGAGGGAAGGAGGCGGCCGTGGCCTTACGGTAGGTGCCATCCAGGCATTTCCCAGAGACGAAGTGGGAAACTACGGAAACCACTTCGAGAATGGCTGAGGTGGGAATCAACCCCCTCGACTCATTTGGACCACCCGAGGCCGAGTACACCTCGTTCCAGTCCTCAGACCACTTTTCAAATTTCGTGGCAGAGCCGGGAATCGAATCGCGGACTTCTGAGATGGCAGCTAAGCATGCTGAGCACTACACCTTGGAGGCGTCTATTCTTATTCTTCTTCTTATTATTATTATTATTATTAAGAGAAGTACTGTTTGTCCTAGAGCTCGGAGATGTTTTGTCCAAGAACTGCTGACTGTGAAAGAAGAAAATCCTCCCATTGTTTCCATCGAGACATGGGTCGCGACAGCTGGCAGAGGATTAGACGTCTACTTCTATTGTTAAGATATTCATGGGCTTGGAGGAGGTGCGGCTAAGAAGAGGCCAGGTGGCAGGCGAACTTCCAAGTGTGGCTTCTTCATGATGTCTCTTCCGGAAGGAAATACAATCTGAATGCAGTTTTCAATAGCGCCAGGCCGTTATTTTCTCAAATATACGCTTAACCCTCCAAGTGCTGTACGTTTCAAGCATTATTAAGGCAGCGTGCAGCTATATTTAAACAAATATATAATAAATACAAATTTGTAACTATATATGGCATATAATATATCAATGTATTCAGGAAAAATTAGAGAATAAGATAATAATAGTTTTTTAACGTACAAGTATCCAGTAGAAATATAATGGATGATTAGTCAGATTTTTTTTTGTAAATTCAAAAGAAATTCCAATTTTAGAGGTTGGTCACAAGCACTACTTTATTTGAAATAAAATTCTAAGATATACAAAATGTGCCAAATTTCATTACAAACGCAATGATATATAATAATAGAAACTTTGATGAATAATGAATAATAAAAATAGCCACAGGAGAAAGTTTAACCATTACACTTTTCACAGAATTTCAATTACATATACATATGTAGAAAGTCGTCATTTTCCTTTTTCAGAAGATAAAAAAACCAACTTGCTTTGCCTACCAGATAGAGAATTTCATTTCACAGCGGGACTATTCGTAAACTCGATTATTATATACAGGGTGGGTGAGAAGTACTGTAACTAGGTATTGAAATTGGCGTATAACTTTTATGTTTGAAGAGTTATTTATTTATTTATTTATTTGAAATTTATACAGTATGTACACTGTTATATGGGAATATGAATGCATACCATGCAATTCCATTACATTTTGATATAGGCACATGTGGCGTCGACCAATCTCGTCAAACCACCTGGAATCGAACCCACAGCTTTCGGGAGGAATTTGTGTGGGACGTTGGTAAGAACATCCCATATCCGTGCTTCCAATTCGTCCAATGTGCGAGGTCTCGTCCGGTACACCTTCTATTTTGCCCAGCCCCATAAAAAAGTCACAGGGTGTCAGGTCTGGACTTCTTGCAGGCCATTCGTGAGAAGCACGTCTCCCCAGCCAACGTCCTGGAAACTTCTCATCCTACCAGTTCCGCACGACGTTTGCAAAGTGGGGCGGTGCGCATGAAGATAATGCCGGTGATATTTTCCCATCCAGATATCGTGGGCCAAACGTAATCCTGAAGCATTTGAAGGTAGCGTTCCCGTTCATTGTGTCGCGCAGGAGATATGGGCCGATGCCATTTGTTGCCGTTATTCCACACCACAAGGTCACTTTTGGACGAGACTGCGTCTTCTCCACCATAACTCCTGAGAATAGCTCCAGGATCCTGTGCCACCCAGTAATGGCAATTGTGCCGATTGACAAAGAACGATCGAATTCCACACAGCGCGAAGCAATCTGTGCTCGTTGTCTTTTGGCCAGGCGATGGGCCATCTTTGTTATTGTTGAGTGTACCGCCACTGGCGGCCACCGTCGGTACTACGCGGCATGAAATATCACTATCCTATTTAATGTTCTGTATGTTTCCGCTATTTCCAATATTATTCCATCAATATTAAACATTTAACAGCCATTTAATAATACCTAGTTACTTCCCGCCCACGATTTGTTATATCGATTTTACGAATAGCCTCACCGCGAGACGATAGCACTTCAGCGGGGATCCGAATCGTCTCCTTGCGAGACGATAGCACTTCGAGGGTTAACGGAGTAGTAGTACTATCCGCAACTTAAAAAAAAAACTCTTGGCACGCCGGCACAGAACACCAAATATAATAGAGGTGAATGACGCATGGTAAAGCATGGAAACATGAAACTACTGCAGCACGCCTAGTGGTGTAGCAGCCAACTACGAGTATGGAAATATTAGCTCCCAAATATGTTTCTTTTAATTTTTTTTTTATTTAACCGGGTCACTCCAATCTGTATTTTATTTGAGGGCACATTTCCATTTTAAAAAAATCGCACCAACTTGAGACTTTGGACTGGATGGTTTTATTCAGAACTGTTCACTCCGATGTCGTATGACCCATTTTCTTTGGCGTGAGCAACACCCGCATTAGACAAATGCGGTTTACGAATGAAAAGTATGGAGCACGATTATAAGCTGAAGAAATACGACACTATCGTGCTATGCAGGAACAATATTTGCTATTGCGAGTAATTTGAACGTATAAGTGACTTAAATATCTCTCAAAATCAGGATAATGAACAGTTACCGTAACGTTTCAAGCATGCGGGGCTGCCATGTTATCAACAACACAGAACACCCAAGTCAAATCAACCAATTACGAGGCAACCTTTTGCCTAGCAGCGCTCGTAGTGGGGTGGCGGTAGATTTCACCGGGCAAAGAAAAACATTTCAAATTCACTAAATTTGCCAATATTGTTGTATACCTACTAAAGTTCCACATTGCTAGGATACAAGAAGACGCATCTTCTGATAATTACGAAAATATTTTGCTCATCCCTTGGCGTAAAGATGGGTCATATCAAAAAATTCTTTCGGACAAAGGTTTTAGGTAATTGTTAGAGGACTGGTTGGTTGGTTCCTCAGTTTAGGGGCTGCGACAACGCGGTCATGTAGCCCCGTGTACTTTGGGTGTGTGTAGAATCTGTCTGATAACCGGTGTTAATTGTGATGACTGTATTAGAGTGTGCATCTGTTTTAATTCAAGTAAGGACTGCAGGCGATCAATTTCAAGTAGTTCCTACTTTTGCCGCCAAACGCCACCGTCAACGACCAACTAGTTCAGAAATTAGTTACCAGATGCCACCGCAGTCGGCTCCTGACGACGAACGTAGGAACCTAAGAACGTTAGTCAAATGTTTAACCTATATTAATTTAGCTTCACACAGGTGTAATTAGTGGAAGGTTCATTAACATGCCATAAATCTATGACATGAGACCGCCGGCTTTACTTCCCCTCCGAAGGAAGACATACTGAGGGATTTTTAACGTTCTTAAAAAATCCGACGACTTCGTGTTAGAGGACTATTGACAATTTTAAACGGTTTTGATTCAGTGCCTATTTAGGGTAGTATGATTTTTCTCTCTCAAAACTCGAATTTTCCCATCCATTTGGTCAATGGTTGGTGCGATCAAAAAACATTACTGAGTTAAGTTTTCGGCCCTTACCCGAAGGGCTAGAAATTTTCGAATCATTTTATCCCTTGTATGTATTTATACACAATACAAAATATCGAGTTAAATTTTGTCTGCCTGTCCGGGCTAATCTTGAGAACTTTCTATAAAGCATTTTTTGATAAAGGTTCGTATATGTAGAAACATTCATATATCACTGAAGGAAGCCGAGGAAAACGATTTAAGTAAAGCAAGTCGAAGTAAAGAAAAAAAAAAAACAATGCGCCTTTTCAGCTTACACTAAAGGTATTGCTTTGATACTTTATGTTAACTGTAATATATTAAAAATATTGGTTGGTTGGTTCCTCAGTTTAGGGGCTGCGACAACGCGGTCATGTAGCCCCGTGTACTTTGGGTTTGTGTAGAATATGTCTGATAACCGGTGTTAATTGTGATGACTGTATTAGTGCGTGTTATCTGTATCTAATTCAAGTAAGTACTGCAGACATTCGATTTCAAGCAGTTCCAACTTTGGTACCAAACGCCACCGTCAACGATCAACTAGTTCTGAACTTTGTTACTAGATGCCACCGCAGCTGGCTCCTGGCGACGAACGTTGGAACCTAAGACCGTTAGTCAAATATAACCTATAATTTAGCTTCACACAAGTGTAATTAGTGGAAGTTCTTTATCATGCCATACATCTATGACATGGGACCGCTGCCGGCTTTACTTCTCCGAAGGAAGGCATACTGGGGGATTTTTAACGCTCTTAAAAATCCGACGACTTCGGCCGGTTTTGAACCCGCGACCTTGGGCATAGAAGCTCAGCATGCTACCAACTACGCCACCGTAGCCGATTATTAAAATATATTATTGTAATGTCAGCGGATTCGAATAACAACCGTGCGGGTGCTGGGTGGATGCAGATAAAAGTCGTGCGAATGCGGGGCGGATGCGGATAACATTTTGTTTATCCGCGCAAGGCTCTAGATATAACCTCACTTCAAGTCCCGGGGTACCCACCCAATTAATTCATGACACTAATATTAACAACCGTGGTGACCGAGTGCCTCGCTGGCATCGGCAGATCGTGGGTTCGAACCCCACCTTGGTCATCCTGAAAATGATTTTTGTGGTTTTCCATTTTCACCACCAGGCAAATACCGGGACGGTTCTTTTCAACGGCCAACCCACTGGATTATATTATCCTCCCAAGCAGAATACATAAATAAATAAATAAATTCCTTTCCTGGCCCGTCCTGAAAAGGAAATAAATGACCGTTGGCTGCATTAATAAAATTATTAATAATTACCGCTACAGTCACAACAGAAATACAGGTTATCAGACCAATTGAACATTCACAAGTACAAGAATTAATAACATCAAAATATTCTTGGCTGGGGAACCACTGGATTCGTGGGACATAACTACTGTACGTTTATAATTTAAGACTGCAATTATATTATCCTTCCATGCACAATAAATAAATAAATAAATAAATAAATAAATAAATAAATAAATAAATAAATAAATAAATAAATAAATAAATAAATAAATAAATAAATAAATAAATAAAACGTAACAATGCCGGGATGGGTACTTAACTTAAGGCTACGGCTGCTTCCTACCGATATCCTACTTTAATTACAAATATTCACACCAGAACAGACATCACAGTGACGCGGGTTATCACACAAATTCGTCACACACACAAGAACACGGGTCTACATGACCACGACGTTGCAAAGCCCCTAAAATAATCAACAACAAACAATACGTAAGTTTGTGTTTGCGTTCTTATAGCAGCGTATAGGTGACGCTAATGACCAATTATGCATAGATGAACAAACAACATGTAACTTATAAAAGGGCTTGTGTTGTTATAGCAACGTATAGATGACGCCACTGACCTAGTATGCATGGGTGAACAAACAACACGTAACTAAGAGCATGTGTTCTCATAGCAACGTATAGATGACGCTACTGACTTACTATACATAGCTGAAGAAACAACACGTAACTAAGAGTTTGCGTCCTTATTGCAACGTAAAGGTGACGCTACTGACCAAGTATGCAGAGGTGAAAAAACAACACGTAACTAAGAGCTTGTGTTCTTATAGCAACATATAGATGACGCTACTGACTTACTATACATAGCTGAAGAAGCAACACGTAACTAAGAGTTTGCGTCCTTATTGCAACGTATAGATGGCGCTACTGACTTATTATACATAGATAAACAAACAATACGTAATTAAGAGCTTGCGCTCTTATGGCAACATATAGATGACGGTACTGATTTACCATGCATAGATGAACAAATAACACGTAACTAAGAGTTTGCGTTTTTACAGCAACGTATAGTCATGACCTAGTATACATAGGTGAAGTACACTGGTTGCTATGATTAGCGTGGTGTCGGGAAATTCTTGACGCTAATTCCAGATAGACCTCCCTCCCAAGCCTGAAACACAACCATGTTAAAAATCCCGAAATCCGCTTTTTATACACAAATGTAATTAAGCAAAAAATAGCAACTTACTAAAACAACCACTAAAATAACTTACCCAGTGTTAGATATAATACATTGACTAAACACGGCTAGTTTGCGTTAAGACATTCAGACTGAGGAGTAAGTAACCCCGGAAAAAATGTGAACTAAAAGTACTTCCCCCCTGCCCGCTCTGACCAACTCAAGCAAGACCAATATCTGTACAGAGGGGTGTAGTCCATCGCTGGCCGGGAGCCAATAGATGTGTTGACAAGCGATGACAGTCCACTCTCTCGCTCAAGCTTGCCCTCCTCTCTGTCACACTGGCTGACAGAGCTAGCGCCGTCGCCAGGGTTTCACTTCAAGTTGCTGAGCTTCTAGTAGTGATCTCTTCCAGCAAATGTTATCCTGGTCGGAAGTGGAATGCTTTACGTCACTCTCTGTGTATGCCAGTTAAACCACTGAAGGCATTCAGTTTATAGAGCAATTAACTCGGCGTGTTTTGATGTCCAATAAAAGCCATGTAAGATATAAGTGAAGGATTACAGGAGAAGTATTACATGAGCTTTCAATAGCTAAAGCAGAGGAGGAAACATTGCCAGCTGACTAGAGATTAGGACAAGACAATAGCGTCAATACATCGATAACTGTCCAGATTTTCCTGTTCCAAATACTGTATGATATCGGCTGATTCATAAGAACATGGCAGATTATTATGCAATAAAATTCCGAAATTGTTATGCAAGGAACGTGATGGCGCAGTGATCAAGTTGCTTTCTGTTACCAAGGCGGAAAGGGTCCGATTCCTGTTTTTTATTTTTATTTTTAGCGTATGGCTTTTAGTGCCGGGAGTGTCCGAGGACATGTTCGGCTCGCCGGTTTGTGTAGCTGCTTCGAGACGGACACCCAATGGGTGATCTACAAGTGCCGTTGGGGAGGAAAGTTGGAATGTAAGGACGAGGAGTTGGAAGGTAGCGGCTGTGGCCTATAGTTAGGGACCAACCCCGGCATTTGCCTGGAAGGAAGATGGAAAACCACAGAAGACCATCTTCAAGGTTGCCGGCGGGGGGATTCGAACCTCCTCGCCTCCCGGATGTGAGCGACTGGCAACAGTCATGCCGTAACGACCACGGCTAACTCACCCAGTGATTCCTGGTTAATGCATGTGGTTTGAATTCCACTTATTAAGGGGGTTCATACACCGTCCATAGTCATCTCCGTACGGTTAAAATTCAATATAACTGTATGGAATTTTGTAAACCAAGAAAGGAGACCATCAAATTGCATCTAATGTCCAAAAATTTAAATTGTTGGTAGTATGATGAAAATATCTACAAAAAGACACTGACAGTCAGTCTGAAAGACTAGACTTTATATCATTTAAAATGCTACAAATGCTGCGTAAAAAAGACAAGTGCAAACCAAGGTCAAAGGAGGTAGCTGGCTGGGTGACTTCACGCTCACCAGAGCGCGCGGGGAAAGGAAGAAGCTCAAGCACTAGCCTACTATGACGTCACACACTCAGTGCATTCTCGGTACATTTCGTTCCGTCACCGTAACGTAACGCCAGACCCCAGCGAAGTAGACATAATCATTTAAAATGATAAAATATATTATCCATGATTTTATGTAAGTTGCTTCTTATTTTAGGGGATGCGACATGGTGGTCTTATAGCTCTGTGTGTGTGCAACTTGTGTGATGACCTGTGTTATTGCGATGACTGTACTAGTGCGTGCATGTGTAAATTGTGGATAGCATTAGGAAGGGGGTGGCCGTGACCTTATATTAGGAACCGTCCTAGTATTTGCCTGGAGTCGAAGTGGAAAAAACACGGAAAACCCCCTACTGGATGGCTAAGGTGGGAAACGTTGCCATCTGACCAGAGATTAAAATAAAATATAGTGAAACCTCTTTTAAGAGACCAGTGACGGTTCCATGGAAAACTGGTCTTTTTACGGGGCGGTCTCTTAATAGAGGTAGGCATTAAAAATAATTGTATACTGCATTATTAATAAAGTACAGTTGGAACACATACTTGATTACAATTTATCTGCATTGGTTCACATTTAGTACAAATTAATTACAATTAGTTATTTTCTGAGCTCTGTCATTTAAAGAAGTCACGAATTGATCTCTGTTTCAGATTAGCACTTTTTTTTTTAACAATTTCACTTTCTTTGAGTGAGTTCGAAAGTCCATTAATTTGTTCCGGGTTCGAACAATCTTCTAGGAGAGCTTTTTTTTGTATTTTTTATACGTTACATAACACTTTTTCTAATGACATTGTATGCTGATGCAGTTCTGTGCCAACAGAACCATTGTTTACATCATCTCCAATGGGAAGGCAGACAAGAAGTGGTCTTTTGAAAGAGGTCAGACTGAGAAAATGCCTGATCTTTGGTCGGGGAGAGGGGTGGTCCTTAAATAGAGGTAACAAATACATTGACCTTATGAGGGTTTAAATCGGTACCAAGAAAAATAGGTCTTTAAGGAGGGTGGTCTTTTAATAGGGGTGGTCTTTTAGAGAGGTTTCACTGTAGGCCTAAATAATTGGTATTCTGCCTGAAGGCAGGTCCGAGCCTCCGAAGAAGCTATCCTCAGCCGGAGTTTACATGCGGTAGGGTGGCCAGGGCCTTTCCGCTCCCCCTTGAGTTGGCCAACAGCGCGCAGTACCTAGAACCGGTATACCATCCAAGTTCCGACCACGCCCAATGTTGCTTAACTGCGCAGTTTTCATGGGATCCGGTGTTTCAACATGGCCAGGCCGTTGGCCGAGACTAGAGATTAGGACAAGAAAAGAGCTTAATTGATTACGTTCAAAAAGATTTTCTTTTTTCAAATATGTTATCCTCTTCTTCTTCTTCAAGTGCCTCGTCCTCCAAGAACATTGGCGATCAGTAGCATGATCTGCTGTTTGTCCATAGCTGTTCTAAACAGTGACACTGTATTAAGTCCAAATCACTGGCTTAAGTTCTTTAGCCAGGATATTCGTCTGCGTCCTGGACCCCTAATGTATCAATCTTCCCTTTGAAAATTAATTGCAAGAGGTGGTATTTGTTGTTGCGCATGAAATAACCAAAGTATTCTAGTTTTCTCCTTTTGATGATACTGAGAATTTCCAAGTCTTTGTTCATACGCCGCAATACTTCACATTTGTGACTTTAGCAGACCATGATATCCTTAAAATCCTGCGATACGTCCACATTTCAAATGCTATCAGCTTCTTACTTAAAACCTCGGTAAGTGTCCATGATTCAACTCCATAGAGCAGGACACTAAATACGTAGCATCGAAACAGTCGGGTGCGTAATGACAGACTTAAATCACGGCTGGTCAAAACTTTTCTCATTTTCATGCTCAATTCTACAGCGAATTTCTTGACCTAAGTCCCAGTTATCATTGATTTGACATTCTAAATCTTTATATGATGAAACCCTTTCAATTCTTTCAATACCAAGTGTAAGAATGCCCTGAATTTCATCGGTTGGTTAAATAATCTCTTGTCAGTTTTGGCTCTTGAGGCTGAGTGTACCCCGTTCCACAGTGGGTCAAAATCGAAACCTAGGAGGACAAAATTATTTATTTTCATAATTAAAAAATCAAAATTAATTACTTCTACAGCATTCTCATACAATTGCCGCTCACTATTCTGGGATATAAATGCATCTTAGTGTAAATCTGTCACCACTGTTCGAGCAGTCTGAATTGGAGGGTGAAAGTAAGTGGCTGTGGTTTGGTTGTCTTTGTGGTTAGTGTGATGCTTTAAGATGGAACATGCAGCTGAAGGTATGATCTTTGTAACATGTTTCAGTTATTAATGGACGTAATTGTTACGTAATTTTAGCTATACTTGCATTATATAATATTTAACTATTATTTTTAAAATTATATTTTCACTTAGGTCTTTAGTATGCCGCGTTACTCTGCGTCACTTTCTACTTAATGTTAAAAGTAGATAAAGTCTTGTAGTTTACGTCTGTTATAAGATTTTTTGCATCTTTTTGCAACTTACTTAGTAATTTTACGTTTTAGAAGATGCCGCGCAACCAGTTCTCTCACGTTCACAACTGTTTAAAGCACTGGGTTCGACGATTATGTCAAAAGTGGAACTTTGTGACTTTGTTAAAAGTAAATTAGGGGTAGAACATTGTTCTGAAGAGATAACTGAATACTCTAAACAACTCTTAGTCATAGACAATTTCTTGCATGTGTAGACGAGCTTAAAAAAGGTCTTAACTGATGTTTAGTATGAAGGAAACAAATTATATACGTTGCTTTCACTCTAAATTAATGATTAAAACTTAAAAATAATGTTGTCCCCCTAGATTTCGATTTTGACCCACTGTGCGTTCCAGTCCTCACACCAGAAATAAAATTACTTGGCAGAGTGGGGTGCCTGGTACCTCTACGCGACTTCACGGCGATCTTATCTAGTTTTGGGGTACCAGAGCCCACGGATTTGCACTGCAGACGCGGTTAGTCACCATCCATGTCTGAAAGGGTGTCACTCTTGACCTTGCCCTTGCTTGCTCGCTTGACGTACGGACGCAGGTACACATAATTTGAGCACGAATCTCCCACGTCATGTTGTATGCTTCAATACGTCAATCACGACGAGAAGCACTAGTTTGACGTCAATGATGGCGGATCTGCTCTCCACCCAGATTCACTTAAAACAGATTAGAATTTCTAATTCCCGGGCGCCCCATTCAATACCAATATTTATGTATCTGGAGCTCAACTGCGCAGATTCCTCTGCAGAAACATTACCATAACTGACTCACATTCTACCTTATAGACGATGATCAAAGAAGGCGATTTTTTTGCATTGAGGGTTTTAGCCTATTATGTGCTGAGTTTTTCCGTTCGAATATTCGGTAGCGTAGTTGGTAGCATGCTGAACTGCGGTACCCAAGATCGCGGGTTCAAACCCAACCGAAATCGTCGGATTTTTTAAGAGCGTAATAATCCCTTCGGAGGGGAAGTGAAGCCGGCGGGCTTGCTGGTTGCTGCGATCCATCTACCAGTGAGGGGAACACACTGATTTTCTTCCAATCATTCAATGATGTACTTTTGTAAACTTGCCAATCTATTGCCTTTCAAAATACACCTTATCTATCAATACACTATAGCGGTCGTGGTGAGGGATTTAAGGCGAACATTTAACACTGTTGCCGGCCTCGTGGTGTTGGGGCACCACGCCTGCCTCTCACCCGGAGGCCCCGGGTTCGATTCCCGGCTCCGTCAGGGATTTTAAAAACTGACGTGAGGGTTGGAAAGGGGTGCACGCAGCCTCGTGAGGACAATTGAGTAGCTGTCTGACAGTGAGGCAGCACCCCGATCACGAAAACCCAGATTAACGGCCGAGGGGACCCGATGCGCTGATCACGCATCACCCCAATATCTGCAGGCCAAATGGCTGGGCAGCGGTCGCTTGGTGGGCCTAGGCCCTTCATGGGCTGTATAGTGCCAGGGGTTGACTTGTTGTTGTTTTAACACTGTTAGGGATGTAAAATATTCCTCACCAGTTCCTGGATGAACCACTTTCTATGGTAGTTGTAAGAGGTGAAATATCTGTCACATAGTGTGAACCTTGACACAGATGCACCAACATAAACCCCTTGTTTTTGTTTTTTGTTGTCTCCGGTGTATTTCCTACATAGCGTACTTCCGTTTCCTGTTCAGATAATTCATTACAAATTGTAGGCCGTCCATATAAAGCACAGCAAAATGAGAGGTTGGTTTTCATTCAGTCATAAATCAATGTAGCCTAATATTTATGAATAATGAGGTCTCCTTCTGTAGTTTGGGGCTAGTCTACGCATTAGCGGCTTCGATGGCGTAGTTGGTAACATGCTGAACTGCTGTACCCAAGATCGCGGGTTCAAACCCGACCGAAGTCGTCGGATTTTTTAAGAGCGTTAAAATACTTCAGTATGCCTTCCTTCGGAGGGGAAGTAAAGCTGACGGTCCCATGTCATAGATGTATGGCATGTAAAAGATCCTTCCACTAACTAAACTTGTATGAAGCTAAATTTCTAGGTTAGATTTCGTTGAAACGCTCTATCAAAGTTCCAACGTTCACCACTAGGTGTCAGTGACATCTGGTAGCGAAAGTAGGAACTACTTGAAATTGAACGGAACTTGTAGCTCACTCAATGGGTGTCCGCTTGAAGCAGCTACAGCCTCTGGCGAGCCGGACATGTCCTCGGGCACTCCCGGCACTAAAAGCCATACGCTAAATAAATAAAAGTGTACGTATTGAGACTCAGAATCCAAAAACCGTGGGTTTTATTCCAGGCTCTCCCAAGAATTTTAATTCTGGTGTGTGTGTAATTTGTCTGATAACCTGCGTTATTGTGATGGCTCTATTAGTATGTATAAGGTGCGGTCAAAAAGTAACGAGCCGGAGGCTGTAATTCGCAAACCGGTGATAACATCGGCTAATCGTGGCGTGTGTAACGAGGTGTGGTTCCGACCAGAGCGTGGAGGGCACGCGTGCACGTCACGTGGCGATACAAAGCGACCAGCAGCATGCATCAATCGTCCAACACTGCCAGTGGCATTGCAAACAGTGACATGGAAGCGTCAAACGAAGAGCAAATAGGTGTTGTTCGGTTGTTGACAGCGAAAGGAGTAGGGGGAACGGACATTCATCGCCGAATGTCACAAGTGTACGGCGAACACTGCATGTCCCTTGCAAGGGTCAAGGCGTGGCACAAGCGCTTCAGGGAAGGACGGGTGTCGTTAGCCGATGATGCTCGGTCTGGGGCACCCCCTGCATTACCGATGACAACGTCCAGCAGGTTGATTCACTCATTACCCATGACCGCCGAGTGACAGTGAACGCCATAGCCGCCGTGGTCGGATTGAGCGTCGGAAGTGTGCACACCATCATGAAGGAACGACTGCACTTGCGGAAAATGTGTGCCCAATGGGTGCCCCACAGTTTTCAACCACACCAGGATGCATGTCGAAAGACCTACTGTCTTGGTCTTGGTTGGAACGATTGATGCATGCAGCTGCTCGCTTTGTATCGTCACGTGACGTGCACGCGTGCCCTCTAGCGACGGGTTGTGACCTTTCATGCTCTGGTCGGAACCACACCTCGTAACACACGCCACGATTAGCTGATGTCACCGGTTTGCGCATTACAGCCTCCGGCTCGTTACTTTTTGAACGCACCTTATATATTTGTAATTCAGATGAGGATTGGGAACGAGATGGTCGTGGCCATATGTTAGGAACCAATCCCAAGATAGCTGAGATGGGAATAGAATCCTCATTTTCTCAGTGTTGGCTCACGAGGTTGTGTGTGCCCCGTTCCAGCCCTCAGGATTTTTTTTTTTTTTTGGAAGAGGCGAGAATGTTTATTTAAACATAATAATAATGTTATTTGTTTTACGTTCCTTTTAACTACTGCGCCTTTTTCATTTAAAAAAGACATAAGGAAGAGTGATCTCTTAATACAGTGGAACGTGGCTAATTCGAACTTCTATAATTCGAAATCTTCTTTAATTCGAATTTTTCCCTTGGTCCCAAGCATTTAGGCCTATATACAATCAATGCTAAAAAATCGTGGATAATTCGAATTGTATTTTGGATAATCCGAATTTTTACGTGTAAAAAGCCGATCGGAAGCCAAACAGTTGGGTCAGGAATTCCCGAAAAATGTTGTTTATCATTGGCATGCGGCCCCTACTCGATTGTTAGGCATTTTTTTGAAAGTAGAAATGACGTAAGTGATTCTGTTTTCCGTTCCTTACATTTGTTAGATTCTTTTGTGTTGGTATAGAGACTTAATTGTAGGAAGCAGGTAAAAATCAAACTTTTTTGAAAAACAGTTGACTTCTCTTAAGACATAACTACATTGCTGGATTACTACTGTCGTTAAATAGGTGAATAGTACATTTTGGTTTTATTTTATCATTTGAAACTTTCGAGGTTATTCACGATACAGTTGTCTGTTAATCTGCTTTGTTAAACGTAAATCATTATGAAATCATACAGTAATACAAAGTACTGTACAGTATATAAACACTTTACTTGTTAAAAACCTATGTAATACTATGTTTAATAAATGTTCTTGGATGAAGACTTGAAATTTGAATATTTTCTCTACCCTTTTCAAAGAACTTTCTTAATTCGAATTTTTGCACAATTCGAATTTTTATCTGGTCCCTTGAGGTTAGAATTATACAAGTTCCACTGTATTTGTTATCACCTGCAATAAGTTATTCATCTGTTGTTTGTGTTAATTCATTTTGGGGACTTTGGACTTCTTTTTCATCCGTCTCGTGTCTTTGGGTGTGTGTTCAATTAGTCTGACAGCCCATAGTATTCTCATTGTTTTTTTTTCAAAACCCTGAACAGGTACTGAAAAATATTAAAAAATCTTATGCTAACATCAGAGTTTGTCTTTTAGCATTTAAAATCTATAATTTCTCATTAATAATTTTCAGATTCAGCAATTGCATTTATTCTGCACAAATCGAACAATATCGTATTATGATTCAATTTTTCATTTTATTATTGATTAAATTCCACCAAAGTCCACTCGTAGTGGTCGTAAAACATAAAGATATATCACGTGACGAGTTTTGAATACATTTCACAGGCTTATTATATCCAAAGGTTACTAAATAAAAATAAAATAAATAAAGGTAAATAATATCACGATGAAAAGCATACGTTGGTAGGAAGCTCCATTGCATGAAAGAAATAGCCCAAATCCATGCCAAACAGGGTGCTGAAAATCACGCTTGATGTCAATAAATTAATTTGTTAAAATTTTGACTAGCCAAATTAAATTAATGATAAAATTTACTACATTGCATTGGCGTTCAATATCCCAACTAAATCAAAAGACAATTTTCAATAATGGATGCTAAATAACATAATTTTCATCAATATACATATAAATTCAATCAGTTATCTCTAAGATTCCGATGATTGTTGTGAAATGTTTACTTTTCACAAGCAATTACTTAGAATTTCAGTGCCATAAAGTAGTAAATCCAATGCTACTAAAGTTTAAACAGAAATATTCTTTATTTTTTCTACATAATAAAGGTGCCTTAAGGATTTTCAATTACAATTTCACACTATGAGCGTCTTTTATCCCACTGCTGTAAAATGTATCTTTTGTATTCGCTACCTTTTGGAAATAAGCTGCTCATTTCGCATCTATGCTATAAATCACCCATCTAACTAGGTCCATATTCCTGCCGGCTCGTCCTGTATACCGATATGCAATATTATTTATTCTTCCTAGTGATAATTTCCCGATATTGAGTCGGGAATCTCCCATTTATGCGAGCTAATTGTTGGACTGATATACTAGGTCTATGATAGTCCTGTACGCCTACTCTGTGACGTCACGTAGCGGGAGACCGTGGCCCACGAAAGATACTGGCCCCAGTGCGAGCAGCCATCTTGTCTGTGACGTAGGCGAAGTAGTGACTCCGGTTGAGAAGACTTGTTTGTGAATAGCAGTGTGAGAATAGTTAGTGTTTTATAAAGTGTCATGTCCAACTTTACATCCAACTTGTGTTGTGGTGCATCATGTAGCTGCAATAATCACGTAGCCTACAGGGTAAGTGTTAACACTTTATTTCTCATTAATGACACAGGTTAATCAAACGCAAGTGTGGTGCAGGTTATGTACGAACTTACGTTAGCCTAATATTGTGGATGTTAAGGACTATTAGAATGCATGCTAAGTTAATTATCTGAGTTAAAGTTAGATATTTAATGAATGTGTCTCTTTACAGGAAATCAAAATGCCGAGATGCTGTAATGTGGCTGGCTGTAAGAACAATTACAGATCCCAGCATGAAAATGTGTCTACATTTTCTCTCCCAAAGGACGAAAAATTAAGAAATATATGGCCTAGAAAAATTCCCACTGACTTCTCTAAAGTGAGCAAGCCTATAATTTGTATAAAACATTTTCCTGATAGCTCTGTTTTCAGGACAGAGCAAGTTGATGGGGAAATAAAGACATTTGCTAGGAGTTACCCGAAGTTGAATCCTGATGCAGTATCTTCAATATTTTCGAATTTGCCAGAATAGCTATCCATTCCTGGGCCTTCTTCTAGAAGACTGTGTGATGCAGAGGTAGAAAATCTCGGATAAAGCCATAGAAGCGAGCTTGGAAGACTTCAGACACTACGAAGAAGAGAATTCTGTGCACAGTCTATCGGATATATCTGAACACTTCTCCTCCAACAGGAATAAATTTAAGCAGGAATGGACACATATCAAGACAGAAGACAAGTTGGTGAAGTACTTGAAGAATTTGAGTGATGCAGTGCCCATAATTACAGGTTCTGTGTGTATTCTAAATAACCTCAGCATTGAGTCAATGGGTTGCAGATTCCCAAACATTAAGTTCCACAAAACTTTCTTTGCATTACTGATAAAAATTCATTTGATGAACTAGCCTACTTCAGTTCATTGAAAATTCTGAGTGCGATGAAAATGGAAGAAAGTTGTCAGTAGTGAATGCTCCTGTGAACACCCTACAGAGAAGTTTTTCGAGTGATGATTGCACACCCTTATAATTTTTAATAGAGCAAATTAATATTTTAGATGTTAGGTAAACAATCGTAGGTACAGTGGAGACACGTTACTCTTGGCAGCTTCCATATAATATGTTCACTTGTCATCAGTGTACAAAAAGTTACATCGGAGTGGTCATATTTATCTGCCTCATCCATCAAATCTTCAAAAGTTGCTTGGTAAGTTTGATTTGAGTACTTTTGACATTATTGGGAGTATTGAGTAGCCTATCTCAGTCTAAAGAAGAATAATTTCTTGAAAGATCATGAATGTTCATAAATTACTTTTACCGTAGTTCATTTTAATGGAAAAGTTGAACTGTACTCTTCTAAAGTCATGGCGAGACAAAGCCATTGGTCGCTACTTGGTTAGGCGACTATCTGGACCAAAATTATTGTTAGTAGGCCTAGTACAAGCAAGGAGGTCTGGGGTTAGGTTTGTGTTTGTACGCAAAGAATACTCTGTATTGCCGGTACCAATAATGAGCACTGGCAGTTGTCAAAGCTAACACGTGAGGAAATGCTGCGTTGCCACTGAGGCAGATCATGACTCATAACATTCCAAGAAGTTTCCAGGAAGACACAAATACTGGGATCTGTGGTGTGTCAGCCGTATTCGTGTGAAGGGTCAATTAAACATTGCGATGCACGCGAGTTTAGGGGAATTTTTAGTTGCCTAATCGCTCTAGCTGCTACTAACTTAATTATGGGTCTATTCCTTTCATCGCCCCCTCTTCGTCACTTGTGTCTGAATTGGATCTGGAATTGCTTTCCAGGGAAACTATGAACCAATCTACCCTATCATCGAGTATACATTCACGTTTCGTAGCCTCATCCAGTTCTCGTTGCACTATTAACACAAAACGCTTCCAGTTTTATGAAGTCACTTCCCTAATAGCCTAAACGGTAAGCTTCTCAACCTCACGGAGTGTGAAATTCTTATTATGCCGTGCTAGATAACCCTTCACTTGACCCCATATCATTTCTATAGGATTGAAGTGGCAATGATATGGGGCAGCGTGATGATCTCATGGCCATGCTTTCTCGCCAGTTCATCCACGTGGTAGCCTACATGGGTTTAGGCTTGCGCTGCTGTATAAGGTTGAGAAGGATATTAATTCTGAATGAAAGTGGAACGCGGCTTATACACTTGTAGCAGACATGAATGTACTTTTACATACCTTGTGTCCTTGTTTCATTTTTTGGGCGATATTACGCATTGAAATTAGGAACCCTAATTAAAACTTACTACTGAACCTCATATATGTGCTAAAGTACGTAAATATGTGTTTTTGTTTTTTGCTATTTTAAAAACAGCTGCCATGCTTCGATAGCACTTGATCTCGTTTAACCGTCATCAAGGCTCACTCTAGCAGCACGCACCGAGGCACACATGTGAGATACAAAATCACTGTTGATAGAAAGAAGTGGGATGCAAAATCACTGTTGATAAAAAAAAGAATCATCGGGACACGTTAGGCAGTAACCATTGCCAAAATTCATTGATCTGGGCGCGTTAGGCTGTAACCATTGTCAAAAACCATTGGATTGGACAAAGTGTAGGTAAGAATGGTCGGGTGTAGGTGCAGCCTTGGCCGCGCGCTACTAGCGGGGCATGGTTGACACAAAACCATTGATCTGGGCGCGTTAGGCTGTAACCTTTGTCAAAACCACAGTTGTGCGGGAAAAAATACACATACTTATTACAGGAGAGCGATATACTGCATAGTTATTACAGAGCAGATAACAAAAAACACTCATTTCAGCCGTACAGAGATGCGAAATATTGCACACACTAGCATAATTAGAGTCGTGAACTGAGTGCAGCGAACGAATGATGCCCACTAGAGAGTAAATTGGGCACTTTTTTGTTTCACATAGTACCGTAAGGGCGAGGTTGGCAGTACTGTTATGGTACTTTTTTGAAGATTGATTTGAACAATGGCGCTCACTGCTGTAATTTTCGCTATATTTGGAATGGCTGGGTGGGTCACAGACGGCGGAGGAGGAAACATCTATTAAAACATTGCTTCCTGATTTATTTCTCATCCTTTTATAAGGTATTTTGGCGAATTCATGTATTATATAGAATGTTATCGCTCGTTCTATGTTCATTCAGCACTACCGAGAAGGATTCCATTTGTCAGAGAGCTGTCGCATGGTAGGTTACACGATGGTGGTCCAGCCATTCCAACATTCGTGACTTCGTACTTGAAGTTGTTGGAGCTTATTCTATCTGACCTATGTGGTACGAAGCATTGTCCATTACAATAACACTGTGTTCAGGGATGTTGGGTAACAATTGTTCCTGGAACCATTTTAGTCCATGTCTTCATGGTAATCACGAGTTCTTTTCGACCTAAAGAGCAAAAGTGTATTATTAACAAAGCCGTGTGATAGCCCGGCATATAGAATAATAAATCGACCCCCTCTGCCTGACGGCCCTTCCTTGTCCCCTGAACTGAGTTGTCACTCCAACCCTTAGATACTGTGTGACCAGCATTGACCCTCATTTCACCTAACCACACAATATCGATAACATTTTTGCCCTATTAACTTAAGTTTTGAATTTTCCAGTAGCCTATTTTCACCCAATTTTCACCAAATTTTGAAGGTTCTTTAAAGTGAGCATAATTAAGGGAATTCTAAACTTTGGAGCTATTTGGTTCAGTCATTTAGAAATCATAACATTTTATGTAATAAATATGCAAATTTTGAAAATGTCCCAGGTACATCAAATTTAAAGTTATCAATCTAAAACTTCTATGGAATGATCATCAATGGTCTACAAATAAAAATTGGTATTACTTTTAAAATCAGTGCAAATGGTTTATTATTAAAATGTTTTTTTCTTAGAATGACCTGTTGTTCTGTTAAAATATGTCATTTTTTTCAAATTTGAACCTAAATATTTCTGAAAGTTATTAATATTTTTCAAAATGGATTCCACACATTATTAAGACCACAAAGTTGTATGTGCAAAACAAGTTTGAAGGTAATGGGATCAAAAGGCAGGCAACTGGAACATTTAAAATGCTGAAAAATATAGTATTGAGAAAAACCTAACTTTATTAAGAAAAACAGTATTTTAGTGGAATTTCCTGCATCAAGACTTCCCTGAGTTGACAAATCACTTTTCCCACACTTCAGAGGTAACTTATTACTAAACCCATCTTTCTCCCTGACGTTGACACGAAGATTTACTGCCACATTCACCACACAGTTCTGTAAACAAATTTTGGAGGGCACCCATATATGAATGAGAATGTGCTTGTCATTAACACTAGGTCTAACAGTATTCTCCTCACTAAAATAGGCCTATTCCAGTTTTCTGACACTGGCAGAAGAAGTAGTTGCAGCTGTTGAACTTGCATTACTTAACTTCACATGTAATATCACCCCACTGTTTGTCAACATTCAAAATAGCACTATTCCATCTCTTTGTTTCACAGACTTTCGGTTTACGCCATCGACTAGATACAGAATACATCTAATAAACTGCACACAAATCTCTAAAATACCATTAACTTACACAAGTTCCACCACTCACAGTAAACCAATAAAAATATAATTCTTGCGAATAAACTTCACTAAAGCCACTGACCATCAAAATAAACAAAGACGCATGGTTCCACTATGTATCCAAAATGGCCTATACTTTACTACAAACCAAAATACTTCTGTTCGATGTTAAATATGTGCATGTGTATAGTAATGATATTCTTTTAGTGAATGCCATACAGCTAAAAATTATATGGGATAAGAAAATAACATGTACGGTAAGAAAAGTTTCACACTTGACAAACATTGCCTAGGTTACTCATAACTGATAAATTGACCAACAGATGGCACCATAAGCTTGTATTCAGATGATTGGCATGATAATCTTGGCCAAGAGTATGAAATTACAACAAAATTGAGGGGGTTTTTGGTTCTAGGAAGTAGGCGTTGCCCATATCAAGACCTAAGCACGTGTTCTTTAAAAGCCCCCGTAAGGTATTTAAAAATGGCCGTACATAAAAAACAAATGTATATTTAAGTGCCCCAAGTCATAAGGTAACTTCTAGGGCATGAAACCAGATTTTGGTTTTTTGTTTGTAATTTTTGGCCTACAACTCAGTAGGGTCTCCCCATTTCATGTAGGAACTGACACCTCAAAGCCACAATATCTGGCCTCTCCATGATCACCTTCCCCCCATTAATTTTCTTATATTTAAATCCCAGATCGTGCAACACTTTCAGTGAAGAAAGGCTTCCTTGAAATAATTGTGCCTCTCTTAGCAAAAACAAGAAGTTTGCGACATGTTGGAATTTCTTTCCTAAAATAATATCTATAAATATGCCGTCTAACAGCATCTTGTTGAAAGCCATCTAAATTAGTGACCACCCCTTCTCTATGCCTCTTCTTCCCTGGAGTTGATAGTTTAGACGGGCCAGCATCATCAGACAGGAACTTCCCTTCCGTCACTCAGTATGCAGTGATTTCACTCACACCAAGAGTCTTGGAAATTCTTTTCCTCACCTGAACAAATGGAATCAGAGGTTTCTCCCGTAAGCGCATACTTTCCTCTTCTTCCTCCATAAAATTCCTCACCGCACATACCATCTCCTTTACTTGGCTATGGAGAGTCACACCACGGCCTGAAGTTGTTCTGTCGCAGAGAATGGATCCTGGGCCTTCCGCGAGCATGTACCGATGCCATTTTTACACAACGAAAATAGACACGATGATGCAAATAAAAGAAATAAACTCAAAATCTGTATATACACACGCTTCCAACAAAAACAGAAGGATAACGTTTACTGTAGCCTATGAAAGAATAAGCAAATGCACTTCAATATATACACGGGATATTACTAATGGCAGTGACGAGTTAGTTCACAGTAGAACACTGCGTCAAACCATGTGCTCACTGTTGTGTCAGCATTCATTGCAACACTGCTCGCTGTTGCTATGGACACAGTTACCCCTCTTGTCTCCACTCCTCACCTCACTATTCAAGCGGATGGCAGCTTGCACCGTTCATATTTTGTAAATCAGAGTATAACACATAGAATTTAACATGTATGCAGCGTTTAAACCCTAAGTGTTGTCCACGTTGTCATGGAAGATGCAATTTTGTGTCTAGGGGAATTTTGTAAGTGTGAATTCCATTCCATGTCCACATTAAAGCTATTGACACAAGTTGGCAGGCTTGTTTTGTTGAGATAAATTAGAGATGAAAATAGTACAAGAGTTAATACAAGACTCTATCGTTGCCAAGGCTGCAAGATACCAATATAATTGATAGTGATTTTGTACTGCATAAGGAAACAGTAGCAAGGCAGCTGGAATCAAGTTAGACATGTCCAGTCCTCAAATTGTGTTCATGCATCTTTGTAACGATGAATTTGTAACCCACTAAGCTCCAGTGAGATTGAGAAATGGTGTCAGAAAAATTTAAAATCCTGAAGAGATCATGAATCATCAGCAGGGTATAATGGCTGTAGGCCCTATGTGCAGTGCAGGATTTTTTGAGAATATTAATAGCTGGAGGATATTAGATCCTAATAATCGTCAGTAATATATCCAAGATCAGCAAGATATCACCTTTATAGCCTACTTGGTGAAACCTGCAAACTTCATTTTCTACATTCTAAGATTCTTCCAGACAATGTGTTAATGTGCTTGAGATGCTTATATTTATAACCAATATCCTAAATAAAATAATGTCTGTAATACATTTTGTGTGTGCTTATTATAATTTAGTGTAAACATTACTGTGTCATTGGAGGAAGATTACTTGCAATTTGCTAGTGTTCTTGAAGATACGGGCATAGTTTTGTACTCCAGGGCCCTACCAATCACCACATCCATAATTCTCTGTTAAAGCTCTAGATTTACCCATTTCAAACCGATTTACCCAGTGTGTAGTACTGTTAACTGCTTATTTTCCATGTGGCCTGCAAGGATGCCCATGTTCTTTTTCAGGGGGAATGGATGTGGTGAGGATTATGCGATATTTTCTGGGAGGAAGGGGAAGGGGGGGACTGGGTATGTTATAAAATTCTTCATCCCTAGACCACTAGGGTGAAACAAAAAATAGAAAAAATAATTAAAAGTTGAGGAATGCTTTCATTTGAATAATTTGAAGGGTCTCGTTTGACATTTGGTGGAGATCTTGGACATCTTATTGGGAGGGAGATACCATGTCCGTGTAGCCAGCATAGATCCAAATTACAATGGCAAGTATGGTCTTTCTTTAATTTTAATAAATGGAACAGTTCCACCTACATGGAGTAGGGGTAAGTAAAGTGGCTTCTTGTCCAGATGACCTGTTTTGCGAAGGAGTATTTGAAACCTGATATAGGATTTAGTCTTCAAAGCTTCGCACAAAGGCTCTTGATAGAATGATTTGAATCCCACTCCTTGCATCCTGGAAGTGTCTTCCCAACTCAACTGTAAATAAAAGCTAACTGAAAACCACTACCATATCCTTTTCTATTACAAGTACAGTACACACATAAGTGCATGGGGCTGATATCCACGACATTTCAATCCACTGGATTAACTCACAATGAATAAGTTTCCAAGGTCCTTCATTTGTAGTAATATACTTCGTTATAAAAATCTTGAGCCCATAAAACCATAAATTTGACCTAAGCCTAACTGGGAACGGGAGAGAACCGTTAAACATGTCCAACATGAAGGTAGTTGCCACAAGAAGTAAACCTGCCACTGTAGGGGATTGGTGTCAGATAAAAGGCTCTCTGCTAAAGGAGGTAAGTATAATCTCAGCAATTCATATATGTATCTGAAGTAGTCCTATGCATTAAATTTTTGTTGTTGAAAAAGATTGTCTTATGGTAGGCCTTCTCAAAAAAGCAAAATGCTAAAAACCACGAGTGTAGGCTCAAATTTCTTATATTCGTTTTTATTATTTTGGGGCATGAATGACCCTTCCCTTGCAATAAATGAAGCACTGAATACTTTCTCCTAATGCAATGCTTGGTTGTTTCTTCTTTTTTAAAAATTCCAGCTGCTTTTAAAGTTAAACTCACATGTAAACTGGTATATATGGAAACAACTTATTGATGAACGAAGATAAGAGGATAATATGTACAGTTTTGTATATCTGCATAAACTGGAACATCCATTCAACGTTTGTATTACACTGCTTAATATTCTACTGCTCTAAGGTTTTGAGCTAGTGATAGGGGTGGATTTCTTCCACAGCTTTTAACTTTATTTTTGAGTATCCTTAAATTCACAATAACAAATTACTCGGCTATTGGTAGGCTTCTATAGATGAGAATACCTTGGTGCAATCAATGCGGCGAGGCGAGCGAGCGACACCACTCCTCTGACGTCACAGATCCGCGCCATGGCCTGTCTTTCTCGTCGGCCACGGCGGGAGACAAGGGAATGACATGCCTACCCACACTGGCATCGGCATGGCATGTCACTTAACCGTCACAAATCAGTATTCACAATATGGAAATACTGTTACAGGGACTCGCTCCAAAGCCGGTCCAAGTTCGTTCCTCTGTCACTAGGTCGCAGTCAAATACACTACCTTACTATGACAGTCCTGGGTTCTCTCATCTGATCCGTAGTCCACCCCGTTGTGCAGTGAATAGCACTCTTGGCTGTCACCATCAGGAAATTTAATTCTGGTCTGATGGCTGGAACGGGGTACACTCAGCCTCGTGAGGCAAAAACTGAGAAGTGGTTTTCCATGGTCTCCCACTTTTACTCCAAGCGAACACCGCGATGGTTCCTAACTTAAGGCCGCGGCCGCTTCCTACCCAAATCCTTCCTCAATTACAAATGCACACACTAGTACAGATATTAGAGAGATAGCGGTTTCATCAGACAAATTCTACACACACCGAAGTACATGAGACTACATGACCACGATGCCGCAGTGCCCCTAAAAGATTCAACAACTACAACAACTGAAAAAACATAACATATTTATTACTAAAACTCAGCAATTCTTCTAGGTTTGTGCCGTGTCTCGTGTGGGGTTTCGCCAAGGACACCAAGCTGGCTCATCGGCGGGCTCTTGCTGTCCTAGGCGAAACCCCACACAAGACACAGCACAACCCTAGAAGAATTGCTGAGTTTTAATTCACCGGCCGTGATAACCAATATACCATCTTTTTGGAAGCCTTCATAGGGAGGATAAGGCTGCATGAGCTTTTAATTCTCGCAGTCAAGTAGTGCAGTTGCACTCTATATAAAGGGAGGTAGCGCGCAGTTGGTTACTCCTGTGGGGGTCCGGGAGGGTAAACCTAGAGCTCGCCGATGAGCCAGCTTGGTGTCCTAGGCAAAACCCCACACAAGACACGGCACAAACCTAGAAGAATTGCTGAGTTTTAATTCACCCACCGTGAAAGCCAATATACCATCTTTTTGGAAGCCTTCATAGGGAGGTTAAGGCTGCTTGAGCCGTTAGCTCTCGCAGTCAAGTAGTGCAGTTACACTCTATATAAAGGGAGGTAGCGCATAGTTCGTTACTCCTGTGGGGGTCCGGGCGGGGACACCAAGAGCCCGCCGATGAGCCAGCTTGCTGTCCTAGGTGAAACCCCACACAAGACAGGGCATACACCTAGAAGAATTGCCTAGTTTTAATTCACCGGCCGTGAAAGCCAAAATACCACCATATTTAATAGTAATTAATGATTATTGTTCAAAAATGATATACCTTAACCTCCCCGGTGATCCACTTCATTCTCAAATCCTTGTCTAACCTTATCCTAATAAGAATCGGTCAGAGGTCACCTGGGTCCAGACGCCTGGCATATCTTTGATCTAGAATCTCAAGTCCTCCTCAATACTCTGCCAGTTAAAGGGGTGATGATGATGATGATGGTGTAGCCTCCTGTGAACTTTCATTTATTTACATTCTAATGCTATTGTAAGGATATCCATTTTCTCTTTTATTTGTTATCATAGTTTTTATATTATTTTTATTTAATCTACCCTGATGAAGGTATCATTGTATACCGAATCATGTACGTTTAATTTATTATTTATTTACATATTTTACGCCCACATTGGAGCAATTAAATCAATACATTTGAGTAAATTTCTTATTTTTCTCCTCCCAGAACTTTCTCATCCTCTCCGACCTGGTAGCCCGTTGTGTGTCCGATATAGTATATTGTTTCCGTTCAACTGTTTTTAGTTTGAGACTTATGCTTCTGTTCTTCAAAATCCTCTTCTCTTCTCTGTCTTCGATTTGTTGCCGAGTTATACCCAATTCTTCCAAATCATCCTGAACTTCTTTGAACCAATTACTATTGATTTTATTTTTCAAAAAGTAATCAAATAGTTGTTTCAATATCCTGGTTTCTGTCAGTCTTGATATGTGACAGAAAAAGGAAATTCTTCTTTTACGCATTGCAGTTATTATTGATTCACATTCACGATAGACGATGTTGTTAGGCAACAATCTCCACTGTCCATAACTTGGTGATTTTTGTTATTAATTGTTCTACTAATTCTTCTGTCAGTTTTCTGTAATTTGTCTGTTGTAGATTTTACATTCAATTTGAATAAAGTTTCACTAGCATAAGTTGCCTCTGGTTTGACTATAGAATTAGCCTATAGTGTTTCAGCTTAGCGTTTATCGAAATACATTTCTTTTTATAGGTTGGCCAGGTAAGTCTTTGCGTTTGTTTAAATTTAGTTGTTCTGTATTCTATTGCTTCTTTTTCATTTGTGTTCCATGTTATTATTTCCCCAAGATAAGTGCATTTCTGAACAATTTTAATCTCTTCATTATTGTTCAGTTGAACGACTGGTAGATCAACTTTAAAAGTTGGCATCATTCCTGTTTTTTCAAATGAAATTTGTAATTCCATTTTTTTTGCTATAATTTCCAGTTGTTCAATTTGAAATTTACCCTCTTCTATTGTATTTGCAAGTAATGCTAAATCGTCCGCAAAAGCAAGGCAGTTGAGCTTAATATTTCTACCGATCTTGATAATTGGCTGACATTTCTTGTTTTTTAATTTAATTATTATACTTCTTAGTGTTTGACAAGGCGGATTTTATACTTTGGAGATTAATATCAGTCAACACAGATAATATTTAATACCATATTCATAATGGTTAATGTCTAAGCATTTTAATAAGGAATTGAGAAGAGATGGTTTTAATTATGTCTTTTCATCTAAATTCCATGTTGTACTTTAGTGGCTTCAGTTAATGTCCTAAAATGAATGGTGGGGTGTATTTAAATGTGTCCTTTGATGTTGAATTATGTCGATATTATCACTTTGTTGTCGCAAGTGTGCTTTGCGATCGCAAAGGAATGTTTTCCTTCCCCTAATTTATTACGGTTTCTTTTTAACCCGGGAGGACTGGCGCATGGGTATTTTTTGACCCCAGGTTTAAATAATGAAAATCCACAGCCTGCTTCCAGTCTCCGACCGGGTCAGGAATGGAATGAAAGAAGCCCCCAACTAGTGGCGAGGATATGAACTGTGCCGGCTGCCGAAGCCTGTCGCACTCCTCTGGGGCAATGATGAAATGAATGACAGATGAAATGAAATGATAGTGGAGAGTGTTGCTGGAATGAAATTTTGACAGGGAAAACCGGAGTACCCGGAGAAAAACCTGTCTGCCTCCGTTTTGTCCAGCACAGATCTCACATGGAGTGCCCAGGTTTAAATAATGCTCTATATTTTCGTTTTGGTCAGCCCTAATTTCCTGTCGCCTACTGTACCTTCCTTCCTAGCCTTGAACATTATCTTGCAAAAGAAACATGTCCATAGCTTTTTGAACACCCAAGTTATTTCTATATTATTTACGGTCGGGTCAGATTTACCCATGGCGCCAGTCCTAGCGTGATAATTTTCGGTTTACGTTACTCGGAACAATCTAAAAAAATAAGGGGGAATCCACCTATTTTGGTGCAGCACAATCACATTGCTCACGTTCTTGTTGATCCATGTTTAGGATCTAGGGACACCTTGGTCATCAGCTACTTTGTTCCAAAGAATTGAGATGACTGCTTTGCCAATTATAATGTTACGAGAATTGTTGTCATTTTTCTGCGTGTTAAATTTGAAAAATGTAAATAAACCTCATTTTATATTGGGGATAGTTCATAGGAAGATACCAGGTGTAAAAATACTTAATTAAAATTCGTACGACTATGACAAAATGGGAGTAACACATTATGGGTCAAAATGGCCCGGCGTCAGTCTTCGTGTTATATTTTTTCACGCCTGCTCTCGAGGGTGAAAACCAGCTGTTAAGGAACCGGTATCCTTGTGAGTGTGTGAACGTGTTTCCCGCGATTGTACTGGTCATCAGGCTCGGACGGATGTGTGCGGTTGGATGTTTCTCATCAAGTATCGCGCCTCAGAAAAGGAAAACCAAATTACACTCATATCAATTCCTTGGAAGCAACGCGGAACCCCGTCTAGACCACTTACATTGATTGATGTCCATCTGCCTTCACGTGAATCATTCCTCTAATAACACAGCGGTTCCCAGACGTATTTGTCTCGAGAACTACTTTCACCAGGGGCTACAACCTAGAAAAATATTTTGGGCGTTGTGTAACCATAATTATTGTTGTTAATTCATTCTTAGGGTCTTGGGAGATCTTGGTTATCTTTGTCTGATAACCTGAATTTATATGATGACTGCAGTAGTATTGGTTTGTTCCTCAGTATAGGGGCTGCGATAACGTGGTCATGTAGCCCCGTGTACTTTGAGTGTGTGTTGAATCTGTCTGATTACCGGTGTTAATTGTGATGGCTGGGTAAGGACTGCAGACGATCAATTTCCAAGTAGTTCCTACTTTTGCTACCAAATGCTACCGTCAACGACAACTAGCTGTGAACTTGGCTATTAGATGCCACCGTAACCGGCACCTGGCGGTGAAAGTTGGAACTTACTAGAGCGTTAATCGAATCTAACCTTCACACAGTGAAATGTTCTTTTACATACCATAAATCTATGATATGGGCCCGCCAACTTTACTTCCCCTCCGAAGGAAGGCATAGTGAGGGATTTATAACGCTCTTAAAAAAATCCGAGACTTGGACCGGGTTTGAACCCGTGATCTTGGGCATAGAAGCTCAGTATGCTACCAACTACGCCACCGAAGTCGCTTTATATGTGATGACTGTAGTAATGTGTTTAGCTGTATTAGGGGCAGGGATTAGGTAGGAGCCCCGGGATTTGAAGTAAGGTACGGTACTATCGCGACATTTGTCAAGAAGAGACGTGGGAAACCGCGGAAAGACACTCCCAATGGCAGAGGTAGGAATCGAACCAACCTATTCTCAGTTTTGTCTCACGATGCTGCGTGTACTTCGTTCCAACCCTCAGATCAGAATTAAATTTCTTTGCATAGCCGGGAATCGAACCGTGGTGTCAGCCAAGAATGGTCAATTCAACTGTGCTACATCTTAGATAGCGTGGTATTAAACCATAACTTCCACATTGTTCTACTGAATTCCTTTAAAATTGTTTTTACTAGGCTTTGTTTAAATTTTAAATCCCTTTTCCGTAAAAACTTGTTTTTTTCAAGTCGTAGCACTATTGAACCGAGCCATCGATATACATTGAGCCGGCCCCGTGATGTTGAGGTAGTGCGCGCCTGCCTTTCACCCGAAGGCCCCGGGTTCGATTCCCGGCTCCGTCGGGGATTTGAGAAACTGACTTGAGGGCTGGAACGGGGCGCACTCAGCCTCGTGAGGACAATTGAGTAGCTGTGAGGCAGCTCCCCGATCACGAATACCAGGATTAACGGCCGAGGGGACTCGATGCGCTGATCACGTGTCACCCCAATATCCGCAGGCCAATTGGCTGGGCAGTGGTCGCTCGGTAGGCCTTGGCCCTTAATGGGCTTTAGTGCCTGGGGTTATGATTATTTTATCGATATACACTGAGTAGCCAAAAGTCACGGGAATGGTAGTCCCTTGTATGACTCCTGAGCGTTGTGGCAGAGCAGAGCCATCTGTCACAAACATGAGTGTAGTGACGATGGGTCAAGTCCTGCGCGGATGTGGACATCCGCGGATATCCGCAAAATTTTTCGCCATGCGGATATAGTTTGCATGGCTGTGCGGATAGCGGATAAGCTGCGGATAATGTTTGGAGAATATTTGTGGATAATTTTTAGAATACAATCCGAAATTGTTTAATATCATTATTAGGACCCGGATGTTTATGAATAACGGGTATGACGTCATATTTTCCGTTATGTTTTTTTTTCATGACAAATGACAAAAGAAGATTTAAGCTAATCTCATTTAAATTATGTCATCAAGCATAATTAACACTCCGAACAAGAAAGGGTAGCAATTCTGGCTGTATAATATCCATTTAAAACATAGCACATGACATACAAAGCCTAGGGGAAGGACTTTTTCCTCAAATGTCTAAATGTGTTGTGCTTTAGTAATGTATGCTTTATCTGATTACAAATATTCTTGTAATGCCAGTAGATTCGGATAACAAACTTGCGAATGCGGAAAAAAGTCGTGCGGACGCGGGGCAGATGCGGATAACAGTCGTGCGGATGCGGGGTGGATAATGTTTTGTTTATCTGCGCAAGGCTCTAACGATGGCAACACGCATGGGTCATAGCAATTCATAGATTGCACGCGAATTCGGGTTTCCGAGGTCAATGTTAATATAAAAAGCACAAAGTCTAGCCGTGAAATAATGACGTCTGTCAGAATTAGCCCAAGGTCGCGGGTTCAAACCCGGCCAAAGTTGTCGGATTGTTTTAAGAGCGTTAAAAATCCCTCAGTATGCCTTTCTTCGGAGGGGAAATAAAGCCGGCGGTCCCATGTCATAGATTTATGACATGTTAAAGAACCTTTCACTAATTACACTTGTGTGAAGCTAAATTATAGGTTAGATTTGACTAACGCTCTTAGGTTCAAACGTTCCTCGCTAGGAGCCGATTGCGGTCTCATCTAGTAACCAAGTTCAGAACTACAGTAGTTGTCGTTGACGGTTGCGTTTGGTATCAAAAGTAGGAACTACTTGAAAATTGAATGTCTGCAGTCCTTACTTGAATTACAAATAACACACACACTAATAGAGCCATCACAATTAACACCGGTTATCAGACAGATTCTACACACACCCAAAGTACACGGGGCTACATGGCGGCGTTGTTGCAGCCCCTAAACTAAGGAACCAACCAACCAAAGGCACTATCTGTGAAGTCCTAGCAAATTATCTAAACTATAATTGTCACAGTTTGAGGTGAAACGAAAAACAAATACATTGGTCACGAAATACCCAGTCTAATGAAACGGTCTTCCCTATGCAAAGTGCTGGGAGTTTCACTAGTCTAATGACGCTAACCCAGTTATCTGTACACGTGTATGAGCGTCATAGCCGGTGTGAATTTCCAAGTGCAGGTCACCACCTAACTGGCCAGTCATTATGATCGAAGTGCTAAGTCATCATGATTGAAGTAAACAATAGAGTCTATGACCCTGTTGTTACACTGCAGGAAAACGCTTTCCCTGCGAGGGTGATGTTGAGTTGGGCCCACGGACAGTGTTGCTCATAGTTAGGCTTGCCATATTTTTGGTGAGTGAAACCGGGACACATTAATATGAGATGGCCTTAGCGAGGAGTATGGGGGGTCCGAGGCCTCCCCCGGGAAGTTTAAAAAAAATTAGAAGCAAAATGCTGAGTCATGAGCCTTTTTTTAAGCCTCGCAGTAACGGGAGGGGAGAATCTGGCACCCTAAATAAAAAATAAAAATAAAAAATGATTTTTTGCTACATAAAAATATATAATTTTTCATTTTAATGCTAATTTTTTCTGGTCTACCATCTAGAAAGAAGTGTTAATAAAATACAATTTAAAATACGTCTTCATAAAATTGTTTAATTGAAAAATTACTGTCTTATTATTGTTTGAAAAAACTACAACTTTTTTCTAACTACAAAAACAATTACAAAAAAAAACGTTTTTTGTCAAATTAAAATTAGCAGTTTGGGCTATTGTTTTGTGTCATTCTTTTGAATACTTCTGATCTCTTTGACGCTGTGGGCGATAGTCAACGATGTTGATAGTTCAGAAGTAACCTATTCATAAAAGATTCTTAAACACATAAATTCATTACTTTTTTTTTACATCTTACAGACGTTTTCCGGGACATTGATAAAAACCGGGCGGGACACCAGGACAAGAGCAAAATACCGGGACGTATGGCAAGCCTACTCATAGTCATAAAGGACGGTTGAGTCAGAGGCGTATATACAATTTTCTATCGGGAGGAGGGAGGGGCGCTAACTATCCCGGGAAATTGTGAGTATTCTCAGGGGATTGTCACCGAAAATACCCAGAAATATCAACCAATATCTTAGAGCATATAACTTTGTGTAATTATTTTAGATATGAGTTAATTGTAAAATTCTAATACAACACAACACAAAATAAAATTTTATAGACTACTTAATGAATTTTCTATTATGGACTATGGAATATGAATGGCAAATATCCAAATATTTATCAATTTATTAAGCAGAAAGGTAAACTGTTTTTTTTTTAAACAAATTGATAATTTATTTATCAAAATTACCGTACTGTGGTATTCACAGTTTTGACTCACAAGGCTAAGTGTACCCCGCTCCAGATCTCAGACCAGAATTAAAATTTCTTGGCAGAGCCGGAAATCAAATTTGGACCTCCGGGGCCAAGAATTCTAGCCACTATACCACGAGGTAGTCTAATTCCAATCTTAATATTGTTTATAACTTAGCCAATAAGTTAAGATTAGGGTACAACCAAATTTACAATTATTTTATGCTATTTGGGGGGGGGGGGAGCCCCAACAGCTCCCCCTTATATACGCCCCTGGGTTGAGTTGGTCAGCTCGGAGGGAGGTTTGAGGATGCGGTGCCATTAGCAACGAATGGCCTCCTTGGGAAGGAAGAACAAGTATTGACAGTTGAGTCACAGTGCCAGTAGCGTACAAAAGGATGCCGTCGCGTATTTTATCCGGCATAAGTCGCGCCTCATATTAGACAGAGCAGTTTTGTCGCGGCAATCTCTGAGATCGCCTAGTTGTAAAATAAGTTTAAATACCCTTATATATTATTATCATCATGTAGAGTGGATGAAAGTAATAGAAAATAGACCAGGAATGTATGCCAGTATGATCAGCTTAAAATAAGTATCCATATGATACTATTTATTTAATTAACGTATGGCTTTTAGTGCCGGGAGAGTCCGAGGACATGTTCGGCTCGCCAGAGGCTGTAGCTACTTCAATGCGGACACCAATGGTGTGAGCTACAAGTACCGCTCAATTTCAAGTAGTTCCAACTTTCGCCACCACATGTCACTGACACCTAGTGGTGAACGTTGGAACTTTGATAGAGCGTTTCGACGAAATCTAATTTGCAAATTTAGCTTCACACAAGTTTAATAAGTGGAAGGTTCTTTTACATGCCATAAATCTATGTCATGGGATCGCCGGTTTTACTTATCCTCCAAAGGAAGGCATACTGAAGGATTTTGATGCTCTTTAAAAAATCTGACGACTTCGGCCGGGTTTGAACCCGCAATCTTGGGCATAGGAGCTCAGCATGCTACCGACTACGACACCGAAGCCACTCGTATGATACTATCTAGAGGGAAGAATAAGAATTAAACATGAATTGCCTTTCTCCAGCGTCGCTTGCAAAATAATGTTTTATGTACGTTGTAAGACTGTTCTAAACATATCCATTCTATCGCCTTTGATTCCAACAATACATCAAACCTAATGGAAGGTCAAATATTCTGATCTGTAATTAGGACATAATGATATCTGCAATAACTCCCGCAAGAGTCACGGCGATCTGCGAAATCTAACTAGCTCTGCGCGTAATACTAGACTGTTGATAAACGAGGAATTTGAATCACACTGACTGGTTCCAACCGCCAAGCTAGGAAGATAGTGGAGGAGTAGAGACAGGCCTGCCACTCTTCACGATGCAATGAATAAAAATGTTGCTTCCCGATCTGTGAGATCAGCCGCGACTATTGCGGGTTAAACATCATACGATTCTTCTTCGACATATCCCGCTCATGTGGAGCCGACGTTTTTGACAAGTCTTATTTTTTTTTTCTATTTCCCAAAAGGTGTTTTGAACTGCTTCCCTGAGAGGTTCTCTCGAACGCAGCCTATCCATCTTCTTCTAGGTCTGCCTCTCTCCCTCCTGCCGTTCACCTCCAAGTCGAGCGCTCTTCTTCCTACATAGTTCTCATCCCAGCACTTAACATGGCCATACCAGAGCAATCGCCTTTCTTGGACTTTCATGGATACTTGAGTCACCTTAACGTTGCCGCGTAAGAAGGTGTCCTTGTGGTCTTTCCTCGTAACACCACACATCCATTTGTCAGCATTTTCATTTCGGCTACATCCAGTCACTTATTTGGACACGTTTCTGCTCCACATAGCATGGCAGGTCTCACCGCACATTTATAGGCAAATGCCGGGATAGTTCCTAAGGCCACGGCCACCTCCATTCCAATCCTAGTCTCAATTACAAATATACACAGTAACTCGGACACCACAGAATCACAGTTTATCACACAAATTCTACACACATCCAACTACACGGGGCTGAAATGACCACGAAGTCCAAGCTACTGAAATGAATCAACAACTCAAATTAATAAACGTTATTGTTCCATTTGAGGAGTTAGACATCCCGTGTACTTGGATGTGAGTAGAATTTGGTTGGTTCCTCAGTTTAGGGGCTCCGACAACGCGGTCATATAGCCCCGTGTACTTTGGGTGTGTGTAGAATTTGTCTGATAACCGGTGTTAATTGTGATGGCTGTATTAGTGTGTTATCCGTGATTCAGGTAGAAGGACTGCAGACGATTAATTTTTTCAAGTAGTTCCTACTTTTTGTTACCAAATGCTACCGTTCACGAATCCTAGCCGCTGACGTGGCAACTAAATGTCATCAGAGTAAGCACCTGGCGGCGAACGTTGGAACTAATATAGCGTTATCAAACTAATCTACAAATTTTAGCTTCCACAAGTGTATTTAGTGGAAAGTTCTTTTTCATGTGAGTAGAATTTGTGTGATAGTCTTAACCTGTGATATTGTGGTGACTGTAGACACGGTGTGTGATTATTTGTAATTCAGGTGAGGAATATAAAGGAATCGACCATGGCCTAAAGTTAAGAACCATCCCGCCATTTATCGGGAGTAAAAGTGGAAAACCACTTCCGGGTGATAGTCAAGAACGATAACCACTGCGTTGTTGTGCATAAGACTGGCACAGAACGCGGCATAGTTCTGGTAGGGTCTTGTTTAAACATTTGAATATAAACAAACCGCCGATATTTATTAATCAGAGAGCAATTCTTCGCTGCTGCGGGCAATTCTCTTTCTTTTGAATGCTCATTTGTTACGACTGGTTACTTGTGAGCCCCCAAAAGGGATCTAGTCGGCTTCTATGGCGTAGTAGGTAGCATACTGTGATTCTATGCCCAAGGTCGCGGGTTCAAACCCGGCCGAAGTCGTCGGATTTTTTAAGAGCGTTAAAATCCCTAAGTATGCCTCCCTTCGGAGGGGAAGTAAAGCCAGCAGGCCCATGTCATAGATTTATGGCATGTAAAATAACCTTCCACTAACTAAACTTGTGTAAAGCAAAATTTGTAGGTTAGGTTTGATTAATGCTCTTAATATCCTACGTTCGTCACCAGGCGATGGTTGCGATGGCATCTAGTAGTAGCCAAGTGCACAGCTAGCTGTCGTGGACGGTAGCATTTGGTAGCGAAAGTAGGAACTACTGGAAATTATCGTCTGCAGTCCTTACTTGAATTAAAAACAGATAACACACTCTAATACAGTTATCACATTTAACACCGGTTATCAGATATATTCTACACACACACCCAAAGTACACGGGGCTACATGACCGTGTTGTCGTAGCCCCTAAACTAAGGAACCAACCAACCAAACGGGATCCACTGAAATAATGTGAACTATGGGACCCGTGCGAGAAATCTCGCTTTCCACACTTTCCCCAATGATGATGATGATAATTGTTGTTTTAAGGGGCCTAACATCGAGGTTATCGGGCCTTTCCCCAATGAGAGACTTAAGGAGAAAGGTTGTTATGTTTTTATTTCAACCAAATGATTATAGAACACTATTTACATTTCAGTTAGAATTCCAAGTTCTACGTTCCCTAACTTAAGAAGGCAATCACTGAAAATTGGATCATCATAACACTCACCGGTTATTCGATATTTATGAAATGATACGATTTGAGTACTCATTCTTCTGATTTACTGTTTCTGAAATCCATTCAAAATGATAAAGGAAATACCTCAGAATGTTAAAATGACATGAAACAGGCGTCACAGCAGCCAAAATGTGAAGTGGACAGCAATTATGGAGCGTATTTTCCTACAGTACTAGTAACAGTATCTGAAAATCGCACGCTTCCTACATTTTAAGTCATTTTTTTTTAGAAATTATAGATATCTATGAAATAAGACAGCAATTCGTCACTGCTACTGTCTATTCTCTTTCATTTGAATGCTCATTTGTCACGATCGGCCGCTTGTGAGCGCCGCAGGAGGGACCTATACTACTGAAATGCACAGCATTCCACACAACACAAGGAGAAAGGTTGTTTTGGTCCCAAAGGATTACCTTTAAGTTGCAACAAAGATACAGAGGGGCCCAGGAATCGCAGTCCAAGGGCCCGATCTTGCACTCGGTGGCCCTACTTACTCTGCAAGGGTCTAATTAATAATGTCATACGTTGTTGGCATGTTAAAGAACCCATTTGAATCCAGTAGGCCGTGTTCATAATGGCAAAATTACTCTTGGAGTTTTCCGCTGACACAAAAGTTCGTCCTTTCTCTACTAGAAAGCGCTATAGTGTTAAGGAGCTTAGATATCTAACATCCTTGACTTTCATAGCGCTCCAAGGAGACAAAAACCGACATGCAAGCTGCCCTCTGGGTGTCGAAATAACAAAGTTTGTACCCGGCACCCCAGCCCATACGATTTAGGGCCCGGATGTTGATGACATGTCACCTTTTTACGGAGCTGTCTAAAACAATGCTGAAGTACATAGAAATTCACCCCGTCTTCAAATATGTCATATTTATTTTGCATCTGTTTTGCATTTTTTTTTGTCATTTTTCCATTTTAAGAGCATATTTTTAAGTTTGGTAGATTTTTTGGAGCATATTTTAGAGAAATCGGTCTTTTAAGGTCATTTTAGTTTTCAATATAGCCATGTCACAGCTTTATATGAGGGAGTTACGTGTCTCCGAGTTAGCAGCAAACGACCTTCCTTACTTCAAGTATGCTCCGATCACATCAGTTGATGTTGAACGCAGCTTTTCGAGACATAACAAGTAGTTCCGAGAAGAACTATACAGCCTATTTTCATATATCCTGCTCATGTTAATTGCCTCTATCAACATACAAAATTTCAGTTTTATTGCTGTAACAGATTCGTAGATATTGAGAACCGTCTAAATATTTCAGATGGTCGCCAGGTTGGATTTTATTTTGTACTATTACATTAAGATTATTGTGTACGTGTGGTATTCAAATTTCAATCGCATGATTGGAACACAAGAAGTAAAAACGAGATTTTAAAATTACGCACACCAGCCATCTTGTGATTATGCAAAAAAAAATTGAAATAAATTAGATGCCAGTGGATCAACATTTGTATAAGCATTTAACGTGCAACGTTTCATGGCACTCGGATAGTTAATTCGCGAGAAACGTCCATTTAAATATGTATACTTCGCGTCGCCGCCATGTTGGATTTGTGCTCACCAGGTTACTGAAAGTCCTATAGGTGAACATATGTTCATAGTCTCTATGAACATAAAAAAATTCAGTTTGGTTGCTGTAAAAGATTCATAGATATTGAGAACCGTCTAAATATTTCGGAAGCTCGCCATTTAGGATTGTTATATGTATAGGCCATGGAGTAATGTACCATTCAAGGACAATTATTGGCTAGGTTCATTATTCAAACTTTCACTTCGATCGCATGATTACGACACAAGAAATAAAAACTTAATTTTAAAATTTCGCACAGCCGCCATCTTGAGGCTATGTAAACAATTGAATTAAATTAGATGGCAGAGCATTACAATCTGCAAAATCATTTACTGTACCACATTTCACTGCGCTCAGAGAGTTAAATCACGAGAAAAGTCTATTAAATTATTTCAAATTCGCTTGGTCGCCATGTTCGTTTTGTACTTTACAGGTTTATGAAATATACATAGGTAAACTTGTATCAGTACCCTTTATCACCGTACAAAATTGCAGGGTGATATCTGTAAAGTTTCGGAGATATAGAATGTCAGTGAAATATTTCGCACAGCCGCCATTTTGAGGTTATGTAAACAATTGAACTAAATTAGACTCCGGTGTATTACAATGTGTATAAACAATTGCTGTACCAAGTTTCATTACGTTTGGATAATTAAATCGCGAGAAAAGTCTATTTAAAGTCTCAAATTCGCATGGCCGCCATGTTGGTTTTGTAGTCACCAGGTTTTTGAAAGTCTCATAGGTGAACTTCTAGCAGTGCCCTTTATCACCGTACACAATTTCAGGGCGATATCGGTAATAGTTTCGGAGATATTGAATGCTAGTGAAATATTTCGCACCGCCGCCATGTTGGATTGGTGAGACGTAACAAATTTTGAAGGGCACGGTCGAGGTCGCCGGAAATAGCGCTATGAACTTACCGAGTTTCATTGAAATCGCTCCAGCCGTTTAGATTTTATTAGGGGAGTGGACACACACACCTCACACACACACACACACACACAAAAGGACAAAAGGTGATCTCATAAGCCTATTTTTTTCAAAATTGAAAATAGGCTAAAAACTTGTTGGCTGTAAACGCAGATCATTTACATTTGACAACATCAGAATGACATTCGTAGTGCAGTGCAACTCAGACTAAAGTGAACATAAACCTTTTGTTAAGTGCTAGAAATCTATTTTTATTGACTTTTCAGTTTGAGCTTAAGATGTCATTTTCGAATTATTGGTGAGTTTATTATTATAAGATAATTTTCTCCATTTTATAGTGCATTTTTAGAATTTTTGAAATATTGGTGAGTTTATTATTATAAGATAATTTTCTCCATTTTATAGTGCATTGTTCGAATTTTTAGGTCAATTATTACAGTCATTTTTGAAAATATTAAGTGCATTTTTAAACTTCTTTTTTCGTCATCAACATCCGGGCCCTAGATCATATTATTATTATAATGTTATTAATGCAGCCAATGGCCATGTACTTTTCATTTCAGGACGGGTCAGGGAAGGGATTTTGGAAGGAAATCGGCCATGGATCTATTGAAAGGAACCGTCCAGGCATTTGCTTGGTGGTGAAAATGGGAAACCATGGAGGGTGAATAAGGAGAATCAAACTAGGATGATTATTATTTATTCCATGAATTCAATGGTCATTTGTGCAATGGAGGAAAGTATTCTTGCACATACTGTATTAGGAATCTATGATAGCGTGTTTGCTATTGCAACTTACCAATGCGTCAGAGACGTGGAATTTTAGATTAGATATGTTGGGAAGTACGCTGCACTTTAACAGCACGAGGAACGCAATGTCAATGATCGCAATAGTAATGACAATCAAGGGCAAATGCTAGGAGCACGTGCCAGTCATCTTCGTCCAGTTCTACAAACGGCGGATTTCAGACCTATCTGTACTATTTGCATCAGTGAAAACACACATTTACAATAATTTTTAACACCTTTTCTTCAGTGGCGGATCCAGGCTTTGCGGGGCCCTGGGCGATATGATAAGGTGGGGCCGACAACAATAGGAAATTAAAAAAACTCAACTCAAATGGAAAATAGTTTTGTAATAATAATAAAATAAAGAATAATTACAATATTTTGAATACACTAGAGTATATTTTTTTAACAATATGAAAGAAACCTTTAAGTTCCCTTGAAGAAGATTATGTAAACTATGAAATATTAAAATATTACTTTGCGACTTTTTTCCCGGCTGAAGTCTTCTATTATTTCACTGAACTCTAAACTTGCTAAACGGCCACGGGAGGTCATAGCTGCACTGAAAGAAGGAATATGAATTATAAATTAGTTTGAAAGTATAATTAATTAATTAAATTTAAAAAATCCACGGCGCGGGGCCCCCCGGACCGCGGGGCGGTTGCCCTCCTCGCCCTCCCCTAGATCCGCCCCTGCTTTTCTTACATCCATATTCATGAATATTTGCCGAACTCCAGGAATAGTGAACCTTTTGCAAAACTACTTAAAAAGCTTTCTAGTAATAATGAATGAATTGTGGAAATGATGTTTTCTCCTCCACTTTTTATAACCCTTCCACCATTCCCTTTTTAGATCAAGACTTATAGTAAAATTCCAGTTGTGTCCACCATAATACGCGTGAATTATTGGACAAATACAATATTGCCAACTCCGAGCATACAGTACTACTCATCGGTGTCTTCCTGATTGCGGTCATTCCAGATTGCGTTCACCTCCTTAGTAGTCCAGATTGCGGTGACTTTCATTTTAGGGAAGAGCTACAAACATTCCAGCGTCCAGATTGCGATCACTTTACTTGGGAGACCGGTCCGGTTGTAACTCCCCTCCGTTACCGCTTCTCAGTTTTGCTTCACGAGGCTGAGTGTATCCCGTTCCTCGGAGCAGAATGAAATTTCTTGGCAGAGCCGGGAATCGAACCTAGGCCTCCGCGGTGACAGTCAGAATGACGAATTTTTCGAGGTAATGAAAATAATGTTTTTCACGATATACAGTGCCTATTATAAAAATAGATATCTCGCGCCTCAAATGGGGGAGGAGGGGCACACATTAAAAATTATACCCTGTAAGTATAATATTTCCCGTTACAACAATTTTGTTAAAAGTGACGGTCGTTTATTCTGATCCTGAAACGTTTCTACTCTTAAGACTGATCATGTTATAATCATTGCTTTACTAGGTGCCGTCAGATTGGGAGGGGACTTGATTTTTTTAAGCGAAGTTTTACGGGGCGTGCTCAGCTGAACACTGAACTGTATTCAATGGTTAGGTAGTGAACTATCAGTTTCCCCTTGTTAACCACAAAACTTACGGAAGGTATGAGCCAGTCTGGAAGAACCAAGGACCGGTCTCCCAAGAAAAGTGGTCACAATCTGGACTGATAATGAGGTGAACGCAATCTGGAATGACCGCAATCAGGACACAACCTACTCATCAACTTTATCCAGACCAATGGTTTTTGCCTAGACCAATATTGTTAGGTAGCAGGGGCACGTTAGCTAATATATACACCCCTGGTTATTTACACGCACAGTGGGAGTATTCACGCATCAATAACCTTTATCCAGACCAATCGTTTTGCCAATTAATGCTTTTTCACAAAATTACAAAATGTATTTTGTATCCCATATGAACGGTAATGTGACGTCAATGTGTGCGAATTGATAACAGTTGAAGAGACATTTGAACTAACGGTGGTTTTGAGGTCTGGGGGATTTAGGATGCAAAAGTTATGTCGAAATTTATCGGAAGTCGCAACATGACACCCATTTCAATAGGTAGCTTTCTAATGAAATATACCTAATAAACAGGGCTTAAAGCGTTAGTAATTCACAGCAATAGTACAGTAGCTGAATACAAGTCGTGTTTAGTAACCACATACCAGAGTCCGGTCACGTGCTATTTGTCTGTTTATCAGAATCATTAAGCGTAATTTGCATCGCTTACAATAGCATCACAAAGTGACTACACTTCCTGTTAGATTCCTTCTGAATCGTGTCCTCCCATGAGTTCCGATTCCCATGAGTTCCAAATTCTTTCGCGGATTGGCCATCTGCCAATTACACTATCTGAGCGAGTCCCGTCAGTTCCGAACACTACCTGAGCGAGTTTCAGCTTAGTTTTCTACAGCAAAATTGTATTAATTTGTTTATTACAGAAACAAATAAAGTCCATTGTTAGCGCCAGTCGGCTCCTCTACCAGAGGGGGGCGGACGCTATGGACCATTAGCTCCCATAAGCAGCTATCGTCTTGTCAGTATCTGTATCAGCATGCGTCTTCGTCAAAATAATCAGTTTTGAGTTATACAGGGTCTTTCATATAAAATAAGAACGGCGAGCGGCGGATTTGTTATCCGTTGCTGCAGTGGCCTTGGCTGAGCTTGTGCGCGCCACGGCCGCCTGCTGTAGTATTGAAAGCGCGCGCATACTTGACCTTGCAATAATTGTGCAGATGTTCAGTCGCCAGTCTGAATCTCAGATGTTAACATGAAACAGTTATCATTACAACATCGTATTTTTGTATGTAAAAGCAAATTATGGAAGGACATTGATGCTAAATGGGATCAATATAAAATAACACCAAGAAGAGAAGCTGTAGCCTTCTTCAGACTTAACACTGGCCACGACTGCCTTGCAGCTCATCTGAAACGAATCAACATCCTGAGATCTGAAGAATGCCCACTTCGTCACGAACCTGGAAGTAAAATGGATAAGGGGTTCCTGTTACATTGCAACAAACTTGATGTGACTGCTAGAACTTCAGGAAACCTCACACAACTCTATTGGAACGCAAGAAAGCTGATGGATTGGAATCCGGGCTCGCCATAGCAAACAACAACAACTTATTTTTAGTACGACTCGGCGGGTACGTGATACATTTGTTCAGCAATTTTTTCATGACGTGCCACCTTTACTGGCACAGATTCATGTAATTGAAAATAAGTTTGCCACTACTGGATCAGTGCTCAATAAAATACATAAAATAAAAGATCAGAAACATTACAGTGGCAGAACTCACTATCGTCAGCCAGAATGTGGTTACCAGATAAAATGCCTGTATAACCCAGGAAGGACGACCCTTCCAGCATCTTTTATAAGGTAATATTTCATATAGGATTGTACACACGCTTAAAGCAGGGGGTGCGAACATATGTGTGACGCAGGGCACAGCTTTACCAACATAGAGTCGGACCTTAAAATAATCCATCACGAATCGAAAGGCAGAGCTCTTGACATAAAGGAAGCAATCGAGATACACCTAGCCAAACGAAACAATCCCAACAATCTAAATGAACACACGTTCATGGAGAGCTCACCCCTCTTCACGCTACTAAAAAACACACCCTGTCGGAAACAAAACACAATTTAGCGACACAGCCAAGCTAGATAAAAAAAGGGGGGAAATTAGGGGTTTTTTAATAGGTAAATGTTATCTGGATCAGGTGTACGATGTACTGTTCTTCTGCAATAAACCAAGGCCCATATTCGCGGCAGTATTAAAGGTGCCGGGACGTCCTCATAAGACCGTCAACGCTTAGTTCGAATGGGTTATGCTCCACGCGTGGCGAGGGCTAATCCACGGTCTTTAATAGTTGCAGACCCACCTCATTCAATAACATACATCTTATCTAGGTTGGCAACACCTCACATAAACACATCGCGATCACTCCCCACAGCACGTAGGGGTAGGGGGGAGAAGGGAGGGAAAAACCAGTCGTTAAGATAACCACCGCAGTCGACCGCACAGTGAGTTCTAGTAAGCACGAAAACTGCGAGTAGCTGTAGTACGGAAGACAATCAGATAAGTAGTTAGCCTAAAATTTTATAGTTTAACCATAGTTTACAACCATATAATCTCTCTAAAGTACAATCTCCGGATAGCTATCACCATTTAGCATTTCACCTAACATATATAGGCTACTGCATTTAGCATACACTGACAGTTGCAGTACCAATACTGCAACTAAATAATTGTACATATTGTAAATATTTTCACCTGTATTTAAAACATAGATTTTATAGCCTAAGTGTAATGGATCTGATGATGATCGCTTGACGATCGAAACTGGTCATCCTAGTGTTTTATTAATCTCACGTAATTTATTTCAGGATTAGGGCATAACCCATCTCTTTTGGGTACATTCGTGTTGACCGACTGAAAAGCACTAAACACTTGTTTACTAAGGCAACACTGAAAATATGGCTTCAAACACCACAATGTTAGTCTTCTCTTTATACTCTAATCAATATGTAGACCTACAGCAAAAGGAACATTTCTTAAAAATACTGTGAAATAACCGGTCTCTTCAAACTGTTGAGTTGCTCTTTGGATTCTGTCATCCATTGCAACATATTTTCTTTTCCTTTTTGTGGCTTGCAAATTCAACACTGCCCGCATATTTTTTTCGTCTGAATTTTGAGACTCGTTCTTCAAACACAACACCAAGTTTCTTACACGGGGATGTGGTTTTCTGCATTCCAAATTCAGCTTATGGTTCCAACCCTCTACAGAGTTATTAGTTCTATCCTATTCCCATGGCAATTCCACATTTCAATCGGAATATGCACTTTTTGAAGCCATTTCTCGACAAAGTAATCAAAAAACTCGATTAACGTTTCATTGTCCGGGGCCGTGCTATGAATGTGTAGCCAACCGTCTTCTACTTTTTCTGGTTTGAGGAATGCAAGTGCAGCACACTGCCTGATGGTGTTTCTGATTTCCTGGCTAGTTTTATACATACCCGAAAGTCCAATTTCTTGCACTTTTCTCCCAATACTTTGGCTTAAGTGGAAAAAACAGCTTTGCACTTGGACTCTTGGAAATACTTCTTCTATCGCTTTGATAGCTCGAACCTCAGAACTGACAGCTGGGTTTTCCAAAGACATTCGGAACTAGTGGGACTCATTAGATTATTTACTCAGGCGTGAATAAGCGATCGGAACTCATGGGACGTATTTCCTAAGAAATTTGTTTCCGGAACTCATGGGAATGAAACTCGAGGGACGGAACCCTTCTGAATAACTCGAAATTCCTGCTACATCGTGTGACGAAAGGTAAATATTTGCGTAAGTTTATAAGCAGAGGTTCATTGGTAACATAATTGTGATATTGGATTAAATAATAATAATAACTCTACTTCGAATGTTTCAAAATTCAAATAGAAGACGATTACTCTTGCTCCTGGGGATCATCTCAAAGTATAAGTCACCTCCTATTTCACTGTCCTGCTTTCGACAGAGAATATATAATCTGAATCACCATTTGAATTACTGCAATAATGAACTAACAATAGCACTTTATCACATTTTTCAAAAATCTTACATTTACTCTAAATTATCTTTGTAAATGGCCTTATGTAATATGTAACCTGTAATATACTTCGGTGGAATAGGGTTCCACGTATAATAGTCTAGAGATTCACTGAATCAATCATCGATCAATCAATAAATAAATACCGGTAACAATCTTATTATATAATACGCTAAGCTAAGATGTATGTTTCACAAAACTCAAGCTCCTAAACCAGAGGGAGTTAGAAAGTGCGGTTTGTATCAAAATCTTCCAAATCATCCCAATAGCACAGGAACAATCTTGCATTTCTTGAAAAGTCAACGGAAATATTTATTTGTTTATAAAGTGCTCTTAAACAAATAAACAAGACGATAGCCCCTGGCAGAACTGTGTCGCATACAGCCCACATAGCACTAGAGCTAGGCGGGTAGTCTGTACACATGGTGCGCACGCAACCCATTATGCGAGAATTCTCGCACGGGTCCGTTAGAAATAATAATGGCATTTGGCCTACGGGGAGGCAGATTTTTAAGTTGACCGTTGTAGGCGTAGGTGCGTTGTAATGAGTATGAAAAGACGCCAGAAGTACCAACTTCCTGAGCTAGGAGAATTAATTCATTTTTGAAAATCGCTTATCCTCCCAGCTAGGCTTCACTCATGGACTTTGGGAGGGATCATTCCTCTACCGTCGCAAGGACGGTGTCTGGGAGCTGAACATACTGTACAGATACAACTGGGGATGGTGACAGGTGACCACTAACTTGGGTGTAATTAAGGAAGGGTCAGGGAAGGAAGTCGGCCGTGGACCTGTTGAAAGGAACCGTCCCGGCATTTGCCTGGTGGTGAAAATGGGAAACCACGAAAACCATTTTTAGAATGGCCGAGGTGGGATTCAAACCCACGCTCTCCCGATACCAGAGAGGCACGAGCTACCGTTCTCGGCCATCGTGGTCGGTAGAATTAATTATACAAATTTGAAATCCTACTATCTAGCAGGCAGCTTCGGTGGCGTAGTGGGTAGCATGCTGAGCTTCTATGCCCAAGATAGCGGGTTCAAACCCGGCCGAAGTCGTCGGATTTTTTAAGAGCGTTAAAAATCCCTCAGTATGTCTTCCTTCGGAGGGGAAGTAAAGCCGGCGGTCCCATGTCATAGATTTATGGCATGTTAAAGAACTTTCCACTAATTACACCTGTGTGAAACTAAATTGTATAGGTTAAGAATGTAAATAACGCTCTTAGGTTGCTACGTTCGTTGCCAAGAGCCGACTGCGGTGGCGTCTAGTAGCTAAGTTCTGAACTACTAGGTCTAGTAGTCGTTGACGATGGCGGCAAGAGTAGGAACTATTTGAAAAATTCAAAGTTGCAGTCCTTACTTGAATTAAAAAGAACACAGATACACACAGTCATCACAATTAACACCGGCTATCAGACAGATTCTAAACACACCCAAAGTACACGGGGCTACATGACCGCGTTGTCGCTGTCCCTAAACTAAAGAACCAACCAACCTACCTACTTTTTTTTTTTTTTTTTTGCGTATGGCTTTTTAGTGCCGGGAGTGTCCGAGGACATGTTCGGCTCGCCAGTTTTTTTGTAGCTGCTTCGAGACGGACACCCAATGGGTGAGCTACAAGTACCGTTGGGGAGGGAAGGAGGGAAGTTGGAATGTAAGGACGAGGAGTTGGAAGGTAGCGGCTGTGGCCTACAGTTAGGGACCTACCCCGGCATTTGCCTGGAAGGAAGATGGGAAACCACAGAAGACCATCTTCAAGGTTGCCGGCGGGGGGATTCGAACCTCCTCGCCTCCCGGATGTGAGCGACTGCCATCAGTCATGCCGTAACCACCACGGCTAACTCACCCACCTACCTACTATCCAGCCGAGACTCGAATGCGGGGCACTTTGCACCAAACGTCAAGTACTTATCCATTACTCTAATGTAAATAAAATATACTATGCTATCTATTAACCAGATGTGCGTTTTAGTCGACTGTGCCTAATTAGATTGGAGGGGGGACAGCAATTATTTGAACCCTTCAATGCTTGAAAGTATATTACATGAATTATTTATTCACTTATCTGAAAATGAGGGTGGGAATTAATTGGATTTCGTGCATGAAGAATTAATGTAATATTTTTGTCAGGCATTATGGGGTTATAATTGGGCACAGCCATGTTGACAGACTGAAAAGCATTTCTGTGAATAAATTATACAATGTAAAACTATACATTTCCCTAAATTATATTGCAGTGTTAAAGAATGGTAAAATGTTTACATTAAAAACATAAAATCCTCGGATTCCTGATCACATGCTTAAGTAGTTCCGTATGTCCTTCATATGATCACTCACCCGCATGCCCTGGCTAGCAGTCCATCGCTCCTTGCAGCACCTTGACCGCAGCCCATTGCGCCAGAAGGCAATCTCATTATTATGTAGAAACTAGAGAGGACCTTCCTGAACATCCATGGACATCCACTTATTACGATACCTTCACAATGCAACGCGATGACTGATAGACATGAGTTCATGTCACAAGAACCAGAACTAAAAATACACTAACGGCAAAATACTTCCTAAATTCTTCACCGCGTCAAAATTCATCAACAGGTATTTTAAAAAGAGATTTCAGAAATACGATTACTTTTTCCCTTAAATTTATAAGGAATTTGATCTGTAAAACGTGTCTAGTGAACACTGGGATACAGCGGAAACTACGTCAGCACAGGGAACAAAATAGCAACGTCGTAACATTTCAGAAGGTGAACGATATACACACACCCATTCTTTAAACAAATGTCGCCAACATAATCGAAATTAATATCAAACGCACGGAAATTAATAGTTTAAATATATATTTCAAGCAGTCAGGTCTTTTAAATTCGATAAATATTGAGTAAGGTACAGAAAAAATTAACATCATGAAAGTTAAATGCGATATACGTAAGAGAAATGAAGAATATATTACTGGGTAATTTTAGTAGACATTCTTTGTCAAAATATTGAAAATAATCATAGAAATTTGAAGAACTAATTAATGACAGGATATACAAAATTCCTTGTTTACAAACATACAGCAACACGTCATCACCCGAGTAATTAAAAAATATAATTTTCCACGTTACTAACGAAACATTAAGAAGTAATTTAATAAGGAATTGTACGATATTTTTTAAAAATGCAGTTTTAAATGGTGTGTTTTGACAGGTTTTACTTTTTCTCACGAGCAAATAGTTGAAAGAAAAGTGATGTTATTGCCCGAAGACAAAGAATACACATTACAATAAATATTAGTCTAAAATGTAACACTGAACTCTGAAAGAAATTGTGAAATTAAATCTAAAAATATTTTCAAAAAGCCTGAAAACAATTCCTGACATCAATTTAACTTAATGACTATGACTCACTCAAGTAATCAACAATGAGATATAACTACAGTGCATTCTAAAAGAGGCATCCAAATACCCTACATTAAATTGAGTAGTAAAATGAAATGTAATACATTTGAATCGAAATATGCTCAAATTCGTGTAAAGACCAGAATGCAAATTTGAGGAATTAAATGCTGTGAAGTCAGAGAACAATCACTTCCAGTAACAAATTTCAAGGACAATACAAATCAAATTGAACCGTATTAATATTCTAACTTAAAACGTAAGAGTTGACAATGGATATTGGTAAACGTAAAAACCACGCTGAGTTTTGCTTCCGCAACGACACAATGCTACAATTCATTATTGAATAAATTGTTCACTAGTAATGAAAATATTGTTTTTGTTATTGCTTCATTTAGGGGCTTTGCGATATCGTGGTCATGTATCCCCGTGTACATGGGTGTGTGTGATTTGTCTGATAACCTGTGGTTTTATGATGGCTGTATTAGTGTGTATTTGTAATTCAGATGGGGATTGGGAAGGAGGCGCCAGTGGCCTTAATTTAGGTCCCATTCCGGCATTCTCCTGGAGTAGAAGTGGGAAACCACGGAAATCCACTTCCAGGATGGTTTAGGTAGGAATTGAACCCACTTCTTCTCAGTTTTTTTTCTCACGGTCCCGTTGCAGCCGTCAAATTAGAATTTAATTACTTGGCAGAGCCGGGAATCGAACCCAGGCCTCCGTGGTGACAGCAAAGAATGCTAGCCACTAGACAGATGGGTCAATTCAATGCGAGTTTAATTATTATATTCCATTAGAGTAAAATGTGTTTCGATTCGTAAACGGCATAGTTAACGAATAATTTTTGTGTTATAATTAAGATTCCGGATTTTTATGTAACTTTAATCTAATATTGTCTTAAATGGTTTTATTTAAAAGGAATTAAAAAAAAATGTTTCAAAGTGGGTTTTATTTAAAGTAAAATATGTTAAAAAGCAATGAATTTGACAAAATATTATATTTACATAATTCGCATTAGTTTTTGATGCAATCCAGAAGTCAGTTATTCCATTTGAGGGTCTCGCTTTTTACCCCCGTGTACTTGAGCGAGTATGGAATTTTGTCCTAGAACCTGTGTTATTGTGATGGCTGTATTAGAGTGTGTATTTGTAATTCAGGTGGAGATTGGGAAGGAAGTGGCCCTGGCCTTACGTCAGGAAACATCCCGGCATTCACCTCGAGTAGAAGTGCACACGGAAAATCAATTCCTGAATGGCTGAGGTAGGAATCGAACCCATCTCTTCTCTCAGTTTTGCCCCAGGAGGCTAATTGGACCTCATTTCAACCCTCAGACTAGATTTAAATTTCTTGGCAGTGTCGTATCTCCGCGGTGACAGCCAAGAATGCTAGCCACTAATCCACGAGGCGTTTATCATAGATGTCAGTTTTTATGTAAATATAAAATGTAGTTATAGTTAAAATATGTAGTATTGTGCAAAATATATAAAGATAAATATCTCTGAGGTTTAATCATAGCAAACTATTGCTATTTGTAATCAGTCATTTATAGATTTGACACAACGATATCGTAATAAATATTCTTAATTGAACTTTTAGCTGAAGAAACGTGTACAAAAATTGAATAGATTGACATAAAAATGACCACGATAGCCCGATTCCTTATTGACGATGTAATTATAATAAAATGTATATAACCAAAAGTCAATATATGTTGTACATTAATATCGTACCGGTTTCAGTAACATTGTGACCTTCCTCAGCGTAATTTAGGACATGAAAAGTTGCAAGAACATATCTCTACTTAGTAATAATAAAACAAAGTCCCCGATGCTTGGCTGTCACGGGTAATCTCGAGAACCACTGGATGGTTTTTGATGCGGTTTTCACCATTCTGTAAAGGATATCTCGAGGAAGGTTTCTGTAGAAAATAATTTATTTATGATCAAAGAAAGCCAAGCAGTAACGATTTCAGTGAAAAAGTCAAAAAATAACCTGGCGTCCGTGCGCTTTTTAAGCTTACGCTGGACAAACTGTTAAACATATCAATATACCATGAGCAAGACGAATAGAAATAGAATTCTATTCGTCATGCTATGAGTGTAACAATTGTTCAGCATGAAAAGTTCTAAAAAAAAAAAAAAAAAAATCCGTAAGAGCATATCTCTATCTTCAATACATCGCCCACTATAAGTGATTTTACGTTTTCATTTCTTCCAACAATCTCCATTCAATTACTGAGGCGACATTTTACGAGTTAGCACGTAATGCATTCATAAATGTTCCCGGGCGAAGCCGGGGTGGGTGTCTAGTACTTAATATAAATATGCCATAACAGTAGATGTTATCAAAAATTCTAAAAATAATCTTCATCCCAAAGCTCACACATTAATATTAAAAAAACAAAACAGATCTGTTACAAAATGTGTTAAATAAGAAAAACATTAAACATATAAGTAGTCTAAGCCTTGATAAAAACAGCGTGGAATATACTACTGTATATAATTGGAAATAGCAAGGTTAGAACTGATAGTTTGGTATGTGTTTGCGAAATAATGGAAGGAAAACGTTGGAAAAAATGGTACGAGGTAATGTTATGAATGGGCGCAATGTGTCTGAAACCGGTACGATATTAAAGTACAATTATATTGACTTATGGTTATATAAATTTTATTATACAAATTGAATAGATTTTCAACAATTGAATGGTTGCTTCTTAATTTGCATTGATTGGCGTAGTATTATTAAGAGTTATCTATTAATCAGTTCTCTTATTAGCTTGGTAAATGTTTTTAATAAATAAGCTGAGCCAAAAAGTAGATAGGCTAATCACAGGAAGTAAACATAAGAACAGCGCAAGGTAAACAATACGATAATTAAGATCTCTCACCTGCACTGCTGGAGTCCTCTATGACGAGTATCAGTGCGGTCGACGGCATAATCACATTAGTACACACGTTATAAAACACTTTCTTTAGAAAGTACAGTAGTTCACCAAAATTCTTGAGAAGAAAGAATCAAGCCAAAGATAAACACGTGAAAGAGAACCGTTGCTGCCGGTAAGGTTTATGGCTAGCAAATGTGGTTCTGCCAACTGCGGCGCGGCGATAGCTACCCGTGAACTGGAAAACCCCAACAAGCTCGGAACTCTGGAGAGGGAAGAGTCGACACACGGGACGACGAGCGAGGCAATGGGAAAATCCAAATGGCTTTTTAGGAGCCACTGACTACAGACATATGCTTATTGCTTCGGCCTATATAATTATCTCATTTTTTTTCTACACTAGACTGCATCTCTTACGTGTTGAATGGGTCGCACTGTTGCAAAATCTACTGCATATACACACAGGACCGTGGCACAGTGGGTCAAAATCGAAATCTAGGAGGACAAAATTATTTACTTTCATAATTTAAAAAATCAAAATTTATTACTTCTACAGCATTCTCATATAATAGCCGCACGCTATTCTGGGATATAAACGCATCTTAGTGTAAATCTGTCACCACTGTTCGAGCAGTCTGAATTGGAGGGTGAATGTAAATGGCTGTGGTTTGGTTGTCTTTGTGGTTAGTGTGATGCTTTAAGATGGAACATGCAGCTGAAGGTATGATCTTTGTAACGTGTTTCAGTTATTAATGGGCATAATTGTTACGTAATTTTAGCTATATTTGCATTATATAATATTTAACTATTATTTCTAAAATTATATTTTCACTTAGAGTTTTAGTATGTCGCGTCACTCTGCGTCACTTTCTACTTAATGTTAAAATGTAGATCAAGTCTTGTAGTTTACGCCTGTTATAAGATTTTTTGCAACTTTTTGCAACTTACTTAGTTACTTTACGTTTTAGAAGATGCCACGCAACCAGTTCTCAAAAGATTACAACTGTTTGAAGCACTGGGTTCGACGATTATGTCAAAAGTGGAACTTTGTGACTTAGTTAAAAGTAAATTAGGGATAGAAAATTGTTCTGAAGAGATAACTGGATGCTCTATCCAACTCCTAGTCATTGACAATTTCTTGCATGTGTAGACGTAGCTTAAAAAGGTCTTAACTGATGTTTATTATGAAGTAAACTAATTATATACGTTGCTTTCACTCTAAATTCATGATTAAAACGTAAAAAATAATTTTGTCCCCCTAGATTTGGATTTTGACCCACTGTGCGTGGGCTCTGGGAAGAAAAACTACCGGGCAACATTATAAATCAATATAAGTTATGTTTCTTCAGTGACATTCACATGTTTGCATACTTTATCTTTTACAGCCTGACTGACTGCGTGACACAGCGGTAACGTTCTCGCCTGCTGTTTCTAAGGTTGCAGGCTTGAACCCTGGCGCAGTCAACTGTCATTTGAGGGTGCGCAAATGTGAGGGAGCCGTGTCTGTACATTAACTGGCACGTTAAAGATCTCCTTCGGGGCACAATTCCGACACCCAGCCGTCTCTAAATGCCGCTGTGTTAAAAGGGACGTAAACCCAATACATAGCGCGCCTGCCTCTCACCCGGAGGCTCCGGGTTATATTCCCGGCTCCGTCAGGGATTTTAAAACTGGCGTGAGGGTTGGAACGGGGTGCACACAGCCTCGTGAGGACAGTTGAGTAGCTGTCTGACAGTGAGGCAACGCCCCGATCACGAAAACCAAGATTAACGGCCGAGGGGACCCGATGCGCTGATCACACGTCACCCCAATATCTGCAGGCCAAATGGCTGGCCAGCGGTCGCTTGGTCGGCCTAGGCCCTTCATGGGATGTATAGTGCCAGGAGTTAATTTGTTGTTGAAAACCAATACAATTATTACCTAATTATCTTTTATAGCCCTTAACAAGAACTTCGAGAAATGTACAGAATAATATGGTTTACAAATTCTTTTGGTTTTCAGTTATTCATCATTTTGCTGCGTTATCTTAATCCTATGTTAGGTAGATTTCTTTAGAAAGCTAACTATTGCAATGGGTCCCATGTTTCGACTTCCGGAAAATTTCGACATATCTTCGCGTTTCACATCCCCCAGACCCCAAAACCACCGTCAGTTCAAAAGTTTATATATAATTTATGTATATATGTATATATGTATCTATATATATATATATATATATATATATATATATATATATATATATATATATCAGTTTTTTGTGGACACGATAACAGCCGTAATTTTGCACCAATCACTTTGAATTTTTTTACATAATATGTATCCCTATAAAATCTCGGTCGAGTTCGTTAATGGGAAAAATCGGTCAAAGGGGGTAAAAATGGGGGGCTTTTTTCGAAAAAGTGAAATATCGCTATAACTCTCTTCACACATGAAATATCGAATCCCTTCAAAGTTCATAATATGTGTCGGATAAGTGCCAAAAATTTATGTCAAATAAGTTTTTTGATAGCACCAACCATTGACCAAAGGGGTGGGAAAAAGTGGGTTTTTCGGGAAACATTAATCATATCTCTGTTAATAGGCACAATATCAAAACCGCACAAAATAGACAATATTCCTCCAATAATTACCTAAAACTTTTGTCTGAAAGAATTTTTGATATGACCCACCATTACGCTACGGGGTGAACAAAATGATTTAAATTATAAGAAAATGCCAAGTGCCAAGAGAGGTTGCCATGACAACTTTACTTTTAATCGATAAGGGATGACCATCAGCAGTTGCTATGACAACGCCACTGCACGAGATCACATTCAGTTTTCATATGTCAGTGGGAAGCGACTTCGGTATCGGAACTGGTAGCATGCTGAACTTCTATGCCCAAGGTCGCGGGTTCAAACCCGGCTGAAGTCGTCGGATTTACTGTGAGCGCTAAAAAACCTGAGTTTGCTTTCCTTCGGAGGGGAAGTTCCAACGTTCGTTGCGAGTTGCTGATTTAGGTGGCATCTAGTAGCCAAGTTCACAGCTAGGTGTCGTTGACGGCAGTATTTTAGGTAGATTTCGTTAGAAAGCTAACTATTGCAATGGGTACCATGTTTCGATTTCCGGAAAATTTCGACATATCTTCGCGTTTCACATCCCCCAGACCCCAAAACCACCGTCAGTTCAAAAGTTTATATATAATTTATGTAATATATGTATATATATGTATATCAGTTTCTTGTGGACACGATAACTGCCGTAATTTTGCACCAATCACTTGGAATTTTTTACCGAATATGTATACCCATAAAATCTCGGACGAGTTCGTTACTGGGCTATATCGGTCGAAGGGGATGAAAATGGGGGACTTTTTTTTTTCGAAAAAAAAAAATGAAATATTGCTATAACTCTCTTAATATGTGAAATATCGAATCCGTTCAAAGTTCATACTATGTGTCGGATAAAGCTCAGAAATTTATGTTTGAAACGTTTTTTTGATAGCACCAACCATTGACCAAAGGGGTGGGAAAAATGTTTTTTTCGGGAAACATTAATCATATCTCTGTTAATAGGCACAATATCAAAACCGTACAAAATGGACAATATTCCCCTAATAATTACCTAAAACGTTTGTCTGAAAGAATTTTTAATATGAGCCACCATTGCGCCAAGGGATGAGAAAAATGATTTCGGAATTATAAGAAAATGCCAAGAGCTATCAGTGGATGACATGGCAACACTACTAAATTGATGAGGGATGAGCCATCAGACGTTGCCATGACAACGCACTTGCGCGAGATCAGATTCAGATTTCCATCTGACTAAGTGTGAAGCGGCTTCGGTGACGTAACTGGTAGCATGCTGAACTTCTATGCCCAAGGTCGCGGGTTCAAAGCCGGCCAAAGTCGTCGAATTTTCTAAGAGCGCTAAAAATCCCTCAGTAAGCTTTCCTTTGGAGGGGAAGTTCCAACGTTCGTTGCGAGTTGCTGATTGAGGTGGCATCTAGTAGCCAAGTTCACAGCTGGGTGGCGTTGACGTTAGTATCTGGTAGCAACATTAGGAACTACTGCTTGAAATTTAGCGTCTGCATTCCTTACCTGAATTACAGAATAATACCGCCATCACAATTCACACCGTTTATCAGACAGATTCTACACTCACCCAAAGTACACGGGGTTATATGACCGCGTTGTCGCAGCCCCTAAACTGAGGAACCAACCAACATCTCTGCGGGAGATATAATTTTGCGTGAAGAAGTAACAGACCGTTACATAGTAACACATCAGTGTCGAAACCTTGCATAAGGACAGTGTGACCACAAGTAAAACAAGTAGTTCCGTGAAGAACTGTACAGCCTATTTTCATATATCCTGCTCATGTTAATTGCCTCTATCAACATACAAAATTTCAGTTCAATTGCTGTATCAGATTCGTAGATATTGAGAACCGTCTAAATATTTCAGATGGTCGCCAGGTTGGATTTTTATTTTTGTACTATTATATTAAGATTATTGTGTAAGTGTGGTATTCAAACTTCAATCGCATGATTAGAACACAAGAAGTAAAAACGAGATTTTAAAATTACGCACAGCAGCCATCTTGTGATTATGCAAACAATTGAAATAAATTAGATGCCAGTGGATCAACATTTGTGTAAGCATTTAAAACGTGCAACGTTTCACGGCACTCGGATAGTAAATTCGCGAGAAACGTCCATTTAAATATTTATACTTCGCGTCGCCGCCATGTTGGATTCGTGCTCACCAGGTTACTGAAAGTCCTATAGATGAACATATGTTCATAGTCTCTATGAACATAAAAATTTCAGTTTGGTTGCTGTAAAAGATTCATATATATTGAGAACCGTCTAAATATTACGGAAGCTTGCCATTTAGGATTGTTATATGTATAGGCCATAGAGTTATGTACCATTCAAGGTCACTTATTGCCTAGGTTCATTATTCAAACTTTCACTTCGATCGCATGATTACGACACAAGAAATAAAAACTTAATTTTAAAATTTCGCACAGCCGCCATTTTGAGGTTATGTAAACAATTGAATTAAATTAGATGGCAGTACATTACAATCTGCAAAATCATTTACTGTACCACATTTCACTGCGCTCAGAGAGTTAACTCACGAGAAAAGTCTATTAAAATATTTCAAATTCGCTTGGTCGCCATGTTCGTTTTGTACTTTACAGGTTTATGAATTATACATAGGTAAACTTGTATCAGTACCCTTTATCACCGTACAAAATTGCAGGGTGATATGTGTAATAGTTTCGGGGATATAGAATGTCAGTGAAATATTTCGCACAGCCGCCATTTTGAGGTTATGTAAACAATAGGGATGTAGCGGGAGAAAGTTCGCGCCAGATAGCGCTCGTGTAGTACTGGGTAAGCGCAAGGCGATCGTCTTATGTTTCTCCCAGTCAGCTGCGACGAAAGTGTAAATTGTGACCGAGTTTTCTAAGCTAAAGTAAATTATATCTTCTCTAATTTTACTCCAAGACTATATTAATTAATTCTATAGGTATATCTCCTAATATATGATAAACGATTTTCAGCGTTTAAGCGTTCAACAGCTGCAAAATGAGCTACGGACTAGAGGCATTAAAACCAACGGGAGGAAGGAAGAATTAATAGCCTACAGCGGTAATAACAAAATTCTAACACGCTTTATTATTCAAATAATGAATATGAGACAGCATGCTTTCTCCTAAAGATTACAATTACTAGAGTATTGTAGGCCTATATTGATAAATATATCTCCAAAAGACTTAAATCATAAATTGAGATTTAAATATTCACTTGCTCCCCCTGCTTACAGACTTCGATTCATGTATTTTTTTTAGGTTGATAGCTTACATGAAACTGTCGTGTTTTAAGGTAAACATAATCAAAGAAAGTTGATACCTGTAATTAAATGTGTACCTCCAAAATGCATCGCAACGTTTGGTTCTTATGTAATTTTGTCAATTTCGCAATAAGAATCGTTCCCTTACCCCTGGGAAAGGACTTGAGGGTACCATTTTTTTAAAGTTTGAGAATCCCTGCTTTAGGGCCACGAGCTGTTTCCATTCATCTGACTATGTCTCAAGAATGTAGAAGTCAGTCGCTACCACATTCTCCGTCAGGCAGATGGAAGTTGACGATTAATTCCGATTTCAAGAAACCAACCATAATACGTTTGTGACTGTTAATGTTGCGACATTTATTCTTTAAGTATTTGACCGAGTAGCCTATTGATGTCTTTGAAAATGGGAGTCAGAAATGTTACTTGCATTTCTTCGTGTATATTGACGATTTCTTCCCGTACTTCAATGGAGATGATTTCTGCAGATTCCGATATTGAGGGTTATCGTGATAATCCGGAAATTTTCTTGTGTATGGCCTCTTCCTAAATAATTACTTTTGTTGTGTTCGTGGTCCACGGAAAAAGCGGTAGAACAGCGCCCGGTTTTTATCTTGCTCTCTCACCTTCAAATAGGCCTACAAACGCATAAATTCAGTGGATGTTATCGAAATGTCAAATCAGTTTATAGGTACAAAATGGGAATTATTTTCCATTGTAAGTCACACTTATCCAACACAGTTTTCGTGAAGTCATCGGGTTGTAATGGAAACACACTTTAATATATTCGGTCAGATTTTTCTCACCGAAATGTTTCCTAAAAGCATGTGACCTTTTCTTCCTCATTTCTTTATTTTGTGGAAATTGGTGAAACGAAAACGGACTTCCCTGATTTTTACAAAGTGGAACACTGCAATAGCTCGGCATAGTTACGAAAATAACAATTTAAACAACTTAAATTCGTGGATATTAGCGGCATGAGAACATAGGAGACAAATGAAGAGCGCCTTGCGCTTACCCAGTACAACAGCAGTGCGCTCTATCGGTGCTAGTTCTATACATCCCTATTGAACTAAATTAGACTCCAGTGCATTGCAATGTGTATAAATATTTGCTGTACCAAGTTTCATTACGTTTGGATAGTTAAATCGCGAGAAAAGTCTATTTAAAAGTCTCCACTTCGCTTGGCCGCCATGTTGGTTATGTAGTAACCAGGTTTTTGAAAGTTTCATAGGTGAACTTCTAGTAGTACCCTTTATCACTGTACACAATTTCAGGGCGATATCCGTTATAGTTTCGGAGATAATGAATGCTAGTGAAATATTTCGCACAGCCGCCATGTTGGATTGGTGAGACGTAACAAAATTCGATGGGCACGGTCGACGTCGCCGGGAATAGTGCTATGAACTTACCGAGTTTCACTGAAATCGCTCCAGCCGTTTAGATTTTATTAGGGGGGGGACACACACACACACCTCACACACACACACACACACACACACACACACACACACACACGGACAAAAGGTGATCTCATAAGCCTATTTTTTCAAAATTGAAAATAGGCTAAAAATGGACTCCAAATGACAAGAAGGTTACCGTCCCCGTAAGACAATAAAATGTTTAAAATATGTTTAAAATGAAGAAAAACAAAGTTAATTAATCTCCAATTATAAAATACTTTCACGCGATAAATGAGGTCTGATCCTTCTACGAAAACCTGCATATTCTGCCTATTTTCGCCTATCTCCAAGTTTGTCCGGTGAAATCTACCTCCGCCTTCCGGCGTGCCGAGAGGACTTTTTTTTATTATTAGTGATTGACACACATTTTTTTCTCTTTTGAGTTTGCGGATTGCCCTCGTCTCTGATCTTGTCTTGAACATTTTAACGCTAAAAATTTACTGTTCCGATGGACTTGGATGGTTGGTTCCTCAGTTTAGGGGCTGCGAAACGCAGTCATGTTGCCCCGTGTACTTTTGGGTGTGTGTAGAATCTGTCTGATAACCGACCTTAATTGTGATGGCTGTATTAGTGTGTGTTATCTGTAATTCAGGTTAGGACTGCAGACTATCAATTTCAAGTAGTTCCTACTTTTGCTACCAAATGCTACCTAGCTGCGAACTTGGCTACTAGATGCCACCACAACCAGCACCTGGCGATAAACGTTGGAACTTAATGAGCGTTAATCAAATCAAATATACCCTAGAAATTTAGCTTCACACAATTGTAATTAGTGGAAGGTTCTTTTACAAGCTCGCCGGCTTTAATTCTTCTCCGAAGGAAGGCACGCTCAGGGATTTTTAACGCTCTTAACCCTTAATAGGGCAAAGCTATTTATTTTTATTTTGATGTGCTTTTACATTTTAATTTATTTTAATTATTATAATAATATTAATACAGTAATGCTATTTTTGTTTCCCTAATTTTAATGTTTATATATTTATTTTTAATTTTCAATTTATTTTCTTGTAGGTTTAATTTCGATATTTTTATTGAATTAATTAATTAACTAAATTCGAATTGATTTTTACAATTATCTTCATTTTTTTTTCAGGGTCTTTATATTTGCTTGGCAAGGACATTCTCCCTCACGCGCTCCGCCAGTGACGGCTCAGTTGTCGGCTGCCGCGCGTGTGTATGTACGACAGAATGAAAATGAAAATCCACAGCCTGCTTCCAGTCTCCGACCGGGTCAGGAATGGAATGAATGAAGCCCCCATCTAGCGGCGAGGATATGGACTGTGTCGGCTGCCAACTCCTGACCCACTCCTCTGGGGCAATGATTAAATGAATGACAGAAGAAATGAAATGATAGTGGAGAGTGTTGCTGGAATGAAATTTTGACAGGGAAAACCGGAGTACCCGGAGAAAAACCTGTCTGCCTCTGTTTTTTCCAGCACAGATCTCACATGGAGTGACCGGGATTTGAACCACGGACCCAGCGGTGAGAGGCCGGCGTGCTGCCGCCCAAGCCACGTAGGCTTCGTACGATAGAATACGGTGCTTAAAATCAGTATCGTGCATTTTTACTCACCATGCCTACAGTAGATGCTCAAAATGTTCCCCATCCGCTGCCAAACATAATCGGCATCTCCTTATGATGTTTCCGGTTACTCCGGTTAATTTAGCTTCAGTAAGAAAATAACGACCTTTACGTCTATTTTTATCGTTTACTGAACCTGTAGGATTGAATCTCTTAGTCAGTTGCTTTATTGTGATTGTGTATAGTGTTGTAATGCCTTATGTGAATATTCGTTACTTGGACGTGTATATCTGCACAATACGTACATAAAGTGCTAAGTTAACCGGAGTAACCAGTAACTCCATAAGGAGATGCCGATTATGTTTGGCACCGGATGGGGAACATTTTCAGCATCTACTGTAAGCATGGTGAGTAAAAATGCATGATACTGATTTTAAGGACCGTATTCTATCGTACATACGCGCGCGCGGCAGCCGGCAACTGAGGCGTCACTGGCGGAGCGCGTGAGGGAGAATGTCCTAGCCAAGCAAATATAAAGACCCTGTAGTTATGCTCATTATTTTAATATTCATATTTCGTTTATTATTGTAATTTATTGTTATGATTTTAATTTATATGTTTATATTTAATTTTTACACTTAAATAGTTAATATTTTTAGTTTTAATTTCTTTTTTTAAATTTTATCCAGCACATTACGTCAAGTAGCCTACAGTAGATACGTAAGTATATTTGAAAAAAAAAAAAAAAATCCACAGCCTGCTTCCAGTCTCCGACCGGGTCAGGAATTGAATGAATGAAGCCCCCATCTAGCGGCGAGGATATGAACTGTGCCGGCTGCCGATGCCTGACGCACTCCTCTGGGGCAATGATTAAATGAATGACAGATGAAATGAAATGATAGTGGAGAGTGTTGCTGGAATGAAGCCTCCGTGGCTTAGGCGGCAGCACGCCGGCCTCTCACCGCTGGGTCCGTGGTTCAAATCCCGGTCACTCCATGTGAGATCTGTGCTGGACAAAACGGAGGCAGACAGATTTTTCTCCGGGTACTCCGGTTTTCCCTGTCAAAATTTCATTCCAGCAACGTAAGTATATTTGATTTTTAGAAATACTAGCACTTTGGCATGAACATTCTCCGAAATTTGACTTGAAGATTCAACTATCAGCATCTTTGAAAGCATAAACTGTCCTTATGACAGGTAGTTAATATAAATACCACTACCCCATAAATGGTTTAAAAAAAACGACGAGTTCTGTGGCCAAGATTCGTACTCACCTGAATGACAAATAGGCAGTAGACACACTATAGCTATACTATAGACATCACGGGGCTAAATGACAACGATGTCTAACAACCCCCCCCCCCCCTCAAATGAAACAACAATATATCACTATCACGGTCCTGAGTTCCATATCCACCTCTTCCACAAATTTAAGACTGGTGGGAGCGTCTTGTACAAGCTCTTATCAATCTCGAGGGGCTGATAATCCTTACGGACCTTAGGATTTGGACACTAAATTGACATACAGATTTTTATACACTGGAAATTCACATGGAGGTTAGGATTGGATCCAAAATCCCCGCGACCACCCAGTGGTGTAGTGGCTAGCACTCTTAGCTGTCACCCCGGAGGTCCGGGTTCGATTGCCAAGAAAAGTAATTCTGGTTTGAGGGTTAGAGGGGGGTACATTCAGTCTCGCGAGGTAAAAAATTGAGAAGAGGTGGGTTTAATTCCCATCTCGGCCATCTTGGAACTGGTTTTCCTCGGTTTCCCATTTCTACTCCAGGCAAATTCTGGATTGGTTCCTAACTTAAGGCAACGGCTGCTTCCTTCCCAATCCTTAACCGAATTACATAATACACACACTAATACATCCATCATAGTTACACAGGTTATCAGACAAATTCCACACACACCCAAATACACGGGGCTACATACCATGATGTCGCAAAGCCCCTAAATATGTATTTATTTATCGTATGGCCTTTCGTGCCGGGAGTGTCCGAGGACATGTTCGGCTCGCCAGTTTTGTAGCTGCTTCCAGCGGACACCCCTAGGGTGAGCTACAAGTTCCGTTCAATTTCAAGTAGTTCCAACTTTTGCTACCAGATATCAATGATACTTAGTGGTGAACGTTGGAACTTTGATGGAGCGTTCCGACGAAATCTAATCTTTTTTTTTTTGTAGCGTATGGCTTTTAGTGCCGGGAGTGTCCGAGGACAAGTTCGGCTCGCCAGTTTTGTAGCTGCTTCGAGACGGACACCCAAGGGGTGAGCTACAAGTACCGTTGGGGAGGAAAGGTGGAATGGAAGGTCGAGGAGTTGGAAGGTAGCGGCTGTGGCCTATAGTTAGGGACCAACCCCGGCATTTGCCTGGAAGGAAGATGGGAAACCACAGAAGACCATCTTCAAGGTTGCCGGCGGGGGGATTCGAACCACCTCGCCTCCCGGATGTGAGCGACTGCCAGCAATCATGCCGTAACGACCACGACAAACTCACCCGGTATCTAACCTAATAATTTAGCTTCACACAAGTTTAGTCTGTGGATGGATCTTTTACATGCCATTAATCTATGACATGGGACCGCCGGCTTTACTTCCCCTCCGAAGGAAGACATACTGAAGGATTGTTAACGATATTTAAAAATCCGACGTCTTCGGCCGGGTTTGAACCCGCTATCTGGGCACAGCAGTTCAGCATGCTACCAACTACGCTACCGAAGCCGCTTGCCCCTAAATAAATCAACAACAACAAAAAATAAATCCACCTACTATTGAAATGGAGGAGAAATTAGCTGGCTGTTGTATCTCGCCCACCTGGGTTATGAAGTATTCGTATGTAGCAGCTATGTCACCTGAATCCTCAGGCAAACTTTCACCATCCCACCCTTCGAAAATACCTGTGACTATTCAAAGGTTATGACGTTATTACTCGTGTTACTTTTCATTTTATCCTCAGGCATTTAATCGCACACCGAAGTCAGGTGATCGGTGGTTCAAATCTAGGCACTGACAGCGGCCATTCTGAGTGTGATTCTCTCCCAGGTTTGTTAGTAATAATAATACTAATAATTCTGAAACTGAATATTGCATACAATCGACGCAGAAAAGTTTACCAGAAGAAATCCATATCCATCAATGCGAAATTAAGGCACCATAACGCTGTAATCAGGCCCTACTGTCGACCAAAGTATTATGTGTACTCGAGTTTGAAGGTTGTTTGTTACGTAACCAATAGACCTACATAAAATCCAATATCATCAACATTTTTGTCGTTCTATTCTACGTTAGTTCATGTAGGTTTGGATTTTTAAATTTATATTTTAATATTTTTTATCACAGTTGGAACACAAAGAGTGCACGTTTTTAAGCGTGTTTCAACCATGCGTCACATTTAAGAATTATTATCTCAAAAGCCCGTCATCAGATCGAATCCAAATTTTAACACAATATACATTGGAATGTTGTATAACTGGTTTATTAATTTAACAATTGTGTGTGTCCAAGAAACAAAGTTGTTATCATTGTTGTAAGGTAACTTTTTCTCGGCTCGGGGTGGTTGGAAAATGTAGTTCTTGGTTGCGTTGTAATCGTTATACATCAAAAAGTTGTGCTGTATGACTGTGAAATACGTAAATTAATTCACTTCTTTTATATTGGTTTGTATTTGTACGAGGATATAACACATGCTTCACCAGTTAGCCGCTCCGGCAAAAGCTGTACAGCGTTGCTGAGATGGAGCCCATCACTTCCGAACGAGACGCGCCATGATGCGTGTGGGCACCATTACGGCAACGCTGTACAGCTTTTGCCGAAGCGGCTAGCAGGTGAAACATGTGTTATTTCCCCGTCGAAATACAAACCGATATAAAATAAGTGAATAAATTTACGTATTTCACAGTCATACAGCATAACTTTTCGATGTATAAGGATTACAATGCAACCAAGAACTACATTTTCCAACCACCCCGAGCCGAGAAAAAGTTACCTTACAAAAATGATAACAACTTTGTTTCTTGGACACACAAAATTTTGAAATCAATAAACCAGTTATACAACATTCTAATGCATATTGTGTTAAAATTTGGATTCGATCTGATGACGGGTTTTTGGGATAATAATTCGTAAATGTGACGCATGGTTGAAATACGCTTAAAAACGTGCACTTTTTGTGTTCCAACTGCGATAAAAAATATTAAAATATAAATGAAAAATTCCAAACCTACATGACCTAACGTAAAATAGAACGACGAAAATGATGATGTGATTGGATTTTATGTAGGTCTATTGGTTACTTCTCAAACAACCTTCAAACTCGAGTGCACATAATACTTTGGTCGACAGTAGGTCTTCTATGCAGCTGAAACCCTAACCATCAAAGGGGCAAAAGTGATACAGAAACTAGAGGTCAAGGAAAGCTTTATCTTGAAGAAGATCTTAGGCCTAACGATCATAAATGGAGAAATGTATCACAGGCCCAACGATGATCTATATCTAAAGCAAGAACCTCTAATGGACACAATCATCAAGAGATGCCTCCAATTCTACGGACACCGTGAGAGAATGGACGAGTCAAGATTGACCAGTGTAATCCACAGAGCCAGCTCCTGCAAGAAAACATCATCACTGTGCTACCAGCAAGTTAAACAAGATTTGCAGAGCTCTAACATCTCTGAATCCGCTATACAAGACAGACAAGCTTTCCGGAAAATGTTTAAAAAAATGAAAGACCCACAGATTAAACTTAAGAAAGGGCAGAGACCAAAGAGGTCAGAAGCAGCTAAACAACTGTTGTTGTCTTCAGTCTTTTGACTCGTTTGATGCAGCACTCCATTCCTCCCTGTCCTGAGCTAATCGTTTCATCTCTACATAGTGAACCCTTGGGCCATCGGGTCCATGACGGTCGAATCCATGTCCTTAAGGAAGAAATGAAAGAAACGTATAGTTTCTTAAAGGAACGGAGAGAGATTTTAAGCCAGGAATATAGCTTAACATTGTGCAAGCGACTAGGGACAGATGCTCCTTAGATGAGATCACCCCACTCGACATTTCAGAGAGGGCTGGTCACGAGTATTAATAACTGAGTGGAATTTTCCACCGTGTTAGAAAGAGAAGCCTGAATCGGAATTCAAGCTGACGTGGCTGGAAATTGACAACGTCGCATACGCGCCAGAAGATGAATAATTAAAATTAACACGTTTACGAGCATAATAATGAGTAAACAAGCACAGCACAGTGAATCATTTTGAATGAGAGATTTTTCAGTATAGAGAAACCATGTAATAATTGTGCAGAAAAAAACTGCCGACGTAAGACGACGTCATAGGGGAATTACCTAAGCCTCTGTGGAGGGGAGAGAGCAAAAAGAATGCAACACCCACACAATTGAGGACGAGAAATTAATTAATATCTCCGAATTGCACGATCGATTCTTAGGTGCAATAAGATCATTAGACATTGAGAAGACGAGCTTTCGGAAGGTATAATTTTTATATTTGTGGCACCATTATTTCAGAAGTTGACCACAGAAAAGGCTTGAGTCTTATTTTTTTGTAGTAAAACAGTATAAAGCTTCGGGCGTTTCCAAGCCAAGCATGCAGTTACAACGAGCACTCCGTGACCGGAGGTGCTGCATCAAAGTCTTCAAACGTATGAACCTCAGGGGAGGTCATACTGCGCAACAAGTATAAGCACCGAATGCAGTTATTATCAGCCTGCGGGCATGACACTGTGTCACGATCATCATTGAATGCAGTATTCAGACAACCTGAGGGCACGTCACTGTGTCACATCGCATGCAGTCCTACGAGCATTCCGTGAGGGGAAGTGCTGCTCCACGACGTAGAAGTAGTCATTCCGACAGTCCGTGAGGGGACGTAACTCTGCGTTACATCGATAACAGCTACCAGTACTCCTTGAGGGGAGAAACGCTGTTTTACACCGCCGAAGTAAGATCCAATAGCCACAGGCGTCACAGTAGTAACGACTTGCTTGCCTCCATAAGGAGCATTCAAGACGAAATTTTAAAGTATCGCCGTAGTGAAATATTAGGAAAATCCTAATTATAGGATTTAGGCCCGACTGTATACAAGTTAAAGTGAAAATTCGCAAGATATAGTCAGAGCAGGCTGCGAACGTCGGACTTAAAGGCGATAGGTCGTTAAATGTACGAACGAACAGATCATAACGTACGGAAGTATCGTACCAGACAGATAAACTGTTATTTAAATTGAAGCAACCTAAAAAGGAAGAACAGAATAAGGTTCGAACGTAGGAGTGTTAAAAACAGTTCAAATAAAGAGGATAGGAGACTATAAATATTAGCTCCAGAAAGCAGGCGAACAATTCTAATAGTACTAGAATCAAGAAGTGCTAGCTGCTAGAAACTAATTCTATAGGTCTTAGAGGAGACCTCGATCCATATAGACTTTCGTTAGGATCAATAGACAGATCTACAGACAAGCCGTCCAAGCCAGATAAATAGCCAGTTATCCAGGATAGGAATAGCAGAATTGAACTCCAGGGAACAGTAGATGTTTCGGGACTTTCGCATTCTTCAGAATAGGAAGCCGACATCGGATAAATTTCACCCTTGGAAACGGGAATTTAAGAAGATCACGTGTGATAGGCTCAGAAGTACGGCCTAGTGATCGAGTAATTGTGAAGTGTAAAATAATCAAGATTGTGTGTTAGATAATATTTTTAGTGTTATTATGTGTTCAAAAGGGACACACCAGTATATAAAAATGTCGTCAATATTAAGTGTTCTAGATATAGGTCAAAAAGTGTTTTTACGTAAGATGAATACCTTCAATATGGTGTAAAAAGTTCGAAGTGGGCCCAAAAATGAAACACCACACCAGATTTAAGATCAGGGGATGATCTGAAAATATGTGAGTACAAAATTCATTTTTATTTTGGTGTCAGAAATTGATTGTGTACAAAACCACCGGAGTTTTTGAGTGAAAGGGATGTGTTTTAATGAATAAATACTGAATAATCAAGAACACGGTCTGAACAATAATAAAATAAATAGAGAAATTATGAATAATTATGTAAAGAATAAATCCCGTTGAGGAAATATGTGAATAAAGGGTTAATGTATTTAACAAATGTCATAAGAGCAAGCGAAATATCAGTTAATTATCATGAAAGACATTGAAATAAAGTAAAGTTGAGATATGAAAGAAATAGCTTTTGAGCTTGTATAAAGAATAAAGATAATAATAATAATTAAATATGGAAATGTTAAATAAAAATCAAATAAATTGATATGAACATAAGAACGTTAAGCCTTAACGTATGTGTGAAATGAGGTTCAATGGAATATTTTAAAACAGGGAGCGATTTATTGACAACGGAAGACTAATATGTGAATTAAAATAATATGAATTGTTACTAAAGAGATTTTATCAGTTCTTGGGAAGACATTTTCGGCTTAAAATAATGCATAGCGCATAATGAGCGCAAATATAATATTAAAGTGTCACGCTAGGAACGCGTAGTGGTTAAATACTTGGTACATTACTTATAGAGGGTAGTTGATTGCAGTGAATTGATAATTGTGTAAGTCCTCTATTAGTGACATAGTATCACGAGGCATTGTGTATGTATTTAAAAAGGGAGCTAATATATGGTATTATTGAGCGTATGTCATATGGGCCACGGCCGACTCTAAATCGCATTTTGTATAAGTCCTCTGTACGGAATTGGTTCCCGAGGCACCTGAAGAGATTCGAATGCAGGATCTTCTTATGATAAAAGCCCCTGTAATTCTCCGTCGTCGTATGTGTATTTAATCTTCCCAATCAATGAGGACCCTCTCATAATTAATAAATGCCAAGGATATGAAAATGGTCTTTGAACCAAAGAATAGTTGTTTGAATGTATACGGTACAATAAAGCCCGGTCTCCCCAGAACTGGATAGAATGGGAAGGTTTGTTTTGAAAGCCTTGAAAATAAGCTGCTAATGTTGGGTCAGACAGGATGTCACCGCCACCCTAACATGTCATAAATCGTACCCCAAGGAGTAGAGTCTAGCTTTCTTAAAGCGAGAAGGAACAGAGACCGTCTCGTAAGCTGTTGTAAAGAGAAATAAATACACCAGGAGTGTTTAAAGTTGTAAACGACCCGGGCGTTGAACCGAGGTCCTTAAAGATGGATATTTCGTTTGCCGGTTCAGATCGTAGTTTCTTATATGATAATGGTCTATTAAGACATAAGAGATAAATAACAATCCCTATTGTAATAATGTATGGACGTGGGATTCCACGAGTTGATTGAAGGCAACTGAGTTCGGGAGTAACTATAGTTTTTTGACTGTGTCAAGTACCTTCACGCTCTGGAGTACACAATTGATTTTCTGATTACCTTAATATATTTGTGAAATAAAGAGAGATGATAACAACTGAATGTGTGGACATGCCCAAAAACATTGAATTAGATAATTAACATAGATTTTAAATATAATTATATATTTGTTTTTGAGAAATAAGAAAATATAAAAGCTAGTGTTTGAGGTGTACAAGAATGACACCATAATAATGTAAAAGCATGGAGCCAAAGAGCTCGGAGTTATGTAAACTTAATGTTAGTGCTTTATGGAAGTGAGACTAAGTAAGAATTGTTGGTTTATTTGGAAACCACAGGTTTAGAATACAATATTTGTTTATTTTATTTTTGTGATCCCTTGTTCATTTGGAACAAGCAGTTGATATTTGGGTCAGTAATTAATTTGTTAAAATGTTTGTAGCGCCATTAATTTTATTAATTAAATATGTTTAAATAGGAGTTGATTTTGTTGTTATTTTGCAAGTGTATCCTCTAATTAATCCAAAATATGTGAGTCACAGAGTGGGGGAACTTACCGCTGCCCCGAAATCCCGAATTGAGCTACGCTGGTATACTGTGATTGGCATATTTCTTGCTAAATGGGCACAGGGGGATATATAAATACTGTGCTGGATTAATAACTAGAGGAACACTTAAGTCGGTCATATCATGTAAGATTAAAGTAATAATAGGAATAGCTACAACGTAAAATATTAACTGACCGCATGGGTCCCTGGAAACTCATACCGAGCAGCCCTGAATATATTATATTATCATCCCCTTAGCAATGCTTAATTTGTGTAGTGGCTTCAACGTGGGGCTTATAGCAAATCTTCTAATGATTTTGGCGCCCAGTACGCAGGGCTGAGTTTTCCTAGGGAAAACCCGAGTTTTTCTCGAAAAATCAAAATTTTCATTTTTTGAAAAAAAAATGGTTTTTCGAAATTTTGAATTTTAAATACTTCCATAAAGGTTTATGAAATTGAATAAGAGTATCAAAAGGGTACGTTGTAAGTGAATACCCGTACCAAAGTAATATTTTAAAAGAAATTGGGACACACGGATTCAGAGTATCATCTCTCAAACATGTACTAGTGTGGTGGCATTAGAGGCCCACTGTATTTTAATATGATGTTGTTAAGTGAAGAGAGGCGGAGGCTCTCTGAGAATGTAAGGGCCGAGAGCCCAGGGAAAGGTAAAACTACAGGTGAGAAAGAGTACCCAACCAAAGAAATGATAAATGTTTCTGTAGAAAGCATGCGTGCACCTGGAGACATAGTTACACGAAGAGATGGTAACATGTCTGCAGACAAAAGGGTAATAAATGTTGAGCCTTTAGAGCTCGGAAAGGAAAAGGAAATTTGTAAACCAATTCCAAGGGAAAATGTAATTGATAATGATAAGAATAAGGATAATACAAAGTCTCACGTAGTAATGTCGGTCCAGGTAGGCTCCGCAAACGAAGGGGAAAAGAGCGATAGTACTGACGTTCAGGATCAGGAAAAGGTAGAAATGGCGACGTGGGATGACGTAAGCAAATTTATACGTCAAATAGATAAAATAGATAATGAGTACGAAGAAATGAGGGGTGAACTTTGGGATTTGAGTTGTACTGATTCAGAGGAGAGAAAGAAAATTAGGGAACAAACAAAAAGTATTTTCGAGGAAATAACGAAAATAACCAGGCTCCGTGAAAGGGCATGTAATAAATGCAAGAGACCTAAACAGGAGTTGGAAGAAATACGCAAAGAAATTCCTGAGATGGAAAGGTCATTCAGAGAAACAAAGAAGAAGTTTGCGAAACGCATGGAGAAAGAAGGAAAAATTGAAATAGTTCCGTGGGAACAGCTAAAAATGTTTATTAAGGAAATAAGTGAGATGATGGAGCAGGTATGGGATATAAGAAGAGAATGGGATAAGATTTGGTGGAAGACCAATTATAAAGAGCACGAAAGGAAGAAATATGTAAAGGAACAAATGGATTATATAAAAGAAGAATGGGATAAGATGCATTATTTCAGAATGAGCATGCATAAAGAAAATGAGATAATAAGTATTCAGGAGTTGGCTGAAGTAAGACAGGTCAAAATTCCAGAATATCAAGAGATATTAGAGGATGCTCAGAAGAGATATGAGGAATACATGTTGGAGCAAAATCGTCAGGCAAATGAAATAGTTGCCCAAGCTGAAGGTGAAGAAGAAAAGGAAATCACGGTGCCAGAACAGCCCAAAGTTGAGATTAAAGAAGAGGAACAAGAAATAGAAATCATCATGACTCCAGTGGGAATTGAAGAAACTTTGGAGATCCTTCCAGAGAAACCAATGGAAATTCAGGAAGAGATCGTAACTCCAGAACAGGAGGATAGCCAAAATGAAAATGAGCTCCAAACTGAAGAGACTCATTTTTATGAAAAGGTCGAGCTGGAAGAACAAGAAGTAATCTCGGAACAAGAGATACTAAAGGAATTGATAGTTGAAGAAACGGAAATGATAATTCCAGAAGAAATAGAGAAATTAGATGAAACAAATATTGAAAATATCAATGAAGCATCGATGGAAACAGAGGTTCAAGATTTCACAGAAAGGGAAAAGGAAAACTTCGAAGAAATGCAGGACCAGGAAAATAAAAGGGCATTAAAGGAAGAAGAGGAAAAATTGAAAGCCCAGATCCTCGAATTAATGATTAAATGTCTTGATTGCCAAAGAAAGACTAGAGAAATGGAGGAAGGTGCTAATAAGAGCCAAGAGACCCTAAAAGAAAAAGATGAGATTGTTGGGAGCAATGAAAAAATGAGAGGAGACATCTCTGAAGAAGAGCCAAAAGGAGGAAAACCGCCGTTGATAGTTGGTGTACCAGGAAATGGATACCCCATGGAAACAAGGAAAGGAGGTGAAATAACCAACGATGTCTTGGAGAAAGAGGATGCCCAGGCATATTTCAGCTGGAAGCATCGTAAGAAGAAAGGGAAGGATAAAAAGAAGAGAAAGAAAAGAGATTTGGAAAATCTAAAGAATTGGAAGAGTAGGAAAAAGAAATACTCTTGGCAAGTGCCATCTCAATACGAGGTGAAGGAAGAGAATTATCCCTTTTGAACAAACGGGTAAAGATATCTGCAACCGTCAAAGAATACGAGAAATAAGTATAATATGTGCTGAAATACCATCTCAAAGAGAGATGAGGAATAGGGAAGAGAACCAGAAAGAGTCAGGTGAAGTCAGACTGAGCTCTTAAAAATTTTAATTGAAGTGTAACAGACTTGAAGTCTGATAACTGTAATGAAGCAAGTTACGGGTAAAGCTAATTGCACCCGCAAGATAATTAACATAAAGTCATTTAAGTTGAAAATAAGTGATGAATAAAGAACAGACCGATTTGAAGTCTGACCTGAGAAAGGGAGAAAGGGAACCAACTGTTGACTCGAGTTTGGAGAAGCGCGCCAGACGAGGGTAGAGAGTTGTAAACACTGAACGTGACAAGAGATTTATGGCCTGAGTGGAGACGTCCACTAGGGAATAAATGAATGAATGGGAACTCTTGAAGACCCAACCGAAACACAGACCAGAAAGGAGAGGAACTTTAAAGAAGTAATTGATTTTATTGAAAAGGAAAATTTTAATGTAATAAAGGAGAAAGAAAGGGTAAAGATTGAGTATACCCAACCTACACAATTAGTGGAAGGAACCTTAAGAACATAAAATAACAGTAAATACGGATGACGTTATGATGGATTCGACCGAAAGGAAATACAAATTAAATTGAAATAAATTTCCTCAAAATTTTCGAAAATTTATTTACCTAAGGAGGGGAGAGATGAACCCTTGGGCCATCGGGTCCATGACGGTCGAATCCATGTCCTTAAGGAAGAAATGAAAGAAACGTATAGTTTCTTAAAGGAACGGAGAGAGATTTTAAGCCAGGAATATAGCTTAACATTGTGCAAGCGACTAGGGACAGATGCTCCTTAGATGAGATCACCCCACTCGACATTTCAGAGAGGGCTGGTCACGAGTATTAATAACTGAGTGGAATTTTCCACCGTGTTAGAAAGAGAAGCCTGAATCGGAATTCAAGCTAACGTGGCTGGAAATTGACAACGTCGCATACGCGCCAGAAGAGGAATAATTAAAATTAACACGTTTACGAGCATAATAATGAGTAAACAAGCACAGCACAGTGAATCATTTTGAATGAGAGATTTTTCAGTATAGAGAAACCATGTAATAATTGTGCAGAAAAAAACTGCCGACGTAAGACGACGTCATAGGGGAATTACCTAAGCCTCTGTGGAGGGGAGAGAGCAAAAAGAATGCAACACCCACACAATTGAGGACGAGAAATTAATTAATATCTCCGAATTGCACGATCGATTCTTAGGTGCAATAAGATCATTAGACATTGAGAAGACGAGCTTTCGGAAGGTATAATTTTTATATTTGTGGCACCATTATTTCAGAAGTTGACCACAGAAAAGGCTTGAGTCTTATTTTTTTGTAGTAAAACAGTATAAAGCTTCGGGCGTTTCCAAGCCAAGCATGCAGTTACAACGAGCACTCCGTGACCGGAGGTGCTGCATCAAAGTCTTCAAACGTATGAACCTCAGGGGAGGTCATACTGCGCAACAAGTATAAGCACCGAATGCAGTTATTATCAGCCTGCGGGCATGACACTGTGTCACGATCATCATTGAATGCAGTATTCAGACAACCTGAGGGCACGTCACTGTGTCACATCGCATGCAGTCCTACGAGCATTCCGTGAGGGGAAGTGCTGCTCCACGACGTAGAAGTAGTCATTCCGACAGTCCGTGAGGGGACGTAACTCTGCGTTACATCGATAACAGCTACCAGTACTCCTTGAGGGGAGAAACGCTGTTTTACACCGCCGAAGTAAGATCCAATAGCCACAGGCGTCACAGTAGTAACGACTTGCTTGCCTCCATAAGGAGCATTCAAGACGAAATTTTAAAGTATCGCCGTAGTGAAATATTAGGAAAATCCTAATTATAGGATTTAGGCCCGACTGTATACAAGTTAAAGTGAAAATTCGCAAGATATAGTCAGAGCAGGCTGCGAACGTCGGACTTAAAGGCGATAGGTCGTTAAATGTACGAACGAACAGATCATAACGTACGGAAGTATCGTACCAGACAGATAAACTGTTATTTAAATTGAAGCAACCTAAAAAGGAAGAACAGAATAAGGTTCGAACGTAGGAGTGTTAAAAACAGTTCAAATAAAGAGGATAGGAGACTATAAATATTAGCTCCAGAAAGCAGGCGAACAATTCTAATAGTACTAGAATCAAGAAGTGCTAGCTGCTAGAAACTAATTCTATAGGTCTTAGAGGAGACCTCGATCCATATAGACTTTCGTTAGGATCAATAGACAGATCTACAGACAAGCCGTCCAAGCCAGATAAATAGCCAGTTATCCAGGATAGGAATAGCAGAATTGAACTCCAGGGAACAGTAGATGTTTCGGGACTTTCGCATTCTTCAGAATAGGAAGCCGACATCGGATAAATTTCACCCTTGGAAACGGGAATTTAAGAAGATCACGTGTGATAGGCTCAGAAGTACGGCCTAGTGATCGAGTAATTGTGAAGTGTAAAATAATCAAGATTGTGTGTTAGATAATATTTTTAGTGTTATTATGTGTTCAAAAGGGACACACCAGTATATAAAAATGTCGTCAATATTAAGTGTTCTAGATATAGGTCAAAAAGTGTTTTTACGTAAGATGAATACCTTCAATATGGTGTAAAAAGTTCGAAGTGGGCCCAAAAATGAAACACCACACCAGATTTAAGATCAGGGGATGATCTGAAAATATGTGAGTACAAAATTCATTTTTATTTTGGTGTCAGAAATTGATTGTGTACAAAACCACCGGAGTTTTTGAGTGAAAGGGATGTGTTTTAATGAATAAATACTGAATAATCAAGAACACGGTCTGAACAATAATAAAATAAATAGAGAAATTATGAATAATTATGTAAAGAATAAATCCCGTTGAGGAAATATGTGAATAAAGGGTTAATGTATTTAACAAATGTCATAAGAGCAAGCGAAATATCAGTTAATTATCATGAAAGACATTGAAATAAAGTAAAGTTGAGATATGAAAGAAATAGCTTTTGAGCTTGTATAAAGAATAAAGATAATAATAATAATTAAATATGGAAATGTTAAATAAAAATCAAATAAATTGATATGAACATAAGAACGTTAAGCCTTAACGTATGTGTGAAATGAGGTTCAATGGAATATTTTAAAACAGGGAGCGATTTATTGACAACGGAAGACTAATATGTGAATTAAAATAATATGAATTGTTACTAAAGAGATTTTATCAGTTCTTGGGAAGACATTTTCGGCTTAAAATAATGCATAGCGCATAATGAGCGCAAATATAATATTAAAGTGTCACGCTAGGAACGCGTAGTGGTTAAATACTTGGTACATTACTTATAGAGGGTAGTTGATTGCAGTGAATTGATAATTGTGTAAGTCCTCTATTAGTGACATAGTATCACGAGGCATTGTGTATGTATTTAAAAAGGGAGCTAATATATGGTATTATTGAGCGTATGTCATATGGGCCACGGCCGACTCTAAATCGCATTTTGTATAAGTCCTCTGTACGGAATTGGTTCCCGAGGCACCTGAAGAGATTCGAATGCAGGATCTTCTTATGATAAAAGCCCCTGTAATTCTCCGTCGTCGTATGTGTATTTAATCTTCCCAATCAATGAGGACCCTCTCATAATTAATAAATGCCAAGGATATGAAAATGGTCTTTGAACCAAAGAATAGTTGTTTGAATGTATACGGTACAATAAAGCCCGGTCTCCCCAGAACTGGATAGAATGGGAAGGTTTGTTTTGAAAGCCTTGAAAATAAGCTGCTAATGTTGGGTCAGACAGGATGTCACCGCCACCCTAACATGTCATAAATCGTACCCCAAGGAGTAGAGTCTAGCTTTCTTAAAGCGAGAAGGAACAGAGACCGTCTCGTAAGCTGTTGTAAAGAGAAATAAATACACCAGGAGTGTTTAAAGTTGTAAACGACCCGGGCGTTGAACCGAGGTCCTTAAAGATGGATATTTCGTTTGCCGGTTCAGATCGTAGTTTCTTATATGATAATGGTCTATTAAGACATAAGAGATAAATAACAATCCCTATTGTAATAATGTATGGACGTGGGATTCCACGAGTTGATTGAAGGCAACTGAGTTCGGGAGTAGCTATAGTTTTTTGACTGTGTCAAGTACCTTCACGCTCTGGAGTACACAATTGATTTTCTGATTACCTTAATATATTTGTGAAATAAAGAGAGATGATAACAACTGAATGTGTGGACATGCCCAAAAACATTGAATTAGATAATTAACATAGATTTTAAATATAATTATATATTTGTTTTTGAGAAATAAGAAAATATAAAAGCTAGTGTTTGAGGTGTACAAGAATGACACCATAATAATGTAAAAGCATGGAGCCAAAGAGCTCGGAGTTATGTAAACTTAATGTTAGTGCTTTATGGAAGTGAGACTAAGTAAGAATTGTTGGTTTATTTGGAAACCACAGGTTTAGAATACAATATTTGTTTATTTTATTTTTGTGATCCCTTGTTCATTTGGAACAAGCAGTTGATATTTGGGTCAGTAATTAATTTGTTAAAATGTTTGTAGCGCCATTAATTTTATTAATTAAATATGTTTAAATAGGAGTTGATTTTGTTGTTATTTTGCAAGTGTATCCTCTAATTAATCCAAAATATGTGAGTCACAGAGTGGGGGAACTTACCGCTGCCCCGAAATCCCGAATTGAGCTACGCTGGTATACTGTGATTGGCATATTTCTTGCTAAATGGGCACAGGGGGATATATAAATACTGTGCTGGATTAATAACTAGAGGAACACTTAAGTCGGTCATATCATGTAAGATTAAAGTAATAATAGGAATAGCTACAACGTAAAATATTAACTGACCGCATGGGTCCCTGGAAACTCATACCGAGCAGCCCTGAATATATTATATTATCATCCCCTTAGCAATGCTTAATTTGTGTAGTGGCTTCAACGTGGGGCTTATAGCAAATCTTCTAATGATTTTGGCGCCCAGTACGCAGGGCTGAGTTTTCCTAGGGAAAACCCGAGTTTTTCTCGAAAAATCAAAATTTTCATTTTTTGAAAAAAAAATGGTTTTTCGAAATTTTGAATTTTAAATACTTCCATAAAGGTTTATGAAATTGAATAAGAGTATCAAAAGGGTACGTTGTAAGTGAATACCCGTACCAAAGTAATATTTTAAAAGAAATTGGGACACACGGATTCAGAGTATCATCTCTCAAACATGTACTAGTGTGGTGGCATTAGAGGCCCACTGTATTTTAATATGATGTTGTTAAGTGAAGAGAGGCGGAGGCTCTCTGAGAATGTAAGGGCCGAGAGCCCAGGGAAAGGTAAAACTACAGGTGAGAAAGAGTACCCAACCAAAGAAATGATAAATGTTTCTGTAGAAAGCATGCGTGCACCTGGAGACATAGTTACACGAAGAGATGGTAACATGTCTGCAGACAAAAGGGTAATAAATGTTGAGCCTTTAGAGCTCGGAAAGGAAAAGGAAATTTGTAAACCAATTCCAAGGGAAAATGTAATTGATAATGATAAGAATAAGGATAATACAAAGTCTCACGTAGTAATGTCGGTCCAGGTAGGCTCCGCAAACGAAGGGGAAAAGAGCGATAGTACTGACGTTCAGGATCAGGAAAAGGTAGAAATGGCGACGTGGGATGACGTAAGCAAATTTATACGTCAAATAGATAAAATAGATAATGAGTACGAAGAAATGAGGGGTGAACTTTGGGATTTGAGTTGTACTGATTCAGAGGAGAGAAAGAAAATTAGGGAACAAACAAAAAGTATTTTCGAGGAAATAACGAAAATAACCAGGCTCCGTGAAAGGGCATGTAATAAATGCAAGAGACCTAAACAGGAGTTGGAAGAAATACGCAAAGAAATTCCTGAGATGGAAAGGTCATTCAGAGAAACAAAGAAGAAGTTTGCGAAACGCATGGAGAAAGAAGGAAAAATTGAAATAGTTCCGTGGGAACAGCTAAAAATGTTTATTAAGGAAATAAGTGAGATGATGGAGCAGGTATGGGATATAAGAAGAGAATGGGATAAGATTTGGTGGAAGACCAATTATAAAGAGCACGAAAGGAAGAAATATGTAAAGGAACAAATGGATTATATAAAAGAAGAATGGGATAAGATGCATTATTTCAGAATGAGCATGCATAAAGAAAATGAGATAATAAGTATTCAGGAGTTGGCTGAAGTAAGACAGGTCAAAATTCCAGAATATCAAGAGATATTAGAGGATGCTCAGAAGAGATATGAGGAATACATGTTGGAGCAAAATCGTCAGGCAAATGAAATAGTTGCCCAAGCTGAAGGTGAAGAAGAAAAGGAAATCACGGTGCCAGAACAGCCCAAAGTTGAGATTAAAGAAGAGGAACAAGAAATAGAAATCATCATGACTCCAGTGGGAATTGAAGAAACTTTGGAGATCCTTCCAGAGAAACCAATGGAAATTCAGGAAGAGATCGTAACTCCAGAACAGGAGGATAGCCAAAATGAAAATGAGCTCCAAACTGAAGAGACTCATTTTTATGAAAAGGTCGAGCTGGAAGAACAAGAAGTAATCTCGGAACAAGAGATACTAAAGGAATTGATAGTTGAAGAAACGGAAATGATAATTCCAGAAGAAATAGAGAAATTAGATGAAACAAATATTGAAAATATCAATGAAGCATCGATGGAAACAGAGGTTCAAGATTTCACAGAAAGGGAAAAGGAAAACTTCGAAGAAATGCAGGACCAGGAAAATAAAAGGGCATTAAAGGAAGAAGAGGAAAAATTGAAAGCCCAGATCCTCGAATTAATGATTAAATGTCTTGATTGCCAAAGAAAGACTAGAGAAATGGAGGAAGGTGCTAATAAGAGCCAAGAGACCCTAAAAGAAAAAGATGAGATTGTTGGGAGCAATGAAAAAATGAGAGGAGACATCTCTGAAGAAGAGCCAAAAGGAGGAAAACCGCCGTTGATAGTTGGTGTACCAGGAAATGGATACCCCATGGAAACAAGGAAAGGAGGTGAAATAACCAACGATGTCTTGGAGAAAGAGGATGCCCAGGCATATTTCAGCTGGAAGCATCGTAAGAAGAAAGGGAAGGATAAAAAGAAGAGAAAGAAAAGAGATTTGGAAAATCTAAAGAATTGGAAGAGTAGGAAAAAGAAATACTCTTGGCAAGTGCCATCTCAATACGAGGTGAAGGAAGAGAATTATCCCTTTTGAACAAACGGGTAAAGATATCTGCAACCGTCAAAGAATACGAGAAATAAGTATAATATGTGCTGAAATACCATCTCAAAGAGAGATGAGGAATAGGGAAGAGAACCAGAAAGAGTCAGGTGAAGTCAGACTGAGCTCTTAAAAATTTTAATTGAAGTGTAACAGACTTGAAGTCTGATAACTGTAATGAAGCAAGTTACGGGTAAAGCTAATTGCACCCGCAAGATAATTAACATAAAGTCATTTAAGTTGAAAATAAGTGATGAATAAAGAACAGACCGATTTGAAGTCTGACCTGAGAAAGGGAGAAAGGGAACCAACTGTTGACTCGAGTTTGGAGAAGCGCGCCAGACGAGGGTAGAGAGTTGTAAACACTGAACGTGACAAGAGATTTATGGCCTGAGTGGAGACGTCCACTAGGGAATAAATGAATGAATGGGAACTCTTGAAGACCCAACCGAAACACAGACCAGAAAGGAGAGGAACTTTAAAGAAGTAATTGATTTTATTGAAAAGGAAAATTTTAATGTAATAAAGGAGAAAGAATGGGTAAAGATTGAGTATACCCAACCTACACAATTAGTGGAAGGAACCTTAAGAACATAAAATAACAGTAAATACGGATGACGTTATGATGGATTCGACCGAAAGGAAATACAAATTAAATTGAAATAAATTTCCTCAAAATTTTCGAAAATTTATTTACCTAAGGAGGGGAGAGATGAACCCTTGGGCCATCGGGTCCATGACGGTCGAATCCATGTCCTTAAGGAAGAAATGAAAGAAACGTATAGTTTCTTAAAGGAACGGAGAGAGATTTTAAGCCAGGAATATAGCTTAACATTGTGCAAGCGACTAGGGACAGATGCTCCTTAGATGAGATCACCCCACTCGACATTTCAGAGAGGGCTGGTCACGAGTATTAATAACTGAGTGGAATTTTCCACCGTGTTAGAAAGAGAAGCCTGAATCGGAATTCAAGCTGACGTGGCTGGAAATTGACAACGTCGCATACGCGCCAGAAGAGGAATAATTAAAATTAACACGTTTACGAGCATAATAATGAGTAAACAAGCACAGCACAGTGAATCATTTTGAATGAGAGATTTTTCAGTATAGAGAAACCATGTAATAATTGTGCAGAAAAAAACTGCCGACGTAAGACGACGTCATAGGGGAATTACCTAAGCCTCTGTGGAGGGGAGAGAGCAAAAAGAATGCAACACCCACACAATTGAGGACGAGAAATTAATTAATATCTCCGAATTGCACGATCGATTCTTAGGTGCAATAAGATCATTAGACATTGAGAAGACGAACTTTCGGAAGGTATAATTTTTATATTTGTGGCACCATTATTTCAGAAGTTGACCACAGAAAAGGCTTGAGTCTTATTTTTTTGTAGTAAAACAGTATAAAGCTTCGGGCGTTTCCAAGCCAAGCATGCAGTTACAACGAGCACTCCGTGACCGGAGGTGCTGCATCAAAGTCTTCAAACGTATGAACCTCAGGGGAGGTCATACTGCGCAACAAGTATAAGCACCGAATGCAGTTATTATCAGCCTGCGGGCATGACACTGTGTCACGATCATCATTGAATGCAGTATTCAGACAACCTGAGGGCACGTCACTGTGTCACATCGCATGCAGTCCTACGAGCATTCCGTGAGGGGAAGTGCTGCTCCACGACGTAGAAGTAGTCATTCCGACAGTCCGTGAGGGGACGTAACTCTGCGTTACATCGATAACAGCTACCAGTACTCCTTGAGGGGAAAAACGCTGTTTTACACCGCCGAAGTAAGATCCAATAGCCACAGGCGTCACAGTAGTAACGACTTGCTTGCCTCCATAAGGAGCATTCAAGACGAAATTTTAAAGTATCGCCGTAGTGAAATATTAGGAAAATCCTAATTATAGGATTTAGGCCCGACTGTATACAAGTTAAAGTGAAAATTCGCAAGATATAGTCAGAGCAGGCTGCGAACGTCGGACTTAAAGGCGATAGGTCGTTAAATGTACGAACGAACAGATCATAACGTACGGAAGTATCGTACCAGACAGATAAACTGTTATTTAAATTGAAGCAACCTAAAAAGGAAGAACAGAATAAGGTTCGAACGTAGGAGTGTTAAAAACAGTTCAAATAAAGAGGATAGGAGACTATAAATATTAGCTCCAGAAAGCAGGCGAACAATTCTAATAGTACTAGAATCAAGAAGTGCTAGCTGCTAGAAACTAATTCTATAGGTCTTAGAGGAGACCTCGATCCATATAGACTTTCGTTAGGATCAATAGACAGATCTACAGACAAGCCGTCCAAGCCAGATAAATAGCCAGTTATCCAGGATAGGAATAGCAGAATTGAACTCCAGGGAACAGTAGATGTTTCGGGACTTTCGCATTCTTCAGAATAGGAAGCCGACATCGGATAAATTTCACCCTTGGAAACGGGAATTTAAGAAGATCACGTGTGATAGGCTCAGAAGTACGGCCTAGTGATCGAGTAATTGTGAAGTGTAAAATAATCAAGATTGTGTGTTAGATAATATTTTTAGTGTTATTATGTGTTCAAAAGGGACACACCAGTATATAAAAATGTCGTCAATATTAAGTGTTCTAGATATAGGTCAAAAAGTGTTTTTACGTAAGATGAATACCTTCAATATGGTGTAAAAAGTTCGAAGTGGGCCCAAAAATGAAACACCACACCAGATTTAAGATCAGGGGATCATCTGAAAATATGTGAGTACAAAATTCATTTTTATTTTGGTGTCAGAAATTGATTGTGTACAAAACTACCGGAGTTTTTGAGTGAAAGGGATGTGTTTTAATGAATAAATACTGAATAATCAAGAACACGGTCTGAACAATAATAAAATAAATAGAGAAATTATGAATAATTATGTAAAGAATAAATCCCGTTGAGGAAATATGTGAATAAAGGGTTAATGTATTTAACAAATGTCATAAGAGCAAGCGAAATATCAGTTAATTATCATGAAAGACATTGAAATAAAGTAAAGTTGAGATATGAAAGAAATAGCTTTTGAGCTTGTATAAAGAATAAAGATAATAATAATAATTAAATATGGAAATGTTAAATAAAAATCAAATAAATTGATATGAACATAAGAACGTTAAGCCTTAACGTATGTGTGAAATGAGGTTCAATGGAATATTTTAAAACAGGGAGCGATTTATTGACAACGGAAGACTAATATGTGAATTAAAATAATATGAATTGTTACTAAAGAGATTTTATCAGTTCTTGGGAAGACATTTTCGGCTTAAAATAATGCATAGCGCATAATGAGCGCAAATATAATATTAAAGTGTCACGCTAGGAACGCGTAGTGGTTAAATACTTGGTACATTACTTATAGAGGGTAGTTGATTGCAGTGAATTGATAATTGTGTAAGTCCTCTATTAGTGACATAGTGTCACGAGGCATTGTGTATGTATTTAAAAAGGGAGCTAATATATGGTATTATTGAGCGTATGTCATATGGGCCACGGCCGACTCTAAATCGCATTTTGTATAAGTCCTCTGTACGGAATTGGTTCCCGAGGCACCTGAAGAGATTCGAATGCAGGATCTTCTTATGATAAAAGCCCCTGTAATTCTCCGTCGTCGTATGTGTATTTAATCTTCCCAATCAATGAGGACCCTCTCATAATTAATAAATGCCAAGGATATGAAAATGGTCTTTGAACCAAAGAATAGTTGTTTGAATGTATACGGTACAATAAAGCCCGGTCTCCCCAGAACTGGATAGAATGGGAAGGTTTGTTTTGAAAGCCTTGAAAATAAGCTGCTAATGTTGGGTCAGACAGGATGTCACCGCCACCCTAACATGTCATAAATCGTACCCCAAGGAGTAGAGTCTAGCTTTCTTAAAGCGAGAAGGAACAGAGACCGTCTCGTAAGCTGTTGTAAAGAGAAATAAATACACCAGGAGTGTTTAAAGTTGTAAACGACCCGGGCGTTGAACCGAGGTCCTTAAAGATGGATATTTCGTTTGCCGGTTCAGATCGTAGTTTCTTATATGATAATGGTCTATTAAGACATAAGAGATAAATAACAATCCCTATTGTAATAATGTATGGACGTGGGATTCCACGAGTTGATTGAAGGCAACTGAGTTCGGGAGTAACTATAGTTTTTTGACTGTGTCAAGTACCTTCACGCTCTGGAGTACACAATTGATTTTCTGATTACCTTAATATATTTGTGAAATAAAGAGAGATGATAACAACTGAATGTGTGGACATGCCCAAAAACATTGAATTAGATAATTAACATAGATTTTAAATATAATTATATATTTGTTTTTGAGAAATAAGAAAATATAAAAGCTAGTGTTTGAGGTGTACAAGAATGACACCATAATAATGTAAAAGCATGGAGCCAAAGAGCTCGGAGTTATGTAAACTTAATGTTAGTGCTTTATGGAAGTGAGACTAAGTAAGAATTGTTGGTTTATTTGGAAACCACAGGTTTAGAATACAATATTTGTTTATTTTATTTTTGTGATCCCTTGTTCATTTGGAACAAGCAGTTGATATTTGGGTCAGTAATTAATTTGTTAAAATGTTTGTAGCGCCATTAATTTTATTAATTAAATATGTTTAAATAGGAGTTGATTTTGTTGTTATTTTGCAAGTGTATCCTCTAATTAATCCAAAATATGTGAGTCACAGAGTGGGGGAACTTACCGCTGCCCCGAAATCCCGAATTGAGCTACGCTGGTATACTGTGATTGGCATATTTCTTGCTAAATGGGCACAATAGCTACCACACCCTACGTCCGAGGAAATCTGTTTAACATATTCTAACCTTGGTCTACCCCTACAGTTCTTGTCCTCGACCCTTCCTTCCATTATTAAGCTTGCTATTCCTGGGTGTCTTAGTATGTGTCTTACCAACCTATCTCTTCTCTTCAGTCGCCAGAAACATCTCTCCTCTCCCACTAGTCTTAATATCACTTCGTTTGTAACCCTATCTACCCATCTGATTTTCACCATTCTTCTGTAACACCACATTTCAAACGCTTCAATTCTCCCCTTTTCTGCTGCACCAATAGTCGAAGTTTCACTTCCATAGAGCGCCACTCTCCAGACAAAGGCCTTCAAATATGACTTCCTAACACTTAAATCTATATTCGAAGTCAACAGATTCCCTCTCTGTAGATATTATTTCCTTGCCTGAGTAAACATACTTTTTATATCCTCTTTGTTTCGTCCATCACTGGTTATTTTGCTTCCTAAGTAACAACTACAAAGTCAGAAAATGAAGGAGATATGGGCTAGGAAGAAGACTCTTAAGAACGTGAAACCAATCCCGACTCATCAAGCTGAAAACCAATTTGGTTAACCTACGTAGTCCATAGTTGGCTCAATCGAAGAAAGAAACAATAAGAATAATAATAGCTGAACACCAACTGGCAGAGGTCGCCCTAGAACAAGATGGAAGGATCGGACGATAATAGCTCTAGGAAAGGTGGCACCATCAGCAACAGCGGAAGATGCAAGGGACCGGGGAAGGTGGAAGAACATCTGTGATCAATGGGTTTTCAATATTTATCTGCATCTAGCTTGTGGACGCATGAGGAACTGCTTGAAATGAAAGGGGTGGGAAGATTCTCTCCCTAACACCGTTCTATAAATACATGGTGGGAAGATAGTATCCCAAGGACCTATAAAGGGTTGGCCTGTTAAATGCAATAAATGATGACGATGATGAATAATGTTATTGAATTTACGTCCCTTTTAACTACTGAGGCTTTTCGAGACGTCGAGGTGCCGGAATTAAGCCCTGAAGGGGATCTTTAACGTACCAGTAAATCTACTGACACGGCTCCCTCGCATTTAAGCACCTTCAAATGCCAACTGACTGCGCCGGGATTTGATCCCGCTATCTTGGCCACAGCAGGCGAGAACGTTATCGCTGAGCCACACAGCCAGTCGACATATATTTAATAGCCTAAGTGTAGTGGATCTGATGATGATCGCTTGACGATCGAAACTGGTTATCCAAGTGTACTGTTTCTTGTTCCAGGATTAGGAAAAAAACCATTACCATTGGGTACCATCATGTTCTTCTTCTTCTTCTTCTACCTTATCCGATACGGACGTTGGCTACCACCATGGCTAACACCTTCTTATCCTGTGCAATCCTGAAGAGTTCCGTGGAAGACAGCCCAAACCACGTTTTTAAATTATCCATCCAAGTTATACCATCATGTTCACTGACTAAAAAAACAAAATTTCTATCGAATACGGCCCACACAAGACCACAGGTTATCAGAAGGGGTTGAATGATTACGATATCCAAGTCCCTTAAATGAAACAACAAGAACGACACATTATTTATAACCGAGGCTTACAGGAAAAAGCGGACGATGCACGATGCGGCTCTATCCTGTAAGCCTTGATAACAAACTAGACACCGGTCGCGAAAGCCTACGATCTAAACAACACATTCTAATCAAATAACGCTCGTTACTTCATAGTTGTAACGGTAATTAAATATACAGCTATAGTTAATATTTATGCAAGTAACAGGGGAGTGCTGAGGGGGCACCAGCCCCGCCCCCCCCTGAAAAAGCCAATAAAAATTAAGAAATTGTTGCTTTGGTAAGAGCATAAACTAATTGTGAATTTGGTTGTACCCTAATCTTAACTTATTGGCTAAGTTATAAAAAAATATTAAGACTGAAATTAAACTAACTCGTGGAGTAGTGGCTAGCATTCTTGGCTGCCGGGGGGTGGTCCGAATTCGATTCCCGGTTCTGCCAAGAAAATTTAATTCTGGTCTGAGGGCTGGAACGTGGTACACTCAGCATTGTGAGGCAAAACTGTGAATTCCACAGTACGGTACTTTTGAGAAATAAATTATCAACTTGTAGAAAGAAAAAAAAAAGAACTATTTACCTTTCTGCTTAGTGAATTGACAAATATTTAGATATTTGCCATTCATACTCCATAGGCCATAATAGAAAATTCATTAAGTATAACATTTTATTTGTGTGTTGTGTTGTATTTTGCAACCATTTTTGTATTGCCAGTAATTGTAGGCTGTATAAACTTTGAATATTATCTAAAATAATTACACAAAGTTATATGCTCTAAGATATTGGTTGATATCTCTGGGTATTTTGCGGTGACAATCCCCTGAGAGTAGGCCTACTCACAATTTTCCAGGATAGTCACCCCCCCCCAAAAGAATTTTATATACGCCCCTGGCAAGTAACAGTAATCGTAACTAGGCCATATTACTTTAGAAAGATAACTAACCCAACCCTGAAGATATCTGTTATAGTTGCTAGAGTAGGTTATGAACGCTAAGCAGGAAAGATATGCTTGTCAACAACGAGGAAGTAGTGTGCTCTAAAACCACAGGGCAGGAATCTCCTTGCACCACGGAGGGAATACCGAACGCGAGCAATTTCCCCAGAAAGTCAGACTGCAATTTAGATAGCTCTAACTGAATATTTGAACATAACACTTCAATTTCTTAATATAGACTACTCATACAACCCAAAATTATGAATCAATTATTATGTAAGTTATTCAATATGTTAAGTAAACTTCCCTTTTTAAGATAAAATAGTTGTTATTGAAAAAGCAATATCTTTCACCCTTACTCTCATTACAATTAATGAATTTTTAAAAACAAACTATTAAGGAAAAGGTACATTTATTACTTAACTAGCAACCCGCCCCGAATCCGCCCGGGAAATGAATGCATTACGTGATAAACACTTTTATTCGACGTCAATGAACTACGACCTATATCCGTTTTACGTCTAGCATGATGGGTTATAACCACTGACTGGACAATCAATTATATTATCATGGAGATGCATGTGCAACGAATTCTTGTAAGACGTAATTTAAGAATGGCGAGGTGCATGAAACACAAATCCCATTTCCGTTCAATCTAAAAACACTTACAGTGAGCGATGTATTTAAGATAGAGATATGCTCTCGCGCACCTTTTTGCAGAACTTTTCATGCTGAACAATCCTTACACTCATAGTATATTGTTATTTTTAACGGTTTACCCAACGTAAGCTTCAAAAGCGCATGGACGCCAGGTATTTTTTCGACTTTTTCACTGAAATCGTTACTGCTTGGCTTCCTTTCATCATAAATAAATTATTTTCTACAGAAAAACGTTCTCGAGATATCCTTTACAGAATGGTGAAAATCGTATCAAAATCCATCCAGTGGTTCTCGAGATTACCCGTGACATCCAAGAATCGGGGACTTTGTTTTATACTTTAGGCTGTATCCCAATAGTACAATTTCAGCCGTAGTGAACTACATCCTGGGCACAAAATCCCGTTACCTCTATACATTTCAGGAAATACATTGATTTTTTTAACATTTTCTGTTTCAGATATAATCAATGACTGATACTAGTGACTATAGCATTGAAGAACGCATTGTCACAAGCACTTGGGTTCATGAGAGACCAAGAACAGGGAAAACGTTGGAACAGGTGCGTACTGACTTTGAGCAGCGATTCGGACGACAGCCTCCTCAAAAGACAACGACTTTTACGTTGGGAAAAGAAACTGTTCGCTACAGGCAGCGTGAAGGACAAACCAAGAAGTGGTCGACCATCAACAAGAGAGGAACAATGCCGAGAAGTCGCGGAGTCAGTGGAAAGATCACCAGCGAAGTCAACTCGTAAACGATCCGCGGAACTGGGTATACCCCGGTCAACTCTGCGCAAACACATGAAACATGACTTAAAGTTGCACCCATATCGACCAAAGAGTGTTCAAGAATTATCTGACAATGATTTGAATCGAAGGAAGGTAGCTTGTGACGCACTTTTGCAAGTGTTTGACACTATCCCTAAACGGGGTAAAGTGATTTTTAGCGATGAATGCGCCATATACCGAAGCTCCCGTTCACGTAACATCGTCTTCTGTTCAAAGGAGAACCCTTTCTTTTACGAGGAGATTGAGAATAACCCTCTCCATGTCATGATATGGGCTGGCATCGACAGCAGACAAATTTACGGTCCATATTTTGTTGATGGACCTGTCAACCAACATGCATATCTTGCTATGCTAATGGAGTGGTTCATTCCCCTTTTGGAAACCAGAGAGGTGAAGGATGAATGTTGGTTTCAGAAAGATGGAGCGCCTCCTCATTTCGCCGTTACGGTGAGAGAATATCTCAATGATGTGTTACCAGAACGCTGGATTGGGCGGGGATCTCCTGCATTGCCAGCTCCACTTGACTGGCCGCCTCGAAGTCCTGACCTAACGACATGTGTCAATTCACTCTGGGGTTTTACGAAGAATATTGTTGCAGAGCAACGCTATGACACCGTTGAAGACTTAAAAGAAGCTGTGAGATCTGCTTTCAGACGAGTTACTCCAGCAATGCTGCGAAGAATGTCTCACCGAACGTGGCGACGCATTATTTTGTGTTCTGAAAACGATGGCTTGCAGACTGATATTTTAGACATTTAAGCAGCAAATGTATGTCCATTAAACACGTTTAGGCATTAGAGATTGCAACGTGCATCAATAGTATATGTATACTCCCAGTTAACGAGGGGTAACGGGACTTTGTGCCCACCCTGATAGTCGACTACTTTACCGGATGCGACGTCAGAAGTCGTGATCCAATACTGCTTAGCACATAGCAATCAAGTCTGTAGCAGCTAGTGAACGAAAGTGCATGCTAAATTGTCGACTACGTCAAGGAAGTTATAGAAATTGTAGTTTATCGGAATTGTAGGTTATGTAAATTGTGGGTTGTCTTTGACTTAAGCCAAACACAAACCATAATTAGGGCTCGGCTAAAATGTGATCTTCTTGGCGCATCCATGACCGTATCGTACAGGTATTGTTTATTTAAAACAGCTGATGAAAGCGCAAAGAGCTTACAAGGAGTAGCAGATCACCGCCATCTTGAGTGTTGGTTTGGTACCAGCATGTAAGTCCAGTGCGTTTCAGAACACAAGTCTATGAACGAGGCTGTGATCAAGCAGACATGTTCCAAATCTCCGTAGTGCATAGCACATAGCACATAGTAGCTAGCAGCTAGTCAATAGCAGGCAACTTGAGTATTGGGACACAGTCTAAGCCTCTAAGTAGACACTATTAAAGTTGAAGATTTGAAACTAAATACATGGAGTTATTATGTTATGTCAGATTAATATAATCGCTTATAAAAATATGATGATGATAATTGTTGTTTTAAGGGGCCTAACATCTAGGTTTATAAAAATACTATGAAAATTTGAAGTTGATCGGTGCATTACTCTCTGAGATAATGCACCTTATTTGGATAAAACTGGAAGTTGTGGGAAATACCTGTGAATGCAATGCCTGAAGAAGTATTATTGGTAGATGTTTGCTAGATGTTTGCCAAAATTGACAGACTTCAAAGGCCCATATCTCGGAAATAAATGAACATTTTTGTCCCAAACAAACTTCCTGTGATAATTTAATTTGTTGAGAACCAAAAATATCAAAAAAGAGGGAAGAATATTCACCTAACTCTACATTAGTGCCACCTAAGGGGGGGGGGGGGGGGGGGGGGGGTTCAAATAACAAATATCAATTTTTAGCCTATTTTCATTTATGAAAAAAGTAGTTCCGTGAAGAACTATACAGCCTATTTTCATATATCCTACTTACAATAATTGCCTCAATCAACATACAAAATTTCAGTTTGATTGCTGTAATAGATTCGTAGATATTCAGAACCGTCTAAATATTTCGGATGATCACCATGTTGGATTTTTATGTATGTAGGTCTTAGATTTTTGTACTATTACATGACGATTATTGTGTAGGTGTAGTATTCAAACTTCAATCGCTTGATTAGGACACAAGAATGAAAACGCGATTTTAAAATTTCTCACAGCTGCCATCTTGTGGTTATGGAAACAATTGAAATACATTACATGCCAGTGGATTAAAATTTGTGTGAACATTTACCGTACCAAGTTATACTGCGCTCGGATGGTGAAATCGCGAGAAACGTCCATTTAAATACTTATATTTCGCGTCAAAGCCATGTTGGATTTGTGCTCACCAGGTTATTGAAAGTCTCATATATGAACTTATGTTCATAGCCTCTATCAACATACACAATTTCAGTTTGATTGCTATCATAGATGAATAGATATTGAGAACCGTCTAAATATTTCGGATGGTCGCCATGTTGAATATTTATATGTGTAGGCCAGAGTTATGTACTATTAGATGACGATTATTACGTAGGTTCATTATTCAAACGTTCACTTCGATCGCATGATTAATACACAAGAAGTGAAAACTTAATTTTAAAATTTCGCACAGCCGCCATCTCGAGGTTATTTAAAAAATTGAACTAAATTAGATGCCAGTGCATTACAATGTGTATAAACATTTGCTGTACCAAGTTCCACTGCGATTGCATGGTTAAATCACGATACAAGTCCATTTAAAAGTTTCAACTTCGCATAGCCGCCATGTTCGTTTGGTAGTTAACAGGTTTTATGAAGTCTCATATGTGAACTTGCAGTAGTGCCCTTTATCACCGTACAAAAGTTTAGGGTGATATCAGTAATAGTTTCGGAGCTATAGAATGCCGGTGAAATACTTCGCACAATCGCCATGTTGGATTGGTCAGACGTAATACAATTTGAAGGGAACGGTCGGGGTTGGCCAAAATGGTGCTATGACCTCACCGAGTTTCATTGAAATCGCTCCAGTCGTTTAGATTTTATTAGGGGGACACAAAAACACACCGACAAAAGGTGATCTCATAAGCCTATTTTTTCATGAGTGTAAATAGGCTAAAAAATCGTCTTATGAGATCACTTTTGTCCGTGTGTGTGTATGTGTGTGTGTGTGTGCGATGTGTGCACCCCCCCTCCCCCCCAATAAAACCTAAACGGCTGAGGCGATTTCGATGAATCTCGGTAAGGACACAGTACTTTTTAGTCCGACTCCGACCGTGCCCTTGACATTTTATTACGTTTCTCCAATCCAACATGGCGACTGTGGGAAATATTTCACCGGCATTCTATATCTCCGAAAAGATTACTGATATCACCCTGAAATTTTGTACGGTGATAAAGGACACTACTAGAAGTTCACCTACCGTATGTGACTTTCAAAAACCTGTTAACTACGAAACGAACATGGCTGCCAAGCAAAGTTGAAACATTTAAATATAATTTTCTCGCTATTTGACCATCCGAGCGCAGTGAAACTTGGTACAGCAAATGTTTATACACATTGTAATGCACTAACATCTAATTTAATTCAATTGTTTACATAACCTCCAGATGGCGGCTGTGTGAAATTTTAAAATAAAGTTTTTATTTCTTGTGTCCTAATCATGCGATCGAAGTGAAAGTTTGAATGATGAACCTACGCAATAATTGTCACCTAGTAATACATAACTCTGTGGCCTATATATATATATATATATTACAATCCAACATGGCGACCATCCGAAATATTTAGATGGCTCTCATTATCTACTAATCTATGACAGCAATCAAACCGAAATTTTGTATATCGATAAAGGCTATACACATAAGTTCACTTATGGGACTTTCAATAACCTGGTGAGCACAAATCCAATATGGCGGCGACGCGAAATATAAGTATTCAAATGGACGTTTCTCGCGTTTTAACCATCCGGGCGTAGTAAAACTAGGTAAGGTAGATGCTTATACAATTTTTAATCCACTGGAATCTAATAATAATAGACCAGAATAACTCTTGGTGGAGCCGGTAATCGAACGCGGACCTCCGGGGTAACAGCAAAGAAAGCTAGCCTCTACACCATGGGATTTAACAGATATTTGGCGGGTTGGATGGAACTGCGCCCAAGCTTCACTAATGACCCTGGTCATTAGCATCAACCTTTAAAAGTGGCAATGGAACTGCGCCCATTGAGAGCGGTCAAGTAGGGTCCCTCCCTCCTACACTCTACCGAATTATGTTGTGTCGAGTGGTGTGAATTTGAAGTGACTCTTTTCAAATCGGTTGTGTCTTGATTGCGAACAAGTCAAAAACCGTCCAGATTGCGAGCAACTAAATATACCCTGTCCAGATTGCGGACAAGAGATTAGTGTTGGCCTGGGATACATAAAATAGGTACAGTTTTCAAAACAGACTAATATTTAATTTTTGATCTAGCAATATTAGCATTAACTGGTATATTGGGATGTTTTTGACAACCTAACCATATTTTAAAAATAGCTTTGTTATTGCAAATGTTTAATAATCTAGTTTGAGGTAATCTTACCATTTAGAAGATTATTATATTTTTTTAGAGGGGTAGTTATTTATGGTGGATTAGAGAGATTTGTATTATTATTATTATTATTATTATTATTATTATTATTATTATTATTATTATTATTATTATTAGTGTAGCCTCCGTGGCTTAGGCAGCAGCACGCCGGCTTCTCACCGCTGGGTTCCGTGCTTCAAATCCTTGTCACTCCATGTGAGATTTGTGCTGGGCAAAGCGGAGGCGGGACAGGTATTTCTCCGGGTACTCCGGTTTTCCCTGTCATCTTTCATTCCAGCAACACTCTCCAATATCATTTCATTTCATCTGTCATTCATTAATCATTGTCCCAGAGGAGTGCGACAGGCTTCGGTAGCCGGCACAATGCCTATCCTCGCCGCTAGATGGGCGGTCCCGGTCCAATGACTGGAAAAAGGCTGTGGATTTTCATTATTATTATTATTATCATTATTATTATTATTATTCGCCTCTGTGGTGTAGTGGTTAGTGTGATTAGCTGTCACCCCCGGAGGCCCGTAGTACAGCTGCTTATCGGGACGGGGACTACCTCTTATTCTCAGCAGTGCAGAAGTTAGTGGTGGGAGACAGTCCGTCACTTCCCCTTAAACCGAACTTGGGCTAACGGCCGACTTGACTATGGGCGCAGTTCAATCGGCCTAATTAAAAGGATCTGGAAATACCACTAATTACGGGCGCAGTTCCATATCTCCCTATTTGGCTGTCAAGATCTCCGATCAAACAGCTACCTGCTAAGATTTTGCTGTTTACGATGACACAATGGCTGGGAAACCCTTTAGCCACAATGTTTACCACAAAGCCTTACCAAATGCAAGGAATCAGGTCCGGGATGCACTTACGCAAAACCAGAAGTTGATAACTAGTGCATATCAGAACAGGATCTCAGTATAAAGGGTACAATGTATTGCGTTTACACGGCTTCGGTGGCGTAGATGGTAGCATGCTGAGCTTTTATGCCCAATGTCGCGGGTTCAAACCCGGCCGAAGTCGTCTTAAGAACGTTAAAAATTCATCAGTATGCCTTTCTTCGGAGGGGAAGTAAAGCCGGCGGTCCCATGTCATAGATTTATGACATGAAAAAGAACCTTCCACTAACTACACTTGTGTGAAGCCAAAATTTGTAGGTTAGATTGATACCGCTATCAAAATATTTCCGCTGTTGATAGTAAAAAGTCAGATGACCTCGCAGTTTCACCCCCTAAAACAACAATAACTAACTCTCTATCTTTAATTACAATGTTTAATGATTGATTTATTTAGCATATTCTTTCTTTCTTTCTTTCTTTCTTTCTTTCTTTCTTTCTTTCTTTATTTAATTACCGTGTTTATTTATTCTTTCTTTCATCTTTCGTTCTTTCTCTCTTTTTTTCTTTTATTAATAAGTTTAATTACCGTAATTATTTGTCTGTATGTTTGTTTGATAGTGGCGAAATTAGGGATTCGGGTATTCAAATTGCTCACACGTACAGTGGTCCTTTTGCACTATATGGGCGCTCAAAATGTAAAAAAATAAATGTTATGAGTAGTGGGGTGAGGCGGTTTCTAACCCCCCCCACTAATAACTTCTCTGACGTCACAATCTCAGATATATAATACTTGATATTTCGCGACCCCATGGTCCGATTTTGACATGCAATATATCGTTGGACTCGGGCTGACGCCCTCTTTCCAATGGACTACTCATTTCATCCCCAAAATAAAACCTACCCCTACTAGGGGGTGAAATTGTAATGTTTTTAGTGAAAGTCTCTTTTCAAATGCGACATGTATAATGTGCGCTGCTAAAATGAACTTAAACGTGGTTGCTCATATCGCGCATGCGTTTTACGAGATGCCGCTATGGATGAACATTTTTGTTTTTGTTTTGTACGCATGCGCACTTGGGATTTTTGTAGGAGGGCGAGCTCTTTGAAAAAATGATTGATAAGAAGGGTTTTGGTGGTGAGGAGAGAACCAGATAGTCGCCTACTTTCCTACGACGTTTGCCGATATCTCTCGAACGCAAGGTCGGATTTGGACGTGTGACGTGTCAAATCGCTTGTCTCAAAGCCCTATATATGTTATTAATAGGTTAAAGTTTTCAGAATGAGGGAAACAGGCGTTTTGGGGTAAAATCATGATTTTAGACTTTTTCTGATATCTCACGAATGCATGGTCGGATTTGGTCCTATGACGTGTCAAATGGCTTGTCTCGAAACCCTCTTTATTTTGGTAATAGGTTAAAGTTTTTGAGAATGAGGGAAACAGAATTTTTTGTTGTAAAACCGTGATTTTAGACTTTCTGTTATATTTTGCAAATCAATAATGCCGGAGACGTATACGAGGGGTCGTAGGACTCGGGGTGACGCCCCTTTCCTCCCCCTTTCGAATATAGTATTTATGTTTTAAAAAATGCGAAAGGGCCTAACGACACTTATGTTGAAAACATTTCAGTTTTTAAAACCTTTTCTTAAATCTGTCTAAAATGTTCATGACGAGTGGTTGTAGATAGAAAGAGACGACACCACTGAACACGTGTTTCAACGAAGCTATTACTGGCCACGGTGGTGATATACTAATACAGTATTCGCTATTTCGATGGGACGGCGGGTCGAGGGTTCGTTTTCTGATTTTTCCTATGATGGAATTCCTAAACCCCCTGAAGGGGGTCTTTAACGTGTAAACGATTATGAGTGACATGACAAATGATAATTCCTTGATCCGATGAAGTTGGCTTTAGATAGAACAAACAGAACTTGGTTATATGTTGCTTGAAGTGAGTATAGAAAACAAACTTGCTGGGGCAGACTGACAGGATGTGAATGTTATTTGATCTTATTGGAATGCATTGACTTGACAACAGGGCAATGAAAAAAAGCACAGAGATGCTGAGGACACTTGAAGGTCAAACGATATGGCAACCATGGTGGGAGGGGGAAGCTAGGATGATGTCGCCGATCATGTTCAATGGATGAATTTATATTTTGCGAAGCATTGTTCGGAGAGGGTCATGGGACGACTTGTTTTAAGGGTATTTATTTTTGCGATGTTTCCTATGGTGGACTTATTGATTTAAATAATCCAAAACTGCTAGGGCATGGCCTTGAGATTTTATAAACCGATAATGGGATTTTGACATACAAGATTTACTCAGAACTTGACATGATGTCATTCTTTTTATGGCTTATGAATTTCCCCAAAAAAGACCCAAAACAACAAGATCACGGACTTTTGCTTTTCTTAATATATTGCAAACCCATAATGTAAGATGTTTACTGTGAGTGACGAAACCTAGCTAGGTAAAGAAAGAATTATTGTAGGCTACATGTATGGTGACTGACACGTCTTTGACCATTGGAACTTGTTTCCAGATCTGACTGTAGTACATAGGGAGTATAGGTTGTAGGCATGGATTGACAAACGGTGCACACAAAATTCAATTTATCGATTCAAGAATTAAGAGTAGACTATCATTAATTAATTGGTTAAAGAGTGTAGCTAAAAATAAAAAAATGGTGACTACATTAAACTAAACTGAACCAAGTCGAATCAAACCCAACCGAACCAAACCAAGCCTAAAGCAAACCAAACCTAATCAAGAACAAGCCAAGGGCTTAAGTGTAAAACTTGTGGGGGAATGCAGTCATTGGCAATGTCCAAAGGAAGGGATAACGCTCTACCTCTAGAGGGTAAGGTAAAGCTAGCGCATGGTGCTAATGCATATTCCCAAGTACATGAACCACACACACACAACTATCCTATGCTGTTTTTATGAGTTAACTGTTAAAACTTACTCAGTGGTTACTGAGCAAGATGGTCGCTACACACAACAAGCTTTAAATACTTGAGGCTAATAATCTATACACACACACACACGCTTGTTCTAAACTAAACTGTCTTGCTGGCAGTGCTCACACAGTAGGCAAATGACAGAAATGCTTGGCTAACAGAAATACAATCATTTTCGTTTGTCTAATGTTACCAGCTAACCATTACATGCTATAGTGGTGAGCACATGTGCCTCTTGCACTGGAGATCGTAACTCGATTTCTAGCTCTAAGGCCTAGAATGAATCAAACTAAGAAAGAAGGGTATGGTGACGCAGTGGTTAAACTGTTAGCCTTTCACTAAGGTAGACTAGGGTTTGATTTTAGGTTAATATACATGTCATAAACAAACAAACAAACAAACAAACAAAAAAGCAGAGATAATGTTTAAAACTGATTACACTTGTCTCTTTTCAAATTATTACTTAGATTGCAAATACAAAGGTGGACTGGGTTTGATATTCAGTTAATGCTGCCTATCGCATACTAGCCTGTAAGAAAGCCAAACAAGCAAAAGGCGTAGGTAGAGCAGTGGTAAAATCGCTATGTGTAGAGAACTACCTAACGGTTTTATGAACTGGCAATGGTATGTCGCATAAACAGTGCAGGATACAATCCAGCAACCATAATTTGTATCTTGTGGAGCAGAGAAAACATATATATAGAGAAAGATATAGAAAGCTAGTGTATGTATGGGTAGCATTGATAATTTGACCAGAGAAAATACGATGAGGTAGGGTGGGGAGAGGGAGAATTAACACTTATATATGAATGAATGGTAAATAGTATTTTAGTTTTTTTTCCCCAATAGTTTTGTTTTTTAAATGCAGTGGTAGATAGTCGTTATTTTGTAAAACATTCTTACTTGCAGTAGTAATAAGACTCTATGGTTTCGCTAACACATAGATAGACTGTATTATTGCCATGGTCAAGCACTCACATTAAGATCATTTACAAAATCATAAAATGAAAAATAAAAAATCTTGTTTTGGAAATATCGTTTTTCAACATACACAAAATAAATATATAAAAAATTTGTAAACAGCAAAATGGAAAATCCATGGTCAAGCACTCACATTAAGATCATTTACAAAATCATAAAATGAAAAATAAAAATCTTGTTTTGGAAATATCGATTTTTTTCAACATACACAAAATAAATATATAAAAAATTTGTAAACAGCAAAATGGAAAATCCATGTTTCCATATAGACAAAATTTAAAAACCTTAAACGGACATTTAAGAAAATATATGCAAATGGGAAATTGACAAATGTGTAAATATGAAAATGGAAAAATCCATGTTTCCATATCATGAAATTGAAAAACATCAAACTGTCATTTAAAAAAATGCAAATGGAAAATTGACAAATTGCAATGTGTGAAATGTGAAATTGAACAAATGGCTATCATTATTTAAAAAAAAAAAAAGAACATGGTGCTCTATGGTTGAGGTGTGAATCAAACCCTTTCTACTTATTTGGACCACCCGAGACTGAGTAGACTAGTTTAAGTTGTCATACCACTTTTAAAAGTTTGTGTTAAATCTAGGAATTGAACCCAAGAGCTTGTAGGGGAGATCAAAGGTTATAATATGTTAAACGGATAGCCTTGAATGAAGGGTGTGGTAGCTATATAGAGATGAGACGTTTCGCTCGGGGCAGGGAGGCATGGAGATCTGCATCAAACCAGTCAAAGGACTAAAGACTCAAACAACAACATGTACGTTCACCAAAATAATGTTGTGTAACGGTAAATGTTAGTCAACGAACAGTAATGCATTACTAAAACCCATGACACGATACCTAAGAGCTTTTCTAAAATGATTTTAAAATGCCTTTAACCCTATATTGAACACCCAGTTCACAAGACTCATAACTGCAATGTTATGGTAAAACAAAACAAAATCTATATTTCAAAACAAACAAGTGGTTTAGTCAATGTATACTGGAAAAAGTTTTGTAAACACTCAAGTCCTCAAGACCAATTAAATTAGTAACTGTCAGGTTGGCCGAGTGGTTAAGGTGTTTGACTTAAGATCAAATTTCTGTATAAGGAAGCAAGGGTTCGAATCCCTTACCTGACATAACTATTGCCTTAACATGGCTTGGCCACACTGTATTATTATGATACTCAGTACACAAACCATAGATATAGTGTATTGTTTAAGGCCACTCTCTTTCTGAACATAGTCAGAGACTGTTGATGGTTAACAATTGTATTAATAGTGGGACATGGGGATAGCAATTAAGAAAAAACAGCCAATACCCATACAATATTTTTATTCATTTTAGTTTTTTTTTACAATAGTTACACACTGAATACAACTTTTTATCTCTTTACCATTGTTTGATATAGATTTTAAACACAACGCTTGTTGTAGATCCTTTTACAACTTTCTCCAGGTACTCTTGTTCTTAAAAACTGGGGAAGCCGCAATGGTTTTATAGACATTAAACCCTCATTCTCTTCTTTTTCATCATCATCATCATCATTATTATAAATATTATCTTTATAATTATTATAGTCATTGTCACCATCATTATCATCATCATCATCATCCTCAACATCACTAGAACTATCCAATTCCATTTTTTCCTTTTCAAAAGGGATCTCTTGAAGAGTCTGTGTTGCTTTTGATAGTGTTACGGGTTTATTGAACGTTGACAACTGTCCTAACATGACTTTTTGAGGAGATAAATGTTTTTTCATAAGGAAGTCACTATGTTGAGTAACACTATGTTTTTGTCGGACTTGCTTTTTCTTGTTCTTTTGATCATGTTTTGTTAACACTAACGGTGTTTCATTTGGTATACCACATTGATGAGTACCCACACTTAAGACCTCACCATGTTTACTTTTTAGATGACCTAGACATTTTGTTGTTCTTTGTTTTGAGCACTGCCAAAATATGATGCCATTCGCATTTTCTCGCTTATAGTTATAAGAGTACCCATGATACAGGGCACGTGGTTTACCTTTATTGGTTATAGTATATTCCATAGTAGTCACTGACTTGTATAGTCGATCCGCCTACTACAAAGGTCTGAACACTTGTGGTGAAAGAATGATGTTGTGTTGACGTTTCATGCAGGATAATGTTGGTGGCATATGTGGGTGGCTTATGTTGATGACATGTGTTGTTGGCTGATTTTGGTGACTTATGTTGATGGTTTATGGTGGTGGCTTATGTTGATGGCTTATGTTGGTGGCTTATGTTGATGACATATGTTGGTGACTTATGTTGATAGCTTATGTTGGTGGCTAATGTTGATGACATATGTTGTTGGCTTATGGTGGTGGCTTATGTTGATGGTATATGTTGCTGGCCTATGTTGATGGTTTATGTTAATGGCTTAGGTTAATATCTTAGGTTGATGGCATAAGTTGATGGCTTATGTTGGTGGCTTATGGTGGTGGCTTATGCTGGTGGCTTATGCTAGTGGCTTATGGTGGTGGTTTATGGTGGTGGCTTATGTTGATGACATATGTTGGTGGCTTATGTTGGTGGCTTATGTTGGTGGCTTATGGTGGTGGCTTATGGTGGTGGGTTATGGTGGTGGATTATGGTGGCTTATAGTGGTGGCTTATGGTGGTGGTTTATGGTGGTGGCTTATGTTGATGACATATGTTGGTGGCTTATGGTGGCTTATGGTGGTGATTTATAGTGGTGGCCTATGTTGGTGGCTTATTTTTGGTGGTTTACGTTAATACCTTATTTGTAATGGCTTATTTGACAAGTTATTGTTGTCAATGTATTTAGAGGATTTTTCTCTTGGTTTTGGAAAGTATCTCAACTCTTTTTTATGGTAGCATAATGCTTACCGCCATGTTTGTAAGCAACAACAACACACTAAAATTCCAAGAATCCAAAGTACTCTAAGGTTAATGATTGTCTCTCAACTCCATTCAACGTCTAGTCAAAAAACATTATATATTTTTCACATTTTACAAAAAAGGTAAATTGGGAAAGTAAGCTATATGTTTAAACTAAAAATCATATCAAATCATATGCTAACTCCAACACCTACGTCTACCCCAATCTCAGTCAAAAAAATATAATATTCTTCAAATTTTTCCAAAACACTATTTGGAAAGTAGGCCATATTTTGAAAACTAATCATCCTATAAAGTCATATATATATATACTGAAACCAATGGCTTTTATATCCTTAATCTTAAGAACAAAATATGGAATTTTTGACATTTTTTCCAAAAATGTTCATTTTAAAACGGGGCTATATTTTGGAAACTAGGAATTTTACAAGAAAGTTTGTTTAACGTAAATGGCAGGTATTTACCCCCACTACCCGCAAACCAAGTCCCAGGTCTCTGGGGAAAAATCCAAAAAAAGTTCAATTTGGAAAGTAGGCAATATTTTGAAAACTAATCATCCTAAAAAGTCATATATAGACTCAAACCAATGGCTTTTATGTCCTTAATTGGTAGAACAAAACTTAACATTTTTTCAGTTTTTCCAAAAAAGTCCAATTTTCAAAAATTGTCTATATTTTGGGAACTAAGAATTTTACAAAAAAGTTTGTTTAACGAAAATGAAAGGTCTTTACCCCCCTCTACCCAAAACATAAATTTCAGGTCCCTAGGACAAAAACTGTGCAGTATATATATATTTTTTTTGGGGAGGGGGTCTATATTCACTTTACCTCCCCACTTCACAAGATGGCGGCCATAGCTTAACTTAACCTAGCCTAACCTAACCTGACCTACGAGGTGTGATCAAAAAGTTCCAAAAATGTGGCTGCAACTTAACCAAACCTAGCCTATCCTAACCTAACCTCCCTGTTGACTAGCCCCCTTTGGACGGGTCCTTTTTGAAGGGAGTCATTTTTTTTACGTGTCCCGGAGGACGGGTCCTTGTTGACGGGTCCCAGTGGCGGGTCCCCTTTGACATAATTTGGATAATGATTGTCTCTCAACTCCATTCAACGTCTATGGACTGGCCTTGCATTTTATCCAAATTATGTCAAAGGGGACCCGCCACTGGGACCCGTCAACAAGAACCCGTCCTCCGGGACACGTAAAAAAATGACTCCCTTCAAAAAGGACCCGTCCAAAGGGGGCTAGTCAACAGGGAGGTTAGGTTAGGCTAGGCTAGGTTTGGTTAAGTTGCAGCCACATTTTTGGAACTTTTTGATCACACCTCGTAGGTCAGGTTAGGTTAGGCTAGGTTATGTTAAGCTATGGCCGCCATCTTGTGAAGTGGGGAGGTAAAGTGAATATAGACCCCCTCCCCCAAAAAAAAATATATATACTGCACAGTTTTTGTCCTAGGGACCTGAAATTTATGTTTTGGGTAGAGGGGGGTAAAGACCTTTCATTTTCGTTAAACAAACTTTTTTGTAAAATTCTTAGTTCCCAAAATATAGACAATTTTTGAAAATTGGACTTTTTTGGAAAAACTGAAAAAATGTTAAGTTTTGTTCTACCAATTAAGGACATAAAAGCCATTGGTTTGAGTCTATATATGACTTTTTAGGATGATTAGTTTTCAAAATATTGCCTACTTTCCAAATTGAACTTTTTTTGGATTTTTCCCCAGAGACCTGGGACTTGGTTTGCGGGTAGTGGGGGTAAATACCTGCCATTTACGTTAAACAAACTTTCTTGTAAAATTCCTAGTTTCCAAAATATAGCCCCGTTTTAAAATGAACATTTTTGGAAAAAATGTCAAAAATTCCATATTTTGTTCTTAAGATTAAGGATATAAAAGCCATTGGTTTCAGTATATATATATATGACTTTATAGGATGATTAGTTTTCAAAATATGGCCTACTTTCCAAATACTGTTTTGGAAAAATTTGAAGAATATTATATTTTTTTGACTGAGATTGGGGTAGACGTAGGTGTTGGAGTTAGCATATGATTTGATATGATTTTTAGTTTAAACATATAGCTTACTTTCCCAATTTACCTTTTTTGTAAAATGTGAAAAATATATAATGTTTTTTGACTAGACGTTGAATGGAGTTGAGAGACAATCATTAACCTTAGAGTACTTTGGATTCTTGGAATTTTAGTGTGTTGTTGTTGCTTACAAACATGGCGGTAAGCATTATGCTACCATAAAAAAGAGTTGAGATACTTTCCAAAACCAAGAGAAAAATCCTCTAAATACATTGACAACAATAACTTGTCAAATAAGCCATTACAAATAAGGTATTAACGTAAACCACCAAAAATAAGCCACCAACATAGGCCACCACTATAAATCACCACCATAAGCCACCATAAGCCACCAACATATGTCATCAACATAAGCCACCACCATAAACCACCACCATAAGCCACCACTATAAGCCACCATAATCCACCACCATAACCCACCACCATAAGCCACCACCATAAGCCACCAACATAAGCCACCAACATAAGCCACCAACATATGTCATCAACATAAGCCACCACCATAAACCACCACCATAAGCCACTAGCATAAGCCACCAGCATAAGCCACCACCATAAGCCACCAACATAAGCCATCAACTTATGCCATCAACCTAAGATATTAACCTAAGCCATTAACATAAACCATCAACATAGGCCAGCAACATATACCATCAACATAAGCCACCACCATAAGCCAACAACATATGTCATCAACATTAGCCACCAACATAAGCTATCAACATAAGTCACCAACATATGTCATCAACATAAGCCACCAACATAAGCCATCAACATAAGCCACCACCATAAACCATCAACATAAGTCACCAAAATCAGCCAACAACACATGTCATCAACATAAGCCACCCACATATGCCACCAACATTATCCTGCATGAAACGTCAACACAACATCATTCTTTCACCACAAGTGTTCAGACCTTTGTAGTAGGCGGATCGACTATACAAGTCAGTGACTACTATGGAATATACTATAACCAATAAAGGTAAACCACGTGCCCTGTATCATGGGTACTCTTATAACTATAAGCGAGAAAATGCGAATGGCATCATATTTTGGCAGTGCTCAAAACAAAGAACAACAAAATGTCTAGGTCATCTAAAAAGTAAACATGGTGAGGTCTTAAGTGTGGGTACTCATCAATGTGGTATACCAAATGAAACACCGTTAGTGTTAACAAAACATGATCAAAAGAACAAGAAAAAGCAAGTCCGACAAAAACATAGTGTTACTCAACATAGTGACTTCCTTATGAAAAAACATTTATCTCCTCAAAAAGTCATGTTAGGACAGTTGTCAACGTTCAATAAACCCGTAACACTATCAAAAGCAACACAGACTCTTCAAGAGATCCCTTTTGAAAAGGAAAAAATGGAATTGGATAGTTCTAGTGATGTTGAGGATGATGATGATGATGATAATGATGGTGACAATGACTATAATAATTATAAAGATAATATTTATAATAATGATGATGATGATGATGAAAAAGAAGAGAATGAGGGTTTAATGTCTATAAAACCATTGCGGCTTCCCCAGTTTTTAAGAACAAGAGTACCTGGAGAAAGTTGTAAAAGGATCTACAACAAGCGTTGTGTTTAAAATCTATATCAAACAATGGTAAAGAGATAAAAAGTTGTATTCAGTGTGTAACTATTGTAAAAAAAAACTAAAATGAATAAAAATATTGTATGGGTATTGGCTGTTTTTTCTTAATTGCTATCCCCATGTCCCACTATTAATACAATTGTTAACCATCAACAGTCTCTGACTATGTTCAGAAAGAGAGTGGCCTTAAACAATACACTATATCTATGGTTTGTGTACTGAGTATCATAATAATACAGTGTGGCCAAGCCATGTTAAGGCAATAGTTATGTCAGGTAAGGGATTCGAACCCTTGCTTCCTTATACAGAAATTTGATCTTAAGTCAAACACCTTAACCACTCGGCCAACCTGACAGTTACTAATTTAATTGGTCTTGAGGACTTGAGTGTTTACAAAACTTTTTCCAGTATACATTGACTAAACCACTTGTTTGTTTTGAAATATAGATTTTGTTTTGTTTTACCATAACATTGCAGTTATGAGTCTTGTGAACTGGGTGTTCAATATAGGGTTAAAGGCATTTTAAAATCATTTTAGAAAAGCTCTTAGGTATCGTGTCATGGGTTTTAGTAATGCATTACTGTTCGTTGACTAACATTTACCGTTACACAACATTATTTTGGTGAACGTACATGTTGTTGTTTGAGTCTTTAGTCCTTTGACTGGTTTGATGCAGATCTCCATGCCTCCCTGCCCCGAGCGAAACGTCTCATCTCTATATAGCTACCACACCCTTCATTCAAGGCTATCCGTTTAACATATTATAACCTTTGATCTCCCCTACAAGCTCTTGGGTTCAATTCCTAGATTTAACACAAACTTTTAAAAGTGGTATGACAACTTAAACTAGTCTACTCAGTCTCGGGTGGTCCAAATAAGTAGAAAGGGTTTGATTCACACCTCAACCATAGAGCACCATGTTCTTTTTTTTTTTTTTAAATAATGATAGCCATTTGTTCAATTTCACATTTCACACATTGCAATTTGTCAATTTTCCATTTGCATTTTTTTAAATGACAGTTTGATGTTTTTCAATTTCATGATATGGAAACATGGATTTTTCCATTTTCATATTTACACATTTGTCAATTTCCCATTTGCATATATTTTCTTAAATGTCCGTTTAAGGTTTTTAAATTTTGTCTATATGGAAACATGGATTTTCCATTTTGCTGTTTACAAATTTTTTATATATTTATTTTGTGTATGTTGAAAAAAATCGATATTTCCAAAACAAGATTTTTATTTTTCATTTTATGATTTTGTAAATGATCTTAATGTGAGTGCTTGACCATGGATTTTCCATTTTGCTGTTTACAAATTTTTTATATATTTATTTTGTGTATGTTGAAAAACGATATTTCCAAAACAAGATTTTTTATTTTTCATTTTATGATTTTGTAAATGATCTTAATGTGAGTGCTTGACCATGGCAATAATACAGTCTATCTATGTGTTAGCGAAACCATAGAGTCTTATTACTACTGCAAGTAAGAATGTTTTACAAAATAACGACTATCTACCACTGCATTTAAAAAACAAAACTATTGGGGAAAAAAAACTAAAATACTATTTACCATTCATTCATATATAAGTGTTAATTCTCCCTCTCCCCACCCTACCTCATCGTATTTTCTCTGGTCAAATTATCAATGCTACCCATACATACACTAGCTTTCTATATCTTTCTCTATATATATGTTTTCTCTGCTCCACAAGATACAAATTATGGTTGCTGGATTGTATCCTGCACTGTTTATGCGACATACCATTGCCAGTTCATAAAACCGTTAGGTAGTTCTCTACACATAGCGATTTTACCACTGCTCTACCTACGCCTTTTGCTTGTTTGGCTTTCTTACAGGCTAGTATGCGATAGGCAGCATTAACTGAATATCAAACCCAGTCCACCTTTGTATTTGCAATCTAAGTAATAATTTGAAAAGAGACAAGTGTAATCAGTTTTAAACATTATCTCTGCTTTTTTGTTTGTTTGTTTGTTTGTTTGTTTATGACATGTATATTAACCTAAAATCAAACCCTAGTCTACCTTAGTGAAAGGCTAACAGTTTAACCACTGCGTCACCATACCCTTCTTTCTTAGTTTGATTCATTCTAGGCCTTAGAGCTAGAAATCGAGTTACGATCTCCAGTGCAAGAGGCACATGTGCTCACCACTATAGCATGTAATGGTTAGCTGGTAACATTAGACAAACGAAAATGATTGTATTTCTGTTAGCCAAGCATTTCTGTCATTTGCCTACTGTGTGAGCACTGCCAGCAAGACAGTTTAGTTTAGAACAAGCGTGTGTGTGTGTGTATAGATTATTAGCCTCAAGTATTTAAAGCTTGTTGTGTGTAGCGACCATCTTGCTCAGTAACCACTGAGTAAGTTTTAACAGTTAACTCATAAAAACAGCATAGGATAGTTGTGTGTGTGTGGTTCATGTACTTGGGAATATGCATTAGCACCATGCGCTAGCTTTACCTTACCCTCTAGAGGTAGAGCGTTATCCCTTCCTTTGGACATTGCCAATGACTGCATTCCCCCACAAGTTTTACACTTAAGCCCTTGGCTTGTTCTTGATTAGGTTTGGTTTGCTTTAGGCTTGGTTTGGTTCGGTTGGGTTTGATTCGACTTGGTTCAGTTTAGTTTAATGTAGTCACCATTTTTTTATTTTTAGCTACACTCTTTAACCAATTAATTAATGATAGTCTACTCTTAATTCTTGAATCGATAAATTGAATTTTGTGTGCACCGTTTGTCAATCCATGCCTACAACCTATACTCCCTATGTACTACAGTCAGATCTGGAAACAAGTTCCAATGGTCAAAGACGTGTCAGTCACCATACATGTAGCCTACAATAATTCTTTCTTTACCTAGCTAGGTTTCGTCACTCACAGTAAACATCTTACATTATGGGTTTGCAATATATTAAGAAAAGCAAAAGTCCGTGATCTTGTTGTTTTGGGTCTTTTTTGGGGAAATTCATAAGCCATAAAAAGAATGACATCATGTCAAGTTCTGAGTAAATCTTGTATGTCAAAATCCCATTATCGGTTTATAAAATCTCAAGGCCATGCCCTAGCAGTTTTGGATTATTTAAATCAATAAGTCCACCATAGGAAACATCGCAAAAATAAATACCCTTAAAACAAGTCGTCCCATGACCCTCTCCGAACAATGCTTCGCAAAATATAAATTCATCCATTGAACATGATCGGCGACATCATCCTAGCTTCCCCCTCCCACCATGGTTGCCATATCGTTTGACCTTCAAGTGTCCTCAGCATCTCTGTGCTTTTTTTCATTGCCCTGTTGTCAAGTCAATGCATTCCAATAAGATCAAATAACATTCACATCCTGTCAGTCTGCCCCAGCAAGTTTGTTTTCTATACTCACTTCAAGCAACATATAACCAAGTTCTGTTTGTTCTATCTAAAGCCAACTTCATCGGATCAAGGAATTATCATTTGTCATGTCACTCATAATCGTTTACACGTTAAAGACCCCCTTCAGGGGGTTTAGGAATTCCATCATAGGAAAAATCAGAAAACGAACCCTCGACCCGCCGTCCCATCGAAATAGCGAATACTGTATTAGTATATCACCACCGTGGCCAGTAATAGCTTCGTTGAAACACGTGTTCAGTGGTGTCGTCTCTTTCTATCTACAACCACTCGTCATGAACATTTTAGACAGATTTAAGAAAAGGTTTTAAAAACTGAAATGTTTTCAACATAAGTGTCGTTAGGCCCTTTCGCATTTTTTAAAACATAAATACTATATTCGAAAGGGGGAGGAAAGGGGCGTCACCCCGAGTCCTACGACCCCTCGTATACGTCTCCGGCATTATTGATTTGCGAAATATAACAGAAAGTCTAAAATCACGGTTTTACAACAAAAAATTCTGTTTCCCTCATTCTCAAAAACTTTAACCTATTACCAAAATAAAGAGGGTTTCGAGACAAGCCATTTGACACGTCATAGGACCAAATCCGACCATGCATTCGTGAGATATCAGAAAAAGTCTAAAATCATGATTTTACCCCAAAACGCCTGTTTCCCTCATTCTGAAAACTTTAACCTATTAATAACATATATAGGGCTTTGAGACAAGCGATTTGACACGTCACACGTCCAAATCCGACCTTGCGTTCGAGAGATATCGGCAAACGTCGTAGGAAAGTAGGCGACTATCTGGTTCTCTCCTCACCACCAAAACCCTTCTTATCAATCATTTTTTCAAAGAGCTCGCCCTCCTACAAAAATCCCAAGTGCGCATGCGTACAAAACAAAAACAAAAATGTTCATCCATAGCGGCATCTCGTAAAACGCATGCGCGATATGAGCAACCACGTTTAAGTTCATTTTAGCAGCGCACATTATACATGTCGCATTTGAAAAGAGACTTTCACTAAAAACATTACAATTTCACCCCCTAGTAGGGGTAGGTTTTATTTTGGGGATGAAATGAGTAGTCCATTGGAAAGAGGGCGTCAGCCCGAGTCCAACGATATATTGCATGTCAAAATCGGACCATGGGGTCGCGAAATATCAAGTATTATATATCTGAGATTGTGACGTCAGAGAAGTTATTAGTGGGGGGGGTTAGAAACCGCCTCACCCCACTACTGTTATGTATTTACATTATTTATGACGTATTTAGTATCAGTAGTGTCCAATGACCACAGAACTGTGCCTATATGTCATATTTGTTTACCCCCTGGAGAATGAGAGACCTATGAAGTAGGATGTTTCTTATCGCATCCTCAGCTGGAAGCGGAGATGATTATTTGTGTTTTAATCTTGTGCTTGTAAAGACGGGTTTGTTGAGCTATCTTCATCTTTTGCCACTGGATTGAACAGAACAAGGTATGCTCTTTCTTTATTGAATTTGCAAAATCGTATACAAATTGCTGTGCTTATGTGATAAACGTTTGAAAATAGTGACTTTTAAAATATATTTTATCCTTCTTCCATGGGTTTTTAGACCCGGAAATTTGCAATTGTCAACCATTGTTGAAATTCTTTTCATTAGACTATAACCTATACCCTCTTCTATTGTCTGTATAAAAACTACTTGCTACTTTTTGCAACTTTGTCTTTTTTCTCTCCTTTTAGTGCTGCCGGAAGGAATTTCGATGTTTGGCGCCATGCAAGTGGGAAAGTGGAAGAAAGTGATGTCTTACTAAACTATTTGATAGAAAATACTAATCTGAAAACCCTTGGACAGTCTGTTAAAGATATTGTTAGAAAAAACGTATTAATTTTTCTGCGCAATTAAGAAAAAAAGTGAGTTGCAAGTCACAGGACATTAAGCAAGTTTCAGTAGGAAAATAAAAATTGGCTGGAAGGGAACATTGCATGGCGCTCATATAATAAAATCGTCCCTTGTCCCCGTAGGTCAACTTTCAGAAGAGGTCCAAGAGGCCTTAATAAATTCAGCAAATTCTTCCGTCTGTGGAATACGAGAAAATGTTAAAGGAGCAAACAATGGAAGATATGCTGAATATGCTCTAGGTGTCATCTGATCCCCTAATAAGTAGCCTGAGAAGAAAGCCACAAAAGGCAAACGACCCAATTCCTTCTGAGGTTCTAAGTTTACTAAAAGAACCGGCATCAGAACCAGTATAGAGAAATGGACTAGTATGGATTAAAGAATAATATAAAAACACTTTATTTATTACGTAGTGCAATATTTGTATACATTATTACTTTTTTGTCGTCCTCTTTAATCGAATAGATGGGTGGTACTTTAGTTGAATTCTGTACACCCCTGAAAGATCATATATTGTGTTAATTAATTCCTTCCTTTCTTAAGTGCTTCATTGCACCACAAGTTTAGCTGTGATAAGAGCCAGATGGAAGGAACGGCATGTGTTTCGCCTGACTCATGAAATCGCATTTCAGTGACAAGTTAATTTACTACTGTGTTGACCAGAGATATAGAGTTGTGAGGACAAGGGAGATTAAATATGTTTTGTGTATTCATGCACAGTATTTAATTATGGTTACTAAAAGAGTTCAATTGTTATTACTGTACCTGCACATCAAATACTATTTTGTAATGTAGTGCACTCTCAAATGAAAATTAGTCTATTGTGGTATAATATCTGTAATAGTTCAATTAAAATATCTATGGTTTGTATGAAGCTAGGAGTCCAACATAGCATACAAATTGTTGCTGATTTATTTTAATTTGGAGTATTTTTCAAAAACCTGTAGTCACACTCAGCAGCATTAAGGAAAGCCTTCATCCAGTTCAACATTATTAATATTATTGCTATTATTAAGACAAGTTTAACCTCAATTCTTATAAATAAGATTAAGGAAAATGTTTAACATACTTTTGAACAGTTATTTTAAGGTTTATAGACCTCTTCCATATGCAAAGGAATTTTGCGCGGCCTGATAGGCTAAAAGGACCACTGTGGCACGTGATGCTTGGGGAGTGATAGTAATATTCAAGTCATACACACATCGAGTATTCAAAATCACGATCTTTAACTCGCCTTAAAATCTGTTTAATTAATGTCGTGGCACGTAGAGGATAATGTAGAATTCATCACAGCAGACAAGTCTCGTTGATGGAATTTCCAACTGCAAATGAGACCACCCAGGCTATCTCAATGATATCTCAAAATGTAATGACTGGAATGTTAAAATCTGTACTGTGTGCCAGTCAGGCAAGTATCCAGGATTATTTTTCATAGGGATTCCAAAAATGCAGCATGCTTAAATTTACAGAATTTTGACCCCAAAGTGATGGTCTAAATCTCTCTAATATTATCTTAAATACATATATTAATAAAATTAATACTCAGAAATGATGTTCTTGTTTATTCATTTAGGGACTTTGCTACATCGTGATCAAGTAACCTCGTGTACTTGGGCGTATGTGAAATTCGTCTGATAACCTGTGTTATTGTGATGGCTGCATTAGTGTGTACAGAGGTGTGCAAATTATTAGACTTAAATATATAATGTAAATCAGTTACACATTTTTATTCAAATTCATTTTATTTTTATAACCCTACTTAGTGACGGTTTCTCCCCTACTGACTTATAACTTTTCCCATAAGATATTGCGTCTGGAAATTTTCAAAATTGGAAATTCCGAGGGATACCTGAGCTGGGTTCGTTGTTTCTTTTTTAATTTACTTAAGAATGTACCATTCAAAGATTTATCGCATGGATTTTAGTGCCGGGAGTGTCCGAGGACATGTTCGGCTCGCCAGAGGTTGTAGCTGCTTCAAGCGGACACCACTAGGGTGAGCTACAAGTTCCGTTCAATTTGAAGTACCGGTAGTTCCAACTTCCACTACCAGATCTCAATGATACCTAGTAGTGAACGTTGGAACTTTGATAGAGCGTTACAACGAAATCTAACCTAGAAATTTAGCTCCACACAAGTTTAGTCTGTGGAAGGATCTTTTACATGCCATAAATATATGACATGGGACCGCCGGCTTTACTTCCCCTCCGAAGGAAGGTATACTGAAGGATTTTAACACTCTTAAAAATCCGACGACTTCGGCCGGGTTTGAATCCGCTATCTTTGGCAAAGCAGTTCAGCATGCTACCAACTACGCCACCGAAGCTGGCGATGATTGTTGTAGATGTATGTTCGTACTGACATTAAATCGGCAAACTCTCTTTTCTTGCAAGATAGAGAACACAAATTACATGTGTAGATTGTGTATTTGTATATAAATGTGTAACTAAGATTTTTTTAGAGCATTACTATTGACGAACTACTTTGAATACTCGCAAGTACAATAGTTTTTCTGGATGAAAAAATTAGAAATTGACAAAATATAGAAAAATAACATATATTTGTCTTTTCAACTTTGCCATATTACCCTTTATTTTTCAAGCACTTTTTGAAATGCTCAAGTACAAACAGAGTTTTATATACAGGGTCATCGAAAAGGTGGCCTTAATTTTGATTTGTAATAGCTCAGGCTGTAATAAAGATAATTTAATTATTTTTAAACCAAAAGATAGAGAAAATCATCAAGTTTTGTTTACCTATTTAGTAAGTTTCAATGTGAGCTCCGTCTGGGGCACGACACACATCCAAGCGATAGTCCACCTCCGTCCAGGTCCGCCAAATCATGTCAGGAGTCACAGTTGGTGTTGCATCGGTGATTCGGGCCACAGGCAGAGCTCACATTGAAACTACTAAATAGGTAAACAAATCTTTATAATTTTCTGTATCTTTTGGTGTAAAAATAATTAAATTATCTTTATTACAGCCTGAGCTATTACAAATCAAAATTAAGGCAATCTTTCTCGATGACCCCTTTTTTTTAGCCTATTTTCATTTTTGAAATAAAAGAAAAAGGCTTATGAGATCACCTTTTGTCCGTATGTCTGTCTGTGTGTGCGTGTGTGTGTGATGGATTTTGAGTGCCCCCCCCCCCCTAATACATGGCGGCCAAGCGAAGTTGCGACTTTTAAATAGACGTTTCTCGTCATTCAACAAACCAAACGCAATAAAATTTGGTACAGTATATGTTTATACACATTGTAACGCACCGACATCTAACTTTGTTCAATTGTTTACATAACCTCAAGATGGCGGCTGTGCGAAATATTTCACCGGCATTTTATATTTCTTAAACTATTACAGATATCACCATGAAATTTTGTACGGAGATAAAGGGCACTACTGGAAGTTCATCTATGGGTCTTTCAAAAACCGGTTAACTACAAAACGAACATGGCGGCCAAGCGAAGTTGAAAGTTTTAAATAGACTTTTCTCGCGATTTAATATTCCAAACGCAATGAAACTTCGTGCAGCAAATGTTTATACACATTGTAATGCACTGGTATCTAATTTAGTTCAATTGTTTATATAACCTCAATATGGCGGCTGAGCGAAATTTTAAAATCCCGCTTGTATTTCTTGTCTCCTAATCACGCGATTGAAGTTTGAATAAAATACCTACACAATAATCTTCATGTAATAGTAGATAAATCTAAGGCCTATAATATAAAAATCCAACATGGTGACCATCCAGAATATTTAGACGGTTCTCAATATCTACGAATCTATTACATCAATCAATCTGACAATTTGTATGTTGATAGAGGCAATTAATATTAGTAGGATATATGAATATAGGCTGTATAGTTCTTCACGGAACTACTTGTTGTTATTATGGCCGCTACTTTGACTCAGGGAAGTTTCTGATTTATCCTGGAAAAATCAGGGAATTGGTTTTGGTAGACATCCTGATAAATATTCTGGTGACGATACACCATGGACTACACTTCTGAATTTCATCACCTGGGAATGAGAATGTGTTTCAGTACGGTACCGTAATATACAGTAAACCTATTGCAACACAAGTCTGTGCTACTTGCTGGTCTCCCACACGGCTGTCGACTTGACAGCTTCTTTTTTTTAAAACTCGAGAACCTGTTCACCTCTCAGTGTTTTGTGTTCGGGATTTCCCGTGTATGAGGGTGGTGAGTAAAGGGGATGGCTGATTACGTGCAACAACAGGGCATCAGCCGTGACTAACATGTCAGTGTCACCCTACTCAAGAACATGTCCCCTTCATAGCTCCTCCCATCGCTGTATTCTAGCAGGATAGCCAAGCGCGTTCAGACACGCGCTACGACTGCGATGGGGGAGCTACAGACTGGAGATCTGAGGGGCATTGACAGAGATCTCAGATTTTGCCGTAGTCACTCCAGTCAATTGCTGGGATGGTCCCGAACCACCTACCTTAGTCCTAAACCTGGTGGCTTCGGTGGAGTAGGTGGTAAGATGCTGAGCATCTATGCCCAAGATCGCGGGTTCAAACCCAATCGAAGTCGTCTGATTTTTAAGAGCGTTAAAAATCCCTCAGTATGTCTTCCATCGGAGGGGACGTAAAACCGGCGGGCCCATTCATGGCATGTAAAAGAACCTTCCACTAACTAAAATTGCGTGTAGCTAAATTTATAGGTTAGATTTGATTAACGCTCTATTGAGTTCCAAAGTTCGTCGCCAGGTGCAAGTTGCGGTGGCATCTAGTAGCCAAGTTCGCATATAGGTGTCGTTGACGGTAGCATTTTGTAAGAAAATTAGTATTTACTTGAAATTGATCGTATGCAGTCCTTACCTGAATCACAGATAACACACACTAATACAGCCATCATAATTAACACCGATTATCGTTCGATTTCCATCTCAGCCAACGTAGAGGTGGTTTTCGCTGCTTCTCCCCCGTATAGACTACTCTAGGTAAATCCTGGGATGGTTCCTATCTTAAGGCCCCGGTCGCCTCCTTCCCAAATTACACAAATACAAACACACTAGTACAGTCATCACAATGACATAGGTTATCACACAAATGCCACACACACCCAAAATACACGGTGCTATATGACCACATGTCGCAGCCCCTACAACCGACCGATTGCATAGAACATCAGTAATTTAAGAGACGTTAATTTTCATATATTAACACGTTACAGTATAATTGATGATACCTTCACTATGAAATTGGAGCAGACGACCTCAATGTTCCACGCCTTAAAATAATACAACCACTACAATAAAAATAGAAACTAGAATATATAACTTTCTGTATCGATTTATTATTACTTCTTCTGCATAAATGCTATATTTTCTGTAGTGATTTACAGGATCTAATTCAACGTAGATAATAAATATATAACCCCATGAAGGGCCTAAGCCTACCAAGCGACCGCTGCTCAGCCATTTGGCTTGCAGATATTGGGGTTACACGAGGTCAGCGTATAGGGTCCCCTCGGCCGATCATCTTGGTTTTCATGAAAGGGGCGCTGCCTCACTGTCAGATAGCTACTCATTTGTCCTCACGAGGCTTAGTACACCCCTTCCAGCCCTATTGTCAGTTTTTAAAATCACTGACGGAGCCAGGAATCGAACCCGGGGCCTCCGAGTCAGAGGCAGGCGCGCTACCCCAACACCACGGGGCCGGCAAGTAATTTAAAATAAGCTGTATTCAGTGGCACAGCTTCTATAATTTGCGAAAAGTAAGCTAAATAATTCAGTGCCAGTAGATAAAGATTATTATGGTAGTTATGTCTCTTTGATCGCTTGAATAGGACACGAGAAAAAACAAAATGCTTTTAAAATTTCTCACTGCCACCATCTTGAATATTTGAAACAATTGAACAAATTAGATATATACAGTATACTGTATACTTTAATTCTAAATGAAGATTCGCTGTGCCATGTTTCACTGGGCTTCGACGATTAGATCACCTGCAAAAATATATATATTTTTTTAAATTCGCGTGGCCGCCATGCTGCTTTGTACTCATTAGGGCTCTTACACACGAGCGGGTTTCTGTCGACTGCTAATATACGCTTCTTTGTCGCCGACCCGACCACTTCTGTACTTCAGTATGGCCACATATTGTGGATAGGCCAGCGTCAAAACGAGGTTCGGTCAGCTTCACCGCGAATGGAGTAATATAATGGCGTTTAATAATGTCGTTCTGCAAGTGGAACTTCGGTCATTCACAGTATGGATTCCGAAGGGGAGTCTGTACTTCTTTGTTCATGCGAAGACGAAAAAAAAAAACGCGAAGAATGTGGATACATCCAATTGTAGAAGTCCGGCAACAGTGTGAGCAGTTTCATCCTTTATATCACGAACTTAGCAATTATCCGGATAAGTTTTTCCAGTTCTTCAGGATATCTAATTTTTTTTCAATGAGCTACTACAGGAAATTAAACCAATTATATCAAGGACAGATATTGTGATGAGGAAGGCCATATAAACAGATGAAAGCCGGCTCCATCATGATTATTGCCAGCGGGAAGTTGCCACGATGTGGCTGACATTGTCGCCGGTGTGAAAAGGAAAGCATTGCAGTCGGGATGTGGTCAGTTGTCGGGATCGGCTGCAGCTAGCGACAGTGGTTTACATGTGGTGGGGAAAGCGTTCGTCTGTATGGGGACGTATTTTTAGCCTACTTTTCACATTTTGCAAAAATGAGGAAAAAGTAGACTTATGAGATCGATCCGGGAAAATGTCTGTCTGTCTGTCTGTCTGTCTGTCTATCTGTCTGTCTGTCTGTCTCTGTGTGTGTGTCCCCCTATCAACTCCCAAACGGCTGCAGCAATCAAAACCAAATTTAATATGAGTAAAGATGTGCACCGGAATATCTCACGTCCATATTTGAAAATGATGTCAGTGCTACCAACTGCTGAAAAAACGCACTAGAAATTTGAGCTCCATGTCGGATATCTTGCAAGGTATGCATGGGAGCTATTCCAAAATTGGCACACATGTAGATACTATTATTTCAGTTTAATTTCCAGGAGGCCAACCATGACAGTGTTGCCAAAATAATGTTAAGCCTTCTGATAGGTCCAATGTTTAAATGCATAACTTCTACACTATCAATTGGATTTCAACCAAATTTTGTATGTAATATCTGTACATAAACAGATATGACTGTGCGTATTCTTAAGAGCCACCAGGGCTGCCAACTGTTAATAATTGCTCTCTCTATTCTTTTATCCAAATACCAATATATCAGAAAGTATGCAAGCTGACAGCTTTAAACTATGCACACGTATAGTACCTGACATTTTAGTTTAATTTTGGAGTAACTTATATACTTCAGTTCTACCAACATAATTCTAAACCTGCTGATAGGGCCAATTTTTAAATACATGTAACTTATATACTATCAGTTGGATTTCAACCAAATTTCGTATGTGCTATGTGTAACATAACAGATATGACTATAAGTATTCTTAAGAGCAATCAGGGCTGCCAACTGTTAATAAATGCTGTCTATATTCTTTAACCTAATATCAATATATCAGGAAGTATGCAAGCCAACAGCCCTATACTTGGCACACGTATAGCACCTGACATTCTAGATAAATTTGGAATAATTAATATAAGTCGGTGCTGCCAACATGATTCTATGCCTGCTGATAGGTCCAATTTTAAAATACATGTAACTTCTATGCTAACAAATGGATTTCGTCCAAAATTGGCACAACAAGATATCATAATATTTCAGATTAGGCTATTTCTGACCAGCACACGCATGACATTGTTGCCAACATGCTTTTACGCGTGCTGATAGATCCAATGTCTAACTGCATGTAACGTCCATTGGACTTCAACCAAATTTTGTATTCTGTACCTTAAGAGATGGAACTAAGAATATATTCAGTCACCAGGGCTACCAACTGTAGTGCTCTATTAGGCTACATTATACCAAGTATATTTTGAACTAATTAGATATTTCGATATTACCAACTTAATTTCGTCATTATTCTAGATAGGTTCATATACTGTAGAATAATCATTGGCATGAAAAGTAGGCTGTATAGTTCTTCACGGAACTTCTTGTTCCCATTGCATTATATGGTAACGGCACGGCGTCAACAAGCGACCACACATGAACCAGTTTTCGCAGTCGACAACAACGACAGAAAAACGCTCGTGTGTAAGGGCCCTTAGGTTCTTGAAAGTCACATTTGCGTACTTACTTAATAGTCCTCTTATCACCATACAAAATTTCAGTTTGATTGTGATAATTTCAGAGATATTGAGAATCAGTGATATATTTCGCAATATTATAATAGTACATTATGCAACGAGCCCATAATGGCAATAATTAAGACACGAGTGTCTTAATTACCTTTATAGGCGAGTAGCATACGACTGTTTATGTTCGACGATAATTATTATAACTATTTTATGTTCGAACATAAATATTCATAACTATCTGTCGAGATTTCACCAGTTTTATGTACTGTACAGAGCGCATGGGACGCACAGAATACCTTGTATTTGACCACGGCCTCCTCGATTACCCCACCATGACACTAGGTCACGCAGTGAAATTTAAATTAGAAGGCCTTGGAACTCAGCATCGGTGCGATGCTAATCTAATCCAATTGGTCAAACAACTGTTTCTTGAGCTCTGATTGGTGGGAGAAACTGTTTCATAATGAAAAATAGTGTTATAATGACCATCATTATGATACAGTATTCTGACATATAATAGTCAGGGTCGAACATAAAATTAAATTTCGGTATCATAAATGTAAATTAAAATTTGAGAGATTTTGGGAGGAAAAGAAGGCCAACAGATCAGCTAATCAGGTTCAACAATGTAAAAAAATAAAAAATATAAAAAATAAGTTAAAATACTTATAAGAATTAACATTATGAAGCCTCCGTGGCTTAGGCGGCAGCACGCCGGCCTCTCATCGCTGGGTCCGTGGTTCAAATCCCGGTCACTCCATGTGAGATCTGTGCTGGACAGAACGGAGGCAGACAGGTTTTTCTCCGGGTACTCCGGTTTTCCCTGTCAAAATTTCAATCCAGCAACACTCTCCACTATCATTTCATTTCATCTGTCATTCATTTAATCATTGCCCCAGAGGAGTGCGTCAGGCCTCGGCAGCCGGCACAGTTCATATCCTCGCCGCTAGATGGGGGCTTCATTCATTCCATTCCTGACCCGGTCGGAGACTGGAATCAGGCTGTGGATTTTCATAAGAATTAACATTATAAAAATTACACTGTAACAATGAATTGGACATTAGCGTAATTCAGTGGTAGACATAATATTTTTTTTATAAATAGGTTACAGATAAAAAGAAAATATTTGGAATTAAAGTTGTGTCCTATAAAGGTTAAATAGTCGCTTAACTCCTATTTAAAATATTATGTCTCCTAAAGTTTCCGAAATGTCACTAGATATACCGACAATGTGGCTAAATTGGTAACACTGATCCAGATCCTTTTGACTGTCGGGCATATTTTAAAACAATTTCTGCTGCCGTATCCAACACATTCATACTGAATACTAGTTGAAAATTAAAAGAGTGAATACAAAACTTACCCTGGTGTCCTTGAAGTATTAATCCAAACCTTGTGAACGTTCAATTTTCGTGGAATTCAGGTCAATGTGGATCCAACTGCTCTTTCGTCAATATGGTACAGTGACCATCGTAAACCGTCTACGTCGTTTGATATATTTTGTTGATGGTCATCACTCCGTTCTGTAAAGATAATAATAATAATAATAATAATAATAATAATAATAATAATAACAGTAAAGATAATAATAGACAGTGAATGAGTTAATGGAAGCCAACATAGACATTAAGAGTACACATAATAGGTATTTATTAAAATCATTCAGTAATCCTTCTTTCGGAGGGGACGGGCCATTGTCATAGATTTGTGGCATGTAAAAGAACCTACCACTATAATTAGTAGTGTGTAGCTAAATGTGTAGGTTATTTGGCTAGAAGTTCAACGTTCGCCGCTAGATGTCAGTGACAGTAGCGTCTGGTAGTCAAAGTTGGAACTACTTGAAATTGAATTTGTTGAGCAGCCTACGGGCGTTCAATTAAAAGTAGCCTACAATGGCCATTGGCTGCAATTCAAATAATAATAATAATAATAATAATAATAATAATAATAATAATAATAATAATAATAATAATAATAATAATAATAATAGGAATTTATTTAGAGGCAAACTTCAAAAAGTGATTTTCAGGGATGAGCAAGGAAGAAAAACAAGAAGTTCCTTGACGAACTAAAGAGCCTACTTTTCTTAAAATTTAACATTCATGCCAATGATGAATCTATATGGATCTATAGAATAATGACGAAATTAAGTTGGTAATAATCGAAATTTCTAATTAGTTTGAAATACTGTATACCTGGCATAATGTAGCCTAATAGAGCACTGCAGTTGGCAGCCCTGGTGACTGAATATATTCTTAGTTCCATCTCCTAGGGTTCAGAATACAAAATTTGGTTGAAGTCCAATGGATAGCATGGACGTTACATGCAGTTAAACAATGGATCTAAAAGCGCGTAAAATCATGTTGGCAACAAAGTCATGCATGTATTGGTCAGAAATAATCTGAAATAATATGATCTATTGTTGTGCCAATTTTGAATAAAATCCATTACTTAGTATAGAAGTTACATGCATTTTAAAATTGGACCTATCAGCAGGCTTAGGATAAAGTTGTCAGCACTGACGTATTTTAGTTATTACAAATTAATCTAGAATGCCAGGTACAATACGTGTGCCAAGTTTAGAGCTATTGGTTTGCATAATTTCTGATATATTGATATTAGGGTAGAAAATAGAGATAGCATTTATTAACAGTTGGCAGCCCTGGTTGCTCTTAGGAATACGCATAGTCATATTTGTTATGGTGCACATAGCACATATGAAATGTGGTTGAAATCCAAATTATACTATAGAAGTTACATGTATTTAAAGTTGGACCTCTCAGTAGGCTTAAAATCATGTTGGAAGCACTGGAGTATATAAGTTATTCCAAATTAATATAGAATGTCAGGTACTATACGTGTGCATAGTTTAAAGCTGTCGGCTTGCGTACTTTCTGAAATATTGGTATTTGGATAAAAAGCAATTGAGAGCATTTATTAACAGTTGGCAGCCCTGGTGGCTCTTAAGAATACGCTCAGTTATATCTGTTGTTGTACACATAGCACGTACGAAATTTGGTTGAATTCCAATTGATAGTGTAGAAGTTATATGCATTTAAAAATTGGACCTATCAGCAGGCTTATAATCATTTTGGCAACCCTTCCATGTAAGGCCTCCTGAAAATTAAACTGAAATATTATTATCTATACGTGTGCCAATTTTGAAATAGCTCCCATTCATACCTTCCAAGATATCCAACATGGAGTTCAAATTTGAATTGCGATTTTTCAGCAGCAACTTTCCGGGTTCAAACCCGTCCGAAGTCGTCAGATTTTTAAGAGCGTTAAAATCCTTCAATATGTCTTCCTTCGGAGGGAAAGTAAAGCCAGCGGTTCCATGTCATAGATTTATGGTATGTAAAAGATCCTTCCACTAACTAAACTTGTGTGAAGCTAAATTTCTTGGTTAGATTTCGTTGTAACGCTCTATCAAAGTTCCAACGTTCACCAGTAGGTATCGATGATATCTGGTAGTGAAAGTTGGAACTACTGTACTTGGAATTGAACGGAAATTGTAGCTCACCCCATGGGTGTCCGCTTGGAACACCTACAGCCTCTGGCAAGACGAACATGTCCTCGTACACTCCCGGCACTAAAAGTCATACTCTAAATAAATAAATCCACCCCGCTGTCACCGGGATTCAAACCCCGGTCGTCCGGGTGAAAGACGAGTAGCCAAGCCACTGCGCCATCGCACTCCCCCCAAGTGTCTACATTCAAATACCTAGGAAAAATTATCCAACTACTTGGCCTGAATCGTATTGCAAACAAAGAGAGAATAAATTGCAAAGAGCCTACAGAATCACATGGAACAGGTACAATACGAAATCCATCGCCCGTAAAGCAAAACTACAACATTGTAACACGGTAATCAAACCAGAGATACTGATCATTGAGGGCAAATCACTAATTAAATATAACTTACACAAGAAAGATAAATATTGAGGAATATATTTGACCCCATTTGCACTGAGGAAATCTGGATGAAAAGGAAAACCCAAGAGCTTTATCAGCATTCTCATAAAATCTCTGACACATTCAGGAAAATACGTTCGAAATTCTCTGGACATATTCTCAGAATGAGTGATCACAGGCTGACGAAAATAATTCTAAATCTTACTCGCTAATTGATGATGATGATGATGATGATGATGATGATAATTGTTGATTTAAGGGGCCTAAAATCTAGATTATCGGCCCCCAATGGATTGGGTGATCGTGAAGATGATAATGAAATGTTAACTATAACTAAAACTAACTACTAACTTATATACTAGAAGAAGAAATGGAAAACAAAAGGTGAATGAGGCAAATAAAGGACAGGAGGAAAAGAAATGCCCTCAACCCTGGAAGAATGCGGATTGAGGGACTTGGAAGGAAGGAGAGCCATGAAAGGCAGATAGGAAAGTGAAAGAGGAGAGGTTCCTCCCCACAGGTAATGGACAAAAGGGACTTGTTTCTTTTTAAACTTAATAGTTTAGGATGGGGGTAAGGTACATTTAAATCAAGCTGGCCAAAATATGACCTGAGGTTTTGGGATGGGAGATGAGGTGGAAGGAATTAGGAGTTAGGAATTGTGGAAGGTTAGGGAGTTGGAAAATGCAGCTGCTTAATGCATATGAGATCTTATATATGCTTATCAAATTGAGCTATTAGGCTCGTAGAAGTTAACTAAAGAACATAGCAAGAGAAAGAAAGAGTCAGCGACAGAGCATGAAGTGCAGAGAGAGGGGGGGGGGGGGGGGGGTTGGAGGTGAGGTCGATCCCGCGGCCCACTGAGCACCATCCCGGAAGGGGCCGGCCGTGGCCGACCCTCCGAGCAGGTACGCAGCTGTACCCCAGATCAAGAGGGGTTGTGAGTGAGTGCCTGAAGTGTGGGAGATATAATTGCAGGTAATTAGCTGTTGGAGGATATGTAGTATGCTTGTGAGGGCAGAGTTATTGAGTTGGTCGGGGCGGCGACAAAGAAGCTTATTTTTGTAGTTGACAGAAAAACGCTCGTGTGAAATGGGCCTTAGTTCAGTGCAGGCAGCTGGAGGTGGCAACTCCCAGCTGCGCGGATATGGACCACACTTCGCTCAAATAGCTAAGTACACAATCCACAATAACCTGACAATTTAATAACAATCACATAATCACACTAAGCAAACAATCTTGAAGTCAATCACCACTATCAGTATTTTAACAAAAAATCACATATTTTGATTAGTTTTGCTAGTTTAATTACTACTGCAAATAAATAAGTGTATATATTGGAAATGAACCACTGATTGGAAAAAGGGAATATCTCTACTTTTTCGGAAAAAATAATTGGAAATAGCCATTTTGTTTCTTAAATGTAGGTGCATCTACTGAGCGGAAAAAAGAAATATATCTGTACTTCCATACCGGTTAAAATCACATGTTTGTTAGGCATTGAGTGGAGTAAGGGAATAACTCAATAAGTAGTTCTCTTTTTCCAGTCATCACTGCGCTAGTGGCCGGCTTTGTAGCCATGTTTGTACGGCTCAGAGTCAAAAGGATACATAAGTGCATCAGAGTTTATTGGAGGGCAAGAAGATGTATTTAAACTTTTGAAGGTCAAACCAATGGACTTATATTTTCCATCCAACAAAGCATATGATGGTTCTGTGGGGATCAATGTAAAAAAGATTAATGATGTCAAGAAAATTATAAAATACATTCCTGGACAGCACAGGGAATTTTACAACAACATTGTATCGTGGAAAATTAAAAACAAGTAGTTCCGTGAAGAACTATACAGCCTATTTTCATATATCCTGCTCATGTTAATTGTCTCTATCATCATACAAAATTTCAGTTTAATTGCTGTAACAGATTCGTAGATATTGAGAACCGTCTAAATATTTCATATGGTCGCCAGGATGGATTTTTATTTTTGTACTATTACGTTAAGATTATTGTGTACGTGTGGTATTCAAACTTCAATCGCATGATTAGAACACAAGAAGTAAAAACGAGATTTTATAAGTACGCACACCAGCCATCTTGTGATTATGCAAACAATTGAAATAAATTAGATGCCAGTGGATCAACATTTGTATAAGCATTTAACGTGCAACGTTTCACGGCACTCGGATAGTTAATTCGCGAGAAACGTCCATTTAAATATTTATACTTCGCGTCGCCGCCATGTTGGATTTGTGCTCACCAGGTTACTGAAAGTCCTATAGGTGAACATATGTTCATAGTCCCTATGAACATAAAAAAAATCAGTTTGGTTGCTGTAAAAGATTCATAGATATTGAGAACCGTCTAAATATTTCGGATGCTCGCCATTTAGGATTGTTATATGTATAGGCCATAGAGTTATGTACCATTCAAGGACAATTATTGCCTAGCTTCATTATTCAAACTTTCACTTCGATCGCATGATTACGACACAAGAATAAAAACTTAATTTTAAAATTTCGCACAGCCGCCATCTTGAGGTTATGAAAACAATTGAATTAAATTAGATGGCAGTGCATTACAATCTGCAAAATCATTTACTGTACCACATTTCACTGCGCTCAGATAGTTAAATCACGAGAAAAGTCTATTAAAATATTTCAAATTCGCTTGGTCGCCATGTTCGTTTTATACTTTACAGGTTTATGAAATATACATAGGTAAACTTGTATCAATACCCTTTATCACCGTACAAAATTGCATGATGATATCTGTAATAGTTTCGGAGATATAGAATGTCAGTGAAATATTTCGCACAGCCGCCATTTTGAGGTTATGTAAACAATTGAACTAAATTAGACTCCAGTGCATTACAATGTGTATAAACATTTGCTGTACCAAATTTCATTACGTTTGGGTAGTTAAATCGCGAGAAATGTCTATTTAAAAGTCTCAATTTCGCTTGACCGCCATGATGGATTTGTAGTCACCAGGATTTTGAAAGTCTCATAGGTGAAATTCTAGTAGTGCCCTTTATCACCGTACACAATTTCAGGGCGATATCGATAATAGTTTCGGAGATATTGAATGCTAGTGAAATATTTCGCACAGCCGCCATGTTAGATTGGTGAGACGTAACAAAATTTGAAGGATACGGTCGAGGTTGCCGGGAATAGTGCTATGAACTTGCCGAGTTTCATTGAAATCGCTCCAGCCGGTTAGATTTTATTAGGGACACACACACACACACCTCACACACACACACACACACACACACACACACGCACACACACACGGACAAAAGGTGATCTCATAAGCCTATTTTTTCGAAATTGAAAATAGGCTAATGAGATGGTGTGTGTCTGTCTTTCTATCTGTCTGTCTGTCTGTCTGTCTGTGTGTTACTCAATAACGCAAGAACCACTGGTCCAATATAAATGAAATTTTGCATGGATGTAGCTGATTTACGATATTTACATATAGGATACTTTTAATTTCGATATCTTGCACTATTAAAAAATGGCGACCATTTAAGTGACGTCACTACACCCTTTGGTTTCAAAATTTCATATTTCCGTAGCAAATAAAAAGAGAACGCTAAGAAATAGCAAACTTCTGATGGCACATACGAGCTTCAAAATTTAATTTCCTAACCGAAAGGTCCTTATCACGTTTCGTGTATCTCCAACGGATAGCGAGTAAAACCCACATATGTGACGTCACTACACCCTTTGGTTTCAAAATTTCATATTTCCATTTCAAATAAAAAGAGAACGCTGAGTAATAGTAAACTTTTGATGCATACACGAGCTTTAGCATTTAATTTTCTATCCAAAAGGTTCTTATCACAATTCGTGTATCTCCAACGGTTAGTGAATAAAACCTAAATTTGTGCAATAAACACGGTCAACACCGAGCGGTGCAGTCTATCTCTACATACATAACAAGTAGTTTCGTGAAGAACTATACAGCCTATTTTCATATATCCTGCTCATGTTAATTGCCTTTATCAACATACAAAATTTCAGTTTAATTGCTGTAACAGATTCGTAGATATTGAGAACCGTCTAAATATTTCATATGGCCGCCAGGTTGGATTTTTATTTTTGTACTATTACATTAAGATTACTGTGTACGTGTAGTATTCAAACTTCAATCGCATGATTAGAACACAAGAAGTAAAAACGAGATTTTAAAATTACGCACAGCAGCCATCTTGTGATTATGCAAACAGTTGAAATAAATTAGATGCCAGTGGATCAACATTTGTATACGCATTTAATGTGCAACGTTTCACGGCACTCGGATAGTTAATTCGCGAGAAACGTCCATTTAAATATTTATACTTCGCGTCGCCGCCATGTTGGATTTGTGCTTACCAGGTTAATGAAAGTCCTATAGGTGAACATATGTTCATAGTCTCTATGAACATAAAAAAAAATCAGTTTGGTTGCTGTAAAAGATTCATAGATATTGAGAACCGTCTAAATATTTCGGATGCTCGCCATTTAGGATTGTTATATGTATAGGCCATATAGTTATGTACCATTAAAGGACAATTATTGCCTAGCTTCATTATTCAAACTTTCACTTCGATCGCATGATTACGACACAAGAAATAAAAACTTAATTTTAAAATTTCGCACAGCCGCCATCTTGAGGTTATGTAAACAATTGAATGAAATTAGATGGCAGTGCATTACAATCTGCAAAATCATTTACTGTACCACATTTCACTGCACTCAGAGAGTTAAATCACGAGAAAAGTATATTAAAATATTTCAAATTCGCTTGGTCGCCATGTTCGTTTTGTACTTTACAGGTTTATGAAATATACATAAGTAAACTTGTATCAGTACCCTTTATCACCGTACAAAATTGCAGGGTGATATCTGTAATAGTTTCGGAGATATAGAATGTCAGTGAAATATTTCGCACAGCCGCCATTTTAAGGTTATATAAACAATTGAACTAAATTAGACTCCAGTGCATTACAATGTTTATAAACATTTGCTGTACCAAGTTTCATTACGTTTGGATAGTTAAATCGCGAGAAAAGTCTATTTAAAAATCTCAACTTCGCTTGACCACCATGTTGGTTTTGTAGTCACCAGGTTTTTGAAAGTCTCATAGGTGAACGTCTAGTAGTGCCCTTTATCACCGTACACATTTTCAGGGCGACATCGGTAATAGTTTCGGAGATATTGAATGCTAGTGAAATATTTCGCACAGCCGCCATGTTGGATTGGTGAGACGTAACAAAATTTGAAGGGCACGGTCGAGGTCGCCGGAAATAGTGCTATGACCCTACCGAGTTTCATTGAAATCGCTCCAGCCGTTTAGATTTTATTAGGGGGAGACACACACACACCTCACACACGCACACACACACGCACACACACACGGACAAAAGGTGATCTCATAAGCCTATTTTTTCAAAATTGAAAATAGGCTAATAATTCACAGATGATTATGTTGAACAATAAAGACTGATGTTAGTTAGGTGTACATTCCATGAAACTTGTAATTTATTTAATGACTAATTTGTGAGTAGTTTATTAATAATTTCAAACCTACAAAGTGTCACAAAGCCATGATTCCATTCAATACGGGAGAAATAATAGATTTAATGATGCAAATTTATATTTATATTTATTTTTGCACCAAGTGATTGGAAAAGGGGCATAACTTTTCAAAAATTAAACCATTCTAGTGGCGTTACGGTAAGATAAAATTAACAAAAAGATGGTATATTGGCTTTCACGGCCGGTGAATTAAAACTCAGCAATTCTTCTAGGTTTGTGCCGTGTCTTGTGTGGGGTTTCGCCTTATTCGATACTCCTGTGGGGGTCCAGGCGGGGACACCAAGAGCCCGCCGATGAGCCAGCTTAGTGTCCTTGGCGAATTGCTAGAAGAATTGCTGATAAAATTAACAGTTTCATACATATAATGATTCCTTATGTATAAAAGAACATTTCTTATGTGAAGTGCTTTTTGGTAAGTATAACAGAAATATTTTTATACAGTTTTTTTTTAATTCCTGAAAACTATGGCTATCATCAGTTATTTCCTTTTTCCAATCAGTGGTTCAAATATCATAACCCGTAGGCTACTCGTAAACATTGCCTAAGTGTAAAGGATCTGATGATGATCGCTTGACGATCGAAATTGGTCATTCAAATATATGTATTGATTCTTTTTTCAGGATTAAGGAATCACCCAATACAATTGGGTACAACCGTGTTGACCGACTGAAAAATATTAAATTTCCATTACTAAGGCAACACTGAAAAATGGCTTCCAATGCGATAATGTTCGACTTTCCATTTAAACCTGCCATCTCGTAGAGAAACGTAACTGATGATTTGAATATAAGTTTGTCTTGTCGTCGTGAAATGTGATAGGAGAGGTCTTTCACGACGCGACATCGTTCTACTCTTGCCCCACATTTTTTCTGGGTTTTTCAAGTCCGGGCGCAGTCCAATTGCCCGAATTAATTACACCGATAAAATCGTACAAACTTTTGACGCCAGTGTGATCTGCCCCTTCGATAATTCACAGTCTGATTGCGCCTGTGGTAGCTCATTAGCAACTTCCCCTCTATTCCCCCACGCTGCAGTCAACACATACAGTACTATACTGTTCACATGTTCCATCCGTTCGTCATGTAGATTGTTGGAGGGGAAGTGACGAAACGAAGAAACGAAGAAAGACGAATGTAATGGGTTTAACGTTACTGTTAACTGTTGTTGTTGTTGTTTTATTTTATTTTAAGTAATAAAGGCTTAGTGTTTATTTCAGTGTTTTGTGCTAGATCCCAATGCATTTTATACAGCCCTGCATGGCAGAGTGTTTTCACGAAATTCTAGAGCCAGTCGGTCATTCTGCAATTACAAATAAGAATATCTTAACTTATGGGTTATCACAATGGTAGTGGTGGGGGACGGAGGGCAGGATGATTTCATCGATTAGGCCTACGTGCCGAATGCGACCGTGTCGGATGCGACCCAGTAAAAAGCATGGCTGTAGCGACCCTGCTAGCAGCTTACAGTGCCCCATGCGACCCATTGTTCGAGACAAGAATTGAAGATCTTATTTCCAAAGTGACGTAAATCCATGAAATGCAAAACTTCAGAATTCGCGTTTTTGTTTCTTCGTACAATTAAATTCAGATATGATTATGAATATAATGTAATTTCATTCATTACTTTATGCACATCATGACAATGGAAATGGTGGTAATCGTCTCCTGTATGTTGGAGTTAGGACGTTTTGGAAATAAATCATATATTGACATACGCTTTGAGTGGCATTTATGAAAATTTAAATGGCTTAAACACAACAAACACAAACTGATGCTCTACATACTCTTCAAAGTTAACCACAGCCTTGATTTATCACGTGATATCACGTGATGTCCAGTGTGACATCGGATTGGTCAACATGAATATAAGACACATTGGAAATAAATATCCGTTGAGTTACATCACTTTGCAAATAAACTTAGTTCTTAGATCTCGGTTAATATGGGATTTACGACGTATAGCGACTTAAAACTTTTGCTATACGTTGAGAGAGCCTATAAACTTGCTTTTGAAAGATAAAAACTGAAAAACCTTCAATTTTGGATTTACGTCACTTTCGAAATAAGCTCTTCAATTTTTACGGCGCCAAACCTAACCTAAGCGGAATTTTAGCAGAGACAGATGTGTTAGAAATTCCCAGATTCCACCGATACATCCGTGCTTTGGTGGCTAGTGGCACGATGGCAAATTGGTGGGTCGCATCCAGCACGGTCGCATCCGGCACGACACTATTTCATCCGAAGAACCAAAACTTGGCCTGGGGCAAGTCGCGTCAAAGGACTGCGCGTTAGAATGACAAGATAAGAAAGATCAACTCGGAAGATTAGCTGGCGCAATTCGCCAACACCTTCAAGTCCGACTACCTGAGCCAGGAATCGATCACACGTTAGCGCAAATTACACTGAATGACGTCAACAATTACATCGAATATGGATCTTTTTTTCATTGATAAGTCCACCTACTGTCTGGATGTTGGTAAGGAAATGCCCTCACATGTGACACATAAATGTTCGGAGAACAGAAGAGCCTATAAGAAGAAGTGCGGTAGGTCTAAGCTTGCGTCATACTGGACGCACTCATACACACACTCACACTCACAAGGTCTCGGTCACTCTCTCCTCAAACCACTTCCAGAACATGAGCCATGAGTGCCCTAATGTGGAGGAAGTTGTCATAGTCGGCGCCAAGGACTAGCATACCTTGAACTACAGTGGACCATGTGACTCATTGACGGGTTCTCGCCTTCTTACAGGGCCCATCGAGGGGCACAGTGTCGTCGTATTCATGGAGGAAAGAATAAGAGGAGATGCCCTGAGCTCGTTTGAGTGAAGCCAAGCGCTGCGTCCAAAGTGGGCGTAACCTTAACTTGTATTCGGTGTTCCGTTCCGTGACTTGCTAATGGTTGTACGAATCGAATAAGTGTTCTGTTTATTCATTTTAAGGTTCATATTCTTGAATATCAAAATGTGTAGGAACAATGAGTGAAAGTGGCTTTGCTCGAAATTAGGCCTGAAAACTGATGAATGCCTCAACACCAATAAGAACTTAAAAATCAATTTGGTGTAAATACCGTGATTAGTTCGGCATCATTATGATAGTTCCCAAGATGTTCCTTCTTTGGTATAACTGCACCTTCAACACCCACCCGTTTTTAATTTAATCAGTGTTACAGCGTATTACTACGTTTTACCACGTCTTTCTTACAAAACTAACCTTGCATATGTGCTCTCATATTCCTATTTAAATTGGCTTTTAAAGCGATAACGCAGCTTATTTGTGCCAAGTACCGTGAAGTACAGAGTGTATTCTGCCTATCCAAGAAAAATTCTTGGCTTGTCATTGAGGATTTATGTCACTAAAATCCAAGACTAGTTGGAGTGGTTTACGGCTTTAAGCACAGGAACAGTCATTTACTTGCTACCCAAAGTGGGCGTGCCGTTTGGCTTCAACAGCTTGCACTAGGCAGCGCAGCGAAGGCATCTCCTTCCTTTCTTTCCTCCATGGTCGTATTCCTCCACTGACCACTTCCATGATATGAATTCTTGACTGTCCCCGGGGAGGTCGGGAATCGATTCCAAACTCAGCCAAGAAATTTAATACTAGTGTAGGAGCTGGAACGGGGAACACTAAACCTCGTGAGGCATAACTGACAAGTGTGTCTGATTGAAACTTCAGTCTTTAGACTGATTTGATACAGCTCTTCATGCCTCCCTGTCCTGAGCCGATGGTTTCATCTCTGCATAGCTACCACACCTTACATCCGAGATAATCTTTTTTACATATTCTAACCTTGGTCTACCCCTACAGTTCATGTCCTCGACCCTTCCTCCCATTACAAAGTTTGCTATTCTTGGATGTCATAGTATGTGACTCTTTTCTTTATTAGCAGTCGCCAGAAGGATCTCTCCTCCCACTCGTCTTAATACCTCTTCATTTGTTACTCTATCTACCCATCTGATCATCATTCTCCTGTAACACCACATTTCAACTGCTTCTATTCTCCTCTTTTCTGCTGTGCCAGCAGTTCAATTTTCACTTCCATACAGCGCCTTGTTCTAGACAAAGGATTTCAAAAATGACTTCTTAATACTTAAATTTATATTCGATGCCAACAGATTTCTTTTCTGTAGAAATGCTTTCCTTGCCTGAGCCAACTTACTTTTTATAGCCTCTTTGCTTCGTCCATCACTGGTTATTTTGCTTCCTAGGTAACAGAAGTCACCTACGTCCTTTAGTTTTTCACCTGCCAATTTGATGTCCATAAAGGTTTCTGATTTATTTCAGCTGCATTCCAATATTTTTGTTTTACATTTATTAATTTTCATCATGAATTCTCTCCTCAAGACGGAGTCCATACCATTAAAAGACTCATTAAAATCCTCAGGCGTGTCGGCCAAGATGACTATGTCATCGGCAAATCCCAGAGTTGAAATTATTTCTCCTTGAATCTTCACTCCCACTTTAAACGTTTCTCCAATTTCCTTCATTGCTTGTTCCATGTAAAGATTGAAAAGTATGGGTGATAAGTTGCAGCCTTGCCTTACACCTTTCTGAATACCAGCTTCTCTCTCATGTCCTTCAGCTCGAAGAACTGCTGTCTGGTGTCTGTACAGATTGTAGATCACCGTCCTATCCCTGTACTTTATTGTGCTTCCTAGCTCAGGGCAGGGAGGTATGGAGCGCTGCATCAAATCAGTCAATAGACTGAAGACTCAAACTACAAGTAACAGAAGCTTTCTACTTCCTTTATCTTTTCACCTGCCAATTTGACGTTCATAGTGGTCTCCGACTTATTTCGGCTGCAGTCCATTATTTTTTACATTTGTCGATTTTTATCACGAATTCTTTTCTCAATACGTAGTCCATATAATTTAAGAACGCGTTCAAATCCTTTGGTGAATCGACTTAGGTGACAATGTCATCAGCAAATCTCAGAGTTGAGATTATTTCTCCTTGAATCATTACTCCTACTACCGACAGCAGTGGCATGGGGCCAAGCTCTCTGCTGACTCGGTAGACGCGTGGGTTCGAGCCCCACCGTCGGCCGTCCATGAAATGGTTTTCCGTGGGTTCCTCATTTTCAGCAACAAGCAAATGCTGGGATGGTAGCTTCTGACAGGCCACGGTCGCTTCCTTCCACATCCTTGCCCAGTTTCATTCATCTTCATCTATTCCATCTCTCATCCCGACGCGCAGGTCGCCTACGGGCATCGACTAGAAAGACCTGCACTCGGCCTCTCAGGAGGCCACACGACAAAAATAAAATTACTCCTACTTTAAATATTTCTCTAATTTCCTTCATTTCTTGTTCAATGTACAGATTGAAAAGTATGGGTGATACGTTGCAGCCTAACCTTAAATATTTCTGATTACCAGCAGCGTCTCTCTCATAACCTTCGACTCGAATAATGGAAGAGGTGGGTTCTATTCTTACCTCGACCATTAAGGTGGGAAAATGAGGCCTCACATACTCAAGAAATGACCAAGGGAAGTCGATAGACACAATGCAGGAAAGGAGCCCGGCAAAAGTAAGTGGAAGCAATGGCGGAATAAGGCGGGACGGTTCCTTTAAACAGGTCCACAGCCGATTTCCTTCCATGGTCCTTAATTAGTTGTTGATTATTTTAGGAGCTTTGCGATATCATGTAACCCCGTGTACTGGGGTGTGTGTAGAATTTGTCTGATAACCTGTGTCATTGTGATATCTGTACTAGTATGTGTATTTCAAGGTAGGATTTGGCCTTGGCATTAAAATGTAGAAGTGCGATGCCACAGACAACCACTTCCCTTGATCAATTCAGCTACTGGTGCAGTGGTTAGGGGTTTGTCATTCCTTCATAGGTATATCAGAATGATGTTAGTTTCCTGGGAATATCACAGACACTGTTAATTTAAGGGCCTCTAAATGTGGTTTTCGGAGACCCTTTATAGTCGGGTGAAAAAGACCTTTCGTACCACACTCACACGTGAAAATTGCGTGAAAAAATTCTCGAGTGCCCCTTGACCCCCTTAAGCGCATTATATTGTATGTATTGATGAATTTTACAGCTTAATTTGGTTCAGTGATAACCTTATAACCGTCTGGAAACTTTCACAGTAATGTAATAATTGGAATTGCATTGCGCCTTACAGAAATAGATGGACCTGTGAGATTCTGTTACCATGGTTACCGTGTTGCATTCTTTGGTTGGTTGGTTCTTAAGTTTAGGGGTTGCGACAACGCGGTCATGTAGCCCCTGCATTCTTTCATTACTTCATTGTAAATATACGTGTTTTAAGGTATTTATTTAATTGTGAGGCATTTAAAGAGTAAGTGAGTGCGTTTCGCTCACGCATTGGGTTATGCTGAACCTGTAGGTACCCCATATGTGTAGGTTGGTGATAATGGGACCTTATTTTTGGTACAAAACTGGAATGGGACCTTAGCAGAATAATATAGGGAGGGATAATGTTATAGATTTTTACGTCCCTTTTAACTACTGCGGCTTTTAGAGACACCGGGATGCCGGCATTTTGCCGCAGTTCCGGCTAGCGCTAACAGTGGATCTTTTCCCATTCAAAGAAGAACTGGCTTGGTTCGTGAGTTTTGAGACTGGGCCAGGTACAGAAATCGATTAGAACCTACTTTTACTAACTCTCATCTTGAAATTCGTGAATTTTGAGACTCGTGAGTTTTGAGATGACAGGACTGCGCAACACTGGAGACATGAAAAGCAAGCCGGCAGCCAGAACTGGTCTTTGAACTCCACGTGGTTTGACAGAGCAAGCTATTGGTGAGCAGCGAACAATGGTTACAAGCCGGACGTTTTCTTTAGACCAGCGGTTCCCAACCTTTTCTTCCTCCTGTATCCCTTTATACATATTTAACTAAAATAGTACCCCCTAAGAAGTAAACTTTTAAAACGTTTAATATGTTACGGGCAATATGTACCAAACTTAATAAAAACATTAATAATAAAAAATAACACATCTATTAATAACTTATTTTTTTAAATAACTTACTGTATAACTACCAATATTTTTAGCCTATTCTCAATTTTGAAAAAATAAATACATAGGAGTATGAGATCACCTTTTGTCCGTGTGTGTGTGCGTGAGTGTGTGTGTGTGTGTGAGAGAGAGAGAGGAGTGTGTGTGTGTGTCCCCTAATAACTTCTAAACGGCTGGAGCGATTTCAATGAAACTCGGTAAGTTCATAGCACTATTCCGGACGACCCCGACCGTGCCCTTCAAATTTTGTTACGTCCCACCAATCCAACATGGCGGCTGTGCGAAATATTTCACCAGCATTCAATATCTCCGAAACTATTCCCGATATCACCCTGGAATATTTTACGGTGATAAAGGGAACTACTAGATGTTCACCTATGTGACTTTTGAAAAACTGGTAACTACGAAACCAACATGGCAGCCACGCGAATTTGCGACTTTTAAATAGACGTTTCTAGCGATTTAACCAACCAAACGCAATAAAACTTGGTACAGTATATGTTTATACACATTGTAAAGCACCGACATCCAACTTGGTTCAATTGTTTACATAACCACAAGATGGCGGATGTGCGAAATATTTCACCGGCATTCTATATCTCTGAAACTATTAGCGGTATCACCCTGAAATTTTGTATGGAGATAAAGGGCACTACTGGAAGTTCATCTATAAGACTTTCAAAAACCGGTTAACTACGAAACGAACATGGCGGCAAGCGAATTTGAAAATTTTAAATAGACCTTTCTCGCGATTTAATGTTCCAAACGCAATGAAATCTGGTACAGGAAATGTTTATACACATTGTAAAACACTGGTATCTAATTTAGTTCAATTGTTTACATACCCTCAAGATGGTGGCCTTGCGTATTTTAAAATTAAGTTTTTATTGCTTGTGTCGTAATCATGCGATCGAAGTGAAAGTTTGAATAATGAACCTACGCAATCATTTTCCTTTAATGGTACATGACTCTATGGCCTATACATTTAACAATCCCAAATGGCGACCATCCTAAATATTTAGACGGCTCTGAATATCTACGAATCTATTATAGCAATGAAACTGATTTTTTATAATGTTCTTAGGGGCTATGAACTTAAGTTCACCTATAGGACTTTAAATAGCCTGGTGATCACAAATCCAACATGGCGGCGACGCGAAGTATAAATATTCACATGGACGTTTCTTGCAATTTAACCATCCGAGTGCAGTGAAACTTGGTACAGTAAATCCTTATACGAATGTTAATCCACTGGCATCTAATTTATTTCAATTGTTTCCATAACCACAAGATGGCTGCTGTGCGAAATTTTAAAATCTCCTTGTTACTTCTTGTGTCCTAATCATGCGATTGAAGTTTGAATTCTACATGTACACAATAATCTTCGTGTAACAGTACGTAACTCTAGGACCTACATATATAAAATCCAACATGACGACCATCCGAAATATTTAGTCGGTTCTCAATATCTACGAATCTATTACAACAATCAAACTGAAATTTTGTATGTAGATAGAGGCAATTAAAATAAGTAAGAAATATGAAAATAGGCTGTATAGTTCTTCACGGAACTAGCCTACTTGTTAATTTATTATTTGTGTGCTGATAGTATGCATTTCATTTCAATAAATGCTAAATATAATTGTCATTTTACTTTTATTTACTTGTGCAAATGAAGATGTAAAACATTTACCTGAGGAAAATATACAATATAGGAGTACCATACATAAGATTATTTAATTTGGATTTTATTGAAAAGCAATTAATTCTAGCGATTAGTTTGGCAAAATAGACAAATCAAGACATTAGCAGTACAGCAGTGAAAGTGACTGGGGTTAGGGTAGGGTGGGCTGTCGGGGGGGGGGGGGGGGGGGGGGGGGGGGAGGGGGCGGGGGGGGGGGGGCTTTGACTTTGACGTGGGTGAATAAGACGACACTGCGCGCCGGTACATTACGACTGACGCGTACGATGAGAACATGGCGTTCGCCATTGCCGTTTATTTTTGGCGTACCCGTAACAGATTCGTTGTGTACCACCAAGGGGCACGCGTACCCCAGGTTGGGAACCACTGCTTTAGACGATTGCCCTTGACCTTGAAGCTTGCGGGTGAGCCTGTACACAGTCACTCTCTAGCCCTCTGTCTTTACATTTGTCGCCACCGGTCTGATGTAATGGTATTCCAGACTTGAGCACGTGACGACACCACCGTGCAGGCAGTACAGTCCTCGTCGAAGTATTGTGTGACGCGGAAGTTCACGTTACATAGTTACGAACAGAATACCATTGTATTTGTCAATGACTGTACTTCAGCAGTAGAGTAAGATAGCTTTGTCCATCATCTGACCGCATGGGGCAGCTGACAACAACACAGGTACTGTATGAACTCGCCTCCAGGCTTCCATTAAGGTTCTTCATTCGTCTAAAACAAACGTCCGGCCTGTATTGTCGGCGCTTGCTATTGCTTATAGTTTGAGTCACCGGTCGTTAACGAGAAACGTGAAAGAACTATACCATCCTTATGACGGTAGAGGAATGATCCCTAGCAGAGACTGTAGGTGAAACCGAACTGGGAAGATAACCGACTATAAAAAAGATCCTTCTGATGTGACCTACATGCATACAGGTACAGCTATGCAATCGGGAAGTCTTACTTACGAAGGTCCATTGTAGCCACGTTTTACCAGTCGTAATATTCCTCAGCAAATTACAGGAAATTCCATTCAGTTGGCAACGCTGCTCTGACCCATTATCAGGAAGCATCAGCGTCCAAGCATTAACGAAAATATGCAAGAGGAAATGAGGTGTTTGAACACAAAGCTCTGTGAATGTTGCGGTCGAGTGCTTTGTTCCTCGAACTGCACAGTGTCAGGACTTTCCGCTGTCAGTCAATAAGCATGTCTCTGTACCATGTGAGAAGAACATGTCACCATACCTGTCAATCTGTTACAGTTGTGGGCAGGGGCGGTCCCAAGGGGGGGGGGGGGGCGGGGGGCCATGCCCTCCCCCCCCCAAAGGTCTTCAAAAATAGAAGAAAAAAAGGAAAATGAGAAAGAAAAATGAGAAAGAGAAAGGCAGAGGAGAGAGAGGGAAGAGAGCAAAGGTTTGACTTGACAGTTCCAATTTTGACATCACAGGACCTGCCTGAGAGAGTGAGACCAGCCCTCCAGACCCTTTAGAAAATGAAGGAAACTTCCGTGAACTCCTTCAGTTTCGAGTCGAAAGCGGCGACGAAACTCTTCGTAGCCACCTTGAAAATGCATCAGCACGGGCTACGTATATTAGTAATAGAACACAAAATGAACTGATTAAGTGCTGTTGTGAGGAAATCCAAGAAGACATTGTTCGGAAGGTGAAAGTAGCAGCATGTTTTCCGTCATGTTCGATGAGACATTTCGCTAAAAGAACAGCTTGCATTGTCACTTCGCTACGTCCACGAAGAAAAGGTACACGAAGATATTTTGACATTTGCGGACGCCTACGAGTCTATTAGGGAGGACGATATTCAAGCCGGGGAACCAAAATTGTCAGCCTTTGCTCTTGGTCACGTTGTACAAGATCTCACTACAAAGCTCTCACTCGATCTTAAGATTTGTGTTGGGGTAGGCACGGATAACTGTTCGGTGATGTCATCGGAAACGAAAGGTGCAGTACAGGAACTTTTGAAAGCGGCACCTTGCGGTTCTAGGTGTCCATGCTAAAATCACGCCCTTAACAGCAGCTTAGCGAAAACTTCAAAAGTAGTGCCCACTCGTAATGGTACAGCATTGATGAAAAATACAATTAACTTTGCTAGATCATCTCCTAAAAGATACAAAGCTTTTTTTTGTCAGTTTTGTGCGAAGACTTTGGCAAACTGTGTGAAACGAGGTGGAGTGTAAAACATAATGGCCATTTACAGTTCGAAAGACTCTTAGTTAAGATAATTCGAACTTTAGAAATCATAGCAGAATGGGAAGACAGCGACACATCGAGTGCAGCCGAATCCCTCATTCAATTATTGTGTGATACGCAATTTGTGGTTTCAATGTTGTGTCTGTGCGACGTTCTAGTTAAAACCCGGCCTTTGAGCCTTCTTCGTCAGGACGATTCATTGGACTTGGTGATGGCTTCCACGGGTGTCATGGACACCATCGAGGCGCTTTCGACTGCACGTGAGAATGCTGAACCGTACTTCGAGATAATATTTTGCGGAAGAACTGGAGTTTGAGGTGGCGTTGCCCCGAAGAGCAGGCAGGAGGAAGCGGTCCAACGTTCCAGCTGACATTGACGCACCCGAAGAGTTCTACCGCCGAACTGTCTTCATTCCGCTGATCGAGCATGTGGTGCAGGATCTCAAGGAACAATTTCCAAATGAATCTTTGGCCGCATTCGACTTGATGCCTGCAATCTGCGTTGACAAACCGGCTGAAGACCCAACAGTGGTGCAATGTTTGGAGGCTCTTCGTATCAAGTATCAGCCTTTGCTAATTTCCGACGGGCGCCACTTGCAGGGAGAGTATGCTGTATGGAGACAGCGATGGTTGAGATTGAAGAAATTGCCATCAACTGCAATTGAGTCAATGGTAGCTGCTTCTCAAAGCTTGACACCTACAGTCAACACTCTCCTGCAGGTTTTGGCGACGTTGCCTGTGAGTAACGCCACTCCCGACATTGCGACGGCTGATGGACTGGCTACGGTCCCGAATGCCGGAAGAAAGGCTAACCGGACTGGCTCTGTTACATTGCCATCGGTCAACGAAAGTCAGTGTGGAGAAAGTAATTGATTGGTTTGCCAAAATGAAGACAAGGGGATTGGATTTTGTTCATTGATCAGATACCTACAATAAACAGATTTAAATTTTATTGTGTTCTCTTTCTAGAGTCTATTCGACCCTCTCCTCGATTTTTATAAAACTAATAGGTAGGGATAGGAATTTTTCGGTGATTTCAGAGTGAAGAAAGCGGTATTTTAAAGTGGCAAATTCGTTGGTTTCACGTGCACTTTTCGCTACTTTCCAAATGTTAAATTTTAGGCGGGATTTTTTTAATATCATGGATAACATAACACATTTCAGTCATCCTTCAAAGTATGCTTCATTGAAGAGATCCAAATTCTCTTGTGACAAACGGTGACACATATCACTTAACGTGCTAGTGAAAGCTGAAAAACAAAAGTTCACAGTTAGCGTTTGAACAGGGTATCAAAATGGTTTTCAACACAGATTCTGAGAACTTTAGAAATACAAATATCATTTCTTGCAAAACTCGAACAATATCTGTCTTGGTCCTGTCGTGCATTTGCTTCCTGATTAAAGTTTGCAGTTCGTTGTATCCTCTTATGACCTCACTTTCTTCCAGTGTTCCACAGAATCGCAACTTCTTAATTTTCTTTGCAAGGTCCTCATTGATGTTCATTGGCACTATTTCTGCTGGATCAAACGCACACATTTGTAAATCTTGTTCCCAGGGTCAACGGATCTCAAGCTGATTAATATTCTAGGAGCATGGGACCCAGCATTTACTAAAACTGAATGTATTTTCTCTCTTTTTAACACATTCCCACAACCCTCCAACAGCTCCTTAATGTTGGTACCGTAATTTCCAGAAACAGCAAGTTTAAGGGCTTGCTGAATAATCCGTAGATGTCCATCTAGAAAGTGAACAGTCTGATAAGACTGGCCTTCTAATAAAGGGATGAGTTCAGTGATGTCTGTGCCAAATTCTTTGAATCTCGAGTATTGTTCAGGAAATCAATACCAGAGTTATCAGTCCCTACTACTTTATTCATAAATTGCACAGTATCTTTCAAGTACTTTGACAGAAGCCTCCGTGGCTTAGGCGGAAGCACGCCGGCCTCTCACCGCTGGGTCCGTGGTTCAAATCCCGGTCACTCCATGTGAGATCTGTGCTGGACAAAACGGAGGCAGACAGGTTTTTCTCCGGGTACTCCGGTTTTCCCTGTCAAAATTTAATTCCAGCAACACTCTCCACTATCATTTCATTTAATCTGTCATTCATTTAATCATTGCCCCAGAGGAGTGCGTCATTCATGTCCATTCCTGACCCGGTCGGAGACTGGAAGCAGGCTGTGGATTTCCTTTCTTTCAAGTACTTTGACAGGTACACTACAGAATGAAACCAAGAAGACCACCTGGTTAAGACTGGTTCAGGAAACAGTGGCACATTTTGGTATGGATACTTGCCATCTAGATATTCATGTCTTAAAGGCGCACTATATGACGCCACGCGTTGAGTTGTTACTAGGATGAAGGGACAGATTACCACAATAACTAAGTAACTTACCAGGATGACCGCCCAGATTGATAAAGATCGCTGTATGCAGAAAGCGAGGCCCGCTATCTACCGTTAAGTTTTCGATCTTTCCGTGTTTGTTGGATGCTCTCCATGCAGTCAAGTCATGGGAGAAGATTACGGCTACTACACTTGCACAAAAACAAGCGTCTGTGGGCTTCTGTGACAATATTTCAAACGGGCAAGGTGGTCTCACTACGATGACATTAGGACAAAACCAGGATGAATGTCAAGATACAGAAGAAAGTGACATCCAGTAGTTAGACTTCAATAAAGACAATCAAGGTTTCGGACATGAAAGCGATGAGGATATTGTATGGAATTTGACTGTCGTGAGGTAAACTGAGATCCAGTACAAGTCCAGTGAAGGAGTGATGCAACGGAAATCCCGAAAGTTCCCACAGTCAAGATAGTGTGTCTATAGTCACACTTATCTCTTATATAGAAAATCGAGATGAATTTTCGTTCTCATAATATTGTTTTCTTCAGAATTGTACAATCTAAAATTAGAAAAAATAAACTATCAAAGAAACAAAAAGTGATGAGTCATTTCTTTTAGTTTTTAATATTGGTATAATCCACGTAGTGTGTTTCACAATACTATGTTATAAAGTATTATAATTATTTTTTTCTGCGTGTTCTTAAATACAATTCAATATTTTAACCAATAGTTTTCTTTTTGATAGGCTTAAAAATATTACTGCAGATAATTCGCGGCTTTCAAAAATTCGCGGAAATTCGTGCATTAATTGCCGCGAATAATCGGAAGTGCACTATTAAGAAAAACAAGATGTTCAGTAAAGAACATATAGCCTACTTTCTCCTAAATGCATGGGTATTGTTATAACTCTTTCTCCTTTTCAAGGAGTATGATTGAATGTTGGTTGTAGTAGCTTGTTGAAATACAACGTGCTATAGGGATATTAAACATGAATATGAGGTGCTCTTTGCTAGTGCTACCTCTGTACCAAATTTCGTTCAATTCGGTTTCACCGTGTTTGAATTGATAGGGGGAATCGATTTGCAAACATACTTGGCCACCATCTGCAAACTATTGGGCTGGTGTTCTTGCAGTTTGGTCTGAATATGTTTCCCACATAAAGATATGGTGTTGCAAAATTTGGTAGAGACTAGATTATTATGTAGGTCGTAATTACATTTTAGCTTTTAACATTTGGGTGGCCGCGATTACGTTTCCGTCAAGATAGCGGTGATATAAAACATGACACTGAGGTGCCCTTTGCTAGTGCTACCTCTGTACCAAATTTCGTTCCATTCGGTTTCACCGTGTTCGAATTGATAAGGGGAATCGATTTTCACACAAAAATGGCCGCCAACCGCAAAATATTAGGCTAATGACCTATTAGATTGGTCAAAGGATGCTCCCTCCATAAAGGTATGTTGTTGCTAAATTTGCTAGAGATCGGATGATTAGGCTAATCGTAATTTGATTTAAGCTTTGAACATTTGTGTGGCCGCCATTACGTTTCCGTCAAGATGGTGGTGATATAAAACATGACACTGAGGTGCCCTTTGCTAGTGCTACCTCTGTACTAAATTTCGTTCATTCGGTTCCAACGTGTTCGAATTAATAGGGGGATTCAATTTTGACATAAAGATGGCCGCCATCCGCAAACTATTAGGCTAATGGCCTATTAGATTGGTCAAAGGATGCTCCCTCCATAAAGGTATGTAGTTGAAAAATTTGGTAGAGATCGGATGATTAGGTTAATCGTAATTTGATTTAAGCGTTGAATATTCGTGTGGCCGCCATTACGTTTCAGTCAAGATGGCGGCGATATAAAACATGACACTGAGGTGCCCTTTGCTAGTGCTACCTCTGTACCAAATTTCGTTCCATTCGGTTCCACCGTGTTCGAATTAATAGGGGGAATCGATTTGGACACAAAGATGGCCGCCATCCGCAAAATATTACGCTGATGACCTATTAGTTTGGTCAAAGGATGCTCCCCCTATAAAGGTATGTTGTTGCAAAATTTGGTAGAGATCGGATGATTAGGTTAGTCGTAATTTGATTTAAGATTTGAACATTTGTGTGGCCGCCATTACGTTTCCGTCAAGATGGCGTCGATATAAAACATGACACTGAGGTGCCGTTTGTTAGTACTACCTCTGTACCAAATTTCGTTCCATTCAGTTGCACCGTGTTCGCATTAATAGGGGGAATCGATTTGGACACAAAGATGGCCGCCATCCGCAAAATATTACGCTGATGACCTATTAGTTTTGGTCAAAGGATGCTCCCCCTATAAAGGTATGTTGTTGCAAAATTTGGTAGAGATCGGATGATTAGGTTAGTCGTAATTTGATTTAAGCTTTGAACATTTGTGTGGCCGCCATTACGTTTCCGTCAAGATGGCGTCGATATAAAACATGACACTGAGGTGCCGTTTGTTAGTACTACCTCTGTACCAAATTTCGTTCCATTCAGTTGCACCGTGTTCGCATTAATAGGGGGAATCGATTTGGACACAAAGATGGCCGCCATCCGCAAACTATTACGCTGATGACCTATTAGTTTGAACAAATGATGCTCCCCCCATAAAGGTATGTTGTTGCAAAATTTGGTAGAGATCGGATGATTAGGTGAGTCGTAATTTGATTTAAGCTTTGAACATTTGTGTGGCCGCCATTACGTTTCCGTCAAGATGGCGTCGATATAAAACATGACACTGAGGTGCCCTTTGCTAGTGCTACCTCTGTACCGAATTTCGTTCCATTCGGTTCCACCGTGTTCGAATTAATAGGGGGAATCAATTTTGACATAAAGATGGCCGCCACCCGCAAACTATTAGGCTAATAACCTATTAGATTGGTCAAAGGATGCTTCCTCCATAAAGGAATGTTGTTGCAAAGTTTGGTAGAGATCGGATGGTTATGTTAGTCGTAATTTAACTTAAGCTTTGAATATTTGTGTGGCCGCCATTACGTTTCTGTCAAGATGGCGGCGATATAAAACATGACACTGAGGTGCCCTTTGCTAGTGCTACCTCTGTACCAAATTTCGTTCATTCGGATCCACCGTGTTCGAATTAATAGGGGGAATCAATTTTGACATAAAGATGGCCGCCATCCGCAAACTATTAGGCTAATAACCTATTAGATTGGTCAAAGGATGCTCCCTCCATAAAGGAATGTTGTTGCAATGTTTGGTAGAGATCGGATGGTTATGTTAGTCGTAATTTAACTTAAGCTTTGAACGTTTGTGTGGCCGCCATTACGTTTCCGTCAATATGGCGGCGATATAAAACATGACACTGAGATGCTCTTTGCTAGTGCTACCTCTGTACCAAATTTCGTTCCATTCGGTTTCACCGTGTTTGAATTAATAGGGGGAATTGATTTTCACACAAAGATGGCCGCCATCCGCAAACTATTAGGCTAATGACCTAGTCGTTTGGTCACAGGATGCTTCCTCTATAAAGGTACGTTGTTGCAAAATTTGGTAGAGATCGGATGATTAGGTTAATCGTAATTTGATTTAAGCTTTGAACATTTGTGTGGCCGCCATTACGTTTCCGTCAAGATGGCGTCGATATAAAACATGACACTGAGGTGCCTTTTGTTAGTACTACCTCTGTACCAAATTTCGTTCCATTCGGTTGCACCGTGTTCGAATTAATAGGGGGAATCGATTTTCACACAAAGTTGGCCGCCGTCCGCAAACTATTACGCTGATGGCCTATTGGTTTGGTCAAAGGATGCTCCCCTCATAAAGGTATGTTGTTGCAAAATTTGGTTGAGATCGGATGATTAGGTTAGTCGTAATTTGATTTAAGCTTTGAACATTTGTGTGGCCTCCATTACGTTTCCGTCAAGATGGCGGCGATATAAAACATGACACGGAGGTGCCTTTTGTTAGTACTACCTCTGTACCAAATTTCGTTCCATTCGGTTGCACCGTGTTCGAATTAATAGGGGGAATCGATTTTCACACAAAGATGGCCGCCATCCGCAAACTATTACGCTGATAGCCTATTGGTTTAGTCAAAGGGAGCTCCCCCCATAAAGGTATGTTTTTGCAAAATTTGGTAGAGATCGGATGATTAGGTTAGTCGTAATTTGATTTAAGCTTTGAACATTTGTGTGGCCGCCATTACGTTTCCGTCAAGATGGCGGCGATATAAAACATGACACTGAGGTGTCCTTTGCTAGTGCTACCTTTGTACTAAATTTCGTTCAATTCGCATTCACCGTGTTCGAATTGATGGGGGGGGGGGACAGACATTCAGAGTACACACACTCACACACACACACACACAGACACACACACACAGAGACTCACACACACATACACACACACACACACACACACACAGACAGACACACTTTTTTCGCCCTGTGTTGATCTCATAAGTCTACTTTCATTTTTTGCAAAAATCGAAAGTAGGCTAAAAACAATAAGACCTAAAATTCGCGTTTTCTTGCGAAATTCGCGAAAATTCGCGAGCTCAAAAACAATTTTTTTCGCCATATTTAGGGTTGTTATAACACATTATCACCTGTGTATTACTTCTTTTAAAAATTCGCGAAATTCGCAATGGCGAATTTTTCCTATCCCTACTAATAGGTTATTATACGAATTTCAGTCCTTATGATATTATGCGACATGCTACCAGAAAAAATTAAAGATAGCCTACTGTATATAAAAATAGGACGGATGCCTCCCCCCCCCCCCTCCTTATGGGCTTAGGGCCCCCTCCAAAAGTTCTGGCTGCGAACGCCCCTGGTTGTGGGTCTTCTTCTCAGGGTGCCTGTCCGCTTCGAACGTTGGCGATCATTCTGGCTCGTTTCGTTTGAGTCTTCAGTCTTTTGACTGGTTTGATGCAGCCCTCCATGCCTCCCTGTCCTGAGCTAATCGTTTCATCTCTACATAGCTACCACACCCTACATCCAAGGCATTCTGATTAACATATTCTAACCTTGGTCTACCCCTACAGTTCTTGTCCTCGACCCTTCCTTCCATAACTAAGCTTGCTATGCCTGGGTGTCTTAGTATGTGTCCTACCAACCTATCTCTTCTCTTCATTAGTAGTCGCCAGAAACATCTCTCCTCTCCCACTAGTCTTAATACCTCTTCGTTTGTAACCCTATCTACCCATCTGATCTTCATCATTCTCCTGAAACACCACATTTCAAAGGCTTCAATTCTCCTCTTTTCTGCTGCACCAATAGTCCAAGTTTCACTTCCATAGAGTGCCACTCTCCAGACTAAGGCTTTCAAAAATGACTTCCTAACACCTAAATCTATATTCGATGTCAACAAATTCCTTTTCTCTAGAAATGCTTTCCCTGCCTGAACTAACCTACTTTTTATATCCTCGTTGCTTCGTCCATCACTGGTTATTTTGCTTCCTAAGTAACAAAAGTCTCCTACTTCCTTTAGTTTTTCACCTGCCAATTTGATATCCATAGAGGTTTCTGATTTATTTCGGCTGCATTCCAATATTTTTGTTTTATATTTATTAATCTTCATCATGAATTCTTTCCTCAAGACGGAGTCCATACCATCCAAAAACTCATTCAAATCGTCAGGCGTGTAGGCCAAGATGACTATGGCATCGGCAAATCTCAGAGTTGGAATTATTTCTCCTTGAATCTTCACTCTCACTTTAAATTTTTCTCCAATTTCCTTCATTGCTTGTTCAATGTAAGGATTGAAAAGTGGTGTCTTTACTGGTCGCTATCCGGAACAATTGGGTGGATGTTTCTCTGAACCATACACTGTGGTTGGCAAGCCAGGAAATTCTTCTTCATCCTGGGGATATAGTCCTGCGCGGATAAACAAAACGTTACCCGTATCCAGCCTGCATCCTCTCGACTGTTATCCGCATCCACCCCGCATCCACACGACGTTTATCCGCATTCCCACGTTTGTTCTCCGAATCTACTGGCATTACAATACTAGTTTTAACTAGTGGGCCCGTGCGAGCTTTCGCAACGTGAATATAGGTTTACGGGGTAGTAGGGAAGAATGTGGGAGAACGAAGTTTTAAATATTGAAGAAATTTATTTACTGTTGTTAAACGGCATACGTACATGAGAAGAACACAAAGAATTATGTAGAACAGCGTCTTGTACTGAACCCTTATTAATCTGTCGATGAATAAGTCTTCATGGTTTTATTATTATTATTACTGATGCCCAGGCAGTACATGTTGAAGTTGACAAAGGGGGAGCCAAGGTAGTGTGTTGCAATGATTGCAACAGAAGCAAGCTTGGTAGTTATTCCTGAAGACGACCGGTTAAGCCGAGTTCAAGGACAAATTCTGTACCAACGCGCACCTAAATTGGAGTCATGATGGGAGTGTCATGAGTAAAGTTTCAACTGATCCAGGATTGAATCAGCCAATCAGAAGAGACCACGCCAAAGCCACGCGGTGAATTGCGTACCCTGGAAAAAGGCGCGGAAACGCATATCTAAAGAACCGCCGATCCGAATTAATTCCGCATAAGTGCATTGAGACGTTTGGATAAAATGAAGAAGATTGATACTAGTCCCAAGTTTGTGAGGTGAAAACTCCAGATTATATTTACAAATTCTCCCCACCCTACCCCATTCTGTCAGTTTCCAATAAACTGATCGGTGATGAGCTGTTTAGGACACAACTTTATTGAGCTCTGGTGAGCAACGTTCACGTCAGTCTGCGTCACGATTTTTCAAGCTGTAATGAGCATACTTCATTAACATTTCATTTTGAGCTCAAGGGAGCAGGGATCACGTTTAGCAGTGGAGATCTCTAGGCGAGATAAGGACTGCAAGATAGACATGTTTAAAACTTGTTTTCAAGCCAGTGACGTTGAGTTTGAAGTGTGTAATTTTATGTAAATTTTGTATTATATTTTTGAGTGATATCTGTGCGTGTGTTAAGCAAATGCTGAGATAGGGCAAGTCTACGATCAGTAATCGCATAGGACATTTTCGTGAGTGAAAGTAGTAGCTCACAGCGATTATAGCTAGGCAATTTATTAACATTGAACATTTCTGTCCAAGAAACTACGCCAAGATGTCTGATGTATGGTCGTGTGTTGGAATGATGTGCATCGCCTCTACAACTACGTCAACGATGGAGGGCTAGATTTCCCGTAGGGAAATGCATCGGGATGGAGGTTAAGTTCTGGAAGCTGAAACGGTGATGTACAAACATTGATTTAATCAATATGTAGTTAGATAAGGCGCGGGAACGTTGTAAATATTTTAGTCATTGTTTTCTTGTATTTTAGATTTATTTTTGTGTGCCGACACTATTATCTTTAAATGTACGTTGGCGCGTGGCCAAATTTGTTTGTTGTATATTTTTCTTTGGAGTCATAATTAGTGTACACGGCATGTCTATTTGATTTTATCCATGCGAATGCGAAACTCGTTACATTCGATAAGTGGTGCTTTATTAAATTTCTTTTTTTTTATAGGAAAGGGGGTAATTATTGTAAGATGTTTTATGAACAGGGTTTTATTCATACTAGGGTTGCCGTGCGCAACAAATTAAGACGTAACTGTAGAACACCTTAGTTCTATTTTTTTTTAGCATTTTTTGAGTCCTTTTCAGGTTCTTTAGTCACGGACTAGATTGGAAGCGCAAGCTGGTGGAAAATATTTATGTCATTTATTTCAGGTTTCTGTCAAACCCATACGTGTGATTCAGTGTGTGTTCTTGTTTCAGGTGTGCGTATTGATTCTTCGTGATGAGGGGTAGGTGGTGCTACTGCCCTCATATTTTGTTGTTGTTGTATCTTGATGGAAATGCAGAGCGCTCTTGGAGGCTACTGTACCTTGTCCAGTGCTGATTCTTGGATTTCCTAGGGGAAATGCTGAGATATTTTGTTCTGACACACACACGAATTTGCGTTGGGAGCACGCTTCTTCTAGACTCGAACCCATGCCACGACAGGTCGATGTTATTGACACGTGGGTTGACAGATGTGCAGATTTCCACTTAGCGCCCGTCTAGGTCTGGTGACTCATCTGTTAGGCAGTCCAGCTGACCGACTGACCCCTATAAGCAATCATTAGCAAACCTGTTCTTTTGTGATGGTCATTGGACCATAATTAATTGGGGAGTTCGCCATGTCTGTTACGAATTATCGCATATCGTATGAATGGAATATTGATTTAATGATGTAAATGTTGGCTTTGAGCCTAGTGATTTTCTATGACTCATTTCATGTTAGTATGTCTGTTGTGACACCTTGTGGTGTAGTTGTATTTACTTGTAAAAATGGCAAGCGGTCATATGTGTATTTCTTTTGTTGGTCACGTGTTAATTTACTTGTGTTGATTTTGAAAAGTCTTAATTTTAGGCAATTATGTTTGCTACGGCAGTTCTTTGATTCCAATTTCATGCGGAAATTACTTGTTGTTTTATTTAGTGTAGGAAGTGTCGGATTAATTTAAGTAGTGTATAGTTGGTTCCCCGCGTCTGTCTAGCTCTAGGCAATGCAGATTCGTCCTTTGAAGGTTTATCGGATGGTGACGAATCTCGCATTTATTTGTACTCATCGTTAAGCATGTAGAACAGCCGCACACGTACACAATGTCATTGAAGTATTTGGGACATTTGGTCCGGTTTATAATCTCTCCTGAGATTAGGCCTAGTTATGGCAAGTAATTAATTCAAGTGGGAGTCATTTGGGAGATTTTGTTTGTTTGTTTGTTTGTTTTTATTTGTAAATAGTTGATCTGTTATTAAATTCATTTGTTTTAACCCTGGTATTCACTTCTTCCTGCATGTTATTTTGTTATGTGTTACCCTGCATATTATAGAAGCGCTTTTAACAACAACTTACGAAATGGACTGTTACACCCCCCGAAACTGAGTCTCATAAGCTTCTTTGCAAGGGTTCATATATCAAAAATGGCTGCCCAAGTGGGGATTGTTGTTGTTGTTGCTTTGCTGACCTCATACTTATTTCGCTGAGAAATTATGCCAGGTCAAGCGGGCAAGAGTAAATTCAGTAAATTGATGCGAAGTTGAACCACCATGAGCATTAGTAAAATCACTGAGTTCTTAAAGTTAGAAATATTGAACAAGGTTAGAAGTTGATATTGTATTTGTTGTTAACTTGTTCTGGCGCCCGGCATAAAATTAGAAAATTTGCATATTAGTGAACTCAGTCAAAGCAGGAAGGTGTTGCCTTATTTTTACATTTAATTAACTTCGGTTAATGGGTGTTGTTCGTAGATTCTGTTGGTTAGGGTTTTTAAAAGCAGATCACAAGGGAGTTATTTCGTTGTTTGGAAATAAGAGTCATTTATTCAGTAAAATTTTGATTACTGAAATTTTTATTAAATTAGATCAGTAGTATTTAAATATCAACACATATGTGCGTGTGTATGACTGAAATCCCAGTGCATGACCCTGTTTTTCTCTGAGTATATATTTGTGTGTTTTGCGATGGCTAGCATCGAAGAGATCAAAGTGTTAATGGAGCAGATGTCTATGCAAATGTCTGCAAATGTGGAAGAACAGTTAACGAACATGAGTGAACAGAATGATAAACAATTAAATAAACAGTTACAGGACATGAACAGTAACATTACGGCGCAATTACAAACCCAGAAATTAGATAGTGATAAACAATTACATGATGTGAACAGTAACATTACGGTCCAATTGCAGGTCCAGAAATTGGATACCGACAAACAATTACACGAGTTGCGTGAACACGGCGACAAACAATTACACAAGTTACGAGAGCATAATGATAAACAATTAAATGAATTAAACCATAAATTATCAGAGCAGGCAACAGTACAAACAGTTCAGTTAGAGAAGATCACCCAGGAAATAAACCAGAGTACTAGGGTAGAATTAGAGAAACTGGCAGGAGAGGTAGCGGAAAATAACTCGAAGCAATTAGGAGAAATTAAGAAGCTAGAATCTAAATTCGACAATAAACTTGTACAATTAGATGAAATGGTAGCCGCCGAATTGAAACAGATTGAGACAGCATGCGTAAACAACACGGCTGGAATAAAAAGCACGCAGGATGAATTACAGGGGCAATTCGACAGGATAGAGGCGAAGAACGAGAACATACAGGAGCAGATTAATTCAGTCGATAATAATGTACTAGAATTAATAAAGGAACTCGACAAGCTGGAAATAAAAACGGAGAAAGAGCGGATGCACTTGCGCGAAAACCTGGAAGACCAGTTAACTAAAAATCAGGAAGAGATGGGAGAACAATTGGTTAAAACTCAGCAGCAAATACGAGAAGAAATAGGAGAACAGTTAAGTAAGAATCAGGAAGAGGTAGGAGAACAATAAATTAAAACCCAGCAGGTGATACAAGAGCAAATACGAGAAGAGCTTGAGAAGAATCAGGAAAAGAGTGAAGAAAAAATTAGTAGTTTAAAGAACAGGATCCGGAAAGATTGGGAACAGCAGGTGAATGAAACTAAAGGAGATAGGCTGACGATATTAAAGCGGCTAGGCGAGTACAATTCTAGAGTGCAGGCTTTGGAGGGAAATATGAAGTCCAAACTCCAAGAACACGCAGACCTCATAGTTAAGAACGAGATAAGGTCCTTTGAAAATGCTACTTTATTCTCTGCAGAAAACACAGTAGGCAAACAGGGAAGTATTGGAAGTCCGGTGGGCTTGAAGCTGGCTGAGGATACGAGCCGAGGTCAGAGTCCAAAGATAACGTGCGACACATTCCAAAACTACAGAGGGGAGACATCAACTCCACAACCCGGCTTGGCACCTGCCCAAGTGATACAAGTAATTAGGGGAAACGACTTTAAACCCGACAAATTCAGGGAGAATTCAGGATCTACTCCTAAAGCATTTTTGTGCCAGCTGGACGATTACTTTAATGACCAACACGTCAGTCCCGCATAACAGCTGCGACTGGTTGAAAAATTTGTAGAGGGCCCAAGTTTAATTTGGTTCCAGAGTTTCAAGTACACATTAAATGACATGGCCCAGTTTAGAGAGGCATTCTTGAGGAAGTTCTGGAGTCCATCATTGCATCAGGGGTTGAGGATGGATTTATACACCAGGAAATATCATAGCACACACCCCACAAGGTTTTCCGAGTTCTTTAGCCAACAGCTGGTTAAATTCCGGGATTTTGACGACCCCCCTTCAGAGGAAAACATGGTTTTAACCATCGGGAAGCAGCTTCCGATGAATATTCAGCAGTTTTTAGTGGCTGGTAATATCAAAACCGCAGTTCAGGCCGAGGAGATACTCCGCCATTTGGATGAGACGAGTATGGTCAGTCCGCAGACAGGGAGACGGAACATGGAGTGTGTAAACACGGCTGAAGTTGTTCAAGGGCATCAAACTAATCACAATCAGAATAATCAAACGAAGACACAGTCTACCGGAACACAATTTACGCCCAGACGGCAGGAGTTCGATGGCCGAAACCAATACAATAACAACAATAGGAACTTCCAGAATCGCCGTGATAATTATAATAATAATAATTAGAACAATCACAATCAGTGGACGTACCAGCGAGAGTATACCTACTGGAGGGGAAACCCAAGGCAGGGTAGACCTTACCAAAGGAAGGGGGCGGCAGATGGAACAATACGAGGAACTATCGGCAAGATAATCAGGGATATTATCGCGATGAATGGAACAAGCGTTACATTGAGACACAGAAATACTTAGACGAATTAAACGCTGAAGAAACAGAGAAAGAGAAGTGGGGACGAGCCATGAAAAACAGAAAAATTCCAGATAATCACCAGGATGCAGAAATGGTGACAAGACAGGAGGACACGCAGAAAAACAGCAGAGGAAATTCGCGGGACGAAGTTTCGGGCAAGGGCCTGGAAATATGGTAGCGGAAGAAGAAGAAGACGGCAGAAGCAGATGGGAGAAGAAGAAGAAGGGAACCATTTGATGAGTAATCAGGACTATGAATGCAGAATCATTTATTGCAAAATTTAATTTGAGAGCCTACACTCAAATGTACGTGGCAATGTAGTATCTGGGGATGGCGAGCTTTGTTTGTAAACAAGACAGCTGGTCCGGCAGAAGTTGTAACCGTGTGAGTGAGAGGGGAGGTCTGGCGAGACGTGTGAATGACCTTGCAGCGTAGAGCGCGCACACTAATTGGGTCAGTGGAATGTACACTCAGGCAGACGAGTGAGGTACCTAAGAGATGTTATCTATACTACTGTGGATATTGTTTTTAAAATCCAAATCAATCACTTGTTTCGAATTTCAAAACCTTGCTGAGGATAAATGAACCCTTATTAATCTGTCGATGAATAAGTCTTCATGATTTTATTATTATTATTACTGATGCCCAGGCAGTACATGTTGAAGTTGACAAAGGGGGAGCCAAGGTAGTGTGTTGCAATGATTACAACAGAAGCAAGCTTGGTAGTTATTCCTGAAGACGACCGGTTAAGCCGAGTTCAAGGACAAATTCTGTACCAACGCGCACCTAAATTGGAGTCATGATGGGAGTGTCATGAGTAAAGTTTCAACCGATCCAGGATTGAATCAGCCAATCAGAAGAGACCACGCCAAAGCCACGCGGTGAATTGCGTACCCTGGAAAAAGGCGCGGAAACGCATATCTAAAGAACCGCCGATCCGAATTAATTCCGCATAAGTGCATTGAGACGTTTGGATAAAATGAAGAAGATTGATACTAGTCCCAAGTTTGTGAGGTGAAAACTCCAGATTATTTTTACAAATTCTCCCCACCCTACCCCATTCTGTCAGTTTCCAATAAATTGATCGGTGATGAGCTGTTTGGTTGGTTGGTTCCTTAGTTTAGGGGCTGCGACAACGCGGTCATGTAGCCCCGTGTACTTTGGGTGTGTGTAGAATCTGTCTGATAACCGGTGTTAATTGTGATGACTGTATTAGTGTGTGTATCTGTTTTGTAATTCAAGTAGAGACTGCAACTTTGAATTTTCAAATAGTTCCTACTTTTGCCACCAAACGCCACCGTCAACGACTACTAGGCCTAGTTCAGAACTAGCTACTAGACGCCACCGCAGTCGGCTCTTGGCAACGAACGTAGCAACCTAAGAGCGTTGTTTACATTCTTAACCTATCCAATTTAGTTTCACACAGGTGTAATTAGTGGAAAGATCTTTAACATGCCATAAATCTATGACATGGGACCGCCGGCTTTACTTCCCCTCCGAAGGAAGGCATACTGAGGGATTTTTAACGCTCTTAAAAAATCCGACGGCTTCGGCCGGGTTTGAACCCGCTATCTTGGGCATAGAAGCTCAGCATGCTACCAACTACGCCACAATGATGATGAGCTGTTTAGGACACAACTTTATTGAGCTCTGGTGAGCAACGTTCACGTCAGTCTGCGTCACGACTTTTCAAGCTCTAATGAGCATACTTCACTAACATTTCATTTTGTGCTCAAGGGAGCAGAGTTCACGTTTAGCAGTGGAGATCTGTAGGCGAGATAAGAGCTGCATGATAGGCATGTTTAAGACTTGTTTTCAAGCCAGTGACGTTGAGTTTGAAGTGTGTAATTTTATGTAAATTTTGTATTATATTTTTGAGTGATATTTGTGCGTGTGTTAAGCAAATGCTGAGATAGGGCAAGTCTACGATCAGTAATCGCATAGGACATTTTCGTGAGTGAAAGTAGTAGCTCACAGCGATTATAGCTAGGCAATTTATTAACATTGAACATTTCTGTCCAAGAAACTACGCCAAGATGTCTGATGTATGGTCGTGTGTTGGAATGATGTGCATCGCCTCTACAACTACGTCGACGATGGAGGGCTAGATTTCCCGTAGGGAAATGCACCGGGATGGAGGTTAAGTTCTGCAAGCTGAAACGGTGATGTACAAACATTGATTTAATCAATATGTAGTTAGATAAGGCGTGGGAACGTTGTAAATATTTTAGTCATTGTTTTCTTGTATTTTAGATTTATTTTTGTGTGCCGACACTATTATCTTTAAATGTACGTTGGCGCGTGGCCAAATTTGTTTGTTGTATTTTTTTCTTTGGAGTCATATTTGGTGTACACGGCGTGTGTATTTGATTTTATCCATGCGAATGCGAAACTCGTTACATTCGATAAGTGGTGCTTTATTAAATTTCTTTTTTTTATATAGGAAAGGGGGTAATTATTGTAAGATGTTTTATGAACAGGGTTTTATTCATACTAGGGTTGCCGTGCGCAACAAATTAAGACGTAACTGTAGAACACCTTAGTTCTATTTTTTTTTAGCATTTTTTGAGTCCTTTTCAGGTTCTTTAGTCACGGACTAGATTGGAAGCGCAAGCTGGTGGAAAATATTTATGTCGTTTATCTCAGGTTTCTGTCAAACCCATACGTGTGATTCAGTGTGTTCTTGTGTCAGGTGTGTGTATTGATTCTTCGTGATGAGGGGTAGGTGGTGCTACCGCCCTCATATTTTGTTGTTGTTGTTGTATCTTGATGGAAAGGCAGAGCGCTCTTGGAGGCTACTGTACCTTGTCCAGTGCTGATTCTTGGATTTCCTAGGGGAAATGCTGAGATATTTTGTTCTGACACACACACGAATTTTATGTGCTTTGGGAGCACGCTTCTTCGAGACTCGAACCCATGCCACGGCAGGTCGAGGCTATTGACACGTGGGTTGACAGATGTGCAGATTTCCACATAGCTCCCGTCTAGGTCTGGTGACTCATCTGTTAGGCCTTCCAGCTGACCGACTGACCCCTATAAGCTATCATTAGCAAACCTGTTCTTTTGTGATGGTCATTGGACCATAATTAATTGGGGAGTTCGCCATGTCTGTTACGAATTATCGCATATCGTATTGTTACGGCTGTGAGTTTATGTCATCACTCGCCGCATGAGTCACAACTGCCCCAGGGCTGGGCTGTGTCCTGCCTCCTGTATTGCGCGCGCCTTATGCAACAGGGCTACTAAGACAAAGGGATAGTCCAGAATATTCGTGACTGGACCAGCGATGGAAACCTCAAGAAGCCGTCGACGCTGGATGGATCTAGAAGCATTTATTGAGTCACCGGCCTGCTATATAAGAGTGACCCGTGAAGCAGTGGTTGTTGTTGTGTTTTACGAGCTAGTGCGAGCGATTATCTTGTGCGACAGAAGTGTGGTGAAGAAGTGCTGTGCGAGTTACGAAATCCAGTGACATTGTTTCTCCAGCTTGTGGACAGCGAAATAGCCTGCAGCAAGTGATCGTAAGTAATTGTGGTCGGTGAACATAAAGGAGAGGAGCAGGTAGTTTCTGTCAAGGCCACCGTACTCATTAGGACGGATTAACTTCTGTGATCTGTTGACAAGTGGAAGGGCCAAGAGCGCTCAAGGAAGAGACTTGAGGAAACTGGAGTAAGGCTCCTAATTGCTTGTATTTGCTGATTAGTGTAATTTTCTGGCCACAATAAAGTTAATTATTTCTTTAAGCAGTAATTGGTGTTGTGCTTTGTACCCCCACCGTAATCCAGTTAACGAAAGTGCCACTAGGGGGTGGCACGTAACAGTATGAATGGAATATTGTTTTAATGATGTAAATGTTGGCTTTGAGCCTAGTGATTTTCTATGACTCATTTCATGTTAGTATGTCTGTTGTGACACCTTGTGGTGTAGTTGTATTTACTTGTAAAAATGACAAGCGGTCATATGTGTATTTCTTTTTTGGCCACGTGTTAATTTACTTGTGTTGATTTTGAAAAGTCTTAATTTTAGGCATTAATGTTTGCTACGGCAGTTCTTTGATTCCAATTTCATGCGGAAATTACTTGTTGTTTTATTTAGTGTAGGAAGTGTCGGATTAATTTAAGTAGTGTATAGTTGGTTCCCCGCGTCTGTCTAGCTCTAGGCAATGCAGATTCGTCCTCTGAAGGTTTACCGGATGGTGACGAATCTCGCATTTTTTTTGCGGCTTCGGTGGCGTAGTCGGTAGCATGCTGAGCTTCTATGCCCAATATAGCGGGTTCAAACCCGGCCGAAGCCGTCGGATTTTTTAAGAGCGTTAAAATCCCTCAGTATGCCTTCCTTCGGAGGGGAAGTAAAGCCGGCGGTCCCATGTCATAGATTTATGGCATGTTAAAGATCTTTCCACTAATTACACCTGTGTGAAACTAAATTGGATAGGTTAAGAATGTAAACAACGCTCTTTGGTTGCTACGTTCGTTGCCAAGAGCCGACTGCGGTGGCGTCTAGTAGCTAGTTCTGAACTAGGCCTAGTAGTCGTTGACGGTGGCAAAAGTAGGAACTATTTGAAAATTCAAAGTTGCAGTCCCTACTTGAATTAAAACAAGATGTTCAGTAAAGAACATATAGCCTACTTTCTCCTAAATGCATGGGTATTGTTATAACTCTTTGTCCTTTTCAAGGAGAATGATTGAATGTTGGTTGTAGTAGCTTGTTGAAATACAACGTGCTATAGGGATATTAAACATGAATATGAGGTGCCCTTTGCTAGTGCTACCTCTGTACCAAATTTCGTTCAATTCGGTTTCACCGTGTTTGAATTGATAGGGGGAATCGATTTGCACACATACTTGGCCACCATCTGCAAACTATTGGGCTGATGTTCTTGCAGTTTGATCAGAATATGTTTCCCACATAAAGATATGGTGTTGCAAAATTTGGTAGAGACTAGATTATTAGGTTGGTCGTAATTACATTTTAGCTTTTAACATTTGGGTGGCCGCGATTACGTTTCCGTCAAGATAGCGGTGATATAAAACATGACACTGAGGTGTCCTTTGCTAGTGCTACCTCTGTACCAAATTTCGTTCATTAGGTTCCACCGTGTTCGAATTAATAGGGGGAATCAATTTTGACAAAGATGGCCGCCATCCGCAAACTATTAGGCTAATGACCTATTAGATTGGTCAAAGGATGCTCCCTCCATAAAGGTATGTTGTTGCAAAGTTTGGTAGAGATCGGATGGTTATGTTAGTCGTAATTTGATTTAAGCTTAAAACATTTGTGTGGCCGACATTACGTTTCAGTCAAGATGGCGGCGATATAAAACATGACACTGAGGTGCCCTTTGATAGTGCTACCTCTGTACCAAATTTCGCTCCATTCGGTTCCACCATGTTCGAATTAATAGGGGGAATAAATTTTGACATAAAGATGGCCGCCATCCGCAAACTATTAGGCTAATAACCTATTTGATTGGTCAAGGGATGCTCCCACCATAAAGGTATGTTGTTGCAATGTTTGGTAGAGATCGGATGGTTATGTTAGTCATAATTTAACTTAAGCTTTGGACATTTGTGTGGCCGCCATTACGTTTCAGTCAAGATGGCGGCGATATAAAACATGACACTGAGGTGCCCTTTGCTAGTGCTACCTCTGTACCAAATTTCGTTCCATTCGGTTCCATTCGGTTCCACCGTGCTCGAATTAATAGGGGGAATCAATTTTGACATAAAGATGGCCGCCATCCGCAAACTATTAGGCTAATAACCTATTTGATTGGTCAAAGGATGCTCCCTCCATAAAGGTATGTTATTGCAAAATTTGGTAGAGATCGGATGATTAGGTTAGTCGTAATTTAACTTAAGCTTTGAACATTTGTGTGGCCGCCATTACGTTTCTGTCAATATGGCGGCGATATAAAACATGACACTGAGATGCCCTTTGCTAGTGCTACCTCTGTACCAAATTTCGTTCCATTCGGTTTCACCGTGTTTGAATGAATAGGGGGAATTTATTTTCACACAAAGATGGCCGCCATCCGCAAACTGTTAGGCTAATGACCTATTCGTTTAGTCAAAGGATGCTTCCTCTATAAGGGTATGTTGTTGCAAAATTTGGTAGAGATCGGATGATTAGGTTAATCGTAATTTGATTTAAGCTTTGAACATTTGTGTAGCCGCCATTACGTTTCCGTCAAGATGGCGGAGATATAAAACATGACACTGAGGTGCCTTTTGTTAGTACTACCTCTGTACCAAATTTCGTTCCATTCGGTTGCACCATGTTCGAATTAATAGGGGGAATCGATTTTCACACAAAGATGGCCGCCATCCGCAAACTATTACGCTGATGACCTATTAGATTGGTCAAGGGATGCTCCCTCCATAAAGGTATGCAGTTGAAAAATTTGGTAGAGATCGGATGATTAGGTTAATCGTAATTTGATTTAAGCTTTGAACATTCGTGTGGCCGCCATTACGTTTCAGTCATGATGGCGGCGATTTAAAACATGACACTGAGGCGCCCTTTGCTAGTGCTACCTCTGTACCAAATTTCGTTCCATTCGGTCCCACCGTGCTCGAATTAATAGGGGGAATCAATTTTGACATAAAGATGGCCGCCATCCGCAAACTATTAGGCTAATAACCTATTAGATTGGTCAAAGGTTGCTCCCTCCACAAAGGTATGTTATTGCAAAATTTGGTAGAGATCGGATGATCAGGTTAGTCGTAATTTAACTTAAGCATTGAACATGTGTGTGGCCGCCATTACGTTTCTGTCAATATGGCGGCGATATAAAACATGACACTGAGATGCCCTTTGCTAGTGCTACCTCTGTACCAAATTTCGTTCCATTCGGTTTCACCGTGTTTGAATTAATAGGGGGAATTTATTTTCACACAAAGATGGCCGCCATCCGCAAACTGTTAGGCTAATGACCTATTCGTTTAGTCAAAGGATGCTTCCTCTATAAGGGTATGTTGTTGCAAAATTTGGTAGAGATCGGATGATTAGGTTAGTCGTAATTTGATTTAAGCTTTGAACATTTGTGTGGCCGCCATTACGTTTCAGTCAAGATGGCGGCGATATAAAACATGACACTGAGGTGCCTTTTGTTAGTACTACCTCTGTACCAAATTTCGTTCCATTCGGTTGCACCGTTTTCGAATTAATAAGTGGAATCGATTTTCACACAAAGATGGCCGCCATCCGCAAACTATTACGCTGATGACCTATTGGTTTTGTCAAAGGATGCTCCCCCCATAAAGGTATGTTGTTGCAAAATTTGGTAGAGATCGGATGATTAGGTTAGTCGTAATTTGATTTAAGCTTTGAACATTTGTGTGGCCGCCATTACGTTTCTGTCAAGATGGCGGTGATATAAAACATGACACTGAGGTGTCCTTTGCTAGTGCTACCTTTGTACCAAATTTCGTTCAATTCGCATTCACCGTGTTCGAATTGATAGGGGGGGACAGACATTCAGAGTACACACACTCACACACACACAGACACACACACACACACACACACAGACTCACACACACACATACACACACACACACAGACTCACACACACACATACACACACACAGACAGACACACTTTTTTCGCCCTGTGTTGATCTCATAAGTCTACTTTCATTTTTTGCAAAAATCGAAAGTAGGCTAAAAACAGATACACACACTAATACAGTCATCACAATTAACACCGGTTATCAGACAGATTCTACACTCACCAAAAGTACACGGGGCTACATGACCGCGTTGTCGCAGCCCCTAAACTAAGGAACCAACCAACCAACCAATCTCGCATTTATTTGTACTCATCGTTAAGCATCTAGAACAGCCGCACACGTACACAATGTCATTGAAGTATTTGGGACATTTGGTCCGGTTTATAATCTCTCCTGAGATTAGGCCTAGTTATGGCGAGTAATTAATTCAAGTGGGAGTCATTTGGGAGATTTTGTTTGTTTGTTTGTTTTTATTTGTAAATAGTTGATCTGTTATTAAATTCATTTGTTTTAACCCTGGTATTCACTTCTTCCTGCATGTTATTTTGTTATGTGTTACCCTGCATGTTATAGAAGCGCTTTTAACAACAACTTACAAAATGGACTGTTACACCCCCCGAAACTGAGTCTCATAAGCTTGTTTGCAAGGGTTCAGTACTTGTCACAGAACCTCTTTGTAGACAATATTCGATGTTACAACGAATTCATCGGTTATTGTTTGCTCGGGAGTTTCTTCTACAGCAATTTTTAGCCTACTTTTCACATTTTGCAAAAATTAGGAAAAAGTAGTCTTATGAGATCGATTCGGGAAAATGTGTGTGTGTCTGTCTGTCTGTCCTTCTGTCTGTCTGTCTGTCTGGCTGGCTGTGTGTGTGGCCCCCCTATCAACTCCTAAACGGCTGCAGCAATCAAAACCAATTTTAGTATGAGTAAAGATGTGCACCGGAATATCTCACGTCCATATTTGAAAATGATGTCAGTGCTACCAACTGCTGAAAAAACGCAGTAGAAATTTGAGCTTCATGTTGGATATCTTGCAAGGTATGCATGGGAGCTATTCCAAAATTGGCACACATGTAGAAAATACCATTTCAGTTTAATTTCCGGGAGGCCATACATGACTGCGTTGCCAAAATAATTTTAAGCCTTCTGATAGGTCCAATGTTTAAATGCATATAACTTCTACACTATCGATTGGATTTCAACCAAATTTTGTATGTAATATCTGTACATAAACAGATATGACTGAGCGTATTCTTAAGAGCCACCAGGGCTGCCAACTGTTAATAATTGCTCTCTCTATTTCTTTTATCCAAATACCAATATATCAGAAAGTATGCAAGCCACCAGCTTTATACTATGCACACGTATATTCTGACATTTTAGATTAATTTGGAGTAACTTATATACGTCAGTTCTACCAACATGATTATAAGCCTGCTGATAGTACCAATTTTTAAATACATGTAACTTCTATACTATCAGTTGGATTTCAACCAAATTTCGTATGTGCTATGTGTACCATAACAGATATGACTATAAGTATTGTTAAGAGCAATCAAGGCTGCCAACTGTTAATAAATGCAATCTATATTTTTTACCCTAATATCAATATATCAGAACGTATGCAAGCCAACAGCTCTATATTTTGCACACGTATAGCACCTGGCATTCTAGATTAATTTGGAGTAGTTATTGCAAGGCAGTGCTGCCAACATGATTCTATGCCTGCTGATATGTCCAATTTTAAAATACTAACAAATGGATTTCATCCAAAATTGGCACAACAAGATATCATAATATTTTAGATTATTTCTGACCATCACACGCATGGTATTGTTGGCAACATGCTTTTACGCGTGCTGAGAGATCCAGTGTCTAACTGCATGTAACGTCCTTCGGACTTCAACCAAATTTTGTATTCTGTACTTTAAGAGATGGAAGTAAGAATATATTCAGTCACCAGGGCTGCCAACTCTATTGCTCTATTAGGCTACATTATTCCAGGTATATTTTGAACTAATTAGATATTTCGATATTACCAACTTAATTTCGTCATTATTCTAGATAGGTTCATATACTGTAGAATAATCATTGGCATGAAAATTAGGCTGTATAGTTCTTCACGGAACTTCTTGTTATTACATTTGCAAAGGATTGAACCCTAGAGAAAGTCTTAGCGAGACCACACCGGAGTCATCTGCTGAGAGACTCCTCAGCTAGCAGTACGCCACGCTCCCGCCAGATGGCTGCCGCCGCTGCGCTGCCCTGCGCTCTAGCGGCAGGCTCGCCAGGTTACGGTGTTCCCATTGTAAATGTACCTTTTTAAGGTATTTATTTAATTGTGAGGCATTTAGAGAGGTAGTGAGTGCGTTTCGGGCACACATGGGGTTATGCAGAACCTGTAGGTACCCCATATGTGTAGGTTGGTGTTAACAGGACCTTATTTTCGGTACAAAACGGGAATGGGACCTTAGTAGAACAATATAGGGAGGATTAGATACAGCATAAATTACTAAAGCAATATATTTAGACATTAAGGAAAAGACTTTGCATGTCATGTGCTATGTTTAAAATGAATCTTATACAGTCAGAATTGCAACCCTTTCCTCTTCGGAGTGTTAATTATGCTTAATGAGATTAGCTAATATCATAGTCTTACATTTGTCAGGAAAAGAAAAACATAACGGAAAAATAGATGTCATGAACATCCGGGTCCTAATAATGATATTAAACAAGTTCGGATTGTATTCTAAGAACTATCCACAAATTTTCTCCAAACATTATCCGCAGCTTATCCGTTATTCGCACAGCCATGCAAACTATATCCGCATGGCGAAAATTTTTGCGGATATCCACGGGTTTATCCGCAGGGCTTTACCCGGGAATCGTTTTCCTTCTATGTTCCCTTGCAAAATGCATTGCAGTAGTTCGTATCTGTCTCTGTTCCTGATTATGTGACCCGGGTATTAAAGCTTACGGCATTTAACAATATTGACTATTTGTTGTGTGAGAGAAAGCCTCCGTGGCTTAGGCGGCAGCACGCCGGCCTCTCACCGCTGGGTCCGTGGTTCAAATCCCGGTCACTCCATGTGAGATCTGTGCTGGACATAACGGAGGCAGACAGGTTTTTCCCTGTCAACATTTCATTCCAGCAACACTCTCCACTATCATTTCATTTCATCTGTCATTCATTTAATCATTGCCCCAGAGGAGTGCGTCAGGCCTCGGCAGCCGGCACAGTCCATATCCTCGCCGCTAGATGGGGGCTTCATTCATTCCATTCCTTACCAGGTCGGAGACTGGAAGCAGGCTGTGGATTTTCATTTTTTCTTGGGTGAGAGAATAATATTAACCTGGCTTGGCTAAGTTACTTTATAAAAGTAATTAACTTGCTGTTATACACTAACATTTTCGGTAAATCTCGTCATACCTGTTATGGTATTTAACATACCGAATTAAGGGCAGATGACCTCGCTGTACCGTCACTTAAGACACCAATAACTAACCACCTAACTTACCGAAGTTCCCACTACTAGTTTCGCTACCAAGTGGCAGTATCTTCATGCCAACGGTTAGTTATATACAGTTAGTTTGTGAGTAAAGGTTAACGTAGAGCCCGACACACCAGTCTCTGCCACGACATGATCAGGGAGGCGTGGCCACCGAACAGTGGGGTTGTATGGAATTGCGCCCAAGCTTCACTAATGACCCTGGTCATTAGCATCAACCTTCGAAAAGTGGCAGTGGAACTGCGCTCAATGAGAGCGGTCACGTAGGTTTCCTCCCTCCTCCCCTCTACCGAATTATGTTGTGTCGAGTGGTGTGAATTTGAAGTGACTCATTTCAAATCGGTTGTGTCTTGATTGCGAACAATTCAAAAGCCGTCCAGGTTGCGAACAACTAAATATACCCTGTCCAGATTTCGGACAAGAGATTATAGTGTTGGTCTCGGGTACATAAAACAGGTACAGTTTTCAAAACAGACTCATATTTAATTTTTGTTATTGCAAATGTTTAATAATCTAGTTTGAGGTAATCTTACCTTTTAGAATATTATTATATTTTTTATTGTATAACAAAACTAGAGGGTAGTTATTTATGGTGGATTAGAGAGAGTCGTATTATTATTATTATTATTATTATTATTATTAGTGTAGCCTCCGTGGCTTAGGCAGCAGCGCGCCGGCCTCTCACCGCTGGGTTCCGTGCTTCAAATCCTTGTCACTCCATGTGAGATTTGTACTGGGCAAAGCGGAAGCGGGACAGGTTTTTCTCCGGGTACTCCGGTTTTCCCTGTCATCTTTCATTCCAGAAACACTCTCCAATATCATTTCATTTCATCTGTCATTCATTAATCATTGTCCCAGAGGAGTGCGACAGGCTTCAGAAGCCTGCAAAATGCCTATCCTCGCCGCTAGATGGGGCTTCATTCATTCCAACCTTGACCCGGTCCAATGACTGGAAAAAGGCTGTGGATTTTCATTATTATTATTATTATCATTATTATTATTATTCGCCTCTGTGGTGTAGTGGTTAGTGTGATTAGCTGCCACCCCCGGAGTGCAGAAGCTAGTGGTGGGAGACAGTCCGTCACTTCCCCTTAAACCGACCTTGGGCTCAGCCGACTTGACTATGGGCGCAGTTCAATCGGCCTAATTAAAAGGATTTGGACATACCACTGATTATGGGCGCAGTTCCATATCTCCCGAACAGTGGAAGGTGTGGGACTGTCCTAGCTGGGGTGACCGCTCGCGTCACTTTTAAAACGAAAACAAAATATCATGTGCGCCACTGCTTCAAGTTTATCATAGTTCTTCATGGAACTACTTTCTTTTATCGACATTAATGCCGTTAGGCCACATTGTACATTGTATTTATCAATCAAAGCAATTTAATCAATCATCGATTTTCATTATTTTAATAAGTTGAAATAGACCTTAACCCACGTACATCAGGAAAGCTCTCTGCCTGCCGAAGTACACGCTATCACGGCTAGTATATGAATTGGCAAGAGAACCCTTTTATATTGAAGAGCTACGACAAACTGAGCACCTGCAGTCCACACAAGCAAACTACATCACAATGGAGGAATTAAGACGAAAGAAAGAACAAGTATGGGTGGAATTCTACTCCATCGACGCAATGATACCAACGGAATGGAGACAGGCAGAATACGACCTCAGACACCTGGTGACGACATTAGCAACACTCCTTTTCCAGGAGTATAATTGAATGTTGGTTGTAGTAGTTTGTTGAAATACAACGTGCTATACGGATATTAAACATGAATATAAGGTGCCCTTTGCCAGTGCTTCCTCTGTAAAAAATAGCATTCAATTCGGGTTCACCGTGTTTGAATTGATGTGGGGAGTCGATTTGCACACATACATGGCCGCTATCTGCAAATTATTGGGCTGATGACCTTGTAGTTCAGTCAAAAGATGCTTCCCACAAAAAGGGATGTTGTTGCACAATTTGGCAAAGATCAAATGATTAGGTTGGTCGTAATCTGTTTTAAGCTTTTAACATTTGGGTGGCCACCATTCCGTTTCCGTCAAGATGCCGGCGATATAAAACATGACACTGAGGTGCCCTTTGCTAGTGCTACCTCTGTACCAAATTTCGTTCAATTCGGTTTTACCGTGTTTGAATTGATAGGGGTAATCGATTTGCACACATACATGGCCGCCATCCGCAAATTATTGTGCCGTTGACCTTGTAGTTTGGTCAAAAGATTATTCATACATAAAGATTTAATGTTGCAAAATTTGGTAGAGATCAGATGATTAGGTTTGTCGTAATTTGATTTAAGCTTTTTACATGTGGGTGGCCACCATTACGTTTACTTCAAGTTGGTGGTGATATAAAACATGACACTGGAGTGCCCTTTGCTAGTGCTACCTCTGTACCAAATTTCGTTCAATTCGGTTACACCATGTTTGGATTGATAGGGGGAATCGATTTGCACACATACATGGTCGCCATCTGCAAACTATTGGGCTGATGACCTTGTAGTTTAATCAAAAGACGCTCGCCATATAAATATATGTTGTTGAAAAATATGGTAGAGATCGGATGATTAGGATAGTCGTAATTTGATTTAAGCTTTGAACATTTGGGTGGCCGCCATTACGTTTCTGTCAAGATGGCGTCGATATAAAACATGACACTGAGGTGCCCTTTGCTAGTTCTACCTCTGTACCAAATTTCGTTCAATTCGGTTTCACCGTGTTCGAATTGATAGAGGGGGGGGGGGGACAGACATTCAGAGTACACACACTCACACACAGACACACACACAGACAGACACACAATTTTTTTTTTTTTTGGCCCTGTGTAGATCTCATAAGTCTACTATCATATTTTTTTTTTGCAAAAACCGAAAGTAGGCTAAAAATACGCATAAACAAGAAACGCCATGACCCAGACTCCCAGTGTAGGCTATTTGGAAGCTGTGTGCTAAACATTGCGACCGCTAACACGTCATATTGTGTTTCCCTAACAGCTTACTGTGAAAATGACTGACCAATGGTTTGGAGAATATAGGATGTGTAAATGTATCAGTGACATCCGAGTCAAACTACGTATTATGCACATTGTGCGCTTTTCAAATATATTATTGAATATATCATATAACATAAATTTGATAATTATACAATGTGTTTGCTTTCTCGTAATAAGACTAATTCCTGTGGTGTTATGGGACTAAAAAAGTAGACAAAGGCACACCTGCCTATATTTCTCTTGTCGTCGAACAATGGGCAGTACCAGAAAAGATCGTAAAGGTATCCTCAAACATTGATTGTGAATGTTATCTTTATTACACACACATTAACTCTTTATTGCAGGGAAAGACCGCAGCATATCGCGAACATGACGAACAGTTATTTTATATTATCGCTAGTAAAACATTTAGTGTTATATACAGAGGGGTCCAGAAAAATGTAGACACTCTTTGATAGTTAATATCTTTGGAACGAAATGACATACCGTTACAATATTCTTACGCGGTAGCATAGTCCATTGTTTTCCATTGTTTTCTCAATAGTTGAAGAAGGTCACATGAGTGGCGCGACAATCTTAGCGCGTTTTCCAGCAGATGACAGTGCAGCAATGAATGAAGTAAGATTGTCGTTTGAGCAACGCAAGGCCGTATTGAAGTTGTACTGGAAGTCTACGAAAACATGATGGAGGTACAACGGCAATGGCGTAATGTATACGGAACTCGGTCACCAACATGTACAACAATTTATCGTATTCGGGATAAATTTGAAGCCGACGGTACTGTTCAGGACGTGCATAAGGAAAGGTCTGGCCGACCAAAAACATCTACAAGTCCAGCTTCCAGTTGTAACAGTCCACTGCTTCTTGGAGCAGTATACCTCGCACATTTGATTACTGTATTATGTTAAAATACTTTTTTTAAAGTTCAATTACAACACAAGGACAATAGCTGACAACCTGTCAACTTTAATAGCTTTTCTTGTACAGTATATGATGTTTGTTTTTCGGGCTGATGGTCTGTATGCACTCTCACTCTTTTGTTTATAATTTTTCCATTATCATTAGTATTATTATTATTATTATTATTATTGTATTGTTACTATCTTTTTGTTACTATAATTGTTAGACTATGATTATTTATATTGTGAATGTAAGTGAAATGTTTTATTTTTATAAGACCTAATCTTATTTTATGTAGGGCGCTACTGTAAAGGAGCTCTTAAGCTCTAAGTGTAGCCGTAAAAATAAAATCAATCAATCAACCAATGGACGGTGAGGAAGGAAGGGTAGTAGCCTATACCGGATCATTACAAGTGGGCAGCCACCAGGTATAGAGAGTGCTTCAACGATTGAAAATGGCTCCTAAGGTTATGCATATCGAACTTCCGGTCCACGAGTCTCCATTTGTTTTGCTTTATTATGTCGGATTGTGGTTTTGTTTTTAGGTATTCCACCAATGAAATAAGAAATAGAGGATTGGCCTTTCTTGGATATCCCAAAGATAAGTGTCTCCTAAAAGAACAGTTAGTAAAACGTCGCAACAGTAAAAGAACCTAACAAACAGCTTGCCTACAAAGTATGCGATTTGCACATTTCAAACGTCAAACTTCTAACATCTCTTGGACCATAATAGTGTTAGATCGGTGTCAATTAAATACAGTAGGCTATATTATGTGAGAACATTGTGAGCAGTTGGTATCGGGTCATTATTTTGGTATACCGTGCATTAACCTGACCCGCTCAATCACTAAAATGTGACTGTGGGGAAAGGCTACGATTTATAGCCAATAGCTCACCTATTCTCCTATAATAATTAGTATTATTAATAATAATAATAACACTAACAATAATTATTATTATTATTACAAACACTCTCCAGAAAGTGTGCTGGAAAACGAAGATTACAAGCTGAATTGGTATCGCACTATTCAAACTCACAAAACAACTCCTTATAATAGACAAGACATAATTTTAACTGATAACAAGTAGTTCCGTGAAGAACTATACAGCCTATTTTCATATATCCTGCTCATGTTAATTGTCTCAATCAACATACAAAATTTCAGTTTAATTGCTGTAACAGATTCGTAGATATTGAGAACCGTCTAAATATTTCATATGGTCGCCAGGATGGATTTTTATTTTTGTACTATTATATTAAGATTATTGTGTACGTGTGGTATTCAAACTTCAATCGCATGATTAGAACACAAGAAGTAAAAACGAGATTTTAAAAGTACGCACACCAGCCATCTTGTCATTATGCAAACAATTGAAATAAATTACATGCCAGTGGATCAACATTTGTATAAGCATTTAACGTGCAACGTTTCACGACACTCGGATAGTTAATTCGCGAGAAACGTCCATTTAAAAATTTATACTTCGCGTCGCCGCCATGTTGGATTTGTGCTCACCAGGTTACTGAAAGTCCTGTAGGTGAACATATGTTCATAGTCTCTATGAACATCAAAAAATTCAGTTTGGTTGCTGTAAAAGATTCATAGATATTGAGAACCTTCTAAATATTTCGGAAGCTCGCCATTTAAGATTGTTATATGTATAGGCCATAGAGTTATGTACCATTCAAGGACAATTATTGCCTAGCTTCATTGTTCAAACTTTCACTTCGATCGCATGATTACGACACAAGAATAAAAACTTAATTTTTAAATTTCGCACAGCCGCCATCTTGAGGTTATGTAAACAATTGAATTAAATTAGACTCCAGTGCATTACAATGTGTATAAACATTTGCTGTACCACATTTCACTGCGCTCAGAGAGTTAAATCACGAGAAAAGTCTATTAAAATATTTCAAATTCGCTTGGTCGCCATGTTCGTTTTGTACATTACAGGTTTATGAAATATACATAGGTAAACTTGTATCAGTACCCTTTATCACCGTACAAAATTGCATGATGATATCTGTAATAGTTTCGGAGATATAGAATGTCAGTGAAATATTTCGCACAGACACCATTTCGAGGTTATGTAAACAATTGAACTAAATTAGACTCCAGTGCATTACAATGTGTATAAACATTTGCTGTACCAAGTTTCATTACGTTTGGATAGTTAAATCGCGAGAAATGTCTATTTAAAAGTCTCAATTTCGCTTGACCGCCATGTTGTTTTTGTAGTCATCAGGTTTTTGATAGTCTCATAGGTGAACTTCTAGTAGTGCCCTTTATCACCGTACACAATTTCAGGGCAATATCGGTAATAGTTTCGGAGATATTGAATTCTAGTGAAATATTTCGCACAGCCGCCATGTTGGATTGGTGAGACGTAACAAAATTTGAAGGGCACGGTCGAGGTCGCCGGGAATAGTGCTATGAACTTAACGAGTTTCATTGAAATCGCTCCAACCGTTTAGATTTTATTAGGGACACACACACACACACCTCTCTCTCTCTCACACACACACACACACACACACACACACGGACAAAAGGTGATCTCATAAGCCTATTTTTTCAAAATTGAAAATAGGCTAAAAATAACCATCACACGTACTTGATTGACATATCTATTCCGAATGACCATAATATCCACCATAATACAGAGAAAAGATTGATAATTATACTCCTCTAGCTATGGAGGTGGCTAGAATCTGGAGACAAAACAAGAAGTTCCGTGACGAACTAAAGAGCCTACTTTTCTAGAAATTTAAGATTTTTGCCAATCTATAAAGACCTATCTGGAATAATGACGTAATTAAGTTGGTAATATCGAAATTTCTAATTAGTTCGAAAAATACCTGGTATAATGTAGCCTAATAGAGCAGTACAGTTGGCAGCCCTGGTGACTGAATATAGGCTATTGTTAGTTGCATCTCTTAAGGTACAGAATACAAAATTTGGTTGAAGTCCAATGGATAGCATGCACGTTACATGCAGTTAGACCTTGGATTCATCAGCGCGCGTAAAATCATGTTGGCAACAATGTCATACATGTGTTGGTCAGAAATAATATGAAATACTATGATCTAGTGTTGTGCCAATTTTGGATGAAATCCATTTGTTAGTATAGAAGTAACATGTATTTTGAAATTGGACCTATCAGCAGGCTTAGAATCATGTTGGCAGCACTGACGTAGGCCTATATGAGTTACTCCAAATTAATCTAGAATACCAGGTACTATACGTGTGCAAAGTTTAGAGCTATTGGCTTGCGTACTTTCTGATATATTGATATTAGGGTAACAAAAATAGAGACACTATTTATTAACAGTTGGCAGCCCTGGTTACTCTTAAGAATCGGCATAGTCATATCTGTTATGGTACACATAGCACATACGAAATTTGGTTGAAATCCAAATGAGAGTATAGAAGTTACATGTATTTAAAGTTGGACCTCTCAGCAGGCTTAGAATCATGTTGGTAGCAGTGACGAATGTATGCAAGCCGACAGCTTTAAACTATGTACACGTATAGTAGCTGACATTCTATATTAATTTGGAGTAACTTGTATACGTCAGTGCTACCAACATGATTCTAAGCCTGCTGAGAGGTCCAACATTAAATACAGGTAACTTCTATACTATCATTTGGATTTCAACCAAATTTCGTGTGTGCTATGTGTACCATAACAGATATGTCTATGCCGATTCTTAAGAGTAACCAGGGATGCCAACTGTTAATACATCCTGTCTCTATTTTTGTTACCCTAATATCAATATATCAGAAAGCATGCAAGCCAATAGCTCTAAACTTTGCACACGTATAGTACCTGGCATTCTAGATTAATATGGAGTAACTAATATACGTTAGCGCTGCCAACATGAATCTAAGCCTGCTGATAGGTTCAATTTTAATATGCATGTAACTTCTATACTAACTAATGGATTTCATACAAAATTGACACAACAAGAGATCATATTATTTCAGATTATTTCTGACCAATACATGTACTGTATGTCATTGTTGCCAACATGATTTTACGCGCGCTGTTAGATCCAATGTTTAACTGCATGTAACGTCCATGCTATCCATTGGACTTCAACCAAATTTTGTATTCTGTACCTTAAGAGATGGAACTAGGAATATATTCAGTCACCAGGGCAGCCAACTGTAGTTCTCTATCAGGCTACACTATGCCAGTTATACAGTATTTATAACTAATTAGAATTTTCGATATTACCAACTTAATTTCGTCATTATTCTAGATAGATCCATATAGATTAATCATTGGCATGAATCTTAAATTTTAAGAAAAGTAGGCTCTTTAGTTCGTCACGGAACTTCTTGTTGAATACGCACTAGGATTTTCTTGGACCCTCTTGTGAAAAGGAGACGTGGAAGATTACATTACAGAAAAAGAAAATTAACTGCCAAACGTCTATGTAATATAGTGTGAAAATGTATGCTATATGCTTTTCAAAGTGTGACTTGACTCATTTTCTTGTAAGTAATGTACCGATATGAGTCATGTTACCAACTGTCAGTTGAGTAAATAAAGATAATAATAATAATAATAATAATAATAATAATAATAATAATAATAATAATAATAATAATAATAATAATGTGGCAATCCCAAACAGTGGCAACATGCTAACAAAGCATGTTGAAAAGCTGTAAAAATACAGAGTTTTCAAAACTGATTAGGAAGCAATGGCACATGGCACAAGTCAGGGCAGTTCCTATTATCACCTCCGGCACTGGCGTGATTCCCAACAACTTAAAGGAATCTCTCACAGAGTTGAAATTAGATCCAGGCTTTTTCAAACTGATGCAGAAAACAGTCATACTTTCTACGTGTCACGTAGTAAGGCTGTTCTTGGGCAATCAGGCCTGAAGGAGTGGGGGAAAAGTGTAAAGCTATTACTGAATGCAGTCACCAAGAATTTGCTCCTTATGATACATACGGTATCTGGGATTGTAAATGTTTTCTTTCCAGCAAATATGCTGAGAATGTGTAAGCGCATGCGCAAAATAAACATAATATACGAGGTACGTCCAGAAAGTAAGTTCCGTTTGGTAATAACATTAAATTGTGTACAGATACAGAAAAAATATTTATTGCACAAAATTCTACAACCCTTAAACTACTCTTCCACATAACTGACGAAATGTTGCAGGCATTTGTCGTAGCGTGGCACGAGTTTTTGTATACCTTCTTCATAGACGTGTGCCGCCTGTGTCTTCAACTAGTTGTACGTTCCGCTGCAGCGCAGTCGCGCATATGTGCATCAAGGAGAAGAAACGTGCGCCATTTGGAGAGCGCTGTTAGGCACGTACGCGTTGTTGTGCATGTTTATTCGTACAATGTCGGTGTTGATTGGAAATCCCGCCGCTTGTGAAATCAGACCTGTGATTCGTTTTCTGAAGGAGAAGAAACCTACGCCATTTGGAGAGCGCTGTTAGCCACGTACGCGTTGTTGTGCATGTTTACTCGTACAATGTCGGTGTTGATTGAAAATCCCGCCGCTTGTGAAATCAGACCTGTGATTCGTTTTCTGAATGCTAGGAAAGTGAAACCAATTGAAATTTATCGGCAAATTTGCGAAGTGTATGGACAAAATGCGATGAGTGATTCAATGGTGAGAAGTTGGGTCCGACAGTTCAATGAAGGACGTAGTGAAGTGCACGATGAAGAACGAAGTGGGTGTCCATCTTTGGTTACAGAAGAACTGGTTCACGCGATTGATAACAAGATCCGGGAAAACCGCAGGTTTACAATTAGTGCTCTCGCTATGGAATTTCCCCAAATCTCACGATCACTAATTCATGAAATTGTTACCGAAAAACTGAACTTTCGTAAACTTTGCCGACGTTGGGTACCAAAGATTCTTACGGAGCAACACAAAACAAAACGGATGGGTTACAATGAAGGCGGCGAAGAATTTCTGACACAGATAGTCACAGGAGATGAAACTTGGGTTTCTTACGACACCCCTGAAAGTAGGTGGCAATCAATGGAATGGAGGCACACTTCATCCCCAGTAAAGGTGAAGCCGAAACAAATCTTGACACCTCGGAAAATGATGTGCACAGTGTTCTGGGACTGGAAAGGCATCTTACTCATTGATTTCTTACCGCGTGGTCAAACAATCAACGCAGATGCTTACTGCGAGACACTTAGGAAATTTCACTGCGCAATACAGAATAAGCGCCGAGGATTGCTGTCAAAAGGTGTTGTTTTTCTTCACGACAACGCACGACCACACACTGCAAATGTGACGAAAATCCTCCTACAGGGATTTGGCTGGGACGTGTTTGACCACCCTCCGTACATCCCTGACCTCGCTCCTAGCGACTTTCATCTGTTCACACATCTCAAGTCTTTCCTTGGCGGTCAACACTTCAACAACGACGACGAGCTGAAAGAAGATGTTTCCAACTGGTTGAAGACACAGGCGGCAAACTTCTATGAAGAAGGTATCCAATAACTTGTGCCACGCTATGAAAAATGCCTGCAAAAGTTCGGCAGTTATGTGGAAAAGTAGTTTAAGAGGTGTAGAATGTTGTGCAATAAATAATTTTTCTGTATCTGTACACAATTTAATTTTGTTACCAAACGGAACTTAACTTTCTGGACGTGCCTCGTATATACTGTATATATATATATATATATATATATATATATATATATAAATATATATATATATATATATATATATATAAATATTTATTTATTCGTTACGGCCAACTATGGACCACGTTTGACAGTTTTTACATTTTTTTTCACTCTGCGCCAATATCTCTTCATCCTCTCTCCTACTTCCTTCTTCTGTTCCACCGTGTGAGATCTTCCTTTCCTCACTGACAACTCCCCTCTCTCCAGGAAACCTTAACTAGTCGTCTAAATTCATTGGTCATCTGACTAGACTACCAGAAAATCGATTGACGAAAAGGATAATAGATTATGTAACTCACTCAATAACTCAACACCTTGGCACCTTGGTAGCCTAAGTGCTATGGATCTGATGATCACTTGACGATCGAAACTGGTCATCCAAGTGTATTTATTAATCTCATGTATTTTTTTCAGGATTAGGAAATAACCCATCTCATTTGGGTACACTCGTGTTGACCGACTGAAAAGCATCGTCTACGACACCTAGCTGCGGTCTTGGCAACTAGATGCCATCGCAGCCAGCCCCTGGCAACGGACGTTGGAACTAATATACCGTTTTCAAAATATCCTACAAATTTTAGATTCCGCAAGTGTAGTCAGTGCCGGCCCCGCGTTGTTGGGGCCTCTCACCCGGAGGCCCCGGGTTCGATTCCCGGCTCCGTCAGGGATTATAGAAACTGACGTGAGGGCTGGAATGGGGTACACTCAGCCTCGTGAGGACAATTGAGTAGCTGTCTCACAGTGAGGCAGTGCCCCGGTCACGAAAACCAAGATTAATGACCGAGGGGACCCGATGCGCTGATCACGCGTCACCCCAATATCTGCAGGCCAAATGGCTGGGCAGCGGTCGCTTGGTAGGGCTAGGTCTTTATGGGCTGTAGTGCCGGGGGTTATTATATAAGTGTAGTTAGTTGAAGGTTCTTTTTCATGCCATAAATCTATGACATGGGACCGCCTCTTTACTTCGAAGGTAATTATTACAGTATCAACATCAGAGTGTAAACTCTACAAACACAATTACATGGGACTGATCACCACCATCTCCAAACTTCTAAATGATACAACAGCAACAACATAATTCAGAAATGTGAAGGAAACAGATTATGAATAGGGGTTAAAAGAAAAAGCGAGTTCTTCTAGTCATAAACTTTTAAAATCCATGACTCTCGGAAGCGTGCAATTTGCAATTCTAATGCTTGTAATAATAATGTTTAAGATTTCAGCTGAAACCGCAATGAATTCCCTGTCATTATCCTTGATTGCATTTCTCGGCCACAGATTAGCCAGACTGGAGGGAAACCCCCAAGGGAGCGATAAAGAGGGCAGAGTCAATGAGCGTAGTCCGTGATAGCGTATAATGGCACTCTCATTTTCTCGGAAGACGATGATCTCTCACGCATTGCTTAGCACGTGTGCCGACCGATACTGTTGAGGTAAGGACATATTATGGGATGATGCAATGATTTTTGTCGCACATGATGTAAAAGCCAAGGTGTTTAATGTAATAAAGACCAATTAATGATTACGAGGTCTTTATATTCGGGCTCTTACAACCTTATGAATTTTGAAGAAATGAAAGAGGGATGTGGTTTTGCGGTTCTCTTGCCAGCAATGGAATTTCCAGAGCAATGGGCGATACCAACTCCACAAACCTCCTATATTTATCTCTAAAAGTAAAGTAAGCCGGCCTCATGGTATTGGTGTAGCGTGCCTGCCTCTCACCCGGAGGCCCTGGGTTCGATTGCCGTCAGGGATATTAGAAACTGACGTGGGGGCTGGAACGGGGTGCATTCAGCCTCGTGAGGACAATTGAGTAACTGTCTTACAGTGAGGCAGCGCCCCGGTCACGAAAACCAAGATTAATGGCCGAGGGGACCCGACGCACTGACCACGCGTCACCCCAATATCTGCTGGCCAAATGGAAGGGCAGCGGTCGCTTGGTAGGCCTAGGCCCTCATGGGCTGCAGTGCCAGGGGTTATTATTATTATATTAAATGTAAAGTAAAAGCAGACCCTGCAGTAAAGCGGGATTAATGCTAGGAAGATGATGATTAAATGTAAAGTAAACTTTCTGTCTATTCTATCAATTTATAATTTCCAGTCGGTCAAAACGTATAACGGTGGGCGTGATGGCGCAGCGGCCAAGCTGATTGCCTTTCACCGAGATGGACCGGGTTCGATTACTGGCCCATGCATGTGAGATTTTTGAGGTAATAATAATAATAATAATAATAATAATAAGATATTCTCAACAATATTACTAAACAGGATACAAGCAACACTCGACAGTCATTTAGGTGAATATCAGAGTGGATTCCGAAAAGGCAGATCTTGCGCACAACAGATATTCAACCTGAAGTCCATAATCCGTCACGGGATAGTAAACTCCAAGACCATAGTAGTGACATTTATAGATTTAAAAAAAGCTTTCGATTCCGTTGACAGGGAAACTCTAGATAAAGTAATTCGAGAATTTGGAGTTAAATCTAAACTGGCTAATCTAATCCGTGAAACCCTCACAGACACCATATCAAAAGTAAAATTTCGGGGGAGAATATCTAAACCATTCAAAATAAAGACAGGTGTAAGGCAAGGTGATAGTTTATCTCCACTGCTATTCAACTGTGTTCTGGAGAAAATAGTAAGAATTTGGAATCAAAAACTGAGGGAACACAAGATATCACCCATAACACTAGGGAATAAAAACAGAGGTATTGAAATAAACTGTCTAGCATTTGCAGATGATTTTGCCATACTTTCTGAAAATCTGACTGACGCAACAGTGCAAATTAATCTATTAGAAGAGATAGCCAACAGAACAAGTTTAAAAATTTCTGTAGAAAATAACAAATTTATGACAAATATAAAAATTGCTCCAGAAATCCTAGTCACAGAAATTGGTAAAATTAAGAGGGTAAAGAAATTCAAATATTTGGGAGAAATCATTCAGGAAAATGGTTTAGAAAAATCTGCTGTAGAAGAAAGAGTACACAAGACGGAAAGAGCATATGGTATAACTAGGTACACCTACAACAAAAAATGTTTATCTAGAAACTTGAAAATACAGCACTACAGAACAGTAATCAAACCAGAATGCCTATACGCAAGCGAATGTCTAGCACTTAATTATAAGTTAGATAAATTGGAAGTATTAGAAAGACGAATTGTACGGAAAATATTAGGTCCATTAAGAATTACAGAATTCTGGAAATTAAGAAATAATGATGAAATATACCGCAACATTAAACATAACAGACACAATAAAAAAGAGGCGATTGCCATTTTTTGGACATTTATATAGAATGAATGACAACAGGTTAACCAAACGATATTCAAATATCTATGGAACAAGAAATTAACAACAACTTGTATTCAAGAAGTTAAAAAAGGATTTGGAAAGAAACAATATAAGAGAAGAAGATGCAATAGAGAGAGAAATGTTTAGGAAAAATGTGTTGGGAATGGAAGGGTTCCAAGGAAGGAAGGAAAAGAAAAGAGGCTCAAAATGGTCCGAAGAGAGAAAGATGATGCATAGTGTGAAGATGAAGGAGTCCTGGAGGAAGAATAAGGAGACCTGGGGGAAGAAGAAAGAACACCAAAGGACTAAACATTGAAATTGGCTCGTGGTCCTTAGAAGACCGTAACGGAGAAAGAAAAGAAAGAAGAAGAATATCGTATAGCCTCGGATGCCGGGTGCAAGCTGTGTTATTTGACACCCAAAGGGTAGCTTGCATGTCAAATTTCGTTGTTCCTTGAAGCACTATGAAAGTCAAGGAGGTTAGATGTCTTAAGCTCCTTGAACACTTTCTAGTAAAGAAATGAGGAACTTTGTGTTGGCGGAAACTCCCGAGTTTAATTTTTCCACTATGAACACGGCCTACTTAATTCAAATGGGTTCTTTAACATGCCAACATCGTATGACAAGGTGTCGTAATTTTTTCCACCTTACAAAAATCACTTACCACGGCCAGGAGCGAACCTGCAAGCTTGGGGGTAGTAGTCCGACACGTTGACCACTCACCCACCGTGGCAAGCTATTTTTGAGTTGAAATGCCATGTCCTGTGGTTCGGATTCCACCTAAAAAGGAGGTCCCGTGACTCATGACGGTACGGTCACGTAAAACTACAAGCTTCCTTCCCGCATCCTAATATGTATAACACAATGACCTTGAAACTACTCGTGCGCCACATAATACAAAATAGATCTACTAATTCAGAAACCTTTGCGGAACTGTGCACAATAACTAACCAAAGTTTTATCACAATCAGATGAATGGTATTATAACGCATACTGGACTTTGTTGAAACGATTCGGGCCAAAAGTTCGTGTGTCCCTGTATATGTGTGTATGTCGATTGTCGATCACCCCTCTCAATTCAAACATGACGAAACCGAATTGAACAACTTTGGTACCGAGGTACCACTAGGAAAGGACACCTCAGTGTCATGTTTTACAACACGACTATCTTAAGCAAAACGAAATGGTGGCCACCCAAATATTTATTTATTTGTTGACGGTACACAACAGGGCTCGGTGTGCGCCCCAATCACAGTGCACCTACACAGTAAAATACATTTCCAGGTATTTCTACATTAAGTATTAATGTCTAAATGTAATTCTTAAAACTAGGAAGTTCACACAGATGTAAATGCATAGTAGTAAAAGCTTAATCTAAATATAATATACAAAATAAATCTAAATTTGATCTAATGTCAAATATAAACACAGGGTTTGAATTGTTACGTAGAAAAATGAAAGGTAACTTTAATAACTAAGAAACACGCCTATCCACATATATACATTGTTGGTTCTGTTCAAAGCTTAAATCGAATTCCGACTAAACTAATCATCCGATCTCGACCAAATTTTGCAAACATGTACCTCCATGTGGGAACAGTCTGTTGCCCAAACTACAAGGTCATCAGTCAAATAGTTTCAAGATGGCAGCCGTGTGAAGCATGCAAGCATTATAGGATAATCCGTAGCTTATGATCCACCAAGGCCCGGGCTTCACCAGTGCCGCTAATCGTACAGAGGGTGGTTTAAACTGTCCTCAAGGAGGTGACTCGTTGGATATTATAATTTTATATTAGAATATTATAGGCAACTGTAGAAGTGACTAGAAATGGTAAATATTATACTTATAGCACCACATATTTCAACACGCTACCACAGCGATTTTCATTCGTTGTCCTCGATCCGCAGTAGAATCTACTGCAGCCAAGAAATATTCTGACACGTAAACCAAATAGTATCTTATATAATACGCTAAGGTGTATGTTTCAAAAAAACTCAAGCTCCTAAACCAGAGGGAGTTAGAAGGTGTGGTTTGTACCAAAGTCTTCCAAATGGTCTCAATAGCACATGAAAAATCTTGCATTTCTTAAAAAGCCAACAGAAATATATTGTTTATAAAGTGCTTTTAAACAAATAAACAAGACGATAGCCCCTGGCAGAACTGTGTCGTGTACAGCCCGCATAGCGCTGTAGCCGGGCGGGTAGTCTATACACATGGGGGTGCCCACATGTGAGAGTTATTGCACGGGTCTGCTAGTTCTATATATTACTACTGTCGACCAAAGTATTATGTGCACTCGAGTTTGAAGGTTGTTTGTGAAGTACCCAATAGACCTACATAAAATTCAATAACATCATCAGTTTTGTCGTTTTATTTTACGTTAGTTCGTGTAGGTTTGGAATTTTTAATTTATTTTTAATATTTTTTATCGCAGTTGGAACACAAAAAGGGCCCGTTTTTAAGCGTGTTTCAATCATGCGTCACATTTAAGAATTATTATCGCAAAAACTGGTCATCAGATCGAATCCAAATTTTAACACAATATACATTGGAATGTTGTATAACTGGTTTATTAATTTCAAAACTTCGTGTGTCCAAGAAACAAAGTAGTTATAATTTGGAAAGGTAACTTTTCCTTGGCACGAGGTGGTTAGAAAATGTAGTTCTTGGTCGCGTTGTAATCCTTATACATCAAAAAGTTATGCTATATGACTTTGAAATACGTAAATTAATTCACTTATTTTATATCGGTTTGTATTTGTACGGGGTTCTCCAGCTAGCCGCTCCGGGGAAAGCTGTACAGCGTTGCTGAGATGGAGCCCATCACTTCCGAGCGAGGCGCGATAAAAGCTAAGTTAGAAATGAACGCTAGATGAAGTTGTTCGTATGAGCTGACTCAGATGGTGAAGCCTTGTGGAGAGAATGAGGGAGGAGAGATTACCTTAGAGGTTAATGAGCTTGGCAGTAGAGGGTAAGTGAAGCAGAAGTAGACCTAGAAGGCGATGGTTTGATTCAGTGTTGAACGATTTCAAAGTGAGATGTGTAGAAGCAGAAGATGATGATGATGATGATGATAACTGTTGTTTTAAGGGGCCTAACATCTAGGTTATCGGTCACTAATGGTTTGGGTGATAGTGAAAGATGAAATGAGAATGAAAACTATAACTAATACTAACTACAGACTTACATACTAGAAGAAGAAATGGATAAGGCAAATAAAGGACAGGAAGAAAATATATGCCCTCAACCCTCAAAGAATGAGGATTGAGGGACTTGAAAGGAAGGAGAGCCATGCAAGGCAGAAAGGAAAGGGAAAGAGGAGTGGGCCCATCTAAAGTCAGTGGAAATAGGGGAAAAAAACGGATCCAGCTCAGGAATCCCGCGGGATCGTCAACTCCCGAGCTCACCAGCCGTAATCTCCTGAGGGTATAGCAAGATCCAGGGTGCACTAGAAGTGGTGGGGCTACATACACCCTGCCTCCTTGAGGATCTTGAGCAGAAGGCAGGAGATAACATGAAAAGAAAAAGAAGGCTGACCCTCGCAGAAGGAGGGTAACAGGAAAGAAGAGACAAGGTCCAATTAAGGCGAGAAAGGAAGAGACTCCCTACGCCTCAGGTACCCTAATGCCGTCGGGGTCGGAAGAGAACAAAAGTTGATCAAGAGAGGTCAACAGGAAAGAAAACGGGGAGGAGCCCGGCGCAAGTAAGTGGAAGCAATGCCGGACTCAGCTGGGGTCTCGTAGATGCCAACCCACGTCCCACTAGATGTGAGCCCCTGGGGGGAGAAGCCGAAGAGGCCACAGTGCTAACTGCTATAGTTCTCTCACTCCACATTAACGACCGGCTCGCTTATGTAACGTAGCTGGGCGGTTATGTTTGCATTGCATGTCTGCGTGGAACCAGAACTTTCCCAGTTCGGAGCACAGTGTTGTCAACTCTCCACCGTAGCCACTGAGAGCAAGCAGTGAGTCTGTACAGAACTGCGTGCAATTGTGCAACACTGAAGACCTGACGAGCGAGCCGGCAGCCATGATCGGACTCTGGAGTCCACGTAGAAGTAGAGAGCTATTTGTAAAATAAAATAAAAAAGAAACATCAGCTGTTGGTCAGAAACGAACAATGGTTATTGTCGTTGCGTGCTACTGCCTAAAGGCTCGGTCACACAGAAAGCGGTCTGTCGCGGCGGGAAGCGATCCAACGGTCGTTGCTGTGGTCTGCGATATGGGGACGTCACATAGGACGCGATACCTTTGTGTGAGCGGTCCAGTCTGGTCGCATCCTTCTAGAGAGTACTGTATGTAGTGTGTTTTCATATTAAGTATTGTTTGATATTATTATTGAGTATGAGCTCGGACGAAGAACAACTCCTTCTCCTATTAGCTTTGCAAAACACAAAGAAGAAAAGACAATGCCACCGCTTATGTATCGAACTGGAGTCACATGAAGATAGGATGTTCAAGTAGGCTATATTCGTATGTCACGAGAGTGTTTCGAGGAATTGCACGATTCCATGCTTCAGCCTTTTTGATAATGTTCGTGTGAACTGTCGAACAAATATGTGTATTTATGCACAGTTTCAATAAATACTTCAGTTTGGTCACTCATCACAATCGAAGGCGACACGGCGGTCAGGCGGGCAATCTGTTAATTAGTACAACCGGATCGCTCGTCGTCGCGACAAAGACTAGCGGGTGACGGTAGACCGCGTTCTGTGTGACCGAGCCTTTAGTGACAGAACTATAATAGGGAGGCGACTTGTTCGCATCAGAGCCTTTTAGACTAGACTGGAATCTATAAGGCAAAACAGTATCAAATGAAAATGTATGCCTTGTTTAAAAATGTAATAAGTACCACCTTCTGTTAATTAGAAAGCAAAATAACCAGTGATGGACGAAGCAAAGAGGCTCAGGCAAGGAACGCATTTCTACAGAAAAGGAATCTGTTGACATCGAATATAGATTTAGGTATTAGGAAGTCATTTGTCTGAAGCGTGGCGCTTTATGGAAGTGAAACTTAGACTATTGGTGCAGCAGAAAAGAGGAGAATTGAAGCGTTTGAAATGTGGTGTTACAGGAGAATGATTAAGATCAGATGGGTAGATAGGGTTACCCACGAAGAGGTATTAAGACGAGTGGGAGAGGAGAGATGTTTCTGGCAACTGCTAATGAGGAGAAGAGATAGGTTGGTAGGACACATACTAAGACATCCAGGAATAGCAAGCTTAGTTATGGAAGGAAGGGTCGAGGACAAGAACTGTATGGTAGACCAAGGTTAGAATATGTCAAACAGATTCCTTCGGATGTAGGGTGTGGTAGCTATGTAGAGATGAAACGATTAGCTCAGGACAGGAGACATGGAGAGCTGCATCAAAAGACTGAAGACTCAAACGAACACACACACCACCTTAGATTTGTGTATGGTGACCGCACACGCTCTAACTAGTGGGAAGTAAATGCGCTTGCCATGGCAACCTCTGTAGTTGTCAGAAATTTGTCGACACAATACTCTCCACGCTAATCTCAGATAAAAGCGGCTTCGGTGGCGTAGTTGGTAGCATGCTGAGCTTCTATGCCCAAGATCGCGGGTTCAAACCCGGCCAAAGTCGTCTGATTTTTTAAGAGCGTTAAAAATCCCTCAGTATGCCTTCCTTCGGAGGGGAAGTAAAGCCGGCGGTCCATTGTTATAGATTTAAGGCATGTTAAAGAACCTTCTACTAATTACACCTGTGTGAAGCTAAATTATAGGTTAAACATCTGACAAACACTCTTATGTTCCGACATTCGTCGCCAGGAGCCAACTGAGGTGGCATTTGGTAACCAAGTTCAGAACTAGTAGTCGTTGACCGTGGCGTTTGGCGAAACAAGTAGAAACTACTTGAAAAAATTCAATGTCTGCAGTCCTTACATGAATTGAAAACAGATAACACACACTAATACAACCATCACAATTAACATCTTTTATCAGACAGATTCTACACACAAACCCATAGTACACAGGGCTACATGACCGCGTTGTCGCAGCCCCTAAACTGAGGAGCCAACCAACCAATCTCAGATAAGCCCGTTGTAAAATATTGGGGCACTTGGAATCCACTAATCTAGCTGTATTATCATATTTTGATAATAGGCACTTTCCTCAATTTGTTCACGCTCCAATTCGATTGACGACTCGCCCAATGCGTGTTTGCGGTCACACGTGGCTCTCATCACTCTGGTAAGCTACGTCGTCTAGCGTTTCACACCATTAACATTAGTGGAGCCCAGATTAACAAGAGTTCAGGGCTGGTTAAAGTCGAGTTGTCCTCCCTCTAGGGGCCCACAACTTGTGGGACGTGGGTTGGCGACCACGGGAGCCCAGCTGAGTCCGGCATTGCTTCCACTTACTTGTGCCGGGATCCACTCAATTATCTTTCCTGTCGACCTATCTTGGTCAACTCTTGTTCTCTTCCGACCCCGACGGTAGTAGGGTATCCGAGGCCGAGGGAGTCTTTTATTTTCCCGCTTCAATTGGTCCTTGTCTCATCTTTGCTGATACTTTCATTGAGGGGTCAGACTTATTCTTCTCTTCATAATATATCCTGCTTTCTGCACAAGGCCCTCAAGGAGGCAGGGTGTTTATAGCCCCTCCACTTCTGGTGCACCTTGGATAGTGTTACACCCTCAAGTGCTGGTGAGTACGGGAGTTGGTGACCCCGAGGGATTCCTGAGCTTGGTCCGTTTTTCTCTTTTTCCATTGCCTTTGGGGCGGGCCCTCTCTTCCTTCCCCTTTCCTATCTGCCTTTCATGGCTCTCCTACCTGTCCAAGTCCTTTAATTCTCATTCTTCGAGGATTGAGGGTATTTCCTTTCCTCCTGTTTTTTTTTGGGTTATTTATTCTTATTTGTGTTTTCCATTTCTTCTTGTAGTTAGTCTTAGGTATTGTTTCATTTCATTCACATTTTCACTATCACCCAAACCATTAGAGGCCGATAACACAGATGATAGGCCCATTAAAACAACAGTTATCATCATCATTATTAACATCGAGTTGTGTTCACGTCGCCAGATTCTAATATACAAGGTGGGTGGGGTATTATTAGGCAGCCGCGAACACACCGATGCACAGTGGGTCAAAATCGAAATCTAGGGGGACAAAATTACTTTTACGTTTCAATCATGAATTTAGAGTGCAAGCAACGTATTGAACCCTTTACCCTCTGATGGATAAATGATTCGATGTTTTATTTCTTCAATTAATAAATATTTCCACCAGCATCATGAAAATAGCCAGACGGAGGTGAGGAAATTTCAAGCATTGGTTGAAGACAATGGGGACATACCTGCAGCAGTTTGACAAAAGGCTAAATACTTAGGATTGTATTGTGAAAAGATAGACCCTAGCAATGATTCAGAAGGACAGGTGGTGGCTACCTCAAAATAGAAAGGACGCGTAGTGAGACACGCTTCTGGTATGTTCATTGTAATATTCGCGCCTAAAAAAAATATGATGCAGTAACGTGAGTGGCTGATGAAAATACTAGACACTCCTACGAGGCCAAGGTCTGATAAAAACCGCAAAGTTATTGAAAATGTGGAACCAATGGGAGAAGAATGCTTACCAGCGCGGCAAGTCTAGCTTGGGCACGCGATGGCTAGCATTAACGCGGGAGATCGGCTAGACAACATCTATACGATCGATTCTAGGATTAATGGGCATATTCTTGACCTGCGCAATTTTTCGAGTTCAGTGATATTTATTTCATTCCTGTACCTCTAATTATTTTGAGAAATTTTATATAATTTCCCCCTCTATCAATACCTAGGGCCGGTTCATTTATAAGTGGCGTGAAGAGCCAAGACATGGCTATTACTTTTGTTCGTCTGAGGACGGAAGCTTATTATATTTGGTGTGTCGAAGACACAAGTTTATAATTACATTTTGTGTGTCGAGGACACAGGTTACTTTACATTTTGCGCGTCTAAGGACGTAGACACTTATACTTTTGCGTGTCATGAGGACACAGAAATTATTAATAAATGTGTTAAATTCAGTGATAGGTAGTCACAGTACTATATTCTGTAGGGACAGTAGCATCGACAATTCGCCAACAGACTGTTCCGGGGAAAGTAGTACCTGAAACGGCGAATTTAGTAGTCAGATATCGAGTGTATAATAATCTAACTTTTTGAATCAGCACGAGAGATGACATCGCCTATCCTGGAATAAGTTTGGAACTATCAACACTCCGTCCAGATGGCTGAGATGAGCTAAGAAGCATTCAGTTGGGAGATGGCAGCGGATGTTCTTTGACGGGTGACTGGCCGAGGATGAGTACAAAATAATATTCTTATTATCTGATAAATTAACTTATGGTGTATGGGACATATTTTTTGTAAATAATTTGCTTGTGTGATTAACGTAGTATATTTAGTTTTGGTCTGACACACCTTTTGCATGGAAGCAGCTCGCAAAAATGTTATTAGTGGAAGGTTCTGGTTTTTGTTTTGTTTTAACTAACGTAGCTATGTGGACGACCGTGTTTGCATATGTTACGCAATGCGGTTAAAAACGTCTCTCGGAGATATGTTGTGTTTCAGAAGTAGGACTGAAGTAATATAATTATACAGTAGATTGGAGGGTAATTAATTTTTTTTAAGGTTTATTATTGATCAGATTCAGTGAGATTATTGCCTTTGGAGCAATGTGATTGTGACGAAGAGCAATCAGCTCTATCGTAGGTTTTAATATTTTTTTAAATAGTTTGTGAGCATCTATTCAGCCGACCTGTGTGAAAGTTCGTAATGTCATTCCCAGAAGTGTGTGTGTGTGTGTTTTGTGGTCATTACAAGCGGGAATTTCAGCGTAGACTGATTTCTGTCAGCTTGGTGCCAGGTCCATATTGTTACCTTGCGAGGACATATGTGGCTATTTTGATTAATGTCTGACCATATGTTGAGGTGGTTGAGATTTGTTGCTGTTGATTCTTTGAGATAACGGCACAGCTGGTCAGTTATTTTTACACACTGGAGTTGGGACAATGACAGGTATTGAGGAAGGGGGAGCTGTTTCACAAGACGGACTGAAGGTTGCAAGCGAGGTCATTAGTGGGGAGTGCTTGTTTGGCTCCGTAATTACTTGAAATACAGAATTAAGAACTGATCAATGGTAAAAATTGTTTAAATAAATGGGAGTTGCCTACGAATCACGATAATCTCCGAAGCGTTAGCTTAACATGCAGTTTTGTTCATATAAAGTAATCTCAGCCGGTCAGGATTTTGTTGTTGTTGGTTTAAGTCCATGTTTATATTCCATATCAGTGACCCGTGAAGTCACGTGCGATGCTGTCTTTTCCTTGCTTGTGTATTGAGCAATTGGCCGGAGTTGGCAGCTCATTTTGTCAAGTGCGTCATCGCGCTAATGGAGGGTCTCGAGAGAGATTCCTGTAAATAGTAGATTTTTTGTGTGTGTGGCAGCATTAAATTTTTAAGGGTTTTTATTAGTGTTATGTTCCACATCCGTAAACGTTGATTTACGAGATGATTGTTCGTAAGCATCGTGGCTGTTAACCCGTTGTAAACGAAGTCATCCAAAGTACTCATTCCTCGTAGTTAGTCATTACGCGTACATAAAATCCAAATGCAAGTTAGTGGAACTAGGATCCATTTTTTTATAAAGGGGGAGATCCGTCTGACTCCTCAACATTGATAGATATTCCTGTCATGGGAAAAATTCAGGGAGGATTTTTTTATCATTGTTGTTTATATTCTTTTTATGCACTATTAGTCATTAAATCATCTTATTATTTTACATCTTGTCACCTTTCTTTCTTAATTATAGTTTTAATCCTATGACCCTTACCTCAGTAGAGCATGTTGTTTGGTGAACGTAAACATCACACTAGGAACTGAGCGCGACCCCTTGATCAAGATTCTTGCATATAAACACTGCTATTCTGAAGGGTTCAGTATATAATTAGTTTACTTCATAATAAACATCAGTTAAGACCTTTTTAAGCTACGTCTACACATGCAAGAAATTGTCAATGACTAGGAGTTGGATAGAGCATTCAGTTATCTCTTCAGAACAATTTTCTACCCCTAATTTACTTTTAACAAAGCCACAAAGTTCCACTTTTGACATAATCGTCGAACCCAGTGCTTCAAACAGTTGTAAACGTGTGAGAACTGGTTGCGCGGCATCTTCTAAAACGTAAAATTACTAAGTAAGTTGCAAAAAGATGCAAAAAATCTTATAACAGACGTAAACTACAAGACTTTATCTACATTTTAACATTAAGTAGAACGTGACGCAGAGTGACGCAACATACTAAAAATCTAAGTGAAAATATAATTGTAAAAATAATAGTTAAATATTATATAATGCAAATATAGCTAAAATTACGTAACAATTACGCCCATTAATAACTGAAACACGTTACAAAGAGCATACCTTCAGCTGCATGTTCCATCTTAAAGCATCTCACTAACCACAAAGACAACCAAACCACAGCCACTTACATTCACCCTCCAATTCAGACTGCTCGGACAGTGGTGACAGATTTACACTAAGATGCGTTTATATCCCAGAATAGTGAGCGGCAATTGTATGAGAATGCTGTACAAGTAATACATTTTGATTTTTTAATTATGAAAATAAATAATTTTGTCCTCCTAGATTTCGATTTTGACCCACTGTGCGATGGTAGATTCAACAAATGAGTGGCTGCGCGCGGTTTTTTTTTCTTCAACAAAGTCCCGTATGGGTTCATGAACCATTCATACGATTGCGATTAAACTTTGGTGAGGCGGCTTCGGTGGCGTAGTTGGTAGCATGCTGAGCTTCTATGCCCAAGATCGCGGTTTCAAACCCGGCCGAAGCCGTCGGATTTTTTAAGAGCGTTAAATATCCCTCAGTATGCCTTCCTTCGGAGGGGAAGTAAAGCTGGCGGTCCCATGTCATAGGTTTATGGCATGTTAAAGAACCTTCCACTAATTACACCTGTGTGAAGCTAAATTGTATAGGTTAAGAATGTAAAGAACGCTCTTAGGTTCCTACGTTCGTTGCCAAGAGCCGACTGCAGTGGCGTCTAGTAGCTAAGTTCTGAACTAGGCCTAGTAGTCGTTGACGTTGGCGTTTGGCGGCAAAAGTAGGAACTATTTGAAAAATTCAAAGTTTCAGTCCTTACTTGAATTAAAAAAACAGATAACACACACTAATACAGCCATCACAATTAACACTGTTTATCAGACAGATTCTACACACACCCAAAGTACACGGGGCTACATGACCGCGTTGTCGCAGCCCCTAAACTGAGGAACCAACCAACCAAACTTTGGTGAGTTGTTGTTTACACTCCTGCAAAGATTTCTGACTTAGTAAATCCATGTTACAATAGGTAGCGCACGAATAGATTCAATAAATGGGCGATGGCGCGCGAATCGTTTAAACAAAGTGCCGTATGCGTTCACATACCATTAATCCTATTGCGATGAAACTTTGGTGAGTTGTTGAGCACACTCCCACGAATGTTTCTGAGATAGCAAATTCATTTTACGACAATTGAGATGCAGTTAACGGAAAGAGAAAAAATAATGTGTTTCCAAAATCACGTCAACAAACAAAGTTACAAGGCCAACACTTTCTTTGATTGGCATTGCAACGCAAGCCGGGCACAGCTAGTATATATTGTTGAGGACTATTGAAGAAGAAGAAGAAGAAGATTAAGGGATGTCATGTTTCGCTCGTCAAGCGAGCATCGTCAGGTATAAATATGCGAGACAAATGGCTCTACAAAACACTACTAAACCTACAGTGACACCCACAGACAGTCTCTGCCCCCCCCCCCCCCCAAAAAAAAACATATTAGGATCTAATGATCTTCGCTTGACGAGCGAATCATGTCATCCCTTAGTCTTCTTCTTCTTCTTCACCTCCTTAAATAGTTCGTAACAATACAGCATATATAAATCTTAATCACATGTAATTTATTTCAGATTATTTTCACATATTCCAGTAATTGGAATGATCTTTGTGTTGTTCGACTTAAAGCTACAATATTAATTATTGATAACTAGCAACCCATCCCGGCTTCGCCCGGGAACAGTTAAGAATGCATTTCGTGATAAGCGCTTTTTCTTTTCAATGTCAATGAACTACGACCTATATCCGTTTTATATCTCGGCAAGATGGGTTAAAATCACTGACTGGACTATTAATTATATTATCATGGACATGCACAGTATGTGCAACGAATTCTTGTCAGACGTAATAATTTAAGAATGGCGAGGCGCATGAAACACAAATCCCGCTTCCGTCCAATCTTAACTTGACTGTGTATTTTGCGGAACGAAAAGTTCACAGGTGAAATGAAGAAAAGCCGAGTTGCTCTGCCAGGGAATCTCCAAACACAACCACTCTTCTCTGAAGTCTTAACTCAACACGACTCGACAGCTTGCTGCTGGCTGTATCTGGGGTAATAGGCTCGCCCCTAGCTAGCTCGTTAACTGTCGCCTCAGTAATTGAGTGGAGATTGTTGGAAGAAATGAAAACGTAAAAACACTTATAGTGGGCGGGCGATGTATTGAAGATAGAGATATGCTCTCACGGACTTTTTTTTTGGTAGAACTTTTCATGCTGAACAATTCCTACGCTGATAGTATATTGACATTTTAACGGTTTGCCCAGCGTAAGCTTAAAATGCACACGGACGCCAGGTTTTATTATCGACTTTTTTTCGCTGAAATCGTTACTGCTTGGCTTCCTTTGATCATAAATAAATTATTTTCTACAGAAACCTTCTTCGAGATATCCTTTACAGAATGGTTCTTACACACTTGGTATATTGATATTTTTAACGGTTTGACAAGCGTAAGCTTAAAAAGTGCACGGACGCCAGTTATTTTTCGACTTTTTCACTGAAATCGTTACTGCTTGGCTTCCTTTGATCATAAATAAAATATTTTCCACAGAAATTATCCTCGAGATATCCTTTACAGAATGGTGAAAACCGCATCAAAATCCATTCAGTGGTTCTCGAGATTACCCGTGACGTCCAAGATTCGGGAACTTTGTTTTATACTAATAGGCCTAGTAGAGATAAGGCAATACTGAAAAATGGCTTCAAAGATATCCTTCACAAATAAAATGAAAATCCACAGCCTGCTTCCAGTCTCCGACCGGGTCAGGGAATGGAATGAATGAAGCCCCCATCTAGCGGCGAGGATATGAACTGTGCCGGCTGCCGAGGCCTGACGCACTCCTCTGGGGCAATGATTAAATGAATGACAGATGAAATGAAATGATAGTGGAGAGTGTTGCTGGAATGAAATTTTGACAGGGAAAACCGGAGTACCCGGAGAAAAACCTGTCTGCCTCCGTTTGGCCAGCACAGATCTCACATGGAGTGACCGGGATTTGAACCGCCTAAGCCAGGCTGTATCCTTCACAAATAGTTGTGTCCTATAAAGGGTATAGACCTCGTAAAACGCTCTTCGTAGCTTTTTAGTTCAGATTTGACACCGCTCATCACCCTCCATAAGCAAATACTATTACGCCAATGTATAGACCACTGACCTATAAAAGAATAACTCACTCGGCTACGCCGCGGGGTCCTTTAGAAACGGAAATAATAACGGGTAGACATACATGCGGCGATGCTCCATTTACTAAGAATAGCCTGAGATCAAGGAACCGCCTTAAACCCAGCAGGTGACGTCACATCTCTTTGACGGTGATAACGGCGGCAAGGAAGCACTTCAGACACTCTCTGTGTATGAGAGGGTGGGGTTTTCCTCAAGAAGTGATATTTAAGCAAGTTCACTTTGACTCACTGGTCGCTTTTGTTCCAGAAAGCGGAAATTGTAATGTCTCAGCTAAAGTGGAATTCCAGACTGAGTTTCTTCTTACAAAATAACGATGTTACAATGTTAAGTTGCTCCATAGTCGGACGGGCAAACACAAAGACTTGCAAGACACAGTCGAGTAGTACTGTTATAATCACAATCCTCTTAGCCCTCAAAAGAAACAAACACAGTGAAGCAACAATAACAATAGGTGAATTGTAACCTTAGTTCTTAGGGAATTTTCATCAATTTCCTTCAGCCAAGCCACGCTTTTTCACCAGATAATGACAGCTCTGCATACATACGAGACGCGTCCTAAATACGTAGGCCTATAAGTTATATTGTTAAATAATATCTCCAATTTTTTGGTATAATTTTAAAATAAAACATTTTTTTTACAGAACCGTTCTCCAATTCTCATTTCTTAGAGTAGGCTACTATTTTCTTGTGCTAACTGATCAATAATTCAAATTAATTATTTCAGTGATCATTTATAAGGCATATTTGTAATTGTTTATATTTTCTTTTCTTAACTGTGCAAGAATTACTTTAATTTAAGATATGCTTAAGATTAGTTAGTATTAGTTTTGTAAGAATTACTTTAATTTAAGATACGCTTAAGATTAGTTAATATTAGTTTTGTAAGAATTACTTTAATTTAAGATACGCTTAAGATTAGTTAATATTAGTTTTGTAAGAATTACTTTAATTTAAGATACGCTTAAGATTAGTTAATATTAGTTTTGTAAGAATTACTTTAATTTAAGATACGCTTAAGATTAGTTAATATTAGTTTTGTAAGAATTACTTTAATTTAAGATACGCTTAAGATTAGTTAATATTAGTTTTGTAAGAATTACTTTAATTTAAGATACGCTTAAGATTAGTTAATATTAGTTTTGTAAGAATTACTTTAATTTAAGATACGCTTAAGATTAGTTACCTAGTTTTGTAAGAATTACTTTAATTTAAGATACGCTTAAGATTAGTTAATATTAGTTTTGTAAGAATTACTTTAATTTAAGATATGCTTAAGATTAGTTAGTATTAGTTTTGTAAGAATTACTTTAATTTAAGATACGCTTAAGATTAGTTAATATTAGTTTTGTAAGAATTACTTTAATTTAAGATATGCTTAAGATTAGTTAGTATTAGTTTTGTAAGAATTACTTTAATTTAAGATACGCTTAAGATTAGTTAATATTAGTTTTGTAAGAATTACTTTAATTTAAGATACGCTTAAGATTAGTTAATATTAGTTTTGTGAGAATTACTTTAATTTAAGATACGCTTAAGATTAGTTAATATTAGTTTTGTAAGAATTACTTTAATTTAAGATACGCATTCAATTAGTTTATATTAGTTTTATAAGAATTACTGAAGTTTAAGATACTTTTGACGTTAGTTTACATTAGTTTTGTAAGAATTACATTAATTTAAGATACTGCACGTCTAAGATTAGTTTTTATTAGTTTTGTAAGAATTACTTAAATTTAAGATACGCATACAATTAGTTTATATTAGTTTTATACGAATTACTGCAGTTTAAGATACGTTTAAAATTAGTTTACATTCGTTTTGTAAGAATTACTTTAATTTAAGATACGCATAAGATGAGTTTATATTAGTTTTGTAAGAATCGCTTTAATGTAAAATACGCATAAGATGAGTTTATATTAGTTTTGTAAGAATCGCTTTAATTTAAGATGTGTATAAGATAAGTATATATTAGATTTGTAAGAATTACTTCAATTTAATGTAGTTTAAGATTAGTTTATATTAGCTTTAGTGGCATAGTCGTAGCATGCTGAACTGCTATGCCCAAGATCGCGGGTTCAAACCTGGCCCAAGTCGTCGGAGGGGAAGTAAAGCCGGAGGGCCCATATCGTAGATTTATGGCATGTAAAAGAACCTACCACTACAATTGGTAGTGTTTAGCTAAATTTGTAGGTTATTTGGTTAGACACGCTCTATTAAATTCCAACGTTCGCCACTAAGTCAGTGGCATCTCTGGTAGCCAAAGTTGGAACTAATTGAACTTGATGGGGAACCTACTGGTGTTCAATTAAAATGCCTCATTGGCTGCAATTAAAAAAAGAAACAAATATTAGCTTTGTAAGAATTACAATAATTTAAGATGCGTAGTCCATAAGAGAAGTTTATATTAGTTTTATAAGAATTGCTTTAAGGTAATTTTTATCTATCTATATATATAACAAGATGTTCAGCAAAGAACATATAGCCTACTTTCTCCTAAATGTATGGGTATCTTTATGACTCTTTGTCCTCATCCCTAAAACAATCACCCCAACCACAATGTATTGTTTGTTTTCTTTTATATTGATAATAAGCCAGTAAGTGTCAAGATCAATATTATATAATTTATGATGATTGAATAACAAAACTACTAACTTATTGTAATGCATTCACGTCCGTTAATCTCTATATTAAGCCAGCCTGCAAAATTAAGAATCTTCCGCCCCAATCATCTTCCGCCCCAATCATCTTCCGCCCCAATCATCTTCCGCCCCAATCACAGTAGGTGGTGCTGCGACCTATCAGTGAATTAATCTTTATCTTGTACGCCTATGCACTGCCATCGTAATGTACTACGATGGCAGTGTTCTATGGGTGTTGAATGAGTAGGCAGTTTAAAGTAGCCAAGAGGGAGGCGATCCAGTTGGCAGTGTTTAAAGGTATTCGGAGCGCGATCGTGGCTAATAGTTGAACTACCAGTATTACAAAATTGCCATACTTCAGGAGGCCAGCTCAGGCATTTACACAGCGTTATGTTTGGAACAATACTACCCACATAACCCACAAGAGGACAGCACCGTACAGAGGCATTAAGAAGGCTGTGGTTAATGACAACGTGTATCTAGTTCTTCTATTCTCCTTTTTCTAATGTCTTCTGTTTATGTGCGATGCTGGGACTGTGATTTTATTAATATACGAGTGTATACTTTATCCTCTCCTTTGAGCTAAATGACATTTTATTCAGTATCTGTGGGAAAAGCTCGTGCACATCATTTGTAAAAGAATTCAAGAAAAAAAAAACCTAACTGTAGCAGTATTCGATCCCCAGTCAACTGCGTGTCAGACTAACATGCTAGCCCAGAGCTAACCGTATCCATGACGTCAGGTGTTCTTAACTAACATATTAGATACAAACTGTTGGCAAATAATGACTTTAAATAAACGATTTCTTCACTGCAGTACATCTTCATTAAAGATCATTTCATACAAAGTTTATATTATTGTATCAGTACGGTATATCACATACAACATACTAAAACTACTGAAATATAAGACAGGCACATGAGGACAGCTGCCATCTTGTCGTGTGACACAAACGGCTCAGCTCTTTTAAGCCACTCATACTGTATAATATTATAATATTAAATTATAATAAATAACGGATCACGACCTTCAGGATAGCTTAAACCCCCCTAGGCTCGATAATCGGAATTGGTGGGTCTTAAGCTATTTATTAAAATGGTTGCATAATTCACACGGCCGCCATCCTGAAATGGCATGGCCGATGACCTTGAATTTTGGGTGAAAGACGCGTCCTATATAAAGGTATGTTGTCACCAAATTTGGTAGAGATCGGATGATTAGTTTAGCCGTAATTTGATTTTACGTTTTGAACATTTGAGTGGCCGCCATTCTGTTTTCGTAAAGATGGCGGCGATATAGAGTATGACACTGAGGTGTCCTTTACTAGTGCTACCTCTGTACCAAATTTCGTTCAATTCGGTTTCACCGTGTTCGAATTGATAGGGGGGGACAGACATTCAGAGTACACACACTCACACACACACAGACACACACACACACAGACTCACACACACACATACACACACACAGACTCACACACACACATACACACACACAGACAGACACACTTTTTTCGCCCTGTGTTGATCTCATAAGTCTACTTTCATTTTTTGCAAAAATCGAAAGTAGGCTAAAAATCAATGTAACGTGATAGTTTGTCTGTGGGTGGGTATGTATGTCTCCTATGCGTTCATATACCATTCGTCCGATTGCGATGAAACTTGGGTGAGATGTTGAGTACACTCCAAGGAAGGTTTCTGACTTAGTAAATCCATTTTACAATAGGTAGCGCACGCGTAGATTCAACAAATGAGTGACGATGCGCGAAGCGTTTCAAACAAGTCCCGTATGTGTTCATATACCATTCGTCCGATAGCGATGAAACTTGGGTGAGATGTTGTATACACTTACGTGAAGGTTTCAAAATTAGTGAATACATTTCACAGTAGATAGCGCACGAGTAGATTCAACAAATGAGCGACGACACGCAAAGTGTTTCAAAAAAGTCCCGTATGCATTCATATACCATTCGTCCGATAGCTATGAAACTTGCGTAAAATGTTTTGTACACTTCAGGGAAATTTTCTGGCTTAGTAAATCCACTTTACAATAGGCAGCGCACGAGTAGATTCAACAAATGAGCTACGACGCGCGAAGCATTTCAACAAAGTCACGTATGCGTTCATATACCATTCGTCCGATAGCGCTGAAACTTGGGTGAGATGTTGTGTACATTCCAGGGAAGGTTTCTGGCATAGTACGTACATTTTACAATAGGTATCGCACCAGTAGATTCAACAAATGAGCGATGACACGCGACGCGTTTCAACAAAGTCTCGTATAAAGTCATATACCAGTCGTCTGATAGTGATAAATGTTTGGTGAATTGTTGTGTACACTCCAGGAAAGGTTTCTGGCTAAGTAAATCCATTTTACAATACGAAGCGCACGTTTATATTCAACAAATGAGTGACTACGCGCGAAGCGTTTCGACAACGTCCTGTATACGTTCACATACCATTCATCCGATTGCGATGAAACTTGGGTGAGATGTTGTGTACACTCCAGGGAAGGTTTCTGGCTTAGTACATACATTTTACAATAGGTATCGCACCAGTAGATTCAACAAATGAGCGATGACACGCGACGCGTTTCAACAAAGTCCCGTATAAAGTCATATACCAGTCGTCTGATAGTGATAAATGTTTGGTGAATTGTTGTGTACACTCCAGGAAAGGTTTCTGGCTAAGTAAATCCATTTTACAATACGAAGCGCACGTTTATATTCAACAAATGAGTGACTACGCGCGAAGCGTTTCGACAACGTCCTGTATACGTTCACATACCATTCATCCGATTGCGATGAAACTTGGGTGAGATGTAGTGTACACTCCAGGGAAGGTTTCTGGCTGAGTACATCCATATTACAATATGTAGCGCAAGAGTAGAATCAACAAATGAGCGACGACACGCGAAGCGTTTCAACCAAGTCCCGTATGCATTCATGTACCATTCGTCCGTAGCTATGAAACTTGGGTGAGATGTTGTGTACACGTCATGGAGAATTTCTGGCTTAGTAAATCCACTATACAATATGCAGCGCACAAGTTGATTCAACAAATGAGGGACGACGCGCGAAGCGTTTCAACAAAGTCCCGTATAAGGTCATATACCATTCTGCCGTTAGCGGTGAAACTTGGGTGAAATATGGTGGACACTCCAAGGAAGGTTTCTGGCTTAGTAAATACATTTCACAGTAGGTAGCACACGAGTAGATTCGACAAATGAACGACGACATGCAGAGCGTTTCAATACAGTCCCCTATGTCTTCATATCCCATTAGTCCGATAGCGATGAAACTTGGGTGAGATGTTGTGGACACTTACGTGACGGTTTCTAACTTAGTAAATACATTGTACAGTAGGTAGCGCACGAGTAGATTCAACAAATGAGTGACGGAGCGCGAATCGTTTAAACAAAATCAGGTATGCGGTCATATACTATAGTAGTAAGTGTTTGTTAGACTCTAAATATTGCATCATCATGACCAGAAATTGCATAATCCTGATGACGTCATGGGATGACGTCATGGGTCCTTAGAGCGAGCACGTGGTCCAGGAGCGAGCATGTGCGGTGCACGTGTTAGCGTGGGAAGGGGGTGACCTCTTGGCTTGTTTATGTGATGGTGATAAAAAGTTAATGGGTGTTGACGTCATGGGGGTTGTTTATTAGGATGCTAACTGTCATCTGACACCCGTGCGAGTGTGAGCATGTGTGCCAGTGCCAGAGATCCGCACATGTGGTGTGCAGCTGTTATGTTTTTTTGCTTTGGATGCTAACCGTCATTTGACACCCGTGCAAGTTTGACCATGTGCAGCAGTGTGATTGATCTCGTCTGCTGTGTTCGCGTGAGACAGAGTTGACCTTTAACGTCATTGGCTAAGAATGTAATCTTCGACTTCTTTAAGCAATAGTGGAAAAAGGAAATGATTGCGTTAGAAGCTAGTTTGCGGCATATGGTTTCTGGAGTGTGGGTGGGGGTGAAGGATATATAAATGGATGAGTGCATGGAAGAGTTTAACTTTTACTTTTGCGCGAAGAGTGTGTGAGTGTGTGTGAAAGAAATAAAGAAAGTCAACGACGAGGAACAAATTGTGTGATGGAAGCTCTAGCGAAGTTCAATAACTTATCATCTTGTACTGAGTATTCTAATAAGAAACTAGCTGAACTAGTCATTGATTTACCATATGTGGTCCAAATTATTCGCCCCGTACAGACGAGGTTTGGAAGAAAAATAGTTGTGGATATTAACATCGAAGATGAAGTAACAAGTGTATTTCTACCGGCAGTATTTTCAAAATTAAGCACATCAGAGATCGATGAACTAAACTCAATGGGAGGCACACTGATGCTGGTGTATTTGGGGGTGAAGAACCGCTCGCATCAAGTCATTTTGAAACAGTACTCGAAGGCAAACTGATGACGGTGTAGTTTGGGTTGAAGAACCGCTCACATCGACATGTTTTGGTGAGTATTAGATTATATATTATGTAATGATTGATATAACGATTGATATATTTACTTGCTAATTATTTCTTAATTTGTTTAATTTTTCAGATTATCTAAAAAACTAATAAAACAACCAGCATAATGAAGTGGAAAACTGTTAATTTCCTGAGTGGAACTGAACATCGATCGCACCCGCTAATAGAGTATCATCGTGTATGCTTTCAACAACCGGAAGAAGAGGAAGAAGATGATAACGAGGTGAGTTGTAATGAGAAAGAAGCTTGTTTTAACAAATGGACATCTTCGAGTGGAATTTCAACATTTTCAGTCTACGTTACCAATGTTAGCAAATCAGAGGATAGTCAGCGAGAGGTGACAGAAACAGTTCTAAGATATCTATTGAAAGAATTATGTGAAGATGAACATTTTATTTGTTTCTTCGGATACAATACATTTGATGAAGTTTTCAAAATCGAATTTTCCATGACGTGTTACGATGTGACAAAATTGAATGTGTATAGAAACAATTTGCTTGGTAAACTTCAGGATGAATTTCCTTTTGAGGCTGTTCATTGTTCATTGGAGATTACAGGCAGTAATTTATCACAATGGCTTGAATATACTTTAAAAGATTATAGGTTTATGGTAAACCGATGTTACAGCAACTGCTGGTGGTGTATTAACAATAGTGCAAATTGGACGTATGCTTAGACATCAGTGATGGTACACCAACTGTTGGTGGTGTATTAACTTTAGTGCAATTTGGACATTTGCTTAGACAACAGCAACAATGACCTCGCCTCCTAGCAAACGTAGAAAGGTCGATATTGTATTACATAATAACAGTGAAAATATAAGAAACCAATTGGACAAAGCATTTGAAAGTGTTTCTAATTTTCGAAGTGAACTAAACGGTGCTATTTCAGTATCATACCAAATCGGGGAAAACACTCAAACCGAGTTGATTGAGAACAGTGATGAGTTGATTGAATGTTGGAGAGTTATTAGTGAGCACATATTGCAACAAGCTGTGAATTTCGAAGAAATTACAATTCAAATAAAGGATGAATCTTTCTTGAGCTGTGAGTTAATTGAAACGGCATTCAATTCTAGAGTGTACACACTTGCAGTATCAAATGTTAAGAATGAGTTTTTGGATCCTCGCGAATTTTTAGCGAATGCTAATATTTGGTTTACAAAGTATGTTAAGAAAGCGTTAACTGTACAAGCTTTAAAGGTGAATTCAGTTTTGTGTGCACAATACGTGCTTCGCGACATATCAGAAACAAAATATTTTGCTATCAAAAATGAGGTAGTTTTCGAGTATACTGATTTAAATGAATTTTATAATAAGAATATCATTGAAGGTACATTGACAAAAATGAGCGAATTTGAAGCAAATGGTTCCGGGTGGGCTTTAGAAAAAATTCATAGTTTGAGAATTAATATAAATAAATATGTTGGATTTCGAGTAGGAATGTCCAATACTAGTCGATTGCCTGATGTAATAGTCAATAAAAAAGCAGTGCTAAATTTGTATGATACAAAGGAAGCTTGTTTTGCGTGGAGTGTGGTTGCTGGTTTGTATCCAAAAACTCGAAACATGAATCATCTTTCTTCCTATCCTAATTACAGAGATGTTTTAAATTTAGATGGTATTCCAATTCCGATGGAAATGAAATATTTAAACAAGTTTGAAAACCAAAACAATATTTCTGTAAATGTGTTTGGAGCACAATATGATGAAAACAATTGGGTATGTATGGGAACAAACGAAGTAAAAGGAAAAAAAACTTTTACTATTGTACCTTTGTATGTATCAGATAAAGTATATGAAAGGAGTGTAGACTTATTGATGTTGCAGATTGGAAACAGTGAAAGTTATCACTTTTGTTTAATTAGAAATCTTGCTCGCCTTGTGCGTTCAAGCATCACTAGCACTCAGAGAAGGATTTATATATGTAGACGTTGTTTGTCATATTATCTTCTTGAGGATGAGTTAAATGTTCACTTTGCAGACTGTAAACAGTTTCCTGTTGCAAAAAGCATAATGCCGACTGATGAACAAAGATTTGTTAATTTTACAGAATTCCGAGTTAAAGATACAGTTCCATTTATAATATATGCAGACACTGAATGCGTTTTGTCTCCAATTTCCTCCTGTTTTCCAAATAGTGACATTCATAACTCTACTTTAACACATAAACATATTCCTTACAGCATTTCTTTATACCTTCATTGTAATTTCGATAGTGAATTGTGCAGTTTCAAGCTCTTTAGGGGAAATAATTGCATTGAATTGTTTGTAAAGGAACTTTATAGTATTGTGGATAAACTTCAAACATATTACTTATCGGTTAAGCCAATGTTAAAGATGACCGAAAATGAAGAAAGATTATTTTTGTCAAGTAAAATGTGTCACATTTGCGAGAAACCGATTGCAGTTAATGAACTCAAAGTACGCGATCATTGTCACTTAACTGGAAAATATAGAGGAAGCGCACACAATAGTTGTAATTTAAATTACAAAGTAACAAAGGTTTTGCCTATAGCATTTCATAATCTAACCGCCTATGATGGACATTTTATAATTAAAGAAATTTGCGAGAAACGTGATGGAGAGGTGTTACATAATCCTGGTCATATAAAATTGTTAGCGATGAATATGGAACGTTACAAAGGGTTTACAAAGTATGTACGGGCTAAGAATGGATTCATTCAGTTAAGATTTTTCGATACATATAATTTCTTGTCCTGTTCACTAGATCAATGTTCATCTTCGTTAAGCGAAGATTCAAAGCAAATAACACGACGTTATTTTAATGATGATGCACAGTTTCGACTTACTGCGAGAAAAGGTGTGTTTCCCTATGAATACGTCACGAGTATGGATGTTCTTAACGAAACTAAATTACCTGAAATATCCAAGTTTTATAGCAGCCTTAATGATCAAACAATATCGAATGAAGAGTATGAGTTTGCTCAATCGGTGTGGGAAACGTTTTCCTGTCAAACATTAGGAGAATACGCAGATTTGTATTTAAAAGTTGACACACTTCTTTTGGCGGATGTCTTTGAAAATTTTAGATCGAATGGCATGGAAACTTATGGCATTGATGCAGCTCATTTTTACACTGCTCCATCTATGTCTTGGTGTGCTATGAAAAAGATAACCAACGTTCAACTTGAATTGCTTCAAGATATTGATATGTTACACTTTTTTGAACGATCTATTCGAGGAGGAAATGTTCAGTGTATAACACGACATGCGATTGCTAATAATAAGTATATGAAAACTTATGATGAGAAAAAGCAAGAGTCCTACATAATGTACTTTGACGTTAATAATTTGTATGGATATGCGATGATGGAATATCTTCCAACGGGTGGCTTTAAATGGATTGCAAATGTTGAAGGCTTTGATGTTTTAACTATTGATGATACTTCAGAAATTGGATATATTTTGGAAGTAGATTTGACTTATCCTCAAGAGTTACATGACAAACATTCAGATTACCCTCTATGTCCAGAAAAGTTGACAAAGCTAATGGCTACCCTAGATAATAAAGAACGTTATGTTTTGCATTATAGATTGTTAAAGCAATGTATTCAACTAGGAATGAAATTAGATCGTATTCACAGAATAATTGAATTCAATCAGAGCCAATGGCTAAAACCATATATTGATGTGAACACAGAGAAACGAAAACAAGCCAAAAATGATTTTGAAAAGAATTTTTATAAATTGATGAATAATGCAATTTTTGGTCGTTCACTGATGAATGTGAGGAAGTTAAGGGACATCAAATGGGTCACCAAATGGCATGGAGCTCGTGGTGGTAGGTCTTTAATAGCTAAGGCTAATTTTAAACATAGAATTATATTCGATGAACAATGTATGGTCATCGAGATGAGTAGACTAAAGATTTTTCACAATCAACCAGTATATGTTGGTGCATCTATATTAGATTTGTCTAAATGTAAAATGAATGACTTTCATTACAATGTTATTTTAGCAAATCCTGAATCAAATGTGAGGTTGTTATACACAGACACCGATAGTTTTATGTATATATTCTATTATGATATTTATGAGTTCATGAAACAACATTCAAATTTGTTTGATACTGGAAACTATGAAACAAACAATCCTTTTGGCATTGTGAGACAAAATAAAGGTGAAATTGGTTTAATGAAAGATGAAAATGCTGGAAGGATTGTTGAAGAATTTGTGGGGTTACGACCCAAAATGTATGCAATAAAATTGTGTGATGAAATGAATAGCTTGTGTAAGGCTAAAGGCATTAAGAAGAGTGTGAGTAAAAGTATGAATATTGATGAGTATCGAAAGTGTCTTTATAACAGAGAAAAAGTCAACAAAGTTCAAGTTTGTATAATTTCAAAATCTCATTCTGTATTTACTGTTCGGCAAAATAAGTTGGCAATTTCATCAAACGAAGATAAAAGACACACAACTGAAAACGGAATTGATACTTTACCGTTTGGTCATTTTTCTCTGAAAAATGATTAGAAACAAATTGAGATTAAAGCAGTTCATCTCACTTACTTTATTTCTTTCACACACACACTTTTATGCTGGTAATAATACTAATTTTTGTGTGTTCCTTTGCTTATGAAAAAAGAATAAATAATAACCCAAATTTTGTGTGTATTATTTAAAAAAAAAAAAAACACCTCCCCCCACCATTTCCCATTTTCCAGAAATATATATGTATAATTACTTTATATTACATATCATTTAGTAATGGTGCGTTGTAAGAGGAGCAACTCTACCACTCAATATAAACGAACAGGAAGTGGATCATTAATCAGTCGTGTACTTAATAAAACTATTGATAATTTACCCGTGGAATTACACATCCCGGGATATGAATATTGTGGACCAGGAACAAAATTAGAAAAGCGATTGAGCCGTGGTGATCCAGGAATAAATATATTAGATAAAGCGTGCAAAGAGCACGACATTGCTTACGCAAAGCATAAAGATTCAAACAAAAGAAGAGAGGCTGATGAAATTTTAGCTTCAAAAGCTTGGTCTCGTGTAAAATCCCGTGACGCATCATTTGGAGAGAGAGCGGCTGCACTAACAGTGGGTGGCATCATGAAAGCTAAGTCTAAGATTGGAGGAGGTAAGCGAAACTTAAATAATAAAAAAAAAAACAAGAAAAGATTAAAAAAAAAAAAGAAGAACATCGAAAAAGCAAGGTGGTATTTTACCCCTACTTCCGATATTTGCAGCCTTGTCGGGCTTGGGGGGTCTAGCAGGCGGAGCAGCAGGGGTGGCGTCTGCTATAAACAAGGCGAAAGCTGCTCAAGAAGAACTAAAAGAAATGAAAAGACACAATCGAATGATAGAAGCAATGCGAGGAAAAGGAGGTCAAGGCATTTATTTAAATCCTCCTGCATACAAAAGATAATTAACCAAATACCAAATAAAGCATTAAGTAATTTCGATTTAGCTAAATACGCACATCAATTAAAGATTCCAAATTTTAGAGGAGTCTTTATGCGAGATACGTTACCAAGATATCCTCGAAAAAATGAAAACTGTATTGTTAACCTTGAACCGATGGATAAATCCGGTTCACATTGGGTAGCTTTCAGTAAACATGGTAAATATGTGCATTATTTTGATAGTATTGGTAATTTAAGACCACCATTTGAAATTTTAACATATCTTAAAAATTGCTATCTACAATATAATTTTCATTCATATCAATCGATTACTTCTTCGATTTGTGGACATTTATGTTTAGTCTTCTTGTATTGTATAAATAAGGGAAACACAGACCGTCTTTAAACATTTCAAAGATGGCTTTCGAAAGACGGATAACTCTTGAAGGTAAAGGCTCGAAGATTGATGTTACATTGGAGAACCCGATTCATCTTGTAGGAGCAGAGTTTTTTGAAATAGGACTTGCAGGATTGTATACATCTAATTCTATTCGAAATGTTACCAACAGAAATAATAAATTTCGCATTCATTTTACTAATTTTTTATCAATTAATTTAGTGGTACCACCGGGTATTTATGAATTTGAAGATCTAGCCTCAGCTTTTGATGATTTACTTAGTTATCACTCATTGTCGAAACTTATACCAGAACATTTAGAAAAAACAAAATTGTATGTGGAAGAGGATATAGATGGAAAAAGAGACAACCGTCTCGTTTTGTCTTCCCCGTTTAATATTGATTTCACTGTAGCCAACAGTGTAGCAGGGCCTTTAGGTATTGAAAAGAAAGTTTACCCTAAAGAGAATAAAAGAGAAATTGAAATTCATCGAAAAATAGAATCGATAATGAAGTTTGCAATTAACGAGAATAATAACATTTTGGCTATAAAGTTGAACGAAGCGGATAGAGCGATTTTAATAATACCCAATGCTAGCTATACGTTAAAACAATTAAGTGGAAAGATTGATGATTTATTAGTTGAACATTTATTAGGCGACAAAGACAAATTCCCATCATTTTATATTAATTATGATAAAGTCTTTTATCATTGTAAACTACATTCGAAAGTGTTTGCTATAGATTTTGGTGTTGCAGATTCTATTGCAGATTTGTTAGGCTTTTCTCATAGAAAGTTCAAGGCAAACACAACTCATTATTCTGAATATATGATTAAAATTAACACTGTTAATAGTATTCGAGTATGTTGCAACCTTGTGCTTGGTACGAGTTCTTATTTGAACCATAAACCAACACACTCTTTATATAATTTTAAAGCTCATGTTCCTGCTGGTTACCCGATTGTTGTACAACCAACAACGATTAATTTTTTGCCCATGAACACCAAGCTTATTCAACATGTATCTGTGCAACTTGAAGATCATCTTCAACAGCTCATTGATTTGCAAGATGAAGATTTAACTGTAGAATTAATTATTCGTCCAGCACGATATCTTGCTATATAAAGTAATGAAATACTGTTATGTTTTCATTCTACTTGAGTAAGCATACTAGAAAACAATCACAAATATGGCTATACTATATAATACTCAAAGTTTGAAAAAAAAGAAGTCGACTCTGATTCGAAAAAATAATATAAATCAATCAGCTAAAATTTGTAAAAAAAACAAACAACGACATCGCACCTTGAAATCTAAGAAACAGTTATCGAGTAACAACAAACAATTCTTACAGTCTTTAGGCTATCGCATACTTTAATTTCAATATAAATATATATGCAATTGTTAATCTTATTTAGTTTCTATCTATAGTTGAAGCTGTTAACATGTTTAACATAACAGATAAAAGAGAGGTTGACAACAGAGTTGTGCGACGAGAAGAAAGAGTTTATCAACCTTATTCAGCTAATAAATTCGAAAATAATGATGAAATTCGAATACCGATTCAAAATGAAGAAAACATAGTTTTATTATCAGAAGGTGTTCTTCACTTAGAAGGTCAAATTATTACTTCTAACATAAATCCAGCTGCTTCTACTACAGCGCATCCTGACCAAAATTTTGGGGCTAATCTTTTTAGCGAAATTCGCATCACGTTAAATGGTAAAGAAATTGATCGTACACGCCATCTAGGTATAACAAGTTCTATAAAAACCTTTGCATCATATTCAAAAAACGAATATACAGCTTTACAAAATGCCGGTTATTTTCCCTCTTTAACAACGCCAGCAAGTGAAGCAAATATTGTTGATAGTAACACAAAACGTTTTCATATAATACTTCCTTTAAGCAACCTGTTAGGAATAGCAGAGGATTACAGAAAGCCGATTTTAAACTGCAAGCATGAGGTAATACTTCTCCGATCGTCAAGTGACGCACGTGCGTTGCAATCGACAACCGAAAACGATCTTTCTAAGGTCAAGTTATTTAAAGTTTATCTAAAAATCCCCGTTTTATTATTATCAGACGAAGAACAAATTAAAAGATTAAAACTAATGCAGAAAAATATTCCCATTCAGGTTGGTTATCGATCGTGGGATGTTCACGTCTTGCCTTCTCTTCCTAGAACAACTAAATATAGTTGGACTGTAATGACAACTTCTGAAACTCAAAAACCGCGTCAATTTTTATTAGGTTTTCAAACTAGAAGAAATTTACTAAACACATGCTCTTCCTATTTCGACCATTGTAACATTAAATCTATAAGAGTTTTTTTAAATTCAATTTTTTATCCCTATGAAATGCCAACTTCTGAAATTGCCATAAATGACTACAGCGAGTTGTATGACATGTTTGTTAAATTTCGTAATGTATATTATCAGATCGATGATGTTCGTTCAGAGACTCTGGTTTCACGAGATGAATTTAAGTCTCTTTGTCCTATTATTGTAATTAATTGTCTCGAACAAGTGGAAGCAGTGAAGACATCTTCAGTCGATGTGCGAATTGAAATCGAGACAAGTGAGAATATACCTGAAGATACAACTCTTTATTGTGTTCTTATTCATGATCGTCAAATATCTTACAGACCATTAACGAATGAAGTAATTATCTAAACCAATATTTGCTAAGTTATAAGCAAGCAAGTAAACAAGTATTCTCACTTTAGTTGCAATCATGGAATTGACAACAACAAACTCTCCTTCTACTGATGCTGGCACGTGGAATAAGAAGCAACCAATAGTTGCAGACATTCGCAAGCTACCAAACGGCAGTTTGGAACTTGCTTACTGTATGTTAAATAACGGCAATATACCTTCATTCAGCCCCGTGATCACATGGGTTGCAGCATATTGTGAAAAAACTCTTTCTTCTTTTTTTGAGTCTATTAAGAATAAATATGATTATTTAGTTGTATATAATTTGCCACAGGAATTTTCTTTGTTTGCACTAAAAGCACTTTCCCCAGACTCATTATTCGATCTTAATACGATTGATGGAATGTCAGACCTAATGTTGAGGCATAGCCAACGTTTACCTACAGATTGTCCAAAACATTTACCATCTCTAGCAATGGGAAGCAATAGTTGTGCTAAATTCAACGTCAATGCTGTTCAACATTGGTTAAATTCTTCTGATGGCATCATGAAAATCGTGTGTTCGATAATAAACAAGTTTCGAAACAGTGGACTTCGAGGTTTTAATAAGTTTGATTGGAACTACTTTCCTATAAACGTGCTGACTATATATGAACCACAACGAATTCGTCTAGAGTGGGAACATCTACCAGATCATCTAAAGAGGAAATTTCAACTGTTTCATCTTCGCTGCAAATGTGACAACTGTAATCGCTATCTATAAAAGGTGAATAATTTAGATCTACTACTGTAGTTGACAGCTATACATATTTTGTTTTTAGTTTGCTTTTTAACACAGTGTATCTTTTTTTTGTCTACAGAAAATAATCATCTGGACAACTAAAAAGAAGAAGATCATCTCAACACAGCCACACTCATCTGGACAACTAAAAAAAGAATGAGATTACTTCAAGAGAAATAAAATTGTATTAATTGTAATTCTAAATGAATAAAGAAGAAAAAAAAAATGTCTTTTGTACCATTTCATATGAAAGTTCTTATTAATGATCAATTACCTCCTCACTCTACATGTAAATAAAATAATAATAATAATAATAATAATAATAATAATAATAATAATAATAATAATAATAATATTGTCAGGTGAGGGATTCGAACCCTCGCTTTCAATTTCTGAAAATTAGATCTTAAGTCTAACGCCTTAGACCGCTCGGCCAACCCAACACGTGCATATTAGCCAACGTGTTTTGTTGATTCATGTCAGTTCGCATTTAGCTTTGTGTGGTGAACATCTTTTCTTTGTGAAGTAAACCAGCATCATGAAGTATTTTAATTGTGTAAAGTATTCCAAAAAACAGTTAATGCAAATGATATTGAGTCAAAAAGAAATGAATTTAAAATCTGAAAGAGATCGGCTAAAAACATTTAAGACCTGGTCTTCAGACAGTTTTACGAACACTGCATGGTTAGCAGCTGCAGGATTTTTCTATTTTGGATATAAGGATATGGTTAGGTGTGCTTTCTGTAATCTGCAACTTAGTTATTGGGAAGAAGATGATGATCCGTTTGAAGAACATAAGAAATGGGCTTTTTCTTGCCCCTACGTAAACAATATTTCTCCTAGCATAGAATTGAAATGCGAATATGAAAGACTTAAAACTTTTCAAAATTGGCCTCTTCCCTGTCCAAACGAATTTTGTTTAGCACCAGCAGGGTTTTATTATACTGGACATGGTGATAAGGTGAAATGTATATTCTGTAAGATTGAAATTGAAAATTGGAGGGAAAACGATAATCCTTTAAATGATCATGAAAAATGGGCGCCATATTGTCCATATATAAGAGGGTTTTACGTCGGCAACGTTGATTTAAATCCTGAAAATCCTACTATTATTCCACATAATACAAGTTATGATACGTGTGGAAGCAATATATGTTGATGTGATGTGATTTTTTGTGCAGTGTGCATTCTCAGACGTAAACGTAGACATGTTGAAGTTTGTTAAGCAGTCAAACACTCTACCAGTAATTTCATTTACTAATGCTGAAAACCAGAGTAAAAGTGAAAAAAGAAAGCATGGTGTTTTACTACCGAACACAATTCGATGTATCATTTGCGGTCCATCGAACTGCGGTAAAACAAACGTAATGCTAAATTTATTATGCCACAAAAATGGAGTTCGTTTTGAAAACGTTTATATTTATTCTAAATCACTTGCTCAAAGTAAATATGTTGAATTAAAAAAGTTTTTGGACTCCATAAAAGAAATAAAAAGTGATTTTTTTTCCGATAATGATGAAGTAATGCCTCCAGAAATGGCTAGAAAAAACTCTATATTTGTTTTTGATGATGTAGCCAGCAATAAACAACAACACATGAAAGATTATTTCAGTAGAGGTCGTCATCACGACGTTGACGTATTTTATCTTTGTCAAACATATTCTTGTATACCTAAACATCTAATTAGAGATAACGCTAATTTTTTAATTCTTTTTAAACAAGACGGAACAAACTTGCGTCACGTATATAACGATCATGTAAATACAGATATGAGCTATGAACAGTTCTTTGATATTTGTTCGTATTGTTGGCAAAACTCTAAGTTTGGTTTTTTGGTTATCGATAAAGATAGCGATTTACAAAATGGTCGATATCGCAATGGATTTGATGTTTATTTTCAGTTATAAATATGACTTCAAAAAGAGGTAAATGGCCATTCGTGTTATAGCTTTTGCGTGGTTAACAACTTAACTATGACATCGTTTAACAAAACCAATAATGTGTCTATCAGACGACCGACTTCACGACATGATATTGCAACTAAATCATATGTTGATGATAAGCTAGTGCAATATGAAAATCAACTAACAACAACAACAAGCGACGGACATCTAAGTATTAACGGCAAACGGTTAAAAAATGTCGGAATGCCAATACATGTTGAAGATGCATGCAACAAAGGTTATGTAGTGAAGTTATTAAATGAGCTAAATAAAATCGAGTCTAAAGAAGACATACAACGAAACTTTAACGAGCTTAAAGGTTTAATTTTTTCAATTTGTAAAATAGAGAAAAAAGAACTTGACTTTCAAAACAAACGTCTCGCGGGCTTAGCTTTACCATCATCTGCAAATGATGCAGTAAACCTTATTGCAATGCAGCAACATACATCGAATATAAAAAAATATCTTGAGACCCGAATAACAGAAGTGTTACAACGAGTAGAATTCATTCATGGTTTAGTGCGAGAATTTTCAGAAGATCACTTTCCGTATGATCAAGATACTCTCGACTTGGGTAACAAAAGAATAAGAAATGTTAAAGATCCAATTCAAAATCAAGATGCGGTAACGTATTCTTTTCTTAAAACTCATGTAACAAATGAACTCGATGAAATTAAAAAATCTCTTTTGAATATAAACAGAGATGATGAAACTGTAGATATGTTAAATAGAAGAATAACAAACATATCTCAACCAATCGATTCGTTAGATGCAATAAACAAATATTACTTAGAAAACTTTGCTGCCTCTCGAAAAGATCTAGAAGACTTAATCGCTAAATTTAATAAACAAAACGTTTTAAACGTAGACGATGGTGGAACTTTAAATATGATGAGTGGACGAATTACTCACGTAAACAACCCCATATACGATAACGATGTTGCAAATAAGACGTTTGTTGAGCAATATGCCGCTTCCCAACGTGAATTTGATCAATTGAAACAAACTGTAAACAATCTACAACATCAAAAACAAACAAATGTTGAGTTCCCTGTTAACGACCAAGACGTGACAAATAAACGGTTTGTAGAACACTATGCTGCGTCACGAACTGAAGTTAATCAACTAAAAGAAATTTTAAGCAATTTACAAACTCGTATTGAGGGTGTTGCTAACAATCTCAATATTGTTAAAAAAGAAGATCTTGAAAGTTATGCTGCTGAATCCAAAGAAGAATATAACAAGTTAAAAACTGAACTGGGAAAAATTGAGCAAATGGTTAACAAAGAACCACTCGAAAGTTTTACTGCATCCAAAGAAGAATATGGTATATTAAAAGATGAAGTAAAGAAAAAGAACTTATCGAAATTTATTCTGAAATTCTCCAACACACCATCAATCCATTCACCAGTATACACGCTTCATAATCATAACATACAGTACCAACTTCCCTACAAAGGTGTATTAAAACCAATTTTTGTTTCACCAAGATCTCCAATTGTGTATGCAATTTTAAATATACGTCAAGAGATTGAACTGGATGGCAGTGATATTGTCGTTGAAGAGCAAGATGAAATTCAGTTTCGACTTAGAGACCCGAAAAAACATAAAACTGATGATCTTCCTCTTCAAATCGATTTTGAATATACTATAAATAAGTAAAACAACCACAATTTCCGTTTAGTCATGGAGAAGAGGTCAAAGATTAAAGCTGAAAGTCGAGTAAAGGATAAACTTTCTCGCTTAAAAAAAGATGTTAAAGACAAGTATCTTTCACTTCAAGATGATGTTAGACGAAAAGAATTAGATATAGAGACTAACTTTAAACCAGTAACAAGTTCATTAAATCAACTTGTAGCTATTGCTAATACGTCGACTCAAAATAAAGAAAATCGAAAAAGAAAAGGAAAATATATCGATTCTGAATCCACTGCTACTTCAGACGAAGAAGATGGAGATAGCATCAAAATAATTTCACTACTTAACCGCTACTTTGATCCGTTCATTAAACAAAACGTGGATAGAACATTTGGTATAACGATAAGAAATGATAAACAATACTTGGGACGCGAACGAGTTTTCTTCGATAAAAAGTGGATAAAAGTTGGCGGTGAAAAATTTCCTATTACAGAAGGTCTACTTGAATTGATTCAAAGGAAAGTACCAGACCCCACTCTAATAGATAGGAGTGATTTAAGTTCATATTTGAAATTATTAAATGTTTCAAACGTGCACAAAAGAAATTATACAAGCAATGCAGCTCCGAGAGGAACGCAATCTTATAAGTATAAAAATATAATTGAACCCCTTCTCACTGAAGACATAGATAGAATTATAAAAACAGCAGATGAAAATGAAGAAGCAAATACTACAATGCATACTGGATATGGTCAAAAAAAACACATCGCGCCACAAGCCATTTGGAAATTTGAAGGCGGAAACAATATTGAATTCGTTCACTGGAATGAACCAAACAAATTGGTATCAAGACTTAAAACATTAATTGCATCGAAAGCTGCAGGTCACACAGGAGTAGACAGCGAAATCTTTGCAATAGAAGAAGAACTAAGAAATGCTGGATATATTGAATAAAAATTCCAACGTTTGTAAAACAATGCACAGTATGTTATAAAACATTGTTTGGAAAATAACTATGAACGAAATCAGACGAGAAATTGCAAAAGAACTTCACGCACCGCTTAGAAAAAAGTTTAAAAGACGACGTGTTATTAGCAAAGGAATCGATGACCTCCATGAAGCTGACATTGTGGACATGTCCAAACTTGCAAAATGGAATAATGGATTTAAATATTTATTAACCATTATTGACGTTTACTCGAAATATGCATGGGCAATTCCTCTTAAAACCAAAAAAGGAAGTGAGATTGTGAACAGCTTAAAATTTGTTTATTCTCAAAGTAAAAGATTGCCCAATTATTTTCACACCGATCGAGGAACGGAATTTTATAACAGTGAATTCAAAACATGGTCTCAGAAACAAAATCTAAAGCATTATTCCACTGGCAGCTCCATTAAAGCGAGTGTGATAGAAAGATTAAATCGAACTCTTAAGGAATCGATGTGGAAAGAATTCACAACACGAGGTTCTTACCGATGGGTACATATTTTGCCTGAGTTACTAGTAAAGTATAATCACAAAATACATCGCAGCATTGGCATGAAACCTAATGATGTGAAAAGAAACAATCCACCCCGCTTGCCAACACAATATAATGAAACTTTAAGAAAACCAAAATATAAAATCGGCGACATTGTAAGGATATCAAAAATCAAGAAACACTTCAGTAAAGGGTACGAAGGTAATTGGACAACAGAATTATTTACAATTTATAAAGTTCAAAATACTAATCCACGAACATATCTTTTAAAAGATAATAAAAATACCCCAATATTTGGTGCGTTCTACGAAGCAGAGTTACAACGAACAAAACATCCTAATATTTACTTAGTCAACAAAGTACTACGTAGAAAAGGAACCCGAGCCTTCGTATCTTGGCTTGGATTCGATTCAACTCACAACTCTTGGATCCCCAACAAAAATATCTTATAATTAGAACAGTGTAAGTTTTTTTATTTTTATTTTTTATTCCTCACAAAGATATTATTATTATTATTATTATTATTATTATTATTATTATTATTATTATTATTAATGTGTCTCTATATATATATTTTTCAGCTCACTAAAACCAACACACGCAAGAAAGAAAAGAATGATTGTACTTACCCCGTGCACAAGACCAGCATATTCCACTCTGCAAACAACACAGCATCTTCAATTCTCTCTGCAGCTTGTTGGAAAAGGAACTACTTACCACTTTAAGAACGAAGATCATATCATTTTTCACTATTTCATATTATATAATTAATGTAAACCACAAATGATCAAATAAATATATTTAAAAAATAAAATTTACACTGCACAATATTAATCCACTGTCCACTGTCCATTGAATTTAATTTAAGATTTGAACATCATCATCATCATCATCATCATCATCATCATCATCATCATCATCTTCTTCTTCTTCTTCTTCTTCTTCTTGTCGGTCTTCTTCTTCTCCTTCCGCTCGATGTTCTTCTTCTTCTTCCATTCGATGGTCTTCTTCTTCTTCTGCTTCTTCTTGCACTTCTTCCATATGCTCTTCCATATGCTGTTCCTCTAATGGCCGTTCAAACACGGCCATTAGCTCTTCCGCCAATGTAGGTTCAAACACGTTGAAATTCATCGAGCCGATGGATCTCAACTTGTCAATAATAATATTGACAATGTGAAATGTCATGCCGTTGAAAATAATTTCACGGCAGTGGTGTTGATCCCTCATCAGCTCGAATATTTCGGCGCTTAAAAGCTCCTTTTCTCCCGGTGTTAAGGTGTTATACCACACCTCCTCCTCTATTTTCGTCGCACTGACGATGAAATGCAACCCTTGATTCAGGGCACTTTCCGCAAACATCATAATGTGTTGCAATTTTACTAACTTTTCTATCAACCCCTCGCACAGACTCATGATATTGCAGATAAAGATAGCTAACTACTGCTCCATAGCAATCTCCTCTTATATATATATTAAGAAGTTAGAGCGCCAAAAAACCTCTTTAAAACATTTCGCATGAAGCTCTGGGAACCGACATCCAATCTCGTTCTCGCATTAAAAATTACAGACTTGACTAATGACGTCTGGGAATCTAAAAACAAACAGATCGAAATTCATTTCACACACTCAAAGTTATACATGTCATATAAAACACTTTAACCAGATTGAGATCATGAAGCAAGCCAGAACACAAAAATGTTAACATCATTTAAATTAAACAGACATAACATAGCGAGAAGGAGTAACACAACTCCACTCCCACGCCGTGGTAATATATGTCATACTTAAACGGAGTGTAGCATTACAACATATGATTGCTTATTTAGCTTGCGCGAGCAAAAACTTTAACGACAACCATGCACTACATGAGCTGAGTGCTCTCATGGCTTGCCGCACGGCGCGAGCAAAAACGGAACAGCTGCACACACATGTCTGGTAGCGATCCGGCTATGTCGAGTGCCTCACCGTACACTCTCATTCAAAAGTTATGACACCCAAGACTCTCTACACTTCCTTGGGAAATTACCAAAATATAATTCAATAATCAATCAATACTTAATAACCATGATACACAGGCTGCCCCCCCCGGGAATTAAATAACAAAACACGGAATCGAACCAAGAAACCCCCCTGTAGGAGTGGAAGAGGAGTCTGAATTTCGAGTTACCATCCTAATAAACAACCCCCATGCCGTCAACACCCATTAACTTTTTATCACCATCACATAAACAAGCCAAAAGGTCAACCCCTTCCCACGCTAACACGTGCAGTGCACATGCCCCGCTCCTGGACCACGTGGTCAGGATTACGCAATTTCTGGTCATGATGATGCAATATTTAGAGTCTAACAAACACTTACTACTTACTATTCATCCGATTGCGATGAAACATTGATCAGTTATTCTGTACCCGCCAGGGAAGGGGACTTAGTAAATCCATTTCACAATAAGTAGCGCAAGAGTAGATGCAACAAATGGGTACGACGCGCGAAGCGTTTCAACAAAATCCCCTATTGCGTTCATATAACATTCTTCGATTGCGATGAAACCTTGATGAGTTATTGTGTACACGCCAGGGAAGGGCTTCGACTTAGTAATACATTTCTCTATAGGTAGCGCACGAGTAGATTCAACACATGAGTGACAGCGCACGAATCGTTTAAACAAAACCCCGTATACGTGCATATACAATTCATCCGATTGCGATGAATCATTGATGAGTTATTGCGTACACGCCAGGGAAGGGTTTTGACTTAGTAAATCCTTTTCACAACAGGTAGCGTACGAGTAGATTCAACAAATGAGTGACAGCGATGAAACTTTTGAAAGTTGTTGTGCACGCTTCCACGAATGGTTCTAAATTAGAAAATCCATTTTACGATAGCTTAGAGGCAGTTAACATGTTGTGTATCCAAAAGCACTTCAAGAAACAGAGTTTCAACGCCAACACTTTCTTTGATTGGCATTGCAACGCATGCCGGGTACAGCTTGTTCTCAATAAATATGGACTGATGGAAATAATCTCTACTTAATATAACACAAAGTCCCCGATTCTTGGATGTCACGGGTAATCTCGAGAATAACTGGATGGATTTTGATGCGGTTTTCTCCATTCTGTAAAGGATATCTCGAGGAAGGTTTCTGTAGAAAATAATTTATTTATGGTCAAAGGAAGCCAAGCAGTAACGATTTCAGTGAAAAAGTCGAGAAAAACCTGGCGCCCGTGCGCTTCTTAAGCTTACGCTGGGCAAACCGTTAAAAATATCTACATTATATACTATGAGTGTAAGAATTATTCAGCATGAATAGTTCTACAAAAAAAAGGTCCGTGAAAGCATATCTCTATCTTCAATACATCGCCCACTATAAGTGTTTTTACGTTCTCATTTCTTCCAACAATCTCCATTCAATTACTGAGGCGACAGTTCACGAGCTAGCTTTCGTGTTCACTGCTGGAGGGGAATACGACTAATGTCGTATACAAGGAAATCTCGGTTAAAAATAGCCTATCACCTTGCATTCATAACTGTTCCCGGGTGAAGCCGAGGTGGGTTGCCAGTTGTTAATATATCTATATTATTAAAGATATTGATGAAAATTTATCCGAGTCCGTCCGGCCATACTATCCGGCCGATTTTCTTCATCCTTTTTTTAAATGAAAGGTATTCATGCACAGATTTGTCATCAAGTATTACAAATCACTTAAACTACGCCTTTCGCAAATTATTTGAATTTTTCAACGTTTTCCAACTTTTTCCAACGTTGAAGTAATCATATCTTCGGTTCTAATTGAGTTACGAAGGTCGTTTTAGTCTAAGAACACTCAGTGAATCAAGCGCTATCATTTGAGCTCTTAACCATTCAAATCGGCTGATTATGAGGAAAGTTATGCGTGGACATACGATATTACAGCTCATTTTTTCAACAGTTTTTCTCATTGTAGCAATCATATCTTTGATTCTAATTGATTTACACTGTTCGTTTTGGTCTAAGAGCACTCAGTGGATCAAGCTCTATCTTTTGAGGTATTAAATATTTACATCGGTTGATTCTGAGGAATGTTATGAGTGACGAAGTGAATATTAGAAATAATTATGAAAATTTACCGAGTCCGTCCGGCCATTCTATCCGGTCGATTTCCTTCATACCACTATTAAATTAAAGTTATTCATGTACGGATTTAATATCAAGTATTACAAATCACTTAACTTCTGCCTCCCTCAAATTATTTGATTTCTTGCACCTTTTTTACTTTTTTTTCACATTGAAGCTATCTATATTATTAAAAATATTGATGAAAACTTATCCGAGTCCGTCCGGCCATACTATCCGGCCGATTTTCTTCATCCTTTTTTTAAATGAAAGGTATTCATGCACAGATTTGTCATCAGGTATTAAAAATCACTTAAATTACGCCTTTCTCAAATTATTTAATTTTTCAACTTTTTCCAACTTTCTCCAATTTTGAAGTAATCATATCTTCGGTTCTAATTTAGTTACGAAGGTCGTTTTAGTCTAAGAACACTCAGTGAATCAAGCGCTATCATTTGAGCTCTTAACCATTCAAATCGGCTGATTCTGAGGAAAGTCATGAGTGGACATACGATATTACATCTCATTTTTTCAACAGTTTTTCTCATTGTAGCAATCATATCTTTGGTTCTAATTGAGTTACACTGTTCGTTTTGGTCTAAGAGCACTCAGTGGATCAAGCTCCATCTTTTGAGGTATTAAATATTTACATTGGTTGATTCTGAGGAATGTTATGAGTGACGAAGCGAATATTAGAAATAATTATGAAAATTTACCGAGTCCGTCCGGCCATTCTATCCGGTCGATTTCCTTCATACCACTATTCATTGAAAGGTATTCATGCAAAGATTTGTTATCAAGTATTACAAATCACTTGATATTTTCAACGTTTTTCATCTTTTTCCAACATTGAAGCAATCATATCTTTGGTTCTGATCGATGTACTCAAGTCGTTTTAGTCTAAGAACACTCAGGGACTGAAGCCCTTTCATTTGAGCTGTTAACTATTCAAATCGGCTGATTCTTCGGAATGTTATGAGCGAATATTCTATATTATATCTCATTTTTTCAATATTTGTTCTCATTTTAGCAATCATATATTTTGTTCTAATGACGGAAATTTCGTATTACACTAGCGTTTCGTATTCCAATCAACAAAGTGCAGGGTCAAACGCTTCATCGAGTTGGAATCTACTTGCCTGATCCTGTTTTAGGCCATGGAATGTTCTATGTTGCCTTATCCCGAGGAAAATCATTTAAAACTAAGAGTCGACGTACAGCGAACATTGTCTGGAAGGAAGTATTGTAAAATAGAGGTTATGAACTATTACTTAATGTCGTAATTTTATAATTCCAATACTGAAAAATTATGCTGCGGAGCAGTACGGGCGTCCTAGTAATTTAATATAATTATCTTCTTTTCACAGGGAAGCTGGATTGAAAAGATAGAAAACACGTCGCCATGACGAACAGTCTTTCCTGAATTCTTGACGGGCAGTGCGAGAGCAGAGGAGCACTGGCGATTGCGCAGAGTGCCAAATTAGAAGGAGGAGCAGCAGATTGGCGTGTCCGAGTTCATTCAAGCGCAAACCAGTATAGCAAAAAGTCGTTTAACTTACTGGAAACTTGGTCACGAGTGGAAGTGCGTGCTGTTGTGCGCTATGAATATGCTCGTGTTTCAGATATACACTATGTCTATAGTGACGACGTTATATGCCGTCAAACGGCTGGGCACCGTTGCAGTGCTTCACAACGTCCATGTTTCTTCAGTTAAAAATAATAATACTGCAATGATAAAAAATAGTATTTTAACAATAAACAGCTATGTGTATCCTCTACATCCATGAGAATTCATAGTTTTGGTCTTAATTCAGGAATAACTTACTTGTAGTAAGCTACTGTGAACTGCTAGAGAAAGGGAATTGAGCCAAAAGTATAGGAACACTCGCCGGGTGGTCGTTGTCAGGTTGGATCACCAACCAGAACTCAATATCGGAGGGTATGGCAGAGATGCTAGACCGAGTATATCTCGGCAGGTCGTTGCTCGCGGATTGCAACAAGGGAGGAGAAGGACGAAGACGCTCCGTCTACTGCCGATACCATTCTCTCGCAGTATAATTTGCGCTTGAGTGTGACACTTGCGGTTCCATCTCGCCCTTGTCTCCTTGTGTATAGCTCCGGTGGCGTAGTTGGTAGCGTACTGAGCTTCTATGCCCAAGATCGCGGGTTCAAACCCGACCGAAGTCGTCGGATTTTTAAGCGCATTACAAATCCCTCAGTATGCCTTCCTTCAGAGGGGAAGTAAAGCCGACCCATGTCATAGATTTATGGCATGAAAATGAACCTTCCACTAATTACACATGTGGAAGCAAAAATTTGTAGGTTAGCTTGATAACGCTCTATTAGTTCCAATGTTCGCCACCGGGTGCTGACTGCGATGGCATTTAGAAGCCGCGTCCGCAGCTAGGTGTCGTGGATGGTTGCATTTGGTGGCTAAAGTACGAACTACTTGAAAAAAATAATCGTCTGCAGTCCTTCTACCTGAATCACAGATAACACATAAGTAGTGGTTTTGCAGGGGTTCTAGCGCCACCGCCAATGCTCCACCGCTGGAATTCAAAGATGGCGATATCTTTCGAACGAATTATTGGAGGAAGTCGTGTCAGGTGTCAAATTACTCGGGATGATATCCCCAATCCAGTCCACCATTTATTTTTCAAAATTTGGCCAAAGGGCCTAACTACACATTTTGAAAAAATTTCAACATTTTTAATTTTTATTTAAGGTTTAAACGTTTTATTTATATCATTTTTAGTTGTTATTTTTTAGATTTTGCCAAAGACAAAACCACTAGGTCATCGACCTCAGATTTCGAGAACCAATAATTGGAGAGACTTGTGCGAGGTCTCATTTTTATAGGAATTACGCACTCTTTCTCGTGGATTATTCACTTTTCCAAATTTTAACAAGTTACAAGGCCATCGACTTGATAGTTTGAGATCCCATAATTGTAGAGAGCTAATTTTACTCGTGAATACGCCCTCTTTACCGTGGATTATTTATTTTTTCCAAAATTTAGTAAACTTTAAGGCCATTGACCTGAGATTTCTCGAACCAATAATGTTAGAGACACGAGGTAGGATTTAAATTAATAAATGTAATATTTTCTATTTTTATGATATTTTATTTTTTAGATTTTACCAAAGGACATAACTACTTGGTCATAGACCTGAGATTTCTAAAACCAATAATGGTAGAGACTTTAGCAACGATTTGAATTTGTCCAAGATTTGTTTTCTTTTTCGGTCAACTCTTGTTCTCTTTAGACCCGGACGGCATTATAACGACATTTAAGGTTTTCCGACACGCTGTTGTGTGACGGTAGATGTGAGTCAACGAATGGTAACGACTTAAACTCTACGCACACGTGACACGGCGCTTGCAAGGTTCCTAAAATCCAATTAAATTTAATAAAATACCTTAAGATGTCTCGAATTTCTAATCACACGGTGTCGATGACTGATATATCCCTAGTCATTTACATATTTAACTACACAAGACAGATGACCTCCCTGGTTACAATTTTTAACCATATAGGACTAATGAACGAAACAATGCAATAGACCAACATGAAGTAGACACTCGCAAGTATCCTAGGCTGATGACTGAAACGTCCCCAAAATCTTACACACACACACACACAAATACACGAGGTTACATGACTAAGATGTTCTTTACAAGTTCACAGCGAACTGCACTGGAAAGAAGCAGAGGTTGTGAGAATCTTTATCAGCAGAAATGTAATTCCTCTTTGCTACCACCCAGACTGCATACGGCCCCTGGCGAGCTAATCATGTCTTGGGACACTCCTGGCACTAAAAGCCATACGTTAAATAAATAATAATAGCGTAAGATAAAGGGTATAGAGACCTTTCGTTTTAAGATAACATACAATTCTACGATTTCTAGTTACAAAATATAGCCTACTTTCTAAAATAAAATAAATATCTCAAAAATCTAAAAGTGCAATGTTTTATTTTAGGAATAAGCGATACCTTTCGTTTAATCCATCATACAACTTTCTATGATTTATAGTTTAAACGTTAACTTAACCAAACCTATGAGGTGTGATCAAAAAGTTCCAAGATAGTGGCCACTTTTTCGCTCTCTCTATGTATAGATTTAAGGCATGTTGAAGAACCTTCCACTAATTACACCTGTGTGAAGCTAAATTGTAGAGGTTAAGAATGTAAACAACGCTCTTAGGTTCCCACGTTCGTTGCCAAGAGCCGACTGCGGTGGCGTCTGGTAGCTAAGTTCAGAACTAGTAGTCGTTGACGGTGGCGTTTGGCGGCAAAAGTAGGAACTATTTGAAAACATTCAAGAGTCTGCAGTCCTTACTTGAATTAAAAAGCAGATAACACACACTGATACAGTCATCACAATTAACACCGGTTATCAGACAGATTCTACACACACCCAAAGTACACGGGGCTACATGACCGCGTTGTCGCAGCCCCTAAACTTAAGAACCAACCAATCCCTCCGCTCTCTATAATGCTATATGTAAACTCTTATTGCAGGTGTATTAACATGCGTTGCAAACTTGGATGACAAATATACCTCAAAGGTCTACTCTCCCTTCCTAAAGGGCAACTTGCATTATAGTTAACTTTAAAAAAGTAAAAAGCTTTTATGCCTCTCTATATTTACCCCAGACTTGAGATCTGTACTAGGGCATAACCCTAGGGGCATACAGGTAGTGAGTTTGCTATAACGTTTAAACAATAAAAAAATGTATTACATGTTGTTACAGGTAGCTGAGTAGTGCAGGAGAATCAACAACAACAAAAGCATTTCTACAGAAAAGAAATAATTGACAATAAATATAGAGTTAGGTACTAGAAATTGTTTCAAAAACCTTTGTATGGAGCGTGGAGCTTTATGGAAGTGAAACTTGGATTTTTAACGCATTAAAAAGAAGAGAATTCAAGCTTTTGAAATGTGGTGTTACAGGAGAATGATGCATAGTAGATGAGTACATGGAGTAATAAATAAAGAGGAAAGAAAATGTGTTTTAGCGTCTTCTAACGAGGAGGAGAGATACAGTAGGTTGGTAGGACACTTACTAAGACATCTAGGAATAGCAATCTTAGTTATGGAAAGAAGGGTTGAAACCAAGAACTGTAGGGGTAGACCAAGATCGTGGGTTCAAACCCGGCCGAAGTCGTCGGATTTTTAAGAGCGTTAAAAATCCCTCAGTATGCCTTCCTTTGGAGGGGAAGTAAAGCTGGTGGTCCCATGTCATCGATTTATGGCATGTAAGAACCTTCCACTAATTACACATGTGTGAAGCTAAATAATGTAGGTTAAAAATGTAAACAACGCTCTTAGGTTCCTACGTTCGTTGTCAAGAGCCGACTGCGGTAGCGGTCTAGTAGCTAAGTCCTGAACTAGCAGTCTTTGACGGTGGCGTTTGGCGGCAAAAGTAAGAACTATAAAAAAACAGATAACACACACTGATACAGTCATCACAATTAACACCGGTTATCAGACAGATTCTACACACACCCAAAGTACACGGGGCTACATGACCGCGTTGTCGCAGCCACTAAACTGAGCAACCAACCAACCTCTCCAAACTAGGACTGTGAACGCATTAGAAAAGAAGAGAATTCAAGCTTTTGAAATGTGTTGTTGCAGGAGAATGATAAAAATTAGATGGGTACGTGGAGTAACAAATAAAGAGGAATGAAAATGTGTTTTTAGCATGTGCTAACTTAAAAAAGAGATAGGTTGGTAGAACACTTACTAAGACATCTAAATCAGATTTATTGATCCAAGAAATTTTTCGGTAGAGTTAAACCCCAACCATTTTACTAAGAGTTTTTTTCTCATATGTTTTAACCACTTTCTTCCACCAGAAGAAGAACCCCAAATAATACTGCTGTTTTTAAAGTATCGTTTTTCTAGCAATATTGGGAGCATTTCGGAAGGGCTGCAGCCCCACATTGAAAATGTAACAAGCATTTTCATTATTTCATTACTGTTTAAAGTACGTTACAGTTATTGAACTTTATTAGTAACGTTACCGCAAATGTAACTGATATTAGTAACAACGTAAAAGTAACGAATATCAGTAACAGTGTAAAATAACGGTGACTAGTATCAGTGTTCCGTCCCCATGGTGCTGGGGTAGCATGCCCGCCTCTCACCCGGAGGCTCCGGGTTCGATTCCCGGCTCCATCAGGGATTTTTGACACTGATATGAGGGTTGGCACTCAGGCTCGTGAGGACAATTGAATAGCTGTCTGACTGTGAGGCAGCACCCCGGTCCCGAAACCCAAGGGGAGCCGATGCGCTGACAACGCGTCACCCCAATATCTGCTTGGCAAATGGCTGGGCAGCGGTCGCTTTGTAGGCCTAAGCCCTTCATGGGCTGTAGTGGCAAGGGTTATTATAGTAACTGTGTAACACGTAATGGTTATTAGTAGGGCTCGGATCGATATGCTCGAAAACCATTATATGCAGAATATGCTCGAAAAACACCGTTAAAAACTATAGGAAGGAAAGTGAAACGAAAAAACCAATAACATACCTTTATATACGGGCTTAATTTTCTAATTGTATGTATGATACACTGCGATATACTCGCATTCAAGTTTCAAGTACAGTATATATAAGAGAAGTTTTCTTATAAAAGTTACAGTTTAAAAGTTCATTTACAAAATGTTGAAAATAAGGTGAGTCAATGAAGTAGATCTGCATTGGTCTGTACAACAAGATTTTAGCCTACTTTTCACATTTTGCAAAAATGAGGAAAAAGTAGACTTATGAGATCGGGTAAATGTGTGTCTGTCTGTCTGTCTGTCTGTCTGTCTGTGTGTCTGTCCTTCTGTCTGTCTGGCTGGCTGTGTGTGTGTGTCCCCTATCAACTCCTAAACGGATGCAGCAATCGTAACAAAATTTGGTAGGAGTAAAGATCTATACCTGAATATCTCACGGCCATATTTGAAAATGATGTCAGTGCTACCAACTGCTGAAAAATCGCAATTTAAATTTGAGCTCCATGTTGGATATCTTGGAAGATATGAATGGGAGCTATTTCAAAATTGCCACACGTATAGATAATAGTATTGCAGTTTAATTTCCAGGAGGCCATACATGCCAGTGTTGCCAAAGTGATTAAAAGCCTGCTGATAGGTCCAAATTTTAAATGCCTATAACTTCTACACTATCAATTGGATTTCAACCAAATTTCGTATGTGCTATGTGTTCATAAATAGATATGACTGAGCGTATTCTTCGGAGCCACCAGGGCTGCCAACTGTTAATAAATGCTCTCAATTTTTTTAAATCCAAATACCCATATATCAGAAAGTATACAAGCCGACAGCTATAAACTATGCACACGTATAGTACCTGACATTCTATATTAATATGGAGTAACTTAAATACTCCAGTGCTACCAACATGATTCTAAGTCTGCTGAGAGGTCCAAATTTAAATACATGTAACTTCTATACTATCAATTTTGGATTTCAACCAAATTTTGTGTGTGCTATGTGTACCATAACAGATATGACTATGCCGATTCTTAAGAGTAACCAGGGCTGCCAACTGTTAATAAATACTGTCTCTATTTTTGTTACATTAATATCAATATATCAGAAAGTATGCAAGCCAATAGCTCTAAACTTTGCACACGTATAGTACCTGGCATTCTAGATTAATTTGGAGTTACAAATATAGGCCTACACCAGTGCTGCCAACATGATTCTAAGCCTGCAGATAGGTCTAATTGTAAAATGCATGTAACTTCTATACTAACTGATGGATTTCATTCATAATTGACACAACAATAAATCATATTATTTCATATTATTTCTGACCAATACATGTATGTCATTGTTGCCAACATGATTTTACGCGCTGTTAGATCAATGTTTAACTGCATGTAACGTCCATGTTATCCATTGGACTTCAACAAAATTTTGTATTTTGTATTCTGTACCTTAAGAAATGGAACTAAAGAATATATTCAGTCACAAGGGCTGCCAACTGTAGTTCTCTATTAGGCTACATTATGCCAGGTGTACAATATTTCGAACTATTTAGAAATTTCGATATTACCAACTTAATTTCGTCATTATTCTATATAGATCCATATAGATTAATCATTGGCATGAATCTTAAATTTTAAGAAAAGTTGGTTCTTTAGTTCGTCACGGAACTTCTTGTTATTTATGTTTTCAGTTTTCAATGATTTTCTTAAATCAGTCAATAAAAGTTTCAATGACGAGAACGACCTCACTAAAGGTTCAAAACCTGCAGTTTTATTATTCGCACAAGATAGGCTTTTCAATAATTATTTCTTTTTTTGAACCTTAAGGATGGTCAGGGTCCAAATTTGGGGAAGGGAGGGGAGGGGGGGTGGAGGAATTCGAAAGAAAACAAACTATTTCGACGAAAACCACAAGAATATGCATTTTTTGCTTCTATTCTTAAAACCGCGGTTTTATACATTTATATGCTCGATAAATTTCAATTCTGTTTTTCTCAGAGAGGTGAAAATACCACCGAAAGGCTTCTTTCAATGTGTACTATTCAGGAAAAAAATATGCAAATATGCTAGAATCCGAGCCCTAGTTATTAGTAAGTGACGGTGTCTAGTAACTAGTAACGACGTGAAGTAATTAATAATAGTTACGGCGTAAAAGTAACGGTTACTAATAAGGGTGTAAAGTAACTATTATTAGTTACATCCCCTCAGGATACTCCCCCAGGGGCTCACATCTAGTGGGTCGTGGGTTGGCAACCAAGGGACCCCAGCTGAGTCCGGCATTGCCTCCACTTACTTGTGCTGGGCTCCTCTCCGTCTTCTTTCCTGTCAACCTCCCTTGGTTAACTCTTATTCTCTTCCGACCCCGTTGGTATTAGGGTATCCATCCGAGGCCTAGGGAGTCTTTCACTTTCCAGCCTTAATTGACCCTTGCCTCATCTTTCCTGATACCCTCATTCTTCAAGGGATCAGTCTTCTTTTTCTTTTCATGTTATCTCCTGCCTTCTGCACAAGGCCCTCAAGGAGGGATGGCGTATTTAGCCCCACCACTTCTGGTGCACCCATGATGGTGCTGCATCCTCGGGGGCTCGCAGTCTGGCAGTTGGCGATCCCGAAGCGTTTCTGAGCTGGGTCCGTTTTTTTCCCGTTTTCCTCTGAGCTTGGGGCGGGCCAATCTCCTCTTTCCCTTTCCTGTCTGCCTTTCATGGCTCTCCTTCCTTCCAAGACCCTCAATCCACATTCTTCGTGGGTTGAGGGCAATTTGCTTTTCTTCCTTAGCCTTATCCTTTGTTTACCATTTCTTCTTCTAGTATGTAAGTTTGTAGTTAGTATTAAGTTAGTTATAGTTTTCATTCTCATCTCATCTTTCACTCTCACCCAGACCATTAGGGGCCGATAACCTAGATGTTAGGACCCTTAAAACAACAATTATCATCATCATCAACCTCAAGATACGCCTGTATTAAGGAAACATTGATTTCAATACGAACACGGGGTTATCTATTCAGGTAATCAAACTCGAGTAACCTGAGAGTAGTCAATAAAAAATGCGTCAGGACCTTGGGGACACAAAAGCCAGGAAGAAGTGTTAGTGTGTTGTTTATGTTAAGGAATCTATTGTGTCCTATTGTGCTTTGAACAATGCCGAGTGTTAACCTCTGGAAATACCGTTCCTATTATATACTTACACAATCACAACAACACAACGATGCGATGTGGGGCAACCAATGATGAAACGCGATCCCTATGATCCATCCTCACCGTCCTTGGGTTATTCTGACATGCCATACAGTCGTATCATCAACGTTATACTGTATTGATTGAAAAGTAATGTCACAAGCATCCCACGTATCCATTTTTAGAACTATTTAATAGAAAGGTTTGGAATCTATACCCCGCGGTGTAGTCGTCCGTGTTAAATCGCGCACCACAACCGGAATGGGGAACTACAGCAAGTTCGGAGGTTCGAATCCCGGCATTGGTAGAGGCTATTCTGAGTTTGTATTTTCCCGAAATATTTAGATGGTTCCCAATATCTGCGAATCTATTACAGCTATCAATCTGACATTTTGGTGTCCTAGGCGAAACCCCACACAAGACACGGTACAAACCAGAAGAATTGCTGAATTTTAATTCACCGGCCGTGAAAGCCAATATACCATCTTTTTGGAAGCATTCATAGGGAAGTTATGTTTGCTTGAGCTTTCATTTCTCGCAGTGAAGAGGTGCAGTTGCGCTTTATAAAAAGGGAGGTAGCGCGCAGTTCGCTACTCCTGTGAGGGTCCGGGTGGGGACACCAAGAGCCAGCTTGGTGTCCTAGGCGAAACCCCACACAAGACACGGCACAAACCTAGAAGAATTGCTGAGTTTTAATTCACTGGCTGTGATAGCCAATATACCATCTTTTTGACATTTGGTTTGATTGTATAAATGTGTTAAACTACTTAACTACTTGGGCGCTACGCTGCTGCTGCTATCGGCAGGCTGCTAAACACTGTGGCCCGTCCGTCACGTGGCCTCTGCGAGGTTCCGTCATTTATAGATGGACCTCACTGTAAATGATTGGCACCATGGTTAATCTACTGTTATGTACAGCCGCTCGACTGGAACTGGAGGAATGGTGATAAGAACGTGAATAGAAAACTACTTGATTCTGTATTAGACCATAAAAAGAAAACTACCCTATATTTCACAGTTTCGTAGAGGTTTCTAAAGCTAATAACGTAATATGTGATATTTCACCTTAATATTTTCCTAAATATACTGATAGACATAACAAAAAGAATGAAGTTGATTGCATCATGTCACTCGACCGATTTCGAAGTACGATATACGCAGATCTGCGTTTTACAAAGGATGTTCACTTTTTCCAGCCAGCAAGTATCTGTGACGTAAATAGTTACTGCCTAATCAACTTAAGAAGATCCTTAAGTCATACAATTTTACTAAGCCATTGAATCCACCATTTTGTTGCGACTGACATGGCATCTACATTCCATTGAAAGTGCGTGATTTTACGACGATTTGTTCGCAGGATGATCCCGGCCGTAAACATTCCTTGGAAAAATAAATAAGTTCCATTTTAGGGGTTACAAGAAAGATACACGTAGTGTGTAAATTGAGTAATGAGGCTGGTTGCGTAATGTGTGATCGGGCAACACTGGCAACGCGGGGTTTGGAGGGGAGGTAGGTGCACATGTGATACGCCATCAGTGCGAGTTGGACCTCGCTTAAGACTTGTTGGTTGTCCGTAGCGATTATTTTACTGACGCAAATTTTGCTTGAGTGTACTGACAATGAGTAAGACTATTAACGAGAGGTTCTTGAAAGGATCAAGCATTTGAGACCTAACATCAAACAGAACTGGGTGTTGCAGCACGACAATGCGCCATGTCACAGCTATTTCACTGAACCAAGATTTGGCCAGTAAGAACATTCCTATGGCTCGTCAGCCTCAGAAAACCTAAAAAGAACTATTTTAAGGGTACAGAAAACCGTAATAAAGCCTATTTTAAGGGTATATGAAAGCCTAAAAAAAAAAAGAAGTGTATCGGACACTTAAATAATCCTATTTTAATGGCAAATAAAACCGAAAATAAAACCCATTTTAAGGCTATAGAAAATCTAAAAACGTCTATTTAACTGTAAAGAAAACCTAAAGGCTTACTGTATTTTTAGGGTATGGAATACCGTATACCGAAGCCTATTTTAAAGATGCAGAAAACCTAAAAGGCCTATTTTAAGGGTACAGAAAACTTTAAGAATAGCCCATTCTAGGCCATTTAAGGGTATCGGAAACAAAACAAAAAAAAAGCCTACCGTATTTACAAGGGCAAGTAAAACCGAAAAATATAATTTTAAAGGAACAGCAAACCTAAAAAGCCTATTTTAAGAGTAAAGTTAACCTAAAAAGCCTATTTTAAAGATACAGAAAACCCAAAAATAGCATATTTTGGGGGCAAAGATAGCCTAAAACGGAGGCTAATTATAATGAATATCCTAACAGTTTCACTAAACACCGGGTTTGCATAACATGTCTAGTATTTCCGAGAAATGACTCTTTTTATTGAAAGCCTGCTGCACATACTGTACATTGTATCATACCGCTTGGCTCACTTTAAATCGTTCGCCCTTTATCCAGGTCTGGACCAGTGACCATAAATTACAACTGTATTCAACCCTATTTCCTTCATTTCCCTTGCCACGCACAGGGGACAGCAAAAAATTGCACATTTAAAAGTAACATGAAATGCAAGTGAAATATGTTATGATCATATGACAGATAACGCTGCATGTAAACATGAGTCGTGTATAGATTTGTATCTAAATGGCGCTGTTTCCTGCCAACTCTATTAAAAAGGCAGTGTAATTCACTGTGCATTGCCTTACCTTAACTCGAAGTTGATTTTGTTTGTGTTCAAGTATTAGAATCCATTTTCAATGTTGCCTAATTGAATCGGACGTAGCTGAAAAGCATTAAGTCAACAAGAAGTTCCGTGAAGAACTATACAGCCTACTTTTCATGCCAATGATTATTCTGCAGAATATGAACCTATCTAGAATAATGACGAAATTAAGTTGCTAATATCGAAATTTCCAATTAGTTCGAAATACTGTATACCTGGCATAATGTATCCTAACAGAGCACTACAGTTGGCAGCCCTGATGACTGAATATATTCTTAGTTCTGTCTCTTACGGTACTAAATACAAAATTTGGGTGAAGTCCTCTGGATAGCATGGACGTTACATGCAGTTAAACATTGGATCTAACAGCGCGCGTAAAATCATGTTGGCAACAATGTCATGCATGTATTGCTCAGAAATAATCTGAAATAATATGATCTATTGTTGTGCCAATTTTGAATGAAATCCATTAGTTAGTATAGAAGTTACATGCATTTTAAAATTGGACCTATCAGCAGGCTTAGAATCATGTTGGCAGCACTGACGTATATTAGTTACTCCAAATTCGTCTAGAATGCCAGGTACTATACGTGTGCAAAGTTTAGAGCTATTGGCTTGCATACGTTCTGATATATTGATATTAGGGTAACAAAAATAGGGACAGCACATATTAACAGTTGGCAGCCCTGGTTGCTCCTTAGAATACGCATAGTCATATCTGTTATGGTACACATAGCACATACGAAATTTGGTTGAAATCCAAATGATAGTATGGAAGTTACATGTATTTAAAGTTGGACCTGTCAGCAGGCTTAGAATCATGTTGGTAGCACTGACGTATATAAGTTACTCCAAATTAATATAGAATGCCAGATACTATACGTGTGCATAGTTTAAAGCTGTCGGCTTGCATACTTTCTGATATATTGGTATTTGGATAAAATAAATTAGGAGCATTTATTAACAGTTGGCAGCCCTGGTTGGTCTTAAGAATACGCTCAGTCATATCTGGTTATGTACACATTCAACATACGAAATTTGGTTGAATTCCGCTTAATAGTGTAGAAGTTATATGCATTTAAAAATTGGACCTATCAGGAGGCTTATAATCATTTTGGCAACACTGCCATGTTTGGCCTCCTGGAAATTAAACTGAAATATTATGATCTGTACGTGTGTCAATTTTGAAATAGCTCCCATTCATACTTTCCAAGATATCCAACATGGAGCTCAAATTTCAATTGCGATTTTTTAGCAGTTGGTAGCACTGACTTCATTTTCAAATATGGCCGTGAGATATTCAGGTATAGATCTTTACTCCTACCAAATTTTGTTTCGATTGCTGCAGCCGTTTAGGAGTTGATAGGGGGGGGGGGGGACACACACACAGCCAGACAGCCAGACAGAAGGACAGACAGACAGACAGACAGACACACCTTTGCCCGATCTCATAAGTCTACTTCTTGCTAAAAATAGTCATTTTTCAAACAATTAGTATTCTGACGTATTGACCCAAGGGCCTTGGAATGGTATAGGAAAGAATTAAGTCAGTCTTCTGTTTAAGCCAGAAACCACTGCTACATGTAGTGCGATCAGAGGAGAAACGCATTAAGTCAATGACTTGCTGCCTTCCAGCGCCATATTCCGTACTTAATGTTGGCTGCACTGGAATATTCCCGCGTGTTACAGTGCTATTGTAAATTACATTTGTACAGTGTTTAGGTGGTTTATAATATGTTTCAAATCCATTTTAAAATAAAATATCAGGTGACATATTCATTCTGGAAGACTTTATGCCGCACTAAACTGACCACGGAGCTGAAAGGCATTAAGTCACGTTTCCAAAATTGATTTCCAAAATATATTTATTAAATTAAAGTTGATATTCCGCTAACACAAATATAACCTGAATAGTTGCCTCACAACATAGATGACTAATTTAGTGTGTTTGTTAAGTTCTGTTCTGTCAATGACGTTTTTTCTTTCTCCTGAATAGAGAAGCTTATTTCCAAAAGATACCAAATCCAAAAAAATCGAAATTGAGATTATGATCGAAAACGTACGTTGGTAGGAAGCTCCATCATATGAAAGAAAAAGAAATTGCAAAAATGACCTAAATCCATAACAAACTGGGCATTGAAAATCTCGTTTGATGCCAATAAGTACCAAATCCTGTGGCCCCTAATGTGCCAATACGTACCGTATCCATGCAGCCAATGAGAGTCATTTCTTTTAGTACTGGATAATATTTTCCATTGTCCATTTCACAAGTTATTTACCATATTCATGTTCGTTGGACACAAACTACAATCGTAATTCATAAGTTCAGCTCTGCTAAGTTACTTTGCATAATTTTCATTGTTTTGTTCAATTTTATTTAATATTATTTAAAAAATCTATGCTTTCACTGTAAATACCTTAAATCTAATTATTGCATAACTAAATACAATCAGTTTTCTCGTAGATACCGATGACTGCAGTGAAATTTATGTCTTTCCGTTGCAAGTATTTAGAATTTCAATGCCAAAAAGAACCAAATCCATAATATTCTTTGAATATTTCCTAAACTGCAACAGCCTAAACAGAAATACTTGGTATAACAATGCATTTATTCTATCTGAACATTATAAAAGTGCTCAAATGGATTTCCAGTTGAAATTTTACACTCTGAGCATTTTTCCTCTCTCCTGTAAAATATTACTTTTTGGATTTGGTACCTTTTGGAAATAAGCTTCTCACTGAAAACTGAAACATTTAACTTCTCTCCTACTGCATCGATTTCAAATTAATTTTGTGATCAGATATATCACGTAAAGATGTAGCAATGTCTAAGGTTTGATGGTCATAACTTGAATAGGTTTTGAATTATTAATTTTTACTGTGGTTTTTCCTCGTCCTCGTCGTGGGAGATGGGCAACGTAATTAAGTAGGGAATTGCCTGTAGGGGTGAAGTACAGTGGGGACTTTGTGTGCCTCAAGACCGCTACGGTAGCTGTGAAGGCCCTACAGGAACCCTGAAGAAATTACGGCTAACGGGGCTCTGGTGAAACAACTGCAGCCTTGTAGTTTGGAGTTGGTTCTTCAAAGGCTAAGGGAAGAAACCCTGACAGAAAATCAGCCTGGTGCCTCAGGCTTAAGGTGGCAGCCCCTCCAAGGCACTCGGAGGCAGTGGGTTAATCACTCGCTCCTCTTAAATAAACTGATTACGGAAACTGAAGCGAAATTACAAAACCGGACGGATAACCTGATGACGACTTTTGGCATGAAGAGGACTACGAAAATCGGTTTCTGGAAAGTGAGGACCTTGATGGAGAAAACCAGACTGAAACAAGTGACACGGAAGATGAAGAACTATGTGCTGGATATCCTAGGATTGAGTGAAGTGAGGTGGCCAGGATTTGGTGAAATACAGATAACAGATGGAATTACATTTCTCTATTCTGGGGGCGATGATGAAGAACACAGGGATGGAGTGGGGTTGCTGCTCAACGGAAATGCAAAGAGAAGCCTTATGGAGTGGAAGCCAATTCCTAGTAGGCTCATGTTTGCTAGGTTCAAGACAAAGATCAGGAATGTGATCATCATCCAATGCTATGCGCCTACAGAACAATCGGAGCCAGAGAAGAAGGAAGAATTCTACCAAATGCTGCGAGATGTCACAAGACAAACAAGTAAGAAGGGCATTCTCATTGTTATGGGAGACTTCGACGCGAAGGTGGGCTCAAACAATGAGAGGTTGGAGCAGATCATGGGTAAACATGGCCTTGGTGAGATGAATGACAATGGGGAGAAATTTACGGAATATTGCGCCAGTCAGGATTTGGTGATGGGTGGCACGGAATTTCCTCATAGGCGGTTCCGCAAGGTCTTCTGGGTGTCTCCTGATCAAGTCACAGAAAATCAAATTGATCACATCGCGGTGAGCAGGAGGTTCAGAAGAAGCTTGGAAGATGTTAGGAACAAGAGAGGAGCGGACGTTGGTAGTGACCATCATCTTGTGGTTGCCAACTTCCGCTTGAAGATCGTCGCAGTCCGCCGAAAGTTTAACACTCGGCACAACAAGTCTGATGTGGGCAAGCTTAAGAACCAGCAGAGATTGGACCAATTTAAACTGGAGCTCAGAAATAAATTCCAGGTGTTGGACTCCGAGACAGAGAATGACGTGGAGACTGTGTGGAGCGAGGTAAAGAATATCTTCGTGGAAACCAGTGAGATGCAGCTCGGGTACAAGAACTACCTGCGGAAAGAATGGATATCCGATCAGACCTGGGACAAGATAAATTATAGGAAGGAGATTAAGGCCAAGCTCAACACCTGCAAGACTAGGCAGCAGAAGGCTCTCACACAAGCAAAGTATTCAACAGCAAACAGGGAGGTAAAGAGGAGTGTACGGAAGGATCATAGGAGGTGGATTGATGAGCAGGCGGAGAAAGCAGAAGAAGCGGCAAGAAGGGGGGACGTTAAGGAGCTCTATGGCATCACAAAGTTGCTTTCGAAGAAAGGTTTTAATAAAACTAGGCCTGTGAAGAGCAAGACGGGCGAGATCCTCACGACGTGTGAACAGCAGCTGACAAGATGGAGAGAACACTTTGCGGAGGTTCTTAATAGCGATAGAAGACCAGAAAGTAAGCAGCGAGGAGAAGATGAAGAGGAAGCAGAAATTGACACAAGCATCAGCCTCGACTCCCCAACTCGGGGCGAAATACGGACAGCGTTGAAGCAGATAAAATGCGGGAAGGCACCAGGTCTGGATAATATCCTAGCGGAAGTACTGAAAGCAGACCTGGATATTACGATCGATCTGCTGCACCCGCTGTTGGAGAAGATCTGGAAGGAGGAGAAAATACCAACCGACTGGAAGAAGGGGTTGATAGTCAAGTTGCCGAAGAAAGGGGACACCACAAACTGTAACAACTGGAGGGGTATCACATTGCTGTCCATTCCAAGCAAAGTGCTGGCGAGAGTCATCCTGAATCGTATAAAAGACTGCGTAGAAAAAGGCTTTGGAAGGAACAGGCTGGATTTCGACAACATCGCAGCTGTGTGGATCTCATCAACACCCTCCGAATAATCCTGGAGCAGAGTGTGGAGTGGCGGAATACTCTTTACCTCACATTTGTTGACTTCGAGAAAGCCTTCGACTCCGTAAATCAAAGAATCATGTGGAAGACCCTCGAGGAATATAAAATTCCAACAAAGATCATCAGAATCATGGAAGAGATGTACGAAGGGTATGAGTGCCAGGTTCTTCACGAAGGCAAATTAACATAAAAGATAAAGGTCAGTTCCGGAGTGAGACAGGGGTGTGTCCTTTCCCCCACTCTGTTCCTGTTGGTCCTGGATAGTGTGATGAAGAAGGTAATGGGAGGATGGAACAGGGGTATTCAATAGGGTATAAATTACAGGCTTGAATATCTGGATTTCGCAGACGACATTTGTCTTATGGCACAACGGTACCGAGACATAGAAGATAAGCTGGGGAGGTTGCAGAGAGAAGCAGAACGTGCAGGACTGATGATCAACACCAACAAGACCAAAGAGATGAGGATAAATTCTGACATAACGACTAGTTTGACAGTCAACGGAAAGGACATTGAGCGAGTTGAGTCCTTCCTCTACCTTGGAAGTATAGTCACAAATGATGGGGGAGCAGAGGAAGATGTTCGAAGCCGTATCAGGAAGGCAAATGGTGCCTTTGTCCAGCTCTACCCCATCTGGAGAAATAGAAACATTTCCAGGAAGACCAAGCTCCGCCTTTTCAATAGCAACGTAAAGTCGATTCTTCTCTACGGCTGTGAAACATGGAAAGTCACAAAACCGATCAACAACCAGCTACAGGTGTTCATTAACAGATGTCTGCGTCGCATCATGAATGTGAGGTGGCCGGACATAATCTCAAATGAAGATCTTTGGACCATCACCAATCAACAACCGATTAGCATCCAGATCAAGGAGAGGAAATGGCGCTGGATTGATCACACACTAAGGAAGCCGGACGGAGCTATTGAGAGGGCGGCGCTAGACTGGAATCCTCAAGGCACCAGGAAGCGAGGTCGACCTAAGAAGACCTGGAAGAGGACGATCGAAAATGAAATTGCAGAGGTGGACAAGAACTGGAGTCAAGTGAAGAGAATGGCCAGGAACTGTACTGCGTGGAGAAATTTCGCCAAGGCCCTATGCTCCAGAAGGAGCGGCAGGAATTAAGTAAGTAAGTAAGTAATGTGGTTTTTATGGCATTTTTGAAAACCAACTTTTGGTACTCAGATATCAATTTTTACATTTTTTTTTTTTCAGACACTGTAACAGGACACAGTGTAAGAGTTATGTGCATTCATTTTATGAGAATGTTTGTTTTTTTACCCTTTGTTCATTTTTCAAATTTCATTTTCCCCCCTCAAATAATTTGTACATACAGTAAATGTCATAAAAATCATTGAAACTGCATATCATTTAATATTAATGCACAGAAGTATGCAAATACATCATGACTACTTCCTGCAAAACTTTCATTGAGATTGGTTGATATTTAGGATAAAAGAATTTGGTATTGAAGAAAGAAAAACAAATTTTCAGAAAAATGGATTTTAATAAAATGTTAGCTGGTTCAAGACATATGCCCATTACTATTCTCCAGGTCCATATGTTTTTCAAAGAGCCAACATTGGAACAAAAAATACCCGATTGGTGAGAAAATGGTCGTATTTGATGGTCAAAACATCAAATACTATCTTTGACAGCTGTCAGCCGGCCACGCCCCCCTCATGCAGTCCATATATCAAGTATTCTTTAGACTTATTTATAATTCGAATAATAGCGGGTTCAAACCCGGCCGAAGCCGTCGGATTTTTTAAGAGCGTTAAAAATCCCTCAGTATGCCTTCCTTCGGAGGGGAAGTAAAGCCGGCGGTCCCATGTCATAGATTTATGGCATGTTAAAGATCTTTCCACTAATTACACCTGTGTGAAACTAAATTGGATAGGTTAAGAATGTAAACAACGCTCTTAGGTTGCTACGTTCGTTGCCAAGAGCCGACTGCGGTGGCGTCTAGTAGCTAGTTCTGAACTAGGCCTAGTAGTCGTTGACGGTGGCGTTTGGCGGCAAAAGTAGGAACTATTTGAAAATTCAAAGTTGCAGTCCCTACTTGAATTAAAAAACAGATACACACACTAATACAGTCATCACAATTAACACCGGTTATCAGACAGATTCTACACACACCCAAAGTACACGGGGCTACATGACCGCGTTGTCGCAGCCCCTAAACTAAGGAACCAACCAAAAGGAACCAATAATTCGAATAGAACCAAATCTGTCTGGGATCTAAGAGAAAACATTCCAAGGGTCGGAAAGAGTCAATAAAAATTCTTTGAAAAAAAAATTGAAGTTTTGCGGTGGAGACACCCCTTAAAGCTTTTCAGTCGGTCAACACAAATTGTGCCCAATTACATTAGGCGGGAAACAAGTATTTATATAACCTACCCTATCCCGAAAGACATATTACAAAAATACTCGTTACGCTATATATATTTTTAGCCTACTTTCGATTTTTGCAAAAAATGAAAGTAGACTTATGAGATCACTACAGGGCCAAAAATTGTGTGTGTGTGAGTCTGTGTGTGTGTGAGTGTGTGTACTCTGAATGTCTGTCCCCCCCTATCAATTCGAACACGGTGAAACCGAATTGAACGAAATTTGGTACAGAGGTAGAACAAGCAAAGGGCACCTCCGTGTCATGTTTTATATCGCCGCCATCTTTACCAAAACTGAATGGCGGCCACTCAAACGTTCAAAATGTAAAATCAAATAGCGACTAACCAAGTTATCCGATCTCTACCAAATTTGATAATAACATACCTTCATATAGGACGCGTCCTGTGACCAAACTACAAGGTCATGCGCCGTACCATTTCAGGATGGCGGCCGTGCGAATTATGCAAACTTTATAATCCATATCATGGGTCCCACCAGTTCCGATTATCGAGCAGAGATTCGATTTAACTGTTCTAAAGGAAGAGGCACGTTCGAAATTAAAAGTTTATTTTGTAATACTATAGTGCAGAAGTGATTTTAAAATGCTGAGCCGTCTCGGTAAGAAGACAAGATGGCAGCGGATATCTTGTGCCTGACTTATATTTCACTAATTTGAGTATTGCATGCGATATAGCGTACTGATACAAAATAAATAAACTTTGTATGAAATGCTTTATAAATAAATAATATACTCCACTGATGAAATCGTTTAGTCTAAATCATTATTTGCTAACAAGTTATATGTAAGTCATTTTATATAGAACGATGTTCCTTGGCACAAATGTCTCCGTGGTAAAGCGTTGGCCTATCACTCATATGCCTATGGTTCAAACCCCATCAGAGTTTTTTTTTTTTGCTTGAAATTTTATATATTTATTGTTTTGTAATGATTCAAACGTTTTAAAATTAAGCGTTATATTTTGCATATTACGGTGGAAAATATATATTTAATTAAAACATAATTCACCAGCAAATTTGCTCGAGACATCTAGCAGCCAAAAAGGTAACTGCACGCCGGCCTACTTATTATTAACTTCAAGATTTTATTGAAAAGTTTCTTCTTATGGTCACTAGAATGCACTCGCCCTGTTAGGGTTATATTGTTCGATACTTCTCCACTAGATGTCTCGACTGGTCTACGTGGGACTCCATTGGTTAGTACCGTATACCATTGGCATTCTATGCGCATCGAACTTGAAGAATGGCAAGATGATACTACGGTACATTTTTTACATTTTATTTTAAAGGGTTGGTAACAGCCTATTGTGCGTTATTTGAAAATGTCATTTGAAGTAAAGAACAAAACGATTTCACATAGTAACTGAATTCTAGCCGTTGGTGCTAGTTCAGGTTATTAATTAATACTTTTATTTCAGGCCAATAGCAATCGAAAATATCCACATAGTTTGTATACACACGTCTCTGTAGGGTCATGGAAAGATTTGTTAATTCAATTAGGGTTGTGAAAGCCATGCACAACCAGACGTGTAAAGACATGCCTCAACTCAAAGTTGGATGTTGCCTACGGCAGGTCGATTATGTTATAATAACAATAATAATAATGTTATTTGTTTTACGTCCCTTTTAACTACTGCTGCTTTTAGATACGCTGGGGTGCCGGAATTTTGGCCCGAAGGGGATCTTTAACGTGCCAGTAAATCTACTGACATGGCTCCCTCGCATTTGTGCACCCTCAAATACCAGCTGACTGCGCCAGGATACGAACCTGCAACCTAGGGCCCAGCAAGCGAGAACGTTACCGCTGAGCCACGCAGCCAGTCCGGTCGATTATGTCTCCAGATCCATAACATTCTTGAGATACTTCTTATCTATCTTTCTTCAATGATAGTAGTAGTTTTTTTCTAGGTTGTGGCGTTTGGTAGAGGTAAATAGTTTCTAAGGTCTTCAACCAAGAAATGATTCTATTATACTCTTTGATAATAACAACGAGTTATAACTATACTCGTATATTTAGGAGAAAGTAGGATATATGTTCTTTACTGAACATCTTGTTTTACCCTAATATCAATATATCAGAAAGTATGCAAGCCAACAGCTCTATACTTTGCACACGTATAGCACCTGACACTCTAGATTATTTTTGAGTAATTACTATAAGTCAGTGCTGCCAACATGATTCTATGCTTGCTGATAGGTCCAATTTTAAAATACATGTAACTACTATACTAACAAATGGATTTCTTCCGAAATTGGCACAACAAGATATCATAAGATTTCAGATTATTTCTGACCAGCACACGCATGCCATTGTTGCCAACATGCTTTTACGCGTGCTGATAGATCCTATGTCTAACTGCATGTAACGTCCATTGTACTTCAACCAAATTTTGTATTCTGTACCTTAAGAGATGGAACTAGGAATACATTCAGTCACCAGGGCTGCCAACTGTAGTGCTCTATTAGGCTACATTATACCAGGAATATTTCGAACTAATTAAACATTTCGATATTACCAACTTAATTTCGTCATTATTCTAGATAGGTTCATATACTGTAGATTGATCATTGGCATGAATCCTAATTTTAAGAAAAGTATGCTCTTTAGTTCGTCACGGAACTTCTTGTTAACACGTGATTTTATAAAAAAAAACAGTTTTTGGATTGATGACAAATGATTGGAGTATGTCCGTTTATAATTTGAAAACATTTATATTTACTTGGTTGGTTGGTTCCTCAGTTTCGGGGCTGTGACAACGCGGCCATGTAGCCCCGTCTACTCTGGGTGTGTGTAGAATCTGTCTGATAACTGGTGTTAATTGTGTTGGCTGTATTAGTGTGTGTTATCTGTGTTTCAGGCAAGGACTGCAGATGATCAATTTCAAGTAGTTCTTACTTTTGCTACCAAATGCCACCGACCACGACACCTAGCCGTGAACATAGCTACTAGATGCCACCGCAACCGGCTCCTGGCGACGAACGTTGGAACTTAATAGAGCGTTAATCAAATCCAACCTACAAATTTAGCTTCACACAATATTGTAGTTAGTGGAAGGTTGTTTTACATGCCATAAATCTATGACCTGGGCCCACCCGCTTTGTTTCCCCTCCGAAGGAAGGCATTCTGAGTTTTTAGCCTATTTTCAATTTTGAAAAAATAGGCTTATGAGATCACCTTTTGTCCGTGTGTGTGTGCGTGTGTGTGTGTGTGTGTGTGTGTGTGAGGTGTGTGTGTGTGTGTCCCTAATAAAATCTAAACGGCTGGAGCGATTTCAGTGAAACTCGGTAAGTTCATAGCACTATTCCCGGCGACCTCGACCGTGCCTTCAAATTTTGTTACGTCTCACCAATCCAACGTGGCGGCTGTGCGAAATATTTCACTAGCATTCAATATCTCCGAAACTATTACCGATATCGCCCTGAAATTGTGTACGGTATTAAAGGGCACTACTAGAAGTTCACCTATGAGACTTTCAAAAACCTGGTGACTACAAAACCAACATGGCGCCCAAGCGAAGTTGAGACTTTTAAATAGACTTTTCTCGCGATTTAACTATCCAAATGTAATGAAACTTGGTACAGCAAATGTTTATACACATTACAATGCACTGGAGTCTAATATAATTCAATTGTTTACATAACCTCAAAATGGCGGCTGTGCGAAATATTTCACTGACATTCTATATCTCAGAAACTATTACAGACATCACCCTGCAATTTTGTACGGTGATAAAGGGTACTAATACAAGTTTACCTATGTATAATTCATAAACCTGTAAAGTAGAAAACGAACATGGCGACCAAGCGAATTTGAAATATTTTAATAGACTTTTCTCGTGAGTTAACTCTCTGAGCGCAGTGAAATGTGGTACAGTAAATGATTTTGCAGATTGTAATGTACTGCCATCTAATTTAATTCAATTGTTTACATAACCTCAAGCTGGCGGCTGTGCGAAATTTTAAAATTAAGTTTTTATTTCTTGTGTCGTAATCATGCGATCGAAGTGAAAGTTTGAATAATGAACCTAGCCAATAATTGTCCTTGAATGGTACATTACTCCATGGCCTATACATATAACAATCCTAAATGGCGAGCTTCCGAAATATTTAGACGGTTCTCAATATCTATGAATCTTATACAGCAATTAAACTGAAATTTTTATGTTCATCGAGACTATGAACATATGTTCACCTATAGGACTTTCAGTAACCTGGTGAGCACGAATCCAACATGGCGGCGACGCGAAGTATAAATATTTAAATGGACGTTTCTCGCGAATTAACTATCCGAGTGCCGTGAAACGTTGCACGTTAAATGCTTACACAAATGTTGATCCACTGGCATCTAATTTATTTCAATTGTTTGCATAATCACAAGATGGCTGCTGTGCGTAATTTTAAAATCTCGTTTTTACTTCTTGTGTTCTAATCATGCGATTGAAGTTTGAATACCACACGTACACAATAATCTTAATATAATAGTACAAAAATAAAAATCCAACCTGGCGACCATCTGAAATATTTAGACGGTTCTCAATATCTACGAATCTGTTACAGCAATTAAACTGAAATTTTGTATGTTGATAGAGGCAATTAACATGAGCAGGATATATGAAAATAGGCTGTATAGTTCTTCACGGAACTACTTGTTTTTAACGGGTTTGAACCCGCGATCTTGGGCATAGAAGCTCAGCATGCTACCAACTACGCCACCGAAGCCGCTCTAAAGAAGTATGTCCCCCCTTAATTATAAAATTACGAGTTCACACCAAATAACGCCTTTGCATTGTTGGTGTTATTTAACTAATTATATCTTCTTTGTATATAAAATTCTTCGACACGTGTGTATGTGACTGAACTCCACCTAAATGGCTGGGCCGATTTCGATGAAATGTTGTATGTATGTTAGGGTGGGCACATGTATGGTTTAGATTCACAATTTGACCAGGTAGGTGGAATTTTAGAATTTTAGAACCACAATTTACACACAATTTTAGACCACTATGTATGTCTACCCCTTATTATTCCCGTTTCCCAACGGGGTCGGGGATGAGATGCGAAGGAAGTCTTTCTGGCGATGGTTTTTACGGCCGGATGCTCTTCCTGACGCCAACCTCATGAGAGGAGAGTTAATGAGAGATGAAATGAATGATGGCGAATGAAACTGGACAAGGATGTGGAAGGAAGCGGCCGTGGCCTGTCAGAAGGTACCGTCCCAGCATTTGCCTGGTGTTGAAAATGGGAAACCACGGAAAACCATTTCAAGGACGGCCGACGGTGAGGCTCGAACCCACGCGTCTACCGAGTCAGCAGAGAGCTTGGCCCCATGACCTAATGCTGCGCTTTAGCCAGCGTAGCCACTACTTTAGACCACAATATACAGTCATAAACAGTCGTCATGGAAACCGCTAGCCTTAGTGAAAAGTGATGCTTTTGGACTGTGTGTCTCTGCACGTAGAGCCACCTGGTCGCAACCTGTGCAACTACCGCCATAACATACACTCCGCCCGTGGCGGAAAGTTGTGTTTTAAACCAAAGGTGGCAGTGATGTCGAATTCTACTGTTTGTCTCTGCACGTTAGAGCGTTTCAAAGTCCCGTATACGTACATATACCATTCATCCGATTGCGATGAAACTTGGGTGAGATGTTGAGTGCACTCCAGGGAAGGTATTTGGCTTAGTAAATCCATTTTACAATAGATAGCGCACGACTAGATTCAACAAATGAGTGGCGGCACGCGAATCATTTCAACAAAGTACCGTATGCGTCCATATAACTTACCATTTATCCGATTGCGACAAAACTTTGGTGAATTGTTGTGTACACTTCAGAAAAGGTTTCTGGCTTAGTAAATTCATTTTACAATAAGTAGCGCACGGGTATATTCAACAAATGTGCGATGGCGCGCGAATCGTTTCAACGAAGTCCTGTATGCGTTCATATACCATTTATCCGATTGCGATGAAACTTTGGTGAATTATTGTGTACACTCCAGGAAAGGTTTCTGGCTTAGTAAATCCAGTTTTTAATAAGTTTTAATAAGTAGCGCACGAGTAGATTCAACAAATGAGCGACGGCGCGCTAATCGTTTCCACAATGTCCCGTATGCGGTCATATATCATTCAACCGTTTGCGATGAAACTTTGGTGAATTATTGAGTACACTTCAGGGAAGGTTTCAGGCTTAGTAAATCTATTTTACAATAGGTAGCGCATGAGTAGATTCAACAAATGAATGACGGCACGTGAATCGTTTAAAGAAAATCCCGTATTCGTTCATATGCCATTCATCCGATTCCGATGAAACTTGGATGAGTTGTTGTGTACACGCCAGGGAAGGTGTTCAACTTGGTAAATCCATTTTACAATATTGGTAGTGCACGAGTAGATGTAACAAATGAGTGACGATGCGCGAAGCGTTCCAACAAAATCCCGTATGCGTTCGTATACTATTCATCGATTTCGATGAAACTTTGATAAGTTGTTGTGTACATTTACGTGAAGCTTTCTAACTTAGTAAATACATTTCACAGCTGGTAGAGCACGAGTAGATTCAACAAATGAGTGACAGCGCACGAATCATTTAAACAAAATCCCGTATGCGTTATATGCCATTTATCCGATTGCAATGAAACTTTGGAGAGTTGTTGTGCACGCTCCCACGAATGTTTATAGATTAGTTAATTCATTTCACGATAGTTTAGAGTCAGTTAACAGAAATTGAAAAAATATTGTGTATCAAAAAGCACTTCAAGAAACAAAGTTACAACACTATCTTTGATTGGCAGGACAACGTCTGCCGGGTCAGCTTGTTTATTTATATAAAAAAAGATTTAGGCGATGTTGTATCGAGGCGTGGACCGGCATGGCCTTAGGTTTTAATTGAAGGCACAGTAGCTTACTTCCTCGCAAAGGACACTAGTTTGTGTCACGTATCAGTTATAGAAGTTTCATAACATGTCTATAAAACTCCGTTGTACAGTACAGCTATATTGGATCCAATTTAAATCGCTCGAAACCACAAGCAGAACGTCGCGTCGTCGTGAGTCGTGGTGGGAGGTTCTGGAGGACACTGAACCACCTCGCATCTGCCGCGCGCGTGGACTTCCCGGGAGACCTACCTTGACATAGATCAGCGCCTGCCTGACAGCTGGCATGCCAACAGCTTCAAGGTGTATAACGGCTACAGCAATACCTGCCTTCAACTGACCCTCTATTAACCCTTTATGTTTGACGATGTCGAAATGTAAATATTATATGTCAGAAAACTGTATCATAATGAGGGTCATTATAGTACTATTCTTCGTTACGAAACAGTTTCTCGAACCAATCAGAGCTCATTCATTGACCAATTAGGTAAGGATAGCTTCGCGCATGCGCTCAAAATGCAACATGTAGGACATGAATTACATGATTTGAAAGTTCAAATTGGATATCGAATCAACCACAGTAGTTACAATCCCAAACACAAGACGAAATCAGCACGAACCTTTACGGTAACAAGAAAATACTATGACATATGCAAGAAATTTATGAATCTACGTCCAGAAGTTAGCAACACAGCATCCTTCTACCTAAATCACCGACATGGAAAGTGCACCGTCCCATATGTTCGCGTAAATAAACTGGCGAATATGAGACAAGACCTTAATATCTGCAATTCCGATTTCTACACAACGCATTGCTTTCAAACGAATTCGGGGACAATATAAGTGAATGCTAGTTCTGATCGGCACTAGACATCATGCAGGCTGTAAACAATAGCATTGCCAAGCAAAGTAAATGGTCTCTGCCTTCGAAATTCTTTGACCAACGCATGCGCTCTGTTCAGTCAGCAAAACACCCAGCGCGCTCTGTTCACTAACTGAAGTTACTGAATCCCACATATATTTATGAATATTTATGTTAAAGCATATAATAAAGTTATAATTATCGTCGAACATAAACAGTCGTATGCAACTCGCCTATAATGGTAATTAAGACACTCGTATGGTAATTATAGCAGATATGGGCAAAGTACGGCCCGCCAAGTGCGTCTCTTGCGGCCCGCGACATGGTTTCGAGTTATACTACCTACAATTTACACCTATGTCATATATCCTGTTCTGTGTACCTAGAAGTGAAAAGCTATTTCAATCTCATTTTGTTTATGCGTTTTGTGGAATATCCTTTTGTGCGAAAAATCTCCACGACAAATTTGAAGGATGATTTCAGGTTTTCAAAGTTATTGAACAGGAGTTGGACGTTTTCAGTAAAACAGTATAATCAGGGTTATAGCTAGAACTGATAGAGGTACAATGCAACAACGAATTAAAGCAACTATTCCTCAACGCTTCGAAAACTGAGTTCAATAAAGTGCGTTCAAAAAGTAACGAGCCGGAGGCATAATTACAGAAACCAGTACCTGTATGTTAGAAGTATTGGCCCTGGCTGTTGAGGCACTTGTCCCACTGTGACACGAGGCGGTGAATGGCTGTCTCATAAAATTCCCTGGGCTGCGATGTGAACCAGTTCCGCACGCACAGCTGGACGTCGGAGTCCGAGATGAATAGTTGGTCCCGCAGAGCCCTTTTCAGGGGACCAAACATGGCGTAATCACAGGGAGAGAGGTCTGGACTGTATGGAGGATGGCCCAGAACCTCACATTTGAATTTCTGAGGAGTGCCGCGACTGTGTTGGCCGTATGAGGTCGTGCATTGTTGTGGAGCGACCACGGCGGCTATGGCGTTCACTGTCACTCGGCGGTCCTGAGTAATAAGTGCATCAACCAGCTGGACGTTGTCATCGGTAATGCAGGAGGTGCCCCAGACCGGGCATCATCCCATCGGCTAACGACACCCGTCCTTCCCTGAAGCGCTTGTGCCACGCCTTGACCCTTGCAAGAGACATGCAGTGTTCGCCGTACACTTGTGACATTCGGCGATGAATGATCGTTCCCCCTACTCCTTCCGCTGTTAGAAACCGAACAACACCTATTTACTCTTCGGTTGACGCCTCCATGTCACTGTTTGCAATGCGACTGGCAGCGTTGGACGGATGATGCATGCTGCTGCTCGCTTTGTATCGTCACGTGACGTGCACGCGTGCCCTCTAGCGACAGGCTGTGACCTCCCACGCTCTGGTCGGAACCACACCTCGTTACACACGCCACGATTAGCCGATGTAGTCACCGGTTTGCGCATTCCAGCCTCCGGCTCGTTATTTTTTGAACTAACCTTATACAAGGCTCTACCAAAAACAAGCTTCCCAAACTTGAAATCTCATGCTCAAAAGATAACTGCTATGTTCGCATCGTACTATATCTATGAACAGATGTTTCCTACTATGAAGCTTCGCAAAAATAGCGTCAGAAATAGATTTACAGACCACCATTTAGCTACGCGAATAACAATCAGCTCTTCCAGTTTCAACCAGACTATGAAAAACTTTTAGAAGCACAGTTACAGTTTCACTTGTCACATACTCCTTCCTCTTCTAACAAATAATGAAGGTGTGTTCTTTTTTACTAAGTTTTCTATCATTTGTAGCCTATAGTTTTGTTTGATTTAACATTCACAAATAAAACGTTTATGATCTATCTATAAATATGTGTTGATCTTTTCTTCGGCCCGCCTAGATTATTAGCCTACTTGTCACATTTTGCAAAAATGAGGAAAAAGTAGACTAATGAGATCGGGCAAATGTGTGTCTGTCTGTCCTTCTGTCTGTCTGCCCTTCTGTCTGTGTGTGTCCCCCCCCCTATCAACTCCTAAACGGCTGCAGCAATCGAAACAAAATTTGGTAGGAGTAAAGATCTATACCTGAATATCTCACGGCCATATTTGAAAATGATGTCAGTGCTATTAACTGCTGAAAAATCGCTATTTAAATTTGAGCTCCATGTTGGATATCTTGGAAGGTATGAATGGGAGCTATTTCAAAATTGGCACACATATAGATAATAATATTGCAGTTAAATTTCCAAGAGGCCATACATGGCAGTGTTGCCAAAATGATTATAAGCCCTCTGATAGGTCCTGATAGCCCTGGTGGCTCTTAAGAATACACTCTGTCATATCTGTTCATGTACACATATTACATACAAAATTTGGTTGAAATCCAATTAACAGTGTAGAAGTTATATGCATTAAAAATTGGACCTATCAGAAGGCTTAAAATTATTTTGGCAACCCTGTCATGTATGGCCTCCTAGAAAGTAAACTGAAATAGTATTTTGTACATGTGTGCCAATTTTGGAATAGCCCCCATGCATACCTTCCATGATATCCAACATGGAGCTAAAATTTCATACAGTATTGTAACACTTTTACTCTCGTGTTAAAATGGGTTATTCGAAAACAGAAGAAGAAGAAGAAGAGGAAGAAATATATTTAAAAATTAATAAAAATAAATAAAAACAAACAAACAAAGAAATAAAAAATAGATGAATAAATAAATAGATAAATAAATATGTAAACGAACTTTTGGTGACGACTGGTCCCTTTCTAACCTATCCTGAAGTAAAGGCTGTACACACAAACAATGTCACAGGTTATCAGACAGATTCCACAAATCCCCCTCCACACCACCAAATGAAGAAAAAAACGTCAACCGTCAAATTTGGTGATAATTCACTCACGTTGCTGATGATGATGATGTCAGTTAGAAGAAAAAGTAGTTTCTCTCTGTTGCCTATATGTCAATGCACCGTAACCATACACGGTATCTCTAATCTCTGTGTTTGAGCTTGGGGAATTCTTCATAAGGGTTGCGGTTGTGAGTTCAAGGAAGGACCGAACGTGGGAAGCTTACATGTCTTGACAGAAGACATGACGTATGTGGGATTATGTTTCTCTCTTCAATCAAAGGGAAGTCCTGGCATTGTTCGCTTCTTAAAAATTGACGCAAGAGAAATCATACGTTCGTAATTTATGCGCTACGTGAAGTGCCCACTGTCAACTTTCTAATGCTAGACAGATAATTGCAATGAAAGTTATGCAGAACCATGCACTATTCACAATCATACCATTTTTAAAAGGAAGGTAGTTTTTAGTTTCACGTAACCGCCAATTTTCCCAGGAGTGTTCTATGTACCCACTCAATCATTGGACAAATTAGTGTTGACCGACTGAAAGTTGCAAATAACAGTTTGAATGTTTTCACAACTTTACATTTGTAGTAGTGAGGGTAATTGTAATTAGTAGGGTAGTCCCCCGAAACCAAACTAGCTGCACCCGGCATGCGTTGCAATGCCAATCAAAGAAAGTGTTTGTTTGTTGAAATGGATTTGGATACACAATATTTATTTTTCTTTTACCGTTAACTGCCTCTAAACATCTGTAAAATGGATTTACTAATTCAGAAACATTTGTGGGAGCATGCACAACAACTCACCAAAGTTTCATCGCAATCAGATTAATGGTATATGGACACATACGGGACTTTGTTGAAACGATTCGCGCCCTGTCACTCATTTGTTGATCGACTGAAGAGTTACAAATAACAGTCTGTATAGGCAACTCTGAAGGAGTGGCTTCAAAGCTTTACATATGTAGTAGTGAGGTTAGCTGTAATTAGTACGGTAGGTGATGGGGTAGTGCTCCGAAACTAAATAAGGTAGCCTACTGAAAATCCACAGCCTGCTTCCAGTCGACCGACCAGGTCAGGGAATGGAATGAATTAAGCCCCCATCTAGCGTAGAGAATATGAACTGTGCCGGCTGCCGAAGCCTGTCGCACTCCCCTGGGGCAATGATTAAATGAATGACAAATGGAAATGATAGTGGAGAGTGTTGCTGGAATGAAATTTGTGACAGGGAAAACTGGAGTACCCGGAGAAAAACCTCTCTGCCTCCGCTTTGTCCAGCACAAATCTCACATGGAGTGACCGGGATTTGAACCACGGATCCAGCAGTGAGAGGCCGGCGTGCTGCCGCCTAAGCCACGGAGGCTCAAGGTAGCCTACTATTCCGGCATTTGCCAGGAGGGAGGGTGGACAAATCTGGGGAAATGCCACATTCAGTATAGCAGCTAACAGCACCGGGATTTGAACCTCCTAGCTTCGGACTTTCAACAGTTTTCCGTCACAATCATAGTGAGCGGTTTTATGTGTCCTGTCGCGTGTCATTTGAGACTGCAGGGAAATTCTGAACGTAACCAGTGTGTAGACCGGTGTTCCCGAGCACCAGGGTGCTCTTTAAATGAAATTTGATGCTCTCGTCATAGGAGCCAAAATATGCTTGCGAGCACAAGCTCCCGCGAAATCCATTCTTCAATTTAAATTCTGTAGCACGAACTGGAATAATAGTCAATAGAAGTTTTGAGAGTCTGAAGTTTCATAATTTTATGAAATGTGAACATAATTAATATAAATATTGGAACAGCCCTATTTTATGAGTTACACGAAAGATGCTGAATCCATTCGTCTGTCCACTCGTAAATGCACAGAGCGTCCTTAAAGTCTCTCCGCAGCGGTGAGCTACGCGGGTCTCGCCTTGCGGTACGTGTTAAGTTGGCAGCATATTCATGTCGCTGTATATGCAAAGTCTCACCGCTGCGGTAGGCATAACCATGCACTTGTTCCGTGTTGACCTTCAACTGGAGTGATAGGGTGGGAAATACCGGTTCATTATTGCCGACAGTGAGTGCCTGTGCGTGACAGTGTTGACGCTGTAAGTAGAGTTCTTGTCAAGTTCTTGTGTAAGCTGGGTCTAGTGGGAATGCTTACTACTGAAGAGCGTGTGTTTTAGTGGAAGAGGTTTTCCGTGCTGGTGGAAACTATACGGAGCATAGTGTGATAGTGCAGAGCACCGTATATATAATTGTATTACTTAATTTAATGCAATTGTTTTCCTTGTAACAACATATCATGCATGTACTGCCAACCCAACAAGTCCCGCTAGGCGAGACACGCGCTACGGAGTGACTTTGCGGACACACTGTATCTTACCTACATGAGTCATTGCAAGCAGTTGCAGCAGGCCTGGTGACCGGTATTGAAGCACTTCTAAGGGGGAGAGAGAGAGATAAGAAAAGGATAGAGATTGTTTTTATTTTTTTTATTTTTAGTTTTACGTGACCGTTAATCATGCGATCATGGGCTACAGGACCTCCTTTTTACGTGGAATCCAAACCACAGGACATGGCATTTCACTTCGAAAATTTCACATACATTGACCGGGAATCGAACCCAGTCCACCTTGGTGAGAGGCCAACAGCTTGACCGCTGCGCCACCACGCCCCCGAAAAGGATAGAGAGGTGCATGCTTGTTGCATAATAATAATAACAATAATAATAATAATAATAATAATAATAATAACGGGTTAAACCAAGAGACCAATGGATGGATGGTGTAAGGAGAACCATGGCTACCAGAGGTTTAACCGAGGAAGATGCTGAATACCGAAATTTGTAGAGGAGTAGAGTATTTTTGCGTTGAAGGAAAACTACTGTATTGTAGAATATTCCTAATTTAGAAGAAGAAGAAGAAGAAGAATAACGGACAAGAAATCTAGAAGATGCTAATTCCAATGGGCCCAAAATTGACAGTCTCTTCAAGAGCACATTGGGGCAGAGAAAATCTCCAGATAACATTGTCGCGGTGATGCTACAGAATGAAGAAAATTAGAAGCTGGTAGCAATTTTTATTGAGAACAAGCTGTACCCGGCATGCGTTGCAATGCCAATCAAAGAAAGTGTTGGCGTTGAAATTCTGTTTTTTGAAGTGCTTTTGGATACACAACATGTTTTTCAATTTCCGTTAACTGCCCCTATGCTATCTTAAAATTGATTTTCTAATTTAGAATCAATCGTGGGAGCGTGCACAACAACTTTCAAAAGTTTCATCGCAATCGGATGAATGGTATATGAACGTATACGGGATTTTGTTTGAACGATTCGTGCGCTGTCACTCATTTGTTGATTCTACTCGTACGCTACCTATTGAGAAATGAATTTGCTAAGTCGAAATCCTACCCTGGCGTGTACACAATAACTCATCAAGGTTTCATCACAATCGAAGAAGGTTATATGAACCCAATAGGGGATTTTTTTGAAACGCTTCGCGCGTCGGCACCCATTTGTTGCATATACTCGTGCGCTACAAATTGTGAAATGGATTTATTAAGTCGAAACCCTTCTCTGGCGAGTACACAATAACTCATCAATGTTTCATCGCAATCGGATGAATGGTATATGCACGTATACGGGGTTTTGTTTAAACGATTCGTGCGCTGTCACTCATCTGTTGAATCTACTCGTGCGCTACCTATTGAGAAATGTATTACTAAGTCGAAGCCCTTCCCTGGCGTGTACACAATAACTCATCAAGGTTTCATCGCAATCGAAGAAGGTTATATGAACCCAATAGGGGATTTTGTTGAAACGCTTCGCGCGTCGGCACCCATTTGTTGCATCTACTCTTGCGCTACTTATTGTGAAATGGATTTACTAAGTCGAAACCCTTCCCTGGCGTGTACACAATAACTGATCAATGTTTCATCACAATCGGATGAATATTATATGAACGCATACCGGATTTTGTTTAAACGATTCGTGCCCCGTCACTCATTTGTTGAATCTACTCGTGCACTACCTACTGCAGAATGTATTTACTAAGTTAGAAACCGTCACGTAAGTGTCCACAACATCTCACCCAAGTTTCATCGCTATCGGACTAATGGTATATGAAGACATAGGGGACTGTATTGAAACGATCCGCGTGTCGTCGTTCATTTGTCGAATCTACTCGTGTGCTACCTACTGTGAAATGTATTTACTAAGCTAGAAACCTTCCTTGGAGTGTCCACCATATTTCACCCAAGTTTCACCGCTAACGGCAGAATGGTATATGACCTTATACGGGACTTTGTTGAAACGCTTCGCGCGTCGTCCCTCATTTGTTGAATCTACTTATGCGCTGCCTGTTGTATAGTGGATTTACTAAGCCAGAAACCTTCCATGAAGTGTACACAACATCTCACCCAAGTTTCATAGCTATCGGACGAATGGTTGGCTATATGAATGCATACGGGACATGGTTGAAACGCTTCGCGTGTCGTCGCTCATTTGTTGATTCTACTCTTGCGCTACTTATTGTAATATGGATGTACTCAGCCAGAAACCTTCCCTGGAGTGTACACAACATCTCACCCAAGTTTCATCGCAATCGGATGAATGGTATGTGAACGTATACGGGACGTTGTCGAAACGCTTCGCGCGTAGTCACTCATTTGTTGAATCTAAACGTGCGCTTCGTATTGTAAAATGGATTAACTAAGCCAGAAACCTTTCCTGGAGTGTACACAACAATTCACCAAACATTTATCACTGTCAGACGAATAGTATATGACCTTATACGGGACTTTGTTGAAACGCTTCGCGTGTCATCGCTCATTTGTTGAATCTACTGCTGCGCTGCCTATTGTAAAATGGATGTACTAAGCCAGAAACCTTCCCTGGAGTGTACACAACAGCTCACCCAAGTTGCATCGCTATCGGATGAATGGTATATGACCTTATATGGGACTTTGTTGAAAAACTTCGCGCGTCGTCGCTCATTTGTTGATTCTGCTCCTGCTCTTCCTATTTTTAAAGGGATTTACTAAGCCAGAAACCTTCCCTGGAGTGCACACATCTCAGCCTAGTTTCATTCCTATCGGACGAATGGTATATGAACGCATACGTGACCTTGTTGAAATGCTTCGCGCGTCGTAGCTCATTTTTTGAATCTACTCGTGCGCTGCCTATTGTAAAGTGGATTTACTAAGCCAGAAAATTTCCCTGAAGTGTACACAACATTTTACGCAAGTTTCATAGCTATCGGACGAATGGTATATGAATGCATACGGGACTTTTTTGAAACACTTTGCGTGTCGTCGCTCATTTGTTGAATCTACTCGTGCGCTATCTACTGTGAAATGTATTCACTAATTTTGAAACCTTCACGTAAGTGTATACAACATCTCACCCAAGTTTCATCGCTATCGGACGAATGGTATATGAACACATATGGGACTTGTTTGAAACGCTTCGCGCATCGTCACTCATTTGTTGAATCTACGCGTGCGGTACCTATTGTAAAATGGATTAACTAAGTCAGAAACCTTCCTTGGAGTGTACTCAACATCTCACCCAAGTTTCATCGCAATCGGATGAATGGTATATGAACGCATAGGAGACATACCCACAGACATACCCACAGACAAACTATCACGTTACATTGATTTTTATATATATAGATATTGTCCGAACAAAGAAGACAGATCTGGATCGCCATTGAAGATAAGTCACTACGGAAGAGTATCCTACGGGAATGTAATATAAAATGGCTCTAGCTTGAAGTAATGTGATGAATGGTTCCAGGCTAGTGTTGAGAAGTAACGGGGGGAGTTTTAGTCGGTAGCCTGCCTCTCAGGAGCCCGACACTGTGTGCGTAAATGCATTTCTCTTCCTCCGTAAGAATATAATAATAAAATATTATTATTATAATATTCGATTTAATGACGCTCGGGTACTTGGTATTCCATGAAGGTGGTACTGAAATGAAAATCCACAGCCTGCTTCCAGTCGACCAACCGGGTCAGGGAATGGAATGAATGAAGCCCCCATCTAGCGGCGAGGATATGAACTGTGCCGGCTGCCGAACCCTGTCACACTCCCCTGGGGCAATGATTAAATGAATGACAGATGAAATGAACTGATAGTGGAGAGTGTTGCTGGAAGGAAATTGTGACAGGGAAAATCGGAGTACCCGGAGAAAAACCTGTCTGCCACCGCTTTGTCCAGCACAGATCTCACATGGAGTGACCGGGATTTGAACCATGGACCCAGCGGTGAGAGTCCGGCGTGCTGCCGCCTAAGCCACGGAGGCCAGGCGCGGATCTAGAGTTTGGTTTTGGGGGGGGGGGGGGTCAGAGATTCGATCTAGAGTTTGGCTTTGGGAAGGAGGGGGGGGGGGGTCAGAGATTCGATCTAGAGTTTGGCTTTGGGAAGGGGGGGGGGGGTCAGAGAATTGAAATTGTTAAGAAAAATGGTATCACTAAAAACGCAATCACAAAATAACCAAACGTACAAAACCAGACCAATTTTTTTGCAAGCTTCATGGATAGAAATTTGATGCGTTTAGCGCACCAAAAATATTCGTACAAATTGCAACGGCGTGTTTTGCGACTTTTACATCGAGCTTCGAGAAAAGGATCAAGGTACGTAACAGTTTCGGCAAGTCGAGTTGATACCGACAAAGGGAGAAAGTCACAGCTTAAATTGCCAACCAAGCTTGCAGTTTGGACGTCGGCAAAAATTTTTGGTGCGAAAAAAGCTCCAGTTTCCTATCCGTGCATTGCTGCACATTCATCGTGACATCACTATAAACATCGATTCGGTAATCACAAGGTTTGCTAAACAAAATAGACGAGTTGATTTTGTTGTATAACTAATAGTTTTTATACAAGAGGTTTGAAGTTGTAAATATCTACAGTTGTAACAGAACATAATAATTCCAATAAAGATAATTCAGTATTGAATAAAATGAGAAAAAAAAACTGTTTTTCAGTTAAAATTCGTTAAGTTTTATTTGTCTGGTAATTGTGTTTTCGTTTTTTGAGTTTGGAAAAAAATTTGGTCTCCGTTTGGGGGGGGGGGTCATGACCCCCGTGACCCCCCCCCCCCCCCTTGAATCCGCGCCTGACGGAGGCTTTATGAAGGTGGTACTCATAGTCTCAAAAAGATTGAGACCATCTGGTGTAGACTGTACGGAATATTATTGTTCAATGTATTCGCCGAAAAAGTACCTTCGAAACCAACGAGAAGTGCTTCTTTTCAAGTGTCACTCAGAATACCAAGGAATGACTGCGGTAAACTTGGGTAATTCACAGTACCACGAAGAGCTGGAAGTTGCCTTATTGTGTTATCCTGCCGGTTAGTTTCTCAAAAGTCTTCCTGAAGAGCATATTTCATAGGTAAATATAGAATGAATCAGCCACCACACCAGGAATCTCCCAAGTATGAGGAAAATAGAGCAATGGATAGTCAACAGTTTCTTCAAATATTTGTGCAGCAGGTTTCTAGTTGTTAATGATTCTTTAGAGGCTTTGCGACATTGCGATCATTAGGTCTCGGATGATTAAGAGCTAAAAATAGCCCTAATATGCAAGCAAATATGACCTTAAAAATGACGGAAATATGACTCAAAAAAGACAAAATATGACCTACAAATTACTGATTTAAATATGGCGGTATTTTCAGCCTATTTTCAATTTTGAAAAAATAGGCTTATGAGATCACCTTTTGTCCGTGTGTGTGTGCGTGTGTGTGTGTGTGTCCCCCTAATAAAATCTAAACGGCTGGAGCGATTTCAATGAAACTCGGTAAGTTCATAGCACTATTCCCGGTGACCTCGACGTGCCCTTCAAATTTTGTTACGTCTCACCAATCCAACATGGCGGCTGTGCGAAATATTTCACTAGCATTCAATATCTCCGAAACTATTACCGATATCGCCCTGAAATTGTGTACGGTGATAAAGGGCACTACTAGAAGTTCACCTATGAGACTTTCAAAAACCTGGTGACTACAAAACCAACATGGCGGTCAAGCGAAATTGAGACTTTTAAATAGAATTTCTCACGATTTAACTATCCAAACGTAATGAAACTTGGTACAGCAAATGTTTGTACACATTGTAATGCACTGGAGTCTAATTTAGTTCAATTGTTTACATAACCTCAAAATGGCGGCTGTGCGAAATATTTCACTGACATTCTATATCTCCGAAACTATTACAGATATCATCATGCAATTTTGTACGGTGATAAAGGGTACTGATACAAGTTTACCTATGTATATTTCATAAACCTGTAAAGTACAAAACGAACATGGCGACCAAGCGAATTTGAAATATTTTAATAGACTTTTCTCGTGATTTAACTCTCTGAGCGCAGTGAAATGTGGTACAGCAAATGTTTATACACATTGTAATGCACTGGAGTCTAATTTAATTCAATTGTTTACATAACCTCAAGATGGCGGCTGTGCAAAATTTTAAAATTAAGTTTTTATTCTTGTCTCGTAATCATGCGATCGAAGTGAAAGTTTGAATAATGAAGCTAGGCAATAATTGTCCTTGAATGGTACATAACTCTATGGCCTATACATATAACAATCCTAAATGGCGAGCTTCCGAAATATTTAGACGGTTCTCAATATCTATGAATCTTTTACAGCAACCAAACTGATTTTTTTAATGTTCATAGAGACTATGAACATATGTTCACCTATAGGACTTTCAGTAACCTGGTGAGCACAAATCCAACATGGCGGCGACGCGAAGTATAAATTTTTAAATGGACAATTCTCGCGAATTAACTATCCGAGTGCCGTGAAACGTTGCACGTTAAATGCTTATACAAATGTTCATCCACTGGCATGTAATTTATTTCAATTGATTGCATAATCACAAGATGGCTGGTGTGCGTACTTTTAAAATCTCGTTTTTACTTCTTGTGTTCTAATCATGCGATTGAAGTTTGAATACCACACGTACACAATAATCTTAATGTAATAGTACAAAAATACAAATCCATCCTGGCGACCATATGAAATTTTTACGAATCTGTTACAGCAATTAAATTGAAATTTTGTATGTTGATAGAGACAATTAACATGAGCAGGATATATGAAAATAGGCTGTATAGAAATATGACGTTCTTACCAAAAATGTTCAAAATATGCATTTATATGACAAATAGAAACCACTGTATTGTGACGATAATCACTTGATTTGCATCAGAAACCAATCGGGCATGAAAATAGAGGCACATTAAAAAAATGTGATTTTTCCTAAACGTGTAGTAGTGATCATGTAGCGCCGTGTAGAATTTGCCTGATAAAATGCGTGTATGTTTATCATTTTGGTTTGGTAAGGTTGACCTGTATTGATGATTGTTAAATATTGGTTTGTCTGTTTTATGTTGTTTTTCGCCTATTTTCAATTTTTTGAAAAAATAGGCATATGAGATCACCTTTTGCCCGTGTGTGTGTGCGCGTGTGTGTGTGAGTGAGGTGTGTGTGTCCCCTAATAAATCTAAACGGCTGGAGCAATTTCAATGAGACTCGGTAAGTTCATAGCACTACTCCGGGCGACCCCGACCGAGCCCTTAAAATTTTGTTACGTCTCTCCAATCCAACATGGCGGCCGTGCGAAATATTCCACCATCATTCAATACCTCCGAAACTATTCCCGATATCACCCTGGAATTATATACGGTGATAAAGGGAACTACTAGAAGTTTATCTATGTTACTTTTGAAAAACTGGTAACTACAAAACCAACATGGCGGCCACGCGAATTTGCGACATTTAAATAGACGTTTCTCGCGATTTAACCAACCAAACGCAATAAAACTTGGTACAGTAAATGTTTATACTCATTCTAATGCACCGACATCTAATTTCGTTCAATTGTTCACATAACGAGAAGATGGCGGATGTGCGAAAATATTTCACCGACATTCTACATCTCTGAAACTATTAGCGGTATCACCCTGAAATTTTGTACGGAGATAATGAGCACTACTGTAAGGTCATCTATAAGACTTTCAAAAACCGGTTAACTACAAAACGAACATGGCGGCCAAGCGAATTTGAAAATTTTATTAGACCTTTCTCGCGAATTAATGTTCCAAACGCAATGAAATCTGGTACAGGAAATGTTTATACACATTGTAATGCACTGGTATCTAATTTAGTTCAATTGTTTACATAACCTCAAGATGGTGGCTGTGCGAATTTTAAAATTAAGTTTTTATTTCTTGTGTCGTAATCATGCGATCGAAGTGAAACTTTGAATAATGAACCTACGCAATAATTTTCCTTTAATGGTACATTACTCTATGGCCTATACATTTAACAATCCAACATGGCGACCATCCTAAATATTTAGACGGCTCTGAATATCTACGAATATATTATAGCAATCAAACTGATTTTTTATGTTCATAGCGGCTATGAACATAAGTTCACCTATAGGACTTTAAATAACTTGGTGATCACAAATCCAACATGGCGGCGACGCGAATTATAAATATTCACATGAACGTTTCTCGCAATTTAACCATCCGAGTGTAGTGAAACTAGGTACAGTAAATCCTTAAACGAATGTTAATCCACTGGCATCTAATTTATTTCAATTGTTTCCATAACCACAAGATGGCAGCTGTGCAAAATTTTAAAATCTCCTTGTTACTTCTTGTGTCCTAATCATGCGATTGAAATTTGAATGCTCCACGTACTCAAAAATATTCATGTAACAGTACATAACTCTAGGACCTACATATATAAAATCCAACATGGCGACCATCCGAATATTTAGTCAGTTCTCAATATCTACAGATCTTTTACAGCAATCAAAAAAAATGTATGTTGACAGTGGCAGTTAAAATAAGTAGGATATATGAAAATAGGCTGTATAGTTCTTCACGGAAATACTTGTTTTTATTGTGTTCATCTATTTTATTGTTCACTATGCCTTATTTGTTTTATCCTTTTTTATACCATCCGCCTTTTATTCTTTTTATTCAAATAGGGCATACATTTTGGGGCTCACTGTCTGTTTTATAAACACCATTTTCATTTCATCCATGGCAGTGAGCTGTTTTTATCTACATTCTTTCATTTCACGCCATTTCATTTCATTAGGGGCCGATAACCTCGATGTTAGGCCCCTTAAAACAACAATTATCATCATCATAAATATTGGTTACATATAATCCGCCTTGGCAATACTACAATATGTAGTGTATTAACTATATCTTGTTTAGCGTTCAAATTAAAAGAGTTTAACATTAATAAAATTGAGTAGACAAATTTAAATATTTAGGTGAAATTATTGAACCAGCAGGGTTAAATCAGCAAGCTAACAGAGAAAGAACTACAAAACTACAAAGAGCATACAAACTCACTTGGACCAGATACAATAAAAGAACTTTATCAACAAAGGCAAAAATTAAAACAAAATAATACAGTTGTTAATAAAGAAGCGCTATATGCGTCTGAAACTATTATAATTGGTGACAAACCTCGAATAAAACAAGAAGTGTCGTGACGAACTAAAGAGACTACTTTTCAAGCCAATGATTATTCCACAGTATATGAACCTATCTAGAATAATGACGAAATTAAGTTGGTAATATCGAAATGTCTAATTAGTTCGAAATATTCCTGGTATAATGTAGCCTAATAGAGCACTACAGTTGGCAGCCCTGGTGACTGAATATATTCTTAGTTCCATCTCTTAAGGTACAGAATACAAAATTTGGTTGAAGTCCAATGGACGTTACATGCATTTAGACATTGGATCTATCAGCACGCGTAAAAGCATGTTGGCAACAATGTCATGCGTGTGCTGGTTAGAAATAATCGGAAATATTATGATATCATGTTGTGCCATTTTGGATGAAATCCATTTGTTAGTATAGAAGTTACATGAATTTTAAAATTGGTCCTATCAGCAGGCATTGAATCATGTTGGCAGCACGCCGGCCTCCCAGCGCCGGGTCCATGGTTCAAATCCCGGTCACTCCATGTGAGATTTGTGCTGGACAAAGTGGAGGCACACAGGTTTTTCTCCGGGTACTTCGGTTTTCCCTGCCACATTCTCATTCCAGTAACACTCTCCACTAACATTTCATTTCATCTGTCATTCATTTAATCATTGGCCCAGGGGAGTGCGACAGGCTTCGGCAGCCGGCACAGTTCATATCCTCGCCGCTAGATGGGGGATTCATTCATTCCATTCCCTGACCCGGTCGGCCGACTGAAAGCAGGCTGTGGGTTTTCATTTTCAATACAGCCACCACAATTAACACAGGTTATCAGACAAATTCTACAAACACCCAAAGTACATGGGGCTACATGACCACGTTGTCGTAGCCCCTAAACTGAAGGACCCAGGGGGATGACAGATCATAGGGAGCGCGTGGGTTTCGATAAAGCTCCGCTATAGATGTTCTGCCAACCAATGAAGAATTAATTTCAGTACTATGTTTCCGTAGTTGGCACTCACCCAACGCTCACACCAAACCAACTGGCGGGAGCGGGAATAGTCTGTTTTGATTGATTTTCCCCGTGGTGTTGTTGGTTGTTTTGATTTGTTCGGTATTTTTATTATTTATTTGAATTGAATTGAGAGCCAATCATGCCACTGCAAGGGAGGAAAAATTGCCAAACACCGGGATGTAAGAATTATAATTATAGTAAGAACAATACGGCAATTTTCATCTGCTTGGTGTTGACCATGTGTAAAACTAGTGGGCAATATGGACTACTCTCGAATAAATATATAGAGAATAAATGTGTGCATTTCATCTCTTGTTTGTTTTCTTACCAATTCTCCTTTGCATTGCAATAAAATTTGTGGTTTAGGGCTACGGGGAGGGGTGGGTGGCAGCCGGCATGCTAGGCAAAAAGTGAGTTTATGGCAATATAGTATGTGCATTTGGACAGTTTTCTTTACATTCATCGAATATCCCAACAATTCTGTAGAGTAGAAGAGCAATGTTTAATTAGCCTAAAGGTGAATTAAGCTCTAGAACGGCATAACTGTTTCCTTCGTGACAAATCTATTGCCAACATTGATATATATCAAAGAGTGCTATTTTCCTATCTGGACGTACATTTCTACGCCTAGCGAAAGGCACAGTTATGTTTGTGTTATTTTCATCAATAATCAATAACTCATCGCAGAACATACTGTTCAATTACGTGAAATAAAGGCTACATTCATATGGCTTTTTACTTTTTATGTTGCCAGACTTGGTATAGCGGTACATAGCCTCAGGCGGTGCTCTCTCTCGGAAATTCTATAACCAAAAGTGACGAATCTCTTATACTTACATGATCCTTGAACCAACCAAGACTGACAGGTTCAGGTAATTTACATTACGAGGAATAAGTAGAAAATGCTTTCATGTTGTTTTTCCCGTCTGTTTCGTCAAGTCTTCCTGAATGCCACACTTCATAATAAGCAGTCATGGTATGAGTCAGCTGCAGCGCAGGGAATCTCCAAGCACGAGGCAAGTGGAGCAATGGCTAAAGTAGTCAACAACCCATATATAAGCCGGGTGATGTGTCAATAATTGCCCATTTGCTTATCATCGTAGTCATTACAGCAGCGGTCCTCACTACGCGGCCCGCGGGCCACATGCGGCCCTGGGAACGATTTTTTTGCGGCCCTCAAGACTGTTAGGAATTGGAATAAAAACATAAATTTAAGAATTATGAAAAAAATATTTTATGAAAAAATTATACAATATTTTATAAATAGACTATACGTTATATTTATTTATTACGTGAATTGAAAATCTGTCGTTGTTTTTCTCTACTTAATTATTTTGCATCTACATATGTCTGCGAATCTACTTTGAGTAAGCTGAAGTTCATAAAAAAACAAGTACAGATCCAGGTTAACGAGTGAGAACGTTGACAACATTTTGAGAATTTCAATTTCTTCCCAACCTGCTAACATAGATGCTATATTAGAGAGCTGTGAAAGATTTCGCCCATCGACTTCAAAGAATTAACATATTCAAGTATTCCTGAATCAAGTAAAAGACATTTCCCTGCTTTTTAAAATATGGAAAACTGTTTATTTTATTGATGTAATAAACTTATTTTATAATCATATTGTTTGTAAGTTATTTAACGCCACTTCATACTGTTGTATTGCAATAAGAAAAATAGATTTTGTAAGTAACCTAAATTATACAGGTTGTATCCGCGGCCTTGAGGAAAATTTGATACGAACTATTTGGCTCTCTAAGAAATCCTAGTGAGGTCCCCTGCATTACCAACATACGAGGGGCGTAATATATTGTTTTACACCTTTTTCTTCTCTACCCAAATGAAGTACATTACACATCAGTTGTTACGTCCACCTTCTCAACATAATCTCCTTGTAACTTTATGCACTCTTGTCATCGATGTGTCAGTCTCTCCAGACCTTCCTGAAACCATTCTCTCGGAGTGATGCGAACCCATGCCTTGACAGCGACCACGCAGAGGTTTCTTAATGTTCCCGAATATGTTTCCTCCCATCATTTTGTCAAGACCGACAGGAGTGGCTACGCTCGCTAAACCGCAGCGATAGGTCATGGGGCCAAGCTCTCTGCGGACTCGGTAGACGCGAGGGTTCGAGCCCCACCGTCAGCCGTCCTTGAAATGGTTTTCCGTGGTTTCCCTATTTTCAACACCTGGCAAATGCTGGGACGGTACCTTCTGACAGGCCACGGCCGCTTCCTCCCACATCCTTGCCCAGTTTCATTCATCTTCATCCATTCCATCTCTCATCTCGACGCGCAGGTCACCCACGGGCGTCAATTACAAAGACCTGCACTCGGCCTTTCAGGAGGCCACACGACAAAAAAAAAAGTCAAGGATTTTGACCTTGATAATTATTATTATTACTCTGGAATATTAATCTACCCACCACTGTTCCATTTGTTCATGTGTTCCTGTTTTGATTCTTGATTTGTATTTTGTTTTTCTATTTCTGAATATACTGTTTGTTGTTTGAAGACTTAGGAGCTTCGGTGGCGTAGTTAGTAGCATGCTGAACTGCTGTTCCCAAGATAGCGGGTTCAAACCCGGCCGAAGTCGTCGGATTTTTTAAGAGCGTAAAAATCCTTCAGTATGCCTTCCTTTGGAGGGGAAGTAAAGCTGACGGTCTCATGTCATAGATTTATGGCATGTAAGAGATCCTTCCACAGACTAAACTTGTGTGGGCTAAATTTCTAGGTTAGATTTTGTTGTAGCCCGCTGTTTTGCGGATTTTGCAGAACTGGACACAGCTGTCAAGGCATGGTACGCAGCACTCCGAAAAAATAGTTTATGTTCGACTATGGCGAAATGTAAATATTATATGTCAGAAAACTGTACTATAATGAGGCTCATTATAGTACACGTTTTCACTATCGTACATTTTCTCCAACCAATCAGAGTTCAAGATGTATTATGTGTGACCAATTAGGTACGGTACTTGATAGCTTCGCACATGAGCACAGAATCCAACATGTCGGACATGAATTACATGATTTGAAAGTTGACAATGTAAAAGATATCCGATCAACCATTGCAGTTATAATGGCAAACACAAAGACAAAATCACCGACATGGAAAGTGCACCGTCCCATATCTTCGCGTAAATAAACCAGCGAATATGAGAAAAGAAATAGCACTGTTCCTTAATATCCCCAACACCAATTTCTACACAGGGCATTTTTTCATAAAACTTCGGTGACAGTTTGAGTGAATGCTGGTGCTGACGGCTGGCTGTAAACATATGGCATTACCAAGCAAACAGAGCGCATGCGTGGGTCAGCGAGCTTCGAAAGCAAAGAGAGCAAACTCGGCGCTTGCACTACAATCACTAAATTTAAGTTACTGAATCTCGACAGATATTTATGAATATATCTCTTCGAACATAAAATTAAATTAAATAAAGTTATAAGTATCTTCGAACATAAACAGTCGTATGCAACTCGAAAACAAGGTGGGCAGACTTGGAAACCCAACCTATGAGCAGGAATGCTACAGGCCCAGGGGAAAGTCCTTATATGACGCCAGGAGTACCAATTGCGGCATCGACGCCACATGAAAATGCTATGCACACCCAGGTGATAAACGTCATTAGGGCAAGCGAAGAAAAACCAAGGAAATTTTCAGGTAGCCACTGTAGTATGACACCAAAATATTGGTTAAAGGAAGTGACTGAATATCTAAATGATGCACGAATACCGCAGGAGCGTAGGCTACGTGCTATAGAGAAATTAACAGAGGGAGAGTGCGCATTATGGTTTCGCAGCTTCCGTTACACTTTTGATACTGTTGAGGAGTTCCGTGAGGCATTCTTGAAGAGATATTGGGACGCCGCGACCCAACAGAATTTACGGTTGGATTTATATGCAAAGAAATACAGTACCAATAATCCAACAAAGTACGCAGAATTTTTCATATCGCAGATGTGTCGCTTTAAAGAGCTGGATCAAAAACCGAGCGAACTGGAGCTATGTATTGCTATCGCCAAACAGCTTCCATACGAGATCCAAAGGCTACTAATCTCGGCTAATGCGAAAACTGCTATGGAAATGGAGACAGTTCTAAGGCAACTGGACCTCACCACAGCAAATACAATGCGTCAGAGTCGAACCGTGGAACAAGTCCACGTGACCAACACACAGACTGACCAACAGCAAGCTCCAAGGAACAACAAAGCTACGAGCACAGAAACATTAGATTCCTATGGACGGCAATGGGAACAGGAACCCAGAAGATGGCAGTCAAAGTTCAAAGGAAATGCTAATAGAGGAGGAAGAGGTCGAAGTTCGTGGAATAAGCAGAATAACAGGGGTAAACCGTACCATAACAATGGAGGTAATAATGGCCAAGAAGGCAATAATAGAAATTGGAGACCCCAAGAAAGAAGAGGTAACTTCGATGACGAGGTAGAAGAACGATACCATGCTTCTTTGCGATACCTCGAAGAAAGGGGAGATGAGCCCCAGAGACAAGTTCGATGGCAAGAAGTCATGCAGAACAGGACATCGCCAGACAGATATGGAGATGGAGCTAAGAGTTTGGAACTACAGCGCAGCGAACAGGAGAGAAGAAACTCCAAGGGGGCGGGCGCTGAAGAAAAAAAAAAACGCCAAAATTAGAAGAGTTTGAGACTGATGGATGGAAGTCTATTAACATCATCAATTGGATAGCCAAACCAGAAGAACTGATTGAGGATACAGGAGGACCACAGGTCCTGGTCAAGAGAGAATTGCCTATTATAATTGTAAGAGTGGCAGGATTAAAAGTCAGAAGTCTGCTAGACACAGGGTCAACCGTGAGCCTTATGACACAAGCTCTATATAATGAAATAGCCCGGAGAGAGAACATTTTGAAAATACCGATCTCTAGTGTCAAGATTAAAGGGGTAATTCCAGACCGAACAATGATATGTAAATACCAGGTATTCCTAGATTTACAGATAGGAGGCTCTATTTTCTCACAGAGTATTCTGTTAGTAAACAAATTGCCTTATAACCTACTTATTGGGGCAGAGTTTATAAGGGAATACAGAGTGATAATCGACCTAGCACAGGACAGGGTTATGTTCCATGTGAATGAAGAAGCTGAAGGCTTAGAGGTCGCACTCAATGAGATTGAACCAGGATCAAGTGAACAAGTATGGCATACATACAGAGATGTGGCTGAGGAAGGAGTATTAGCTATTGAGCAGTTAGAAGAGGAGCTTAAAACACTAGCCACAGACTTGGAAAAAGATCTGGAACCCAAATTGGAAGAATATATTTCGGAAAAGCTAGAAGAAGCGAAAATTGGGCTAAAAGAGAAGGAAAATTTAAAGCAGTTATTACTGGAACAGAAGGAAGTCTTTGATTCGAGACCTGGTCGGATAAAGAACTTCACTTATGCTTTTCAAGTCAGTGATTGGACACCATTTAGGCAGAAACCCTACCCTATAGCTGAAAAGCATTATGCTAAAGTGAAAGAGGCAATTCAGGAGATGTTGGAGGCCGGTGTTATTGAGAAGACACCTACGCCTTATGTAAGTCCATTGGTAATTGTACCAAAGACAGACGGATCTGTCAGAGTCTGCCTGGACTTGAGACGCTTAAATTTGCGAGTTATTCCGGAATTTGACCAAGTGCCACCTATTAAAGAGATCCTCAGGAAGTTTAAAGGGAAAACCATATTCACAAACTTGGATATCACATCCAGTTTCCATCATCTTGAATTAGAGAAGAAAACTAGTCTGTTGACAGGATTTATGTTTGATCAACATACGTTCACATTTTTAAGGCTACCTTTTGGGTTGAAAACAGCTGGTTCAGCCCTGATAAGAGCGTTAGATCGCAATCTATCAGATGAGGTTAAAGAGAGTACCATCAGATATGTAGACGACATTCTACTCACATCAGAATCTCTGGAGGAGCACATGAGAGACCTGAAGAAGTTGCTAGATGACCTTCGAGAAGCTAACTTTAAGGTTAATATCAAGAAATCGCACTTCTGTCAGAGGGAAGTCAAATTCCTAGGGCATGTTATTGATGCAAATGGAGTGAAGCCTAACCCAGATAAATTGGAGGTAATTCGAAATTTCCCTCGACCCACGAAAGTTAAGCACATCCGACAGTATTTGGGAGTAATTGGATTCTTTTCGAACCACTGCCCAAACTATACTGCGACAGTAGCACCCCTGCAGGACCTATTGAAGAAAGGCGGCAGATGGAATTGGACGGAGCAATGTCAGGAAGCATTCGTGAGGTCAAAACAAATGCTTTTGGAATATGTGAAGCTGGGATACCCGGATTATACCCAGAAGTTCATCATACAGACGGATGCATCACTTATTGGGATTGGAGCGATGCTATTCCAGGAAAATGTTGACCAGCCTGAGAAGAAAATTTTTATCGCCTTTATAAGCAGGAGACTGAAAGCCCATGAGAAAAACTACACGATCACAGAGATAGAGTTGCTCGCAATTTTGTACGCGTTGCAATCTTGGCACAAACTCGTGTATGGCTTCCGAATAGTCCTCAGAACAGACCATAAAGCTTTAACATTTTTGTTAAAGACAGATTTGTCTAGCCAGAGATTGACAAGATGGTCCCTGTATATCCAGCAATTTAATGTGGAAATAGAATACTGTCCAGGGAAAGAGAATGTAATACCGGACATATTAAGTCGTTACCCTAGAGAAGAGGAAGCGCTAGCGGTCCAGATTGAGAATCGAGATCAGAAGACGTTGGATGACTTAAGGAATCTTACCAACCTACAACGCGAAGACCCATGGTTGAAGATGATGATCGATTACTTTGAGGGACGCTTAGAAAGGGGAACTGCGGTATACAGAGAGGCGGAGGCATTGGCAACAGAGTATGTATGGTATAATCAGATATTACACAAGTGGGACGATGTAGATCATACACGTCAAAGGATTGTAATTCCTGCATCTTTGCAGAGAAGATTGGTATGGCTAGCCCACAGAGCATTTGGACATCCGGGGATAGATAAACTCTGTGCTCTGTTGAAGGAAGCATTTACTTGGCCAAAATTGAGAGAAACGGTGAGAAATACTATTAGGACATGTGATCTATGCCAAAGGGTTAAGCCAAATCCCTTTTTAATGAGGCAACGACCTATCCCGTTGTTACCGGAGAAGCCAAGGCAGCTATTGAGTATAGACAACTTTGGACCATTGCCTAGAGCACGTAGAGGCAATAGACACATTTTTGTAGCCATGGATGTATTTTCGAAAATGGTGGTGTTGTGCCCCATACAAAAGACAAGTTCAAAACAGGTCTTGAAGCGCCTGAAAGAGAGAGTTATTCCGATTCTTGGGAAGCCGGATAACATTCTCTCGGACCACGGAAGTTGCTTTACAAGTGCAGAATTTCGTCGAGAACTGGAAACTCTAGGAATTAGGCAGATTTTATCTACCATTCGCCATCCTGAGGCAAGTCCAGTTGAAAGAGTAATGAGAGAGATCCAGAAATACATGAAGATCTACTGCTCTGAGGAGAATTGGCGTTGGATAGAATTTCTAGAAGTCATTGAATACTGTATAAATAATACTGTACATGAGGCGACAGGTCAGGTTCCCGTGACTCTACATCTGGATCAAAGACCAGAGAGACCGTGGACTGGTGTTATTCCATTACCAGTAGATGCACAGCCAGGTAGAGAATTGAGGATCCAACGAACCTTTGAATATCTAAAAGCACAGGCGGAGAGACGTCAGAGAAGAAATCGTGCGAAGAGGTATCACAGACCGCTTCTCGTGGGAGAGAAAGTTTTAATAAAGAAACCCGCCAGTTCAGATCCAGAGGCACGCAAGTATAAAAAGTTCAATTTTTCTTATCACGGCCCGTTCGAGGTGATAAGAGACCTCCAGAACAATGCATACAGGTTAAGGCACCTAGAAAATGGAAACGAGGTCGTTATGAACGTAGCCAACTTAAAAGTTTATTACTCGCCAGAAGAATTCGACGAACAAGAAGAAGTATTGGTAACGCACACCCAACTCAACGGGGAGAGCGAAGTCAGCCAAGCAGTCAGACCTGAAAGTTGGAACGGCAAGACGGGACGAGAAGCAGACAGTTTACCCAGTATAAGCGAAGAGAAAAAAGAATGCCAGTGTCTGCGAGAATTCTATGAAGAAATGGTCAGAGTGGCGAGAGAGGTTGAGGCCATAAACGCGACCCTCCGCATGGAGAATGAACAGCTTAGGAAGAAGGCCGAGTGTGGAAGGGGGAACAGTACTAACCTACTCGCAGCCAGACGAGGTGAAGGACCCCAGATGTAAACATAGACAGTGGTAGACAGTCAGCTGGTTACTTATAGAAAGCCACTTGCAATTGACTTTTATAAGTTTCGCAAGGGGAATATGAACCCGAGGAGGTTATGCTGACTGGAATCGAACGTGGTTCTCAGAGACTGTGATTTCAGTATAAAGGTTCCACCAGGGAACGAACCAGAGATCTGTAGAGGCAGTTTCATGGTAAAAACCCCTCGAAAGAAGTGTATATTTAATCACTGGTGTGATTTTTGGTGCAATGACATTATTTATTAAAATAATGCAGGAAAAAATGAGCAGATTACAGCATTATTAGTCTACTTGGTGTAGGCTATACGAGGCTTGAAGCACGAAGAGGGCAGAGTTGACATTTTACAAATTAGCCCAGAATTGTGGGTGGGGCCCAGTGGAGCCATGTCCATCTCTGTGACCCCATTCTGTCGTCTGGAGCAAGGGGGAGGCCTGAATAATGACCCAGTTATTCCCCGACGGAGAATAGATTTGAGGAGTGGGAGGAGAGATGCCCAGGAAAATCATTGATTACTCGTGATTGGAGCAACGAATTGAGATGAGAGTTGCTCACAGATGAATCTTTTGGCAGGAGGCTAATTTTAGAGCCTTTTACCTGCGAAATTGGGGCATATTTAATGATGTGCGGAAGGACTGTAAAACGACCATTGTGCGCGGATAGATTTGAGAATGTTGCCGGGGAATACCCGTAAGATAGCGTCCCACGCTATGGAGAAAGGAATTAATATTAATTAATTGGACGAGCGATTCCTTTGCACGCAGATAGTTTTGGAATCTGTGAAGAAAGAGGAACCCAATGATCAGGGTTTGGAGACCAGATTCACGCTGTGAGAGGAGTCAAGATTTCGCGGGAAGATTTCGCCCTACTTTCAGTGAGAATCTGATATAAGGGAGTAGACCCTTGGAGGAGCGCTCTGTCTCAACCCAGTCTCTCTCAGTTCAAGCTCAGTCTACGCGCAGTTCACGTGCAGTGTGCACCCAGTTACAGCCCAAGTAGCAGTCTTACGCAGTCTTCACGACGTTAGAAGTTACCTAGTGGTAGCACAGTTGCAGTAAGTTGCAGTCAGTATGCAACAAGTACGAGGGCAGTACGAGACAGTACGTAAGCAGTATACAGCAGTCTTCAAGTAAGGTACGAGCAGTCTTCAAGTGAACCTTCAGTCAGGTACAGCCACTTTGAAGCAAGTTCGTCAAGGCAGAACGCATGGCGGTTCTACTCATAATAGACACCGAACAAAGACTGGTACATGTAAGTGAAGCATTTTATAAGCTTGTATGAATAATAGTCGTGCTATAGGCATATCAGCAGTACGAACTATGCCGTGTTCAGTTACGAAGCACCGTGTAGGCTAATGGCAGAACTATTGTAAATAATTATTTGTGTAAAGTATTGGACAGTGTTGAGCGCAATGTGTAAAGTATTGATTGATCGTATATGTGTAATTACGATGGTATGCGCTAAATGAAACTCTACGAAATGTTTGGTAATGTCATGAGAGTACCAGATGATAACACATGTACGGGAGCTAGCATATTTATGCAACGCAGGACGCTTACCGTAGGAGTAAGAATATAAAAACTGTTGGTGAATTCCGAGAGCGGGTAAATCAGACTTTCAATCAGGAGTTGATAGGAGCACGGAAGATGCCGTCGACGCCTGCAATTTCGATCTTTGCTAGGGAATTTAAGCATTGAAAAGTGTATAAAGTGACGTGTGTTAAGTGTACAACATATGTAAAATATCCTTTAGAGTAGTGATTAGATAAGTGTTTCACATGTTTGGGAGCAATAGCTTCCTGAGAGTTATGCAACGTGTCGTGTTGTTGATGAAAATTATGTGTTATAAAATGTGTGTTTGCAAGATGAATATGTCGCGTTAAACCTGCTAATGGCAGGCGACATGGAGAAATATGATTGGTTGGAGCCACCATAGACGCCTATAGAAATGTAAGTACCCCACAAGTTATGATTATGTAGAAATATGGGCCATTGCATGTTGTGATTCCGTAAAGATGCCAGTAAAATTCAGTTTAGGAGGCAGATCCTCCATGTTTGATCATTATTGTGTTGATTTTTATAGAGTTGAGATGTTAATTTGCATCATTAAGTGGAGTAATTATTCCCACTATGAATTAAGAATGGCAATCAGTTATGTAAATGTGACGAACGCGATTGTTCGGATTTTAAGACGTGTAGCTATGTCGGATTTTTGGTTAAGTTATGTGAGAATAATAATAAAGTAATGATTTTGGTCATTTATGTCAGTAAGATTAATAAGAATAATAAAGTAATGATTTTGGTCATTTATGTCAGTGAGATTAATGGTAATAATAATGAATATTAAAAGTATGAATGAACACATCAGGAAACAAATAAATGTTGTAAGCGAGAGATTTACGCTAATTGCAAGACTTATCAATCTAAGCAGTAAGATGATACAGTAAGATTACATTACAGTAATTAAGGAAAGAAGTTTTATATCAGAATATTGCATATATTCAGTAATGATGCCAGGCATGAAAGAGCTTTTAGTGGATTGAATTTGCAGCTTATATGAGAAGCTTATAGAGTAAATTGTTAGATTTCTCTTAATAAATATAGGTCGGAGGTCGTAGCATTGAGTAAAAGGGGCCAGATGGTCTATTCTACGTATGAAATCTCCTATGTCATGGGCATAAGTGGAGATATAATTTTATGCCAGAGTTGTAGTGTGTACCCTAGCTCTGAGGAAGGATATGAAAGTGTTCCGGGTTGGGATCCTGTGATAGAGACGAGGAGAACGAGGACACCTCGAAACTCTATGGTCTCCCGAGAACTTATTTGATGAGTTATTCCGCTTGTGGTAGCGAAACTCATGGCGACAGCTGCAGTGTGCGCCTATATTTTACTTGAGACATCGGTCACCCGTCAGACTAATGCATTACGAACCCCGAACCTTCATGTTGAATGGACCCGTGTGAGGCCAGTAATTATTATATCCTCTGTGTAGAAGTAATTATAAAAGCTCATTCAATACCTGTGTGCATAAGAGTCAATTAAGATCCTTTGGGATATGTGTGTCGGTCAGACAACAGTATTTGTCTTGTAAATCTTTACTGCTTAGAAAGGAAAGCATACAAAACCTTTAAGGAGGGTCGAGGTAATTGGTGGAACACCCATCCCACTTTCTATTGTGTGCGGACTCCTCTAGCCGAGGGTCTGCAGTCTAAACTCGAACCGTCAAGGCAAGTTGAAAGGGACAGATTTTCGACCCTGGTAAATGACATATAATGAAAGATTGTTATGTTGAGTAATGTAGCCATGTGGTTTAGGAACACATGGATAATTATAGAATATCCTGATGGTTCATTAGTTTAGCTATCTGACGAATAGTTAGATGATGTATTTGTACTGTCACTGAAACCAAGTTTTGAAGTTAGTTACCAGATGCCAATCGCCACGAGAGCGAGGTAATCTAATTTTAACATCCGACACAAGCTATAACGTAACGTTTTATGTAGGAATCACATACAGCATGCAATGGAACCATATAAATAGAGGAAGTGGAGGGGTAGCTTACATAATTATGGAGTTGCACGTTGATTGCGGTGCAACGTCCGAATAGGTAAATGCATGCAAGCATTTGTTTGGTGAGAAGAGAAAAATCAAAACACGCACGGTACACATAATTGTTAAAACCAAGAGGTTTAAGGAATAATTAATTTGTGATATTAAAGAAGTCACATCGTATGACTGTTATGTTATTGTACAGTTTGTTTTGAAGTCGTAGGTGCATCAGCGCACTAATATATCTTTATGTAGTTCACATAAGGGTACAGCTTTATGGTTTTATATGACTCTATTATGATTTCATTTTGTTTAATTGTGGATTGTGGAAGTAAATTTTTGTTTGCTTTGTTTTTTTTATGGTTTTGGGATTGTTTTTGTGTTTGAAGCCATGATTTTTATTTACTGAATTAAAGTTTTAGAATAGAGTTGTGCCTTGTTATTGTAGAGTTGTTACCTTATAGCCTCAAATCCAAAGTATGCACTGCTCATTTGGGGGAACGGCACGCGCCTGAGACCTGATGCTAGCTGGAGGCAGCTGCATATTTACCATCGAGATTACTCACATGGGTACATGCCAGGGAGGTTTCCTAGATGTCGATCTGAGATGTGGTTGAAAAATGTCCGGATGAATTGGTAATGAAGGATCTTAACATTATTTTTCTGAATTCAGAAACCCCACCTCGAGTATTGTTAACTTCAGAACAAGAAGCAGATTCGGTTGATGTAGGCCTAGCTGTCATATCGCCTCAGACGTTACTGGCAGCAGCTTAGGTGAAGTTCTCAGTTTCAAAATATCACTACCAAAACGTTCATTTACATCACCAACGAGAAATGCACAGTCGAACTTCGATTACTTTGGGTTATCGAAAATTCTACAGTCCCTGGCCACATTATTAGGCCACTCTTAGATTATTCAGAAAACCTTTGAATATCTTGTTTTATATTGATTTATTTTGTATTTTCTTGTGGTACATGTACAAATAACATTTGTAAACACTACACATTACAGTTTTAAAATGTTACACCTTCTTGAGTCATAACAGCTCAATATTTTGTCAAGCCGCCTCTTGCCTTAAAGGGGGAGGGGGGGAGATCCAGCTTAAGATAGGAATAAAATGTCGATATTCATTCGATTGTTGAACATGTTACAAATACAGTTGACAAATGATACTCATATCACAGTAAAGGCATGCTTGTGGCAACCAAAGGCAACTTTTATAATGTTAAAATTCCTACCATAAGATTTTTTATTTTAGATAATTTTCAAAATTTACCATTGTACAGTATATGCCAAGTTTATAAGAAACTAGCAGAAGTACCCGTTCTTCGAACGGTGTTCGTTGTTAACACCAGACATTATCAATTGAACTACTGTTGCAATGGTTAGCGGTTTGTCATTCCTTCAAGTTTATCAGAACGAAGTTAGTTTACTGGGAATATCACACACACTGTTAATTTAAGGCCCTTAAATGTAGTTTTCGGAGACCCTTTATAGATTCCCGAATTTTGTGTCTCACATTGAGAAGCACAACATAATCTTTGGTCGTCCTTCTAGGATAATTTTTATATTTCGCCTATTTTAGCATATATTGAGAAGTTTTTCTCTGTATCCACCCTTCTACTGTATGAAAAGTACGGTGAAGAGTTTTATAAATGATTGGTGTATTGACTCTCATGGTTACCATACCTAATTTTACGATGCACCAAGCATCCGAACACGAGGTATAGGCGTACATAAAGATACACAGAAAGACAGACAGACAATTCTATTGTCTACAACATATTACCCAGATATCCAAATATGGGTATATCTACCACACAGTATGAAATAAAATCATCCTTACGATGAACCCGTATGTCGACAAGTAAAAAATAGTTAAAATGTGCTCTCAGACTAAATTCACCTAACGTGTACTTCCTGACGTGAAATACAATTGAAAGCCTTGTAGACGAAACGCAATACACGTCACATAAAAACTGACCCTCTACGTTGTCCTAGGTGCCCATACACAGGAAGACCCCTTTCATCATACTAATATATAAAAATGAGATGGTGTGTGTCTGTCTGTCTGTTACTCAATAACGCAAGAACCACTGGTCCGATTTAAATGAAATTTTGCATGGTTGTAGCTGATGTACCATGTTTACATATAGAATACTTTTAATTTCGATATTATTCAATATTAAAAAATGGCAACCATTTTAGTGACGTCACTACACCCTTTGGTTTCAAAATTTCATATTTCCATATCAAATAAAAAGAGAACGCTAAGAAATAGCAAACTTTTGATGGCACATGCGACCTTCAAAATTTAATTTCCTATCCGAAAGGTCCTCATCACTGTTCGTGTATCTCCAACGGTTAGCGAGTATACCATCAAAAGTTTGCTATTTCCTACCGTTCTCTTTTTATTTGATATGGAAATATGAAATTTTGAAACCAAAGGGTCTAGTGACGTCACTAAAATGGTCGCCATTTTTTAATAGTGCAAAATTTCGAAATCAAAAGTATCCTATATGTAAACCTGGTAAATCAGCTACATCCATGCAAAATTTCATTTAAATCGGACCGGTGGTTCTTGCGTTATTGAGTAACACACAGACAGACAGACAGACAGACAGACAGAAAGACAGACACACACCATCTCATTTTTATTAGCCTACTTTTCACATTTTGCAAAAATGAGGAAAAAGTAGTCTTATGAGATCGATCCGGGAAAATGTGTGTCTGTCTGTCTGTCTGTCCTTCTGTCCGTCTGTCTGTCTGTGTGTCCCCCCCCCTATCAACTCCTAAATGGCTGCAGCAATCAAAACCAAATTTAGTATGAGTAAAGATGTGCACCGGAATATCTCACGTCCATATTTGAAAATGATGTCAGTGCTACCAACTGCTGAAAAAACGCACTAGTAATTTGAACTCCATGTTGGATATCTTGCAAGGTATGCATGGGAACTATTCCAAAATTGGCACACATGTAGATAAGACTATTTCAGTTTAATTTCCAGGAGGCCAATCATGACAGTGTTGCCAAAATAATTCTAAGCCTTCTGATAGGTCCAATGTTTAAATGCATATAACTTCTACACTATCAATTGGATTTCAACCAAATTTTGTATGTAATATCTGTACATAAACAGATATGACTGAGCGTATTCTTAAGAGCCACCAGGGCTGCCAACTGTTAATAATTGCTCTCTCTATTATTTTATCCAAATACCAATATTACAGAAAGTATGCAAGCCGACAGCTTTAAACTATGCACACGTATAGTACCTGATATTTTAGATTAATTTTGGAGTAACTTATATACGTCAGTTCTACCAACATGATTGTAAGCCTGCTGATAGTACCAATTTTTAAATACATGTAACTTCTATACTATCAGTTGGATTTCAACCAAATTTCGTATGTGCAATGTGTACCATAACAGATATGACTATAAGTATTGTTAAGAGCAATCAGGGCTGCCAACTGTTAATAAATGCTGTCTATATTCTTTTTACCCCAATATCAATATACGGTATCAGAAAGTATGCAAGCCAACAGCTCTATACTTTGCACACGTATAGCACCTGACATTCTAGATTAATTTGGAGTAATTAATACAAGGCGGTGCTGCCAACATGATTCTATGCCTGCTGATATGTCCAATTTTAAAATACATGTAACTTCTATACTAACAAATGGATTTCATCCAAAATTGGCACAACAAGATATCATAATAATTCAGATTATTTCTGACCAGCACACGCATGGTATTGTTGGCAACATGCTTTTACGCGTGCTGATAGATCCAGTCTAACTGGATGTAACGTCCATAGGACTTCAACCAAATTTTGTATTCTGTACCTTAAGAGATGGAACTAAGAATATATTCAGTCACCAGGGCTGCCAACTGTAGTGTTCTATTTGGCTACATTATACCAGGTATATTTTGAACTAATTAGATATTTCGATATTACCAACTTAATTTCGTCATTATTCTAGATAGGTTCATATACTGTAGAATAATCATTGGCATGAAAAGTAGGCTGTATAGTTCTTCACGGAACTTCTTGTATATTAGTATGATTTTCTACTTTTCTTTTTTTAGGGTGTGTATTACATCTGCACCTACAAAATGTACCTCGATCTGGTCAATAAGATTTATACCTTTTATCATTTCAAATGATCTTGTCGACTTCATCGTTATGCTTTGGTCAACCGTTATGCGTTACGGTTACGGCGAGGAAATGTACTAAGGTAGCACTTGAGCGTATGATGTCATTATGTTGTTCAGTGCGAGTCTGAGTTTACTCCTGGGCTATGGCGATATGCGATACGGAGACGGAGAGCGCGTGACGTCATGCAGCAAGGTGCACCTCCCGCTCTCCGTTCCCCGCGCGGGAAGCCTAAATTAATGGGTAATGGAGTCTGTTGAAAGAAAGAGTCCTTTCTAACATGTGTAGCATTTTTAACATGCGTCATTTGAAATGATATAAAGTCTAGTCTTTCAGACTGACTGTAATTTTTTTTTATAAACTGTATTTATTCTTAAAAAGAACTATTTTCTGCTGCTCTGAATAAAAATGAAATAAGTTAGGAGTACTTAATTTACAATTTATGTTAGTGATTGAGGTACAATTTGTAGGTGCAGATGTAATGCACACCCTCAAAAAGGAAAAGTAGGAAATTTCTTATAAACTTGGGACATATAAGGGAACGATGATGCACGGAAAAGAATTGGGAAATTTTGAAAATTTCCCCCCAAAAAAACACTTATGATAAGAATTTTGACATTATAAATGTTGGTTTTGGTTGCCACAAACATGCCATTGCTGTGATGTGAGTAGCATTTGTCAACAATATTTGTAGCATGTTCAACAATCGAATTAATATTGACATTTTGTTCCTATCTTAAGCTGGATCTCCCCTCCTCCCTTAAGGCAAGAGGCGGCTTGACAAAATATTGAGCTGTTACGCCTGAAGAAGGTGTAACATTTTAAAAGGGGAGACACAACTGAAAAATTTAACTTCTCTCCTATTGCATCGATTTCAAATTAATTGTGTGATCATATACACACGTAAAGATGTAGCAATGTTTAAGGTTTGAAGGCCATAACTTGAATGGTTTTTGAATTATTAATTTTTAATGTGGTTTTAAAGGCATTTTCGAAAACCAACTTTTGGTACTGAGATATAAATTTTTACATTTCAATTTCTTCAGACACAGTAACAGGAGTTCTGTGCATTTATTTTATGAGAATGTTTGTTTATTTACCCTTAGTTCATTTTACAAATTTGTTTTTTTTTCTTCAAATAATTTGTACATAAATGTTATAAAAATCATCGAAACTGCATATCATTTAATATTAATGCACACCTCATGACTACTTCCTGAAAAAAATATCATTGAGATTGGTTAATATTTAGGATAAAAAAAAGTTGGTATTGAAGTTAGACAAACAAATTTTCAGAAAAATGGATTTTAATAAAATGATAGTCGCCTCCGTAGCGTAGCGGTCAGCATGATTAGCTGCCGCCCCGGAGGTCCTGGGTTCAATTCCCGGCTCTGCCACGAAATTTGAAAAGTGGTATGAGGACTGGAACGGGGTCTCCTCAGCCTCAGGTGGCCCAAATGAGTAGAGGGGGTTCAATTCCCACCTCAGCCATCCTCGAAGTGGTTTTCCGTGGTTTCCCACTTCGTCTTCGGGCAAATGCCGGGATGGTACCTACTGTAAGGCCACGGCCGCCTCCTTCCCTCTTCCTAGCCTATCCATCCCAATCTTCCATCCCTTCCCATCCCTCATGAGGCCCCTGTTCGCTTTGCAGGTGAGGCCGCCTGGGCGAAGTGCTGATCACACCTCCCCAGTTGTATCCCTCCCGACCAGATGTTCCAAGCTCCAGGACACTGCCCATAGAGGCGGTAGTGGTGAGTTCCCTCGCTGAGTCCGTGGGAACCACCAACCTAGAGGGTAAATTGACTAACTAAAAAAAAAAAAAATGATAGCTAGTTCAAGACACATAACCATTAAAATTCTCCAGGATCACACCTTTTGCAAAGAGCCAACTTTGGAACAAAAATATCCGATTGGTGAGAAGATGGTCGTGTTTGGTGGTGATACCATCAAATACTATCTTTGACAGCTGTCAGTGGGCCACGCCCCCCTCATGCTGTCCATATATCAAATATTATTTAGACTTATTTATAATTCGAATAGAAACAAATCTTTCTGGGTTCTAAGTGAAAACACTCCAAGCGTCTGAATTAGCCAATAAAAATTATTTGAACAATATTAAAATTTTGCGGTGGAGTCTCCCCTTAAAACTGTATTGTGTAGTGTTTACAAATGTTATTTGTATATGTACCAGAAGAAAATTACAAAATAAAACAATATAAAAACAAGATATTGAAATGTTTTTCTGAATAATCTAATGGCGGCTTCGGTGGCGTAGTTCGTAGCATGCTGAACTTCTATGCCCAAGATAGCGGGTTCAAACCCGGCCGAAGCCGTCGGATTTTTTAAGAGCGTTAAAAATCCCTCAGTATGCCTTCCTTCGGAGGGGAAGTAAAGCCGGCGGTCCCATGTCATAAATTTATGGCATGTTAAAGAACCTTCTACTAATTACACCCGTGTGAAGCTAAATTGGATAGGTTAAGAATGTAAACAACGCCCTTAGGTTTCTACGTTCGTTGCCAAGAGCCGACTGCGGTGGCGTCTAGTAGCTAAGTTCTGAACTTGGCCTAGTAGTCGTTGACAGTGGCGCTTGGCGGCAAAAGTAGGAACTATTTGACAAATTCTAAGTTGCAGTCTGTACTTAAAATAATAAAAAAAAACAGATAACACACACTAATACAGTCATCACAATTAACACCGGTTATCAGACAGATTCTACACTCACCCAAAGTACACGGGGCTACATGACCGCGTTGTCGCAGCCCCTAAACTTAAGAACCAACCAACCAATAATCTAAGAGCGGCCTAATAATGTGGCCAGGGTCTGTAGAAATAGAAATTCATGGGAAAATGGAGTTCTATTAGGCCTATTATATTCCTCGTTTATCACTAGCACCAAAGAAGAATGGTTCTCTATTTACGAGCCCGTATCCTGCATGTTAAACCACCGTCCAATTGAGGTCAATACCCATCCATATGTCGACATAAATCTTTCACCTGCCAGATAGATACAGTACCTGGGAGTTTCCCAAACAGTCTTATCAGACATTCAGTCCATCTGGTGGAGAAACACCAGATATGAGACCGATTTACAAAACAAAAGTCGGTGTCTTATCATTAAATAGGAAAACTTTAACAAGCTCATCCAGGTGATAATTTTGGGCGTAACTCCAGTGGAATAATTAGTCTGTCATTTTAGAAGAAGTTGGGGTTTACCCTCGATAATAATATACAGTGTGTTCAGGAATTCATATTACGAGGGCAGATCAAAAGATAAGTTGCACTTCCCAGTTATGGCCATTTATTACACCACCTATACAACAGCAACACGCCTATAACGACATACAATGTAACGTCACTTTTCCACATAGTTTCCAAGAGACTCCAAACATTTCTGCGAAAGCACAACCAACTTGTCGATGTCGGATGCATAGAAAGTTCCTCCAGCGTTCTGCAACCACACGGAGACAGCGGCCTTCACCTCCTCATCGGTCTGGAAACGTCGACCACCGAGCTCCGTTTTGAGCTTACCGAACAGATGCAAGTCGCATGGCGCTAGGTCGGGACTGTAGGGGGGATTTTGCCAGACCTCCCACTTGAAACGCTGCAGCAGTTCGCTCGTTTGGCGGGCCTTGTGAGGTGTTGCGATATCGTGCAACAAAATCATACCGGCGATCAATTTCCCCCCGCGCTTCTCTTTAATCGTGCAATTCTCCCTTTTGGCCCATAGGAATCGGATTGTCCCACGCACCTCATATTTGGAGTGAACTTCCAGTCAACGTGCCATTGCATTTGGCCGCTATTCATACCATACAAGATGAGACACCACAGCGACCTGCCTAACAGACGTGTGGGCAGTGTCTGTCCCTTTCCCCGCTGTGCCCACGTTTGCGACACACTGCGCGCTGCTGCAGCGCGTTAGTGCAACTAACTTTTTGATCCACCTTCGTAGATTACCCACTTCTAGGGGTTGTGGAGAGGACTCAGCAGATAACATTCCCATGCGGTGGACATAAGGGAGGGAACTGGGTTCCCAAAACTGCAAGACAAGATAGAGACCAGTAAGCTGAAGTGGTACGGACATATGATGAGAATGGATGAATATAGAGCACCAAATAGAATATTTATGGAGAAAATACCAGGAAGAAGACCACGAGGAAGGCCCAGAAAGAGGTGGATAGATACGGTGAAAGAAAGCATAGAGAAAAGTGGAGGAAAAGAAAAAGAAGTATTGAAAGAAGGAAATGAATGGTGGAGGGATAGACAACTGTGGAGGTGCTTGATTCGCAACCCGACCCAGGGAACTGGAAACGGGAAATGAGGAAAAAGAAGCTCATGCGCGGAATATCACCAATTCGATTCCACATCGATGACAAGGTAATTCAAAACTTAACATTTCGATGCTACGTAAGTAAGCAGACTCGTATGGAAATTATAAAACTCACGAACATACTTGTGTCTTAATTATTGCCATTATAGGCTCGTTGCATAATGTACTATTATGGTCCTTATTTCTATATTTATATTTTATTTCTATACTTTAATTGTTAATGTTTTAGTTTTTTTTTTAATTTTATCCAACACATTACGTCAAGTAGATACGTATAAAATATTTGATTTTTAGAAATACTAGCACTTCGGCATGCAAATTCTCCGAAATTTGGCTTAAAGGATTCTACCATCATCATCTTTGAAAGCATAAACTGTACTTATGAAAGGTGGTTAATATAGAGTCCACTGTCCCATAAAGGGTTAAATGAGGACCTGCAAGCTTGGAAATCGAATCCCAGCGTTGATAAAGACCTTCAAGACAATAAATTTCACCCAGAAGTTTCTACTTTCTACGAAGAAACCTTGGTTTGCAGATGACACTCAAACTTATAATAGCCGATGACGCGGTGGCTGCTGATCGCGTTATCCGCTTTATGAGTGAGAGTGCGTTAGGGCCAGCAATCTAAATTTTCCAGTGTAAAATGACTCAACGACTTGTTCGTTTTTGAATGATAATTTTTTTGTTTTTCCGTAATTTTTGTTAATTTTTATAATTATAAAAAAAAACCTGGCACTATACAGCCCATAACGGGCTAAAGCCGATCAAGCGACCGCTGCCCAGCCATTCGGCCTGCAGATATTGGGGTGACGCGTGATCAGCGCGTCGGGTCCCCTCGGCCGTTAATCTTGGTTTTCGTGATCGGGGCGCTGTCTCACTGTCAGACAGCTACTCAATTGTCCTCACGAGGCTGAGTGCACCCCGTTCCAACCCTCACGTCAGTTTTAAAATCCCTGACGGAGCCGGGGATCGAACCCGGGGCCTCCGGGTGAGAGGCAGGCGCACTACCCCAATTTTTTGTTTTATTAATTTTAGGTCTTTTCAAATTTAGGTGTCCACCTCTAAATTTTAAATTCAATTCCAAATTTGTATTCTTTAATCTGTGTTAAGAGGGGCAGATGACCTCGTAGTTCCGCCCCTTAAAACAACAATAACTAACTAACTCACTCCAATTAATGTCGCTGTAGAGCAGGGGCGCCCAACTTCTTTTATTTAAACTAAGGGCCACATTGTAAATAATTGGGGGACCTCACGGTCCAATGACACTCCGGGGAGTTTGAGGAAGTACGGAATTGTTTTTAAAAATATAGGTGCAATATTATGAGTTTTGTGGCTGTCTGAGCTTAGTTTTCCTCGTATTGTTGCCATTATATATTATTATTTGCAGTGGATAAAAAAATAAAACACTAAAAATAAATTTAAATATTTTTAATAGATCCCTTTAAAATAGAAGTACGATGATATTCAATCCATTCATACAGCATGAATGACAAAGAGTGAGTATTTATGTTCATTTGACACAATCAATAATCAAATTATGAAATAAAGTTCATGATAATTTAGTTTAGTGTGACGACTTGAATTTGTTTTGGCGACACTGCGCGGGCCGGACAAAATAGTCTCGCGGGCCGTAGGTTGGGCACTCCGCCTGTAGAGAATTCATTTTTAAAGGCTTATACATCGTGGCAATTTTAGCCTCGTATATTTGGGTGTAAATGTGTGTTGCACTTGTCTCATTATCAGTATTACTGTGGTGTCTTGAATAGTGTGTGCAGCTGTAATTACTGTATTAGAGAGGTGGAAATATTAGAGATATGAGTAAAAACCGATGAAAAAACACACTCAGAATAGCCACTGCCAGCGCCAAGATTTGAACCTGCGATTTTCCGACTTGCTGCGGCTGTCCTTACGGCCGTGGTGTGCTATTTAACGAGCATGGCCACACCGCGGGGCTCTCAATCCTAGCCTCAATTACAAATGCACAGACTAATGCAGACATCAAAACAATTAGTTCCGTGAAGAACTATACAGCCTATTTTCATGTATCCAACTTATGTTAATTGCCTCTATTAACATACAAAATTTCAGTTTAATTGCTGTAATAGATTCGTAGATATAGAGAGAATCGCCATAATATTTCGGATGGTCGCCATGTTGGATTTTGATATATGTAGGCCATAGAGTTATGTACTGTTGGATGACGATTTTTTGCATAGGTTCATTATTCAAACGTTCACTTCGATCGCATGATTAATACACTAGAAATAAAAACTTAATTTTCATTTTGCGCACAGCCGCGATCTTTAGGTTATGTGAACAATTGCACTAAATTAGATGCCAGTACATTACAATGTGTATAAACATTTACTGTACCATATTTCACTGCGCTCTGATGGTTAAATCGCGAGAAAAGTCAATTCAAATGTTTCACCTTCGCTTGGGTGACATGTTTGGTTTGTATTTTACAGGTTTTTGAAAAGCTCATAGCTGAACTCGTAGTAATACCCTTTACCGTCGTACAAAATTTCTGGGTCATATCTGTCATAGTTTCCGAGATATAAGAATGCCAGTGAAAAGGTGATCTCATAATCCGATATATAACCCAAGTTATCACGCAAAATATATATACCCAAGGTCCTGGGATTAAAATGACCACGATGTTCAATCCGCCTCGTTGTGTAGTGGTTAGCATTCCTCGCTGTCACCGTGGAGACCCGGGTTCGATTCCCGGCTCTGTCAATAAATTTAATTCTGGTCTAAGGACCGGAACGGGGTACACTCATCAGCCTCGTGAGGAAAAACTGAGAAGAGACGGGTTTGATTCCTACCTCACCAATCCTGGAAGTGGTTTTCCGTGGATTCCCACTTCTACTCAGGCAATTGCCGGGATGGCAGCTAATTTAAGGCCACGGCCGCTTCCTACCCAAATCCCACCTCAATTACAAATGCACACACTAGTATAGACATCATAGTGACACAGGTTATCTGACAAATTCTATACACACCCAAGTACAAACGCAAAGTCCCTAAAAGAATCTACAACAACAACAACATACCTATATGAAAACAGAATAAACAAAATAGGTTTGACGCTGATACCGAAAATAAATGTCCCCCCCCCCCTCCAGGATGCATTTGGAAATGTTTCTGGTTAAGTTTATTGACCTGATACTATTGGATTGATGATGTCAACAATATAGGTGGGTACTCACGCAGGATGAAACAACGCAGGGGGCTTGCGGCGGTCTGGATCAGCTGAGCGTGCTTCCCATCAGGCCTTAGCCCACTATACTGACAACAGGCATTATCTGGCGTGTCGTACTCCAGCCGGCCTTGCTAGGAGCTGGGGCACGTGCAGCCAATCAGCGCTCTTGTTTACATCTAGCAAAAAGATGCAGAGATCGAACCGAGGAGTGTTTGCGTCGCGTATTTCATCGAGTCAAATAAATAAGAAACTGTTCTCGGTAAGTGCTGGAATGAGGGACACGTGGTTAGAACGACGCACATTGTGTTGCCAGTGGATCAGAAAAATCTACAGAGTGAAGAATCATCTTGAATTTTCGACGGATTTTTGATAATATTTATTTACGTTTTATATGGAAAATTCATCCAATTTTAACGACGATTTTCATGACTTCTCACATATCTACCGTACATTCGAAAAAGAAAGTCTCCTATTAATATATTGTTCGTAATACTAATAGAATTCAACATAGTATTTTAAAGTAGTTTGTGTTCGAGGATGTCGAAATGTAAATATTATATGTCAGAAAAGTGTATCATAATGAGGGTCATTATAACACTATTTTTAGCCTACTTTTCACATTTTGCAAAAATGAGGAAAAAGTAGACTTATGAGATCGATCCGGGAAAATGTGTGTCTGTCTGTCCTTCTATCTATCTGTCTGTCTGTCTGTCCTTCTGTCTGTCTGGCTGTGTGTGTGTCCCCCCTATCAACTCCTAAACGGCTGCAGAAATCGAAACCAAATTTAGTATGAGAAAAGATGTATACCGGAATATCTCACGTCTATATTAGAAAATGATGTCAGTTCTACCAACTGCTGACAAAACGCACTAGAAATTTGAGCTCCATGTTGGATATCTTGCAAGGTATGCATGGGAGCTATTCCAAAATTGGCACACAAGTAGATAACACTATTTCAGTTTAATTTCCAGGAGGCCATACATGACAGTGTTGCCAAAATAATTTTAAACCTTCTGATAAGTCCGATTTTTAAATGCCTATAACTTCTACACTATCAATTGGATTTCAACCAAATTTTGTATGTAATATGTGTACATAAACAGATATGACTGAGCGTATTCTTAAGAGCCACCAGGGCTGCCAACTGTTAATAATTGCTCTCTCTATTATTTTATCCAAATACCAATATTACAGAAAGTATGCAAGCCGACAGCTTTAAACTATGCACACGTATAGTACCTGATATTTTAGATTAATTTTGGAGTAACTTATATACTTCAGTTCTACCAACATGATTCTAAGCCTGCTGATACGACCAATTTTTAAATACATGTAACTTCTATACTATCAGTTGGATTGCAATCAAATTTCGTATGTGCTATGTGTAACATAACAGATATGACTATAAGTATTGTTAAGAGCAATCAAGGCTGCCAACTGTTAATAAATGCTGTCTATATTTTTTTAACCTAATATCAATATATCAGGAAGTATGCAAGCCAACAACCCTATCCATTGCACACGTATAGCACCTGACATTCTAGATTAATTTGGAATAATATAAGTCAGTGCTGCCAACATGATTCTATGCCTCCTGAGAGGTCCAATTTTAAAATACATGTAACTTCTATACTAACAAATGGATTTCATCCAAAATTGGCACAACAAGATATTATAATATTTCAGATTATTTCTGACCAGCACACGCATGACATTGTTGCCAACATGCTTTTACGCGTACTGATAGAGCCAATGTCTAACAGCATGTAGCGTCCATTGGACTTCAATCAATTTTTTTAAAATTCTGTACGGTACCTTAAGAGATGGAACTAAGAATATATTCAGTCACCAGGGCTGCCAACTGTAATGCTCTATTAGGCTACATTATACCAGGTATATTTCGAACTAATTAGACATTTCGATATTACCAACTTAATTTCGTCATTATTCTAGGTAGGTTCATATACTGTTGATTAATCATTGGCATGAAACTTAATTTTAAGAAAAGTAGGCTCTCTAGTTCGTCACGAAACTTCTCGTTTCATTATGAAACAGTTTCTCCCACCAATCAGAGCTCAAGAAACAGTTGTGTGACCAATTAGGTAAGGATACCTTCGTGCATGCGCTCAAAATCAATTGCAAAGCACACAGAGCGCATGCGTCGGTCGGTCAGAGAGCTTGGAAAACAAGGATATCCTACCCAGCACTGCACTCCGATCACAAAATTCTAGTGACTGAATCTCAACAGATATTTATGAATATTTATGTTAAAACATGAGTGTTTGTGGGAAACAGTATAAGTGCCAAATGGTATTATATACTATCCTAGTTGTTTCAGTAGGCATTACTGGCCATTTTAGTACCAGTGAGGACTATCACGGACTTAGTCCGTGTTTGTGGGAAACGGTATAAGTGCCAAAGTGCCTAGTTGTTTCAGTAGTAAGTAATGACCACTTTAGTACCAGTGAGTAGTATATAATACCATATGGCACATATCGTTTCCCACAAACACTCCTCACTTTCGAACATAAACATTCGTATGCAATTCGCCTATAATGGCAATTAAGACACTCGTATAGAAATTATAAAACTCGCCTACGCTCGTTTTAGGTAGATTTCATTAGAAAGCTAACTATTGCAATGGGTACCATGTTTCGACTTCCGGAAAATTTCGACATATCTTCGCGTTTCACATCCCCCAGACCCCAAAACCACCGTCAGTTCAAAAGTTTATATATAATTTATGTATATATGTATCTATCTATCTATCTATCTATATATATATATATATATATATATCAGTTTCTTGTGGACACGATAACTGCCGTAATTTTGCACGAATCACTTTGAATTTTTTACATAATATGTATCCCTATCAAATCTCGGTCGAGTTCGTTAATGGGCAAAATCGGTCGAAGGGGGTGAAAATGGGGGGCTTTTTTCGAAAAAGTGAAATTTCGCTATACCTCTCTTAATACATGAAATATCGAATCCATTCAAAGTTCATAATATGTGTCGGATAAGTGCCAAAAATTTATGTCAAATAAGTTTTTTGATAGCACCAACCATTGACCAAAGGGGTGGAAAAAAGTGGGTTTTTCGGGAAACATTAATCATATCTCTCTTAATAGGCACAATATCAAAACCGTACGAAATGGAAAATATTCCCCTAATAATTACCTAAAACTTTTGTCTGAAAGAATTTTTGATATGACCCACCATTACGCCAAGGGATGAGAAATATGATTTCGGAATTTTAAAAAATGCCAAGTGCCATCAGAGGTTACCATAACAACGCTTTTAAATTGATAAGGGATGATCTATCAGAGGTTGCCAAGACAACGCCATTGACGAGATCACATTCATTTTTAGCCTACTTTTCACACTTTTCAAAAATGAGGAAAAAGTAGACTTATAAGATATATCCGGGAAAATGTGTCTGTCCTTCTGTCCGTCTGTCTGTCCTTCTGTCTGTCTGGCTGTGTGTGTATGTCCCCCCCCCCCCTATCAACTCCTAAACGGCTGTAGCAATCGAAACCAAATTTTGTATGAGTAAAGATGTATACCGGAATATCTCAGGCCCATATTTGAAAAAGATGCCAGTGCTACCAACTGCTAAAAAAACGCACTAGAAATTTGAGCTCCATGTTGGATATCTTGGAAGGTATACATGGGAGCTATTCTAAAATTGGCACACATATAAATAATACTATTTCAGTTTAATTTCCAGGTGGCCATACATGACAGCGTTGCCAAAATAATTTGAAGCCTTCTGATAAGTCCAATTTTTAAATGCATATAACTTCTACACTATCAATTGGATTTCAACCAAATTTTGGATGTAATATGTGTACATAAACATATATGACTGAGTGTATTCTTAAGAGCCACCAGGGCTGCCAACTGTTAATAATTGCTCTCTATTTTGTATCCAAATATATCAGAAAGTATGCAAGCCGGCAGCCTTAAACTATGCACATGTAAATTACCCGACATTTTACATTAATTTGGAGTAACTTATATACGTCAGTTCTACCAATTTGATTCTAAGCCTGCTGATAGGACCAATTTTTAAATACATGTAACTTCTATACCAACAAATGGATTTCATCCAAAATTGGCACAAAAATATATAATATTTCAAATTATTTCTGGCCAGCACTCGCATGACATTGTTGCCAACATGCTTTTACGTGTACTAATAGATCCAATGTCTAAATCCATGTAACGTCCTTTGGACTTCAACCACACTTTGTATTCTGTTCCTTAGGAGATGGAAGTAAGAATATATTCAGTCACCAGAGCTGCCAACTGTATTGCTCTATTAGGCTACATTATGCATAGTATACCTTATTTCGAACTAATTAAGACATTTCGATATTACCCACTTAATTTCGTCATTATTCTAGATAGATTCATATACTGTAGATTAATCTATGGCATGAATCTTAATTTTAAGAAAAGGAGGCTCTTTAGTTCGTCACGGAACTTCTTGTTCCATCTGACTATGAGGGAAGCGGCTAACTGGTAGCATGCTGAACTTCTATGCCCAAGGTGCTGGTTCAAAGCCGGCCAAAGTCGCCGGTTTTCCTAAGAGCGCTAAAAATCCGTCAGCATGCTTTCCTTCGGAGGGGAAGTTACAACATCCGTTGCACGTTGCTGGTTGCGGTGGCATCTAGCAGCCAAGTTCACAGCTAGGTGTCATTGACGTTAGTATTTGGTACAAAATTAGGTACTACTACTTAAAATTGACCGTCTGCAGACCTTACCTGAATTACAGACTAATACCGTCATCACAAATAACACCGTTTATCAGACAGATTCTACACACACCCAATGTACACGGGGTTACATGACCACCTTGTCGCAGCCCCTAAACTGAGGAACCAACCAACATCTCTGCGGAAGATAAAATTTTGCGTGAAGAAGTAACAGACTGTTAGATAGTTACACATTAGTTCCAAACCTTGCATAAGGACAGTGTGATCACAAGTATAAAAATTAACCCCAAATGACAAGAAGGTTACCATCCCCATAAGACAGTAAAATGTTAAAAGTATGCATAGAAAGACGAAAAAATGTTAACTAACCTCCAATTGTAAAATACTTTCTCGCAATAAATGAGGTCTGATCCTCCTACGAAAACCTGTATATTTTGCCTATTATAGCCTATCCCCTAGTTTGCCCGGTGAAATGTACCTTAGCCTTCCGGCGTGCCGAGAGGATTTTTTTATAAACATATTCGTGTCTTAATTATTGCCAATCTCTTGTTCTCTTCCAACCCCGACGGTATTAGGGTATCCGAGGCCTAGGGAGTCTCTTCCTTTCCCGCCTTAATTGGCCCTTGTCTCATCTTTTCTGATAATCTCCTTCTGGGAGGGTTCAGCCTTCTTTTTCTTTTCCTGTTATCTCCTGCCTTCTGCTCAAGGCCCTCAAGGAGGCAGGGTATATGTAGCCCCACCACTTCTGGTGCACCCTGGATGTTGCTACACCCTCAGGGGCTCAAGGCTGGTGGGTTCGGGAGTTGGCGACCCCGAGGGATTCCTGAGCTGTGTCCGGTTTTCCCCCTTTTATCCATTACCTGTGGGGGGGCGGACCCTCTCCTCTTTCACTTTCCTATCTGCCTTTTAGGCTCTCCTTCCTTCCAAGTCCCTCAATCCACATTCATCGAGGCTTGAGGGCATTTTCTTTTCCTCCTGTCCTTTATTTGCATTATTCTCCTTTTATTTTCCATTTCTTCTTCGAGTATATAAGTTAGTAGTTAGTTTTAGTTATAGTTTACATTTCATTATCATCTTCACGATCACCCAAACCATTTGGGGCCGATAACCTAGACGTTAGGCCCCTTAAAACAACAATTATCATCATCATCATCATCATGTAATATTTTTCACGCTGAAGATGGAATCATTGATATTCCTAAACATGTACAGTAGATCGTTTAATATTTTATTAAACTCCTCTTAGTATTGGTCAGGTGGATTTTCAATTTATCAATCCTATCAATAAATACGGATATATCAAAAACCCAGCAAATTTCTAGGTTTGTGCCGTGTTTTGTGTGGGGTTTCGCCTAGGACACCAAGCTGGCTCATCAGTGGGCTCTTGGTGTCCCCGTCCGGTGCACTTCATATAAATGGAGGTAGCGCACAGTTCGCTACTCCTGTGGGGGTCCGAGTAGTGACACCAAGAGTCCGTTGATGAGCCAGCTTTTTGTCCTAGGCGAAACCCCACACAAGACACGGCACAAACCTAGAGATATTGCTGAGTTTTAATTCACTGGCCGTGAAAGCCAATATACCATCTTTACGGATGTATCTATTTACCTTTTTTTTAATGGTCAATGTGTAAGCATTCCATAGTTAATTTGGGATTTCTTGACTATGTAAGATCACTGCCTCTTGGATCGGACAGCTACTCAATATTGTTGTGTTGTTGTTGTTGTTCTATGGCGCGTCGGCCCGTGTTCAGGTCATGGCCTCCCCAGTTGCTCTCCGGCAACCTTGTCGATCCTGCACAGCGACTCTCCAATTCCGGATCTTGAGGATAGCCTATGTGCTGCATCCTGACATACACCATCTTCCCATCGATTAAGTGGCTTTCCCACTAGCCTTCCTCCTCCAAAGTCTCCTGAAAATTGCCTCTGGGGTTGGACCCTCTCCTCTTTCACTTTCCCATCTGCCTTTCATGGCTCTCCTTCCTTCCAAGTCCCTCAATCCGCATTCTTCGAGGGTTGAGGCCATTTCTTTTCCTCCTGTCCTTTATTTGCCTTATTCTCCTTTTGTTTTCCATTCATTCTTCTAGTATATAAGTCAGTAGTTAGTTTACATTTCATTAACATCTTCACGATCACCCAAACCTTTAGGGGTCGTTAACCCAGACGCTAGGCCCCTTAAAACAACAATAATCATCATCATCTCCTGAAAATACCTACTTTGGTACTCAATTTTCTTCCACCCTAATCAGATGGCCTGCCCATTTGAGTCTCTCAGCCTGGATGACCTGCGACAAGGGTGTCTTTCCATATAGGGAGTATAGTGTTACGTGCCACCCCCCTAGTGGCACTTTTTGTTAACTGGATTACGGTGGGTTGAAGCACAACACAGATTGTTCCTTTAAATTAAATAATTAACTTTATTGCGGCCAGAAAGGTACAGCACTCATCAGTAAATACAAGCAATTATTACCTTACTCCAGTTTCCTCCTCGGCGAGAACACTTCCCCTTTCACTTGTCAGTAAGCCGCAGAAGTTAATCCCTCGTAATGAGGTAGCCCCGCGCGTTGGCTGGAAATATCTGCACTCAGCTGTCACCGTACTACACACTGTTTCACAATGCACCACAATCACTTATGTCGCACTCGAAAAACACACTCGTTCAAGACACAGTTCCTCTGTAGGCTTCTTACTTCCTCGCTGTCAAGAGAATCAGCTTCACTAGGGGTTTCGCAAGTCACCACACTTCTGTCGCTCAGGATAAACGCTCGCACTAGCTCATAAAAACACAACAACCACTGCTTGACAGGTCGCTCTTATATAGCAGGCCGGTGACTCAATAAATGCTTCTATACCCATCCAGGGTTCACGGCTTCTCGAGGCTTCCTTCACTGGCTCAGTCACGAATACTCTGGACCATCCCTTTCACTTCGCAGCCCGTTGCGTAACGCGGACGTAATACACTGAGGCAGAGCACACACAGCCTGGGGCAGCTGTGACTCAACGCGGCGAGGCGACAAAACAAACTCACAGCCGTAACACCACCCCCTTCCTAAAAGGTTGTTCGTCCCGATCAATCATTGGTCCGTCTGTGTCCCTCCGTAGGCTGCCAGGCGATCTCGATGCACGTACTTCATCTTCGCCCTCGAGCTCCGCTGGATCCTGTGGACGACACCGTTTCACGACTCGGTACGGGCCCTCCCAGGACTTCTGCAGTTTGGGTGACAGGCCTTTCTTCCGTAACGGGTTGAAGAGCCAGACCAGGTCGTCCTCGTGGAATCCGCCGGCATCTGTCTGTTGTTCGTATCGGGTCTTCATTCGGTCGGTTTCCTCCTCGCGAACGCGTGCACGTCCTCCAGTTGGTCGACCAGTTCTTGACAATACTGGCTTACCGGGACCGGATCATTCCCAGGTCGGCCGAAGGCAAGATCGACAGGTAGACGGAGCTCCCTCCCAAACATGGCCCGGGCTGGTGTGCACCCGGTGGCTTCATGCACGGCGGCGCGGTAGGCCAGGAGAAATAGTGGAAGATGTTTGTCCCAATCCCTCTGGTGCTCGCTGACGACTATTCGGAGATGGTTCTCGATGGTGCGATTGAATCGCTCTACCATCCCGTCAGACTGAGGGGGTAGCGGCGTTGTCCTTGTCTTCCGGATTCCCAGCAGCTGGCATAGGTTCTGGAACACCTGCGACTCGAAGTTCCTCCCTTGGTCGGAGTGCAGCTCCAGGGGTACTCCGTACCGGCTGACGAATTCCTTCACCAGGGTCTCTGCGATCGTCGCGGCTTCTTGGTTAGGGAGCGCATACGCCTCTGGCCATTTGGTAAAGTAGTCGCTGACGACCAATATGTAGCGGTTCCCTGCCTCGCTTAACGGGAATGGCCCAGCAACATCGATGGCCACTCTTTCCATGGGGCCGCCCACGTTGTAGGTCTTCAGTGGACCCCGCTGTCTTCGTCCTGGGCCCTTGATGGCTGCGCAATCGTGGCACCTCGCGCAGTGGTTCTCTACGTCAGTTCGGCATCCGATCCACTAGAACCGCTCTCTCAGCTTCTCCAGGGTCTTCTTTATCCCTAGGTATCCACCAGATGATCCTCCATGGACTTCCTTCAGGACTTCCTCCGTCATAGCCTTTGGAACGACGACTTGTTCCCGAGATGTCTTCCCGTCGGTGCTCTCCCAGGTACGGCAGATGAGGCCATCCCTCACAACCAGCGAGTCCCACTGCGCCCAGTAGGACTTAAACTTTGGGCTGCAGTCACTCACAATGTTCCACCCGGGTCTGGGGATACAGGCCCCCTTCCATTCGGCTATCAGTCCCAGGTCATCATCTTCTGCTTGTGCCCGCATGAAAGATTCGCGGCTCCAGCTCCCTTGAAGTTCCACGGTAGCCCTTTGGCACTGTATCGCGGTGTTCTCCTCCCTTCGGGCACAGAAGGTGCAGTCTTCGGGGCACGGTCTTCGTGACAGGGCGTCGGCGTTAGAATGCAGTTGGCCTTTCCTGTGCTGAATCTCAAAGTTGTACTGTTGAAGCCTCTCTAACCACCGCGCAAGTTGACCCTCGGGCTGCTTGAAGTTCAGGAGCCACCGCAGGGATGCATGGTCGGTCCTGATGAGAAATTCTTGCCCGTACAGGTACTTGTGGAAGTGTTCAATGGTCTTCACGATGGCGAGCAGCTCCATCCTGGTGACGCAGTAGTTCCTTTCTGGCTTTGACAAGGCCTTGCTGAAGTAGGCCACTACTCTCTCTTCGCCGTCCACTACTTGCGACAGGATTCCCCCTATGCCAAAGACGCTGGCATCGGTATCGACGATGAACCTTGTTCCAGGTCTGGGGTAGGCCAGAATAGGCGCGGTGCACAGAGCCTGCTTGAGTTGTTCGAAGGCACTGTGGCATTCTGCTGTCCACGTGAAGAGTTGGTCCTTCTCAGTCAGTCGATGTAAAGGTTTGGCGATGTCGGCGAATCCTTTCACGAAGCGACGGTAATAAGTACAGAATCCCAGGAAGCTTCGTAGTTGGGACTTGTCCTTCGGAACTGGCCACTCCCTCACAGCTGCGGTCTTCTCTGGGTCGGTGCGCACCCCTTCTTCGGAGACGATATGCCCAAGGTACTGGACCCGCTTCTGGAAGAGCTGACACTTCTTGGGGCTCAATTTCAGCTGGGCAGCCCGTAGCTTCAACAAAATCTCCTTCAGGTTGCTGTAGTGCTCCTCGAAGCTTCTCCCCAGAACGATGACGTCGTCTAGGTAGACCAGGCAGGTCTTCCAGTGTAGTCCCCTCAGAATGGACTCCATTAGCCTTTCGAAGGTCGCAGGGGCGTTGCACAGGCCGAATGGCATGACGGTGAAATGCCAGAGCCCGCTGCCCACAGAGAACGCAGTTTTCTCGCGGTCCTTAGGGAGGACCTCCACCTGCCAGTAGCCACTCTTCAAATCCAAGGTGGAGAACCATCTCGACCCTGATATGGTGTCCAGGGTGTCGTCGATCCGGGGTAGAGGGTAGCTGTCCTTCTTCGGGACGTCATTCACCCGCCTGTAATCCACGCAGAACCTGGTGGAACCGTCCTTCTTCTTCACTAGCACGACCGGAGAACTCCAAGGACTATGTGATGGCTCGATCACCCCTTGCTCCTTCATCTCTTCTACCATCCGGTCGACTTCGGCTTGCTTGGCGAGCGGGACACGTCGGAATGGGGTTCTAATCGGTGCGCTGTCCCCAACGTCGATTCTGTGCTGGACCAAGCTTGTCCTGCCGAAGTCTTTGCTCCCCACGGAGAAGACGTCCTGGAATTCGCGTAGCAGGTCCTGAAGTTGGCGTGATTGTTCCTCGTCTAAATGGTCCTGGGATCCTTGGTACAGCTTCTGTAGTTCTTCTGGCAGTGTGCGTCTTCTTCGGATGTCCGTCTGCAGGTGTCCGTCCGTCGTATCTGTGATGCGGGCAATCCAGGTATCGGGCTCGCAGACTCCTAGGTTGGTGTCCCGGTGAACAGTAATGTCATAGTCGTTCAGGTTGGACAGGCGGACGTACGGCCGAGACGTCGTGTTGATGAGAGTCTTGGTAACTAGCAATCCTTTTGTCTGGATGTCCTCATATTTTGGCTTGATGACAGCCGCCACTCCCTCAGCTGTGCCGTCGACAGTTACGGCAGCGCTGACTTCCGTTCTGGCGGGAACGATGACGTCCTCTCTCAGCCTTACTCGTCGTGCGGCGACGGCCTCGTGTGCTGGTTGCAAAGCAAGTTCCTGACGTCCGAAATGCAGAGTGTTGGTACTCAGATCCAAGATGATGTTGTTCTGGTCCAGGAAGTCCAGTCCGATGATCTCTTCATTTGATACGTAAGCCACAAGCACTGGATGCTTTATCGCCCATCGACCAATGACGAACTCCAGTGATGCTTCGCCATGTACCGGTGCGGTCTCTCCGGTCGCGGTTATTAGCTGGAGGTTCCTTTGTGTGGGTTGCACTCTCCACTTCGGGATCACGGTGGGACTGACGATGGTCCTCGATGCTCCCGTGTCGATTAGCATGGGCCAGCTCTCTCCGTTGACGACTCCGTCGACCATCAGGCTGCTATTATCCCTCCGTAACTGCGTCACACGAACTTGGACTGCCGGGGCTTGCCGACTGTCACAAACCAACCTTTGCCCCCCAAGGCTGGCTGATACTTGCTTTCCTGGGCCGCGCGGTTTCCCTACGACTGACTGTCCCGATGGAAACCCTTGGCGGCGGCGATCACCGCAGTCCTTGCTCAGGTGGCCTCTCTTTCGGCAGGTCCAGCAGGTCGGTAGTCCTCTTCCGGGCCGCCTCTCCGGATGTCCTTCGGATACGTTTTTGTTGGTGGTACTGCGACTCTCGAAGAAACGGCTTAGCGCCTCCATCAATTCGTCGGCCAGGGGCTTGGTCTCGTTGGTTTTTGCTGGTTCGTCGACGTCCACTTGACGCACCCGCGCGTGCATTCTGGATGCCTGTTTTGCCGTCTCGAACTCATGTGCGTGGCTCAGCGCATCTGTCAGGATCTTATTGCGCGCGAGTCGCAGCGCCTGTTGAGTGTCCGAGTCCCGTAGCCCGTCGGTGTAAGTCTGCGTCGCTATCTGCTCCAGAAAGTCGGCTGGCGCTGTTGGGTAGGCGAGCCTTACGAGACGTACGATGTCCATCTCGAACTCCTGCAGGGTTTCCGCGTTCTTTTGTACTCGGGTCCGGATCTGCATCTGGTAGGCCTGCTGAAGATGGCTATCTCCATATCGGGACTTCATATGGGCGATTAGTGAAGCGTAGTCCTGGGATCCAGTCGGGATGGCCTGAAGGACGTTAAGGGCGTCCCCTCTCAGCGCCACAATGAGAGCTGTAGCCTTTTCCGTGCTGTTCCAGTTGTTTATTGAACAGGCTGCCTCGAACTGACGTAAATAGGTGCTCCACGGGACCTTTCCGTCGAAGGTTGGGGGCGTCACTCTTCTCTGTCCCGTTCCTGATATTCCCGGTGTACCTGTGGGCGGGCGTCGGCGCAGCTCGGCAACTTCTTCTTGAAGAGCGTTGAATCTCGCTTTCATCCCCGTCGACGGGCATTGGTTCAGCTCAGAAATTTCCTTTTGTAAAGCGTTGAATTTTTCTTCCACCCCCGTCAGTGGGCGTTTGCGTAGTTCGGCAACTTCCTCTTATAAGGCGTCGAACTTCTTTTCTACTGCTGTGACTTCCTCACGTAGGCCCTGGCAGACGGTGTTGACTTCCTGACGCAGACCCTGTCCCAATTTCTTTTGACTTTCCTGTAATTTCGTCAGCAGACACTCTTCCAGATTTTTCTGGCCATCCAGAAATTTGGCGGTTAGGTCCTCTGCTAGCTTATTCTGATCGTCTTCTAATTTGGAAGTTACGTCCTCGGCTAAACTTTTCTGGCTGTCTTCCATCGTCTTCAGGTCCTCCGCTAACTTATTTTGACCGTCTTCCATCTTCTTCTGGCCGTCTTCTAGCTTCTTCTGGCCGTCTTCTAATTTGGCAATTAGGTCCTTGGTTAAATTCTTCTGGCCATCTTCTAATTTAGCAGTTAGGTCCTCGGCTAACTTCTTCTGGCCGTCCTCCATCTTCTTCTGGCCGTCTTCCATCTTCTTCAGGTCAACCTTCAGGTCCTTGGCTAATTTCTTCTGGCCGTCTTCCATGCCACTTAACTTTTCTAGCAATGCTGCCAATTGCGCCTCCATTTTAGTTGTTTGTCTTGTAAAGGGCATGCACTCACAGGAAAATTAGAGAAAATGACATGCTCGGGTTTTGAAACCAGGACCGTCAGGTGTTGTGCTTGTGCTTGAGTTCGTAATCCGGCTTCTGACACCAGTTGTTACGTGCCACCCCACTAGTGGCACTTTTTGTTAACTGGATTACGGTGGGTTGAAGCACAACACAGATTGTTCCTTTAAATTAAATAATTAACTTTATTGCGGCCAGAAAGATACAGCACTCATCAGTAAATACAAGCAATTATTACCTTACTCCAGTTTCCTCCTCGGCGAGGACACTTCCCCTTTCACTTGTCAGTAAGCCGCAGAAGTTAATCCCTCGTAATGAGGTGACCCCGCGCGTTGGCTGGAAATATCTGCACTCAGCCTGTCACCGTACTACACACTGTTTCACAATGCACCACAATCACTTATGTCGCACTCGAAAAACACACTCGTTCAAGACACAGTTCCTCTGTAGGCTTCTCACTTCCTCGCTGTCAAGAGAATCAGCTTCACTAGGGGTTTCGCAAGTCACCACACTTCTGTCGCTCAGGATAAACGCTCGCACTAGCTCATAAAAACACAACAACCACTGCTTGACAGGTCGCTCTTATATAGCAGGCCGGTGACTCAATAAATGCTTCTATACCCATCCAGGGTTCACGGCTTCTCGAGGCTTCCTTCACTGGCTCAGTCACGAATATTCTGGACCATCCCTTTCACTTCGCAGCCCGTTGCGTAACGCGCATGTAATACACTGAGGCAGAGCACACACAGCCTGGGGCAGCTGTGACTCAACGCGGCGAGGCGACAAAACAAACTCACAGCCGTAACAATAGTTTATTATTATATCTACTTCTCCATTCTCTTTGCACACAGACGGGTCCAAAGATTCTCCTCAGGGGTTTCCTTTCGAAGGAATCGATCATTTCCTCGGCTTTCTTAGAAAGAGTCCACGTTTGTCTTCCGTGTACAACTATACTGCGTATGAGTGTTTTGTAGTCTAGATCAGGGGTTCTCAACCGGCGGTACGCGTACCAATGGTGGTAAGCGTGAGTGATACGATTGTTAATAAGTACAGGAGGAGAACTTATCTGCATTTCCTACCCTATCATAATTTTTTGAAGAAAATGAAAAAACTTATCTCCAATGCCAGATGTGGTTGCTGATATTGTTCACTTTGAATCCTTTCACAAAAAAAAAAAAAAAAAAAAAAAAAAAAACTCCGAAGATTATTCCAAATTTGACTGGATCAGAAATTCTTTTTCGGGAACCTCACCAATTCAATTGAAATTATTAATACACAGACAGTACATCTATAAACTGTATATATATTTAAATACAAATTAACAATACAAAATTGAAAAAATCTATATATTATATTTATTGTTGTCTTGATAAAGGGTCGAAACAACCGAAATACAAGTGCTTTAATAATTTTATAGGAAGTTTTCTTAGTAACTCAATTTAATTGATATAAAACAAGCCATTGGGCACTTTTTCGCCTGTAAATATATGTTCCTAAAGAAATATAGGACTGTTGGTATGCCAAAATTTCCAAAACTTTTAAGTGCTACGCAGTTTCTAAACGGTTGGATCCTCAAAAAGCACCACCATAGGTTATGTGGTAGAAACCCACAAAACCAAGGCAGCACTATAATGAGGGGTACTAGACAATGTGAGGTAGTTTTCCATTGCTTTCCTCACTGAGTCAGTACAACTGTACTAACCCTAGAGCAGAACCTTTCACAACATCCACAGGCACTAGCTGTGTCCTGAGTCCATTACTAAGCACCACCCATACCTCAGTAGCTTCCATATAAGCACAGCCATGATTGAGACCGATAGACAGCAATAATAATGTGGGCAAAGAGGGAGAAAGTATTTAGCAAGAATTGAAGTATTGATTTACCGTGCTCTGTAAATTGCTATTCGAATAAATAAATAAATAAATAAATACATAAATAAATAAATAAAAATTGTGTATTATGCAACGAGCCTATAATGGCAATAATTAAGACATGAGTATGTTTATAAAACGAGCGAAATGAGTTTTATGTTCGACCCTGACTATTATATATCAGAAAACTGTATCATAATGATGGTCATTATAACACTATTTTTCATTATGAAACAGTTTCTCCCACCAATCAGAGGTCAATAAACAGTTGTTTGACCAATCAGGTGAGGATAGCAACGCATCTACTCTGAGTTCCAAGGCCTTCTAATTTAAATTTCACTGCCTGGCTTAGTGTCATAGTGGGGCAATCAAGGAAACCATGGTCAAATACAAGGCATTCTGTGCGTCCCATGCGCTCTGTTCAATACATAAAACTGGCGAAATCACGACAGATATTTATGAATATTTATGTTCGAACATAAAATAGTTATAATAATTATCGTCGAACATAAACAGTCGTATGCAACTCGCCTATAATGGTAATTAAGACACTCGTATGGAAATGATAAACCTCGCATACGCTCGTTTTATAAACCTACTCGTGTTTTAATTATTGCCATTATAGGATCGTTGCATAAAGTACTATTATAATTTCCATACGAGTGTCTTAATTACCAGTATAGGCGAGTTGCATACGATTGTTTATGTTCGACGATAATTATAACTTTATCATATGCTCTAACGTAAATATTCACAAATATCTGTCGGTTGACTTCTTCTCTTGGGAATCGTGTGGGCTCAGCATTTGAACCCTACCCAATAACGAATCCCAAAGCTTTGAAACATTGTTTATCCTGTAGTTGCACCAACAGGTAGCGCACAGGTACTATGTATGATCATTTTGTTATTTTGGTCAAACAAAAAATAGGCTGTTACAAACCTTTTAATATTAAAATGTATCGTATTATCAACTAGTTATTCTTCAAATTCGATGCGTATAGAATGTCAACGGAAGGTAAATCAATGTAGTCCCAAATAGAACAGTAACTGTATCTGGCGGAAACATTTCGCATAAAAAATCCATTTACTGAACAGGGCGCTGGATTATAATTTCCGTGGAACTAATGTCATACGCCTCCTTCCTCCTTGACGTTATGGTGTGTTTATGTCAACAACAGCATTCACTAAAATTGTCGGTGAAATCTTAGGAATGTGTAGAAATTGGAGTTGTGGATATTAAGGTACAGTGCTATTTCTTTAGCAATATTGCCCAGTTTGTTTATGCATTGTAACTACAATGGTTGATCCAATATAGGCTACATTGTCAACTTTCAAATCATGCAATTCATGCCCGACATGTTGGATTTTCAGTGTTATCCTTAACTAATTGATCAATGAATGAAGATATTGAGCTCTGATTGGTTGGAAAAACTTTGTTATAATGAAAAATAGTACTTTAATGACACCCCCTGCTATATAATATTTACATATCGATATCATCGAATATAAAAATAAATAAATAAATAATGCTTGAAAAATTACACGAAATTGCAGGCAAAAAGGGACTCAGGATCTCGTATGAAAAAAAAACAGAATACATGGAATACAAACATGATAACGAAAAACACTTAGAAACAAAATATGGGAAGATCAAGAGGTCGGATAAGTTTAAATATCTTGGTGAATGGATCCAGCCTAATGGACTGGATAATGCAGCAAACAAAGGGAGGATCAGAAAGATGGAATTAGCTTATAAATTAGTACAGAATAGGTACAACAAAAGATCAATATCTTACGGAGCGAAGATAAGACACTATACCACGGTTGTCAAGCCTGAGGGATTGTATAGTTCAGAATGTTTGATACTGAACAAGAAAGGTGAATTAGAGGAACTGGAGAAGAAAGAAAGAAAAATCTTGAGGATAAACTTAGGACCCAAAAATAGAAATGATGGTACATGGCGGAAGAGGCGAAACAAAGATCTTTACGGACAAGCAGAAAAAGTCACAGATACCATACGGAAGAGAAGATTGAAGTTCTATGGACACCTTACGAGAATGAGCGATAGTCGACTAACGAAGAAGATCTTTAATTACAACACCAAGATAAAAGCGACTACATAATGGGTAGATGAAATAAGAGAGGATATGGATGAAGTTGGGGTCAGTCCAAATGAGATCTGGAATAGAGAGGTGTTTCGAGGTACGATTGATGCATTCAAGGGGTTCCAGGAAAAGCAAAGGAGAAGAGCCAAGAACATCTGGTCGGAAGAAAGGAAGAGAATCCACAGTGAAAGGATGAAGAGTTTCTGGGAGCGGAAAAAAGGACTAATCAGCAAGTCAATTGTTTCCCGAGGCCCAAAGTAGGCAAAAATCGAACAAAGAATAATAAATAAATAAATACATAAATAAATAAATACATAAATAAATGAATACAACTCTACATAGTCTATCTATAGTCTATCAGGGTGGTCCAACCTTTAGTTATCCGCGGGCTAATCAAACTTTAGTAGAGGAAAGTGAGGGCCAGATACATTCCAGAAAGAGAACGTATTACATATTTTACTCAAAAACAATTATTAAAATGTATATTAAAAGAAGTTTAATATTACTATTTTTAATATACCATTTCATTGTACAGTCGAGAAATCAATGTGATAATTGGCACTGCGTTCCTGATACAAGTGTATCAATGTCCACTGTAAGTTCAGTAGGGCAAAGTTTCAGGCTCAATTCCAGTGAATCACTTTCAATTCGATTTCTCGTTTTTGATTTAATTTGATTGAGAGCAGAAAAAGCACTTTCGCACGCATACGTACTGCCAAACAGCGATAACACTTGCAGAGATAATTTAAGCAGTTTAGGAAAACGTTCCTTAGAAATCAGTTTCCAGAAATTTTCAGGGACATCACACTTTTTAGTCTGGTAGAATATGTCTGCCTGAAGATCACAAATTTCCATTTGAAGTCGCAGGGCACCTCACTCACTTCAATATCCATGGGGTTGTTAAACAGTGCAAGTTTTTGTTTTAGGGAGTCAAAATCCTGGAATCTGTTCTGGTACTCTTTCTTGATATCAATTATTATTTCATGAAACATACAAAAATTTATGTCACGTTTTTCTTCTTTGAACCGCTGACATGATGGGAAGTGTGCTATATTATTTGCCTTCAATGCAATTTGCACTACATCAGGTTTTTTTGCGGAAGCCCTCAATATGTCCATAAAGCTGGAAGATATTTTGTTTTCTGCCTTGTAGTTTCAGGTTTGAAGCATTTAGATGGGATATTAAATCTGTCAGAAAAGCAAGATTATTTAAAAACTGGATTTCTTCCAGTTTTTCCTGATACTCATGCCCAATGTTTTAATTTCTGAGAAAAGCAAGAATTTCATTCCTCAACCGAAAAACTGTTGCAAGCAATTTTCAGCACTTAGCCAACGCACTTCACAGTACAATGAAATGCCACCACATTCAGCTTCCAAATTGTCCAGAAATGCAAGAAATGTTCTGTGTCTACAGGCTTTATTGCCTCTCTTTATTAAATTTACAATATTTACAACAGTTTTCACTGTCTCACTGAGCCTTATAATTTTTCCACAGAGAGCCACTTGGTGGATAATGCAGTGGAAAAGAAAAAATTCATTCCTATTTCTTTACACAGTCCTACTAAACCAATGCAAGGACCAACCATTGCTTTATCTCCATCTGTTGCAATGCCAGAGCACTTCACAAAACCTCCATATTTAGAAACGACATCATCCAGTGCGTTGAATATGTCAATACCTTTTTTTGCTGGTTTCTAATTATCTTAATTCCAACAGTTTTTCATGAATTTCAAATTCTTCATTTATTGTTCTGACGAAGATAAGGAGCTGGCCGATGTGGCTATATCTGTGCTCTCATCTAGAGCTAGAGAGTAAAATTCACATTTTTCCAAAATGTTCTTGAGAGAACCTGAAACTTCACCAGCCATATCATTAATTATTTTACTAACTTTCTGATGAGACAAGGAAATTGTTTCAAAATTTTTAATCATCCTATTATCTCCAAATGAAGATGCCATTTTTACAGCACATCTCTTAATGAGCTCACAATCCCTAAAAGACATTTTACTTTTAGCTAATAATAATAATAATAATAATAATGTTATTGGTTTTACGTCCCTTTTAACTACTGCGGCTTTTAGAGACGCCGGTGTGCCGGAATTTTGCCCCGAAGGGGATCTTTAACGTGCCAGTAAATCTACTGACACGGCTCCCTCGCATTTGCGCACCCTCAAATGCCAGCTAACTGCACCAGGATAAGAAACCTGCAATCTTGGGCCCAGCAAGCGAGAACGTTACCGCTGAGCCACGCAGCCAGCCTACTTTTAGCTAGCTGTAAACATACCTCATAAGATGCCTTTAAACCGGCAGTGTTTGATGGTTGCTGAAATATATTCTTCTGTCTTGTTAGTTTTAGCGTCAAAGCATTAAACACACAACTTCTGGCACTTCCCTGGTATTGATCGTATTTTGATTTATGCAAGCTGGTATAGTGTCTATTCACGTTATACTCTTTCGAAACACCTGAGACTTGAGAACAGACAACACAGTGTGGTTTTCCATTATGTTCAACAAAAAAGTAACTTCCCTGCCACTTTGACTGAAATTGTCGTTTCTCACCTTCAACACGCCGTTTATTAAGTCCCACCATATTAGGTACCGCTCTCGCAACAACGATGACAACAAACTCTCGTCGTACTATATCTCTCGAACAACCTCTCTCGTCAAAAACCACCTCTTCGAACAGCCCTGCGCTCCCTTTTATAGGGAAATCCGCCGCATCACACGAACGATCGCGAGCTTATCGGCAGCCAATCACTGGCAGCCAACCAGTTGTCGCCTGGATGTGGGGCCGCTTCTCGTGCCGTACGTTTTCATGGAAAGACAATTCTGATTATTGGCGTATTTTTCGGGATCTTTAATTTCCCAAATGGCTCCTTGGTAACGTTACTGAATGAAAGTGAAAATTAAAGTAGGCACGCCACGGATTATAACTGTCGAAGAGTGAAGGGCAGTAAGAAGGGCTAGGGCCAACAAAAACGAACGGGAGGGACGCGGGTTGGACCACACTGAATATATAAAGCACAAAGTTTGTCTGTCTGTCTGTTTGTCTGTTATGTACACAAATCTACACCGTTTCACCGATCTGAACCAAAATTTGTATACTTACCCTTTGGAACCCTGCGGGTAACCCTGCCAACTTTAAATTTCGGACAGACCTCGCCATTCCCTGCATTTAGGCCCTTTGGTCCAAATCCACACCGTTTCACCGATCTAAACCAAAATTTGTATACTTACTCTTTGGAACCCTGCGAGTTACACTGGCCACTTAAAATTTCGGACAGACCACCCCATTCCCTGCATTTAGGCCCTTTGGTCCAAATCCACACCGTTTCACCGATCTCAACCAAAATGTGTATACTCACCCTTTGGAACACTGCGACTACCACTGTCTGCTTGAAATTGTGGAGAGGTAACTCCAAATCTACACCGTTTCACCGATCTGAACCAAAATTTGGATACTTAACCTTTGGAACCCTGCGGGTAACCCTATCCAATTGAAATTTCGGACAGACCACGCGATTCCCTGCATTTAGGCCCTTTTTCACAAATCTACCCCGTTTCACCGATCTGAACCAAAATTTGTATACTTACCCTTTGGAACCCTGCGAGTAACACTGTCCACTTAAAATTTTGGACAGACCACCCCATTCCCTGCATTTAGGCCCTTTGGCACAAATCTACACCTTTTCACCGATCTGAACCAAAATTTGGATATTTACCCTTTGGAACCCTGCGAGTAACACTGTCCTCTTAAAATTTCGGACAGACCACCCCATTCCCTGCATTTAGGCCCTTTGGCACAAATCTACACCCTTTCACCGATATGAACCATAATTAGTATACTTACCCTTTGGAACCCTGCGGGTAACCCTGTCCACTTGAAATTTCAGACAGACCACGCCATTCCCTGCATTTAGGCCCTTTTGCACAAATCTACACCGTTTCACCGATCTGAACCCAAATTTGTATACTTACCCTTTGGAACCCTGCGAGTAACACTGTGCACTTGACATTTCAGACAGACCACTCCATTCCCTGCATTTAGGCCCTTTAGTCCAAATTTACACCGTATCACCGATCAGAACCAAATTTCATATTCTTACCCTTTGGTACCCTGCGAGTAACACTGTATGTTTGAAATTGCGGACAGACCACACCATTCCCTGCTATTAGGACCTGTGTCCCAAATCTACAGCGTTTCACCGATCTCAACCAAAATTTGTATATTTATCCTTTGCAATACTGCGACTAATACTGTCTACTTGAAATTGCGGAGAGGCCACTCCATCCCCTGCATTTAGGCCGTTTGGCACAAATCTACACTGTTTCACCGATCTGGCCCAAATTTTATATACATACCCTTTGGAACCCGACAAGTAACACTGCTCACTTCAAATTTCGGACAGACCACACTATTCCCTGCTTTTTGGCCCGTTGGCACAAAACTACACCGTTTCACCAATCTCAACCAGATTTTACATAATTACACTTTGGAACTCGACGGGTAACACTGTCCACTCGAAATTTCGGAAGGACCACTCCATTCCCCGCATTTAGGCCCTTTGTCACAAATCTACATCTTTCACCGATCGAAAACAAAATGTGTATACTTACCCTTTGGAGCCCGGTGAGTAACACTGTCCACTTGAAATTTCGGACAGACCACTCCATTCCCTGCATTTAGGCCCTTTGGCACATATCTAAATCGTTTCACCGATCTGAACCTAAATGTGTATACTTACCCTTTGGAACCCGACGAGTAACACTGTCTACTTAAAACTTTGGACAGACCAATCCATTCCCTGCATTTAGGCCCTTTGGCAAATATCCACCGTGTTTCACCGATCTGAACCAAATTTTACATACTTACCCTTTGGAACCCGACGTGTAACAGTGTCTAAATGAAATTTCCGATAGACCATTCCATTTACTGCATTTAGGCTCTTTGGAAAAAATCTACATTGTTTCATCAATCTCAACCAATCTTTATGTAAGTTACTTACCCTCTGGCACCCGCGAGTAACACTGTCTGCTTGAACTTTCGGACAGAGCACTCCATTCCCTGTATTAATTTAGACCCTTTGGTACTGCGCCAGAATTTATTTAAGGCCTTTAACAAAGAACCAATCTGGATATGAACTAAGACCCAGGAAAAATAAAAGAGTGGATTAAAATCTTTTATTCATTAAAATTCGTGAGATATGGGAAAATCTGTGTGGAAATTAATGAAATACTATGCATCTTATACAATAATGAAAGGCAAGAAAGAAGGAATGATTTAAACATGGATATATATTTATTATATGAAGGGGAGGTCTACATTGTGCGAGACATCACGCCACATGAAGCGAGAGTTACGTCATGAAGGAGGAGAAGGAACGACGGTCGAACTACGGACTGCGAGCGGAGAGGTGGTAGAAGTTACGTCACACCACGAGAGGGGAGGCAGAGTGAGTAACTTGCCGAGCGCAGAGAACCGGACAGAGGAGTTCTTTTCCAATTTGAGATTTCATCGAGTTAAGACCTCGAGAAGAAGCTAGTATTTGTTACAATAGTGCCACGCTTTATGAAAGTTGGAAGAAGACGAGTGCAGTACAGTAGATTGTAACTTGCGGAGCAAGCAACGTTATCACGCAGAACAGCACAGTATATAGCTTTATACACACATCAAAAAAAGTTTTGCATCACCTCGGTTCCAAGAGTTCCGGAACCTTTAAATACAAAGGGAATAGAGATCAACACAAACAACATTTCAGCTCGTTTTATTGCTCATGAGACCCACACATTGCATGTTGTACCATCATACAGCTAGACTTTCAGCATTTGTGGTCCAGATTGCAGTACACACCACTACCTCTAATACCCAGTAGCACGTCCTCTTGCATTGATGCATGCCTGTATTCGCCGTGGCATACTATCCACAAGTTCATCAAGACACTGTTGGTCCAAATTGTCCCACTCCTCAACGACAATTCGGCGTAAATCTCTCAGAGTGGTTGGTGGGTCAAGACGTCCATAAACAGCCCTTTTCAACATATCCCAGGCATGTTCGATAGGGTTCATGTCTGGCGAACATGCTGGCCACTGTAGTCGAGCGATGTCGTTATCTTGAAGGAACGCATTCACAAGATGTGCACGATGAGGTCGAGAATTGTCGTCCATGAAGACAAATGCCTCTCCAATATTCTGCCGATATGGGTGCACTATGGGTCGGAGGATGTCATTCAGGTATCGTAAAGCCGTTTCGGAGCCTTCCATGACCACCAGTGGCGTACGTCGGCCCCACATAATGCCACCCCAAAACATCAGGGAACCACCACCTTGCTGCACTCGCTGGACAGTGTGTCTAAGACGTTCAGCCTGACCAGGGTGCCTCCAAACACGTCTCCGACGATTGTCTGGTTGAAGGCATATGCGACACTCATCGGTGAAGAGAACGTGATGCCAATTCTGTGGGGTCCATTCAGCATGTTGTTGGGCCCATCTGTACCGCGCTGCATGGTGTCGGGGTTGCAAAGCTGGACCTCGCCATGGACGTCGGGAGTGAAGTTGCGCATCATGCAGCCTATTGCGCACAGTTTGAGTTGAAACACGACGTCCTGTGGCTGAACGAAACGCATTATTCAACATGGTGGCATTGCTGTCAGGGTTCCTCCGAGCGGCAATCCGTAAGTAGCGGTCATCCACTACAGTAGTAGCCCTTGGGCGGCCTGAGCGAGGCCTGTCATCGACAGTTCCTGTATCTCTGTACCTCCTCCATGTCCGAACAACATCGCTTTGGTTCACTCTGAGACGCCTGGAAACTTCCCTTGTTGAGAGCCCTTCTTGACACAAAGTAACAATGCGGACGCGATCGAACTGCGGTATTGACCTTCTAGGCATGGTAGAACTACAGACAACATGAGCAGCGTACCTTCGTCCTGGTGGAATGACTGGAACTGATCGGCTGTCGTACCCCCTCCGTCTAATAGGCCCTGCTCATGCATGGTTGTTTACATCTTTGAGCAGTTTTAGTGACATCTATGAACAGTCAAAGGGACTGTATCTTTGATACAATATACACAGTCAACGTCTATATGCCGGAGATCTGGGAACCGAGGTGATGCAAAACTTTTTTTGATGTGTGTATTACAGTGTTTAAATACAAAGCTGTTATACTTCGAATAAAAACATTTCTACAAGGAGAGATTCACTATTATTACGTGTGAATTCATACTGGAACATTATATTAAAAATGCAAGTTATAAATCAGCAACGGGGAAGTCAGAAAAGTATCATCAGTGAAATGAGAATAACCATGTGTTAAGCTACATCATAGGGAAGTGAAAACTACAAAGATGAACAGTTGAATTCCAGAATTCACAATTATGGAAGGCGCAGCAGAACATCCACGTGATGCGCAAAATCACAGAACGAACTACTACTTTTCAACAAGAGTTCTTATACATCTTGAATACTCGCAAACGCTTGTATAAACGACGATTTTCAACCTTGAGAAGAGATGGAAATGCAGAAATGGGGAATCGAAGGAAGAGCCAGACGACTTGCAGTGAACGAGAGAGAGGGAGCGGACGAAGCAGGCTGTTTCACGGCAAGGTCGCTCACCCGAGCATGTCACCGACCTTGTTCCACTGGGAGAAGAGGTCAGCTGGTTCCGACACAACCGGTCTACATAGCTGTGGGCGATGCGCTCTCAAACACGCTTGGTTTGGCAGGCGAGAGAAGGTATTCCCAAGACCAGATTCAACTCAAGGTAGAGAAGAGATTGCTTTATATTACGTAGAATTGTAGTTATGTTCTGTGTTTATCCTAATTGACCAACCGTATAATTTTGTCAGTATAATTAAAATTATGTAGATTTTGAAGTAGTATTTTTCGTATTTTCTTAGGAGTCATTTTTCTTGTTCTTTGAAAATTTCAGTCACTTGGACGAAATTTTGCATAGCGCTGTTATTAACGTTAAAATCATTTCAGAGTAAAATCGTTTAGATTTCTTAATATTTGCGTTAGATTTAAACTAATTAAATCTGTTTTATGAGCAGCGATGGAATGTATAGTGAACTATTTAAAAGGAGTATAATATTGAATAAATTAAAGAAAGTATATTGAACCAAATTTAAGTACCGCATATTTAAAAAGTTATGTCACGAAGTGTCAAATATTTCGACGACTCATGATGTTGATTCGAGTGTCAGAAATTTATTTTCAACTAATTATGAACGAAATTGAATTGTTAAACGACACAAAGTCTGATAAAAAATTAATAAAATGCTTGATAAATGATTAAACTAATGAATATTAGATTCACAGTAATAAGACAGATAGATATGTAGATCTATGCTGTAACTTGATAAATCACATTTTCTAATAACGAAAGTATTACAAGAACTTTTATATACATATGTCTAATGAAAATTTAGAGCAATAAAAAGCCTAGATAAATTTGTTAAACAAATATTTTCACGGAAAGAAGTCACACTTATTTCATTTGTTAAAAATATGAATTCTTACTGATAATTCTTTAAAGGTTGTAATAATGTAAAACTGAATTTAAACACGTGGAAGAAGGGGTTAAGAAAGTTAAATCACAGGGTGATCTAAAAGTAGATGTACAGAAAATTATTGCAGAAGTGAAATTATAAGCACGAGGCGAAGTTGTATAAGGATAGAGAAGAGTGTTAAAGTTTGTAAGAAAATGCATTGAAATGGAAGTTTAGATTTGAAATACCGTGCAAGAAAGGAGATGTAGACGTAAATGAGTTACGTATTTTTACGAAAGGAGGCTGAGGAGTCTCAAGTTTTTCTAGTATTGATCGCAGTGATTGTGAAGTTATTTGAGTGTATTAAAGGAAAGTTCTGTACAGGGTGTTTAAGAAATACTGTGATTGTTGTATAATTTTGGTAGAGAAGTGTGGAATGAAGATCAAATGCCATGCACTTCTAGTATTCACGTTTATCAGAGAATTATTAACAGAGTAAAGAATTTCAGGAATTTTTCAACATTTTATAATCAAATGGGAAAAGACAAAGTCAGAACAGTGCTTAGCTTAAATGTTTGTCACTTATGTTCTATTGATATAGACAATATTTATACTTTCAACCGATAGAGTTGCGGTGTGTGTTTGTTTGTTTGTTGTTACGGAAGTTGAGTGGTGAAGACTCATTTGAAAGATAGACAATTTAATCTTTTCCACAATACAGTGTATTTGTGCGAACCATGAATGAGTGTAAATATGAACATAGCTAATGTTGAATAATTTTTCTTAGATGTGGAACTACGGTTCAGAGATGAAACGGATTTGTATAAAATAGGGTAATGCTTAAAATCACGCCGTTTCACAATTTTCTTAGTACATCAGTGCCACGTGCAATTTATTTTGGAGATTATTTTTATTGCAGTGTCAGGGAGACACCATTTACAGACAGGAAGTCAGTTTTATTTGTACTTTTATTAGCACAATAAACGGCTGGCGCTCCTTAGCGAATCAGTCAATTTTTATCTTAGCTGACACCGTTTTCAGTGTCGTCATCGCCGAAAATAGTACTGCTAGGTATAGATACAGGCGCTCACTATAGATTAACCTTATCACCCCCTCGAGATTGGAGTTTCTCGATTTGCTCTAAATGTAAATGATAGTAGAAATTTGTACCTAGGCTGGTAGTACTATTTTCTTACAAATAATATCTACCCTATGTGTTCCTGAAATTCCCAATTTTTACTTAGCAGACAATGGTAAGTTTGTGAGCTGGGTATTTACATGTCTGCAATCCTTTACAGTGCAGCGGATATAGGTACTGATTGGTGAATTCGGGCGCATATAGATAGTATATTATTTAAATGGCGCCCAACGTGGGGCCCTCGAAAGAGCACTCGAAAGAGATACTCGAGAGAAGCATTTGGAAGCACTCGAGAGTGAGGCCATATTAGTTTAAAAAAATGCCGATCCCAAATTTAATGATTGTTGAGGTGACCACAATATCAGCAGATTAGTGGAGTACATTACAGTTGTGAGGCATATTTCTAGAACCAGCTAACGACAATTGGTCATGTAATATTAAATTAGAAGGTAAATTCATTTTGTTAAACATAACCTACAGCTGAGATTCATGAAGTGGATCAGCTGTAGGTATATGGGCATTCGACTCTCTACATTGGATTATGAGACCTTCTGTGGAACCATGGGTATGCGGTCTTTGAGGTCTCGCCGCATGTGTGCCAACGCCATGTTTCTATATAAGTGTCTGACCAATAGAATCGACTGTGCGCCCCTTTTGTGTTTGATTCCGCTTCATGTTCCAGGCCGCAATACAAGGCAAAGACTCACTTTCCGGATCCAGAAGTGTAGAACTGTAGCCCATGCCAATTCCTGGTTATTGATGGCGTTGCGCTCTCTAAACCATCTTGATAGCGCTATAGATATATTTTACTCGAAGCCTACGGAAATTCCTAGATCATTGTTGAACTCAAGATCGTAGGTGTTTGTTGTATATATAGTGTGTACTAATTGTTATTTTAATTTAAGTGTATAGAGAACTTAGTTTATAAGCTTGAATCAATGTTTGTTTCTAGGTTAGTTAAATAGTTGCTTTTAAGTAAATTTAATGTTTATTATGTTTTATTATATCATCTGTAATTGGGTGCCTATCCTGTTGATGGTAAATAAATCTATCTATCTATCTATCTATCTATCTATCTATCTATCTATCTGTTAAATCAGATGATAGAATGTGATGATGTCGGTTCAGTAAAATGGGACAATAAAATATACGAGATAACTCGCGATTTAAATAGACTTAAGTAGTATTAAGATGTTCAATATGTTCCATCACTAGTATAAAATGTATACGTTGGTCAATCTGGATATTCACTTGTAATTTTTGTAGTTGATACTTCCCTTATTCTCAAGAAAGAAGAAATTATGTCAGCGAACGACATGACGTTCATTAGAACGATGCTAGAAACAATGAAGGAAGGTCAAAGTACATTGACCAAAGACCTTGAAGCCCTCCACCAATTAACACACAATAACACTAAACAGATGAAAGCCGAGATTCAGAAATCAGCAGCTACTGTGAAATCGGAAGTCAAGGCAGAGTTGTCGGTTGCTCAAACACTTACTAAGGCTAGTATAACATTAGCATAGGAAGAAGCCAAGTTAGCTTTAGAAAAGGCCAGAAAGGAAGATAGACTAGCTAGAGAAAAAGAAAGGGAGGAAATCAGGTTAGCTCAAGAGAAGGCACAGGAGGAGATTAGGCTAACATTATAAAGAGCACGAGAGGAAGATAGGAAAATAGAAGAAGAGGCTAATAGGATAAGAGCAGAGATAAGATTAGCTCAAGAAAAAGCTCGCGAGGAGGACAGATTAAGTCAGGAGCAGGTCAGATTAGAAGATAGAAAAATCCAAGCCGAAATAAGAAAAGCGCAGGAAGAAGCTAGGAAAATTCATGAGGAGGTTAGGAAAAATCAGGAAAAAGCGCAGGAAGAAACTAGGAAAATTCATGAGGAGGTTAGGAAAAATCAGGAAAAAGCGCAGGAAGAAGCCAGGAAAATTCATGATGAGGCCAAGAAAAATCAGGAAAAGGCTCAGAAAATTTTAGAAAAGGCAGGAAATGCACAGGAAGAATTAAAAACTTCATTTGACCAAGTCAATCAGGACATTAATCTTACTAAGACAGAAGTAGGAAATTTAAGATCCGACATGGTAGGCCAAGTGTTAGAAGTAAAATTAGCTAACAGTAATCACATGATAGAGCTAGAAAAGAAATTACAGGCTAGTATTAGCTCCATTAAGGAAGAAAACACTACACATCATGTAAACATTTCAGGTGCCCAGAACAGACTCAAGGAGCAACTTGACAGTCTAAATGACACTGTTGGTGAATTACAGGTCAAGTTGGAAGGTCAAAGTAAACTGATTGAAGAGGGTATTAATGTGGATATAAATGCTTCTATTGTAAAGGCAGTTACGGACATGAAGGAGGAGGTCGTAACAGTCACAACTAAAATTGTATCTGAAATCCATCACAAATTATCTAATGACATTAAAGCCATAGAATTATGTTCAAACATAAATGTTAGTAAAGTACGTGAAGATCTATCCAAGCGGATAGATACATTGCAAATCAATAACGTAGCCACGCTGACAGATATTGTAAATAAAACAGATTTAAGTAACTCAGACGAATTTGACAAGGTTAAACGCACGGTCGATGAGATAAACATAGAACTGGCGAAAATTCAATCGAGGCAGGAAAAGGAAACCAGTGACTTGGAACAGCAATTAAGGTCACTCACGATTGGGGATGCTACATTTTCATCTACGTTAAGAGCTGAAGTCAGGGAGGACATCAGGAAGGACTTAACTAGATTTTTTCAAGCAAGAGATGAGAAATTGAAAGAAGAAATAAGGAAATTAGAGGCTAGGACAGACAAGATAGAAGAGGATAAGGAAAGCGTGGTTAGTCAACAGCAGATTCCGAAATCCAATTTTAACTTCAGTCGAGAGCCATTTCAAACAGAAATAGGGGAACTTGGAGGAGACTTTGAACCTTACCAAAGTAGGTCAAATGCCAACGTTATCGTGATTAAGAATAATGACGAAAAGCCTAATAAATTCAGCGGAGTAGGAAATATCACTGCTGTGGAATTTCTTAGAGACATGAGATCGTATTTAGAGGACAATAGAATACCTCGTGAAAGACATATGAGGGTAGTTGAGAAATACTTGGACTCAGAAGCATTAGTTTGGCACAGAGCTTTCAGGTATACTCATCAGACATTTGAAGAATTCGCTATTGCTCTACAAAAGCGATTTTGGAGCAAGGAACTTCAACAAGACATACGAGCCGAAATTTACTCGAAAAAGTATGCTTATTCTAGTCCGACGAAGTACGCAAATTTCTTTACGAAACAATTAGCTCGCTTGCAGTATTTGCAACCTCCATTGGCGGAAGAAGACTTAGTTCATGCTATTTCATGCCAGTTATCAACGGAAGTTAGAAGGCACCTCATTTCGGCAAATGTAAAAACATTAGAGGGGATGGCAGAAATTTTGAGGAGACTGGATCACACGTCTAATGTGTCCAACAACTCAACTGTAAGCCAGAACCAGAGAGGAAGAAATCAGGAACAGAGAGAGATTCACACCATCCACATCGACCAAACGCAGCAGACGGAAGAGAATAAAAATGGAGTAGGTCCAACTAGATCAAGAATGTATGGACAGAATCGTTTTCAACCAGGTTATCAGAGACCTAGAGAAGGAAGACCATACCGAAATCAAAGATGGGATGAAAATCAAAGATGGAGAAATAGCTACCACAACAGAAACAATGATTATCGCAGAGAGGGATATTGCAATAGAAATAACCCAACGAATAATTATGGATATCGAGGATATCAAAACTGGAAGAACACGAACAACTATTCGAGACAGCAACAACAGCAAAGTCAACAAAATCAAGGATGGAGAAGCAACAATAATGTGAGGAGGTATTATCATTATAGAGAAAGAGAAAGTCAAGAATACCAAAGAAACCTTAGAGAGAGGGAAGAAAGAAACGCAAGAAACCAGAATCAGGGACAGCGTAACCAAAATCAGGAATCTCAGCCCGGAACAAGCAGAGATCGGAGTAATGAAGACCCAGGAGGGGTACAAAAAACCTTCAAATTACAAAAAGTAAAGGAGGATGAGGACAGCACCGTAACCAGACATGTAATCGAGATCAACGAGTTATATCAAGCCATGAACGAAGATCTCCTGTATGAAATAGAAGAGCCAAAAACAGGAAGAGTAGCGAGGTTACCAATTATAGAAATCGTATCAGAAGGTGAATGCCTGAGAACACTGCTAGATACGGGAGCGACAGCATCAATGTTGTCAGAGAACTGTTTTCACAGATTGAAGAATGGAAATTCACTTACAGCAGTGCCCGTTTCAACTATTAAAGTCAGGGGTCTATTCAATGATAAGACCATGAAATGTAAAGTCCAAGCATTAATGGAATTCTCCATAAATGAATACAAATATGAGCAGATATTCATAGTCTTGAAACAGATAAATTTCGATGCTATTCTAGGTATTGATTTTATAACGTTGACAGGAGCCGTGATTGACTTACGTAACGGAGTCATAAGATTTAATGAAGGCCAATATCAACCAGAGGACACAAAGAGGGAGGAGAATGAGTGTAGTCTGATTGACGAAACTACAGAAGAAAATCTTGTAAAAATAGTCATGGAAGTTGAAGCAGAAGGGATACCTCACTATGGCAGAAAAATTGAGAACTTTGAAGAGCAGAGAGAGAAATTAGAAGAATTGGTCACGACTTTTGCAGATGTATTTGATGATAAACCAGGCATTATCAGAGGATATAAATATCAGATTAAGCTCGCAGATGACACACCTTTTCAGAAGAAATTGTATCCAATACCGGAGAAATATCAATCAGAAGTGACAGAGCTAATAAATGGCATGGAAAAAGACGGTATTATAAGAAAGCAAGCCACTCCTTATTTAAACCCACTCACAGTCGTGAAGAAAGCAGATGGAAGTCTTAGACTATGTTTAGATGCCAGGGGCATAATTACTCTTCTGCTGAAAGAATTCGACAGGCCACCAAAAATCAGGGAACTACTGAGGAGATTCAAGAATAAAACCTGTTTCTCAGTGATTGATTTAACTGCAGCATTTCATCAAATAGAGCTTACAGAAGACAGCAAATGTTATACAGGGTTCATGTTCAACCAAACCTGTTATGTATATCAGAGAGTACCATATGGATTGGTAAATTAAGTCCAGCACTCATCAGAGCCTTGGATGATAAGTTGAGTGATGAAGTAAAATAATTTGCCATTTGCTACGTGGACGATATTATCATATCTTCAGAAACGCCAGAGCAACATTTCATGCATTTGAAGAAGTTATTTGAAAACCTCAGAAGTGCAAACATCAAGGTGAAATTGAATAAATGCCATTTCTTTCAAGAAAAGATCAACTTTCTTGGACATACTATAGACAGATTCGGTTACCACCCGAATGAAGACAAGATAGAAGCAATATTGAAGTTTCCCAAACCCAAGAGGATCAAAGACATCCGAGCTTTTGCGGGTCTTTGCCAGTTTTTCAGTAGTCATTGTCCACGTTATTCAGAGATCATGGCACCACTACATGAGCTTCTAAAGAAAAACAATAGATGGAAGTGGGATGCAGCTGCCGAGAATGCCTTTATTCAAGCAAAGGAAATGCTCAGAAACAACATCAAATTAGAGTACCCAGATTTCGAAAGAACATTCATAGTAGAAACGGACGCTTCATGAATTGGTTTTAGTGCAGTCTTATATCAGAAGGATCAAGATGGCAACCATCACTATATTTCATTCAGCAGTAGGAAGTTACGCACGCACGAGTTGAATTATTTCACGACGGAGCTTGAAGCTTTAGCCGTCATAAATGCTCTACAAAACTGGAAGAAATTATTGCTGGGACACAAGATTATAATCAGAACGGATCACAAAGCACTGGAATTCAGGTTAAAGTCCGACTTGTCAAGCGATCGGATGACCAGATGGACCATGTTTTTTCAACAATTTGATGCCACGATAGTTCATGTTCCTGGTAAAGACAACCTACTAGCAGATATTCTTTCCAGACATCCGACTCCTGAAAGGAATGTGAGAATTAACGTTATCCAGACGGATGCAGAAGATCAGGAAACGTTGGATAAACTAAGAAGAATTCCTCTGTTTCAAAATAAGCATGCACCATTTAGGAACATTTATAGATTCTTGTCAGGGAGAATGACAAGGAGGCACGCCTCATATTTCGAAACTAGAAGGAAAGCTAGACATTACATTCTCGTGGGAGAAACTGTATGTAAATACATCGATGCTAGACACACGAAGGTGCGAGTTGCTATTCCACCAGAACTTATTGTGCTACTAATTTGGTTAGTACACAAAAGTATAGGTCACGGAGGAGTTGACAACACATACTATACCATGTTAGAAAAGTTCTATTGGATTAACATGAGAGAGTCCATAACCATAGTAGTCAGATCTTGTGAACTGTGTCAGAAAAACAAATACAATTCTGAACTATTGAAGGAACGACCTAAAGCAATTATTCCTACGAAACCACTGGAATTGTTTAGTCAGGACATTTTTGGACCTGCACCTAAAGGAGACAGAGGAAACCAATATGTGTTAGTCACAATGGATGTGTTTTCCAAAGTTGTAATGCTTAATCCAATTCAGAAAGCCACAACGAAAACTGTTTTATATCACTTGGAGAGAAACATTATTCCAAAGTTGGGAAAAACCAGAAAGAATTCTAACGGACCATGGAACGCAATTTACCTCTGCAGAATTTCAGGGAGCGATGGATAGGTTGGATATTGTTCACCTATTTTCATCAGTTCGCAGCCCAGAGACAAATCCTATTGAAAGAACAATGCTTGAATTTTCAAAGTACATTCGCTTATATAGTGCAGATAATCATGCAAATTGGGTGAAGACAGTGTCTGTGATATTCCCAGAAAACTAACTACGCTCTGATATACCTATGAAGGAATGACAAACCCCTAAACACTGCACCAGCAGCTGAATTGATAAAGTATGATTATTCATACCAAGGATAAATCAGTCATAGCATTCATGATTGAGATTTTGCTAAGTGTAGTCTTTACAACTAGAATATTCGTGGGCGAAGCCGCGACGGGTAATGCTAGTTAATAATTAATGGAATAAAAGAAATATGTAATTAAATCACGACATAAATACATAAATAAATAAACTAAGGAGCATGTTTCATACCATAGAATTAGGTTGGTCTTACGCCAGTTTTATAAACTTTACCCTTGGTTCTTATGGATATTTTCGGTTCACATGAAACTCCTGTTATTCACGCCATTTGTTCCACCCAGACTTGGCCCTATGGATTATATCGACGATTATCGTGCCGTCTTCAGCAATGACAGAACCTAGATATTTTTGAATTTCAGTAATGTGGAAAAACAAGATGAAATTGTATCACTACACCGTTGTTGTTTCATTTGCGGGGCTTCGACTTCGTGATCATTTAACTCCATGTATTTGGGTGAGTGTGAAAATTTGTCTGATATCCTGTGTTATTGTTATGGCTGTATTAGTGTGTGTGTGGAGTTTGGGGAGCCAATTGATGGGTCAGTTACCATCGATGACGTTGAACTCAATAAAACGTCTGAGTACAAATATCTGGGGACATTGATCCGCTCGGATGGTTTAACGTTCCCAGACGCCCGAAATGGAATCAACGCTGCTTGGATGAAGTGGCGCCAAGTCACTGGAGTCCTTTCGATCGGAAGGTGCAATTGTCCTTGAAATCCAAGATATACAAAACCATCGTTTGACCGGTGACACTTTATGGAACTGAATGTTTGCCAGTCACGAAGAGACATGAACATGAGCTGCATTTGATGGAAATGAAGATGATTCGCTGGCCGCAAGGACTCACTAGAGTACATCAGAAATGAGGATGTTCGGGCAACATTTGGTGTAGCTCAAATCTATACCAATATATTAAAATGAGATGGTGTGTGTCTGTGTATTACTCAATCACGCAAGAACCACTAGTCCGATTTATATGAAATTTTACATAGAAGTAGCTGATTTACCTGGTTAGCACATAGACTGCTTTCGATTTCGATACTTAGCACTATTTAAAAATGGCGACCATTTTAGTGACGTCATTACACCGTTTGGCTTCAAACTTTCATATTTCCATTTCAAATAAAAAGAGAACGCTAAGAAATAGAACACTTTTGATGGCATATACGGGGTTTAAAATTTAAGTTTCTATCCGAAAAGCCCTTATCACTTTTCGTGTATCTCCAACGGTTGTGATGGTCCCAATTTGTGACCAGAATGAAATAATTTTATATATTTTATTATTATTATTATTATTATTATTATTATTATTATCAATATTTTTTAAGTTTACATTTTACCTTTTATTAGTTATTATGTTAACTAATATGTTTATATCTATTATTATGCGGTAATGTAGAATATTATGGCAATTGAAAGGATTTGGAGCAATACACATTATATTTGAAATAAGTTAGACGCTTGACTGAATATTATTTCTGAAGAAAATACGAACAAGAGAAGAAGAGGGTGATCACGGAAGGCCGGCTTATCCACGGCATCTTGGAAATGACATAAATAGACACTTGTGTCTTTCACATCAAGTATTCTACCAGTATACAAATCATACTAAGAAGGGATTCTATGAAGACTTGCCACTAACAATGCTGGGCCGATGAATGAGTCCTTTGCAACTTTATACAAAAGGTGGGCTGGACCTCCCGAGAAATGCTACAAAGAAGTATTGTCATTATTGATATGTGAAAGGCGGGCTAATATTGCCTAGCGACTTCAGAAGAGGGGATAGACACGTGCCTTACCTGGGAACGTTATATATATGACGGCCGCCCAAATGGATTATTATTATTGAATTGCTGGAGGAGAGGGAATGGTGCTGTGTGGAGCAGAAGAGTGGAACTTGTAGCGAGATGGAGTCTGTAACGCAGTGCTAAATTGTTACGTGCAAGAGCCCGTCCCAACGTTTTCAAACATGTATCTACCCTTGGATGTGACTTCATGACTTTTTGAAACGACCGCCTGGTCGCTTGGTTCCGTTTGTGAACATGAGATGGCAGCTGCTGTCGGATTTCGGGGTTTATTCACGTGGTTCCTTCTTCTCCACTAGAGTGTGTTGGTTGTGCCTTATAAAACTAATCCTATTCCAGTCATGTTTGAAGGCTATTTATTATATTCTACGTCATGAAACAAAGGACTGTGTATGCTTGATGCCGCCAAATTAATTGCTTAATAATGACATTGTTGCTTGATGTGTCAAGCTGTGATTGGACAATTAAATTAACATGTATGCAATGCTGTTTTTGACGCGGGATTCTCCGCCATCTTGTGGAGTTCATTGTCTGTCGTCTAAGAAGCAACTGGCCAGCTGGTGTGACAGAGTATCTCTTCGTGGGCTGGGGGGGGGGCCTTGGCCCCCCGCTTATACAAAATATGAATACCAATTCTACTAAGAAATTGCCTGTGCTCTTCAGGCTATTATTTCATCGTTTCGCAGTGAAGAAGTACGAAATGAAAAACGCATCTCGATACAGACCAGTGCTTGTGATACCAAAACGAAGCATGTGCTGGGTAGGCCATTTTCAGGCAATATAGTGCCGTATTACGTTATTCGGTTTGTGTGTGAATTATTTTATTTGTATTGTGTCTCCACTGTGAAGTTTTAAGGTACGTTTTTTATTTATTTTATTTTGGGAGCTCCAATATGGGCCTTGTATAAATGTTTGATCTTGTGTTTTGTTTCGCCTGGTAGGCCTAAAAGTTTGTTATGTTTTAATAATGTTTCCATATATATATTAATTTTTTTTTCTTCGTACCTTCTGGAGACACATTTCTAAGTTTATTTTACGTTTTAAATTATTATTTATATTCTTTTGGCAATCTTGGGATTGGCATATTATTAATCTGTTTTACGATCCGATGCTCCACACTCATGTTAATAGTATTTAGATGTAATTGTTTTCCTCATTTCATTTCTTTCCGGTGATTTTAAAATTAATTTAATGCTAATTCTTTGCCGTAATTTCGATTTGACATGCGGTCTCCTGTTTTTGTGGCCATGTTTGTTTTTGTTTTGCAGAAATGCATTCTGGTCTCGAGGTCAGTCTCTTGGCGCCGTCCGCGAAACTCTAACGTGTTGTGGTGTTAACTTAATATGTTTTTTATTTAATCTTGTTGGTTTAACCTTGTATTTTTGGTGAATGTTCTTGTGTTTTTCTTAGTCACGAATATCGGGAATTTCTTAATTGATCACATTTTATTTTATTAATTTAATTTTAAGTTTTTTGTTTTATGACGTGGCATGGATCCCTGCATGTCCGGTCGGTATTGCGTCCTACTAAATTATCAAGCCCGTTCTCATTTAATTATGCCTGTAATTTCCTTTTTTTTCTTTGGGCTTTAACATTTTAATTTTAATTTAATTCTTTTCTTTTTGTTGGCTTTGCAAGCAAGCATGTTAAGCGGTCTCTTGCCTATTTTTGTAATTTAATGCTGGCTGATGCATGTTCTGTTTTCTGGTGGAGGTGCTCTTTTAACTTTAAACATTAAAAGTAGGGGAGTAGTGCCGATTCCAAGCCACTCTAGAACCCTCCTCTTACCACTACTAAGCCTCAGCCATGTTAAATATATCTCGAACGCGTGGTCCGATTTTGACAAATGAGGTGTCTTTGGACTCGGGCTGACGTCCTCTTTGCTATGGACCATGTATTATATTTTTCAAATTTTTTTTAAAATTTTTCGTTTTCGAAAATAGGCTATAGCTTGAAAACCAAACAGGATAGAACGTTGTGCCATGGCTCAAACGAATGGTCTTTATGACCTTTATTTTTTGTAATAAAACTTTTTTATTTTTTATGTTTTTTTGAAAACACTCGAATTTTGAAAATCCTATATTTTGGAAACTAGGAACTCTACAAAAAAAATTGTTTAACGTAAATCAATGGTCCCTACCCCCTCTACCCCCAAAATAAATTTCAAGTCTCTAGAGAAAAAAATTGTGTTTTGTAAGTAGTGGGATGAGGGGAAAGCTGCTCCACTTAGGAAGTTGTGAGACCCTGCGACCTTGGAATGGAAGGAGCCATGCTAGGAGGGCGTGCTTGGATTCGTTTTTTTCGTCTCGTCGTGCTCTTTACGGGAATGTACGTGTCGAAAAGGTGAAATGCTGGAAACACAGGTTTTGGGGGGGGGGGAAACGTGATTTTAAACTTTTTGCTATATTTCGCGAACCAAGTATGCTAGAGGCATGTACGACGGGTCCAAGGACTCGGGGTGACGTCCTCTTTGCTATGGACCACTCGTTATATTTTTAAAAAAATTGGGAAACGCGATTTTGGGGTAAACATGTGTTTTTTGTAATTTTTGCCGATATCTCACGAACCAATAACGCTAGAGGCATGTACGACGGGTCCAAGGACTTTGAGTGACGTCCTCTTTGCTATGGACCACACGTTATATTTTTTTAAAAAAATTGGAAACGCGATTTTGGGGTAAACACGTGTTTTTTGTGATTTTTGCCGATATCTCACGAACCAATAACGCTAGAGACGTGTACGAGGTGTCCTAGGACTCAGGCTAACGCCCCTTTTCAAATGTGGTAGATATATTTTTCAAAAAAAATAATTCACATGGGTCTAACGCCATACATGATGAAATAACGTTTTCTTTTTCTTTACCTGTTTATAATGTTGATGAAGCGTGGTGGTTGGGAGAGACGATATGGCTGTGTGTGTGTGTGTGTGTGTGTGTGTGTGTTTCAACGAACCCGTCGCTGACCATGGTGGCTGTGTTCAATAAATCAATCGCTATTTCGGCGGGTCGGTGTATGACAGAGCGAGCGTGCGTTTTTCTGATATTTTACCTTTAACGTGTAAACGGTAATGAGAGCTTGGTTCTATGTTGGTCAAAGCGAGTACAGAAAACAAACTTACAGGAGGTGAAGGTCATTTGAGCTTATTGGAAGGCATTGATCTGACTTGACAACAAGTGCAATGGAAAAAATGACCAAGACGCTTGAAGGTGAAATAATCTGACCATCGTGGTGGCAGGGGAGTGTGAAAGGCATGCACACACATTTGTGAAACCACATGTAGGCTAAACCAGTGACATCCTGTCTTGCTTCGTACGTGACAAAATGCAAGTTCAGGTGAAATTTGATCTACCGCAGGTGTTCACCTGGGACGTTAGCTGTCCACGTGCGCGATAACTGTTAACAAGTCACATCCTGTTTTGCTTCGTACGTGACAAAATGCAAGTTGACGTGAAATTTGATCTGCCTCAGGTGTTCACCTTGGACGTTAGCTGTCCACGTGCACGATAAGAGATTGTTCAAAGCGTGGGAAAAAAAGATTATACATGCAACGTAGCATATATATAGACATGTCGTTATCATTTCCACACTCACTTAGGTGACTACCTTTGAACACACTGCGTTGCAAGAAACCCCTGGTCTTGTTTATCAGTTTTGGTGTTGGTGGAAAATACTTAACCTTGTTGTGGGGTAGGTATATATTTATTTATATATTTATTGATTTTTATATAAATACATGCAATTATTTATTGATTAGGTAATTAATGATTTTATTTATTTATTTGTTTGCAGATAACGTGTATAGCCTACCTGTCGTGTGTCTGTGGGAAATATATTAAAGAAAGAGAAAGACAGAAAAGAAAACCATTTCCATACTAGCCCACGAGACGGGAATATAGCAAAGCATTACACGTCAAAGTGAGATTTGTTTTTTATATATATAACCTGTTTGATTTTGTTTTTGTTTATGAAAGGCATAAACTATATGGAATGGATATACTTATGGTGGTTTATTTTATTTCTTTTTAGATATTTGGAGAGAAAAAAAGGGTTCACTGCTATAGCAAATACAGTTGAAAACCAAGTGGCTTTAGAGTGGAACCCTTGTCAAGCAGTCTACAGCTGAAAACTCAGGTGAGAGTGTTCTTTCAAAATAATGTCTTTTACTGCTGAGAATACGTTAACTTGGGAACCCATAAACAGTTGTTTCAAATCGCGTGTGTGCTCTGGCCGCGTGGTCAATGTTAGAAAAAGTTTGATTCCCAAAGAATTTTTACAATCTTGTTTTGAAATTTTTAAAATTGAAATTTGTACAGCACAAAGGTTGCATACGGCTTTAAAAGTGAATACAGAACTGGTGTGCGATTTCATATATAAAAAGAAGGACGTGGAGCATAAAGAGACATTTTATATTTGCAGTAAAATGCAAGAGCTATTCATAGCCCATAATTTGGAACAGTGGTATAAAACCCACGTGGTGAATCCCTTGCTATCAAAATTTGATAAACTGCAACAAGGACCGAGTGGCCTTGCCTTAGACAAAATTCATCATTTACAAATCAACATTTGTCAATTCAACCCGCTGAATGCTGGGTCTAGCTATATTAAAACACCACCAGCCATAGCTTCGAAAAATGCTGTGGTCAATATAAAGAATCGTGACAATGATTGCTTTCTGTGGTCTGTGGCTGCGTATTTGCAGCCAGTACAACAGCATTGTTACAGACCGGGAAAGTACAAGGCCAAGTTTGAAGAATTGAAACAAACGTTAAATTTAACTCGAGTATCGTTCCCTATGGACTTAACCGAGATCCATAGGTTTGAACAAGACAACCAGGACTTTTCGTTCATGGTGTATGGCTTTGATGGTAATGTGATTGTGGGTCCTCTTTATGCTACAAAAGAACCGAAACGACACCACATTCATCTTTTATATTTATCTGTAGGAGAGGTGAATCACTATTGCCTGATTAAAAGCTTAAGTAGATTGTTAAGCAGTCAAACGTCTAAGCATGGACATAAAACACATATTTGTGAACGTTGCTTGCAATATTTTACAACCCCCACGCTTTTGGAACGTCATAGGGTAGATTGTGTTTCTCAGGAAGCGGTGAGACTGATATTGCCACAAGGGGACAAGACTGTGTTAAAGTTTAAGGACATTCATAAGCGTGACACTGTCCCCTATGTGGTATATGCAGATTTCGAAGCTCTCACTACACCCATGGCGGGATGTGAACCAGATCCCTCCATCAGCTCAACCACACCCATTCAAAAACATGAACCCTTTGCCATAGGATTTAATGTGGTGTGTGCCTATGACCACACGCAATCCGTTTACAAATACCGCGAGGGGCCAGATTGTGCCAAATGGTTCTTGGATGAACTTGTCAAGTTGGCCGACCATGTACAGGAATTACTGGACCACCCAGTACCCATGAGCCTATCTCCAGAACAGCGGCAGCAGTATGTGCATGCCACGACATGCCATATTTGCGAAAAGCCTATTTTAAATAGAGAGGAAAAAGTCAGAGACCAATCGCACTTTACGGGGAAGTTTCGGGGAGCTGCGCACAGCAAATGCAACTTGAACTTTCCAGCTCCTCGTTTCATCAGTGTCTTTTTCCACAATCTGGCAAATTATGACATTCAGTTTTTGATTCGTGAATTGGGCCATGTCAACAAGGGCTCGTTTACCATTATTCCCCAAAACCATGAGCGTTTTACGGCCCTGACATGGTGGTTGGGCGACTTTAGCATTCGATTTTTGGATTCCTTTAAGTTTATGGCATCCTCGCTAGACAGCCTTGTGAATGGCTTGAATGAGGAGGAATTAAAAAATACTAGAATGCATTTTAATGATCCTGAGCAATTTCAGTTGTGCATTCGGAAAGGTATATTCCCGTATGATTTCTGCAACAGCTGGGACGTGTTAAAGCAAAGAAAACTCCCACCACAAGAGAAATTTTACTCCAAACTAACACGCAGTACCGTTTCCGATGAAGACTATGCACATGCATGTCAAGTTTGGCGAGTGTTTGGCATGAACACGCTAAGTGAATATGCATTGCATTACCTAAAACTGGATGTATTGCTGCTCACTGATGTGTTTGAAAAATTCCGTAACTTGTGTCAACACATTTACGGTCTTGACCCGGCTCACTATTACACAAGTCCTGGACTCTCGTTTGATGCCACTTTGAAATACACTCAAGTGGAATTGGATTTACTCACTGACGTAGACATGGTTCTATTTTTTGAAAAGGGCATTCGTGGCGGCTTTGTGTCAGTTAACCAACGCCATGCCGAAGCGAACAATGTCTACATGCCTGATTATTCACCAGACAAACCAGAATCGTACTTAATGTACTATGACGTGAATAATTTGTACGGTTACGCCATGAGTCAGCCTTTGCCCTATGGAAAGTTTGCTTGGCTGACAGACAAACAAGTGTCAGAATTTGATCTGAACATGGCTAGCCAAGAAACAGGCCGTGGATATGTGCTAGAAGTGGATATTGAATATCCCTCATCCTTGTATGATGAACATGCCGATTTCCCATTCTGCCTTGAGCAAATGGTTCCCCCTGACAGTAAAGTGAAAATTGAAAAACTCATGGGCACACTTTACAACAAAAATCGGTATGTGGTACATATCCAAATGTTGGTGCAATGCCTCGCCCAAGGCTTGGTGTTAAAGAAAATCCACAGGGGTATTTCTTTTGCTCAAAAAGCATGGCTTGAGCCATACATGCGACTCAACACAGAGCACCGACAAATGGCAACACAGCAGTTTGAAATTAATTTTTTTAAATTAATGAACAACTGCATCTATGGCAAGTCTATGGAGAATGTCCGCAAATACCGTGACATTAAATTAGTGAATGTCTGGGAGGGGCGGTGGGGTGCCCGGCGGTACATTGCCAAGCCAAATTTCAAATCGATCAAAATTATCGATGAGGATTTGGCTACTATTGAAATGAGTAAGACCAGCGTGACCATGGATAAGCCCATTTACTTGGGTCAAGTCATTTTAGACTTTTCTAAATCGGTCATGTATCGATTCCACTATGAGTTTGCGAAACGCCATTTTGAGGACGTCTCTCTTTTGTATATGGATACGGACTCATTCATTTACCACATTCGCCACTGCAACCCCTATGACGTCATGAGGCAACATAGCGACTGGTTCGACACCTCTTGCTATAGCGCTGACAACGTGTTTCAGCTGCCCATAAAAAGAAGAAGGAAATGGGCGTTTTAAAAGATGAATGCGGTGATTCCATTATGACGGAATTCGTAGGTTTGGCTTCGAAAATGTATGCTTACCGCACACTCGATTGTAAGGAAGCCAAAAGAGCAAAAGGTGTAGGTAGAGCAGTGGTAAAATCGCTACGTGTAGACGATTACCTAGCGGTTTTACGCACTGGCAATGCTATGTCTCATACACAGTGCAGGATACAATCCAGCAACCATCATTTGTATCTTGTGGAACAGAGAAAACGCACCCTCGCCTCCATGGATAACAAGCGTGTGAGGGCTGATGACCTGCTCACTAGCCTGCCCTGGGGTTATGGTCGCAACGAGGAGGAGGTGTGATTTCACTGTATAATCGTTTATGGGACATAGCTTTATGTAACTTTTAGATTTAGAATTTTGTAAATATTGGTTTCTGTCATTGTAAATAGTAGATTTTGTAAATAGTGACAACCCACTGGGACCTTTTGCTCTTTAAAAAGTTCTATGCAAACTTATTTTTTTAAATTTTTTTGATTGGTAAATAGTTTGATTCTTTTAACGCTGTACAAAGTTGTGTTTTTTTGTAAATATGAAATAAGTAAGATTTTTAGTAACTTTTTTTTCTTTTTTTTGAAATGGTAAAATGGTAAACTAAAAAAGTTCTTTTGGAATGAGTGAGCATGTCGAGAATGTGCTTTTGGGAATAAATAAAGTGGTTGTGTTTGTTCCCAAAGACAGGTGTGAATGTATGAGTGGAGAGAGAAAACTGGTGTGTATGATTGACCAGAGCAAACACGATGAGGTAGGGTGGGTGAGTGGGGAGGGGGTAAATGGTCACTTATATACTCATTTTGTTTTCAATAGTTTTGTTTTTTCATTGAAATGTGGCAGACAATAGACATTATTTTTGTAAAAACAGTCTTACCTGCAGTAGTCGTAGACCTCGACGTTTCTCCAAACACGCATCAGCACATTGCAGTATTATCAAGGTCAAGCACTCGCATCAACATCATTGTCAAATCTCAACTTTCGACATACACTAAATGGAAAAATGTGAAAACAGCAAAATGGAAAATCCATGTTTCCATATCACCAAAAACGCAAAACTTAAAACGGACATTTAAAAAAAATGGAAATGGCCATATGTGAAATATGAAAATTCAAAAACTTCAAACGGTCATTGTTTAAAAAGTGTCATCAGCAAAATGGAAAAATCCATATCATCAAAACGAACGTTTTCAAAAACTGTAAATTGCAAATTAGCAAAATGGCAATGTGTGAAATATGTAAAATGAGAAATCAGCCATCAACATCATGGTTTTTTATAAATAATAAAAACACAAAACATCGTGCTCTGTCAAACCTTTGTTTTTATTTCATAGTCATAGTGAATTGACAAAAGAAAAATAGAATACAAACACATCCCAATTCCTCACTCCTCAATGTTTATGTCCATGCATCATCAACTTTCCTTTCATAGCACTCATGACAATCAGGGCTGCCATTCTTTCACCCACTGAGGCATCATTGGATGTGAAACGTTGTTTAGCTTTCTTTAATAACAATTTATCTGCCACATGTCTTAAACCAGGATGACTATGGCGATAAGAAAGGTCATGTTCCTTGCATGCTTGATCCAAAAGATTAATGGGTACATCACCACGTTGTAAACGTTTTTCGAGACGAGTTCCAGGGCCACAAAAACGATAACCTGGAAGATGGATTTCGAAAGGTAAGTATTGAATCACTTTGTCAATGACGCCATTGCCAGTACAGGTCTGGCATATCCTTTTCCATCGATGGTAAAAAGGTTTGGTCTTCCTCCTCCTCTGTGGACGATGTTTGTGTTTGTTGTTGTTGTTGCTTTTTCTCGCCATGACACCCGTGGAATGATTCAACAAAGTCTTTACACGGACTTTTATGACCGTGATACAGTTTCACTAGCTGGCAAGTCGCACACTGACGCATAGACGGTATTTTTGCCATGGCCACTTGCTTATGGTGATCGTATTCCGTACAGGGTTGCAATTCACTCAACACAGGATCTTGAGTCCATGATTTTGGTACATGTTGCCAGATTTCTTTGACCGCGTTGGCGGCCACATAATAAATGAACGACTTGGGCAGCGCCAAGAGTTCCTCTTTGGTAAAACTGACTAGTTTCTTTTTGCACACAGAGAACTTGCCGATGGCTTTGTCCGTAGCATTGCCTTTCTCCATGGTATCACGTGCTGTAGATGTTTACACGTCGCTTGTAGAAATCTCACTGGCGTCATTCACAGGTAAATCATGAGTTATAATTTTGTTCAACAACTCCCAGCAGGCATGGGTGGTTAACCAATGAAAGAGATGCCACGCATGTGATAGGGCTGTATGGGTAATGTTGCCACAGGAACAAGTATCCATGAGCGTTTGCAGGGAGGGGCAGCCCAACTCCATGAGGTCGATACATTGGCAGTAAGACGCCAAAAATGGTTGCAACCATTGACGTTTTTCATTACCTTTCACAAATACCACATTGGCCGAGGACAAGTGTGCTTTCATGACCACGTCCAAATATTTATAGGAAATGGTTCCCTGATTCCAGTCTAGTTGCCTATGATTTTCAATCCACTGGGTTTGTTTACGGTCTTTTTCACACAATAAATCAAAAGCATGGGGTGGTTTAAATAGCAAATGCGTAGCTTGTGATATCCAAAACGTGGTACAATCGATCATGGCCACTTGTTTAAATATAAATTTGTTGTCACCAATTTTAAACCCTTGGCAATCCACAATGAGTGTGCGCAACATGTTGACGCTTGCCTGGACCAAGGTCAACTGACGACTGACTGACGATCAGGTGTGATCATGACATAGACTTACCTGCCATGCTAGTTTCAAAATTGAGGTTAGGGTAGGACAGTGGGGACATGCAAAATAAGAATTTAAGAATTACATCATTTTATTATCATAACACGTCTTACAGGCTTTTCTCATTTTAGGATAAGGACGATAGCAACTGATACAACAATATAGTCTCTTGTGTTTGTAACGTCCATAACACTGATGATGTCCCAATGTCTCTAAACTAGGCGTTTTTGATGGTGAGCTGCTCACCGAAGCACCATGGATACCATACGGCCCACATGTATCGTAACTTGTTTTTTTTTCATCACCCAGAGACACAAGTGAGGGATAGCTTGAATGACAGGGTATATTTCCCACTTTCATTCTGCACAGGTAGGGGCAGGTGGGTGACCAGCGCTGATGTTCGTGCATGGGTTCATCGCCCTCCTGCCATTGGTCTATGATGATGGGACAAAAGGCACATTTCACTTCATCTCTTGTTTTTAAATAGTAGAATCCAGCGGCCGCCAAGGCTTGAGCGTTTATGAAAGGCACTGGCCATGTGGCAAAAGTCTTGAAACGTTGTTCCTCAGAGTTTAAATTCATGGATGTAACGTCTCTTGAGGCTTTAAAGCAAGACATGACTGAGCGGCTTGACGTGGGTTGAGCTGTTATTTATACACTCGTCACTTGGTTGGACAGTGGATAATAGTTGACTTGTTTGTGATGAATAATCAGACAGTAGGCCGTCGTATTGGCTGGTACATTGTCATGCGTTTCAAAATCTAGTCGAATGTCGATATTGGATGGCTTGACAGACTCTTCCAGGTAAGAACAGTCAAAGACAATCAGTGGTGCTCTTGCCTTAAACGCTGGAAATGCCCACATTTCCAGTGATATCCACCACGATATCGTTAATGACATACCGCACTTCAGAAAACAGAAAGGCCAAACCATGGTTGGCCAACTTGGATGTGGTGGGTGTAGAGCCATCGGCTTTGGTGAGCCGACCTTCAATCTGAATAACACTTTCATGCGGTAGGGTGTAAATATCTTGGTTGTTGATAACAAATTGAATTTCATCATTGTTATTGAGTCCAGGTGTTTGAGCTTGATAGGAATGGAGATCAATTCTTACCACTCCTGGTTGCTCCTCGATGTGGTTCGCTATCTCTAGGATAGAATTCATTATGAGGGTTGACGTGGTAACCCAAATGCTGTAAAATCTGCTTGCCTTGAGATGCTAACGTGTATTCACGTGGCAAACAACTAACACTATTCCTAGACGGTGTTGTTGCTTTATACACAAATTTCATAGTGGCTTTAGCACCAACTTGTAAGTCACTGGTGTGGTAGAATCTAGATCAATGAGTTGTTGATCTCTATTGATCAGTCTTAATGTTATATTACTAATACTATCGACAGCCACAGCATGAAAAAGCACCACTGGAGGGTTTTCACGAATAATATACCCATTGGGCGATGTCACAATAAAGTCATAAAGCGAATGCGATGGTTCTTGATTGGTGTACACTTGGCTAATAATATTACACGTCACCGACACATGATGGTCCTCAATGAATTTCACTTCATGGTCCGATTCATGTTTTTTGTTGGGCTCCAACACAAGTGGTTTAAATCCTAGTAATGGGCCAATGGAATCGGGGTGTGTTTTAAAGTCAATGTTGAAGGTAGAGAAAATACTGCAGCGATGAGTGTTAGTATTGCCTACAAGTTCAAACTTGTGCGTTCCATCGAGAAATGACTTTAAACCATACTGATTGATCAACACCACATAAATGTGCTCATAAATATCATCGATCGTGTATCCACCAGAGTTCAGGGTGAGCACAGAATCATCATAGTAAAACTTGTTGTTCACATTTTCACGTATGTTGTATATTCGATTGTACGTTTCAAGAGAAACAAGTCCTAAACCATAGGGTTTTTCACTCAATTCGATAGGCGGGTAAAAGTCTAGGCTGACTTCAGGTCCACGTCCATGCACTGTAAACGTTTTACTTTCTGCCGACATACTGGTGGCGTTTTTGCTTATGCTGCGTCTTATATAAAAAAATTAAACACAAACGTCCACACTGTTGGCTGTTAAACGTTTGCTCTCGTTTCACATTATAATATATCTTGATCCTGTTTCCAAAATAGGTCACTAGTTCCATGGGCGGGGGCAAATTCCCAAAACTGTCAAAGTACCATACCGTGGATCCCTCTTTGACATAAGCTACATAATGCGTTCCTGGTCCTCGGTGATCATCCAAATTGACAACAGCACATTCCTGTTTCCAGGGTCGTGGGGGTAATTGGTTTCGCATAAACACACCTCGAAAATGAGAAAGCTTTAGTTGTTTAGCATAGCTTTCCACTTGTTGATGCGTTAGGGCATGTCTCGCTATGGCTGAGGTTAATATATTTTTTTAATATGTCGAAATGGTGAAATCCCAAATCCTTGTTGATAAAAGGCTGGCTTTAAATTGGCATTTCTAGCCCCCATGGCAATCGCTTCCATCGTTTCATTGTGTCGCTGACTTTCTTTGAGTTGTTGCTTGCCCTGCTGCGCGGCTTTAATGGTTTTCGCCACTGCACTGGCACCACCCAAGAGTGAACCCAGAGCAGCCAAACCGGCAAATAATGCAGGTAAAAATCCCGCTCGTTTGGGGACGGGAATCACTCGCCCTTGGTTTGAAACCTGTCGCCGACGTTTTGGAATAACATGTCTCTGTGCTGCTCGAAGGGCTTTCCTTATGGTCAATACATTATTTTTTCTTTTTTTCTTTCGCAAGGGCTTGTCCACGAATGTTGTAAGCCCAGGCTTTGCCAAGGACAAAGTCCTTTTTTTAGTCTTTCTCACTGCATACCTTTGTTTCACCATGATGATAATGACCAACAACCTTTCACAAGAAAGTTTAAATCACAACTAACGTTAGATGGTTATTTCATGGCTGTATATTCCAATTCCACATAAAGTGGGAAATCGTTTATGGTTTTTCCCGCTTGCTTTTCATTCCATGTCAACATGAGATGAAGGGATAATTCGTCCCCTGCATTGACCATTTCATGGTTATGGATCAACATCCTATGACCATTTATCTTTATTTGTAAATGGTTCTCATCAGGTATGGCATATTTGATGTGAATGGTTCCATCATAGTGTAATCGATAGTGGCTTAAACCCGAAGCAAGCACATAGGTCAAGTGCTGATCATGGACTAGCGGTAAATGGTTTCTGTCATTCACAGGTTTATCATTTGTCAGATACACTAAAAATACAGATGGGATAAATTTATAAAGCCTTTTCATTTCATGGGTCACGTAACGCTTGGTACAGACATCGTCTTCGTCTTGCGGGTCTTCCACGTGAATAATCCGATGGTGATTAGCGCTATAGCCATTTACCGTAAGCTGGGGCACTTTGTCATAAAACTCATACACTTTGTTATCCACATACTTTTTCGTAGTAACGTCTGTAGACACTTGAGGATGTTTTACATGGGTTAACCGCTTTCCCTTAAAGTCATAATCTCCCTGTTTTGTGCGTGGCACTACTGACCTATCCACATAGTGTTTATTAGCAGGATCTGTTTCCTGTTTAGGATCATGTATGGGGACAGGCCTAGCTTTGGCCATCAACGCACGTCCAAAGACATCCATCGTCAACCTGTAGTACCAGTCTACTGTTTCTATGACAAGGTTCAGTGTCCTGTATATAGACAGCCTGCTAGCCTGTCTAAGCCTTAGTTGAAATGAAGATTATTAAGCAGCAAGAGTCATTCCCCGTGGGGGACATGGTTTCCCATCTCTGTCCCACATCACGTGAACAACGCCATGGTTCACTCTTTCCATCTTCCATTCGCTGCATCATTGTGGGGCCTTCCGGCTGTGGAAAGACTAATCTTTTGCTAACGCTCATCACAGCGCCCAATGGTCTGCGTTTTCAAAATATTTATATTTTTGCAAAATCTCTCTACCAACCCCTCTACGTGTTTCTGGATCAAGTCATGTCTGGATTACAAAAAGAGAATATGGGTTATTTTACATTTTCCATGCAAGAAAATGTGATTTCACCGGATGAGGTAAAGCCTGATTCACTCATGATTTTCGATGATGTATCCACTGAACGTCAAGGCATCATTCAATGCTATTTCAGCATGGGTCGTCACAAACATATCGATTGCTTCTATCTTGGGCAAACGTATTCTAAAATGTCCAAACAGTTGATTCGTGACAATGCCAATGTCATTGTTTTATTTCGCCAGGACGAGAGGAACAGTCGTCACATTTATAATGAACATGTGAATCCGGATATGACCTTTCAAATGTTTACAGAATTGTGTGCCAAGTGCTGGAACACTCAACGTCATGCCTGTTTAGTGATTGACAAACAAAGTGAACTCAACCAAGGACGGTATCGCTTAGGGTTTGATCATTTTATTGCTATTTAAGGCTCTGTCTCATTCCCCGGCAAGTCATTTGTCAAGCCACCATGGCGTTAGCAGAGAGTCAATTGAAAAAGCATATTATTAAAGCAAAAAATACTATTCGCCAAAAGTTTCGTCAATTGAAACAATCACGTGCCAATCATGCTTTGTTTATTCAGCAACATTTAGCACCTCCACTAAAAGCCATGTTGAAACCCTCTTTCAAGCCATCTGAAACGCTACCCACCGTTTCACAAGCCACGCAGACGCTGCACGAGGACCCTGAGGAAGAGGAAGAGGAACAGGAAGATTTGACTAGTGTTAGTGAAGTTGAGGATGAAGAGGAACAAGTGTTTACGCCTCAAAAAAAGGCTGCACCCCTTGCAGAGTTTTTGAGAAAAAAGAAATCCTTGGCCATGGTCGAAACACCTTGCCCTTCCAGGGCGTCTCCGTTTTCACAACTCTTGGCCACCCCACAACATAAAGCTCAACTGAAAACCATTTTAATAAAATATTATGGATCAACATTGGAACCCTATTTCACCGATCTATTTATTGGAAACACAGATACAACGTATGGTGTTCGCTATGAGAATGATAGTTTTAAAATTGGCGATTCATCCATTAAATTTGCTCGTACTAAAGCTGTGATTAAAAACATCAACTATAAATTAACGCCAGGACTGTTAAAGCTGCTCTTTTCTCGGATCCCCTCTTCCCATGATTATACGTCAGAGGATCTTGACAAATATAAATCCATTTTATTGGATACCCATGCTCACAAAAGACAGTATGATCCCACGCAACAAGTGAATGCCAATATATCTCAAAAATATAAAACCATCATTGCAAAAATGTTTCCCACTAGTCAAAGTACTCGTCGTAAAGCGTCCGCTTCGGGAGTGACATTTAAACCATTAAAACCCCTTGTGGATGTTACCTACTGGCACAATCCCAATAAGCTCGTCCAGCGGCTACAGTTGTTGCATGCCTCACGTCAAGCTGGCCACACCGGTCACGATTGGGAAATTCAAGAAATTGAACAAGAACTTCGAAATGCCAAAATTATTGTTTAAGCTCTCACCCATTAAAATGGGTATTGCTCACGAGTTGCATCGCCCAGCTAGGCGTCACTATCCGCGACTCAAGGTGATTTCACGAGGTGTGGATGAACTTTGGCAGGCTGACTTGGTTGAAATGATACCCTATGCTGACGTTAACGACGGTGTACGCTATATGTTGACCGTCATTGATGTCTATTCCAAAATGGCCTTTGTTGAACCTGTGCGTCGCAAGTCTGGTCCACTAGTTACCAAGGCCTTTCAACATATTATTCAACACTCCAAACGTCAACCTCAGCTGCTACAAACTGACCAGGGGAAAGAATTTTTCAACAAGGATTTCTCCAGTTTTCTCAAATCTAAGGATATTCACCATTACACCACGTACAGCAATCTCAAAGCCAGTGTGGTCGAACGGTTCAACCGAACTTTGAAAACCCATATGTGGAAAGCGTTTACCGCTCAGGGCAGTTATCGCTGGTTGGACATGTTACCTGAACTAGTGTCACGTTACAATGACACCAAACATAGAACGATTGGGACCAATCCACGCCTCGTGACTAAAAATATTCAGCGATTGGATAAACTGTTCAACCCCATAAAAACAGCCCATCCTAAACGTCACCGACTGAACATTGGGGATTTTGTTCGTGTGAGCAAATTTAAGTCTGCCTTCAATAAGGGCTACACGCCTAAGTGGGGGACTGAACTATTTCGAATTCGTCGAGTCAACTTGGACACTCCAGTCACCTATTTACTCGAGGACCTCAACCGTCAACCCATAAAAGGTAGATTTTATCTCCATGAACTTCAGAAAACAGCATTTCCTCAGCATTATCTTGTGGAAAAAGTGTTGAAACAAAAAGGAAATAAACTCTACGTCAAATGGTTAGGGTTTAACTCTACGTTTAATTCCTGGATCAATAAATTACATGTTGTGTGAACCTGTGTACTTTTTATTTATTCACCCATGTTGTACACCACCTATAGCTCTATGTGTACAGCGCTCCGCGCTTCGTGCATATTCATACATGTTTGTCTTTCCCTTTCCTCCTGTGTTCTCTCATACATTACCCCTCCCCTCTCCCTCCCTTCACCTCCCACCACTGCTGTTTGCAGCTCTTGCCTATCTATTGGTTGTGACATCATTCCCACAAGTTGCATCATACTTTTTACTGATTCAGCGATTCCCACGCTTTGAACAATCTCTTATCGTGCACGTGGACAGCTAACGTCCAAGGTGAACACCTGAGGCAGATCAAATTTCACGTCAACTTGCATTTTGTCATGTACGAAGCAAAACAGGATGTGACTTGTTAACAGTTATCGCGCACGTGGACAGCTAACGTCCCAGGTGAACACCTGCGGTAGATCAAATTTCACCTGAACTTGCATTTTGTCACGTACGAAGCAAGACAGGATGTCACTGGTTTAGCCTACATGTGGTTTCACAAATGTGTGTGCATGCCTTTCACACTCCCCTGCCACCACGATGGTCAGATTATTTCACCTTCAAGCGTCTTGGTCATTTTTTCCATTGCACTTGTTGTCAAGTCAGATCAATGCCTTCCAATAAGCTCAAATGACCTTCACCTCCTGTAAGTTTGTTTTCTGTACTCGCTTTGACCAACATAGAACCAAGCTCTCATTACCGTTTACACGTTAAAGGTAAAATATCAGAAAAACGCACGCTCGCTCTGTCATACACCGACCCGCCGAAATAGCGATTGATTTATTGAACACAGCCACCATGGTCAGCGACGAGTTCGTTGAAACACACACACACACACACACACACACAGCCATATCGTCTCTCTCAACCACCACGCTTCATCAACATTATAAACAGGTAAAGAAAAAGAAAACGTTATTTCATCATGTATGGCGTTAGACCCATGTGAATTATTTTTTTTGAAAAATATATCTACCACATTTGAAAGGGGGCGTTAGCCAGAGTCCTAGGACACCTCGTACACGTCTCTAGCGTTATTGGTTCGTGAGATATCGGCAAAAATCACAAAAAACACGTGTTTACCCCAAAATCGCGTTTCCAATTTTTTTTAAAAAATATAACGTGTGGTCCATAGCAAAGAGGACGTCACTCAAAGTCCTTGGACCCGTCGTACATGCCTCTAGCGTTATTGGTTCGTGAGATATCGGCAAAAATTACAAAAAACACATGTTTACCCCAAAATCGCGTTTCCCAATTTTTTTAAAAATATAACGAGTGGTCCATAGCAAAGAGGACGTCACCCCGAGTCCTTGGACCCGTCGTACATGCCTCTAGCATACTTGGTTCGCGAAATATAGCAAAAAGTTTAAAATCACGTCCCCCCCCCCCCCCCCAAACCTGTGTTTCCAGCATTTCACCTTTTCGACACGTACATTCCCGTAAAGAGCACGACGAGACGAAAAAAACCAATCCAAGCACGCCCTCCTAGCATGGCTCCTTCCATTCCAAGGTCGCAGGGTCTCACAACTTCCTAAGTGGAGCAGCTTTCTCTCATCCCACTACTTACAAAACACAATGTTTTTCTCTAGAGACTTGAAATTTATTTTGGGAGTAGAGGGGGTAGGGACCATTGATTTACGTTAAACAATTTTTTTGTAGAGTTCCTAGTTTCCAAAATATAGGATTTTCAAAATTCGAGTGTTTTCAAAAAAACATAAAAAATAAAAAAGTTTTATTACAAAAAATAAAGGTCATAAAGACCATTCGTTTGAGCCATGGCACAACGTTCTATCCTGTTTGGTTTTCAAGCTATAGCCTATTTTCGAAAACGAAAAATTTTAAAAAAAATTTGAAAAAATAATACATGGTCCATAGCAAAGAGGACGTCAGCCCGAGTCCAAAGACACCTCATTTGTCAAAATCGGACCACGCGTTCGAGATATATTTAACATGGCTGAGGCTTAGTAGTGGTAAGAGGAGGGTTCTAGAGTGGCTTGGAATCGGCACTACTCCCCTACTATTAAATTTTTATTTTTATTTTTTTAAGCAACTGTTGTGACATTATTTCGTCGGCAGCAGTTCTGTTGATTATTGGGGGGTGTCTGTAGTCGAGCCTGTGCGTTCCCCTTCTCCACCTTCCTTCTACCCCTTTTGGTGCTCTTCTGTTGGGGCATGTCTTCTGGAGGTGATTTTGCTGTGGAAGCGAGGCGGACCTCTGAATAAACGGTAAGTTGGCCCATCCACGCTGGCCGTCCACGTGTCATAAATAATACAGTTAACTATTTAAGTATGTGAATTTGATAAGACATTCTGTCTCATCAAACTGTGACATGGTTGTGTACTAGGCTATTGTCACAGGGATGATTTTTGGAATTTATTCCGTCATCCACATATAAATTCATTACTTTGAGGGAGATCAGGGCCATCAGGAACTCTCTACGCAACAATCCAACTACAATGATCTTCAATGCGGTGAGCGATTTAATCAGTTTTACTCCAGTCAAATCAGAAGGCTCTCATGCTTATTAAATTCAATCTATATTTTATTCAATTAACTCAGTATACTCTAATTTCCAATCAAGACCCATAATACAAGTAAATTCAGTAGATTCTTTAATTTAATTTATTATTATTATTATTATTATTATTATCTTAAGTATTTTATTATTTTTGCACTTGTTGCTTTTATATATTGAATTCATTTTTAAATTCAAATGTTTGACTGGTTTCCTTTAGTAGCTAGAAATTACTATAAGGCATAACCATACTCCTGAACTAATTATCGTAAGGTTAGATTACGTAAGTTTCACTACGGCTGGAGATAGGAATTTCGATGCTCTACCTCTGTTTAACCGAGTTTTAATATATTATTTTGATCATGATATATAAATGGGCTGGCGCCCTTGGTTACATATAATACTACACATTATGTACTTTTTTTTAGTGAAGCTGACAACAATACAGATACACTATTAGATTAATACACAATTAAATGTTTCATATTGATCACCCACAAGTGCATATAATCAGTTTCTTTTGCTTATTAACATTATTCTATGTAACATAAACCATTACAAATGGCTGCCTCAACGAGGGACATTAAGCTCCATCAAACACATTACAAATGGCGCCCAACGTGGTGAACGAAAACCTAACGATATTTACGGAAGGAGTGAGTGTAAATTCAGTGCAAATTGTCAGTGATTTTGGGGGAAAGTGAGGTGAATTAGTGTATTATTAGTGATTGATTTTGGGGGAAAGTGAGGTGAATTTTGGAACGATAAACGTTATACGGTGTACTTCGAGATGGCGGATGAGGAACAAAGGAAATTGAGGAGTAGGGGTAATGGCGAGAAAGCTAATTATACGAAAGTTGATAGTGGTACTGAGGCTGAGAGTGTAGAGGATTATACCAAGATGTCGGAGGTAAATCTTGAGAGTAATCCTGAGAATAATCCCGAGGTTAACCCTGAGACGAATATAGAGGTACATCCTGAAATAAATCCTGAGACTATTGGAGGGCAGGATAAACAAAAGCCTTTGGATATTTCGGAAAATAAATTAGATGAGATCATAGGAATGTTTCTAGAGATGAATAGGCACAATCAGGAGATGAATAGTCAAAATCAGGAGATGAGTAGGGAGATAAGTAAGGCAATAGACAAGAAGCTAGAAGATAGCAATAAAAATAATCAGGAGATGAGTAGGGAGATAAGTAAGGCGATAGACAAGAAGCTAGAAGATAGCAATAAAAATAATCAGGAGATGAGTAGGGAGTTGAGAGAGGAAATAAATAGGCAAAATCAGGAGATGAATAGGCAAAATCAGGAGATGAGTAGGGAGATGAGAGGGGAAATAAGTAGGCAAAATCAGGAGATGAGTAGGGAGATAAGAGAAGCGATATGTAAAGATAATAAATAAATAAATCATAAGCTAGATAAGGTGGAAAAGGTGAATGAGGAGTTAAATAAAAAGTATGAGAGGATTAAGGAGAATATGTCAGAATTCAAAGAAATAATAAGAAAGGAATTGCAAAGTGAGTTAAAGAAAACCATAGCTGAAGTTAGGATAGAAGTAGGGGAAAAGTTTGAAGTTATAGGCAAGAAAGTAGAAGTGATTAATCAAGAGGTAAGGGAAAGAGTAGAAGACGTGAAGGTAGAGATTATGGAACGTAGCAAGAAAGAAGAGATGAAGATTAAAGACAAGATAGGAATAGAAGTAGGTAAAATAAAGAAAGTGATAAGCACTCAAGAAATAAAAATTCAGAAAATAATAGAGGAACAAAATAGGCAGACAAGGGAAGAAGTCAGAGCCTATATAAAATAAGTCAATATGAAGTTAACAGAGATAGAGAAGCGTGCGTTAAGGCACAGTCAGAAATACATAATTATTGAACAAGGAAAGCAGAAAGCTGAGATAAGTAATTCAAAGCATAGGAAGAAAAAGCACAAGCAGAGCGCGATGGTGGAGGAAATGGTGGAGAGAGATAGTGTTGAAGACGAAAGAAGGACGGATATAGAAGAAAGCAGACGCAAAAAGCAACAGTTAGAAAGGTCGTTAGCTATAGTAGTGGAGAAATGAAGGAAAGGCATGAAATTAGTAAGTCCAGAAGTAAAATGAAAGGGGAGAAAATGAAGTTGTTAGAGGAAATAGAGAATATAATGAAAGAGAGTGAGAAAGATTATGAAGTGCAGTGGCGTGCCATAGAAGATAGAATAGGGGAAGTAATAGGGGCAAAGGCGAAATACAGTGTTACTATTGATAAATATAATACGGAGGAGGAAGAAACTATTGTTGTGAGGAAAGAGGAAAGTATAACTATACATAAATATAGAAGCGAAGATGAAGGTGATAAGAACTTAAAAATGCCAGGTAGAGTAGTTATGTAAGTCGGTATTACTATTTTGAGCGAACCGTATGACCTAAATATCCGTAATGATTTATTAAGTGAATTTATGGAGGTATCTAAAGAACCTACCGTTATTAATTTTAACTCAGTCTTAAAATTACAAGTGTTAGGGGCGTGTATCGATACACTTTTTGATAGTGGCTGTCAGGCTTTCTGCATCAGGGCAGCATTTTATAATAATAGGAAGGAATATGGTATAAAAATATAGGAAATTCCAATTAGAACTACTGTTGTGTTAACTGCGGCGGAAAAGATATCCCTCATAATTTCTAAACAAGTGGTTGTAGAAATTATTGATTATTATTATTCCAAATCTGATATATTCACTAATTATGGGTTCGGACAGGATGTCGCAACATTCTGCACAGCTATGTTATAAGGAGGGTAGTGTCAAATTCAGATAAATGGGTGGAGATGTGATCATGTCATTTAATAATTGAGTAAGTTATATGGTGGTTCTAAGAATATATGTACGCTTGAGGAGGTATTAATGACTAAAGGAGTCGATATTTGTAGTGAGGTGGTGAGTGGTGAGATTGTTGGGGTATCTCTTGAGAGGGAACCTTGTTTTGTTTACATTTTTAGGCAGTATGATGACGAAGGATTATCTAGAGGATTCCTTGCGTGAGGCTGCATTACGAGTGCGTTAGAGTGTGATCATGTGGATCGATTGTTGGAGGTGTTGTAAGAGAATTAGTATATATTCGAGAACCGAGTTGGATTAGCTAATTGCTACGAACATTCATTAAATGTACATGATCGCAGTATTTTTGTAGGTCATTGCTACCCCGTGCCTTACAAATTTCAGGAAGCTATGAGTAGGCAGATTGAAAGCATGTTCCAGGGTACAATTATAGAACCCTATATTAGCCCATATATTAATTCGTTAAGGGTAGTTCCCAAGTCAGAAAGGAAGGTAAAGCTATATTTAGATGCCCGTAATTTAATTAGGGAGATTTTTATGAACAGTTAATGATTCAGTAGCTAGGATGGTAATGCTAGGATTTAAAGGTAAGTCATTTTTTTGTACTGGAGAAATTAAATTTTATTGGTCATACGGATTCCGGGAAAGAAAGGTAATCTGAAGTAGAAATAAGGTGAGTAATTACGTGTGATAAAGAAAGGTAATCATGAGTAGAAAGAAGTGTAATTTTGAGAAATGAAGTAAGTGAATACGGATTCCGCGAAAGAAAGGTAATTTTAAGTAGAAAGAAGTGTAATTTTGAGAGAGAAAGGCGAGTAAATACGGATTCCGCGAAAGAAAGGTAATCTCAAGTAGAAAGAAGTGTAATTTTGAGAAATAAGGTGAATAACTACGGGTGATAAAGAAAGGTAATCTGAAGTAGAAAGAAGCGTAATTTTGAGAAATAAGGTGAGTAAATACGTGTGATAAAGAAAGGTAATCATGAGTAGAAAGAAGTGTAATTTTGATAAATAAAGTAAGTGAATACGGATTACGCGAAAGAAAGGTAATTTTAAGTAGAAAGAAGTGTAATTTTGAGAGAGATAGGTGAGTAAATACGGATTCCGCGAAAGAAAGGTAATCTGAAGTAGAAAGAAGTGTAATTTTGAGAAATAAGGTGAGTAATTACGTGTGATAAAGAAAGGTAATCATGAGTAGAAAGAAGTGTAATTTTGATAAATAAAGTAAGTGAATACGGATTACGCGAAAGAAAGGTAATTTTAAGTAGAAAGAAGTGTAATTTTGAGAGAGATAGGTGAGTAAATACGGATTCCGCGAAAGAAAGGTAATCTGAATTAGAAAGAAGTGGAATTTTGAGAAATAAGGTGAATAACTACGGGTGATAAAGAAAGGTAATCTGAAGTAGAAAGAAGCGTAATTTTGAGAAATAAGTTGAGTAAATACGGATTCCGCGAAAGAAAGGTAATCTGGAGTAGAAAGAAGTGTAATTTAGAGAAATAAGGTGAATAACTACGGGTGATAAAGGAAGGTAATCTGAAGTAGAAAGAAGCGTAATTTTGAGAAATAAGGTGAGTAAATACGGATTCCGCGAAAGAAAGGTAATCTGAAGTAGAAAGAAGTGTAATTTTGAGAAATAAGGTGAATAACTACGGGTGATAAAGAAAGGTAATCTGAAGTAGAAAGAAGCGTAATTTTGAGAAATAAGGTGAGTAAATACGGATTCCGCGAAAGAAAGGTAATCTGAAGTAGAAAGAAGTGTAATTTTGAGAAATAAGGTGAATAACTACGGGTGATAAAGAAAGGTAATCTGAAGTAGAAAGAAGCGTAATTTTGAGAAATGAGGTGAGTAAATACGGATTCCGCGAAAGAAAGGTAATCTGAAGTAGAAAGAAGTGTAATTTTGAGAAATAAGGTGAATAACTACGGGTGATAAAGAAAGGTAATCTGAAGTAGAAAGAAGCGTAATTTTGAGAAATAAGGTGAGTAAATACGGATTTCGCGAAAGAAAGGTAATATTGAGCAGAAAGAAGTGTAATTTTGAGAAATAAAGAGAGTGAATACGGATTTCGCGAAAGAAAGCTAATATTGAGCAGAAAGAAGTGTAATTTTGAGGAATAAAGTGAGTGAATACGGATTTCGCGAAAGAAAGGTAATCTAGAGTAGAAAGAAAGGTAATTTTGAGAGAGAAAGGTGAGTAAATACGGATTTCGCGAATGAAAGGTAATCTAGAGTAGAAAGAAAGGTAATTTTGAGACAAAAAGGTGAGTAACTACGGGCGATAAAGAGGTGTAATCTTGAATAGAAAGAAGTATAATTTTGAGAAATAAGGTGAGTATCTACAGGTGATTAAGAGGTGTAATCTTAGGTAGAATGGAGTGTAATCGTGAGAAATAAGGGGATCTTGAGTAGAATGGACTGTAATTGTGAGAAATAAGGTGAGTAACTACGGTTAATAAGGTGAGTAACTCAGGTCAAAGAGGTGAGTAATTAGACGATGCAGTAAAACGATTATGCGGGACCTATAATGTGAGATCCTTAAGGAAATATGTATCATGAGTAATAGAAGTATAACTTATGGTAAGTAAGGAAAGTCGCTTAATATTACGTGAATGATTGTGGTATGAACGAGCACGAAATGGCGAAGTGTTGCGCCGATCTATGATATTGTGTGTCTTGAAGAGCACAGAGGAAATATAAAGCGTATTTTGTCGGCTATAAGCATGTGTATTTGAGTGTGATATATATACATATGTGGGGTAAATTAGCGCACTACATTTGCACTGAAAGATGTTGCCTTAGGTAATATAAGCTAATCTAGTTTCATTTTTTTATAATATGCCTGTGTTACTAGATACATGTAATTCCTGAGAGACTGGAGTAGATCTGGTTATTCGCATCACGTACCAAGTGTAGTGAAGTGATTAAGTGAATTAATCAGTTGGCAGTCCCACCAACTAGCCATAGTGTATTCAGTTCGACACCAGGCTGAAAATTGAATTCTACGTCCTCAAGATATAAAGCAAAGGTGTATGCCACCCAAATATACGTAAGTGCAACGATGACTTATGTCCAAAACAAGAATATAAAAGTGAAGGGTATTTTGATGTACATTGTTTACAGGTCGCTTTAATTATGTAAAGAAGAAAGAAAAAGACATTATGAACAGCGAAAGACTGAAATGATGAGATTTAAAAAAAATAAAAAATAAAAATATTAAACTTGAAGGGTATAATTTTTTTTTATGTTGGTAATTGCTTTGCTTTGAAGAGTATAATATTGTCGATGTTGGTAATTTCTTTGAAGGGTATGATATTTCATATTTGTACATATTTTGCAACGGGAAACTACAGCCGTATGCTATTCCCGAGGATATGCACCTCTCTATGCATAATTACATGTGATGATGGCCTCCTCCCTTGTAAAATTTCAATCCGGAGGTAAACTAGTCCCCCGTTCGGATCTCCGGGTGGGGACTACTCGAGAGGGGGTTAAGATCACAGAAGTGACAAAGAGGAAATCTGACATTCTACGGATCGGAGCGTGGAATGTAAGAAGTCTGCTAGGAAGTGGAAGGTTAGAAAACTTAGAAAGGGAAATGAATAGGTTGAGGTTGGATTTGGTTGGGATTAGTGAAATGCGCTGGCAGGAAGAACAGGACTTTTGGTCAGGAGACTATAGGGTCATTAGCACTAAATCAAACAATGGCCAAGCAGGGGTTGGCCTCATATTGAGTAGGAAACTTGGACAGCGGGTGGAATATTATGAGCAATATAGTGAACGGATTATTGTAGCAAAAATCAATACTAAACCTACCTGCACCACAGTGGTACAAGTCTATATGCCTACCAGTCAAGCTGATGATGAGGATGTTGAAAAGTTCTACGAAGAAATAGACGAAATTCTGAGGTATATCAAGGGTGATGAAAAAGTTATAGTAATGGGAGATTGGAATGCTGTGGTAGGAAAAGGGAGAGAAGGGAAGATAGTAGGAGATTTCGGATTAGGTGAAAGGAATGATCGAGGAAGCAGGCTGGTAGAATTCTGCACCGAGCATGAATTGGGCATAGCTAACACCTTATTCAATAACCACAATAGAAGAATATACACATGGATGAGACCAGGAGATACAGGGCGTTACCAAATCGACTTCATTATGGTCAAGCAGAGGTTTCGAAACCAGATTTTGGATTGTAAAACATATCCTGGTGCTGACATAAACTCTGATCACAATCTGGTTGTAATGAAATGCAGATTAAAGTTGAAGAAACTGAAGAAAAGTCAAAAGCCAAAAAGGTTGGCAATAGACAGACTGAAAGAGAAAGATGTAAACGAAAGATTCAAGAAGAGTATAAAGGAAGGACTAATGAAAAACCCTAAACAAACTTCAATTGCAGACGAATGGGCACTTTTGAAGAATGAAATAACAAAATCCGCAGAAGAAAACATTGGTAGGAAAGAAAGAATAGGTAGAAAACCGTGGATCACTCAGGATATACTAGAATTGATGGATGAAAGGCGGAAACACAAGAATTTAAGAGATGATAAGGGGAAAGCAGAATACAGACGTCTGAGAAATGAGGTTAACAAGAAGTGCAAGGAAGCGAAAGAAGAATGGTTGAAAGAGAAATGTGCAGGAATAGAAAATTGTCTGAAATTAGGAAAAGTAGACACAGCTTATCGAAGGATTAAGAATACTTTTGGGGAAAAGAAGACTAAGTGCTGTAATATTAAGGACACAAATGGAAAGCCTCTAACAGATAGGGAAGAAAAGGTTGAGAGATGGAAAGATTACATCGAGAGTTTGTATAAGGGAAAGGAGATTGAGAATCATGTAATGGAAAGGGAGGAGGAAATTGATGAGGATGCGAAAGGAGATTTAATATTGAGATCAGAATTTGATAGAGCTTTGGAAGACTTAAGTAGGAACAAAGCACCAGGCATAGATGATATACCGATTGAGTTGCTACGCTGCATAGGAGATGAAGGTCTGATCAGGTTATTTCACTTGGTGTGTAGGATTTATGAGACAGGTGAGGTACCCCCTGATTTCAAGAAGAATGTAATCATCCCTATACCAAAGAAAGTGGGAGCTGACAGATGTGAAGATTACCGTACAATCACCTTGATTACTCATGCTTCAAAGATCCTGTCTAGAATAATTTACAAGAGGATTGAAAGCCAGATAGAAACGGAGTTGGGTGAAGACCAGTTTGGTTTCAGGAGAAATGTAGGAATAAGGGAAGCTGTACTAAGTCTTAGGCTGATTTTGGAAGGCAGAATAAGGAAAGATAAGAGAACATTCATGGCATTTGTAGATTTAGAAAAGGCTTTTGATAACGTTGATTGGAGTAAATTGTTTGACATTTTGAAAACGATTGGAATAAAGTACAGGGATAGGAGGGTGATATACAATCTATACAGAAACCAGACGGCAGTCATTCGAGCAGAAGGACATGAGAGAGAAGCTGGTATTCAGAAAGGTGTAAGGCAAGGCTGCAACTTATCACCCATACTTTTCAATCTTTACATTGAACAAGCAATGAAGGAAATTGGAGAAAAAATTAAGGTGGGAGTGAAGATTCAAGGAGAAATAATTTCAACTCTGAGATTTGCTGATGACATCGTCATCTTGGCCGACAAGCCTGAGGATTTGAATGAGTTTTTGAATAGTATGGACTCCGTCTTACGGAAAGAATTCATGATGAAAATTAATAAATGTAAAACAAAAATACTGGAATGCAGCCGAAATAAATCAGAAACCTCTATGGACATCAAATTGGCAGGTGAAAAGCTGAAGGAAGTAGGAGACTTCTGTTACTTAGGAAGCAGAATAACCAGTGATGGACGAAGCAAAGAGGATATAAAAAGTAGGTTGGCTCAGGCAAAGAAAGCATTTCTACAAAAAAGGAATCTGCTGATATCGAATATAGATTTAGGTATTAGGAAGTCATTTTTGAAAGCCTTTGTCTGGAGCGTGGCGCTCTATGGAAGTGAAACTTGGACGATTGGTGCAGCAGAAAAGAGGAGAATTGAAGCATTTGAAATGTGGTGTTACAGGAGAATGATGAAGATCAGATGGGTAGATAGGGTTACAAACAAAGAGGTATTAAGACGAGGGGGAGAGGAGAGATGTTTCTGGCGACTGTTAATGAAGAGAAGAGATAGGTTGGTAGGACAAATACTAAGACACCCAGGAATAGCAAGCTTAATTATGGAAGGAAGGGTCGAGGACAAAAACTGTAGGGGTAGACCAAGGTTAGAATATGTTAAACAGATTGCCTCGGATGTAGGGTGTCGGAGCTATGTAGAGATGAAACGATTAGCTCAGGACAGGGAGGCATGGAGAGCTGCATCAAACCAGTCAAAAGACTGATGACTCAAACAACAACAACAAGTGTTGAAGAGAAGTATGGTGATATGATTGTTGACATATACCATAATTCTCTGGGGCGAATTGTGATGGTCCCAATTTGTGACCAGAATGAAATAATTTTATATATTTTATTATTATTATTATTATTATTATTATCAATATTTTTTTAAGTTTACATTTTACCTTTTATTAGTTATTATGTTAACTAATATGTTTATATCTATTATTATGCGGTAATGTAGAATATTATGGCAATTGAAAGGATTTGGAGCGATACACATTATATTTGAAATAAGTTAGACGCTTGACTGAATATTATTTCTGAAGAAAATACGAACAAGAGAAGAAGAGGGTGATCACGGAAGGCCGGCTTATCCACGGCTTCTTGGAAATGACATAAATAGACAGTTGTGTCTTTCACATCAAGTATTCTACCAGTATACAAATCATACTAAGAAGGGATTCTATGAAGACTTGCCACTAACAATGCTGGGCCGATGAATGAGTCCTTTGCAACTTTATACAAAAGGAGGGCTGGACCTCCCGAGAAATGCTACAAAGAAGTATTGTCATTATTGATATGTGAAAGGCGGGCTAATATTGCCTAGCGACTTCAGAAGAGGGGATAGACACGTGCCTTACCTGGGAACGTTATATATATGACGGCCGCCCAAATGGATTATTATTATTGAATTGCTGGAGGAGAGGGAATGTTGCTGTGTGGAGCAGAAGAGTGGAACTTGTAGCGAGATGGAGTCTGTAACGCAGTGCTAAATAATACAGTTAACTATTTAAGTATGTGAATTTGATAAGACATTCTGTCTTATCAAACTGTGACATGGTTGTGTACTGGGCTATTGTCACAGGGATGATTTTTGGAATTTATTCCGTCATCCACATATAAATTCATTACTTTGAGGGAGATCAGGGCCATCAGGAACTCTCTACGCAACAATCCAACTACAATGATCTTCAATGCGGTGAGCGATTTAATCAGTTTTACTCCAGTCAAATCAGAAGGCTCTCATGCTTATTAAATTCAATCTATATTTTATTCAATTAACTCAGTATACTCTAATTTCCAATCAAGACCCATAATACAAGTAAATTCAGTAGATTCTTTAATTTAATTTATTATTATTATTATCTTTAGTATTTTATTCTTTTTGCACTTGTTGCTTTTATATATTAAATTCATTTTTAAATTCAAATGTTTGACTGGTTTCCTTTAGTAGCTAGAAATTACTATAAGGCAACACCATACTCCTGAACTAATTATCGTAAGGTTAGATTACGTAAGTTTCACTACGGCTGGAGATAGGAATTTCGATGCTCTACCTCTGTTTAACCGAGGTTTAATATATTATTTTGATCATGATATATAAATGGTCTGGCGCCCTTGGCTACATATAATACTACACATTATGTACTTTTTTAGTGAAGCTGACAACAATACAGATACACTATTAGATTAATACACAATTAAATGTTTCATATTGATCACCCAAAAGTGGGAGACTATTTAAATAATTAACTTTGCATATAATCAGTTTCTTCTTATTATTAACATTATTCTATGTAACATAAACCATTACAAATGGCTGCCTCAACGAGGGACATTAAGCTCCATCAAACACATTACAAACGGTTAGCGAGTAAAACCTAAATTTTTGCTATAAAACGCCGAGCGGTGTAGTTGGACAAAATTTTCCATCCTTACTTTCCCTCCACGCAGTACCACGCCTAACCCCTGTTTTAACTGTCACCTTCACATTTTAATTTATTTATGACCCGCAGCGAAGCACGGGTACTTCAGCTAGTAAATAATAAATTGAGTGAGAGTCGTTTGAGATGGTATGGCCATGTGCTACGCAGCAATAATTCGTCAGTTGCGAAAACTGCACTAGATTTGTGTCCTGAAGGCCGCAGACCGCGAGACCAAAGAAGCACTGGCTCGACACCTTACATGCTCACGGTGAATGTTCTACCTAGGGACACCAAAGGTCGGCAGAAATGGAAGCAAAGGTGCAAGAAAGCAGACCCTGCAATGCGGGATAAATGCTAGGAAGAAGAAGCAGAAGAAGAAGAAGAAGAAGAAGAAGAAGAAGAAGAAGAAGAAGAAGAAGAAGAAGTGTGCGTATTTGTTATGAAGGTGAGGATTAGGAATGAGGCAGCTGTGGTCTTAAGTTATGAAGTATTCATTTCATTTCATTTCATATTTATTTATCAGTGCCTTACACTATATTTACAGTACACTGAAGGGAGTCTCTGAAAAGAGCAAAGCCTCACTTCGCATTCGGGATGCGTCGGAGCCCCTAATATATATATACACTGGGTTATATTTACATATGTAAACAAGATGGCAATTAGTGCGAATCGAGCAATGATTACATTGTTTACAGCATGCATTAGGGGGATGGTAAATGCACATTTATATAGGATAAGAGAGGAACAACAAGAGAAGAGATGAAATAAATATTGCAAATAGGGATACACGGGAAACACTAGCACAACAAGGAATCGGGGCATAATTTATGAAGAGCAACCTACTTGTTGAACAAATAATGCCGCAGCTTCCTCTTGAACTGAACGGCATTATTGTTGCTGGCCTTCAGAGAACACCGTAGGCTGTTCCATGCACAGACCTATCTATTTACAAAACCCAGTTTGTACGACTCAGTCCTGGGTAGTGGGGCGTACAGCGTAACTCCGCGGCCCTTCTGAGCTGAGTCATCTACCTGGAGTAAAAGTGTGAAACTACGTCCATGATGGCTGAGATGGGAACATTGAAACCATCTCTTCTCAGTTTTGCCACACAAGGTTGAGTTGATCTCGTTCTAGCCCTCAGACCGGAATTAAATGTCTTGGCAGAGCCAGAAATCGAGCCAGGACCTCCGGGATGACAGGCAAGAACGCTAGAGCAAAGTGTAGGGTAGCATCTCATGCCTGTAATTCAATTCATGGAAATTAAAAAAAAAAAAAAAATGTTGAGTTAAGCTATAAAATGCATTGTAACCAGAATTGCCCAATAATAATACTAATAATAATAACAATTTAAAAACCTTGGAGAGATCATCAGCAACAATGGGATGGGCAAAGAGGCAATAGAAAACAGAAGAATTAAACTAGAAAAACTAAACTTCGCCACCAAAGATATATACAACAAAAAGAACCTATCCATTAACGCAAAAACAAAGCACTACAATGATGTGGTAAAACTGGCGATGCTATATGGCAGGCCTGTCCAGCCATGCCACTGGTGGCTGTGGCGCCACGGCATGCCATGAGACTCGCTCCGTGGCCGACTAAGCCCCGCTCTTCTCCACTCCACCGCCACACCCCCCAGCTTCTCCTCTCACAACCTCCTCTTGCTAGAGAGGAGAATACGTACTTGCCCCGCCCCACCCCCTACGCCCTCCATCAACCTCCACACCCCTGTCCTAAACACGCTGCGCTGTAGGGGAATCGCTCATAAGCCAAGTGTCGAGCAAGGCAAGAAGGAGATTCTGATTTCCTCGTCTTAGATAGAACGGCACATCAGTTGTAGAAAAGTTGCTTATGGCAAAAAGACGTTCAACATCAGAGGTGGGTACGGAAGCAATCCTTCCTGGGAATTATTTAGGCTATTTAGTAGTACCAGCACCAGCGGATGACAAGTAGATGTGTTATGCCTCTGTTTTAAAGAATACAAAAATCGAAAGCAGGCAGTATGATTCAAAGGATTTGTTATAGCTACTGATTCAATTCAACGTAACTCACAACGTAGCCCGTCCTTCCGCCAGCTCGCTATTCAAAGGATTTGTTATAGCTACTGATTCCATTCAACGTCACTCACAACGTAGCCCATCCTTCCGCCAGCTCGCTATTCAAAGGATTTGTTATAGCTACTGATTCCATTCAACGTCACTCACAACGTAGCCTGTCCTTCCGCCAGCTCGCTATTCAAAGGATTTGTTATAGCTACTGATTCCATTCAACGTCACTCACAACGTAGCCTGTCCTTCCGCCAGCTCACTATTCAAATGATTTGTTATAGCTACTGATTCCATTCAACGTCACTCACAACGTAGCCCGTTCTTCCGCCAGCTCGCTATTCAAAGGATTTGTTATAGCTACTGATTCCATTCAACGTCACTCACAACGTAGCCCGTCCTTCCGCCAGCTCGCTATTCAAAGGATTTGTTATAGCTACTGATTCCATTCAACGTCACTCACAACGTAGCCCGTTCTTCCGCCAGCTCGCTATTCAAAGGATTTGTTATAGCTACTGATTCCATTCAACGTCACTCACAACGTAGCCCGTCACCTGGGTGTCTCCTGATCAAGTCACAGAAAATCAAATTGATCACATCGCGGTGACCAGGAGGTTCAGAAGAAGCTTGGAAGATGTTAGGAACAAGAGAGGAGCGGACGTTGGTAGTGACCATCATCTTGTGGTTGCCAACTTCCGCATGAAGATCGTCGCAGTCCGCCGAAAGTTTAACACTCGGCACAACAAGTTTGATGTGGGCAAGCTTAAGAACCAGCAGAAATTGGACAAATTTAAACTGGAGCTCAGAAATAAATTCCAGGTGTTGGACTCCGAGACAGAGAAGGACGTGGAGACTGTGTGGAGCGAGGTAAAGAATATCTTCGTGGAAACCAGTGACATGCAGCTCGGGTACAAGAACTACCTGCGGAAAGAATGGATATCCGATCAGACCTGGGACAAGATAAATTATAGGAAGGAGATTAAGGCCAAGCTCAACACCTGCAAGACTAGGCAGCAGAAGGCTCTCACACAAGCAAAGTATTCAACAGCAAACAGGGAGGTAAAGAGGAGTGTAGGGAAGGATCATAGGAGGTGGATTGATGAGCAGGCGGAGAAAGCAGAAGAAACGGCAAGAAGGGGGGACGTTAAGGAGCTCTATGGCATCACAAAGATGCTTTCGAAGAAAGGTTTTAATAAAACTAGGCCTGTGAAGAGCAAGACGGGCGAAATCCTCACGACGTGTGAACAGCAGCTGACAAGATGGAGAGAACACTTTGCGGAGGTTCTTAATAGAGATAGAGGACCAGAAAGTAAGCAGCGAGGAGAAGATGAAGAGGAAGCAGAAAGTGACCCAAGCATCAGCCTCGACTCCCCAACTCGGGGCGAAATACGGACAGCGTTGAAGCAGATGAAATGTGGGAAGGCACCAGGTCTGGATAATATTCCAGTGGAAGTACTGAAAGCAGACCTGGATATTACGATCGATCTGCTGCACCCGCTGTTGGAGAAGATCTGGAAGGAGGAGAAAATACCAACCGACTGGAAGAAGGGGTTGATAGTCAAGTTGCCGAAGAAAGGAGACACCACAAACTGTAACAACTGGGGTATCACCTTGCTGTCCATTCCAAGCAAAGTGCTGGCGAGAGTCATCCTGAATCGTATAAAAGACTGCGTAGAAAAAAAGGCTTCGGAAGGAACAGGCTGGATTTCGACAACATCGCAGCTGTGTGGATCTCATCAACACCCTCCGAATCATCCTGGAGCAGAGTGTGGAGTGGCGGAATACCCTTTACCTCACATTTGTTGACTTCGAGAAAGCCTTCGACTCCGTAAATCAAAGAATCATGTGGAAGACCCTCGAGGAATATAAAATTCCAACAAAGATCATCAGAATCATGGAAGAGATGTACGAAGGGTATGGGTGCCAGGTTCTTCACAAAGGCAAATTAACAGAAAAGGTAAAGGTCAGTTCCGGAGTGAGACAGGGGTGTGTCTTTCCCCCACTCTGTTCCTGTTGGTCCTGGATTGTGTGATGACGAAGGTAATGGGAGGACGGAAGAGGGGTATTCAATGGGGTATAAATGACAGGCTTGAAGATCTGGATTTCGCAGACGACATTTGTCTTATGACACAACGGTACCGAGACATAGAAGATAAGCTGGGGAGTTTGCAGAGAGAAGCAGAACGTGCAGGACTGATGATCAACACCAATAAGACCAAAGAGATGAGGATAAATTGTGACATCACGACTAGTTTGACAGTCAACGGAAAGGACATTGAGCGAGTTGAGTCCTTCCTCTACCTTGGAAGTATAGTCACAAATGATGGGGGAGCAGAGGAAGATGTTCGAAGCCGTATCAGGAAGGCAAATGGTGCCTTTGTCCAGCTCTACCCCATCTGGATAAATAGAAACATTTCCAGGAAGACCAAGCTCCGCCTTTTCAATAGCAACGTAAAGTCGATTCTTCTCTACGGCTGTGAAACATGGAAAGTCACAAAACCGATCAACAACCAGCTACAGGTGTTCATTAACAGATGTCTGCGTCGCATCATGAATGTGAGGTGGCCGGACATAATCTCAAATGAAGATCTTTGGACCATCACCAATCAACACCCGATTACTATCCAGATCAAGGAGAGGAAATGGCGCTGGATTGGTCACACACTAAGGAAGCCGGACGGAGCTATTGAGAGGGCGGCGCTAGACTGGAATCCTCAAGGCGCCAGGAAGCGAGGTCGACCTAAGAAGACCTGGAAGAGGACGATCGAAAATGAAATTGCAGAGGTGGACAAGAACTGGAGTTTTTTTTTCTCGTGTAGCCTCCTGAGAGGCCGAGTGCAGGTCTTTCTAGTCGACGCCCGTGGGCGACCTGCGCGTCGGGATGAGAGATGGAATGGATGAAGATGAACGAAACTGGGCAAGGATGTGGAAGGAAGCGGCCGTGGCCTGTCAGAAGGTACTGTCCCAGCATTTGCCTGGTGTTGAAAATGGGAAACCACGGAAAACCATTTCAAGGACAGCCGACGGTGGGGCTCGAACCCACGCGTCTACCGAGTCAGCAGAGAGCTTTGCCCCTTGACCTAACGCAGCGCTTTAGCCCGCGTAGCCACTACTGTCGGTAGAACTGGAGTCAAGTGAAGAGAATGGCCAGGAACCGTACTGCGTGGAGAAATTTCGCCAAGGCCCTATGCTCCGGAAGGAGCGACAGGAATTAAGTAAGTAAGTAAGTAAGTAAGTTATAGCTACTGATTTCATTCAACCTCACTCACAACGTAGCCCGTCCTTCCGCCAGCTCGCTATTCAAAGGATTTGTTATAGCTACTGATTCCATTCAACGTCACTCACAACGTAGCCCGTCCTTCCGCTAGCTCGCTATTCAAAGGATTTGTTATAGCTACTGATTCCATTCAACGTCACTCACAACGTAGCCCGTCCTTCCGCCAGCTCGCTATTCAAAGGATTTGTTATAGCTACTGATTCCATTCAACGTCACTCACAACGTAGCCCGTCCTTCCACCAGCCCCGCAACATCTTCCTCCCTTGTAGCCATGTCTCGACCCCCGCCTTCCCCACACAACCCCCGATTCACCAAGGGAAGGTCGTGGCACTTGCGTGGTAGAGGACTGTCACCGTGGCATTTTCCCTGGACAGGCCTGCTATATGGTGTGGAATCGGCCAACATGGCGAGCCTGGAAAAACTCCTGAAGATTGAAAAGAGAATACTGAGAAGGATTTACGGCCCAAGAGTGGTACAGGTAAACTACAGACTAAGATGAAACAAGATGATATACGAAAGGGTGGAGGACCTGGAAACAACGATCAGGGAAAGATGCCTGAGTTTCTATGGCCACAAGGTCAGAATGGATGAATAAACACATTTTTGATGAAATATACATTCTGAAGAGCCAGGGGGGCTACACCAAGCAGATGAAGGAAGAACTCCGGAGGCTGAAGACTGCCAAGAAAGAAAACAATTCAGGGAAAGAATTTCTAACATAAAGATTGTTGTGGAGGAAAAGAGAGAGCGTAGGGGAGTAGGATAGACAGAAGAGAGAAAGAATGAAGGAAATGTGGGGGAAGAGGAAGGAAGAAACAACGATGAGATGGAAATTAAGTTATATTTGCGTGGTTCTTAGTTTTAGCCGGTTCGCAAGAAGAAAAAGAAACTCAAAGTGCATTTGGAACGCTTTTGGCACCAGTGTGGGGGTACGTAAAGGGAGCAGATAGGCGCAGGTACTCCATCACAAATTCACTGTTCATGTATGGTTATTGTTCGTGTTGATGGGCGGGGGCTGCTGTTGACAACTGATTACGCCTCTTGAAAAAGTAACTCCATTACAGTTCACCATCATCATCTAAAGCAGAGCCATTGAAACAGCGCTCCCCGAGCGCTAGCACTCCGGCCGCGCTCTTAGCCAGTGCTCCGAGCACTTTGGTGTAAGGTAGTTTCGTTAGGCTTGCTGGGCGCGTCTAGTCGCTAGTCTAGTTCAATGCGCTTTGTTGACAGCGTGCAAATAAGTCAGTTTCGCAGTGGTCATGACTGAACATCATGTTAAAAAAAAAAAAAGGAGTGGTGAAGCAGCAGCCCTTCAAGCAGAATGGGAAATTTCATTTTTCTGTACAGCTTATAAAGGGCATGACAAATGTTTAGTGTGCCACCGAACGGCACTGCAGTGCCAACCACAGGGATGATTACGGTGATTTGACAGACGCCAGTCGCCAATCGAAGTTGAAAGAATTGAAAGCAAATTTCAAGCAGCACTTTTCTGTAAGTATTATTATTGTTTTAATTTTAAAATGCTTCTTTACAAACAAATGACTTAATTAAACGAAGAACACTAAAATTGTTACTTGCCGTATTTCTGTCCAACAGGAGATAGAGGAGAGTGAGGTTGGTGGACCCAATTTACGAGCAAGCTCCAAAGGTTCGATGCGAATTGCCAAAGCTGGGAAACCCTTCGTGGAAGAGAATTTAATCAAGGAGTGCGTAATGGACGTGGCGGTATGTGTTCATCCTACGGAGCTAGTTGAAAAATTAGAGAAAATCTCACCCAGTAGGCCTATGTGAGGTATATATTTTATGGCAAAACAGTCATATCAATATGATGTCAACAATCCCACAAAAGCCGTCGACCGCACGAGTGTTCGTACGCATCTTGTCAGCGTGGTCGGAACATCGTCCGTCTGTCTCTGGTCTGCTCGCTGCCACTGTGTAGTGGTGGTAGGGGAAGGAGCGCTAGTCTGACTGCCCAGTGCTCCCCGAGCGCGGCCGCGCTCTCAGAGCGCAATGACTGGATGGCCCTGATCTAAAGGCTAGGCCTTGTCGCTGCCACAGTGTAGTGGTGGTAGGGGAAGGAGCGCTAGTCTGACTGCCCAGTGCTCTCAGAGCGCAATGACTGGATGGCCCTGATCTAAAGGCTAGGCCTTGTCACTGTACCCACATTTGTCTCTCACGTGCTGAACGTTTTATGTCAGCATACTGTTTAAATTGAAGTCCATGTATCACAGAATCTAGATGAGCTTTCCGCGGCCTTCCTCTTCCTTTCTTCCCCAGAACCTTTCCTTCCAGTATGGTGGTCAGGAACTCATTATGACGTAAGGTGTGGCCAACGAAGTTTGCTTTCCTCTTTTCTATAGTAGTGATCAATTTCCTTGTTTCGTCCACTTCCTTGAGGACCCATTCGTTAGTCCTTTTCTCCGTCCAGCTTAATTTCAGCATCCTTCTCCACACCCACATTTCAGCTGCTTCCAGGCGTTGTGTATCCTGTTTCCTTGTTGTTTGAGTTTTCAGTCTTTTGACTGGTTTGATGAAGCTCTCCATGCCTCCCTGTCCTGAGCTAATCGTTTCATCTCTACATAGTTACCACACCCTCATCCGAGGCAATCTCTTTAACATATTCTAACCTTGGTCTACCCCTACAGTTCTTGTCCTCGACCCTTCCTTCCATAACTAAGCTTGCTATTCCTGGGTGTCTTAGTATATGTCCTACAAAACTATCTCTTCTCTTCATTTGCAGTCGCCAGAAACATCTCCCCTCTCCCACTCGTCTTAATACCTCTTCGTTTGTCACCCTTTCTACCCATCTGATATTCATCATTCTCCTGTACCACCACCTTTCAAACGCCTCAATTCTCTTCTTTTCTGCTGCACCAATAGTCCAAGTTTCACTTCCATAGAGTGCCACGCTCCAGACAAAGGCTTTCAAAAATGACTTCCTAAAAACAGATTCCTTTTCTGTAGAAATGCTTTCCTTGCCCGAGACAACCTACTTTTTATATCCTCCTTGCTTCGTGCATCACTGGTTATTTTGCTTCCTAAGTAACAGAAGTCTCCTACTTCCTTCAGCTTTTCACCTGCCAATTTGATGTCCATAGAGGTTTCTGATTTATTTCGGCTGCATTCCAATATTTTTGTTTTACATTTATTAATTTTCATCATGAATTCTTTCCTCAAGACGGAGTCCATACCATTCAAATACTCTTTCAAATCCTCAGGCATGTCGGCCAAGATGACGATGTCATCGGCAAATCTCAGAGTTGAAATTATTCCTTCTTGAATCTTTACTCCCACATTTAATTTTCCTCCAATATCCTTCATTGCTTGTTCACTGTAAAGATTGAAAAGTATGGGTGATAAGTTGCAGCCTTGCCTTACACCTTTCTGAATAACCAGCTTCTCTCTCCTGTCCTTCAGCTCGAATGACTGCTGTCTGGTTTATGTATAGATTGTAGATCACCCTCCTATCCCTGTACTTTATTCCAATCGTTTTAAAAATGTCAAACAATTTAGTCAAATCAACGTTATCAAAAGCCTTTTCCAAGTTTCGCATCCGTATAACAAAACACTCTAGACTAGACAAATGTTTTGATAAAAGATTTTCTAGTTTTATTGCTAATGTGCCGTTACAGTTATAGTTAGTTATTTTAGAATGTAATACCGTTACCTTCTCGTTCCTGTGCAAAAGTAACGGTTACTAATAACGGCGTTACAAGTAACTCACTACTCCCTAACCCTGATATTTACCAAACACAGAGTTAACTGCCAGTTATGCACACATTTCTACCACAGTTATTAGTCACGTTCTTTATCTTCAAGATAAGAAAGTTTGGGCAAACAATTTACGATAAAAACATCAACAACAGATAAAACGGATCATTGCAGGGAAATTACACGTTCTATTTACTTATGAGGCACTTAGAAAATTAATGAGCACTATCCAATATTATGATCGATCAAGGATCTATGTTTGCTCTAGGCAAAGTGGATACACATACGTATCTCAGAGATAAAAAGAAAGTTATCATTCACGGGCTTGCCCCACTTATGGGTGTGGAATATATATTTTATCCCAATTTAAACGGAATCTAACTGAGAGAAATAGATTTAACAAGTAGCCTAGTTCCATGAAGAACTAAAAAAACAATTTTCAAATATCCTACTTACTTTAATTGCATCTATCAACATACAAAATTTAAGTTTGCTGTGATAGATTCTTAGATATTGAGAACCGTCTAAATATTTTGGATGGTCGCCATGTTGGATTTTTATATATGTAGGCCATAGAGTTATGTAGACTACTATTAGATGAGGATTATTGCGTAGGTTCATTATTCAAACGTTGACTTTGATCGCATGATTAGGACAAAATAAATAAAAACTTCATTTTAAAATTTCGCACAGCCGCCATTTTGAGGTTATGTAAACAATTGAACTAAATTCGATGTCAGTGCATAACAATATAAATAAACATTTGCTGTACCATGATGGTTAAGTCGCGAGAAAAGTCTATTTAAATGTTTCAACTTTGCTTGGCCGCCATGTTCGTTTTATAGCTATCACGTTTATGAAAGTCACATAATAGAACTTCTAGTAGTGCCCTTTATCACCGTTTAAAATTTCAAGGTGATATTATAAGCAGTTTCGTAGATATAGAATACCGCTGAAATAATTCGTACAGCCGCCATGTTGGATTGGAGAGACGTAATAAAATTTTAAGGGCACGGTCGGAGTCGTCCAGGATGTTGCAATGATCTCACCGAGTTTCATTGAAATCGATCCAGCCGCTTAGATTTTATTAGTGGGGAGGAGGGGGGGGGGGCAAGGGGACACAAAAAGTGATCTCATAAGCCTATTTTTAGCCTACTTTCGATTTTTGCAAAAAATGAAAGTAGACTTATGAGATCAACACAGGGCGAAAAAAAAGTGTGTCTGTCTGTGTGTGTGTGTGTGTGTGTGTGTGAGTCTGTGTGTGTGTGTGTGTTTGTGTGTGAGTGTGTGGACTCTGAATGTCTGTCCCCCCCTATCAATTCGAACACGGTAAACGCGAATTGAACGAAATTTGGTACAAAGGTAGCACTAGCAAAGGACACCTCAGTGTCATGTTTTATATCGCCGCCATCTTGACTGAAACGTAATGGCGGCCACACAAATGTTCAAAGCTTAAATCAAATTACGACTAACCTAATCCTCCGATCTCTACCAAATTTTGCAACAACATACCTTTATGGGGGGAGCATCTTTTGACTATACTAATAGGTCATCAGCCTAATAGTTCGCGGATGGCGGCCATCTTTGTGTGAAAATCGATTCCCCCTATTAATTTGAACACGGTGAAACCGAATGGAACGAAATTTGGTACAGAGGTAGTACTAGCAGAGGGCTCCTCAGTGTCATATTTTATATCGCCGCCATCTTGACGGAAACGTAATGGCGGCCACACAAATGTTCAAAGCTTAAATCAAATTACGACTAACCTAATCATCCGATCTCTACCAAATTTTGCAACAACATACCTTTATAGAGGAAGCATTCTTTGACCAAATTAATAGGTCATTAGCCTAATAGTTTGCGGATGGCGGCCATCTTTGTGTGAAAATCGATTCCCCCTAATAATTCGAACACGGTGAAACCGAATGGAACGAAATTTGGTACAGAGGTAGTACTAGCAGAGGGCTCCTCAGTGTCATATTTTATATCGCCGCCATCTTGACGGAAACGTAATGGCGGCCACACAAATGTTCAAAGCTTGAATCAAATTACGACTAACCTAATCATCCGATCTCTACCAAATTTTGCAACAACATACCTTCATGGAGGAAGCATCCTTTGACCATATTAATAGGTTATTAGTATAATAGTTTGCGGATGGCGTCCATCTTTGTGTCAAAATCGATTCCCCCTATTAATTCAAACACGGTGAAACCGAATGGAACGAAATTTGGTACAGAGGTAGCAGTAGCAAAGGGCACCTCAGTGTCATGTTTTATATCGCCGCCATCTTGACGGAAACGTAATGGCGGCCACACAAATGTTCTAAGCTTAAATCAAATTACGATTAACCTAATCATCCGATCTCTACCAAATTTTGCAAGAACATACCTTTATGGAGGGAGCATCCTTTGACCAAAATAATAGGTCATTAGCCTAATATTTTGCGGATGGCGGCCATCTTTGTTTGAAGAGCGATTCCCCCTATCAATTCGAACACGGTGAAACCGAATGGAACGAAATTTGGTACAGAGGTAGCACTAGCAAAGGGCACCTCAGTGTCATGTTTTATATCACCGCCATCTTGACGGAAACGTAATCGCGGCCACCCAAATGTTAAAAGCTAAAATGTAAATACGACCAACCTAATAATCTAGTCTCTACCAAATTTTGCAACAACATATCTTTATGTGGAAAGCATATCCTGACCAAACTGCAAGATCATCTGCCCAATAGTTTGCAGATGGTGGCCAAGTATGTGTAAATCCATTCCCCATATCAATTCAAACACGGTGAACCAGAATTAAATGATTTTTTTTACAGAGGTAGCACTAGCAAAGGGCTCCTCATATTCATGTTTAATATTCCTATAGCACGTTGTATTTCAACAAGCTACTACAACCAACATTCAATTATACTCCTTGAAAAGGACAAAGAGTTATAACAATACCCATGCATTTAGGAGAAAGTAGGCTATATGTTCTTTACTGAACATCTTGTTTAAAAATGAAAATAGACTAAAAATGAATTCTATCACTTCAAGAATTTTATACAGTAAAGCCTGCCTACAACGGACCCTTTACTAAACGGTAACCTGTCTTAAACGGAAATGTTTGACGGTACAGGGAGCTTATGGGTGAAACACGGGTAAACTTTCCTTTTAGGTAGATTTCATTAGAAAGTTAACTATTGCAATGGGTACCATGTTTCGACTTCCGGAAAATTTCGACATATCTTCGCGTTTCACATCCCCTAGACCCAAGACCACCGTCAGTTCAAAAGTTTATATATAATTTATGTAGGCTATGTATATATATATGTGTGTATATATATTACTTTCTTGTGGACACTATAACTACCGCAATTTCACACCAATCACTTTGAATTCTTTACATAATATGTATCCCTTTAAAATCTCGGTCGAGTTCGTTAATGGTCACAATCAGTCGAAGGGGGTGAAAAAGGGGGGCTTTCTTCGAAAAAGTGAAATATCACTATAACTCTCTTAATATGTGAAAAATCTAATCCATTCAAAGTTCATTATGTTCTATGTGTCGGATAAGGCCCAAACACTTATGTTTGAAAAGTTTTTTGACAGCACCAACCATTGACCAAAGGGGTGGGAAAAAGTGGGTTATTCGGGAAACATTAATCAGATCCCTCTTAATAGGCACAATATCAATATCAAAATGGACAATATTCCCCTAATAATTGCCTAAAACTTTTGTCTGAAATAATTTTTGATATGACCCACCATTACGCCAAAGGATGAGCAAAATGATTTTGGAATTAGAAGAAAATGCCAAGAACCATCAGAGGTTGCCATGACAGCGCTACTAAGTTGATGAGGGATGAGCCATCAGAGGTTGCTATGACAACGACATTGCACGAGATCACCTTCAGTTTTCTATCTGGCTCTGTGGGAAGCGGCTTCGGTGACGTAACTGGTAGCATGCTGAACTTCTATGCCCAAGGTCGCGGGTTCAAAGCCGGTCGAAGTCGTCGGATTTTCTAAGAGCGCTAAAAATCTCTCTGTATGCTTTTCTTCGGAGGGGAAGTTCCAACGTCCGATGCGAGTCGCTGGTTGCGGTGGCATCTTGTAGCCAAGTGCACAGCTAGGTGTCGTTGACGGTAGTATTTGGTAGCAAAATTAGGAATTACAGTACTACTTGAAATTGACCGTCTGCAGTCCTTACCTGAATCACAGACTGATACTGTCATCACAATTAGCACCGTTTATCAGACAGATTCTACACAAACCCAAAGTACACGGTGCTACATGACCGCGTTGTCGCAGCCCCTAAACTGAGGAACTAACCAACAATCTTAGTTGGCCGTGCTACGAACTCAACAAACCATGTATCTAACAATGAGCGCGCGTAACCATCGCGATCCTACATTAGCATAACTAATGCCATTGCGAGGGATTTGAAGTTGTATCACAAATGACATGTCGCTGGTGTAAACTGCCAGAATGTGCACACCGGCGAAATTCTAGTAAATACAGTATAATAGGCTACTTATCCCACATGTGCAAATGAATGACCAAGAGATAACCCAATCATCGAGCAACGCTACGGTGAATTTCCAGGTTAAACTTCGAACCTGCTTGATCTGATCCACGTCTATTAGGGTTCATGCTAGCGAATGGATATGGCATTTACTGAATTGCAGATCAAAGTAGGCTAACTACAGTAGATCATCGTGTAAATCATCCCGGACATCCTCATGTGTCTTGTCGAATCTTCTGTTGCTCTACCGTACAAGAACCAACTGACCTCTGTGCCTCATGGATTCAACACTCAGTATCGCCAACTAGAGAGTACAAGTCATGGGCATCTTCGGTGAGGTAGTATTGAACTAAGGACCAGTAAGTGTTTTGAGAATCGGCAAGTGTCTAGTTTATTAACAGATATCATGTGTGTCAGGTGGTGAGAGTGAGAGCACATCACCATAGAGCAGTCTCGGTCACTGGTATCAGGAGCACAGCCATGTCATTGAGGAGGTTACGTTCCCATAACTGGACCCCCATTGGCTGTGAGACTGCTGTATCCTTCAATACCCTCCCGTTCATGTGTAACTAATGGGGAGTTTGGGTGTGTGTGTATGTGAGAGAGAGTGGGGTCATCATCAAAGTGTAGTCTCGGTCGCAGGTATCAGGAGCACAGCCATGTCAATGAGGAGGTTACGTACCCATAACTGGACCTCCTTTGGCTGTGAGACTACTTTATCCTCCAATACTCTCCCCTCATGTGTGTGTGAACTAATATAGTATTGTTGTAATCCTACTGATTAAATAAAGAGGAGAATTCCCATTTGTTTCAGCAAGCGCTGGTCGCTTAAAAATCAACTCTGAGACATGTCTGAATACAAAAAAGAAACACGACGAGGGAGATAAAATAATATATCAATTCTAACAGTATCAGAAACATGACTGGAGCACTATTGCCGAGGTGAAGGAAAAAGCAACTATGTTCGTAGTACATATGTCATGCAATAATACCAAGATGTATTACACTGAAATGGTCGAAATATTTTGAAACATAAGAAAATGACAGACTTCACCCAAATTATAATAATCGAAGGAGCGTTTAGCTCTTCGTGTTTTATTAAAGGCAGTTGAAGGAGACCAACTGGCGCCTTGCATTAAGTCTGATTGAACATGTATAGTGATTATTAACTTCTATAACGAGAGAACTAACGAATATTCACCATAGAAAGTGGATGGACGACGAGTCACCAGTGGAAACAGTCTAAGGTTACGATCAGTTTACAACGAAATAGGCGCAGTGTTGCTGAATGTTACTGTGGACCAGAACCTAACATGAGGGTAATTTATTATTAAACAGAGGAATCGTGGACTAGGCCTACTGGGGAGACCACGTTAATAAAAACGCGCCCTGCACTCTACCTCATGGTGGTGTGGAAAAGAGTATTCAGCCAGACCGACCATCACTGAAGATCGCCTTATGAATGACAAGAATTCAGTCTAACACCGTATCCTGAATATGGATCTTCTCCCCACACTCACTCCAGGTAAATGCTGGGATAGTACCTCATTTCATATCCCTGGGCTCCTACTCTTTTCCGAACCCTAATAATAAAGTCATACACAGTACTACAGTCACCACGGAAACACAGGTTATCAACCAAAATGAGCACATGACCAAGTGTACGGGGGTGATGGCCAAGATGCCCCCAAGGCCCTAAAATGAATAAACCAACAACAGACAATGGATACATTTTTCAACATTTCTTAATAACTTCGCCTGACATTTTCCAAAGTATTTCTCTACTATACCTAGCAAATACATGGTTGGTTGGTTCCTCAGTTTACGGGCCGCGACAACGCGGTCATGTAGCCCAGTATACTTGGGGTGTGTGTAGAATCTGTCTGATAACCGGTGTTAATTGTAATGACTGTATTAGTGTGTGTTATCTGTTTTTTTAACGTCGTCAGCATGGTTAGCTGCCGTCCCGGAGGTCCTGGGTTCGATTCCCGGCTCTGCCACGAACTTTGAAAAGGTATGAGGACTGGGACGGGGTCTACTCAGCCTCGGATGGTCCAAATGAGTAGAGGGGGTTCGATTCCCACCTCAGCCATCCTCGAAGTGGTTTTCCGTGGTTTCCCCACTTCGTCTTCGGGAAAATGCTGGGATGGTACTTACTGTAAGGCCACGGCCGCCTCCTTCCCACTTCCTTGCCTAACCCTCCCACTCTTCCCATCCCTTCATCAGGCCCCTGTTCACTTTGCAGTTGAGGCCACCTGGGTGTAGTGCTGGTCACACACTCCAGTTGTATCCCCGACTCAGAGTCTCAAGCTCCATGACACTGCCCTCAGTGGCGGTAGAGGATCCCTCGCTTAGTCCGTGGGAAAAGCCAACTCTGGAGGGTAAAACGATAGTGAAAAAAAAAATCTGTTTTTAATTCAAGTAAGGACTGCAGACAATAATTTCAAGCAGTTTCTACTTTCGCTACTAAATGCTGCCGTCAACGACACCTAGATGTTAAGTTCGCTACTACTAGATGCCATCGCAACCAGCGCCCGATGACGAACGTTGGAACTTAAGAGCATTAATCAAACCTAACCTACACATTTTGGCTTCACTCAAGTGCAGTTAGTGAAAGGTTCTTTTTCATTCCATGAATATATGACATGCGACCGCTGCCTTTACTTCCCCTCCGAAGGAAGGCAAACTGAGGGATTTTTAACGCTCTTAAATATCCAATGACTTCGGCAAGGTTTGAACCCGCAACCTTGGACATAGAAGCTCAGCATGTTAGCAACTACGCCACCGAAGCCAGCGATGCACTATTTAACGCCGCTGTGTAGTTGTTAATGGGGAATTGCTTATCAACTCATGAGATTTAATGCACCACAAGCTCTTTCCAATTGATAATGCGGGTAAGCTGAGACTTCCAAGGAAAACAACAACAAGGTTATACCACCGGGAAATTTAAATGCGTCAAACATAGGAAAAACGGTGTACTCTCAATGATAACAAACAATCTAAACTACGTTACGTGGTCAGTTGTTGATATTCTAATCTATAGGGGGTCATACGTGTAAAGTAATTCTAAATACAGTAGAAATACACAAATCAGCTTTGTCCTTGAATATGTCCTCGTGCATGGTAATAGTAATAATTAGTGCTCGGATTCGAGCATATTTGCATATTTTTTTCCTGTATAGTACACATTGAAAGAAGCCTTTCGGTGGTATTTTCACCTCTCTGGGACCAACAGAATTGTAATTTATCGAGCATATAATTGCATAAAACCGCGGTTTTCTGAATAGAAGCATATAAATGCATATTCTTGTGGTTTCCGTCCAAATAGTTAGTTTTTCTTCGAATTCTCCCCCGAATTCAGGCCCTGAAAATCCTTAAGGTTCGAAAACAGAAATAATTATTGAAAAGCCTATCTGGTGCGAATAATAGAAACGCAGGCTTTTAACCTTTTGTGAGGTCGTTCTCGTCAATGAAACTTTTATTGACTGATTTAAGAAATTCATTCAAAACTGAAAACATAGAAAATTTCTTGTTGTACGACCAATGCAGATCTACTTCATTGCCTCACCTAATTCTGAACATTTTGTAAATGAACTTTCAAACTGTATCTTTTACAAGAGCACTTCTCTTATATATACTTGTAAAACTTGAATGCGAGTATATTGCAGTGTATCATACATACAATTAGAAAATAAATCTCGTATTTAAAGGTATGTTATTGTTTTTTTCTTTTCACTTTCCTTTCTATAGTTTTTAACGGTGTTTTTCGAGCATATTCTGCATATTTAACCGCATATAATGGGGGTTTCGAGCATATCTATCGAGCATAAAACACATGGTTTTTGAGCATATCTGGAGATTTTATCGAGCATATCGATCCGAGCCCTAGTAATAATAATAATAATACTTACTTTCCGTGTCCGGGAGACGCACTAAATTCTCCCTTTCCAGAACTCTACAGCTCTTATCCCTCGGTCTGTGGCCAACATAAGGTCTTTCTGGCAGCAGGTGTCATTAAGATCTTGGCACGTGAGCAGGTGTTGTGGGGTCTGGATTTCTCCACAGGCACATCGTGGATCTTCTGCATAACCTCACTTCAGAAGGTTGCTACGACACTGTTTTCATCCGGTTTTAGGACCTCCAGGTGGTATAAGGCAAATGACTACCACTGCTCAGTTCTTCTTTAGGGGTAAACCCCTCTGGTACTATTTGTTTCCAGAGTGACACACACCGGACGTCTGGTTTGGTATGGAGGGGTACTGTTTTCTTAATAAAACTCTTCCTGGATCTTAGGCGAGGAGTGGTCACCTTGTGTTTAAACATAGAATGTCTGGGATCTGTTACAAGCTTTTGTCTCTCTGTCTTTGCTACCACCGCGCGTCGAATAACTGGAGGTGCAATGCCAGCGAGAGGGTAGATCTTCTGCACTGGAGTAGGTCTCAGACATCCAGTGACAATACGTGTGGACTCGTTAAGAGCTATTCAATAACTTCAATAATAATAATAATAATAATAATAATAATAATGCAGATTCGTTGGATACGGCCAGGAAACAGATCAACCGGCTTCAAACACAAGCTGCAAAGGCGGGCCTCCTGATCTCTTTCGAGAAAACAGAATTTATTACTAACATCAAAACGGCTCCAAAACATATTGAAGTGAATCATGGGAAAATCAAGCGGGTTGTGAAATGTAAGTATCTTGGGGAATGGATAGACCCTACAATGTCCGAAAACGAGGCTTTTGCGTCACGCTTGAATAAAATTGAAATGGCTTACCATCTGACTAAGAATGTGTACAACAAAAGATCTATATCCCTGAATGCAAAACTGAAGCACTACTGCACGGTCATCCGGCCAGAAGCTTTGTATGCAGCGGAATGTCTCTCCATGAATAGAAAAGGCATAATGGAAAAACTGGAGACCAAGGAAAGGAAGATATTGAGGAAAATCCTGGGTCCAGTCAAAGAACACGGCGAGTTCCGAAGACGCCACAACCACGAGTTGTACACTCACGTAGATAAAATAACGGACGTGATGAGGAAAAGGAGGATTTCTTTTTATGGCCATATAACCCGAATGAAATCAACACGGCTATCCAACAGAATTTTTGCTTTTCTCCGTGAGAAAAAGACAAAGGGGGCCTGGTTCATTGAAGTAGAGAAAGATCTGTTGGAGACTGGGATTACACGTGAAGATATCCAGGAGCGTGGCCCACTTAGGGATAAATTTCAGAAACATCGGAGTTTTCAACTTAAGCCGAAGCTAAAAACCGGGAAGGCGTGGACGACAGAGAGAAAGGTGCAACATCGATTGCGAATGAAGGAGTACTGGGCTAACATTAAAATGCAGAAAAAACAGTTGACATGACGTGGTCCTTAGTTGGCCGTAACGAAGGAAGGAGAAGAAGAAGAAGAAGAATAGTAAATCAAAGAAAATGGTGAATTCAGAAGACGACACATTCATGAACTTGACTCACAAGTACTCACTGTCTAGTCCCGATGGTAGTATGATTTCTCCAATGTATTTTAGTCGTTTTACACGGACACCATTCGTAAGAGAAGAATAATTTTCCATGGCCACATTGCTCGTATGAGTTCTACAAGGTTGAACACTAGGATCTTCTGGTTTTTTCTTAACAAGAAAACCAAGGAGGTGTGGTTCACCGAGGTAGAAAAAGACCTGCGTGAAGTGGGAAATACCCAGGACAGGGTATTACTTTATTCGCCCTGACCCAGGAGGATATCCAGAAAAGTGTTCCACTAAAGTCGAAACTTCAAGAACTCTTCGGTTTCCAAGAAGAGCCAAAGCGAAAAACTGGCAAAACATGGACTGAAGCGTCGAAGGAACAGCATAGGAAACGAATGCGGGAATAATGGGTGAACCTTAAAGCCCAGGCTCAAAGAAATAGCGTGGTCCGTAGATGGTCGAAATAACAGCAATAATAATAATAATAATAATAATATCGTATGGCCTCGGATGCCTGGTGCAAGCTTTGTTAATTGACACCCAGAGGGTAGCTTGCATGTCGAATTTCGTCGTTCCTTTGAACTCTATGAAAGTCAAGGAGGTTAGATATCTAAACTCCTTGACACTACAGCGCTTTCAAGTAGAGAATGGAGGAACTTTGTGTTGGTGGAAAATCCCGAGATTAAATTTGCCATTGAACACGGCCTACTGAATTCAAATGGGTTCTTTAACATGCCAACAACGTATGACATGAGTATCGTGATTTCTGTCGCCTTCAAAAATCACTTACCATGGCCAGGGGCGAACCTGCAATCTTGGGGTTGGTAGTCCGGCACTATAACCACTCACCCACCGTGGCAAGCATAATAATAATAATAATAATAACAACAATACGAGCCTTACAGTAGTCGCATATGATGTGTAACATCTGACATAGAAGAAACCTCACGTGAAATTGTTGATAAACCGGTATTTTATACTATTATTGGCACAAATATTAATCTATTGTAAAAGGGAGTGTTTTACAGATATTGTAGTTTATAATTTTTTTGTTTTAGTCGTTTACCCTCCAGGTTGGTGGAACCCACGGACTCAGCGAGGGAACTCACCACTACCGCCTCTACGGGCAGTGTCCTAGAGCTAGGAACATCGAATCGGAAGGGATACAACTGGTGAGGTGGGATTGGCACCTCGCCCAGGCGGCCTCACCTGCAAAGCGAACAGGGGCCTCATGAGGGAAGGAAGGGATGGTTAGGATGGATAGGCAAGGAAGAGGGAAGGAGGCGGCCGTGGCCTTGAAGAAGGTACCATCCCGGCATTTGCCCGAGGACGAAGTGGGAAACCACTTCGAGGATGGCTGAGGGGGAATTGAACCCCCTCTACTCATTTGGGCCACCCGAGGCTGAGTAGACCCCGTTCCAGTCCTCGTACCACTTTTCAAATTTCGTCGCAGAGCCGGGAATCGAACCCATGACCTACGGGGCGGCAGCTAACTATGGTGACCGCTACGCTACGGAGGCGACAGTTTATAATACGGAACTCATTTTATTAGATGATTTGTAGCTTCCACCAGCACTAGCCTAAATAAAGAATACGATATGGATCAACTAGATTAATAGACGTGAAACCGCTCATTACCTTAAATTCCTTAAGGTCCTCTTCATTCACAGACCAACCCGTAATTTCATATGGATTCTGTTAAAATGAGTCATATTGATATGATAAATATCGTTTAAAATGATAATCTGGTAGCAAAAATGTGTACCCCGTCCGGGATTCGAACCCAAGATCCCTAGATTCACAGTCATAAGCACTAACCCCACGGCTATTTCGACTACGCTAATTTTGTGCACAAGATGGTGACTTAATTCCACGTTCCAATAATACTGCATTACGGAATTAAGTTTCATTTATATTTTGCTTATTTCGAATATGTTCCTGCGTGAAATTGAGTTTAAAATGCCTTATGAATGGGGCCTCTTGTGAGTAAAAATAATGTATTTAGTAATAGTTCACGAAGGCTTCATCAATTCTCGTATAACCACAACGATTATATTATATTGATGACTGCATTACCGTTATGTGGGTTAATATTTGAATAGCCACTGTGCAGAAATATAATACCGGCAATGCCGACTACTTACAATGTTTGGTATTAAGGCATTTTACCATTTAAATACTGATACGAAGACTTCGAACATGTACCATGTCATGTGTTTCAATCACTTGACACCAGAGTTCGCATGAGCGTTTTCCGTTCAGTATGTCATATACATTTCACATGGCCGAGAGTACGTCATGGTATCAATTTTCGACATCGCTCGGTCATTGTTTCTCGTACCACTGCCAGCTGGGTCTTACCACTGCTCGCTGGATCGAGCGATCGAGCGGGCAGTGCATACTTCCGTTTTCAACCACTGCCAGCTAGTACACTTTCGTTCGATCGATCGAGCGGGCAGTGCATACTTGCGTTTTCCACCATTGCCAGCTAGTACACTTCCGTTCGATTGATCGAGCGGGCAGTGCATACTTCCGTTTTCCACCACTGCCAGCTAGTACACTTCCGTTCGATCCACCACTGGCAGTTCGATCGTCCGATCCACTTCCGTCCCCAATTTTCAAAATCACTCCCGCAAAACTATCCAGTAACCGAGCGGAAAAATGTTACACATCAATAATAATAATAATAATAATAATAATAATAATAATAATAATAACTTAATAACAGCTTGAAATCAAAATTTTGATGCGAAATTTTAAAATTTCGTTTTTACTTCTTGTATCCTAATCATGCGATTGAAGTTCGAATACTACACGTGCACCATAATCTTCATGTATCAGTACATAACTCTAAGACATACATATATAAAACTCCAACATGGCGTCCATCCGCAATATTTAGTCGGTTCTTAATATCTACGAATCTATTACAGCAATCAAACTGACATTTTGTATGTTGATAGTGGCAATTAACATAAGTAGTTTATATGAAAATAGGCTGTATAGTTCTTCACGGAACTACTTGTTTAAGTTTTAATTTGTGAGCTTTTGGAACAAGAATATTTTTAGAATCCTCTGTTATGGCAAAATTTATATTAAGTGTATGTTCTTGCACATTTACATAACTACGCTGAGGAAGGGCACAATGTGTCTGGAACCGGTACGGTTTTAATGTACTACATTATATTGCCTATGGTTGATAAACTTTTATTATAACGTAAAAAAGAGTTCAGCAAGAACATGGAAGATTACTGGTCTAATAGAATGACTCAAACAATATCATACAAGGCCTAAATCCGACACTATAACTCAGTCATGAAACCAGAAGGATTGTACGCTTCAGAGTGTCTAATATTAAATAAAAAAAAGTCCTCTCGGCACGCCGGAAGGCGGAGGTAGATTTCACCGGACAAACTTGGGGATAGGCGAAAATAGGCAGAATATGCAGGTTTTCGTAGAAGGATCAGACCACATTTATTGCGTGAAAGTATTTTATAATTGGAGATTAATTAACTTTGTTTTTCGTCATTTTATGCATATTTTAAACATTCTATTGTCATATGATGACGGTAACCTTCTTGTCATTTGGAGTCCATTTTTATACTTGTGGTCACACTGTCCTTATGCAAGGTTTCGACACTGATGTGTAACTATGTAACGGTCTGTTACTTCTTCACGCAAAATTATACCTCCCGCAGAGATGTTGGTTGGTTCCTCAATTTAGGGGCTGCGACAACGTGGTCATGTAACCCCGTGTACTTTGGGTGAGTGTAGAATCTGTCTGATAAACGGTGTGAATTGTGATGGCTGTTTTAGTCTGTAATTCAGGTAAGGAATGCAGACGCTCAATTTCAAGCAGTAGTTCCTAATGTTGCTACCAGATACTACCGTCAACGACACCTAGCTGTGAACTTGGCTACTAGATTCCACCGCAATCAGCAACTCGCAACGAACGTTGGAACTTCCCCTACAAAGGAAAGCATACTGAGGGATTTTTAGCGCTCTTAGAAAATCCGACGACTTTGGCCGGCTTTGAACCCGCGACCTTGGGCATAGAAGTTCAGCATGCTACCAGTTACGTCACCGAAGCCGCTTCACACTTAGTCAGATGGAAATCTGAATCTGATCTCGCGCAAGTGCGTTGTCATGACAACGTCTGATGGCTCATCAATTTAGTAGTGTTGCCATGGCAACCACTGATAGCTCTTGGCATTTTCTTAGTAATTCCGAAATCATTTTTCTCATCCCTTGGCGTAATGGTGGCTCATATCAAAAATTCTTTCAGACAAAAGTTTTAGGTAATTATTAGGGGAATATTGTCCATTTTGTACGGTTTTGATATTGTGCCTATTAACAGAGATATGATTAATGTTTCCTGAAAAACCCACTTTTCCCACCCCTTTGGTCAATGGTTGGTGCTATCAAAAAACGTTTCAAACATAAATTTTTGAACTTTATCCGACACATAGTATGAACTTTGAACAGATTCGATATTTCACATATTAAGAGAGTTATAGCAATATTTAGAAGCCTCCGTGGCTTAGGCGGCAGCACGCCGGCCTCTCACCGCTGGGTCCGTGGTTCAAATCCCGGTCACTCCATGTGAGATCTGTGCTGGACAAAACGGAGGCAGACAGGTTTTTCTCCGGGTACTCCGGTTTGCCCTGTCAACATTTCATTCCAGCAACACTCTCCACTATCATTTCATTTCATCTGTCATTCATTTAATCATTGCCCCAGAGGAGTGCGTCAGGCCTCGGCAGCCGGCACAGTTCATATCCTCGCCGCTAGATAGGGGCTTCATTCATTCCATTCCTGACCCGGTCGGAGACTGGAAGCAGGCTGTGGATTTTCATTTTTCATAGCAATATTTCATTTTTTTTTCGAAAAAAGTCCCCCATTTTCATCCCCTTCGACCGATTTAGCCCAGTAACGAACTCGACCGAGATTTTATGGGTATACATATTCGGTAAAAAATTCAAAGTGATTGGTGCAAAATTACGGCAGTTATCGTGTCCACAAGAAACTGATATACATATATACACACATCAAAAAAAGTTTTGCATCGCCTCGGTTCCAAGAGTTCCGGAACCGTTAAATACAAAGGGAATAGAGATCAACACAAACAACATTTCAGCTCGTTTTATTGCTCATGAGACCCACACATTGCATGTTGTACCATCATACAGCTAGACTTTCAGCATTTGTGGTCCAGATTGCAGTACACACCACTACCTCTAATACCCAGTAGCACGTCCTCTTGCATTGATGCATGCCTGTATTCGCCGTGGCATACTATCCACAAGTTCATCAAGACACTGTTGGTCCAAATTGTCCCACTCCTCAACGACAATTCGGCGTAAATCTCTCAGAGTGGTTGGTGGGTCAAGACGTCCATAAACAGCCCTTTTCAACATATCCCAGGCATGTTCGATAGGGTTCATGTCTGGCGCACATGCTGGCCACTGTAGTCGAGCGATGTCGTTATCTTGAAGGAACGCATTCACAAGATGTGCACGATGAGGTCGAGAATTGTCGTCCATGAAGACAAATGCCTCTCCAATATTCTGCCGATATGGTTGCACTATGGGTCGGAGGATGTCATTCAGGTATCGTAAAGCCGTTTCGGAGCCTTCCATGACCACCAGTGGCGTACGTCGGCCCCACATAATGCCACCCCAAAACATCAGGGAACCACCACCTTGCTGCACTCGCTGGACAGTGTGTCTAAGACGTTCAGCCTGACCAGGGTGCCTCCAAACACGTCTCCGACGATTGTCTGGTTGAAGGCATATGCGACACTCATCGGTGAAGAGAACGTGATGCCAATTCCGTGGGGTCCATTCAGCATGTTGTTGGGCCCATCTGTACCGCGCTGCATGGTGTCGGGGTTGCAAAGCTGGACCTCGCCATGGACGTCGGGAGTGAAGTTGCGCATCATGCAGCCTATTGCGCACAGTTTGAGTTGAAACACGACGTCCTGTGGCTGAACGAAACGCATTATTCAACATGGTGGCATTGCTGTCAGGGTTCCTCCGAGCGGCAATCCGTAAGTAGCGGTCATCCACTACAGTAGTAGCCCTTGGGCGGCCTGAGCGAGGCCTGTCATCGACAGTTCCTGTATCTCTGTACCTCCTCCATGTCCGAACAACATCGCTTTGGTTCACTCTGAGACGCCTGGAAACTTCCCTTGTTGAGAGCCCTTCTTGACACAAAGTAACAATGCGGACGCGATCGAACTGCGGTATTGACCTTCTAGGCATGGTAGAACTACAGACAACATGAGCAGCGTACCTTCGTCCTGGTGGAATGACTGGAACTGATCGGCTGTCGTACCCCCTCCGTCTAATAGGCCCTGCTCATGCATGGTTGTTTACATCTTTGAGCAGTTTTAGTGACATCTATGAACAGTCAAAGGGACTGTATCTTGGATACAATATACACAGTCAACGTCTATATGCCGGAGATCTGGGAACCGAGGTGATGCAAAACTTTTTTTGATGTGTGTAAATAAACTTTTGAACTGACGGTGGTTTTGGGGTCTGGGGGATGTGAAACGCGAAGATATGTCGAAATTTTCCGGAAATCGAAACATGGTACCCATTGCAATAGTTAGCTTTCTAATGAAATCTACCTAAAATACTACCATCAACGACACCTAGCTGTGAACTTGGCTACTAGATGCCACCGGAACCATCAACTCGCAACGAACGTTGGAACTTCCCCTCCGAAGGAAAGCAAACTCAGGTTTTTTAGCGCTCTTAGTAAATTCGACGACTTTAGCCGGGTTTGAACCCGCGACCTTGGGCATAGAAGTTCAGCATGCTACCAGTTACGATACCGAAGTCGCTTCCCACAGACAGATTGAAATCTGAATGTTATCTCGTGCAGTGGCGTTGTCATAGCAACTGCTGATGGCTCATCCCTTATCAATTAAAAGTAAAGTTGTCATGGCAACCTCTCTTGGCACTTGGCATTTTCTTATAATTTAAATCATTTTGCTCACCCCGTGGCGTAATGGTGGGTCATATCAAAAATTCTTTCAGACAAAAGTTTTAGGTAATTATTGGAGGAATATTGTCCATTTTGTACGGTTTTGATATTGTGCCTATTGACAGAGATATGATTAATGTTTCACGAAAAACCCACTTTTTCCCACCCCTTTGGTCAATGGTTGGTGCTATCAAAAACTTTTCAAACATAAATTTTAGGGTCTTGTCCGACACATAGTATGAACTTTAAATGGATTCAATATTTCCGATATTAAGAGAGTTATAGCGATATTTCACTTTTTAGAAAAAAGCCTCCCATTTTCACCCCTTTTGACCGATTTTGCCCATTAACGAACTCGACCGAGATTTTATAGGTATACATATTCGGTAAAAAATTCAAAGTGATTGGTGCAAAATTACGGCAGTTATCGTGTCCACAAGAAACTGATATACATATATACATAAATTATATATAAACTTTTGAACTGACGGTGGTTTTGGGGTCTGGGGGATGTGAAACGCGAAGATATGTCGAAATTTTCCGGAAGTCGAAACATGGGACCCATTGCAATAGTTAGCTTTCTAATGAAATCTACCTAAAAAGGGGAGCCGCAAGAACTCTAGAAAAAGGAAAGGAAGATTCTGAGGAAAATTCTGGGACCTCAGAAGACCTCTGATGGAACTTGGAAGAAGAGGAAAAACGAGGAGCTCTACAAGTGTTCTGAAAAGATCACGGACACAATGCGGAAAAGAAGACTGAAATTCTATGGACACCTGGTAAGATTGGACGAGATCCGACTAACTAAAAAGATCTTCAAATACATCATGGGATTAAAGGCCACCTCTATGTGGGTAGAAGAGGTCAAGAGGGATGCAGCAGAAGTTGGAATTACTCCAGAGTTGATCCACGATAGATGTGAGTTTAGAAGCAAGGTAGACAGTTTAAAATCTTTTGCAGAGAAACCTATTACAAGGAGACCCATGCGGATCATTTCCGAGGAGGAAATGATGATGATAATTGTTGTTTTAAGGGGCCTAACATCCAGGTATCCGAGGAGAAGAGGAAGATAAGGAGCGAAAGAATGAAGAGGTTCTGGGAAGAAAAGAGAAGGAAGGTCAAGAAGCCTTAAGTTCTATGCGGTCCATAGTTGGCCAAATTCGGAAGAAGAAGAAGAAGAAGAAGAATGGCTCAAAATTTCAACACAAATGTATTCGCCAAACAATCCACCAAAACACCAGAAGTGGGGGACAACAGCTAAAGCACAAGCACCGTGGCCCAAATGACCTAAGAGGAAGTATCATCTTCAACGTACAAATATGCATGATGTTTCGTTCCTCATTTGTGGGGACTAGCAACTATGCTATTAGTGTCGTGCCTTAGTATTTAAGATAACAGCCATCCTCGGTGGTGCATTTCCCCTGGGTTTCCTGTGGCTTGCAGTGATGACTTCCTCCTTGGTCTGTGTTTTCCGTGTCAGCCTGACAAACTAGAACACGACCGTGTACCAACCCAACACTAAGAGCTAATAACATAGAGATAAGTAAACCGAGGTTACATTTCAGAGAATACGGGTTTCTCCACATTGTCATGAAAACAATGTTTCAAAGTGTGACACATCATTGATACATTTTCTTTGGCCTGATATCTAGGGGTTTTCCTTCCAATGAAGGTTGTAGAGTGAGAACAGGGGCGAAGCAAGGCTGTATCAGGAATGGACCCGTAAAACCAGATGGGTGGTCGAAAACAATGTGAACTTGGTTTATGAGCGTTAGAGGATTGGTGACACTCATGCATAATTTAAAAAGATAAAAGTATATATCTTGCGCTGGTTTTATTTTATCAGGTGTTGAAGTTAGCTAATCAGATCGCTTCGCGGGCGAATTCGAATGGGTTTTGCGGGGCAATGTTCCCAACTCTACACGTGGCTCAAGACCGCTTGAGAGCACCATTCGAAGAAAAAAGAAATTACGAGCCTTACAGTAGTCGCATATGATGTGTAACATCTGACATGTTATTCGAATAATTCCATATTACTTACTCGCATTTTTTAAAGAATGAACTCATAGTGCTACCTTGTGCCAGCAAACATGAAGGATTCCTTCGTGTTATTACCATGGGTAAGTTCTCATTACTATTATTTCTGCAATAACTACTTGTAAACCTCCAGTGACAAATCCTTTCAGCAAATGTGATATAATAGTGCTGTATTTTGGTCGACAGTACCTCGAGTGCTTACATAAATAAGAACACAGCAAAAGTAGTAAGATTTAATAAACCATAATTGTTTTCAGCAAATATGATACGAGGAATATTTTCACACCAAAGAACGACAGTTTGAAGATGATTTATTGTAGGAATATCTGTAATGGCGCCTCCTAACCTTGAGGTAAACCGTATGCGATTTACGTTCCACATAGCCACATGGCCAACAGTACGTCGTTGTACCAATCTCTGCCACCGCGCGCTACTTGTAAAACTCCTGTGCCAAATCCTTTCAACAAATTTGATATAATTAATATTTTCACACCCAAAAAAAACTACAACTTGAAGATGATTTATTGTAGGAATTTCTTTAAAATGGGGCCTCCAAACCTTGAATTAAACCGTATGCTATATACATTATACATAGTGCTGTATTTTGGCCGACAGTACCTCGAGTGCTTACATTAAACAACAACACAGCAAAAGTAGTAAGATTTAATAAATCATAATTGTTTTCAGCAAATATGATTTAATGAATATTTTCACACCAAAGAACGACAGTTTGAAGATGATTTATTGTAGGAATATCTGTAATGGCGCCTCCTAACCTTGAAGTAAACCGTATGCGATTTACATTCCACATAGCCACATGGCCGACAGTATGTCGTTGTACCAATCTCCGCCACCGCGCTCGCTTATTGTTTCCGTTGCATTTCCGTCCCACTTCCGTCCCTTTTACGAAATCACCCCCAGACAAAAATATACACCAACCGAGTGGAATGATGTTACACATTAGAAATATCCAGCAACCGAGCGGAAAGATGTTACACATCAAAAAGAAAATCTTCGCCGGGTGATGTTTAGGGGCTGCGACAACGCGGTCATGTAGCCCCTTGTACTTTGGGTGTGTGTAGAATCTGTCTGCGATATTTTAGCTGCTGGCGCCCCTAGCGGAAACTAGCGTTCACGTAAGGAATGATATGAAATGCAGTAGTCATGTAGGATGTGTAGTTTCAAAAGCTTACAAATCTCTGCACTTTGTAATGAGGGTATTAAAAGGAAGTAGTACCTCTGCTAAAGAATTAGGCTATTTGTCACTTGTAAGACCTATTTTGGAATACGCCTCGGCGGTTTGGGATCCATATCAAGTAGGGCTCATCAATGAGTTGGAAATGGTACAAAGAAAGGCCGCTAGATTTGTGCTCAGTGACTTTAATCCCAGGAGCAGTGTGAGCCGTATGTTAAAGAAACTTGTGTGGGAATCACTGGAGGCTAGGAGGATGAAATCTAGACTCTGCGCTATGTACAACACGTATACAAATCAACCAGCATGGGGTGAGCTTAGCAAACGATTGGGAAAGCCCACTTACATGGGTAGGAGCGATCATCCTTTCAAAGTTAAGGGCCGACCACAGCGAACAAATTATGGTAAATATTATTTTGTAAACCGTGCCATTGATAACTGGAACTCTCTACCTGCCGCAGTCTTAGAGCCTTTTCCCAAACATATAGGTGTGTTTAAGAAAAGACTGACTATTTGTGTAAATACTCCAGTTTAATTGTTGTATAATTGTTATTGAATTGTTATGTATAATTATTTATTTGTTATGTATATCCAATTTGCCACCGGGGGACACACCCCCCATTGCAAATAAATGAATTAATGAATGAATGAGTCGGTATGACTGAGTGTGTGCGATGACTCGCGCTGGAGAACCAAAGACAGTAGCCTACCGGTAAAGGAATCATCCATAGAGATTCGTCTGGGTTTAGGTAATATTCGGAGGGATACGTCGTATTTCACAGCCTCTAAGCTTAAGAAAGGCGGACAGCTCAATATAATAAAGGTTGGGGGAGAACGTGTCCAGTTTGTGTTCGAGAGAAGCTGGCAGTAATCAACCACCTCATGCTACTGAATTTGAGTAACAGTATTTTGGTTGGTTCGTTCCTCAGTTTAGTGGCTGGGACAACGGGGTCTTGTAGCCCCGTGTACTTTGGGTGTGTGTAGAAACAGTCTGAAAACCGGTGTTAATTGTGATGGCTGTATTAGTGTGTGTTATCTGTTTTTAATTCAAATAAGCCACGTCCGTAGGAATAACCTTAAAGTGCCCTACACGTGACCCCTGCGTGGTGCTAAGGAAGCAACAACGTTGGCTGCTAGACCTAAAGCTACGCTTTCAGGATATCCCAGCAATTAGAAGATATAGCAATATGACTCATGGAAATGGCTCTTTTCAGAGACCCATTGAAGACTTTCACCCCACACTAAGGATACTGCAACTCAACATTGAAGGAGTAAGCCGATCAAAAAGCGATTACCTAACAAAAGTACTGACCAACCACAAGGTGGATGTTGTTCTACTGCAAGAGACCCACTGTGAAAACCAGGATCAGCTTTATGCGAGATGTAAGATTCCGGGATATACCCTGCTTAACGCAACATTTCACAAAAGTTATGGCACTGCAACGTATGCAAAGAGCAACATAGAGAAAATTGACATATTAAGCACAAATGTGGACAACAATATGTTTGCCTCCAAAATGAAAATTGCAGGTACAGAAATTATAAACATCTATAAGCCTCCCTGTCAACCTTAGATCTTGAGTGAGACCATCCAGACCATTCACCACCCAGCTGTAATCCTCGGAGATTTTAACAGCAAGAATACAAGGCCGGACGTTTGTTTTAGACGAGTGAAAAATCATAATGGAAGCCTGTAGGCGAGTTACTGCAGTACCTGTGTTGTTATCAGCTGCCCCAAGCGGTTCGATGATTGACAACGCTGTCTCACACTCCTACTGAAGTACAGTCATTGGCAAATATAATGACGTTCTGTTCGTAAATACGTAACGTGTACTTCCGGGTCACACAATACTACGACGTTGACTGTACTGTCTGCAAGTCGGTGTCGCCACGTGCTCAAGTCTGGAATTCCATTACATCAGATCGGTGGTGACAAATGTGAAGCGATAGTGACTGTGTACAGGGCTCACCCGCAGGCTTCAAGGTCAAGGGTAATCGTCTAAATCAAACGTCCGGCCTATATAGTCTGGGACAGCTTAAATGAGTTACTAGATCAAGACAGGGTAGGCAACATTAACAGCCGTCCCCTATGCCTACATAAATGTTGGTTTATGGTTGCATTTCTTGAAGGTAAGTTGTTTTCAGGTGCGAGCACATTGTCGCCAACCCTGCTTAAAATCCCGCCATCTCCAAAGACCATAATATCAGTAAAATTCCGTACCACACAGTTGCCGACATGTTTCTGGCAATAACTCCCAGAATGCATTTTTCACAAAGTCAGCCAACATTATAATTACGACTGTAACTAATGACTTATTATTTAAATAATTTCACAGTTTTCTTTGGAAATTCAAGTCTAATGAAGTTGTAACAAGTTGTACAAGGTAAGTACTAGTTATTATTTAGCGTATGACATCATAAAAATGCAAAGAAACACAATCACAAATTAAATATACACTATGTAGAGTAGGTTACAGTCTTAACTTCAAGCTCTCAATATAGTCTATGCAAGGCGGATTCAGATTTTGGAAGTCTTTTGAATTGCCATGTACTAGTAATATACATCGATTAAAACAGTTCATACAGTTATTATAGACTCTTGATATGTGTGTGTCAAATCCACTTGTCTGAGATGTTTCGAAGCTTTTATTTAGTTAATTTTTGGATAAATTCTTATTTAGATTTCATCATGACGCCTAAAAAATACGAGAACAAGATTGGAGATGGATTGGAGTAACTCTACAAAGATCACTACAATTTAAGTAAGTAGGCCTAGCCTAGACCTACACAATTTAAAGTACAGAGTTATTTAATCGTTGATTTATTTATTTTTATATTCAGTCAGAGCACAAATAACGTAATAAAAAACCTTAATGGTCTTTGGAAATTTTGAAATAGTCTTCCGACTGCATTTTCCGTATAGGCCTAATTCAAACATAACCTAAAATATAGCCTGTGTAAGTTCTCTCTCGGGAATGTATTCTTAGGTTCAATTCGCCTTCTAATATAGTAATGTAATTTATTCTCGACTTCCAAATGCCGTCAGTCATATTATTATAATACATTGCACATGTAACTCTTTAAGCTTGGAAGTAGGCCTAGTCTATGATTCGCACTCGGTTGGTGGTAGTGTATGTATTGGTGATTATTTATGAAGCTTATAACTTATGTACTTGGCTACTGACCTATAGCCTACTTGGTAGTAGCCAGATAAAATATTTATATCAGGCCTATTTTTATTTGTTTCAGTCATGGTTGCGACAGAGGACAGAGTAGTGTGATGCCCTTCAACGAACTTCAAGGGTTGTGCAACATGAATCAATCATCATTCTGAAGAGCCATATACTCACATGTGCATGGTATATGTACTGCGCTAGAGTCACATATGCAAATTTTCAGAGAATACCAACAATATCTCATAGCTCTCTTTTAGTTCTCGACATAAGTTACTGCGCCACTGAATGTCTGGGTAAAAATTACTGATGTACTAATGTTGGGTGAGACAAAGTCATTGTTCGCTACTTGGTTAGATGACACGGTTTGGGCGAAGCCACTGGTTGCAATAAGTTATAAATATTGGTCGCAGCTATAGCCTACTTGTATTATTAATTCTGAATGAAAGTAGAAAGTGGCTTATACACCTGCATCGGACATGATTGTGACTGTATGCTGTGATGGCTGCGCTAGAATTAGTAGCACACAGGTAACGATATGTGTAGGCTATACATTATACGGTAATAGAATACTAAAAATTTCATAGATCTCGTAGGCCTATACTACACAGCTTGGACACTGGACGTGAATAATGAAATAAAAGACAAAGCCATTGGTCTGGGTAAAGATTATTGTTGCTTGACAAAAACCGGGGGTGTCATATATTAGCTAACGCGGCCCGCGTTACCTCAATTTTTCATATTAAAGCATTGTTGTTTCTCATGGCTAGCCCAGATTCCAATCCATCAGCTTTCTTGCATTCCAATAGAGTTGTGTGAGGTTTCCTGAAGTTATAGCAGTCACATCAAGTTTGTTGCAATGTGGCAGGTGCCCCTTATCCATTTTACTTCCAGGTTCGTGACAAAGTGTGCATTCTTCAGATCTCAGGATGTCCCAAATAGGATCACGACTTATATAGATGGAATTCCAGCTGAGTCTGCCATTTTCGCTGTTAATTATGCACAAGTACAGTATTGCCAATCCCACACTTACGGGACTACTTTGTATAAGCGCGGTACCATGAAACAAAATAGCGCCAAGTTTGACCCAGTTCGCAATGGATTGTGCAAGCTGTTTTTGTCTAAACCAATAATTGTTACTTCATTAGGCCATACAAACACCCCTGGATTCTGTCACGCACAGTGGGGGTGGACACGCATCAATAATTTTCATCCAAACCCCTGGTTTGTGCCTAGACCAATAACTTTTAGGCAGTGAGGCGCTGGTTTTTTCCCGATTAGTTCGAAACATGAAATTCTTGCGATCAGCGTTCATTACAGTGGTAAATACTGTTCTACATACAAAACAAACCTAACCTGGGGCTTATGCCCAGACCTCCTTGCTTGTAGTGCAATCGGTAATTTTCGTCCAGACAGTTGTCTAAACAAGTAGCGACCAATGGTTTCGTCCAGTCAGTCGTCTAACCAAGAAGAGCTCGTTTATTTCTTTTTCTCACATAATTACAACATTACATGTGTCGTCTAATTTAGGCCTATTTAGTATCGTATATGTTGGTAACTAATGACGTCAATGTGATCGCTCACTGCGGCAGTTTTACATACCAAATATGCTGTCGAACATGGCTGCGGTTGTTAAATATACAATAAATAAAAACACATGTTTAAGTGATTTAGCACATATATCCGGCGCAGAAGTGATCAAGGTTAGTAGTTACAATTGATAATGTCCCCCCCCCCCTCCCGCCAGAAGATGAAATAAGGTATGAAAATGATATATTATCAAAGTGAAAGCAAAAAGAAAAAGGAGTGATACGTGGTACAGAATTAATCTGAAATTTCACTACAGTATATGTCGTTTCATAAAAGGGCATAGCGGGTGGGTTACAGACAGCTAAGGAGAAAGCATCTATTAGGACATCACTTCCATAATTATTATTCATCATTACACAAGGTATTTAGGCTAAGTTAAGTATTCTACTTGGTTCATCACTCCTGAAGTGTTACCTCTATTACGTATGTCGTTTTGCCTTGAACATTTTTGGTTGAAGGCAGGCTATTATTTTATTTTAGAATATGCACTGAAAATTTGATGTAATCAGCGTAACCGCAGCCTTCGTAAAGAGGTTTACGCAGGCCAGCGCGTATCCCATTTTTGAACAGCTGACTGCGGTTGACTGTAGCGTTGGGGATCTGCACCACTAGCGCTGGCCAACAGCGGGGCGCACTTGAACTCGGTCAGTGATAGCACTATGTATTGTATTCGTCATGATAATGCTATTATTATGATCATGTAGAAATGAGTGGAAGTGTAGAGGACGTACCCATTCGCGACAACGCTGCCTCAGTTCAATTCCCTCTCATATATTCCGCTCTCGCAATTTAAATAACTCAGCTCTCCACAGAAAATTGTTTTGTGTTGGTATCTTATAATTATAATTTTCAAGATATTACTCCGTCGATAAAGCTTGCCTTTCAACGCCTGTACTTAACTCGTCAATGTCTCAGTGAATTCATTGAATTTTCTACAAGTGGCTTTTAATGTGCCGATTGATGAGAGGTCAGGAGACTATTCTACCAACCATCTCGCGTTGTGCGGCTAGCATTTTTTGGCAGTTGGTCCAGGTTCAATTTCCAGCTCTGCCAAGAAATTTTAATTTTGGTCTGAGGGATGGAACAAGGCACACTGAGCCTCATGAGGCAAACCTGAGAAAAGGGGGGTTCGATTCCTATCTTAGCCATCTTGGAAGTGGTTTCCACGCTTCTACTCCTGGCAAATGCCGGGATGGTTCCTAAATTAAGGCATTGGCCACCTCGTTCCCAATCCTCATCTGAATAATAAATGCACACACTAATCCAGCCATCACAATAACACAGGTTATCAGACAAATTTCACATGCCCAAGTACACAGATCTACATGACCATGATGTCACAAAGCCCCAAAATCAACCAACTGCTGCTTTCTACCATTCCAAGACGAAATCTTCGAGTTGCCATTAGTCTAATGCCCCTAAAATCCACGACTAGTTCGAATGGTTTTAGGCCTAAGCATAGGATCAACCATCTTCTTGCATCTCAATAGGGATTTGCCAACAGGCTTTCAACAGCTTGTCTCAATTCTGCCTTCATATATGTAGGCCTATTGGCAACTCCAGCTATCTGATATAATATCTAGCGGTAAAAATTAGAAACTTACCAAGTAGGGTACATTTGTCACGTGGTGACTGTTTGTGTATGGTTTCTTGTATTCGTAAGCAGATCGAGGTAATTTCTTCGTGTCTTTATACATAAGTAATAAGTTTTACTCGTTGATGGAGTGTAAAATGAGTAAAAGCAACGTATATTGCTCAGTTTACGGCTGTAAGTCGATGCATAAAAGAGGGCTGCGGATATAAGTTTTCATCACTTTCCAAAAGATGTAAATAGCAATAGCCAAAAGGTGACGATACCAAATAAATACGGGCAACAGGAGCGGGTTGGACCACTCACCACTACACTCACTGACGATAGGACGGGTTGTTCACTGTTTACGCCGAACCAAGCCGTACCAAGACAGCTAGGCCTACACCAGCCGACTACAGCCAAGCTTCATCAGTCAGGTATCCTTCCCCCTCCCTAGTTCATTTCCAATTACCCTACCAATCGCCATCACCTCGCTCTGCGATATCCGAGCCATTCCACTACGAGTCATATAGGCCTAATTTGACTTCGCAGGGTAAATATCTACTCTGCGAGAACCTGCTACCAGTCCGATATTCTACACCAAACCCACCAGCTAACCATCTAAATCAAGCAATTCCTGTGTCCCCCGAGCTTTAATACAAGTTAAACTCATCCCTTCGCCCTACCAAGCAGCAAATAATTTCTACAGTCTATGGTACAGTGAGCAAACTCAAATATAGCTTTTAAAGTAACAGCGCCATGACTCGAACTGCTCAAAAACAGATACCAGCAGACAACCGATGCTTGATAATATGCAATTGACACATAAAATCCAGTGGAACACACAAATTAGATCACGTGTATCGCACAGTTATACATATATACAATCAAAAATAACACTGTCATTATTTTAGGGACCACATTTACTGATTATAACCGAAAAATAAAAAGTGTTCCATATCAAACGCGTGTTATTGAGTATTTTTACCCTACTTATCCAGACCGACCACAGCGCCCCAAGTGTTAGTTTGAGTTGCCAATACATGCAAGAAATGAGTACGGTACTTATCAAAAATAAAGAAATAATAAGCTAATATGTACCCTACTATTATATTTCTCTCCTACTCCTAAATCCTTCTCTGAACACTCATCTTAAAACAGAATGGTCTGCATTTTTGGACTAATTATAAAAATATAGCCTATAAGAAGAAATGAACATGCTCATCTTTAGCTCCCTGGCGAAAATAATTGAGTAAGTATTAATGTTTCTGTTCTTATGCTTTTTATATGATGCTTTAAAAATCAATCTAGAAGAGATAATTTAAGTTAACTTCACTACCATCATACAGCTTAAGAGTTACTGTCGAGGACTGATGACCAAGATGTCCCTAACTTGAGCAAGGACTGCTTCACAACTTCATGTAAAACATATTTTCGTAAAAGAGCCTTTACTTAGTTTGGATCATTTGCGATACGTGTTACATGGATGTGTGTGCTGACTTTTTGGTGTTAAATGATGTAAGTTGGCAACACCAAATGTGGCGGCCATGTTGGTTTTCTAGTAACTTATTTAAGGTGTCCTGGACTATAACTGGGGTTATAATTATACCAACAAAGAGGGTCAAGGTGTGTCGGAATGGGCTGATGCAAAATACCTTTTTCTAATGCATGATGCCAAAGAAAAGGGCTCCTTCCACTCTGCCAGATGGAATAAGGACTATAACCCTGATCTGTGCTTTGTCTCAAAGGACTCGTATGGTAAACCCCTAAAGTGCAGCAGGAATATTCTAGACAACTTCCCCCGAAGTCAGCACAGACCAGCACTTGTCAAAGTTGGCCTAGAAATGCCTGTCGTCAGATCAGTTCCACTGCCACGTTGGAATTTCACCAAAGCCAACTGGTCAAAATTCACCAGCGAATTGGAACATAATATACAGTGGATCCCACCTAAAATAGATAATTACGAGCGCTTCGCTGGACTAATTTGTGCTATTGCAAGGAAACATATCCCAAGAGGATACAGAAGGTTGGAGTCCGAAATGCAATGAACAATATGAGGAGTATAAACTAGCCGGTGATCCTGAAGTTGCCAACGAACTACTACAGTCTTTAGACTCAGCTAGAAGAAAAAAAATGGACCAATCTAATGGAAAATACGAATTTTCAACACTCCAGTCGAAAAGCATGGTCTCTTTTAAGGAAACTTGGTAGCAGAACTCCAAAATTCAGTTCCAAGTGCACCACGATAAAGCCAGATGCGATAGCAAGCAGATTAGTTAGTCTGGCAAGAAAACCTGCCGATACTGACAAGAAAGAGGCAAAAAGAATTCAGTTAGAACTAAAATCTAAGATGTTCCATGCAGAAACAACATCCCAGTTTACAGCTGATATCACGGCTGCTGAAGTTTCAACTGCGCTAAAAGAAGTAAAATCAGGAAAAGCAGCTGGGTTGGATGGTCTTTACTCAGAATTCCTACAACGTTGTGGTCCTCGAACAATTGAATGGCTTGCTAAATTTTATAGCAACATCTTACGCGATGGTCAACTTCCACCAGCACTCAAAAGAACTAAAGTAGTTGCTGTACTCAAACCTGGGAAAAGTGGAGATAGTGCAGAAGATTACAGGCCTATTGCCCTCCTAAGCGTCTGTTACAAGCTGCTGGAAAGAATAATATATAATATAATCTCAATTACAGTTCTTGAGCACATACCACATGATCAAGCTGGCTTCAGACCAAAGCGCAGTTGTGCCGACCAGGTGTTGGCCCTGACCACTCACATAGAGAGAGGATTTCAAGATCGAAAGAAGACCGTATCTGTGTTTGTGGATCTCACGGCAGCATACGATACAGTTTGGCGAAAAGGAATGATCCTCAAATTCCTGAAAATAATCCCTTGCAAGAAACTCGCCATCCTACTGAATAATATGCCGGTCAACAGAGTGATTGAAGTTCACATAAATGGCAACGTAAGCAGATCTCTCAAACTAAATGATGGATTACCACAAGGATCGGTCCTTGCCCCATTGCTGTTCAATATTTACACCGCAGACTTACCTCCTACTAGTGCTAGAAAGTTCGTATACGCTGACGATCTTGCATTGACAGCTCAGTCCAACGACTTTGCTACAGCAGAAACCGTACTTACGGAAGATCTCTGCAAACTCGACAAGTTCTTCAAAACCTGGAGACTAAAACCAAATATAGCAACAAGATGTTCAGTAAAGAACATATAGCCTACTTTCTCCTAAATGCATGGGTATTGTTATAACTCTTTGTCCTTTTCAAGGAGTATGATTGAATGTTGGTTGTAGTAGCTTGTTGAAATACAACGTGCTATAGGAATATTAAACTTGAATATGAGGTGCCCTTTGCTAGTGCTACCTCTGTACCAAATTTCGTTCAATTCGGTTTCACCGTGTTTGAATTGATAGGGGGAACGATTTGCACACACACTTGGCCACCATCTGCAAACTATTGGGCTGATGTTCTAGCAGTTTGGTCTGAATATGTTTCCCACATAAAGATATGGTGTTGCAAAATTTGGTAGAGACTAGATTATTACGTTGGTCGTAATTACATTTTAGCTTTTAATATTTGGGTGGCCGCGATTACGTTTCCGTCAAGATAGCGGTGATATAAAACATGACACTGAGGTGCCCTTTGCTAGTGCTACCTCTGTACCAAATTTCGTTCCATTCGGTTTCACCGTGTTCGAATTGATAAGGGGAATCGATTTTCACACAAAGATGGCCGCCATCCGCAAAATATTAGGCAGATCACCTATTAGTTTGGTCAAAGGATGCTCCCTCCATAAAGGTATGTTGTTGCTAAATTTGCTAGAGATCGGATGATTAGGCTAATCGTAATTTGATTTAAGCTTTGAACATTTGTGTGGCCGCCATTACGTTTCCGTCAAGATGGTGGCGATATAAAACATGACACTGAGGTGCCCTTTGCTAGTGCTACATCTGTACCAAATTTCGTTCATTCGGTTCCACCGTGTTCGAATTAATAGGGGGAATCAATTTTGACATAAAGATGGCCGCCACCCGCAAACTATTAGGCTGATAACCTATTAGATTGGTCAAAGGATGCTCCCACCATAAAGGTATGTTGTTTCTAAATTTGCTAGAGATCGGATGATTAGGCTAATCGTAATTTGATTTAAGCTTTGAACATTTGTGTGGCCGCCATTACGTTTCCATCAAGATGGCGGCGATATAAAACATGACACTGAGGTGCCCTTTGCTAGTGCTACCTCTGTACCAAATTTCGTTCATTCGGTTCCACCGTGTTCGAATTAATAGGGGGAATCAATTTTGACATAAAGATGGCCGCCATCCGCAAACTATTAGGCTAATAACCTATTAGATTGGTCAAAGGATGCTCCCTCCATAAAGGAATGTTGTTGCAAAGTTTGGTAGAGATCGGATGGTTATGTTAGTCGTAATTTAACTTAAGCTTTGAACATTTGTGTGGCCGCCATTACGTTTCTGTCAATATGGCGGCGATATAAAACATGACACTGAGATGCCCTTTGCTAGTGCTACCTCTGTACCAAATTTCGTTCCATTCGGTTTCACCGTGTATGAATTAATAGGGGGAATTGATTTTCACACAAAGATGGCCGCCATCCGCAAACTATTAGGCTAATGACCTAGTCGTTTGGTCAAAGGATGCTTCCTCTATAAAGGTATGTTGTTGCAAAATTTGGTGGAGATCGGATGATTAGGTTAATCGTAATTTGATTTAAGCTTTGAACATTTGTGTGGCCGCCATTACGTTTCCGTCAAGATGGCGGCGATATAAAACATGACACTGAGGTGTCCTTTGCTAGTGCTACCTTTGTACCAAATTTCGTTCAATTCGCATTCACCGTGTTCGAATTGATAGGGGGGGACAGACATTCAGAGTACACACACTCACACACACACACACACACACAGACTCACACACACACATACACACACACACACACAGACTCACACACACACATACACACACACAGACAGACACACTTTTTTCGCCCTGTGTTGATCTCATAAGTCTACTTTCATTTTTTGCAAAAATCGAAAGTAGGCTAAAAACAGAGGTCAGCTGCTTTCATCTGAGCAACAAACAAGCCAACTACATTCCTAGGGTTCAATACCAGGATCATCTACTGAAATTCAATCCTCATCCTAAATATTTAGGCGTCATCTTGGATCGATCCTTGACTTACAGTGAACATCTAGGCAAAACATCTGCTAAGATCAAAACCCGCAACAACATCCTGCACAAACTCACAGGAACGGGCTGGGGCCCAACAGCATCCACCCTCAGAACTTCAGCACTTGCCCTAGTGTATCCAGTAGCAGAATATTACTGCCCAGTATGGATTAACAGCGCCCATGCAAAGAAGATAGATGTACAGCTGAACGACACAATGAGGACTGTATCAGGAACCATCCAATCTACACCTTTGGAATGGTTACCAGTACTCTCCAACATCCCGCCTCCTCATCTTCGAAGACAAATGGCACTGAAGAGAGAATGGCTTAAATGTTGTGACAACCCTCTTCTGCCAATTCATCTAGACTGCTCACCCTAAGATCTCAGGCTGAAATCCCGGAATCCTTCTTGGAGACAAGGAAGGAAGTTGGTCCAAGAGCAGTTTCAAGTGAATGAAGCTTGGCGCAATGAGTGGCTGACTTCAAATCCAGACAGATTAGGTCTTATCTCGGATCCAGTTAAGCAGCCCCCTGGTTTCGACCTTCCCAGGAAAATCTGGACGTCGCTGAACTGTATAAGAACTCAACACGGTAGGTGTCAGTTCTGGAAGCACAAATGGAAAATTGCCGAGAATCCTTTCTGCAACTGTGCAGATGTGCCTCAGACCATCAGTCACATCGCTATGGATTGCCCACTCCGAAGGTTCAATGGTCCAATGAAGGAGATTCATCAAGCTAGTGATGAAACTTTAGAATGGTTAGAGAAATTAGATATCCAGCTCTAACAAAACTGAAGCTACTTGCAGATCAAGGTCTCAATCTGTATGTATTTGTACTGTAAATACTGTAGAATGTAAATAATTGTGTATTGCATCTTCATGCCATACGATATATATATATAATTCAAATAAGGACTGCAGACATTCAATTTTCAAGTAGTTCCAACATTTACTACCAAACGCCACCGTCAACGACAAACTATTTCTGAACTTAGTTACTATATGCCACCACAGTCGTCTCCTGGCAACGAACGTTGGAACCTAAGAGCGTTTGTCAAATATAACCTATAATTTAGCTTCACACAAGTATAATTAGTGGAAGGTTCTTTAGCATGCCATAAATCTACGATATGGGACCACCTCCTTTAATTCCCCTCTGAAGGAAGGCATACTGAGAGAATATGAACACTCTAAAAATCCGACGACTTCGCCCGGGTTTGTACATAGAAGCTCAGCACGCTACCAACTACGCCCGAAGCCGCTTAAAAAGTACTTTAAATCATATGTAAATGTATATAAGCTACTACCTTCCCCTCGTTGGCGCTGATCTGATAAGTTTGGCTTCATATAAAATAGTGCCTGGGACTGTCAGGACCTCTTGTCGATGTTCCATTTATAAAATGCCGACTACAAATGCCAGCAATCGAGCAGGCGTTCCTTCTACGAATGTACTGTTTTCGTTGTTGTTTAGAATACAAAGAATCACGTTCCAGATGTACTACCCTACCAGGAAATTGTTACCGGAGGCGGAAATCGGAACTAATGCGCTCCGCCCAGCCACACGCCTACAATAGACGTGCAGTCGTCACCAGCTAAACCTCTTCGCATGCCATTTGTGTGCATGTTTCATGCTGGCTCGTCCACTGTGCGGTGTGTTCTCATTGTATGACTGTACATGCGTTCCTCCTCTTGCCACGCAACCGCTCGCTGCAGCCATAAGGAGGCGAGATAACGTAATGTATAGCCTACACAACGGTTCCGCTCCGCATCTAGCGGTAACAATTCCCTGGTAGGGTAGTACTAGGTATTGTACCCATGTGAGTAATTTCCATGGAAAACACGCTTCTGCCTCCAGCCAGCATCAGTCCTCAGGCGTGTACCGTTCACCCACTGAGCAGTTGCATATTTTTGATCTGAGACTAAAAGGTATCAACTCTACAATAATAAAGCACAACTCTATTCCAAAGACTTTAATTAAGCTCTAAATCATGGCTTCAAACACACGAAAACACAATCCCAACAATATAACACAAAACAATGCAAAATTATTCCTACAATCCACTAATATTCGCACTTTATCCTAGCAAATCCAAATGCTTATTTATACATTTACCATGAGATTAACATAAAAATTCATTCTCAAGTGCGCTGATGCACAGACAAATTACACATAAACTGTACTTATAATCTGATGACACCTATTGCGACCTCTTTAATTTCCCAATCTTAATTGTTTACTCTCAACACATCCTAATTTACATTATGCGTACAATTGTGTTCTGTATCTCTCTTCCCACCAAAAATGCTTTACCATGCATTAACCAATTTATGGGTTGCACATCATATTTACTTGCAACTCCACTGTTACTTGTAATTATACCCCTTTCTGTAGTACCACTTTCTACAGTCCCACTTTCTACAGTTCCCCTTTCTACAGTTCCACTGTATGCCGTTGTGAGTTCAATTTCAAAGATTCCGTTACCGCTGTGTCGGATGGTATATTATGCTACCCTTGCGTGGGCATAGCCTATGGCATCTAGTGTCGACCTTTAGAACGAAGTGACAATGTCAGTATAAAAATGCAACTTTCAACAACTCATACGTTTGCCAAGTATTAAGTTGTCATAACGATCCTTAATTATCAATGTGTTTCAAACCATACAAATTCATTATACACTACAACAATGATTATTTTATTACAAACAGGGTTTCAAAGTCTTTCCACTCTAAATGTCACGCTCCAAGGGTCGTGTAACATCTCTCCCTCGGTTCTTCTTGTATACAATGGGACTGAGTCGGGCGGTAACAAAACACGTGCTCTGTCCCTTCCTAAATTCCCTCTCGCTTTATCTCCAAGCAGTAACTTGTGGCCTTAAATACAATAGTGCAGTCTCATTGACCTACACATCCCATATGATTTAACTAAACTGTATGCAAGATAGGGTATGGACTTGTTTAATCATTTATTCCTAACATTAGGATATTAATAACTGGCCTCAACAGGTCCGTTTACATTATATGAAGGAACGAGATTCATCATTCACCGGTCGAATTAGGCTAGCCGGCATCTTATTAAATGTAACGGTCAGGCACACCCTGCCGCCAAAATTCACTCCCAGGAGCTGAATTTATTCAATAGCTAGTTCTCGGTCGATATCAGGTGTCATGCTGAGGTTTCCATTGTTATCCTCCCATACACCACTGGATTCGAACCCGGAACATTTCATATCAATCCACAGAGCTAGGGTCAATCACTAATTACGCTCTGGCCATAATAAATATCTCTGTATGCCCTTGGCTATACGAGATTTCACACGTTGAATAGATTACCTGGCTCCCGTGACCATGGTGATATGATCCCGTCCTTTAATTAGTAAGATAAATCTATCAATTACTCTTACAAGCTTATTCACAAGTTGCAAATTCAATTCTCTATTAAACCCTTCCATTTCCTAGATTCTTGCATATTTATTTCCATTATCATAATATACTCTGATATTAAATTGCTTTGCTTAGCCCTTCACGTATAATATTACTGCTTGGGTAGACAAATATTCCAATTAGCATATATATTTTGCTTACAACCATTTTTTCCAGATGTGTATTCATTTATTCTTCTTATTATTATTATTATGACTGACATACATCCCCACACCCGACACAACGTAACTGTATTCAATAACCGAACATCCGTGTTCGTTACGTTAACTTTCTATATAACTGAATTGCCATTTTTACATTAGTGGTAACGATTTATCCACTCAATGATGTACAAAACATCTCAACTTGACTAAAATCAACACAACAATAATATATTGAGGTTCTACCTCCTAAACTTGACTCTTATTGGCATATTCTATAAATTTTGAAATCACTCAACATACAGTGGACTATAATTACTACAAAATCATGGATTTTGGGTACTCACATTGGTTAATCTAGTGGCTCCAACCACGCATTTTTTCCAGTAATGCCCGCCATTATTTGCAAATTAGCAAGACATTCTTACACTTCCCACACACATTTTACATAACTTTTGCCTTACAAAACACACTGCACTTTGCTTTTCCATGTTGAAGCTGTTGCTTCCTTAACCACACAACACGTTATATCACTTTTTTACACTATTAATTTTACATATACTTAAATGATCATCACTAAAATCACACGATTGCTATGTACATTTCTTAATGGTTGACCTCTCCTTGCAGAATATCAGAAATGCAGGCGTTGAAGATCTCTCCTCCATTTCTGCCCCGCATCTCGTCTGAAAGTCTCGATTCTCTGCCTACGGATTCCTAGCGGTCCCCCAATCTGTCTATCAATTTCTATCCTTAGATAAATTTCCCGATATCGCATAAATATGCTTGCACATCGTCCTAAGCATTAATTACAGTGGTATTCCTGCGAAATTTCACCAATCGCATAACAAAGTTTATATCCGCGAAATCCGACTTCCTATCATATGTCTAACCACTAGTTTACATACTGCGCTCATCCATTGTACATTGTACTTGTACAGATTACCACTTTCAATTGTCCTACCTTGTATATCACACGGTACATTTCCTGCGTGCTCGATAATAGTCCCTCGTAATGCCGACTATAAACGTATGGCACGACTGTCCTTAATAATTGTGATTAATAAATGCCTTACTGCATGGCTCTTCATGTTGAAGTCCGAGCGTCCCTTCCTGGACTCGGTAACGTGCACTTTGCACTAGACTGCGGTTCAACTGACTACATTAATCGTTATTAATTCATGCCTTAATGCATGATTATTATGTTGCTGCACTTAAACTGTTCATGTCCGCGCGTCCCCTTTCTCTGAACTCGGGTAACGTGCTATCTGCGCTCAAGTATGGTTCGACTGACTGCGACTCTCCTTCCTCCATCCCTTATATCCGTTTGGAGAGAAAATGTAGACCGAAAATTTCCCTGCAGCGTCATCTTCTCTCTCAGAATGTTTCTGGTCTTGAAATAACGTTTTTATGGTTCATTTTTCCTCGCTGATCACAGATCTGTCTGCGTGCTCGAGGATCGATCGGTCAATTAATTAATATTAATTGCTTTTGCCAGCGCTTCCCCACGCGGCGTCATAGGTAAAGCCCTGAAGACATGGTTAGATCTTGTCGCTAACCTCAGTTCTACTGTGTTACTGCGCGTTCCACTAAATCTGCCTCGATTTCAATGTTTAATGGCTTGATAATTAGCCTCCCGGCTATACATTCACATAGGTGCAATCCTCATGTCTCTGAGTTACTCCAATCACGAGTAATCATTAAATTACACTGGTATCTTCTCATCCCCCCTGGCATTTTCCTTATGTAACGGGGAATAACTTGACCATATATTACCCTCCTGACCTGCTCCAGACGGCATAAGTAGGTCACAGTGAGTGACACGGCTCCAAGAAACTACGCCTACATTCTAGAGCCATTAACAAACTGTCAAAAGTTCGAACTCTCTGCTCTAAGTCCAGAATTGTATACACCATACAGCCCAATAATGCAGTATTCTGCTAGTATTTCCAGCATTATATTAACAAATAATGTCAGAATTAGTTCATATCACACCAGTGATTTAATGTGTATTTTCTCCAGGGGTTTTTATAGCTTAAACTCCCTCAAAAGGTCTCGTGTTCGTTCCTTGCTGGAATCTCTATTCTGAGCTCATCTATCTCAGAGATCCACGTTCGACACCAGTCAGCCTAACACCGTTGGGTTCATTATGTGTAGTAACAATTTTGTAACTTTCAGTCGGTCAAGACAACATAATTCCAATTAGGCTATTGGAATATGTGAAAAAATAACTTGAAATAAATTACATGTAATTAAGATTTTTATGGACTATTTGAAAGGGAGAAAACTATAAGAGATGGCATGTTTCGCTCATCAAGCGAGTATCATCAGATCCGAATTTACAAGGCAAATGGCTCTACAAAACCTACAGTGACACCCAAAGACAATCTCTCCCCTCCAAAACCACAAAATGAAAACCTCTCAGAAACTTAGTGAGGTAATTATTGTTGTTTGAGTCTTCAGTCTTTCGACTGATTTGATGCAGCACTCCATGCTTCCCTGTCCTGAGCTAATCGCTTCATCTCTACATAGCTACCACACCCTACATCCGAGGCAATCTGTTTTACAAATTCTAACTTTGGTCTATCCCTACTGTTCTTATCCTCGACCCTTCCTTCTATAACTAAGTTTGCTATACCTGGGTGTCTTAGTATGTGTCCTACCAACCTATCTCATCTCTTCATTAGCAGTCGCCAGAAACATCTCTCCTCTCCCACTCGTCTTAATACCTCTTCATTTGTAACTCTATCTACCCATCTGAACTTCAACATTCTCCTGTAACACCACATTTCAAACGCTTCAATTCTCCTCTTCCCTGCTGCTCCAACCGTCCAAGTTTCACTTCCATAGAGCGCCACGCTCCAGACAAAGGCTTTCAAAAATGACTTCTTAATACCTAAATCTATATTCGATATTTACAGATTTCTTTTCTGTAGAAATGCTTTCCTTGCATGTGCTTACCTACTTTTTATATCCTCTTTGCTTCATCCATCACTGGTTATTTTGCTACACAAGTAACAGACGTCACCTACTTCCTTAAGCTTTTCACCTGCCAATTCGACATCCATAGGGATTTTGGATTTCTTTCGACTGCATTACAATATTTTTGTGGTAATTATTAGGCTACTAATTCATATTGAAGCATTAAGCACCCGATAAAAGAACTATTTATTTTAATGTTGCAAAACTTAGTAATGACATCAACAAAGGAGTCTCTCCACCAACTAATCTAGGAAGGTGTGGCTATTATTGCTATGATACAATTAAGCAATACGCCCTAAACCAGTGTTTCCCAAACTATAAGTATTCTGTGTGTGTACCACTTTAAGGGATGAGAATCTCTCGCGTACCACCTAATGGTTAGGAGATATAGTAACTATAACCCCACCACCACCACTACCTAGTAGGCCAAACGACGGATTGTAAATTGTGTTTGTTAGAGTTAGACTGTTGTAGTTTAAATAATAAGACGTGTGTCCAATTGTTTAATTATTTATTAGAAGTATTCAATTCAAACATTCAGAAATGACACTGTACAAATAATATTAATAAAATAACGCACAATAATCATATCATACTAATATATAAAAATGAGATGGTGTGTGTCTGTCTTTCTATCTGTCTGTCTATCTGTCTGTATGTCTGTGTGTTACTCAATAACGCAAGAACCACTGGTCCGATTTAAATGAAATTTTGCATGGATGTAGCTGATTTATCATGTTTACATATAGGATACTTTTAATTTCGATATTTTGCACTATTAAAAGATGGCGACCATTTTAGTGACGTCACTACACCCTTTGGTTTCAAAATTTCATATTTCCATATCAAATAAAAAGAGAACGCTAAGAAATAGCAAACTTTTGATGGCACATTTGAGCTTCAAAATTTAATTTCCTATCCGAAAGGTCCTTATCACCTTTCGTGTATCTCCATCGGTTAGCGAGTAAAACCCACATATGTGACGTCACTACACCCTTTGGTTTCAAAATTTCATATTTCCATTTCAAATAAAAGGAGAACGCTAAGAAATATCAAACTTTTGATACATACACAAGATTTACCATTTAATTTGATATCCAAAAGGTCCTGATCACTTTTCGTGTATCTCCAACGGTTAGCAAGTAAAACATAAAGTTGTGCAATAAAACACGGTCAACACCGAGCGGTGCAGTATATCTCTACATACATAAAAATTAAAGTTTGTATGTTTTTTTTTCGCAATTTCTACGGAAATTTGAGTTATTTACGCGTTTCAGACTGTTTTATTATGGATGCGCGCGAAAAATTTTTTTTTTTTGGTCTGTCTGTCTGTCTGTTGGTTTGTCTGTGGACAAATTTGTTCCCTTATAACTCGAGAACGGCTGGGTGTATCAACGTAAAATTTGGTACAGATATCCATCAGAGGCACGATATTAATCATTGATGTAACCCTTCTCCGTACCTCTCATAAAAGAGGGCCTACCCCTTTAAAATACATGCTGAAATAGGAGTAGAAGGACGAGACAAAGATCATTTTCAGCCCCTCAATTTGAGAGACAAAACTCGGGGTCCCTAAAGGGTCCCCGAAATCCACATTTTAAGGCCCTAAAACCAACCGTTTTTGAGATATTCCCAGAAAACTAATTTCATTTAATAAACTAACTAGGGCGCCCGTACTGCTCCACAGCATAATTTTTCAGTCTTGGAATTAAAAAATTACGACATTAAGTAATAGTTTATAACCTTTATTTTACAATACTTCCTTCCAGATAATGTACGCTGTACGTCGACTCTTAGCTTTAAAAGATTTTCCTCGGGATAAGGCAACATAGAACATTCCATGGCCTAAAACAGGATCAGGCAAGTAGATTCCAACTCGATGAAGCGTTTGACCCTGCGCTTTGTTGATTGTAATACAAAACGCTAGTGTAATACGAAATTTCCGTCATTAGAACCAAAAATATGATAGCTACAATGAGAAAAAATATTGAAAAAATGAGATATAATATCGAATGTTCACTCATAACATTCCTAAGAATCAGCCGATTTGAATAGTAAACATCTGAAATGAAAGAGTTTCAGTCACTGAGTGTTCTTAGACTAAAACGACTTGAGTACCTCGATCAGAACCAAAGATATGATTGCATCAAAGTTGGAAAAAGATGGAAACGTTGAAAATATCAAATAATTTGAGGAAGACGGAAGTGAAGTTATTTGTAATAGGCTACTTGATATTAAATCCGTACATGAAAAACTTTCATTTAATAGTGGTATGAAGGAAATCGACCGGATAGAATGGCCGGACGGACTCGGTTAAGTTTTCATAATTATTTCTAATATTCGCTTCGGCCCTCATAACATTCCTCAGAATCAACCATGTAAATATTTAATACCTAAAAAATATAGAGCTTGATCCACTGAGTGCTCTTAGATCAAAACGAACAGTGTAACTCAGTTAGAACCAAAGATATGATTGGTACAATGAGAAAAACTGTTGAAAAAATGAGATGTAATATCGTATGTCCAGGGCCGTGGAGAGCGACGACGGGCCCTGGGGCTGGAATCTCCCGGGCCCCCCTCTAAAACCAAATTCTGTAAAATCCTCGCAATTTTGCATTTTTTTTTATTTGCACTAAATGTTCATCACGAAATCAATTACAAGAGCATTAAGAGCCAGCAAGCAAGCAATAGTAATAATAATATAATTATTATTATTGTAGCATGCTGATCTACAATGCCCAAGATCGCGGGTTTAAACCCGGCCGAAGTCGTCGGATTTTTAAGAGCGTTAAAATCCTCCAGTATGCCTTTATTTGGAAGGGAAGTAAAGCCAGTGGGTCCATGTCATAGATTTATGGCACGTAAAAGAACCTACCACTACAATATTGGTAGTGTGTAGCCAAAATTTGTAGGTTATTTGGTTAGAAACGCTCTATCAAGTTCCAACGTTCCCCGCTGGGTATCAGTGACAGTGGCGTCTGGTAACCAAAGTTGGAACTACTTGAAATTGAACTTGTTGTGGAGCCTATGGACGTTCAATTGAAATGTCCTGCTATGACCATTGGCTGCAATTCATATATAATAATATTTCAATGACATATTCCACTAAATCCAAGCTATATTTATTATCATAAGCAGAGCGTGAATTACTATCAATATAAATAAGTCAATGCTGGTATGTAAAATTTACAACATTGAAAGTGGATGAATGCATCCAAAATTATTTGCAAATTCAATGTTTATACCTGACAAGCGCGTACTAATGCATTATTTTCAATTAACAAAAAGTAATATCAGATTAAAGCCATCGAAAATTAGGTACCGTAATAATTTTCATTAAATTCACTATACTGTTTTGGCGTTTGACAAATCTAAATTTGTCTCGTTGAGGTAACACTGTAAGCATACACAATGTTCAGATTTAAAGTTCTGCAGATCCTCTTTGATATCAATAACTTTAGAACTTCAGTGATACTCGTAAAAGCAATATGCTCGTTTGTCGTACACAAATTTGAAAAAAGTTGCATTTACCGGACCAGTAATTGCATGGCTTTTACAGTATTTAACTTTGGGAAAATACTCACATCGAAAAAAGCTGTTGTCCATTAACTCGGAAACAGGTGGGTTAGAATTCCATCGTCGGTGATTCTATGCTTATTTTCCATGATTCATCGTTTTAACCCGTACATTCATTTCCTCCTCAATTCTATCCCTACGTCATAAGACCCATTAATCAACAGGAAGTTCATCTCACTGAACTGCATGTTAAAAGAGGTGGAAAGGGTATACTGTACACTGTGCAGTACTACGGCCTCTGTGAAATATGACGTAATCTCTTTTCATAATAAAAACATGATTTTTACAAAAAGTCAAGACGTATTTTAAAATACGTTTTACATATAGTGTTTTTATGTTGACATTCTTAAAATTTGCTGACCTTGAAGAGTCACGCCCTTGGTTCTAAGCCTAAACACTGATAGGTAAGTGTTTTGTTTGAACGGCGATCAGACATCTTTGTACATTAAACAAAGCAAAATATATTTTCATAATTAACCACAGGTATACAGTACTCATACTTAACTCAAGTTATTATGTGCTATCAGTAGATTGGAACTGTTCAGTGATTGTTTTCACAAAAGAAGAAACTGTGAATTTTAACTCAAGTTATTATGTGCTATCAGTAGATTGGAACTGTTCAGTGATTGTTTTCACAAAAGAAGAAACTGTGAATTTTAACTATATTTTGTAATTGGCAGTCAGTGGATTTCTTATATTTTAATATTGCTTTGCAGTAAGCAAAACTAGAGCCAGATTCTCCTAAAAATCCTGAATCCTATCTATGACTGGTGACCATCATGGGCGGATTTAAGCCAAGATTATGGGGGAGTGGACACACCGGGGATCTTGGGATATGCAATATCACCAAGCTCAGAGTGGGGTCCGGGGGCCCTCATCCGGAAAAGTTTGCAAAAATTAGGTCCAAATTATTGAGTTATAGGATAGACCATTTGGGTGATTATTTTTGGGATATTTTGGAGTAAAAATTTGGTGACCATTGACATATAGTGGCTATAGAAAATACTCTCTGATATTGAAGTAAAAGCTCTCACATCTTCAACTAAGACCCCGTGGTGTAGCTCACCAATGACCGTGATTGGGGCCTACAGCAAGTTTACAGATCGGAGGTTCGAATCCGGGCGCTGACAGCGGCTATCCTGAGTGTGGTTTTTTACACTCCCTCCAGACCAATGCCGGGGCAGTACCTTATTTCAAGTCCAGGGACACCTATCCTACTCTTAACCCTAATAATTACAGTAATAGTCGTGACGGCCAACGAATTCCCAGTCGGCAACTAAGAATACGACATGCGATTTATCATGTCACAGAGGCCATAGCACAGCACAGTGTATACCCCGCTTTTCACCCAGCAGTTGATGGTTTTAAGAGGGTATAAGATTTTACTCTCCAAGACAAATAGTTACAACAATGTTGCCAATACACCTCACTTATTATACAAAAAAAAAACCACTAGCCTCCCCTTCAGTCAACACAATTCGCATATGTTTTGGTTTTCTATTTTGTTCGCTTCATCAATATTTGTGAAAACTACTGCTTTACAGTCAACTTCATTCAATAATGTGGAGGCCTTCAGAAACAAACCGTAAAACTAACGCGTCAGCAAATACTGAATTATATCTACAGTACTATTTGATGCAAACCATCCCCAACCGAGCGCCAATGGTTCATTGCCCGCCAGTGATACTAGACCTACTAGCTACCAAGTACACGGGTTAAATGTTGCAAGCCCCTAAATGAATTAACATCTGTAACGACAAAAAGGCCTTTTTATTAACTGTTGAGTAAGACTACGAATAACACCGCAGTCGGGAAGCCAAATCCTGCATTCCTGCCGCGGCTTCGTCAGGAACCGGGGTCATTTCTAAGTCGTAGATAAAGAGGGCAATTAATGTTATGTTTAATGGTACTGAGACGTTAAAGCGTATCACGAAAGGGCTTGATTCGCAAGGGAAAATATCTCTTCGCGTCCTGAAAAATAAGTGCCTTTGCACATCCTCCTAGGACGCCGGGCCCCCCCTGGGAGGGTCGGGCCCCGGGGCACCAGCCCTGCCTGTCCCCCCCTCTCGTCGGGCCTGCGTATGTCCACTCATAACTTTCCTCAGAATCAGCCGATTTGAATGGTTAAAAGCTCAAATGATATCGCTTGATTCACTGAGTGTTCTTAGACTAAAACGACCTTCGTAACGCAATTAGAACCGTAGATATGATTACTTCAAAGTTGGAAAAGTTGGAAAAAGTTGAAAAAATCAAATAATTTGAGAAAGGCGTAATTGAAGTGATTTGTAATACTTGATGACAAATCTGTGCATGAATACCTTTCATTTAAAAAAAGTATGAAGAAAATCGGCCGGATAGTATGGCCGGACGGACTCGGATAAGTTTTCATCAATATTTTTAATAATATAGATGAACGAATTCAAGCCGGTAACCATGGCAACAGATTCTCAGAGGTCCATCTATTGCTGTAAGACGCAATGCAATTCCATTAATTACGTTGGTGTGAAAGTTTGCAAACGGCTAGAAGGTTATCACGGAAAGAAATTAAGCTGTAAAATTCATCAATACGTATAATGCGCTTAAGGGGGTCAAGGGGGTACACTAGAATTTTTTCACGCGATTTACACCTGCGGGTGTGGTACGGCAGGTCTATTATATTCCTATCCCTATATTATATTATTAGTATTAGTATTATATTATGGCGTACAACGAGGAGACAAAGCCCCTCGGTGCCAGAAACAAAACTTGGGGGCCTCGAAAACTACATTATAAGGCTCTAAAACCAACAGTATCTGAAATATTCCCAGAAAACTAATTTAATTTAATTTAACAAACTAATGAAGGAATGGAAATCGGTGACCATGGTAACATTATCTCAAGGGGTGGCATCCAACTTTCCATCTATTTCTGTAAGAAGCAATGTCACTCCGTTTATACCTTGCCACGGTGGGTGAGTGGATAGCGTGTCGGTCTACTAACCCCAAGATTGCAGGTTCACTCCTGGCCGTGGTAAGTGATTTTTGAACGGCGGTAAAAATACGACTCGCATGTCATACGATGTTGGCATGTCAAAGAACCCATTTGAATTCAGTAGGCCGTGTTCATAATGGAAAAATTAATCTCAGCAGTTTCCGCCAACACAAAGTTCCTCATTTCTCTACTAGAAAGTGCTATAGTTTTCAAGGAGCTTAGATATCTACCCTCCTTGACTTTCATAGTGATTCAAGGATCAACGAAATTTCGACATGCAAGCTACCCTCTGGGTGTCAAATTACGAAGCTTGCACCCGGCACCCAAGGCCATACCATATTATTATTATTATTATTATTATTATTATTATTAGGTTACTCCATTTATTACATTTCAGTGAAAGTTTGCAAATGGCTATAAGGTTATCACGGAACCAATGTAGACTGTATAATTCGTCAATGCAATTAAGGAGGTCAAAGGGTAACCTAGAATTTTTTCATGCAATTTCACGTGCGACATATAGTACAAAAAGTCTATTATATCTCCAAACAGCAACATTATTTTCAAAAATTCCTGAATTGAATCAGCATTTTTTGCGGCTTTTAGGAATTTGGGCCATTTGAGGCTAAAGAACCTGAATTTTCATGCACCACAAGCCTTTATAATTTATGAAAGAGGTCTTCCTGTGTATGGGGACCTAACACAACGTAGAGGGTCATTTTTTATGTGAGATGTATTGCGTTTCGTGTACAAGGCTTTCAAATCTATTTCATGTCAGGAAGTACACGTTAGGTGAATTTAGTTTGAGAGCACATTTTAACTAATCTTTTTTTTTTTTTTTTTTGACATACGGGTTCATCGTAAGGATGATTTTGTTTGATACTGTATGGTAGATATACCCATATTTGGATATCTGGGTGATATGTTGTAGACAATAGAATTGTCTGTCTGTCTTTCTGTGTACCTTTATGTACGCCTATAAATCGTGTTCGGATGCTTGGAGCATCGTAAAATTAGGTATGGTAAACATGAGTCAATACACCAATCATTTATAAAACTCCTCACCGTACTTTTCATACAGTAGAAGGGTGGATATAGGGGAAAACGTCTCAAAATACATGCTAAAATAGGCGAAATATAAAAATTATCCAAGAAGGACGATCAAAGCATTATGTTGCGCTTCTAATTGTGAGACAACATTCGCGAGTCTATAAGGGGTCTCCGAAAATCACATTTTAAGGCCCTTAAATTAACAGTGTGTGTGATATTCCCAGAAAACTACAGTAACTTCGTTCTGATAAACTTATGAAGGAATGACAAACCGCTAACCATTGCAACAGTAGCTCAATTGATAATGTCTGGTGTTAATATATAACACCGTTCGAAGAACGAGTACTTCTGCTAGTATATATATAAAAAGGAATGTCTGTGTGTTCGTCTTTTATGCGTTCATAAACCATTCATCCGATTGCGATCAAATTTTGGTGAGTTGTTGTAAACACTTCCGGGATGATCATAGGCATAGTTAATCCATTTCACAATAGATAGCGCGCGAGTAGTTTAAACAAATGCGTAATGGCGATGCGTTCATATAAAATTCGTCCGATTGCGATCAAATTTTGGTGAGCTGTTGTGCACAGTCCCGGAAAAGGAATAGGCGTAGTAAATCCAATTTACAATAGATGGCGCGCAAGTAGCTTCAACAAAAAGGCGTGCGTTTGTTTCAAGAAAGTCCCACATGTGTTCATATACCATTCAATCCATTGCGTTGAAACTTGGGTGAGAGGTTGTGTACACTACAGACAAGGTTTCTGGCTTAGTAAATCCATGTTATAATAGGTAGCGCACGAGTAGATTCAACAAATGAGCGACGACGCGCGAAGTGTTTCAACAAAGTCCCGTATGCGTCCATACACCATTCGTCTGATAGCGATGAAACTTGGGTGAGATGTTGTGTACACTACATTGAAGGTTTCTGGCTTAGTAAATCCACTTAACAATAGGTATTGCACAAGTAGATTCAACAAATGGGCGACGACGGGCGAAGCGTTTCAACAAAGACCAGTATGCGTTCACATACCATTCGTCCGATAGCGATGAAACTTGGGTGAGAGGTTATGTACACTACAGGCAAGGTTTCTGACTTAGTAAATCCATGTTATAATAGGTAGCGCACGAGTAGATTCAACAAATGAGCGACGCCGCGCGAAGCGTTTCAACAAAGTCCCGTATGCGTTCATATACTATTCGTCTGATAGTGATAAAACTTGGCTGAGATGTTGTGCACAGTTCAGGGAAGGTGTCTGGGTTAGTAAATACAATTAACAATAGGTATCGCACAAGTAGATTAAACAAATGAGCGACGACGCGCGAATTGTTTCAACATAGTCCCGTATGCGTTCATATACCATTCGTCCGAGAGCGACTAAACTTGGGTGAGTTGTTGTGTGCACTCCAGGGAAAGTTTTAGGCTTTATAAATTCATTTTTTAAAAGGTAGCGCACAAGTAGATTCAACAAATGAGCGAAGTCGCGCAAAGCGTTTCAAGAAAGTCCCGTATGCGTTCATATACCATTCGTCCGATTGCTATGAAACTTGGGTGAGTTGTTGTGAACACTTCCGAAATCATTATAGACATAGACAATCCAATTTACAATGGACAGCGCGCGAGTATTTTTAACAAATGGGTGTTGGCGATGCGTTAATATAGCCTACAATTCATCCGATTGCGACCAAATTTTGGTGGGTTGTTTGGCACACTTCCGTGATGGTTATATGCATAGTTAATCCAATTAACAATAGATAGCGCACCAGTAGTTTAAACAAATGAGTGTTGGTGATGCGTTCATATACAATTCATCCGATTGCAATCAAATTTCGGTGAGTTGTTGTGCATACGCCAGGAAAAGTTATAGGCATAGTAGATCCAATTAACCATAGATGGCGCGCGAGTAACTTCAACAAAATGGCGTGCGTTTGTTTCAACAAAGTCCCACATGCGTTCATATACCATCACCCCAATGCGATGAAACTTGGGTGAGATGTTGTATACACTCAGGGAAGGTCTCTGGCTTAGTAAATCCACTTAACAATAGGTAGCGCACGAGTAGATTCAACAAATGAGCGACGACGCGAGAATTTTATTGTTTCAACCAAGTCCCGTATGCGTTCATATACCATTTGTCCGATAGAGATGAAACGTGGGTGAGTTGTTGTGTACACTCCAGGGAAGGTTTCTGATTTAGTAAATCCATTTTACAATTGGTTGCAAACGGGTAGATTTAACTAATAAGCGACAGCGCGTGAATCGTTTCAATAAAGTCCCGTATGCGATAATATACCATTCATCCAAGTGTGATAAATCTTTGGAGAGCTGAGTACAGTCCTGCGAAGGTTCATGAATTAGTAAGTCCGTTTTTCAATGGGTGGCGCACAAGAAGATTCAACAAATGAGTGACGGCGCGAATCGTTTAAACAAATTCCCATATGCGTTCATATGCCATTGGTTGATTAGTTGTTGTGTACACGCCAGGAAAGGTTTTCGAGTTAGTAAATCCATTTTACAATAGGTAGCGTACGAGTATATTCAACAAATGGGTGACGGCGCTCTAATCGTTTCAGCAGTCCCGTATGCGATCATATTCATTTCATTGCGATGTAACTTTCGTGAGTTGTTGATCACGCTCCCTTGAATGTTTCTGAGATAGTAAATTATTTTTTTATAATATTTTAGAGGTGGTTAACGGAAAAATAAGAAAATATTGGGAATCCAACAGCACTGCAACTAACAAAATCAAAACCCCAACACTTTCTTTGATTGGCATTGCAACGCATGCCGGGTACAGCTAGTTAAACATAAAAACCAAAGTTCAACTAACAACTTCAATGTGAAATGTGAGCTTGAAGATTTGAAGCCAACTTAGGAATATCTGGTTTAAGTTTGCTGACTCTCAAACGAAGATCGTTTTCCACTGTGAGGAGCCTATTCCGGTATTTACTCTGGGGATAAACAAGCGAAGAAAATGCAGTCTCACACAAGTACGAAGTAGTGAAAAGCAGTAAAAATCTAACTGTTTTGTCAGCTATGCCTGATAGTCTGCACGCCTCTCAACCCAAAAGTTCACAAGAGCCATTGTTGAAAACGTTTGCCTTAGTTCTGTATCACAATTCAATTCATAAAACTGCTCATTGTCTTTGGCCTCAAAATTCTCCGGCAACATACCAATGTTTTTATATTTTTATATTTTTCGTAATATATCTAATATTTTTTATGTTTTTCGTAACATTACCGCGTACCACTGAAGCAGTACGAGCGTACCTCCAGTGGTACGCGTACCACCGTTTGGGAAACGCTGTTTTAAACTACAGTAGAATTGTAAACTAATATGCGGAAATGACCTACAAGTAGGCTACTCTATTGTGATGTTGGTTATTTATTATTTATCGTATGGCTTTTAGTGCCGGGAGTGTCCGAGGACATGTTCGGTTCACCTGAGTTTGTCGCTGTTTCAAGCGGACACCCATGGGGTGAGCTACAAGTTCCGTTCAATTTCATGTAGTTCCAACTTTTGCTACCAGATGTCACTGACACCTAGTGGTGAACGTTGGAACTATGATAGAGCGTTTCAACGAAATCTAAGCTAGAAATTTAGCTTAACACGAATTTAGTTAGTGGAAGGTTATTTTACATACCATAAATCTATGCCGTGGAACCGTCGGTTTTACTTCCCCTCCGAAGGAAGACGTACTGAAGGAGTTTAACGATGACTTCGGCCGGGTTTGAACCCACTAACTTGGGCACAGCAGTTCAGCATGCTACCAACTACGCCACCGAAGCTGATGATGGTAAAAAGCTATTACTGCAAGATACGAAATAGTATTTGTTAACTGTTGCCGGCCCCGTGGTGTTGGGGTAGCGCTCCTGCCTCTCACCTGGAGGCCCGGGGTTCGATTCCCGGCTCCTTCAGGAATTTTAGAAACTGACGTGAGGGCTGGAACGGGGTGCACTCAGCCTCGTGAGGACAATTGAGTAGCTGTCTGAGAGTGAGGCAGCGCCCCGATCACGAAAACCAAGATTAACGGCCGAGGGGACCCGATGAGCTGATCACGCGTCACCCCAATATCTGTAGGCCAAATGGCTGGGCAGCGGTCGCTTGGTATGCCTAGGCCCCAACGGGCTGTAGTGCCAGGGCTTATTATTATTATTTGTCAACTATTAACGTGTTGAAAGATCTGATGTGGAGACTTATCTGAAATGTGTAATGTCCTCAGGATGCTCAGACAACTACTTTTGATGTAGTATGCTGTTACTATACAACTTTGAGTGCTTTGAATTTGATTATCTTCTATAAAAACAATTATATCTTAACAACTTTTCAGATAATGTGTAGTTACTTTCAACCACAGAACGATTTGCTCTACTCTCTGTAGAATGTTTTACCATATTGCACTTGAAATCGTTCCTAAACAACTTCTTCTTCTTCTTCATCATTATATGCCGTTTCTGCGTCGAAGATTGGCGATCATCATTGCAATCCCTTGCCTGGAGGTTGCCGTTCGAAACAGAGATGCCGAGTCAAGTTCAAACCATTCCCGCAAATTCTTGAGCCAGGAGATCCTCCTCCTACCTGGTCTCCGCCGTCCTTCAATTTTGCCTTCCATGATTAGCTGCTGGAGTCTGTACTTGTTATTTCGAATCACGTGGCCAAAATATTGTAGCTTCTGTCGCCTGATGTTGTAGAGCACCTCCATCTCCTTGCCCATCCGATCCAGTACCTCGGTGTTTCTCACCTTGTCGGTCCACGATATACGAAGCATGCGACGATACAGCCACATTTCAAATGCTTCCAACTTCTTCTCCAAGGTTTTAGTTAACGTCCACCCCTCGTGTCCATACATTATTATGGTTGGAAAGTGCACATGTGCATAAAGTGGATACCAAGCTGAATGACACTATGCGTTGCATAACCGGCACCATAAAATCAACCCCTCGCCACTGGCTACCAGTACTCAGCCACATTCCACCACCTCACCTGAGGAGGAAGGAAGCTCTGATCAGAGAAGCAAAGAAGATCTATGCTTCTCCCTCATTACCAATACACCAGGAATTCTGCCACCCACCACCGAAGCGACTTCATTCGAGGAGACCAACCAGTTTATTGGCCGACCAACTTCTGGCAAATCGATTCAACCTAAACCAATGCTGGCAGGACGAATGGTCAAACTCAACGTCTGGAACTAGTGCCCAGGAGATCAACCCAACGGTGAAAATACAAGGATTTGACCTTCCTAGAAAATTATGGTGTCGCCTCAATAGACTGAGAACCAGGCACGGCCGTTGCAATTACCTATGCCATAAGTGGGGTTGGATAGATTCCCCATTGTGTCAATGCAATGAGGAGGAACAGACCATGGACCATATCATCCAGCGCTGCCTTCTACATGCCCACTCCGGGAGCCCTAGTGATCTGTTTCATCTTCGAGAATGTACTGTGGAATGGCTCCAAAACTTGAACTTGGATTTGTGATTTGTTTTTATGTAATTCACCATACGATTAAATAAATAAATTATTGGAATTATGTAACACTTGGGGGCATGTAGGCTCGTTCTCAGACTAAGATCTCGGTGACACAGCAGATTCTTCATTTTGATAAAGACACCCCTGGCTTGGTCAATGCGAGCTTTGATTTCACGGCTGCAGTCCCATTTGTCATTCAGGTAGCACCCTAGATATTTATACGAATGAACTCGTTCGATGGCTTTATCAGTAATTGGTAATGTGGTATCAATTATTTCTTTGCTGACAACCATCAATTTTGTTTTGCCTAATCACTAGGGCTTGGACGTTTAGGAAAAGTCTTCTTTGTTTTTGCCTCGAGTTTCATCCCCGTTAGGTTTCTGATGCAAATCAAGTGATTATCGTCACAAGTGGTTTTTATTTGTCATATAAATGCATATTTTGAACATTTTTACCATTAGGTCATATTTTAAGCATTTCTGGAAAGAGCGTTATATTTCGGTAGCTTGACGGCAGCTTTAGGTGTGCAATCATACTCAACTTACCGAACGGTTACTAGTGTTTACAGAGACTGAATCTGGATGTTATAACCACTTAGGGTCTAAACATTTATATTCAGAAATTTAATATGAAATTATGAATAAAGAACTTAGTTAACAATTTCATCTCGAAGAGATTGTCGCTTGGATTTAAATTAAACAAGTAGTTCCGTGAAGAACTATACAGCCTATTTTCATATATCCTACTTATGTTAATTGCCTCTATCAACATACTAAATTTCAGTTTGATTGCTGTAATAGATTCGTAGATATTGACAACCGGCTAAATATTTTGGATGGTCGCCATGTTGGACTTTTATATATGTAGGTCTTAGAGTTATGTTCTGTTACATGAAGATTATTGTGTACGTGTAGTACTCAAACTTCAATCACATGATTAGGACACAAGAAGTAAAAACGAGATTTTAAAATTTCGCATAGCTGCCATCTTGTGGTTATAGAAACAATTGAAATAGATTAGATGCCAGTGGATTAACATTTGTATAAGGATTTACTGTACCAAATTTCACTGCACTTGGATGGTTAAATTGTGAGAAACGACCATGTGAATATTTATACTTCGCGTCGCCACCATGTTGGATTTGTGACCACTAGGTTATTGAAAGACCTATAGGTGAACTTATGTTCATAATCCCTATGAACATAAAACGAATCAGTTTGATTTCTGTAGTAGATTCGTAGATATTGAGAACCGTCTAAATATTCCGGATGGTCGCCATGTTGGATTGTTATATGAATAGGCCATAGAGTCATGTACCTTTAAAGGAAAATTATTGCGTAGGTTCATTATTCAAACTTTCACTTCGATCGCATGATTACGACACAAGAAAAAGAAACTTAATTGAAAAATTCGTACAGCCGCCATCTTGAGATTATGTAAACAATTGAACTAAATTAATACCAGTGCATTGCAATGTGTATAAACATTTGCTGTACCAAGTTTCATTGCGTTTTGATCATTAAATCGCAAGAAAAGTCTATTTAAAACTTTCAACTTCGAATGGCCGCCATGTTCGTTTTGCAGTTAACTGGTTTTTTAAAGTCTCATAGATGAACTTCCAGTGGTGCCCCTTATCTCCTTACAAAATTTCAGGGTGATACCGGTAATACTTTCAGAGATATAGAATGCCGGTGACATATTTCGCACAGCCGCCATATTGAGGTTATGTAAACAATTGAACGAAGTTAGATGTCGGTGCATTACAATGTGTATGAACATATACTGTACCAAGTTTCATTGCGTTTGGTTGGTTAAATCACGAGAAACGTCTATTTAAAAGTCGCAAATTCGCTTGGCCGCCATGTTGGTTTTGTTGTTACCAGATTTTCAAAGGTCACATACGTGAACTTCTAGTAGTTCCCTTTATCACCATACAAAACTCCAGGGTGATATCGGTAATCGTTTCTGAGATATTGAATGCTGGTGAAATATTTCGCACAGCCGCCATGTTGGAATGGTGAGACGTAAAAAAATTTGAAGGGCACGGTCGGGGTCGCCCGGAATAGTGCTGTGAACTTACCGAGTTTCATTGAAATCGCTCCAGCCGTTTAGATTTTATTAGGACACACACACACACACACACACACACGCGGACAAAAGGTGATCTCATAAGCCTATTTTTTCATAATTGAAAATAGGCTAAATTGAAAAGGCCATATTTAAATCAGTCATTTTCAAGGTTACATTTGCTTGCATATTCGGGCTATTATTAGGTCCTAACATCCGAGCCCTACTAATCACGTTGCTCCTCTCACACAAGAGTCACAGCGAATATTTGAGTGGCTTACCGCCAGAGCGCAGCAACGTTTATTCGCACGTGGTCTATTAGAACACGGACCTCAGGGCTGACAAGATAGCGCAATGGCAACTGTTACCATCTGGCTAATGGTGTGAAGATTGGCAAACATGGAATGACGGCACGATACACGACTGTCAGTAGATGGTTACCAACTTTCAAGTAACAATATAAATGGTAGTTATAGTTAAACCTTGCGCGGAAGCGGATATAGTTTGTATGGCTGTGTGTATAGCGGATAAGCTGGGAATAATGTTTGAAATAAATTTGCGGAGATTTTTAAGAATAAGTTACATCAAGGTATAAGTTACTACTAGAACCTGGATGTTTATGACATATCATATTTTTCCGTTGTGTTTTTTTTTTCATGACAAATGTAAGACGATGATTTACGTTAATCTCATTAATTATATCATTAAACATAACTAACAATAACACTCCGAACTGAAGAGGGTTGCATTTCTGGCTGTAAAACATAACACATGGCATACATAGCCTAGAGGACGACTTTCTCCTCAAATGTCTAATAATATATATATTGTTATGTGTAACATCTTTCCGCTCGGTTGCTGGATAGTTTTGTGGGAGTGATTTTTAAATTGGAAACGGAAGTGGATCGGAACGATCGAGCTGGCAGTGGTGAATCGAACGGAAGTATGCACTGCCAACTCGATCGATCGAACGGAAGTGTACTAGCTGGCAGTGGTGGAAAACGGAAGTATGCACTGCCCACTCGATCAATCGAACGGAAGTGTACTAGCTGGCAGTGGTGAAAAGCGGAAGTGTACTAGCTGGCAGTGGTGGAAAACGGAATTATGCACTGCCCGCTCAATCGATCGAACGGAAGAGTACTAGCTGGCAGTGGTGGAAAACAGAAGTATGCACTGCCCGCTCGATCGATCGATCCAGCGGGCAGTGGTAAGACCCAGCTGGCAGTGGTACAAGAAACAATGAGCACGCGGTGTCGAAAATTGATACCATGACGTACTCTCGGCCATGTGGAATGTTTATGACATACTGAAAGGAAAACGCTCATGCGAACTCTGGTGTCAAGTGATTGAAACAAATGACATGGTACATGTTCGAAGTCTTCGTATCAGTATTTAAATGGTAAAATGCCTTAATATCAAACATTGTAAATAGTCGGCATTGCCGGTATTATGTTTCTGCACAACGGCTATTCAAATATTAACCCACATAACGGTAATGCAGTCATCAATATAATATAATCGTTGTGGTTATACGAGAATTGAGCAAGCCTTCATGAACTATTACTGAATACATTCTCTTTACTCACAAGAGGGAGGGCCTATTCATAAGGCATTTTAAACTCAATTTCACGCAGTAACATTATCGAAACAAGCAAAATATAAACGAAACTTAATTCCGCAATGCAGTATTATTGGAACGTGGAAATAAGTCACCATCTTGTGCACAAAATTTGCGTAGTCGAAATAACCATGGGGTTAGTGCTTATGACTGTGAATCTAGAGATCTTGGGTTCGAATCCCGGACGGGGTAGATATTTTTGCTACCAGATTATATGTATCATATCAATATGACTCATTTTAACAGAATCCATATGAAATTACGTGTTGGTCTGTGAATGAAGAGGACCTGTTTATAAGGAATTTAAGGTTATGAGCGGTGTCGCGTCTATTAATCTAGTTGATCCATATCGTATTCTTTATTTAGGCTAGTGCTGGTGGGAGCTACAATTCATCTAATAAACTGAGTTCCGTATTATAAACTACAATATCTGTAAAACACTCCCTTTTACAATAGATTAATATTTGTGCCAATAATAGTATAAAATACCGGTGTATCAACAATTTCACGTGAGGGTTCTTCTATGTCAGATGTTACACATCGTATGCTACTACTGTAAGGCTCGTATTTTTTTTTACGAGGGAAGTGGGAAAATCTTGCTTAAGACCTTGAGAAGGGTCCGCACTCCTCAAGAGTGTGGGATTCTTACACACTAAAAAACCACACCCTGTCCTCTTGACAAAACCCATCCCGGGAACACTTTCGTAATACTTCAGGATGGAGCCACTTTCTTTGCTTCACAAGCACCATCTTACTTCTCAATTCATAGTCCGTGGATCGCAGACTTAATCATCTAAATCGAGCAAGTCCCCATCCGACTTCTTCTGACGAAGAACCACCTCAACGAAGAAAGCGACCATATCCCAACTGAGCTCGTTCCTCAGCATAATTCCAACTATATTGTCCGGCATTATTGGACCAACCTCAGCTTCAAGTCGTTGTTTTTCCGCTGCCCAACGAGCGCAGACGAAGAACGTATGATATACGTCATCTCGTTCGTTCTCTCAGTAAATACATACTGAATAATAATAATAATAATAATAATAATAATAATAATAATAATAATAATCACATTAATAATAATAATAATAATAATAATAATAAAAATATTGGATGGCTTCGGATCCCGGGTGCAAGCTTTGTTATTTGACACCCAGAGGGTAGCTTGCACGTCGAATTTTGTTGTTCTTTGAAGCACTAGGAAAGTCATGGAAGTTAGATATCTAAGCTCCTCGACACTATAGCGCTTTCTAGTAGAGAAATGAGGAACTTTGTGTTTGCGGAAAATCCCGAGATTAATTTTGCTATTATGAACACGGTCTACTGAATTCAAATGGGTTCTTTGACATGCCAACATCGTATGACATGCATGTCGTAATTTTTGCCGCCTTTCAAAAATCACTTACCACGGCCAGGAGCGAACCTGAAAGCTTGGGGTTGGTAGTCCGACACGATAACCACTCACCCACCATGGCAAGCTAATGTCTAAATGTGCTGCTTTAATACTTAAGGCTTTATCTATATAAAATATAAAACTCACCAATTTTTCTAGGTTCATGCCGTGTCTGAGATTTAATTCACTGGCCGTGAAAGCCAATATATCATCTTTACATAAAATATTATTGTAATGCCAGTAGATTCGGATAACAGTCGTGCGGATGCGGGGCGAATGCGAAAGTTTTGTTTATCCGCGCAAGGTTCTAGTTATAGTGTCTGCAAACCGGATTACTTTAAAAAGCGGCCCTTACACGTTCAGTATTATTGTCAATATTGACAATAATATTGACCGTGTAAGGTTAATAAAAATGGATTGATGGTTTGGATTGAAGCCGTATTGATGAAAATCCGGAAATTTGGATATCAGAGCATCAATACTGGTAAGTGGAGGGGATATTGACAATACTATTGACCGTGTGAGGGCGCTCACTTCAATATCGCATTAATCCACAGTGTGATCAGTGCTTGCAAGATGGAGGGTTACGCAACTGATGATTCCGTGGGTCACGAGACCAATGTTGCACCACAATCTGATACCGATACAGTTATGTCTTCATTCATTCATTCATTGACCTGTATGAAACTTGATCTGAACTGTTAGTACAGGACTGCTGCACAGGAAAAAAAAACTTTTGTTCCAAAAACTGTGCTATGGTTGGCTTTTTGTAAATCGTTAGAAAAGCACAAAAAAGCTTAACTCTGAATTTTAGAATAATTTGCACGATCATTTTGTCGGAAAACTAAAAAAAAACATTGAAAAGCGTTTTTCTCTGAATCGACTTATTTTAAAGAAAAGTTTTTTAAACAAAAAATGTAGAGGACATTGTCACCTACAATTCGTCTCATTGGGGTCATGTCATACGTTTTGAAATGCAGAAGCTAGGTGGCGCCAAAGTTTCCGAAACAGTTTTTTTTTTCACTTTTTGTCCTAGAAAAAATGTTTTGTTCACAAAAGAGCGAATCAGAAATGTGTTCCTCTCAAAATTGTCTACAACATTTATTGAAACATTTTTTTCCTTCGCCGTACCGTTCCAAAGTTATAGTCTGCCGAAGTGTGAAAATTGTAATATTCAGATGGCACGAAGGTTAATATGTGTACAGTTATGATTGATACGTTGAGATTTAAATAGATATGATTGTTTGAGCTAATTAACAAACACAGCCTGCGTCCTGTTTGACCGAGCCTTAGGCAGCTGTCCGACACCGGTCCCTGTCTAAATTATGCCCACCGCTCTCTCCGCAGTAACAATAGTAGCCTTGACTACGCAGCGTTGCATTTGCTGCGCTATAACTTTGGAACGGTAAGGCGGAGGAAACAAACGTTTAAATAAATGTTGCAGACAATTTTGAGAGGAACAAATTTCTGATTCACTCTTTTGTGGAAAAAAAAACCCTGTTTTTTTTTCTAGGACAAAAAGTGAAAAAAACACTTTTTTGGAAACTTTGACGCCACCTAGCTTCTGCATTTCAAAACGTATGACATGACCTCAATGAGACGAATTGTAGGTGACAACGTCCTCTACATTTTTTGTTTAAAAAAAACTTTTCTTTATTATACGTCGATTCAGAGAAAAAAAGCTTTTCAATGGTTTTTTTTTTAGTTTTCCGACAAAATGTTCGTGCAAATTATTCTAAAATTTAGAGTTAAGCTTTTTTGTGCTTTTCTAACGATTTACCAAATGCCAACCATAGCACAGTTTTTGGAACAAAACCATTCCAGCTGTACTGTACTATGTGGAATCTAGGTGATCCTTCATATCTAAATAAACACAAGAGGAATGTTGCGCTCTGTAAGCTGCTCGTTGTGTACAAAGAAATGAAACAGTCGGCGACCCATGCCGACGTGCGAAAGAAAATAAGAGACATCTAAAAGAAGTGGAACAGGTACCGATGAAGTTTATGAGCATAACTCGTGGGTGTTCCATGCTCTCCAATTTCTCGGGACCTATGAACAACATGATGATGATAATGATGATAATTGTTATTTTAAGGGGCCTAACATCTAGGTTATCGGCCCCTAATGGTCTGGGCGATAGCGAAAATGACAATGAAATGGAAATCAGAACGAAAATTGAGACGAAAAATACTTACAAAAAAGGAACTCAGAATGAAACTACTCACAAAATGGAGAGCGGTAATAACTTACTTACAAAAGGGAAGTTAGAACGAAAATACTCACAAAAGGAATAGATTGCAAAATACGCACAAAATGTAGGTTAGGTTCAAAATACGTACACAATTCAATGTAGAGTCGAAATACTTACAAAATGCAACTGATATTCAAAATACTTAGAAAATGCAAATGAGATTGAAAATACGTACAAAATGCAATTGAGGTTCAAAATACCTACAAAATGCAATTGAAATTGAAAATACACAATTCAATTCAGATTGAAAAACTCCCATTTCAGATCCAAAATACTCACAAAGTGCAATTGATATTCTAAATGCCTACAAAATGTAGATTCAAAGTACTCATTTGGATAGACAATACTTACTAAATGCAGTTTAGATAGAAAATACTTACAAAATGTAGGCCTAATTTAGATTCAAGATACCCACAAAATGCAATTGATAATCAAAATACTTGCAAAATGCTCACCCTACAAAATGCAATTTAGATTGAAAATACTTACAAGATGTAATTTAGATTCCAAATACCCACAAAATGCAATTTAGATTGAAAATACCTGCAAAATGCGGTTTAGGTTGAAAATACTTACAAAATGCAATTGAAATTCAGAATACTCACAAAAGTTCCACCCCCTATATTGGAAGACTTACCGGTACTAAAAAGCAATTTAGATTGTCAATCCTTACAAAATGTAATTGAGGTTGAAAACACTCGCAAAATGCAATTTAGATGGAAAAGACCTACAAAATGCAACGTAGATGCAAAATAAATCACTAAAGGGAATTTAGATATACGGGAATCCAATTAACAAAACCAGTGCAGGAATCTTAAAGAGAAAATGATGTATAATGACAAGAAAACAACAGGACTGACCCCTTGAAGAAGGAGGGATTAGGAAAAATGAGACAAGGGCCAATTAAGGCGGGAAAGTGATAGACTCCCTAGGCCTCGGATACCCTAATACCGTCGGGGTCGGAAAAGAACAAGAGTTGACCAAGTGAGGTCGACAGGAAAGAAGACGGATCGGATCCCGGCACAAGTAAGTGGAAGCAATGCCGGACTCAGCTGGGGTCCCATGGTCGCCAACCCACGTCCCACTAGATGTGAGACCCTGGGGGGTGTGAATGGTCAGCTTTTATTGAAGGCAAGTATTGGCAATAATATTGAGCGTGTAATCCTCGACAAGGCTTGACGGCGTATTGTGGAATATTGATGTAGATTGATGTAAGAGATATTGAAGGTCATGATTGACAATATTATTGAACGTGTAAGGGCCGCTATTTGAAACATGCAGGGCAAAAATAATAAACCTTGATCGAAGAAATTACTACGTTTGTAGAGATGGGGGTAAGCCTCCGTGGCTTAGGCGGCAGCACGCCGGCCTCTCACCGCTGGGTCCGTGGTTCAAATCCCGGTCACTCCATGTGCGATCTGTGCTGGACAGAACGGAGGCAGACAGGTTTTTCTCCGGGTACTCCGGTTTTCCCTGTCAAAATTTCATTCCAGCAACACTCTCCACTATCATTTCATTTCATCTGTCATTCATTTAATCATTGCCCCAGAGGAGTGCGTCAGGCCTCGGCAGCCGGCACAGTTCATATCCTCGCCGCTAGCTGGGGGCTTCATTCATTCCATTCCTGACCCGGTCGTAGACTGGAAGCAGGCTGTGGATTTTCATTGTAGAGATGGGGGGGGAAATGATAACATTATAGATTGTTAGTAACTTATTTAAGGTGAGTCCGTTTCGTTCCGTACTAGTTAGCAATCTCGACTGTCACCACGGAGGCCTGGGTTCGATTCCCAGCTCTGCCAAGGCCAAGACAATTATTCCTGCTCTGATAGTGGTGTTTAACCTTCGAGCATAGCTATGCTTCAAGTTTGCTTCCTTAGTGTGATTGTTATTAAGGCGGCTGAGACACCTGGAAATTAGATATTCTTCAATTTATAACCTATTTTCATTTATGACAAAAAAAAGGCTGATGTGATCACCTGTTGCCCGTGTGTGTGTGTGTGTGTGTAATCCCTAATAAAATCTAAACGGCTGGAGCGATTTCAATTATACTTGGTAAGGACATAGTACTATTTTGGCCGACCCCGACCAAGCCCTTCAAAATTAATTACAATTCACCAAACTAACATGGCGACTGTGCGAACTATTTCACCACAATTCTATATCTCCGAAACAATTACTGATATCAACCTGAAATTTTGCATGGTGATAAAGGATACTACTAGAAGTTCACCTATGTGACTTTCAAAAACTTGTTAACAAAAATCTAACATGGTGGCCAAGCTAAGTTCTAACATTTAAATAGCCTTTTATCGCGATTTAACCATTCAAGCGCAGTGAAACATGAACGCTTGAATAATGAACCTACGCAATAATCGTAATATAATCGTACATAACTCTATGGCCTACACATATAAAAATTCAACATGGCGACCATCCGAAATATTTAGACGGTTCTCAATATCTACTAATCTATGACAACATTCAAACTGTAATTTTGTATGTTGATAAAGTCTATGCATATAAGTTCACCTATGGGACTTCCAATAACCTGGTGAGCACAAATCCAACATGGCGACGACGCGAAATTTTAATATTTAAATGGTAGTTTCTCGCGATTTAACCATCCGAGCGCAGTGAAACTTGGTACGGTAAATGCTTATACAAATTTAAATCCACTAACAAAATCTAATTTTTATTTTTTTGTCCTAAGCACGCGATTGAAGTTTGAATAATACACCTACTCAATAATCTTCAGGTAATAGTACATAATTATATGGCCTACATATATAAAAATCCAACATGGTGACCATCCGAAATATTTAGACGGTTCTTAATATCTTCGAATCTATCACAGCAATCAAACTGAAATTTTGTATGTTGATAGAGGCAATTAACGTAAGTAGGATATATGAAAATAGGCTATATGGTTCTTCACGGAACTACTTGTTTGTTTTTGATCTTAAATGAAAGAATACACAATTCTTTACGTAAATCAAAAGTTTTATAGCGAACTTTTCGATTTTGACCGAGAAATTGTGATTTAATTTCATGCAACTGTCAGCAGTTTGGGCGTGTAAGTGGAAATGTATAGAGACATTTTCACACAAAAAACAAAATAACTCAATACTGATGGTTCAAATTGCATGAAATATGGAATTCCCCTTGGTGGAACTAGGTTATACAATATGAGCGTCATTTATTGAATTCCTTTGAAAAATAGGCTCAGTGCACCTAAAACATCATGTGATTCTTTTTTTCAATACTCAAATGAAATCCTTATAAAAGGGTAACTTTTTTTTCACTTAGTTTTTAGAGATCTATCCTGGGTAATTTAATGTTGTCATTAAGGAAAAAAATAGTTTATGCCAATCAGATTGATAGTTTTCAAGAAATTTTGTTTTTTGTAACATTCAAGAAATATTTTTAAAATATGACAAGAGTTTAGTGCTTTTCAGTCGGTCAACACGAATGTACCCAAAAGAGATGGGTTATGCCCTAATCCTGAAATAAATTACATGAGATTAATAAAACACTAGGATGACCAGTTTCGATCGTCAAGCGATCATCATCAGATCCAATACACTTAGGCTATAAAATCTATGTTTGAAATACAGGTGAAAATATTTACAATATGTACAATTATTTAGTTGCAGTATTGGTACTGCACCTGTCAGTGTATGCTAAATGCAGTATATATGTTAGGTGAAATGCTAAATGGTGATGGCTAAAGTACAATCTCCGGATAGCCATCACCATTTAGCATTTCACCTAACATATATACTGCATTTAGCATACACTGACAGGTGCAGTACCAATACTGCAACTAAATAATTGTACATATTGTAAATATTTTCATCTCTCTAAAGTACAATCTCCGGATAGCCATCACCATTTAGCATTTCACCTAACATATATACTGCATTTAGCATACACTGACAGGTGCAGTACCAATACTGCAACTAAATAATTGTACATATTGTAAATATTTTCACCTGTATTTCAAACATAGATTTTATAGCCTAAGTGTATTGGATCTGATGATGATCGCTTGACGATCGAAACTGGTCATCCTAGTGTTTTATTAATCTCATGTAATTTATTTCAGGATTAGGGCATAACCCATCTCTTTTGGGTACATTCGTGTTGACCGACTGAAAAGCACTAAACTCTTGTTTACTAAGGCAACACTGAAAATATGGCTTCAAACACCACAATGTTTTTAAAATATGTTGATATGCAAATGTTATTACACTTGTATATATTGCAATTTAAACTCAGCCGTGAAAGCCGATATACCATCTTTTTAGAAGATTTCATAGGGAGGTTATGGCTGCTTGATCTTTTAGTTCTCGCAGTAAGGAGGCGCAGCCGCGCTCCATAAAAAGGGAGGTAGCGCGCAGTTCGCTACTCCTGTGGGGGTCCGGGCGGGGACACTAAGAGCCCGCTGATGAGCCAGCATTGTGTCCTAGGCGAAGCCCCACACAAGACACGGCACAAACCTAGAAGAATTGCTGAGTTTTAATTCACTGGCCATGAAAGCCAATATACCAATTAATGCGAATAGCTCACCGCATTTTCGAAATAAGAGCTACCCTCTATGTAGAAGGCCTTTGCCCTTCTAGGGGCATTGTCACTATTATTATTATATTTATTATTTTCCGGATTAGAAGAACACCCATTACAATTGGGTACACTCGTGTTGACCGACTGAAAAACATTACATTTTTATAGCTGAATTCCAGGTAAACATCACCTATTTGCTCCTACTTTTTCTGACGCAGTGCATATATTTTTGATCATTGTAGCGGACTGCAAAGGCTCTGAGGCGCTGCACTGTTTACCAACTAAACAGATGGCAAGCAGTGTGTGTGTAGGTCTAATGTAAGCAGCTAGGGCAGTCAGGAAATGAAGGAACGACCTTCACAAATCCTAATGAAACACTTAACTTGCTGTCACACAAACAAGCAGTGATTGTTGCGTAACTTTAAGTACAGGTTACCGCGGGGATTCCCGAGCATTAGCCTCGTCCCGCCTCGCCTCTCCTTGCCGCACATGTTTCAATGTTCTGGTAGATTCCAGTTCTATCTTTTAGTTGTTGATTCAGGTCTATGTCGGGGCGTATATAGAGTTTTATTTCGAGGGGTGCCCAACCGGGGGTTAGGGGGCATGGCATACTCTCCAAAGAATAGGGGGCCCGGGGTTCTCCCTGGGAAACTTTTACATAATTTGGAGCAAAATGATGAGTTTTAAGGCTATCTGGCATCACTTTTCAACCAATTTGTTGTGATGTTTTATGTTTGGCTAATGTCAAACACAACTAAGACCATTTTATGTTATTAGCCTATTTTCAATTTTGAAAAAATAGGCTTATGAGATCACCTTTTGTCCGTGTGTGTGTGCGTGTGTGTGTGTGAGGTGTGTGTGTGTGTGCCCCCTAATAAAATCTAAACGGCTGGAGCGATTTCAATGAAACTCGGTAAGTCCATAGCACTATTCCCGGCGACCTCGATCGTGCCCTTCAAATTTTGTTACGTCTCACCAATCCAACATGGCGGCTGTGCGAAATATTTCACTAGCATTCAATATCTCCGAAACTATTACCTATATCGCCCTGAAATTGTGTACGGTGATAAAGGGCACTACTAGAAGTTCACCTATGAGACTTTCAAAAACCTGGTGACTACAATACCAACATGGCGGCCAAGCGAAGTTGAGACTTTTAAATAGACTTTTCTCGCGATTTAACTATCCAAACGTAACGAAACTTGGTACAGCAAATGTTTATACACATTGTAATGCACTGAAGTCTAACTTAGTTCAATTGTTTACATAACCTCAAAATGGCGGCTGTGCGAAATATTTCACTGACATTCTATATCTCCGAAACTTTTACAGATATCATCCTGCAATTTTGTACGTTTATAAAGGGTACTGATACAAGTTTACCTATGTATATTTCATAAACCTGTAAAGTACAAAACGAACATGGCGACCAAGCGAATTTGAAATATTTTAATAGACTTTTCTTGTGATTTAACTCTCTGAGCGCAGTGAAATGTGGTACAGTAAATGATTTTGCAGATTGTATTGCCCTGCCATCTAATTTAATACAATTGTTTACATAACCTCAAGATGGCGGCTGTGCGAAATTTTAAAATTAAGTTTTTATTTCTTGTGTCGTAATCACGCAATCGAAGTGAAAGTTTGAATAATGAACCTAGGCAATAATTGTCCTTGAATGGTACATAACTCTTTGGCATATACATATAACAATCCTAAATGGCGAGCTTCCGAAATATTTAGACGGATCTCAATATCTATGAATGTTTTACAGCAACCAAACTGAAATTTTTTATGTTCATAGAGACTATGAACATATGTTCACCTATAGGACTTTCAGTAACCTGGTGAGCACAAATCCAACATGGCGGCGACGCGAATTATAAATATTTAAATGGACGTTTCTCGCGAATTAACTATCCGAGTGCCATGAAACGTTGCACGTTAAATGCTTATACAAATGTTGATCCACTGGCATCTAATTTATTTCAATTGTTTACATAATCACAAGATGGCTGCTGTGCGTAATTTTAAAATCTCGTTTTTACTTCTTGTGTTCTAATCATGCGATTGCAGTTTGAATATCACACGTACACAATAATCTTAATGTAATAGTACAAAAATAAAAATCCAACCTGGCGACCATCTGAAATATTTAGACGGTTCTCAATATCTACGAATCTGTTACAGCAATTAATCTGAAATTTTGTATGTTGATAGAGGCAATTAACATGAGCAGGATATATGAAAATAGGCTGTATAGTTCTTCACGGAACTACTTGTTTTTTATTGATACAATCATCTTGCTCACTTGATAATATTTACAACGAAAGAATTAACATAACTATTTTGATTTACAACTTACACTATAATATAAAGTCAAGGTTTCTTGAAGCATTGCCAAATCGGTTTATAACTTCGTCGTCAGTGAGATGTATGTCTCTGTGAATAGATAACAATACTAGACCGTTGAGTCTGTTTTCAGAAGTAGAATTTCTTAAATATGTTTTCAACCAACTCAAACTCCGTTCGGCAGTACCAGTAGCTACAGAGAAAGGCAAATTTTCCAAAAGTTTGATAAGGGTATAAAAGTCAGGGAAAACACTTTTGTCACACGCTTCAAGAGCACCTGTTGCTGTTCTTGGAACGTTCATAAGAGCGAAGGCACTGGAGAGTAATAAGAGGATATGTTGTTACACATAAGATCAGAGCAAACTGATTGTCACACTGTTCACATCGCTCTACCGTCACCTTGCTTTGCAACGTTGCCATACTTCGCATAGTAACTATGGTACATGATTATATATGTTCTTTTTAATGTTTTAATTCATAAACAAATGATATACAGTATGTGACAAAAAAATTTGGGGGGGGGGGGAATCCCCCACCTCTTATATACGCCCCTGGTTCTATGTAATATCATGGTCGAATAGATATCTCTGAAGTCATTTTTAGCCTATTTTCACTTAATAGTTTTTAACAATACATATGTATTGACCAAGGCGGATATATAATTTGTTGTTAAAAACTATTTAGTACGTCAATACGGAACCATCATGGAAACTATTTTCACTTGTGAAAAAAATATGCTTAAGTGATCACCTTTCGTCCGTGCGTGTGTGGGTGTGTGTCCCTAATAAAACCTAACGGTAAGTGCATACTTCTACCTCGTCCGATCTCGACCGTGCCTTTCAAATTGTAATACGTTTCACCAATCCAACATGGCGGTCACGTGAAATATTTCATAGTCTCCACAACAGTAACAGATATCACCCTCAAATTTGGAACAGTGATAACATAAGTTCACATATGGATCATTCAATAATCTGGTGAGTACAAAACCAACATAGCGGTGCCATGAAATTTAAATATTTAAATGGTTTTTTCTCGCGACTTTTCATCCGAGCGCAGTGAAACTTGCACGGTATATCTTCATATAAGCCTTAATATTGACGTCTAATTTAATGGGATATTATGAGAACTTACAAATGGTGTCTGTCCATTTTTTTTAAATTTAGAATCTCGTTTTCATTTCTCGTATCTTAAGTAAGACCAGTAGGATATATGAAAATAGGTTGGTTGGTTGGTTCCTCAGTTTATGGGCTACGAGAACGCGGTCATGTAGCCCCGTGTACTTTGGGTGTGTGTAGAATCTGTCTGATAACCGGTGTTAATTGTGATGGCTGCATTAGTGTGTGTTAGACTATCTTTTTTATATCAAGTAATAACTGCAGACATTCGATTTTCAAGCAGTTCCAACTTTTGCTACCAAACGCCACCGTTAACGACCAACTAGTTCTGAATGGCGACGAATGTTGGAACCTAAGAGCGGTGGTCAAATCTAACCTATAATTAGCGGAAAGTTCTTTTACAAGCCATAAATCTATGACATGGGCCGGCCAGCTTTACTTCCTCTCCGAAGAAAGGCATACTTAGGGATTTTTAACGACTTCGGCTGGGCTATTTAGTTCTTCACGGAACTACAGGGCGCCAGGAAATGTTCTACGCAGTGAGCTAGAGCTAGCATCTGCAGTTTAGTTGGCAGCACTGTGTTCTTGAAAGGGGTAATCCCGGACGTGTGGGCTGTAGGCTGTCGAAATTATCAGTGTGTATTGCACTAAGCGAGCGTTTATATGCATTATTGGAAGAGTGTAACAGTATACAGGCGGTAATGCTTACTACTGAAGAGAGAGGTTTTTTTTTGGTGAAATACGTTTTTCGCGACACTTTTAATCAGAGCGAGACTCATCCTCCAGCGTTGGAGCTAGCCATGGATCTGAATTGTTGTTAAAGTGTGCGATCGGTAACTTTCTTTGCGTCGACTCGGGCTGCTTTAATGGGAATATCTGTGTCACTGTGTGTCCATTTCGTTAAGGATAATTCGGTACATGAGGAGTTTGTGCAATTTATTCCTATCAAGATGCTGATAAAACAATCAAGATAGGCAGATTTTGAGAGTAAATAGTAATAGCAGTGGCGTAGTTGGCAACATGCTGAGCTTCTATGCCGAAGGTCGCGGGTTAAAAAAGTCAATGCGCACCTCAAAAAACGAATCTGCGCAGCATTATTTTTTAATAAAAACAATTTAAAATAATTCTTTTTAAAAATGTTATAGCAAAAATACAAATAAATATGGTTGTAAAAATTTAAACTAAATTATCTTATAACATTTAAAATTATTATAATTTTATAAGCTTAATTTTAAATTATAAAAATAATATGAAAATAAAACTATAAAAATAAATGTTTTTATGAGTGTTAAAATCCCTCAGTATGCCTTCATTCGGAGGGGAAGTAAAGCCGGCGGTCCCATGTCATAGACTTATGGCATGTAAAGAACCTTCCACTAATTACACATGTGTGAATCTAAATGTGTAGGTTAGATTTGTCTAACGCTCTTAAGGTCCAACGTTCGTCGCCAGGAGCCGACTGCGGTGGCATCTAGTAACCAAATTCACAACTAGTTGACGTTGACGGTAGCATTTGGTAGCAAAAGTAGGAACTACATCAAAATTGAATGTCTGCAGTCCTTGCCTGAATTACAGGTAAGAATGGCAGTAAGAATATGAAGAACAAACCCTCACTTAAAACCAATATTATAACCAGTCACGTATGGACATGTTCATACCAGTGCATCATTTGAGTTTTAATATTTAGTTTTGTTTTCCATATTTTTTATTACATTTTGTTTTGTTTTTAGCCTACTGCCGATTTTTGAAAAAAAAAAATGAAAGTAGACTTATGAAATCTACACAGGGCCAAAAATTGTGTGTCTGTCTGTGTGTGTGTGAGTGCGTGTTTACTCTGAATGTCTGTCCCCCCCCCCCCCTCCTCTATCAATTCGAACACGGTGAACCGAATTGAACGAAATTTGGTACAGAGGTAGAACTAGCGAAGGGCACTCATGCTTTATATCGCCACCATCTTGACGAAAACGTAATGGCGGCCAAGCAAATGTTAAAAGCTTAAATCAAATTACGATCAACCTAATCATTTGATCTCTCCAAATTTTGCAACAACATACCTTTTTGTGGGAAGCACCTTTTGACTGATCTACAAGGTCATCAGCCCAATAGTTTGCTGATAGCGGCCATGTATGTCTGCAAATCGATTCCCCATATCAATTCAAACACGGTGAAGCCAAATTGAATGCAATTTTTTTTTTTACAGAGGTAGCACTAGCAAAGGGCACCTCATATTCATGTTTAATATCGGTATAGAACGATTTATTTCAACAAGCTACTACAAACAACATTCAATTAAAATCCTTGAAAAAGACAAAGTGTTATAACAATACCCATGCATTTAGGAGAAAGTAGGCTATATGTTCTTTACTGAACATCTTGTTTTCATTTTTTTTACTGTGCTCAATAATATAATTAAAATTGTTTTCATGCAAAGAGAAGGTTTATTTAATTATTGCTTCTGATGCATAATAATCGAAATATAATTTGAATAATGTACACAACTACCACACTCTATGAATGAACTCCTTACGCCACTTCTTCTTCTTCTTCTTCCTAGCGTTGTCCCGCTGGTGCAGGGTCCGCTATTTTGGTCTTTGACCTCCATTTTGTCCACTGCCTTCCACTATTCCAATGGCACACATGGCTTATATACAATTCTATGTTTGCGTTACTTAGGAATATCAAATATGTTCATGAAAATTGCTCGCAAATGGTTGTCAGTTCAATGTGAGACCTATCTCGTGAGCTCCAGTCTGCAATTAGTTTCGATAAGGATATCAGTGGGGTGAAAACAACTGTCTCATTATGTTTTTACAAATGACCGACTGTGTTTCTATGACGTCCGTTTTAATTGGCTTCTAGTGAGTCATGTGCAAGAGTTTCAACATCTATTTGCCTTATCTTGGTGTTGTTGATTTAGGGGCTTTGCGACATCATGGACATGTATCCTCATGCACTTGGGTGTGTGGAATATGTCTGATAACCTGTCTTATTACCGACAGTAGTGGCTGCGCGGGCTAAAGCGCTGCGTTAGGTCAAGGGGCCAAGCTCTCTGCTGACTCGGTAGACGCGTGGGTTCGAGCCCCACCGACGGCTGGCCTTGAAATGGTTTCCCATTTTCAACACCAGGCAAATGCTGGGACAGTACCTTCTGACAGGCCACGGCCGCTTCCTTCCACATCCTTGCCCAGTTTCATTCATCTTCATCAATTCCATCTCTCATCCCGACGCGCAGGTCACCCACGGGCGTCGACTAGAAAGACCTGCACTCGGCCTCTCAGGAGGCTACAAACAAAACCTGTCTTATTGCGATGGCTGTAGTAGCGTGTGTCTTTGTAATTCTGGTGAGGATTGGGAAGGAGATGGCTGTAGTATTAACCTTTTCACTATCAAGCTCTCATCTGATGGATATGTGGAAACTGTCAGCCCTACCAAGCTGTGCACACACTTCTTTTAAAATGAGATGGGAGAGAGGCGAATAAAGATATTAAAATAACATATTATAAACATAGTGTACAAAGCACTTGTTATTACTGAAAATAAGTGATGTCTCTGAATCATATGATTTCAATGTTAACAAGAAGTTCCGTGAAGAACTATACAGCCTACTTTTCATGCCAATGATTATTCTACAGTATATGAACCAATCTAGAATAATGACGAAATTAAGTTGGTAATATCGAAATATCTAATTAGTTCAAAATATACCTGGTATAATGTAGCCTCATAGAGCACTACAGTTGGCAGCCCTGGTGACTGAATATATTCTTAGTTCCATCTCTTAAGGTACACAATACAAAATTTGGTTGAAGTCCAATGGACGTTACGTGCAGTTAGACACTGGATCTATCAGCAGGCGTAAAAGCATGTTGCCAACAATACCATGCGTGTGCTGGTCAGAAATAATCTGAAATATTATGATATCTTGTTGTGCCAATTTTGGATGAAATCCATTTGTTAGTATAGAAGTTACATGTATTTTAAAATTGGACATATCAGCAGGCATAGAATAATGTTGGCAGCACTGCCTTGTATTAATCACTCCAAATTAATCTATAATGTCAGGTGCTATACGTGTGCAAAGTATCGAGCTGTTGGCTTGCATGCTTTCTGATATATTGATATTACGGTAAAAAAGTATATAGACATCATTTATTAACAGTTGGCAGCCCTGATCGCTCTTAACAATACTTATAGTCATATCTGTTATGGTACACATATCACATACGAAATTTGGTTGAAATCCAACTGATAGTATAGAAGTTACATGTATTTAAAAATTGGTACTATCAGCAGGCTTATATTCATGTTGGTAGAACTGACGTATATAAGTTACTCCAAATTAATCTAAAATGTCAGAATATACGTGTGCATAGTTTAAAGCTGTTGGCTTGCATACTTTCTGATATATTGGTATTTGGATAAATAAAAATAGATAGAGCAATTATTAACAGTTGGCAGACCTGGTGGCTCTTAAGAATACGCTCATTCATATCTGTTTATGTACAGATATTACATACAAAATTTGGTTGAAATCCAATTGATAGTGTAGAAGTTATATGCATTTAAACATTGGACCTATCAGAAGGCTTAAAATTATTTTGGCAACACTGTCATGGTTGGCCTCCTGGAAATTAAACTGAAATAGTATTATCTACATGTGTGCCAATTTTGGAATAGCTCCCATGCATACCTTGCAATATATCTAACATGGAGCTCAAATTTCTAGTGCGTTTTTTCAGCAGTTGGTAGCACTGACATCATTTTCAAATATGGACGTGAGATATTCCGGTGCACATCTTTACTCATACTAAATTTGGTTTTGATTGCTGCAGCTGTTTAGGAGTTGATAGAGGGGGACACACACACACAGCCAGACAGACAGACACACATTTTCCCGGATCGATCTCATAAGTCTACTTTTTCCTCATTTTTGCAAAATGTGAAAAGTAGGCTAAAAAGAAAAACAAAGGAAACAAATTACATTTTTCAGATTTGAAATTTTTTAAGTAATTTTGGGAAATTAAATTTTCAAGTCTACTATTCATGTTAAAATAAACTCTATATTATTTGATAGTGTGGTAAAGGTCAAGATTCCAAAATTACTAACGAAAACTAAGAAAAATACACACAAGTTTGCCACCAACCACGACGTAAACAAGACACATGCTTCAAACTAAGAATTAATACAAATACAGATTGTCAGAGGTTCCGCGGAATATAGACGTACCGTAGTTAAAATTGCCTTCTTCATAGTCCCTAAAAATTCCTGTTGAAAATCCACAGCCTGCATCCATTCGACTGACCGGGTCAGGGAATGGAATAACCGGGTGAGTTAGCCGTGGTGGTTACGGCATGACTGATGGCAGTCGCTCACATCCGGGAGGCGAGGAGGTTCGAATCCCCCCGCCGGCAACCTTGAAGATGGTCTTCTGTGGTTTCCCATCTTCCTTCCAGGCAAATGCCGGGGTTGGTCCCTAACTATAGGCCACAGCCGCTACCTTCCAACTCCTCGTCCTTACATTCCAACTTCCCTCCTTCCCTCCCCAACGGTACTTGTAGCTCACCCATTGGGTGTCCGTCTCGAAGCAGCTACAAAACTGGCGAGCCGAACATGTCCTCGGACACTCCCGGCACCAACAGCCATACGCTAAAAAAAAAAAAAAAAAAGGGAATGGAATGAATAAAGCCCCGATCTAGCGGCGAGGATTTGAACTGTGACGACTGCCGAAGCCTGTCGCACTCCCCTGGGGCAATGATTAAATGAATGACAGATGAAATGAAATGATAGTGGAGAGTGTTGCTGGAATGAAGTTGTGACAGGAAAAACCGGAGTACTCGGAGAAAAACCTGTCTGCCTACGCTTTGTCCAGCACAAATCTCACATGGAGTGACCGGGATTTGAACCACGGACCCAGCGGTGAGAGGCCGGCATGCTGCCGCCTAAGCCATGGAGGCTTGCCCTAAAAATTCCTGTTATCAAGCGTAAAAATAACGAAATAATCAATTATAACAATGGATCGTTACCCTGACAGTTTTGGCACGAACAGGGCGTAATGACAGATCGTTTCCTTGAAAATCAAAGGTTTAATTTAGGAACCATCTCGCGGCATTTGTCTCGAGTAGAAATGAGAAACGTCTTCCAAGATGGCTGAAGTGAAAAAACGAACCCACCTCTTCTCAGTTTTTTGCCTCACTTGCCCTCAGACCAGAATTAAATTTCTTGGCAGAGCCGGGAATCGAACCCGGACATCCGGGAAGCGAAGCATGCTAGCCACTAGAAAAAGCGCATCAGTGTTATATACAGGGTGTTTCTAAATTCCTATAATATACTTTGGCGGAGGGGGGGCTTTGGTGGCGTATTTGGTAGCATGCTGAGCTTCTATGCACAAGATCATGCATGGGTTCAAACCCGGCCGAAGTCGTGGAATTTTTTAAGAGCGTTATAAATCCCTCAGTATGTCTTCCTTCGGAGGGGAAGTAAAGCCGGCGGTCCCATGTCATAGATTTATGGTATGCCAAAGAACCTTCCACTAATTTCACCTGTGTGAAGCTAAATTGAGGTTAAACAACGCTCTTAGGTTCCTACGTTCGTCACCAGGAGCCGACTGCGGTGGCGTCTAGTAGCCAAGTTCTGAACTAGTAGTCGTTGACGGTGGCATTTGGCGGCAAAAGTAGCAACTACTTGAAATTCAATGTCTGCAGCCCTTGTTGAATTAAAAACAGATAACACGCACTAATACAGCCATCACAATTAACACTGGTTTTCAGACAGATTCTTTACACACCCAAAGTTCACGGGGCTACATGACCCCTAAACTAAGGGACCAACCAACCAAGACTTTGAGGGCTTGAAGTGGGGGACTAAGGCGGTTAAGCTTAGCATAGGAACTTGTGTTCGGAAACGTACCGTCCTCCCGCTACCCGCAAAAGAACACTACAGCACACGTCACAGCTCCTGCATTTTCGGCGGCACTGACTAGACTACGTACGTCATTGAACGATCACCTCATGTTCCATATCCCCTACAGGTTTGTTGACAAAAGTTTAGTGCTGTTCAGTCGGTCAACACGAATAGGCCTATACCGAAATGAGTTGGGTTATACCCTAATCCTGAAAAAATTATACAGGGTCTTTATTTTTGCTTGGCAAGGACATTCTCGCTCACGCGCTCCGCCAATGACGGCTCAGTTCCCGGCTGCCGCGCGCGCATATATACGGCAGAATACGGTGATTAAAATCAATATCATGCATTTTTACTCACCATGCTTACAGCAGATGCTGAAAATGTTCCCCACCCGCTGCCAAACATTACCGGCATCTCCTTATGAAGTTTCCAGTTACTCTGGTTAATTTAGCTTCAGTAAGGAAATAACGACATTTACGTCTATTTTTATTGTTTACTGAACCTGTACATTTGAATCTCTTAGCCAGTTGATTTATTGTCCGATTTATAGGAATGGGTCCCCCCGGAAATGTCATTCGAAACTTTTGTCTTGTTTTAGCGCACGTTTTATACGGCACGTATTGTGCAGGCCTCCGCTCGACCTTGGCCGCCGGTCCCCGGCCAGGTTGGCGTGTGGTCTCCAACCACGGGTATTCCCTCGCTCTTCTGTAGACGAGTGAACTCGGAGCTAATTGGGTGTTTCGTCTTTCGGTGTTAGGTAGATTTCAATAGAAAGCTACCTATTGCAATGGGTCCCATGTTTCGACTTCCGGAAAATTTCGACATATCTTCACGTTTCACATCCTCCAGACCCCAAAACCACCGTCAGTTCAAAAGTTTATATATAATTTATGTATGTATATATATATGTATATCAGTTTCTTGTGGACACGATAACTGCCGTAATTTTGCACCAATCACTTTGAATTCTTTACCGAATATGTATACCTATAAAATCACGGTCGATTTCGTTACTGGGCTAAATCGGTCGAAGGGGGTGAAAATGGGGGGGGGGGCTTTTTTCGAAAAAGTGAAATATTACTATAACTCTCTTAATATGTGAAATATCGAATCCGTTCAACGTTCATACTATGTGTCGGATAAAGCCCAAAAATTTATGTTTGAAGAGGGTTTTTATAGCACCAACCATTGACCAAAGGGGTGGGAAAAAGTGGGTTTTTCGGGAAACATTAATCATATCTCTCTTAATAGGCACAATATCAAACCCGTACAAAATGGACAATATTCCCCTAATAATTACCTAAAACATTTGTCTGAAAGAATTTTTGATATGACCCACCATTACGCCAATGGACGAGAAAAATGATTTCGGAATTATAAGAAAATGACAAGAGCTATCAGTGGTTGCCATGGCAACACTACTAAATTGATGAGGCATGAGCCATCAGACGTTGCCATGACAACGCACTTGCACGAGATCAGATTCAGTATTTCCATCTGACTAAGTGGTTGGTTGGTTCTTAAGTTTAGGGGCTGCGACAACGCGGTCATGTAGCCCCGTGTACTTTGGGTGTGTGTAGAATCTGTCTGATAACCGGTGTTAATTGTGATTACTGTATTAGTGTGTGTTATCTGTTTGTTAATTTAAGTACTGCAACTAACAATTTTTCAGATAGTTCCTACTTTTGCCGCCAAGCGCCACTGTCAACGACTACGAGGCCAAGTTCAGAACTGAGCTACTAGACGCCGCCGCAGTCGGCTCTTGGCAACGAACATAGAAACCTAAGAGCGTTGTATACATTCTTAACCTATCCAATTTAGCTTCACACAGGTGCAATTAGTGGAGGGATCTTTAACATGCCATAAATCTATGACATGGGACCGCCGGCTTTACTTCCCCTCCGAAGGAAGGCATACTGAGGGATTTTTAACGCTCTTAAAAAATCCGACGGCTTTGGCCGGGTTTGAACCCGTTATCTTGGGCATAGAAGCTCAGCATGCTACCGACTACGCCACCGAAGCCGCCTGACAAAGTGGGAAGCGGCTTCGGTGACGTAACTGGTAGCATGCTGAATGTCTATGCCCAATGTCGCGGTTTCAAAGCCGGCCGAAGTCGTCGGATTTTCTAAGAGCGCTAGAATCCCTCAGTATGCTTTCCTTTGGAGGGGAAGTTCCAACGTTCGTTGCGAGTTGCTGGTTGGGGTGGCATCTAGTAGCCAAGTTCACAGCTAGGTGTCTTTGACGGTAGTACCTGGTAGCAACATTAGGAACTACTGCTTGAAATTGACCGTCTGCAGTCCTTACCCGAATTAAGACTAATACAGCCATTACAATTCACACCGTGTATCAGACAGATTCTACACTCACCCAAAGTACACAGGGTTAGATGACCGCGTTGTCGCAGCCCCTAAACTGAGGAACCAACCAGAGGTAGATTTCATTAGAAAGCTAACTATTGCAATGGGTACCATGTTTCGACTTCCGGAAAATTTCGACATATCTTCGCGTTTCACATCCCCCAGACCCCAAAACCACCGTCAGTTCAAAAGTTATATATAATTTATGTATGTATATGTATATATATTGAACCCTTGCAAAGAAGCTTATGAGACTCAGTTTCGGGGGGTGTAACAGTCCATTTCGTAAGTTGTTGTTAAAGCGCTTCATTAACATGCAGGGTAACATATAACAAAATAACATGCAGGAAAAAGTGAAGCCAGGGTTAAAACAAATGAATTTAATGACAGATCAGCTATTTACAAAAAGAAATAAACAAACAAAACTCCCAAAATGACTCCCACTGAATAAATTAATTTGCCAAAAACTAGGCCTAATCTCAGGAGAGATTATTAATCGGACCAAAATGTCCCAAAATCTGCAATGACAATATGTGACGTGTGTGCTGTTCTACATGCTTAACGATGAGTACAATTGAATGCATGATTCGTCATCATCCGGATAAACTTTCAGAAGACGAATCCGCATTGCTTAGAGCTAGACAGACGCGGGGAACAACTATACACAACTTAAAACTAAACCGACACTTCCTATACTAAAATAAACAACAAATAATTTCCGCTTGAAATTGGAATCAAGAACTGCCGTAGCAAAACATTCACTCACTCACTCACTCCGTTGGCTTTTCTGGGACGTGACGATCCCGTGCCGCTCTCACTATCTGCCTCCATTTCCTCCTATCCAGCGCAGTATTCTCCCATACAGTAATACCAATGTGTCTGCAGTCAGAGGTCACCTCATCTTGCCATCTACTCCTAGGTCTTCCAGGGGGTCTCGAGCCTTCGATCTTCTTCTCATACACCTGGCGAACTATTCTGGCAGCGTCCATTCTGATAACATGCCCTGCCCATTGCAGCCGTTTCGCTTTCATGACGTCCACTACTCTGGGTTGATTGGCCAACTTGTACAGCTCATGATTTGATCTGAGAACCCATCTTTGTGTTTCCTGGTCAAAGATGGGGCCGAAAATTTTTCTATATATCTTGTTTTCGAAGACTTTAAGTTGGCGTTCCTCCCTTTTGGTCACACTCCATGTTTCGGCTCCGTATAGCAGTACCGGCCTGATGATCGTGTTGTATAGTTTTAGTTTTGTTTTCTTGGTCAAAAGTTTGGAGGAAAGTAATTTATGCAGGGAAAAGTAAACTTTGTTTGCATTCCGTAATCTAATTTTGTGTTCAACTTGTCTTCTATTGCAGTCATTTATATTTACCTCAAGGTATTTGAAGTTTGGCGTGTTCTTAAAGGTAAAATTGCCTATATGAAGGTTGTTGCGTTGGTCTGTAGTCATGTTTTCTCTCTGTATGATCATGTATTCTGTCTTCTCTTCATTAATCTTTAGACCTATTTTTGCAGCAGTTTCATTTAATTTCCTGAATAAAGCTTCAATTTCTCCTCCATTATTTCCTATTAATACAATGTCATCTGCATATGCCAGGATGTTGTGTTTGTTATCTGCTAGGTCTCCAGTTGAAGCTTCTTTGGTTTCCCGAATTACTTTTTCCAGAACGATGTTGAAGAGAAGTGGGGAGAGCGCATCACCTTGTTTTAGTCCTGTTCTGTTTTCAAAACCGTCTGATACGGATCCACAGTGTGTCACTTTGCTCACTGTCTCCTCCATACACATTTTGACCAGGCTGATAAGTTTCTGTGGGATTCCGTATTCTGCCATAATTTCCCACACCGTTTCTCTGTGGACTGAGTCATAGGCCTTTTGGAAGTCAATAAATAGGTAATGGACGTTTTTGTTATATTCCCAAACTTTTTCATTGATTGTCTTAATACAAAATATATTGTCTGTTGTTGATCTGTTTTTACGGAAACCATTCTGATAGTCTCCTATTATATCTTCGGTGTATGGAATTAGACGTTGTAATATTATGTGCGACAGTAATTTGTAAGCTGTGACAAGTAGGGATATTCCTCTGTAATTTCCGCAGTTATGTTTATCTCCTTTCTTATGTATTGGAACAATAATTGCTTCCTTCCATTCATCCGGTATTTGTTCCTCGCGCCATATTTTCAGGATAAGTTTATGCAGTTTTTCATGAAGCTTCTCACCCCCATATTTCAGCAATTCAACTGGTATACCGTCAGATCCAGCAGCTTTGTGGTTTTTCAGTTTCTTCAGACTGCTGGTTACCTCTTCATATGAAGGATCATTTATGAAAGGTTCTACCGTTGAAAGAGTGGTTCTCTCCAATTTGTTGTCTGGTTCAGGGCAGTTCAGTAAGTGGTCAAAGTACTCTTTCCAAGCCTGTAATATGTGGGTTGTTCCTGCAATGATGTTACCATTGTTGTCGTGGAGAACTGCTGAACGCGGTTGGTAACCTTTCTTAATGTTATTCACCGTCCCATATACTTTACGGATGTTGTTCTCCTTCTGGTCATTCTCAATACTCTCTAACATATGTTTAAGGTAAAGTTTCTTTTCGTAAGGTTATGCTTGTATCTCTTCGTGTTTCCCTGTAGTGCTGTTCCAATTCTTCATTTCTCCTGTCCTGTAGCCATGCTTTCCTTGCTGAGATGCTAGCTGCTACTGCTGTTTTGCATGTACCATTAAACCATTTCTTCTTTCGTTCCACTTTTGGTAATGCGTTTTTAGCTGATTCTTGAATCACCTTCTTGATATCCTTCCACAATCTATTAATATCTGTAGTTCCACTTTCATCCACTTCTTCTCCTACTTCATCAAGTACGCCAAACCTGTTGCTCACTTCCACTTGGTACTGAGAAGTTTGAGGAGTTTCCTTTAATGCTTGTAGATCATATTGTATTGCGCGCCCTTGTTGTTGTTTGTGCGTAGCAAAACATTACTGCCTAAAATTAGGACTTCTCAAAAATCAACTCAAGTAAGTTAACACGTGACCAACAAAAGAAATACATATGACCGCCGTCATTTTTACAAGTAAAATACAACTACACCACACGGGTGTCACACAGACATGAACTGAGTCATAGAAAAATCACTAGGCTCAAAGCCAACATTTACATCATTAACACAATATTCCATCCATACGACATGTAATAATTCGTAACAAACGTGGCGAACTCCCTAATTAATTATGGTCCAAATAACCATCACAAAAGAACAGGTTTGCTAATGATAGCTTAATAAGGGACCAGTCGGATAACAGGACTGCCTAACAAAAATAAGTCACCGAGGCTAGACGGGCGCTAAGTGGAAATCTGCACATCTGTCAACCCACGTGTCAATAACCTCGACCTCCCAAGGCACGGGATCGAGTCTCGAAGAAGCGTGCCCCAAAGCACAATATATACGTGTGTGTGTGTCAGAACAAAATATATCTCAGCATTTCCCCTAGGAAATCCAAGAATCAGCATTGGACAAGGTACAGTAGCCTCCTCGGAGTGCCCTGCCTTTCCATCAAAAAAAATAAAATACAACAACAACAACAACAATATGAGGGCGGTAGCTCCATCTACCCCTCTTCACGAAGAATCAAAACACACACTTGACACAAGAACACACACAGAATCACACGCATGGGTTTGATAGAAACCTGAAATAAAATGACATAAATATTTTTCCACCAGCTCGCGCTTCCGTTCTAGTCTGTGAGTATCGAACCTGAAAAGGACTCCAAAAAAATCTAAAAAAAATTAGAACTAAGGTGTTTGTAATGGCCAACGCGGGAAGTCAACAACCCACCAGGAGTATTCTGGTAATAGTGGACAATGTATAAAGATTTGTTGGCCAAAGCATTAGATAATGATGTGATAATACAAAGGGTTGACTTTACAAAGGTCGCATGACAATTTAGCAAACATGTGGAGGACCAGACAATATTATTGTCACCAAATAAGGAGGTCCAGGAAGGCATAAATGACACAACACCAATAACTAATAATAAGATATATTATCAAATAGGTGGCACATAAAACAAATACTCAAAGGTGGTACATAAACATATGAGAAACACTGGCACAAATTTACACAATTGAAGAAACACTCGTAAAGAATTAACACACGTTAAGTCTTGAGCCTAAAACACATATATTGTCTTGAACGTAGCTGCAGATCAGTACATCATAGAACGGCATGCAATACACGGCGGTTCCAAAGAATGATATAGTTTGAATATGCAACACAAGTGGAGTTGCAACAAATAATGAGAAAACAGGTCGCATGGAACGAGAATGTGTCGTCGAACCAGGACTGACTTACAGTGATGCGCCGATACCATAAGCCCAAAAATGAATTGTTAATAAAACAAATTATGTGTGAAACGCAGGAAGTCAAAGTAGTTGCTGTCTTACAAATACCGGGATATGCCAATCGCACGGTATTGTCACAATAGTAAAGTAGTTAAGCCCAGCGTCAACCTCCATTCCAGTGATGTTGCAGGAAGTCAAAGTAGTTGCTATCATACAAATACCGGGATATGCCAATCGCACGGTATTGTCACAATAGTAAAGCAGTTTAGCCTAGCGTCAACCTCCATTTAGTGATGATGCCTGGCCTTGTAACATGCTTCCAGACCCGATGAATTACTTATCACACGAAGCATCATCATTATTCATACGCGTGAAGACAAATTGTTAGGCAGTAGATGAAGATAGAAGTAAACATGTTACAACAAACTATCCGACGCCGCGGATTGAAGAATTCGTCGACATGGCGCGTAGCAACATCAAGCATGGTTTGATGAGATCGAAAATCACCATAATGTCACTGCCCTAACAAAATATGAATCATGTGCATAGGACATGATTGCTAAGCACGGTTACTATGAAGATAGCACCAATTATAGAAATGATTAGCTGGATATTTGTTGATATATCACAACCAGCGTTGAAGCACAACATTGTCATTGCTGCAGACTTAGAGAACGAAGAAGAAACACGTGATTGGTCGCTACAACCAGCAAGGAGGCCTCTGATAGGCTGGAAGCAGCCAATCACAGTAGAGAGTTCAAAAACAAGTTGGAGGCCTCTGATAGGCTGAAAGCAGCCAATCACAGTAGAGAGTTCAAAAACAAGTTAAAGAAGAATCAATGTGGCCAACTTAAGAATACAAAATTACCTTCTAAGCAAAAATATCCTACTGGAAACACGGCAATGGGAATACTACATGTAATCAAAACAAATAAATCATGACAACTAACCAACATAAACAAAACTAACTTGACAATGAATAAACACAATGAAGACAAATAATACAGATATGTACAACCACACAGAGTGGAAACAAATAGGGAAACACAAAAACTGGTTTGCCAAGACAGTGGCCGAACCATATTGCCCGCACAGAAACAACAGGCAGGTTGTTTATGAAATACAAGAGGGATTAGTTCTGCGGCAACAAGGGAGACACCTTGACGATGGGACGTTTCAAAAGTCCAGAGGTGGTGTGTAGAGAGACCACACGAGCTAGGCCGTCCTTACCACAATGAACCTCAAGAATACGTCCAAGTCGCCAGTAAGTAGGAGAAACATTGTCGTCCATAATGAGCACAAGCGTGCCAACCTTGAGGTTAGGAGACACACGGTTCCACTTGTGACGTTGTTGAAGGGAGAGTAAATGATCTGTGGACCATTTACGCCACAATGAAGTCATAATCTGTTGAAGTAATTGCCATCTAGACAACCTATTGATGGGCACTTCAGAAGCGTCAGGAATGGGCAAGGCATTCAAAGGTCGTCCAACCAGAAAGTGACCTGGCGAGAGATAGCACAAGTCAGTAGGATCCTCAGTCATAGGCGAAATGGGTCTAGAATTTAGAATGGCTTCAATTTGCATCACGAGAGTGGTCAATTCTTCATACGTAAGTACTTGAGCCTTCATGATTCTTACTAAATGAGATTTCAAAGATTTGATGTTTGCCTCCCATAGTCCACCAAAATGCGGAGAACTAGGAGGAATGAAGTGCCACTGAATTAGTAGCGATGAGGTAGAATCTTGAACAACAGATTGAAAATCTGCAGAGGAGAGCAACGCACCAAGATCAGCAAGGTCAGACTGTGCGCCTTGAAAGTTGGTACCATTGTCGGAATACACTTGAGCGGGAACACCCCTTCTACTGCAGAAGCGAGTAAAGGCTACAACGAAAGCATGACTGGAGAGGGAAGTGACGACTTCAGTGTGCACAGCCTTCGTAACCATACAAACGAACATTGCGATGTAGGCCTTCGTCGAGACCCTTGACCTGGGGCCACCGTACCTGATAGTGAATGGACCACAGTAATCAACACCAACGTGATTAAAGGGAAAGGTTTGATGGAGGCGAACAGCTGGGAGTTGACCCATTAACTGTTCAGAAGGACGTGCAGCGTAGCGCACGCAAGTAACACAAGAGCGAGATAGACTACGAACAAGTTTTCGTAGTGACGGTATCCAGAAGCGTTGTCGGATAGTCGCAATCACAACCTGAACCCCGCCATGAAGCAACTTTAAATGGGTATGTCTGACCAGGACTTTAGTGAAATGATGGTCATTGGGCAAAAGTATCTGGTGTTTTGTATCAAATGGAAGGTCGGCCAATTCCAAACGGCCTCCCACACGAATAGTGCCATCAGAGTGAAGCAAAGGGTGCAAATTGCTGATGGTGGAAGTGGATGGCACTTGCTCATTCTTCATTAGAGCAGCAAGTTCAGTAGAATAGCACTGAGCTTGAATCATTTTCACACATGTAAGTAGTGCAACATCAATTTCAATGGCAGTGAGTGGACCACTGATCCTAGTGGTATTTCTACAATTAGAGACAAACCTAATACAGTAGGCTATGACCCTCAACAATCTTGTGTAGGAAGAAAAATTGTTTAAAAATTCAATGTCAACCGGTTTAGATACATTTGCGCACGAAATTCTACACTCAGGCAATTCAGACACAGGAGTGTCAAGGATATCTGAAGTACTGGAGCTTGTAAAGGCCTTCAACCATGCTGGACCATGCCACCATAGCTGATTATTTTTCAATTCTGAGGGCATACAGCCTCGGGAAATTATGTCGGCTGGATTGTCACGGGAAGAGACATGTTTCCAGGCGCAGCCAACAGTAAGCCTTTGTATTTCAGCAACTCTATTGGCTACAAAGGTTTTCCATTTTGAGGGGGGCGAAGCCAACCAAGACAAAACAATAGTGGAATCTGTCCAACAATAGACGGATTCAATAGGCAAGTTCAAAGCAGGTTGCACCTTTGCAAGCAATTTGGAAAGCAAAAGTGCACCACATAACTCAAGTCTGGGCAAAGACAACTGTTTAAGAGGAGCAACCTTCGACTTAGCGCACACAAGTGCAACAGTGACGACGCCGTAGGTATCAATTGACAATAAATAGAGACAAGCTCCATAGGCCTGCTGACTGCTGTCGCAGAAGCCATGAAGTTGCATAGATTTGATTTCTGAAGCAGGCTTAATCAAACGTGGAGTAGAAATCTCAGAAATCGCAGGTAAATTGCTATAAACATTCAGCCAAGCTTGCGCGATTTCCATTGGAAGGGGGTCATCCCAACCGAGTTTGTGAATCCACAAATCTTGGAAGAGAATCTTACAAGCAACCACAATAGGTGACACTAAACCCAAGGGGTCAAAAATAGAGGCAACAATGGACAAAAATGAACGCTTAGTAAAGGTAATTGAAGTGTCACAGTTCACGATAGGTGACTGAATCCGCAACAAGTCATCGATAGGTTGCCAATAAAGTCCTAGCGTTCTGGCGACTGTTTCTTCACCATCGCCGAAACTACGGAGTTGTTGTTTCTCTTGATGATCAAGAGGAATATTATCTAATTGAGTCATGGAGTTTGAACTCCACTTACACAGTTCAAAACCACCTAATCTCAAAAGAAGGGTCAATTCATCATACAGAATGAGTGCGTCATGCTCGGAATCACATCCCGAGATACAATCATCAACATAGAAGTCGTTTAAAACAATCTGAGTGGCAGCTGGAAAAGCTGTGCCATCAGTGAGGGCGAGCTCCTTTAGCACACGAGTGCCTAAGAAGGATGCTGGGGCAGTACCATATGTAACGGTGTTTAATTGATATTCTACTATTGGGTCTGAAGGAGAGTCTCTCCAAAATATTCTCTGTAAGTGACGATCTTTGTGATCTACAAGAATCTGTCTGTACATTTTACTCAGATCAGCTGCAAACGCTATCAAGTGAGTACGGAACCGAAGCAAAATAGAGAACAAATCCTGCTGAATTACAGGGCCCACCAACAAGGTATCATTAAGGGAGCACCCAGACGTAGTAACCATCGAAGCATCAAATACCACTCTGAGCTTTGTAGAAGTACTGTGGGGCTTGAAAACAGGATGATGGGGAATGTAGTAAACTTCACCATCAGTCGGGTGGGGGGCGACTTGCATATGGTTTAAGGCTAGATATTCATGCATGAATTCAGTGTATTCTAACCTTAACTCAGGGTTACGAGCCAAACGTCTTTCGAGGGAGTGAAAACGATTTAGTGTAGCGTAGCGAGAGGCACCTAGAGGCTCCGAGTCTACCTTGCGAGGGAGTCTAACCACAAATCTACCATCGTCTTGGTGAGTGGTAGTAGCAACAAAGTGTTCTTCACATATGGATTCGTCAACAGACAACACTGGGGTTTCAACTTCTTCAACGTTCCAAAACGCTTCCAGCTGTTGTTCTACATGAGGGCGTGAGAGTGTAAGTGCTGATACCACGTGCGATGGTAGCGAGGTGCTTGCACTGGGCAGCCTCCCAGAAAACACCCAACCCACAGAGGTATTTTGAATGATGGGCAAATCACCAACTGGTATGATTTTACCAGGACATAACAGGTCAAAGAAATATTCTGCACCAAGAACAAGATCAATAGATTTAGTGCAATTGAAATCAGGATCAGCTAAATCAATATGTGATGGAATGTTCCATTCAGAGGTGTCGAAACCAGCAGCGGGTAGCTCAAGTGCAATATCGGGAACCACGAGACATTCAAGCTTAGCAGACCAATTAGTAGCACAGGCAAAAACGTTCACATCAGCAACAACAGTAGCAGTGCTTTGATTTTGACCAACACCGCGAATGTGTACCTTCATAGGTTTGGTGTGGAGTCTTAATTTCTTAATTAAGTGTGACGAAATTAAGTTACAATCTGATGCAGAGTCAAGTAGTGCAGTGACAGGTACACGTAAGCCATTGCCAGCTAATATATTCAACTTGGCAGTGGGTAATAGCGTCCTTAAAAATTGATTGTCACGAGCGACGTTACTGCAACTAGTGTTTACCACGTTAGCATGAGCTTGAGAAGCATCATTACTAGTGCCACTGGAGGGCTCATAGTGAAGAAGAGTGTGGTGTTTTCGGGAACAAGTGTTACAAGAGTACTTCGAACATTGATGATTAGGCTCGAAATTACGCAAACAATTATAACATAATTTTCGAGACCTGACAAAATCCCATTTGGCTGTGGACGAAAGTTTAATAAAGGTACCACATTTCGACAATTGGTGATCAATGCTCCTACAATATGTACAACGAGATTTGGTAGTAGTTAACATGGGTTTCTGAGGCGAATGACCTTCAGCTTTAAGTTTGGTTACAGCAGTATGTAATGCAGGCCTGGACCCATTCCTTTCAGTTATTTCCAGTACCTTGCATTTTTTCTCTAAGAAGCTAACCAAGTCCTGGAGAGTGGGAATTCTCCCAGAATCAACATGATTCTCCCATTCACGGATGCTATCATTATCTAGTAGCTCCAATATAAAATGTGACAATAACAAGTCTTGAAGGGGAACCCCGTTAAAGTCCAAAGCTTCTGACGCATTGACATGAGAAACAAAGTGGTCAATGATGGCACGCAATGACACTGAATCATTACCGTATGCGGGGGGCTTGAAAAGCTTGGTAACATGGTTGTGCGCTATGAGCCTAATGTTATTGTATCGAGTTGTCAGCAAGTTCCATGCAACCATAAAGTTATCATCTGACACAGTAATGTTCTTTAGGAGGAGTTTAGCTTCGCCACTAAGACTAGAATTAAGGTAGTAGAACTTAACAATATCAGAAAGAGCATGGTTATCAATTACTATGGCCTTGAAGCTATCTCTGAAATTCAGCCAGTCTGTGAAGTCGCCACTGAACTGCGGAATTTGAATTTCAGGCAACTTTATATGCGCTGCAGCTACGTTAGCATTAGGAAATTGTGCACTCTGCAAATTATTCAAAGGGTTATCACTGTCTGTAGTGTTGGATTTTTTGAAATTGTCACAATGTAGTTTAATTTTAACCATCAACTCAAAATATTTATCTTCGAAGTCACAACGTTCGGCTATTTCTTCGTCGATATTGTCTGTAATATCCTCTAAAGCGACTTGCGCTTCGTTATATTGTTTATAAATTTCCTCGCATTTGTGTTTGCGTAACACTAACATTTGATATTGCTCTTCTGTAATGTCCAGAAAGTTGCTAATTACTTTTTCTTGTGAGGTAAGCATGCCCTTAGCGACTGCACGCTTCCTAACTAAAAGTCGTTTTTGGGCATCCTCCATAATGACTTTAGGATTGCCCGCCTAGATGTAATTACCAGAGTTGCACACCTAACTAACACAACCAACTAACTAACACAAAAAATAAACACTAAGACAATGGTCTCGATTAAGTTGTAAACAAACATCTGAACATAGAATACTGTATTGTGTCCTTGGGAAGTTAATGGGAACGTATACAATGTTAAATTTATGGCCTTCCTGGTGAAATAGCAAGAAACAAGGGCCCAACATGGCCAAAACAATGCTTAATAATTCAAAAAGGTAAACAGCTCAAAATCCGGCCCGGAGAGGACCAAATAATGTAATGGCCAACGCGGGAAGTCAACAACCCACCATGAGTATTCTGGTAATAGTGGACAATGTATAAAGATTTGTTGGCCAAAGCATTAGATAATGATGTGATAATACAAAGGGTTGACTTTACAAAGGTCGCATGACAATTTAGCAAACATGTGGAGGACCAGACAATATTATTGTCACCAAATAAGGAGGTCCAGGAAGGCATAAAGGACACAACACCAATAACTAATAATAAGATATATTATCAAATAGGTGGCACATAAAACAAATACTCAAAGGTGGCACATAAACATATGAGAAACACTGGCACAAATTTACACAATTGAAGAAACACTCGTAAAGAATTAACACACGTTAAGTCTTGAGCCTAAAACACATATATTGTCTTGAACGTAGCTGCAGATCAGTACAGCATAGAACGGCATGCAATACACGGCGGTTCCAAAGAATGATATAGTTTGAATATGCAACACAAGTGGAGTTGCAACAAATAATGAGAAAACAGGTCGCATGGAACGAGAATGTGTCGTCGAACCAGGACTGACTTACAGTGATGCGCCGATACCATAAGCCCAAAAATGAATTGTTAATAAAACAAATTATGTGTGAAACGCAGGAAGTCAAAGTAGTTGCTGTCATACAAATACCGGGATATGCCAATCGCACGGTATTGTCACAATAGTAAAGTAGTTAAGCCCAGCGTCAACCTCCATTCCAGTGATGTTGCAGGAAGTCAAAGTAGTTGCTATCATACAAATACCGGGATATGCCAATCGCACGGTATTGTCACAATAGTAAAGCAGTTTAGCCTAGCGTCAACCTCCATTTAGTGATGATGCCTGGCCTTGTAACATGCTTCCAGACACGATGAATTACTTATCACACGAAGCATCATCATTATTCATACGCGTGAAGACAAATTGTTAGGCAGTAGATGAAGATAGAAGTAAACATGTTACAACAAACTATCCGACGCCTCGGATTGAAGAATTCGTCGACATGGCGCGTAGCAACATCAAGCATGGTTTGATGAGATCGAAAATCACCATAATGTCACTGCCCTAACAATATATGAATCATGTGCATAGGACATGATTGCTAAGCCCGGTTACTATGAAGATAGCACCAATTATAGAAATGATTAGCTGGATATTTGCTGATATATCACAACCAGCGTTGAAGCACAACATTGTCATTGCTGCAGACTTAGAGAACGAAGAAGAAACACGTGATTGGTCGCTACAACCAGCAAGGAGGCCTCTGATAGGCTGGAAGCAGCCAATCACAGTAGAGAGTTCAAAAACAAGTTGGAGGCCTCTGATAGGCTGAAAGCAGCCAATCACAGTAGAGAGTTCAAAAACAAGTTAAAGAAGAATCAATGTGGCCAACTTAAGAATACAAAATTACCTTCTAAGCAAAAATATCCTACTGGAAACACGGCAATGGGAATACTACATGTAATCAAAACAAATAAATCATGACAACTAACCAACATAAACAAAACTAACTTGACAATGAATAAACACAATGAAGACAAATAATACAGATATGTACAACCACACAGAGTGGAAACAAATAGGGAAACACAAAAACTGGTTTGCCAAGACAGTGGCCGAACCAGTGTTCTACAATTACATCTTAATTTGTTGCGCTCGGCAACCCTAGTATGATCAATAACCTGTTCATCAAACATCTTACATAAATAACCTCCCTTTCCTATCAAAAATATGAACTTTAATAAAGCACCACTTAGCGAATGTAACGAGTTTCGCATCCGCATGGATAAAATCAAATACTCGAGGCGTGTACACTAAATATGACTCCAAAGAAAAATATACAACAAACAACTTTGGCCACGCGCCAACGTACATTTAAAAACACTAGTGTCGGTGCACACAAAATCTAAACAAGCAAAAGAATAAATGAACTATTTACAAAGTTCCCCCCGCCTTATCTAACTACATATTGAGTAAATCAATTTTTGTACATCACCGTATCAGTTTGCAGAACATATAACCTCCGCCCCGGCTCATTTCCCTACGGGAAATTAGCCCTCCATCGTTGACGTCGTAGAAGCGATGTTCATCAATCCGTCTCCTGGCCAAACGTCGGACATCTTGGCGTAGTCTCTTGGACAGAAATGTTCAATGTTAATAAAAATTTGCCTAGCTATAATCGCTGTGAGTTACTACGTTCACTCACGATTGTCCTATGCGATTAATGATCGAAGACTTTCCCTAGCTTAGCATTCGCTTACACACGCACAATTTTCACTTGAAAAATACAATACAAAATTTACATAAATTATACACTTCAAACACATCGTCACTGGCTTGAAAAACAAGTCTTAAACATGACTGTCTCGCAGTCGTTATCTCACTAGATATCTCCACTGCTCTACGTGAACCTTGCTCGCTATGAGCACTACTGGAATGTTAGAAAAGTCTTGCCCATTGAGAGCTGAAAATCGTGACGCAGACTAGCGTGACCTTAGCTCACCAGAGCTCAAAACAGTTGACACTAGTATGATTATTAAAAGCGGTAAATCGCGACGCAAACTGGCGTGACCTTAGCTCACCAGAGCTCAAAACAGTTGACTTCGAAACAGCATCTCCTCGATCAATTTATTGGAAACTGACAGACTGAGGTGGAGTGGGGAGAATTAAGAAAAATATTCTAGAGTTTTCATCTCACAAACTTGGGACTAGTATCAATCTTCATCATTTTATTCAAACGTCTCAGCGCGCTTATGCGGAATTATTTCGGATCGGCGGTTCTTTAGATATGCGTTCCCGCGCCTTTTTTTAGAGGGTACGCCACCCATCGCGTGGTTTTGGCGTGGTCTCATCTGATTGGTTGATTCAATCCTAGGTCGGTTGAAACTCACTCGTGACCATCCCCTAATGACTCCAATTTTGGTGCGCGTTGTTACACAATTTGTCCTTGAACTCGGCTTACACAGTCGTCTTCAAGAATAACTACCAAGCCTGCCTCTGTGGTAATCATTGCAACACACTAACTTGGCTTCCCCTTTGTCAATTTCCACATGTACTGCCTGGGCCTCAGTAATAATAACAATAATAAATCATGAATACTTATTCATTGCAGATTAAAAAGGGTTCATTTATCCTCAGCAAGATTTTGAAATTCGAAGCAAGTGATTGATTTGGATTTTAAAAACAATATCCACAATAGTAACAATAACATCTCTTAAGTACCTCACTCGACTGCTTGAGTGTACATTCCACTGACCCAATTAGTGTGCGCACTCCATGCCGGAATGTCATTCATACGTCTCGCTAGACCTCCCCTCTTTCTCACATGATTACCACTCCTGCTGGATCAGCTGTCTTGTTTACAAACAAAGCACGCTCCCCCAGGTGCTACACGGCCACGCACATTTGATTGTTGGCTCTCAAATAAAATTCTGCAATAATGATTCTGCACTCATAATCCTGATTATTCGTCAAATGGTTCTCTTCTGAATTTCTTTTAGTTTTGTCCAAAAACTCACGAGCCTTAGGTGTTAATGCTATATGGTGAACTTCCGCTGCTATCTCGTTCTCATCTTCAGGATTCCTGCTTAAAGCATCTGGTATGATGTTCATCCTTCCAGGGCAATGCTCTATACAGTCTATAGTAATGTCGAACTGCTGTATGTAAATGGACCAACGCGTAACTCTCTCACTTGCCATCGTCGTCTTGAATAGGAATGTCAGTGCTTGGTGGTCAGTTCTGACAACAATGGAATAACCGAAAATCATCTTACGCCATGGTTGAAGTGAATACAAAATCGCTAGCAACTCAAGCTCCGTCACAGTGTAGTTCCTCTCGTGCTTCCTCAATTTACGACTCGTAAATGCCAAATATGATCTTTACTTGGGTTCATCAGCGTCCTCTTGTTACAGCATGGCACCGATCCCAATCAATGAAGCGTCTGCTTGAATTATAAATTTCTTCTCGAAGTCTGGATACCCTAGCTTCACACAAATCTCCTGTAAGTCTTTCGTAGCTCTAAAGGACCTGAGACACTCCTCATTCCACGACCATCGATTTGACTTCTTTAGCATCTCTTGCATAGGTGCTACTGTTTCCGTGTATCCAGGACAATTCTCCTTGAAGAAACCTGTCACTCCCAAAAACGCTCTCACATGTTTTACTTTAGTTGGTGTGGGGAATTTCTTGATTGCATCAATTTTCGCCGGATTAGGCCTCACGCCTTCAATATCAATTATGTGACCCAAATACAGAATCTCGCTCTGGCAAAAGTGCGATTTCTTTAAATTAATTTTGAAATTCATGGTTCTCAAGTTATCCAGAAGTTTGTTTAGGTTTACCAAGTGTTCCTCCATTGTTTCTGATGCAATAAGTATGTCATCAACATATCTCGTAGTGAAGCTCTTGACCTCCTCAGTCAGATTCCTGTCTAGTGCTCTTATCAATGCACATCCAGCTGTTTTTACACCAAAAGGCATGCGAGACCAGATATAACTTTGGTTATCGAATAAAAACCCCGTCAATAGTTGGGATTTTTCTTCAAGTTCAAGATGGTGGAAACTATTTGTTAAGTCGACGCTAGAATAAATCTTCTTTCCACGGAAGCCCTTCAATACATCCTTGATCCTTGGTGCTTGGTCATGCTCAACTAGCAGTTTACTGTTCAAAACTCGTGCGTCTAGGCATAATCTAATTGATCCATTTGGCTTGGCCACAGCCAATATTGCGTTTAAGTACGGGGTTGCTGCTTTTCTTATCATGCCAGAATCTAATAAATTACTAATGATGTCCTTCACCTGAGCAAAATGTTTCTCTGGGATCGGGTACAATTTACTCTTAAATGGGGTCCAGTCGGTAACTTGCATGGCATATTGGAAATTTAAAACTTTTCCAGGGATGGTGTCGAAAGCTCCTTTATGATGTCTCAAAATTTCTTCTAATTTTCTTCTATCAGGTTCCCCTACTCTTGCCTCCTTAAGCCGTTCCTGAAGTAAAATTTCAAATTTGGATCCGCTAATTTCTTCTTCCGCCAAATGTACCCAAAGTTCCTGCGAAATATCTCGGATGTCAATTTCAACCACTGCTGTCTGGCTTACTCGTTCCTCCGTCAAGTTCTTATCTCCGATCGCCTCATTAGTGCATTCTTCAATAGCCCAAGTGTTCGGCTCTCTCTCTAGTGGACTTTCATCCATGTTCAAACCCACATGACTCAACCCCTCAACTTGTTTGAAACTCACAGTATTATTATGTAAGTCAATTATAGCATGAAAATCACAGATAAAGTTGGCTCCCAAAATGACGTTATAATTCATCTTCGGTATTACGATGAAAGTTTGCGAAAATGTGTGGTTTAATATCTCCAGGTCTAAATATGCTTGGTGCTTGCAAACTATGGTCTTGTCAGGAATGACCCCTCTGACTTTCATTAATGGTACAGGCATAATTGGAACGGTTTGTTTACTTCCGATTTCTTTCAACAATACTTCCGTGATTAAGCTCACCTGGCTACCTGTGTCAATTAAGCACCTCACTCTAATACCTCCAATACGTGCATAAATAATCGGTAATTGTCTGATGACATTTTCTCGGTTCTTCACCACTTCCTCCAGGCAATCGTCCGGGAATGCTACCCACTCTTCTATGTTTGCAACAATCAACTCTTCCCGCTCCCTGGTGTCCTTCGTTTTTATGCTATCTGGTTTTGGTTCATTCGAGGTTTTTTTAAATCCTGGGACCCATTCGTTGAGTTCCGCCAGTTGTCATCGCGCCTCTCCTGCTGTCGTAATAAGCTTTCCGCCCCCGCTCCTTGGTGATTATCCGGGCTCTGCCTATTCGCCATCGCACGCCCCCACTTCTCTTTCTCCATCTCTTCGGCATTTAACTCATCCAAATACTTCTGTGATTCGACGTACCGCTCATTCCAATCATTGCGATAGTCTCCCTGATTATCTTGGCGATAGTTCCTCGTATTGTTCCACCTGCCATCTCCGTTCCTTTGGTAAGGTCTACCCTGCCTTGGGTTCCCCCTCCAGTTGGTATACTCTCGCTGGTACGTCCATTGATTGTGCTGGTTCTGATTATTATGATTATAATTATCTCGGCGATTCTGGAAGTTCCTATTATTTTGATTGAATTGGTTTCGGCCATCATACTCTTGCCGTCTCGGTGTAAATTGCGTTCCGGTAGATTGTGTTTTTGTTTGGTTACTCTGGCTGTGATTGGTTTGGTGTCCCTGAACCACTTCGGCTGTGTTTACACACTCCATGTTACTTCTCCCTGTCTGCGGACTAACCATACTCGTCTCATCTAGATGGCGGAGTAACTCTTCAGCCTGAACTGCGGTCTTGATATTACCGGCCACTAACAACTGCTGAATATTCATTGGAAGCTGCTTCCCAATGGTTAAAACCATATTTTCCTCAGTAGGGGGGTCGTCAAAATCCCGGAATTTAACCAGCTGTTGGCTAAAGAATTCGGAAAATCTGGTGGGATGTGTGCTGTGATATTTCCTGGTGTATAAAACCATTCTCAACCCCTGCTGCAAAGAAGGACTCCAGAACTTTCTCAAGAACGCCTCTCTAAACTGTGCCATGTCGGTAAATGTGTATTTAAAACTCTGGAACGAGATTAAGCTTGGGCCCTCCAAAAACTTCTCCACAAGTCGCAACTGTTTTGCGGGACTGACATGTTGATCGTTAAAGTAGTCATCCGGCTGACGTAAAAATGCTTTGGGAGTGGATTCTGAGTTCTCCCTGAATTTATCGGGTTTGAAATCATTCCCCCTAATTACCTGTATCACTTGGACAGGAGCCAAGCCGGGTTGTGGTGTTGACGTCTCCCCTCTGTAATGTTGGAACGTGTCGCTCGTTATCTTAGGACTTTGACCTCGGCTCGTATCCTCAGCCAACTTCAAGCCCACCGGACTTCCAATGCTTCCCTGTTTGCCTACTGTGTTTTCTGCCGAGGATAAAGTTGCATTTTCTAATGACCTTATCTCATTCTTAATTATGAGATCTGTGGGTTCTTGGAGTTTGGACTTCACGTTTTCCTCCAAAGCCTGCACTCTAGAATTGTATTCACCTAGCCGCTTTAAAATCGTCAGCCTATCTTCTTTAGTTTCGTTTACCTGCTGCTCCCAATCTTTCCGGATCCTGTTCTTCAAACTACTCATTTTTTCTTCGCTCCTTTCCTGATTCTTCTCCAGCTGTTCCCCTATTTCTTGTATCCGCTGATGAGTTTTGACTAATTGTTCTCCGACCTCTTCTCGTATTACCTGCTGGGTTTTAATTAATTGGTCTTCCAAATTTTCCTGATTTTTATTTAGCTGTTCTCCTACCTCTTCTCGTATTACCTGCTGGGTTTTAATTAATTGGTCTTCCAAGTTTTCACGCAAGTGCATACGTTCTTTCTCTGTTTTGATTTCGAGCTTATGGAGTTCCTTTATTAATTCGAGTACGTTACTATCGACTGAATTAATCTGTTCCTGTAACTTATCCTGTGTACTTTTCATTCCAGCCGTGTTGTTTACGCATGCTGCCTCGATTTGTTTTAATTTATCGGCTACCATTTCATCGAATCGTATGAGTTTATTGTCGAATTTGGATTCCAAGTTCTTAATTTCTCCTAATTGTTTTGCGTTATTTTCCGCTACCTCATCTGCCAGATTCTCTAATTCTACCCTAGTACTTTGGTTTATGTCATGGGTGATCTTTTCTAACTGCTCTGTTTGTGTTATTGCCTGTTCTGATAGTTTATGGTTCAATTCGTTTAATTGTTTATCGGTATCCAATATCTGGACCTGCAATTGCGTAGTTATGTTACCGCTCATGTCTTGTAACTGTCTTTCACTGTGCTCCCGTAATTCGTATAATTGTTTGTCACTATGCGCACGCTGAATTTCTAACTGTTTATTTAATTGTTTATCATTGTCTTCGCTCATTTCCTCCTTCATGTTCTTTAACTGTTCTTCCGTTTTCGCGGACATCTGCTCTAACTGTTCTTCCGTTTTCGCGGACATCTGCATAGACATCTGCTCTAACAATACCTTGATCTCTTCGACACTAGCCATCGCACAACACACAAATATAACCAGAGAAAAACAGGGTCATGCACCGGGGTTTCAGTCATACACACGTACACATGTCTTGATATTTAAATACTACTGATTCTAATTTAATAAACATTTTCAGTAATCAAAATGTACTGAATAATGACTCTTATTTCCAAACAACAAAATGACTCCCTTGTGATCTGCTTTTAAATTCCTAACCAACAGAATTTACGAACGAGACTAATTAACCGAAGTTAATTAAATGTAAAATATAAGGCAACACCTTCCTGCTTTGACTGAGTTCAATAATATGCAAATTTTCTAATTTTATGCCAGGCGCCAGAACAAATTAATAACAAATACAATATCATCTTCTAACCTTGTTCAATATTTCTAACTTTAGGAACTCAGTGATTTTACTAATTCACATGGCGGTACAACATCGCCTGAATTTACTGAATTTACCTTTGCCCGCTTGACCTGGCATCATTTCTCAACGAAATAAATATGAGATCAACAAAGCAACAACAACAACAATCCCCACTTGGGCAGCCATTTTTGTTTTATGAAACCTTGCAAAGAAGCTTATGAGACTCAGTTTCGGGGGGTGTAACAGTCCATTTCGTAAGTTGTTGTTAAAGCGCTTCATTAACATGCAGGGTAACATATAACAAAATAAGATGCAGGAAAAAGTGAAGCCAGGGTTAAAACAAATGAATTTAATGACAGATCAGCTATTTACAAAAAGAAATAAACAAAACTCCCAAAATGACTCCCACTGAATAAATTAATTTGCCAAAAACTAGGCCTAATCTCAGGAGAGATTATTAATCGGACCAAAATGTCCCAAAATCTGCAATGACAATATGTGACGTGTGTGCTGTTCTACATGCTTAACGATGAGTACAAATAAATGCATGATTCGTCATCATCCGGATAAACTTTCAGAAGACGAATCCGCATTGCTTAGAGCTAGACAGACGCGGGGAACAACTATACACAACTTAAAACTAAACCGACACTTCCTATACTAAAATAAACAACAAATAATTTCTGCTTGAAATTGGAATCAAGAACTGACGTAGCAAAACATTACTGCCTAAAATTAGGACTTCTCAAAAATCAACTCAAGTAAGTTAACACGTGACCAACAAAAGAAATACATATGACCGCCGTCATTTTTACAAGTAAAATACAACTACACCACACGGGTGTCACACAGACATGAACTGAGTCATAGAAAAATCACTAGGCTCAAAGCCAACATTTACATCATTAACACAATATTCCATCCATACGACATGTAATAATTCGTAACAAACGTGGCGAACTCCCCAATTAATTATGGTCCAAATAACCATCACAAAAGAACAGGTTTGCTAATGATAGCTTAATAAGGGACCAGTCGGACAACAGGACTGCCTAACAAAAATAAGTCACCGAGGCTAGACGGGCGCTAAGTGGAAATCTGCACATCTGTCAACCCACGTGTCAATAACCTCGACCTCCCAAGGCACGGGATCGAGTCTCGAAGAAGCGTGCCCCAAAGCACAATATATACGTGTGTGTGTGTCAGAACAAAATATATCTCAGCATTTCCCCTAGGAAATCCAAGAATCAGCATTGGACAAGGTACAGTAGCCTCCTCGGAGTCCCCTGCCATTCCATCAAAAACAAATACAACAACAACAACAACAATATGAGGGCGGTAGCACCATCTACCCCTCTTCACGAAGAATCAAAACACACACTTGACACAAGAACACACACAGAATCACACGCATGGGTTTGACAGAAACCTGAAATAAAATTACATAAATATTTTTCCACCAGCTCGCGCTTCCGTTCTAGTCTGTGACTATGGAACCTGAAAAGTACTCAAAAAAAATCTAAAAAAAATAGAACTAAGGTGTTCTACAATTACATCTTAATTTGTTGCGCTCGGCAACCCTAGTATGATTAATAACCTGTTCATCAAACATCTTACATAAATTACCTCCCTTTCCTATCAAAAATATGAACTTTAATAAAGCACCACTTATCGAATGTAACGAGTTTCGCATCCGCATGGATAAAATCAAATACTCGAGGCGTGTACACTAAATATGACTCCAAAGAAAAATATACAACAAACAACTTTGGCCACGCGCCAACGTACATTTAAAAACACTAGTGTCGGTGCACACAAAATCTAAACAAGCAAAAGAATAAATGAACTATTTACAAAGTTCCCCCCGCCTTATCTAACTACATATTGAGTAAATCAATTTTGTACATCACCGTATCAGCTTGCAGAACATATAACCTCCGCCCCGGCTCATTTCCCTACGGGAAATTAGCCCTCCATCGTTGACGTCGTAGAAGCGATGTTCATCAATCCGTCTCCTGGCCAAACGTCGGACATCTTGGCGTAGTCTCTTGGACAGAAATGTTCAATGTTAATAAAAATTTGCCTAGCTATAATCGCTGTGAGTTACTACTTTCACTCACGATTGTCCTATGCGATTAATGATCGAAGACTTTCCCTAGCTTAGCATTCGCTTACACACGCACAATTATCACTTGAAAAATACAATACAAAATTTACATAAATTATACACTTCAAACACATCGTCACTGGCTTGAAAAACAAGTCTTAAACATGCCTGTCTCGCAGTCGTTATCTCACTAGATATCTCCACTGCTCTACGTGAACCTTGCTCGCTATGAGCACTACTGGAATGTTAGAAAAGTCTTGCCCATTAAGAGCGGTAAATCGCGACGCAGACTGGCGTGACCTTAGCTCACCAGAGCTCAAAACAGTTGACTTCGAAACAGCATCTCCTCGATCAATTTATTGGAAACTGACAGACTGAGGTGGAGTGGGGAGAATTAAGAAAAATATTCTAGAGTTTTCATCTCACAAACTTGGGACTAGTATCAATCTTCATCATTTTATTCAAACGTCTCAGCGCGCTTATGCGGAATTATTTCGGATCGGCGGTTCTTTAGATATGCATTCCCGCGCCTTTTTTTGAGGGTACGCCACCCTTCGCGTGGTTTAGGGTGGTCTCATCTGATTGGTTGATTCAATCCTAGGTCGGTTGAAACTCACTCGTGACCATCCCCTAATGACTCCAATTTTGGTGCGCGTTGTTACACAATTTGTCCTTGAACTCGGCGTACACGGTCGTCTTCAAGAATAACTACCAAGCCTGCCTCTGTGGTAATCATTGCAACGCACTAACTTGGCTTCCCCTTTGTCAATTTCCACATGTACTGCCTGGGCCTCAGTAATAATAATAATAAATCGCAGATTAATAAGGGTTCAATATATATATATATATGTATATCAGTTTATTGTGGACACGATAACTGCCGTAATTTTGCACCAATCACTTTGAATTTTTTACCGAATATGTATACCTATAAAATCTCGGTCGAGTTCGTTACTGGGCTAAATCGGTCGAAGGGGGTGAAAATGGGGGCTTTTTTTCCGAAAAAGTGAAATATTGCTCTAACTCTCTTAATATGTGAAATATCGAATCCGTTCAACGTTCAAACTATGTGTCGGATAAAGCCCAAAAATTTATGTTTGAAGAGTTTTTTATAGCACCAACCATTGACCAAGGGGGTGGGAAAAAGTGTTTTTTTTTCGGGAAACATTAATCATATCTCTCTTAAAAGGCACAATATCAAAACCGTACAAAATGGACAATATTCCCCTAATAATTACCTAAAACTTTTGTCTGAAAGAATTTTAGATATAACCCACCATTATGCCAACGGATGAGAAAAATAATTTCGGAATTATAAGAAAATGCCAAGACCTATCAGTGGTTGCCATGGCAACACTACTAAATTGATGAGGGATGAGCCATCAGACGTTGCCAAGATAACGCACTTGCACGAGATCAGATTCAGATTTCCATCTAAGTGTGAAGCGGCTTCGGTGACGTAACTGGTAGCATGCTGAATGTCTATGCCCAAGGTCGCGAGTTCAAAGCCGGCCGAAGTCGTCAATTTTCTAAGAGCGCTAAAAATCCCTCAGTATGCTTTCCTTTGGAGGGGAAGTTCCAACGTTCGTTGCGAGTTGCTGATTTCGGTGGCATCTAGTAGCCAAGTTCACAGCTAGGTGTCGTTGACGGTAGTACCTGGTAGCAACATTAGGAACTACTGCTTGAAATTGACCGTCAGCAGTCCTTACCTGAATTACAGACTAATACAGCCATCCCAAAGTACACGGGGTTACATGACCGCGTTGTCGCAGCCCCTAAACTGAGGAACCAACCAAAATCTCTGCGGGAGATATAATTTTGCGTGAAGAAGTAACAGACCGTTACATAGTTACACATCTGTGTCGAAACCTTGCATAAGGATAGTGTGACCACAAGTATAACAAGATGTTCAGTAAAGAACATATAGCCTACTTTCTCCTAAATGCATGGGTATTGTTATAACTCTTTGTCCATTCAAGGAGTATGACTGAATGTTGGTTGTAGTAGCTTGTTGAAATGCAACGTGCTATAGGGATATTAAACATGAATATGAGGTGCCCTTTACTAGTGCTACCTCTGTACCAAATTTCGTTCCATTCAGTTTCACCGTGTTCGAATTGAGAAGGGGAATCGATTTTCACACAAAGATGGCCGCCATCCGCAAACTATTAGGCTAATGGCCCATTAGATTGGTCAAAGGATGCTCCCTCCATAAAGGTATGTAGTTGCAAAACTTGGCAGAGATCGGATGATTAGGTTAATCGTAATTTGATTTAAGCTTTGAACATTCGTGTGGCCGGCATTACGTTTCAGTCAAGATGGCGGCGATATAAAACATGACACTGAGGTGCCCTTTGTTAGTACTACCTCTGTACCAAATTTCGTTCCATTCGGTTTCACCGTGTTTGAATTTATAGAGGGAATCGATTTTGACACAAAGATGGCCGCCATCCGCAAACGATTAGGCGAATGACCTATTAGATTGGTCAAAGGATGCTCCCTCCATAAAGGTATGTAGTTGCAAAACTTGGCAGAGATCGGATGATTAGGTTAATCGTAATTTGATTTAAGCTTTGAACATTCGTGTGGCCGGCATTACGTTTCAGTCAAGATGGCGGCGATATAAAACATGACACTGAGGTGCCCTTTGCTAGTGCTACCTCTGTACCAAATTTCGTTCCATTCGGTTCCACCATGTTCGAATTAATAGGGGGAATCAATTTTGACATAAAGATGGCCGCCACCCGCAAACTATTAGGCTAATAACCTATTAGATTGGTCAAAGGATGCTCCCTCCATAAAGGAATGTTGTTGCAAAGTTTGGTAGAGATCGGATGGTTATGTTAGTCGTAATTTAACTTAAGCTTTGAACATTTGTGTGGCCGCCATTACGTTTCTGTCAAGATGGCGGCGATATAAAACATGACACTGAGATGCCCTTTGCTAGTGCTACCTCTGTACTAAATTTCGTTCCATTCGGTTTCACCGTGTTTGAATTAATAGGGGGAATTGATTTTCACACAAAGATGGCCGCCATCCGCAAACTATTAGGCTAATGACCTAGTCATTTGGTCAAATGATGCTTCCTCTGTAAAGGTATGTTGTTGCAAAATTTGATAGAGATCGAATGATTAGGTTAATCGTAATTTGATTTAAGCTTTGAACATTTGCGTGGCCGCCATTACGTTTCCGTCAAGATGGCGGCGATATAAAACATGACACTGAGGTGCCTTTTGTTAGTACTACCTCTGTACCAAATTTCGTTCCATTCGGTTGCACCGTGTTCGAATTAATAGGGGGAATCGATTTTCACACAAAGATGGCCGCCATCCGCAAACTATTACGCTGATGACCTATTAGTTTGGTCAAAATATGCTCCCCCCATAGAGGTATTTTGTTGCAAAATTTGGTAGAGATCGGATGATTAGGTTAGTCGTAATTTGATTTAAGCTTTGAACATTTGTGTGGCCGCCATTACGTTTCCGTCAAGATGGCGGCGATATAAAACATGACACTGAGGTGCCTTTTTTTAGTACTACCTCTGTACCAAATTTCGTTCCATTCGGTTACACCGTGTTCGAACTAATAGGGGGAATCGATTTTCACACAAAGATGGCCGCCATCCGCAAACTATTACGCTGATGGCCTATTGGTTTGGTCAAAGGATGCTCCCCACATAAAGGTATGTTGTTGCAAAATTTGGTAGAGATCGGATGATTAGGTTAGTCGTAATTTGATTTAAGCTTTGAACATTTGTGTGGCCGCCATTACGTTTCCGTCAAGGTGGCGGCGATATTAAACATGACACTGAGGTGTCCTTTGCTAGTGCTACCTTTGTACCAAATTTCGTTCAATTCGCATTCACCGTGTTCGAATTGATAGGGGGGGACAGACATTCAGAGTACACACACTCACACACACAGACACACACACACACACACACACACACACACACACAGACTCACACACACACATACACACACACACAGACTCACACACACACATACACACACACACACAGACACACTTTTTTCGCCCTGTGTTGATCTCATAAGTCTACTTTCATTTTTTGCAAAAATCGAAAGTAGGCTAAAAATGGACCCCAAATGACAAGAAGGTTACCGTTCCCATAAGACAATAAAATGTTTAAAATAAGCATAAAATGACGAAAAACAAAGTTAATTAAGCTCCAATTATAAAATACCTTCTCGCAATAAATGAGGTCTGATCCTTCTACGAAAATCTGCATATTCTGCCTATTTTCGCCTATTCCCAAGTTTGTCCGGTGAAATCTACCTCCGCCTTCCGGCGTGCCGAGAGGACTTTTTTTTTATAAAGCTACTGTGTACCGGTACTGTATATCGTATTGTGTAATGTTTTATTGTGATTTTGTGTTGTGCTGTAATGAAAATCCACAGCTTGCTTCCAGTCTCCGACCGGGTCAGGAATGGAATGAATGGAGCCCCTATCTAGCGGCGAGGATATGAACTGTGCCGGCTGCCGAGGCCTGAAGCACTCCTCTGGGGCAATGATTAAATGAATGACAGATGAAATGAAATTATAGTGGAGAGTGTTGCTTGAATGAAATTTTGACAGGGAAAACCGGAGTACCCGGAGAAAAACCTGTCTGCCTCCGTTTTGTCCAGCACAGATCTCACATGGAGTGACCGGGATTTGAACCACGGAACCAGTGGTGAGAGGCCGGCGTGGTGCCGCCTAAGCCACGGAGGCTTCCGTGTAGTGCTGTAATTCCTTATGTAAAATATTCGTTACGTAAACGTGTATGTCTGCAATATACGTACATAAAGTGCAGGAAATCGTACACTAGAACAAGACAAAAGTTTCGAGTGAGATTTCCAGGGGGATCCATTCCTATAAATCGGACAATAAGACAACTGGCTAAGAGATTCAAACGTACAGGTTCAGTAAACAATAAAAATAGACGTGGAGATTTCCTTACTGAAGCTAAATTAAAAGGAGTAACCGGAAACGTCATAAGGAGATGCCTTTTATGTTTGGCAGCGGATGGGGAACATTTTCAGCATCTACTGTAAGCATGGTGAGTAAAAATGCATGATACTGATTTTCAGCACCGGGTCTGCCGTACATACGCGCGCGCGGCAGCCGGAAACTGAGCTGTCACTGGCGGAGCGCGCGAGCGAGAATGTCCTTGCCAAGCAAATATAAAGACCCTGTATGAGATTAATAAATAGACCTGGATGATCAGTTTCGATCTTCAAGCGATCATCATCAGATCCATTACACTTAGGCTATAAAATCTATGTCTGAAAATACGGGTGAAAATATTTATAATATGTACACCTATTTAGTTTTAGTATTAGTAATGCAATTCGTCAGTATTTGTTACTGTTGTAGTCTATAGGATGTTTTGGTGAGATGCTGGAAGTGGTGATAGAACTCCGGAATTTGCCTGTTTGGAGTGACTATATGGTTGTTGTGAATGGTCAATTCTGATTGTACTGTATTGTACAGGCTACTTATCTGGTTAGGGGTCTTGTGCAGTCCGGCAGCGAGCAGTTCACTTGGACACTAGCAGGGGGATGACAGATCATAGGGAGCGCGTGGGGTTCGATGAAGCTCCGCTATAGATGTTCTGCCAACCAATGAAGAATTAATTTCAGTACTACCACACATCAAAAAAAGTTTTGCATCACCTCGGTTCCCAGATCTCCGGCATATAGACGTTGACTGTGTATATTGTATCAAAGATACAGTCCCTTTGACTGTTCATAGATGTCACTAAAACTGCTCAAAGATGTAAACAACCATGCATGAGCAGGGCCTATTAGACGGAGGGGGTACGACAGCCGATCAGTTCCAGTCATTCCACCAGGACGAAGGTACGCTGCTCATGTTGTCTGTAGTTCTACCATGCCTAGAAGGTCAATACCGCAGTTCGATCGCGTCCGCATTGTTACTTTGTGTCAAGAAGGGCTCTCAACAAGGGAAGTTTCCAGGCGTCTCAGAGTGAACCAAAGCGATGTTGTTCGGACATGGAGGAGGTACAGAGATACATGAACTGTCGATGACAGACCTCGCTCAGGCCGCCCAAGGGCTACTACTGTAGTGGATGACCGCTACTTACGGATTGCCGCTCGGAGGAACCCTGACAGCAATGCCACCATGTTGAATAATGCGTTTCGTTCAGCCACAGGACGTCGTGTTTCAACTCAAACTGTGCGCAATAGGCTGCATGATGCGCAACTTCACTCCCTACGTCCATGGCGAGGTCCAGCTTTGCAACCCCGACACCATGCAGCGCGGTACAGATGGGCCCAACAACATGCTGAATGGACCCCACGGAATTGGCATCACGTTCTCTTCACCGATGAGTGTCGCATATGCCTTCAACCAGACAATCGTCGGAGACGTGTTTGGAGGCACCCTGGTCAGGCTGAACGTCTTAGACACACTGTCCAGCGAGTGCAGCAAGGTGGTGGTTCCCTGATGTTTTGGGGTGGCATTATGTGGGGCCGACGTACGCCACTGGTGGTCATGGAAGGCTCCGAAACGGCTTTACGATACCTGAATGACATCCTCCGACCCATAGTGCAACCATATCGGCAGAATATTGGAGAGGCATTTGTCTTCATGGACGACAATTCTCGACCTCATCGTGCACATCTTGTGAATGCGTTCCTTCAAGATAACGACATCGCTCGATTACAGTGGCCAGCATGTTCGCCAGACATGAACCCTATCGAACATGCCTGGGATATGTTGAAAAGGGCTGTTTATGGACGTCTTGACCCACCAACCACTCTGAGAGATTTACGCCGAATTGTCGTTGAGGAATGGGACAATTTGGACCAACAGTGTCTTGATGAACTTGTGGATAGTATGCCACGGCGAATACAGGCATGCATCAATGCAAGAGGACGTGCTACTGGGTATTAGAGGTAGTGGTGTGTACTGCAATCTGGACCACAAATGCTGAAAGTCTAGCTGTATGATGGTACAACATGCAATGTGTGGGTCTCATGAGCAATAAAACGAGCTGAAATGTTGTTTGTGTTGATCTCTATTCCCTTTGTATTTAACGGTTCCGGAACTCTTGGAACCGAGGTGTTGCAAAACTTTTTTTGATGTGTGTATGTTTCCGTAGTTGGCACTCACCCAACGCTCACAGCAAACAGACTGACGGAAGCGGGAATGGTCTGTTTTGATTGATTTTCCTCGTGGTGGTGTTGGTTGTTGTGATTTGTTAGGTATTTTGATTGTTTATTTGAATTGGATTCAGAGTCAATCATGCCACTGCAATGGAGGAAAAATTGCCAAGCACCGGGATGTAAGAATTATAATGATAGTAAGAACAATACGGCAATTTTCATCTTCCTGGAGTTGACCATGTGTATAACTAGTAGGCAATATGGATTATTCTCGAATAAAAATATATAAAGAATAAATGTGTGCATTTCACCTCTTGTTTTCCTACCCATTCTCCTTTGCATTGCAATAAAATTTGTGGTTTACGGCTACGGGGAGGGGTGGGTGGCAGCCGGCATGCTAGGCCAAAAGTGAGGTTATGGCAATATAGTGTGTGCATTTGGACAGTTTTCTTTATATTAACCGAATATCCCAACAATTCTGTAGAGTAGAAGAGCAATGTTTAATTAGCCTAAAGGTGAATTACTGTAAACTCTAGAACGGCATAACTGTGTCCTTCGTGACAAATCTATTGCCAACATTGATATATATCAAAGAGTACTATTTTCCTATCAGGGCATACATTTCTACGCCTAGCGAAAGGCGCAGTTATGTTTGTGTTATTTTCATCAATAATCAATAACTCATCGCAGAACATATTGTTCAATTACGTGTAATAAAGGCTACATTCATATGGCTTTTTACTTTTTATGTTGCCAGACTTGGTATAGCGGTACATAGCCTCGGGCGGTGCTCTCTCCCGGAAATTCTATAACCAAAAGTGACGAATCTCTTATAGTTTACATGATCCTTGGACACTAGTAACACGCGACTGACTGATCTGCTATCTCGCTGGGCTGCTTCCCCCTCCCCGCATTCCTAAGTGCTGTGTGTACCAAGTGCCAGTGTACCTGTAGTGGGTTGCCAAGTCTAGACATGATAGTGTATGTCACTGTATTCAGGACGGTCTTCAACTATTAAAGACCGAGGAATCAATTCTCGCCACGCTTAAACTAGTAGTCATATAAGCACTGAAATAATAAGGTTTGTTGACATTCCATACGAAATCTCACGGATGCCGCGTACTTGGTATTTGTTGCAGACGTACTGCATCAGTTCTTAGACGATGTGCCACTGCATTGGCGTCAAAATATGTGGTTTCAGCATGACGGTGCACCACCTCATTTTTCACTTGCGGTCCGAGATCATCTGCACCACAGATTTGGGCAACAGTGGATAGGTTGTGGTGGCACGATCTCTTGGCCTGCACGTTCTCCCGACTTGACACTGATAGACTAATACCTGTGGGGTCACATGAAAACCTTGGTTTACGACACCCTTGTAGAATCCGAGGAAGACCTACTGGCGCGGGTTATAGCTGCGGCGAATGTTGGAGGATCAGGGATTGGTGATCGTGTGTACCAGAACATGTTATGGAGGTATCGTGTCTGTGTTGACGTCGGTGGTCATCACATCGAGCCTGATCTGTAATTGGACCCAGACGACAAGCAGCAGGTGTTGGACAGAGCGCCGAAAATGCGAGAGCTGTGAACGTGTTCTGTTGTGGTATTTTGCGGGTAGCGGGAAGGCGGTATAACGGAACAAGTTAGATCTGAACCTTCCGATGCGCATGTGCGTCCAGTTGCATTACGTTATCCCCCCGCCAGGATTCTTTGTCAACCAGTGAGCACATACTTCGTCACGCGCTGGTTAGATGTTGCCAAGTAGTCATTATTCCCAACACCTTGGCAGGGTGCAGATGCTGTCAAGGCATGCGAAGCAAGACTGAGCAGCTCTGTTCTTTGACAAGCACGGCAACAAGCTTGCTGTCAGGAGTGTGTGAAGTGGGCGCGCTCTCAGTTCATTGCCACCAATACCAATGCTATGTCACTGAGAATGCTCCTATTCGATACTTTATTCTTGCATAATATAACCACGACGAGCAGCGAGCAGCCCCAAACAGTTGTTGCACCAAAGAGGGGAAATCGCATTTTCACCTAGTGATCCCACTACTTCCCCTCCTAGACGAGACTCCGCCATGACAGGCCAGGTCTAACTTGCCACGCTATACGTTATGCTAAATTTAACCGTCTTGGTACCTCTACAAGCACTAAAATTTAGTAATAATAATAATAACAATAATAATAATAATAATATCGTATGGCCTCGGCTGCCGGGTGCAAGCTTTGTTATTTGACACCCAGAGGGCAGCTTGCATGTCAAATTTCGTCGTTCCATGGAACGCTATGAAAGTCAAGGAGGTTAGATATCTAAGCTCCTTGACACTATAGGCTAGCGCTTTCTAGTAGAGAATGGAGGAACTTTGTGAAGCGGAAAATCCCGAGTTTGTAATGGGAATTTAGAAACTTGGCTTGGCTTAATCAGACTATTGGCCTATTCACTGCACATATATTTACGTCTGCTGTTCCCAAAGTTGCTGGATTGAATCCTGGCGCGAATCAGTTGGCATTTGAGGGTGCACAAATGCGAGGGAGCCGTGCCAGTAAATTCACTGACACGCTAAGGATCCCCATATATTGTAGTACAGTATTTCCAATGCAGATTCCGAAGTAGCTTATTGCCTACATGTATAAAAATCCAACACGGTGACCATCCGAAATATTTAGACGGTTCTCAATATCTATTAATCTATGACAGCAAACTGAAATTTTGTATGTTGATAGAGGATATAAACATAAGTTCACATATGGGACTTTCAATAACCTGGTGAGCACAAATCCAACATGGCAGCGACGCGAAATATTAAAATGGGCGTTTCTCACGATTTAAACATATGAGCGCAGTGAAACGTGGTACGGTAAATGCTTATACAAATTTTAATCCACTGCCATCTACATTATTTCAACTGTTTTCGTAACCACAAGATGGCAGCTGTGCGAAATTATAAAATCTCGTTTTTATTTCTTGTATCCTACTCATGCGATTGAAGTTTGAATACTGCGCCTACACAATAATCTTCATGTAATGGTACTGTACATAACTCTAAGCCTTACATATATAAATATCCAATATGGCGACCATCCGAAATATCTACGAATCTATTACAGCAATCAAACTGGTATATTGTATGTTGATAGAGAGAATTCACATAAATAAGACACATGAAAATTGGCTGTATAGTTCTTCTCGGAGCTACTTGTTTCGTAAACGAAAATAGGCTAAAATTTATGTTGTTAAATGCTAATATTTGAGCAATGAATTCCGCTTAATGACCACTACCTTCATAAAATAACCCTCCTGCCAGGCGATAAACACTTGTAAGGGGCTGAAAAATCAAACACGGGCCACTCCCTTTTTCTGGCCGGTGGGTATCCGTAGAGCATCACAACTATTAGCCTACTTTCGATTTTTGCAAAAAATGAAAGTAGACATATGAGATCAACACAGGGCGATAAAAAGTGTGTCTGTCTGTGTGTGTGTGTATGTGTGTGTGTGTGTGTGTATGGGTGTGTGTATGAGTGTGTGTGAGTCTGCGTGTGTGTGTGTGTGTGTGTGTGTGTATGTGTGTGTGTGTGTGTGTGTGTGTGTGTGTGAGTCTGTGTGTGTGTGAGCGTGTGTACTCTGAATGTCTGTCCCCCCCCCCCTCGTATCAATTCGAACACGGTGAACGCGAATTGAACGAAATTTTGTACAAAGGTAGCACTAGCAAAGGACACCTCAGTGTCATGTTTTATATCGCCGCCATCTTGACGGAAACGTAATGGCGGCCACACAAATGTTCAAAGCTTAAATCAAATTACGACTAACCTAATCAACCGATCTCTACCAAATTTTGCAACAACATACCTTTATGGGGGGGGGGGAGCATCCATTGACCATCAGCCTAATAGTTTGTGGTTGGCGGCCATCTTTGTGTGAAAATCGATTCCCCCTATTAATTCAAACACGGTGAAACCGAATGGAACGAAATTTGGTACAGAGGTAGTACTAGCAAAGGGAACCTCAGTGTCATATTTTATATCGCCACCATCTTGACGGAAACGTAATGGCGGCCGCACAAATGTTCAAAGCTTAAATCAAATTACGACTAACCTAATCATCCGATCTCTACCAAATTTTGCAACAACATACCTTTATGGAGGAAGCATCCTTTGACCAAATTAATAGGTCATTAGTCTAATAGTTTCCGGATGGCGGCCATCTTTGTGTCAAAATCGATTCAACCTATTAATTCAAACACGGTGAAACCGAATGGAATGAAATTTGGTACAGAGGTAGTACTAGCAAAGGGCACCTCAGTGTCATGTTTTATATCGCCGCCATCTTGACGGAAACGTAATCGCGACCACCCAAATGTTAAAAGCTAAAATGTAATTACGACCAACCTAATAATCTAGTCTCTACCAAAATTTGCAACAGCATATCTTTATGTGGGAAACATATTCTGACCAAACTGCAAGATCATCAGCCCAATAGTTTGCAGATGGTGGCCAAGTAGGTGTGCAAATCGATTCCCCCTATCAATTCAAACACGGTGAAACCGAATTGAACGAAATTTGGTACAGAGGTAGCACTAGCAAAGGGCACCTCAGTGTCATGTTTTATATCGCCGCCATCTTGACGGAAACGGAATGACGGCCACCCAAATGTTAAAAGCTTAAATCAAATTACGACCAACCTAAAATTTGATCTCTACCAGATTTTGCAACAACATGCTTTTTTGTGGAAAGCATCTTATGACTGACTACAAGGTCATCAGCCCAATAGTTTGCAAATAGCGGCCATGTATGTGTGCAAATCCATTCCCCATATCAATTCAAACACGGTGAAACCGAATTGAATGACATTTTTTACAGAGGTAGCACTAGCAAAGGGCTATTCAAGTTTAATATCCCTATAACACGTTGTATTTCAACAAGCTACTACAACCAACACTCAATTATACTCCTTGAAAAGGACAAAGAGTTATAACAATACCCATGCTTCTGTAGTAACTTTCATTGATTTTAAGAAAGCTTATGACTCCATTGATCGGACTACCCTACTTAAGATTCTAAAGGAGTTCAGCCTAGACAACAAAACCAGAGCGATCATCCAACAGACTCTCACCAACACCACTTCAAAAGTTAAGTTTAGAGGCGAGATTTCCAATGCCTTCGAGATAAGGACAGGAGTTCGACAGGGAGATGGTCTCTCGCCTCTACTATTCAACTGCGTTCTTGAGAAAGTTATCCGTGAGTGGCGCAAAACAATGAGTGATGAAGGAGTCGAAAATGGAATCAGACTTGGTCACAAGAATAAGAACCTATCAATTGACTGTCTAGCCTTTGCAGATGACCTTGCGGTTTTTGCAGATTCGTTGGATACGGCCAGGAAACAGATCAACCAGCTTCAAACACAAGCTGCAAAGGCGGGCCTCCTGATCTCTTTCGAGAAAACAGAATTTATTACTAACATCAAAACGGCTCCAAAACATATTGAAGTGAATCATGGGAAAATCAAGCATGTTGTGAAATTTAAGTATCTTGGGGAATGGATAGACCCTACAATGTCCGAAAACGAGGCTTTTGCATCACGCTTGAATAAAATTGAAATGGCTTACCATCTAACTAAGAATGTGTACAACAAAAGATCTATATCCCTGAATGCAAAACTGAAGCACTACTGCACGGTCATCCGGCCAGAAGCTTTGTATGCAGCGGAATGTCTCTCCATGAATAGAAAAGGCATAATGGAAAAACTGGAGACCAAGGAAAGGAAGATATTGAGGAAAATCCTGGGTCCAGTCAAAGAACACGGCGAGTTCCGAAGACGCCACAACCACGAGTTGTACACTCACGTAGAGAAAATAACGGACGTGATGAGGAAAAGGAGGATTTCTTTTTATGGACATATAACCCGAATGAAATCAACACGGCTATCCAACAGAATTTTTGCTTTTCTCCGTGAGAAAAAGACAAAGGGGGCCTGGTTCAATGAAGTAGAGAAAGATCTGTTGGAGACTGGGATTACACGTGAAGATATCCAAGAGCGTGGCACACTTAGGGAGAAACTTCAGAAACATCGGAGTTTTCAACTTAAGCCGAAGCTAAAAACCGGGAAGGCGTGGACGACAGAGAGAAAGGTGCAACATCGATTGCGAATGAAGGAGTACTGGGCTAAAATTAAAATGCAGAAAAAACAGTTGACATGACGTGGTCCTTAGTTGGCCGTAACGAAAGAATAATAATAATACCTATGCTTTTAGGAGAAAGTAGGCTATATGTTCTTTACTGAACATCTAGTTGTTATAGTAAATTATAAGATTCGGTATTGTTCGAAGGCACGCCCTGTAGACATTGCGGGAGTAGTTATAGCAATTCTGGAAAATTTCCTCGTAAATTCACCTGTCGCAGTAGCCATGAGGGAATCCCCGGCCTCGGAGATTTACGACTCCAACTTTTATAGCCTCATGAATGTTGTGCTGTAAATTACGAGCAGCAAACTAATGTGACTTTGATTTGCTGATACTGGATTCGTTTCGCGTCCTGGAAATGAATTGTAACATATTTCCTGTTTTTGTTGTTTCATTATGGCGTTACGGACTTCATGATCATCATTGCCGCATTATTAAATAAGGTGCGTTCAAAAAGTAACGAGCCGGAGGCATAATTACAGAAACCAGTACCTGTATGTTAGAAGTATTGGCCCTGGCTGTTGAGGCACTTGTCCCACTGTGACACGAGGCGGTGAATGGCTTTCTCATACAATTCCCTGGGCTGCGATGTGAACCAATTCCGCACGTACAGCTGGACGTCGGCGTCCGAGGTGAATCGTTGGCCCCGCAGAGCCCTTTTCAGGGGAGCAAACATGGCGTAATCACAGGGAGAGAGGTCTGGACTGTATAGAAGGTGTCCGAGAACCTCCCATTTGAATGTCTGCAGGAGTGCCGCGACTGTGTTGGCCGTATGAGGTCGTGCAATGTCGTGGAGCGACCACGGCGGCTATGGCGTTCACTGTCACTCGGCGGTCCTGGGTATTGAGTGCATCATCCAGCTGGACGTTGTCATCGGTAAAGCAGGTGGGTGCTCCAGACCGGGCATCATCGGCTAACGACACCCGTCCTCCCTGAAGCTCTTGTGCCACGCCTTGACCCATTCAAGGGACATGCAGTGTTCGCCGTACACTTGTGACATTCGGCAATGAATGTCCGTTCCCCCTACTTCTTCCGCTGTCATGAACCGAAAAACACCTCTTTGCTCTTCGGTTGACGCCTCCATGACACTGTTTGCAATGCGACTGGCAGCGTTGGACGATTGATGCATGCTGGTGCTCGCTTTGTATCGTCACGTGACGTGCACGCGTGCCCTATAGCGACGGGCTGTGACCTGCCACGCTCTGGACGGATCCACACCTCGTTACACACGCCACGGTTAGCCAATGTCGTCACCGGTTTGCGCATTCCAGCCTCCGGCTCGTTACTTTTTGAACGCAACTTATATTATACAAAAGAGAGAAGAGAGAGAGAGATCACCGTATACAGGGTGGTCGGAAAGAAACTTGAATTGGGTATATGAGCGTTAGACGATTGAATAAAATGAGTCTATAACTCTTCCGGTGCTGAAGTTAGCCGATCAGATGACTTCGTGGGCGAACTCGAATGGTACTGTACTAAGAAAAGTGGGAGAGGAGAGATGTTTCTCGCCACTGCTAATGAAGAGAGGAGATGGGTTTGTAGGAGGGTACTTAAGACACCCTGGATTAGCAAACTTAGTTATAGAAGGTAGGTTAAAGGACACGAACTGTAGGGGTAGACCAAGGTTAGAATATGTTAAACTGATTGCCTTGGATTCTTAAACACATAACGTTACCTACATCTTTATTAGCCTACATTCGATTTTTGCAAAAAATGAAAGTAGACTTATGAGATCTACACAGGGCCAAAAATTGTGTGTCTGACTGTGCGATTGTGTGTGTGTGTACTCTGAATGTCTGCCCCCCCCCCCCCCCTATCAATTCGAACACGATGAAACCGAATTGAACGAAATTTGCACAGAGGTAGAACTAGCAAAGGGCACCCCTGTGTCATGTTTTATATCGCCGCCATCTTGACGGGTAGGTAATGGCGGCCACCCAAATGTTCAAAGCTTAAATCAAATTACGATTAACCTAATCATCCGATCTCTACCAAATTGTGTAACAATATACCTTTATGTATAAAGAATCTTTTGAGCAAACTACAAGGTCATCAGCCCAAAAGTTTGCAGATGGCGGCCATGTATGTATGCAAATCTATTCCCCCTATCAATTCAAACACGGTAAAACCGAATTGAACGAATTGAAGACTTTCATGTCTTATATCGCCACCATCTTGACAAAAACGTAATGGCGGCCACCCAAATGGTAAAAGCTTGAATCAAATTACTCCCAACCTAACCATCTGATCTCTACCAAATTTTGCAACATTATACCTTTATGTATATAGAATCTTTTGAGCAAACTACAAGGCGCAAATCGATTCCCCCTATCTTTTCAAACACGGTGAAAGCGAACTGAACGAAATTTGGTACAGAGGTAGAACTAGCAAAGGGCAACTCAGTGTCTTGTTTTATATCACCGCCATCTTGACGGAAACGTAATGGCGGCCACCCAAATGTTCAAAGCTTAAATCAAATTACGACTAACCTAATCATCCAATCTCTACCAAATTTTGCAACAACATATATTTCTATTGCAAGCGTCGTTTGACAAAACTAAAAGGTCATCAGCCGAATAGTTTGCAGATGGCGGCCATTAATATCTGAAAATCGATTCCCCCTATCAATTCAAACACGGTGAAACCGACATGAACGAAACTTGGTACAGTGGTAGCATTAGCAAAGGACACATCAGTGTAATGATTTATATCGCCGCCATCTTGACGAAAAAGTAATGGCGGCCACCCAAATGTTAAAATCTTGAATCAAATTACGACCAACCTTATAATCTGATCTCTATCAAGTTTTGCAATAACATACCTTTATGGGGGAAGAATATTTTGACCAAACTACAAGATCATCAGCCCAATAGTTTGCAGATGGCGGCCATGTATGTGTGCAAATCGCTTCCCCCTATCTATTCAAACACGCTGAAACCGAATTGAACAAAATTTGGTACAGAGGAAGCACTAGCAAAGGGCACTCCAGTGTCATGTTCTATATTGCCGCCATCTTGACGAAAACGTAATGGTGGCTACCCAAATGTTAAAAGCTTGAATCAAATTACGACCAACCTAAAAATCTGATATATACACCAAATGTTGCAACTGTATGTCCTTATGTATAAAGAATCTTTTGAGCAAACTACAAGGTCATCAGCCCAATAGTTTGCAGATGGCGGCCATGTATGTATGCAAATCTAATTTCCCTATCAATTCAAACACGGTAAAACCGAATTGAACGAATTGAAGACTTTCATGTCTTATATCGCCACCATCTTGACAAAAACGTAATGGCGGCCACCCAAATGGTAAAAGCTTGAATCAAATTACTCCCAACCTAACCATCTGATCTCTACCAAATTTTGCAACATTATACCTTTATGTATATAGAATCTTTTGAGCAAACTACAAGGCGCAAATCGATTCCCCCTATCTTTTCAAACACGGTGAAAGCGTACTGAACGAAATTTGGTACAGAGGTAGAACTAACAAAGGGCAACTCAGTGTCTTGTTTTATATCACCGCCATCTTGACGGAAACGTAATGGCGGCCACCCAAATGATCAAAGCTTAAATCAAATTACGACTAACCTAATCATCCAATCTCTACCAAATTTTGCAACAACATATATTTCTATTGCAAGCGTCGTTTGACAAAACTAAAAGGTCATCAGCCGAATAGTTTGCAGATGGCGGCCATTAATATCTGCAAATCGATTCCCCCTATCAATTCAAACACGGTGAAACCGACATGAACGAAACTTGGTACAGAGGTAGCATTAGCAAAGGACACATCAGTGTAATATTTTATATCGCCGCCATCTTGACGAAAAAGTAATGGCGGCCACCCAAATGTTAAAATCTTGAATCAAATTACGACCAACCTTATAATCTGATCTCTATCAAGTTTTGCAATAACATACCTTTATGGGGGAAGAATATTTTGACCAAACTACAAGATCATCAGCCCAATAGTTTGCAGATGGCGGCCATGTATGTGTGCAAATCGCTTCTCCCTATCTATTCAAACACGCTGAAACCGAATTGAACAAAATTTGGTACAGAGGAAGCACTAGCAAAGGGCACTCAAGTGTCATGTTCTATATTGCCGCCATCTTGACGAAAACGTAATGGTGGCTACCCAAATGTTGAAAGCTTGAATCAAATTACGACCAACCTAAAAATCTGATATATACCAAATGTTGCAACTGTATGTCCTTATGTATAAAGAATCGTTTTACCAAACTACAAGGTCATCAGCCCAATACTTTGTGGATGGCGGCCATGTATGTGTGCAAATCGATTCACCCTCTCTTTCCAAACACGGTGATACCGAATTGAACGAAATTTGGTACAGAGGTAGCACTTGCAAAGGGCACCTCAGTGTCATGTTTTATATCGCCGCCATATTGACGGAAACGTAATGGTGGCCACACAAATGGTGGCCACACAAATGTAAAAAGCTTAAATCAAATTACGACCAACCTAATCATCTGATCTCTATCAAATTTTGCAACAACATACCTTTATGTGGGGAGCATCTTTTGACTGAACTACAAGTTCATCAGCCCAATAGTTTGCAGGTAGCGGCAATGCATGTGTGCAAATAGATTCCCCATATCAATTCAAACACGGTGAAACCGAATTGAATGCCATTTTGTACAGAGGTGGCACTAGCAAGGGGCACCTCATATTCATGTTTAATATCCGTATAGCACGTTGTATTTCAACGAGCTACTACAACCAACATTCAATTATACTCCCTGAGAAGGACAAAGAGTTATAACAATACCCATCTATTTAGGAGAAAGTAGGCTATATGTTCTTTACTGAGCATCTTGTTTCATAAATGAAAATAGACTAAAAATGTAAAGGTGTTATAGTTGGGCGCTACGCTGCTGCTAGTGCCAATGCTTGGCTCGACACGCGACTACACACCGTGCCCTGGCCGCCACACGACCTTTGCGAGGCTCCGTGCTATAAGGAGCGCCCATACTGTAGCTCTACCAACCTTGCCAGGGGCCCACGACTAGTGGGACGTGCGTTAGAACCACGGGACCCCAGCTGAGCTCGGCATTGCTCCACTTACTTTTGCCGGGCTCCTGTCATCTTTCCCAACGGCCTCCCTTGGTCAACTCTTGTTCTTTACCGACCCCGACGGTATTAAGGTATCCAACGCCTAGGGAGTCTTTTACTTTCCCGTCATAATTGGCCCTTGACTCATATTTCCTGATCCCCCATTCTTCGAAGAGTCAGAAATCACCTCTTCTCTTCATATCTCCTGCTTACTGCTCATGGCTCAGTTCTGCTGCACTCTGGATAGTGCTACACCCTCAAGGGCTCACGGCTGTTGAGTTCTGGAGTTGGCAACCCCAAGGGATTCCTGAGCTGGGTCCGTTTTTTTTTTTCATTTTTTCATTTTTCCATTGCCTCTGGGGCGAACGCTCTCCTATTTCCCTATCCTATCTGCCTTTCCTGGGTCTCCTTCCTTCCAAGTCCCTCAATCCTCATTCTCCGAGGGTTGAGAGCATTTATTTTCCTCCTGTCCATTGTTTGCCCTATTCTTTATTTGTTTCCCATTTCTTCTTCTAGTTGGTAATCTAGTTAGTATTAGTTATAGTTTTCATTCTCATGTCATCTTTCACTATCACCCAGACCATTAGGGGCCGATAACCTAGATGTTAGACCCTTAAAACAACAATTATCATCATCATCATCACCTTGCTGTAGCAGCATGTTGTCATAAGTAGGGCTAGGATTTTTAGGCGCTAAAAATTGGGAAAATATTTATTTTTATGTCTTAAAAATACCCGAAATATGTGACAAAAAGTAAAAATATTTAATTATAATTGATTTATTATTGTGAATATAAACAATATGCAATACTAACGAATGCAATTTATTCTATGTCTCACTGACTGCTGAAGCATTACAATACACAACGATATACATCTTCAGGTTGTCCATCACAAATGACCGACGATTATCGCGAAACACTTATTCTGAAGGCGCGAACTGCGGCAATATATTTCTTGCCCTTGAGGTGGTGTGTAACTTGAGGTCGCCCTTCAGCCTTGATTGCTTTCCCACATGGTTGGCAGAACAGAACACCCCCATCAGAAATAAAATTATCTTTCAATTCTGCAACATACTGCTGCAGACGATACCTTGTAGTTGTTTTTACTTTAGGCATCGTAGAACTGCCTTACACTTCACAGTGCCAGAAATGAACTGCATGTGCGTGACACTGGTTCCAGGTAGCTGGCAGGGAAGGTCTAGCACGTGGTACAATATGACTATGGACAAGGAAATCCCCAACTTCCACAGTGAGTGGGACGGGGCGACAAGTTAAGAATAACAGAGTTGCAAGCTGACATACGCTCTGCATGAAGATTAGATAGCTCACAGTTTCTTCACCGTTGAAATAACCCAGAACAAAAATGCAATAAGCTGAAAGATCTAGCATACTGATTATGTATTTTTATGTGCTAATAAGTGAAAAGCAGAAATTTGTGTATTTATAGAAAAATGCTTAAAATATGTCTTTACATTAAAAATATTTATTTACCTACAAATCCGAGCCCTACTGTAGTCATAAGTTATGAGAGTCCCTAGCCACGTGTAGGCCTACTAGAATAGCTCCGCGGGTAAGTGTGTTTTATGCTATAATTTCCGCGAAAGTAATCGTAGCATGGGTTCTTTCTGACCGCAAAATGAGCAGACCCTTGCAGACAGAGTTGGAAATACCTGCATCTGACGGAAACGTTGCCACTTTCTCTGTTAACTATTGTGACATTACGCTCGTAAAGGTATTTCTACGTATGAACTCTGAAATTAATAGCCACCAAAAAACCATCACTGTACGACCTGCAGTAAACATGCTATGAAACGCGGGGATTTTCCATTTAGTCAACCAGTAAAACACTAAGTTCTTATAGATTGGCAGATTTACCAGAGGATTTTTAAATGGTACGGAATCAGTCTTGAGGAAATAATTAATGATGTGAATTATAAAAAGCAAAAACAAGTAGGCTAGGAAAATGTTAGAAATTTGCTGTCTTAATTAAAACTAGCGGTCCCCATGCGAGAGCTATCGCATGTGTTTAAACCACCCGCCTGGCTTGACTATTATGAGGGCTTCTATAAATACAGGGTCTTTCATATAAAGTAAGAACGCCAAGCGGCGGGTTTGTTATCCGCTACTGTGGCTTTGGCCGAGCTTGTGGCGCGCCGTGGCCCCCTGCTTTAAGCGCGTGTACAATCCTATATGAAATATTACTTATAAGAGATGCTGGATGTGTCGTCCTTCCTGGGTAATGCAGGTATTTTATCTGGTATTCTGGCTGACACGAGTGAGTTCTGCCACTGTAATGTTTCTGATTTTTAGCCACTTTCGATTTTTGCAAAAAATGAGTGTACTCTGAATGTATGTCCCCCCCCCCCTATCAATTCGAACACGGTGAAACCAAATTGAACGAAATTTGGTACAGAGGTAGCACTAGCAAAGGGCACCTCAGGGCGCCGCCAACTTGACGGAAACGTAATGGCGGCCCCCCAAATGTGCAAAGCTTAAAGCAAATTACGACTAACCTAATCATTCGATCTCTACCAAATTTTGCAACATCATACCTTTATGTGGCAAACATCCTTTGACCAAATTACAAGGTCATCAGCCCAAACGCTTGTGGATGGCGGCCATGTTTGTGTGCAAATCGATTCTCCATATTAATTCAAACATGGTGAAACCGAATGGAACGACATTTGGTACAGAGGTAGCACTAGCAAAGGAAACCTCAGTGTCATGTTTTATATTGCCGCCGTCTTGATGGAATCGTAATGATACCCATGGATTTATGAGAAAGTAGGCTATATGTTCTTTACTGAACATCTTGTTTATTTTATGTTTTTTATTGAGCACCGAGCCAGTAGTGTCAATCTTATTTTCAATTACGTGAATCTGTGCTAGTGGAGGTGGCACTTCATCGGGAAATAGCTGAACAAATGCATCACGTACCCGCCGAGCCGACTCGAACTTAAAATGAGGTGTACTTACAAAAATACCATGTTACAATGATAACTGTCTCATCATGTTAGCATCTGAGGTTCAGACTGGCGACTGAACAACTGCACGCTTATTGCAAGGTCTAAATGTACTATGCACGTGCTTTCAATTCTACAGCAGGGGACCGTGGCGCGCCACAAGCTCAGCCAAGGTCACTGCAGCAACGGATAACAAATCCGCCGCTCGCCGTTCTTACTTTATATGAAAGACCCTGTATGTTTATTTGTTTAAACGTACTTTTTAAACAAATTGTCGATATTTATTAAATCAGATAGCAATTCATCACTGCTGCTGGTTGCACAATGGGTTGTGTGCGCCCCATGTGTACAGACTACCCGCCCGGCACTAGTGCTATGCGGCTGTACGCGACATAGTTCTGCCAGGGCTATCGTCTTGTTTATTTGTTTAAAAGCACTTTACAAGCAAGAAATGGAAGATTTTTCCTGTACTATTGAGACGATTAGGAAGATTTTGGCACAAACCACACCTTCTAACTCCCTCTGGTTTAGGAGCTTGATTTTTCTGAAACATACACCTTAGCGTATTATACAGTGTGGTCCACCAGCCCCTTATTTTTTTTTGGAGGAAGGCAACCCAACTAACGCGTATATCACAGTCATCCTAGTACCTGCTCGTTTACGTCCATTGTAGAACTTTACCGTTAAGTACATCCTCGCGAATATAGTAGAAATCAATAGTGGCAGTGTTCTTTCAATGACCTCAAATATAATGCATGATTGAAACGATCAGAGCTCTGAATGACACCTTCTTACATTTGGACAGGAAGTGTCTACGAATAGACTCAAAACGTGCCAGCAATAAACCATGGTTCTCGGTAGCTAAGGTGGCTAAATCAAGAACTGCTAGAGTAGCGTCAACGAAGTCGCATTGTAGTAGGTTCGAACCTTGAAATAGTGCTTTTTTTCTTCACGTCGTTTATTGTGGATGTATAATGGACGCATATCTATCTGTTCCAACGAGTGATTTTTTATTTGGTCCTCAAAAGGGCCGTACTTACCCGATGGTACGCAGCCAGATTGGACGACGACATAATGATCTGTAGAACGAAAGCAAGGTATCCTGTATATTCAAGGTAGCAAGTGTTCGAAATTTTGACCACCTTTGTTTAAAGGAAAACTCCGACTCATTCAGACAAATCTATTTGTAATGTGGGTAGGCTCACGAATAAATACATCAGACCGAAACTATAATTTCTTTCAACGGCGTCTGTGCGAAAAGCGCTTACTATACACTTATAGTAATAGTTAGTTAGTGAGGTTTTATGGGGCGGAACTACGAGGTCATCTGCCCCAAACATTCAGTAAATACAGATAATTATAACATTATTGGTTTTACGTCCCTTTTAACTGCTCTGGCTTTTAGATACGCCGGGGTGATGGAATTTTGCTCCGAAGGGGATCTTCAACGTGCCAGTAAATCGACTGACACGGCTCCCTCGCATTTGCGCACCCTTAAAAACCAGCTGACTGCGCCAGCATACGAACCTGCAACCTTCGGCACTGCAAGCGGTGAGCCTCGTATCAAGGCAGTAATTACAGAACGTGTCATATTATGATTCTGGGATAAATATTGAACTATTAAAATTCTAATTAGTCGCCTCCGTAGCGTAGCGGTCAGCATGGTTAGCTGCCGCCCCGGAGGTCCTGGGTTCGATTCCCGGCTCTGCCACGAAATTTGAAAAGTGGTGTGAGGACTGGAACGGGGTCTACTCAGCCTCTGGTGGTCCAAATGAGTAGAGGGGGTTCGATTCCCACCTCAGCCATCCTCAAAGTGGTTTTCCGTGGTTTCCCACTTCGTCTTCGGGCAAATGCCGGGATGGTACTGTACCCGATATCCGGATAGTAGGCTGTCAGATATCCGCCCCCTCAATCGGATTGCCAATAATCAATCGCACCGGCACAGCTACATCAATGAAAATGGCACTGACAGATACTATCGAGATTAGAGCACAATAGTTAACAAGAAATTATTGTGGAACACACCAAAATATACGGGGGTTCATACTTACCTTTACTTACCTCTTAAATTTATCTCGGGGACTGGGTTGTCAACTGGATCACTTAAAGTATGCCCTCACAATAACCTCCACCATGATATTTAAAATGAACCAGAACGAACACGAGAAACTTTAAACTGCACAATAATTTATTTCACAAAAAGAATGAATTTAACAAAAATAAAACAACAAAATCCACGTGGCAATCAGAAGCCATCGTCCATATAATCATGTCCTCCTGTAGGACTTGTATACTCTACATACAATGTTTCAGCTTTCTCAAGCTCAAAAATAACGTAAAAATAATAATGCACTTGGAATGGAAACGGGATTTGGGACGAGACACATATATCAATTGTTTAGCGTGTTTATATACTTCACATTTTATTTATAGCCACAAGGCTATTATGGATACGTCCTTGGCCTCTGTCATACAGTTGTCCGGGCCAGCTGCAATGCACCTGCATCGTTAAAGTGGACTCTCCCGTCCGTTCAACCCTAGCATAAGCGTGTTACATCAGAGCTTGGCTCTCCTTTTCAAAACACGTAAATGTTCACATCTCAACTGAAATATTATCACGCAAATGTTTTAAATGCTCCATTCAAACACCAGTGGATTACTCCAACAATCCCAAATCATGTTTAATTGTTCAAACCACTTGTTTAATTAGCGTTGTTTAGAGTATAAAAACAAAACTCTTAATGTTAATAACAAAAGTTCATTAATTATTTATAACAATAATAAATTGTTTATAACAATGTCAAACGACAATTGAAAAATTTTATACACGCCTCTATTAATCACTTTCATTTCAAATTATTATCAAAGATATTTACAAAATTATTTACAATATTAATATTGTTTATAATATTTATACAAGAAATACATTAAACCACACGTTTATCCGGTTGATAATTACTTAAATCGTGGTGATATAATCGACCAATGAAGGTTAGTTATATTTAACTGTCAAATTCAGGTTTAATAAGGTTTAATAATTATTATTAATATTTGTGACGGTAATCTCCATTCAAAATCTTTATCTCAAATTATTTAACACTCTTGTTAATTTTAACAGAATCTTCATAAATGAATAACTTTCAAAGAACCAGAACAATACATTCAGTGGGAAAATACTTCGCTCAAGACGCACAAAATTGCACAACAATTGGCCCAAAATTCATCATATATCTTCATATATATGGCATAAAAATCTTCCAAACTACATACAAAAACCTCCACTTATAAATTCATCAACTTCATTTATTACTGTGGGAACCTCCTTCATTATTCACGGGCATTATTCATCAGCGACTTTTACATGTCCACTGAACTAACGATTATACATCCATTGTTCCTCTTTAAAAATTCTTATATTCATCAATTGTATTAAGGACTGTTATTATTTAACCTTCGTGGGTTTCATTCATGAATCGATATGAAGAAAAAATTTGCCAATCACAAATAAATTTAATAGCAAATACGATTAGACACTCCTCCCTGGTCTATCAAAATTGAGATTAATATCATCAAAGTAACGCAGTATAAAAATACTATCTTCAATCAAAGTTCATCTAAACTGCATGAATAGTCGAATAGAATACAATTAGACTGTGGAATGCAAACATTATTGTTCCAATCTATAATTGAGAAAAACTCCTATCAAATGTTCATTACTATAGTGTATTCAATAAATCGTAATCAAAGTTCATATTTCATAAAATTGTCTATAATGCAATGATAAATGTCTATGTTGCAATCATGTTCATAAGACGACTAGTATTTCAAAGATCGTCGATATCGTAATAGATTTTAACGCTCTAAAATCATGTAATCATTCTTCTTTCTTGAGGATGACAGAAAACTGGTCAAAGTAATTTACTGAATAGAATTACTTTAATAAAATGACACGCTGTCTGAATTCAAATCTGCCATAGAAAATCGTTAACTTTACAGTCAAATCGTGACTACAAAAATATGCAAATTACTGAAAGAATTTAATATCAGTCTCAACTGATCCAAAATTATTTAAGTATGCCAATGACATAACAATGTCTCACCAAATCGTAGAAAAAGGCATAAATCATCGAAGTGTACTGAGTACAGAAATGTTAATCAAGAAAATGGGGCAAAATATAGGACATAAAATATGGGAAAAATTGTTGCTCAGATATCGCTACAAGACTCAAATAATACAAGAAACGTTCACGACTACCTTATCTGTTGATTGAAGTTCTAGAGGAAAGTTTTCAAAGAAAACTGCTGTTGGTTCCATTTCACCAGCGTGAAGATGTGCTCCGACCTCGAACCTGGAATCAGCGTCCTCGGAGAATCGAACTGCTTCCTCCTCCGAAAATTGCACTGCTCCATGTATACGAAAGACATCCTTCTGGCAAAACTCTTCTTTGTGAGCCGGGTCCACCCTGGCCTCTTTTGAAAGTTCCCTGAAGTTCCGGTCGTAATTCTTCATGAAGTTTATTGTAGTTATTTCCGCAGAAATATTCATAATCGTGGAGTATGAAAATATTTCCACTGTCATCTGGTATAATTCAGCGATGGATTCACGATGCATGAGTGTAGTTGGATGTTCACTACATGCTCGCTTTTGTAGAATGACGATTAACGAAGTTCCATGCTGTTATTTCACTCAATCGATATATGTCCCAATTGCATTAAAGCCTTAGCCTTCCATCTCAACTTCAGTTATAATCATTGAAAGCACTGCAAGATTATAATGTTCCATAGTAGACTGTATCGTTGTATTACCAAACGTATTCTCCAATATCACTGTTGCAATCCACGTGTCAGCCGTAGTGTATAATGTGGAATTTTAAAAGTGTTTCTCATGTGGCGAGAAAATCACTTTTGTTGGCAGCCTTAAAGTGCCAATATCTTTCGAAGTATAACTGTGAAATTGTTCAAATCTTCTACACTCCTCAATGTTGTACTGCCCAATTGAATTATAATAAAGGCTGAAGTTAACTCTTGATATCTTATCTGGTGGAAACGTTAATGTGAGCGTTTCAACTTCACCTAGTTTCGAGCAGCGTAAAATGGAACTGCTCCGTGTTCGTTCGATGCGCCGGGCTTTAACCACACGCTAAAGACAAGTTGCTTCACTTATTCACTCGAAAATAACTATGACATCTGAAATATATATGCGGTATCAGCAGTATGATCCGTATGAATTCTGAGAGCTCCTCTCTTCTGTGCACGACCTTTTATCAACTTCTTAAGGGGCGTATCCATCCCTTCCATAGCCTGTTGCTGCGTCATTGCTAGAAGTTTTAACTTTGGCTATACTTGACGGATTTTCAAATTTCAAAAACTCAAAATTAATTTCTTCAAAATTCCAAATCAATGCCATAACTGAAAATAGTTTTCCACAATTCTGCATGCCAAAAGTAATCAAATATCGTAGTATCAGCAATCTCCGTCTTCCTTCCAAACTATCGTTCATTGGTTCGAGTCTCTCCTCCAATAGCGTAACTTCTTCCTTAGCACAATACCTTGTTTCCTGCGACTGCGTCGTAAATCTCCGATCTTTCTCGAACAAAATCATGACGTCACCAAGAATCTCAGCTCAACCAGCCTACTTGCATGAAGTCTACGTCATCCGTGCCTACGTCATGAATATCCACGTCACAACTATGACATCCATAACTTTACTCACATATGCCAATACAGCCATCGTGGTCTCAATATAATTCAATTTACGGGGGCATTCTCCCTTCACCACGTTTTAAAAACAGTTGCAAATTGTTTTTAAACTCTGTGTTATAAATATCTCAATTCACTTGAACACGAAATTGAATTATAATTCTACTCTTGTATGATATTTCTTCTATGTTCCTTAATCATAAGTCTCTTCTTCTCTGGGTTGTGTGTGGCTAATGCATTCTCTCCTCTCTACTGTCTCTTCTGTCCTGTATTTCTGTTTTCTAAATTCTGCTGACTTGTAGAAGGACCAGGATCGATCACTACATCCTGTCTTTTCTTTTGGTTTTCAGCTTCCTTCTCTCGTAATTCCTTCAGATACTGCTGACTTTCTTTCTCTCTTTCTTGATACTTGTCGGGTGTCATAACCTGACCTTGAGAATTCTGATTCTGATTCTGGTACTGGTTATTTCTATTGTAGTTTCTATTATAACCATTGTTATAGTATCTACCTCTTCCGTTGTTGTAATTCCCTCTATTATTATTCCAGCCTCGTCTTTGCTGATATGGACGGTAACCTTGGGATCTGTGGTTGCGGAAATAATTATTCCTGTGAGGACCTACATTTTCAGTTTTTTCTTCCTCAGGCTTATCAGTTTGCTGCACTTGATCCATGTAGACTGTATTAACGTCTTTGAATTCGTGCCTCTGACCTTTTTGTACCAAATTTGGCATTGGACTCGTGTAGTCAAGCCTTCTCAACAATTCGTCCATACTTGTCAAATCTCTGATATTTGACGATATGATCAGTCTTCTTACTTCCACAGGCAGCATACGTGAAATCGCATCTATCAACTGCTCTGTTGACAATGGGGGTTGCAAAAATCTCAAGCGTGATAGTTGGCTCGTGAAGAAATCAGCGTACCGTGTTGGAAGAGTACCTGAATACTTCCTCGAGTATACCTCAGCTCTTAATGAATTCTGAGCTTCTATTGACCAGAATCGTTTTATCAGTGCCTCTGCAAATTCGTCAAAATTGCTGAAAGTGTACCGAAATGCTCTAAACCATTCAAGGGGTCCTCCAGCTAGAAATCTTTCTACGATTCTCATCTCTCTCTCTCTCTAGGAATGTGGGCTTCTATGAAATAGTCTTTAAGATTCCTGATATATTCGATCGGTGTGAGACTATCAGTGTTGCTAAATTTTTGAGGTTTGTCTTCAAAATTCCGGATGACTGTCACATTTCTCGGATATGAATCCATATAATTCCTCCCACTATCACGATACTTCCATTCGGGTTCAATATTCCTATCCTCTTCTTCTTCCCTGAATCTGGATATACCTTCCTCAGGACTAATATCTCTCTCTTCTGTAGTAAGGTTACCTCTTCTCACGTAATTTCTCTCCTCTTCACCAGTCAATCCTTCGGTATCCTTGTCTGTGATTCCCGTGATGACTTTCCTAATCAACTCTTCCTTATAGGTTTCCATCATGCTAGCTTCTCCTAGTTTCAAATTCTGCAGTTTGCTCGTAGTTTCATTAACATCAAAGACAACCTTATGAATCTGTTCCTCTAACGCAGTTTTTAATGCTTGCACGTCCTGACCTATTTGAGTTCTATCCTCTACCTGCTTTTCGGATAGCGAATCCATCCTTACATTCAAGTCTTTCCTAATCTGAACTACTTCATTATTAATATCTACCTGTGTACTGGCAAGTTTTCTTTCAATTCACTCCTGAATCTGATCTACAGGTTCCCCACTTGACCTGTTCCATTCATCTTTCCAAACCGTTACATTTGCAGTTAACATTTCCGCGATATCTACTTCAATGTCTTCCTTAAGTAAACGATTGTGATCTAATACTTGGGTTCTCATGACCTCTACATCGTATTTTAAACCAGCTAAAGAAGCTGTTGTCCTAACAGACTCGTCAACTAACCGAGTTGTTAATGCACTAATGTTACGAGTACAAAGCGTTTTTGAAGTTTCAATTTCCTCCCTAACTTTGTTAACATCAGTCTGAACTTTAGCAATGTCTATAAAAACAGTATTGACTTCTACTTGTATCTTATTGATATCGCTTTGCATATCATTAACATCTGAATGAATATTATTGATGTCTACTTGAACATTTGATACATCAGTTCGAGCATTTCTAACCTCTTTTTGAACTTCCTCTACTTTGTCTTGTACGGTAGCAACATCATTCCTAACAACAATTACTTCAGCTCTAGCACATGAAATATCACCCCGGACATTAGCAACATCAAGATTCAACATAGTAAGATCTTTCTGTACCTTAGAAACATCAATTTTAACATCAGACACATCTTTATGCACATTGGACACGTCTGTGCGCATGTCAGTTACAGCATTCTCGATTCCCTGGGTATTGATCTGTAAACGCGACACATTATTTTCTAGGTTTGCAGAACTGGTCTGAAGAACTTTCAAACTTTCATCCATTCTACTAGCATTCTCCTCCATCATCTGCTTCATACTGCTATTCATGCTAGCTTTCAAATTAGCAGACATATTACTAGCATTCTCCTCCATTCGACTAATATACCTAGCTTCCATCTCCCTCATATTGTTGGACATCTCCTCCAACATTTTCTTAATACTTTCGTCTGCCATTTCAATAATATTTCAATAATAAACTGCTTTAGGGACATACAACAAACAGAGCAAAATAACAACATCTGAGCAACATTTTTCACCATATATAAATTTGAGCAATTTTCTGTCTTAAATCTAACTTATAATTACCTTATAATTAACTTTCGTAGACACTTCATGTTGAAATAAACTCAAGCACATGTTCAAATTTCTTTGGTTCATTTTAAAATATCCTAACACAAGTAATTTACATTTACAATCCAAATAGTTTAATTTTATCTTTAATATGACTAAACATGTCATAAGCCGGTCAAATTAAATAAGATTCCAGATCTTAGGCGATTTTTCTAAGTTTCCAGCCTATTTAACCTCTCTCAAGTTGTATAAGATCTGATCTTTTCTGAGTGTAATTTTCCTAATACAATACAACATTTTATTCCTATATAATCACACTCTCAAATTCTACAATTGGCCAAGACATCTAACAAAGAATCAACCTCTTTATTTGAGTCTTCACAATCCCTTTAACATCGATAACTTGGTAATCCAATGTTATTCGAACACTCCACAAAAATTGCGGTGTCAATTCTACTGCAATAACTTGGTAATCCAATGTTATTCAAGCACTCCGAACTTCGATTGTGCCAATTCTACTGGCGTTCAACCTGGTAATCCAGTGTTGTCAATCGAGCCCCACCGAATTGCGGCGCCAATCCTACTGTACCCGATATCCGGATAGTAGGCTGTCAGATATCCGCCCCCTCAATCGGATTGCCAATAATCAATCGCACCGGCACAGCTACATCAATGAAAATGGCACTGACAGATACTATCGAGATTAGAGCACAATAGTTAACAAGAAATTATTGTGGAACACACCAAAATATACGGGGGTTCATACTTACCTTTACTTACCTCTTAAATTTATCTCGGGGACTGGGTTGTCAACTGGATCACTTAAAGTATGCCCTCACAATAACCTCCACCATGATATTTAAAATGAACCAGAACGAACACGAGAAACTTTAAACTGCACAATAATTTATTTCACAAAAAGAATGAATTTAACAAAAATAAAACAACAAAATCCACGTGGCAATCAGAAGCCATCGTCCATATAATCATGTCCTCCTGTAGGACTTGTATACTCTACATACAATGTTTCAGCTTTCTCAAGCTCAAAAATAACGTAAAAATAATAATGCACTTGGAATGGAAACGGGATTTGGGACGAGACACATATATCAATTGTTTAGCGTGTTTATATACTTCACATTTTATTTATAGCCACAAGGCTATTATGGATACGTCCTTGGCCTCTGTCATACAGTTGTCCGGGCCAGCTGCAATGCACCTGCATCGTTAAAGTGGACTCTCCCGTCCGTTCAACCCTAGCATAAGCGTGTTACATCAGAGCTTGGCTCTCCTTTTCAAAACACGTAAATGTTCACATCTCAACTGAAATATTATCACGCAAATGTTTTAAATGCTCCATTCAAACACCAGTGGATTACTCCAACAATCCCAAATCATGTTTAATTGTTCAAACCACTTGTTTAATTAGCGTTGTTTAGAGTATAAAAACAAAACTCTTAATGTTAATAACAAAAGTTCATTAATTATTTATAACAATAATAAATTGTTTATAACAATGTCAAACGACAATTGAAAAATTTTATACACGCCTCTATTAATCACTTTCATTTCAAATTATTATCAAAGATATTTACAAAATTATTTACAATATTAATATTGTTTATAATATTTATACAAGAAATACATTAAACCACACGTTTATCCGGTTGATAATTACTTAAATCGTGGTGATATAATCGACCAATGAAGGTTAGTTATATTTAACTGTCAAATTCAGGTTTAATAAGGTTTAATAATTATTATTAATATTTGTGACGGTAATCTCCATTCAAAATCTTTATCTCAAATTATTTAACACTCTTGTTAATTTTAACAGAATCTTCATAAATGAATAACTTTCAAAGAACCAGAACAATACATTCAGTGGGAAAATACTTCGCTCAAGACGCACAAAATTGCACAACAATTGGCCCAAAATTCATCATATATCTTCATATATATGGCATAAAAATCTTCCAAACTACATACAAAAACCTCCACTTATAAATTCATCAACTTCATTTATTACTGTGGGAACCTCCTTCATTATTCACGGGCATTATTCATCAGCGACTTTTACATGTCCACTGAACTAACGATTATACATCCATTGTTCCTCTTTAAAAATTCTTATATTCATCAATTGTATTAAGGACTGTTATTATTTAACCTTCGTGGGTTTCATTCATGAATCGATATGAAGAAAAAATTTGCCAATCACAAATAAATTTAATAGCAAATACGATTAGACACTCCTCCCTGGTCTATCAAAATTGAGATTAATATCATCAAAGTAACGCAGTATAAAAATACTATCTTCAATCAAAGTTCATCTAAACTGCATGAATAGTCGAATAGAATACAATTAGACTGTGGAATGCAAACATTATTGTTCCAATCTATAATTGAGAAAAACTCCTATCAAATGTTCATTACTATAGTGTATTCAATAAATCGTAATCAAAGTTCATATTTCATAAAATTGTCTAAAATGCAATGATAAATGTCTATGGTATATTGGCTTTCACGGCCGGTGAATTAAAACTCAGCAATTCTTCTAGGTTTGTGCCGTGTCTTGTGTGGGGTTTCGCCTAGGACACCAAGCTAGGCTCATCGGCGGGCTCTTGGTGTCCTGTGGGGGTCCGGGCGGGGACACCAAGAGCCCGCCGATGAGCCTAGCTTGGTGTCCTAGGCGAAACCCCACACAAGACACGGCACAAACCTAGAAGAATTGCTGAGTTTTAATTCACCGGCCGTGAAAGCCAATATACCATCTTTTTGGAAGCCTTCATAGGGAGGTTGAGGCTGCTTGAGCTTTTAGTTCTCGTAGTCAAGTGGTGCAGTTGCACCTTATATAAAGGGAGGTGGCGCGCAGTTCGTCACTCCTGTGGGGGTCCGGGCGGGGACACCAAGAGCCCGCCGATGAGCCTAGCTTGGTGTCCTAGGCGAAACCCCACACAAGACACGGCACAAACCTAGAAGAATTGCTGAGTTTTAATTCACCGGCCGTGAAAGCCAATATACCATCTTTTTGGAAGCCTTCATAGGGTGGTTGAGGCTGCTTGAGCTTTTAGTTCTCGTAGTCAAGTGGTGCAGTTGCACCTTATATAAAGGGAGGTGGCGCGCAGTTCGTCACTCCTGTGGGGGTCCGGGCGGGGACACCAAGAGCCCGCCGATGAGCCTAGCTTGGTGTCCTAGGCGAAACCCCACACAAGACACGGCGCAAACCTAGAAGAATTGCTGAGTTTTAATTCACCGGCCGTGAAAGCCAATATACCATCTTTTTGGAAGCCTTCATAGGGAGGTTGAGGCTGCTTGAGCTTTTAGTTCTCGTAGTCAAGTGGTGCAGTTGCACCTTATATAAAGGGAGGTGGCGCGCAGTTCGTCACTCCTGTGGGGGTCCGGGCGGGGACACCAAGAGCCCGCCGATGAGCCTAGCTTGGTGTCCTAGGCGAAACCCCACACAAGACACGGCACAAACCTAGAAGAATTGCTGAGTTTTAATTCACCGGCCGTGAAAGCCAATATACCATCTTTTTGGAAGCCTTCATAGGGAGGTTGAGGCTGCTTGAGCTTTTAGTTCTCGTAGTCAAGTGGTGCAGTTGCACCTTATATAAAGGGAGGTGGCGCGCAGTTCGTCACTCCTGTGGGGGTCCGGGCGGGGACACCAAGAGCCCGCCGATGAGCCTAGCTTGGTGTCCTAGGCGAAACCCCACACAAGACACGGCACAAACCTAGAAGAATTGCTGAGTTTTAATTCACCGGCCGTGAAAGCCAATATACCATCTTTTTGGAAGCCTTCATAGGGAGGTTGAGGCTGCTTGAGCTTTTAGTTCTCGTAGTCAAGTGGTGCAGTTGCACCTTATATAAAGGGAGGTGGCGCGCAGTTCGTCACTCCTGTGGGGGTCCGGGCGGGGACACCAAGAGCCCGCCGATGAGCCTAGCTTGGTGTCCTAGGCGAAACCCCACACAAGACACGGCACAAACCTAGAAGAATTGCTGAGTTTTAATTCACCGGCCGTGAAAGCCAATATACCATCTTTTTGGAAGCCTTCATAGGGTGGTTGAGGCTGCTTGAGCTTTTAGTTCTCGTAGTCAAGTGGTGCAGTTGCACCTTATATAAAGGGAGGTGGCGCGCAGTTCGTCACTCCTGTGGGGGTCCGGGCGGGGACACCAAGAGCCCGCCGATGAGCCTAGCTTGGTGTCCTAGGCGAAACCCCACACAAGACACGGCACAAACCTAGAAGAATTGCTGAGTTTTAATTCACCGGCCGTGAAAGCCAATATACCATCTTTTTGGAAGCCTTCATAGGGAGGTTGAGGCTGCTTGAGCTTTTAGTTCTCGTAGTCAAGTGGTGCAGTTGCACCTTATATAAAGGGAGGTGGCGCGCAGTTCGTCACTCCTGTGGGGGTCCGGGCGGGGACACCAAGAGCCCGCCGATGAGCCTAGCTTGGTGTCCTAGGCGAAACCCCACACAAGACACGGCACAAACCTAGAAGAATTGCTGAGTTTTAATTCACCGGCCGTGAAAGCCAATATACCATCTTTTTGGAAGCCTTCATAGGGAGGTTGAGGCTGCTTGAGCTTTTAGTTCTCGTAGTCAAGTGGTGCAGTTGCACCTTATATAAAGGGAGGTGGAGCGCAGTTCGTCACTCCTGTGGGGGTCCGGGCGGGGACACCAAGAGCCCGCCGATGAGCCTAGCTTGGTGTCCTAGGCGAAACCCCACACAAGACACGGCACAAACCTAGAAGAATTGCTGAGTTTTAATTCACCGGCCGTGAAAGCCAATATACCATCTTTTTGGAAGCCTTCATAGGGAGGTTGAGGCTGCTTGAGCTTTTAGTTCTCGTAGTCAAGTGGTGCAGTTGCACCTTATATAAAGGGAGGTGGCGCGCAGTTCGTCACTCCTGTGGGGGTCCGGGCGGGGACACCAAGAGCCCGCCGATGAGCCTAGCTTGGTGTCCTAGGCGAAACCCCACACAAGACACGGCACAAACCTAGAAGAATTGCTGAGTTTTAATAAATGTCTATGTTGCAATCATGTTCATAAGACGACTAGTATTTCAAAGATCGTCGATATCGTAATAGATTTTAACGCTCTAAAATCATGTAATCATTCTTCTTTCTTGAGGATGACAGAAAACTGGTCAAAGTAATTTACTGAATAGAATTACTTTAATAAAATGACACGCTGTCTGAATTCAAATCTGCCATAGAAAATCGTTAACTTTACAGTCAAATCGTGACTACAAAAATATGCAAATTACTGAAAGAATTTAATATCAGTCTCAACTGATCCAAAATTATTTAAGTATGCCAATGACATAACAATGTCTCACCAAATCGTAGAAAAAGGCATAAATCATCGAAGTGTACTGAGTACAGAAATGTTAATCAAGAAAATGGGGCAAAATATAGGACATAAAATATGGGAAAAATTGTTGCTCAGATATCGCTACAAGACTCAAATAATACAAGAAACGTTCACGACTACCTTATCTGTTGATTGAAGTTCTAGAGGAAAGTTTTCAAAGAAAACTGCTGTTGGTTCCATTTCACCAGCGTGAAGATGTGCTCCGACCTCGAACCTGGAATCAGCGTCCTCGGAGAATCGAACTGCTTCCTCCTCCGAAAATTGCACTGCTCCATGTATACGAAAGACATCCTTCTGGCAAAACTCTTCTTTGTGAGCCGGGTCCACCCTGGCCTCTTTTGAAAGTTCCCTGAAGTTCCGGTCGTAATTCTTCATGAAGTTTATTGTAGTTATTTCCGCAGAAATATTCATAATCGTGGAGTATGAAAATATTTCCACTGTCATCTGGTATAATTCAGCGATGGATTCACGATGCATGAGTGTAGTTGGATGTTCACTACATGCTCGCTTTTGTAGAATGACGATTAACGAAGTTCCATGCTGTTATTTCACTCAATCGATATATGTCCCAATTGCATTAAAGCCTTAGCCTTCCATCTCAACTTCAGTTATAATCATTGAAAGCACTGCAAGATTATAATGTTCCATAGTAGACTGTATCGTTGTATTACCAAACGTATTCTCCAATATCACTGTTGCAATCCACGTGTCAGCCGTAGTGTATAATGTGGAATTTTAAAAGTGTTTCTCATGTGGCGAGAAAATCACTTTTGTTGGCAGCCTTAAAGTGCCAATATCTTTCGAAGTATAACTGTGAAATTGTTCAAATCTTCTACACTCCTCAATGTTGTACTGCCCAATTGAATTATAATAAAGGCTGAAGTTAACTCTTGATATCTTATCTGGTGGAAACGTTAATGTGAGCGTTTCAACTTCACCTAGTTTCGAGCAGCGTAAAATGGAACTGCTCCGTGTTCGTTCGATGCGCCGGGCTTTAACCACACGCTAAAGACAAGTTGCTTCACTTATTCACTCGAAAATAACTATGACATCTGAAATATATATGCGGTATCAGCGGTATGATCCGTATGAGTGCTGAGAGCTCCTCTCTTCTGTGCACGACCTTTTATCAACTTCTTAAGGGGCGTATCCATCCCTTCCATAGCCTGTTGCTGCGTCATTGCTAGAAGTTTTAACTTTGGCTATACTTGACGGATTTTCAAATTTCAAAAACTCAAAATTAATTTCTTCAAAATTCCAAATCAATGCCATAACTGAAAATAGTTTTCCACAATTCTGCATGCCAAAAGTAATCAAATATCGTAGTTTCAGCAATCTCCGTCTTCCTTCCAAACTATCGTTCATTGGTTCGAGTCTCTCCTCCAATAGCGTAACTTCTTCCTTAGCACAATACCTTGTTTCCTGCGACTGCGTCGTAAATCTCCGATCTTTCTCGAACAAAATCACGACGTCACCAAGAATCTCAGCTCAACCAGCCTACTTGCATGAAGTCTACGTCATCCGTGCCTACGTCATGAATATCCACGTCACAACTATGACATCCATAACTTTACTCACATATGCCAATACAGCCATCGTGGTCTCAATATAATTCAATTTACGGGGGCAGTACCTACTGTAAGGCCACGGCCGCCTCCTTCCCTCTTCCTAGCCTTTCCATCCCATCAATCATGAGGCCCCTGTTCGCTTTGCAGGTGAGGCCGCCTGGGCGAAGTGCTGATCACATCTCCCCAGTTGTATCCATCCCGACCAGATGTTCCAAGCTCCAGGACACTGCCCATAGCGGCGATAGTGGTGAGTTCCCTCGCTGAGTCCGTGGGAACCACCAACCTAGAGGGTAAATTGACTAAATAAATAAAAAATCTAATTATCACGAATAGAGTCGCCTCCGTTGCGTAGTAGTCAGCGTGATTAGCTGCCACCGCGGACGTCCTGGGTTCGATTCCCGGCTCTGCCACGAAATTTGAAACGAGGTATGAGGACTGGGACGGGGTCTACTCAGCCTCGGGTGGTCCAAATGAGTAGAGGTGGTTCGATTCCCACCTCAGCCATCCTCAAAGTGGTTTTCCGTGGTTTCCCACTTCGCCTTCAGGCAAATACCGGGATGTTACCTACCGTACGGCCGCCTCCTTCCCTCTTCCTTGCCTATCCCTCCCTTCCCATCCCTCAAGAGAACCCTGTTCGATTTGCAGGTGAGGCCGCCTGATTCCACCTCCCCAGTTGTATCGCTCAGACAAGTTGTTCCAAGCTCCAGGATACTGCCCGTAGAGGCGGTAATGATGGGATCCCTCGCTAAGTTCGGAGGGTATAATCGACTAAAAAATAATAATTATAACGAATAGTATCCATCCATGGTTTTGAACAGTATTTAGGGAAACTAAACATTTAAATGAGACAAGAAAATTGCTTTCCCTATCGTCTTCGTAGATAATGTGAACAAAACCAAGTTGAAATCTTGCTGTACGAGGTAGGGAGGGTATAATAAAATAGTTTAAAAGAATTTTAAAATTCTGCCGTTGGATAGTCTTGAACCCGGGATCTTCGAAAGAGCGAGCGAGCGCAATAACACTTGCACACATTTCCAACACACTCTCGAGGTTTTTGTTGCGCTTCTTATTAACGCGTATGGTAAAATATTCAATTATTACAGTTAGATCCTAAATATTGATTGGAATGCATTCATTCAGTACCTGGCATGTTTTCTAATTTACTTAAAGCAAGTTTCGCGACCGCTTTGCGTAAATCAGGCGAAATAACTGCAAATAATGCCCTCAAATGACAGCCCTTCGGTTTTATTTCATATAACTTGGCGTACAAAACGCTAGCGTGTGATACACTTCGGTCATACAAGCAGGTGTACTGACGAAGAGAACAGAATCATACAGGATTTTGTACCAGCGATCACAGCAGCTTCCTTGCCAGCGAGTGACGTGTGATACGGGCCTTAAGATATGCTAAGACTTTTTGTTAAAATTTAATAACAAAACAAGATGTTCGGTAAAGAACGTATAGCCTACTTTCTCCTAAATGCATGGGTATTGTTGTAGCTCTTTGTCTTTTTCAAGGATTATAATTGAATGTTGGTTGCAGTAGCTTCTTGAAATACAACGGGCTACACGGATATTATTATTTGCTAGTGCCATCTCTGCAAAAAATACCATTCAATTCAGTTTCACCGTGTTTGAATTGATATGGGGAATCGATTTGCACACATACATGGTCATTATCTGCAAACTATTGGGCTGATGTCCTTGTAGTTCAGTCAAAAGATGCTTCCCACAAAAAGGTATGTTGTTGCAAAATTTGGTAGAGATCGGATGATTAGGTTATTCGTAATTTGATTTAAGATTTGAACATTTGGGTGGCCGCCATTAAGTTCCCGTCAAGATGGCGGCAATATAAAACATGACACTGAGGTGCCCTTTGCTAGTTCTACATCTGTACCAAATATCGTTCAATTCGGTTTCACCGTGTTTGAATTGATAGGGGGGGGGGGGGGGTGCAGACATTCAGAGTACACACACTCACACAGCCAGACACACAATTTTTGGCCCTGTGTAGATCTCATAAGTCTACTTTCATTTTTTTTGCAAAAATCGAAAGTATGCTAATAATACCATGGGAATTTTTAAGGAATACGTATACTTCGATGCAAGCACTGGCGATCAGAATATCCTTCGATATGTTGTTGTTTTGTTTCATTGAGGGGCTAGAATATCGCGGTCATTTAGCCCCGTTTACTTGGATGTGTGTGTAGAATTTGTCTGATAACCCGAGTTATTGCGGGCTTGTAATGATGTGTGTATTTGCAATTAAGGATAGGGAAGGAGGCGGCTGTGGCCTTAAGATAGAATCCGTCCCGGAATTTGGCCGGAGTAGAAGTGGGAAACCGCGGAAACCATTTCCTGGGTGGCTGAAGGGGGAATCGAACCCACTTCTTCTCATATTTGCTTCACGAGGCTACGTGTACCCAATTTCAGCCCTCAGACAAGTATTACATTTCTTGGCAGGCTGGGAATCGAACCCGGACCTCCGGAGCAACACTTCGATATATTATGTTAATATTCATGCCAGTTTTTTAATTTTCTGTCATTACAGGTCACGTGGCATAACGTACCAATTCGATCGTATTCTCTTTATAAATCATCAACATGCAACGTACTCTTCACAAAAATGCGTCGTAAGGCAATAAATGTGGCAATGTAATTACATTCCGACTAAAATGGAATGTGGGCTTTCGTTCAAAAAAGTATGCTTGTTACTGGATTCGAAGCAGCTTTCTACCCGCTCGCGCCCACCACTTATGGTCAGGCTTTAACCCTCTCAGCCACAAACACATGGCACATACGGCACGCTAAACGTGCTTTAGTAACTGTAGCCGTCCCATCTCAAACGTTTAAGTCCATCTCAAAGTCTTCAATCACGGTTTATGGTGTTGATTCAACTTTCTACTATTACAGATCACGTGGCGTAAGCTATTAATTCGATCCTATTACGTGTATGTGTGTTATTTCAAGGAGCAGTAAGTCATATGTTAGTAGAATGGGTCATAGTATTTGGCGGGGAAAAGTTTAAGGTCGGTTTTTCTTTGCTAGACCCATGACCCAATTACATTGCTGTCACACAGTCAGAGCGCAGAGCAATATCGACCATCCGGAGAAATGCGATGTTAGTTGGGTTTCATAAAACTAAATAATAAGGGGCGGGTGGACCACACTGTATATCAGGTGCGTTCAAAAAGTAATGAGCCGGAGGCTGGAATGCGCAAACCGGTGACTACATCGGCAAATCGTGGCGTGTGTAACGAGGTATGGTTCCGACCAGAGCGTGGAAGGTCACAGCCCCGTCGGTAGAGGGTACGCGTGCACGTCACGTGACGATACAAAGCGAGCAGCAGCATGCATCAATCGTCCAACGCTGCCAGTCACATTGCAAACAGTGACATGGAGGCGCCAACCGAAAAGCAAAGAGGTGTTGTTCGGTTTCTGACAGCGGAAGGAGTAGGGGGAACGGACATTCATCACAGAATGTCACAAGTGTACGGTGAACACTGCATGTCACTTGAATGGGTCAAGGCGTGGCACAAGCGCTTCAGGGAAGGACGGGTGTCGTTATCCGATGATGCCCGGTCTGGTGCACCCCCCCCCCCCCCCCCCCCCTGCATTACCGATGACAAACGTCCAGCTGGTTGATGTACTCATTACCCAGGACCGCCGAGTGACAGTGAACGCCATAGCCGCCGTGGTCGCTCCACGACAATGTACGATCTCATACGGCCAACACAGTCGCGGCATTCCTGCAGAAATTCAAATGGGAGGTTCTCGGCCACCTTCCATACAGTCCAGATCTCTCTCCCTGTGATTACGCCACGTTTGGTCCCCTAAAAAGGTCTCTGCGGGGCCAACGATTCACCTCGGACGCCGACGTCCAGCTGTACGTGCGGAACTGGTTCACATTGCAGCCCAGGGAAATTTATGAGACAGCCATTCACCGCCTCGTGCCACAGTGGGACAAGTGCCTCAACAGCCAGGGCCATTACTTCTAACATACAGGTACTGGTTTCTGTAATTATGCCTCCGGCTCGTTACTCTTTGAACGCACCTTATATAAGATTAATTAAAATTGTTGGGCCGAAACATATAGCCTACTAGTTTGAATATAATTTGTACTGATTGGCGGAACATTTTGATTTATTCTTGATGTAAATCAATAACTGTGAAATAAATGCTATTGGATGTGCGCAACTACGATGCGCGACAATATTTGAACCTGACAAAGTGTTCTCGGACTGATTTGTTTAAACTATTGCTCTTGTGAAATTTCAACTTCGTATATTTTTTAATTATGTATTTTGCGGAACGGGAAGTTCACAGGTGAAATGAAGAAACGCCAAGTTACACTTCCAGGGAAACTCCAAACACAACCACTCTTCTCTGAAGTTTTAACTCAACACAACTCGATAGTTTGCTGCTGGCTGTATCTGGGGTAATATGTTCGCCCGTGAGCTAGGCTGTAACTGGTATGATAGACTCTCCCCATAGCCAGTTCGTAACTGTCGCCTCAGTATTTGAACGCAGATTGTTGGAAGAAATGAAAACGTAAAGACACTTATGATGTATTGAAGATAGAGATATGCTCTCGGGGACTATTTTGTAGAACGTTTCATGCTGAACAATTCTTACACCCATAATATATAGATATTTTAATGGTTTTCCCAGAGTAAGCTTAAAAAGCGCACGGACGCCATGTTTAATTTTTCACTTTTTCCCTGAAATCGTTACTGCTCTGCTTCCTTTGATCATAAATAAATCATTTTCCACAGAAATCTTCTCCGAGGTAGCCTTTACAGATTGGTGAAAATCGCATCAAAATTCATCCAGACGTTCACCCGTGACATCCAAAAAACGACAGTAGTTAAGAGAGATAAAACGTTACCCCACACAAGAGTACCCCACACAAGAAGTGGCATAAACCCAGACAAATTGTTGAGTTTTAATTCACTGGCCGTGGAGTCAATATACCATCTTTTAAGAAATTAAACTATTCTTCTAAGTAGAGACCATCAGATTCTATGGTCTTGAGCCATCTTTCAGCGAGGTTACCACTGTTGCCTAATCTTGAAATGGGAAAGAACTAAACCCTACACTTCAAAACACCAGAGAAGCACCAGCTGGACTTTTTGATTCAAAACACTAGAAAAACACCAAAAATTATAAATATAGCCTATAAAAGGCTTTTTACTTACATTTCTTTCATTAAAAATCATCTTCTTCACTTGCGAAGCCTGCTACCGATATTATATCTTAAGAGCAGGAAGGTGTATTATTGCTGTAGCTCTGCATACTTCCAATTGTGGCCACATCCTTCGGAATGTCGTAGTCGTGATAGCATTTTCCCTCTGTTATTAGTCCAAATCGCACACACAGAATGGAATGCAATTTTTGAACTTTCATTCGATTTCTTTGCTCTCTGTTTTCACCAATTAAACTTGGCTAAACACTCTCCCTACAACTGCATTACAGTGAGGGAGCGAAGGTACATAAACTGCCTTCGCATGTAACTGGGAAATCCTCTGGGAGCTTGGAAGAAAATAGATGATATGTGGATTCTTTGTATAAGTGCACTTGCACTGAACCATGCATGTTGCGCTTACTTAGCACTTACGCACGAGAATGTGAATTTCCGGGACTTCCCCTGCTGGAATGTTGACTTTGACACGTGTAAGGCTGAACATTGCCTATCTTAATTGATTAACTATTTTGTCATAGGAGACAATTTCATGGGAAAATCCGTTAAGCACCAGATTTGGCTCTGGTTTTATTGAAATAAAACCAGTATTTTGCTATGGCGCTATTAGAACATTTCTGGCACCAGACGAACTTCAGAAACACCAGATCTGGTGCTAAAAACACCAAACTGGCAACACTGGAGGTTACTTATCTGCGACGGTACTAGCCTCTGGGCTTTGATGCGAAGAATTCGGCGAAACCCACTTCCACAGCTTCAATGTTTTCGAAATTTCTTCCACACAAGAAATGGGCTATGGATCGAAAAAGATGGTAATCTGAAGGTGCAAAATCAGGGCTCTATGCAAGATGGATATGGTATCAGTTAGAGACACCGGGGTGCCGGAATATTGCCCCGAAAGGAATCTTTAACATGCCAGTAAATCTACTGACACGGCTCCCTCGCATTTGCGCATCCTCAAATGCCAAGTGTCTGCGCCAGGATTCGATCCAGCAACCTTGGTCCCAGCAGGCGAGAACGTTACCGCTGAGTAACGCAGCCCTAGGACTCTGATAGCCTAATACCGTCGGGGTAGGAAGAGTACAAGAGTTGATTAAGGGAGGTCGACGGGAAAGATGACAGAGAGGAGCTAAGCACAAGTAAGTGGAAGCAATGATGGACTCAGCTGGGGCCACGTGGTCAAGTTGTGAACCCCTCAGAGGGGGTAGGGGGACAGTCAAGGGATGTGGTATGAGGGAGTGACAGTTTGAAACGATGAATTTTGGATTAAAAGGGTATTCCAACACTGAAACGTCTAATGGTGATCATGAAGGTTTAAATAACCAAGTTGTAGTCACCATACAAATAAAAGATAACGGCAGTGAAGGTAGTTGTGTGACGGTATGCGCTTCGTGCAGACAGCGAGGTTGTTGGCCAGCTGACGGCCTCAATTGACCCACAATGAGCACACAGCCTAGCCTGGGATTCCCTCTCAATTACCACATTCACAGCCTCTCTGCCGTGCCGCACGTCTAGTTTCTCATGTTCATGCTGGCGAAGAGAAGAATCATCCTCATACGAAGGGCGTAGGCCTACTATATTGTTCTACAATTTATTTATTTTCTACCCAAATGAAGTACATTACACATCAGATGTTACGTCCAACTTCTCAACATATTTATTTATTTATGTATTTATTTATTTATTTATTTATTTATTTATTTATCGTATGGCTTTTAGTGCCGGGAGTGTCCGAGGACATGTTCGGCTCGCCAGAGGCTATAGCTGCTTCAAGCGGACATCCATAGGGTGAGCTACAAGTTCAACATAAACTCCTTGTAACTTTATGCAGGCGGCTACAGTGGCGTAGTTGGTAGCATGCTGAGCTTCTATGCCCAAGGTCGCGGGTTCTAACCCAGCCGAAGTCGTCGGATTTTTTTAAGAGCGTTAAAAATCCCTCAGTATGCCTTCCTTCGGAGAGGAAGTAAAGCCGGCGGTCCCATGTCATAGATTTATGGCATGATTAAGAACCTTTCATTAATTACACCGGTGTGAAGCTAAATTAGATGTTATCTTTGACTAACGCTCTTAGGTTCCAACGTTCGTCACCAGGAGCCGACTGCGGTGGCATCTAGTATCAAATCTCGGAACTAGTTGGCGTTGACGGTGGCGTTTGGTAGCAACAGTTGGAACTACTTGAAAATCTAATGAGTGCAGTCCTTACTTGAATTAAAAACAGATAACACACAGTAATACAGCCATCACAATTAATACCGGCTATCAGACAGGTTCTACACACACGCAAAGTACACGGGGCTACATGATCGCGTTGTCGCAGCCCCTGAACTAGGGAACCAACCAACGAACTTTATGCACATTTGTCATCGATGTGTCAGTCTCTCCAGACACGATCCAGGCGACTTCATTGCTAGGCTTGTGACTGATGGTGAGACATGGCCGCATTACCAAGAGCCACAAAAGAAACAACAATCGATGCATAAGGGCAGTCCATCGCCAAAGAATTGTCAAACAGTGCCATCTGTTGGCAAGCGAATGGCGACAGTGTTCTGGGACACAAAGGGCATCATCCTCATTGACTGACTGGATTTGGGGGGCACGATTAACAGTGCAGCATATGTGGCAACCCTAAAGCGCTTACGTCGTGCCATTCAAACTAAACGGCCAGGAAAATGGGCTAAAGGTGTGCTTCTACAACATGGCAATGCCCGCCCCCACACTAGCCGAGAGACCATCGCTGCCATTGCTCAAATGGGATTCACGGTGCTCCCATATCCACCATACTCTCCTGACTTAGCAGCAAGTGATTATTACCTGTTCGGGAACATGGAGAAACCTCTGCGTGGTTGCTGTCAAGGCATAGGTACGCAGCACTCCGAAAGAATGGTTTCAGGAAGGTCTGGACAGACTGACACATCGATGGCAAAAGTGCATAAATTTACAAAGGGATTGTGTTAAGAAGGTGGACGTAACAACTGATGTGTAATGTACTTCATTTGAGTAGAAAAATAGAAAGTGTTAAAAATATAGAACTCGTACATTAAAATTTCCGTAAAAGTATTTCTCTGGATGCAGCGGTGGCCTTTGAGAGGAGGCAAGTAAGGCCTAGCCTCCTTCACTTTCCTGTATAAATGTATTATTTTTATTATTTTCGTTTATTTATTTATATATTTATTTATCGTATGGCTTTTAGTGCCGGGAGTGTCCGAGTACATGTTCGGCTCGCCAGAGGCTGTAGCTGCTTCTAGCGAACACCCATAGGATGAGCTACACGTTGTGTTCAATTTCAAGTAGTTCCAACTTTCACCACTGCTGTGCCCAAGACTGCGGGTTCAAACCCGGCCGAAGTCGTCGGATTTTTTAAGAGCGTTAAAAACCCTTTAGTATGCCTTCCTTCGGAGGGTAAGTAAAGCCGGCGGTCCCATGTCATAGATTTATGGCATGTAAAAGATCCTTCCACAAACTGAACTTGTGTGAAGCTAAATTGTTATGTTATATTTCGTCAGAACGCTCAATCAAAGTTCCAACGTTCACCACTAGGTATCATTGATATCTGGTAGCGAAAGTTGGTACTACTTGAAATTGAACGGAACTTGTAGCTCACCCTAAGGGTGTCCGCTGGAAGCAGCTACAGACTCAGGTGAGCCGAACATGTCCTCGGACACTCCCGGCACTAAAAGCCATACGATAAATAAATAACCACGGAGAGTAAAAAGATGACTGTGGCCGCTGGAGCTGCCCGAGCGACTCTACCTGTCAACCAAGCAGGCTGAGAGCGTGACACAACTAAACAAAGAATAGTTCCCACTTTTGCCGCCGGCAGTCGTATCTTGAAAGGGTAATAACAAAACATTTCCAAAATGACATTAGCACTCGGATACTAACAGAATGACATCTGACAAGAGGTGTATTTTTTGAAAGTGAAGAGTTAGTTAGTTATTGTTGTTTTAAGGGGCGAAACTACGAGGTCATCTTTACCAAAAGGGATGATGGATAGTGCCACGTCTTTGGCTAACTAAACAGCTCACCATTTCTCATTCAGTCAGTGTTAAGCTAGGGTAACGCTAACAATTTTACACCAGTCAAAAGGAATACTTTCAAAAACAATCGAATCATTTGCCATCAATCTGAAGATTGGTTTTATTCAAAATTAAAGACTTCATATTTTCATTATTTGGCTCTAGAGGGAGGATTGATCGCCCTGATCACCACTGCCCGTCTCGATCTCGAAACTCGATATATCGCAAGCCCTAGTTTTAACTCAAAACCAGAAACAATAATCCGCTGATACTTTAACGTAAAAAAAGATCTCGAAAAAGTGGGTCTACGACCAGAACGTGGGGACACACGTGGGCACTCTTCTCCCTGAGAAATTGAAAAATTACTGCTGTAATCAAGAAATTCCGATTAATTACAGAAACGTATTTTCCCATGCAGTTGTGGGAATTCTGGCAGTCAAATGACTACAATAGTAGCACAATGAATGAGCTCATTGCGTGCAGACTTCTGACCTGACATAACTGAGCAGCGATGCGTGTCAAGGACAATGGAGCAGCTGAGAAGCGATCTCGAGACCTTCCGGAAAGTCACTCACCTCATAACTACTTGTATAACCCTAGAATACTAACATTATTCATTGATGCTTAACTCTGATAATACGTTAAATTTACGTACATTACGAAATTTGTGCTAAGGCACCATATTAGTTAAATGGTTGAAATTAACATCCCTCCCTATATTATTCTGCTAAGGTCCCATTCCAGTTTCGTACCGAAAATAAGGTCCCATTAACACCAACCTACACATATGGGGTACCTACATGTTCAGCATAACCCAATGCGTAAGCGAAACGCACTCACTTACTCTTTAAATGCCTCACAATTAAGTAAATACCTTAAAACATGTATATTTACAATGAAATAATGAAAGAATGCAACACGGTAACCATGGTAACAGAATCTCAAAGGTCCATCTATTTCTGTAAGACGCAATGCAATTCCAATTATTATATTACTGGGAAAGTTTCCAGACGGTTATAAGGTTATCACTGAACCAAATTAAGCTGAAAAATATATCAATACTTACAGTATAATGCGCTTAAGGGGGTCAAGGGGCACTCTTGAATTTTTTCATGCAAATTTCACGTGTGGGTGTGGTACGAAAGGTATTTTTCACCCGACTATAAAGGGTCTCCGAAAACCACATTTAAAGGCCCTTAAATTAACAGTGTCTGTGATATTCCCAGAAAACTAACTTCGCTCTGATATACCTATGAAGGAATGACAAACCTCTAACCACTGCACCAGTAGCTGAATTGATAAAGTCTGATTATTCATACCAAGGATAAATCAGTCATAGCATTCATGATTGAGATTTTGCTAAGTGTACTCTTTACAACTAGAATATTCGCGGGCGAAGCCGCGACGGGTAATGCTAGTACAGTATATTTCATTTGTATCACTATTTATATAAACTGAATGCTTTGTGGTCTTTGAAGTTTAATACGTTAAGTTCCATCTTAAATAAAACAAATACCGGAGTCGTTTACTTTGACGTAAATCTCTCTCTGTGGTAACAGCCGTAAGGCTGGTTGGCAGCAGTTCGCCATTCTTCCCGTCTCTCAGTCTTCCTCTCTAGTTCACAGTATGACGTAAATTGTAGTACGTAATCTCTCCAGCCTCTTATACTGTCTCTGGTTTTTGTGAGGTTATTTTTATAATCCCTCTGAAGTGATGTGACATAATCTACATCAAATTCCCCACCTCTTTGTTATTGCCATGGAGAAACCAATATGTTGTTAAATACAAGGATAGTTTCCAGGCAATTCTTTGCCCCATGATTATCCCTCTAGAATTGATTGGCATTAATAACTAAAGCATTGACATCACCACCATAGACCAGTAGAAGCACTGCTGGAAGATGGTAGGGTGGGGACAGATATAGAGGGAATTCTGAGCAGTTAAATTATACATACACGTAAATTTTACGTATGTTAGTATCAAGAAAATTATCCTCATTTATTTTTTAGTCATTGATAAAAAAAGCATTAGCAAGAGAAACTGATGGATTCCTGTGGTGTTGTTTTGGTAATAGTTGCCTATTAGCCTATTTTCGATTTTTGCAAAAAATGAAAGTAGACTTATGAGATCTACACCGGGCCAAAAATTGTGTGTCTGTCTGTGTGTAAGTGAGTGTGTGACTCGGAATGTCCCCCCCCCCTATCAATTCGAACACGGTAAAACCGAATCGAACCAAATTTGGTACAGAGGTAGCACTAGCAAAGGACACCTCAGTGTCATGTTTTATATCGCCGCCATCTTGACGAAAACGTAATGGCGGCCACCCAAATGTTAAAAGCTTAAATCAAATTATGACCAACCTAATCATCTGATCTCTACCAAATTTTACAACATCATACCTTTATGAATGAAGAATTTGTTGACCAAATTACAAGATCATCAGCCCAATCCTTTGCGGATGGCGGCCACATATGTGTGCAAATCGATTCCCCCTATATATTCAAACACGGATAAACCGAAATTGACAAAATTTGGTACAGAGGTAGCACTAGCAAAGGGCTCCTCAGTGTCATGTTTTATATAGCCGCCATCTTGATGAAAACGTAATGGCGGCCACCCTAATGTTAAAAGCTTAAATCCAATTACGACCAACGATATTATCAGATTTCTACCAAATTTTGCAACAACATACGTTTTTGTGTGAAGCATCTTTTGACTGAACTACAAGGTCATCAGGCTAATAGTTTGTAGATAGCGGCCATGTATGTGGGCAAATTGATTCCCCATATCAATTCCAACACGGTGAAACCGAATCGTTTTTTTTTTCTTTTTACAGCGGTAGCACTACTTTATGACTTTTAAAGTAGCACTAGCAAAGGGCACCTCATATTCATGTTTAATATCCGTATAGCACGTTGTATTTCAACAAGTTACTACAACCAACATTCAATTATACTCCTTGAAAAGGACAAAGAGTTATAACAATACCCATGCATTTAGGAGAAAGTAGGCTCTATGTTCTTTACTGAACATCTTGTTGTTTATTTTAGAGGCTACGACATCGTGGTCATACAGCCTCATGTATTTGTGGGTGTGTGTATGTAATTTGTGTGATAATCTGCGTTATTGTGATGGCTGTATGATTGTGTATATTAGTATATTGGGGATAGAATTGGGAAGGAGGCAGCCGTGGCATTAAGTTAGGAACCATCCCAGCACTTGCCTGGAGTAGAAGTGTGGGTAACCACGGAAAACCACTTCCAAAATGGTTGAAGTGGGAATCGAACCCACCTCTTTTCAGTTTTGCCTCATGAGGCAGAGTGTACCCCGTTTCAGCCCTCACACCAGAATTAAAATATCTTGGCAGAGCCGGGAATCGAACCCGGACCTCCGGGGCTACAGCCAAGAACGCTAGCTATCTTGGAAATGAATTTTTGTGATTTCCCACATTTACTCCAGACAAATGCCAGGATGGTCCCTAGCTTAAGGCCACGGGCGTATTTTTCCAAATCCTCACGTAAATTACAAATACACACTATACTACAGACTCCACAATAACACAGGTTATCCTTGTAAACCAATTATAGCAAAAATGTGCAATTGTGCAGCTCTTGACACGTGTCATATGAGTAGTCTGTCTCCTAGCTCGGAGAAGGGATTTATTTATTTTATTTGCGAATTGACCACTTAGGATCACGCTAAAATTTCACTATTTCTCCTTTGTAAGTAATTTCCTCTGCCTCCGTTAGGCCTACTCCTTGGCTCCTCAGTTTAGGGGCTGCGGGAACACGGTCATGTAGTCCCGTGTACTCTGGGTGTGTGTAGAATCTGTCTGATAACTGGTGTTAATTGTGATGGCTGTATTAGTGTGTGTTATCTGTAATTCAGGTAAGGACAGCAGATGATCTATTTCAAGAAGATACTACTTTTACTACTAAATGCTACCGTCAACGACACCTAGATGTGAACCTGGCTACTAGATGCCATCGCAACTGGCACCTGTCTGTGAACGTTGGCACTAATAGAGCGTTAATCATACATAACCTACACATTTAGCTTCACACGATTGTAGTTAGTGGAAGGTTCTTTTATATGCCATAAATCTATGACATGGGCCCAGTGGCTTTACATACCCTCCGAAGGAAGGCATACTGTACTGAGGGATTGTTAACGCTCTTAAAAAATCTGACGACTTCGGCCGGGTTTGAACTCGCGATTTTGGGGCATAGAAGCTCAGCATGCTACCAACTACGCCACCGAAACCGCTCCAGCCCTCCTCCATACGTTCGCTGTGCTGCTGCCGTTGGTTTTCCGTCCAAGCTCTTCTGGTCTTTGTAGCATTTATCTCGTCTTGAAACCCTTCCAGATCGCGTATAGCCTACTGTTTCGAAACGTATCCCATTCTAACATTTGGGCCTCCGGGATGTTAGATCTTTCAAAGTCCTTCCAAGTTTCTTTAATCCATGATGTAGTGGTTTTCTTGTTCCAGAAGTAGTCAAATAACTGTTTGGTTAATTTGGATACAGTATGTCCATTCTGTACAGGTGTCTAAGACATACAGTGAAACCTCTATTAAGAGACCAATGACGGTTCCATGGAAAACTGGTCTTTTAGAGGGGTGGTCTCTTAATTGGGGTAGGCATTAAAAATAATTTTATACTGAATTATTAATAAAGTACAGTTGGAACACTTACTTGATTACAATTTATCTGCATTGGTTCACATTTAGTACAAATTAATGACAATTAGTTATTTTCTGAGCTCCGTCGTTTAAAAAAGTCACGAATTGATCTCTGTTTGATTAGCACATAATTTTTTTAACAATCTCACATTCTAGAATATCTCTGAGTGAGTTCGAAAGTCCATTAATTTGTTCTGGGTTCGAACAATCTTCTTGTATTTTTATACGTTACATAACACTTTTTCTAATGACATTGTATGCTGATGCAGTTCTGTGCCTACAGAACCATTGCTTACATCATCACCCTCATCACCATCTCCAATGGGAAGGCAGACAAGAAGTGGTCTTTTGAAAGGGGTCAGACTAAGAAAATGGCTGGTCTTTGGTCGGGGAGAGGGGTGGTCCTTAAATAGTGGTAACAAATACATTGACCTTATGAGGTTTTAAATCGGTTCCAAGAAAAATCGGTCTTTAAGAGGGGTGGTCTTTTAATAGAGGTGGTCTTTTAGAGAGGTTTCACTGTATTAGCCTCCATTTCCTCATGGTCTCAGGGATTTTTTTCTACATTTTTGAAGAGACTTTTTTGTTGCTCCCAAGTTTCCATCCGGCTTCAGTCTGGATTGGGCCCATGATTTTCCGTAGGATTCTCCTTTCCAGGACCTCCAACTTCTCTAGCTTGTAGCTCATCGAAAGGCATTCGTTGGCGTACAGGCATTCTGTATTTATTTATGTATGCTTCTTTGAACGATGTGTCAACACAGTCTGTATTCGTTGGAGGTATGTGTTTTCCTCTCTCGCAAACAAGTATGACTGTCGTTTCCAGCTTCATTGCCATCGATAAGATCGTGGCCCTTGTTGGAACTTCAGGCACACCGAATAACCTGGATAGTGGCAACTTGGCATTACCCCCACGTGCTAGCTTTGACACCTGTCAGCGTTCTTCTAGCAGCGAATATGGTAGTGGTATTAGTAGTCCATACAGCTTTTATACCCTTAACAAATCGAGACGTAAATCTTTGGGATGGTTGTTTGGCTCCTCAGTTTAAGGATTACGACAACGCCGTCATATAGTCTCGTGTACTTTAGGTGTGTGTAGAATTTGTCTGATAACCGGTGTTAATTGTGATGGCTGTATTACTGTGTGTTATCTGTAATTCAGGTAAGGACTGCAGACAATCAATTTCAATTTGCTACTAAATGCTTACCGTCAACAACACCAAGCTGTGAACATGGCTAATAGATGCCACTGCAACCGGCACCTTGCGGCGAACGTTGGAACTTTAACAGAGCGTTAATCAAAGCTAACCTACACATTTAGCTTCGCACAATTGTAGTTAGTGAAAGGTTCTTTTACATAATATAAATCCATGACATGGGCCTCTCCGAAGGAAGGCATTCTGAGGGATTTTTAACGCTCTTAAAAAATCCGACGAATTTGGCAGGGTTTGAACCCGCGATTTTGGGCATAGAAGCTCAGCATGCTACCAACTACGCCACCAAAGCCACATGTAACTCTTTACCGCACCATCCGAATCCGAGGTCAGGTTTCGCCACTGATTGATCGCCTTGTAGTTTCCGTGCAAAAATAACGAAACCACTGCCAAGATCATGGTCGGGAAATGCCCAGCCAATGAGCAAATATTGTTGCTAATCTTCCCACAGGAGAGTTTCTCCAGAGTTCAAACTCCTACCTTGCCCTCGGGAAAGGCCCAACAAGAAAGTGGGTAGAGAGTTAACAGAAGAAAGCGTGCGAACTCGTAAAGAAAGTGATGCGCAGTACAAGTAGCAAGCATGTAGGACAAGGCGTGGGGAATCCCCAGCTATGTCACAATCTACTTCATAATACAAACCTGTTCACATTGAAAACTTGCTGATTGGTGTAAAAAAAAAATCTTGATGTCCTTAGTCCAACTTACGGAAACACACATTTTCAGTCCTGTCACTTCCTTTTACTACGGAAATATGTAAATAAAACGGACGAATATTTCTTACTAGCACTAGTGCCCGGCTTCGCCCGGTGGATTTATTTGTTTTGTTGATGATAATGATCCATAGGGCTCGGATTTTTAGGTGCTAAAAATCGGGAAAATATGTATTCTTTATGTATTAAAAATGCCTGAAATATGTGACAAAAAGTAAAAATATTTAATTATAATTTAGTTTATTAATGTGAATATAAACAATGTGCAGTACTCACGAATGGAATTTATTCTATGACTCACTGACTGCTGAAGCATTACAATACACAACGAGATACATCTTCAGGTTGTCTATCACAAATGACCGACGATTATCGCGAAACACTTATTCTAAGGGCGCGACACTACGGCAATATTTTTCTTTCCCTTGAGGTGTTGTGTAACTTGAGATCGCTGTTTAGCCTTGGTTGCTTTTCAACATGGTTGGCAGAAGAAAAGTTATCATTAAATTCTGCAACAGACGATAACTTGTAGTTGTTTTTACTTTAGGCATCGTAGAACTGCCTTACACTTCACAGTACCAGAAATGAACTGCATGTGAGTGATACTGCTTCCATATAGCTAGGGGGAGGGGGAGGCCTAGCACATGGTGCAATATGGCTAAGGACAAAGAAATCACAGCGAGTGGCACGGGACGACAAGTTAAGAATAACACAGTTGCAAGCTGACATACGCTCTCCATGAAGATAAGATAGCTCACAGGTTCTTCCCCGTTGAAGTAACACAGAACAAAAATGCGATAAACTGAAAGATCTAGCTTATTGATTTTAAAAAATGTAAATATTATGTATTTTTATATGCTAATAAGTGAAGGGCAGGGATTTATGTAATTATAGAAAAAATGCTTAAAATATGTATTGTACCCAACTGTCATCATGTTGAACATGTGTTCGTATCCCAGCTAACTCACGGTCTTTCGAGGTATGGGGCGTTCCTGCCCACCATACGACCACATGCTCAGGATTTGAGTCTACCAGGTAACTACTCTACATGAAATACACAACATATTCCTAAAAATAAAATATTTACTGGCATAAAATCATGGCTATACAACAAATACAAATAAAGGACAAATTATATTTACTTCCCACAAATAAAAATAGGGTGATTTAGTGAGTCTCTTCTTCATTATTGCAATACTGCACTCGAATCTATTTCTAGCATCCTATCATTGATACTTTCAGACTTCTATGGGTCTCCATAGTGTTCATCATGTGACACAATTTTATATAACTGGATATCACAACATCAAAATCACATATCACATCTAAATGACATTAAATATTGAAACAATAAAACATTACTCCGTTTCTTATGGCATTTACTTTGATTAGCATAAATTCATTATTTTATGTCTTAATTAACAAATATTTGTTGTGTCGTGTGAATCATCTTCCTTCTTTCCATCAATATGAAACGCTTTAAAAAGTGGTACATCTCCCTTCCAAAATAAACATGGATAGAAATATTTATAGTTTCACCATACAACGATTTTCTGGGTCTTGTCGGAATTTTTATCGTTACAAATGTGTCATGTTCTTAGAAATCACATACCCGTCTGCATAAATTAGCGTGAACTGGCAAAAATGCATTCTAAATGGATGCCTTACACTTTATTTGGTTCAGTGTTCCTCTTCAGAGAATAACTGGGCCAAATATTATCCGATTTCTTTGATTCAACAATGTATGTGTGTTGCAACACATCTTTTAATTCAATTGGCATCATCATAACACTCATATCTTAATTGCATATTGAAATATCGAGATTCTTCAGTGTCCCACTATGACCATAATTTAAAGGACTGGCGGACCGATGTCCCCTCTTCCTAGCAGGCAATAAAAATTAGTTCCAGCCACGGCACAAGATGGCTGCTCGACTCAGTGGGCCAACCCACTTCTCTCATCTGCCGGCAAGGTCAGGTTTGTTTACAATGCAGTACAGCTGAGATACGCTAAGTGTGGTTCCTAAGTAATTGAGTCATTTAATTAATTAACACCTATAATTAGTGCATTGGGCTCAACTGGCTCCTTATTAACATTCATAGCTGGGGATGGATCCTGTGATAGTCTTGTCGTTCTAGGGTGAATACTAGTGGCTTTTGGACGCGCATCATAATGAGAACACAGGATTCTCACCAGCAGCTGTCACAATAAACATAATCAGGAAATCTGCGTTTCCTAAACGACGAATATGATCCTTACCTCTCAGGGTAGATCACTTATACACATGCTCACGGAGTCTCGACGGACGTCATTCGTGGCCATAATTCATGCAAGCGATGGATACAGACAGGCTCTGTCCAATTCGCTGCGAATAATAAAGTATGCTCAACAGCGATACCAACTCGTAGATTAGCCAACTTCTCACCTAACGCGCAAGCTATATTAGTTTGGTCCCCGCAATATATTTACGTAAATCACTGGATTCTACGATACTCTGCACGCTTACATGCGGCTCAAACAATACTTTACATAGATGACTCAATTATTAAGGCACCCGCGTTCTCTCTGTAATAACACTTAAGCCAAAGCTTTAAATAGCTCCTAATACCTATGTATAAATTTACTGGCTTACATTACTTTAATGGTCCTCAAATATAATCCTAAGGATTGACCATATCAAATATTCATTCAACATTTTACTGACACTGAAAAACTCTCTTATCTCGTTATATTCCACGTTACATTCTTACTGTTTACCAAAATACAGTATCTTTATATTAGACATGACACACTTTGAACATTATTTTAGGCCAAAAATGCCTATTACTTTACTGTTGCCGACCCCAGATTATTATTATTATTATTCATTTAGCGTTACCGTTACATCCATCACTATTTTCGGCCAGAATGGCCATATTCTATTCAAGACGAGTGGTGAAAACTCGTTCAATAAGTGACTGTGACATCTTAGTCTCAAAGTGATAAATCGTTATATGGTTATATGGTGAACTATTTAATTATAATAACATTGTAAATTGGTACTCACTTTTTAATTTTCGCTGGATAGTACCAGCTCCTCAGCTTCAGGCCTACCATGACGCTTGATTTAAGCCATCATGTTATATTTTTCACAACACTTAATTTCACACATTTCCCACATGATAAACATACTCTTATCAGTGGCCTCTTTCACTTTTACACAATGCATATTAATCACTATACACATGAACACTTTTAAATCACTATTACACAATTTATGTACACTTATTCACTACTTCACAGGTTGATTCTTAATTGGACTCCTCCTACGCCTGATCTCAGAGATGCGATGCAATTACGCCAACCGCTGGTCTCCGTGAAAGTTTAACAGCGTTTACGGACGTTCGATCCTCGTCACCTGCAATATCGTTCAGCTCACTGTCAAGATTAAGTGGCGATGCTTCCCAAGCTCCCATAATTGTAGTGATCCTGATGATAATGTCATATACAACTCTGACAATACCTCCTGGTATGTGTAATGTTCAAAAACATTATAAGTTACTTTTTCGCTGTAGCGAATTTATATTTGCGTCAGATAATAGACAAATATCTGTATTAATTTTACTTCGACGCACTTCATGATTATTTATGAAGCTGTATGACTTTCTTCTATTGTTTTTCAACGGCTGAGCGTCGATACTTTAACATTTCGCGCGCTTACTGGCAGCGTATTGGTTACGTGTATACTGGAGAACAGACTGAAGACAACTGGCTTGGCCTGCACTGCTCCCTCCTTATAAAGGTTTCTCGTAAAAACTAGTCCACCGGACATGTGGCTGCGACTCCTTCCTTGAAATAATACATTTTCAGCCGAACTGACATATACACCTTGTTTATTTAAGTGTGGAGGTTTCATAAACGTTCGCGTGCCGGCGATCGCTTCGGCCCATTAATTACAATTAATTGCCTTAGTCCAGCGCGTCAGGACGCCACCATGGTGATTCCCCCTTGGCTGGTCACCATATCACTCCTCTCGAGCGTAGGCTCGGTGGTAACGCGTTCGTTTAGAGATATAGGCTTTAATTTAGGTGTAAAATCATTCCTAAATTATCTCTCCTAAAATATATTCACCTGGGTGTACATTTCACTCCATTTCAATGCTCCACTTGGCGGTAATTAATTAATTTCCGTGGGCAGTCATCCCTACCCTAGGTTCCATCGTTGTCAAGCGGTGAATACCCGAGTCATTAATTTTGAGCTGTCTCCTCGCTCCAGACGAAAGTAGGTCCCTTGGCGTCTACGATCTCCACCCATTTTCCAACTGCAATTAGTAAAACGTCAAACTGGCCTCCTTTCGTTCTTGTATGCTTCGAATACTTATATTTGCTTGCATTTGCTTACAATTCTTCACCTTAAAACTGCTATGATATTCACATACAGGCCGTGAAATCATGCTACATTATCATATGTCATTATTTAACACATTGCTCTTCGGGTTCCCTAAAACTGTTACCCCTCAGAGATCAATGGTTCAATTCTAGTTAGCATCATGTGCCTGGTCTTCTCAGATAGGACCTGAGTTCGATGCCAATCTGCCGTGACCAATTGGGCACAGTATTTACAAAAAAAAAAGTATTTACTTAAAAATCCGAGCCCTAAAATGAATACTACTACAGAACTGGAGCGCTCAAGGATAAGGATCGGAAAGCACCAACGCTAATTGCAGCTGATAACCTCAGTACACTGCACGAACACCATCGCCCTTATACAGAGGCATACTATTGTCATGATGATAACTGTTTTAAGGGGCATAAGGAATCTTTTTGCACTAATTACTCCCAGTGACTGCAATTTATAAGCAGCTCGCAATTCTGCACCAGAACACTGGTAGGGGCGATGTGATGCAGCCCGCATTGCCTGGCAACAATAGACTTAGATATTATAGAAGCAGTTCAGGAGCGCTTGTTCTTCCGACTTACTGAACAAAAATCAATGTTTAAGGTTACCTGAGAGGTGTAGCATAATGCTACATAGCCTAAACTATTCCACTTGAATCTGGCTACCATACACAAAAATATTTTTTCGAATCCGACTGGTAGTTCCAGAGATTAGCGCGTTTAAACACACAAACAAACTCTTCAACTTTATTATCTATACTAATGTAATAAGGCTGAAGAGTTTGTGTGTTTGTGTGTTTATAACCCGCTAATCTCCGGAACTACCAAACGGATTCGAAAAATTCTTTTTGTAGGTAATAAACCGACATTTTTACTTGCCCCCCCCCCCTCCAACCCCTCCCCCTCCCCCTGGAAAAAATTGCGCCCATGGTTCTGTAGGTTCATAATTCAAACTTTCACTTCGATCGCATGTTATCAGTAATAGTTTCGGAGATCTAGAAATATTTCGCACAGCCGCCATCTTGAGGTTATGTAAATGCTTGAACTGAATTAGACGCCAGTGCATTACAATGTGTATACCCATTTGCTGTAACAAGTTTCATTGCGTTTGGATGGTTAAATCAGGAGGAAAGTCTATTTAAAAGTTTCAACTTCGCTTGGCCGCTATGTTGGTTTTGTAGTGAACAGATTTTTGAAAGTCTCATAGGTGAACTTCTAATAGTACCCTTTACTACCGCACAAAATGTCAGGGTGATATCAGTAAAACAGGGCGCCAGGAAATGTTCTTCGCAGTGACATCTGCCAGAGTTAGCATCAGCAGTTTAGTTGGCAGCACAGTGTCCTTGACAGGGTGAATCCCACACGTGTGGGCAGTATTGCAATAAGTGAGCGTGTGTGTCATCAACACTTCCAGCATCTGTTATGAATAGGGCCCAGATTTTTAGGTAAATAAATATTTATGTAAATACATATTTTAAGCATTTTTTTCTATAAATATATAAATTCCTGTTTTTCACTTATTAGCACATAAAAATACATAATATTTACATTTTTAAAATCAGTTTATTGCATTTTTCTTATGTGTTACTTCAACCTGTGAGCTATCTAATCTTCATACAGAGCGTATGTCAGCTTGTAACTGTGTTATTCTTAACTTGACGCCCCGTGCCACTCACTGTGGAAGCCGGGGATTTCCTTGTCCATAGCCATATTGCACCATGTGCTAGACCTAACTCCCCCAGCTACCTGGAACAAGTGTCACTCACATGCAGCTCAATTCTGAAACTGTCAAGTGTAAGGCAGTTCTACGATGCCTAAAGTAAAAACAACTATAAGTTATCGTCTGCAGCAGTATGTTGCAGAATTTAAAGATAATTTTACTTCTGATGGGGAGGTTCTGTTCTGCCAATCATGTGGGAAAGCAATCAAGGATGAACAGCGATCTCAAGCTACACAACACCTCAAGAGGAAGAAACATATTGCCGCAGTTTCGCACCGTCGATGAAGTGTTTCGCGATAATCGTCGGTTATTCGTGATAGACACCCTGAAGATGTATCTCGTTGTGTATTGTAATTCTTCAGTAGTCAGTGAGGCATAGCATAAATTACATTCACATTAATAAACTAAATTATAATTAAATATATTTACTTTTTTGTCACATATTTCAGGTATTTTTAATAGACTACATAAAAAAAAAATATTTTCCCGATTTTTAGCACCTAAAAATCCGAGCCCTAGTTATGAATGGCTTTGGTGAGTACAACGTTTACTGTTTGTTTGTTTGTTTGTTTGTTTGTTTGTTTGTTTTAATACAAGCGACAGTCGTGCTGCCAACGTAACTACTGATGCTAGCTCTCGCAAACGCTTGTAGGCACTGCGGAGAACATTTCCTGGCGCTCTGTAGTTTCGGAGGTATAGAATGCCGGTGAAATATTTCGCACAGCCACCACGTTGGATTGGTGAGATGTAATACAATTTGAAGGACACGGTCGGGGTCCGCCAAAATGTTGCTATGACCTTACCAAATTTCATTGAAATCGATCCAGCGGTTTAGAAGTTACTAGGGACACACACAACCACACGGACAAAAGGTGACCTCATAAGCCAATTTTTTCATAAATGAAAATAGGCTAAACGTACCAATGTGATAATGATGAGGATAACTGAAGTTCTCTCGCTCAGTGCTTGCAAAATGATGTTCCACGGTTATATAATGAGAGGCAAAAAGTACAGACCACATTAAGTAGCAGTTCAAGGTAAAATAGCAGGAAAACTGAGCTCAGGTCTGCGGAGGACATCTTGGCTCGGTAATAGCCCGGATTGGAACTCTCTATGTGGCAATTACAAAGCATCAAATTGCCAACATGATCGCCAACCTTAGGAGTTGACACTACGAGATAACCTGTGTCTCTGTGTTGTATGTAAGGCTGGTACTTTTAATTGGTTAATTTCACTTATAAATCACACACTGCGATTTAATGCTACCCCCAAAAGCCTTGGTGTAACTTTAGATAGATGTCTAACCTATCGCAATCACCTACCGAAACTGGCAGCTAAACTGAAAAGTCGTAACAACCTTCTGGGAAGACTAGCTGAAACATCATGGGGTGCAGATGCAAATTCACTGCGAACAACTTCTTTAGAACTAGTATATTCTTCAGCTGAATACTGTTCTGCTGTATGGCTGAATAGTTCCCATGCTCGTCTGGTCGACGTCCAGCTACGCCACACAATGAGAATCATATCTGGCGCCCTGCACCCTACTCCTGAAACTTAGCTGGACGAATGGTTACATTCCATTGCTGCGGGATGCCGAGGCATTCACGGCTTAAGGCCAGTGAGCAGGTAGACAGGACTGGCAGCAACACCTTGTCTGCACTCCTCATGGACAGATGGAGGAAGCATGTTTTTGGTCAAGAACCGTCAGATATTTGTCAGCCATAAATAATGGCTATTGTCGGTTCGTGCTAATGCTTAACGTTTGAGTCGCCGGTCGTTAACCAGGAAAGTGAGGCTACTATAACCCCTGCGGCACTCACTTGGTTGGAAGGACTAGACATCAGCCTACTTTCTCCTAAATCCATGGGTAATGTTATAACTCTTTGTCCTTTTCAAGGAGTATAATTGAATGTTGGTTGTAGTAGCTTGTAGAAATACAACGTGTTATACGAATATTAACAAGTATTTCCGTGAAGAACTATACAGCCTATTTTCATTTATCCTACTTATGTTAATTGCCACTATCAACATACACAATTTCAGTTTGATTGCTGTAATAGATTCGTAGATATTGAGAACCGACTAAATATTTTGGATGGTCGCCATGTTGGATTTTATATATGTAGGTCCTAGAGTTATGTACTGTTACATGCAGATTATTGTGAACGTGTAGTATTCAAACTTCAATCGCATAATTAGGACACAAGAAAAAACAAGGAGATTTAAAAAATTTTCACAGCTGCCATCTTGAGGTTATGGAAACAATTGAAATAAATTAGATGCCAGTGGATTAACATTCGGATAAAGATTTACTGTACCAAGTTTCACTGCACGCGGATGGTTAAATTGCGAGAAACGTCCATGTGAATATTTATAATTCGCGTCACCGCCATGTTGGATTTGTGATTACCAGGTTATTTAAAGTCCTATACGTGAACTTAAGTTCATATCCCCTATGAACATTAAAAAATTTAGTTTGATTGCTAAAATAGATTCGTAGATATTCAGTATCGTCTAAATATTTCGGATGGTCGCCATGTTGGATTGTTAAATGTATAGGCCATAGAGTCATGTACCATTAAAGGAAAATTATTGCGTAGGTTCATTATTCAAACCTTCACTTCGATCGCATGACTACATCACAAGAAATAAAAACTTAATTTTAAAATTCGCACTGCCGCCATCTTGAGGTTATGTAAACAATTGAACAAAATTAGATACCAGTGGATTACAATGTGTATGAATATTTCCCGTACCAGGTTTCAGTGCGCTTGGAACATTAAATCGCGAGAAAGGTCTATTTAAAATGTTCAAATTCGCTTGGCCGCCATGTTCGTTTTGTAGTTAACCGGTTTTTGAAAATCTTATAGATAGACTTCCAGTAGTGCCCTTTATCTCCGTACAAAATTTTAGGGAGATACCACTAATAGTTTCAGAGATATAGAATGCCGGTGAAATATTTCGCACATCCGCCATCTTGTGATTATGTAAACAATTGAACGAAGTTAGATGTCGGTGCATTACAATGCATATAAACATATACTGTACCAAGTTTCATTGCGTTTAAAATAGGAATCTCCGTTTCGCGGGCTTATAGGTCGTGTTCCAAGGACATTTTGTCGTCCTGACGTTTCGCTGAATACTGCGTTCAGCATGTTCACAGGTTACATAAAGCGAGGTAAAACAAGTAAACAGAAGATATATAAATAGTCAACAACCCACACATAGAGGCTACCATGAAAATCTTATAGATAGACTTCATTGCGTTTGGTTGGTCAAATCGCGAGAAACGTCTATTTAAAGGTAGCAAATTCGCTTGGCCGCCATGTTGGTTTTATAGTTACCAGGTTTTCAAAAGTCACATAAGTGAACTTATAGTAGTTCCCTCTATCACCATAGAAAATGTCAGGGTAATATCGGTAATAGTTTCGGAGATATTGAATGCTGGTGAAATATTTCGCACAGCCGCCATGTTGGATTGGCGAGTCGTAACAAAATTTGAGGGGCACGGTCGAGGTCGCCGGGAATAGTGCTATGAACTTTCCGAGTTTCATTGAAGTCGCTCCTGCCGTTTAGATTTTATTAGGGGGGGACACACACACGAATCACACACACACACACACACACACGGACAAAAGGTGATCTCATAAGCCTATTTTTTTCAAAATTGAAAATAGGTTGGTCGTAATTTGATTTAAGCTTTTAACAATTGGGTGGCCACCATTACGTTTCCGTCAAGATGACGGCAGTATAAAACATGACCCTGAGGTGCCCTTTGCTAGTGCTACCTACACACCAAATTTCGTTCAATTCGGTTTTACCGTGTTCGAATTGATAGGGGGAATCGGTTTGCATGCATATATGGCCGCCATATGCTAACTATTGGACTGACGACATTGTAGCTTGGTCAAAGAACGCTTTTCACATAAAGGTACGTTGTTGCAAAATTTGGTAGAGATCAGATGATAAGGTTGGTCTTAATATGATTTAAGCTATTAAAATTTGGGTGGCCACCATTACGTTTCCGTCAAGATGGAGGCGATATAAAACATGACAATGAGGTGCCCTTTGCTAGTGTTACATCTGTACCAAATTTCGTTCAATTCGGTTTCACCGTGTATGAATAGATAGGGGGAATCGATTTGCACACATACATGGCCGACATCCGCAAAGTATTGGTCTGATGACCTTTTAGTTTGGTCAAACGATTCTACATACATAAAGGTATAATGTTGCAATAACCGGTTGAGATCAGATGATTAGTTTGGTCGTAATTTGATTAAAGATTTTAACATTTGGGTGGCCGCCATTAAGTTTTCGTCAAGATGCCCGTGATATAAAAGCTCACACTGAGGTACCCTTTACTAGTGCTACCTCTGTACCAAATTTCGTTCCGTTCCGTTTCATCGTGTTTGAATTAATAGGGGGAATCGATTTGCACACATACATGGCCGCCATTCGTAAACTTTTGGGCTGATGACCTTGTAATTTGGTCAAACGATGTTCCCCTCATAATGGTATGATGTTGCAATAACCGGTTGAGATCAGATGATTAGGTTGGTCGTAATTTGATTTAAGCTTTGAACATTTGGGTGGCCGCCATTACGTTTCCGTCAAGATGACACTGAGGTGCCCTTTGCTAGTGCTACCTCTGTACCAATTTCGTTCAATTCGGTTTCACCGTGTTCAAATTGATAGGTGGGGACAGACATTCAGAGTACTGTCATCGCGGCAGGAGATGGCAGTTGAACACGCTGTGACGGGGTGCGGGGGGTCTTGCAGTACGCATGCGCGGTCCACCTATTCCTAAGTTAAATATATCGGCTTGCCGCATGCCAATGGTTGTCATTGCAGCAGGCGACACTCAGCCACTGAAAGAAGGAATGTGCTGAGTGAAGCAAGTAGTGACCAACTGAATGTTTTTGGAATGCGCGATACGCAGTGAGCGGGAAGACCCCTGCAATTCAAACCCGACTGCCAATTCCTGACGCGATATCAGTACATACACTCACACACACAGAGACAGGCACACAATTTTTCTCCCTGTGTTGATCTCATAAGTCTACTTTCATTTTTTGCAAAAATCGAAAGTAGGCTAAAAACATACTACCATTTTTAGGCTACCTTCAATATGACAAAAAAAATAGGCGAGTCTGTGTGTATGTGTCCCTCCAACCCCCCCCCCCCCCCCCCCCCCGCCAAGGAAATCTGAACTCCCGAAGCGATTTCAATAATAATAATAATAATAATATCGTATGGCCTCGGAGGCCAGGTGAAAGCTTTGTTATAGACTCCCAGAGGGCAGCTTACATGCCCATTTTTTGTTCCTTGGAGAGCTATAAAAGTCATGGAGGTTAGATAAGTTATCTAAGCTTCATTACACCATAGCGCTTTCTAGTAGAGAAAGGAGGAACTTTTGAGCTGGCGGAAAATCCCGAGATTAATTTTGCCATTATGAACACAGCCTACTGAATTCAAATGGGTTCCTTAACATGCCAATAACGTATGGCATGCGTGTCGTGATTATTGCCGCCTTCCAAAAATCACTTACCATGGCCAGGAGCGAACTTGCGACCAAGGTTTGTTAGTCCGACACGATAACCACTCACCCACCGTGGCAAGTAGCGATTTCAATGAAACTCGGTAAGTGCATACTACTACCTCGTCCGACCTCGACCGTGCCTTTCAAATTGTAATACGTTTCACCAATCCAACATGGCGGCCGCGCGAAATATTTCACTGACATTCTATATGTCCGCAACAGTAACATATATCACCATGGAATTTTGTAAGGTGATAAAAGGTACTACTAGAAGTTCATAAACCTGTTAAGTACTTAACGAACATGGCGGCCAAGCAAAGTTGAAACATTTAAATAGACCTTTTCTCGCGATTTAACCATCCGAGCGCAGTGAAACTTGGCACAGCAAATGTTTATACACATTGTATTGCACCGACATCCAATTTAGTTCAATTTTGAGATAACCCAAGATGGTGGCTGTGCGAAATTTTAAAATTAAGTTTTTATTTCTTGTGTCCTGATCATGCGATCGAAGTGAACGTTTGAATAAAGAACGTACACAATAGACCCTAACCCTCATCTAATGGTACATAACTCTTTGGCCTACACATATAACAATCTAATATGGCGTTAAAAATCCCTCAGTGTGCCATCCTTTGGAGGGGAAGTTAAATCAGCGGGCCCATAGATTTATGGCATGTAAAAGAACCTTACACTAACTACACTTGGCGACTTCGGTGGCGCAGTCGGTAGCATGCTGAGCTTTTATGCCCAAGATAGCGGGTTCAAATCCAGCCGAAGCCGTCAGATCTTTAAGAGCGTTAAAAATCCCTCAGTATGCCTTCCTTCGGAGGGGAAGTAAAGCCGGCGGTCCCATGTCATAGATTTATGGCATGTTAAAAAACCTTCCACTAATTACGCTTGTGTGAAGCTAAATTGGATAGGTTAAGAATGTAAACAACGCTCTTAGGTGTCTACGTTCGTTGCCAAGAGCCGACTGCGATGGCGTCTAGTAGCTAAGTTCTGAACTTGGCCTAGTAGTCGTTGACGGTGGCGCTTGGCGGCAAAAGTAGGAACTATTTGAAAAATTCTAAGTTGCAGTCTGTACTTAAATTAAAAAACAGATAACACACACTAATACAGTCATCACAATTAACACCGGTTATCAGACAGATTCTACACACACCCAAAGTACACGGGGCTACATGACCGCGTTGTCGCAGCCCCCAAACTTAAGAACCAACCTAACTACACTTGTGTGAAGCTAAAATTTGTAGGTTAGATTTGATAACGCTATATTCGTATCAGAATTCGCCGACAGGTGCTGGTTGCGATGGCATCTAGTAGCTAAGTTCGCAGCTAGGTGTCGTGGACGATATCATTTGGTTGCAAAACTAGGAACTACTTGAAAATTGATCGTCTGCAGTCCTTAACCTAAATTACAGATAACACACACTAATACAGCCATCACAATTAACACCGGTTATCAGACAGATTCTACACACACCCAAAGTAGGCTACATGGTGGTACATGACCGCATTGTCGCAGCCCCTAAACTAAGGAACCAACCAACCAACCAACCGAAAGCCTCGCCATCTCATTAATTTGCACATTTACTGTTTACTATGTAAACCGACAGTAGTGGCTACGCTGGCTAACGCGCAGCATTAGGTCATGGGGCCAAGCTCTCTGCTGACTCGGTAGACGCGTGGGTTCGAGCCCCACCGTCGGCCGTCCTTGGAATGGTTTTCCGTGGTTTCCCATTTTCAACACCAGGCAAATGCTGGGACTGTACCTTCTGACAGGCCACGGCTGCTTCCTTCCACATCCTTGCCCAGTTTCATTCACCATCATTCATTTCATCTCTCATTAACACCTCTCATGAGGTTGGCGTCAGGAAGGGCATCCGGCCGTAAAAACCATCGCCACAAATACTTCCATCGCATCTCATCCCCGACCCCGTCGGAAAACGGGAATAATAAGGGGTAGACATACACCGTTTACTATGTAAATTTGCCGCTTATTTCACACACGACTGCCTGGTTAAAGTGATAGAGCTATTAGAGTGAGCTATTATACGCGAGGAGAAAATCTCCGCCCCAGTAAGTGCTCCATTCCGGAGATAATGCTGGGGCTTCAGCTTATCACATTACAACCTCTTTTCACAGTAGACCTACACGAGGTTCATGTCCTGCCACGACAATTTCACAGGGAATTCCCCGCATTCTCTCACATGGCTGCCTTGTGCTAATGAGACCGTATCTAGACAGAGAACCACTAGAGAAACACTGGGATTTATAGATTCTGGAACAGGATCATATCGGCCGTTAAACTCATAATATGTAAATTGTACAGCACGCAAAACAGTAAGGCTAGCAAGTTCCCATCCACTTCAACGGACAGAATTCTAGTGAAAATTGGTGCTTTCTTCTTCTTCTTCTTTTTATTCTTATTCAAATTATTATTATTAGCCTACTTTTCACATTTTGCAAAAATTATGAAAAAAATAGTCTTATGAGTTCTCCTGGGCTGATGTGTTTCTGTCTGTCCTTCTGACTGTATTTCTGTCTGTGTGTGTCCCCGTGCACCTATATCGAAACTAAATTTGGTATAAGTAAAGATACATACCTGAATACCTCAAGGCCATATTTTAAAATGGCGTCAGTGCTACCAACTGCTAAAAAATCACAATTGAAATTTGAGCTCTATGTTGGATACCTCAGAAGTTATGCATGCGAACTGTTCCAAAATTGGCACACACATAGATAATAACAATCAAGATTAATTTTCAGGAGCCGATACAAGACAGTAGTGCCAACATGATTCTAAGCCTGCTGATATGTCCCATTTTGAATGCATGTAACTTCTATACTATCAATTGGATTTCAACCAAATTTCGTATGTGCTATGTGTACCATAACAGATATGACTATGCGTACCGGTATTCTTAGGAGCCACCATGGCTGCCAACTGTTAATACATGCAATCTCTATTTCCTTTTATATAATATACTACCAATATATCAGAAAGCATGCAAGCCAACAGCTCTAAACTTTGAACACCTATAGTTCCTAACAATCTAGATTAACTAGGAGTAACTAATATACGTTAGTACTGCCAACATGATTCTAACCTTGCTGGTAAGTCCAATTTTAAAATGCCTGTAACTTCTATACTTACAAATGGATTTCAGCCAAGTTTCGTATGTGCTTTGTGTACCATAACAGATATGACTATGCGCATTCTTAAGAGCTAGCAGAGCTTGCAAAGGTTCTCTCTGTTTCTTTAACGCTAATATCAATATATCAGAAAGTATGCAAGCCAACAGCCCTAAACTTTGCACACGTAGGAATGCATTCTAGATTAATTTGGAGTAACTTATAATAATAATAATAATATCGTATGGCCACGGGTGCCTGGTGCAAGCTTTGTTAATTGACACCCAGAGGGTAGCTTGCATGTCGAATTTCGTCGTTCCTTTGAACGCTATGAAAGTCAAGGAGGTTAGATATCTAAACTCCTTGACACTACAGCGCTTTCAAGTAGAGAATGGAGGAACTTTGTGTTGGCGGAAAATCCCGAGATTAATTTTGCCATTATGAACTCGGCCTACTGAATTCAAATGGGTTCTTTAACATGCCAACAACGTATGACATGAGTGTCGTGATTTTTGTCGCCTTTCAAAAATCACTTACCACGACCAGGGGCGAACCTGCAATCTTGGGGTTGGTAGTCCGACACTATAACCACTCACCCATCGTGGCAAGCTGGAGTAACTTATATACGTCAGTGATGCTAACATGATTATAAACCTGCTGAAGGGTCCAATTTTTAAATACATGTAACTTCTATACGAACAAATGGATTTCATTCAAAATTAATACAACAATAAATCATAATATTTCAGATTAATTCTGAGCAACACATATATGACATTGTTGCCAACATGCTTTTACGTGCGCTGATAGATCCAATGTCTAACTGCTTGTAACGTCCATGCTATCCATTGGATTTTAAACAAATTTTGTAAGTACTTCCTGTACCTTTAGAGATGGAACTAAGATTACCTTCAATCACAAGGGCTGCCAAATGTTGTGCTCTATTAGGCTTTCACTATTTCATGTATATTTCAAACTAATTAGAAATGTTAGTATTACCAACTTAATTTTGTCATTATTCTAGATAGGTCTAGGTATATAGATTAATCAATGGCAAGAATCTTAAATTTTAAGAAAAGTAGGCTCTTTAGTTCGTCGCGAAATTACTTGTTATTACATTTGAATTGAACCTCTATGGCAGGGGTTACCAACCTGGGGGGCGCACCCCCTAGGGGGGCGTGGGCTTTATCAAGGGGGCGTGAAGTGATCTCCGATTTTTTTTAAACTCGAATAATACAATTTTGTAAAATAAACATTTTTCGAATCTCTCCAAGTGATTGTCGCACCATTTCAATCGTTCAAAAGCACTGGTAATTGCCAACTGTCGGCACAAACCTCTGCGGAGTCGTGAGGATGGAGGTGAAATAAGGAATTTGCTGTGTTGTAAGGAGCAAAATCATGCCAATTTTATCGTCTAGTTGGCATATATTTGTGATTTCTTTGAAGCTTTGAACAGTTTGAACTTAAAGCTCCAAGGCAAACAATCCAATATTATGCATTCCTGGAAAAAAAAATACAGTTATGGAAATGCCGGCTTCAGTTGAACAACTTTCACCGCCTTAATGAAATTTTGCCGGAAAATGAACGTGATCGTAATAAACTTAGGTGCAAATTCAGTCACATTTGGATTCCCTGGCACAAGAATTCAACTTCTACTTTCCTGATATCTCGTCGGAAGAATGGTCCTGGATGTTAACAAGAAATTTTTGCCATTGACATTGAAACACTGCCAGCACAGCTTCAAGAAGAAGACATAGATTTGATGATGATGATGATGATGATAATTGTTGTTTTAAGGGGCCTAACATCTAGGCTATCGGCCCCAACATAGATTTGAAGAGTGTATCAAAGCTAAAAGATGATTCTAAAATATTAGGACTGGGTGACTTTTGGGTAAACTGTCTTGCAGTTTATTCTATAATAGCCAAATTTGCACTGCGTGTCATTGACCCATTTTCAAAGACATATTTTCAACGCTGAATGTCATAGAAACAAAGCAGCGCTGTCGGCTTGATGTTGCAAGTGATCTCCGCTGTGCTCTGTCAAATATCAAACCAAACATACCGAATCTTACCAAGAGAAAACAGTATCAACCCTCTCACTGGCATTTATTGACTAATTTAAGGATTTGTTGTAAAAGTGTGTTCTTTGTATTGTGCTAAAATGAAGTTAGTATGTAATAGATAGGCCTATTCCATTATGTAGTGTTATTAGGTTAGGCCTATATCCTCCGCGTCAATCGAAGAGGTTATAGAAGCGATGAGTGGAGGGGCTGGGGACGGGGGGGAGTAGGAGGGGGTACGATTAACTCCCGTATCTGAAAAGGGGGGCGTCAGCTGACAAAGATTGGGTACCACTGCTCTATGGACATGATACTAACAATCAATTTCATTTGTGTTAGTAGATCTTGTTCTTGTACCGATCTTGATATGCTCCCAGTATTAATTTTCTTGAGTCCATCGATTAGAGCTTTATTTCGTGCTTCCCTGACTTCTCTGCCTCTCTGTCTCCTGGGCTCATATTCCACTTTAAAGTTTGATAGTTTTTAACCATTAATTTATCGAAATTCAAATCTGTCGTGGATTTTCGTTTCTGGAATTCCAATTTGCATAAGGTATTTCTCACATTCTTGGAACCATCTCCATTTGGTTGTCTTTGGCTTTGTGAAATTCCAGATTTTCTTATTCAATCGGTCATTATACATACGGAAATGTCCCGTTAGAACAGCAATCCTTTATTTCTGATGTATGACATTGTTGGTTCTATCTTGGTGTATAGTTCTTCATTGGATCTCAATCGTACCTGGCCATCAACCTATCAGTTTCCTAAGATCTTTCATAATATCCCTCATTCTTGTTATTATTATTATTATTATTATTATTTACTTATTTATTTTAAGCGAATTCTTCCAATAAATGAAAAACGTTAAGCAAATAACTCAATCACCTTTGTTTTTTCTTCTTCTTGCTGTTCCAATAGGCTTTCATTCCTTCCGAGGAGGCTCGTTTTCGCTCTTCGGACCACTTTGTTCTGCACTTTTTTGTCTTCCCATATGTTTACTTTTGTGTCTGAAAATGTCCGTTTCTGAAATATCTGTTGAACTTATGTTTGCGCTTTTGAGGTCCCTTCGGGGCAGATGACCTCGCAGTTCCTCCCCTTAAAACAACAATAACTAACTAACTGAGGTCCCTTCGAAGTTCTTCTAGCCAAGGTGTTGAGTTATGAGTGAGGTATATTATTGTTATTATTACTAGCCTAGTTTCGATTTTTGCAAAAGATGAAAGTAGACTTATGAGATCTACACAGGGCGAAAAATTGTGTGCCCGTCTGTGTGGCAGTGTGTCTGTGTGTGTGTGAGTGTGTGTATTCTGAATGGCTGTCCCCCCCCTATCAATTCGAACACAGTGAAACGGAATTGAACGAAATTCGGTACAGAGGTAGGACTAGCAAAGGGCACTTCAATGTCATGTTTTATATCGTCGACATCTTGACAGAAACGTAATGGCGGCCACCCAAATGTTCAAAGCATAAATCAAATTACGACTAACCTAATCATTCGATCTCTACCAAACTTAGCAACATTATACCGTTATGTATAAAGACTCTTTTGACCAAACTACAAGGTCAACAGCCCATTAAATTGTGGATAGCGGCCATGTATGTGTGTAAATCGATTCCCCTATCTTTTCAAACATGGTGATACCGAATTGAACGAAATTTGGCACAGAGGTAGCACTAAAAAGGAGACCTCAGTGTCATGATTTATATTGCCGCCATCTTGATGAAAACGTAATGGCGGCCACCCAAATGTTAAAAGCTTAAATCAAATTACGTCCAACCTAATCATCTGATCTCTACCAAAGTTTGCAACGTTATACCTTTATGTATGAACAATCTTTTGACCAAACTACAAGGTCATCAACCCAATACTTTGCGGATGGTGGTCATGTATGTGTGCAAATTGATTCTCCCTATCTTTTCAAATACGGTGAAACCGAATTGAACGAAATTTGGTACAGAGGTGGCACTAGCAAAGGGAACCTCAGTGTCATGTTTTATATCGCCGCCATTTTGACGGAAACGTAATGGTGGCCACCCAAATGTAAAAAGCTTAAATCAAATTACGACCAACCTAATCATCTGATCTCTACCAAATTATGCAACAACATACCTTCATGTGAGAAGCGTTCTTTGACCAAGCTACAAGGTTATCAGTCTAATAGTTTGCTTATGGCGGCCATGTATGTGTGTTATTCAATTCCCCCTATCAATTCAAACACGGTGAAACCAAATTGAACGAAATTTGGTACAGAGGTGGCACTAGCAAAGGGAACCTCAGTGTCATGTTTTATATCGCCGACATCTTGACGGAAACGTAACGGCGGCCACCCAAATGTTAAAAGCTTAAATCAAATTACGACTAACCTAATCATTTGATCTCTACCAAATTTTGCAACAACATACCTTTTTGTGGGAAGCATCTTTTGACTGAACTACAAGGTCATCAGCCCAATAGTTTGCAGATAGCGGCCATGTATGTGTGCACATAGATTCCCCATATCAATTCAAACACGGTGAAACCGAATTGAATGACATTTTTTCCAGAGGTAGCACTAGCAAATGTCACCTCATATTCATGTTAATATCCGTATAGCACGTTGTATTTCAACAAGCTACTACAACCAACATTCAATTGTATTCCTTGAAAAGGACAAAGAGTTATAACAATACCCATGCCTTTAGGAGAAAGTAGGTTATATGTTCTTGACTGAACATCTTGTTTTATCATATAAAACTCTAAGGTGTACTCTATGTTTCAAAACAATAAGCCTCTTAGACCTGAGGGAGTTAGTGGGGGTTGTTTGTAAAACTCTGTACCAAAATCACTTGGTGTCAGGAAGGGCTTCAGACTTTAAATCCCCGGCCAAAACCAACATGAGCCTGGTTGGCTCCGGGGACCCCAATTAATTGGGAAAATAGAAGATTTTGTTGTTGTTGTTGTTGTTTTTGTTGCTGTTGAAGAAGAAGAAGAAGAAGAAGAAGAAGAAGAAGAAGAAGAAGAGCAACGCCATGTCTCGCCCTGGCTACTGGCTGTGATGCTGAGTGAGGGATACGATTAGGGCTCCCTGGATTGCTGGGATGATCCTATAACGCTACGCCTGTTTCTGCAGTCTGGTGGAGAACCTCACGTGACTTCACGGTGTCGCGGGGAATCCCAGTCCCTGCACGATAATTACAACTCGGTTGAAGGACGAGTGAATGATTAGAGGGAATTCTGCTTCAAGTGGAGGGAGAGCAGGCTACGTGCCGGTACGCATCAACTGGAACACCGCAAATTACGTTAGGAACCGTAAAATTGCTCAGGTTATGTTAACTCCTTCGCTGCAGGCCTTCGCCAATATTCTTGCCTTACACTGTACTGAATACCAGTCTCTCTCTTATGTCCTTCAACTCTGATAACTGGAGTCAGCTTTTCGCATAGATTGTGGAGCAACCTCCTATCCCTGCACTGCTTGTCACGGCGGGTGAGTGGTCAACGTGTCGATCTACTAACCCCAAGCTTGCAGGTTCGCTCCTGGCCGTGAAAAGTGGTGTTTTTTTTTGAAAGGCGGAAAAAATTACGACACCATGTCATACGATGTTGGCATGTCAAAGAAACCATTTGAATTCAATAAGCCGTGTTCATAATGGCAAAATTAATCTCGGGACTTTCCGCCTACACAAAGTTCCTCATTTCTCTACTAGAAAGCGCTATAGCGTTCAAGGAGCTTAGATATCTAAACTCCTTGACTTTCATAGTGCTTCAAGGAACAACAAAATCCGACATGCAAGCTACCCTTTGGGTGTCAAATAACAAAGCTTGCACCCGGCATCCGAGGCCATACGATAAAAAAAATCCCTGTACTTATTCAATCCTTTTCAAAATGCTAAACAATTTCCTCCGCTCAACGTTATCAAAACTCAAAAGCCTTTTCTAAGTCTACAAATGCCATTAACGTCCTCTTATCTTTCATAATCATATCGAACTGAATCCGTACTGAATCAAACCAAAAATAATTCTACCTCTCAAGATCAGCATGAGACTTAGTAAAGATTCCTTTCATTTAATTTCATTAATTCTTTGTGGGTATATTATTTGACATAGCATCACAAAGCTTTACAGTAGACTAATATAGAAACACTCAAAAAGTACTTTTGACACATTTTTTACATTTCAAAAGTGGTCTATGTGTGCTTCCTTAATGATTTTGCAGATAACAAGCCTATAGTCAGTTCTTCCCACAATTGATGTTCCTATCAATCTGTTGAAAAGCATTGTTGTTGCGAGTTTGCAGTTCAGGAAGGTCTGCTGGTAAAGGAGGTACACAAGTACTGAACCTTGAAACATAACCCCACACAGAAATCACACGGAGTTAGGTTAGGAGAGCGTTGAGGCCATGCCGCAATGTTCTTATCATCATCCCCACCATGACCGATCCATCGGTTTTCCAAACTGAAACGAACATCGAAATGAAAGTACAGTAGGATGTAACACCGTGCTGTTGGCAGGCAAAAGAAAACAAAACATTTATAACTAATCGCTGCTGCTGTGCTCTAGCGGCAGAAATTCGTAATGCAGCTGCAAAAAAATAAAGACTCATATACATAGGTTGTTTTTTTAGTTTTGGCAACTTAGTTATAACTGGATTAATAACTCACTTAGATAGTTCCAAGTTTCACAGGCCCTCGATGTAGCCCCCACCGTTGCGTAGAACGTGTTCCCAGCGGTGCGGAAGTCGTTGGATCCCGTTGGCACTGCCCAATCTATTAATGGTACGAAGAGAGTGGTCGGCAGCCTGCTCCCCACGCATTGTCATCTTCATCTTCGGGATGAGATCATAGTCGCAGGGACTGATGTGGGAGAATATGGGGGGGGGGGAGGGGGGAGGGGGGGGGGGTGATAGAGGACCTCCCAGCCCCAGCGATTCAACAATGCCGACACAACGCCTGCTGTGTGTGCCCTAGCATTGTCATGCAGAACGATGGGCGGTGTAACCATGTAGTGGGTCCGTTTCCTTCTCAGAGCTCCTCGGAGATGGTCTTGCAGAAACGAACGATTGTACGACGCATTAACGGTTTGCCCTCGGGGAACAGTATGGCAGCGCTTCCGTACCATTGAAGACGTTAAGCAGGCTGCCGAGCGCTCTCTTCGTACCATCAATAGATTGGACAGTGCCAACGGGATCCAACGACTTCCGCATCGCTGGGAACACGTTGTACGCAATGGTGGGGACTATATCGAGGACCTGTGAAACTTGGAACCATCTAAGTGAGTTATTAATCCAGTTGTAACTAAGGTGCCGAAACTAAAAAACCAACCCATGTATGAATTACTTACGGGCAAAATAGAAAATTGTTTTACCCTGACATTCCTGGTGCTCCACGATGACTTGATTCGCAATTCCTTAGCGAACCTTATCTTAATGAGACTCGATCAGAGGTCTCCTGGCTCCAGGCTCCTAGACATATCCCTGATCTACAATCACAAGTTCACCGCCAAGACACTGCCAGTTTAAGGGGGTAAGATGAGTTGTTCTTTCTGGAGTTCAAACTAAGAGCCAGACTTTGAAAATGGAAATCTTAAAAAATACTTTCAAATACCTGCTGGTTCCTCAGTTTAGGGGCTGTGATAACGCGGTCATGTAGCCTCATGTACTTTGGGTGTGTGTAGAATCTGTCTGATAACCGGTGTTAATTGTGATGGCTGTATTAGTGTGTGTTATCTGTAATTCACGGAAAGACTGCAGACGATCAATTTCAAGTAGTTCCTACTTTTGCTACCAAATACTAACATCAACGACTCCTAGCTCCGAACTTGGCTACTAGATGCCACCGCAACCGGCACCTAGCGGCGAACGTTGGAAATTAATGGAGCGTTAATCATATCTAACCTACAAATTTTGCTTTACACAATAATTGTAGTTAGTGGAAGGTTCTTTAGCATGCCCTATATCTATGACATGGGCCCGCCGGCTTTACATCCCTCCAAAGTAAAGCATACTGAAGTATTTTAACGCTCTTAAGATATCTGACGACTTCGGCCTGGTTTGAACCCGCGATCTTGGGCATACAGTAGAATCTCAGCACACTACTAACTACGCTACCGAAGCCGCCTATCGTAAAGAAGTATCAGACTGTTAGAAAGTTAAACATCAGTGTTGAAACCTTGTATAAGAACAATGTGACCACACGTATAAAAATTTACCCCAATTGGCCGAAAGTTAACCGTCCCCATAAGACAATGAAATGTTTAAAATATGCATAAAAAAACAAAAAACAAATTTTTTAAGCTCCAAATGTAAAACACTTTCTCATAATGAGTGGTATAAATTGAGGGTTGCTCTTTCCACGAAAACCTCCATATTTTTCCCCTTTCCGCCTATCCCCTAGTTTGCCCGGTGGAATCAACCTCCGCCTTCCGGCGTGGCGAGACGAAATTGTTTGATTTTAATTACATTAGGCGTAATTATTGCGAGATAATTATGATGATGATGATGATAATTGTTGTTTTGAGGTGCCGAACATCTAGGTTATCGGCCCCTGATGATGTGGGTGATCATGAAAATGAAATAGAAACAATAACTTAAACTAACTAAACATTTACAGTTGCCGGCAGCTAGCTCTGCACTTGCTCATTTCCTTGAATAATATTCAAAATACAATAAGAAATACCAGTGACAATGATTACTCCATCTTGAAAAAGTAACGATCATTTCCGTTCATTTGTTATGGTTTAAAAAAAATGTTTGTGTGCAACTACGATGCGCCACGATATTTGAGGGTGACAACGTATTGTCGAACATTTTCTTTAAACTGTCGCTCTTGCGAAATTTCAGCTTCGTATAATTTTTAATAATGTGTTTTGCGGAACGAAAAGTTCAGAGGCGAAATGAAGAAAAGCCGAGTTGCACTTCCAGGGAAACTCCAAACACAACCACTCTTCTCTGAAGTTTTAACTCAACACAAGTCGACAGTTTGCTGCTGGCTGTATCTGGGGTAATAAGTTCGTTCGCTAGCTACGCTGTAACGGGGGTGATAGACTCGCCCCTAGCCATCTCGTAAACTGTCGCCTCAGTATTTGAATGGAGATCGTTGGAAGAAATGAAAACGTAAACACACTTATAGTGGGCGATGTATTGAAGATAGAGATATGCTCTCGCGGACTTCTTTGTAGAACTTTTCATGCTGAACAATTCTTACACTCATAGTGTATAGGTATTTTTAGCTTAAAAAGCTCCTTGTGTTGTTTTTTTCGACTTTTTCACTGAAATCATTATTGCTAGGCTTCCTTTGATCATAAATAAATTATTTTCTAATGAAATCTTCCTCGAGATATCCTTTACAGAATGATGAAAACCGGATCAAAATCTATTCAGAGGTTCACCAGTGACATCCAAAAACGACAGTAGCGACACTCACCCACAGCAACAGAAGAGAGAGAGAGAGAGCGTTGCAGCAGCAGAAGAGAGATAAAACGATATCATCACCTTTCACTGTAACATTTTTTCACGCACGTCACTGCATTCCAACAATTTATTTGACGTCGTGACGTCAAAAACTGAATTTAGTTAGTAGACTGACTTCGTTACAAGCAACAGGTTACTCCACCCCAACTCGGCTAATAGTACATTGTGCAACGAGCCTATAATGGCAATAATTAAGACACGAGTATGTTTATAAAACGAGCGTATCGAGTTTTATAATTTCCATACGAGTGTCTTAATTACCATTATAGGGGAGTTGCATACGACTGCTTACGTTCGACGATAATTATAACTTTATTATATGTTTTAAAATAAATATTCATAAATATATGTGGGATTCAGTTATTTCAGTTAGTGAACGGGACGCGCTGGCTTTGCTGACTGAACAGAGCACATGCGTGGGTCAAAGCACTTGTTTACAGCCTGCATGATGAATAGTGCCGTCCAGCTCTAGCATTCACTAATATTGTCACCGAAATCGTTTGAAAGCAATGCGCTGTGTAGAAATTGGAGTTAGGGATATTAAGGTAAAGTGCTATTTCTTGTCTCATATTCACCAGTTTATTTACGCGAACATACGGACGGTGCACTTTCCAAGACGGCAATTTATATAGAAGGATGCTTCTGTGTTGCTAACTTCTGGGCGTAGATTCATAAATTTCTTGCATATGTCATAGTATTTTCTTGTTACCGTAAAGGTTCGTGCTGATTTTGTCTTAGTGCTTGGGATTGTAATTACAATGGTTGATCCAATATCCAATTTGAACTTTGAAATCATGTAATTCATGTCCGACATGTTGGATTTTGAGCGCATGCGCGAAGGTATCCTTACCTAATTGGTCCATGAATGAGTTCTGATTGACTGGAGAAACTGTTTCATAATGAAAAACAGTACTATAATGACCATCATTATGATACAGTTTTCTGACGTATAATATTTACATTTCAACATCGTCGAACATTAAAGTATTTTCATCACAAAAACCAAAACCCCTCTGCTTATGAATTTTAAATCTGAATGTTTCTTTGAAATCCATCCTTCAATATTGCATAGTGCGCAATATCGGTATAGTCTGCTAACAAGAAGTACTGTAATAACTTTTGTGTTTCTAATATGTGTGTGTGTTTTCTTATGACTGCAATAACGTAAGGGAAAGTTACCAGTGAAAGAATAGGCTATAACGGTTACTGTGTTATCAGTTGCTGGGTCACGTTTCCGTTACGACCTCATTAGGGGTTTCTCCGAGGAATAAAATAACAATATTAGTAACTGGGTCATTGTTGAACAACACGTCGTGATTTTTTGTTGCAGCAGGTGTTACAACAGGTGGCGGTGTTATCTAAATGGAATGCCGGAACTGTAGATAATAGGCATACACTTGTTACGGTAAGGTACAGCTAGACTCCTTGAATCTGGCAGTGGTGTTTGTTGGAACCTCGAGACCATTTGTCCCTAGTAGACTAATAGCCTAATTATTCTACAAATATGGAATTTATTAAAATTTAGAGAAATAGATGCCCAAATAAAATAAGGCTAATGCAGGGAGTTGGTTGGTTGGTTCCTTAGTTTAGGGGCTGCGACAACGCTGTCATGTAGCCCCGTGTACTTTGGGTGTGTGTAGAATCTGTCAGATAACCGGTGTTAATTGTGATGACTGTATTAGTGTATGTTATCTGTTTTTAATTCAAGTAAGGTCTGCAGACGATAATTTCAAGTAGTTCCTACTTTCGCTACCAAATGCAACCGTCCACGACACCTATGTGTGAACTTCGCTACTACTAGATGCCATCGCAACCAGCGCCCGGTGACGAACGTTCGAACTTAAGAGCATTTATCAAACCTAACCTACAAATTTTGGCTTCAGACAAGTGTAGTTAGTGGAAGGTTCTTTTACATCCCATAAATCTATGACATGGGACCGCCGGCTTTACTTCCCCTCCGAAGGAAGGCATACTGAAGGTTTTTTAAAGCTCTTAAAAAATCCTGCGACTTCGGCTGGGTTTGAACCCGCGATTAATACAGGGAGTAAAGTTCAACAATTCGTGGTGGAGTACCTAGGAGAAATAGCGCAGGGTGGTGGAGACAGCTGAGAGCACAGTGCCCGCAATGGCAATTAATTATTTAATTAATTCACTAATTAATCTAGTTAGTTATTAGTTAGTTATTTATTTTAAATGTATTTATTTTATTGTTTATTTATTTGTTTATTTAATTAATCAATTAATTATTCGTTTATTTATTCATTTATTTATTCATTTATTCATTTGTTTATTTATTTATTTGCGTATTTGTTTATTTATTTATTCATTTATGTACTTATTTATTTATATAGACTATTAATTTATTTACTTATTTATTGGAAAGATCTGGCCGTTGTGCAACAGTGCAACCTTATTATTATACCAACCACCACTGCATTATACGTAACATTTTCAGTGTCTATAAGTGCTCTGCGAACAATCATGGTGACTTTAGAACATGAGTGGCAACACTCAATACAACCCTGATTAAACCAAAAAGCAAGAAGTTATACTATAAGTCACCGTGATGGTTGCCAAATGGTACATTAGTAACTTATTTAAGGAATATACATGTCCACGTTGTCGTTAAGTCTCTAAGTAAGTCAACAACAACAATTTCATAAGCTACCTCCTTATGTAGGCCTAATGAAATTAAGGATATAAGAGCAGGTTATAAAAATGTTTCACTTGTCTCATTACTGTATTGGTCCCTATGACAATAAACTTATCTCACGAGATAAGCCAGTGTTTGTAGGTGGGTCGATAACAAGGGGTTTTTCTCACTCCAAATAGCCAATAGGAACATGAGATATCATGAGTACGTGCAGCCATATCATAAACGTGATGTGAAGTGATAAAAAGCTTATATAAACTTTGCTAGATAGGAGATATTATTATGAGGTCAATAAAGAACGTATTTTACACAAACAGGCGAGCCTGACAAGGTGGATTGGAGTGAAGGTGTCCTGCTCCCTCACCACCAAATTTGAAGGGAATGTGTATGATCCCCAGGAGTCATCAAAAGAGCTCGGTGGTAGAAATGTATTTTCTTTCTTTTGTAGAAATCATAGTTGTTTATTATCTAGGACAATGGTTTTCAACCTTTTAGACACTGCGACCCTCTTTTTAGGCAGAGTATTTTGGCGCCCCTCCCTTCCCCCGCTTCCCTCGCCCCTCACCGCTCCCCCCTCCCCGCTTCCCACCCGCCGCTTACCCCTCCCCAACGCCAAAGTTTTATCGTTAGAGATTTTAAGAGATCAGTCAATGAAACTAACTTTTAAAAATGCTTTTGCCGACAAAGTTTGGATAAGTATTAAAGAGGAATACCCAGAACAGTCCACAACACCGTTACATCTTACAACTGTGAACGAGGATTCTCCATAATGGTGAATTTAAAAACCAAATCAAGTAATCGTTTGACACTGGAAAATTACATTGTTTTGTCTGTAACAAAAATCATTCCTGACATTCAAAAATTGGTTAATTCCAAACAAGCTCAAGTTTCTCATTAATAAAATTTAAAAAAAAACAACGTAAAAGTTAAGTACAATGTGAGCGTATTCTTTTTTTTTTTCAATAAAAAACTACAGCAATAACTAATTTCTTTAAACTTTTTCTCCGTATCTCGCGACCCCTCAAGACACATCCTGTGACCCCCCCCCGGGTCACGACCCACCGGTTGAGAACTCCTGATCTAGGCTTTCAGAATGGAGCCGCGTCGTGTGTCGGTGAATTTTTCCCGAGATAAAGAAGCCAAACCAGGCCGCAGGAGTTTACAAAGTGCCTTGGTCCTGTGGATACATGACTTAATTCCTGTTGTCCCTCGGGGAACATAGGGCATTATCAAAGCATCTCCATTTGGTCCTATTGATAGCCAACCTCTTCACCTCGCGCCTTCTTCCATTGTTTCCATGTGTACTGATCTTCACCACGTTTGTTTGGGTCTCCATCTCTTCCTTGCCCCCCCCCCCCCCCCTTCCCCTCACCCCTCTCTCTCACGCCAGGGGCTCACAACTTGTGGGACGTGGGTTGGTGACCATGGGACCCCAGCTGAGTCCGGCATTGCGTCCACTTACTTGTTCCGGGCTCCTCTCCGTCTTCTTTCCTGTCAACCACCCTTGACCAACTCTTGTTCTTTTCCGACCCCGACGATATTAGGGTATCCAAGGTCTAGGGAGTCTTTCACTTTCCCGCCTTAATTGGCCCTTGTCTCATCTTTCCTGATCCCTCATTCTTCGAGGGGTCAGACCTCTTGCTTTCTTTTCATTTTATCTCCTGCCTTCTGCTCAAGGCCCTCAAGAAGGAGGCAGGGTTTATGTAGCCCCACCACTTAAGGTGCACCCTGGATTGTGCTACACCCTCAAAGGCTCCGTCTGGTGAGTTATCTCCTTCTTCCATTGCCTTTACATTTCTTATCTGCCTTTCCTGGCTCTCCTTTCTTGCAAGTCACTTAATTGTCATTCTTCGAGGGTTAAGGGCATTTCCTTTCCTCCAGTCTTTTGTTTCCCTTATTCTTATTTTCAGCAAATGTAGCCAATACATAGGACAAACAAAAAGACACATTGAAGACATGTAACATTAAGGAGTTTTTAACTATTTGTTTTGACAGGGCTGGCAACCCATTTTTAGCCTATTTTCAATTTTGGAAAAATAGGCTTATGAGATCACCTTTTGTCCGTGCGTGTGTGCGTGTGTGTGTGTGTGTGTGTGTGTGTGTGTGTGTGTGTGTGTGTGTGTGTGTGAGGTGTGTGTGTGTCCCCCTCTAATAAATTCTAAACGGCTGGAGCGATTTCAATGAAACTCTGTAAGTTCATAGCACTATTCCGGACGACCCCGACCAAGCCCTTCAAATTTCGTTACGTCTCACCAATCCAACATGGCGGCTGTGCGAAATATTTCACCAGCATTCAATATCTCCGAAACTATTACCGGTATCACCCTGGAATATTTTACGGTGATAAAGGGAACTACTAGAAGTTCACCTATGTGACTTTTGAAAAACTGGGAACTACAAAACCAACATGGCGGCCACGCGAATTTGTGACATTTAAATAGACGTTTCTCGCGATTTAACCAACCAAACGCAATAAAACTTGTTACAGTATATGTTTATACACATTGTAATGCACCGACATCTAACTATGTTCAATTGTTGACATAACCACAAGATGGCGGATGTGCGAAATATTTCACCGGCATTCTATACCTCTGAAACTATTAGCGGTATCACCCTGAAATTTTGTACGGAGATAAAGGGCTCTACTGGAAGTTCATCTATAAGACTTTCAAAAACCGGTTAACTACAAAACGAACATGGCGGCCAAGCGAATTAGAAAATTTTAAATACACCTTTCTCGCGTTTTAATGTTCCAAACGCAATGAAATCTGGTACAGGAAATGTCTATACACATTGTAATATACTGGTGTCTAATTTAGTTCATTTGTTTACATAACCACGAGATGGCGGCTGTGCGAATTTTAAAATTAAGTTTTTATTTCTTGTGTCGTAATCATGCGATCGAAGTGAAAGTTTGAATAATGAACCTACGCAATAATTTTCCTTTAATGGTACATGACTCTATGGCCTATACATATAACAATCCAACATGGCGACCATCCGAAATATTTAGACGGCTCTGAATATCTACGAATCTATTATAGCAATCCAACTGAATTTGTTTATGTTCATAGGGGCTATGAACATAAGTTCACCTATAGGACTTGAAATAACCTGGTGATCACAATCCAACATGGCGGCGACGCGAAGTATAAATATTCACATCGACATTTCTCGCAATTTAACCATCCTAGTGCAGTGAAACTTGGTACAGTAAATCCTTATACGAATGTTAATCCACTAGAATCTAGTTTATTTCAATTGTTTCCATAACCACAAGATGGCAGCTGTGCGAAATTTTAAAATCTCCTTGTTACCTCTTGTGTCCTAATCATGCGATTTAAGTTTGAATACTACACGTACACAATAATCTTCATGTAACAATGCATAACTCTAAGACCTACATATATAAAATCCAACATGACGACCATCCGAAATATTTAGTCGGTTCTCAATATCTACGAATCTATTACAGCAATCAAACTGAAATTTTGTATGTTGATAGTGGCAATTAACATAAGTAGGATATATGAAAATAGGCTGTATAGTTCTTCACGGAGCTACTTGTTTAAAATAAAGTTTTATAATTACGTTTGATTCAAACCACCGCACCCGTTGATTCCATTGAACTTTCATTTGAATGCTGTCTTTGTTATATTGTGTGTATTAAGTTGGTGTGGAGACATACGTCCATGCTTCATCTGAACAACCCTCATCCTACTCCGAGTATTACATCACTCCAATCTTAATACTTTAAGCTTTTGTGTACGTTTCACAAAACTTGAGCTCCTAAAACCAGAGGGAGTTAGAAAGTGGGGTTGGTACCAAAATCTTCCAAATCGTCTCAATAGTACAGGAAAAATCTTGCATTTCTTGAAAAGTCAACGGAAATATATTTATTTGTTTATAAAGTGCTTTTAAACAAATGAACAAGACTATGGCCCCTGGAAGAACAGAATCACCTACAGCCCGCATAGCACTAGAGGCGGGCGGGTAGTCTACACATGGAGCGCACAAAACCCATTACGCGAGAATTCTCACACGGGTCCGCTAGTTAGAGAGATTTCATTAGAAAGCTACCTATAGGCGCTTGGTCGCGCTCCCAGCACCCGCTAGGGGATGATACTGCCCTAGAACTTGACTATTGCAATGGGCGCCATGTTAAGACTTCCGGAATGTTTCGACGTATCTTCGCGTTTCACCCCCCCCCCCCCCCCCAGATCCCAAAACCACCGTCAGTTTAAAAATGTATATATAATTTATATCACTCTCTTGTGGGCACGATAACTACCGTCATTTTGCACCAATCACTTTCAAATTTATAATAATATCGTATGACCTCGGGTGCCAGGTGCAAGCTTTGTTAATTAACGCCCAGAGGGCAAATTGTATGCCAAATTTTATCGCTCCTTGAAGCGCTCTGAAAGTCAAGCTTTCTAAGCTTTCTAGTAGAGAAATGAGGAACTTTGTGTTGGCGGAAAATCCCCAGATTAATTTTGCCATTATGAACACGGCCTACTGAATTCAAATGAGTTATTTAGCATGTCAACATCGTATGGAATGCGTGTCGTGATTCTTGTCGCCTTTCAAAAATCACTTACCGTTGCGGGCGAGTTCGTTAATGGGTAAAATCGGACCAAGTGGTGTATTCCTTGGAATACACGTCTAGCCAGAGTTAGCTCTTGCTGCTCTTTTGTTTATTTTATTTTATTTCTTTCTTCGCACACACCAACAGTGATCTTTTTCATTTTCTCCTTGTGCAGAGATTTATTTTGTCTTTGAGTCTGTTCTAGATATGTATCTTCTATGGAGAACCTAGCGGCATATTGCAGCAAACCACTGAAGTTCTTCAATTTATCTGAGCTCAAGAGGACTTCCTCACAAATCCACCAGGCGTCGTCCTTGTCGCCAGCTAACATCTCCTTGAAGACACTGCTCTAAAAAGAAGATTTATTCTGTAAAGGGCTTTTTCTTGTCGTTATGTTTACCCTTCTGGCATATGTTCTCTTGTCTTTTACCCCCCTCTCCCTCGTTCTTCCTGGTCCCTTCGCGTGCCGTTCAGCAGCTCTCACTACTAGTTCGGCCGTCAAGTACAGTGCAGAGCCCTCTCAGGGTCAGTCTCCTGTCTTCATGAGACACTTTTAAAATAGACGCCATGTCTACTTTTTAAAGCTAACGGTCGCAAGGAACCTTCGACTAATCAACACGAAAAAGCTAAGTACAAATCTTCAATGATTTTAAACTCATTTTAATGGTTTTAAAATGCTAAATGCTTTTAATACAATTTTATAGACAGTGTGTGGAATTGCCAACTATTGTGCAATAACCGTCTTCGTGGGATTTTCGTTGTCAGGCTTTGGCTATCTAAGCTGGCTTTATAATATGAAATCCGGTACTTCTTGTACTAATAAATGGGAATACCTTCCCACTACGAGGGACTTAATTCAAATTAACCGCTGTCTATAAACTTAGCTTTTTCCACCGTGGGAACGTTCTTGCCCTATTTAACTGTCATCATAGCTCCAGAACTTTCCATGTGAACCAATCATTCTACTAGTCAAGCAATCCAGTATTTTCCACTCCAAATAAGGGAATACTTTTCCTCACCGAGGAATTCATGTTACATTAACTGCTGTTCAAAACTTAATTTGTTTTCCACCGTGGGAACTTAACCGCATCATTCAACTGCAACCCATAAACTTTCTAACGCAATAAACTAATTCAAACTCAAATTAAACTATGTGTTCTCCATAACTGCAATACCTTTGTCTTGTTCTTCGAACTTACATACACTACCATAGTGAACAATTTCAACCTATCAACCAACTATCAGTGCTTCGAATTTGCGTGTGCTAACTATCTACCTCGCCGCGTTCGATGAGAGCAATACATTCTGGCCAGGACTTTATCCTTAAGTTCCTAACCCCACTTCCCAAATACCTTTTACTAACAAACCTAATGTAAAGCTAGTTATTGTTCTAAGAGGCTTCGCTTAATTAAGCGCCCTCCCAAATTTGTTCCACTTCTCATATAGTAATTCTGCATAAACTTGTGGCTAGTCCACATTTTAATTGTTCATCCCTGGGAACTGTACTTTTTCTAATTATAAAAGAGTTAGCTAATTGTTTAATCCAGGCTTTGTTAATACGACCTGCACATTTTTCTTTGTATTTCACATCAAGTAATCTCTGCTTAAAATAGCGGTAATTTCCGCTTGTAATTTTCCTTTTTCTTTCTCCTGTTTCGATCAGGAATTTAATATATTTGTTTATAGCCCGTTGGCTTGCCAGAAGTGCATTCAAATCCTTGTGAGGTTTTGGTGCTCGTAATAGGTTCTAAACCTTGAAACTCTTAATTGTTAAGTGTAAACTTTACTTTTCAAGAAGTCTGAGACTTCAAAAATTTGGTTAAAACAAACTAATTTCTATTTATTTAAGACTAGCAGAAGTACCCGTTCTTCGAACGGTGTTCGTTGTTAACACCAGACATTATCAATTGAGCTACTGTTGCAATGGTTAGCGGTTTGTCATTCCTTCAAGTTTATCAGAACGAAGTTAGTTTACTGGGAATATCATACACACTGTTAATTTAAGGCCCTTAAAATGTAGTTTTCGGAGACCCTTTATAGATTCCCGAATTTTGTGTCTCACATTGAGAAGCGCAACATATGCTTTGGTCGTCCTTCTAGGATAATTTTTATATTTAGCCTATTTTAGCATATATTGAGAATTTTTTCTCTATATCCACCCTTCTACTGTATGAAAAGTACGGCGAAGAGTTTTATAAATGATTGGTGTATTGACTCTCATGGTTACCATACCTAATTTTACGATGCACCAAGCATCCGAACACGAGGTATAGGCGTACATAAAGATACACAGAAAGACAGACAGACAATTCTATTGTCTACAACATATTACCCAGATATCCAAATATGGGTATATCTACCACCCAGTATCAAATAAAATCATCCTTACGATGAACCCGTATGTCGACAAAAAAAAAAAGTTAAAATGTGCTCTCAGACTAAATTCACCTAACGTGTACTTCCTGACGTGAAATACAATTGAAAGCCTTGTAGACGAAACGCAATACACGTCACATAAAAACTGACCCTCTACGTTGTGCTAGGTGCCCATACACAGGAAGACCCCTTTCATAAATTATAAAGGCTTGTGGTGCATGAAAATTCAGGTTCTTTAGCCTCAAATTGCCCAAATTCCTAAAAGCCGCAAACAATGCTGGTTCAATTCAGGAATTTTTGAAAATAATGTTGCTGTTTGGAGATATAATCGACCTTCTGTACTATATGTCGAACGTGAAAATTGCATGAAAAAATTCTAGGTTACCCTTCACCCCCTAAATTGCATTGATGAATTATACGGTCTACGTTAGTTCCGTGATAACGTTATAGCCATTTGCAAACTTTCACAGAAATGTAATAAATGGAGTGACATTGCTTCTTACAGAAATAGATGGAAAGTTGTATGCCACCCCTTGAGATAATGTTCTCATGGTTACCGATTTGCATTCCTTCATTAGTTTGTTAAATTAAATTAAATTAGTTTTCTGGAAATATTTCAGAAACTGTTGGATTTAGAGCCTTATAATGTAGTTTTCGAGGATCCTTGAGGGCCCCCGAGTTTTGTTGCTGGCACCGAGGGGATTTATCTCGTCGTTGTACGCCATAATATAATACTAATAATAATATAATATAGGGAGAAATTGTAACACCTATTTTTATTTTATTTTTAATTCAGCCAATTGCCATGTACTTTACTTTTCAGGACGGGTCAGGGAAGGGATATTATCAGAGAAAGAAGCATTCACATCACGAATGAGCAAAATGGAAATGGCCTACCATTTAACTAAGGGCATCTATAAGAAAAGGTCAATATCCTTCAACGCAAAACTAAAACATTACTGCAGTGTCATCCGTCCGGAGGTCTTGCATGCTTCTGAATGCCTCACGATGAACAAAAAAAGGCTTGGTCGAGAAACTGGAGGCCAAAGACAGAAAATTTTGAGAAAGATATTGGGTTCTATCAAAGACAATGGGGAATACAGAAGAGGGCATAACCATGACCTATATACTCATGTGGAGAAGATAAGCAACGTCATCCGGAAGAGAAGGTTACCATTTTTTGGGCATGTGGAACGAATGAGCCCAGCGAGACTGACCAACCGCAACATAACTTACTTTCAGGAGAGGAAAACAAAATGGGCCTGGTTCATTGAACTGGATAAAGATCAGAAAGAAGTGGGGATTACACCAACAGACATTCAGGAGCGCGCCCCACTCAAAGGGAAACTTCAAGCTTGTAAAGGTTTCCAAGAAAAACCGAAGCTGAAAACGGGAAAGATTTGGACGGAACGGGAGGAAGTCCACCGAGAACGAATGCGGGGGTACAGGGCAAACATCAAAGCCAGTAGGAGGCGGTTGGAATGACGCGGTCCATAGATGGCCTATACGAAATGAATGAATGAATGAATAATGTGGGTATAGGAATATAATAAACCTGCCGTACCACACCCGCAGGTGTAAATCACGTGAAAATATTCTAGAGTACTCCTTGATCCCCTTAAGCGCATTATACGTATTGATGAATTTTACGGCTTAATTTGGTTCCGTGATAACCTTCTAGCCGTTGGCAAACTTTCACACTAATGTAGTTAATGGAATTGCATTGCGTCTTACAGCAATAGATGGACCTCTGAGAATCCGTTGGCATGGTTACTGGCTTGCTTTCGTTCATTAGTTTATTAAATTAAATTAGTTTTCTGGGAATATCCCAAAAACGGTTGGTCTTCGGTCCTTAAAATGTGGTTTTCGGGGACCCGAGTTTTGTCTCTCACATTGAGGGGCTGAAAATGAGTTTTGTCTCGTCCTTCTACGCCTATTTCAGCATTTATTTTAAGGGAGTAGGCCCCCTTTTATGAGAGGTACGGAGAAGAGTTACATCAATGATTAGTGTCGTGCCTCTGATGGATATCTGTAGCAAATTTTACGTTGATACACCCAGCCGTTCTCGAGTTATAAGGCAACAAATTTGTCCACAGACAAACAAACAAACAAACAGACAGACAGACAAAAAAATATTTTCGCGTGCATCCATCATAAAACAGTCTGAAACGTGTAAACAACTCGAATTTCCGTAGAAATTCAGAGAAAAACACACAAATTTTCATTTTTATATATAGAGATATATACTGCACCGCTCGGTGTTGACCGTGTTTTATTGCACAGATTCTGGTTTTACTCGCTAACCGTTGGAGATATACGAAAAGTGATAAGGACCTTTCGGATAGAAAATTACATGTTAAAGCTCATGTACACCATCAAAAGTTTGCTATTTCTTAGCATTCTCTTTTTATTTGAAAAGGAAATATGAAATTTTGAAACCAAAGGGTGTAGTGACGTCACAAATGTCGGTTTTACTCGCTAACTATTGGAGATACACGAAAAGTGATAAGGACCTTTCGGATAGAAAATTAAATTTCAAAGCTCGTATGTGCCATCAAAAGTTTTCTATTTCCTACCGTTCTCTTTTTATTTGATATGGAAGTATGAAATTTTGAAACCAAAGGGTCTAATGACGTCACTAAAATGGTCGCCATTTTTTAATAGTGCAAAATTTCGAAATCAAAAGTATCCTATATGTAAACCTGGTAAATCAGCTACATCCATGCAAAATTTCATTTAAATCTGACCAGTGGTTCTTTAGTTATTGAGTAACAGACAGACAGACAGAAAGACAGACACACACCATCTCATTTTTATATATTAGTATGATTAGATTTTTAATAATTGTTAAATTTTCATAATTCTATAAATTGTTAATACATTTGTTATTTTCCTTTTGTTTTATCTTTCTCGCTAGAATTACGATTAGGCAGGACCTTCTCTTCCCTGATTCTTCCCCTAATCTTAAGTTCTATTTACAAAAAAAAATCTTCATTAGTAAAACCTTTACCACTGGTTTGTTGCATTAGAAACAAAATTTCAAGTAACAGCGTTTTCAAAGTTTCTCTTGGCTGTTACAGCTAATCATAGCAAACCATTAAGACAAGTATAGCTAGCTCCTCAAGCTTCCTAGTTGTAGAGATTTTCTCTCTGACTTATGTTTTGCTTTCAAAATCTCAATTTTGTTTAAATTAGGTCTGAGGTTTTTCTCTGTTCTAAACCTTTAGCCGGCATCCTGCTGGGTAAAAGCTTAGCCTACCTTCAGTGCAACAATTGGCATTCCTGTAGGATTTTCACAAAAAAACACAGTAAAACCATTTTTAGAAGCACTAGAGTTGCTTCAGCCCTTCCCGCTTTGGGGACATTCGGCCGCTCCGTCGGAGATTCAACAGTGTTCGAAAAAAATGCAAATTCAAATCTTTCTAGCATTCTCGAATGCGAAATAAAATCCAACCTTTATAAAGGGAAAGTTAGTAAATCCTTTCCTCTTGGCTTACTTTGTCTTGCCAGACTACCGCCCATCCCCATAGTACTGGAATACCGGCTCGAGAGGGAAAGAGCACTCACCGAGCGCTTGCAAGCAACCTCAATTGGATTCTCATCCTACCTGCCAATTCTTATCTTTACTCCGAAACCCACCTCCTTTTTTCTCTCATCATCTTCCCTTAGGTAGTGTTAATCCTTAGCAAAAACCTACCACCAAGGGGATGAAAATGGGGGCCTTTTTCGAAAAAGTGAAAAATCTATATATCTTTCTTAGCATGTGAAAAATTGAACCTATTCAAAATTCATACAATTCTTCCAATAAAGGCCAACATCTTATCTTAGTAACGTTGTTTGGTAGCACGAACCACTGATCGAAACGGTGGAAAAAATGGAATTTTGAAAGAGAAAAAAATATACTTTTTAAACTCCTCTAAAATTTACCTAAAACTTTCGGCTGACATAATTGTTGATATGACCCACCCTTACGTCAAGGGATGAGCAAAATATTCTCGGAATTATAGGAAGATGGGGCTTCATGTTTAACATATTGATACGTGCTACCCCTAGTAGCAAGTTCGTTAATTGGATTACAGTGGGTAAAAGCACAACACAATTGGTCCTTTAAAGAAATATTAGCTTTATTGCAGGTCAGAAAGTTACACCACACAATAAGCAAATAGAAACAGTTAGCTGTCTTTCTTTGTGTTTGCTCCCTTATGGAGGACACTCACCCTTTCACTTGCTGACGCAGTTATTCCCTCGCTAATGAGATCGGTGGCCTCGGTAGAAATACCTGCAATACTTCCTTGAGTACACAAGATACAGTCTGTCACTCACTGTTCTTGAATACACACTGTTTCGCAATTCGCACGTCACCGTAACACCTCTATCGCACTGGAAAGCACACTCCCAAAACACACAGTCCTCCGTCACCGGCCAGGATCGCTCTTTATATATCGGGGCTGAAGACTCACAGATGTTTCTAGAGTAGACCAGGGTTCGCACCTTCTCGAGAATTCCAACACTAGTTGGGGCACGAACCTTCTGGACCATGCCCTATTGTTCTTACAGCCCCGTTGCGTAAGGCGCTGGTAACACACAGTCAGGGATAGCCTGGGGCGGCCTGAATCACGCGCGAAGCAGCGAAGCAGTCTGGCATTCGTAACAATATGAAACTTTTGTAGGTATACAACAATTGAAAAATTTAGTGAATGCGAAACATTTTTCTTTGCCCGGTGTTATCTACCTCCACCTTCCGGCGTCCCGAGAGGGCTTTTTAGCCTACTTTTCACATTTTGCAAAAATGAGGAAAAAGTAGACTTATGAGATCGATCCGGGAAAATGTGTGTCTGTCTGTCTGTCTGTCCTTCTGTCTGGCTGGCTGTGTGTGTGTGTGTGTGCGTGTGTGTGTGTGTCCCCCTATCAACTCCTAAACGGCTGCAGCAATCGAAACCAAATTTAGTATGAGTAAAGATGTGTACCGGAATATCTCAAGCCCATATTTGAAAATGATGTCAGTGCTACCAACTGCTGAAAAAACGCACTAGAAATTTGAGCTCCATGTTGGATATCTTTGAAGGTATGCATGGGAGCTATTCCAAAATTGGCACACTTGTAGATAATACAATTTCAGTTTAATTTCCAGGAGGCCATACATGACAGTGTTGCCAAAATAATTTTAAGCCTTCTGATAGGTCCAATTTTTAAATGCATATAACTTCTAATCTATCAATTCAATTTCAACCAAATTTGGTATGTAATATGTGTACATAAACAGATATGACTGAGCGTATTCTTAAGAGCCGCCAGGGCTGCCAACTGTTAATCATTGTTCTCTCTATTTTTTATATCCAAATACCAATATATCAGAAAGTATGAAAGCCGACAGCTTTAAACTATGCATACATATAGTACCTGATATTTTGAATAATTTGGACTAACTTATATACGTTAGTTCTACCAACATGATTCTAAGCCTGCTGATAGGACCAATTTTTAAATACATGTAACTTCTATACTATCAGTTGGATTTCAACCAAATTTCGTATGTGCTATGTGTAGCATAACAGATATGTCTATAAGTATTCTTAAGAGCAATCAGGGCTGCCAACTGTGAATAGGCTAAATGCTGTCTATATTTTTTTACCCTAATATCAATATATCAGAAAGTATGCAAGCCATCAGTTCTATACTTTGCACACGTATAGCACCTGACATTCTAGATTGATTTGGAGTAATTGATATAAGTCAGCGCTGCCAACATGATTCTATGCCTGCTGATAGGTCTAATTTTAAAATACATGTAACTTCTATACTAACAAATGGATTTCATCAAAATTGGCACAACAAGATATCATAATATTTCAGTTTATTTCTGACCAGCACACGAATGACATTGTTGCAAACATGCTTTTACGCGTGCTGATAGATCCAATGTCTAACTGCATGTAACGTCCATTGGACTTCAACCAAATTTGTATTCTGTACCTTAAGAGATGGAACTAATAATATATTCAGTCACCAGGGCTGCCAACTGTAGTGCTCTATTAGGCTACATTATACCAGGTATATTTCAAACTAATTAGACATTTCGATATTACCAAATTAATTTTGTCATTCTAGATAGGTTCATATACTATTCATAATGACGCTGGTTGAAGAAAACAATCAATCGATAATGCCCATTATGTTCCCAGCTCTGTATCGAATCAGCAAAGAACATTGGAATCAAACGATTGTAGCACTAATATATAATGTATTGAAAACCTTTATGGAGATGAATGGAAAACGCTTTGATGAATTAACTGCCACTTACAAAGCAGAGAGACAGAAAGAGAAAAAGAAAGAAAAGGAAAGAGAAGAATTGTGGAGGAAATTGGAGGCTGATGCAGCTAGCAAGGCACGAAAACGAGGAGGATCGATAGGACATTTAATTTAAAATGTGGATATTATTTTGTATATACTGTAGATTAATCATTGGCATGAATCTTAATTTTAAGAAAAGTAGGCTCTTTAGTTCGTCGCGGAACTTCTTGTTAAAAATTGTATTGACAGAGATATTTGATAGACAAAACATTCCTACTTATTTTATGAATATGAAAACTAATAGCTGTTATCATTGTTGATATGTTACTCGTATTTCCTTGACCCAAATCAGATTCTTTTTCCTATGGAAAATTTATACAAAATTCCAGGAAGTGAGAACTTTTGATATAGATATTTAATTGATAACAATGTTTCATTATCTTTGAAGATTTGATCTTGTCCACCTGAGAATGCAGTCTTATCAGCACAGTGAATGTTAAAAATAGAAGTGGCACAGAAACGAACTGTTGGTATTGTGGATCAGAATTAGGCCGACAAACTGTGGTTGTTAAATAATAGTTGTTGTTTCATTTGAGGGGATTGATCGTTTATCTCCGTGTACTTGGGTGAGTGTTAAATCTTGTCTGATAACCTGTGTTATAATAATAATAATAATAATATCGTATGGCCTCGGGTGCCGGGTGCAAGCTTTGTTAATTGACACCCAGAGGGCAGCTTGCATGTCGAATTTCGATGTAACTTTGAACGCTGTGAAAGTCAAGGAGGTTAGATATCTAAGCTCCTTGACACTACAGCGCTTTCTAGTAGAGAATGGAGGAACATTGTGTTGGCGGAAAATCCCGAGATTAATTTTGCCATTGAACTCGGCCTACTGAATTCAAATGGGTTCTTTAACATGCCAACAATGTATGACATCCATGTCGTGATTTTTGTCGCCTTTCAAAAATCACTTACCACGGCCAGGGGCGAACCTGCAAGCTTGGGGTTAGTAGACCGACACGTTAACCACTCACCCACCGTGGCAAGCACCTGTGTTATTGTGATGGCTGTATTAGTGTGTGTATTTGTAATTCAGGTGACGTTTTGGAAGGAAGTGGCCGTGGCCTTAGCTTAGGAACCATCCCGGTATTAGACTGGAGTAGAAGTTGAATACCACGGAAAACCACTTTCAGGTTGACTGAGGTGGGAATCGAACCCACCTCTTCTCAGTTTTGCCTCACGAGGCTGAGTTGACCCCGTTGTCAGACAAATTCCATACACACCAAAGTACACGGAGTTATATGGCCACGATATCTCAAAGCCCCTAACCAAACCTCTCAAAAACAACATTTTAGAACAAATGTAAGCCTACTTGGCAAACGCCTATGTTAGATCAATGTTTAAGTTCTGTTTAGCTCTAATTACATTTACAATCATGAAAATTAGTTCACCACTAGATTGTATGACATTTAGTCTGTGTACTAGCATGTTTAAAAACTTGATCTCCATTTTCTTTGTCTTCGTAATTCTCATTAAAATATATTGTGACCGGTCATATGCCTTCCGTATAATTAAATTCAGCACCTATGAAGTCCACAGAGAAATTCAGATAAGTCAAGTTATAATAATTTTCGTCTCAAGATCAAATCATAACAAGCTCTTTGCTTAAGTTATGAGTCTCTGACAGAACCAATTCTAGACTAATTTGCAAATACTTGCTGTTGGATCATTGTTTAACCCCTAAGAGACCTTGTATAAGTCTACTCAGCAGATGTTGCATCCTGGATCGATCTTAAGCCCTTTGTTCAAGTTATGAATATCTGATAGAGCAAATGTACGCCTATTTAGGAAATTCTGTGTTTTTTTTATGTGTAACATCTTTCCACTCGGCATCTGTATATTTGTTGTGGGGTGATTTTGAAAAATGAAACGGAAATGGATGGGACGGGAACAATGAGCGCGCGCGGTGGCGGAGATTGATACCACGACGTACTGACGGCCATGTGGCTACGTGGAATGTATATCGCATACGGTTTACTTCAAGATTTGGAGGCCCCATTAAATATATTCCTACAATAAATCATCTTCAAGTTGTTATTGTTTGGTGTGAAAATATTAATTATATCATATTTGCTGAAAACCGGTCAAGATTTGGCACTGCAGTTTTACAAGTAGTTATTTCAATGACCAACAGAGTTCACTGTTCTCCCGGCAGACACATAGTCGGCCATGTGACTATGTGGAATGTACATCGCATACGGTTTAGTTCAAGGTTTGGAGGCCCCATTAAATATATTCTTCCTATAATAAATCATCTTCAAGTTGTCGTTGTTTGGTGTGAAAATATTCATTATATCATATTCGCTGAAAACCGGTCAGGATTTGGCACTGCAGTTTTACAAGTAGTTATTTCAATGACCAACAGAGTTCACTGTTAACAAGGGATAACTTGTCACATGTTACACATCATATGCGACTACTGTAAGGCTCGTTTTTTTATTTTATTTTTAATGAAGGTTTAATCTCCTAGCCCAAGTACTGAATCTCTCAGAGAACAAATGTAAGCCTGCTGGTTGTTTGGATCAAGGTTAAATATCTTAGTCCAAGTTATAAACCTCTCAGAGAACAATTGTAAGCCTGCTGGTTGTTTGGATCGAGGTTTATGCTCTTTGTTCAAGCTATAAACCTCTAATAGAACCAATGTAAGCATGCTTAGCAAATGCTGGTTGTTTGGATCACGGTTTAATATCTTTGCCCAAGTTATGAACCTCTGAGATACTAATGAATGGCTGTCTGTCAATCGCCCATCGTTGGATCGAGATAAAGAAAAAGTTCATTAGCCATTCTACGCGAAGAACTAACGCGTTTCATTGATGGATTTCCCTCGCATGAACTACCAACCAGGAGCTAGATGATGGTTTCTACGAATTTCACAAAGATGCCGCAACAAATTTTCCAACATGACATAACTGAGGAATACCTCAATAGGGCAAGAACAAATAATTTCCCTTGTGGTCATATTACGATTATAGAAGAACATTCAGCTCGGGGAATTCACGGGTTTTTTGAATTGCTGCCAGAGACATAATATTGTGGCCTGTAGGTAAGAGGCATAACATACCAGTGAAATCTGCAATTAAACGCCTATTGTGATTCATTTCGCTAACTCACGAGCAGTGAATATCTTGGAGGTAAGGTTGCAAAAGATATAACAAAAAGTAAGGTGTTTGCTTTCTTTTCTAACCTTTATTATCCTTGCCTAAGTGTTACACGATGAGAGGGAACTCCTAACGCTGCACTACCATTAATAAGTTTTGATCAGTGAATAGACCATTTCTTTATCTGAAGTTTGTGGTTTTGCGTGACCGTTATTTTCGTGATCATGAGCCACGGGACCTCCATTATTTTTACGTGGAATCTGAACCAAAGGATTTTATATTTCACTTCGAAAATATAACATGCATTAACCGAGAAACGAACCCGATCCGCCTCGGTGAGAGGCAAGCAGCTTGACCACTACACCATCACTCTCCCATTCACAACTTCATGGCTTCAGTGGCGTAGTCGATAGCATGCTGATGAACTGGTTCCCATTGAAATATGTAGCTTTCTAATATAGACTAATAATAATAATAACGTATGGCCTCGGGTGCTGGGTGCAACGGAGTTCGTAAATTAGTTTTATTTCGCGATATTTCGCGAATTCAATATCGAAAAAAAAAATGCATCTTTGGAGTAAATATATCATTGTGATAACTAAGCTCAGGATAGTTATAGGTTTAAATATTTTTTATTTAACTCAATATTTTCTTTCTTTCTTTTTTTTTTTTTTTTTTACATATTTTTGCCGTTTTTATAAACAACAAGCTGTACCCGGCATGTGTTACAATGCCAATCAAAGGAAGTGTTGGCGTTGTAATTTTGTTTCTTGAAGTGCTTTTGGATACACAATATTTTTTTTCAATTTCCGTTAACAGCCTATAAGCTATCGTAAAATGGATTTATTAATTTAGAAACATTCGTGGGAGCGTGCACAACAACTCACCAAAGTATCATCGCAATCGGATGAATGGTATATGAACGAAGATGGAACTTTGTTGCAACGCTTCGCGCGTCGTCACTCATTTGTTGCATCTACTCGTGCGCTACCTGCTGTAAAATGGATTTACTAAGTCGAAAACCTTCCCTGGCGTGTACACAACAACTCATCAAAGTTTCATTGCAATCGGATGAATGGTATATGAACGCAGATGGAACTTTGTTGAAACGATTCGCGCGCCGTCACTATTTTTATTGAAACTACTCGTGCGTTACCTGTTATACAATGGACTTGCTAAATCAGAAACGTTCCCTGCAGTGTACACAATAACTCACCTAAGTTTCATCGCAATCGGATGGATGGTGCATGAACGCATAGGAAAATTTACTTGAAATTACAGTGGTCTGCGAAACTTGTGAGCATTGACAGAGTGCTATGAAAGTTCTTGAAATTACCTTTTCTTCTGCTCTTAAGAATGAAATTCGAAAAAAGCACATACATGATTTCGTATCGCTTATCTACTGTAAGTATTGTAGGATTCGGAAACCGAGGCAAGCCCCGGCCTATTAAGCGGGAACATTTTGTACTGTAGACAGGATTATGTATTGGTATGTTGGCTTTCACGGCCAGTGAATTAAAACTCAGTAATTCTTCTAGGTCTGTGCCATGTTTTTTTTGGGGCTTCGCCTAGGACACCAAGCTGGCTCATCAGTGGGCTCTTGGTGTCCCCGCCCGGACCCCGACAGGAGTAACGAACTGCACGCTACCTCCCTTTATATAGAGTGCAACTGCACTACTTGACTGCGAGAACTAAAAGCTCAAGCAGCCTGAACCTCCCAATGAAGGCTTCCAAAATATGGTATATTGGCTTTCGCGGCCAGTCCTAGGCGAAACCCCCCACAAGACACGGCACAAACCTAGAAAAATGTTTTTTTTTAGTCGAGTGGCCTCCTTAGAGGCCGAGTACAGGTCTTTCTATTCGACGCCCTTGGGCGACCTGCGCGTCGGGATGAGAGATGGGATTGATGAAGATGAATGAAACTGGGCAAGGATGTGGAAGGAAGTGGCCGTGGCCTATCAGAAGGTACCGTCCCGGCATTTGCCTGGTGTTGAAAATGGGAAACCACGGAAAACCATTTCAAGGACAGCCGACGGTGGGGCTCGAACCCACGCGTCTACCGAGTCAGCAGAGAGCTTCGTCCCATGACCTACTGCTGCGCTTTAGCCAGCGTAGCCACTGCTGTCGGTTAGAAAAATTGCTGAGAATTATGCATTATTCAAGCAGCTTCACGTTTCAGCTATATTTCGAGTAACTGGGGGACAAATTTAAGAGCATATTTTGTAAACTTAATCACATATTTTCCACTTTTAAGCACATTAATAAATACATATTTCTGAAAAGTTAGGCACATAATTATCCGGGCCCTGGTGATAACATGAAGATGATCCAAACAATGGAGCAGGCATGTTTTAACTTTGAACTCAATTTCCTTTTCTTGTAGTTAGGGAACATTATCTCAGTTTCTGTTAACCCTAGAACCAATAAACTATAGGAAACAGTTCATTAAAGTGTTTTATATACACTGAAATAATTTCATGTTGATATGTAATTTACACCCCAAAAAAAATGATGGTGATAATGTACTGAACAAGTAGTTCCATGAAGAACTATACAGCCTATTTTCATATATCCTGCTCATGTTAATTGCCTCTATCAACATAAAAAATGTCAGTTTAATTGCTGTAACAGATTCGTAGATATTGAGAACCGTCTAAATATTTCAGATGGTCGCCAGGATGGATTTTTATTTTTGTACTATTACATTAAGATTATTGTGTACGTGTGGTATTCAAACTTCAATCGCATGATTAGAACACAAGAAGTAAAAACAAAATTTTAATATTACGCCCAGCAGCCATCTTGTGATTATGCAAACAATTGAAATAAATTAGATGCCAGTGGATCAACATTTGTATAAGCATTTAACGTGCAACGTTTCACGGCACTCGGATAGTTAATTCGCGAGAAACGTCCATTTAAATATTTATACTTCGCGTCGCCGCCATGTTGGATTTGTGCTCACCAGGTTACTGAAAGTCCTATAGGTGAACATATGTTCATAGTCTCTATGAACATAAAACATTTCAGTTTGGTTGCTGTAAAAGATTCATAGATATTGAGAACCATCTGAATATTTCGGAAGCTCGCCATTTAGGATTGTTATATGTATAGGCCATAGAGTTATGTACCATTCAAGGACAATTATTGCCTAGGTTCATTATTCAAACTTTCACTTCGATCGCATGATTACGACACAAGAAATAAAAACTTAATTTTAAAATTTCGCACAGCCGCCATCTTAAGGTTATATAAACAATTGAATTAAATTAGATGGCAGTGCATTACAATCTGCAAAATCATTTACTGTACCACATTTCACTGCGCTCAGAGAGTTAAATCACGAGAAAAGTCTATTAAAATATTTCAAATTCGCTTGGTCGCCATGTTCGTTTTGTGCTTTACAGGTTTATGAAATATACATAGGTAAACTTGTATCAGTACCCTTTATCACCGTACAAAATTGCAGGGTGATATCTGTATTAGTTTCGGAGATATAGAATGTCAGTGAAATATTTCGCACAGCCGCCATTTTGAGGTTATGTAAACAATTGAACTAAATTAGACTCCAGTGCATTACATTGTGTATAAACATTTGCTGTACCAAGTTTCATTACGTTTGGATAGTTAAACCGCGAGAAAAGTCTATTTAAAAGTCTCAAATTCGCTTGGCCGCCATGTTAGTTTTGTAGGCACCAGGTTTTTGAAAGTCTCATAGATGAACTTCTAGTAGTGCCCTTTATCACCATACACAATTGCAGGGCGATATCGGTAATAGTTTCGGAGATATTGAATGCTAGTGAAATATTTCGCACAGCCGCCATGTTGGATTGGTGAGACTTATTAAAATTTGAAGGGCACGGTCGAGGTCGCCGGGAATAGTGCTATGAACTTACCGAGTTTCATTGAAATCGCTCCAGCCGTTTAGATTTTATTAGGGGGGGGAGGACACACACACACACCTCTCTCTCACACACACACGCGCACACACACGGACAAAAGGTGATCTCATAAGCCTATTTTTTCAAAATTGAAAATAGGCTAAAAATGGAGGTAAAAAAATCTTAGGTAAAAAAAGATCTCCCTCATTATTCCTACTAAAAAAAGTACTGTATTGTCATTTTAATATACGCACAATGCCTATGTTCATACGCTGTGCAAATTTGAGCTATGTAGCTATCATGGTTTCCAAGAAAATGTACCTATAAATTAACATTGTGAAGATAGGCGACTCTATTTCCCCGAGCGTTAAAATCCTTCAGTACGCCTTCCTTCGGATGGGAAGTAATGATGGCGGGTCCATGTCATAGATTTAGATTTATGACCTACCATAAGAATTGGTAGAGAGTAGCAAAAGTTGAAGGTTATATTTGGCTGGTTAGAAACGCACTCTCAAGTTCCAACGTTCGCCGCTAGGTATCAGTTACAGTGGCAGCCTAAGTTGGAACTACTTGAAACTGAAATTGCTGGGAGCCCACGGGCGTTTAATTAAAATACCCTGCTATGGCCATTGGCTGCAATTCATATATAACAATTAATTCTTATTAACTCTTCTTCTTCTTCTACGCGATCATGCCCAGTGGACCGCGCGCTGCTACAAGTTTCCTTCTCCATTGTCTCCTATCCATAGCTGCCATCCGCGAACTGTCCACACGTATCGCTGCCTGTTGCAGATCTTCATGGAGTCCATCACTCCACCACTTCCTTGGTCTCCCTGGTGGTCTTCTTCCTGTGGGGATGAAATCCAGTAGCTTCCGTGGCCATCGGTGGTCTCCCATCCGGGCTACATGTCCAGCCCACAGCAGTCTTCTGGTTTTGATGGTTCCAGCTATGTTGGCATCATGGTACAGGTCTTCTACTTCATGATTGTGTCTAATTCTCCATTCACCCGTGTGTACATCCCTCACCGGTCCGAAGATCTTCCGAAGAACTTTTCTCTCAAAAACGAGTAGTTTATGAAAGTCCTGTTTTCGGATACTCCATGTCTCACATCCATATAGTACAACGGGTTGGATCAGAGTTTTATACAGACGAATTTTGAACTGTCTGGAGAGACATCTGGACCGAAGAAGCTGTGTTCAGCTGTAGAGAGTTCGATTTCCTGCTTGTATCCTGGCGTCGATTTCTGCCTCACATGTTGAGTTCTCCGCGAAAAGCGATCCTAGGTACTTAAATTCATGGACCTTCTTGTATGACTGGTCCCCTACCCGGAGTGACTGTAGTTGTCCAAAAACTTGGCCTTGCCCGCGAGTCATTTTGAGGTACTCCGTCTTGGTTTCATTCACGATTAGCGCAAATTTGTTGGCAGCTGCCTTGAGTGCTCTCGTCATTTGCCTCAACTCTTCCTGAGAGCTGGAGAGTAAACTGATATCATCTGCGTAGGCAAGGTATGCTAGGTTCTTCCCCTCGACTTGGATTCCTTCAAAATTCTCTCGAAAGGTCTCACGTATGATCTTCTCCAAGGCAAAATTGAACAGTGTAGGAGATAAACCGTCTCCTTGCCTGAGACCTGTCAAAATTTCAAACTCCTCCGTCACTCGATTTCCCATTTTTATCTTACCGCGTGTTTCGCTCAGGCAGATCGCTACCAAGTTGATGAGTTTCTCGGCCATTCCAAACTCTGTTAGGCAACTGAGTAGGCTCTTTCGGTGAATGCAATCATAGGCCTTCTTGAAATCTACGAATAACACGTGGAGTTCTTTGCCATATTCACCCAGTTTTTCAGTGAGCTGTCGGAGAACGAAGATATTATCTACTGTGGAACGCCCCAGCCGAAAGCCTCCCTGGTATTCACCAAGCACTGATTCTGCCACTGGTTGAATTCTATCTATGAGGCAGTTGGACAAGATCATGTAGCAGACGTTAAGCAGGGCGATTCCTCGATAGTTATCACATTTCAATTTGTCACCCTTCTTATAGATTGGACAAATCAGAGCTGTTTTCCATTCTGACGGTAGTTCTTCTTTGATCCAGATTGCTTGTATCAGCCTGTGCAGTTTTTCTGCTAGTTTCTCTCCTCCTTCCTGGATCATCTCGGTCTGTATTTCATCTTCACCCGGACTTTTATTCTTCTTGAGCCGTTTGATCTGGGTTTTGATCTCATCCAAAGTGGGTGGCGGAAAATCCAAGTCGACTGTGGTTGGAGACTGGAATTCAAATACTATTTCAGGGTCTTCACAATTGAGAAGCTGGTCGAAGTACTCCTTCCATCTCTTGGCGATATCATAATTGTTGATCAGAACGTTGTCACTAGAATCTTTGACAAATTTCTGTCTCGACTTAAAACCTTTGCTAAAATACTTCACCTTTTGAAACATTTCCCTGGTATTGTTTCCTCTGAAGTCTGCTTCTGCCGCAACGATGATGTCCTTGACATATTTCCTCTTTGTTCTTCTCAGAGTAGCTTGGGTAGCCCTTCGAACCTCCTCAAATCGTTCTTTACTTTGCGCCAGATCTGTCTCCTGCAGCCACTTATTCCTGGCTTCCTTTCTCTGTTCCAGAGCATCTGCACATTCCTTTCCAAACCAGATCGTCTTGCCTACTGTGTCTCCCTTAATCGTCTCCTTTGCTGTAGCAGTCAGTGAGCTTTGAATCGTTTCCCAAATTTGTTCAGGGTCTTCGCTCACGTCCAGTTCACTGAGTGCTTCAAAGCGGTTGTTAAGTTGCAGCTGGTATTCTGTCTTTATGGCTTCATCTTTTAGTTTTTCAACACGGTATCTCTCAATCTTCTTTAGCTTAGCCCTGATCCCTCCTTTACATTGAACTTGTAAGTGGCCTCTGACCAGAAAGTGGTCACTTCCACACTCTGCACCCCGTGCCGTCTTATCATCTGACACCCATCTCTTGGTTTGTAGATCAATAGCGACATGGTCTATCTGATTTATTATTCTCCCATCTGGTGACATCCAGGTACCCTTATGGATGTTCCTACGCTGGAAGTTTGTACTGGAAATGAACAAGCCTGATGACGCAGCAAAGCTAATGAAACTTACACCATTATCATTGCTTACCTCATGTAGGCTGTGCCTTCTTACTGTACCTTGGAGTACTTGTTCTTTCCCAATTTTAGCATTCATGTCTCCGATAAGGATCCTCAAGTGTCCATTTGGGATAGCATCCACTACTGCTTCTAGCTGCGCATAGAACTCGTTTTTCACTTCCCTTTCACTTTCTAAATTCTTATTTACAATGATGATAATAATAACCGACAGTGCTAGGCCATGGGACTACCTTCGGACTCACGTCAGTAGACGTTGATTCGAACCCCAACGTCAGCCGTCCATGAAATGCCTTTCCGTAGCCCCCCCCCCCCTCTCCAATTCCAATTCCAAGCAAATGCTGGGCTGGTAGCTTCTTATAGGCCACGGCCACTTCCTTCCATCCCCATGCCCCGTTTCATCCATCTTAATTCATTTCGTCTCTCAGTAATTCCTTTCATGAGGTTGGGGACAGGTAGAGCACCCAGCCGTAAAAATAACCAACCTCCACCTAGACTTTCATCGCATCTCATTCCCCAAATGGAATAATAAGGGGTAGAAATAACCCTCCCCCCATCCGTGGTACCGCAGCCCATTGCCTTGGCCTATCGAGCGACTGCTGCCCAGCCATTTGGCCTACAGATTGCCAGGTGACGCGTGGTCAGCGTGTCGGGTCCCCTTGGCCGTTAATCTTGTTATTTCTTGACCGCGGCATTACATCAATTGGCATCACGAGACTGAGTGCACCCCGTTTCAGCCCTCACGTCAGTTTCTAATATCCTTGACGGAGCCGGGAATCAAACTCAAGGCCTTCGGGACAGAGGCAGGCTCACTATCCCAATACCATGGTGCCGGCGTAGAAATGCATACAATAATAATAATGATAATAATAATGGTGTGGTTAGACATTCATTTTAGTGTAATTAGTGCAGTGGCTAGCGTACTTGGCTGTCACCCCGGAGGCCCGGGTTGGATTCCCGGCTCTGTCATGAAATGTTAATTCTGGTGTGAGGGCTAGAACGGGGTACATTCATCCTCGTGATGCACAACTGAGTAGAGGAGGGTTCGATTCCCGCCTCAGCCATCCTGGAAGTGGTTTTCCGCGGTTTCCCCACTTCTACTCCAGGCAAATGCTGGGATGGTTCCTAACTTAAGACCACGGCTACCTATTTCCCCATCCTCACTGAAATTACAAATACACACACTAGTACAGCCATCACAATAACACAGGTTATCACACACATTCCACACACCCAAAATACATGGGACTATATGACCGTGATATCGCAACCCCTAAAATAAGTAACAACAATGAAAATCCACAGCCTGCTTCCAGTCTCCGACCGGGTCAGGAATGGAATGAATGAAGCCCCCATCTAGCGGCGAGGATATGGATTGTGCCGGCTGCCGAGGCCTGACGCACTGTAATTGGTTTTCAGAGGTAATTTTTGCATGCTGCTGTCGAGCACACGATATGGAGTCTCTGAGTCTCAAGGCGCAAAGTTCGTTGATGTTCCAACAATTACTTGGTCGGGATTCCCGAGCGTAATACAGCAGCCATGACCTTATCCGTGTAACCCTAGGATCTCGTGTGCTATTCAGCATTGCTCAAGCGTCTGCACATGTGATGCTTTGGACTTTCCGCGATACATGATCCTACAGTATCAGACTTAGTTCAAATCATCGTTTAGCTTGAAGGACGTGTAATTGATACCAGTGTTGCCAACATACAGGTAATTAAAATGTTGTTATCGTCCTTGAACTCTGCAATTGGCGGCTTCATTTTCTAAACACACGTTACACCGACGTAGGAAGTTTTGGTACACTCACTGTAATTCATCCTCACTGATATTTGGTATCGGTGCAGTTATTTCGTTTTGGGAACCTCCAGAATACGCGGATTGTTTCTGTATACCTTTTGTTTGAGGTTCCCCTACAAGTAAAAATCACACGGCGCTGAAACTTACGAACACATTTACTGTAAGACTTCTTGAGAAGATAAGTTTCCACTAGGAAAATACGTTATTTTGTTCCATATCTAACCATGTTCACGGAATACACGACAGCCTACAGTACTTCACCATCTCTCTCAACTAAGGTATCTTTCCAGCTGCGTTTGTAATAAATGCAATGCTAGCATTCGGAAGTTTTCCTTCCTGCTCTTGTGTTATCAGATTATCACTAAGTGCTTCTCAAGTGGCGGTGACTAATCACTCTCCGTTGGTCTCGTGAGCAAGCAAACCTCCGTTCTTTAGAAAAGGCCCACACTGTATAATCTATATGCCTGAATTATGATATTTTAACCACCAAGTGGATAGAAATTTGCGAGTGGTGTGATTAACTATCACTAACCATTGGATTAACCAATTAAAGGTCTCCACTACCAGACAGAATTCGAGTGAATTCAGAATCGAACAAAGTTTGAGCGTTAAGGAACTTTGGAAAGATATTAGCATATGTGACACAAGAAAAGAGAAAGAGAGAGCATGTAGCTTTAACATATATATTTTCTTTAACCATAAAAAACAATTTATGGAACATACGTTTTTAGACTAAACAGGTTAGCACAACTTGAAACATTATTTATTCTTGGAATGTTTTGCTTTACTAACAAAGAAAAAATCATTTAATTGATCTTTAAACATTCGAGACACTAAGTGCTTTAATGCACAGCTTAGTTTGAACTTGAAAAGAAAAGAATAGCAACATAGCTAATGGCGGTTAGGGGCCAAATCCTGCCATACCTTATGAAAGAAAAGAAAGGGAAACTGTAAAAGAAGTTACAAAGAAAAGACATAGCCTATAGAAGGGGCTAATGGCGGTCAGGGGCTGAATCATGCCGTACCTTATGAAAAGAAAGGCATATGAATTGCAAAATGTACAAAAAAGTAAGCCATGAAATATTTCCAAAGAAAGTGAAATGGCAGAAGCAGGTAGGCATGTGATACCTGAAAGTGAAGCATGAAATTGTTCCTAAAGGAAATATCTTAAGCAAGCCGGTATGAATCTTTGCTCGGAAAGAAGTAACATGATACAGTTGAACAACAAATTACATTTTACAAAACACAGGTTATGTATAAACAACAGATTACTTATCTGAATTGTGGAGCAGGTGTAAGCCATTGAAGACAAGGTCCTAGGTAGGAATCTATTCACTTTGTAGAGAGTGCGTACAAGAATAGTTTTCCGTAGCACGAAAGATGTGAAGTTCACATATGAAAATGTTCATTTTCAAACATGTAGAAACACGAAGAAAGGTGATCAACAATAGATCACTAAGTTAAAATGTCGTGAAGACATTGCGAAGCGTGAATATCACCTCTTGATGCAGAGGTTATGGTGTTACATGAAGATCTAGATGAAATGTTAAGTCCGGTATGCAAGACTGGTGGACAAAGAAAGCACAAAGGTGGCAGTTCAGCAGTCCGCTTAAATAGGCGAACAGCTGGCGTTCTCGATGCTTCGATGTGACGTGTCGAAGAAGACGATCGGTGATTGGCCGAAGCAATGCTGAGGCGAGAGAGGCGGCCAATGAGAGAATAGCTAATGGCAGCCAGTTCCTCTTCACTTTCCTCGTGGTGAAGATGTAATGTGACACTTCACTAGAACACTTCGAAAAATGTCTTAAAGCGAGAAGGACTAATGAAAAAATATAAGTAATTTACAAAGTACTTGATTTTAAATAAAAGAATTCTTACAAAACCAAATGTCACGAACACGTGGTGACATGAATATAGGTTATGAAAAAATCAATTTTTGTCTGACTAGACACTACACAAAACTTGCAAAATTAATTAATTAATTAATTTATTCGCAAATGCGAACAGCGAGATACTGAGGACTGCCTTTGAATCTTTGATTTGGTAAGCAGGTACAAGCACACATGGGCGTTATAATTAATTTAATACTTTTAATAATAAATTTACCTACGCACAATGTGTTCATGGTTGACCTACAGTACTTCGAAATGGTTCTCATTTTCGCCGCTAGTTGCCATATCAGATGGCCGAACAAGTTACGCAAGTTTGCAATAAACTACTGTAACTAAGATAGTGCATAAATTTTATATGTCGGAGTCAGACAGTGAAATCCGTCATTTCATGAAAATCTTAGGCACTTCATGAAAAGCCGGCATATGATGTAAAAGGGGACAGCTGCACTATCTGACGTGTTTCTTCATGATGTGATTGACTGATTTAGGCAGATGGTGTAAGAAATTATTTTACATTATTAGCCGAGGAAATTTATGAAGATCCAATGTTCGTTGATTGGACTCTTATTGAAATGACTGACGCAATGGAGTTGTAAATTAACTTTTCACCGCCATACACGAACTATTCCATGAAATAAATGAATGCTTGTTTATTATGATTTATGATGAATTTACAACAATGAAACAACAACAGTAGAACTATATTGAAATGTGCAGGCCGAGATGTAGGTCAGAATTTGCAAATTTAACGTTGTTTTTTTTTTTGCTATGCTAATTAAAATCAGCAATGTTTGAATAACATGCTACAGAAATTTCATTTGTGAATTCCACGGAGAAATACGTTTAAAAAATATTTGTCAAATGTTTGCACGTGCCACGCCCACATATCTGTCATGCACTGAGCGAAGAAAATCCTATTTTAAACCTATTTTGTCGGTCGTAACAGGCCGGTAATAGCTTAGCGGGCTGTGGAAAGATGGCGACAATGCATTTCCGGTCCCATTGTTTACAATTATTACAAATACATGCACATGTGTTTGCTAAGCGATTGAATAAATCTATAAATTAGATCAGTTTTATTTTAAAGTTGTTGTCAATGTGGGAAGATCTATTTCTACGGTGTTTAAAAGGTTCCTGAACACCGTATTGAACGTGCTAGAGCAAACAAGGATCCAAATACCTACTTTACACAAGGTTGTGATGAAAATCTAGCATGTGACTAACCAAGTGAGGTTATGAGTGACTTCAGAAATAGAAGTTCCTCGGGGTCTAAATTGAACTCATTTAAAAACATTAATACAATTGGACGTTACAAAAACGTGTGACTCCAGGACTTAGAAGGAAGATTATAGTTTTACGTGACCGTGAATCTGGTGATTATGAGCCACGGGACCTCCTTTTTACGTGGAATCCGAACCACAGGACATGGCATTTCACTTCGAAAATCTCACATGCATTGACCGGGAATCGAACCCGGACCGCCTTGGTGAGAGGCATACAGCTAGACCGCCGAGCCACCACGCCCCCTGACTCCAGGACTTAAGAACTCATAACTATATAAACAATGGCATTTAAAATTCACTGTCTCTTCTTGAAGCAGTTGCTTAATGTCATGATCACCAAAATATTTCTTTTGTGTCCAAACTGTGGTCAATTAAAATTCTTAAGCAACTACTTCAAGAAGATACAGTGAATTTTAAATGCCATTGTTTATATAGTTTTAATGAACTGTGACAAGTTATCTTAGCATTCAGGGTTTTTAATGTTTTTAACTCTGTGTTGAGTGTACTGATATATGATGTTTAGGACAGATCAAACGCGGCTATGAAGGCCATGAGTGACATACGGCATCTCAGAACACTCTCCTTAAAGACTGCAATGAAACTCTTCTGGCTGAAAATCGCCCCGATAATTACATAAGGTCTGGAAAACATTTGGTCCCACCTAAAGTACAAGCATCTAGTGGAGATAGAGAAGGTCAAGGCTGTCTACCTAAAGAAAGTCTTATGCCTCTCCCGATTTACTCTTTCTCGTTTGGTTTATGAACTCTCAAGTGAGCTTCCCTTTGTTGAAGAACTGAGACTGCAGATGCTTTTGCCAACAACACACGGTTTTGAGACACTAGTTCAGGAAATGAAGTCTAAGAAAGATAGCATCTGGCAAGAATTTTACGCGACTGATGCGATGACATCACGGGATGGACAGAGAGCTCCTACGAGCTGAGGCACCTGGTAACGAGATTCTCGGTACATGGTTTCCACTTCAAAGTGTGTAATAACAGAAGATTTCATCAGCCAGACTTAAATTGTGTATGTGCCCTATGTGATCGATACCACGTGATGTGGTGTGGGCAGAGGACGTTATCTCTGTCTCAGTTCTGTTCAAACTAGTTGTAATTTCATACTGCATATTTTGTGCTTTAATAAAATTTATTTTATATATGATGTTTTTATATCAAGCCCCTATGTTTTCGCGCTTCATTCATTTCTTTGCCATTTCATGCCATCTTCCCCATTTTAACATGTTTTCGTGCAATGGAGCTATTTTATGAATGTTGGACCCGCCACTTCGTAAGCTGATGAAGAGATCATTTTATGTAGGATCTCGAAATATGTCCTTGTAATTTAGAATATATGTGATCTATGATTACATTTTAATAAAAGTATTGACTAGGCGGACCTGAAGTACAAGGATAATTATTTATCTTTTCACACAATAACAGATAGCTGGAGTTGCCAATTAGGCTTGCCAGACGTTCCGTTTTATCCGGAACAATTCCGTTTTTTCTTGTTTTGTTCTGCGTTCCGTTTTAATCTTTAACAGAACGCCAAATATTCCGTTTTTTTTTTCGGTGTGTTAATTTGATAATATACTAAATTTCGCACCAATTTTCAAATGCCCCGCTTCAGAATTGATTGTAATATCTAGCTTGTTTTCTGGTGATACAGATGCAAGTTTGAAAGAGAAAATGATCTCTATGTCTGTGTTAGATAGATGGGTACATGTTATAGATTTATTAGGGGCAACAACATTAAGGAATATATTGGTCCTTGTGAAGTTCATACTCAGCTTTTTCCCCTCCAATGCTTTTACGAAGAGAGTTTTTTTCTGTCATGAATATCAAATGGAGACATGATAGAAACAGAAGCTCCATTAGTTTGATAAAACAAGATTTGTTCACATATTACAATTATGACGAAAATGGTTGTGAATTTTAACGGAAGGTACATACAAATAAACAAGATGTTCAGTAAAGAGCATATAGCCTACTTTCTCCTAAAGCGTGGGTATTGTTATAACCCTTTGTCCTTTTCAAGGAGTAACTTATAATTGAATGTTGGTTGTAGTAGCTTGTTGAAATACAACGTGTTATACGGATATTAAACATGAATATGAGGTGCCCTTTGCTAGTGCTACCTCTGTACAAAATTTCATTCAATTCGGTTTCACCGTGTTTGAATTGATATGGTGAATCGATTTGCACACATACATGGCCGCCATCCACAAATTATTGGGTTGATGACCTTATAGTTCAGGCACATGATTCCTCATACATAAAGGTATAATGTTGCAAAATTTGGTAGAGATCAGATGATTAGGTTGGTCGTAATTTGATTTAAGCTTTCAACATTTGGGTGGCCGCCATTACGTTTCCGTCAAGATGGCGGTGATATAAAACATGTTACTGAGGTGCCCTTTGCTAGTGCTACCTCTGTACCAAATGTTGTTCAATTTGGTTTCACCGTGTTTGAATTGATAGGGGGAATCGATTTGCACACCTACATGGCCGCCATCTGCGAACTATTGGGCTGATGACCTTGTAGTTTAGTCAAAGGACGTCCGCCATATTAATATATGTTGTTGCAAAATTTCGTAGAGATCGGATGATTAGGTTAGTCGTAAATTGATTTAATCTTTGAACATTTGGGTGGCCGCCATTACGTTTCCGTCAAGATGGTGGCAATATAAAATATGACACTGAGGTGCCCTTTGCTAGTGAAACTTCTGTACCAAATTTCGTTCAATTCGGTTTCACCGTGCTCGAATTGTTAGGGTGGGGGGACAGACATTCAGAGTACACACACTCACAGACACACAATTTTTCGTTCTGTGTTGATCTCATAAGTTAGTCTACTTTCATTTTTTGCAAAAATCGAAAGTAGGCTAAAATTCCTTGCAAAGGGTCGCCCAAATAAGAAGCATTTGTAAGCTCCTGGTGTCATAGGCCTATATGATATGTCAGCAATATCTAGTTTTATTTTTGTGTATTTGATTATATAATGCTTATTAAATACATATGTGTATTTATTATAACATTTAACAACCTTGATTTAAAAAAAAATGTTTTGGGACGTGTGCTCCGTTTTTCCATTCTTGAAATCTGGCAACCCTATTGTCAATATGTACAGAAACCAGACAGCAGTCATTCGAGCTGAAGGATATGAGAGAGAAGCTGGTATTCAGAAAGGTGTAAAGCAAGGCTGCAACTTATCACCCATACTTTTCAATCTTTACATTGAACAAGCAATGAAGGAAATTGGAGAAAAATTTAAAGTGGGAGTGAAGATTCAAGGAAAAATAATTTCAACTCTGAGATTTGCTGATGACATCGTCATCTTGGCCGACAAGCCTGAGGATTTGAATGAATTTTTGAATGGTATGGATTCCGTCTTACGGAAGGACTTCATGATGAAAATTAATAAATGTAAAACAAAAATACTGGAATGCAGCCGAAATAAATCAGAAACCTCTATGGAGATCAAATTGGCAGGTGAAAAGCTGAAGGAAGTAGGAGACTTCTGTTACTTAGGAAGCAGAATAACCAGTGATGGACGAAGCAAAGAGGATATAAAAAGTAGGTTGGCTCAGGCAAGGAAAACCTTTCTAAAAAAAAGGAATCTGTTGACATCGAATATAGATTTAGGTATTGTACCCGATACCTAGTTTAGGCTATCGGCTACGCCAGCAGACATTAAGCCGTAGTTGAGGTTTTGGGAAGAGTTAGGAAAAGATAGCGCACCGATCGAGTCAAGAAGAATGTCAAGATGACGTAGGAGGTCTAGGATCAAGGAGGCACTGACATCTGTAAGAAAATGGAATTATGGATAGAGATGTGAAGCTTTATTGAAATATGTATGGAATATGGTATTTAAACATCTTAGAAGAGAAGATATAACATGCATTATATGTGGAAATAATTATAAGGAAGTTAGATAACCCTTAAGTTATTTTATAACGGAACAGCCGAGATGATGTGGGTTCGAGACTATGATCGTGACGCGAGAGCACAGTGGTGGGGGACTACACCACGTGTCTGCGCTAGGCAGATAAGTGAGAGAAGACAGTGCCAGCACCCAATACCTTTTTAATGGCTAATCCACGCAACGCCCCCGTTACCAGGATAATGGCATGGAATGCATTCCACCTAAAGTCACAGGAAGGTGAACTCTCGGACGTCCTACATCGGGAACACATAGACATTGCTCTACTAGGTGAAACCAACATCAAGCCTGACACCTGATTTTACATCCCAGGGTATCGAATGTACCGCAATGACCGAATAGGGCGTCCGAGTGGTGGCACGGCCATAATCGTGCACTCAGATCTGGCACACCAGCGCATCCCCACACCAGACAACCTGAGGTTTGTTGAGGCCACTATTATACAGATAGAACTTAGCAACGGACCTTACCGTCTTGTGTCCTGTTACTTGCCTCCTGGTGCTCCGTTTATCCCGACGGATCTGGAGGCACTGTTGCCTGGCAATATTCCAGTAATATTGGCGGGTGACTTTAACTCTAAGAACACACTGTGGAATAGCCGGTTCACCGAGGCCAAGGGCAGACTGCTTGAAAAATTCTGCGACGATCACGGGTGTTTAATTCATCCTCCGCCTGAGTTTACATATTTCCCGTTTGATCCAAACAGACTTCCTGATACTCTGGACATTGCCATAAGCAAAGACCTTGATATCCCTATAGATGTCTCAAACCTCAAAATTCTTGATTCAGATCATGACCCCATCCTTATTCAACTCAACGCTACCTACAGACCTTCCCGCTCCAAAATTCCTCTTCACCTACGTAAGATTGACTGGGAACACTTCCAGCTCATCCTCAAATCTACCGTTGCTGGAAATCCCAGCATTCGCTGTGAGGAAGACATCGACTCCCTCACAGAAAAGTTCACTCAATCACTCCTACAAGCCGCCCGCACTGCTGCCATTGGTCCTCAATACAGAAAACCTAAGACCTTCACCATCCCCCCTGCTCTTCTTGCCACAATCAAGCGGAAAAATATGGTCAGGTGGAGGTGGCAAACTACTCGTGATCTTCGCCTCAAGCATGAATGGTATCGTCTCAAACGCACCGTCCATACTGCCATGCTTGACCTCAAAAATCAATCATGGCAAACCAAATTAGGGAACATGGCTGGCAACTCCAGCTCTCTGTATGGTATGGCCAGAAAATTGCTAAGGAAAAGGGCTGGCATCCCTCCATTACATGGCACACGTGGATTGGTCTTCAATAACGTCGATAAGGCTAATGCCCTGGCGGATACCTTTGAAAAAGCCTGTGAGCCTAACCAGGAACCTTGTGACGACGACTTCGTTCACGAAGTTCGACATGACCTTCATGGCGGCTTCCAGGGCGGACTTCCCCAGGGCTTTAGATTTGTCTCTCCCACCGAACTGCTCAACTACATTAAGAAACTGAAGACCCGTAAGGCCCCTGGCCCAGACGACGTCTCAGCCTCACTTTTGAAAAACCTGAGCAAAAACGCTCTCACATGTCTCACCGAACTCTTTAACGCCATTTACAGATTTGGTTACTTCCCTTCAGCCTGGAAACTAGCCAAAGTTATAATGATTCACAAACCTAATTCCAACGCCACTTTTCCGCAAAACTACAGGCCCATAAGCCTCCTCTCTATAATTTCCAAACTTTTCGAAATGACTCTTCTTGCCAGGCTGAAGATCTACATAGACAATATAATTAACAATGAGCAGTTCGGCTTCCGACAAGGCCACTCCACGGTGCACCAACTACTTAGACTCATTGAACTCATTACGCGCCAATTTAATGAAAATCGTATGACAGGAGTTTGCTTCCTAGATATTAGTCGTGCTTTCGACAAAGTCTGGCACAGTGGTCTGCTGTACAAGATGAAGCACTTTGCCTTCCCAGACCACCTATTAAAGGTCGTGCAATCTTACCTCAAACGCAGGAAATTCTATGTTCAGGTGGATGATGCCCATTCCTCTATAAGAAGGATTAAAGCCGGAGTATCGCAGGGCAGCGTCATAGCTCCCTCCCTCTTCAATATCTATGTCTCTGACATGCCCACTACAGACGCTACTAGTCTCCACCTATATGCAGATGATACTGCCATCTCTACTACCTCCTGGAGAGGACATAGAATCTCAAATAACCTCCAAGTCGCTCTCGACACGTTAGTTCCCTGGCTAAGGAGATGGAGAACTAAAATTAACGTCAGTAAATGTTCTGCCACTCTGTTTGCAAAGAAACGTAAACACACCGAAGTCCAGGATCTCAACTTCTTCGGTGAAGCAATCAGATGGCAGTCAGCCACTAAATATCTAGGTGTCACGCTGGATCATGGCCTTACTTTCGCTAAGGAGGTTACGGATCGCGCGAATCAAGCGAAAGGGATCCAAGCACAGCTCTGGCCCTTACTCAGGTCCCAAGGAGCTCTAGACGACAAAAGCAAACTCCTTACCTACAAAACCGTCATACAACCTATTATGGAATATGCCAGCCCTGCTTGGGGATTTGCTGCACCCTCCACCATCAGCAAGCTCCAGGTTGTTCAGAATCGTGCGTTGCGAATGATCTCAGGCGCCCCCTGGTATGTTCGTAACGCACAATTACATGTAGATTATAACCTCGCTACCATCCAGGAGCGAATCCGAGGACAGGCAACTCAATTCTACCATACAGCTACACAAAACAGAAATCCACTCATCAACAGATTGGGTGATTACCGAGCCAGGGGGAACCGCCATAAGCGCCCCCGTATACTCATTGAATAACTCTTTATATGCTACTATAGCACTTTTAACTCAACATGCTACCTAGCACTTTTACTTTCACTTCAAATTTAACACTTTCTCTCTGATTTTTTTCTCTCTTGAATCTACTACTTCTACTATCCTTTCAAACTTCTGTCTTTCCTAATGCTTAAATGCACTAGGCCATATCCTGGCCAATTAGACTCAAGGTAATCACCCAAGCCCCCACAATCAAATGCTGCTGGTCGAATCATCTTTTTAGACAAGACTCTTAAGGCCCCTAGGGGCTGACAGGTCAAAAAATTACGCAACGAAGTCGGCTTCGCCGACTTCGCTTGCGTGGGCCAGGCCAGGCCAGCACATTCAGTGGAGCTCTGTCAGTCGAGCAAGTAGGGTCGAGCTCTGTAGCGCAAGCGAGACGCACGGTGAAGGTCGCGTAGCATACCGAAACTGTCACGGCAGAGTGTAGGCGACAGTTTCAGCATCGCCGAGCAGCGAACGCCAAGCAGGTCATTGATCCAGGCGGACTTGCCGAGGAAGCAATCACAGACGGCCGGAATATGTTAGAACAGCACTGCAAGTAGTTGGAGACTTTATTACAAGCTACATTTCAACGCAGTTTGAACACAGCTTTTATGAATAACTTTATGACTATGCTTTTCCATAACGCATTCAAAGTTACTTTAACAATTTCAAGCAAGCGGAATGTTGTTAGCATAGGCACTGATGAACATTAGATCGTGCATTAATGAGATTTGTTTCTTATGCAGTTTCATGAATTACCAAATACAGACAACTACAGGGTGTTTAATAAACTTGGACACTCTCATGTAAAATTTAATTTTACGAAAGTGAGACTTAGCAGTTGTTAGAGATTAATCTTTCAATGCTCAAACTGAACGTATAATGGAACAGTGGCGTAACTTAGAAGAGGAAAAGGGGGTCCGCTGTTTCCATGAACTTTTTCGAGAGGAGTTGGACAATATCCGCTATGGGTAATCCGAAGTTCAACATGTCAGAGTAGACGCAGATAGAGACAAGATGGCACCGCAGAGCGATGGATTCGATTCCTGACGAGAGGAGTCCACCAGCTGATTCACTTGGGATTTCGAATGCAATCGTCATTTCATGGATGGAATGATATTCACGCCGATCTTTCGAGAAATTCATTATGTAGGGAAAATCGACGATCTTGGAAATTTAATTACAGCTGATTATGAAAGGTACTGTAAGAGTTATATCTACCTGATACGATTGTTTTCATGAATACTGGGCACACATGTATATTTTTCTAATAGGAGTGATACGATTATTAAGACATGGTTTGACTTTATATACTTCGAATTTGCTAGAATATGGAGTGACCATATGATATGGCAGGCATCATTATACGATATTCTCACCATTGGTTGGCTTTATTAAGCAGATGTTTGGTCTTTTAGACATTTTTCCAGCTAGGATATTTTTCATAAATAGTTTTTTTGTGTAACGAGTATTTCGAACTCGTGATCTGCAATTGATTATCTAAAATTACTTCGTCAGTTCATTGCATACTAGCGAGTGTGTATTATTCATCAGTAGGGATTTTTTCCATTGGATTGTTTGGAGATATTAAGAAGTTATTCACTTTAGTGAATGAACATCACTTTTATATGACAACTAGAAACTTGTTGATTCCTATCTGGTACATTCACTCATATAGTCTACGAGATGGGGTCTTTCGTATTTATACGATTGTATGGTGGTACTCATCTTACCCATCGTTCAGGGCACTATCATCCAAGTCGACGGGGCGAGGTCTTTCGTATTTATACGACTGTACGGTGGTTACACATCTTACTCGCCATTGAGGGACTCATTTTTATCATCCGAGTGTACACGAGATTGTAAGTGAATCAAACAAGGAACTCCTAGTCACATATCAGTCGAAATTTTGTTAAACAAAGTAACGATAAATGTCAACAGGATTGCATTTAGTAATTCTTGTTTGCCAATCCAATATTTTGTTGCTATACTCTTTTGAGAGTGATTTCAGTTTAACAGCTGTTATAGCTGATGCTTTTGATGAGTTTTATAATTGTGTTTGATACCTTTGAGAAGGATTTAAAGTAATTGAATCTTGTAAGATTAATCATTAATGGTCAGATTTATTTTAAGGCAGATCAGTATTGCAGATTTTGATATGAGAGATTATAGCACATTGGTGTTTTTCTGTGATGTGAGTTATGAAAATTGTAAGAGAATTTATGCTATTTGAAAGCAGATCTTAAATTACTGAGGTAATATATTTTTTCCAATTGTTTAAGAAGTTGTCTAGATGTGATCAGAGTAATTACAGTTATTGGAGATTGTGTGCGTTGATAATTTGAAGCCAGTTATATATTTTTTGTAGATCATGCAACATGGTTAAGTGGAGTTTGTGATAGGCATTTTGTGGAAGTTGCCAAGTGATAGTAGCAATGTTGCTAATGTATTTTGAAGCAGACATGAGGTCGTCGTACCCAGTCTAGCGTAATTGTTGAGATTCATGCTGTATGTGCTGAATATTTATGGAGTTTTGTGGAATAATTGTTGTATTCAAATGTGATATTTGAAGTATTGAGGAAATATAATGTCGTTGTGGATAGTTAGATCCAACGTGATGTCGTGGAGGCAATAATATTTTTTGGCATGATAAATTAAATACGAGATATAACTTGGAAGTGGTAAAACTGTAAGACAACGTTCTATAAACCATATTAAACAATTTGTTAGGAAATTAAACAAATAAATAAAGTTGATAATACAAGATTTTCTGAAAATAATAATTAATGAAATAATAATCTGAGATTTAAGCATATTAACGATCTGACCTAATGAAATAAAAATCAGAATGACTAGATGAAATAATGAAAATCTAAATAACCAGAAGATTGAAATTTAAATAATTTGATAAATTAAATTTTGAAATGAATCAATGAATTAAATAGATGGATGAATTAAAGATTGGATAAAATAAACTGATTTAAATAAATTAATAGACGATTGTAATGACGATGAATAACTGAATTAGAAGGTGATAATTAACTAAAGAAGCTGATGATTAATGAATTTATATGGAATTAAATAAATTTAATTGAGAAATAATTTGAAGGAATTGCAACTTGAGTTGAAGATTTAAATGATGTAATGGTGATGAATTAAGGATTCTGACAGGAATATGTAGAATTTTGAAGTGAGAATTAATGTGAGGAATGTTTAATTTTGATGATGACGATAACGATGACCAATGAGCCATGAATTTTCTGTAATTCACAGATAAGAGATTATGAATGACAATGTAAATAGTGTAAATTAATTATTCGATGTTTAGGAGCATTTGACTAACATGTTCAACATTTAAATTATGCCATGCAAACCATAAATTACGTGATGTTTAATATATGTGATTATAATATGTGTATGTTTAGACAGATTAATAACTTTTTTAAATCCACATGTATGATGTTAAATTAAAGAGAAATTAGGTCTCAGGTTTCACAAATGTCAGTGACGAAAGACATAGTGCTACAGTGATCCTGAGAACCCAAGAGAACTTTAGAGATTTTTCTTGTTATGAGGATAAAATATTTTTGGATTAGAAAAGAGATGGTTCGATTTTTGGACAATGACAATTTAACGTTGGCATTCGACCATACTCTTAGGTAGGAATTATATTTAAAATGTCTGTCTGACTATCAAAGTGAAATAAATTTGTTTTTATCTTAGTTGTGATCTGATGATGGTGTGATGTTCCTTTTTCTTTCCTTGTCTTGAGTAAGGCTTATCCGGAAAGGAAGTGGTTTGCTAGGAATTCAGTTGATGGCGCCCATTGATATTTGCATTATTTCTATTAAACTTAAGCCCGTAACGACCCTAGAGATACTTTGTCTCGTGATACCCACTGCTTTTTCGATAACTCAGCTGAATTTCCGACACATTCCTTATTTGACTAGAGGTTCATTTAACTCCGCTCTGTCCCGGAACTCCAGGAATGCGATGTTATAGCAGATGGGTCATCGCATCCCCAGGACGAACGGGTACAGAGAGAGAGGGAGAATTGGCTTTATCCAACTTGTGGGGCTTCGATTTTGTTTATTCTATGGAATCACATCAGATTTAGATTACTGAGAGATTGATCTCAAGTTCATTTAATTGTGTTACAAAATTTATTAAGCTTAGTCAGACAATAACAAATTCACAAAGAAATTTGATACAATGGTCCGGCTAGCTCAAAACAGTTGCCAGCGTTTCGCCCCAGTGTACCAATGGGCTCTTCAGTTGGTTACGGTACACCTCACCAAGACGCGTGGCTAGTACATACTGTGAAGGCCGCTGCAAGGCACAAATGTTGCCACGAGCAGCGCCAATGTACTATGGAAGTCAAAACTTCCTTTCAAAAATAAGGTTAGCTTACCTAGCTAATCCATATTGGAAATATCTGTTCCCATAGGAAACAGGATGTAAAATTGTCCGATTGAGCTATGTACATTAACAAATTCACAAAGAAATTTGATACAATGGTCCGGCTAGCTCAAAACAGTTGCCAGCGTTTCGCCCCAGTGTACCAATGGGCTCTTCAGTTGGTTATGGTACACCTCACCAAGACGCGTGGCTAGTACATACTGTGAAGGCCGCTGCAAGGCACAAATGTTGCCACGAGCAGCGCCAATGTACTATGGAAGTCAAAACTTCCTTTCAGAAATAAGGTTAGCTTACCTAGCTAATCCATATTGGAAATATCTGTTCCCATAGGAAACAGGATGTAAAATTGTCCGATTGAGCTATGTACATTAACAAATTCACAAAGAAATTTGATACAATGGTCCGGCTAGCTCAAAACAGTTGCCAGCGTTTCGCCCCAGTGTACCAATGGCTCTTCAGTTGGTTACGGTACACCTCACCAAGACGCGTGGCTAGTACATACTGTGAAGGCCGCTGCAAGGCACAAATGTTGCCACGAGCAGCGCCAATGTACTATGGAAGTCAAAACTTCCTTTCAAAAATAAGGTTAGCTTACCTAGCTAATCCATATTGGAAATATCTGTTCCCATAGGAAACAGGATGTAAAATTGTCCGATTGAGCTATGTACTGTACCCATGTGAGTAATCTCGTTGGATAATATGCATCCGCCTCCAACTAGCATCAGCTCTCAGGCGTGTACGGTAACCCCAATTTTGCAGTGCATATTTTGGATTTGAGGCAAAAAGGTATCAACTCTACAATGATAAGGCACAACTCTATTCTAAAACTTTAATTCATTAAAATAAATCATGGCTTCAAACACAAAACAATACCCAAAAAAGCATAAAATCAAACAAACAAAATTTTTACTTCCACAATCCACAAGTAAACAACTATGAAATCACAACAAAGTCATAACTAGCCATAATGCTTTACCCTTCTGTGAACTTCACAAGGATATACTAGTGCGCTGATGCACCTACGACTTCAAAACACACTGTCCATTAACATAACAGTCATACAATGTGACTTCTTTAATATTACAACAAGGATTATTCCTTAAACCTCTTTATGTTAAACAATTATGTGTGCCGTGCGTGTTTTAATATTTTTCTTCTCACCAATGAAATGCTTTGCATGCATTTACCTATTTGGACGTTGCACCAAAATCACCGTGCAACTCCATAATTATGTAAGCTACCCCCTACATATCCTTCAATTATATGGTTTCACCGCATGCTGTCTGTGATTCCTAGATAAAACGTAACGTTATAGCTTATGTCGGATTGTACGATAGACTACCTCGCGCTCATGGCGATTGGCATCTAGTAACCAACTACATGACTTGGTTCCAGTGACAGTACAAATATATCATGTAACTATTCGTCAGATAGCTAAATTAATGAACCATCAGGATGAACTATAATTATCCATGTGTTCACAAACCACATGGCTATAATACTCAACATAACAATCTCGCATTATATGTCATTTTAACAAGGTCTAGAATCTCTTCCCTTTATAACTTGCCTGAGCGGTTCGGGTGGTTGGCACCGACCCTCGGCTAAAGAAATCGCTACACAATAGAAAGTGGGATGGGTCGTTCCACCAATTATCTCGACCTTTCTAAAAGTTTGAAAGCTTCCCTCTCTAAGCAGTGGAGATTTACAAGACAAATACTGTGTCCTACCCGGCACACATGTTCCCAAAGGATCTTAATTGACTATTATGCCAACAGGTATTGAATGAGCTTTTGTAATTATTCCTACGTCGAGGATAACGATTAATTAATGGCCTCACATGGGTCCATTCAACATGAAGGTTCGGGGTTCGTAATGCATGAGCCTGGCGGTGACCGATGTCTCAAGTATAATATAGGCGCACAAAACCACTGTCGCCATGAGTTTTCGCTGCCCACGAGCGTAAATAACTCATCTATAAGTTCTCGGGAAATCATAGAGCTGCGAGGTGTCCTTGTTTCCTCGACTCTTATAAAGATTCCAGCCCGGAACACATTTCAATCCTTTTCTTCAGAGTTAGGGTCCATTCACTAAAACTCTGGCAAATAATGTCTCCAACAATGTCCACGACATAGGAGAATTCATACGTAGAATAGACTATCTGGCCCCTAATGCTCCATGCTACGACATTCCGACCTCTAATATTAAGAGAAATCTAACATTTACTCTATAAGCTTCTCAATTAAGCTGCAAATTCAATTCAATAAAAGCTCTTTCATTACTGGTATCATTACCGAATATATGCAATATTCTGATATAAAGCTTCTTTCCATAATTACTGAAATGTAATCTCACTGTAACATCCTCCTGCTTAGATTGATAAGTCTTGCACTTAGCGTTAATAATTCTCGCTTACAACATTTATTTGTTTCCTGATGTGTTCATTCATACACTTAATAACCATTATTATTATTATCATCATTTCTCACTGACATAAATGACCAAAATCATCCTTTATTATTATTATTACAAATCTCATTGACATAAATGACCAAAATCATTATTTATTATTATTCTCACATAAATTACCAAATTTTCCGACATAGCTAGACGTTTTAAACTCGAACAATCGCGTTCGTTACATTTACATAACTGATTGCCATTCTTAATTCATAGTGGGAAAAATTACTCCACTTAATGATGCAAATCATCATTCCAACTCTATAAAAATCAACTCAATACTGATTAAACATGGAGGATCAGCCTCCTAACTGACTTTTACTGGCATCTATAAGGAATTCACAATACCTTTACGGAATCACAGACATGCATCGGTCCATACTTCTACATAATTATAACCATAATTTGTGGGGTACTTACATCTCTATAGGCATCTAAGGTGGCTCCAACCAATCATATTCTTCCATGTCGCCCGCCATAATGGGTTTAACGCGACATATTTCTCTTGTTTACACACATTTGATTATACATAATTTCTATCACCAACACGACACGTTGCATACCTTTTAGGAAGTTATCACTCCCTAAACATGTGAAACACTTCATCAAACACTACTTTAAATGATATTTTTACATATACATTACACTGAACACTCGTCACTTTATACACACTTCAATGCTGAAATTCCCTAGCAGAGATCGAAATTGCAGGTGTCGACGGCATCTTACGTTATCAACTCCTGATTGAAAGTCTGGTTATCTGCTCTCGGAACTCTCCAACAGTTTTTGTGACGATCATTACTCCTACAGTAAGCGTTACCATCTGGTACTCTCATGGCAATACCAAACACTTAGTAGAGTTTCTTTAGCGCATTCTATCGTAGTTACACATATACGATTAGTTCATACAATACACACTGCGCTTAATAAAGTTCAACACTTTCACAAATAATTATATACAATATTTCTACCGTTAGTCTATACGGTGCTTCATAACTGAACACGTCATAGTTCGTGCTGCTAATTATGCCTGTATCACGACTATTATTCATACAAGCATGTTTACTGTTTCTTTTACACATACCAGTCTTTGTTCGGCGTCTCGATGAATAGATCCGTCATGCGTTATGCCTTGACGAACTGGCTTCAACCTGGCTGTAGCTGACTGAAGTTTCACTCGAAGACTGCACGTAGCTTATTTGAAGACTTCTGTCTGCGGCTTACACGCTGTCTCGTACTGCTGCATATTTGCTGCATACTGATTGCAACTTATTTCCATAGTGCTACAATTGACAATTGAGTAAGACAATAACTGGTTGTAACTGCGCTTGGCGGCATGTATACTGAGCTTGACTGAGTTAGAACAGAGTGAGTTTCAAAGTGAGGTTCAACTGAGCTTCGACTGAGGGCTCCTCCTGGGGTCTACTCCCTTATATCGGATTTCCACAGAAAGTAGAGCAACATCTTCCCGCGTAATCTTCGCTCCTCTCACAGCATGATTCCGGTCTTCAAACCATGATCATTGTGTTCCTCTCTCTTCACAGGTTCCAAAACTATCTGTGTGCAAAGGAATCGCTCGTTCAATTAATTTATATTAATTCCTTTCTCCATGGCGTGGGACGCTACCTAGTCGGGAACTCCCCGTCAACATCTTCACATCCCTCCGCGAACAATGGTCGCTTCACAGTCCTTACGCACATCACTAAATATGCACCAATTTCGCCGGTAAAAGACTCTAAAATTATCTTCTTGCCAAGATATTCACCTGTGTGCAACTCTCATCTCGATTCGTTACTCCAATCACGAGTAATCAATGATTCTTCTGGGCATTTCTCCGCCCCTCCTCTAAATCTATTCTCCGTCGGGGAATAACTGTGTCATTTTTCAGGCCTCTCCCCTGCTCCAGACGACATAATGGGGTGACAGAGATGGACGTGGCTCCACTGAGACCAACCCACAATTCTGGGCCGATTAGTAAATGTCAGCTCTGCCCTCCTCTCTGCTTCAAACCTCCAATAGCATACACCAAATCGTCTTATAATGATATAATCCGCTCATTATTTCCTACATTATTTTAATAAATAATGCCATTTCATCAAAATCACATCAGTGATTAAATATACATCTCTTTCGAGGGGTTTTTACCAAGAAACTCCCTGTACAGATCTCTGGTTCGCTCCCTGGCGGAACCTTTTTACTGAGATCACAGTCTCTGAGAACCATGTTCGATTCCAGTCAGCATAACCCCATCGGGTTCATGTTCCCCTTGCAAAACTTATAAAAGTCCAATGCAAGTGGCTTATATAAGTAACCAGCTGACTGTCGACCACCGTCTGTGTTTACGTCTGGGGTCCTTCACCTTGTCTGGCTGCGAGTGGGTTAGTAATGTTCCCCCTTCCACACTCGGCCTTGTTTCTGAGCTGTCTATTCTCCCTGCGAAGGGTCGCGTTTACAGCCTCAACCTCTCTAGCCATTCTGACCATTTCTTCATAGAGTTCTCGCAAACACTGGCATTCTTTCTGCTCTCCGCTTACACTGGGTAAACTGTCTGCTTCTCGTCCCGTCTCGCCGTTCCAACATTCAGGTCTGCCTGCTTGGCTGCCTCCGCTCTCCACGTTGAGTTGGGTGTGCGTTACTAATTCTTCTTCTGGTTCATCGAATTCTTCTGGCGAGTAATAAATTTTCAAGTTGGCTATGTTCATAACGACCTCGTTTCCATTCTCTAAATGCCTTAACCTGTATGCATTGTTCTGGAGGTCTCTTATCACCTCGAACGGGCCGTGGTAAGAAAAAATAAACTTCTTATACTTCCGTGCCTCTGGATCTGAACTGGCGGGTTTCTTAATTAAAACTTTCTGTCCCACGAGAAGCGGTTTATGATACCTCTTCGCACGATTCCTTCTCTGACGTCTCTCCGCCTGTGCTTTTAGATATTCAAAGGTTCGTTGGATCCTCAATTCTCTACCGAGCTGTGCGTCTACTGGTAATGGAATAACACCATTCCACGGTCTCTCTGGTCTCTGATCCAGATGTAGAATAACGGGAACCTGACCTGTCGCCTCATGTACAGTATTATTTATACAGTATTCAATGACTTCTAGAAATTCAACCCAACGCCAATTCGCTTCAGAACAGTAGATCTTCATGTATTTCTGGATCTCTCTCATTACTCTTTCAACGGGACTTGCCTCAGGATGGCGAATGGTAGATAAAATCTGCCTAATTCCTAGAGTTTCCAGTTCTCGACGAAATTCTGCACTAGTAAAGCAACTTCCGTGGTCCGAGAGGATGTTATCCGGCTTCCCAAGAATCGGAATAACTCTCTCTTTCAGGCGCTTCAAGACCTGTTTTGAACTTGTCTTTTGAATGGGGCACAACACCACCATTTTCGAAAATACATCCATGGCTACAAAAATGTGTCTATTGCCTCTACGTGCTCTAGGCAATGGTCCAAAGTTGTCGATACTCAATAGCTGCCTTGGCTTCTCTGGTAATAACGGGATAGGTCGTTGCCTCATTAAAAAGGGATTCGGCTTTACCCTTTGGCAAAGATCACATGTTCTAATGGCATTTCTCACCGTTTCTCTCAATTTTGGCCAAGTAAATGCTTCCTTCAACAGAGCACAGATTTTATCAATCCCCGGATGACCAAATGCTCTGTGGGCTAGCCATACTAATTTCCTCTGCAAATATGCAGGAATTACAATCCTTTGACGTGTGTGATCCACATCGTCCCACTTGTGTAATATCTGATTATACCATACATAATCTGTTGCCAATGCCTCCGCCTCTCTGTATATCGCAGTTCCCCTTGCTAAACGTCCCTCAAAGTAATCGATTATCATCTTCAACCATGGGTCTTCGCGTTGTAGGTTGGTAATGTTCCTTAAGTCATCCAACGTCTTCTGATCTCGATTCTCAATCTGAACCGCTAATACTTCTTCTTCTCTAGGGTAACGACTTAATATGTCCGGTATTACATTCTCTTTCCCTGGACAGTATTCTATTTCCACATTAAATTGCTGGATATACAGGGACCATCTTGTCAATCTCTGACTAGACAAATCTGTCTTTAACAAAAATGTTAAAGCTTTATGGTCTGTTCTCAGGACTATTCGGAAGCCGTACACGAGTTTGTGCCACGATTGCAACGCGTACAAAATGGCGAGCAATTCTATCTCTGTGATCGTGTAATTTTTCTCATGGGCTCTCAGTCTTCTGCTGATAAAGGCGATAAAAACTTTCTTCTCAGGCTGGTCAACATTTTCCTGGAATAACATCGCTCCAATCCCAATAAGTGATGCATCCGTCTGTATGATGAACTTCTGGGTATAATCTGGGTATCCCAGTTTCACATATTCCAAAAGCATTTGTTTTGACCTCACGAATGCTTCCTGACATTGCTCCGTCCAATTCCATCTGCCGCCTTTCTTCAATAGGTCCTGCAGTGGTGCTACTGTCGCAGTATAGTTTGGGCAGTGGTTCGAAAAGAATCCAATTACTCCCAAATACTGTCGGACGTGCTTAACTTTCGTGGGTCGAGGGAAATTCCGAATTACCTCCAATTTATCTGGGTTAGGCTTCACTCCATTTGCATCAATAACATGCCCTAGGAATTTAACTTCCCTCTGACAGAAGTGCGATTTCTTGATATTGACCTTAAAATTCGCTTCTCGAAGGTCATCTAGCAACTTCTTCAGGTCTCTCATGTGCTCCTCCAGAGATTCTGATGTGAGTAGAATGTCGTCTACATATCTGATGGTACTCTCTTTAACCTCATCTGATAGATTGCGATCTAACGCTCTTATCAGGGCTGAACCAGCTGTTTTCAACCCAAAAGGTAGCCTTAAAAATGTGAATGTATGTTGATCAAACATAAATCCTGTCAACAGACTAGTTTTCTTCTCTAATTCAAGATGGTGGAAACTGGATGTGATATCCAAGTTTGAGAATATAGTTTTCCCTTTTAACTTCCTGAGGATCTCTTTAATAGGTGGCACTTGGTCAAATTCCGGAATAACTCTCAAATTTAAGCGTCTCAGGTCCAAGCAGACTCTGACAGATCCGTCTGTCTTTGGTACAATTACCAATGGACTTACATAAGGCGTAGGTGTTTTCTCAATAACACCGGCCCCCAACATCTCCTGAATTGCCTCTTTCACTTTAGCATAATGCTTTTCAGCTATAGGGTAGGGTTTCTGCCTAAATGGTGTCCAATCACTGACTTGAAAAGCATAAGTGAAGTTCTTTATCCGACCAGGTCTCGAATCAAAGACTTCCTTCTGTTCCAGCAATAACTGCTTTAAATTTTCCTTCTCTTTTAGCCCAATTTTCGCTTCTTCTAGCTTCTCCGAAATGTAGTCTTCCAATTTGGGTTCCAGATCTTTTTCCAAGTCTGTGGCTAGTGTTTTGAGCTCCGCTTCCAACTGCTCAATAGCTAACACTTCTTCATCAGCCACATCTCTGTATGTATGCCATACTTGTTCACTGGATCCTGGTTCAATTTCGTTGAGCGCGACCTCTAAGCCCTCAGCTTCTTCATTCACATGGAACATAACCCTGTCCTGTGCTAGGTCAATTATCACTCTGTATTCCCTTATAAACTCTGCCCCAATAAGTAGGTTATAAGGTAGTTTGTTTACTAACAGAAAACTCTGTGAGAAAATAGAGCCTCCTATCTGTAAATCTAGGAATACCTGGTATTTACATATCATTGTTCTGTCTGGAATTACCCCTTTAATTTTGACACTGGAGATCGGTATCTTCAAAATGTTCTCTCTCCGGGCTATTTCATTATATAGAGCTTGTGTCATCAGGCTCACTGTTGATCCTGTGTCTAGCAGACTTCTGACTTTTAATCCTGCCACTCTCACAATTATAATAGGCAATTCTCTCTTGACCATGACCTGTGGTCCTCCTGTATCCTCAATCAATTCTTCTGGTTTGGCTATCCAATTGATGATGTTAATAGACTTCCATCCATCAGTCTCGAGCTCTTCTAATTTTGGCGTTTTTTTTTTCTTCAGCGCCCGCCCCTTTGGAGTTCCTTCTCTCCTGTTCGCTGCGCTGTAGTTCCAAACTCTTAGCTCCATCTCCATATCTGTCTGGCGATGTCCTGTTCTGCATGACTTCTTGCCAGCGGACTTGTGCTTTCTGGGGCTCATCTCCCCTTTCTTCGAGGTATCGCAAAGAAGCATGATATCGCTCTTCTGCCTCGTCATCGAAGTTATTTCTTCTCTCTTGGGGTCTCCAATTTCTATTATTGCCTTCCTGGCCATTATTACCTCCATTGTTATGGTACGGTTTGCCCCTGTTATTGTGTTTATTCCACAAACTTCGACCTCTTCCTGCTTTATTAGCATTTCCTTTGTACCTTGACTGCCATTTTCTGGGTTCCTGTTCCCATTGCCGTCCATAGGAATCTAAAGTTTCTGTGCTCGTGGCCTTGTTGTTCCTTGGAGCTTGCTGTTGGTCAGTCTGTGTGTTGGTCACGTGGACTTGTTCCACGGTTCGACTCTGACGCATAGTATTTGCTGTGGTGAGGTCCAGTTGCCTTAGAACTGTCTCCATTTCCATAGCAGTTTTCGCATTAGCCGAGATTAGTAGCCTTTGGATCTCGTATGGAAGCTGTTTGGCGATAGCAATGCATAGCTCCAGTTCACTAGGTTTTTGATCCAGCTCTTTAAAACGACACATCTGCGATATGAAGAATTCTGCGTACTTCGTCGGGTTGTTCGTGCTGTACTTTTTGGCATACAAATCCAGCCGTAAATTCTGCTGAGTCGCGGCGTCCCAATATCTTTTCAAGAATGCCTCGCGGAATTCCTCAACAGTATCAAAAGTGTAACGGAAGCTGCGAAACCATAATGCGCACTCCCCCTCTGTTAACTTCTCTATAGCACGTAGCCTACGCTCCTGCGGTATTCGTGCATCATTGAGATATTCAGTCACTTCCTTTAACCAATATTTTGGTGTCATACTACAGTGACTACCTGAAAACTTCCTAGGTTTTTCCTCGCTTGCCCTAATGACGTTTATCACCTGGGTGTGCATCGCGTTTTCATGTGGCGTCGATGCCGCAATTGGTACACCTGGCGTCATGTAAGGACTTTCTCCTGCGCCTGCAGCGTTCCTGCTTATAGGTTGGGTTTCTAGGTCTGCCCACCTTGTTTTTCTTATATCCTCTATGCTGCCTTCACTTGACTTAGGATATTTCAGAAGTGTCTCCTCCTGTGCTATTATCCTAGTCTCCATTTGGTTATGGCGCATTTCTGCTCTTTCTAGGCGAGTGATGACTTCTTTTTCTATTCTTGTAAGCCTATCTCGGTTTTCCTCGGCTACTTGAAAGATTTTCACCTTGTCTTCTTTCAGACTTTGTTTGATATGGGATATTTCATCCTCTACGTCCTCTTTAATTTGAGCAAGGGTCTTGTCGCTTGCCTCTGTTTTCTGGCCTTCTCTTATTTCGAGTTCTTCTCTCAGACCTTTAATTTCATCTTGAATGTGTCCATTGACTTTAGACAATTCATTCCGGACCTTGGTGATCTCGCCTCTGTTTTCCTCTTGTCTTTTATTGACTATGACAATATCACTTTGCACTTGGTCCAGTTCTTTATGAACTTTACCCATCTGACCTTTTACGTTGCCTACCAGCTCCTTATTTTCCTGAGCGATAGCCTTAATTTCGCCTATTTCCTGGCATTGACCTAATATATTCTGGTCCTGTTTCTTGAGGTCACCGTTAATTGCTCTAGCGTAGCTTTTCAATTTCTGATCCCATTTGGAGTCGTTCTCCTCTAATCTCTGGTCTACTGTTTTCGTAAACTCTGCGAACTGTTTCGCTTGGCGTTCGAGATTCGCCTCGTTTTGGATCTGAATATCCTTGATATCGTTAGACAACGCCTCTAATTTACTGTTGGTTTGCTCCGGAGCATGCCTACACGCTTGCAAATTACCCTCAAGTTTGGCTTCTATGGCCTCGAAACGTTTGTCAGTTTTTACCTGCATTTCCGATACAATGCTTACAACAGTATCTGTTACTTCGGTCTTAATGACTTCTTGCATTTGACCTAACTTATTATCTAGTGCAACCTGATTTGCATCTAACCGATTACTCAATTCAGCTTTATATTCAACCTTATTTGCCTCTAAACGGTTGTTTAATTCAATCTGGTTATTGTTAATTGCAACCTGATTTGCATTAATTGCCTCCTGATTGGCATCTAACCTGTTATTTATACTCTCCTGGAAAGCCTTTGTTTCCAGTTTGTTCTGCTCGTTAGCAGCATCAAAATGTTGTTTCAGTCCTGCAATAACTTGCAAGATCTCCTCCGTACCTGGCATTTTACAATAACACACTTAAATATGCAGGCAGGCTTCCTGGAAAAATATGTGGATACGTTTCGAAGAGAAACATCAAACACTGCACACATATTGTGAAGTCGTACAAAACCTGATAATATTATGGTAGATTGTGGATTGGGTATGTAACGCTCGTACCCTTAGGCCATTCTCTTCTCAATAGAGAGATTCTGCGTTACCTCAAAAAGCCTACTGAATTCAAAAATCACTCAAACACAGTTTGAGGCAAAACAATTACTATGGTTTTCCCCATGAAATACCATAAAAAATCTATGGGTTTTCCCTAAATCCCATAAGTTCCACGTATTCTGGGCGCCATGATAAATTAATATCTCAGAGGGTCGTGGTATTAGTAGGACATCGGCCATATTCTAATTTACTATAAAAACTGTTCAGGGAGTGGTTTTTACTGCCGAAAGCCCCACTTGGGCCACGCCATGATAAATTAATAGAGCTTTTACTACCATAGACTCCACAGATGGGCGTCATGATAAATTATATCTATGTATCGTTGCCCGGTTCGTGCAATGCCAACATCGCTCATATTGCACTGACGCAGGCGGTTCCATAAAGAGTTAATACCGTCCCACGCTGCTTGGGCCATGATAAATGAGTAGAGAATAAGCACAATCTATCAAAATTTATATATACGTATCGGAACTTAGCTATGGATTAGGAGCGGTCACACCCTACTTCGTTAATTCTTACTTTAATAGAGTTGTGTGCATTAAATCTGACCGACTTTAGTCGTACCTTTAGCTCAAATCACAGTATAGGACATCAAATCCCATGTGCCCATGTGAGTAATCTCGTTGGATAATATGCATCCGCCTCCAACTAGCATCAGCTCTCAGGCGTGTACGGTAACCCCAATTTTGCAGTGCATATTTTGGATTTGAGGCAAAAAGGTATCAACTCTACAATGATAAGGCACAACTCTATTCTAAAACTTTAATTCATTAAAATAAATCATGGCTTCAAACACAAAACAATACCCAAAAAAGCATAAAATCAAACAAACAAAATTTTTACTTCCACAATCCACAAGTAAACAACTATGAAATCACAACAAAGTCATAACTAGCCATAATGCTTTACCCTTCTGTGAACTTCACAAGGATATACTAGTGCGCTGATGCACCTACGACTTCAAAACACACTGTCCATTAACATAACAGTCATACAATGTGACTTCTTTAATATTACAACAAGGATTATTCCTTAAACCTCTTTATGTTAAACAATTATGTGTGCCGTGCGTGTTTTAATATTTTTCTTCTCACCAATGAAATGCTTTGCATGCATTTACCTATTTGGACGTTGCACCAAAATCACCGTGCAACTCCATAATTATGTAAGCTACCCCCTACATATCCTTCAATTATATGGTTTCACCGCATGCTGTCTGTGATTCCTAGATAAAACGTAACGTTATAGCTTATGTCGGATTGTACGATAGACTACCTCGCGCTCATGGCGATTGGCATCTAGTAACCAACTACATGACTTGGTTCCAGTGACAGTACAAATATATCATGTAACTATTCGTCAGATAGCTAAATTAATGAACCATCAGGATGAACTATAATTATCCATGTGTTCACAAACCACATGGCTATAATACTCAACATAACAATCTCGCATTATATGTCATTTTAACAAGGTCTAGAATCTCTTCCCTTTATAACTTGCCTGAGCGGTTCGGGTGGTTGGCACCGACCCTCGGCTAAAGAAATCGCTACACAATAGAAAGTGGGATGGGTCGTTCCACCAATTATCTCGACCTTTCTAAAAGTTTGAAAGCTTCCCTCTCTAAGCAGTGGAGATTTACAAGACAAATACTGTGTCCTACCCGGCACACATGTTCCCAAAGGATCTTAATTGACTATTATGCCAACAGGTATTGAATGAGCTTTTGTAATTATTCCTACGTCGAGGATAACGATTAATTAATGGCCTCACATGGGTCCATTCAACATGAAGGTTCGGGGTTCGTAATGCATGAGCCTGGCGGTGACCGATGTCTCAAGTATAATATAGGCGCACAAAACCACTGTCGCCATGAGTTTTCGCTGCCCACGAGCGTAAATAACTCATCTATAAGTTCTCGGGAAATCATAGAGCTGCGAGGTGTCCTTGTTTCCTCGACTCTTATAAAGATTCCAGCCCGGAACACATTTCAATCCTTTTCTTCAGAGTTAGGGTCCATTCACTAAAACTCTGGCAAATAATGTCTCCAACAATGTCCACGACATAGGAGAATTCATACGTAGAATAGACTATCTGGCCCCTAATGCTCCATGCTACGACATTCCGACCTCTAATATTAAGAGAAATCTAACATTTACTCTATAAGCTTCTCAATTAAGCTGCAAATTCAATTCAATAAAAGCTCTTTCATTACTGGTATCATTACCGAATATATGCAATATTCTGATATAAAGCTTCTTTCCATAATTACTGAAATGTAATCTCACTGTAACATCCTCCTGCTTAGATTGATAAGTCTTGCACTTAGCGTTAATAATTCTCGCTTACAACATTTATTTGTTTCCTGATGTGTTCATTCATACACTTAATAACCATTATTATTATTATCATCATTTCTCACTGACATAAATGACCAAAATCATCCTTTATTATTATTATTACAAATCTCATTGACATAAATGACCAAAATCATTATTTATTATTATTCTCACATAAATTACCAAATTTTCCGACATAGCTAGACGTTTTAAACTCGAACAATCGCGTTCGTTACATTTACATAACTGATTGCCATTCTTAATTCATAGTGGGGAAAATTACTCCACTTAATGATGCAAATCATCATTCCAACTCTATAAAAATCAACTCAATACTGATTAAACATGGAGGATCAGCCTCCTAACTGACTTTTACTGGCATCTATAAGGAATTCACAATACCTTTACGGAATCACAGACATGCATCGGTCCATACTTCTACATAATTATAACCATAATTTGTGGGGTACTTACATCTCTATAGGCATCTAAGGTGGCTCCAACCAATCATATTCTTCCATGTCGCCCGCCATAATGGGTTTAACGCGACATATTTCTCTTGTTTACACACATTTGATTATACATAATTTCTATCACCAACACGACACGTTGCATACCTTTTAGGAAGTTATCACTCCCTAAACATGTGAAACACTTCATCAAACACTACTTTAAATGATATTTTTACATATACATTACACTGAACACTCGTCACTTTATACACACTTCAATGCTGAAATTCCCTAGCAGAGATCGAAATTGCAGGTGTCGACGGCATCTTACGTTATCAACTCCTGATTGAAAGTCTGGTTATCTGCTCTCGGAACTCTCCAACAGTTTTTGTGACGATCATTACTCCTACAGTAAGCGTTACCATCTGGTACTCTCATGGCAATACCAAACACTTAGTAGAGTTTCTTTAGCGCATTCTATCGTAGTTACACATATACGATTAGTTCATACAATACACACTGCGCTTAATAAAGTTCAACACTTTCACAAATAATTATATACAATATTTCTACCGTTAGTCTATACGGTGCTTCATAACTGAACACGTCATAGTTCGTGCTGCTAATTATGCCTGTATCACGACTATTATTCATACAAGCATGTTTACTGTTTCTTTTACACATACCAGTCTTTGTTCGGCGTCTCGATGAATAGATCCGTCATGCGTTATGCCTTGACGAACTGGCTTCAACCTGGCTGTAGCTGACTGAAGTTTCACTCGAAGACTGCACGTAGCTTATTTGAAGACTTCTGTCTGCGGCTTACACGCTGTCTCGTACTGCTGCATATTTGCTGCATACTGATTGCAACTTATTTCCATAGTGCTACAATTGACAATTGAGTAAGACAATAACTGGTTGTAACTGCGCTTGGCGGCATGTATACTGAGCTTGACTGAGTTAGAACAGAGTGAGTTTCAAAGTGAGGTTCAACTGAGCTTCGACTGAGGGCTCCTCCTGGGGTCTACTCCCTTATATCGGATTTCCACAGAAAGTAGAGCAACATCTTCCCGCGTAATCTTCGCTCCTCTCACAGCATGATTCCGGTCTTCAAACCATGATCATTGTGTACCTCTCTCTTCACAGGTTCCAAAACTATCTGTGTGCAAAGGAATCGCTCGTTCAATTAATTTATATTAATTCCTTTCTCCATGGCGTGGGACGCTACCTAGTCGGGAACTCCCCGTCAACATCTTCACATCCCTCCGCGAACAATGGTCGCTTCACAGTCCTTACGCACATCACTAAATATGCACCAATTTCGCCGGTAAAAGACTCTAAAATTATCTTCTTGCCAAGATATTCACCTGTGTGCAACTCTCATCTCGATTCGTTACTCCAATCACGAGTAATCAATGATTCTTCTGGGCATTTCTCCGCCCCTCCTCTAAATCTATTCTCCGTCGGGGAATAACTGTGTCATTTTTCAGGCCTCTCCCCTGCTCCAGACGACATAATGGGGTGACAGAGATGGACGTGGCTCCACTGAGACCAACCCACAATTCTGGGCCGATTAGTAAATGTCAGCTCTGCCCTCCTCTCTGCTTCAAACCTCCAATAGCATACACCAAATCGTCTTATAATGATATAATCCGCTCATTATTTCCTACATTATTTTAATAAATAATGCCATTTCATCAAAATCACATCAGTGATTAAATATACATCTCTTTCGAGGGGTTTTTACCAAGAAACTCCCTGTACAGATCTCTGGTTCGCTCCCTGGCGGAACCTTTTTACTGAGATCACAGTCTCTGAGAACCATGTTCGATTCCAGTCAGCATAACCCCATCGGGTTCAGTACATTAACAAATTCACAAAGAAATTTGATACAATGGTCCGGCTAGCTCAAAACAGTTGCCAGCGTTTCGCCCCAGTGTACCAATGGGCTCTTCAGTTGGTTATGGTACACCTCACCAAGACGCGTGTCTAGTACATACTGTGAAGGCCGCTGCAAGGCACAAATGTTGCCACGAGCAGCGCCAATGTACTATGGAAGTCAAAACTTCCTTTCAAAAATAAGGTTAGCTTACCTAGCTAATCCATATTGGAAATATCTGTTCCCATAGGAAACAGGATGTAAAATTGTCCGATTGAGCTATGTACATTAACAAATTCACAAAGAAATTTGATACAATGGTCCGGCTAGCTCAAAACAGTTGCCAGCTCAATCGGACAATTTTACATCCTGTTTCCTATGGGAACAGATATTTCCAATATGGATTAGCTAGGTAAGCTAACCTTATTTTTGAAAGGAAGTTTTGACTTCCATAGTACATTGGCGCTGCTCGTGGCAACATTTGTGCCTTGCATCGGCCTTCACAGTATGTACTAGCCACGCGTCTTGGTGAGGTGTACCATAACCAACTGAAGAGCCCATTGGTACACTGGGGCGAAACGCTGGCAACTGTTTTGAGCTAGCCGGACCATTGTATCAAATTTCTTTGTGAATTTGTTAATGTACATAGCTCAATCGGACAATTTTACATCCTGTTTCCTATGGGAACAGATATTTCCAATATGGATTAGCTAGGTAAGCTAACCTTATTTTTGAAAGGAAGTTTTGACTTCCATAGTACATTGGCGCTGCTCGTGGCAACATTTGTGCCTTGCAGCGGCCTTCACAGTATGTACTAGCCACGCGTCTTGGTGAGGTGTACCATAACCAACTGAAGAGCCCATTGGTACACTGGGGCGAAACGCTGGCAACTGTTTTGAGCTAGCCGGACCATTGTATCAAATTTCTTTGTAAATTTGTTAATGTACATAGCTCAATCGGACAATTTTACATCCTGTTTCCTATGGGAACAGATATTTCCAATATTAGTCAGACAATGTACTTGTGTGCCCATTCCAGTGTTCATGTTAATCGTATTAGAATTATATCATGTTAGTTATAAGACATTTTTCCTATACCCAAGTGAATGCAGGAATTGAGACATTGTGATGTGTTGTTGTCTAACGTCTCTATATAAAACGTATATTGAAAATATAATTATGTTGCCAGAAGATTTAGCTAAGGTGTTAGGAGAGTTACAGACGGGTATGTCTGGTATTGCAGAAACTATTTCTAAGATGGAAACGGAAGTTAAAGAACAAATTAATAATTCAGAAGCTAGATTAGAAGCTAGATGTAAAGAGAATGTGCAAGCATTACAAACTAGTAATGAAGATAATTTAAAGTCATTAGAGACTAGGTTACAGTCAAATAGCAAAGATGAGTTGATGTTATTAGAGACTAGGCTACAGTCAAATAGCGAAGTCAACTTGAAGGACAATTTTAAATCATTAGAAGAAAGGTTACAGTCAACTAGTGAAGAAAATTTAAAATTATTACAGTCAAATAGTGAGGATAATTTCAAATCGTTGGAAGAGAAATTACAAGCTCGTAGTGAAGAAACTAACACTGAATTAGAAAACAAGTTAACTAGATTAGAGAATAGTTTAACTTTAAAGAATAATGAAATGCTAAAGACTTTACAATTAGACATAATTGCAGTAAACATGAAAGGAGAGGAAAATGTTCAAATATTAAGAAAAAATATTATTGAATTAGAAAGTAGAGGAGAAGAAAATATTTTTCCTTTAAGAACTGACGTTATGTCCATACAGAAAGACATTAAATCAGATGTATCGAAGTTGAGATTCGACATCGATGGTTTAGTGGCAGATGTAGGCAAAATTCAAGAGTGGTCTACCGAAGTATCTTTCGAGACTAAAATTAAAGGTCTAGAAATGAATCTAGGTAATGAGATTAAAGATTTAAAGACAGTAATTGGGACCATTAAAGAGGAAGTCTTAGGAGAGGTTAATTCTAATTTAAAATCATTAGAAAATCAATTGCAGAAAGATATTAGGAAGATGGACGACGATATAGAGCAAAAGGTTAATGAAAACTTAGCTTTGTTCAAAAATAGAGTCGGTGCAATTGTGGAAGAACGGTATAGTGAGGTCGATGCCGAAGCAAAAGAGAAACGTGAAGGGTTAGATGAAAAATTAATCGCAGGTATGGCAAACTTAGAAGCGAGGTTTACGGAGAACAAGGAAGCGATGAAGATAGATTCAACTCTATTTAGAACGGATGTTGATCTGTTAAAGGAACAAGTCGCGTCAGTAAAGAATACGTGCGAAGGCAAAATTGACAAGTTGAAAAACGACTTAGACGAGAGTAACAAAACGCAGGATGTTACATCGTTAGATGAGTTGAAGACTCAGGTCAAGAAATTAGCAGAAGACAGGATAACTAAACTAGAATCCATGTTTAACAGTTTCACCAGTCAGAATATAACATCAGGGGAAACATTGATAAATCAGATAGCGATAGACCGCAGTATGAGTAATCAAGAGGCAAGCATGGGAGAAGACCGTCAAATGCAACCGAATGTGACATTCGAAAGGGCCAGTTCAACCCCTCAGGATAATCCAAGTTCGAATAGGAGTACGTTGGGTCCAAGCGAACGATACTCAGGTCCAGTCACCATTATTAGGAATCTGGATGACAAGCCGAGGAAGTTTTCGGGAAATACAGGAGTCACACCAGTCGAATTTCTGCGAGATATTCGAGACTACATGGCGGAACATAGGGTAGCCAAAGAAAGAGAGCTAAGGATAGTCGAACGCGCCTTAGATGGGTCTGCGCTTACTTGGTTTAGAGCGTTCAGAAGCAATTTTGCGAACATGGAGCAATTTGCCATAGCTTTCTTGAGGAGATTTTGGAGTGCCGAGGATCAACTTAACGTAAGAGCGGAAATGTACTCTAAGCGCTATTCTACGTCACATCCGACGCATTATGCCAATTATTTCACGTCACAGCTGGCTAAATTACAGTTTCTGATTCCTCCATTGCCAGAAGAAGAGCTTTTGCAAGCTATAGCGAGACAGTTACCGATTGAGGTACAGCGATCACTAATAGCGTCGGGAGCCAATACACTTGAGCATTATGACGACATTTTACGGCGATTGGACTATACAAGCGCTCAAGTTACGCCTAGAAATACCAGAAACGACAATAGAAACATGCAAGAAGTGAATGCGGTAGTCGTAGACAATGCAGCTCAAACGGACAGAAGAGATTCCTGGGAAAACCGACGGAACGAAGGGAATCGAGGAAACATCCGTAACGCTCGAGGAAATGATCGATATAGAGGACCATATGAGAGGCCATACGATCAAGAAGCAAGAGATAGCCGATATAGAAATTATAACCAGAATTCCAGATATCAAGACAGGAATCGATATAACAATAGATATCGGGGCAGAAATAACTGGAGCCAAGGTCAACAGTATAATGGGAACGACAGGCAGGATGGCCGAAGAAACGATCCTAACGACAGACGAGATAATTGTGGACATGAGAGGTCGAGGCAAGAAGATAGACAGCCTAGTGCACCACCCGAAGAGACAGTGAGAGATGTCAATCGAACAAGCACGAGTAGCGAAGGAAGAAACAAACGTCAGAATAACACGGAATCAAGATGCTAATCATTGGAAGTCAATCATCATTATTGAGAGTCAGAAAATACCATCATGTTGAGTAAGGGAATTGTAGAGCTATCGTGTACATGTATTATACATAGAATGCCTGAGAGTGTATTTTTTTTCTCAATCCTGATTTAAAAAAAGGAGATGTACGGGAGAGATGTACCCGATACCTAGTTTAGGCTATCGGCTACGCTAGCAGACATTAAGCCGTAGTTGAGGTTTTGGGAAGAGTTAGGAAAAGATAGCGCACCGATCGAGTCAAGAAGAATGTCAAGATGACGTAGGAGGTCTAGGATCAAGGAGGCACTGACATGTGTAAGAAAATGGAATTATGGATAGAGATGTGAAGCTTTATTGAAATATGTATGGAATATGGTATTTAAACATCTTAGAAGAGAAGATATAACATGCATTATATGTGGAAATAATTATAAGGAAGTTAGATAACCCTTAAGTTATTTTATAACGGAACAGCCGAGATGATGTGGGTTCGAGACTATGATCGTGACGCGAGAGCACAGTGGTGGGGGACTACACCACGTGTCTGCGCTAGGCAGATAAGTGAGAGAAGACAGTGCCAGCACATTCAGTGGAGCTCTGTCAGTCGAGCAACTAGGGTCGAGCTCTGTAGCGCAAGCGAGACGCACGGTGAAGGTCGCGTAGCATACCGAAACTGTCACGGCAGAGTGTAGGCGACAGTTTCAGCATCGCCGAGCAGCGAACGCCAAGCAGGTCATTGATCCAGGCGGACTTGCCGAGGAAGCAATCACAGACGGCCGGGATATGTTAGAACAGCACTGCAAGTAGTTGGAGACTTTATTACAAGCTACATTTCAACGCAGTTTGAACACAGCTTTTATGAATAACTTTATGACTATGCTTTTCCATAACGCATTCAAAGTTACTTTAACAATTTCAAGCAAGCGGAATGTTGTTAGCATAGGCACTGATGAACATTAGATCGTGCATTAATGAGATTTGTTTCTTATGCAGTTTCATGAATTACCAAATACAGACAACTACAGGGTGTTTAATAAACTTGGACACTCTCATGTAAAATTTAATTTTACGAAAGTGAGACTTAGCAGTTGTTAGAGATTAATCTTTCAATGCTCAAACTGAACGTATAATGGAACAGTGGCGTAACTTAGAAGAGGAAAAGGGGGTCCGCTGTTTCCATGAACTTTTTCGAGAGGAGTTGGACAATATCCGCTATGGGTAATCCGAAGTTCAACATGTCAGAGTAGACGCAGATAGAGACAAGATGGCACCGCAGAGCGATGGATTCGATTCCTGACGAGAGGAGTCCACCAGCTGATTCACTTGGGATTTCGAATGCAATCGTCATTTCATGGATGGAATGATATTCACGCCGATCTTTCGAGAAATTCATTATGTAGGGAAAATCGACGATCTTGGAAATTTAATTACAGCTGATTATGAAAGGTACTGTAAGAGTTATATCTACCTGATACGATTATTTTCATGATTACTGGGCACACATGTATATTTTTCTAATAGGAGTGATACGATTATTAAGACATGGTTTGACTTTATATACTTCGAATTTGCTAGAATATGGAGTGACCATATGATATGGCAGGCATCATTATACGATATTCTCACCATTGGTTGGCTTTATTAAGCAGATGTTTGGTCTTTTAGACATTTTTCCAGCTAGGATATTTTTCATAAATAGTTTTTTTTGTGTAACGAGTATTTCGAACTCGTGATCTGCAATTGATTATCTAAAATTACTTCGTCAGTTCATTGCATACTAGCGAGTGTGTATTATTCATCAGTAGGGATTTTTTCCATTGGATTGTTTGGAGATATTAAGAAGTTATTCACTTTAGTGAATGAACATCACTTTTATATGACAACTAGAAACTTGTTGATTCCTATCTGGTACATTCACTCATACAGTCTACGAGATGGGGTCTTTCGTATTTATACGATTGTATGGTGGTACTCATCTTACCCATCGTTCAGGGCACTATCATCCAAGTCGACGGGGCGAGGTCTTTCGTATTTATACGACTGTACGGTGGTTACACATCTTACTCGCCATTGAGGGACTCATTTTTATCATCCGAGTGTACACGAGATTGTAAGTGAATCAAACAAGGAACTCCTAGTCACATATCAGTCTAAATTTTGTTAAACAAAGTAACGATAAATGTCAACAGGATTGCATTTAGTAATTCTTGTTTGCCAATCCAATATTTTGTTGCTATACTCTTTTGAGAGTGATTTCAGTTTAACAGCTGTTATAGCTGATGCTTTTGATGAGTTTTATAATTGTGTTTGATACCTTTGAGAAGGATTTGAAGTAATTGAATCTTGTAAGATTAATCATTAATGGTCAGATTTATTTTAAGGCAGATCAGTATTGCAGATTTTGATATGAGAGATTATAGCACATTGGTGTTTTTCTGTGATGTGAGTTATGAAAATTGTAAGAGAATTTATGCTATTTGAAAGCAGATCTTAAATTACTGAGGTAATATATTTTTTCCAATTGTTTAAGAAGTTGTCTAGATGTGATCAGAGTAATTACAGTTATTGGAGATTGTGTGCGTTGATAATTTGAAGCCAGTTATATATTTTTTGTAGATCATGCAACATGGTTAAGTGGAGTTTGTGATAGGCATTTTGTGGAAGTTGCCAAGTGATAGTAGCAATGTTGCTAATGTATTTTGAAGCAGACATGAGGTCGTCGTACCCAGTCTAGCGTAATTGTTGAGATTCATGCTGTATGTGCTGAATATTTATGGAGTTTTGTGGAATAATTGTTGTATTCAAATGTGATATTTGAAGTATTGAGGAAATATAATGTCGTTGTGGATAGTTAGATCCAACGTGATTTCGTGGAGGCAATAATATTTTTTGGCATGATAAATTAAATACGAGATATAACTTGGAAGTGGTAAAACTGTAAGACAACGTTCTATAAACCATATTAAACAATTTGTTAGGAAATTAAACAAATAAATAAAGTTGATAATACAAGATTTTCTGAAAATAATAATTAATGAAATAATAATCTGAGATTTAAGCATATTAACGATCTGACCTAATGAAATAAAAATCAGAATGACTAGATGAAATAATGAAAATCTAAATAACCAGAAGATTGAAATTTAAATAATTTGATAAATTAAATTTTGAAATGAATCAATGAATTAAATAGATGGATGAATTAAAGATTGGATAAAATAAACTGATTTAAATAAATTAATAGACGATTGTAATGACGATGAATAACTGAATTAGAAGGTGATAATTAACTAAAGAAGCTGATGATTAATGAATTTATATGGAATTAAATAAATTTAATTGAGAAATAATTTGAAGGAATTGCAACTTGAGTTGAAGATTTAAATGATGTAATGGTGATGAATTAAGGATTCTGACAGGAATATGTAGAATTTTGAAGTGAGAATTAATGTGAGGAATGTTTAATTTTGATGATGACGATAACGATGACCAATGAGCCATGAATTTTCTGTAATTCACAGATAAGAGATTATGAATGACAATGTAAATAGTGTAAATTAATTATTCGATGTTTAGGAGCATTTGACTAACATGTTCAACATTTAAATTATGCCATGCAAACCATAAATTACGTGATGTTTAATATATGTGATTATAATATGTGTATGTTTAGACAGATTAATAACTTTTTTAAATCCACATGTATGATGTTAAATTAAAGAGAAATTAGGTCTCAGGTTTCACAAATGTCAGTGACGAAAGACATAGTGCTACAGTGATCCTGAGAACCCAAGAGAACTTTAGAGATTTTTCTTGTTATGAGGATAAAATATTTTTGGATTAGAAAAGAGATGGTTCGATTTTTGGACAATGACAATTTAACGTTGGCATTCGACCATACTCTTAGGTAGGAGTTATATTTAAAATGTCTGTCTGACTATCAAAGTGAAATAAATTTGTTTTTATCTTAGTTGTGATCTGATGATGGTGTGATGTTCCTTTTTCTTTCCTTGTCTTGAGTAAGGCTTATCCGGAAAGGAAGTGGTTTGCTAGGAATTCAGTTGATGGCGCCCATTGATATTTGCATTATTTCTATTAAACTTAAGCCCGTGACGACCCTAGAGATACTTTGTCTCGTGATACCCACTGCTTTTTCGATAACTCAGCTGAATTTCCGACACATTCCTTATTTGACTAGAGGTTCACTTAACTCCGCTCTGTCCCGGAACTCCAGGAATGCGATGTTATAGCAGATGGGTCATCGCATCCCCAGGACGAACGGGTACAGTATTAGGAAGTCATTTCTGAAAGCCTTTGTCTGGAGCGTGGCGCTCTATGGAAGTGAAACTTGGACTATTGGTGCAGCAGAAAAGAGGAGAATTGAGGCATTTGAAATGTGGTGTTACAGGATAATGATGAAGATCAGATGGGTAGATAGGGTTACAAACGAAGAGGTATTAAGGCGAGTGGGAGAGGAGAGATGTTTCTGGCGACTGCTAATGAAGAGAAGAGATAGGTTGGTAGGACACATACTAAGACACCCAGGAATAGCAAGCTTAGTTATGGAAGGAAGGGTCGAGGACAAGAACTGTAGGGGTAGACCAAGGTTAGAATATGTTAAACAGATTGCCTCGGATGTAGGGTGTGGTAGCTATGTAGAGATGAAACGATTAGCTCAGGACAGGGAGGCATGGAGAGCTGCATCAAACCAGTCAAAATACTGAAGACTCAAACAACAACAACCCCAAAATCACAGAAGGCAGCTGAATCAGCCTGTATAATCTTAGAATTTTCGCAGCAGTAATACAAGCTATGTTCTCATCTAAATGCTATGTGAAGCGGCAGTCTTTGAAGTTTTAATTTTAGTACGGTGTGACAAAGCGGTAGCTCTGAAGTGTAGCGCATGTCCCACCCTGCCTTGACGTAAGCGTTTAACATAGCAATGAGCCACGCTCCTCTACTCTACCTGTTTGGCATGTAAAACGTGTGTTTGACTGCCACGAGCATTACAGATCCGTCACAGAGTCGTGTTCCTTTTCTACAAACGAATCGACGACCTCCATAGATCATATTAGTGACTTCGACTTCCGACAACACGAAGTAAACATTTACGAGGAGTATTTCTTTTTAAGGTAGGAGATACGGTTTAAAAAGCAAAGAAAGTAAAAATATTTAATTTATGACTGCGCTGGTCGTAACAAATCTTGTACAACAATAATGCATTTTCCTTGGGGCAGAGATGACCTCTCTGTTACGACCCTTAAAACAACAATAACTAATTATACACATTTCCAAATTAAAAAAAAACTACTTTTTACCAATTTTTTAACTTGCCCTACATTTGAGCTGTCCTTGACCGTTTCCCATGGTGGAAATATTGAAACCCGTGTAGTTCACGGGGCGAGCCTCTATGCAAATCACAAAACATTTATTTAGAAACCGTTTCAACTGTTTGTCGCTAGGAGGTGGTTGGTTCCTCAGCTTAGGGGCTGCGACAACGCGGTCATGTAGAATCTGTTAATTGTGATGACTGTATTAGTGTGTGTTATCTGTTTTTTCAATTCAAGTAAGGACTGCATACTTTAATTTTTCAAATAGTTCCTACTTTTGCCGCCAAACGCCACCGTCAACGACTACCAGTTCAGAACTTAGCTACTAGACGCCACCGCAGTCGGCTCCTGGCAACGAACGTAGGAACCTAAGAGCGTTGTTTACGTTCTTAATCTATATAATTTAGCTTCACACAAGTGTAATTAGTGGAAGGTTCTTTAACATGCCATAAATCTATGACATGGGACCGCCGGCTTTACTTCCCCTCCGAAGGAAGGCATAATGAGGGATTTTTAACGCTCTTGAAAAATCTGGCGACTTCGGCCGGGTTTGTCGCTAGGAGGTGTTAATGCACTTTTTCCGGAGGTGTCAACCTGATTACCTTTGGCGCTAGATCTCAGGAATTGGCATTCAGTTTGAAACATGGAGTCACTATAAGTAATTTTTGGACAACTGTGATTCGGGTCTAACCCGTATACTCCGCTCGCTTCGCATATTGAAACATTCATACATCCATTCATGTTGAATTACTATGTTGTGATGTCTTAATCTTGCTGCTTATGAAATCAAGATTCTCTTATAAACGTTTCCGGGCCGTTATAGATCATATTCTAGTTTCCTTATTCTCATAGTTTTCTCATTTACCAAATTATATTTCTCGTTATTATAAAAAAACATGAAAAATATTCTAATATTAAATCTCCCAATATAATATTAATATTTAATACTACACAGTTCTTTTATAATTACGAAAAACCAATTTATTTTATGATCAAGACTGGAAGCCTGAAGCTTAATGAAGTACTAAAGGACTTGGATTCGGCTGGAATTGCTAACCTTGATGCAGAAGATCGTTCTAAATTTTGTGCTATGGTAGAGTCTTGGACCCCACCACCTAGAGTCCCTAAATGTTGGAAGCCCATTTCGCAGGAGAGAAAGGAGAAATTATCAGCATAGCTCAAGAGATATTGGTAACGGAAAAGCGCATCGAAGAAGAACTAGTCATAAGCGCTCCGTAGTGGGCTTAAATCAATAATAGTAATTTATTATCTCCATAAAAACTTTATATTTGCCCAAAACCACGTTAGTTTTTAAATAACTGTGTACTTCTTTAGACAGTATGACTCTATGTAGAGCAGTATTTGAGCAAGCTTAGAGCTGGGAATATAAACAAATAAATAAATAATTGATAAAATAAATACACAAATAAATGAATGAATAAATAAATGAACAAACGAACTATTAAAAATAAATAAATAAATAAATAAAAGCAATTAAATTAATAAATTAATTGTCTAAATAAATGAATGAAGTTTAGGGAAATTATGTGTTGAATGGATCGTGGCCACATTGGTGCAAGAGGCTAAACTCACTTCAATTAAACAAGAAATAAAAAAGAAACGGACCGGAGACTCCATGTCTAAAATTATATTGCCAACATGGATTGTGTATAAAAGCAGCGGAAACACTTCCCGTTGAAACATAAACCACAGATTAATTTACGTAAATTCCAAACCATCGACAATAAAGGAAATGGAATCTCCCAGTTATAATTTAAATTATAACTGCACAGGATCCTTACCTATCATGAAACAATCACGCAATGGAAAAGGAAAAAGGAAATGCATAATGAGACAGTAACAATATCAATTTAACCATTATGTTATCAAGATATCATGTCCTCAGTTCCTCTGAACTTTCCTTATTTTATGGCAATTCTTTAACCACAATAGCATTACGAGTGTCACGCAACTACGAAGACTAATATCCGCCGTTATTCGAGTGTGATTGTAATCCGAATTCAAACCCGAATTTTCTGCTAATTACACTAATGCGGACACGTTCCACCCTCGGCACATTTTCCAGTCTTAGATGGAGAGGCGCTAATGAGACATGAAATAGAATGAAGATTAATAAAAGTTCAATTTCGAGTAGTTCCAACTTTGACTACCAGACGCCATTGTCACCCAGCGGTAAACGTTGAAACTTGATAGAGCGTTTCTAACCAAATAATCTCCGCGGTGGGTGGCTTCGGTGGCGTAGTTGGTAGCATGATGGGCTTCTATGCCCAAGGTCGCGGGTTCAAACCCGGCCGAAGTCTTCGTATTCTTTTAAGAGCGTTAAAAATCCTTCAATATGCCTTCCTTCGGAGGGGAAGTAAAGCTGGCGGTCCCATGTCAGAGATTTATGGCATGAAAAAGAACCTTCCACTAACTACACTTGTGTGAAGCCAAAATTTGTAGGTTAGGTTTGATTAATGTTCTTAAGTTCCAACTTTCGGCACCGGGCGCTGGTTGCGATGGCATCTAGTAGTAGTGAAGGTCACAGCTAGGTGTCGTGGACGATAGCATTTGGTAGCGAAAGTAGGAATTCCTTGCAATTGTTGTCAGCAGTCCTTACTTCAATTAAAAACAGATAACACACACTAATACAGTCATCACAATAATTAACACCGGTTATCAGAGAGATTCTACATACACCCAAAGTACAATCGGCCACATTACTGCGTTGTCGCAACCCCTAAACTAAGGAACCAGCCAACCTACCAACCTCCGCGGTGACAGCCAAACTGGTATCCACTACGCGACGATGCGGAATCCATGTTTAGAGTAAGGGGGGACAAATGATAAGTTTACATTGTTAGTAATTTACTCAAGGTGACGCTTACTACGAGTATATCTAGTTCTCCATTTGCAGTAGCAAATATAAGTTATATATATTTCGTATGACATACAGAGGATACAGTAATGCTAGAGTATATACAATATATACAAGTAATAAATATCCAGTAACATCGAAAACGAAACCAAAAGTCACAGTTGGATGTCCAGCAATCCACTCCACTGCATTATCAGTTGCGTTCTGCAGGTCGTCATTTGAAGGACCGTGAAGGGCATTCCGACACAATATGATGGATTGTCTGCACTGTATCGCCACAATCGCACTGAGGACTAGAAATTTTCCCCCATTTGTGGAGCCAAAAGTTACATCTTCCGTGACCAGTCCGCACTCTGTTCTGTGACGTTCATATCCTTCTTGGAAGATGGAAACCAGGAGGTTTCCTGCAGGGGTCGGTGATCAATCCTAGCTCATCAGGGTTTGATGTAGTCCATTCTTCTCGCCAAGTTTCGTCCATATTGAACTTAGATTCAACAAGCATCTTGCCTAGCTGCCATGACGGATGTCGAGATTTTAATCTCCCTTGCTTCTGTGGAGTACAGACCTGATGCATGGGTAAGAGATCATTTGCAGCGCATTTTGACCATTTCCTTTTTAGAGCTGTTAGCCTTCGCAGGGGAGGAGGGTGAATGTTGGATAATACTGGTAGCCACTTGAGTGGTGTGGATTTGAGAGTGCCCGATATTGTTCTCATTGTATCATTTAACTGGACATCAACTTTTCCTACATTGCAGTAGCAAAGAACCCAAGGTACTAAAACCTATGACAGGGGGGAGGGACACAGGGAGGAGGACTGTCCCTCAAATGAAGTAATGATGAGAAGTACATAAAAGGAAACCCAAAATCGGAAAACTTACCAAAAAAATAAATATTTGGAAGATCAAGAAAATATGTTGCAATGAGGAACTAAAGCCGTTATTCACAATACTTGTATCCTCTAACACTCCTAAGAATTGCAAAACTACAGTTGCACTTCGACAAGTCGAACTTCTATAACTCAAATTTTTGATATCTCGAAGTAATTTTAATTTCCCGACGAAGTTCGACACAACTTATATGTCACTTTTATCATTTTAAATGATTATGTCGACTTCGCTGGGGTCTGGCGTTACGTTACGGTGACGGGACGAAATGTACCGAGAATGCACTGAGGTGTGTGACGTCATAGTACTGATTGAGCTTCTTCCTTTCCCCGCGTGCTCCGGTGTGCGAGACGTCATCCAGCCAGCTACCTCCTTTGACCTAGGTTTGCAGTTGCCTTTTGTTTTTTGTTTTGTTTTTTTGTTTTACTTTCTTTTTCCCCTTTTTTAATATTATTTATTTTTTGCTAACAGACTTTGAGTTCACGCAGCATTTGTAGCTTTTGTAGCATTTAAAATGATATAAAGTCTAGTCTCTCAGACGGACTATCAGTGATTTAGCCTACTTTCTTTTTTTGTTTGTAAAAAATGACAGTAGACTTATGAGATCAACACAGGGCCAAAACTTTGTGTGTCTGTGTACTCTACATGTCTGCCTCCCCCCCCCCTTCTATCAATTCAAACACGACGAAACCGAATTGAACGAAATTTGGTACTAAAGGGCACCTCAGTGTCATGATTTGTATTGCCGCCATCTTTACCAAAACTTAACGGCGGCCACTCAAATGGTTAAAACATAAAATTAAATTACGTCCGAACTAATCAACGGATCTTTACCAAATTTGGTAGAAACATAGCCTACCTTCATATGGGACGCGTCTTGTGCCCAAACTTCAAGGTCATCAGCCGTAGGATGGCGGCCGTATGAATTATGCAAACTTTATCATCCGTAACATGAGACCCACCAGTTCCGATTTTCGAACCGAGAATCGTTTGAACTGTTCTAAAGGACGTGGCCCGTTCGAAATGAAAAGTTTATATTGTAATATTATATTCCAGAAGTGACTGTAAAAAGCTGAGTCGTCTGGGTTTCAGGACAAGATGGCAGCTGATTTCTTGTTCTGACCTATATTTCGTTCATTTGAGTATGTTGCATGCAATGTAGCCTACAGATAGAAATAATATAAACTATGTATGAAATGGATTATGATGAATATATACTCCAGTGAAGAAATCGTTTAGTCCATGTCATTATTTGCTAAGACGTTGTATGTTATAGCGAAGGTTGTATTAGTGTGTGTATTTATAATTCAGGTTAGGATTCAAACAACGTATAATATCCGTATAGCACGTTGTATTTCAACAAACTAGCACAACCTACATTCAATAGCCTATACTCCTTGAAAAGGACAAAGAGTTATAACTAGGGCTCGGATTTTTAAGTAAATACATTTTTTTTATGTAAATACATATTTTAAACATTTTGTCAATAAATTCATAAATTCCTGATTTTCACTTCTTACCACATAAATAGGCAACATATTTACATTTTTAAAAACCAGTATGCTAGATCTTTCAGTTTATTGCATTTTTGTTCTGTGTTACTTCAACAGGGAAGAACCTGTGAGCTATCTAATCTTCATGCTGAGCGTATGTCATCTTGCAACTGTATTTCTCTTATCTTGTCGCCCCTTCCCACTCATTGTGGAAGCCGGGGATGCCTAAAGTAAAAGCAACTACAAGTTATCGTCTGCGGCAGTATGTTGAAAAATTTAAGGACAATTTTACTTCTGTTCTGCTAACCATGTGGGAAAGCAATCAAGGCTGAACAGCGATCTGAAGTTACACCACACCTCGAGGGCAAGAAACACATTGCCGCAGTTTCACGCCTTCAGAAGAAGGCACGCCTGTCCGGCTCCGTGGCTACGAATATAAATGTGGTGAGAAATGTAGATGTCCTGCTGTTCATACATTTTTCCAGTCACTATGAGGATTGGAGTCACAATGTTCCGTTTTTTGTCTGTACCCCACCGAGACCGTTAAGCCTAGGTGCACCAAGATGGGAATAACCTGTGAGATGTTATCTCGGATAAACATGTGTACTCTCAATACTTCTGTTATCAGGAGATAGGTCCAGAAGTGGAACAATGGGAAGTCCCGACAAGTATTCTAACAATTACTGTAGCAAAAGAAAATTGAGGCATCCAAGGACTACACTCAACTAATTCAGGTGACATTTTCATGACTTACAGGAAAATTTAATCTGGGACACACCCTATAATTTTAATCTTTGTTCCCGGAGAAATCTAGGGGTACAGCGGCACTGTGACATCTCACAATTCATTCGTTCTGCACTGTCGTGTAGTAGCCTATATTATATCAATAAAAGAGTGACAGTCAGTCTGAAAGACTAGACTTTGTATTATTTTAAATGCTACAAATGCTCAAAAATGCTAGAAAGACTGGAGGCGTCTCGCTTCGCTCGAAGCCAAAGACTCTTGACATGTTAGAAAATTATCTGCATAATACTTATCTTGCTAGTCTTGTTTCAAATTACTCGCGAACGGCAAGTGCTCTCGCGGACCCTTTTGTAGAACATTTCATGCTGACCAATTCTTACACTCATAGTATATTGATATTTTTAACGGTTTGCCCAGCGTAAGCTTAAGAAGCGCACGGATGACAAGTTTGTTTTCGACTTTTTCACTGAAATCGTTACTGCTTGGCTTCCTTTGATCATACATAAATTATTTTCTACAGAATCTTTCCTCGAGATATCCTTTACAGAATGGTGGAAACCGCATCAAAATCCATCCAGTGGTTCTCGAGAATACCCGTGACATCCAAGAATCGGGGAGTTTTGTCTTATACTAACGAAGTAGTGAACCCATGGGCCATAGGGTCCATGACGGTCGAACCATTGTCCTTAAGGAAGAAATGAAAGAAACGTATAGTTTCTTAAAGGAACGGAGAGAGATTTTAAGCCAGGAATATAGCTTAACATTGTGCAAGCGGCTAGGGACAGCTGCTCCTTAGATGAGATCACCCCACTCAACATTTCAGAGAGGGCCGGTCACGAGTATTAATAACTGAGTGGAAGTTTCCACCGAGATAGAAAGAGAAGCCTGAATCGGAATTCAAGCTGACGTGGCTGGAAATTGACAACGTCGCATACGCACCAGAAGAGGAATAATTAAAATTAACACGTTTACGAGCATAATAATGAGTAAACAAGCACAGTACAGTGAATTATATTTAATGAGAGATTTTTCAGTATAGAGAAACCATGTAATAATTGTGCAGAAATAAACTGCCGACGTAAGACGACGTCATCGGTGAATTACCTAAGCCTCTGTGGAGGGGAGAGATCAAAAAGAATGCAACACCCACACAATTGAGGACGAGAAATTAATTAATATCTCCGAATTGCACGATCGATTCTTAGGTGCAATAAGATCATTAGACATTGAAAAGACAAGCTTCCGGAAGATATAATTTTTATATTTGTGGCACCATTATTTTAGAAGTTGACCACAGAAAAGGCTAGAGTCTTATTTTTTTGTAGTAAAACAGTATAAAGCTTCGGGCGTTTCCAAGCCAATCATGCAGTTATCATCAGCCTGCGGGCACGTCACTGTGTCACGATCATCATTGAAAGCAGTTACAACGAGCACTCCGTGACCGGAGGTGCTGCATCAAAGTCTTCAAACGTATGAACCTCAGGGGAGGTCATACTGTGCAACAAGTATAAGCACCGAATGCAGTATTCAGACAGCCAGAGGTGCTGTATCACGTCACATCGCATCAGTCCTACGAGCATTCCGTGAGGGGAAGTGCTGCTCCACGACGTAGAAGTAATCATTCCGACAGTCCGTGAAGGGACGTAACTCTGCGTTACATCGATAACAGCTACCAGTACTCCTTGAGGGGAGAAACGTTATTTTACATCACCGAAGTAAGATCCAATAGCCACAGGCGTCACAGTAGTAACGACTTGCTGGCCTCCATAAGGAGCAGTCAAGACGAAAATTAAAAGTATCGCCGTAGTGAAGTATTAGGAAAATCCTAATTATAGGATTTAGGCCGACTGTATACAAGTTAAAGTGAAGATTCGCAAGATATAGTCAGAGCAGGCTGCGAACGTCGGACTTAAAGGCGATAGGTCGTTAAATGTAACGAACAGATCATAACGTACGGAAGTATCGTACCAGACAGATAAACTGTTATTTAAGTTGAAGCAACCTAAAAAGGAAGAACAGAATAAGGTTCGAACGTAGGAGCATTAAAACAGTTCAAATAAATAGAATAGGAGACTATAAGCATTAGCTCCAGATAGCAGGCGAACAATTATAATAGTACTAGAATCAAAAAGTGCTAGCTGCTAGAAACTAATCTATAGGTCTTAGAGGAGACCTCGATCCATATAGACTCTCGTTAGGATCAATAGACAGATCTACAGAGAAGCCGTTCAAGCGAGATAATAGCCAGTTATCCAGGATAGGAATAGCAGAATTGAACTCCAGGGAACAGTAGATGTTTCGGGACTTTCGATTTCTTCAGAATAGGAAGCCGACATCGGATAAATCTCACCCTTGGAAACGGGAATTTAAGAAGATCACGTGTGATTAGGCTCAGAAGTACGGCCTAGTGATCGAGTCATTGTGAAGTGTAAAATAATCAAGATTGTGTGTTAGATAATATTTTTAGTGTTATTATGTGTTCAAAAGGGACACACCAGTATATAAAAATGTCGTCAATATTAAGTGTTCTAGATATAGGTCAAAAAGTGTTTTTAAGTAAGATGAATACCTTCAACATGGTGTAAACAGTTCGAAGTGGGCCCAAAAATGAAACGCCACACCAGATTTAAGATCGTGGGATGATCTGAAAATATGTAAGTACAAAATTCATTTTTATTTTGGTGTCAGAAATTGATTGTGTACAACTCACCGGAGTTTTGAGTGAAAGGGATGTGTTTTAATGAATGAATATTGAATAATCAAGAATACGGTCTGAACAATAATAAATAAATAGAGAAATTATGAATAATGATGTAAAGAATAAATTCCGTAGAGAAATATGTGAATAAAGGGTTAATGTATTTAACAAATGTCATAAGAGCAAGCGAAATATCATTTAATTATCATAAAAGACATTGAAATAAAGTAAAGTTGAGATATGAAAGAGATAGCTTTTGAGCTGGTATAAAGAATAAAGATAATAATAATAATAATTAAATATGGAAATGTTAAATAAAAATCAAATAAATTGATATGAACATAAGAACGTTAAGCCTTAACGTATGTGTAAGAAATGAGGTTCAATGGAATATTTTAAAACAGGGAGCGATTTATCGACCATGGAGAGATTAATATGTGAATTAAAATAATATGAATTGTTACTGAAGAGATTTTATCAGTTCTTGGGAAGACATTTTCGGCTTGAAATAATGCATAGCGCGTAATGAGCGCAAATATAATATTAATGTGTCACGCTAGGAACGCGTAGTGGTTAAATACTTGGTACATTACTTATGGAGGGTAGTTGATTGCAGTGAATTGATAATTGTGTAAGTCCTCTATTAGTGACATTAGTATCACGAGGCATTGTGTATGTAGTTAAAAAGGGAGCTAATATATGGTATTATTGAGCGTATGTCATACGGGCCACGGCCGACTCTAAATCGCATTTTGTATAAGCCCTCTGTACGGGATTAGTTCCCGAGGCACCTGAAGAGATTCGAATGCAGGATCTTCTTATGATAAAAGCCCCTGAAATTCTTCGTCGTCGTATGTGTATTTAATCTTCCCAATCAATGAGGACCCTCTCATAATTAATAAATGCCAAGGATATGATAATGGTCTTTGAACCAAAGAATAGTTGTTTGAATGTTACGGTACAATAAAGCCCGGTCTCCCCAGAACTGAATGAATGGAAAGGTTTGTTTTGAAAGCCTTGAAAACAAGCTACTAAATGTTGGGCCAGACGGGATGTCTCCCCACCCTAACGTGTCATAAATCGCACCCCATGTAGTGGAGTCTAGCCTTCTTAAAGCGAGAAGGAACTGAGACCGTCTCGTAAGCTGTTTTAAAGAGAAACGAATACACCAGGAGTGTTTAAAGTTGTAAACGACCCGGGCGTTGAACCGAGGTCCTTAAAGATAGATATTTCGTTTGCCGGTTCAGATCGTAGTTTCTTATATGATAATGGTCTATTTAAGACATGAGAGATAAATAACAATCCCTAATGTAATAATGTATGGACGTGGGATTCCACGAGTTGATTGAAGGCAACTGAGTTCGGGAGTAACTATAGTTTTTTGACTGTGTCAAGTACCTTCACGCTCTGGAGTACACAATTGATTTTCTGATTACCTTAATATGTTTGTGAAATAAAGAGAGATGATAACAGCTGAATGTGTGGACATGCCCAAAATATTGAATTAAATAATTAACAGAGATTTTAAATATAATTATATATTTGTTCTTGAGAAATAAGAAAATATAAAAGCTAATGTTTGAGGTGTACAAGAATGACACCGTAATAATGCAAATGCATGGAGCCAAAGAGCTCAGAGTTATGTAAACTTAATGTTAGTGCTTTATGGAAGTGAGACTAAGTGAGAATTGTTGGTTTATGTGAACCCACATTTTTTAAATAACATTTGTGTTATGTCATGAACTCCGTGTTTATTTGGAACCGGAGTAATTTTAATTTGTCTAGTGGCTTCAACGTGGGGCTACTAGCAAATCTTCTTACTCTTTTTGGCGCCCAGTACGCAGGGATGAGTTTTCCTAGGGAAAACCCGAGTTTTTCTCGAAAAATCAAAATTTTCATTTTTTTTGGAAAAAAAATGGTTTTTCGAAATTTTGAATTTTAAACACTTCCATAAAGGTTTATGAAATTGAATAAAAGTAGTAAAAGGGTACGTTGTAAGTGAATACCCGTACCAAAGTAAAGTTTTAAAGAAATTGGGACACACTAATTCAGAGTATCATCTCTCAAGCATGTACTAGTGTGGTGGCATTTGTGGCCCACTGTATTCTCATAAGATGGCATTGAGTGAAGAGATGCAGCGGCTCTTGGAGGCCATAAACAATAAATTGGGAACAATAGACAATACATTGGGTCTCCAAAAGGATGAAAATAACAAAGTGTTCGAATCCATAAATGAGAGTTTGAATAAGTTGGATAGCCAACAGATTGAAAATAAAGAAGGGTTAGGATCTATAAACGACAAGTTGGACAGCCAACAGGAGGAAAATAACCAAAGGTTAGGATCCATGAATCTAAGTTTGGAGTCAATAAAAAATAAAAGTGATATCATGGGAACTAAATTAGTCGATATCGAAGCTAATTGTATCAAAATGAACGATGAAGTGAAGGCTGAGATAGAAAAGATGAAAACAGAAAGTGGGGAAACCATTAAACACCAGTGGGAAGTGATGAAAACGGAGACGTTAGAGTCTCTGAAAGCCAACAGTAACGAAAACAATGGAGTACTGAAGGCTGAAATAGAAGAAACAATTAATAACAAATTTCAAGCTTTAGACACTGATTTTGGGAATAAATTAAATGAATTAAAAGGGGAAATCGCAAGTGAGATTAAAGAGGAAAATAAAGGATTCCATTCCGGATTGCAAACTCAATTAGATACTATGAACACAAATATGATAGATTCCCAAAATAAATGCCAAGATAATTTTAAAAGTATAGGGGATAAAATTGATACCATGGAAAATAAATTTGGTGCTATAGAAACTAAATTAAATAGCATGGAAGAATCTTGTAAAAAAAATGTAAAGGCATGTGAGGAAAAACTTGTAACCCAGATCCAAGATGTGCAGAAAGAATTGAAAGATCAGATAAAATCTAACAGCGATATTTGTAAGGCATCCCGGGATGAAATAAAACAAAGCGTTAATAAGCTAGGAGATAGATTTGAAGGGGTTGAGGAGAAAGTAGGGACCCTCGAGGACAAAATCGGTGTAGTTCAGACTGAGGTAACTGAGATGAAAAATCAAAATCTAAAGGATGTTCAGGAGATGAAAGGTCAGATTGATCATTTTACCGGGCAGGTAGATGAGAATTTGAAGACATACGAAACGAAAATAGATCAAAGATTAGGTGTATACGAGGGGCATCTCCAAAGTGAAAGAAAACAACGAGAGAACGAAAGTAAGGAAAGTACCCATAAAATAAATGAAATAAGTCAGGGTATTATTGAGGTTCAGGAAACCATCGGAACATTAAAGGTTCATGTAGGAAAAACCAATAAGGAAATTAGTCAGGTCCAAGATGAAATGGAGAAAGATGTAAATAAGAGCCAAGAAAACCTAAAAGAAAAAGATGAGATTGCTGGGAGCAATGAAAAAATGAGAGGAGACGTCTCTGAAGAAGAGCCAAAAGGAGGAAAACCGCCGTTGATAATTGGTGTACCAGGAAATGGATACCCCATGGAAACAAGGAAAGGAGTTGAAATAACCAACGATGCCATGGAGAAAGAGGATGCCCAGGCATATTTCAGCTGGAAGCATCGTAAGAAGAAAGGGAAGGATAAAAAGAAGAGAAAGAAAAGAGATTTGGAAAATCTAAAGAATTGGAAGAGTAGGAAAAAGAAATACTCTTGGAAAATGCCATCTCAATATGAGGTGAAGGAAGAGAATTATCCCTTTTGAACAAACGGGTAAAGATATCTGCACCCATCAAAGAATACGAGAAATAAGTATAATAGTTGCTGAAATACCATCTCAAAGAGAGATGAGGAATAGGGAAGAGAACCAGAAAGAGTCAGGTGAAGTCAGACTTAGCTCTTAAAAATTTAATTGAAATATAACAGACTTGAAGTCTGATAACTATAATGAAGTAAATTACGGGTAAAGCTAATTGCACCCGCAAGATAATGAACATAAAGTCATTAAGTTGAAGAAAGATAATGAATAAAGAACAGGCCGACTTGAAGCCTGACTTGAGAAAAGAAGAAAGGGAACCAACTGTTGACTCGAGTTTGGAAGCATGCGCCAGACGAGGGGAGAGAGTTGTAAACACTGAACGTGACAAGAGATTTATGGCCTGAGTGAAGTCGACCACTAAGGAATAAATGAATGAATGGGAACTCTTGGAGACCCAACCTAAACACAGACCAGAAAGGAAAGGAACTTTAAAGAAGTAATTGATTTTATTGAAAAAGAAAATTTTAATGTAATCAAGAAGAAAAGGGTAAAGAGTGAGCATACCCAACCTACACAATTACCGGATACGACTTAAAAGAAGTAAAAACAACAGTAAATACGGATGACGTTATGATGGATTCGACGAATAGAGTAATACAAATTAAATTGAAATAAATTTTCTCAAATTCTCGAAAATTTATTTACCTAAGGAGGGGAGAGATGAACCCATGGGCCATAGGGTCCATGACGGTCGAACCATTGTCCTTAAGGAAGAAATGAAAGAAACGTATAGTTTCTTAAAGGAACGGAGAGAGATTTTAAGCCAGGAATATAGCTTAACATTGTGCAAGCGGCTAGGGACAGCTGCTCCTTAGATGAGATCACCCCACTCAACATTTCAGAGAGGGCCGGTCACGAGTATTAATAACTGAGTGGAAGTTTCCACCGAGATAGAAAGAGAAGCCTGAATCGGAATTCAAGCTGACGTGGCTGGAAATTGACAACGTCGCATACGCACCAGAAGAGGAATAATTAAAATTAACACGTTTACGAGCATAATAATGAGTAAACAAGCACAGTACAGTGAATTATATTTAATGAGAGATTTTTCAGTATAGAGAAACCATGTAATAATTGTGCAGAAATAAACTGCCGACGTAAGACGACGTCATCGGTGAATTACCTAAGCCTCTGTGGAGGGGAGAGATCAAAAAGAATGCAACACCCACACAATTGAGGACGAGAAATTAATTAATATCTCCGAATTGCACGATCGATTCTTAGGTGCAATAAGATCATTAGACATTGAAAAGACAAGCTTCCGGAAGATATAATTTTTATATTTGTGGCACCATTATTTTAGAAGTTGACCACAGAAAAGGCTAGAGTCTTATTTTTTGTAGTAAAACAGTATAAAGCTTCGGGCGTTTCCAAGCCAATCATGCAGTTATCATCAGCCTGCGGGCACGTCACTGTGTCACGATCATCATTGAAAGCAGTTACAACGAGCACTCCGTGACCGGAGGTGCTGCATCAAAGTCTTCAAACGTATGAACCTCAGGGGAGGTCATACTGTGCAACAAGTATAAGCACCGAATGCAGTATTCAGACAGCCAGAGGTGCTGTATCACGTCACATCGCATCAGTCCTACGAGCATTCCGTGAGGGGAAGTGCTGCTCCACGACGTAGAAGTAATCATTCCGACAGTCCGTGAAGGGACGTAACTCTGCGTTACATCGATAACAGCTACCAGTACTCCTTGAGGGGAAAAACGTTATTTTACATCACCGAAGTAAGATCCAATAGCCACAGGCGTCACAGTAGTAACGACTTGCTGGCCTCCATAAGGAGCAGTCAAGACGAAAATTAAAAGTATCGCCGTAGTGAAGTATTAGGAAAATCCTAATTATAGGATTTAGGCCGACTGTATACAAGTTAAAGTGAAGATTCGCAAGATATAGTCAGAGCAGGCTGCGAACGTCGGACTTAAAGGCGATAGGTCGTTAAATGTAACGAACAGATCATAACGTACGGAAGTATCGTACCAGACAGATAAACTGTTATTTAAGTTGAAGCAACCTAAAAAGGAAGAACAGAATAAGGTTCGAACGTAGGAGCATTAAAACAGTTCAAATAAATAGAATAGGAGACTATAAGCATTAGCTCCAGATAGCAGGCGAACAATTATAATAGTACTAGAATCAAAAAGTGCTAGCTGCTAGAAACTAATCTATAGGTCTTAGAGGAGACCTCGATCCATATAGACTCTCGTTAGGATCAATAGACAGATCTACAGAGAAGCCGTTCAAGCGAGATAATAGCCAGTTATCCAGGATAGGAATAGCAGAATTGAACTCCAGGGAACAGTAGATGTTTCGGGACTTTCGATTTCTTCAGAATAGGAAGCCGACATCGGATAAATCTCACCCTTGGAAACGGGAATTTAAGAAGATCACGTGTGATTAGGCTCAGAAGTACGGCCTAGTGATCGAGTCATTGTGAAGTGTAAAATAATCAAGATTGTGTGTTAGATAATATTTTTAGTGTTATTATGTGTTCAAAAGGGACACACCAGTATATAAAAATGTCGTCAATATTAAGTGTTCTAGATATAGGTCAAAAAGTGTTTTTAAGTAAGATGAATACCTTCAACATGGTGTAAACAGTTCGAAGTGGGCCCAAAAATGAAACGCCACACCAGATTTAAGATCGTGGGATGATCTGAAAATATGTAAGTACAAAATTCATTTTTATTTTGGTGTCAGAAATTGATTGTGTACAACTCACCGGAGTTTTGAGTGAAAGGGATGTGTTTTAATGAATGAATATTGAATAATCAAGAATACGGTCTGAACAATAATAAATAAATAGAGAAATTATGAATAATGATGTAAAGAATAAATTCCGTAGAGAAATATGTGAATAAAGGGTTAATGTATTTAACAAATGTCATAAGAGCAAGCGAAATATCATTTAATTATCATAAAAGACATTGAAATAAAGTAAAGTTGAGATATGAAAGAGATAGCTTTTGAGCTGGTATAAAGAATAAAGATAATAATAATAATAATTAAATATGGAAATGTTAAATAAAAATCAAATAAATTGATATGAACATAAGAACGTTAAGCCTTAACGTATGTGTAAGAAATGAGGTTCAATGGAATATTTTAAAACAGGGAGCGATTTATCGACCATGGAGAGATTAATATGTGAATTAAAATAATATGAATTGTTACTGAAGAGATTTTATCAGTTCTTGGGAAGACATTTTCGGCTTGAAATAATGCATAGCGCGTAATGAGCGCAAATATAATATTAATGTGTCACGCTAGGAACGCGTAGTGGTTAAATACTTGGTACATTACTTATGGAGGGTAGTTGATTGCAGTGAATTGATAATTGTGTAAGTCCTCTATTAGTGACATTAGTATCACGAGGCATTGTGTATGTAGTTAAAAAGGGAGCTAATATATGGTATTATTGAGCGTATGTCATACGGGCCACGGCCGACTCTAAATCGCATTTTGTATAAGCCCTCTGTACGGGATTAGTTCCCGAGGCACCTGAAGAGATTCGAATGCAGGATCTTCTTATGATAAAAGCCCCTGAAATTCTTCGTCGTCGTATGTGTATTTAATCTTCCCAATCAATGAGGACCCTCTCATAATTAATAAATGCCAAGGATATGATAATGGTCTTTGAACCAAAGAATAGTTGTTTGAATGTTACGGTACAATAAAGCCCGGTCTCCCCAGAACTGAATGAATGGAAAGGTTTGTTTTGAAAGCCTTGAAAACAAGCTACTAAATGTTGGGCCAGACGGGATGTCTCCCCACCCTAACGTGTCATAAATCGCACCCCATGTAGTGGAGTCTAGCCTTCTTAAAGCGAGAAGGAACTGAGACCGTCTCGTAAGCTGTTTTAAAGAGAAACGAATACACCAGGAGTGTTTAAAGTTGTAAACGACCCGGGCGTTGAACCGAGGTCCTTAAAGATAGATATTTCGTTTGCCGGTTCAGATCGTAGTTTCTTATATGATAATGGTCTATTTAAGACATGAGAGATAAATAACAATCCCTAATGTAATAATGTATGGACGTGGGATTCCACGAGTTGATTGAAGGCAACTGAGTTCGGGAGTAACTATAGTTTTTTGACTGTGTCAAGTACCTTCACGCTCTGGAGTACACAATTGATTTTCTGATTACCTTAATATGTTTGTGAAATAAAGAGAGATGATAACAGCTGAATGTGTGGACATGACCAAAATATTGAATTAAATAATTAACAGAGATTTTAAATATAATTATATATTTGTTCTTGAGAAATAAGAAAATATAAAAGCTAATGTTTGAGGTGTACAAGAATGACACCGTAATAATGCAAATGCATGGAGCCAAAGAGCTCAGAGTTATGTAAACTTAATGTTAGTGCTTTATGGAAGTGAGACTAAGTGAGAATTGTTGGTTTATGTGGAAACCACAGGTTTTGAATTCAATATTTGTTTATTTTATTTTGTGATCCCTTGTTCATTTGGGACAAGCAGTTGATATTTGGGTTAGTAATTAATTTGTTTAAATGTTTGTAGCGCCATTAATTTTATTAATTAAATATGTTTAAATAGGAGTTGATTTTGTTGTTATTTTTGCAAGTGTATCCTCTAATTAATCCAAAATATGTGAGTCACAGAGTGGGGGAACTTACCACTGCCCCGAAATCCCGAATTGAGCTACGCTGGTATACTGTGATTGGCATATTTCTTGCTAAATGGGCACAGTAGAGATTGTCGGGGAACACATGCACCAAGCTGTACTATGACGTCACACACCTCAGTGCGTCTGGGTACATATCGTCCCGTCACCGTAACGTAACACCAGACACCAGCGTAACGACGAAGTCGAAAAGAGTAGTAGGGACAACATATTTCCAGCCCAAAATAAACCCTACCCCTACTAGGGGGTGAAATTGTATTTTTTAGAGAATCTCGCTTTCCAAGTGCAACATGTGAGAGTTTGAATACCAATATGGAATTAAACGTTGTTCTACACAAGAGACATGTATACGGTAAATAGCCAATATGAATTAACATGCTTGTTTTTTGTTTTTATACATGCCCACTCATAGCTTTTGTAAGAGGGCGGGATTTTTAAAAGATGGCGGCTGTAGTGTAACCTAACCTAACCCAACCTAACGGGTCATTCTTGACAGGTCATTGTGGACGAGTCTTTGTTGACAGGTCCTTGTGGACGAGTCCTTGTTGACAGGTCCACATGGACGAGTCCTTGTTGACAGGTCATTGCTGACGAGTCCTTGTGGATGAGTCCTTGTTGATGAGTCCCTTTGGACTGATCCCTTTGGACCGGTCCCTTTGGCCTGGTTCCTACGGACTGGCCCATGAATTTATTTAAATTATGTCAAAGGGCCTAACTACATTTTGCGTGTAAAGCAGTGTGTTGAACTGACGTTGTTCACCAACCCCCACTACTATAATGTGATAACGATATGAAAGGAAAGTGATGAAATACATGTGAACATTCAAGGGAGTTAACTTGGTGGATGGATGTGTGTCATTTGTAGTTGAAAGAGAATAATACATGTTCTTAAGATGTTAAAACTGTGGAGATGGTACGTGCAGTAAACCGACTTGTTACTTCCTGTGTCATATTACAGACATGGCAGAGAGCGCGCAGATCTGTTGCTATGACTAACGCTGCAGTAATTTGAAACCGCAAGTGTTCATGAAGACAAAGCCTCCGTGGCTTAGGCGGCAGCACGCCGGCCTCTCACCGCTGGGTCCGTGGTTCAAATCCCGGTCACTCCATGTGAGATCTGTGCTGGACAAAACGGAGACAGACAGGTTTTTCTCCGGGAACTCCGGTTTTCGCTGTCAAAATTTTATTCCAGCAACACTCTCCACTATCATTTCATTTCATCTGTCATTCATTTAATCATTGCCCCAGAGGAGTGCGTCAGGCCTCGGCAGCCGGCACAGTTCATATCCTCGCCGCTAGATGGGGGCTTCATTCATTCCATTCCTGACCCGGTCGGAGACTGGAAGCAGGCTGTGGATGTTCAAGTGTTCATGAAGACAATGGGTGATGATCATGCAAAGTTAGCAGTTATTGGATATTACACAGGTGTTCCTTCCGGTGTCATGTTGCTAACATACCAGAGAGCGCACACTGCTGTTGCTATGACTGACGCTGCAGTAATTTGAAACCCCAGGTGTTGATCAAGACAATGGGTGATGATCATGCAAATTCAGCAGTCATTGGATACCACACAGGTGTTCCTAGTGTACTTTGGACTCTCAGCTGTATTGGGAAAAGGAATTGCAATGATCTGCAAAAAACTGCTGACACGAGCGATGAGAGTTTATATAAGAGAGGTGTCATATATTTCCCTAATGTCAGTCTTTATTACTCTTTTTGAGTGAACAGTGCTCTATTACTGCTCAAGAGTTGTAAAAAAAGCCTTTTTGGTAGAAAAGCATTAAATTATTTTGCATGGTAAGTACTTATTATTAATGGATTGTAGTCTTTTATTACTAATTGATGTTGAAGTTATTGATTGGAATGTATTTATTTATTTATTGATTGATTGATTGATTGATTTGTTTACAGATAATTGGGTTCCTGTAGGTTACCAGATTCCTACAATCTCTTTATTCAGTGGCAGCAGTTGATAAATTATAAAAAGGTAAGTGCCCCTCTAATAACTTTTAAACAGTTAGAGTGATATTTTCCAATGTTCACCACTACATGTCAGTGAAAATGGTATATTTGGCAGTCAAAAGTTGGAACTACTTGACCATTTAACCCTCTATTAAGTCTGAATGTTCATTGCTAGGCGTCAGTGTCAGCGGGAATATTTAAAGACTTAACCTCAGTTCACCTAACATAACCTAACTTTACCTAACTTAACCTTGTCATGTGACATGTTTTACAAGTTTAAACTTGTTTTAAGACTGGCTATGACGTCACACTTAGCTCACTTAACTGACGATCGCTGGTTTCTATCACGTGACATATTCTACAAGTTTAGACTTGTTTTAAGACTGGCTAAGACGTCACACTTACCTCACTTAACTGGTGATCGCTGGTTTCTATCACGTGACATTTTGTACAAGTTTAGACTTGCTTTAAGACTGGCTATGACGTCACACTTAGCTCACTTAACTGGCGACCGCTGGTTTCTACCACTCTATCAAGTTCCAATGTTCACCGCTAGGTGTCAGTGACAGTGGTATATAGTCACCCCCAACTAGAACTACATGAAGTTAGACTTGCTAGGAGTTCACAGATCGATTTAAATACCCTGCTATAACCATTGACTGGAATATAATTAAACTATTTATTTTGTACTTTGTTTTATCATTTATTAACATTTATGATTTCTTTCTTTTATAGGTAATTTCGAAAGTGATCATAATGTTCAAGTGTGGTGACTGTAAGAAACAGTTCTCAAGACCTGACAACCTTCAACGACACGCAAATGCTAAACATGACATTAAAATGTTGGTGTGCAGTCATTGTGCTACCACATTTAACAGACAAGATAGTCTTGGACGACATGTAAATTTAATGCATGTCAGTTCAGCACCTTTTTCATGTTCAGTTTGTGATCTTGGTTTTTCTGCTGTAAAGCGATATCAATCCCCCATGGTTGAAGTGCATGGGGAACAACAGGAATTGAAATCTGTAAAACCATCAACTAGCACGGAACCTTTAAACAAATGTGATGCTCAAAAGCGTTAACATTCTCAAGATTGTGAAAATATTGTGCAACAAAAAGCAAGAAGAATGGTGAACCTTCGATAACACATTGTGATGTATGTAATATTGATATACCTTCTTTAATCATTCATGGACATTTACGTAGTATTCATCATAAAAATAACGCTTGCCATGAGAGAAATTCTGGAAATATTCAACAAATTGGTAGTGCGTTTAAAAGTCGAATTGCTAGTTACAGACTTCATAGTGAAGAAAAAACTCAAAAGTATTGAATCATTTTTAAGAAATGTTCAACCTAGTGTGTTTGGCTTGGTAGAAAATGTTTTAGTGGAGCATAAAATATTTAAAATGAATTTTGAACTCTTTGGACTATATGTAAAAACTGGGAGCGAAGGTGAATTTACGGATATCAAATCTTTTAATACAAAAAATGTAATTGTTAGTGAATCAACTAATATCAGTGATATATACCAAAATATTTCAAGAGCTATCATTGTGAAGAGTGAAGAGTTCCAGGAAAGGGAGTCAGGCTGGGCGTTGGTTGATGTACTTTATTTAGAAACCAACATAATCCCCTTCGAGCATCATCATACATTGATTTACCAGCATGGATCAAACGGAAGAAAGCTGTTGTGAACGTTATGAATAGTGACCATGCATGTTTTGCATGGGCCGTAACCTCAGCTCTCTATCCAGCAGTGGAGCATCGGTATAGAACATCATCATATCCTCACTATTCTTCAGTGTTAGATTTAAAAGAAATAGAATTTCCTATGGCGATAAAAGACATTCAACGTTTTGAAGAGCTGAACAATGTAAGTATTAATGTTTATGGAATTGAAAATAAGAGAATAGTAGGTCCTCTATATTATACTCAGAAAAAAAGAATGCTCATGTAAATTTACTGTACATAACCGAAGGTGAAAATGCCCACTATTGTTGGATAAAACATTTAAGTGGACTTGTTGGTAGTCAAGTATCAAAACATAAATCTAAGAAGTGGTTGTGTGATGGCTGTTTGCTATATTTCAGAAAAGAGGATCAACTATCTCAACATCAAAAATGGGGATGTAATCATGTGTGTACGGTATTACCGACTCCTAAAAATAACATTTTAAAATTTAAGGATTATGAGAAACAGCTTCGAGTACCATTTGTTATATATGCTGACATTGAGGCTTTGCTAAAACCATTTAATACATGTTCATCGAATCCAGCCCAGCCACCTACCTTTGCACCCGTTTTTGCACCCACTTATGCACCCACATTTGCAACCGCTTTTGCACCCACTTTTGCTCCCACTTTAAACTATTATTTATATTATTGAGTGAAATTTACCACATGCTTGACAATTGATATGGAAGTATCATTTTCATTTCTCTTTATTTGTTACTCTATTTACCCTTTGGATGTTTATCATTCTCTTTTAATACACCGTTTCAAACACTTATAAAGAAAAGAAAAAAGCAAGTCCAAGAAAAAAAAATACTGTGGCTCATGACAGTGCATTGTTTACTGAGCAAAGTTTAACTCCTGTTGTTGTAAAAGTTATGTTTAATCCATCTTTCACGTCTCAAGAGCCATCAAGATCACTGACTATGCAAGAGGTAGTGTTGTTGTTTTAAGGGTGGAACTACAAGGTTATCTGTCATTGATATGCAGATAGTTTTACCAAAGAAGAATTATTGGTGCTCTCCAAGTTGTTCATTTATTATGTGATAGTCAATGCCGTGAAAGAAATCTGGCAACTTATACCAAAATCATGGACTCAAGACCCTGGATAGTCTTACCAAAGATGAATTATTGGTGCTCTCCAAGATTTCATTTATTATGTGACAGTCAATGCCGTGAAAGAAATCTTGCAACATGTACCAAACTCATGGACTCAAGACCCTGTGTTAAGTGAATACCTATTAATTCTTTGGATTAAGCATGTAAAGAACACGACCTTTCTTATCGTCATAGTCATTCTGCTTTAATACGTGTGGCGGATAAAGTATTGTTGAAAAAAGCTAAACAACGTTTGACATCCTATAATGGCTCAGTAGGAGAGAGGTTGGCAGCCCCCATTGTAATGAGTGCTATAAAAGGAAAGTGGAAAAGAACAATGAAAAGGATTGAGGAATTGGTATTTATTTGTATTCTATTTTGTAAAGCCCAATTTGTTGTGAAATAAAACAAGGTTCGCCAGATCACAATGTCTTTTAATTTTAAAAATGATAATAGCTATTTCTTTATTTTCATTTTTTCACACATGGATATTTACAATTTCCACTTTACATTTTTTGCACTCCCCTTTTTTAGTTCACACATTCTGTACATTATGTTTTATGAAATAAAAATAAGGTTTACCAGATGACTAGGTCTTTTAATTTAAAATGGAGATAGCCATTTCATTTTTTCACACATAGATATTTACAATTTCCACTTTACATTTTTACATTCCCCTTGTTTAGTTCACACATTCTGTACTTTTTTGTTGTTCTGAAATAAAAATTAGGTTTACCAGATCACAATGTCTTTTAATTTTAAAATGGTGATAGCCATTTTCATTTTTCACACATGGATATTTACAATTTCCACTTTATATTTTTACATTTCCCTTGTTTAGTTCACACATTCTGTACATTTAAAAAAATCTTTTTCGTAAGATACCAAAGCAAACATTTTACACTAAAATGTACCGTATTACTTATCTTATTTTTACTAAACTACAGTAGCCTAACATTATACATTCTATTGTCATTTAGACTTTCACGGCCCGTGTTATTATTCATAATGTTGAATTTTGGGCTTATGCCGTGTTTTATTATACTAATATTCGACGCGTTTCGAAAGAAACCATGTCTTTCATCGTCAGGAATAATCTGGAATACGACAATGTTGCTAAGAGAAAGCAACGAAGAACATATAGAAGGTGCCCAAAGATGGACGCCATTATAGCCCCATGTTAGGGACAACGGAAAGCAGCAGTGAATTACTTTCTCAGGGTTCTGATAATAGGTAGCCAGGATTCACTGAGATTGTAGCCGGTGTCGCGGTTGAAATTATCTGGGTGTTTACGTATTTCAACCGCCTCCCTGATGATTCTGGGACGATATTGCTTTATACGGGCAAGAACATCCACTCCTTGGAACATGACATCATGGCCAGGTGTTAAAGCATGATCGGCAACAGCTGATTTATCAGGTTGAATGAGCCTGATACATCTATTATGTTCCTTAATGCGAGTGCATATTGTTCTCGAAGTCTGCCCGATGTAAACCTTGCCACAAGTACAGGGAACTCTGTAGATACCCGGTTGTTGCAATTTAGGCAAACTGTCCTTAGTTGGTCGCAGGAGTTGCCTAATCTTAACATACGGACTGTATTTGGAACTTCTGTTAAGATTAGGCAACTCCTGCGACCAACTAAGGACAGTTTGCCTAAATTGCAACAACCCGGTATCTACAGAGTTCCCTGTACTTGTGGCAAGGTTTACATCGGGCAGACTTCGAGAACAATATGCACTCGCATTAAGGAACATAATAGATGTATCAGGCTCATTCAACCTGATAAATCAGCTGTTGCCGATCATGCTTTAACACCTGGCCATGATGTCATGTTCCAAGGAGTGGATGTTCTTGCCCGTATAAAGCAATATCGTCCCAGAATCATCAGGGAGGCGGTTGAAATACGTAAACACCCAGATAATTTCAACCGCGACACCGGCTACAATCTCAGTGAATCCTGGCTACCTATTATCAGAACCCTGAGAAAGTAATTCACTGCTGCTTTCCGTTGTCCCTAACATGGGGCTATAATGGCGTCCATCTTTGGGCACCTTCTATATGTTCTTCGTTGCTTTCTCTTAGCAACATTGTCGTATTCCAGATTATTCCTGACGATGAAAGACATGGTTTCTTTCGAAACGCGTCGAATATTAGTATAATAAAACACGGCATAAGCCCAAAATTCAACATTATGAATATTATACATTCTACTTACAGTTTTTTACAAAAAATATTACAATATAAAACACACTACAAATATTACAATATAGTGATCATTAGACTTAAGTAAAGTAATAGTCGTCAATGCGACTGTTTCCCCAAGCAAAAGTATCAAATGTGTTGGGTATAATGAATCGTTTGTAGTCTTCATTACTTTAAGCAACTTTGTTCAGCAAATTGGTATGTAGCTGATGATTTTTACTTCTAAATACACACATTTTCTTATATAATACAGGTGGGTTACTAACTATACAGTTTTTATAATCACTTATATCTAACTCTTTACTAACAACATTCTTTTTCACTCCTTTTAATTTTTTTACTACTACATCATCAATTGTCATATAGCTGTATGATTTAGATTTTGTGCCTACAAAGGTGTCTATAATAACACCAGCACATTCATCCTTAAATTTCCCAAGAACCTTTTTGTTTAATAGAGGTAAATGGTAAATATTATCCTCGGGATAGTCACTTGTATCAAACCTATTTAGCTCAGTTTTGATATCCTCATAAAAATCATCAGTTTTAAACTCATAAATAAAAGAATCTGTGTCTGTGTAGAGTAATTTAGCATTATCAAGATAGTTTTTCTTTACATAATCATAGTGAAATTCATACAAAAGTGTTTTTGACAATTCCAGAATGGTGTAACCCACATATATGGGTTTGTTGTAAGTTATTTAAGACGACACATTTGTATTACAACTAAATCCTCTTGAATAAATGAACAGCTATGAAAGTTAGGCTTGCTTATTACGTTGCTCGCACCATACCTTTTACCATCTTTCTCCCACTTTGTTATAAGCTTTATATCAACTCGTTTATCATCATTCTCCACAGTCTTTCCAAAAACACTATTATTCATGAGTTTATAAAAATCTTTTTCAAACGCGTTAGTTGACTGTGTTCTTAAATTATTGTTTAGATCAATATACGGTTTGAGCCATGCTGACTGATGAAATTGCAATACGCGATGAATTTTAGTTAATTTCAATCCATGCTGTAGACACTGTTTCAAGTTTTGATAATGTATTACATATTTACATTTATCATTCACATTAGCAATTAACACTTTTGTTCGTGATGTGATGTATGGAGATTTCATATTCTCAGGACAAAATGGTAAATCATTATGATCATCATGTAACTCTTTAGGATAATCAAGATTTACCTCTAAAATATATCCTTTATCATCGTTATCATTAAGAGTGTCAACATGTAAGACATCAATTTCAGGTTGTGTCAGCCAGCGAAAATCTTTCAGTGGTAGATATTGACTCATAGCCCAACCATATTGGTTATTTGCATCGAGGTAGACAATATACTTTGACTCTTCACAAGGGTTGTAGCTAGGCATGTATTTATTATTCGCTTTAGAGTACCGTCCACTACACTGGCTTAATCCACCTCGAATTGATGATTTTATAAAATTGATCATGTCTATATCAGTCATTAATTCTAAATTTACTTTCGTTTTTTTTCAACATTGAACTGAAACTTAACCCAGGAGCAGTGAAATACTGACAAGGATCAAGGTCATAAGTTTTCATACAAACATTCCAAAAATTTTCAAAAACATCTGCTAATAACAACACATCTGTCTTCTTTAAATATATGTCTGAAAATTCTCCTAAAGTTTGAATGTCAAACTGTGCCCATACACGTTGTGCATGTAAATATTCCTGATCACTGATATGACTTGTGTTTAAGGAACTGTAAAATGCATCTTTCGGTGGTAAAGAACACTCCTCAAGACGTTCCACACAGTTAATATATTCGTAAGGGAATATACCCTTTTGACGAATCAAATTAAAATCATCTTCTTTAGGAAAGACACGTTGAATTTCATGAAACTGATCTGATTTTAAATTACTAGCAAGCTTATCAAGACTACTCGGCAGTGGCGATTCCTCCATGTAGGATGTGAGGATCATCCTACAGTCAGCTCTCAGCTGTAACTGTTTTAAAAATAGAGTTTGTAAAATAGTATTTGGGGCTAACTTGCGCGCCCTCTGTGTCACTGTCACTGTCAGGACTTGTAACTAGTTCTACATTTCACCCCTAGATGGGTGAAGTGTGACCTTCAGCACCCGGAGTAGAAACTGAGGAAGAGAGCCTTACATCCTCAAAGCACGTATTTATAGCTTAAGAAATGCATGTGAGACCTTGAGGGGGAAGGGGCAGGTATGGTCTGTTAAATGGCGCTCTGAGGACGTCTACTGAGATCCTCAAGTCTCGCTATTGGTTACATTCAAACCAGCACTACAGGCTTATTGGTTACGATTTCGCGCGGTCAGAATGGATACGGCAGTCTTGTCTTCACCGTGTGTACATCATTGGAGTGGTATTGTAGTTCGATTGTATTGTATTGTGTTGTGCTGTGTGACTGAATAATTAATATTAGACTGAGTCTAATATCTTCAATTTAGCCCAGCTAATTATTTTAAATGAATAAGTAGCCTATTAAAGTGCGTTGATTTATCTCGTGTGTGGTATTTTTAAACGATGGCCAGCGTGAATACGCCAGGTACTTCGGGACCAGAACCAAATAGCAATAGCCTAACAGGTGCAATAGAGGAGCCATGTGACCGTAACTGTGTTATCGAGCGGCTTTTTCTGCATCCATTCAGTTCATTTAGTCATGCGGAGAAGAAAGAACTTATCTCGAAGGGACGACCTACTCCTCCCCTACCTGACTTATGTCAATTCAAAAAAACAGGTGGGAAAATAGTAAAATTAATTTTTTTTCGTTTCCAAATATGCAGAAATACCTTGGTTATGTGGGTGCAAGGCATTAAATAAGCTTTACTGTTGGCCTTGTTTACTATTTTCTGTTCAGAAAAATGTTTGGAACAGCAGTGGCGTAGCTGATTTGAATAATTTAGGAAATGTATTACGAAAGCGGCATCAACAAAGTAAGGAACACATTGCAGCGGCAATCTCACTGAAACAATTTCAAAACTCAGATACTAGAATTGAATGCTGTCTTAGCAAAGCCTATAAAGAGTCAATAGACAAACACAATGAAAAAGTGAAAGTTAATAGGTACGTTATGAAGTGTTTAATAGATGCTACTTGCTTCCTGGCGCTTCAGGAGCTACCTTTTCGAGGCCACAATGAATCGGAAGATTCTGCTAATAAAGGCAATTACAGGGAGTTGATTCAATACATGGCAGAACGCGACGTGAATTTGCATAATCACCTACAAAATTGTACTGTGTTCTCAGGCCAAGGTTCAATGATACAAAATGACTTAATCGACGCTTGTGCTCAACACTTAATGCAGAACATAAAAACCGAAATCTCTGCTGCGCAGTTTGTTGCAATTATTGTAGATGAGACAATGGACATATCAAGGAAGGAGCAATTAAGTATAGTGTTCAGATATGTTGATCCTAAGGGCGAAAATCAAGAAAGGTTCATAAGATTCCTTGATTTGAGCAGTAACAGAAGTGCCGAAAGAATAGCAACACATGTATTTAATCATTTAGATGAGTTTCAATGCAGTAGTAAGTTAATTGCTCAAACCTATGACGGCGCATCTGTCAATACTGGCCAATATAACGGACTAGCCGCGAGAGTCAAGTCAAAGTGTCCACGAGCATTGCTCACTATCTGCTATGCACACAAACTAAATTTAGTATTGCAGGACTGTGTAAAAGTGATCAGAAATTGTAAAATATTTTTCTCGACCGTTTCCGGTTTCGCGTCGTTTTTCTCCAATTCAAGCAAAAGAACTCATGCTCTTGACGAGATAGTAAATGCCCGTTTTCCTTATGTTGCTCCAACCAGATGGTTATACAACAATAGACTAGTGGAAATGATTTACAACCACAAAACAGAACTGATTCAGTTGTTCAGTCAAATAATTGAGAATGACACAATGCCGTTCGATCCTGAAACACGATTTTGTGCAAAAGGATTTCTTAAGAACCTTCTTGATTTTGAGTTCAATTTTCTGTTGGAAATTTTCCACTTGGTTCTACCTAAAGCAGAAATACTTTTCAAAATTTTGCAAAAGAAGATATGTGACGTTATATTTTGTGAGAGTAAAATCCAAGAATTTAAAGAGTTTCTGAAGTCATGTCGTGAGGAGTTTGATGAATTGTGGGCTAAACTGCATAACAAAGGCGCTCCAGTTACAAAGAAGCAACGAACTGACAATAAAGATGACATGAAAACCTCATTTCGCCGCCTATACTTTGAAATAGTTGATCACTTCTCAGCACGTATTGAAGAGAGATTTAGAGACCTTCATTCTTTGACATTTTTCGCTCTTTTAAATGTCGACAAATTTGAGGAATATTCTCACTGTTTTCCCATTAATCATCTCCATTCTCTAATGAAATCGCCATATGGCAGCTTTTTCGACAGTTCGGGACTAAATTCTGAATTGTCTTACGTCTTCAGTTCACCGTCATTCAGATTAAATTCCATATCAAAATTGAATGACTACATTGTATCAAACGATTTCGGTGACACATTACCGGAAGTGTCAAAACTCATCAACTTAATTCTGACTATTCCCGCTACTAGTACCTCAACAGAAAGGAGCTTCTCTGTGTTGAAGCGCATTAAAACATACTGCAGAAATTCTACAGCACAAGAACGTCTCAATGGTCTAGCATCACTTTCTATCGAGAAAGCTTTCTTCCGGGACTTGAAAAAAAAACATCAATTCCATGACACAATCATCGATATCTTCGCAGAAAATAAGGACAGGAGAATCGATCTGAAATTCAAATAATCCACTAACCAGGTATGTTTTGTGTTGTTCACTAGCCTATATATTTTACAGACTGGTATTACTTTTATTATTATTATTATTATTGTTATTATTATTATTATTATTATCATGCTCTTCCCTTTAGAAATTCGAACTACAGTAGGCAATAGCCTACCGGAAACTGTAATTTTCAACCTTTCTCATTAATTTATCTTTGGACTTCATCCTATTACGTCCTACACATTATAAAAATCAGGAGTCGCCACTGCTACTCGGCATAAAGCGGAATGAATCTAAAAATCGCAGTTTTATCGTTTTCTTATTGTCAGTTTTGATGTATTTTGTGAACGATATGTATTGTTCCATATTATTTGCAATCACATAAATTTTCACATCTGAAGCTCCAAATTCTTTAACGATAAAGTGGTTATCGTATTTGCTACCGTTATGTAGAATGACCGGAATGAATTTACTTACTCTATAATTTAAATTATATTCTTGGTGAGCAGCACCACGATATTTTCCTGTTAAATGATCATGATTGCGAACCCTGTTGTACATAAACATTCACCACATATAAAACAATTAGTATCAGTTTCAAAATTCATTTGCTCTGATGAAGTTAGTGGCTCCATTGGAATGATCGTAATTAAAATAGAGGATATACGGATGGCATCTTTCTCAAGCCTTTCCAAAAAAACTTGAGGTGCATCAGGTCCTCTATACAGCTTAAACTTATTTAAAGAGTCATCGTAACTACATTTAATATAATATGCAAAGCTAAAAGGTTCATGAATGTGAGTAGTGTTGGTGAAAGGCTGGGCTGGATTCAATGAACATGTATTAAATGGTTTTAGCAAAGCCTCAAAGTCAGCATATATAACAAATGGTACTCGAAGCTGTTTCTCATAATCCTTAAATTTTAGAATGTTATTTTTAGGAGTCGGTAATACCGTACACACATGATTACATCCCCATTTTTGATGTTGAGATAGTTGATCCTCTTTTCTGAAATATAGCAAACAGCCATCACACAACCACTTCTTAGATTTATGTTTTGATACTTGACTACCAACAAGTCTACTTAAATGTTTTATCCAACAATAGTGGGCATTTTCACCTTCGGTTATGTACAGTAAATTTACATGAGCATTCTTTTTTCTGAGTATAATATAAAGGACCTACTATTCTCTTATTTTCAATTCCATAAACATTAATACTTACATTGTTCAGCTCTTCAAAACGTTGAATGTCTTTTATCGCCATAGGAAATTCTATTTCTTTTAAATCTAACACTGAAGAATAGCGAGGATATGATGATGTTCTATACCGATGCTCCACTGGTGGATAGAGAGCTGAGGTTACAGCCCATGCAAAACATACATGGTCACTATTCATAACGTTCACAACAGCTTTCTTCCGTTTGATCCTTGCTGGTAAATCAATGTATGATGATGCTCGAAGGGGATTATGTTGGTTTCTAAATAAAGTACTTTAACCAACGCCCAGCCTGACTCCCTTTCCTGGAACTCTTTACTCTTCACAATGATAGCACTTGAAATATTTTGGTATATATCACTGATATTAGTTGATTCACTAACAATTACATTTTTGTATTAAAAGATTTGATATCCGTAAATTCACCTTCGCTCCCAGTTTTTACATATAGTCCAAAGAGTTCAAAATTCATTTTAAATGTTTTATGCTCCACTAAAACATTTTCTACCAAGCCAAACACACTAGGTTGAACATTTCTTAAAAATGATTCAATACTTTTGAGTTTTTTCTTCACTATGAAGTCTGTAACTAGCAATTCGACTTTTAAACGCACTACCAATTTGTTGAATATTTCCTTAATTTCTTTCATGGCAAGCGTTATTTTTATGATGAATACTACGTAAATGTCCATGAATGATTAAAGAAGGTATATCAATATTACATACATCACAATGTGTTATCGAAGGTTCACCATTCTTCTTTCTTTTTGTTGCACAATATTTTCACAATCTTGAGAATGTTTACGCTTTTGAGCATCACATTTGTTTAAAGGTTCCGTGCTAGTTGATGGTTTTACAGATTTCAATTCCTGTTGTTCCCCATGCACTTCAACCATGTGGGATTGATATCGCTTTACAGCAGAAAAACCAAGATCACAAACTGAACATGAAAAAGGTGCTGAACTGACATGCATTAAATTTACATACCGTCCAAGACTATCTTGTCTGTTAAATGTGGTAGCACAATGACTGCACACAAACATTTTAATGTCATGTTTAGCATGTGCGTGTCGTTGAAGGTTGTCAGGTCTTGAGAACTGTTTCTTACAGTCACCACACTTGAACATTATGATCACTTTCGAAATTACCTATAAAAGAAAGAAATCATAAATGTTAATAAATGATAAAACAAAGTACAAAATAAATAGTTTAATTATATTCCAGTCAATGGTTATAGCAGGGTATTTAAATCGATCTGTGAACTCCTAGCAAGTCTAACTTCATGTAGTTCTAACTGGGGGTTACTATATACCACTGTCACTGACACCTAGCGGTGAACATTGGAACTTGATAGAGTGGTAGAAACCAGCGGTCGCCAGTTAAGTGAGCTAAGTGTGACGTCATAGCCAGTCTTAAAGCAAGTCTAAACTTGTACAAAATGTCACGTGATAGAAACCAGCGATCACCAGTTAAGTGAGCTAAGTGTGACGTCATAGCCAGTCTTAAAACAAGTCTAAACTTGTAGAACATGTCACGTGATAGAAACCAGCGATCGTCAGTTAAGTGAGCTAAGTGTGACGTCATAGCCAGTCTTAAAACAAGTTTAAACTTGTAAAACATGTCACATGACATGGTTAAGTTAGGTAAAGTTAGGTTATGTTAGGTAAACTGAAGTTAAGTCTTTAAATATTCCCTCTGACACTGACACCTAGCAATGAACATTCAGACTTAATAGAGCGGTAATCAAAATCTAACCTACAAAATTAGCTTTACACACCATGGTCAAGTAGTTCCAACTTTTGACTGCCAAATATACCATTTTCACTGACATGTAGTGGTGAACATTGGAAAATATCACTCTAACTGTTTAAAAGTTATTAGAGGGGCACTTACCTTTTTACAATTTATCAACTGCTGCCACTGAATGAACAGATTGTAGGAATCTGGTATCCTACAGGAACCCAATTATCTGTAAACAAATCAATCAATCAATCAATCAATCAATCAATAAATACATTCCAATCAATAACTTCAACATCAATTAGTAATAAAAGACTGCAATCCATTAATAATAAGTACTTACCATGCAAAATAATTTAATGCTTTTCTACCAAAAAGGCTTTTTTTACAACTCTTGAGCAGTAATAGAGCACTGTTCACTCAAAGCGAGTAATAAAGACTGACAGTAGGGAAATATATGACACCTCTCTTATATAAACTCTCATCGCTCGTGTCAGCAGTTTTTTTGCAGATCATTGCAATTCCTTTTCCCAATACAGCTGAGAGTCCAAAGTACACTAGGAACACCTGTGTGGTATCCAATGACTGCTGACTTTGCATGATCATCACCCATTGTCTTGATCAACACCTGGGGTTTCAAATTACTGCAGCGTCAGTCATAGCAACAGCAGTGTGCACTCTCTGGCATGTCAGCAACATGACACCGGAAGGAACACCTGTGTAATATCCAATAACTGCTAACTTTGCATGAGCATCACCCATTGTCTTCATGAACACTTGTGGTTTCAAATTACAGCAGCGTTAATCATAGCAACAGATCTGCGCGCTCTCTGCCATGTCTGTAATATGACACAGGAAGTAACAAGTCGGTTTACTGCACGTACCATCTCCACAGTTTTAACATCTTAAGAACATGTATTATTCTCTTTCAACTACAAATGACACACATCCATCCACCAAGTTAGATCCCTTGTATATTCACATATAAGAGTTTAGTGCTTTTCAGTCGGTCAACACGAATGTACCCAAAAGAGATGGGTTATGCCCTAATCCTGAAATAAATTACATGAGATTAATAAAACACTAGGATGACCAGTTTCGATCGTCAAGCGATCATCATCAGATCCAATACACTTAGGCTATAAAATCTATGTTTGAAATACAGGTGAAAATATTTACAATATGTACAATTATTTAGTTGCAGTATTGGTACTGCAACTGTCAGTGTATGCTAAATGCAGTATATATGTTAGGTGAAATGCTAAATGGTGATGGCTATCCGGAGATTGTACTTTAGAGAGATTATATGGTTGTAAACTATGGTTAAACTATAAAATTTTAGGCTAACTACTTATCTGATTGTCTTCCGTACTACAGCTATTCGCAGTTTCCGTGTTCACTTGAACTCGCTGTGCGGTCGACTGCGGTGGTTATCTTAACGACTGGTTTTTCCCTGCCTTCCCCCCCTGTCCCTACGTGCTGTGGGGAGTGATCGCGATGTGTTTATGTGAGGTGTTGCCAACCTAGATAAGATGTATGTTATTGAATGAGGTGGATCTACAACTATTAAAGACCGTGGATTAGTCCTCGCCACGCGTGGAGCATAACCCATTCGAACTAAGCGTTGACGGTCTTATGAGGACGTCCCGGCACCTTTAATACTGCCTGTAATATGGGCCTTGGTTTATTGCAGAAGAAAAGTACATCGTACACCTGATCCAGATAACATTTACCTATTAAAAACCCCCTAATTTCCCCCCCCTTTTTTTTTTTTTTTTTTTTTTTTTTTTTATCTAGCTTGGCTGTGTCGCTAAATTGTGTTTTGTTTCCGACAGGGTGTGTTTTTTAGTAGCGTGAAGAGGGGTGAGCTCTCCATGAACGTGTGTTCATTTAGATTGTTGGGATTGTTTCGTTTGGCTAGGTGTATCTCGATTGCTTCCTTTATGTCAAGAGCTCTGCCTTTCGATTCGTGATGGATTATTTTAAGGTCCGACTCTATGTTGGTAAAGCTATGCCCTGCGTCACACATATGTTCGCACACGGCTGAATGTGTTCCGTATCTTATCGCATTCCTATGTTCATTATAACGTGTGTCTACTCGCCTTCCACTCTGCCCGATGTAATTAGCTTGACAATCGGTGTCTTGGCACGTTATAGAATATACCCCTGACCTTGAATACGGGTCACGTTTATTTAGATTACTATTTAGGAGGTGCCTAGCGGTTGTGTTTTTCGTCGTGAAAGCTATCTTTATGCCTTGCTTTTTGAATAGGTTAGTGATTTTATATGTATTCGCATTCACATAGTTGAAACGCGCAAATTTTTTCTCATTACTGTCCGGTTTGGGAATCGTTTTATCTTTATTTTTATGTTTGGCTATAATTTGATTTATTTTGCTTGGCGAGAAGTTGTTTTCCTTTGCTATTTGCATAATAGTTCTTATTTCCTTATTATAGTTGTCTTTTGACATGGGTATGTTTAAAGCCCTGTGCACCATTGAATTGAAACCCGCTAGTTTGTGCGTACTGGGGTGATTAGACTGATTGTCGATTGCATGCGAGGTTTGTGTTGCTTTCCGGAATATGGAATATGAAAGGTCGTTGTCTTTACGTTCAATAGTTATATCGAGATAATTTATTTTCCGGTCTATTTCGGATTCCTTAGTGAATTTGATAGAATGGTGAAGGCTATTAATGGATTGGAGAATTGTTTCTTCGCTTGTTAGTTCAGTATCGTAGATGCAAATTACATCATCTACGTATCTTTTCCATATTACTATTCCCTTTGTTGAAGTCTTTTCTAAGAACGCATTTTCTAGTGCATTGATGAAGATGTCAGCGATTAACCCACTTAGTGGCGATCCCATTGCTAGGCCTTCTCTCTGTGTGTATATTTTATTGTCGAATTGAAACACGTTTTGGGTGAGAACGACCCTCAGTAATCTCACAATCTCTTCAATTTCTTTTACCGAATTGTTGGATTTTAAGTTGTTTTCGATAGTGTTGATTGCTTCAATAATCGGAATATTGGTGTACATGTTAGTTACGTCGAAGGATACTAGCCTGAAGCTCGGTTTCATTTGTAGGGTGTTCAATGCTGTTACTAGTTCTGTTGTGTTCTTTACCGAGTTGTTTTTGTCGTTGGAAAGACGGCTTTTTAAGATTTTTAGTAACTCTTTGCTGATTTTGTAATTAGGGGCATTCCTACAATTGACTATTGGTCTCATTGGGCATTCCTTTTTGTGTATTTTTGGTTGTCCCCTCAATGACGGTATTTTCGGGTTCATGTTTATTAGTTTTGATTTTTCAGCTTTGGTCAGTATGTATTCTGTTTCTTTTAGCGCACTTTTTATTTGTTTTTGGAATTTGTTGGTGGGGTCTTTTGTTAATTCCTTGATTTCGTTGTTGTTTAGGAATTCGACTGTTTTTTCAATGTATTCTGTTTTGTTCAAAATTACTGTAGTGTTTCCCTTATCTGCTTTTGTGATGATTAAGTCATGTTCTTTTATTTTTTGTTTCAACGACTTTATTTCTTTGATTTGTTTGTTGTTTTGAATGTTATTGCTATCGCCCTCTCGTTTGAGGATTTTTTTGGCTTCGTTGGTGGCGAGATTTTTGGTTAATTCCCTGTCTTCTGCTGGGAGCTTGTGACTGGCTATCTCAATATCTGTGATTAACTGTTTTATATTGTGGTTCGTGTGTGCGTCTGTGCAGTTGTATTTCAAACCTTTGTCTAACATATTCATTTCACCTTGAGAAAAGGTTACGTTCGTTCTGTTGTTTACTCTGCTGTGGAAATTGAATTCATTGTTATTCGTGTGTTGTTCGTTAGATTGATGGTTCTGTGTTTCTCCTAGTTTTCTTAATTTATTTTCTAGCGTTTCATGCTTCCTCGTTGCTCTGATTTTGATGGTGTCATGTAGGTGTTCGGTGAAGCTGTCCCATTGGGCTGCGTGCCAGAAATTACTTAGTTGCAATTGAATGTCGTATAATTGTTGGTTAATTTTTTGCTTTCTTATGTATGCAAATCTTAATTCGTTTTTTATCCAAAGCGCTTTGGCTTGTTTAGTTGAAATGATCGAGGCTGGTGTGTTCGGTACGGTTTTAATTGGTACGTATTTAGGGGTGAGGTTTAGTTCTATACATTTTTTGTTGAACCAAATTGACTTGTCTAAATTCATGAGTTTAAGCCTGAGTGATTTGAATTTCTTGGCTTCACGATTTGCCTGACTAGCCGTGAACATTGTGGTGTTTGAAGCCATATTTTCAGTGTTGCCTTAGTAAACAAGAGTTTAGTGCTTTTCAGTCGGTCAACACGAATGTACCCAAAAGAGATGGGTTATGCCCTAATCCTGAAATAAATTACATGAGATTAATAAAACACTAGGATGACCAGTTTCGATCGTCAAGCGATCATCATCAGATCCAATACACTTAGGCTATAAAATCTATGTTTGAAATACAGGTGAAAATATTTACAATATGTACAATTATTTAGTTGCAGTATTGGTACTGCAACTGTCAGTGTATGCTAAATGCAGTATATATGTTAGGTGAAATGCTAAATGGTGATGGCTATCCGGAGATTGTACTTTAGAGAGATTATATGGTTGTAAACTATGGTTAAACTATAAAATTTTAGGCTAACTACTTATCTGATTGTCTTCCGTACTACAGCTATTCGCAGTTTCCGTGTTCACTTGAACTCGCTGTGCGGTCGACTGCGGTGGTTATCTTAACGACTGGTTTTTCCCTGCCTTCCCCCCCTGTCCCTACGTGCTGTGGGGAGTGATCGCGATGTGTTTATGTGAGGTGTTGCCAACCTAGATAAGATGTATGTTATTGAATGAGGTGGATCTACAACTATTAAAGACCGTGGATTAGTCCTCGCCACGCGTGGAGCATAACCCATTCGAACTAAGCGTTGACGGTCTTATGAGGACGTCCCGGCACCTTTAATACTGCCTGTAATATGGGCCTTGGTTTATTGCAGAAGAAAAGTACATCGTACACCTGATCCAGATAACATTTACCTATTAAAAACCCCCTAATTTCCCCCCCCCCTTTTTTTTTTATCTAGCTTGGCTGTGTCGCTAAATTGTGTTTTGTTTCCGACAGGGTGTGTTTTTTAGTAGCGTGAAGAGGGGTGAGCTCTCCATGAACGTGTGTTCATTTAGATTGTTGGGATTGTTTCGTTTGGCTAGGTGTATCTCGATTGCTTCCTTTATGTCAAGAGCTCTGCCTTTCGATTCGTGATGGATTATTTTAAGGTCCGACTCTATGTTGGTAAAGCTATGCCCTGCGTCACACATATGTTCGCACACGGCTGAATGTGTTCCGTATCTTATCGCATTCCTATGTTCATTATAACGTGTGTCTACTCGCCTTCCACTCTGCCCGATGTAATTAGCTTGACAATCGGTGTCTTGGCACGTTATAGAATATACCCCTGACCTTGAATACGGGTCACGTTTATTTAGATTACTATTTAGGAGGTGCCTAGCGGTTGTGTTTTTCGTCGTGAAAGCTATCTTTATGCCTTGCTTTTTGAATAGGTTAGTGATTTTATATGTATTCGCATTCACATAGTTGAAACGCGCAAATTTTTTCTCATTACTGTCCGGTTTGGGAATCGTTTTATCTTTATTTTTATGTTTGGCTATAATTTGATTTATTTTGCTTGGCGAGAAGTTGTTTTCCTTTGCTATTTGCATAATAGTTCGTATTTCCTTATTATAGTTGTCTTTTGACATGGGTATGTTTAAAGCCCTGTGCACCATTGAATTGAAACCCGCTAGTTTGTGCGTACTGGGGTGATTAGACTGATTGTCGATTGCATGCGAGGTTTGTGTTGCTTTCCGGAATATGGAATATGAAAGGTCGTTGTCTTTACGTTCAATAGTTATATCGAGATAATTTATTTTCCGGTCTATTTCGGATTCCTTAGTGAATTTGATAGAATGGTGAAGGCTATTAATGGATTGGAGAATTGTTTCTTCGCTTGTTAGTTCAGTATCGTAGATGCAAATTACATCATCTACGTATCTTTTCCATATTACTATTCCCTTTGTTGAAGTCTTTTCTAAGAACGCATTTTCTAGTGCATTGATGAAGATGTCAGCGATTAACCCACTTAGTGGCGATCCCATTGCTAGGCCTTCTCTCTGTGTGTATATTTTATTGTCGAATTGAAACACGTTTTGGGTGAGAACGACCCTCAGTAATCTCACAATCTCTTCAATTTCTTTTACCGAATTGTTGGATTTTAAGTTGTTTTCGATAGTGTTGATTGCTTCAATAATCGGAATATTGGTGTACATGTTAGTTACGTCGAAGGATACTAGCCTGAAGCTCGGTTTCATTTGTAGGGTGTTCAATGCTGTTACTAGTTCTGTTGTGTTCTTTACCGAGTTGTTTTTGTCGTTGGAAAGACGGCTTTTTAAGATTTTTAGTAACTCTTTGCTGATTTTGTAATTAGGGGCATTCCTACAATTGACTATTGGTCTCATTGGGCATTCCTTTTTGTGTATTTTTGGTTGTCCCCTCAATGACGGTATTTTCGGGTTCATGTTTATTAGTTTTGATTTTTCAGCTTTGGTCAGTATGTATTCTGTTTCTTTTAGCGCACTTTTTATTTGTTTTTGGAATTTGTTGGTGGGGTCTTTTGTTAATTCCTTGATTTCGTTGTTGTTTAGGAATTCGACTGTTTTTTCAATGTATTCTGTTTTGTTCAAAATTACTGTAGTGTTTCCCTTATCTGCTTTTGTGATGATTAAGTCATGTTCTTTTATTTTTTGTTTCAACGACTTTATTTCTTTGATTTGTTTGTTGTTTTGAATGTTATTGCTATCGCCCTCTCGTTTGAGGATTTTTTTGGCTTCGTTGGTGGCGAGATTTTTGGTTAATTCCCTGTCTTCTGCTGGGAGCTTGTGACTGGCTATCTCAATATCTGTGATTAACTGTTTTATATTGTGGTTCGTGTGTGCGTCTGTGCAGTTGTATTTCAAACCTTTGTCTAACATATTCATTTCACCTTGAGAAAAGGTTACGTTCGTTCTGTTGTTTACTCTGCTGTGGAAATTGAATTCATTGTTATTCGTGTGTTGTTCGTTAGATTGATGGTTCTGTGTTTCTCCTAGTTTTCTTAATTTATTTTCTAGCGTTTCATGCTTCCTCGTTGCTCTGATTTTGATGGTGTCATGTAGGTGTTCGGTGAAGCTGTCCCATTGGGCTGCGTGCCAGAAATTACTTAGTTGCAATTGAATGTCGTATAATTGTTGGTTAATTTTTTGCTTTCTTATGTATGCAAATCTTAATTCGTTTTTTATCCAAAGCGCTTTGGCTTGTTTAGTTGAAATGATCGAGGCTGGTGTGTTCGGTACGGTTTTAATTGGTACGTATTTAGGGGTGAGGTTTAGTTCTATACATTTTTTGTTGAACCAAATTGACTTGTCTAAATTCATGAGTTTAAGCCTGAGTGATTTGAATTTCTTGGCTTCACGATTTGCCTGACTAGCCGTGAACATTGTGGTGTTTGAAGCCATATTTTCAGTGTTGCCTTAGTAAACAAGAGTTTAGTGCTTTTCAGTCGGTCAACACGAATGTACCCAAAAGAGATGGGTTATGCCCTAATCCTGAAATAAATTACATGAGATTAATAAAACACTAGGATGACCAGTTTCGATCGTCAAGCGATCATCATCAGATCCAATACACTTAGGCTATAAAATCTATGTTTGAAATACAGGTGAAAATATTTACAATATGTACAATTATTTAGTTGCAGTATTGGTACTGCAACTGTCAGTGTATGCTAAATGCAGTATATATGTTAGGTGAAATGCTAAATGGTGATGGCTATCCGGAGATTGTACTTTAGAGAGATTATATGGTTGTAAACTATGGTTAAACTATAAAATTTTAGGCTAACTACTTATCTGATTGTCTTCCGTACTACAGCTATTCGCAGTTTCCGTGTTCACTTGAACTCGCTGTGCGGTCGACTGCGGTGGTTATCTTAACGACTGGTTTTTCCCTGCCTTCCCCCCCTGTCCCTACGTGCTGTGGGGAGTGATCGCGATGTGTTTATGTGAGGTGTTGCCAACCTAGATAAGATGTATGTTATTGAATGAGGTGGATCTACAACTATTAAAGACCGTGGATTAGTCCTCGCCACGCGTGGAGCATAACCCATTCGAACTAAGCGTTGACGGTCTTATGAGGACGTCCCGGCACCTTTAATACTGCCTGTAATATGGGCCTTGGTTTATTGCAGAAGAAAAGTACATCGTACACCTGATCCAGATAACATTTACCTATTAAAAACCCCCTAATTTCCCCCCCCTTTTTTTTTTTTATCTAGCTTGGCTGTGTCGCTAAATTGTGTTTTGTTTCCGACAGGGTGTGTTTTTTAGTAGCGTGAAGAGGGGTGAGCTCTCCATGAACGTGTGTTCATTTAGATTGTTGGGATTGTTTCGTTTGGCTAGGTGTATCTCGATTGCTTCCTTTATGTCAAGAGCTCTGCCTTTCGATTCGTGATGGATTATTTTAAGGTCCGACTCTATGTTGGTAAAGCTATGCCCTGCGTCACACATATGTTCGCACACGGCTGAATGTGTTCCGTATCTTATCGCATTCCTATGTTCATTATAACGTGTGTCTACTCGCCTTCCACTCTGCCCGATGTAATTAGCTTGACAATCGGTGTCTTGGCACGTTATAGAATATACCCCTGACCTTGAATACGGGTCACGTTTATTTAGATTACTATTTAGGAGGTGCCTAGCGGTTGTGTTTTTCGTCGTGAAAGCTATCTTTATGCCTTGCTTTTTGAATAGGTTAGTGATTTTATATGTATTCGCATTCACATAGTTGAAACGCGCAAATTTTTTCTCATTACTGTCCGGTTTGGGAATCGTTTTATCTTTATTTTTATGTTTGGCTATAATTTGATTTATTTTGCTTGGCGAGAAGTTGTTTTCCTTTGCTATTTGCATAATAGTTCTTATTTCCTTATTATAGTTGTCTTTTGACATGGGTATGTTTAAAGCCCTGTGCACCATTGAATTGAAACCCGCTAGTTTGTGCGTACTGGGGTGATTAGACTGATTGTCGATTGCATGCGAGGTTTGTGTTGCTTTCCGGAATATGGAATATGAAAGGTCGTTGTCTTTACGTTCAATAGTTATATCGAGATAATTTATTTTCCGGTCTATTTCGGATTCCTTAGTGAATTTGATAGAATGGTGAAGGCTATTAATGGATTGGAGAATTGTTTCTTCGCTTGTTAGTTCAGTATCGTAGATGCAAATTACATCATCTACGTATCTTTTCCATATTACTATTCCCTTTGTTGAAGTCTTTTCTAAGAACGCATTTTCTAGTGCATTGATGAAGATGTCAGCGATTAACCCACTTAGTGGCGATCCCATTGCTAGGCCTTCTCTCTGTGTGTATATTTTATTGTCGAATTGAAACACGTTTTGGGTGAGAACGACCCTCAGTAATCTCACAATCTCTTCAATTTCTTTTACCGAATTGTTGGATTTTAAGTTGTTTTCGATAGTGTTGATTGCTTCAATAATCGGAATATTGGTGTACATGTTAGTTACGTCGAAGGATACTAGCCTGAAGCTCGGTTTCATTTGTAGGGTGTTCAATGCTGTTACTAGTTCTGTTGTGTTCTTTACCGAGTTGTTTTTGTCGTTGGAAAGACGGCTTTTTAAGATTTTTAGTAACTCTTTGCTGATTTTGTAATTAGGGGCATTCCTACAATTGACTATTGGTCTCATTGGGCATTCCTTTTTGTGTATTTTTGGTTGTCCCCTCAATGACGGTATTTTCGGGTTCATGTTTATTAGTTTTGATTTTTCAGCTTTGGTCAGTATGTATTCTGTTTCTTTTAGCGCACTTTTTATTTGTTTTTGGAATTTGTTGGTGGGGTCTTTTGTTAATTCCTTGATTTCGTTGTTGTTTAGGAATTCGACTGTTTTTTCAATGTATTCTGTTTTGTTCAAAATTACTGTAGTGTTTCCCTTATCTGCTTTTGTGATGATTAAGTCATGTTCTTTTATTTTTTGTTTCAACGACTTTATTTCTTTGATTTGTTTGTTGTTTTGAATGTTATTGCTATCGCCCTCTCGTTTGAGGATTTTTTTGGCTTCGTTGGTGGCGAGATTTTTGGTTAATTCCCTGTCTTCTGCTGGGAGCTTGTGACTGGCTATCTCAATATCTGTGATTAACTGTTTTATATTGTGGTTCGTGTGTGCGTCTGTGCAGTTGTATTTCAAACCTTTGTCTAACATATTCATTTCACCTTGAGAAAAGGTTACGTTCGTTCTGTTGTTTACTCTGCTGTGGAAATTGAATTCATTGTTATTCGTGTGTTGTTCGTTAGATTGATGGTTCTGTGTTTCTCCTAGTTTTCTTAATTTATTTTCTAGCGTTTCATGCTTCCTCGTTGCTCTGATTTTGATGGTGTCATGTAGGTGTTCGGTGAAGCTGTCCCATTGGGCTGCGTGCCAGAAATTACTTAGTTGCAATTGAATGTCGTATAATTGTTGGTTAATTTTTTGCTTTCTTATGTATGCAAATCTTAATTCGTTTTTTATCCAAAGCGCTTTGGCTTGTTTAGTTGAAATGATCGAGGCTGGTGTGTTCGGTACGGTTTTAATTGGTACGTATTTAGGGGTGAGGTTTAGTTCTATACATTTTTTGTTGAACCAAATTGACTTGTCTAAATTCATGAGTTTAAGCCTGAGTGATTTGAATTTCTTGGCTTCACGATTTGCCTGACTAGCCGTGAACATTGTGGTGTTTGAAGCCATATTTTCAGTGTTGCCTTAGTAAACAAGAGTTTAGTGCTTTTCAGTCGGTCAACACGAATGTACCCAAAAGAGATGGGTTATGCCCTAATCCTGAAATAAATTACATGAGATTAATAAAACACTAGGATGACCAGTTTCGATCGTCAAGCGATCATCATCAGATCCAATACACTTAGGCTATAAAATCTATGTTTGAAATACAGGTGAAAATATTTACAATATGTACAATTATTTAGTTGCAGTATTGGTACTGCAACTGTCAGTGTATGCTAAATGCAGTATATATGTTAGGTGAAATGCTAAATGGTGATGGCTATCCGGAGATTGTACTTTAGAGAGATTATATGGTTGTAAACTATGGTTAAACTATAAAATTTTAGGCTAACTACTTATCTGATTGTCTTCCGTACTACAGCTATTCGCAGTTTCCGTGTTCACTTGAACTCGCTGTGCGGTCGACTGCGGTGGTTATCTTAACGACTGGTTTTTCCCTGCCTTCCCCCCCTGTCCCTACGTGCTGTGGGGAGTGATCGCGATGTGTTTATGTGAGGTGTTGCCAACCTAGATAAGATGTATGTTATTGAATGAGGTGGATCTACAACTATTAAAGACCGTGGATTAGTCCTCGCCACGCGTGGAGCATAACCCATTCGAACTAAGCGTTGACGGTCTTATGAGGACGTCCCGGCACCTTTAATACTGCCTGTAATATGGGCCTTGGTTTATTGCAGAAGAAAAGTACATCGTACACCTGATCCAGATAACATTTACCTATTAAAAACCCCCTAATTTCCCCCCCCCCTTTTTTTTTTATCTAGCTTGGCTGTGTCGCTAAATTGTGTTTTGTTTCCGACAGGGTGTGTTTTTTAGTAGCGTGAAGAGGGGTGAGCTCTCCATGAACGTGTGTTCATTTAGATTGTTGGGATTGTTTCGTTTGGCTAGGTGTATCTCGATTGCTTCCTTTATGTCAAGAGCTCTGCCTTTCGATTCGTGATGGATTATTTTAAGGTCCGACTCTATGTTGGTAAAGCTATGCCCTGCGTCACACATATGTTCGCACACGGCTGAATGTGTTCCGTATCTTATCGCATTCCTATGTTCATTATAACGTGTGTCTACTCGCCTTCCACTCTGCCCGATGTAATTAGCTTGACAATCGGTGTCTTGGCACGTTATAGAATATACCCCTGACCTTGAATACGGGTCACGTTTATTTAGATTACTATTTAGGAGGTGCCTAGCGGTTGTGTTTTTCGTCGTGAAAGCTATCTTTATGCCTTGCTTTTTGAATAGGTTAGTGATTTTATATGTATTCGCATTCACATAGTTGAAACGCGCAAATTTTTTCTCATTACTGTCCGGTTTGGGAATCGTTTTATCTTTATTTTTATGTTTGGCTATAATTTGATTTATTTTGCTTGGCGAGAAGTTGTTTTCCTTTGCTATTTGCATAATAGTTCTTATTTCCTTATTATAGTTGTCTTTTGACATGGGTATGTTTAAAGCCCTGTGCACCATTGAATTGAAACCCGCTAGTTTGTGCGTACTGGGGTGATTAGACTGATTGTCGATTGCATGCGAGGTTTGTGTTGCTTTCCGGAATATGGAATATGAAAGGTCGTTGTCTTTACGTTCAATAGTTATATCGAGATAATTTATTTTCCGGTCTATTTCGGATTCCTTAGTGAATTTGATAGAATGGTGAAGGCTATTAATGGATTGGAGAATTGTTTCTTCGCTTGTTAGTTCAGTATCGTAGATGCAAATTACATCATCTACGTATCTTTTCCATATTACTATTCCCTTTGTTGAAGTCTTTTCTAAGAACGCATTTTCTAGTGCATTGATGAAGATGTCAGCGATTAACCCACTTAGTGGCGATCCCATTGCTAGGCCTTCTCTCTGTGTGTATATTTTATTGTCGAATTGAAACACGTTTTGGGTGAGAACGACCCTCAGTAATCTCACAATCTCTTCAATTTCTTTTACCGAATTGTTGGATTTTAAGTTGTTTTCGATAGTGTTGATTGCTTCAATAATCGGAATATTGGTGTACATGTTAGTTACGTCGAAGGATACTAGCCTGAAGCTCGGTTTCATTTGTAGGGTGTTCAATGCTGTTACTAGTTCTGTTGTGTTCTTTACCGAGTTGTTTTTGTCGTTGGAAAGACGGCTTTTTAAGATTTTTAGTAACTCTTTGCTGATTTTGTAATTAGGGGCATTCCTACAATTGACTATTGGTCTCATTGGGCATTCCTTTTTGTGTATTTTTGGTTGTCCCCTCAATGACGGTATTTTCGGGTTCATGTTTATTAGTTTTGATTTTTCAGCTTTGGTCAGTATGTATTCTGTTTCTTTTAGCGCACTTTTTATTTGTTTTTGGAATTTGTTGGTGGGGTCTTTTGTTAATTCCTTGATTTCGTTGTTGTTTAGGAATTCGACTGTTTTTTCAATGTATTCTGTTTTGTTCAAAATTACTGTAGTGTTTCCCTTATCTGCTTTTGTGATGATTAAGTCATGTTCTTTTATTTTTTGTTTCAACGACTTTATTTCTTTGATTTGTTTGTTGTTTTGAATGTTATTGCTATCGCCCTCTCGTTTGAGGATTTTTTTGGCTTCGTTGGTGGCGAGATTTTTGGTTAATTCCCTGTCTTCTGCTGGGAGCTTGTGACTGGCTATCTCAATATCTGTGATTAACTGTTTTATATTGTGGTTCGTGTGTGCGTCTGTGCAGTTGTATTTCAAACCTTTGTCTAACATATTCATTTCACCTTGAGAAAAGGTTACGTTCGTTCTGTTGTTTACTCTGCTGTGGAAATTGAATTCATTGTTATTCGTGTGTTGTTCGTTAGATTGATGGTTCTGTGTTTCTCCTAGTTTTCTTAATTTATTTTCTAGCGTTTCATGCTTCCTCGTTGCTCTGATTTTGATGGTGTCATGTAGGTGTTCGGTGAAGCTGTCCCATTGGGCTGCGTGCCAGAAATTACTTAGTTGCAATTGAATGTCGTATAATTGTTGGTTAATTTTTTGCTTTCTTATGTATGCAAATCTTAATTCGTTTTTTATCCAAAGCGCTTTGGCTTGTTTAGTTGAAATGATCGAGGCTGGTGTGTTCGGTACGGTTTTAATTGGTACGTATTTAGGGGTGAGGTTTAGTTCTATACATTTTTTGTTGAACCAAATTGACTTGTCTAAATTCATGAGTTTAAGCCTGAGTGATTTGAATTTCTTGGCTTCACGATTTGCCTGACTAGCCGTGAACATTGTGGTGTTTGAAGCCATATTTTCAGTGTTGCCTTAGTAAACAAGAGTTTAGTGCTTTTCAGTCGGTCAACACGAATGTACCCAAAAGAGATGGGTTATGCCCTAATCCTGAAGTCTATAGTTTAACCATAGTTTACAACCATATAATCTCTCTAAAGTACAATCTCCGGATAGCCATCACCATTTAGCATTTCACCTAACATATATACTGCATTTAGCATACACTGACAGTTGCAGTACCAATACTGCAACTAAATAATTGTACATATTGTAAATATTTTCACCTGTATTTCAAACATAGATTTTATAGCCTAAGTGTATTGGATCTGATGATGATCGCTTGACGATCGAAACTGGTCATCCTAGTGTTTTATTAATCTCATGTAATTTATTTCAGGATTAGGGCATAACCCATCTCTTTTGGGTACATTCGTGTTGACCGACTGAAAAGCACTAAACTCTTGTTTACTAAGGCAACACTGAAAATATGGCTTCAAACACCACAATATTCACATATATTTCATCACTTTCCTTTCATAACGTTATCACATTATAGTAGTGGGGGTTGGTGAACAACGTCAGTTCAACACACTGCTTTACACGCAAAATGTAGTTAGGCCCTTTGACATAATTTAAATAAATTAATGGGCCAGTCCTTAGGAACCAGGCCAAAGGGACCGGTCCAAAGGGATCAGTCCAAAGGGACTCATCAACAAGGACTCATCCACAAGGACTCGTTCACAAGGACTCGTCAACAATGACCTGTCCACAAGGACTCGTCCACAAGGACCTGTCAACAAGGACTCGTCAACAAGGACTCGTCCACAAGGACCTGTCAACAAAGACTCGTCCACAAGGACTCGTTCACAAGGACTCGTCAACAATGACCTGTCCACAAGGACTCGTCCACAATGACCTGTCAACAATGACCCGTTAGGTTGGGTTAGGTTAGGTTACACTACAGCCGCCATCTTTTAAAAAACCCGCCCTCTTACAAAAGCTATGAGTGGGCATGTATAAAAACAAAAAGCAAGCATGTTAATTCATATTGGCTATCCACCGTATACATGTCTCTTGTGTAGAACAACGTTTAATTCCATATTGGTATTCAAACTCTCACATGTTGCACTTGGAAAGCGAGATTCTCTAAAAAATACAATTTCACCCCCTAGTAGGGGTAGGGTTTATTTTGGGGTGGAAATATGTTGTCCATTGGAAAGGGGGTATCAGCCCGAGTTCAATGACACCTCATTCGTCAAAATCCGACCATGCGTTCGAGAGATATCGCGCCGCCGCCATCTTGTGTGGAGGGTGTGGAGGTGGAGGGCCGTGAACCCCCCAATAACCACTACTGACAAGATCATTTAAAATGATAAAAATGTTCCTCAAGTTAACTCAGACAATCACCTAAATTAATAATAATGATAATAATAATATACAGTAATGGGGAATGTAACTTTAAAGGCTTTCACGAAGAAGGCAAGCAGAACAGCGAATGGACCGTGGAAAGGAGACAGGCTGCCAGGAAAAGAATGTAACGATACTGAGCTGCAAAGAAGGCTTCTACGAATGAGTAACAGTTGCTTGACGTGGTCTCTAATGGCCGTAGACAAAATATAAAACAAGTAGTTCCGTAAAGAACTACGTAGCCTATTATCCTACGTCTTACTTAGGACACGAGAAATGAAAACGAGATTAAAAAATAGCATAGCCGCCATTTTTAAAGTTCTCATAAAATTTCATCAAATTAGACGTCAGTATATTAAGGCTTGTATGAAGATATACCGTGCCAAGTTTCACAGCGATCGGATGAAAAGTCGCGAGAAAAATCCATCTAAATATTTAAATTTCGCGTCGCCACCATGTTGGTATTGTGCTCACCAGGTTATTGAATAATCCATAGGTGAGCTTATGTTAATAGCCTCAATCAACATACAAAATTTCATTTTGATTGCAGTAATAGATTCGTAGATAGTAAGAACATCTTACCACTCGGTTGCTGGATATTTTTTGTGGGAGTGATTTTGGAAAAGGGACGGAAATGGGACGGAAATATGTAAGAGGAAACATCGCATACGGTTTACTTCAAGGTTTGAAGGCCCCAATAAAGATATTCCTACAATAAATCATCTTCAAGTTTTCGTTCTTTGGTGTGCAAATATGCATTATATCATATTTGCTGAAAACGATTATGATTTATTAAATCTTCATACTTTTTGTGTATTATTTAGCGTCTGGCAACTGAAGAGCAAATAATATACATAGTTTACAAATACTAATAATCTACAAGTTAATGTCTAAGTCTTTAATCCATTGAAGGGCTGAAGCGGTCAGTTCAAAGAAATCTTCTGGGCTTCCAGAATAAGCTCGTCTGCCGCAGGATGTTACAATGTGTTTGATGGTCTGATGCTCACTGCCACAGTCACGTTGGGAAGATGCCGCCAATTCCCATCGGTGGAGGTTCTCTGCACAAATGCCATGGCCTATACGGAGCCTGTTAAGTGTCTTCCAAACACGTCGCGGTAGTTCCATGGCAACTGGCTGTGTACCTAGTCTAACGAGAGCCTGGTAGTCCCCATGTGCAGCACTAGTCCACATTCCTGACCATTTCCTGTTCATGTTGAAATGCATTGCTTGCAACGATTCTGCCAGTATGATATGGCCGTCTGGATTTTAATCGGCTATTTCTAAGTACAGGTACATCAGAGTGGATTGGAAGCTGAGGATTGATAATTAATTTTTTATATTCGTTTAGGAGGGCGTTCTGTCTCCGCAGATTTGGTGGCGCTATGTGACTTAGAGGCGGTAGCCAGTGAAGAGGAGTAGACTTTATGCATCCTGTTATTGTTCTCATTGCCACATTTAGTTGGACATTGATTTCATCCACAAGTGGGCTATTTAGCCATACTGGAGCACAGTATTCAGCAGCAGAGTAGACGATTCCTAAGGAAGAATATCGCAGTATTGTAGCTGTTGCACCCCATGAGGTTACGCACAACTTCTGTATGATGTTATTTCGCGATCTCAGCTTTGTTGCGGTGTTTTCTTTTGCTGTGGAATGCATATCGCATACGGTTTACTTGAAGGTTTGGAGGCCCCATTAAAGATATTCCTACAATAAATCATTGGTACTACGACGTACCTCGCGCATGCGCACCGGTCAGGATTTGGCACTGGAGTTTTACAAGTAGTTATTTCAATGACCAACAGAGTTCACTGTTAACAAGTGTCATCGGCTTTTTAATATCTCGCGAACCAATAATGCTAGGGACTTGTATGAGGTGTCCTATGAGTCCGGGTGACGCCCCCTGTTTTTCTATCCCCCCTCTTAATTTACCCAAAGGACCCAAAACTAAAGGGTCATCGGCTTTTTTAATATTTCGCGAACCAATAATGCTGTATGAGGTGTTGTAGGACTCGGGGTGACGCCCCTTTTTTTTTCAAGATTTTGAGATTTGCAGAGATAGGTAAATCCAGAGCAGAATATATGCGACATTATCGATAAAAGAAACGTGAGAAAAATTAAAAACTGAAGGAGTACAGCCGAAAAAAATTGACTTCACATATATTTCATCTCAATTTGAAAGTAGGAAACATGTCAGATGTTACACATCATATGCAACTACTGTAAGGCTTGTAATTTATTTATTTATTTATTTATTTACTTATTTATTTATTTATTTATTTATTTATTTATTTATTTATTTATTTATTTATTTATTTATTTTAAGACCTAGTCTCTGAATTTAGTAACAACTCCCTTTTGTGACCTACCTTGTGAGTGGGAATCATTTCAGAAATATGTGGATTGATTCCTGGCTTATTGCAAGTTCTGGAGAATCATCTAAACTGGAAAATTTCCTCTTAAGTAGGTCGGAAATACCTTAATTCTCTGCCGGAAAAGTGTTGGATGAATATTGGATGCTCTTAGCTGATAGAAATATTTTCCACACGCAGCTACACGACTTCTCCATTTCAGACATTATCATTTAAAGCTGTGGTATCTTAATGCATTCTGGAGCAATGTGTGGGGAAGTCCACGGTTCAATCTGCTTTCAACCACCACATGATAACTGACGTCCGGAAAGGCAAATTCCTCAAGTAAATTGTCGATGTCTATTGCTTCGTTTAGGAACATTTCTGGGCGTAACCAGGGCATTGATTCTATACATGTTGATATTCGAAGCGTCGCAAAAACATTCGAATAAGGATGCTGCGACACATCGACATGATAGGAGTTGTAACAATTCCAGAGATCAATGGTTCGATATCGGCAATCCTGAATGTGGATTTTCCCATTTTCTTCTCACAATCCATCTAGGAAAATATCTGGATGTTAGGCCTATGTTATTTCAAGTTCCGGGGCGCTTATCCCAATTCTAGACATTAACAATTACGGTATATTGGCTTTCACGGTCAGTGAATTAAAACTCAGCAATTCTTTTCTAGGTTTGTGCCGTGCGAAACCCCGCACAAGACACGGCAGAAACCTAGAAAACTTGCTGAGTTTTAATTCACTGGCCGTTCAAGCCAATATGCCATCTTTTTGGAAGCCTTCATAGAGAGGTTATGGATGCTTGAGCTTTTAGTTCTCGCAGTAAAGAGGCGCATGTGCGCTTCATAAAAAGGGAGGTAGCGCGCAGTTCGCTACTCCTGTGGAGGTCCGGGCGGGGACACCAAGAACCCGCTGATGAGCTAGCTTGGTGTCCTAGGTGAAACCCCACACAAGACACGGCACAAACCTATAAAAAAAATGCTTAGTTTTAATTCACTGGCCGTGTAAGCCAATATACCATCTTTTTGGAAGCCTTCATAGGGAGGTTAAAGCTGCTTGAGCTTTCAGTTCTCGCAGTAAAGAGGCGCAGGTGCGCTTCATAAAAAGGAGGTAGCGCGCAGTTCGCTACTCCTGTGGATTACGTGCCGAGTGCGACCGTGCCGTATGCGACCTATTAAAATTCGTGGCTGTAGCGACCCTGCTGGTAGCTTACAGTGCCCCATGCGACCTATTGTTCGAGAGAAGAATAGAAGATCTTATTTCCAAAGTGACGTAAATCCATGAAATGCAAAACTTCAGAAATCGCGTTTTTGTGTCTTCGTATAGTTAAAATCAGAAATGATTATGAATATAAAATAATTTCATTCATTACTTTTATGCACATCCTAACACTGTGTTTTAAAAATCTCCTATCAATGGAAATTGTGGCAACCATCTCCTGTAAGTTAGAGTTAGGACGTTTGGAAATAAATCAAATGACATACGCTTTGAGTGGCATTTATGAACATTTAAATGGTTTAAACACAAAAAACACAAATTGATGCTCTACATATTCTTCGAAGTTAGCCATGGCCTTGATTTATCACGTGATATCATATGATGTCCAGAGAGCTATCGGATTGGTCAACATGGATATAAGACACATTGGAAATAAATACCCGTTGGAGTTACATCACTTTGCAAATAAACTTAGTTCTTAGATCTCAGTTAATATGGGATATACGACGTATTGCGACTTAAAACCTTTGCTATACGTTGAGAGAACCCATAAACTTGCTTATGAAAGAAAAAACTAAACATCCGTCAATTTTGGATTTACGTTACTTAGGAAATAAGCTGTTCAATGTTTACCTAAGTGGAATTTTAGCAGAGACAGATGTGATATAAATTCCCAGATTCCATCGATACATCAGTGCTTGGGTCGCTAGTGGCATGATTGCAAATTGGTGGGTCGCTTGCGGCACGGGTCGCATCCGGTACGACACTCTCCTGTAGGAGTCCGGGCGGTGACACTAAGAGCCCGCTGATGAGCCAGCTTGGTGTCCTAGGCGAAACCCCACACAAGACACAGCACAAACCGTAAAAGAAATTGCTTAGTTTTAATTCACTGGCCGTGAAAGCCAATATACCATCTTTTTGGAAGCCTTCATAGGGAGGTTTAGGCTGCTTGAGCTTTCAGTTCTCGCAGTGAAAAGGCGCAGGTGCACTTCATAAAAAGGGAGGTAGCGCGTAGTTCGCTACTCCAGTGGGGGTCCGGGTGGGGACACCAAGAGTCCGCTGATGAGCCAGCTTGATGTCCTAGGCGAAACCACACACAAGACACGGCACAAACCTAGAAAAATTGCTGAGTTTTAATTAACAATTACATTTACACACACTAACCGCGGTGGCTGAGAGTGGCTGAGAGCGTGGGTTCAAACCCCAACACTGCCAACCTGAAAATGGTTATCCGTGGATTCCCATTTTCACTCCTAGGTAAATGTCGGATGGTTCCTTTCAACAGGTCTCTCGGCCGACTTTCTTTCCTATCCCTTCCCTGGCCCAAGTTAGCGGTCGCCAGTTACCATCCCCAGTTGTATCTGCTTTTAGTTGTTTAATTTGATCATCTGTCATTTTCACTATCACCCAAACCATTAGGGGCCGATAACATAGATGTTAGGCCCCTTTAAACAACAATTATCATCATCATCATCATATAATCCCACCTGCCCCTTAATTCTGGATACACTTATTCCAAGATAGATTGCTCGCAGTAGAATCTACAGTTGGAGATGGTGGCAAATCTCTTAAGTGTGTCATTTTATTAAAGGACAAGAGGTTGCCATGAGAATAGCACTCCATGACTCAAACATATGCGGCCTCTCTGGCTAGCTGCTGCTAACCGAAAATACTTCATACCATCCAGCAGCTGAGTCAGGACAGGGCCGTTGTGACTCAACACTCGTTTACTGCATACGGACCACCAGATTGTACAATAGGTCAGGCGAATGCGGAATTATTCCCAAAATTCTATGCCTGATAAATATAAACTTTACAACTATGTGGATAGCCGATACATTTACAAACATTTGTAATAATGATAAGTTGGAATAGAACCCGGAACTCTTCGGGTCAGTTTCCCGGTCAATGAATGTGAGATCTTCAAGGTGAAATGCCATGTCCTGGGGTTCGGATTCCACATAAAAAGGAGGTCCCGTGGCTAATTATCGCGAGATTAACGGTCATGTAAGCCTACAAACTCCCTTACTTACTTATTCAGGTCAAGTCTAGCAAGCTAACCACTTGGCCATGGAGCCATGAATAAAATAGTCATAATAATAATAATAATAATAATAATAATAATAATAATAATAATAATAATAACAGCGAGTACAGAAGGCGTCACAACCACGAATTGTACAAGCACGTGGAGAAGATCAGTGACACGATTCGAAAAAGGAGGATTGCCTTTTATAGCCACGTGACAAGAATGAGCCTAGGCAGGATATCAAAACGGATATTGACGTACTTGCAAGATAAGAAACCCAAAGGGGCATGGTTTACGGAAGTTGAGAAAGTTCTACGTGAAATGGAAATTTCCCCTTAAGATATCCAGGAGCGTGTTCCACTTCAGGAAAAACTACGTACGCACAAAGGATTCCAGGAAAAGCCGAAGCTGAAGTCAGGGAAGGCGTGGTCCCAAGAGAGAAAAGAACAACACCGGAGACGAATGCGGGAACACTGGGCGGTAGTTGGAGCTCGGAAGAAGAGACAGTTGAACTGACGTGGTCCCTAGTTGGCCGAATCGAAGAAAGAAGAAGAAGAAGAAGAAGAAGAGAATAATAATAATAATAATAATAATAATAATAGGGTAATAAAAAAATATTGGCCTGTTTGCCATCTCTTGATGAATGCAGTACAATTGCATTTGTCTGTTGGCACAGGCTAGAGTAAAATGTGGCTTTTCGCCGATGTCTCAGTCTCACTCATGGCTGTGATTATATGGAAGCTACTGAGGTATGGGTGGTGCTGAGTAATGACATTCAGGGCACAGTCAGTGCCTGTGGGTGCTGTGAAAGCTTCTACTCATAGGGTTAGTACTGCTGTTCTGACACAGTGAGGAAAGCAATGGCAAACTACCTCACTCCTCATCTTGCCTAGTATGCCTCGAAATAGCGCTGCCTTGAGTTTTTGAGGGTCTCTACCCACATAACCAAACGGTGGTACTTTTTGAGGATCCAACCAGCCTTCGGGCTGACTACCTAACAGACAGACAAAAACATTATAATGTCGGTTTTAGGGCCTAGCTCCCCATGAATCGCACATATCCGTCGAGTTGGTTTTTAGAACGTGACCACAGCCGGAATTCGAACCCGAATCTCCTGCTGTCCAGGCAGGTGCGATTAGCCATTTACACCAATGCGGCCACGCTCCGACCAAATACACACTTTCAAGTCTTAGATGAAGAGGCGCTGTTGCGACGGCTTCTGAAATGACATGGGATATCTACTCAACTATTAATAATAATAATTAAACACAATGGTAGAGTGAAATACAATATTTCTGTATAGGCCTATGCATCCTCAGAGAAACACATTGGCAATCTAATCGCAATAACTGCTCCATTTTCTTGTGATATTTGAAGGACTTTGGTGTAGATAAGTGTTGCACCCTTACCATTCGACAGGGAAAATTAGAGACCCGAGCATTTCAACTTAATGACGGTTGTTTCATTAAGCCCATGGAAGGTAATGAGACCTACATATACGAGTATCTTGGTCTCCTGCAATCTAATCGAACTGATCATAATGGCATTAAAGATCGAGCTGTAGCTATTTACAATCAACGTCTTAACATAATTTTAAAATCAAAGTTGAATGGAAAGAACACCTTTAAGTCTATTATCAACACCTATGTTATTCCTGCTCTGACGTAGGCTACACATTCGGTATTATCATATGGACGCTTACAGATTTCGAGAACGTCCTAATTAGGACAGGTACCATCTTAACGAAGTACAGATGTCTCCACCCAAAGTCAGCTGTTGAGCTACTGACAATCCCGTGTCAGAGAGGTGGACTAGGGCTTACGGACATTATCCATTTACATGCAAAGTAAGTGATGAATCTTCAGAGTTACTGTACTTTCTAGGAAGATATGACTCTCCCATACATCAAGCTGCTGTCAAGGCACATGGCAAGTGCACACCGCTGGATCTTCTTCACGTAAGGGATATACAGTTAGCCACCGATGAGGAATGTACAGCCATCAAGCTTCAGCAATGGACGCAGAAACACTGCACGGTTGTCATCCATATGATGACAAGAAGCATGTCGACATTGATGCGTTCAACAGCTGGTTGACTCATGCGGACCTATTCACCGTGACCGAATAATCCAGGGTTGCAATCCAGGATCAGGTTGTAACTACCAAAAACTATCTTTATGTAGTTTAGGCAAATACACAGGATGATAAATGCCGAAGATGACAACTAGAACCGGAATCAATCCAACATATCACAGGAGGCAACCAAGCAATCTCCTGTACTGATTACCGGTACATGAAAAGGCGCATCAATGTAGGCAAAATAATGCACCTACACCTTGCTCAAAAGTACTTACTATCTGAAAATACTTTGCCTTACTATCAGTATGTCCCTGACACCGTTTTTGGAAAATCTTACTCAAAAGTTGTTATGGGACAGATCAGCTATTACTGATAAAACCATGCCAGCAAATCGACCAGATATCGTTCTTATGGACAAAGTGCGGAAGAGAACCGTTCGCATTGATATCGCAGAGCCCAATTCCCATAATCTGCAGTAAACTTGCTGTGAGAAAATCACGAAATATGGCCTTGGACTTCAGAAATGCGGCAAATGTGGAGACAGGAAAGTGTAATGGTACTGTCCATAGTCATCTCTTCAACCGGCATCATCCTTAAATCATTGGCTCGCATCCTGTAGAAATTGGGAATACATCCTGGTCTACATGTCATCATGCAGAAGGCCGTCATCTTGGAGATCTGTTCCATAGTTCGCTCGTTTCTCAATGTACCACTCTAAAATAAGTTGCCATACCGTCTTGCAAATATGCCGATGATATGTGATTTGTACCCACAGATGTGGTGAAATGAATGTGTAATAATAATAATAATAATAATAATAATAATAATAATAATAATAATAATAAAATAATAATAATATAAATGGTGTGTGGCATTACAACACTGTAATCAAGCCTGAAGCACTATATGCTTCTGAAACGCTGATTATTGGGGGCAGATCATTATTTAAAGATGTGGAAAAGCAAGCAAGGAAAATCCTGAGATTTTTTTGGACCAGTCTGTACAGGGGGAATCTGGATGAAAAGAAAATCCCAAGACCTATCCAGCACTCGGAGAAAATCTCAGACACATTTAGGAAAATACAATTCAAATTTTACGGGCATATCCTCAGGATGGGCAATCAGAGACTGACCAAAAGGATTCTGAAACTTGCCCTGTCAATGAAAGTTAAAAACACCTGGCTGCTTGAAGTTGGAAAAGATCTTCAGGAAATAGGCATCACAGATGACATTGTACTAGACAGAGCTAAGTTCAGAGAATTAGTCGATAATCACCGCTTTGCAGACCATCCAAGCACTATCACCAACAAAACCTGGTCAGAAGATCGCAAGCGAAGCCACAGCGAGAAGATGAAGAGATTTTGGGAGAAGAGAAAAGCAATGCCATCAGCTAAATAAATCCAATCGCGCTCCTTAGTCGGGCATGACGAAGAAAGAAGAAATGGCGTGTGACCTCCAGGAAGATATCTACATCTGCTGTATGTTCAGGGCTGGTATTGTAACCGATATTACTACGAATCAATTAGTTAATGAAGTAAAAGTTTCTCTTTCTGAGCTGTACACCCCTGCCGTCACGGACTCTTAACCAATGTCGGAGTACTCAAGAGGAGGCACCAGGTGGACCGCAGTGCAAGGTGTGGTGATCTAGGGATTCCCTGACTGAGTCCTTCTACTCACCATTAGCGGATTTTCTAAGCTTTCATCACACATTTCATTTAAAACTTGGCGTGGTCCTTCTACGAAATGATGCACTCAATTCGATGGTGCACGACTTGAGGTTCAATATAATCGATTATCATACTCTCTCCTTCTCCCGGGAATATTTTACCACAACTTGTAGCTGTCACTGGCATCGCGTGCTTTCAGTCATTGCATGATAATAGCCACCAGCTGGGAAATTAACTGCTTGGTAGTGTGGCTTCCATGATTCCAAGCATTCAATCGTGTGCTGCGGCAGTATGCTCGTCGGCTTAGATACTTATCACATTATTATTATTATTATTATTATTATTATTATTATTATTATTATTATTATTATTATTATTATTTACATTCGAATTGAAGCCTCCGTGGCTTAGGCGGCAGCACGCCGGCCTCTCACCGCTGGGTCCGTGGTTCAAATCCCAGTCACTCCATGTGAGATCTGTGCTGGACAAAACGGAGGCAGACAGGTTTTTCTCCGGGTCCGGTTTTCCCTGTCAAAATTTCATTCCAGCAACACTCTCCACTATCATTTCATTTCATCTGTCATTCATCTAATCATTGCCCCAGAGGAGTGCGTCAGGCCTCGGCAGCCGGCACAGTCCATATCCTCGCCGCTAGATAGGGGCTTCATTCATTCCATTCCTGACCCGGTTGGAGACTGGAAGCAGGCTGTGGATTTTCATTTTCATTTACTTTCGAATTGAGCCACTATGGACAACGTGTTAACAAGCAATCGATACTAAGGAAGTTATAGCGATATTTCACTTTATTTTAAATTGGCCACCATTTCCACCCCTTTCTTTGGTCTGATTTTGACCATTAACGAACTCGGTATCTTCTATGCCCCAGGTCGCGGGTTCAAACCCGAAGTCGGATTATTAAGAGCGTTAAAAATCCCTCAGTATGCCTTCCTTCAGAGGGGAAGAAAAGCCGGCGGTCCCATGTCATACATTTATGACATGTAAAAGAACCTTCCACTAATTACACTTGCATGCTAAATTATAGGTTAGATTTGACTAACGCTCTTTGGTTCCAACGTTCGTCGCAAGGAGCCGACTGCGGTGGCATCTATTAACCAAGTTTCGAACTAGTTGTCGTTGACGGTGGCGTTTGGTAGCAAAAGTAGGTACTACTTGAAAATTGAATGTCTGCCGTCCTTACTTGAATTTAAAAAAACAGATAACACACGCTAATACAGCCATCACAATTAACACCGGTTTTCAGAAAGATTCTACACACACCCAAAGTACACGGGGCTACATGACCACGTTGTCGCAGTCCCTAAACTTAGGAATCAACCAACTATCTTAAACTTAAAAGGCGCATGGACGGCAGGTCCCAGACGCAATTTAGAAAAGTCAAGGTGAACAGTGAAACTCCAAACACATATAGCCTACACATCGACAGTTTGATGCTGGCCGAAGATGGGGTGATAGGCTCGTAAACTCGCTCCGAAGCTAGTAATTTAAATTTCCACTGAATGGAGATTGTTGGAAGAAATGAAAACTTAAAATCACTTATAGTGGGCGATGTATTAAAGATAGAGATATACTGTTCCAGACATTTCTGTAGAACTTTTCATGCTGAACGATTCTTACTCACGTAGTATTTATTTATTTACACTGTTTACGCCCACAGTGGAGCACCAAAAATCAAACCTTAGGCTATATACTGAACCCTTATTGATCTTCGATAAATAAGTATTCATATTTATTATTATTATTATTACGGCCCAGGCAGCACATAAGGAAGTCGACTTGGATATTAGGGAGGCCAGCATTTCGTAATGATTGCAACAGAAGCTGAGTTGGTAGCTATTCCTGGGGGATGGCCAGAATTAGTCGAGTTCAAGGCCAAATTGTGCAACTACTGTACCAAAATTGGAGACATAAAGGAAGAATCACGAGGTCCTCTCAACGAACATACGATTGAATCAGCCAATCGCAAGAGACCAAGCCGTGACCACGAGGTGGACGGCGTCAGTAGTAAAAAGCGCGCGGAAGTGTGTATCTAAGGAACCGCCGAACGGATTAATCTCCGCTCGAGTAATTTGAGACGTTGGATTTATTTGGAGAAGAATGACACTAGCCCCATCTTTGTGAGACAAAAACTCTGGAAGTTTTTATCCGACTCCGCCCCACTCCACCGCCCTTGTCAGTTTCTCATAAATAGTTTGGCCTGACGCCAATCTGAGTACTTATTGTGTGGAGCCTTCAGAGGCATACTCCACGCCAGTTTGAAGTGTGATTTTGACGCTCGAAGTAACTTATTGTGTGGAGCCTTCAGAGGCATACTCCACGCCAGTTTGAGGTGTGATTTTGACGCTCGAAGTAACTTATTGTGTGGAGCCTTCAGAGGCATACTCCATGCCAGTTTGAAGTGTGATTTTTGACGCTCGAATTTATCGGAGTACTTATTGTGTGGAGCCTTCAGAGGCATACTCCACGCCAGTTTGAAGTGTGATTTTGACGCTCGAATTTAATCTAAGTCTATTCTTGTGGAGCCTTCAGAGGCATACTCCACGCCAGTTCGAAATATGATTTTTACGCTCTGAAATCAGTGAAGCTAATTTCAATTTCTGAGCTCTGGGAAGCTCAAGTCGCAGCGTTTGCAGTATCGAAATTTTAAAAGCTATAATACATTTTGTTCTAAAATCAACTGAATTGTGTGATCTAAATATTTCACGCCAGCGCGTGATAAACTGTAACATTCTTTTAAAGACGACGAGTTCAACTTTAAGGGGGAAGTATCGTATCACCCTAATTAGCGCTTACCAGAACCGAAGTCCAAGACGGGACGGAAATACCGGACGAGATAGCGACTGCTGGTGCAGCCAGGATTTTGAACTTGTTAACGAGCCAGTGGCGCGGACTCGAGATGTATATTTTATGTATAAATTGTGTGTATTGTATGTGTGTTTTTATAGTGCGTATGTGCGATATAATTAGGGCCAGTCTTCGCTATTAATCGCAGTAGGACAATTGTGGGTGAACTGAGTAGCCTGCAAGCGATTATAGATAGGCAAATATTTAACATTGAACTTTTCTGCCAAGGAGTCGAGACCAAGATGATCAGCACGTGGTTTGAAGTTGGGATGAGCTTCAAGAAATCAACGCAGACGACTAATATGGAGTGCTAAATTGTCCATAGGGCAATAGGTTGAGGAGGATGTCCTTAGTCCTACATGCAGAAGCGGTGATGTACTAAAATTGGATTATTTCAATTATGTAGTTAGATTTGGCCGGGGAACTTTGTAAATAGTCATGTTTTTCTTTCTTGTTTTATAGCTGTTTTTCTTGTACCGACACTATATGTTTAAATGTCCGTTGGCGCGTGGCCAAAGTGTTTGTTGATATTTTGATTTTTTTTCTTGAGTCATGTGTAATGTACGCGGCGTGCGTGCGTGATTTTTATCCTTGCAATTGCGGAACCCGTTACATTCGATAAATGGTGCTTTATTAACGTTAATATTTGAAATAGGAATGGGAGGAAATGATTGTAAAACATTTTGCTGAACAGGTTATTATTCATGTTAGGGTAGCCGAGTGCACCAACTTAAAAGTAATTGTAGAACACCTTCGTTCTAATTTTGATAGATTTTTCTTGAGTCCTTTTCAGGTGACTAGTCACGGCATAGAATGATGGCGCCAGCATGTGGATATTATTTTGTGTCTTTTATTTCAGGGTCTGTCACAACCCATACGTGTGATTAAGTGTGTGTTGATGTGTCTAGTGTGTGTTGATTCTACGTGAGGAGGGGGTAGTTGTCCTACCGCCCTTATATATTTTTGCTGCTGTTGTATTTTAGATGGAAAGACAGAGTGCTCTTGGGAGACTGCTGATTCTTGTCCATATGTTTTTCTGACACACGTATTATTGTGCTTTGGGGCACATTTCTTCGAGGTTCGACCCCATGCTCTGGGAGGTCGAGGTTATTGACACGTGGGTTGACAGACATGCAGAGTTCCACAAACCGCCCGTTTTGCCTGTGACTTATTTTGATAGGCAGTCCTTTTGTCCGACTGAACCCTGTAAGCTTTCATGCAGCAAACCTGTTCATTGTGATGGCTAATTTTAAGCCATAATTAATTGGGAGTTCGCCATGTGTGTAACGGATTGTTGTACCTTGTATGGATAAGAATATTGTGATTAACGTAAACGTTGGCTGTTTGCCTATTGCTTTGTTGATGACTCGATTTCATGTAATTTTGTTTGTCACACCCGTGTGGTGTAGTGGTAGAGTATTTGTAAATTTTGACAGCGGTCATTTGAGTATTTTTCTATTGGTCACGTGTTAATGTACTTGTGTTGATTTGTGTGAGAAGTCCTAAGTTTTTAGGCAGTAAATGTTGCTACGGCAATTTAAGTCCAATTTCACACGGAAATTTTGTGTTTGTTTATAGTAGATTTAGGAAGTGTCGGTTTAATTTAATGTATTGTAGTTGTGTTCCCTTGTGTCGGTCTAGCTCTAGGAAATGCGGATTCGTTGTTTGAAGGGTCATTATGGATGATAACGAATCGCGCATTCAAAGTACACATCGGGATGCATGTAGAACGGCATACGCACTTATATGGTCACTTTTTGTATCTTTTATTTAAGGACACTTGGTCCAGGTAATTAATCTCTCCAGAGATATCGCCTAGTTTTGGCATTTTTATTAAGCGGGAGTCAGTTGGGAGTTTTTGTTGTTAATTGTTTATGTGTAAATATGGTGATTTGTTATTAAATTCAGTTGTTTTAACCCTGGCTTCACTCTTTCCTGCATGTTATTTTGTTATATGTTACCCTGCAAGTTAATGAAGCGCCCTGACAGCAACTTACGAATATGACCTGTTACGCCCCGAATCTGAGTCTCATATGCTTCTTTGCAAGGGTTCAATACAAAGACTTCATATACTAGGATCTGTTCTTAATACTTGATTTATTTATTTATTTCCCAATACTTCTTCACTCTGGAAGATCATGCAGGTCGTTCTTCTGCAGATATGACATATTTCTTACGCTGTGAAATTTTGAATGTTAGTCGAGTGTATTTGTTATTCAGAAGCCGTTTCTCTTCTCTATGTTCAATTTGATGCTTAGTAATTTTCAATTCATCTAAATCCATTTGTATTTCTTTAAACCATGTGATTTTTGTTTTACTGTTCCAAAGGAGTCAAAAAGTTGTTTCTGGAGTCTAACTCACGTAGTATATTGATATTATTTTTAACGGTTTACCCAGCGTAGCTTAAAAGTCGCATGGGCGGCAGGTTTTTCTTCGACTCGTTTCACTGAAATCGTCACTGCTCGCCTTCCTTTAGCCATAAATGAATGTTTTTTCTACAGACACCTTCCACGAGAAATCCTTTGTAGAATAGTGAAAACCGTATCAAAATCCATCCAGTGGTTCTCGAGATTACCCGTTACATCCAAGAATCGGGGACTTAATTTTATACTAAGTAGAGATGTATTAATTTGAAAGTGATTGGTGCAAAAAGACGGTAGTTATCGTGTCTGCAGGAAAAGGACATAGCCTACAATATATACTTTTGAACTGATGGCTTGGGGTCTGGGGGATGTTTATTTATTTATCCGAGTCCAAAACACATACAAATATACGTAGGCCTATAAATTGCACTAAATTGTATTGCTCCAGTGTTCAACTCTTAGAATGGCACAGTCATTAGCATCTATCAAGTCCTGCATATCACATGGTCTTGGTAACATGCTTGCAATTCAGAAGGTGCTCAGGGTCTTGTTTTTCACCTCATTTACAAAGTTCTTCAGTACTGGGGGATGTGAAACGTGAAGATATGTCGCAATTTTTCGGAAGTCGTAATATGGTACCCATTGCAATATATAGCTTTAAAATCTACCTAAAACTTGTTGCACTCCAGCCCATTGAGGGTCTCCCAACAAACGACCACTGCTCAGCCATGCAGGTTACGGGGTGAATCGTTGTCAGGGTGTTGTGTCCCCACAATTTTAATCTAGGCTTTCTTGACCAGAGCTGCTGCTTCTCGCATCAGAGAGCTGCCCAGTTGTCCTCACAAAGCTGAGTGCTTCCCGTCCCAGCCCTCACGTCAGTTTTAAAATCCCTGACGGAGCCGAATATTGAACCCGAGAAGAGGCAAGCGTGCTACCACTACACCACGTATTCGAATATGTACGTGAGTTAACTTGATAAAAAATCCACAGCCTGCTTCCAATCGACCGACCGGGTCAGGGAATGGAATGAATGAACCCCCCCATCTAGCGGCGAGGATATGAATTGTGCCGGCCGCCGAAGCCTGTCGCACTCTCCTGGAGCAATGATTAGGCTAAATGAATGACAAATGAAATGATATTGGAGAGTGTTGCTGGAATGAAATTGTGACAAGGAAAACCGGAGTCCTCGGAGAAAAACCTGTCTGCACCCGCTTTGTACAGCACAAATCTCACATGGAGTCACCAGGATTTGAACCACGGACCCAGCGGTGAGAGGCTGGCGTGCTGCCGCCTAAGCCACGGAGGCTTCTTAGTTAATTTGATATATAGACTTAATTACTGTAATTGAAAGGCCTACAGTTATTTCTCTGGGACTAACGTGGCTTTTGAACAGAAAAATGGGGCAAACCCCTGTGTGAGAGAACATACTTTTGAGGCAGCCGGTACTGTACATGTCCCTGTATACACACTAGTGTAAATGTGGGGAGTCCCCAACTTACAGCACACCTGCTTTTTAGAGAACTTAGTCACGTCAGCTGTTGTTGTTATTACTACTATTGTTCTGTTGAATATGAATGTGTTCCTGCTGAGATAAAAGAAAGTCAAATTCATTAGCATCCAAAATATTCTAAATCAGTGGCACTGGTGGTTTCTTTTCCGGGTGTTGCACTACTGTATTTTCCCGCCTTTGCTATTTAGGCTGTGTCCCAAAGCTACATTTTCAGCCGTACTGAACTAGATAGTCGACTTCTGGATGTGACGTCACAAGTCATGATCCAAAGCTGTTTATCACATAGCAATCAAGTCTGTAGTAGCTAGTGAACGAAAGTGCTTGCTTGATTGACGACTTGTACAAAGAATTTATAGATGTTTAGCACCGGAATGTAAACAAGTCTATGAATGAGGCCATGCTTCAAGCACACATGTCCCAAAGCTCCATAGTGCATAGAACATAGTGAGTAATTGCTAGCCGCTAGTTAATAGTTATCAACTTGAGCATTGGGATACAGCCTTAGTGTCTGTCGCCAGTTTTATGTACTGAACAGAGTGCATGGGACGCAGAGAATACCTTGTATTTGACCATGGCCTCCTCAAATATCCCACTATGACACTAGCCGCGCAGAGAAATTTAAAATAGGAGGCCGTGGAATTCAGTGCACGTGCGATGCTATCCTTACCTAATTGGTTACACAACTGTTCCTTGAACTCTGATTGGTGGGAGAAACTGTTTCATAATGAAAAAAATACGAGCCTTACAGAAGTCGCATTTGATGTGAAACTTCTGACATGTTATCCTACTATGTGTCCGCCGGGAGTGCAAATCCCTTGTTAACAGTGAACTCTGTTGGTCATTGAAATAACTACTTGTAAAACCCCAGTGCCAAATCCTGACCAGTGCGCATGCGCGAGGTACATCGAGGTACCAAAGATTTATTGTAGGAATATATTTAATGGAACCTCCAAACCTTAAAGTAAACCATATGCGATATAGATTCCACAGCAAAAGTATGAAGATTTAATAAATCATATTTGTTTTCAACAAATATGATATAATGCATATTTTCACTCCAAAGAACGACAACTTGAAGATGATTTATTGTAGGAATATCTTTAATGGGGCCTCCAAACCATGAAGGAAACCGTATGCGATATACATTCCACAGCAAAAGTATGAAGATTTAATAAATCATACTTGATTTCAGCAAATATGATATAATGAATATTTTAACACCAAAGAATGACAACTTGAACATGATTTATTGTTGAATATCTTTAATGGGGCCTCCAAACCTAGAAGTAAACCGTATGCGATATACATTTCACATAGGGCTGTACGTTGGCCGCCAGTACCTCGAATGCTTACATTAAATAAGAATACTGCAAAAGTATGAAGATGTAATAAATCATAATTGTTTTCAGCAAATATGATATAATTAATATTTTCACACCAAAGAACAACTTGAAGATGACTTATTCTAGGAATATCTTTAATGGGGCCTCCAAACCTTGGAGTAAACCGTATGCGATATACATTCCACATAGCCGACAGTACGTCGTGGTACCAATCTCCGCCACTGGGCGCGCTCATTGTTTCCGTCCCATTTCTGTCCCTTTTCCAAAATCACTCCCACAAAAATATCCAGCAACCGAGTGGAATGATGTTACACATCAAAAATAGTGTTATAAAGACCATCTTTATGGTACAGTTTTCTGACATCGACATCGTCGAACATAAAGGTTATGTTTCTATTCCAACCAAATGATTTATTCTCCTACAGCAACAATATTTGCAAATAGCACACTTCTTACAAAAATTGATATTTATGAAATCACTGCTAATGTTATTTGTGTGCTGAGTCCATTGATTGACAGCTTAGCTGTAACACTCACCGGTTATTCGATATTTATGAAATTATACGATTTGAACACTCATTCCTTTGATTTACTGTTTCTGAAATCCATGCAAAATTATAAAGGAAAGACCTCAGATTGATAAAATGACACGAAACAGGCGTCACATCGGCCAAAATGTGAAGTGGACAGCAATTATGGAGCATATTTTCCTACAACAACAGTGTCTGCAAATCGCACACTTCGTACATTCTTTTAAAGTCATGTTTTAAAGAAATTATAGATATTTATTAAATTAGAGTGCAATTCGTCACTGTTACTGTCTGTTCTCTTTCATTTGAATGCTCATTTGTCACGATCGGTCGCTTGTGAGCGCCGCAGGAGGGATCTATACTACCAGTACTGAAATAATATATACTAGCGGACCCGAGTGAGAAATCTCGCATGTTCATAAACCACACGTTCCCCAATAGGTTTATAATGAGAAACTTAAGGAGAAAGGTTATGTTTTTAATTCAACCAAATGATTACAGAACACTTTTTACATTTCAGTTAGAATTCCAAGTTCTACGTTCCCTAACTTACGAAGGCAATCACTGAAAATTGGATCATCATAACACTCACCGGTTATTCGATATTTATGTTGAGTAACGGTACTCATTCCTTTGATTTACTGTTTCTGAAATCCATGCAAAATAATAAAGGAATAACCTCAGAATGTTAAAATAACATGAAACAGGCGTCACAGCGGCCAAAATGTGAAGTGGAGATATTTATTAAATTAGAGTGCAATTCGTCACTGCTAATGTCAATTCTCTTTTATTTGTATGCTAATTTGTCACGACGGTCGCTTGTGAGCGCCGCAGGAGGGATCTATACTACTGAAATAATTTATAAATATGACTAGCAACCCGACCCGGCTTCGCCCGGGAACAGTTATGAATGCATTACGTGATAAGCGCTTTTTTTTCCAGTGTCAATGAACAACGATAATATCCGTTTTACGTCTCGGCATGATGGGTTAAAATCACTGACTGGATTATTAATTATATTATCATGGAGATGAATGTGCAACAAATTCTTGTCAGGCGTAATTTAAGAATGGCGAGGTGCATGAAACACAAATCCCCCTTCCGTCCAATCTTAACTTGACTGTGAATTTTGCGGAACGAAAAGTTCACAGGCGAAATGAAGAAAAGCTGAGTTGCACTTCCAGGGAAACTCCAAACACAACCACTCTTCTCTAAAGTTTTTAACTCAACACGACTCGACAGTTTGCTGCTGGCTGTATCTGGGGCAATAAGCTCGTCTGCTAGCTAAGCTGTAACTGGGGTGATAGACTCGCCCCTAGCTAGCTCGTAAACTGTCGCCTCAGTAACTGAATGGAGATTGTTGGAAGAAATGAAAACGTAAAAACATTTATAGTAGGCGATGTATTGAAGATAGAGATATGCTCTCCCGTGCTTTTTTGTAGAACTTTTCATGCTGAACAATTCTTACACTCATAGCATATATATATTTTTAACGGTTTTCCCAGCGTATGCTTAAAAAGCGCACTGACGCCAGTTTTTTCCCGACCTTTTCACTGAAATCGTTAGTGCTTGATTTCTTTCGGTCAAAAATAAAATATTTTCAACAGAAACCTTCCTCGAGATATCCTTTACAGAATGGTGAAAACCGCATCAAAATCCATTCAGTGGTTCTCGAGATTAGGCCTACCCGTGACATCCAAGAATCGGGGACTTTGTTTTATACCAAGTAGAGATTATACCCCAATCAGTAAAATTTAATATAATATAATCCCCCTTCCGTCCAATCTTAAATTGACTGTGAATTTTTCGTTCCGAAAAGTTCACAGGCGAAATCTGAGTTGCAATTCCAGGGAATGGCGAGGTGAATGAAACTCAAATCACCCTTCCGTCCAATCTTAACTTGACTGTGTTTCATAGGCGAAATGAAGAAAACCCGAGTTGTACTTCGAGGGAAATTCCAAACACAACCACCCTTCTCAGAATTCTTAACTCAACACGACTCAACGATTTGCTGCTGGCTGTATCTGGGGCAATAGGTTCGCCCACTAGCTAGGCTGTAAATGCGATGATAGACTCACCCTTAGCTAGCTCGTAAACTGTCGCCTCATTCATTAGTTGAAAGAACACGGTTGAAAGAAATTAAAACGTAAAAACATTTATAGTAGGCGATGTATTGAAGATAGAGATATGCTCTCGCGGACTTTTTTTTTGTAGAACTTTTCATGCTGAACAATTCTTACACTCATACTATTTAGATATTTTCAACGGTTTGCCCAGCGTAAGCTTACAACCCGCTCGGACACCAGTTTTTTTTTCTCGACTTTTCCACTGAAATCGTTACTGCTCGACTTCCTTTGATCATAATTATTTATCTTCTGCAGAAATCATCCTCGAGATATCCTTTACAGAATGGTGAAAGCCGCATCAAAATCCATCCAGTGGTTTTCGAGTTTACCCGTAACATCCAAGAATCGGGGACTTGGTTTTATACTAAGTCGAGATGAATAGCCGACCCGTAACACACTTTCCCCAATAAGTTAAAAATGAGATACTTAAGGAGAAAGGCTGTAATGTTTTTATTTCAACCAAATGATTATAGAACACTATTTACATTTCAGTTAGAATTCCGAGTTCTACGTTTCCTAACTTAAGAAGGCAATCACTGAAAATTTGATCATAATAACATTCACCGGTTATTCGATATTTATGAAATTATACGATTTGAGTACCGTACTCATTCCTTTGATTTACTATTTCTGAAATCCGTGCAAAAAGGTAAAGGAAGGACCTCAGAATGTTAAAATGACATGTAACAGGCATAACACTGGCCAAAATGTGAAGTGGACAGCAATTATAGTGCTTATTTTCCTCCAGCAACAGTATCTGAAAATCGCATACTTCGTACATTTTTTAAACGTCATTTTTAATGAAATTATAGATATTTATGAAATTACAGTGCATTTCGTCACTGCTAATGCCTATTCTCTTTCATTTGAATGCTCATTTGTCACGATCGGTCGCTTGTGAGCGCCGCAGGAGGGATGTATACTACTGAACTAATATATGACTAGCGGACCCGTGCGAGAAATCTCGCATGTTCATAAACCACACTTTCCCCAATAGGTTTATAATGAGAGACTTAAGGAGAAAGGTTATGTTTTCATTTCAACCAAATGATTATAGAACACTTTTTACATTTCAGGATAAAGGAAAGACATCAGAATATTAATATGACATGAAACAGGCGTCACAGCGGCCCGTGAACAGCAATTATGGAGCGTATTTTCCTACATCAACGGTGTTTGCAAATCGCACACTTCGTACAATTTTTTAAAGTCATTTTTTAAAGAAACTGTAGATATTTATGAAATTATAGTGCAATGAGTCACTGCTAATGTGTATTCTATTTCATTTGAATGCTCATTTGTCACGATCGGTCGCTTGTGAGCGCCGCAGGAGGGATGCATACTACTGAAATAATATATATGATGATGATGATGATATGATACGGATACTGGCGTTTAGCTATGCACTTGACCTTCAGAGAGCAGATGTAGGAGAAGAGTGTAGAGCGGTGCGGGGAATGTGCCGAATACCGTACTTGACGCGTGTGACAGTAGGTTCTCACAATCAGTGTGGGAAATGTTTTACGCTGCAGTAGTATACCAGGGGAGTGGGATGGGAAGTGCATGGCTAACTATCGGTAACTGGCTTGGTTGAAAAACATCAAGATAAAAACGCATCATGCTGAACCAAAGACTTGGAGAAGTTTGGGGGAGTTTGGTTTGAAATTTTATTTTCCAACCAGTTTTTAGAGTCTTTTTGTGTGCCTCAACTGACAACACTGCTTACAGCATGGCGTTTGTTTTTGTTGTTCTTGAAAGCTTAGTGTTAATTAGTTTAAATCTTTTAAATGTTTAGCTGTATTAAACGAGAGTGTTTGTGATAACTTGGGAATGATCCATTTGTGTATGTGGCTTAGAATGATCATCGCACTGGTTTAACTAATCCTTATTGTTACATTCGTAAACGTAATGTCGAAAATAGTAAAATTACTTCAGACCTTACGAAATAATTGGAAGAAATCTGTATTTTTTACTGCAGCACTAACATACGGTGTCAATTATGGGATAAATAAATATCAGTACGTACCCATACATTTTTTAAAGATGTTTGTGTTACTTGAATCCACCATTTACTTAACCTCACTTTTCTGTTAAAGGACGGAACAACTTATGGTTGCCTACTGCCAAGAAGCTGTCAAGTTTGGCCATGCACCTGCAGGACCCAGACTTCGACATGTTGTTGTAATCCTGAATCCAGCAGCCAACAGGAGGTAAAGTAACTGAGTTAGTAAAAGTCTTGCCTTTAAAAATATAGACCGGTAATTATTGGAATAAATGCAGAATTCGGAATCACCAGTATTTCGTGCCCGGCATCACGGACAATAACCCCACCGTGCCGAGCAGGGATAAGTAGACAACTCAATAATTTGATTTTTGTTCTTCCATTTTATAAAGCAACTCCTGCAATGTGTAGGCCTAAATAATTTCTTTTTACCGAGTATGCAGGCTAGTTTCTTGGTGCAGGAATCGTGCATTTCTGAATTGTATAACTCTGGAAGTTATTGAAGGACCTCACTTTGGTTTCTAACCCCTTTGCTAGTTTCTCTCGCATTGTCGGGAGACCAATGAGCTTATCACGATGGACAGATTAGTGCCCATCGAACCTAACCTTTGTAAACCAGTAGTTGTAGTTTTCACATTTATCTTATAGGTGTATTTTCCAGAGTTGGAATCTGACAGTTTGGCGGAGAACCGTTGAACTAAAGGCAGCGTTGGCACGCATGCTACTAGCGACCACGTGCGTACTTTCACTCTCCTGGTATTTTCATCATGTTCATAATATCATTAGCACCGTTATTACATTTATTACATTTTTACTTAGATGGATTTCAAAAATCTTAAACAAAGCAATGCTTAAAACTGTTCGGTGCACACTGTAAAATAAAATAAATGCCCGTCAAATTGAGGAGAGGCCTAAAATATTGTAATGAATAGCAATAGCAATATTACGAATAGCCTACTATCATAAAGCAAAAATGTTCAAAGTGAAACGACAGAACGTGATTGTTTCCGTGTTATTTAGCAATTATATCTCCTGTAGAATAAGTTTCAAGGCTCAAGAAACACATAAATGTATTACAAAATATAAGTTCATTGTATAGGCTATTAATTCGCCCTTTAGAAGACAAGCTAATCACTGGGAAAATGCTCTATTCCATCCATATCATCATCATCCTGGTCCTCTCCGTCACTGGTGGATGAGGAATCGCCGAGGGAAATTATGAGGTCGTCCACAGCTGTGTCAATAACACCTTCACGTTCCCGCGCTTCGCTTAACACTCTTTCCACATGCGACACCAACTTTGCCCAGTTTTCAGCTGTCAACACCCGCATCCTAATCGCAACCTATTCTGCCACGACCTGTACCAGGGCAAAAGTTGTCCAATCCCTCGCGTCACCACTCGCAAACAAAAAGAAATCTACCGGTAACCTTAATCTAATCCACACGAACCTAACCTTAAACTTACACTAACACCATATAAATAAATAACGGACACTAATGAATTATAAGTATAAATAAGTATAAATCCTACACGAGAAAGTAATTTACTAATTAATTCAATAAAATTATAACTCAGCAAGGTCAGTGTGCACTCTGGAGGCAACCAAACAAACGACTGGTCAAGCGACAAGCACGTGGCCAAATAGCGTCATTCAAATTGGCAGCGCTGTATGGTTTCCATGGCAACAAGCCTTGCGTGCGATCTAGTCGTCAACTGTTTTTGCCCAGTGGCGCCAAACTGTCAGATTCCAACTCTGGATAATACAACTGTAATGCTGAAGCCTGCCAATTTAAGGTAATACCAACATACCAACCCTGAAAAGTGACGGCTAACGGGGCTCTGGTGAAGCTACGATAGGCCCAGCAAGCCAGTAGTGGATAAGACTTTTGCTTTCAAGAAGGGAACAGGCCTCGGACAGGACGGATACAATGGATGACGACCTTGCTGTGTTCATGGACTAAGATTTGGAACTTTAAACATAAGAACGCTGACGGGGAAGGTGAAGCAAGGAGATAGTGGATATGATGGAAAGAAGGAAGTTGGATTTATTGGGATTGGCAGAAACAAAGTGGAAAGGGGAAGGAAGGAGAGAACTGAGAAAAGGCTATAGACTGTACTGGAGTGGGAATGAAGAGGGAAAGTAGCACTGAGGGGAGAGACCGTAGACATAGTGCTGGTAATGAACCTGAGAGGGACTAAGGAGAAATCTAGACTTAGATGGTATGGACATTTAAAACGAATGGAGGAGAGGAGAATACCCAGGAGGATACACGAGACGAAGTGGGAAGGAAAGAGACCGAGAGACAGGTGGCTGAAGGGGGTGGAAGAAAGCGTGAAGAAGAGAGGAGAAGACTGGACAAGGGTGGAGGCTGAGAGATGGTGGGAAGACAGAAGACGTTGGAGAGGCTTGTGTTCCAAACAGACCCGGCCAGTGGCTGGAAACTGTGCAAGATGATGATGATGATGATGACTACCATGGAAGAAGCAAAAGCAGGTATTAGCTATTCAAGCTTAGGAGCTCCATGGTTGTGGCAAACTTGTTTTTGTAATTGTCAACCTAACATCTGAGCTGCTTTGTAAATTGATAGCCTCACCACTGCCTGGTTGAGAATGGTGAATCCAGATTCTGCAGTGTAACATATATTTTTTTTATAACACCATGGAAGGATAACAGATGATTGATGATCAAATTATGTTAAGTATTGCAGAAAGAGAAATTAATCTTAATATTTCCTGTATGTTTGCCTTTTCACGAAGAGAGTAGTATCCAGAGGTAACCCCCTACTCCCATATAGCCTAAATATTTCTTTATCTAGAAACAGAAATTCTGAAGTGTTTATATTATTTTTTGACAGTCATATGTGATAAAAAGAAGTACTAGGACATGCCTTTTACTTTGTAGAAAAGCAAAGAAGAATTTTGAGAAGTTCTGTGCTCCACTGCTGCATCTAGCTGGTATTTCTGTGGATATTATACAGACTGAATCTGAAGGGCAAGCTCGTACTCTAACGGAGAAGTTGGAAGACAAGGTGGATGGTGTTATCGTAGCGGGTGGTGATGGCACACTCTCGGAGGTATGTTGTATTCTTTGTCTCTCTGTAGTTTGGAAACCTGTCCTTGATAATAATTATGTTCCAATAATGGCAGGTAGCATAATGGTAATTGTGCAGCATGGACAGACTTTGAAAGTTAAAATCTATTCTGAAAATCCCTGTTCTAAGTTACTATGAGAAACTTATTTCCCATTGGAACATAGGGCATCCACGAAGCTGCGCCATCTCACTCTGTTGGCCGACATCCTCTTCACCTATTTCCTTGTGTTTCAGGCTAAAGGTCGTCAACGTTTGATCAGTCCGGCTATTCTCCGTGAATGTTTCTTTAATAATATTAATTTAGGATGTGCGGGTTATTAGCCCACATCACCCGATCTTAGTGGTGGGATTGCCACCTAAGCCACTAAGCCGACTAATTTTCTGTCAGGGTTCTTTCCTTTAGCCTTTGTAGGACCCCTACTAACTACAAGGCAGCAGCTGTCGACTGGTGATACTTCCGCCTTTTCCGCCGTTGGGGTGTTATATCACTTACCCTCATCCGCCTTCCAAGCCGTTCTCCACTCGGTCTCTTCACCAGAGCCCCATTAGCCTTCCCTTTTCAGGGTTCCTGTAGGGCCTTCACAACTACCGTAGCGCTCGTGGGGACACGGGTCCCCACTGTACTTCACCCCTACAGGCAATCCCCTACTTCATGCCGTTGCCCATCTCCCACGACGTGGACGAGGGGTTGGTCATCTGGGAGACTACTATGAGGAAGATTGAACATAATTATTTGCAGTGAAAGTGCGAGATGCAGTCAGGCACTCTAAATAGCAGGTTTTCTTTTATAGGAAAAATTAGCAAATATATAGTACATTGCAACAAAACTATTCACCCTTTAGCAAGTATCTTGGATAAGATCGTTCACGTATCAAGTAACTATTAGGGCCTATATACTTCCCAAATCGACCTCAGATGCTATGTGCACTAAGGCAAAAGGCCATTGGGCCAGATTATCTGTGGACTTGGTAGACAAGTGGATTCGAATGACACTGTTGCCTGAAAAGGGTATTAAAGCTTGACATAGGCTACTTTTGGATTTTACACTTTTACGTGGTAGATTACTGAAAATATAATAGCTTGCCACGGTGGGTGAGTGGTTATCATGTCGGATTACTTACCTCAAGCTTGCAGGTTCGCTCCTGGCCACGGTAAGTAAATTTTGAAAGGCGGAAAAAATCACGACACGCATGTCATACGATGTTGGCATGTTGAAGAACCCATTTGAATTCAGTAGGCCGTGTTCATAATGGCAAAATAAATCTCGGGATTTTCCGCCAACACAAAGTTCCTCATTTCCCTACTAGAAAGCGCTATAGTGTCAAGGAGCTTAGGTATCTAACCTCCTTGACTTTCATAGTGCTTAAAGGAACAAAAAAAAGTTACGAGCCTTACAGTAGTCGCATATGATGTGTAGTGTTTTACAGATATTGTAGTTTATAATACGGAACTCATTTTATTAGATGATTTGTAGCTTCCACCAGCACCAGCCTAAATAAAGAATACGATATGGATCAACTAGATTAATAGACGCGACACCGCTCATAACCTTAAATTCCTTATAAACAGGACCTTTTGATTCACAGACCAACACGTAATTTCATATGTATTCTGTTTTAAAATTAGTCATATTGATATGATAAATATCGTTTAAAATGATAATCTGATAGCAAAAATATCTACCCCGTCCAGGATTCGAACCCGAGATCTCTAGATTCACAGTGATAAGCGCTAACCCCATGGCTATTTCGACTACGCAAATATTGTCCACAAGATGGTGACTTGTTTCCACGTTCCAATAATAGGCTACTGCATTACGGAATTAAGTTTCATTTATAATTTGCTTGTTTCGATAATGGTCCTGCGTGAAATTGAGTTTAAAATGCCTTATGAATAGGCCCTCTTGTGAGTAAAGAGAATGTATTCTGCAATAGTTCATGAAGGCTTGCTCAATTCTTGTATAACCACAACGATTATATTATATTGATGACTGCATTACCGTTATGTGGGTTAATATTTGAATAGCCATTGTGCAGAAACATAATACCGGCAATGCCGACTACTTACAATGTTTGATATTAAGGCATTTTACCATTTAAATACTGATACGAAGACTTCGAACATGTACCGTGTGCTTTGTTTCAATCACTTGACACCAGAGTTCGCATGAGTGTTTACCGTTCAGTTTGTCATATACATTCCACATGGCCAAGAGTACGTCATGGTATCAATTTCCGACACCGCGCGCTCATTGTTTCTCTTACCACTGCCAGCTGGATCTTACCACTGCGAGCTGGATCGATCGATCGAGTTGGCATTGCGTCTTACACTTCCGTTCGATCCACCGCTGCCATCTGGTGCCACCTCAATTGTTCTGATCCACTTCCGTCCCATTTTTCAAAATCACTCCCACAAAAATATCCAGCAACCGAGTGGAAAGATGTTACACATCAAAAAATTGACATGAGAGCTGCCCTCTGGGTGTCAAATAAGAAAGCTTGCACCCAGCACCCGAGGCCATACGATATTATTATTATTATTGAAAACATATGATTCATGATTCACATACCTTTCTGGGAGTCATTCGAAATTGAAATTACTGTCAATTGCCACTACTGAACTGGAAATATTTGTTTTATTACGTAAATAAATGTTTTTATACCTTTTTCAAACGACGGCAGCCATGTTTGATATGCACACATTGACGTCATATCACGTCCTATCACTGTTGCCAACATGTCCGATACAAAATATACCAGAACTAAAATGGGTGTCTGGACTAAAAGATTGGTCGCTACTTGGTTCGACAACTGTCTGGACGAAATCATTAGTTCCTACTTAGTTAGACGACTGTCTGGACAAAACCATTGGTCTGGACGAAATCACCGGTTCCTACTTAGACGACTGTCTGGACGAAACCATTAGTCTGGACAAAATCATTGGTTACTACTTGGTTAGACTACTGTTAGGACGAAATCATTGGTCACTACTTGTTTAGACGACTGTCTGGACGAAAATTACTGATTGTACTACAAGCAAGGGGGTCTGGGACGTAAGCCCCAGGTTAGGTTTGTTGTGTATGTAGAACAGTATTCACCATTGTAATGAAATTTGGCGCACTTTCACATTAACTTGACGGCGCTCTTTCGTTTCACGATACTGGATACGAAATAGTACCGAATGCGTGGGGCTGGCAATACTGTGGGCTACATGTTGCTAAAAATGGCTGAGGCAGCTGGAATTTCATCTATTTAACTCGTGATTATATTTGGGACGGCGGGTGGGTTATAGACAGCGGAGGAGTAAACATCTATTACGATATCATCTCCAGATTTTTTTCCAGATTATTAATGTAGGTATTTAGGCTAATTTCAGTACTTTAAGAATTTTTTCTCCATTAAGTACCATAGCTGTTGTCAAGTTGTAGCGGGAGGCATCTCATTCAGAATTAATCTCCAATTTTTCCCAACATTAATGATGAAGAACAGCTACTGTCCGTCCACCAGCTCATGGTCTTAGGGGGCTGAAGGGAAGAGAAGAGACATTCCAGCTGCGTTGATTGAGTGGATGTGCCGCTGCAGGTATTGCCAACTCAGCACCGATGTTATTCACGCTATGGTCACTCACTGCTACTTTCGTTTTGTTCCAATTGTGAAATCGTAAGGGTCAGTAGTAGGTTGGCACTATTGTCATTCGCGCAGAGGCCAGCTGTCTCCAGCTGACTCATTGCATTCCTGCCACGGACCTTAAGCTGGTGGACGGACAGTAGATCATCTTTCTCAACATTAGTCAGATAACAACTCGATAAACATTCAACATGTATTGAAGAACAGTGATACATTTTCACTTCATGTTGACGGGATATTCCCTCTAGTACATATTATTGTACAGTGTCTTAATATTTGCTTGGCTAGGACATTAGCGCTCCGCCAGTGACAGCTCAGTTGACTGCTGCCGCGCGCGCGTATGTTTGGCAGAATACGGTGCTTAAAATCAGTATCATGCATTTTTACTCACTATGTTTATAGTAGATGGTTAAAATGTTCCCCATCTGCTGCCAAACAAAATCAGCATCTTCTTATGAAGTTTCTGGTTAATCCGGTTCATTTAGCTTCAGTAAGGAAATAACGACCTTAACGTATATTTTTATTGTTTACTGAACCTGTACGTTTGAATCTCAAATTAGCCAGTTGTTTTATTGTCCGATTTATAGGAATAGGTCTCCCTGGAAATTTCACTCGAAACTTTTTTCTTATTTTAGCGCACGATTTTCTGCACTTTATGTATGTATTGTGCAGATATACACGTTCAAGTAAGGAATTAAATATATTAAAAGAAAGAGAGACTCCACCTGATCAATACTTTTTATAATTAAAACACAATGGGTTATATTATACCCATATGGTACATGTTTCGGGGTTTACAGTATATTAACCCCTTCATTAGCCATACATCGAGAAAAACACTTGTCATTATCATTAAAAATATCCTAAAAAATATGAATCTAACGTGAAATGAATAAATGAAATGGATGAAAGCGACAGCGAAAACAAATGAGGAATGATGTGGTACAACAGACATATCCAAAAACGGGGGAACATAGAACTAGTACAAATACATCAGATAAAAAAACACATTAAAATAACACATTAAAATTTGATCACTGGAAGTTCATGTTGGTAAATGTGATTAGCCATGTTCACATTGGGTCCTTATGGCCCTGAAAATATTAGATACGGTCCAATGTTTTTTATATAAAAACACTCCACTAAGTTTAAAATGGTCTGTTGACAACTGCTGGTATCATTGAGGGTCTAGATGTTTGTAATCTCCTGCTAGAGGTGCAACAGCTGATTATTGAGTAAATCAAATACTTCACCAAAAATCCGAAAGAAGAAAAGGCCAAGCTAGAAATGTGTCTCTTGAATATGGGGCTTTAGGGGGCCCATTAGAAAATAGCATTGGTGCTTCCGAGTTGGCGATCCAAACAAGGGGGTTCTCTCTCAGGTGACAAGTCGTTGTGAGAGTAACTAAGAAATAAAACAAAAATGAGAAAGTTAAAGAAAATTTATATGTTAAAAATATTGAAATGAAAATCGAGCAATGAGAACGTGTTAAGCACAAGGGAAAGAAAACCTAAGAAAAGTGCCGCATCAATTTTACTTTACTGTACGGTATAGTGTTTCTTAGGTTTTCTTTCCCTTGTGCTTAACACGTTCTCATTGCTCGATTTTCATTTCAATATTTTTAACATATAAATTTTCTTTAACTTTTTCATTTTTGTTTTATTTCTTAGTTACTCTCACAACGACTTGTCACCTGAGAGAGAACCCCCTTGTTTGGATCGCCAACTCGGAAGCACCAATGCTATTTTCTAATGGGCCCCCTAAAGCCCCATATTCAAGAGATACATTTCTAGCTTGGCCTGTTCTTCTTTCGGATTTTTGGTGAAGTATTTGATTTACTCAATAATCAGCTGTTGCACCTCTAGCAGGAGATTACAGACATCTAGACCCTCAATGATACCAGCAGTTGTCCACAGACCATTTTAAACTTAGTGGAGTGTTTTTATATAAAAAACATTGGACCGTATCTAGTATTTTCAGGGCCATAAGGACCCAATGTGAACATGGCTAATCACATTTACCAACATGAACTTCCAGTGATCAAATTTTAATGTGTTATTTTTAATGTGTTTTTTATCTTATGTGTTTGTACTAGTTCTATGTTCCCCCGTTTTTGGTTATGTCTGTTGCACCACATCATTCCTTATTTGTTTTCGCTGTCGCTTTCATCCATTTCATTTATTCATTTCATGTTAGATTCATATTTTTTAGGATATTTTTAATGATAATGACAAGTGTATTTCTCGATGTATGGCTGATGAAGGGGTTAATATACTGTTAACCCCGAAACATGTACCATATGGGTATAATGTAACCCATTGTGTTTTAATTATAAAAAGTATTGATCAGGCGGAGTCTCTCTTCCTTTTAATATATTTAACTAACAATCAATACGGAACCATGACTGAACCAAATAGTATCAAGTAAGGAATATTTCACATAAGGCATTACAGCACTATACACAATCACAATAAAACAACTGGCTAAGAGAATCAAACATACAGGTTCAGTAAACGATAAAAATGGACGTAAAGGTCGTTATTTCCTTATTCTAGCTAAATTAACCAGAATAACCGGAAACTTCATAAATAGATGCCCATTATGTTTGTCAGCAGATGGGGAACATTTTCAGCATCTTCTGTAAGAATGGTGAGTAAAAATGCATTATACTGATTGTAAGCACCAACTCTGCCGTACATACGCACACGCGGCAGCCAGCAACTGAGGCGTCACTGGCGGAGCGTGTGAGCGAGAAAGTCCTAGCCAAGCAAATATAAAGACCCTGTATAAATGCCTCCAAGAGTAAAGAAACTTGAGATCATAAAGCCATAAATCTGACCCAAACCTAACTGACACATGCCAAATATTAGTGACAGGATAGGACAAAGGTTATGAAAGAGAACCATAGGGCATGTTGGTACTTATCACAGTATATATACCACAATACGTACATGTCTAGGGGAAATATTCATTTTAGTCGACTACATCTTGGATGACTTGAGGACGTTGATGTTTGTTGATGGTGTGACTTGAATTGCCACAATATTGGTCAGCTGTATGAGGTTTTAAACAGAGCGTTGTTACAGGCCGATGTAGTCACTTCTGTGCGAGGTGTGGTGGTGAGATACAAATGCTCATAAATTACTTTTATTTGTTCAATTGAACTGAAAAGTTGCACTGCACTCCACTAAAGCCATTGGTCACTTACTTGGTTAGAGAACTGTCTGGATGAAACCATTGGCCGCTACTAGGTTAGTACACAAACTGGATGAAAATTACTGCTTGTAATACAAGCAAGGGGGTATGTTTGTATGTAAAGCCTTATTAACACATAGAATTTAATATGCATGCAACGTTTATAGCTTTAGTGTCGTCCATGATGTCATGGATGCCGTTATTTTGTGTCCGGGGGAATTTTGCACTGTAGTGTAACGCACTGCTATCTATACTACTCCCTCTCATACACCAGTCACTGAGGATGGCTTGTGTCAGTTAGAAGGTTCTCTGCTCGTGAAGTCAAGTATAATGTATAATGATTATGCCATCTAATTGACATTCGGTTATGTTATTGCAGCTGGTATTACTACAGTCACCATAAAAAGTAAATATCCGTGTATAGCTTAGATAGACAATTACAAATATGGGAATGTAAATAAATAAATAGGCTATTTAATTAAATATGAAACATTGAAGCACAAAGTATCTACATCCTAATCATCATCATCATCATCATTATTATTAGGCCCTAATATTATTATTATTATTGTAATTTTCTAATGGATATTGAAAATCTCAATTAACAAGATACGGACTTTACACTCAAGTACGGTACTGTGTTAAAAATAATCGGACTATGTGGAATGTATCCAGCAACACTGTTTTCTGCATTCTGCCAATCAGTTGATTCATTTTCAGTTCCTCCAGACCCATTGTATACTTAATGAATCTCACGTGTGGCTCTGTTATTTGGCTACATCTATACAGGAAAGTATGGCACAAAATGCAGGACGCATTCCTCACACGTAGACAAAGAAATTATGTTTTATGAACATGGGTCCGGAAACGCTTTGTTTCCATGTTACTCCTCATTGTCTCCAACTCGTTAAGCATGGGAAACACACAAGAACAGAACGTTTGAATCATGGGGAACATGCACTCTTGGTTATGTCTGGTTACGTTGCCATTATCGTAGGTGCACCGCCGGTTTTTGTTTTACATGGCCCTGTTGCCATGCGACTTAGCAGATGTACCTTTAGCTGTGCGACAAAACATGTACTTCATGCACGATGGAGCACCTCCTCATTTTAGTGTTAATGTCCGTCGGCTTCTAAATAATAGATTTTGTGACAGATGGATAGGTAGAGGTGGACCAATTGCCTGGCCTCCACGCTCTCCAGACCTACACCCACTGGACTTTTATTTGTGGGGACATTTGAAAGCTCTCGTGTATCGAACCCCTGTACCAGATGTTCAGAGCCTGCGTGCCCGTATTATGGAAGACTGCGAAACCATACGCATTACTCCAGGGATACATCAGCGCATCCGAGATTCACTACGACGGCGGGTTGATGCATGCATCAATGCGCACGGAGGGCATATTGAACATTTTCTGTGACAAAGAGCTGCATGTGGTATGCAGGTATGTTCTGTTATGTGTTTTGCATGATTTATGCGTTGGAGACAATGGGGTATAACATGGAAACGAAGCGTTTCCGGACCCATGTTCATATAACAAAATTTCTTCGTCTGCGTGTGAGGAATGCGTCCAGCATTTTGTGCTGTACCTTTTTGTTACACCCTGTATGTCAAAAGACTACTACTCCTGTTCACCTGAGGTAAGATGATTATCATCATCACGGCTTGGCTTGGTTACATTTTTAATCGCATATAATTCATGTGTATGCTCCCTTCTCCTTCAACAGTTATCCACGTTGGTGCCTCGGCACACTACAGTGTCATCATCATCATCATCATCATAAACCATCTCCAGTTGTCCGGGTGTGGTGTATGAGCCCCTTCCATCTTGTCCTATCCTCATACCACTTCTCCTCCATCATTTGCTCCAGTCTAGACATTTCTTCATCACATCCTTTTCATCTAAATCTATCCATTTTTTCCTTGGTCTTCCCACAGACCTTCTTCCTTCCACCTCACTTTTGAACATCCTTCTTGCCTTCTTCACAGACATCCTTTTCATTTGGCCAAACCACTTAATCTTGATTCCTGGATCTTCTTGAGAAGGGTTATGTATAGTGTACAGTTGATTATGATGAATGGAAAAATATGTACTCTGTTCAATTTTATAATGCATATATTTATTTATTCTTTACTTATTTGTTTACTTACTTTCTACTTTCATTTTTTTTTTTTTTGGATACTGGCATTTAAGCAATTGTTACTTCGTGTTATGATCTGTAGAAAGAAAAATGTATGTTTACCATTCCAGACTGTTACTGGATTGTTGCGTATGGCAGAGCTTGGGGGTAGTAGACGTATTCCAGTTGGCGTACTTCCACTTGGACGGGTGAACACTGTTGCGAGTTCATTATTCGGCAACAGTGAAAGAAATGATGTAAAGATGATGGCTGAAGCTGCAATGGCTGTTGTTAAAGAACTTACCAAGCCAGTGGATGTGATGAAAATAGAAGTCCTGGAGGTAGGTTGTATCTGCTGTTATCTGTTATCACCTTGTAGTTGCATTAACTTGTGACAATGTAAAGGACAGATCTGTGTAAATGTTAATATTCCTGCCTTTTTAAAACTATCGACATCCCTTAACCCTCAGACACTCGCGCTAGTAATAGATACTGTGTTACTCACGCGGGCTACAGATGTAGCCCAAAGAGTTATTCGATCTGATGGACTTGCGCACATTATTTTTGGTGTTCAGTTTTATCATCATCTTCATTTCCCCTTTTCCAGTTGACACTGGGTGGGGGCAAATATGGTTCCTCTCCACTTTGTTCTGTCGTTCCACCATTTCTCTTCCGACACAGTGTTCCAATCCAGGTTCCGTTTTCTAATACTATTCTCCACTGAGTCCATCCAACACATTCTGGGTCTTCCTCATCCTCTCTTCCCTGTCATCCGTCGTTCCAGGGCTCGTCTTGGTAGCCTTACTTCATTCATCCGTTTAACATGTCCAAACCATCTCAATCTGTTTTGCTCCAGTTTGTCATTTAGTTTCTATACTCCCAGTTCTTTCCGTATATCTTCATTTCTCACTCTGTCCCTCCTCGTTTTCTGGATCATACTTCTCAGGAATCTCATCTCAGCTGCTTGTACTCTGCTCTCATCTCTCTTAGTCATTGTCCAAGTTTCTGCTGCATATGTCATTATAGGAACATAATATGCTTTGTACATAACTTCATTAGCCTTAATTGGTATATCCTTGTTCCATACTAATCCCCGTACCTGTTGGTAGAGAGCACTCCCGGGTTGTGTTCAGTTTAAACAGTAGTATATAGAAGTTTTCTCAGCTAAATCTGAGAATTTTATGTAGGCTTTTATTTTCATATGGAGAGGAAATTCAATTTTACCATACATCTTCAGTAAAACTCCAACAGAAATAAAACTAATGGAACTAGAACTGTTAAATTATTTTTTTATTTAAACCTAACTACTTAGATTAGTGCGTATTTGGATTGGAATTAAACTAAAATAATACTAAGTTAGATAATTTCCTTAGATAATCAGCACTTATACGAACAATTTCAGTATTTTCATTTATCTTCTCGAATTTTTGAATGTTATTTTTGCCCTTTTGGCTACAATCTATAGCCCAGGAAGTCCATAAGCATGGTCACACAAATTTGTCACCCAAGCCTTCAGTGCAAAGTACACAATGATCTGGAAAGATTCTTATTGCACTTTGTGCATCTGTTCCTTGTTGATTTATCCCTTCCTCGTCCACACAAGAAGCAACAGCCTATTTTATTTCCACTACACTCAACCTATCACTACTTTCATCTAAACACTGACTGATTTGAAAGTCATCTACTTGGCCGCCTCCTGTGAGGCAACGTTTCCTTTGTACGCTCAATTCTGAAACAGCAGTGCTCGCGCGGGCCCAGACGAGTACTAATGCATCTGGTGTCAGTTTGGTGCAATTAGTTCAGTCGGAAACACACCCGTATGTTAAATACAGCATCAAAAGGCAGCTACAGAGATTCTCAATATTCCTAGCAAAAAATTTACTCTGCGCTACAACAAAATAAATCACTAGGCTACATCTGTAGCCCGCGCGAGTATCCGAGGGTTAAACCCAAAAGATTACAATATGAATTCTGAGCTGTGAAAGTCTACAACAAATTATTAATGTAATTCCCTTTCTTCACCAGACTGAAGAGGACAAACCAGGAAAGCCTGTTTTTAGTTTAGGTAACATAAAGTGGGGAGCGTATCGAGATGCTCACGCACGGCAAGACAAGTACTGGTACTGGGATGGGCTGCGTGCCTACATGTCGTACGTGTTCACAGGACTGAAAGGAGAGGAGAGTGGGGTATGCTGGCAGTGCCAAGCTGAACTGGCTTATTCCACACCTTGTGGTGGCTGTTCTAAATGCTATAAAACTCTACAGGAGATGCTACCCAAGGAAAACAAGTCCACTCGGTGGTGGCAGGCTTTTGTTAAAAGGCCAAGGCAGACTGGTAAGTATTTAAACATATATTCAGTGCTTTTTTTTTTTTTTTTTTTCAGGGAGAACGTGGGAGTATGCGTACCCCTTAAATATTTAAAAACTGTTTAAGAAAACAATATTGGTACATTTGTATCTAGTTCGGAAAATATAACTTCTGACTTGAAAGTTCATCGATCAGTTGGCGTCAACGCGCTGTTCACAACAGCTGGAGGAGATTTCAAGTAATTTTCGATTTAAATCTGTCGAATCAGTTTCTTTTGGTCGGCAACTCGGGACACAGGCTAGTGTTGGGAGGCGTGTGGTTAGACATCTGGCGACCGACACGAAAAGCAAGCAGAGGAAGCATGAAAATGGCAGTTATCAGCCTCTTTTACCAGTGTGGAATTTACTGTAAGCAGGACAGCAAAATGAGACACTACCCCAGTGCTTATATTTATTTCACTTAATTTTAAAATGTAAAATGATTAGAAATACTGAGTGCATTTATCATGACGTGTTGACCACAAATAAATTAACCCAATGCAACCTTTCATTTAACATGCGAGTCCGAGAAGTAATAACTAGACTCTGCAAATTGCCGAAAATTGCAAGATCGTGATGTTTTGTCGACCACAACTGAGGGTTCCCCTTAAGTTGTTTTTAGAAGATAAAGCACTGCATATAATTAACCACTAGCTTGTATACTCATCATTGAAGTAGTCATATTGGCCTCATCTCACCCAGGTATGTTTGATGGCTCACCATAAAAGATATCATCCAAACATAGGAGAAGAGAGCAGCAACTTGACAAGGAAAAAACATTGTAGGAACACACAAGAATGTCAAATCCTCTTTTATCTGAATTCTATTACAAGTCATTTTTGATCTGTATTAATTTATTTACAACACACAATGTGCAAGATTATTTCACAGTCATTCTGTGCAGAACCTTGTTAAAGGAATTGTCCTTCCTGTACAACTTCGTACATGATTACGATTGATGCATATTGATTTATTAATGTTGAGAAATCTATGTTCCACTTATCAAATTTAGTTCTCCTCTTTACTAGTAGGACATGTTTCAGTTCATAAAAACCTTCTTCATAATCTCTTACACTTTAACATGAAAAAATATAGACATATGAAAGTTATAGATCAGTCAAACGACCCTTCGTTGTCAAGAATAGAATTATGCAACAAGCTCCCATAAGTCCAACCCCTCGTCTACGTCGTGGGAGACGGGCAACGGCACAAAGTAGGGGATTGCCTGTAGGGGCGAAGTACAGTGGGGACTTCGTGTGCCCCGGGACCGTTACGGTAGCTGTGAATGTCCTACAGGAACCCTGAAAAGTGACGGCTAACGGGGCTCTGGTGAAGCTACGATAGGCCCAGCAAGCCAGTAGTGGATGAAACCAAATGCTTTCAAAAATGGAACGACCCTCGGACAGGATGGATTTAATAGACGACGACACGGCTGTACACACAGACTAAGATTTGGAACTTTAAACCTAAGAACGCTGACGGGGAAGGTGGAGGAGATAGTGGATATGATGGAAAGAAGGAAGTTGGATTTATTGGGATTGGCAGAAACAAAGTGGAAAGGGGAAGGTAGGAGAGAACTGAGAAAAGGCTATAGACTGTACTGGAGTGGGAACGAAGAGGGAAAGAGGAATGGAGTGGGAGTATTAGTACGAGATGGTTTAAAAGAAGAAGTGAGGAGAATAAGTGATAGAATGATGAAAGTAAAAGTGGCACTGAGGGGAGAGACCGTAGAAATAGTGCAAGTGTATGCTCCACAGGAAGGCTGCGCCTCTGAAGAGAAGGAGGAGTTTGAAGAGGAATTGCAGAAGCAGCTGGTAGGAAGAAATATGATTGTAATGGGGGATCTCAATGCCCATGTAGGAAGTGAAAGACAAGGTTATGAGAGTGTTCTAGGACCAGAGGGTTGGGGCAGAAGAAATGAGGAAGGAAAGAGACTGTTGGACTTCTGCCAGTGGAACAGCCTGCTAGTTGGGAACTCCTGGTTTAAGAAAAGGGAGAGCCACACAATCACATGGTACAGTGATGACTTGACCAGGAAGTCGGTGGTCGACTATATACTGTATGAGAAAGAACTAAATAAGAACATCACGGACATCAAGGTTATACCATCGGAGAACCTGGATAGCGACCATCGATTGCTGGTAATGAACCTGAGAGGGAGTAAGGAGAAGAAAGGGACTGAGAACCAGGAAAGACGTATAAGGATATGGAAACTGAAAGAAGGGGATAGAAGGGTCGAGTACCTCAAAATGGTAAAGGAAGGAATTCCAACAGATGAAGAAAGAGAGGTGGAAGAGGAATGGGCTAGATTTAAGAAGAAACTAGTAGGTGCAGCAGAAGTGGTATGTGGGAGGACAAGTAGTAAGAAGAGGTGGAAGGAAACACCATGGTGGAATGAGAAGACAAAAGATATAGTAAGGGAAAAGAATAGAGCCTTTAGGAGGTGGTATCAAAATAGGACGTTAGAGACAAGGGAAGAGTACCAGGAAAGAAAGAAGGAGGCGAAGAGAGTAGTGGTTGAGGAGAGAAGAAAGTGGACAGAAGAGTGGAAAAAGATGATGGAGGATAGTGAAGGTACAAAAAAGGTCCTGTATGGGATGGTAAAAAATAAGGGGCGGAAGGATCCTACGGATTATGTTAGAATGGTGAACAAAAGGGGACTAGAGATAGAAAATAGGGAAGAACTGAATAAAATGTGGAAATAATATTTTGAAGAACTTCTGAACCCAAATGGAAAAGATGGTGAGAAGGAAGAAATCGGGGAAGAGGAAGATGAACTGCAAACAGAAAAGGACTTAACATGGAAAGAAGTGGAAGATGCAGTGAACAAGATGAAAGGAGGGAAGGCACTGGGTGTGGATGAGTTAAGTGTGGAGATGGTGAGAGCAGCGGGAGAGGTGGGGATACAGTGATTGTACCGAGTGATGAGGACAGCATGGAAGGAAAGGAAGACCCTAGAGGACTGGAAAAAAGGAATAATTGTCCCGATCTTCAAGAAAGGTAGTAGAACAGATTGCAGAAACTATCGGGGAATAACACTGATGAGTCATTGTGCAAAGATCTTCGAGAAAGTTTTGGAAAAGAGAATTAGGACAAGGATAGAAGGAGGGATAAGGGAAGAACAACATGGCTTCAGAGCAGGAAGATCCACAGTGGATTTGATTTTTGCTGTAAGGTAGTTACAAGAACAGCACTATGAGTATGGAACAGATCTACTGATGGCCTTCCTGGACATTGAGAAAGCATATGACAGTGTATGCAGAAACGAAGTATGGAAGTCCCTGGAGGATAGAGGAGTAGAGAAATGGACTATAAAGAGGATAAAGGAGATGTACAAGGGAAGCATGAGATCAGACTGGTTGGAACAGAGAAACGGCCTGAAACAAGGAAGTGCACTGTCACCGTTACTTTTCATTGTGGTGATGGATGACATAATGACCCGAGTGGCACAAGTAATTGGGGAAGGAAAGATGAAAGCAATGGTGTTTGCAGATGATTTGATGATTTGGGGAAACAAGGAGGAGGAGGTACAGGAACAGTTGGAAGTGTGGGAAGGAATAATACAAGGATATGGGATGAAATTTAGCATAAATAAGAGTGAGATGGTGATCACAACAAGGAAGAAGGAAAGAACCACAACGGGAATAACAATTGGTGGGGAACAGCTGAAGAAAGTGGAGAGTTTCAAGTATCTGGGAAGCCTGATACAAGATAATGGAAGAAACGATAGAGAAATAAATGAGCAGGGAAGGCAGGCAGAAGCATTTCGGAGGAGTGTGAGAAGCATGTTATGGAGCAAGAATGTCCCTCAGAACAGCAAAAAGATCATATATCGGACGTACTATGTCCCTATCCCGATGTGTGCCTCGGAGACCTGGGTTATGAAAGGAAGGGAGAAGAGCAAAATACAGGCCAGTGAGATGAGGTTCTTGAGAAGCAGTATTGGAGCTACAAAGATGGACAGAATAAGAAATGAGAGGACCAGAGAATTAATGAAGGAGGAACCATTACAGGATGGTATAGAGAAATCTAGACCCAAGTTACCCGGGTGACAGAATCGCAGTATGCCGATGACACCGCGTCTCCTGCCTCGACAGCTGCAGAGCTTCAACAATCCGTTAATCACTTTAGCACTGCGTGTGATCTCTTTGGTTTCACCATCAATGCAAAGAAAACAAAGGTGCTTGCACAACCTGCCCCAGGATTACCTCTTCCTGAGTTCAATATCTCCATCTTAGACTCAACACTGGAGCAGGTTGATCATTTTTCATATCTTGGTAGCATCTTGTCTAAACGGTGCACTTGCGAACAGGATGTTGACAAAAGAATTGGGGCTGCCCATGCAGCATTTTGCCGTTTAATGCACAGAGTCTTCATGAATAAAGACCTAAAGATGCATACCAAATTCGTGGTGTACAAAGCTGTAGTCATCTCAACACTACTGTATGGCTGTGAAACTTGGACACTCTATCGCCGTGATATCAAGAAACTTGAGCGTTTCCACCAACAAAAGATGAGATACATCTTGAATATCAAGTGGGAGGACTACGTGACCAACACTGCAGTTCTCGAGAGAGCGCATCTCAATAGCATTGAGACAACTATCATCGCTCATCTACTGAGATGGTTAGGCCATGTTCACTGTATGAGTGATACCAGGCTTCTACGTCAATTCCTTTATGGTGAACTTTGCTCCGGCACTAGACCTCATGGGGCCCCTTTGAAGCGTTTTAAAGACCAGTTAAAACACATCATGATGACGACTGGTATAGACATCCACTCATGGGAAACATCTGCTGCAGACCGTTTAATGTGGCGGAACACTACATCGACAGCTGTCAACTTCTTTGAGGAAGAACGTCGGGATGAGATCATAGTCGCAGGGACTGATGTCGGGAGAATATGGGGGGTGATAGAGGACCTCCCAGCCCCAGCGATCCAACAATGCCGACACAACGCCTGCTGTGTGTGCCCTAACATTGTCATGCAGAACGATGGGCAGTGTAACCATGTGGTGGTGCCGTTTCATTCTCAAAGCTCCTCGGAGATGGTCTTGCAGAAACGAACAATAGTATGCCACATTGACGGTTTGTCCTCGGGGGAACAGTATGGCAGCGCTTCCGTACCATTGAAGACGCTAAGCAGGCCGCTGAGCGCTCTCTTCGTACCATCAATCGATTGGGCAGTGCCAACGGGATCCAACGACTTCCGCATCGCTGGGAACACGTTGTACGCAACGGTGGGGACTACATCGAGGGCCCGTGAAACTTGGAACCATCTCAGTGAGTTATTGATCCAGTTATAACTAAGGTGCCAAAACTAAAAAACCAACCCATGTATGTTCATATTTCAGTTCGGAGTTCAATGACTGGATGGCCCTGTCCTAAGGGAACGACTTTCTCCTCAGATGTCTAAATGTGTTGCTCTATGCTTTATCTAAAAAAAAATATTATTAATGCCAGTCGATTCGGATAACAAACGTGCGGATGCAGATAAAAGTCGTGCAGATGCGAATAACAGTCATGCAGATGCGGGGCGGATGAAGATAAAAGTCGTGCGGACGCGGATAACGCTTTGTTTATCCGTGCAGGGTTCTAAGTATAGGATGACATGTTTCGCTCATCAAAGAAAAAGAAAAAAATTACTACACTGCTAAATGTGCCTAAATAAGAACAGATGCCAGAAAGTAGTCTAGTTCTGCAAATACAGAATATCCAGTTAATGGTATTGAATGTACTTCTTTGTACCATCAAGTATGGTGAAAGCAGAATATTAACATACAGTATTCATAATAAAATTAGCTGTTAAGATTCAAGTTTTTCTTAGCTGCATTAACTCCCCTTACCACTATTTTCCCTGTAATAGGAGGGAAAAAGAGGACTTATACCAACATTTTGGGAAAGCTGATGTGGTTAGGATCATCAGAGGAAGATGACTCCAGTGGGTGGAACACATCGTAAAAGCTGTGGAATCTATCCCTAACAGAGTGTTCAATGCTCAGCTGATTGGCGGCCGTCCAAGGACCAGATGGAAGGTTAGGGTGATGAGAGCGTTGCAGCACGTGGAACCAACATCAGTACAGAATGATGCAATGGATAGAGAAAAATGGAATGGCATTTGTAACAAATGCTTGAGATTGTGATCGGGACAATGCCTCCTGTGTGATTGATTAGGATAGTGTTATGTATTGTTGTATATTTGATGTATTTCTTTGTTTTCAGTCATGGGCCTTGATGGCCTGATATGTACAATAAAGGATGATAGAATTGTAGGGATCCATTAGCCTAGAGCTAGTACTGTTGTACCCCTCTCATTTCTTCCTACTAGAGATAAATATAACTGTATTCTGTATTCTTGTTTTTCCCACAGTTGGCAGTGAACTGAACATTATGAAAGTTGACTACAGCAAAGTGGTGAATGATAACTGTGGTGACATACATGAAGAAGAAATTTCTACTGTTGACTTGTCTTTGAACACGGCTAATGTTAATCCAAACTGTATAACAGAAGGTGCTCCACATATTGAAATTTGTATAGGTTTGTGTCTTATTTCATTTATTCATTTATTTAATCACAATAAAGCTTCTTTTGTAGGGACCTGAGGAGAAGAAATTTGTTTGTTAAAACTCATAGCTAGAGTTTGTGGTATGTTATAGCAGTTTGTAGTATAATGATTAAAAGAATGGATTATGTGTAATATTGCTTATAACAGGCAGTACTGGTATAAAAATAATATATATGACAAAAGTATTTTTGTCATATCATCAACTTCCAAAGGCAATGCCTCGTCTCCGCAACCATTTTCTCTGTCTTGAGCACCTCGCTTCATTTCATAGTAGGAACTATAATGAAGAGTTAGTGTGATGTCTTGATGGAAATATTTTCTCGGTCGCCCTCGGCATTTCTTCCCTGTGATTTTTCCGTCCAGGAGATTAGTTAGCAAAGAGTTATGTCGCAAAATGTGGCCTGTGAATTTAGCTTTTCTTTTATGGATCGTTGGTCTCGGTTCTTTCTTCCTTTGAATTTCTTGCAGGATGCTGATGAAAAGAGGACTAACATCAGCATTCTGCAAGAAATTCAAGGGAAAAGAGAACTGAAACCAACTATCCATAAAAGAAAAGCTAAATTCACAGGCCACATCTTGTTACATAACGCTTTACTAACTAATCTCCTAGAAGGAAAGATCACAGGAAGAAAGGCTGAGGTCGAACAAGAAAATGTTTCCTGCAAGACATCACACTAATTCTTCATTATGGTTCCTACTGTGAGATGAAACGAGGAGCTGAAGACAGACAGCAATGGTTGTGGAGACAAGGCATTGCCTTTAGAAGTTGATTGATGATGCTGATGTTAGTCTTCTTTTCAATTCCATTTAACCTGTAACATTCTCCGCCAGACCCACATCTCAAATGCTTCAAGTTGCTTCCAATCCCGACCTCTGATCGTCCAAGATTCATATCCATACAGAAGCACATTCCATACAAAGGACATGACAAATTTCTTTTTAATTGCAATATATAGTCATATATACAGGGTTTTTCAGGAGGTATAGTAAATATTTTAGGAGGTGGTAGGATAGATGAATTGCAATAAAATATTCCATATAACATGTGTCCCATTTGTATTGCGTACTGAGAAACAGATATTTGTATGTTACCATGGCATTTGTCGTTTCGTGTGTTGGCACACCGGTTTCTATGGGCACGTTTCTTAGCCACCAAAGTCCCCGGACCTTAACGCTTTGGATTTTAGCCTGTGGGGATGGTTGAAAGGTGAAGTCTACAAGGAAAAAGTTAGCTCAAGAGTCGAGTTGGTCGTTCGGATTATGCATTGTGCAGCCCTCATCAAAGAACGCCAAGACGCCCTCCGAAGAGCTAATTGGGGGTGTTATTAAGAGACGTGCAAAATGCATTGAAGTTGGTGCTGGAATTTTTGAAAATCAACTTCGAGCGTCCGCATTTGCCTTGGCTTTACAATTGTTTGAGTTAAATACTACCAGCTGTATCTCTGTACGCAATACAAATGAGACACATGTTATATGGATTTTTTTATTGCAATTCATCTATACTACCACCTCCTAAAATATTTACTATTCCTCCTGAAACACCCTGTATACGGAGTGTAACTAAATATGTGGGAAAGCTCCGGGGATTCGATAGAAGACCTGACAACAAGCAAAACATGTCCGGTAAACATATGGTGTATGTGCGTTTGTTGCCGTGTTACAAGCATTGTTTGTGGTGTGCATAACACATACGATGGCACAATTCTAGTTTGTCATTTGTGGAGGGCACACAGGCCACTTATAATTTTCGTCGCTATTCAAGTCTGTGTGCATTTGTTTTGCATTCAGGGACTGACACCGTGGCCTGCTCGTTCTCCTGATATCAACCCATTAGACTTCTACTTATGGGGTCATTTAAAGGCCATTGTGTATGCCACACCTATTCATAACTTGGACATGCTGCGTCAGCAAATAGAGCAAGGATGTTAGCAGATACGACAGACGCCGGGAATATGGGAGCGTGTGAGACAGTCAATGATGCTGCGCATAGACGCCAACATTACAGCTCGTGTTAGCCATTATGAGCACCTTCTGTAGAGAACTGTAAGTAGTAACGTACACTTTATCAACACAAATGACCAACCTGCATAGTGAAGCTGTCTTGTGTTATGTACACCACACACGGAAACTAAAGCAAAAACACCATATCATTACAGGACATGTTTTACTTTTTGTCAGGTCCTCTATTGAATCCCCGGAGATTTTCCACATATTTAGTTACACCCTGTATATAACAAAATACAATATTAAGGAAAACGAATGCAGAAGAAAGTGGCAAACAAACCTAAGCAAGACTGTAAGAAACACCTACAGGTTTATATACACAAATATCAAAATTTACAATTTCCTCCCAACATACATTGAACTTGTGATTGAAAAGTTACCAATTTGATCTTCGGTTGGAAGAAAGATACCTCCCTTTATGAAAACTACCGGCAAGAGATATTCTTAAACTAAGAAACAAGGCATTTTAAACATATTGCTCTTATTTTAATGAAGGAAAACATCAAGTGTTCTTGGATGTAAACATTCAATTTGAGTCCCACAGTGACCAGCTTAAGAAGGGTGATACTACCAGAGAAAATACTCTGTGGGCCATATCTAGCAAGGGGAACCATTCCAAGCTTTCTGGTGAACTATTGGATTTCTGTAGGTCTTCCAAAACATTATGTAAAGGATATTGCAATTGAGGCTATTTAAGGCTTTGCATTTATTTCCATCTGTACAGCATTAGGCAAGAGTAACATGTGACTAATAGCATAAAGGTACCCTGCTTCTTGGCATAATCATCGCATATTTTAGCCGAATATCCATAGAAGAAAAGCAGGATGCTACAATTATGCCAAGAATATTTAAAGTTCAAATAAATTAAACCCAATCTTTTTTCTAACATATAATTTATTTACATAATTCATAATCATGTGTGTTTCACTTTCAACTTCAAGCCTGCCAAATAAGTCTAGTGTTTTCTCTCTGAAAGTGATTGTAGGCCAATGGTTTCACGGAAAAGCATGCTGGAAGACCTGCACACCCCTACATTACTTTATAAGCTTGGCTATCTTGCTGGGTGTATCACTTTTTAATTGACGATTTAGAATCCTCTGTTTATAAAATAGGAAAGATCAATTAAATGCATGTCTTAATGTATGTTATACTCTATGTCTTCTGATTCAGGTCCAGCAACTGTGGGCTACTTCGATTTTATTTCTGAAGGTTGGAGGCGAGTGAAAGGAAAAGAACCAACAATCGTAAAGAGGTTTCTGGCCCAGGAACTAAAACTAATACCAAAGAAGGGCGGGGAAGAGATAGAGGTGAGGTTTAATTCTTTTTTTAAGCTAGACTCTTCTATTAGAAATTAGATTAGTTAGTTAGTTATTGAGGTTTTAAGGAGCAGAACAGCAAGGTCATCTGCCCCTTTACATTAGATTAATGTTCAATCAAAGCAGAGAATGAAATTCGTGAGTAAAACAGAAGATCTAACACAAGAATATTGGTCATTAATATCAATATCACAGGATTTTACAGCTCGGGATGAACTCCAGAAACTCTCATTATTTATGCAACTGATAAGGGCATCCATTGCTTTTGATTTAAAAGAGAAATCACTGGAATGTATACAACTCATTTGTTCTCCATTTTATGGCTGCCAATAGTGATGCAGTTTTTTTTATAAATAACAATCTATATGATGTTTGGATGGCCCATATGGAATACAAATCTATGCAACATTTTCAATTGATAGGTCGAGCTGTGGTAGATCTAAGTAACGCGATAACTTATAGGGCTCCTCGTAAGGGACTATGGACAGTGAAAATAATAATTTATAGCTGTTTCACTATTATAATATTACTCTGAAAGGGTAAGGCCATTACACATTGTAATCATATTACTGTATCTTGAATAGAAACTTACACAAAACTTCTGTTCCGTTACAGGGTGGAGAACGATGGATATCCATCGACAATGAAGACTATGAAGTTAAGCCCATTCATGTCAAGCTGCTGCCAAGAAAACTGGATGTTTTTTGTAGACCAGAAAATCTCTGATTCATAACAAGCATGTATCAAATTTACAGGTAATGTTAAGAGTGATAATTTGACATCAGATTTTCATGCACTACAAAATTAAATGCAAAAATTAGCAATTTGGAGTTGAGCTCAATTTTCAGCCTATTTTCATTTATAAAAAATAGGCTTAGTACATCACCTTTTGCCCATGTGTGTGTGCACACACCCGTGTAATCTACTATATAAAGCTCAAATACCACTGACTCATTCATTCATCACGAAATCTCTGAAACCACCAAACGGATTGGAATGAAATTTGGTATCCAGTTTCCTCAAGGGCCGCAAACGCCCACTAAGAAAGGATTTTTGGATATTCAGGTTCTAAAGGGGTGTTAAGGAGGTAGACCTGCATTTCATTGAATAGCAATATCTCCCGATTGGTTTCATTGGGGGATGTGATACTCGGCATATAAACTCATCATTAAAAATAAGAAGACACATGTCTGAGGGTTTTTCGATGCCGTGTATATTATGAGGTGAAAGGGGTGAAAAGTGGGGGTTAAAGGATTCCTAACGGAGCGTGTATCTCTTAAACGACAGGCGAGGAGTTTGGAACTCAGCCGAAATAAATCAGCATAAAAAATAACTAAACAGGTGTTTGACCGTTTTTTCATAAATCCAATTTAAGGGGCCCATGGAGAGGGGTGAAATTATGTGGGAGGAGGGGAAACGTAATATGTCTGAGTGTAAAATTATACATGGCCTATGTTGTAGACAATAACACATTACATCTTTTTTGTCTCTTGCTATTTAATCATACGACGAATACTTAGGGAGTTATTAATGATTTTGTACTTTTTGGCCGGAATTTTCCAAGTCCCAGGAATGACATAAAAATTGATTCGAATGAAATTTCAAAAAATAGTTTTTTTAATACTTTTATTATATTTTTCACGTCTTTTAGGGTCCGAAACCAACATGATATTTTGATGTTTTTTTTTCGTCCTATGCATTTTTGGTTTCAGGTGATAGAATTATTTTCCACTAGGACCGATGCTTATCTATCTATATAACTAATGTTATAACGGGATTTCAAATGTTATTGCGGGCGAAGCCGCGGGTAACAGCTAGTCTACTATATAAAGCTCAAATACCATTCACTGACTGACTCACTCATTCATTCATCACGAAATCTCAGAAACCACCGAACGGATTGGAATGAAATTTGGTATCCAGCTTCCTCAAGGGCCGAAAACGCCCACTAAGAAGGGATTTTTGCATATTCAGGTTCTAAAGGGGTGTTAAGGGGGTAGACCTGCATTTCATTGAATAGCAATATCTCCCGATTGGTTTCATTGGGGGATGTGATACTCGGCATATAAACTCATCATTAAAAAAAAATAAGAAGACACGTGTCTGAGGGTTTTTCGATGCCGTGTATATTATGAGGTGAAAGGGGTGAAAAGTGGGGGTTGAAGGATTCCTAACGGAGCGCGTATCTCTTAAACGACATAGGCGAGGAGTTTGGAACTCAGCCAAAATAAATCAGCATAAAAAATAACTAAACAGGTGTTTGACCGTTTTTTCATAAATCCAATTTAAGGGGCCCATGGGGAGGGGTGAAATTATGTGGGAGGGGGGAAAACGTAATATGTCTGAGTGTAAAATTATACATGGCCTATGTTGTAGACAATAACACATTACATCTTTTTTGTCTCTTGCTATTTCATCATACGACGAATACTTAGGGAGTTATTAATGATTTTGTACTTTTTGGCCGGAATTTTCTAAGTCCCAGGAATGACATAAAAATTGATTCAAATGAAATTTCAAAAAATAGTTTTTTTTAATACTTTTATTATGTTTTTCACGTCTTTTAGGGTCCGAAACCAACATGATATTTTGATGTTTTTTTTCGTCCCATGCATTTTTGGTTTCAGGTGATGAATTATTTTCCACTAGGACCGATGCTTATCTATCTATATAACTAATGTTATAACGGGATTCCAAATGTTATTGCGGGCGAAGCCGCGGGTAACAGCTAGTCTACTATATAAAGCTCAAATACCACTCACTGACTGACCCACTCATTCATTCATCACAAAATCTCAGAAACCACCAAACCGATTGGAATGAAATTTGGTATCCAGCTTCCTCAAGGGCCGAAAACGCCCACTAAGAAAGGATTTTTGGATATTCAGGTTCTAAAGGGGTGTTAAGGGGGTAGACCTGCATTTCATTGAATAGCAATATCTCCCGATTGGTTTCATTGGGGGATATGATACTCGGCATATAAACTCATCATTAAAAATAAGAAGACATGTGTCTGAGGGTTTTTCGATGCCGTGTATATTATGAGGTGAAAGAGGTGAAAAGTGGGGGGGTTGAAGGATTCCTAACGGAGCGTGTATCTCTTAGACGACATAGGCGAGGAGTTTGGAACTCAGCCGAAATAAATCAGCATAAAAAATAACTAAACAGGTGTTTGACCGTTTTTTCATAAATCCAATTTAAGGGGCCCATGGGGAGGGGTGAAATTATGTGGGAGGGGTGGGGAACGTAATATGTCTGAGTGTAAAATTATACATGGCCTATGTTGTAGACAATAACACATTACATCTTTTTTGTCTCTTGCTATTTCATCATACGACGAATACTTAGGGAGTTATTAATGATTTTGTACTTTTTGGCCGGAAATTTCAAAGTCCCAGGAATGACATAAAAATTGATTCGAATTAAATTTCAAAAAATAGTTTTTTTAATACTTTTATTATATTTTTCACGTCTTTTAGGGTCCGAAACCAACATGATATTTTGATGTTTTTTTTCGTCCTATGCATTTTTGGTTTCAGTTGATAGAATTATTTTCCACTAGGACCGATGCTTATCTATCTATATAACTAATGTTATAACGGGATTCCAAATGTTATTGCGGGCGAAGCCGCGGGTAACAGCTAGTATGTAATAAAATTTAAACGGCTGAATCAATTTCAATGAAACTTGGTAAGGTCATACTAATACCTCGTCCAACCTCTACCATGCTTTTCAAATTTTAATATATTTCACCAATCCAACATGGTGGCCGTGTGAATTATTTCACTGGCATTGTATATCGTATCTCCGCAACAGTTACCGATATCACCCTGAATTTTTGTACGTTGATAAAGGGTACTACTATACTCTGTACGCTTGCAGAAAGGGATTGACATTTGGTTGGAAATTCCATGTCAGTCATCATCCCTCTGCCTCTTGACCAATCCATGTTCGCATAGTTGATGTCATAATACTCGGCATTGCAATATTACAGCCCTTGTGCTTCAGTGCCTGGTCAGCTGTATCTTTGGTTTGTACAGTTTGGCAACCTCGTTCTCAGACCACATGGCGAGACGAGAACTGTCAATTGCATTCTCCCATCTAACAGAGTATACAAGTTCACCTATGTGACTTTCTAAAACCTGTTAAGTACAAAACCAACATGGCGGCCACGCGAAATTACAATATTTAAATGATGTTTTCCCGCAATTTAATCATACGAGCACAGTAAATGTTTATAAAAGATTTAATCTCCTGGCTTGTAATATTGTTCAATTGTTTTTATAACCTCAAGATGGCGGCTGGATGAAATTTTAAAAATAAGTATTTATTTCTTGTGTCCTAATCATGCGATCGAAGTGAACATTTGAATAATGAACTTATGCAATAGTCTTCATCTAATGCTTTATAACTCTATGGCCTATACATAGAACAATCCAACATGGCGACCATCCAGAATATTTAGACGGTTCTCAATATCTACAAATCTCTTACAATGACACTGCAATATTGTATGTTAATAGAGGTTATTGACATAAGATCACCTGCAGGACATTCAATAACCTGATGAACACAAAACCAATATGGTGGTGACATGAAATGTTGATTCATTTGAAGGGCTTGGGACTTCTTGGTCATCAACCCCATGAATTATTGAGGTTCATGCACTGATTTCTTGGGTAATATGGTTGGCAACAACCACATGGACTGCAACCTGGTTAATTGTCATAAGTGTAAGGTGCATTCAAAAAGTAATGAGCCGGAGGCTGGAATGCGCAAACCGGTGACTACATCGGCTAATAGTGGCGTGTGTAACGAGGTGTGGTTCCGACCAGAGCGTGGAAGGTCACAGCACGTCTCTAGAGGGCACGCGTGCACGTCATGTGACGATACAAAGCGAGCAGCAGCATGCATCAATCGTCCAACGCTGCCAGTCGCATTGCAAACAGTGACATGGAGGCGTCAACCGAAGAGCAAAGAGGTGTTGTTCGGTTTCTGACAGCGGAAGGAGTAGGGGGAACGGACATTCATTGCTGAATGTCACAAGTGTACGGCGAACTCTGCATGTCCCTTGCAAGGGTCAAGGCGTGGCACAAGCGCTCAGGGAAGGATGGGTGTCGTTAGCCGATGATGCCCGGTCTGGGGCACTCCCCTGCATTACCGAAGACAACGTCCAGGTGGTTGATGCACTCATTACCCAGGACCGCCGAGTGACAGCGAACGCCATAGCCGCCGTGGTCGCTCCACGACAATGCACGACCTCATACGGCCAACAGAGTCGCTGCACTCCTGCAGAAATTCAAATAGGAGGTTCTCGGCCACCATCCATATAGTCCAGACCTCTCTCCCTGTGATTACGCCATGTTTGGTCCCCTGAAAAGGTCTCTGCGGGGCCAACGATTCACCTCGGACACCGACGTCCAGCTGTACTGGTTCACATCGCAGCCCCGGGACTTTTATGAGACAGCCATTCACCACCTCGTGTCACAGTGGGACAAGTGCCTCAACAGTCGGGGCCAATACTTCTAACATACTGGTACTGGTTTCTGTAATTATGCCTCTGGCTGGTTACTTTTTGAACGCACCTTATAAAAGTAGTATACAGTTATGTTACCGGGTGAGTTAGCCGTGGTCGTTACGGCATGACTGCTGGCAGTCGCTCACATCCGGGAGGCGAGGAGGTTCGAATCCCCCCGCCGGCAACCTTGAAGATGGTCTTCTGTGGTTTCCCATCTTCCTTCCAGGCAAATGCCGGGGTTGGTCCCTAACTATAGGCCACAGCCGCTACCTTCCAACTCCTCGCCCTTACATTCCAACTTCCCTCCCCAACGGTACTTGTAGCTCACCCATTGGGTGTCCGTCTCGAAGCAGCTACAAAACTGGCGAGCCGAACATGTCCTCGGACACTCCCGGCACTAAAGGCCATACGCTAAAAAAAAAAATAATAATAATAAAAAAAAATGAAATAAAAAACAGTTATGTTAAGTCCAGTGGACTTAGTTATTGTTGTTTTAAGGGATAGAACAGCGATGACATCTGCACCTACTATGCATCTCCTGCAACATTATGGTTTCTGCACAAAGCTGTATTGTTAGGCTCGATGACTATGGAAAGAAAGAAATATATTCTCAACTTGTAGTTGAACAGTGAGGAGTGATTAATTTGTCTTTATTATATTGCAGGAGTGTGGCAAAAACTATGATGGATATTTCTGGGTGGCTACCATGTGATGTTTTCAATAACCTGGTGAGATTCTATTCTCTGTATGGCACGCATGGAGCTCTCTCTACATCCAGCTCATCATTACAAAGGGTGCCTATCCCGACTGCCCAGTGTTCTTGCTCGTCAGATCTACCAGATTCAACTAGGAAACTGTTGATAAGCCTTGACTATGGAGCACAAAAGTGAAGACCATATGGGAAGACCATGTTACCTGTTAAAACATTGGACTTTTACTGCTGTTTCATCGGGAATCTTCTCTTACGATACTTTATTATCTCTCTGAAGATGAGATTTACCTATTCTTTTGGGAGGTGTATTTGTGAAGGAAATAGTGAAATAAGAAGTTTCAATTTCCTGGTGAAATACATTTCTAGAGCAATGTTTTAAAATGGTACATAATGATTGCTTCATGAAAAATATAGAGGAAGGAAGACTTACCGCGGTATGTTGATGCTACGTACCATAATACAGCAGAATAAAAAGTTCCTCTTCCCCTCTTAAATCTGTAACTCAACCCTGAGTGTTGTAATGAGATCAGTTTAGAAAGTACTGTAAATAAATATTATTATAAACAAACATTTCTACATTCTTGATCTGCATAAAAAAAAATGTGTACACAGTATTATATCAGGTTGAGGGAGTCTGGAGGATTCTCCCAAATGAAACTGTCTATCGTGAGATTGATCCAATCACCAGCACAATGAAGAAGAAAAGAATTTCATATTTTTTTCACATCTTACGGCTTCCAGAAAACAGAATTGTACGCCAACTGGTGATGAGAAATCTAGGAAAGAAAACTGGAGGTAAATGGATCCAAGAAATCCAACAAGATCTCAAAGCAGTTGGACTCAAGATAACAGATGCCGAGGAGAAAAATAAAATTAACACCATACTTAAAACTCACAAATTTTCTGCAGAAATGACACACAGAAAGCCTATGGAGATTTCAGATGAGTTGAGAAAATCCCGATCTGAAAGAATGAAAAAGTACTGGAAAGAGCGCAAGAACCAAGCAGTACTACCTTCAAAGAAGAAGTGATTGTGGAACGACTCAAGTGGTCCAATGTGACCAATCAAGATTAATAATAATAATAATAATATGAGGCGTGCAGGGAAAGAAAAGGTTATGTTCATTTTATAATCTTCTTCATTTCCCGGTTCCAGTGATCTGGGTCGGGGCGTGAATCAAGGACCTCCATCCGAAGCCTCGACACACACACTATCATATTTAGGCTATTTGTACAATGGGTTCGTCACACCCAAAGGTAGGCATGGGCCAATTAAGGCAGGAAATTGAAAAGACTCCCAAGGCCTCGGAAGAGAACAGCTGTTGACCAAGGGAGGCCAACAGGAAAGATAACTGAAAGGAGCCCGCCACAAGTAAGTGGAAGCAGTGCCAGACTCAGCTGGGGTCCCGTGGTTGCCAAACCACATCCCACGAGTTGTAAGCCCCTGGAAATACGTTCATTTTTTAATATTGAAGGAAAAAAAAGGAGGTCCACTGGTTTTCTACAGAATAGCAGCAATGTTGAACCCAGATTGGACCCTGTTAGGAGCTACGCCATATTGTCATGCACTTTGTGGTGCGCGGCTTCCGCTTTAAGATCTGCATGACCAAAACATACCACTCGCCCTGTCTACAGTGCGCCTGTGAATTGTGTGAGTTGCATTGTGATAAATATCATGCCCTCATCTACTCAAAGAGAAGTCTCTCTTACAAATTTCTGCAGTGAATGACGGACATACTAACGACCTACATTTCATCCAAACTACCGGTATGTACATTGTATGCCCTTTTCTTTATTACATTTTAAAAAATGTCATGAGGTTCTTTCCTGGTCGTGTTTTTGGAAACGATGAATTAAAGAATACAGGGAAAATAAGAAACCGTGTACTGGGAAAGAATTACACTGAAAAAAAGAATAAACAATTAACAATGAAAACGTGTAAGTTTAAAAAAAACTGATCGGTACCGATATGTTGTTGCTGATTCATATTCAACGTTTTTCAATGTAGCAGAGGAACTTAACTTATTTTTTACTTGTTTCGTATACGTGTCCTGTATGTAGAACTGCTTCCCATTTTGGCATTGAGTTTTACCTTTCTCTCATGCAGTTGGCCAATTTCTAATCGAAGGTCAGCTATTGTAAGGCTTAGAACAGGGGTTCCCAACCTGGGGGCGCGGGGCTTTATCAGGGGGACGTGAAGTGATTTCCGAATTAAAAATTTTTAAAACTCGAATATTACAATTTTGACGAATCTCTCCAAGTGATTGTCGTGTCAAGTCAATCGTTGAAAAGAACTGGTAATTTAGATCGTAGGCTTTCGCATCTGGTTTCTAGTTTATCATCTATGCTTACAGGACGGAGTTTGAGTACGGACACCAACTCGTACCTACCCATGATTAAGGCTGCTGCAATGTCAGCTGAAACGTCGAGAAACAATCACCGATATACGAACCGGCTCCATCCCGTAAGCCTAGATGATAAGCACTAGTAATTGCTAACTGTCGGCACAAACCTCTGTAGAGTCGCGAGGTTGGAGGTGAAATAAGGAATTTGCTGTGTTGTAAGGAGCAAAATCAAGCCTGAGAGATGATTCCAAAATATTAGGAGTGGGTGACTTTTGGGTAAACTGTCTTGCAGTGTATCTTGAAATAGCCAAAGTTGCATTGCGTATCATAGTCCCATTTTCAATTACATATTTATGCGAGTCAGGATTTTCAATGCCGAGTGTCATAAAAACAAAGCAGCGCTGTCGGCTTGATGTTGCAAGTGATCTCTGCTGTGCTCTCTCAAATATCAAACCAATCATACCGAATCTTACCAAGACAAAACTGTGTCAACCCTCTCACTGACATTTGTTGACTAATTTAAAGTTTTATTGTAAAACTGTGTTCTTTGTATTGTGCTTAAATTAAGTTATAGTAGAGCCATCCTTACTTCCAACTTGAAGTTTCAGTGCTACGCTAGAGCTATCTAGGGGTCAGAAGTGAAATCACTTTAACTAGCCAATCACAGGCAGCCATTCAAATCGATATATCACGAAAAATTGAGTGTCGTTCGCTAAATCGTGGCATCGTGAACGAAACTTGATTTGTTGTGATATATCAACTTGAATGGCTGCTTGTGATTGGCTAGTTAAAGTGATTTTACTTACGATTGCTAGATAGCTGTAGCGTAGCACTGAAACTTCATGTCGGAAGTAACGATGGCTCTACTATAGTATGTAATAGATATAAAGCACGTACTGTACTTCATATTATTTTTTCAGAAATAATTATCCCATTATGTAGTGTTATTAGGTTAGGTCTGTATCCTCCATGTAAGTTTGGTTGGTTCCTGAACTTGGTTACTAGATGCCACCGCAGTTGGCTCCTGGCGACGAACGTTGGAAAATCTAACCTATAATTTAGCTTCACACAAGTGTAATTAGTGGAAGGTTCTTTATCATGCCATAAATCTATGACATGGGACCACCGGCTTTACTTCCCCTCCGAAGGAAGGCATACTGAGGGATCTTTAACGTCCATGTAAGTTTATCTGAAAATCGTGGGGGGCGTTAGCGGACAAAGGTTGGGAACCACTGGCCTAGAGTAAAAAAAATAAAAAACAAAAGTTATAATAGGACAATAATACAGGACTGTCATCATTGTACCGAAACATTTATTGTATAAACTGAATATACAGTACAATTGGTAAGAACAGGTTTATCTTCCTTGGGAATGGGTTTCAGTGCATTGACATCACTATTGTACAAAGGGTAACACAGACTTTATTGACTAGTAACAAACTCTTTCCTTGCGTACTGTCAGTCCAAAGATTTTCTTGGTCAATTAATATCAAATTAATCTTCTCTGGTGTTACAGTCGAACCTCAGCTATATGCTTTTCAAGAGGAGTGGCATACAAGGCGTATGGAGAACATTACAAGGGAGATCAACACAACATTTTATTTAACATTCTTCGTATCAATTTAAAGGAATATTCAGGGTTATGATGTGTGTGCACGCGTCAGTAAACACGGCAAGCTAAGCCGGCTGTGACTAGCGCAGATAGCGGCCGCACGTACCCGGTTCAGCCGGTGGTTTGACGCGCACTTTCACACTTTTACCAAACGTGTTCAATAATGTGTACTTACAGTGCTCATAGGCGATGCTGAACTGTCCTCCCTCTCTTGTAACACATACCTGACATCTTTTGATGAAAGAATGTCTGTCAACTCTTTTATTATTTACGGAGCCTGTTTCCTTGAATCGTTTAGCGAGCCTCCTAATTTACTGGCATTGAAACTTGATTCGAAATTTTTGTCTCGTTTCAGAACAAGATTTTCTGCTTTCCATATATGAATTATGGATATACACACATTCGCACAATGTGAATTGGTGTCTAGGCATGACCAACAATCACAGTAATCGCAATACTCACTTAAAGTGCAACACTAACGTCTAAGCTTCGCAAATACACGCCCATATGAATGACAAAACACGCGTGAACTAACGATATGAGTCGGTGGAGTGGGTTATTGCACCGGCTGAACCAGGTGCGCGCAGCCGTGATCTGCGCTAGTCACAGCCGGCTTAGCTTGCCGAGTTTACTAGCGCGCACACACATAATAACCCTGTACTTTGTCATTGCCTTACACACCCATTGTTTTGCAAATAAGTGAGAGTAGAAAGTATCAAATGTAAAATCATTAATATTTGTTTAAAAACTCAGGTTGGTTGGTTCCTTAGTTTAGGGGCCGCGACAATGCGGCGATGTAGCCCCGTGTACTTTGGGTGTGTGTAGAATCTGCCAGATAACCGGTGATAATTGTGATGACTGAAGACAGTAATTTCAAGTAGTTGCTACTATTTGCTCCCAAATGCCACCGTCCACGACACCTAGCTTTTGGACTTGATTACTAGATGGCATCACAGTCAGAATCTAGCGGCGAACGTTGGAACTAACCTAGAAATTTTGTCTTCACACAAGTGTAGTTAGTGGAAGATTCTTTTTCATGCCATATAAATCTATGACATGGGACCGCCGGCTTTACTTCCCCTCCGAAGGAAGGCATACTGAGGAATTTTTAACGCTCTTAAAACATCCGACAATTTCGGCCGGGTTTGAACATGCAACCTTGAGCATAGAAACTCAGCATGCAACCAACTACGCCACCAAAGCTGCCAATTAAAAACTCGAAAGTATACACTGAATATTAACAAAGAGGATAATATACTAATTTTACTACCACCATTGTCAACATGGACCCAAATAATATGATTTATTAGAAACTATCAGCCGGTCCCGTGGTGTTGGGGTAGAGCACCTGCCTCTCAACTAGAGGCCCCAGGTTCGAATCCCGGCTCCGTCAGGGATTTTTGAAACTGACATGAGGGCTGGAATGTGGTGCACTCAGCCTCGTGAGGACAATATTGAGTAGCTGTCCGACAGTGAGGCAGCGGCCTGGTCACGAAAACCAAGATTATCGGCCGAGGGGACCTGATGGCACTGACCACGCGTCACCCCCAATATCTGTATGCCAAATGGCTGGGCAACGGTCGCTTGGTAGGCCTAGGCCCTTCATGGGCTGCAGTGCCAGGTGGTGGTATTATTATTATTGTTGTTAGAAACTATCCATCGTGCCTGTCAGGCTTATCTTTTTGGGCAGGAAAATTGCTTCGATTGCTTATTTTGGCGAGAAAATGCTGATTTGAGTGTCTAGGGGGGAGTGGGGCAAGTGATCGAGTATACGTGACCATCATTTTAACCCTTGTTGAAGAGGGGGGGCATGGCATGGGAACAAGAGCGCAAATGCAGTAGAAAATATCAAATATGAAATTATTAATTTTGGTATTAAAAATCAAAAATATACATTGAATATTAACACAGAGGATAATATATTAATAATTTTACTACTAACATTGTCAATATGAACCCAGATCATCATCATCAACTAGAGCAGTTTCCAACCGCAGGTTGGGTCTGCTTGGAGCACAAGCCTCTCCATCGTTTTCTGTCCATCCACCACTTCTCTTCTGTCACTGTTGTCCAATAAACTCTTTTCTCTCGACACTTTTCTTCACCCCCTTTATGCACCTATCTTCCTCTCTCTTCCACTCCATTTCCAATATTTTCTGTGGTATTCTCTCTTCTCCCATTCTTTTCACGTGTCCGTAGCACTGTAGCCTTGATTTTCAACCCTATCCTGTAGGGGTTCTTAGTTTAATATTTCTCTGACCCAGATAACATTAGAAATTATACCTCATGCCTGTTAGGCTTTCCACTAAAACTGCTACTTATGAATGTTTTGTGGTCCATACTCGTCTTTCTCATGGATGGACAGTTGCCAATGACTTCTGAAGAGAACCATTTCATACAGATATTTTCCAGATATCATGGACTACACGAGGGTCAGGCAATCTGGAAGCTTTGGTGATCTACTGAAAGGTTCTCACATTATTGAAACAATCTACCTTTCTTCCTCCTACTAGCATTATTCCCACACCCGCCACATCCGTCGTCATTTTGGACCATCCGGGAGTAGCGTTTACATATCCCATGTCCTCCTTGATGTGGTCCATCCACCATTTCTTTAGTCTACTGTAGGGTCGCCGGCCATCGGGGTCCAGACGCATGGCTGTCTTCTTAACTCCGCACAACGTGCCCATACCACCTAGCCTTCCTTCCCGCAGTTTTGCCGTGATAAATAAGGTGGTGGTGGTGGCGGCGGCGAACCCTAGCCAAGTGACTGAGGATAATTTATTTATTGGTGTCGGTTCGCTTGCTGCAGTCGATAACAAAGTACAAGTCATTGTATCCCATCATAGTGTTCACATAACCGCCTGTCATCCAATAGCCTACAACTCCACATGTAAAAACACAGCAATAATATCGCCATAGGGTGGCTTGTTTGAGTGTTCGGTGCTAAATACAGTATTTCTTTACCTTACTTTGTCTAATCATTTAAAGTGCCGCTGGCTGCGCGAGCGAAGCGAGCGAGCCAGCGGTGTGTGGACCAGGTACCGGTGCGGCTGAGCGCTCCTTAGCCTGGGTTGTAACTTGAAAAGGGGATTTAAAATGTTGTAAATTGAATTAGGTGGTATAACGTTATTATTGAGAATAAAATAAAAGTAAAAAAAATAGAGGCGCCTACCGGGGCAGCCATCGGTCGCGGAGCGACCGACGGCCTCCCCGGAGGCCCCTGTCGTGATTTAAAGTTGTTGGCAATAAGCCTATGTCGTATTTTAATGTTGGGGAATTTTATCGTTGAGATAATATAAACTTTTGTTAGTTGAAGAGTCACAATACAGTGAGGGTGCATGGTGTCATCATGATCTGTTGTTTCCGTTAACTACTGTATTGTAGGCCTATGCTGTGAACAACTCCCACCCACTCTTCTTTCATATTGAGGATAATCATTACATGGTGAGTGTTAATATATTCATCAGATTACCGTACTTTGTATTAGCTGTAGAAAGCTAGAATGTTTGCCCTCTTTGGTGTATTTATTGAATTGACCATCTACAGTATATAGATGCCGATGATACCGGTGATAAAAGGTAGCATAGCTTCGGTATGTAATTTATTTTTTCATCCAAGTACCGTATTTCTCTATTTAAATGTCCTCGGCGTTCACTCAGGATCAACTTTTAATATATATGACGCAAAATAGTACCAAAATAATGTACGTAGTGTAGCCATGTGTATTATTCGAATCAGCTGATTTACAACAACAATAAAACCTTGGCAACACAGCTCAGCTGTTCCAAGCTCCCGCCATATCCTTCACTTTCTCTCTTTCGAAATAGAGGGTATAGTCTTGCCTTAACTCCTTTTACAAAGTTGTTAAAAGTCAACTCAACGTTGGCTTAACTTTGTAAATTCTGTAATAATATTGGTGATACAATATAGACTAATAACAATAATAAACAGAGCTAGGATTTATATGTATTTACATATTTATCTATTGGACATATTTTTTTAAACTTATCTCGACTGAGTTAAACAAATTTACTTCCCATATTTCTGAAATTTGTAATATTTATTAGTAAAATATTTTTTCATAGTGATTTTTAATGCAATATTTGTATATACCATATTTTATTCTTAGGAGTAAAATTATATAGTGACAAATATGGCAACACAGGACAAGTTAACAGTTGTGTACATAAATTGTTTTTGAACAAAGAAAGATTTCAGCCAAAACAAGTCAAGCTTCAAGTTTGAAAATTTAAAACATTTTGTGGCATGTTGTAATAGTAGCAGAAATAAATGAATGAATAAAAAAAATAATAGGTACCGGTAAGTGGAAAAAAAAAAAGACAATTTGAATCCAATATTTTTAATGTGCTTTTGTAGACTCTAAAGATAACAAAATTTAGTTTTTAGTGGTTAAATTAATTTTATCATCCATATTTTGCAAAATGGGCTCACATTCAAAAGAGACTTTGTCCAAAATTTAAAAAAAATGAGTTTAGTACTTGTTTCACTTTGTGAGATTCATCCTGAGGTCCCAACACCCTGTAAACATTCAAAACTGACTTTGTCTTGGCTATATTGGTCTCTGAAAGTAGACTATTCATTCAAAAAACAACTTTGTCCACTGCTGTACTTATTCAAACAAGACTTTGTCAACTTCAGCCAATCAGAACGCTACCATCATAAGAATTGACTCCCATGATACATTGCGTGAACAGCGAGGTAGTTGATGGTTATTGCTTTTAGTGTTCAATCCAACTTCTGAGTAATGTTTCCTGTGATATAGGTTATTCACTAGTTGTACAATATGGATTCTTCTGAAACAGTTCTAGTTGGAGATTGTAACAAAGGACTTAGAAAAATAGCAAGTTCAAGGATATTAATCAGAAACTTGAGCGTAACAATCAGAAGTTAGATAAAGTAGCTAACGTTAATGAGAAGTTAGGTCAAGATTATGAGAAGTTGAGAGAAAGCCTAGAGCAAGTGAAGAGTGAGATTAGAGGAGAGATTAAGAGCCAGTATGAGGAGATTGTAGGTGAAAGTAGAAGAGAGGTAGAGGAGATTGTAGGAGAAAGTAGAATAGAAGTTGAGAGGAAAAAATAGATCAATGAGAGAAAGAAAAGAGAACAATGAAACGGAAGAGAGAGAGAAAAGGGTAAAATAAACTTAGAAATGTAAGTAGGCGAAAATTGGTATAGGCAAATGGATTTAGAATGGTACCGTACAAGAGATTGTTCATGGATTCGCCTGCAGCAAGTGTTCCTTCTGAGAAAGTATTATCTGACTGGAAGATGATGTGGGATCCCAAAAGTAGATTTGTGTCGTAAAGTCTTATAAGAATGGCCGTTACGAATATTATCTAAGTAAAAGACATTGTGGTTGAATGTTCTGCTTATTACAATGTTTCCAAATGTTTTAGATGTTTAGGCTTTACTGAAGTATCGTGCAATCAAAGAGGCCTATCTCCCGTGTTCATGTAAACAAAAAGTATTATGTCCCCTCTGTTCAACTATGTCCAGAATTTCGTATGTAATACTGAATTTCTACTGTAGTTTAATTTCATTAGGGTGTCTTGTTACATTTTTATAACCCATATATGTATGTAATTAAATGCATAAAGTAAGCAATAAGATGTTAATTTGAGAGAAATCTGCTTTTTTGGTCATTCCCTAAAGTTGTATTAGAGTGGCAAAGTCTCGTTTGAATGTTAGCTCCTACAAAAATTGACACTTTTTAGTTTTATTGTCCATATTTAACAAAAATATATATTTACATATATTTGTACATATTTTGACACTTTTTAGTACATATAAATCCTAGCCCTGATAATAAATAATAACAGAAAAGTATTACAACACACATTACATGATCTTCATTTAAAATAGAGTAAAAGGAAGGAAGCTTGTAGTTTTACATGACCGTTAATCTCGAGATCATGAGCCATGGGACTTTTTTTTATACGTGGAATCCGAACCACAGGATATGGCATTTCACTTCAAAAATCTTGCAAATAACAGTAGTTTGCCTTCAAATATTTAAGAACAAAATGTTTTCAGTCCAACACATTAGTAGGCCATATAAAGCCATTGTCGTACTTAGCTTAAAAAAATACACCGTAATATGAATACGAAGTAAAAAACATGTATATAATTTTTCATTATCTAAAGTAATGAAGAAAGACCAAGTATTTTGATGTGGCACCTATCTCCTCCTGTATAATATTATTGCTGTTCTGCACCTGTAAAATCCGCTGCGTAGGATTGTCACTTACAGTATCCATTATTTTCCTAAAAATTGGTCATGTTCCCAGCCCTATGTGGGTTTACAACCCAGCACAATGATTCACAGAGGGTTATTTTTCTCCATACATGAACACAGGAAATTGAACATTACAAAATTCGTATCCAAAATATAACTCCTCAAAATGGCTGGTATTAAGGAAAAGATTGGAAATAACAAAATTGTACGAACCAAATATTATGGTGTTTGAAGCCATTTTTCAGTGTTGCCTTAGTAAACAAAAGTTTGATGTTTTTCAGTTGGTCAACACGATTGTACCCAAATGAGATCATCAGACTGAAAAATATCAAACTTTTGTTTTTGAACCAAATATGGTACTGTTTTATCAATAAGCAAAGATATTTTAATTGAGAGTATCTCAGTATTCTCAAGCATTGTATGAATTTGGTCAGTCACGTTCTGTGTGGTTTAGGTGGCATGTGCATATATATATATATGCTTGGATGTTGGGTTCAAAAACTGATCCATACATTGTGATACCTTGTGAAGAGCTGATGCAGCAAGAGTGAGCCGACTAGTGGGACTTAACTGACAAGTATCGAGGTTCGAAGGCTGAATAGCCATTAAAGATTTATGTTTTTCACTTCATTATTCATCTGGAAGCGGAGTCTTCTACTACTACGTTAATAAATCAAATTAAAGGAGTGTGACTTGGGCAGTTTCGTAAGGTAGATTTCTATAAATTTTTCATTTATACCATTTACCAGTATAATTCGTAACTTCATTTTTAGTAACAACTTCTTTCTAGTATGTAAAAATTAATTTGTATGTGAACTATTCATTTTATTTTAGATTAACATTTCACTTTATCATGTTAAACTATTAAACTATCAACGCTGACGAAGATATCATTTTCATATCGAAACATGTACGTTTAAAATATTTTATCAAACATCATTTCATAGTATTGACAAGGCGGATTGCACAATAAATATTATTACAATTAGTCAATACGGATAAAACTGTTACCAATTTAACATGGCTAACGTATATGCATTTTAAAATGATTGGAAGGAAACAATAGTGTCACATACCTGACTTTATAAGTGCAATGATGATATCTAGTATCTAGGGACTCAAGCAAGGATGTGTACTTGCACCTACACTTTTTGCCCTATACCTGGCAGCTATGCTTTATGAGACATCGCCTGCAAACGACTCACGTGTGGAAATTCAACCCGGCCAGACTCCACTCCCTAAGATTAACCTATTCCACTTGGGTCACAGAATTGCAATATGCAGATGACAAAGCTACTCCAGCCCACACACCAGAAGAGCTTCAGCAGTCTGCCAACTGTTTCAACAGAGCTTATGAACGTTTTGGCCTGACTGTCAACATTCAGAAGACCAAAGTGCTAACAGCCTGCCCCAGATTTTGATATCAACATATCAGGCTCAGCTTTGGAAAGGGTGGAACACTTCTTGTACCTTGGCAGTATTCTATTAGCGAACTGCACCTCTGAGAATTGTGGTGATGGATGACATAATGACCCAAGTGGCACAAGTAATTGGGGACGGAAAGATGAAAGCAATGGTGTTTGCAGATGATTTGATGATTTGGGGAAACAAGGAGGAGGAGGTACAGGAACAGTTGGACGTGTGGGAAGGAATAATACAAGGATATGGGATGAAATTTAGCATAAATAAGAGTGAGATGGTGATCACAACAAGGAAGAAGGAAAGAACCACAACGGGAATAACAATTGGTGGGGAACAGCTGAAGAAAGTGGAGAGTTTCAAGTATCTGGGAAGCCTGATACAAGATAATGGAAGAAACGATAGAGAAATAAATGAGCGGGGGAGGCAGGCAGAAGCATTTCGGAGGAGTGTGAGAAGCATGTTATGGAGCAAGGATGTCCCTCAGAACAGCAAAAAGATCATATATCGGGCGTACTATGTCCCTATCCTGACGTATGCCTCGGAGACCTGGGTTATGAAAGGAAGGGAGAAGAGCAAAATACAGGCCAGTGAGATGAGGTTCTTGAGAAGCAGTATTGGAGCTACAAAGATGGACAGAATAAGAAATGAGAGGACCAGAGAATTAATGAAGGAGGAACCATTACAGGATGGTATAGAGAAATCTAGACTTAGATGGTATGGACATGTAAAACGAATGGAGGAGAAGAGGATACCCAGGAGAGTACATGAGACGAAGTGGGAAGGAAAGAGACCGAGGGGAAGACCGAGAGACAGGTGGCTGAAGGGGGTGGAAGAAAGCGTGAAGAAGAGAGGAGAAGACTGGACAAGGGTGGAGGCTGAGAGATGGTGGGAAGACAGAAGACGTTGGAGAGGCTTGTGTTCCAAACAGACCCGGCCAGTGGCTGGAAACTGTGCAAGATGATGATGATGACCTCTGAGAAGGACATGGAAAATAGAATACAGGCTGCCCATGTGGCGTTTGAACGTCTCTCACATCGTGTGTTCCTGACCAAAGATCCAAGTATCTGCACGAAAGTATTGGTGTACCAAGCTGTTGTTATTTCTGCTACTCTAAGGATGTCAAACCTGGACCCTATATCGCCGGGACATCAAGAAATTGGAACACTTTCATCAACAAAAACTTAGATCCATCATGAACATCAAATGGGATGACTGTATAACTAATATAGCAGTCCTTGAGAAAGCAATGCTAAACAGTATTGAAGCCACAATTGTTGGTCATCGGCTTAGAAGGGCAGGCCATATCCATCGTATGAGTGACAGCAGACTCCCACGGCAAATCCTGTAGTGAACTCAACACTGGCAAGAGGCCATGTGGTGCTCCTTAAAACGATATAAAGACCAACTTAAGCAGACCATGAAAAGAGTAGAGATAAATCCAAATACTTGGCATACTCTTCCACTGGTGAGCAGGAACGTTGTAGACAGGAAGAGGAAATTCACCAGAGGAAGATGATACGTCAAACACTACCACGTCCTCCACCCTCCATTGGATGCAACATAAATTGTGGCCGCATGTTTTATGCAAGAATTGGTCTGATAAGCCATCAATGCCATCTTCATCGTCTGGACTAGGATTATGGAACTGCAGGCGAGAAATGTAAACTCGGATATGAGTATCGGCAGCCGACGACAAGGGAGTGTAATAGAAGTAAGTGGTAGAAATGACAAGGAGATCAGTTAGAGAGGAAGGCAAGCCCATGGATTCCTGTAGAGTGTCAGAGGTCTGGTATGTAGCAGGAACTTACCTCAGAAGAGCAAACGGGTATTGTATCGAACGTATTATGTCCCAATACTCACCTACGCATGAGACACATGGGTTATGAAGAAGAGACAGGTGAGCAGAATCCAGACTTAAAAATGAAATTTCAAAGAAGCAGATTAGGAATAACAAGAAGGGATAGAGAAAGAAATTAGAGAGATTGTGGAAGAGAAACCCTTACACGAGAGCATAGAGAAGTCAAGAATGAGTTGGTATAGACATGTCAGGAGAATGCAGGATGGCATGATACCAAGGAGGATGCACGAGATGGAAATGGAGGGCGAGAGACCAAGAGAAAGGCAAAGAGATAGGTGGATTGTGGGTGTGAAGGAAGGAGTACAGAAAAGAGGAGAGGAGTGGGAAAGAGTGAAAGGTGGTGGGAGGATAGAAAATGATGGAGAGGCTTATGTTATGTTTCACATAATGATGAAATCATTGTTCCACTTGCTCTCTTTTTCTTTAAGATAAACAGTGGAAGTAAACAACAAATATCTTCAATTATCAGCATGCCCTTGTCGTATGGCTGGAATTCCAGACATCTTACAAGGATTGGAGTTTATATCATCCTTTATTATATTAATCAGGATGAAATTGCCAGCCTCAATCAATCACATTCTCTTTGCATATCTGAAATATTATTTTCCACAAATAATTTGTATAACTTTTCCAATTAATTGTATTCACAAATTAATAATATTTGACATTAATTAGCTGAATCATTGAAACACTCTGACATCAAAATTTGAACAGTGATATCCCCAAATGTTGAGTTAACAATATTGGCTTGTAAACAATCTCTCACATCTGATTAGACAATCTTATCAGAGTCCTTGATTATGATGAGTAACCAGGCACCCTGAGCTGGAGTTTATGTATCATATGTCTGGGTGGCCAACTTCTTTCTGCTCCTTTTCCTCATTTCACAGTACCTGGGAGGTTCCCATTTGCAATTACAAAGCTGGAAGACACTGCATCAGACCATAACAAGATATTCAAATTCTTGGTTACAGATGGGAGTCAACCCCAGGACTTCAGAGCTGCCAGCTCATAATGCTAGTCGCTGAACCATGAGGTGATCTTTTTGGTGCAAAAATTAACTAAACAGGAGACTATGCGACAGAGAATAGGATTGCAGACACACATTGTCACCAAAGTACATGGTGGATTTGTACAGACAAAAAAAAGTCAAGATTTACCACCCCGGTAATTTTCAAATTTGTCATTTGTCCAACATAAAAATTGTACAGCCTCCTCATCACTTTGCTATTGCCAAGATTTATTCCAGGTTTTGGCCAGGTACAAATGCCATCCAGGCTTTCTTGAGGATCTCCAGGTTGGCTGGACAACCTGATTTTTGAATTAAAATTATATATATATTTTTTAAAATTTATGTTTGAATCATAAGAAACATATAAAGCATGCATATTTGAAGTAAACAATATTTGACATAATACAAAATAAAGACACACAACTTTCCAAATGGCCTATCAGTAAAACCTCACATGATAAGAGTATGTGGGAATACGCATGCATTAAAATGCAAGTTGTTGTTTGAGTCTTCAGTCTTTTGACTGTTTTGATGCAGATCTGCATGCCTCCCTGTCCTGAGCTAATCGTATCATCTCTACATAGCTACCACACCCTACATCCGAGGCAATCTGTTTAACATATTGTTACGAGCGCTGGGTTGCTTCACTGCCTCGCACATAACTCCAGCTCGCCGCTGGCTACCCCTGTACTCTTGTATCACCCAGCAGTTTACGCAACGAACAGCGAGGACAAAAGACCCCTGTCTCGAAGGTTCGTGGCCTGTCCCGTATTGGAAAGCTCGAGAAGGTGTGAACCCTGGGGTAGTCTAGAAACATCTGTCGAGTCTCAGCCCCACTATATAAGAGCGACATGGCCAGCGAGGGACGGACTGTGTTTTTGAGCTAGTGCGCGTTTTTACCTGAGCGACAGTAGTGTGGCGACTTGACGTGCGAAGTTACGAAACCCAAGTGAGGCGAATCTCCAGACAGCGAGGTAGTGTGAATCATACGGAGGGACTGAGTTTTGAGGAGTGTGTACTTACCTAGTGCGACAGAGATAGTGGTGAATTGCGAAACGCTGTGGGCTGTTCCCTAGCCAGCGGACAGCGAAGCAGTGTGTAGTGGTGAGTGACTGGCTATTGTGAATAACTGTAGTTTGTGTACAAGGCAGAGTTGCAGGTATTAGTAGCGAGGACAGTAGTGTGAACGTAGGCTAAGTGTGGAAGCTATAGTGACTAGTAGTGTCTTATGAAGTGAGATTCAGTGCTTATTGTGTGGTGTATTTTCCTGGCCTGCAATAAAGCTAATATTTCGTTAAAGGAACAATTTTGTTGTGCTTTCACCCACCGTAATCCAGTTAACGAACTCGCCACTAGGGGCAACACGTAACAATATTCTAACCTTGGTCTACCCCTACAGTTCTTGTCCTTGACCCTTCCTTCCATAACTAAGCTTGCTATTCCTGGGTGTCTTAGTATGTGTCCTACCAACCTATCTCTTCATTAGCAGTCGCCAGAAACATCTCTCCATTCCCACTCGTCTTAATACCTCTTCGTTTGTAACCCTATCTACCAATCTGATCATCATTCTCCTGTAACACCACATTTCAAACGATTCAATTCTCCTCTTTTCTACTGCACCAATAGTCCAAGTTTCACTTCCATAGAGTGCCACGCTCCAGACAAAGGCTTTCAAAAATGACTTCCTAATACCTAAATCTATATTCGATGTCAACAGATTACTTTTTTGTAGAAATGCTTTCCTTGCCTGAGCCAACCTACTTTTTATATCCTTTTTGCTTCGTCCATCACTGGTTATTTTGCTTCCTAAGTAACAGAAGTCTCCTACTTCCTTCAGTTTTTCACCTGCCAATTTGATGTCCATAGCGGTTTTTGATTTTATTTGGCTGCATTCCAATATTTTTGTTTTACATTTATTAATTTACATCATGAAATTTTTCCTCAAGACGGAGTCCATACCATTAAAAGACTCATTCAAATCCTCAGGCGTGTCGGTCAAGATGACGATGTCATCGGCAAATCTCAAGAGTTGAAATTATTTCTCCTTAAATCTTCACTCCCACTTTAAATTTTTCTCCAATTTCCTTCATTGCTGGTTCAATGTAAAGATTGAAAAGCATGGATGATAAGTTGCAGCCTTGCCTTACACCTTTCTGAATACCAGCTTCTTTCTCATGTCCTTCAGCTCGAATTACTGTCCGGTTTATGTATAGATCACCCTCCTATCCCTGTACTTTAATCCAATCATTTTCAAAATGTCAAACAATTTAGCCCAATCAACATTATCAAAAGCCTTTTCTAAGTCTACAAATGCCTTGAACGTTCTCTTATCTTTCCTTTTTCTACCTTCCAAAATCAGCTTAAGACTTAGTACAGCTACCCTTGTTCCTACATTTCTCCTGAAACCAAACTGGTCTTCACCTAACTCCGTTTCTATCTGACTTTTCATCCTCTTATAAATTATTCTAGACAGGATCTTTGAAGCATGAGTAATCAAGCTGATTGTATGGTAATCTTCACATATGTCAGCTCCCACTTTCTTCGTCATAGAGATGATAACATTCTTCTTGATATCAGAGTGTATCTCACCTGTCTCATAAATAAAACATAAGTAAAACATGGCAAAATACATATACCGTATACGACAAAAATCTATCAATTTCATCATTTAAGATAAAAAGAGTTCTTCAGCATTAATATAAAATGCTACATGTAACTGATGACACTCTAAGGGAAAAACATTTTGCTTGAATTGAACTTCCGCATATACCTTTAAGGTGAAATCCATTTACACAACGTAATTCATGCACACAATCTCCGCTTTGCAACATTGGCAACATGCTATCGAATGAATCAATCTTTCATCCATAATTCTAAAACAAATAGATGTATTTAGAAGCAATTATCAGGGAATGCCTAAGACCGTTTGGTAAAATACAAACCAGAATAATGTATTGAATATTTGCCGGTCATACACCATCCTGGTCCTGGTCCTGATGCGAATTTCAAAGGGAAGATCTCGGTATGCAAAATATTATAGCTCATCCATAAAACACACTGCAATTCCATAAATTTTGCGGGAAAAAGTTGGCAGGTATGAACACAGCTCATTTTGTTTATATTGTTCCTTCTCATATTTTACTGTTCTATTGATAAACTATCCAATTCAACAAATAAACACTGCTTGGGGACAAGCTTGCTTTCATTACTCTGTGATTGTCCGTTTCACTACTGTAATTTCTCTCTTTCTCGCACCAAGCAGACGTTTGGCTCGCTCACAGCTCAACTGTCTAGAATGATCTGACGGGCAGTTAAGCTGCATGCAGAATGGGATAAAGAAAGCTTATGAGATGGTGAAAGACACTTCACTCGCTTATCTAACAAATACATTTGTTTTTACATTAATTCTTGAGTATATCTAATACATTTTGTAAAGTTCAAACAGGGTGACATCATGGTGTCCACAGAATTTTCAATGTCAATTTTCCTGACTTTTCCTGACCATTTTTCAACAAAATTCCTGACTCGCGAAGTCATCGGAAAAAAGGTTTATTGAGCAAATATGTATATATCTTTTTTCATTTGCAGAATTTGCCCAACGCTCGCCTCTTTATTCATTTAAAATAGAAAAGAAAGTAAGTTATAATGCAATAATACGTAAATCAAAGTACTTAATGAGGGACAGATGACCTCGTAGTTCCGCCCCTTAAAACAACAATAACTAAAATAAAACTAAAGTACTTAATAACCTAAACTATAGTGATGGGGTCGCCACATCCCTACGCCAACGCCAAAAAAGTGTACAAAAAATAGGTAAAAGAGGTTTTTACTATGATGTACTGTAAAATGGAAACGTACCATAATGTCCAATGAGATATTGCTTTTTATCTTCAGAGATTAGTTGAACTAGTAGCATCAAAATATGGCTGTATAACACAAAATACTGTATGGTTAATATAAAATTCCTGACTTTCTAATACTTTTCGCCATTTTTTTCCTGACTCACGCCATTTTTTCACACTTTTTCCTAACTTTTCCTGACCAAAAACAAAATTCTTGACTTTTCCTGCCTGTGGACACCATGTGCATGTATTGACATGATATGAACCATGTTTGCTCAATTATTGGTTCTGTATTTGATAATTATTAAAATTAATAATAGGATTCACTTATAAATAAGCCTTACATGAATTGATATGATTTACTGTAATGCTTCGCCCAACATTGGATGTCCTTCATCACCTTAACCAAAAAATCAATCGGGATTTTGTTGTTTCATTTAAAAATAAAAAGGAGAAAACATTTGCGGATGTCACCACATGCCAATACGCAGACCTGCACGCTGACAACACAACGAGGAGAAATTGAAATAGAAAAGTATCATGACTGTGACACAAGTCTTGGAGTAGGCTTGCCACATTGAGAAAAGAGGGAGTAAAGAGAAAAGGAAGTAGTAGGCGGTGCCTACTCATATTCACCAATATCGACAACAACTTCAAACTTTTACATCAAATCAATAAAGAACTATTAATGAATGTTATGGAGCAGTTAAAGATTTACATTCTTTAGAAATTCTTTCCTACGTTTCATCTCAATGAAATTAACTTTGGGGTCAATATGTTTTAATGAAATTATCCATAAATCTTCATGCAAACTCCAATACATCCAAGTTTCGTCTGTTATAGAGAAATTAATAGTGTGGGGTAATTTGAATACAGCCACCCACCACTTACAGTGCTAGTTGTAGGTAAATAACTAATGGTGACTCGTTTGGAAAACTGGTCTCGCAAAGAGTTCCGGTCAGTTATTCGATTTCTGTAATGGATAGTACAGTTAGTCCACAAAGGAAATTGAATGACGGATTACCACAAGGTTCTGTCTTGACTCCACTTTTTTCAGCTTGTATATAGCTGATACCTATGTCAAGGACGGAATCAAGGACATTTGGATATGCAGACGACTGGGCGATACCTACAAGAAGTTCAAACATAACAACAGACATCACACTAACAACAGACCTGAGTGTCCTAGGGGACTACTTTCTCAAATGGAGACCACGCCAGAATTTGTTCCTTCCACTTGAATAATCGCATGGCAAACATGGATCTCATGGTGTACTTTGATAACGTACTTCTGCCACACAATCGACATCCCAAGTACTTGGGTGTTACTTTAGACAGAACCTTATACTTCAAACATCACCTTTTGAAGACTGCTGCTAAGCTGAGATCACGCATCATCATCATCATCCAGAAACTGTGGAACAATATGGGGCTCTAATGCTTTAACTCTTCGTTTTTCTGCAATTAACATCTGTAGCTGAATACAGTGCCCCTGTGTGGTTAAACAGCCCTCACATAGGAAAGATCGATATTGAAATCGGCAAGACCATGCGATTGATATCTGGTACCATTAAATACATCCCTATTCAATGACTTCCTGTTCCGAGCTACATTCCTCCACCCCATCTCTGCTGGTGTAATATCCTGGTCAAAACATACCACAAGATACTTCAAAATCAGGATCTCCCTATTCATACTGATAAACCTGCTGCTTGTCTACTCAGACTTCGCTCAAGGCAGCCCCCTGTGAAGACAGCTACGAGACTTATCAATGAGAACTTTGATATAGTCCAGCAGTGGTCTCATGATTGGAAGATTTTTGCTCCACTGGAGTGCCAAGACATGCCATCTGTCACATCTGAAGTCTCTGGCTTTGATCTTCCTCGTTGGATATGGTCGAAATTAAACCGGATCAGGACCAATTCTGGTGTTTGTGTGGACTCTTTGTTCAAGTGGAACAGGTTACCCTCTCCAAAGTGAGACTGAGGAGTCTGTGGACAAACGGTGAAGCACATCATTCAGGACTGTCCTCTTAAGATCCTATGGAGGCAACATATTGGATTTTCTGTCAGTGACTCCTGCATCAGTGGACTATATTTTGAATTTAGATGTTTAATTATGAGACTATCTGTTGTTTTTTTTTCTTTCATTAAGCTGTAATATGATGTGTGTACCATACCATACGATTAATAATAATAATAATAATGTGGGCGAAACATGTAGCTGCGACTGAAATTCACCGGCAGCTGGTCGAGGTTTACGGTGAGACTGTAATGTTTCATCAGTTTGTCGCAGAATGGTGCTGAAATTTTGCGGCCGGTATAAACATCACAGACGAGGATTACAGTGGCCGACCCAGCAAGCATCAAAAGATGTGAAGGAGGAGCTGATTCAGGTCAACAGGAGGCATTTGACAGTAGAATTAGAAAGAAGACACACAGTGACCGCTGACCGATTCTACGAGCCCTTGATACAATTGCAGGAAGCAATCAGGAGAAAATGGCCAGGACTTCTCATGGAGGGTGTCATCTTCCTTCATAACAACACACAACCTCGTACAGCCCAGAAGACCACCACACTGAAGAAAGCGTTTTTGCTGGGACATCATTGACCACTCTCCCTACAGCCTGGAATTGCTCCAAGTGACTTTCACCTGTTTCCTCACTTAAAGGAGCACCTAGGAGGTCGACAATTCGCTTCAGACGAGGAGGTGAAACACTTCGGGACGTGGTTGAACACGCAAGGACAGGATTGTTACCATGAGGGAATATTTAAACTCATCCCATGAAGTGACAAGTGCCTAAACCGATCTGGAGACTATGTTGAAAAATAACCGAATGTACTATCCGTTGGCTGTATTGTTGTATGAAATAAAATGTAAACTTTCACTGCAGGGTTTCTGATCACCCCTCGTAGATGTTTTCTGGAAGAATATCATATTTCTCACCAATATAATTGGACATACATTTATGTTGACCGATTGAAGGATACCATTCAATTGTTAATAAGGCAACACTGAAAAATGACTCTAAAGCTGCTATGACAATTTACATAATCAGCATGCATGCCCCAGAATTTGATGGTTGGTTCCTTAGTTTAGGGGCTGCGAAAATGCGGTCATGTAGCCCTGTGTACTTTGGGTGTGTGTAGAATCTGTCTGATAACTGGTGTTAATATTGCGATGGCTGTATTAGTGTGTTATATCTGTTTTAATTCAAGTAAGGGCTGCAGACAATAATTTCAAGTAATTCCTACTTTTGCTACCAAATGCTACCGTCCACAACACCTAGCTGCAAACTTGGCTACTAGATGCCATCGCAACCAGCACCTGGCGACGAACGTTGGAACTTAAGAGAATTAATCAAATCTAACCTACAAATTTTGCTTCACACAATTGAAGTTAGTAGAAGGTTCTTTTACATGTATGACAGGGGTCCGCCGGCTTTACTTCCCCTCCGAAGGAAGGCATACTGAGGGATTTGAGATTTCCACACTGTATGGTATCCCAATGTGCATCCAGGGCCCACTGACATAAAACAGTGGGGTGAACACTGTAGCTACTTCATTTTCTCTTTGTCTCCCTCTTCTCAACATGGAAGCCTACTCCAAGCCCCACACTTTTATACATCCCTATTTAAAGTTATCTTTCTTTTCTTCCCAGCATACAAGTTTGCTTGTTGGCAATAAAACCTTGTTCAACTTTTCAATTGGCTTAGTAAGAACCAATGATCAGGGAGTGCTGTATTGATGATCAAAGACTGGTTGTCAAAATATAAATTAGAGCGATCTATCAGTCATACTCACCACCCATCTGCATACTGCGGAAGCTCGCTGTGGCGCGAATTTGGAAGAGAAGATCTCGGTAAGTAAAATCGTGGAATATTACAGTTGTTCCATAAAACACACTGCATTTCCGTACATTTTATGGAAAGAAAAAAAAAAACGTAAAAGTCGACAGGTATGCTTGATGATTTGATCTTTAGGTAAAGCAGACGAAAAGGACACGTTGCTCGAAACGTACTGCCCCCGGAAATTGAATTATATTGAGACCACGATGGCTGTATTGGCAAATATGAGTAAAGTTATGAATGTCATAGTTATGACGTGGATATTCATGACGTAGGCACGGATGACGCAGATTTCATGCCAGTAGGCTGGTTGAGCTGAGATTCTTGGTGACGTCATGATTTTGTTCGAGAAAGATCCGAGATTTACGACGCAGTCGCAGGAAACAAGGTATGGTGCTAAGGAAGAAGCTACGCTATTGGAGGAGAGACTCGAACCAATGAACGATAGTTTGGAAGGAAGACGGAGATTGCTGAAACTACGATATTTGATTACTTTTGGCATGCAGATTTGTGGAAATCTATTTTCAGTTATGGCATTGATTTGGAATTTTGAAGAAATTAATTTTGAGTTTTTGAAATTTGAAAATCCGTCAAGTATAGCCAAAGTTAAAACTTCTAGCAATGACGCAGCAACAGGCTATGGAAGGGATGGATACGCCCCTTAAGAAGTTGATAAAAGGTCGTGCACAGGAGAGAGGAGCTCTCAGATCTCAGAACTCAGATCTCATATATATTTCTGGTGATATATAGTTATTTTCAAGTGATTCAGTGAAGTAAGTTGTCTTTAGCGTGGTTAAAGCCTGGCGCAGCGAACGAACTCGGAGCAGTTCCATTTTACGCTGCTCGAAACTAGGTGAAGTTGAAACGCTCACATTAACGTTTCCACCAGTCAAGATATCAAGCGCTAACTTCAGCCTGTATTATAATTCTATTGGGCAGTATAACATTGAGGTGTGAAGAAGATTTGAACGATTTCACAGTTATACTTCGAAAGATATTGGAACTTTAAGGCTGCCAACAAAAGTGATTTTCTCGCCACATGAGAAACACTTTTAAAATTCCACATTATACACTACGGCTGACACGTGGAGTGCAACAGTGATATTGGAGAATACGTTTGCTATTACAACGATACATTCGACTATGGAACATTATAATCTTGCAGTGCTTTCAAAGATTATAACAGTAATTGAGATGGAAGGCTAAGGCTTTAATGCAATTGGGACATATATCGCTTGGAGTAAAATAACAGCATGGAACTTCGTTAATCGTCTTTCTACAAAAAGCGAGCATGTAGTGAACATCCAACTACACTCATGCATCGTGAATCCATCGCTGAATTATACCAGATAACAGTGGAAATATTTTCATACTCCACAACTATGAATATTTCTGCGGAAATAACTACATTAAACTTCATGGCGAATTCCTGCAAGAACTTCAGAGAACTTTCAAGAGAGGCCAGGGTTGTCCCGGCGCACAAAGAAGAGTTTTGCCAGAAGGATGTTTTTCGTATCCACGGAGCAGTGCAATTTCGGAGGAGGAAGCAGTTCGATTCTCCGAGGACGCTGATTCCAAATTCGAGGACGGAGCACATCTTTACGCTGGTGAAATGGAACCAACAGCAGTTTTCTTTGAAAACTTTCCTCTAGATCTTCAATCAACAGATAAGGTAGTCGTGAACGTTTCTTGTATTATATGAGTCTTGTAGCGATATCTGAGCAACCATTCTTCCCATATTTTCTGTCCTATCTTTTGCCCCATTTTCTTGATTGATATTTCTGTACTCAGTACACTTCGATGATTTATGCCTTTTTCTTCGATTTTTGAGACATTGTTAGGTCATTGGCATACTTAATAATTTTGGATCAGTTGAGACTGATGATTTAAATTCTTTCAGTAATTTGCATATTTTTGTAGTCACGATTTGACTGTAAAGTTAACGATTTGCTATGGCAGATGTGAATTCAGACAGCGTGTCATTTTATTAAAGTAATTCTACTCAGTAAATTACTTTGACCAATTTTCTGTCATCCTCAAGAAAGAAGAATGATTAAAAGATTTTAGAGCGTTAAAATCTATTACGATATCGACGATCTTTGAAATACTAGTCGTCTTATGAACATGATTGCAACATAGACATTTATCATTGCATTATAGACAATTTTATGAAATATGAACTTTTATTTCGATTTATTGAATACACTATAGTAATGAACATTTGATAGGAGTTTTTCTCAATTCTAGATTGGAACAATAATGTTTGCATTCCACAATCTGATTGTATTCTATTCGACTATTTTGCAGTTTAGATGAACTTTGTTTGAAGATAGTATTTTTATACTACGTTACTTTGAAGATGTTAATCTCAATTTTGATAGACCAGGCAGGAGTGTCTAATCGTATTTGCTATTAAATTTATTTGTGATTGGCAAATTTTTACTTCATATCGATTCATGAATGAAACCCACGAAGGTTAAATAATAACAGTCATTATTACAATTGATGAATATAAGAATTTTTAAAGAGGAACAATGGATGTATAATCGTTAGTTCAGTGGACGTGTAAAAGTCGCTGTTGAGTAATGCCCTTGAATAATGAAGGAGGTTCCCACAATAATTAATGAAGTTGATGAATTAATAAGTGGAGGTTTTTGTGTGTAGTTTGGAAGATTTTTATGCCATATATATGAAGATATATGATGAATTTTGGGCCAATTTTTGTGCAATTTTGTGCGTTATAAGCGAAGTATTTTCCCGCTGAATGTATTGTTCTTGTTCTTTGAAAGATTGTTCATATGAAGATACTGTTAAAATTAACAAGAGTGTTAAATAATTTGAGATAAAGATTTTGAATGGAGGTTACCGTCACAAATATTAATAATTATTATTAAACCTTATTAAACCTGAATTTGACTGTTAAATATAACTAACCTTCATTGGTCGATTATATCATCACGATTTGAGTAATTATCAACCGGATAAACGTGTGGTTTAATGTATTTCTTGTATAAATAATATAAACAATTAATATTGTAAAATAATTATGTAAATATCTTTGTTAAATAATTTAAAATGATAGTGATTAATACAGGCGTGTATAAAATTTTCAATGGTCATTTGACATTGTTATAAACAATTTATTATTGTTATAAATAATTAATGAACTTTTGTTATTAACATTTAGAGTTTTGTTCTTATACTCTAAACAACGCAAGTTAAGCAAGTGGTTTAAACAATTAATCATGATTTGGGATTGTTGGAGTAATCCACTGGTGTTTGAATGAAGCATGTAAGACATTTGCGTGATAATATTTCAGTTGAGATGTGAACATTTACGTATTTGAAAAGGAGAGCCAAGCTATGAGGTAACACGCTTATGCTAGGGTTGAACGAACGGGAGTCCGCTTTGACAATGCAGGTGCCTTGCAGCTGGCCCGGACAACTGTGTTACAGAGGCCAAGGACGTTCCATAATAGCCTTGTGGCTATAAATAAAATGTGAAGTATATAAACACGCAAAACAATTGATATATGTGTCTCATCCCAAATCCCGTTTCCATTCCATATGCATTATTATTTTTACGTTGCTATGAGCTTGAGAAAGCTGAAACATTATATGTAGAGAATACAGGTCCTACAGGAGGACATGGTTATGTGGTCGATGGCTTCTGATTGCCACGTTGATTTTGTTGTTTCATTTTTGTTAAAATCATTCTTTATGTGAAATAAATTATTGTGCAGTTTAAAGTTTCTCGTCTTCGTTCTGGTTCATTTTAAATATCATGGTGGAGGTTATTGTGTGGGCATACTTTTAAGTGATCCAGTTGACAACCCAGTCCCCGAGATAAATTTAAGAGGTAAGTAAAGGTAAGTATGAACCCCCGTATATTTTGGTGTGTTCCACAATAATTTTCTTGTTAACTATTGTGCTCTAATCTCGATAGTATCTGTCAGTGCCATTTTCATTGAAGTAGCTGTGCCGGTGCGTTTGATTATTGGCAATCCGATTGAGGGGGCGGATATCTGACAGCCTACTATCCGGATATCGGGTACAGTAGGTTGGATAGTATTAATGAAAAGTTTCCTTACATATTGACAACGCTGGAAGAATCCCTACTTATTTATGTAAGTAAATCCTGTTATCAGTATGTACGTGAAGAGTCCAATCCAGCTGGGAATCTCCAGTTTTATGCATTATCAGTCTGAGCTAAACTGCTGCTGTAAATGTTTACAGTAGTAAGGCAAGGAAGTTATGGCTAATAATAGGCCTAAGTATTCTATTCCATGAGTGCTTATTTGCCTTCAGCTCATTTCAGATTATTTCAATACTTAAAACTTTACTTTGATGGTTCTTTTTAGGCCCCTACAGCAGCCTATCAATGTATTGTGACACACAAAATCATTACCGGTATAGCACTTTGAAGATTCTCTAGTGTTGAACAAGACTGCATTTTAAATAATTTTCTTGATTCAAAAAAACTTTGTAAATGATTAAGCTCCAAAACAAAAGTGTTTCATAAATTACCGTAATTACTCAGCTATAAGACCCCCCCCCCCCTTAATTTTAGAGAGCCAAAATAAAAAATTCTCAGAAATCCCTTATAGTACCCCCCCCCCCTCCTCCTTAATTATTGAGAGTCAAAATACAACATTCTTGGAAATTGACGAATTCTTAAAAAATTTTATAATTACAACTGAAATTCATTCTCTTTTATGACAAAAATATTTTTCTTGTTCCAGTATATTAGTTTGTTATTCAGACGATATGACCACCATTTTGCGTACCGCATACGCGATTGGGCAGGATATCGAATTGTGTAGCCAACAGGCTTCACCCGCTATCCAATAGAAGACACCACACTATTGGCCGAGTAGAAGCGCCATCCGCCAATGAAAGTTATTGTTTCATATCTTGCCTGCATTCTTCTGTTTAGTATTATTTAAGTTGCGATTCGATTGTGTTTATGACAGTCTCCTTAGTTTTATTTTAAACACATTTCATTTGTTGCAATAACCGTCGCCGTTTGTGTGAAACGTTATTGGTATATTAATGTGAAATATGTGAATAATACGTGTTCGGTTGTGTTTACAAATGTTAGTGAGATGTGCTTACTCATTCCCTAATTGATGCATTCTCCCTCCCTATGTTCAAATAAAAATAAAGTTTGCATTTCCATGTCTGATACTTTGTCCATTCCATTCTATTTCTTTGATACAAATATTTTTGCTTAGCAAGGGATAGTAGTGAAAGTCATTGGGGGATAGCCGGGAAAGTGAGGTTATGGCAGTCTCATAATGGGCTGATTAAAGATGTAAACTTCATTTATTTTGATTAAATATATCGTACTATGTAGCATCAAAATAAAATAGCTTAATTTTACTCTCTCCCTTTCCCAAAATAATGAATTTTTGCGACGTTCACGTCTATAGTACCCCTCTCAATTTCGGACCTAAAATTTTAGGAAAAAAAGGGGGGTCTTATGGCGGAGTAAATACGGTACTTAACAAAAATTTTGGAAAACAGGGTGTGTATAAGATAAGAAGCATAGACAATGATTCACAGTGCTTGTAAGAGATGTTCTCAACGACATTGGGCATACCAAGAGGCTTACCATTTGTAAGATATGGTTTGGCAACCTTGGGACCCCAGTTGATTCCAGTACTGATTCCACTTACTTGTGCTGGGCTCCTCTCTTTTTCGTCAACTTCCCCCTGGCCAACTCTTGTTCTCTTCTGAGGGTATTAAGAATATCGATAAATACGGTAATTTCATTAGTTGATGCCAGAGAGGAAAGCAATAATTGAGGCAGTGAGTGAGATGCCAAGATTTTGTCAAAATTGAGTTATTGGTACCATTATGTAGGGCATACATTCATCTTTCAGTATGCATAATATCTAAGATGTCTGCAGGCTCCTTCCCTCGTTTTGTGAAGATTGTCGTTTCCATGAATCACGTTTACGCTGCGAGAGAGCAACCGCAAAACTCCAAATATCTCAGTTCCATCTGGCATAGCCACCTCTCTCACTCACTGCCTCAATTTCAGTAGTTCCGTACCTTTAAACAACAATAACTTAACTAATTTCAGTATTTCCTAGCAAGCCATATGCTTTTTTAAATGATTCTTTGTTGTTAATATTATTAGCCAGTAACTTCAAGTATTTATATTGCAGTTTGGTGTTAAAGCGTAGACTTGTGTTGCCATCTGGCCACAATTACAGGCAGCGTGGCCCATTCAGTCACCTATTGTATTCATGGGAAACTCGTAATCTGTTCACCCAGTACTTCTCTTCCCATTGCTATGAACTTGCTTGCCACATGACTTAGCACCCGAAAAGTATATAATCTGATATCCAACAACCGTGTCCAGTTCCGCAGTTAAGCTCGCTCTTGCTCCAAGAAGAATCTTCAGGATGATGAGCTTCACCTACATTGTGTGATTCTTTTTTCGAACCACACAAGGGTATTTTCTTTGGGACATCTCAGCCAATTGACGTTTAAAAAATTCTAACTAATAATGACTCTAAAGTTCAACCCTGGACATTCTGGGGCCTCTTTTAGTTTCTTTTTTCTTTTTACTGATGTTCACTGTTTTAACTTCGTCTTCTTCGCCTCTCACTCGATTCAGATTCTCGATTCGTTTTGTATATGGATTCACGTAATTAGGACGTCGCTCTGTTAAGTTTAATTCCATGTTCACCTAAAACAATAAAAAAACAATATTACAGTACATACCTAAGCACACTTCTTAACTGATTCCCATCAACACATAAATGACCAGCAGTACTAAATGAACACACGTCTGAAACAAGACACAACTTAGCGATACAGCCAAGCTAGATAAAAAAAAGAGGGAAAATTAGGGGGTTTTAATAGGTAAATGTTATCTGGATCAGGTGTACGATGTACATTTCTTCTGCAATAAACCAAGGCCCGTATTCGCGGCAGTATTCAAGGTGCCAGGACGTACTCATAAGACTGGGCAGCGCTTAGTTTGAATGGCTTATGGTCCACGCGTGGCGAGAAATGTTCCACGGTCTTTGATAGTTGTAGACCCACCTCATTCAATAACATACATCTTATCTAGGTTGGCAACACCTCACATAAACACATCGCACTGACTCCACACAGCACATATGAACAGGGGGGAGAAAAGGGAAAAACCAGTGTCGTTGAGATAACAGCCTATCTCAGTCGACCACACCTGGAGTTACAGTGAACACGATAACTGCGCGTAGCTCTAGCAAGGAAGACAACCAGATAAGTATTAGCCTGTAATAGGATTACAGTTTAACCATAGTTGATTTTTACAACCATATAATCACTCCAAATTACAAACTCCGGATAGCTATCACCATTTAACATTTCACCTAACATCATATATACTGCACTTAGCATATACCGACAGTTGCAGTACCAATACTGCAACTAAATAATTGTACATATTGTAAATATTTTCACCTGTATTTTCAAACATAATGGATCTGAAGATGATCGCTTGACGATCGAAACTGGTCATCCTAGTGTATTTATTAATTTAATGTAATTTATTTCAGGATTAGGGCATAACCCAGCTCTTTTGGGTATATTAGTGTTGACCGACTGAAAAGCACTAAACTCTTGATTACTAAGGCAACACTGAAAAAATGGCTTCAAACCCCACAAGATTTTTCATCAATTTTAATGTCACAATGAATGGTCATTAATTTTATAGCTGATGAAGGGGCAGATTTTCAATAATATTATGCTTCGAAACATGTCCTAGTGTATAAATAAACAGTAAAAATATTGACTAGACGGAACATAGTATATTTCAATATCTACGAATCTATTACAGCAATCAAACTTAAATTTTGTATGTTGATAGTGGCAATTAACATAAGCAGGATATATGAAAATAGGCTGTATGGTTCTTCACGGAACTACTTGTTTAAACTTCCTCTTTATTCTTTGTTAGCTGTCATAGATTACATGGGTAGAACTGCAGCCTTCGTAAACCTCCAGCCTGATAACTGTGACATATAGGGAGTATAATGTCACGGCACTCGGGCGGCCTCCTGACTGTGAGGCACAATGCAATTAAATGCACACGTGGTAGTATCTCTAACACATGTAGAATGTGTTAAAAGACTCGGGCAACATTCTTTGATGTATCGTAGTGTTTTTAAGACTGTATTATTATAACTTCAGTTGTAATGCATGGTGTTTCGAGAACAGGCACTGTTAGGTGTTGTGAGTGATTGTGCACTTTCAAAACGGTATTCAGTATTTGTACCGTAGGGAGTTTTAAATACAGGGTCTTTATATTTGCTTGGCTAGGACTTTCTCGCTCCGCCAGTGACGACTCAGTTACCGGCTGCCGCGTGCGCGTATGTAAGGCAGAGTTGGTGCTTACAATCAGTATAATGCATTTTTACTCACCATGCTTACAGTAGATGCTGAAAATGTTCCCCATCTGCTGCCAAACATAATGGGCATCTACTTATGAAGATTCGGTTATTCCGGTTAATTTAGCTTCACTAAGGAAATAACGACCTTTACGTCCATTTTTATCGTTTACTGAACCTGTAGGTTTGAATCTCTTAGCCAGTTGTTTTATTGTGATTGTGTATAGTGCTGTAATGCCTTATGTGAAATATTCCTTACTTGAACGTGTATATCTGCACAATACTACATAAAGTGCAGGAAATCGTCCGCTAGAACAAGAAAAAAGTTTTGAGTGAAATTTCCAGGGAGACCCATTCCTACAAATCGGACAATAAAACAACTGGCTAATTTGAGATTCAAACGTACAGGTTCAGTAAACAATAAAAATAGATGTTAAGATCATTATTTCCTTACTGAAGTTGAATAAACAGGATTAACCAGAAACTTCATAAGAAGATGCTGATTATGTTTGGCAGTGGATGGGGAATATTTTCAGCATCTACTGTAAACTTAGTGAGTAAAAATGCATGATACTGATTTTAAGCACCGTATTCTGCCAAACACATGCGCGCGCGGCAGCCGGCAACTGAGCCGTCACTGGCGTAGCGCGTGAGCGAGATTGTCCTAGCCAAGCAAATATGAATATCATTTCTTTCTGCATCAGAGTATTAATAGAACTGTAGTATCGTATAATAAATTGAGGAACAGTGGATTACCCTACTATTTCTAATTCAAGAATTAGATAAATTGCTTAATAACCATGAGATCTTGCCTTGTATTTCAGTATGGTACATTTACTTCCCTATTGTTGTTCTTCAGACCATTGTGCACAGAATTTCTCTTAACTTATTTATTTTGTCAGTGCAACAGTGGTTCTTTTCTATAAATTGAGACAGACGTATAGTGTGTCGGGATGTACATCTAATTACCACTCCAATAAAGAGGGAACCATCTCAACATTTGCTTTTCCTCAAGAAAAGGAAAGGCGAATAAAAGTGGAAGTCTTTCTTTGCATGTTTAGCATCTAGAGCTCTTCTATTGCAATTCTCTGCCATATTCTTTGCAATAGTTGGTGTTGATATAGGGATGTTCAGTGGGCTGGTTGGACTAAGTGTGCGCGAGGCCTCTGGAGACTGCCCGCTTAGTGTGACATCACAAAGTGTAGTGCACGGCCTCCACTTTACGAAGGCTGCGGTAGAACCCTATGACCAAGTCTTAGGTGAAGAGTGAAAAAATCCACAGCCTGTTTCCAGTCTCTGACTGGGTCAGGAATGGAATGAATGAAGCCCCCACCTAGCGGCGAGGATATGAACTGTGCCGCTTGCCGAGGCCTGACGCACTCCTCTGGGGCAATGATTAAATGAATGATGGATGAAATGAAATGATATTGGAGAGTGTTGCTGGAATGAAATTTTGAGAGGGAAAACCGGAGTACCCGGAGAAAAACCTGTCTGCCTCCGTTTTGTCCAGCACAGATCTCACATGGAGTGACCGGGATTTGAACCACGGACCCAGCGGTGAGAGGCCGGCGTGCTTCCGCCTAAGCCACGGAGGCTTGGTGAAGAGTGGGACAGTTAAAATTAAAATTTTGCAATTCAAAGTTTATATGAAGTATTACTCTACTGTACAATAATACTGATTTGTATTCTTACCAGGTCGACAAGTGTTCTTGTCTGCTTGTCTATGAGAGCAGATTGGTTAGTGAAGCCCAAACTCCATTGCAGTATTATCTGCCATTCTTGTTTAAAGCTCAATACTCGATGAGAAATATCTGGAAGATGCAGCAATATGTCTCCAAACAAGGCTGTGTTCTCTAGAATGTTTGCCAAAGCTGAAGATGGAGAAGAAAATATATTAAATAGGAGACAGTATTTAAACAGGACATGTTATAATCTTTTGGATTTATGCCATGTGAATATTTATGAATAAAAAAATAAAAGGCAGGAATCTGAGGCTATCACAGATCTAGGCTCTATCTTCTCAGAAGAGAACGCTGCCATACTAAATGTTAACAATGGAAAAGAGGTCAATGTTGTGTCTGACTTATTTTTCATTTGAAAATACAGAAAATGTATATGAATTTAAAAATAATATTATAATATAATATTCGCACATGAAGGAACTACAAATTACAATTGAAGTTTTACAAAACAAAACAGAAAAAATCAAAGAGACTTAACAAATAAATTGGATTAGAAATCAAGATCAACAGACAAGGGTGATTTCAAACGAAGAAAGGAAGTTAAGATCTGAAAGAATGAAGAAGTACTGGGTTAACAGGAAACTGACGGATCCTTAGTATAAAATTGACTAAATTGGTCCTATGAAGCTCATAAAATGTAAGTAAATAAAAATACTCACACTCGTTACAACTAAAGGTCGATATACAGTCGAACTAAGATAACTGGAAGTTTTTCTCTGGTCCCTTAAATTTCCTATTGTGACAATGCAAAAAAATCGTGGATAACTGAAAGGTTTTTGGATAACTCGAAGTTTTGGTTCCAGAAGTCATAAAGATTTGTTTGGCTGAAACAGGTTTTGTCAGTTTCAAGCCCAGTCCCAGTTTGATTTTCGGTTCCGCTCAAGGTCAGTAAGCACATCTCTCTTTCTCTCTCGCTTTATCACTTTCCCCCCTCTTGCTTCGACAACATCTCGGAAGGGAAGCAGACTTCGTAGGTCAATTTCGGTGTTCGTGGACGATCGGCACAGTTCGGATAGAGTTCTTCCCCCTCCCCAGCTTCGTCAGTGTGCGGTGAGTCTTCGAGCTGGTAGCATCGTGTCTTAACAGGCAAGTGAGCATTTGGTTACAATCACAGCAAGTGAGCCGGATTTAAGTGCACATTTCTTTGTAGGTTACCATGTCTCTTTCAAAACCATGTCGCCCAACATCGGGCTAAAGTACAGTATTATTTTCTTAAAAAAAAAGGTACTGTAATTTCATTTAAAATGTCATTAAAAAGCATCAACTAAAAGAATTTGATGTTTTAAAGTCGTTTTCCTTTATTATACACCCTATCCCTCCCAAAGGACCGTTTTGGATAACTCGAAGTTTTTTTTCGGTCCCTTGAGCTTCGAGTTATCCAAGTTCGACTGTAGTTCCAAGCAAAAATCAAATATTATGCCACTGTCATTAAACCAGGGGTATTATATGGACCAGAATGCTTAACATTGAACAAAAGGGGAGTATAAGTTGTACAGGAGAAGAAAGAAAGAAAAATAATTGGAAAATTTTTGGGCCCCCAAAAGAATAAAGATAATATTTGGATGAAGAGGAAAAATGAAGACCTTTACCAAATTATAGAGGAAATTACAGTTACAATTAAAAGGAGAAGACTACAATTTTACGGGCACCTTTACAGAATGAAAAATAACAGGCTCACTAAGAGGATTTTAGATTACATCTCTATATTAAAAAACACCACAGGGTGGCTGGAAGAGAGAAGATGGGAACTACAAAGGCTGCAGATCACAGATGCACAGACAACATATTTAACAGTGAGACATTCCAACAGCAGATCAACCCTACAGATGTTTCAAGTTTACAAGTACAACGTCGACCTAAGAGGGTGATGTCGGGGGAACAAAGACATACAAATCAGTCAATGTATGAAGAAGTTCTGGGAAGAAAATAAAAATATTGTACCATAGTCTTAGATTAGGTTTATAATTGGCCAAATTCTTTATTCTTCTTCTTCATTTCCCGTTTCCAGTTCCCTGGATCGGGTTACGAATCAAGGACCTCCACAGTTGTCTATTTCTCCACCATTCATTTCCTTCTTTCAATAGTTCTTTTTCTTTTACTCCTCTTTTCTCTATGCTCTCCTTCACCGTATCCACCTCTTTCTGGGCCTTCCTCGTGGTCTTCTTCCTGGCATTTTCTCCATAAATATTCTTTTTGGTACTATATATTCTTCCATTTTCATCATATATCCGTACCACTTCAGCTTACTGGTGATCAGTCTTGCAGTTTTGAGAACCCACTTCTCTCCTTAATGTCCACATTTCTGATTTTATCCATCCGTGTCTTCCCAATTATTCCTCTAAGGAATTTCATCTCGGCTGCTTGGGTTCGGCTTTCATCCCGTTTTGTTGAGGTCCAAGTACCTGCAGCATATGTCAAAATTGGTATGTAATACATTGAGAATAGAACTTTCGTGCATTTCACTGGGACTTCCTGGTTCCATACTAAACCCCTCCTCACACCCATTAGCTTGTTGGATTCTCTTTCTAATTTCTTCAGTTTTTCCAAATTCTTTAATAAAATAAATACAAATATTTTAGACACTAGGAAATTATTTGTAATTCCCTGCCAAATCTAATTTGGTCACAGTTTGTATTGACCGACAGAAAAGCTTCTACATAATAGATAACTCGGGCAACACTGAAAAATGGCTTCAAATAATTCAATATCGTTTAGATGTTGACACTGGCACTACAAACATCAAAAATATTGATGTTTTGCCATTGTTCTTGGGTAAAAGCTATTCACATGGCATAAACCCAACATATGACAAGATGTGTATAGTATTCTAAGCCATGCAAGTCTCAATCAAATATATTTAAGCAACCTACTTTATTGTGATGCCTGAAACAATACTGACCATCACGAACCTTCTCATCAGTTGGGAAACTACTTATTCCAGGAACATAGCCAGAGCCCTCCAAAACTACCCTACTGCTTTGAAGGACCTAAAATTACACAATGAACATATCAATTATGAATTAAGTTCACTGCAAATAAAACAAAAATCAACTATATAGTGTGTGAATATCATTGCTTACATATAAGCTGGAATATAAGAACTGAAATGTGGCTCAAATCTGGTCCCTGTGTGGTGCCAAGTTTCGCCACATGGATGTTAGTTTGGTACCAAATCATCATGGAATAACAAATATAATAGAGTACAATAAAAACCAAGTAAATTTTGAACTGCCTTTAATTGAGTTATTTATTGATGATTAGATTCAAGTTATGAATGTAGGGTAGAATTGATGAAAAAGTGATTGTATTGAAAAGTGGACATTAGATTTAAAGATCTAGAATTTAATACGGGTAAAATATCGCTCATGACTAAAATCATTCACAAACATAACTTAGCGACTGTATTGTGTGTAAGTTGTTACACAGGTATTTTAGTATGAACTCAGGCCATAATGTGCCCCATGAACAATGTTTCTTAGTTACCATAACCTATGTATTTATTTTTAGCCTATTTTCAATTTTTGCAAAAAATGAAAGTAGACTTATGAGATCTACATAGGCCAAAAGTTGTCTGTCTGTGTGAGGGTGTGTGATGTGTATATCTGCACCCCCCCCCCCCCTCCACGCCATCAATTCAAACCTGACGAAACCGAATTGAATCAAATTTAGTACAAAGCAAAGGACACCTCAGTGTCGCGTTTTATATTGCAGCCATCTTGACATAAAACGGAATATACAATTTTCAAAAGAAAATTATGTATTGCCCGTTGAGCCATTATATATTTAAACACAAATAGTACTAAATGTTCCGGCATAACTCAACAAAATGACAGCGTTTCGCCCCGGTGTGCTATTGGGCTCTTCAGTTGGTTAAAGCACACCTCACCAAGACACTGTCAAGTACACATTGGGAAGGCCATTGCAAGACGTATTTGATACATGTGTATCCGTGTCACGAGCAAAGCAAGTGCACTATGGGAGTCGAAACTCCACTCCAAAGCAACGGCTCAACGGGCAATACATAATTTTCTTTTGAAAATTCTATATTCAATGCCAAGGTAAGTTTATAATTGCTATGGAGTGGAGTTTCGACTCCCATAGTGCACTGGCTTTGCTCGTGACGTGGATACACATGTATCAAATACGCCTTGCAATGGCCTTCCCAGTGTGTACTTGACAGTGTCTTGGTGAGGTGTGCTTTAACCAACTGAAGAGCCCAATAGCACATCGGGGCGAAACGCTGTCATTTTGTTGAGTTATGCCGGAACATTTAGCACTATTTGTGTTTAAATAAAACGGAATGGCGGCCACTCAAATATTCTAAGCTTAAATCAAATCACCACTAACCTAATCATCCGATCTCTACCAAATTTTGCAACCATATACCTTAATGTGGGAAGCGTCTTTTGCCCAAACTACAAGGTCATCAGCCAAATAGTTTCAAGATGGCAGATGTATGAATCATACAAGTATTATAGCCTAAGTATAACTTACGATTCAACAAGGCCGGGCCTCACTAAATCTGCTTATCGTGGTTTAAACTGTCTTCAAGGAGGTGACCTGTAGGATATTAGCATTTTATAATAGAATATTATTCCGAAGTAGTGACTTAACAGTTCAGGCTGACCGTGCCGTATCGTGCTGGGCCGTGCAGCCCCGTTGGGTCAAAATGGAGGCTATTGTTTGCTTGCTAGTCCATATTACTATAGATTGATATCCTTTTAGAAATGTACTGATCAAAATAATACAAATTTAGTATCAAATGGTTTATAAAAAAGACAGAAAACGCTAATGAAATCGTTCTTTCCAAGACAAAATATGCTATACAGTTATTACAGTTATACTAAACCAGTTGTTAACTTAATACTAGCATTGGCCATGTGTACCAGCGGGCTAGTGTCTTTAACTCTTAACCTGGAGGTTCGTGGTTCAAAACCAAATGGGTTCATTGTTTTTACTTTTTTTTTTTGGTATTTATTGATTTATAACTACACACATGTTATAATGTTAAGCATCTATAGTGTGTATTTGCAATAGAAAATATTATACGGTACCGGTATATACTTACAACACCATATATTTCAAACACTCAACTACAGCAATTAAAATTCGTTGTCCTTTATCCGCGGTACTGACTGTTGTTTATTCTTTAGGGGTTTTGCGGCATCATGGTCATGTAGCCCCGTGTACATGGGTGTGTGTAGACGTTGTCTGATAACCTGTGTCACTGTGATGTCTGTACTAGTGTGTGTACTCGTAAATGAGGAAGGATTTTTGTAGGAAGCTGTCCTTGATCCGCGGTAGAGTCTGTTGTTGATTTTTTAGGGGCTTTGCGGCATTGTGGCCATGTATCCCCGTGTACTTGGGTGTGTGTAGAAGTTGTCTGATAAACTGTGTCACTGTGATGTCTGTACTAGTGTGTGTACTTTTATACGAGGAAGGATTTGGGTAGGAAGCTTCTGTTGTTGTATTTGAGAGACTTGGACATCATGGTCATTTAGCCCCATGTACTTGGGTGAGTGTTGAATTGTGTCTGATTGCCTGTGTTATTGTGATGGATGTATTAGTGTGTGAATTCATAATTCAGGTGAGGATTCAATCAATCAACATGTAATATAGCACGTTATATTTCAACAAGCTACTATAACCAACATTCAATTATACTCCTTGAAAAGGACAAAGAGTTATGACTATACCCATGCATTTAGGAGAGGGTAGGCTATATGTTCTTTACTGATGCATTTAGGAGAGGGTAGGCTATATGTTCTTTACTGAACATCTTGTTTATTTAATCACTTATTTACATAGATCCCAATGAGCCAGAGCTCATGTTAAGGACAATCAATTAGATACAATTGGCATTTACATAACTTTTGTAACATGATATTGTGTTTAAGTTAATAGTACAATAGATTGATAGTGACAAACATTGCAGAATTAATTGGTATGATATATTGTATTGCTTAATGCTACATATTAAACAGTGGCTATTCATTTCTTAATAGGAAGTCTCTTGCTTCCTCTTAAATGTTTTTATAGGAAAACTTTCCTTTATGCATAATGGTAGAGAGTTAACTTATATTCCTTTATTATTGAGGACATACTTCCTTTAGTTCCAAATTTAATGGATTGGGAATGGTTGGTGAATATTTGATTTACTCTCCTCTTGTTGAATAATGATGAATGTCATTTGAATGGGTAAAATGGATGTGTGTATGTATAAAATTCTTTTCTAATTTGTAAACAGATACTGTTGCAGACATTACTATTTATTTTTGCAGTGACATAATTTTAAGATTTTGTGTATAATTGATTTCAGGGAGTGAGCCAAGGATATCCAAACATAGATTTTAGAACTCAGCAATTCTTCTAGGTTTGTGCCGTGTCTTGTGTGGGGTTTCGCCTAGGACACCAAGCTGGCTCATCGGCGGGCTCTTGGTGTCCCCGCCCAGACCCCCACAGCTTGGTGTCCTAGGCGAAACCCCACACAAGACACGGCACAAACCTAGAAGAATTGCTGAGATTTAATTCACTGGCCGTGAAAGCCAATATACCATCATTTTATTGATTTTAGACTTTACTCTTAGTACAGAGACCTTCATACAGTATAACCATGAAAACCTATTAAAATGAATTAACACAAATTTTCTAAAACAAATCTGTGATATGCTTGGCATCTTTGTAATCATACAATCAGTAAACACACAATTTTACATAACTCATTGCATAGTCATGAAATAACATCATGGTACAAACAAGTTGTACCCAATGGCAGACACTGCAAAGAAGGTCAGTAGCCCAGTTGTAGTATGCAGATATTCCAGCTTATGTGTACAGGGTCTTTCATATAAAGTAAGAACGGTAAGCGGCAGTTTTGTTATTCGCTGCTGTGGTGGCCTTGGCCGAGCTTGTGGCGCGCCATGGCCCCCTGCTGTACTATTGAAAGCTTGCCACGGTGGGTAAGTGATCAACGTGTTGGTCTACTAACCCCAAGCTTACAGGTTCGCTCCTGGCCGTGGTAAGTGATTTTTGAAAGGCGGAAAAAATTGCGACACCATGTCATACAATGTTGGCATGTCAAAGAACCCATTTGAATTCAGTAGGCCGTGTTCATAATGGCAAAATTAATCTCGGGAGTTTCCGCCAACACAAAGTTTCTCATTTATCTATTAGAAAGCGCTATAGTGTTCAAGAAGCTTAGATATCTAACCTCCTTGACTTTCATAGTGCTTCAAGGAACAACGAAATTCGACATGCAAGCTACCTTTTGGGTGTCAAACAACAAAGCTTGCACCCGGCACCCAAGGCCATAAGATATTTTTATTATTATTAATATTACTACTAAATGTTTGCTTGTTTTATTCTTATGTCTCAACATAATCTCCAAAATAGCTTACCACGGTGGGTGAGTGGATATCGTGTCGGTCTACTAACCCCAAGATTGCAGGTTCGCTCCTGGCCGTGGTAGGCCTAAGTGATTTTTGATAGGCGGCAAAAATACGATACGCATGTCATACGATGTTGGCATGTCAAAGAACCCATTAGAATTCAGTAGGCCGAGTTCATAATGGCAAAATTAATCTCGGGAGTTTCCGCCAACACGAAGTTCCTCATTTATCTACTAGAAAGCGCTATAGTGTTCAAGGAGGTTAGATATCTAACATCTAACCTCCTTGACTTTCATAGTCAAGGAACAACGAAATTCGACATCCAAGCTACCCTCTGGGTGTCAAATAACAAAGCTTGCACCCGAGGCCATACGATATTATTATTATTATTGCCAAAACGATTGAAACATTTGTCGTATCGTTACACCAGCTTTCCAATGCCCTCGGCAAAAGATTCTCCCGCCACTGAGGTGGGTACGTCTGGACAGTCTCCTAAAGTTTTTCCTTTTTGGCGAGTTGCCACCCAATCATACCTTCAATTCTCGAGAACGGTGAAAATCATTCACGACCACACTGTACCAACGTTACGATAGACTTTAACAAAGAATTGAAGTGTGAAGTTTTGGACCATCTGCCGTTTAGTCCAAACCAGCACTGAAGCTGGTGTAACGGTACAACAAATGTTTCAATCGTTTTGGCGATTATGTTGAGACATACGAATAAAACAAGCAAACATTTAGTAGTAAAATCAGTTTGGTATGTCAATCTGTTATCTTTATACAGTCCATCGTAACTTGGAAAAAAAAAAAACAGCCCTCATATGTACTATGCGAACGCTTTCAATAGTATGGCAGGGGGCCATGGCACACCACAAGCTCGGCCAAGGCCACCGCAGCAGCGAATAACAAAACTGGCGCTTGCCGTTCTTACTTTATATGAAAGACCGTGTATAATGTACGCAATGGTAATATATTATGACAAAGCTTACATTGAAAACCTTGTCGATGATCACATCCACCATTTTATACTGCTTCTCATAGCTTGACATGATTACAAGCCCTTTCACAGCATCCAGTTGTTCTGCTCTTCGTTTGATGTATAATCTCTTGACTTTTAAGTTAAAGAAATTTTGATATTTTATTGATATACTACTCTAATGTACAGAGAAAGAGAGAGTGTGTGTAGAATAGCCCTGTTACTTAGTTTCAGTGTTCTGACAATGATAAAAAATTAATGAAACGATTGAACGATCAGTCACAGAAATTGATTATGCAAGCTGTGCATGTATAGTAACTTACTTTGATTAAAGAACTAATTTATATTAATGGCCAAAAAAGTGTAATAAGAATGCCATGTAATATAAACTAATTTTTCATTTTCAATATTTTCTTTTAGGACATTACATAAATAGAATGAATTTGTTTCATTCATCATCGTCTTCATTTCCTCTTTTCCAGTTGACACTGGTGGGGGCAAATATGGTTCCTCTCCACTTTGTTCTGTCGTTCCACCATTCCTCTTCCGACAAGGTGTTCCAATCCAGGTTCCGTTTTCTAATACTATTCTCCACCGAGTCCATCCAACGCATTCTTGGTCTTCCTCGTCCTCTCTTCCCTGTCATCCGTCGTTCCAGTGCTAGTCTTGGTAGCCTTACTTCATTCATCTGTTTGACATGTCCAAACCATCTCAATCTGTTTTGTTCCAGTTTGTCATTTAGTTTCTGTACTCCCAATTCCTTCCGTATATCTTCATTTCTCACTCTGTCCCTCCTCGTTTTCTGGACCATACTTCTCAGGAATCTCATCTCTGCTGCTTGTACTCTGCTCTCATCCCTCTTAGTCATTGTCCAAGTTTCTCCCGCATATGTCATTATAGGAACATAATATGCTTTGTACATAACTTCTTTAGCCTTAATTGGTATATCCTTGTTCCATACTAGTCCCCATACCTGTTGGTAGAAAGCACGGTTGTAGTATATATCGCGAGTTCCGGGGTTTAGTGGTATGTTAGTGACCTCCATGACGTCACCTATGACGTATTTGTGTTGAAGCTCATTTGTTGCTGATGACACTTGACCTGATTGGTCAGAAGACATTCATTGCCTTGAATTGTGATTGGCCAGCTGATGTGCGCTGTGATTGGTGGGCGCCATTTCGTATTTTAGTCGTCTGGGAGGTTTCGAAATGTTCGGTTGCGATAATTTTGAGTTGCGGAAATAAATTAAAGTAAGATTTAGTTGTGGTATAATGTGGATGGTATATTTATAGTGATTGTGGTATTTTTGATGTTTGGTAGTGTGTAGGCAAGAAGGCAGTGTCTGTGCATGTAAATTACAAGTAATGAAGTTGCTGTTGGACTCTGGTGTCGAATGGGGTAAGTGTTGTATTTCTTCATATGCTTATTAGTGTGCTTCTGGTAGTTGAAGGATCAACATCCCATGGATGTTTTGCTGTGTATCGCGATTGTTTGAAAATGAGGTGAAATGGAAAATTTTCGCCTACGCAGAAAAAGTAAAGATCGCGATACCCATGACAAATTTGCCATTTCTGCTAATTTTCAAGCAATAGCCTAACGCAGAAAAAAAAAGATCGTGATACCCATCACAAATTTGCCATTTCAGCTCTTTTTCAAGCAATAGCGCTACGCAGAAAAAAAGTAAAGAAACTAGTGGGGCACTGTTCACACCAAACCATTTGTCTAGGCGGGTTAGGCTGTAACCATTGTCAAAACCATTCGATAGGACGCAACTAAGGTTAGAAGTCTGTGGGTAGGTGTGCGGCAGCTAGTGGGGCACAGTTCACACTAAACCAAAGGTCTGGGCGGTTAGCCTGTAACCATTGTCAAAACCATTGGATAGGATGCAACGAAGGTTAGAAGTCTGTGGGTAGGTGTGCGGCAGCTAGTGGGGCACTGTTCACACTAAACCATTGGTCTGGGCGGTTAGGCTGTAACCATTGTCAAAACCATTGGATAGGACGCAACGAAGGTTAGAAGTCTGTGGTTAGGTGTGCGGCAGCTAGTGGGGCACTGTTCACACTAAACCATTGGTCTGGGCGGTTAGGCTGTAACCATTGTCAAAACTATTGGATAGGACGCAACGAAGGTTAGAAGTCTGTGGGTAGGTGTGCGGCAGCTAGTGGGGCACTGTTCACACTAAACCATTGGTCTGGGCGGTTAGGCTGTAACCATTGTCAAAATCATTGGATAGGACGCAACGAAGGTTAGAAGTCTATGGGCAGGTGTGCGGCAGCTAGTGGGGCACTGTTCACACTAAACCATTGGTTTGGGCGGTTAGGCTGTAACCATTGTCAAAACCATTGGATAGGATGCAACGAAGGTTAGAAGTCTGTGGGTAGGTGTGCGGCAGCTAGTGGGGCACTGTTCACACTAAACCATTGGTCTGGGCGGTTAGGCTGTAACTATTGTCAAAACCATTGGATAGGATGCAACGAAGGTTAGAAGTCTGTGGTTAGGTGTGTGGCAGCTAGTGGGGCACTGTTCACACTAAACCATTGGTCTGGGCGGTTAGGCTGTAACCATTGTCAAAACCATTGGATAGGACACAACGAAGGTTAGAAGTCTGTGGGGTAGGTGTGCGGCAGCTAGTGGGGCACTGTTCACACTAAACCATTGGTCTGGGCGGTTAGGCTGTAACCATTGTCAAAACCATTGGATAGGACGCAATGAAGGTTAGAAGTCTGTGGGTAGGTGTGCGGCAGCTAGTGGGGCACTGTTCACACTAAACCATTGGTCTGGGCGGTTAGGCTGTAACCATTGTCAAAACCATTGGATAGGACGCAACGAAGGTTAGAAGTTTGTGGGAAGGTGCGGCCTTTGGCTGTGGCACATAGAGGGGCACCAAAAACCAATTCCTCTAGGCGGGTTAGGCTGTAACTATTGACAAAAACCGTGTGTGTGTGTGTGAAATATTAAAAATGGACGGAAATGGCAAATTTGTAACGGGTATCGCTATCTTTCCTTTCTTTGCGTAGCGCAATTGCTTGAAAATGAGCAAAAATGGCAAATTTGTGATGGGTATCGCGATCTTTATTTTTGTCTGCGTAGCGCGATTGCTTGAAAATGAGCAGAAATGGCAAATTTGTTATGGGTATCGCGATTTTTATTTTTCTCTGCATTGTGTGATCGCTTGAAAATGAGCAGAAATGGTAAATTTGTGATGGGTATCGCGATTTTTATTTTTCTCTGCGTAGCGCGATTGCTTGAAAATGTACAGAAATGGCAAATTTGTGATGGGTAACGCGACCTTTATTTTTCTCTGCGTAGCGAGATTGCTTGAAAAAGAGCTGAAATGGCGAATTTGTGATGGGTATCGCGATGTGTACTTGACCAATATAGGTGAAGTAAAGATCGTGATACCTGTTTTTTTAAATGCGCTGTAATGCGGATATTTTTCTGTGTATGGCGATTGTTTGAAAAAGAGATGAAATGGCAAATTCAGATTGTTTGAAGAAGAGCTGAAATGGCAAATTTTTGATGGGTATCGCGATCTGTACTTGAGCAGGGGGGCTCAAGTAAAGATCGCGATACCGGCTTTTATAAAAAATGCGGTGAAATGTGGATCTTTTTCTGTGTATCGCGATTGTTTGAAAATGAGGTGAAATTGCAAATTTTTGATGGGTATCGCAATCTTTACTTGAGCTCCCCCGCTCAAGTAAAGATCGCGATACCCATCCCATTTTTCACGTTTTTTGTTGTTTCCCCACCCGAAACCCCCTATTCCCCAGGTTTTTCCCGTAAGCTTGCTAGAGGAGTATTTCGTGACGTCATTGATGACGTCACCATTTTGTTTTAGGGGAATTTAGTGCCGCGGGGACTCGCGATGTATACTAATCCCGAAAGCACTCCCTAGTTGTATTCTTCTGCTAATTTCCAAATCTAGTCTTCCATCTTCAGTCAGTTCGCTTCCCAAGTATTTGAAGTGTTTCACCACTTCCAATTTCTTATCTCCTACTTTGATTACTCCTTTTCCTTCTTACTTATCTCTACTCATCAGCACTGTTTTACTCTTCTCCACATTTATCTTCAATCCCCATTGCTCAATCTTTTCATTTATTACGTCTAACTGTTCTTGTACCTCCATCTCATCCTCGCCCCAGATCACGTCGTCGTCTGCAAACAACATTACCTTCATCTTTGCCCTACTATATTCTTTCATTGCTGCCTTCATGATGTCATCTATCACCATTACGAACAATAATGGTGACAACACACTTCCTAGCTTTAGTCCAGTGTCAATTTTAAACCATTCCGATGTCCCGACTCTAGTCTTCACACTACTGTAGCACTCCATGCACATTCCTTTTATCATGTCGCTCAGTTCCTTGCCTATCCCCCTATTTGTTAAGCTTTCCCAAACTTTTGTTCTAGGGATGCTCTCATAGGCCTTTTCTAGATCAATAAAAGTCATTACCATATCCTTCCCATATTCCCAACTCTTTTCAATGTTCTGTCTCAGAATGAAAATGGGTTCCACTGTTGACCTGCCCCCTCTAAATCCAAACTGCTCCTCCTCTATTTGGCTTTCTACCTTTACTCTAATTATTTTTTCTAGGATTCTTTCCATTACTTTGGCAACATGCAATATGGTGATTCCTCGGTAGTTACCACACACCTTCCTTGTTTCATTAGAAATACATAATTATAGAAGGTGCCAAAAAGAAAGTTCATTTGGATTTTGCAAATCAGGTAATATAACAAAGGAGAAACTGTTCCGCCTAGTCAATACATTTATTTACAACAAGTTATAAACTTGCTATTATATGGTACATGTTTCGGGGCCTCTAGTACTGGTCCCTTCTTCAGCCATAAATTAAGTTGCAAAATCCAGCATAATTAAAGATATCATAATAAAAAATACATAAAATGATGAGTGAATGGATGAAATGAGGCGAAAAAGAACATATTACTCATGAGAAGTAATGTGAGTGCACATCAGTAAAAATTAACACCATTGGTATTGCTAGGTTCTTGAGAATACACTATATAGCACTGTTCTAATGTTTGTGCATGTGGAAATCACAACTTAATTTATGGCTGAAGAAGGGACCAGTACTAGAGGCCCCGAAACATGTACCATATAATAGCAAGTTTATAACTTGTTGTAAATAAATGTATTGACTAGGCGGAACAGTTTCTCCTTTGTTATATAGTGAATCTGTCAATACGGAAAATGAACTTCTTTCAGAGCACAATTTAAATCAGGTAATGACGAAAAAAACAACTTATGTAACTTAAATATAGTAAAGCCATCATTAACTTACTTTCGACTAGACGTTTCAGTGTCACCCTAGAGTTATCTAGCGGTCAGAAGGAAAATCACTTCATCTAGAGAATCACAGGCAGCCATTCAAATCGATATCATGACAAATTGAGTTTCGTTCGCGATGTCGAGATTTAGCGAACAAAACTCTAGCCTAGCACTGAAACGTCAAGTCGGAAGTAAAGATGGCTTTACTATAGGCCTACATATTTTTGTACTGACCCACCCAAATTGTTGCATACTTGTCACATTCTTGTAGGATCCCCCGTTTGAGCAAATGTATTTTATGGATGACCCCTAAATAAATCTACACAAAGCTCCAAATCCATAAAGAGGAGGCTACTGTTCTCTCCCCCAATCCTATCACGTGAAGCTAGCCTCCGGGTTGAGTTTGACCTCCTGGGAATCTCAGATGAAAAAATTACCAGGGCCCTTTGGCAAATTAAATTGAGAAGAGGAGGGGGGATAGAGTGTCTGCCTCTTGAACATTATACTGTGGGTTTAATCCTAGCAGAGGTAGCCACTACAGATCTTCCTCCGAAGGAGGGATATGAATGAGACTCAATTCAGGGCTCTGAGATCGCCAACCTCGCCTCACAAGATTTTGGCTCAGCGGCCCTTACATGATTGCATTATTATAACCCCTGAGTAACAGGTGCAGAGGACCTGGCTGTCCCACCCCTTAAAACAACTAACCCCCGAGTAAATTAAAGAGGGGCACATAGTAATCTAGACGGTGAATCAAGAAGAATGTGGATCATTGGTTGCGAAAATTTCAAAGGATACACATGTGCTCTGCATGAGCAGATAGACGATCATCGTACGATGTGGGTTCGGCTCCAGTTTTTTCTCCTGTATTTTGGGAAGCACAAGTGCTGATACAATAAACAGCAATTATAGCGCCCAACATTTTGTGCATTTGTGAGTTACAATCTAATATATACACCCAGGAACAAAGAACACGAAAGTGTGTGTAAAAAATTATAATTAAGCTGCCACAGTGTCGACAATAACACTTCTTGCACTGTACAGACGATTATTATGAATAAGTGCGACCGGCATCTGCCATCTTTATACAGTCGTCAGGCGGCAAACCTCAAAACACCAAGTGACAGTATTCACAAGGAAAAAGTTTTTCCTTAGCGTATTACAAATCGTTATGAATGAGGATTATACTTATTCAATCATTCATTGGTTTGTTGTTCCGGTAACTTATAGTAGTTTGTGATCGAACATTTTACATTTCTCTGCCTCATTGAAGTCGTAACATTGGCTAAATTGTAGATGCCAGTGCAAAGAATATCACAAATGAAGAGAACACTACTGAAGGTGTACGAGTATGTAACTATCTTTGGACACTAATGACTTTGGTGTCAATGAAACAGATGTCATGTCATCAACAACCATGGCGTTAGGAGGAGGGGACACGAAAATCCCTGTACGTATTTGATTTATTTTTGGGCCTGTTGATTAGGATGTACCTATTTTTTTGATTTTTAACTGCTGAAATAGCTATACTTTTGTACCCTCAATTTATTTGGGTGCTTGTCAGGATACAAATGCTCTTATCTTGGTACCGTTTTTGCATCCTTGGTAGAGATTTACTGTCAGATATTCATTTGTAGGTTATAGTAATGAGAAGTAGAACCAGTTTTTTTTTTCAATCATCGGTGAAGACCAAATAAAAAAAAATATTGGATTGTTTTAGATGTTCAATGATTTTGGGAGTTCTGTGGAAGGGGAGATGATAGTCCCCAACCAGCAGAGAAATCAACAACAAGGAAGACCAGAATTTAATACACTTGATGAACCAATAAGGGACACAGTGGTAAGTAAACATTTGCATTCTTGTTTCACGTATGGAAATACATATTCTTTAGCGATTGTGAGATCTCACGTTTCCTTTACCATCTCCACTGAATAGGCTACACACACTGCTACAGATACCATAATGACATAGGTTATCAGACAATTCCCGTGGGTGTGTGTGCACACACACCTAAGTACACGGGGCTAAACTACCACGATGTCCAAGCCTGTTAAATGAAACAACTACTCCCCTCTCTATTTGTTTAGGATGCCAACAAGTGCCATCACATACCCTAATGTTGTTGGTAAAACTGCAGGAGACCTACTCCTGAAGGGAAAAAAAACCTTCTTAAACTACTGAAATTAGCCAAAATACCTGTGGTAATGGTTGGAAAAAAATCTGGAGATGATATACAGGGTCTTTACTTTTGCTTGGCAAGAACATTCTCGCTCCGACAGTGACGGCTCAGTTGCCGGCAACCGCGCACGCATATGTATGGCAGAATATGGTGCTTAAAATCAGTATCGTGCATTTTTACTCACCATGTTTTCAGTAGATGCTGAAAATGTTCCCCATTCGCTGCCAAACATAATCGGCATCTCCTTATGAAGTTTCCGGTCACTCCGGTTAATTTAGCTTCAGTAAGGAAATAATGACCTTTACGTCTATTTTTATTGTTTACTGAACCTGTACGTTTGAATCTCTTAGCCAGGTATGTTATTGTCCGATTTAGAGGAATGGGTCTCTCTGGAAATTTCACTCGAAACTTTTATCTTGTTCTTGATGTACGTATTGTGCAGATATACACGTTCATGTAACGAATATTTCACATAAGGCATTACAGCACTATTCACAACCACAATAAAACACTATACAATATGATATAACTTACAGTACACAGTAGCTTTATAAAACACCCTATTAGCTCGGAGCTCACACGTCTACCGTAGCAAGAGCGTGGGAATACGGCCGGGGACCGTGTGCGCCAACCTGTAACAGCCGTCTATTGGGCAGGACCGGCGGCTAAGGTCGAGCGAGAATGTCCTTGCCAAGCAAAAGTAAAGACCCTGTAGTAGTAACAGATGTTTACTCCTTCACTGTCTATAACCCACCCTCCCCTTTTATGATCACGACGTATATAGACGGAATTCCAATCTTATCCAAACACTGTACAGTAATTGTAAACAAGATGTGGAGAACAGAATCCAGGCTGCTCATTTGGCCTGCGGACGATTATCGCATCAAATCTTTTAGAATGATGACCGGACAGCATCTGCCAAGCTTATGGTATACCAAACCGACAGCAGTGGCTACGCTGGCTAAAGCGCAGCGTTTGGTCATGGGGCCAAGCTCTCTGCTGACTCGGTAGACTCGTGGGTTCGAGCCCAACCGTCGGCCGTCCTTGAAATGGTTTTCCATGGTTTCCCATTTTCAACACCAGGCAAATGCTGGGACGGTACCTTCTAACAGGCCACGGCGCTTCCTTCCACATCCTTGACCAGTTTCATTCATCTTCACCCATTCCATCTCTCATCCCGACGCGCACGTCGCCCACGGGCGTCGACTAGAAAGACCTGCACTCGGCCTCTCAGGAGGCCACACGACAACAACATGGTATACCAAGCTGTCATTTTCTTAACATACTCTATGGATGCAAAATTTGGATGCTGTAACTTACAGTCTTGAAATCGAAAAGCTTTAGGGCTTTCAACAGAAGCACAGATCAATCGTGAAGATCAAGTGAAAGGACATCACCAATCCAGCAGAACTAGATAAAGTCCATGTTAGTGTGGAGACTCGTGCATAAAAAGACAAGTGAGAGAGAGAGTGTTCTGTGCAGAGTGAGACAGAGTCATTCGCTCCAATGTCATCATGGGTCCCTCTCTTTGCCCACGCTAAGCTCGTCACTTACTCAGCTGTTCTCTTTTGATATTTGGCTATGTGCCATGAACTGCACTCGTGTTTAAGAGAAACGACCAGCTGCTTTTATTAGTTAGTGATGTCATACTTCTGTGTCTGTCTCTGCACAGCTGGTGCGTGCCCACCTTCATATGTGCTCCTTGCTCTAACAGCATAGAAGCTTCAATCCCTGGACATTGTCTTAGATCAGGGCCATCCAGTCGTTGCGCTCAGAGCTCGGGGAGCACTGGGCAGTCAGACTAGCACTCCTTCCCCTACCACCACTACACTGTGGCAGTGAGGAGACCTGAGACAGACGGACGATGTTTGGACTGCGCTGTCTAGATACGTACGGTTCGTGCGGCCGACGGCACTTGTGGGTTGATATATTGATAGGGCTGTTTTGCCATAAAAAATATACCGCATATACAAATCGAATGGCACTCCGCTGTATGGAATGTGCAGGAAACGAACGCAAGTGTTAAGTAAAGAATATTGCGATTTATTCCAAACTGAAATGTGAACATAAGTTATTAGAGAGGAAAATTCAACAACTTTTTTTCCAATATGAACAGATAGTACAGACCTTGAATGACTTTTGCTCTGTCGTTTTTATGAGCTTTTAGTTTTGGAGGAAACAATCTTCTCCAAATTGGGTACAGTTTTTCTGGACACAGCTATTCGTAAACAATTGCGCAAGTTTCTATTGCTCATCGTTGCACGATGCTTACTTTTTGTAAGGTTAAGAACCGAAATTTGTTTTATTCAAATTAGCAGGTTCCGCCAATCAATACCTTAATGCTTTTACATAAACCCTAGTTGCAGTACATGTTTCGAACCATTATCGGTCCTTCATCAGCTGACTTAATGTCTTGTCAACAGCATTACCACATAAAAACACTGAGCATTGACACAAAGATATGCATACACGTTAAAATATTCACAATCATTCATTAAAATTCATTAAAAGATATTCAAGCTTTAAAAAGTTTAAAAAGCTTTAATCTGAAAAAGAAAGTAAGTCAGGAGAATTTAATAATAACAAAGGCGGATAAGGGTAACAGCATTGTCATTATTAATAAAGCAGATTATATTGATAAAACGGAACTGTTCTTGAATAACAAAAACTTTGAAATCGTTAGCAAGGATCCCACGGGGGCCACGCAAAGTAAACTGAAACAATTACTAAAGAACACCATTATGATTCTAGACGAACATCAGAGCAATAAGCTCATCAATATGAACCCAGCCATTCCAACCCTCAGGGCGCTACCTACAATACACCGATCAGACCAATTGTAAACTTCAGGGGCAGTCCTGTTTACAAACTGTCACAGTTTTTACAGAAATTTTTGATAAAATATTACAAATTTTCGACTAACAATGCTGTTAGAAATTCCATTCAATTTTGCAAGCAAATCAAAGATTTAAAATTAAAAGGTTCTGAGTCATTGCACACCACGGACATCAGCGACATGTATACAAATATTCCAATAGGTCCAACCGTCGATATAATAGAGAATAATCTAAAAACGCATAGTAGGCTATCTCGTGATGAAATTAATGAGTTTATTAACCTTTTAAAATTCACCGTGCAGAACAATTATTTTTCTTTCAACCAAAAAATCTTTAGGCAAATAGAGGGATTGGCCATGGGTTCCCCTTTATCAGGTATAATGGCCAATATTTATATCGACCATTTAGAAAAGAATAATATCCACAAATTAAAAGGCATAAGTTACTGGGTCAGATACGTCGACGATGTTTTTCTAATAATAGACAATGAAATTAGCAACATCAATCGCATCACAGCAGAACTGAACTTAATTGATAACACCATTAAATTTACTACAGCATCCGAAATTGAACAGTCCATAAATTACCTAGATTTAACTGTTATTAGAGACGCTACAGGCCTACGATTCAAAATTTACAGGAAACCGTCCCAAACACACACCATTATCAGGAAATACTAAAACCATCCACCCAGCCACAAAAAAAGCTGCATTTAGAGCGTTCATTAATAGGGCCGTTAGCGTACCCCTATCAGAGGAAGACCTGAACAACGAGCTTTCTATCATACATCAAATAGCTAGAGCCAATGGTTTCAGAAAGCCCTACGTTGACTCCCTTTTAAGTAAAATTAAGAATAAACCGGTAACTAAATTACAACCGATAGAAAAGAATAAGCCCTTCGCAATCTTCACATACTCAAACCAACTCACCCACAATATCACAAATGTTTTAAAAAAAAAAGATGTAAAAATATCTTAAAGAAACATTTATTTAATTCTAAGTCTGTTATCATGCAAGATAAATTTCAAAAATCAGGAATCTACAGGATAAGGTGCCAAAATTGTAATGCGGATTACATAGGGCAAACCGGACGCAGTTTCAAAATTAGATATAATGAACATGTTAACGCGATAAGACACGGAAAATTCTCGGCCATTGGTAATCATATGAAGGAGTTCAATCATAATTTTTCGAAAATCGATGATGATCTGGAAATTCTACACTACTGTAGCAAAGGGTGTATGCTCAATATTTTGGAACAAATAGAAATAGAACAGGCCCTAAGGAATAATCCCTCACACAACCTTAATGATATTAATTATGACACCAACATTCTGTACGAAACACTGACGAACTACGTCACTAATAGGAGACGTACTAAGCCCCCATAGAGAACATACCAGATTTCACTGCCCCCCTCCCGGATTCCTCCCTCTCATCTCCTTTCCTACTCCCCCTCCCCACTCCTTCACTTCCCCACCCCGCTAGTCACACCCGCTCCCCTCCCCCCCTTTTCCCTTTCACAGACCTGACCTCGCTCAGAATAGCACCTCAGTTGCTGTTGTCAGTCCAGCCGGCGCGTACACTGCTCGCATATGAGGTATGAGTTGTCACTTTCACTTTCAGTAGCGGCTTCTCGTAGACTATCACATTTGCTGACGTACACTGCTCGCATATGAGGTATGAGTTGTCACTTTCACTTTCAGTAGTGGCTTCTCGTAGACTATCACATTTGCTGAGTTTTCTCTCTTGTTTCTCCACTAAATGCAAGTCTCAATACTGTACCTTTTTTCTTTTCTTGTTTAACAGAGAATTACTTTGCTGCCTGGATCAATCAATTAATTAGAATTTTCATTTGCTTCGAGCCGCGCAATTGGGACAGTTTTATCCATTTGTTCGCTCCCTATACATGGCAATATTCAACCCAACAATTTGTACGACTTCGCCGCTCACGTGTGAAGAGAACAGGAATACTAATTGGACTGACAAGATGCTAATCAAGAGAATTAGCATCATTTAGCAGGAACAATTGAACTTGCAGTGTTTTTTAAACTTTTTAAAGCTTGAATATCTTTTAATGAATTTTAATGAATGATTGTGAATATTTTAACGTGTATGCATATCTTTGTGTCAATGCTCAGTGTTTTTATGTGGTTATGCTGTTGACAAGACATTAAGTCAGCTGATGAAGGACCGATATGGTTCGAAACATGTACTGCAACTAGAGTTTATGTAAAAGCATTAAGGTATTGATTGGCGGAACCTGCTAATTTGAATAAAACAAATTATAATTGTCAATACGGACCAAAAATGGAAAACTTTCCCAATTAAGAACCGAAAAGAAATGCTCACAAACGTACGTTGAGCCAAACGTTGCTCACTTCGGCGCAGCGGGCAGACCGCGCACTCAACCAGCCAAGCTCCTCCCACCACTATTGAAACTACCTTCCACCAAAGCGCTCGGAGCACTGGCTTAGAGCGCGGCCAGAGCGCTGTGTGGATGGCCCTGTCTTAGATGAGCAGGGTATGTTTGTCTATGAGTGACACCAAGCACCCTTGACAAATCCTCTATGGTAAAATTTGCACTGGGTCAATATCACACAGGGCTCCTTTCTGGTGTTAGAAAGACCAACTGAAACAAACCATGTAGATGACTGGCATTAAACAAATGGAGATAAGATTGAAAACGACTATCAAGAAGGATATTCTACTCGGAAACAAGTTACAAGTTCATCCCAAATATCTTTTAACTAAGTAAATGTTTTATATATTTCCAGTATGTGGTCAAGATCCCATGGCGTATGAATGCGAGCTTAACAGTCACGTAAATCTATAAGCTTTCTTCCTTGTTCTTGACAGACGAAGTAAATCTAATGTAGCCTTCATAAAAATGGTCAAGTTAAAATTAAATTCAAGTTAATATTGATAGGGGTTAAATCACAATTGATTGGATAAATATTGAATAACTTATATTCCGACACACACTTTCAATTGGATGCTGATTTAATTGAGTTTTCCCGAATTTCAATAATATCCACAATAGCAATGATTTATACAATTTTTCACAACACCTAATACCGAACTGCATTTAAAAAAATGTTTTGTATTAAGTTATTTGTGTTAAATTACTTGTTGAATAAAATTCAGTCTGCATTTCTATGATGAAGTTCAGTGGTCTTATTTAAAACACCAGCTATTAAAACATTATTGAAGTGTTTTTATGCTCCAACTAGATCATTACATTGAAAAATAAAGAACACACAGATTTGTGAATATTTTAAATTGTAATTAATAGAATATATTCTAGAACTTCCATCTCTAGAATGTATTAGCTATTACTTGACTGGAGAAATAATCCCTTAATAAAAAATAAAAAAAATACCATAGCTGCTATTATGAGTACAATTTCCTGTAGTCTGATGCCAAAGAATAATAATGTGATTTCCTTGACGTCCCTTTTAACATCTGTGGCTTTTAGAGACGCTTAGGCCAAGGAAATTTGGTGAGTAAAGTATGGTAATTAAGTCATATTTGAATTAACTTAGCAGCACCTTTTTGCAAAGTTTTAAATGATTTTAAATAATTAAACAATTTTGCACTACGTTTGAAGTCTTAACCATAAATTCCGTAGGCTTTTATCGTCAGTAAAGAAGATCCCTTATAATAACCCAAAATTAACAAAATTTACTGCTGTGAGGGCCGATAACCTAGATGTTAGGCCCCTTAAAACAACAATTATCATCATCATCATTACTGCTGTGATTTATTTTTATTGTTTCTAATGATTTAAATAATTTAACCTACCATATATGGTTTGTTTCAGCTTAGAGACGTCAAAGCTGTGGGTATTAAATTCTTTCATGTCCTTTACCCAAAGGAAAAGAAGAGCTTGCTCAAAGAATGTAAGTAAATTGGGCTCATTCTTTCATGTTATGAAAAATTGTCCACAATTTGGTAACGGATTCTTAATAGATCTCGACTGGCTGCGTGGCTCAGCGGTAACGTTCCCGCTTGCTGAGCCCAAGCTTGCAGGTTCGTATCCTGGCGCAGTCAGCTGGCATTTGAGGGTGCGCAAATGCGAGGGAGCCGTGTCAGTAGATTTACTGGCACGTTAAAGATCCCCTTCGGGGCAAAATTCCGGCACCCCGGCGTCTCTAAAAGCCAGAGTAGTTAAAAGGGACGTAAAACCAATAACATTATTTATTAATAGATCTCAGAATCATTGACTCGATAACAGAATTTAAATCTCAATCCTCCAGACTTACGACCCTAACTTTGAAATTGGCAAATAAAAACATATTATACAATTATTAATGCACATGCTCCTACTAATCAAAAAAACAACACCATTAAGGACAGAGAAGAAGTACAAAAATTCGGGGATCTTTTGGATCAAACTTTAATAAACATCCCTTCATCAAACATCAAAATTCTACTTGGTGATTTCAATGCGCAACTCGGACAAGAAAGAAGATATAGAGATATCATTGGAAAATGGACAGCACATAAACGAACCAATAAAAATGGTCAAAGATTAGTCGAAATTTGTAGAAACCACAAATTAATCTCTAAATCAACATGTTTTAAAAGACAGCCCCATAAATTGAAAACTTGGAAACATCCTGACTTCAGAAGGGGTGAATGGCAGTTGGATCATGTCTGCATGGATAAATTTCACCATCGCGAAATTCACAATGTCAAGGTTCTAAGGGGAGTTGACTCAGGATCAGACCACTATGTGGTAAAGATAAAAATAAAATTAACTCCAATGGCCAAGAAAAAACCTAATAATAACAATAGGAGGAAATTTGATCCATCTACCTTAATAAAAAATATAGAGTACTGTGAAAGAACAGGAGAAGAATCTCTCAACACTAAAACATTGGACGAATTAATCACTAAATTAAAATCAATAGCAGAGGAGTTAGCATCAATAAATCCAAGGAAAAAACATGAATGGTGGAATGTAGATTGTGATCAAGCAATAGAGAAAAGACACCAAGCATGGATAAAACATCAAGCTCTAAAGTCAGAAGAATCAAATTTAGAACTAACTATACAAAGAAAATTAACCCATAAAATCATCAGACAAACGAAACGTAATCATCTTAAAAATACACTGGAAAAGATAGAAGACGATTGCAAGAAAAAGCAATCTCGAGATTATTACAAAACATTTGGTAAATATCTAAAAAAAATTGAAGCTCCAACATTAATGTTGAAAAATCAAACAGGAAAGTTAGCACATTCTAACCAAGAAAATACAGAGATCCTTGCAGAAGCATTCGAGAAACTGTTAAATTGTGATGATCCACTGGAAACCCTGCAAGTAAACACTGATACACCTATTTTAACTTCACCTGATTTAATAAATCCTCCAAACATTAATGAAGTAGAACTCGCAATTAACAAACAAAAAAATTACAAAACTTGTGGCGAAGACTTAGTCTTTGCTGAAATCTGGAAAAATGCTGGTAAACCTGCGATTATAAATCTTCATCAACATCTAGTTAAAATGTGGATTACTGAAGAAATTCCTGCACACTGGACCATAGGAATAATCCATCCATTATTTAAGAAAGGAGACAAAACGAACCCAGATAACTACAGAGGAATTACCCTTCTGGACTGCACATATAAAATTTTCTCTCGCATAATTTACAACAGGATCAAAAACATTCTGGAACCACAACTTGGAGAATATCAAGGAGGATTTCGCCCTTACAGAAGTTGTCCAGACCAAATCCTTAGCCTGAAATTAATAATGGAATATTCATCATCATCATCATCATCATTTCCCCTTATCCAGCTCCTGCCGGGTCGGGGTATTTATGGCACTTCTCCACTTTCCTCTTTCCTTCCACAATTCTTCTTCTACGATCTTGTCCCAGTCCAGACTTCTTTTTCTCACGCTGTTCTTCACTGAATCGATCCACCTTGTTCTAGGTCTTACCCTTGCACTTGGCCTCCAGCATCTGTCTTGGTATTCTATTTTCCTCCATCCTCTTTACATGTCCAAACAGAAATAAGCAACTCTTTATCTCTTTTATAGATTTCAAGAAAGCCTATGATAGTATTCATAGACTGACACTGCTAAAAATCCTCAGATCATACGGCCTCCATCCTAAATTGATAAAAATCATTCAATTAACATTAACAAACACAAATTCGAAAGTTAAATTTAGGGGAGAAATATCAACAGCTTTCACAGTAAAAACTGGTCTCAGACAAGGTGATGGATTATCCCCTCTGCCTTTCAATGTGGCTCTTGATTATATCATGAAGGTTTGGCAAAAGGAAAACCCTCCTAAGATCAAAATTGGAACAAAACCATCAATAAAAATAAACTGCTTAGGATTTGCAGATGACTTGGCTCTTTTAGCACTAGACAAGGAAGAGGTTTGTACTCAGATCACTAGTCTCCAAGAAATTGCTCAAGGGATAGGATTACAGATATCCTTTGAAAAAAAACCTGAGATCATGCCTATGAAACCCTTAGATATAAATGAAGTCTATATAAATGATCATAAAATTAACCTAGTTCCTCAATTCAAGTATCTTGGAGAAATTATAACACATAACTTAAACGAAAAAGTAACTTGGATAAATAGAACAAATAAAATGAAAAAGGCACAATCTCTAACCTGGTCAACATATAATACAAAATGCCTATCAATAGCTACTAAGATCCAACATTATAAAACTGTAACTCTCCCAGAAGCCACTTATGCTTGTAAATCAGTGTTCCAAATTAAAAATGAACAAAGAACTTATCAGCTCCTCAAAACGGAAAGACTAATCATTAGAACGTGCATAAATAAAAAGTATCAGGTTGAGGGAGTCTGGAGGATTCTCCCAAATGAAACTGTCTATCGTGAGATTGATCCAATCACCAGCACAATGAAGAAGAAAAGAATTTCATATTTTTTTCACATCTTACGGCTTCCAGAAAACAGAATTGAATGCCAACTGGTGATGAGAAATCTAGGAAAGAAAACGGGAGGAAAATGGATCCAAGAAATCCAACAAGATCTCAAAGCAGTTGAACTCAAGATAACAGATGCCGAGGAGAAAAATAAAATTAACACCATTCTTAAAACTCACAAATTTTCTGCAGAAATGACACATAGAAAGCCTATGGAGATTTCAGATGAGTTGAGAAAATCCCGATCTGAAAGAATGAAAAAGTACTGGAAAGAGCGCAAGAACCAATCAGTACTACCTTCAAAGAAGAAGTGATTGTGGAACGACTCAAGTGGTCCAATGTGACCAATCAAGATTAATAATAATAAGCTCACTGGTCAATAAATTGTCACCGTTTGGAGATATTGTTCTACTTGATTCATCTAGGAATGCAGCCCACAAGTTTCTGCAGATATACCATCTAGTTGAAACAAAATTTTCTTGTTTCTATTCTGCCTTGTCAATAACTATAATTCTTGTGAAAAAAACTAACTTAATACATGTTTTGAATCAGATTCGATTCATCTACTAGAAGAATTAAAAAATAGTGACTCGCAAAAGACATATAACTGTGAATGTTAAGGTAAACATTGAAAGCTATCTAGATTGTGTAATCCTACCAAAAATCCCAATATGCTCAAAAACATAGTATACACTATGCTGTTTGTATTATTTATTTACACTGTTTACACCCACATTGGAGCACCAAAAATCAAACCTTATATACAAAGTCTTCAAATATGAGGGCTATTCCAAAACTAAGGTCCGGTTAAAAAAAACCATCCAAAATCATAATTGTTTCCAAAACAATTGTTTTATTGATATTCCTTACGTCTTTCTCTATTTTTCTACATAATTTCCATACTTATTTACACATTTGTCACATCGTTCCATAGAACTCGGCCGCCTGCGAAGCTAACCAGTCTTTAACAGCTTCTTTCACTTCATCATCTGTGTCGAAGTGCTTGCCACCAAGAAACTCCTTTAGGTAGCGGAACAGGTGGAAAACACTTGGCGCCAAGTCCGGACTGTATGGTGGGTGGTCCATCTGTTCCCATCCACATTTCTTGATTGGAGTTTGCGTGTCATTCGCAGTATGGGGTCTGGCATTGTCATGCAACAACAACACTCCAGACAACAAAAGACCACGTCGCTTATTCTGGATTGCACGTCGAAGTTTAGTCAGGGTAGCGCAGTAGGCGGCTTTATTGATCGTTGTCCCTGAAATAGTGATTCGTCGATCTTCACGAATTTTGTCGTCGACCTCATGAACCAACTCGTCTGAAATCACTGATGGTCTGCCAGAGCGGGGTTCATCGTGCACATTTTTCCGTCCTTCATTAAAGGCTCGCACCCACGTGCGCACTCTGTCACTCATTATGTTAGGAGCGTACACTTCAGTAATCTGCCGATGAATTTCTGCCGCAGAAATGTTTCTTGCAGACACAAACCGTATCACTGCCCTTACTTCACAATCGGCGGGCTGGTTAATTGTCTTTAACATTGTGAACTGACACTATCAACAGCACACAGCAACAGTAACAACGCTACTGGCGGCTTTTGCCGCGCAAGGCATGCCAGGAGTCGGCGCGCATGCGTGTTTTGCCCTTGGCGCTGCTTTCAAATATTTACGGCGAATCGGACCTTACTTTTGTAATTACCCTCGTACTAAGTTCAGTTCTTAATAGATATTTTTTTTCTTTCCCAATACTTCTTCATTCTGGAAGATCTTGCAGCCCTTTCTTCTGCAGATATAAAATATTACTTACGCTGTGAATTTTTGAATGTTAGTCGAGTATATTTGTTATTCAGAAGCCGTTTCTCTTCTCTATGTTCAATTTGATGCTTAGTAATTTTCTATTCATCTAAATCCATTTGTATTTCTTTAAACCTTGTGATTTTTGTTTTACTGTTCCAAAATAAGTCCAAAAGTTTTTTCAGGAGTCTAGTATTTGGCAAGCGGGATATGTGTCCAAAAAACGCAATCCTTCGTTTTCGCATCGTGTCAATGATAGATTCATTTTCCTTGTGAAATGAATTGGGCAAAAGTCTCCACTGGCCCTCAACCTGGTGTTTTTTATTGATTATTGTCCGAAGAATCTGCCTATCAACCTTCTGTAGTTTGTCAGTTGCTGATCGGGTGTTAAGATTAAATAAAGTTTCACTTGCATATGTTGCTTCTGGCTTAACGACGGAGAAATAATGTCGAAGTTTAGCATTAATCGAAAGAGACTGTTTCTTATATGTTGGCCAGGTAATCTGTTGTGCTGTTTGTATAATCTATTATCTATAATGCTCCTTATTAACTGTTCTTAAATTTATTGGAAGAAATTCTAATGATGCCTATTGTCATTGTTAAAACAAAATGAGTAAAAGAGAAAGAATAGATAGTGAACTACAATTTACTTTTAATACCAGTAGTCTATTGTCATTTAATCCCAATAAATGACAGAAAAAGGCAATTGTCCTTTTTCTCGTCGTGTCTTTTATTGAATAACTATTAATTCAATTTATAATGGAGACTACAGCCTAGTATGACAAAGACAGAAGTTTGTGCCTTCCACTTGAATAATCGCATGGCTAACATGGATCTCAGGGTGTAATTTGATAATGTCCTTCTGCCACACAATCGGCATCCCAAGTATTTGGGTGTTACTTTAGACAGAACCTTATCCTTCAAACAACACCTTTTGAAGACTGCTGCTAAGCTGTGATCACGCAACATCATCATCCAGAAACTATGTGGAACAACATGGGGCTCTAATGCTTCAACTCTTCGATCTTCTGCAATTAGCCTCGTTCTATCTGCAGCTGAATATTGTGCCCCTGTGTGGTTAAACAGCCCTCACATAGGGAAGATCGATGTTGAAATCAACAAGACCATGCGATTGATATCTGGTACAATTAAATGCACCCCCATTCAATGGCTTCCTGTTCTGAGCTACATTCCTCCACCCCATCTCCGCAGGTATAATATCCTGGTCAAAACATACCAAAAGATACTTCAAAATCAGGATCTCCCTATTCATGTTGATATACCTGCTGCTTGTCTACCCAGACTTCGCTCAAGGCAGCCGCCTGTGAAGACAGCTACGAGACTTATCAATGAGAACTTTGACATAGTCCAGCAGTGGTCATACGATTGCCAGATTTTTGCTCCACAGGAGTGCCGAGACATGCCATCTGTCAGATCTTAAGTACCTGGCTTTGATCTTCCTCGTCGGATATGGTCGAAATTAAACCGAATCAGGACCAATTCTGGTGTTTGTGCGGACTCTTTGTTCAAGTGGAACAGGTTACCCTCTCCAAAGTGTGACTGTGGAGCCGATAGACAAACGGTGAAGCACATCATTCACGACTGTCCTCTAAGATCCTATGGAGGCAACATACTGGATTTTCTCTCAGCGTCTCCTGCATCAGTGGACTACATTTTGAATTTAGATATAAAATTATGAGCCTATCTGTTCTCTTTTTTTTTTTAATTTATTTTTTCTTCAATATTTCATTAAGATGTATTATGATGTACTGTGAGTGTGTACCATACCATACGATAAATAAATAAATAATTCAATTTATGATTAATTTGATATGTTACAGGGGATCTATGGGGACCATTGGTACTGTGCACATTTATGGCAATGTAAGTATTCGTGGCATACCTCAGTTTGATAGTGTTGGGGAAGTGTTCATTGAGATATTGTACTGTACATTCTAATTTTATTTTAAGGGTTCTAAGAGGTTCATCAGACTCGGATAAAAATGATGGTGGTCCAGAAGTTGCAGAGGTGTTCGTGATTGTGTGGATAGGTTCCATGATAGTGACATTAAATTCAAAATTACTAGGAGGAAATATGTAAGTAACAATGTATGTTTATTTTTTATTAGAAATTTTTTCTCTTTATTATAAGTAATACTAGGGAGTTGGAGGAGAAAACTGATGTAATAGCCTTCATTAATGGAAATGCCTGTAGAAATGTTTGAAATTGTTTGTTTACATGATACTTGTAAATCAAACAAAATTCAATAATACTGGATTAGCTCATGAAGAGACTAGAGAGAGTTCCCAGAAATTCACTATAAAAGTGTTGCTGCTATGCACTGTAAACTTTCAATTCTTGCCACAAGATGGCTTCACCCAGAGAAGCCATTTGTAACTTTGAAGATACAAAAATAAATAACAATGAATATTCTGCCTCATAAATGGCCTTTTTTTAAATTTAAGCAAATGACATAATTAATACTGTAATTGAACAAATCCACCTTATTGAAACTCTTCTTATCTCCGGGCGTGTGCAGATATTCTGAAAGGACTGGCTCGTACATAGGCCTTACCAAAACCTCCTATAAATTAATTAAGATGAAGGAAGGTTTACATGCATCTAACTAAAAAGAAACTATCCAATTTAAATTTACTTTATATTCTGAAGCTGCATCATGCAAGAAATTGATTAATATAAGAAAAAGAGTGACACACAAGAAATGCAATTAAAACTATATAATATAATAATATAATAATAATAATAATAATAATATTTAGGCCTTTAAAGATTTATTATTTGTTTTCACATTACCGGTAATGCCGTCGTCTGCCCAATATGTCCATTTCATCACCACTTTGAAGCTGGTCAGCCATGCCATTATGGTTTACCGCCATGAAGGTCTTCTTCAACTTAGCACAGTTATCTTGATGGGTATTAGCCCTACTATGATTGTGGCATTACAGCCAGAACCCAATCACGTGGTACCCTCCATACTAAAACAATTCGGAGGTACCGTACGGTCTTCAAGCTTTCCGTAGAAACACCAAGCGCTCAGCTCAAGAGAGACACCCTACACAACCTGACATCTCAAAGTCCAGCGAGACAATCTCTTAAGCAGTGCAGTCAGTCTGAATGCCCAGCCCGTCCCTCAAGCCGCACCTCTGCCAGGGGGTCTTCTCAGAATTGCTATTGTCATACGCCTGTTTGTCCAGGCAACTCATTGCATTTTCTCGGCCGCTTCCTCATCACCCCCTCTGGGTGAGCGAGCATACCTGCTCGAGACAATAGTGTCCATTAAGTGTTGCCTCCTGCACGTGTGACCAGAACATTAACCTGACTCCTGGTTCGGTGGTCTGAACAATATTAATAAACTTTCTTAGACAACATACGATTAGAGCTAGCTTCAGAATCTCGTCAAAAGTGACCTAGAATACATTGAATAATTAATAATAAAAAGCATACGTATATGATAATAGTAATAATAATAATAATGACACTGCGTCTACTGCAGACGTGTCCAATGCAATTGAACACGTTGCCAACACGATAACATGATATAAATAAATAACAAACCTACGAGCCTACATTAAAACTGTCATGGGGAACTCATAAAAATATAGGTTACAGAACGCCCCCTTGCTTTTCATTCATTTGGTCCTATACCATAGAATAAAAAGCAATCCTTTTCGGCATGACCTCCCTTCCAAAATACTAACTCCTACCTTCCACAAATATATACACAACCAACAGGGCTACTAGGATATGTACATCCTCAGATTGGAAATGTTGTAAATCCCTAGTACCCTTCCGTCCTTTGTAAGGAGCTCGTATGCACAGGCCCCTAATTTCCGTGCAATTTCATACGGTCCTTCATACAAATGAAAAAATTTACTCACCAATTTCTGGTCTGCGGACGAGACATGAGGCACCCTCAAAAGCACAAGGTCACCTACATCTAACTTATCTCCTGCCCGCTTCCCTTGCTGCTTCTGACGTTTCTTACTGGCCTTACATAAATGTTCCCCAGCTAACCTGATACTTAAATCTCTGGGTACGGCCTCCCCTGTCCTCAAACCCAAAATCATGGCAAGTTCGCTGACAGGCTTCCTGCCCAGCTGGACTTCTATGGGAGTGCGACCCGTGCTCTCGTGTTTAGTTACATTGAGCCAACGCTCAACGTCCTCAAGCATCGAAAACCAGGCATTATGTCGCTCACTCACATAAGTCCTAAACATGCGCCCTAGTTCTCTCATTACTCTCTCAGACATGTTTCCTTGGGGATACCTAATAGAGGAATACGTACACTGTATTCCCAGTTCACTCAACTTGGTCCTCCATATCTTCGAGGTGAACTGAGAACCGTGGTCTGAGAGTATTCGGAGTGGCTTACCAAACTCCGGAACATATTTCCCCAGTATGCAATTTACACAACCCCTCCCCGTGGCCTGTCTTAGGGGATAGAGCTTAACATACTTAGAAAAGGCATCAACAACGACAAACACATATTGGTAGCCATACTGAGACTTCACCAACGGCCCATAGAGGTCAACACACACCAACTCACCTGGTTTCTGAGTTAAAACAGCCTGCCTTGGCCCTTCTAAATACCTTGTGGGGTGCTTGCACTTCTGACACAACTCACATGTTGCTAGGGTTTTTCTGACTTCCCTGCCCATGTTTTTCCAGAAGAAGTTCTCCTGAATAGCACCCAACACCTTCTCTGCACCATAGTGGCCTAACTCCTTATGATAAAACCAGATAATATCATACCTCAAAGACTTAGGAACCCACACGCACCATCTCTCGCCAAAGCATTTCCTAGTTAGCAAGTCGTTAAAAAGCCTGAATTCCTTATTACCCCTGTTAGCAATGCTCATATGTTCCATTTCCTCGAGTTCCCGATAAATGTCCTGAATCTCCTCGTCCTTGCATTGTTCCTCTCTCATTTTACCCAACTTTAACCTCTCCCCGTCCCTATCTGACATTCTAGTTACACAGACCAAAATTCCTTCCTCTCTCCTAGCTTCAACTCCCTCCCCAGCAATTTCCGTGTGGCGACTCACAAAATCCGCGAATGCGTTTTCTGATCCTTTTACATGAAATATATCAAAATCGTACTCTTGGATCGCCAATATCCACCTAGAAAGCCGGTTCGAGGTTATCCTACATGTCCTAAGAAACGTAAGTGCGTTATGGTCTGTATAGATTAGGAATTTCCGGCCAAGCACATAGGTCCGGAACTTGCCCAGCGAATACACAATGGCTAGCAATTCCTTCTCACTAGTAGTGTATCTTTTCTCCGCGGAATTTAGACCTCTACTAGCGAGTGACACGATGCCTAGATTACCATCCCCATCCTTTTGACAAAGCACCCCTGCTAAACCTAAGTCGCTAGCATCTGTCATCACTATATACTGACTATCCTGCCCGGGGTACCTAAGTGTGACAGCATCCCTAAAACCCTCTTTAAGTTTGATGAATGCCTCATCGTGTTCCTTTTCCCAAACCCACTTAGAATTCTGTTTAAGTAACCCGCTAAATGGCCCGCACAGCTGCGAATACCGCAGTACAAACCTCCTGAAATAATTACATACCCCCAGAAAAGAGCGAAGTTGTTTGACGTTACGTGGTGTCCGAGTGTTGATTATGTTGTCTAATTTCGACCCTTCTGGCGTAACCCCCTGTGGTGTAATAGTGTGGCCTAAAAACGTGATCTGTTGTGCACAAAAGGTCGCCTTCTTAAGTTTCACTGTGAACCCGGCCCGATGCAACTTTCCCAAAACGATTCTAAGGTGTTCCATGTGTTCCCCAAATGTACGTGATGCGATGACTAAGTCATCGATGTAACTGGCTGTGAAATCCCCAGTGTCATGTCCCAGAGCGATGTTAAGTGCGCGAATGAGCCCAGCTGACGATGTTTTCATACCAAAAGGAATCCGTGTAAATTGTAACAGCTGGTTTTTGTAACAAAAAGCCGTGAATTGCCTATCCTCCTTCCGTAGGGGTACCTGCCAAAAACTAGCACTCAAATCTAATGTGGACAGCCATTCTTTACCCCCAAATCTCTGAACTAAATCCTCAGTAGTTTCCGGTCGCTGATGATCCGGCGCAATGCGTTTATTAGCTTGTCTTGCATCCAAACATAGCCTAACTGACCCATCCTTCTTAATCACTACTACCAACGGATTAACATACTGGCTCCTACTGAATTCGATCACCTCATCGTCTAGCATCTGCGAAATGACATCATCTACTGCTTTGACATGGGCGTGTGGTATCGGGTATCTAACACCATTAAAACTAGACCTATCGGTGATCTCGAAACTATGCTCGTACACATGTGTCCTACCAGGTTTGTCAGAGAACACCTCACTGTGCTCTCTCAAGACTTCTAACAACTGAGCCTTCTGCTCTACCTCCAACATGGTATCTTCCACAACACTTGAAAATTCACCTTCACGCTCCTCTTCCACTACCATACTACAACTTTGAATATCCTCTGATACCATGTCGCTACTAACCTCACTGACTTCTTCCTCTTCATTTAAAACCTGGACACACACTGATATACTCACAAAGGTTCCCGAGTCCACCTGATAACTCAGACTAATTGTATCAAAATTCTCACCCCACTTGAATCTCACCTTAGATTCGCCATAATCAAGCTTACACATCTGACTGCTTAGCCAATCCGCACCCAATATGACAGGATACACTAAATTCGCGACCACTAGAAAACTCTGACGACCACATTTCTCATCAATGTACATAGGTGCGACAACCTGTCTACGCACTCTCTGTGACTTAGTCCCAACAGCAGACAATATAAATATATTGGACACAGGAATCTCCTCTATGGCTTCTCCTTTACTCTTAACCTCATCATAAAAGCCTGCCTTAATGCAAGAACACATGCTCCCTGAGTCCAATAAGGCATCGACGACTTGACCCCATATCTTCACCTTAATCACAGGACTGATCAACGTAGGCTCACATCTCTCCTGCATAACCTCAACCTGGTCATCTAACAATTCCTTTCTAACATCAAGGTCGTATTCTATCTTCTTCAACACATGAACTGGAATACTGGGATGGGACCCTCTATCTGACCGTCTTAAAGAGCCCTGTTCCCGTTTAAATTACTCGGCTGACCTGGCTGTCTCCCTTCTTCACGCCCCCTATTCTCTAACTGCCTTTGTTCCTCAGGTCCCCGATTTTCTGCCTGCCTCTGTTCTCCGCGCCCCCTATTCCGAAAATTCCCTTGGTCACCCCTATCCCTATTTACCAAATTTCCTCTATCATTCCTCACAAAGTTACCTGGCCTATCAATATTCCTACGCTCATAATGCCTATTCCCTTCCTCCTGATACCCCTGATCGTAATTTCCTTCCCTTCCCTGTTCTTGCCTTTTGCCTCCCATTCTACCCAAAGTATCAAACCTTTCTAACACACGTTCCATGTCCTTAATCGTATTTACATTCTGCATGACTACGGCCATCTTCACCTCATCAGAAAAATGACGGGCCATACGCCTAACAATATCACCTTCAGAAGAACTAGTGTCTAAATTCTGACTGATAAGGACATGTGTGAGGAAATACTCCGTCATGCTCACCCCCTGATTCGACTGATACCTCCCAAAAGAAATCTTGTCTCTTTCTCTTCCTTTAGTCTGTTCGTTCCAGAACTTTTCCTCAAACTTCTGCCTAAAATCTTCTAACCCCTGAAAACCTCCCCTAAAAACTTGATACCAAGATTTAGCCTCCCCCACAAAAGCTAATGATATGATTTCCTCAACAATATCCCAGTCTAAAGTCCCATCTTCTAACCCTTTCGAAAACCTCTTCTGAACAACTTTAACAAACTCCATAGGGTTAAACTGCCTTCCACTAAATTTAGGTAAGTCAGATTCCCAATAGAAGTTACTATGTCCTACAGAGTGATTACAATTTTCCTTATTTGACTTGGCCTGATTCAGCTCTCTTCTTAATTTCAAATTTTCGCTCTCATTAAAGGATTTCAGTTCAATAATCTCCTTTTTTAAACTCTTATCTACCATCGTTACTCTGGCTGAAGACACCGCTAGCTCCTGTTCGAAAAACACCTGCTTATTTCTAATCTCAGTTATATCCTTCATTTCTTCCTCTACAACTATCAACCTCTCACTAACTTCTTTCTTGACAATGGCTACCTCATTACTCACCTCGCCTATCTGCTTATCAACAGTATCCATAATGCCCTGCCTCTGTAAGCTCATCTTCTCCTCAACTTGCTCGAATCTTTTGTCTACCATCTCAATTCTACTGGCAATTTCCTGACGAATTTCCTTATAGCCTTTACTCATACTTTCTACAATCTTATTAATTTTGCTCTCTAAATCCGTACTTTGAATGTCTATCTTAGTAATAAATTCACTGCTTTGATTATTAATTTGAGTACTTATATCACTACTCTGAGTATCCATTTTATTACTTAAATCACTTAGTTTACTACTGAATTTAGACATCATCTGCTCCATTAACTTGATCATCTGTGAGTTTTCCCCCAGCCCTACATTTTCCTCCTCACTATTCTCTCCCATTCCTAACTCCTTGCTAGTTGCAACATCATCTTTCTCGGCCCCCTCACGTCCCTCCAACGTACCAGAAATCACATCCTTATCTGCCATTTTACTAAGAACTACTCTCGAATTTGTGGAATCTGACCGCTTATTGGTCTGCCTGTTTGACTGACTCCTGCCTCTTCTAGAATGACCAAGAGTGCTTCTGTCAACACTTCTAGATCTCAACTTTAATAAATCAGGCTCACTCTTATTATTTAGCATACCCTCCAAAATCACTGAACATATATACCCTTCCTAAAATACCCGATCAGATTTCACAAATTACCTGTGCGTACTGCCATACTATGCACCAGCCAGCCTTATTCACACTCCATAGTTGGGCGCCATTTGTTAACTTTCAATTCTTGCCACAAGATGGCTTCACCCAGAGAAGCCATTTGTAACTTTGAAGATACAAAAATAAATAACAATGAATATTCTGCCTCATAAATGGCCTTTTTTTAAATTTAAGCAAATGACATAATTAATACTGTAATTGAACAAATCCACCTTATTGAAACTCTTCTTATCTCCGGGCGTGTGCAGATATTCTGAAAGGACTGGCTCGTACATAGGCCTTACCAAAACCTCCTATAAATTAATTAAGATGAAGGAAGGTTTACATGCATCTAACTAAAAAGAAACTATCCAATTTAAATTTACTTTATATTCTGAAGCTGCATCATGCAAGAAATTGATTAATATAAGAAAAAGAGTGACACACAAGAAATGCAATTAAAACTATATAATATAATAATATAATAATAATAATAATAATAATATTTAGGCCTTTAAAGATTTATTATTTGTTTTCACATTACCGGTAATGCCGTCGTCTGCCCAATATGTCCATTTCATCACCACTTTGAAGCTGGTCAGCCATGCCATTATGGTTTACCGCCATGAAGGTCTTCTTCAACTTAGCACAGTTATCTTGATGGGTATTAGCCCTACTATGATTGTGGCATTACAGCCAGAACCCAATCACGTGGTACCCTCCATACTAAAACAATTCGGAGGTACCGTACGGTCTTCAAGCTTTCCGTAGAAACACCAAGCGCTCAGCTCAAGAGAGACACCCTACACAACCTGACATCTCAAAGTCCAGCGAGACAATCTCTTAAGCAGTGCAGTCAGTCTGAATGCCACAGCCCGTCCCTCAAGCCGCACCTCTGCCAGGGGGTCTTCTCAGAATTGCTATTGTCATACGCCTGTTTGTCCAGGCAACTCATTGCATTTTCTCGGCCGCTTCCTCATCACCCCCTCTGGGTGAGCGAGCATACCTGCTCGAGACAATAGTGTCCATTAAGTGTTGCCTCCTGCACGTGTGACCAGAACATTAACCTGACTCCTGGTTCGGTGGTCTGAACAATATTAATAAACTTTCTTAGACAACATACGATTAGAGCTAGCTTCAGAATCTCGTCAAAAGTGACCTAGAATACATTGAATAATTAATAATAAAAAGCATACGTATATGATAATAGTAATAATAATAATAATGACACTGCGTCTACTGCAGACGTGTCCAATGCAATTGAACACGTTGCCAACACGATAACATGATATAAATAAATAACAAACCTACGAGCCTACATTAAAACTGTCATGGGGAACTCATAAAAATATAGGTTACAGCACTAACATGGAGAAAAGAATACAAGCAAAAATTACTATTAAAATTTTATCAACACCATTCCAGATGATTATCCTCCCATTAAACATTGTTCTTTCTCTGGTACGTGCCAGAAGTAAAGATAGCTTTAAAGCCATTTTCCAGTGTTTCCTTATTAACAATACTACCAATCAGTTAGAAGGATGAATGTTATCTATAATTATAGCTACTATTTGGCGGAGCTAAGTTCGCTAAGGTATGAGGCCTGGTTATCTCCAGACCTGAAGACAAGTAGCCTCTAATCTCACCATTGGCTGTCAATGTTTTATTTTGTTATCTATAATTATAGCTACTATTTGGGGTAGCTAAGTTTGCTAAGGCATGAGGCCAGGTTATCTCCAGACTTGAAGGCAAGTGGGCTCTAATCTCACCATTGGCTGTCCTTGAATTGTTTTTGGAGGTTTACCTTTTTCAACTCCAGGCAAATGCCAGGTCCTTCTAATAGGCTACATCCACTTCCTTCCAGGCCCTGACCCAATTTTATTTATCTTCATTCATTTTATCTTTCATCAGCTTGTTTGATTAGGCTGGCATCTAGCTGTAAAAATCACCACCTATCACATAGAAATCTCATCTCATCCCCAACCCTGTAGACATGGCAATAGAATAGAATTATGAGCCATTTTGATTAAAAATGATTAAGATTCTAAAGCATGTTAACTTTGTTTTTTCCCAGACTTTTTGATGCAAAGTGTTGTTTTATGTCAAGGACTGCTTGAAGAATGAGAGAGGTAGAGTGACTTATTGGGGGCAAATACATGGTATTATTGAGATGATCGTGATCTCTCGGCTGAAACTATATTCCCCTTTGCGCCATAGTCGGAACCTAGCTTGCGGTCAACAGTCTCTCAGCGGTATCTTTGTCAAGACATAATTATGGCATGGTCGCTTTGGTGCCTGCTCAGATAGCAGGAGTTCGGGTTTAAATCTTGACTGGTCACATTATAGTTAAGAGTATACCAAGGGGAGCTATTCCCGAAGTAAGTTGTACAGTAGTTCTATTTTAATTACATAATTGTCAGTTGCAGGTAGAAAACACTGATTTGAATTCTGGCTGCGGTCACTTTTCAGTCTTACTCAACAGTTACGACTATTCCCTAAAGCTTTTCCTATGATTCTATTATTACTAAGTTATCATCAATGTTGTCAATGTCTGTTAAGAGGTGGGGCAAATGAGAAAGAGTTGCATCTGAGTTGTGGAATGTGAAAGGTGTGAGCTAAGCATTAGATAGCTTTCATATTCCACAACTCTGATGCAACCCTTTCTTATTTGCCCCGTCTCTCAACAGTCACCTGACAGAGCACAATTCTGAGTACAGCTTACTCTTTGCATTTTCTTCCTCCAATTCCAGGGCTTAATTTCTAAATTTAAAAGTACCAGAACTCTGAAGCCCCAGGAAAGTGTGTCTGGGGATCTCCATGGAAAATTTTGAAAACCTATAGGCCTAATAAAATTTATCTTATTCAAACAAAAAATTTAAACATTAAAATTTAACTTTTCACTGTATGTGTAGTTTGAACAATTGTAGGCCTGCTAAATAAATTAAATAATCTTATATTTTATTGCCAAAATTAGCCAAGCTATCATAAACTAAATAAGCTTATCCTCATCCAGTTTTTGTCCAGCATCCAATGATCAAAATTTACATAAGCCAAGAAAAAGATCTGGCTGAAAAGCCCTGTCTGACTCTGGCAATGACTTGGCCGAAATGTTTGTTTTTGTGAAATTCTGCTCTTCAGTGTGTGCCCATCATGTACTTGCCCTGGTAAGCCACTCTCCCTCTTTAATTTTTCCTGTCCTGCTTCACAATGTTTTATTAGAATTTTCAACCTCCTGTGAACAAAGACCATTTTGAAATTTGTCCCTTTACATGTTGAGGAGTTTCACTGATGCCTTTGTTTCTCTTGTCCTAGATCCTTCTTCCAGAGTGTTTGTGTTCTTGGGTACTGTCTTCTTCCTACAACAATAGCACTCATCATCTGCAGAATCATTCTCTTTGTGAATCAGAACCACTTCTTGTTTATATTACGATTTGTCGTAACAATGCTTGGTTTCGGCTGGGCAACATTTGGTAAGAGGACCATTTCCCGTAATAGCATAATTTATAGTAAGGTACATCTAATGTAACAAACAGTAAAACCTGCTTCTTTTCATTTTATGTATATTGTCATGTGATTAATGTAACTCTTTGTTAGTTCTGGCAGTTAGCGGCTTCGGTGGCGTAGTTGGTAACATCCTGAGCTTCTATGCCCAAGATCGCGGATTCAAACCCGGCCGAAGTCGTCTGATTTTTTAAGAGCGTTAACAATCCCTCAGTATGCCTTCCTTCGGAGGGGAAGTAAAGCCGATGGTCCCATGTCATAGATTTATGGCATGTTAAAGAACCTTCCACTAATTACACCTGTGTGAAGCTAAATTATATAGGTTAAGAATGTAAACAACGCTCTTAGATTCCTACGTTCGTTGCCAGGAGCCGACTGCGGTGGCGTCTGGTAGCTAAGTTCTGAACTAGTAGTCGTTGATGGTGGCGTTTGGCGGCAAAAGTAGGAACTATTTGAAAAATTCAAAGTCTGCAGTCCTTACTTGAATTAAAAAACAGACAACACACACTAATACAGTCATCACAATTAACACCGGTTATCAGACAGATTCTACACACACCCAAAGTACACGGGCCTACATGACCGCGTTGTCGCAGCCCCTAAACTGAGGAACCAACCAGTTCCGGCAGTATCCATATACCTAGTAATAGCAGGTAATTAGAATACATGGCACACGAATTCTTGGTGCCACCATGCAGGAACCATCATGTAGCTGCTGTACCAACATTGATAAGACTTCCAAGAATTGGATTTTCATGACTGCATTGATGACCTAGGAGGCTTATATCTAATAGGTCATATTGTATGATTACAAGAGGTGTGAGGAAGAGAATACATCATGACTTGCGTGAATCAAAGCTGAAATCGTTGGGTATGGGTGCCAATGCTCTACCACCTGAGCTAACATGGCTCTACAATACCGGTATTCTGTTTAGCATACACTAGTTCCACTGGTCTCCTTGCCTTGGTGGTCATGAGAATCCAATTCTTGGAATTCAGTAGGCTACAATACACAGTGGTTGTGTTAGCATTCACTGGCTAAATGATGTTCCCTTAATGTTGATGGTTGTCGAGTTCCACACTGATGTGCCATAGTTAGGTAGATTTCATTAGAAAGCTAACTATTGCAATTAGGTAGATTTCATTAGAAAGCTAACTATTGCAATGGGTACCATGTTTCGGCTTCCGAAAAATTTCGACATATCTTCGCGTTTCACATTCCCTAGACCCCAAAACCACCGTCAGTTCAAAAGTTTATATATAATTTATATAATATATATCACTTTCTTGTAGACACGATAACTACAACAATTTTGCACCAATCACTTTGAATTTTTTACTATATATGTATCCCTATAAATCTTGGTCGAGTTCGATGATGGGTACAATTGGTCAAAAGGGGTGAAAATAGGGGGCTTTTTGTTCGAAAAAGTGAAATATCGCTACATCTCTCTTAATATGTGAAATATCGAATCCATTCAAAGTTCATACTATATGTCGGATAAGGACCAAAAATTTATGTTTGAAAAGTTTTTTGATAGCACCATTGACCAAAGGGGTGGGAAAAAGTGTTTTTTTTTGGGAAACATTAATCATATCTCTCTTAATAGGCACAATATCAAAACTCTAAAATTATTTACAATCTTTACTAAATAAAGTAAAGTAGGGGATTGCCTGTAGGGGTGAAGTACAGTGGGGACTTTGTGTGCCCCGGGACCACTACGGTAGCTGTGAAGGCCCTAAAGGAACCCTGAAAAGTGACGGCTGACGGGGCTCTGGTGAAGCTACGATAGGCCTAGCAAGCCAGTAGTGGATATTATATTTGCTTTCAAACCATGAACAGGCCTCGTAAAGGACGGATGCAAACGACGACGACCCGGATATGTTAATGGACTACGAGTTGGCACATTAAACATTCAAACACTGACAGGAAAGGTGGAGGAGATTGTAGATGTGATTGATAGAAGAAAGCTGGATGTACTGGGCTTGGCAGAAACAAGATGGAAAGGAGAATGTCGCAGAGAACTGAAGAAAGGGTACCGGTTGTACTGGGGTGGGAACAGTGAAGGAAGGAGCAGTGGACTAGGAGTAGTTGTGAGAGATGGAATGAAAGAAGAGGTAAAGGGAATAAGTGGCAGGATCATGAAGATCAGAATAACTGTAAAGGGAAGAAGCCTGGAGATAGCCCATGTATATGCCCCTCAAGTTGGATGTACAGCTCAAGAGAAGGAAGACTTTGAGGAGGAGCTACAACAGCAGTTGAATGGTCAGAGCATCATTGTCATGGGAGATTTGAATGCACATGTAGGAAGTGAAAGGCAAGGATATGAAAATGTAATGGGAGCAGAAGGATGGGGCAGCAGGAATGAAGAAGGGAGAAAGTTGCTGGATATTTGCAAGAGGAACGGTTTAGTTGTAGGCAACTCCTGGTTCCGTAAGAAAGAAAGCCACAAGGTAACGTGGTACAGCAGTGATTTAACAAAGAAATCTTTTGTAGATTACATGCTGTACGACTGGGAAATGAAGAGAAGTGTCAGAGATATAAAGGTAATACCATCAGAGGCCTTAGATATCGACCACAGACTATTAGTAATGAACTGGGAGTTGTTAAGGATAGCAAGAGGACAGAGTAACAGGAAAGGAGAATCAAAGTATGGAAACTGAAGGAAAAGGAAGTCAAGGAAGAATTCCAGAAGATAATAAGGGAAAGGATGCCAGTAGACAATCCTAAAACAGGGGAAGAGGAATGGAAGCAATTCAAAAATACAATGGTGGAAGCTGCAGTGGCAGTATGTGGAAGAACAAGCAACAGAAAGTGGTGTAAAGAGATACCATGGTGGAATGAGAAAGTAAAAGAAGCTGTGGGAAGGAAGAACAAGGCTTTCAGAGTGTGGTTCTAGGAAAGAACTGATCTAGCAAGGGAAGCTTATAGGATAAAGAAGAAAGAAGCAAGATTGTTGCAGAGGAGAGGAAGAAGTGGATTGTAAAGTGGGCAGAGATGATGGAGGAAGACAGCAGAGGAAATAAGAAAGTACTTTATGGGATGGTCAAAAGTAAGAGAAGAGGTCTGCGAGAGGATGTGGTAATGGTGGACAAAAACGGAAATGAGGTACACAACAATGAGACGCTCAAGACAGTGTGGAAAGAGTACATTGAGGATTTGCTGAATCCAAATGGTCATAGGGAGTAAGACAACGTATTGGTAGATGGAGAAGACAACACAGGAATGGAAAAGGACCTGACTTGGAGAGAACTGGAAATGGCTATAGACAACATGAAAGGAGGAAGGGCACCAGGTGTGGATGAAGTGAGTGTTGAAATGGCGAAGGCAGCAGGGGAGGTTGAGAAACAGTGGCATACCGTGTGATGAGGGTGGTATGGAAGGAGAAATAGACCCCAGAAGATTGGAAGAAAGGAAGCTGAAAGGAGTGCAGAAATTACAGGGGAGTCACACTCATACCACACTTTGCCAAGATATATGAAAAGATATTAGAAGTAGAATACGAGCCAAAGTGGAGAGAGAATTGAGAGAGCAGTATGGATTCAGACCTGGGAGATCAACAATGGATCTCATATTTTCAGTGAGACAGCTCCAGGAACACCACTACGAATTTGGAGAGGATCTGTTTATGGCCTTTCTGGACATCGAAAAGGCCTATGATAGTGTGTGTAGGGAGAAGGTTTGGAAAGCAATGGAAAACATGGGAGTGGAAAAAGGGACTGTAGACTGAGTGAAGGAGATGTATTGTGGAAGTGTGAGTTGTGTGAAAGTTGGAGGGGAAAGAACAGACTGGTTCAGACAAATGAGTGGCCTGAAACAGGGTAGTGCGCTGTCACCCCTTCTCTTTATTGTGGTTATGGACGAGGTAATGACACAGATAGCAGGAAAGATAGGAGAAGATAAGATGAAAGCAATGGTGTTTGCAGATGATCTCATGGTCTGGGGAAACAAGGAGGAGGAAATTCAGGAGCAACTGAAGGCTTGGGAAGAAACAGTGGGAGAGTACGGATGGAAGTTCAACATCAGTAAATGTGAGATCCTGTTAACGACCAGGAAAAAGGACAGACCAATGAGTGGGATAACACTTGGAGGTGGACAGCTGAAGAAGGTGGAAAGTCTCAAGTACTTGGGAAGTCTAGTGGAGGAAAATGGGAGAAATGACAAAGAGATTACGGAACGTGGCAGACAGGCAGAAGCATTTCTGAGAAGCATTAGGAGCTTAGTGTGGAATAAAGATGTCCCACAAAAAAGCAAGGAAGTGTTATACAGAAGCTACTATATCCCGATACTGACCTATGCTTCAGAAACGTGGACAATGAAGAAAAGAGACATAAGCAGAATACAGGCAGGTGAAATGAAGTTCCTGCGAAGTAGGATCGGAGTAACAAGAAGAGACAGGTTGAGGAATGAAAAGGTCAGAGAAATGGTGAAAGAGGAGCCCTTGCAAGGTAGGATTGAGACGTCAAGATTGAGGTGGTATGGACACTTAAAGAGAATGGATGAGAAGAGGATTCCCAAGAGGATACATGAGATGCAGATGCAGAAGAAACGACCAAGGGGAAGACCAAGAGATAGATGGCTGAAAGGAGTGGAGGAATGTGTCAAGAAGAGAGGCGAGGACTGGACCAGAGTGACAGCGGAGAGGTGGTGGGAAGAAAGGACTAAGTGGCGAGGCTTATGTTCCAAACAGACCCAGCCTGGGGCTGGAAACTGTACAAGATGATGATGAGACTGAGTGAAGGAGATGTTTTGTGGAAGTGTGAGTTGTGTGAAAGTTGGAGGACAAAGAACAGACAGTGGCCTGAAACAGGGTAGTGCACTGTGCACTTTATTGTGGTTATGGACGAGGTAATGTCAGGGGTAGCAGGAAAGATAGAAGATAAAATGAAAGCAATGGTGTTTGCAGATGATCTCATGGTCTGGGGAAACAAGGAGGAAGAAATTCAGGAGCAACTGAAGGCTTGGGAAGAAACAGTGGGAGAGTACGGATGGAAGTTCAACATCAGTAAATGTGAGATCCTGTTAACGACCAGGAAAAGGGACAGACCAATGAGTGAGAAAACACTTGGAGGTGGACAGCTGAAGAAGGTGGAAAGTCTCAAGTACTTGGGAAGTATAGTGGAGGAAAATGGGAGAAATGACAAAGAGAAATGGCCTATGATAGTGTGTGTAGGGAGAAGGTTTGGAGCGTGGCAGACAGGCAGAAGCATTTCTGAGAAGCATTAGAAGCTTAGTGTGCAATAAAGATGTCCCACAAAAAAGCAAGGAAGAGTTATACAGAAGCTACTAGATCCCGATACTGACCTATGCATCAGAAACGTGGATAATGAAAAAAAGAGACATAAGCAGAATACAGGCAAGTGAAATGAAGTTTCTACGAAGTAGGATCGGAGTAACAAGAAGAGACAGGGTGAGGAATGAAAAGGTCAGGGAAATAATGAAAGAGGAGCCCTTGCAGGGTAGGATTGAGACATCAAGACTGATGTGGTATGGACACATAAAGAGAATGGAAGAGAAGAAGATTCCCGAGAGGATACATGAGATGCAGATGCAGAAGAAACGACCAAGGGGAAGACCAAGAGATAGATGGCTGAAAGGAGTGGAGAAATGTGTCAAGAAGAGAGGCGAGGACTGGACTAGAGTGACAGCGGAGAGGTGGTAGGAAGAAAGGACTAAGTGGTGAGGCTTATGTTCCAAACAGACCCAGCCTGGGGCTGGAAACTGTATAAGATGATGATTAAATAAACAAAATAGCATTTATCCAAAATAGTTTCCAACAGTTTTGAAGTCCTAAAATAACACACATCAAACGATTAAAAATACAAATAAAAGTACACAAACACTTCATTCATCATCGTTATCAGAAGTACCAACTTCGGAACTTTTATCACCATCACTTTCCCACAAAATGTCGTCATCGCTGCCATCGATAGCATTAGAAATACTGCATTTCTTGAAGCTCTTCCGTATGAGATCTCCAGAGATACAGTTTCATGCTATCAAAATCCACGAGCAGAGCAGCTGAACTTCCGGGTGCTGAATGCGACCAGTTGGAGTCAGTGTGTGATTATCGGCCGTCATCCACTCGGTATACAGCTGTTTCAAGGCTGCTTTGAACATTTTTTTTCTCTCTCCAATCGCAAATGCATGACTCTTCAATATCATTCTTCCTACCTGCGGCACGATTTCCAATAATTTCAGCTTCCCTCACAGTCAACGACTGCAAATGCTTCGTAGAATTCATGTTTACACTCTGAGAATTCATGTTTACACTCGGAGAATGTGCGCGAGACTGTATGACTCTGCGTACTTACGGTAAAACAAAGTGTTGGCCGGAAGAAGGCTAGCACCATCTAGTGGATACTCGCAACACACTATATCACGAGTGGCGGGCAATGTAAATCTTTAAAATTCGGATGGCTCAAATAAGACCCGCACTCCAGTTTTTCACGTCCGAATTTGTTTAAAAATGTGCGAGTGGTGTTCGAGTATATACGGTATTTTACTACAATGACTTCTTATAGTAAACCCTTTGAGGTTTATACAATAACTTTACAAACCGAACATCAGTCGTTCTGAAAACAATAACAATCGTGGCTATATAACAATGAAACAGTACAAAAACAAAGCGAACTCACTTCTAAGTGTCCCTTTTGAAAACAAAAACATTGAAAATCTGTATCTCATGATGATCAGTATCAGTCTTTAGTAGTCCTCTCTGCACATGGAGGAGGCAAGCTCTGAATGAGACTATGAAGTAAGAGGTCCCACTCCTCTATGGCAGCATCAGCATACAATTATTGATGGCGGTAGTCCAAACTTTTGTTGAGCAGTGTGTATAAAGTAAAGTTTGCTACCGTACTTCAAATCATTTTATCATTAAGCCTAATTCTTGCTGCTCAACATAAGTACGAACAGATGTTTTAATACCCGCAATACAGAATATATTTTCAAGATTACATGAAATCTAAATAAAATATTTTTTCAAAAGTTTGAAATCTGTTAATCGTATTACAATAGTTTTGTGTCTCTATTTGGATTATCCCCTATAATAATGTATTTCTTTCACGTTTCAATATTTTAAAATGCTCAAAACAATAGATATGAATTCTGAACTCATTTTTTGATGATGAATCAAATATAAGTATAAATGAGCAAATGAAAATCATATTAGCTGTGAATTGTTACAGTTTTCTGTGTATGTACAGTAACTTATATACTGTATATTTTTAGACAAATTATCAGAATATTAAGAAAATTCTGGTCGAATGTTGATCTTACTTTCCCAATAATTTTAAGTTTAGCCAAGACATTTCTGAGTCCTGACTGATGATATTTTGTTTCTTTACAGCTTCCATGGTGTTCCTTGGCGACAGTCAGCCTCCTGGAAGAAAGGCGCTTGCCGTTTATCCCATCTTCCTGTTTTATTTTGTCATCTCCTGGCTAGTCATATCTCACTCCACCACCTGATCACCATAGGTTAACATTTAAAAAAAAATCTGCATTCCAGTTCATAGACTGTCTTACGAGTGTGTTTCTACTCCAGTCCATTCTTGTTGTGAGGAAATGTTCCAAATGCACAATAATAAAGCACAGCCCCAAACTCATTTTTAAACCTTGTTCTTGGATTGACATTTTTATCATTCCAAGTACTGTATAATGAAAGTGAGGGAGAATATGTGATTTGATCTTCAACCAAATAGTTGCTGTTGAAAGTGTGGATGTTGGATATTTTAACTGTACTCATGGATCATCCATAAATTAGACAAGATTTTATGGAAATATTTAACCTCCTTTCTTTTCATCTACCCCTTGTAAGATATGGTAAGATTCCCTCCAATGATTCATCATGAAATAAGATTAGGCTAGTTCAACAAACCTAAGATATTGATGCTGAATAAATATGGAACTATGAATCTTGCTTGAAGTATCCATATTCTAGAGGAAAAGTCAGCTATTAAACTCATTGTGATGCCTTCAGATACTTTTCGGTGTTCATAGAACAATTTCAAAAATTTTCCTCACATTTTGACATCAGTTCAACCTTGGTGGAAGATATAGCACTGTATGTGTATTATTATTCTTCCACGAGGATAACTTGTAAAAGAATTGCTTGTCAGTTGGTCAATGTGCCAAATAAAATTGGGCATCTACTCACACCTGCAAATCTGGAAAAAATTATGGATTAATTATACACTTTTCAAAAATTGGGTAAATTGGAATGACTTATTTTGTTCGTGAGTTGAACATCAGATCATGGCACTTAAGGCCTTTTAAGATGGACTTGCATATAACACTTATGCACAACTTATATATAGTTATTTACTTCTAAAAACTTTCTTTATAATGTGACAATTTCTTTTTAACACTTGTGTTCCATTAGTTTTATAGCACACCCGTAAACAATTTTGAAGTGAGCCACTTATCTGATTACTGGAAAATCTGCTTGAAAGCTTGTATAGCTATTGTGCTTCGACAGCCGACATCTTGGTACAGTTACTTAAATACTGATGCGAAATACTTACGGGATTGCTGGAAAAACCCTTTCGGCAGCATCCACTATTCAGCACTGACTCAATATCCGCTGTGCACGAGACGTTCATGCCAATTAGTACTACTGTTGATAACTGCCTGCATAAAAAAATACTCCTCTTCCCCCAATACTTAAGAGCTTTCTAAATACTAAAACTATTTTCAAGAAACATTTTAATCCTGTTTTTGAAACATGGTGGATCTGATATCATTATTTCTAATATGACTTCACAATATTAATGTATAAATCCCATGAAATACTATTCAGCTGTTCTATGAAGATCATACCAGAATTAAGGAGCCATGTTTTAGAAATAAATGATCATGCAGTGTTATTACATAACTATCTTTGCCTTTCTATTATAATCGCCTCTTTTTTCTACTCATCTTTCTTACCGTTCACACAGCGGTAGCCTTAAATGTTGGTATATGAAATAAAAAACTGTTGTTTTTAAGTAAGGTTTTAAGGCCCCTTTTAACATTTTTTTTCTTTCAATTTTTCAATTACCTAGGGATAGAAAAATAGCTTTATTTTGTAGCAGATTTCAATGTTATTTTCCAGTGTCATTAGCCGATTCACTGCAGCTATTTTCATGCCACATATTCTGTAACTAGATCCTAGTCATGGTTAACTCAAACTTTCAGTTTAATGAGTTTAATGACAAAAACTGCATCTTCACAATAAACATAATTTATAAGTCTCTAATTACCATCCAAACAAGAAAACAGAACTCTCCTTTCATTAAAAGCCACTAGATATAGCTACAAAATTACTGAATTTACAACACTGTTCAGGCACAAGTCAGACCGTCTGTGTGGCACAGCGATAACATTCCCACTTGCTGTTTCTGAGATTGCAGGATCGAATCCACGAGTTGGCATATGAGGAGTGCAAACACGAGAGGGCAGTCAGGAGATTTACTGGTAGGTTACTGGGGGTAAATTCCGGCATCCTGGCATCTCTAAAAACCATAGTTAAAAGGGACATAAAACCAATAACATTATCACTGTAAAAGTCAAATCACAAATTTCTACCAGACATAAAATTTGTACATTTTTGTGTGTGTACTGTCATGTTGTGGAACTATTTACCTAGACCTCATACCAAAGATATTTGAATTGTGGTAGGATACATTGGAGCAATGGTGTGCAATGCAAAATGCACTTTCAACATCTTGTTTCCTTATTGAAGTTAATTTTTGGGGGATCCTTGCCATGTGTACATAAATTACTTAAATTATTGTTTTGCCCTACACATTTATCATTCATATGAAAAAAAAAAAAAAAACCTTCAACATTGATAAAGGTGAGGAAAGTCTCAAAACCATAATCTTGTTAGTTTTGTCACCTGCATCTACAAACATCCCAATAACCTTTTCTAATTTATGGATGTCCTCTTTATGTTTGAAGCAGTATTTATTTTTATGTACAGTGTGATGTGTAGACAAATCATTTTACTCTACATCCATAATTAAACATTTTTCTGTAACATGTATGGTGATTTTTGTTTTGAAGACCTTAACTACTGTATATACGGTAGGGATGTAACATAGAGTAAGATACTGTACATAGAGTGAAGTCATTTTACAGAGTTTCCTTATAGACAATATTAATATTGCATCTTTTCAGCAGTCATCACAATTTATTCCCATTTACTGAAGAAGCTTATATAAGAGCTCCTCAAATTACAAAAGTTAATCTTGATATTCGTGATTTGAAAGTGGTTGCATATACAGAGTTTTTTTTAAACATCAGAACAGTGGACGTATCGCAGGATTTTAAGGATATCATGGACAGCTAAAGTCACAAATGTGGAAGTACTGCGGCGTTTGAACAAAGACTCGGAAATTCTCAGGATCATCAAAAGGAGAAAACTAGAATACTTGAGTCATTTCATGCGCAAAAACAAATACCACCTCTTGCAATTAATTATTCAAGGGAAGATTGATGGCCTCAGGGGTCCAGGACGCAGACGAATATCCTGGCTAAAAACTCAAGCCAGTGGTTTGGACTTGATACAGTGTCACTGTTTATAACAGCTATGGACAAACAGCAGATCATGTTACTGATCGCCAATGTTCTTGGAGGACGAGGCACTTGAAGAAGAAGAACAGTGGTTTTCAGAGCAGCTTGTAGATATTCAACAATTCAGATCTTTCAACAAATTATTAGTAGACAAACACTGTTTTTTAATGTTGCAGTTCAAGCTTTCATCTCAGAAGAGTACTCGTAGGTCATTTTTAGTTTCTCAGATTAACATCTAGGAAACCTCCCTGGTTACTAGGTGAGGAATTGGTTCAAGAGCAATTTTATTTAATGTCTTTCAAGCATGGCACAACTGGGATTCCTAGAATCAAGACAAATATCATCTAATTCTGGATCCAACTCAACGACCCCCCTGGTTTCAACTTATCCCAGAAAACTTGGACGTCACTAAATCGACTAAGAACCCGACATGGTAGATGATCGACAGTCCAGCCTGAGACTGCAGTGAAGTTCCTGAGACGGTTTATCTGCCATCGAATGCCCAATAAGGAGGTTCAATGGGCCACTACAAAAAATACATGAGGCTACAGATGAAGCAGTGAATTTTTTGAACTCGTTGGACATCCATTTATGTAGGGGCAGATTACCTCGTAGTTCTGCCCCTTAAAACAACAATAACAAACTACATCCATTTATAATGCTTGTAGATTTTGTATATACTAGCAATTAAGTTTTTCACCTTATATGTATTCCTTATCATCATCTTGTACTGTTTCCAGTCCCAGGCTGGGTCTGTTTGGAACATAAGCCTCGCCACTTAGTCCTTTCTTCGCACCACCTATCCGCTGTCACTCTAGTCCAGTCCTCGCCTCTCTTCTTGACACATTCCTCCACTCCTTTCAGCCATCTATCTCTTGGTCTTCCCCTTGGTCATTTCTCCTGCATCTGCATCTCATGTATCCTCTTGGGAATCTTCTTCTCTTCCATTCTCTTTAAGTGTCCATACCACCTCAGTCTTGATGTCTCAATCCCACCTTGCAAGGGCTCCTCTTTCACTGTTTCCCTGACCTTTTCATTCCTCACCCTGTCTCTTCTTGTTACTCCGATCCTACTTCGTAGGAACTTCATTTCACTTGCCTGTATTCTGCTTATGTCTCTTTTCTTCATTATCCACGTTTCTGATGCATAGGCAGTATCGTGATATAGTAGCTTCTGTATAACACTTCCTTGCTTTTTTGTGGGACATCTTTATTCCACACTAAGCTCCTAATGCTTCTTAGAAATGCTTCTGCCTGTCTGCCATGTTCCGTAATCTCTTTGTCATTTCTCCCATTTTCCTCCACTATACTTCCCAAGTACTTGAGACTTTCCACCTTCTTCAGCTGTCCACCTCCAAGTGTTATCCCACTCATTGGTCTGTCCCTTTTCCTGGTCGTTAACAGGATCTCACATTTACTGATGTTGAAAATCCATCCGTACTCTCCCACTGTTTCTTCCCAAGCCTTCAGTTGCTCCTGAATTTCCTCCTCCTTGTTTCCCCAAACCATGAGATCATCTGCAAACACCATTGCTTTCAATCTTATCTTCTCCTATCTTTCCTGCTACCCGTGTCATTACCTCGTCCATAACCACAATAGAGAAGGGGTGGCAGTGGACTACCTTGTTTCAGGCCACTCATTTGTCTGAACCAGTCTGTTCTTTCTCCACCAACTTTCACACAACTCACACTTCCAAAATACATCGCCTTCAATCTGTCTATAGTCCCTTTTTCCACTCCCATGTTTTCCATTGCTTTCCAAACCTTCTCCCTACACACACTATCATAGGCCTTTTCAATGTCCAGAAAGGCCATCAGCAGATCCTCTCCAAATTCGTAGTGGTGTTCCTGGAGCTGTCTCACAGAAAGTATGAGATCCACTGTTGATCTCCCAGGTCTGAATCCATACTGCTCCTCTCTCAATTCTCTCTCCACTTTGGCTCGTATTCTACTTTCTAATATCTTTTCATAGATCTTGGCACAGTGTGGTATGAGTGTGACTCCCCTGTAATTTCTGCACTCCTTTCTGCTTCCTTTCTTAAATATTGGGACAATTAATCCTTTCTTCCAATCTTCTGGGGTCTTTTTCTCCTTCCATACGACCCTCATCACACGGTACAGCCACTGTTTCCCAACCTCCCCCTGCTGCCTTCACCATTTCAACACTCACTTCGTCCACACCTGGTGCCCTTCCTCCTTTTATCTTGTCTATAGCCATTTGCAGTTCTCTCCAAGTCAGGTCCTTTTCCATTCCTGTGTTGTCTTCTCCATCTTCCAATACGTTGATTTCCTCCCTATGACCATTTGGATTCAGCAAATCCTCAAAGTACTCTTTCCACACTGTCTTGAGTGTCTCTTTGTTGTGTACCTCATTTCCGTTTGTGTCCACCATTATCACATCCTCGCGCAGACCTCTTCTCTACTTTTGACCATCCCATAAAGTACTTTCTTATTTCCTCTGCTGTCTTACTCCATCATCTCTGTCCACATTACCATCCACTTCTTCCTCTCCTCTGTGACAATCTTGTTTGCTTCTTTCTTCTTTATCTTATAAGCTTCCCTTGCTAGATCAGTTCTTTCCTGGAACCACACTCTGAAAGCCTTGTTCTTCCTTCCCACACCTTTCTTTACTCTCTCATTCCACCATGATGTCTGTTTACACCGCTTTCTGTTGCTTGTTCTTCCACATACTGCCACTGCAGCTTCCATTCCTCTTCCACTGCTTTAGGATTGTCTGTTGGCATCCTTTCCCTTATTATCTCCTGGAATTCTTCCTTGACTTCCTTTTCCTTGAGTTTCCATACTTTGATTCTCCTTTCCTGGTACTCGATCCTCTTGCTATCCTTAAAACGCCCAGGTTCATTACTAGTATTCTGTGGTCGCTATCTAAGGCCTCTGGTGGTATTTACCTTTATATCTCTGACACTTCTCTTCATTTCCCAGTCGTACAGCATGCAATCTACCAAAGATTTCTTTGTTAAATCACTGCTGTACCACGTTACCTTGTGGCTTTCTTTCTTCCGGAACCAGGAGTTGCCTACAACTAAACCGTTCCTCTTGCAAAAATCCAGCAAATTTCTCCCTTCTTCATTCCTGCTGCCCCATCCTTCTGCTCCCATTACATTTCCATATCCTTGCCTTTCACTTCCTACATGTGCATTCAAATCTCCCATGACAATGATGCTCTGACCATTCAACTGCTGTTGAAGCTCCTTCTCAAAGTCTTCCTTCTCTTGAGCTGTATATCCAACTTGAGGGGCATATACATGGGCTATCTCCAGGCTTCTTCCCTTTACAGTTATTCTGATCTTCATGATCTTGTCACTTATTCCCTTTACCTCTTCCTTCATTCCATCTCTCACAACTATTCCTACTCCTTCCTTCACTGTTCCCACTCAAGTACAACCGAGACCCTTTCCTCAGTTCTCTGCGACCTTCTCCTTTCCATCTTGTTTCTGCCAAGCCCAGTACATCCAGCTTTCTTCTCTCCATCACGTCTACAATCTCCTTCACCTTTCCTGTCAGTGTTTGAATGTTTAACGTGCCAACTCGTAGTCCATTAACATATCCGGGTCGTCGTCGTTTGCACCCCTCCTTTCCGAGGCCTGTTCCTGGTTTGAAAGCAAATATAATATCCACTACTCGCTTGCTAGGCCTATCGTAGCTTTACCAGAGCCCCGTCAGCCGTCACTTTTCAGGGTTCCTTCTAGGGGTTATTGCTCAAGTGTATTACACCCTTATAGATTAATTGATGGGATGGTCTTTTCTCAGTCTTGCAACATTATTAATATTAAATAGTTCTTTTTTGGGGTTGTTAATGGTTTAGTATTTATCCAGGATTGGACAAGCAAACAATATGTTCAATACCATGAGGACCTTATTCATCAGCCAAGAACTCAACCTTCAGCTCCGAGTTCGAATGTTACTGGAGAAGTGGATTGAATCTTTTGAGATGTATTTATACAGAAGAATACTCCGAATATCTTGGGTAGAAAGGAAAACAAATGGAGAAGTCCTCAACATCTTGAACAAGAAGAAAGAGCTTCTCACAACCATCAAGGAGCGTAAGCTCAGCTACCTCGGGCACATCATGAGAGGTGAACGATATGAACTTCTCCGGCTGATCATTCAAGGAAAGATTGATGGGAAAAGATCTGTGGGAAGACTAAGAAATCCTGGATGAAAGACTTGCGGCTGTGATATGTACATGCGTCTATAGAAATCTTCCGTGCTGCTGTTTCGCGTGTAATGATAATCAATTGGATCGCCAACCTTCGGAGGGAGATGGCATCATAAGAAGATGATTTATCAGTCAGAGTTACCAAACTTTTCAAGTTTTTTTTTTGGGAATCATTGTGGGTTTGGTAGTGTTTTGTAGAGCTATTTTGTCTTGTATAATTGGATCTGATGATGCTCGCTTGATGAGCGAAACATGTCGTTCCATAGTTTTCTTCTTCTTCTGTATAGTCCATATATATTTTAAACACATGATATTTTCAGGGTATTTTTTCGCATGTCCCAGTAATTGGGATTATATTGTGTTGACCAACTGAAGAGTTGCAATATCAAGAGTAAGATATTGTAAATTTAAGTTGAAAAGATTAGAGGAATACCTTTATAGTGGTTCCAGTAAGATTAACTATAAAAAGCTGTACAACTTTCAGCTAGATGACAAATGACCAAGGAAAGGATATAAAAACTTGATATAAAGTCCAACATTGAACTGTGAGGACAAAAATGCAATGACATTATTTCACACTGAAGATCAGATGGGTAGATAGGGTTACAAATGAAGGCGAGTTGGAGAGATGTCTCTGGCGACTGCTAATGAAGAGGAGAGAGGTTGGTAGGACACATACTAAGACACCCAGGAATTGGTAGTTTTAAGTGACCGTGAATCTTGTGATTATGAGCCACGGGACCTCCTTTTTACGTGGAATCCGAACAGGACATGCCATTTCCCTTAGAAAATCTCACATGTATTGACCGGGAATCGAACCCAGTCCACCTTGGTGAGAGGCCAACAGCTTGACCGCAGCACTACGACGCCCCTCGAGGACAAGAACTGTAGGGGTAGACCAAGGTAAGAAAAACAGATTGCCTCAGATGTAGGGTGTGGTAGCTATGTAGAGATGAAACGATTAGCCCAGGATATGGAGGCACGGAGCGTTGCATCAAACCAGTCAAAAGACTGAAGACGAACACACATGTGTTTTAATAATTTATTATCATCAAAATTAACATAAATATACTAACAAACTCTATGATCTGTGCTGACAAAATCCTGTTTTTATTTTAAAGCTCAAAACATGAAACATGATGCTGGTAAAAGAAGTTTCAAATATTTTACAAGTTCAGTAATAAAAAAAGGAAGAGCAATGTCGGCAGGAAAAAGAAGGAAAATGTCAAGTTGCTGAAAATCAAATTAATTATTACTTTCGTAGACAATGTAGCATTCATAATACACAGGCTTTGTATTCATATGTCACAAAACAAATAGGGTGAAAAAAAAAACCTGGTTTAATTTTTGCAAATACAAAGTGGTCAAATGGATCACTAAATTTCACATATAAAAAATTCATGTTTATATACTTCGGGGGATTCCACACACCATGAAAACTCACATCTATAGCTACAGTACCTATAGTAATAGAAATGATATCTCTATAGTGGGAAGCACAAAAGATCAAAGTAAAATAAAATATATATACACCACATTATTATTAACATTATATCTAGGAAAAAACAGGGTGGACATACAATCAATCACTGGACAGAAAAAGGAGGATAGAAGCACTGTAAACAAACACAATGACAGGCATAAAAGCAGCCTTACTCTAAACAACAAAATAGGCATAACTATATGCATTGATGTATTAGAAGTCATTTTTCAGTGTTGCCTAGTAATCTATTATAGAATGCTTTTCAGTTGGTCAACACGATTGTGCCCAATTATATTAGGCGGGGAGTGAAAATATTTAAACACCCTAACCAGAAAGAAACATTATATGAATTATTTATCACTTAATTAACACACAAACAAGGGGAGGTATTGAATTGGATGACAGGTTTTGATCGTCATGCGATCATCATCAGATCCTGTTCACCTAGGCTTAGATTAGGTTTGGTGGGTATGTACCGTATTTCCTCGCATAATCGTTGCTACCACGTAATCGTCGCACCCCACTTTTCAAACACTAAAATAGGTTTATAAAATTTCATCGCATAATCGTCGCATAGCACATTCGTATTTGTGCGCCAGTCAGTTGCACATGCTGCCGCAACTTTATAACCTGGCGCTACTTTGTCAGAAGAAAAATATCTCGTCTTTATGCTTGCGGGCTATGAACTGTGACGCGGCGGCATGTTTCGTCACTTAGCATATTCCGCGAGCATATAATCTGGCGTGATCTTGTCAGGAGAAAGTAATCTCGTCTTTATGCCTGCCGGCTATGAACTGTGACGAGAGCGGCTAGCCTCATCACTTAGCACATTCCGCGAGCATCTAGGCCTAATCTGGCGTGATCTTGTCAGGAGAAAGTAATCTCGTCTTTATGCCTGCGGGCTAAGAACTGTGACGCGAGCGGCCAGCGCACATTCCGCGAGCTTATAGGCCTAATCTGGCATGATCTTGTCAGCAGAAAGTAATCTCGTCTTTATGCCTGCGGGCTATGAACCGCGACGCGAACAGCCAGCTTTTTCAGCACATTCCGTGAGCTTTAACATGTCGTGACCTTGTTAGAAGAAAGAAGCCTGTCTCTGTCTGCAGGCTATGACTCACGCTAAGAGAATGACTGGCCCGTGCAGCAAATAATGATACAGTATATTCCTTGGAACTTAAATATTCTTTGCATAATCGTCGCACCCTGCTTTTAGGCTAAAAAAGTGCGACGATTATGCGTGGAAATACGGTATTACTCTTATGATTATTTATTTATTTACTTACAGAGTTTACGCCCACGTTGAAGCGCTTAAATCAAACCAAATACACTTAAGTCCTCTACGGATTGACAGGGAATTTAGCTGTCATCATCTCCCTCCTCTCCCAAAACTTCTTTATTCTGGCTGACCTGGCTGTCATTTACTCATCAGATATGACATATTGTTTTCGTTGATTAATTTTTGGTATAAGTCTTATGCGTTTACACAAATTAAAAAAAACAAATATTTTATAACTTATGTAACAAATGATGATGTTAATTGTTGTTTTAAGGGGCCTAACATCTAGGTAACATGTTAGACCTCATCATCATCATCATCTTGAGCAGTTTCCAACCGCTGGTCGGGTCTGCTTGGAACATAAGCCTCTCCATCGTTTCCTGTCCATCCACCAACTCTCGTCATTTACTGTGTCCCAGCACACTCCTCTTTCCTCCACACTCTTCTTAACTCCTTTTGTCCATCTGTCCCTTGGTCTTCCCCTTGGCCTCCTTCCCGTCATTTCCATTCCAAACATCTTCTTCGGTATCCTCTCCTCTTCCATCCTCCTCACATGTCCATACCATTGTAGCCTAGATCGCTCTATTCTATTTTGCAATGGTTCCTCTCTTACCATCTCCCTGACTCTCTCATTCCTTACTCTGTCCATTCTTGTCACTCCTACCCTACTCCTCTGGAACTTCATCTCCACTGCTCGTATTTTATTCTTGTCCCTTTCCTTCATCACCCATGTTTCTGAACCATATGTCAAAATTGGCACAAAGTAGGTCTTGTAGATGATTCCTTTACATTTTGTGGTATATCTTTATTCCATATCATCCCCCTAACACTCTTGAAAAATCCATCTGCGCACCTTCCCCGCTCATTTATTTCCATCCTATTGCCTCCCTTTTCTTCAATTATGCTTCCCAAGTACTTGAAGCATTCTACTTTCTGCAACTGCTGTCCTCCAAGTGTTATGCCCATATCCAGTCTGTTCTTCTTCCTCGTTGTGATGACCACTTCACTCTTTTGTGCTGAGAACTTCATCCCATATGATAACACTACCTTCTCCCACTCATCTAATTGCTCTTGTACTTCTTCCTCATCCTCTCCCCATACCAGAAGGTCATCAGCAAACAACATTGCCTTCATTTTCCTTTCCCCAATGCTATTTACCACTTTTCGTATGATTTCATCCATCACCACTATAAATAACAGGGGTGAGAGGGCACTTCCCTGTTTCAGACCACTCTCCAGTTGAAACCATTCCGTTCTCTCTCTTCCCACCTTTACACAGCTTTTGCTTCCCTCGTACATTGCTTTCACTCTTGCCACTGTCTCCTTGTTCACTGCTTTTGCTCTCATTGCTTCCCATACCTTGTTTCTATTAATACTATCATATGCTTTCTCAATATCCAAGAAGGTCATCACCAGATCTTTCCCATATTCATAATGGTGTTCTTGTAGCTGTCTTACTGCAAAGATGAGGTCAACTGTTGACCTTCCTGGCCTGAATCCATACTGTTCTTCCCTCAGCCTGTTCTTCCCTCAGCCCTATTTACAGATATTGTTACTCTGTTGGTCAATATCACTTCTATAATGTTTACATTCTTATTAGTATTGTTTATGTAATTATACAGTAAGATTCAGGGTTGATACACTTTCAGGATTTCAAATTTCCCTGACTTTTCCCGGTTTTCCAGACCAAAATTTAAGAAATTCCCTGACCGCAGAGTCGTTTATTTCCCTAACGTTTCCCGATTTTCCAGAGCAAAGTATAGAAAATTCATTAACCACAAGGACGACATTTACCTCGCTGTTACTTAGGGTTTCCAAACCTAGCAAGAATGAATTTACCTTTAGGAATCGTTCTTCTGTATGATCAATTAAGATTAAGTTAGAAAAACTGATTTTAGACTAATTATTTGTGCAAGGCTATTCTTAGACGGGAGGAGAAATGTTGTAGTAGATGAAAATAAGTGTAAAAAAATATCCGAGCAATGTTTCATTATATAAACTGGACTTATATGTAGCTCTCTGTATAAATTAACGTGTTTCTTTAAAAGTATAAAAGCAAATAACATAATATAAATTTTAAAAAACAGTTCTTTACTGTAATAAATAACATTTGTTACGATAAGAATAGGAACACATTTTTACAATAAATGTTAATTTGCTAACATCAATTTTAAAAAAATAACTGTGAAGAAAGAAATCAATCACCAATTATTACTTTCTAGTCAATCACAATAAAAGTATCTAGCAACTGGTAACTGATACATTTTATAAAACATTAGATATTTAATAAAAAATGAGTCGTTTCAGTTAATATGCTGTCTTGTGTACAAGAAGTTATGATTACCAAGAAGTTGCTCTGATATTGGCCGTTTGGGGAGATTTTCCTTGTCCCCGCGGAAGGTCACGAAATATATGCGACGTTACGTGATCGTCACCGAATCATGTCTTCTCAGTCAAGTACGGAGAAATATCGAGACGTTACACAATCTGCGCGGGTCTCAGCCGTTTGACGCGATTTGTAGTTTTCACGATCGAACACGGAGAAAAATCGCGATTTACAAAATCGGTGTCACTTTTAGTCTTTCGACGAGATTTCTATTGTCCTTGAGGTCGGGTACGGAAAATATAGTATTATTACGCAATCGGCGCCACTTGCTGTCCGTTTGACAAGAATCCAGTTGTACTCGTCATCGAATGCGGAGAAATATCGCAATCGCTGCCGCTCTCGGTCTTTTTACGAGATTCACGTTGTCCTCGCGGTTGGACACTGAGAACGCGATATTATGCAATCGGCACCTCATTCGGCCGTTCAACGATTGTCTGCCTGTCTATCTGTCCTGGTAGAATGGCGGAGGCAAGCTCGAGGTTGGGCATGGTTAAAATTCACGAGCAGTTATGAACATGTTGTATGGTCGGCGCCGTGATTCGTGCTGTCCCTATGCTGTGGTTGGAAGTTCACGGTGGATCACGAGAAGAAATGAGTATCGCGATGCTACGTAGTCTGTTATTTTTAAGTGGGTTGATCCACTTCTCGCTCTCCGTACACTTTTAAGTATACGGTAATGGAAAAAGTGGCTAGTAGGATTCGGATGTTTCGTGATGGGTGCCCAACCACCTTTGACAGGATTCCGGCAGTCCTCGTGGACACAAGTTCGCGACCGGGCACGGGTTTTATGACTTATGCAACGGGCGTCGATCTCGGTCCGTTTGACGAGATTCCCGCAGGCAAGTCGTGCGGTCAGCCGGCCATCTTGAGGATGTGATTTTGGAGGATGCACATTCGAAGTAGGTATCGGATATTACGAATTATTCAGAGAGGATTGCACGAATAATACGATAAGAGGCACATTTTCTTTCGAATTCAAATTATACAAGTTTTCGAGATAACCGGTTAGATTATATATCCAATGGAACCAAAGTCTGAAGGAAAAATAGACATATAACGAAGTTTCGAACCAAATTGGATGTCGCAAATTTACGAGACGGATAGATTTTTAAAATATACCGTCGTCTGTGTATTTCGGAGCATTTTTGCGATTTTCTTTCGAAACTGTATCATTTCGAAAGATCGCAACAATAAATTATATCGCATTATTTCTGGATTTCAATTTGAGATATCCAAATTTATAGATCAACTAGCAGTAGTACCCGGCTTCGCCCGGTGGAATGATGATAATGTCTCAAAGTCTCCTTAGAAATGTAATGGACTTAAAATCTAGGTAATTTGCCTCCAAAGACAATGAGGGCATAATATCTAGGTCATTTGCCCTTTTGATAAGGATGATAATGAAAACTACTGTTGAATTGACACGTCAAACTTACAAACTACCGTAATAGAAATACATATTCCAAAATTCACAGGCGAGGAAGACTTATTGTGTGTGGTGATTAATGGTGTAATGGGCGTAACATCTAGGTCATTTTCCCTTAGGATGAGGATGATAAGGGAAACTACTACCTGTATTCAATTGACACTTCAACTTATAATGCACACAATGTACTGTAATAAAAATAAATATTTTAAAAATCACCGTCGAGAAAGACTTTATGGGGCGGTGATTAGTGGTATGATGCACGTAACATCTAGGTCATTTGCACTTATGATGATGATAATAATAAGGTAATGAAAAAATGACTACTAAACGAACATGGTGTAATTTTAAAACTGATATAGGTAATTCAGATGTCTAGCTTCGATGTCTTCCAAAGTCTCAACCTTATTTTCTGGCTTAGGCCTGTACTCGATGCGTCTAGTGAAAGAGCTTATGGCGTGCTGCTCGGCAAAGAATATGGGTCCAAGCTGCACGAACCTGAGACGATCGCAGATGATGACGAAATATGATGACACACGTTCGGGGTTCCCCGTCGTATTTAGATTGGCCGGGGAATCACTCACTCTTTCGCAACACCACAGTGGCTTGAGCAACGGCCCTGTGCTGGCATCAACATAGACAGCTCTGGAAAGTCCTCTCATGTCACCTTGCGATGAATCAGCAAACTATTCTCACAACAGCCCCCCAGGGTCTCACAACTTGTGGGACGTGGTTGGCGACCACGGGACCCCAGCTGAGTCTGGTATCGCTTCTACTTCCTACTGCCGGGCTCCTTTCAGTTCTCTTTCCTGTCGGCCTCCCTTGGTCAACTTTTGTTCTGTTCCGACCCCGACTGTATTAGGATATCCGAGGGCTAGGGAGTCTTTCAATTTCTCGCCTTAATTGGCCGTTGTCTCATCTTTCCTGATGCCCTCATTCTTCGAGGGGTCTGCCTTCTTTTCCTTTTCATAATATCTCCTGTCTTCTGCTCAAGACCCTCAAAGAGGCAGGGTGTGTGTAGCCCCACCACTTCTGGTACACCCTCAAGGGCTCATGGCGGGTGAGTTAGAAAGCTGGCATCCCCGAGGGATTCCTGAGCTAAATGCAGGGAAGGGAGTGGTATGTCAGAAATTTGTGGACTGTGTTACTCATCGGGGTCCAAAGGGTAAGTATGTAAAATTTGGTTCAGATCGGTGAAACCGTGTAGATTTGTGTCAAAGGGCCTAAATGCAGGGAATAGATTGGTCTGTCCGAAATTTCATGTCGACAGTGCTAATCGTCGGGTTCCTAAGGGTAATTATAAACAATTTGGTTCAGATCAGTGAAACGGTGTGGATTTGTTCCAAAGGGCCTAAATGCAGGGAAAGGGGTGGTCTGTCCGAGATTTAAAGTGGACAGTGATACTCGTTGGGTTCCAAAGAGTAATTATACAAATTTTGGTCCAGATTGGTGAAACGATGTAGATTTGTGCCTAAGGGTCTAAATTCAGGGAATGAAGTGCACTGTCCGAAAGTTGAAGCAGACAGTGTTACTCGTCGGGTTCCAAAGGGTAAGTATCTTACATAAAGATTGGTTGAGATGGGTGAAACTATGTATATTTTTGCCAAAGAGCCTAAATGCAGTAAAAGGAATGGTCTATCTGAAATTTCATTTAGACAGTGTTACACGTCGGGTTCCAAAGGTTAAGTATGTAAAATTTGGTTTAGATCGGTGAAACAGGGTAGATTATTGCCAAAGGGTCTACATGCAGGGAATGAAGTAGTCTGCCCAAAGTTTTAAGTGGACAGTGTTACTCGTCGGGTTCCAAAGGGTAAGTATACAAATTTAGGTTCAGATCGGTGAAACGATGTAGATTTGTGCCAAAGAGCCTAAATTCAGGGAATGGAGTGGTCTATCTGAAATTTCAAGTGGACAGTGTTACTCGTCGGGTTCCAAAGGGTAAGTATACACCTTTTGTTTTCGATCGGTGAACGATGTAGATTTGTGCCAAAGGGCCTAAATGCTGGGAATGGAGTGGTCTGTCCGAAATTTCGAGTGGACAGTGTTACTCGTCGAGTTCCAAAGGGTAATTATTTGAGATCGGTGAAACGGTGTAGTTTTGTGCCAAAGGGCCAAAAACCAGGGGATAGTGTGGTCTGTCCGAAATTTAAAGTGAGCAGTGTTACTTGTCGGGCTCCAAAGGGTAAGTATGTAAAATTTGGGTCAGATCGGTGAAAAGGTGTAGATTTGTGCCAAACGGCCTAAATGCAGGGGTTGGAGTGGCCTCTCTGCAATTTCAAGCAGACAGTGTTAGTCGCAATATCCCAAAGGGTGAATAAACAAATTTTGGTTGAGATCGGTGAAACGGTGTAGATTTGGACCAAAAGCCTAAATGCAGGGAATGGGGTGGTCTGTCCGAAATTTTAAGTGGGCAGTGTTACTTGCAGGGTTCCAAAGGGTACGTATACAAATTTTGGTTCAGATCGCTGAAATGGTGTAGATTTGTGCCAAAGGGCCTAAATGCAGGGAATAGAGTGGTCTGTCCGCAATTTCAAGCAGACAGTGTTACTCGCAGGGTACCAAAGGGTAAGAATACGAATTTTGGTTCTGATCGGTGAAACGGTGTAGATTTGGGCCAAAGGGCCTAAATGCAGGGAACGGAGTGGTCTGTCCGCAATTTTAAGCAGACAGTATTACTCGCAGGGTACCAAAGGGTAAGTATCCGAATGTTGGTTTTGATCGGTGAAACGGTGTAGATTTGTGCCAAGGGCCTAAATGCAGTGGGTGGAGTAGCCTTTCCGCAATTTCAAGTAGACAGTGTTAGTCGCAGTGTTCCAAAGGGTAAATATACAAATTTTGGTTGAGATCGGTGAAACGGTGTAGATTTGGGCCAAAGGGCCTGAATGCAGGGAATGGGGTGGTCTGTCCGAAATTTTAAGTGGACAGTGTTACTCGTAGGGTTCCAACGGGTAAGTATACAAATTTGGGTTCAGATCGGTGAAACGGTGTAGATTTGTGCCAAAGGGCCTAAATGCAGGGGATGGATTAGCCTCTCCGCAATTTCAAGCAGACAGTGTTAGTCGCAGTGTTCCAAAGGGTAAATATACAAATTTTGGTTGAGATCGGTGAAACGGTGTAGGTTTGGACCAAAGAGCCTAAATGCAGGGAATGGAGTGGTCTGTCCTCAATTTCAAGCAGATAATGTTACTCGCAGGATATCAAAGGGTAGGAATACGAATTTTGGTTCTGATTGGTGAAAAGGTGTAGATTTGGACCAAAGGGCCTAAATGCAGGGTGTGGGGTGATCTGTCCGAAATTTTAAGTGGGCAGTGTTACTTGCAGGGTTCCAAAACGTAAGTATACAAATTTTGGTTCAGATCCGTGAAACGTTGTAGATATGTGCAAAAGGGCCTAAATGCAGGGAAGGGGGTGGTCTGTCCGAAATTTAAAGTTGACAGGGTTACCCGCAGGGTTCCAAAGGGTAAGTATACAATTTTTGGTTCAGATCGGTGAAACACTCTAATAGAAATACATATTTTTAAATCACCGGTGAGGAAGACTGTGATGTTGCCTAGTAGTATAATGGACGTAACATCTAGGTCATATGCCCTTTTGATGAGGATGATAACGAAGACGACTACTACTGAACGGGTGTATCAAACTTACAAACTAATGGAAATATACATTTTAAAAATCTCAGACGATGAAGACTGTGGTGTTGCTTAGTAGTATAATGTACGTAACATCTAGGTCATTTGCCCTTTTGATGAAGATGACAATGAAGACTACTACTACTGAACGGGTATATCAAACTTACAAACTAATGGAAATACACATTTTATAAATCACAGGCGATGTAGACTGTGGTGTTGCTTAGTAGTACTGTATAATGGACGTAACATCTAGGCCATTTGCCCTTTTGATGAGGATGGTAATGAAAACTACTGTTGAATTGACACGAGAAACTTTCAAACTACCGTGATAGAAATATTTCAAAATTCACAGGCGATGAAGACTTATTGTGTGTGGTAATTAGTGGTATAATGGGCGAAACATCTAGGTCATTTGCCCTTATGATAATAATAAGGTAATGAAAAATGACTACTAAACGAACATGGTGTAATTTTAAATCTGATATAGGTAATTCAGGTTTCTACCTTCAATGTCTTCCAAAGTCTGAACGTTACTTTTTGGCTTAGGCCTATACTCAATGCGTGTAGTGAAAGAGCTTATCGAGGACTGCTCGGGTCCAAGCTGCACGAGCCTGAGAATATCGCAGATGATGACGATATATGATGACAGACGTTCGGGGGGCGGGGGTCCCGGTCCTATTCACATTGACCGGTGAATCACTCATTCTTTCGTAACACTACAGTGGTTTGAGCAAAGACCCTGTATGAACATCAGCTTAGTCAGCAATACCAGGTAACACGGCGGGGTCTGGACATTTCTCTCATGTCACCTCGCGATGAATCAGCAAGCTATTCTCACACCTGCCCCCTCTTCCCCCCTCCACCCACCAGGGTCTCACAACTTGTGGGACGTGGGTTTGCGACCACGGGACCCCAGGTGAGTCCGGCATTGCTTCTACTTACTGGTGCCGGGCTCCTTTCAGTTCTCTTTCCTGTCAGCCTCCCTTGGTCAAACTCTTGTTCTTTTCCGACCCCGATGGTATCAGGGTATCCGAGGCCTAGCGACTCTTTCATTTTCCCGCCTTAATTGGCCCTTGTCTAATCATTCCTGATAGCCTCATTCTTCGAGGTGTCAGCCTTCTTTTTCTTTTCTTGATATCTCATGTCTTCTACTCAAGACCCTCAAGGAGGCAGGGTGTGTGTAGCCCCACCACGTCTGGTGCACCCTGGATAGTGCTACATCCTCAAGGGCTCATGGCTGGTGAGTTCAGGAGCTGGCAACCCTGAGGGTTTCCTGAGTGGGTCCGGTTTTACCCCTTTTTCCATTGCCTTTGGGACGGACCCTGTCCTCTTTCCGGGTATGGAGTGGTCTGTCCGCAATTTCAAGCAGACAGTGTTACTCGCAGGGTACCAAAGGGTAAGTATACAAATTTTGGTTCTGATCGGTGAAACGGTGTAGATTTGGACCAAAGGGCCTAAATGCAGAGATTGGGGTGGTCTGTCCGAAATTTCAAGTGGACAGGGTTACCCGCAGGGTTGCAAAGGGTAAGTATACAAATTTTGGTTTGGATCGGTGAAACGGTGTAGATGTTTGCCAAAGGGCCTAAATGCAGGAAATGGGGTGGTGTCCGAAATTTTAAGTGGACAGTGTTATTCACAGGGTTACATAGGGTAAGTATACAAATTTTTGTTGAGATCGGTGAAACGGTGTAGATTTGGGCCAAAGGGCCTAAATGCAGGGAATGGGGTGGTCTGTCGGAAATTTCAAGTGGACAGGGTTACCCGCAGGGTTCCGAAGGGTAAGTATACAAATTTTGGTTCAGATCGGTGAAACGGTGTGGATTTGTATACATAACAGACAGACAGACAAACATTGAGCTTTATATATATAGATAGATATCAGAAATGAGAGGTTTCTGTTGAGTTTCGGAAGTTATCGCGAATAAACGTCTCGCATAAAGACAGGTTTCCGAATAATACGGTACAGAAAAATATTTCACACAAAATTAAACTCTCCTCTTGATGCCGAAAATATACGTTGAACCGATGTAGACAGTACCACTGAAGGTATCCTCAGTATGCAATTCCTTGAGGTCGTGCACGGGGAAGCCTACGCAATCGGCGCCGCTTGCGTGAAACTCGCTTCATCAAAATCTGTGAGCCTAGCGGCGCGGGTTTAAATGATTTAAACTGACCTCAGCGAATTTTCGTTACCTCGATCTATCCAGACATAAAAATTAGCTACTTTTCGTTACTTTCTTTACCCGTTTGTAAAATTAGCTACTTTTTCGTTACCGGTAGACACCCTGGTATACCAACCAAAAATTACTGTCAAACCTTAATAATTCTTTTTTTTTCTTTCTTTCTCTCTTTTCTTTTTACAAAATTCCTTGACTATTCCCGGTTTTCCCTGACCGCAACAAAAATCCCTGACTTTTCCCAGTCGCGTATCAACCCTGAGATTCTTTTGCTGGAGCGGGACTGGTTGCCGCGCGCCTTCCGCCAGCCAACCGAGCTCGGACCGTGGGTTGCGGGAGGTGGAGGCGAACTAACCAGGGTCATTTAAGTCCAGTAAGTCACTAAACTTTCATCAACGAGGGTGTGTAGTGTCTGCACACAGATAAGAAGGTAGCATAAACAACAGCTGCAAGATTTAATTAAAGAAGCACAGGTGTTTCTTTATTTCTTGGGAATCTGGATGACCTCATGTCACCAGTTAAAGGTTAGAACTTATCTTTTCACAGAAGATACTAAAAATGTTCTCCTTCAGCTGACAGACAGACATCGTTACATTATGTTGCTACTCCTGCACCCCCCCCCCCCCCCCCCCCCCTTCGTGTTTACCGTAATTAATCGAAGCACGGACCTAAGCCCGTTTGTTGTTTAATTGTGGGTTAATTTAACATTCAAAGTGTACAGATCAATTACCCATCCTCTAGTGGAGCTGGAGAACAATATGCCAGCAGATATCCCTCACAACAGAAGGAAATTACAATGTGTAAACGCTAATTTATTTACACGGTAGAACCCGCCTGTCTGTCAGTTGAAGGTGAACATTTTCAGCATCTTCTGTGAAAAGGTAAGTTCTTTAGTCATGTTTTGCTGGTGAATTTACAATTAATTAATGTACTTTGTTACGGTTTCCACCTGCCCACAATCCGCGGTGCGAGCTCGGTTGGCTGGCGGAAGACGCGTGCGACCGGCAGCCCGTCCCGCTCCAGCAAAAGAATCACCCTGTATATGTCGACAATGCGATTGTTAACGTATTACTGTAACGAGCTACAGATGTGAATGCCATCAACACTATTTTGTTGATGTTTGTTTCTATTTAACATTCCTATTTACTTGGTGATGATCGAAGCATGTCATCCAATTAATTAACCCCCCCCCCCCCTCTTGTTGTTAATTAAGTGTCAACATTTCTTCCAGGCTAGGGTGTTTTAACATGTGAGATTTTTGAAGTGAAATACCATGTCCTGTGGTTCGGATTCCACGTAAAAACGAGGTCCAGTGGCTCACGATCGCGAGATTAACTTCTTCTTCCTCCTCGCCTTTTCCCGTTACACGGCGTCGGCTTTCTTAATCCTGAGGCGCCACTCATTTCTTTGGAAAGCATCATCAGCAGATAGGCCCAATACTCTCATGTCCCTCTGGACATTTGTCATCCATGTTGTTTGAGGTCTGCTGCTCCTTCTCTTTTGCGTAGTCATGGAAAGGCACTTCTTCACTGCATGATTCTCCGGTCTTCGCATAACATGTCCATACCACCTTAGCCTGGTTTCTAAAAGTTTCTCTGTTATAGGCGCTACTTTGAAACTGCCCCGCACATGTTCATTATGGATTTTATCTTTGAGAGTAACTCCACCTGCCCAATGTAACATATGCATTTCAGTGGTATGTAGCTTTTGCTCATGTGCCTTTGTAGTAGCCCATGTTTCACTACCATAGTGTAGGATTGGTCTTACGGCAGTTTTATAAACTTTCCCCTTCATTCTTATGGGTATTTTTGGATCACATAAAACTCCTGTTAGTTCGCCCCATTTGTTCCACCCAGATGTGGCCCTATGGATTATATCGGCAGTTATCGTGCCATCTTCAGCAATGACAGAACCTAGATATTTGAATTTTGTTACCCTTGGTAAGGTTTCACCATCTAGTTTAAGTTCAATATTTGTCATACTGGGTTTATTGTTGTGGAAGTCGCATACCATATATTGTCTTGGTTCTACTAATGCGCAGTCCCATAAACTCGAGAGCTCTCACGTAAAACTACAAGCTTCCTTTTTAAATATTTGTACACCTCACCTAATATAATTGGGCACAGATAGAAATTTTATAATAGATAACTATATGCATTCTACGAAAGGTTATTTATGGCCTTTGGAGGAAAGAATCTGTGAAACTATAGTTTGTATTAAAGGCTTAAACTAATTGTTGCAAGACTATGAACTAAGCACATGTGAACATGAGAGAACAGGTTATTCTGCCAGTTGTGTACGATTACGAGTTATTACTGGGTTCAAATGGTCATGCACCAGTTCCACACTGCAGAAGTGTGTGAGATACTTGGCTGGCCTTGCCTGAAGCCAACCTGCACCATTTTTTTGAATTATTATTAATAAGCATCTAATATCTAAATTATAAATATAGTCCACTAAAGCAGGAGTTGGATTATTATCATTATTATTTTTCTTTGTTGTCAAAAAGCCAAGTCTTTCTTTTAAAATTATATATATACCGGGTGTTTCAAAAATAGGGGGCATAATTTCAGGTATGTATTTGTTATATGTAGACAATCAAAATAGTTCATTACAACATATGTCCGGAAATGAAGCATTTCCGAGTTATGGCCTTCACAACACTGAACTTCACCGGAACGTTTTTCCGCAGGTTGTTGCCGTCAAAGGAAACATTAGAGTGTCACGATTCTTTTATGGGGCACTGCAATGAGTCTAGTACATGTGCTTACTGGATTCTTTGTGGTGGCCCAGTAATGGGTGAGAGGAGGCTTTACTCTCTCTTAGTTGTTGCTATGGTTATGTTATAATAATTTTATTAATGCAGCCAATGGCCATGTACTTTTCTTTTCAGGGGGTCAGGGAAGGGATATTGAAAGGAAATCGGCCGTGGACCTATTGAAAGGAACCGTCCCGGCATTTGCCTGGTGAAGAAAATGGGGAAACCACGAAAACCATTTTCAGGACAGCTGAGGTGGGAATCGAACCCACGCTCTCCCGATGCCAGCGAGGCACAAGGTAGCGCCTTAGCCGGTGTATGGTTATGTTATGAACCATAATTATCAGGTGTGGTTCTCCCTCAACATGTGGGCCGGTATCATTGGTGATCGATTAGTTGGACCCCATGTACTTGTAACAGACTTACGGGGCAGGCGTACACAAACTTCCTGGAAAACACCATACCTCATGTTTATGACGATACTCCACACTCCACTAATCCGTCGTCAACACGCTCACTTCATGCATGATGGCGCTCCTGCACACTTCAGTCGGCTCGCCGGTACTTGGATCGAATGTTTCATGATCGATGGATAGGTAGAGGTGGCCCGATAGTTTGTCCTCCTCGCTCACCTGATCTGAACCCTCTCGATTTCTACTTGTGGGGCCATATACTGTAAAATAATTGGTGTATTCGTCTCTGGTGCCTGATGTGAAAACCCTTTGGAATCGAATTGTGGCATCGTGTGAGGACATACGCAATACTCCGAGAGTTTGGGATCGTGTTCGCAGGTCAATGAGACATCGATGTGAGGTCTGTATTCAAGCAGGAGTTGGACATTTTGAACATCTTCTGTAATGACAATGACCTGCAGAAGAAAAACGTTCCGGTGAAATTCAGTGTTGTGAAGGTCATAACTCGGAAATGAAGCATTTCCGGACACATGTTGTAATGAACTATTTTGTTTCTCTACATTACATACCTCAAGTTATGCCCCGTATTTTTGAAACACCCTGTATAGTGTAGTTGTTAGAATTCTTGGTTGTCGCCCCCCTAAGATGGGCACGTTCAATTCCTGTTTCTGCCAAGAGATATAATTCTAGTCAGAGTTGGAACAGAGTACACTCAGCCTTGTGTGACAAAAACAAGATTCCCTCCTCAGCCATCCTAAAGTAGTTTACCAATGTTTTTCCAATTGTACTCTAGGCAAACACTGTGCTGGGATGGTTCCTAACTTAAGGCCATGGCCATCTTCTTCCCAATTCTAGCTTGAATGACATGTTCCACAACAGCACAGGTTATCAGACAAATTCTACACACATCCAACTTCATGGAGCAGATAGCCAATTGTCCAAGCTCCTACATGAAACAACAACTCACTTCAGCCTTATGTAATACCCATCCAATGCGGTATTTTACCTACGCAGTCTTCCATTTCTCTCCACAGTCATAACTGAGCAACCTTGGTACTTTTTCACAAACACAGACTAATTTTAAATCTTCAAGCTCTTGATCTGCTCCAGTGCATTCTCTAGAGAAGACAACAATTTGGACAACTCAGTCTTATTAAGTTCCAGACTGATGGTTCTTTCTGTCTTTGGCTCCGGACCATTCTCTTCTGTTACGTGCAAGTCCAGTGAAAGGAGAGGTTCTCTTAATGAGGACAACTTGCTGCTTCCCATCACATACTGTAAACAGAGACAATGTACAATTTTATATCACGAGTATTTTTATTAATAATAATAATAATAATATCGTATGGCCTCGGGTGCTGGGTGCAAGCTTTGTAATTTGACACCCAAAGGGTAGCTTGCATGTCAAATTTCGTTGTTCCTTAAACATAGAGGCCACTCAAATCAATCAACGATTTTCCAGATTTAAAAATAAGCGCGAGTCCCGAGGGGGCTTTATCGGTTGCCTACTTCAAGACCAAAATAAAGCAGTTGTGTTTGGTTTACTTATACAGATGTTGACAAAAATTAGTGGTGATTGCGTTATTGATATGCAAGCCTACACACAAATGATTTAATTGTTGTTTTAAAAAAGCCTTTGTGACTCAAATATCTGCTTTAAAATAAAAAAGAGAAAAGAACGCCGCCTGCAATTTTATTGCGGTGAAGTTGTCAATACTCAATATGTTGTACAAAAATACTATCGCGTGTTCTCACATACAGAAACAGGTAGCCAGAGGAAATTTATTTCGTTAACGATAGAGTAAGCCTCCGTGGCTTAGGCGGCAGCACGCCGGCCTCTCACCGCTGGGTCCGTGGTTCAAATCCCGGTCACTCCATGTGAGATCTGTGCTGGACAAAACAGAGGCAGACAGGTTTTTCTCCGGGTACTCCGGTTTTCCCTGTCAAAATTTCATTCCAGCAACACTCTCCACTATCATTTCATCTGTCATTCATTTAATCATTGCCCCCAGAGGAGTGCGTCAGGCCTCGGCAGCCGGCACAGTTCATATCCTCGCCGCTAGATGGGGACTTCATTCCATTCCTGACCCGGTCGGAGACTGGAAGCAGGCGGTGGATTTTCATTTTCAATGATAGAGTGCTCACCCAAAACAGCAGCGGGAGTATGATTTAAGATGGAAAGCCTTTATAATTATGGTAATTAACAGTGGCTATTTTCCAGGAGTTTTCAAATTTTTCGTCATTTTCCAGGAGTTTTCCAGACCTAATAAAAATCCAGGAATATTCCAGGATTTCCAGGTTTTCCAGGAGTAGTGGCCTCCATGTTGAAGCACTATGAAAGTCAAGGAGGTTAGATATCTAAGCTCCTTAGACACAATAGTGCTTTCTAGTAGAGAAATGAGGAACTTTATGTTGGCGGAAACTCCCGAGATTAATTTTGCCATTATGAACACGGCCTACTGAATTCAAATGGGTTCTTTGACATGTCCACATCGTATGACATACGTGTCATAATTTTTGCCGCCTTTCAAAAATCACTTACCACGGCCAGGAGCAAACCTGCAAGCTTGGGGTTAGTAATCCGACGTGATAACCACTCACCCACCGTGGCAAGCTATCTATAAGAATAACAAGGCGGCACTGAAAAAATGGCTTCTATGAGAAGTGTGGAGATTTAAAGCCATTCTTTTTTTCTGTGTTGCCGATATAAATTGTCTTTTGCAGCTTTTCAGTTGGTCAAGACTATTGTGCCCAATGAATTGGGTGGGGTACAAGTTATAAATATGTAAACACACTCCTGGAAAAAAATACATGTAGGAGACTTCTGTTACATAGGAAGCAAAATAACCAGTGATGGACGAAGCAAAGAGGATATAAAAAATAGGTTGGCTCAGGCAAGGAAAGCATTTCTACAAAAAAGGAATCTGTTGACATCGAATATAGATTTAGGTATTAGGAAGTAATTTTTGAAAGCCTTTGTCTGGAGCGTGGCATTCTATGGGAGTGAAACTTGGACTATTGGTGCAGCAGAAAAGAGGAGAATTGAAGCGTTTGAAATGTGGTGTTACAGGAGAATGATGAAAATCAGATGGGTAGATAGGGTTACAAACGAAGAGGCATTAAGACGAGTGGGAGAGGAGAGATGTTTCTGGCGTCTGCTAATGAAGAGAAGAGATAGGTTGGTAGGACACATACTAAGACACCCAGGAATAGCAAACTTAGTTATAGAAGGAAGGGTCAAGGACAAGAACTGTAGGGGTAGACCAAGGTTAGAATATGTTAAACAGATTGCCTCATATGAAGGGTGTGGTAGCTATGTAGCGATGAAATGATTAGCTCAGGACAGGGAGGCGTGAAGAGCTGCATCAAATCAGTCAAAAGACTGAAGACTCAAACAACAACATTACATGTATTTAGGATTACGCGTTTCGACCCTCAAGTGGCCATCATCAGATCCCGATCACTGTCTTCTTCTTTTTCCTCGCCTTTTCCCGTTACGCGGGGTCGGCTTTCCTAATCCTGAGGCGCCAGTCGTTTCGTTGTAAAGCATCATCACCAGATAGACCCAATACTCTCATGTCTCTTTGGACATTCGTCATCCATGTTGTTTGTGGTCTGCCGCTCCCGCTCTTTTGTGTAGCCATGGAAAGGCACTTTTTCACTACATGATTCTCCGGTCTTCGCATAACATGTCCATACCACCTTAGCCTGGACTCTAAACGTTTCTCAGTTATAGGCGCTACTTTGAAACTGCCTCGCGCATGTTCATTACGGATTTTTATCTTTGAGAGTAACTCCATCTGCCCAACGTAACATACGCATTTCTATAGTATATAGCATTTGCCCTTTGTAGTAGCCCATGTTTCACTACCATAGAGTAGGATTGGTCTTGCGGCAGTTTTATAAACTTTACCCTTCGTTCTTATGGGTATTTTCGGATCGCATAAAACTCCTGTTAGTTCGAGCCATTTGTTCCACCCAGACGTGGCCCTATGGTTTATATCGGCGGTTATCATCTCATCTTCAGCAATGACAGAACCTAAATATTTAAATTTTGTTACTCTTGGTAAGGTTTCACCATCTAGTTTAAGTTCCATATTTGTCATGCTGGGTTTATTGTGGTGGAAGTCGCATACCATAATTATATTCAGTCTTGGTTCTACTAATGCACAGTTCATTAGACTCTAGAGCTCTTCTCCATTGGTCTAAATAGATCCTGATCACTGTGTTAAGGTTAAGTTTCACTATTGTAAATTCACTACTGTGGTTCAATAGCATATCGTTAGATGATTATAGTATAATGTTTGATTCGTAGTTTGAATCTCGTTATCTGTTAGGTTTGTTTTGTGTTACAAGGTTTTGTGAATTATGTGAGTAATGGTGTATATGCACGTGTATACAATTTAGAATATCCCACTGTAATAATAATAATAATAATAAATCAATTAACAAGTTTTAGCATGCACTAGAAAAAACTAATTATAATACTGTATACACTTAACTTGGTATTGTTCTCCTCACAGAATACTATTGAACCATCAATCCAATCAACTTCTAAAGGCAATGTCTTGTCTCCGCAACCATTGCTCTCTGTCTTGAGCTCCTCGTTTCATCTCACAGTAGGAACCATAATGAAGAGTTAGTGTGATGTCTTGCAGGAAACATTTTCTCGGTCGACTTCGGCCTTTCTTCCCTGTGATCTTTCCTTCTAGGAGATTAGTTAGTAAAGCGTTATGTCGCAAGATGTGGCCTATGTATTTAGCTTTTCTTTTATGGATAGTTGGTCTCTGTTCTCCTTTCCTTTGACTTACTTGCAGGATGCTGAAGTTAGCACTATTTTCAATCCATTTAACCCGTAATATTCTCTGCCAGACCCACATCTCTAACGCTTCAAGTCGCTTCCAATCCTAACCTCTGATCGTCCAAGATTCACATCCATACAGAAGCACACTCCACACAAAGGACATAACAAATTTCTTTTTAATTGCAATATATAAATTTGCATTAATCAAAAGATTTTTCTTATTATTGAAAGCCTGCTTTGCTAGTGCTATCCACCTTCTAATGTCTTTACTACACCTGTTGTCATTGGTGATTTAGACTTCCCAAATAAGTGAAACTGGTGACTTGTTCCAATAACTTGTCCGTAAGCTTAATGTTTGTGTGAATGCTCTCAGGATGTTTACTCACAACTAACACCTTGGTCTTCTTGGCAGTAATGTTCAAATGTAACTTTGACGACAATACATTTAACATTCTGGACAACATCTTCTCAGAGTCCGCTACAATTGCCATGTCATCTGCAAATCTAATACATTGAATATGATGCCCATTTATGTTTACTCCTTTAGTATTTGCCTTAAACTTCTTTATGGCTTCCTCAACGAATACGTTAAAGAGGTACGGTGAGAGAGAGCAGCCCTGTCTCACACCCTTTCTGATTTTTGCTGTCTGAATGCATCCTCCAATATCGACCATCAAGATCTGTCTCCCATAGAGTTTCAGTATCATCCTCCGGTCTTTCCAGTCCAACCCTGTAGTTTTAAGAATTTTGAATAATATGTCCCAATCATTGATTAATAAGATAAAAACGTTGTATCATGAGAGTAAAAGCAGTGTACAAGTCGGAAGTGGTGACTCTGAAACATTCTATACAAAAAAAGGCCTCAAGCAAGGATGTGCATTATCACCATTATTATTTATTATACTGATGGATGAAATTATAAAATGTGTAAAACGGAGTATCAGTAATGATGAAGTGAATGCTTTGGTATTTGCAGATGATGTGGTGATTTGGGGAAAGGGAGAAAAGGAAGTACAAAAGAGACAGTACAAAAGAGACTGGACATCTGGAATAAAAATTTGAAGGAGTTTGGAACGGTAATTAGTAAAAAGAAAACTGTAGTCATGTACTGTGGAAAAGAGAAAACGAAAAGTCAAGTGAACATAGATGGGGTATGGTTAGAGAATGTAAAATAGTTTACATAACTAGGTAGCACTAGAAATGGAAGTAATGACATCAACATTGAAATTAATAACAGACTAAGTAAAGGTACAACATTTTATCACCAAGTCAGACAACTTTTATGGGATGACAAAGTACCCAAGAGAACGAAATTAATATTATATAAACAGTATTTCATACCAATTATAACATATGGAATGGAAACACTGGTAACAAATAAAAGGCAAAATAGTAAGATACAAGCAGTAGAAATGAACTTTTTAAGAACTTCAGCTAAAAAGACAAGAAGGGATAGAATTCAAAATATTAAAATCAGAGAAGAGTAAATATGGAAACGTTAAATCAGAAGATACAGAAAGCAAGGTTATGTTGGTTCGGACATGTAAAAAGAATGGGTAAAGAAAGAGTAGCAAGAAGGGAATTAGAAAGAGAAGTCAAGGGAAAGAGACCGGTTGGAAGACCGAGAAGAAGGTGATTGGACCAAATTTTGAAGGACATTGGAGAAGCTGGATTGGATGTGGCAGAAGTGATGGAACAGGAAAAATAGAAGGACCGAAAAGAGTGGAGGAGGCTTGTAAACCACACCCGGGTGACTGGAGTGGGACTTTGATGATGATGATGATGATGATGATGATGATGTCCCAACTAACATTATCGAAAGCCTTTTCGATGTCTACAAACCCCACGTAAGTGTTTCTATTCATCTCCAACCTCCTTTCCAAAATTGTTCTAAGAGCCAAGACTGCTTCTCTTGTTCCTGTTCGAAATCCAAACTGATCATGATCAATCTGTGAGTTCAACTTATTATTTATCCTGTTCTTTATTATGCAGAAGATCCACGATGTGCCTGTGGAGAAATCCAGACTCCACAACACCTGCTCACGTGCAAAGATCTTAATGAAACCTGCAGCCAGGAAGACCTTATGTTGGCCACAGACCGAGGGATAAGAGCTGCAGAGTTCTGGAAAGGAAGAATTTAGTGTGTCTCCCGGACACGGAAAGTAAAGTAAGTATTATTGATAGTAATATTTTAGATGTACGAGAGAGCAGAGTTATGGTTCTGTAATCAGAGCATTCTATACTATTCCCTTTCTTTGGTATCATAACCGTTCTATTGAACCACAGTAGTGAAAATTAACCTTAACACAGTGATCAGGATCTGATGATGGCCACTTGAGGGTGGAAACGCGTAATCCTCAATCGCCCATTTAAGTGTGATAACTAGGGCCCGGATGTTGATGACATGTCATCTTTTTACTGAGCTGTCTAAAACAATGCTGAAGTACTTGGAAACTCAAATAATTATGTCATTCTTATTTTGCATCTTTTTGCATTTTTTGCTATTTTCCATTTTAAGAGCATTTTTTTACGTTTGGTAGATTTGTATGGTCATATTTTAGAGAAATCGGCCTTTTAAGGTATTTTTTTTCCAATTTAGTCATGTCCCAGCTTTATATGAGGGAGTTACGTCTCTCAGAGTTAAGTAGAAGCTAGTAGCTGATATAAGATAATTTAAAATATTGAAATATTGATTCCATTTGCTTAATCAATCGGGTGGAAACTTGTCTCAGCAACAATCGTGGCGAAATTGCTGCGGGTATTGCAACAAAACTGAAAAAAAAGTGCTGGACAAAAACACCGGGTATAAAACATTACCGGTATGCAAAATCTCAGACATTCTTTCTGGTGAAAACTACTGCATGGATGGGATTAAGTAGGATTTAGCAGCAAACGACCTTCCTCACTTCAAGTACGCTTCGATCACATTAGTTGATGTTGAACGCAGCTTTTCGACTTGTTGGCTGATAACTGCAGATCATTTACAATTGACATCAGAATGACATTCGTAGTGCAGTGCAACTCAGACTAAAGTGAACATAAACCTTTTTTTAAGTGCTAGAAATCTATTTTGATTGACTTTTCAGTTTGAGCTTAAGATATCATTTTTGAAATATTGGTGAGTTTATTATTATAAGATAATTTTCTCCATTTTATAGTGCGTTTTTCGAATTTTTGAAATATTGCTATGTTTTGTTATTATAAGATCATTTTCTCCATTTTATAGTGCAATTTTCGATTTTTTAGGTAGTTTATTAGTCATTTTTGAAAATTTTAAGTGCATTTTTTACACTTTTTTACGGCATCAACATCCGAGCCCTAGTGATAACTGAAAAATCCACAGCCTGCTTCCAGTCTTCGACCGGGTCAGGAATGGAATAAATGAAGCCCCTATCTAGCGGTGGCTGCCGAGGCCTGACGCACTCCTCTGGGGCAATGATTAAATGAATGACAGATGAAATGAAATGATAGTGGAGAGTGTTTCTGGAATGAAATTTTGACAGGGAAAACCGGAGTACCCGGAGAAAAACCTGTCTGCCTCCGTTCTGTCCAGCACAGATCTCACATGGAGTGACCGGGATTTGAACCACGGACTCAGCGGTGAGAAGCCGGCGTGCTGCCGCCTAAGCCACGGAGGCTTGGCCAAGTGATAACTAATAAATGTAATTTTTTCCAGGAGTGTGTTTACATATTTATAAACTTGTACCCCGCCCAATTCATTGGGCACAATCGTGTTGAACAAATGAAAAGCTGCAAAAGACAATTCTATGAGAAGATTGTTTCATCGATCAACATGAGATCAATGTGCCAAGTTTTCACAGCGCTCGGATATTAGACATCAGTATATTAAGGCTTGCATTGTCTTGGATGTTTGATATTAATATTATCTACTAAATTAACTGTTCAGTCTTTTAAATCTATATAGCAGGACACAAAATTACCAAAGCAAAGATAGATTTTGGCGGCTTCGGTGGCGTAGTTGGTAGCATGCTGAGCTTCTATGCCCAAGGTTGCGGGTTCAAACCCGGCCGAAGTCGTTGGATTTTTTAAGAGCGTTAAAAATCCCTCAGTATGCCTTCCTTCGGAGAGGAAGTAAAGCCGGCGGTCCAATGTCATAGATTTATAGCATGTTAAAGAACATTCCACTAATTACACCTGTGTGAAGTTAAATTAGGTTAGGTTAAACATTTGACAAACATTCTTAGGTTCCGACGTTCGTCGCCGGGAGCCGACTGCAGTGGCATCTGGTAACCAGGTTCTGAACTAGTAGTTGCTGACGGTGGCGTTTGGCGGCAAAAGTAGGAACTACTTGAAAAAATTAAAATGTCTGTAGTCCTTACTTAAATTGAAAACAGATACACACACTAATACAGTCATCACAACTAACACCGGTTATCAGACAGATTCTACACACACCCAAAGTACATGGTGCTACATGACTGCATTGTCGCAGCCCCTAAACTGAGGAACCAACCAAACAAAAAGATAGATTTGAAGCCATTTTTCAGTGTTCCATATGGCTTTTAGTGCCGGGAGTGTTCCGAGGACTTGTTCGGTTCGCCAGAGGCTGTAGCTGCTTCAATGCAAACACCCATGGGGTGAGCTACAAGTTCTATTCAATTTCAAGTAGTTCCAACTTTTGCCACCACATGTCACGGACACTTATCGGTGAACGTTGGAACTTTGATATTGTAGCATTCAGTTGGTCAACACAAAATAATTCCAAATACTGGAATATGTGAAAAATACCTGAAATAAATTACATGTGATTCTACTTCTTCTTCTTCTCTTTTTTTATCACATAATAATAATAATATCGTATGGCCTCGGGTGCTGGGTGCAAGCTTTGTAATTTGACACCCAGAGGGTAGCTTGCATGTCGAATTTCGTTGTTCCTTGAATCACTATGAAAGTCAAGGAGGTTAGATATATAAGCTCCTTGAACACTATAGCGCTTTTTAGTAGAGAAATTAGGAACTCTGTGTTGGCGGAAACTCCCGAGATTAAGTTTGCCGTTATGAACACGGCCTACTGAATTCAAATGGGTTCTTTGACATGCCAACATCGTATGACATGCGTGTCGTATTTTTGCCGCCTTTCAAAATATCACTTACCACGGCCAGGAGCGAACCTGCATTCTTAGGGTTAGTAGAGCGACACGCTATCCACTCACCCACATAGGATCACTTTAGTCAGTCAATTATCTTCTTAGGCACCCTATAGGCCTTGCGGTCATCCCAATACTTTTTCATACATTCCGATCTTCGAGCTCTTTCTCGGATTGATAATAATATTAGGTTTGTGACTTTGTCTCTTGTGAGTGTGAAGTGGATATTCTTGATTTTGTTTTTTAATTTATTCTTTTCTACAGTGTCTTCTGGTGTAAGGTCAATTTCCTTCAAATCCTCTATGATTTCACTAATCCACCTGCATCCTGCTGTGATATTTTTAGCCTATTTTCAATTTTGAAAAAATAGGCTTATGAGATCACCTTTTGTCCGTGTGTGTGTGAGGTGTGTGTGTGTGTCCCCCCCCCCTAATAAATTCTAAACGGATGGAGCGATTTCAATGAAACTCGGTAAGTTCATAGCACTATTCCGGACGACCCCGACCTTCAAATTTTTTTCCGTCTCACCAATACAACATGGCGGCTGTGCGAAATATTTCACCAGCATTCAATATCTACGAAACTATTCCCGATATCACCCTGGAATTTTTTGGGGTTATAAAGGAAACTACTAGAAGTTCACCTATGTGACTTTTGAAAAACTGGTAACTACAAAACCAACATGGTGGCCAAGCGAAGTTGCGACTTTTAAATAGACGTTTCTCGCGATTTAACCAACCAAACGCAATAAAACTTGGTACAGTATATGTTTATACACATTGTAATGCAGCGACATCTAACTTCGTTCAATTGTTTACATAACCACAAGGTGGCGGATGTGCGAAATATTTCACCGGCATTCTATATCTCTGAAACTATTAGCGGTATCATCCGGAAATTTTGTACGGAGATAAAGGGCACTACTGGAAGTTCACCTATAAGACTTTCAAAAACCGGTTAACTACAAAACAATATATGGCGGCCAAGCGAATTTGAAAATTTTAAATAGACCTTTCTCGCGATTTAATGTCCCAAACGCAATGAAATCTTGTACAGGAAATGTTTATACACTTTGTAATGCACTGGTATCTAATTTAGTTCATTTGTTTACATAACCTCAAGATGGCGGCTGTGCGAATTTTAAAATTAAGTTTTTATTTCTTGTGTCGTAATCATGCGATCGAAGTGAAAGTTTGAATAATGACCCTACGCAATAATTTTCCTTTAATGGTACATGACTCTATGACCTATACATTTAACAATCCAACATGGCGACCATCCGAAATATTTAGACGGCTCTGAATATCTACGAATCTATTATAGCAATCAAACTGATTTTTTTTTGTTCATAGGGGCTATGAACTTAAGTTCACCTATAGGATTTTAAATAACCTGGTGATCACAAATCCAACATGGCGGCGACGCGAAGTATAAATATTCACATGGACGTTTCTCGCAATTTAACCATCCGGGTGCAGTGAAACTTGGTACAGTAAATATTTATACGAATGTTAATCCAATGGCACCTAATTTATTTCAATTGTTTCCATAACCACAAGATGGCAGCTGTGCGAAATTTTAAAATCTCCTTGTTACTTCTTGTGTCCTAATCATGAGATTGAAGTTTGAATGCTACACGCAAGTTACACAATAATCTTCAAGCAACACTACATAACTCTAGGACCTACATATATAAAATCCAACATGGCGACCATCCGAAATATTTAGTCGGTTCTCAATATCTACGAATCTATTACAGCAATCAAACTGAAATTTTGTATGTTGACAGTGGCAGTTAACATAAGTAGGATATATGAAAATAGGCTGTATAGTTCTTCACGGAACTACTTGTTTGACTTGAGATTATAATGTACCAGTTGTTTCAGAAGTTTCCTGCATTCTCATTATGAGTCCAAAATTTCCCAGTCTCCTCTTATGCAAAATTACATGTGATCAAGATCATCATCAACTAGAGCAGTTTCCAACCGCAGGTAGGGTCTGCTTGGAGCACAAGCCTCTCCATCGTTTTCTGTCCATCCACCACTTCTCTTCCGTCACTGTTGTCCAGTTCACTTCTTTTCTTTCGACACTTTTCTTCACCCCCTTTATCCACCTATCCCTTGGTCTTCCTCTAAGTCTCTCTTTCTTCCACTCCATTTCCGATATTTTCTGTGGTATTCTCTCTTCTCCCATTCTTTCCACGTGTCCATACCACTGTAGCCTTGATTTTTCAATCCTATCCTGTAGGAGTTCTTCCTTTAATATTTCTCTGACTATCATTTCTGACTCAGTCCATTTTAGTTACACCACTGATCTCTATACATGTATGGCTGGTAGCTAAGGCAGCAGTAACCCGAATAGACGATGAAAGGTATAGCAAGATGGCAGCGAGCGCATGGTGCAATATTGCGAATCCGGCTCTGTGATTGGTTACTGGTAGTTTGATGTTATACATGTATTTATACGGGTAGTAAATATTTTGTGTTTCTTGTAGTTGTAAAATGGGCTGAATTTGGTTATTTAAAGCGTAAAACCACAAGTCCCATAAGTCCAACCCCTCGTCCACGTCGTGGGAGACGGGCAACGACACAAAGTAGGGGATTGCCTATAGGGGCGAAGCAGAGTGGGGACTTCGTGTGCCCCGAGACCGTTACGGTAGCTGTGAAGGTCTTACAGGAATCCTGAAAAGTGACGGTTAACGGGGCTCTGGTAAAGCTACGATAGGCCCAGCAAGCCAGTAGTGGATGAAACCAAATGCTTTCAAGAATGGAACGAGCCTCGGACATGATGGATATAATAGACGACGACACGGCTGTAAACATGGACTAAGATTTGGAACTATAAACATAAGAACGCTGACGGGGAAGGTGGAGGAGATAGTGGATATGATGGAAAGAAGGAAGTTGGATTTATTGGGATTGGCAGAAACAAAGTGGAAAGGGGAAGGAAGGCGAGAACTGAGAAAAGGCTATAGACTGTACTGGAGTGGGAATGAAGAGGGAAAGAGGAATGGAGTGGGAGTAGTAGTACGAGATGGTTTAAAAGAGGAAGTGAAGAGAATAAGTGATAGGATAATGAAAGTGAAAGTAGCACTGAGGGGAGAGACCGTAGAAATAGTGCAAGTGTATGCTCCACAAGTAGGCTGTGCCTCTGAAGAGAAGGAGGAGTTTGAAGAGGAATTGCAGAAGCAGCTGGTAGGAAGAAATATGATTGTTATGGGGGATCTGAATGCCAATGTAGGAAGAGAAAGACAAGGGTATGAGAGTGTCCTTGGACCAGAGGGTTGGGGCGGAAGAAATGAGGAAGGAAAGAGACTGTTGGACTTCTGTTGGAATTCTGCCGAAGGAACAGCCTGCTAGTCGGGAACTCCTGGTTCAAGAAAAGAGAGAAGAAAGGGACTGAGAACCAGGAAAGACATATAAGGATATGGAAACTGAAAGAAGGAGATAGAAGGGTCGAGTACCTCAAAATGGTAAAGGAAGGAATTCCAACAGATGAAGAAAGAGAGGTGGAAGAGGAATGGGCTAGATTTAAGAAGACACTAGTAGGTGCAGCAAAAGCAGTATGTGGGAGGACAAGTAGTAAGAAGAGGTGGAAGGAAACACCATGGTGGAATGAGAAGACAAAAGAAATAGTAAGGGAAAAGAATAGAGCCTTTAGGAGGTGGTATCAAAATAGGCCGGTAGAGACAAGGGAAGAGTACCAGGAAAGAAAGAAGGAGGCAAAGAGAGTAGTGGGTGAGGAGAGAAGAAACTGCATGGAAGAGTGGACAAATATGATGAAGAAGGATAGTGAAGGTACAAAAAAGGTCTGTATGGGATGGTAAAGAATAAGAGGTGGAAGGATCCTACGGATTATGTTAGAATGGTGAACAAAATGGGACAAGAGATAGAAAATAGGGAAGAACTGAAGAAAATGTGGAAAGAATATTTTGAAGAACTCCTGAACCCAAATGGAAACCACGGCGAGGAGGAGGAAGAAGTCGGGGGAGGAGGAAGATGAACTGCAAACAGAAAAGGACTTAACATGGAAAGAAGTGGAAGATGCAGTGAGGAAGATGAAAGGAGGGAAGGCACCGGGTGTGGATGAGTTGAGTGTGGGGATGGTGAGAGCAGCAGGAGAGGTGGGGATACAATGGTTGTACCGAGTGATGAAGACAGCATGGAAGGAAAGGAGGACCCCAGAGGACTGGAAAAAGGGAATAATTGTCCCAATCTTCAAGAAGCGTAGTAGAACAGATTGCAGAAACTACCGGGGAATAACACTGATGAGTCATTGTGCAAAGATGTTTGAGAAAGTTTTGGAAAAGAGAATTAGGACAAGGATAGGAGGGATGAGGGAAGAACAACATGGCTTCAGAGCAAGAAGGTCCACAGTGGATTTGATTTTTGCTGTAAGGCAGTTACAAGAACAGCACTATGAGTATGGAACAGATCTACTGATGGCCTTCCTGGACATTGAGAAAGCATATGACAGTGTATGCAGAAACAAAGTATGGAAGTCCCTGGAGAATAGAGGAGTAGAAAAATGGACTATAAGGAGGATAAAGGAGATGTACAAGGGAAGCATGAGCTGTGTGAAAGTGGGAGGAGAGAGATCGGACTGGTTGGAACAGAGAAACGGCCTGAAACAAGGACGTGCACTGTCACCGTTACTTTTCATTGTGGTGATGGATGACATAATGACCCGAGTGGCACAAGTAATTGGGGAAGGAAAAATGAAAGCAATGGTGTTTGCAGATGATTTGGGGAAACTAGGAGGAGGAGGAGGTACAGGAACAGTTGGACGTGTGGGAAGGAATAATACAAGGATAAGGGATGAAATTTAGCATAAATAAGAGTGAGATGGTGATCACAACAAGGAAGAAGGAAAGAACCACAACGGGAATAACAATTGGTGGGGAACAGCTGAAGAAAGTGGAGAGTTTCAAGTATCTGGGAAGTCTGATACAAGATAATGGAAGAAACGATAGAGAAATAAATGAGCGGGGTAGGCAGGCAGAAGCATTTCGGAGGAGTGTGAGAAGCATGTTATGGAGCAAGGATGTCCCTCAGAACAGCAAAAAGATCATATATCGGACGTACTATGTCCCTATCCTGACGTATGCCTCGGAGACCTGGGTTATGAAAGGAAGGGAGAGGAGCAAAATACAGGCCAGTGAGATGAGGTTCTTGAGAAGCAGTATTGGAGCTACAAAGATGGACAGAATAAGAAATGAGAGGACCAGAGAATTAATGAAGGAGGAACCATTACAGGATGGTATAGAGAAATCTAGACTTAGATGGTATGGACATGTAAAACGAATGGAGGAGAAGAGGATACCCAGGAGAGTACATGAGACGAAGTGGGAAGGAAAGAGACCGAGGGGAAGACCGAGAGACAGGTGGCTGAAGGGGGTGGAAGAAAGCGTGAAGAAGAGAGGAGAAGACTGGACAAGGGTGGAGGCTGAGAGATGGTGGGAAGACAGAAGACGTTGGAGAGGCTTGTGTTCCAAACAGACCCGGCCAGTGGCTGGAAACTGTGCAAGATGATGATGTAAGTGTAAAATCTTAGTTTTAAGTAATGGTTTGGTGACCCATCATCCCAGGCAAGCCGGTAATACCTTTACTTCTCAGGCAGATAGGTCACTTAGCCGTAATTTTGTAGTTATTGTGAAGTTAAGTATACATATGCGGTGGTGCTGAAGCAGACGTGATCGGGCTAGGCTATTGCGTGTTTAAATTTGATCCCAATCCAGGGTTTTTCGGTTCTGGGTGCGAATAGTTCGCTTAATAGTTGTAAAACGGTGGGGAGAGTTTATTTTGAGTAGGTTTTTAGTTGTGTTAAGTTTTATGTGGAGCTGAGGAGTGAAATTGGTTTGGCTTCAAGTGCATTTTTGGCTTTGATCTACTCCCCATTATTATTAAGTTTATTGTGCTGCTAGCGTGATTAAAAGCTGTAGTATTTGATGTAGAGTGCTGGGATTACTTGGGGGAAGCACCAAGCACCAATTACGATATGTCGAATCTAGGCCTGTATAGTGAGCTACGTTTATAGGTACATCATTTGAAGAATGCATAATTTCGTGGCACATATACATGTATACCATATATACAATTTACAAGAATGTTTCCAGAAATTGTTTTACACTCGTTACTCTGTTACTGATTGCTAATTGCATGTAGGCTACTCAGCACCTAAGTTGATATTTGTCAGCCGTTATTATACATTCATTTTTATTGATATTCCGGAGATTTACTGACCTTGGAATGAAGTGTCAGTGATCCCAATGCCCTTATGCTATGAGTGAACATATCTCTATACAGTATTTTTATTTGCTCCAAAGCACCATTAATTACGATTTAAAATTGACTAGATTATCATTGCTTCCCCATAAGGAGAGCTCGAGAATGGGTACGCCAACATGGCGGACCGCACGCTCAACCTGGCGTACTTTCTCGTGCAGCGGAGAGCTGCCACTAGCGATCCATGTATAGAGATCAGTGAGTTACACCTATACGACTCCTCTGAAACTTCATTTCCACTGCTTGTATTCTGCTTTCATCTCTCTCCCTCATCACCCAAGTTTCTGATCCATATGTTAGGATCGACACAAAGTATGTCTTGTACAGGCGCGTGTATTCCATGGATGTGAGGTAAGCATTGCTTACCCAAGTAAAATAATGACGGGTACAATAATTATTTACTTTGTTTATAGTGATATTCCAGTCTCTGTGTCCTGTATTGTTTTAATGAACCCATTCACACTTCGTTGTTCTTTGATGTCTACTGCGAGTTCCTTGCAGAGTCGCTTGCAGCAGCACAATAGCGTGACATGCCCTCTTTTGGTATTTCTTGGTACTGCAGGGTGAGTGAAAGCGAAGGGTAGGAAGCAATTCCTTAAGTTACATACCTTAGGCCGAAAACAAGGAGCGGTCAGTTTTCAAAGATAGTGTGTTTACTCGCCCATTATAGTTTGAAAAAGCGTGACAGTGTCTGTGTAAAACAGCTTTTTATATGCTGTGTTAAATAAAACGTGTGATTGTTTTACAGTGGTAGGCCGTCATATTTATAGTTCAGTGATATAATGTTGTCTAATGCAATATAAGGGAGTAAGGTATGCAGTAGACGCTTTTGTTTACACTAGTAGGCGTGAGAAATCTGTAAAAATATGGGTCTAGAGATGACAGCGTGTGATGTGCGGTAAATTTGAGAAAAAATATTAATTTCATTACGAAGTCGTCCAACTCCTCAATTGAGTACGCCTATTAACACGAAAGTGAAAGCTTGTATTCGCTATTTTAACTAAGCGTATAACATTTATCATTGATTTCAATTGAGATAGATTTACTTTGTAAGTTCAAAATATCCCAAACTTCTACAACTGAGTCTTCAATGATTTTGCGAAGAAAACCATTGCTTACCCTAAGTAAAATTCCACCACATGCCACTGGTCTTGTATATGATCCCTTTACATTTCTGTGATAAAGATATAGCCTATATATTTTTTTGTTATGGATTATTGGAAAAAGAGAAAACTAAGGGATGACATGTTTCGCTTGTCATGGGAGCATCAATAAGACAAAATGGCTTTACAAAACACTACCAATCCTACAGTGACACCCACAGTCTCCGACAGGTTTTTATTTTTTGATTATGGAGGGCAGAGACTTTGGGGGCCAAGCTATCTGCAGACTCTGTAGATGTGGGTTTGAACATCACCGTTGGCCGTTCTTGAAATAGTTTTCTGTGTTTTCCCATTTTAAACTCCATGCAAATGCCAGGACGGTACCTTCTAATAGGCCTATAGAGCATCCAGCATTTAGAAAAGACTGCGGGTCTTACGGGCTTTTACTTTTAACGGAACCCCCTCCCCCCCCTACACTGGTTTTATTACCTCACCTTTTATCATGAAGGAACTCTGAACATATACATTTGTCGTCACAATAGCTACAATTATCTGCCAATTGATTATCTTTGTTATTGCCTCCAAGTATCGTTTATATTACGTCTTAGTGATTTAAACATTTTCGAGGTTAGCACGCTGGAAAGAAGAGCCTCGTCCAGTGCTGCATGCTCGCCCGGAATGGAGCACGTGCTCAGTTCCGCCGGTAACATAAGTTCTGAAGCACTATCCGCCATTGGTGTCATTGTTGTGTGTCTGTTTTATTTTCTGTTCGATCGAATCAGGGCTGCCGACAGTTGGGTTCGAACCCACATCTCCAGAATGCAAGCTCACAGCTGCGCACCCCTAACCGCATGGCTAACTCACTACTATATTACAAATATTAATCTAAACGAAACAACAAGAATAGAATTGAAAGAAACTAAATTATAGGCTAACTAATAACAACAACAACAACAACAAAAAAGTGAAGATCAACAGTATTGCTGACGTAAAAATTGTTAACATCGTCAGCATACATCCGAGAAGGAAGGAAGGGTTATGCTCTCGACATCTGTCAATCAGTAATGCGTCATATCACAATGAAATGAATGTCGTTATTGGTTCTCTTCGCGTACGGTATCCTTAATACTGGTCCAATCCGTTAACACCTGTAAAACTGCTCCTTCCTCTGCGTGTTCTACTTCAGGTAGCTGCTGGGGTTGTGTTGTCTCGCTAACTTATGAAAGAACAGTACTCGAAGCGGGTGAACATAACGTATGACGTCAGCGCTACCTCTGCCTAGAGTTAGCAACACTGTCGCCATAAGGCTCCACAGTCATTTCTAAACGCTGGATGCTCTATAGGCCACATTTGCTTTCTTCCGCCTCCTTGCTCATCTTCATTCATCTCTCATTAACTCCTCTCACGAGGTTGGCATCAGGATCGGCATCTGGCCATACAAACCACCTACCACATAGACTTTCAACGCATCTCATTCCCGACCCTGTTCAAAACGTGAATAATAAGGGAAGGACGTACATACAATGGGCGATCCAGCATCAAGCAAGGAATTTGAGAATGAATACCTCACTGTGAGCAGTGGGCTGAATATATTTCCCATGGTACAATCTTAAAAAATACCAACCTTGACTTTCCAATCGAAGTCAACCAAGACAGGACCTGATATTGCAGCGGATTTCAGTCGTACAACAGATGCAATATCATTTCTTCGTACTTCAAGACAGTCTAGAATACTCTGCTGATGACTAGCATCAAGGTCGGGCACTTGTTGCAAAATCTGTAAGATAAAAGAAAAATCACCACTGTTGCTGCAAAGAGATTTACAACAGCCGTTCAAACTGGTATCCCCCAGCCTTGATGCAGGTATGATGTTGCTGCAGGTTCTGTCAGATCCTGGTGTTGTTTGCACAAATACAGGCAGCAGTGATTTGTGCCAGGAGCTCCTTCTTGGTTTTGATAGTTTGGCTCAAGGACAAGACAATATACAGTACATATTAAAATTATTCATGTTTTTGGGCTATTGCCGAGTGAAAATAACATTTAAATACCAGACGTTTCGAGAGGAACCTTGCCTCCTTCTTCAATGGAATTAAAACAATGTGGCCAAAGGAAGTGTGTCAATGAGCTTACAAACAAACTACAGAAATTCCTCTGTTCATCACCAGAGAGCAGCCACCAGAAAGTACTGTATTGACCTTGGTAGAAAAACGCGAAAAAAAGAGTAGTAAGGAAGGAGAAGCTAAAGGGGGCGGGGGAAAAATATTGAGACTCCTCAAAGAATGAGGATGTCCAAATAAGGAGAAATTGCGAAGGAGAGGGATGGATGTATATGAGGAAACAGAAACTAAAGGGAAGTGTATCTGTATGATACCCAACGTCATACAGGCAATGGCGAAAAAACAGATGGAAACTCCTCCAGTGACGAACAAAGGAGATCAAATCATGGCCCTGTAGCCAGAGAGGAAACCGTACAATTTGAAATAGGTGAAGAACAGAGAGACTGAGAGGAACTAACTATCTTCCCAGATCTTTAATAACTGGCAGCCAAGTGTCTCTTAGCTGATATCCAGTGTCTCTGTTAAAGTTATTGTTTTTTTTTTTACGAATTTCAACTGCCTCCCTTATAATTCTAGACCAGTTGTGCTTAACAAGGACAAGCACATGAGCATCCTTGAAACACACATTGTGCCCTGAAGACAGGGTACTATTTTTGTTAAGCACAACTGGTCTAGAATTATAAGGGAGGCAGTTAAAATTCATAAAAACCCCAATAACTTTAACAGAGACACTGGATATCAGCTAAGTGACACTTGGCTGCCAGTTATTAAAGATCTGGGAAGATAGTTCCTCTCAGTCTCTCTGTTCTTCACCTATTTCAAATTGTACGGTTTCCTCTATGACTACAGGGCCATGATTTGATCTCCTTTGTTCCTCACTGGAGGAGTTTCCATCTGTTTTTTCGCCGTTGCCTGTATGACGTTAGGTATCGATTAGATACACTTCCCTTTTGTTTCTGTTTCCTTATATCCGTCCATCCCTCTCCCGCACTTTCTCCTTATTTGGACATCCTCATTCTCCGAGGAATCTCAATATTTTCCCCCCCGCCCCCTTTAGCTTCTCCTTCCTTACTACTCTGTGTTTCGAGTTTTTCTACCAAGGTCCATACAGTATTTTCTGGTGGCTGCTCTCTGGTGATGAACAGAGGAATTTCTGTAGTTTGTTTGTAATCTCATTGATTCACATTCTTAGGCCACATTGTTTTAATTCCATTGAAGAAGGAGACAAGGTTCCTTCGAAACGTCTGGTATTTAAATTTTATTTTCACACGGCAATAGCCCAAAAACATTAATAATTTTAAGAGTAATCCGGGCCGAGAAAGCCTCAATCTACAATATTATACACACAGATTCGAAAGTTTTTGCGTTCCATGTTTCTAGGTATCCCACAACCATTTGGGAATCTACCAGATGACAGGAGCATTTCTGGATCGAGGTTCTCTATCACAAACTGATTCTTCAGCCCGTCACTTACAACCTTAGAAATCTGTATATATGATAGAATCCTGCTGTATTTCCCAAGATTTGTCAAGTGTTGTCGAGTGTTGCATCCCATGTTCCTAGGTATACCACACCCATTTGGGCATCTACCAAGTGACGGGAGGCATTTCTAGAATGGAGTCATTTATCTCTGATCCTTGTGCCCTTTGCTTGCAATTTTGAAAATCTGAGACATTATCATGCAGACACCCTGTATACAGGATCTTTCATATAAAGTAAGAAAGGTGAGCGGCGGCTTTGTTATCCGCTGCTGCAGTGGCCTTGGCCGAGCTTGTGGCGTGCCACGGCCCCCTGCTGTAGTATTGAAACCGCGCACATAGTATATACTGTACTCGACCTTGCAATAAACGTGCAGGTGTTCAGTCCCCAGTCTGAACCTCAGATGTTAACATGAGACAGTTATCATTACATCGTATTTTTGTATGTAAAACTTATTTTAAGTACGAGTCGGCTCGATGGGTACGTGATGCATTTGTTCAGCAATTTCCTGATGAAGTGCCACCTTCACTAGCACAGATTCACGTAATTGTAAATAAGTTTGACACTACTGACTCTGTGGTCAGTAAAAAGCATAAAATTAAAAATCAGAAACATGACAGTGGCAGAACTCATTCGCGTCAGCCAGAATGTGGTTACCAGATACAATGCCTGTATAACCCAGGAAGGACGACACTTCCAGCATCTTTTATAAGGAAATATTTCATACAGTATTGTACACACGCTTAAAGCAGGGGGTCGTGCGCGCCACAAGCTCGGCCAAGGCAACCACAGCAGCGAATAACAAAAGTGCCCTTTGCCGTTCTTACTTTATATGAAAGACCCTGTATTTTGTATCCAATCAAGCATTATTGATGAAGAAAAGAAAAAGTAAGTCATGTGTTCCAAGTTTCCTGATCCTTCTGCTCTACCTCTCCCAGCTGGTACATACAAATTCACTGCTTTTCTGTTCCTAAGCAAGTGGTGCTGTGACACAAACACACACACACACACACTCGGGAACAGCTTCAAGTCAGGAAAAAGGACCACAGACGTAGTGTTTGCCTTGAGACAAGTAATGGAAAAGTATTGTGAAAGACAGAAGGGATTACACTTCGCATTCATGGACCTAGAGAAAGCATATGACCGGGTGTCCCATGGAGAAGTCTGGAGATGTTTAAGAGCCAGCAGTGTACCAGAGAAGTACGTGCAGGTGGTTCAAGAAATGTATAAAGAAGCAAGAACACATGTTAGAATCAGCGTTGGACTTACAGGTTGGATTCCGGTTCGAGTAGGTTTACACTAAGGTCGGCTGTAAGTCCATATCCGTTTGACCTAATTCTGGATAAAATGTCTTGTGTATTACCACCAAAGATGTCATAGAGGAAACACTGGAACAGTGGAGGGCAGTCTAGGAAGACAAGAGGATTCAGGATTAGCAGGAAGAAGACAGTGTATATGAGGTTCAATACAGATCAAGACTGTGAGATCAGAATGCAAGGGGAAATGTTAAATAGAGGGGTTGAGTTCAAATACCAGGGTTCGGTGGTGACTGGAAATGGAAATCTGGATGTGGAAGTGTCACACAGGATACAGGTAGGATGGATGAACTGGAGGAAGATGTCAGGAGTGCTCTGTGAGCGCAGGATCGGGCCTAGGGTTAAGAGAAAAATATATAAAACTGTCGTAAGACCAGCATTGCTGTATGGCTCTGAAACATAGCCAGCAATGAAAACACACACTAACAGGCTTGACGTCATAAAGTGGAAAATGTCAAAATAAGAGGAACATTGAAGGTTGTGGAAATATCTAGGATGATACAGTACAAGAAAAGAGACTTCAATGGTATGGGCATGTCAGAAGAAGAGAGGAATCCTACACGGGGAAGAAGATGCTAGACATGCAAATACAGGGAGTGAGAATGCGAGGCAGACCTAAACGACGATGGATGGATTGTGTACGGGAGGACCTCAGAGAAAAAAACAGTTGTCGGAAGAGGATGTGGAGGAGAGCTGTCAGAAATATCGACCCTACAAATGAGTGGGAATGATGTAAAGAGAAAGAAGAAGTATATATCACTCTAAAAGTTGTTAACTTGTACACTGCCAGAATATTGTAACAAACTGCAATCATCATATACACATCTTAATAATGAAAATATTAACATTTTAGTTTCGCAATAATAAACTGACAAATAATATTAGTCCCCATGTTGGATATGGGATGTCAAATGCAATACTATTAACATCACTTCTGTCTGCTGTCTGCATATTTTATAGCCTTCATTTGACCACTTTAGTCAATTCTATACAAAGGATTTTTGTTTTTGCTATCAGCCCAGTACTTCTTCATTCTGTGTGATCGCAGTCTTCTTTCTACATCTCAAACCAACCTATTGTTCATTTGTTGATCTTAGTTTCTTAAACCCTCAATAGTAATTTGTAATTTCCTCATATCTTCTTAATCTCCATAGTCCATCTAATATTACTCACTGTTCCATAATTTTTCATAATTAAAATCACTGCACAGAGAAGGTCCGGAATACTGTAAAAAGAAATCTATGAGAATGCGATTCTAGAAAACAAAATACATTGTTTGTTTACCAGTACTATAATACAAGAAAGTCCTCTTTGTAACTACAGTTGTATTATCCAGAGTTGGAATCTGACATTTCGGCGCCAGTGGGTAAAAACAGTTGACGACTAGATCCCACGAAAGGCTTGCTGCCATGGAAACCATACAGCGCTGCCAATTTGAATGACGCTATTTGGCCACGTGCTTGTCACTTGACCAGTCCCTTGTTTGGTTGCCTCCCGAGTGCATAATGACCATGCTGCGTTATAATTGTATTGAATTAATTAGTTAATTACTTTCTCGTGTAGGATTTATACTTATTTATACTTTATACTTATATTTATAATTCATTAGTGTCCGTTATTTATTTATATAGTGTTAGTGTAAGTTTAAGCTTAGGTTCGTGTGAATTAGGTAAAGGTTACCCGTAGCTTTCTTTTTGTTTGCGAGTGGTGACGCGATGGTTTGGACAACTTTTTCCATGGTACAGGTCTTGGCAGCATAGGTTGCGATTAGGATGAGGGTGTTGACAGCTGAAAACTGGGCGAAGGTGGTGTCGCATGTGGAAAGAGTAGTAAGCGAAGCGCGGGAACGTGAAGGTGTTATTGACACAGCTGTGGACGACTCATAATTTCCCTCGGCGATTCCTCACCCACCAGTGCGGGATCCAGTGATGGAGAGGGCCGAGATGATGATGATGATGTGGATGGGATAGAGTCTTTTCCCAGTGATTAGCTTCTGTCTTGTAAAGGGTGAGTTAATAGCCTATACAATGAACGTATATTTTGTAATACATTTATATGTTTCTTGTGCCATGAAACTTATTCTACACGAGATATAAATTGCTAAATAACACGGAAACACTCACGTTCTGTCGTTTCGCTTTGAACATTTTTGCTTTATGATTGTAGGCTACCGGTATTCGTACCGGTAGTATTGCTATTCATTACAATATTTTAGGCCTCTCCTCAATTTGATGGGCTATTATTTTATTTTACAGTGTGCACCGAACAGTTTTAAGCATTGCTTTGTTTAAGATTTTTGAAAACCATCTGAGTAAAAATATAATATATGTAATAACGATGCTAATGATATTAAGAGCATGAGGAAAAGAACGGGAGGGTGGAAGTACGCACATGGTGGCTAGTAGCATACGTGGCAACGCTGCCTTTAGTTCAACGGTTCTCCGCCGAACTGTCAGATTCCAACTCTGGAAAATACACCTGTATCTCTTGACTTAGCAATGACAGTGCAAAGCAGTTCCATGATTCACCAGAATACTGTAGTGACAATCAAATGCCAACCGCAGTAACATTGGAACTACTGAAAATATGAAACGACATACTTAAATAATAAAATGTTCAATTGTTTCCCTCTTATATATTTACTGTATAACAGACTTTCATGGAAACTTTAAAGCAAACTTAAAATTAAGCAGAAGTAGTGGGTGTTGCGAACACACCTCTGAAGTAATTCCAAGGAGCTCTGAAAATTAAGTTTTGAAATTATAAAAACTCACCTGTTCACACGAACTTGCAGTTTAATATGGCTCTTAACCCTGCAATAGTAAGCTATGGGACTTCTGATTTTAAATGGAAATTGAAATACTGGATGTAACTTTTCAGTCAGAAATTCTCACATACATTAACCAGAAATCTAATCCATCTCACTCACCTGTTCCTCAGATAGATTTCTTGCTACAGCAGAAATAAGAAATTTCTTCAGTGTCAAGACTGTCATACCATAATCTTCAATTTCATAATCTTCAGTAGAATTAAAAAATTTGAAGTTTTCCACTTTTCTCCCGCAAATTTCATCAACACAGGCATGAAGTAACTGAAATACAAGGAAAAAAGTAGATTTTGAGCGCTAGTTCCCAAATTTATTGCTTTCAACATCACATTTGCATTCCTTAGTCAACTGGCTTACGACCTTACCACTAGGGTTGCCAGATTTCTAGAATGGAAAATCGGAACACACATCCCAAAACATTGTGTTTTTTTAATCAAGGTTTCTAAATGTTGTAATAAATAATACGCATATGTATTGAATAAGCATTAAGTTACATAATCAAATACAAAAAATTAAAACTAGATATTGCCGACATATCCTATAGGCCAGCAACTTACAAATGCTTTTCATTTGAACGACCCTCTGCAAGGATTTTTTATTCGTAAGTACCTTCTGATAAAATTCACTACAATGTTCGTCATAATTGTAATATGTGAACAATTCTTGTTTTATCAAACTTCTGTTTCTATCATCTCTCCATTCGAGATTCATGACAGAAAAAAACTCTCTCCGTAAAAGCATTGGAGGGGAAAATGCTGAGTATTAACTTCACGTCGTTTCAAAAACGACTTCCTAATACTAAAATCTATATTCGATGTCAACAGACTCCATTTCTGTAGGAAATGCTTTCCTTGCCTGAGCCAACCTACTTTTGATATCCTCTTTGCTTCGGCCATCACTAGTCATTTTGCTTCCTAACTCCTTAAGCTTTTCACCTGCCAATTTGTCCATAGAGGTTTCTGATTTATTTTGGCTGCTTTCCAAAATTTTTGTTTTACATTTATTAATTTTCATGATGGAGTCCATGCCAATCAAAAACTCATTCAAATCCTCTGGTGTATCGGCCAAGATGACTATGTAATCAGCAAATCTCAGAGTTGAAATTATTTCTCCTTGAATCTTCACTCCCATTTTAAATTTTTCTCCAATTTCCTTCATTGCTTGTTCAATGTAAATATTGAAATGTATGGGTGATAAATTGCAGCCTTGCCTTATAACTTACCTCTCGGAATACCACCTTCTCTCTATGTCCTTCAGTTCGAATGACTGCTGTCTGATTTCTGTACGATCACCCTCCTATCCCTGTACTTTATTCCAATCGTTTTCAAAATTTCAAACAATTTAGCCCATTTAACATTATAAAAAGCCTTTTCTAAGTCTACAAATTCCATGAACGTTCTCTATCTTTCCTTATTCTACCTTCCAAAATTAACCTTAAGACTTAGTACAGCTTCCCTTGTTTCTACATTTCTCCTGAAACCAAACTGGTCTTCACCCAACTCCATTTCTATCTGGCTTTCCATTGTCTTGTAAATTATTCTAGACAGGGTTCTTGAAGCAGGAGTATCAAGCTGATTGTACGGTAATCTTCACATCTGTCAGCTCCTACTTTCTTCGGTATAGGGATGATAAAATTCTTCTTGAAATCAGAGGGTACCTCACCTGTCTCATAAATCCTACACACTCATATGGACTGTGGTAGCGCTGAATGAAGATACAGGGTCTTTCACTCAAGGTGCGGCCAGCCCAGCGCTCTAGGTAGAACGTGCAGCTATAAAGGTCAGACGAGCATATCGCAGCGCGCTGCTGTCAGAGCATGTCATGATTAAGATAAGGAAGGAAGTGCTGTGGATTGATGCTTCGGACTCTCGACCCTAAGCTCAGCGAGCTGCCGGCGGCGCGTAGAGGCAGCTCGCTGAGCTTAGGGTCGAGAGAACACCTGTACAAATCACATGTAAATAACGAGTACACATAATAACACATAATCAAAGTAAAATAATTACCCACCTTGTCACAGAAGATGTTGAAAATGTCCTCCACCTGCATCTACACATTTCTGGCATCGTCTACGGAAATTTTCATTTACATGCTTCAGTTCGTCTACCGAGATAGTCTCAATTTCTTTGGTTATGTTCTGTTTGAGTTCATCTAGAGTGTGAGGGTTTGTTGCATAAACCTTATTTTTCAGTTTTCCCCATAAATAAAAATCGCAAACCGTAAGATCTGGGGATCTTGCGGGCCACAATGGTTTACTAATTACCCTGTTGTCGAAAATTTCCTCAATTAAATCTAATGACTCGTTAGCCATATGCGAAGTTGCAGAGTCCTGCTGGAAATATCCAGATTGCCATTCAGTGTCCGTCAATTGTTCAAAAAATGGCACGAGAATGTCATCCCTATATCTCTGCCCAGTGATTGTGGTTTCAAAAAATATAGGCCCTATTATCCTGTCTGCAGTTACTGCCGCCCACACTCCCATTTTCACATCATGTAGGGGTGTTTGATGTATGAAATTAACAGGTTTTTCTGAAGACCAGTACCTGTTATTCTGACTTGAAACATGTCCACTTAAATGGAACCATGCTTCATCAGAGAATATTATTAATTTTGGATCAAGTACCCCATCATCAACACCCCTTAAAACCCAGTTACAAAAATGTACCCTGCTCTCATTATCACGTGGAAGCAACTCTTGAACAACAGTAATCCTGTATGGTTTCAATTTTAACATTTTTGTAGCCCACCACGCTGAGGTAATCGAAATTTGTGTTTGCTGCGAAAGTTTTTTGAGCGATTTTGTAGGAGTACGTTGTAACATTTCCCCTTCCTTGCCAATTTCTCCTCAGTAAGCACTCGCTTTTTTACTCTTCGTTTTCCAACCAGAATCGAACCTGTACTTCTAAATTTGTTGACAAGTCTTCTAACAGTTTCTCTATTTGGAATGGTCGCACCTGGGAATTTTCCTATATACCGCTTTCTAAGTTCTCTACAGGAATTCGTCAATACATAAGTGTCGTACATGAAAATCTTTTGTTCTAATGTGTATGCAGGTTGAGGCATTATTGAACCAATAGGCTTTAACACTTAGCAATAACACGTTATAAAATTTTGGAACACAATAACGATTACATCAATAACCACTAACAAGTACACACGTTATAAACTTATAACATTAAACAGGCTATAAACGAAATAACGAAGTCAACTTTACTCGGTAAACCCTGCATTGCAATTGTTCCAGCACTGCGAAGTCCCGCGCTGCTCCGAAACATCAATCCAACAGTACTTCTTCCTTATCTTAATTATGACATATACTGTGACAGTAGCGCGCTGCGATATGCTCGTCTGACCTTTATAACCCCACGTTCTACCTGGAGGGCTGGGCTGGCCGCACCTTGAGTGAAAGACCCTGTAGAACACGCGATAAAATTCTCTACAATACATGAATTAGCCAAAATAGGCTACCTTATGAAACGATGAGAAATAAATCAGGGAGCGATGTTTTAATAGATATTTCCTCCTCCGCAGCCTGTGACCCACCCGGCCATCCCAAATAGGATCACGACTTATAGAGCCAAAATTACAGCTGTGGCCGCCATTAGTCCAAAGCATTCATCATCGGTTGCGGTCGTGAGTATTCGGGTCTCTTCGTTAGCCCCACTGGTCTGTCATCAAAACAATACTACCAACCTCACCCTTACGGTACTATGTAACACGAAGTAACTCAGTTCATCACTCTAATTGGGCTAGTGTGTGCAATAATTCGCTCCTCTCTAATGTTTTTTTTTCCCCACGACTGAAATGAGTGTTTTTTTAAATTTCATCTGCTCTGCGCTTAGATTCCCGGTCAATGCATGTGAGATTTTCGAAGTGAAATGCCATGTCCTGTGGTTCGGATTCCACGTAAAAAGGAGGTCCCGTGGCTCATAATCACAAGATTCACGGTCACGTAAAACTACAATCTTCCTTCTTCCTTTGCTCTGCGCTTACTATGCAGTAAATCGCTCCGCTGTTATAAATTTTTCTTTTTTCCCCGCACAACTGTGGTTCTGACAATGGTTACAGCCTAATGCGCCCAGATCAATGGTTTAGTGTCAACCGTGCCCCGCTAGCTGCGTGCCCCCGGCCTCATAACCTTCGTTTTGTCCAATCCAATGGTTTTCGACAATGGCTACAGCCTAACGCGCCCAGATCAATGACTTTTGACAATGATTACACCTAACGTGTCCCGATGAATATTTGTTTTGATCAACAGTGATTTTGTATCTCACATGTTGGCAACAATGTGTGCGCCTCGGCGTGTGCCACTAGAGTGCACCTTGTTGACAGTTGAACGAGATGAAAGTGTTGTCCAAACACGGACGCCGCTTTTAAAATAGAAAGAAATAAAAACACATATTTAAGAACTTAAGCACATATATGAGGTTTAGTAGTGACCAGGGTTCGTAATTTCAATACGTAATATCGCCCAGAAGATGAAACAAGGGCACAAGGTATGTAAAAGTCACATTCATGTCTGCTGCAAGTGTATAATCCATGTTACACTTACATTCATAATTAATGTAAATGTCACCAGACACACTAACATGGACTCCTCCACATCACAGTCTAATCAAACATTGAACTATATCTAATAAACACTGTAACCGTCACCAGACACTCTCACATGGACCCTCCCACATCACAGTCTAATCAAACATGCTGTGGATCACAATAGTGAGATATTTTGTCCTCTCCTCTTTGGAATATAATTATAACATCCATATGATTTCATTGCACTTTCCTTCATCTCTTGGAGAATGGGGTAAAAATCCACACACTAAATGGGACAAGCATCCCGAGAGGAGTTTCGCCTCACTTGATGTGGCAAAGGTCCCAATGTGCTTATGTTCATAAAATATGGTCCTAACTTATAATTATATGTTTTACATCTATTAGACTCTATTTATTAAAGACAGGGAAGTGGGCTATACATTATTTTGAGTTGCACCAGTTGAATCTGAAGGCCAGAAAACTAATAAATATATCAAAGTGCAGACCTTTGCTCCACCTGAGTTATGGTTCAAATGACCACTTTGGGTACCGTAACAACTTAAGGAATCGTTTTATTTACATCATAATCTCCAGGTTTTATTCTGATCAGTGGCAGCTCGTGACTTTCTGGACTGGGGGTTCAATAGAAAAGAGCACTCACTTCAAATGGCAGACCCTTAATCTACTACAAAGATAAACAGTATACATGTGGTACCTCAAACTTCGTAAAGATAGTTATGAACATTACAATGAGCGATTTCAAACACAGTGAGTTCAAATCATTCGCCTCAACCAGAACTTGAACCCTGGATCAGCATTATTAGTGAAGATCAAAGTTTTCTGTCTCGATCTCTCTCTCAAACACACACACAAACACGCACCTGTATGACAGGCTCCATCTGGTAATGAGCCTGGTTAAGAACATGCAACACTTCAAATCTTACAGCAATCGAGTATCAGATTGAAATGGCTCACAAAATGAAGATTGGATATACTTATAAAAGGTAAAGGTAATTTAGAAGAAAAATACGCACAAAATGTAGTTTAGGTTCAAATTACTTACAAAATGCAAAGTAGATTCGAAATACTCAACAAAATGCAATTGAATTTGAAAATACGTACAAAATGCAAGTGAGGTTCAAAATACACTGGCGAAAATGGAAATTGCAACACCATGAAGGCATTGGTCGTTTGTGTTGATTTTCAAGTTATGGAACGATGCCATGTAGGTATGTAAACGATCAAAGTTTCAGACCCATTGGATTGTTGCTACAGGTCTTACAACAGGAATCAACTCCAGTATACGGACTATGGTGTAGCGTAGTTGACTTGCAGTCTGTGCAGTGAAGTGTTCCCCGACAAACATGCCTCGACGACAGAGAAGAGCACGCTATCAACAACTGTCACCGTTTGAGAGGGCTCGGATAATTGGGCTGTGTGTGGCTGGATTATCGCTAAGGACTGTCGCTGCACGTGTTGGCCGACAGGCATCTACGGTACAACGTGTATGGCAGCAGTGGTCAAATGAAGGTACCCACACTCGCAGATGTGGCACAGGCCCAGCGCGACAGACAACTGTGAGAGAGGATCGCCGCATCATTCGGATGGCCCGGATGGAACCCCATGCAACAGCAGCTCAAATTCGAGCAGCTGTGACACCCCACGTTACACAACAAACAGTTGGTAATCGCCTGTGTGCGGCTGGCTTACGATCCCGTGTCCCTGCAGAAGGTGTTCCATTGACCCCACAACAGCGACGTGTAAGGCTGGCCTGGTGTCGAGAACGATCGACGTGGGTCGACGAATGGCATAGGGTCGTCTTTAGTGATGAATCGCGCTTCTGTCTTGCCCGCAGTGATCGCCGGAATCGGTGTGCCGACGTACCCACGAGAGGGGCCGCCCAGACCTTATTGTTGAGAGGCACACAGGGCCAACGCCAAGCATTATGGTCTGGGAAGCTATTGGCTTTAATGTGAAATCACAATTAGTGCTTGTTGAGGGCACTATGACTGCTCGACAGTACGTTGATAGGGTACTCAATCCAGTGCTTGTCTGTGATGGCAAACATTGCTAATGGGATGTTTCAGCAGGACAATGCCCGGGTTCACACTGCACGCATCTCCAGAGAAGCTCTCCACGAAGCTCTCTCCTTAGAATGGCCCACCAGATCCCCGGACCTCAGTCCTATTGAACATAAGTGGGACATGATGGGTCGACAACTGGCCAACCGTCCTCAGCCACCCACAACACTGGAACAACTGACCCGTGCAGTGCAGCAAGCATGGGCCACAGCTCCTCAGGAAGCGATCCAGGGCCTTATTGACTCCATGCCTCGCCGAATTCATCAACGTATTGCAGTTCGTGGTGGGCACATCCTGTATTGATTGTTGTCCAAACTTGCGGTCAGAGGGACCTGAAAGTGCAATCATCGAATCACAACCGAACACTCGTCCTGCATGTTCAATTGCAGCAATGTAGCACCACTCCTTCTGGGTGTTGCAAATTCCATTTTCTTCAGTGTACTTACAAAATGCAATTGGAATTGAAAATACACAATGCAAGTGAGATTGAAAAAGGCCGGTTCAGATTCAAAATACTCACAAAGTGCAATTGAAATTCAAAATACTTACAAAATGCAATTGAATTTGAAAATCCTAACAAAATGTATGTAGATTCAAAATACTCACAATATGCGGAAGCCCGCGATTCAAAATACTATACTTACAAAATGCAATTGAGATTGAAAATACTTACAACATGGAGTTTAGGTCGAAAATACTTACAAAGTGCAATGTAGATTGAAAAAACTTACAAAATGTGCTTGATTAAATAAAAACTCACAAAATGTAATTTAGAGATACCGTGAGCCAATTCATAAAAAGAGGTCAGGAATCCTAAAGAGAAAAGGAACTATAATGAAAAGAAGGCTGATCCCTCGCAGAATGAGGGATCAGGAAAGATGAGAGAAGGGCCAATGAAGGCGGGAAAGGAAAAGACTCCCGAGGCCTCGGATAGCCTAATACCGTCGGGGTCGGAAGGCAACAAGATTTGACCAAGAGAGGTCAACAGGAAAGAAGACAGTGAGGAGCCCGGCACAAGTAAGTGGAAGCAATGCCGGACTCAGCTGGGGTCCCACTAGATGTGAGCCCCTGGGGGACACGGGAAAATAATCGAATTACACAGTCACTAATTTCACGCAGTTAATAGGCACAAGGAAATACTGAAAGTGATTTATGTTCGACCCTCACTATTATGTGTCAGAAAACTGTATCATAATGATGGTCATTATAACACCATTTTTCATTACGATACAGTTTCTCCAGCCAATTAGAGCTCGTTCATTGACCAATTAGGTAACGATACCTTCGCGCATGCGCTCAAAATCCAATATATCGGACATAAACACAACATCGAACTATAATAAATTACAGACATGGAATACGCACCGTCCATATGTTCACGTAAATAAACTGGCGAATATGAGACAAGAAATAGCACTGTACCTTAATATCACCAACCCTAATTTCTACACAGCGCATTGCCTTCAAACGACTCCGGTGACAATATTACTGAGGGACGGCAGATGTAAACATTTGGCCTGCATAATATGGCATTGCAAGCACACAGAGCGCATGAGTCGGTCGGTCAGAGATCTTGAAAGACAGAGATATCATACCCAAAGCTCGCTCTCCGATCACAAAATTCAAGTGGCTGACTCTCAACAGATATTTATGAATATTTATGTTAAAACATATAATAAAGTTATAATTATCGTCGAACATAAACAGTCGTATGCAACTCGCCTATAATGGTAATTAATACACTCGTATGAAAATTATAAAACTCGCATACGCTCGTTTTATAAACATACTCGTGTCTTAATTATTGCCATTATAGGCTCGTTGCATAATGTACTATTACGTTCCAGCACTTGGCAGTGTGACTAACTTAAACCTGAGAAAATAGTGGAACTACAGTAGTGAGTAGGATAACTCCGGAGCGTAACAACTAACAAAACACCTTCTTTCGCTATTTTATTGGTATTATTTCAATCTAACTGAATCGTTTATTTAATTAGCTTTCAAATACAATAAATAGCTAGGTAGTTTACTTTATATAGATAAATTCATGGATAAATTACGGATGCATATAAACAGTCTAATGTGGCAGCCACGAAGCACCCTTTCAAAAGCGCCCCTGGTGAGCACTTTCGCTGTATGTTCACATTGACCCTATATTTTACAAACACGTCAAGAGATGGCGGAGAGTATACCTTTTCCGCAACCATGAAGGGCTTGAGTCGCTGGACTACTGTGAACGAATTCAGCAATCTTATTGCGCATGCGTGTAGGATGGATACAAGTTTGGCTTGAATCCACTGTTCCCTTCCCTTCTAACCCCCACTACATGTCCCATGCCAACGCTCTACCTTACTCGCCTATTCTCTGCAGGAAAGATTGGCCAAGACTGGGGGGTTCAAACCAGATCTTGCGCCGGCTTCACTTCCTTGCGCTCGTTAACTGCATTTAAACTCCGCGCTGTTTTCTGACAAATATTTCTGTTACGTACAGGGACAAAATGCTAAATGTATTGTAAAATTTAATGGGGGTTCATTGCGCCATTGCGTGATAGCAAGAACCACCACTGATTCTGATGCCGCATGGCTCCTTTGAAATCCCCATGGTTGGCTAAATGGTGTATCACTCCCCTCCACAAGTGTTTATAGCAGTGAGTGTATGGTCTAGGAATTAAGGTACCATCCCAAAAAATTACTCAAATGCGGAAAAACCCGGGTTAAAACTCATTCAGAATGGTCACAGGCAGTCCATTACAGTCGTAGGGCCTGCCTTACACCGCTCGGGTGAAAGTAACCTAATGTAGTTCAATCTCATTTTTTACCTCAGGCATTATTTGATTTTCCACTGTTTGAAGTCTCTTCTGAGTGATTTTTTCCATTTTATAAATTTACAGAATAGCAATCTTCCAAAACCTTTCGAGTACGAAAGAAACAGTAAGTGGTTAGTAGCCGACAGGAGGTAGTTTTGACAAGTACACTAACAACATAACCATGCAACAAGATCTTTCATAACTAGATTATTTTCTGCTAAACTCTTTGACCAGCAGAATCAAAGAGCAGAATGTATGTTGTTGAAGATAAAAACATATAAAGAAACAAATGCATAAACAAACAAATATATTTGTAAAACCAGTGATACCACCGGACGAGTGGATCACTCTCAATTCCAATTTCATTCCTAATAAATTATTCAGTCATGTACGGTAATATTAACTTTTTATAGTTTATTTCATGCATTTAATAGAATAATTTATAATTTAATTGCTGCTATGTTGTGATTAAAGTTTTAAAGTTCAATTTTGACAAGTTTTTTCCCGGTTTTGTTTTCACGTGTCTCCCTTGTATTTAAGGAAGTACCAACATTATAATATCTTACATGGACAACATACCATAATCTGTATCATTGAAATATGGACTCAATAATTTTAGAACTCACTTTATTAAACAACAGATATTATAATGTACTCAGAATACATTAAATTAAGAACTCATACAGTGAACTTCACGATGTTCTGTACATGTGTGTTGGCAACATTGATCCTCTTTGATTTGTATCAAATGCGTCGTCCGGCGTCGTCGGCATAAAATGTGATGTGTACTTAGCGGCTGAAAAGCCAATAATTGAAGCTGTTGTTTTAATAAGAGTACTATCGTTTTTTTATAGCCTTCTTAGGTGTACCTAGTACATTTGTGAAGATGGCTGAATACTTGGCTTCTATCTTTGGCACAGAAAAAGATAAGTAAGTATGGTAAATTCCTTTTGGCATTAAAGATGGCTGCGCTTTGTCAATTAAATATTGCTGCCTGGGGCTCTTGAACTGGTGGCTTATGACCAATAAAGCTTCGTTTAAAAAAATTCATAATGTTATATGTGATCAACCGTTCTAAGACTGATGGTCACTTGAGTTTTGTGAACTAGACATTATCACCAGCTGTTCTGTTCCCGTTTATTGACCTAGCCTATTTGCAGATGATGCTTTCCACGAGAAGGGCCAATTAGCGTTTTATTTTTCCGGAGTATGATTCACATTCAAGGGAAGTAGACGACAGCTTACTATAGTGCTAAGAAGCACCTAAATCGATCCGATACATGAAGGTGCACTGGATGTAACATTCTTGGTAGAGCTTGCCTTGGCCTAATCTTTGGGAGAAAATAATCTTAAACTACTGAAATCAGCCAAAATGCCTGTTCCTACAATTGCACTTGGCTAAGTCCATGGTTTTCATGCCTTATTTGATATTCCGGGAGTCGTTAACAATTGAAATTACTGTCCAAGATCACTACTGCTCAGGAAATACCGTATTTTGCTAAATTATGTAAATATGTGACTAGTCATTATTAATTGTGTGTTTAATGACTGCAATTGTCATGAGTTGTCTTTGCTCAACTGCTACTGAAAGAGGCGCATTAGGTGTGTTTCTGTTACCGAGACGTCATTTCACTGTTGTCAATGTATGATACACAAAATACAAGATGCACGTTATGCGTAACGAGCTCCGCGAGAGACTATTAATTTACGAAGCGGAGTGAGATACTATTGGCTTCTGTCTGGCCGAAAATTACTGCTTGTACTATATGTAAGGGTGTCTAGGGGCGTTAGCCCCAGGTTAGGTTTTTGTATGTAAAGCCTTTTTGGTAGCGCTGTAGAGTACGCCATTCTTCGTATAAAAATTTTTAGAAACTGAAATTACCTGAATTAATAGTCAGGAGAATATCTGGAGAAGGTTTAGTATTAGATGTTCACTCCTCCGCTATCATAGACCCTCCCAACACGCCCTAATAGCAACACGACTTATATAGTTGAAATTTACACTCTGGCAGCCATCTTTTTTGGTTCTGTGGCGCCATATTACACGATTTTGTGCCATGTCAGGATGAAGTCGGGGTGGCGGTGCACTTTAGTCAATCCTTTGTATAAAAATTGTTAAAAACTGAAAGTACTTGAATTAATAGTCGGGAGAATATCTGGAGAGGATTTAGTGTTAGATGTTCACTGCCCCGCTGCCATAGATCCACCATCCCGCCCTAATAGCAACACGACTTATATAGTTGAAATCGAAGGACTGACGACCATCTTTCTCACGAGTCAGTAATGCCAACCCCACACATTTGGTACTAGGTATATCGCATCCGACAGACCAATGGTTTTGTTTAGACCAATATTTTCGGCCAGACCAATGGTTTTTGTCACGCACAGTGGGGAAGTCTCGCATCAGTAATTTTTATCCAGGCCAATATTTTGCCACGGTGGGTGAGTGGTCAACATGTCGGTCTACTAACCCCAAGATTGCAGGTTCGCTCCTGGCCGTGGTAAGTGATTTTTGAAAGGCGGCAAAAATACGATACGCATGTCATACGATGTTGGCATGTCAAAGAACCCATTTGAATTCAGTAGGCAGAGTTCATAATGGCAAAATTAATCTCGGGAGTTTCCGCCAACACAAAATTCCTCATTTCTCTACTAGAAAGCGCTATAGTGTTCAAGGAGTTTAGATATCTAACATCTAACCTCCTTGACTTTCATAGTCGAGCAACAACGAAATTCGACATGCAAGCTACCCTGTGGGTGTCAAATAACAAAGCTTGCACCCGGCATCCGAGGCCATACGATATTATTATTATCCAGGCCAATTGTTTTGACTTTTATTTCATAATTCATGGTGGCAACGTGTCACGTGGGTATGACGTAGTGTCCACCGTTGATGTAAAATAGTGGACGATATTCAAATTAGCACGACCAAAAATGCTTACTTTATGTAAAAAGCTATTATATTTCCGGTGTAGGCAGGTGGGAACTGAAACAAATGAACACGCTAGGACTCCCAGAAAGGTATTTGAATCATAAATGATATATTTTCAATAAGCTATGTTGTTAAAAGTGATAAAAAGGGAGGATTGACTAAAGTGCACAATTAATGAAGTGGTGTAATTCTTAACCCCCTTAGCGTGTACGGCGCAACGGTGCGCCCACTAGCTTGCTACGTTCACAGCGTGTACGGCGCCAGGGTGCGCCGTCGAATTTGAAACGGCTGCTGCGTGGTTTTCGTAATAGTTATTTATTTGGTCGCTAGATGGCAGGAAGATTCAACTTTCAGCTACACTTTGAGCTACTTATTATTTCCAGCAGGTGTCGCATATCTTCACATACATTTATTTTTCAGATCCCTGCACACGTGTTCCCGCTCAAGCGGATCGTCAGTTTGCTTGTAAGCATGGCAGGTTTTAGCGGAGTTATTGATGACAAAGAAATAGCTAATTTGCTCGATAATAGTGCCAACGAAAGTGATTCAGAGTGTGACAGTGATATAGAGGATGAGTTTGCTATAACGTCCAGTGAAGAGAGTGACGCTGACGATGTAATTCGTGATGACACACCAAGAAATACGAACACATGGGGCGACTGTGATATCGTAAACCCGCCGATACCTTTTGATTGTGACAGTGTGTGTGAAAATAAAATGGATCCAGCTGAAGGAACACCGATTGGCTTCCACGAAATGTTTATAGATGATTTACTAATAGACCTAATCGTTCGTGAAACCATGCGTACGCTGATAAATACTTACAGCAACATAGATTACGCCTCCAATTACTAAAGAAATCTCGGCTCTCCAACTGGACCCCTACTAATTCCAATGAGGTAAGGGTGTATCTTGCACTTCTTATACTGATGGGTATTGTTCAGAAGTCTAGCATAAAGCTATATTTCAGTAGGAAATACCTCGTTGAAACCCTTTTCATTCCAAATGTTATGTCAGAAGAGAGATTTTCCTTGCTCTCTAAATTTCTTCATTTCACGGATTCCGACAATAAAATTCAGAAAGAAAAGTACGGACGGATCTATAAAATAATTCCAGTAGTGCAACATTTTCAAAATAGGTTTCAGGGTAACTACAGTCCAGGAAGGGAGATATCTGTGGACGAGTCCTTGTTATTATGGAAGGGAAGGCTGTCTTGGCGCCAGTATTTGCCACTAAAGAGCGCGCGGTTTGGTATAAAATTATTTGAACTATGTGACAGCACTACCGGGTATCTCTGGAATTTTATAATATATACAGGTGCAGGGAGCATATTGCAATGTGATTTGACAAAGCCTGATGATCCACTATCCACTAGGGTTGTTTTGTGCCTGGCTGAACAATTATTAGATGTAGGAAGATGTATTTATATGGACAATTTTTATAGTAGCCCTGATCTGTTCTTGCGCTTGACTGACAACCGTACTGATGCCGTAGGGACTGTAAAGGTTTCAAGAAAGAACATGCCACAGATATTGAAGAAAAGGTTGAAAAAGAGTGAAACAGTGAGTGCTCAAAAAGGCAAGTTGATAGCGCTGAAATGGATGGACAAGCGGGACGTTGCAATGTTAACTACATGCCATGGGGACACACGCACTACCGTATCAAGGTATGTGAAGGGGAGACAAGAGGAGGTGGAGAAACCTAAATGTATTATTGGATACAATAAGTTTATGGGTGGGGTAGATCTAAAGGACCAAATTTTAGAGGCGTTTCTTTTGGAAAAGAAACAAACTAAAGTGTGGTACAAAAAACTCTTCCGACACCTCATCAATGTATCGATACTAAATGCCTACATAATGTATAATAAAGCAGGATTCAAAGGGACACACTTACAATTCAGGATAACATTGGTGGACCAAATGATAGCAAAATACTTGGACAGGAATGTTGGGAAAAGGTCAGGCAGACCATCTGATGTGGACTCAGACGCGACACGACTTACGGGACGACATTTTCCGGCCGAAAACAATGGAACTGCGTACAAATCCATTGGAAGGAAGAAATGTGTAGTGTGCACAAAGAAGGGACAGAGGAAGGAGACAAAGTATCACTGCAGAAACTGCCCAGGACAGCCGGGGCTTTGTGTGGACCCATGCTTTGAAATCTACCACACCAAGTCCCAGTATTGACGTGCCGCTGACCAGGGATCATCAGGTTATTGTAAGTTTATAATATGTTCATAATGTTATGTTATATGTTGTTGTTATTGTGTGTTTTTTTTTAAAACATCTGCCTGTGCGTTTGGAAATTACAGCGAAATGCGTATGATGCCGCGCTTACCATCGGGAGTAGGCTAGAAATAATGCACGCTGTGGGTGCAGCCCAGAGTTTCACAATATCACGCTTGAAGGGTTAAATCGTCATGTAGAGTGTCAAGCCAACGGTCCCGGTCGTCCTCTTCCCATCTATCCGCAATGCCAATCGAGTGTGTGCAACTGTTGTTTCAGTAGCCCGTAAGACATGGCCATACCAGCGGAGACTGCTTTCCCTCATCTTTTCGGCAATTGGCTCGGCCCTACTCCATATTGTTTTCGAATGTCATTATTGCTGACATGATCATGGAGTGTCAAGCCAGATGCCCACCTGAGCATCTTTGTCTCCATCACATAAAGTTGCTGTTCTAACTCCTTAGTTGAAGGCCAGCATTCTGCCCCATACAGAGCAATGGGACGGACCACAGAACGATAAACTTTAGACTTTGGCCGGTCTGGAATCGTCTTATCATATAAGACACCGGACAAAGAGTGCCAATTGAGCCATAGAATAGAATACTGTCTTGACGATAATTCACGTGCAGAATATGGGCACAGATGGACTTTTACCTTAAGTCGTGTGAAAAATAGGGGGACGGCAGGTGGGTTATGGTTAGCGGAGGAGTAAACATCTATTACTTCATCATTTCCTGATTTATTTTTCATCATTTGATAACATATTATGGCTAATTTATATACTATAGAACATTTTATCGTTCGTATCCCATTCAGTGCTACCATGTTTTTTTCCTGGACCAAAAATTGTTAGGAGGGCTGAGTTAGCCTTTATGACTTATGACTTCTTCATAACTTAACTAAAGTACAAAAAATAACCAAAATACCTGTAATAATCGTCAGGAAAATATGTGGAGATGTTGTAGTAATAGATACTTACTCCTCCGCTGTCCAATACCCACCCGCCATCCCAAATAGGACCACGGCATAGATGAAATTCCAGGTGTGTCTGCCATTTTTGCCATAAATTATGCACTAGTACAGTATTGCCAATCCCACACTTACGGTACTACTTCGTATATGTGTGGTACCGTGAAACAAAATGGTGCCGAGTTCACTTGACAGTGCAGTGAGTTTGAACCAGTTCGCAATGGATTGTGCAAGCTGTCTGATTACTATAAGTAATTTCAATCAGTGTTTTTAAATTGATCGTAAAGAGGTGCTGAAGCTGTTGCAGAGATACCACAATGAATGTTTTTTTTCCTGCTGTAATAATTTGAGTTTTTAAAATGATTTTTTATCCAAACCAACACTGTTCTACATAGCCTACAAAACAAACTAAAACAACCCCCTTGCTTGTAGTGCAATCAGTAATTTCCTTCCATACAGACATCTAACCAAGTAGTGACCAATGCAATACTGTTCTACATACAAAACAAACCAGACCCCCTTGCTTGTAGTGCATTTGGTTATTTTCGACCAGACAGTTGTCTAACCAAGTAGCGACCTAGCATTATTTACAAATGCATATAATACACAAAAGCCCAATTATTTCTTTTTTCATATAATTACAACGTTACGTGTGTCGTCTGGTGTATTTTGTATCGGACATGTTGGCACCTACTGACTTCAATGTGTATGCCTCGTTGTGAGCACTCTCTGCAGCAATTGCACATACTCAGGAACATAATAATATCATATGGCCTCGGGTGCCTGGTGCAAGCTTTGTTAATTGACACCCAGAGGGTAGCTTGCATGTCGAATTTCGTCGTTCCTTTGAACGCTATGAAAGTCAAGGAGGTTAGATATCTAAACTCCTTGACACTACGACGCTTTCGAGTAGAAAATGGAGGAACTTTGTGTTGGCGGAAAATCCCGAGATTAATTTTGCCAGTGAACACTGCCTTCTGAATTCAAATGGATTCTTTAACATGCCAACAGCGTAGTGTCGTGATTTTTGTAACTTCAAAAATCACTTACCATGGCCAGGGGCGAACCTGCAATCTTGGGGTTGGTAGTCCGACACTGTAACCACTCACCCACCGTGGCAAGCCTCAGGAACATGGCTTTGGTTGTTCAATAAACAATAAATAAAAACACATATTTACGTGATTTAGCACATATAACTGGTGTAGTAAGTGCAGAAGTGATCAGGGTTAGTAGTTATAATTGATAATTTCCCCCCAAAATATGAAATAAGGTATGAAAATGATATATTGTTGAAATGAAACTGAAAGGAAAATAAGTGATACGTTGTGCACGACTGAATCTGTCGGTGTTGATGAGCATTAACCCCTCAAGCGTGATATTGTGAAACTCTGGGCTGCACCCACAACGTGCATTATTTCTAGCCTACTCCCAATGGTAAGTGCGGTGTCATATGCATTACGCTATAATTTCCAAACGCACTGGCAAAAGTTTTCAAAAAACACACACAATAAGAACAACATATAACATAATATTCTAAACTATTGATAACCTGGTGATCCCTGGTCAGCGGCAGGTCAATACTGGGACAATATCACAGTTGCCTAATGTGTTTGTACTTCTTGGCGTTCTATCACGAATTACATCGTCAGCGTCACTATCTTCACTGGAAGTTATAGCGAACTCATCCTCTATATCGCTGTCACACTCTGAATCACTTTCGTTGGCACTAATATCGAGCAAATTAGCTATTTCTTTGTCATCAATAACTGTGCCACGACCTGCCATGTTTACAAGCAAACTCACGGTCCGCAAAAGCGGGAACACGTGTGCAGAGATCTGAAAAATAAATGACTGTGAAGATATGCGACACCTCCTGGCAATAATAAGTAGCTCGAAGTGTAGCCAAAAGTTGCCTCTTCCTGCCATCTTACGACCAAATAAATTACTATTACGAAGTCCACGTAGCGGGTGTTTCAAATTCGACGGCGCACCCTTGCGCCGTACACGCTGTGAACGTAGCAGGCTAGTGGGCGCACCGTTGCGCCGTACACGCTAAGGGGGTTAAGTCAAAAATAGTCATTTTTTAAAGAATTGGTGTTCTCAAGTTTTGACCCGAGGGCCTGGGAACTGCATAGGAAAAAATAGGTCAGCCTTCTGTTTAAGCTACACACAAAACATTTTCATCAAGAGAAAAAGCACGGAAGCTCACTGGCAAGGTAAAATCCTTCACAAAACATTTTTTTGTGGGTTTAAGCCAGAAACCACTGCTACATGTAGTGCAATCAGAGGAGAAAAGCATCAAGTCAACGACTTGCTGCCTTTCAGCGCCGTATTCCGTACTTAATGTTGGCAGCACTGAAAGATTCCCGCGTGTTACAGTCATCATCGTCATCATCTTGTACAGTTTCCAGCCCCAGGCTGGGTCTGTTTGGAACATAAGCCTCGCCACTTAGTCCTTTCTTCCCACCACCTCACCGCTGTCTCTCTGGTCCAGTCCTCGCCTCTCTTCTTGACACATTCCTCCACTCCTTTCAGCCATCTATCTCTTGGTCTTCCCCTTGGTCGTTTCTTCTGCATCTGCATCTCGTGTATCCTCTTGGGAATCTTCTTCTCATCCATTCTCTTTAAGTGTCCATACCACCTCACTCTTGATGTCCTACCTTGCAAGGGCTCCTCTTTCACTATTTCCCTGACCTTTTCATTCCTCACCCTGTCTCTTCTTGTTACTCCGATCCTACTTCGCAGGAACTTCATTTCACTTGCCTGTATTCTGCTTATGTCTCTTTTCGTCATTGTCCACGTTTCTGAAGCATAGGTCAGTATCGGGATATAGTAGCTTCTGTATAACACTTCCTTGCTTTTTCGTGGGACATCTTTATTCCACACTAAGCTCCTAATGCTTCTCAGAAATGATTCTGCCTGTCTGCCACGTTCCGTAATCTCTTTGTAATTTCTCCCATTTTCCTCCACTATACTTCCCAAGTACTTGAGACTTTCCACCTTCTTCAGCTGTCCACCTCCAAGTGTTATCCCACTCATTGGTCTGTCCTTTTTCCGGGTTGTTAACAGGATCTCACATTTACTGATGTTGAACTTCCATCCGTACTCTCCCACTGTTTCTTCCCAAGCCTTCAGTTGCTCCTGAATTTCCTCCTCCTTGTTTCCCCAGACCATGAGATCATCTGCAAACACCATTGCTTTCATCTTATCTTCTCCTATCTTTCCTGCTATCCGTGTCATTACCTCGCCCATAACCACAATAAAGAGAAGGGGTGACAGCGCACTACCCTGTTTGAGGCCACTCATTTGTCTGAACCAGTCTGTTCTTTCCCCTCCAACTTTCACACAACTCACACTTCCACAATACATCTCCTTCACTCTGCCTACAGTCCCTTTTTCCACTCCCATGTTTTCCATTGCTTCCCAAACCTTCTCCCTACACACACTATCATAGGCCTTTTCGATGTCCAGGAAGGCCATCAACAGATCCTCTCCAAATTCGTAGTGGTGTTCCTGGAGCTGTCTCACTGAAAATATGAGATCCACTTTTGATCTCCCAGGTCTGAATCTATACTGCTCCTCTCTAAATTTTCTCTCAACTTTGGCTCGTATTCTACTTTCTAATATCTTTTCATATATCTTGGCACAGTTTGGTATGAGTGTGACTCCCCTGTAATTTCTGCACTCCTTTCTGCTTTCTTTCTTAAATATTGAGACAATTAATCCTTTCTTCCAATCTTCTGGGGTCTTTTTCTCCTTCCATATCACCCTCATCACACGGTACAGCCACTGTTTCTCAACCTCCTCTGCTGCCTTCACCATTTCAACACTCACTTCGTCCACACCTGGTGCCCTTCCTCCTTTCATCTTGTCTATAGCCATCTACAGTTCTCTCCAAGTCAGGTCCTCTTCCATTCCTGTGTTGTCTTCTCCATCTTCCAATACATTGTCTTCCTCCCTATGACCATTTGGATTCAGCAAATCCTGAAAGTACTCTTTCCACACTGTCTTGAGTGTCTCTTTGTTGTGTACCTCATTTCTGTTTTTGTCCACCATTACCACATCCTCTCGTAGACCTCTTCTCTTACTTTTGACCATCCCATAAAGTACTTTCTTATTTCCTCTGCTGTCTTCCTCCATCATCTCTGTCCACTTGACCATCCACTTCTTCCTCTCCTCTGCGACAATCTTGTTTGCTTCTTTCTTCTTCATCTCATATTCTTCCCTTGCCAGATCAGTTCTTTCCTGGAACCACACTCTGAAAGCCTTGTTCTTCCTTCCCACAGCTTCTTTTACTCTCTCATTCCACCATGGTGTCTCTTTACACCGCTTTCTGTTGCTAAATTACATTTGTGCAGGGTTTAAGTGGTTTTTATGTTAGAAATCCATTTTTAAATAAAATAACTTGTGAAATATTCATTCTGGATGGCTTTATGCCGCACTAAACTGACCACGGAGCTGAGAGGCATTAAGTCATGTTGCAAAATTGATTAGAAAAATATGTTTATTAAATTAAAATTGATATTCCGCTAACACAAATATAACCTGAATATTTGCTTCACAACATAAATGACTAATATAGTGTGTTTGTTAAGTTCTGTTCTATTAATGACGTTTTATCTGTCTCCTGAAAAGTAGTGAAAACCGACTTAATGCTTTTCAGCTCCGACCGATTCAATTAATATAAAATATTTATTTACATAATATAACAAATATTTCCGGTGCAGCATTAATAATTGACAGTATTTTCAATTCCTAATGACTCCCAGAAAGGTATGTGAATCATTATATTTTCAATAATCTGCCAGGTACAAGTGTAAAAAGCTAGGATTAGGTCAAGGCAAGAATTAATACATTCTCTTGTTAATATGGATAGACTTATGTACACACATCAAAAAAAGTTTTGCATCACCTCGGTTCCAAGAGTTCCGGAACCGTTAAATACAAAGGGAATAGAGATCAACACAAACAATATTTCAGCTCGTTTTATTGCTCATGAGACCCACACATTGCATGTTGTACCATCATACAGCTAGACTTTCAGCATTTGTGGTCCAGATTGCAGTACACACCACTACCTCTAATACCCAGTAGCACGTCCTCTTGCATTGATGCATGCCTGTATTCGCCGTGGCATACTATCCACAAGTTCATCAAGACACTGTTGGTCCAAATTGTCCCACTCCTCAACGACAATTCGGCGTAAATCTCTCAGAGTGGTTGGTGGGTCAAGACGTCCATAAACAGCCCTTTTCAACATATCCCAGGCATGTTCGATAGGGTTCATGTCTGGCGAACATGCTGGCCACTGTAGTCGAGCGATGTCGTTATCTTGAAGGAACGCATTCACAAGATGTGCACGATGAGGTCGAGAATTGTCGTCCATGAAGACAAATGCCTCTCCAATATTCTGCCGATATGGTTGCACTATGGGTCGGAGGATGTAATTCAGGTATCGTAAAGCCGTTTCGGAGCCTTCCATGACCACCAGTGGCGTACGTCGGCCCCACATAATGCCACCCCAAAACATCAGGGAACCACCACCTTGCTGCACTCGCTGGACAGTGTGTCTAAGACGTTCAGCCTGACCAGGGTGCCTCCAAACACGTCTCCGACGATTGTCTGGTTGAAGGCATATGCGACACTCATCGGTGAAGAGAACGTGATGCCAATTCCGTGGGGTCCATTCAGCATGTTGTTGGGCCCATCTGTACCGCGCTGCATGGTGTCGGGGTTGCAAAGCTGGACCTCGCCATGGACGTCGGGAGTGAAGTTGCGCATCATGTAGCCTATTGCGCACAGTTTGAGTTGAAACACGACGTCCTGTGGCTGAACGAAACGCATTATTCAACATGGTGGCATTGCTGTCAGGGTTCCTCCGAGCGGCAATCCGTAAGTAGCGGTCATCCACTACAGTAGTAGCCCTTGGGCGGCCTGAGCGAGGCCTGTCATCGACAGTTCCTGTATCTCTGTACCTCCTCCATGTCCGAACAACATCGCTTTGGTTCACTCTGAGACGCCTGGAAACTTCCCTTGTTGAGAGCCCTTCTTGACACAAAGTAACAATGCGGACGCGATCGAACTGCGGTATTGACCTTCTAGGCATGGTAGAACTACAGACATCCTTCGTCCTGGTGGAATGACTGGAACTGATCGGCTGTCGTACCCCCTCCGTCTAATAGGCCCTGCTCATGCATGGTTGTTTACATCTTTGAGCAGTTTTAGTGACATCTATGAACAGTCAAAGGGACTGTATCTTGGATACAATATACACAGTCAACGTCTATATGCCGGAGATCTGGGAACCGAGGTGATGCAAAACTTTTTTTGATGTGTGTATTTGGGCTGGCGGTCTATCTGGGATTAGCGTGAACAGTTTTGAAGATAACGGTCAAGTAGTGGTGAACCTTCTACAATCTTCTGAAATTAGCCGCAATACCGTTTGTAATGATAAATGATTATGGAAATTATGTAATAGATGCTTTCTCCTCCGCTGTCTATATAACACTCTCCATTCCCTTTTTAGATCACAAATTACATACAGTGGAACGTCGTTTATCCGGACTTTTTTTTTTTAGCGTATGGCTTTCAGTGCCGGGAGTGTCCGAGGACATGTTCGGCTCGCCAGTTTTGTAGCTGCTTCGAGACGGACACCCAATGGGTGAGCTACAAGTACCGTTGGGGAGGAAAGTTGGAAGGGAGGGTCGAGGAGTTGGAAGGTAGCGGCTGTGGCCTATATATTTAGGGACCAACCCCGGCATTTGCCTGGAAGGAAGATGGGGAAACCACAGAAGACCATCTTCAAGGTTGCCGGCGGGGGGATTCGAACCTCCTTGCCTCCCGGATGTGAGCGACTGCCAACAATCATGCTGCAACGACCACGGCTAACTCACCCGGTTTATCCGGACTAATTGGGACCGAATGTGCTCCGGATAACTATTTTTCCGGATAATCGAACATGCTTTCATTTTACAGGGAGAACCACCAATATTCTCATTTAGTTGCAATGCTTTCTTCCATAACAAAGGTCCTGAAATGGGATATCCCTTACGTATTGTCTGAATGAACCCAAAGTACGCCACTTCATCCAACTTTTCATCCGTAGCTGATCTCATGATATTTCTCTTTTTAGACCCTTCTTCACTACCTAACTTCGATGGATAATTCAGAATTTCACCTTTTCGGTTCTTCAAATTATAAATTGTGGATTTTCCAACACTGTAAGTTTTCATTGGACACTGCACACTCTTACCTTTATTCAATTCATTAATGATCTCCGCCTTATTCTCAATCGATAAAACATTGCGATTTTGTTTTTCCTTTTAGCCACTCTTAGAAGCCATTTTTACAACGTAATTCAGTACAGTTTTACGCACACTCACATACAGTAACACGTTGAAACATTATAGAGTAAACAAACTGTAGGAGACAACAGAGACAACAATTGAAAACTAGAACCGACTCGCTACTGTAGGTAGATCGCACTACCGTCTTTTTTCATTTTTAAAATTTTTTTTTGCTCGTCCGGATAATTGACGTTCTGGTTGTTTGACGTCCGGATAAACGGCATTCTACTGTATAGGCCTACTCTGTGAGCTGCCTGAATGGGATTGACATTTAGCCGGAAATTCCACGTCAGTCATCACCCCTCTGCCTCTTGACCAATCCATGTTCGCATAGTTGATGTCATAATACTCTGCGTTGCAATATTGCAGCCCACGTGCTTCAGTGCCTGGTCAGCTGTATCTCTGTCTTGTACAGTTTGGTAACCTCGTTCTCAGACCACATGGCGAGGCGAGAACTGTCAATCCCTTTCTGGTAGCTCACGGAGTATAGTAAAATTCCAGCTGAGTCCACCATTATATTTGTGAATTATGGACAAGTACAGACAGCATATTCTATATTCATACAAGGTTACTTTATTGTCCCAATAGACCTACAGTATTTGCATTTATGTTATTTCTTTTATCTGTTTCTTTCCAGAGTCAACTGTTCATTTTACTTCAAGATCGGAGCTTGTCGTCATGGTGACCGATGTTCTCGGATTCACAACAAACCAACATTTAGCCAGGTTTGTTATATAACTGAGGAGAGTTTCTTTTATCATACAACTGGCATCTGTTGTGTGTTCTTAATGTAATTAATTTTCTTCCTTTCAGACTGTCCTATTGCAAAATCTGTACGTGAATCCCCAAAATTCTGCAAAATCTGCTGATGGCTCTCACTGTGAGTAGTTTCATGCCCTATAGGCTATATGTCTATGAATGCTTATTTAGTTTCCTTTGAATTTAATACAAAGAAAAGTGCGTTGAAAGGGTATTGACTAGGTGGAACTTGGTTGGTTATTTGAACAATATATTATATTCTTCTTCTTCCTCTTCTGCTTTTACGGCCTTATTGGACCACTTCAGTCAATCATTTCTTGGTCCTCTTCTTCAGTAAGTCTTTCATTCGCTCTGATCTTCTTAGGCATCCATCTGTAAATACCCTATTGTACCCTCCCCCAATTTTGGAACTAATAATTTAGAAAAAAAAGGGGGTCCTATATCAGAGTAGGCTACATACTGTACTATACTGTATATGGGACATGGGGATGCTATATTCTTTGTTGGCATAATAATTTAACTTATGGTTTATGTATCGTAACTAAATCCTCCAATTCCTTTGGTAGGGTTTGCAGTTGCACTATTTGTTTGAAAAACATTTGAGATTTTTAATCCTCTGGAGGGGAGACTGAAGTGTGGTTTATAACTGCCATAAATGTTTTATATCTCTGGTTCCTTGTATTTCTTATGGTTATCTTTCGCTTTAATGACACTAAACAATACTTGGATGATGGTCATCTTCGAGCTCATTTATTCTTTGAACTCGTACAACAGTTGACAAACTACAGACTGTGAATAGGAACATACCCTTGGCCGTAACGGATTATTGGCTGTTGCTATAGTTCATCTACTGTAAGTTTGTACTTTTTTGACAGTTCTCGCGGGAACGAATATTCCTGCAGAACATATCAATCCGCCTCTACCACGTGCATTCCAGCCAATGAGCTATCACCCACGTGGCAGCCAGCAATGGCCGCTCTATTCCGTCAAGGTGTCAACAGCTGTTATGAGTTGCCTAAACCTACATTTATCTTGCAATATCAATTCATTGACCTTTTTAAAGGAAACTTGTATTTCTTTGTGACATTTATGAAATAATCGTTCTAACAGCACACCCTCTGACGGCTCGCTGACAGAATAATGTTGCATCATTGGACGCGATATGACCAAGACCTTGGCTATGACACAGCAGCTGATAACTTACATGTGAGAATGGAATTATTTTAGGCCCATCATTTCACAGCTCGATGGAAATGCTTACTAAGGTATGGTGTAAGATGTCCCTAAGACGATACGATCATTACTTGACCTGTTGAATTGGTATTAAAATAAAACCTACCACCATGTAAGTTAACCTTTAAGCCTAAAAAACAACTCCTATTTTAGGCCTACTTTTTTGCACAACTCATGCCATATGAAAATCATTCACCAGGCCAATATCCTTGGGAAAATAAATAGTTCTGCTTACTTTTCTTTTACCTTCAAAAAGAAGGAAATAAAATAAATATCTTGAACAAGAAATTCCTTATCTGCTTCCGACTCGATATTAAAAACAAAGATGTCCGACCTGGAGACATCTCAGTACTCAACATTTAAGGTAAACACTATGTATTTATCTGAAAAATGAACACTCGTTCAAATGGAAATAATACTTTCAGACGACTTTGCTCAATATTATCAATTATAATTCATCATCATCATCATCATAATCATTTCCCCTTATCCAGCTTCTGCCGGGTCGGGGTATTTATGGCACTTCTCCACTTTCCTCTTTCCTTCCACCATTCTTCTTCCACGATCTTGTCCCAGTCCAGATTTCTTTTTCTCACGCTGTTCTTCACTGAATCAATCCACCTTGTTCTAGGTCTTCCCCTTGCTCTCTTACCCTTGCACTTGGCCTCCAGCATCTGTCTTGGTATTCTATTTTCCTCCATCCTCTTTACATGTCCAAACCACCTTAGTTTATTCTTCTCAATTCTCTCATTAAGTTTTCCCATCCCAACTTCCTTCCTAACATCTTCATTCCTCACTCTGTCTTTCCTTGTCTTACCTATCATACTTCTTAGGAATTTCATTTCACTGGCTTGGATTCTACTCTCTTGCCTGCTCGTCAGGGTCCAAGTCTCAGCTGCATACGTTAATATGGGTACATAGTACATTTTATACATTGCCTCCTTGCTTTTCCTTGGTACTTCCTTATCCCAAACAAGTTTTCTTACACTTTGATAGAATGCATTGCTCTGCTGTACCCTCCTGCCAATCTCCATGTCCAACCTACCAGTTTGCATCAATTCACTTCCTAGGTATTTGAACGTGTCCACAATTTCCAAACTCTGACTTCCAATTTTCACAATGCCCTTTCCTTGTCTTTCCCCTCTTGTCATCACCATGGTCTTGCTTTTCTCTATACTGATTTTCAGGCCATACTTCTGAATATTTTCGTTCAGTGCATCTAGTTGTTTTTGCACTTCTTCCGTGTTCCTTCCCCAGACCACAATATCGTCTGCAAATAATAGTAACTTCATTTCTTTATGTCCATATGCTTCCTTTGTTTCCTTTACAATTTCATCCATTACCATTATGAATAAAAGAGGTGACAGCACACTCCCCTGTCTTAGTCCAGTCTTGTTCCTAAACCAATCTGTCTTTCCAACAGGGGTCAGAACCCTGCTAACACAGTTGTTGTACATTGCTTGCACCATTTCCAACATTTCTCTTCCCAGTCTCTTCTTAACCATGGTTTCCCATACCTTCTCTCTGGGGACACTATCATATGCCTTTTCTAGATCTATGAAAGTCATGATCAAATCCTCTCCATATTCCCAGTTCTTTTCCATCACCTGCCTCAAGCTAAAGATTGGGTCCACTGTGGATCTTCCACTCCTGAAGCCATACTGTTCCTCTTGCAACTCTCCTTCCACCTTTCTTCTCATTCTTCTTTCTAATATCCTTTCCAGTATTTTTACTATCTGTGATATGAGGGTGATCCCTCTATAGTTATCACACACTTTCTTGTCCCCTTTCTTAAACACTGGTATTATTAGCCCTTTCACCCAGTCTTCTAGTACACATTTCCGTTTCCACACACACTTTAGCAGTCGATACAGCCATTGCATACCAACAGGTCCAGCAGCCTTTATCATTTCTACACTGATCTCATCCACCCCTGTTGCTTTTCCCATCTTCATCTTCTGTACTGCTAATTCTACCTCCAGCATTGTTATATCATCTTCTGTTATAGAGTCGTCAGGCTGTGTCACTTCGATCTCACCAGTACAATTGCTCACGTTCAATAGCTTATCGAAATACTCCTTCCATCGTCCCTTTATCTCTTCCGGGTGTGTTAACAACTCTCCATCTTCCTTTTTCACCAGCTTTGTAGTAACCCTTTCTTTCCTCTTACTTCTTAGAAGCCCATACAGCATCCTTTTACTGCCACTTACATCTGTTTCCATTCTTCGTGTAAATTCTTCCCAACTTTTCTTCTTTTCTTCTCCTACCACTTTCTTACACCTCCGTTTGCTGTCGTGATACTTCCTTTTGCTTTCTTCTGTTTGATCTCGGTTCCATTCTTTCCATGCAGACTTCTTTTCTTTCACTGCTTTCCTCACTTCCTCATTCCACCACGGTGTCTCCTTCTCTTTCACTCTTGTTGACGTCCTACCACAAGCACTCTCTGCTGCACCAGCAAATGCCTTTTTAAAGTGGGACCATTCCTCTTCTACATTTTCCACTTCAGTAACTGGGATTTGTTGCTTCAATCTCTCCTGAAAATCTTCCTGTACAGCTTTGTCTTTCAATTTCCATACTTTTATTTTACTTTCTCTGATCTCCTTTAGGTTTTCCAATTTTCCCCATCTAAATTTTGCCACCACAGTTCTATGGTCCCCATCAAATGCTTCTCCTGGTAAAGCTGTCACATCCATCAGCTTTCTGCGATTTGTCCTTTCCACCAGGAAGTAGTCAATTACTGATTTTGTTCTTCTATCACCCCACCCATATCTCGTAATTTTCCTGCTGTTTTTCTTCCGAAACCATGAATTACCCACTATCAGTCCATTCCTTTCACAAAAGTTTACAAGTTCCTCTCCTTCCCGGTTCTTTTTCCCATATCCATATGGTCCAACGACTTCTTCCTTCCCTTGTCTCTCATTTCCGACTTGTGCATTCATATCTCCCATGATCACCACTTCTACATCTGAGATTACTCTTTCTACATCCTCCAGGAATACTTCAATATCTTCTTCTCTGTTTCCAGTCTGTGGTGCATACACTTGTATGAAGTCCATCACGTCATTCTTCATCTTCATTCTAATTTTCATTATTCTGTCACTCACACACTCTACCACTTCAACATACTCCTCCAGTTGTTTCGAGGTTATCAGCCCCACGCCATTTTTTGCCTCTTGGCCACCACTCCAGTATAATGTATATCCTTTCCTCAATTTCTTCCTTCCTTTACCTTTCCATTTCACTTCACTCAGCCCCATCATTCCAACCTTCTCCCTCTCCATGAAGTCTACCACCTCCTCCACCTTGCCTGTCAGGGTCATGACATTCATGATTCCCACTTTCATTTCGGTTACTGGTCGCCCATTTCTCACAGTTCCCCCAGTACCAAAGGAACTGCGCGTCGCCTGCAGGGTACGCCCTAACCTTTTCCGAATCATTGGAAGTGCCATATCCATTTTAGGCTATTATTACGATGGGGTCGCCACTCCCAAAGGCATTTTATGAAGCTACTGCCAGCTATTATTCAGGCCGCCCCTAACATGGAGAACAGACGCCCTTGCAGCCGCCCCTAACATGGGAAATAGACGCTGCCTATTGATGCTGTACTCATACTATTCCCCGAGTACTGGGTTGCCTCTTCCGCAATCTCCACCGTTCCGAAGTCCATCTTCTCCGCTGCAGATTCCGTTGAGGTCTTCGCACGTAACCCTGTGCACGGGGCCTATGTTATACCCCATAGGACTGGGTCCTCACCAGAACTTAGCCGGTACTGTAGTTCCATGGTATATTACAGTACCGTTGCCCACCCCCGCGACGTGGACGCGCCTGGCAAGAATTATCCATGTAGCCAATTAGGATTGACTCATGGACCGGGTTAAGGAGCTGTCTAAATCCAGCCTCCAAGGCAATTATAATTATTATTATTTAATATAATTAACACATTATTTTCTCAGGCGGATGAACACAGTAAAGCGTCCATTACCAACCGCACGCCCATCCGACGAGCACGTCGTAGTTCAGTTTGATAATGCAACTTTTCAGTCTGGACGACAGAATATTTTGCCAATATATTCACAATTACTGGGACAAGCGAAAATATAACCTGAAAAAACTTACATGTGAATAAAACATGTATAACTTATATTTGTTATGGACTACAGGTTATAAATTGAGTCTTTCCTTATGAAGGTTGGCAACCCTAGCTGTCAAAAAAGTGCAAACTTACGGTAGATGAACTATATGAAGGTGGCTGTTATATCTGTTAGGACTTCTTTCTGGGTAGTGTTGTGAACAAGCATTTGACAAGCCCAGTTAATTATTCCATCTTCTTACCCTCATGCAGTATCCAAGGACTACAGCAATTCTAGGTGCGGATTATCTTTGTTTCTGAAGAAACTTGGAGATTTAATTCTCCGATTGAGCTGTATCTGTTGACGTCGCCGTCCTGTTTCAACACAAGAATAAAAGTTAGCTGTACTAGAAGTGAACTGCTGCTACCGACGCCCAACTAAGTACACAGCTCAATCTGCTGTTTCTTCCTCTGCACTGATGACGACTTGGTTGAAATAATTCCTTCTATAGTCATAACTAGGACCCGGATGTTGATGACGTGTCATCTTTTTACTGAGCTGTCTAAAACAATGCTGAAGTACATAGAAACTCCGGACGGGCCATCCCGTCATTTTTATTTTGCATCTTTTTGCATTTTTTTCTTCTATTTTTCATATTAGGAGCCTTTTCTTAAGTTTGGTAGATTTTTTGGTCTTATTTTAGAGAAATCTGCTTTTTAAGGTCAGCTTTCCAATTTAGTTATGTCACAGATTTATGAGGGATTTACGTCCCTCAGAGTTAAGAAGAAGCTAGTAGCTGATACAAGATAATTTAAAATATTGAAATATTGATTCCATTTCCTTAATCAAGCGGGTGGATACTAGTCCTAGCAACAATCTTGGTGAAATTGCTGCGGGTATTGCATCAAAACTGAATAAAGTACTGGACAAAAACACTATAAAACATTATGCAAAATCTCAAGACATTCTTTCTGGTGATACCTACTGCATGGATGGGATTGAGGAGGATTTATCAGTAAACGACCTTCCTCACTTCAAATACGCTCCGTTCACATCAGCTGATATTGAATGCAGCTTTCCGAGATATAAAATCTTGTTGGCTGATAACCGCAGATCATTTACATTTGACAATGTCAGAATGACATTCGTAGTGCAGTGCAACTCAGACTAAAGTGAACATTGCTAGAAATCCATTTTGATTGACTTTTCCGTTTGAGCTTAAGATGTCATTTTTGAAATATTGGTGAGTTCATTATTATAAGATCATTTTCTCCATTTTATAGTGCATTTTTCGAATTTTTAGGTCATTAATTACAGTCAATTTGAAAATGTTAAGTGCATTTTTCAAACTTGCTTACGGCATCAACATCCGGCCCTAGTCATAACATGCTGTTCTACAATGCGTGTGCTTTGTATACTCGTCCTAGCAAGTTGCGCTCTCTATGACTTCGTAGTTCTGATCCTTAAAACAACAGTCATTATCATCATCTATCAGGGTGTCTACCATTCTGGAAAACATGGAAAACAGGGAATACTCAGGGAATTTTTAAATCCTGGAAAACTCAGGGAATTATCAGGGAATTTTAATGACACTCAGGGAATTTTAGTTTTAGAACGTCCAACCATGAATAATTGGAAATTATGCATTTAAATTATGAAGGGGGAAAGGTATATTCTGATGATGATTCTTGTAGATGTATGTTCGTACTGACGTTAAATCAGTAGGGCCTAAGCTCTCATTTCTTGCAATAGAGCACACAAATTACATGTGTATTTGTATATAAATGTGTAACTGTATGATTTCTGAGAGCATTACTATTGACGAACTACATTCAATTCACACAATTTTAATAGTTTTTCTGGATGAAAAATTTGGAAATTGGCAAAATATAGATTTTTTTCTTTTCCAACTGTCTTGCTACACTTTATTGTTCAAGCACTTTTTGAAATGCTTTTAAATACAAACTCTGTTTTTTTTAAATTTATTATGGCCGCTACTGTTACTCAGTGAATTTTCTGATTTATGTTGGAAAAATCAGGGAATTGTCAGGGAAATCTGTTAGTTGGTTTTGGTAGACACCCTGTCTATATTTGCCCTTTCCAGATTGATAAACATGCCACTCAGTCTTTTAATTGTGATTTTTGAGGTCTAGTATTTATAATTATCATGGTCTGCTTTAGACAGATATCTCAGTCAAAGATTTATAAAAATACTATCTCCTTGAATTCTGGTTTTCAATTGGAATACTGTATTTCAATGACAAGATATTGTAACTATTCAATAACATCCATTTAAGGGATAGATCTCTAACTTCAGTTCTATTTGTTTCAGTGGATGGTCATGAAATGCCACAATTTAACTTTATTTTTTGTTTTATTGTAGTGGTTGCCAATGTCTCGGATGAAGAAATGCAAGAGCATTATGACAACTTCTTTGAAGATGTTTTTGTTGAATGTGAGGACAAGGTATGTGCATAAAATTAGTGCTTTTAAGTCCACTGTAATTTCAAATGAGATGCATGTAATCTTATGTTTTGTTTCTTTTTCTTTCTTTGTTTTTCAGTATGGAGAAATTGAAGAAATGAATGTTTGTGACAACTTGGGAGATCACCTTGTGGGAAATGTCTACATCAAGGTATATGATTTTTTTTTTCTCTGATTTTGCTATCACCATCAATTTCTGTTTTCCAGCCTGGGCCAGGTCGAAGCAAATACAGTGGAATCTCGTTAGCACGTTCTCGGTTACGACGTTTTCCCGTTTAGCGCGATGATTTTCTCAAGTCCCAGTCCCAATTCTACAAAATACATGTTGATATATCCCCTTAATACGTTCTCTATTCCCGCTTATGACGATCAAATTTCCGTTGTACTATTTGTAAGCGAACCTGATTTTATTCTTATTTCATTATAAAATTCGGCTTCTGGAAAACACGACGCGATATTGCCTCATATTCTCTGATAGTTATTGACAGTGTAGATGATTTCATTGTGTTTGACGGCGTAGAAGCGGCTATAGCAATGACGCAACACAGGTGACGTGTCTCTCCCGCTGCCCTTTCTCAAGTCCCTATCCTACTAAATTCATGTTGATATATCCCCTTAATACGTTCTCTATTCCCGCTTACAACGATCAAATTTCCGTTGACTATTTGTTAGTGAACCGTATTTTATTCTCATTTCATTATAAAATTCGGCTTCTGGAAAACACGACGCGATATTGCCTCATATTCTCTGATAGTTATTGACAGTGTAGATGATTTCATTGTGTTTGATGGCGTAGAAGCGGCTATTGCTATGACGCAACACAGGTGACGTGTCTCTCTCCCGCTGCCCTTTCTCAAGTCCCTATCCTACTAAATTCATGTTGATATATCCCCTTAATACGTTCTCTATTCCCGCTTACAACGATCAAATTTCCGTTGACTATTTGTTAGTGAACCGTATTTTATTCTTATTTCATTATAAAATTCGGCTTCTGGAAAACATGACGCGATATTGCCTCATATTCTCTGATAGTTATTGACAGTGTAGATGATTTCATTGTGTTTGACGGCGTAGAAGTGGCTATAGCTATGACGCAACACAGGTGACGTGTGTCTCTACCGCTGCCCTCCACCCCTTTCCCTTTGTTTATTTCTCACGTAGGCGCATTATTGTCTTCGTATTCCGCACTATTGTCTTCTAGTTCTTAGTGTTCACGTCCAGTTATGACCTATTTTATTGCGTGTTTCATAATGGATAAGAAGAAAGTACGGCAGATAACTAATGACGAGAAGATTAAATACATTCGAGACGTGGACTGCAATCCTCACATGAAGCGTGTGGATATAGCGCGATAGTGGAACATTCCTCCGTCTACACTGAACACGATTCTCGGCAAAAGGAAGGAAATTGAACGTGCATTTGAAGAAGGAATGAGCGGCAAAAGGAAACATGTGCGAGAGGGACTGTTTCCTGAACTAGAAAGCGCTTTATTGAAGTGGTTCAAGCAAGCACGTGCTTCAAACATATGCGTGCGCGGTCGCCGGTAACTGAGCCGTCACTGGCGGAGCGCGAGAGCGAGAATGTCCTTGCTAAGCAGAAATAAAGACCCTGTATTATACTGTAGTGTAGAGGTACAGTAATTCATTTTTATGTTATTTATTCCGTGTAAGTTACTGATAACCTATGTTTATGTCGTGACTGTGGTAGTGCATACAATCACTTACTAAGGTCGGCGATTGAACGTCCATATATACGCTGTAAATGCAGTATGGCGTTTTTCGGTAGTACGTTTTCCCGCATATGACGTCCACAATTTTTCAGTCCCTTGAAAAACGTACTAACGAGATTCCACTGTATGACACCCCTCTACTTTGCTCTTGTCTGTCCACCATCCTTCCTCAACCACTGAACTCCACTCCAGGTTCCGTTCTCTCACACTGTCCTTCACCAAATCCATCCACCGTACTCTACAGTAGGTCTTCCCTGCCCTCTCTTTCCAGTCATTAGTCTCTCCATCACTTGTTTCGGCATACTTTCATCATTCATCCTTTTCACATGTCCATACCATTTTGCTATATTATTATTACATATTTTACTGACTAGGTTGGTGCAGTGTCAACAATGTACAAGGTCATAGGGCCAGGCTACTTTTGGACCCGGGAGAGTGATTTTGAACTTAACCATCCTCTGTCCTTGCAATGGTTTTCTGTGGTTTCATGGCTCGACCATAATTTCTATAGCAGATAATTTAAAACTTTGTTACAAGCATGCTTTGAAGGCTAAGCTTGGTTGTCTTTGGAATGTGTTGTCACAAATAATTAGACATGCAGGGGAATAAGATTTGGATTAATACCCACGTTTTACTTCAGGATTTTATATTTAAAGAAAAATACCCTATTTCCTTGCATAATCGTCGCACCCGTACTTTTCGAATAAAAATTTTGTTTATAAAATTTCATCACATAATCGTCGCACCCTACCTATTGAATAAATATTTGGTTCATAACATTTCATGGCGTACTCAGCACATTTGTATTTGAGCGCCAGTCCGTTACACGCGGTTCGATTCCCGGTCAATGCTTGTGAGATTTTCGAAGTGAAATGCCAGGTCCTGTGGCTCATGATTGCATGATTAACGGTCATGTAAAAATAAAAACTTCCTTCAGTTATACACACTGCCGTATTTCAATCGTACGCGAGCTCTGTTGCTAACCAGCCGTGACCTTGTTTGAAGAATGAAGTCTCTGTCTTCCCTTCTGTGCATACGGGCTATGACTCACGCTATGCGAAAGGTGGCGGGCTGGCATATGCACACCAGTCTACATTGTCAGAAGAAAGAAGCCTGTCTCTCCCGACTGCAGGCTATGACTCACGATACGCGAACAGCTGGACCACGGCACGCTAATCAGCGATCGTGTTCAACGCCACTCCAGTGGAGGTAAACTTGTGTGGAACTCTCGCTTCCGCGAGTTGGCCTCGGAATGACGAGATTCAATAAGCCTCCATACGAAGCGCTGCTAGCCTCAGTTCGCCGATGTTATAACAGGCCCGACTGCTATTGGCGGAATCTTACGCAAGGGACACCTTGTGCCAGTGTAGCATCAGGCACTTCTATGGAAACTTCGGAACAGAGATCCGTGCGTGATGTTACGCACGTGTTGTCCACAATGAGAAAATACTAGAATTATACGGTGATCTTGATGAAAGTGAAATATACGAAATTACATAATAAACAAATAATATTAAGAAAACGCACAAGAGTGCAGTAAATGATGATACAGTATATATTAAAAAATTGTGGTTTTCTCCTTTGAACTTAAATATTCGTTGCATAATCATCACACCCTACTTTTATCCACTAATTTTGGGCTAAAAATATGCAAGGAAATAAGGTAGAATATTATCATCGTTGACCAACTCCAGTTTCCCGGGTCTGGTATATGAGCCCCCTCCATCTCTGTTCCATGAACTATTCTTCGTTCACAATCCTCTCCCAATCCTGGCCCCTCTCCTGTACATCCTTCTTCACCTGATCTGTCCATTGTTTTCTAGGTCTGCCAACTGGTCTCCCTCCTAGGTCTCTTTCATACTCCCGTCTTACAGTTTTATTGGCGCTGAATTCTCTTCACGTGGCCGAACCACTTCATTCTAGCCTTCTGGATCTTTTGTAGGATAGTCTTCTATTCTCATCTCTTCTCTGATTTTTTCATTCCTGATTTTGTCTTTCCTGGTCTTCTGGATCATAGTATGCAGGAACTTCATTTCTGCTTGGAGTTTCGAGTTGTCCTTGCTGGTTAGTGTGGTGGTTTCTAGGCTGATGTGCAGATACAATGTCACCTTGGTTTTGAGTGGCACTTGTTTATCCCCGAGTAGTTGTCCTGCTTGGTGGTACAAGTGCATTGCTTTGCTGATTCGATTGTATTGATATTATCAAAAACGGTTTGTATTTTTGTTTCTATAAATAACAATTGATCTTCTAATATAAATGCTCTAGATTAAGTGCACTGCGAATTACTCTTAAATTATCATAATGGAATGTTTTAGTTTCGTCGTGAGGAGGATGCTGAGAAAGCGGTGTCTGATTTGAACAACCGGTGGTTTGGAGGACGTCCCATTTATGCTGAACTGAGTCCTGTCACAGATTTTCGTGAAGCCTGCTGCCGACAGTATGAGATGGGGTAAGATTACTCTAATTTTTATTAGAAAATGGAATAAATTGGTACTGTGCTTTCTAGTGTGTCAATTCTCCGTCTGCGAGACATGCTATTTAAATTTGCAGTACAGTGGAATTTTGTTAGCACGTTCTCGGTTATGACGTTTTCCCGTTTAACACGATTTTCTCAAGTCCCAGTCCCATTTCTGCTAAATACATGTTGATATATCCCCTTAGTACGTTTTCTATTCCCGCTTACGACGATCATTTTTCGTCGCGTAGCGTCAGTTATACCGCCCATACGCACAGAACGCAAGACAGAGACTTGTTTCTTTAAACAAGGTCATGTTGCGTATTTTGCAGCGCATCGCTTAATACGATCGCATTTTCGTCAGCCCTGAAAGCATTCTTTGTCCACCCCTAGTGGAATGGGAGCCCGGCCGCTGTGAGATAACATTTCTTGCCAACAAGCGGGCGAGGGTTGCGACATAACGGGTCACAGAACAATGTAACGGGTATAGCGGCAGTATTAAAGCACGCGCCGACAATGTTGCACATCTGTTCTGTCCGGCCTTAGTGGCTACGGCAGTTAGTTACTGAGTTAGTGCGTTTACATTGCAAATTCAAATCGATTTGAATACGATCCTGTTTTCGGTACGATGCCCATTTACATGAGCAGTTTCAGTTCGTGATTTCAATACGCTGTATAATTTATGGTAGCCAACCTGCATTTATGTTGGCTAACTCGTAATAAACAGTAAAACATCAAAGACCCGTAATTATCATCAGACTTTTTTTTTACGGGTGGTTTGTAAACATGAAAAAAGGATGCGCGGAAGATTTTGATGTTTGTTTTTAACAAGTTTATGTTCAGCTTAATAATAATAAAATGTTATTGGTTTTACGTCCCTTTTAACTACTGAAGCTTAAAGCGTTCAGAGACGCCGGAATGTTGCCCCGAATGCGATGTGTTACGTGCCACAATTTACGTACTGATACACTATACAGTAAAGGTAAAACAGACAAAAATACATTAACGCTAAAAACACGTGCTACAAACTACGCTTATCAACCACGACAGGAACACAAACAGTAACTAAGAATATGGGCGGAAAGTAAAATAAACGATTTGAGAGTTCGGCGACAGACAAGAGTAGGCCTAAATTAGTTTAAAAATGTAACTCAAGAGCGCACAGAATCGCTTTCAATACGATACGCGTTTACAATCACGTTCCTGAACAGCAGTTTGGGTACGGTCCGATTGCACAATTTTACCGTATCGACCTTGAAACTCAATACGATCTGATTCACGCAAATACGCATTACACTACCGAGGAAGTTGTGAAACCTAGTGATAATTTTGTTGCGTCGTATTGAAATAATGGATAGGCCTAAGAAAGTCGTTAAATCATTAACTAGTGATGAAAAAATAAAAATTCTTGAAGAAGTAGACAGAAAGCCTTACCGTAAGCGCAAGGAAGTTTTTTTTTCTGTACACGCGCGAGCATGTCTAACCTTAAAAGAACTTCGGTTATATCCAATCGTTCACGCCAAAGAATGCGGCACTTCTTTTCCACAGAGTATCAAGAAAAACATGTATTTAAGCCAAAATTAATTATAGAAAGTTAAATATTTCAACTCGTACTACAGTACCGGTACTTGAATTAAGAGTACGGTTCTGGTATAGTACATTTTTCTCTTGTTTTCATTGCTCTCGTTTCTCTGTGCTGTGTAAACTAGTTCTGTAATACAATAATTCTGTAGGTTGTTTAAAATTGTATATTTGATAGTACGTACTTCCGACTAACATGTTTTTTTACTTTTCCCTTACTGAAACAAGTTAATGAGGTTTAATTTTTATTTTTCATTAGTACGTTTTCCCGCTTTTTACGTCCAAATTTTTCAGTCCCTTGAAAAACGTACTAACGAGGTTCCACTGTATATAGCCTATATTTAAATAATTGATATTTGTGTATATAACTGCATTGTACACTGGTATGGCTTGTTGCAAAAACCATTAGACAATTTGCGTGAGAATTTTGATGCATAGTGCCGCTCCTCGTGGCCCGTATTTACGCAATATATTGAGAGGAATATTCAAATTTCCGCCTTTCAATACAATTTATTAAGTACACGTTTCGGGGGTTCTAACACTCCCCCTTCATCAGCCTGCTTGACAAAAATATCAGGAAAAACTTTCCATGCCCTAAACACATACCGTATTTACTCGAATAAGACCCGCACCCTGATTTTGAAGAACATTAAAAAAAATATTTTTTTTTACTCCAAACTATTTACAATCTTTACTAAATAAACAGAATAGCATTTCTACAAAATAGTTTCCAACAGTTCTGAAGTCGTCCTAAAATAACACACAGAAACAATTAAAAATACAAATAAAAGACACAAACACTTCATTCATCATCATCAGAAGTACCAACTTCGGAACTTTTTTCACCATCACTTTCCCACAAAATGTCGTCATCACTGCCATCCATAGCATTGGAAATACTACATTTCTTGAAGCTCTTCCGTATGAGATCTCCCGAGATACGATTCCATGCTGTCAAAATCCACGAACAGAGCAGCTGAACTTCCGGGCGCTGAATGCGACCAGTTGGGGTCAGTGTGTGCTTATCGGCCGCCATCCACTCCGTATACAGCTGTTTCAAGGCTGCTTTGAACGGTCGGTTCACGCAGACATCCAGTGGCTGTAGCATAGACGTCATCCCACCCGGGATGATTGCTAGGTCGGTTTTCCCATCCTTGACGAATTTCTTCACAGCGTCTGTTGTATGGCCGCGGTAAGTGTCCAGAACAAGCAAGCTCTTTCGTCGTAATAATGCACCAGGGCGACGTTGCCAGACACACTTTAACCAGTCTTCCACCAGTGAACTGTCCATCCAACCAGAGTCCTGAGTTCTAACGATAACACCAGCGGGTATATTTTTTGGAAGAGTCTTTCGCTTGAGAACAACGTACGGCGGAAGTTTGGTTCCATCAGCGAGTATACACAACATTACCGTGCACCGTTGTTTCTCATTACCACCTGTTCTGATAGTCACACTTTTAGATCCCTTAACATTCACAGTACTGCCCAGTGGCATTTCAAAGTAGACTGGCGTCTGATCTGCATTACCAATTTGGGAAAGCAAATATGAATTTTCCTTCCGCAACTTAATTATGTGACGCTGAAAGGAAAGTAACTTTTCTTCATAGGCACCAGGAAGACGCTGAGAAATTGAGGTACGCCTTCGTATGCTCAACCCATTTCTTTTATAAAAATTTTGAATCCATCCTCGGCTTGCTTTAAACCCTACCGTAGAAAGTTCCTTTGCGATCTGTAATGCCTTTGACACATTTCGGTCGACACCCCATTTCCCAATTCCCGCCTTTCTGTTACGTATTTATAAAGTTATTTTTCAATTTCCGGAAACTGTACACTCAGTCCACCGAATGCTCTACGAGCACCACTACTTGTTAGCAACACTTTTTTTTCTTTCTCCAATCTCGAATGCATGACTCGTCAATATCATATTTCCTACCGGCGGCACGATTTACAATAATTTCAGCTTCCCTCACAACTTTCAGCTTCTCACTCACACTAAACGACTGCAAACGCTTCGTAGAACTCATGTTTACACTCGGAAAACGTGCGCGAGACTGTATGACGCTGCCTGCTTACGGTAAAACAAAGTGATAGCCGGAAGAAGGCTAGCACCCTCTAGCGGATACTCGCAACACCCGATATCGCGCGTGGCGGGCAATTTGAATCTTTAAAATCAGGATGACTCAAATAAGACCCGCACCCCAATTTTTCACGTCCGATTTTGTTTATAAATGTGCGGGTGGTATTCGAGTATATACGGTATAAATAAACATGATAAAAAACACACATGTTACATAGCATATTGCTAAAAAAAAGATTAGGTTAGGTTATTATCCACATGCTACTATAAAATGGTTAATATTATACATTCTTCAACATCAATATTAACCATTTTATAGTAGCGATAGTAGTAATAACCTAACCTATTTTGGATTTTTTAGCAAATATGCAATGCAAAATGTGTGTGTTTTATCTTCCATGTTTATTTATATGTGTTTAGAGCATGGAAAGTCCTAATGTCCTAATTTATACGATGTTTACGTGCATGTGATCGTATCTTATGTTCCCGAGAGCAAAATGCGTTGTTTTAACGGTTACAACGGTTTCCCTACTTAAAATCTCTAAAAATATTGGAGCTAGGAACTTATGACATGCACTGTACATTTCTTGGAAACCATCCCTCGCGTGGGGTTGTCTGTGGTGGCAAGAGCGACCTTGAAGCTATTTTCAGCCAAAGTTGCATGTGTTGTGAAATACCACACCACTTGCTTCAGTCCCTGTTCTGTCTTCTTCGGTGCTTCAGTTGTGGTTAACCTCGAGTGCAGTGAACATGGGTGAAAGAAAGAGGAAGTGCATTACGATTGCTGAAAAATTACGAATTTTGAATGTAGTGTAGGAAAGTGGCACCATGAAACACACTGAAATCGCTAAGAAGTTGGGGATTGCTCCGTCGACCTTAAACACAATTGTAGCTAAGGCAGCGGAAATTGAAGAAGGCGCGCGTGTTTTAGGTGTTTCTACAATTAAGCGAACTCTCTTGCAGGGCGAAAAATACGAATGTTTGGAAAATTGTTGGTTACAGTGGTTCATGCAACATGGGCAGAAGGCATTCCAATCAGCTCTGCGAAAAGGCAATTGAACTGGCAGTCAGACTTGGTGTAGATTTTAGTGCTTGATCAGGCTGGATACACAAATTTAGGCTAGGCACGGCATCAGTAGTCACAATGTGTGTGGGGAGAGCAGGAGTGTTGATGCCGAGACTGTACAAGATTGGAAAGAAAACCGTTTGAAAGAACTGACATCCCGATTCGCTCCTTGGGACATTTTCAACGCAGACGAGACAAGCCTCATTTTTAATGGCATTGAAAGGGGAAAACTGTCACGGTGGAAAACAAAGCAAACAACGTGTAACAGTACTGTTGTGCGCCAACAGTGACGGATCTGAAAAGATGCCTCCACTGACAATCGGCAAATTTTCAAAGCCTCGTTTTAAAAACTTTACTAAGCTCCCTACAAAATACACCAACAACAATAAATCTTCAGTCACGACGAAAGTTTTTGAAGACTGGCTTCAAAGTGTAGACGTCAAAATGGGAGCGAATGGTCGTAAGATCTTATTATTCGTGGACCGATGCCCTGCTCATCCTCCGATTATTTCTTATTTGAGGAGCGTGACTGTTGAATTTTTACCAGCGAACTGCACGAGCGAGCTGCAGCCGCTCGATCTCGGAGTGATACGCAACTTCAAGTTGCATTATCGTAAGATCCTGGTGCAACACGTGATCAGATGTGTAGACATCGTATTATTATTTCTTGTCGTTCACCTCTTAACTATAACCCATTTTGTCACATACATTTTGCAGTTTTTATTTACAGACTTTCATTTATGCGCTTTTCACACTTACATGTTTTTTTCCTTTGGTCCCCTGGAAACCGTAAGTGAAGTTTCACTGTACCTTTAATTCTTGTTTATATCCTGAAATATGTGTCCTTTATGTACAGCTCTTTTAGCCTCTGCTAATTTTACCTACACTTTCTATCTTTTACTTTTGTTTTTATATATTTTAATACTATTTATTATGTAACATTTCATGCGTTTCACACTCTGATATGAGCATCTTTGTTGTGGTAATATTTTGGATGTTATCAGTCATTTTTGTTTGAACCTTTTATCAAAGATAGCATGATGCTCATACCTATTATAAAAGACATTTTACAAAACCACCGTTTATAAAAGATTTCCCCATTACAATGTCATATCTTTTATCAAAGATGTTTGACAAATTTCTTTGATAGTGTTATACCGGCCTAAGGAACGTAATTCTTGGAAATAAAATCAATTTAATTCATTAGATGACCTACATTTAACTATCATAATAATATCAACTGTATTTCAGTTCTTGTTAGAAATTTTAATGTTCATCAACGTCTAAGAATATTTATGAAATTTAGGATAATTCTTACTCATGAGCAACCTGTTTATATTTCTCTTACCTAATTGATTTCCAGCCTTGTTCTCTTCTCTTTATTTTTTACTGATAGAAAATATCTTCTTACAGAGAATGTACCCGAAGTGGATTTTGCAACTTCATGCATCTGAAGCCAATCTCTCGTGAGCTGAGGCGCTACTTGTACAGCAGACGGAGGAGGGGAAGAAGGTAAAATTTGTTTATTATCTAGATAGGAAATAAATAACAAAGTGCAGACATACAATCAATCATTGGACAGGAAGTGAATGATAGAAACACATGTAAAGGACAAACATAATGACTAGCTGAAGGGAGCAGAGGGAGAGGTAAAATGGAAAAACAAGGACGGACAATCACCACCATCTCTAAAGATTAGCATTTACACCATCAATCCCCTTAATAGTAAAAATGGTAAGAAGCTTGTAGTTTTATGAGACCGTTAATCTCGCGATCATGAGCCACAGGACATCCATTTTTACATGGAATCCAAACCATAGGACGTGATGTTTCACTTCGAAAATCTCGAACCTGTTCTGCCTTGATGAGAGGCAAGCAGCTCGACCACTACAACACCATCATGCCCCCACCACTCAATAGATCTTCAAGAGAAGAAGTTTGGGCATTGTAATGCTAACCACTTGGTAACTTCTGTTTTGCAAACTCGCAGACTTTTTTTCCCCCTTTTTTTTTCTATCCTGCTTATTTGTTTAAACACACTTTTTAAACAAATTGTCAATATGTATGAAATCTGAGTGCAATTCGTCACTGCTGCGGGCAATCTCTTTCTTTTGAATGGTCATTTCTTACGATCGGTTACTTGTGAGCGCCCCATGTGTATAGACCACCTGCTCGGCTTTACACGGCACAGTTCTGGCAGGGGGTTATCGTCTTGTTTATTTATTGAACCGCCCTTTATAAACAAATAAATATATTCCCGTTGACTTTTCAAGAAATCCATATAAGTACTGACTTCTTAGTGTAGTGACTTGCACCAGGACCACCCATAAGATGGCAGGTGACAAACCAGACCTTGGAAGAGGTATATCCCCTATATCACTAGACTTATAAAACTGGAAAACTATTGTTTACTTGATTTGTTATGAAATGCTACAGAAAGTCTGAAAAATGTAGGTGCTACTAAACATTTTATTTACAATATCCAAAATACCATACTACCATAAATTTTGTGTTTCTAAAAAGAACACACACATACAAACTTGACTAATCATCATTTGAACACTGAGTACAGTAAAACTTCTTTTATACGATTCACACTTATACGTTTTCTACACTTATACGATTTTTTTCTTGGTCCCGGCAAAATCCCTATACTTTCTATGTTAATTTATTTCCGATATACGTTTTACATTTATTCGTTTTTCACGCTTATACGATCATATCTTACGTCCCCGAGAGAAAAATGCGTCGTTTATACGTTTACAACGGTTTCCCTACCTAAAATCTCTAAAAATATTGGAGACAGAAACTTATGACACGCACTGTACGTTTCTCGGAAACCATCCCTCGCGCGGCGCAATGTTGTGGCGAGAGCGACCTTGAAGCTATGTTCAGCCGGAATTGCGTGTGTTGCGAAATACAACATCACTTGCTTCGGTGCTTCAGTTGTGGTTAACCTTGATAGCAGTGAACATGGGTGAAAGGAAGAGGAAGTTCATTACGATTGCTGTTGTTCACTTAACGTGGGCCATCGCTCGCCACTCGCCCGCGCTGCGGGCCTGTCTCCCGCCAGGCACTTTGCCGTAATGCCTAGCTCGCGCGGCCTATAGCCTATACTGTAGTTCACAGCTGGTGCTGAAAATGTTCGCCATTCACTGCTACACATCGCTGGCACCTCTTTATGAAATTGTCATTTACGTTCTGAAGTTCCTCACCACCGATTGACTGTATTTCAACTGTAATATAGTCTTTAAGCTCATTTTCGCGAAAGATTTCCTGTACTTTATGAAGGTATTTACACACGTTCACGTAATGAAAATCGCATTGGAACATCACACTGAGCACTAAAGACGTGAACAATTGACTAAACTGAACCCCACACTGCTAAAGCACACTGCAAAGGAGGGAAACTTGTGGCGCCAAGAAGCGCTTTACGGCAAAGTGCTTGACGGGGGACCGGCTCGCGGCGGGATCGAGCGAGGGCCCGCGTCGCATGTAACACCAAGTCGCTGTATAACCCATAATGTCACATACATTTTGCAGTTTTTATTAGCAACTTTCATTTACGCGTTTTTCACGCTTATACGTTTTTTTCATTTGGTCCCTTGAAAATCGTATAAGTGAAGTTTTACTGTATATATTTGCAGACATTATCATTGAGCCAATGCCTTGTTTTATTACCTGCCTGTTGTTATATGGGCATTCAATAAATTTGACCAAACTATTTTTCCCATTTTAGGACCCGTTCTCGAAGTCGAAGCAGAGATCGTGATGGAGATAGAATTGCTGGTTATCGACGCTCAAGATCCAGATCCCCTCGTGACCGGGGTAGAGACCGGGACAGGGATAAGGACAAGGATAAGGATAAGCGTAGGGGCAAGGGTAATGAACGGAATCGCAATGAGAAAGATCGAGAGGGTCGATCTGGTCGATATTGAAGTTACTGTGTTGTAAATGTGTATCTTTGATGTCTCATGTTTTCCGAACTAAGTATGTCTTGTGGTAGCATAGTTTTTGACCTATAGGGACCTGAAAATTTAGCACATATTTCCTCCAGTTGAGCACATAATGTTTGCTCAAAGTAGCATATCAAGTATTCTGGCACTAAAGAAAGAAAATTACAAGCAACATTCGAGAAAACAATGAATTGAGTAAGTTTCCTTACTCTAAGAACTATAATTGTCATCTTGGCGAATATTACTTAACAATGTGGTACATAATCATGAAATGAATGGAAATAAGGACAGTACACAACCATTAATAATAATCTAAATACATATTTTTATTTTTATAATTCTCTGTTGTTGCTCTTTTTTCTTTCTTGATTGTCAGTGTATTTCCAGACTGCCTTCAGAAGGGCTTGCAATATTAATTCCCTTGGTTTATACATTTTCATACATTCTAACATACCAAAGGCCTAAGTCAAACTGTTGTGGCATTAGATTGCTACATCATTAGAGTATTTTATACATGGTTACATGCTGTGAATAGCATTGTAAAGGTATGATTTTCTACCCTAACAAACTTTTATGAAAATAAAGGAGCAAAGTTAAACAAACCTTCTGTGTGCAATTGCGTATGCAATTAATTTTGTATGTTAAGTCCAAATTCCCATTTTGTTGTACTTAATGACTGTTACAGATGCCGAGTTTTCAGGTCACTAGACATAATTGTTTTATTATATATGTTAACAATACTTATGAGTATGTATTTTGAATTCACAAATTCACTATCTTTATGTGAAATACATACAGGTGTAGTTTCTCAGTTGTGTGGTATATTCAAATATTCTTCATGTTTATTCCCTAGTGATGAATTCATTCCTTAGTTCAAAAATATAATCTTACAATTCGTTATGTCTATGAGTTACTATGTAATGTTTTCAGTTGTATTAAGTATATCCCAATTTGCTCCACATGTAAGCAACTTTGGTTCATCAATGTCATTATCCGTTAAGTGTATCTTGATAGGAGATACAATTTAGTATTTCCAGTTGCACTTAGTTCCCTATTATGGCATCTTATATTTTATTGTGTCTGTCTTGATATGAAATATATGGTGATTTCAATTGGACATTGTGAATGGTATTTTCCAATTTTCTGTCACTTACTAGTAGAAGGAGAACGTTCCATTTAATCACTTGATTAGGAACAACTTCCATTATATAATACCGTATTTGCGTATATCTCGCACTTTTTGACCGAAAATATGTGCGAAAATTTTCGGTGCAAGATATACTCGGGGAATGACCGTATTCCCGAAAAAACACAAAATTTGCATTATTGAAACAAGGCAACTGGCATACGGTACTCGCCCTATTCATTGTCACTGCTGCCAATCTCCGAGGTGCTCTCGCATGCCTCATTCTGGTCATCATCCCATACTGCTTCATCCTGACTTCCGTCCAATGAATTTGCGATGCAAGTCTTCAAGAAGCTCTTCAAAACAATGTCCGTCGACACCATTTATTTCTATTCATTATGGTTATGCGTCATTAAGAACGTATAAAAAAGACGTCATACACTCGTTAAAGATGAATCAAGGCAGAAAGGGAATTTAGAGCGCAGACGCTTAGCGATCGATATGATCATCTTACATATCGATTCCTCGCTACATCAACGAGCGAGCTCGAACTTAGCCGACCGCGGCCAAAGACTACCGATGTACCCCGTGCTATTACACTCACGCCGCGCCACATGTTTGCACGCGGCCGATCTCTGATGCGATGAATGCGTAAAGACGAAATCATTGAGATTCGAGGAGACTGAACTGCATTTCTCTGCGATGTAACAGTAGGCCTACTTGCGCAATCTTCGAAACATACTAGCATGTTGGCGCGAGTGGTATAGCACAGATTTCCTTTATCTTCGAAGCCAGAGTACCGGTACTGATGTCTACAAGGCAACTGACGGACAACAATACAGTAAAGGAAACCTCTGCCGCCAAAACGAACGATAACATTGCGTATTGATGACTGATGTGGCGCGCTAATCACGCTAAGGTATCACTTCAGGTAAGTTCCTGAACAATGACGACTGTTGTGGCGCGCTAAATCAAACTTATTTCTACATCAAGGTTATTACGGTCATTGTTATGACCGTCAGAAATGAATGCGAGTACTTTTTCCCCCTGAAATTTCAAATTAAAAAATGGGGTGCGAGATATACGCGGAGGCGAGCAAATACGGTATTGGCTAGAAGTGTAAGGGGCAGATGACTTTGTTGTTCTGCCCCTAAAAACAACAATAACCATCAATCTAGAATTGTTAAGGGTCACTACTCATTAGAGAAATACGTGGTGTAAAATGAAGTACGAAGGACAAAAGTATTATTATTATTATTATTATTCATATGACAAGAATGTTCCTATTGAGACACCCGTTCTTAAGATCCCTAGTTTGAGTCTTGGCCCATCCTCGTGAGGAAAACTAAGGAGTGCAGAATTTTATTCTTATCTTGGCCATTTTTGGAATGGTTTTCTGTTGCTTCCACAGACCTGCCAACTTCTATAGTTTTTCCATGACTTTTACAGAATTGCAGTGTGTGTTATGGATGAAATAATATTTTACTTGCTTACATCTTACTTTTCAAGTTCGCGCCAAGGCGAGATTCTGCAGACCGCCAATAGATGGTGTTTGACCCTGCGAATATTGAGAGACATTCCTCTGATTTGTATTTTTCCAAATGGTTTTCAATCATTGAGTGTAGTTGATAATGCAGAATCGTGTAGTCACAGGCAACATGGAATGTTCCTGACTGATGAGATAAATGGAGATTTGTCTTCATAGCTTCTTAAATAAGCTTAGGTTTAAATGCCAATAATCAAATCATCATCTTTTTCTTTCTGATTTCCCAGTTTCATTTTTTTTTTTTCATTGTAACACTATTACCGTACATAGCAATGCAGAGTGCGAACAAATTCTAAGCCTAATAAGACAAAGTTCAGGTGGAGGCCATTTTTGTTTTGAAGACCAGAAGTTTTGAGCCATGTAATGCAAGCACTTTTTCTACTATTTTATTTTGAAGAAAGCAAAATCGATCTAAAAGATGTGTAATGGTGTAAACAACTTGTGTGCATAGGATCGATCATCTTTCAGGTAAGTGCAGCAACAAATCTTAACGCAAAGTTGAATTTAGTCATGTGCATGTACGAATTATGTTGTACAGTAGAGTTTAGAGTCTCAGTAGTTCAATAATCTCTTAAATCCAAGTCGAAAAATTTGATTTAAAAACAAATCGTCAGTTTCAGTGCGTGTAAGCTGAGACTGTTAGCTGTTGGCCATTACCTGATAGTTCTTAACCAATAGTATGCTCACTCTGTCAGTCCATGTGGAGTCCAGAGTCTGATCCTGGCTGCCAGCTTGCTTGTCAGGTCTCCAGTGTTGCACAGTAGCACGCAGTTCTGGTCAGTCTGCTTACTCTCAGTGGCTTCGGTGGAGAGTTAAAAACGCTGTGCTTCGAGCTGGGAAAGCTCTGGCTCTTTGCAGACATCTAATGTAAACATGGCCACACAGCTAGGTTTCAAAGGCGAGCTGTTTGTTAATGAGGAATATTGGAGAACTATATATCACCGCCACGTTATAATAAAAAATCAGACCCGTCTTGTTGTTTGTGCATGTGGCAGTTAACTTAATGTTTTGAACTTATTCATTACGAGTGCTGACAAATGTGTACAGTAGAGTCTCGATTATCCGACCTAAACTGGACCTGGAGTACGTCGGATCACCGAAAATGTCTGATAATACAGAATTATTTTGAGAATGAACTAAGACAAATAGGTCGGCCATACTGAATTACTGAAATAATGACGTGTTTTACGGTACTCTATTTACTGCATTGTCAATTCAATATTGTACATGCAGTATTGAACAAAAACGTTCCAAATGCCTTAAGAAAAGAAACTTGTCAACAATGTCTGCTTGCCTGCTGATTCAAACTTTCTTGCTGCGAGATCTCGTCATCGACGAAAAATCAACACCTCCGTTGCGCTTGCCTCTGGATGTTGCTCTACGTACATTAATGCCATATCCAATGCGCCTAATCCTCCATTGTGTTCCATCATTTTATCCTTTTGTTCTGCAATACCTCGTCCTTCTTCTTCACCATCCTCATTTTCGTTAGCATTCACGAAATCAATAAGATTAGGGTCAGTTAGTTCAAACGGCTGATCTTGTCCTTACAGCTTACTCATATCTAGAGTCATAGCATCCTCATAACCGGGAATGCAATTCAGTAAGGGAAGGTCGGTTGAGCGGGACTCTACTCGACTTATTCCCTAATTCCGAGTTTTTCTATAGTTGAAGGTGATCTTGGTCCTGTCCACTTCCTATTACCAAGACTCTACTGTATAAATAGACTTCATTTTAAAGCTGTTCGTGGTTTAATTCAGGTAAAATATTTATAGAACTCTAGATATGAGGCATTTTATTGTGTTAACTGTGTTGGTGCACGTTTTCTGCATATTCTGTTGCAATGGAGAGATGTTAGGTGTGCAGGTCAACTATATTAAGAGTAACCCAAGCCCCTCCTGTGGGGGTCCAGGCACAGACACCATGAGCTCGCTGATGAGTCAGCTTGGTGTTCCTAGGCAAAACCCCACACAAGACCTGGCACAAACCTAGAAAAATTGCTGTGTTTTAATTCACTGGCCGTGAAAGCCAATATACTATCTTTTTGGCAGCCTTTATAGGGAGGTGCAGGCAGTTAAGAAGTGCAGGTGCACTTCATAAAAAGGGAGTTAGCGCAGTTCGCTGCTCCTGTGGGGGTCCGGGCAAGGACACCAAGAGTCTGCTGATGAGCCAGCTTGGTGTTCCTAGGCGAAACCCCACACAAGACTCTGCATAAACCTAGAAAATTTGCCGAGTTTTAAGGATATCTCCGATTATCGGGGGCAGTTCCACAGCATTGTTCACCAATTCTGGATGCTGGAATTCTCTTCACGGGTGGATCTAAGGTAGATGGGAAAGTGCAAATTTGACCTCATAGTTTGCCCCTTAAAATAACAACTTGTAATTATACGAGAGTCATTTCAAAAGTCATGGCAACTATTTTTTAACCGGCAATAATGCCACCGAAAACAAAAATCAGGACAAACGTTGGAAAGTCGCTGGAATGTTCTTCACAATCCCGGTGCAGTACTACATTGGGATCTGGGTTCAAGGGGGATATGGGCATGAGACATTGAAAGATGCCATCTGTCACATCTAAAATACCTCGCTTTGATCTTCCTTGTTGGATATGGTCAAAATTAAACCGGATCAGGACCAATTCTGGTGTTTGTGCGGACTCTTTGTTCAAGTGGAACAGGTTACCCTCTCCCAAGTGTGACTGTGGAGCCGATAGACAAAAGGTGAAGCACATCATTCAGAACTGACTTCTAAGAGCCTATGGTTGTAACATTATGGATTTTATCACAGTGACTCCTGCATCAGTGGACTATATTTTGAATTTAGATTATAAATTATGAGACTGTCTGTTCTCTTTTTTCTTTTCAATATTTCATTAAACTGTAATATGATGCAAGTGTATACCATACCATACTATTAATAATATTAAAAATGGTTTTATTCGTATTACATATGCACACAACAAAACGGTACGCGTAATACTCGTACTCTTACGAGCAACCAAAGGGTCCATACATGATTGCCTGGAATGTTTCGAATACCAACCGCAGTGTGTGATGCGTCTGTGCGCGCCACCTTCCGTCGATGTGCTGTTACAGGGTGTCTACGACCCGGGAAAACCGGGAATTCTCAGGGAATTATGAATTTCTGGAATAATCAGGGAAAAATCAGGGAATTTCTTTGTTAATCAGGGATTTTTCTCCATTTGTCTATATCCCGTAAAAGTGGAAACAATACTTTCGAATTTCGCGGGAAGTGATCGCTCGTTACTGATGACCAGGGTGTCTACCGGTAACAAAAGTAACGAATTTTACAAACGGGTGACGAAAAAGCAACGAATTTTACAAACGGTAACGAAAATTTTCTGTAGGCGGCTTGAATCATTTAAACTCGCGCCGCTAGGCTCAGAGATTGCGATGGAGCGAGTTTCACGCAAGCGGCGCCGATTGCATAAGCTATACTTCGTCGTGCCTGAGCTAGAGGAAATGCATACTGTTACGTGCCACCCCCTAGTGGCACTTTTGTTAACTGGATTACGGTAGGGGTACAAAGTACAACACCAATTACTGCTTAAAGAAATAATTAACTTTATTGTGGCCAGAAAATTACACTAATCAGCAAATACAAGCAATTAGGAGCCTTCTCCAGTTTCCTCAAGTCTCTTCCTTATGCGCTCTTGGCCCCTTTCACTTGCAACAGACCACAGAAGTTAATCCGTCCTAATGAGTCCGGTGGCCTTGGCAGAAGCTACCTGCCCCTCTTCCAGGTACAAAAAATACAGTTACTTACGAGCACTTGATGTACGCTGTTCACCAGCTGGGAGAAACAATGTCACAGGATTTCGTAACTCGCACAGCACTTCGTCACCACACTTCTGTCGCACAAGATAATCGCTCGCACTAGCTCGTAAAACACAACAAAAACAACTGCTTCACGGGTCACTCTTATATAGCCGGCCGGTGACTCAATAAATGCTTCTAGATCCATCCAGAGTCCACGGCTTCTCGAGGTTTCTAGCGCTGGTCCAGTCACGAATGTTCTGGACTATCCCTTTGTCTGTAGTAGCCCTGTTGCATAAGGCGCGCGCAATACGGGAGGCGGCCACAGCCCAGCCCAGCCCTGGGGCAGTTGTGACTCATGCGGCGAGTGATGACACAAACTCACAGCCGTAACAATACTGTGGACACCTTGTGTGGTGTAGGCTACATCAATTCAACGTACATTTTCGGCATCAAGAATACTTTCTAGTTTTGTGTGAAATATTTTTCTGTTTTATTAGGAAACCTGACTTTTCTCGAGACGTTTGTTCGCGAAAACTTCCGAAACTAAACAGAAACCTCTTATTTCAGTTATTGACCTCTAAATTTTGAGTCAAATTGAAGTCCAAAAATAACGTGAAATAATTTAATGTTGCTATCTTGCGAAATGTTACCGTTTCGAAACAAAAAATACGAAATAGCCTCGAAATACATAATAACCTACCGGTATTTTAAAAATCTGTCTCGTAAATTTGCGACATCCGGTATGGTTAATTCGAAATTCAGTTATATGTCGATTTTTCCTTCGAACTTTGGTTCCATCGGATATATAATCTAACTGGTTATTTCGATAACTTGTATAATTCGTGATTCGCATTCGAAAGAGAATGTGCCCTCTTGTCGTATTATTCGTGCAATCCTCTCAGAATAATTCGTAATATTCGATACGGTACCTACTTCGAACGTTCATCCTCCAAAATCACATCCTCAAGAAGACTGGCTGACCTCATGACTTGCCTGCGCGAATCTCGTCAAACGGACCGAGATCGACGTCAGTTGCGTAAAATGATAAATCCCGTCCCCTATCGTGAACTTGTGACCACGAGGGCTGCGGGAATCCTGTCAAAGGTGATTGGGCATTCATCACGAAACATTCCGAAACCTACTCGCCACTTTTACCATGACCGTATACTTAAAAGCGTACGGGGAGCGAGAAATCCATCAACCCACTTAGAAATGACTGCCTACGCTGCATCGCGATACTAATTTTCCCTCGTGATCCACCCTGAACTTATGAACTCCCAACCACAGCATAGGGACTGCGGGAATCACGGCGCCGACCATACAACATGTCCATTACTTTTCGTGAATTTTAACCATGCCCAACCTTGAGCCTGCCTCCACCATTCCGTCAGGGCAGATAGGCAGGCAATCGTTGAACGGCTGGATGCCGCGCCGATTGCATAATATCGCGAGGACAACGTGAATCTCGTAAAACGGCCGACAGCGGCAGAGATTGCGTTACATCGCGATATTTCTCTGCCTTCAATGACTAGGACAACTGGATTCTTGTCAAACGGACAGCAAGTGGCGCCGATTGCGTAATAATGCTATATTCTCTCGTGCCCGACCTCAAGGACAATGGAAATCTCGTCGAATGACCAAAAGTGACACCGTTTATCTAAATCGCGATTTTTCTTCGTGTTCTATCGTGAAAACTGCGGGAATCTCGTCAAACGGCTGAGACCAGCGCCGATTGTGTAACATCTCGATATTTCTCCGTACTTGACTGCAAAGTCAGAATTTGGCGACGATCACGTAACGTCGCATACAATTCTTCGTGATCTACCGCGGGGACAAAGGAAATCTCGCCAAACGGTAAAGAGCAGAGCAACCTCTTGATATTAAAACAACGTATTGTGCACAAGACAACATTAGCTGAAACAACTAATTTGATAGTTTATATATAGTATTTTTTTATTATTTATTTTATTTACAGCTTTAAACACAGTTCATTGTTGATTATCTTCACCGCGTGATGAGCCCCTTTGCTTGCAGACCACAGACGTATCTTGAATTAAAAGGTAACTAAAATTGACTAAAAGGTAACTAAAAAGTAACTAATTTTTACTTCATCCTTACAGTAGACACCCGGATGACAGTGCTCAGCCAATGAGCAGTGCCTTCTCAAGGTCAACTGAACGTATGATGTGGCAACTTTTCCGTTCGCTTCCTGCGCAGGAGCCAACTACGCCATTTTATTGGGCCTTGAGCATTTTGTTCGTTGCGATCAGTATCGCCAATTTAGCGATTTTGTCGGTAGATATAGCAACTTTGGCGACAAAATATTTTAAATTTAGTATTGTTTATAAATATACTCTGTGAGCTGCCTGAATAAGATTGACATTTCAGCGGAAATTCCACGTCACTCATCACCGCTCTGCCTCTTGACCAATCCATGTTCGCATAGTTGATGTCATAATACTCTGCGTTGCAATATTACCACCCACGTGCCTCAGTGCCTGGTCAGCTTTATCTCTGGCTTGTACAGTTTGGCAATCTCGTTCTCAGACCACATGGAGAGACGAGAACTGTCAATCCTATTCTGGCAGCTCACAGAGTATAATATACTAGCTTCGCCCGGAAACAGTTATGAATGCATTACGTGACAAGCGCTTTTTTTTTCGATGTCAATGAACTACGACCTAGGCCTATATCCGTTTTACGTCTCTGCATGATGGGTTGAAATCACTGACTGGACTATTAATTATATTATCATGGAGATAGCATGTACAACGAATTCTTGTCAGACGTAATTTAAGAATGGCGAGGTGCATGAAACTCAAATCCCCCTCCCGTCCAATCTAAAAACACTTATAGTGGACGATGTATTGAAGATAGATATAAGCTCTCGCGGACTTTTTTTTATAGAACTTTTCGTGCTGAACAATTCTTACACTCATAGTATATTGATATTTTTAACGGTTTGCTCAGTGTAAGCTTCAAAAGCGCATATATTGCGGTATATTGTCTCGATAGTGCTTTCGGTACAGGAAGTGAGGTTTTACCGTGTGTATTGTCATGTCAAGTGTTAGCGCGCGCCCGGGCAACATGTGTTAGACCTGGTTTGACAATACTGTTTGCGCGGCTTTTCCATCCCGGTATTTTTTGATTATTGTCTGCTGTAGTTCTACTGTTAATGCTTTAGTGTGCTGTTTGAAGTTTACGAAAAATATAACATTTGTTCCATTGTGTGCTAAATCTATAGTGAAAACTTATGGTGTGCAATAATTTCCAGGGTGTTCTTGTGCTGCTGTTGATATATGATTTAGCCCCTAAAATACGTAGTCGTTCAAACGTGGTTGTGCTACCCCCTATTATATCGTGTGCTATTCGATCTGTGTCTACTCTTGTGCATCGAGGCAAATAACCTCTCGCTCTGCTTACGAATATTTCATTTGTACTTTGTACTGTAGTGATCAAAAGGCTTAACGGAAGCTCATGATCACTATGAGGTTGTTAATGTGATCATCTTTACCTTGTAGATGCTGCCAGTTATGTTCAGGCTGGTTCACGATTGGCCCGGGAATGAGAACGGGGGCTCTGGTTAACGACTGGAACGGGAACAAGGAAAATGTTTGATGTTTATGTAATATGATGGATATGCCTAGTGCCCTTAAATGCATATTTATTGCTCCTACGTTCCTTGGCTAGGCTAGAACTTATGTCCTATTTTGTTTTTAATTGCACCCAGGAAATGTGTTTGTAACACCTTTCAAACTCGGCCTTGTATTATCAAACAGACTAGGTTAAATTATTTTAGACTGATAATGGTGTGTTCTGGCCTGTCGAAACATCATTCATAATGATTTCCTTCATTTAAATGTATTTATAAATTACAAAATTGACGAAATTAATATTATATAAACAGTATTTCATACCAATTGCAACATATGGACTGGAAACACTGGTAACGAATAAAAGGCAAAATAGTAAGATACAAGCAGTAGAAGTGAAATTTTTAAGAACTTCAGCTAAAAAGACAACAAGGGATAGAATTCAAAATATTGAAATCAGAGAAGAGTTAAATATGGAACCGTCAAATCAGAAGATACAGAAAGCAAGGTTACGTTGGTTCGGACATTTCAAAAGAATGGGTAAAGAAAGAGTAACAAAAAGCGAATTAGAAAGAGAAGTCAAGGGTAAGAGACCAGTTGGAAGACCGAGAAGAAGGTGGTTGGACCAAATTTTGAAGGGCATTGGAGAAGCTGGGTTGGATGTGGCAGAAGTGATGGAACAGGAAAAATGGAGGGACAGAAAGGAGTGGAGGAGGCTTGTAAACCACACCCGGGTGGCTGGAGTGGGACTTGGATGATGATTACTCAATTACATCTGTCATGACGAGGTGGACCTAATTCAGAGTGAGAACTTTGAATATGCCTCCCTTCGTCCCTTGGATATGTGTAAATTACTGTATAGGCTTATATTCAGACTTATGCTACCGAATATCATACCTGCGACGTAGATTAGTGATTTCAATGGTAATGAAAGGTTTTACAAATTTAATACAGTAAAACTTCACTTATACGATTTTCAAGGGACCAAATGAAAAAAAAACGTATAAGCGTGAAAAACGCGTAAATGAAAGTCGCTAATAAAAACTGCAAAATGTATGTGACATTATGGGTTATACAGCGACTTGGTGTTATATGCGACGAAGGCCCTCGCTCGCGCCCGCCGCGAGCCGGTCCCCCGTCAAGCACTTTGCCGTAAAGCGCTTCTTGGCGCCACAAGTTTCCCTCCTTTGCAGTGTGCTTTAGCAGTGTGGGGTTCAGTTTAGTCAATTGTTCACGTCTTTAGTGCTCAGTGTGATGTTCCAATGCGATTTTCATTACGTGAACGTGTGTAAATACATTCATAAAGTACAGGAAATCTTTCGCGAAAATGAGCTTAAAGACTATATTACAGTTGAAATACAGTCAATCGGTGGTGAGGAACTTCAGAACGTAAATGACAATTTCATAATGAGGTGCCAGCGATGTGTAGCAGTGAATGGCGAACATTTTCAGCACCAGCTGTGAACTACAGTATAGGCTATAGGCCGCGCGAGCTAGGCATTACGGCAAAGTGCCTGGCGGGAGACAGGCCCGCAGCGCGGGCGAGCGGCGAGCGATGGCCCCCGTTAAGAAGTGAACAACAGCAATCGTAATGAACTTCCTCTTCCTTTCACCCATGTTCACTGCTATCAAGGTTAACCACAACTGAAGCACCGAAGCAAGTGATGTTGTATTTCGCAACACACGCAATTCCGGCTGAACATAGCTTCAAGGTCGCTCTCGCCACAACATTGCGCCGCGCGAGGGATGGTTTCCGAGAAACGTACAGTGCGTGTCATAAGTTTCTGGCTCCAATATTTTTAGAGATTTTAGGTAGGGAAACCGTTGTAAACGTATAAACGACGCATTTTTCTCTCGAGGACGTAAGATATGATCGTATAAGCGTGAAAAACGAATAAATGTAAAACGTATATCGGAAATAAATTAACATGGAAAGTATAGGGATTTTGCCGGGACCAAGAAAAAAATCGTATAAGTGTAGAAAACGTTTAAGTGTGAATCGTATAAAAGAAGTTTTACTGTATTGGTCTAAGATGATTCCACTCATATGGTGACACCTTGATGTGTGTATTCAACCTTCCTTTGTCCCTTTTATTGGAGGCATTTACTGTAGTGAAAGCAGTATGACTTAATAGACCTTGCTTATTTTACTGGACAACAAGTTCACTTATTGAAATAAATTTATTTTCACAACTGTTTCCCTTGTGCCGCCATTGCTCACATCTGTTTGGATCCTGGAATTTCCGAGAACAGAAAACATAAAACTTAATTCTATTTTCCTTTTGCTTTCCTGGATTACATTTTGCTTCTTGTTCCTGGAGAGCGCTTAAAACCAATCAAAAATAGCGTGCGTTTCATCACACTTCCCGTTCCCGGGCGAATGTTTAGCATTCTTTACTCAGGGAATTCTCTCATTAAATCAGGAAAAATCAGGGAATAATCAGGGAATTCGTTTAAGATGAGTTGGTAGACACCCTGTGTTACGATGTCCTCCCTGTTTGCAAACTGCTGCCCAGGCACTGGCGTTTTCTATTTGGAAAGAAGGAAGGAAGCTTGTAGTTTAACGTGACCGTTAATCTTGAGATCATGAGCCACGGGTTTTCTATTTGGGAATGAGATCGGGAGTACAGAGGGTGTTCCAAGATATCCCACCCCCACCACCGCACAAGGTTCTGGACATAGGCTGCATTGTGGCTTGTTGCATTGTTGAGAAGCTCTGGAAGTTTCCTCCGCAGTGTGTGCAGCAGAAATGATCTGTAGTACGTGGCAGTGACAGTGTGGCCCTCACGAACAGTATGACACGTAAGCCAAAATAAGCATGACCTTTGAGGGTGATGGAGTCTGTCGAACTTTGTGTCTTCGTGGTGAACACTGCGACGCCATTCATTTGATTGTCTCTTTAGTTCTGGTTCATATGCTCATGCCCACGCTTCATCAATTGGAATAATGTGATTCAACATCTCGAGTCCTCCATGTAGAAATCTCTCCAGGTGGACACTGCGTGTCTCGTAGAGAGTCTATTTTTGCACCTGTTACAGCATGTGGCACCGGGTGCGCAAACCTTGCACATCTGCAAGTTACTGCTAAATAGTTTTCGATAACAGCCACGTGCACCTCTGTGTGAGCAGACGCTGGACGTCCACTGCACGGCATTTCAACGGTTGCTATCCATCCACGTTTGAAGGCCTCCACCCAACGTGCAACAGTTTGATAGGGCAACACCCTATCACCCAGTGCTTCTCGTACCTCGGCATGACACTCACGAGCATTTCTACCACTCAGGCATTCAACTTTTACATATGCGTGCTGTTCAACTTGTGTGACATCCATCTCGAAACACAGTCTCTAGGATACTAACGTTTGCATGTGTTGTTTACTTGACACCAATGCACTCGGACGTCATCTGGTGGTCGCATCCCGTACTGTGTACACAGTTTTCAAATGTATGTAGTGAAATAACCGTGTATGCGGTTATTTGGAATATACTAATAAAACTATTAATCTCCGTCTTTTCAATACAATGTTGTTGATAGTCTATGATAGTGTGCATCATACTTGTTTATATCTTAATGTATATTTGGGCTGAGGAAGTACAGATGACTGTACGAAATATGTACCTAGTTGTATAAATAGACTATCAACAACATTGTATTGAAAAGACGGAGATTATTAATAGTTTTATTAGTGAATATATACTACGGACTTAAAATGGAGAATATTGCTCTATTCGGAATATATATAATAGTTGCCATGACTCCTGAAATGACCCTCGTAACTACAGAGATTGTTGCCATTTTATGAAGCTCTGCAGTTTTCACATTCTTGTGTGTACCAGCTCTTTTAGTGCATTCTTAAGTCATGCTGGCAATTGCAGTCTTGGGGAAACTTGTAGTTGATCCAAGACCCAGCAAACGTGAGAGCAATTGAGGGAACTACTTGCATGTGACAGAGTTTCTTCCGGGCATGGAAGGCAGTAGCGGCTATTCAGGTGAAGAGAGTGAAGAGCCTCTTCACATGCCATCTCTTAAATAAAATAAACATTATTTTTTCTTATTTAAATAAAAATGTTGTCATTGTCTTGGGCTACTTTTTCACTTAGTGTACTGTTATTTCTACACTCCGTCGCTAGATGGTGCGCAAGCAAGGCAGCATGACGTCCTTGTAGCAGTTGTACTCCCTGTCGCTAGATTGTACTGCCGTAACTTGGAAGGAAGCAGGAGACGAAGTGTCTTGTTTATGTCAGCTACATCGTCTCGTTGCCATGGTAACCTGACGTCAGTTGTGACGTCATTACCTGCCGTTAGACAGACGAGTGAAGATGTTCCTGTGTCGGCAAGGCAATATCGTCTAGTTCAGTTGATGAAAGTTTACATTGCAACAGGCTTCTTTTTCTTTTATATTGAGGCTTTTATTTACTTTCCCAATGAATAGTATGTATTTATAACGTTATCTACCCTGTTGTTGATGAAGGTTGATGGCTTTTAGTGTATAATGTTTGCAGTGAAAGACACGTTACTAATTTTATTAGAAATTCCCTTCAGTAGGTGGAAAGATGAAGACAAAAAGGGATTTATTAATTAATTTATTAATTTGTGGGCGGCCAAAGAAATTAATAGAACTGTGCATTAAAGAAATAAAACCGGAAAGTCCTATAGCCTTCATCGCAAGGGATCTTGGTTCGAACAGTTCACATAGTTGTGCAGTAGTTATAGAACTGTTCTGTTGGCCTTGCTTACTATACAGTAACAGTAACAAATTTCCAAAACATTACGCGCGGGTTGGACAAACACAAAGACAGTGAGCAACATTTAAAGAACCAGTTACCACTTAGAACACGCACACAAGCACGATATCTGGCACTTTACGGGAAAATGCAAGACTAAGTGCACTTAAATGTAATGTGAATGTGACTTTAAATAGGCAGATCCTGGGACTTGTGATTAGAGTTGTTACATGAACTCTCTTCTAGAGAGGAGGGCCGATAACCTAGATGTTAGGCCTCTTAAAGCAACAATTATCATCATCATCATCATCGTCTTCTAGAGGACATGACAAGACCTCTTTAAACCGTGTGCGCTTTAAGGAATTATTGAAGATACTGATATCTAAAAAGTCCTTAGAACCTCAAAATTATTAAAATAAAATTCAAAGTGTGTTCTCTGGAAATAACTGATGCAACATCAGAGTACATCAGAGATCATATTAAGGACCGACTTAATAATGTTAGAGCCTCCGTGGCTTAGGCGGCAGCACGCCGGCCTCTCACCGCTGGGTCCGTGGTTCAAATCCCGGTCACTCCATGTGAGATCTGTGCTGGACAAAACGGAGGCAGACAGGTTTTTCTCCGGGTACTCCGGTTTTCCCTGTCAAAAATTTAATTCCAGCAACACTCTCCACTATCATTTCATTTCATCTGTCATTCATTTCATCATTGCCCCAGAGGAGTGCGTCAGGCCTCGGCAGCCGGCACAGTTCATATCCTCGCTGATAGATGGGGGGGGCTTCATTCATTCCATTCCTGACCCGATCGGAGACTAGAAGCAGGCTGTGAATTTTCATTTTTTTCTTAATAATGTTCCGCTTTTTTCTATGCTAACGCATGGCTGTGATAAATTACAATTCTTAAATAAGTCTTATAGATTCCGACAAATTTGAGCTGTATAACAAACATATTCAACAATAGGCCTACCCCACATTTAAGAAATGAACTGTCACTCTTTTATGCTCATGAATCCTACATCGTAAAAATAGTCGGGAGAAATACATCAAGAACTCCGTGAATAGAAGAGACTTACAAACTTTTGCTTAAGGACACCACGTACTCTTGCATGATGAAAATATCGATTTTTTTGATTTTGGCGCCATAAAATTCTTCATTCTTTTCTGAATCCAAATATATATAGTTTGTGTTTTTTTTTATGTCTACAACTACCTTAAATTCGTTTTTTTTAAATTAGCGTCCCATGCTCTGAATAATTCATTTTTAACTTTGCCAGCTGTTTTCCGTTAATACTCATTTTCTACAAGTGCATCAGTACAACGCAGTTTCTCTTGTTTGAAAAGATTCAATATTTTTGCATGTAACACAATATCTGACTCCAGAATTACATCATTGGCTATCTCCATAAATCGTGAATTGTAGTTGAAATTGATTGAAGACCTTCTATGAGGACATCATAGATAAGAGTGCCAACCTTAGAGAACGGAAGATTCATTTAAGCTATACAAATAAGCGAGTTTGACTTTTTAGTGCGATAACTTATGTTTGGTTTGGTTTTAAGTGCTAGGCTTTTAGTAGATATTTTAGCATTAAAATAGGAAAAGGATGTCAATATTCACAAACGCAAACATCATGCACTGATGAAATTAGGAGTTTGGCTCTTCACCTGATATTTGATCTACGAGCCGCCACTGATGGAAGGATTGTCATTTTGTGCATGTTCGATCCACTCGTACCTGACAAAAAGAAGGGAAGACCCCTCATCTTGTACCTGCGGAGCTGTATTCACCGCGACCCATCACTATGGTAAGCTTAAGAAATTAACCAATGGGAACCGCTTAACCCTGAGGTGTACTGTACTGTACAAACCAATTCTCAGGCATCCTCGTGTACTAATGCGGATCAGGTACAGAGGTAAGTGACAGAACAATCCATCGTGAGATGGTTGGACTCAGATTTCGTGGTCGTGCTGCTACCCAGGAACCAATGATCTCAAGAATGAATGTGCAACGTCGCTTCGAGTGGTGCAATAACGAAGTCATTGGTTTGCGGAACAGTGTAAGAGGGTTTAATGGAATGAAGATTCTGTATAGGATGTGGCACTTAGATGGGGGTGAGTGGACCTTGTGTATCGTATTTAACTGAAATATGTTGTGCCTAAAATTAAAAGTCTGTGGAGGTGATGGTCTGGGCTCAGACGATTAGTTCTGGTTAATGGCAAAATAAATTAAAGTGTTTGTGGAAAAATTTTAGACCATGCTTCTAACAGTTTGGAATCGGACCTTACCTGTAATAGCATGATAATGCTCCCATCCACAGAACAAGGACCCTTTCATTGTGGTTTGAATCCTGGCGTTGACAGCTGCTATCCTGAGTGGTTTTTACACACTCCCTCCAGGCAAATGCTAGGATAAATCCTTGTTTCAAGTCCAGGGGACACCTACCCTATACTTGTCCCTAATACAGTTCCACTACTACAGTCGTCTCACAAATACAGGTTATCAGACAAATTCAACCACATGGGGCTGATGTCCGAAGTCCCTAAAATGAATTAACTTATCTCACTGATATTAATAACTGAATATCGCACAATGTGCATACATAAAAAACCTTAGTGTTGAGTACACAGGGCCAAAAGAGTTATTGTTCTTTTCACCCATATCTCGGTGTGATACTGTTCACACTTTTTCCCGCACAGTCCACGTGTACAGTTTGCGTCTGGTTCATGGAATGTCTTTTTGTGGCACAGCTTGTGGTGGAATCTGATATTGGAGTGCTGTTATGAGGGTTGGTCACTCACATTTTCAGGATAAAAACCGGTTTATACAAGGTGAATTTTAAGTACACCGACAAACTGCAGGGAGGGTTTCCTGACTGGAAAGGGTGCAAAAAAGTTTGTTGGTGTTCTTAAAGCACCACGAAGCAGCATCAAGCCTGTGGCTCGCACCACTTTCATATTGGTCGTAATTGTAAATGTGTGTGCTCGAATGTGTTCTGAATTATTTTATAGTGGTATATTGCTGTATGCCCATTTGAAAGTCAGAAAAGGGTAGGTTAGAATACAGGGCAGTTTCATTTCATGAGATATCGTCGGACAATTACCTGTGTGAGAAGTGGTTAGGAGTTATTTCCAGAGGTGACGAGAGGAAGCAATTGGATACCTTCTGTTACTCTGTTTGTAGTCTTCATTTTCTTCTTGAGAGCTTCAGAAAGATCTGTAAATTTAGAAAATAAAGGTTGGATCTGTACTAAAACCTCTTTTTTATCTTTTTTCTGCCTTTACCACCAATTTCTTGTTGTCTTTTAATTGAAAATTTGCTGTAAGTGACGTGTCTGCATTAGCAGTATATAACAAAAATACTATCTTGCTTTCACATTATTAAGCCTCCAAACTTAAGAAAACCTTCCTTTCAAGTTTCTTACCCTTACAAAGGCCGCAGCAAGCACGGTTGGTACTGCAACCTAGTGGAAAATTAATATACAGGGTGTTTCTAAATTCCCATTACAGCACTGCTGGCTGGATCGCACCCCTCCTGGCTGCTTTAAACTGCCTGCCCATTCGACAATTACAGCATTGGTTTGAGCGTACAACCTCGTTTCCAAATAAAGGCACTAGGAAGCAGCACCAAGTCACTGTGGCAGATCTAAGTTTTGTATTGATGTTAATGGTGAAGTTGTATTTGGAATTTACTCTGAATGATTTTATAATGCTTTACTGCTGCGTGCCTTTTTGTAAATCAGAACAGGGCAAGTTAGAATACCGGGGAATCTCATTTCATGCGACACCATCGGACAATTCACTGCGTGGGATGTGGTTATGTAAGTAAATAAATAAGTAATTAAATAAATGTAAGTAATAAATAAGTGAATAAAGCAAATAAATGAATAAATAAATATGTAAGTAAGCAAATAAATAGGAAAATAAATAAATATGTAAGTAAATAAATACGTAAATGAATAGGCAAATAAATAATTATATAAATAAATTTGTAAATAAATAAAACAATCTGTCCAAAAAATCAGAAAAATGTTTAATACAGCCATCACAATAAGACGGGTTACCAGGCAAATTCAACTCGCACCCAAGTACATGGGGCTACACGACCACGATGTCGCAAAGCCCCTAAATAAATCAACATCCCATTTTTTAGGGGCCGGAGGCTTTTCTTTTCCCTGTCTTTTATTGTCATTCTTTTCTTTTCATCTCGCCAAGCATGTAAGTTAGATAGATTTAAGTCAGAAGTAGTTGTATTTTTATTATCATCTGCATAATTACGGGATAATGAGCTAGACATTAAAAACAATCGCCTCCACCACCATGTATTTTTGCTTTCCTTTATACTGAAAATTTGCCCGTAAGGGTGTGCCTGAATACTTTTAGATGATTGAATAACAAAAGAACTAACTTAGTGTAATGTTTTCACGTCTGTCAATCTACACACATCAAAAAAAGTTTTGCATCACCTCGGTTCCAAGAGTTCCGGAACCGTTAAATACAAAGGGAATAGAGATCAACACAAACAACATTTCAGCTCGTTTTATTGCTCATGAGACCCACACATTGCATGTTGTACCATCATACAGCTAGACTTTCAGCATTTGTGGTCCAGATTGCAGTACACACCACTACCTCTAATACCCAGTAGCACGTCATCTTGCATTGATGCATGCCTGTATTCGCCGTGGCATACTATCCACAAGTTCATCAAGACACTGTTGGTCCAAATTGTCCCACTCCTCAACGACAATTCGGCGTAAATCTCTCAGAGTGGTTGGTGGGTCAAGACGTCCATAAACAGCCCTTTTCAACATATCCCAGGCATGTTCGATAGGGTTCATGTCTGGCGAACATGCTGGCCACTGTAGTCGAGCGATGTCGTTATCTTGAAGGAACGCATTCACAAGATGTGCACGATGAGGTCGAGAATTGTCGTTCATGAAGACAAATGCCTCTCCAATATTCTGCCGATATGGTTGCACTATGGGTCGGAGGATGTCATTCAGGTATCGTAAAGCCGTTTCGGAGCCTTCCATGACCACCAGTGGCGTACGTCGGCCCCACATAATGCCACCCCAAAACATCAGGGAACCACCACCTTGCTGCACTCGCTGGACAGTGTGTCTAAGACGTTCAGCCTGACCAGGGTGCCTCCAAACACGTCTCCGACGATTGTCCGGTTGAAGGCATATGCGACACTCATCGGTGAAGAGAACGTGATGCCAATTCCGTGGGGTCCATTCAGCATGTTGTTGGGCCCATCTGTACCGCGCTGCATGGTGTCGGGGTTGCAAAGCTGGACCTCGCCATGGACGTCGGGAGTGAAGTTGCGCATCATGCAGCCTATTGCGCACAGTTTGAGTTGAAACACGACGTCCTGTGGCTGAACGAAACGCATTATTCAACATGGTGGCATTGCTGTCAGGGTTCCTCCGAGCGGCAATCCGTAAGTAGCGGTCATCCACTACAGTAGTAGCCCTTGGGCGGCCTGAGCGAGGCCTGTCATCGACAGTTCCTGTATCTCTGTACCTCCTCCATGTCCGAACAACATCGCTTTGGTTCACTCTGAGACGCCTGGAAACTTCCCTTGTTGAGAGCCCTTCTTGACACAAAGTAACAATGCGGACGCGATCGAACTGCGGTATTGACCTTCTAGGCATGGTAGAACTACAGACAACATGAGCAGCGTACCTTCGTCCTGGTGGAATGACTGGAACTGATCGGCTGTCGTACCCCCTCCGTCTAATAGGCCCTGCTCATGCATGGTTGTTTACATCTTTGAGCAGTTTTAGTGACATCTATGAACAGTCAAAGGGACTGTATCTTGGATACAATATACACAGTCAACGTCTATATGCCGGAGATCTGGGAACCGAGGTGATGCAAAACTTTTTTTGATGTGTGTAGATATTAAGCCTCCAAACATAACAATCCCTCGTTTCAGGTATCTTCCCCTTTAAAAAGCCGTGGCAATCTCTGTGGGTTGGTGCTGCACCTAGCGGTGAATTAATGAATATATCTTGTACGCCTGTGAGTGTCGATTGGGCAGGCAGTCTAAAGCAACCAGGAGGGGTGTGATCCAGCTGGCAATGATTACAGACTTTGAGGGCTTGTAGTGGGGACCAAAACGGTTAAGTTTAGCATAGGAACGTGTTTCGGGAAACGTACCGTCTTCCCGCTACCCGCAACCCACAAAAAAAAAAAAAAAAAACCACCACAGCACACTTTCAAATCTCCCGCATTTTCGGCGCCACTGACTAGTACGTACGTCATTGAACGATCACCTGATGTCCCATATCCCCTACAGGTTGTATCCCTACCTTGACTGGCGTTAGAAATGTAGAGATTTGAAGCCATTCTTTTTCAACATATATATATATAAATACGCTCCTGGAAAAAATACATGTATTAGTTAATATTCACAATTAAATGGGGCAATTTAGGATTACGCGTTTCAACCCTCAGATCCTGATCACTGTGTTCAAATTTTGAATTTCACTAATGTAAATTCACTATTGCAGTACAATAGTATCGTTAGGTGATATATACTCTGATTCGCTTTAAGTCTTACTTTAGATTGTTGTGAATTACGTGAGTAACGGTGTACATGTACGTGTAAACAATTTAGAATAACACACTGTTATACACTGTAACTATAATAGACTAATAAGTTTTGGTATGCACTAGAAAAATACACCCTCTGTCTGAAATGTTCGGTGAATGGGCTATATTACGAACGGATTGTTGGCTTACCTGAAACAGCCGTTACTGTCCGTCGAAGAAATCGCCGTGGATGGTTATGAACTTCTGAGAACGACTGAACAAGTCCTGGAAACTCCTGGTGGCATAGTCTTCTTTAGGAATAGCCTTCAGTTTGGGTCGTCATAACTCTAAATTGAAAGCAAGAGAGACGCGTGAATTTAGGCAACCTGCCTTGCACACCTGATAGACGGGCGGCAGTGAGAAGGGTGAATTTATGCAGCCTAACGTGCACACCTGTTCGACGGGTGGCAGTGAGATGGGTGAATGTTCCGTCGAATGGAATGGCCCTGAAAACCATCGTCACCGGTGACGAGACCTGGTGCCTGAGGTACGACCTCAAAGGCAAGCGTCAAAGTATGGAGTATCGGGGTCCAGGGTCGCCGAAAAGCCATGAAGGGCCAGAGGTTTTGGGACATTTCGGACATCCAACTTAGTGGGACGACCCAACTGAAGGCTATCCCCTCAGGAAGACTATGCCAGGACTTGTACCGTTCTACGAAGTGCATAACCATCCACGGGAATTACTTCCAAGGATAGTAACGTATGTTTCAGGTAAGCCAACAATCCGTTCGTAATATAGACCCATTCACCAAACTTTTGAGGGTGTGTAATTATAATGTGTTGGTGCTCCACACTACGCTGTTGACTCAGTGTCTTCCCTATCACTACTGACGAGGCGAGCTAACTTGCCTTCTGTCGTTCACATGTCAACCTGCGTGCGTTTTGGGAAATAAGTTATAGGATGAGAATGCACTTTGTGCCTATTTTCAACAAAGCTAGGTAGTTTCGTTGGGTCCTAGACCGTCTAATACCGGCAGCAACCATAGGACAATTGACTAAGGTGTGGCAGACGCATAAATGGCCTACGATAGTAATGAAAACAGTTCCAAAATCCTTAACATACACTTTCATAAGTTGTTACAACCTCATTCAGTTTAGTTTAGGTACAGCGATAGCCTTGTCAAAACCTCAATTTTACATAAGTCCGATAACAGAGGGCGCTCAGGTTGACATGTGAACGATAGAAGGCAAGGTAGCTCGCCGCGTCAGTATTGGTGGGGAGGACACTGAGTCAACAGTATAGTGAGGAGTACCAACACCTGGACAAGTGAGCGTTAGGCTATAATTAATTTTCTAGCGTATGCCAAAACTTGATAATTGTTACAGTGTGTTATTTTAAATTGTATACACGTGCATGTACACAGTTACTCACGTAATTCACAACAACCTAACGTAAGACATGATTCAAGCGAATCAGAGTTTATTTCATCTAACGATATTATTGTACTACAATAGTGAATTTACATTAGTAGTGCAGGAATATTAGACAGAATATGGTCAAAGTGAGGAAAATTAGTTTATCAAGCTAAAAATTGGTGGAGAGGTTCCCTGAATAGCCTGGATCAAAATACTAAACGTCCCAAAAAATCCCTCTTGGGGAACATGCCGCCATCTTGGAAAAATGGCCGGCATCTTGGATTTCGTATCCAGCATCGCATTGAACGTCATAACTTGGTACCTAAAGGTGATAGGGACATGTGGTTTGGTCAGGATAACTTACCAGAATGCAGGCTATCATGTTCACACTACTTAAGCTAGATAACAATCGAAATAGATATTATAAATCACTTAAACAAACTCTCATAGGGTAGCGATAAAAGCCTTCTTGATGTTCAATGTCGATTTTTCACCTTTTACAGTCATGGGATTGAAAAAAGTACAGAAATAAATGTTGTTAAGCACATCAAAACGCACAAAAATATGTAATCAGCACTTTCGTAAACCACAAATTACGGGTTTCAGAAATTGTCAAACAAGCGCATGCAACTCAAGGAGCGGCGCGCCGAGGAGGGGGCTTCTCAAAGCCGGTGCAACTGGTGAAGGAAACACATTCTGTAGGCGCAACTAAGCCCTTTTTTTTAATGATAAGTAAAAATTTGACACTTTTATATAGAAGGATAGCATCTTATAACCTAATAAATAATAATAAAAAAACAATAATTAATTTGTTAATTCAGTAACATTTTGTTCTTTCTTAGCTACTTTTATTGTATGTATCAAGAGAAAGGAATATTTCCTTTTAATTTTAATAATTAAGTATTTTTTTGCGCTACGCTCGTATGTAATTAAACAAGAATGGACTGTCCGTCCACGCGTTGCCGAGCGACATCCCTGCCGCTGCGCCGTCAGAGCGCTGTCGTTCCCCCACTCCACCTTCCCTGTGTTGCTTAGCAGTGGCACCGGCCGGCCGGCCAAAATGAACGTCTTTACGGTAACGTTTATCATAAAATTTATCTTAAACGGTACGCCACAGAAAATAATCATAAAAGCAAAAAATGTGTGTTTCAGTTTGAACTATCCCTTTATGCTTATTTTGCCGATGTTTACCATCCGGTTTAAAAGTTAATGCCGTTTCCTGTGCTTTATAAATGTCCTACATCAAAAACGATTTTACCATTAAATTCCACGCAACACGTGAAACTTGGGCAAGCTTGCCAAAGGCGCGAGTTCAAGCATCTAGAAAAATTCACTGAATGGCTCCGTATACATTCTCCTTTCAACAAACCTCAGGATATTTTGGTGTCCTAATCAACCGGCGTTATAGGTGACGAAACGGTGACCTGCGACTCAGCTTGGGAGATAGGAACCGCGACTTTGAAGAAACTGGAAGGGAAATCGTTCGCCGAAGTTAAACTCCAGCGAAAGGACAAAGTTGTCACTCTTGCAGCTCTTGTTGTCCGAGGTGAGACCGTGCCTGTAAATCCGAACCAGCTGTTTCATCGAATTGCGTGTGTCGCTCGCAGTGAAGAGGACCTTGAATCTTGCTTTGAATACGAGTTGGCTTTATTGCCGCCAGCGCTGTCCGATGCTTCAAATATCAGAAAAGGTACAAAATCAACTTTACGGACAGTGATAGAGAAGTTGTGTGCACCAATGACCTGTCTTCCCGAAGACCTTACCTACGTTTTTGACGGTGGAGATCTCCTTCACCGGATGGTATGGCCGAAATCGGGAACCTTCGATGATGTTTGTAAGAACTACATTTCGCACATCAAGGCGAACTATCAAGGGAAAGCTATTGTAACTTAGTGTTCGACGAACGACATGGAGCATATGAGACGACGTGCCAAAACGTCATCTTCTGAAGTTTTGGTGGATTTGGAAGTGCAAGTGGTCTCGTCGCAGAATCAGTTCCTAGCCAATACTTTAATCAAATCAAGATTCGTCGCCATTTTAGGTCGTTGTTTTGAAGAAAAGGGGATTCCAGCTATTCATGCCAAGTCTGATGCTGATCGTCTCATCGTGACAACAGCGATCAAGGAAGCAGAGAAGGGAGGTCATGTAGCAATTGTTGGAGAAGATACCGATTTGTTGGTATTTCTTTCGAGCCTTGCAGAACGCGATAGAAACGTCTATATGCTGGTGCCACCATCAAAAGCCCATTCGAAGAAACTATTTGGCTCTACGAAATTGCAGAAGGCTCTTGGGACATGACCGACAATCTTCTCTTCCTCCATGCCAAGTCCGGTTGCGACACAACTTCGGCTCCCTACAGGAAGGGGGTACACGCGTTCAAGACTTTAAACAATAACCCAGGTCTTCGCCAAAGAATTGCTGTGTTTAACAGCGCAGACTCTGCAGTGGAAGAGATCGTGAAGGCAGGCGAAGAATTCTTCGTAGCGTTATACGGAGGTAGAACTACAGATAGCCTAAACAAGGCAAGGTATAGTCAGTACCTTATGACCATTGCCAAACAACGTCTCCATGCAGACTTCGACCTCTCAAGTCTTCCACCAACATAAGCAGCATCTCGACAGCATAGCCTAAGAGTTTACCACTAAGTGCAGGAATGGCGCGGAATCTCTCTTCCACCTACAGAGTGGGGATGGAAGAAGAACAGAATCTCCTCCCGCACCAGACTTCCTCCTAAACCTCATCAGCTGAGAGTGCAAGACAGGATGCGGCAGCAGATCTTGCGGTTGCAGAAGACAAGGTCTCTTCTGTTCAGCAATGTGCAGCAATTGCACTGGTGATGGTTGTTCAAACATGCCAGAGCCAGATACTCTTGACGATATGGTGAGTGAGGAACAGGAGGACAACCCCGAAGAATTGCCATGCAGATCCTCGCCACCTCTTCGCCGCAGAGTAGACTCTTCTGAAAGTTCAACCTTACCAAAGAAAAAGCGTCAAGATTAAGGCAAGTGTCACGTATTTTTTAACCAACACATGGCCAATATTAAACGCGTACGATATAATTAATAGTTGGCTTTATTCCTTTACAGGCACACCGCACTACAGCGTCCCGTGGCAGCAGAATATCCTCTTTTCCGTGTTTGTAGAAAAGAAATTGTAATGCTTAAGCGTTAGTGTGTTGAAGGTGTGGTATAAGATAGCAAATAAGCAAATAGCTGCTTAATTTATTTTCTAATAGTAACGTTTATCATTCCTTTTCTATATAAATATAATATACGTAGCTAAGAAAGAGAGTTTTAAAGCGCTAAGTTACTGTATTAACAAATTAATTATTGTTTTTTAAAATTATTTATTAGGTTATAAGATGCTATCCTTCTATATAAAAGTGTCAAATGTTTATTTATCATTAAAAAAGGGGCATAGTTGCGCCTACAGAATATGTTTACATCACCAGTTGCACCGGCTTTGAGAAGCCCCCCTCCTCGATTTGCATGCGCATGCTTGACAACTTATCACACCCGTAATTTTTGGTTTACAAAAGTGCTGATCACATATTTTTGTGTGTTTTGATGTGCTTAACAACATTTATTTCTGTACTTTTTTCAATCCCATGACAGTAAAAGGTGAAAAATCGACATTGAACATCAATATGGATTTTAACGCTACCCTATAAGAGTTTGTTAAAGTGATTTATAATAACTATTTCGATTGTTATCTAGGTTAAGTAGTGTCAAAATGATAGCCTGCATTCTGGTAAGTTATTTTGACCAACCCGCATGTCCCTATCACCCTTAGGAACCGAGTTATGACGTTCAATGCGATGCTGGATACGAAATCCAAGATGCCGGCAATTTTTCCAAGATGGCGGCATGTTCCCCAAGAGGGATTTTTTGGGACTTTTAGTATTTTGATCCAGGCTATTCAAGGAACCTCTCCACCAATTTTTAGCTTGATAAACTAATTTTCCTCACTTTACTCTATTCTTCTTACACTATAGTGAAAATTTAAAATTTGAACACAGTGATCAGGATCTGATGTTGACCACTTGAGGGATGAAACGAGTAATCCTAAATTGCCCCATTTAATTGTGAATATTAACTAATACATGTCATTTATTCCAGGAGTGTATATATATATTTGTATCTTGTACCCCGCCCATTCATTAGGCACAATCGTGTTGACCGACTGAAAAGCTACAAAAAGTCCTCCACATTCTTCCACGAAATCTCACGGGTGCCGCGTACTTGGTATTCTTTGAAGACGTACTGCATGAGTTCTTAGACGATGTGTCACTACATGTGCGCCAAAACATCTGCACCACTGATTTGGGCAACAGTGTATAGGTCGTGGTGGCCCGATTGCTTGGCCTGCACGTTCACCTGACTTGACACTGCTAGACTACTACCTGTGGGGTCTCATGGAAACCTTGATTTACGAGACCCCTGTGGAATCCAAGGAAGACCTACTGGCGTGGGTTATGGCTGTGGTGGATGTTGGAGGACCCGTAAGGGTGATCGTGTGTACCAGAACATGGTGTGGAGGTACCGTGTCTGTGTTGACGTCGATGGTCATCACATCGAGCCCCACCTGAAATTGGACCCAGGCGACAAGCAGCAGGAGTTGGACAGAGCGCCGAAAATGAGGGAGCTGTGGTGTTTTTTTTTTGCGAGTAATGGGAAGACGGTACGTTTCCGAACACAGGTTCCTATGCTAAAGTTAACCGTCTTGGTCCCCACTACAAGCCCTCAAAATCTGTAATGGGAATTTGGAAACACCCTGTATATGATGTAGGCCTGTAAGTGTTGAATGGGGCAGGCAGTTGGCAGTGAATCGACTAAACGTGTATGCCCGAGATCCAGGATATTCGGGTGCGAATCAAGACTGCTGTTTCATTTTCAAGTCTAAACAGTTATTGCCGCTCCTAAGGCAGATATTCTCTAAGCTAAGGTAATTTACAGTACGCCGCGGCGTAGCTGTGCTGTGCACCACGGCCGCGCGGGCAGCTGCAGCAAGTTCGGAGGTCACAGGTTCGAATCCCAGCGCTGGCAGCGGCTATCCCGAGTGTGGTTTACCCGGTTTTCCTCCACACTACCTCCAGGCAAATGTCGGGATAGTGAAGTCCCAGGGCGTCTACCTCAGTTCTATCCCGAATACCGTTACGCATCCAACTTCACCCAAGCCCTGTTCAAATCAATTAACATAAAAATCTTAAGTAATTTCTACGCATTCATTTGTAACTAGTTTTTGAATATTCTTCTTCTTGCTGTCGTTTCGGTCATCTACGGACCACGCTATTTCAACTGCCCTTTTCCATGTCTTTGCGCCTGGGCCTTATTATTACGGTATTATCTAAATGTTAAAAGTATGTATACCCCTTATCATTTCTTTTTCCAACGGTGTCTGGGAAGAGATGCGATGAAAGTCAAAGGGGCTGGTGTTTTTTATGGTTGGATGCCCTTCCTGTCGCCTGCCTTATGAAAGGAGTTGGAGATGAAATAAATAAAGGTGAATTAAACTGGGCCCTAGAATCTAGATGGAAGGAAGCGACTGTTTGGAAGGTTAGAAGGTACCGTCCCGGTATTTGCCTAGAGTTGAAATTGGGAAACCACGGAAAACCATTTCAAAGACTGTCGGCAGTGGGGCTCAAACCCACGACTACCGAGTACGCAGATAGCTCTGTCCCGTGGCCTAGCGCTACGTGTTAGCAAGCCTAGCTGCTGCTGTCGGTTATCGTCTAAATTTTAAATATCAGTTCAAAATGTTAGGATAACTGACTGCTACTAGGAGAAGATCACCTCGATGTCTCTCCTCTTAAAGCACATACTGCTACTTTGGTTTTAAGGGAAGTTATCAGTAGATCTGTGAGTTTTCTGAATGATCAGGCTTTTCAATTTTCGCACTTCGCGAGTCCTGTCTCAGAGCTGACGTGCAGAATAGTGGTTTTGGATGTATTGTTAAGCTTTTTAAACAGTCTGTGACGCACCTGGTTCTCGGAGGTCTTCAGCTGTCTTTTGAATTTAAAGGAACATAGAGGGGCCGTTACAATGCAAGTCTTGAAAGGCGAGTGCCCGAGACGGTTAAACCTTCAAAGGTGCATGATAATTCGCTCGAGTCCTAGCAGATGAGACGACGGCCCGTGTGCGTGGACAGACCAGACCTCTTTATCTTCAGCGAAAGCCGAGCTGAGGGGTACCAGACAACAGCTGCAAATACAGTATTATTATTTTTGTCCTCATCCATGTTCTGTCCACTCGTAAGATGTCGCTACGTTCAACGGGCACGGCACGGGCTTGCCTGGCAGGGGTGGGGATTGGAGGCCGACTTCACAAGACTTGAAGGGAATGTGTTGGATCTGTTCTCTAGAGCAGGGGTTCTCAAACTTTTTCTGCCGCGCTCCCTTCTGAAACATAAAATATCTACGCCCCCCCCCCCCCCCCACCCTTATTCTTTTTTTCTACTACTCATAGGATACTTCGCACAAAAATAAAAATAATAATTTAAAAAACGGATCGCAATATCTACAATATTTGATTCTGTCTAATTACTGCGACTACTAGTTACAATAATAACAACAATAATAACACCCAATTTACTATTCTTAGAGCACATCAAAGTTCAACAACTTTGTGTTTCTTTCTTACCAACGCTAATAGGCCACATCCATGGGTAATGGCATTACTTGTAGGCCTATCAGTTGATTGTAAATCGGGCTAACCACTTCCACTGAGCCAGCACTAGAATTCACCTGTCTACTCACTGTCTTTGAACTGACTGCAAAATCCTGGCTGAATTCGAGTCGACAATGCCTGAAATAGAAGAATCTATTCTTGTAAGGAAGTGGCGGTCACATTGTCAAGCGCGTAATCTGTGGTCAAGCGGCTTATTATTTTCATTAGTGGTTGCTAAGTTTATGGCAAGGAGATGTCACTGCGGGTGGCGGGTGAAGGGCAGCTGTGTGGGAAATGTTACTCGACATCTTTTCTCAGAGGTACTGCTGACAGGATCTACTGATCAGTTCTTGTGAAATTAGACAGCAAAAGTACGAGTTTGTTAGTCTTGAATGGTCATGGGAGCTTCCTCCCTATGATAGGTTCATGGACACATTAATTCATCTTCATCCATTGGAGGTCTGTGATAAGGTTGCAGAGTTTCACAACGACCAGATTTCTTCCACAATAAAAGTATTATGCATTTTATATAGGGTGTTACAAAATAATTCCAATATTTTAGGACGTGAAAGTAGGCATGAAAACAAGAATAAAATGTCTAAAAAACATGGCTCCTACAGCGCCTACTGGGCCTATCTGAGATCTGATCATAGCAGGTGTTCAGTTTTATGTCTATTCATTGAAACGCATCCCTCTGCCCTTTGAAGTAGGCTACGTAAGACACCATGGTACGAACCCGGAATTAAGACTAGCGAACACTAGAACCACACAACTGAGAATTGACCCTCCATCACTGAGCGCTAATACAACGACTCTATTCATATTCACAATCAGACCATTGTTTGCATTATTCCTTGCGATGTATCAGTATTCCGTGCCAGGGGTGTCAACTATTACTGTATTATCTGGTGGTCTGCGCCTCCTATAAAATGGTCGTTGCACTGCACGAAAACCGACCAGATTTCTACAGTAACAGTGTAGTATTAATGCTAGAAGGAGAAGCTCGTATCCCAGCAGTTAATTCGACTGGCCGTTGCATGGCGCATGCAATAACTTAAGGTTCGAGGACGCTGAGAATGTCCGAAGTTATTGTAGATCCTCCAACGCCGCGCGATGTAAATAGACTACAACATTTTATATTCCTTCTCACGCTGATTTAAAACACATGTTGTCTCGATTGACATTTAAATTTATTTATTTGCAAATAGTCCATTGTGGTAAAATTACAGTGAAACTACGGTGCAATTTAGATAAATCCCGCCGATAATGAACATAGTTTTACATACAGGAAAACCAAATCTTTTTATATTCCTGAATGGTCGCCTCCGTGGTGTAGTGGTCAGCGTGCTTTGTAAGCTGCCAACAAGGAGGTCCGAGGTTCGATTCCCGGCTCTGCCACGAAATTTGAAAAGTGGTATGAGGACTGGAACGGGGTCTACGCAGCCTAGGGTGGTCTAAATGAGTAGAGGGGGTTCGATTCCCACCTCAGCCATCCTCGAAGTGGTTTCCCACTTCGTCTCCGGGCAAATACCTAACGTAAGGCCACTGCCACCTCCTTCCCACTTCCTTGTCTCCTCCTCCCAATCTTCCCATCCCTTCCCATCCCTCATATGGCCCCTGTTCGCTTTGCAGATGAGGCCGCCTGGGCGAGGTGCTATTCCCACCTCCCCAGTTATAACCCCCCGACCCGAAGTCTCAAGCTCCAGGGCACTACACCTAGAGGTGGTAGAGGTGGGATCTCTCGCTGAGTCCGAGGGAAAGCCAACCCTGGTGGGTAAGATGACTAAGAAAAGAAAATCCTGATTGAATAGTACAGTAATTGAATTGCTCTAGACACTAAGAACTTCATTCACACCATACACCATGCGGGGCTGGCCCGATACATGAGAAACAAATGCAAGCGAAATTCGAAAAACGTCCATAGTATACTGTCCTCTGGGACGGATCCCCAACATGACAATCCATTACGATATTCACGATTAATCTTATTAACCTCCGCACCATTAGTGCAATGCCCGAGCCGAAAGCCCGCGAACCTCCACTGTCTTCATCAGTTGAGCTATCAATTCTCATTATTTGTAAATTCAGTTGCTTATAAGATGTTTAAAATAATAAGCTTCCTGTCACGACATTCTCATTTTTAAAGTATGACATCTGGTATTGAAAATGAAAAATGAAAATCCACAGCCTGCTTCCAGTCGACCGACTGGGTCAGGGAATGGAATGAATGAAACCCCCATCTAGCGGCGAGGATAGGAACTGTGCCGGCTGCCGAAGCCTGTCGCAGTCCCCTGGGGAAATGATTAAATGAATGCCAGATGAAGTGAAATGACAGTGGTTGATGATGATGATGATAATTGTTTTAAGGGGCCTAACATCTAGGTTATAAAATGACAGTGGAGTGTGTAGCTGGAATGAAATTAGTGACAGGGAAAACTGGAGTTCCCGGAGGAAAACCTGTCTGCCTTCGCTTTATCCAGCACAAATCTCACATGGAGTGACCGGGATTTGAACCACGGACCCAGTGGTGAGAGGCCGACGCGACGTGCTGCCGCCTAAGCCACAGAGGCTTCACACATGTGGTATTAAAGTAAAAAAAAAAAGGTATTATTATGTGATGTAGGCTAGATGTGAAGCAATTTTGAACAGACCATCAATACTAATGTAGGGGGGGGAGGCGAGACGGGAAGGTGTATCATTCAAAATTGAAACTTTAAAGTTCATTGTAAATTTCATGGAAATGTGTAGAATTGTTTTGTTGAAGTTTAAGTCAACAGCACAATGCATATATTACAAACAGCAGAAACTATTTATTCTTCGCTCAGATTGTGTCACTGTCAGGCTGTCACCTACGTTCAGTTGGTACTTGCGGTTATCCGACTAGTGCTGCTTGAACGGCATGCGGCTCGCGAATGAACTACGCGACATCAGCTCCATCCAGGAACAAGCCTCGAATGCATTGTGAGAACCATCCATAGATGGCGCATGTGATTTATTACAAGACTTACGCGAGGGACTTTTAAAGTGTAGGCAATGGAGCTTTACTGTATAGCAAATTTCTACAATATTCGTGTAGCATTAACAATTTATTAGCCCGATGTTGTTTCCTCTGATGAATAGAAAGAATTTCATTAGTACTCTTCTTACTAGGCTAGTTTTGCATTATCACAGTGAAAATAGTGAAAACTGTATCTAGTGTTTCCCAGGGCAACACGTCGGACGGCAGCTGGTTTCTAACTGTGGGACTCTAGCTGAGTTCAGAATTCTTTTCATCTATTTGTGCAGAGATCTCACTTGGATATTTTCTGACAATCTCCCTCGGTCATTTCTTGCTCTCTTCCTATCTCGACAGTATTACAGAAGGAGGCCTAAGAAGCTTTCCATTTTCGTGCATTTCATGCCCCCATTTTCACGGAGGCATAATTGTTTGTTGGTGTATTGTACCTGAGTGGCAGATGTCCTCGTAGTTCCGCCCCTTAAAACAACAATAACTAACTAACTGTATTGTACCTGGTTGCCGTCAGGACTTTTCTCTACGATACGATGTCAGCTGTTCTGTGGTGACTCTTTTACAGTATGAGTAACTGCAATATTTGTGTGCGTGTGTATGAAAAGGACCCAGTTGTCCACTATTGAATTAGTAGCCTACATTTTTTGGCTGCATACAACTGTAAGTAGTTGTTTTCTATATATTTGGTCGTTCAGTGGCGTAGGATTAACGCACTTGCTTCTTAACCGGGAGGCTCGGAGGTCGATTCCCTGCTCCATCATTTATTTTTTAGAACTCACACGTGGATGCACTCAACTTTGTGAGGACAATTAAGGTTGTGTTCCAATAGTACGATTTCAGCCGTAGTGAACTAGATAGTCGACTAATATTCCGGATGTGACATCAGAAGTCGTGATCCAATACTGATTAGCACAAAGCAATCAAGTCTTAGTACAAAGAATTTATAAATGTTTGGCACTGTAATGTAAACCTTGTGCGTTGCTGAACACAAGTCTATGAAGGAGGCCATGAATCAAGCAGACATGTCCCAAATCTCCGTAGTGCATAGCACATAGTTGCTAGCAGCTAGTCAATAGTTAACAACTTGAGTATTGGGACACGTCCTGAGTAGCTGTCTCCTATGAGGGACAGTGATCCTAGTCAAGAAAGTAAAGATAATGGCCGGGGGACACGTCGTGTTGACCGCGTGCTTTTAGTTAACTGCTTCCCTGAGAGGTTCTCTCGCACGCAGTCCATCCATCTTCTTCTAGGTCTGCCTTTCTCCCTCCTGCCTTCCACTTCCAGGTCGAGCACTCTTCTTCCTACATAGTTCTCATCCCTGCGCTTAACATGACTAGGGACCGGACTTTTATGCGCTAAAAACTATTATAATATGCATGCAATTATGCACCAAAAATGTAGAAAATATGCATTAAAAATTGAAAATTGTCAATAAGCCAATCTTATTCACTCTTCTTTCCCGGTGGGTTGGCGACCACGGGACCCCAGCTGAGTCCGGCATTGCTTCCACTTACTTGTGCCGGGCTCCTCTCCGTCATCTTTCCTGTCAACCTCCCTTGGTCAACTCTTGTTCTCTTCCGACCTCGACGGTTAGTTAGTTAGTTAGTTAGTTATTGTTGTTTTAAGGGGAGGAACTACGAGGTCATCTGCCCCTAACCTCGACGGTATTAGGGTATCCGAGGCCTAGGGAGTCTCTTCCTTTCCCGCCTTAATTGGACCTTGTCTCATCTCATCTTTCCTGATACCCTCATTCTTCGAGGGTCAGCCTCCTTTTTCTTTTCATGATATCTCCTGCCTTCTGATGAAGGCCCTCAAGGAGGCAGGGTGTGTGTAGCACCACCACTTCTGGTGCACCCTGGATAATGCTACATCCTCAGGGGCTCACGGTTGGTGAGTTCAGGAGTTGGCGATCCCGGAGGATTCCTGAGCTAGGTCCGTTTTCCCCTTTTTCCACTAACTTTGGGGCGGGCCCTCTTCTCTTTCCCTTTCCTATCTGCCTTTCATGACTCTCCTTCTTTCCAAGTCCCTCAATCCTCATTCTTCGAGGGTTGAGGGCATTTCTTTTCTTCCTGTCCTTTATTTGCTATATCCTTGATTTGTTTACCATTTCTTCTTCTAGTATGCAAGTTTGTAGTTAGTATTAGTTATAGTTTTCATTCTCATCTCATCTTTCACTATCACCCAAACCATTAGTGGCCGATAACTTAGATGTTAGGCCCCATAAAACAACAATTATCATCATCATCATATCTTCTTTCCCTCCTTTGCCTTAATATGTGCAGTCGTTTTTGCATGTTGTTCAAGTTGACATTTCTTTTCACATTTCACTTCCTTTGAGCTTAACCTATTTGACAATAGACGACAGCGCTATCAGTTGAATAGTCACTATTACCTTGCACCCACTGATTTAATAAATACTTTCTGCTGCTATTCTCTTTAGGCATTTTGAAGCAGCATGCCTGCGTAAAGTACTGTTATCTGTTCCTCAGAAAGTTGCTTACAAGGGATGTAGACAGAGGCGAAACCAGTTTTGTTCCAGTTGTTTTAAATTATACTTAATTTGAAATGTATAAGCTAAAATATGCTGTGATGTTCAGAATATGCAATCAATCCAATGAACCCACAAAATATGGATTTGCATATGCGCATATGCATTCTCAAAAAATTCGTTCCCTAAACATGACCATACCAGAGCAATCGTCTTTCTTGAACATTTATGGATACTTGAGTCACTTTAACGCAGCCCCGTATGAAGATGTTCTTGATGTGGTCTTTCCTCGTAACACCACACATCCATCTCAGCACTTTCATTTCGGCTACATCCAGTCGCTTATTTTGTAACTGTACCGTTGGCGAAGTTTCTGCTCCATATAACCTAGCATGGCAGGTGTCACCGCTCATTTATAGACATTCCCCTTTACTTGGACATTTAGTCTCGTATCACAGAGAACTCTACAGTAGACAATCTTTTCCAATTTAACCAGCCAGCCTGGATTCGGTGGGTCTAGATCGCCATCTTCAGACACAGTGGATCCCAGGCACTTGAAACTATTTTTAGCCTACTTTTCACATTTTGCAAAAATGAGGAAAAAGTAGACTTATGAGATCGGGCAAATGTGTGTCTGTCTGTCTGTCCTTCTGTCTGTCTGTCTGGCTGTGTGTGTGTCCCCCCCTATCAACTCCTAAACGGCTGCAGCAATCGAATCAAAATTTGGTAGGAGTAAAGATCTATACCTGAATATCTCACGGCCATATTTCAAAATGATGTCAGTGCTACCAACTGCTAAAAAATCGCAATTGAAATTTGAGCTCCATGTTGGATATCTTGGAAAGTATGAATGGGAGCTATTTCAAAATTGGCACACGTACAGATCATAATATTTCAAATTAATTTCCAGGAGGCCAAACATGGCAGTGTTGCCAAAATGATTATAAGCCTCCTGATAGGTCCAATTTTTAAATGCATATAACGTCTACACTATCAATTGGAATTCAACCAAATTTCGTATGTTGTATGTGTACGTAACCAGATATGACTGAGCCTATTCTTAAGACGTACCAGGGCTGCCAACTGTTAATAAATGCTCCTAATTTATTTTATCCAAATGCCAATATATCAGAAAGTATGCAAGCCGACAGCTTTAAACTATGCACACGTATAGTACCTGACATTCTATATTAATTTGGAGTAACTTATATACGCCAGTGCTACCAACATGATTCTAAGCCTGCTGACAGGTCCAACTTTAAATACATGTAACTTCCATACTATCGTTTGGATTTCAACCAAATTTCGTATGTGCTATGTGTACCATAACAGATATGACTATGCGTATTGTAAGGAGCAACCAGGGCTGCCAACTGTTAATATGTGCTGTCCCTATTTTTGTTACCCTAATATCAATATATCAGAAAGTATGCAAGCCAATAGCTCTAAACTTTGCACACGTATAGTACCTGGCATTCTAGACGAATTTGGAGTAACTAATATACGTCAGTGCTGCCAACATGATTCTAAGCCTGCTGATAGGTCCAATTTTAAAATGCATGTAACTTCTATACTAACTAATGGATTTCATTCAAAATTGGCACAACAATAGATCATATTATTTCAGATTATTTCTGACCAATACATGCATGACATTGTTGCCAACATGATTTTACGCGCGCTGTTAGATCCAATGTTTAACTGCATGTAACGTCCATGCTATTCATTGGACTTCAACCAAATTTTGTATTTTGTACCTTAAGAGATGGAACTAAGAATATATGCAGTCATCAGGGCTGCTAACTGTAGTGCTCTATTAGGATACATTATGCCAGGTATACAGTATTTCGAACTAATTGGAAATTTCGATATTAGCAACTTAATTTCGTCATTATTCTAGATAGGTTCATATTCTGTAGAATAATCATTGGCATGAAAAGTAGGCTGTATAGTTCTTCACGGAACTTCTTGTTTTTTTTTGCCTGGAGCTGGTGATTGCTATTTTAAGGACGAAATATCTAGATAATCTGTCATTACAAATAAACATAAATACCTTAAATTCGAGGCTTGCCTTTAACCTCGTGATTCTGTCTCAACCGGCCACAGTGGCCAGGAGCGCTAACGTGCTAGTTCGTACCTCGCTGGAATCGGGAGAGTGTGGGTTCGAATCCCACCTCAACCATCTTGAAAATGGTTTTCGTGGTTTTCCAATTTTCCCACCCAGCTAATAATGGGATGGTTCCATTCAACAGGTCCACGGCCAAGTTAGCCCAAGCGATTGGCCTGTCACCATCCCCAGTTGTATCTGCTGACAAAGTGTGTCAACCACTGTCCTTGCGATGGTAGATGAATGATTCCTCGCAGAGTTCGAGGTTGAAGCCAAGCTGGCAGGATAAGCGATAAATAAAAATAACTCAGTATTAAAATTCAGTCTTTTTGATATTTGCCTGGAAGGAGTTTGGAAACACATTGGGAAAAACACACTCAGTGCCTGTATTCGAAACGTAGATCCCCTGATTTCCAGTCGTGACACGGGTATGCTGCGGACTAGGGGATAAATCATAGCGAGAGGATGTAGTTTCTGGTTGACTCATAGAGACAACCTGATAGCACCCTGGCTTGACGTCTGGTTATGTGGAGAACAGCCCAGATTCATCAACATAAACGGGAGGACAGCATCAGGCTTAAGGCCTGGACAAAATAACTTCCTTAAGAGAAGATTAGACTGAAAGGATTGGGCTAAGGAAATGCGGCCTGGTTCTTTCAATACTAGACTGAACATTGAGAGTAAATACAATACTTTTATTTTTAGGGTGAAACTTGCAAACACATTAATAAAGCCTTAATTAAAAAATTAGTTATGCTGGCCCGCCTGGGGCAGTTTCAAATGTTCATTAATTTTAATTAGGTTGGCCCAGCCATGGGCTATTACTCAAAAGTTCATTCTGCTTGATGCACACACAAATTTAATATTCTTGCACTTGCTAGCAAACACTTAAAACGAAGATGATTAAGATAATAATAAAAAAGGCACAAACTTATCTTTAGTGGCGATGACTAGAAGCATGCTGACGGAGACTGCCGTGGCCAACACTAGATTTTTTGGTAGTAGAATTTGAAATGTCCAGCATCAGGAAAATAACTTCGCCAGGGCGACCAGCGCTGTACATTGGCTAACATCGTTAGGTTTTGATGCTATTTCTTGAATGCCAAATAACATGGCATTTAGAACTGCGATTTGATGCAGCTTCTTGCGGTTTGGAGTAAAAACGTAGAATGCACTTTCTCAGTGCTGAAGCTCTCTGCTGTTGCGTTTCCTGGTAGTTTCACTCATAAATGCAGATTAGGCCTGAAGTTTAGAAGGCCCCGGAGAAGGGCGGAAGGCACGAATGCCTCTCGCTAGTTGAAGAAGACCGTAGAAGGTTTGAAGAAGGAATGCTGGTGGAGAGCAAAACGCCGCCACTTAAATAATAACATCATGGAAACGTCTGGAAGCCAAGCTGGCGGGCGATGATTGGCCAGGGCAAGCTGTGACGTCAGTCATACAGGAAGGCAGCAAGCAAGTCGACACCCTTTTCAGTATGCGATCGTAAGCTGGAGGCGCATGACCTATTAACACGCTGAGGTAAGAGTCTTAGATATATATATAGAGAGAGAGATTAAACACTAGTAATAAACATTATAATGTTAACAGAAATGAATAAGTACATATGTTTTCGTTCGGTGGTCTCAAAAGCATTTAACTGACAAATGCGGCACAAAAGAAAAACGCACTATAAACATCACGAAAGTGATCAACGTCCTTAACTTAATTCCTGTTTCCCTCGTGGAACATAGGGCGTCAACAAAGCATCTCCTTCTGGCGGTCATCTTCTTTACTTCGCTCCTGGTCGTCCCTCATTTTTCGTGTGGACAGATCTTCTCCACAAGTATCTGGGTCTTCCATTCGTCCTTTTCCCTTGTGGATTCCAGTCCAAGCAATAATTTCCCTTCCTCTGAGTGTGCCGGGCTGGAACGGGGTACACTCAGCTTTGCGAGACAAAGCTGAGGAGAGGTGGGTTCGATTTCCACCTCAACCATCCTGGAAGTGGTTTTCCGTGGTTTCCCACTTCAACTCCCGGGAATTTCAAGCATAGTTCTTAACTTCCCAATCCTCCCTGAATTACAATTATACACACTAAAGCAGCCATCATAATGACACAGGTTATCAGACAAAATTTCACACATACCCAAATACACCGGGCTAAATGATCACGATGTCCAAGTCCTTCACATGAATAAACAACAACTGCTACTACAGAGTATGCCCAATCCATTTCCATTTCCACCGCTTTATCTGCGTAGATTTCTTCCGTCCTTGTCCAAGATCATGGTTAGAAATCGCTACTCTCCTATGTTCAATTTTTTTTGCAAACAGCGGTTGACGAAAGTATAATAATAATGTTATTGGTTTTACATCCCTTTAACTACTAACTGCCTCGTTGCGTAGTGGCTAGCACCCGTGAAGGCCCGGGTTCGATTCCCGGCTCTGCCGAATTTAATTCTGGTCTGAGGGTTGGATCGGGGTACACTCAGCCTTGTGAGACAAAAGTGAAAAGAGGCGGGTTCGATTCCCACCTCAGCAATCCTGGAAGTGGTTTTCCGTGGTTTCGCCACTTCTACTACAGGCGAATGCCTGGATGGTTCCCAACTTAAGGCCACGGAAATCCTCATCTGATGTACAAATACACACACTAATACGGCCATCACAGGTATACAGACAAATTCCATAACACCCAAGTACATGGGTCTACATGACCACGATGTCGCGAAGCCCCTAAATAAATCAACAACAACAAATAACTACTGCGGCTTTCAGAGACGCCTGTGAGCAGGAATTTGGCCCCGAAGGGGATTTGTAACGTGAAACGGCTCCCTCACAATCGTGCACCCTCAACTGTCAACTGACTGCGCCAGGATTCGATCCTCCAACCTTGGAAACAGCAGGCGAGAACGTTACCGCTGCGCCACGTAGCCAGTCTTGGCGACAGTTTGCAGCTTGGAGGTGATAGCTTTTGTTACCTTCCACCGACTTTACTGTATATTCCTTCGGATGGTGCGGAGTTTAGTCCTGATGGATATTGCAGTCTACTCATCTTCCATACCAGATTGAGTCGTGCGCTGATTCCTGGCTAGGCTATTAATCCTGCTCTGTGCCTTTGAGAGTTGGATTGGAGTACACTCAGCCTCGTGAGGACAACCATGAGGAGAAGTAGTTTCGATTCCCACCTCAGCCATGCTAGAAGTAAGGAAAATAGGCTATAATTAATTTTAGGAGTATTATTTACTATAACAGAAGCCTCCGTGGCTTAGGCGGCAGCACGCCAGCCTCTCACCGCTGAGTCCGTGGTTCAAATCCCAGTCACTCCATGTGAGATCTGTGCTGGACAAAACGGAGGCAGACAGGTTTTTCTCCGGGTACTCCGGTCAAAATTTCATTCTAGCAACACTCTCCACAATCATTTAATTTCATCTGTCATTCATTTAATCATTGCCCCAGGAGAGTGCGCCAGGCTTCGGCAGCCGGCACAGTTCATATCCTCGCCGCTAGATGGGGGCTTCATTCATTCCATTCCTGACCCGGTCGGAGACTGGAAGTAGGCTGTGGATTTTCATTTCATTTATTATAAGAAAGTTTTGATTGATATGAAAAAATAGAAAGTTTGTTCCCATTTGTACTTCGTCCAAATGAAGGGGGTGCTTTCTAACATAAGGTCATGGTTGCCTCGTTCCCAAGTTCCTTAGCTCCAAAATAATACAATTACTTGCACTAATACAGGTAGTACAATTGAAAAAGTCATAGACACACACAAGTTGTTTGTTGTTAATTCGTATTGGGAGCTTGGGACATATTGATCACCAGTCCCGTGTACTTGGGTGCGTGTTGAATTTGACTGATAACCTCTGTTTGTGTGGTCCACCCTTCCGCAAGTGATCTCAGGGTCAAGGATACCTTATCGGAGATTCAGATCTGCACATAATGCAAGAAATTCTTCTACTTTAACTTATTCTTTAAATAAATAAATAATAAATAAATAAATAAATAAATGGATAAATGAATACCTGTAAATAAATGAACGAATAAATGAATAAATACATAAATAAATAATTAAATAATTAAAATAAATAAATAAATAAATCATTGAATAAATAAATACATGAATGAGTGAATAAATCAATAAATGAATAAATAAATAAATAAATGAATGAATGAATGGATAAATGAATAGGCCTAAATAAAAAAGAAAGGAAGCTTTTAGTTTTACGTGACCGTTAATCATGCGATCATGAGCCACGGGACCTCCTTTTGACGTGGAATCCGAACCACACGACATGGCATTACACTTCGAAAATCTCACATGCATTGTCCGGGAATCGAACCCGGTCCACCTTGGTGAGAGACCAACAGCAGCTTGACCGCTGCGCCAGGACGCCCCCCCCCCAAATGAATACATAAATACATACATAAATAAATAATTAAGTAATAAAAATATAAATAAATAAAAAATAAATTAAAAAATGAATGAATAAATAAATAAATTAATTAAATAATGCTGTTTTAGAGAGACACCAGGGTTCCGAAATGTTTGCCTAGAAGGGAATCTTAAACATTTTGGCCTCTTGCATTGAAGCACCCTCAAATACCAACCGACTGCGCTAGGAATCGTTCTCGCAGCTTGGGCACAGTAGACGGCATCCTTACCATAGCGCCACACAGCCTGTTACATTAGGAAATGAAACAGTTACAACACGTTCGTACAAAAGAGAACGACACATTACAATAAATATACTGTCACGATATTACCTCTAATGAAATGGTTTCTAGACATCAGGATGGCAGAAAGTAAAAGCTTCCTGTTACAAATGAGTATCGATTGCGTTACTCGACTTATGAAGTTAATTAAAGGAAAGTATTCAAAGCGGTAAAGTTTAGGTTGATAAATAATGCAGCACTAAATATCGAATAACACTAACAGTCTTTCAGGTATTTCATTACCATTTGAGGAATGAACGGAAAGTGTTGATCCGAAAAGCATGATGGTGCAATGGCATGGTTCTTTCTGACGTAAACCGCAGGAGAGATGATAATGAGCATTGAAATTAAAGGAGGTGCTCGAAATAGGGCAAGGTGGTGGAAAGTACGTCTGTGAAATACTAGAAAATACAGTTGCAGCATTTACCTGGGGTTTAAAACAGAAAAGGGTTATCGACATAGAGTTATTTCAAGTTCTGCCAATGGGTGTGAGTGTGTTTGAACCTTCAAAGTGAAACCGGAGATATCCTGGCCCCATAACCTTGCATGTCAACGTACGCAGATGTTCTAAGGGGAGAAACACCTATGCATCTGCACCTAATGAGTTGGGTGATAAAGAAAATTAATATGAAATGAGAACCACTGACTATTGTTGTTGTTTCATTTAGGGCAGTGGTTCTGAACCCGTAGAAGTCTGCGGACCACTCAGCCTGAAATTGAATCTTGTACGGACCACCCCCTCCCCAATAAACCTTATCAGTTGTAACCCTCCTCAATAACACTTATTTTAAAGATATTTCAATTCAAAACCTGATAGTCATCGCCACGAATACATTCGGACAATTTTCGTTCAACGCACATCGTTTTCGTAATCCCCATTTATTGGCCACTTTCTTATACGTACAGGTGGACCCTTTTCTCCCGCGGACCAGTCCCGAGGCACTCGTGGACCACCTTTGGTCCGCGGACTATTGGTTAAGTGCCCGTGATTTAGGGGCTTGTACATCGTGGTCATTTCAGTCCCGTATCCTTGGTGTGTGTAGAATTTGTCTGAGATCCTGTGCTATTTAGGTATCTGTATTAGTGTGTGTATTTGTAATTGAGGCGAGGATTAGGATAGAAGCGGCCGTGGTCTTAAGTTAGGAGCCATCCCGACGTTTACTTGAAGTAGAAGTGGGAAACCATGCTAAACCTCTTGTAGGAAAGCTCAGATAGGAATCAAACCTTCTCTTCTCACTTTTGCTTCACGAGGCTGAGTGTACCCCGTTCCGGCACTCGAACCACAATTACATTTCTTGGCAGATCAAGGAATCGAACCTGGACCTCTGGAGCGACAGTCAAGAATGCTGCTCACTACACCACGAGGTGGTCTAACCACTGACCTACAACTAACATTTATATACTGGAAGAAGAAGAAAAAGACAAAAGATAAATGGTATACTACTATTACTTACTTAGTTGACCACACGAACCGAAGTCAGGTCATTGCCTCACCCTTTAGCCTCTTCCATTGCTTTCTGTCTCCGGCCATATTCTCGTTGGCTCCCAGGGCCTCCAGGTCATTCCTGACTCCATCCTGTCATCTCAACTTTGGTCTACCAAGGGGTCTGTTTCCTTGTGGTTTTCATTCTAGCACTGTTTTCACCATCCCTTCTTCCCATCTCACTACATGTCCCAGCCATTCTATTCTCCTGCTCCTTATTACTGGTATCATATCCGGTTCGTTATACAGTGCGTGAATTTCTGAGTTTTTTCTTCTTCTGAAGTTTCCCTGCTCTAATAATGAAATAAGGGAAATAAAAAAATACAGGGTAAAGACAGGCCTTCGACCCTAAGAGAATGAGGATGGCGGGACTTGGATAGAAACAGAGCCATGAAAGGCAGATGTGAAAGTGAAAAGGGTCCTCCCAGACGTCAATGGAAATGGGGGGAAACGGAAATAGCTCAGAATCCCTCGGTGTCGCCAACTCCCGAACTCGCCAGACATGAGCCCTTGTGTGCGTAGCGTTACCTAATAAAGTGAGCCATACTTGCTGGGGCTTCACATGGCCTGCCTCCTTTAGAACCTCTTACAGTAGGCAGGAGATATCATGAAAAGCAGGAAGAGGTCTGATCCCTCAATAAGTGAGCGTATCAGAAAAGAATAGAGATAAGGTCAATTAAGGCGATACATGAAAGACTCCCTTGGTCTCAGAAATCCTATTACAATCGGGGTTGGAAGAGAACTAAAGGAGGCCAACAGAGAAGATGAATGAGTGGAGCCTGGTACAAGTAAGTGCTTCTGGACTCAGCTGGGTTCCCGTGGTCTCCAACGCACGTCCAACTAATTGTGACCCCCTGGGGGTAAACGTGCGTAGTTATACCGGTTGGTTAAATATTCTACTGCTACTATTCGTACTACTACTGCCAGTAGGCTACTTTCTCTCTCTAATTCCTAACACCAAAATAGGTAACAACATTCTTGATCTCCTCAAACTTGGAAATGTCCGGCCGGTGGTACAGTGACTAACATTCTTGGCTGTCACCCCTCAGGCCTGGGTTCGATTCCCGGCTCTGCCATGAAAATTTAATTCTGGTCTGAGGGCTGGAACGGGGTACACTCAGCTTCGTGAGGTCAAACTGAAAATAGGTGAGGTCGATGCCCTCCTAAGCCATCCTGGAAGATTTTTCCCATGGTTTTTCATTTCTACTCCAGACAAATGCAGGTATGGTTCCAAAGCGTACAAACCACTTAATTTTGTAATGCGGGCATTAAAAGGCAGTAGCTCTACCACAAAAGAATTAGGATATTTGGCCCTGGTGAGGCCAATCTTGGAATACGGCTCAGCGGTTTGGGACCCATATCAGGTAGGGCTCACCAATGAGCTGGAGATGGTACAAAGAAAGGCTGCTAGGTCTGTGCTCAACGATTTTAATCCTGGAAGTAGTGTAACTGGAATGATAGAAAAACTAGGGTGGAAATCTCTGGAAGATGGAAGGACGAAATCCAGACTATACGCTATGTTTAACACTAATGCCCGTTGCTCACGGTAAAATGTTTCTTAAAATTTATTTTACAACTAATTTTATAAAAATTTGACGAAAGCAAGCTGTGTTGTTCACGGTAAAATTATTTTATAAAATCCGTGGATGTATCAGGATCGCCATCTACCGATCAACTTCTGAACCAAGAATCAGCTGTTCAACACACATTGGTTTCAGAGTATGGCTCCAACAAACAAAGCAAACATTGAAAAAATTGCTGCTTTAGCTACAATTAAATGTCGTACAGTGGTAAAAAGGAAGAAAAGAAATGCTAGGAAGTCCTGGACTCGGGAATGGATAAAAAGAAGAGAAGAGTAGAGGAATACTCTCCTTGGTCGAAAATGAGTTGAGGTTAGAAATCAGAATTCATATAGGAATTTTCTAAGAATGGAGGAAAGCAGTTTTAAAAATCTCCTAGATCTCGTTGGTCCCAAAATTATTCGACAGGACACTTAACATGAGGCAAGGCATTTCTCCTGAAATGAGACTGCAAGTGAGTTCGAAACCCGTTTATCTTCGCCTTCACATCAGCCTGGCTTGTGTTCGGTCGAATTTGTGAAACATATTCGGCGATTGAGATTTCTGCCTCCCTTCTTGCATTTCTATTGTGGTATATGGGCGTTTTAACCTCATACAAACACTGATATTTCTGGTACTCGTCCAGTAAAACACTAACAGCTTGGGAGCCCGTATCAGACGACACTAGTTAGTATGAAAGCTTCTACCAGTACTGGTTTACACGCTGGTATAGACGCGTCTAGCACCGTGTGATATGTACCTTCCATGCTAGGTTCTGCCTTCCATAATAGCTTCCATACAACTCACGAAATTGAACAGGTGCCATTTTTCCTGGCAGTTTTCATGGAAGTTTGAGTACAACCAATCGGATTGCTTTTCTCGTTCAGGTAGATATCCTAGGGGCAACATAAGCAAGTAGATTTGTTATGTGGGTAGGCCTACGAATAAATACATCAGAATTAAACTATATTTTCTTTAAACGGCGTCTGTGTGATAAGCGCTAGCTATATCCAGTAAATACAGAACGTGTCATATTATTATTATTATTATTATTATTATTATTATTATTATTATTATTATTATTCTGGGATAAATATTGAACTATTTAAATTCTAATAGTTATCATGAATGGTATCCGTCCATGGTTACAGTATTTAGGGAAAATAAGAATTTTAAATGGGAGAAAACACAAAACAAAGTTGCAAATTGCTGTACGACGTAAGGAGGAAATTATAAAATAATTAAAAGGAAGTAAAAATCTCCGCCCTTGGATAGCCTAGAACCCGGAATCTTCAGGTCAGCAAGCGAGCGCGATACCACTAGCACACTTTTCCAAGTCACTATATATCGTAATTTGTTGCACTTCTTATCAGCGCGTATGGTTAAATATCCAATTATTACAATTATATCTTAAATATTGATTGGAATGAATTCATTCAGTACCACGCATATTTTCAAATGTACTTAAAGCAAGTTTCATGACCGCTTTGCGTTAATAATGCGAATCGACTCTAAATTTTACCCCCAAACGACAACCGTCCTCCATGTTTTATTTTCGAAGAGTTTGTTTACAAGCGAGCTTCACAATCTTCTCACCACGTGGCGCCAGCATCATCTTCATGTCAGCTTCCCTGATTGGATCGTTTCGTAAAATTAATTTTACGGAATAGAACATGTCCTATTTTATGGAGAGTTTTATCAAAGGTTTTATAAAACTTGAATTTGACCGTGAGCAACATAAATTTTATAAAATTAAATTATTGTACAATAAATTTGAAGGAAAATTTTACCGTGAGCAACGAATCTGTGTGAGAAGCGCACAGCGAATAAAGCGCACATACAGGTATTTGCGAAGAAAGCGCACAAGGGCCAATGTGACAGTTTAGGGTAGGGGTTACGTTACCAGGAAATGAATACTTGGAGCTGGTTGGAGGTGAGTCATCACGCAATACAATAGCTCAGGTTCATTCCTCCCGAGCAGCCGCCCCACCTCACCGACCCCTTCTTTGTCATTCCTGTTCTGATGGTCCTTCAAGTCACTTCGTAAGCAGCAATAATCTGTTTTAGTGTTTTAAACTTACTTGTGTTAAAGTTATTTTACTAGTATACCTAGTGTTTTGAACGTTTTCTTTCTTTTTAGTATTTATACATGGTTTAGTTATATTATGGAAGTCTTAACTACTAACAAGGGTAAGCCTGCAGCACATTATAACGGATACGCATATAGGGAGTTTAGGAAGAATATAGATGGGTTAATAGTTTGGCGATGTCAGAAGGAAAGGTCAAGTAGGTGCCGTGGAATGTTAAAAAGTAAAAATGGCGAAGTTTTAGAAGTTACTGATCACTCATGTGCAGCACCGGACACAGCCAGATTGGAAGTTATGAAGAGCATCAACGTTGCAAAGAAGAGAGCCCGTGAAGAAGACACGTCCATTTCAAAGATCTACAGAGAAGAACTGGGAGAACTCCACAACAAGGGCTACAATTTTGTAACAGAAATGCCGCAACAACTCACCACAAAAAGAAGTATGTACATACAGAGAAACAGTGCGCGTGGAACCCAAAAGGAGCCTAAGACTAGAGAAGAAGTAATTTTAGACGAAGAATTGCTTCAGATGAACGACGGATCAAAATTTATGTTAGTGGACGAAGGCTCAGAGGAACGGATGATCATTTTTTGTTCAGAAAAAGGAAAAGAGTGCTTGAGGAACCTACAAGGCTTTTTCATGGATGGAACGTTTAAAAGTTGTAGTAAACAGTTCGGTCAAATTTACACCATCCATGCTGATTATGGAAGCTCCGACACAGAAACTAACGTTTATCCAGTTGTGTTTGGCCTACTTCCAAACAAGAAGAAAACTACATACGTTCGTTTTTTTCGTCATGTACTGCAAGCAGTCCCAGAATGGAATCCAAGACACATCCACGTTGATTTCGAGGCGAGTGCAATAGCTGCAATTAGAGAAGTTCTGCCATCAGTTGAAATCCATGGGTGCTACTTTCATTTGAAAAAATGTCTGTGGAGAAAAATACAAGAAATTGGACTGACATGTGAATATAGAGAAAATGAAGAAATCCGACTGTCCACTCAAATGTGTGCTGCATTAGCCTTCTTGAAAACTGAAGATGTCCAAGATGACTGGGTCGAAATTCACTCACAGGCTCTTGAAAACCCGAAATTAACTCGCTTCTTCGACTACTTCGTCGAACAGTGGCTGCATAATGACGAAATTCCTATTGAATTGTGGAATTGCTATGCTAGGCGAAACAGGACTACGAACGCGGTGGAAGGTTGGCACAACAAAATCAACAATCTTCTTGGACGACCCAACCCCAAAATCAGAGATGTCATACTTTGTTTCAAGAGTGAAGCGGAGGAATCTTCTTGTATGTACATGAGGATAGAACTGAATTTAGCTGGGAAAAAGAGGAAGAAAACTTACATCGAGTTGGATAAGAAACTGGAAAGAACTGTGAAGAAGTATGAAGAAAATGGTGACATCACAGCGTGTTTAAAGACAGTTTCATATCTACAAAAACTTGGCTAGACCTTCTTTCTAGAAGAAAAGCAAGACCCGAAAAGAATGTAAATAGTAAACAGTTAATATTGACGAAGCTACATTCATGCTGATTTAAAGCAAGCCTAAGTATACTTTAAAACTGTAAATATATTTAAAAAGTTAACATTGACGAAGCTATACTCAAGCTGATTTTAAACACGCCTAAATGATTAAAAATATTTAGTAATTAATCATTTAGCCAGTCCACAGCCTGGATAAAGTGTGATGGGAATCAGAAACTAATTAATTCAACTTTTATTTTCTGTGTAACACTCCTTATTTCTAAGAAGATAGGGGCGGGATTCCTTCTGTAACTCCAAAAGGGTTGACTGTGCGCTTTCTTCGCAGTGCGCTTTTCTCGCAGTGCGCTTTTTTCGCGACACCTGAGCAACGGGCATTACACTAATCGGCCAGCATGGGGGGAACTAAGCAAACGTCGGGGAAATCCCACCTACCTGAGCAGGGCAGATCATCCACATAAAGTCAAGGTCCGACCACAGCGTACAAATTATGGGAAATATTCTTTCATTAAACGTGTTATTGATAATTGGAATTCATTACCTGCCTCAGGGAAGATTGACATTTTGTGTAAATACTACGATGTAATTACTATAGTTTCTAAATTGCGAATTGTGAATATAGTGTTTGATGTTATTGTTGGTGATTTTCTGTATTTCTGTATTTGTTCAATTTGCCACCAAGGAATTACCCCCATTTGCAAATATTATTTAATAATAATAATAACCGATAGTTGTGGCTAAGCTGGCTAAAACGCAGCATTAGGTCATGGGGCCAGGCTCTCTGCTGACTCGGTAGACGCGTGGATTCGAGCCCCACCGTCGGCTGTCCTTGAAATGGTTTTCCGTGGTTTCCCCATTTTCAACACCAGGCAAATGCTGGGACGGTACCTTCTGACAGGCCACGGCCGCTTCCTTCCACATCCTTGTCCAGTTTCATTCACCATCGTTCATTTCATCTCTCATTAACTCCTCTCATGAGGTTGGCGTCAGGAAGGGCATCCAGCCGTAAAAACCATCGCCAAAAAACTTCCATCGCATTTCATCCCCGACCCCGTTGGAAAACGGGAATAATAAGGGATAGACATACATTTAATAATAATAATAATAATAATAATAATAATAATAATAATCAAAATCAGGACGGGTGTGAGGCAGGGTGATGGATTGTCACCTTTACTCTTCAACTGTGTACTGGAGAAAGTAATTCGTGAATGGCGCAAGGAGATGGGTAAGGAAGTGTTAGAAAATGGCGTCAGAATTGGCTGCAAGAGCTTGGACCTGACAATTGACTGCCTAGCTTTCGCAGATGATCTAGCAATCTTTTCTGACTCCCTAGACACAGCCGCAAAACAAGTCAACCAACTCAGAATACAAGCGGCAAAGGCAGGCTTACAGATTTCTTTTGAAAAGACCGAGTTTATAACTAATATCAAACCTGCAGTCGAGGAATTACATGTTGAACATGGAAACGTCCGTCAGGCAAAAAAGTTTAAGTACCTAGGGGAGTGGATCGAGCCCAATATATCGGAGAAGGAAGCCTTCACATCAAGAATGAACAAGATGGAAGTGGCCTACCAGCTAACGAAAGGAGTGTACAACAAGCGAACATTGTCCCGCAAGACACTATCGTACAGTTATCCGACCTGAGGCGCTGTACGCAGCAGAATGCCTGGCAATGACTAGGAAGGGTCTGTTTGAGAAATTGGAAGCCAAGGAAAGAAAGATCCTCAGGAAGATCTTAGGGCGGTTGAGAGACAATGGTGAATGCAGGAGACGGCATGACAATGAGTTGTACCATCATGTAGAAAGGATATCACAAGTAATTCGGAAGATAAGAATATCTTTCTATGGCCACTTAACTCGTATGAAATCCGAGAGAATCGCCAATCGGATATTTACCTATTTTCTTAACAAGAAAACCAAGGGCCCCTGGTTTTGTGAGATAGACAAGGATTTGCACGCAGACATTATGGAACGTGATCTTTTGAAGGAAAAGCTTGGAGCACACCACCAATTCCAAGAAAAACCAAAATTAAAAACCGGCAAGAAGTGGTCTGATGAAGGAAGGGAGTTTCACAGGCAACGAATGCGTGAACACTGGGCTAAGATTAAGGCCCAAAGACGGAAGCAGTTGAAATGATGTGGTCCGTAACTGGCCTAAACGAAGAAATAATAATAATAACTAAAGGCCACGGCCGCCTCCTTCCCAATCATCAGCTGAATTATAAATACACACACTACAACAGACTCCAAAATAACACAAGTTATCAGAAGAATTCTATACACACACCTAAGTAAACGTAGCTAAATAACCCATCAACAACAAATTTGACTTGGAAATGTACCACTTCAATGACAAGTGGAGTGTTAGACGATACGCCTGAGTGAAAGACAAGACATGTGTTCATGATCTGATTCCGCTAGATAAAGATCTTCCGCAAAGCGTGAAGCTAAAAGAACTGTTACCAATGGTTCTGAAAACGAAGAACGGCATTCTACAACCAGATGAAGGAATGCTGGAAATCCTGGAAGGCTGACACGAGTCGAACAGCTGACTGACCCATGCGGATCTATTTCCCTTAGACTGAGGGTTGTTGGTTGGTTCCTTAGTTTAGGGGCTGCGACAACGCGGTCATGTAGCCCCGTGTACTTTGGGTGAGTGTAGAAACTGTCTGATAACCGGTGTTAATTGTGATGACTGTAATTAGTGTGTGTATCTGTTTTTTAATTCAAGTAGGGACTGCAACTTTGAATTTTCAAATAGTTCCTACTTTTGCCGCCAAACGCCACCGTCAAAGACTACTAGGCCTAGTTCAGAACTAGCTACTAGACGCCACCGCAGTCGGCTCTTGGCAACGAACGTAGCAACCTAAGAGCGTTGTTTACATTCTTAACCTATCCAATTTAGTTTCACACAGGTGTAATTAGTGGAAAGATCTTTAACATGCCATAAATCTATGACATGGGACCGCCGGCTTTACTTCCCCTCCGAAGGAAGGCATACTGAGGGATTTTTTAACGCTCTTAAAAAATCCGACGGCTTCGGCCGGGTTTGAACCCGTAGACTGAGGGGTTCATGATCGCGATACAAGATCAAGTAGTGGCAACAAAGAACTACCTAAAATACATCATTAAGGCAGACATGCCAGATGACAAATGTAGGAGATGCCATCGCGAATCGGAGACCATCCAGCATATCACAGGGGGCTGTACAACAATTTCATCAACGTACTACTTAAGTAATAATGTTTTGCCTTACTATAAATATATTCCTGATACTATTCTGGAGAACAATATACACAAGCTACTCTGGGACAGGTCAGTAATCACAGATAGACCTGTATCAGCAAACAGGCCAGACATTATTCTTATTGATAAAATGCAGAAGAGAACTCTTCTAATAGACATCGCAGTCCCTAACTCGCATACTATCCAACACATTTATGCTGAGAAAGTGACGAAATACATGCCTCTGGCTGAAGAGATCCGAAAGATGTGGTGACAGGAATTTGTCACTGTATTGCCTATCATAATCTCTTCCACAGGGATCATACCGAAGTCGCTGAAGGCCAACCTCGATAAACTGGGGCTCCACCAATATCTGCATACCAGTATGATCTACTCCATAGTTCGTTCTTTCCGCAACCTACCGATATAGAAAACTCCACTCCATCTTGCAACAATTGCTGATGAAATGGTAAATTGTACCTAATGACATGGTGAACGTATGAATAATAATAATAATAATAATAATAATGATGCACATTTTTCGCCGATTTTCTTCTTAGTCAGTTTATCCTCCAGGAGGCTTTTCCCACGGACTCAGCGAGGGATCCCAGCTTTACCGCCTCTACGGGCAGTGTCCTGGAGCTTGAAATCGGACCCGGGGATACAACTGGGGAGGCGGGACTAGAGTCTCGCTCAGGCGGCATCACCTGTAAAGCGAACAGGGAGCCTCATGAGGAATGGGAAGAATGGGAGGGATAGACAAGGAAGAGGGGAGGAGACGGTCGTGGCCTGACGGTAGGTCCATCCCGGCATTTGCTCGAAGATGAAGTGGGAAACCACCGAAAACCACCCCGAGGATGGCTGAGTTGGGAATCAAACCCCCTCTACTCATTTGGACCACTCGAGGCTGAGTAGACCCCGTTCCAGTCCTCATACCATTTTTCAAATTTCGTGGCAGAGCCGGGAATCGAACCTCAGACCTCCGGGGTGGCAGTTAAGCACACTGACCGCTACACCACGGAGGTGACAAATAATGTCCATAATGAATAATAATTTATTATATTAATGCAGCCAATGGTCATTTATTTTATTTTCATAACGGGTCAGGGAAGGATTTTGGAATGAAATCGGCCGTGGACATATAGAAAGGAACCATCCCGGCTCGGGAATGATGACCAAGATGCCCCGAACCCTCCGATTTAAGTAAGTACAAAAACAATAAAATATAACAGACAGTCGACTCCCTGCTCAAATGGTGTGTGTCTCTTTGCCAATGGTGACGTAGACGAGTCCCTTCTCGCCCAGTTTCAAGAGAGACACTGTGCCACTGACCAAATCGGATATGCCTGTATTCCACACTGCTTGCTCTCAGCGATTCGCATCACGTCGCCAGAGTCTTCAATCATTTCTTACTCAAAGGCCACATTTGAACGGGAGAACGATTCGCACGTTTCCCTTCAGCATTCATAGGCTATATAAACTTAACATTTCCTTGCATACAAACTAGTTCGTAGGATGGCTGTCTTATATTAACCCTTGTATAATAACCATATTTCAACATACATTATTACTAACCCTTTCGTAAACCTGACTATTCCGAATACAGAACCATTATTTTTATTTCCCGCATACTCAGCATATCAGCGTAGACAGAAACAAGATGTTCAGTAAGGAACATATACCCTACTTTCTCCTAAATGTATGGGTATTGTTATAACTCTTTGTCATTTTCAAGGAGTATAATTGGATGTTGGTTGTAGTAGCTTGTTGAAATACAATATGCTATACGGGTATTAAACATGAATATGAGGTGCTCTTTGCTAGTGCTACCGCTGTACAAAATTTCATTCAATTCGGGTTCACCGTGTTTGAATTGATATGGTGAATGGATTTGCCAACATACATCGCCGCTATCTGCAAACTATTGGGCTGATGACCTTGTAGTTCAGTCAAAAGATGCTTCCCTCAAAAAGGTATGTTGTTGCAAAATTTGGTAGAGATCAAATGATTAGGTTGGTCGTAATTTGATTTAATCTTTTAACATTTGGGTGGCCGCCATTCTGTTTCCGTCAAGATGGCTTCGATATAAACTATGACACCGAGGTTCCCTTTGCTAGTGCTACCTCTGTACCAAATTTCGTTCAATTCGGGGACAGAATTTCAGAGTACACACACTCACACACAGACACACACACGTACACACACACACACACACACACACACACACAGACAGACACACAATTTTTGGCCCTGTGTAGCTCTCATAAGCCTACTTTCATTTTTTGCAAACATCGAAAGTAGGCTAAAAATAAGTAAACAGGAGGGGTTCACAGCTTCACCCTTGCACCTCCCTTTGGACCTTTGGATCAAGAATTACAATACAGTATGTACTTTTTTGTTATTGATTTTTAGGGGATTTGCGACATCGTAGTCATATAGCCCCGTATACTTGGGTGTGTGTAGAATCTGTCTGATAACCTGTTTCATTGTGATGTCTGTACTAGTGTGTGTATTTACAATTGAGGTAGAATTAGGGTAGGAAGCTGCCGTGGCCTCAATTTAGGTACCATGGGATTTGCCTGGAGTTAAATTGGGAAACCACGCAAAACCACTTCCAGGATGACCGATGTAAGAATCGAACCCGTATCTTCTAAGTTTTTGCCTCACGAGGATGAGTGTACCCAGTTCTAGCCCTCACACCAGAATTAAAATTTACTTGGCAGAGCAGGGAATGGTACCAAACCTCTCTGAGCGTCAGCCAAGAACGCTAGCCGCTGCACCACGAGATGGTTCATCTGTTTAATATTTATGTTCGACCCTTACTATTATATGTCAGAAAACTGTATCATAATGATGGTCATTATAACACTATTTTTCATTATGAAACAGTTTCTCCCGCCAATCAGAGCTTAAGAAACAGTTGTTTGACCAATCAGGCGAGGATAGCAACGCATCTGCGCTTAGTTCCAAGGCGTTCTAATTTAAAATTCACTGCCTGGCCTAGTGTCATAGTGGGGCAATCGAGGAGGCCATGGTCAAATACAAGGTATTCTGTGCGTCCCATGCGCTCTGTTCAGTACATAAAACTGGCAAAATCTCGACAGATATTTATGAATATTTATGTTCGAACATAAAATAGTTATAATAATTATCGTCGAATATAAACAGTCGTATGCAACTCGCCTATAATGGTAATTAAGACACTCGTATGGAAATTATAAAACTCGCATACGCTCGTTTTATAAACATTCTCGTGTCTTAATTATTGCCATTGTAGGCTCGTTGCATAATTTACTATTATTTAATTTGCGCCCACCTGAAAAGTACATTTTGCCACAACACTTTTCACAGCCCTCCTATGTGACTAGTCCCTAGAAATAAATATTCTTTTTCGCTTTAGCATCCATATTTTTATAGCGCCATGTTAATATCCCGCTTGGTTACACACATATTTTTATTTGTAAAGAAGATACTCACTGTTTCATCTATGCATCATTTGCTGTCAAACATTCTGAAACACAGGCTGATTTATTGGCAAGCGTGTTTCTATGAAGCCAACTTCCGTGTTGTTACATGTTATGTTACGCATTTATTTAGTTGTATTATTGGCAGATGGGATTATATATTCCCTGTATGCACAGAAACATGAGCGATGACGTAGTGGACCGCTTGATTAAACACAACAGCCTACTGTAATAACTAATGATATACCTGTATGCGTAGGACAAAAGTTGCATCCAAAGAGTCGAGTTTGTGCACTCGTCGTTGACTGGTTAATAAAAAATAAACCATCTGGGACCGATAACCAAACCAAGATGTCCCAGCTCAATGATGAAACAACATCAAGATTTCTGTTTCTTCGGAGGTAACAATAATAATAATAATAATAATAATAGTATTAATAATAAAAATTAATAATAATAGTTCCTACAAGGAACTACCTCAAGTTTATTGTAAAAGATCCCGCTGTACCAGATGATAAGTGCCGCTACGGCTGTCAACAGTCAGAAACAATACAGCATATTACATCTGCATGTAGATATTTCCTGGCGACGGAGTACAAACATAGGCATGATGCAGTTGCTAAAATCTTGCATCAGGAGTTGGCTGATAAGTTTCAGCTTCTAAAAGGAAAAAAAAGATCCGTACCACTAATATCAACCAGAGCGTGTTCTTGAAAACAAGGAATACCAGTTGTATTGGGACCAAACTATTTTGAATGATCAATCGGTATCACACAACATGCCTATCTGGTGGTTGTCAACAAAAATATCAAGCAAACTACCTTGATTGATGATGCTATTCCTAACAAGAAGAATCTCCAGCCAAAACAAATAGAAAAGATCAGCAAATACAGTGAGTTGGTCGACCCTATCAATAGATAATGGCATGTAGAGCGGGTAAAGACCATACCTATCACTGTCTCAAGTACGGGCGTGATCCCAAGTACCTTGCTCCCAGGCCTTAAAGAACTGGATCTGGATACGCAACTGTACAAACTAATTCAGAAGGCAGTTGTTCTATCAACAACCCGAATCGTCCGGAAGTTCATGGGTAGCGAGCGACATTCCAGCGTAGAATTTGCTGTTTCAGTAACTGTACTTTGTTCCCTGAAGCCCGTATAGTTATATTGTAATGTACCAGCAATGTGTTATATGTACTGTATAAAATAATAATAATAATAATAATAATAATAATTTTAGTAACAATAATAATAATAACAACTCCGTAATCAAGCCAAAAACACTATATGCTTCTGAAACGCTAATTATTGGGGGCAGATCATTAATTAAAGATGTGGAAAAGCAAGAAAGGAAAATCCTAAGAAACGTTGTTGGACTAGTCTGTACAGGGGGGATCTGGGTGAAAAGAAAATCCCAAGACTTATACCAGCACTCGGAGAAAATCTCAGGAAAAGACGATTGAAATTATATGGGCAATTCCTCAGGATGGGCAATCAGAGACTGACCAAAAGTATTCTTAACCTTGCCTGTCAAAGAAAGTTAAAAACATCTGGCTGCTTATTGTTGGAAAATATCTTGAGGAAATAGGCATCACAGATGACATTGTACTAGACAGAGCTAAGTTCTGAGAATTAGTCGATAATCACCGCTTTGCAAACCATCCAAGCACTATCTCCAAAAAAACCTGGTCAGAAGACCGCTAGAGAAGCCACAGCGAGAAGATGAAGAGATTTTGGGAGATGAGAAAGGCAATGCCATCAGCTAAATAAGTTCAATCGAGCTCCTTACTGTAGTCGGGCATGACGATGAAAGAAAGAAGAAGAAGAATATTATAAACAAATAAGATGCCTGTACATGAACTACAAGCTGCAGAAGCTAGAGGTCTTCGAAAGAAGAATCATCAGAAAAATTATGGGAGGTGTTCACACTGAAAGCGGATGTAAACCAGCACCACCACCACCACCTAGTATAGATGAACCAACAACACGTAACTAAGAGCTTGCGTTTCATAACAACGTATAGATGACACTACTGACCTAGTATGCATGGATGAACAAACAACATGTAACTAAGAGCCTGCGTTCTTATAACAACGTATAGATGACACTACTGACCTAGTATGCATGGATGAACAAACAGCACGTAACTAGGAGCTTGCGTTCTTATAACAACGTATAGATGATGATACTGACCCAGGATGCATGGATGAACAAACAACACGTAAGTAAGAGCCTGCGTTCTTATAACAACGTATAGATGATGATACTGACCTAGTATGCATGGATGAACGAACAACACGTAACTAGGAGCTTGCGTTCTTATAACAACGTATAGATGACACTACTGACCTAGTATGCATGGATGAACGAACAATACGTAACTAGGAGCATGCGTTCTTATAACAACGTATAGATGATGATACTGACCCAGTATGCGAGGATGTACAAACAATACGTAACTAAGAGCCTGCGTTCTTATAACAACGTATAGATGACACTACTGACCTAGTATGCATGGATGAACAAACAACACGTAACTACGAGCCTGCGTTCTTATAACAACGTATAGATGATGATACTGACCCAGGATGCATGGATGAACAAACAACACGTAACTACGAGCCTGCGTTCTTATAACAACGTATAGATGATGATACTGACCCAGGATGCATGGATGAACAAACAACACGTAACTACGAGCCTGCGTTCTTATAACAACGTATAGATGATGATACTGACCTAGTATGCATGGATGAACGAACAACATGTAACTAGGAGCTTGCGTTCTTATAACAACGTATAGATGACACTACTGACCTAGTATGCATGGATGAACGAACAACACGTAACTAGGAGCATGCGTTCTTATACCAACGTATAGATGATGATACTGACCCAGTATGCGAGGATGTACAAACAATACGTAACTAAGAGCCTGCGTTCTTATAACAACGTATAGATGACACTACTGACCTAGTATGCATGGATGAACAAACAACACGTAACTACGAGCCTGCGTTCTTATAACAACGTATAGATGATGATACTGACCCAGGATGCATGGATGAACAAACAACACGTAACTACGAGCCTGCGTTCTTATAACAACGTATAGATGATGATACTGACCCAGGATGCATGGATGAACAAACAACACGTAACTACGAGCCTGCGTTCTTATAACAACGTATGGGTGATGATACTGACCCAGGATGCATGGATGAACAAACAACACGTAACTACGAGCCTGCGTTCTTATAACAACGTATAGATGATGATTCTGACCCAGTATGCATGGATGAACAAACAACACGTAACTAGGAGCATGCGTTCTTATAACAACGTATGGGTGATGATACTGACCCAGGATGCATGAATGAACAAACAACTCGTAACTACGAGCCTGCGTTCTTATGACAACGTATAGATGATGATACTGACCCAGTATGCATGGATGAACAAACAACACGTAACTAGGAGCATGCGTTCTTATAACAACGTATAGATGATGATACTGACCCAGTATGCATGGATGAACAAACAGCACGTAACTACGAGCCTGCGTTCTTATAACAACGTATAGATGACACTACTGACCTAGTATGCAAGAATGAACAAACAACACGTAACTAAGAGCCTGCGTTCTTATAACAACGTATAGATGATGCTACTGACCTAGTATGCAAGGATGAACAAACAACACGTAACTAAGAGCCTGCGTTCTTATAACAACGTATACAGTAGATGATGATTGATGATACTGACCCAGTATGCATGTATGGACAAAAAACATGTAACTAGAAGCCTGCGTTCTAATAACAACGTATTGGTGATGCTACTGACCTCGTATACATTCAGTTGACGATCATTGGTTGCCATGGTTACCATGGGGGTCGGGACATTGCTGATGCCAATTCCAGATAGATCCCGAGCCCATAGCATATCCATGATAGTTAGTTAGTTAGTGTTGTATCAAGGGCGGAACAGCGAGGTTATCTGCCTCTTATATATCCATGTTAATAAACAAGTAATTCCATGTAGAACTATACAGCCTATTTTCATATATCCTATTTATTTTAGTTGCGTCTATCAACATACAAAATTTCAGTTTGATTGCTATCATAGATTAGTAGATATTGAGAAGCAACTAAATATTTCGGTTGGTCGCCATGTTGGATTTTTATGTACGTAGGACATAGAGTTATGTACTATTAGATGAACATTATTGTGTAGGTGTAGTATTCAAACTTCAATCGCATGATTAGGACACAATATATGAAAATCAGATTTTAAACTTTTGTACAGCTGCCATCTTGTGGTTATGAAAGCAATTGAAATACATAAGATGCCAGTGGATTAAAATTTGCACGAGCATTTACCGTACCAAGTTTCACTGCGCTCAGATGATTAAATCGTGAGAAACGTCCATTTCAATTTTTATATTTCGCGTCGCTGCCATGTTGGATTGGTGAGACGTAATAAAATTTGAAGGGCAGCGCAGGGGTCGGCCAAAATAGTACTATGACCTTACCGAATTTGATTGAAATCGCTTCAGCCGTTTAGAAGTTATTAGGTGGGAGGGTACACACACATACACACACGCGGACGAAAGGTGATCTCAAAAGCCTATTTTTAGCCTATTTTCAATTTTGAAAGGTGATCTCAAAATCCTATTTTAGCCTATTTTCAATTTTGAAAAAAAAATAGGCTTATGAGATCACCTTTTGTCCGTGTGTGTGTGCGTGTGTGTGTGTGTGATTCATGTGTGTGTCCCCCCCCCCCTAATAAAATATAAACGGCTGGAGCGATTTCAATGAAACTCGGTAAGATCATAGCACTATTCCGGGCGACCCCGACCGTGCCCTTCAAATTTTGTTACGACTCACCAATCCAACATGGCGGCTGTGCGAAATATTTCACCAGCATTCAATATCTCCGAAACTATTAGCGACATTACCCTGACATTTTGTGTGGTGATAAAGGGAACTACTATAAGTTCACTTATGTGACCTTTGAAAACCTGGTAACTACAAAACCAACATGGCGGCCAAGCGAAGTTGCGACTTTTAAATAGACGTTTCTCGTGATTTAACCAACCAAACGCAATGAAACATGGTACAGTATATGTTTATATAAATTGTAATGCACCGACATCTAACTTCGTTCAATTGTTTACATAACCACAAGATGGCGGATGTGCGAAATATTTCACCGGCATTCTATATCTCTGAAACTATTACCGGTATCTCCCTGAAATTTTGTACGGAGATAAAAGGTACCGTACTACTGGAAGTCCATCTATAAGACTTTCAAAAACCGGTTAACTACAAAACAAACATGGCGGCCAAGCGAATTTGAAAATTTTAAATAGTCCTTTCTCGCGATTTAATGTTCCAAACGCAATGAAATCTGGTACAGGAAATATTTATACACATTGGAATGCACTGGTATCTAATTTAGTTCAATTGTTTACATAATCTCAAGATGGCGGCTGTGCGAATTTTAAAATTAAGTGTTTATTTATTGTGATGTAGTCATGCGATCGAAGTGAAACTTTGATTAATGAACCTGCGCAATAATTTTCCTTTAATAGTACATGACTCTATGGCCTATACATTTAACAATCCAACATGGCGACCATCCGAAATATTTAGACGGCTCAGAATATCTACGAGTCTATTATAGCAATCATACTGAATGTTTTAATGTTCATAGGGGCTATGAACTTAAGTTCACCTATAAGACTTAAATAACCTGGTGATCACAAATCCAACATGGTGGCGACGCGAAGTATAAATATTCACATGGACGTTTCTCGCAATTTAACCATCCGAGTGCAGTGAAACTAGGTACAGTAAATCCTTATACGAATGGTAATCCACTGGCATCTAATTTATTTCAATTGTTTCCATAACCTCAAGGTGGCAGCTGTGCGAAATTTTTAAATCTCCTTGTTACTTATTGTGTCCTAATTATGCGATTGAAGTTTGAATACTACACGTACACAATAATCTGCATGTAACAGTACATAACTCTAGGACCTACATATGTAAAATCCAACTTGGCGACCATCCGAAATATTTAGTCGGTTCTCAATATCTACGAATCAATTACAGCAATCAAACTGAAATTGTGTATGTTGATAGTGGCAATTAACATAAGTAGGATATATGAAAATAGGCTGTATAGTTCTTCACGGAACTACTTGTTTAATAAAATGAAAATACTGTAGGCTAAAAATAAGGATGGTTTTGATATTGAATTTATGGATCCCTTTGAAGGAACATCCTTGACACGCAGCTGGTCGAGGGCATATGGGCTCTATTCTTGACGATGGCGAAACGGATCTCAATGTTGGAGAAAACTAGCTTCTTGGAAGCCAGTGAACGACTTTATATGAGTAAAGATCAAAGCCGTTCTTGTTTTCGTTGCGATACGATACCTGTATGGCAGTCCAAGGCACGATGTTTCAATTAGCCTCACTCCGTTACTTGACAGTGTTTGTTCTGTATAGCAAACAGGTCTGTACACTCCCTTCCAATGGCCGTACATACATAATTCATCGACAGTAATGCGCCACTGACCTGAAATACTTGTAGGCCCATGGCAGTGATCCGCAGGCTCTTGATCAAGCTTCTTGGCGTACGTACAATAGCTGCATGAATTGCTGAAATCGTGCTCAAAAGTCTAAATCTTTGTCATTGTAGACAAACATTGCGACAGATAGGTTCATGACCTGAATGATTCCGAAACTGATATTAAAATGTACCCAATATGGCGTCCACAATTTTAAAAATTACGACATTTGAACGAAAAAAATATATTTTGTGTTTCACGAGTTGTACGATGTTTCCCAACGTATGTTGTTGTTTGAGTCTACAGACTTTTGACTGGTTTAATGCAGTTCTCCATGTCTCCCTGTCCTGAGCTATAATTGTTTCATCTAATACCTACCACACCTTACATCTGAAGCAATCTGGGCAAATTCTAACCTTGGTCTACCCCCATAGTGCTGGTCTTAAATCCTTCCTTTCATAACTAAGATTCCTATTCCTCGGTGTCTTAGTAAGTGTCCTACCAACCTATATCTTCTCTTCACTAGCAGTCACCAGAAACATCTCTCCACTCCCACTCCTCTTCATTTGTTACTCTAACTACCCATCTAATCTTCATCATTCTCCTGTAACACCACGTTTCCAACGCTTCTATTCTCCTCTTTTCTGCTGCACCAACAGTCCAAGTTTCACTTCCATAGAGCGCCACGCCACAGACAAAGGCTTTGAAAAAAGACTTCCTAATACCCAACTCTATATTCGATTTCAACAGATTCCTTTTCTGTATAAATGATTTCCTGGCCTGAGCCAACCTACTTTTTACATCCTCTTTGCTTCGTCCATCACTGGTTATTTTGCTTCCTAAGTAGCAGAAGACTCTTCCTTCCTTTAGCCTTTCACCTGCCAACTTGACATCCATAGGGGATTGTGATTTCTTTCGACTGCATTCCTTTTTTTTTACATTTATTGATTTTCATCATAAATTCTGTCAACAAAGCGAAGTCCATATGATTTAAAAATTCAGTCAAATCCTTTGATGAATCGGCAAAGATGACAATGTCATCAGCAAATATCTGAGTTGAGATTGGTTCTCCTCCTACTTTAATATTTTCTCTAATTTCATCATTGCTTGTTCAACGCATAGATTGATAATTATAAGTGATAAGTTGCAGTCTTGCCTTACACCTTTCTGAATACCAGCTTCTCTCTCATATCACTCGGCTCGAATAACTGCCGTCTGGTTTCTTCATAAATTGTAGAGCACCCTCATATCACTGTACTTAATTCGAATCCTTTTCAAAATGTCAAACAACTTACTCCAATCAACTTATCAAAGGTCTTTGCTAAGTCTACAAATGCCATGCACGTTTTCTTATTTTCTTTTTACTACCCTCTAAGATCAGCCTAAGACTTAGTACAGCTTCCCTTGTTCCTACGTTTCACCTGAAACCAAATTGGTCTTCACTCAACTCGGCTTAAATCTGTCTTGAAAATTATTCTAGTCAGGATCTTTAAAGCATGAGTGATCAAGCTCAATGTACGGTAATCTTCGCATATGTCATAAAATCCCTCAGTATGCCTTCCTTCGGACGTGAAGTAAAGCCGGCGGTCCCATGTCACAGATTTATGGCATGAAAAAGGACCTTCCACTTACTACACTTGTGGAAGCTAAAATTTGTAGGCTAGTTTGATAACGCTATATTAGTTTCAACGTTCGCCGCTAGGTACTGACTGCGATGGCATTTAGTAGCCACGTCCGTAGATAGGTGTCGTGGACGGTAGCATTTGGTAGCAAAAGTAGGAACTACTTGAAAAAATTAATCGTCTGCAATCATTCTAACTGAATCACAGATAACACACACTAACACAGACATCACAAGTTACACCGGTTATCAGACAAATTCTACACACACCCAAAGTACACGGGGCTACATGACCTTGTTGTCGCAGCCCCTAAACTAAGGAACCAGCCCCTGCTTATTATTTGGGATTATATTGTGTTGACCGACTGAAAAGCTATAATGTCAATTATCAATCAGACAACAGTGAAAAATGGCTTCAAAGCTATCTATACCGGGCGATTAAGCAGCCCCTTCCAATAACGTTTGCTGCAACCCAACTAACACGTGTTGGCAGGAAGGTCGATAATTCTCTGATTACATCCCGTGTGGTACTAATGCACCGAAAGCATATCCTGAAAACAATACTGAACCCTCTTAATTTTCCCCTCGATGTGACTGTAGAGTAATACGAGGGAAAAATAATAGCGTTTTGAACTCATACATTATATAAAACTAACCCGGCTTTGCCCGGGAACAGTTATGAATGCATTACGTGAAAATCACTTTTTTCGATGTCAATAAATTACGACCTATATCCGTTTTACGTCTCGGCATGATGGGACTATTAATTATATTATCATGGAGATGCATGTGCAACTAATTCTTTCTATTATTTGAATTGCTTTCCATGATGGCACCGTATTGACTTACTAAATAGTTTTAAAACAACAAATAAACATCCGCCTTAGTCAATACATAAACGAAAGGAAATATAATTAAATATGCTCCTGAAACATGTACCTGGAAAGTCTAATAGCCATTTGTTTTTTTGAGTGATACGTTATTTTATATTTATGCTTTAAAATATATTGCCTGCTGAAGGGGATACGAGCTATTAATCCTTGAAACATGTACCAGGAGCATATTTAATTATATTTCCTTTCGTTTATGTATTGACTAAGGCGGATGTTTATTTGTTGTTTTAAAACAACTAATTCTTGTCAGACGTAATTTAAGAATGGCGAGGTGCATGAAACATAAATCCCCCTTCCGTCCAATCTTAGCTTGAGTGTGTATTTTGCGGAACGAAAAGTTCACAGGCGAAATGAAGAAACGCCGAGTTGCACTTTCAGGGAAACGCCGAGTTGCACTTTCAGGGAAACTCCAAACACAACCACTCTTCTCTGAAGTCTTAACTCAACACGACTCGACATTTTGGCCCTAGCTAGCTCGTAAACTGTCGTCTCATTAATTGAATTGAGATTATTGGAAGAAATGAAAACGTAAAAAGACTTATAGTGGGCGATGTATTGAAGATAGAGATATGGTCTCGCGGATGATTTGTAGAACAATTCTTACACTCATAGTATATTGATATTTTTAACGGTATGCCCAGCGTAAGATTAGAAAGCGGCAGGTTTTCTTTTCGACTTTTCACTGGAATCCTTTACAGAATGTTGAAAACCGCATCAAAATCCATCCAGTGTTTCTCGAGATTACCCGTGACATCCAAGAATCGGGTAATTTGTTTTATAATAAGTAGAGATTTATGTAATTTTGCAACTTCATTCGTATCTGCTGAAGAAGGTTATAATATAACCGAAACCGGTACAGTGTACCCAAATATTACATTTTATTTATTGAACTCCAGCACCAAACACAAATGTGGAGTGACCGATTAGCTGAATATTGCCTGCGACTCAATAAAAGGAAGACGGAGCATATGCCTTTAGATCCCCAAGAAGTTGGGACCATCAGCGTTGACGGAGAAAATCTCCCTCGTGTAACAAAATTCAAATATCTTGGATCTACTGTCTCTGACAATGGAAGAATCATTGACGAGGTCAACGCAAGGACGCAGGCGTCTTGGTTGAAATGGCGTACGACGACAGGTGTCACCTGTGACCGCCGGATGAAAGACCACCTTAAATCCAAGATCTACCGCACTGTTATCCGTCCAGTCGCACTCGATGGTACCGAGTGTTGGCCCACTACAAAAGAGGTGGAACGTCGGCTAAGCGTCATGGAGACAAGGATCCTTAGGTGGACAGGCGGCGTCACTAGAATGGATCATGTTACCAATGTTGATATACGGAAACGTTTCGGAGTGGCGCCGATCCATCAGAAAATGCGGGAAGGCCGTTTAAGCTGGTTTGGCCATGTGCTGCGTGCAGAAGAAGACACAATAGCTAAGTCAGCATATACCCTGGAAGTCACGGGAAAGAGGCCCAAGGGACGACCAAGGCAGAGGTGGGTTGATACGATCCATAATGACCTGAAGACTGCACATCTACACCCAGATATGGCTCAAGACCGAGAGAAATGGAGACAACGAATCCTCACAGCAGACCCTGCCACTTGGCGAGACAAATGCTAGGAAGAAGAAGAAGAAGAAGAAGAAGAAGATTGATTTAAGGTATCTTTTCCTATTTGATTAATAATAATAATAATAATAATAAAAATATCGTATGGCCTCGGTGCCGGGTGCAAGCTTTGTGATTTGACACCCAGAGGGTCGCTTTCATGTCGAATTTCGTTGATCCTTGAATCACTATGAAAGTCAAGGAGGTTAGATATCTAAGCTCCTTGAACACACTAGCGCTTTCTAGTAGAGAAATGAGGAGCTTTGTGTTGGCGGAAACTCCCGAGATTAATTTTGCCATTATGAACACGGCCTACTGAATTCAAATGGGTTCTTTGACATGCCAACATCGTATGACATGCGTATCGTATTTTTGCCGCCTTTGATTAATAATGCTTAATTAATGTAAATTTATGTTATCCTATTTTTGCAACCATTGGTAGGGTTACTACACAGTACTGGCCATTATATGCATTGGGTCTAAAATGTCTACCAAGCTAGTCTGAAGTACAATTAGCATGTTCTGTTCCGCACGTGTTCGGCGCCTGCTCCACAGCAAACCGACATAAAAGAAGAGAACCATCTCTGTTTTACTGCTGGGGTTTGTTTGCTGTTTGCCGCGGTTGCTACAACCTTCCTTTGGTTGCTCATACTTTTAGCGCTTCCTCAGCATTACCTGCTCCCTATAGAGATAGCAATAGGTGAGATATTCCTTTTATATAGCATATATAAAACAAAAGTTTGGTGCTTTTCAGTCGGTCAACACGAATGTACCCAAAAAGAGCTGGGTTATGTCCTAATCCTGAAATAAATTACATGATATTAATAAATACACTAGGATGACCGGTTTCGATCGTCAAGCGATTATCATCAGATCCATTACACTTAGGCTATATCATCTATGTTTGAGAATACAGGTGAAAAATATTTACAATATGTACAAAACTGGTGCTAGTGTGAACACGCAACTGCTCGAAGTTCCAGTCAGGAAGACAACCGGATAAGTATCAGCCTGTATTATTACAGTATAACCATAGTTGATTTTGTATAACCATATTATCACCCCAAACAGACAAACTCCGGATTTTTATCACCATTTTAGCATTTCACCTAACATTAGATATACTACATTTAGCATATACCGACAGTTGCATTACCAATACTGCAACTAAATAATTGTACATATTGTAAATATTTTTCACCTGTATTCTCAAACATAGATGTTATAGCCTAAGTGTAATGGATCTGATGATGATCGCTTGACGATCGAAACTGGTCATCCTAGTGTATTTATTAATCTCATGAAATTTATTTCAGGATAAGGACATAACCCAGCTCTTTTTGGTACATTCGTGTTGACCGACTGAAAAGCACAAAACTTTTGTTTACTTAGGCAACACTGAAAAATGCCTTCGAACCTCACAATGTCCAGCATATATACTACGGTGTAGATTTAACCGTGTCTATTGTGGGTTTTCGCCAAGGTGTACCAAGTCAGGTTCATCAGCAGGTTTTTGGAACACCCAGTCTGAACTTCACTGGGATAATGAACCATACCTACAATATAGGGAGAAATTTTCCTAAGCAAATAGGTACGAATAGGTATATGGGTCGTAGTGCATTGTTAAATTTTCCAGAGTACTGGGCTCATTGTGAAGCCAGGCGAAACCCACAAGAGAAACGGCAAAAACATAGATGTTTTTTTGTTTCATTTGTGGGGATTGGATATCATTGTCATTCAGCCCCGTGTGCTTTGGTGTATAAATAAATACATACATAAATAAACAACTACATAAATAATTCACCGAATGAATCCTGCCCGCATATCCAAGTACATCTTTGACTTCTTTTCCAAAAAGAAGATTAAACCTAATTGGTTTACGGAAGTGGAAAAGGACCTTCGAGAACTCCAGATTACTGAACTCATGTTAATGAATGGTACAGCCGAAACCGTGACCAAAGACAACACTAATATGAAGTTTCAAGCCAGAGTTGACACCAGAAAACCGATGCAGATATCAGAAGAGGAAAGAAAGAGACGATTAGATAGAATGAAGAAGTATTGGGAGAAAAGGAGAGGACTAGCATCTAAGAAGTGATTGATCTGACGTACCCCCAAGTGGGTGATTCGTAAAGAAGAAGAACAAATAAATAAATAAATAAATAAATACATAAATAAATAAATAACTTTATACATGTCTGATAACCTGTGTTATTATGGTGTTTGCAGTAGCGTGTGTATTTGAAATACAGGCAAGGATTAGAAAGGAGGCGGCCGTGGTCTCAAGTTAAGAACCATCCCGACAATTGCATGGAGTAGAAGTGGGAAACTATGGAAAACCATTTCCAGGATGGCTGAGTCGTGCATTGAACCCACTTCTTCTCAGTTTTGTCTCACGAGGCTGATCGTACCCCCGTTCCAGCCCTCAGACCAGATTACATTTCTTGGCAGAGCGGGGAATCGAACCTTGACCTCTGGGGCGACAGCCAAGAATGCTAGCCGATACACTATGAGATAAAAAAATGCAGTTAATTAATGTCAAAAAGTATTGGTATTTCTTTTTGAAAAATCACTTATTTCTATCGGTACTGGGGGTAATTTCGAAAGGACAGAAGCCCCTTACCCACTACTCTGGATACGCGCCTGTATTGTACAATAACTGTACAGAATCATCTTCCGGTTTCATATGTACAGGTTAGCGAGCTGAATAATCAACAAACGCGTATTCAAGCAGCGTTTTGCCGGTTTGAAATATTATATAATCTGAATTACAGGAGTGAACGTGAAAAAGAGTTCTATTGCATGTCTTCTGCTGGTGAATTGATTTTCTGTCACTGTGAAGCTGGGAGTTATATAAAAATGACGGAGTTTTTTTTTGTGAGTGTGGCACGGCGATAGAATAATGAACGCAACGTCTGACAATGATGTCATACAACCTCAAAATTTATTGGTTTTATTTGTTCTCTCGCGAGTTTCCAGTGACACTACAAACGTATTGACAGCCTCAGTTTGATGAAGGACCGCGTGGCGTGTGCGAATTCTTGGCTTTTCATGTGGGCTAGAGTACTCTCCAGAAGTCGGGACTTTTGCGAGCCATCTACCGGCCGCGGTGGCCGAGAGCGCTATCGTGCTACCTCGTGCCTCACTGGCATCGGGAGAGCGTGGGTTCAAATCCCATCTCGGTCATCCTGAAAATGGTTTTCGTGGTTTCCCATTTTCACCACCAGGCAAATGCCGGTCCACGGCCGATTTCCTTGCAATATCCCTTCCCTGACTCGTCCTGAAAAGAAAAGTACTTGGCCATTGGCTGCATAAATAAAACATAATTAAATAATAATAAAAAAAAGTCCTCTCGGCACGCCGAAAGGCGGAGGTAGATTTCACCGGACAAACTTGGGGATAGGCGAAAATAGGCAGAATATGCAGATTTTCGTAGAAGGATCAGACCTCATTTATTGCGAGAAGGTATTTTATAATTGGAGCTTAATTAACTTTGTTTTTCGTCATTTTATGCTTATTTTAAACATTTTCTTTTCTTATGGGAACGGTAACCTTCTTGTCATTTGGGGTCCATTTTTATATTTGTGGTCACACTGTCCTTATGCAATGTTTCGACACTGATGTGTAACTATGTAACGGTCTGTTACTTCTTCACGCAAAATTATATCTCCCGCAGAGATTTTGGTTGGTTCCTCAGTTTAGGGGCTGCGACAACGCGGTCATGTAACCCCGTGTACTTTGGGATGGCTGTATTAGTCTGTAATTCAGGTAAGGCCTGCAGACGGTCAATTTCAAGCAGTAGTTCCTAATGTTGCTACCAGGTACTACCGTCAACGACACCTAGCTGTGAACTTGGCTACTAGATGCCACCGCAACCAGCAACTCGCAACGAACGTTGGAACTTCCCCTCCAAAGGAAAGCATACTGAGGGATTTTTAGCGCTCTTAGAAAATCCGACGACTTCGGCCGGCTTTGAACTCGCGACCTTGGGCATAGACATTCAGCATGCTACCAGTTACGTCACCGAAGCCACTTCACACTTAGATGGAAATCTGAATATGATCTCGTGCAAGTGCGTTATCATGGCAACGTCTGATGGCTCATCCCTCATCAATTTAGTAGTGTTGCCATGGCAACCACTGATAGGTCTTGGCATTTTCTTATAATTCCGAAATTATTTTTCTCATCCCTTGGCATAATGGTGGGTTATATCAAAAATTCTTTCAGACAAAAGTTTTAGGTAATTATTAGGGGAATATTGTCCATTTTGTACGGTTTTGATATTGTGCCTATTAAGAGAGATATGATTAATGTTTCCCGAAAAACCCACTTTTCCCCACCCCTTTGGTCAATGGTTGGTGCTATAAAAAACTCTTCAAACATAAATTTTTGTGATTTATCCGACACATAGTATGAACGTTGAACGGATTCGATATTCACATATTAAGAGAGTTATAGCAATATTTCACTTTTTCGAAAAAAGCCCCCCATTTTCACCCCCTTCGACCGATTTAGCCCAGTAACGAACTCGACCGAGATTTTATAAGGATACATATTCGGTAAAAAAATTCAAAGTGATTGGTGCAAAATTACGGCAGTTATCGTGTCCACAATAAACTGATATACATATATATACATAAATTATATATAACTTTTGAACTGACGTTGGTTTTGGGGTGTGGGGGATGTGAAACGCGAAGATATGTCGAAATTTTCCGGAAGTTGAAACATGGTACCCATTGCAATAGTTAGCTTTCTAATGAAATCTACCTCTGGGTGGTTCCTCAGTTTAGGGGCTGCGACAACGCGGTCATCTGACCCCGTGTACTTTGGGTGAGTGTAGAATCTGTCTGATACACGGTGTGAATTGTAATGGCTGTATTAGTCTTAATTCAGGTAAGGACTGCAGACGGTCAATTTCAAGCAGTAGTTCCTAATGTTGCTACCAGGTACTACCGTCAACGACACCTAGCTGTGAACTTGGCTACTAGATGCCACCCCAACCAGCAACTCGCAACGAACGTTGGAACTTCCCCTCCAAAGGAAAGCATACTGAGGGATTCTAGCGCTCTTAGAAAATCCGACGACTTCGGCCGGCTTTGAAATCGCGACATTGGGCATAGAAGTTCAGCATGCTACCAGTTACGTCACTGAAGCCGCTTCCCACTTAGTCAGGCGGCTTCGGTGGCGTAGTCGGTAGCATGCTGAGCTTCTATGCCCAAGATAACGGGTTCAAACCCGGCCGAAGCCGTCGGATTTTTTAAGAGCGTTAAAAATCCCTCAGTATGCCTTCCTTCGGAGGGGAAGTAAAGCCGGCGGTCCCATGTCATAGATTTATGGCATGTTAAAGATCCTTCCACTAATTGCACCTGTGTGAAGCTAAATTGGATAGGTTAAGAATGTATACAACGCCCTTAGGTTTCTATGTTCGTTGCCAAGAGCCGACTGCGGCGGCGTCTAGTAGCTCAATTCTGAACTTGGCCTCGTAGTCGTTGACAGTGGCGCTTGGCGGCAAAAGTAGGAACTATCTGAAAAATTGTTAGTTGCAGTACTTAAATTAACAAACAGATAACACACACTAATACAGTCATCACAATTAACACCGGTTATCAGACAGATTCTACACACACCCAAAGTACACGGGGCTACATGACCGCGTTGTCGCAGCCCCTAAACTTAAGAACCAACCAACCACTTGGTCAGATGGAAATACTGAATCTGATCTCGTGCAAGTGCGTTGTCATGGCAACGTCTGATGGCTCATGCCTCATCAATTTAGTAGTGTTGCCATGGCAACCACTGATAGCTCTTGGCATTTTCTTATAATTCCGAAATCATTTTTCTCGACCCTTGGCGTAATGGTGGTTCATATCAAAAATTCTTTCAGACAAAAGTTTTAGGTAATTATTAGGGGAATATTGTCCATTTTATACGGTTTTGATATTGTGCCTATTAAGAGAGATATGATTAATGTTTCCCGAAAAACCCACTTTTTCCCACCCCTTTGGTCAATGGTTGGTGCTATAAAAAAACTCTTCAAACATAAATTTTTGGGCTTTATCCGACACATAGTATGAACTCTGAACGGATTCGATATTTCACATATTAAGAGAGTTATAGCAATATTTCACTTTTTCGAAAAAAGCCCCTCATTTTCACCCCCTTCGACCGATTTAGCCCAGTAACGAACTCGACCGAGATTTTATAGGTATACATATTCGGTAAAGAAAATCAAAGTGATTGGTGCAAAATTACGGCAGTTATCGTGTCCACAAGAAACTGATGTACATACATAAATTATATATAAACTTTTGAACTAACGGTGGTTTTGGGGTCTGGGGGATGTGAAACGCGAAGATATGTCGACATTTTCTGGAAGTCGAAACATGGGACCCATTGCAATAGTTAGCTTTCTAATGAAATCTACCTAGAAGGACACATCCACGAGTGTCATGTCTCAGAATATGTTGATTTAATAGTACATTATGCAACGAGCCTTTAATGGCAATAATTAAGATACGAGTATGTTTTTAAAACGAACGTAGCGAGTTTTATAATTTCCATACGAGTGTCTTAATTACCATTATAGGCGAGTTGTTTACGACTGTTTAAGTTCGACGATAATTATAACTTTATTATATGTTTTAACATAAATATTCATAAATAACTGTGGGATTCAGTAACTTCAGTTAGTGAACAGAGCGCGCTGGGTGGTGTGCTGACTGAACAGAGCGCATGCGTGGGTCAAAGAATTTCGAAAGCAGAGACCATTTATTTTGCTTGGCAATGCTATTGTTTACAGCCTGCATGATGTCTAGTGCCGATCAGAACTAGCATTCACTAATATAGACACCGAAGTCGTTTGAAAGCAATGCACCGTGTAGAAATTGGAGTTGGGTATATTGAGCTACAGTGCTATTTCTTGTCTCATATTCGCCAGTTTATTTACGCGAACATATGGAACGGTGCACTTTCCATGTCAGTAATTTATATAGAAGGATGCTGTGTTGCTAACTTCTGGACGTAGATTCATACATTTCTTGCATATGTCATAGCAGTTTCTTGTTACCGTAAAGGTTCGTGCTGATTTTGTCTTTGTGTTTGGGATTGTAACTACAATTGTTGATCCGATATCCAATTTGAACTTTCAAATCATGTAATTCATGTCCGACATGTTGGATTTTGAGCGCATGTGTGAAGCTATCCTTACCTAATTGGTCAATGAATGAGCTCTGATTGGCTGTAGAAACTGTTTCATAATGCAGAATAGTACTATAATGACCCTCATTATGATACTGTTTTCTGACATATAATATTTACATTTCGACATCGTCGAACATAAAATTAATTATGAATGCGTAAATTAATTAATTGGTTAATTCTTCTTCTTCTTCTTCTTCTTCTTATTCTTCTTCTTCGTTTCACCCTCTTTGGGGTACGTTGAATCAATCATTTCTCTGGGTGCCGTTCTTTCCTTAGTGCCCAGTATCTGTTCATTCTTCCTGATCTTCTTTTCCTCTCTTCCGACATGATGGGTTTATATTTTAGGGTAGATTTGTCTTGGAACCTTACATTTTCATCTTTAGTAATTATTCTATTTGAATAGTGGTATGAGGACTGGAAAGGGGTCTACTCAGCCTCGGGTGGTCCAAATGAGTAGAAAGGGCCCGATTCCCACCTCAGCCATCCTCGAAGTAGTTTGCCATGGTTTCCCACTTCGTCTCCGGGCAAATGCCGGGATGGTACCTAACGTAAAGCCAAGGCCGCCTCCTTCCCTCTTCCTTGTCTATCCCTCCCAATCTTCCCCTCCATTCCCAACCCTTATAAGGCCCCTGTTCGCTTTGCAGGTGAGGCCACCTGGACGAGGTGCTTGTCCCACCTCCCCAGTTGTATCCCTCGACCTAATGTTTCAAGCTCCAGGACACTGCACTGGCGGCGTTAATGGTGGGATCCCTCGCTGAGTCCGAGGGAAAATCCAACCTGGAGGGTAAACCGAATAAAAGAAAAAAGTAATTATTTTAGCTTTTCGATTGGGGAGTAAATTTTTTGTAATCTTTATTTCTACTAGGTCCCTTTCAGTTTCTTTAAATCATGTATGTTTTGTTTTGTGGTTACCGAAGAACTCAAAGATTTGTCTGGTTTATCTATTAGAGTTCATTCTGAGAAGGTGTCCGTAAAAATTTATCCTCCTTTTTTTTGCATGGTATCCTGTCTGAGAGTTTTTCAATTTTCTTATAGAGAGTCCCATTCTTGACGTGTATTCTCTTGTTGTACTGTGTAACCGAAATTATTTGGCTACATAGCTCACCTTCACGTTTTTGCCCTATGTTTAATGTTATGTTTTTAGGTTAGAAGCATGGCCACCTCTTGATGGAGCACTGCAGAGAGTCTAGTGCTTTGAGCTATTGGATTCTTTGTAGTGGCCCAGCAATAGGTGGCAGGGGTCATTGATAATTGTGTAGGTGATACTGTATATTCCTTTTATGATTGTGTGTGTGTTTTTTTAGCCTATTTTCATTATTGAAAAAATAGGCTTATGCGATCACCTTTTGTCCGTGTGTCTGTCTGTGTGTGCGTGTGCGTGTGTGTGTGTGTGAGAGGAATTTTGTGTGTCCCCCTAATAACTTCTAAACGGATAGACTGATTTCAATGAAACTCGGTAAGTTTATAGCACTATTCCGGGTGACCCCGACCGTGCACTTCAAATTTTGTTAGGTCTCACCAATCCAACATGGCGGCTGTGCGAAATATTTCACCAACATTCAATATCTCCGAAACTATTACCGATATCACCCTGGAATTTTGTACGGTGATAAAGGAAACTACTGGAATTTCCCCTATGTGACATTTGAAAACCTGGTAATTACAAAACCAACATGGCGGCCAAGCGAAATTGCGACATTTAAATAGACGTTTCTCTCGATTTACCAAACCAAACGCAATGATACTTGGTACAGTATATGTTTATACACATTGTAATGCACCTACATCTAACTTCTTCAATTGTGTACATAACCTCAAGATGGCGGCTGTGCGAAATATTTCACCGGCATTCTATATCTCTGAAACTATTACCAGTATCACCAAGAAATTTTGTACGGAGATAAAGGGCACTACTGGAAATTCATCTATGAGACTTTCTAAAACCAGTTAACTACAAAACGAACATGGCGGCCAAGTGAAGTTGAAAGTTTTAAATAGACTTTTCTCGCGATTTAATGATCCAAACGCAATGAAACTACGTAGAACAAATGTTTATACACATTGTAATGAACTGGTATCTAATTTAGTTCAATTATTTACGTAACCTCAAGATGGCGGCTGTGCGAATTTCGAAAATTAAGTTTTTATTTCTTGTGTTCTAATCATGCGATGGAAATCAACATTTGCATAATGAACGTAAACAATAATCATCATCTAATAGTACATAACTCTATGGCCTACATACAGTAAATTAAAATCCAACATGGCGACCATTCGAAATATTTAGACGGTTCTCAATATCTACGAATCTATTACAGCAATCAAACTGACAATTTGAGGCAATTAATATTAGTAGGATATATGAAAATAGGCTATTTAGTTCTTCACGGAACTACTTGTTTTTTTTAGTATGCTTGTTGGGATGATATGTGTAGGCTGGTTGAGAATGCTTATGTTATGTCTTCTTCTTGGAATGTATGTGTAAGAATAGATGAAGTGTTATGAATTGAGCTATTAAGAATTATATCAGAGATAAATAAAATAAGGAAAATTAAATGAATTGCATGTGTATTAAATGTGAAGGAAATGTGTCCAAGCCACAGGTATGTTTTACAAGAGATGATTGTGTTTCCTTTGTGTGCAAACACCGTAAGTGGCCCCTTTTAACTTGACAAACCCCTGTCGAATAGTTACAAGTGTATGCTAGGTAGTCAGCACAGAGACTGGTTGGTTCCTGAAGAAGTACCGCCATAGGTCGGTAGATACCCACAAAACCTCAAAGCAGCACTATAATGAGACGTACTAGGCAAGATGAGGAGTGAGGTAGATTACCATTGATTTCGTCACTGAGTCAGAATAATTGCACCGACCCTATGAGTAAAACATTTCACAGTACACACAGGCTCTACTGTACAATAGTTGTGCCTTGAGACCATTATTCAGCACCACCAATACTCCAGTAGCTTCCATATAATCACAGCCATATATAAGGTGCGTTCAAAAAGTAACGAGCTGGAGGCTGGAATGCGCGAACCGGTGATGACATCGGCTAATCGTGGCGTGTGTAACGAGGTGTGGTTCCGACCAGTGCGTGGAAGGTCACAGCCCGTCGCTAAAGGGCACTCGTGCACGTCACGTGACGATACAAAGCGAGCAGCAGCATGCATCAATCGTCCAACGCTGCCAGTCGCATTGCAAACAGTGACATGGAGGCGTCAACCGGAGAGCAAAGAGGTGTTGTTCGGTTTCTGACAGCGGAAGGAGTAGGGGGAACGGACATTCATCGCCGAATGTCACAAGTGTACGGCGAACACTGCATGTCCCTTGCAAGGGTCAAGGCGTGGCACAAGCGCTTCAGGGAAGGACGGGTGTCGTTAGTCGATGATGCCCGGTCTGGGGCACTCCCTGCATTACCAATGACAACGTCCAGCTGGTTGATGCACTCATTACCCAGGACCGCCGAGTGACAGTGAACGCCATAGCCGCCGTGGTCGCTCCACGACAATGCACGACCTCATACGGCCAACACAGTCGCGGCACTCCTGAAGAAATTCAAATGGGAGGTTCTCGGCCACCCTGCATACAGTCCAGACCTCTCTCCCTGTGATTACGCCATGTTTGGTCCCCTGAAAAGGGCTCTGCGGGGCCAACGATTCACCTCGGACGCCGACGACCAGCTATACGTGCGGAACTGGTTCACATCGCAGCCCAGGGAATTTTATGAGACAGCCATTCACCGCCTCGTGTCACAGTGGGACAAGTGCCTCAATAGCCAGGGCCAATACTTCTAACATACAGGTACTGGTTTCTGTAATTATGCCTCCTGCTCGTTACTTTTTGAACGCACCTTATATATTTCGTATGGCATGAAGATTCAATAAACAATCATTTACAAATACAATATTTACAAGTACTGTAAACGTATACAGATTGAGACCTTGATCTGCAAGTAGCTTCAGTGTTGATAGAGCTGGATATCTAATTACTCGAACCAATTTACAGCTTCATCACTAGCTTGATGAATCTCCATCATTGTACCATTGAACCTTTTGAGTGGGCAATCCATAGCGATGTGACTGATAGTCTGAGGTACATCTGCACAGTTGCAGAAATGATTCTCGGCAATTTTCCATTTATGCTTCCAGAACTGCCATCTACCGTGTTGAGTTCTTATACAATTCAGCGACGTTCAGATTTTCCTGGGAAGGTCGAAACCAGGGGGTTGCTTAACTGGATCCGAGATAAGACCTAATCTTTCTGGATTTGAAGTCAGCCACTCGTTGCGCCAAGCTTCATTCACTTGAAACTGCTCTTGGACCAACTTCCTTCCTTGTCTCCAAGAAGGATTCCGGGATTTCAGCCTGAGATCTTTAGGTGAGCAGTCTTGGTGTATTGGCAGGAGAGGGTTGTCACAACAATTTAAGCCAATCATAGCCATGAATGAGGCTGAGACATCGGTGGAAAACCGGGTGAGTTAGCCGTGGTCGTTACGGCATGACTGCTGGCAGACGCTCACATCCGGGAGGCGAGGAGGTTCGAATCCCCCCCCGCCGGCAACCTTGAAGATGGTTTTCTCTGGTTTCCCATCTTCCTTCCAGGCAAATTCCGGGGTTGGTCCCTAACTATAGGCCACAGCCGCCACCTTCCAAATCCTTGTCCTTACATTCACACTTTCCTCCCCAGACAACGCTCCACACGCGACAGTATTTGTAGCTCAAGCAACTACAAACTGGCGAGCCGAACATGTCCTTGGACACTCCCGGCAGTAAAAGCCATACGCTAAAAAATAAAATAAAAAAATAAAAAAAATTAAAAAAAATAAAAATAAAAAATCGGTGGAAAGCCATATATTACTCTAGCCTGTGCCAATAGAGAAATGAAAATGCACTGCATTTATCAGGATATGGTAAACAGGCTCTGTATTATCTTCTCATCCTAAAAGTTTGGTCTATGACTTTTCTTAAAATCTTCCTTTCCTTTAATTCGTGTTTCTCCATCTGGCCTTTGAAATTCATGTTTAGGATTTCTGCTACGTGCAGTGCTTATGGTTTAATCACTGTCTTATAATGTTTAATTTTCGACCCCTATGAAAGTGAGTTCTTGTTTTGGGCGCAGTCAAATTGGGCCAGTTAATTACACTGATAAAATCGGACAGACTCTTCTCGCCACCATGATCTGCCCCTTTGATAAGTCATAGTCCAATTCGGCCAGTGATAGCTCATTAGCAACCTCCCCTCTCTTCCCCCACTCTGCAGCCAACACATACCATACTGTACACACGTTCCAACATTTCGTCATTAAACTGTTGGAGGGGAGATGAGTCTCAGTTTGATGGCCCCAGGGGTGTCAATTACTATAAATTCACATACTTTATGTATGACGTAGCGTTCAGGATATGGTGACAACTATTGTATGTGGAAGAGCTTTATACAATGAATACGATATGTCCTCAATACTTTCACAAATATGGACATCAATGAGATTGTGTTCGATAAACTGACAGCGTTAATATAACCTAAGTGCAAGCTCTAATATTTTACCCGATCTTCATTGCATAAACTAATGAATGAACAAAATTAATTTTTAATAAACCGAGTGAACAATTTTCATTGATTAGCCTAACCTATTAGATGAAATTAAAACATACTTAATACCAGCACCGTAACTAATAGTTGGAGATTCATTTTAAGGGCTGGGGTGGCTTGGCAATCAGCCCCGTGTACTGAATTTTTAGCCTACTTTTCACATTTTGCAAAAACGAGGAAAAAGTAGACTTATGAGATCGGGCAAATGTGTGTCTGTCTGTCTGTCTGTCCTTCTGTCTGTCTGTCCTTCTGTCTGTCTGTCTGGCTGTGTGTGTCCCCCCCCCTATCAATTCCTAAACGGCTGCAGCAATTGAAAAAAAAATTGGTAGGAGTAACGATCTATACCTGAATATCTCACGGCCATATTTGAAAATGATGTCAGTGCTACCAACTGCTGAAAAATCGCAATTGAAATTTGAGCTCCATGTTGGATATCATGGAAGGTATGAATGGGAGCTATTTCAAAATTGGCACACGTGTAGATAATACTATTGTAGTTTAATTTCCAGGAGGCCATACATGGCAGTGTTGCCAAAATAATTATAAGCCTGCTGATAGGTCCAAATTTTATATGCATTTAACTTCTACACTCTCAATTGGATTTCAACGAAATTTCGTATGTGGTATGTGTACATAAGCAGACATGACTGAACGTATTCTTAAGCGCCACCAGAGCTGCCAACTGTTATTAAATGCTCTCAATTTTTTAAAATTCAAATACCCATATATCAGAAAGTATGCATCTTTAAACTATGCACACGTATAGTACCTGACATTCTATATTAATTTGGAGTATATTTTATACGTCAGTGCTACCAACATGATTTTAAGCCTGCTAATAGGTCCAATATTAAAATGCATGTAACTTCTATACTAACTAATGGATTTCATTCAAAATTGACACAACAATATATCATATTATTTCAGATTATTTCTGATCAATACATGTATGTCATTGTTGCCACCATGATTTTACGCGCGCTGTTAGATCCAATGTTTAACTGCATGTAACGTCCATGCTATCCATTGGACTTCAACCAAATTTTGTATTCTGTACCTTAAGAGATGGAACTAAGAATATATTCAGCCACCTGGGCTGCCAACTGTAGTTCTCTATTAGGCTACATTATGCCAGGTATACAGTATTTCGAACTAATTAGAAATTTCGATATTACCAACTTAATTTCGTCATTATTCTAGATAGATCCATATAGATTAATCATTGGCATGCATCTTAAATTTCAAGAAAAGTAGGCTGTTTAGTTCGTCACGGAACTTCTTGTTAATTGGTGTAATTATATTTATGTACTAACCAAGGGTTGCAATATTATTTAGCAATTATATTTCGACCACGCAGCCAGACTGAAATGATTTTCCGTACTTTCCTATTTTCAACTCTATACAAATCAAGGAACTGTCCCTTCCAATAGGCCACGGCTGCTTCCTTCCAACTCCTTATGTGGAGGGATAGGGAGGCATAAAACTGACAACACGCACTAGTCACTATTCTAAAACTCTTCAGCCTTTTATTACATATCACAGAATAAAAAGAGTAACAATATAAAGAGCATGAGCGACAGATAGAACACTTAGACACTGCAGTCCAACATAATGTTAATGGCTATGGAGCTTGGGAGGTGGCACCATCTGTGGCCAAGTTGGAAGTCAATTCCCAACATCCTCCCCACCCTGGTCTACCTCTAGAGGTACGACCAGCTGAACGGATCGGGCCAGCTGTTTTCCATCTGCTGTGGAAAGGATTACAGTCCTTACAATCCCGTCCCTTCCAGTACGCAGCTCGTGGATCCGGACCTTTCTCCAGAGATGTCTCGGCTGAAGGTCACTTTGAAGGAGCGCGACGTCGCCTACCCTAAGCGTGGAGTTCTTCTTGGGCTGCTGGACTTGATGGAAGCTCTGCAGCAACAGTAGGTCCTCCTTACTCCAGCGCTTCCAGAAGTCGTCTGCCAGTTGTTGACGCAGTCGGAATTCTCGAACAGGAACTCCCGTTGGTGGTTCAGGCCCAGATGGAACTGTAGTGAGTTTCTCTCCCACAAGAAAGTGTGCGGGAGTCAACACATCGCCGGTGTCTCCATTGCGAGTCAAGGGTCTAGAGTTCAGTGCGGCTTCGATGCTGACCAGTACTGTTTGAAGTCCTTCTTCGTCGATGCTGGAGCGTCCAAGTACCTTCCGTAGGCACCGCTTCGTCGATCCAACCATCCTCTCCCACCATGTTTGTTTCAGGGCTTCGTTCTTCCGGAATCGGGTTTCCAGTGATTGGAATCGTTTTTTTTGCAACGTGATAGTTGTTGGCAAGTTCCATAGTTTCCTTGCGTGGCAATCGTACGACTCTTCTTTGGTCCTCAATACAGTAAGACGCGTGAAATTGTGTTAGAAGTGAGGTGTCTTTAGCGCTCATTGCTCGGTCTTGTTCAGCTGCAATCCCAACGGACTCCAGATCCCAAAAACGTCGAAGAGAGTCGTCACAGGGCATGGAGTGACATGCATCGATGAAGTTTACAACCGTGTTAGTAGCTGATACACCTGAGCGGTTTCCGGTGAATATCCATGCAAATTTCGATGGAATTAACACAACTGACGAGGAGAGTCGTATCGGGGCAGAGTCACTGACGATTGTCCAATACTGATCTCCTCCGATTAACAGCTCGATTGGAAGGTCAGCTGAATCATCTGTACGGTCAGCCAATTGCAGTTTCCCCGTTTGCCGTTTGTCGTGATATCTCGTGGTACTGCTGGGTGGTGAGAAAAGGAGTGGATGGTTTCAAATGCCGTCAAGGTTACTTGGGAACTGTCCCAAAATCCTCTCGTCTTCAGGCGAACCAACCAACGTGAATGTGATGTGTTGGATGGTGTTTCAAACGTGTGGACCTTTAATGATGCGTCTCCAATGACTTCCACACCCAGTTCATCGACCAAAGAACTTTTGACGAAACTGGATTGACTACCTCCGTCGAGAACGCACCTCGTCAGCTTACTCGAACCCGTTGGTCCCGAGATCCATATTCTAGCAGTCTGGAGATGGGTAAATCCCGGAGTAGTGACGTTTATTTTACCAACGGCGGTTGTTTCTGTGCAATTCGCGACAGGGGAATGATTTAAGTTGTTGCAAATCGCTCTATGGTGACCTTTTCCACACTGGGAACACGAAGCTCTTCCTTTCCTGCTACAGTCCTTTGTGTGATGGCCTCGATTAAGACAGAGGAAACAACGCGATGACTGCTTCAATTTCTGAGTTCGAGCGTCAGTCCCGGTTACCTTAGTACAATCCTGAGCCCAGTGTCCTCTTCCCTCACAGAAGATGCAAAATGGCTGTGGTCTTTCCTTCTCTCTCTTCTTCCCTTTTTTCGCGTGAGCGTAAATCTGGAACGCCGCTGTTGCTGGGACAGAAGCCGGGTGCTGATAGTTAGAAGCCGGGTGCTGATAAGATTCCCCCCGAATCTTTTGACTAATGAGGGCACCTTCAACCTCTTCGTTCAAAAAACACATGAGTTTGATGATGTCACCTTCACTAACGTTGTCTCTCCGCGTGTGGATGATCCAACGTCGGCAGATATCGTCTGGGAACGCTCTTAGTATCTTGGGGGCTAGCACGCGACCGTAGTTGGAAATATTTTCCCCCAGAGCCTGCAGTGCTTGAATCCGTCTGTTACACTCAACGTAAGTGTGATTTAGGGACTCGGGGGTGGCGGAGTGTATCGGCGGTATGTTTTCCAGATAGTCTAAGTGCGCCTGGATAATTCTATTTTCATCTCCGTACTTGGAAATGAGAATTTTCTTTGTGGCTTTATAAGTGCCAGCTGTGATAGCAATACCGTCAACGAGATGCTTGGGTTCCCCTTCTAAGTAACCTCTCAGAAAGACGTGTTTGTCGACCTGCGATACTGTAGGATTCTGGTCAATGGAAGTAGTGAACTGCTCCCAAAAGCGAGACCATTCTTCTATATCTCCCGTGAAGGGGCTAAGTTTTATGGTGGGTAACTTAATTGGTTGTGACGTGGGCATGGCAGTGGGAGTGGACAAAGTAGGGGTGACAGAGTAAAGCTTCTTGTCCGCTCCAATGGTAGCTTTCTGTATGGCGCGCTTTGCATTGTCAATATATTCGTCACATACAGTAATGTCAACATTGTATTCTGTGTCAGATAGTGGATCGTGAATAGCATCGTCCAGTTGGGTTAGGCTAGAGAGTGTTTCCTGTAGTCTGTCGCGGTGGAAAGTAAAGTCTTCTAGTGCTGCGTCTTCTGTAAGGCTGTTAATGGCTGTAATGAAGCGTGTGGCATTTGCCCTATCTCGTGTTCTTTTCCTTTTCAAATTGTGTAGGGTCGCTACAGCAGCGATATCTTGCTCAGTCGGCATTTTGGGTGCAATATATCTTTAAGGTTAACTGATCGGCCTCTCGGTCTAGACGTGACGTAGCGAGAGGAGAGGATGACTGGAGTATATTTAAGAGCTGACAGATGGCGTTCTAGGTCCTTGGAAGATCTTAAGAACTTGTTAATAGAGTGCGCGGTAATGTTGGTGTAGGCCTGTGCGCTCAGATCGTTACTATTGATGTAGGCCTGTGCGCTCAGTTCGTTGGTGTTGCTGTTGGCCTGTGCGTTCAGATCGTGCGGAACCGAAAGGAACTACACATGCGTTGTAGGATCCAAAGTCCAGCGGTGGAAGATATTCTACTTATAGATTAAAGGTACACTGGATTCCTTAATAATTCATGCACACAAATTCATGCAGACAATTCATAATACAGTTTCGATATGCGATTTACTTTCGTATTAAGTTTACTTATCTGCGAGTGCAGTGTAGGTTAATAGAGGCACCTCAGCATCTGACGTGGTGTGGTGTTGTGGAGTATCCTTTTTTCCCTCGTCGTGGAACTTCCTGTAGTGTAGAAAGCTAGTCTCGTGGAGCTTCCTGTAGTATAGAAAGCTCGTCCGTAGATACTTCGTTGTAGAAATTAATCCGTTGTCTTCCCGAGTGTTTCGGCACCAAATATGGAGGGATAGGGAGGCATAAAACTGACAACACGCACTAGTCACTATTCTAAAACTCTTCAGCCTTTTATTACATATCACAGAATAAAAAGAGTAACAATATAAAGAGCATGAGCTATGGAGCTTGGGAGGTGGCACCATCTGTGGCCAAGTTGGAAGTCAATTCCCAACACCTTACTTAGGTTCATTAATTTCTTCTCTCAGTAGCTCATGTTGTGACGTCGGCTCCAGGAAAGGCATCCGGCCGTCAAAGAAACCGCCACGTTCATGGCACCTAATTCCCGTCGAGAAAAGGGTAGATATCCCAAGTAAAGTCTACCTTGTAAATCTTCTTAGTGATGACTAGAGGGCAGATGCTGTTGAAATGTCATATGTTTCCTTTTCAAATTACAGTAATACGACGCCCATTGCCGTCGAAATCCTTTCTACGCAGTACAAAGGGGAGTAACACACGCTCAATTCAACATCTATATATATAAAGCACAAAGTTTGTCTGTCTGTCTGTCTGTCTGTTATGTATACAAATCTACACCGTTTCACCGATCTGAACCAAAAGTTGTATATTTAACCTTTGGAACCCTGCGAGTAACACTGTCCACTTGAAATTTCGGACAGACCACCCCATTCCCTGCATTTAGGCCCTTTGGTCCAAATCCACACCGTTTCACCGATCTCAACCAAAATTTGTATATTTACCCTTTGGAACCCTGCGAGTAACACTGACCACTTAAAATTTCGGACAGACCACCCCATTCCCTGCATTTAGGCCCTTTGGTCCAAATCTACACCGTTTCACCGATCAGAACCAAAAGTTGTATATTTAACCTTTGGAACCCTGCGAGTAACACTGTCCACTTGAAATTTCGGACAGACCACCCCATTCCCTGCATTTAGGCCCTTTGGTCCAAATCCACACCGTTTCACCGATCTCAACCAAAATTTGTATATTTACCCTTTGGAACCCTGCGAGTAACACTGACCACTTAAAATTTCGGACAGACCACCCCATTCCCTGCATTTAGGCCCTTTGGTCCAAATCTACACCGTTTCACCGATCAGAACCAAAAGTTGTATATTTAACCTTTGGAACCCTGCGAGTAACACTGTCCACTTGAAATTTCGGACAGACCACCCCATTCCCTGCATTTAGGCCCTTTGGTCCAAATCCACACCGTTTCACCGATCTCAACCAAAATTTGTATATTTACCCTTTGGAACCCTGCGAGTAACACTGACCACTTAAAATTTCGGACAGACCACCCCATTCCCTGCATTTAGGCCCTTTGGTCCAAATCTATACCGTTTCACCGATCAGAACCAAAATTCGTATTCTTACCCTTTGGTGCCCTGCGAGTAACACTGTCTGCTTGAAATTTCGGACAGACCACGCCATTCCCTGCATTTAGGCCCTTTTTGCACAAATCTACACCGTTTCACCGATCTGAACCAAAATGTGTATACTTACCCTTTGGAACCCTGCGAGTAACACTGTCTGCTTGAAATTGCGGACAGACCACTCCATTCCCTGCATTTAGGCCCTTTGGCCCAAATGTACACCGTTCCACCGATCTCAACCAAAATTTGTATATTTACCCTTTGGAACACTGCGACTAACACTGTCTGCTTGAAATTGCGGAGAGGCTACTCCATCCCCTGCATTTAGGCCCTTTGGCACAAATCTACACTGTTTCACCGATCTGAACCAAACTTTGTATACTTACCCTTTGGAACCCTGCGAGTAACACTGTCCACTTAAAATTTCGGAAAGACCACCCCATTCCCTGCATTTTGGCACTTTGGCACAAATCTACACCGTTTCACCGATAAGAACCAATATTCGGAAACTTACCCTTTGGTACCCAGCGAGTAACACTGTCTGCTTGAAATTGCGGACAGACCACTCCATTCCCTGCATTTAGGCCCTTTGTCCCAAATCTACACCGTTTCACCGATCTCAACCAAAATTTGAATATTTACCCTTTGGAACACTGCGACTAACACTGTCTGCTTGAAATTGCGGCGAGGCTACTCCATCCCTTGCATTTAGGCTGTTTGGCACAAATCTACACCGTTTCACCGATCTGACCCCAATTTTATATACTTACCCGTAGAACCCGACAAGTAACACTGTTCACTTTAAATTTCGGACAGACCACACTATTCCCTGCTTTTTGGCCCTTTGGAAGAAAACTACACCGTTTCACCGATCTCAACCAGATTTTACATAATTACCCTTTGGAACTCGACGAGTAACACTGTCCACTCGAAATTTCGGACAGACCACTCCATTTCACGCATTTAGGCCCTTTGGCACAAATCTACATCGTTCACCGATCAAAAACAAAATGTGTATACTTACCCTTTGGAACCCGATGAGTAACCCGATGTTCCAAACAGACCCTGCCTGGGGCTGGAAACTGTACAAGATGATGATGATGATGAGTAACACTGTCCACTTTAAAATTTGGACAGGCCACTCCATTCCCTGCATTTTGGCCCTTGGCACAAAACTACACAGTTTCACCGATCTCAACCAGATTTTACATAATTACCGTTTGGAACTCGACGAGTAACACTGTTCACTCGAAATTTCGGATAGACCACTCCATTTCCCGCATTAAGGCCCTTTGGTACAAATCTACATCGTTCACCGATCGAAAACAAATTGTGTATACTTACTTACCTTTTGGAACCCGATGCGTAACACTGTCCACTTGAAATTTCTGACATAGGCCTAGCACTCAATTCCCTGCATGTAGCTCAGGAATTCCTCGGGGTTGCCAGCTTCCTAACTCACCAGTCATGAGCCCTTGAGGGTGTACCAGAAGTGGTGGGTCTACACACACCCTGCCTCTTTGAGGGCCTTGAGCAGAAGACAGGAGATATTATGAAAAGGAAAAGAAGGCAGACCCCTCGAAGAATGAGGGTATCAGGAAAGATGAGACAAAGCCAATTAAGGCGGGAAATTGAAAGACTCTCTAGCCCTCGGATACCCTAATACAGTCTGGGTCGGAAGAGAACAAGAGTTGACCAAGGGAGGCCGACAGGAAAGAGAACTGAAATGAGCCCGGCACCAGGAAGTAGAAGCGATGCCAGACTCAACTGGGGTTCCGTGGTCGCCAACCCACGTCCCACAAGTTGTGAGACCCTGGGGGGGGTCAGTTGTGAGAATAGCTTGCTGATTCATCGCGAGGTGACTTGAGTGTACTTTCCAGAGCCCGCCGTGTTATCTCCTGCTGTCTATGCTGATGCCAGCACAGGGCCGTTGCGAAACAGTGAGTGATTCCCGGTCAATCTGTATAGGACGGGGAACCCCGAACGGTTGTCATCATATTTCGTCATCATCTGCGATCATCTCAGGTTCGTGCAGCTTGGACCTATATTCTTTGTCTTTGCCGAGCAGTACGCTCTTTCACTAGACGCATCCAGTACAGGCCTAAGCCAGAAAATAAGGTTGAGACTTTGGAAGACATCGAAGCTAGACACCTGAATTACCTATATCAGTTTTAAAATAACACCATGTTCGTTTAGTAGTAATTTTTTCATTACCTTATTATTATCATCATAAGTGCAAATGACCTAGATGTTACGCGCATCATACCAATAATCACCGCCGCATAAAGTCTTTCTTGACTGTGATTTTTAAAATATTTATTTTTGGTTGGTTGGTTCTTAAGTTTAGGGGCTGCGACAACGCGGTCATGTAGCCCCGTGCACTTTGGGTGTGTGTAGAATCTGTCTGATAACCAGTGTTAATTGTGATGACTGTATTAGTGTGTGTTATCTGTTTTTTAATTTAAGTACAAACTGCAACTTAGAATTCTTCAAATAGTTCGTACTTTTGCCGCCAAGCGCCACCGTCAACGACTACTAGGCCAAGTTCGGAACTTAGCTACTAGACGCCACTGCAGTCGGCTCTTGGCAACGGACGTAGACATCTATGCGCGTTGTTTACCTGTCCAATTTAGCTTCACACAGGTGTAATTAGTGGAAGGTTCTTTAACATGCCATAAATCTGACATGGGACCGCCGGCTTTACTTCCCCTCCGAAGAAAGGCATACTGACGGATTTTTAACGCTCTTAAAATATCCGACGGCTTCGGCCGGGTTTGAACCCGCTCTCTTGGGCATAGAAGCTCAGCATGCTACCAAATACGCCACCGAAGCCGCCATATAGTTATTTTTATTACAGTACATTGTGTACATTATACGTTGAAGTGTCAATTCAATACCGGTAGTAGTTTCCCTTATCATCCTCATCATAAGAGCAAATGACCTACAGTAGATGTTACGCCCATTACACCATTAATCACCACAAACAATAAGTCTTCCTCGCCTGTGAATTTTGAAATATGTATTTCTATTACGGCAGTTTGTAAGTTTGACGTGTCAATTCAACAGTAGTTTTTATTATCATCCTTATCAAGAGGGCAAATGACCTAGATATTACTCCCTCATTGTCTTTGGGGGCAAATGACTTAGATTTTAAGTCCATAATATTTCTAAGGAGACCTTAAAACATTATCATCATTCCACCGGGCGAAGCCGGGTACTACTGCTAGTTATTTTATATTTTTGCCATTTTATGATTCATGCATTTTAGACAATTTTACGACAATATTTACCAATATTGTTAGGGCCCTTGGGGAACAATATGATATTCTTTTACATAATTTTAATGCATCGTATGTTTTTTCTCATACGATGAAAAATGTTAAAATATTCTTCATAGGCTAGTAAAGCGACTTGTTCGGAGAATGTAGATAGTTTTGTAAATGATTGGAAAAAAGAATCATACGACTGACAAGAGTAAACGAGTTGTTTTCAGTTAAATGAGAGAAGTGTTCTACATAATTTAAATTAATTCCAAAGTATTGCTGTATTAAATTACTCCAGCTAATCGTTTTTTCTTTTTGTCTATCCGGGAAGTTCGAGATTTTAATTAATACGGTTCAAAGAAACAATAAGATTAAGAATGACATTTTAACTGCCATTTCCTTGTTAACTTCAAGTATATTTTAATGAGAGTAGGTAATTGAGTAGTTAATAAAACTGGATTGCTTTTATGAATCCTCTGTAAAACTGTCGCCATATTTCAGTTTGATGGAAGAGTTTCAATTAAAATCGTTTTCATTTATTTTTGTAGTATTTTTAGATGTCATTTCATCGAGCATTATATGTCCGCCTCGTTACGTAGTGGCTGCCACCGGGGAGGCCCGGGTTCGATACCCGGCTCTGCCAAGAAATTTAATTCTGGTTTGGGGGCTGGAACGGGGTACACTTAGCCTCGTGAGTTAAAAATGAGTGGAGGAGGGTTCATCCCACCTCAGATATCCTGGAAGTAGTTTTCCGTGGTTTCCCACTTGTACTCCAAGCAAATGCCAGATTGAGTCCTGACTGGAGGCCACGGCTGCCTCCTTCCCAATCCTCATCTAAATTACAACTATACACAATAATACAGCCATCACAATAAGACAAGTTATCAGACAAATTCCACACACACAACCAAGTACACGGGGTTACATGAAGACGATGTCGCAAAGCCCCTCAATGAATCAATAATAATAGTCTAACAAACCCGTGGTTGGGAGGACCCAAACATCAAGCCGACTGCAATCCAGCTCGTAGCCTACAAATTGTGGGGGACGAATAACCTGCTCGACGATACCCTTAGCCACATCACCTCGAGTTTAGGTCATGGGGCACTACTTCTCATATCAAGCAGGTACTTAATTATCCTCATGAGGCTGAGTGTTCACCTTTCCTTCTTCTGATGCAGAATTGAGAAGAGGTGGGTTTGATTCCTACGACAGCCCTGCTGGAAGTGGTTTTCTATGGTTTCTCATATGTACTCCAGGCAGATGCCTAGATTGTACCTAAATTAAGGCCATGGCTCCCTTGTAACCATATCCTAGCCAAATTACAAGTACACAATAGTACGCTACAGCAGTTAGAATAACACAGATTATCCGACATATTTCACACACCAACACTACATGATAGCAAAGCCTTCAAAATGAGTAATCGACAAAAGACACCACTTTCCAGCCCTCAAGTCAGATGACTGGCTGCGTTGCTCAGTGGTAAGGATCTTGCCCACTGTGCCCAAGGCTGCAGGATTGAATCCTGGCGCAGTCGCTTGGCATTTGTGGGTGCGTAATTGCGATGGAGCCGTGTCAGTAGCTTTACTGGCACGTTCAAGATCTTCGGGACAAAATTCCGGCACCCCAGCCACAGTAGTTAAAAGGGACGTAAAACCAATAACATTATATAGATCTTAAGTTTATGGCTGGAATCTAATCCAGAGCCTCCTCGGTTAGAGAAAAGTGTGCTATCAATACACCACGGGGGACAATATTAATTAAAATAGCAATAATAATAATAATAATAATAATAATAATAATAATAATGTAACAGGTTTAAGGTAACTTTTAACTGATGTGGGCTTTTAAAAGAATTAAGGCAAAATGTTTGTTTCAGTGAATTGTGGAATTTGTACAGCCCTGCATGCAGAGTGTTTACAGGAAATTCCAGAAATTCTGCAAGCACAAATAAGTTGCCTTCTTTTGTGTTTTCACAATGGTAGTGGTGGGGGACGGTAGGGAGGATAATTTTAGCGGAAGAACCAGAACTTGGCAAGTGGCGAAAAAGGACTGTGCGATGGAATGACAAGATAAGAAATATCCACTCGGAAGATAAGCTGGCTCAATTCGCCAACACCCCTTGTTTTATGTATCTTTTGTTAGTTAGCTAATTGGTTAATTAATTAACTAAATTAAATTAAATTCATTTTCCACTCCTGTTAATACTTCGTGTGTTATCTTCTTTAATGTAACATGTTAACATTTTGAGTATTAACAGGTGTCAAAAGCAAATTTAATTTGAGTTAATACGTATACAATTAAGTAACGCATCATCCATTATGGTTAATGTTTTTGCCTCATTTAATTAATTAACTAACCATGCGATGAGAAAACGCTGGAATTAAAAATAATAAAGTTATGAACATACATAGACAGGTAGGGTTAAGAATTACTACGCAGCTGGAGTCATACGTTTCCTCAGGCCAGGAAAGACGTGATCCATGTACCGTAAAAGGTGCGTGGTGTAGGAGGAAACAGGCAGTGAGTGAGTGAGTGGAATCTATTATAACAACGACAACTACTACTACTACTCGGTGTTACGAAACATATTTTACATAGTGCAACTCGGATTGCGCTGGATGTTTTTCCAAAATTTTAAATATACCCCCTCATCGGTCAGGAATGAACCCACGATCTTGGACTCTCCTATCACAACCAGCGCTGAAATGGCGTCTGTGTCTCTTGTCAGCTATACATCATCAAGCTTGATTCAATCTCAAGTTATGACTGCTCCCAATGATAGCTCACCCTGTACATTATGCATGATGTCCCGAGCTGTCATCTCAGATGGTCAATAAAATCATTACGATGCCATCCTCGTGGTCCGTGATTGATATACAGTACAGTCGAGCTTCCCACATAACCATCGTAGTGATAGGTCAAACTTTGGGATTTGTGACCTGAAATCTGCAGTGCAGGTGTTTCACTTACCGATCAGGAGTGAGTGGTTCATACAGTGTTCAGAAAAAGTTTTACATATTTTGATTTAGTGACTTGTTTATTTTGCTGTGTGTATGTGAACACATTATACACCGTATAGGGCAAATACAAAGAAAAACAACACACAATCTGCTCTGCAAAAGAAACAGAAACATACAACGAATAACAAAAGTGATGTGGGACTGAGCTAGGGTTGCCTGACGTTCCGTTTTACCCGGAACAATTCGGTTTTTAGCCTATTTTCATTATATGAAAAAAAAAATAAGGCTTATGAGATCACCGTTTGACCGTCTGTTTATGTGTGTGCGTGTGTATGTGTGTGATGGTGTGTGTGTGTGTGTGTCCCTAATAACATCTAAATGGCTTGAGCGATTTCAATGAAACTCGGTAAGATCATAGCACCATTCTGGCCGACCCCGACCGTGCCCTTCAAATATTATTGTGTCTCACCAATCCAACATGGCGGATGTGCAAAATATTTCACCAGCATTCAGTATCTCCGAAACTATTTCCGATATCACCCTGGAATTGTGTACGGTTATAAAGAACACTACTAGAAGTTCACCTATGAGACTTTCAAAAACCTGGTAACTACAAAACCAACATGGCGGTCAAGCGAATTTGAGACTTTTAAGTAGACTTTTCTCGCGATTTAACCATCCAAACGTAATGAAACTTGGTACAGCAAATGTTTATACACAAGAGTTTAGTGCTTTTCAGTCGGTCAACACGAATGTACCCAAAAGAGATGGGTTATGCCCTAATCCTGAAATAAATTACATGAGATTAATAAAACACTAGGATGACCAGTTTCGATCGTCAAGCGATCATCATCAGATCCAATACACTTAGGCTATAAAATCTATGTTTGAAATACAGGTGAAAATATTTACAATATGTACAATTATTTAGTTGCAGTATTGGTACTGCAACTGTCAGTGTATGCTAAATGCAGTATATATGTTAGGTGAAATGCTAAATGGTGATGGCTATCCGGAGATTGTACTTTAGAGAGATTATATGGTTGTAAACTATGGTTAAACTATAAAATTTTTGGCTAACTACTTATCTGATTGTCTTCCGTACTGCATTTAGCATACACTGACAGTTGCAGTACCAATACTGCAACTAAATAATTGTACATATTGTAAATATTTTCACCTGTATTTCAAACATAGATTTTATAGCCTAAGTGTATTGGATCTGATGATGATCGCTTGACGATCGAAACTGGTCATCCTAGTGTTTTATTAATCTCATGTAATTTATTTCAGGATTAGGGCATAACCCATCTCTTTTGGGTACATTCGTGTTGACCGACTGAAAAGCACTAAACTCTTGTTTACTAAGGCAACACTGAAAATATGGCTTCAAACACCACAATGTTTATACACATTGTAATGCACTGGTTTCTAAGTTAGATCAATTTTTTACATAACCTCAAAATGGCGGCTGTGCGAAATATTTCACTGGCATTCTATATCTCCGAAACTTTTACAGATATCACCCTGATTTTTTTTAAGGTGATAAAGGGCACTGGTACAAGTTAATCTAATTATATTTCATAAACCTGTAAAGTACAAAACGAACTTGGCGGCCAAGCGAAGATGAAGCATTTTAATAGACTTTTCTCAAGATTTAACTTTCTGAGCGCAGTGAAATGTGGTACAGTAAATGATCATACATATTGTAATTCACTAGCATCTAATTTAGTTCAATTGTTTACATATCCTCAAGATGGCGGTTGTGCGAAATTTTAAAATTAAGTTTTTATTTCATGTGTCGTAATCATGCGATCGAAGTGAAAGATTGAATAATGAAGCTACGCAATAATTTTCCTTTAATGATACATAACTCTATGGCCTATACATATAATAATCCAAAATGGCGAGCATTCGAAATATTTAGACAGTTCTCAATATCTACGAATCTTTTACAGCAATCGAACTGATTTTTAGCCTACTTTCGATTTTTGCAAAAAATGAAAGTAGACTTATGAGATCACTACAGGGCGAAAAAAAGTGTGTCTGTCTGTGTGTGTGTATGTGTGAGAGAGTCTGTGTGTGTGTGTGTGTGTGTGAGTGTGTGTATTCTGAATGTCTGTCCCCCCCCCTATCAATTCGAACACGGTGAGCGCAAATTGAACGAAATTTGGTACAAAGGTAGCACTAGCAAAGGACACCTCAGTGTCATGTTTTATATCGCCACCATCTTGACGGAAACGTAATGGCGGCCACACAAATGTTCAAAGCTTAAATCAAATTACGACTAACCTAATCATCCGATCTCTACCAAATTTTGCAACAACATACCTTTTTGGGGGCAGCATCCTTTGACCAAACTAATAGGCCATCAGCCTAATAGTTTGCGGATGGCGGCCATCTTTGTGTGAAAATAGATTGCCCCTATTAATTCGAACACGGTGAAACCGAATGGAACGAAATTTGGTACAGAGGTAGAACTAGCAAAGGGCACCCCAGTGTCATGTTTTATATCGCCGCCATCTTGACGGAAACGTAATGGCGGCCACACAAATGTTAAAAGCTTAAATCAAATTACGACTAACCTAATCATCCGATCTCTACCAAATTTTGCAACAACATACCTTTATGGAGGGAGCATCCTTTGACAAATCTAATAGGTCATTAGCCTAATAGTTTGCGGATGGCGGCCATCTTTGTGTCAAAATCGATTACCCCTATTAATTCGAACACGGTGAAACCGAATGGAATGAAATTTGCTACAGAGGTAGCACTAGCAAAGGGCACCCCAGTGTCATGTTTTATATCGCCGCCATCTTGACGGAAACGTAATGGCGGCCACACAAATATTCAAAGCCTAAATCAAATTACGACTAACCTAATCATCCGATCTCTACCAAATTTTGCAACAACATACCTTTATGGAGGAAGCATCCTTTGGCAAATCTAATAGGTCATTAGCCTAATAGTTTGCGGATGGCGGCCATCTATGTGTCAAAATTGATTACCCCTATTAATTCGAACACGGTGAAACCGAATGGAATGAAATTTAGTACAGAGGTAGCACTAGCAAAGGGCACCTCAGTGTCGTGTTTTATATCGCCGCCATCTTGACGGAAACGTAATGGCGTCCACACAAATATTCAAAGCTTAAATCAAATTACGATTAACCTAATCATCCGATCTCTACCAAATTTTGCATCAACATACCATTATAGAGGGAGCATCCTTTGACCAAACTAATAGGTCATTAGCCTAATATTTTGCGGATGGCGGCCATCTTTGTGTGAAAATCGATTCCCCCTATTAATTCGAACATGGTGAAACCGAATGGAACGAAATTTGGTACAGAGGTAGCACTATCAAAGGGCACCTCAGTGTCATGTTTTATATCACCGCCATCTTGACTGAAACGTAATCGCGGCCACCCAAATGTTAAGGGCTAAAATGTAATTACGACCAACCTAATAATCTAGTCTCTACCAAATTTTGCAACAACAAATCTTTATGTGGGAAGCATATTCTGACCAAACTGCTAGATCATCAGCCCAATAGTTTGCAGATGGTGGCCAAGTATGTGTGCAAATCGATTCCCCCTATCAATTCAAACACGGTGAAACCGGATTGAACGAAATTTGGTACAGAGGTAGCACTAGCAAAAGGCACCTCAGAGACATGTTTTATATCGCCGCCATCTTGACGGAAACGGAATGACGGCCACCCAAATGTTAAAAGCTTAAATCAAATTTCGACCATCCTAATAAGTTGATCTCTACCGGTTTTTGCAACAACATGCCTTTTTGAGGAAAGCATCTTATGACTGACTACAAGGTCATCAGCCCAATAGTTTGCAAATAGCGGCCATGTATGTGTGCAAATCCATTCCCCAGATCAATTCAAACACGGTGAAACCGAATTGAATGATTTTTTTTACAGAGGTAGCACTAGCAAAGGGCACCTCATATTCATGTTTAATATCCCTATAGCACGTTGTATTTCAACAAGCTACTACAACCAACATTCAATTATACTCCTTGAAAAGGACAAAGAGTTATAACAATACCCATGCATTTAGGAGAAAGTAGGCTATATGTTTTTTACTGAACATCTTGTTTTTATGTTCATAGAAGCTATGGGCATAAGTTCACCTATAGGACTTTCAGTAACCGGGTGAACACAAATCCAACATGGCGGCGACGCGAATTATACATATTTTAATGGACATTTCTCGCGATTTAACCATCCGAGTGCAGTGAAACTTTGCACGTTAAATGCTTATACAAATGTTAATCCACTGGCATATAATTTATTTCAATTGTTTTCATAACCACAAGATGGCAGCTGTGCGAAATTTTAAAATCTCATTTTTTTACTTCCTGTGTTCTAATCATGCGATTGAAGTTTGAATACCACACGTACACAATAATCTTCATGTAATAAAACATAAATACAAATCGAACCTGGCGACCATCTGAAATATTTAGACGGTTCTCAATATCTACGAATCTATCACAACCTTCAAACTGAAATTTTGTATGTAGATAGAGGCAATTAACATGAGCAGGATATATGAAAATAGGCTGTATAGTTCTTCACGGAACTACTTGTTTCTTGTTTTGTTCCGCGTTCCGTTTCAATCTTTAACGTAATGCCAAATATTTTGTTTTTTGGTTAATTTGATAATATATTCAATTTCGCACCAATTTTCAAATATCCTGCTTCAGAATTGATTGTAATATCTAGCTTGTTTTCTGGCGATACAGGTGCAAGTTTGAAAGAGAAAATGATTTCTATGTCTGTGTCAGATAGATGGGCACATGTTATAGATTTGTTAGGGGCAACAAAAGTAAGGAATATCTTAGTCCTTGTGAAGTTAATACTCAGCATTTTCTGCTCCAATGCTTTTACGGAGAGAGTTTTTTCTGTTATCAATATCAAATGGAGAGATGATAGAAACAGAAGCTCCATTAGTTTGATAAAACAAGAATTGTTCACCTATTACAATAAATGACGAAAATTGTAGTGAATTTTATCAGAAGATTTTTTTCAAAGGGTCGTTCAAATGAAAAGCATTTGTAAGTTGCTGGTGTCATAGGCCTATATGATAGGTCAGCAATATCTAGTTTTAAATTTGTGTATTTGATTATGTAATGCTTATTTAATACATATTGAACCCTTTATCCACAGATTGTATAAATGATTCTAATAAAATATTAATCATCTTTTGATACATTTCTACAGACAGCAGATATGAGAGCCAGACGGTGTTGGGAAATATTGAGAAATCAGTGGCCGAGAGGACACAATTGTTTAAGCTCCTGTGGTATTTTAGGAAGTAGCATAAATATTCATGACACATAGGGCAGGTGCAACTTGTAGCGCGGAGATGGCTTGGGCATGCACAATATGGCCTGTTGCTATGAGTGTTGGCGCCAAGAAGAAAATAGAATGCTACGAGGTAATTGGTCAATCATCATGTTAACCACTCCCTATGGCAGAAATACATGTAAAAGCGCGCAAAGACATACAAGTGTCTGATCCAATAATATCAAGACGCCTTGTTTTAGCGGCAACTCGGCTTGGTAACGCATCCTGGTAAATTAACGCGGGAGTTATCTACGGATTAATTCCACGATCGATTCGAGCCGGCTACAGCATAATCGTAACCTCCACACTGTTACGAACTCAATGATACCGATCGCATGCTAGTCTGATAATTATTATGGAATATTTTTTCATAAATCCCCTTCCACACCTACCCTAGTCAGTTTCATTTATAAGGATCCAGAAAGCTTCGAGAGAGCACTCTTTATTTTGTGCGTCTGAGGACGTAACGTCGACTCTTTATTTGTGCGTCTGAGGACGTAACGTTGATTTTATTTGAGCATTTGAGGACGTAAGGTGTCCGAGGACACGAGGCATACTCTGCAATATTTTTCATGTATTTGAACATGGAACATTTTCATCAAGTTATAAGTGTAACTTCAGTGATTTATTTGTAGTCCCAGCACTACCAGTAGGACCAGTTCATCGAAATAATTCTCCAAATAGACTGTCAAGGAATTTAGTACTTGATAGGTGAATTTAATAGGAAATATATCGTGTGTGTATCTGACAAAACTTTACTTAATTCAGCACGAGATGACGTCTAGGAACGAGACCGGATCTTGGAAGCAGCAGGACATTTGCTAGAAGATGTCGATGACGAGATAAACATCTTAAAGGAGATGGCTGCAGACGTTTCCTTGATGCTGTGTTAAAGGATTGAGTACAAATGAATTTATTTATTTATTAAATCAGCTATGGTATTATGAGACATATTTTTGTAGATATTTGTTTGCTTGTTTGGTAATGTAGATTCTTAGCTCTTGTTTACTGACACATTAAGTATGGGACAAGCCGAGCGTTGTGTAATTTGTAAATATTGTGATTTGTGTTTGGTTCAATTATACGGGGCGACGCGCAGATCGTGCTCGCATTCGCTTGCGTAAATCGCGGTCCAGCATTATTATTCGGAGGTATGCCTTATAACAAAAATGGAACTGAATTAATTTTGAAATTAAAAATAGAATTTGGAGGGTAAAGATTATTTGTGAGCAGAATTTTATGACGGATCAGAATTATTTTGATAGTTGCTTTTCCAGCAGATCTGAACGGGATGGCACTTTGCACCCGAGTTTTTGTTGTGTATTTTTTAGTGTGTCAATGGACGCAATATTGTTGATCTGTTTTGAGCCGATCCAGTGGTATATTTATATGAGAGTCAGTCCAAGCTTTTGGTGCGTAGTGTGATTTTTATGATGTGCTAGCGAGAATATATCATTGTGATTATTCTGTCTTGCTCCACACCAGCCCAGTTCATGACCTCGCGAGGCTGGACTTGTGGTATATATTTGTGTTTTTTTGCCATCCAGGTGGATGGGTGAGATATGTTGGCGTTTCCAGATAGAAATAAGCACCTAGCTTGATGAACTGAGAGAGATAATTGAGGCAGCGACGACTCATACAAGAGGGGCGCGCTCAAATCATTTAACGCGACTTGTCATTAGTAACAGGCCAGGATCCTGTACTTCAATTTAAGACGTTGTTTAAAATTCACAAAACCTGATCGGTTATAATGAGGATTTGATTGATTAAATGGGTGTTGTCCATAGTGTAAGGTAACTTCCGAAACTCCTGTTTGTCTGGCGTTTTATATAAATGTAAACATAGTTTTTCAGCCGCTAGGCTTGTATTTGGTGCTTTTGCTTTAATTCTTGTGTGCTTATTTTACGCGTTCAATGACCCGTGTGGCATAAGGGTGCGCGAGGCTATGTTCCCAAGTTGTGATGAGAGCGTTTTGGCCTATTTCTGGCATGCTCTTTGTATTCCGTGTGCTCTGGCACTAGCTAGAATCTCAGGGAGATTCTTCATCTTTTTATATTATTAGATTTTGCATGTGTCAGTAGTAATTATAGTGTATTAATTAAGGGTGGGTCCCATAGCCGTAGTGTGATTTAAAAGATGCAACTCCGTGAGCAACATGACTGTTTCAGTTGTAAACGGACTCGCATCAGTACTCAGTTTCTTATTAACGAGCAGTACACCACGCATTATATAACTTCTTGACCAGGAAAAAATGGACTTGCATCCATATGTTGACGAGCGAGTTCTTACAGCTCAAAGTTTATGTTATGATTTATCATTTTGTGTGAAGCTGTTTTCACATTGTTTTGTTGTGACGAGCGAATTCCTACCGCTCAGTGTTATATTTATTTATTAGGGGGTAAAAGTCAGGGATGATTTCTTTTTATTTATTATTATTATTATTATGCACATACTTTTCAGTCATTACATTTCTTTTATTCTACTTGTTATTCATTTTATTTCTAGTATAGCCTCTGTCATGAACCTTTCTATTCATTAGAGCATGTTGTTTTTAAGCGAACTTTGCTGTATAACGCAGTCAGGACTGAACACGACCCCGTAGATGACTCATGAGAAAACCATGCTTTATTGAAGGGTGCAATATGTCTAATATTTAACAACCTTGATTTAAAAAAAATCGTTATAGGACGTGTGTTCCGTTTTTCCATTCTTGAAGTCTGGCAACCCTAGACTGAGCACACAAACGTCCTTTTCATGTTGGGGCATATTAATACCATGTATGGCCACCACGAGCTCTAAGGCATGCTTGCAGACGACCAAGTAAATATTATTTGAAATACGAAGGTGGATCAAAAAGTTAGTTGCACTAACGCGCTGCAGCAGCGCGCTGTGTGTTGCAAACGTGGGCACAGCGGAGAAAGGGACAGATACTGCCTACACGTCTGTTAGGCAAGTCACTGTGGTGTCCCGTCTTATATAGTGTGAATAGCGGCCAAATGCAATGGCGCGTTGACTGGACGTTCACTCCAAATATGAGGTGCTTGCGACAATCCGATTCCTATGGGCTAAAAGGAAGAATTGCACGGACATTCATCGTGAAATTAGTGCTGTGTATGGGGAGCGGGCCATTTCCCGGCAAGGGATAACGCAACTTCTCAAAGGCCCGCCAAACGAGCGAACTGCTGCAGCGTTTCAAGTGGGAGGTCTGGCAACAGCCACCCTACAGTCCCGACCTAGCGCCATGTGACTTTCATCTGTTCGGTAAGCTCAAAATGGAGCTCGGTAGTTGACGTTTCCAGACCTATGAGGAGGTGAAGGCCGCTGTCTCAGTGTGGTTGCAGAACGCTGGAGGAGCTTTCTATGCACCCGGCATCGACAAGTTGGTTGTGCGTTCGCAGAAATGTTTGGAGTCTCTTGGAAACTATGTGGAAGAGTGACGTTACATTGCATGTCGTTATAGTTGTGTTGCTGTTGTATAGGTGGTGTAATAAATGGCCATAACTGGGAAGTACAACTTATTATATGATGTGCCCTCGTATTATTAAATTATACTGTATATGGATCTTTTGCTGAAGGGCATAAACTGGCTGGGTGGAATTCAAACAGGTGGAAACTAGGTAAGTTGTCTGGCCTATTCTGATGACCTGGTTGTAATGACGGACTCCGTCTAGAGCTTGCAAGCCAACATGTTTGAACTTGAAGAGAAATGTAGGTAGCATGGTACAGTGAGTCCGGAAATGTTCTCCTCAGCGCCTACATGCATCTGCGAGAGCTAGCTACAGCAGTTACGTTGGCAGCACGGCTGCCGCTTGCATCATAACAAACAAACAGTAAACTTTGTACTCACCACAGCCACAGATGCTGGAAGTGTTGTCTTTGTGTTCGAGAACAGACATCAACACGTCTACACATACTGTGGAAGACTTTCACTAAAGTTTCTTGCGGAATGGACTGCATATAATTAATGATATTCACTTTAAGTTCCTCAATCGTTTTTGGATTAGTTTTGTATACCTCAAATTTCGTGTTGATTTACTTGGACTACGGAGCATTATATCGGAGATTTCATCAAGTTTATCGTCTGTTAAAAGCGTAGGCCTGCCTGTTCCCGGTACATCGTGAACTGAGCCAGTCACACGAATTTTACTTATCAAATCCCGAACAGTATCACGGTTTGGACACTTTGAATTAGGAAACCGCGCCTGAAATCTTAATTTTACATTTCCTGTAAACCGATCGCCTTGGCGAAAAACGTATTCCACACACAAAAAAAAAACACCTCTCTCTTCAGTAGTAAACATTACCGCCTGTATACTGTTGCACTCTTCCAATAATCTATCTGAACGCTCGCTTACTGCAATACACACTGAAGACATACACGCTCGCTTATCGCAATACACACTGACGAATTCGACAGCCTACAGCCCACACGCGCGGGAGTCCCCCTTTCAAGGACTTAGTGCTACCAACTAAACTGATGACGCAACCACTCGCAGCTGCACGTTGCCACTGCGGAGAACATTCCCGGGCGCCCTGTATGAAGATCAGCATTTCAAACACGTAAGTTATGTCAGTAGGGAAGAAGCGCAAGGAAATAGATTGCCCGGTAGGATGAACTAAATTAGAGCAAGTGGAACATTTCTAAGTACTTGGGCTGTGCATTCTCTCAGGATTCTAGTATAGGGAAATAAATAGAGTCGAGGTGTGGAGAAGCCAATGCAGTCAGTTCTCAGTTGCAATCTACAGTATTCTGCAAGAAATAAGTTAGTGTAGCGAAGAAACTCTTCCCTCATCGCTCAGTATTTAGACTGACCTTGCTGTATGGAACTGAGAACTGTAGATTCAAGATATTTGATACATTGTGGGGTTTGAAGCCAGTTTTGAATGTTGCCTTAGTAAACAAAAGTTTGGTGCTTTTCAGTCGGTCAATACGAATGTACCCAAAATAGCTGGGTTACACCCTAATCCTGAAATTTAAAAAAAAACCGTGAGATTAATAAATACACTAGGATGACCAGTTTCGATCGTCAAGCGATCATCATCAGATCCAGTACAGATACAGTACAACCATAGTTAACTTTTACTACCATATAGTCACTCCGAACAGACAAATTCCGTATTTCTATTGAACCCATGTACCATTGGCTCAAGGGGGTCGAATCCATGTATTTTTGTAAAAGGAAGGAAGGAAATATACAGTCTTCAGAGGAACATAGAAAGATTTCATGCAAGGATGCTAGCATAACGTTGTGTAAGAAGCTGGACCCAGGTGGCCAGGAAGTGAGATCATGCCTGACTCATTGATAAGGAGCCGGTCACGAATATAAATAGAAGGAGTGGAAAGTTCCAGGCGTATGAGAGAGAGAGCACGTTTCGGAAATCGCCCTTACCTTGCATTAAAACGGCAACAGCGCAACTGTGCCAGAAGAAGAATAATTAAATTTAACCCATTTGCAAGAATAAAAGTAATTAATTAAATACAGCATTGTGAATCATTTCGGATTAGAGATTTTTGTGTGGAGAAAAAGCTTTTAATAATTGTCCAGGAGAGAAGTGCAAACGTAGCATACGTCATTGGGGGTTTACTGAGACCCGAGGAGTGGGGAATTAAAAAATCAACTGCAACACCCACACAGCTGAAGACTAAAAATTATTTAATATCTCAGAAATGCACGATCGATTTTCATGTGCAGTGAGGTCATTTTACGTTTAGGAAACGAGCTTTCTGGAGATATAATTTTTATAATTGTGCGACAATTATTTCAAAAGTTGGTCACGAAAAGGACTAGGATTTTATCTTTTTTTAGATAAAGAGTATAAAACTCCTGTCAGAACCAAGCCAATCATGCAGTTTCCGATAGCCCAGGGGGCGTTATTGTGCTATATCACACCGAAGACAGTCTCCAAGCTTTCCTTGAGGGGAAACGCTGTATCACATCGTATAGACAGTATCCGACAGCCAAGAGCGTCGCGGTATCGATAACCAACGGGCATCCGTAAGGAGTAGCCAAGAAGTATTATTACAGTATCGCCGTGTGGAGAATTAGGAAAATCCTAGTTACAGGATTTAGTTCCGACAGTACAAAGTTTACAGTGAAAAATTCAGTAATTACAGTCAAAGCAGGCTGCGAACTTAGAGCCCAGGGCGATAGGTCTTAAATTAAACGACCAAAAGTATCATAACGTATTGAAGTACCGTAACAGCGAGATAAACATTCTATCAACTTTAAAGAACCCGAGTAGGGACGGACAGAATAAGGTTCGCAAAGTATTCTGGAAAGATAGGAATTCGAGAACCGAATAAGCGGAAAGGAGAAGGAAACTCTAGACATTGTTTCAAGGAAACATATGAACTATTAAAAGCACTAAGTTACGAGGAGTATTAGTTGCTAGAAATCAATAGGTCACCGATAGATTATCTGGGGGACCGTGGACAGAACAGACTTTCGCTAGACCAACCAATAGGGTCTAGAAAGGAGCCGTTCGAGTTAATAATAATAGCTGATCGTCAGGAAACGGGATTTGAAGGATTACTATTCCAGGGAGGAGGTAGATGGTTCGAGACTTTCACATTCTGGCAAGATAGGAAGCCAACATTTACTAAATTTCACCCTTGGAGACGGGAGGTCAAGAAATCACGTGTGTAAGGCTTAATAGCAGCCTTAGTGATTAGAATCTGTGAAGTGTAAATATATAAAATTTGTGTTAAAGAGTAATATTTTCAGTGTTTTTATCGTGTATTACAAGCGAATACACCAGTGTATTTTAAAATGTTATCAGTGTTAAATGTGAGTTAAATGTGTGTCAAGATATGTCAGTACATGAAATGAATTTGTACAAGATGGTGTAATCACAAAATAGTGGGCAAAAATGAAACATCGCAAGAAAAGGAAGGTCAGGGACCGACCTATAACATGTGAGTAAAGATTTTCATTATGTTTGTGTTGGGAAAGTGTCTGTGTACAATCCACCGGAGTTTGAGATAGAGGGATGTTTCTGAATAACAAATAACAGAATAAGAGCGCGGTCTGAACAAATAAAATTTGAGAAATTATAAATAATTATGTGAAATGAATAAATCCTGTAGAGGAAATGTATGAAATAAAATGTCAGTGTAGTTGACAATTGTTACAAAAGCAAGCGTAATAAATAATAATAATAATAAAAGAAATATAAATAAAGATTAATTTGAATGATATGAAAGTAAGAGCGTTTGAACCTTAATAAAAGTATAAAGACATGGTGTTAATGCATGTTCTTAAAATATAGCGATTATTGTCAAGGGAAAGGATTAATATAAAAATTGAGATATGAATTAATTGTTGATGTTGAATTTATCAGTTCTTTGGAAGACGCTAGGCCTTAAAATAATGTATAGCGCAAGTAGCGCATTTAAGTAAAGTGTCACGCTAGGAAGGCGTTGAGTCTAAATGCACTTGGTAAATTACTTATGAGGGACAGTTGATTGCGGTAATTGAGCCATGAAGAATTCCTCCAATAGTGACGTAGATCACGAGGCTATGTGTGTTATGTTGTATTGTAATAGGGAGCAAATGTATGGTATTATGAGCGCAGGTAATATAGGCCACGGCCGACCCTAAGTCGCATTTATGTAAGTCCTCCAGTATGGGAATGGTTCCCGAGGCATGTTAAGAGAGTCGAACCCAGACTCGTCTAGTTGTTGAAGTCCCTAAATATTCGTCGTTGTATGTGAATTACTCTTACCAATCAATGATGACACTTCATAATTAATACATACCAAGGTTACGAAAGTGGTTTATGAACCTAATAATGTTGATGAAAGTAAATGAAAGAAACGCCAGGTCTACCCAAAGAACTGAAGAGAAGAAAGATCTGTTTTAAAAGCATTGAATATAGCAGCAACGCGTGGGCAAGGCTGGAGGCTCCCCTCTTAGCCATAAATCTCGCCCAAGTGATTACGGTCCAACCCTTGTTATTGTAAGTGTGCTAGGTCGGAAAGGACCATCTGAGAGAAGTAATAATACACCGTGAGTGTTTAAAAGTTGTTAATGACCCGGGATTTGAACCGAGGTCCTTGTAGATGAAAGTACCGCTTGCCAGTTCAGATCGTAGCCTTCTTATGTAATAATGGTCTTTTAAGACAAATAAATAAAATCCCTAATGTAATGTTGTATGGATGTAGGATTCCATGAGTTCAATGAGGATAAATAGATTCCGGGAGTAATCATAGTTTTTGACTTTGTCAAGTAATCTTCTATAACTCTGGAGTACACAAGTATTTTCCCGATCACTGTAGTGAATTTGTGAAACTTGAGAGAGATGGTAATGTTGAGAACATTGTTGAATGCCCAAACATTTAAGTAGAGAAGTAACATGTACTTTAAATATGATTATATATTTGTTTGATGATAAGAAACTCATAAAATAGTTATTGAGGTGTATGAAAGAATGACACCGTTATTATTGGAAAATATCGTGCCAGTGGAGCTCGTGATTAGATTGAACTTTAAGGTAAATACTTTATGGAAGTGAAAATATTTATGAGTTGTTGGTTTGAAGGAAAACATGTATTTTAATATAATATTTGTTTGATTTTTTTATATTCCTTGTTCACTTTGAACAAGTAGAAGGATTGGTCAGTAGTTTATTGGTTTTATTTGTTTGTAGCGCCATAATTTTGGTTAATTAAATGTTTTAAAATAGGAGTTGATTTTGTTTTTATTTTGGAAGTGTATCCTCTATTTAATCCAAAATGTGTAGGTCACAGAGTGGGAGAACATACCATAACCCCGAAAATCCCGAATTGAGCATTGCTGGCATACTGTGATTTGCATATTTCTTGCTGGAAGGGCACAGGGGGGCATAGAAGTACTGTGCTTGGATTAATAACTAGAGGAACACTTAAGACGGTCATTTCATGTAAAAGTAAAATAATGATAGGAATAGCTACAACATATAATGTTAACTGACCGCATGGGTCCCTGGAAACTCACACCGAGCAGCCTTGAATTAAAAACCCCCCACCTAAACACATTTTCATGGCGCCCAGTACGCAGGGATGAGTTTTCCTAGGGAAAACCCGAGTTTTCTCGAAAAATCAAAATTTTCATTTTTTTTGAAAAAAAATGGTTTTTCAAAATTTTGAATTTTTAAATACTTCCTTAAAGGTTTTTGACATTGAATGAGTATATCAAAAGGGTACGTTTTAGTAAACACCCGTACCAAAGTAAACTTTTTTGGAAATTGGGACACAATGGTTCAGATTACCATCTCTCAAGCATGTACTAGCGATGTGGCATAAGTAGCCCACTGTATTCTAATAAGATGGCATTGAGTGAGGAATTGCAGAGGCTTGCGGACGTCTTAAAGGCAAATTTGCAAACAGAGAATAGGGAAGAGAGGCAGGGACTTTTGGACGCTTTAAAAGCTGATAGTAATGAAAAGTTGGAGGCTATAAAAGCCGATAGTAAGGAAAAGTTGGAGGCTATATACAATACATTTGAAACGATAGACAATACATTGGGCCTTCAACAGGATGAAAATAACAAAAAGTTAGGATCCATGAATCAAAGTTTAGAATCATTAAAAACTAATAGTGATAACATGGGAATTAAATTAGAAGCTATCGAGGCCGACTGTATAACAATGAACAGTGAACTGAAGGCTGAGATAGAAAAGATAAAAACAGAAAATGGGGATAACATTAAAGAACAGTTGAAAGTGGTAAAAGATGAGACGTTAGAGTCTATAAAAGCTGACAGTAAAGCAAATAACGAGGTACTGAAGGCTGAGATGGAAAGCAAATTGAATAGTATAAAAACAGAAAATTCAAACCATTTTTCAGCACAATCGAAGGTTTTAGAAGAAACAATGAATAACAAATTTCAGGGTTTTGACACTGAGTTTGGGAAGAAGTTAACTGAGTTAAAAGGGGAAATCACAAAGAAAATTAAAGAGGAAAATGAGGCACTTCAGTCAGGATTTCAAGCCCAAATAAAGACTTTAGAAGATAGTACGGTAAAATCCCAAACTGAATGTCAGGAAAATTTTGAAATGTTAAATAATAAGTTTGGTTCTATGGAAATTAAATTAATTAACATGGAAGAAACTGGTAAAAAGAATGTAGACGATTGTAAAAATGAACTTGTAAACCAGATCCAAGGTGTGCAGGCAAAGTTAGAAGCTCAGATACAATCTAACAGTAAGATTTGTGAAACATCCCGGGATGAGATAAAAAAAAGTGTTAGTGAGCTAGGAGACAGATTTGTCGGGGTTGAGAAAAAAAGGGAGAACTTGAGGGAAAAGTCGGTGAAGTTCAGACCGAAGTAACTGAGATGAAAAATCAAAATCAAAAGGACGTGCGGGACATGAAAGGTCAATTTGAGCGGTTTACCGGGCAGGTAGATGAGAACTTGAAGAAGTACGAGGAAGAAATTACTACCAAGTTAGGTATATACGAAGAGCATCTCCAGAAAGAAAGAAAACAACGAAATGAAGAAAATCAGGAAAATACCCAGAAGATAGATGAAATAAGTAAGGGTATTAATGAGGTTCAGGAAACTATCGGAAAATTAAAGGAACAAGTAGGTAAAACCAATACCGAAGTAAACCAGGTCCAAGATGAATTGACGATAGTATCTAAGAGCCAAGGGAAAACTGAGGAAAAGCTTGAGGGAATTAAATTAGATATGGTCAAAGGACAAAAAGAAATGGAGAAGAAAATAAAAGAGATACGAGAAGACCTCGAAACCATAGGTGACGTTAAGCCAGAAATTATAACAGAACAGGTCATGGTCATCAAGAAAGAGGTAGAAGAACACTTAAATGAAATAAGGGATAGCTTCAGGGACGAGAAAGTCCAACACAAACGAGAACTGGAAACCAGTAAGAAAAATCAGGAAAGAATTCAAAATGAATTAGGATCCTGGTTGGAAAGGACTGAACATAAGAACAGTCAAATGGAAATTCAACTCATGGCTAATGAAGAAAGTGCCCGAAGAGAAAGGAAGTTAGAATTTGAGAGTCAGGATGAGTTTCCAAAGACAGGATGGGTAGATACCCATGAACGAGGCACAGATCAAGATAGGGACTTAGGAGGGGAGAGCCCTTATAAGAACCCAGGATATCCGATGGCGATGTCAACCCCGTACATGAACCAAACAAATGGTCAGATAATAAATATCATCAAGTCAAATGAGGACAGACCGGTGAAGTTTACGGGTAATAATATGTCAATTATTTCTAAATACTGGTTGAAGGAGGTCGCAGAGTACTTAAATGAAATGAAAGTTCCTCAGGATCGGAGACTGAGAGCGATTGAGAAGCTGTTGGCAGGTGATTGTCTCACCTGGTTCAGGAGCTTCAGGTACACATTTGACACGGTGGAAGGTTTTGGAGAAGCATTTCTTAAACGATATTGGGCAGCAGATGTCCAAGAGAATCTGAGGCTAGATCTGTACTCTAGGAAGTACAGCACAAATGCCCCAACTAAGTGCTCGGAATTTTTCACCGCTCAGCTGTGTGAATTCCGGGAACTTGACATTGCTCCTGCTGAGAACGACCTGTGTGCCGCCATTGCAAGACAACTTCCATATGAGATCCAAAGGTTGTTAATCTCATCAAAAGCCAGAAGCGCTGTGGAAGTGGAGAGCGTATTACGTCAATTAGATATGACGACTTCACACGTTACTCCCAGGCATCCAAGACAGACTGAACAGGTACATATGGCCAGCAGTCAAGAAAATAGAGAGAAACCACCGACCAGAAATCAGTCCACTAGTACTGATACTCAGGGACTGGGTCGAGAGTATGGACATCAAGAGCCTAGGGGAATACAGCCATACTATAGAGGAGGATATCGAGGAAGGAATCCTAGGAATACGGGTTATAGGCAACAAGAGAACCGACCCTATAACAATAACAATCAAAGGCAAGATAACCGAAATAGATGGGAAAATTATCCCAGAAGGAACGTAAGGCCAGAGGATAGGGACGATGAATATCGGGCCGAAATAGAAGAAAGATATAAGGAAAGTCTTCGTTACATGAATGAACGACCAGACGAACCTGAAAGGCAAAAAGTCCGTTGGAGTGAGGCAATAAAGAACCAAAAATCACCCGACCGACTAGACGGAGCCCAAAGCTTGGAGCTACAAGCTCAATTGAAGAATGAGGGGAAAGGAAGCCCTCAGGATAAAAAAACTTCAAATTTAAATCATCAAAAGTGGAAACATACCAGGAGCTGGGAGGAGATAGAGATTGTGAATTGGATAGCAAGACCAGATGAGCTAATTAACGAGGATGTGGAAGGAATCCCAACTATTAAAAGAGAACTACCTATCATCATGCTAAGGATAGAAGGATTACTGGTCAGGATTAATTGATACTGGATCAACCATAAGTTTCATTACGCTAAACCTCTTAAATGAACTGGAAACAAGAGGCCGCGTAATGAAAATTCCCACATCAAGTGTAAAGATTAAGGGGATTATTCCTGAAAAATCTTTAACATGTAAATTTCAGGTATACATCGATCTGATCATGGGTAACGCTGAAATTTCGCAATGCTTTTTGCTGGTAAATAAATTACCATATAACGTCATATTAGGTTTTGATTTTATCCGTGAGAACAAGGTCATCATAGACCTAGCGCAAAACTGCATTAGGATTCAAAGAGAAGATGTGGATGAACAAGATATAAATTTACAGGAACAGGATGTGAAAATAGGAGAACAGGTATGGCATGTGGAGGAAGTAACGGAAGAAGGTTGTAAGGACATAGAAAAGATATTTGAAGTCCTAAATATAGAACTTGAAGATAGTTCGGAAACTGAGTTCGAAACCAACCTGTCAGGAAAAATAGAGGAAGCTAAAGTTAACCTCGAAAATAAGGAACAATTAAAGGAATTACTAGTAAATTTCAGGGACGTATTTGATTCCAGGCCAGGGAAGATTGAAAATTTTAAATACGCGTTCCAAGTCAATGATTGGGCACCGTTCAGACAAAAACCATACCCGGTTGCGGAAAAACATTACCCACAAACGAAGAAAACACTGCAGGAGATGATGAATGCAGGTGTTATAGAAAAGATGGCGACACCATATGTTAGTCCATTAGTAATTGTGAGTAAACCGGATGGCTCAGTAAGGGTGTGTTTGGATGCCAGAAATTTGAATGCAAAATTCCATACCAGAAAATTATTCGGCACCACCCATAAAAGAAATACTGAGGAAATTCAAAGGCAAGAAGATTTTCACAAATATTGACATGACTTCTTCGTATCATCATCTCGAACTGGAAGAGAAAACCAGCCTTTTAACTGGATTTCAGTTCGACCAACAAACATACTGCTTCAGGAGATGTCCGTTTGGATTGAAGACCGCGGGATCTGCCTTGATAAGAGCGCTTGATCGAAACCTGTCAGAGGAAGTGAAAGATTGCACTATCCGTTACGTGGATGACATTTTGCTTACCTCGGAAAACATTGAGGAACATTTGGAAAAGTTAAAGAAATTATTGGAAGATTTAAGAAAGGCTAACTTTAAGATTAATTTGAAGAAATCAAATTTTTGTCAGAGACAAGTAACATTTTTGGGGCATGTGATTGATAAGGATGGTATTAAACCAAATCCATGCAAACTAGAATCGATAAGAGATTTTCCAAGGCCTTTGAAGGTGAAAAACGTTCGCCAGTTTTTGGGATTGATTGGATTTTTATCAGGACATTGTCCATCATACACCAAAACTGTTGCACCACTACAGGACCTTCTGAAGAAGGGGGGCAAGTGGAAATGGACGGAGGAAACAGAAAAAGCATTTATAGAGGCCAAGGAAACTATGTGAAGCTAGGATATCCTGATTTCAATCAGATTTATTATACAAACAGATGCATCCCAGATTGGAATAGGGGCAATGCTATATCAGGAAAACCCGGATAACCCTGAGAAGAAGAATTATCTAGCTTTCACAAGTCGGAGACTGAAACCACACGAGAAAAATTATACAATCAGCGAAATCGAGCTGTTAGCGATATTGCACGCGCTGCAATATTGGCGAAAGATCGTATATGGGTTTCAAGTCACATTAAGGACGGATCATAAAGCCTTAACCTTTTTGATGAAGACTGATTTATCCAGTCAAAGGTTGATGCGTTGGGCTTTATATATTCAACAGTTCGACGTAAAGATAGAGTACTGCCCAGGAAAAGAAAATGTAGTTCCAGATTATTTAAGTAGACAGCCAGAGTCCACAGAAGAGGAAGTAATGGCTATTGATTTGGAAGACAGGGATCAGCGTACTCTGAATGAGTTAAGAAGCATTGGTCAACGACAACGTGAGGATCCATGGATGAACATGCTCATATCTTTCCTTGAAGGAAGTTTGATAAGGGGAACACCGGCGTACACGGAAGCTAATAAGATAGCTCAAGATTACACATTCTATAATGTATTGTTATATAAGTTTGTGGACTCTGACCATACACGATTAAGGATCGTTGTACCTGCGATTTTGCAGAGAAAAATGGTATGGTTAGCCCATAGATCGTTCGGATATATGGGAGTCGGCAAAACAGTCTCGATGCTGAAAGAAGCATTTGTATGGCCGAGACGGAGAGAGACTGTAAGGGATACGCTAAAGACATGTGATCTATGTCAAAGGATTAAACCAAATGCATGTTTGATGAGACAAAAGCCTATACCATTGTTGCCCGAGAGTCCAGGTCAAACATTTCTATTGACAATTTCGGACTTTGCCAAAGGCTAGGCGAGGAAATCGACACATAATGGTGGCTATGGATGTGTTCACAAAAATGGTTGTCCTTGCTCCCATACAGAAGACTAGTACCAAACAGGTGTTAAAACGACTCAAAGAAAAAGTGATACCGATTCTGGGAAAACCCGAGAATTTGTTGTCGGATCACGGTAGTTGTTTTACAAGTGTAGAGTTCAGACAGGAATTAGAAAGACTTGGAATACGTCAGATTTTGTCAAGTATTCGCCATCCTGAGGCAAATCCTGTGGAAAGAGTGATGAGGGAGACGGCCAAGTATTGTAGAATATACTGAGCCGAAGAAAATTGGAAATGGATAGATATCCTGGATATTATCGAATTTTGTATAAACAACACAATCCATGAATCTACGGGAGAGATACCAATAACGTTACATCGGAATGAGCAACCAGAGAGACCTTGGCGTCTGGTAATTCCTAGGCCAGCAGACGCTCAGCCTGGAAGATATGTACGTATTAGAAGAGCCTTTGAGCATCTAAAAGCTCAAGCTGATAGAAGGCAAAGAAGAAATAGGCACAAGAGGTATCATCGGCCACTATTAGCAGGGGAAATGGTGTTAGTAAAAAGACCAGCCATTTCGGATCCAGGGAACCGCGTGTACAAAAAGTTCCAGAAAATGTACCACGGACCGTATCAAATAATAAGAGATTTGAGAAATAATGCCTATAGATTTCGGCACTGTGAAACGAATCACGAAGTGACCATGAACTCAGAGAATTTAAAAGTATATTACCCTCCCGAAGACTTCGATGAAGCAAATGAACAAGCCCTGGTAATGGAACAATTTAGAGATGATGAATCCACTTTTGACAGAAACGAGAATAAGGTAGAAAAAGGAAACAGAGCTCAACCATTCGAGTGCGAATGCGAATTGGAGAAACTGTATTGGGAAATAAGAGAAATAATTGATTCGGTTGAAGAAGAAAATTTCAATTTAAGAAAGGAGAATGATGAAATAAAGAAACGGGTAGGGATAGACCACACCCGTGATGAAGAATTATGTTCTGGAAACTTGTAGTCCAAACAAATAAGAAAGGCAGAAAGGGTAGGGACAGAGCATAACCAACCTTCAATATTACCGGATATGACTTAAAAGGTGGAAAAACCCAAATTATCGTGGGATTGGAAAAGAATAAAGATCAGAAGGTACGTATAAACATTACGATGGCTTCGACAATTAAAGAAAAATAAGATTTTTATGGATAATTGAAATAAATTTCCTCAAAATTTTTCGAAAATTTATTTACCTAAGGAGGGGAGAGATGAACCCATGTACCATTGGCTCAAGGGGGTCGAATCCATGTATTTTTGTAAAAGGAAGGAAGGAAATATACAGTCTTCAGAGGAACATAGAAAGATTTCATGCAAGGATGCTAGCATAACGTTGTGTAAGAAGCTGGACCCAGGTGGCCAGGAAATGAGATCATGCCTGACTCATTGATAAGGAGCCGGTCACTAATATAAATAGAAGGTGTGGAAAGTTCCAGGCGTATGAGAGAGAGCTCGTTTCGGAAATCGCCTTTACCTTGCATTAAAACGGCAACAGCGCAACTGTGCCAGAAGAAGAATAATTAAATTTAACCCATTTGCAAGAATAAAAGTAATTAAATAAATACAGCATTGTGAATCATTTCGGATTAGAGATTTTTGTGTGGAGAAAATGCTTTTAATAATTGTCCAGGAGAGAAGTGCAAACGTAGCATACGTCATTGGGGGTTTACTGAGACCCGAGGAGTGGGGAATTAAAAAATCAACTGCAACACCCACACAGCTGAAGACTAAAAATTATTTAATATCTCAGAAATGCACGATCGATTTTCATGTGCAGTGAGGTCATTTTACGTTTAGGAAACGAGCTTTCTGGAGATATAATTTTTATAATTGTGCGACAATTATTTCAAAAGTTGGTCACGAAAAGGACTAGGATTTTATCTTTTTTTAGATAAAGAGTATAAAACTCCTGTCAGAACCAAGCCAATCATGCAGTTTCCGATAGCCCAGGGGGCGTTATTGTGCTATATCACACCGAAGACAGTCTCCAAGCTTTCCTTGAGGGGAAACGCTGTATCACATCGTATAGACAGTATCCGACAGCCAAGAGCGTCGCGGTATCGATAACCAACGGGCATCCGTAAGGAGTAGCCAAGAAGTATTATTACAGTATCGCCGTGTGGAGAATTAGGAAAATCCTAGTTACAGGATTTAGTTCCGACAGTACAAAGTTTACAGTGAAAAATTCAGTAATTACAGTCAAAGCAGGCTGCGAACTTAGAGCCCAGGGCGATAGGTCTTAAATTAAACGACCAAAAGTATCATAACGTATTGAAGTACCGTAACAGCGAGATAAACATTCTATCAACTTTAAAGAACCCGAGTAGGGACGGACAGAATAAGGTTCGCAAAGTATTCTGGAAAGATAGGAATTCGAGAACCGAATAAGCGGAAAGGAGAAGGAAACTCTAGACATTGTTTCAAGGAAACATATGAACTATTAAAAGCACTAAGTTACGAGGAGTATTAGTTGCTAGAAATCAATAGGTCACCGATAGATTATCTGGGGGACCGTGGACAGAACAGACTTTCGCTAGACCAACCAATAGGGTCTAGAAAGGAGCCGTTCGAGTTAATAATAATAGCTGATCGTCAGGAAACGGGATTTGAAGGATTACTATTCCAGGGAGGAGGTAGATGGTTCGAGACTTTCACATTCTGGCAAGATAGGAAGCCAACATTTACTAAATTTCACCCTTGGAGACGGGAGGTCAAGAAATCACGTGTGAAAGGCTTAATAGCAGCCTTAGTGATTAGAATCAGTGAAGTGTAAATATATAAAATTTGTGTTAAAGAGTAATATTTTCAGTGTTTATATCGTGTATTACAAGCGAATACACCAGTGTATTTTAAAATGTTATCAGTGTTAAATGTGAGTTAAATGTGTGTCAAGATATGTCAGTACATGAAATGAATTTGTACAAGATGGTGTAATCACAAAATAGTGGGCAAAAATGAAACATCGCAAGAAAAGGAAGGTCAGGGACCGACCTATAACATGTGAGTAAAGATTTTCATTATGTTTGTGTTGGGAAAGTGTCTGTGTACAATCCACCGGAGTTTGAGATAGAGGGATGTTTCTGAATAACAAATAACAGAATAAGAGCGCGGTCTGAACAAATAAAATTTGAGAAATTATAAATAATTATGTGAAATGAATAAATCCTGTAGAGGAAATGTATGAAATAAAATGTCAGTGTAGTTGACAATTGTTACAAAAGCAAGCGTAATAAATAATAATAATAATAAAAGAAATATAAATAAAGATTAATTTGAATGATATGAAAGTAAGAGCGTTTGAACCTTAATAAAAGTATAAAGACATGGTGTTAATGCATGTTCTTAAAATATAGCGATTATTGTCAAGGGAAAGGATTAATATAAAAATTGAGATATGAATTAATTGTTGATGTTGAATTTATCAGTTCTTTGGAAGACGCTAGGCCTTAAAATAATGTATAGCGCAAGTAGCGCATTTAAGTAAAGTGTCACGCTAGGAAGGCGTTGAGTCTAAATGCACTTGGTAAATTACTTATGAGGGACAGTTGATTGCGGTAATTGAGCCATGAAGAATTCCTCCAATAGTGACGTAGATCACGAGGCTATGTGTGTTATGTTGTATTGTAATAGGGAGCAAATGTATGGTATTATGAGCGCAGGTAATATAGGCCACGGCCGACCCTAAGTCGCATTTATGTAAGTCCTCCAGTATGGGAATGGTTCCCGAGGCATGTTAAGAGAGTCGAACCCAGACTCGTCTAGTTGTTGAAGCCCCTAAATATTCGTCGTTGTATGTGAATTACTCTTACCAATCAATGATGACACTTCATAATTAATACATACCAAGGTTACGAAAGTGGTTTATGAACCTAATAATGTTGTTGAAAGTAAATGAAAGAAACGCCAGGTCTACCCAAAGAACTGAAGAGATGAAAGATCTGTTTTAAAAGCATTGAATATAGCAGCCACGCGTGGGCAAGGCTGGAGGCTCCCCTCTTAGCCATAAATCTCGCCCAAGTGATTACGGTCCAACCCTTGTTATTGTAAGTGTGCTAGGTCGGAAAGAACCATCTGAGAGAAGTAATAATACACCGTGAGTGTTTAAAAGTTGTTAAAGACCCGGGATTTGAACCGAGGTCCTTGTAGATGAAAGTACCGCTTGCCAGTTCAGATCGTAGCTTTCTTATGTAATAATGGTCTTTTAAGACAAATAAATAAAATCCCTAATGTAATGTTGTATGGATGTAGGATTCCATGAGTTCAATGAGGATAAATAGATTCCGGGAGTAATCATAGCTTTTGACTTTGTCAAGTAATCTTCTATAACTCTGGAGTACACAAGTATTTTCCCGATCACTGTAGTGAATTTGTGAAACTTGAGAGAGATGGTAATGTTGAGAACATTGTTGAATGCCCAAACATTTAAGTAGAGAAGTAACATGTACTTTAAATATGATTATATATTTGTTTGATGATAAGAAACTCATAAAATAGTTATTGAGGTGTATGAAAGAATGACACCGTTATTATTGGAAAATATCGAGCCAGTGGAGCTCGTGATTAGATTGAACTTTAAGGTAAATACTTTATGGAAGTGAAAATATTTATTAGTTGTTGGTTTGAAGGAAAACATGTATTTTAATATAATATTTCTTTGATTTTTTATATTCCTTGTTCACTTTGAACAAGTAGAAGGATTGGTAAGTAGTTTATTGGTTTTATTTGTTTGTAGCGCCATAATTTTGGTTAATTAAATGTTTTAAAATAGGAGTTGATTTTGTTTTTATTTTGGAAGTGTATCCTCTATTTAATCCAAAATGTGTAGGTCACAGAGTGGGAGAACATACCATAACCCCGAAAATCCCGAATTGAGCATTGCTGGCATACTGTGATTTGCATATTTCTTGCTGGAAGGGCACACTATCACCATTTTAGCATTCCACCTAACAACATATATACAACTAGCATACACTGACAAGATGTATTACCAATACTGCAACTATTGTAAATATTTTCACCTGTATATTCAAACATCGATTTTACAGCCTAAGTGTAATGGATCTGATGATGATCGCTTGACGATCGAAACTGGTCATCCTAGTGTATTTATTAATCGCATGTATTTTTTTTCAGGATTATGGTATAACCCAGCTCTTTTTGGTACATTCTTGCTGACCGACTGAAAAGCACAAAACATTTATATTTGATACACAAGCTAGAGGTAACTGTTTTTTTTTTAGCGTATGGCTCGCCAGTTTTGTAGCTGCTGCGAGACGGACACCCAATGGGTGAGCTACAAGTACCGTTGGGGAGGAAAGTGGGAATGTAAGGACGAAAAGTTGGAAGGTAGCGGCTGTGGCCTATAGTTAGGGACCAACCCCGGCATTTGCCTGGAAGGAAGATGGGAAACCAATGAAGACCATCTTCAAGGTTGCCGGCGGGGGGATTCGAACCTCCTCGCCTCCCGGATGTGAGCGACAGCCAGCAGTCATGCCGTAACGACCACGGCTAACTCACCCGGTGAGGTAACTGATATGAAGGTAGCACGAATGATGCTGGGACAAATAGATGGGAGCAATGGCAAGAAGATACTCGTAATTAAGAGTTAAGGCCAAGTTAGAAATGAACACGCTACATGAAGGTGTTCGTATGAACTGACTCGGATGGTCAAGTCATGTGAAGAGAATCGGCGAGGAGAGATTGCATTTGAGTTTAATGAGTTCGGCTTTATTGGGTTTGAACGATTTGAAAGAGAGGTGATTTGTTCGCAATTAGGGGCTTGCAGACTAGACTGGATGATGAAATGCAAAACAGTCTCGAATGAACATGTATCTATATATGGAACATTTCCAGCTACGAGATAAAGGAATTCTGATATAACCAACTGCCGATTTAATACTATTACTCTTGGTTTGATGCTTTGGCAATATCTGCCATACACAGGTGTTCCTTGTTTCGACATTCCAATATTCATTTTATCCCTTCAATGTTCATTTTACTACTCACGACCCTTCACGTTTATGGTTCAATTTCTTGACAGCCAGATGTATGATGGGAATGCTGAAGTGCCTTTAGATTCTATTGAATATTGGTTTTCATCCCGTGTAGATAAACATATCTACTTGTATTTATGTGAGAATCAATACGACCAGATCTGCAGTGCAGTTCGGTACTAAAACTGCTAGTTTCAAACTTTATCTGCTGATTCTGTGGACTGTTTACCTCTTTGTTATGTGGATAGAGTCGACATGAAGTTTTTTTTAAAATACACTTCCAGGTACATAAATTATTCTCTTCTTTCTTGTCGACTACAACTCGAATACTTATTTATGTCAACACCTTGAAGTGTTTCATGAACGTAAGTAATTCGAAATATGTGTGATTTTGTAGATTGAAATCAAACTCAGTTATTTGCTGGAGTGTTGACCGGGTTTCATCTACGTAAGCAAAATCCGCTTTCTACTTTCAGGAGTATCGGCCGCTATTTCTCTGGGATTTAATACCGAACGGGGTGTATCCATTTAAATGAAATATTTTTTCTGTCAGTAATTTTAATAGATTGATGAATAGAATACAATACAGGATTTTTTTTTCGTGTGGTCTCCTCAGAGGCCGAGTGCAGGTCTTTCTATTCGAAGCCCGTAGGCGACCTGCGCGTCGGGATGAGAGATGAAATGGATGAAGATGAATGAAACTGGGCAAGGATGTGGAAGGAATCGGCCGTGGCCTATCAGAAGGTACCGTCCCAGCATTTGCCTGGTGTTAAAAATGGGAAACCACGGAAAAACATTTCAAGGACGGCTGACGGTGGGGCTCGAACCCACGCGTCTTCCGAGTCAGCAGAGAGCTTGGTCCCATGACCTAACGCTGTGCTTTAGCCAGCTTTTTTTTTTTAATTAGCTCTTTACAGAATTACAGAATTTTCAGATATGATAAATACCATACTAATACATCACAAGAAATCCAGATAGTGTCCATATTTATCGTACAATTGTCCACTTTCACTAAGCTTCCAACGCTCTTTTTGCAGGTGATACCTGAGATCCAGGAAGGAGAAATGTTGATCATTGTCCATCACGAAGTGTACATATTGGCCCATTATCCACACAATGGCAGTCTGTTTAATTTGGGGGAAGGCGGTCACCGACAAACGAACCAACTTCCTGTCATCAAGGTCATCCGAGGGCACATTTAATAGTTGACATACGTTTCCCTTACACCACAGCCACGTGGAGGCAACTCGCGTGCATGATGTGAAGCGGTGTATCGCCGTATCAGTTTGACCACATATAGTACACCATGGGTAAGCTTCAAGATGGATGGTATATCGCCGTAGAGCGGTTGGGATGAGATCGTTGAGGAAGATAAAAACTTGGGAGTGTACAGCAGAAGAAATGGACATAGCCCCAAAATTTTTCCAAACAGTGGGCCAATGGACATAGAGGGTGGTGGCCTCTATGCGCGGTTTGGAGTGTACCACTTGCCGCAACATGTTATAGATACTTTTCGTCGTTGGAACAATCCCTGATGGCATTTGGCGAACAGTTTCCAGAAGGTGCTTTTGATGGTCCCTAAATATCTTCGGCAAAGCTCTATCACAACCACGGGCTGTGTTTCGAATATCTTTGTATAGCGCTTTCGTAAAAGTGTCATGTTGGGAAAGAATGGTGATATCGTTCTTGCAGAGGAGTACACGGCATTTCATGCCATGAGCTGTTAGCCCTAGCCCGCCTTGCCGGGATGGGAGATACAACTGTTCCCGTTGTACTCGGAACAAAAATCCTTGCCATATAAACCAACCTGTATATTTTGCCAATTGGCTCTCAAACATTTTGGGAAGTGGGAAAAGTTGTGCGACATACCATATTTTAGAGAGCGCAAACACGTTGAGGACCATGACCCGTTGCACTATATTGAGGTTTCTTTGACCAAATTGGATCAGGACTCCCCTAACTTTGGCAATGACCTGAGTCCAGTTAACTTGCACTGTGTCCAGAAGCGATTGCTTCCAGGTAATGCCAAGAATTTTCACCTCATTTACTATCCGGAACCAGGGCTGTGGGGTAATAACTGAGTTAGTATTGAGCGGAAGCAAAGCAGTTTTCTGGGGGTTCGATTGTGCTCCAGAGGCGATATGGTAGAGCTGAAGGACGCTATCGATGTGGGAGATGTCTTCTTCATTGCGGATCAGTATTGATACGTCATCAGCATAGGCGCACATTCCAAAAACATGTGTGGACAGTTTGTAACCCTGTAGCTTCACCTGGGTAGTCCGAATGAACGGTTCAAGGCCAATGACAAAAAGGAGCATAGAAAGGGGACATCCTTGCCTAACTGATCTTTGTATTGGAATCAGAGGGGAAAGAAAACCGTTGACGAGCACTCTAGACGTAGCATTACAATTTATCATACGAATGTAGTCAATAAGGATTTCAGGAAATTCGAAGTGTTGCAAGACCATGTACAAGTATTCATGACTGATGCGGTCGAAAGATTTATCAAGATCTAAGGTGAGAAAACTCATTGGCTCAGTGGGGAGCATTTCGGCTTTTAGGTGTAGGTCTCGTTGTATCGCTAAGTTTGTTAACAGAGTTCTTCCAGGAATACTGCAACATTGTTCATCACCAATGATATCAGGTAGAACAGTCTTCAATCGGCATGCAAGTACTTTGGTAAGGACTTTATAGTCACTGCAGAGCAGAGTAACTGGTCGGAAGTCACCAACTGCCATGGGAGAGGATGTTTTTGGTATGAGGACTATGGTACCCTCGTGATGTGATTGACAAAGAGCACGACGTTGGAGAATGGTACGCAGGACATGACAAAATTCTTTGCCAATGAGAGGCCAGAAGTGTTTATACATTTCATATGGCAGTCCATCAATGCCAGGTGAGCGGTTGTTTGGGAGTCGTTTAACCACAGAGTGAATCTCTTCATCCGTAATATCCGCGCTGAGCAGAGTTTTGTTGTCCGGAGATAGTTTGGTACTGCAAGATGACAGCAATAGGGTCACCTGCTGTGGATCAATGGGAGCCTTAGCGTAGAACCGTTGATAAAATAATGATATTTCACTACGTATAGCGTCAGGGGAGGTGACGACACTTCCAGTACTGGTGCGGAGGCGGTGGATATATTTACGTTGCCGCTCACGTTGTCCTTTGGCGATATGGTATACACTTGCACTTTCGTCCGGGAGCACTGTACGATCTTTTAAAGCCACGTTGATATGAGCGAGCGTTCGTTGCTGTAGAGACAGGAGCTTGGTTTTAACTTCCCGAATCTGGTCATATATACGCTCCCCAGCATCAGATCTTTGCTGGAGCTGGCGAAGAACTCGATAGTAAAATTCAACTGTATCCCGTCTTTCCCGACCTCGTTGGTAAGATATGTTCTTAAAGACGTGGCGGATCCCTGGTTTAACTAAAATATCCCACCAGTCTGTGCAGTCGCGAAATTTGCATTTTTGTTGGACCCATCGAATCCAGTGTTGTCTGAAAATATCTTGGCATTCCTCCTCCAGTAACAGCGAGCAAATCAGCTTCCAATAACCTCTTCCTATGTGAAATATGGGATGGGGGTAAGAGATTGTACATACGACAGCATGATGGTTAGTGAAACTGGCAGGAATCACTTCATATCGTCTAGGCTGGATAAGTTCTTGTGAAAAGTAGATGCGGTCAAGTCGTGATGAGGAGTTGTGACTTATACAGGTGTAATGGGGCAGGGGCACCCTTAAACTATCCACAGCATCAATGAGGTGTAGGGAGGTAAGAAGGGTCCTGAGAGCCGGGTTGACACCTCTGTATGGACTAGTGGAATCCTCTGGGCGTTGAATACAATTGAAATCCCCTGCAAGAATAAGTTTTTCCTTAACGTCGTGCAGATGAGGCAGTATACTCTGTTGAAAGAACATTTTCCGTTCCACACGTTTATTAGACCCGGATGGGGCATATACATTTATCAGGGTGGTATTGTTTATGTGTCCAGATATTATGCGTCCTGATGGATGACATAGCACACCTGCGAGTGGGATATCATGTCTTATGAGGAATCCGGTCCCTCTATTCGTATTACCGGTATTGATGTATTGTTTGTAGAAGGCAGATATGGGTAAACGCGGTATAGCAACTTCTTGAATGAAAGCAATGTCAATGTCAGCATCTCGAAGGAATCTCTCCAACAGTTGAAATTTCAGAGGGCATTCTATTACATTGATATTCACAGTGGCCACAGTGAGAAATTGCGCCATTAAGAGAAGTATAAAAGCTGTGCTAGACATACTGGAAGGTGGACTCAAAAGAAGACACAGGTGAGAATTATCCTGGTGCACTATGTCAAATTAGGTTGAGATAGTTCCTTTTGACTGCCATTCATAGGCCGGCTGTCAGCGGTTGAGAGCGTTCGTGGGTCCCTAGATGACGTAGAAAGAAGATTTTGTTTCTTTTTCACAGCTGCGGAAACGTTTGTGGAGCCAGTTTTATTCTTCGGGGCTGGTACGGCAATCGAGGCATTTGTTTTAAACTTCTTAGAGACGTTCTCGGATCCCCGATCAACATCCTTAAGTGAGTCGGTAGGGACCAGCGAAGTCGGGGGCAGTGAAGACAAAATTTCTGTGGCAGCCTGTAGTAACGGCAGAGTTGGTTCTAAGGCTGCGATACAGGTTGCCGAGAGCACAGGGGCACTCTGTGTCTCGCAGCTCTGGTCAGGGCAAGGTACAAGTTCTGCGTCAGATGTATCCGAGGTCACTCCTGGTGTTGTCTCAGCTGACTGATCAATGAGCATGTTTTCATATGACGTTTGCTGCGTCACAACTTCCGAGTATTGTACACGTCGTTGTTGTGTAGGAGTTATACCGAGGGGAATCATTTTCTTTGGGCAGTTAATACGTAGATGGGTGGTAGCATTGCAAATTAAACAGGTCTGTTTCTGTCCATTATACGTTATATAGCCAGAATGGCCACCAAAAGCCTCAGTGGAGGGGATATCTTGCTTGATTTCCATAGTTACGGCACGTATTCCATTATACACCGGGAACTGATAAGCAGAAGACCATTGTTCTTTCCTGACGTCACTCACAGTGCCATATTTCGAAAGGACGGATTTGAAAATTTCAGGGGGTACTTCGAGTGGGACATTAAATATACGCACTGTGGTAAAAGTGGAATCCGCTGTGGAGAGCTTAACATTGGTCATTTCGCCTGAATCATACTGAAATTTAATAGGAGCTGCAAAAGTATTTAACAATTTCTGATAAATAGATATGGTGATTACCTTGATGTACATGGTTTTTTCGTGCGCATTTAACTGGATGGCTTCTACTTGGTCGACAGTCAACCGGAGGGTATCGCCAATCCAGCGGTGAATTTCTCCTGGTGAGGGGCGAGAACTCTGCCTGTCCCATTGGCAGCGTACGGTGTTTTTTCTCTGATATCCGGACATGATTTTCAGCGGGGTTTTCTGGGTTCCTGGTTTTGTTGTCCTATCTGGAACACTACTTAAAAAAGTATCGTCCGAATGACACACGGAAGGTCAGTACACACGTGGAACTAAGGAAGCACCGGTATTAGGAACCGTAACCTCTTCCAATGCGGTCACACAGCGCGCACACACGTACCGCACTCGGCCACGACCAGTGACCAACTCCCCTGAGCCACTGCTGTCGGTCAATTCAGGATGAAGTGTGTTTTTACATTGTCACCATACCTTATGAATCAATTTATTGAATAATATAAAGCAAATTAAAACTATTTTAATGCATGCCTGCAGAAATAATTTTTATGTTCGACGATGTCGAAATGTAAATAGGCTATTATATGTCAGAAAACTGTATAATAATGAGGGTCATTATAACACTATTTTTAGCCTACTTTTCACATTTTGCAAAAATGAGGAAAAAGTAGTCTTATGAGATCGGGCAAATGTGTGTCTGTCTGTCTGTCTGTCTGTCTGTCTTTCCTTCTGTCTGTCTGTCTGTCTGGCTGTGTGTGTGTCCCCCCCTATCAACTCCTAAACGGCTGCAGCAATCAAAACCAAATTTAGTATGAGTAAAGATGTGCACCGGAATAGCTCACGTTCATATTTGAAAATGATGTCAGTGCTACCAACTGCTGAAAAAACGCACTAGAAATTTGAGCTCCATGTTGGATATCCTGCAAGGTATGCATAGGAGCTATTCCAAAATTGGCACACATGTAGATAATACTATTTCAGTTTAATTTCCAGGAGGCCAACCATGACAGTGTTGGCAAAATAATTTTAAGCCTTCTGATAGGTCCAATGTTTAAATGCATATAACTTCTACACTATCAACTGGATTTCAACCAAATTTTGTATGTAATATCTGTACATAAACAGATATGACTGAGCGTATTCTTAAGAGCCACCAGGGCTGCGAACTGTTAATAATTGCTCTCTCTATTTTTTATCCAAATACCAATATATCAGAATGTGTGCAAGCCGACAGCTTTAAACTATGCACACGTATAGTACCTGACATGTATGATTAATTTTGGAGTAACTTATATACGTCAGTTCTACCAACATGATTCTAAGCCTGCTGATAGGGCCAATTTTTAAATACATGTAACTTCTATACTATCAGTAGGATTTCATCCAAATTTCGCAAGTGCTATGTGTAACATATCATATATGACTATAAGTATTCTTCAGTGCAATCAGGGCTGCCAACTGTTAATAAATGCTGTCTATATTTTTACCCTAATATCAATATATCAGAAAGTATGCAAGCCAACAGCTCTATACTTTGCACACGTATAGCACCTGACATTCTAGATTAATTTGGAGTAGTTAATACAAGGCAGTGCTGCCAACATGATTCTATGCCTGCTGATATGTCCAATTTTAAAATACATGTAACTTCTATACTAACAAATGGATTTCATCCAAAATTGGCACAACAAGATATCATAATATTTCAGATTATTTCTGACCAGCACACGCATGGTATTGTTGGCAACATGCTTTTACGCGTGCTGATAGATCCAGTGTCTAACTGCAAGTAACGTCCATTGGACTTCAACCAAATTTTGTATTCTGTACCTTAAGACATGGAACTAAGAATATATTCAGTCACCAGGGCTGCCAACTGTAGTGCTCTATTAGGTTACATTATACCAGGTATATTTTGAACTAATTAGATATTTCGATATTACCAACTTAATTTCGTCATTATTCTAGATAGGTTCATATTCTGTAGAATAATCATTGGCATGAAAAGTAGGCTGTATAGTTCTTAACGGAACTTCTTTTTCATTATGAAACAGTTTCTCCCACCTATCAGAGCTCCATAAACAGTTGTGTGACCAAATTAGGTAAGGATAGCATCGCAGCTGCGCTGAATTCCACGGCCTCCTATTTTAAATTTCACTGCGTGACTAGTGGCGTAGTGGGTATTTGAGGAGGCCATGGTCAAATACAAGGTATTCTCTGCGTCCCATGTGCTCTGTTTAGTACATAAAACTGGTGAAATCTCGACAGATAATCATGAATATTTATGTTCGAACATAAAATAGTTACAATTATCGTCGAACATAAACAGTCGTATGCAACTCGCCTATAATGGTAATTAAGACACTCGTATGGAAATTATAAAACTCGCATACGTTCGTTTTATAAAAAAACTCGTGTATTAATTATAGCCATTATAGGCTCGTTGCATAATGTAGACTACTATTGCGCCACTCTCGGATGGTTTTATCGAGTGCACAATTGAAAAACAGAGGCGATAATCTATCTCCCTGCCTTTCACCGGTCCTGATTTCAAACGCGTCTTAAATTTCTCCCCTAAATTTCACTTCGGAAGAGGTGTTACTTTTGTTTTGTTTCCGAATTTGGCCAAGTATGGATCGCATAGAACCTAAGGATTTCTGGTCAATCTCTTCTTTTCCTTCCCAGAACGTCTTCAGTCTTTCACTACGAATCCTCCGCTGCTTCACAGAAATTACTAATTTAGGCCTACATTTTGGTGGATTCTCGCTGTCAATGCGACTTTGAAATACCTTCCTGTTGTGGATCACGGTGGCAGTAATTCCAATTTCAACCGCGTCTTTCTTGACTTCTGCCCATTTCGTTGTAGTCTTCAGTCTTGCAATGTAGTCAAAGACTTTCTTCGTCAAGCGCTTCCCGTCCATTCTCATCAGATGCCCATAGAACTTCGGCCATCGTTTGCGCATTGAAACAATGATGCTTTCAGTGTGCCGGTAAAGGTCCTCGTTCTTCCTTTTCTTCCATGTCCCATCAGCACTTTTACGTGGACCTAGAAGTTTTCTTACGGTTTTCCTTCCCTTGAGTTCGAGTTCCTTCATCTCCCCTCTTTTGCCGTCTCCTGTCACAGTCAGACACTCCGATATGCATATAGACTCTCGGGCTTCTCTACCGTGGTGTAATGTCTGATTTTCGCGTTGTAGGATACTCCACGTTTATTGTATTTTGTTCCGAGTTAACCTGTAGGCCAGTTCCAATTTCCTAGCCCTTGCTTTGTTGCCCTCTTTATCCTGTTCATTGGGTTATATCCATTTTCTCAAATATTTGAACATTTCAACCCTTCTGACAGTCCCATGTTTTACATTTATGTCTCTCCTTGGTGTTTGAGTTCCATATGAGTCTTCTCATAGGAGATTTTGAGACCTCTTTTCTCAGCAGTGTCATGCAGAATATCCAGCATATTTTGGTCATCTTCTCGATTATGGGCTAATAGGGCAATGTCGTCAGCAAAAGCGAAACATTTCATTTCCAAGTTCTCTCTTTCCGGCGGCTTCGGTGGCGTAGTTGGTAGCATGCTGAGCTTCTATGCCCAAGATCACGGGTTCAAACCCGGCTGAAGTCGTCGGATTTTTTAAGAGTGTTAAAAATCCTCGGTATGCCTTCCTTCAGAGGGGAAGTAAAGCCAGCGGTCCAATGTCATAGATTTATGGCATATAAAAGAACCTTCCACTAATTACACTCGTGTGAAGCTAACTTATAGGTTAGATTTGCCTAACGCTCTTGTGTTCCAGGAGCCAACTGCGGTGGCATCTAGTAACCAAGTTTAGAACTAGGTGTCGTGACGGTGGCGTTTGATGGCAAAAGTAGGAACTACTTGAAAATTGAATGTCTGCAGTCCTTGCTTGAATTAGACAGATTCTACACACACCCAAAATACATGGGGCTACATGACCGCGTTGTCGCAGCCCCTAAACTGAGGAACCAACCAACCATCTCCCCTTTACTTCCAAGATATAGGCCTCTGATTCCTTCCGCTTCTTCTTATTATTATTATTCATTTTATTTGTTTAACTATAGTGTTTACTCGTCTGCTGCCGTTCCGATCTGTGACTGATAATGAGGATCATTAGTTGATGTGATAATTATAGAGCAGCTTAGACACAGTGGCGGGTGGTGGACATCTGGACCATATAATGAGCATAACTAATGGGAAACATGATTACAGAGTAACTTAGTAGGATCACTGGCTTCAGGGTTTGCAAGTCAAAACAAAATCTGTTATACATATACCCCTTATTATTCTCGTTCCCCTCCTGGTTCTACTAAATAATTAATTCTGGTCTAAAGGGTCTTGTGAGGCAAAACTGGAAAGAGGTGGGTTCAATCCCTCCTGGAAGTGATTTTTAGTCGTTTCCCGCTTCTACTCAAGTCAAATGCCGGGATGATTCCTAACGTAAGGCCACGCCCGCATCCTTCCCATTCCTCACAATAACCAAGGTTATCAGACGAATTCTACACACACACAAACACCCAAGTACTCGGCGGCTGGTGTAGAAAATCAGTTGTGTGCTGTAACCCATCCTCTCTTTAAACAATAACAATATTTAGAAACATTCACGCAGAAACAGTCAAAAGTGAGTGGGGAGTGTTAAAAAACCTTCTGGTGGGAACAGCTGATAGCTTCCTCTATTCCCCCCCGTTTGCTTTGAGCGATTCGTTCTAAAATGCTACCGCATAGTCTAGAAGGTTCTATTTTATGGCCATTTGCGGCATTAAACTATTATTAATATTATTAATATTATTATTATTATTATTATTAATAATTATTGCACAATGTCAATATTCATTTGTTTAAGTGCACGATTTGGGTTTAATAAAGTTATTATCTATACTAATATAATAAAGTTGAAGAGTGTTTTTGTTTGTGTGTTTAAACGCGCTAATCTCTGGAACTACCAGTCGGATTCGAAAAATTATTTTTGTATTTGATAGCCAGATTCAAGAGGAATAGTTTAGGCTATGTAGCATTATGCTACACCTCTCAGGTAACCATTAAGATTGATTATACTAATAAAATAAAGCTGAAGAGTTTGTTTGTTTGTGTGTTTGAATGCGCTAATCTCTGGAACTACCAGTTGGATTCAAAAAATTCTTTTTGTATATGATAGCCAGATTAAAGAGGAACAGTTTAGGCTATGTAGCATTAGGCTACACCTCTCAGGTAACATTAAAGATTGATTTTTGTTCAGTAAGTCGGAAGAACAAGCGCTCCCGAAGTGTTGCCTGGCAATGCGGGCTGCATCACGTCGCCCCTACCAGTGTTCTGGTGCACAATTGCGAGCTGCTTATACATTGTAGTCCCGGGGAGTAATTAGTGCAAAAAGATTTCTTAGGGCCCTTAAAACAGTTATTATCATCATAATAGTATGCCTCTGTATAAGGGCGATGGTGTTGGTGCAGTATACTGAGGTTATCAGCTGCAATAAACGTTGGTGCTTTCCGATCCTTATCCTTGAGCGCTCCAGTTCTGTAGCAGTATTCATTATCATCCATAAAACAAATAAATCCACCGGGCGAAGCCGGAAAATACTGCTAGTTATTAATAATTTGCAAGAAAATGAGATGAATTTGATGTATCAGCAAATAGGTCGTTTATTCTCTTATTAAAAAGTCATGAATTCTCTCCACTCACACTTACAGCCACACATAAACTCCTGTAAGTTTCTATTCAGTAATATAACCAACCCCCTCCGCTTGTTTCCAGAGTGGTATGGTAGTTGAGAACTCATACGCTATCCAACAATGTCTGTATGCCCGCTGGAGTTGGCAAGGACAAAGCACGGTCTCCCAGGATGACAAATGTGGACTCTGCGCTGACTCTCAATTGTCACGTCAGTGACGTCGCTTCACTCCTACATTTTCTACTTGATTAATTGACGTCTGCTTTGTGTCAACCAGGGAAATGCGTTAATGACGACTATTATTTCTGGCTTCCCCCCTCTCACTACTCTTCTGCCTCATAATGTGACACATCACTGCCTTGTTAAGACAGTAACAGCGCATTATTGGAATTTGATAGATTGTACAAACGTCACGCTCTGAAAAGATTCGCTAGTTTATAAAAAATAAAATAATAATAAAAAAGAAGCCATAAGCCAAGAAATTGTTGTTGATTATTTTAGGGGCTTTGCGACATCGTGGTCATGTAGCCACACCCCCCCCCCCCTCCCCCTGGAATTGGATGTGAGTAGAATTTTGCCTGATAATCTGTAATGGTAGTTCGAAAAAAATATGGAAGAAATAAAAACCAATAAAAATTGATGACTCTAGAATTGAACAAGTGAAACAATTTTGTTATCTCGGTAGTATAATCACAGAAGGCAATAGATGCTTAATGGAAGTGAAGAGAAGGATTTCATTGGCAAAACAAGCATTTATGACGAATAAAAACATTTTATACGGCAAATACATGAATATATATGTAAGAAAATCATTTGCAATATCATTTGTATGGAGTACACTGCTCTTTGGAAGTGAAAGTTGTACTCTGGGTAAATTGGAAGAGAATCGACTTGAAGCTGCTGAAATGTGGATACGGCGGAAAATTACAAGAACGAGCTGGATGGAAAGAAAAACCAACCAGGAAGTCTTAAGGGAAGTCAAAGAAGAGAGAAGATTAATGAAGGAAATGGGAAAGAGAAAAATAAAAAGTATTGGACATGTCATCAGACACAACATTTTCATCGCTAACATTCTTGAAGGGAAAATGCTGGGAAAGAAAGGAAGAGGATGGCCTAGGACGAAGTATTTGGAAGACATCAAGATTATAATGGGATGTGACAATTATATGGAACTGAAACGAACCGCCAACGACAGAAGGGTGTGGTTGCATCGACAAGGCATTAGCCTTTACAATATGATATGATGAATTTGTGTCACTGTGATGTCGGTACTAGTGTGTGTATTTGTAATTGAGGTAGGGTTTGCGTAGGAAGCGGCTGTAATTAATATGTTACGTGCGTTTTCTATGAACAAGTTTATAAAAATATTTAAAGACAGATCTGTAACAAATGTGGGCTTTAATTTGATGATAATAAGGATGATTTTGCAAAAATGGCATATGTATGAATAGTTGTACTCGTATATTCCTGTAAATTATTCTAAATATTCCTTTAAAAATATCTTTAGACTGTAACAGGGTGTGAATCAGTGGGGGTAACTGCGGGGGTAATTAGGGTGATCAACCCCTCCCACCCCCAGAGACAAATAATAACAAGTAGTTCCGTGACGAACTAAAGAGCCTACTTTTCTTAAAATTTAAGATTCATGCCAATCTACATAGACCCATCTAGAATAATGACGAAATTAAGTTGGTAATAACATTTCTAAGTACTGCAATTTGAAATACATCTGAAATAGTGTAGCCTAATAGAGTAACTTACTACAGCCAGGTATGTGATGCTCAGAATTAATCTGATGTATTACGATCTATTATAGTGCCAATCTGGGATAAAATCCATTTGTTAGTAAAGAAGTTACATGTAATTAAAAATTGAAACTATCAGAAAGCTTAGAATCATGTTGACAGCACTGAGGTATATTAGTTACTCAAAATTAATCTAGAATGTCACGTACTATACGCGTGCAAAGTTTAGAGCTGTTGGCTTGCATAGTTTCTGATATATTGATATTAGGGTTAAAACATACAGAGAGCATTTATTATCTCTTGGCAGCCCTGGTGGATCGTTAGAATACGCACAGTCTTATAGGTTGTAGTACACATAGTATATACGAAATTTGGTTGAAATCTAATCGATAGTATAGAAGTTACATGCATTTAGAAATTGGACCTATCAGCAGGCTTAGAATCATGTTGGCAACACTCGCATGTATGGACTTCTGGAAATTAATCCGTAATGATATTATCTATATGTGTACATATTTTGGAATAGTTTGCATGTATAACGTCTGAGACATCCAACATAGAGCTCGAATTTCAATTGCGATTTGTCAGCAGTTGCTAGCACTGACGTCAATTTAAAACATGACCGTGAGTTATTCAGGTATAGATCTTTACTCTAAATAAATTTGGTTTCGATAGCTGCAGCCGTTTAGGGGTTGATAAGGAGGACACACACACACACACACACACACACACACACACACACACACACACACACACACACAAACACACACAGACAGACATACAGAAGGACAGACAGACAGTCTGTCTACTTTTTCCTCACTTTTGCAAAATGAGAGAAGTAGGCTAAAAATATGTAATTCAATGAATTTTTCATTATGAATAAAATCAATCTTTGGATTGATGGCAAAAGACTGGATAAATAATGCTATCGTGATCAAACATGAAAACATGTAATTTTAATTTCATTGATTATGTCTCATTTTCACCCTCCCACACAAAGCAAAAATCAAAAACGAAAGCATAAAACAAACACAAAACCAAAAACACAATGTGAGAAGCAAAAATCAAAAGCAATTGCAGAAAACAACAAACACAAAATGCAAAATTAAAAACCAAAGCAAAATCAAAAGAAAAGAAAATAAATGAACAAAAACAACAGCGAAAGCAATAAAAAATAAAATATGCAAATACAAACACAAAAATGAAAAATAAAGCAAAAAGCAACAATAAAGAAATTGAAAAAGCAAAAACAAACACAAAAAGAGCAAATCAAATAAACAATAACTTAAGATTAAGAGAAACAAAGAACAACAAAACAATAAAATAAATTAATAAGCTAAAACAAGAAAAGCAATATAAAAAATTGCAAAATAAACACAAAATCAATAAAACAACAACACTCAAATGCAGTAACAAAAAATGTTAAAAAGGAACAAAGCAATAACGAAAATTTTACAAAGGAGAAACAAACACAAAAGCAAAAGCAAACACAGAAACAAATAAAAAACATCAAAGCAATAACATAAAATAATAAAAAATACAAACAAAAAGTCAAAAAACAATAAAAAATAAAAGATTAAATACAAACACAAAAGCAAGAAATAAAAATGAAAAACAACAAAGCAAATAAAAAACAGTAACAAAAATAAAAATAAAACAAATACAAACACAAAAGCAAAATCAAAACAGAAAAACAGACGCAAAACTGAAAGCTACCCTAGAATAAAAGAGAGAAGAAAAGTCCAAAAGGTAACAATTGATAACATATAATATTTCTCTCATATAACCGGTTTAGCAGGCAAGTAAAACGCTCTTGACCCGTTCAACCCCCTCCAGAATCAAATCCTAGCTACGCCACTGGCGTGAAGTGTGTTTTCTATGTGAAGAATAAAGGCTCTTAATGGAGTGGAGCCTGCAAGCAAAATACTCATTGGTATTCATTTAGATCACAATATAGGTGATGCGATCATTTCTAACGACCACTGCACTGGACTTGAAAATGTTCCTTGCAGGGGCATATATAAGGGGGAAATTGTGGGGCCTCCAGCCCCCCCCCCCCTACGAAAAAAGCCAATAAAAATTATGAAAGTGTTGCTTTGGTTAATGCATAAAATAATTGTTAATTTGGCTGTACCCTAATCTTAACTTATTGGCTAAGTTATAAACAATATTAAGATTGAAATTAGACTACCTCATGGTGTAGTGACTAGCATTCTTGGCTGCCGCCCCGGAGGTCCGTATTCGATTCCTGCCTCTGCCAAGAAATTTTAATTCTCGTCTGAGGGCTGGAACGGGGTACACTCAGCCATGTGAGGCAAAACTGAGAATTCCACAGTCTGGTACTTTTGAGAAATAGATTACGGTAGTCTATCAATAAAAAATAAATAAAAAATAAAAAAAGAAGCTGTTTACCTTTTTGCTTAATAAATTGACAAATATTTAGATATTTGCCATTCGTTCTCCATAATGGAATAATCATTAAGTATAAAATGATATTTCTGTGTTGTTTTGTAATTTACAATGTTTTTTGTGTTGCCACTAATTGTAGGCTATATAAACTTAGAATTTTACAATTATCTCTTATCTAAAATAATTACACAAAGTTATATGCTCTAAGATATTGGTTGATATTTCTGGGAATTTTGCGATGAAAATTACCTGAGAATACTCACAATTTTCCAGGACAGTCAGACCGTCCGAAAATAATTGTACAATTGCCCTGGTTCCTTGTACTGTACCTCTTTAAACGTTTCTTCTATGTATGACGTGGTCCAAACGCAAGTTGGTTAGTTAGTCATGCTCTAGGCATAACGCGGGGCTTGGTAAAATCTGTCGGTGGGGTCCCCTCTGTCTCTCTGTGTGTCATACAGGGTGCTAATAAAGATTAGAATGTTTGCCAGCACTGGGGGCAATGTCTGCTGTTCTAAGTCCCTAATGACGGCGTGTAGAAGGCAGGAATGTTATTATACGACACAACCGCACAGTGAGTCACAAAGTCCAGCCTTGGGCTAGTAGGTTACTCTCGTAAATAAACCATGGTCTTCATTGTGGACACATCCGCGGGCAAACCACTCTCCCATTTTCAATTAACTCATTTCACCGCCTTCCTAAGCACAATAAATAGTTCGTTATGAAAACCCCTTGCCAAAATCTCTCTACATGTGCAAGAAAAATGAAAGTTTGTCTGTATTTCTGAATTTTTACGGAGTTTTGCGTTATGCAAACTGCTTTATGACGAATGTGGGCAAAAATATTTTTGTCTATCTGCCTGTTTCTCTGTCCGCTTGCACGCTTAGACTATAACTGTTGAGTAGTCACTAGCATCTTGGCTGTCGCCCTGGAGGCCCGGGTTCGATTCCGGCTCTGCCAAGAAATTTAATTCTGGTGTGAGGGCTGGAATGGAGCCAACTCTGCCTCATGAGGCAAAACTGTGAAGAGGCGGGTTCAATTTCTACCTCAGCCATCCTGGAAGTACTTTTCTGTGGTTTCCCACTTCTACACCCGGCAAATGCCGGGATGGTACCTAACTTATGGCCATGGCCGCTTCTTACCGTCATCCTACTTCATTACAAATACACACAGTAGTACAGACATCTCAGTGACACAAATTATCAGACAAATTATACACACACACAAGTACACGGGGCTACATTTCATTTCATTTCATTTCATGTTTATTCATCAGTGCCTTACACTATATATACATTACACTGAAGGAGTCTCTGAAAATAGCAAAGCCCCACTTCGCATTCGGGTTGCGTCAGAGCCCCCACTATATATACTGGATTATATTTACATTTGTACACAAGATGGCAATTAGTGAGAATCGAGCAATGATAAATTATTTACAGTATACATTAGAGGGATGGTAAATTTATATAGGATAAGGCAGGACAACAAGAGAAGAGATCACATAAATATTGCAAATGGAGATACACAGGAAACACTAGCACAACAAAGAATCGGGGCATAATTTATGAGGAACAACCTACTTGTTGAACAAATAATGCCGCAGCTTCCTCTTGAACTGAACGGCATTATTGTTGCTGGCCTTCAGGGAACACGGTAGGCTGTTCCATGCACAGACCAATCTATTTACAAAACCCAGTTTGTACGACTCAGTCCTGGGTAGTGGGGCGTACAGCGTAACTCCGCGGCCCTTCTGAGCAGATCGGTAGCCAAGGGAAATTTTGTCTAAAATAGCAGATGAGTCTGTATTATTAAAAAGTTTTCGCAGGAATAACAAATCAATTTGGGTAAATAGGTTCTCAATAGATGGAAGGCTACATTTTTGGCGTCTGATTTTAGAGTGTACGTCGGAAATTTTCGAAAGAATGAATTTAGTGGCGCGATTTTGTATCTGTTCTAGCTTAAGAATATTTCCCTTGGTACCGGGGCTCCATGAAGGGCACGCGTGAATTAGCAGCGGTCGTACTAGACTCAGGTAGGCGGTCCTCTTCACTTTGGTACGGCAGCCACGTAGATATCTGCTTAGCATACCAAGTTGGCGTGCAGCTTGGTTCCTCACTGCGTCAGTGTGGGTGTTCCATTTCAGGTCGGAAGTGATGTTGAGTCCAAGAAGTTTGACGCACTGCACACGGGGAATCAGAGTGTTGTGAAAGTGATAAGGGTTGGCCGCTGGAATTCGATTACGGGTTAGGGAGATTAGATTACATTTGGAAGAATTGACAGCCAGGCCGTTAATTTTGCCCCAGACACTGATGATATTTAGATCCTCCTGCAGGGCGGTGAGGTCACTATTGTCTTCGATCTTGCGATAGAGGGTTGTGTCGTCGGCATATTGGTAGATGTTTGAGGAGACTGCATGGGGAAGATCCAACATGAATATGTTGAAAAGTAGAGGACCAAGGACAGATCCTTGAGGGACACCAGATGGGACCAAAACAGTAGAGGAATGAGCGCCTTGGAAGACTACTCTCTGATGCCGGTTTGTAAAACAGTCAGTCAACCACCCCAGTAGTTTACCACCGAAGCTATAGGAGCGTAGTTTATCAAGGAGACGTGAATGGGGAACCTGATCAAAAGCCTTGGTCCAATCGAGAGATCCATTTGACCGCCTGGTATTCTTTCCAAAGTTTGTAGCCAGTCGTCCACAGCTGATGTGAGTAGCGTTGTACAGGAACGTCCAGGTAGAAACCCATGCTGGTGTTCGTTAAGAGAACCTGTTTCTTTCAGGAAACGCAACATCTCCATCGACAGCAGGCGCTCCATTACCTTACATAATATGGATGTCAATGATATGGGGCGGTAGTTGGCTACTGACCACGATGCTCCTAAAGAATCAACAACAACGTTTATAACTCGAGAACAGCCGGGTGGATAGACGTAAAATTTGGTATGGGTATCCATCAGAAGCTAGGCACCAATCATTTATATAACTATTATCATTATCACCATACCTCTCATAAAAAAAAGTCCTCTCGGCACGCCGGAAGGCGGAGGTAGATTTCACCGGACAAACTTGGGGATAGGCGAAAATAGGCAGAATATGCAGATTTTCGTAGAAGGATCAGACCTCATTTAATGCGAGAAGGTATTTTATAATTGGAGCTTAATTAACTTTGTTTTTCGTCATTTTATGCTTATTTTAAACATTTTATTGTCTTATGGGAACGGTAACCTTCTTGTCATTTGGGGTCCATTTTTATACTTGTGGTCACACTGTCCTTATGCTAGGTTTCGACACTGATGTGCAACTATGTAACGGTCTGTTACTTCTTCACGCAAAATTATATCTACCGCAGAGATTTTGGTTGGTTCCTCAGTTTAGGGGCTGCGACAACGCGGTCATGTAACCCCGTGTACTTTGGGATGGCTGTATTAGTCTGTAATTCAGGTAAGGACTGCAGACGGTCAATTTCAAGCAGTAGTTACTAATGTTGCTACCAGGTACTACCGTCAACGACACCTAGCTGTGAACTTGGCTACTAGATGCCACCGCAACCAGCAACTCGCAACGAACGTTGGAACTTCCCCTCCAAAGGAAAGCATACTGAGGGATTTTTGGCGCTCTTAGAAAATCCGACGACTTCGGCCGGCTTTGAACTCGCGACCTTGGGCATAAACATTCAGCATGCTACCAGTTACGTCACCGAAGCCGCTTCACACTTAGATGGAAATCTGAATCTGATCTCGTGCAAGTGCGTTATCTTGGCAACGTCTGATGGCTCATCCCTCATCAATTTAGTAGTGTTGCCATGGCAACCACTGATAAGTCTTGGCATTTTCTTATAATTCCGAAATTATTTTTCTCATCCCTTGGCATAATGGTGGGTTATATCAAAAATTCTTTCAGACAAAAGTTTTAGGTAATTATTATGGGAATATTGTCCATTTTGTACGGTTTTGATATTGTGCCTATTAAGAGAGATATGATTAATGTTTCCCGAAAAACCCACTTTTTCCCACCCCTTTGGTCAATGGTTGGTGCTATAAAAAAAACTCTTCAAACATACATTTTTGGGCTTTATCCGACACATAGTATGAATGTTGAACGGATTCGATATTTCACATATTAAGAGAGTTATAGCAATATTTCACTTTTTCGAAAAAAAAGCCCCCCATTTTCACCCCCCAACGACCGATTTAGCCCAGTAACGAACTCGACCGAGATTTTATAGGTATACGTATTCGGTAAAAAATTCAAAGTGATTGGTACAAAATTACGGCAGTTATCGTGTCCACAATAAACTGATATACATATACATACATAAATTATATATAACTTTTGAACTGACGGTGGTTTTGGGGCCTGGGGATGTGAAACGCGAAGATATGTCGAAATTTTCCGGAAGTCGAAACATGGTACCCATTGCAATAGTTAGCTTTCTAACGAAATCTACCTCTGGTTGGTTCCTCAGTTTAGGGGCTGCGACAACGCGGTCATCTAACCCCGTGTACTTTGGGTGAGTGTAGAATCTGTCTGATACACGGTGTGAATTGTAATGGCTGTATTAGTCTTAATTCATGTAAGTACTGCAGACGGTCAATTTCAAGCAGTAGTTCCTAATGTTGCTACCAGGTACAACCGTCAACGACACCTAGCTGTGAACTTGGCTACTAGATGCCACCCCAACCATCAACTCGCAACGAACGTTGGAACTTCCCCTCCAAAGGAAAGCATACTGAGGGATTCTAGTGCTCTTAGAAAATCCGACGACTTCGGCCGGCTTTGAAACCGCGACATTGGGCATAGACATTCAGCATGCTACCAGTTACGTCACCAAAGCCGCTTCCCACTTTATCAGGCGGCTTTGGTGGCGTAGTCGGTAACATGCTGAGCTTCTATGCCCAAGATACCGGGTTCAAACCCGGCCGAAGCCGTCGGATTTTTTAAGAGCGTTAAATATCCCTCAGTATGCCTTCCTTCGGAGGGGAAGTAAAGCCGGCGGTCCCATGTCATAGATTTATGGCATGTTAAAGATCCTTCCACTAATTGCACCTGTGTGAAGCTAAATTGGATAGGTTAAGAATGTATACAACGCTCTTAGGTTTCTATGTTCGTTGCCAAGAGCCGACTGCGGCGGCGTCTAGTAGCTCAGTTCTGAACTTGGCCTCGTAGTCGTTGACAGTGGCGCTTGGCGGCAAAAGTAGGAACTATCTGAAAAATTGTTAGTTGCAGTACTTAAATTAACAAACAGATAACACACACTAATACAGTCATCACAATTAACACCGGTTATCAGACAGATTCTACACACACCCGAAGTACACGGGGCTACATGACCGCGTTGTCGCAGCCCCTAAACTTAAGAACCAACCAACCAACCACTTAATCAGATGGATATACTGAATCTGATCTCGTGCAAGTGCGTTGTCATGGCAACGTCTGATGGTCCATGCCTCATCAATTTAGTAGTGTTGCCATGGCAACCACTGATAGCTCTTGGCATTTTCTTATAATTCCGAAATCATTTTTCTCGTCCCTTGGCGTAATGGTGGGTCATATCAAAAATTCTTTCAGACAAAAGTTTTAGGTAATTATTAGGGGAATATTGTCCATTTTGTACGGTTTTGATATTGTGCCTATTAAGAGAGATATGATTAATGTTTCCCGAAAAACCCACTTTTTTTCCACCCCTTTGGTCAATGGTTGGTGCTATCAAAAATCTTATTTGACATAAATTTTTGGCACTTATCCGACACATATTATGAACTTTGAATGGATTCGATATTGCACGTATTAAGAGAGTTATAGCGAAATTTCACTTTTTCGAAAAAAGCCCCCCATTTTCACCCCCTTCGACCGATTTAGCCCAGTAACGAACTCGACCGAGATTTTATAGGTATACATCTTCGGTAAAAAATTCGAAGTAATTGGTGCAAAATTACGGCAGTTATCGTGTCCACAAGAAACTGATATACATATATATATACATATATATATATATATATATATATACATAAATTATATATAAACTTTTGAACTGACAGTGGTTTTGGGGTCTGGGGGATGTGAAACGCGAAGATATGTCGAAATTTTCCGGAAGTCGAAACATGGGACCCATTGCAATAGTTAGCTTTCTAATGAAATCTACCTAATTATTTGAATGAAGGAATACTGGGCTAATTTTAAAGCTAAAAGGAAATATTTGAAATGGTGTGGTCTTTAGTCGGCCGAAACGAAAGAAAATAATAATAATAATAATAATAATAATTTTAAACTCTGAATTAGAGCTGTCAATCGATTAAAAATTTTGATCGGTTAACCGAATGCCTTTAATCGGCTAATCGGTCGATTAATCGAAGTTGAGTCGGTTTCACACAGAATCAATTTGAGAAAAGAAAAACTTTGAACATTATATTTTAAAATGCTTACAATTTCATTTTTTATGAGGAAGATTTAATTTTAAATTTAAATTGTATTGGTGGCGTGCAAGTAAAAACTAAATAAATTGAAGAGCATTTAAGTTAATAATAGGTCTATTATTAAAAATATATTTATATATTGTTTATTATTTTTAATGACACAAGAGTTTGAAGTTGAAGTTCACAGTTACTTACAGTCACACACTTTTGCTCCAGGACTTCAGACATGTCAGTAATTTGACATCCTCAGAGCTAAGGGCTGCCCTTCTCTTAGTAGCATTATTTTCCCAGCTTCACTGAACACTCTCTCACATGGAAATGAAGTTCTGTATCTGGAATTCAAAGCAATGTTTCCGATAATAATAGTATCGTATGGCCTCGGGTGCCTCGTGCAAGCTTTGCTATTTGACACCCAGAGGGTAGCTTGCATGTCGAATTTCGTAGTTCCTTGTCTATGAAAGTCAAGGAGGTTAGATGTTAGATATCTAATCTCCTTGAACACAATAGCGCTTTCTAGTAGAGAAATGAGGAACTTTGTGCTGGCGGAAACTCCCGAGATTAATTTTGCCATTATGAACTCGACCTACTGAATTCAAATGGGTTCTTTGACATGCCAACATCGTATGACATGCGTATCGTATTTTTGCCGCCTTTCAAAAATCACTTACCACGGTCAGGGGCGAACCTGCAATCTTGGGGTTAGTAGACCGACACGCTATCCACTCACCCACCGTGGCAAGCAATGTTTCCGATATGCGAGCGAGATGTGGACGTTGGACTGAATGTTTCTTCCAGCATTGTGGAAGTCATCTTCTACATATTATAGCTTTTATCTTCCTGAAGCAAAAGCATGGGCATCAGCTAACTTTAATGACCTGCCAATCTTACAATAGCTCATGCTAGCACGCCAAATGGCAAACAATAATACAATACACAGGGTTTTGCTACCCAGCTGCAATTCATATACAGGGTGTAACAAACAGGTACGGCACATTCCTCACACGTAGACGAAGAAATTATGTTATATGAACATGGGTCCGGAAACGTTTTATCATTTCAAATGATCTTGTCGACTTCGTCGTTATGCTTGGGTCCAACGTAATGCGTTACGGAGACGGAGACGGAAGTGACGTCATGCAGCCGCGCGGGAAGTGACGTCATGCAGCCGCGCGGGAACTGAGTGCGTGACGTCATGCAGCCACGCGGGAAGCAGAAGCTAATGGTTATTGGAGTCTGTTGAAAGAGTCCTGCGGCGTCGAGCGACCTGGGGCTTTGAGCGAAGCGAACACAACAATACAGGGTGACTCCTAAAGAGGTGTGCAGGATGTCAGACCAAAATACAGTACAAGATGCCAGATAACAATACAGGGTGACTCCTAAAGAGATACACAAGATGCCAGATAAGAATACAAGGTGACTCTTAAAGAGGTGTAGAAAATGGCAGAGAAGAATACAGGGTGACTCCTAAAGAGGTGCACAAGATGTCAGACAAGAATACAGGGTGCCTCCTAAAGAGGTGTGCAGGATGTCAGAGCAAACTACAGTACAAGATGCCAGATAAGACTACAGGGTGACTCATAAAGAGTCAGATGCCAGATAAGAATACAAGGTGACTCTTAAAGAGGTGTAGAAAATGGCAGAGAAGAATACAGGGTGACTCCTAAAGAGGAGCACAAGATGTCAGACAAGAATACAGGGTGCCTCCTATAGAGGTGTGCAGGATGTCAGAGCAAACTACAGTACAAGATGCCAGATAAGACTACAGGGTGACTCATAAGGAGTCAGATGCCAGATAAGAATACAAGGTGACTCTTAAACAGGTGTACAAGATGGCAGAGAAGAATACAGGGTGACTCCTAAAGAGGTGCACAAGATGTCAGACAAGAATACAGGGTGACTCCTAAAGAGGTGTACAAGATGTCACACAAGAATACAGGGTGACTTCTAAAGAGATATACAAGATGCCAGATAAAAATACAGGGTGCCTCCTAAAGAGGTGTGCAGGATGTCAGAGCAAATTACAGGGTGACACTTAACGAGGTGCCCGCGCGGGAAACCTAAGTTAATGGGTAATGGAGTCTGTTGAAAGAGTCTAACATGTGTAGCATTTGTAGCATGCGTCATTTGAAATGATATAACGTCTAGTCTTTCAGACTGACTGTATTTTTTTTTTCCATGTTACACCTCATTGTCTCCAACTCATTAATCATGGGAAACACACAAGGAGAGAACGTGAGAACCATGGGGGAATATGCACTTTTGGTTACGTCTGGTTACGTTGTCATTATTGTAGGTGCACCGCCAGTGTTTTGTTTTACATGGCCCTGATGCCGTGCGACTTAGCAGATATGCTTTTAGCTGTACGACAAAACATGTACTTCATGCACGATGGAGCACCTCCTCATTTTAGTGTTAATATCCGTCGACTTCTAAATAACAGATTCCGTGACAGATGGATAGGTAGAGGTGGACCAATTGCCTGGCCGCCTTGCTCTCCGGACCTAAACCCATTGGACTTTTATTTGTGAGGGCATTTGAAAGTTCTTGTGTATCGAACCCAATACAAGATGTTCAGAGTCTCCGTGCCCGTATTATGGAAGGCTACGAAACCATACGCAATCCTCCACGGATACATCAGCGCATCCGAGATTCACTACGACTGGCGGTGGGTTGATGCACGGAGGGCATATTGAACATCTCCTGTGAGCAAGACTTGCATGTGGTATGCTGGTACGTTCTGTTCTTGTGTGTTTCCCATGATTAAATAGTTGGAAACAATAAGTTATAACATGGAAACAAAGCGTTTCCGGACCCATGTTCATATAACATAATGTGTGAGGTATGTGTCCTACATATTGTGCCGTACCTTTTTGGTACACCCTGTATAAAACAATTACTTATCCTACACCAAACTACTACTTTTTAATCGGTTCGATTAATCGATTAAATCGATAGCTCTACTCTGATTCAGATAAATGCCCCAATATGCAATGCTTTCACTTTCGACTCATACGTTTCATTCTATATTAATATTTGTTGACTTTAATAATGGGTTATTAAGTAGTTTATTAAGCTCAATGTGCTATTTGCATTGGGCGGCACATCTTTTTGTTCAAGCTTCGATTGTGGTTGGTGAAACTCAACCTGTCTCAGATATTCAAGTCATAACTTCTAACCATGACATTGGGAGCTGTAATTGTATAGCTCTGCGCGGACAGAAGATGCTCTTTTTCATCCGTAAGGGCGGAGGTGGGTACACCCTTCTATTTTATAATTACCTTCAACTTGGGGTGAAGTGCTGTCGCATTGTATACAAATAGATCCCCTTTGTCCACGAGCCAGGCTGATGTTCTTCCTATTGTATTCATGTCGCCTCTGTCTCCCTTATTTGAATTTTTCTAGTGTTTGCTTGGCTCAGAGAATGACATGCACTTTTAACCAAGAGGTTTGGCTTTCTTTACGGATACATGCTTCTGTCTCGTGTTTGACTTAGAATAGACCACACCAGCCTCCACAGTGGGTTGATATGGTAGGGAAAAGATTCCTGTTAATCACTAGAATATTCTATGATTGCGAAATCTATAGGCTAGACTTTACACCCTATCAGTTAAAAAAGAAATTACGAGCCTTACAGTAGTCGCGTGTGATGTGTAACATGTGACATGTTATCCCTTGTTAACAGTGAACTCTGTTGGCCATTGAAATTACTACTTGTAAAACTCCAATGCCAGTTTTCAGCAAATATGATATAATGAATATTTTCACACCAATGAACGACAACTTGAAGATGATATATTGTAGGAATATCATTAATGGGGCCTCCAAACCTCGAAGTAATTTTGTATGCGATATAGATTCCACATAGCCACATGGCCGACAGTACCTTGAGTGCTTACATTAAATAAGAATAGAGCAAAAGTATGAAGATTTAGTAAATCATAATTGTTTTCAGCAAATATGATATAATGAATATTTTCACACCAAAGAACGACAACTTGAAGATGATTTATTGTAGGAATATCGTTAATGGGGCCTCCAAACCTTGAACTAACCCGTATGCGATATACATTCCACATAGCCACATGACCGACGATGTGTCTGCCGGGAGAACAGTGAACTCTGTTGGTCATTGAAATAACTACTTGTAAAACTGCAGTGCCAAATCCTGACCGGTTTTCAGCATATATGATATAATGAATATTTTCACACCAAACAACGACAACTTGAAGATGATTTATTGTAGGAATATCATTAATGGGTCCTCCAAAACTTGAAGTAATTTTGTATGCGATATAGATTCCACATAGCCACATGGCCGACAGTACCTCGAGTGCTTACATTAAATAAGAATACAGCAAAGGTATTAAGATTTAATAAATCATAATTGGTTTCAGCAAATATGATATAATGCATAAGTTTACACCAAAGATCGACAACTTGAAGGTGATTTATTGTAGGAATATCGTTAATGGGGTTTCCTTACTTTGAAGTAAACCGTATGCGATATACATTCCACATAGCCACATGGCCGACAGTACTAATCTCCGCCAACGCGTGCGCTCATTGTTTCCGTCCCATCTACTTCCGTTTAATTGTTTTCGTCCCATCCATTTCCGTTTCATTTTTCAAAATCACCCCCACAAAAAATATACGGTACAGATACCGAGTGGAAAGATGTTACACATCAAAAATCCCTTCGTGCAGGCAACTCAATGTTGAAAACATCATATATATTATTTCAGTACCGAAGTATAGATCCCTCCTGCGGCTCTCACAAGCGACCGATCGTGACAAATGAGCATTCAAATGAAAGAGAATAGACATTAGGAGTAACGAGATGCACTCTAATTTCATAAATATCTATATTTTTTTTAAAATGTACGAAGTGTGCGATTTGCAGATACTGTTGCCGTAGGAAAATACCCTCCATAATGGTTGTCCACTTCAAATTTTGCCCGTTGTGACGCCTGTTTCATGTCATTTTAACATTCTGAGGTCTTTCCTTTATCATTTTGCATGGATTTCAGAAACAGTAAATCAAAGGAATGAGTACTCAAATCGTATAATTTCATAAATACCGAACAACCGGTGAGTGTTATGATGATGATTCAATTTTCAGTGATTGCCTTCTTAAGTAAGGGAACGTAGAACTTGGAATTCTTACTGAAATGTAAATAGTGTTCTATAATCATTTGGTTCGCCGGCCTCTCACCGCTGGGCCCGTGGTTCAAATCCCGGTCACTCCATGTGAGATCTGTGCTGGACAAAACGGAGGCAGACAGGTTTTTCTCCGGGTACTCCGGTTTTCCCTGTCAAAATTTCATTCCAGCAACACTCTCCATTATCATTTCATTTCATCTGTCATTCATTTAATCATTGTCCCAGGGGAGTGCGTCAGGCCTCGGCAGACGGCACAGTTCATATCCTCGCCGCTAGATCGGGGCTCCATTCATTCCATTCCTGACCCGGTCGGAGAATGGAAGCAGGCTGTGGATTTTCATTTTTCAATCATTTGGTTGAAATAAAACATAACAACCTTTGTCTTTAAGTCTCCCATTATGGACCTATTGGGGAAAGTGTGGTTTATGAACATGCGAGATTTCTCACACGGGTCCATCAGTCCTATTAAATATTAGTTTGACTCGAACCCGGCTCATCACTGAATCTTTCTGTTGGTGAATTTGTAAATAACTTTCGCTGTTTTCCCCACTTTTCCAAACCTAAAGGACACACTAAACGTTTCTTAAGAGGTGCGGGCAGGATGATACGTGGTAGACTGTTTATTGTTCACCGGAAACTCTATCCGGTCGTTTAGATTAGCAGTTTGCATTTTCGATCACAATGAGCGCTAGTGTGAGCCAATGAACTGCTTCACTTAAGCCCCTATGACTACTTCTGGTGGAGAGATTTTTCAAAAAATCAAATTAAAAAAACGCCATTGAACCAAGAAACACATTAAAGAAAGCATTTTGTATATGAGTCAATTTGGCTAAGATTTGAATTAAAAAAACAAGATGTTCAGTAAAGAACATATGGCCTCCTTTCTCCTAAATGCATGGCTATTGTTATAACTCTTTGTCCTTTTCAAGGAGTATAATTGAATGTTGGTTGTAGTAGATTGTTGAAATACAACGTGCTATAGGGATATTAAACATGAATATGAGGTGCCCTTTGCTAGTGCTACCTCTGTAAAATTTTCATTCAATTCGGTTTCTACGTGTTTGAATTGATATGGGGAATGGATTTGCACACATACTTGGCCGCTATTTGCAAACTATTGGGCTGATGACCTTGTAGTCAGTCATAGGATGCTTTCCACAAAAAGGCATGTTGTTGCAAAATCTGGTAGAGATCAAATTATTAGAATGGTCGTAATTTGATAAGCTTTTAACATTTGGGTGGCCGTCATTCCGTTTCCGTCAAGATGGCGGCGATCAAAAACATGACACTGAGGTGCCCTTTGCTAGTGCTACCTCTGTACCAAATTTCGTTCAATTTGGTTTCACAGTGTTTGAATTGATAGGGGGAATCGATTTGCACACATACTTGGCCACCATCTGCAAACTATTGGGATGATGATCTTGCAGTTTGGTCAGAATATGTTTCCCACATAAAGATATTTTGTTGCAAAATTTGGTAGAGACTAGATTATTAGGTTGGTCGTAATTACATTTTAGCTTTTAACATTTGGGTGGCCGCGATTACGTTTCCGTCAAGATGGCGGTGATATAAAACATGACACTGAGGTGCCCTTTGCTAGTGCTACCTCTGTACCAAATTTCGTTCCATTCAGTTTCACCGTGTTCGAATTGATAGGGGGAATCGATTTTCACATACAGATGGCCGCCATCCGCAACATTTTTGGCTAATGACCTATTAGTTTGGCCAAAGGATGCTCCCTTCATAAAGGAATGTTGTTGCAAAATTTGGTAGAGATCGGATGATTAGGTTAATCGTAATTTGATTTAAGCTTTGAACATATGTGTGGCCGCCATTACGTTTCCGTCAAGATGGCGGCGATATAAAACATGACACTGAGGTGCCCTTTGCCAGTGCTACCTCTGTACCAAATTTCGTTCCATTCGGTTTCACCGTGTTCGAATTAATAGGGGGAATCGATTTTGACACAAAGATGGCCCCCATCCGCAAAATATTAGGCTAATGACCTATTAGATTGGTCAAAGGATGCTCCCTCTATAAATGTATGTTGTTGCAAAATTTGGTAGAGATCGAATAATTATGTTAGTCGTAATTTGATTTAAGCTTTGGACATTTGTGTGGCCGCCATTACGTTTCGGTCAAGATGGCGGCGATATATAACATGACACTGAGGTGCCCTTTGCTAGTGCTACCTCTGTACCAAATTTCGTTCCAGTCAGTTTCACCATGTTCGAAGTAATAGGGGGAATCGATTTTCACACAAAGATGGCCGCCATCCGCAAACTATTAGGCTGATGACCGATTAGTTTGGTCAAAGGATGCTCCCCCCATGAAGGTATGTTGTTGCAAAATTTGGTAGAGATCGGATGATTAGGTTAGTCGTAATCTGATTTAAGCTTTGAACATTTGTGTGGCCGCCATTTCGTTTCCGTCAAAATGGCGGCGATATAAAACATGACACTGAGGTGTCCTTTGCTAGTGCTACCTTTGTACCAAATTTCGTTCAATTCGCGTTCACCGTGTTCGAATTGATAGGGGGGGGGGGGCAGACATTCAGAGTACATACACTCACACACACACACACACACACACACACACACACACACACACACAGACTCACACACACACACACATACACACAAACACACAGACAGACAGACACACTTTTTTCACCCTGTGTTGATCTCATAAGTCTACTTTCATTTTTTGCAAAAATCGAAAGTAGGCTAACGAGTAAAGAAACAAGCGATTTTAGGCTGTTTTTAGGGAACTGCATTTAGGCCGGAAGTGATTTTAGAAACGTGTAACCTTTCCGGGCCCTTTAGTGCTTCAACGTTTAGCACAAGTTAGGAAATTGCTTAAATGTACGTTTTAGCTAAGATGGGGACTCTCCCCTACTTTGTCTGCTAGATTGGGACCCTCCCCTACTTTGTCTGCTAGAGGGACTCTCCCCTACTTTGTCTGCTAAGATGAGGACCCCTACTTTGTCTGATAGATTGGGACCCTCCCCTACTTTGTATGCTAGATGGGGACCCTCCCCTACTTTGTCTGCTAGATGGGGAGCCTTCCCTAATTTGTCTGCAAGATTGGGACCCTCCCCTACGTTGTCTGTTAAGATGAGGACCCCGACTTTTTCTGCTAGATTGAGACCCTCCCCTACTTTGTCTACTAGATGGACTCTCCCCTACTTTGTCTGCTAAGATGAGGACCCCTACTTTGTCTGCTAGATTGGGACCCTTCCCTACTTTGTCTGCTAGAGGGACTCTCCCCCTCTTTGTCTGCTAAGATGAGGACCCCTACTTTATCTGCTAGATTGGGACCCTCCCCTACTTTGTCTGCTAGAGGGAATCTCCCCTACTTTGTCTGCTAGAGGGTCTCTCCCCTACTTTGCTAGATTGGGACACTCCCCTACTTTGTCTACTAGATTTGGACTCTCTCCTACTTTTGTCTGCTAAGTTGGGGACCCCTACTTTGTCTGCTAGAGGGACTCTCTCCTACTTTTGTCTGCTAAGTTGGGGACCCCTACTTTGTCTTCTAGATTGGGACCCTCCCCTACTTTGTCTGCTAGATGGGGACCCTCCCCCACTTTGTCTGCTAGAGGGACTCTCCCCTACATTTATCTGCTAAGTTGGGGACACCAACTTCACCTGCTAGTGGGACTCTCCCCTACTTTGTCTGCTAGAAGGGGATCATCCCCTCCTTTGTCTGCTAGAGGGACTCTCCCCTACTTTGTCTGCTAAGATGGGGACCCCTACTTTGTCTGCTAGAGGGAATCTCCCCTACTTTGTTGCTAGGGGGAATCTCCCCTACTTTTTCTGCTAGAGGAACTCTCTCCTACTTTGTATGCTAGAGGAACTCTCCCCTACGTTGTCTGCTAGATGGGGTCTCTCCCCTACTTTGTCTGATAGAGGGACTCTCTCCTACTTTGTCTGCTAGAGGGACTCTCCCCTACTTTGTCTGCTAGAAGGGGACCCTCCCCTCCTTTGTCTGCTAGAGGGACTCTCCCCTACTTTGTCTGCTAAGATGGGGACCCCTACTTTGTCTGCTAGGGGGAATCTCCCCTACTTTGTTGCTAGAGGGAATCTCCCCTACTTTGTCTGCTAGAGGAACTCTCTCCTACTTTGTATGCTAGAGGAACTCTCCCCTACGTTGTCTGCTAGATGGGGACTCTCCCCTACTTTGTCTGATAGAGGGACTCTCCCCTACTTTGTCTGCTAAGATGGGGACCCCTACTTTGTCTGCTAGAGGGACTCTCCCATACATTTGTCTGCTAAGTTGGGGACACCTACTTCGCCTGCTAGTGGGACTCTCCCCTACTTTGTCTGCTAGAGGGACTCTCCCCTACTTTGTCTGCTAATATGGGGACCCCTACTTTGTCTGCTAGAGGGAATCTCCCCTACTTTGTCTGCTAGAGGGACTCTCCCCTACTTGGTCTGCTAGATGGGGACCCTATCCTACTTTGTCTGCTAGAGGGACTCTCCCCTACTTTGTCTGCTAGATGGGGACCCTCCCCTACTTTGTCTGCTAGAGGGACTCTCCCCTACTTTGTCTGCTAGATGGGGACTCTCCCCTACTTTGTCTACTAGATGGGACCCTCCCCTACTTTGTCTGCCAGAGGAACACTCCCCTACGTTGTCTGCTAAATGGGAACCCTCTCCTACTTTGTCTGCTAGAGGGACTCTCCTCTACTTTGTCTGCTAGATGGGACTCTCCCCTACTTTGTCTGCTAGATTGGAACCCTCCCCTACTTTGTCTGCTAGAGGGACTCTCCCCTACTTTGTCTGTTAGAGGGACTCTCCCCTACTTTGTCTGCTAGAGGGACTCTCCCCTACTTTGTCTGCTAGAGGGACTCTCCCCTACTATGTCTGCTAGATGGGGCCCTCCCCTTCTTTGTCTGCTAGAGGGACTCTCCCCTAATTTGTCTGCTAGAGGGACTCTCCCCTACTTTGTGTGCTAGAGGGACTCTCCCCTACACTGTCTGCTAAGATGAGGACCCCTACTTTGTCTGCTAGATTGGGACCCTCCCCTACTTTGTCTGCTAGATGGGGGTCCTCCCCTACTTTGTCTGCTAGAGGGAATCTCCCCTACTTTGTCTGCTAGAGGGTCTCTCCCCTACTTTGCTAGATTGGGACACTCCCCTACTTTGTCTACTAGATTTGGACTCTCTCCTTTTTGTCTGCTAAGTTGGGGACCCCTACTTTGTGTGCTAGAGGGACTCTCTCCTACTTTTGTCTGCTAAGTTGGGGACCCCTACTTTGTCTTCTAGATTGGGACCCTCCCCTATTTTGTCTGCTAGATGGGGACCCTCCCCTACTTTGTCTGCTAGAGGGACTCTCCTCTACATTTGTCTGCTAAGTTGGGGACACCTACTTCGCCTGCTAGTGGGAATCTCCCCTACTTTGTCTGCTAGATGGGGACCCTCCCCTCCTTTGTCTGCTAGAGGGACTCTCCCCTACTTTGTCTGCTAAGATGGGGACCCCTACTTTGTCTGCTAGAGGGACTCTCCCCTACATTTGTCTGCTAAGTTGGGGACCCCTACTTTGTCTGCTAAGATGGGGACACCTACTTCGCCTGCTAGAGGGACTCTCCCCTACTTTGTCTGCTAGAGGGAATCTCCCCTACTTTGTCTGCTAGAGGAACTCTCTCCTACTTTGTCTGCTAGAGGAACTCTCCCCTACTTTGTCTGCTAGATGGGGACTCTGCCCTACTTTGTCTGCTAGATGGGGACCCTCTCCTACTTTGTCTGCTAGAGGGACTCTCCCCTACTTTGTCTGATAAGATGGGGACCCCTACTTTGTCTGCTAGAGGGAATCTCCCCTACTTTGTCTGCTAGAGGGACCCTCTCCTACTTTGTCTGCTAGAGGGACTCTCCCCTACTTTGTCTGCTAGATGGGGACCCTATCCTACATTGTCTGCTAGATGGGGACCCTCCCCTACTTTGTCTGCTAGAGGGACTCTCCTCTACATTTGTCTGCTAAGTTGGGGACACCTACTTCGCCTGCTAGTGGGACTCTCCCCTACTTTGTCTGCTAGATGGGGACCCTCCCCTCCTTTGTCTGCTAGAGGGACTCTCCCCTACTTTGTCTGCTAAGATGGGGACCCCTACTTTGTCTGCTAGAGGGACTCTCCCCTACATTTGTCTGCTAAGTTGGGGACCCCTACTTTGTCTGCTAAGATGGGGACACCTACTTCGCCTGCTAGAGGGACTCTCCCCTACTTTGTCTGCTAGAGGGAATCTCCCCTACTTTGTCTGCTAGAGGAACTCTCTCCTACTTTGTCTGCTAGAGGAACTCTCCCCTACTTTGTCTGCTAGATGGGGACTCTGCCCTACTTTGTCTGCTAGATGGGGACCCTCTCCTACTTTGTCTGCTAGAGGGACTCTCCCCTACTTTGTCTGATAAGATGGGGACCCCTACTTTGTCTGCTAGAGGGAATCTCCCCTACTTTGTCTGCTAGAGGGACCCTCTCCTACTTTGTCTGCTAGAGGGACTCTCCCCTACTTTGTCTGCTAGATGGGGACCCTATCCTACATTGTCTGCTAAAGGGACTCTCCCCTACTTTGTCTGCTAGATGGGGACTCTCCCCTACGTTGTCTGCTAGATGGGGACCCTCTCCTACATTGTCTGCTAGAGGGACTCTCCCCTACTTAGTCTGCTAGAGGGACTCTCCCCTACTTTGTCTGCTAGATGGGACCCTCCCCTACTTTGTCTGCCAGAGGGACTCTCCCCTACGTTGTCTGCTAAATGGGGACCCTCTCCTACTTTGTCTGCTAGAGGGACTCTCCTCTACTTTGTCTGCTGGATGGGACTCTCCCCTACTTTGTCTGCTAGATTGGAACCCTCCCCTACTTTGTCTGCTAGAGGGACTCGCCCCTGCTAGAGGGAATCGCCCCTACTTTGTCTGCTAGAGGAAATCTCTCCTACTTTGTCTGCAAGAGGGACTCTCCCCTACTTTGTCTACTAGAGGGACTCTAGATATTTCAATTTAATTTACAAGACGCCATACATGACAGTGTTGCCAAAATGTTTCTTTTTAAATTAATGCAGCCAATGGCCTTGCACTTTTCTTTTCAGGATGGGTCAGGGAAGGGATATTGGAAGGAAATCGGCCGTGGACCTATTGAAAGGAACCGTCCCGGCATTTGCCTGGTGGTGAAAATGGGAAACCACGAAAACTATTTTCAGGACGGCCAAGGTGGGATTCGATCCACGCTCTCCCGATACCAAGCGAGGCACGAGGTAGCGCGTTAGCGATCTCGGCCACCGCGGCCTTCTGATAAGTCCAATTTTTTAATGCATATAATTTCTTGAATATCAATTGGATTTCAACCAAATTTTGTATGAAATATGTGTACATAAGCAGATATGACTGAGCGTTTTCTTAAGAGCCTCCAGGGCTGTCAACTGTTAATAATTGCTCTCTCTACTTTTAGCCTATTTTCAATTTTGAAAAAATAGGCTTATGAGATCACCTTTTGTCCGTGTGTGTGTGCGTGTGTGTGTGTGTGTGAGGTGTGTGTGTGTCCCCTAATAAAATCTAAACGGCTGGAGCGATTTCAATGAAACTTGGTAAGTTCATAGCACTATTCCCGGCGACCTCGACCGTGCCCTTCAAATTTTGTTACGTCTCACGAATCCAACATGGCTGCTGTGCGAAATATTTCACTAGCATTCAATATCTCCGAAACTATTACCGATATCGCCCTGAAATTGTGTTCGGTGATAAAGGGCACTACTAGAAGTACACCTAAGAGACTTTCAAAAACCTGGTGACTACAAAACCAACATGGCGGTCAAGCAAAATTGAGACTTTTAAATAGACATTTCTCGCGATTTAACTATCCAAACGTAATGAAACTTCGTACAGCAAATGTTTATACACATTGTAATGCACTGGAGTCTAATTTAGTTCAATTGTTTACATAACCTCAAAATGGCGGCTGTGCGAAATATTTCACTGACATTCTCTATCTCCGAAACTATTACAGATACCATCATGCAATTTTGTACGGTGATAAAGGGTACTGATACAAGTTTACGTATGTATATTTCATAAACCTGTAAAGTACAAAACGAACTTGGCGACCAAGCGAATTTGAAATATTTTAATAGACTTTTCTCGTGATTTAACTCTCTGAGCGCAGTGAAATGTGGTACATTAAATGATTTTGCAGATTGTAATGCACTGCCATCTAATTTAATTCAATTGTTTACATAACCTCAAGATGGCGGCTGTGCGAAATTTTAAAATTAAGTTTTTATTCTTGTGTCGTAATCATGCGATCGAAGTGAAAGTTTGAATAATGAAGCTAGGCAATAATTGTCCTTGAATGGTACATAACTCTATGGCCTATGCATATAACAATCCTAAATGGCGAGCTTCCGAAATATTTAGACGGTTCTCAATATCTATGAATCTTTTACAGCAACCAAACTGATTTTTTTTATGTTCATAGAGACTATGATCATATGTTCACCAATAGGACTTTCAGTAACCTGGTGAGCACAAATCCAACTTGGCGGCGACGCGAAGTATAAATATTTAAATGGAAGTTTCTCGCGAGTTAACTATCCGAGTGCCGTGAAACGTTGCACGTTAAATGCTTATACAAATGTTGATCCACTGGCATGTAATTTATTTCAATTGTTTGCATAATCACAATATGGCTGGTGTGCGTACTTTTAAAATCTCGTTTTTACTTTTTGTGTTCTAATCATGCGATTGAAGTTTGAATACCACACGTACACAATAATCTTAATGTAATAGTACAAAAATAAAAATCCAACCTGGCGAATATATGAAATATTTAGACGGTTCTCAATATCTACGAATCTGTTACAGCAATTAAACTGAAATGTTGTATGTTGATAGAGCAGGATATATGAAAATAGGCTGTATAGTTCTTCACGGAACTACTTGTTTTAAATTCAAATACCAATATATCAGAAAGTATGCATGCTGACAGCTTTAAACTACGCACACGTATAGTACCTGACATTCTAGATTAATTTGGAGTAAATTATGTACGTCAGTGCTACCAACATGATTCTAAGCCTGCTGATAGGACCAATTTTAAATGCACGTGACTTCTATACTATATATTGGATTTCACCCAAATTTCGTATGTGCTATGTGTAACATAACAGATATGACTATGCTTATTCTTTAGAGCAACCAGGGCTGCCAACTGTTAATAAATGCTGTTTTTTTACAAAAAAAAAAATAATATATCAAAAAGTATGTAAACCAACAGCTTTAAAATTTGCACACGTATAGTACCTAACATTCTAGATTAATTAGGAGAATTCAATATACGTCAGTGCTGCCAACATGACTCTAAGTCTGCTGATTGGTCCAATTTTAAAGTGCATGTAACTTCTATACTAACAAATGGATTTCATCCAAAATTGGCACAACAAGAGATCATAATATTTCAGATTATTTCTTACCAACGCATGAATTACATTGTTGCCAACCAGATTTTACGCGCGCTGATAGATCCAATGCCTAACTGCATGTAACGTCCATGCTATCCGTTGAACTTCAACCAAATATTGTATTCTTTACCTTAAGAGATGGAACTAACAATATATTCAGTCACCAGGGCTGCCAACTGTAGTGCTCTATTAGGCTACAGGTATATTTCGAACTAATTAGAAATGTCGATATTACCAACTTAATTTCGCTATTTTTCTAGATAGGTCTCTATAGATTGGCATAAATCTTAAATTTTAAGAAATGTTGGCTCTTTAGTTCGTCACGGAATTTTTTGTTAATTTTATAATTTTAACTTTTTAATCATAATTTTATTTTAATTTTTAGCGCCCTTCATGTTTTATTTTAATTTTTAGTGTCCTTTATGTTTTATTTTAATTTTTAGCGTCCTTCATGTTTTATTTTAATTTTTAGCGTCTTTTATGTTTTATTTTAATTTTTAGTGTCTTTTATGTTTTATTTTAAAATTTAGTGTGTTTTATTTTAATTTTAGTGTGTTTTATTTTTTATTTTAATTTTTAGTGTGTTTTATTTTCATTTTTAGTATCCTTTATGTTTTATTTTATTTTTTAGTGTCCTTTATGTTTAATTTTAACTTTTAGTGTCCTTTATGTTTTATTTTAATTTTTAGTGTGTTTTATTTTAATTTTTAGTGTCCTTTATGTTTTATTTTAATTTTTAGTGTCCTTTATGTTTTATTTTAATTTTTAGTGTCCTTTATGTTTTATTTTATTTTTTAGCGTCCTTTATGTCTTATTTTAATTTTTAGCGTCCTTTATGTTTTATTTTAATTTTTAGTGTCCTTTATGTTTTATTTTAAATTTTAGTGTGTTTTATTTTAATTTTAGTGTGTTTTATGTTTTATTTTAATTTTTAGTGTGTTTTATTTTAATTTTTAGTGTGTTTTATTTTAATTTTTAGTGTGTTTTTTGTTTTATTTTAACTTTTAGTGTGTTTCATTTTAATTTTAATGTGTTTTATGTTTTATTTTAATTTTTAGTGTGTTTTATTTTAAATTTTAGTGTGTTTTATTTTAATTTTAGTGTGTTTTATGTTTTATTTTAATTTTTAGTGTGTTTTATTTTAATTTTTAGTGTGTTTTTTGTTTTATTTTAACTTTTAGTGTGTTTCATTTTAATTTTAATGTGTTTTATGTTTTATTTTAATTTTTAGTGTGTTTTATTTTAATTTTTAGTGTGTTTTATGTTTTTTTTAATTTTTAGTGTCCTTTATGTTTTGTTTTAATTTTTAGTGTGTTTTATTTTAATTTGTAGTGTCATTTATGTTTTATTTCAATTTTTAGTGTTTTATTTTAATTTTTAGTGTGTTTTATTTAAATTTTAGTGTCCTTTATGTTTTATTTTATTTTTAGTGTCCTTTATGTTTAATTTTAATTTTTAGTGTCCTTTATGTTTTATTTTAATTTTTAGTGTGTTTAATTTTAATTTTTAGTGTCCTTTATGTTTTATTTTAATTTTTAGTGTGTTTTATTTTAATTTTAGTGGGTTTTATGTTTAATTTTAATTTTTAGTGTCCTTTATGTTTAATTTAAATTTTAGCGTCCTTTATGTTTAATTTTAATTTTTAGTGTCCTTTATGTTTTATTTTTATTTTCAGTGTGTTTTATTTTAATTTTTAGTGTCCTTTATGTTTTATTTTAATTTTTAGTGTGTTTTATCTTAATTTTTAGTGTCCTTTATGTTTTATTTGACCTTCGTTGAGAGAACTCGCTCGGTATCACCCGGAATCCCACCCTGTATAGTGTATATTATAAATAGAACAGTGGATTCAGCAGGTGAGTGCATCAAAGCAAACCGGTATAATTGGCAGTAATGAGCTTAAATGAGCTCTTTACTTGTCTTGCATATGATATGCATAATTTAATAATAAACTTATCAAGAGCTCGGTGAACGTCTCCTAGTCGGAGTGAGACGGAGAGTGTTGGAGGGGGTTGGAGAGGATTGGAGAGAGATGGAGGAGGAATTGATCATCGAGTTTGCACATACATTATGAGGCGAACCTTGTGGCTGGATGCAACGGCTTTAATTTCCTGTTTGGCGCTAGCTTGGCAGGGAAAGCAGGCCCACAAATTAGGCGCACACGGAAGATGGAAGGAAGGAAATTATACGGGAAGTTCGGCTCAGTAGTCTTAGTGCTAACCTGTCTGATCCTACTTTTACTACGGTAATACTCTTTCTTACGCTGTGTTTCTTGAATTATTTAAGACTATGACCACAGAAAGAGTGGTGGTTTAATTCACGAGAAAATCAGAAAAATCATAAATTAACCCTTTCTATTTCTGAGGATTGTGTAGAACTGGAGTGTTGTTAATGTCAGTGCTTCGGTGGCGTAGTTGGTAGCATGCTGAGCTTCTATGCCCAAGATAGCGGGTTCAAACCCGGCCGAAGCCGTCGGATTTTTTAAGAGCGTTAAAATCCCTCAGTATGCCTTCCTTCGGAGGGGAAGTAAAGCGGGCGGTCCCATGTCATAGATTTATGGCATGTTTAAAAATTTTCCACTAATTACACCTGTGTGAAACTAAATTGTATAGGTTAAGAATGTAAACAACGCTCTTAGGTTGCTACGTTCGTTGCCAAGAGCCGACTGCGGTGGCGTCTAGTAGCCAAGTTCTGAACTAGGCCTAGTAGTCGTTGCCGGTGGCGTTTTGCGGCAAAAGTAGGAGCTATTTGAAAAATTCAAAGTTGCAGTCGTTACTTGAATTAAAAAAACAGATACACACACTAATACAGTCATCACAATTAACACCGGTTATCAGACAGATTCTACACACACCCAAAGTACACGGGGCTACATGACCGCGTTTTCGCAGCCTCTAAACTATGGAACCATCCAACCAACCAATGTCAGTGGCGGTTCATCCAAATAAGGCAGGTGATTCTGTGAGGTTATTCAACAAGTTAAGCACAGCAGAACGAAACTTCAACCCATATGCGCTCTTTAACTTCTCATGCTAAGCGTCGAGCATTGCCCCAATTGTCGATTTTTTCTACATATCCCTGTCCATACTCATCATCCCAGTCATGCTTACCACGGTGGGTGAGTGGTTAACGTGTCGGTCTACTAACCCCATGCTTGCAGGATCGCTCCTGGCCGTGGTAAGTGATTTTTGAAAGGCGGCAAAAATTGCGACACGTATGGCATACCATGTTGGCATGTCAAAGAACCCACTTGAATTCTATAGGTATTTATTTATTTGAACCAAATCTACTTGTTAATTGTCACTTTAACTCAGAGAGTCATATCGTGACATACAGACAATAAACACATACTGTAGATAACATAAATTTACAGTATGGCGTTAGATAATTAAACCAAATGTTCATTCGGCTTTTCATAGCTTCCTCGTTATTTCAAAACTTAATAATGCTTTGCAGTAGTTATCTTCATTCACAATATCACTGGGCAACTTTTCTGATGGAGACTGCACAAAGTTCTTTCTTAATCATAAATGTGGACACAGTGTTCTTCATTTTTAGACAGTTCTCCATGGGAGACACATCACAGAAAGAATTACTTTTATTTCCCTATCGAGCCCTTACTGACTGTAAGAGTCTGATAAGTTTTGTAGTAAGGAAAAAAAAAACCCATCAAACTCACAGGAAAAATCTACAGACAGCAATATGTGGCTGTACTGTAGTAATCGTATAGGCTACCTAGTTAATACAGATAGGCTCTCCTAGGCTTTAACAAGATTTATAGCTTAGGAAGCCGTCTCCTGTACTTGAATGCTTAATTTACATGCATCTTTGTTCTGAAACTCGTCCGACGCTTTCTTATTCCACATTGCCCTGATGGTATTAAAATATTTTGCTAATTGACCCTCTTTCCCCCATTCCCTTTTTAGTAATTTAATTAAAGTGTGATACTCATTTTCATTTTCTATTCTGTTTAGATCTGCTTTGTCTACAAACTTTGCTCTTATCATTTTAATTTCCTTGCATTCCCTGATCAGGTGCGCTGCACCCATAACCTTCCCACAAAACAGGCAAATGTCCTCTTTTCCTACTTCTCTCAACGCTTTGTTCTTATACACCCCCATTAACCACCAAATTATCCCTCTCATTTCTCTTTTCATTAGGCATTGAGGCTTTATGCTCATAAAGTTCCTTATTTCGCAGAACTCCGTTAAGGTTCTCCTACTGGTGCACTCTTCTCTTAGCACCTGCAACTCTACGTCATTAACCCTTCTACACACTTTTTTGCACACCCTACCTTCCTCTCTTTGTAAGTCCCTATCCCATAGATAACCCATTCCTAATCTTTCCAGTACACTTCTTACCCCGTCCACCCAATAGCCCTCTTGCTGATGCTTCATTTGGTGCAGGTAGGCTACCTTAAGCATTTCCCCCCTCCACCTGCTTTTAAACGAATCCAAGACTTTATGACCTTTTTTATGATATGTTGTCTAATGCTTACATCCTCACACAACATTCTCGCTCCACAATTCGCCGTGCAACTAGGTAGCCCCAAAATTATCTTGGCAAACCTACTTACAATACTGTCCAGGGTTTTCGTTCCTTCCTCTAAACCCCATACTTCCACTCCATAGAGTGCTCTTGAAACGATGAGTGCGTTGAACACATTCTTATACACTTTGTAGTCAAGATTCGGTAACCTACGCTCTAACACTTTAACATTCGCCAATGCCGCTAGCCCTTTCGATTTTGCCCTTTTAATTTGTTCGGTCCATTTACCATTACTCGCCATTATCGTCCCTAGATACTCAAGTTTTTTCACCGTCTCTACCTGCGACCCATACATGACCCACGTTTCGTTCTTTGCCAGTTTAACTCCCTTTTTGCAGACCATAACTTTGGTCTTACTCGGGTTAATTTTTAAGTTCCAGTCCTCACAGTATCTCACAATATCGTCAATACTATATTGCATATTATAGGGTGTTAGAGCAAGCAGAAGGATGTCATCAGCAAAAGCTAGTCCCGGGATATCATAATTGTCCAAGCAAGGGTTGGACCGTTGCTCAAAGCCCTTTGAGTCGAAAATATCGTTGATAAATAGCAAAAAAAGCACCGGGGATAATTTGCATCCCTGTTTTAATCCTATATTAGACGTTATCTCTCCTACAATTACATCATCTTTAGTTTTAATTGCACATTTCACTTCGGAATACACATTCTCAATTGCTCGTATCATTTTATGTGACACCCCGATTTTTCCCAGCTTAGCCATGACAGCTCCCATGCTCACTGAATCAAACGCCTTCTCCAAATCAATAGCTGTGATATACAGCTTACCTCTTTTCCTTCTTATGTACTTGTCCATCACCGTTTTAACCACCATTATTTTGTCACTGGTTCTTATCCCTTTTCTGAACCCTGTCTGGAGTCTCGAGAACACCGAACAGCCCTCTGCCCATGCTATTAAACGCTTGGATAAGACCCCGGTGTACATTTTGCTCAAATTATCAAGCAAAGTTATGCCTCTATAGTTGCCTGGGTCTAGTTTGTCCCCACGCTTCTTATATATTGGACAAATTATCCCCTCCTGCCACGCCCTCGGAAATCTACTTCCTTCAAAGATTTTGTTAAAGATTTTTACCAAGCTGTCCATCATGAACCTATTGTTACTCAACTCTTGCCAAAATTCATTCGTTATCCCCGAAATAGCACCTGACTTCCCTCCTTTACTCTTTGCTATTACTCCCTTAATTTCCTCTATCGATATGACTTGGTCCAGCATAGGCAGAGCGGCCTCCAGCCCCCTCGGGACGCCAAACTCATCCCTCTTCCTCCAATTATCTTCAGCATTTAACAGATTATCATAATATGCAATCCATACTTCATCACTAATAGAGCTCCCCCCACCACTTCTGCTCCCCCTACAGTAAGAATTTATCCTGCTCCACACTTTGCTACAGTCGTTAGCTTTAGAATCCTTATTTAGTGCTGTAGCTTCCTTACCCTGCCATTCATCTTTCATTTTGCTGAGCAGTTAATATCTACCCCGTGCGGGATTCGAACCCGAGATCCCAAGATTCACAGCCATAAACACTAACCCCACGGCTATTTTGACTACAACTAAATCACGGAGATTCGAACCACGGAACACTTCACTATGAAGCTAGATCGCTACCATTACGCCACGAATGCAGTACCCATTTGAATTCAGTAGGCCGTGTTCACAATGGCAAAATTAATCTCGGGTGTTTCCGCCAACGCAAAGTTCCTCATTTCTCTACTAGAAAGCGTTATAGTGTTCAAGGAGCTTAGATATCTAGCTTCCTTGACTTTCATAGTGCTTCAAGGAACAACGAAATTCGAAATGCAAGCTACCCTTTAGGTGTCAAATAACAAAGCTTGCACCCGGCACCGAGGCCATATGATATTATTATTAGCCTATTATTATCCCAGTCATCATCTTCCGTCTCTTCTTACCTAACCTTTCTATCTGAGAGTGTAACCATCATCTATGATTTTAATTCCATTCCAATTTTTCTTCGCTTTGCTGAGGGTGAGTACTTACTTACTTTCCGTGTCCGGGAGACACACTAAATTCTTTCTTTCCAGAACTCTGCAGCTCTTATCCCTCGGTCTGTGGCCAACATAAGGTCTTCCTGGCTGCAGGTTTCATTAAGATCTTTGCACGTGAGCAGGTGTTGTGGAGTCTGGATTTCTCCACAGGCACATCGTGGATCTTCTGCATAACCTCACTTCACAAGGTTGCTACGACACTTAGGCACTCCTGTTCTCATCCGGTTTAAGGACCTCCAGGTGGTATAAGGCAAATGACTACCACTGCTCAGTTCTTCTTTAGAGGTAAACCCCTCTGGTACTATTTGTTTCTAGAGTGACACACGCCGGACGTCTGGCTTGGTATGGAGGGGTACTGTTCTCTTAATAAAACTCTTCCTGGATCTTAGGCGAGGAGTGGTCACCTAGTGGTAGAACATAGAATGTCTGTGATCTGTTTCAAGCTTTTGTCTCTCTTTCTCTGCTGCCACCCTGCATCGAATAACTGGAGGTGCAATGCCAGCAAGAGGGTAGATCTTCTGCACTGGAGTAGGTCTCAGACATCCAGTGACAATACGTGTGGACTCGTTAAGAGTAATTGAAGATTACGTTCGTTGTGCCCATTCAAGGAACACGTTTGAACTTGTTGTCCTGATGGTTTTCGCCTTCATATCATCCCAAATTCTCTTCATGAATGCACTGTGTTGCATATTACGTTCTGTAAACCACTTCCTATCAGTTTTCTTTCTGAATGAATTTGTGCTTGCGTACCATTGTACTAAAATTTCCCCGATTTTCTGTGAAATTTATTTCTTGCAGGTCCGCCTTAGTTTCTTCTAGCCAGTTTATTTTGACCTTCTTTGAGTTGATTACTTTTAATAATCTTTTGATTAGTCTCTCACTGTCCATTCTATAGATATGACCATAGAATTTCACATGTCTCTTGCGTACGGCATTTGTGAACCTGTCAGTTAATGGAATAGAAGTCAGGTGTTCTCCTCTTAATCCACATTTCATTTTCTCTCGTGGGACCATACATCTTTCGGAGAATTTTCCGTCCTTGCTTTTTAATTTCTCTGAAGCGGCTTCGGTGGCGTAGTTGGTAGCATGCTGAGCTTCTATGTCCAAGATCGCGGGTTCAAACACGGCCGAAGTCGTCGGATTTTTTACAAGCGTTAAAAATCCCTCAGTATGCCTTCCTTAGGAGGGGAAGTAAAGCTGGCAGTACCATGTCATAGATTTATGGCATGTTAAAGAACCTTCCACTAATTACACCTGTGTGAAGCTAAAGTAGGGTAAAATGTAAACAACGCTCAGGTCCCTACGTTCATCGCCAGGAGCCGACTGTGGTGGAGTCTAGTAGCCAAGTTCTGAACTAGTAGTCGGTGACGGTGGCGTTTGGCGGCAAAGTAGGAACTACTTGAAATATTCGAAGTCTGCTGTCCTTACTTGAATAAAAGAAACAGATAACACACACTAATACAGTCATCACAATTAACACCGGTTAGCAGACAGATTATGTACACACCCAAAGTACACGGGGCTACATGACCGCGTTGTCGCAGCCCCTAAACCGAGGAACCAACCAACCTTAATTTCTATGGATTTAGAGAGACCACCTATTTATATGGTTTCTGAGATGTATAAAGCTTTCGGAAAAACAACTGTCTTGTTGTGTTGTAATTTTAGGTAGATTTCATTAGAAAGCTAACTATTGCAATGGGTCCCATGTTTCGACTTACGGAAAATTTCGTCATATCTTCGCGTTTCACATCCCCCAGACCCCAAAACCACCGTTAGTTCAAAAGTTTATATATAATTTATGTATGTATATAATTATATAGATGTATATCAGTTTCTTGTGGACACGATAACTGCCGTAATTTTGCACCAATCACTTTGAATTTTTTACCGAATATGTATACCTATAAAATATCAGTCGATTTCGTTACTGGGCTAAATCGGTCGAAGGGGGAGAAGATGGGGGGCTTTTTTCGAAAAAGTGAAATATTGCTATAACTCTCTTAATATGTGAAATATCGAATCCGTTCAACCTTCATACTATTTGTCGGATAAAGCCCAAAAATTTATGTTTGAAGAGTTTTTTATGGCACCAACCATTGACCAAAGGGGTGGGAAAAAGTGGGTTTTTCGGGAAACATTGATCATATTTCTCTTAATAGGCACAATATCAAAACCCTACAAAATGGGCAATATTCCCCTAATAATTACCTAAAACTTTTGTCTGAAAGAATTTTTGATATGACCCACCATTACGCCAAGGGATGAGAAAAATGATTTCGGAATTATAAGAAAATGCCAAGAGCTATCAGAGGTTGCCATTGCAACACTACTAAATTGATGAGGGATGAGCCATCAGACGTTGCCATGACAACTCACTTGCACGAGATGAGATTCAGATTTCCATCTGAATAAGTGTGAAGCGGCTTCGGTGACGTAACTGGTAGCTTGCTGAACTTCTATGCCCAAGGTCGCGGGTTCAAAGCCGGCCGAAGTCGTCGGATTTTCTAAGAGCGCTAAAATCCCTCAGTATGCTTTCCTTTGGAGGGGAAGTTCCAACGTTCGTTGGGAGTTTCTGGTTGGGGTGGCATCTAGTAGCCAAGTTCACAGCTAGGTGTCGTTGACGGTAGTACCTGGTAGCAACATTAGGAACCACCGCTTGAAATTGACCGTCTGCAGTCCTTACCTGAATTACAGACTAATACAGCCATCCCAAAGTACACGGGGTTACATGACCGCGTTGTCGCAGCCCCTAACTGAGGAACCAACCAAAATCTCTGCGGGAGATATAATTTTGCGTGAAGAAGTAACAGACCGTTACATAGTTACACATCAGTGTCGAAACCTTGCATAAGGACAGTGTGACCACAAGTATAAAACTGGACCCCAAATGACAAGAAGGTTACCGTTCCCATAAGACAATAACATGTTTAAAATAAGCATAAAATGACGAAAAACAAAGTTAATTAAGCTCCAATTATAAAATACCTTCTCGCAATAAATGAGGTCTGAACCTTCTACGAAAACCTGCATATTCTGCCTATTTTCGCCTATCCCCAAGTTTGTCCGGTGAAATCTACCTCCGCCTTCCGGCGTGCCGACAGGACTTTTTCATTACGTGATATGAGTCTTTTGTTGTAGTAATTCCACGTTAGTCTGTGCGCCTTATGGAGTTTGGTGGCTCTTTCTACGTTAGCCCTACTGTCTAGTATGATTTCTCCAAGGTATTTGAAGGAGGATACCTGTAAACTTGTGCCGTTTTCCATCTCTAGTGGAGTTCTTTTTTGCGATTTTGATGTCGATATTCCATGTACTGGGTTTTCTCGTGCGATATCTGGAGGCCTGCCTTTGATTATACAGGGCGCCAGGGAATGTTCTCCGCAGTGCCTACAAACTGCTGCGAGAGATTACGTCACCAGTTACGTTGGCAGCATGGCTGTCGCTTGTATCATTACAAACAAACAGTAAACTTTATACTCGCCACAGCCATTCATAACATACTGTTGCACTCTTCCAATAATCTATGTATCTTCTGAAAGCCCGGAAGATTTCTTTAAAGTGACGGCTTCAGCCCTTCAATGGATTAAAGACTTGGACATTAACTTGTAGATTTTTACTATTTGTAAACTATGTATATTAGTTGATCTTCAGTTGCCATACGCTAAATAAATAATACATATACACACTGACGATTTCGACAGTCCACAGCCCACACATGTGGCCTTCACCCTATAAAGGACACTGTGCTGCCAACTAAACTGATGACGCAAGCTTTCGCAAAAATTGCTGGGTTATGTCCTAATCCTGAAATAAATTACATGTATTTATTAATCTCATGTAATTTATCTCAAGATTAGGACATAACCCAGCTATTTTTGCGTACATTCGTGTTGACCGACTGAAAAGCACCAAACTTTTGTTTTGTGAATAACAAGGGGTAACTGATATTTTACTACCTAACCAAAGAAAACAGTTCAGTGTTCAGCTGAGCACGCCCCATAAAACTCCCAATGATTATAACATTTTCAGTCTTAAGAATAGAAACGTTTCAGGATCGGACTCAACGACCTTCACTTTCAACAAAATTGTTGCAACGGGAAATTTTTATACTTACAGGGTATAATTTTTAATTTCTGCCCCTCCTCTCCCATTTTAGTCGCGAGTTAACTATTTTTATAATAGGTACTGTATATCGTGAAAAACATTCTTTTCATTACCTCGAAAAATTCGTCTCGTCAAAGTAATTTGTTCTGCGTTTGATTCTAAATCTCCTTTGTAATGAAATTTTGAACCCGCCCGCTCCTACACACAAAATCAAACATTTGAAGTTTTAGGTTTATTAACATTCCAGATTTGAAATCTGTGACTTTTGATAAGTCAAAATCAGTACATGTACCTTAACATTGGCAAGAGGGGAGGAAGTGAAAGGTGAGGGAATCCCCAGGAGAGTTACAACCGGACCGGTCTCCCAAGAAAAGTGATCGCAATCTGGACGCTGGAATGTTTATAGCTGTTCCCTAAAATGAAAGTGACCGCAATCTGGACTACTAATGAGGTGAACGCAATCTGGAATGACCGCAATCAGGAAGACACCGCACGTAGCCACTGCGGAGAACATTTCCTGGCTCCCTGTATATTGTGTAATCTCTGTACGGCGTTTCTGGTTTCATCTCTGGTACTAGGAATGATTGCTAGATCATCTGCAAATGGTAAATATTTCACCGTGACTTTGGTTCCCGAATTTTCCGATGTTCATAACTTTGACGTCCCTTTCCCATTCTCTAATAACTTTGTCTAGAACAATAGGGAAGATGCCGCCACCTTGACGAACGCCCGTACATATTTCAAAAGGCTCGGAAAAATCGTCAAGGAATTTCACTTTATAAATTGTATTCGTGAGAGTCTGCCGGATAAGTTCTCTGGTCTTTCTGTCCACTCTGAGTTCGCCTAGAGCAGGGGTGCACAACCCGCGGCTAGCGGGCCGCTTGCGCCCCTCAAAGTCAGTTGATGCGGCCCACGGGTAAATATTTTATACCATTGTTAACATGAATATATATATTGTGAATGATGAGGACTTTCCCATTATTGTAGGCCTTAGTTGAAATAAGAAAATTATAAAAATGTTTCTTTAAAAATAAATTAAAAATTGAACCTGATATTGACAGACTATTGAAAAATAAACAATGCCAAGCATCACATTAGGAGCATTAGGCTACTATTTGATTTGATGGTCAGTTTGGCGATATATTAATTTTCATTTTTTTCTGCTTTTTGTAAAAATAAAAATTTTCAACCTTGTGATAGTATTATTTTACTTTATATACCCCTAAACCTTTTCGAATTAGAAGTTGATTGTAAATCAGTAATTTGATAAATTAACAACGCAATTTGCCAAAATACTTCAAAAATGGATTTAAACCATTTAGAGGACACAAAAATGGTATTGAAACACATTTTTGTCTGCTGGTAAAATAGGTTATTCAGATAATAGTAAAAATAGCTTTAGCGGTAGGGTTTGGCAAGTGCCCATGTGGAAAGGTAACTTGCGGCCCGCCACATACTATCTAAATATAAACTTGGCCCCCACTTATAAGAAGGTTGTGCACCCCTGTCCTAGAGTATCAGAAACGGTCTGTCTGTCCACAGAGTCATATACCATCTTAAAGTCCACCTTGGCGGATCCTTATTCTCGTCTTCAAGTTGCTTATTATTTTGTTCAACAGATGATCGACCTTTCCTGAAACCCGCTCTGTAATTGCCGATCTGTCTGTTTTTCTAGACGGCTTAAGAGAGCTTTAGAATGAAATTTGTATGCGATCGACAGTAGGAATATGCCTCTGTAGTTGATTGGATCTGCCTTGTCGCCTTTCTTGTGCAATGGGTGATTTAAGGCGCACTTCCAATCCTGCGGGATCGTGTCGTAGTTATTATATCTTCTTCTTATTCTTTATTAGGAATATTCTTCTATACATCAGTTTTCCTTCAACCCAAAAATACTTTACTGCTCCACAAATTTCGGTCTTCAGCATCTTCCTCGGTTAAGCCTCTGATAGCCATGCATCTCTTTACATCATCATGTTCTCTTAGTTTACCCCGTTTCCATTTGTCTTCAGCTTGCCAATGTAACATTAAATTTGGAATTCTACTATTCTGCATCCATTACACATGACCAAACCATTGTAACCTTCTTTTTTTTAACCACTTCCAGTATTTTTTTACCTACATAATTTCTCTGATTCTCGTATTTCTAATTTTATCCAATCTTGATTTTCTCGCCGCCGTCCACCAATAATCCATCTCTGTTACTAATAATTTTGTTTTCTTGTTGTCTGTTTAACGTCCAGGTTTCTGCTTCATATAACAAAATGCATTGTACCAATGAACTGTAAATAAGTTTCTTAGTTTTGTTTAAAATATTTCTGCTCCATAAAACGGAATTTAATGCTTCAATTGTTCTCCTAGCCTCACTTACTCTTTTCTCAATTATTTCAGATGAACTTGTTTCCCCCGCTTCTATTAATGAACCCAAATATTTAAACTTAGTGGCTATTTAAATTTCTGCTCTGATCTGTAGTTTCTTACCACCATTATTCTCTAATGTACAGTAAGCGCTGTGCTTCCCAAACATTTTTCTGTGTGTACCACTTTAAGAGATGAGAATCTCTCACGTACCACCTAATGATTGGGAGATATAGCAACTATACCCCCCCCCCCCCCACTACCTCTACGTAGCAGACCAAAATATGGATTGTAAATTGTGTTTGTTAGAGTTAGACACCTAGAGTTAAAGTTCAAATAATAAAAAGTGTGTCCAGTTGTTTTATTATTTATTACAATAAGTGTTCAATTCAAATATTCAGAAATGAAATTGTACAAATAATATTAATAAAAGAAATCTTAATAATTAAACATAAAAACCAAAGTAAAAATTCAGACTTTCACGACCGGCGTTGAAATAGGAATCTCTGTTTTGCGGGCTTATAGGGCGTGTTCTAAGGACATTTTGTCGTCCTTAGAACACGGCCTATAAGCCCGCGAAACAGAGATTCCTATAAAAACCAAAGTTCAACTAACAACTTCAATGTGAAGGGTGAGCTTGAAGATTAGAAGCCAGCTAGTAAGATTGCTGAGTCTCAACCGAAGATCGTTTTCTACTGTAAGGATCCTATTCCGTTCGAAATAAACAAGTGAAGAAAATGCAGTCTCACACAAGCACGAAGTAGTGAAAGGCAGTACAAATCTAACCGCTTTGTCAGCTATGTCTGCATAGTCTGCACGCCTTTCAACCCAAAAGTTCACAAGAGCCATTTTTGAAAAAGTTTGCCTTAGTTCTGAATCACAATCCAAATAATAAAACTGCTCCTTATCTTTGGCCTTAAAGTCCTCCGGCAACATATCAATGTTTTTATATTTTTAAATTTGATATTTTACACTTTGATATTTCTATATTTTTCGTAACGTATCTAATATTTTTTTATAATTTTCGTTAACATCCCTGCATACCACTGCAGCAGTACGAGCGTACCACAGTTTGGGAAACGCTGCAGTAAGGTATTCCGTTTTGTTGTAATTGATATTTAGTCCCCACATTTGATATTCCTCAATTAATTTCCTCGTCATATAAGAGCCATCGTCTCTATCTTGAGTCAATAGCACCTGGTCATCAGCAAATAGAAGATGATGGCAGGCGTGTGTATTCTATGGGTGTAAGGTAAGCATTGCTTACCCAAGTAAAATAATGATGGGTACAATAATTATTTACGTTCGTTATAGTGATATTCCAGTCTCTGTGTCCTGTATTGTCTTAATGAACCCATTCACACTTCGTTGTTCTTTGATGCCTACTGCGAGTTCCTTGCGGAGTCGCTTGCAGCAGCACAATAGCGTGACATGCCCTCTTTTGGTATTCCTTGGTACTGCAGGGTGAGTGAGAGCGAAGGCAAGGAAGCAATTCCTTAAGTTACATACCTTAGGCCGAAAACAAGGAGCGGTCAGTTTTCAAAGATAGTGTGTTTACTCGCTCATTATAGTTTGAAAGAGCGTGTGAGTGTTTGTGTCAAACAGCTTTTTATATGCTGTCTTAAAACATGTGATTGTTTTACAGTGGTAGGCCGTCATATTTATAGTTCAGCGATATAATGTTGTCTAATGCAATATAAGGGAGTAAGGTATGCAGTAGACGTTTTTGTTTACACTAGTAGGCGTGAGAAATCTGTAAAAATATGGCACCGGGACTTGGTTCTAGAGATGACAGCGTGTGATGTGCGGTAAATTTGAGAACAAAATATTAATTTTATTAGGAAATCGTCCAACTCCTCAATTGAGCAGGCCTATTAACATGAAAGTGAAAGCTTGTATTCGGTATTATAACTAAACGTATAGCATTTATCATTGATTTCAATTGAGATAGATTTACTTTCTGAGTTCAAAACATCCCAAACTTCTACAACTGGGTCTTCAATGATTTTGCGAGGAAAACTATTGCTTACCCTAAGTAAAATTCCACCCCACGCCACTTGATGTAAGTAATACTCGTGGTCCATTTGTAATCCCATTGTACAACATTTCCCGGACCATTTTCTTATTTTATTATTATTATTATTATTATTATTATTATTATTATTATTGTGATTATTATTATTATTGCCATATTGATTTCGTTGAAAGGTGACGTATCTTAATGACACCTAATGAGAACAGCGTGATCTGCCTAATGATGGAGCACCATCCTCCTTTATGAACAGAATGGTAAAGCACAATCTCTAATGATGTGCCAACTAAATGGCGTGCAGCACATCATTTCCAAGTGGATTTAGGAATACACAGCACCTTTGAAATGAGGGGAGCGCCTATTACTGCCACCGGAACTTCATTAATTCCCGCTTTATGTGAAAACAGGCGAGAAATGAGAAACCATCAAGCCGAGTGCGAGAAACAATGACTTCCTCTCTATTCACTGCCTTCTAAAGAGCTGCGTTTCCTCGATATTAATTACACGCGTGTTGACAATTTTGTTTTTAAATATTTTGGGGACCAATCTTGGTCAAAATACTTTATATAATTTTACTTTTTGCAACATTCAATATACAGTAATATTTCTAAAATTTTGCATCGTTTATTGTTAAATACAATACAAGTTTTACACGTTCTCGGAGTTCTCTTAGCTTTCTCGCTGGATCTGAGGTATAGTGTCTGCCTCATCATACAAAATTTATTTAGCGTATGGCATTACACATGAAACACAAAAAACACAATAATAATAACAAAATAATAATAATAATAAAAAGTACTTACAAGCACAGATATCGACCTATAACCTTATGTCCATTCCAGGCTCGATGGTGTAGCTCTGAAAAGGTCGATAGGGTCACCTAAGTATGCTCTTATTTTTGAGTCTTCAACAATGTGCCTGATGGTCTGGTTCGATGAACGTTGCTCACGTCCGTAGGTTAAACCATAAAGTACCCTACACGTGACCCCTGGGTGGTGCTAAGCGAGCAACAGTATTCTGGTAGCCAGACTTATCCTCTTAAGAAGATCTCCTGGCTATAATACACATGGAATCATACAAAAGACATACAGTAAGTCAGATTTCCGACCGAAGAAATCTAATGTATGAAGGTTTATTTTCTCTTCTTATAATTATTAGGGCTATTTAAATTTACAATTATTTGATTTTATGTGTGTGTCTAGGAGGTACTTAATTGGGCTTATAGCCTGTACACTTTAATAAATAAACTAGAAGACCCGTGCTGCTCCGCAGCAATCATTTCAACAATCCTACATCACTGCTTTCCATATTATGACATTTGCTGTTCGCTAGTGACCTGAACAGACGGTTATAGCACCGTTGCTTTTGGAAAAATGATGAAGTAGACTTTTTTTTATATAAATGTATTTATTGTCGCTTTAACTCAGTAAGTCATATCGCGACATTCAGAATTTTACATACTTCTTTATCTATATCAATAACATAGAGGTACATTTATAAAAAAAAGCTATAAAATAACAATATAACTTGATCAGATAAAGATTAGATTTTGCTGAATAGATTCGTTTGCCTAAAAAAATTGATAATGTTTTTACACTGAGTATTCTCATTCAAGATGACACTTACACTATTGTTTTGATTGATTTTGCACAAAAGTCTTTGTTGATCGTATAGGTGACATTCGAGTATAATGTGGTCAACAGTTTTTCTCTTTTGACAGGTGTCGCATACTGGTGGAGGTTTCTTAGAGAAGAGATGTACATGAGTCAGTTTGCTGTGGCCTATACGTATTCTACTAATGAGCACTTGTTCTCGACGCTGAAGGAATGAAACATCAAATTTATCTGTAGATCCTCGTCTGACATCATGAAGCCTTGTGGGTTGTGTGCGTGTCCATTCGGTTAACCATTCTTTACGGATCTTTGTAGTAAGGAAAGAGGCAACATCTGAGTGGGGAGTTAGAACGTTTGTATCGTGTAGAGGTAGACGAGTTGCTTCTTTAGCTGATATGTCAGCTTGTTCATTGCCCTTTATTCCTTTATGTGATGGAATCCATATTATGGTAACTTGCTGTCCATTATTGTTCACAGTATTGTAGGTCTGCAGTATATCTTGAACTAATGTGTTTGGGGATGATGCATTTTGAATAAGTTTTACTATTGATAAAGAGTCACAGAGGATTAAAGAAAAATCCTTTTCGGGGGAACTCTTTATGTATTCCATAGCTTTTAAGATGGCATACAGTTGACATGTGAATATGGAGCATGTGAGCTGGTAGAGCATACATTATCGTGTGATCAGGATAGACGTCAGCACAGCCACTACCGTATTCAGTCTTTGAGCCATCAGTATATTTAGGAGTATGTTGGGGCAAACTTGCGCACTTCTCAGATAGCATAAAGTAGACTTATGAGATCAAATAAATGTCGATCATCCAAGTGTATTTATTAATCTCATGCAATAATGTTTTTCAGGATTAGGGAACCACCCATTACAATTGGGCACAATCGTGTTGACCGACTGAAAACCATTACATTTCGATTACTTAGGAAACACTGAAAAATGGCTTCAAATACCATACATAATATCGTATGCTTATTTATGAAGTAAACTGGGAAAGTTGTCCAGTATTTGTAATATCAGGATTTCAAAGTATAAGGTGCGTTCAAAAAGGAACGAGGCGGAGGCTGGAATGCGCAAACTGGTGACAACATCGGCTAATCCTGGCGTGTGTAACGAGGTGTGGTTCCAGCGAGAGCGTGGAAGGTCACAGCCCGTCGCTAGAGGGCACGCGTGCACGTCACGTGACGATACAAAGCGAGCAGCAGCATGCATCAATTTTCCAACCAAGACCAAGACAGTAGACCATTCGACATGCTGCCTGGTGTGGTTGAAAACTGTGGGTCACCCATTGGGCACACACTTTGCGCAAGTGCAGTCATTCCTTCATGATGGTGTGCACACTTCCGACGCTCAAGCCGACCACGGCGGCTATTGCGTTCACTGTCACTCGGTGGTCCTGGGTAATGAGTGCATCAACCAACTGGACGTTGTCATCGGTAATGCAGGGGGGGGGGGGGGTGCCCCCAGACCGGGCATCTTCGGCTAACGACACCCGTCCTTCCCTGAAACGCTTGTGCCACGCCTTGACCCTTGCAAGGGACATGCAGTGTTCGCCGTACACTTGTGACATTCGGCGATGAATGTCCGTTCCCGCAACTCCTTTCGCTGTCAGAAACCGGACAACACCTCTTTGCTCTTCGTTTGACGCCTCCATGTCACTGTTTGAAATGCGACTGGCAGCTTTGGACGATCGATGCATGCTGCTGCTCGCTTTGTATCGTCATGTGACGTGCACGCGTGCCCTCTAGCGACGGGCTGTGACCTTCCACACTCTGGTCAGAACCACACCTCGTTACACACGTCACGATTAGCCGATGTCGTCACCAGTTTGCGCATTACAGCCTCCGGCTTGTTACTTTTTGAACGCACCTTATATATTATTATTTTTCCTTCCTAATATCTCTTCATCCTCTCACTGTGTTCCCTTTTACGCTGTTCTGTCCATCCTGTATTTCGTTGCGTGGGCTTCTCAGAAAATTTGTGTTTGTAAATTAAATTTCTGAACTTTGTTCTGTCTTGAATGGTTTCTTCATGACAACCAATTTCATTTGTCTTCACTGATTTCTTTTAGCCAGTTGTTGTAATTTTTGATCGATAACGCTAGGTTGAAAATTTTCTTTGTGAGCCTGTTATTATCAGTAGGATAAGTTTTCATGTTTTGAATATTGCGTAATCGCGAGGACATATTGCATCATCATGCGAGCGATCACGTGATATGTCTGCAGTGTTCGCGACAAAAAAGTTTGTTTGACATAAATGAATGGCCTTGACCTGCTCTACCCCCACACCAAATTTCAACTCTCTAGGACAAAATAAATTGAATTTTGAAAATAGGCTATATTTCCAAAATTAGGAAATCTATAAAAAAAGTTTGTTTGACATAAATGAAAGCTCTCTATCTCCTCTACCAGTAAACCAACTCTCAGGTGTATAGGACAAAAATGAAAAGAAAATGTTCAAATGGCGTCTTTGTTAGCGGAAATGTTTTAGGTGTACTAACATTTGAATGAGACTGTCTGGGCGCGACGCCCCCATGGAGAGCCAGTTGGTTATTCACATGCGTTTGCTAATTGGTCTGCATGTGTTAGCAGCAAGAAGAGATTGACTCTTGACCGCTTGAATCGGATAACCTTTGCCCCGCGCGCGGCTGTTATCGTTCTTTGGCTAGCGCTAGCTTGCTGAACGTGGGGGGTCCGGCTTGCTACTCCATATAGGACGTGCAGCTGTTAGTTAACATTTTCTTCAGGCTTGCATGCTCTGTGGTCTCTTTCTGCATAGACTGTTTTATAAGACAAATATATATCATTGACGGCATGAAATGAATATTGGCTTGTTTGTTTTAAATTCTTAACCATCAATATTGAACTCGGATATTATTTTAATGAGAGAACAAGTTTGGTTATCATTTCACAAAGTTTCATTCATGTGATATGTTTAATGAGCTTTTTGTTTCTTTAACATCATAGTATATAAGAGCAAGATTATTATGATGCAGTAGTTACTATTCAACATGTCTCTCTGCTACTCCTTTATTGCGAAGATGAAACATCTGAGAGAGGTTAAGACGCTAGCAGAGAAAGCCAGGATGTTGGGGTGTAATTTTATGGTTTCCTCCTCCAAAATGGAGGAGGAAATTATTGTCAGATCTCTCACTGCGCTAGAGAGGGATCTCTTCGACGTAGAGATTCTTGGCATCCTAAGAGACGAATGCTACCGCACAGAATTTGTGCTTAACGGGCTAACGTTAACCATTCTGGATGTTATCCTATCCAGAGTGGAAGCATTTAGGGCGACTCCCCCTCCCATTGGAGTATACCAAGACCAAGTGAGGCTTAAAGATCTTGTGCAAAGAGAAGAAAGAGAAGAAGATGGAGAGCATATGGAAGAGGAAGGAGAAGGTGAAGAAGAAGAAGAAGTGCAAATAATACTTGACTAAATGGACAGTGAACGGTGGTGTTTCACATTGAAATGTATATTTTAAAAAAAATATATTTATTTTAATCATTGTGGTTTACATTAATTATATAATACGAAATAGTGAAAACAAAATGGTATGATCTTCGTTCTTAAAGTGGTAAGTAGTTCTTTTTTCCGCCAAGATGCTGAGAATTGAAGATGCTGTCTGCAGAGTTGAATATGCTGGTGATCTTGTGTGGAAGGTAAGTACAATCATTCTTTTCTTTCTTGAGTGTGTTGGTTTTCGTGAGCTGAAAATATATAGAGACACATTAATAATAATAATAATAATAATAATAATAATAATAATAATAATAATAATAATAATAATAATAATAATAATAATATTTTTTGCGATGAATTAAAAAAACTTACATTGTTTTAATTAGAATATGTTTTTGTTCGAAATCTAAGAGTTGTGAGTTGAATCGAATCCTAGCCAAGATACGAAGGCTAGGGTTCCTTTTCTACGTAGTACTTTGTCAACTAAGTAAATATTAGGATGTTTGGTTCCTTGTAACTCTGCTTCATAAAACGCCCCAAATATCGGCAAATTTTTATTATCTTTTAAAAGATATGTTCGTGGATTAGTATTTTGAACTTTATAAATTGTAAATAATTCCGTAGTCCAATTAGCTTTCTACCCTTTGCTGAAATGTTTCTTGATTTTTGATATTCTTACAATGTCGCCAATTTTATATTTTGGTTTTCTTAAAGTTTCATTATATTGTGTTGGCAAGCGGGGTTGATTGTTTCTTTTTACATCAATAGATTTCATGCCAATGCTGCGATGTATTTTGTGATTATACTTTACTAATAACTCAGGCAAAATATTTACCCATCGGTATGAACCACGTGTTGTGAACTCTTTCCACATCGATTCCTTAAGAGTTCGATTAAATCTCTCTACTACACTCGCTTTTATGGAGCTCCCAGTGGAATAATGCTTTAGATTTTGTTTCTGAGACCATATTTTGAATTCACGGTTATAAAATTCCGTTCCTCGATCAGTGTGAAAATAATTGGGCAATCTTTAACTTTGAGAATAAACAAATTTTAAACTTTTTACAATCTCACTTCCTTTTTTGGTTTTAAGAGGAATTGCCCATGCATATTTTGAGTAAACGTCAATAATGGTTAATAAATATTTAAATCCATTATTCCATTCTGCAAGTTTTGACATGTCCACAAGATCAGCTTCATGGAGGTCATCGATTCCTTTGCTAATAACATGTCGTCTTTTAAACTTTTTTCTAAGAGATGCATGAAGTTCTTTTGCAATTTCTCGTCTGATTTCGTTCATAGTTAATTTCTAAACAAAGATTTATAACATACTGTGCATTGTTTTACAAATGTTTGAATTTTTATTCAATATATCCTGCATTTCTTAGTTCTTCTTCAATTGCAAATATTTCGCTGTCAAGTCCTGTGTGACCTGAAGCTTTCGATGCAATTAATTTTTTAAGTCTTGATACTAATTTGTTTGGTTCATTCCAATGGACAAATTCAATATTGTTTCCTCCTTCGAATTTCCAAATGGCTTGTGGTGTGATGTGTTTCTTTTGGCCATATCCAGTATGCATCGTAGTATTTGCTTCTTCATTCTCATCTGTTGTTTTTATAATTCTATCTATGTCTTCAGTAAGAAGGGGTTCGATTATATTTTTATACTTATGAGATTGTGTTCCTCTCGGAGCTGCATTGCTTGCATAATTTCTTTTGTGCACGTTTGAAACATTTAATAATTTCAAATAAGAACTTCAATCACTCCTATCGATTAGAGAGTCATCTGGTACTTTCCTTTGAATCAATTCAAGTAGACCTTCTGTTATAGGAAATTTTTCACCGCCAACTTTTATCCACTTTTTATCAAAGAAAACTCGTTCTCGTCCCAAGTATTGTTTATCATTTCTTATCGTTATACCAAATGTTCTATCCACGTTTTGTTTAATGAACGGATCAAAGTAGCGGTTAAGTAGTGTAATTATTTTGATGCTATCTCCATCTTTTTCGTCTGAAGTAGCAGTTGATTCAGAATCATCATATTTTTTATTTTTTTTATTTTATTTTTTCTTAGTTGACGTTGTATTCGCAATAGCTACAAGCTGATTTATTGAATTTGTTACTGGTTTAAACTTAGTCTCTATATCTAATTCTTGACGTCTAACATCATTTTGAAGTGAAAGATACTTGTCCTTAACATCTTTTTTTAAGCGAGAAAGTTTATCCTTTACTCGACTTTCAGCTTTAATCTTTAAGCTCTTCTCCATGACTAAACTAAAATTGTAGTTGTTTTACTTATTTATAGTGTATTCAAAATCAATTTGAAGAGGAAGATCATTGGTTTTATGTTTCTCAGGGTCTCTAAGTCGAAACTGTATTTCATCTTGTTCTTCAAGTACAATGTCACTGCCATCCAGTTCAATCTCTTGACGTATATTTAAAATTGCACACACAATTAGAGATCTTGGTGAAACAAAAATTGATTTTAATATACCTTTATAGGGAGGTTGGTATTGTATATTATGATTATGAAGCGTGTATACCGGTGAATGGATTGATGGTGTGTTGGAGAATTTCAGAATAAATTTCGATAAGTTCTTTTTCTTTACTTCATCTTGTAATATACCATACTCTTCTTTGGATGCGGTAAAACTTTCGAGTGGTTCTTTGTTAACCAATTGCTCAATATTTTCTAGCTCAGTTTTTAACTTGTTATATTCCTCTTTGGATGCAGCAGCGTAACTTTCAAGTTCTTCTTTTTTAACAATATTTAGATTATAAATTGTGCTCTGAAAGAAGTTCATTTTCCGTATTGACAGATTCACTATATAACAAAGGAGAAACTGTTCCGCCTAGTCAATACATTTATTTACAACAAGTTATAAACTTGCTATTATATGGTACATGTTTCGGGGCCTCTAGTACTGGTCCCTTCTTCAGCCATAAATTAAGTTGCAAAATCCAGCATAATTAAATACATCATAATAAAAAATACATAAAATGATGAGTGAATGGATGAAATGAGGCGAAAAAGAACATATTACTCATGAGAAGTAATGTGAGTGCACATCAGTAAAAATTAACACCATTGGTATTGCTAGGTTCTTGAGAATACACTTATATAGCACTGTTCTAATGTTTGTGCATGTGGAAATCACTTCACTTGGGATTTATAGCCTGTTGTTTACAATGCTGTTGACTGAAACTTGCTGTTCAAGCTGGGGCTTCTGAGCTTCTAGTCTTGCATTAGAGGGAAAACATCGAATGCCATGTAATGAAATACATCAAGCCCCAGCTTGAACAGCAAGTTTCAGAGCAGCATTGTAAACAACAGGCTATAAATTGTTTATTAAATTTAGTGATTAAGTCTTCTAGATCTTTTCGAGAAGCAGCAAAGTTTTCTAAATAATATTTGTTTTTTGCATCTAACGAATCGATTGGTTGAGATATGTTTGTTATTCTTCTATTTAACATATCTACAGTTTCATCATCTTTGTTTATATTCAAAAGAGATTTTTTAATTTCATCGAGTTCTTTTGTTACATGAGTTTTAAGAAAAGAATACGATATCGCATCTTGATTTTGAATTGGATCTTTAACATTTCTTATTCTTTTGTTACCCAAGTCGAGACTATCATCATCAAACGGAAAGTGATCTTCTGAAAATTCGCTCACTAAACCATGAATGAATTCTACTCGTTGTAACACTTCGGTTATTCGGTTTTCCAGATATTTTTTTATATTCGATGTATGTTGCTGCATTGCAATAAGGTTTACTGCATCATTTGCAGATGATGGTAAAGCTAAGCCTGCGAGACGTTTGTTTTCAAAGTCAAGTTGTTGTTTCTCTATTTTACAAATTGAAAAAATTAAACATTTAAGGTCGTTAATGTTTCGTTGTATGTCTTCTTTAGACACAATTTTATTTAGCTCAACCAATAACTTCAGTACATAACCTTTGTTGCAAGAATCTTCAACATGTATGGGCGTTCCAACATCTTTTAACTGTTTGCCGTTAATACTTAGATGCCCATCGCTTGTTGTTGTTGTTGTTGTTGTTACTTGATTTCCATATTGCAGTAGCTTATCATCAACATACGATTTAGTTGCAATATCATGGCGTGAAGTTGGTGGTCTGATAGACACGTTATTGATTTTGTTAAACGATGTCATAGTTAGGTTGTTAACCACACAAAGTGTATAACGCGAATGAGCATTTAGCTCTTTTGAACTATTATTTATAACTGAAAATAAACATCAAATCCATTGCGATATCGACCATTTTGTAAATCGCTATCTTTATCGATAACCAAAAAGCCAAACGTAGAGTTTTGCCAACAATAAGAACAAATATCGAAGAACTGATCATAGTTCATATCTGTATTTACATGATCGTTATATACATGACGCAAGTTTGTTCCGTCTTGTTTAAAAAGAATTAAAAAATTAGCGTTATCTCTAATTAGATGTTTAGGTATACAAGAATATGTTTGACAAAGATAAAATACGTCAACATCGTGATGACGACCTCTACTGAAATAATCTTTTATGTGTTGTTGTTTATTGCTGGCTACATCATCAAAAACAAATATAGAGTTTTTTCTAGCCATTTCTGGAGGCATAACTTCATCATTATCAGAAAAAAAAATCACTTTTTATTTCTTTTATAGAGCCCAAAAACGTTTTTAATTCAACATACTTACTTTGAGCAAGTGATTTAGAATAAATATAAACGTTTTCAAAACGAACTCCATTTTTGTGACATAACAAATTTATCATTACGTTTGTTTTGCCACAGTTCGATGGACCGCAAATGATACATCGAATAGTGTTCGGTAGTAAATCACTATGCTTTCTTTTTTCACTTTTACTCTGGTTTTCACCATTAGTAAATGAAATTACTGGTAGAGTGTTTGACTGCTTAACAAACTTCAGCATGTCAACGTTTACGTCTGAGAATGCACACTGCACAAAAAATCACATCACATCAACATATATTGTTTCCACACGTATCATAACTTGTATTATATGGAATAATAGTAGGATTTTCAGGATTTAAAACAACGTTGCCGACGTAAAACCCTCTTAAATATGGACAATATGGTGCCCATTTTTTATGATCATTTAAAGGAATATCGTTTTCTCTCCAATTTTCAATTTCAATCTTACAGAATATACATTTCACCTTATCACCATGACCGGTATAATAAAATCCTGCTGATGCTAAACAAAATTCGTTTGGACAGGGAAGAGGCCAATTTTGAAAAGTTTTAAGTCTTTCATATTCAGATTTTAATTCTATGCTAGGAGAAATATTGTTTACGTAAGGGCAAGAAAAAGCCCATTTCTTATGGTCTTCAAACGGATCATCATCTTCTTCCCAATAACTAAGTTGCAGATTACAGAAAGCACACCTGACCATATCCTTATATCCATAATAGTAAAATCCCGCAGCTGCTAACCATGCAGTGTTCGTAAAACTGTTTGAAGACCAGTTCTTAAATGTTTTTAGCCGATCTCTTTCAGATTTTAAATTCATTCCTTTTTGACCCAATATCATTTGCATTAACTGTTTCTTGGAATACTTTACACAATTAAAATACTTCATGATGATGCTTTACTTCACAAAAAAAGATGTTCCCCACACGAAGCTAAATGTGAACTGATATGAATCAACAAAACACGCTGGGTAATATGCATGATTTGCGTGTGCTGGGTTGGCCGAGAGGTCTAAGGCGTTAGACTTAAGATCTAATTTTCAGAAATTGAAAGCGAGGGTTCGAATCCCTCACCTGACAATATTATTTTATATACATGTGGAGTGAGGAGGTGCTTGATCATTAAAAAAACTTTAATATGAAGTGGTACAAAGACCTTTTCTTCTTTATTCATTTAGAATTACAATTAATACAATTTTATTTCTCTTGTATGAGTAATCTCATTCTTTTAGTTGTCCTGATGAGTGTGTGTTGAGATGATCTTGTTCTTTTACTTGTCCAGATGTTTATTTTCTGTAGACAAAAAATATACACTGTGTTAAAAAGCAAACAAAAACAAAATATATATAGGTGTCAACAACACTAGTAGATTTAATGAATTACCTTTTATAGATAGCGATTACGGTTATCACATTTGCAGCGAAGATGAAACAGTTGAAATTTTCTTTTTAGATGATCTGGTAGATGTTCCCACTCCAGACGAATTCGTTGTGGCTCATATATAGTCAGTATGTTTATAGGAAAGTAGTTCCAATCAAACTTATTAAAACCTTGAAGTCCATTGTTTCGAAACTTGTTTATTATCGAACACACGATTTTCATGATGCCATCAGAAGAATTTAACCAATGTTGAACAGCATTGACATTAAATTTAGCACAACTATTGCTTCCCAATGCAATAGATGGTAAATGTTTTGGACAATCTGTAGGTAAACGTTGGCTATGCTTCAACATTAGATCTGACATTCCATCAATCGTATTAAGATCGATTAATGACCCAGGGGAAAGTGTTTTTAGTGCAAACAAAGAAAATTCTTGTGGCAAATTATACACAACTAAATATTCATATTTATTTTTAATAGAGTAAAAAAAAAGAAGAAAGAGTTTTTTCACAATACGCTGCGACCCATGTTAACACAGGACTGAATGAAGGTATATTGCTGTTATTTAACATACAGTAAGCAAGTTCCAAACTGCCGTTTGATAGCTTGCGAATGTCTGCAACTATTGGCTGCTTCTTATTCCACGTGTCAGCATCAGTAGAAGGAGAGTTTGTTGTTGTCAATTCCATGATTGCAACTAAAGTGAGAATACTTCTTTACTTGCTTGCTTATAACTTAGCAAATATTGGTTTAGATAATTACTTCATTAGTTAATGGTCTGTAAGATATTTGACGATCATGAATAAGAACACAATAAAGAGTTGTATCTTCAGGTATATTCTCACTTGTCTCGATTTCAATTCGCACATCAACTGAAGATGTCTTCACTGCCTCCACTTGCTCAAGGCAATTAATTACAATAATCGGACAATGAGACTTAAATTCATCTCGTGAAACTAGAGTATCTGAACGAAAATCATCGATCTGATAATATACATTACGAAATTTAACAAACATGTCATACAAATCGCTGTAGTCATTTATAGCAATTTCAGAAGTTAGCATTTCATAGGGATAAAAAATTGAATTAAAAAAACTCTTATAGATTTAATGTTACAATGGTCAAAATAGGAAGAGCACGTATTTAGAACATTTCGTTTAGTTAGAAAACCTAATAAAAATTGACGTGGTTTTTGAGTTTCAGAAGTTGTCATTACAGTCCAACTATATTTAGTTGTTCTAGGAAGAGATGGCAAGACATGAACATCCCATGATCGAAAACCAACCTGAATGGGAATATTTTTCTGCATTAGTTTTAATCTTTTAATTTGTTCTTCGTCCGATAATAATAAAACGGGAATTTTTGGATAAACTTTAAATAACTAGACCTTAGAAAGATCATTTTCGGTTGCAGATTGCAACGCACGTGCGTCACTCGACGATCTGAGAAGGATTAGCTCATGCTTGCAGTTTAAAATCGGCTTTCTATAATCCTCTGCTAAACCTAACAGGTTGCTTAAAGGAAGTATTACATGGAAACGTTTTGTGATACTATCAACAATATTTGCTTCACTTGCTGGTGTTGTTAAAGAGGGAAAATAACCAGCATTTTGTAAAGCTGTATATTCGTTTTTTGAATATGATGCAAAGGTTTTTATAGAACTTGTTATACCTAGATGGCGTGTACGATCAATTTCTTTACCATTTAACGTAACGCGAATTTCGCTAAAAAGATTAGCCCCAAAATTTTGGTCAGGATGTGCTGTAGTAGAAGCAGCCGGATTTACGTTAGAAGTAATAATTTGTCCTTCTAAGTGAAGAACACCTTCTGATAATAAAACTAAGTTTTCTTCATTTTGAATTGGTATTCGAATTTCATCATTATTTTCGAATTTATTAGCTGAATAAGGTTGGTAAACTCTTTATTCTCGTCGCACAACTCTGTTGTCAACCTCTCTTTTATCCGTTATGTTAAACATGTTAAACATGTTAACAGCTTCAAATATAGATAGAAACTAAATAAGATTAACAATTGCATATATATTTATATTGAAATTAAAGTACGAGATAGCCTAAAGACTGTAAGAAATGTTTGTTGTTACTCGATAACTGTTTCTTAGATTTTAAGGTGTGATGGCGTTGTTTTTTTTTTTTTTAGAAATTTTAGCTGATTGATTTATATTTCTTTTTCGTATCAGAGTCGACTTTTTTTTTCAAACTTTGAGTATGCCAAAATAAGTGTGTCTACTTTTAAGTACAAATCGGCGTATTCTCCTAATGTTTGACAGGAAAACGTTTCCCACACCGATTGAGCAAACTCATACTCCTCGTTCGATATTGTTTGATTATAAAGACTGCTATAAAACTTGGATATTTCAGGTAATTTAGTTTCGTTAAGTACATCCATACTTGTGACGTATTCATATGGAAACACGCCTTTTCTCGCAGTAAGTCGAAACTGTGCATCATCATTAAAATAACGTCTAGTTATTTGCTTTGAATCTTCACTTAACGAAGATGAACATTGATCTAGTGAACAGGACAAGAAATTATATGCATCGATAAATCTTAACTGAATGAATCCATTCTTAACCCGTACATGCTTTGTAAACCCTTTATAACGTTCCATATTCATTGCTAACAATCTTATATGACCAGGATTATGTAACACCTCACCATCTTGTTTCTCACAAATGTCATTAATTATAAAATGTCCATCATACGCCGTTAGATTATGAAATGCTATAGGCAGAACCGTTGTTACTTTGTAATTTAAATTACAACTATTGTGTGCGCTTCCTCTATGTTTTCCAGTTATGTGACAATGATCGCGTACTTTGAGTTCATTATCTGCAATCGGTTTCTCACAAATATGACAAATTTTACTTAACAAAAATAATCTTTCTTCGTTTTCCGTCATCTTTAACATCGGTTTAGCTGATAAATAATATGTTTGAAGTTTATCTACAATACTATAAAGTTCCTTTACAAACAATTCTATGCAATTATTTCCCCTAAAGAGTTTAAAACTGCACAAATCACTATCAAAATTACAATGAAGGTATAAAGAAATTCTGTGAGGAATATGTTTATGGGTTAATGTAGAGTTAGGAATGTCACTATTTGGAAAACAAGAGGAAATAGGAGACAAAACGCATTCAGTGTCTGCATAAATTATAAATGGAACTCTATCTTTAAATTTAAATTCTGTAAAATTAACAAATCTTTGTTCGTCAGTTGGCAATATGCTTTTTGCAACTGGAAACTGTTTACAGTCTGCAAAGTGAACATTTAACTCATCCTCAAGAAAATAATATGACAAACAACGTTTACATATATAAATCCGTCTTATTGCTAGTGACGCTTGAACGCACAAGGCGAGCGAGATTTCTAATTAAACAAAAGTGATAACTTTCACTGTTTCCAATCTGCAACATCAATAAGTCCACACTCCTTTCATATACTTTATCTGATACATACAAAGGTACAATAGTAAATGTTTTTTTTTTCCTTTTACTTCGTTTGTTCCCATACACACCCATATTGTGCTCCATACACATTCACAGAAATATTGTTTTGATTTTCAAACTTGTTTAAATATTTCATTTGCATTGGAATTGGAATATCATCTAAATTTAAAACATCTCTGTAATTAGGATAGGAAGAAAGATGATTCACGTTTCGCGTTTTTTGATACAAACCAGCAACCACACTCCACTCAAAACAAGCTTCTTTTGTATCATACAAATTTAGCACTGCATGTTTATTGACTATTACATCAGGCAATCTACTAGTATTGGACATTCCTACTCGAAATCCAACATATTTATTTATATTAATTCTCAAACTATGATTTTTTTTCTAAAGCCCACCCCGTGCCATTTGCTTCAAATTCGCTCATTTTTGTCAATGTACCTTCAATGATATGATTATTATAAAATTCATTTACATCCGTATACTCGAAAACTACTTTATTTTTGACAGCAAAATATTTTGTTTCTGATATGTCGCGAAGCACATACTGTGCACACAAAACTGAATTCACCTTTAAAGCTTGCACAGTTAACGCTTTCTTAACATACTTTGTAAACCAAATATTAGCATTTGCTAAAAATTCGCGGGGATCCAAAAACTCATTCTTAACATTTGGAACTGCTAGTGTGTACACTCTAGAATTGAATGCCGTTTCAATTAACTCACAGCTTAAGAAAGATTCATCCTTTATTTGAAGTGTAATTTCATCACAATTCACAGCTTGTTGCAATATGTGGTTGCTAATAACTCTCCAACATTCAATCAACTCATCACTGTTCTCAATCAAGTCCGTTTGAGTGTATTCCCCGATTTGGTATGATATTGAAATAGCACCGTTTAGTTCACTTCTAAAATTAGAAACACTTTCAAATGCATTGTCCAATTGGTTTCTTATATTTTCACTGTTATTATTATATATTACAATATCAACCTTTCTACGTTTGCTAGGAGGTGTTGTCATTGTTGTCTAAGCAATTGTCCAATTCGCACTGTTGTTAATACACCACCAGCAGTTGCTGTAACATCGGCTCACCATAAACCTATAATCTATTAAAGTGTATTCAAGCCATTGAGATAAATTGCTGCCTGTAATCTCCAGCGAACAATGAATGGCTTCAAAGGGAAATTCGTCCTGAAGTTTACCAAGCAATTTGTTTCTATACTCATTCAATTTTGTTACTTCAAAACAAGTGACGGAAAATTCAATTTTGTAAACCTCAATAAATGTATTGTATCCGAAGAAACAAATAAAATGTTCATCTTCACATAATTCTTGTAACAAATATCTTAGAACTGTTTCTGTCACCTCTCGCTGATTATCATCTGATTTGCTAACATTAGTAACGTAGACTGAAAATGTTGAAATTCCACTCGAAGATGTCCATTTGTTAAAACAAGCTTCCTTCTCATTATGACTCACCTCATTATCATCTTCTTCTCCTTCTTCTTCAGACTGATGAAAGCATACACGATGATACTCTATTACCGGGGGCGATCGATGTTCAGTTCCACTCAGAAAATTAACAGTTTTCCACTTCATTTTGCTGTTCCTTTTATTAGTTTTTAGATAATCTGAAAAAAAATAAACAAATTAAGAAATAATAAGCAACTAAATATATATATCATTCGTTATATCAATCAATACATATATAATCTGCATATATATATACTCACCAAAAATTTACAGTTTTAAAACAACTTGATGTGAGCGGTTCTTCCACCCCAAATACACCAACATCAGTTTGCCTCTAAGTGAGTTTAGTTCATCGATCTCTGATGCGCTTAGTTTTGCAAATACTGCTGGTTGAAATACACTTGTTATTTCACCTTCAATGATAATGTCCACCACTATTTTTCTTCCAAATCTCGTCTCCACAGCCTGAATAATTTGGACCACATACGGTAAATCAATTATTAGTTCTGATAGTTTCTTATTAGAATACTCAACGCAAGTGGCTAAGTTATTGAACTTCGTAAGAACATCCATCACACACACAATTGGTTCCTCGTCGTTGACTTTCTTTATTTCTTTCACACACACACTCTCTTCGCGCAAACATAGAAGTTAAACTCATCCACGCACACATGTATTTATATATCCTTCACCCCCACCTACACTCAAGAAACCAAATGCTACAAAACAAGCTTCTGACGCAAGCATCTCATTATATTTTTATCACTATTACTTAAAGAAGTCAAAGATTACATTCTTACCCAATGACGTTAAAGGTCAACCACGTCTCACGCGAACACTGCAGACATATCACGTGATCGCTCGCACAGCTGCAAACTTGCATGGGTATCAGATGACGTCAACACCCATTATTTTTTATCTCCATCGCATAAATAAGTCAAAGGTTATCTGCTTCAAGCGGTTAAAGGTCGACCTCTTCCCACGCTAACATGTGCACGTGCACGTGCTCACATCCGCATGGCTATCAGATGATGTCATGATGATGCAATATGTCCTCGCGATTACGCAATATTCAAAACATGAAAACTTATCCTACTATTATCCATTCTATATTGGTGTCCATGAAACTGTAACCGCCGTTTCCTTATGGTATCTGTGATTTATTTATTTATTATCATTATTTGCCAATAGACCCAGATTGATCAGGCTGTACTTTTATGATTCGCCTTTCTGAGCTTCCATATGGCACTCATTCTCTCTCCGTGGGCCATCTTCCTTTCCTCAGTCCACTTGGTTCCTGGTCTCTTTGAAGCGTCATTCTCTGGTGTTAATATCCATCCATTTACCCTACATCAGAATAGGTTCCTGTCAAAGACTTCCGCTGTTCTTACTTGGGCCTGTTTGACTTGATGAATCTACGGTATATTCCTCAGTTTTTCTGCGTAGGAGTGTAAGCCTAGTCAGTGGAAGTCCTTGAACATGTCCATACAATTTCAATATTCGTTTTTCTGATATCTGTCGCAAGATTAGATAATTTCTCAGTTGCTTTACGAGATTTCAACCTGTATCCATATTCTGTTCTTTCTGGGCCAAGAATTTTCCTCAAGATCTTTCGTTCTTCCTTAAGGATGTTTTATTTTTTAATCGATTGTTCCTCTTTAGAAGAGCGATTGAACTTGAATTCACGATTTCATCTTCGGGCGTTTTCCTCCTTGTCTTCCCAAAATCTCTTCATCCTCTCGGGATGCTCCTTCTTCCGTTCAGCTGTCCATTTTTTCCAGGTTGTTTGGTTGGTTCCTTAGTTTAGGGGCTGCGACAACGTGGTCATATAGCCCCGTGTACTTTGGGTGTGTGTAGAATCTGTCTGATAATCGGTGTTAATTGTGATGACAGTATTAGTGTGTGTTATCTGTTTTTATTTCAAGTAAGGACTGCAGACCATAATTTCAAGTAGTTCCTACTTTTGCTACCAAATACTAGACTACCGTCAACGACACCTAGCTGTGAACTTAGCTACTACTAGATGCCATCGCAACCAGCGCCTGGTGACAAACGTTGGAACTTAAGAGCATTGATCAAACCTAACCTATAAATTTTGCTTCACACAAGTTTAGTTAGTGGAAGGTTCTTTTCCATGCCATAAATCTATGACAAGGGCCCGCCGGCTTTACTTCCCCTCCGAAGGAAGGCATACTGAGGGATTTTTAACGCTCTTAAAAAATCCGAAGACTTCGGCCGGGATTAAACCCGCGGCTTTGGGTTCTAGGTTGTTTAAGGATGTTTTTTTTTTTTTTTTTACATACCGACAGCCGTAGCTATGCTGGCTAAAGCGCAGCATTAGGTCATGGGGCTAAGCTCTCTGCTGACTCGGTAGACGCGTGGGTTCGAGCCCCACCGTCGCCCGTTCTTGAAATGGTTTTGCGTGGTTTCCCATTTCAACACCAGGCAAATGCTGGGACGGTACCTTCTGACAGGCCACGGCCGCTTCCTTCCACATCCCTGCCCAGTTTCATTCATCTTCATCCATTCCATCTCTCATCCCGACACGCAGGTCGCCCACGGACGTCGACTTGAAAGACCTGCACTCGGCCTCTCAGGAGGCTACACGAAATATATATATATTATTTTACATTAATTTGGCCCATTTGTTTGGATGGAGTTCTCTCGGGAATGTCTATCAGAGAAAGTGCACGTGTAGGGTTGAACAAACGGATCCAGTGACGAGGCTTTGTGACATAAATAGCATATTCAAGCGTCTCTCTTGGAATCTCGATATTACGTCCCTTTGCATTATTTGCGCCATTGAGCGAGAGAGAGAGAGAGTCTTTGTGACAGTGCGACTCATTCTAAAAGCTAGACCATCTTATTAACTCCCTCACCCCCACCCCGGGTTCGTGACAATCGATACTAACAAGTGACTGACTCATTTAATGCTGTTGTGTCATTTGGGTGCTTGGACATAGTGGTCATGTAGCCCTATGTACTTGGGTGTGTGTATAGAATCTCTCTGATAACATGTATTGTTATGGTAACTATAGTAGTTGAAGTGATAGAAGCCATTTTTCAGTGTTGCCTAGTTCTATTAAAGGAAGTTTTTCAGTTGGTCAACACAAAAGAAAAAGTGAATAAAAATTATTGCATTTAACCCTAGAATGGTAGCATTCGTCTCCTTGATAAACTTTTGCTTCCCCGACTTCACCATTTTGTCCAATCCCCATCAGTGTTTGGCAGTCCTAAAACATAAAACAATTAGTCAAAATATATAAACAAAACATCACACGCAAGAAGAATCAAAATTAGACAAAATCCATAAAATCCCCCAAAAATCAATCAAAAATAGTCAAAATTTGTCAAAGCTCAAAATGTAAAAAAAAAAACAACCAAAAACAACGAAGAAATACTTAAATTTTAAAAGCACAAAAGTCCAAAATAAATAAATAAATAAATAAATAAATAATAAGGTGGATTGCTTAGCATTTGCTGATGACATGGCATTGCTAGCCAAAGGAAAAGACGAAGCTCGAATAATGCTTGAAAAATTACATGAAATAGCTGAGAAGACTGGACTCAGGATCTCATACGAAAAAACAGAGTACATGGAGTACAAACACAATAAAGAAAAGCATCTGGAAACGAGATATGGGAAAATCAAGACAGCTGATAAATTTAAATATCTTGGAGAATGGATCCAGCCGAATGGACTTGATAAAGAAGCAAATAGAGGAAGAGCTAGAAAGATGGAGCTAGCCTATAAATTAGTACAAAATAGATACAACAGGAGACTATATCCTACAGGGCAAAGATAAGACACTATACCACGGTTGTCAAGCCAGAGGGACTCTATAGCTCAGAATGCTTGATATTGAATAAGAAAGGGGAAATCAAGGATTTAGAGAAGAAGGAAAGGAAAATCTTGAGAAAGATCCTAGGACCTGAAAAACAAAAAGATGGTACATGGAGGAAGAGGAGAAATGAAGATCTCTACAGACAGGCAGAGAAAATCACAGACACCATCCGTAAGAGGAGATTGAAGTTTTATGGACACCTCATGAGAATGAGCGAGAGTCGACTAACGAAGAGAATCTTTAACTACATCACCAAGATCAAGGCAACTACATTATGGATAGAGGAAACGAGAAAAGACATGGAGGAAGTGGGGATAAATCCAGAAGACATTTGGAAAAGAGATGTGTTTCGAGCTAAGATTGATAAATTCAAGGGGTTCCAGGAAAAGCAATGTAAAAGGGCCAAAAACACCTGGTCAGATGAGAGGAGGAGGAACCACAGCGAAAGGATGAAGAAATTTTGGGAGAAGAAAAAAAAGACTAACCAACAAATCAGTTGTTTTCCGTGGTCCACAGTAGGCCAAAATCGAAGGAAGAAGAAGAAGAAGAAATAAATAAATAGAAATCAATCAAAATCCAAAAAGAAAAAATCACAAAAATTAGTCAAAAATGGTGAAAATCAGCTCAATAATTAAAAGAAAATAAATGAAAACATTAGTCAAAACCAAAATAAATAGATAAATAAATAAATGAACAAAAATAACTTGAAATTGAAACATTATAAGTCAGTCATAAGGCCAGAAGCCTTATATGCCATGGAGTGTCTTTCTTTAAACCGAAGGGAGAAGATGGAAATTAGAGAAAGGAGAATTCTCCGGAAGATCCTCCGGTCCTGTAAAGGTAGATGAAGAATTTCGTAGGCGACATTACTCCGAGCTCTACGAGCATATAGAGAAGCTATCTGATTGTGCGAGAAAAAAGAGAACAGCCTTTTATGGCCATATCGCGAGATTACCTTCCACAAGATTGACCAATCGTTTGCTCAGTTTCTGGCACAGTAAAAGAAGGTTCGTACCACGTGGTTGACGGAAACGGAGAAGGATTTGAACGAAGTGGGAATATCAGATGCATGACAGACAGGCTGTGAGGCATGCTTTGAAGGACGTTCATGGTTTTCAGGCAAAACCTTGGAAGAAAGTTACCCCCTGGACTACTGAAAGAAAGAAATTGCGTCAATACTGGGCGAAGATCAAGACCCTCCAGTTGAATAAAATAAAGCCAATTTGAGAGGAGAAGAAGAAGAAAAATTAACAAAAATCAAACAAAATGATTCAAAAGCAGTCTCCATTCCACTAGTCTAGAGAGTGAAATAAAAGTTGACGTAAGTGATATTGATTATCAGTTTCTAGAATCGTAGTCGTCACCGATGCGAAGCGCTATCGTTCTAGGGTTAATAAATTGGAAATTATAACTCTAAGACTTTATATACAAAGTGTAGTTTAAATAAAATATTAATTTTGGAAATTCTTTCTTTCTTTCTTTCTTTCTTTCTTTCTTTCTTTATCGTTTACCCTCCAGGGTTGGCTATTCCCATGGACTAAGCGAGGGATCCCACCACTACAGCCACTGAGGGCAATGTCCTGGAGCTTGACACTCTGAGATGGGGGATACAACTGGGGAGTGTGACTAGCATTCGCCCACGTGCCCTCACCTGAAAAGCGAACAGGGGCCTTATGAAGGGATGGGAAGAATGGGAGGAATAGGCAAGGAAGGGAAGGAGACGACCCTGGCCTTACATTAGGTACCATCCCGGCATTTGCCCGAAGACGAAGTGGGGAAACCACGGAAAACCACTTCGAGGATGGCTGAGGTGGGAATCGAACCCTCCTCTACTCATTTGGACCACCCGAGGCTGAGTAGACCTCGTTCCAGTCCTCGTACCACTTTTCAAATTTCGTGGCAGAGCCGGGAATCGAACCGTGGAACTCCTGGGTGGCAGTTAATCATGCTGACCGCTACGCTACGGAGGCGACAATTTTGGGAATTAATGATAATAAATGTTCTTCCCTTTGAGTTTTAGAAGTATTATACTTGGTATAGCCCCCCAGGGTCTCACATCTAGTGGGACGTTGGTTGGCGACCACGGGGCCCCAGCTGAGTCCGGCATTGGTTCCACTTACTTGTGCCGGGCTCCTCTCCGTCTTCTTTCCTGTCGACCTCACTCGGTCAACTCTTATTCTCTTCCGACCCCGACGGTATTAGGGTAAACGAGGCCTAGGGAGTCTCTTCCTTTCCCGCCTTAATTGGCCCTTGTCTCATATTTTCTGATACCCTCCTTCTGCGAGGGGTCAGCCTTCTTTTTCTTTTCATGTTATCTCCTCTCTTCTTCACAAGGCCCTCAAGGAGGCAGGGTGTATGTAGCCCCACCACTTCTGGTGCACCCTAGATATTGCTACCCCCTCAGGAGCTCACGGCTGGTGAGTTTGGGAGTTGGCGACCTCGAGGGATTCCGGAGCTGAGCCCGGTTTCCCCCCTTTTATCCATTACCTCTGGGGCGGACCCTCTTCTCTTTCACATTCCTATCTGCCTTTCATGGCTCTCCTTCCTTCCAAGTCACTCAATCCGCATTCTTCGAGAGTTGAGGGCATTTCTTTTCCTCCTGTCCTTTATTTGCCTTATTCTCCTTTTGTTTTCCATTTCTTCTTCTAGTATATAAGTGAGTACCGTAGTTAGTTTTAGTTATAGTTTACATTTCATTTTCATCTGCACGATCGCCCAAACCATTAGGGGCCGATAACTTAGATGTTAGGCCCCTTAAAACAACAATTATCATCATCATCATCATCATCATCATCATCATCATACTTGGTAGCCTATAGCATGAAGGTGGAGTTCACAGTCTCATAATGGTTGACAGCGCTTGCTGTGCAGAGATGCGAGTTTGCGAGGGTAAAGGAAAGCTCACACATTAGTTGGAATTTTCTTCTGGAGGACTCGAATTCCTACACGCCACGGGAGACTAATGTCTTGTGCCCGTATAGCCTATACCCACCGTCGTTGTCAGCTGACTCGGCTTGTGTTCGTGGCGTCGCTTGGCGAGCGTCAGTTGTTTTTGTGGTGGTGAGCGATGGGACCACACGACCTGTTCCATCAGTGTCTGACCCCCAGTGAAGCCTTCCTCGCACACACACACACACATACACACACATGGTAATCAGTGTCAGCACGGGGAAATCTTGGCTTGACTTTGGATTCCGAATCCTTCTTCTTCTTCCTCTTCCAAGTCTTCTTTGAGGAAGTTTAAAAGATTCATTGCCTTTAATTTATTACTTTATCTCTTCCATTTAACCCTCATTCAGCAAATGTTGGATTCTTTGTGTGATCGAATACTTTGTTGTTGTTGTTGTTGTTGTTGTTGTTGTTGTTGTTGTTGTTGTTGTTGTTGTTGTTGTTTGAGTCTTCAGTCTTTTGACTGGTTTGATGCAGCTCTCCACGCCTCCCTGTCCTGAGTTAATCGTTTCATCTCTACATAGCTACCACACCCTACATCCGAGGCAATCTGTTTAACATATTCTAACCTTGGTCTACCCCTACAGTTCTTGTCCTCGACCCTTCCTTCCATAACTAAGCTTGCTATTCCTGAGTTTCTTAGTATGTGTCCTATCAACCTATCTCGCCAGAAACATCTCTCGTTTGTAACCCTGTCTACCCATATGATCTTTATAATTCTCCTGTAACACCACATTTCAAACGCTTCAATTCTCCTCTTTTCTACTGCACCAATAGTCCAAGTTTCACTTCCATAGAGTGCCAAGCTCTCGAAAAAGGCTCTCAAAAATGACTTCCTAATACCTAAATCTATATTCGATGTTAACTGATTCCTTTTTTTGTAGGAATGCTTTGCTTGCCTGAGCAAAACTACTTTTTATATCCTCTTTGCTTCGTCCATCACTGGTTATTTTGCTTCCTAAGTAACAGAAGTCTCCTACTTCCTTCAGCTTTTCACCTGCCAATTAGATGTCCATAGAGGTTTCTGATTTATTTCGGCTGCATTCCAATATTTTTGTTTTACATTTATTAATTTTCATCATGAATACTTTAACCTACTTGAAACATTTCGTTTGGACTTGCAATTGTACAGGGTTATTTACTGAACAAGGGAAGAGGGTGAACGTCATGTTTCCAATCTCAACGATCTTTGTAGACATGTTGACCAAGTTGCAAGGAAAACATCTGTGATTTTAGACAGCTTTTAAGCAATTGTTATCTTAGCCGATTCACCGGAGGATTTGCATGAATGTTTAGACTCGTCTTGAGGAAAGAATTAATGATTAAATCGATAAATGTATAAACAAAAATAATGCAATTCTGCCGTAAAAAATCATAAATCCCTATTAACGTCGAATGGGCAGGTAAAAGCTGTATTAATTACTTAGGAATAATAATAATAATAATAATAATAATAATAATAATAATAATAATAATAATTGCCATCCAAGATCAAGTCATTGCTACAAAAAATTACAAGAAATACATCATCAAAGATACCAGTGTAATTTCAGACAAATGCAGGCGATGCGCCATTCATCTCGAGACCATTGACCATGTCACTGCAGGTTGCCCAATACTAGCATCAGTTGAATATACAAAGCGGCACAATCAGGTTGCAGGCATCATTCATCAAGCACTCGCACAGAAATATAAATTAACTGAGGAGTATATACCTTTCTACAAGTATCATCCACCATCCCTCCTCGAAAATGAACTGTGTAAAATATACTGGGACACTGGTATTGTGACAGATAAAACAATAGATCACAATCGACCAGACATCATAGTAGTAAATAAGGTTGATGGCACTACATTTATAATAGACATAGCAGTCCCCAACGACACCAACATCGAACGTAAACACAATGAAAATATCTCCAAGTATAGACAGCTTGCAGAGGAAATCAAGAGGATATGGAAGATGAACTGCGTCCGGATAGTGCCTGTAATCTTGTCAGTCAACGGCCTCATACCTCACACACTCCACAAGAGTCTGAAAGAATTGGATCTTCCGCCGACCATCTACAAGAGTATGCAGCATTCGGTCCTATTGTCCACATGCAATATTGTGCGATCCTTCCTTGCTAATGAATGAGTGATAATGAACTCTTATATTTTGTATATACATGATATGTATTATAGTTTGTATTATAGTTTTTATGCATTGTTGTAAAGCACTTGGTTTGACCCGTGCTTTAGAGTAACCCATGTTTGTAATGGTGAATTGAATAAATAATAATAATAATACACCTTGCACAAAAGCACTTATTATCTGAAAATACTTTGCCTTACTATCAGTATGTTCCTGACGCCGTTTTGGAAAATAGTAGTCACAAGTTGTTATGGGACCGATCAGTTATTACTGATAAAACCATACCAGCAAACCGGCCAGATATCGTTCTTGTGGACAAGGTGCAGAAGAGAACCTTCCTCATTGATGTTGCAGTGCCCAATTCCCATAATCTGCAACAAACCTGCTGTGATAAGATCACCAAATATCTGCCCTTGGCTGAGGAAATACGGCAAATGTGGAGGCAGGAAAGTGTAGTGGTTCTGCCCATAGTCATTTCTTCTACCGGCATCGTCCCTAAATCGTTAGCTCGCAATCTGGAAATATTGGGAATACATCCTGGTCTACATATCACCATGCAGAAGGCCGTAATCTTGGAGACCTGTTCCATTGTTCGATCGTTTCTCAGTGTGCCACCTTAAGAGAATTAGCCATACCGTCTTGCAAACAAGCCAACGATATGTTGATATGTCCCACTTATGTGGTGAAATGAATGTGATAACAATAATAATAATAATAATAATAATAATAATAATAATAATAATAATAATAATAATAATAAAAATAATAATAATAATAGGTCCCAGGAATTAACCTGGGAGGAGTCCATGTGGCTCTGGGCAAATGGGAGTGAAATGCGTCGTTGCCTGTCATCTGCAACCATAACATATTGGATTCAGCAAGAGAATCCAACTAGCCTCTTTCACTCCAACTCCGGCACATAACCTACAAGAGGTGCCCCTGTTAAGCCGAGCAACTCAGTGGAAGGTTGGGTAACCAATCCCAGCGGGAAACTGGGTCGGCGAGCCGATCAGTGCTGGGGGCTCCAAGGCTCACAACCTTGGTAGTACCCTGGTCGGTGTGAAACATCACTGACCCCAAACTACAGTTTTTCAACTGTTCAAAGCATGGAGGAAAGTTCAGCAAAAGCTACTACCCCAGGTGGTAACCAATCCACCTTCGCCTTGAGCGAAGCATTTAGGCCTTCGGAATCTGGGGAGCCTGCGCCGACATGCATGGAGGTATCGGAGACTCCAGGAAAGATCCAACACAAACGCCGGAATTTCTTTGCTACCTTTAACACGAATTCCCTTCGGAAGATTGGTAAATTGAAACAACTAACTGATTCCTTATCCCAACATCAAATCTTGATTGCAGCAATTCAAGAAACGAGATTCACAGATGAACAAGCCTTTGAGTCAGAAGGCTACAGAATTTTTAAAGGTAAAACTGGTAAACGTGTAATAAAAACAGTTCCCAACCTTGGCACAGGATTCATCGTCAGTAGGAAGATTTTGGATTCAATAATTGGCTTCAACTCGCCTAGCAGTCGAGTTTCAACTCTCTCCTTCCGGAGCACAAACAAAGTTTATACTGTTGTGAATGTCCATGCGCCAATCAATCAAGCGAATAAGAGAGACCCGGAAGGAACGGATAGATTCTGGGAAGACCTTGAAGATGTTCTCTGTAAGATTCCAGACAAACACACGATTATGCTTCTTGGAGATTTCAATGCACAGCTGGGTAAGGAAAGAAAGTTCCAAAACATTATCGGAAACTATCCAGCTCACCAGAGAACAAATCGCAATGGTGAGAGGCTCGTAGAACTATGTAAGGCTTTCAATCTTGTAATAAAATCCACAGCGTTCAAACACCTTCCGAGAAAACAGAAGACTTGGACATCTCCGAATCCAAATCTCGGCGAATTTCAAATTGATCACGTCGCTATTGCACGTAAAGCTCAGAGAGAAATACAGAATGTGAAGGTTCTAAGAAATGCCAATCTAGATTCGGATCACTATCTATCCAAAATCAAAGTTAAGCTGATTCCGAGAAACACCAGAAAGGCCGTCTTAAAAAAGATCAATCGATTTGATACGGAAAAACTACGATTGTGCCCTAAATTTACTCAAAAACTAGAATCTTGGAATCCCGAAAACTGGGATGAACTACAACAGGCCTTGGTCACAACAGCACAGGAGACAGTTCCACTGACGAAGTCAAAGAAACATGCGTGGTGGAATAATGCATGTGATTCAGTGGTAAAGCAAAGACAACTTGCCTGGCAGAAATGGAACTCGGGAAAGAACCAAGAAAATTGGGAAAACTTCGTGAACGAGAGACAACGCGCTGCAAAAATAATCCGCAATGTAAAACGTGCCTACAACAAGAGCCAACTAACTCAAATTGAGCTAGACTTTCAGAGGAACAACACAAGGGACTTCTACAGAACCTTCAAACGCAATCCAAGCAAATACAATCCTCCGAGTCCACAGTTCAAAGACTCAAATGGGAGACTAGCTTACAGTGAGAGAGAAAATTGCCAGATTCTAGCGAAATACTTTGAATCCCTCCTTAATTGTGAGACTCCCAAATCCACTTTCTCATTTGAAGACAACGTACAAGTCCACCCAGATTCATCCCCTCCAACGAAAGAAGAAATCAAACAGATTATCCAGTCACTTAAGAACAACAAGGCACCAGGTGAGGACTCGATAATCGCCGAATTGTGGAAGTATGCTGGTGAAAAGATGATTGATAAATTGACTGACATTATCAAGGAGATTTGGGAAACTGAGAAACTTCCACGTGACTGGACTTCTGCCTTGATTCATCCCCTGCATAAGAAAGGTGACAAAACGGACGTTAACAACTACCGCGGCATTTCCCTCCTACTGATAACTTACAAAATTATTTCAAAAGCTCTGCAGATTAGGGCAGAACAACAACTTGATCCACAATTAGGAGAGTACCAAGGAGGGTTCAGGAAAGAGCGCTCATGTGCAGAACAAATTATGAATCTGAAATCCATCCTTTTCTATCTGAAGCAAAGGAACAAGAAATTTGTGGTAACCTTCGTCGACTTCAAGAAGGCCTATGATTCGATTGATAGAATAGCTCTTATTCAAATTCTAAAGGAATTTGGATTGGATAATAAAACCAGGGCAATCATTCAACAGACCTTAGCTAACACCACCTCCAGAGTCAAGTTCAGAGGAGAAATTTCGGACTCTTTCGAAATTAAGACAGGAGTTAGGCAGGGAGATGGGCTTTCACCCCTGCTCTTCAACTGTGCACTGGAAAAGGTCATCCGCGAGTGGCGCAAAGAAATGAACGATGGGGTCCAAAATGGAGTACGACTGGGTTACAAGAACATGAACCTTTCTATTGATTGCCTCGCTTTTGCAGATGATCTTGCAATTTTCTCCGACTCTTTAGACATGGCCACAAAACAAATTAACCAGCTGCAGGTACAGGCAACAAAAGTTGGTCTTCAGATCTCTTTGGAGAAAACACACTTCATAACTAACATCAAGCCAGCACCAAGGGAGCTAAAAGTAAACCAGGGGAAAATCAAACGGACAGATAAGTTTAAATATCTTGGCGAGTGGATAGAACCCAACGTATGTGAGAAAGAAACCTTCACTTCGCGCATGAACAAAATGGAAATGGCGTACCAACTCACCAAGGACGTTTACAACAAAAAGTCAATATCCCTGAACGCAAAACTTAGGCATTATTGCACTGTCATACGACCAGAGGCTCTGTACGCAGCGGAATGCCTCACCATGAACAAGAAAGGCCTGGTAGAAAAATTGGAGATCAAGGAAAGAAAGATCTTGAGGAAAATTCTTGGCCCGATTAAAGACAACGGTGAATATAGACGACGGCATAACTATGAGCTGTATATTCATGTCCAGAAGATCTCTGATGTAATGAGGAAAAGGAGGATTGCATTTTATGGCCACTTGCTTAGAATGAAACCCACACGATTGACAAACCGGATCTTTAACTATTTTAAAAATAAGAAGACCAAGCCAGCCTGGTTCGAAGAGGTGGAAAGTGACCTGCAAGAGATGGAAATTACCTGTGAGGATATTCAAGAACGCAATCCCCTCAGGAAGAAACTACACGACCACCAGGGTTTTCAAGAAAAACCGAAGTTGAAGACGGGAAAGATGTGGACGGAAGAAAGAAAAGAGCAACACCGGCAACGTATGAAGGAACACTGGGCAAACATCAAAGCCCAGAGAAGCCAGTTGAAATAACGTGGTCCTTAGTTGGCCGATACGATTAAAGAAAGAATAATAATAATAATAATAATAATAATAATAATAATAATGTTCTGCCTTATTAATATATTCGTGATACTATTCTGGAGATAAGAATAATGTTATTGGTTTTACGTCCCTTTCAACTTCTCTGTCTTTTGGAGACGTCGGGGTGCCGGAATTTTGCCCCTTTAAAGTGCCAGTAAATCTACTGACACGGCTGTCTCGTATTTGTGCACCATCAAATGCCAGCTGACTGCATCAGGATACGAACCTGTTCTGGAGAACGATTATTAAAATTTCTTTATACAGTATGGCGTTTAGCGCCGGGAGTGTCCGAGGACATGTTCGGCTCGCCAGTTTTGTAGCTGCTTCGAGACGGACACACAATGGCTGAGCTACAAGTACCGTTGGGGAGGAAAGGTGGGAATGGAAGGTCGAGGAGTTGGAAGGTAGCGGCTGTGGCCTATAGTTAGGGACCAACCCAGGCATTAGCCTGGAAGGAAGATGGGAAACCATAGAAGACCATCTTCAAGGTTCCCGGCGGGAGAATTCGAACCTCCTCGCCTCCCGGGGGCGTGGTGGCTCAGCGGTCTAGCTGTATGCCTCTCACCAAGGCGGTCCGGGTTCGATTCCCGGTCAATGCATGTGAGATTTTCGAAGTGAAATGCCATGTCCTGTGGTTCGGATTCCACGTAAAAAGGAGGTCCCGTGGCTCATGATCTCGAGATTAACGGTCACGTTAAACTACAAGCTTGCTTTTCCTCGCCTCCCGGATGTGAGCGACTGCCAGCAGTCATGCCGTAACGACCACGGCTAACTCACCCGGTCTGGAGAACGATACACACAAGCTTCTCTGGGACAGGTCAGTGATCACAGATATACCTATATCAGCAAACAGGCCAGACATCATATATATTATTTCAGTAGTATAGATCCCTTCTGCGGCGCTCACAAGCGACCGATCGTGACAAATGAGCATTCAAATGAAAGAGAATAGATATTAGCAGTGACGAATTGCACTCTAATTTCATAAATACCTATAATTTATAAAAAAAAGATGACTTTTAAAAAAAATGTACGAAGTGTGGGATTTGCAGATACTGTTGCTGTAGGAAAATACGCTCCATAATTGCTGTCCACTTCACATCTTGGCCACTGTGACGCCTGTTTCATGTCATTTTAACATTCTGAGGTAATTCTTTTATCATTTTGCATGGATTTCAGAAACAGTAACTCAAAGGAATGAGTACTCAAATCGTATAATTTCATAAATATTGGATAACCGGTGAGTGTTATGATGATCCAATTTTCAGTGATTGCCTTCTTAAGTTAGGGAACGTAGAACTAGGAATTCTAACTGAAATGTAATAGTGTTCTATACCGGAATCAATTGGTTGAAATAAAAACATAACAACCTTTCTTCTTAAGTCTCAATATAAACCTATTGGGCAAATTGTGGTTTATGAACATGCAAGATTTCTCGCACGGGTCCGCTAGTTATTCTTATTTATAAAGTGCAGAAGAGAACCTCTCTAATAGACATCGCAGTGCCAAAATCGCAAAATATCCAACACATTTATGCTGAGAACGTGACGAAGAAATCCGGAGATCTGAAGAGATCGGAAAGATGTGGCGACAATAATTTGTAACTGTATTGCCCAACATAATCTCTTCCACAGGGATCATACCGAAGTCGCTGAAGGCCAACCTCGATAAACTGGGGCTGCACCATAATCTGCATACCAGTATGCAGAAAGTGGTTATTTTAGAGCCCTGCTCCATAGTTCGTACCTTCATACACCTACCAATATAGAGAACTCCACTCCATCTTGCAATAATGCCGATGAAATGGTGAATTGTACCCAATGACATGGTGAACATATGAATAATAATAATAATGATAATAGTCACAAGTTGTTATGGGACCGATCAGTTATTACTGATAAAACCATACCAGAAAACCGGCCAGATATCGTTCTTGTGGACAAGGTGGTGTATTCATGGAATACACGGTATGAGAGAATATAATTTTTAATGCTCTTTGCTTGTTCATTCCTTCCTCTTTATCCAACACCAACAGTGATCTTCTATTTTCTCTTTGGTGATCATGTCGTTTATATCTTTTGTGAGTCTGTTCTAGATATATATCTTCCATGACCCACCTAGCGTCATCCAGCAGCGAATCTCTGAAGCTCCTCAATTCTTTCTGGTGCAAGAGGATTTACTTATCCATCTGGCCACCAGATTTTGCTACCATCACCAGCTATCTTCTCCATGAGCAAGAGGACTTCGTTTACTTTTTCACTCACCATGCTGTGCTAGTATCGCCTGTTATCAACTCTTTGAAGACCATCTCCTCAAGAGAATTTCATTTCTTATGTTGGTTATGCTGATATGTATTCCTTTTGTCTCCTACCCCCACTCTTTCCCTTCCTTGGACCCTCCGCGCTTTGCTGAGCGGGTCTCACTTGAAAGTCGGCAGTTGACTCGGTCAGTTAAGGCTCAACCAGAGCCAGTCTCCTCAAACCAAGAGGCACTCTCTACTCTCTACGCCATGTTGGCACATTAGGTATCCGTCAAAGGGAACTTCACCTTCGACATGCAACCAAGATAAGTACAGCTTTAAGGTTTTAACCTCATCTTCATCAGTCTTATTCTCTACATGCTTTTAACGATATTTTATAGACAGCGTGAGATTACTTATTTGGGGCAAAAATCATTCTTCGCGGGATTTGCCATGTTGAGCTTTTGTCTGTCTAGCCAACCTTAATAGAAAGTAGCTTTTCTTAAGCCAATTAATGAGAAATCTTCTCACCACGTGGGATATTATCTAATACCCGCTGTCTATAAATCACCAAGCTAGTTCCTCCGCGGGATTAACTTTGGCCCCATTCTTCTATTAAGATCGTTCTGGAACCTTCCAGATCCTGTACTTTATCTACAAGTCCTGCCGTCATGCATTTTCACTCACTTGTGAGAATACTATTTAAAATTGAAGAATCTTACTTCTAAATTAAAGCTCAATAGCGAATTTTCTTCCACCGCTGGAATGTTCTATGGCGCATTTAATTGTAATTCACAAACTTCTCCAGAAATAGACTCTCGCCTACCTAGTGCAACCAGTTATTTTCATCATTGCAATAACTTTCTTTCCCATAAACTTTCGTGTTACTAAAGTGAACTTTTCATCTATTAAACAAACTATAGTGAGAAACAGTGCTTTCAGTATTTCTTCCGCGTCGCGATCGTCCGTTTACATTAAATAAGGCCATGAACATTTATCCTCAATCCCAATTGATCTTTCCTAAACCTTCTACTAACAAACTATATTAATAAAATTATAAATCTGGATCATTTCCAATAAGGTGTCACTCTAGCGAAGTGCCCTTCCATCTTGCTTGTTTATCATTAATTAATTTCTGTATAACTACGTGTTTTATACACGGTTCAAACTTACATTGTTTCTACCTTATAATCAGGGAAAACAATTCTTTCAACTCTTGAGTGAGTTATTTCTAGGTCTCGCGAAATGGAAACTGCCCCATTTGGCTCGTGATTCCTACTTAAACATAGGAGGTCGAGAACCTTCCTTTTGATTTTCTCTTCAGGTTTCACAGTAAGTGACCTGCCCTTATTTGTATATTAACCAACAGTAATTCTGTATAAATATAAGAAGTTATAGGAACTTCTATCTTATTCTTCATGTTTTTCTTATTGTTATTTTCGAAGTTGTAACTTTTTTCTAAAATAGTTACCTGGAAATTTCTTAAAGTACACTCCTTGTACTTATTTAATGTTTAAACTTTAATCACTTTATTTGTCTTTTTTTAAATCTTACAAAGATTTTAGTACATATAAAGGTTTGAAACCTAAAGGATTCTTATTTGCCTGGAGCAATCTCTAAATGTAAGTAGGTCTGCGACCCCATTTGTTAAAGAGTTTAAATGATCTATATTTGTCAAAAATATATTACATACTTGTTAAATTCATTAAACTTCTTTGAATTGTTAAATAAATTAAATATTTGTTTTTGGATTTATCATTTCTCTAATACCACGGTTAGGCAAGATCCTGTCTTCCTTGGCTCTCTACTCAATGCCATTAAATCTATTGATAGGGCTTTCACCACTCGTTGCATTTGAGCAAGAACTCTTAGTGGTAATCTCGTCAAAGTTTCTCTTAGCTTTAAAAGCTAATCCTAACTGGCCAGTAAGGCAAGTAAAGCTCGCTACGCCAGCTACCTGCTTGTGGAGATCCTCTCCGAAAACTTATGGTTAGTTTTCCAAAAGATAAGTGTTTCTTTTTGTCTAAACGTTTAGCCGGCTCCTTGCTGAGTAAAAGCTTAGGCATTTCCAAATGCAACCATTGGTCAACTTCCCCAAATTACTCCCCAAGGTATAATTTTTTATCATTATCCTTCTTGGAAGCACTTGGTCACTTTTTCAGGAACTCTATAACTTCGAAAACTGGAAATACCAAAAAATTTTCAAATTATAGGCATCCTTCGAATTACTTTGCAAAAACGAATTTCTTTGAACAGACATACAATAAATCTGTTACTCTCAGTATTGCCAGACCAACACCCTTCCCCATAGTAGTCTTATGCCTGCTTGAGAGGGAATATACTAAGGCCACTCTCTTGCAAACCGCCCAAGTCCTAGCTGTATTTCCCGTCAGCTTAGGCCAAGTCCTTACCCACTTTAGGTATCAGAGAGCGGATTTGCCGTGGCAACCGCCTCTAAGTGTATTAAAGGTTAAATTTATAACTTTTGTGTGACTCTCCTCCTATTTTTCTATCCTTTTTCCCCAGTCCGAAACCTATCTCCTTTTCTTAATCATCTTCCCTTGGTGGTTAGGTTATTCCTCAGCCAATACTCTACCCACAAGGTGTAGAAGAGAACCTTCCTCATTGATATTGCAGTGCCCGATTCCCATAATCTGCAACAAACCTGCTGTGATAAGATCACCAAATATCTGCCCTTGGCTGAGGAAATACGGCAAATGTGGTGTCAGGAAAGTGTAGTGCTTCTGCCCATAGTCATTTCTTCTACCGGGATCATCCCTTAATCATTGGCTCGCAATCTAGAAATATTGGGAATACATCCTGGTCTACATATCACCATGCAGAAGGCCGTCATCTTGGAGACCTGTTCCATTGTTCGATCGTTTCTCAATGTGCCACCATAAGAGAATTAGCCATACCGTCTTGCAAACAAGCCGACGATATGTTGATATGTCCCACTTATGTGGTGAAATGAATGTGATAATAACAATAACAATAATAATAATAATAATAATAATAATAATGCAGCGGAATGTCTCTCCATGAATAGAAAAGGCATAATGGAAAAACTGGAGACTAAGGAAAGGAAGATATTGAGGAAAATCCTGGGTCGAGTCAAAGAACACGGCGAGTTCCGTAAACGCCACAACCACGAGTTGTGCACTCACGCACAGAAAATAACTGACGTGATGAAGAAAAGGAGGATTTCTTTTTATGGACATATAACCCGAATGAAATCAACACGGCTATCCAACAGAATTTTTGCTTTTCTCCGTGAGAAAAAGACAAAGGGGGCCTGGTTCAGTGAAGTAGAGAAAGATCTGTTGGAGACTGGGATAACATGTGAAGATATCCAGGAGCGTGGCCCACTCAGGGAAAAACTTCAGAAACATCAGAGTTTTCAACTTAAGCCAAGCTAAAAACCGGGAAGGCGTGGACGACAGAGAGAAAGCTGCAACATCGATTGCGAATGAAGGAGTACTGGGCCAACATTAAAAAGCAGAAAAAACAGTTGACATCACGTGGTCCTTAGTTGGCCGTAATGAAGGAAGTATAATAATAATAATAGTAATAGTAATGATAATAATAATAATAAGTGAAGGAGATATGCGTAGGAAGAAGACTCTTAATTGAAACCAATCCCAACTCATCAAGCTGAAAATCATTTTGGTTAACCTACGTAGTCCATAGTTGGCTCATTCGAATAAAGAAGAAGAAGAAGAAATGCATGATCATAATTTGGAATTGGAGCCATCTAGGCACTCTACTCTCCAGATTTGACTTTCTCGGTTGCAGAGAAACACGAATTTTACTGTATTTCACGACCTATGACTAAAACTTTCATTATCTTTTTGTCTTGTAATCACCAACTGTATTACGAGAATTCTTTGAAGAGCTATGACTCAAAATGCTGTGGATATTTTCCGCTCGGGAATCAAATCTGTGATATTGAGGTGGTAACTACTGCTGATCCATGGCGGAAGCTTGGGGACAGATGGGTGAATGACGTGCAGGCTTGAGTGTTCTCATGTACGCGTAGCTGCGATCTCTGCATGATTTATACCTCTCTCTGATGACAGCTGAGATCAGCGGATATAGCCAACTGTTACTGTACCGAGAGCAGCCTGGTGGACTGACCTGACATTAACCCTGGAAGTGCTGCTACCGAATATTTAATGGATTTATTGGAGTCGAGAAACCAAATGATGCATTAAATAATAGTTTTTAAAAATCGCTTATCCTCTGATCATCACCCACGGACTCTGCGAGGAAGCATTCCTCTACCGTCAAAAGGATGGTGACAGCAGACACAACTGGGGATAGTTGCAGGCCGATCGCCCAGGCAACCGCTATCTGAGGTCTAATTAAGGAAGGAAGGAAGGTAGGAAGGAAGGAAGGAAGGGGGTGAAGGGAAGAAGGGAAACGAAAGGTAAAGAAGGAAGGAACGAACGAAGGACCGAAGGAAGAAAGGAAGGAAGGAAAATACGTAAGTAAGGAAGGAAGAAAGTAAGTAAAGAGTAAGTAAGTAAGTAAGTAAGTAAGTAAGTAGTTTCAAGTGACTTTTAATCTCGTGATCATGAGCCACAGGTCCTCCATTTCACGTGGAATCCGAACCATACAGGACATGCATGGCATTTCACTGTGAAAATCTCACATGCATACATTGACCGGGGATTCTGGTAGGAAGTCGGCCATGGACCTGTCCTGCCTTTTGCCTGGGGGTGACAATGGCCAACCAGATGCGATCCTAAACCACGCTCTCCCGATGCCAGCGAGGCCGGTGTCATAAAATGAAAGGTTTACATTTCACTGAACTCTGCGAGGGACATCTTCCTATTTTATTTTAGCACCACATTATGTTATATCTTTCACACACTGAGAGACAAACTGCGTTCGCAAGTTTCGTCTGGTTCATGAAAATGAGTTTTTACACAGATGTTGTGATGATATCCCTGTAGGCTACACTGTCAATCGGGTCAGTACATCGTGGAGTTTCTGGTTGCGTCTCGTCCAGCCTTAGGGGAAGATGACCATGCTTTTCCATACCATAAAACAACAATACTAACTAACCCGTCCAGTGTCTGTCTTCATTTCTCTCACCTCTTTTATTAGCCTATTTTCAATTTTGAAAAAATAGGCTTATGAGATCACCTTTTGTCCGTGTGTGTGTGTGTGTGTGTGTGCGTGTGTGTGTGTGTGTGTGTGTGTGTGTGGTATGTGTGTGTGTCCCCTAATAAAATCTAAACGGCTGGAGCGATTTCAATGAAACTCGGTAAGTTCATAGCACTATTCCCGGCGACCTCGACCGTGCCCTTCAAATTTTGTTACGTCTCACCAATCCAACATGGCGGCTGTGCGAAATATTTCACTAGCATTCAATATCTCCGGAACTATTACCGATATCGCCCTGAAATTGTGTACGATGATAAAGGGCATTACTAGAAGTTCACCAATGAGTCCTTCAAAAACCTGGAGACTACAAAACCAACATGGCGGTCAAGCGAAATTGAGACTTTTAAATAGACATTTCTCGCGATTTAACTATCCAAACGTAATGAAACTCGGTACAGCAAATGTTTATACACATTGTAATGCACTGGAGTCTAATTTAGTTCAATTGTTTACATAACCTCAAAATGGTGGCTGTGCGAAATATTTCACTGACATTCTATATCTCCGAAACTATTACAGATATCATCATGCAATTTTGTACGGTGATAAAGGGTACTGATACAAGTTTACCTATGTATATTTCATAAACCTGTAAAGTACAAAACGAACATGGCGACCAAGCGAATTTGAAATATTTTAATAGACTTTTCTTGTGATTTAACTCTCTGAACGCAGTTAAATGTGGTACAGTAAATGATTTTGCAGATTGTAATGCACTGCCATCTAATTTATTTCAATTGTTTACATAACCTCAAGATGGCGGCTGCGCGAAATTTTAAAATTAAGTTTTTATTCTTGTGTCGTAATCATGCGATCGAAGTGAAAGTTTGAATAATGAAGCTAGGCAATAATTGTCCTTGAATGGTACATAACTCTATGGCCTATACATATAACAATCCTAAATGGCGAGCTTCCGAAATATTTAGACGGTTCTCAATATCTATGAATCTTTTACAGCAATCAAACTGAATTTTTTAATGTTCATAGAGACTATGAACATATGTTCACCTATAGGACTTTCAGTAACCTGGTGAGCACAAATCCAACATGGCAGTGACGCGAAGTATACATATTTAAATGGACGTTTCTCGCGAATTAACTATCCCAGTGCCGTGAAACGTTGCACTTTAAATGCTTATACAAATGTTGATCCACTGGCATGTAATTTATTTCAATTGTTTGCATAATCACAAGATGGCTGATGTGCGTACTTTTAAAATCTCGTTTTTACTTCTTGTGTTCTAATCATGCGATTGAAGTTTGAATACCACACGTACACAATAATCTTAATGTAATAGTACAAAAATAAAAATCCATCCTGGCGACCATATGAAATATTTAGACGGTTCTCAATATCTACGAATCTGTTACAGCAATTAAACTGAAATTTTGTATGTTGATAGAGACAATTAACACGAGCAGGATATATGAAAATAGGCTGTATAGTTCTTCACGGAACTACTTGTTTTCTTTATCTTTTCAATAGATTGCAACTTGCAATTTACTCATAAATATAATAAAGAGGTTCAAATATATTTTTGATAATTAATAAAGTAAGACTTTCGTCAATATGTTTGTACATTTCATATGCCTTTAGGTACAGTGCCTTTGTTTCAAGTGGTGGCTTGCTGACTTACAGCGAGACCACTTCGCGGCCATCAAGCGCGCTGCTTGCCGGCTGAGTGGAATATTCACAGACATTAAATTCAAGTAAACTCACTGTTTGGATTTATAACGGCCCATTAACACGAATACATTAAAATTTTCAAAACCACTTTATCACATATTCACGAAAAAATGTTGTTATAAACAGTTTTAGCCTTTATTCATCTTAATTTTCAAATAATAATAAAGAAAAGATACGAGCCTTACAGTAGTCGCATATGATGTGTACCATCTGACATATTATCCTACTCGTATACTACACAGCTTGGACATTTTTAGCCTACTCTTCACATTTTCCAAAAATGAGGAGAAAGTAGACTTATGAGATCGGGCAAATGTGTGTCTGTCTGTCTGTCCTTCTGTCTGTCTGTCTGTCTGGCTGGCTGGCTGTGTGTGTGTGTCCCCCTATCAACTCCTAAACGGCTGCAGCAACCGAAACAAAATTTGGTAGGAGTAAAGATCTATACCTGAATATCTCACGGCCATATTTGAAATTGATGTCAGTGCTACCAACTGCTGAGAAATCGCAATTGAAATTTGAGCTCCATGTTGGATATCTTGGAAAGTATGAATGGGAGCTATTTCAAAATTGGCACACGTATAGATACTAATATTGCGGTTTAATTTCCAGGAGGCCATATATCGCAGTGTCGCCAAAATGATTATAAGCCTGCTGATAGTTCCAAATTTTAAATGCATATAACTTCTACACTATCGATTGGATTTCAACCAAATTTCGTATGTGCTATGTGTACATAAACAGATATGACTGCACGTATTCTTAAGATCCACCAGGGCTGCCAACTGTTAATAAATGCTCTCAATTTATTTTATCCAAATACCAATATATCAGAAAGTATGCAAGCCCAGGTTTAAACTATGCACACGTATAGTGCCTGACATTCTATATTAATTTGGAGTAACTTATATACGTCAGTGCTACCAACATGATTCTAAGCCTGCTGAGAGGTCCAACTTTAAATACATGTAACTTCTATACTATCATTTGGATTTCAACCAAATTTCGTGTGTGCCGTGTGTACCATAACATATATGTCTATGTCGATTCTTAAGAGTAACTAGGACTGCCAACTGTTAATAAATACTGTCTCTATTATTGTTACCCTAATATCAATATATCAGAAAGTATACAAGCCAATAGCTCTAAACTTTGCACACGTATATTACCTGGCATTCTAGATTAATTTGGTTTAACTAATATACGTCAGTGCTGCCAACATGATTCTATGCCTGCTGATAGGTCCAATTTTAAAATGCATGTAACTTCTATAATAACTAGTGGATTTCATTCAAAATTGACACAACAATAGATCATATTATTTCATATTATTTCTGACCAATACATGTATGTCATTGTTGCCAACATGATTTTACGCGCGCTGTAAGATCCAATGTTTAACTGCATGTAACGTCCATGCTATCCATTGGACTTCAACCAAATTTTGAATTCTGTACCTTAAGAGATGGAACTAAGAATATATTCAGTCACCAGGGCTGCCAACTGTAGTTCTCTATTAGGCTACATTATGCCAGGTATACAGTATTTCGAACTTATTAGAAATTTCGATATTACCAACTTAATTTCGTCATTATTCTAGATAGATCCATATAGATTAATCATTGGCATGAATCTTAAATTTTAAGAAAAGTAGGCTCTTTAGTTCGTCACGGAACTTCTTGTTAAAATGTTAATTTACGCTCCGTTTTCATACTGGTACTATGATGAATGTACCTAGGTATAGATTGAATTGGAGATATGCTACTGTCACACTTGTTTGAACAAACATCACATATTATATTGTAAATTAAGAGGAGGAATGAAACCATAGTCTCTAGCCTATCTATAGACTAAGTTACTAGAAATAATGTTCTATACAATCAAATTTCCCAACTCCTGCTTGGTGCAAACTATTGTAATTATAATTAGATAAATCGTAATTTCATGTAGATTCTGTTAAAATGACGCATAATGTCATGATAGACCCCATGATTCGCAGACCAAGATGCTATGCACGCAGCCATTACATTGTAGACATACAGTATCTGTACTGGCGCCTCCAATCCTTGAAGTAATCCGTATGTGATATACATTTCACATGGCCGACAGTGCGTCATTTTACCAATCTCCGACAATGCACGTGCATGGTTTCCTCTTACCACTGCCAGCTGGATCGCATCCCTCCTGGCTGCTAAATCAGCTTGGAGGGATGCGATCCAGCTGGTAGTGCGTCTTACACACTTCCGTCCGATCCACTTCTGTCCCATTTTTCAAAATCACTCCCACAAAAATATCCAGCAACCGAGTGGAAAGATGTTGACTTACTTGACTTGACTTGATTCCTATGTCCCCTCTCGGAGCAATGGGCTGCAACAAAATTCCTCCACTGATTTCTTCTCCCAGCCAGCCTCTGCAGGTCTGCCCAGGATTTGCTAGTCGCCTTCCTCTCCTCCTCAACACTTCTTCTCCAGGTCCAAAATCCTTCCAACGTACTTCACTCAATCCTAGAATGTCTAACTGGTAGTTTCTAATTTCTGCGCAGACCTGATTTAGCCTGCCTGTTTGGCGTAAAGTTCTTATATTCCAGCATCCAATTTTCGTAATAATTTCATGCCAAAAATCGTCAACTGTTTATCAGTCCGGTTATTTTCTGTTGCAGTTTCAACAATCGAATAAGTTCAGATGTGTGAGTGATTGGCCTACAGCACCCTATCATGGTGGAGGGGCTGCCTCCTCACTGCGTCCATGCTCACAGATGTGGAGTGAGATGTTCAACTCTTCTCTAGTTTGGTTCTCCAGAGTGGGACGAGATATCCACTCCAACCCTCCTCCTTTTTCAGCCGGGCTTGGGACCGTCCTTGGCGGAGTTTGGAAAGATGTTACACATCAAAAATAATCTCATAATTTATGATGTAATTAATTTCTCATTTTGTAACAAACTACAACCCTAATATACTAGGGTTCCATTTACTGTAATGGATATTCAATGAATAAATCAACACGAAGACGAACACAAACACGATGTCTCACAACTTCCTTCATATGCACACGGAGGGTGTGGACAAAACCGATTAGAAGCAGTATTGCTCGCCGCCTGGTGTCCGCGCTTTGAGGAGCTTGCTGGCCGGGCACCACTTGAAACAAAGGTACTGTAGATTCCATTAGAAAGCTACATATTGCAATGACCACCATGTTGCGATTTCCGAAAGAATTTCAAACTCCCAGGCCCCCAAACCAGCGTCAGTTCAAAAGTTTAAACAGGGTCTTTATATTTGCTTGGCAAGGACATTCTCGCTCACGCGCTCCGCCAGTGACGGCTCAGTTGCCGGCTGCCGCGCGCGCGTATGTTCGGCAGAATACCGTGCTTAAAATCAGTATCATGCATTTTTGCTCTCTATTTTTACAGTAGATGCTGAAAATATTCCCCATCCGCTGCCAAACATAATCGGCATCTTCTTATTGTACCCGATACCTAGTTGAGGCTATCGGCTACGCCAGTTGAGATCGAGCCATAGTTGAGATTTATGGGAAAAGAAGAAAAGATAGCGCTCAGATCGAGTCGAGAAGAATGGTAGGAAATGACGTAGGAGCCCGAGGATGAAGGAGGCACTACCAGTCAAGCAGATGGAACTATGGGAGGAATATTGGATTATTATAAAGATCAATATGGAATATAACATTATATAATCTCAGAAGAAAAGGAAATATCAAGAAATCTATGGTGAAAACTTGAAGAAAGGCAGATAACTCCTTAAGTTATGGTATAACTTATTTGCCGATATAATTGTGGTCGAGATTATAGTTGTGACGTATGGCCGCAGAAGGAAGGGGAAAGTCACATGATATAGCCGAGTGGAGCTCATCACACCGTCTGAGAACAGCAGTTCTATTCCAGCCAGTCAAGCTGAGCAGAGCCATGGTGCGCTAGGAAAACGACAGCATTATTAGTCCAGCAAGTAATGCTGATAGCAACGTGCGCCAGGGAACGAAGGTAGGTCAGTCAGTCAAGTTGAGCGGAGCACGGTGTGCAGTGCGAGAATTAGTTAGCAAGGCAGGTTACACAAGCCGTGGAAGTGAAAGAGAGCCGGTGTTCGGGCAGATGTATTTTCAACATCGTGGCTACAGTTATGTGAAACAGCAATGCTTTTCCAATGTTACAGTTCGTTAAAGTAATACGCAGCTTTGTGATAGAATTGAGAACATTATTTCGAGCTACATTCTTAATACAGAACAGCACAGTGAAGTGATATATAATGAGGCCAGTTTTCAGCGTCGCATTATACGAGAATAGTGGGCCGGAACAGGTCGTGCTGGGGCCGACATTTTACAAGCAGGCGATATGCAAGCAGCTGAACATTATTTCGACATTTTGTCAAACTTAATAAGTTTGGACTTGTGTTTAGACAGTCCAATTGTGCAAGCAGATAGCAATTATACACTGCTATTGTGAACCTTTAAATGGACTTAGAGATATTTCAACGGTATTACGTCTTATTAGATGATGCATTTTAGACCGGAATATTTAAGGCGACCATGGGGTCAGTACAACATTACTGCTTTTTGGCAAGTGAACAGTTACAAGAATTTGCACTTTATGAACAGTGGCACGTGCAGCATTATAGTTGCTTTTCATGAACAATTATGAAATATCAGTTACGAACACAGATACAGGGTGTTTAAGAAATCGATGCACTTTTATAAATAATTAATTTTCTACTAGTGAAATTCAGCCGCTGTGGAGATTAACCTTTTGTCATTACGCAAACCGAACATTGTATGGGACAGTGGCGTGACATATTTGAAGAGTATGGGGTACTCTACATTTTTGAACTTTTATGGAAGAGTTTGGACAATATCCGTGATGGATAATATTGAATTCATCATGTCGGGCTAGGCGAATACGTAGACGTGATGGCACCACAGAGCGATGGATTCGGTTCCTGAAGAAGAGGATATCCAACATCAGATTCACTTGGAATATGAAATCAATCGTTAGTTCAGTGGGTGATACAATGTTTTCGTCGATCTATCGAGAAATTTGTGGCACACATGAGGATTATCGGCGATCTTTGAATTATATTAACAGCTGAAATAAGAAGGTATTGTAAGAGTTATGACTTTCCTTATATTATTTTTCATGAACACTGGGCATACATGTATATATTTCTAGTAGGAGTTCTACGATTATTTTTGACATGGCTTGGATATTTTTTGCTCCATTTGCTAGAATATGGTGTTACCATATGATATGGCAGGCACCGTTATACGACGTTCTCACCATTGGTTGGCTTTATTAGGCAGAAGTTTGGTCTTTTTGATATTTTTCATTAAGGATAGTATTTCTTGGATAGATATTTTTTTGTGGCGAGTGTTTCGAACTCGTGATCTGCAATTGGATAAATTATTTCGTCAGTTCATTGCATACTAGCGAGTATGTATAATTCATCAGTAGGGATTTTTATTGGATTGTTTGGTGATATTAAGATGCTATTCACTCAAGTGAATGAATATCGCTTTTATGTGACAACTAGAGACTTGTTGATTCCAATCTGGTACACTCACTCATCAGTCTACGAGATGGGGCCTGTCACTTTATGCGATTGCGTGGTGGCACTCACCTGACCCATCGTCTAGGGCATTATCATGGAAGTCTACGGGGCAGGGCCTTTCGCTTTAGGCGATTGCGTGGTGGCACACACCTTACCTGCCAGTCGAGGGCCTCATTTTTATCATCCGAGTGTTCTTAAGATCGTAAGAGGATTAAACAAGAAACTACTAGTCACACATCAGTCGAATTTTGTTAAATAAATTAAAAATAAATGTCAGCAGGGTTACATTTTGTAATTCTTGTTTTTCCAATCCAATATTTTGTTACTATACTCTTTTGAGAGTACATTCATTTAACAGCTGATACTTTGATACTTTTGATACTCATTTGTGAGTAGTTTGATACCTTTGAGAAGGATTTCAAGTAATTGAATCTTGTAAGATGAATCATTTATGGTCAGATTTATTTTGAGGCAGATCAGTATTACATATTTTTTATGTGAGATATTATAACACATTGGTGTTTTTCTTTGAAGTGAATTTTGAGAATCTTAAGAGAATTTATGCTCTATTTGAAAGCAGATCTTGAATTGGATTACGATTACTAAGGTAATTTTTCCTTATTGCTTAAGAAGTTGTCTAGATATGATCAGATTAATTACAGTTCTTGGAGATTGTGTGCGTTAATAATTTGAAGCCAGTTATATATTTTTGTAGATCATGCAACGTGATTAAGTGAAGTTTGTGATAGGTATTTTGGAAGTTGCCAAGTGGAAGTTTTGCAATATTGCCAATGAGTATTTTGAGGCAGACATGAGGTTGTTGAACCCAGTCTAGCATATTTTTGAGATTCATGCTGTGCGCTGAATAGTTATGGTGTTATGTGGAATAGTTATGGTGTTATGTGGAATAGTTATGGTGTTATGTGGAGTAATTATGGTATTCAAATATGGTATTTGATAAAGTGAGAGTATATGATGAAGTTTTGGATAGTGAGATCTAACGTGATTTTGTGAAGGCAATAATAATTTTTTGGCATGATAATTAAATACGAGATATAACTTGGAAGTGATAAAACTGTAAGACAACATTCTATAACCTATATTAAACAATTTTCTAGGAAATTAAATACATAAATAATTTTGATAATACAAGATTTTCTGATAATAATAATTTATAAAATAATAATCTGAAGTTTAAGCATATTAATGATCTGACCCAATGAAATAAAAATCTAAATGACCCAATGAAATAAAAATCTAAATGACCCAATGAAATAAAAATCTAAATGACTCGATGAAATAAAAATCTAAATTATTATTATTATTATTATTATTATTAATCTTGATTGGTCTCATTGGACCACTTGAGTCGTTCCACAATCACTTCTTCTTTGAAGGTAGTACTGCTTGGTTCTTGCGCTCTTTCCAGTACTTTTTCATTCTTTCAGATCGGGATTTTCTCAACTCATCTGAAATCTCCATAGGCTTTCTGTGTGTCATTTCTGCAGAAAATTTGAAAGTTTTAAGAATGGTGTTAATTTTATTTTTCTCCTCGGCATCTGTTATCTTGAGTCCAACTGCTTTGAGATCTTGTTGGATTTCTTGGATCCATTTTCCTCCAGTTTTCTTTCCTAGATTTCTCATCACCAGTTGGCGTACAATTCTGTTTTCTGGAAGCCGTAAGATGTGAAAAAAATATGAAATTCTTTTCTTCTTCATTGTGCTGGTGATTGGATCAATCTCACGATAGACAGTTTCATTTGGGAGAATCCTCCAGACTCCCTCAACCTGATACTTTTTATTTATGCACGTTCTAATGATTCTTCTTTCCGTTTTGAGGAGCTGATCAGTTATTTGTTCATTTTTAATTTGGAACAGTGTTTCACAAGCATAAGTGGCTTCAGGGAGAGTTACAGTTTTATAATGTTGGATCTTAGTAGCTATTGACAGGCATTTTTTTATTATATGTTGACCAGGTTAGAGATTGTGCCTTTTTCATTTTATTTGTTCTATTTATCCAAGTTACTTTTTCGTTTAAGTTATGTGTTATAATTTCTCCAAGGTACTTAAATTGAGGAACTAGGTTAATTTTATGATCATTTATATAGACTTCATTTATATCTAAGGGTTTCATAGGCATGATCTCAGTTTTTTCAAAGGATGTCTGTAATCCTATCCCTTGAGCAATTTCTTGGAGACTAAGGATCTGAGTACAAACCTCTTCCTTGTCTAGTGCTAAAAGAGCCAAGTCATCTGCAAATCCTAAGCAGTTTATTTTTATTGATGGTTTTGTTCCAATTTTGATCTTAGGAGGGTTTTCCTTTTGCCAAATCTTCACGATATAATCAAGAGCCACATTGAAAAGCAGAGGAATGAGATAAAATTTAAATAAATTGATAAATTAAATTTTGAATAAATCGATGAATTAAATAAATGAATGAATTAAAGGTTGAATAAATTAACTGAATTGAATAAATTAATAGGTGATTAAACAGCCGATGAATAACTGAATTAAAAGGTGATAATTGATTAAAGAAGCTGATGATTAATACATTTAAATGGATTTAAATAAATTTAAATAAGAAATATGATTTAAATAATTTGATGAATTGCAACTTGAATTAATGAATTAAACAATTTGAATGGATGAATTGAGATGATTTAATCTGAATGAGATATTGAAATGAGATGTGTGGATAATTGAAGAATATAATGAATTAATGATTATAATATTCATTCAAATGATTTGATGGTAATAAATTAATTATTCTGACTTGAATATAATGAATATTGAGATGAGAACTAATGTGAGAGATATTTAATTTTGATATGATGATGATAACCAATGATTAGTGAAGTTTCTTTGATTCACAAACAAGCAATAATTAGTGACAGTGTAAATATAATGTATATTAAATGTTAGATTTCTAGGAGCATTTATTGAGATTTTCAGCATGTGAATAATGCCATTCAAGCCATAAAAATAAGTTGATATTTAAATATGTGTTATTAGAATAATTTGTTTAGACAGATTCATATTTTTTTGACATCCACATTCATGATGTTAACTTAAAGAGAAGTTAGGTCTCAGGAATCACAAATGTCAGTGACGCATGGACATAGTGCTACGGTGAACCTGAGAACCCAAGCGAACTTTAGAAAATTTTCATAATTTTTTTGTGGATGAAGTACACTTTGAATAGCAAAGAGATGGTTCGATTTTCAGGACAATGACAATCTAACGTTGGCATTCGAACATACTCTTAGGTAGGATGTGTGTTAAATATTTCTGTCTGACTACCAAAGTTTGAATAAATTTGTTTTTATCTTAGTTGTGATCTGATGATGATGTGGTTTTCCTAATCCTTTCCTTGTCTTAATTAAGGCTTAACCAGGAAGGATGTGGTTTGCTAGGGATTCAGTTGATGGCGCCCATTTCTATTTGTATTTTTTTAAATTTAATTTAAGCCCGTAACGACCCTGGAGATACTTTATCTCGTGTTACCCTCTGCTTTTGTGAATTTTCAACTGAATTTCCGACACATTCCTTATTTGAATTCATGTTCATTTAACTCCACTCTGTCCTGGAAATCAAGGAATGCGATGTAATAGCACATGGGTCATCGCATACCTCGGCCGAACGGGTACATTATGAAGTTTCTGGTTAATCCGGTTAATTTAGCTTCAGTAAGGAAATAACGATCTTATCGTCTATTTTTATTGTTTACTGAACCTGTACGTTTGAATCTCAAATTAGCCAGTTGTTTTATTGTCCGATTTATAGGAATGGGTCTCTCTGGAAATTTCACTCGAAACTTTTTTCTTGTTCCAGCGCACGATTTCCTGCACTTTATGTACATATTGCGCAGATATACACGTTCAAGTGAGGAATGTTTCACATAAGGCATTGCAGCACTACACACAATCACAATAAAACAACTGGCTAAGAGATTCAAACGTACAGTTTCAGTAAACGATAAAAATAGACGTAAAGGTTGTTATTTCCTTACTGAAGCTAAATTAACCGGAATAACCGGAAACTTCATAAGGAGATGCCGATTATGTTTGGCAGCAGATGGGGAACATTTGACCATCTACTGTAAGCATGGTGAGTAAAAACGCATGTTACAGATTGTAAGCACCAACTCTGCCGTACATATGCGCGCACGGCAGCCAGCAACTGAGGCGTCACTGGCGGAGCGCGTGAGCGAGAAAGTCCTAGCCAAGCAAATATAAAGACCCTGTATATATTATATATCACTGTTTTATGGGCACGATAATTACCGTCATTTTTCACCAATCACTTTCAAATTTATACATACAATATAACCATATAAAATCTCGGACGAGTTCATTAGTGAGCAAAATTGGACAAAAGGGGTGGGAATGGAGGGCCTTTTTCGAGGAAATGAAATCTCGCGATAACATTTTTAGTTTGTGAAAATTGAATCCATTTAAAGTTTGTACTATTCTTCGGATAAGGGCCAAATACGTATCTCAATAAAGATTTTTCATAGCACAAATCTAAGAGGTGGGAAAAATGGAGTTCTGAGAGGAAATAAATCATACCTCCCTTAAGAGGCACAATATGAAAACCGTTTAAAATGGTCAATAGTTCTCTAAACATTACTTAAATATTTTGTCTGAAAGAGTTTTTGAGATTTCGGAATTATAAGAAGATTTCTCGTATGCTAAACAAGCGGTACATTTTGTTGGCAATTGGCAAATTTAGTGAATTAACAATATTCTTCTTTGCTAGATGAAATTAACCTCCACGTTCCGACGTGCCGAGGGGGATTTATTGATGTGTAACATCTTTCCACTCGGTTGCTGGATATTTTTGTGGGAGTGATTTTGAAAAATGGGACGGAAGTGTGTAAGACGCACTGCCAGCTGGATCGCATCCCTCCTGGCTGAAATAAATCATCTTCAAGTTGTCATTCTTTGGTGTAAAAATATTCCTTATATCATATTTGCTGAAAACAATTATGATTTATTAAGAGACTGTTTTTCAGTCTCTGGATAAAAGTGATGGGCATCCACTGCCCGAGTAACTTTGCTCAACAGTTTCATACTGAACGGTAAACGCTCATATCAACTCTGGTGTCAACTGATTGAAACACAAACCACATGTTAAAAGTCTTCGTATCAGTATTTAAATGATGATATGCTTTAATTTGAAACATTGTAACTAGTCGAAAAAGCCGGTATTATGCTTCTGCACAATGGCTATTCAGATATTAATCCACATTGCGGTAATGCAGTGATCAATGTAATATATATATCGATGATTTTATACGGGAACTGGGCTAGCCTTTCATAGACCACTATAGGAATTCCCTTGACTGTCAAGTGGGCGTATTCATAACTAATTTAAAACCCAATTCCACGCAGGAACATTATCGAAAAAAGCAAAATATTAATGGAGCATAAAAAAATACTTCCATATTATTACCGTCACGTGAAAATGAGTACCTGCCTTGTACTCTAAATTTCTGTGGTTGTAATGGCTGCGTGATAGCATCTTGGTCTGCGAATCATGAGGTCTCAGGTTCGAACCCCAGTCCCGGCAATTATTTTTGCTACCGGATTATCGATTTTAAACGATATCTATCATAACATTATGCGTAATTTTAACAGAATCTACATGTAATTACGATTTATCTAATTTTAATTACAATAGTTTGCACCAAGCAGGAGTTGGGAAATTTGATTGTATTGATCATTATTTCTAGTAGTCTATAGATAGGCTAGAGACTATGGTTTCATTCCTCCTCCTAATTAACAAAATAACAAGTGATGTTTGTTCAAACAAGTGTGACAATAGCATATCTTCAATTCAATCTGTACATTCATCATAGTACCAGTATGAAAACGGAGCGTAAATTAACATTTTAAGAAAGTCTAAGCTGTGTAGTATACGAGTAGGATAACATGTCAGATGACTTCACATACATTTCATCTCAATTTCATAGTGGGATAACATGGCAGATGTTACACATCATATGCGACTACTGTAAGGCTCGTATCTTTTCATTTTTTTGCCCCCAAAGCACCTCAGGAAATTGTAGCGTTATGTCTTTTACAGTAATTAATGTTCCTGAGTCTCTGATTGTGTTTCTTGTTTCATATATTTTTAGGGATAAATCGTGACGAAATTAGAAATATTAGCATTGCTTTGTGATTACGTAATACGGAGGGGGCTAGGGGTCCATGCGATATTTACGCGTGATAACATGGGAAGGGAATAGAATCGACCTAAAGGTGACTACGTAACGTGTTGACGGCCCCCAAGGAAGGTTTTGTCTCGGCAGTTCGTAAACAAGTCTTATTTAAAGGTGAGCACCTGGATAAGCCAAGGGTAGCATTTAAATAGCAAGCTTCCACATATTATATCGTGGCCAGGTTGTCAGTTTTTAACCAAATTAAATCAAGTCCGTATGCTAAGACTGGTATGATCTTTGCATTAAAAAGATCCATTGCGGTTTATATGGAAATTCTTTTAATTTCCTTAATTTCATACATTGGTTTTGTAGCAGCTGTCGCTCTTTCTTTTATATTTCAGTGGGTCCAGCCCAAGGCAGCCATAGACTTAGTCCTGAAACTATTAATATAAACACTGACTGACTGTAAATACTGGTGTGTGGCGGGAATATGGAAAAAAATTATAATCAGTATCAGAGTTGGGTAAGTTACGTTACAAAAGTTAGTTAGTTACAGTTACCGTCACAAATATGAAGTAATACAGCACTAATCCCATTAGAATTAAGCTATTTTAGAAAGGAGAGTGTTGTCCCTTGTTTTATAGTATGAGTGGGCAGTAAGTGTCTAGTCCCCATCGAAGCCAGTGCCTTAGAACAATAAATTACAGTAAGACAAATCCGACCTAACAATGCATAATAAATAAAAAAATAAATACATAAAAAAGATACGAGCCTTACAGTAGTCGCATATGATGTGTAACATCTGACATGTTATCCTACTCGTATACTACACAGCTTGGGCATTCTTAAAATGTTAATTTACAGTCCATTTTCATACTGGTAGTATGATGAATGTATATATTGAATTGGAGATATGCTACTGTCACATTTGTGGCGCAGCGGTCAAGCTGTTAGTCTCTCACCAAGGTAGACCGGGTTTGATCCCCGGTCAATACATGTGAGATTTTCGAATTGAAATGCCATATCCTGTGGTTCGCATTCCACGTAAAAGGGAGGTACCGTGGATCATGATCGTGAGATTAACTGACACGCAAAACTACAAGCTTCCTTCCTTCCTTTTACATTAATAATTCATAATAACAAAGTAACACACAACGTCGACAGTACTCTCAAATACTGTGAGCACATTCCTCAGTAACTATAACATTCATTATTCTCAAGGCTCTCATACAGTTCGTCGTAAACTATCAAAACATGGCTTCCTACAATCATGAAATGACCTAGTCTCACAATGATGAAAATACAGCTTTTATTCCACTCATATAACAACATTCTGTTATGCATTTAATATTTGACCACTCACCCACAGCTTGACAATAATGCCGCTTACTTAAATGTCATTTGTCGTCTTTGTCCTACCACATGTGATATTCAACCTTGAACGTGAAGCTTCATAAACTGCTCAATGACAAATAAAAGTCGGTGAAACATTTGCCACTGTGCTCGTCAAACCAGTGCCTGCTAAATGCACTGCCTACTGTATTGCCATAACATTCTCGCGCTACAGAGCACACACTGCCTTGTTTCCAATACACACATTTTCAATTGTACATCCAGCTGGCAGTGCGTCTTCACTTCCGTCCGATCCACTTCCGTTCGATCCACTTCCGCCCGATTCACTTCCGTCCCATTTTTCTGGCAGTGCGTCTTCACTTCCGTCCGATCCACTTCCGTTCGATCCACTTCCGCCCGATTCACTTCCGTCCCCAATTTTCAAAATCACTCCTACAAAACTATCCAGCAACCGAGCGGAAAGATGTTACACATCAATAAATAAATAAATAAATAAATAAATAAATACATTTAAAAAATTCACGATCAGTGTACTAGCTACGACCTGTTTCGATAGGTGGCAGAGATTTGGTAAAGGTGCTTCCTACCGCTGGAATTTCGATTGTCACTTGTTTCCTCCCTGTCCAGCGCAGGTGCCAGACAGTGTTCCTAATTTAGCAACTTTTCCAAAAAGTTGGCCACAACGTATTTAACATTTAGATTTACATTTGCTCAGATAGTGACCATAGTTCAGTACAGCTGGAGTGGTTTTGTTCCAAAAACTGTGCTATGGTTGGCGTTTTGTAAATCGTTAGAAAAGCACAAAAAAGCTTAACTCTAAATTTTAGAATAATTTGCACGATCATTTTGTCGGAAAACTCAAAAAAACATTGAAAAGCGTTTTTCTCTGAATCGACGTATTTTAAAGAAAAGTTTTTTAAACAAAAAATGTAGAGGACATTGTCACCTACAATTCGTCTCATTGAGGTCATGTCATACGTTTTGAAATGCAGAAGCTAGGTGGCGCCAAAGTTTCCAAAAAAGTGTTTTTTCACTTTTTGTTCTTGAAAAAATAGTTTTTTCGCAAAAGAATGAATCAAAAATTTGTTCCTCTCAAAATTGTCTGCAACATTTATTTAAACGTTTGTTTCCTCCGACTTACCGTTCCAAAGTTATAGCGCAGCAAATGCAACGCTGCGTAGTCAAGGCTACTATTGTTACTGCGGAGAGAGCGGTGGGCATTAGACAAGAACCGGTGTCGGACAGCTGCCTAAGGCTCGGTCAAACAGGACGTGGGCTGTGTTTGTTAATTAGCTCAAGCAATCATATCTATTTCAATCGCAACGTATCAATCATAACTGTACACATATTAACCTTTGTGCCATCTGAATAGTACAATTTTCACATTTCGGCAGACTATAACTTTGGAACGGTAAGGCGGAGGAAAAAAATGTTTCAATAAATGTTGTAGACAATTTTAAGAGGAACAAATTTCTGATTCGCTCTTTTGTGAACAAAACATTGTTTCTAGTACAAAATGTGAAAAACACTTTTTTGGAAACTTTGGTGCCACCTAGCTTCTGCATTTCAAAACGTATGACATGACCTCAATGAGACGAATTGTAGGTGACAATGTCCTCTACATTTTTTGTGTAAACAACTTTTCTTTAAAATACGTCGATTCAGAGAAAAACGCTTTTCAATTTTTTTTGAGTTTTCCGACAAAATGATCGTGCAAATTATTCTAAAATTCAGAGTTAAGCTTTTTTTTGTGCTTTTCTAACGATTTACAAAAAGCCAACCATAGCACAGTTTTTGCAACAAAAGGTGTTTTTTTTTCTGTGCAGCTGTCCTGTACTACCACATCGTGGTGTAGCGGCTAGCATTGTAGGTTGTAGCCCCGGAGGTTCAGGTTTGACTCCCTGCACTGCAAAAAAAAAAAAAAAAAAAAAAAAAATTGGTCTGTGGGCTTGTGGAACGCGGTTATATTCAACTTGAATGAAAATCCACAGCCTGCTTCCAGTCTCCGACCGGGTCAGGAATGGAATGAATGAAGCCCCCATCTAGCGGCGAGGATATGAACTGTGCCGGCTGCCGAGGCCTGACGCACTCCTCTGGGGCAATGATTAAATGAATGACAGATGAAATGAAATGATAGTGGAGAGTGTTGCTGGAATGAAATTTTGACAGGGAAAACCGGAGTACCCGGAGAAAAACCTGTCTGCCTCCGTTCTGTCCAGCACAGATCTCACATGGAGTGACCGGGATTTGAACCACGGACCCAGCGGTGAGAGGCCGGCGTGCTGCCGCCTAAGCCACGGAGGCTTTTGTTATATTCAACTTCTTGAGGACAATTGAATAGCTGTGTTGCTCTGGGTCTGAAAAGGTTGATCATTTCATGATCCGTCGCAAATGGCACAATTAATGGCAATCGTCACAAACGGGTAGACACCGCTTGGTAGACGAGGTCTCTTGATGGGATGTGGTGCCACGGGAATTGTTTTTTTTTCTGGGAATTTCTATTGAAAAGATAAAAGGGAAGTGAGCAGACGTGTTGGAGGGGTGAACGACCCTTGCATGTCACTCAAAAGCTGCAGTGTTTGTTTTGTGTCGCCTCACCCAAGTACTGCACCACACATGGCAAGCCTCTGCGGGAGCTTTCCCGTTGGTAAACAAACTATGTTGTTCTACTGGCTGGCTCTATTTATATTGTCCACATGTTTTTTAGGTTGTTATCGATCAGTCGAATCTGGAACGGTTTACAAATAGTCTGCTTTAAATTGGACTCTGGCTACAAAGGATTCTAGTGTTATGTGTTAACCCTCAGGTTAATCTGCGTGTCCGTCGAGTATTTACATCGCTCAGTCGGAATCGATAGAGCCGCTTATCACTATCTGTCAGGGTCATGGGGAGTGATTTCGGGCCCTGAAGTCAAAATTACTGGACCCCCTAAATATTGTTCCCTGAATGACACACTCAAGGGGGCAGCGTGGCGCAGTCGGTATAGGCGCTGCGCTTCTAACTGTAAGGGAGTGGGTTCGATCCCCACCCAGGTAGTGGATTTTAGAAACAATACTACCACTTTCGGCCACGCAAATGGCCCTGGGGTTCACTTAGCCTCCACCAGAAATGAGTACCGGGGTAATTCCTGGGAGCAAAGACGGCCGGGCATGGAGCTGACAACTCCATCCCATCTCGTGCTGATGTCACAAAGAGTTGAAGCCTCCACTACTCCCAGGGCCTCCATGGCCTTTATGGAGTTGGTTTTGCTTTTGCTTTGAATGACATAATCATCTTTATATATTGTGCATTTATTTATAACACTTAAATTGTTGTTTTTTTGTAATTTCAGGAACTGCGACATCATGGTTCTATAGACCCATGTATTTTGTGTGTGTGCAATTCGTGTCATAACCTGTGTTATTGTTGTAGCTGTACTAGTATGTGTATTTGTAATTTAGGTGACGATTGGGAAGGAGGTGGCCGTAGCTTTAAGTTAGGAACCATCCCAGCATTTCCCTGGAGTAGAAGTGGAGAAACCACGGAAAACCACTTCCAGGATGGCTGAGGTTGGAATCAAACCCACCTCTACACAGTTTTGCCTTACGAGGCTGAATGTACCCCGTTCCAGCCCTCACACCAGAATTAACATTTCATGGCATAGCCGCGAATCAAACTCGGACATCCAGGGCGAGAACCAAGAACGCTGGTCACTACACCACGACGTGGTCTATACTTAAATGACAAAACAATGCAAAAATGATGACTTCGTGATGTGATGTCTGTTTTATAACCAAATAAATTGATTGTGTTTCTGCTCTTCAATCATTTTTAACTCTGATTTTTCTTATTAGTATCCCGAGGCGTAGCCATGCTCGTTGAACCGTACACCACGGCTGTGAGGGCAAGTGCAGCAAGACCGGACATCATTGGTTCGAATCCCGGCACTGACAGTAAAAAGTATAGGGTAAACCAAAAAGATAAAGAAACTAGACATTGCTTGTAGAAATGGAGATGCTAGAAGAGAAAGGGTTTTATATTCGACGATGACGAAATGTAAACATTATATGTCAAAAAACTGTATCATAATGATGGTCATTATAACACTATTTTTCATTATGAAACAATTTCTCCCACCTATCAGAGCTCAAGAAACAGTTTTGTGACCGATTAGGTAAGGATAGCATTGCATCTGCGCTGACTTCCACGGCCTTATGATTTAAATTTCACTGCGTGCCTAGTGTCATAGTGGGGTATTTGAGAAGGCCATGGTCAAATAAAAGGTATTCTCTGCGTCCCATGCGCTCTGTTCAGTACATAAAACTGGCGAAATCTCGACAGATATTTATGAATATTTATGTTCGAACATAAAATAGTTATAATTATCGTCGAACATAAACAGTCTTATGCAACTCGCCTATAATGGTGATTAAGACACTCGTATGGAAATTATAAAACTCGCTTCGCTAGTTTTATAAACATACTCGTGTCTTAATTATTGCCATTATAGGCTCGTTGCATAATGCACTATAATAAAATCGTAGAACATTTAGGATCTCTCTTCTTCCATTTGCCCCTTTTACCTTGCTTCTAATGCAGGCCGTTTCTTTACTTTTTTTTATATGTATATTGTTTAAAGAAAACAATGGGACCTAGATGAAGGGTTTACTAAAAGGACGCTAGGTTATGGGAAAGTAGACTTAGAAATTAGCATAGAAAATTGCAGCATAAGAAAGCTAAGGGTTGAAGATCAATATGGCACAAAAATGGAAATTTTAAAAACTTGAAGATTTTTGGTATCCTGTAGCTCCATTGATTTTAGAACTTAAAAGGTTCATTCTGGTTCCGTATTGATAAACTAATTGAGTAATAAACAGGTTAAAAGTTAAGAGTTCTCAACTGTTCCTACCGAACTGAGCCAAACATCTGTAGACCACATTATCACATATTGTCTCGTCAATGAACACTTCTGAAAATTTAAACTAACCCTATTGAAAGTGTTCCTGGTTTATACGACTTTTTTCATAATTTTTTGTTACTTTAGGTGGTCAATTTTCAATCTATCTTTATGGTGCACCATATACAGTATCGGTCAAAGTTTAGGACCACATAAGGAAATCAAGAAATGTCATCCTAAAACCTAAACTAGTGGCACAAGAGCTCTGCGATTTCTTTTACTGAGCTCTTACATCTGGTAGAATATATACGTCCTGATTTCGTTCAATTGGACCAAGTATTGTATTTTTTAACTGTTGGAAGGTCACACCAAAAAATCACCATTTTCAGAGGTATAATGTATTGTTTAAGTCAACTGGATGCAGGTATTGCCCTCAATTTTATATTTTAGAATTAGCAATAGTTGGGGATCATATTGGTATAAATATACAAATTAAATTTTTTTGGAGAGTTTATATTTTTTATAGGCCTGTTTGCCATCCCTTGATGAATGCAGTACATTTGCATTTGTCTGTTGGCACAGGCTAGAGTAAAAGGTGGCTTTTCACCGATGTCTCAGTCACACTCATGGCTGTGATTATATGGAAGCTACTGAGGTATGGGTGGTGCTTAGTAATGACATTCAGGGCACAGTCAGTGCCTGTGGATGTTGTGAAAGGTTCTACTCATAGGGTTAGTACTGCTGTTCTGACTCAGTGAGGAAAGCAATCGCAAACTACCTCACTCCTCTTTTTGCCTAGTACGCCTCAATATAGTGCTGCCTTGGGTTTTTGTGGGTATCTACTCACATAACCTAACGGCGGTACTGTTTGAGGATCCAACCAGCCTTCGGGCTGACTACCTAACAGACAGACATATTTTTTATACCAGCGCTAAAATGGTCGATATTCCCTTGTTCTTATCACGCTTGTCGTAAGGCTTCCTTGCTACCTACCCGCTTCTAACATGTCGTTTCACTCAACAAATGGCATCCAAGCACTGACTTTTGGCTTGTGGGATTACGCCGTGAGATTATTTTGTTGTCATCAGTACGTCGACCATTTTAGCACTGACTTGAAAATGTATAAACCTGCATCTTTTCGAAATTTCTATATTTATACCAAAATGATCCCCAACTATTGCTAATTCTATAATATAAAATTGAGGGCAATACTTGCATCCAGTTTGAGTTACTGTAGTTTGTTAGTTATTGTTGTTTTAAGGGGCGAAACTAGGAGGTCATCTGCCCCTATATCCAGTTGAAATATACAATACATTATACCTCTGAAAATGGTGATTTTTGGTATTTATTTATTTATTTATTTATTTATCGTATGGCTTTTAGAGCCGGGAGTGTCCGAGGACATGTTCGGCTCGCCAGAGTCTGTAGCTGCTTCCAGCGGACACCCAATGGGTGAGCTAGACGTTCCGTTCAATTTCAAGTAGTTCCAACTTTCGCTAACAGACGTCAATGATACCAAGTGGTGAACGTTGGAACTTTGATAGAGCGTTCCAATGAAATATAACCTAGAAATTTAGCTCCACACAAGTTTAGTCTTTTGAAGGATCTTTTACATGCCATAAATCTATGACATGGGACCGCCGACTAAACTTCCCCTTCGAAGGAAGGCATACTCAAGGATTTTCTACGCTCTTAAAAAAATCCGACGACTTCGGCCGGGTTTGAACCCGCTATCTTGGGCACAACAGTTCAGCATGCTACCAACTACGCCACCGAAGCCGGATTTTTTGGTGTGACCTTCCAGCAGTTAAAAGATCATAACTTCTACAATACTTGGCCCAATTGAACGAAATCAGGACGTATATATTCTATCAGATGTAAGAGCTCAGTTAAAAAATCGCAGAGCTCTAGTGCTACAAGTTTAGGTTTTAGGTGACATATCATGATTTCCTTATGTGGTCTTAAACTTTTGACCGTTACTGTAAGATTTAGTAATAAGGGACTTTTTAGAGCTACGCTAAACAATAATCTTGTGTCGTATTTATTCATATCGGCTGATGAAGGGGACCAAAACTAATAATTAGCCCTCAAAACATGTCCCACCAATGGCCACACAGTGATCAGCTGGAACTTTTAACTTGTTTGTTACTCAATCCTGTAGTTCCTTAAGCTGTCTCATGGACTCGACTTATACGTGTTGGTGCACACTTGTGTGTGTAGCCTACCTCGATCGATCCTGAATTGCATTTAAGAATCCATCTATCTCTTCAGGTTCAATCAGCTGCATTATGCAGGATATTCTGATGATTAATCATTGTGCCATGAGTTCCCGTTAATTTGAAAACTAAAAGGAAGCTGTTCGTGTAATTAATCATTGGTGTGTATCGCTACATCGACAGTCTTCTTGCAAGGCTTGGACGTTATGTACACAGGACAGAACTCCTCAGGGGTTCACAACTAATGTGATGTGGGTTGGAGGCCAAGATTCCCGAGCTGATCCCGTGCTTGTTTCCACAAGCAGAGATTATTTTGTTGAATCCACCTTGTCAATACTATATACTACACATGATGTTTGTTCTTCTTGTCCCCCCAGGGGCTCACATCTAGTGGGACGTTGGTTGGCGACCACGGGGCCCCAGCTGAGTCCGGCATTGGTTCCACTTACTTGTGTCGGGCTCCTCTCCGTCTTCTTTCCTATCGACCTCACTCGGTCAACTCTTGTTCTCTTTCGACCCCGACGGTATTAGGGTATCCGAGGCCTAGGTAGTCTCTTCCTTTCCCGCCTTAATTGGCCCTTGTCTCATCTTTTCTGATACGCTCCTTCTGCGAGGGTTCAGCCTCTTTTTCTTTTCATGTTATCTCCTGCCTTCTGCTCAAGGCCCTCAAGGAGGCAGGGTGTGTATAGCCCCACCACTTCTGGTGCACCCTGGATATTGCTACACCCTCAGGGGTTCACGGCTGGTGAGTTCGAGAGTTGGCGAACCCGAGGGATTCCTGAGCTGGGTGTGGTTTTCCTCTTTTTCCACTGACTTTGGGGCGGGCCCTCTCCTCTTTACCTTTCCTATCTGCCTTTCACGGCTCTCCTTCCTTCCAAGTCCCCCAATCCTCATTCTTCGAGTGTTGAGGGCATTTCTTTTCTTCCTGTCCTTTATTTGTTTACCTTTTCTTATTCTAGTATGTAAGTCTGTAGTTAGTATTGGTTATAGTTTTCATTCTCATCACATCTTTCACTATCACCCACACAATTAGGGGCCGATAACCTAGATGTTAGGCCCCTTAAAACAATAATTATCATCATTATCATCTCTTCTTCTTGCTCCGTATAGGCCAACTACGGACCACGATATTCAACTATTTTGCATGGAGTGGGTCTTGATATTTGCCCAGTTGACACGCATCCTCTGGCTGTGTTTCTCTTTTATCTCCTTTGCCCAGAGGGCACATGTCTTCTTCCTTGTTTTTTTGCGAAAATTCATTTGCTTTGGTTTACTCCTGATGCCCGTTGCTCACGGTAAAATGTTTCTTAAAATTTATTTTACAACTAATTTTATAAAAATTTGACGAAAGCAAGCTGTGTTGTTCACGGTAAAATTATTTTATAAAAACCGTGGATGAATCAGGACCGCCATCTACCGATAAACTTCTGAACCAAGAATCAGCTGTTCAACACACATTGGCTTGAGAGTATGGCTCCAACAAACAAAGCAAAAATCGCAAAAATTGCTGCTTTAGCTACAATTATATGTCGTACAGTGGTAAAAAGGAAGAAAAGAAATGCTAGGAAGTGCTGGACTCGGGAATGGATAAAAAGAAGAGTCGAGGAATGCTGTCCTTGGTCGAAAATGAGTTGAGGTTAGAAGATCAGAATTCATATAGGAATTTTCTAAGAATGGAGGAAAGCAGTTTTAAAAAACTCCTAGATCTTGTTGGTTTCAAAATTATTCGACAGGACACTAACATAAGGCAAGCCTTTTCTCCTGAAATGAGACTGCAAGTGAGTTAGAATCCCGTTTATCTTCGTCTTCACATCAGCCTGGCTTGTGTTCGGTCGAATTTGTGAAACATATTCGGCGATTGAGATTTCTGCCTCCTTTCTTGCATTTCTATTGTGGTATGTGGGCGTTTTAACCTCATACAAACATGGATATTGTACAGTCCCCCAGGGGTCTGCACCCCCTGGAGGCCATTCCCCCATCATCTATTTTAACCACCCCCAACTGGCAAATCTTGTAAGTCCAGAACAACATCTATAACACCGCAAGGGCAGCTAACCAGCCTGGAAAGCTTGCCAAATGCTTGCATCACACCACAAACAGCGACACATAATTAACTGGGGCATCTATGCAGCGGAATGCTGACAGCACAACGCCGGAGACTATAAAGGGAGGCCTTAAGGAGGGCAGTCCCTCTCTCAATTACCAGTCTTACAGTGCATCAGCCGAAGGCCCGGTCCGTTATCATCAGGTGAGTCAGCAGTGTTCAGAGTTCCTATATTTTGTGACCTGTCCTGCAAACTTGTACACTTACTTTGTGACATTTATTACATCCCCTAAAAGGGACTCATAATTTCATATTACTGACCAATAAATACTTGGTCAGTACACTACACTCGTATTACTGTTTACACGCCTCTTTACGCCCGAACTCCTTTCCTAATTCCCGTCACGATTAGACGTGACATACAGTAGCCAAACAGTTGCGAGCGCAGGTATCATTGTATTTCCCGTGGACTGCCAGGAGCAGCGTGCCGCCATATCGCTGACGCGTGCACGTCGGTTATACAACCAGCCAGCCAGCTGGACGACTAGCACGTTGACCTGTACGCTAAGTTCCATCCCCTGAAATACACCTACGTCCTTTATAAGAGCACCCCCTAGCATTCTAACACTAAACAACACTCTACACTGGTCAGCTTACCCAGCTACGGGAAGCTACCCCCTTTCAGGCATCCCCTTATAAATTAACACAATAACACTTCCGTTTTAGATCCAACTACCCCCCCTAAGGTATCTAAAACAATATTTCTGGTACTCGTCCAGTAAAACACTAACAGCTTCCTTAGTCCAGCCGGAGCTTGCCATTTTCGAAGTGTTTATTTACAAACGAGCTTCACAATCTTCTCACCACGTGGCGCCAGCATCATCGTCATGTCAGCTTCCCTGATTGGTTCGTTTCGCAAAATTAAGTTTACGGATTAGAACATGTTCTATTTTATGGAAAGTTTTATCAAAGGTTTTATAAAACTAGAATTTGACCGTGAGCAACAGAAATTTTATAAAATTAAATTATTGTACAATAAATTTGAAGGAAAATTTTACCGTGAGCAACGGGCATTACAATAATTTTGAATAAAATTAAAAGCCCGAATACATAAATATACATTTTCCAAAAACTTAGTTGTTATTTCTAAACTGTGTCATTGGAGTTGCGTTGGACTGTGGTGAAATTATAAACATTGATAGAAGGAATAGATATTTCTACCTTCAACATCTGACAAAAACAAAACCGTATTTGCTGCTTTCTCTCTTTGTAGTTGTTCGAATAGTTTCAGAAATATTTATATACTTCATAAGGACTTAAATCATTCCATGTTGATATATGAATGATTCCTTGTATCGTATATACAGTACGTTTAGAAAGAAAAGCCATATTTTTGAACCGATACTTCTAAAATTTTTACCACATCACACATGTCACCCAACCATCATTTTTTGTATCAGAAACATTGTTTTCTGTCTTCAGTTCTCTGAAGTTCTGATAAACAGAATAAAAATTAAAAAATGACAATTTTTCAAAATGCCATAAAATTACTAAATATTATCAAATTTTATTTACTGGGTTCTTATATTTAACACTTGTAATGTTCTGAACTAGAATATGCAACAGACAGAGGGTATAATTTTTAATTCATATTTCAAAAAAGAAATACAATTTTATCATTGCTTAAAATAAACAAGGTGGCTTAAGTTTTTCAAGTATACAAAAAATAACTAGATCACAGCATTAGTACATTCAATAGTTTAAATTTGATGTATCAATAATATTTCTATGTCAATTTTTGATGTTGATTTTGTTAATTTGAAAGGCATAAAATGTTAAAGATTTTAATTCTTAGAATACTGTAAAGGGAGTTACACGTTTATGATATGACCAATTTAAATAACTTGGACATAGTAAAACGGTAATTCTTTGGGAGAGAAGAACCTGGATCCTACACTTACACTTAGCTAATATCTGTCATTTTCATACCTTATTTGATACTAGAAACCCGTCCCGGCTTCGCCCGGGAACAGTTATGAATGCATTACGTGATAAGCGTTTTTTTTTCGATGTCAATGAACTACGACCTATATGCGTTTTACGTCTCTGCACGATGAATTAAAATCACTGACTGGACTATTAATTATATTATCATGGAGATGCTTGTGCAACGAATTCTTGTCAGACGTAATTTAAGAATGGCGAGGTGCACGAAACTCAAATCCCCCTTTCGTCCAATCTTATCTTGACTGTGTATTATGCGGAACGAAACGTTCACAGGCGAAATGAAGAAAAGCCGAGTTGAATTTCCAGGGAAACACCAAACACAACCAGTCTTCTCTGAACAACACGACTCAATAGTTTGCTGCTGGCTGTATCTGGGGCAATAGGCTCGCCCGCTAGCTAGGCTGTAACTGGGGTGATAGGCTCGCCCATGGCAAGCTCGTAAACTGTCGCCTCACTAATAGAACGGAGATTGTTGAAGAAATGAAAACCTAAAAACAGTGAATTCACAGGCCGTGAAAGCCAATATAAATCTTTTTGGAATCCTTCATAGGGAGGTTATGGCTGCTTGAGATTTTAGTTCTCGCAGTAAAGAGGTGCAGATGCGCTTCATAAAAAGGGTGTGGGTCTAGGCGGGGACACCTAGAGCCCACTGATGAGCCAGCTTGGTGTCCTAGGCGAAACCCCACACAAGACATGGCACAAACCTAGAATAATAGCTGAGTTTTAATTCACTGGCCGTGGAAGCCAATATACCATCTTTCTGATTTTAATATTTCACAGTCAACATTAAATAGCTTACTGAAAACGTCCAAGTCCTGTTCAATAACTTTGAAGTCCTGAAATCTTCATTGAAATTCGGCGTGAAGATTTTTTGGACAAATAGGTATTACACAAAACGCATAAACAGAATGAGATTGAAATAGTTTTTCACGTCTAGATACACATAACAGGAAATATGACCTATCGTGTAATTGAAGGTTGTACAGTATAATGCGAAAACGTGTCGCGGGCCGGATTAGACAAGTTCAAGGGCCGCACTTTGCCCATGCGTGCTCTAAAGGAAACACCAAGGACAACACGACAACCTGGCAAAGACTTGTAACAAGGTACAATTGCAGCATTTTCCTGGCGGGAGTGTGGAAGAACCAACAGATAACCTTACTCAGGATGGCAGCTGTCAGTGCTCACCTGCAGTCGTAGTGAGTGACTTAATGACCCCCAGGGGCTCACATCTTGTGGGATGTGGGTTGATGACCACGAGGCCCCAGCTGAGTCCGGCATTGCTTCCACTTACTTGTGCCGGGCTCCTCTCTTTCTTCTTTCCTGTCGACCTCACTTGGTCAACTCTTGTTCTCTTCCGACCCCGTCAGTATTAGGTTATCCGAGGCCTAGAGAGTCTCTTCCTTTCCCACCTTAATTGGTCCTTGTCTCATCTTTTCTGATACCCTCCTTCTGCGAGGGGTCAGCCTTCTTTTCCATTTCATGTTATCTCCTGCCTTCTGCTCAAGGCCCTCAAGGAGGCAGTGTAGTCCCTCCACTTCTGGTGCGTCCTGGATATTGCTACACCCTCAGGGGCTCACGGCTGGTGAGTTCGGGAATTGGCGACCCCGAGGGATTCCTGAGCTGGGTCCGGTTTTCCCCCTTTTATCCATTTCCTCAGGGGCGGTCCCTCTCCTCTTCCACTTTCCTATCTGCCTTTCATGGCTCTTCTTTCTTTCAAGTCCTTCAATCCGCATTCTTCGAGGGTTGAGGGCATTTCTTTTCTTCCTGTCCTTTATTTGCCTTATTCTCCTTTTGTTTTCCATTTCTTCTTCTAGTATATAAGTTGGTAGTTAGTTTTAGTTATAGTTTACATTTCATTTTCATCTTCACGATCACCCACACCATTAGGGGCCGATAACCTAGATGTTAGGCCCCTTAAAACAACAATTATCATCATCATTATCATGACTTAATGAGCACGGCTATGGGGTGTGGTGTATAAACTCTAGTAATATCGTAACCTGTCACTAGCTTTGTTCAGTACGAAGCAAATTCTATGGATACGTTAGAAGACGCCTTCATTAACATATCTTCATATTACAAGTCACTCTAATGCAATTTACGTGTTTGATTGATCCTAGCAAAGGGCCCTTAGTGTTTTATTGACTTAGACTTGCTCATGCGCATATCAGACAGTCACGAGAACGTCACCACCTGATTGCATAATATATAAGACGAAGCAACGATCGGCAGAATAAATCATTACTAGAAATTTATGATTTTCTGTCGGTCAATACGATTGTACGCAATTCTATTGGGTCTTATACCATAACCCTGATACGAGGGATGATTTTTTTCAAGTACCAATGGACTATATAAAAAATAACAGATTGCCATACCAAATTGATTTTACTACTAAATGTTTGCTTGTTTTATTCTTATGTCTCAACTTAATTGCCAAAACGATTGAAACATTTGACATATTGTTACACCAGCTTTCCAATGCCCTCGGCAAAAAATTCTGTCGCCACTGTGGTGGGTACGTCTGGAGAGTCTGCTGAAGTATTTCCTATTCGGCGAGACGTTGCCGCCCAACAATACCTTCAATTCTCAAAAAAAGGTGAAAATCATTCAGCGCTGGTTTGGACTATAGCAGATGGTCCAAAACTCCACACTTGAATTCTTTGAAACAGTCTATCGTAACGTTGGCACTGTGCGTTCATGAATTATTTCACCCTTTTTGAGAATTGAAGGTATGGTTGGGTGGCAATGTCTCGCCAAAAAGGAAACACTTCAGGAGACTCTCCAGACGTACCGACCTCAGTGGTGGAAGAATTTTTTGCCGAGGGTATTGGAAAGCTGGTGTAACGATACGACAAATGATTAAATCGTTTTGGCGATTATGCTGAGACATAGGAATAAAACAGGCAAACATTTAGTAGTAAAACCAGTTTGGAATGTCAATCTGTTATTTTTATACAGTCCATCGGAACTTGAAAAGAAAAAAAAAACAGCCCTGGTAAATTCACTTGGATGACGAGTTTCGATCATCCAGCGATCATCATCAAATCCCTTACAAAGCATAGGAAGCTTGTAGTTTTATTTGACTGTTAATCTCGTGTTTATGAGCCACGGGACCTCCTTTTTATGTGGAATCCGAACCACAGGACATGGCATTTCACTTCGAAAGCCTCACATGCATTGGCCGGGAATTGAACACGGCCCACCTTGGTGAGAGGCGAATAGCTTAAATGCAGCGCCACCACGCACACAGATCTCTTACACTTAGGCTATTAAATCCATATCCACATTTACAATACGAACACTTATTTAGTTACAGAAGTTTGGTTGGTTCCTCAGTTTAGGGGCTGCGAGAACACGGTCATGTAGCCCCGTGTACTTTGGGGGTGTGTAGAATCTGTCTGATAACCGGTGTTGGTGTGTGTTACCTGTAATTCAGGTAAGGACTACAGACAATCAATTTCAAGCAGTTCCTAATTTTGCTACCAGATTCTACCTTCAACAACAAACTAGCTGTGAACTTGGTAACAAGATGCCACCGCAACTGGCACCTGCCGACTAGCGTTGGAACTAATAGAGCGTTAATCAAACCTAACCTACAAATTTAGTTTCACACAATTGTAGTTAGTGGAAGTTTTTTACATGCCATAAATCTATGACATGGGCTCGCCGGATATACTTCCCCTCCAAAGGAAGACATTCTGAGGGATTTTTAACACTCTTTTAAATCCGACGACTTCGGCAGTTTCGACCCCGCGATCTTGGGCATAGAATCTCAACATGCTACCAACTACGCCACCGAAGTCACCTACACTTAGGCCTATTTAGTAGCAGACGTTTATTGCATATTTGCGCAACTTGTCAAAGTTGATAGTTTTGTGTGGTTTTTGTGATGATGTTAGTGGCTATTGACCTTCAAGTTTACTTAACCAGCTGCGTGGTTCAGCGGTAACGTTCTCGTCTGCTGTGCTCAAGGTTGCAGGAGCGAATCCTGGCGCAGTCAGCTGGCATTTGAGTGTGGACAAATGTGAGGGAGCTGTGTCAGTAAATTTACTGGCACGTTAAAGATCCCATTCCGGTCAAAATTCTGGCAACCCAGCGTCTCTAAAAGCCGCAGTAGTTCAAAGGGACGTAAAACCAATACATTATTATATCAAGTTTACTTGTTTAGTGTGATAATCTGTAGTGGTTAGTAGATGGTCAGGTTGGTGTTTGTAACCGGGTTCGATTCCTGCCTTTGCGTAAAAAAATAATTCTGGTCTGCGGGTTAAAACGGGGTTCACTCAGCATCGTGAGGCAAAAATGAGAAGAGGTGCGTTCGATTCCCACCTCTGTCAACCTGGAAGTGGTTTCCCACGGTTTCCCACTTCTCCTCGAGGTGAATTCCGGGATGGTTCCTAACTTAAGGCCACGGCCGCTTAGTAGTGTGTTTTGGCCGGTTCTAGCACCTCCTCCTCCTCCCCTCCTCCAAGATGGCGGCGGTGCGATATCTCTCGAACCCATGGTTGGATTTAAAAAATGAGGTGTTTTTGAACTCGGGCTAACACTCCCTTTCCAATGGACAACATATTTCAACCCCAAAAATAAAACCTACCCCTACTAGGGGGTGAAATTGAATTTTTTAGAGAATCTCTCTTTCCAATTGCAACATGTGAGAGTTTGAATGCCGATATGGATTTAAACGTTGTTCCACATAAAGTGCATGTGTACGGTGGATAGCCACTATGAATTAACATGCTTGTTTTTGTTTTTACGCATGCCCACTCATAGCTTTTGTAAGAGGGTGGGGGAGTGGTTCCCTGTGGACGGGTTATTGTTGACAGGTCATTGTTGACAAGTCATTGTTGACGGGTCCCTGTGGACTGGTCATTGTTGACGAGTCCTTGTGGACGAGTCCTTGTCCCTTTGGACTGATCCCTTTGGACGGGTCCCTTTGGCCTGGTTCCTACGGACTAACCCATGAATTTATTTAAATTATGTCAAAGGGCCTAACTACATTTGTGTGTGTTGAATTGACGTTGTTCACCACTACTATAATGGAATAACGATATGAAAGGAAAGTGACGAAATACATGTGAACACGTGTGAAATGACCTTATTACCGTCCTCCTTGTGAAACAAGTCACATCCTGTTTTGCTTCATACGTGAGAAAATGTGAGTTCGAACCCGTGGTCGGATTTGGACGAATGAGGTGTCATTGAACTCGGGCTGATACCCCCTTTCCAATGAACAACATATTTCCACCCCAAAATAAAACCTACCCCTACTAGGGGGTGAAATTGTATTTTTTTTAGAGAATCTCTCTTTCCAATTGCAACATGTGAGAGTATGAATGCCGATATGGAATAAAACGTTGTTCCACACAAGAGACATGTGTTTGGTGGATAGCCACTATGAATTAACATACTTGTTTTTGTTTTTTGTTTTTTACGCATGCCCACTCATAGCTTTTGTAAGAGGGCAGGCTTTTTAAAAGATGGCGGCTGTAGTGTAACCTAACCTAACCCAACCCACGAGTGGTGATCAAAAAGTATTTTAAGTGACGCTTGTCGATTGGCAAACCAATAATCAAAGAGGGATATGTCAGGCCTTGAGGTGATAGCCCCTTTTGATTGATCCCTGTTGATTGATCTCTGTTGATTTGTCCCTTTGGACTGGTCTCTGTTGACTAGCCCCTTTTGGACGGGCCCTTTTTGACAGGGGGTCATTTTTGATGGATCCTTTTTAACAGGTGCTTTTCGACGGGTCCCTGTTGACGAGTCATTGCTGACGGGTCCTTGTTGATGAGTCCCTGTGGACGGGTCATTGTTGACGGGTCCCTATTGACAGGTCATTGTTGACAGGTCATTGATGACAGGTCATTGTTGACGGGTCATTGTTGATGGGTCCTTGCTGACAAGTCCCTGTTGATGGGTCCCTGTGGAAGGGTCCCTTTAGACCGGCCCCTTTGGACTGGTCCCTATGGACCGTCCCATGAAATTTATCCAAATTATGTCAAAGGGCCTAACTACATTTGTGTGTAAAGCAGTGTGTTGAACTGACGTTGTTCACCAGTCCTTACTACTACAATTGGATAACGATATGAAAGGAATTGATTAACTAGACATGAGTTAACTACCAACGAAACACTTTGGCGACTCTGCTTGTTATTAACCAATGAGTAGGGTTTTAGAAAAACTGTTTGCTATTTTGGGTTATATACAAAAAATGCTTAGACCTTTTGAGTGACTATGTTTGCTAAACAAGACATTATACCAGACACGATTAGGATTCTTATGTAGCTCAGACAAGGAAAGAATTTCTACAGAATCTGTTGACATTGAATATAGATTTAGGTATTAGGAAGTCATTTTGAAGGCCTTTGTCTGGAGCGTGGCACTCTATGAAAGTAAAACTTAGACAATTGGTGTAGCAGAAAAGTGGAGAATTGAAGTGTTTGAAATGTGGTGTTACAGGAGAATGATGAAGATTAGATGGGTAAATAGGGTTACTAACAAAGAGGTATTAAGACGAGTGGGGGAGAAGAGATGTATCTGGCGACTGTTAATGAAGTAAAGAGATAGGTTGGTAGAACACGTACCAAGACACCCAAGAATAGCAAACTTAGTTAAGGAAGAAAGGTTCGAGGACGAGAACTGTAGGGGTAGACCATGTTTAGAATATTTTAAACAGATAGCCTTGAATGTAGGGTGTGGTAGCTATATAGAGATGAAACGATTAGCTCGGGACAGATAGGCGCTGAGATCTGCATCAAACCAGTCAAAGGACTAAAGACTCAAACAACAACATGTAAGTTCACTAAAATAATGTTGTGTAACGGTATATGTTAGTCAACGAACAGTAATGCATTACTAAAACCCATGACACGATACCTAAGAGCTTTTCTAAAATGATTTTAAAATGCCTTTAACCCTATATTGAACACCCAGTTCACAAGACTCATAACTGCAATGTTATGGTAAAACAAAACAAAATCTATATTTCAAAACAAGCAAGTGGTTTAGTCAATGTATACTGGAAAAGTTTTGTAAACACTCAAGTCCTCAAGACTAATTAAATTAGTAACTGTCAGGTTGACCGAGTGGTTAAGGTGTTTGACTTAAGATCAAATTTTCTGTATAAGAAAGCAAGGGTTCGAATCCCTTACCTGACATAACTATTGCCTTGACATGGCTTGGCCACACTGCATTATTATGACACTCGGTACACAAACCATAGATATAGTGTATTGTTTAAGGCCACTCTCTTTCTGAACATAGTCAGAGACTGTTGATGGTTAACAATTGTATTAATAGTGGGACATGGGGATAGTAATTAAGAAAAACAGACAATACCCATACAATATTTTTATTAAATTCATTTTATAATAGTTACACACTGAATTCAAGTCTATCTCTTTACCATTGTTCTATATAGATTTTTAAACACAACGCTTGTTGTAGATCCTTTTACAACTTTCTCCAGGTACTCTTGCTCTTAAAAACTGGGGAAGCCGCAATGGTTTTATAAACATAAAACCCTCATCCTCTTCTTTTTCATAATTATCATCATCATCATCATTATGAATATTATCATCAAAATTATTATAGTCATTGTCCCCATCATTATCATCATCATCATCATTCTCAATATCACTAGAACTATCCAATTCCTCTTGTTTGTTTTCCACAGGGACCTCTTGTAGAGTCTGCGTTGCTTTTGATAGTGTTAAGGGTTTTTTGAACGATGGTATTTGTCCTAACATGTCTTTTTGAGGTGATGAAGAATGCTTTTTAACAAACAATGCACTATCTTGAGCAGCAATATATTTTTCTTGGACTTGATTTTTACCTGGGTTAGAGTATTTTGCGTATTTAAATGTGTATTAATTTGAGATTCACAATGATGTTCTTTTGAAGTAAGTACGTTGGAGTCTTTTGTTTTAATCATTCCTCGACACTTTTTGGATCGTTGTTTTGAACATCGCCAAATAACAGTTCCATCTTTATTGGTTGTTTTTACAATATATGTATATCTTTTATAGAAGACACATGGCTTGCCATGACTGGTTGTTGAGACTTCCATATCAACTAATACATATGAATTAAATTTTAGTAAAGTCACATGAACAATCTTTAGATTACAAGTGATTTACACACACACACACACTTTCCTAAATGTCAAGATTTATGGATGTTGTTTACGGCCAACAGCTGCTTACTGCGTATGACAAGGCTGGAGACTGGTAGGTGAGACGGTCTTTCACGATGTGAACACTGTAACAGGCAGTAGTCAACTGACAATATTCTTATACCCTAGTCAAGGTTAACAGGTACTTACTGCGTATGACAAGACCGTACACTCGTAGGTTAGACCGTATTTTTTGTTTGTTGCTAAGGATCCCATATATACCCTAGACATTTTAGTTCTGAACACTTAGTGGTTAATTGTATATATTGAATTTAAATACACAGCTCATACAAGCACGTTTTGCGGATGGGAGGGGGTGAGAGGCTGGCAAAAAAGGAAATGTTTTAGTTTAATGAAACGTTATGTCCTAGTAGGCGTGATTTATAGTAGACGCAATTGATAGTAGACGTAATTGATAGTAGGTGTAATCGATACTAGACGTGATTAATAGTTGACGCAATTGATACTAGGCGTGATTGATAGTAGGCGTGATTTGTAGTAAGCGCGATTTATAGTAGACGCAAATGATAGTAGGCGCGATTGATAGTAGGCGTGATTGATAGTAGACGCGATTGATAGTAGGCGTAATTTGACATGGGCGCGACTCAGATCATTTTTGATATCATAAAGTTACAGTGTCAATGTTTATACAAAGTACAAGGTAGAGGGTATTTTAAGATATAACCTCAGCTCACTTAACATAACCTAACTTTACCTAACCTAACTTTGTCACGTGACATGTTCTACAAGTTTAGACTTGCTTTAAGACTGATTATGACGTCATAGATTGATGGGAGGGGTGAGAGGCTGACAAAAAAGGAAATGTTCTGGTTTAATGAAACGTCATGTCCTAGTAGGCGCGATTTATAGTAGACGCAATTGATAGTAGGCGCGATTAATAGTAGACGCAATTGATAGTAGACGTGATTGATAGTAGGCGTGATTTGACATGAGCGCGATTTATAGTAGACGCGAAAGATAGTAGGCGCGATTGATAGTAGGCGTAATTAGACATGGGCGAGATTTATAGTAGACGCAATTGATAGTAGGCGCGATTGATAGTAGGTGTAATTGGTAGTAGGCGCGATTTGACATGAGCGCGATTTATAGTAGACGCAAATGATAGTAGGCGTGATTGATAGTAGACGCAATTGATACTAGGCGTGATTGATAGTAGGCGTGATTTGTAGTAAGCGCATTTCATAGTAGGCTCAATTGATAGTAGATGCAATTGATAGTAGACGTGATTGATAGTAGGCGCGATTGATAGTAGACGTGATTGATATGGACGCGACTTAGATCATTTTTGATATTACAAAGTTACAGTGTCAATGTTTATACAAAGTACAAGGCAGAGAGGGGGTATTTTAAGACTTAACCTCAGCTCACTTAACATAACCTAACTTTACCTAACCTAACTTTGTCACGTGACATGTTCTACAAGTTTAGACTTGCTTTAAGGCTGACTATGACGTCATAGATTGATGAGAGGGGTGGGAGGCTGACAAAAAAGGAAATGTTTTGGTTTAATGAAAAGTCATGTCCTAGCAGGCGCGATTGGTAGTAGACGCAATTGATAGTAGACGCGATTAATGGTAGGCGCAATTGATAGTAGGTGTGATCAGGTACTTACTGCATATCAAAAGGCTGTACACTCGTGTGTTAGACACTCTATCTTGTTAAGGACCCCTATATATTCCCTATACAAGGCTACACATGTTAGTTCTAAACACTTAGTGGTTATTTGTATTTTAAATTTATATACACAGGTTATACAAGCACGTTTTTTCACACAGTAAAACTTTGTCAAATAGCCACATGCGACACGCAAAGTATGTTTCCGCTATCTAGCGGTGACTATGGAAACTACCTGAACATATCCTAATCTAATCCTAGCTAACTTCACCTGACGTGACCATACCGGTTTGTAAGCAACAACAACAACAACAACACACTAAGATTCCATGAATTCCAGAGTACTTTTAGATTAATTATCGACTCTCAACTCTTATAACTATGTCTATCCCACTCTGTCAAAAACACGTTTTTTTTTTTAAATTTTTGCTTGATGTCAATACTAAAGTGATAATGGGTTTTCCGATCCTATCACTATAAATTCATTACCCCCACTCTTATCTCGGTCTCGACAACAACCATGCCTATTTTTATTATGTCAGATGATGTAATGTTCGAGTGCAAAGTGGGTGTAAAAGTGAGTGCAAAGTGAGTGAAAAAGTGAGTGCAAAGTAAGTGTAAAATAGTTGTAAAAGTGAGTGCAAAGTGAGTGCAAAAGTGAGTGCAAAATTGGGGTGTAAAAGTGGTACCCTATTTGTAATGGCTTATTTGACATGTTATTTTGTGGTACCCTATTCGTAATGGCTTATTTCACAAGTTGTTTTTGTCAATGTATTTAGAGGATATTTCTCTTGTTCATGGAAAGTATCTCAGCCCTTTTTATGATAGCATAATGCTTACCGTCATGTTTGTAAGCAACAACAACACACTAAAATTCCAAGAATCCAAACTACTCTAAGGTTAATGATGGTCTCTCAACTCCATTCCACGCCTAGTCAAAAGCATTATACATTTCAAATTTTTCAAAAAGGTAAATTGAGAAAGTAGGCTATATATTTAAACTAAAAAATCATATGCTAACTCCAACACCTACGTCTATCCCATTCTCAGTCAAAAAAATAAATATATATTCTTTACATTTTTCCAAAAACTATTTGGAAAGTAGGCTATAATTTGAAAACTAATCATCCTAAAAAGTCATATATAGACTCAAACCAATGGCTTTTATGTCCTTAATCGTTAGAACAAAACATGGAATTTGACATTTTTCCAAATATTGATCATTTTTAAAAATGGGCTATATTTTGTAAACTATGAATTACACAAAAAATGTGTTTGACATAAAAATGACAGGTATTTACCCCCTCTACCCACAAACCAAGTCCCAGGTCTCTGGGACAAAATCCAAAAAGGTTCAATTTTGAAAGTAGACGATATTTTGAAAACTAATCATTCTAAAAAGTCATATATAGACTCAAACAAATGTCCTTTAAGTCCCTTAACGTTAGAACAAAACTTAACATTTTTTTCATTTTTTCAAAAAAAAGTCCAATTTTCAAAATTACCTATATTTTGGAAACTAAGAATTAGCTCCAAAATGGCGGTCGTAGCTTAACTCAACCTAACCTAACCCTACGAGGTGTGATCAAAAAGTTCCAAAATGGCTGCCGTAGCTTAACTTAACCTTTGATTGATCCCTGTTGATTGACCCCTTTTGATTGATCTCTGTTGATGTATCCCTTTGGACTGGTCCCTGTTGACTAGCCCCTTTGGACGGGTCTTTTTTAAAGGGGGAGTCATTTTTTTACGGGTCCCGGAGGACGGGTCCTTGTTGACGGGTCCCTGTGGGCGGGCCCCTTTGATATAATTTGAATAAAATGCACGGGCCAGTCCATAAGGATCAGTCCAAAGGAACCGCCCACAGGGACCCGTCAACAAGGACCCGTCCTCCGGGATCCGTAAAAAAATGACTCCCCCTTTAAAAAACCACTTGCTTGTTTTGAAATATAGATTTTGTTTTGTTTTACCATAACATTGCAGTTATGAGTCTTGTGAACTGGGTGTTCAATATAGGGTTAAAGGCATTTTAAAATCATTTTAGAAAAGCTCTTAGGTATCGTGTCATGGGTTTTAGTAATGCATTACTGTTCGTTGACTAACATATACCGTTACACAACATTATTTTAGTGAACTTACATGTTGTTGTTTGAGTCTTTAGTCCTTTGACTGGTTTGATGCAGATCTCAGCGCCTATCTGTCCCGAGCTAATCGTTTCATCTCTATATAGCTACCACACCCTACATTCAAGGCTATCTGTTTAACATATTCTAAACTTGGTCTACCCCTACAGTTCTCGTCCTCGAACCTTTCTTCCTTAACTAAGTTTGCTATTCTTGGGTGTCTTAGTACGTGTTCTTCCAACCTATCTCTTTACTTCATTAACAGTCGCCAGATACATCTCTTCTCCCCCACTCGTCTTAATACCTCTTTGTTAGTAACCCTATTTACCCATCTAATCTTCATCATTCTCCTGTAACACCACATTTCAAACACTTCAATTCTCCACTTTTCTGCTACACCAATTGTCTAAGTTTTACTTTCATAGAGTGCCACGCTCCAGACAAAGGCCTTCAAAATGACTTCCTAATACCTAAATCTATATTCAATGTCAACAGATTCTGTAGAAATTCTTTCCTTGTCTGAGCTACATAAGAATCCTAATCGTGTCTGGTATAATGTCTTGTTTAGCAAACATAGTCACTCAAAAGGTCTAAGCATTTTTTGTATATAACCCAAAATAGCAAACAGTTTTTCTAAAACCCTACTCATTGGTCAATAACAAGCGGAGTCGCCAAAGTGTTTCGTTGGTAGTTAACTCATGTCTAGTTAATCAATTCCTTTCATATCGTTATCCAATTGTAGTAGTAAGGACTGGTGAACAACGTCAGTTCAACACACTGCTTTACACACAAATGTAGTTAGGCCCTTTGACATAATTTGGATAAATTTCATGGGCCGGTCCATAGGGACCAGTCCAAAGTGGCCGGTCTAAAGGGACTCTTCCACAGGGACCCATCAACAGGGACTTGTCAGCAAGGACCCATCAACAATGACCCGTCAACAATGACCTGTCATCAATGACCTGTCAACAATGACCTGTCAATAGGGACCCGTCAACAATGACCCGTCCACAGGGACTCATCAACAAGGACCCGTCAGCAATGACTCGTCAACAGGGACCCGTCGAAAAGCACCTGTTAAAAAGGATCCATCAAAAATGACCCCCTGTCAAAAAGGGCCCGTCCAAAAGGGGCTAGTCAACAGAGACCAGTCCAAAGGGACAAATCAACAGAGATCAATCAACAGGGATCAATCAAAAGGGGCTATCACCTCAAGGCCTGACATATCCCTCTTTGATTATTGGTTTGCCAATCGACAAGCGTCACTTAAAATACTTTTTGATCACCACTCGTGGGTTGGGTTAGGTTAGGTTACACTACAGCCGCCATCTTTTAAAAAGCCTGCCCTCTTACAAAAGCTATGAGTGGGCATGCGTAAAAAACAAAAAACAAAAACAAGTATGTTAATTCATAGTGGCTATCCACCAAACACATGTCTCTTGTGTGGAACAACGTTTTATTCCATATCGGCATTCATACTCTCACATGTTTCAATTGGAAAGAGAGATTCTCTAAAAAAAAATTACAATTTCACCCCCTAGTAGGGGTAGGTTTTATTTTGGGGTGAAAATATGTTATTCATTGGAAAGAGGGTATCAGCCCGAGTTCAATGACACCTCATTCGTCCAAATCCGACCACGGGTTCGAACTCACATTTTCTCACGTATGAAGCAAAACAGGATGTGACTTGTTTCACAAGGAGGACGGTAATAAGGACATTTCACACGTGTTCACATGTATTTCGTCACTTTCCTTTCATATCGTTATTCCATTATAGTAGTGGTGAACAACGTCAATTCAACACACACAAATGTAGTTAGGCCCTTTGACATAATTTAAATAAATTCATGGGTTAGTCCGTAGGAACCAGGCCAAAGGGACCCGTCCAAAGGGATCAGTCCAAAGGGACAAGGACTCGTCCACAAGGACTCGTCAACAATGGCCAGTCCACAGGGACCCGTCAACAATGACTTGTCAACAATGACCTGTCAACAATAACCCGTCCACAGGGAATCACTCCCCCACCCTCTTACAAAAGCTATGAGTGGGCATGCGTAAAAACAAAAACAAGCATGTTAATTCATAGTGGCTATCCACCGTACACATGCACTTTATGTGGAACAACGTTTAAATCCATATCGGCATTCAAACTCTCACATGTTGCAATTGGAAAGAGAGATTCTCTAAAAAATTCAATTTCACCCCCTAGTCGGGGTAGGTTTTATTTTTGGGGTTGAAATATGTTGTCCATTGGAAAGGGAGTGTTAGCCCGAGTTCAACAACACCTCATTTTTTAAAATCCATCCATGGGTTCGAGAGATATCGCACCGCCGCCATCTTGGATGAGGGGAGGAGGAGGAGGAGGTGCTAGAACCGGCCAAAACACACTACTCCGCTTCCTTCCCAATATTCACATGAATTACAAATATACAAACTACTACCAAATCCAAACGCTGTGGCACCGCAGTCTATGATGCGCCCTGGCTTAACAAGCGACCGCTGCACGGTCATTCGATCTACAGATGCGTGGTTCATGCGTCGGGTTCCCTCAACCGTTAAATTTGGTCTTCGTGACTGGAGCTCCACATCACTGTCACTCAATTATCCTCATGATACTGAGTTTTCCCCGTTCCACCCATCACGTCAGTTTCTAAAATCCCTGACGGAGTCGGGAATCAAACCCGGGGCTTCCATGTGAGAGAGACAGTCGTGCTACCTCAACACCACGGGGATACTACTATAGACATTACAATAACACAGGTTATCAGAGAAATTCTACATACTGTATACTGCAGAACACGGAGCTAAATGTCCACGATGTCCAATCCCCTCAAATGAAACAATAACAGCTTTGCTCACTGAAGTGGTGGGTGGAGGCGGCTTCAAGAAGTGCGCTGCGCCACTGGGGGCAGTCTTCAAAGATTCTTGAATTTGTTATTTTACTTCAGTCATATTTTAATACTTTTTAAACTCCACTGCATCTCCTCCCCCCCCCCCCCCCCCCCCCCCGGCCCCGTCCCCACCCCGTCAACTCAGCCACTGTTCTAGTTAATGTTATTGGTTTTACGTCCCATTTAACTATTGCGGCTTTCAGGGACTCCGGAGAGCCAGAATTTTGCCCCGAAGGGAATCTTCAACTTGACAGTAAATCTACTGACACGGTTCCCTCACATTTGCGCACCCTCAAATACCAACTGAATGTGCCAGGATTGGATCCTGCAACCTTGAGAACAACATGCGAGAAAGTTACCGCTGAGCCACGCGGCCAGTCTCAGAGAAATTCTACATACACCCAAGTACACTGGACTAAATGTCCACACGATGTCCAAGCCTTTCCATTGAAACAACAGCTTTGCTCACTGAAGTGGTGGGAAGTGGCTTCAAGAAGTGCGCTAAGTCACTGGGAGAAGATTTCAAAGATTCTTGCTTGATTTTGTTATTTTACTTCAGTCATATTTGAATACATTTTTAGTTCCACTGCATCTCCTCAAACCGCCCCCCCCCCCCTACACCCCCCCCCCCTCCCACCCCACCCCTTAACTCAACCACTGTACTAGTATATAATGTTATTGGTTTTACGTCCCTTTTAACTACTGCGGCTATTAGGGATACTGGAGTGTCAGAGTTTTGCCCTGAAGGGAATCTTTAACCTGACAGTAAATCTAATGACACGGCTCCCTCACATTTGCGCACCCTCAAATGCCAACTGAATGTGCCAGGATTGGATCCTGCAACCTCGAGAATAGCAGGCGAGAGCGTTACCACTGACAATGAGCCACGCAGCCAGTCTCAGAGAAATTCTGCATACACCCAAGTACACGGGACTAAATGACCACACGATGTCCAAGCCCTTCAATTGAAACAACAACAGCTTTGCTCACTGAAGTGGTGGGGGGAAGCGGCTTCATGAAGTGCGCTACGTCACAGGGAGCAGTTTTCAAAGATTCTTGATTTTGTTATTTTACTTCAGTCATATTTGAATACATTTTAATCTCCACTTACATTCCACCCCGCCACTCTCCGCCACTGTACTAGTGCAGGATCTCATATAAAGGTCTACGTCTTAGGCCTCCAATTACGGCGTCTTGAAGCGAACAAGAGCGTCTCCCCCCCCCACGGAGGCTGAGGGGCGGAGACGAAAGGAGGTTTGGAGTGGACCGACCCTCTCCACTTGAAGGAAGGAGAGAACTGCGATTGATTTCATTCTTGGACCGGAAAGGAACAATCTGCCGTCTCGAATTAAACGAGATCCCCTCACCGTCACTTCCTCTTCCGGCTGGAACTAATAGAACTTGGGTTCGTATTCAGCACTCTGATTGTAATACTGTTCACCACAATATAAGTGTATTCAAACACTGACTCTTTGTCGCTTCATTAGTAAAGGGAAGAAATGATATTCTTACAAAGAAAGCTTCCTCGGTTTGTCGAAGCCAGCGGCTGGTCAAAAGCGTTCATTCAATTCCTTGGTCTGGTCCATAGAATTGGGCTAATATCAGAACTCCCTAGCGTCTGCTGGCAATTTAGCGAAATGTTCTGAATCAGGAACCGAGAGTGGGAATTGCTGAACTTGTGCACTAACATATTGCAATTATCCTACGAGACCGGCAGTGTAGCATAGTCGGTTAGCCTTTTGTCAATTCCCCAACCTTTATGGGGAGCCTATGCGGTCCATGTTAGTTTTCAGTATTTAATGTTCCATTTCCTCAAGAACTATTTACACGAATGTGTACACGTTAATCATGTTAAATTGGTAACAGTTGTATCCGTATTGACTAATGATGGTAATATTATCTTACATATTATGTAGTAGTGTAATCCTCCTTGTAAATACTATGAAATGATGTTTAATAATATAATTTAAAAGTACAAGATTCGATATAACAATGATAATTTTATCAGTATTGATAGTTTAATAGTACACATTATTGGATATCTTTACAAAATTTGATTTAAATTTAATGAAAGGTTAACATAAAAATTGAATATTACACACTAAAAAGAAGTTGTTACTAAAAGTGGGGTTGCGAATAATTTTGGTGAAATGTAACAAGTAGTTCCGTGAAAAATATATGTAGCCTATGGTCATATATCCTACTTATATTAATTGCTTTTATCAATATACATAATTTCAGTTTGATTGCTGCAATTGATTCGTAGATGTTGAGAACCGTCTGAATATTTTGGATAGTCGCCAAGTTGGATTTTTACCATACTTTTCACATTTTGCAAAAATGAGGAAAAAGTAGATTTATGAGATCGGGCAAATGTGTGTCTGTCTGTCCTTCTGTCTGTCTGTCTGGGTAGGAGTAAAGATCCATACCTGAATATCTCACGGCCATATTTGAAAATGATGTCAGTGCTGCCAACTGCTGAAAATCGCAATTGAAATTTGAGCTCCATGTTGGATATCTAGGAAGGTATGAATGGGAGCTATTTCAAAATTGGCACACATATAGATACTAATAATGCAGGTTAATTTCCAGGAGGCCATACATGGCAGTGTTGCCAAACTGATAATAAACCTGCTGATAGGTTCAATTTTTAAATGCATATAACTTCTACACTATCAATTGGAATTCAACCAAATTTCGTATATTGTATGTGTACATAACCTGATATGACTGAGCGTATTCTTAAGAACCACCAGGGCTGCCAACTGTTAAATAAATGCCCTTAATTTATTTTATCCATATACCAATATATCAGAAAGTATGCAAGCCGACAGCTTTAAACTATACACACGTATAGAACCTGACATTCTATATTAATTTGGAGTAACTTATATACGTCAGTGCTACCAACATGATTCTAAGCCTGCTGAGAGTTCCAATTTTAATACACGTAACTTCCATACTATCATTTGGATTTCAACCAAATTTCGTATGTGCTATGTGTACCATAACAGATATGACTATGCGTATTCTTAAGAGCAACCAAGGCTGCCAACTGTTAATATGTGCTGTCTCTATTTTTGTTACCCTAATATCAATATATCAAAAAGTATGCAAGCCAATAGCTCTGAACTTTGCACACGTATAGTAGGCCTACCTGGCATTCTAGATGAATTTGGAGTAACTAATATACGTCAGTGCTGCCAACATGATTCTAAGCCTGCTGATAGGTCCAATTTAAAATGCATGTAACTTCTATACTAACTAATGGATTTCATTCAAAATTGGCACAACAATAGATCATATTATTTCAGATTATTTCTGACCAATACATGCATGACATTGTTGCCAACATGATTTTACGCGCGCTGTTAGATCCAATGTTTAACTGCATGCAACGTCCATGCTATTCATTGGACTCCAACCAAATTTTGTATTCGTACCTTAAGAGATGGAACTAAGAATATATTCAGTCACCAGGGCTGCCAACTGTAGTGCTCGATTAGGCTACATTATGCCAGGTATACAGTATTTCGAACTAATTAGAAATTTCGATATTACCAACTTAATTTCGTCATTATTCTAGATAGATCCATATGGATTAATCATTGGCATGAATCTTAAATTTTAAGAAAAGTAGGCTCTTTAGTTCGTAATGGAACGTCTTGTTATATTATGTAGGCCTCAGAGTTATGTACTATTACATGGAGATTATTGTGTAGGTGATTTTTCATAATTACGACACAAGAAATAAAAAACGAGATTTTAAAATTTGAAAACAATTATAATAAATTAGATGTCAGTGGATTAAAATTTGTATAAGAAAATACCCTACCAAGTTTCACTGTGCTCTGATGATTAAATCGCGAGGAACGTTCATTTAAATATTTAAATTTCGCGTCACCGCCATGTTGGATTTATGCTCAACAGGTCATTGAAAGTCCCACAGGTGAACTTATGTTTATAGCCTGTATCAAAATACAAAATTTCAGATTGATTGCTCTCATAGATCAATTGATATTGAGAACCGTCTAAATATTTCGGATGGTCGCCATGTTGGATTTTAATATATGTAGACCATAGAGTTATGCACTATTAGATGAGTATTATTGCGTAGGTTTATTATTCAAACGTTGACTTCGATCGCATGATTACGACACAAGAAATAAAGACTTAATTTAAAAATTTCGCACAGCCGCCATATTGAGGTTATATAAACAATTGAACTAATTTATCTGTCAGTGCATTGCAATGCATATAAACATTTGCTGTAGCAAGTTTCACAGCGTTCGGATGATTGAATCGCGAGAAAAGTCAATTCCTAAATGTTTCAACTTCGCTTAGCCGCCATGTTCGTTTTGTAGTTAACAGGTTTTTGAAATTGACATAGGTGAACTTCTAATAGAGTCTTTTATCGCCGTACAAAATTCAGGATGATATGAGCAGTAGTTTCGGAGACATAGAATGCCGGTGCAATATTTTGCACATCCGCCATGTTGGATTGGTGGGTCGTAATAAAATTTGAAGCGCACGGTCGGGGTCAACTAGAATACTATGACCTTGCCGAGTTTCATTGAAATCTCTCTAGCCGTTTAGATTTTATTAGGGACACACACACACACGGACAAAAGATAATCTCATAAGCCTATTTTTAGCCTACTTTTCTCATTTTGCAAAAATGAGGAAAAAGTAGACTTATGAGATCGATCCAGGAAAATGTGTGTCTGTCTGTTCGTCTGTCCGTCCTTCTGTCTGTCTATCTGTGTGAGTCTCCCCCCTATCAACTCCTAAACGGCTGCAGCTATCGAAAAAAATTCGGTACGAGTAAAGATATATAGCTGATTATCTCACGGCCATATTTAAAATTGAAGTCAGTGCTACCAACTGCTGAAAAGTCGCAATTGAACTTTGAGCTCTATGTTGGATATCTCAGAAGTTATGCATGCGAAATATTCCAAAAGTGGCACACACATAGATAATAACATTCCAGATACATTTTCAGAAGTTCATACATGCCAGTGTTGCCAGCATGATTCTAAGCCTGCCGATAGGTCCAATTTATAAATGCATGTAACAACAATACAATCAATTGGATTTCAACCAAATTTCTTATTTACTATGTGTACTACAGCAGATATGATCGTGCTTATTCCAAAGAGCCACCAGGGCTGCCAACTGTTAATAAATATTCACTCTATGTTTTAACCATAATATCAATATATCAGAAAGTATGCAAGCCTACAGCTCTAAACTTTGCACACGTATTGTACATGACATCCTATCTTAGTTTGGTGTAACTTATATACTCGCACATGAGTGCTGCCATAACTATTCTAAGCCTGCTGATAGGTCCAGTTTTTAAATGCATACCGGTACAACTTCTATACTAACTAATGGATTTCAACCAAATTTCGTATGTGCTTTGTGTACCATAACAGTTACGACTATTCGTATTCATACGAACCAGCAGGGCTGCCAACTGTTATTAAATGCTCTCTCTATTTGTTGAATCCTATTATCAATATATCAGAAAGCATGCAAGTCATCACCTCTAAACTTTGCACTCGTATAGTAACTGACATTCTAAATTAATTTGGAGTAACTAATATACCTCAGTGCTGCCAACATGATTCTAAACTTTCTGATAGTTTCAATTTTTAATTACATGTAACTTCTTTACTAAGAAATGGATTTTATCGAAAACTGGCACTATAATAGATCGTAACATTTCAGGTTAATTCTGAGCATCACATATATGACATTGATCCCAACATAATTTTACGCGCACTGATAAATCCAATATCAAACAACATGTAACGTCCACACTATACATTAGACTTCAACCAAATTTTGTGTGTGAATTCTATACCTTAAGAGATGGAATTATGAATATATTCAGAGTAACCATAGCTGCCAACTGTAGTAGGCCACTCTATTAGGCTACACTATTTCGGGTGTATTTCAAACTGCAGTACTTAGAAATATTAGTAATACCAACTTGATGTCGTCATTATTCTAGATAGGTCTACAGAGATTGGCATGAATCTTAAATTTTAAGAATAGTAGGCTCTTTAGTTCGTCACGGATCTACTTGTTTCTTAAATGAAAATAGGCTAAAACAAGGATATATATGAAAATTTAGAAATCTACCTTACGAAACTGCCCAAGTCATACTCTTTTATTTGGCTTAATACTGTAGTAGTTGGTCGGATAATGTTGACAATACGGATACGAATATTAATTACAGTATTTACCATTTTAAATATGGTTTATGAGTACGCATTCTACAAAGTTGACTGAAAATACAAGACACCGCTTCCAAATGGACAATGATGTGAAGACGTAAAACTTATTGGCTATTGAGAGTTCCAACCTCGGTATTGATGTGTAACATCTTTCCACTCGGTATCTGGATATTTTTGTGGCACTCGGTAGCTGGACATTTTTGTGGGAGTGATTTTGGAAAAGAGACGGAAGTGGATGGGACGGAAACAATGAGCGCGCACGGTGGCAGAGATCGGTACAACGACGTACTGTATGCCATGTGTGGAATGTAAATCACATACGGTTTACCTCAATGTTTGGAGGCTCCATGAAAGAAATTCCTACAATAAATCTTGAAGCTGTCGTTCTTTGGTGTGAAAATATTAATTATATCATATTTGCTGAAAACAATTACGATTTATTAAATCTGTATGCTTTTGCTGTATTCTTATTTAATGCAAGCACTAGATACCTCTAGTGCTATATCGCATCAACCAACAACGTAGGAATTCAGTATATTAACACCGACTACTAACAATAATTGAAACTTCGTTGGTCTAAACGAATCACTGGGAGAAACGCATTTAATATACCTACTGCACACCTAATTTTTAATCGCGCCTATCTTGGCAGTGCGCTATATCGGCAATAAGAGGCCATTTTCAATAACACCGCTGCGCTGGCATGGGTTCACTAACTGGCCGGTAGAAAGCGCGGCTCGCATCAAGTAGGTAGTGGATTGCTCCCGCATACAGTTGCAGGTATATGTCACTACTGCAGATGCATTGGAGCATTCTTTCATGTTTGCCGATGCTTGCTGGCACAAGGTAGCACTATGAGTTCATTCTTTAAAAAATGCGAGTAAGTAATATGGAATTATTCGAATAACATGTCAGATGTTACACATCATATGCGACTACTGTAAGGCTCGTAATTTTTTTGTCAAAGTATATCCCCACTTGTCGGCTCACTCTTTTTGCATCAGCTGTTCATGGGGTATCACAATGTATGGATCAGTTCTTGAACCCAACATCCAAGTGTATATATGCACAAGTTGGCCGAATTATTGAGAAGGTGACAGACCAAATTCATATAATGCTTGAACAATATTGTGATAATAGTATTCTCAATTAAAACGCCCATGCCTATTCCTAAAACAGTATAATTGTACATACAATTTGGTTATAACTCGTTATTGGCACAGAATTATAACCAATCATGACTTCCGAAACCAACATTTAAGAATCTGTCAGAAACTTAGTAAATTTGCTTCTGGAGGGCAGAGTCTATCTGTGGATGTCGGTGTAGGGTTGGTAGTGCTTTGTAGAGCCATTTGTCTATCTAGAGTCTAGACCTTGAATAATGGCTGCAGTAGGTATGCATTGCTTCAAAAAGAAAGCTCTTTTATAACTTATCGAAGAAAAAATTACGAACAATAAGTTTGAAGTACTAGAAGCATGAATCCATGTTGGATTGCATGCAATGAAATTTTCTTCAAATGTATTTAGTTTGAAATCTTTAACTTCAATACTAAGGTCATAAATGTACCTTTATGTTCGACGATGTCGATATGTAAATATTATATGTCAGAAAAGTGTATCATAATGGGTGTCATTAAAGTACTACTTTTCATTATAACACTGTTTTTTTTCAACCAATCAGAGCTTAATATTTTCATTCATTGACCAATTAGGTAAGGATAGCGTCTGACATGCACTGAAAATCCAACATGTCGGACATGAATTACATGATTAGAAAGTTGACAATGTAGCCTATATTGGATCAACCATTGTGGTGACAATGCGTTAACAAAGTGGGCAATATTGCAAAAGAAATAGCACTGTACATTAATATCTGCAACTCCTATTTCTACACATTCGTAAGATTTCGCCGACAGTTTTAATGAATGCAGTTGTTTACATAAACACACCATAACGTCATGGAGGAAGCAGGCGTCTGACATTAGTACCACGGAGATTATAATCCAGCTCCCTGTTCAGTAAATGGATTTCTTATGCGAAATTTTTCCGCCAGATACCATTACTGTTCTATTTGGAACTAAATTGATTTGCCTTCCGTTGGCATTATATACGCATCGAATTGGAAGAATAACTAGTTGATAATACGATACATTTTAATTTCAAAGCAATTGTAACAGCCTATTATGTGTTATTTGACCAAAATAACAAAATAATCCAACATAGTACCTGTGCGCTAACTGTTGGTGCTACTTCAGGATAAACAATATTTCAAATCTTTGGGATCCGTTATTGGGTAGAGATCAAATACTGAGCCCACACTATTCCCAAGAAGAAGAAGAAGTCAACCGACAGAATATCGGCAGATATTTATGAAAATTTATGTCGAACGTAAACAGTCGTATGCAACTCCCCTATAATGGTATTTAAGACACTCGTATGGAAATTATAAAACCTGCTTCGCTCGTTTTATAAACATACTTGTGTCTTAATTATCGCCATTATAGGCTAGTTGCATAATGTACTATTTGCTTACGATTTTGTTTTTAAGAATTCATTAATTATAATATTGGTAACTGTCTTTCCAGTAACTTAACTATTTTATCTTATAAACGTATCATCATCATCATCATCATCATCATCATCATCATCATCATCATCATCATCATCATCATCATCTTAATTTCCCCTTTTCCAGCTCACACTGGGTGGGGGCAAATAATGTTCCTCTCCACTTTCTTCTGTCGTTCCACCATTTCTCTTCCGACACGGTGTTCCAATCCAGGTTCCGTTTACTAATGGTATTCTTCACCGAGTCCATCCAACGATTTCTTGGTCTTCCTCTTCCTCTCTTCCCTGTCACCCGTCGTTCCAGTGCTCGTCTTGGTAGCCTTACTTCATTCATCCGTTTGACATGTCCAAACCATCTCAATCTGTTTTGCTCCAGTTTGTAATTTAGTTTTTGTACTCCCAGTTCTTTCCGTATATCTTCATTTCTCACTCTGTCTCTCCTCGTTTTCTGGACCATACTTCTCAGGAATCTCATCTCAGCTGCCTGTACTCTGTTCTCATCCCTCTTAGTCATTGTCCAGGTTTCTGCTGCATATGTCATTATAGGAACATAATATGCTTTGTACATAACTTCTTTAGCCTTAATTGGTATATCCTTGTTCCATACTAGTCCCCGTACCTGTTGGTAGAAAGCACTCCCGAGTTGTATTCTTCTGCTAATTTCCAAATCTAGTCTTCCATCTTCAGTCAGTCCACTTCCCAAGAATTTGAAGTGTTTCACCACTTCCAATTCCTTATCTCCTACTTTGATTACTCCTTTTCCATCTTTCTTACCTCTACTCACCACCACTGTTTTACTCTTCTCCACATTTATCTTCAATCCCCATTGCTCAATCTTTTCATTTATTACGTCTAACTGTTCTTGTACCTCCATCTCATACTCGCCCAGATCACAACGTCGTCAGCAAACAACATTACCTTCATCTTTGCCCTTCTGTAAACGTAAATGTTGAAAAACTTTCTTAACTATTGATTCAGCAGTATGTGTGGTAGAGCATTTTGAGAAACGGAACTGTTTTGTTCAAGTATTCACTTACCGCCATCTTGAATCAACAATAATTACCTAGCTAACTAACACTGATGAAGTGATTTCCTTTTCTTTATAGTGAATTCAAACTGAACATTCAACATAATACTCAGCAAATTTTCTAGGTTTATGCCGTGTCCTGTGTGGAGTTTCGCCTAGGAACACCAAGCTGGCTCATCAGTGGGCTCTCGGTGTCCGTGCCCGAACCCCCACAGGAGTAGCGAACTGTGCGCTACCTCCCATGATATGAATCGCACTTGCGCACCTTTACTGCGAGAGCTAAATGCTCAAGCAGCCAGAACCTCCCTATGTTTGTCTGTTAGGTAGTCAGCCCGAAGGTTAGTTAGTTGGGGAGTGATGAGAGTTCAGCTTCACTCTAGAACCCGCGTCACCCCACTACTAAGCCTCAGACATGTAATATTTGCGAAAGCTCGCGAACCCATGGTTGGATGTTGACAAATGAGGTGTCGTTGGACTCAGAGTGATGCCCCCTTTGCTATGGACCACTCGTTATATTCTTTTTAAAATTTTGAAAAGTTTTGTTTCCGAAAGAAGGCGATAGTTTGAAAATCAAACTTGATAGAATGTTGTGCAATGGCTTAAACGAATGGCCTCTATGATCTTTATTTTTTATAATAAAACTTTTTTATTTTTATGTTTTTTGAAAACACTCTAATTTTGAAATTCCTATATTTCGGAAACTAAGATTTCTACAAAAATGTTTATTTGACGTAAATGAATAATCCCTACCCCCTCTATCTCTAAAATAAATTTCAAGTCTCTAGCATAAAAACTTGACAGTAGTGTGTTGAGGCCGGTTCTACCCACAATCGCGTGTGTGCTTGAATACGTATGGCTATGTTGGAAAAAGTTTAGGTGGTAGGGGAGGACTAGAGTCGAGTGAGGGGTCGTTTAGATGGTATTTTTTCCGCTCTATTTGATGGTAAGGTTATTTTTTAAAATGAGTGAAATTTGAATACGCAATTTGAGGTAAACGTGCGTTTTTGACATTTTGGTGATATTTAATGAGCTTGTAAGGCTAGAACGATGTATTGTTTAGGAATGGGGTGACGTTCTCTTTGCTAAGAATGTGTGTTGGTATTTTTTTTTGAAAATTCTTGATTTTGAAATTGGCGCTATTTTGGAAACGGTGAAGATGAGAAAAAAGTTTGTTTGACATTAATGAAAGGTGGCTATGCCTTCTAGGCGGACAACAAGTTTCAAGTGTGTAGGAGGACAAAAAATGATAGCCTACTTTCTCGCGAACATGGCGATAATTGGCGAACGGATGGTCGGATTTTAACAAATGAGATGTCGTTTGACTCGAGCTGACGGGCGCTTTACTCCTTAACATTATCAAAAGCCACGCAGACTCTACAGGAGGAGATAGAGGAAGAGGAAGAGGAAGAGGAACAGGAAGAGGAACAGGAATATTTAACTGGTTTTAGTGATGTTGAGGATAATGTTGAGGATAATAATACTCATGCTGCTTATGATTATTGCCACCCGTGGACGGCTAGCGTGGGTGGGCCTACTTACTCTTTATTCAGAGGTCCGCGTCGCTTCCACTGCAAAAACACCTCCAGATGACATGTCCCAACAGAAGAGCTCCAAAAGGGGTGGAAGGAAAATGGAGAAGGGGAACGCACAGGCTATTCTACAGACACCCCCCAATAACCGACAGAACTGCTGTCGATGAAATAATGCCACAACAGTTGCTAAAAAAATAAAATAAAAAAAATTAATGTTAAAATATAAAGGAGCACCTCCACCAGAAACAGAACATGCTTGCTTGCAAAGCAAAAAAAGGACAAGAATTAAATTAAAAATTAAAATGTTATAAAGCCCAAAGATTAAAATAAAATTACAGGCATGATCAAATGAGAAAGGGCTTGATAATTTACAAGGGAATGCAATACCGATCCGACATGCGGAGATGTAGGCCACGATGAAACGAGAAATTAAAAATTAATATTAACCAAATAAAATAGGATCAGAAAATAATTCAAAATTTGCATGACGGAGAAAAACACAGGAACATTTACCAAAAACACAAAGTTAAACCAACAAGATTAAATGAAAAAAAATATTAAGCTAACACCACAACACGTTAGAGCTTCGCGGTCGGCGCCAAGAGACTGCCTTCGAGACCAGAATGCATTTTGGCACAACAAAAAACAAACATGGCCACTAAAAACAGGAGACCGCATGCCCGATCGAATTACGGCGAACAATTTAGCAAAACTAAATTTTAAAATCAGCAGAAAGAAAAGAACGGAGGAAAACAATTACGTCTAAACACTATTAACAAAGGGAGGAGCCACGGATCTTAAATCAGATAAATAATATGCCAGTCCCAAGATTGCCAAAGGAAAATAAATAATAATTTAAAACGTAAAATAACCTTAGAAATGTGTCTCCAGAAGGTACGAAGAAAACAATAACCTTTTTTTATATATCAGGTAACGTTGACAAACAGAAATATTAGGCCTATAAAACAAAATAAGGTACAGAATTAAAACATTACTATAAGACGATATCGGAGCTCCATAACAATAATAAATATAAGGGAATGGTGCAACGTACCTTACATCCTTCTCAGTGGAGACACAATGAAAATAAAATAATTAACACATAATATAAATAAAATATAATACGGCACAAATTGCCTTGAAAATGGCTAACACGCCCATGCGCCGTTTTGATGTCACAAGCACTCCTGTTGTATCCAGATGCGATTTACTTTGTATATTTCCTCTTCACGGCGGAACGATGAAATTAAATCCTTATGTAGCACAGGCGTTTCCTTTTTCTTGAATATGTATTCATATTTGGTAAAAGCTAGGGGCCAAGGCTCCCCTAGCACAACGGATAGATACTGTTCCAACCAGTTGGCTTGTTGTTTTCAAGACGACAGACCATGAACTCCACAAGATGGCGGAGAATTCCGCGTCAGATACCGAACTGCATTCATGTAAATATTCAACGTCCAATCAAGGCTTGACACCTCAATCAACAATGTCATAATTAAGTAACAAATTTGGCGGTATCTTGAAGTATATATATTCTTTTGTTTATGACGTGGAATATAATTGCCATCAATTATGCCACGAAAAGGGAAGAGTTTAATAAGGCACAACTAACGCAATCTAGCGGAGAAGAAGGAACCATTTGAAGGAACCCCGAAGTCCGACAGCAGGTGCCATCTCGTGTTCACAAAGGGGATCAAGTCACCAGGCGGTCGATTCAATATGTCATGAATTCCATCCAGGGGTAGATACATGTTTGAAACGTTGGGACGGGCTCTTGCACGTAACAGTCTCCCTCCCTTAAGCGTGAACACCGTTCACGAATATGCCTAGGCATAGGCAGAACTCCTTAACTAGTCGACTCACCAAGCATGTCTCCAGAAGATAATGTTCACCAGTTAACTCCAATTGATGTATGAAACCGCATCGTTTTGGTTAGGAAGAGTGCAGGGTCAGATTATCAGTGATGGGATAATTGATCACCTCGCAAACCCCTTAGTCAACAGCATCACTGTGTCCATCAGTCTTCAGAAACGCAGAACACCAGCACCAGCAGTGCTTTCATAGTCCGAGACACGTTAGGTAAATTTTCAATAAGTCCAATTTAGTTCGCTATAAACGACGTAGGTGGAAGCAATGTGCCATATATCATGCGACGCGTGGCCAGCCATTTACAAAATGGAAGTTAATCTAATTTCAAAAATAAAGGTTTACAGAACTACAATTTCTTACTACATTTTACAAAAGAGAAACAAAGTTGAATTTATATGAAGAAAATATTTCTGACCATGACCTAGATCCGTGTTTACAAAATTTCATTTTCAAATTTACCTTTTTACAGATTAGAAGTACCTTTCAAGATGACATGAGTTAAACGACTATACATTTAGAAGGAACTACGGTAGAGGAATGACCACTCAAATTCCCAAGGGAACATGTATACAAGATATCATGAGTTAGGTCTCCCACCGAGTCCAACTTACATGTTAGCATCTTTTATGAAAACATCAAAATTTAGTTTCAAATTTTACAATTTACCACAAAAAATGGGAATTACCCAACAGTTACAAGTTGTATCCCAGTAGAGTTTGCAAATCCAGTTCAAAATTCCAGAAGGAACAAATGCCTGAAGGCTTCAATGAAGGTTAGGGATACTCTACATTATACAAAATCAGTTTACAAAATTTATGGTAGCATTTCCTCATTAGAAACCTCTCCACCTCGTTTAATGTGCGACAGATGCACTCTGGAAATTTTCTTTGCTTTGGGGTTTCTAATAAGCAGAGTAACGGGAGTCAGGAATGCCTCTACATAACATGAGCCCTTGAAACGAGGGGTCAACTTGCTTGAAACTAGATTACTGACGCCCTTGGGCTCGAAATTGCGGACGTACACAACATCACCAATTGCCAAATCCGTTGGCTTGCGACAGGCATTGTGTCGCTTGGCAAGTTGGTCATGTGATACCTTAATATTCTCTCTAGCCTTTTCGAATTTCGCCCTCATATCCTCGGGCGTGAAACTGTCTGGAAGGAGATCGTGCAGGTTCCACAGATTAGACAACGGAGAATTGGCCATAAAGAAAACATTAACGAAAAAGGGGTGGCTTGCGTGCTCTCATGCACGGCGGTGTTGAAAGCAAAATTGAGCCAATGCAAATTAGAATCCCACTTGGAATGGTCGTCGTGGTGGAAAGCAATCAGAGCAGAACGGAGATTACGATTGACTCGCTCAGCGAGAGACGGGTTAGGAAAAAAGGGAGTGGTGGTTACATGCGAAATAGCATAATCAAATAAGAATTGACGGAACTGATGAGATACAAAGCACTTGGCATTATCTGACACCAGGAACTGACATGGCCCAAAAGATGAAAAGATGGAATTAAGACACTTTATGACGGAACTGGTCGTAGCCTGTCTGATGGGGAAAATCCAACTAAACCGGGTGAAACCGTCAGTGCAAACAAGCGCAAATTGGTTTCCCCGACCAGAGCGAGGGAACGGCCCAACATGGTCGATAAACAGCCTCTCCAAGGGTCTAGATGCCGGTTCAGATGACAACAGGCCAACCTTAGTAGAAACCGGAGGTTTACTAATACTACATGCAGCACAATTCCTAATGAGCCTCCTGATGTCGCCATCCATACTTTGCCAAATGAAAAACTGTCTGATTTTAGCTCGGGTCTTGAATACTCCTAGGTGGCCACCAATAGGAGATTCGTGATAGTAACGAAAGATTTCCGGAATTAGGACTGACGGGAGCACAATTTTAGGTAGACGGTCATGACGAGACGAACAACACAATACACCGTCCTTCAGAGAGTAGGGCTTGATCACTTCACCAGAATTGATTCGGTCAATAAGGCTAGATAAGGAGGGATCTTCTTTCTGGAATCGTCTCACATCCTCAAAAAGCACAGGGGAATTGCTAAGAACGACATTGACACAATTTACAGCAGATACAAGGTTTACGGGTTCACATTCTTGAATATCCTCTTCAGCTGTTTCCTCGTACATGCGGCTTAATGAATCAGCTACCGCATTTTCGGACCCACGAATATGTTGGACTGAGAACTGGAATGACAGAATCCTAGTTGCCCATCTGGCAATCCTACCAGTTTTACGGGGTTTCCCTAAGACCCAGCTCAAGGCTTGGTTATCGGTCTCAAGGAGAAACTTAGTGTGCTCAAGATACATACGGAATTTTTCTAGAGCGAACAACACAGCTAAACCCTCAAGTTCGTATATGGAATACTTCCTCTCTGCATCCGTTAAGGTACGAGAAGCGTATGCAATGGGTTGCCTACCCAGATCAGATTCCTGCAGTAGGACACAACCAACACCACGACCAGACGCATCAGTCTGCACAATGAACTGCTTCCCAAAATCCGGAATGGCTAGCACAGGGGCGTTAGAGAGCGCAAGCTTAAGATCTTCGAAGGCTGCTTGCTGAGAGGGACCCCACTCAAACTTCACAGCCTTTTTGCGTAATAGATTTAGAGGAGCAGCACGGTCGGTAAAGTTACTGATAAACTTACGGAAGAAGTTCACCATACCAATGTAACGAGCAACACCCTTGGCGTTCTTGGGTGGTTTAAAATCTCTGATGGCCTGCGTACGAGACTGGTCCATGGAGATACCAGATGCGGAAACAATATGTCCCAAGAAGGAAATTTTGGGCTTGGCAAAGGAAACCTTGGACAATTTGACGGTAAGGCCAGCGTCACGCAACCGATCAAGTACAACTTTCAGATGATCAACGTGTTCCTCGAAGGACTCAGAATAGATCACCACATCGTCAAGGTAGTGGTACACAAACTTGAATTTAATTTCTGAAAATACCTTGTCCAGAAGTCTGCTCAACACAGCGGCTCCGGTGGATAGGCCAAACGGGACACGGGCATACTCAAACAGGTTCCAGTCAGTGGAAAAAGCAGTAACATGCCTTGATTCCGGAGAGAGGGGAATTTGGAAGTAAGAAGAATTTAAATCGAGGATCGTGAACACCTTCGCGTTGCGAAACCAACTAAAACATGTGTGAAGGTCCGGCAAAGGAATGGATTGCAAAACCACTTTTTGATTAAGAGCCCTATAGTCGACCACCGGCCGAAAACCACCGTTAGGTTTTGGCACAAGAAACACAGGGGATGAGTAGGCAGAGATAGAGGATTGGATTACACCTTCTTCTAACATCTTATCGATAATCTTACGAAGTTCAGCCATCTTGGGCGGGGCAAGACGATACGGGCTGGAACGCACCGGCACAGAATCGGTTAGCTCAATCTTGTATTCCATCAAATGGGATACAACCAACTTGTCCGTAAATACATCACTATACTCCTGACATAACCTCTTAATGGCATCCTTTTGAGGACTCGTTAAATTTTCCAGATCGAGATCCTCAATAGTCATAGGTTCACTAACAGAATTGACAGCAGGAGAAGATAAAACCGGGTTAAATGATAATTTACTCTGCGGATTAAACTTAAACCATAAGTTGCGAGCACCAAAATCAAGAAGCATACCAACGTGTGACATGAAATTAGCTCCAATGACCACAGAACAAGAAAGATTTCTGGCAAAAAAAAAATTAAATTTCCAAGAAAAATTTAGAATATGAATTTTGACTGTCATACTACCCAAAATATTTAAGTTTGAACAATTTGCCGAAATAAAAGATTCATTGTTAGGCTCTAACTCAGGAAATTTGCAAACACTCTTCATAGATAAAAACCAGTCCTCGCTTATGAAGGATGCGACACTACCAGAATCAAGCAATGCAGAAACGGGCTCGTCATTAACACAAATTTCAATAAACTGGGATATTCCTTTAGCCACAGTAGAAATTCCAAAATCATTACTCACTCTAAAACGATTACAAGTAGATGACGAGGACACCCGCACCGCAGGTTTCACATTATGTTTAGAATTAGGCTGACTTGCCACGACATTGCTCACCGACAGGTTAGGTAGGTCAGCGACATAAGCAGAATAAGCACGTGAAGATTTAGTTTTCAACGAGTTATCAAGACTTTCATTGGTAGGGCGACCAGAAACTTCACAGGGTTTTCCCAAATTCACAAGCACAGAAATATCCTTAGAAGTAACACCCGAGTTGGTCTCCACAACATCCCGTCATTGGCGATACACAACCTGGTTACTCGGACACACCTTCTTGACATGTCCCACGCCACCGCACGAGTGGCACTTAATATTGGGTCTTGGGTGGAACGTAACCTTAGGCGGGGGACGAGACATCAAGGAAGGAGGGGGACGAGACATCAAGGAAGGAGGAGGAACATTAGCTACACGAAGGGAATCTGCATGTTTCACAGCCATAGCCTCAATAACGAGCTGTTTCAGCTCGACAAATGACGAAGGCCTGGTTCACATAGTCATGTATGACCTATATTGAGGCGAAAACCCATTTACAATCGATGCCACCAATTGTCGTTCAGTTAAAGGGGATGCAAATACCTGGGCATACACCTTAATGTCACTGACATAGTCGTTAAGTGACTCGTCCAACCTTTGGACACGATATAAAAACTTATGCTCGAGAGCACTAAGGGCACTCGCAGGGACAAAAAACAACAACACTTCCCTAAAAAAAACATGGCTAAGGACATGCGGAGGTGGATAGCTTCAATTAGCTTATCGCGCAGCGTACCGGAAGCAAACGGATATAACAGTTGGAAAATCTGATTTTCCGACATCCCAAAATTCGAGGCATGGTTACCCAATTCGACCACTTGCTTTAAAAATTGGACCACTTGGGTAACGTCATCTAGGTTGAAATGCTTTAACTTAGTTAAGAAACCAGAAATAGGATGAGGAATCGACCCATAATTAACGGTAGGCGAGAATGTAGCATTAGGAAAAGAGACATTGTTACCAGGGTAGCACGCTCGCATACCCTCTACAGTAGACAAAACATTTACATTACTAGAGAAGGAACCGGGATGCAATGGATCGGCAGGGCCCTTAGATTAGGTTGACACTCGAACACAGCCACCACCTATAATACAAGATCATGCACAATACTCTCCAGAACTGCATACGTCACCGCCTGCTTCGCTCGAGAACAGGAAGCTAAATTACAAAAATTGGCACAAAACACATGGCGAACAGCTTCCGATAGGGCTCCAGGATGCCTTCACTCGTAGCATGTAGGCTATCAGAATATTAAGAAATCCCATTTCCCATGCCAAGAACAAATGTCAGTCACTCACCGAGCTTCTTTTTCAGTGGGGATGCTGCATACAAACAGGGTAAAATACAGCAGCAAACGCCTCGCTTCTAAACAGGTCACTTACAGCTCACCACATGGATATTCAGAGGCAAACATGAAATAAAACAAACGACAAGGATTAGCTTTACATAATATCAAGTGCACAGGCATGACGAGATCCCACCAACAACCGCCCCATCAGCACTAGAAGGATCCATAAAACAAGCCTGCGGGTACTGGGGAGGGGATAGTTACGGAAGCGAACTCGAGCACGGACTGCTACCAGAATGCCACCCGTGGACGGCTAGCGTGGGTGGGCCTACTTACCGTTTATTCAGAGGTCCGCGTCGCTTCCACTGCAAAAACACCTCCAGATGACATGTCCCAACAGAAGAGCTCCAAAAGGGGTGGAAGGAAAATGGAGAAGGGGAACGCACAGGCTATTCTACAGACACCCCCCAATAACCGACAGAACTGCTGTCGATGAAATAATGCCACAACAGTTGCTAAAAAAATAAAATAAAAAAATTAATGTTAAAATATAAAGGAGCACCTCCACCAGAAACAGAACATGCTTGCTTGCAAAGCAAAAAAAAAGGACAAGAATTAAATTAAAAATTAAAATGTTATAAAGCCCAAAGATTAAAATAAAATTACAGGCATGATCAAATGAGAAAGGGCTTGATAATTTACAAGGGAATGCAATACCGATCCGACATGTGGAGATGTAGGCCACGATGAAACGAGAAATTAAAAATTAATATTAACCAAATAAAATAGGATCAGAAAATAATTCAAAATTTGCATGACGGAGAAAAACACAGGAACATTTACCAAAAACACAAAGTTAAACCAACAAGATTAAATTAAAAAAATATTAAGCTAACACAACACGTTAGAGCTTCGCGGTCGGTGCCAAGAGACTGCCTTCGAGACCAGAATGCATTTTGGCACAACAAAAAACAAACATGGCCACTAAAAACAGGAGACCGCATGCCCGATCGAATTACGGCAAACAATTTAACAAAACTAAATTTTAAAATCAGCAGAAAGAAAAGAACGGAGGAAAACAATTACGTCTAAACACTATTAACAAAGGGAGGAGCCACGGATCTTAAATCAGATAAATAATATGCCAATCCCAAGATTGCCAAAGGAAAATAAATACTAATTTAAAACGTAAAATAACCTTAGAAATGTGTCTCCAGAAGGTACGAAGAAAACAATAACCTTTTTTTTATATATCAGGTAACGTTGACAAACAGAAATATTAGGCCTATAAAACAAAATAATGTACAGAATTAAAACATTACTATAAGACGATATCGGAGCTCCATAACAATAATAAATATAAGGGAATGATGCAACGAACCTTACATCCTTCTCAGTGGAGACACAATGAAAATAAAATAATTAACACATAATATAAATAAAATATAATACGGCACAAATTGCCTTAAAAATGGCTAACACGCCCATGCGCCGTTTTGATGTCACAAGCACTCCTGTTGTATCCAGATGCGATTTACTTTGCATATTTCCTCTTCACGGCGGAACGATGAAATTAAATCCTTATGTAGCACAGGCGTTTCCTTTTTCTTGAATATGTATTCATATTTGGTAAAAGCTAGGGGCCAAGGCTCCCCTAGCACAACGGATAGATACTGTTCCAACCAGTTGGCTTGTTGTTTTCAAGACGACAGACCATGAACTCCACAAGATGGCGGAGAATTCCGCGTCAGATACCGAACTGCATTCATGTAAATATTCAACGTCCAATCAAGGCTTGACACCTCAATCAACAATGTCATAATTAAGTAACAAATTTGGCGGTATCATGAAGTATATATATTCTTTTGTTTATGACGTGGAATATAATTGCCATCAATTATGCCACGAAAAGGGAAGAGTTTAATAAGGCACAACTAACGCAATCTAGCGGAGAAGAAGGAACCATTTGAAGGAACCCCGAAGTCCGACAGCAGGTGCCATCTCGTGTTCACAAAGGGGATCAAGTCACCAGGCGGTCGATTCAAAATGTCATGAATTCCATCCAGGGGTAGATACATGTTTGAAACGTTGGGACGGGCTCTTGCACGTAACAATTATAATAGTGATAATGACGTTTTTATACCTATTGTTCGCCGTGGGAAAAAGATCTACAACAAGCTTTGTTTTTAAAACTATAACACACTATCGTAAAGGCAAAGACTTGTATTAAGTATCCATTTATTGTCGTAATATTGTATACTCTGCAATGCTAAATATTTTAACTTTGTAAAAAAAGAAAACAGCATTGTAACATCATTTGCATGTATTTGCAAACTTTATATAATTTGTTTTGGTTTCATCATAATATTTTTAAAGACAATACTAAAACTAAAACATTATTATTCTATACACATATTTTTTTCTTTCAGTCCATTGTCATCACTTATATTTTCCATTATTATTTCACATTTGTTTCTTTTTATTTAATTAAAACGGACCATGCACCTATTGTTTTTAAAACCTTCATACATTACGTGTACAGGTTGCACAGCATTATCCACTTCATCAAAAACACTCTCCATCATATCATTAAACCGTGTAGGCAGAAATGTCTCAAAATTTTCGCATACACAAAGCACACGATCACCATATGCTATTTTCAATTTCCGAATTTTGATAGTGCGGAATGGATTATGTGTTGGCAATTCGCTGAGCTTCTATGTCTCTAAGCCACAAGCTTGCCCCACAGCGTTCAAAACATTCATTGTAGTAGTCTATAAACCAAAGAAAAGCATATCTATTACACTCTACAACAGCTTGTAATAATATTGTGCATATAGGTATTTTGCACTATGCATAGCTAATAAATTATACTATTTATGCAAGAAATGCCCTAACTGTAGCAGATACTACTTTTCTGCATATAGCACAAGTGTTAAGTTCTAATGCACACTTGACACATGCTAGCATGTGTCCACAAGGCAAAAATACAACACCTAGTTCATCTTGATAACAAATTTTACATAATTGTTGGTCACACTTTTATATCTGTTCGTGAGACAAGTCTTTTTTTTTCCAGCCTCATGTATTTGATCCGCGTGTTCTAACTCTAAAGGCACTTTTATGTCTTGTGCTGCAATCACGTTTGCTTTACGAATAGTGTTCACAAATTCCTGACCCTTAAGCAACACCATGTATTTACAGTTAGGTAACCAACGAGCGTGTTGCACAAAAGGGTCATCAGTCATTTGCCAATCCTTTAAAGCAAATCCACATTGAAAAGATATTGTTTTATCCCCTTCACCAGTATAAAAAATCCAGCTTCACTTAGCTGTTTTGTAAGGTGTTTTAATATTAATGGCCAAACATTTTTGTAAGATTCTAAACGTTTTTCAACAGACCTGTAATCTTGGTGTGTTAGTGCTTTAGTATTTCAAACTCCCAATTTTTCAAAAGCACATGCCAATTCAATACTGTCTATGGCATATGTACCACATATATCGACTCTACCGTTGTTGGCTGGTAATACATTATTATTATTATTATTATTTATTTGTGATTCAGCAACGTAAGTAGCGGCCAATGGCCTTGTGGTTTGGTAAAATGGATACACGGGTATGTTACCCACTTGTTTTCCAAGCATGTAAGGACAACAAGGAGACCATTGCAAATGGTCTCTAAAGGGATCATCCCCTTCTTCCCATTGTGAAAGTTCAATACGACAAAACACACAGCGCACCACATCTTCTCGGTTCAAGTAAAAAAACCGGCTTCTGCAAGTTTATGCGTTGACAAAAAGCCTACAGGCCAGGATTCAAATGTTAAATACGATCATGTTCTGATTTTAAATTTAACCCACATGGTAAACCGACTTGCTCACTTGTTGTATTTGGTACTAAAGCCATGTGTTATAATAAAACATTTTTTATTGCAAGTTATTATCATTGCACATGAGCACAGAGTACTTTAAAGCACAATGCATGCTTGCTCACTGTCTGTTCATTACGTTAATGGCACATGACGACACCTAAAAGCAAACAAAATAACCAATCACTCACTCACTCACTCACTCAATCAATCAATCAATCAATCAATCAATCAATCAATACTTGTAAATAAATTGTTAACGTTAATTGGCATTAATATATCAAAACACCATCAAAAAATATTTAATAATAACTGTATGTCGGCACTAACAGTAACCCATGTACTTATTTTCTTTTTATAAAGCTACAGTCATTTACATCCCCCTTTATCCAATATATAAACAAAAATGAATGAATGTCATGTCATTTTGTTCAGATTATCATGTTCAAACCTGTGGATATTCATTGAGTCCATAGGGAACCACCCATAAATTAAATTTAAATTTTTGTTTTTAGAAAATCTAACTTGGCCTTGTAATTTTCCCGGTCAACATCCAATATGGTCTTGTACCGTTTGCAAATACATAGCCCTTAATCAAGAAAGCAATCATCGTCCCAGTCATGTAGAGGTAATGAATATTTTTTGTCTACGAGTTTTCAGTAGTGGTAAAATGGAATACCATTTTAAGTTAGGCTCACCTCAGTTTTAAATAGTTCACTCTTTGGCAATGGTTTCGCTCTAGTGCGTCTCGGGTTTTCAGCGACTGCTACGGCGGTAAGGCTTTTTCTTTCCAAGTTTCTAAAAATAAATAAAATAAACCGCTATAAATATCCGAATTTAGGTTAATACATGCATTTCATAAAATGAAATAAAAATATGAAACAAAAAAAATGTAACAAGTTAGTTTAAAAAAACTCACCTTGACTTGTACTGGCTTGTTGCTGTTTTCTTCTAGTGGGCTCAAAAGTGAAATGGTCTCTCTCTCAGGTATGTAAGGTAAACAGTACCGGTTATATTCAAACAAATAACTTAAAAAATCTTCAATTACCTTATCAATAACTACAAATTTAAGGTTCATTAGCATTACATTATTAAAATAATCATTCATAGGTACTTACAAAAAAAAAAGGCTTTTTCTTCCACAGCTTTACTGTATAAGTCTGTGTGCTAAAATGGCAAGTGCATGACTAACGCAATCCTTATCAGTCTGCTTAGCAACAGAGAGAGTTGCATTTTCTCAGCGTTTTGACCTTGAATGGTTGTCTGTCTCTCACATTTTTTCCACGCCTCTCCACATTCCTCAAGCGCGATTAAATTCATATACCTTATATTAGTTTTATGTTTTTATTAAAGAACCAAAATGGCTGCCTCTTATACATTGGTATTACTAGTGCATAAGAACCAACATGGCGGCTGTTTAAACGCCAGACCGGCTAGCCTCTACCAGGCAAGTAAGCTGATATCGCACTTCCTGCCCTCGTAGACATTTCTGTGTTATCAGCAGTTGCTGTCACCAAACCGCCAAGCCGCTGTATTCAGTGTTCAGCGAGCAGGACTATATGTGTTAGCAATCAAAACATGTGTGTCATTATTATTATTATTATTATTATTATTATTATTATTATTAAACATTTTACTGTAATAATAATTATTAGCGAGCGGCCATCCTCAATACATGATCATGTTAACCACATACTTTCACACTACAACACATCACTTCACCCAGTTCAATATTTAGTTTATAACATCTCATGGCACCGTTTTGGCACAAGACTTGCTCGACCGAATGTTATAGGTTTCCATATTCTACAACCATTTGCTGATCCAGACAGTGGTCTCGCTTATTACCGTTTACTAGCATGTTAAAGATCCCCTTCAGGGATAAAAATCTTAGCATGCCTCACGCATTTTCAATTATTCGCCTCCATCCGTCACAGGAAATATCACAAAACCAACCTCATAAGCTGCCCCACCATCCCGCCAAAATAGCAATTCATTTCTTCCGGGAATCGTCACCGAAATCGCCATAAGGGATTTTCAAAATATTCGTCATAGGAAATATCTGAAAAAAGCGACCTCTCGTTCTATCTTTTTGTCGCCACTTCGAAATAGCCATTTCCTGTATCCACCATGGACTGTCATAGCCTCGTTGGAACACACGCCAAGCGCTACCGGCTCTCTGTCTACAAACACTCTTTATTAAAAAAATAAATAAATAAATAAATAAAAAACAGGTAAAAAAGTTTTAAAATGCATAGTTTTTGTCCTAGAGACTTGAGATTTATTTTCTTGGTAGATGGGTAAGGACCTTTCATTTATGTCAAACAAACTCTTTTGTAAAATTCCTAGTTTCCAAAATACTAACAAGTAGTTCCGTGAAGAACTATACAGCCTATTTTCATATATCCTACTTATGTTAATTGCCACTATTTAACATACACAATTTCAGTTTGATTGCTGTAATAGATTCGTAGATATTGAGAACCGACTAAATATTTCGGATGGTCGCCATGTTGGATATTATATATGTAGGTCCTAGAGTTATGTACTGTTACATGCAGATTATTGTGAACGTGTAGTATTCAAACTTCAATCGCATAATTAGGACACAAGAAAAAACAAGGAGATTTAAAAATTTTTCACAACTGCCATCTTGAGGTTATGGAAACAATTGAAATAAATTAGATGGCAGTGGATTAACATTCGGATAAAGATTTACTGTACCAAGTTTCACTGCACGCGGATGGTTAAATTGCGAGAAACGTCCATGTGAATATTTATAATTCGCGTCATCGCCATGTTGGATTTGTGATCACCAGGTTATTTAAAGTCCTATAGGTGAACTTAAGTTCATAGCCCCTATGAACATTAAAAAATGCAGTTTGATTGCTAAAATAGATTCGTAGATATTCAGTATCGTCTAAATAATTCGGATGGTCGCCATGTTGGATTGTTAAATGTATAGGCCATAGTGTCATGTACCATTAAAGGAAAATTATTGCGTAGGTTCATTATTCAAACTTTCACTTCGATCGCATGACTACATCACAAGAAATAAAAACTTAATTTTAAAATTCGCACTGCCGCCATCTTGAGGTTATGTAAACAATTGAACTAAATTAGATACCAGTGTTTTACAATGTGTATAAATATTTCCTGTACCAGGTTTCAGTGCGCTTGGAACATTAAATCGCGAGAAAGGTCTATTTAAAATTTTCAAATTCGCTTGGCCGCCATGTTCGTTTTGTAGTTAACCAGTTTTTGAAAGTCTTATAGATGGACTTCCAGTTGTGCCCTTTATCTCCGTACAAAATTTTAGGGAGATACCGCTAATAGTTTCAGAGATATAGAATGCCGGTGAAATATTTCGCACATCCGCCATCTTGTGATTATGTAAACAATTGAACGAAGTTAGATGTCGGTGCATTACAATGTATATAAACATATACTGTACCAAGTTCCATTGCGTTTGGTTGCTCAAATCGCGAGAAACGTCTATTTAAAAGTCGTAAATTCGCTTGGCCGCCATGTTGGTTTTGTAGTTACCAGGTTTTCAAAAGTCACATAAGTGAACTTATAGTAGTTCCCTCTATCACCATGGAAAATGTCAGGGTAATATCGGTAATATTTTCGGAGATATTGAATGCTGGTGAAATATTTCGCACAGCCGCCATGTTGGATTGGTGAGTCGTAACAAAATTTGAAGGGCACGGTCGAGGTCGCCCGGAATAGTGCTATGAACTTTCCGAGTTTCATTGAAATCGCTCCTGCCGTTTAGATTTTATTAGGGGGGACACACACACACGAATCACACACACACACACACACGCACACACACACGGACAAAAGGTGATCTCATAAGCCTATTTTTTCAAAATGGAAAATAGGCTAAAAATAAAGGTCATAGAGACCATTCGTTTGAACTATTGGACAACGTTCTATCAAGTTTGGTTTTTAAACTATAGTATAATATTAAAAACAAAAATTTTCAAAAAATAAATAAATATATAAAACGTGGTCCAGAGCAAAGGGCCCGTCATCTCGAGTCCGACGACATCTCATTTGTTAAAATCCGACCATACGTTCGCCAATTATCGCCAATGTTCGCGAGAAAGTAGGCTATCATTTTTTTCCCTCCTACACATTTGAAACTTGCTGTCCGCCTGGAGGGCATAGCCACCTTTCATTAACGTCAAACAAACTTTTTTCTCATCTTCACCGTTTCCAAAATAGCGCCAATTTCAAAATCAAGAATTTTCAAAAAAAAAAAAAAAAGCAACACACATTCGTAGCAAAGAGAACGTCACCACATTCCTAAACAACACATCGTTTTAGCCTTACAAGCTCATTGAATATCACCGAAATGTCAAAAACGCACGTTTACCTCAAATTGTGTATTCGAATTTCACTCATTTTAAAAAATAACCTTACCATCAAATAGAGCGAAAAAATACCATCTAAACGACCCCTCACTCGACTCTAGTCCTCCCCTACCACCTAAACCTTTTCCAACATAGCCATACGTATTCATGCACATACGCGATCGTGGGTAGAACCGGCCTCACCACACTACTGTCAAGTTTTTATGCTAGAGACTTGACATTTATTTTAGAGGTAGAGGGAACATTCATTTACGTCAAATAAACATTTTTTTAGAAAACTTAGTTTCCGAAATATAGGAATTTCAAAATTAGAGTGTTTTCAAAAATCATAAAAATAAAAAATGTTTTATTATAAAAAAAATCCTCTCGGCACGCCGGAAGGCGGAGGTAGATTTCACCGGGCAAACTAGGGGATAGGCTATAATAGGCAAAATATGCAGGTTTTCGTAGAAGGATCAGACCTCATTTACTGCGTGAAAGTATTTTACAATGTAATTGGAGTTCAATAAAAAAAAAAATCGTCTTACTATGCATATTTTTAACATTTTACTGTCTTAGGGTTACGGTAACCTCCTTGTCATTTGGGGTCAATTTTTAGCCTATTTAAAAAAAAAAAAAAAAAAAAAAAAACCTTTCGTCCGTGTGTGTGCGTGTGTGTGTGTGTGTGTGTGTGTGTGTGTCCCCTCCTAATAAATTCTAAACGGCTGGAGCGATTTCAATGAAACTCGGTAAGCTCATAGCACTATTCCGGGCGACCCCGACCGTGTCCTTCAAATTTTGTTACGTCTCACCAATCCAACATGGCGGCTGTGCGAATTATTTCACCAGCATTCAATATCTCCGAAACTATTACCGATATCGCCATGAAATTGTGTACGGTGATAAAGGGCACTACTAGAAGTTCACCTATGAGACTTTCAAAAACCTGGTTACTACAAAACCAACATGGCGGTCAAGCGAAATTGAGACTTTTAAATAGACATTTCTCGCGATTTAACTATCCAAACGTAATGAAACTTGGTACAGCAAATGTTTAAACACATTGTAATGCACTGGAGTCTAATTTAGTTCAATTGTTTACATAACCTCAAAATGTCGGCTGTGCGAAATATTTCACTGACATTCTATATCTCCGAAACTATTACAGATATCACCCTGAAATTTTGTACGGTGATGAAGGGTACCGATACAAGTTTAACTATGTAACTTTTATAAACCTGTAGAGTACAAAACGAACATGGCGACCAAGCGAATTTGAAATATTTTAATATACTTTTCTCGTGATTTAACTTTCTGAGCGCAGTGAAATGTGGTACAGGAAATGTTTATACACATTGTAATGCTCTGGTATCTAATTTAGTTCAATTGTTTACATAAACTCAAGATGGTGGCTGTGCGAATTTTAAAATTAAGTTTTTGTTTCTAGTATCGTAATCATGCAATCGAAGTGAAAGTGTGAATAATGACCTACGCAATAATTTTCCTTTAATGGTACAGAACGCTATGGCCTATACATTTAACAATCCAAGGTGGCGACCATCCGAAATATTTAGACGATAATGAATATCTACGAATCTATTATAGCAATCAAACTGAATTTTTTAATGTTCTTAGGGGCTATGAACTTAAGTTCTCCTATAGGACTTTAAATAACCTGGTGATCACAAATCCAACATGGCGGCGACGCGAAGTATAAATATTCACTTGGACGTTTCTCGCAATTTAACCATCTGAGTGCAGTGAAACTTGGTACAGTAAATCCTTATACGAATGTTAATCCACTGGCATCTAAGTTATTTCAATTGTTTCCATAACCACAAGGTGGCAGCTGTGCGAAATTTTAAAAACTCCTTGTTACTTCTTGTTTCCTAATGATGCGATTGAAATTTGAATGCTACACGTACACAATAATCTTCGTGTAACAGTACATAATTCTAGGACCTACATATTTAAAATCCAACATGGCGACCATCCGAAATATTTAGTCGGTTCTCAATATCTACGGATCTATTACAGCAATCAAACTGAAATTTTGTATGTTGTTGATAGTGGCAGTTAACATAAGTAGGATATATGAAAATAGGCTGTATAGTTCTTCACGGAACTACTTGTTATACTTGTGGTCACACTGTCTTTATGCAAGGTTTGGAACTGATGTGTAACTATCTAACAGTCTGTTACTTCTTCACGTCAAATTTTATCTCCCGCAGAGATGTTGGTTGATTCCTCAGTTTAGGGCTGCGACAACGCGGTCATGTAACCCCGTGTACTTTGGGTGTGTGTAGAAACTGTCTGATAAACGGTGTTAATTGTGATGGCTGTAATAGTCAGTAATTCCGTTTTTTTTTATCAGGTAAGGACTGCAGACGGTCAATTTCAAGTAGTAGTTCCTAATGTTGGTACCAAATGTACCGTCAACGACACCTAGCTGTGAATTTGGCTACTAGATGCCACCGCAACCAGTAACTTGCAACGAACGTTGGACTTCCCCTCTGAAGGAAAGCATACCGAGGGATTTTCAGCGCTCTTTGAAAATCCGACGACTTCGGCCGGCTTTGAACCCGCGACCTTGGGCATAGAATTTCAGCAGGCTACCAGCGAGTCTACGTCATCGAAGCCGCTTCCCACATAGTCAGATGGAAAACTGAATGTGATCTCGTTGTCATGGCAACCTCTGATAGCTCATCCCTCATCAATTTAGAAGCGTTGTCATGGTAACCTCTGATGGCTCTTGGCATTTTCTTCTAATTCCGAAATCATTTTTCTCATCCCTTGGCGTAATGGTGGGTTGTATCAAAAAATCTTTCAGACAAAAGTTTTAGGTAATTATCAGGGAAATATCATCCGTTTTTTACGGTTTTGATATTGTGCCTATTAAGAGAGATATGATTAATGTTTCCCGAAAAACCCACTTTTTTCCACCCCATTGGTCAATGGTTGGTGCTATCAAAAAACTTATTAAACATACATTTTTGACACTTATCCGACACATAATATGAACTTTGAACGGATTCGATATTTCATATATTAAGAGAGTTATAGTGATATTTCATCTTTTCGAAAAACGCCCCCCATTCTTACCACCTTCGACCGATTTTGTCCATTAACGAACTCGACCGAGATTTTATAGGGATACATATTATGTAAAATATTCAAAGTGATTGGTGCAAAATTACGGCAGTTATCGTGTCCACAAGAAACTGATATATATATAAATTATATATAAACTTTTGAACTGATGGTGGTTTTGGGGTCTGGGGGAAGTGAAACGCGAAGATATGTCGAAATTTTCTGGAAGTCGAAACATGGTACCCATTGCAATAGTTAGCTTTCTAATGAAATCTACTTAAAATAAAGATCATAGAGACCATTCGTTTAAGCCAGTGCACAACATTCTATCAAGTTTGGTTTTCAATCTATCGCCTACTTTCGAAAACAAAAATTTTCAAAATGTTTAAAAATAATATAACGAGTGGTCCACAGCAAAGGGGGCGTCACTCTGAGTCCAACGACACCTCATTTGTCAACATCCAACCATGGGTTCGCGAGCTTTCGCAAATATTACATGGCTGAGGCTTAGTAGTGAGGTGACGCGGGTTCTAGAGTGAAGCAGAACTCTCATCACTCCCCTACTCTGGTTGGATCCCCAAAAAGTACCGCCGTTATTTTATGTGGTAGATACCGACTAAAACCCAAGGTAGCGCTATATTGAGGCGTACTAGGCAAGATGAAGAGTGAGGTAGTTTGCCATTCCTTTCCTCACAGAGTCAGTACAGCAGTAGTAACCCTATGAGTAGAACCCTTCACAGCATCCACAGGCACTGACTGTGCCCTGAATGTCATTACTAAGCACCACCCATACCTCAGTAGCTTCCATATAATCACAGCCATGAGTGAGACTGAGACGTCGGTGAAAAGCCACATTTTACTCTAGACTGTACCAACAGACAAATGCAAGTGTACTGCATTCATCAAGAGATGGCAAATAGGCCAAACCTCCCTATGTAGGCTTCCAATTAGATAACGGGCGATAAAAAGGGAGGTAGCGCGCAGTTCGCTACTCCTGTGGGGGTCGGGGCATGGACTCAAAGAGCCCACTGATGAGCCAGCTTGGTGTTCTTAGGCGAAACTCCACACAGGACACGGCATAAACTTAGAGGAATTGCTGAGATTTAATTCACTGACCGTGAAATCCAATATACCATTCAACATAAACATTCAAGTAAATTAAATGCAAAATTATAGTGGCAAATAATTAGAAACGCAGTTACTAACATTACACTAACAAAGTCGTGTGTTTATGTTTTGTAAATGTAGAAACGTTATCATAACAATTACATTACGTTTTATGTAAATAACAATAGATGAATGTAGCCTATAATGGAATGTAACTTACTTGCTGTTTGTTTTATCAGCAGTGGAGGATTACCTCCATGTCCACATGAGTGAACTTGACTCACAAACATGGCGAACACAAACTTCAACCAATAATTGTCTAAGAGAAATGCGGGCTCTGAAGATTCTGTAAGATAACTTTCTTCTTGATGAGATAATTATTAAGTTTGGATCGTGAGAGGTTGTTGTTGTTACTTTCTTAAGGGTTTTGATATCGTGGTCATTTTAACCCCGTATATTTTTGGGAGTGTATAGATTTTGTCTGATAACCTGTCTTATCGAGGTGTCTGTAGTAGTGCGTGTATTTGTAATTGAGGCTTAGATTGGGAAGGAAGAGGGTGTGGCCTCAAGTTAGGAACCATCCCGGCATTCGCCTGGAGTAGAAGTGGGAAACGACGGACCACTTCTAGATTGGCTAAGGTGGATGGATATCGAACCCACCTCTTTTCAGTTTTGCCTCACGAGACTGAATGTACCGTGTTTCAACCCTTAGACCAGAATTTAATTCTCTTTTACTCCGTGCTCGTTAAATCGTGCACCAAGGCCGCGCGGGTAGTTTTCGCAAGTCTCAGATCACAGGTTTGAATCTCGGTGCTAACAGCGGCTATATTGAGTGGGGTTTCTCCGAGTTTTTGCACTGTCCCTCCAGGCAAATGTATCTTATTTCTCCCCCAGGGTCTCACGACTAGTGGGACATGGGTTGGCGACCACGGGATCCCAGCTGAGTCTGACATTGCTTCCACTTACTTCTGCTGGGTTCCACTTTGTTATCTTTCCTGTCAACTTTCCCTTGGCCAACTCTTATTCTCTTCCAAACCTGACGGTATTACGGTATCCGAGATATATAGTGTCTTTCAATTTCCCACATTAGTTGGCCCTTGTCTCATCTTTCCTGATCCATCGCTTTTCGAGGGGTCAGACCTCTTGCGTTTCTTTTCTCTCCTGCCTTCTGCTCAAGGCCGTCGAGGAGGCAGGGTGTGTATAACTCCACCAGTTTTGGTGCACCCGGGATAATGTACACCCCCTCAGGGGCTCAAGGCTGGTGAGTACGGGATTTGGCGACCCTCCAGAGATTCCTGAACTGGGTTCGTTTTTTTTTTCATACTTCATTGCCTCTGGGACGGACCCTCTCATCTATCTCAGGAAAGAACCTTTGATTGCTCTTCTTCCTTCCAAGTCCCACAGTCCTCATTCTTCGAGTGTTGAGGGCATTTATTTTGCCTGTCTTTTATATCCCTTATTCCTGTTTTGTGCATTTCTTCTACTTGTAATAAGTTAGATGTGAGTAGTTAGTTGTAGTCAGTAGTTTTCCTTTCATTATCAGTTTCTTCATTATCACCATGTCATAAGGGGACGATAACCTAGATGTTAGGCACCTTAAAATAATCATTATCATCATCAGTACCTTAGTAAATGAAAGCTCGAAGCATGAGTGGTCAACTAAAACATTGGGAACAAGTGCCCACCATCTTGATCCCACAAAGAAACCAAACAGTTTTGACTTACCGAGGAACTTGTGGTGCCGCATCAACAGGCTGAGGACTGAACATGGTTACTGCAGTTATTTCAGGTACAAGTGGGGCTGGATCATCTCACCAATGTGTGAGTGTAACCTGGAAGAACAGACGATCGAACATCTGGTCCAACGCTGTCCTCTTTATTCGTACTGTCCCCGTTTACCCGGATAGTAGGCTGTCAGATATCCGCCCCCTCAATCGGATTGCCAATAATCCACCGCGCCGGCTCAGCTACACCAATGAAAATGGCACTGACAGATACTACCGAGATTTGAGCACAGAAGTTAACAAGGAATGATTGTGGAACACACCAAAATAGACGGGGGTTCATACTTACCTCTACTTACCTCTTAAAAATATCTCGGGGATTGGGTTGACAACAGGATCTCTAAAGTATGCTCCCACAATAATCTTGACCATGACATTTAAAAATGAACCAAAACGAAGGCAAGAACTTTGAACTGTACAAAAGCTTTATTTCAAATAAAGGGTATGATTTCAACAAACTCAACAAAATAAATGTGGCTATCAGTAGCCCATGTCAATCTGACTATGTCCTCCTATAGGACTTGCAAAGTTATTATACAACATGTTAACTCCCACGAGCTCAAAATAACGTAACATTCATAGCACACTTGGATTGGAAAAAGGAAGTCAGGACGAGACATATATACAGAACATTTGGTTTCTTTTAATAAACATGACACTTGTATTTATAGGCGCAAGGCCACAAATGCAGACGACCTCGTCCGCTGATAACCAGTTGTCTGGCCAGCTGCCATCTACCCTTCAACCTGACGTACACCTGTCAAATGGGCTCACTTGTCAAGCCACGTTGCGTAAGAATCCAGCACTCTCTCAAAAGTTTTAAATGTCCGCAAGACATCACAAATATTGTTACGCAAATCTTTCAAATGCTTTACTCACATACCACTGGATTATTCTGACAATCCCTAAACTTGTTAAATTATCTTTCAAATGTTTAATAAGCATTGTTTAGAGTATAAAATAAACTCTTAAATGTTTATAACAAAAACTCATAAATGTTTATAACAATTAGAAATTGTTTATAATATTGTCGAAGACAATTACAAAAATTTTAAACACGCCTCTAACATTACTTCCGTTCCACATTATTGTCAAAGATATTTACATCACTTATTTACAATATTAACATTTAAATTATTCAAATTATTAATTTGAGAAATACATTAACCACATGTTCATCCGGTTGGTAATTTCATAATCGTGTCAATATAATCGACCAATGAAGGATAGTTATACATGTTAATGTCACAATCTGGTTTAATAAATGTTTAATAATTATAATTATTTGTGACGGTAATCTTCATTCAAAATCTTATCTCAAATTCTTTCAATACTCTTGTTAATTATAACAGTAAATTCACTTGATTAATTTTCAAAGGACAAATACAATGCACTCTAGCGGAAAATACGTCGCTTATAAAAAAATGCACAAAACTGCTTTTTAATAGGCCCAAAATTCATCATATATTAATATATACGGCATCAAAATCTTCCACAGAATTTACAAAAACCTCCACTAACAAATTCCTTAACATCATTAATTACTGTGGGAACCTCCTTCATTTACTACAAGGGCATTATACATCAGCGACTTTCAACACGTTCGCTGCACTAGCGATTATACATTCATAGGTCCACTTCAAAAATTCTTATAATCATTAATAGTTTCAAAACTGTTGTCATTTAACCTTCGTGGATTTCATTCATGAATCGAAATGAAGTAAAAATTTGCCAATCACAAACAAATTTAATAGTGAATACGCTTATATACGCCTCTCTGGTCTATCAAAATTTAAGATTATCATCTTCAAAGTATTGTGGTATAAAAATACTATCATCAAACAAAGTGCGACTAAACTGCAAAATAGTCGAATAGAATCCAATTAGACTGTGGAATGCAAACATTATTATTCAAATCTCTAATTGAGAAAAAACTCCTAACAAAAGTTCAAGACTTTAATGCATTCAATAATCCATAATTAAAGTTCATCTTTCACAAAATTGTCTATGATGCAATGGTCGTTCATAACTGACGATAAATGTCTGTGTTGCAATCAATTTCAAATAACGACTAGTATTTCCAAGATCGTCGACAACGCAAGAGATTTTAACGCTCTAAAATCATTTAAATGTTCTTCCTTCTTGATGATGACAGAAAATTGGTCAAAGTAATTAAACTGGGGTAGAAATTACTTTAATAAAGTGACACGCTGTCTGAATTTAAATCTGCCATGAAAATCATTAACTTATAGTCAAATCGTGACTACCAAAAATAAGCAAATTACTGAAATATCTAAATGTCAGTCTCAACTGATCCAAAATCATTTAACTATGTCCATGACATAACAATGTCTTAATAAATCGTCGAAAAAGGCATAACTCATCAAGGTGTACTGAGAATAGGAATCTCAAACAAGAATATAGGGCAAAATACATGAGGACAAAAATATGGGAAAATGGTTGCTCAGATATTGCTAGAAAACTCAAATACAATAAACGTTCACGACTACCTTATCTGCCGATTGAAGTTCCAGAGGAAAATTCCCCAAAGAAGACCGCTGATGGATCCATTTCACCAAGTTAAAGCTGAGCTCCATCCTCGAAACAGGAAACAGCACCCTCAGAGAATCGAACTGCTTCCTCCACCGGAAATTGCACTGCTCCTTGAAGACGAAAGACATCCTTCCGGCAAAATTCTTCTTTGTGAGTCGGGACCACCCTGACCTCTCTTGAAAAATCCCTGAAGATCTTGTAGAAAATCGCCATGAAGTTTTTGTAGTAATTTCCATTGAAATATTCATATTCAGTGAGTATGAAATCGTTTTCATTGCTGTTTGATAGTATTCAGCGTTGAGCCACGAAACATGGGTGTAGATGGTTGTTCACCACATGTCCGCTTGTATGGAATAGCAATTAGCGAAGTTCCATGTTGCTATCTTACTCCAACAATGTATGTCCCAATTGCATTAAAGTCCTTTAGCCTTCCATCTTCTCTTCGGTTATAGTGATAGTAGAACAAACTGCCATATTAAACTGCTCCATAGTACTGTAGCGTTGTGTCACAAAAGCAATCAGAAGTCTCCCTGTTATACTAGCAGTGTCAGCCGTAGCGTAGGATCTGACGATACAAAGTGCTTCTCAGATGGCGAGAAAATCACTTTTGTCAGTCATCTAAAAGTGCAAATATCTTCTAAAATAACTCCTTGAAATTGTTCAAATTTACTACACTGCTTAATGTAGCACTGCACAATAGGATTAGCTTATAGGCAACCGCTAACTGTTCATAGCCACTCTTGTAGACGCGTTATAATGTGCGTTTTAACCTCACCTAGTTTTACTCACAGTAAACTTGCACTGCTTGTCTGCTTGAATCACGTTTAATGCGGTGGCTTCACCACGCGTTATAAAGACGACTCTTTCTACTAATATCACTCGACGTCTCCCCAAAACGACTATATAAGCACTCAAGATCTGACGATTTGAGATATGCGATATGAGACGATTGAGACTCCTCTCTTCTGCGCAAGGCCTTTTATAAACTTCATAAGAGGCGTATCCATCCCTTCCATAGCGTGTTACTGCGTCATCGCTCGAAGTTCCAACTTCGTCAATACTTGACGGATTTTCAAAATTCAAAAACTGAAAATAAATTTCACCAAAATTCCAGAACAATGCCTCTACTGCAAATGGATTTTCACAATTCTTCATTCCAAAAGTATTAAAAATACCATAGTTTCAGCAATCTCCGTCTTCCTTCAAACAACCGTTCATTGGTTCAAGCCTCCCCTCCAATAGCATAATTTCTTCCTCAGCACAATTCCACGTTTCCTGCGACTGCGTCGTAAATCTCGGATCTTTCTCGAATAAATGCTGACGTCATTGAGAATCTCAGCTCAAGTAGCCTGCTGGTATAACGTCTGCGTCATCCGTGCTTACGTCATGACCATCCACGTCATAACTATGACAGCCTTAACTTTCTTTATAATTTCCAAAATAGCCACCGTGGTCTCACTATAATTCAATTTACGGGGGCATTCTCCCCTCACCACGTTTTAAAAACAGTTGCAAATTGTTTTTAAACTCAGTGTTACAAGTATCTCAACTCTCTTGAACACGAAATTGAATTATTACTGGCTTACTCTAGGATAGTATCTTTTCAAATTTCCAGCATTGAACTTGCCGTAAATGACATTATTCTCATCATCATAGAGCTCATAACAGTTGTTTCCATAAGCGTTTGTAATTCTAAACGGCCCCATAAATACAATTCCAAATTTGGGATAGATCTTCTTGCTCATATCAGCCATGAGAGGTCTGCGTAGTAATACAAGATTTCCAACTTGTAAGGGTGCACCAAAACGTTTTCCAGCTACTCTTTTCAATCGTTTCTCTGCTGCTTTCTGGAGTTGTTCCTTCGCCTTGTCAATCCTCTGCTGCCTTCCTAGGTCGGGATCTCTAGGAACGTGGTTGAAAAGATTATCCCACGGCCTTTCTGGGTTTCTTCCTAGATGAAGTCGCCTTTGCACTTCTCCTGTGCTCTCCTGCACTGTCGAATTCAGACATTCCTCAATAAGGGGTACAAATCTCACCCAACCAGAATGATCATTTGGACAGAAAATTCGACAGAATTTCGAAAATTCAGCCATATATCTTTCTGAGGAATTCGATTCTGGGTAACGCACGCTTGAAAATAAGTGCTTAATGCCAAGCCATTCCATATCCGCTGCAAATTCCACGGATGTAAACTGCGTTCCATGATCTGACAGTAGGTATTCTGGTTTACCAGCTTTAGGAAATACGGCATTTTCCAGTCTGCTTACAACGTTCCTCGTGTTAGCTTTCTGCATGGGACTCATTGTTACAAATTTTGAGAAAACATCCACGGTCACCAACAGGTACTGGTTACCCTGATATCCCTTCGGACAGGGGCCAAATATGTCCGTCGCCATAAGTTCATTTGGCTTAGAAGGAATCATAGCTTTCGGTTTTCCCTTTAATAAAGCAGAGGCATACTTTGCTCTCTGACATTTGTCACATGATCGAATGACCTTGGCAATGCTGGAACGCATGTTAGTCCAAATAAATCTCTCTTTAAGAGTATCAAGAGTTTTATCTAGACCGGCATGTCCAGTTGCGTGATGAGCTACCCACACTAAATTGATAACAAGTTTAGGTGGCACGACTATTCGGAGTTTTGTATGCGCAAAGTCAGCATACTTGCATACGATGTCTCCACTCAAGACAAAGTGTCGTGAATTTCTCCGTGTAGCTGCATAGTCAACATCAGTATTGTCCATGTAACCCTTGAGGAACCTGTACATTTTCCTTATTGGAGCGTGTCTCTTCTGTGACACACCGATTCGGGCTAACCTCCTAACGGTTTCTTGATCTTCTTGCTCCAATTGTACATGGTGTATCTGCACATTTTTAATAGGGTTACGTGATAACGCATCAGCCAGTAAGTTATCTTTCCCAGGCTGGTGGACAATAGTGGCGTTAAACTGTTGGGTGAACAAAGCCCAACGTGTCAATCTGTCACTCGACATGTCAGTTTGCAGCATAAACTGTAGTGCTTTATGGTCAGTAATAATGATGACTTGATGTCCCAGCAGGATTTTCTTCCACGCTTGCAAAGCTGTCACAAAAGCTAACGCTTCAAGTTCAGTCGTGAAGTAGTTTTCCTCGTGTTTCTTCAACTTCCGACTAGTGAATGCAATGTAGTGCTTGTTGCCTGCCTCGTCTTTCTGGTATAAGACTGCACTAATGCCTATTCTTGATGCATCAGACTCAATATAAAACACCTTCTCAAAGTCTGGGTACTCCAGTTTCACGTTATTTCTGAGCATCTCTTTTGCTTTCTCAAAAGCCTCATCTGCTGCGGACCTTCATTTCCATCTGTTATTCTTTTTTAGTAAGTCATACAGAGGAGCCATAATTTCAGAGTATCTCGGACAGTGGCTGCTAATAAATTGGCATGCGCCTACAAATTCTCTGACTTGTTTCACCTTAGTTGGCTTTGGAAATCTCGTGATCGCCTCTACTTTTTGCATGTTTGGATGATATCCATCTTTATCAATTGTATGCCCCAAATAATGTATCTCCTTCTTCAAGAATTGACATTTTCCAAAATTCACTTTGATATTGGCCTCCCTTAAATTCTCGAACAACTTTCTCAAGTGCACTAAATGTTCTGCGGCGCTGGGTGAAGATACGATTAAATCGTCAATGTAGCAGATTACATTTTCTTTCACTTCATCAGTGAGCTTACTATCAAGTGCTCGAATAAGTGCTGGTCCACTGTTAACCATACCAAAAGGCATTCTGACAAAGACCCATGACGTCTGGTCAAATAGGAATCCAGTGTACTGCATACTCTCTTCTTCTAGTTGAACTTGATAAAATGAAGACGTCAAGTCAAGAACGCTGAAACATGCTCTTCCTTTGAATTTTCGAAGCAGATCTCTAATCTTGGGTGGTCGGTCATTTTCTGGAAGAATCTTCAAGTTGATGGTCCTGGCATCGAGACAAAGACGTATCTGACCATTACTTTTCTTCACTACTGTGATGGGGTTTATATAAGACGACGCCTGTTTTTTTAATAATCCCGTCTACCTCCATTTTTCTGATTAACCCTCGTACTTCTTGATAGTATTTCTCAGGAATGGGGTATATTCTCTTCTGGTAAGGGGTTTCATCTGTCAGCCTTATCTTGTACTTATAATCCTTAATCAATCCAGGCTTTTCATCGAAAATATCTTGGAATTCCTTTATCAGATCCTCAAATTCCCCCTGAATTTCTTCAAATCCTTCAGTTTTTCTACTGGGTATTTCTGCTAAATTTTCCACTTCATTAATTATGGTATTCAAAATTTCTTCCCTAAGGTCTATTTCCAGACTGTTTTTCACGTCCTGTTTTTCTATCTCTTCTGTGATCATGTACCCATCATTAAAGCTAATACTTCTGTTCTTCATGTCAATAATAGCTCCGACCTTCGATATAAAATCGATTCCAAGCACCATATCAAAATTGATCTTGCTCACCACAATGAAGATCTGTTCATAATTCCTTCCATTGATCTCAAAGTTCAATAACACTTGAATCTTGCACTTCACTGCCTTATCTTGGAAAATCCCTCTCACTTTGACGGTAGAAACAGGTAGAACTGTCATGTTCTCTCCTCTTAGCAGACTTTGATAACAATCTTCTGAAATGATGGAAATAATTGCACCAGTATCCATCAGGGCTTTGTATTGTTGGCCATCTATCCGTACAGAAATAATAGGTAAGGCACATGGTCTTTCCTCTCTGACGATTCCCCTCTCTTCTAGTAAATCTTCATCAGTAACTTCATATATCTCATTAATTGTAATTAGGTGTGGTGTGGCAATGTATTTACAAGTTCTCACTGTCGTTGAGAAATCGGCGTTTTTTTTTGTGTTACCGACCTCAAAATTGTGCTGGCTCGTAGAAGGCCCAGGATCGATTACAACATCCTGCTTTTTCTTTTGGTTTTCGGCTTCTTTTTCCCGTAGTTCTTTCAGGTATTGCTGGCTTTCCCTCTCTCTTTCCTGATACTGATCGGGTGTCATAACCTGACCTTGAGAATCCTGATTTCTATTTTGGTTCTGGTTATTTCTATTATAATTTCTGTTATAACCATTATTGTTGTAATATCTGCCTCTTCCATTGTTGTAATTGCCTCGATTATAGTTCCAGCCTCTTCTCTGTTGATACGGACGGTAACCTTGCGATCTGTTATTCCTAAACTGATTATTCCTGTGAGGACCTACATTGTCAGTTTTCTCTTCATCTGGCTTGTCAGTTTGTTGGACTTGGTCCATATATACCGTATTTATTTCTTTGAAGTCATGCCTTTGACCTTTCTGTACCACGTTAGGCATTGGACTTGTGTAGTCTAACCTCCTCAGTAATTCATCCATGCTGGTCAAATCCCTTATGTTTGACGAAATGATTAGTCTCCTCACCTCCACAGGCAGCATACGAGAAATCGCATCAATTAATTGCTCCGTTGACAAAGGGGGTTGCAAAAATCTCAAGCGGGACAATTGACTCGTAAAGAAATCAGCGTACCGCGTTGGAAGAGTACCTGAGTATTTTCTTGAATAAACCTCCGCTCTTAACGAATTCTGCGCTTCGATGGACCAAAATCGTTTGATTAGCGCCTCTGCAAACTCGTCAAAGTTACTGAATGTGTATCTAAATGCGCGAAACCATTCAAGGGGTCCTCCAATCAAAAATCTCTCCACTATCTTCATCTCTCTCTCTCTGGGAATGTGAGCTTCGATGAAATAATCTTTGAGGTTCCTGACATATTCTATAGGCGTCAAACTGTCAGTGTTGCTGAACTTTTGCGGTTTATCTTCAAAATTCCTGATGACCGTTACATTCCTCGGATATGAATCCGGGTAGTTTTTCCCACTATCTCGATAGTTCCACTCAGGTTCCATATTCCTCTCGTCATCTTCCTCCCTGAATCTGGATATACGTTCTTCAGGAGTCACGTCTCTCTCTTCTGGATCTAGGTTATATCTTCTGGCATAATTCCTATTGGTTTCGCAAGCCAAGCCTACTGTATCCTTGTCAGTAATCTCCGTTATGACTTTCTTGATTAACTCTTCTTTGTAGGTCTCCATCAAACTAGCTTCTCCTAGCTTCAAATTTTGCAGTTTACTCGTCGTTTCATTCACATCAGAGACAACTTTATGAATCTGATCCTCTAATGCAGATTTTAATGCTTGCACATCCTGACCTAATTGTGTTCTATCTTCTACTTGTCTCTCGGATAGCGAATCCATCCTGACGCTTAAATCTTTCCTAATCTGTACTACTTCATTGTTAATATCTATTTGAGTACTGGCAAGTTTTCTTTCAATACGTTCTTGAATTTGGGTTACATGTTCCCCACTTGACCTATTCCACTCGTCTTTCCATACTGCTACATTTGCCGTTAACATTTCTGCTATGTCTACTTCGATATCTTCTTTAAGTAATCTATTATGGTCTAATACCTGGGTTCTCATGACCTCTACATCAAACTTTAAACCTGCTAAAGACGCTGTCGTTCTAACTGACTCATCAACTAGCCTAGTCATTAATGCACTCATATTACGTGTACAAAGGGTTTTCGAATTTTCTATTTCTTCCCTGACTTTATTTACATCAGTTTGGACTTTAGCAATATCTACGAAAACTGTGTTGACTTCTACTTGAATTTTATTTATGTCACTTTGCATCTCGTTTACATCCGAATGAATGTTATTAATATCAACCTGAACATTGGACACATCAGTTCTAACATTTTGGATTCCTCTTTGGACTTCCTCAACCTTGTCTTGGACAGTCGCAACATCATTTTTAACAACAACTACCTCAGCCCTAGCACAAGAAATATCACCTCGGACATTAGCAACATCTAAATTCAACATTGTCAGATCTTTTTGTACCTTAGAAACATCAAGTTTAACATCAGAAACATTTTTATGCACATTAGACACATCTGTGCGGATGTCAGTTACAGTATTCTCGATTCCTTGGGTATTAATCTGTAAACGCGACATATTATCCTCTAAGTTAGCAAAACTGGTCTGAATAACTTTCAAACTTTCATCCATGCTAGCTTTCAAATTACTAGCATTCTCCTCCATTCGACTAGTATTCCTAGCTTCCATCTCCGTTATACTTTCATTCAGCATCTGCTTCATACTGCTATTCATGCTTGCTTTCAAATTAGCAGACATCTCCTCTAACATCATCTTCAAACTTTCGTCTGCCATTACAATATTAATTCAAAATATAAACTGCTGTAGGGACATACATCAATAGAGCAAAATAACATCATCTGAGCAACACTTTTCACCATATATAAATTTGATCAATTTTCTGTCTTAAATCTATCTTATAACTACCTTATAATTAACCTTCGAAGACACTTCATGTTGAAACAAACTCAAGCACATGTTCAAATTTCCCTGGCCCATTTTAAAATATCCTAACACAAATAATTTACATTTACAATCCAAATAATTTAATTTTATCTTTAATATGACTAAAAATGTCATAAGCCGGTCAAATAAAATAAGATTCCAGATCATAGGCAATTTTTCTAAGTTTCCAGCCTATTTAACCTCTCTCAAGTTGTATAAGATCTGATCTTTTCTGAGTGTAATTTTCCTAATACAATACAACATTTAATTCCTATATAATCACACTCTCAAATTCTACAATTGGCCAAGACATCTAACAAAGAATCAACCTCTTTATTTGAGTCTAATCGATCCACACGTTTTAGGTTTGCCAATCCTACTGGCGTTCAACCTGTTGATCCACTTATGTTGAATCAGCCCCATACGTTGACTGCGCCAATCCTTCTGTCCCCGTTTACCCGGATAGTAGGCTGTCAGATATCCGCCCCCTCAATCGGATTGCCAATAATCCACCGCGCCGGCTCAGCTACACCAATGAAAATGGCACTGACAGATACTACCGAGATTTGAGCACAGAAGTTAACAAGGAATTATTGTGGAACACACCAAAATAGACGGGGGTTCATACTTACCTCTACTTACCTCTTAAAAATATCTCGGGGATTGGGTTGACAACAGGATCTCTAAAGTATGCTCCCACAATAATCTTGACCATGACATTTAAAAATGAACCAAAACGAAGGCAAGAACTTTGAACTGTACAAAAGCTTTATTTCAAATAAAGGGTATGATTTTAACAAACTCAACAAAATAAATGTGGCTATCAGTAGCCCATGTCAATCTGACTATGTCCTCCTATAGGACTTATAAAGTTATTATACAACATGTTAGCTCCCACGAGCTCAAAATAACGTAACATTCATAGCACACTTGGATTGGAAAAAGGAAGTCAGGACGAGACATATATACAGAACATTTGGTTTCTTTTAATAAACATGACACTTGTATTTATAGGCGCAAGGCCACAAATGCAGACGACCTCGTCCGCTGATAACCAGTTGTCTGGCCAGCTGCCATCTACCCTTCAACCTGACGTACACCTGTCAAATGGGCTCACTTGTCAAGCCACGTTGCGTAAGAATCCAGCACTCTCTCAAAAGTTTTAAATGTCCGCAAGACATCACAAATATTGTTACGCAAATCTTTCAAATGCTTTACTCACATACCACTGGATTATTCTGACAATCCCTAAACTTGTTAAATTATCTTTCAAATGTTTAATAAGCATTGTTTAGAGTATAAAATAAACTCTTAAATGTTTATAACAAAAACTCATAAATGTTTATAACAATTAGAAATTGTTTATAATATTGTCGAAGACAATTACAAAAATTTTAAACACGCCTCTAACATTACTTCCGTTCCACATTATTGTCAAAGATATTTACATCATTTATTTACAATATTAACATTTAAATTATTCAAATTATTAATTTGAGAAATACATTAACCACATGTTCATCCGGTTGGTAATTTCATAATCGTGTCAATATAATCGACCAATGAAGGTTAGTTATACATGTTAATGTCACAATCTGGTTTAATAAATGTTTAATAATTATAATTATTTGTGACGGTAATCTTCATTCAAAATCTTATCTCAAATTCTTTCAATACTCTTGTTAATTATAACAGTAAATTCACTTGATTAATTTTCAAAGGACAAATACAATGCACTCTAGCGGAAAATACGTCGCTTATAAAAAAAATGCACAAAACTGCTTTTTTAATAGGCCCAAAATTCATCATATATTAATATATACGGCATCAAAATCTTCCACAGAATTTACAAAAACCTCCACTAACAAATTCCTTAACATCATTAATTACTGTGGGAACCTCCTTCATTTACTACAAGGGCATTATACATCAGCGACTTTCAACACGTTCGCTGCACTAGTGATTATACATTCATAGGTCCACTTCAAAAATTCTTATAATCATTAATAGTTTCAAAACTGTTGTCATTTAACCTTCGTGGATTTCATTCATGAATCGAAATGAAGTAAAAATTTGCCAATCACAAACAAATTTAATAGTGAATACACTTATATACGCCTCTCTGGTCTATCAAAATTTAAGATTATCATCTTCAAAGTATTGTAGTATAAAAATACTATCATCAAACAAAGTGCGACTAAACTGCAAAATAGTCGAATAGAATCCAATTAGACTGTGGAATGCAAACATTATTATTCAAATCTCTAATTGAGAAAAAACTCCTAACAAAAGTTCAAGACTTTAATGCATTCAATAATCCATAATTAAAGTTCATCTTTCACAAAATTGTCTATGATGCAATGGTCGTTCATAACTGACGATAAATGTCTGTGTTGCAATCAATTTCAAATAACGACTAGTATTTCCAAGATCGTCGACAACGCAAGAGATTTTAACGCTCTAAAATCATTTAAATGTTCTTCCTTCTTGATGATGACAGAAAATTGGTCAAAGTAATTAAACTAGGGTAGAAATTACTTTAATAAAGTGACACGCTGTCTGAATTTAAATCTGCCATGAAAATCATTAACTTATAGTCAAATCGTGACTACCAAAAATAAGCAAATTACTGAAATATCTAAATGTCAGTCTCAACTGATCCAAAATCATTTAACTATGTCCATGACATAACAATGTCTTAATAAATCGTTGAAAAAGGCATAACTCATCAAGGTGTACTGAGAATAGGAATCTCAAACAAGAATATAGGGCAAAATACATGAGGACAAAAATATGGGAAAATGGTTGCTCAGATATTGCTAGAAAACTCAAATACAATAAACGTTCACGACTACCTTATCTGCCGATTGAAGTTCCAGAGGAAAATTCCCCAAAGAAGACCGCTGATGGATCCATTTCACCAAGTTAAAGCTGAGCTCCATCCTCGAAACAGGAAACAGCACCCTCAGAGAATCGAACTGCTTCCTCCACCGGAAATTGCACTGCTCCTTGAAGACGAAAGACATCCTTCCGGCAAAATTCTTCTTTGTGAGTCGGGACCACCCTGACCTCTCTTGAAAAATCCCTGAAGATCTTGTAGAAAATCGCCATGAAGTTTTTGTAGTAATTTCCATTGAAATATTCATATTCAGTGAGTATGAAATCGTTTTCATTGCTGTTTGATAGTATTCAGCGTTGAGCCACGAAACATGGGTGTAGATGGTTGTTCACCACATGTCCGCTTGTATGGAATAGCAATTAGCGAAGTTCCATGTTGCTATCTTACTCCAACAATGTATGTCCCAATTGCATTAAAGTCCTTTAGCCTTCCATCTTCTCTTCGGTTATAGTGATAGTAGAACAAACTGCCATATTAAACTGCTCCATAGTACTGTAGCGTTGTGTCACAAAAGCAATCAGAAGTCTCCCTGTTATACTAGCAGTGTCAGCCGTAGCGTAGGATCTGACGATACAAAGTGCTTCTCAGATGGCGAGAAAATCACTTTTGTCAGTCATCTAAAAGTGCTAATATCTTCTAAAATAACTCCTTGAAATTGTTCAAATTTACTACACTGCTTAATGTAGCACTGCACAATAGGATTAGCTTATAGGCAACCGCTAACTGTTCATAGCCACTCTTGTAGACGCGTTATAATGTGCGTTTTAACTTCACCTAGTTTTACTCACAGTAAACTTGCACTGCTTGTCTGCTTGAATCACGTTTAATGCGGTGGCTTCACCACGCGTTATAAAGACGACTCTTTCTACTAATATCACTCGACGTCTCCCCAAAACGACTATATAAGCACTCAAGATCTGACGATTTGAGATATGCGATATGAGACGATTGAGACTCCTCTCTTCTGCGCAAGGCCTTTTATAAACTTCATAAGGGGCGTATCCATCCCTTCCATAGCGTGTTACTGCGTCATCGCTCGAAGTTCCAACTTCGTCAATACTTGACGGATTTTCAAAATTCAAAAACTGAAAATAAATTTCACCAAAATTCCAGAACAATGCCTCTACTGCAAATGGATTTTCACAATTCTTCATTCCAAAAGTATTAAAAATACCATAGTTTCAGCAATCTCCGCCTTCCTTCAAACAACCGTTCATTGGTTCAAGCCTCCCCTCCAATAGCATAATTTCTTCCTCAGCACAATTCCACGTTTCCTGCGACTGCGTCGTAAATCTCGGATCTTTCTCGAATAAATGCTGACGTCATTGAGAATCTCAGCTCAAGTAGCCTGCTGGTATAACGTCTGCGTCATCCGTGCTTACGTCATGACCATCCACGTCATAACTATGACAGCCTTAACTTTCTTTATAATTTCCAAAATAGCCACCGTGGTCTCACTATAATTCAATTTACGGGGGCAGTACCCTGGCATTCCTGACGATTTGTTCGCTCTCACACCCGATTTAACTGAATGGTTGAGAATGATAGACTTTAAAGTTTGATTATACCTTGTTATGTATAATTGTATACTGTATAAATTACCATACGATTAAATAAATAAGTACCTTACTTCAAGTCCCGGGTCACCTACCTCATCCCTGTCCCTAATACAGTTACACACATTACTAAAGTCATCACTTAAATACAAGTAGGCCTAATTGGAGAAAAATTCAAAGTAGGAGTAAAGATTCAAGAAGAAATAATATTTCAACTCTGAGAATTGCTGATGACGTCGTTATCTTAGCCGACACACCAGAGTATTTGAATGAGCTTTTAAATGGTATGGATTCTGTCTTGAGGAAATAATTCATGATGAAAATTAATAAATGTGTATTGTTATCAACCGACAAAGTCAAGTCACAATTCAAATGAGAGGATGCTTACAAGATCTGGAGTTTGTGCATGATTGTGTATACCTGGGTTCCATAATCAGTAACACGGGAAATTGTAATAAAGAAATAAAACGACGATGCTTTAAGCGAGCGTAGCCACCACTGTCGGTATGAAAATTCATAAATGTAAAACAAAAATATTGGAATGCAGCCAAAATAAATCAGAAACCCCTATGGACGTCGAATTGGCAGGTGAAAAGCTAAATAACGTAGGAGATTTCTGTTACTTAAGAAGCAAAATAAACAGTGATGGATGAAGCAAAAAGGGTATAAACATAGGTTAGCACAGGCAAGGAAAGCATTTCTACAGAAAAGGATTCTGTTGACATCGAATATAGATTTAGGTATTAGGAGGTAATTTTTGAAATCCATTGCCTGGAGATTGATGAAGATCAGATGGGTAGACAGGGTTTCTAATGAAGAGGTATTAAGACGATTGGGAGAGGAGAGATGTTTGTGGTGACTGTTAATGAAGAGAAGAGATAGGTTGGTAGGACACATACTAAGACACCCAGAAATAGAAAAGTTATGGAAGGAAGGGTCGAGGATAAGAACTGTAGGGGTAGACCAAGGTTAGAATATGTTAAACATACTGCCTCGGATGTAGGGTGTGGTAGCTATGTAGAGATGAAACGATTAGCTCAGTACAGGAAAGAATGGAGGGCTGCATTAAACCAGTCAAAATAATGAAGACTCAAACAACAACTAGACAAGTTCAACACACACCGAACTACACAGGGTTGATGGCCAAGATGTCCCAAGCCCCTAATATGAATGAACAAATCAATCTCTCCTATTGATCAGCATATTTTTACTGACATATACCGGTAATATCTCCCTTTTATTTTGCATAAAAAAGGCAGACACACAAATACATTAAAAGTGGTCAGCTATTCCATTTAATTAAATGATCAAACATTAACCACAGTTTAGTTGTCAAACGCATCTCTTTGAACACGTTCCCTTTATAAAACAGAATATTAATACACTCACATGATTTGTCGACAGTTAGTTGTTTGTTGTTGCGTATTTGAGGGGCTGTGACATCGTCGACATATAGCCTCATATATTTTGGTGTGTGCATGATTTGTGTGTTATTGTGATGGCAGCACGAGTGTGTGAATTCGTGAGTTGGGAGTTAGGATTGAGAAGGAGACGGTCGTAGCCTTAAATAAGGAAACCATCCCAACATTTGCCTGGAGTAGAAATGGGTGAAACCACAGAAAGCCACTCTCAGGATGACTAAAATAGTAATCCAGTCATCTTTTTTCAGTTTTGCCTCACGAAATTGAATGTACCCCCTTCCAGCCCTCACACCAGTTTTTTTTGGCAAAGCCGGGAATCGAACCCGGACCTCCGGGGCGACATCCAAAAATGCTAGCCGCTGGATTAACGTTCGGGCTCAAGTACCGGCGGATGGGAGCGGTGACGAACTAGAAAGAACCTCTCAGAAATTAAAGTTACACATGGATAATGTTCTAGTGGATTCTAGACGTGAAGCCAAATTGTGATCTTCTATTCCCAAGATTGCGGGTTCTAACCCGGCCGAAGTCGTCATATTTTTAAGAGCGTTAAAATCCCTCATTATTCCGGCGGGCCCATGTATTAGATTTATGGCATGTAAAAGAACATTCCACTAACTAAATTTGTGCGAAGCAAAATTTGTAGGTTAGGTCTGATTAATGCTCTAAAGTTCCAACGTTCACCATGCACTGGTTGCGATGACATCTAGTAGTTGCCAAGTTCATAGCTAGGTGTCGTGGACAGTAGCATTTGGTAGCGAAAATAGGAACTACTTGAAATTATCATCTGCAGTCCTTACTTGAATTAAAAACAGATAACACACACTAATACAGTCATCACAATTAACACCAGTTATCAGACAGATTCTACACACACCCAAAGTACACGGGGCTACATGACCACGTTGTCGCAGCCACTAAACTAAGGAACCAACCAACCGAATTGTGATCCGGAAAGGCTGGTCAAAGGTCACAGGAAGCTTGGGAAGGTGACGTGCGAGGAGGACGATCACTTTGCTTCACGCGGTTGGGTTCAGTTCGATACTTGAAGAATGAAATTCCGATCAAAGTGAAGCATTGAGTCAGTGCAGTGGAAATAAGCCGTTCGTTTTATTTCAAACTAATGAGACGGAAATCCGTGATCGTGTTGAATAATAAAACTGGACCGAGTATTCTCCTCAGTAGAATGTAAAGAACCTGTTATTCGTGGTCTGAATTGAAAAGTTGGCCGGATCAAAAAACAATTTCCGTAAAGAACAGTTTGTGGTTGGAGGTGAGTGAAGCCAGTAACAGTCTAATGGTCATCGCGTGTACGAGTATAGTGATATACGTCATTCTGATACATAGCAATTGGAATCAAAACTAGCAAACTGTGTTACACTAAGTGACGTGATATTTAGTACAGAGGTGTGCAAATTAATAGTTTTCCAACATTTACTTTGTACCTTTGCGACTTAATACAGTAGAAAAGTTTTGCATGGTGCTGAAATTATTTAAAATGTTAAATTATTAGTCTTAATAACATTTTTTTAAAGCATCTGACTAATTTTTAACACTACGAGAAGAGCCATGTTGATGCAGAATTCCAAACGTTTTGTTTCAATGCACGTTTCTATTTCTTTTATATATATAACAAGCTGTACGCGGCATGCGTTGCAATGCCAATCAAAGAAAGTGTTGGCGTTGAAATTCTGTTTCTTGAAGTGCTTTTGGATACACAACATGTTTTTCAATTTCCGTTAACTGCCCCTAAGCTATCGTAAAATGGATTTTCTAATTTAGAACCATTCGTGGGAGCGTGCACAACAACTTTCAAAAGTTTCATCGCAATCGGATGAATGGCATATGAACGTATACGGGATTTTGTTTGAACGATTCGTGCGCTGTCACTCATTTGTTGATTCTACTCGTACGCTACCTATTGAGAAGTGGATTTTACTCAGTCGAAACCCTACCCTGGCGTGTACACAATAACTCATCAAGGTTTCATCACAATCGAAGAAGGTTATATGAACGCATAGGGGATTTTGTTGAAACGCTTCGCGCGTCGTCACCCATTTGTTGCATATACTCGTGCGCTACCTATTGTGAAATGGATTTACTAAGTCGAAACCCTTCCCTGGCGTGTACACAATAACTCATCAATGTTTCATCGCAATCGGATGAATGGTATATGCACGTATACGGGGTTTTGTTTAAACGATTCGTGCGCTGTCACTCATTTGTTGAATCTACTCGTGCGCTACCTATTGAAAAATGTATTACTAAGTCGAAGCCCTTCCCTGGCGTGTACACAATAACTCATCAAGGTTTCATCACAATCGAAGAAGGTTATATGAACGCAATAGGGGATTTTGTTGAAACGCTTCGCGCGTCGTCACCCATTTGTTGCATCTACTCTTGCGCTACTTATTGTGAAATGGATTTAATAAGTCCCCTTCCCTGGCGGGTACACAATAACTGATCAATGTTTCATCGCAATCGGATGAATAGTATATGAACGCATACCGGATTTTGTTTAAACGATTCGCGCCCCGTCACTCATTTGTTGAATCTACTCGTGCGCTACCTATTGTAAAATGTATTTACTAAGTTAGAAACTGTCACGTAAGTGTCCACAACATCTCACCCAAGTTTCATCGCTATCGGACTAATGGGATATGAAGACATAGGGGACTGTATTGAAACGCTCCGCGTGTCGTCGTTCATTTGTTGAATCTACTCGTGTGCTACCTACTGTGAAATGTATTTACTAAGCCAGAAACCTTCCTTGGAGTGTCCACCATATTTCACCCAAGTATCACCGCTTACGGCAGAATGGTATATGACCTTATACGGGACTTTGGTGAAACGCTTCGCGTGTCGTCGCTCATTTGTTGATTCTACTCTTGCAGTACGTATTGTAATATGGATATACTCGGCCAGAAACCTTCCCTGGAGTGTACACAACATCTCACCCAAGTTTCATCGCAATCGGATGAATGGTATCTGAACGTATACGGGATGTTAACGAAACGCTTCGCGCGTAGTCACTCATTTGTTGAATCTAAACGTGCGCTTCGTATTGTAAAATGGATTTACATAGCCAGAAACCTTTCCTGGAGTGTACACAACAATTCACCAAACATTTATCACTATCAGACGAATGGTATATGACCTTATTCGGGACTTTGTTGAAACGCTTCGCGTGTCATCGCTCATTTGTTGAATCTACTGGTGCGCTACCTATTGTAAAATGGATGTACTAAGCCATAAACCTTCCCTGGAGTGTACACAACATCTCACCCAAGTTTCATCGATAACGGATGAATGGTATATGAAATTATATGGGACTTTGTTGAAACGCTTCGCGCGTCGTCGCTAATTTGCTGATTCTACTCGTGCTCTACCTATTTTTAAAGGGATTTACTAAGCCAGAAACCTTCCCTGGAGTGCACACAAAATCTTAGCCTAGTTTCATCACTATCGAACGAATGGTATGTGAACGCATACGTGACTTTGTTGAAACGCTTCGCGCGTCGTAGCTCATTTGTTGAATCTACTCGTGCGCTGCCTATTGTAAAGTGGATTTACTAAGCCAGAAAATTTCCCTGAAGAGTACACAACATTTTACGCAAGTTTCATAGCTAACGGACGAATGGTATATGAATGCATACGGGACTTTGTTGAAACGCTTTGCGTGTCGTCGCTCATTTGTTGAATCTACTCGTGCGCTATCTACTGTGAAATGTATTCACTAATTTTGAAACCTTCTCGTAAGTGTACAAAACATCTCACCCAAGTTTCATCGCTATCGGACGAATGGTATATGAACACATTGTAACGTGTTTTTCGAGGGCATTTTACGCCACTGGCATAAGTCAGTAGGAAGCCATTCTATATTTATTTACGCGGCAAATTGTTCAGCCAAGAGAAGTATTCATGTAACTAATTATTATTATTATTATTAACTTATTATTATTATTATTAAGGTATTTCTCTGGAGCATTTTTTTTATAAAATTATAAGTAATCAGATAGGTTTTCTATGTTATAGAAAACACTATCAAGCAAATTATTACGAACAACATTATCGTAAGAAAATTATATGATTACGGAATTTTACGGAGTTTTGTCCGTTAGGGTATTTTGAGAGAGATGAGCCACGGGGAATTCGGCTACAGGCTTAATCTTGTCGAATAGCATGACGCAAGCTGGGTTGCTGCTTCAAGAAAAGGCGAAATGGCCTGGATCGGTAATCGAGATCATCGCCGCGCCGAGTGTAATGACCCGGAGGAGGGGAAGATCGCGTGGTGGGTCAGCCAATCAGAGGAGACCGGGCGACTGGAAGACGGCTCCGTAGAGGGGATGCGACGAGTGCATATATGGTTTGCACGCCGTGGAGGCAAGGCGACTATCTTTGTAAAACTTAACCAGTGTGGTAGTACGTGTGGTTGGTTCCGATATTCGGACCATAAGTTATCATATCTACAAGTATCTCATCAACTAACGAAGAAGATGACGACGACCAGGAGGCTGTGGGAAGCTCTCTACAACATCCAGTACGAGGGAAATGCTACGGAAATTTCCAGCGGTAAGCGCGAATGACTCAGAACTACGCAATCTCTCGTCTCTTTGTTTAATATTCAGTATTTCAGTAACTTCATAGCTTGGGAATAAGAGTAAAATCAGTAATTCATCCGACTCCGTTTTCACGTAATTTTCTAGCGGTAATATTCAAATCGCAACGCTCCAATTTAAATTCGAACTTATTATTATTATTATTAATTTTGCAATACTTGTTTTATATAATAAATTCATTTCTTTTAACCATGCAATCTTTGCTTTCAGTAGGTAGCATTAGATATAGACCAATTCCTTCTCCTGATACAATTGTTTGTTGGGTTAATGATCAAATCATACCACGATCTGAGTGAAAAGATTCTTGAAGGTGTTCTACCAGAGCTAGGTGTTGTTAAATATAAATTTAAATTTCAACATAGCGTTGAGGTCTTGGCGCCCATTAAAACAACATACCTTAGTCAGAGTAAATATTTCAAAGTGCAAGGCAGAGCTAGTAAGAAACCGTTTCACTTGTACGCTCAACGTGGAGCAAATAGAACCCGTTTCACTTGACGCTCAACGTGGAGCAAAGTAAATCCGTTACACTTGTCGCTGCCAACTTGGGGCTGAAAACCTAATAACATTTGTGGAAGGAGAAGGGTATATATTTCTGTGCCTGTATTTTGTTTTTTTTTCATTTGTCGGTGTGTATCAGCATGGGCAGTGTTGAGGAAGAGATGAAGTTGCGTAGTGGTCACCAGTTGGATAGTGAAGATACGAGCAGTATGGCTAGTCTTGGAAATGAAAGCAGTACAGGGATGTCGGAGGTAAATCCCGATACTGAGGGGGGTAATCAAAACTGTCAAGCAGGGTTAGAGAGTTTGCTTCTTCAGTTTATGCAACAAAATAAAATTAGCACAGATGCTTTAAACGCTAAACTTGAACGAAACAACGCTAAACTCGAACAAAATAACGCTAAATTAGAACAAGATAGTAGGGAAAATAAAGAGAGTAATAGGGAGCTGAGTGATAGTTTAAATGCTAAATTAGAACAAAACAGTAGGGAAAATAAAGAGAGTACAGAGGCCCTAAACGCTAAATTGGAACAGAGCAGTAAGGAAGTGAGCAATAAATTAAATGAGAAATTTGAAGAGAACAATCTAAAATTAGATAAGAAATTTGAGCAGATTAGAGGAGAAATCAGAGGGGGTGATGGAAGAAAAGCTAAAGAGTTTATTGCAGATGTAGACAGAAAGTTAGGAAAAGTACAGGAGGAGTTAGAAATTAGAATCAGTACACAGGCTGAAAATTTAAAAGAACTAGTGCAACTGGAAACACAGCAGGTCAAAAAGCAATTGGGGGGAGAAATTGACAAAATTCAGGTAGCAACTAAAGAGGTTAAAGAACAGCTGGGGGGAAGAATTGATAAAGTACATGCAGAAATAATCACTGAAGTTAATGATTTAAGGGAGAGGAATAAGGAAAGCATTAATGAGATTAATGAGAAACAAGCTAAGTTAAGTGGTAAAGTTGAAGCATCGGAAGGGAGCATTAGGTTAACTGTAACTAATATTGAAAGAAAAGCTGAGGAGAAAATTGCTGAATTAGAACAGAAGTTGAAAGCTAGAATTAGGCAGGAAAATAGTCAGAGTAGGCCAGTTTATGTGAATAGCACACACAGGGAAATAGAACTAGGCAAATTCAGTAATCGGCAGGGTTGTCCAATGGAGTTCATGAATGCAATAGAAAATAAATTCGGGGAGAGGTTGGAAGATTGTAGTATTGAGTGGTGTCAGGTAGTTGAGATTTTAGAGCAAGCGTTTGTAGGGGAGACAAGAAACTGGTTTGATGTCTACTGAACCCGAGGAGGTTATGCTGACTGGAATCGAACGCGGTTCTCAGAGACTGTGATCTCAGTATAAAGGTTCCACCAGGGAACGAACCCGAAGTCTGTGGAGGGAGTTTTATGGTAAAAACCCCTAGAGAGAAGTGTATATTAAATCACTGGTGTGATTTCAGTTGCAGTGACATTATTTATTAAAATAATGAAGGGAAATTGAGCAGAATACAGTATTATTAGACTACTTGGTGTAGGCTATATGGGGCTTGGAGCACTGCAAGTGCAGAGTGAACATTTTACAAATTAGCCCAGAATTGTGGGAGGTGTTCAGTGGAGCCAAGTCAATCATTATGACCTCATTCTGTCGCCTGGAAGAGGGTGAGGGCCTGAATAATGACCCAGTTCTTCCCCGACGGAGAATGGATTTGAGAATGGTGGGGAGAGATCACGAGGAAAATCATTGATTACTCGTGATTGGAGTAACGAAATGACATGAGACTTGCCCACAGGTGAATCTTTAGACTGGAGGCTAATTTTAGAGCCTTTAATCTGCGAAATTGACGCATATTTAAGGAAGTGCGGAAGGACCGTAGGACTATCATTGTTCGTGGCGGGATTTGAGGAGGTCGCCAGGGAATCCCGGGAGATAGCGTCCCCACGCTATAGAGAAAGGAATTAATATTAATTAATTGGCCGAGCGATTCTTCAGCACGCAGTCAGTTCTGGGATCAGAGAAGAAAAAGGAACCCAATGAACATGGTTTCGAGACCAGAATCATGCTCGGAGAGGAGCCGAGATCCCGCGGGAAGATTGCGCTCTATTTTTTGTGTGAAACTCATATAAGGGAGTCGACCCTTAGCAGAGCAGTTAGTTGCACTTCAGTCTTACTTCAGTCTTAAGTCAGTCTTACACTAGTTGCAGACGGTTGGAGCCAGTCTCACCCCAGTTTGTCACAGTTTGTCAAGAGGGGCGCAGACAGTCGTCATGGCGGAACATATGTTGGTCCGGTGCATGAAAGGACGCCAGCACAAAGAGTTCTACATTTGAGTGAAGCATTTCATAAGCTTTTATTAATAATAATCGCGCTGCAGGTATACTCAGCAGTACGAACAATGGCGTGTTCACGTAGGAAACATCGTGTAAGATGAGTGGCAGAACTATTGTAAATAATAATAATAATTTGTGTAAAGTTATGGACAGTGTTAAGCGCAATGTATCAAATATCGACTGATCATTCATGTCTAATTACGCTGGAATGCGCTGGGAGAAACTTTACGAAGCATTTGGTAATGTTTTAAGAATACCAAATAATAACGCTCAGGACGGAAGTTAGCATATTTATGCGACGCAGGAAGCCTACCGTAGGAGTATGGATAAAAACTGTTGGTGAATTCCGAGGGCAGGTAAACCAGACTTTCAATCAGGAGTTGGTAGGAGCACGGGAGATGCCGTCGACACCTGCAATTTTGATATCTTTGCTAGGGAATTTCAAGCAATGAAAAGTGTACACAGTGACGTGTGTTATGTATAAAGCATATGTAAAATATCTTTTAAAGTAGTGGTTTTATAAGTGTTATAAAGTGTCACATGTTTGGGAGCAATAGCTTCCCTATAGAAATGCAAAGTGCCGCGTGGTTAACGGAAGTTGTGTGTCATAAAATGTGTGTATTCAAGATGAAAAGGTCGCGTTAAACCTGCATATGGCAGGCGACTTGGAAGGATATGATTGGTTGGAGCCACCATGAGAAGCCTTGAGATATGTGAGTACCCCACAAATTATGGTTAATTAGAGAATATAGGCCAATGCATGTTATGTGATTTCAGTAAAGATGCCAGTAAGAATCAGATTAGGAGGTAGACCCTCCAGGTTTAGTCATTATTGTATTGATTTTCATACAGTTGAGATGTTAATGTGCATCAATAAGTGGATTAATCATTACCACTATTAATTAAGATGGCAATCAGTTATGTAAATGTTACGAGCACAGTCGTTCGAGTTTTGAGATGATTGGTTGTGTCGGATTTTGGTAAATTATGTCAGAAATATAATAATAATAATAAGGAATGATTTTGGTAAATTATGTCAGTGAGAATAATATAATAACAATTATGAATATCAAAGGTATTAATGAACGCATCAGGAAATTATTGTAAACAGGAAATAATTACGCTAAATGCAAGACTTATCGATCCAAGCAGTAAGATTATACAGTAAGATTACCTTACGGAATTAAAGAAAGAGTTTGATATCAGAATATATTGTGTTAATGGGAATATAATTATGCCAGGAATGGAAGAGCTTTTAGTGAATTGAATTTGCAGCTTATGTGAGAAGCTTATAGAGTAATTGATAGATTTCTCTTAATATTATAGGACGAAGTCGTAACATTAGGTAAGGAGCCAGGTAGTCTATTCTACGTATGAAATCTCCTATGCCGGGGGCATAGCGGAGATATACTTTGTGCCAGAGTGTTTAGTGTTGGACCCTGCCTCTGATGAAGGATGTGAATGTTCCGGGTTGGAATCCCATGGTTAGGTGCGAGGAAAACGAGGACACCTTGTCACTCTAATGATTCCCCGAGAACTTATTGTGAGTGATTCAGCTTGTTGAAGCGAACCTCATGTCGGCAGCAGTGGACTGACCGCATATTATTTAAGACACCGGTTACCTATTTGACCAATGTTTTACGAACCTCGTACCTTCATGTTGAATGGACCTGTTTGGTGCCAGTAATTATTTTTATCCTCGGGGTAGGAATAAATATAAAGCTCATTCACTACCTGTGTGCATAATATTCAGTTAAAATCCATTGAGATATGTGTGTCATTGGGAGCACAGTTTGTCTTGTAAAATCTTACAATGCTTTGGAAGTAAGCCTTCAAACATAAAAGCGGGGGTCGAGTTAGGGTGGAAACCCATCCCACTTGTATTGTATACAGACCGCTCGGGGAGAGGGTCTGGGGACGGCCAGACGGACCGTAAAAGTAAGGTTGAAAGGAACAGATTTTAGACCCTGTTAATGACATGAATGAAATGTTGTTATGTTGAGTAATGAAGCAATGTGGTTTAAGAACACATTGATAATTATATATTATCCTGATGGTTCATGATTTTAGCTATCTAACGAATGGTTAGACGTTGCATTTATACTGTCACTGACAACTTTTTCAGAAGTTGGTTACCAGATTCCACAGGCTACGCGCCCAAGGTAGTTGATTATACCATCCGACACAACAATAACATAACGTTTTTTTATGAAATCACAAAACGGCATGCAGTGGAACTATATAAATAGTGGAGTAGGGATAGCTTACATAAATATGGAGTTGCACGTAGTTTGCTGTGCAACACCAGAATAGGCTAATGCATGTGAAGCATTTGGTGGGAAAAGAAAGATCAAAACACACACGGTACACATAATTGTCAAATTAAGAAGGTTTTTATGAATCAGTAATGTTGTGATATTAAAGAAGTCACATTGTATGACAGTAGTGTCAATGTACAGTTTGTTTCTGAAGTTGTACGTGCATCAGCGCACTAGAATATCTTTGTGATGTTCACATAAGGGTAAAGGTTTGTGGTATGATATGATTTATTATGATTATATTATGTTCATATTGGTGGATTGTGGAAAGTAATTTTTGTTTGCTTTTGTTTTATGGTTATGGGGATTGTTTTATTTTGTTTAAAGCCATGATTTTATTTACTGAATTAAAGTTTTAGAATAGAGTTGTGCCTTATCATTGTAGAGTTGATACCTCTTAGTCTCAAATCCAAAGTATGCAACTGCTCAGTGGGAGGACGGTACACCCTCGAGTCCTGAAGCTAGCTGGAGGCAGAAGCATATTTTCCATCGAGATTATACGCATGGGTACATGGGAAATGATGTCCTGTACAGTGATTTGAGCTATAGGTACAACTAAAGTCGGTCTATATCTAATGCACACAATTCTATTAATGTAACAATTAACATGAAATAAGGGAGGACCGCACCTAATATAGCTAAGCTCTGATACGCACAATATAAATTTTGATAATACAATACGTCTAGTATGCATATATTTATCATGGCCCAAGCAACGTGGAGCGGTATTAATTCATTATGGAACCGCCTGCGTCAGTGCAATATGAGCGATCTTGGCATTGCACAAACCGGGCAAACGATGAATCCTTCTTATTAATTATCATGTCGCCCGTCTGTGGGATAAGCATTGCATACTTTACATCATTACATTATACATTTATCATGGCGAGACCCAAGTGGGGCATTCGACAGTACAACCGAGACCTTGGAGGGTTGCTGCGATGTCTTAACGTGGACCACCTCCCATGACTCTATTCATTATCATGGCGCCCAGATTGCGTGGAGCTTATGGGATTTAGGGAAAACCCATATATTCTTTATGGTATTTCATGGGGAAAACCATAGTAATTGTTTTTTTTTGCCTCAAACTGCGTTTGAGTGATTTTTAAGTTCAGTAGGCTTTTGATGTAACGCAGAATATCTCTATTGAGAAGAGGATTACCCAAGGGTATGAGCGCTACATACCAGATCCACAATTTATCATAATATTATCAGGTTTTGTACGACGTTACAATATGTGTACAGTGTTTGATGTTTCTTTTCAAAACATATCCACACATTTTTTCCAGGAAGCCTGCCTGCATATTTAAGTGTTATTGTGAAAATGTCAGGCACGGAGGAGATTTTGCAGGTTATTGCAGGGTTGAAACAGCATTTTGATGCTGTTAACGAGCAAAATAATTTGGAAGCTAAGGCTTTCCAGGAGTGTATAAACACTCGTTTAGATGCCAATCAGGAGGCAATTAATCACAACCAGGTTGAATTGAGCAATCGTTTAGATGCTAATCATCTGGCAATCAATAAGAACCAGACTGAATTGAGCAATCGTTTAGATGCTAATCAGGTTGACATAAACACTCGTTTAGATGCTAATCAGCTGGCAATAAATGCAAATAAGGTTGAAATAAACAATAAGTTAGGTCAAATGCAAGAGGTTATTAAGACCGAAGTAACAGAAACTGTTGTAAGCATTGTATCGGAAATGCAGGTTAAAACAGATAAACGTTTTGAGGCTATAGAAGCCAAACTTGAAAGTAACTTACAAGCGTGTAAGCATGCTCAGGATGAAACCAACAGTAGGTTAGACGCGTTATCTAACGACATTAAGGATATTCAAATCCAAAATGAGGCGAATCTCGAACGCCAAGCGAAACAATTTTCAGAGTTTACGAGAACGGTAGACCAGAGATTAGAGGAGAACGACTCTAAATGGGACCAGAAATTGAAAAGCTATGCTAGAGCAATTAACGGTGATCTCAAGAAACAGGACCAGAATATATTAGGTCAATGTCAAGAAATAGGTGAAATCAAGGCTGTCGTTAACGAGAGTAAAGAGCTGATAGGAAACATGAAGGGCCAGATAAGCAAAGTTCATCAAGAACTGGACCAAGTTCAGAATGACATTGTTGTAGTCAACAAAAGGCAAGAGGAGAATAGAGGTGCAATTATTAAGGTCCAGAAGGAAATGTCAAAGGTCAATGAACACATTCGAGAAGAAATCAAAGGATTGAGGGAAGAACTCGAAGTGAGAGAAGGCCAGAAGACAGAGGCAAGCGACAAGACCCTTGCTCAAATTAAGGAAGATGTAGAGGATGAAATCTCCCATATCAAGCAAAGTCTGAAAGAAGACAAGAAGAAAATATTTCAAGTAGCCGAGGAAAATCGAGATAGGCTTACAAGAATAGAGAAAGAAGTCATTACTCGTCTGGAAAGAGCAGAGATGCGCCACAATCAAATGGAGACTAGGATAATAGCACAGGAGGAAACACTTCTGAAAGATCCTAAGTCAAGTGAAGGCAGCATGGAAGATATGAGGAAAACAAGGTGGGCAGACTTAGAAACCCAACCTATAATAAGGAGTGCTACAGGCCCAGGCGAAAGTCCTTATATGACGCCAGGTATACCAGTTGCGGCATCGACGCCACATGAAAATGCTATGCACACCCAGGTGATAAACGTCATCAGGGCAAGCGAAGAAAAACCAAGGAAATTCTCAGGTAGCCACTGTAATATGACACCAAAATATTGGTTGAAGGAAGTGACTGAATATCTGAATGATGCACGAATACCACAGGAGCGCAGGCTACGAGCTATAGAGAAATTAACAGAGGGGGAGTGTGCATTATGGTTTCGCAGCTTCCGCTACACTTTCGATACTGTTGAGGAGTTTCGGGAGGCATTTTTGAAGAGATACTGGGACGCAGCGACCCAACAGAATTTACGGTTGGATTTATATGCAAAGAAATACAGTACCAACAACCCAACGAAGTACGCAGAATTCTTCATATCGCAGATGTGTCGCTTCAAAGAACTGGATCAAAAACCGAGCGAGCTGGAATTATGTATTGCTATCGCCAAGCAGCTTCCATACGAGATCCAAAGACTACTAATCTCGGCTAATGCGAAAACTGCTATAGAAATGGAGACAGTTCTTAGACAACTGGACCTCACAACAGCAAATACGATGCGTCAGAGTCGAACCGTGGAACAGGTACACGTGACCAACACGCAGACTGACCAACAGCAAGCTCCAAGGAACAACAAAGCTACGAGCACTGAAACATTAGATTCCTATGGACGGCAATGGGAACAGGAACCCAGAAGATGGCAGTCAAAGTACAAAGGGAATGCTAATAGAGGAGGAAGAGGTCGAAACTCGTGGAATAAGCAGAATACCAGGGGTAAACCGTACCAAAACAATGGAGGTAACAATGGCCAAGAAGGCAGCAATAGAAATTGGAGACCCCAAGAAAGAAGAAGTAACTTCGATGACGAGGTAGAAGAACGATATCACGCTTCTTTGCGATACCTCGAGAAGAGGGGAGATGAGCCCCAGAAACAACAAGTCCGCTGGCAAGAAGTTATGCAGAACAGGACATCGCCAGACAGATATGGAGATGGAGCTAAGAGTTTGGAGCTACAACGCAGCGAACAGGAGAGAAGAAACTCCAAGGGGACGGGCGCTGAAGAAAAAAAAAACGCCAAAATTAGAAGAGTTCGAGACTGAGGGATGGAAGTCTGTTAACATCATCAATTGGATAGCCAAACCGGAAGAGCTAATCGAGGATACAGGAGGATCACAGGTCATGGTCAAGCGAGAATTGCCTATTATAATAGTAAGAGTGGCAGGATTAAAAGTAAGAAGTCTGTTAGATACGGGGTCAACAGTGAGCCTCATGACACAAGCTTTATATGATGAAAGAGAATATTTTGAAAATACCGATTTCTAGTGTCAAAATAAAAGGGGTAATTCCAGACAGAACGATGATATGTAAATATCAGGTATTCCTAGATTTACAGATAGGAGGCTCTATTTTCTCACGGAGTTTTCTGTTAGTAAACAAACTACCTTTTAACCTACTTATTGGGTCAGAATTTATAAGGGAATACAGAGTGATAATCGACCTAGCACAGGACAGGGTTATGTTCCATGTGAATGAAGAAGCTGAAGGCTTGGAGGTCGCACTCAATGAGATTGAACCAGGGTCAAGTGAACAAGTATGGCATACATACAGAGAGGTGGCTGAGGAAGAAGTGTTAGTTATTGAGCAGTTAGAAGAAGAGCTGAAAACACTAGCCACAGACCTGGAGAAAGATTTGGAACCCAAACTGGAAGAATACATTTCGGAAAAACTAGAAGAAGCGAAAATTGGGCTAAAAGAGAAGGAAAATTTAAAGCAGTTATTACTGGAACAGAAGGAAGTCTTTGATTCGAGACCTGGTCGTATAAAGAACTTCACTTATGCTTTTCAAGTCAGTGATTGGACACCATTTAGGCAGAAACCCTATCCTATAGCAGAAAAGCATTATGCTAAAGTGAAAGAGGCAATTCAGGAGATGTTGGAGGCCGGTGTTATTGAGAAGACACCTACGCCTTATGTAAGTCCATTGGTAATTGTACCGAAGACAGACGGAACTGTCAGAGTCTGCCTGGACCTGAGACATTTAAATTTGAAGGTTATTCCAGAATTTGACCAAGTGCCACCTATTAAAGAGATCCTCAGGAAGTTCAAAGGGAAAACCATATTCACAAATCTGGACATCACATCCAGTTTCCATCATCTTGAATTAGAGAAGAAAACTAGTCTGTTGACAGGATTTATGTTTGATCAACATACATACACATTTTTAAGGCTACATTTGGGTTGAAAACAGCTGGTTCAGCACTGATAAGAGCGTTAGATCGCAATCTATCAGATGAAGTGAAAGAGAGTACCATCAGATATGTAGACGACATTCTACTCACATCAGAATCTCTGGAGGAGCACATGAGAGACCTGAAGAAGTTGCTAGATGACCTTCGAGAAGCTAACTTTAAGGTTAATATCAAGAAATCGCACTTCTGTCAGAGGGAAGTCAAATTCCTAGGGCATGTTATTGATGCAAATGGAGTGAAGCCTAATCCAGATAAATTGGAGGTAATTCGAAATTTCCCTCGACCCACGAAAGTAAAACACGTCCGACAGTATTTGGGAGTAATTGGATTCTTTTCGAACCACTGCCCAAACTATACTGCGACAGTAGCACCCCTGCAGGACCTATTGAAGAAAGGCGGCAGATGGAATTGGACGGAGCAATGTCAAGAAGCATTCGTGAGGTCAAAACAAATGCTTTTGGAATATGTGAAGCTGGGATACCCGGATTATACCCAGAAGTTCATCATACAGACGGATGCATCACTTATTGGGATCGGAGCGATGCTATTCCAGGAAAATGTTGACCAGCCTGAAAAGAAAGTTTTTATTGCCTTTATAAGTAGGAGGCTGAAAGCCCATGAGAAAAATTACACGATCACAGAGATAGAGTTGCTCGCAATTTTGTACGCGTTGCAATCATGGCATAAACTCGTGTATGGCTTTCATATAGTCCTCAGAACAGACCATAAAGCTTTAAAATTTTTGTTAAAAACAGACTTGTCTAGCCAGAGATTGACAAGATGGTCCCTGTATATTCAGCAATTTAATGTGGAAATAGAATACTGTCCAGGGAAAGAGAATGTAATACCGGACATATTAAGCCGTTACCCTAGAGAAGAGGAAGCGCTAGCTGTCCAGATTGAGAATCGAGATCAGAAGACGTTGGATGACTTAAGGAATCTTACCAACCTACAACGCGAAGACCCGTGGTTAAAGATGATGATCGATTACTTCGAGGGACGCTTAGCAAGGGGAACTGCAATATACGAAGAGGCAGACGCATTGGCGACAGATTATGTATGGTATAATCAGATATTACACAAGTGGGATGATGTAGATCATACACGTCAAAGGATTGTGATTCCTGCATCTTTGCAGAGGAGATTGGTGTGGCTAGCACACAGAGCATTTGGACATCCAGGGATAGACAAAATTTGTGCTCTGTTGAAGGAAGCATTTCCTTGGCCTAAGTTGAGAGAAACGGTGAGAAATGCTATTAGGACATGTGATCTATGCCAAAGGGTAAAGCCAAATCCCTTTTTAATGAGGCAACGACCTATCCCGTTGTTACCGGAGAAACCAAGGCAGTTATTGAGCATAGACAACTTTGGACCATTGCCTAGAGCACGTAGAGGCAATAGACACATTTTTGTAGCCATGGATGTATTTTCGAAAATGGCGGTATTATGCCCCATACAAAAGACAAGTTCAAAGCAGGTCTTGAAACGCCTGAAAGAGAGAGTTATTCCGATTCTTGGGAAGCCGGATAACATTCTCTCGGACCACGGAAGTTGCTTTACGAGTGCAGAATTTCGTCGAGAACTGGAAACTCTAGGAATTAGGCAGATTTTATCTACCATTCGCCATCCTGAGGCAAGTCCAGTTGAAAGAGTAATGAGAGAGATCCAGAAATACATGAAGATCTACTGTTCTGAAGCGAATTGGCGTTGGATTGAATTCCTAGAAGTAATTGAATACTGTATAAATAATACGGTACATGAGGCGACAGGTCAGGTTCCCGTGACTCTACATTTGGATCAGAGACCGGAGAGACCGTGGAATGGTGTTATTCCATTACCAGTAGACGCACAGCCAGGTCGAGAATTGAGGATCCAACGAACCTTCGAATATCTCAAAGCACAGGCGGAGAGACGTCAGAGAAGAAATCGTGCGAAGAGGTATCATAGACCGCTTCTCGTCGGAGAGAAAGTTTTAATTAGGAAACCAGCCAGTTCAGATCCAGAGGCACGGACGTATAAGAAGTTCATTTTTTCTTACCACGGCCCGTTCGAGGTGATAAGAGACCTACAGAACAATGCATACAGGTTAAAGCATTTAGAAACTGGAAACGAGGTCGTTATGAATGTAGCCAATTTAAAGGTTTATTATCCGCCAGAAGAATTCGACGAACAAGAAGAAGTATTAACAGCGCACACCCAACTCAACGTGGAGAGCGAAGTCAGCCAGGCAGTCAGAACTGAAAGTTCGAGCGGCAAGACGGAACGAGAAGCAGACAGTTTGCCCAGTGGAAGGGACGAACATCAAAGATGCCACTGTCTGCGAGAATTCTATGAAGAAATGGTTGCAGCAGCGAGAGAGGTTGAGGCCATAAATACGACCCTCCGCCTGGAGAATGAACAGCTTAGGAAGAGCGCAGAGTGGAATGGGGAGCTGTACTAACCTACTCGCAGCCAGACGAGGTGAAGGACCCCAGATGTAAACACAGACAGTGATAGACAGTCAGCTGGTTACTTATAGAGAGCCACTTGCAGTTGACTTCTATAAGTTTCGCAAGGGGAATATGAACCCGAGGAGGTTATGCTGACTGGAATCGAACGCGGTTCTCAGAGACTGTGATCTCAGTATAAAGGTTCCACCAGGGAACGAACCCGAAGTCTGTGGAGGGAGTTTCATGGTAAAAACCCCTAGAGAGAAGTGTATATTAAATCACTGGTGTGATTTCAGTTGCAGTGACATTATTTATTAAAATAATGAAGGGAAATTGAGCAGAATACAGTATTATTAGACTACTTGGTGTAGGCTATATGGGGCTTGGAGCACTGCAAGTGCAGAGTGGACATTTTACAAATTAGCCCAGAATTGTGGGAGGTGTTCAGTGGAGCCAAGTCAATCATTATGACCTCATTCTGTCGTCTGGAAGAGGGTGAGGGCCTGAATAATGACCCAGTTCTTCCCCGACGGAGAATGGATTTGAGAATGGTGGGGAGAGATCACGAGGAAAATCATTGATTACTCGTGATTGGAGTAACGAAATGACATGAGACTTGCCCACAGGTGAATCTTTAGACTGGAGGCTAATTTTAGAGCCTTTAATCTGCGAAATTGACGCATATTTAAGGGAGTGCGGAAGGACCGTAGGACTATCATTGTTCGCGGCGGGATTTGAGGAGGTCGCCAGGGAATCCCGGGAGATAGCGTCCCCACGCTATAGAGAAAGGAATTCATATTAATTAATTGGCCGAGCGATTCTTCAGCACGCAGTCAGTTCTGGGATCAGAGAAGAAAAAGGAACCCAACGAACATGGTTTCGAGACCAGAATCATGCTGGGAGAGGAGCCGAGATCCCGCGGGAAGATTGCGCTCTATTTTTTGTGTGAAACTCATATAAGGGAGTCGACTCTTAGCAGAGCAGTTAGTTGCACTTCAGTCTTACTTCAGTCTTAAGTCAGTCTTACACTAGTTGCAGACGGTTGGAGCCAGTCTCACCCCAGTTTGTCACAGTTTGTCAAGAGGGGCGCAGACAGTCGTCATGGCGGAACATATGTTGGTCCGGTGCATGAAAGGACGCCCGCACAAAGAGTTATACATTTGAGTGAAGCATTTCATAAGCTTTTATTAATAATAATCGCGCTGCAGGTATACTCAGCAGTACGAACAATGGCGTGTTCACGTAGGAAACATCGTGTAAGATGAGTGGCAGAACTATTGTAAATAATAATAATAATTTGTGTAAAGTTATGGACAGTGTTAAGCACAATGTATCAAATATCGACTGATCATTCATGTCTAATTACGCTGGAATGCGCTGGGAGAAACTTTACGAAGCATTTGGTAATGTTTTAAGAATACCAAATAATAACGCTCAGGACGGAAGTTAGCATATTTATGCGACGCAGGAAGCCTACCGTAGGAGTATGGATAAAAACTGTTGGTGAATTCCGAGGGCAGGTAAACCAGACTTTCAATCAGGAGTTGGTAGGAGCACGGGAGATGCCGTCGACACCTGCAATTTTGATATCTTTGCTAGGGAATTTCAAGCAATGAAAAGTGTACACAGTGACGTGTGTTATGTATAAAGCATATGTAAAATATCTTTTAAAGTAGTGGTTTTATAAGTGTTATAAAGTGTCACATGTTTGGGAGCAATAGCTTCCCTATAGAAATGCAAAGTGCCGCGTGGTTAACGGAAGTTGTGTGTCATAAAATGTGTGTATTCAAGATGAAAAGGTCGCGTTAAACCTGCATATGGCAGGCGACTTGGAAGGATATGATTGGTTGGAGCCACCATGAGAAGCCTTGAGATATGTGAGTACCCCACAAATTATGGTTAATTAGAGAATATAGGCCAATGCATGTTATGTGATTTCAGTAAAGATGCCAGTAAGAATCAGATTAGGAGGTAGACCCTCCAGGTTTAGTCATTATTGTATTGATTTTCATACAGTTGAGATGTTAATGTGCATCAATAAGTGGATTAATCATTACCACTATTAATTAAGATGGCAATCAGTTATGTAAATGTTACGAGCACAGTCGTTCGAGTTTTGAGATGATTGGTTGTGTCGGATTTTGGTAAATTATGTCAGAAATATAATAATAATAATAAGGAATGATTTTGGTAAATTATGTCAGTGAGAATAATATAATAACAATTATGAATATCAAAGGTATTAATGAACGCATCAGGAAATTATTGTAAACAGGAAATAATTACGCTAAATGCAAGACTTATCGATCCAAGCAGTAAGATTATACAGAAAGATTACCTTACGGAATTAAAGAAAGAGTTTGATATCAGAATATATTGTGTTAATGGGAATATAATTATGCCAGGAATGGAAGAGCTTTTAGTGAATTGAATTTGCAGCTTATGTGAGAAGCTTATAGAGTAATTGATAGATTTCTCTTAATATTATAGGACGAAGTCGTAACATTAGGTAAGGAGCCAGGTGGTCTATTCTACGTATGAAATCTCCTATGCCGGGGGCATAGCGGAGATATACTTTGTGCCAGAGTGTTTAGTGTTGGACCCTACATCTGATGAAGGATGTGAATGTTCCGGGTTGGAATCCCATGGTTAGGTGCGAGGAAAACGAGGACACCTTGTCACTCTAATGATTCCCCGAGAACTTATTGTGAGTGATTCAGCTTGTTGAAGCGAACCTCATGTCGGCAGCAGTGGACTGACCGCATATTATTTAAGACACCGGTTACCTATTTGACCAATGTTTTACGAACCTCGTACCTTCATGTTGAATGGACCTGTTTGGTGCCAGTAATTATTTTTATCCTCGGGGTAGGAATAAATATAAAGCTCATTCACTACCTGTGTGCATAATATTCAGTTAAAATCCATTGAGATATGTGTGTCATTGGGAGCACAGTTTGTCTTGTAAAATCTTACAATGCTTTGGAAGTAAGCCTTCAAACATAAAAGCGGGGGTCGAGTTAGGGTGGAAACCCATCCCACTTGTATTGTATACAGACCGCTCGGGGAGAGGGTCTGGGGACGGCCAGACGGACCGTAAAAGTAAGGTTGAAAGGAACAGATTTTAGACCCTGTTAATGACATGAATGAAATGTTGTTATGTTGAGTAATGAAGCAATGTGGTTTAAGAACACATTGATAATTATATATTATCCTGATGGTTCATGATTTTAGCTATCTAACGAATGGTTAGACGTTGCATTTATACTGTCACTGACAACTTTTTCAGAAGTTGGTTACCAGATTCCACAGGCTACGCGCCCAAGGTAGTTGATTATACCATCCGACACAACAATAACATAACGTTTTTTTATGAAATCACAAAACGGCATGCAGTGGAACTATATAAATAGTGGAGTAGGGGTAGCTTACATAAATATGGAGTTGCACGTAGTTTGCTGTGCAACACCAGAATAGGCTAATGCATGTGAAGCATTTGGTGGGAAAAGAAAGATCAAAACACACACGGTACACATAATTGTCAAATTAAGAAGGTTTTTATGAATCAGTAATGTTGTGATATTAAAGAAGTCACATTGTATGACAGTAGTGTCAATGTACAGTTTGTTTCTGAAGTTGTACGTGCATCAGCGCACTAGAATATCTTTGTGATGTTCACATAAGGGTAAAGGTTTGTGGTATGATATGATTTATTATGATTATATTATGTTCATATTGGTGGATTGTGGAAAGTAATTTTTGTTTGCTTTTGTTTTATGGTTATGGGGATTGTTTTATTTTGTTTAAAGCCATGATTTTATTTACTGAATTAAAGTTTTAGAATAGAGTTGTGCCTTATCATTGTAGAGTTGATACCTCTTAGTCTCAAATCCAAAGTATGCAACTGCTCAGTGGGAGGACGGTACACCCTCGAGTCCTGAAGCTAGCTGGAGGCAGAAGCATATTTTCCATCGAGATTATACGCATGGGTACACTACAGAGACAATTTTGAGAATATTTCAGATTTTAAAGTTAAATTTTGTGAGAAATTTTGGAATGAGGTGATTCAGTCTCAGCATCGTGAGGGAATTGTGTGTGGGAAATATAACCCGAGAGGAAACTACACTATGACCGAGTACTTTTTAGGACAGGTATTAACGTGCAAATATCTGGATGGTTTGAAGGAGGATAGTGATGTAGTCAGGCTATTACTAAGACATTTTCCATATAGAATCAAAGAAGCTGCCTGTATCCAAAATGTTAAATCTATTTCACAAGTGGAGAATTTATTGAGTACATTCGATGCTTTGGGAAGAGGTGGTTACGAGGAGAATTTCGGTAGGAACCAGGGTAACCATAATAACAGGCCTAATGAGAATAGGAGTCAGGAAGTTCAAGGGAACAGTGGCGAAGGGGCCAGCGTTCAAAATAGGGGGAACCAAAATAATAATAATAATAATCAGCAAAACCAGTACAGAGGAAATGGGTATAGTACGAACTACCAAGGTAGAAATAATGATTTCAGGGGATATCAAGGTCGAAATAATGATTTTAGGGGTAACCAAGGGAGGTATAATATTAATAATAATTATAACCAGAACAGAGGTCAAGGAGGGAATCAGCCCAATGGTAATAACGGACAGAGAGATACCGTTAACACAACCCAGAACAACCAGACCAGTGCAGTAGTGAGTAGTACTACACCAAGCGGTAGTAATGCTTTAAACACGAACCAGGCTGCGATGTAAGGTCAGAATCTCAGTCTGTAACATGCCCTGTCCATTCACTTATACAGGAACCCTATGACCTAAATGTAAGAAATGAATTATTACGTGAACTAAATGATGAAGTTATTATTCAGGAGGTGGTTAGTAAGAGCCCCATAGTTAAATTTAACGTGTCCGAGGCGTACACAGATGTTTTAATTGATAGTGGTTGTATGAAGAGTTGCATAAGTAGTGCATTTTATGATAAAATGAAAGGAACTGGAGTAAATTTTGAGGAGATGCCAATTAAAAGCACTTTTGTTATAACAGCTGTTGGGAAGAGGTCTAAAGTAATTTCTGAGCAAGTTTTAGTAGACATTAAAATTAATAATCATATAGAAAAGCAGATTTGTCTTGTAATTCCAAATTTAGTATTCAGTGTTATCTTGGGTTCAGAGTGGCTAAGTAGAGTGTCTGGTAACTTATGTTATGATGTAGGGAGTTTGAAATTTAAATGGGGAGATTCTGAAGTAGAAGTAGCGTTCAATGACCATATTCAGAGAAGTAGTGTTGTAGGTGTAATTTGTACTTTAAATGAGATATCGCCAGCCGTAGAGCGGGGTTCTCCATGTTTTGTGGGCAGTGTGATTACGAACGGTAGTCTAGAGGACTCGTTACGTGATGCTGCATTTCAGGGAAATATAGAGGTGGAACAATGTGTTCGGCTCTATGATGTGTTATTGTGTAATAGGAGAGTTTTTGAGGATCGCATTGGTATGGCCAATTGCTATACACATTCATTGAACGTTATTGATAGGTCAGTATTCACCTTTCGCTTATCAGAGTGCAGTTGAGGCACAAATTAACCTGATGCTTGAAGATGGGATTATTGAGCACTCTAACAGTCCATATGTTAATTCTTTGATCACGGTACCCAAGACCGACGGCACAGTTCGTATTTGTTTAGACGCTCGTTTGGTTAATAGTAGAATTAGTTCAGATCAGCTGAAATATATGTCAATAGAGGAATTAATGCAATCATTTGAGGGGAAGATGTATTTCACTTGTGTAGATTTGAGTTCCAGTCTTTGGCAAGTTCCACTTATGTACGAAGATCGACCATTTACAGCTTTTAGTCATAAATATAACCTTTATCAATTTTGTAGAACACCTTATGGGTTAAAGAGTAGTTCAGCAGCTTTAATTAGGGCTTTAAACATCGCATTAGGGGATGACACAGGAGAGTTTGTAACCATTTACATTGATGATATGGTAATTAGTTCACGCAGTTTTGAGGAGCATCTACGTCATTTAGATATAGTTTTTCAGAAGTTAGATCAGGCAGGGTTCACTTTGAAGCTGTCTAAGTCGTCATTCTGTCAGTCAGAAGTGACATTTTTAGGTCATAGAGTGTCGAGTAGAGGTGTGACACCAGAGGAAAGTAGGGTTAGCATGTGTGGACAGTAGCAACAGGGCATCGTTACAGATATTGAGAAATATGCTAGTGGAGCAACGTGATAACGTTAATTTAATGGAGCCACTTGCAAGGTTGGAAGCAGGTGACACAGAAACATTTATAGTTTCCAAACGTATTGGCAAAACAGCATATGTGCTGGAGGATAGTAAGGGAAACAGATTATACGGGACGTATAATATACATAGTCTACGAAAGTATGTGTCATAAAGTAAGTGTGTTTAGCTGGCGAGCCAGCCTATCAAATGAGTAAGTGTGGTATTTGGTGCGAGGAAGATCTGGTCTTCCAGGCAGGCGTGTCAGAAGTCACACAGGGGGGTAGTATGAAAGTAAATGAGAGTTTTTATGGTACAGGGAAATATGACGGGATTGTCGGATGCTCTTGAGCACTAAAATGTCTCGATACACCAAGGCCAGAATTTGGCAGCGCTGGTGAATTCCCATTTGTCTCCAAGAGATGGGTGAGCGCTTGAACAGGGTATTTTTTCTTAAGGCGTCCACGAGACGAAAGATGGGCCATCAGAAGGCGAGACAGTCCTTCATGAAACTCATACATAACAGCACACGTGATTTCTGTTTACGGCCTCGCCATGTAAGATTTGTAAGTGTGTAATTTAAGGTAATTTGTACAAAGGTATTATTTGTGTGAGGAGAACTCGTCTGAGTTGAGAACTAATATTTAGTAGAATTTGATCTACGGGAACTTAAGAAGAAATACGGCACATAAATATTTGGTGTTATATGTAATGCGCACTTACTGTTTTTTTTTCAGAAGTCAATATTAATTTCGTCTTATATAAAGAGAGATTAAGTATTAATGTCACGAGGCGCTGCCACAATAGTGTGATCGTGTGCTCAGTGATAAGTGAGATTAAATATCACCATAAGGAAGGGACCTCCAGTGAAATTAAGAAGTTCTGTGGTGATAAACATATCAGAACACCTTGATGCGTGTGATGTGACATCATAAATACACAGTGCTCACACATGTTTTATGTCTATTTTCCCAACATAGAGAAATTTGAGAGGCGGAAATATCCGTGGAACATTATTCTATATGAAAAACATTGGACTGGTTGCAAAGTGCAATCCATAGTGACAACAAACTTTGACGCAAAGTGCGTAAAGAAAAATTATGAGTGTATATATATGTAATTTAGGGTGATTTCATTTATGTAATATGTATTTTGGATGGGGATTTATTAACGTGTCTGGGATAATCGGATAATGGACCGTCGTCACGGTAAATCATCCGATGATCCGAGGCGAATATGTAACGTGTTTTTCGAGGGGATTTTACGCCACTGGCATAAGTCAGTAGGAAGCCATTCTATATTTATTTACGCGGCAAATTGTTCAGCCAAGAGAAGTTTTCATGTAACTTATTATTATTATTAACTTATTATTATTATTAAGGTATTTCTTTGGAGCATTTTTTATAAAATTATAAGTAATCAGATAGGTTTTCTATGTTATAGAAAACACTATCAAGCAAATTATTACGAACAACATTATCGTAAGAAAATTATATGATTACGGAATTTTACGGAGGTTTGTCAGTTAGGGTATTTTGAGAGAGATGAGTCACGGGGAATTCGGCTACAGGCTTAATCTTGTCGAGTAGCATGACGCAAGCTGGGTTGTTGCTTCAAGAAAAGGCGAATTGGCCTGGACCGTTAATCGACATCATCGCCGCGCCGAGTGTAATGACCCGGAGGAGGGGAAGATCGCGTGGTGGGTCAGCCAATCAGAGGAGACCGGGCGACTCCAAGACGGCTCCGTAGAGGGGATGTGACGAGTGCATATATGGTTTGCACGCCGTGGAGGCAAGGCGACTATCTTTGTAACACTTAACCAGTGTGGTTGTACGTGTGGTTTGTTCCGATATTTGGACCATAAGTTATCATATCTACAAGTATCTCATCAAATAACGAAGAAGATGACGACGACCAGGAGGCTGTGGGAAGCTCTCTACAACATCCAGTACGAGGGAAATGCTACGGCAATTTCCAGTGGTAAGTGCGAATGACTCAGAACTACGCAATCTCTCGTCTCTCTGTTTAATATTCAGTATTTCAGTAAATTCATAGCTATGGAATAAGAGTAAAATCAGAAATTCATCCGACTCCGTTTTCACGTAATATTCTAGCGGTAATATTCAAATCGCAACTCTCCAATTTAAATTCAAACTTATTATTATTATTAATTTTGCAATACTTGTTTTATATAATAAATTCATTTCTTTTAACCATGCAATCTTTGATTTCAGTAGGTAGCATTAGATATAGACCAATTCCTTCTCCTGATACAATTGTTTGTTGGGTTAATGATCAAATCATACCACGATCTGAGTGAAAAGATTCTTGAAGGTGTTCTACCAGAGCTAGGTGTTGTTAAATATACATTTAGATTTCAACATAGCGTTGAGGTCTTGGCGCCCATTAAAACAACATACCTTAGTCAGAGTAAATATTTCAAAGTGCAAGGCAGAGCTAGTAAGAAACCGTTTCACTTGTACGCTCAACGTGGAGCAAATAGAACCCGTTTCACTTGACGCTCAACGTGGAGCAAAGAAAACCCGTTTCAACATACGGGACTTTGTTGAAACGCTTCGCGCGTCGTCGCTCATTTGTTGAATCTACTCGTGCGCTACCTATTGTAAAATTGATTTACTAAGTCAGAAACCTTCCTTGGAGTGTACTCAACATCTCACCTAAGTTTCATCGCAATCGGATGAATGGTGTATGAACGCATAGGAGACATACACACCCACAGACAGACAAACTATCACGTTACATTGATTTTTACAAGCTGTACCCGGCATGCGTTGCAATGCCAATCAAAGAAAGTGTTGGCGTTGAAATTCTGTTTCTTGAAGTGCTTTTGGATACACAACATGTTAACTGCCTCTAAGCTATCGTAAAATGGATTTTCTAATTTAGAACCATTCGTGGGAGCGTGCACAACAACTTTCAAAAGTTTCATCGCTGTCACTCATTTGTCGAATCAACTCGTACGCTACCTATTGTGAAATGGATTTTCTAAGTCGAAACCCTTCCCTGGCGTGTACACAATAACTCATCAATGATTCATCGCAATCGGATGAATGGTATATGCACGTATACGGGGTTTTGTTTAAACGATTCGTGCGCTGTCACTCATTTGTTGAATCTACTCGTGCGCTACCTATTGAGAAATGTATTACTAAGTCGAAGCCCTTCCCTGGCGTGTACACAATAACTCATCAAGGTTTCTTCGCAATCGAAGAATGTTATATGAACGCAATAGGGGATTTTGTTGAAACGCTTCGCGCGTCGCCACCCATTTATTGCATCTACTATTGCGCTACTTATTGTGAAATGGATTTACTAAGTCCCCTTCCCTGGCGGGTACACAATAACTGATCAATGTTCATCGCAATCGGATGAATAGTATATGAACGCATACCTGATTTTGTTTAAACGATTCGCGCTCCGTCACTCATTTGTTGAATCTACTCGTGCGCTACCTACTGTAAAATGTATTTAATAAATTAGAAACCGTCACGTAAGTGTCCACAACATCTCACCCAAGTTTCATCGCTATCGGACTAATGGGATATGAAGACATAGGGGACTGTATTGAAACGCTCCGCGTGTCGTCGTTCATTTGTTGAATCAACTTGTGCGCTGCATATTGTATAGTGGATTTACTAAGCCAGAAATTTTCCATGACGTGTACACAACATCTCACCCAAGTTTCATAGCTACGGACGAATGGTACATGAATGCATACGGTACTTGGTTGAAACGCTTCGCGTGTCGTCGCTCATTTGTTGATTCTACTCTTGCGCGACATATTGTAATATGGATGTACTCAGCCAGAAACCTTCCCTGGAGTGTACACAACATCTCACCCAAGTTTCATCGCAATCAAATGAATGGTATGTGAACGTATAAGGGACGTTGTCGAAACGCTTCGCGCATAGTCACTCATTTGTTGAATATAAACGTGCGATTCGTATTGTAAAATGGATTCACTTAGCCAGAAACCTTTCCTGCAGTGCACACAACAATTCACCATACATATTTCACTATCAGACGAATGGTATACGACTTTATACGGGACTTTGTTGAAACGCTTCGCGTGTCATCGCTCATTTGTTGAATCTACCGGTGCGCTACCTATTGTAAAATGTATGTACTATGCCAGAAACCTTCCCTGGAGTGTACACAACATCTCACCCAAGTTGCATCGCTATCGGATGAATGGTATATGAAATTATATGGGACTCTGTTGAAACGCTTCGCGCGTCGTCGCTCATTTGTTGATTGTACTCGTGCTCTACCTATTTTTAAAGGGATTTACTACGCTAGAAACCTTCCCTGGAGTGCACACAAAATCTCAGCCTAGTTTCATCGCTATCGGACGAATGGTATATGAACGCAAACGTGACTTAGTTGAAATGCTTCGCGCGTCGTAGCTCATTTGTTGAATCTACTCGTGCGCTGCCTATTGTAAAGTGGATGTACTAATCCAGAAAATTTCCCTTCAGTGTACACAACATTTTACGCAAGTTTCATAGCTATCGGACGAATGGTATATGAATGCATACGGGACTTGGTTGAAACGCTTTGCGTGTCGTCGCTCATTTGTTGAATCTACTCGTGCGCTATCTACTGTGAAATTTATTCACTAATTTTGAAACCTTCACGTAAGTGTACACAACATCTCACCCAAGTTTCACCGCTATCGTACGAATGGTATATGAACACATACGGGACTTTGTTGAAATGCTTCGCGCATCGTCGCTCATTTGTTGAATCTACGCGTGCGCTACCTATTGTAAAATGGATTTACTAAGTCAGAAACCTTCCTTGGAGTGTACTCAACATCTCACCCAAGTTTCATCGCAATCTGACGAATGGTATATGAACGCATAGGAGACATACCCACAGACATACCCACAGAAAAACTATCACGTTACATTGATTTTTAGCCTATTTTCAATTTTGAAAAAATAGGCTTATGAGATCACCTTTTGTCCGTGTGTGTGTGCGTGTGTGTGTGTGTGTGTGTGATTCGTGTGTGTGTCCCCCCCCTAATAAAATCTAAATGGCAGGAGCGATTTCAATGAAACTCGGAAAGTTCATAGCACTATTCCCGGCGACCTCGACCGTGCCCTTCAAATTTTGTTACGACTCACCAATCCAACATGGCGGCTGTGCGAAATATTTCACCAGCATTCAATATCTCCGAAACTATTACCGATATTACCCTGACATTTTCTATGGTGATAGATTGAACTACTATAAGTTCACTTATGTGACTTTTGAAAACCTGGTAACTACAAAACCAACATGGTGGCCAAGCGAATTTGCGACTTTTAAATAGACGTTTCTCGCGATTTGACCAACCAAACACAATGAAACTTGGTACAGTATATGTTTATATACATTGTAATGCACCGACATCTAACTTCGTTCAATTGTTTACATAATCACAAGATGGCGGATGTGCGAAATATTTCACCGGCATTCTATATCTCTGAAACTATTAGCGGTATATCCCTAAAAGTTTGTACGGAGATAAAGGGCACTACTGGAAGTCCATCTATAAGATTTTCAAAAACCGGTTAACTACAAAACGAACATGGCGGCCAAGCGAATTTGAACATTTTAAATAGACCTTTCTCGCGATTTAATGTTCCAAGCGCACTGAAACCTGGTACAGGAAATATTTATACACATTGTAATCCACTGGTATCTAATTTAGTTCAATTGTTTTCATAACCTCAAGATGGCGGCAGTGCGAATTTTAAAATTAAGTTTTTATTTCTTGTGATGTAGTCGCGATCGAAGTGAAAGTTTGAATAATGAACCTACGCAATAATTTTCCTTTAATGGTACATGACTCTATGGCCTATACATTTAACAATCCAACATGGCGACCATCCGAAATATTTAGAGGATACTGAATATCTACGAATCTATTTTAGCAATCAAACTGCATTTTTAATGAACTTAAGTTCACATATAGGACTTTAAATAACCTGGTGATCACAAATCCAACATGGCGGTGACGCGAATTATAAACATTCACATGGACGTTTCTTGCAATTTAACCATCCGCGTGCAGTGAAACTTGGTACTGTAAATCTTTATCCGAATGTTAATCCACTGGCATCTAATTTATTTCAATTGTTTCCATAACCTCAAGATGGCAGCTGTGAAAAATTTTAAATCTCCTTGTTTTTCCTTGTGTCCTAATTATGCGATTGAAGTTTGAATACTACACGTTCACAATAATCTGCATGTAACAGTACATAACTCTAGGACCTACATATATAAAATCCAACATGGCGACCATCCGAAATATTTAGTCGGTTCTCAATATCTACGAATCTATTACAGCAATCAAACTGAAATTGTGTATGTAGATAGTGGCAATTAACATAAGTAGGATATATGAAAATAGGCTGTATAGTTCTTCACGGAACTACTTGTTATATATAGAGATATTTGATTTAACATGTTAGGTGCTAATGAGAAAACTATTAATGTAAATAATTAAAAACATAAAGTGCTCAGAAAGATATATGGACCTATTTACGACAGGGAGGAAAGATGGGAAAGGAGGGAAAAAGAGGACTTATACCAACGTTTTGGGAAAGCTGATGTGGGTAGGATATCAGAGGAAGACGACCCCAGTGAATGGGACGTATCGTAAGAGCTGTGGAATCTATTACTAACATTGTTCAATGCTCAGCTGATTGGCAAACGTCCAAGAGGCCGTCCAAGGACGAGATGGAACGACAGGCTGATGAGAACGTTACAGCAGATGGAACCAACATCAGTACTGGATGAAGCAATGGACAGAGGAAAATGGAACGGCATTTGTAACAAATGCTTGAGATTGTGATCAGGACAATGCCTCCTGTGTGATTGATTAGGATAGTGTTATGTAATGTTGTATATTTGATGTGTTTGTTATGTTTCTTTGTTTTCGGTCATGGACCTTAATGGCCTGATATGTACAATGAATGATGGTGATGAAGATGATGATGATGATGATGATGATGATGATAGTAGTTATAATAATAAGTTTATGTTATAAGTTAATGTTTATTTAGGCAATATTTTTAATGCGACTTATAGCTAGTTGTTCGTCAATCCAGGTGGTAGTTCATTAAGTAGTGATGGTATAATATAATTTAGTCTTGAAACCATAGCTATTTAAACATACATTTTACATTAGTACTTGCTATGGCTCTTGTTTGTATGTATGTTGTGAGAGACCTTATGCCTGAATCTTGGATCATGGTAGTAGAGATTCAGTACAGTAATTTGAAACAATATTTAATATTAAAATAAGGGATACCAGTGACATATTTAAAGAACCTGTTTTGGCTACCTTGAAGATTATTAATTAAAGTTGTGTTTTGATTTACTCAAGCTGATATAGCATATCCTAATTTGCTCTCAATCAGAGCACTATAAATGGTTTTGTAAGTAATTTTAGCCTACTTTCGATTTTTGCAAAAAATGAAAGTAGACTTACGAGGTCAACACAGGGCGAAAAAAGTGTGTCTGTCTGTGTGTGTGTGTGAGTGTGTGTACTCTGAATGTCTGTCCCCCCCCCCTATCAATTCGAACACGGTGAATGCGAATTGAACGAAATTTGGTACAAAGGTAGCACTAGCAAAGGACACCTCAGTGTCATGTTTTATATCGCCGCCGTCTTGACGGAAACCTAATGGCGGCCACACAAATGTTCAAAGCTTAAATCAAATTACGACTAACCTAATCATCCGATCTCTACCAAACTTTGCAACAACATACCTTTATGGGGGGAGCATCCTTTGACCAAACCAATAGGACATCAGTGTAATAGCTAGCGGATGGCGGCCATCTTTGTGTGAAAATCGATTCCCCCTATTAATTCGAACACGGTGCAACCAAATGGAACGAAATTTGGTACAGAGGTAGAACTAACAAAAGGCACCTCAGTGTCATGTTTTATATCGCCGCCAACTTGACGGAAACGTAATGGCGGCCACACAAATGTTCAAAGCTTAAATCAAATTACGACTAACCTAATCATCCGATCTCTACCAAATTTTGCAACAACATACGTTTATGGGGGGAGCATCCTTTTACCAAACTAATAGGTCATCAGCGTAATAGTTTGCGGATGGCGGCCATCTTTGTGTGAAAATCGATTCCCCCTATTAATTCGAACACGGTGCAACCGAATGGAACTAAATTTGTTACAGAGGTAGTACTAACAAAAGGCACCTCAGTGTCACGTTTTATATCGCCGCCATCTTGACGGAAACGTAATGGCGGCCACACAAAAGTTCAAAGCTTAAATCAAATTACGATTAACCTAATCATCCGATCTCTACCAAATTTTGCAACAACATACCATTATAGAAGAAACATCCTTTAACCAAATGAATAGGTCATTAGCCTAATAGTTTGTGTGAAATTCAATTCCCCCTATTAATTCAAACACGGTGAAACCGAATGGAACGAATTATGGTACAGAGGTAGCACTAGCAAAGGGCATCTCAGTGTCATGTTTTATATCGCCGCCATATTGACAGAAACGTAATGGCGGCTACACAAATGTTCAAAGCTTAAGTTAAATTACGACTAACATAACCATCCGATCTCTACCAAATTTTGCAACAACATACCTTTATGGAGGGAGCATCCTTTGACCAATCTAATAGGTTATTAGCCTAATAGTTTGCGGATGGCGGCCATCTTTATGTCAAAATTGATTCCCCATATTAATTCGAACACGGTGGAACCGAATGGAACGAAATTTGGTACAGAGGTAGCACTAGCAAAGGGCACCTCAGTGTCATGTTTTGTATCTCCGCCATCTTGACTGAAACGTAATGGCGGCCACACGAATGTTCAAAGCTTAAATCAAATTACGATTAACCTAATCATCCGATCTCTACCAAATTTTGCAACTACATACCTTTATGGAGGGAGCATCCTTTGACCAATCTAATAGGTCATCAGTGTAATAGTTAGCGGATGGCGGCCATCTTTGTGTGAAAATCGATTCCCCCTATTAATTCGAACACGGTGCAACCGAATGGAACGAAATTTGTTACAGAGGTAGTACTAACAAAAGGCACCTCCGTGTCATGTTTTATATCGCCGCCATCTTGACGGAAACGTAATGGCGGCCACACAAATGTTCAAAGCTTAAATCAAATTACGATTAACCTAATCATCCGATCTCTACAAAATTTTGCAACAACATACCCTTATAGAGGAAGCATCCTTGACCAAATGAATAGGTCATTAGCCTAATAGTTTGCGGATGGCGGCCATCGTTGTGTGAAAATCAATTCCCCCTATTAATTCAAACACGGTGAAACCGAATGGAACTAAATTTGGTACAGAGGTAGCACTAGCAAAGGGCATCTCAGTGTCATGTTTTATATCGCCGCCCTATTGACAAAAACGTAATGGCGGCCACACAAATGTTCAAAGCTTAAGTTAAATTACGACTAACATAACCATCCGATCTCTACCAAACTTTGCAACAACATACCTTTATGGAGGGAGCATCCTTTGACCAATCTAATAGGTTATTAGCCTAATAGTTTGCGGATGGCGGCCATCTTTATGTCAAAATTGATTCCCCCTATTAATTCGAACACGGTGGAACCGAATGGAACGAAATTTGGTACAGAGGTAGCACTAGCAAAGGGCACCTCAGTGTCATGGTGTATATCGCCGCCATCTTGACTGAAAGGTAATGGCGGCCACACGAATGTTCAAAGCTTAAATCAAATTACGATTAACCTAATCATCCGATCTCTACCAAATTTTGCAACTGCATACCTTTATGGAGGGAGCATCTTTTGACCAATCTAATAGGTCATTCGCCTAATAGTTTGCGGATGGTGGCCATCTTTGTGTCAGAATCGATTCCCCCTATTAATTCAAACACGGTGAAACCGAATGGAACGAAATTTGATACAGAGATAGCACTAGCAAAGGGCATCTCAGTGTCATGATTAATATCGCCGCCATGTTGACAGAAACGTAATGGCGGCCACACAAATGTTTAAAGCTTAAATCAAATTACGACTAACATAACCATCCGATCTCTACCAAACTATGCAACAACTTACCTTTATGGAGGGAGCATCCTTTGACCAATCTAATAGGTCATTAGCCTAATAGTTTGCGGATGGCGGCCATCTTTATGTCAAAATTGATTCCCCCTATTAATTCGAACACGGTGGAACCGAATGAACGAAATTTGGTAGAGAGGTAGCACTAGCAAATTGCACCTCAGTGTCATGTTTTATATCACCGCTATCTTGACGGAAACGTAATCGCGGCCACCCAAATGTTAAAAGCTAAAATGTAATTACGACCAACCTAATAATCTAGTCTCTACCAAATTTTGCAACACCATATCTTTATGTGGGAAACATATTCTGACCAAACTGCAAGAACATCTGCCCAATAGTTTGCAGATGGTGGCCAAGTATGTGTGCAAATCGATTCCCCCTATCAATTCAAACACGGTGAAACCGAATTGAACGTAATTTGGTACAGAGGTAGCACTAGCAAAGGGCACCTCATATTCATGTTTAATATCCCTATAGCACGTTGTATTTCAACAAGCTACTACAACCAACATTCAATCATACTCCTTGAAAAGGACAAAGATTTATCACAATACCCGTGCATTTAGGAGTAAGTAGGCTATATGTTCTTTATTGGACATCTTGTTATCTGCATACAGTAGAATCGGAGATTGTAGAAGGTGTAAAGGGTTTCTGTTAGGTTTCTTAATTATGTTTACTCTGTGTGTGCTCATTTTAAAGTGTTCATCAGTGGTAAATCCCAGGTATTTTTGTGTCGAAGTACTATTTATAAAGGTGTTAATAATAATAATAATAATAATAATAATAATAATAATAATAATAATAATAATAATAATAATAATACAGTAATCAAACCTGAAACGTTATATGCATCGGAGACTTTAATCATAGGTGGTGCATCTTTAACCAAAAACATAGAGAAAGAAGAAAGGACAATTTTACGAAAAATTTTTGGGCCAGTTTGTTTAGAGGGAATATGGAGGAAAGAATCATCCCAGGAATTATATAGTCAATCTGAAAAAATCTCTCACACTTTTCGGAAAAGACGATTGCAATTTTATGGACATATTATTAGACTGGACAATAACAGACTAACTAAAAAATTCCCAACCTAGCCCTTTCATTAAAAAAAAACAAGAACAACTGACTTCGTGAAATTTAAACAGATCCCCGTGAAATCAACATCGCAGAAGACAGATGTAATTTCAGAACCAAAATTTACAATCACCAATTTGTAGACAAACCGAACACCAGAGCCACTGAAACTTGGACAGAAGAACGAAGGAAGAAGCTTAGCGAGAGGATGAAGAGATTTTGGGTGGAAAAGAAGGCCAACACATCAGCTAAGCAGGGTCAATGGTTCTCCTGAGAAGGGTATAACGATGTAAAAAAATATGAAAAAATACTGTTTTTGTTGTTGTTGTTTTACGTCCCTTTTAATAGCTGCAGCTTTCAAAGACGCCGGGTACCGGAATTTTGCTCTGAAGGGGATATTTAACGTGCCTTGGGTACAGTAGGCGAGAACGATACCGCTGCGACACGCGGTCAGTCAGAGAGAGAAAGAGCGAGAGTGTGTTTGTCTGATAATCCGTGTTAGTGTGGTGTCTGTAGTATTGTGAGTATTAGGAACCATTTCGATATTTGTCTGGAGTACGTAGAAATGGTAATCCATGTAAGATCACATTTACGATGGCTGAGATGGGAGTCAAACCCACCTCTTCTCAGTGGTGCCTCACGAGGCTGAGCGAGCCCCACCTCACATCTCAACTTTAATACCAGGTGGAAAATGGAGAAGAAGAAGGAAGAAAATGAGTGTTAGGGGAAGAATAAGATGTCGTTGGTTCTATGCCACTAATGGTATTGGATATTAGCGTGTTGTGCTGTTGAGTCGTCAGCTCGTACTTACGACTAAAGCCGCTGTAATCAGAGCAATATGGGACATATCTGTTGATCCTGCTTTAACTAATGACTGCCTGGGTTTGTGTTGTGTACCTTCCAAACCTCTCGAGATCCCGCATAACCACACGCTTTAAACTACGTTTACTCAGTATTAACACTCCCTACCGGCAGAATACAGCTCGATCCTTGTTCCATGATATACAACTAACCAACAGGATACTAGGATCGCATAAGATGCTGATGACGAAAATAATGATAACTAGCATTACCCGTCGTGGCTTCGCCCGCGAATATTCTAGTTGTAAAGAGTACTCTTAGCAAAATCTCAATCATGAATGCTATGACTGATTTATCCTTGGTATGAATAATCAGACTTAATCAATTCAGGTACCGGTGCAGTGGTTAGGGGTTTGTCATTCCGTCATAGTTATATCAGAGCGAAGTTAGTTTTCTTGGAATATCGCAGACACTGTTAATTTAAGGGCCTTTAAATGTGGTTTTCGGAGACCCTTTATAGTAGGGTGAAAAAGACCTTTCGTACCACACTCACACTGAAAATTGCGTGAAAAAAATTCTAGAGTGCCCCTTGGCCCCCTTAAGCGCATTATACTGTATGTATTGATGAATTTTACAGCTTAATTTGGTTCAGTGATAACCTTATAATCGTCTGGAAACTTTCACAGTAATGTAATAATTGGAATTGCATTGCGTCTTACAGAAAATGATGGATCTGTGAGATTCTGTTACCATGGTTACCGTGTTGCATTCTTTCATTATTTAATTGGAAATACACATGTTTTAAGGTATTTATTTAATTGTGAGGCATTTACAGAGTAAGTGAGTGCGTTTTGCTTACGCATTGGGTTATGCTGAAACTGTAGGTACCCATATGTGTAGGTTGGAGTTAATGGGGCCTTATTTTCGGTACAAAACTGGAATGGGACCTTAACAGAATAATATAGGGAGGGATAATAATAGTCTAATAACAATAATAATAATAATAATAACAATAATAGGGGTAGAACACAAGTTAGAAACATCAAGACACAAGAGAAACAAGAAGTTCCGCGAAGAACTATACAGCCTACATTTCATGCCAATGATTATTCTACAGTATATGAACCTATCTAGAATAATGACAAAATTAAGTTGGTAATATCGAAATATCAAATTACTTCAAAATATACCTGGTATAATGTAGCCTAATAGAGCACTACAGTTGGCAGCCCTGGTGACTGAATATATTCTTAGTTCCACCTCTTAAGGTACAGAATACAAAATTAGGTTGAAGTCCAATGGACGTTACATGCAGTTAGACACTGGATCTATCAGCACGCGTAAAGGCATGTTGCCAACAATACCATGCGTGTGCTGGTCAGAAATAATCTGAAATATTATGATATCTTGTTGTGCCAATTTTGGATGAAATCCATTTGTTAGTATAGAAGTTACATGTATTTTGAAATTGGACATATCAGTAGGCATAGAATCATGTTGGCAGCACTGCCTTGTATTAATTACTCCAAATTAATCTACAATGTCAGGTGCTATACGTGTGCAAAGTATAGAGCTGTTTGCTTGCATACTTTCTGATATATTGATATTAGGGTAAAAAAAATATAGACAGCATTTATTAACAGTTGGCAGCCCTGATTGCTCTTAACAATACTTACAGTTATTCTGTTATGGTACACATAGCACATACGAAATTTGGTTGTAATCCAACTGATAGTATAGAAGTTACATGTATTTAAAAATTGGTACTATCAGCAGGCTTATAATCATGTTGGTAGAACTGACGTTTATAAGTTACTCCAAATTAATCTAAAATGTCAGAATATACGTGTGCATAGTTTAAAGCTGTTGGCTTGCATACTTTCTGATATATTGGTATTTGGATAAAAAAAATTGAGAGAGCAATTAATAACAGTTGGCAGCCATGGTGGCTCTCTCTTAAGAATACGCTCAATCATATATGTTTATGTACAGATATTACATACAAAATTTGGTTGAAATCCAATTGATAGTGTAGAAGTTATATGCATTTAAACATTGGACCTATCAGAAGGCTTAAAATTATTTTGGCAACACTGTCATTGTTGGCCTCCTGGAAATGAAACTGAAATAATATTATCTGCATGTGTACCAATTTTGGAATAGCTCGCATGCATACCTTGCGAGATATCCAACATGGAGCTCAAATTTCTATTGCGTTTTTTCAGCAGTTGGTAGCACTGACATCATTTTCAAATATGGACGTGAGATTTTCCGGTGCACATCTTTACTCATATTAAATTTGGTTTTGATTGCTGCAGCCGTTTAGGAGTTAATAGGGGGGGGGGACACACACACAGCCAGACAGACAGACAGACAGAGAGACAGAAGGACAGAGAGACAGACAGAAATACATTTTCCCGGATCGATCTCATAAGTCTTCTTTTTCCTCATTTTTGCAAAATGTGAAAAGTAGGCTAAAAACCAAGTAGTTCCGTGAAGAACTATACAGGCTATTTTCATATATCCTACTTATGTTAATTGCCTCTATCTACTGTACGTACAAAATTTCAGGTTGATTGCTGTAATAGATTCGTAGATATTGAGAACTGGCTAAATACATCGGATGGTCGCCATGTTGGATCGTATATATGTAGGTCCTAGAGTTATGTACTGTTACATGAAGATTATTGTGTACGGGTAGCATTCAAACTTCAATCGCATGATTAGGACAAAAGAAGTAACAAGGAGATTTTAAAATTTCGCACAGCTGCCATCTTGTGGTTATGGAAACAATTGAAATAAATTTATTATATGCCAGTGGATTAACATTCGTAGTCGCCGCCATGTTGGATTTGTGATCACCAGGTTATTTAAAGTCCTATAGTTGAACTTAAGTTCATAGCCCCTATGAACATACAACAATTCAGTTTGATTGCTATAATAGATTCGTAGATATTCAGAGCCGTCTAAATATTTCGGATGGTCGCCATGTTGGATTGTTAAATGTATAGGCCATAGAGTCATGTACCATTAAAGCAAAATTATTGCGTAGGTTTTTTATTCAAACTTTCACATCGATCGCATGATTACGAGACAAGAAATAAAAACTTAATTTTAAAATTCGCAATGCCGCCATCTTGAGGTTATGTAAACAATTGAACTAAATTAGATACCAACGTATTACAATGTGTATAAACATTTCCTGTACCAGATTTCATTGCGGTTGGAACATTAAATCGCGAGAAAGGTCTATTTAAAATTTTCAAATTCGCTTGGCCGCCATGTTCGTTTTGTAGTTAACCGGTTTTTGAAAGTCTTATAGATGAACTTCCAGTAGTGCCCTTTATCTCCGTACAAAATGTCAGGGTGATACCGCTAATAGTTTCAGAGATATAGAATGCCGGTGAAATATTTCGCACATCCGCCATCATGTGGTTATGTTAACAATTGCACCAAGTAAGATGTCGGTGCATTACAATGTGTATAAAAATATACTGTACCAAGTTTTATTGCGTTTGGTTGGTTAAATCGCGAGAAACGTCTATTTAAAAGTCGCAAATTCGCGTGGCCGCCATGTTAGTTTTGTAGTTACCAGTTTTCAAAAGTTATATAGGTGAACTTCTAGTAGTTTCCTTTATCACCGTACAAAATTCCAGGGTGATATCGGAAGTAGTTTCGGAGATATTTAATGCTGGTGAAATATTTCGCACAGCCGCCATGTTGGATTGGTGAGACGTAGCAAAATTTGAAGGGCACGGTCGGGGTCGTCCGGAATAGTGCTATGGACTAACCGAGTTTCATTGAAATCGCTCCAGCCGTTTAAAAGTTATTAGACACACACACACTCATCACACACACACACACACACACACACGCACACACACACACGGACAAAAGGTGATCTCATAAGCCTATTTTATCAAAATTGAAAATAGGCTAAAAAGGCCAAATTACATCTACGGTATCAAAGTATTGAAGAAATCACAGATTCCGTCACAAGAAAGAGATTGACATTTTATGGTCACATATACGGATGACAATAGGTAAAGTCCTGGGCGGATGCGGATATCCGCAATTATTTTCGCCATGCGGATCTAGTTTTCATGGCTGTGCGGATAAGCTGCGGATAATGTTTGGACTAAATTTGCGGATAGTTTTTAGAATACAATCCGAACTTGTTGAATATCATTACTAGGACCCAGATGTTGACACATAGGACTATTTTTCCGTTATGTCTTTTTCATGACTAATGTAAGGTGATGATTTAAGCTTATATCATTCAAATTATGCCATTAAGGCTCGGCCACACAGAAAGCGGTCTGTCGCGGCGGGAAGCGATATGGGGACGTCACATAGGACGCGATACCTTTGTGTGAGCGGTCCAGTCTGGTCGCTTCCTTCTAGAGAATATGTAGTGTGTTTTCATATTAAGTATTGTTTGATATTATTATTAAGTATGAACTCGGATGAAGAACAACTCCTTCTCCCATTTGCTTTGTAAAACACAAAGAAGAAAAGGCAATGTTGGGTGCATGGCATCAATAAGAAGAGAGAGCAATTAGGAGAATACCACCGCTTATGTATCGAACTGGAGTCACATGAAGGTAGGTTTTTCAAGTATTTTAGTATGTCGCGAGAATGTTTCGAGGAATTGCACGATTCCAAGCTTTAGCCTTCTTTAAAACATCTTTATAATGTTCGTGTGAACTGTCGAACAAGTATGTGTATTTACGCACAGTTTCAATAAATACTTCAGTTTGGTCACTCATCGCAATCGAAGGCGTCGCACAGTGGGTCAAAATCGAAATCTAGGAGGACAAAATTATTTATTTTCATAATTAAAAAATCAAAATTTATTACTTCTACAGCATTCTCATATAATTGACACTGACTATTCTGGGATATAAACGCATCTTAGAGTAAATCTGTCACCACTGTTCGAGCAGTCTGAATTGGAGGGTGAATGCAAGTGGCTGTGGTTTGGTTGTCTTTGTGGTTAGTGTGATGTTTCAAGATGGAACATGATCTTTGCAACGTGTTTCAGATATTCATGGGCGTAATTGTTACGTAATTTTAGTTATATTTGCATTATATAATATTTAACTATTATTTTAAAAAATATATTTGCACTTAGATTTTTAGTATGTCGCGTCATTCTGCGTCACTTTCTACTTAATGTTAAAATGTAGATAAGGTCTTGTAGTTTACGCCTGTTATAAGATTGTTTGCATTATTTTGCAAATTACTTAGTTATTTTACGTTTTGGAAGATGCCGCGCAACCACACGTTTACAACTGTTTGATGCACTGGGTTCGACGATTATGTCAAAAGTGCAATTTTGTGACTTTGTTAAAAGTAAATTAGGGGTAGCAAATTGTTCTGAAGAGATAACTGAATGCTCTATCCAACTCCTAGTCATAGACAATTTCTTGCAAGTGTAGACGTAGCTTAAAAAAGGTCTTAACTGATGTTTATTATAAAGTTAACAAATTATATACGTTGCTTTCACTCTAAATTCATGATTAAAAGGTAAAAATAATTTTGTCCCCCAATATTTCGATTTTGACCCACTGTGCGTCGTTGGTCAGGCGGGCAATCTGTAAATTTGTACAACCGGATCGCTCGTCGTCGCGACAAAGACTAGCGGGTGACGGTAGACCGCGTCCTGTGTGCCAGGGTTGATGCAACTTTGGGAGATACAACTGGACCGCCTGACCCCCTCGGTCAGATATCGCTTCCCGCCGCGACAGACCGCTTTTTGTGTGACCGAGCCTTAAGCATATTTAACACTCCGAACTGGAAAGGGTTGCAATTCTGGATGTATAACATTCATTTTAAACATAGCCTAAGGGAACTACTTTCCCCTCAGATGTGTAAAGGTGTTGCTTTATGCTTTATCTAATTAAAATATTATTGTAATACCAGTGAGCCTCCGTGGCTTAGGCGGCAGCACGCCGGCCTCTCACCACTGGGTCCGTGGTTCAAATCCCGGTCACTCCATTTGAGATTTCTTCTGGACAAAGCGGAGGCAAACAGGTTTTTCTCCGGTTTTCCCTGTCATAATTTAATTCCAGCAACACCCTCCACTATCATTTCATTTAATTTGTCATTCATTTAATCTTAGCACTGGGGAGTGCGACAGGCTTCGTTAGCCGGCATAGTTCATATCCTCGCCGCTAGATGGGGGGCTTCATTCATTAAATTCCCTGACCCAGTCGGACGACTGGAAGCAGGCTGTGGATTTTCATTTTCATTGTAATACCAGTAGGTTCGGATAACAAATGTGTGGACGCACATTAAAGTCGTGCGGATGCGGGGAGGATGCATAATATTTTGTTTATCCACGCAGAGCTCTAATAATAGACTAACAAAGGCATTTTTAAACCTAGCACTACAACAATTGGGTGGTAGAAATAATGCAAGACCTACAAGAAATTGGTATCAACAAAGAAATCATTCACAATAGAACAACATTAGGAACCCTATTAAACAGACAAATTTACCGAGAAACCTACACGGAAGAATACAGGATGGACAGAAGAGAGCACAGTGAACGGATGAAGAGATATTGGGAAGAAAAGAGGAAACATTGTGCTAAATAAGTTCTAACGTGCTCCTTAGTTGAACGTAACGAATCAAAATAATAATAATAATAATAATAATAATAATAATAGAGTGAGGATTTTATGGACCTCCATCAGAAAAAACATATCACTTTGTAGAAGCCAAGCCAACAGACCAGATCTTGTGTTATTAGTCTACTTTCCTTATTTGAGAAAAACAAATTTCTAGTTGTAGAGGAAAATGACGTGCTGAGTATACATTTTTGAAACTCATTCACTTCCTTTTCCGCTTGTTTCCGTTAGCGATAATTTTTACACTTTTCAGCGTTCAACATTACACGAAGTAAAGACATTTCATTACGAAACAAATAATACGTAACTCAGATACATAACTAAGAGTTTGCGTTCTTGATAAAGGATTTTCAGCACGAAGACAGGTTTGCACCTCTTAAGAGGCGGTCCTGCACTGGAATTTTTCTTGCCGTAAGGTGGCCATTTCACTCATCCCTTCCCCCAACATCAGCACGTGGTCCCCCAGAACCAGTCATCCAACCAAGTTCTGACTACGCCAAATGAAGCTTTTCTTCATAGATCTCATGGAATCCGGTATCTCAATATGGCCAAGCCGTTGGCCTTGTGTTATTATAGCAACATATACAGTAGATGACGCTACCGACCTAGTATGCATAGATGAACAAACAACACGTAACTAAAAGCTAACGATCTTATAACAACGCTGCTGACATCTTGGTCATCAGCCCCGGGTAGTTGGATATGTGTTAAATTTTTCTGATAACCTGTATTTATGTGATGACTGTAGTCATGTGTATTAGGGACATGGACTTGAAATGATGTACTATCCCGTCATTTACCTGTAGGGAGTGTGGGAAAACGTGGGGAAAACCACACTCTGGATAACCGTTGTCAGCGCAGAGATTCTAACCTCCGTTCTTCGGTCTTGTTGCAGCTGTCCACGCGGTCATGGCGCAGCATTCTACAAGCATAAAATGGTATTGTGGTTGATGTTTCATTTAGGGGATAGGACATTGAACCCTCGTGTACTTGGGTGTGTGTAGTATTTATTTGACAACTTTTGTTTTTATGGTGTCTGTTGTACAGTGTGTATTTGTAATTGAGGCAAGGCTTAGGAGGGAGGCGACCGTGGCCTTCAGGTAGGAACCATTCCAGCATTTGCTGAGAGCAGAAGTATAAAACCAGGGAAAATCTTTTATAGGACAGCTGAGGTAGGAATCGAACCCAGGACCTTAGGGACTGGAGTCTCAATTTGTATCTCAAAGGCCACATAACCGTCTTCATTGAAATTTGCTACCCCTTACATTGAAGTTACTAGCCACCACTGCTTCTTTAACGATTGGTTGGTGCCTCGTTTGAGGGGCTTAATAAAGTGGTCAATCAGTACCGTGTACTTGGGTGAGTGTATTTTTTTTGTCTCATATCCTGTATTATTGTGATGCCTGTATTAGTCTGTGTGGGCCTATTTGTAATTCAGGCGAGGATTGGGAAGGATGCGGCCATGGCCTGAAGTTAGGAAATATCCCAGCATTTGCCTGGAGTAGAAGTTGGAAACTACGGAAAACCACTTCCAGGATGACTGGAGGTGGGAATCGAACACACCTCTTCTTAGTTTTACCTCTGTTCCAGGCCTCAGACTAAGAAGCTTCTTACGGTGAAGATGTCCTAGACGTGATGAAAAGCCAGGCCACCGTTGTGATAACAGTCTCTGTGTGATAAGGGGAGGGGGGAGTGATGATTCATTGGAGTTGCACCCCTAAACCTCATAAGATTCCCCAAAGCTCTTTCTGTTTCATTAGAATGTCGTGAGATAAAGATATCTTTGCGTTATGAGGGTTCACTCTTCAGAGCTTGTTTTCATTGACTGGGGGAAGTTTTCTTGCAACAAGAGACGATATGAAGGGGCTAGATGATCTGCTCTTTGGTCTTCCACGTGACTGAACACGCCCCCATTCTAACGATTGAATAAGAATGGATCAGAGCTCAAAGTGTCCGTGTGCCTCAGCTGCTGTCTGTGTGCTATGTTTAAATAGCGAGCATGCTTTTATCCGCCAGCCCAGCCCACCCACTCAATCTCTTTCATAGGCTATGTTTTCGTTGTTAAAATGAAATCACCTGGATAGTAAGGCTCAGGTTTGAAAATAACAGTACACCCACATCATGCATACAGTGGTCCCCCTGAGATTTCTTACACTGCGGCGTAGCTGAACATGTTAAATCACTCACCATGTCCGTGATGGAAAAGGTGCTGCACGTTCAGAGATCGGAAGATCGAATCCCGGCACTGAGAACTGATATTCTCCAAGTTTCCCATACTCCACCCTGGCAAATGCCGGGATAGTACCTTATTTTATGTAGGGCTGGTGTTTTCAATTCATTAATAAGAGTTATCGAATAGTCGGTTAATTGAAGCAGAAAACAAAAGTATGGTGCTTTTCAGTCAGTCAACACGATTGTACCCAACTGAGATGGGTTATTCCCTAACCATGAAAAAAACACACGAGATTAATAAATACACATGGATGACCCGTTTCTATCGTCAAGCGATCATCATCAGATCCATTACACTTAGGCTTTAAAATCTATGTATGAAAGTATGGGTGAAAATATTTACAATATGCAGTAGAAATGGTGAAAACCAGACAGCAATAGTGTTAAGAAATGAAACGACACAAGAAGTGAATGAATTTAATTATCTGGGAAGTAAAATAACGAATGATGGAAGAAGCAGCATAGAGATATTAAGTAGAATTTCCCAAGCCAGGAACGCTTTCTATAAAAAAGAACAACCTATTTACTGCAAAGAACATAAGTCTTGGTGTGAGGAAACAAATGTTGAAGACCTATGTATGGAGCGTCGCGCTATATGGCAGCGAATCTTGGACAATAGGAGCGAGAGAGAGAGAGGAAAATACTACTAGCATTTGGAACTGGTGCTATAGAAGGATTATGAAAATAAGCTGGAAATAAATGGTCACAAATGAGGAAGTCTTTAGAAGAGTGGGAGAGAGAAGATGCTTCCTAAAAAAATTAAAAAGAAGACGGAATCACCTCGTGGGCCACATACTGCCACGCAATGGACTGCTTAAGCTTATAATCGAGGGAACAGTAGACGGCAAGAATTACAGAGGAAGACCCAGACTGGAGTACATGAGTCAAATACAGGAAGATAAGAATTGTGGCTCGTACTGAGAACTGAAGAGGAAGGCGGAGAGACAGGAAGAATGGCGAGCTGCTGCCAACCAGCCTCACGGCTGTTAACCACAGAGAGATGTACACTTATATAGTTGCAGTTATTTATTTAATCGTATGGTGATACAATACAGAATACAAATAAGACAAAATTAAACTTTAAAGTCCATCCTTTTCAACCATTCGGTTAGACTAGGTGTGAGATCAAACAAGTCGTCAGGAATTCCAGGGTATGAATGAAGAGGACAGCGTAGGACCAGGTGTTCAATCGTCTGTTCTTCTAAGTTACATTCACACATTGGTGAACTGATCCAGCCCCACTTGTACCTAAAATAATTACAACACCCATGTCCAGTCCTCAACCTGTTGATACGGCACCAGAGGTTCCTTGGTAGGTCAAAACCATTTGGCTTCTTTGTGGGATCAAGATGGTGGACACTTGTTCCCAATGTTTTTGATGACCACTCATGCTTCCAGTTTTCCTTTATGTCAAATCCATCCGCGATGAGTTGCCTTGCAGTGACACTTGCCGGTCTTCTGGATTGCAATCGTTGTTGTGACGGATGGCAGAATTCCTGATGCAGTGGCAAAGAGGGTGATGCAAAGATTTTCTTAGCCTCCCTCAGTAGAGCTTGCTTCCGCCTTAAGTGAGGTGGAGGGATGTGGCTCAGCACGGGTAACCAGTGACATGGAGTTGATTTGATGGTACCAGTAATGCAACGCATTGTATCGTTCAGTTTCGTGTCTATCTTCTTCACATGTACGCTTTCCAACCAGACAGGCGCACAGTACTCAGCAGCTGAGTAAACAAGACTGATGCCAGTTAAACGTAGACAGTCAGCAGAGGCTCCCCAGGAGGTACCACTGAGCTTATGCAGTATGTTGTTTCTTGCGGCGACTTTGTGAGAGAGCTTGGTGATGTGCTCTTTGTAGCTCAGGGTTCTATCTAAAGTGACTCCGAGATATTTTGGGAAAGGATTGTACCTCAGCTCTTGTCCATTGAACAGGACTCTTGGTTTGTAGTTTGCGACACGATTCGCTAGATGGAAACAAGAGACTTCAGTTTTTGTTGTGCTTGGGATCAATCTCCAGGTTTTAAAGAAAGTTGACATCTTCTCCAGGTCCTCCGTAAAGATTTGTTCGCCATCTTCAAAGTTATTGCTCTGAGCTACCAGCGCGATATCATCAGCATAGATGAACTTACTTGATGTTGTAGTTGGTAAATCATGGATGTACAAATTGAATAGCAGTGGGGCTAAAACAGATCCCTGTGGTAGGCCGTTATTTAGTTTTCGTTTGCGGCTTTTAGTGTTTCCTAGGAACACTTCAAATTGCCTTTCACTAAGCATGCTAGATAGTTGCAGTATTAGTTGAGATAATGCAACTCGTCAGTATTTGTTAGTTGAAGTCTATGTGATTTTTTTTTAGCGTATGGGTTTTGTGCCGGGAGTGTCCAGGGACATTTTCGGCTCGCCAGTTTTGTAGCTGGTTCGAGACGGACACCCAATGGGTGAGCTACATGTACCGTTGGGGAGGAAAGTTTGGATGGAAGGACTAGGAATTGGAAGGTAGCGGCTGTGGCCTATACTTAGGGACCAACACCGGCATTTGCCAGGAAGGAAGATGGGAAATCACAGAAGACCACCTTCAAGGTTGCCGGCGGGGGGATTGGAACCTCCCGGATGTCAGCGACTGCCAGCAGTCATGCCGTAACGACCACGGCTAACGTGATGATTTGTTGAGATATAGGAAGTGGTGATTGACCTCCAGAATTTGCCTGTTTGGAGTGAATATGTGGTTGTTATAAGTGGTCAATTCAGATTGTATTGTATAGGCTACTTATCTGGTTGAGTCTTGTGCGGTCCTGTTGAGAGCCGTTCACTTGGTCACTGTTTGCACTCAACTGAATGGAAATTCCTGTGTGTGAGGGTCTGTTATCTCGCTGGGCTGTTCCCACTCTCGCATTAGTAAGTGCTGTGTGTTCCTCGTGCAAGTGTACCTGAAAAATAGAAGAAATGAAGCAGAAAAATAGATTAATTGCTACAAATAATGATTAATCAATTGAGCGTTAAATCACTTAATCGGTTGTATATTAAAAATATTTATGAAAACTTAACCGAGTCCGTCCGGCCATTCTATCCAGTCGATTTTCTTCATTCTTTTATTAATGAAAGGTATTCATGCACAGATTTGGTATTGCACCCTTCAATAAAGCAGTGTTTTATCAAGATTCTTTCTACGGGGTCGTGCTCAGTCCTGAATGCTTTTCAAAGCAAAGTTCGTAAAAACAACATGCTCTAATGAATAGAAATGTCCATGACAGAGGCTATACTAGAAATAAAATGAATAACAAGTAGAATAAAAGGTATTTAACGACTGAAAATTATGTGCATAACAATAATAATAATAATAATAAAAGGAAGTCCTCCCTGACTTTCACTCCCATATGAAATAAAGATGTTACTGAGCGGTAAGAACTCGCTCCACACAACAAAACAATGTGAATACAGCTTCACTCAAAATGATTAATCATAACATAAAATTGACCGGTAAGAACTCGCTCCTCACAACATATGGATACAAGCCCATTTATCCTGGTCAAGAAGTTATATAATGCGTGGTGTACTGATCCTTAATAAGAAAATGAGTACTGATGCGAGTCCGTTTACAACTGAAACAGTCATATTGCTCACGGAGTTGCATCTTTTAAATCACACTACGGCTATGGGACCCACCCTTAATTAACACACTATAATGACTACTGACACATGCAAGATCTAAAAATACTAAAACATGATGAACCTCCCCGAGATTCTAGCCCGTGCCAAAGCACACAAAACATAAAGAGCATGCCCAAAAATAGGCCAACAAGCTCGCATCACAAGCTGGGAACACAGCCTCGCACACTCTAATGCTACACGGGGTTATTGAACGCGTAAAATAAACACACTAAAAGTCAAGCAACAACAACAAAATATGAGCCTAAACGGCAGAAAATTATATTTACATGAATAAAAGCCAGACAAACAGATGTTTCGGAAGATACCTTAAAACATGGACAACACCCATTTAAATCAATCAAATACTCTTTATAACCGATCAGGGTTTTGTGAATTTAAATAACATCTTATATTGAAATACAGGAACATAGCCTGCTGCTAATGACCACGTCGCGTTATCTGATTGAGCTCTCCCCTAGTTATGAGTCAACACTGCCCCTCCTCTCTGTCAGTCTTCCAAGCTTGGTGCTAATTATACATGGAGCCATACAGGTCCCGTTATCCATCTGGAAACGCGCAAAGACATATCTCACTCATCCACTTGGATGGCAAGAAACACAAATATTTACCACAAGCTCTGCATCGCGAGGTTATGAACTGGGCTGATGTGCAGCAAGCCGGAATAATCTCAATGATATATTTCCCGCGAACACATCATAAAATCACATCATACACCATAAAGCTTGGACTGACTCACTCATAAACATACCATCTGGGTCGGCTAAAAACAGATCAACCTACATTGCGACCATAGACACATCAAACAAAATAAACAACAAAAACTCGGGTGCAAGGGTGCCATCCCGCACAGACTTGCTAGAAAAGCAACTATCAAAATAATCCTGATCCATCATAAATTCTTCTCACAAATAATCTTTACCCTCCAAATTCTATTTTAATCTCAAATTAATTCAGTTACATTTTTGTTATAACCGAATTACAATGCTTGACCGCGATTTACGCAAGCGAATGCGAGCACGAGCTGCGCATATAGCCCCGTATACTTGAACCAAAAAATCACAATATCTTCAAAATACAAAGCGCTCAGCTTGCCCCATACTTAATGTGTCAGTAAACAAGAACTAAGAATCTACATTACCAAACAAGCAAACAAATATCTACAAAAATACGTCCCATAAAACCATAGCTGATTTAATAAATAAATAAATTCATTTGTACTCATTCCTTTAGAAAAGCGTCAGGAAAACATCTCCAGCCATCACATCTTTAAAATACTTAGCTCGCCATCGACATCTTCTGGCAAATGTCCTGCTGGTTCCAAGATCCGCCCTCGTTCCTAGACGTCATCTCGTGCTGAATTAAAATAATGTTTGTCAGATACACACACGATATATTTCCTATTGAATTCTCCGATCAAGTACTAAATTCCTTGACTGTCTATTGGTGAATTATTTCGATGAACTCGCCCTATCTGGTAGTACTGGGACTACAAATAAATCACTGAAGTTACACTTATAACTTGACGAAAATGTTCCATGTTCACACAAATGAAAAATATGTAGAGTGTCCACGACACTTAAATTAGAAGTTAAGTCTCATGTCCTCAGACGCTTGAATAAGAGTCTTACGTCCTCAGACGCTGAAATAAAAGTCCTACGCCCTCAGACGCTGAAGTAAAAGTCATCTCTTGAAGCTTCCTGGACCACTTATAAATGAAACTGGCTAGAGTAGGCATGGAAGGGTATTTATGGAAAAATATTCCATAATAATTATCAGACTAGCAGGCGATCGGTATCATTGAATTCGTAGCAATGTGCTAGCTAGCTCGAATCGATCGTGGGATTAATCCGTAGATAACTCCCGCGTTAATTCACCAGGATGCGTTATAACGCCGAGTTGCCGCTTAAACAGGGCGTCTTGATATTATTGGTTCAGACTCTTGTAGATCTTCGCGAGCTCTTACTTGTATTCCTCCCACAAGGAGTGGTCAACATGAAGATTGACCATTCACATCGTAGCATTCAATTTTCTTCTTGGCACCAACTCTCATAGTAACAAGCCATTTCGTGCGTGCCCAAGCCTCCCTTCGCGCTAAAAGTTGCACCTGTCCTATGCGTCATGATTTCTATGCTACTTTCTAAAATACCACAGGAGCTTAAACCTTTGTGTTCTCTCTGCCACTGATTTCTCAACATTTTCCCAACTCCGTCTGGCTCTCATATCTGCTGTCTGTAGAAATATATCAAATGATAATGAATAATTTATTAGAATCCTTTATACAGCCTGTGGATAAAGGGTTCAGTATCAAGTATTACAAATCACTTAACTTCCGCCTTCCTCAAATTATTTGATTTTTTCAACTTTTTCCAACTTTTTCCAACTTTGAAGCAATCATATCTTTGGTTCTAATTGAGGTACGCAGGTCGTTTTGGTCTAAGAACACCCAGATAATCAATCGCTCTTATTTGAGCTCTTAACTATTCAAATCGGCAGATTCTGAGGAAAGTTATGAGTGAACATTCAATATTATATCTCATTTTTTTGCATTTTGTCTCATTTTAGCAATCATATCTGTGGTTCTAATTGAGTTACACAGTTCGTCTTGGTCTAAGAGCACTCAGAGGATCAAGGTCTATCTTTTGAGGTATTAAATATTTAAGTTGGTTGATTCTGAGGAATGTTATGAGTGCCGAAGCGAATATTAGAAATATTTATGAAAACTTAATCGAGTCCGTCCGGCCATTCCATCCGGTCGATTTCCTTCATTCCTTTTTGAAAGGTATTCATGCACGGATTTGTTATCAAGTATTACAAATCACTTAACTTCCGCCTTCCTCAAATTATTTGATTTCTTGTACATTTTCCAACTTTTTTTTCTCATTGAAGCAATCATCTATATATTAAAACAAGTGTTCCATGAAGAACTATATAGTCTATTTTCATATATCCTACTAATATCAATTGCCTCTATCAACATACACATTGCCAGTTTGATTGCTGTAATAGATTCGTAGATATTGAGAACCGTCTAAATATTTTGGATGGTAACCATGTTGGATTTTTATATTACAGGCCTTAGATTTATGTACTATTTCATGAAGATTATTGTGTAGGTGCTTTATTCAAACTTCAATCGCATGATTAGGACACAAGAAATAAAAGCGGGATTTTAAAATTTCGCTCAGCCACCATCTTATGGTTATGAAAATAATTTAAATGAATTAGGTGCCAGCCGATTAAAATTTGTATAAGCATATACCGTATCAAGTTTTACTGCGCTCGGATGGTTAAAACGCAAGAAACGTCCATTTGAATGTTTAAATTTCATGTCGCCGCCATGTTGGATTTGTGCTCGCCAGGTTATTGAACGTCCCATAGGTGAACTTATGCTTATAGACTCTACACACTTAAAAATTTCAGTTTGATAGCTGTAGTAGATTAATAGATATTGAGAACTGTCTAAATATTTCGGATGGTCGCCATGTTGAAATTTAATATATGCAGGCCATAGAGTTATGTACTATTGGATGATGATTATTGTGTACGTTCATTATGCAAATGTTGATTTCGATCGCATGATCAGAACACAAGAAATGAAAACTTAATTTTCGAAACTCTCACAGCCGCCATTTTGAGGTTATATAAACAATTGAACTAAATTAGATACGGTACCAGTGTATTACAATGTGTATAAACATTTGCTGTACCAAGTTTCATTGCGTTTGGATAATTAAATAGCGAGAAAATTCTATTTAAAACTTTCAACTTCGCTTGGCCGCCATGTCGTTTTGTAGTTAACCGGTTTTTGAAAATATCATAGATGAACTTCCAGTAGTGCCCTTTATCTCCGTACAAAATTTCATGGTGATACCTGTAATAGTTTCAGAGATATAGAATGCCGGTGAAATATTGAGGTTATGTAAACAATTGAACGAAGTTAGATGTCGGTGCATTACAATGTGTATAAACATATACAGTACCAAGTTTCATTGCGTTTGGCTGGTTAAATAGCGAGAAACGTCAATATAAAAGTCGTAACTTTCTTGGCCGCCATGTTGGTTTTGTAGTTACCAGGTTTTCAATGGTCACATAGGTGAACTTCTAGTAGTTCCCTTTATCACCGTACAAAATTCCAGGGTGATATCGGTAATAGATTCGGAGATATTGAATGTTGAAGAAATATTTCGCACAGCCGCCATGTTGGATTGGTGAGACGTAACAAAATTTGAAGTGCACGGTCGGGGTCGCCCGGAATAGTGCTATGAACTTACCGAGTTTCATTGAAATAGCTCCAGCCGTGTAGAAGTTATTAGGGGGGAGCACACAAAAATCCATCACACACACATACATCATCACACACACGCACACACACAGACAGACACACGGACAAAATGTGATCTCATAAGCCTATTTTTTCATAAACGAAAATAGGCTAAGTATTTATGAAAGCTTAACCGAGTCCGTCCCGCCATTCTATCCGGTCGATTTTGTTAATTCTATTTTTGAATGAAAGATAGTCATGCACAGATTTGTTATCAAGTATTGCAAATCACTTTACTTCCGACTTCCTGAAATAATTTGATTTCTTGAACTTTTTCCAACTTTTTTTTTATCTCATTGAAGCAATCATCTATACTGTATATGAATTAACAAGACGTTCCGTGACGAACTAAAGAACCTACTTTTCTTAAATTTTAAGATACATGCCAATGATTAATCTATATGGATCTATCTAGAATAATGGCTACATTAAGTTGGTAATATCGAAATTTCTAATTAGTTCGAAATACTGTGTACCTGGCATAATGTAGCCTAATAGAGCACTACAGTTGGCAGCCTTGGTGACTGAATATATTCTTAGTTCCATCTCTCAGGGTACAGAATACAAAATTTGGTTGAAGTCCAATGGATAGTATGGACGTTACATGCAGTTAAACATCGGATCTAACAGCGCGCGTAAAATCATGTTGGTAACAATATCATGCATGTATTAGTCAGAAATAATCTGAAATAATATGTTTTTTGTTGTGCCAAATTTGAATGAAATCCATTAGTTAGTATAGAAGTTACATGCATTTTAAAATTGGACCAACCAGCAGTCTTAGAATCAAGTTGGCAGCACTGACGTATATTAGTTACTCCAAATTAATCCAGAATGTCAGGTACTATCCTTGTGCAAAGTTTAGAGCTATTGGCTTGCATACTTTCTGATATTTTGATATTAGGGTAACAAAAATAAAGACAGCATTTATTAACAGTTGGCAGCCCTGGTTGATCTTAGGAATACGCATAGTCATATCTGTTATCAATTATATAAATTCCAAAATTGACTCATCACCGCAGGGCTCAAACCACCAGACCCAGAAAGCTGAAATTTTGCATGTTGGTTGATCCGAGTTTGTAGAGGCTCACTAAGAAACGGTTTTTGAAAATTCAATTTGTAAGCGACTTTTTTCGGCCCTTTGTCATTGACCATCCAAAATTGACTCATCGACGCAGGTCCTCAAACCATTAGACCTAGAAAGCTGAAATTTTCATGTTGGTTGATCGAGTATGTAGAGGCCCAATAAGAAACGGTTTTTCCAAATTCAATTTGTAAGTGACTTTTTTCGGCCCTTTGTCACTGAGCAAGGACAGTCGGTACAAAGGTCGGATTTAGCTCATTTTAAGCCGCCAGATACGAGAAACAATACTCGGAGGTCCTGTAGGGACCCCGAAACACACTTTTTAAGTTCCTAAAATGAACGGTTTCGGAGATATTCCCAAATAACTGTGTTCCCTCTGAGAAACAGGTCAACGTTACTATGGCAACCGCTGAAATTTCCCAGACCGGGGATAGTTTTCTGGCAATATCTCGAAAACCGTTCGTTTTAGGGCCTTCAAACGCGGGGTTTGGTTCCCACTTCTAACCACGAACATTGATCCTGGCATTGATACGCGTGAAATGAGATATATTTTATTTATAGTGGTGACTTTTGGGGGTCGGATATGATTGTGATTTTGAGTCTAATTTTATACTCTTTGAGGTGGTTATTGTAAGCGAGCTTTCAGATCTTTACTCTAATTTACAATATTAAGATTCTTTCTATTTTGCACGGTATGCTTTCATTTTCTTTGTTAATTTGTTTTTTGTTAACTGAATATTTTTGTTTGCCTAATTTGATCAGCTCTTTTTCGTTTTTTTACCTGATCAGCAACCCATATTCACAGTCGAATGTGTCGTATTCTACCGGCTGTCACGTTAATTATTATTTTTTCTTAATTACTCTCACTGAGGAATAATGTTGGTATTTTGTCTTTCATGGCCATTGAATCCCCGCACAAGGTACGGCTTAAACCTAGGAAAGTTGCTGAGTTGGACTAATGTACTAATGGTGCAGAGAAAAGAGGAGAACTGAAGCTTTTTAAATGTGGTGCTACAGGAGAATGATGATCAGATGGGTAGATAGGGTAACAAAGGAGGAGGTATTAAGACGAGTGGGAGAGGTGAGATGTTTCTAGCGACTGCTAATGAAGAGAAGAGATAGGAGGGTAGGACACATATTAAGACACCCAGGAATAGCAAGCTTAGTTGTGGATGGGAGGGTCGCGGACTAGAACTGTAGGGGTAAACCAGGGTTAAAGAGATTGCCTCGGATGTAGGGTGTGGTAGCTATGTAGAGATGAAGCGATTAGCTCAGGAGAGGGATACATGGGGGGCTGCATCAAACCAGTTAATAACTGAAGATTCAAACAACAACAATCAGGCATGTTAATTACTTAGAGAAGCATGTGAGGCAAAAGGGTGATTGGAGATTTCAATCACTGGGATGTAACACTGGAAGAGACTGCATAATGTACATCAGCGGCCAAGGTGAGAGATATTTAACTATAGGTTCATTTATTAGCGATATGTTGACGTTCAAATCATCAATAAGTATGGCCAAATTACATCCAGCATAGCTTAAGTAAGAATACTTTATTTCCCCATATTCCGATAGATTTGTCATTCCAGTGTGCAAGAGTGCAGTTCCCTCTTCAAACAATATTCGCAATTTCTTTAACAAAGCGCAATGACACACACTTAACAGTAGCACGTGTACATTTAGACAATTTTTTTTTTCTCCCAAGGGCAACTGTATGTGGCGTGCTCGCGAGCATCCGGACAACAAAATCGTTATGTCTCAGCAGTAGATGGCAAAACCAAAAACGTCATTTTAAAATGTGTTAACATAATGTAAAATCGAACCCTGCAGACATTCACAACTCTATAAAATTCCCACTTTGCTGCTCATATCAATATACTGTATGCATCAGAATATTCAGAATTAGAATGGACCCACCTATAGCCGCGATTGCTGTAATAGATTAGACCAATTATCAGCAATAATGCATCGTCCCCATTGTCTTGATCGCGGGCGGAGCCGCGGGAACCTGCTAGTGGTATATATAGCTCATGCGAAATATGGTTGAAATCCAAATGATAGTATAGAAGTTACATGTATTTTAAGTTGGACCTCTCTGCAAGCTTAGAATTAATACTGGTAGCACTGACGTATATCAGTTACTCCAAATTAATATATAATGTCAGGTACTATACGTGTGCACAGTTTAAAGCTGTCGGCTTGCATACTTTCTGATATATTGGTATTTGGATAAAAGAAATTGAGAGCATTTATTAACAGTTGGCTGCCCTGGTGGTTCTTAAGATTACGCCCAGATATATCTGTTTATGTACACATACCACATACGAAATTTGGTTGAATTTCAATTGATAGTGTAGAAGCAATATGCATTTAAAAATTAGATCTATCAGCAGGCTTATACTCATTTTGGCAACACTGCCATGTATGGCCTCCTAGAAATTAAACTGAAATATTATTATCTATACGTGTTGTAATGGGTTTTGCTAATTAGAAAATGTTCATATGCAAAACTAATTATTTAATAGTCGCCCACTTTAGGGTGATCAATATGAAACATTTAACTGTGTATTAATTTAATAGTGTATCTGTATTGTTGTCAGCATCACTAAAAAAAATACATAATGTGTAGTATTATGTGTTGCCATGGCGCCAGACCATTTCTATATCATGATCAAAATAATATATTAAACCTCGGTTAAACAGAGGTAGAGCATCGAAATTCCTATCTCCAGCCGTAGTGAAACTTACGTAATCTAACCTTTCGATAATTAGTTCAGGAGTGTGGTGTTGCCTTATAGTAATTTCTAGCTACTAACGGAAACCAGTCAAACATTTGAATTTAAAAGTGAATTTAATATATAAAAACAACAAGTGCAAAAAGAATAAAATACTAAAGATAATAATAATAATAATAAATTAAATTAAAGAATCTACTGAATTTACTTGTATTATGGGTCTTGATTGGAAATTGGAGTATACAGAGTTAATTGAATAAAATATAGATTGAATTTAATAAGCATGAGAGCCTTCTGATTTGACTGGAGTAAAACTGTTTAAATCGCTCACCGCATTGAAGATCATTGTAGTTGGATTGTTGCGTAGAGAGTTCCTGATGGCCCTGATCTTCCTCAACGTAATGAATTTATATGTGGATGACGGAATAAATTCCAAAAATCATCCCTGTGACAATAGCCTCGTACACAACCATGTCACAGTTTGATGAGACAGAAATGTCTTATCAAAATCACATACTTAAATAGTCAACTGTCTAGTTTAGCACTGCGTTTCGGATGAATGTTAATTTCCACCTCCATATCGCTACAAGTTCCACTCTTCTGCTCCACACAGCGCCATTCCGTCTTCTCTCAGCAATTCAATAATAATATTCCATTTGGCCGGCCGTCATATATACTGTATAACGTTCCCAGGCACGCGCCCACCCCCACTTCTGAAGTCACTAGGCAGCTTGCACGCCTTTCATATATCAATAATGACAATACTTCTTTGTAGCATTTCTCGGGAGGTCCAGCCCACCTTTTGTATAAAGTTGCAAAGGACTCATTCATCGGCCCAGCATTGTTAGTGGCAGGTCTTCATAGAATCCCTTCTTAGTATGATTTGTATACTGGTAGAATACTTGATGTGAAAGACATAAGTGTCTATTCATGTCGTTACCAGAAAGCGGTAGATAAGCCGGCCTTTCCGCGAACACCCTCTTCTTCTCTTGTTCGTATTTTCTTCAGAAATAATATTTAGTCAAGCGTCTAACTTATTTCAAATATAATGTGTATCGCTCCAAGTCCTTTCAATTGCCATAATATTCTTCAATACCGCATAATAATAGATATAAACATATTAGTTAACATAATAACTAACAAAAGGTAAAATGTAAACTTAAAAAAATATTGATAATAATAATAATAATAATAATAATAATAATAATAAAATATATAAAATTATTTCATTCTGGTCACAAATTGGGACCATCACAATTCGCCCCAGAGAATTATGGTATATGTGAACAATCATATCACCATACTTCTCTTCAACACTTGTACAAATATGAAATATTATATCCTACAAAGAAATTACAAACATCGACAATATTATACCCTTCGAAGCAATTATCAACATCAACAAATTATACCCTTCCAGTTTTACATATTTTTAAAAATTTCATCATTCCAGTCTTTCACTGTTCATAATGTCTTTTTCTTTCTTCTTTACATAATTAAAGCGACCTGTAAACTATGTACATCAAAATACCCTCCGCTTTTATATTCTTGTTTTGAACATAAGTCATCGTTGCACTTATGTATATTTGGGTAGCATACATCTTTGCTTTATATCTTGAGGACGTAGAATTCAATTTTCAGCCTGGTGTCGATCTGAATATACTATGGCCAGTTTGTAGGACTGCCAACTGATCAATTCACTTAATCACTTCACAACACTTGGTATGTGATGCGAATAACCAGATCTACTCCAGTCTCTCAGGAATTATATGTATCTCGTAACACAGGCATATTATAGAAAAAATGAAACTTTATTAGCTTATATTACCTAAGGCAACATCGTTCAGTGCAAATGTAGTGCGCTAATTTACCCCACATATGTATATATATCACACTCAAATACACAAGCTTATAGCCGACAAAATTCGCTTTATATTTCCTCTGTGCTCTTCAAGACTCACAATAGCATAGATCGGCGCAACACTTCGCCATTACCTGCTCGTTCAGACCACAATCATTCACTTAATATTAAGCGACTTTCCTTACTTACCATCAGTTATACTTCTATTAATCATGATACATATTTCCTTAAGGATCTCACATTATAGGTCCCGCATAATCGTTTTACTGCAAGGCCTAATTACTCACCTTTTTGACCTGAGTTACTCACCATTTTAACCGTAGTTACTCACCTTATTTCTCACAATTACAGTCCATTCTACTCAAGATCCCCTTATTTCTCACGATTACACTCCATTCTACCTAAGATTACACCTCTTAATCACCTGTAGATATTCACCTTATTTCTCAAAATTATACTTCTTTCTATTCAAGATTACACCTCTTTATCGCCCGTAGTTACTCACCTTATTTCTCGAAACTACCCTTCTTTCTACTTCAGATTACCTTTCTTTCGCAGAATCCGTATTCACTCACTTTATTTCTCAAAATTACACTTCTTTCTACTTAAAATTACCTTTCTTTCGCGGAATCCGTATTCACTTACTTTATTTCTCAAAATTACACTTCTTTGTACTTCAGATTACCTTTCTTTATCACCCGTAGTTATTCACCTAATTTCTCAAAATTACACTTCTTTCTACTCAAGATTACCTTTCTTTCGCGGAATCCGTATTCACTTACTTTATTTCTCAAAATTACACTTCTTTCTATTCAAGATTACCTTTCTTTCGCGGAATCCGTATGACCAATAAAATTTAATTTCTCCACTATAAAAAAATGACTTACCTTTAAATACTGCTAAAATAATAACTGTTCACAAAAATCTGCCTAATTAAATTACGGGAATCAAAATATAGCTTTACTTTCCTTTCTGACTTGGGAACTACCCTTAACGAATTAATATATGGGCTAATATAGGGTTCTATAATTGTATCCTGCAACATGCTTTCAATCTGCCTACTTAAATTACGGGCATCAAAATATAGCTTTACTTTCCTTTCTGACTTGGGAACTTCCCTCAACGAATTGATATATGGGCTAATATAGGGTTCTATAATTGTATCCTGCAACATGCTTTCAATCTGCCTACTTAAATTACGGGCATCAAAATATAGCTTTACTTTCCTTTCTGACTTGGGAACTACCCTTAACGAATTAATATACTGCTCAAAAAAATTAAAGCACCACTTTTTTCAAAGGCCACCAAATTTTGAAATGTTGACCTACAAGCTCGAAATCTCAGTATGACGTTTGTCCTGACGCCTACCAAGCATATGCTTCAGCACAACTCCCCAACTTGAGTAGTTTCGGGGTAGCACCCCGATAACCAGCCCATTTTCGAAAACCGCAAATTGAAGTTTGCGAAAAACGCTGCAGGACTTGTCGCAGGTTGCCAAAGCAGTCGAAAATGAATGAGTCTTGCTCTTAAAGGTTCCACAAACACGTAGAAATCGTTACATTTGACGTTTGGGCATTTTCAACCCCCTTCATTATCCCCTGAACATGGACTACCATTGGGGGCGTCTGAGAAGGTACCGGGTGTGTTTAACCATCTGAAAACCTGCACACCGTCCTCAGTTGCTGATTGCAGTAAGTTCTTAAGGCCTCCGGCAATGTCCACACCCCCTAACACCCTCAACTGGCATGGGACCAAACCACCCCCTCTCGATTCACCCCTAAGGAAGGTTTTAATCGAGATGTTTATCAGTGCTGTGAATGCGGAGGTCTTCCCCTACCGTTTCAAAAAAGGAGCTGTGCCTTTGTCACCACCCCTTCCCCTGCAACCCCCGTTTGTATGATTTTTCGAATCAAGCCCTTTTTAAGGGCTGAAACGAGGTCTTAATCGCTGAAAGGGCTGTAAAGGTCCTTAGAAGTAGTGGTGACACGAAATCAACCCCTTCCGATCGATGATTGACATTCCATCCCCGAAATTCGAAATTGTTGCACCCCCAACCCTCCCTGTCTGGACGCGTAACGCGTCATGGCAGAGTTTTCAGAGTTGGATGGAAATGAAGCTTATGGCCTGACATGGAGCCCAAAACAGCAGGTTGGATCGAAATTCATCGGTAGGTAGGGAAACGGGACCAAAATGTTTCAAAAAAGTTAACAGCCTCTAGTAAATACACCAATGCATAGGCAACCCACATCACGTCATTTTTCTCTCATTGCCAAACTTTGTAACCTATTGCCGATTATAGGCAACCCACACGCACGGACGTGATGTGGGTTGCCTATGCAGGGCGTACTTACTGTAGGCTGTACACTTTTTTGAAAAATTTAGGTCCCGTTTCCCAACCTACCGATGAATTTCTATCCATCCTGCTGCTTTGGGCTCCATTGCAGGCCATAAGCTTCATTTCCATCCAACTCTGAAAACTCTGCCATGACGCGTTACGCGTCCAGACAGGGAGGGTTGGGGGTGCAAAAATTTCGAATTTGGGGGACGGAATGTCAATCATCGATCGGAAGGGGTTGATTTCGTGTCACCACTACTTATAAGGACCTTTGCAGCCCTTTCAGCGATTAAGATCTCGTTTCAGCCCTTAAAATGGGCCTGATTCGAAAAATCATACAAACGGGGGTTGCAGGGGAAGGGGTGGTGACAAAGGCACAGCTCCTTTTTTGAAACGGTAGGGGAAGACTCCCGCATTCACAGCACTGATAAACATCTCGATTAAAACCTTCCTTAGGGGTGAATCGAGAGGGGGTGGTTTGGTCCCATGCCAGTTGAGGGTGTTAGGGGGTGTGGACATTGCCGGAGGCCTTAAGAACTTACTGCAATCAGCAACTGAGGACGGTGTGTAGGTTTTCAGATGGTTAAACACACCCGGTACCTTCTCAGACGCCCCCAATGGTAGTCCATGTTTAGGGGATGATGAAGGGGGTTGAAAATGCCCAAACGTCAAATGTAACGATTTCTACGTGTTTGTGGAACCTTTAAGAGTAAGACTCATTCATTTTTGACTGCTTGGGCAACCTGCGACAAGTCCTGCAGCGTTTTTCGCAAACTTCAATTTGCGGTTTTCGAAAATGGGCTGGTTTTCGGGGTGCTACCCCGAAACTACTCAAGTTGGGGAGTTGTGCTGAAGCATATGCTTGGTAGGCGTCAGGATAAACGTCGTACTGAGATTTCGAGCTTGTAGGTCAACTTTTCACAATTTGGTGGCCTTTGAAAAAAGTGGTGCTTTAATTTTTTTGAGCAGTATATATGGGTTCTATCATTTTATCCTGCAACATGCTTTCGATCTGCCTTCTCACAGCTTCCTGGAATTTGTAAGGCACGGGGTAGCGATGACCTTCAAAAATACTGCGATCATGTACATTTAATGAATGTTCGTAGCAATTAGCTAATCCAATTCGGTTCTCAAATATATACTAATTCTCTTACAACACCAACAATCGATCCACATGATCACACTCTAACGCACTCTGTAATGCAGCCTCACGCAAGGAATCCTGTAGATAATCCTTCGTCATCATACTGCCTAAAAATGTAAAAACACAAGGTTCCCTCTCAAGAGACACCCCCAACAATCTCACCACTAACTTCTCTAAAAATATCGACTCCTTTAGGCGTTAATACCTCCTCAAGCGTACATATATTCTTAGAACCACCATACAACTTACTTGAATTATTAAATGACATGATCACATCTCCATTCATCCATCTGAATTTTACACTACCCTCCTTATAACTTAGCTGTGCAGAATGTAGCGACATCCTGTCCGAACCCATAATTAGTGAATATATCAGATTTGGAATCAAAAAACATACTTGTTTTCCAATCTTACTTTCTTTTAAAATTTCTCCAACCACTTGTTTAGAAATTATGTGGAATATCTTTCCCATCGCAGTTAACACAATAGTAGTTCTAATTGGAATTTCCTATATTTTTATACCATGTTCCTTCCTATTATTATAAAATGCTGCACTGATGAAGAAAACCTGACAGCCACTATCAAAAAGTGTATCGATACACGCCCCTAACACTTGTAATTCTTCGACTGAGTAAAAATTAATAACGGTAGGTTCTTTAGATACGTCCATAAATTCACTTAATAAATCATTACGGATATTTAGGTCATACGGTTCGCTCAAAATAGTAATACCGACTTACATAACAACTCTATCTGGCATTTTTAAGTTCTTATCACCTTCATCTTCGCTTCTATATTTATGTATAGTTATACTTTCCTCTTTCCTCATAACAATAGTTTCTTCCTCCTCCGTATTATATGTATTAATAGTAACGCCGTATTTCGCCTTTCCGCCTATCACTTCCCCTATTTTACCTTCTATGGCATGCCACTGCACCTCATAATCTTTCTCTCTCTCTCTTTCATCCCATTTTCCCGTTCCTCTATCTACTTAATCCTTTTCTCTTTCATTTTACTTCTAAACGTTCTTCCTGCATCCCTTCCCTTCTTTTCTCCACTATCTCTCTCTACCATTTCCTCCAACATCTTGCTTTGCTTGTGCTTTTTCTTCCTATTCTTGAGATTCCTTATCTCAGTCTTCTGATTTTCTTGTTCAATAATTATGTATTTTTCTATTAATTCATTTCTTAATATCTTCTGTTTCTCCTCTTTCGCACTACCTTCTATAATCTCTTCTACAGGTATCCTGCTTTCACCTATCATCTCTGCTACCACTGACTGCTCTCCCTCATCTAAACTACTTTCACCTATGTCTGTCCTACTTTCATCTACACTCGTTTCTAAATACTGCACTTCTACTTCACAATCCTCTACCGTCTCTACCAACTCTACTAAGCTTTCTCCTACTATCTTCGCTAACTGCTTTTCCTCATCTAAGCTAATTTCACCTATGTATGTCCTAGTTTCACCTACACTCGTGTCTAAATACTGCATATCTACTTCACAATCCTCTATCGTCTCTATCAACTCTACTATGCTTTCTCCTACTATTATCGCTAACTGCTCTTCATCATCTAAGCTAATTTCACCTATGTCTGTCCTAGTTTCACCTACACTCGTCTCTGAATACTGCACATCTACTTCACAATCCTCTATCGTCCCTATCAACTCTACTGTGCTTTCTCCTACTATCTCCGCCAACTGCTCTTCCTCATCTATACTACTTTCACATCTTCTCTCCCTCATCCACTTCTGACGTTCTCTAACTGAGTTCTCCATCCACTCCTGATGTTCCTTATTGCTGTCTTCTATCTTCTTGTATATTGCCTTGCTTATCTCCTGATTTTGCCTATTCACCTCCTGATTTTGCCTATTCATCACCATAAACATTCCTATGATCTCATCTAATTTATTTTCCGAAATATCCAAAGTTTTTTGTTTCTCCTGCCCTCCACTAGTCTCAGGATTTATTTCAGGATTTACCTCTATATTCGTCTCAGGGTTAATCTCGGGATTATTCTCAAGATTACTCTCAAGATTTACCTCCGACATCTTGGTATAATCCTCTACACTCTCAGCCTCAGTACCACTATCAACTTTCGTATAATTAGCTTTCTCGCCTTTACCCCTACTCATCAATTTCCTTTGTTCCTCATCCGCCATCTCGAAGTACACCGTATAAAGTTTACCGTTCCAAAATTCACCTCACTTTCCCCCAAAATCAACCACTAATAATACACTAATTCACTTCACTTTCCCCCAAAATCACTGACAATTTGCACTGAATTAACACTCACTCCTTCCGTAAATATCGTTAGGTTTTCGTGCCGCATAGTTGGGGGCCATTTGTAATTGTTTTGAGAGAACTGAATCATGTCCCACTAGTTGGGCGTTATTTGTAATGGGTTATATTACATAGAACAATGTTAATATGCAAAACGAATTATTTAATAGTCGCCCACTTTAGGGTGATCAATATGAAACATTTAACTGTGTATTAATTTAATAGTGTATCTGTATTGTTGTCAGCATCACTAAAAAAAATACATAATGTGTAGTATTATGTGTTGCCATGGCGCCAGACCATTTCTATATCATGATCAAAATAATATATTAAACCTCGGTTAAACAGAGGTAGAGCATCGAAATTCCTATCTCCAGCCGTAGTGAAACTTACGTAATCTAACCTTTCGATAATTAGTTCAGGAGTGTGGTGTTGCCTTATAGTAATTTCTAGCTACTAACGGAAACCAGTCAAACATTTGAATTTAAAAGTGAATTTAATATATAAAAACAACAAGTGCAAAAAGAATAAAATACTAAAGATAATAATAATAATAATAAATTAAATTAAAGAATCTACTGAATTTACTTGTATTATGGGTCTTGATTGGAAATTGGAGTATACTGAGTTAATTGAATAAAATATAGATTGAATTTAATAAGCATGAGAGCATTCTGATTTGACTGGAGTAAAACTGTTTAAATCACTCACCGCATTGAAGATCATTGTAGTTGGATTGTTGCGTAGAGAGTTCCTGATGGCCCTGATCTTCCTCAACGTAATGAATTTATATGTGGATGACGGAATAAATTCCAAAAATCATCCCTGTGACAATAGCCTCGTACACAACCATGTCACAGTTTGATGAGACAGAAATGTCTTATCAAATTCACATACATAAATAGTCAACTGTCTAGTTTAGCACTGCGTTACAGATGAATGTTAATTTCCACCTCCATATCGCTACAAGTTCCACTCTTCTGCTCCACACAGCGCCATTCCGTCTTCTCTCAGCAATTCAATAATAATAATAATCCATCTGGGCGTCCGTCATATATATAACGTTCCCAGGCACGTGCCCACCCCCACTTCTGAAGTCACTAGGCAGTTTGCACGCCTTTCATATATCAATAATGACAATACTTTTCTCGGGAGGTCCAGCCCACCTTTTGTATAAAGTTGCAAAGGACTCATTCATCGGCCCAGCATTGTTAGAGGCAAGTCTTCATAGAATCCCTTCTTAGTATGATTTGTATACTGGTAGAATACTTGATGTGAAAGACATAAGTGTCTATTCATGTCGTTACCAGGAAGCGGTAGATAAGCCGGCCTTCCGCGAACACCCTCTTCTTCTCTTGTTCGTATTTTCTTCAGAAATAATATACAGTCAAGCACCTAACTTATTTCAAATATAATATGTGTAGCTCCAAGTCCTTTCAATTGCCATAATATTCTACATTACCACATAATAATAGATATAAATATATTAGTTAACATAATAACTAATTAAAGGTAAAAATGAAAAATTAAAAAAACATTGATAATAATAATAATAATAATAATAATAATAATAATAATAATAATAATAATATATAAAATTTATATCATTCTGGTCACAAATTGGGACCATCACAATTCGCCCCAGAGGATTATGGTATATGTCAACAATCATATCACCATACTTCTCTTCAACACTTGTACAAATATGAAATATTATACCCTTCAAAGAAATTACAAACATCGACAATATTATACTCTTCAAAGCAATTACCAACATAAAAAATTATACCCTTCAAGTTAATTTTTTTTTTTAAATCTCATAATTTCAGTCTTTCACTGTTCATAATGTCTTTTTCTTTCTTCTTTACATAATTAAAGCGACCTGTAAACAATGTACATCAAAATACCCTCCACTTTTATATTCTTGTTTTGAACATATGTCATCGTTGCACTTATGTATATTTAGGTGGCATTTTATATCTTGAGGACGTAGAATTCCATTTTCAGCCTGGTGTTGAACTGAATACACTATGACTAGTTTGTGGGACTGCCAACTGATCAATTCATTTAATCACTTCAAAACACTTGGTATGTGATGCGAATGACCAGATCTACTCCAGTCTTTCAGGAATTATATGTATCTAGTAACACAGGCATATTATAGAAAAAATGAGACTTGATTAGCTTATATTACCTAAGGCAACATCGTTCAGTGCAAATGTAGTGCGCTAATTTACCCCACATATGTATATATATCACACTCAAATACACAAGCTTATAGCCGACAAAATTCGCTTTGTATTTCCTCTGTGCTCTTCAAGACACACAATATCATAGATCGGCGCAACACTTCGCCATTACCTGCTCGTTCAGACCACAATCATTCACTTAATATTAAGCGACTTTCCTTACTTACCATCAGTTATACTCCTATTACTCATGATACATATTTCCTTAAGGATCTCACATTGTAAGTGCCGTATAATCGTTTTCCTGCGTCTTCTAAGACATATGCGGAATTACCTATCCTCTTCTGCACAGTATAGGGGCCTTCAAAAATAAGGAAAAACTTCATTATAACTTTCTGAAGAATACTGGATTGCCTTGGAACTCGCAACAAGACTTTGTCACCGACCTCAAATTGATCCAGCTTTTTACCTCTTTGTTGGCGAATTCTGCGTTCAGCTGCTTTACCTAAATTCTTTTTCGCCATCTGGATAATGACATCCAACTCTGGTTCTTTTCCCACTGTTAATCCCAATATTCTTGCTAACTCATTTTGTAATAATAAACAAAGTTTATATGGTTCCGCCTAGTCAATACATTGTTTTATTAGAGGTTTTATCGTGACATAATCACTTGTCTTTGCGTATGTTGGGACATGTTTCGGTGTCTAGTGACATTGACACCATCATCAGCCTATGGTTATTGGCAACACTCAATGACATTAAAATTTTGTGGCTTACTGCCAAAATGCACTTCATGCGGCGTCATTTTCGTGCTTTCGTGTTGGACAGAATTCAACCAAGTTTCAACTCTGCTAAGTTGCGATACCCAAGAAGAGTGTTTGTCATACACGAGAGCTTGTAATAAGCGACCAAGTTCTTTCATATTTCGTTTACAAAGATTCCTTTGTGGATAGCGAACTGATGAATGGACATGTGATATCCCGGCTTCACGCATCTTGGTTTTCCAGTGTTTTGATGTGAATTGCGGGCCGCTATCAGTTAATATTTTGAGTGGAAGACCGAACTCAGGTATATATTTCTCTATGATCAATTTGGTACAAGCTTTCCCGGTGGCCTTCCATAAAGCATATAGTTTGACATATTTACTAAATGAGTCAACTATTACAAAAATGTATTCATAGCCAAATTGACCTTTCACTATAGGCCCAAATAGGTCCGCACATAGTAACTCTCTGGGTTTACTTGTGAGAACGGCCTGCATTTCGCCCGTTGAATATCTATTTGGAAATTTAGATTTCTGACAGAGGTCACACTTTGTAAGAATAGTCCTAATTTCTCTCCCCATTCTACACCAAATGAAATTTTGTTGGAGTTCATAGAGCACTTTATTAGCTCCAAAATGCCCTAATTCCTTAGGGATAAACCAAATAAGTTCCTCAGTTAAAGATTTAGGCACACAAATAGCCCATTTTTCTTCCCCACATTTCCGTGCTAGAAATCCGTCCAACATTTTGTATATGAATCTCCCAGATTCCACACACTCTAAATCACTTCCTTCTAACAATGAAAAAGGTTCACTTAATACCTTATCTTCTCTCTGACTTACCAACAGATTTCTTAACACCTTTAAAGATTCTTTATTGGTAGGATCCAAGCATGCGCATATCAACACCCCTTGGTTCGCCTTAACAACTGACTCACTCTGATTTAATTTTACGTCTCTAGATAACATGTCTGCCATAATGTTATCCTTACCTTTAATATGATGTATGTCGAAATCATATTCCTGCAGTGCAAGGATCAATCTGCTAACGCGGTTACTACTCAGTTTACATGTGTTAATAAATGCTAGGGCGTGGTGATCTGTGAAGATTTCAAATTTCCCGCCAAGGACATACATTCTGAATTTACTTAGGCTGTACACAATGCCTAGTAATTCCAACTCCGTTATGGTGTAGCGCTTTTCAGCGGCAGAAAGACCACGTGAGGCCAGGGACACAATCCTCAAATTGCCCTCCTCATCTTTCTGGCATATTACACCGGAAATGCCAATGTGGGATGCATCAGTCATCAGCACATATGGTCTGTCCTTTAAAGGATACTTTAACACTACGTCCTTCTCAAATCCAATTTTGAGAGCCTTAAATGCTCCCTCGTGCATTTCTGTCCAACACCATTTATTACCTGATTTTAATAACTCACGGAATGATTCCACCATACAGGCATACCTCATAATACATCGACGAAAATAATTGCACATGCCCAGATATGTTTTCAGTTCTTTCACATTCCTAGTTGATTTAGAATCTAAAATCTTACCTACCCTGCTTTCCTCAGGCTTCACACCTTCCGCAGACACCGTATGACCAAGAAAAGTAATTTCCTTGCGACAAAAAATTACTTACTGAGTTTGAGAGGGAAACCAGCTCTCGCTAATTTCTTAAAAACCCGGTCCAGGTGCATTACGTGCTCAGTGAACGTCTCTGAACTAATCACCAAATCGTCTATATATATAATTACAAATTTGTCCATGTTGCTTCCTAAAGCGATCCCTAGAGCTCTAATCAGTGCTGTAGAACTACTCTTCAGGCCAAAAGCTACTCGACAGAATTGATACAGATGATTTTGAAAGGAAAAAGCGGTTTAAGGCCTATCTTCCTTTTTTAGCGAAACTCGACAAAAACTTGAACTTAAGTCAACACATGTAAACCATTGTTTACCTGGATATCCCTGAACTAATTCCTCAATTGATTGAGATCTAAGCTGATCCACAGATATATGGTTGTTCAAATTTCGTGCATCTAAACAAAGTCTTACTTTCCCCTCAGACTTGGGAACAACAATTAAATAATTAATATATGGGCTAATCGAGGGTTCTATAATTTTATCCTGCAACATGCTTTCAATCTGCCTTCTCACAGCTTCCTGGAATTTGTAAGGCACGGGGTAGTGATGACCTACAAAAATACTGCGATCAAGTACATTTAATGAATTTCGTAGCAATTAGCTAATCCAACAGGTCCTCAAATATATACTTATTCTCTATTAACACCTCCAATAGTTCATCCACTTGATTACTCTCTAACTCACTCTGTAATGCAGCTTTACGCAAGGTATCCTCTAGAGAATCCTTCGTCATCATACTGCCTAAAAAAATGTAAAAAATGAGGTTCCTTTTCAATAGCTACCCCGACAATCTCACCACTAACCTTACTGCAAATATCGACTCCTTTAGTCGTTAATATCTCATCAAGCGTACATATATTCTTAGAACCACCATAAAACTTACTCGAATTATTAAATGACATGATCACATTTTCATTCATCCATCTGAATTTAACATTACCCTCCTTATAGCATAGCTGTGCAGAATGTTGCGACATCCAGTCCGAACCCATAATCAGTGAATATACAAGATTTGGAATCACTAAACAAACATGAGTTCCAATCTTACCTCCTATTAAAATTTCTACAACCACCTGTTTAGAAATTATGTGAGATTTCTTGCCCACCGCAGTTAACACGAAAGTAGTTCTAATTGGAATTTCCTCAATTTTAATACCATTTTCCTTCCTATTATTATAAAATGCTGCACTGATGCAAGAAACCTGACAGCCACTGTCAAAAAGTGTATCGATACACGCCCCTAACACTTGTAATTTTAAGACTGAGTAAAAATGAATAACGGTAGGTGCTTTAGATATCTCCATAAATTCACTTAATAAATCATTACGGATATTTAGGTCATACGGTTCGCTCAAAATATTTATTTATTTATTTATTTATTTATTCGAGTCAAAAGCATTACAACATACACAGAGGGATGATACACAATATTAAAAAGAAATATTACATACAACAATGTCTCGAGTTAGATTGTCTTTGCCCAGAAACGGGCCACTGTCACACCCTTTTCATGACCTTCCATTAACTCCTGCGTTGTGCAAGAGCACGGGCACAGTTCACATGAACACAGGTGTATCATGGTCTGTCTCTCCCCACACTCACAGAGTTCTGATTCCTGTAGGTATCCCCATTTGTGGAGATTAACTTTGCATCTCCCAACACCAGTCCGAAGTCTGTTGAGTGACCGCCAAGTTTCCCAGTTGTTGTTGTGGCCTGCTGGAAGCCTTTCCATGGCCTTCATCCAATCTGGTGGTATGGTGGATTGCCATAGCTGTATCCTGGCTACTTCGGGTTTTGTAGTAGGCATCGATGTAGTTTGCAGGAAGCTTTTCCTTGATTTTAGCCGCCTTCTTGGAGGCTGGTGACAAATAGAGGGTGAGCATGGTCCTCTGCGGACCTTTTTTCGTTCCGTTTGTGCTATGACCTCACGGCGTACCTCAGGAGGGGCTATTCCTGCCAAGGAATGTAGTTTGTGGACAGGTGTAGGTTTCAGGCAACCAGTAATTATTCTGCAGGACTCGTTGAGGGCAACATCAACCTGTTTTACATGAGCTGAGTGATACCATACAGGGCTAGCATACTCAGCAGCTGAATAACACAGAGCTAATGCAGACATACGTAGTGTTTCAGCATGGGCGCCCCAGTCGGCTCCTATCAACTTACGAAGTATGTTATTTCGTGTAGATACTTTTTGTTTAACCTTCATACAATGTTTCTTGTAAGATAGGGTGCGATCTAAAGTTACCCCTAGGTATTTTGGGGTAAAAAAATGTTCCAGGTGAGCTCCTCCCCTGCTAATATTGAGTTTCCTTGCTGCTTCCCTGTTTCTGAGGTGGAAAGCACAAACCTGTGTCTTGGATGGATTAGGTTTGAGTTGATTTCTCTTGTAGTAAAGTGAAAGGTCCTCCAGTGCATCAGAGAGAATCTGCTTCACTTCTTCAAACTTTTCACTTTGTGCTCTCAGACTGAGGTCATCTGCATAGATACATCTCTTGGTATGCAGAGATGTAGGCTGATCATTAATGTACACATTAAACAGAAAAGGTGATAGAACACTGCCCTGTGGTAGACCATTCCGTTGGGTTTTCCAGCGACTGCGGGTTCCTTGGAACTCGACAAAAAACCTTCTGTTTTGTAGAAGACAAGCAACAATTTCTGTCAGTTCAAAATCTTTGGTAATCTGGTACAGTTTACCAAGCAGGATTTGATGTTGAATAGTGTCGTAGGCAGCCGTTAGATCCACCAAAACTGCACCAGTTATCTTCCTGTTCTCCAAACCATCTTCGATGTGCTGTGTTAGGCACAATATCTGTGAAGTACAGCTCTTTCCTGGTCTGAAGCCTGCTTGTTCTGGGATCAGAAGTGGATCAAGTTTTGGAGATAGTCTGTTAAGGAGCATTTTCGCAAACACTTTGTATAAATGGCATAACAGCGAGACTGGTCTGTAGTTCTTAGGATCAGTTGGATCTTTGCCAGGCTTCAGGATGGCTATGATTTTTGCTTTCCGCCATATTTTTGGAATTTGTTTGCGGCAAATGATGTTGTTGAAAAGTTGTAGAAGCCACTCCTTTGTGTTTTTAACCAAATGTTTTATTTGCTCCATGCGGATGTTATGGGATCAGAAGTGGATCAAGTTTTGGAGGTAGTCTGTTAAGGAGCATTCTCGCAAACACTTTGTATAAATGGCATAACAGCGAGACTGGTCTGTAGTTCTTAGGATCAGATGGATCTTTGCCAGGCTTCAGGATGGCTATGATTTTTGCTTTCCACCATATTTTTGGAATTTGTTTGCGGCAAATGATGTTGTTGAAAAGTTGTAGAAGCCACTCCTTTGTGTTTTTAACCAAATGTTTTATTTGCTCCATGCGGATGTCATCAAGACCAGCAGCTTTACCATTCTTGCACATTTGTATGGCCATCTCCAGTTCTTTTAAGCTGAAGACACACGAAAAGTCACTTGTTTCATTGTCGTAGTCTCTTTGGATTTTGGTTTTCTTCATGTGCTCCTCGACTTTGTCGTTCAACACTAGCTGATGGGCTATTTGGTTGGGAGATATGTTAGAATGCAATTTTCTATTGGATGGTTCATTGTTTAATCTCTTCATTAGACTCCAAGCTTTTTGACTGTTTTGTGACATGTTGATGTTAGATACTGTTTGAGCCCATTTGTTCCGTTTTCTTTCTGCCAGAGCAGTATTGAGTTGACGACCTAGGTGAATTGTTTCGTTTCCAAATGGATTCATATTGAAGGAACAAATGTACTCTGAGTATAAGTCTTTTACCTCTGGGGTAAGACCTGCAATGTATACTGTTCTGCAACCCCGTGGAATGCACTGACGGGAGCATTTCTGGACAGTAGCCACAAACTGTTCATAATTCTCTGGAGATGCATCCAGCCCAAGAACAGATTCATCAAGTAATGCCGTAACTTTGTTCCACTTAGCTTTCTGGAAGTTATATCTTCTTCGAAATGGCAAGCACTGAGGGCGAACTGCAGCGAAAACGTGGTACACAATAGGTCTATGTTGTGTATTTGGGATTGGGTTAGCTACGGTCTTTACGCACTGCCCAGCAATTGTTTCGCTTGAAAAAATTAAATCGGGGTTGTAGCCACGTTTCCATCTTCCACTGTTGAATGACGGAGGCAACTTCGGGTCGTGTACAAGGCACAGCTCATTTGATTCAGCCCAATTTATTACAGCTTCACCATTTTCGTCATCATGAAGGTAACCCCATAAATTACTATGACTATTAAAATCTCGCTGAAAATGGTGTGAGCTGAGAAAGACTCAGACTGACAACTTGACCTTACGTCACAGTCTGGTTCACATTTAAAGTATCGGTACCATTATCTTGGTTTTGTATCTCCCCGTTATTTTTGTTGTGGTTCTGACGAGGGTTGCTGCCATTACCTTGATTTTCTTCTCTCTGCCTCCCTGAATTTCCTGCATTATTTCTTTGATTGTAATAACGCTGCCCATTGTTAGGACCTGCATTAGTATCCTGATTACCATTGTGGTTATTATCATGGTTTCTCGTATTGCCATGATACTGACCACGGTTATTCTGATAACCATCTCTACCTTGAAATTGCCCCCTGTTATTTTGAGCATATGAATTTTCAAAATTACGCCCCCTATTGTTGCCTTGAAAATTCTGGTGTTGTTGCCTGCCATTATTATTTTGATTCCTATTCTCATTCATATATCGACTATTCTGCTATCCTGCCGGTGTTTCACCAACACTATTCCCTAGAGCATCAAATCTCCCTAATAATCTTTCTAACTCTGTGATAGTCGAAGTGCGTTGCATGCATGCAGCCTCTCTTATTCGGAATGGGAAATGCTTGATCATTAGCCTGACTATATCGCTGTATTGTGTCATGCCATCTAGATATTTGCAGATGATAACCTTATTCAGAAAATATTCAGTCATATTGCCAGTACTTTCAGGCGGTTATATCCCACAAATAATACTTTCCCTTTTCTGGGCATGTGTTTCATCATTCCAATATTTTTCACAAAATTTATTTTTAAAAACATTTAAGTCCTTTAAAGTATTTTTATAAACAGAAAACCAGCTTTTTGTTTCCCCCACAAAAGCCTGATCTAATATCTCCACAACCATATTCCACTCTATCTGTCCTTCTAGTAGCCTTTCCTTGAATTTATTTTCTACTATAGTTATGAATTCCATAGGACATCCCTGCTCGTTAGAGAACTTAACTAGTTCAGTTTCCTTCATTCCACCTCCTGATACAATAACTCTACCCTGTATTCCCTCCTGCCTTAATTGCTTTCTTAACTTAATCTCAATTTCTGCTATCTTTTTATTCGCCACTTTTTCTACCATTTCCACTCTTTCTTTCAAATTATTCTCTTTTTCTATCAATTCATTTTTTAATATCTTCTGCTTTTCCTGAATCTCCTGATAATTTTCTGCATTTGTCAGGTGACTTTCCTCTACTTTCTTATCAAATTCTGACTGCACTTTCTTTATCTCTTCTCCCAATTCTGTTCTTACTTGTCTAGTTTCCGTCTGTAGTATTTTCTTAAGATTCTCTCTTTGATTGACTAACTTTTCCTGAATTTTCCCTTCCACTTCTACTAATTTCAGATCTACTTCCTCTATGATATTTTTAGCCTTTTCTTCTAACACATCCTTAATTTCACATCTGATCTCTTGTTTCGCTCCCTGAATACTCTCCTGCAGCGTCCCATACATTCTATTTAATTCTCCTTGACCATATTGTCTAGCTTCTGATTAATTTCTTCACTATCTTTACATATCGCTTCTCTTATCTCCCTACTCATCTCCTGATTTTGCCTACTTATTTCCTCTCTCATCTCCCTACTCATCTCCTGATTTTGCCTACTTATTTCCTCTCTCATCTCCCTACTCACCTCCTGATTTTGCCTACTTATTTCCTCTCTCATCTCCCTACTCATCTCCTGATTTTGCCTATTCATCTCCTTATTTTGCTTACTTATCTCCCTACTCATCTCCTGATTTTGCCTATTCATCTCCTGATTTTGCTTACTTATCTCCCTACTCATCTCCTGATTATTTTTAGCCTATTTTCAATTTTGAAAAAATAGGCTTATGAGATCACCTTTTGTCCGTGTGTGTGTGCGTGTGTGTGTGTGTGTGTGTGTGAGGTGTGTGTGTGTCCCCCTTAATAAAATCTAAACAGCTGGAGCGATTTCAATGAAACTCGGCAAGATCATAGCACCATTCTGGCTGACCCTAACCGTGCGCTTCAAATTTTATTGTTTCTCACCAATCCAACATGGCGGCTGTGCAAAATATTTCACCAGCATTCAGTATCTCCGAAACTATTACCGATATCACCCTGAAATTGTGTACGGTGATAAAGGGTACTACTAGAAATTCACCTATGAGACTTTCAGAAACATGGTAACTACAAAACGAACATGGCGGTCAAGCGAAGTTGAGACTTTTAAATAGACTTTTCTCGCGATCTAACCATCCAAACTTAATGAAACTTGGTACAGCAAATGTTTATACACATTGAAATGCACTGGCATCTAATTTAGTTCAATTGTTTACATAACCTCAAAATGGCGGCTGTGGGAAATATTTCACCGGCATTCTATATCTCCTAAACTATTACAGATTTCAACTTGAAATTTAGTTCGGTGATAAAGGGCACTACTATAAGTTTATCAATGTAACGTTCATAAACCTGTAAAGTACAAAACGAACATGGCGTCCAAGCGAAGTTGAAACATTTTAATAGACTTTTCTCGTGATTTAACTCTCTGAGCGCAGTGAAATGTGGTACAGTAAATGATTATACATATTGTAATGCACTGACAACTAATTCAGTTCAATTGTTTCCATAACCTCAAGATGGCGGCTGTGCGATATTTTGAAATTAAGTTCTTATTTCTTGTGTCGTAATCAAGCGATCGAAGTGAAAGTTTGAATAATGAACCTACGCAGTAATTTTCCTTTAATGGTACATAACTCTATGGCCTATACATATAATAATCCAAAATGGCGAGCATCCGAAATATTTAGACGGTCTTAATATCTACGAATCCTTCACAGCAATCAAATTGATTTTTTTATGTTCATAGAGGCTATGAACATAAGTTCACCTATAGGACTTTCAGTAACCTGGTGAGCACAAATCCAACATGGCGGCGACGCGAACTATGCATATTTACATGGACGTTTCTCGTGATTTAACCATCCGAGTGCAGTAAAACATTGCACGTTAAATTCTTATACATATGTTAATCCACTGGCATCTAATTTATTTCAATTGTTTTCATAACCACAAGATGGCAGCTGTGCGAAATTTTAAAATCTCGTTTTTACTTCTAGTGTTCTAATGATGCGATTGAACGTTGAATACCACACGTACACAATAATCTTCATGTAATAGCACATAAATAAAAATCCAACCTGCGAACCATCCGAAATATTTAGACGGTTCTCAATATCTACGAATCTATCACAACCTTCAAACTGAAATATTGTATGTTGATAGAGGCAATAAACACGAGTAGGACATATGAAAATAGGCTATTTAGTTCTCAAGGAACTACTTGTTATTGCTATCTTCTAGCTTCTTGTCTATTGCTTTGCTTATCTCCTGATTTTGCCTATTCATCTCCTGATTTTGCCTATTCATCTCCAGAAACATTCCCATGATCTCATCTAATTTATTTTCCGAAATATCCAAAGGCTTTTGTTTCTCCTTCCCTCCACTAGTCTCAGGATTTATTTCAGGATGTACCTCTATATTCGTCTCAGGGTTAACCTCGGGATCATTCTCAGGATTACTCTCAAGATTTACCTCCGACATCTTGGTATAATCCCCTACACTCTCAGCCTCAGTACCACTATCAACTTTCGTATAATTAGCTTTCTCGCCTTTACCCCTACTCATCAATTTCCTTTGTTCCTCATCCGCCATATCGAAGTACACCGTATAAAATTTACCGTTCCAAAATTCACCTCACTTTCCCCCAAAATCAATCACTAATAATACACTAATTCACTTCACTTTCCCCCAAAATCACTGACAATTTGCACTGAATTAACACTCACTCCTTCCGTAAATATCGTTAGGTTTTCGTGCCGCATAGTTGGGGGCCATTTGTAATTGTTTTGAGAGAACTGAATCTTGCCCCACTAGTTGGGCGTTATTTGTAATGGGTTATATTACATAGAACAATGTTAATATGCAAAACGAATTATTTAATAGTCGCCCACTTTAGGGTGATCAATATGAAACATTTAATTGTGTATTAATTTAATAGTGTACCGTATCTGTATTGTTGTCAGCATCACTAAAAAAATACATAATGTGTAGTATTATGTGTTGCCATGGCGCCAGACCATTTATATATCATGATCAAAATAATATATTAAACCTCGGTTAAACAGCGGTAGAGCATCGAAATTCCTATCTCCAGCCGTAGTGAAATTTACGTAATCTAACCTTTCGATAATTAGTTCAGGAGTGAGGTGTTGCCTTATAGTAATTTCTAGCTACTAAAGGAAACCAGTCAAACATTTGAATTTAAAAATGAATTAATATATAAAAACAAGTGCAAAAAGAATAAAATACTAAAGATAATAATAATAATAATAAATTAAATTAAAGAATCTACTGAATTTACTTGTATTATGGATCTTGATTGGAAATTGGAGTATACAGAGTTAATTGAATAAAATATAGATTGAATTTAATAAGCATGAGAGCCTTCTGATTTGACTGGAGTAAAACTGTTTAAATCGCTCACCGCATTGAAGATCATTGTAGTTGGATTGTTGCGTAGAGAGTTCCTGATGGCCCTGATCTTCCTCAACGTAATGAATTTATATGTGGATGACGGAATAAATTCCAAAAATCATCCCTGTGACAATAGCCTCGTACACAACCATGTCACAGTTTGATGAGACAGAAATGTCTTATCAAAATCACATACTTAAATAGTCAACTGTCTAGTTTAGCACTGCGTTTCGAATGAATGTTAATTTCCACCTCCATATCGCTACAAGTTCCACTCTTCTGCTCCACACAGCGCCATTCCGTCTTCTCTCAGCAATTCAATAATAATAATCCATTAGGGCGGCCGTCATATATATAACGTTCCCAGGCACGCGCCCACCCCCACTTCTGAAGTCACTAGGCAGTTTGCACGCCTTTCATATATCAATAATGACAATACTTTTCTCGGGAGGTCCAGCCCACCTTTTGTATAAAGTTGCAAAGGACTCATTCGTCGGCCCAGCATTGTTAGTGGCAAGTCTTCATAGAATCCTTTCTTAGTATGATTTGTATACTGGTAGAATACTTGATGTGAAAGACATAAGTGTCTATTCATGTCGTTACCAGGAAGCGGTAGATAAGCCGGCCTTTCCGCGAACACCCTCTTCTTCTCTTGTTCGTATTTTCTTCAGAAATAATATTCAGTCAAGCGTCTAACTTATTTCAAATATAATGTGTATCGCTCCAAGTCCTTTCAATTGCCATAATATTCTACAGTACCGCATAATAATAGATATAAACATATTAGTTAACATAATAACTAATAAAAGGTAAAATGTAAACTTAAAAAAATATTGATAATAATAATAATAATAATAATAATAATAATAATAATAATAATGATAATAATATTAATAAAATATATAAAATTATTTCATTCTGGTCACAAATTGGGACCATCACAGTGTGCCAATTTTGAAATAGCTCCCATTCATACCTTCCAAGATATCCAACATGGAGGTCAAATTTCAATTGCGTTTTTTCAGCGGTTGGTAGCACTGACATCATTTTCAGATACGGCATTGATATATTCAGGTATAGATCTTTACTCCTACCAAATTTTGTCATGATTGCTGCAGCCGCTTAGGAGTTGATAGGGGGGACACACACTGTCAGCCAGCCAGCCAGAGAGACAGACAGACGACAGACAGACAGACATTTGCTTGGATCGATCTAATAAGTCTACTTTTTCCTCATTTTTAGCCTATTTTCAATTTTGAAAAAAAAAAAAAGGCTTATGAGATCACCTTTTGTCCGTGTGTCTGTGTGTGCGTGTGTGTGTGTGTGAGGTGTGTGTGTGCCCTAATAACTTCTATACGGCTGGAGCGATTTCAATGAAACTCGGTATGTTTATAGCACTACTTCGGGCGACCCCGACCGTGCCCTTCAAATTTTGTTACGTCTCACCAATCCAACATGGCGGCTGTGCGAAATATTTCACCAGCATTCAATATCCCCGAAACTATTCCCGATATCACCTTGGAATTTTTTACGGTGATAAAGGGAACTACTAGAAGTTCACCTATGTGACTATTGAAAAACTGGTAACTACAAAACCAACATGGAGGCCACACGAATTTGCGACTTTTAAATAGACATTTCTCGCGATTTAACCAACCAAACGCAATAAAACTTGGTACAGTATATGTTTATACACATTGTAATGCACCGACATCAAACTTCGTTCAATTGTCTACATAACCACAAGAGGTCGGATGTGCGAAATATTTCACCGGCATTCTATATCTCTGAAACTATTAGCGGTATCACCCTGAAATTTTGTACGGAGATAAAGGGCACTACTGGTAGTTCATCTATAAGACTTTCAAAAAACAGTTAACTACAAAACGAACATGGCGGCCAAGCGAATTAAATTTTTTTACAGACTTTTCTCGCGATTTAATAATCCAAACGCAATGAAATCTGGTACAGGAAATGTTTATACACATTGTAATGCACTGGTTTCCAATTAAGTTCAATTGTTTACATAACCTCAAAATGGCGGCTGTGCGAATTTTAAAATTAAGTTTTTATGTCTTGTCTCGCTTACGCTCGTTTTATAAACTACTCGTGTCTTAATTATTGCCATTATAGGCTCGTTGCATAATGTACTATTAATTAATTAAAATATAATAGCGGACCTGTGCGAGAACTCTCGTATGTGTATAAACCACCCGCCTGGCATTACTGTTATGCGGGCTTCTATAAATAAGTTTATTTGATTAAACGCACTTTTTAAACAAATTGTCTATATTTATGAAATCAGAGAGCAATTCATCACTATGGGTTGTGTGCGCCCCATGTGTATAGGCTACCCGCCCGGCCCTAGTGCTATGTGGCTGTACGCGACACAGTTCTGCCAGGGGCTATCGTCTTGTTTATTTGTTTAAAAGCACTTTATAAACAAATAAATATATTTCAGTTGATTTTTCAAGAAATGCATGACTTTTGCTGTACTTTTGAGATGATTTGGAAGATTTTGGTACAAACCACGCCTTCTAACTCCCTCTGGTTTAGGAGCTTGAGTTTTATGAAATATACACCTTCGCGTATGGAATATGATGTTAATAACGCGATGCTCCTCCGCGAGCCCTCAAAACGGCAGCAATATGGGAAGGCATCGACTCGACAAAAAATGGGTCCCAACATTCAACTGGGCGGTGATCTGACTCACAGAAGCCCTTCGATCGCCCCGTATCATACAGTGTGTCGAGAAGCGAAAAGTTATCTTTCGGTGCTCTATACGCCCCTATCATCTGAAGAGGGAATTTATTTTCTTTATCCGAAATTCGTACACATAACATTTCATGATCCGTATCAGCCCACTTTAAGAAACTAGCTATAATTTTGCGCTCCCAAAAAAATAGCCCCCCGCCTCACTTCCCCCGATCCCTTCTGTACATTTCGTAGGTCCCTTGAATTATTTCGTTACTATTTATATCCTCATATAACCAAGATTCAGTAGCAGTGACAATATCAGGAGAATACGTCTCTACAAGATTCCAAAAATCAATTAATTTATTTCCTAAACTCTGACAATTAACCTGCAGTAATCTTAGAGTCTTACCTCCGCAGCAAATATCCCGAAATAGCTCCTTCTGTTCCCGTCGGCTGGCAACCTCTGGACCTGCTCCTCCTCACAATGGCCGGCTCGAACCGATGGCCCTATCATGTAGGCTCCCTAGGTTGAAAGCGCCCCGTCGATTTAAATGCAGCCCGTCTCGGGCGAAGTCACGGCCACCAATCCAGCAGTCAGCATCTACGTACACTAATCCCAGTTGTGTGGTTCTTCTTAGGCGACGTGTTGTCACTATTCTGACTGATCAATTGGTGTCACACAACAGGCCGCATCTGGTGGTCGTCAGCAAGAAAATGAATCAAACTACCTTGATTGATGTTGCGATTCCTAACAACAAGAATCTCCAGTCAAAACACATCGAAAAGATCAGCAAATACAGTCCTATCGAAAGGCAATGGCATGTAGAACGGGTAAAGACCATACCTATCGTTGTCTCAAGTACGGGCGTGATCCCAAGCACCTTGCTCCAAGGCCTTAAAGAACTGGATCTTGATACGCAACTGTACAAACTATGCAAAAGGCAGTTGTTCTTTCAAGAACGCGAATCGTTCGGAAGTTCATGGCTAGCGACTTTCCAGCTTAGAAGTGGCTGTACCATAACTATACTTTGGTTCCCTGAAGCCCGTATAGTTATGTTGTGATGTACTAGCAATGTGTTTTATGTACTGAATAAATAATAATAATAATAATAATAATAATAATAATAATAATAATAATAATAATAACGTGCTTGAAAATGAGGATTATAAGATGTATTGGGATAGACCTATTTTAACCGACCAGAAAATCTTGGCCAATCGACCTGATATTGTCTATCTCAATAAAAGAAACCAAAAGGCCTACTTGATAGACGTCGCTGTCCCACTTAGCCAAAATATGCAAACTACCCAAGCTAAAAAGATCAACAAGTACGCACCGTTGGCGGAAGAAGTACGAAAACTATGGGGCCTAAAATGCACGAGAATTTTGCCAGTGGTGATCTCTTCCACGGGAGTTGTTCCAAAGACGTTGGCAAAGGCTTTGGAGGAACTGCAAATGAAACATCTGATTGCCGGAATACAGAAGGCAGTGCTGCTGGACACGTGCCATATTGTCAGGTTACTTTTATCCCAGTAATAAGTTTACAGGATACTTGATTCCAAATCCGTATACTGTAAACTGATTTGTACCATAGGCTAATTATGAGAAATTAAAGATAATAATAATAATAATAATAATAATAATAATAATAATAATAATAATAATAATAATAATAATAATAATAATAATGTAGGACAGGGGAAAATCAAGCAACCGAAAGCGTTCAAATATTTGGGTGAGTGGATAGACCCCAACCTCTCCGAGAAGGCAGCTATCGAGTCCGTCCAGAGGCCTTGTATGCTGCGGAGTGCCTTGTAATGTATCGCAAGGGACTAATAGAGAAACTGGAAGTGAAAGAAAGGAAAATTCTAAGAAAAATCTTGGGCCCAGTTAGAGAAAATGGGGAATATAGGAGACGGCACTCACGAACTTTACACCCATGTGGAAAAAATAACTGACACCATGAGGAAACGGAGAATTACCTTTTACGGTCATACTGTATTACAAGAATGAAACCGGCGCGATTGACAAATAGAATTTTCACCTACTTCCTCAAAAAGAAAACCAAGGCAGCTTGGTTCATTGAGGCGGACAAAGATTTGCAAGAAGTGGGAATTACGAGCAAAGATATCTGGGAACGTGCCCCCCTTAAGCAAAAACTAACAGCACACCGATGTTTCCAAGAAAGGCCTAAGCTTCCAACAGGCAAGAAGTGGACTGAGGAAAGGAAACAACAGCATCGAGAACTAATGAGGAAGTACTGGGAGGATGTTAAAGCTCGATGTAGCAAGAAGCAGTAGAAATAACGTGGTTCTTTGATGACCGAATCGGAAGTAGAAGAAGAAGAAGAAGAATGGTATAACAGCTTAGGCTTTCACGGCCAGCGTTCATAATTAAGTACAAGTTTTTCGGGCTTGTAGGCCGTGGTCCAGACAGGATATCTCCCGACGTTTCACCGGAAACTGCGTCCGGCATTATCAAGGGTTCCGCTCCTTTCCTTGGTCAGCAGTGCTGATATCCTGTCTGGACCACGGCATACAAGCCCGAAAAACTTGTACTTAATTAAGAATAAAGGGTATTTGAGAGTGCACCGACCTGGTCCCACCAAACAAGGCAAAGAGCAAAAGCGGCACCATACCTTCCCTTTTCCCACCTTCAGCATATCAAGGTCACGTGTTGCAACGACTCTAACTCTGCTACCGCTTGGCACCAGAATTCAGATTGGCCACGGTCAGCGGAATGAGCCCCGCCCCCTTGCCATACGGGATTCTTTGAGTCTGACAGCAGTATCAACAAGCTATGCTAGTAAGCTTCTATTATGATGAGACCAGTACTACTGTATACATTAATCAAGAACAGTAGGAGCGCTGGCAACATACTCTAATTCCTTAATAACTGCCACATTCTAGGGAGCGAATAATTAATAATAAATACATTGAAATGGGTTTTGTTTTCGGTTCTAACATCCCATAGAGAAGTTGGAATAATTACTCACTGTTCTCAAATACCTGACAGCAGTACATAGCAATCAATTACAACTCGTATGTCGAGGTTTTGACGCCCATGACGAGTGTACTACAATCAACTTGACAGAGAACAGGTCATAAAAAAAACTCCGTGAGTTAGATTATTATCTGGGCTAAATATCACTGTACAAAATCTCAAATTATAGTCTCTTGAAGAATTACAGTGAAGCTACGATTGGTATTAATCTTTTAAGCTCGTGTGTCGATGACTTCGATGACTTCCCACATTAATACATTATGTTTACTCCGTGATAACGTGTTTCAACGGAATCTGGCGATTCACGGATAATATCTCCATAGAGTTAAACAAATCCATGGCTTTCTGAACATAATTCTGAAGGTACATTGGGCAGGCAATTCGTGGAACGTACCGGTATATCAGCCATTGTGTTCACAGGTGGAAAGCTCAAACACGGCCGCACGCAAATTAACATGTACTTCGGAAGGAAAGTAAAGCCGGTGGGCCCATGTCATAGATTTATGATATAAAAAAGAACCTTCCACTAACTACACTTTTGTGAAGCTAAATTTCTAGGTATAATAATAATAATATCATATGGCCTCGGTGCCGGGAGCAAGCTTTGTTATTTGACACCCAAAGGGTAGCTTGCATGTCAAATTTCGTTGTTTCTTGAAGCACTATGAAAGTCAAGGAGGTTAGATATCTAAGCTCCTTGAACACTATAGCGCTTTGTAGTAGAGAAATTAGGAACTTTGTGTTGGCGGAAACTCCCGAGATTAATTTTGCCATTATGAACACGGCCTACTGAATTCAAATGGGTTCTTTGAAATGCCAACATCGTATGACATGGTGTCGTAATTTTTGCCGCCTTTCAAAAAAATCACTTACCATGGCCAGGAGCGAACCTGTAAGCTTGGGGTTAGTAGACCGACACGTTGACCACTCACCCACCGTGGCAAGCAAAATTTCTAGGTTAGATGTCATTAATGCTCTATTAGTTCCAACGTTCATCCGCAGGTGCTGGCTGCGGTGGCATCTATTGACCAAGTTCACAGCTAGGTGTCGTTAACGGTAGCATTTGGTAGCAAAAGTAGGAACTACTTGAAAATTGATCGTCTGCAGTCCTTACCTTAATTACAGGTAACACACACTACTACAGCCATCACAATTAACACCGGTTATCAGACAGATTCTACACACACCCAAAGTACACGGGGCTACATGACCGCGTTGTCGCAACCCCTAAACTGAGGAACCAACTAACCATTGTCTTTCGCAACTTAATTTAGGGAGTAAGTATCGAAGAATTTCAAAAATATTCAGTGAATTTGAATTTGAATAAGTCTCCATTTCATCAGATGGTGGCAGCTCTAACAGGGTAACCTACAAGCTTACCCACTCTGATTTTATGATATTCCCGCATAATTTTGACATTGGTTTTCCAACCACCACCCGTTTTGTCTCTTTAAACAATGATATTTTTCACGAACGAAATAGTGAAAGAGATATTGGATGAGACACTTCTGTTACGCTAAGAACTGATAGCAATCAGTAAGGCCATACCATTTGTAGCAAAATAAATATGAGTAGAAGTACTACCCTACCTGGGAATTGTTACCGCTAGACGTGGAGCCGTGCTGTTGTGTATACATTGCGTCACCTCGCCACGTTATGGCTGCCACGGCGGGTGCGGGGCAAGAGGGGGAACGCATATACAGTCATACAATGAGAACACACCGCACAGCGCATGACCCAGCACGAACCATGCACACACACGACATGCGAGGAGGTTTCGCTGGCGACAACTACACGTTTATCGCAGGCGTGTGGCTGGGTGGAGCGCATTAGTTCCAATTTCCGCCACCGGTAGTAATTCGTTGGCAGGGTAGTATGTGGCCAACAGAACAAATTCGAGTGCTAAGGGTTAAGGTTATTCATGACTGAATATTAACCGAATATTCAGAATGTTTAGGCAGGAAGTTAACTTCATCCAATGAGATAGAAGTGTGAAAATTTATAGAACTAACGTTAGGTTAGCCAACTTATTTTAGAAAAATGTATAGTTTCAATGGCTTGCTCTCCATAATCTAAAGCCAGTAAATATACTTTGTATGTTATTTACCTGAATATATTGTGGATGAACGCATCCAGTGCTGAGATTCGAACCTTCAATCGCAGGACTTGCAGTTCCCACTTGCATTCTCGATTAATCTGCAGGTGTATCAATATACAGAACACAAAATGCGAACTGATGTCTCAGAAATAAGTTGTCAGTAGTTTGTTCTGCTAACATACCGACATTTGAATGCCTCGTGTCTGAAACGTACATGTAGACACACTTATTACAGTCCCCCAGGGGATCACGACTAGTGGGACGTGGGTTGGCGACCACGGGGCCCCAGCTGAGTTCGGCATTACTGCCACTTACTTGTGCCGAACTCCTCTCTGTCATCGTTCCTATCGACCTCCCTCGGTCTAGTCTTGTTCTTTTCCGACCCCGACGGTATTAGGGTATCCGAGACCTTGGGAGTATTTTACTTTCCCGCCTAAATTGACCTTTGTCTCATCCTACCTGATCTCTCATTCGTCGAGGGGTCAGACTTTTTCTGTTCTCTTCCTGATATCTTCTGCCTTCTGCTCAAGGCCCTTAAGGATGCAGGGTGTGTAGACCCACCGCTCCTGGTGCACCCTCGATAGTGCTACACCCTCACGGGCTCACGGCTGTTGAGTTCGGGAGTTGGCGACCCTGAAGGATTCCTGAATTGGGTCCGGCTTCTTCCCCTTTTTCCATTGCCTCTGGGGTGGACCCTCTCCTCTTTCCCTTCCCTATCTGCCTTTCATGGCTCTCCTTCCATCCAAGTCCCTCAATGTTCATTCTTTGAGGGTATTTATTTTCCTCCTGTCTTTAATTAGCCTTACTCTTTATTTGTTTACCATTTCTTCTTCTAGTCTGTAAGTCAGTAGTTTATGATAAGTATTAGCTATAGTTTTCATCTTTCTCATCTTTCACTATGACCCAAATCATAAGGGGTCGATAACCCAGATGTTAGGCCCCTTAAAACAACAATCATCATCATCATCATCATCATCATCATCATCGCTATATTATGTTGAACCAAAACATGGCCACTGTCAATGCTTTCTCCGAGACCTAAAGTAGATCATTTTCCGTACAGGATGCCCGACACAGTGGACAGTGGAGTAGGCTATGTGCTTTGTGGTCTGACCTTCTCCACAATCACATTTGGTGCTATATTTTTCAGTGTAACCCCATATTGCCAGATTAACCCTTATTTCATAATAGACTATCTAAGGTTAGTAGCTATACGATCTCAAGATAAAAACTAAATGCCATCATTGTGCTGGGAAATTCTTTCACAAAATATAACACAACTAAACCCTCTTCTTATTGTTAGTTAGTTAGTTAGTTAGTTATTGTCATTTAGACTTTCACGGTCCGTGTTACTATTCATAATGTTGAATTTTGGGCTTATGCCGTGTTTTATTATACTAAAATTCGACGCGTTTCGAAAGAAACCATGTCTTTCATCGTCAGGAATAATCTGGAATACGACAATGTTGCTAAGAGAAAGCAACGAAGAACATATAGAAGGTGCGAACCACCTTTGAGAGCAACGGTTTTAGCAAGGCTTTGATTTCTACGGTTCTGAAACCAACAAATAATAATAGGACGTCAGTTGAGAAAAGAGATGTAAGAGGAACTGCTTACCTTCCGTACATATATAACACAACGGATCGTATTGCTAAAATCCTACGTCGGTACAACATACGGACTGTATTTGGAACTTCTGTTAAGATTAGGCAACTCCTGCGACCAACTAAGGACAGTTTGCCTAAATTGCAACAACCGGGTACCTACAGAGTTCCCTGTACTTGTGGCAAGGTTTCCTGGCTACCTATTATCAAAACCCTGAGAACGTAATTCACTGCTGCTTTCCGTTGTCCCTAACATGGGGCTATAATGGCGTCCATCTTTGGGCACCTTCTATATGTTCTTCGTTGCTTTCCCTTAGCAACATTGTCGTATTCCAGATTATTCCTGACGATGAAAGACATGGTTTCTTTCGAAACGCGTCGAATTTCAGTATAATAAAACACGGCATAAGCCCAAAATTCAACATTATGAATAGTTAGTTAGTTACTTACTTAGTTATTAAGGTTTTAAGGGGAGGAACTGCGAGGTCATCTGCCTATCTTAACACAGATTTAAGTATACAAATCCTCTTCTCCTTGGTGAAGGTAGATGTTCCACGGAGATTATTAATTGACTGTACATTGTCACATTTCACCTGCATCAGATTTATATTTTTAAAATTTTGTTTTAATCCGTTACATTATATTCTTCTCCAACGTTCTTATTAAATTAAATATCTGACTTGCATTCCCTAGCGCGCCACATGCTTCATTAATTAAAATGTTAATATTTCTTTTAACATATAAATCCTCAGTGTCCTTTTCCTCTGTCCGTAAAGCCTCCTACTGAGAGAATTATTTGTTACACCGTAAAAAGCGTGTATTTTGAGTAATGTAAAGTGTTTCGTTGTTGAATTTACAATTTGTTTGAACTAGTAGCGGAAACTGCCTTCTTTTTCCTGATAAAATCATATTGTGATGTTGATTCGTGGCGTTTCTTCCATGAATAGTGGACGAGAAACTCTATCCTACGGTGGAATTGCTCACGTAACTAAAGTAGGTAAATATATCAAACTGCAGTCGGAACTGGACCATGCAGTTATCTGGCACCTAACAATTGTTTAACACGACGTAGAAACACACGAGTCTGGCAAACAGGATTAACGGCCTTTCGATCAAACAATAATAAACGTAGTGAACAACTAAATTATTTAAAGTTGAAAAAAGTGACGAAAATTTCCAGTAAACTATAAAATACTAAGACCAAAAACAAGATGTTCAGTAAAGAACATATAGCCTACTTTTTCCCAAATGCATGGAGATTGTTATAACTCTCTGTCCTTTTCAAGGAGTATAATTGAATGTTGGTTGTAGTAGCTTGTTGAAATACAACATGCTATACGGATATTAAACATGAATATGAGGTGCCCCTTGGTAGTGCTACCTCTGAAAAAAAAAAAAAAAAAAAAAAAAAAAAAAAAAACAACCAATTCAGTTTCACCGTATTGGAATTGATATGGGGAATCGATTTGCACACCTACATGGCCGCTATCTGCAAACTATTGGGCTGATGACCTTGTAGTTCAGTCAAAACATGCTTCCCACAAAAAGGTATGATGTTGAAAAATTTGGTATAGATCAAATGATTAGGTTGGTCTTAATTTGATTTAAGCTTTTAACATTTGGGTGGCCTCCATTCCGTTTCAATCAAGATGGCGGCGATATAAGACATGACACTGAGGTGCCCTATGCTAGTGCTACCTCGGTACCAAATTTCGTTCAATTCGGGTTTACCGTGTTTGAATTGATAGGGGGAATCGATTTGCACAAACACATGGCCGCTATATGCAAACTATTGGGCTGATGATCTTGTAGTTTAGTCAAAAGACGCTCGCCATATGAATATATGACGTTGCGTAATTTGGTAGAGATCGGATGATTAGGTTAGTCGTAATTTGATTTAAGCTTTGAACATTTGGGTGGCCGCCATTACGTTTCCGTCAGGATGGCGGCGATATAAAACTTGGCACTGAGGTGCCCTTTGCTAGTTCTACCTCTGTACCAAATTTCATTCAATTCGGTTTCACCGTGTTCGAATTGATAGGGGGGGGGGGGGGGGGGGGACAGACATTCAGAGTACACACACTCACACAGACAGTCACACATTTATGGCCCTGTGTAGATCTCATAAGTCAACTTTCATTTTTTGCAAAAATCGAAAGTAGGCTAATATGGACCAGCAAAGTGAGCAACTGTACAACCATGAACTGAACGAAGTTATAAAATTAACAAAAAAATCAAACTAATTATAAGGCAATGAATCGGGCGATATTAAACGATTGACCAAAATGATTCAAGAAATAATCTATCTGAGCAAACAAACTGAAAAAGAATGAAAATATCTATTGAACAAACAAACAAACAAACAGACAAACAAACAAACTGAACAAATAAATAAATGAACCGAGGTAATAAATGGAAACAAATACATTAAACAAATACATGAACAAATTGTACAAACAAACATGCTTACCAAATATACAATATGAGCAAACAAAGGAACAAACAAACTGAAATTAAAGCCGGTAAGTTATGACATGTTATAAGCATCCAAAACCTAGTGATAATGATGATTTCTTTGTTTTCTATTTGTTTCTCGAAGGAAATAATGGGGAAATCTTCAAAAGGCTGACGGAAATCTTCCGGACTTACAACTGTGCAGGATTCTTACCTACTAAATTACCCACAAATCCTATACTTGGCTGGCAAACCACCCCGGAACTGCCTGTTCAGCCTTACTTCAGGGTGGAGCAACTATAACGACCAGAGGTCTCAGTGAATTTCATTTACTTCCATGATAATGAAATCACTCATCATCGGATAACAGGAACAATTATGACAACTCCTACACAATGGCTTCCTATTCTCAGCCACATCCCACCATCTCATTTGAGGCGATGCAACATTTTGATAAGAGAATGATTCAGACCAATAAACAACTACCTATCCATGGGGACATTGCTGATCTACATGTGAAACGATTACGTTGAAGACATCCACCTCTCTGTACAGCGGAGAATCTTGCAACCAACAAATTCAACCTGGCTGAAAGATGGTCTTCTGATTGGAATTCGTTTGCCCCTCCAGAGAGCTCAGTAATGCCATGCATAACTGAGAAGTTGCCAGGGTTCACTCAGCCTAGAAAGACCTGGTCAAAATTAAATAGAATCCGGACCAATCACGGTGTAACTTATGCGGGGATCTCCTGTACAAGTGGAGGAAAAGATCTTCATCATGTTGCGAGTGCGGTGCTGAAAGACAGACTGTTCGGCACCTGGTTCAAGAATGCCTACAGACATCTTACAGTGGTGAATTCAGTGACTTCTTCCTAGGGACACCACAGGCACTTCATTATGTTTCTAGCCTTGATGTGAACTTACAAATAATGTTCATGTATGCCATCCGATCCTCCCTATATTATTCTGTTAAGGTCCCCTTCCGGTTTTGTACCAAAAATAAGGTCCTGTTAACACCAACCTACACATATGGGGTACCTACAGGTTTCGCACAACCCCATGTGTGCCCGAAACGCACTCACTTCCTCTTTACTTCCCCATAAACCTACATTCACGTTGCGAAAGCTCGCACGGGCCCACTAGTAAATAAGTAAAGAAATAAATACTCATCATTATTTTCACTGTCTTCAGCAACCAATCTTCTAGGTTCCTCTTCTCTTTTGGTTTGAAATTTTGGGGACGGGGATCAGATACCTCTAGTGGAGATGCTTCATTATCAGTGGTCTTGAAACCAATTAAACGTGACCGCTGCCTTCAGGCTTGTCATATGAGTCCGACCGCCCCTTGATCACTACAGTAGAGAGAGACACTATGATCGTGATTACTTGATCCCGTTTTGTAGCTCAATCAAATTTGCATAGTGAGTATGATATGTTAAACATTATATTTTGCCAAAAGCAACTCCTGAGGGTTGGCTAGTGTGGCATGCAAAGTAGCTGCATGTCCAAGCCTAACAGTGGAAATAAAAAAAGTACACACATACACTATATAGACTATATAGGGAGAGGGCAACCGAGCCGGCAAATCCGATCAAATTAGCATGTTCTATCAGGCCTTGCAACCTGTCTCTACTACGGAGAAACGATTACAGCGTGGAAATTCTGTTAAAGAACAAAGCATAGCCTATTTGAATATGTATGCTCCATTAGAGCAGAGAACAGCTGCAAGCGAGTCTGGCCAGGAGTCTCATGCAAATTAAATGACATTGTTTACAAATTACGCACTATTTTAGAAGAATAATACTATTTAAGTAGGTCTTTAAGAATCCTCGGAATGCAAATTCAAGTACTGTAATGCTATGAAAGAAGCACGGCCAGGAAATAAATTAACTTTAGTTTTAATGTGGACATGTTACTGGGCTGGGAGTCTATCTGGAATCTGCGACAACGCGGTCATGTACAGGTCTGACGTTTGATTTTGACCAGTGCTTGCTTGTTGCGTAGAGGTATCGAATCGAATCCAGACCCAGCGGAGCTGACTTTGCGTGCTTGAAAATTATAGACATTCGGCCCGGAAGCCTTTTGAGCTATATCCCTAATACAAGTGACCTGACAGCATTCGGTAGGGTTGTTGGGTGATAACCATTTTAATTCTTACTGCCCTACCAGCGAATTGTTACCGGTGGCCGAAATCGGAACTAATGCACTCCGCCCAGCCACACGCCTGCGATAGAAGTGCAGTTGTCGCCAGAGAAACCTCATCGCATGCCATTTGTGTGCATGATTCGTGCTGGGTCGTGCCCTGTGCGGTGTGTTCTTATTGTATGACTGTACATGCGTTCCCCCTCTTGCTCCGCACCCACTCGCTGCAGCCATAACGAGGCGAGATGACGTAATGTATACACAACAGGCCCGCTCCACGTATAGCGGTAACAATTCCCTGGTAGGGTAGTGATTATACTCTGAATTACCAATAATGATCGCTGACAGCTGTCAAAGCTAGCACGTGGGGAAATGCTGCGTTGCCACTGAGGCTGATCATGACTCATAACATTCCAAGAGGCTTGCAGGAAGACACAAATACTGGGGAAGTTAGCCCCCCCCGCCAGGCACTCTAATGACCGTGACGAGTGAAGACACACTGAGTCAAACCATGTGCTTACTGCTGTGTCGGCATACATTGCAACATTGCTTGCTGTTGCTATGGAGACCGTCACCCCTCTCGTCTCCACTCCTCACCTCACCCTACAAGCGGATGACAGCTTTCACCGAGCATCTTTTGTAAATCAGACTATAGCCAGGATGTGGCTTGGTGCACTAAGGCACTTTGAAATTGCTTAATAAGAAAGTAAAAAGTATACATGGATTTTTAGAAGTTAATCGAGTGAAAGGAAGGAAATCTAATTTGCTATAGTAGCAGAAATTTGAGGAACAGAGTTTAATCGATGATAATTCGGGTGCGCGTATGGCGACACACCATGGCTTGGTAATCGCCCAACCTGTTTATAAGAGGATTGGTGCTGCGTGTACTTGTTTTGTATAGGTTGCCTGCCTGCTTCCTAATCCTCTGACTGATGGTCTCGAGGTGATAGTCCTGGTGAAGTTGGGTGTTACGTACAGCCTGTTGCGATTCAACACGGAACTGTGAAATGGGTTGCCCGCAACCGGCTTGAAATCTGCTCGCAGCGCGCTAGCGACGGGGCTGAGTTAGATTTCACTGATTGTCGCCTTCTTATGCAGCATCGCAAAGTATTTTGCTCTTTCAAAATATATTTACACAGGCTTCACAATAAGTTTGAACGATTTCTGCTTCAGAACTTGTTATTTTACGCTTCAGTTAATGGATTTTGCAGAGCATTTCTATGAAATAAAATTTTATTATACAACATAGTTTATTACAACACAATGTATTTTTGCGTTGTATTTTATTTACAACACAATTTAGTGCTTTTTAACCTAATATCACAAAACGAGATACAATTTGGAAATGATGTGTTACAAAATTGTAATCAGTCTTCGACGCGACATATTTTGAAAGAGCAAAATACTTTGCAGTGCTGTATAAGAAGGCGGCAATCAGTGAAATCGAACTCAGCCCCGTCGCTAGCGCGCTGCGAGCTGATTTCAAGGCGATTAGGGTGGGTAGGCAACCCATTTTACAGTTCCGTGTTGAATCGGAACAGGCAGTACGTACCAGGGAGCGCCTGATATCGTACGTAAAGCCCTGTTCTGAATAAGCTGATGTTTCCTGACCGAAGTGGGGGCTGCAAACCCCCATGCTGGACAGCCACATTCCATGACTGGTCACACTATAGTGCTGTATGCGAGTTGCTTACTAAAGACATCTAGTGAGCTCTGGTACCTTAATAAAGGCGAGAGCTGCGCTAAGATCCCCTTCGCTTGGTTTGTGCGCTGAGAAACCTCCTGAGCGAATGTCAGTTGGCGATCTAGCGTGACTCGCAGATACTTAGGCTGTGTCCCAAAGCTCAATTTGTCTGCTATTGAATAGTTGCTAGAAACTATTCACTATGCACTACTCACTACGGAGCTTTGGGACATGTGTGCTTGATCACAGCCTCCTTCATAGACTTGTGTTGTGAAACGCACTGGACTTACATGCTGGTACCAAACCAACACTCAAGATGGCGGTGATCTGCTACTCCTTGTAAGCTCTTTGCGCTTTCAAGACGACTGCGGAGTGTTCAAATCTTGATCGAAGGTTCAAATTTAAGATATCAGCTGTTTTAAAATAACGATACAATTCTTTGGATTGCTTTGAATACCATCATGGATGCGCCTGTCATATCTCTTTTTAGCCGAGGCTTAATTATGGTTTGAATTTGGCTGATTAAGCGAATTCAGTTCAGGAGGAAGAGAAGAAGGGCAATCATGTTAATAAGGCAGCGGCAAGTTGAAAACTTGAGACGAGGCCCTTATTGTGTGCTAGAGAGCATGAATCGAGATGTCGTTTCAAGCCTCGATCGTGATTTCAGAAAAAACAAGCATTTAAATTCCGCACCGTTTCTGCTTTCCACGGGAAGAGAGCTTTCAGAAGAACTATCCATTTATAATAAATTAAATAAACAGAACATCAGAGCACATGGGTTGAAACACGGTTGAGAAATTGGCAAAGAGTATGGTATAGGCCAAGTCCCAAGCAAAGAGGATTCATAATTAAGACCAAAGACAACCCAGAATTGCTGTAACTTCCTTGTACAAGTCGACAAGTCAACAAATCTAGCATGCACTTTCGTTCACTAGCTACTACAGACTTGATTGCTAAGCACCTTTGGATCATGACTTGTGACGTCACATCCGGAATATTAGTCGACTATCTAGTTCACTACGGCTGAAAAAGTAGCTTTGGGACACAGCCTTAGTGGCTGCCTGCCATCGGATCACTTCACCAAAGAAGTTGAGAACCTGGCCTTCTGTGACTGTCCTTTTCTTTTTTCGTGAACAGAGTGGCAGAACATTTATTTATGTTAATTTTAATTCTCCGTTTCTCTAGCCAGTCTTCTAGAGCATCTAGGGTGACTTGGAGGTTGTGTTTGACTCTATGTCCTTTCCAGGAGATAGTGGAAATTTCGGTATCATCCGCATACAGGTCTCCGACCAGCCAAGGAAGCCTTCTCATTGTGAGCATGCACAGTAACAACTGCATGCACGCACGCACGCACGCTCAGAAAACGAAGGAAAGAAGGAAGGAGGTTGTACGGTTAGCACAGTGGATGCGGGGATATCACGGACACCAAAAATAAACGTCAGACCTGTAGCTCCGTGTACTTTGGGTGTGTGTAGAATCTGTCTGATAACCGGTGTTAATTGTGATGGCTCTATTAGTGTGTGTTATCTGTAATTCAGTTAAGGACTGCAGACGATCTATTTCAAGTAGTTCCTACTTTTTCTACCAAATGCTACCGTCAACGACACCTAGCTGTGAACTTGGCTACTAGATGCCACCGCAACCGGCACCTGGCAAGGAACGTTGGAACTTAATAGAGCGTTAATCAAATCTACCCTAAAAATTAAGCGTCACACAATTGTAGTTAGTGGAAGGTTCTTTTACATGCCATAAATCTGTGACATGGGCGCACCGCGGCTTTAATTCCCCTCCGAAGGAAGGCATTCTGAGGGATTTTGAACGCTCTTAAAAATGCGATGACTTGGCCATAGAAGCTCAGCATGCTACCAACTACGCCACCGATGCTGCCCGCCGTATTAACAATTAAATGATACCTTTCAGTCTTAGAGCATAATTACAAGAGAGGGCGCATTGCCACACTGCGCCTGTACTGTGGCGTGAAACCAACATCTCGATCAGCTGACTAAAGGGTAATGGTTAATGGCGAATGCTAAGCAACGTCAAGGAATACAAAAGGAGCTTCATATTGGATAATTCTATTATCACTATCCGCAGTTCCCTTCAGTCAGCTGATCGAGATGTTGGTCTCAACAATGTGACGTCGTCAGCCATCATCATCATCATCATCATCATCTTCTTCTTCTTCTTCTTCTTCTCGCGGATGGCCACTTAGGACCATGAGGAATCAACATAGAACCTTCCTCCTTGCCCAATAGCTCTTCATATGCATGGATTGTTAGCCTATTTTCAATTTTGAAAAAATAGACTTATGAGATCACCTTTTGTCCGTGTGTGTGTGCGTGTGTGTGTGTGTATGTGTGTGTGTGAGGTGTGTGTGTGTGTCCCCCCCCCTAATAAAATCTAAACGGGTGGAGCGATTTCAATGAAACTCGGTAAGTTTATAGCACTATTCCGGGCGACCCCGACCGTGCCCTTCAAATTTTGTTACGTCTCACCAATCCAACATGGTGGCTGTGAGAAATATTTCACCACCATTCAATATATCCGAAACTGTTCCCGATATCACCCTGGAATTTATTACGGTGATAAAGGGAACTACTAGAAGTTTACCTATGTAACTTTTGAAAATCTGGTAACTACAAAACCAACATGGCAGCCACGCGAATTTGCGACTTTTAAATAGACATTTCTCACGATTTAACCAACCAAACACAATAAAACATGTTTATAAACATTGTAATTCACTGACATCTAACTTCGTTCAATTGTTAACATAATCACAAGATGGCGGATGTGCGAAATATTTCACCGGCATTCTATATCTCTGAAACTATTAGCGGTATCACCCTGAAATTTTGTACGGAGATAAAGGGCACTACTGGAGGTTCATCTATAAGACATTGAAAAACCGGTTAACTACAAAACGAACATGGCGGCCAAGCGAATTTGAAAATTTTAAATAGACCTTTCTCGCGATTTAATGTTCCAAACGCAATGAAATCTGGTACAGGAAATGTTTATACACATTGTAATGCACTGGTATCTAATTTAGTTCAATTGTTTACATAACCTCAAGATGGCGGCTGTGTGAATTTTAAAAATATTTTTTTATTTCTTGTGTCGTAATCATGCGATCGAAGTGAAAGTTTGAATAATACACCTACGCAATAATTTTACTTTAATGTTACATGACTCTATGGCCTATACATTTAACAATCCAACATGGCGACTATCCGAAATATTTAGACGGCTTTGAATATCTACGAATCTGTTATAGCAATCAAACTGAATTTTTTTAATGTTCATAGGGGCTATGAACTTAAGTTCTCCTATACGACTATTTTAAGCCGATGCAGATAAGAGACGAGACGAAGTGGGAAGGAAAGAGACCGAGAGGAAGACACAGAGACAGATGGCTGAAGGGGGTGGAAGAAAGCGTGAAGAAGAGAGGAGAAGACTGGACAAGGGTGGAGGCTGAGAGATGGTGGGAAGACAGAAGACGTTGGGGAGGCTTGTGTTCCAAACAGACCCGGCCAGTGGCTGGAAACCATTTTCACCAGGTTATTTAAAGTTTTCGGAATGTTGTGTAGAAATCTATAAAAGTTACTTTCGGTTATATTTTCTATGTTCAGGTATATTTGTTAATAAGTTCTTAGTTCTTACTCGTATTATCATCATCATATATATTATTGCCGTAGTATAGATCCCTCCTGCGGTGCTCACAAGCGACCGATCGTGACAAATGAGCATTCAAATGAAAGAGAATAGATATTAGGAGTGACGAATTGCACTCTAATTTCATAAATATCTATAATTTCAAAAAAAAATTACATTAAAAAATGTACGGTGTGCGATTTGCTGTAGGAAAATACGCTCCATAATTGCTGTCCACTTCACATTCTGGCCGCTATGACGTATGTTTCATGTCATTTTAACATTGAGGTTTTTCCTTAATCATTTTGCATGGATTTTAGAAACATTAAATCAAAGGAATGAGTACTCAAATCGTAGACTATAATTTCATAAATATCGAATAACCGGTGAGTGTTATGTTATGATGATCCAATTTTCAGTGATTGTCTTCCTTGTCTTCCTTGGAATTATAACTGAAATGTAAATAGTGTTCTATAATCATTTGGTTAAAAAAACTAACATATCTACCCTTCTCCTAAAGTCTCATTATAAACCTATTGGGGAAAGTGTGGTTTATGAACATGCGAGATTTCTCGCACGGGTCCGCTAGTATATATTATTTTACATCGTTATGCCCTACTCTATTGAACCTGCTTAGCTGATGTGTTGGCCTTCTTTTCCTCCCGAAATCTCTTCATCCTTGCGCTGGGCTGCTTCCTTCGTTCTTCTGTCCAAGTTATAGTGGCTCTGGTGTTGGGCTTGTCATCAAATTGGTGATTGCCGATTTTGGTTCTGAATTTATGTACATCTGTCCCGTACAATATCTTCTGAGATGTTGATTTCCTGGAGATCTGTTCCAATTTCACGAGGCCAGCTGTTCTTGGTTTTTAATGAAAGAGCCAGGTTGGGAATTCTTTTAGTTAGTCTGTTATTGTTCATTCTGATACTGTATCCATACAATTTCAATAGTTTTTTACGAAAAAATGTGAGAGTTTTTTTCAGAATGATAATATATTTCCTGGGATGATTTTCCCCTCCATATTCCCTCTATACAAACCGGGCGAAAAATGTTCCTTTCTTCTTCTTCTTACTATTTATTTATTTATTCGTTAATTCCCCATAAGGAGAGCGTTACAACACAATCAATTTTCATGTTTTATTCTGGCCCTTTCTTCATTTTCCCCAAAAACCTCTCATATACACACTATGCTTCCTCTTTCTCTCCTCCGTCCACTTCTTTCCCGGTTGTCTCTCTTTGGAATTTTGCTCACACTTCTGTTGTCTAAGTTTTTCTCTGAATGTGCTCCTGTCTGCCATGTCTTCTGTAGAGATGTTTAGTTTCTTGAGGTCTTCCACGGTTTCTTTTACCCAATTGGTCTTTAGTGTGCTATTCGTAACTATATTAAGAATTTTTTTGGTCAGTCTGTCTTCGGTCATCCTATGTATGTTTGCCCTTCTTTTCCCTATGTTGTTTGTAATCGTCTCTGTTTGTACAGTTCTATTGTCGGTCTCTTTATGCATATTATTATTATTATTATTATTATTATTATTATCATCATCTCCGTAATTATTGTTCGGAATATAAACCTATTTCTATTGAATTTCAATCCCTTTTCACCAATCGTCAACTGCTACTAATAGGCAATGTTGCAGTCTACTGATGTGTATATGTGTTAGTAATTAATTGAGGTTAGGATTGGGGGAGACCACCCTCCTGGCAAAGCGATTAGAGGCGCAAAGTGCTCAGTGGGAGGCATGGGTTCCCTGTTAGGAATTCAAGATTGGCAGGTGGTCTGGACTGGAGTTGACCCAGTTTCATGAAGCCACTGGACTGCGGCCTTCGTTATCTTCGGGCCTGATACGAATGGCATATAAGGAGTATGACGTCACGAAAATCGGGCGGCCTGGCAGTGTTACGCAATGCATTTAAGTGCACACGTGGTAGTATTTCTAGCGTGCGAAAATGTCTTCTATGGAGATTTGAGCAAATATTAATGTATTATATGACTCAGAAAACATTGTTTTATATATCATAGTGTTTGTGCTTCAGTTGCAATACTTGGTGTTTTGAGAACAAGCACTGTTAGGTGTTCTGAGTGATTGTGTGCTTTGAAAGTGGTATTCAATATTTTTAGCCTACTTTCGATTTTTGTAAAATATGAAAGTAGACTTACGAGATCTACACAGGGCCAAACATTGTGTGCCTGTGTGTGTGTGAGTCTGTGTGTCTGTGTGTCTGTGTGTGAGTGTGTGTACTCTGAATGTCTGCCCCCCCCCCCCTCCTATCAATTCAATCACGGTGAAACCGAATTGAACGAAATTTGGTACAGAGGTAGAACTAGCAAAGGGCACCTCAGTGTCATGTTTTATATCGCCGCCATCTTGACGGAAACGTAATGGCGGCCACCCAAATGTTCAAAGCTTACATCAAATTATGACTAACCTAATCATCCGATCTCTACTAAATTTTGCAACAACATATATTCTTATGGCGACTAAACTACAAATTCATCTTTTGACTAAACTACAAGGTCATCAGTCCAATAGTTTGCAGATGGCGGCCATGTATGTGTGCAAATGGATTCCCCCTATCAATTCAAACACGGTGAAACCGAATTGAATGAAATTTGGTACAGAGGTAGCACTAGCATAGCGCACTCCAGTGTTTTGTTTTACATCGCCGACATCTTGAAGAAAACGTAATGGCGGACACCCAAATGTTAAAAGCTTGAATCAAATTATGACCAACTTAATCAACTGTTCTCGACCAAATTTCGCAACGTTATACCTTTATGTATAAAGATTCTTTTGACGAAACTACAAGGTCATCAGTCCAATAATTTGCGGATGGCGGCCATGTATGTGAGCAAATCGATTCCCTCTATCTTTTAAAACATAGTGAAACCGAATTGAACGAAATTTGGTACAGAGGTAGCACTAGCAAAGGACACCCCAACGTCATGTTTTATATTGCCGCCGTCTTGACGGAAACGTAATGGTGGCCACCCAAATGTAAAAAGCTTAAATCAAATTACGACCAACCTAATAATCTGATCTCTACCAAATTTTTCAACAACATACCTATATGTGGGAAGCATATTTTGACCAAACTACAAGATCATCAGCCCAATAGTTTGCAGATGGCGGCCATGTATGTGTGCAAATCGATTCCCCCTATCAATTCCAACACGGTGAAACCGAATTGAACGTAATTTGATACAGAGGTAGTTAGTTAGTTAGTTAGTTATTGTTGTTTAAAGGGTCGGAACTACGAAGTCATCGGCCCCTGTACAGCGGCAGCACTAGCAAAGAGCACCTCAGTGTCATTTTTTTATATCGCCGCCATCTTGAAGGAAACGTAATGGCGGCTACCCAAATGTTCGAAGCTAAAAACAAATTACGACTAACCTAATCATCCGATCTCCACCAAATTTTTCAACAACATATATTCTTATGGCGAGCGTCCTTTGACTAAACTACAAAGTCATCAGCCCAATAGTTTGCAGATGGCGGCCATGTGTGTGTGCAAATCGATTCCCCTATCAATTCAAACATGGTGAAACCGAATTGAACGAAATTTGGTATAGAGGTAGCACTAGCAAAGAGCACCTCAGTGTCATGTTTTATATCGCCACCATCTTGAAGGAAACGTAATGGCGGCTACCCAAATGTTCGAAGCTAAAAACAAATTACGACTAACCTAATCATCCAATCACCACCAAATTTTTCAACAACATATATTCTTATGGCGAGCGTCCTTTGACTAAACTACAAATTCATCAGCCCAATAGTTTGCAGATGGCGGCCATGTGTGTGTGCAAATCCATTCCCCTATCAATTCAAACATGGTGAAACCGAATTGAACGAAATTTGGTACAGAGGTAGCACTAGCAAAGCGCACTCCGGTGTCTTGTTTTATATTGCCGCCATCTTGAGGAAAACGTAATGGCGGACACCCAAATGATAAAAGCTTGAATCAAATTATGACCAAACTAATCATTTGATCTCTACTAAATTTTGCAACGTTATACCTTGATGTATAAAGATTCATTTGACGAAACTACAAGGTCATCAGCCAATAATTTGCGGATGGCGGCCATGTATGTATGCAAATCGATTCTCCCTATCTTTTCCAACATGGTGAAACCGAATTGAACGAAATTTGGTACAGAGGTAGCACTAGCAAAGGGCACTTCAGTGTCAAGTTTTATATCGCCGTCATCTTGACGGAAACGGAATGGCGGCCACCCAAATGTTAAAAGCTTAGAAATAATTACGACCAACCTAATCGTTTGATCTCTACCAAATTTTGCAAAACATACCTTTATGTGAGAAGCGTTCTTTGACCAAGATACAAGGTCATCAGCCCAATAGTTTGCACATTCCGGCCATGTATGTGAGCAAATCGATTCCCCATATCAATTCAAACACGGTGAAACCGAATTGAATGAAATGTTTTACAGAAGAAGGACTAACATAGGGCACCTCATATTCATGTTTAATATCCGTATAGCATGTTGTATTCCAACAAGCTACTACAACCAACATCAATTATACTCATTGAAAAGGTCAAAGAGTTATAACAATACCCATGCATTTAGGAGGAGGTAGGCTATATGTTCTTTACTGAACATCTTGTTTTGCATTGAGTTTTAATAATTGAAATATCATTTCTTCCTACACCCTCTGTCTGAATAGTTCGGTGAATGGGCTATATTACGAACGGATTGTTGGCTTACCTGAAACAGCCGTTACTGTCCTTCGAAGTAATCCCCGTGGATGGTTTTGCACTTCTGAGAATGACTGGACAAGTCCTGGAAACTCCTGGCATAGTCTTCTTTAGGAATGGCCTTCAGTTTGGGTCGTCAAAACTCTAAATTGAAAGCAAGAGAGAAGCGTGAATTTATATATGTAATGAACTGCGCACAAATGTGCATAAAGCAAAAACATAACCAAATATTATTTACATTGACATTTAGGTTTGCGTATTCAGTTATAGTTCTTGTCCTCTTCTTACACCATTCTATGTGATCGAGTTCACATTTATGTCCACATAGTTCTCACAAACAAATATCTGTGGCGGTATGGTACGTCTTGTTGGTGCAAAGATGATGCTGGAAGCCATGTACCGGTAGTCTTGTCAATACATGCCTCCGTTCAAAGTTTGCCTATGTCCATTTTCTATCGATCATGGCCCCTGTACTGAACTCGAATTCTAAATGATTCAGGATGGGCAGGATGCTATTTAGGACGTTTTGGTGAAATTTGGAGAAGATCGCAGAATTTTTGGAGGAATTACGATATTTTTAAAGTTTTATTATGAGAGGAAGCTTCAGATTGTGTTTGACGATAGCAAAATGGCGATCGATGCCGCCGTTGGGCAATGCTGCGTTGTATTTTCTCTTGGCCGCTCATAGCAACATGCAGAATTCGAAGAGAAATGCGTTGATTGGCTAATCCAATTTTCTTTAGAAACAAGGAGGAAGGAGAAAATGAGCGCGCTTGATGAGAAGCTTCGTCGATTTATATACTGCCATTTATTAAAGAAGAGAGAATCTGCACATTTAAAACTATTGAGAAAAGATCTAAATTAAAAGGATTTATGGTAGATAGTCACCCAGAGAAGGAAGTTTGATAATCCTGTAGAAAGATATAAGTAATGAATGATTTACCGCTCTTTTCTCATGACGCGCCAGTCGATTGGTTTTGACGAGCGTGGTGACGCGCATCAAATCGAGGTCTTTGTGTTGAAGCAGTGTTAGGGAACAGACCTGCGACACTTGTGCTCCTGAAACTAGCGTGTGCAAGATAGGGGTCTCACGCGAATATAGTTTGTCGGCGAGGAGGGCGGTCCCGTCGGTCAAAATTTAACATGAGAAGTCCGCTGAAGATGTGGGAAATATAATATCGTCATAATATCAGTTCTCGTGGGAAACTAGTATCGAGAGTTCGACTAAACTTAAGAGAAACATCATGTGTATATTTCGTGAAAGTTTCAAGACGACATTTGAAAGAATAAGATAGTTTTCTTTGTTGAAAGCATACACATTATATAAGCACGTTTCACTCTGTGCGTGCCAGCAGTACAAGCGTGAAGGGGATGGCCCGTTATATGTCTGTTCCAGTACATTTGAAGGACAGCAGCACTCAAGTATAGCAAGTCTCTGCTCAGTGATAAGCTTTTTATCGAAGTGTTCGATATGCAAGCGTTAAGGGGAATAGTTAACATTGTGTTTAACGCATTTGTGATCATGAACTAAGCCAAGTTATGCGTAGGGTACGTGATGTTACATTGTCAGTCTAGAATATCAGGCAACCGACATTAATCTTAAAATTATAAGATGTGGTGTAACGATTGCGCAGCTACAGTCCAACATTCCGAGATGGAACTTGATTATCGCGTCATGGCTAGATACTATCAAACCCGAACTGAAGCAGTTCATCGCACTTCGAGACTGGGAGGTTCATGCGGTATTGCTGATCGAGGCGAGGTCCGTCTTCGAAACCAGCCAGGGAGATTAAGGATCGGAGATCGGGGTTCGAGTCGTGATGAGGCAATTTTTCTGGAGTAAGAGGATGAAGATTATCAAGTGTGGAATTACTGGTGTCGTCAGTAATTTTCACCACACTATTTCTACAAGATGTCATCGCAAGGTAGAGACAGAAAGCTTCGTTCGTAGTTGCATTTTTGTAGTTAGTTGTAGAGTAGAATATCAGAGAACATGGCACCATTTCAACGCTAAACTATGTTTATTGTATGTGATATAATTTGGGTCCAGAAATTATTTTTCAACGTTGGATATTTGAATATTAACTTTCTTTTAGTGAGATTTTGGATATTGACATTTGGATTTTTGACTTATAGGTTTCGAGATTTAAGCTCATTTTATAAATGATTTCGTTTTTCGAATTTATTTCGATCCATGAATTCTTTGGGAATTTTATTGAATTTTATCGAATTTTATTGAATTTTATTCAGCATTTTGGAATATGTTATTAATTTACCCAAGCAACTCAGACTATGAAAAGGATATTTATTTGGAAATGAATTATTATTTGGACATTTCCAAGATTTTATTGCAAATCTTAGGATCAGTTATCCTTCATTTTGGAAATATAGTTATTGTGTTATAGTTATCTACGAGTCTGATGCTGCTCAAGTAATTATTCAATCAAACATTTTGGATTGGTGGAAGGATGAAATATTATTTGGACATTCCACTTTAGCCTGTCATTATTAATAATAGTTTATCAGTGGATAAATTATTTTATTTTGAGAGATCTTATCTGCTTAGACAAATCAACACATTTGAGTATTCTACGAAAATTTTTCAACACTCTTAGAGATTGTTATTGACTATTGATTGCATTAACGCAATATTTTGGAAAGACCAGAGAGAAGTAACGAATGTTTATATTTATTAAATGTTAACAACAATTATTTGAAATCTAGAGTAACTTATACTAGTAAACCATTACGTCATCACAGTTTATTAGAGTCGACTATTATGTATTATCACAACATCTGAAAGAGTTATACGCTGTAATTATTATATATAAATATATTATGAAAGCAAGGCATTATATGCAATTTAAATAAGTTGTTACGGCAGAATACTGTATTAAGAGATCGAAGTGAAGAATTATAGCAGCTATATTTGTTTGATAACAAGCTGAGAAAAATGTTATACGGAATTTACCTATGTAATTGAGAGAAGTTGTTGATTACGTATTCTGAGGATATTTGTTTAGTATATCAGAGAAGGGAAGGTCATTATACGCGTTGTGAGCGTTTATTTGGAAATTATAAGTAAATATATTACAGTAAAGAATTAAGTAAGACCTTTGTTGTCCAGTATTATTATGAAACGACTCTCAGTTGAATTGATTAGTTCTATTGGCGGAAAATATTTGGGAAACGGATTGAAAGTAACAATGTTGTTAATTATTAATAAGATATTATTGATACGTGCAAGGGCACGTCCCTACTCTTTCAAACATGTATATACGCTTGGATTGTAACATCTCGACATTTGAAACGACCGCCTGGTGACTTGCTTCCCATTTTGAACACGAGATGGTAGCACCTGTCGGACTTTGAAAGATTTCAAATAGTTCCTGGCTCCCCACTAGGTAGCGTGTGCTCCGCCTTATAAAACTCCTTATATGCATGACATAATTGAAAGACAATTGCATTCCAGCGTCTTAAAACAAATGCCGGTGTATTCATGATACCGCCAAATTATGAACTTATTTATGACATTGTTGTTTGAGGTGTCAAACCGTGATTGGACATTTTCCAAATATCATGCATGCAGCGCGCCTGGCTTCCTTGTCGGCGCCATTATGTGTTGTCATCGGTAACTGAACAGTCTGGATTGAACTGAGTGATCGTGAATTTGATTGTCTATTGAGGCGGGGGCCTGTGGCCCTCGCCTCACCAAGAAATGGAATTACATTACAAAAACGTAAACCGCAGTGGGTAGGAAGTGGGATCGTCGCCCCTGAAGCATGGTCTACCTTATTTTCGCCGGAATGAGAAAACTTGAAGATGTTTGGTGTCAATGGTTGCGTGTGCCAGCAACAGTCATCTGGGCAGTTTTCATTTTTTTTTTAAATTATTTATTAGTGTTATGTTTGTTTTATCATCAGTGTCTCCCCAAAGGCCTTATTAAGGTATGTTTTGAAACATTTAATTTAAATTATTGGAGCTCCTTATTTTGCATTGTGTGATGAGTGTTTGTTTTAGTTCTGAAAGGGTGACCTTGGAATAGATATGTCACCTATGAAAATGTAAAATTTTGTTAAACCTTTTTTTTTGTCCGGGGAACACTAATGTTTTTCTTCTTAACTTATTATTTGCATCTAGCTACGGCAGTTCCGTTGGTTTTTGGGGGGTGTTTGTGGAATAGCCTGTGTGTGTTGTCCCCTTCTCCATCTTCCTTCCACTCCTTTGGAGCTCTTCTGTTGGGACTTGCCTTCTGGAGGTGATTTTGCTGCGGAAGTGACCCGGACCTCTGAATACAGGTAAGTTGGCCCATCCACGCTGGCCGTCCACGGTGTCACAATGGTGAAGCAGAGCGTTGGTTATCGAGTTACCGACGTGCTGCTGGCCAGTGCCGTTAATGTGGGGTAGCATTTTGGTAGCAGATCCTGCTCATGTTCACTTCCGTAACTACCCCCTCCCCAGTACCCACAGGCTGTTTTATGGACCCCTCTAATGCTGATGGGTCAGTTGTTGGTGTGATTTTGTCAGGCCAGTGCCCTTGATGTTGTGCAAAGCTAATCCTTGTCGTTTGTTTTGTTTCATGGTTGCCTCTGAATGTACATGTGGAATGCTGTATGTAACCTGTTCTAAACGAGGCGTTTACTCCTGTATTTTACCCTGTTGGTGTGCAACATTCCAACTTAAGAAGCAGCCCGGTGAGTGACTGACATGTGTTCTTGGCATGGGAAATGGGATTTCTTAATGTTCTGATAGCCTATATGCTGCGTGTGAAGGCATCCTGGAGCCCCGTCGGAAGCTGGTTGCCTGATGTTTTGTGCCTATTTTTGTAATTTAGCTCCCTGTTCTCGAGCCAAGCAAGCGATGACTTCTGCAGTCCTGGGCTACGTTGTGCATGATGTTTTTGTCGAAATTTCAGGTGTCGAGGCAGTGTTGGTGTTTAAGAAGACTGTTGTGTTCCTGTATGTTTCTTTGCATGATATTCTGTGGTGATATGCTGTCCTCGTAAATTATTTATTATGGAACTGTCACGCCTACTGGTGTTATGGCAAAGTGTAGTCCGATTGAAAGGGCTAACCTATGGAAATCTGCCCTCCCTATGACCCTAGTGTGGTGCCAAAGGCACATTTAACATGCATGTCACTATTTTTTGGCTAGGAATTCTTCCCTAACTCTTTCAAGGTAAGTGTTTGTTTTGAGGTGTTTTTATCGCAGTGTGCGATTTGTAATTTTTTGTTCTTAAACTTACATTATACTGCAATCGTTCTGGGATAAGCGTATATGTTGTGCAAATCATGTCTGTATGCATGTGTTAACGTTAGATTTTGATTTAGATTTGTAGGGTGGGGTAATTCAGGCGTTGGTTTGTTTGCTAAAGTAAGGTTAGGATCGTATGTTTATTAGTTGCTTTCCTTGTAATATTGAACTAAAGCGAATATGTAGGAGTGTTTTACGTGGAGATATCTACTGTCTGGGGTTAGCTAGGTTAGAAGTATGGGATTCTTTCTTGGTTTGATCCCTGGGCAGGTTGTATATAGGACTTGCACCATCCGAACTGGCCTGGTATGGGACTGGTCTGTTCGATGAAATGCAGGTATGTGTAGTGTAATGTAATTGTAAGGGTATTGTGTTTTTAATTGTATTTGTTTGTGTTATGATGTCTCTACGACTACATAACTTGCATATTTGAGTATTAATGGGAATTATTTTTGTGGGTGGTAAAAATTAAGTATCGCTATTATTGGAGTATGTTGTGCGATGAATATGTTGTTGTGAATATGAGGTCTCAGTTCGTGAACAGCCATAATGTAATGTTCTTTCCGGCTTAATTAATTAATATAGGGTCTTCAAAATTTACTGGGGTTAAATTTCTGTTGGACATTATGGTCATCAGGTTCTGTAAGTCAGCTTGTTTTACTTTTAAAGCCAGTAATCTGTTGTTGCTGGAAATCTGGGTCACCTGTTGCCTCATGCTAACCGTAAATTACTTAGGCCTTCTGTTTTAGTTCATGCTATGGCAATCTCGGTCATCAGCCTCTGTAGTTGAGTAAAATTTTCTGCTTTTGATTAATAATCATAAATTTTTCGGCTTTATCGTTTGGAATGGTGCGTAAGTGTTCTCTGTTAGCCTCGTCTTTCGGCAAGAGTGGCTTGTTTCTCATCTAACCGTATTTTTGGGCCATGTTAGGCATCCTTTGGTTGTACGTGTTCGTGTCTTTAACCTGAACGAGGAAACCTCATTGTACCCAGTGTACTGTTGAACTTAGTTCTTTTTAGCCTATTTTCAATTTTGAAAAAATAGGCTTATGAGATCACCTTTTGTCCGTGTGTGTGTGCGTGTGTGTGTGTGTGTGTGTGTGATTCGTGTGTGTGTCCCCCCCTAATAAAATCTTAACGGCAGGAGCGATTTCAATGAAACTCGGAAAGTTCATAGCACTATTCCCGGCGACCTCGACCGTGCCCTTCAAATTTTGTTACGACTCACCAATCCGACATGGCGGCTGTGCGAAATACTTAACCAGCATTCAATATCTCCGAAACTATTACCGATATTACCCTGACATTTTATATGGTGATAGAGGGAACTACTATAAGTTCACTTATGTGACTTTTGAAAACCTGGTAACTACAAAACTAACATGGAGGCCAAGCGAATTTGTGACTTTTAAATAGACGTTTCTCGTGATTTGACCAACCAAACGCAATGAAACTTGGTACAGTATATGTTTATATACATTGTAATGCACCGACATCTAACTTCGTTCAATTGTTTACATAATCACAAGATGGCGGATGTGCGAAATATTTCACCGGCATTCTATATCTCTGAAACTATTAGCGGTATTTCCCTAAAAATTTGAACGGAGATAAAGGTCACTACTGGAAGTCCATCTATAAGACTTTCAAAAACCGGTTAACTACAAAACGAACATGGCGGTCAAGCGAATTTGAAAATTTTAAATAGACCTTTCTCGCAATTTAATGTTCCAAGCGCACTGAAACCTGGTACAGGAAATATTTATACACATTGTAATCCACTGGTATCTAATTTCGTTCAATTGTTTACATAACCTCAAGATGGCGGCAGTGCGAATGTTAAAATTAAGTTTTTAGTTCTTGTGATGTAGTCATGCGATCGAAGTGAAAGTTTGAATAATGAACCTACGCAATAATTTTCCTTTAATGGTACATGACTCTATGGCCTATACATTTAACAATCCAACATGGCGACCATGCGAAATATTTAGACGATACTGAATATCTACGAATCTATTTTAGCAATCAAACTGCATTTTTTAATGTTCATAGGGGCTATGAACTTAAGTTCACCTATAGGACTTTAAATAACCTGGTGATCACAAATCCAACATGGCGGTGACGCGAATTATAAATATTTACATGGACGTTTCTCGCAATTTAACCATCCGAGTGCAGTGAAACTTGGTACAGTAAATCCTTATACGAATGTTAATCCACTGGCATCTAATTTATTTCAATTGTTTCCATAACCTCAAGATGGCAGCTGTGAAAAATTTTAAATTCTCCTTGTTTTTTCTTGTGTCCTAACTATGCGATTGAAGTTTGAATACTACACGTTCACAATAATCTGCATGTAACAGTACATAACTCTAGGACCTACATATATAAAATCCAACATGGCGACCATCCGAAATATTTAGTCGGTTCTCAATATCTACGAATCTATTACAGCAATCAAACTGAAATTTTGTATGTTGATAATGGCAATTAACATAAGTAGGATATATGAAAATAGGCTGTATAGTTCTTCACGGAACTACTTGTTATGTTGGATTTTTCTCACCCAGGCGGATGTCGGCTGTATTCTCATCGGGTGTCGAACCTCAATTTCGTTCCTTGTGTGAGTGTATTGGTGTTTGGTTTTCTGCGCTGCATTTTCCTCTTCGTTTTGTCGTTACTGTAACTGCGTTTGAATTCCGCTGTGTCCCCATGCCAAGTAATGCGTGCGGTCACGAACCAACTATGTAGAGGCATACATGTCAGATTAATTAATTTTCCTTTTCAAAACCTTAAGGCAAACAAAATTTCACGAGTGCATCTGTCGCACATTAAGCGAGGTGGAGAGGTGTCTAATGAGGAAATGCTACCGTAAATTTTGTAAAACAAATTTTGTATAATGTAGAGTGTCCCTAAAATTCATTGAAGCCTTCTGGTATCTGTTCCTTGTGGAATTTTGAATTTAATTGGGTTTGCAAACTCTGATGGGATACAAAATGTAAATGTTGGGAAGTTCCCATTGTAATGGTAAATTGTAAAAGTGTACCTAATTTTGATGTTTCATAGGAGATGCTAATATGTAAGTTGGACTCGGTGGGAGACCTAACTCATGGTAACCTTGTATTCCTGTTCCCTTTGGGAATTTTAGTGGTCATTCCTCTACCGTAGTTCCTTCGAAATGTATAGTCATCCAACTCATGTAATCTTGAAAGGTACTTCGAATCTGTAAAAAGGTAAACTTGTTAATGAAATTTTGTAAGCACGGATCTAGGGCTTGGTCAGAAATATTTCCTTCATTTAAATTCAACCTTGTTTCTCTTTTGTAAAATGTAGTAAGAAATTGTAATTTTGTAAACTTTTATTTTTGAAATTAGATTAACTTCTATTTTTGTAAATGGCTGCCTATGCGTCACATAATATCTTGCACATTGCTTCTACCTACTTCGTCTAAGCGAACTACATTGGACTTGTTGAAAATTTTCCTAACGTGTCTCGGACTATGAAAGCACTGCAGGTGGTGGTGTTCTGCGTTTCTGAAGAATTATGGACACAGGGAAGCTGTTAACTAAGTTGTTTGCGAGGTGATCAATTATCCATTCCCTGATAATCTGACCCTGCATTCTTCCTAACCAAAACGATGCGGTTTCATCCATCAATTGGAGTTAACTGGTGAACATTATCTTCGGGAAACATCTCTGGTGAATCGACAAGTTAAGGAGTACCGTCTATGCCTTGGCATATTCGTGAACGGTGTTCACGCTTAAGGGAGGGAGACTGATACGTGCAAGGGCACGTCCCTACTCTTTCAAACATGTATATACGCTTGGATTGTAACATCTCGACATTTGAAACGACCGCCTGGTGACTTGCTTCCCATTTTGAACACGAGATGGTAGCACCTGTCGGACTTTGAAAGATTTCAAATAGTTCCTGGCTCCCCACTTGGTAGCGTGTGCTCCGCCTTATAAAACTCCTTATATGCATGACATAATTGAAAGACAATTGCATTCCAGCGTCTTAAAACAAATGCCGGTGTATTCATGATACCGCCAAATTATGAACTTATTTATGACATTGTTGTTTGAGGTGTCAAACCGTGATTGGACATTTTCCAAATATCATGCATGCAGCGCGCCTGGCTTCCTTGTCGGCGCCATTATGTGTTGTCATCGGTAACTGAACAGTCTGGATTGAACTGAGTGATCGTGAATTTGATTGTCTATTGAGGCGGGGGCCTGTGGCCCTCGCCTCACCAAGAAATGGAATTACATTACAAAAACGTAAACCGCAGTGGGTAGGAAGTGGGATCGTCGCCCCTGAAGCATGGTCTACCTTATTTTCGCCGGAATGAGAAAACTTGAAGATGTTTGGTGTCAATGGTTGCGTGTGCCAGCAACAGTCATCTGGGCAGTTTTCATTTTTTTTTTAAATTATTTATTAGTGTTATGTTTGTTTTATCATCAGTGTCTCCCCAAAGGCCTTATTAAGGTATGTTTTGAAACATTTAATTTAAATTATTGGAGCTCCTTATTTTGCATTGTGTGATGAGTGTTTGTTTTAGTTCTGAAAGGGTGACCTTGGAATAGATATGTCACCTATGAAAATGTAAAATTTTGTTAAACCTTTTTTTTGTCCGGGGAACACTAATGTTTTTCTTCTTAACTTATTATTTGCATCTAGCTACGGCAGTTCCGTTGGTTTTTGGGGGGTGTTTGTGGAATAGCCTGTGTGTGTTGTCCCCTTCTCCATCTTCCTTCCACTCCTTTGGAGCTCTTCTGTTGGGACTTGCCTTCTGGAGGTGATTTTGCTGCGGAAGTGACCCGGACCTCTGAATACAGGTAAGTTGGCCCATCCACGCTGGCCGTCCACGGTGTCACAATGGTGAAGCAGAGCGTTGGTTATCGAGTTACCGACGTGCTGCTGGCCAGTGCCGTTAATGTGGGGTAGCAATTATCAAGGATAAGACATCAATTATATAAGCTTAACTTAACCGTTCGGCTATGTATGTATGCCCAATTATGAAACGTAACAACTATATTATGATAGCAATGTGATATGATTTTGTAACAGTGACACTTTATTTAAGAGCATAAAAATTTTGGATTGTCAGTAGTTGACAAGAGAAGGAAAGTTGGATGATTGAGAATCATCACGAATGATGTAAATAACATAAGACATTTTGTTAACAATATTTAAATATAATATTAATAATAACTAGGAGAATTTAACGATATAATGAAGTAAACTGAATAACTTTCTTGATAAACAACTGATCCTAAAACAATAATAATAATATGGTTTATTATTTGAATTAACACGATTAATAATTATTTCTAATAATTAATAAACATCTAAATAACGAACATTTTACAAACTTAATTAATATTTTGTAAATGTTAATAGCTTTTAAAGATATTTTTAATAATAATTTCTATTGTTAATCATTAAATATTTTCGGGAACCTTAGTTGACAATTAAACTTTCGTTTAATTTATTATAAAGCTTTTAAACGTTTAAACCATTAATAGGAGTGACGTTTAAAGAACGTGACGACGTTCTTTAACTACAGTAAGGTTGTTTATTGTTGTACAAAAGTGATCTTATGGAAGATCAATATAAAAATTAATTTCCATTATTTTTACCAATGGATGGTTTTGTAATAGTAAGTAGAAATGTCATTGGAAGACATTGGCTGTATTAATACCGATATTTGTTCATATATTACTAGAGAACAACTGTAAATTTAAGCGCTGTCGTGTTAACAGCTGTTTGATAATTTTTTTTATTTTTTTTAAGAAATGGAGTACTTCTAACGTCCATGGGACGATGATTTAATTTTATCATTTGATTATTGGATTTACGCAGAATCATTTTGCGGATCATATGTAATCATTATAGGGATATTTGTTGATTTACTTTTATTTTTTATCACTTCATTAATAAATTTATTTGTTAGTTTTGTAACCGCGTTTTGATGATTTATTTAAGTTATGCAGAAGGATTATGTTTTGGTGCATTTGAGGTTTTATTGAACCACTAATTTCGCCCACTTAACCGAGAATAGTATGTTTCTCGAGCTCTTCGTTTATTCAGTTGATCCACCCATTTTGCTTTACCAAAACGTGATCTTAGGAAGTGTGCACCCACCATTTAGCTATTGTTGGTAGGATTTCCAGGTTTATGAGCCGGGGACCTCGAGATTCTGCAATCCAGTTGATCTTCGGATACGACAAGCAGTTCAAATGGTTTAAACGGGTACAGTACCATAGAATTCCGGGCAGATTTCAGATCGCTTAATTTTTTGATTTTGTAATTCTTGTTCCACGGCGTGAATTTATGTAACCTGCCTTGCACACCTGTTCGACGGGTGGCAGTGAGGAGGGTGAATGTTCCGAGGAATGGAATGATCCTGAAAACCATTGTCACAGGTGACGAGACCTGGTGCCTGAGGTAAGACCTCGAAGGCAAGAGTCTAAGTATGGAGTTTTGGAGTCCAGGGTCGCCGAAAAGCCCTGAAGGAACAGAGGTTTTCGGACATTTTGGACATCCAACGTAATGTGACGACCAAACTGAAGGCTATCCCTCAGAAAGACTATGCCAGGACTTGTAGAGCCGATCTAAGCAGTGCATAACCATCCACGGGAATTACTTCGAAGGATAGTAACGGCTGTTTCAGGTAAGCCAACAATCCGTTCGTAATATAGCCCATTCACCGAACTTTTCAGACGGAGGGTGTACATCAGAGTATTAACCTTAAAACGGTAACGCTAATTACAACGTTGTTATCGTTAGCGCTTCGCATCGGCGGCGACTACGATTCTAGAAACTGATAATAAATACCACTTACGTCAACTTTTATTTCACTCTCTAGGCTAGCAGAATGGTGACTGTTGTTGATGATTTTGTTTGATTTTCAGCCTATTTTTATTTATGAAAAAAAAAATAGGCTTATGAGATCACCTTTTGTCCGTGTGTCTTTCTGGTGTGCGTGTTTGATGGTGTGTGTGATGGATTATTGTGTGTCCCCCATAACAACTTTTAAATGGCTGGAGTGATTTCAATGGAACTCGGTAAGTTCATAGCACTATACTAGGCAACCCCGGCCGTACCCTTTAAATTTTGTTACATCTCACCAATCCAACATGGCGGCTGTGCGAAATATTTCACCAGCATTCAATATCTCCGAAACTATTACGTATTGTACCCTTTCGTCATCATATGGAACATGTGTTCGTATCCCAGCTAGCTCACGGTCTTTCGAGGTATGGGGCGTTCATCCCACTATACGACCACATGTTCAGGATTTGAGTCTGTCAGGTAACTACTCTACTTGAAAGAAACAACAAATTCCTAAATATATCATTTAATGGTATTAAATCATGGCAAAACACAACAAAACACAAAAATATTGTAATTACTTTCCCACAACACAAACATCAAAAATATATGTGAGTCTCTTCTCATAAAGTTTTGCGCTCTTCCGCACCCATATCTATCCTAGATATCCTAACATTGATACTCTCTGACACTGACGAACGTTCATAGTGTCTTTCACGTCGCACAGTTTATCTTGAATTTGCATATCACAACACAACAATAAAAACAAATTACAACTGAATAATCATTATGTGCCATTACTAAATATTTGTCCGTTCTGAAGCGGAACAATTACTTTGAACAACATTGATTTTACTACCTTATTCTTTACCTAACATGTGTTGCTTTCTGCGCAGCATCGTTTTCCTTTCCCGTAGATCTCAAACGCTGAAGTGATTTACCTTCCATTCCAAAACACACATAGTTATTGATTTTTAGCTTCACCATACAACAATCTTCTGGGTCTGGTCATGTCATTACTATCATTACAAACGTGCCATATCGTTAAATCATGCTACCCGTCTGAGTAAATTAGCATAAACTGGGTAATTGCTCTTTAAAAAATGCGTTTATTTATTTGGTGCGGTTAAGCTGTCCTCAGACAACAACTTGGTCAAATCTTATCCGATTACTTTGATCCTACATTCTATTTCAATGGATACAATGCAAATAATTCATTTGATATCATAATATCAAGCATATTTCAATTACTTTCAGAGATAATGAGATTCTTCAGTGGTCCAGTACAACCTTAAAAAGAAAAGTACAAGGGTCACGGTCAATTAACTCCCCTCAGTGTGAACACAAAAGAGTCGTCAAGTTCCGCCCTTTTAGATGGCTACCCGGTCTGCGGCCCTCGCTCACCTTCATGACTGACATTCTACTTGTAAACAAACCTGGTCATAGCTCACCCTTGGTGCAGCTCTCTCAGGGGTGCATGATTGGATAGTGTCATTATGAATAGAGTCGATCCAAGTATTTAACACCTACACTTAGGGCATTTAATGGGCTCAATTCGGCTCCTAATTAGTATTCATGGCTAGGGATGGGTCTCTGATAGTTTTGCCGTTTATGGATGCAATCAGTGGCTCTCGACGCGTACCAGCCGAGTTTCATACTGTTAACTCGTGCCGTACGGGTACGAATATATGAAGGAAATCAACCTGTTTCCTATTCGAAGAAATTGTCTTACCTCCACAGGTAGATCAATTATTATAATGGCATACCTAGGGTGTCACAATGTTTTCCCTAGTAGCGAAGATTCTGCTAACAGTGGGTCACAGATCATATCTGCCCCAACTCTGCTGCGAAATATATGTATGCTCTGAGGCTATACCACACATCGTTGATTCGAAGATTGGCCTACTGGATTCATCAACGCGCGAATTATCTTGGATGGTCCCTGCAATTATTGACGCAAATCTCTTGATTCTGCGTTATATGCTCGCTTGTAGCGGCTAAAACAACATTTCTTTTAGATGACTCAATTCAAAATACACTCATGTCCTCCTTTCATTTAATCATAAACCAAGGCTTTACGTAGCTCTAAAACATGTCTCAATTTACTGGCACTTACATTATCTACCTTAAAGGCTCTCAAACACAACCATGTAGCATTTAACATTATTTAATATTTCAATGACACTGAAAATCTCTCTTTATCTCGCTATTAAATCTCTCTTTATCACGCTTTACAATAACACTGTTTTCTTTCAATGGATATGATACACTTTGCACGTTTTATAGGCATCACTATGCCGATTTTTACATTTATCATTGACACCGACCTCAGATCATTATTATTATTAGTTAACGTTACCGTTACTTTCATCAACATCTTACGCCTAAATGGTCGTAAGTTTATCATCCTCAAAGCAATATATTTATTAAAATACGAGGGATGTAAACTCGTATACAAATGACTGCAAATTCTTAGTATTTGAGGGAATGACATGTTGTATGGTGAGCTCTTAAATCATATTAACATATTTGGATGGTACTCACTTTCATTCTGGCTGGGTTTATCCAACAATATAGCACTTCGCCCACCATTTTGCTTCCTTCTAAGCCATCACAACACTTTTCACACAGAACATTGAATATGGTTTGCACATGGTAATTACATTTTGTAATACCCATATTTTACACTGTGAAATACCACACATTATTTTTAACACACAAATTTAAATACTTTTGGTTATCACTTTTAACTCTAACTTTACAGGTAATTTACACACGGAGCCTTGCCGAGCTTTCCACTATTGCATGAATTCAGAGATGCGATGCTGCAAATTCTGACATCCGCCTGTCTCCTCCGAAAGTCTACCTCGAGTATGTGTGCTCGTCTCCCGTCTCCTACAATTCCTGTCTTCTGTCTTGCAGTGTGCTGCTCAATTATATATGACAAATGCTTGTGATGCCTTCCAGGTTCCCATAATCTGTAGTATCTGTTGCAATTATATATGATACTTTAAAGATCATAACCCTTCCTGTGGATAAGTTCATTATCTATTAAAATCATACTGCAATATCTCTACGCTGTAACGATTACTAGTCGCGTATACTGCCTGCTTATATGTCTGCCGTAGACTGTTTATAATATTACTGCGGAATTACTTGTACTATGCTGCCTAATGCACCTTTCATTGTTCATCACAAAATATTCTGAACATAACGACTTGCATATTGCGCGCACTTTTTCCGTGTGGCTGGACAGCACGACGTCCCACAAATTGAGTCAACGACGAACTGACGCTCTCCTCCTTCCTCTTCCATATAAGGGTTTCTGACGAAAAGTAGTCCACTTGCATCTCAGAAGCTGCTCTTTTCTGAAATATCGCGTTTACTGACAAGGTAAAGCGTGATTCTTGATTGTATTTTCATGGAGGTTCCAAATCCACTTGCGTGCCGGTGATTCCTTCACTCAATTAATTAAAATTAATTGCTTTCCTCCATGGCTTGGTAACTCTATCTCGGGTGAATCCGCTCTTCCTCCCTCTTGCTCCCTCTTGCTCTTGCTCTTGCTCCTCAGTATGTGTGTAAATATGCTCATAATCACATACAGGCCTTAATTTAGGTGTGCAGACACTCCTAAATTACCTCTCTTCGAATACAAGTATCTGGGTGTAAGTCTCATCTCATTCGAATGCTACATTTGGCAATAATTAATTAATTTCTCTCAATGACCATCCCCTCCTCTCTCGTCTGCCTTGTTGGTCGGGGATTTCCACAGTCATTATTCATGTCCTTCTCACTCCAGTGTCGCCAAGAAATAGTTCGTCGGAGGCAGTCTGCACCTCCCACTTTCAACTCCAATTTGTCAGGTGTCAAGTTGGCTCTGTTTCTGTAGCTTTTGCTAGCATGTTCATATACTGGCTTGCAGTTTACACAATATTACAACTCATTACTGCCTAAATTTCCCGTTCTGGACGTGGATTAAGCTTTTATTATTATTTACTGTTATTATCTCATTGCTCCTTGGGTTCACTGAGGCTGTTCCCCCTTAGATCAATGGTTCGATTCTTAGGAAAATCATGGACCTGATATTTCCTCTATAGAGACCCCGGTTCGATGCCAGTCAGCCGTGTCCCATTGGACACAGTATATCACCCTGGAATTTTGTACAGTGATAAAAGGAACTACTAGAAGTTCACTTATGAGACTTTTGAAAACCTGGTAACTACAAAACCAACATGGCGGCCAAGCAAAGTTGCGACTTTTAAATAGACGTTTCTCGCGATTTAACCAACCAAACGCAATGAAACTAGGTACAGTATATGTTTATACATATTGTAATGCACCGACATCTAACATCGTTCAATTGTTTACTTAACATCAAGATGGCGGCAGTGCGAAATATTTCACCAGCATTCTATATCTCTGAAACTATTACCGATATCACCATGACATTTTTTACGGAGGTAAAGGGCACTACTGGAAGTTCATCTACGAGACTTTCAAAAACCGGTTAACTACAAAACGAACATTTCGGCCATGCTAAGTTGAAAGTTTTAAATAGACGTTTCTCGCCATTTAATGATCCAAACGCATTGAAACTTCGTACAGCAAATGTTTATACACATTGTAATGCACTGGTATCTAATTTAGTTCAATTGTTTACGTAACCTCAAGATGGCGGCTGTGCGAATTTCAAAAATTAAGTTTTTATTTCTATTCATGCGATCCGATTCAACATTTGCATAATGAACTTACACCATAATCATCATCTAATATTACATAACTCTATGGCCTACATATATTAAAATCCAACATGGCGACCATCCGAAATATTTTGACGGTTCTCAATATCTATTAATCTACTACAGCAATCAAACTGACAATTTGTGTGTTGATAGAGGCAATTAATATTAGTAGGATATATGAAAATAGGCTATTTATTTCTTCACGGAACTACTTGTTTGTTAATTAGTTTTTCATTTTGACGATGTTCTTTTAATTTTATTTTTAATTTTTGATCTGGTTTTTCACTAATATTGATTGTGATTATTTTATTTTTGGATTTTGACTAATTTTGATTTTTTGTGTTTTATGGACTTTTTGAGCTTTTTTGACCATTTTGATCGTTTATTTTTGTATTTTGACTATTTTTTTAATTAATTTCTTTTTCTCGTTGTTTTAACTCTTGATAAATTTTGACTAATTTTGATTGTATTTGGGGTTTTATGGATTTTGACTAATTTTGATTGTATTTGGGGTTTTATGGATTTTGACTAATTTTGATTGTATTTGGGGTTTTATGGATTTTGACTAATTTTGATTGTATTTGGGGTTTTATTGATTTTTACTAATTTTGATTGTATTTGGGGTTTTTATGGATTTTGACTAATTTTGATTGTATTTGGGGTTTTATGGATTTTGACTAATTTTGATTGTATTTGGGGTTCTATGGATTTTAACTAATTTTGATTGTATTTGGGGTTTTATGGATTTTGACTAATTTTGATTGTATTTGGGGTTTTATTGATTTTGACTAATTTTGATTGTATTTGGGGTTTTATGGATTTTGACTAATTTTGATTGTATTTGGGGTTTTATGGATTTTGACTAATTTTGATTGTATTTGGGGTTTTATGGATTTTGACTAATTTTGATTGTATTTGGGGTTTTATGGATTTTGACTAATTTTGATTGTATTTGGGGTTTTATGGATTTTGACTAATTTTGATTGTATTTGGGGTTTTATGGATTTTGACTAATTTTGATTGTATTTGGGGTTTTATGGATTTTGACTAATTTTGATTGTATTTGGGGTTTTATGGATTTTGACTAATTTTGATTGTATTTGGGGTTTTATGGATTTTGACTAATTTTGATTGTATTTGGGGTTTTATGGATTTTGACTAATTTTGATTATATTTGGGGTTTTATGGATTTTGACTAATTTTGATTGTATTTGGGGCTTTATTGATATTGACTAATTTTGATTGTATTTGGGGTTTTATGGATTTTGACTAATTTTGATTGTATTTGGGGTTTTATGGATTTTGACTAATTTTGATTGTATTTGGGGTTTTATGGATTTTGACTAATTTTGATTGTATTTGGGGTTTTATGGATTTTGACTAATTTTGATTGTATTTGGGGTTTTATGGATTTTGACTAATTTTGATTGTATTTGGGGTTTTATGGATTTTGACTAATTTTGATTGTATTTGGGATTTTATGGATTTTGACTAATTTTGATTGTATTTGGGGTTTTATGGATTTTGACTAATTTTGATTGTATTTGGGGTTTTACGGATTTTGACTAATTTTGATTGTATTTGGGGTTTTATGGATTTTGACTAATTTTGATTGTATTTGGGGTTTTATGGATTTTGACTAATTTTGATTGTATTTGGGGTTTTATGGATTTTGACTAATTTTGATTGTATTTGGGGTTTTATGGATTTTGACTAATTTTGATTGTATTTGGGGTTTTATGGATTTTGACTAATTTTGATTGTATTTGGGGTTTTATGGATTTTGACTAATTTTGATTTTATTTTGGGGTTTTATGGATTTTGACTAATTTTGATTGTATTTGGGGTTTTATGGATTTTGACTAATTTTGATTGTATTTGGGGTTTTATGGATTTTGACTAATTTTGATTGTATTTGGGGTTTTATAGATTTTGACTAATTTTGATTGTATTTGGGGTTTTATGGATTTTGACTAATTTTGATTGTATTTGGGGTTTTATGGATTTTGACTAATTTTGATTGTATTTGGGGTTTTATGGATTTTGACTAATTTTGATTGTATTTGGGGTTTTATGGATTTTGACTAATTTTGATTGTATTTGGGGTTTTATGGATTTTGACTAATTTTGATTGTATTTGGGGTTTTATGGATTTTGACTAATTTTGATTGTATTTGGGGTTTTATAGATTTTGACTAATTTTGATTGTATTTGGGGTTTTATGGATTTTGACTAATTTTGATTGTATTTGGGATTTTATGGATTTTGACTAATTTTGAATTTTTGCGTATTTTATTTATTTATTTATTTATTTTTAAACTTAATTTGCTTTGTATTTGAGGATTGCCAACCATTGGTGGGGAATGGATAAAAGTTAGAAATGGGGGACGCACAAGTGTATTCCGATCTAGTCCCGGAGACGAAAGCAGCTATTCTAGGGCAGGGTTAATAAAACTGTAGTATCGTATAATCAATTAAGGGGTGGTGTAACGGCTAGAGGTCTTGGCTGTCAGCCTTGAAGTTCGGTTTCTATTCCCGACTCAGCCAAGAAATTTTAATTATGGTGTGAGGGCTGGAAAGGCATATACTCAGCCTCGTGAGGCAAAACTGAGAAAAGGTGGGACATCTTGGAAGAGGTTTTCCATGGTTTCGCACTTCTACTCCAGGCAAATGTTGGGTTGGCACCTAAATTAAACCCAAGGATAATTCCTACCCAAATCCTACCTCAATTACAAATACACTAGTAAAGACATAACTTATCAGACAAGTTCTACTCACATCCAATTCACGGGGCTACCTAATCTGCGATGTAACAAGCCGCTATGGAAATCAACAACACTAACTCCTGCTTATTTGCTGGAGCAGTGACCATCATTGTATGCTTTTCTGAACATAAGCTGGACAATGGAACAAGTAGTTCCGTGAAGAAATATACAGCCTATTTTCATATATCCTACTTAGGCCTGTGTTAATTGCCTCTATCAACATACAAAATTTCAGTTTGTTTGCTGTAATACATTCCTAGATATTGTGAACGGACTAAATATTGCGGATGGTCGCCATGTTGGATTTATATATATGTAGGTCTTAGAGTTATGTACTGTTACATGAAGATTATTGTGTACGTGTAGAATTCAAACTTCAATCGCATGATTAGGACACAAGAAGTAAAAACTAGATTAAAAAATTTCGCACATTTGCCATCTTGTGGTCATGGAAACAATTGAAAAAAATAAGATACCAGTGGATTAATATTTGTATAAGGATTTACTGTATCAAGTGTCACTGCACTCGGATGGTTAAATCGCGAGAAACGACCTTGTGAATACTTATATTTCGCGTCGCCACCATGTTGGATTTGTGATCACCAGGTTATTGAAAGTCCTATAGGTGAACTTATGTTCATAGCCCCTATGAACACAAAAAAAATCAGTTTTATTGCTGTAATAAATTCGTAGATATTGAGATCCATCTAAATATTTCGGATGGTCACCATGTTGATTTGTTATATGTAGAGGCCATAGAGTCATGTACCATTAAAGGAAAATTATTGCGTAGTTTCATTATTCAAACTTTCACTTCTATCGTAGGATTTCGACACAAGAAATACAAACTTAATTTTAAAATTCTCACAGCCGCCATCTTGAGGTAATGTAAACAATTGAACTGAACTAGATTCGAGTGCATTACAATGTGTATAAACATTTCCTGTACCAAATTTAATGGCGTTTGGATAATTAAATCGCGAGAAAGGTCTATTTAAAGTTTTCAACTTCGCTTGGCCGCCATATTCGTTGTGTAGTTAACCGGTTTTTGAAAGTCACATGGGGGAACTTCTAGTAGTTCCCTTTATCACCGTAAAATATTCCAGGGTGATATCGGTAGTATTTTCGGAGATATTGAATGCTGGTGGAATATTTCGCACAGCCGCCGTGTTGGATTGGTGATACGTAACAAAATTTGAAGGGCACTTACAGGGTCGTCCGGGATAGTGCTATAATCTTACAGAGTTTCTTTGATATCGCTTGAGCCGTTTGGAAGTTATTATGGAGGGGGACACACACCTTCACACAGACTGACACACGGACAAAAGGTGATCTCATAAGCCATTTTTATTCATAAATGAAAATTGGCTAAAAATCCACAGTTCTAGCCTTTCAGGCAAGCGACTTGTTGAAAACATCGATTAATGTCATAGAATATACCTTCTATGAACACTATTCCTTTAGGGGTGTATTTGTAACTAATTCTCCTTGTTTTCTCCACTTTTAGGTAGATTTCATTAGAAAGCTAACTATTGCAATGGGTCCCATGTTTCGACTTCCGGAAAATTTCGACATATCTTCGCGTTTCACATCCCCCAGACCCCAAAACCAACGTCAGTTCAAAAGTTTATATATAATTTATGTATGTATATCAGTTTCTTGTGGACACGATAACTGTCGTAATTTTGCACCAATCACTTCGAATTTTTTACATAATATGTATACTCCTAAAATCTAGGTCGAGTTCTTTAATGGGCAAAATCTGTCGAAAGGGGGTGAAAATGGGAGGCTTTTTTCGAAAAAGTGAAATTTCGCTATAACTCTCTTAATACGTGAAATATCGAATCCATTCAAAGTTCATAATATGTGTCGGATAAGTGCCAAAAATTTATCAAATAAGTTTTTTGATAGCACCAACCATTGACCAAAGGGGTGGGAAAAAGTGGGTTTTTCGGGAAACATTAATCATATCTCTGTTAATAGGCACAATATCAAAACCGTACAAAATGGACAATATTCCTTCAATAATTACCAAAAACTTTTGTCTGAAAGAATTTTTGATATGACCCTCCATTACGCCACGGGGTGAGCAAAATCTTTTAAATTATAAGAAAATGCCAAGTGCCAAGAGAGGTTGCCATGACAACTTTACTTTTAATTGATAAGGGATGAGCCATCAGCAGTTAATATGACAACGACACTGCACGAGATAACATTCAGTTTTCCATCTGTCTGTGGGAAGCGACTTCGGTATCGGAACTGGTAGCATGCTGAACTTCTATGCCCAAGATCGCGGGTTCAAACCCGCATGAAGTCGTCGGATTTACTAAGAGCGCTAAAAAACCCTGAGTTAGCTTTCCTTCGGAGGAGAAGTTCCATCGTTCGTTGCGAGTTGATGGTTCCGGTGGCATCTAGTAGCCAAGTTCACAGATAGGTGTCGTTGATGGTAGTATTTTAGGTAGATTTCATTAGAAAGCTAACTATTGCAATGGGTACCATGTTTCGATTTCCGGAAAATTTCGACATATCTTCCCGTTTCACATCCCCCAGACCCCAAAACCACCGTCAGTTCAAAAGTTTATATATAATTTATGTATATATATATATATATATATATATATTATTATTTCCGATTATTCCCCTTCAGGAGAGCGTGAGAACTTGAGCCAATCACAGCTTCACTTCCTTTTCCTCTCTTCTTTTCTTCCCAAAACCTCTTCATTAGTTCACTGTGCTTTTTCTTCCTTTCCTCTGTCCATTTTTTCCCTGATGTATCTTTCCTTGAAAATTGTACAATTTTCGTGTTTCTGATTTTATTTCTAAATTGTTCTCTGTCCTTAATGTCGTCTTCAGAGATTTTAAGTAATTCCATGTCTTCATGTACTTCTTTAATCCAACTGGTCTTTAATTTACTTGCATTCACGATATTGAAAATCTTCTTAGTGAGTCTGTTCTCATCCATCCTATATATGTGTCCATAGAACTGCAGACGTCTCTTCCTAAATTTATCTACAATGGTGTCTGTATTTTCATAAAGTTCCTTTGTTGGTCTCCTGACCCAAATTCCATTACGGAAAACAGCGCCATGGATTTTCCTAAGAATTTTTCGTTCCTGTTTCTCAATATCATGAATTCTTGTCATTCCTCTAATGACGGTTGTTTCTGCCGCGTACAAGGCTTCAGGCAAGACAACTGTGTTATAATGGCGCAATTTTGCATTGCGAGATACTGCTCTTTTGTTATAATGATTCCATGTCAGCTTGTACGCCTTCTGCAATTTTACTATTCTATCTGCATTAGAAATTGTGTTCAATCCTGTGGGTTGGATGGCTTCTCCTAAATATTTGAAGTGAGTGACCTGCGATATTTTTCCATATTGCGTTCGCAAGGTGATGTTTCCTGTTGATTTGGTATCCATATACTGTGTTTTTTCATAGGAAATATCAAGTCCCGTTTTACTGGAGATTTCATGTAGTTTCTCTAGCGCTAATATGGCTTCATCCTTGTTGTTTGTTAAGATGGCCAGATCATCTGCAAAGGCCAAGCATTTCACAGTGACTCTTTTCCCTTTCTCCTTTCCAATTTGGATACCTTTCACATGCTTTTCCCATTCTGTGATGATTTTGTCCAGTACGATGTTGAAAAAGAGTGGTGATAAACCATCCCCTTGTCGAACTCCAGTATGTATTGCAAAAGAGTTAGAGATTTCTCCCATGAATTTCACCTTAGAGGTAGTTCCCAATGATGTTTCCTGGATGATGGCCCTCGTCTTCCTGTCAACTCCTAATTCTTCTAGTCTGTTAAACAAGGTTTGTCTGTCAACCGAATCGTAAGCCTTTTTGAAATCCACAAATGTGACTGTGGTGTTCCTGCATCGTCGGATGTGCAGTATGGTCTTGAGGTTCCAGATCTGCTCAATACAGGACCTTCCCTTCCTGAAACCTGCCTGATATTCTCCAATATGGTGGTCCACCTGTGGCTCGAGTCGATTCAGCAAAGCTTTAGAGAGAATTTTATAAGCGACTGGAAGAAGCGAAATACCTCTATAATTATTCGGATCAGTTTTGCTTCCCTTCTTATGGAGTGGGTGTATCAAAGCACTCCTCCATTCTTTTGGGATTTTCTCTGTTTTCCAGACATCTGATATTATTCTGTGAATTTTTGATGTTATGTGTTCATGATCCAATTTCCAAACTTCTGCAATAAGTCCATCTTCACCAGGGGCTCTATTGTTTTTAATGACTTGATTATGTCCACTATTTCTTCATGTGATGGTGGAAGTGAATCAAGGTTGGGCACTGGTTTTGCAAATTGAAGTTGTTCAGAAGGTGCTTCGCAATTAAGGAGTGTACTGAAATATTTAGCTAGAATTTCACAATTATTGCTCGTATTTGTTTCCAGAGATCCATCAGGTCGTTGGAAGCATAAACTAGGGGGTTGAAAGCCTGCTATATTTTCTCTAAAGGTCTTGTAAAAATTTCTGGTGTTGTTCTTAGTGAAGTCCTGTTCTATTTCATTTAGCCTATTATTATCATAATTGCGCTTTTCTCGGCGAATAATTTTAGAAGTGTTTTTCCGAACCTGCACAAATTCTTGCCATTTTTCTGTTGTTTTATGGCTATTGAAATTATTCCATGCTTTAAACCTATATTCAATAGCATGATCGCATGTGATGTTCCACCACCTATGTTTTCTCTTTCTCGGAGGTTGACCGAATTTTATTGCTTGTTTCATTTTCTCTGCAAGTTCAGACCAGCTCGTGGTATCCATTTGACGGATTTCTTCAATGATGTTCATCTTGTTGAATTCAAGGTATTCTGGATCAGTTCGGAAAAGCTGGGTTCCCCTTATCCTTTGTCTGTTGGGTTGAAATTTTACCTTGATTTGTAGTAAATGATGATCTGAGTCAAAGAATCCTCTCCTGGTTTTCACATTAAGGACTTCTTTAGCGTTCCTTCTAGAGATAGCAACGTGGTCAATCTGGAATTCTCCAAGTGTTTCATTGGGGGATATCCATGTTGTTAATTTACGCGTAGGCTTCTGGAATTGTGTTGACATAATTTGGAGATTGAAATTTTGACAGAAGCTTATAAGGTGTTCACCATTTTTATTGGTTCTGCTATGAGCAGTGTATGGTCCTGTAATTCTCCTATATTTCTTTTCTTTTCCTAACTGACCATTAAAATCCCCCAGTAGAATCTTGACATGATGTTTGGGAATTTTGTTCGTGATTTCCTCCAGAAGTTCCCAGAAGTCTTCTATTACCTGAGGGTCTTTCCTGTTGTAGTCATTCGTTGGAGCATGCACGTTAATCAGTGTGTATACCTTGTTTCCCGATTTTATTGAGAGTGTTGAGAGTCTTTCTGATGGTGAAGTAAAATCAATTACTGAATCTGTGACGGACTTGCTAACCGCAAAACCTGTGCCAAATTGTCTTGGTCCTGTGTTGATCTGCACTGCAGGTTTTCCTTTATAGAGCCTGTAATTCTCAGAATCAAAGTGATTTTCATCTGTAAATCGTGTTTCCTGCAATGCCAAAATTTTGATACTGAATTTATCAAGCGTGTTCGTTAGATGTTTGAGTTTCCCAGGCTTAAGCAAAGTGTTCACATTAAGTGTACCTATGAAACACTTTCGTTTAGGTCGAAGAGGTTTTGAGAAGCTCCGATCCTTCTCTACATGACATGTCTGGTCCCCCAGAATCCTATGACCAGAACAGGGATCCAATCTATTGACTGGGGCCTGGGGTAGTGGAATCTTTTCCTGTCGTTCTGCCATGGTTGCTTCAAGTTGAAGATTGTTTGTGGTGATCTCCGATGGAGATCACAAGATTTTAAGACTTAATTGTTGAGATTAAGCCGTACTTCGAACAGCCGCACCAACTAGGTGAACAGACGCTGCTCACTAGCCGCTGGATGCCAGAACAGACACTAGTGAGTTGGATATATGGACATCCATATACCTTTTACTCTTATCAACCCCGAGCACTGGGGTGCCTCCTCCGCCTCATACGCTGTACTGAAGTCCATCTTCTCCACCGTATTCGCCGTTGAGGTCTTCACTACTAACCCTGAGCTTGGGCCCTCCATATTTGTAACCCCTGGAGAGAGGGTGTCCCAGCATTATAAAGCGCCCAGGAGTTGGGCTACCTGTTGGTCCGCGGGTTCTATTGGGGGGTATTTGAACCAACCCTACAAACTGTAGGGGCCTCCTATCCGCCACCTGGGGACGCGCTCTCTAGAGGTTACAGGTTCCCCCGATATATATATATATATATATGTATATCAGTTTCTTGTGGACACGATAACTGTCGTAATTTTGCACCAATCACTTTGAATTTTTTACATAATATGTATACCCTTAAAATCTCGGTCGAGTTCGTTAATGGGCAAAATCGGTCGAAGGGGGTGAAAATGGGAGGCTTTTTTTTCGAAAAAGTGAAATTTCGCTATAACTCTCTTAATACGTGAAATATCGAATCCATTCAAAGTTCATAATATGTGTCGGATAAGTGCCAAAAATTTATGTCAAATAAGTGTTTTGATAGCACCAACCATTGACCAAAGGGGTGGGAAAAAGTGGGTTTTTCGGGAAACATTAATCATATCTCTGTTAATAGGCACAATATCGAAACCGTACAAAATGGACAATATTCCTCCAATAATTACCTAAAACTTTTGTCTGAAAGAATTTTTGATATGACCCACCATTACGCCACGGGGTGAGCAAAATGATTTAAATTATAAGAAAATGCCAAGTGCCAAGAGAGGTTGCCATGACAACTTTACTTTTAATTGATAAGGGATGAGCCATCAGCAGTTAATATGACGACACTGCACGAGATAACATTCAGTTTTCCATCTGTCTGTGGGAAGCGACTTCGGTATCGGAACTGGTAGCATGCTGAACTTCTATGCCCAAGATCGCGGGTTCAAACCCGCATGAAGTCGTCGGATTTACTAAGAGCGCTAAAAAACCCTGAGTTAGCTTTCCTTCGGAGGAGAAGTTCCAACGTTCGTTGCGAGTTGATGGTTCCGGTGGCATCTAGTAGCCAAGTTCACAGATAGGTGTCGTTGATGGTAGTATTTTAGGTAGATTTCATTAGAAAGCTAACTATTGCAATGGGTACCATGTTTCGATTTCCGGAAAATTTCGACATATCTTCCCGTTTCACATCCCCCAGACCCCAAAACCACCGTCAGTTCAAAAGTTTATATATAATTTATGTATGTTTATGTATGTTATATATATATATATATATATATATATATATATATATATATATATATATGTATATCAGTTTCTTGTGGACACGATAACTGCCGTAATTTTGCACCAATCACTTTGAAATTTTTATCGAATATGTATACTCATAAAATCTCGGTCGAGTTCGTTACTGGGCTAAATCGGTCGAAGGGGATGAAAATGGGGGACTTTTTTTTTCGAAAAAATGAAATATTGCTATAACTCTCTTAATACGTGAAATATCGAATCCGTTGTGCTTGTGCCGGAAAAAGCTCAAAAATTTATGTTTGAAGAGGTTTTCATAGCACCAATCATTGACCAAAGGGGTGGGAAAAAGTGGGTTTTTCGGGAAACATTAATCATATCTCTCTTAATAGGCACAATATCAAAACCCTACAAATTGGACAATATTCCCCTAATAATTACCTAAAACTTTTGTCTGAAAGAATTTTTGATATGACCCACCATTACGCCAAGGGATGAGAAAAATGATTTCGGAATTATAAGAAAATGCCAAGAGCTATCAGTGGTTGCCATGGCAACACTACTAAATTGATGAGGGATGAGCCATCAGACGTTGCCATGACAACGCACTTGCGCGAGATCAGATTCAGATTTCCATCTGACTAAGTGTGAAGCGGCTTCGGTGACGTAACTGGTAGCATGCCCAAGGTCGCGGGTTCAAAGCCGGCCAAAGTCGTCGGATTTCCTAAGAGCGCTAAAAATCCCTCAGTATGCTTTCCTTTGGAGGGGAGGATCCAACGTTCGTTGCGAGTTGCTGATTGCAGTGGCATCTAGTAGCCAAGTTCACAGCTAGGTGTCGTTGACGGTAGTATCTGGTAGCAACATTAGGAACTACTGCTTGAAATTGAGCGTCTGCATTCCTTACCTGAATTACAGACTAATACAGCCATCACAATTCACACCGTTTATCAGACAGATTCTACACTCACCCAAAGTACACGGGGTTACATGACCGCGTTGTCGCAGCCCCTAAACTGAGGAACCAACCAACATCTCTGCGGGTGATATAATTTTGCGTGAAGAAGTAACAGACCGTTACATAGTTATACATCAGTGTCGAAACCTTCCATAAGGACAGTGTGACCACAAGTATAACAAGTAGTTCCGTGAAGAACTATACAGCCTATTTTCATATATCCTACTTATGTTAATTGCCTCTAGCAACATACAAAATTTCAGTTTGATTGCTGTAATAGATTCGTAGATATTGAGAACCGACTAAAAATTTCGGATGGTCGCCATGTTGGATTTCATATATGTAGGTCCTAGAGTTATGTACTGTTACATGCAGATTATTGTGTACGTGTAGTATTCAAACTTCAATCGCATAATTAGGACACAAGAAGTAACAAGGAGATTTTAAAATTTCGCCCAGCTGCCATCTTGAGGTTATGGAAACAATTGAAATAAATTAGATACCAGTGGATTACCATTCGTATAAGGATTTACTGTTCCAAGTTTCACTACACTCGGATGGTTAAATTGCGAGAAACGTCCATGTGAATTTTTATATTGCGCGTCGCCTCCATGTTGGATTTGTGAACACCAAGTTATTTAAAGTCCTATAGGTGAACTTAAGTTCATAGCCCCTATGAACATTAAGAAATTCAGTTTGATTGCTATAATAGATTCGTAGATATTCAGAGCCGACTAAATATTTTGGATGGTCGCCATGTTGAATTGTTAAATGTATAGGCCATAGAGTCATGTACCATTAAAGGAAAATTATTGCGTAGGTTCAATATTCAAACTTTCAATTCGATCGCATGACTACATCACAAGAAATAAAAATTTCATTTTAAAATTCGGACATCCGCCATCTTGAGGTTATGTAAATAATTGAACTAAATTAGATACCAGTGCATTACAATGTGTATAAATATTTCCTGTACCAGATTTCAGTGCGTTTGGAACATTAAATCGCGAGAAAGGTCTATTAAAAATTTTCAACTTCGCTTGGCTGCCATGTTCGTTTTGTAGTTAACCGGTTTCTGAAAGTCTTATAGATGGACTTCCGTAGTGCCCTTTATCTCCGTAAAAGATTTCAGGGAGATACCGCTAATAGTTTCACAGATATGGAATGCCGGTGAAATATTTCGCACATCCGCCATCTTGTGGTTATGTAAACAATTGAACGAAGTTAGATGTCGGTGCATTACAATGTATATAAACATATACTGTACCAAGTTTCATTGCGTTTGGTTGGTTAAATCGCGAGAAACGTCTATTAAAAGTCGCAAATTCGCTTGGCCGCCATGTTCGTTTTGTAGTTACCAGATTTTCAAAGGTCACATAAGTGAACTTATAGTTATTCCCTTTATCACCATACAAAATGTCAGGGTAATATCGGTAATAGTTTCGGAGATATTGAATGCTGGTGAAATATTTCGCACAGCTGCCATGTTGGATTGGTGAGTCGTAACAAAATTTGAAGGGCACGGTCGGGGTCGCAGGGAATAGTGCTATGAACTTACCGAGTTTCATTGAAATCGCTCCAGCCGTTTAGATTTTATTAGGGGGACACACACACACACACGAATCACGCACACACACACACACGCACACACACACGGACAAAAGGTGATCTCATAAGCCTATTTTTTTCAAAATTGAAAATAGGCTAAAAATGGACTTCAAATGACAAGAAGGTTACCGTCATCATAAGACAATAAAATGTTTAAAATATGCATAAAATGACGAAAAACAAAGTTAATTAATCTCAATTATAAAATACTTTCACGCAATAAATGAGGTCTGATCCTTCTACGAAAACCTGCATATTCTGCCTATTTTCGCCTATCCCCAAGTTTGTCCGGTGAAATCTACCTCCGCCTTCCGGCGTGCCGAGAGGACTTTTTCAATCGTAAAGGACTCACTAAACGTTTCTTACAACATCCCGGCACAATGACATACAGTAGACTTGATTGTTCACCGGAAACTATACCCTATCTACCTATTCTCTACCACTACGAGCGCTAGTGTGAGTCAATGAAACTCAACTATATCCCATCGATTAGATTAGCAGTTTACCCTCTCTACCACTACGAGTGCTAGTGTGAGTCAATGAAACTCAACTATATCCCATCGATTAGATTAGCAGTTCGCCTTTTCCACCACTACGAGCTCTAGTGTGAGTCAAAGAAACTCAACTATATCCAGTCGATTAGATTAGCAACTCGCCTTTTCCACCACTACGAGCTCTAGTGTGAGTCAAATAAACTCAACTATATCCAGTCGATTAGATTAGCAACTCACCTTTTCTACCACTCCGAACTCTAGTGTGAGTCAATGAAACTCAACTATATCCGATCGATTAGATAAGCAATTCACCTTTTCTACCTTTACGAGCGCTAGTGTGAGGCAATGAAACTCAACTATATCCGATCGATTGGATTATCAGTTTACCTTCTCTACCACTATGAGTGCTAGTATGAGTCAATGAAACTCTACCCTATCCGGTCGATTAGATTAGCAGTTTACCTTCTCTACCACTACGAGCGCTAATGTGAATCAATGAAACTCTACCCTATCCAATCGATTAGATTAGCAGTTTACCATCTCTACCACTAAGAGCGCTAATGTGAATCAATGAATCTCAACTATATCCGATCGATTAGATTAAAAGTTCGACTTCTCTACCACTAGGAGCGCTAGTGTGAGTCAATGGAACTCAACTATATCCGATCGATTAGATTAGCAATTCGTCTTTTCTACCACTATGAGTGCTAGTACGAGTCAATGAAACTCAACTATATCCGCTCGATTAGATTAGCAGTTCGACTTCTCTACGACAACGAGCGCTAGTGTGAGTCAATGGAACTCAAATATATCCGGTTGATTAGATTAAAAGTTCGCCTTTTCTACCACTACAAGCGCTTGTGTGAGTCAATGAAACTCAACTATATCCGATCGATTAGATTAGCAATTCGCCTTTTTGTACCACTACGAGCGCTAGTGTGAGTCAATGAAACTCCACTATATCCGGTCGATTAGATTAGCAGTTCGCCTTTTCTACCTCTTCGAGCGCTAGTGTGAGTCAATGAAACTCTACTATATCCGGTCGATTAGATTAGCAGTTCGCCTTTTCTACCACTATGAGTGGTAGTGTGAGTCACTGAAACTCAACGATATCCGGTCGATTAGATTAGCAGTTCGCCTTTTCCACCACTTTGAGTGCTAGTGAAAGTCAATGAAACTCAACTATATCCGGTCGATTAGATTAGCAATTCGCCTTTTCTACCACTACGAGTGCTAGTGTGAGCCAATGAAACTCAACTATATCCGGTCGATTAGATTAGCAATTCTCCTTTTCTACCACTACGAGTGGTAGTGTGTGTCAATGAAACTTAACTATATCCGGTCGATTAGATTAGCAGTTCGCCTTTTTCAACACTATGAGCGCTAGTGTGAGTCAATGCTGAGTTTCTTTTAAGCTCTTATAAATTCTCCCGGTGTGAATTTTTTTCAAAAAAAGGAAAACGTCTTAGGGCATTGAACCAAGGGACACATGAAGAAATTATGTAAATAAGTTAAATTGGCTAGGATTTGAATCAAAAAGAAAAGGAGTAGAGAAACAAGCACTTTTAGGCTGTTTTTCCGGAATCACAAATTTTTATTTTTACTTGATAGAGCTCTCCATGAGTCACAATTTGAAACCTTTCCGGGCCCTTTAGCTCATCAAATTTTGGCACAATTAAAGAAATTGCGTAATTTTACGTTTTTGCTAAGATGGTGATCGCTACTTGTCTGCTAACAAGGGGAGTATCAGGTAAGACAGGTCAAAACCTACCTTGAAACTTTGTGGACGCAATCGTTGTACTGCGAGGGGCGTTTTTTAAGAAATACCCGTTGTGATATTACGCCATTGCAGCACTGCGTTTGGCATTCCGTGCAGGTGCGCTGTGTACCTGCATCTATTGGAAAGGCTGAGACGCCATTACTGCATCAGTCGCCCTTGTGTGGGTGTGTTGACAAGCTTTTGAAATAGCATCGCCAATAGCGAGTCCTGCCGACTCGTAGACAAGACAGAAAATTACCCTGTAAGATATGCTGCCATTTGGCCACCACTGTCAGGCAAATTGCGTATGTGCTCTGGAGAACTCCTAAACATACGGAGTTCGCCTGAGTAAGCACGCAATTTGCTTGACAGTGGTGGCCAAATGGCAGCATATCTTACAGGGGGATTTTCTCTCTTGTCTACGAGTCTGCGGGACTCGCGATCAGCGATGCTATTTCAAAAGTTTGTCAACACACCCACACAAGGGCGATTGATGTCGTAATGGCGTCTCAGCCTTTCCAATAGATGCAGGCACACAGCGCACCTGCACGTAATGCCAACCGCAGCGCTGGAATGGCGTAATATCACAACGGGTATTACTTAAAAAACATCCCTCGTATAAAAGGACAACGTGTGGAAAATCAACCTCCAGATTGAACTGCAAGGCTGGACATCCCTGCGGCACTCGTTATTGCTATTGCTTGTTATTGCTGGACGCAGTGTAACACGCCCCAGCTGACTGGAGTGTGCGGCTGCTTCCCACCGGCCTTGAGTGCCCGGGCCGTCAGGACTGTCCCTTCCAACATGTACGGTACTCGCTACTTCCCATTGATTTATATGAGAGATTCGCCACATGATTTCGGAGCCTTGCAATTCAATCTTGAGGCTGATTTGTTCGCACGTTGTCCTCATTTAGTTAGTTAGTTAGTTAGTTATTGTTGTTTTAAGGGGCGGAACTACGAGGTCATCTGCCCCTTGTCCTTTTTTAGTACAACGATTGCGTCCACAAAGTTTGAAGATAGACTGTGATCTGTCTTACCTGAGGCGACTTCCCTTGTAGGAAAGGTTTTCAAAAGGATGGTATATTGGTTTTCTCGGCCAGTGAATTAAAACTCAGCAATTCTTCTAGGCTTGTGCCGTGTCTTGTGTGCGGTTTCGCCTAGGACACCAAGGTGGCTCATCAGCAGGCTCTTGGTGTCCCCGCCAGGACCCCCACTGGAGTAGCGAACTGCGCACTACCTCCCTTTTTATGAAGCGTACCTGCGCCTCTTATAGGGGGCGTGGTGGTTCAGCGGTGAAGCTGTTGCCTCTCACCAAGGTGGACCGGGTTCGATTCCCGGTCAATGCATGTGAGATTTTCGAAGTGAAATGCCATGTCCTGTGTTTCGTATTCCACGTAAAAAAGGAGGTCCCGTGCCTCATGATCGCATGATTAACGGTCACGTAAAACTAAAAGATTCCTTTTTTGCGCCTTTGATCTGCGAGAACAAAAAGCTCAAGCAGCCTTCATAGGGAGGTTATGGCTGCTTGAGCTTTTAGTTCTCGCAGATAAGAGGCGCAGGCGCACTTCTTCAAAAGGCAGGTAACGCGCAGTTTGCTACTCCAGTGGGGGTCCAGGCGGGGAAACCAAGAGCCCGCTGATGAACCCAGGATGGTCGAACTTCGCTAAAAAGGTTAAACCCAAACATTCCTGTCAGGTCACGCTAATGAGTTTGGAAAGAGAGTGGGGTTAGGCAACCTCCCCTGAAATGTTGGTTAATCCATGAGTTGGCCGACAGCTCGGTACACCTGGACCCCCTGGAGTTTCCGTAGATATAATCAGTGCAGCTAACATGTTATCCGTGACCAGTCAAAGAAGTGGAGGATTGCGAGTTATAGGAAACTATACATTTCATATGTGTGAGTTGTCAAAACGGGGCCAAATGTGGAGGTGTTCAAACAAGGAATGTTCTGCCCATTTATTTACAAATGGTGGTAACTTTGTTATGTGGGTCTCACAATCACGAACCATGTACCACGATTGATGTGCATATTTTTGTCAGATTATGGACTAAGGTGATGATGAACATCTCACTTCCCATCCACTAGGATACAGATGAAAACGACGTGGCGAGACTGAAATCCCGGAAACCTGCCTGGAAGACGGCCAGGAATCTAGCTGACATACCTTTTAGACCTGACGAAGCATGGAAGCAAGAATGGGCCAGATTACACCCACATGGTCTAATCAACAACGATGACCCAACAGCAAAACCTCCTGGGTTCAACCTCCCACGCACCATCTGGACCAGACTAAACAGGATACGCTGCGGTGTTGGAAGAACTGCTTCTGCACTACACCAATGGGGGTGGTTGGAGTCTCCTTCCTGCAACTGTGGTGCTGAAGTGCAAACCATCAGCCACATCGTGAAAGAATGTCCTCTACGAGCATTCACTGGGCCTATGGAGGAGCTACATCAAGTAACCCCTGCGGCACTCACTTGGTTGGAAGGACTAGACATCAGCTTGTGATGAAATCTCAGAATCTGCAGCTGTGTGTGTGTGTGTGTGTGTGTGTGTGCGTGCCTCCTAGTTAGTCTGTAATACTTTATATCCATGTGTAGGGGAAATATGTATATATATATTTTTCTAATAACAATTATATGTAAAATACATTTCAAACGATTGTCAAATGAAGCATCATACGCTAAATAATAAATAATAAATAAAATGTGCATATTGATCTGTATAATAACGCTGAAACACAAAGCAAATTATTGCACTTGAGCATTAAAGGAAAAACTTGGAATAACGCCTAAAATTTCTAATGATTGGTATGAAATACGTGTTTGAGATAAAACGAGTAGATAGTGAAGATCAGCGCAGGTTGACACATTCCGACATATTTACTACGACGTCCACTTTGGAGTGGTGGTGGGGGCAACTTCCCCTGTTAGGATTTTCCAAATTGACCCCAGTTGAGAGAACTCATTAGCGGAGCTCGGTATCACCCGATGAGCCTGCTTGGTGTCCTAAGCGAAACCTAGAAGAATTGCTGAGTTTTAATGTTTTCAAAGTTAAAGTAAAATCTGATGGACAGTTGTTGTTGAAGTCCAACCAAATATGAAAGAAGCGGACCCTCCCCTGCCCAAGGACGTGTTCTTGGCACCTGGCTGGCAGCTGCACGCTCCAGAGAGCAGATGGCTACCTACAACCTGCTGGCTCGCTACCTGCTCACAAGTGGTCTGTTTACTCCCCGAAGTAACGGGCGAGAGGTCGGGCGCCAGCCTGCCTAGGACCCACCTTCAACACGATCGATTTATATTTTTATACATTTTTTTTTGTCTGGATGTATGAGGTTCAGTTCTACCTCAACCATATGCTTTCTGATTCATTCCTTGTTAGGAAACACACGCCAGGCACGCCATCATAACCCACTGATGTACCTGACTACCTCGTTTAGGACAGGGTAATACTACAGTATTCAGCCACTGGCGAGTTTTTGAACAGGTGTGTATTTGAATCTTCAGTCAGTTGACTCGTTTGATGCAGCACTCCACACCTCCCTGTCCTGAGCTAATCGTGTCATCTCTACATACTACCACACCTTACATCCAAGGCCATCTGTTTACCATATTTTAACCTTGGTCTACCCCTACAATTCATATCCTTGATCCTTCTTTCCACGACTATGTTTGCAGTTTTTGGGTGTCTTATTATATGCCCTACCAACCTATCTCTTCTCTTCATTAGCAGTTGTCCTTGCCCACTCGTCTTAATACCTCTTCATTCGTTACTCTATCTACCCATCTGATCTTCATCATTCTCCTGTAACACCACATTTCAAACGCTTCATTTCTTCTCTTTCCTGTTGCGCCAACAGTCCACTTCTCACTTGCATAGAGCGCCACGCTCTAGGCAAAGACTTTCAAAAATGACTTCCTAATTCCTAAATTTATATTTGATGTCAACAGATTCCTTTTCTGCAGAAATGCTTTCCTTGCCTGAGCCAACCTACTACTTATTTCCTCTTTGCTTCGTCCATCACTGATAATTTTTCTTCCTAAGTAACAGAAGTCTCCTCCTTCCTCGATCTTTTCAGCTATATGAACAGATACAGTGGTATATACATACGATGTGTCACGTAAGAGTAGGGCCGTGTGGAGCGAGATTACACATTGCTTCTCTCACAGTCACATTATCAAGTAACATAAAAGTATTCCTTAAGACCTTCGACTAGCAATGAAATAGGAATATGTTGTGTCGAATGCGAGTCCTTGTTTCTGAACTACTTTGTCCGCATTTTCCCCCCTCATATATTTGGATTTAACGCACCATATGAAGCTATGAGTTCTTTTTAGCCTATTTTCAATTTTGAAAAAAAAAAAAAAAAAAAAAAAAGGCTTATGTGATCACCTTTTGTTCGTGTGTGTGTGTGTGCGTGTGTGTGTGTGTGTCCCTAATAACTTCTAAACGGCTGGAGCGATTTCAATGAAACTCGGTAAGTTCATAGCACTATACGGACAACTCCGACCGTGCCCTTCAAATTTTGTTACGTCTCACCAATCCAACATGGCGGCTGTGCAAAATATTTCACCAGCATTCAATATCTCCGAAACTATTCCCGATATCACCCTGATTTTTTAACGGTGATAAAGGGAACAACTAGAAGTTCACCTATGTGACTTTTGAAAAACTGGTAACTACAAAACCAACATGGCGGCCAAGCGAATTTTAAATAGACGTGTCTCGCGATTTATCCAACCAAACGCAATAAAACTTGGTACAGTATATGTTTATACACATTGTAATGCACCAACATCTAACTTGGTTCTATTGTTTATATAACCACAAGATGGTGGATGTGCGAAATATTTCACCGGCATTCTATATCTCTGACTATTTGCGGTATCACCTTGAAATTGTGTACGGAGATAAAGGGCACTACTGGAAGTTCATCTATAAGACTTTCAAAAACCGGTTAACTACAAAACGAACATGGCGGCCAAGCGAAATTGAAAATATTAAAAAGGCCTTTCTCGCGATTTAATGTTCCAAACGCAATGAAATCTGGTACAGGAAATGTATATACACATTGTAATGCACTGGCATCTAATTTAGTTCAATGTTTACATAACCTCAAAATGGCGGCTGTGCGAATTTTAAAATTACGATTTTATTTCTTGTGTCGTAATCAAGCGATCGAAGTGAAAGTTTGAATAATGAACCTACGGAATAATTTTCCTTTAATGTTACATGACTCTATGGCCTATACTTTTAACAATCCAACATGGCGACCATCCGTAATATTTAGATGGCTCTGAATATCTACGAATATATTATAGCAATCAAACTGAATTTTTTTATGTTCATAGTTGCTATGAACTTATGTTCACCTATAGGACTTTAAATAACCTGGTGATCACAAATCCAACATGGCGCGACGCGAAGTATAAATATTCACATGGACGTTTCTCGCAATTTAACCATCCGAGTGCAGTGAAACTTGGTACGGTAAATCCTTATACGAATGTTAATCCACTGGCATCTAATTTATTTCAATTGTTTTCATAGCCACAAGATGGCAGCTGTGCAAAATTTTAAAATCTCCTGGTTACTTCTTGTGTCCTAATCATGCGATTTAAGTTTGAATGCTACACGTACACAATAATCTTCATGTAACAGTACATAACTCTAGGATCTACATATGTATAAAATCCAACATGGCGACTATCGGAAATATTTAGTCGGTTCTCAATATCTACGAATCTGTTACAGCAATCAAACTGAAATTTAGTATGTTGATAGAGGCAGTTAACATAAGTAGGATACATGAAAATAGGCTTTATAGTTCTTCACGGAACTACTTGTTTTTCTTTGAATAAGAGTTGTTCTATTCAACAGCCCATCAAAGATCAAGGATAAACGATGAAAACCTTTCTTGAATAATCTGCTGATAAATAAAAATATAATAACTAATTCAAACATTTTAGAGAATTATTACATATTTGAGATTTACATTTAAAACGCAGAGAATTTATTTGTAGTTTTTTTTTAGCATATGGCTTTTAGTGCCGGGAGTGTCCGAGGACATGTTCGGCTCGCCAGTTTTGTAGCTGCTTCGAGACGGACACCCAATGGGTGAGCTACAAGTACCGTTGGGGGGGGGGGGAGGGGGGAGGGGGGAAGTTGGAATGTAAGGGCTAGGAATTGTAAGGTAGCGGCTGTGGCCTCTACTTGGGGACCAACCCCGGCATTTGCCTGGAATGAAGATGGGAAACCACAGAAGACCATCTTCAAGGTTGCCGGCGGGGGTATTCGAACCTCCGCGCCTCCCGGATGTGAGCGACTGCCAGCAGTCATGCCGTAACGACCTCGGCTAACTCACCCGGTTTTATTTGTAGTAGAATTGAAGAACTATTGAAGATGAGTTATTATTTCTGGAGTCCATAGTAAAAGCCAGACTTGGATGAGAGGATATTAAACTTTTACAGTTCTTTCTGGAGTCCGTGGTAAAAGCCAGACTTGGATGAGAGGACATTTTAACTCTTACAGGCACACGAATTCGGGTGAAAAAAATTGAAGCCCTGAATATCATAACTGCACAAGTCCACGATTTGACACTAGTTAGTTAGTTAGTTAGTTAGTTAGTTATTGTTGTTGTAAGGGGCGGAACTACGAGGTCATCTGCCCCTCTTAACACAGATTAAAGAATACAAATTTTGAATTGAATTTAAAATTTTGAGGTGGACATCTAAATTTTAAAAGACCAAAAATTAATAAGACAAAAACAAACAATTAAATAAAAAATAAAAATTATAAAAATAAACAAAAATTACGGAAAAATCAAAACATTATCATTCAAAAACGAACAAGTCGTTGAGTCAATGTTCACTGGAAAATTTAGATTGAATTGACACTATATGAGTTATATATATTACTGAATTTGTCTCACTGAGCTCTAACTAATGATGAACAAATCAACACAAGTTTCGAACATTTAGCCTATGCTATGATGTTAGTGCAGGACTTGTGTTGTTACGGAAGTCTGCGTATCTGAGCATCATAACAGCACAAGAGTGTAGCGCTGCAAGAAAATTGCCAGATGGCGGGAAGCAAAGACCTTGGATATTATGTCGGGAAGGTGACCAGTTACAAAGTTATAGAATATAAATCAACTCCATAACTATCAGCACAACATCAAGTGGTTTTCTAAGTGAAACTTTTCTTTTGAAAGGCAATGTTAAGATAGGGCAGTTGAAACAGGCATATGAGACTGAACTCCCGATCGAAGTTCATAAAGCGAAATATATCGGTAAATACATCTCTTCTATTCACCCGGAACATCGTCCTTACTTCCAAAATCTTATAAAGGAATATGGGCAGGTTCAAAATGTTAATGTTGAAGAGTCAGGAAGAGAAGTCTGGGACTCAGATTAAAATGTGGATGTGTTTCACTGTAAGGTGTGACTGATGCCCAATCTGTTCAACTTTATTCAATAAAAAGTATTGCCATATTGTACTCTTTTGTTTTATTGTGTAGTTTACTTATTGTACGTACCAACTATCCACGTAATCCAATACTTTTATCACTGGAACCGAAAAATTATATTGATGAGTTTCATAACAACACAAGTCCACCAAATTCATTAATTTATTACAAAAAAGTACAAATAATCGCTAAGTTTAGTCAATTGTGTGTAATTCGTAATGGGACACAGTTTCTACAGTAAAAAAAAAAATAAAGTGCTATGCGCCCATTTCGAAAAGTTATGAAGTTTTTTTTAAATTATCTCAGAAGTTACTAAATGAGACTTGTGCAGTTATGAAACTCAGGGCTTCAATTGCAGTTGCTGCACAGAAAGTGATTTTCTTAGCAAAATTACAAATTACAAAATAACTGTTACGAGTAACGTCGTTACTCCCCATTTCCGTGAAAGTACCTGTTACTATTAACGGCGTAAGAAGTAACTCGTTATTTTACAACTCTGGCGTTTCCCCGGTTGAGATTGGGTAAAGGTTTTAAGGGAAGAAACAGTGGGGTATCTACCCCTTACCGGTTGAGATTCTCCTAGTTATTGTCAATATGTTGCAGTGATGGCGAAACGCTCAAACTGTTTGCCCTCCTCATAAGGTGGGTGGGTCTCTTTCGGCGCCTTGTTATTTCATGTGAAAATTTAGAGGTGAAATGTCTAATCCTGTGGTTTGGATTCCACGTAAAAGGAATGTCCTCGGGCTTGTGATCGCGAGATTAGCTGTCTCGCGTAAAACTGCAATCTTTCTTTTAGTACTTTTTTGTGTTGTCTCCTGAGAGGCTGAGTGCAGGTCTTTCTAGTCGACGCCCGTGGACGACCTGCGCGTCCGGATGAGAGATGGAATGGATGAAGATGATTGAAACTGGACAAGGATGTAGATGGAAGCGGCCGTGGCCTATCGGAAGGTACCGTCCCAGCATTTGCCTGTTGCTGAAAATGGGAAACCACGGAAAACCATTTCAAGGATGGCCGACGGTGGGGCTCGAACCCACGCGTCTACCGAGTCAGCAGAGACCTTGGCCGCATGACCTAATGCTGCGCTTTAGCCAGCGTAGCCACTGCTGTCGGTCTTTTAGCTTGGTTATGTATGGAGGTTCAATCTGTAATGTAGTAGTCTACTATGATAGGATTTTAAACCATATGGCCTAAAATTTCCGATGTAGTTTTTATTTTATTTTTGTATTTTGAAATGTTACTGATTGAATGGCAATGAAAGATCGTAGCCTGCAGTGACATTTCGTTTCACCACTGAACATATTGGGTAAACATAACGGTAGCTACATCACACACGCTTCCTAGTTCATACGATCAGCTTTTAAAAAACTCACAATGTGTCTAACGCCTGCGGTTGCAATCAAATAATGGATTTCATTTGTTAGTTGAATCCTATTGAGCTTTTGTTGTTGTTGTTGTTGTTGTTGTTTCGATTTGCAGTGCCCTGTCAGTAGAACGAGACACATTGTTTTAAAATATTGAACATTAGTGTCAATAATTAATTATGACTGGAGTTCAGTAGTTAGAGACATATGCCATGCTTGAAAATTATCTTAAATATCTTAAAATGGATCTAAAAATGGGGAGAAAGAACTTTAACATGTTATTCAAACTCATAATTTTAGTTTTAATTACATATTTAATGAATATAATGTTTCTAAAATACAAAATTCAGGTGGCATGCAACACACAGAGCAAAGAAGCTATATGAATGTAATATTTTTGATGTGTAAAATCTCTCCACTCGGTTGCTGGATATTTTCTGTGGGAGTGATTTTGGAAAAGGGACGGAAATGGGACGGAAATGTGTAAGAGGAAACATCGCATACGGTTTACTTCAAGGTTTGGAGGCCCCATTAAAGATATTCCTACAATTAATCCTTTCTCTGGACAACAATTGTCTCCAGCGTTTTCTGTTGGTTAAAATAGGCTGTAGACACTGCCAACGGCATAGTTGCCACATTTTCCATCGACTATTTTAAAATATTAGCATTTATTTTTAAGGCAAGATCTCTACTTACTGTTAGTATAAAACAAAGTCTCCGATTCTTAGATGTTCCGGGTAATCTCGAGAACCACCGGATGGATTTCGATATTCTGTAAAGGATATCTCGAGGATGGTTTCTGAAGAAAATAATTTATGACCAAAGAAAGCCGAGCAATAACGATTTCAGTGAATCGAGTCAAAAAAGCTACCGTCCGTTCGTCATTTAAGCTTACATTGGGTAAACCGTTAAAAATATCAATATACTATGAGTGTAAGAATTATTCAGCATTTAAAGTTCTACAAAGAAGTCCGCGACAGCATATCTCTATCTTCAATACATCACCCACTATAAGTGTTTCTACGTTTTAATTTCTTCCATCGATCTCCATTCAATTACTAGCTTCGGAGACAGTTTATGAGCTAGTTAGTGAGCGAGCCTATCACTCCAGCTTCGGCATTCGTTCCACAGAATACACAGTCAAGTTTAGATTGGACGGAAGGGGTATTTGTGTTTCATGCACTTCGCCATTCTTGAATTACGTCTGACAAGAATTCGTTGCTCATGATAATATGTAATTAATAGTCCAGCCAGTGATTTTAACCCATCATGTCGAGACGGAAATCGGATATTGGTCGTAGTTTATTGAAATCGAAAAATACGCCTTTCTTTAAACTTATGCTGGGTAAGCAGTTGAAGATACCAGGGGAAGCCGGGGAGGGTAAATAAATAAATAAAAAGTGACAGTCAGTCTGAAAGAATAGACTTTGTATCATTTTAAAAGCTACAAATGCTGAAAAATGCTAGAAAGGCTGAAGGCTTCTCGCTTCGCTCGAAGACGAAGACTCTTGACATGCTAGAAAGTTATCTGCATAATACTTATCTTGCTTATCTTGTTTCAAATTACTCGCGAACGGCAAGTGCAAACCAAGGGCTAAGCAAGGTCAAGCGCGCGGGATGCTGTCACGCTCACCAGAGCGCGCGGGAACGTGCACTTTCCATCCAGTCTAAAAACACGTATAGTGGGCGATGTATTGAAGTTAGAGATATGCTCTCGTGGACTTTTTTGTAGAACTTTTCATGCTGACCAATTCTTACGCTCATAGTATATTGATATTTAAACGGTTTGCCCAACGTAAGCTTAAGAAGCGCACGGACGCCAAGTTTGTTTTCGACTTTTTCACTGAAATCGTTACTGCTTGGCTTCCTTTGATCATACATAAATTATTTTCTACAGAATCTTTCCTCGAGATATCCTTTACAGAATGGTGAAAACCTCATCAAAATCCATCCAGTGGTTCTAGAGATTACCCGTGACATCCAAGAATCGGGAATTTTTGTCTTATACTAACGAAGTAGAGATTGTCGGGGAACACATGCACCAAGCGGTACTATGACGTCACACACCTCAGTGCATCTGGGTTCATTTCGTCCCGTCACCGTAACGTAACGCCAGACCCCAGCGTAACGACGAAGTCGACAAGATCATTTAAAATGATAAAAATATTGATAGGTGAATAATTGCAAATTTGCAGTAAGAATTTTTCTTGAATGCTTGACACTTGAAACAAAACTTCCGCTTGATGACCACTGAAATAAATAAAATAGCCCACCCGGTGGGCGAGACTTGTAAGGGGATGAAAGATCAAACACAGACGCTCCTTTTGCTTACCGGTGGGTATCCGTAGAGTGTACCAGTTCTACTGTACCATAAGAGCTGTAGTTCACTCTTAACTCTTAACGGATAATAGCGAAGCGTTACTTCCCAATCCTCTATATATTGTACGAAGTGCATACTAGGGTATATTGTTTTACACTTTATTTTTTTCTACCCAAATGAAGTACATTACACATCAGTTGTTACGTTCACCTTCTCAACATAATCTCCTTGTAACTTTATGCACATTTGCCATAGATGTGTCAGTCTCTCCAGACCTTCCTGATACCATTTTTCGGAGTACTTCGTACCCTTGCCTTGACAGCTGTGTACAGAGGTTTCTTCATTTTCCCGAACAGGTCATGATCACTTGGTGCCAAGTCGGGAGAGTATGGTGGATTTGGCAGCATTGTGAATCCCATTTGCTCACTGACAGCGGTGGTCTCTTGGCTAGTGTGGGGGCGGGCATTGTCATGGTGTAGAAGAACACCTTTAGCCTATTTTCCTGGTCGCTTAGTTTGAAGGGTATGACGTAAGCGCTCAAGGTTTGCCACATATGCTGCACTGTTAGTCGAGGTCCCAATTCCAGCCAGTCAATGAGGATGATGTCTTAGTGTCCCAGAACACTGTCGCCATTCTCTTGCTAACTGATGGCATGTTCGACATTTATTTGGCAGTGGACTGCCGCTATGCTTATTATCATATACTGCCTACCATATTTCACTGCGCTCATATACCATCATGAGAAAAATCTATTAAAACGTTTCAACTTCGCTTGGCCGCCATGTTCGTTTTGTACATTACAGGTTTTTTAAAGTTACATAGATAAGCGTGCAGTAGTGCCTTTTATCATCGTACAAAATTTCAGGGTGATATCAGTAATAGTTTCGGAGATATAGAATGCCAGTGAAATATTTCGCACAACTGCCATCTTGAGGTTATGTAAACAATTGAACTAAATTAAATGCCAGTGTATTACAATGTGTATAAATATTTGCCCTACCAAGTTTCATTGCGTTTGGATGGTTAAATCGCGAGAAAAGTCTATTTAAAAGTCGCAAATTCGCTTGGCCGCCATGTTGGTTTAGTAGTTACCTGGTTTTTGAAAGTTCCATAGGTGAACTTCTAGTAGTGCTCTTTATCACCGTACAAACTTTCAGGGTGACATCGGTAATAGTTTTGGAGATATTGAATGCTCGTTAAATATTTCGCACAGCCGCCATGTTGGATTGGTGAGACATAGTCAAATTTGAAGGGCACAGCCGGGGTCAGCCAAAACGGTGTTATGACCATTCCGAGTTTCATTGAAATCGCTCCAGTCTTTTAGAAGTTATTAGGGGGGGGGGGCGCACACACATCACACAGGCAGACACACGTACGCACACACACACACACACACACACACACACACACACACACACACACACACACACACACGGACAAAAGGTGATCTCATAAGCCTATTTTTTTCATAAAATGAAAATAGGCTAAAAGTAAAGTGTGAAACAATATAGTACGCACCTCGTAATTCGGTACAAGTGTGGAAATGCTAGTTTGTAGTGATTTATTCTTGTCGGAGCATATTGTAGGTTAGGTTTTTTATGAGCATCGTACTGGAGCATTGTGTGTGTCTGTCTGCCTGCCGCGGGCCACTGTACCGCTGATTCTATAAAAGGTAGGGCTCGTGCCGCGTCATGTCCCCCTCTCCCCTCACGCCTGCCAGCTGTCTGGGTAAGCCACCTCACCTGCTGCCTGCACCAACAGACATCATGATTTGAGGTGCCGGTGCGGTAATGATCTAACGATACAAAACAGCTGCGTGTAAGGTGCCTCTGTCTCTTCACAGGATTATCCTAAGACTTTATAAGGACTGGGTAAATTCATCCTCAATGTTGGTTGTTCTGCGAACATTAAGCCAGAACCTGCTGACATATCAACTCTGAAAGAAGTTCATTTTCTGTTTTGACAGATTCACTATATAACAAAAGGGAAACTGTTCCGCCTAGTCAATACATTTATTTAAAACAAGTTATAAACTTGTTAACATATGGTACATGTTTCGATACCTAACTTAATTGGTATCTTCCTCAGCCTAGGAGAAATTTTAGCTAGCACAAGAAAAACTCCTTCCTTAATAATAATGAATGAACGAGTGAAGTTCCGAGGAGCCCTCTCTGAAAGTTTTGAAATTAAGTCAGGAATAAGACAGGGAGACGGTCTCTCACCTCTCCTCTTTAACGGTGCCCTGGAAAAGGTGATAAGGGAGTGGCGAAAGGAGCTAACTAGTCAGGGGGTACCAAGTGGTATCACTTTGGGACACAAGTGCAATGGGCTCAGTGCTGATTGCCTGGCATTTGCCGACGACCTGGCACTTCTATCTCATTCAATAAAAACTTCTGTGAAACAACTTAATGTTCTCACGCAACAAGCAGCTAAGGTAGGACTACATGTGTCACTTGAGAAAACACAGTACATCACAAACATCAGTGAATCTCATTGTACACTGCATTTGGAACAGGGAGAGATCAAGAAAACTGACAGATATAAGTACCTAGGAGAATGGCTGGAACCGAATCTCTCGGAAGTAAGGGCATTATCAACTCGAGTTAACAAGTTAGAAATGGCTTATCAACTAACCAAGAACACATACAGTATAATAAGAAGTGTCTCTCCCGAAAGACAAAAATGAGACACTACCAGACAGTTATACGTCCTGAAGCCTTATATGCTTCAGAATGTCTAGTATTCAACCGGAAGGGATTCACAGACAAACTCGAAGTACAGGAGAGAAAGATAATGAGGAAGATATTGTGGCCTGTTAAGGAGGGTAATGAATACAGAAGGCGGCCTAATCAAGAGCTCTATACTTACTGTGAAAGATTCACGGATGTTGTTAGGAAAAGACGTCTAGCATTTTATGGACACGTCTACAGGATGCATCCTACCAGGTTGAGCAACCAGCTCCTCGGTTACTGTCAAAAGCGGAAGACCAAGTCACCATGGTTGTGGGAAGTGAGCAAAGATCTGCAAGAACTTGAAGGGACGGAAAGAGACTTAAAAGACCGGACATCTCTCAGGAAGATACTTCAGCAATTGAGGTTCCAGGACAAACCGCCAAGAAAGAAAACAGGTGCCCTCTGGAACCAGGAGAGGAGGGAACAACACAGCCAGAGGATGCGTAACTACTGGGCTAACATCAAAGCCCACTTCAAATGTAACAGTTGAATATCGTGGTCCTTAGATGGCCTATACGAAACAAGAAGAAGAATGAATGAATGAAATGAAATGGGGATGAATGAAAACAAAATAAATGATACCAAGAAACTAAATATACAGTATAAAAGAAACTTTTAAGTTTTAACTTTTAAGTGTTTCTTCCTTATCTAATACTTGTTATTTACTTTTTATCATTTGGTTAAAAATGTGACTTTTTTCCGAAAAAATATGCAGTGGCATTTCCTTGTACACTAATGGCACCGTCACTAACGCCGCACACTCCTCAGTTACACAATCTCACAATTTGCCCCAAATTTACGCCTGCCGTCGTCTTGTCAGTTCTCCAGCCTCACACCGAAGGGTTTAGCAGAGAATGGATTTCTATGTAAATACAGTACATATCTACAGTACTGTATTTTGGAAGCTAAATTTAATTACATTTTGCATTATCTTTAGAAATCATGACGTGTGCAGTTTTTTCGTGTGGCCTCCGGAGAGGTCGAATGCAGGTCTTTCGAGTTGCACCCGTGGGTGACCTGCGCGTCGTAATGAGGATGAAGTGATGTTGAAGACGGAACATACTCCCAGTTCCCTGTGCCACGGGAATCATCCCCAGGAGATTAAAATCTCTAATGTCCTGGCCGGGAATTGAACCCAGGACTCTTTGGCCCAATTAGCCATTGAGCCGTACACGTGTGCAGTTGAAAAATGGAGTATTTATTTTCCATGTTCTGGAGTTTGGCACAGATGTTCAATATTCGTAGTCATTAAAATCAATATAGTCCATACTTCGGCTAAAAAGTATTAAATTCTATTAAATTGACAGTTCTGTCAATAATGGAGAAACAAATTGAAAATCTATATTAAAAAAAAATTAGGTGGTGTACAGCTCGTCATCACGCCTGTCCACACCCGAGTTGATAAGATAAGGTGGGAGAAAGAGGACTGAGCATGAAAGAGGTGAGATCACAAAAAGAAACTGAAAAGGCTTCAAAACTCGCATCTCTCACTTTCTGAAAGTTTCGAGATTGTGAGGAAAATTGCGGAACAACTAAATCGTGGTACAGGTGTTGTTGTTCGAGTCTTCAGTCTTTTGACTGGTTTCATGCAGCCGTTCAATACTCCCTGTCCTGAGCTAATCGTTTCATCTCGACATTGTTACCACACCCTACATCCGAGGCAATCTGTTTAACATATTCTAACCTTGGTCTACCCCTACTATTCTTGTCCTCGACCCTTCTTTCCATAACTAAGCTTGCTATTCCCGGGTGTCTTAGTAGGTGTCCTAGCAGCCTATTTCTTCTCTTTATTAGCAGTCGCCAGAAACATCTCTCTTCTCCCACTCATCTTAATACCTCTTCGTTTGTAACCCTATCTACCCATCTGATCTTCATCATTCTCCTGTAACACCACATTTTAAACGCTTCAATTCTCCTCTTTTCTGCTGCACCAATAGTCCAAGTTTCACTTCCATAGAGCGCCACGCTCCAGACAATGGCTTTCAAAAATGACATCCTAATACTTAAATCTATATTTGTTATCAACAGATTCCTTTTCTGAAGAAATGCTTTCCTTGCCTGAGCTAACCTACTTTTTACATCATCTTTGCTTCGTCAATTACTGGTTATTTTGCTTCCTAAGTAACAGAAGTCTCCTTCTTCCTTTAGCTTTTCACCTGCCAATTTGATGTCCAGAGAGGTTTCTGATTTATTTCGGCTGCATTCCAATATTTTTGTTGCACCTACGGTACAGGTAAATTTGAAGATGTAGCAAAAATGAAGTTGGATACGATACTTTAAAATAACTTAGAATAGGAAGGAATGGAAAAGGTTGCTGCAATTTTGTGTGAAGTTTTTAAGTGTCAAGTTAACTGGATTTAACCCTAGATTACCCTGTGAAGTCCAAATATGCCCCCATTTCCTCTTCTGATGTTGAACGCTGTTTGCCAATATAAATCTATCCTTAGAGGCAACAGGAGAAGATTCAATTTCCATCAATTAAGCGATTTTGGTGGCGTTGTTGGTAGCATGCTGAACTGCTGTGCCCAAGATAGCGGATTCAAACCCGGCCGAAGTCATCGGATTTTTAAGAGCGTTAAAAATCCTTCACCATGCCTCCCTTCGGAGGGGAAGTTAAGCTGGCGGTCCCATGTCATAGATTTATGGCATATAAAATATCCTTCCACAGACTAAACTTGTGTGGAGCTAAATTGTTAGGTTAAAAAAAAAGGAAGATTGTAGTTTTACGTGACCGTAAATTGTTAGGTTAGATTTCGTCGGAACGCTCTATCAAAGTTCCAACGTTCATCACTAGGTATCATTGATATCTGGTAGCGAAAGTTGGAACTACTTGAAATTGAACGGAACTTGTAGCTCACCCTAAGGGTGTCCGCTGGAAGCAGCTACAGACTCAGGCGAGCCGAACATGTCCTCGGACACTCCCGGCAGTAAAAGCCATACGATAAATAAATCCATCAATTAAAAAAATGTAATCCATTGTTTTGGTAACAGAATAAAAGATTACCTAATTAAAGTTCATATTGATATTAAAATGGGAAGTGCAACATTATGTTTCATGTAGATCGTTATTAACTTCTTTGAATTTGGTTATTAAATATAAATGATAGTTTTTGTAATTTTAAGTCCATATATAATTCCATATTTCAATAAAAATAACTAAATATATAATCCGTTCTCTCGTTATTCAGCGAGAGAAATGACAAAGGAATCTGACGAACAAAACGACTAATGAAATGGTCGCGGCACTGGTTAGGGAACCTATGCTAACCATTGTGCACAACTGTACTGCGGGAAACATACTCAGAATCTATCACGGCGAACTCAAGGAGGTGAGCAGCCGTGTGATGTACGTAGACTACAGGTAGATAAGACAATTTATTAATAACACATAATTTAGACTTAGGAACAGTTACGTAGAAGCTTAATGTACAAAGGAGTTTATGAAAGGTAAAAAAATCTCGGACAGAGAAACTTAATTTCGTAGACAGATGATGTGAACTAAAACCCGACAACTCACATTATTCTCAGATAAGCGGTAGTAAGTGAATCACCAAGACCTCCTCACACAATGTTCTTTCCATGCTAGCTCAAGGTTGCAGGATCGATCCTTCCATAGTAAGCTGGCATTTGAGGGTGCGCAAAAGCGAGGGAACCGTGTCAGTTAAAGATTCACTTTGGGGCAAAATTCCGGCACCCGGCGTCTCTAAAGGCCTGAGTAGTTAAAAAGGGACGTAAAACAAATAACATTATTATTATTATTATTATTATTATTATTATTATTATTATTATTATTATTATTATTATTATTATTATTATTATTATTATACCGACAGTAGTGGCTACGCGGGCTAAAGCGCAGCGTTAGGTCAAGGGGCCAAGCTCTCTGCTGACTCGGTAGACGCGTGGGTTCGAGCCCCACCGTCGACTGTCCTTGAAATGGTTTTCCGTCGTTTCCCATTTTCAACACCAGGCAAATGCTGGGACAGTACCTTCTGAAAGGCCACGGCCGCTTCCTTCCACATCCTTGCCCAGTGCCATTCCATCTCTCATCCCGACGCGCAGGTCGCCCACGGGCGTCGACTAGAAAGACCAGCACTCGGCCTCTCAGGAGGCTACACGACAAAAAAAATTATTATTATTATTATTATTATCTTCTCATGCTAAGAGATGGATTTAGATTGTGCAGTGCCTTATTGTCGGGATTTGTGGCTTCCTTTTAACCTCCTCGCCCCTTTATTTATTTTATTCACAGTTTTTAAGCAAAAAAGAAAGAAAAATATCAGACTGAAAGCTTGTTGTATTTATACAGATTAACCCTCTATGCGACATAGGTATTTGCCAAAAGTTTTGTTCTATTTCTCTTAAAGTATTTTTAACTTTCTGTTTCTGTTTATTGTTTATTTCGCTTTTGAATTTGCTTGTATTCATTTCTTTTGCTTTTGTTATTGCTTTTGTACTTTGCTCTTGCTTTTGGATTCATTTTATGCTCTTGATTTTGTTTTGCTTTTATTACTGATTTGGTTTTTGCATTTGTTTTTATTTTATGCTCTTGATTTTGTTTTTTCTTTAATTGTTCTTGTTTTATGTGTTTTGCTTTTGTTTCTATTCACATGTTTGCTTTTGATTCTGTTCTGATTTTGGTTTTGTTTTTATTTACCATGGCTTTTGATTCTGTTTTATTTTTTGCTTTTGTTTTTATTTACCATTGCTTTTGATTTGTTTTTTGCTTTTGTTTTTATTTACCTTTCGTTTTGTTTGATTTACCTTCGCTTTTGTTTTTATTTACCTTTGCTTTTGTTTTTATTCACATTTGCGTTTGATTCTGTTTTGTTTACTGCTTTTGTTTTATTTTCCTTTGCTTTTGATTTTGTTTTGTTATTTTGCTTTTGTTTTTATCTATCTCTGCTTTTGTTCTTATTTTCCTTTGCTTTTTTTTAAAGATAAAACAGAACAACAATTTATTCACAAATCGACATAGTAAAAGTTACCATGTCTGAAGAACAACAGTGTGAAAATCGTAGACGTCCTAACTGAAGTTAGGATCGTAGCATAGTGAATGCAGACCACAGTCAACACTGGGAAGACTGCATTTCACTAAATTCAAAAATCAACTAAATATATCATATTGCTCCATTTAACAGCAATTCAAAATTAATACTGGATCAAATATCTGAAATATTCCATATTTATATGTTGTTCATACCTACAAATTAATAATAATAATAATAATAATAATAATAATAATAATTATTATGAATAATCAATATTACATCCAGCAATACAAGAAAATATATACACACATAGCTTTTTAAGTATTAGGACATACGTCCGTACATTGTTCAAGAAATCGCGTGTGCTATATACACATTGTCCTTTGCACTACAACAGTGTGTAATTCACTTGTTCTCTTGATCACTGGAGTCCCGTTATATTAAACATGTACAATCTTCATCATATCATAACTTTAGTCTATTTTTGATTATTATCTAAGTAAACGTATTAGTCTAAAAATGTACATTCTGAGATCTATGTGATGAATATCAAATTCAGCCGAGTTAGGGAAGAATACATGTAAGCTATACCACGTAAGGCAAGGCCTTGTGGGTGGCATATTAGTTCTATTTACCTAATTATAACGTTAAGTGTTCATGTTAGAAAATATATTACATATACTGTGTTTATTAAAATAAGCGTTGTGAAATAGCTAGGTAGAAATGGTAATGCTAATTTATAGAATAAGCTACTATAATATATCTTTAATTACATTTTTATTTTCTCGAACGAATATCTTTGCGTTTCGTATAAACCTTGTAGATTTATGTAATTGCTCTTTTATGGCTTTAGGAAGGATATTATAAAATTTAGGAATAAAGTATTGAAAATTACGCTTTGCAATAGATAGATTTGGTTTGAAGAGGACAGACATATTTCCTGTTCTACCTCTTGTTTGGTAGGTGTGGCTCATGTTTATGACTGAATTTTTATTTTTATAGATATATTTATAGACTTCCGTCGCGTAAAGTTGTCCTATATTCATGACGTTTGCTTCCGCATACAATTCATTCGTAGGATATAACCTTTCCTTTTTATACATGATACGCAACACCAAGTTTTGCATTACTTGAGCTTTTTTTAAAATAGTTCGATAAGCTCCTCCCCATGTAATTATTCCATACGTGAGAGTAGACTGAATAAGTGCAAAGTAGATATCTCTCAGTAGTTTAATATTGACAATGTGTTTCAGACAATGAAATACATAAACTGTCCTCCTTATTTTCTTTGTGAGGAAATTGATGTGCGATCTCCACTTCATGTCTTCATCAAAATAAATTCCTAGGTATTTTATATTTTGTGTGCGGTTGATTTTTATGCAGGTGCAGTTTGTATTACAGTTTTCTCGATGTACTGTAAGCTCGTTGAAGCAATTTTGATTGTTTTTTAATGTGAAAATAATACATTTTGATTTATTTACATTCAGAAACAATTAATTATTATCCAGCCATAATTTAATCCCTTTTAAAGCTTCGGTAGCTTCTTGCCTGACTATTTCCCATGTATTCCCTTCAACAAATATAGCGGTGTCATCTGCATAAGTGATGATTGAACTATTTTTTTGATTATTTATTGATTTTTCTATGTCATTAATGTATATAATAAAAATAGTGTTCCTAAGACTGTTCCTTGTGGTATGCCCCTTTTTACTTGCATCGGTGCACTCAATGTGTCATTTATTTTTACATATTGGATTCTGTCAGTAAGGTAACTTCCGATGAGATTAAGAGCTGTGCCTCGAATACCATATTTTTCCATTTTTTGGAGAAGAATATCATGTGCTACGGTGTCGAAAGCTTTAGTAAGATCTAAAAATATTCCTAGTGATGGTGTGGAGCAATTTAATTTTTCTTGTATTTGTTTAGTTAGTGTTGCAATTGCATCCACAGTACTTCGACTTTTTATAAATCCATATTGCCTTGCTGATAGAATGTCATGCTTCAGTAAAAACTGGAAAATATTGTTCTTGATACATTTTTCAAATATTTTTGCTATTATTGTAATCAGAGATATCGGTCTATAATTTTCCATATCTATAGTATTGCCTGATTTTAAGATTGGTTTAACTATTGTTGACTTCAGTTGCTTTGGAAAATATCCTTCTGTAAAAGATTGATTTTTGAGATTTAAAAGCGGTTTCTCTAATGATACTATATTTTGTTTTATAACATTTGCTGAAATATTGTCTATTCCCATAGCTTTACTGTCACTTATGTCACCTAGGATTTTTTTCAAATCAGTGGAATTTACCGGGGCCATGAAGCATGAGCTCTTATTGCTAGTTATATTAAGTGTGGGGTTTCCACTTTTCTTTATACATTTGGACATCTCGGTAGTCTTATTTATGAAATATTCATTAAATTTATTCGCAATTTGCGTGTCACTTTTGTAAATTTCATTCTGATACCTTATTTCACTAATTTGCTCTTTTTGATTAATTCATTGAGCTACCTCATTAACTATACCCCAAATCTTTTTAGGATTTCCTGAACTAGCATTTACTAAATGTCTGTAGTAATCTATTTTTGCCCAGTTTATTAGCTCATTTAATTTGTTTCTGTATTTTTTATATTTCTCTCTTAATTCTTCATTATTTTTATTTGCCATATAATCGCGGTATAATTTATCTCTAGTATTAATGGACTCTACCAATGCAAGGGTTATCCACTCTTTTCTTTTGACTCGCTTTGAGTTTAACTGTTTAGTAGATTCATGGATGCAGCTTTGTATTGTTTCAATAAATATATTTACTTTAGTATCCAAATGTCCTTCTCCAAGTTTATTATCCCAGTTGATGTTGTTTAACTTCTGTTTTAGTTCCACATAATCTAATTTATGTCTTTGATAATTCCTAATGTTTGGTTTATTTTTCTGACAACTAACTTGATTAAATTTTAGGCTAATTATTGTTGTATTGTGATCAGTTATTTTGCTTTCCGAGATTAAAGAGAGAATATTTTTATTCGAAAGCCTACTTTTAAGAAATGCGTGGTCAATGCATGATTTACTAGTTTCAGTTTCCCTAGTTGTACCATTGATTATAGATCTGAAATCAAATTCATTAAGAAGGTTTAAATAATCAACTGAATCTTGATTTTCGAATAAATTAATATTCATGTCACCAATTATTAATTCATTTTCTAGCTGACAATTTGTTTTTATATAGTTATTTAAATTCTCCAGAAATAATGTTTTGTTGTATTTTGGTGGTTTGTACACCCCTGTTATTGCTCTTTTGTTGTCGCTTTTATTAACAACTACTCGAATAAATTTGAAATCTTTATATGCTACACACTTAACTTCATGCTGTAATCCATCTTTTATCATGATGACTACTCCATCATTCTGATTTATTTCACTTTCATTATAGTACGATTTATAGCAGCTATGTTTAGTAACATTTGCGTTATTTAATTTCCACGTTTCCGTTAAGACCACAACATCAAATATATTTTCATAAGCCTTCAGAGTAACGTCTAAGCTATTCTTGTGTTTTGCAAGACTTCTAATATTAGAGTGGATTACTTTTAAACTATTGTTATCTTCATGTCTATGTAAGAAGTATTTACTCACCTATACTCTTCCCCACCTCTGACCGAATTTGATATTTTACATAATCATCTGCATATGTGTTCATACAAATTGAATTAGGAAAAGTGTTAAGTGTTAGCGGTCAAGTTATTGTGAGATATCTTGGAGGGAGGGGTGGAGTGGAATTCAGCTGTTGATTGGAGGAAAGTGAAAGGTCAGTTTGAAATAGCACCAGCAACACGGCAGGGGAGGTATGCAATGAACAGTTATGCGGGAGAGAGACAGACAGATTGTGGTGTGGGTTACCTTAGAGGGTGTACCAACTTTTGCTTACTAACACAATCTATTGCTATATGCTAAGTGGCCTTACTTTAAGCTTTGGGTAACTCACTCATCTTTGTAACACGGTGCTTGCTGCCATCTGTTTTCTTCACGTAAATTATGCCATCGTAAGTCCATACGTTGGATTGCTGAAATCTTGCAATTCCCGCCTTCAAAATCGCTAGTCTTGTGGCTGTGAGATCTTCCCTGATAGTCACCGGGGTACCTTTGAGCTGCTTCTTGTTTTTAAACAATTCATGCCTAGCACGATACGTTGCCAATTTTACTATAATTGGCCTGGGTTTGGTCCCAATCTTGGGGCCTAACCTATGGCTTCTGTCTATGTCCGCAAGAGCGATGTTTGCCTTAATGTCCCCGGCAACTTTCAGCACTACATTATCTGTGTCCTCGTTAGGATGCTCTGGCACACCGAAGATACGGAGATTTTGCCTCCTTTGGTATTGCTCCAGTTCGTCGTGTTTGGAGTTGCTTTCCGATTTACCTTTTTGTTTTTTATTATCTTTACTTTTGTTTTTATCTACCTTTGCTTTTTTCATTTACCTTTGCTTTTGATTCTGTTTTGTTTTTTGCTTTTGTATTTATTTACCTTTGCTTCTGATTCGGTTTTGTTTTGGGTCTTTTGCTTTTGTTTTTATTTACCTTACTGTTTTTTGTTTTTTGCATTTTATTATTTAACCATTGCTTTTGATTTTGTTTTGTTTTTTGCTTTTAATTTTATTTACCATTGCTTTTGATTCTGTTTTGATTTTTGCTATTTTTTATTTATCTTTGCTTTTGTTTCTGTTTTGTTTTTTGCGTTAGTTATTTTTCTCTTGCTTTTTGCTTTTGGTTTTGGTCATTGTTTTCTTTTTTTTTCTTTTTTTATTTTTTCTTTTTCTTTTTGCTTTTGTATTTTTATTTTAGGTTTCAATTTATTTGCTTGGATTTTTAAAGGTTTTACACTTGATTTTATTTGTTTCGTTCACTATATCAAATAGATCCAGGAAATATATTTGGTTTTCAAAAATAAGAGCCCTTAGTTCAAAAAGGCTGAAGAATTTAATAATCAACACCTTTGATGATACACTTAATCATTCTCCTTATGATAGAGTGCAAACCACTATCTCATTACGTATTGAATCAGCTAGGTTAATTTGGAAGTTCCCTGTAACCTCTACTGTATCGTGCAAAAATACAACCTATGTTTACAACACAAAATGCTATATTTCAAAAAACCCTGCTCTCTCGTTCATTTAGAGTGTCCCTTCCTGTATACTCTTCCCACATACAAACCCCTCGAACTGATCCCTAGGGAATTATTCCCCCTGCTCGCAACTTAGAGAGGGTGAGGTGGGGGCGTAGAGTACGCTCTTCAAGAGTAGACACGCGCGATGCGTTCGACAATTGTTTACAGCCGTCATCTCAGTGAAAAGAGAAGAGGGCGCACAGTAATTTGGTTCGTCATAATTTTCAATAGTTCCTGAATCACTTTTGGAGATCAGTCTGGGAGAGAAGGGAGGAAGGAGGATGGTGAAAAGGTAGCAGCGACTACTTATTGAGTAGTCATTCTCCCCTCATATCCCCTCCCCTCACCCCTTCTCCATGCTCTCCTGGGTTCACCTGTACCAGCGTCACGTCACGTGCATGACGTCACAAGCGTCAGCGTAATTATTTCCTCTCAAGAGATTCCTACAGCATACTGTTATCACAGCTATTTCATTATTACTCTCTCTTTAACACACCAGAACAGGTACCAACATAAACCTTTGTTGTTTTGCCATTATTTCACTTAAGGGGAGTCTGTCTGTCTGTTAAGAAGTGAGCCTGGAGGCTGGTTGGATCCTCAAAAAGCACTACCAGAAGTTATGTGGTCGTTGTCGTCGGCTGTAACTCGATTCCGAGTACACATACTTCTTCCTGCATAGAGCTTTCAAACTGGCTTGTGGATGTGTTTCTGATGGCTAAACAGGCCAATTCTGGCATGAAATATGCGCCCACATAAATTGCACTGAATGGTCGGGAAAGGGGTTGTAACTGACGAAACTTCCTTGCTTGTCGTTTAGCCTCACCATTTCTGCGACGTTCTTCTTTAAATAAGTTGACAGCGTTCGATGTAGTGTTCCGCCACAGTAAACGGTTCGCAGAAGATGTTTCCCATGAGTGGATAGGTATGCCAGTAGTCTTCATGATGTGTATTAGCTGGCGCCCCATGAGGTCTAGTGCCGGAGCTAATTTCACCATAAAGGAATTGACGTGGAAGCCTGGTATCACTCATACGGTGAACATGGTCTAACCATCTCAGTTGATGAGCGATGATGGTTGCCTCAATGCTATTGAGATGCGCTTTCACGAGAACTGCAGTGTTGGTAACGTAGTCCTCCCACTTAATGTTTAAGATGTATCTCATCTTTTGTTGGTGGAAGTGCTCAAGTTTCCTGATATCGCGGCGATAGAGTGTCCAAGTTTCACAGCCATACAGTAGCGTTGAGATGACGACAGCTTTGTACACGCACAAAACCAAGGCAGCACTATAATGAGGGGTACTAGGCAAGGTGAGGAATGAGATAGTTTGCCATTGCTTTCCTCACTGAGTCAGTACAGCAGTACTAACCCTATGAGCAGAACCTTTCACAACACCCACAGGCACTAGCTGTGCCCTGAGTCCTGCACCACTCACACCTCAGAAGCTTCCATATAATCACAGCCATGAATGATACTGAGACATTGGTGAGAAGCCACATTTTACTCTAGCCTGTACCAACAGACAAATGCAAATGTACTGCATTCATCAAGAGATGGTAAGCAGACACCCATCCATATACCACCTATGTTAAAACATGAAAAATGAAGCACTACTATCTCAGCAACTAGTAAACACACAAGAATGAAATTTATACAGATAACTTATTAGCATGTATCTAACTCTACAGAGGAGTGCAAATTATTAGACTAGATTCCAGTTTTCCAATATTTCGTTTTTTACCTTTCACGATTTAATGCAATAAAATGTGTTTGCAAGGCACTGGAATTATTTCAAATGTTAATAATAATAATAATAATAATAATAATAATAATAATAATAATAATTACTGTTCAATTTAATTTTGGAAAAAGTGATTCGTGATTGGAGAATAGAAACTAAAGGTATAACCATTCACAGACGTCTTAAAGACAGAATTCACCTTGATTGCTTAGCTTACGCAGATGACCTTGCAATCCTTTCAAACAACACACAAGAAGCAATCCACTCCATAGAAAAATTGCATGCAATAGCCGCTATAACCGGATTTCAAATATCATTTGAAAAGACGCAGTTTATGGAAGGCACTAAATCAAGATTTGACAATCATCCACTAATCATCAAATACGGAGTAATTTCCCAAGTAGACAAATTCAAGTATCTAGGCGAAATTATTCAGCCAGCAGGGTTAAACCAGGAAGCTAACAAAGAAAGAACTGCTAAATTGCAAAAGGCTTACAAAATGACATGGAACAGATACAACAAAAGATGTATCTCAAAGAATGCAAAATAACGACACTACCACACAAGTCATCAAACTAGAGGCACTGTATGCATCGTAAACACTGATAATTGGGGGCAGGTCACAAATGAAAAGCATCGAGAAACAAGAGAGGACAATTCTCAGAAAAATCCTAGGACCAAAATTTGAAAATAGAATTTGGATGAAAAACAAACCACAGGAATTTTTTCAATCCGCAGAAAAAATCACAGATACTATCAGAAAACGACGATTAAAATTTTACGGACAACTTCACAGAATGGATAACGGCAGGCTGACAAAGAGAATTCTAAATCTAGCGCTAACCCTGAAAATCCGCAACAATTGGTTAACAGAAATACATGAAGATCTGCAAGAAATGGGTTTTGCTGAGAAAACCATTCCAGAAAGAGTAAAATTTAGTAGCCTAGTAAACAAACATAAATTTTCAGAGAAACCTAGAAGGAACAAGTAGTTCCGTGAAGAACTATACAGCCTATTTTCATATATCCTACTTATGTTAATTGCCTCTATCTACATACAAAATTCAGTTTGATTGCTGTAATAGATTCGTAGATATCTAGATCCAAATAAATACTGCGGATGGTCACCATGTTGGATTTTTATATATGTAGGTCCTAGAGTTATGTACTGTTACATGAAGATTATTGTGTACGTGTAGTATTCAAACTTCAATCGCATGATTAAGACACAAAAAGTAAAAACGAGATTTTAAAATTTACCACAGCTGCCGTCTTGTGGTTATGGAAACAATTGAAAAAAATTAGATGCCAGTGGATTAACATTCGTATAAGGATTTGCTGTACCAAGTGTCACTGCACTCGCATGGTTAAATTGCGAGAAACGACCATGTGAATATTTATACTTCGCGTCGCCGCCATGTTGGATTTGTGATCACCAGGTTATTGAAAGTTCTATAGGTGAACTTATGTTCATAGCCCCTATGAACATTAAAAAAATCAGTTTGATTGCTGTAATAGATTCGTAGATATTGAGATCCATCTAAATATTTCGGATGGTCGCCATGTTGGATTGTTATATGTATGGGCCATAGAGTCATGTACCATTAAAGGAAAATTATTTCGTAGGTTCATTATTCAAACTTTCACTTCGATCGCATGATTACGACACAAGAAATAAAAACTTAATTTTTAAATTCGCACAGCCGCCATCTTGAGGTTATGTAAACAATTGAACTAACTTAGATATCAGTGCATTACAAAGTGTATAAACATTTGCTGTACCAAGTATCATTGCGATTGGATCATTAAATCGCGAGGAAGGTCGATATAAAATTTTCAACTTCGCTAGGCCGCCATATTAGTTTTATAGTTAACCGGTTTTCAAAAGTCTTATGGATGAACTTCCAGTAGTGACCTTTATCTCCGTACAAAATTTCAGGGTGATACCGCTAATGGTTTAAGAGATATAGAATGCCGGTGAAATATTTCGCACAGCCGCCATCTTGAGGTTATGCAAACAATTGAACAAAGTTAGATGTCGGTGCATTACAATGTGTATAAACATATACTGTACCAAGTTTTATTGCGTATGGTTGCTTAAATCGCGAGAAACGGCTATTTAAAAGTCGCAACTTCGCTTGGCCGCCATGTTGGTTTTGTAATTACCAGGTTTTCAAACGTCACGTAGGTGAACTTCTAGTAGTTCCCTTTATCATCGAAAAATATTCCAGGGTGATATCGGTAATCGTTTCGGAGATATTGAATGCTGATGAAATATTTCGCACAGCCGCCATGTTGGATTGGTGAGACGTAACAAAATTTGAAGGGCACAGTCAAGGTCATCCGGAATAGTGCTAAGAACTTACCGAGTTTCATTGAAATCGGTCCAACCGTTTAGAAGTTATTATGGGGGGACACACACCATCACACACACACACACACCCGCACACACATACACACGGACAAAAGGTGATCTCATAAGCCTATTTTTTCATAAATGAAAATAGGCTAAAAATACAGGCCGGACAGAAGCACGCAGAAAGGAACACAGTGAACGAATGAAGAGATTGGGAAGAAAAGAAGGAACATTTTGCAAAATAAGTTCAAGCGCTCTCCGTAGTTGGGCATAATGATAAAAATAAAATAATAATAATAATAATAATACTAATAATAATAATAATAATAATAATAAAATAATAATAATAATAATATCGTATGGCGTCGGGTGCCAGGTGCAAGCTTAGTTATTTGACCCCCAGAGGGCAGCTTGCATGCCAAATGTTGTTGTTCCTTGGAGCGCTATGAAAGTCAAGGACGTTAGCTATCTAAGCTCCTTGACACTATAGCGCTGTCTAGTAGAGAAAGGAGGAGCTTTTGTGTTGGCAGAAATTCCCGAGACTAATTTTGCCATTATGGACGTGGCCTACTGAATTCAAATGGGTTCATTAACATGATGACAACATATGTCATGCGTGTCGTGATTTTTGTTGCCTGTAGAAATCACTTAGCATGGCCAGGAGCGAACCTGCAAGCTTGGGGTTGGTAGTCTATGACCGCGTCATTCCAACTGTCTTAAGTTTGCCCAGTCCCATTCGATGTCGGTGGGTTTCTTTCCTGGGCCCATATATTTAACCGTTTTCAATTTCGTTTTTTCTTGGAGACATTGGCATGCTTGATGTTTTCTCTTCAGTGGGATACACTCCTGAATGCCACGTCTTTTATATCTCTATCCAGCTCAATGAACCCGGCCCATTTGGCTTTCCTGTGTTGAAAGGAAGTAATGATACAATTGATCTGTCTCTGTGGGCTCATTCGCTTCATATGTCAATAAGGGTTAATTCATATTTTCCGGATGGTGCCAGTTTCTTCTCCACATTAATTATTATTATTATTATTATTATTATTATTATTATTATTATTTTATAACGTTATTATCAGCTAAGGAGCAGCGGCTTCGGTGGCGTAGTTGGTAGCATGCTGAGCTTCTATGCCCAAGATCGCGGGTTCAAACCCGGCTGAAGTAGTCGGATTTTTTAAGAGCGTTAAGAAAATCCCTCAGGATGCCTCCCTTGGAGGGAAAGTAAAGCCGGCGGGCCCATGCCATTGATTTATGGCATGTAAAAGAACCGTTCACTAACTACAATTGTGTGAAGCTAAATGTTTAGGTTACATTTTATTAACCCTCTATTAGTTGCAACGTTAGCCGCCAGGTGTCAGTTGCGGTGGAATATAGTAGCCAAGTTCGTCGCTATGTTTCGTTGATGGTAGCATTTGGTAGCAAAAGTAGAAACTACTTGAAATTGATCGTCTGCAGTTCTTATCTGAATTACAGATAACACACACTAATACAGCCATCACAATTAACAGCGGTTATCAGACAGATTCTACACACACTCTAAGTACACGGGGCTACATGACCACGTTGTCGCAGCCCCTAAACTAAGGAACCAACCAACCAACCAACCAACCAACCAACAAAGGAGCGCGATTGAAACTATTTCACAGATAAATTTGAATCTGCTTTCTTCTCTTCTCAAAATCTCCTCATTCGCTCACTACTGCATGATTTTTCTTGTCTTCTGCTGTCCAGGTATTGGTGGCTCTCGTTCTGGGGTTTGCAGCAAAGTAATCTTCGTTCACCAATGGTCTTTCCCATCAAATGTCATAAGTTATGTTGATTTTCTGAAGGTCATGTTCAAGTTCTATTATCCAGTTATTCTTGGCTTTCAATGAGGAGGCTTGATTACATATCCTTTTAGTAAGTTTTGCCACGGTGGGTGAGTAATTATCGTGTTGGATTACTAACCCCAAGCTTGCAGGTTTGCTCCTGGCCGTGGAAAGTGATTTTTGAAACGTGGCAAATATTACGACACGCATGTCATACGATGTTGGCATGTCAAAGAACCCATTTGAATTCAGTAGGTCGTATTCATAGTGGCAAAATTAATTTCGGGATTTTCCGCCAACACAAAGTTTCTCCTTTCTCTACTAGAAAGCGCTATAGTGTCAAGGAGCTTGGATATCTAACCTCCTTAACTTTCATAGTGCTTCAAGGAACGACGAAATATGACATGCAAGCTGCCCTCTGGTTGTCAAATAACAAAGCTTGCACACGGCACCCAAGGCCATACGATATTATTATTATAATAAGTCTTTCACTATCCATTTTTTTGCCTACTTTTCACATTTTGCAAAAATGAGGAAAAAGTAGACTTATGAGATCGGGCAAATGTGTGTCTGCCCTTCTGTCTGTCTGGCTGGCTGTGTGTGTGTCCCCCCTATCAACTCCTAAACGGCTGCAGCAATCGAAACAAAATTTGGTAGGAGTAAAGACCTATACCTGAATATCTCACGGCCATATTTGAAAATGATGTCAGTGCAACCAACTGCTGAAAAAGCGCAATTGAAATTTGAGCTCCATGTTGGATATCTTGGAAGGTATGAATGGAAGCTATTTCAAAATAGGCACACGTATAGATAATAATATTGCAGTTTAATTTGCAAGAGGCCATACATGGCAGTGTTGATAATATGATTATAAGCCTGCTGATAGGTCCACATTTTAAATACGTATAACTTCTACACTATCAATTGGATTTCAACCAAATTTCGTATGTGCTATGTGTACATAAACAGATATGACTGAGCGTATTCTTAAGAGCCACCAGGGCTGCTAACTGTTAATAAATACTCTCAATTTTTTAAAATCCAAATACTCATATATCAGAGAGTATGCAAGCCGACATCTTCAAACTATGCACACGTATAGTACCTGACATTCTATATTAATTAGGAGTAACTTATATACGTCAGTGCTACCAACATGATTCTAAGCCTGCTGAGAGGTCCAACTTTAAATACTTGTAACTTCTATACTAACTAATGGATTTCATTCAAAATTGACACAACAATAGATCATATTATTTCAGATTAATTCTGACCAATACATTTATGTCATTGTTGCCAACCTGATTTTTAGATCCAATGTTTAACTACATGTAACGTCCATGCTATCCATTGGACTTCACCCAAATTTTGTATTCTGTACCTTAAGAGATGGAACTAAGAATAGTCAGTCACCTGGGCTGCCAACTGTAGTTCTCTATTAGGCTAGATTATGCCAGGTATACTGTATTTCGAACTAATTAGAAATTTCGATATTACCAACTTAATTTCGTCATTATTCTAGATAGATCCATATAGAATAATCATTGGCATGAATCTTACATTTTAAGAAAAGTAGGCTCTTTAGTTCGTCACGGAACTTCTTGTTGAATATTTCAATAACATTTTAATCGTCATATTCTAATAGTGTCTGATATTTTCTCGAAATGTTTGTATAGGCCTAACTCTTTAGACTTCTTTTTCATCCACACTTCCTCTATGTACACTGGACCAAAGATTTTCCGAAGGTTTTTCCTTTCTTGTTTTTCTAAAATTGTAGTTAGTGATCTGCCTTCAATGATTAGGGTTTCTGATGCGTATTATGCTTTAGATTACACCTGCTTCGGTGGCATAGCCGGTAGCATGCTGAACTGCTATGCCCAAGATCACGGGTTCAAGCCCGGCCGAAGTCGTCGTATTTTTAAGAGCGTTAAAATCCTTCAGTATGCCTTCCTTTGGAGGGGAAGTAAAGCCCATGTGATAAATTTATGGCACGTGAAATAACCTGCCACTACAATGGGCAGTGTGTAGCTAAATGTGTTGGGTATTTGGTTAGAAACGCTCTATCAAGGAATTTAGAAATCTAACCTTCTTGACTTTCATAGCGCTCGAAGGAACAATAAAATTTGACATGCATGATGCCCTCTGGGAGTTAAATAACAAAGCTTGTACCCGGCACCCGAGGCCATACGATATTATATTATTATTATTATTATTATTAACTATGTATAAGTTATCCGGGCTTATATCCGACAATAGAACTGTACAAACATACAGAGACGATTACAAACAACATATGGAAAAGAAGGGCAAAATTTTATGGACATACTGTATACATAGGATGACCGACGACAGGCTGACCAAGACAATTTTTAATATAGTTACGAATAGTACACTAAAAATCAATTGGGTAAAGGAAACCGTGGAAGACCTCAAGGAACTAAACATCTCTACAGAAGACATGACAGACAGGAGCACATACAGAGAAAAACTTAGACAACAGAAGTTTGAGCAAACTTCCAAAGAGAGACAACCGGGAAAGAAGTGGATGGAGGAGAGAAAGAGGAAGCATAGTGTGTATATGAGAGGTTTTTGGGAAAAAAGAAGAAAGGTCCAGAATAAAACATAAAAATTGATTGTGTTGTAACGCTCTCCTTATGGGGAATTAACGTATAAATAAATATTATTAATAATAATACAGGGCGCCAGGAAATGTTCTCCGCAGTGCCTACATGGGTCTGCGAGAGCTATCATCAGTAGTTACGTTGGCAGCACTACTGCCGCGTGTATCAAACCAAACAAACATTCGTAACAGATGCTGGAAGTGCTGATGACACACACGCTCGCTTATCGCAATACACTTTGATGATTTCGACAGCCTACAGCCCACACGTGAGGGATTCACCTGGTCAAGGACACCGTGCTGCCAACTAAACTGCTGATGATAGCTCTGGCAGAAGCCGGCAGTCACTGCGGAGAACATTTCCTGGCGCCCTGTATAATTGGTATATTTCGTTACTACTACACTGTCATCAAATCAGTACCGATATATGCATCTGAATGCCTTATCCTATCCGATAAATGTTTGCTGGCGAATTTAGAAAGAAAAGAAAGAAAGATCCTACACATCATACTTGGCCCGGACTACACAAATGTCATCTACAACAGAAAATCCAGGCAAGAAATATACTTGTGGACAGAGAAGATCACAGACACAATGCGAAAACAGAGAGTTTACTTCTACTATGGATGATCGACTTCCGATTGACGAAACGTATCTTCAGTATCTATGACTCAAAACCAAAAGAACAATGCCAAGGTACGTTAACGTCCAGAAAGATCTTATTGAAATGGGGATACGAGCAGAAGATGCACAAGACCGAACTCTTTATAGAGCAGCCATCAAGACATTGGGACTTCCGGGACGAAAAACGGACAACTGGTGCGAAATGGATAGAAGAACGTCGTGCTAAACACAGTGAGCTCATGAAGACAATGAGGATCAAGCGAAAAATGAACAAATGCCAGAATGTAAAATGAGGCTTATTGTAGTCTCTAGTTGGCCGATTAGCGAAATTGAATGAATGTATAATTGGTATACTGGCTTTCACAGTCCGTGAATTAAAACTGAGTAGTTTTTCTAGGTTTATGCTGTGTCTTGTGTGATGTGCCATCTTGTTGTTCCTAGGCGAAACCTAGAAAAATTTGCTGAGTTTTAACATAATAATAATAATAATAATTATTATTATTATTATTATTATCATCTCTCTGGTATACAACAGTCTATTGTACTTGTCTCGTAACCTCTTACACTCAAACAAAGGCCTTCACCGTATGATTGCTTCAGGGCCTCGATGTAAATTCCCTTCCTACGTCCTACTCCCCCAACCCCCTGTTATTATTATAAGCTCCTGTGCCTTCTCTTCCATCCCTTGCCCGCAGACATCTGTGGGGGCCAAGCCCAGAAGAACATCTGCCTGAAGATGGAGTATTGACAATGAACATCAAGCCATCACAAGACTCCTTTATCGCCCAACTAACTGGGTTTAAGTACAAAATGGCCCATCTTCCACGCAGCATGCACACGCAGACTCGAGATTAAAGTGTATTGTGCTACTGTTCATGGTAAACAGAGGTCTAGCACGCAATGATTTTCAGATGGAGGTACAGAGGTGTGCAAATTATGAGATTTGACGCCAGTTTTCCGAAATAACATTTCACTGCTTCACTTCACTGCTTAATGCACTAAATATGTTTATAAGGCGCTGAAATTACTTCAAATATTTAACCAAGGCAGCAATGAAAGACTTTAGTAGGGCAAATATGAAGGTAATGTTGTTTGCAGACGATGTTGTGATCTGGGGTGAGGATGAGATGGAGGTACAAGAACAGTTAGACGTAATAAATTAAAAGATTGAGCAATGGGCATTGAAGATAAATGTGGAGAAGAGTGGAACAGTGGTGATGAATAGAGGTAAGAAAGAAGGAAAAGGAGTATTCAAAGGCGGAGATAAGGAATTGGAAGTGGTGAAACACTTCAAATACTTGGGAAGTGAACTGACTGAAGATGGAAGACTAGATTTATAAATTAGCAGAATAATAAAACTCGGGAGTGCTTTCTACCAACAGGTACGGGGACTAGTATGGAACAAGGATATACCAAATAAGGCTAAAGAAGTTATGCACAAAGCATATTATGTTCCTATAATGACATATGCAGCAGAAACTTGGACAATGACTAAGAGGGATGAGAGCAGAGTACAGGCAGCTGAGATGAGATTCCTGAGAAGTATGGTCCAGAAAACGAGAAGAGACAGTGTGAGAAATGAAGATATACGGAAAGAACTGGGAGTACAGAAATTAAATGACAAACTGGAACAAAACAGATTGAGATAGGTTGGACATGTCAAACGGATGAATGAAGTAAGGCTACCAAGACGAGCACTGGAACGACGGATGACAGGGAAGAGAGGACGAGGAAGACCAAGAATGCGTTGGATGGACTCGGTGAAGAATAGCATTAGAAAAAGAAACCTGGATTGGAACACCGTGTCGGAAGAGGAATGGTGGGACGACAGAACAAAGTGGAGAGGAACCATATTTGCCCCCACCCAGTGTCAGCTGGAAAAGGGGAAATGAAGATGATGATGATTTAACAAAGAGTCTTAATTATATTTTCTTTTAAAAATCTCAAAGTAAAATGATTTTTAGCCTATTTTCAATTTTGAAAAAGTAGGCTTATGAGATCACCTTTTTCCGTGTGTGTGCGCGTGTGTGAGTGTGTGTGTGAGGTGTGTGTGTGTCCCCCACTAATAAAATCTAAACGGCTGGAGAGATTTCAATGAAACTCAGTAAGTTCATAGCACTATTCCCGGCGACCTCGACCGTGCCCTTCAAATTTTGTTACGTCTCACCAATCCAACATGGCGGCTGTGCGAAATATTTCACTAGCATTCAATATCTCCGAAACTATTACCGATATCGCCCTGAAATTGTGTACGGTGATAAAGGTCACTACTAGAAGTTCACCTATGAGACTTTCAAAAACCTGGTGACTACAAAACCAACATGGCGGTCAAGCGAAGTTGAGCATTTTTAAATAGACTTTTCTCGCGATTTAACTATCCAAACGTAATGAAACTTGGTACAGCAAATGTTTATACAAATTGTAATGCACTGGAGTCTAATTTAGTTCAATTGTTTACATAACCTCAAAATGGCGGCTGTGCGAAATATTTCACTGACATTCTATATCTCCGAAACTGTTACAGATATCACCCTGCAATTTTGTACGGTGATAAAGGGTACTGATACAAGTTAACCTATGCATATTTCATAAACCTGTAAAGTATAAAACGAACATGGCGACCAAGCGAATTTGAAATATTTTAATAGACTTTTCTCGTGATTTAACTCTTTGGGCGCAGTGAAATGCGGTACAGTAAATTAGTTTGCAGATTGTAATGCACTGCCATCTAATTTAATTCAATTGTTTACATAACCTCAAGATGGCGGCTGTGCGAAATTTTAAAATTAAGTTTTTATTTCTTGTGTCGTAATCATGCGATCGAAGTGAAAGTTTGAATAATGAACCTAGGCAATAATTTTCCTTGAATGGTACATAACTCTATGGCCTGTACGTATAACAATCCAAAATGGCGAGCTTCCGAAATATTTAGACGGTTCTCAATATCTATGAATCTTTTACAGCAACCAAACTGAATTGTTTTATGTTCATAGAGACTATGAACATATGTTCACCTATAGGACTTCAGTAACCTGGTGAGCACAAATCCAACATGGCGGCGACGCGAAGTATAAATATTTAAATGGACGTTTCTCGCGAATTAACTATCCGAATGCCGTGAAACGTTGCACGATAAATGCTCATACAAATGTTGATCCACTGGCATCTAATTTATTTGAATTGTTTGCATAATCACAAGATGGCTGCTGTGCGTAATTTTAAAATCTCGTTTTTACTTCTTGTGTTCTAATCATGCGATTGAAGTTTGTATACCACACGTACACAATAATCCTATTGTAATAGTACAAAATTAAAAATCCAACCTGGCGACCATCTGAAATATTTAGACGGTTCTCAATATCTACGAATCTGTTACAGCAATTAAACTGAAATTTTGTATGTAGATAGAGGCAATTAACATGAGTGGATATATGAAAATAGGCTGTATAGTTCTTCACGGAACTACTTGTTTAGAATTTACAATAACAGAGGAGCTTGGCTAATGCAAAATGCAACACGTTGTCTTTTGATTACTTCACTCTACTTTTCGATTGAATCTAGAGTTGAGGGTTTTGGAGTCATTTTACTGATGATCGCCTCTGGAACTATTGAGAGATACATGAACTAAGGATTGAAATCACCTTACTTAGAAGGTACATTCCAAAGTGAATGAAAAAGTAGATGACGATGATAATTGTTGTTTAAAGGGCCCTAACATCTAGGTTATCGGCCCCTGATGGTTTGGGTGATAGTGAAAGATGAGATGAGAATGAAAACTATAACTAATACTAAGTACAAACTTACATAATAGATGAAGACATGGCAAACAATTAAAATGATAAGGCAAATAAAGGACAGGAAGAAAAGAAATGCCCTCAACCCTCGAAGAATGAGGATTAAGGGACTAGGAAGGAAAGAGAGCCATGAAAGGCAGATAAGAAAGGGAAAGAGGAGAGGGCTCGCCCCAAGGTCAGAGGAAAAAGGAGCTTTGCTTACGCAAAATGCCACACGTTTTCTTTTGATTACTTCACTCTACTTTTCGAGTGATTTAGAGCTGAGGGTTTTGGAGTAATTTCTCTGATGTTTCGCTCTTGAACTATTGAGAGATTCATGAACTAAGGATTGAAATCACCTTACTTAGAGGGTACATTGCAAGTCAATGAAAAATTAGAAAACAAAAAAGGAAGGAAGCTTGTAGTTTAACGTGACCATTAATCTTGAGATCATGAGCCACGGGACCTTCTTTTTACATGGAATCCGAACCACAGGGCATGGCATTTCACTTTGAAAATCTCACATTCATTGACCGGGAAACAAAGTAGAAAACGGACCCAGCTCAAGTACCCCTCGGAATTCCCAATTATGAAAGTTTCCAGACGCAATTCCTTATGGGAAAAGATGTAAGTTGCCGGGGGAGAAAACATTAAAGTAGAGTTACAAAATATGCCAGCAGATGGCCAATACATTGATTTTGAATTAAAAAATGTGAATCATTTAAATTTGTTTTTGATTCTAATAATTTGCACACCTCTGTAAGTAATGTAAATTAATTTAAAAAAAAAAGACAACAAACCAGTGTAGCATGACTATGGAGAGGCAGTAAGTCTGAAGATTGGAAGTTCAAATCCCGGCGCAGACAGTGGATATTCTGAGAGTGTTTTCTTTCTCTTGAGCTTTTCACACTCCCTAAAAAAAACAAAGAACAGTACCTTATTTTAAAACAGGTCAACATACACTAAAGCTCAAAGAGCTGATTACCAAAGATACCACAAGCCCCTAATATGAATTAACAATAATACACAAGGACAAAATACTATCTCAAATTTCAGAAGGAGAAAGTGTATAACGCTTTAAAGCCAGTGAATTCCACTGCTGACTGACGAAATGAGCGGACCCCTGAATATTCGGTGAAATGTCAGAAGATAACATCCTGCCTGCACTACGGCGTACAAGCCCGGACAACGTATACATAGTTTATAATAATAATAATAATAATAATAATAATAATAAAACAAAAACAACAACCCCTGGCACTATACAGTCCATGGCGGGCTAAGGCCGACCAAGCGACCGCTGCCCAGCCATTTGGCCTGCAGTTATTGGTGTGACTGTCAGACAGCTACTCAATTGTCCTCACGAGGCTGAGTGCACCCCGTTCCAACCCTCACGTCAGTTTTAAAATCCCTGACGGAGCCGGGGATCGAACCCTGGGCCTCCGGGTGTGCTACCCCAACACCACGGGGCCGGCATAATAATAATAATAATAATAATAATAATAATAATAATAATAATAATAATAATAATAATAATAATAATCTGATCATTTAAAAAGACTGCTCCCCCAGGGGCTCACATCTTGTGGGCGTGGGTTGGCGACCACGGGGCCCCATCTGAGTCCGGCATTGCTTCCACTTACTTGTGCCGGGCTCCTCTCCGTCTTCTTTCCTGTCGACCTCACTTGGTCAACTCTTGTTCTCTTCTGACCCCGACGGTATTAGGGTATCCAAGGCCTAGGGAGTCTCTTCCTTTCCCGCCTTAATTGGCCCTTGTCTCATCTTTTCTGATACCCTCCTTCTGCGAGGGGTCAGCCTTCCTTTTCTCTTCCTTTTACCTCCTGCCTTGTGCTCTCGGCCCTTAAGGAGGCAGGGTGTATGTAGCCCCACCACTCACCACTTCTGGTGCACCCTAGATAATGCTACACCCTCAGGGGCTCACGGCTGGTGAGTTCGGGAGTTGGCGACCCCGAGGGATTCCTGAGCTGGGTCCGTTTTCCACTTTTGTCCCTTACCTTTGGGGCGGACCCTCTCTTCTTTCACTTTCCTATATGCCTTTCATGGCTCTCCTTCCTTCCAAGTCCCTCAATCCGCCTTCTCCGAGGGTTGAGGGCATTTCTTTTCCTTCTGTCATTTTATTTGCCTTATTCTCCTTTAGTTATCATTTCTTCTTCTAGTATGTAGGTTATTAGTTTGTTTTAGTTTTAAGTTCGCTTTTCATTTTCATCTTCACGATCACCCATACCATCAGGGGCCGATAACCTAGATGTTAGGCCCCATAAAACAACAATTATCATCATCATCATAGAAAGACTGAGCCCAATGCGATTGTTTAACAAAATCTTTACCTACTTTCTGGGTAAGAAATCCAAGGGAGCGTGGTTCACAGAGATAGAAATAGATTTAAATGATGTAGGAATTACATACAACGATATTCAAATGCGTACGCCCCTTAAAATGAAACTAAAAGAACACCAGAGTTTCCAGGAAAAGCCTGAACTAACAACAGGCAAGACGTGGTCTGATGCCAGGAGACAGCAGCACCGAGAACACGTGAGGCGTTACTGGGCGAATGTTAGAGCTCGAGGAAAAGAGTAGTTGCATTAACGTGGTCCATAGCTGGCCGAAACGTCAAGAAGAAGAAGAAGAAGAAGAAGAAGAAGAAGAAGAAGAAGAAGAAGAAGAAGAAGAAGATGATGATGATGATGATGATGATAATTGTTGTTTTAAGGGGCCTAACATCTAGGTTATCGGCCCCTAATGGTTTGGGTGATCGTGAAGATGATAATGAAATGTAAACTATAACTAAAACTAACTTATATATTACAAGCAGAAATGGAAAACAAAAGGAGAATAAGGCAAATAAAGGACAGGGGGAAAAGAAATGCCCTCAACCCTCGAAGAATGTGGATTGAAGGACTTGGAAGGAAGGAGAGCCATAAAAGGCAGATAGGAAAGTGAGAAGAGGAGAGGGTCCGCCCCAGAGGTAATGGATAAAAGGGGGGAAACCAGACCCAGCTCAGGAATCCCTCGGGGTCACCAACTCCCGAACTCACCAGCCGTGAGCCCTTGAGAGTGTAGCAATATCTAGGGTGCACCAGAAGTGGTTGGGCTACATACACCCGGCCTCCTTGAGAGCCTGGCGCAGAAGGCAGGAGATAACATGAAAAGAAAAAGAAGGCTGTCCCCTCGCAGAAGGAGGGTATCAGAAAAGATGAGACAGGGGCCAATTAAGACGGGAAAGGAAGAGACTCCCTAGGCCTCGGATACTCTGATACCGTCGGGGTCGGAAGAGAACAAGAGTTGACCAAGTGAGGTCGACAGGAAAGGAGACGGAGAGGAGCCCGGCACAAGTAAGTGGAAGCAATGCCGGACTCAGCTGGGACCCCGTGGTCGCCAACCCACGTCCCACAAGATGTGAGTCCCTGGGAGGAGAAGAAGAAGAAGAAGGATAATCATGGAACAAACACTAACTGGCACAGAGTCTAAGGTGAGATTTATAGAGGTTATCTCAGATCCATTCGACATTCAAACAAATGTGCGATAGGGTGATGGACTCTCGCCAATTTTGTTCAACGTCGTCCTAGACAAGGTTATGGGAGAAGGGACTCACGAACTGTAAATTTTTGAAGCTGAGCCTGAAAAATAAATACGGTATAATCAACAGGGCCCCGCACTTTAAATACCTCTGAGAATTCATCGAACCGACAGGCCTTGAAAAAATGTCACAACAAAATCGTCTCCAAACAAGTAGTTCCGTGACGAACTAAAAAGCCTACTTTTCTTAAAATGTAAGATTATGCCAATCAATATAGACCTATCTAGAATAATGAAGAAATCTAGTTTGTAATGCTAACATTTCTAAGTACTGCAGTTTGAAATACACCTGAAATAGTGTAGCCTAATAGAGTAACTTACTACAGTTGGCAGTCCTGGTTGATCTTTAGCCTACGCACAGTCATATCTGTAGTAGTACATATAGTACATACAAAATTTGGTTGAAATCCAATTGATAGTATAGAAGTTACATGGATTTAGAAATTGGACCTATCAGTAAGCTTAGAATCATGTTGGCAACACTGCCATGTATGAACTTCGGAAAATTAATCTGGCATGTTATTATTTATATATGTGCCAATTTTGGAATAGTTCGCATGCATAACTTCTGAGATATCAAATATAGAGCTCAAATTTCAATTGCGATTTTTTATCAGTTGGTAGCACTGACGTCAATTTCAAATATGGCCGTGAGATATTCAAGTGTAGATCTTTAGTTTGGTTTCGATAGCTGCAGCCGTTTAGGAGTTGATAGTGGGGGGGGGGGGGGGGGCACATACGCAGCCAGCCAGCCAGCCAGCCAGACAAACAGACAGACAGACAGTCAGTCAGTCAGTCAGACAGACACAAATTTTCCTGGATCGATCTCGTAAGTCTACTTTTTTCTCATTTGTGCAAAATGCGAAAAGTAGGCTAAAAATCGAAAAGGCATTAGGGTTAGTCCAAAACTGCAACAGAAAATCCATGTCAAAAAAGACAAAATTTCGGCACTGCAAATCAGTCATAAAACCAACAGTCCTTTACGCAAACGAAACTCTGACACTTAACAATAAACATGTACTTGAAGAAGTAGAGAGGAAGATCATTAGGAAAATCTTAAGAGCAAGATATACCCAAGATGGTTACAGGCTGCAATCAATCAAAACAACAGAACAGTATTCAAACATCAAAATTGATATTAAGAAAAGACGAATGGAATTCATTGGTCATTTCACTGCCAGTAAATAGATTGACGATAAGGATAATAGATTATGTAACCTCACTGAAGAACTCAACACCTTGGCTAGAAGAACTTCCAAAGGACCTCAAAAACGAAAACATAAGTTCAACAGACATTTCAGAAAGAGACACCTTCAGTCACAAAGTAAACAAATGGGAAGTTACGACAGAGAAAGAAAAACAAAAAGATACAGTCAGTCTGAGAGAATAGACTTTATATCATTTCAAATGACGTATACTACAAATGCTACACATGTTAGAAAGGCTCAGGAGGGCTTCTCGCTTCGCTCGAAGCCCCATGACTCTATCAACAGACTCCATTACCCATTAACTTAGGCTTCCCGCGTTGGCACCTCTTTAAGGGTCACCCTGTATTTGAGTCTGATATCTTTTACAACTCTTTAAGGGTCAACCATTATTTGAATCTGATATTTTTCAAACCTCTTTAAGGGCCACCCTGTATTTGAATTGAATCTAACATACTGTACACCTCGTTAAGTGTCACCTGTATTTTACTCTGACATCCTGCACACCTCTTTAGGAGGCACCCAGTATTCTTATCTGGCATCTTGTATATCTCTTTAGAAGTCACCCTGTATTCTTGAGTGACATCTTGTACACCTCTTTAGGAGTCACCCTGTATTCTTGTCTGACATCTTGTACACCTCTTTAAGAGTCACCCTGTATTCTTCTCTGCCATCTTGTACACCTCTTTAAGAGTCACCTTGTATTCTTATCTGTCACCTTGTGTATATCTTTAGGAGTCACCCTGTATTTTTATGTGGCACCTTGTACACCTCTTTAGGAGTCACCCTGTATTCCTGCCTGAGGTCACGCACTCGCCGTCTCCGTATCGCATAACGCCAGACCCCAGCAGTAAACTGAGACTCGGTGCATATGCACTGAACATGATGACGTCATACACGGCGCAACCGTAACGCATAACGTTAGATCCAAGCATAACGACGAAGTCGACAAGATCATTTGAAATGATAAAACAGTACAGACCAAAGTGGTCGGAAGAACGTAAACGAGCCTTCTCGGAAAGAATGATAGCCTATTGGAACAACAAAAAGAACCAAATAAAAGTTGATTGAGTTATTTGCTTAACATATTCCATATATTGGGAGAATTCACTTGAAAATGAAAATCCACAGCCTGCTTCCAGTCTCCGACCGGGTCAGGAATGGAATGAATAAAGCCCCCATCTAGCGGCGAGGACATGAAGTGTGCTGGCTGCCGAAGCCTGTCGCACTCCTCTGGGGCAATGATTAAATGAATGACAGATGAAATGAAATGATAGTGGAGAGTGTTGCTGGAATGAAATTGTGACAGGGAAAACCGGAGTACCCGGAGAAAAACCTGTCTGCCTCCGTTTTGTCCAGCACAGATCTCACATGGAGTGACCGGGATTTGAACCACGGACCCAGCGGTGAGAGGGGGGCGTGCTGCCGCCTAAGCCACGGAGGCTCTTGGGAGAATTCACTTAATATAAATAAATAAATAAATAAATAAATAAATAAATAATAGTAATAATAATTATCAATAATAGGCAAATGATCGGAGGCAGAGGAGAATTCAGAAACAGAATTATGAATACAAAATTTAAAGCAAATGAAAAACGAAGAAAAGAACATTGTTGACTGAACAAAGGAAACAGGAGCACAGTCAAAGGATGAAGATATTTTTTTGGAAGAGAATTGGAAGTAGAGATAGAAGTGAGAATTGTTTCATCACGAGACATTTAAGTTCAAACACTGTCCATAAGGGCAAAATGGTATAATAATAATAATAACAATAATTTAGAAAGAGCTACCAATCTCCAGAAAGCTGGCTGCGTGGCTCAGGGGTAACGTTCTCGCTTGCTGAGCCCAAGGTTGCAGGTTCGAAATCTGGCGCAGTCAGCTGGCATTTGAGGGTGCGCAAATGCGAGGGAGCCGTGTCAGTACATTTACTGGCACGTTAAAGATCCCCTTCGGGGCAAAATTCCGGCACCCCGGCATCTCTAAAATCCAGGGTAGTTAAAAGGGACGTAAACCCAATAACATTATTATTATTATTATTAATCTCCAGAAAGCATACCGAATAAAATGGAATCACTGTAAGTTAATAAAAGAGTGATGTGACGAATTGCAAAACTACGGCACTACCAGACAGTTGTTCTTCCGGAAGCATTGTAAACCTCCGAAACGATATCTCCAGGAGGCCACTCTCAGATTGGTGAAATCAAAATCCAGGAACGTAAACTTCTCAGGAAATATATATGGCCCCGATTATGTTAATGGTATATGGATTAAAAGGAAAACCACAGACTTTTATACAGGCGGCTTCGGTGGCGTAGTAGGTAGCATGCTGAGCTTCTATGCCCAAGATAGCTGGTTCAAACCCGGCCGAAGTCGTCAGATTTTTTAAGAGCGTTAAAAATCTCTCAGTATGCCTTCCATCGGAGGGCAAGTAAAGCCGGGGGTCCCGTGTCATAGATTTATGGCATGTTAAAGAACCTTCCACTAATTACACCTGTGTGAAGCTAAATTTTATAGGTTAAGAATGTAAACGACGCTCTTAGGTACCTACGTTCGTTGCCAAGAGCCGACTGCGGTGACGTCTGGTAGCAAAGTTCTGAACTAGCAGTCGTTGACGGTGGCGTTTGGCGGCAAAAGTAGGAACTACTTGGAAATTGATCGTCTGCAGTCCTTACTTGAATTAAAACAGATACACACACTAATACAGTCATCACCATTAACACCGGTTATCAGACAGATTCTACACACACCCAAAGTACACGGGGCTACATGACCGCGTTGTCGCAGCCCCTAAACTTAAGAACCAACCAACCAGACTTGTACACAGTAATCAATAAGTTCACTGATACCGTGCGTAAGAGACGACTGAAATTTTATGGTCACATCTGCAGAATGGACAACACCAGATATGCACAAAAACTGCTTGATATAATTAATTCCAAGAAGGTCAAAATTAGTAGGTTAGAAGAAATCAAACAGGACTTGAAAGAAATAAACATTACAAAAGATATAACCATGAATCGCAAGACTTTTGGAACTCTAGTTACAAATCACTCTTTTGACGAAAAAGCTAAAAAGACCACTGGAAAAAATATGGACGGAAGAACGTAAGAATGATGATGATAATTGTTGTTTTAAGGGGCCTAACATCTAGGTTATCGGCCCCTGAAGAACGTAAGAAGGGGCATAACGAGTTCATGAGGAGATTTTGGGAGGAGAAGAAGAGGAAAACACCATCAACCCGAGTCAACAAGTTCAAACGTGCTCCCTAAGTGGGCAAAACGAAGAAGGAAAGAAAGAAAGAAAGAAAGAAAGAAAGAAAGAAGAATCACCATCATTATCATCATGAAGCAACTTCCAAATATGGGCCATCTTGCAACCCCAGGGATCGAACTGCATATCTTCTGTTTACCAGTCTCCTAGTGCACGCGAGCTACTGTATTAAATAGTGCTAAACTGGCTGTACGTGATCGGCCAGCCACACGAAGCTCCGATGCGGCAGACGTCTCTAAACCTTGTGGTTACCATGGCAACAGGATGGAGACTGCTCATTCAAGTAGCGGAACTTGACAATGGCCCGGACCAACTACTCACTGGGAATTACCGCCACAAATTGCAAGGAGCTATGTAATTGGACTGAGCAAACAACGGAAGCTCTGAATCACAATCACTGCGTAAATCAGAGATCATTATAGTCTCGTCTACTTCGGCCTTCTGAACATTTCGCATGCCAATAATGTAGGATATGCTGCGCTGGCGAGCGTTGCAATGCTGCCACAACGAGCACACTACAGGGTGGGATGGGTATTACTACAGACGTTGCCAAATTCTCAATTCTACTCGTATACAGGGTGTACCAAAAATGTACGGCACAAAATGCTGGACACATTCCTCACACGTAGACGAAGAAATTATGTTATATGAACATGGGTCCGGAAACGCTTCGTTTCCATGTTACACCGTATTGTCTCCAACTCATTGGTTGGTTGGTTCTTAAGTTTAGGGGCTGCGACAACGCGGTCATGTCACCCCGTGTTCTTTGGGTGTGTGTAGAATTTGTCTGATAACCGGTGTTAACTGCGTTGACTGTATTAGTGTGTGTTATCTGTTTTTTAATTCAAGTAGGGACTGCAGACTTTTGAATTTTTCAAATAGTACCTACTTTTGCCGCCAAACGCCACAGTCAACGACTACTATTTCAGAACTTAGCTACCAGTCACCACCGCAGTCGGCTCTTGGCAACCAACGTAGGAACCTAAGAGCGTTGTTTACATTCTTAACCTATACAATTTAGCTTCACACAGGTGTAATTAGTGGAAGGTTCTTTAACATGCCATAAATCTATGACATGGGACCGCCGGCTTTACTTCCCCTCCGATGGAAGGCATACTGAGGGATTTTAACGCTCTTAAAAATCCGACGACTTCGGCCCGGATTTAAACCCGTGATCTTGGGCATAGAAGCTCAGCATGCTACCTACTACGCCACCGAAGCCGCTTCCAACTCATTAATCATGGGAAACACACAAGAACAGTACGTTAGAATTAAGGGGAACATGCACTTTCGGTTACGTCTGTTTACGTTGTCATTACCGTAGGTGCACCCGCCAGTGTTTTGTTTTACATGGTCCTGTTGCCATGTGACTTAGCAGATGTGCCCTTAGCTGTGCGACAAAACATGTACTTCATGCACGATTGAACACTTCCTAATTTTAGTGTTAATGTCCGTCGGCTTATAAATAACAGAATTGATGTTAGATTAGATAGGTATAGGTGGAACAATAATTACCTGGCCTCCATGCTCTCCGGACCTAAACCCACTGGGGATTTATTTGTGGCGGCATTTGAAAGCTCTTGTGTATTGAACCTCAGTACAAGATGATCAAAGTCTCCGTGCCCGTATTATGGAATGCTGCGGAACCAAACGCAGTACTACAGGGATACATCAGCACATCCAAGATTCACTACGACCGGCGGTGGGTTGATGCATGTACCAATGTGCACGGAGGGCATATCGAACATCTCCTGTGAGAAAGAGTTGCATGTGGTATTCTAGTTCGTTCTGGTCTTGTGTGTTTCCCATGATTAAGGAGTTGGAGGCAATGAAGTATAACATGGAAACAAAGCGTTTCCAGACCAATGTTCATAGAACATAATTTCTTCAACTACGTGTGTGGAACGAGTCCTGCATTTTGTGTGGTACATTTTCGTTACAACCTGTATATCGCAATTAAGGAGAAAGACCATTTAACCTCATTGTGTAGTGGCTAGCATTCATGGCCGTCACTGCGGGCCTTGAACAGGGTTCACTCAGCCTCATGGGTCAAAACTGAGAAGAGACGAGCTCGATTCCTATCTCAGCCATCGTGGAAATGGTTTTCCGCGGTTTACCCACTTCTACCCAACGCAAATGCCGAGATGGTACCTAATTTAAGGCCACGGCTGCTTCCTACCCAGATCCTGCCTCGATTAAAAGTACACACACTAGTACAGACATTACAGTGACACAGGCTATCAGACAACTTCTACACACACCAAAGCGGATGGGGCTATATAACCGCAATGTCGGAATGCCCCCAAAAGAGTCAACTACAATAAATATTATTTCAGGAGAAGCATTTAATGAGTTGTTGTTGATTTACTTAGGGGCTTTGCGACCATGGTGCCCCGTGTGCTTGTGTGTGTCTGATAGCCTGTAGTATTGTGATGGCTGTATTAGTGTGTATATTTGTAATTCAGGTGAGGGTTGGGAAAGAGATGGCTGGGCCTGAAGTTAGGAACCATCCCAGAATTTGCCTGGAATAGAGGTAGGAAACTACGGAAATCCACTTCCAATCTGGTTTTCCGTGGTTTTTCACTTCTTCTCCAGGCAAATGCTGGGATGGTTCATAACTTGAGGCCACTGCCGTATAAGCCGACTCATATGGTTAATGAAGAGGGTAATGAATTCAGCTGTAGAGTGTAAGAGAAGCAGAGGTAGGCCTTGGAGGCTTTGGCTAGATTTTGTGTTGAAAGATTTCAAGGCGAGGGGCATAGAGACAGTGGAGGCCATAGTGCTAACTGTTAATAGGGGATCATGGAAGGAAGGTGACTCGTTCGTAAGACTTGACAAAATATTTTGATGTTTGGGACATCAAGAGCCTACTGATGAGCCAGCTTGGTGTCCTAGGCGAAACCCTACACAAGACACGACACAAACCTAGAAAAATTGCTGAGTTTTATTTTGATGTTTCATTTGAGGGGCTTGGAAGTCGTGGTCATTTCGTTCCGTGTACTTGGGTGTGTGTGTGTAATTTTGTCTGATGACCTGTGTTATTATAGACTACTGTTTGTATTTGTACAAATACATGGCCTTAATTTAGGGACTATCCCGGCATGCACCTGGAGTAGAAATGAGAAACCCACGGAAACCTACTTCTGGGATGGCTGAGAAGGGAATGAAACCTACCTATTCTTAGTTTTGATGTTTCATTTGAGGGGCTTGGAAGTCGTGGTCATTTCGTTCCTTGTACTTGGGTGTGTGTGTGTGTAATTTTGTCTGATGACCTGTGTTATTATAGACTACTGTTTGTATTTGTACAAATACATGGCCTTAATTTAGGGACTATCCCGGCATGCACCTGGAGTAGAAATGAGAAACCCACGGAAACCTACTTCTGGGATGGCTGAGAAGGGAATGAAACCTACCTATTCTTAGCTTTGCCTCACGAGGCTGGGTGTAACGAGTTCCAACCTTCAGACCAGAATTAAATTTCTTGGACCTCCGGGACAACAGCCAAGAATGACGAGGTAGTCACAAGACAAAACAGTCCCAAGTACATGAAGTTGATGACCAAGATGTCCTAAGCCGCTAAAATGAACCAATCTCTAGTTGTGTTATTATTTAGCTCGCATCTGTCTCAATACCGACTATGTTGGTACACCTGATCTGTTGACCTGGTCGTATGACGGTAGCCATGTTTTATTACGATATTAATAACGTGATCAAACATACAGTACACACGCTTGGATTACCATTTCCTCTTTACCCATGCGTAATGGCTAGCCGGGGATTGTTTTAGGTGGTCTCTTGGAGCGTAATTACGTCATATTAATAATACATAACTCAGTTGGCATTGGAATTCAAACACTGCTCGAACTGGAGCTCCGGTCAGAAATTTTAAAACAACAATTGATATGAGTCGTCCAGTTGCAAAACACGTTTAATCCACTTGAGAATAAGAATCCTTTTCATGAGAAACGTTTCTCTGGACTTTGCCTCACGTATCTTTTGTGTTTGATGTTTTCTACTTTTTAATTTTTGCTTTGTGTTTTTGGTTTTGTGTTTGCTTTGTGCGTTTGCTTTTGATTTTTTTATTTGCTTTTCTTTCTTGGTTTTGGTTTTGTGTTTGTTTTCTGCTTTTGCTTTTTTGAATTTTGCTTTTTGCTTTGTGTTTCTTGTTTTTTGTTTTCTGCTTTTGCCTTTGAATTTTGCTTTTTGCTTCGTGTCTTTTGTTTTTGTTTTTGTGTTTGTTTCCTGGAAAATCAAAATAAAACAAAACAAAATAAAACAAAACAAAATAAACAAAACAAAATCAAAATAAAACAAGACAAAATAAAAAACTAAAATTAAACAATACAATTTAAAACGAAATCAAACGAAATAAAATAAAACACATCAAAATAAACAAAACAAAATTAAGATAAAACAAAACAAAATAGAATTAAATTAAACCAAACAAAATAAAATAAAATAAAATAAAATAAAATAATTGAATAATAAAAAAGCCTCCGTGGCTTAGGTGGCAGCACGTCGGCCTCTCACCGCTGGGTCCGTGGTTCAAATCCCGGTCACTCCATGTAAGATCTGTGCTGGACAAAATGGAGGCAGACAGGTTTTTCTCCGGGTACTCCAGTTTTCCCTGTCAAAGTTTCATTCCAGCAACACTCTCCACCATTATTTCATTTCAGCTGTCATGCATTTAATCATTGCCCCAGAGGAGTGCGTCAGGCCTCGGCAGCCGGCACAGTCCACATCCTCGCCGCTAGATGGGGGCTTCATTCATTCCATTCCTGACCCGGTCGGAGACTGGAAGCAGGCTGTGGATTTTCATTTCAATTGAATAATAAATTTTACGACATGATCCTTATTCACAAGTGGATTAAAAGAGTTTTGCAAATGGACGACTCATATTGTAACATTCAGTCGGTAATCATTAAAAATATCCGATCACTGGAATATGAGAAAAAAATATCTCCTGAAATAAATTACATGTGATAAAACCAGCTGAATCAGCTGCCCCTAATAATATTCTCTTATGCTGCCGTGTTTTGTCAGGAAGGTCGATATTTCTCTGCTTGCATCCCATATGGTACTAATGCACAACATGCATACCCTGCAAACGATACTGAACACTATTATCTTTCCCTCGTTTTAGCCTGTAGTCACATCGAGGGAAAAGTAAAAAATACCCAAGCTGACATAGAAAGAACTACAAAATTACAAAGAGCATACAAAATTACTTGGAACAGATACAATAAAAGAACTATATCAATAAAAGCAAAATTAAGACATTATAACACAGCCGTTAAAACAGAAGCTCTATATGCATCTGAAACTGTTATAATTGGTGGCAAATCTCGAATGAAAATGATCGAAAAACAAGAAAGGAAAATCCTCAGGAAAATTTTAGGACCAAAGTGTGAAAATGGAATTTGGAAGAAAAGAAATCACATGAAATTTATCAGGTTACAGAAACAATCACATATACCATAAGGAAACGGTGGTTCCAGTTTTACGGACAACTAGACAATATATAATGGATAATGACAGGCTCACAAAGAACATTTCCAACCTAGCCTTATCAATGAAAAATCAAAAGAACTGGCTAAAAAATCAGTGTACAATGAAATTGGCTGTCATGAAGATACCATTCAAGACAGAACAAAATCCAGAACTTTAATTCACAAACACAAATTTTCTGAGAAGCCCACCTGACAAAATACAGGTTGGACAGAACAGCGAAAAAGGGAACACAGTGAGAGGATGAAGAGATATTGGGAAGGGAAGAAGAAAAGGTGCTAATGAGTTCAAACGCACTCCTTAGTTGGGTACAACGAATCAAAAATAGTAATAGAAATACTACTACTAGTAATAATAATAATAATTTTTATTATATGCCTCGTGAACCTTGATAATTGGAGGCAGATCTCTTAATACAGACGTAAAGAAACAAGAAAGGAAAATATTGAGGACAATCCTTGATCCAGTCTGCTCAGAAGGAATCTGGAAGAAACGGAAGTCTTAGGAGCTTTATCAACAAGCTGAGAAGATCACTGGCACCTTCAGGAAAAGGTGATTGAAGTTCTACGGCCACATTCTCAGACTGAACAATGACAGGCTCACCAAAAGAATTCTTAACCTTGCTCTCTCAATGAAAGACAAGGAATACTGATTTAGTGAAATAGAAAAAGACCTTCAAGAAATTGGTATTACAGAGGAAATTATACAAGATCGACTCCTGTTCAAAACATTAATTACTTTTTTGTTGTTGAGAAATTGACTACCAGGACGAAGAAATCATGGACTAAAGAACGAAGGAAGATTTTCAGTGCCTAGATGAAGAGAATTTGGGAGAAAAAAAGAAACAACATTAGCAAAGTAAGTTCTGTCACGCTCCAAGGGGCGTAATGATGTATTAATAATAATAAGAGTTTAGTGCTTTTCACATTAATCTCATGTAATCTATTTCAGGATTAGGGCATAACCCACCTCTTTTGGGTACATTCGTGTTGACCGACTGAAAAGCACTAAACTCTTGTTTACTAAGGCAACACTGAAAATATGGCTTCAAACACCACAATGTTAATAATAATAATAATAATAATAATAATAATAATAATAATAATAATAATAACGTAAAGAAACAAGAAAGGAAAATATTGAGGACAATCCTTGATCCAGTCTGCTCAGAAGGAATCTGGAAGAAACGGAAGTCTCCCTGGTTCTAAGAAACCTAGTGGATAACCACTAGACCCCTTTTCTTACAAGTAACCATGGCGCGTGCAAATAATAACAGTATTACCCCAGGTGGTAACCAATCCACCCGTCAACGGACGGCACCCGGGCGTTCGGACTCTGGGGGACCCGGACAACCACGGCCACAGAGAAAATCGGAGTTCTCTGGCAAACTTCCACATAAGACACCAACATACGTAGGCACTCTAAACATCAACACTCTCATACAGCCTGGAAAGTTGCACAATCTAGTGACAGAACTCCGCCACTGCCGGTCCCAAGCCCGGGGCCTCATCTCGTAAGTGATGAGGAAGGAGGGGGGGGGGAGGAGTAACACCTCGTTAAAAAACCTGGGTCCATCTGGCTCCGGATGGTAGCACCCTGTAAGGGCCCCTGCCTAGGGTTACTAGGTGAAAATTGGTCAACGGTCCTGATGGCGGAAGAGGAATCTAAGATTCCCAACGATGGATGGAGCGGAAGAGCCAGGTGGTTTCCCCACCAATAATGAACTCTAAATCCAAAAGCGTTTGTTCCCAGATTGGGTGGCTTATGGTCAGCGTCTGTTCACCATGTGGTGCGGCTGTAAACATGCTCCAGGAACTAACAATCCCTGGTTCTAAGAAACCTAGTGGATAACCACTAGACCCCTTTTCTTACAAGTAACCATGGCGCGTGCAAATAATAACAGTATTACCCCAGGTGGTAACCAATCCACCCGTCAACGGACGGCACCCGGGCGTTCGGACTCTGGGGGACCCGGGCAACCACGGCCACAGAGAAAATCGGAGTTCTCTGGCAAACTTCCACATAAGACACCAACATACGTAGGCACTCTAAACATCAACACTCTCATACAGCCTGGAAAGTTGCACAATCTAGTGACAGAACTCGATAGACAGAAGCTTCTAATCCTCGCGCTGCAGGAGACACGTATCACAGATGAAGACACCATGGACTACGGCAATTATCGCTTGTTCAAGAGCAAGACTGACAGGCGCGTTGCCAAAGGCGCTCCACTTCTGGGGATGGCCTTCATGGTCCACAAGACCATAGTAGAATCCTTAGAAGAAGTTACTCCAGTAAACAACAGATTGATGAGCATGCGCTTCCGGTGCGCCAACAAAAAATACACACTGATCAACGCACACGCCCCCACTAACCAAAGTAACAAGAGCGATCCACAGTCCGCAGAAAAATTCTGGTCGACCCTTGACACAGTGATGTCCAAAGTCCCCAGGAATGACGTCAAACTCCTCATGGGCGACTTCAATGCACAGATCGGTAGAGAAAAGATGTACAGGAAAACAGTCGGAAACTATCCTGCACATAAATTCACAAATAAAAATGGCACACGACTCATAGAACTCTGCCAGCAGAATAACCTCAAGCTCATGTCAACATCTCTTAGAAAACACCCTAGAAAACAGAAAACCTGGCGTTCTCCAGTCCAGCAGTTAGGTGAGTTCCAAATCGACCATGTGGCAATCTCATATCCAGTACAGAAGGAGATTCATGATGTACAGGTACGTAGAGGAGCCAACATTGACTCTGACCATTACCTAACCCGCGTCAAGGTCAAGTTCACCCCAAAGAGAACTTTCTGTAAGAAAACCCCCCTACCAAAATTTGACACAAAAAAGATCGCAGACTCTGGAGTGAAGGAAGCCTGGGAAAAAGAACATGCCAATGACTGGCAAAATTTCCACCGAAAAATCATAGAAACAGCACAAGCTCTCATTCCCTTGAAGAAGAATTCCAAACATCCTTGGTGGGATGTTGATTGTGAGAATGCACTCATTACCAGGAAATTGGCATATCAGAAATACAACAGTAAAAAATCCCCAGAATTTCCATGAAACACGAAAAGCAACCGCAAAAATTATCAGACAATCCAAGAGGAGATACCTGAAGGAACAGTTGGACTCCATTGAGGACAACTTCCGTAACTACAACGTAAGGGACTTCTACAGAACGTTTGCAGGACACATCAGAGGGTACACACCACCAAACCTTTGCTTCAGAAAATGTGATGGAAAATTAGCACTAACGAATAAGGAGAATTGCAAGGTGATGGCACAATACTTCTCTGATCTTCTCAACTGTCCAGAACCAATAGAGAGATTCTCAGAGGAAGAACCTACAGTCAAGAACGCAGACTCATTACCTCCGACACAAGAGGAAGTTCACAGGCACATCATCAAACTTAAGAACAACAGGACATCTGGTGAAGACGGCATAGTGGCCGAACTACTGAAAAACCTAGGGCCACACTCACTCAGGGAACTCACACAGATTATCACTGACATCTGGACATCAGAAAAGCTACCAGATGAGTGGAAATGTGCATTGATCCACCCGTTACACAAAAAAGGCGACCGCTCTGACGTAAACAATTACAGGGGCATTTCACTATTACAAGTTACGTACAAGATCCTCTCAGCGTGCCTACTCCAAAGGGCTCTGGACCAGCTGGAACACAAGATTGGCGAGTACCAGGCGGGATTTCGTCCTGGTCGCTCCTGCGCGGAACAAATCTTCAACCTAAAAAGTATACTGAAAATCAAAGCCCTCAGGAATACTCCAGTTATATGTACCTTCGTTGACTTCAAGAAGGCATATGACTCCATTGACCGTCAGTCATTGTTCAACATCTTGCACGAGCAAGGTTTGGATAGCAAGACCTTGCGATTGATCAAACAGACACTGACAGACACGACATCAAAAGTGAAATTCATGGGGGAAATCTCAGAACCATTTCAGATCAATACAGGTGTTCGCCAAGGTGACGGGCTCTCTCCGCTTCTCTTCAACCTAGTGCTGAACAAAGTTATCAAGGAATGGGAGAAAGAGCTGAGACTTCAAGGTTACTGGAGGCCAGTGCGACTAGGACGACCAAAGGACGAACTGGAGGTTGGATGTCTAGCCTTCGCGGATGATCTGGCTCTACTCTCAGATAACGAAACCACATCAATCAGACAGATAGAAGTACTCCAAGAGTGCGCCGAAAAAGTAGGACTACAGATCTCGTTCCAAAAGACAGAGTTTTTCTGTACGAAATTCGACATACAGAATTTAAACACGAAATATGGCAAGATCAATAGAGTCGCCCACTTTAAATACCTAGGTGAAGTGCTTGAACCGACGGGAAAAGAGAAAATCGCGCAGAACACTAGGTTAATGAAAATTAAGAGAGCCTTATACAAGACACAGAGTGTCTACAACAAAAAATGTCTGTCCACATTCACTAAACTTCGTCATTACAACACGGTTATTAAACCTGAGGTGCTTTATGCTAGTGAGACGTTGACGTTACACACTAAGGGCGACTTGGAAAAAATCCTCACAGAGGAAAGAAAAATAATAAGGAAAATAATTGGACCAAAGCACACAGATGAAGGATACAGGCTTCACTCCAGAGACACCACAGAGAAATTGTCCAACCTCGCAGCAGACATCAGAAAGAGGCGACTAAAATTTTATGGTCACATCAGCAGACTCCCACAAACTAGACTCACCAACAAAATTCTTAGATACATACAGCGGCTCAAGATTACTACACCCTGGATGATGCAAGTCAAAATTGATCTAGTAAAAGCACAAGTCGACCCAGAAGACGTCATAGACAAAAGCGTATTTAGACACAAAGTATACAAGTGGGAAGTGTTATCAGAGAGAGCTGCACCTACAGCCCAAAGACCAAAGTGGACCGAAGAAAGGAAGAGGGCCTTTAGTGCACGAATGAAAGAGTACTGGAAAGACAGGAAGAACAGAAAGTCATGATTGCTTCGCGTGGTCTAATAGGCCTGTAACGTGTAAAATAAAATAAATAAATAATAATAATAATAATAATAATAATAATAATAATAATAATAATAATAATAATAATACGAAATTATATTCTGTGGAATGCCTTGCAATTGGTTCACTGAGGCAGGCAGAGTTTTACAAGAAATTGGGATTTCATGTGACAATGTGCAAGAGCGTGTGCCTCTTAAGATGAAACTGACATCTCACCGGAGTTTCCTGGAAAAACCTAATCTTAAAACAGCCATGAACTGGACGGAAGAAAGGAAGCAACAACATCAGGAATTCATGCGATAGTACTGCGCGAATATTAAAGCTCGGCGCAGAAACCAGTTGAAATAATTTGGTCCTTAGTTGGCCAAAATGCAACACGAGGAAGAAGAAACGAAATTAATTTTAAATTCACCAACCGTGATTTGAATTCGTGAGAGTAAATAAATCGTACTTCTAACCGTCTCATCCCGAGAGCGCCCTACTGAACTTTCCTCTCACTAAATCAATACCATTTCTAAAACATCACACCGCTCTATACACATCCATGTGTAAAAAAAAAAGAAGAAGAAAAGGGAGCAGGAGGATTCAGTCAACCGCAAATATAAAGGGTAATTTAATCTGCTTCAAGACCTCTTCACCTGCTTGATGTAAGGGGAGACGAAATCCTTTTCTTTCGATGGTGGAGAAAGAAGATGAATGGAAGAGGGAGACTGCTTTGACAGCTGCGTTGGTGGGCAAGTGACAGAGAGTTCTCTTCAAATAGCGAGGAGGGTCTCGGGGCAAATAGTCCGGTGTGGTGTGGCGCCATTCTTCTTGCCGGTACCAGCACCTGCGGCCAGTCAACCCACCCGCACCTTCACTGTACGGGTATAGGCTTACCTGTGGAGCGCTCATCACCTTCTGATGAAAATGAAAGGTTTCCAGGCTTCCAGTCTCCGACCGGGTCAGGAATGGAATGAATGAAGCCCCCATCTAGCGGCGAGGATATGAACTGTGCCGGCTGCCGAGGCCTGACGCACTCCTCCGGGGCAATGATTAAATGAATGACAGATGAAATGAAATGATAGTGGAGAGTGTTGCTGGAATGAAATTTTGACAGGGAAAACCGGAGTACCCGGAGAAAAACCTGTCTGCCTCCGTTTTGTCCAGCACAGATCCCACATGGAGTGACCGGGATTTGAACCACGGACTCAGCGGTGAGAGGCCGGCGTGCTGCCGCCTAAGCCACGGAGGCTCACCTTCTGATGAATGAAAATCCACAGCCTGCTTCCAGTCTCCGACTGGGTCAGGAATGGAATGAATGAAGCCCCCATCTAGCGGCGAGGATATGAACTGTGCCGGCTGCCGAGGCCTGACGCACTCCTCTGGGGCAATGATTAAATGAATGACATGAAATGAAATGATAGTGGAGAGTGTTGCTGGAATGAAATTTTTGACAGGGAAAACCGGAGTACCCGGAGAAAAACCTGTCGGCCTCCGTTTTGTCCAGCACAGATCTCACATGGAGTGACCGGGATTTGAACCACGGACCCAGCCGTGCTGCCGCCTAAGCCACGGAGGCTTCGCTCACCTTCTGATGAACGTCATTAAATAGTTTTGAAGCTACTTTTAGCCTACTTTTCACATTTTGCAAAAATGAGGAAAAAGTTGACTTATGAGATCGGACAAATGTGTGTCTGTCTGTCTGTCTGTCCTTCTGTCTGTCTGTCTGGCTGACTGGCTGTGTGTGTGTGTGTGTGTCCCCTATCAACTCCTAAATGGCTGCAGCAATCGAAACAAAATTTGGTAGGAGTAAAGATCTATATCTGAATATCTCACGGCCATATTTGAAAATGGTGTTAGTGCTACCAACTGCTGAAAAATCGCAATTGAAATTTGAGCTCCATGTTGTATATCTTAAAAGGTATGAATGGGAGCTATTTCAAAATGGCACACGTATGTATAATAATATTACAGTTTAATTTCCAGGAGGCCATACATGGCAGTATTGCCAAAATGATTATAAGCCTGCTGATAAGTTCAAAATTTAAATGCATGTAACTTCTACACTATCAATTGGATTTCAACCAAATTTCGTATGTGCTATGTGTACATAAACAGATATGACTGAGCGTATTCTTAAGAATAGCCAGGGCTGCCAACTGTTAATAAATGCTCTCAATTTTTTTAAATTCAAATACCCATATATCAGAATGTATGCAAGCCGACAGCTTTAAACTATGCACACGTATAGTACCTGACATTCTATATTAATTTGCAGTAACTTATATACGTCAGTGCTACCAACATGATTCTAAGCCTGCTGAGAAGTCAAACTTTAAATACATGTAACTTCTATACTATCATTTGGATTTCATCCAAATTTCGTGTGTGCTATGTGTACCATAACAGATATGACTGTGCCGATTCTTAAGAGTAACCAGGGCTGCCAACTGTTAATAAATACTGTCTCTATTTTTGTTACCCTAATATCAATATATCAGAAAGTATGCAAGCCCATAGCTCTAAACTTTGCACACGTATAATACCTGGCATTCTAGATTAATTTGGAGTAACTAATCTAGGCCTACGCCAGAGCTGCCAACATGATTCTAAGCCTTTACGTAACTTCTATACTAACTAATGTATTTCATTCAAAATTGACACAACAATAGATCATATTATTTCAGGTATTTCTGACCAATACATGTATGTCATTGTTGCCAACATGATTTTACGCGCGCTGTTAGATCCAATGTTAGACTGCATGTAACGTCCATGCTATCCATTGGACTTCAACCAAATTTTGTTTTCTGTACCTTAAGAGATGGAATTAAGAATATATTCAGTCACCAGGGCTGCCAACTGTAGTTCTCTATTAGGCTACATTATGCCAGGTATACAGATTTTCGAACTAATTAGAAATTTCGATATTACCAACTTAATTTCGTCATTATTCTAGATAGATCCATATAGATGCATAATTGGCATGAATCTTAAATTTTAAGAAACGTAGGCTCTTTAGTTCGTCACGGAACTTCTTGTTAGCCTACTTTTCGCATATTGTAACAAGTAGTTCCGTTACGAACTAAAGAGCTTACTTTTCTTAAAATTTAAGATTCGTGCCAATCTAGTATAAAGACCTATCTACAATAATGACGATATCAAGTTGGTAATACCAACATTTCTAAGTACTGCAGTTTGAAATACACCTAAAATAGTGTAACCTTATACAGTAACTTAATACAGATGGCAGCCCTGGTGACTCTGAATATATTCTTAGTTCCATCTCTTAAGGTATAGAATGCACATACAAAATTTGGCAGTAGTCTAATGGATAGTATGGATGTTACATGCTGTTTGATATTGGATTTATCAGTGCGCGTAAAATCATGTTGGGAACAATGTCAAGTATGTTATGCTCAGAATTAATCTGAAGTATTACGATCTATTATAGTGCCAATTGCTAATAATTGTTAGTATAGAAGTTACATGTAATTAAAAATTGAATCTATCGGAAAGCTTAGAATCATGTTGGCAGCACCGAGGTATATTAGATACTCCAAATTAATCTAGAAAGTCAGGTACTATACGTCTACAAAGTTTAGAGATGATTGTTTGCATACATTTCTGATATATTGATACTAGGATTAAATAAATAGAGAGATCATTTATTAACAGTTGGCAGCCCTGCTGGTTCTTACGAATATGCATATTCATAACTGTTATGGTACACAAAGCACATACGAAATTTGGTTGAAATCCATTTGTTAGTATAGAAGTTATATGCATGTAAAAACTTGACCTATCAGCAGGCTTTGAATCGTGTTGGCAGCATTGATGTATATAAGTTACACCGAACTAAGGTAGAATGTTAGGTACTATACGTCTGCAAAGTTTAGAGCTGTTGGCTTGTATATTTTCTGATATATTGACATTAGGGTTAAAACATAGTGAGAGCATTTGTTAACAATTGGCAGCCCTGGTGGCTCTTTAGAATACGCACAGTCATATGTGTTCTAGTACACATAGTACATACGAAATTTGGTTGAAATCCAATCGATAATATAGAAATTACATGCATTTAGAAATTGGACCTAACGGCAGACTTAGAATCATGTTGGCAACACTGGTATGTATGGAATTCAGAAAATTAATCTGGAATGTTATTATCTATACGTGTGCCAATTTTAGAATAGTTCGCATGCATAACGTCTGAGATATCCAACATAGAGCTCAAATTACAATTCTGATTTTTCAGCAGTTGGTAGCCCTGACGTCAATTTCAAATATGGCCGTGAGATATTCAGATATAGATCTTTACTCTTACCAAATTTGGTTTCGATAGCTGCAGCCGTTTAGGAGTTGATAGGAGGGGGGGGGGGGGGTGACACCCACACAGCCAGATAGACAGTCAGACAGACAGAAGGACAGACAGACAGACAGACAGACAGAAGGACAGAAGGACAGACATACAGACAGACACACATTTTCCCGGATCGATCTCATAAGTCTACTTTTTCCTCATTTTTGCAAAATGTGAAAAGTAGGCTAAAAATGAGGAAAATGTAGACTTATGAGATCGATCCGGGAAAATGTGTGTCTGTCTGTCCTTCTGTCTGTCCGGCTGTGTGTGTCCCCCCCCCCCCCCATCATCTCCTAAACGGCTGTAGCAATCGAACCCAAATTTGGTATGAGTAAATATCTCTATCTGAATATCTCAATGCCGTATTTGAAAATTATGTCAGTGCTACCAACTGCTGAAAAATCGCAATATAAATTTCAGCTACTTGTTTCATATATTGGAGGGTAAGCATGGGAGCTATACCAAAATTGGCACACATATAGATAATAATATTTCAGTTTAATTTTCAGGAGGCCATAAATGACAGTGTTGCCCAAATGATTATAAGCCTGCTGATAGGTCCAATTTTTAAATGCATATAAATTATACACTATCAATTGGATTTCAACCAAATTTCGTGTGTGCTTTTTTTACCATAACAGATATGACTATGCGTATTCTTAAGAGCAACCAGGCCTGCCAACTGTTAATAAATGCTGTCTCTATTTCTTTACCCTAATATCAATGTATCAGAAAGTATTCAAGCCAACAGCTCTAAACTTTGCACACGTATAGTACATTATATTCTAGATTAATTTGGAGTAACTAATATACGTCCGTGCTTCCAACATGATTCTAAGCCTGCTGATTGGTCCAATTTTAAAACACATGTAACTTCTATACAAATAAATGGATTTCATCAAAAATTGGCACAACAATAGATCATAATAGTTCAGATTATTTCTGACCAACATATGCGTGACATTGTTGCCAAAATGCGTGCTGTAAGGTCCAATGTCTAACTACATGCAACGTCCATGCTATCCATTGGACTTCAACCAAATTTTGTGTTCTGTACCTTAAGAGATGGAATTAAGAATATATTCAGTCACCAGGGCTGCCAACTCTAGTGCTCTATTAGGCTACATTATGCCAGTTATATTTCGAACTAATTAGAAATGTCGATATTAACAACTCAATTTCGTCATTATTCTACTGTAATTTGGTCCATATAGATTCATCATTGGAATGAATCTTACATTTCGAGAAAAGTAGGCTCGTTAGTCCGTCACAGAACTTCTTCTTAAATGTTTATTATACTTTTATTGCAGCCAAATAGCCATCGAAAAAAAACAAAACGAACAAGTAGGCCTACACTAAAATTGCGCTCTGGCGCCTTGAATTGCATAGTATTTGATAAATTGTCTTCTTCCACTACAGAGCTCTAACTGGTAGCGTTCACATGCTTGTCCACATAGTTGGCATACACACGCCACTGTAGGTTCATGGAAAGATTTGTTGATACAAATAAGTTTTTTTTTGTCGTGTAGCCTCCTGAGAGGCCGAGTGCAGGTCTTTCTAGTCGACGCCCGTGGGCGACCTGCACGTCGGGATGAGAGATGGAATGGATGAAGATGAATGAAACTGGGCAGGGATGTGGAAGGAAGCGGCTGTGGCCTGTCAGAAGGTACTGTCCCAGAATTTGCCTGGTGTTGAAAATGGGAAACCACGGAAAACCATTTCAAGGACAGCCGACAGTGGGGCTCGAACCCACGCGTCTACCGAGTCAGCAGAGAGCTTGGCTCCTTGATTTAACGCTGCGCTTTAGCCCGCGTAGCCACTAATGTCGGTAATAAGGTGGTGAAAACCATGGACCACCAGCCATGTAAACACATGCCTCAACTCAAAGTTGGCAGTGGTCCACGTCCGGTCGATCATTGCTCCGGTTCCAAAAAATTCCTGTGATATGTCTTTCCTTTCTTTTTCATCAATGGTGCTAGCAGTTTTTCCGAGGATCTGGTGTTTGGTAGAGGTATGGTCTTCAATTAAAAAGATTCTCGAATTAGGAGGTAGACGAATCGTGACCTGGTAGTTTTTGACACTCCGATTGAATGCATTACGTGATAAGCGCTTTTTTTTTCGATGTCAATGAACTACGACCTATATCAGTTTTACGTCTGGGCATGATGGGTTAAAATCACTAACTGGACTATTAATTATATTATCATGGAGATGCATGTGCAACGAATTCTTGTTAGACGTAATTTAAGAATGGTGTGGTGCATGAAACACAAGTCCCCCTTCCGTTCAATCATAACTTGACTGTGTATTTTGCGGAACGAAAAGTTCACAGGCGAAATGAAGAAAAGCCGAGTTGCACTTCCAGGGAAACTCCAAACACAACCAGCCTTCTCTGAAGTCTTATCTCAACACGACTCGACAGTTAGCTGCTGGCTGTATCTGGGGATAATAAGCTCGCCCGCTAGCTACGCTGTAACTAGGCTGATAGGCTCGCCTCTAGCTAGCTCGTAAACTGTCGCCTCTGTAATTGAATAGAGATTGTTGGAGGAAATGAAAAAGTAAACACACTTATAGAGGGCGATGTATTGAAGATAGAGGTATGCTCTCCTGGACTTCTTTGTAGAACTTTTCATGCTGAAAAATTCTTACACTCATACTATATATATATATTTAACGGTTTGCTCAGCGTAAGTTTGAAAAGCGCGCGGATGCCAAATTTCTTTTTTCGACTTTTCACCGAAATCGTTTCTGCTTGGCTTCCTTTAATCATAAATATATAATTTTCTACAGAAACCATCCTCGAGATATCCTTTACAGAATGGCGAAAACCGCATCAAAATCCAACCAGTGGTTCTCAAGATTACCCGTGACATCCAAGAATCGGGGACTTGGTTTTATAATAAGCAGAGATGCCTTCAATATTTCTAGAGAGGACAAGTTCCTAACTGTGAGTTGAGGCCAAATGATGTCTATTCCATAAGCATTAATTCGTAAATTTTTTACTTTGAATAATGTCATTGCTGTCTCCAGACTAAGTAATTGGATGAAGCCATTTTTCAGTCTTGCCATAACCTCTTCAGGCCAAAGACAACATTTCTTGCTGATATCTCCTTCTTCCTGTATTTCTTATTGAATAATGGCACAAATAATACATACTTGAAGACAAACGGCACATTCTTAACAAATTATTAAAATTACAGGTCACAGCTACCTACAGTGGTCTGCAAATTATAGACTCGGCGTCAGTTTTCCAAAATTGCAGTTTTAAATTTCATGGCTTAATGCACTAAATATGCTTACAAGGCACTAACATCACTTCAAATGTTTAACCGAGAGTCATAATTATATTTTCATTGAAGAAACTCAAAGTTTTTTTTTTTTGAATTTCCACTAAACAGAGGAGCTTTGGTAATGCAAAATGCCACACGTTTTGTTTTGATTACTTCACTCGACTTCTCGTGTGAATTTAGAGCTGAAAGATTTGGAGCCATTTTACTGACGATACGCTCTTGAACTATTCAAAGATTCATTGAATATGGATTGAAATCACCTGACTTAAAGGGTACATTCCAAAGTCAATGAAAACAAGAAGTTCCGTGACGAACTAAAGAACCTACTTTTCTTAAGATTTAAGATTCATGCCAATCTATATAGACCTATCTAGAATAATGACGAAATTAAGTTGGTAATATCGAAATTTCTAATTAGTTCGAAATATACCTGGTATAATGTAGCCTAATAGAGCACTACAGTTGGCAGCCCTGGTGACTGAATATATTCTTAGTTCCATCTCTTAAGGTACAGAATACAAAATGTGGTTGAAGTCCAATGGACGTTACATGCAGTTAGACATTGGATCTATCAGCGCGCGTAAAATCATGTTGCCAACAATGTCATGCATGTGCTGGTTAGAAATAATCTGAAATATTATGATCTCTTGTTGTGACAGTTTGGGATGATTTCCATTTGTTAGTATAGAAGTTACATGTATTTTAAAATTGGACTGTCAGAAGGCATAGAATCATGTTGGTAACACTGACTTATGATAGTTACTCTAAATTAATCTAGAATGTCAGGTAATATACGTGTGCAAAGTATAGAGTTGTTGGCTCGCATACTTTCTGATATATTGATATTAGGGTAAAAAATATAGACAGCATTTATTAACAGCCGGCAGCCCTGGATGCTCTTAAGAATATTTATAGTCTAAACATACCTGTTATGTAACACATAGCACATACGGAATTTGGTTAAAATCCAATTGATAGTGTAGAAGGTGTATGCATTTAAAAATTGGACCTATCAGCAAGCTTAAAATCATTTTGGCAACACTGTCATATATGGCCTCCTGGAAATTAAACTGAAATATTATTATCTATATTTGTGCCAATTTTGGAATTGCTCCCATGCATACCTTCCAAGATATCCAACACGGAGCTCCAATTTCTAGTGCGTTTTTTCAGCAGTTGGTAGCACTGACATCATTTTCAAATATGGGCTTGAGATATTCAGGTATACATCTTTACTCATACTAAATTTAGTTTCGATTGCTGCAGCCGTTTAGGAGTTGATAGGGGGTGTGGGGTTTTGGAGGGGGGTGGGGGTAGGGGGTCACACAGACAGACAGACAGACAGACAGACAGATAGAAGGACAGACAGACATTTGCCTGGATCGATCTCATAAGTCTACATTTTCCTTTTTTTTTGCAAAATGTGAAAAGTAGGCTAAAAATAGAAAACGGACCCAGGTCAGGTATCCCTCGGAATCCCCAATTCTGAAAGTTTTCAGACGCAATCAATTTATCGTTTTCTATTAATTTCAAATTATTCCATTAATCGAACATCGCTTCTTTCCAGCTCTAATTATAAGTGACGTATGACTACCCACACTATCTTTCAATATTTGGACTTCCGTAGGCATTTCATTGCGTCCCCCCCCCCCCAGGGGCTCACATCTAGTGGGACGTGGGTTAGAGACAACGAGGCCCCAGCTGAGTCCGGCATTGCTTCCACTTACTTGTGCCGGGTTCCTCTCCGTCTTCTTTCCTTTTGACCTCACTTGGTCAACTCTTGTTCTCTTCCAACTCCGACAGTATTAGGGTATCCGAGGCCTAGGGAGTCTCTTCCTTTCCCGCCTTAATTGGCCCTTCTCTCATATTTCCTGTTACCCTCCTTCTGCGAGGGGTCGGCATTCTTTTTCTTTTCCTTTTATCTCCTGCCTTCTGCTCAAGGCCCTCAAGGAGGCCGGGTGTGTGTAGCCCCACCACTTCTGGTGCACCTTGGATATTGCTACACCCTCAGGGGCTCACGGCTGATGTGTTCGCGAGTTGGCGACCCCGAGGGATACCTGAGCTGGGTCCGGTTTTCGCCCTTTTTTCCCTTAGCTCTGTGGTGGACCCTCTCCTCTTTCACTTTCCTATCAGCCTTTCATGGCTCTCCTTTCCTCAATCTGCATTCTTTGAGGGTTGAGGGCATTACTTTTCCTCCTGTCCGTTATTTACCTAATTCTCCTAATTTTTTTTCCAGTATATAAGTTAGTAGTTAGTTTTAGTTTACATTTCATTATCATCTTCACGATCACCCAAACCATTAGGGGCCGATAACCTACATGTTAGGCCCCTTAAAACAACAATTATCATCATCATCATCATCATCATCAGTGCGTTTGCAAGTACAGCAATGCTACGGCTTAGTACGAGCGTACTCCGGGCTACCAATCGGCTGCCCCTCGTTGGAAAGCGATCAGAACCTGCAATAACGACACACGATAAAAGCTTGTTGCTTTAGCGGTTGATGAAAACAAAACAATGCTGTTGACATTACGTGGGCAGACAGATAATCACGGGGCAGCATAGTGCGATTCTAAAGTCGTCCAAACTCCGATAGTACAATTTATGTGATTTTATAGTTGATAGGCTGGTTTAGGAAAACGGCCATAAGCCTTACAATTAGTGACCAATTCTGCTGTTGTTGAAACTTCAATCGGAAACAAGGCAAGAATATTGAATACAGGCATTAAAAAAATTAAAAAAATAAAAATAAAATTAAAAAAAATAATAAAAAAATGAGCGGCTCGCTGGCGCAGTTGGTAGCATGCTGAGCTTATATGCCCAAGATCGCGGGTTCAAACCCGGCAGAAGTCGTCGGATTTATTAAAGAGCCTTCCTTCGGAGGGGAAGTAAAGCCGGTGGTCCCATGTCATAGATTTATGGCATGTTAAAGAACCTTCCACTAATTGCACCTGTGTGAAGCTAAATTGGATAGGTTAAGAATGTAAACACCGCTCTTAGGTTTCTACGTTCGTTGCCAAGAGCCGACTGCGGTGGCGTCTAGTAGCTAAGTTCTGAACTTGGCCTAGTAGTCGTTGACGGTGGCGCTTGGCGGCAAAAGTAGGAACTATTTGAAAAATTCTAAGTTGCAGTACTTAAATTTAAAAAACAAACAAACAGATAACACACACTAATACAGTCATCACAATTAATGCCGGTTATCAGACAGATTCTACACACACCCAAAGTACACGGTGCTACATGACCGCGTTGTCGCAGCCCATAAACTTGAGAACCAACCAACCAGGCATTCAAAAGTGTTTCAAATTCTCCTCGTAGCATAGTTAGTGACCAACATTCATGTCTGTCACGTGACTTGGCAGCAAACTTTGAGGGGAACGAATATCCGCTGTTGCTACTAAAATGTCTCTTTTGCCTACTTTGCTAATAAATAATAAGATAACTCTCAAAGAAAGTGCATCAATCTGAAGGACTAGATTTAGTTCAAAATGAAGAAATATTTCTTATTTCTATTAGCAGATAGATTGGTTGGTTAGTTCCTCAGTTTAAGGGCTGCGACAACGCGGTCATGCAGCCCCGTGTACTTTGGATGTGTGTAGAATTTGTCTGATACCGGTGGTTATGTGAAGAACAGCCCAAGTTCGTTCTCATAAACGGGAGAAAGCATCAGGCAAATGCCTGGACAAAATAACTACTGTGAAAGGAGCTATTAGACTGAATATTTTGGGCTAGGGGAGTGCGGCCTGGTTCTTTATCCTCAACTTTAAGTTTAAATTTAACACTGAACATTTAAGCATTAATATAATATAAACTTTATTTGTTGTTTGAAACAAGTGATAAATACTATACATTACTGGAAACCCCTTTGGTTTAAAAATTAGTAGGTTGGCACAACTTGGTGCTATTTACAAGAGTTCATTTGAAAGACACACTATTTTTTTTGGAAATAATTGCACTTGCAAGCAATATTAAAACCATTAAAACATAGAAGATAAGTGATAAAAATAGAGAATAAAAGAATGTAACTTATCTTCCGTTGCTATTTATGTTGACTAGAGAGGTTTCAGTGCTGCAGGTCGGCCGTGGCCAGAGCTTGCTGGTTTGGCTGTTGTAGTTTGTAGTTTAAGAACACTATACTTTGTGATTACGATGTCCAGCATCTCGAAATAAAGTATCGGCTTGAAGAAGGTTTCTTCTTTAGAACCAAAGTACACTGAAGAGCGAAAGTAACAAGCAAGCTTTCATCTTGCGTAGCGGTGAGAACTGTAATCTGAGCCTTGCAACAGCTCATCTAGTTGTGACATTGATGCGTAGTAATCTCCAGCGTAGCGGTGTGACGTGCTGAGTACACCGTCTTATGTAGAAGCATACCGTCAGGTATTTGCCCCATGGAACGAAGCTTTGGAAGACACCATGAAGTGATGCGGTAATGCGGTACTGTCGTACTGGATCTGGTTGTACTGGATCTGAATCTTGAAGGGGAGAACCGCTGCTTAAATAGGGCGTAGAACAATCGAGAAATCCCACTGGCTGGCGGCGACTGATTGGCCAAAGCGGAGATGTGACGACAGTCCTTCACGTAGCGGCTAGCGAGGAGCAACACCTTGCAGTAGTGAACTTGTGGCTCGAAGAGTCAACATCTATGAACAGGCTGAGGTATGTGTCTTAGAAATTTTGTTTGTTACGAGTAATCACTCGAGAATTACATTATATATTATAAACATAAATGTGATTAAATACATTAATAGTTCGGTGGTCTCAAAGCATTTGACCGACAAATGCGGCATAAGAAAAAAAACACATTAAAAACATCACGAAAGTGATCATGCTCCGAGACCCCCAAAAGAAAACATTCAAAGAATCATCTGGAAAAAACATGAACAACAATGAAAGAGGATGACACTAAGCCTCAACAGGCAAAATAGCAACCATAGAAATTGGTCTAGTATAGACTCCTTTACTAGTGAGAACATCTACAACTCTCACATGCCTATCACGACCTAGATGGCAGTGAGTTACCCTACCAATATTCCATACGAGAGGGGGACTTGGATCTCGCAAAAGAACCATATCTCCCACTCGCACATCAGGCTGGGAAAGCCGCCACCCCTCTCTCCTGTTAAGTGAGCCGAGATACTCCAGCTTCCAACGGCGCCAAAAGGAGTTTCGCAAAGATTCTAACTTTCTCCAGAAAATAGGCAACCCGAGATCACAACGTCGACTCAGCAAAGGAGGCGTAGAAGCTAAAGAACAGCCTATTAAAAAATGACCAGGTGTTAAGGGAAGAAGATCCTTAGGATCGTTAGACAAAGGCGTGAGCGGCCTAGAATTTACGATACCCTCAACCTGAATAATTAAAGAATTGAATTCCTCATAGGAAAGTATGGCTGAACCAAGGGTTTTCTTCAGCTGTCTCTTCGTGAGCTTTATGCAAGATTCCCAACGACCACCATGATGGGGGGCGTAAGGGGAGTGAAATGCCATTTGAATCCCTTAGCATGAGAAAAATTAGAAAACTGTTCCTTAGCAGAAGGGGAGGTAAGCGCAGTTTTCCAAAGATCAAAAGTACTAACAAAAATTTTTGCGTTATCTGAAAAAACCTCGGAGGGAACACCCCTTCTTGCGGCAAATCTAGAAAAGGCTGCTATAAAATAAGGAGTAGAAGCACTCGTAACCAACTCAAGGTGAATGGCTCCTGTCACCATGCACACAAATAAAGAAATATAAAGTTTACCTAACAACTTTCGCTTAGATAAGGGGGAATTAACTTGATAGACATAAGGCCCAGCATAATCGATACCCGTAAGGGCGAAAGGCTTACTAGGTTCGGAACGAAAATATGGCAAGTTTCCCATAATTTGCGTGATCGGCGGGGGCTTAGATTTGAAACAAGGTATACATTTCCGAATAACAGAAGAAACTTCATGAACACCGTTAATGAGCCAATATTGCTCGCGAATTAAACAAAGCATAGTGCGGGTGCCAGCGTGCAAATTCTGATAATGAAATTTCTTTACGATGAGAGTAGTAATAGGATGTCTAGAAGGGAGAATAATGGGATGTTTTTTCTCATCTGAGTAACTAGAATATTCTAGCCTGCCCCCCACTCTTATTAATCCATCTTGGTCCAAAAAAGGGGTGAGAGGTAACAGCCTACTAGACTTTGGTAAAGCTTTTTTGCTTAAAAGCGTCTGATACTCAAGAAAGAATACTTCTTGTTGCATAAGAAACAAGATTCTACGAGTAGCAAATTCCAATTCCATTTTAGTGAGAAAGGGTTGCGGTTTCACAGGCTGATCAAGAACAAGAAATTTCCATCGAAATAAATATGCTACCACACGAATTAATTTATTAAATGAAGAGTACCGCTGAAAAAGACTAGTAGCAATAGAAGTTAGAAAAAGGGAAGCGGTAACAATGCGAGCATCAGGAACATCTTCTGCGAGTGGATTAGATGAACGAGGCCAACAAGAGAAATCCTGACTGAGCCACGCCGGACCATTCCAGTATAATTTAAGAGAAATTAATTTCTTGGGCAAGCAGCCACGTGAAATTATATCAGCGGGGTTTTCTTTCCCCGGAACATGATTCCATTGGTCAAAATGAGACAACTCTTGTATTTTAGAAACGCGATTAGCCACAAAAGTGGTCCAATGTGAAGAAGGTATTGAAAGCCAAGCTAACCCGATGGAAGAATCACTCCAAAACCATGTGCTCGAAAATTTCAAATTTAAATTGATTTTTAATTTACTGGCTAATTCCACAGCCATTACAGCAGAACATAATTCCAATCTAGGCAAAGATATGGATTTGAGTGGGGCTACCTTTGATTTTGCGCAAATTAAATTGGAAAATCCGGGTAAAGTATTGGAAGAGCGGCCTACTAAGTAGGCGCAGCAACCGTATGCCTTTTCAGAACTATCTGCAAATACGTGCAAATCGAAATACTGACATGAAAGGTCCGAAATTAAAGTGCGGGGAATAGAAATTTGAGAAAGATTTAACAAACTCTTGCGGTATTTCAACCACTCATCCAAAAGGGGGGAGGGTACCTTATCATCCCAACCAACTTTCAATGACCAAAGTTTTTGTAAGAAAATTTTTGCAGTAATAACCACCGGAGCAATGTACTGCAAGGGATCAAAAACTTTCGCTATTTCTGATAATAATTGCCTTTTCGTTTGAGGGTGAAACTCAGATAAGTGTACCTGATAGGAAAAGGTATCTGAAGAAGGAGACCAAAAAACACCCAAGGTTTTAATAGCTGATTCCTCAGTAGGAAGCGCAACACATTGGTCAACGGGAGTTACTTGTGAAAAGTTAGATAAAAATTCGGTTGAGTTCGAGTTCCACTTATGAAGGGTAAACCCACCACCAGAAAGAAGAGAGTTTAAATCTTCACAAACAAGAAGTGCGTCAGAGATACTAGGAAAAGAGTACAGAAAATCATCTACATAAAATGCAGTTTTCAAAACTTCAGAAGCTAGAGGATGAGTATACTTCCTTCATGGAAGAATACGAATCAGCGAATCACATGGAAGTATTTCCAAAATCTGGAGAAATTAGTAATCCTCCTAAAGAAATAGTATATCTTAATCATCATCCGGTTAGGAAAAATTCTTCCACCCGAGAACAGATAAGAGTGGTTTTTAATGGGTCATCTCCAGATGCTAATGGTGTTTCTCTCAATGACACTCTGCATTCTGGACCCGCTATTCAGACAGATCTTACTTCGGTTTTACTTAACTTTCGTCTATTCCCCATAGCTGTCCTTGCCGACATCAAGCAAATGTATAGGCAAATTCTAGTAAATTCAGAACAACGTGATTTGCAAAGAATTTTGTGGCGAGACGACAATGCAAAACCTATAAAAATATTTCGTTTAAGAACAGTGACATACGGTCTTAAGCCGTCTGCCTTTCTCGCAATACGATATGGTCATCTTACGATATCTTCACATGTCGGTGCATGTGCACTCGTCAGTGCATTTGCACTCGTGGCGTCGTCAGTGCATGTGCACTCGTGGCCTCGTCGGTGCATGTGCACTCGTCGGTGCATGTGCACTCGTAGGTGCATGCGCACTCGTCGGTATATGTGCACTCGTCGGTGCATGTGCACTCGTGGCCTCGTCAAAGCATGTGCACTCGTGGCCTCGTCGGTGCATGTGCACTCGTGGCCTTGTCGGTGCATGTGCACTCGTCGATGCATGTGCACTCGTCAGTGCATGTGCACTCGTGGCCTTGTCAGTGCATGTGCACTCGTCAGTGCATTTGCACTCGCCAGTGCATATGCACTCGTGGCCTCGTCGATGCATGTGCACTCGTCAGTGCATGTGCACTCGTCAGTGCTTGTGCACTCGTCAGTGCTTGTGCACTCGTCAGTGCATGTGCACTCGTGGCCTTGTCGGTGCATGTGCACTCGTGGTCGCGTCAGTGCATGTGCACTCGTGGCCTCGTCAGTGAATATGCACTTGTCAGTGCATGTGCCGTCGTCAGTGCATGTACACTCGTCAGTGCATGTGCACTCGTCAGTGCATGTGCACTCGTGGCCTCGTCGGTGCATGTGCACTCGTCAGTGCATATGCACTCGTGGCCTCGTCAGTGCATGTGCACTTGTGGCCTCGTCAATGCATGTGCACTCGTGGCCTCGTTAGTGCATGTGCACTCGTGGCCTCGTCAGTGCATGTGCACTCGTGGCCTCGTCAGTGCATGTGCACTCGTGGCCTCGTCGGTGCATGTGCACTCGTCAGTGCAAGTGCACTCGTGGCCTCGTCAGTGCATGTGCAATCGTGGCCTCGTCGGTGCACTCGTGACCTCGTCGGGGCATGTGCACTCGCCAGTGCATGTGCACTCGTCGGTGCATGTGCACTCGTGGCCTCGTCAGTGCATGTGCACTCGTGGCCTCGTCGGTGCATGTGCACTCGTCAGTGCATGTGCACTCGTGGCCTCGTCGGTGAATGTGCACTCGTCAGTGCATGTGCACTCGTCAGTGCATGCGCAATCGTGGCCTCGTCGGTGCATGCGCACTCGTGGCCTCGTCAGTGCATGTGCACTCGTCAGTGCATTTGCACTCGTGGCGTCGTCAGTGCATGTGCACTCGTGGCCTCGTCGGTGCATGCGCACCCGTCGGTGCAGGCGCACTCGTCAGTATATGTGCACTCGTGGCCTCGTCGGTGCATGTGCACTCGAGGCCTCGTCAGTGCATGTGCACTCGCCAGTGCATGTGCACTCGTCAGTGCATGTGCACTCGTGGCCTCGTCGGTGCATGTGCACTCGTGGCCTCGTCGTTGCATGTGCACTCGTCAGTGCCCGTGCACTCGTCACTGCAGGTGCACTCGTGGCCTCGTTAGTGCTTGTGCACTCGTGGCCTCGTCGGTGCATGTGCACTCGTCAGTGCATATGCAATCGTGGCCTCGTCAGTGCATGTGCACTCGTGGCCTCGTCAATGCATGTGCACTCGTGGCCTCGTTAGTGCATGTGTTAATTGTGATGACTGTATTAGTGTGTGTTATCTGTGATTCAGATAGAAGGACTGCAGACCATCAATTCTTCAAGTAGTTCCTACTTTTGCTAACAAATGCTACCGTCCACGACACCTTGCTGTGACCTTTGCTACTACTAGATGCCAACGCAACCAGCGCCTGGTGACGAACGTTGGAACTTAAGAGCATTAATCAAACCTAACTTACAAATGTTACTTCACACAAGTTTAGTTTGTGGAAGGTTCTTTTACATGCCATAAATCTATGACATATGACCTCTGGCTTTACTTCCCCTCCGAAGGAAGGCATACTGAGGGATTTTTAACGCTCTTTAAAATCCTAAGACTTCGGCCGGATTTGAACCCGCGATCTTCGGCATAGAAGCTCAGCATTCTACCAATACCGCCACCGAAGCCGCCTATTAGCATATTTATTTAGAAGAGGTGAACGAGGACGGGAATAGAATCACGGTCGAGGAAGTAAGTAGCATGTTAACTAAACTACAATGCAGTGCCACAATGCAGCAGAGGTAGATAACATTTTGCCAGAAATAGTGTATAGTGGGGAGGCAGAAGTGTAATGGTTGCATAGGATAATCAGGTTGCTATGGGATTCATCAACGGTACTGCGTTCGAAATTAGGTCTAGTAAAGACAATATCACCGGACGAGGTACGAACCGAGAGCATCAGAGGAAAATAGTGTATAAAATTTTCGTGATATGAATCTTATTTACTCTCAGGAAGATAGATTATGCATCAACAAGCCATTGGTAAAATTTTAGCCAAAATAAATATTTGTATTTGGAGAAGGTATGGAAATTTGATTACTTGATACATTTTAACCAAGCATAAATGACTTGAGACAAGTCCAGCATAGTGCACAGTTTTATCAGTGTTAGCTGCGAGAAACCTGTTTTTGATACGAGGGGACATGGCAAGGATGAGCAGAGGTCGAACACGAGCCAGAGGAGAGAGAAGTGGGGACGACGCGTGATCAGCGCGCGCCATAAAGAGTCGACAGCCAATCAGATAAAAGATTGATTACAGAGGAACTGATAAATATTAAATACATTATTTTAATATAATAAAGGATTGTGAAATATCAAATTCACCAGAAAGGAAAAAGTAATTTAATTGGCAAGATGGAAATTAAATTGGATAATTGAGAGAGGAGATATAAGCGAAGGAGTGAATTTTCAGAGCGGAGTGAGGCTAGTTCAGTGAATTTATGAAGGAAATCGAACGGAGGAGGCTAGCGAACACCAAGTAACGAGGCTCTTTCTATCTGAACTTTCAAGGAGACAACACGTACAACGAATCACTCTCTAATCTACAAGTGATAAAGACTTGGAAAATATTAGACTTCAAGATGATGAAATATAGTAGAAATATGGAACAACAAGTTTGAATAAGCTGAAAATACAATTGAGAAGAAGTATTTAGCAGAAACAACGAGAGATATAAGACGTGAAACTATACTTTGTAGCAGTACATCAAAAACTTCGAACACAAGACTACGCAGAAGAGAAGCCAAAGGCATTGTCATACTTCAAGGAAGAAACACATCACACTATACAAGATGTATAAAGAATTAGGTCAAAGGGGAGAGAGTACGACTACTTATTATTTAGAAGGAAGGATAATGTTTTAATTCTTCCACTATGAAGGGAAAGTAAAGCTATACTAACAAGCGAGATTCAGATATGACCATGACAACATAACTAATGGGAGCGAGCTGCGTCAACATCTGCAGTTCGCTCGAATAAACGCAACAAGCTACTACAGTGGAGAGAAATTTACAAGCTGAGGTGATTTCTCGTGTTAGGAAAGCACATTGCAACAATACCGACATCCAAGAACATCTAGAGATGGGCAGAAAGAAGATGGACCCAAGAATGAAGCGTAAGGAGTATCTAGGTCATCGGGCCGAGAAGAGTGAAACGCTGCGGAGGAGCGAGGTCAACGGCACGGACGGGGGAGGCTGCCAGTCGAGTCCCAGCTGATTACCGGTTTTACTCACCCCATTGCTGTACAACAAGCCCAGCGGTCTACAGGGAAGCGGTGTGACTCATGCAGACCAGATGGCAGGCAAGGGTCACATTCCCGAAGGCGCGAGGGAGAAATTCCACAGATACCAACATCTTCAGATCATACCAGCGGCCCCAGTTTTGAAGGTAGACAAGTGCAATTTTACACACCTATGTAGTTAGAACTTGTACACGATATTCCAGTATAATGACCAACATCTTATCTTATATTCATAGCCCATGTTATTATTTTGTCTAGAATTTAGAAATTATGGTTGAAATCTTCATACGTCATTTGGACGTATTTTGAACGTTTATTGATGATATTCGACATCGTAATTAATTTTGCAGTTTTTTTTAGAATGCTTTGAATTTTTGCTTGAAGATAAATACTTTGCGATAACATAGTATATTTCGTAGATATTGTTGTAACATCAGAGGAACGGTAATAAGTATGTTAAATAAATATTGTAACAGATAACACCAATTAGAAGGGCGGTTTATCATATCTGTCATAAGTTCTGTGCCCTAACTGTCATCCATTTTGTCGGTTTTAACACCATTGCCATAGAAATCACGAAACAGATAGGAACTCTATAACTACACAGAGTATACATTGATCAATTACATCTTCTGCCCTATCTTTGTCAGCTATTTGTAAACAGGGCAAAATGCTTATTTGGCATTATTATGATCATGTTAGGAAATGCCATCATGGTCCTAAACTCAATGACAGGAAATACCTGTTATTCACCTTCCCGCTGTAGAGTGGGGGCAACGTTTGGTGTATAGTTACATACTCAAGCGGCTAACGAATACAGGGACCGAATATCTCCCGGTATAAGGAGATCCACTTCCAACCTATTCTAACAACCTCTTCGGAGGGTGGAAGAGTGCATGGAAGTTTGGGCACTCTCTTGTCATAGGGGTGAGAAATTGCCCCTGAAGGCGGATGACCTACTAGTTGGTCAACGGCATGAGAATGCAGAAAGCAATGAGAAACTACTGCATTCAAGATCCATATGGATTTCTCTAGTAACACATCATGGCTGTGTTCAAAACCAAATGTTCCGGAGTTTCAAGTCCCCCAATCGGATCTCCGGCTTCGTGAAAGTTGTCAGTGAAAGATGGCATAAAGATTAGCACGTGGAATGTGCAAACTAAGGCGCAAGCTGGGAAAACCCATAATGTGATTCAAGAAATGGACAGAATGAAGATAGAAATTATGGGCGAATGTGAAATGCGTTGGCCAGGATCAGGTTCTTGTGACATCAATGGACATGTAGTTTACTATTCAGGGACATCCAATGGATTATATCAACACGGAGTAGGAATTATAGTATCTAAATTGGTCGCAAAGTGTGTCACCAATTTTATACCTATCTCAGAGAGAGCATTGTTGCTTCAAATAAATACTGAGCCTACGCATCTTAACATCATCCAGGTGTACGCTCCTACGACAGACCATAGTGACGAAGAAGTTGCAGAGATTTACTCCCAAATCACAGGTGTTTTGCACCAGTTACCAAAGAAAGATCTAACAATAATTATGGGAGAATTCAATGCAAAAGTAGGACATGGATCTGAAGGCAGTATTGTAGGTCAATATGGGCTTGGTGAAAGGAATGAGAGAGGAGATCAACTTTGCGCATTTGCAGGAGAATGGGGATTTGTAGTAACCAACACATTCTTCACATTACCACGACGACGTTTGTATACTTGGAAGTCTTCTAGAGATTCAGGTGAAAGAATTATAAGGAACCAAATTGACTATATTTTGATAAACCAAAGATATAGGAACAGCTGTGTCTCAATGAAAACATATCGCGGTGCGGACATTCATTCCGATCATATCCCTCTAGTTGGAGTTTTTAAAATCAAAATGAAAAAGATTCAGAAGAGAAGAGCCATAAAGTATAATATGCGTAAATTAATTGAACCTTCAGTAAGACAAAATATAGAAGAGCAGCTCAATGATGAACTTGGATCCCTATCTGATGCCTTATGTACCGATGAGAAAATTAAAACATTAACTAATACCGTTGAATCTATGAAGAAAGACCACTTAGTAACATATATCACTAACAAGAAACCTTGGATGACTGAAGAGATTCTTAAAATGATGGATAAGAGAAGGAAAGCAAAGGGTAATCCTGATGAATATAAGAACATCAACAGGGAAATCAGGAAAGAAATAAGATTAGCTAAGGAAAGGGACATGCAAGAAAAATGTAATGAAATAGAGATGTTACAATTAAAACATGACAGCTTCAATGTTCATCGCAAAGTTAAAGAAGTGACAGGAATTATAGAACTAGATAAGGAAATAGATTGGTCAATATTGAAGGAAAACTAATTGTTGGAAAAGAAGAGTTTAAAGATACGTGGCAAAGATATATAGAACACTTGTTTTATGATACTCGACAGGAGCCACCTCGAATAAATGGTGAAACAAGACCCCAAATTCTGGTAGATGAAGTACAAACCGCGATAAAAGCCATGAAGGATGGTAAAGCCACTGGCCCTGACAATGTGAATGCTGAATTTTTAAAGCTTTTGAATGAAGATAATGTGAAATGGTTGACTAAAATATTCAACGTCATTTACAATTCTGGGAACATTCCTCAGGAATGGCTTAAATCGGAATTCATCACACTACCTAAAAAACCCGGAGCTAAGTTTTGTAGTGAGTACCGAACAATCAGTCTCATGAATCACATCTTGAAGGTATTTCTGAAGATCATTCATCGCAGAATATACAAAATATGTGAAGAACAAGTTTCTTCTACACAATTTGGTTTTAGAAATGCATTTGGCACACGTGAAGCCCAACTTAGCATTCAAGTATTGTTTCAAAGGTGCCGTGATGTGAACTGCGATATATGCCTGCTTTATTGACTATCAAAAGGCTTTCGATAGAGTAAGACATCATAAGATGATAGAAATTTTACAAAAGATTGGCTTAGATGATAAAGACTTACGAATAATTGTGAACTTGTACTGGAATCAATCTGCTTATGTGAGGTTGGGTAACGAGAACACGGAAGATATAGATATTCTAAGAGGTGTAAGACAAGGCTGAATATTGTCTCCATTGTTATTTAACATCTATTCGGAATATATCTTTAAAGAAGCTCTAGAGGATGTTGAGATGGGAGTGCTCTTAAACGGTAACTGGATAAATAACATTCGATATGCCGATGACACTGTGATTTTTGCGGATAGTCAAGAAAGCCTGCAACATATCATTGATAAAGTTATCCAAAAAAGCCATGCATATGGTTTAGATATAAACCCTCAGAAGACAAAATTGATGGTCATTAGTAAAAACAAAGTCTCTGCATGCAAACTAAATATAGACCAGAAACCCATTGCACAAGTGCATAAGTACATATACCTTGGCACTACCATAAATGACCAATGGGACCCTTCTGATGAGGTGAAGTTTCGAATTGGGAAAGCCCGGACAACTTTCAATAAGATGCGGAACTTGTTCAAACATCATGGGCTGACTATGACTACGAAAATCAGGCTTTTGCGTTGTTATGTGTTCTCTACTCTTTTTTACGGTGCTGAGACATGGACTCTGACAGAGTCTTTATGTAAACGGTTAGAGGCCTTTGAAATGTGGCTGTACAGAAGGATATTGTGGATACCATGGACAGACCATGTCACAAATATTGAGGTTCTCCAAAAAATGAAAAAAAACCTAAGGAAGTATTAACCACCGTGAAAATCAGGAAAATCCAATACCTAGGACACATCATGAGGAATACCACCAAGTACCATCTCCTACAGTCTATTCTTCAAGCAAAAATACCAGGGAAGAGATGTGTTGGACGAAGAAGAATATCCTGGTTAAAAAATCTCACAGCCTGAACCTCAAAAACATCTACTGAATTATTCCGAGCTGCAAGTGATAGGAACAGCACAGTCAAGATGCTAGCCAACATCCGGAACGAGGAGGAACCATAAGAAGAAGAAGAACAGTGGAGAGAAAATAGTCATGAGTTTTGACAAGCGTAAATATGTACATGTGATACAAGAGAAAGAGAAGACATGATGATCCGAAGTCTGTCTGTTAGGTAGTCAGCCCGAAGGCTGGTTGGATCCTCAAAGTACCGCCGTTACGTTATGTGAGTAGATACCCACAAAAACCCAAGGCAGCACTATTTTGAGGCGTTCTAGGCAAGAAGAGGAGTGAGGTAGTTTGCCATTGCTTTCCTCACTGAGTCAGAACAGTAGTCCTAACCCTATGAGTTGAACCTTTCACAGCATTCACAGGCACTGCCTGTGCCTCGAATGCCATTACTAAGCCCCACCCATACCTCAGTAGCTTCCATATAATCACAGCCATGAGTGAGACTGAGACATCGGTGAAAAGCCACCTTTTACTCTAGCCTGTGCCAACTGACAAATGCAAAAGTACTGTATTCATCAAGAGATGGCGAACAAGAGATGATCCGAAGTATATGAAGCTAATTCGTCTCAGGAACGAAATTATGATGTATAAAACCCTAATTATTGACAGGAGTATTCAATATTTGCATTGAAGGAACTCCATTGTCTGAGAAGAGGATATTGTAAAACCCAGAAGTTTATTTTGAACGTAAGAACAGTATGCGTATTTTAGAGGCATAGCTGAATGATGAAAATGAAATTATAAGGTATTGTAGACCAATATTTGTTATGAAAAGCTCTTGTAAAATGAAAGGAAGGATATTCAGTATCTATTGTAAGAAGAGACGGGAGGTAAAGATATTGTTATTTGAATGACAAACGCGAGCAGACTTAAGATTCAGAGCAAAGCTAGAAATTGTAACAGAAATGTATTTAAAGCAACGAGAAGAAATACGGCATGATTTATGGAAGCGAGAATGTGAAGAGATTTTGCGGTAATAATATTTTGTGAGAGATGTATAGATGGAATATAGCACGGAATTGTAAAATCGGTAGAAGATTATGTCGGAGGAGGAGTAGTGAATTCATGAAAGGTGTTACATTCGTAATATCTAGTAGGAATTCTGAATATCTTACTGTATTGAAAGTATTTGATATGGTTCATAGAAGTTTGTAGAAGTGCTAAGAGGAGAATATATGCGACAAGCAAGTATGTCGAAGGAAGAGTAATAAGGACGAGATAATATGTTTATGAAGTGTGTGAGATAAGGAATTTATGATGGAAATATGTGAAATACTATGTGTTAGTTAAGTAAATCCGTAATATGTAATTTTGGAGAATCATGAGTGTGAGCAGTGAGGGTTAATGCCATGCACACTTATAGTTTTATTTTGGAAGCATATCTGAAAGTCATGCGTCGTAAATTTGTAATATTATTAATTATTAAATACCGGATTTGTATATTTAAGTGAATAGTCATGAACTTACCTGTTTGTAACAATAATTCACATTGGTTATAACAATTTAATACAGGATTTGACAATTTTATTGTGTGATATACGAGAGAAGGAGGTAGGAATGAACTCTATACAATTGGAGACAAATATAAAGAAATCGTGCAGGACGCGATAGTGTATATATGTGTGTATAAACAGTATTATTATATGTATGTATGTATGTCAACCCCTTATTATTCCCGTTTTCTAACGGGGTCGGGGATGAGATGCGATGGAAGTCTTTGTGGCGATGATTTTTACGGCCGGATGCCCTTCCTGACGCCAACCTCATGAGAGGAGTTAATGAGAGATGAAATGAATGATGGTGAATGAAACTGGGCAAGGATGTGGAAGGAAGCGGCCGTGGCCTGTCAGAAGGTACCGTCCCAGCATTTGCCTGGTGTTGAAATTGGGAAACCACGGAAAACCATTTCAAGGACGGCCGACGGTGGGGCTCGAACCCACGCGTCTACCGAGTCAGCAGAGAGCTTGGCCCCATGACCTAATGCTGAGCTTTAGCCAGCGTAGCCACTACAAACAGTATTATTATTATTATTAATTATTTTATTCAGATTTGTAGATTTGACGCTATTTTGCGGAGGCTTTAACGACTGTATTAAACAGGGAACATGTTTGTAGGAGTTGAACGTTAAAGTGAAGTACAACAGAAGTAGAACTACAGCATTTGGCATTGTAATAATTTTGTTTGTTTTTGCAACTTTTTTCAAGGAAAGATATTATTGTCACATAATTTGTGTGTGATGCACAAGAGACTCATTTTAGTTGTATTAAGCCTAGAGAAGGGCAGCTATTTTATTTTGAGTGTTTTATTTTATCTTTCAACCGTGTTAGGGACATTTATGTAATGTCAATTTTTAGTTAATAAAAGGCAAGCGTTTTTATACTCTTGCTACGTTTTTTATAGAGCTGATTCTTATTTCAATTCTTAATTACGCGATAACGATACCGCTAGCTAGATGCAGACAGTCTATCGACACATTTACCTTAATTTCCCGAGAGTCGAGTTTCTCATCAGTGCTCTATTTTTTATTTTTCTTAAGCTGTTCTGTATGCAACTAGTTGGTAGTATAGTTAGGTGTGCGATATGTGTGTTCAGGATTCCCTAGTCATTAGTCCGGTAGGACATGTTCAATTCAATCCCTACGATCCTTTTTCCATCTAGAGGAATTCGGGCGCAGTACCCTCTGACGGAACAAACCCTGTAAAATTGTGTATTCTATCAGACAGGTAGTACGGTGTAAAAAAAGAGATTGTGTTGATTTACTTGACTTAACTTAATTCCTGTTGTTCCTCTCAGAGCATAGGGCTTCCGTGAAACGCTTCCATCGGGTCCTGTTGTTGGCTACCCTCTTCACCTCACTCCATGTCTTCCCCATTTCCAGGCTTTCTTCCTCGATCGTCCTCTTTCAGGTCTTCTTTGGACGACCTCGTTTTCGGGACCCTTGTGGGTTTCAATCGAGTGCTCTATTCTCAATGGCTCCAGAAGGCTTCCTGAAGGTGAGACCAATCCATCGCCACTTTCTCTCCTTTATTTCTATTTCCATTTTCTGCTGGTTGGTTTCCTCCCATAGATCTTCATTTGAGAAGACATCCGGCCATCTTCGATTGATGATGCGTCTCAAGCAACGATTCAGGAAGACTCGCAGTTAGTCAGTAATTTTCTTGGTGACCTTCCAGGTTTCACAACCATAAAGTAAGACGGATTTAACATTTGTGTTCAAATGTCGCAGCTTTGTCTTCCGAGAGATATTTCTGTTTCTCCAGACGGGATACAGTTGAAATAAGGCCTTGAGTTATGTGTGGAAGAGCAAATGCAGTGAGTACTGCTGTATTCTGCAAGAAAGACGTTATTGTTGTGACGAAACTCTCTCTAGATTATTGTGTATTTAGGTCAACCTTGATGTATGGGAGTGAGAGCTGGGTGGATTCAAAATACTGTATCTCATACAGAAGCTGGAGATAACTGATAAGAGGGTAGCACGAGCGATTGCGGGGACAAAGAGATTGGAGTAATGGCGGAAGGGTACTCGTAATGAAGTGGTACATGTTAAGATAGAAATGAGCGCGTTAGATAAGCTGTTATTATGAAGTGACTCATAAATAAATAAATAAATTAATTAATTAATAAATATAGGAATTGCAGCCAATGGCCATAGCTGGGAAGCTTCGATTGAAGGCCTGAGTGCTCCCAACAAGTTCAATTTCAAGTAGTTCCAACTTGGCTACCAGGCGCTACTGTCACTACCACCTAGCGGCGAACGTTGGAACTTGATGCAGCGTTTCTAACTAACCAAATATAACCCACAAATTTTGCTACACACTACGAATTGTAGTGCTATGTTCTTTTACGTGCCATAAATATATGACATGGGACCAAAGGCTTTACGTCCCCTCCGAAGGAAGGTACCATATTGAAAGATTTTAACGCTCTTAAATATCCTACTACTTCGGCCAGGTTTGACCCAACGATCTTGAGCATAAATAAATAAATAAATAAATAAATAAATAAATAAATAAATAAATAAATAAATAAATAAATGAATAAATAAATAAATAAATAAATACATGTTCCCAGTAGTAAAACATATTACATTAACTCCGGAATGAATAAACATGTGTTTTTTCCTCGCTATGCTCAGAAAATTGTCAAAACAGAACAAAGAATAAAATACACAAATATTAAACGTGGAATGGATTCACAGAAGACTAGTCAGTATTATATAATTCTATTAAAATTCATCGGTAAAGGTTGAACTGGTTTGCTTCGCTGTTTGAATAACAAGCAGTTTATTGAAAGTAATCTCCTAACTGAAAGGAGGCAGGGTTCATGCTATGGAACTCAGTTCTACAGTAGAGGCTTTTATGTGAATTCGTGAATATATTGTGGGATGTTTTATCAAATTTGTGAGGATGGTTGTGGACCGAACGTATTATCTAATTAATACATTTCCAAATGAGTACGTTCTATTTTGTGAGGGGAGTATGGTGGAATTTATGATTATTGAAGGGAAATATAAACATGCCTGTAAAGCATAATTATTTACTGTATGTACTGTAGATGGGGTATGCCCTCTTCCAACAGGTCTTCAGGGCTACCGCAAATCTGAGGGGTGTGCGGTAAATAAATAAATAAATAAATAAATAAATAAATAAATAAATAAATAAATAAATAAATAAATAAATAAATAAATAAATGAATAAATAAATAAATAAATAAATGGATTAATGAATGAAATTACTGTACATGGTTTTCTGTAGCATGCATGTTCAACTCCACGATAAGGCTAAGACGCTACCTTTGAATAAGCTACGACTGCTACCTTCCAATTCCTTGCCCTGTTCCATGCACCAACATTCATTTTATCTCTCAATAACTCCTTTCTTAGGGTTGGCGTTCCGTAGATCATCCGCCCGTAAAAACCATCTGAAAAATATATACATGAATGTAGAAATGAAGAAATAAATAAGTAAATACAGAAAGAAATACATAAAAGAAGAAATTAAGAAATGATTAGTAAATTAAGAAATGAAGGAATAAATTAAGAAAAGGAAAATAATTAAAGGAAGGAAGAAAGTGAAGGAAGGAAGTGATGGGAGGGAAGGAGGGAAGTGAAGGAAGGAAGAAGTGAAGAAAGAAAGAAAGAAAGAAAGAAAGAAAGAAAGAAAGAAAGAAAGAAAGGAAGGAAGGAAGGAAAAATGAAGGAAGGAACTAAGAAGTGAAGGAAGGAAGGAAAGAAGGAAGGAAGGCACGAAGGAAGGAAGGAACGAACGAAGGAAGGAAGGAAAGAAGGAGGGAAGAAACGAAGAAGTGAAGGAAGGAAGAAGTGAGGAAAGAAAGGAAGGAAGGAAAAAGGAAGGAAGGAACTAAGAAGTGAAGGAACTAAGAAGTAAAGGAAGGAAGGAAGGAACGAACGAAGGAAGGAAGAAGTGAAGAAAGAAAGGAAGGAAGGAAAAAGGAAGGAAGAAACGAAGAAGTGGATGGAAGGAAGGAAGAAAGGAAGAACTGATGGAAGGAAGGAAGAAACGAAGCAGTGAAGGAAGGAACGAAGGAAGGAAGGAAGCAAGGAAGGAAGGAAGAAACGAAGAAGTGAAGGAAGAAAGAAAGAAGTGAAGGAAGGAAGGAAGGCAGGAAGGGAGGGAGGAAGGAAGGAAGGAAGAAGTGACGGAAGAAAGAAAGAAGGGAAGGAAGGAAGGAAGGAAGGGAGGGAGGAAGGAAGGGAGGGAGGAAGGAAGGAAGGAAGGAAGAAGTGACGGAAGAAAGGAAGAAGGGAAGGAAGGAAGAAATAGTCGAAGAAGTGAAGGAAGGAAGGAAGAAAGGAAGAAGTGAAGGAAGGATGGAAGAAACGAAGAAGTGAAGGATGGATGGAAGGAAGGAATGTAGAAACGAAGAAGTGAGGGAAGAAACTAGATGATATAAATAAAAGAAAAATGAAGAATAGAAGAAATAAATAGTAAATACGTGAAGAAATGAATAAAGAAATGATTAAAGCAATGAAGAAATAAATGAACGGATAAAGAAGAAAATAAAGAAATAAATGAGTATTGAAATGGAGAGTGGCTATGTTATTGCATGCTGACGTGTATAGAAGTTAGGGGAGTTGCAAGCTGATCGATAATGGTGACTGCATTGTTCGAGAAGTCAGATAGCAGCCTTTGTGCCCTCAACTTACCGGATATTGAGTTGAAACTGTTATGCTAGGTCCCGGGAGGGAACGACGTCAATTCTAACAGTCTCTTGTTGTACTATTCTACCCATGCTGCGTCCCTGACCAGGAGTCTTCAAACCATGACCTGTGGCAACACTGCTAGCAAGCCTTCTACTGTGTGTCAACTCGGAAACCAGAACATGTGATGTTATAACATTGTTTTTGTTTCCTGACAACAGTTAATCTGACAAACGTAAACAAGATAGCTCATAACAGACATATAGCCAGCTGGTAGCCAGAGAAGGTCATGCAGGTATGTGTTGAGAAGGCCGGTCTCCCAGAATGTAAATAAACCTGTTTAACTGGTTTCTGTCCGTTAAACGTTGTTGTCAGACTGCTTACAAAGAACAGCAAAATGAATTTTTGGGAGAACCAATCACCGAACGTGGGTCCACCCTGGGCATCATTTCTTTATTGTGTTATGGTGCACAACGTAGAACAAACACACAATATTAGAGTGTTCGATTAGTCTTCCAAGCATGTTTAAATAATGTAACAAAACTTCTGTCCTACTAAACCACGAACTAACTTTTTCCACGTTTTTTTCGTTTAGCGCTTTCTGATCTGGAGAATCATATGTTCAAACCATCTTAAAACCATGTACTGAGTCTTAGGGACTCCCCAATGGTAGATCCTTGGTAACATTATTATTATCAAATTCCAAAATTTTCAAAATTTCAAAATTCAAATAAAGGAATTAAAATTAAAATTAGCATTAACATTAACTAATTAACAAATTAACAAAAATTTGAAAATACAAAAACTAACAAATTAACAAAAAAAACATAAAACTACAACTTTTCTTATTAGGAACTGCGTAGGGAAATTTTCGTAATTGGGGATTCTGAGGAATATCTGAGCAGGGCTCGGTTTCCCTTTTTTCATTGACTTTGGAATGTACCCTCTGAATCAGATGATTTCAGTCCATGATCCATAAATCCTTGAATAGTTCAAGAGCAGACTTTGAATCCTTCTACTCTAACTTCACACGAACACTAGATAAACGAAGTTTAAGATAAACAATACGTGTGACATTCTGCATAAACAGAGCTCCACATTTAGTGGAAAATTTGAAAAATAATTTCACTGACATTTTACAAAAAGAAAATATAATTATTAAGACTGTTGGTTTTATGTTTGAAATAATTTCAGCGCCTTGCAAACATATTTTCTGCATAAAGTTTAAATAAAATGTTGGAATCGACTCTAATAATTTGCACATTTCTGTACATACATATGCATGTATTACAGGACGAAAATTATTTTTAAATCTATGAAGCGTAATGTTTTATACAGGGTCATTATGTGTGTGCGCGCCGGTAAACACGGCAAGCTAAGCCGGCTGTGACTAGCGCAGATCACGGCCGTGCGCACCCTGTTCAGCCGGCGGCGGGCGCGCACTTTCACACTTTTACCAAACATGTTCAATAATGTGTACGTACAGTGCTCATAGGCGATGCTGAAAATGTCCTCCCTCTCTTGTAACACACACCTGACATCTTCTGATGAAAGAATGTCTGTCAACTCTTTTATTATTTACGGAGCCTGTTTCCTTGAATCGTTTAGTGAGCCTCCTAATTGTACTGGCATTAGGCACAGGTCTTCCTGGAAACTTGATTCAAAATTTTCGTCTCGTTTCAGAAGAAGATTTTCTGCTTTTCATATACGAATTATGGATATACACACGTTTGCGCAATGTGAATTGGTGTCTAGGCATGCCCAACACTCACGGTAATCACAATACTCACTAAACGTGCAACACTAACGTCTACGCTTTGCAAATACACGTCCATATGAATGACACAACACGTGCGAACTAACGATATGAGTCAGCGGAGCGCGGCAACTGCCGGCTGAACCGGGTGCGCGTGGTCGCAATCTCCGCTAGTCACAGCCGGCTTAGCTTGCCGTGTTTACTGGCGCGCACACACATAATAACCCTGTACATCATGTCAGGTTTATTCGAATACTCCAAGTAGGATGGAGAAAGCTTAATATCATTTAATGAAGTATTTCCATGGAGCTAATCCAACTCAAAGAGGCTTAAAGTGGTCACATTTATAGTCAAATAAAAACTTTTATCCGTTGGGGAACTAATTAAATTTCAAAAAAAGGTTAACAATTTTCTGGAAGAAAAGAGATAATAAGCTATTTGGTAATTAGCCTATATAATTTTAAAAAAAGGTGTATTATATTCTCATGAGGAACTTTTCCATGAAGCTGGCTCCCTACTCCTTTGACAGTAGTGAACAGTGGTAATTGTACCTTGAAAAAACCTCTCTCATAGAAAGAGGACTCCTCCCCCCTCCCCCTTCGCTTTTTTTTTAAATCCGTCATCGCATGCGAAACAAGTTTTTACGTAGAAGAGCTGAAAGTGAAAAGAGTTGACTCTGTCTCTACACTAAGCTGTCCAAAAGGACGGGCGGGAGTGATATCTACACAAATATAAAACTTTATCTCTTGAGAGCTATGTTAAAAGGAATGGCCAGTGACTAAATGTTCGTAATAGGGAGCCGACTGCTATGGTGTCGTAATTAGTTAAAATTTAATATAAATTAAAACATATAAATGGCTTTAAGTTGTACAGTGGTGGAATAAATTATCGCATCATTTTCTATGCATGTTTGTTTTATATTAATCTTCAAATACGAGAAGTATTTTTTTCCAATCTCCGGTGGGCTATCAAAGCGACAGATTGACATCACATAATGAAATGGCTTCCCAACAAACAAATAGTACATTATGCAACGAGCCTATAATGGCTATAATTAAGACACGAGTATTTTTTATAAAACGAGCGTATGCGAGTTTTATAATTTCCATACGAGTGTCTTAATTACCATTATAGGCGAGTTGCATACGACTGTTTATGTTCGACGATAATTATAATTTTATTATATGTTTTAACATAAATATTCCTAAATATCTGTTGAGAGTCAGCCACAAGAATTTTGTTATCGGAGAGCGAGCGCGAGACATCTCTCTGTCTTTCAAGATCTTTGAACGACCGACGCATGCGCTGTGTGCTTGCAATGCCATACGCAAGCCATATGTTTACATCTGCCGTCCCTCAGTAATATTGTCACCGGAGTCGTTTGAATGCGCTGTGTAGAAATTAGTGTTGGCGATTTTAAGGTACAGTGCTATTTCTTGTTTCATATTCGCCAGTTTATTTACGCGAACATATGGACGGTGCGTATTCCATGTCGGTAATTTATTATAGTTCGATGTTGTGTTTATGTCCGACATATTGGATTTTGAGCGCATGCGCGAAGGTATCGTTACTTAATTGGTCAATGAATGAGCTCTGATTGGCTGGAGAAACTGTATCATAATGAAAATAAGTGTTATAATGACCATCATTATGACACCTTTTTATGACACGTAATAGTGAGGGTCGAACATAAAGATACATACAACATGAAATCCCTTTCATGGGAGTCCAAAATTGAACAGTATAAGACAGTGATTAAATCAGAAGCACTGTAGTCTACGCAGAAGAAACCCTAGACATGAATTTCAAAGGCCAGATGGAGGAAATCGAATTAAAGGAAAGGAACATTTTAAGAAAAATCATAGGACAAAAATTTCAGGTTGGTTGGTTGGTTGGTTGATTCCTCAGTTTAGGGGCTGCGACAATGCGGTCAAGTAGCCCCGTGTACTTTGGATGTGTGTAGAATCTGTCTGATAACCGGTGTTAATTGTGATGACTGTATTAGTGTGTGTTATCTGTTTTCAATTCAAGTAAGGACTGCAGTAATTGAATTTTTTCAAGTAGTCCCTACTTTTGCCGCCAAATGCAACCGTCAACGACTACTAGTTCAGAACTGGTTACAAGATGCCATCGCAGTCGGGTCCTGGTGACGAACGTTGGAACCTAAGAGCGTTTGTCAAATGTTTAACCTAACCTGCAATTTAGCTTTACACAGGTGTAATTAGTGGAAGGTTCTTTAACATGCCATAAATCAATGACATGGGACCGCCGGCTTTACTTCCCTTTCGAAGGAAGGCATAGTGAGCGATTTTAACGCTCTTAAAAACCTGACGTCTTCGGCCGGGTTTGAACCCGCGATCTTGGGCATAGAAGCTCAGCATGCTACCAACTACGCCACCGAAGACGCCCAAAATTTCAGGATAATAAGATAATACACTTCTAGAATGAGACTCTCTACAAGAAAATTATAAAACTCTCAGGTACTATGCAAAAAGGAGGATAAATATTTACGGTCATTTTCTCAGAATAAACTCGAATAGATTAACCAAATAAATCTTTCATTATTCGGTAACCGCAAAAAGAAACCCACATGGTTTAAAGAAACTGAAAAAGACCCTGTAGAATTAAAAATTACAGAAAATTCCCTACTCAATCGAAAAGCTAAAATTGCCTAATTACTATAGACGAAAATATAAGGTTCCAAGACAAATCTTCACTAAAATCTAAACCCATCGTCTCGGAAGAAGAGAGGAAAAGAAGTTCAGAAAGAATGAAGAGATACTGGGCACTAAGGAAAGAACAAGACACAGAGAAATGATTGATTCAACGTACCCCAAAGAGGGTGATACGGAGGAAGAAAAGAAAATGATTTTATTACTAAACGTTAAGTTGTTTTGCACTTATCTATACTAATATAATAAAGCTGAAGAGTTTGTTTGTGTGTCTGTGTGTTTAAACGCGCTAATCTCTGGAACTACCAGTCGGATTCGAAAAATTCATTTTGTATATGATAGCCTGATTCAAGAGCAATAGTTTAGGCTATGTAGCATTAGGTTACACCTCTCAGGTAACGTTAAAGTTAGATTTTTATTCAGTAAGTTGGTAGAACAAGCGCTCCCGATCAGCTTCAATAATACTTAAGTCTGTTGTTGGCTGGCAATGCGGGCTGCATCACGTCACCGCTACCAGTGTTCTGGTGCAGAATTGCAAGCTGCTTATAAATTGCAGTCACGGGGAGTAATTAGTGCAAAAAAAATTCCTAGGCCCCTTAAAACAGTTATCATCATGACAATAGTTCCTCAGTATAAGGACGATGGTGTGGTGCAGTATACTGAGGTTATCAGCTGTAATAAACGTTGGTGTTTTCCGATCCTTATCCTTGAGCGCTCCAGTTCTGTAGGAGTATTCATTACCATCCATAAAACAATTAAACTCACCGGTTGAAGCCGGTCACTACTGCTAGTAATTAACATAATCGCCAAAACGATCCAGTCGTTTGTCGTATCGTGGTACCAGATTTCCAGTCTGCAAAGAATTCGGCTGCCAGTGAGGTTGGTACGTCTGGACAGACTTTTGAAGTTCTTCTTAGGTGGCCAGGCGTTGCCACACAACCTTACCTTCAATTCTCGAAAGAGGTGACCACTACTCGGTGCGGGGTTTGGACTAGTAAGTTGGTGGATGGTCGAAAACTTCTCATTTGAATTCTATGAGAAGTTCTTTCGTGCCGTTGGCAGAGTGCGGTCGTTCATTATTGGTTGGTTCCTTAGTTCAGGGGCTGCAACTACGTGGTCATGTAGCCCCGTGTACTTTGTGTGTGTGCAGAATCTTTTTGATAACCGTTGTTAATTTTGATGGCTATATTAGTGTCTGTTATCTGTGATTCAGGTAAAAGGACTGCAGACGATTAATTTTTTCAAGTAGTTCCAACTTTTGCTACCAAATGCTACCGTTCACGACACCTAGCTGCGGACGTGGCTACTAAATGACATAGCAGTCAGCCCCTGGTGGCAAACGTTGAAACTAATATAGCGTTATCAAACTAACCTACACAGTTTAGCTTCCACAAGTGTAGTTAGTTGAAGGTTATTTTCCATGCCATAAATCTATGACATGATCCCGCTGGCTTTACTTCCCCTCCGAAGGAAGGCATACTGAGTGATTTTTAACACTCTTAAAAAATCCGACGACTTCGGCTGGGTTTGAACCCGTGATCTTGGGCATAGAAGCTCAGTATGCTAACAACTACGCCACCGAAGCCGCTGTCGTGCATTGTCATGGATCAAAACCTCGCCGGACGAGATCATGCCTCTTAGTTTGCTTTGAATTGCTCTGCTTGCAGCAAAACTTCGCAACTCACACTTGGCAGCACAGAGAAATGGATTCAAATCTCCTCTCTATACCCTATTTGGGTATAGCCAATCGAAATTGATTAACTACATGCCCTATCTCGTGTAGGAGCATATATGTGCTCTAAGAACATGTAACTATTAGGAAAGCCGGACTTGAAGGATTAGATTGTTGTCATAGTGAGCGCCGGTGGACACATCATTAAGCCAAATGGTTGAAGTCAGGTCCCTTGTGTTGTGCATCCAGCCATTACCCATACCTATAATGCTATTAGCCAAGCTAAGCCATATTCACACAGGCAAAGATAGTTTCTGTGACCTCACTAGAGAAGCAATCACTCACCCAACATACGGGAGCCCCCAGCAAGGACGCGCAGGCAAATGAATGGATTTGTGAACAAACGATACGGATGTCAATCAACAACGAAATCAGATCTACAAAGGGGCAGTGACCTCAATGTTCCAGGGGCCCCGGAATGCTGCAAACCTTCAACATTTTTAAAATTTAATATTTTAAGTCATATTAAGGGACGGTCGCCTCCGTAGCGTAGCGGTCAGCATGGTTAGCTGCCGCCCCGTAGGTCATGGGTTCTATTCCCGGCTCTGCCACAAAATTTGAAAAGTGGTATGAGGAATGGAACGGGGTCTAATCAGCCTCGGGTGGTCCGAATGAGTAGAGGGGTTTCGATTCCCACCTCAGCCATCCTCGAAGTGGTTTTCCGTGGTTTCCCACCTCGTCTTCGGGCAAATGCCGGGATGGTGCCTACAGTAAGGCCACGGCCGCCTCCTGCCCAATTCCTTCACTAACCAGCCCACTTTTCCCATCCCTTCATCAGGTCCCCTGTTCGCTTTGCAGGTGAGGCCGCCTGGGCGTAGTGCTGCAGGTCACACACCCCAGTTGTATCCCCAACTCAGAGTCTCAAGCTCCAGGACACTGCCCTCAGTGTCGGTAGAGGTGGGATCCCTCGCTTAGTCCGTGGGAAAAGCCAACCCTGGAGGGTAAAACGATAGCGAAAAAGAAAACACCAAAAAACTAAGGATTATGTTATTTCAATCGGTTTGTGCGTCCAGTACAGTCGCATGAAATTTTGGTGTTGTTGCTTTTTTTATTCCGTCCACTTCATGCCTGATTTAAGCTTAGTAGTTTCCAGGAAACCCCGGTGAGCTGTTAGTTTCATCTTAAGTAACACACGCTCATGCACATCGTCATATGAAATCCCAATATCTTGTAAATCTCTGCCTACCACAGTGAACCAAACCCCCCTTAGTTTTCTTCTTCAGGATGCAGGTAAAGATCCATATTGTCTATCTCACAAAGCTCATTCATATAGGTTGGTTGGTTCCTCAGTTTAAGGGCTGCGATAACACGGTCATGTAGCCCCGTGTACTTTGGGTGTGTGTAGAATCTGTCTGATAACCGGTATTGTGATGACTGTATTAGTGTGTGCTATTTGATTTCAATTCAAGTAAGGAATGCAGACATTCAAATTTTTCAAGTAGTTACTACTTTTGCCGCCAAACGCCACCGTCAACGACTACTATAAGGTGCGTTCAAAAAGTAACGAACCGGAGGCTGTAATGCGCAAAGCGGTGACTACATCGGCTAATCGTAGTGTGTGTAACGAGGTGTGGTTCCGACCAGAGAGTGGAAGGTCACGGCCCGTCGCTAGAGGGCACGCGTGCACGTCACGTGACGATATAAAGCGAGCAGCAGCATGCATCAATCGTCCAACGCTGCCAGTCGCATTGCAAACAGTGACATGGAGGCGTCAAACGGTGAGCAAAGAGGTGTTGTTCGGTTTCTGACAGCGAAAGGAGTAGGATGAACGGACATTGATTGCCGAATGTCACAAGTGTACGGCGAACACTGCATGTCCCTTGCAAGGGTCAAGGCGTGGCACAAGCGCTTCAGGGAAGGACGGGTGTCGTTAGCCGATGATGCCCGGTCTGGGGCACTCTCCTGCATTGTCGATGATAACGTCCAGCTGGTTGATGCACTCATTGCCCAGGACCGCCGAGTGACAGTGAACGCCATAGCCGCCGTGGTCGGATTGAGCGTCGTAAGTGTGCACACCATCATGAAGGAACGACTGTACTTGCGGAAAGTGTGTGCCCAATGGGTGCCCTACAGTCTTCAACAACACCAGGAAGCATGTCGAATGGCCTACTGTCTTGGTCTTGGTTGGACGATTGATGCATGCTGCTGCTCCCTTTGTATCGTCACGTGACGTGCACACGTGGCCTCTAGCGACAGGCAGTGACCTTCCACGCTCTGGTCGGAACCACACCTCGTTACACACGCCACGATTAGCCAATGTCGTCACTGGTTTGCTCATTCCAGCCTCCGGGTCGTTACTTTTTGAACGCACCTCATAGTTCAGAACTTGATTACCAGATGCCACCGCAGTCGGCTCCTAGCTACGAACGACGGAACCTAAGGGCGTTTGTTGAATGTTTAACCTATATTATAATTTAGCTTCACACAGGTGTAATTAGTGGAAGGTTCTTTAACATGACATAAATCTATGACATATGACCGCCGGCTTTACTTCCCCTCCGAAGGAAGGCATACTGAGGGTTTTTTATCGCTCTTAAAAATCCGACGACTTCGGCTGGATTTGAACCCGCGATCTTGGGCATAGAAGCTCAGCATGCTACCAACTACGCCACCGAAGCCGCACTCATTCATGTCATGTGGCCATAAAGTGAAATTCTTCTTTTCCTCATCGCATCATTTATTTTTTTACCCACGTGCGTAGAGCTCGTGGTTGTGCCATCTCCTGTATTCACCATGTTCTTTTACTGGGACCAAGTTTATAATCCCTCCCTATATTATTCTGCTAAGGTCCCATTAACACCAACCTACACATATGGGGCACCTACAGGTTCAGCGTAACCCAATGCGTAAACGAAACGCACTCACTTACTTATTAAATGGCTCACAATTAAATAAATACCTTAAAACATGTATATTTACAATGAAATAATGAAAGAATGCAAGACGGTAACCATGGTAACAGAATCTCACAGGTCCATCTATTTCTGTAAGACGCAATGCAATTCCAATTATTACATTACTGTGAAAGTTTCCAGACGGTTATAAGGTTATCACTGAACCAAATTAAGCTGTAAAATTCATCAATACATACAGTATAATGCGCTTAAGGGGGTCAAGGGGCACTAGAATTTTTTCACGCAATTTTCACGTGTGAGTGTGGTACGAAAGGTATTTTTCACCCGACTATAAAGGGTCTCCGAAAACCACATTTAAAGGCCCTTAAATTAACACTGTCTGTGATATTCCCAGAAAACTAACTTCGCTCTGATATAACTATGAAGGAATGACAAACCCCTAACCACTGCACCAGTAGCTGAATTGATAAAGTCTGATTATTCATACCAAGGATAAGTCAGTCATAGCATTCATGATTGAGATTTTGCCAAGTGTACTCTTTACAACTATAATATTCGCGAGCGAAGCCGCGACGGGTAATGCTAGTAATTGTAATTTCAATTACGGCTACTGATATAGATCTGAAATAAGAGGAAATGTGGACAGTATAATTGATGGTCTGGGCACCTGCCACGCGTATTCCACCACCGCTTTCCTCCTCCGCAGACTCACTTCAAGTTTCTGTGTCTCCTATCTCCCTGCTACCTGGCTGTGAAATTGGAAAGAGACTCAAATAAACTTGGATTAACTTGGAGACTCCGTTTCCACTTCTTGGCTCTTCAGAACCGAGCTTACTTGAAAATTCCTGTTTCATTAACTTGCACATTCTGATATATTGTACTGTAGCACAGGCATGTTGCAGGTGAATTCGGGGAATGTATTATATAACGCTTGAATAAACGTGCACGTGGTTACGAGGATTCCTCTAAGATAATTTCAACAATTTCACTTCACTGCACAGCAATACGTTTGGTTGGCTGGTTACTCAGTTTAGGGGTTGCAACAACGCGTTCATGTAGCCCCATGTACTTTGGGTGTGTGTAGAATCTGTCTGATAACCGGTGTTAATTGTGATGGCTGTATTAGTGTGTGTTATCTGTAATTCAGATAAGGATTGCAGACGATCAATTTCAAGTAGTTCCTACTTTTGCTACCAAATGCTACCGTCAACGATACCTAGCTGTAATCTTGGCTACTAGATGACACCGCAACCGGAAACTGGTGACTGACGTTGGAAATTAAAGAGCGTTAATCAAATCTAACCTACAAATTTTGCATCACACAATTGTAGTTAGTGGAAGTTTTTTTTCATGCCATAAATATATGTCATGGGCCCGCCGGCTTTACTTCCCCTCCGAAGGAAGCCATACTGAGGGATTTTTAACGCTCTTAAAAATCCGACGACTTCGGCTGGGTTTGAACCAGCGATCTTGGGCATAAAAGCTCAGCATGCTACCAACTACGCTTCTTCTTCTTCTTAAAGTACCGTGTTCGGTCCCCCGAACGTTGGTGATCATCATGGAAAAGGCGCCTATGTCTACCGCAAGCCGGAACAATTCTTCAACAGATCGAATCCGTGACCCCTCCTTCATATTCTGAAGCCAGGACATATGTCTTCGGCCACGCCCCCGTCTGCCATCTATTTTGCCTTGTAGTATTAGTCGAAGCAACTGATGTTTTTGGCCTCTAAGTACATGACCAAAAACAGGCAGTTTTTCGATACTTAATGGTAGACAAAAGCTGAAGATCACATTTTGCTCTTATGAGGACATCTCTGTTAGTAACTCTATCAGTCCTAGGTACTGTATATTAAGCATTGGTCTATGAATTCACATTTCGAAGGCCTCTAATCGTTTCATGGTGTTGACCTTCAAAGTCCAAACCTCCATACTATACCCCTTTCATCGCATAATATAAACCACATCGAAGAACCCTCAGACATGTGTCTGCTTACTTCTAATGATTAGTTTATATGTCGAGTTTCACATCCCCAAATGAAACCACTCATGAGATATTGTTATTTAATGAAAGACAGGTTTAACCTTCTTAAGGGGCAGATGACCTCGCAGTTCCACCCCTTGAAACACCAATAACTAACTAACAAACTAACTAACTTTCTTAACTCCCCTTTAGAACCTGAATATCCAAAAATCCTTCCTTAGTGGACGCTTTTGATATACAAAGAACATATCCCAACAAGATGTTCAGTAAAAAACATATAGCCTACTTTCTCCTAAATGTATGAGTATAGTTATAACTCATTGTTTTTATCAAAGAGTATAATAGAATCATTTCTTGGTTGAAGACCTTAGAAACTATTTATCTCTACCAAACACCACAACCTCGAAACAACTGCTACCATCATTGAAGAAAGAAAGACAAGAAGTATCTCAAGAATGTTATGGATCTGGAGACATAATTGACCGGACTGGCCGCGTGGCTCGCTTACGTTCTCGCTTGCTGGGCCCTAGTTTGCAGGTTCGTATCCTGGCGCAGTCAGCTGGCATTTGAGGGTGCACAAATGCGAGGGAGCCGTGTTAGTAGATTTACTGGCACGTTAAATATCCCCTTCGGGGCAAAATTCCGGCACCCCGGCGTCTCTAAAAGCAACAGTAGTTAAAAGGACGTAAAACCAATAACATTATTATTATTATTATTATTAATACATAATCGACCTGACGTGGGCAACATCCAACTTTGAGTTGAGGCATGTCTTTACACGTCTCGCTGTGCATGGCTTTCACAACCCTAATTGAATTAACAAATCTTTCCATGACCCTACAGAGACGTGTGTATACCAACTATGTGGATATTTTCGATTGCTATTTGGCTGCAATAAAAATATTAATTAATATCCTGAACTAGCACCAACGGCTAGATTTCAGGTACTATGTGAAATCGTTTTGTTCTTTACTTCAAATAACATTTTCAAATAACGCACAATAGGCTGTTACAAACCCATTAAAATAAAAAAGTAAAACCGTATCGTAGTATCATCTTGTCATTCTTCAAATTCGATGCGCGTAGAATGCCAATGGTATACTAATCAATGGAGTCCCACGTAGACCAGTCGTGCCATCTAGTGGAGAAGTATCGAACAAGATAATCCTAACAGGGCGAGTGCGTTCTATTTTTAGCCTATTTTCAAATTTGAAAAAATAGGCTTATGAGATCACCTTTTGTCCGTGTGTGTGTGCGTGCATGTGTGTGTGTGTGTGATTCGTGTGTGGGTCCCCCCCTAATAAAATCTAAACGGCAGGAGCGATTTCAATGAAACTCGGAAAGTTCATAGCACTATTCCCGGCGACCTCGACCGTGCCCTTCAAATTTTGTTACGGCTCACCAATTCAACATGGCGGCTGTGCGAAATATTTCACCAGCATTCAATATCTCCGAAACTATTACCGATATTACCCTGACATTTTCTATGGTGATAGAGGGAACTACTATAAGTTCACTTATGTGACATTTGAAAACCTGGTAACTACAAAACGAACATGGCGGCCAAGCGAATTTGCGACTTTTAAATAGACGTTTCTCGCGATTTGACCCACCAAACGCAATGAAACTTGGTACAGTATATGTTTATATACATTGTAATGCACCGACATCTAACTTCGTTCAATTGTTTACATAATCACAAGATGGCGGATGTGCGAAATATTTCACCGGCATTCTAGATCTCTGAAACTATTAGCGGTATCTCCCTAAAATTTTGTACTGAGATAAAGGGCACTACTGGAAGTCCATCTGTAAGATTTTCAAAAACCGGTTAACTACAAAACGAACATGGCGGCCAAGCGAATTTGAATATTTTAAATAGACCTTTCTCGCGATTTAATGTTCCAAGCGCACTGAAACCTGGTACAGGAAATATTTATTCACATTGTAATCCACTGGTATCTAATTAAGTTCAATTGTTTACATAACCTCAAGATGGCGGCAGTGCGAATTTTAAAATTAAGTTTTTATTTCTTGTGATGTAGTCATGCGAACGAAGTGAAAGTTTGAATAATGAACCTACGCAATAATTTTCCTTTAATGGTACATGACTCTATGGCCTATACATTTAACAATCCAACATGGCGACCATCCGAAATATTTAGACGATACTGAATATCTACGAATCTATTTTAGCAATCAAACTGCATTTTTTAAGGTTCATAGGGGCTATGAACTTAAGTTCACCTATTGGACTTTAAATAACCTGGTGATCACAAATCAAACATGGCGGTGACGCGAATTATAAATATTCACATGGACGTTTCCCGCAATTTAACCATCCGCGTGCAGTGAAACTTGGTACAGTAAATCTTTATCCGAATGTTAATCCACAGGCATCTAATTTATTTCAATTGTTTCCATAACCTCAAGATGGCAGCTGTGAAAACATTTTAAATCACCTTGTTTTTTCTTGTGTCATAATTATGCGATTGAAGTTTGAATACTACACGTTCACAATTATCTGCATGTAACAGTACATAACTCTAGGACCTACATATATAAAATCCAACATGGCGACCATCCGAAATATTTAGTCGGTTCTCAATATCTACGAATCTATTACAGCAATCAAACTGAAATTGTGTATGTTAAATAGTGGCAATTAACATAAGTAATTTATATGAAAATAGGCTGTATAGTTCTTCACGGAACTACTTGTTTTTTGTTTAGTCAATTTACCCTCTAGGTTGGTGGTTCCCATGGACTCAGCGAGGGAACTCACCACTACCGCCTCTATGGGCAGTGTCCTGGAGCTTGGAACATCTGGTCGGGAGGGATACAACTGGGGAGGTGGGATCAGCACTTCGCCCAGGCGGCCTCAACTGCAAAGCGAACAGGGGCCTCATGAGGGATGGGAAGGGATGGAAGATTGGGATGGATAGGCTAGGAAGAGGGAAGGAGGCGGCCGTGGCCTTACAGTAGGTACTGCACCATTATTCATAAAAGGGCTTAAATACAGACATGGTTACAGTATTTTGGGAACACCCTGTAACTTCCTAACTTGCCTCTGAAGTCGATCATAACAGCTGGTCTGCAGCGAGAAAAAGCCATGCTATCATGAAAGAGATCGGCAGAGCTCGTGTTTCCGACGAGAAATCCGAAGCTCATCGATAATAACCATGTTGACTGTGTCTAACACCATATCGATCGATTCACCTGAGAGTGATTAATACAAATTAATGCATATTTAGCGCTTTATGTAAGCAGATACATGTGTCTATATGTATGTTTCCATGGCAGAAAGCCATTATTAAGAAAGTCATTATTAAGAAAGTATGAAGAACAGAAGATGATATGTTAACTCACTGCTGATCACGTTTCGACTGCGATATATTTCGTATCGAGTCATGACGTGTGAAGGAGTGGGGGGGAGCAGATGTGAGACTCAGGCGACCTCGTGCAGAGCTCAAGGTGTATAGAACTTGACAGCGTAGAGGGTTGAGCTGGAAATCAGTGAAAGTAAAATCGCCAGCTAACGGGAGTTGTAAAACGTGTGACCGTGCTGAAGTGTATTCTAGTTCGTGAAGCATTCTACGTGAAGTAGAAACGTGTTTAATAGGGCTCAGACATGATCTTAAACATGTAATAATTTACCTCTGTGACTGTGTGTCTACAGCAATTAACGGGCCATGCGGATGGATACTTTTATAACCACGACCGCGAGCTCAGCCGTGATGTGTCACGAAACTCTGCATATAAACCGTCGTGGAAATGCAGCCTAGATTTGATTCACTCTTCACTGTGATTATTCTTTTTGAAAAGAGTACATTCTCAAACAAGGTGTCAAGGGGAAGGGACAATATGAAGCTTATATCCACTACGATGGTAGGCTAAATTGATTTAAGAATACTGCATTAGCAGGGTGCAGCGGGGACTTGTCGAAGGCAACTTTCATTTGGCATGAAGTGTGCACGCGACTCTCGTGTCGAGAGGGGCCGCGTCGACCCTCGTGAACTTGTTCATACGCGCGTTCTCACATTGGAACTTGTTAGTGACGGTTCGAGTTCACTTTCGCGTCGTGACGAGTTGATAAACTGTGTGCGGTCCTTCCGTTGGTGTTCGAATATGTATGGGAAGATATCGCCAGGATATGTTGGAACTATTTCGACCGACCGGGTGTTGCTCGAGCCTGGGAGGACTTTGGTTCGTTCTATGGAAACCCAGTTGAAATCCAGCATATTTTCTGTTGGTTTGGAGCTGATTATGGCCAACGATATCCTTTTTTCCTCATCTAGATTCGCCAAAGGTACTGATCACTTCAACTTGTTACAGTAGTGTAGCGTGGACATTTATAAATACCACTTTGCCATATTTGATTTTGTAGTTTAAATGGTTCAGTAGAAAGTGCGGGTTCGATGTCCATTTCGAAACTGACCTTCTATGATGCCAGGATTTTGACTCATAAAAATGAGTGCATCCTTTGTGTAATTTTGATGAATAAATTAATAATTTCAGTAGTATTTTACAGTATTTAAAATAATATGCTCATTCTTATTTGTCGAGAAGCAAATGTAGGAAGAAGATTTACAGTTTTTCTTGTGTAAGAACATTTTTTAGTAACGCAACTTTCTTTTGAGAACGTTGGTTGAGTTTTCATATTCTAGTGCATTGTTCTTTAAGCACTTTCGCTTGGATTATCGTATTCTTTGGAGGGGAATTTTCCTTTTCGTATTTTGATTAAGATACTAGGAAGTTTTCGGACCCAGTTATTCTAAATGTGACTTCGAGTCCTTGGACTATATTTTCTTCAGTTTTTTCTTATTATAACAGATTTAACTTGTGTTTTCTGAGCGTGATTTTCGAAATGGATTGCCTAATGGGTCATTAGTCGCTTAGCCTTTGTTGCTAACCTAGATCCATGCTGTAGGTCTAATCCATCGACATTTTCGCGTTCGGGAAATTCAGGGAGGATCTTATTTTGAGATTGAATTTATCTTTATAGACCTCTTTACAACCTCAGTTTGTGTGGTTGGGCAGCGTTATATACAGTTTATATTTTTTTTTGTGAAGTTAACACTGGATTAAATTGATATCATTGCCTTTAGTGCAATAGTTTTTTCTATTAAGAGGGTATTTGAACGACATCCAAATTTGCGAGGATAATCCCAGGGACAACTTACTATAAGTCATACGTTTAAGAACTATGGATTTTGTAATGAATCAATGTAAGGCAAGTTTTTAAAGTTAGGTGGAATATTTCTGAAATCCACTGGGCTTTGTTGGTAATCTGTTACGGGATCATATTTTTCGAGTTCAGGATTTTTACCATAAACAGCTGATTTGCATAATTGTGGATTTATAACAGTAAGGCTCCTATTATAGGTGCATATTGGTCTTTAGAGAGGCATATTCTATGAGTAATGTCTTTGTGTTTAAGTATATTGATGCAATGCTTTGTAGAGCATATTTTTCTTGTTGAGGATTGAGCTAGGTGGGCCAATCAGGATTAGATTGATTGGGGTTTTAACCCAGAGAGGTGTTGTTTTAACCTAGTATGGTTAATAATTGGTCATTGTGAACTTTATCGCTGTTATCGTGAAAATGCCTGTGTGAAGATTAATATTTTTCCGAGCAGTATTGTTGGGGAATCTTGAGTGGATATTCGGTTAAATATTTCCAGTAAAACTAATATAACAATTTTGTCATAAGATGTATGTTTAAAAAGGAAACCGATAACTATTTAAGACTGACTTTACAATTAATTTTTGCTTAGCTTAACTGTTCGGCAGAATTTCCCTAAAACAAGAATTGAAATAATATTAAACAGAAAGGAATGTCGTGACTTCAAGTCAGTAGGAAAGGAATAATTGAAATTATTCTGGAATTTTGTGTAAATTATATTCTGTAAATAGGCCATATGAATTTCTTCATTCAATAACAAGAACATATAAAGTTACTGAAGATGTCGTGTAGGATTAGTAATTATAACCAGGATATTTGTGTATAAGATGTTATTTCCGTTAAGGAACCGAAATTAATTTAATGTATTCAAGTCTTATAATATTTCTCTTTTTGTGAATGCTTACCCTATGGGATTGATCATCATTGTTATTATTAATATGCCTTATATTTTAATCAGCTAAAAGTTAGTTGTGACAATGGGTAATATTTTTTTTTGGAAGATAATCCAATATAATCAATGAGATTTTTTTTTGATTGGTCGTGGTATCGACGAAATTGATATTCTTCTGTCTTGTTTATTCTTACAATAAATCACTTTACTACTTGGTTTTAATTATTGCGTGATGCTTTATAGAGGTGATGGAAGGGTGTATTAAGGGGGCCATCGCTAGGTATTTTAGTGTTTACCACACCTTTGAGATTTTTTCTTCCTTTTGAAGAATTCTCGTGTTTTGAGCTAGTCTTTTCTTTTTCTGAGCCTTGGTCAGTCTTAATACATCCTGTTAGGTATTCGAGTGGCCCTATTATCCCTGTGTCTGTTGGTAGAACTTGGGGGGTCTTTAGAGCCGGGGCATTTTCAGGTTCTACGATCCAGCTGCTATCCAGGGATTCAACAGGTATTGGTAGGTAAAAGGGTACATTAGGTGGCGCCCAACGTGGGGCTTCGAAAAACTGGAATACCAGAGCGAATACCAGGGAGTTGAATGCCATAATTCTGCCAAAATTGAAACTGAAAGTACAAAGTGGAAATTAGTTTTATGATCATGTAACACAGATCGCGAATTGGAACACCGTGTTTCTTGTGTGACTATGAATCAAGGCGATAAAATAATGGTGAACCAATATTTTGGCACGAACTATTGGAATTCCTATGGAACAAAGCAATTACGAGGATACTCGAGCTACTTGACCCACAAGTGGCATTGCAACCATTATTAATTTTTATTTTATTTTATGTATTGGAGTGGTGCCACACGCTTTGTTAATAATTTGTTCTACTTGTTTCCGGCTGATGATCATTGCTGACATCATTAAAAATAGAAGTATTTGTAGTAAATTTAAAATTTAAGTAATGGTAGAATCATAGACCTTCACCGATATAAACCAACACGCACTTGTATATGGTCGATCCCAAATGAAATGGGGCACTTTGTGTTTAGACATAAGTTTATTTTAAGGTAACGCCAGACAATAAGAATGAGCATATATGGTAAATGGTGGTTGTTTGTAGATGTTCTCGCTGTGCTTTGTTGGTGTGGTATTCTTATTTCTTGTGAAGTGTAGTGAAGCATGTCTGAAGGTAATATGGTGACTGTTGGTGACGTTAAGAAGATGTTTGAAATTCTTCAACATAAAATGGACAATTTGAATCAGGACATTGAAAATATTAAGGTCCAAACTAGATCTGCATTAGACCATATGTCTGAAACTGTTATTCAAAATCAGGGTGCAGTTGCTGAAGGCATCAGGGGGGAAATTGATACTATGCAATCCTCCTTGAAGGCTATCAATGACAGTTCTAAAAGGGTAGAAAGGAAGGTTACCAGTGTAGAATCTAATATCGAAGATATCCAGGATGATAATAGAAAAACTCAACTAGATATGAGTACACTACGGGCTAATGTTGGATTGGTACAGGTTGCCCAAGAAAGAATCCAAACTAGTCAAACATCAATCCAAACAGATCTTAACAATATGCAAACTAGTCAAACATCAATCCAAACAGATCTTAACAATATTCAGACTAGTCAAAGGGGAATTGAGGAAACTGTAAAGGATGTAAACTCTAATGTAAGGATTATGCAATCCCAAATCAATGATTTAAGAACAGATGTGGGATTAATAGAATCCAGTCAAAATAAAATGGAGCTAGAGGTCCGAAAAATCGAATCTAGTCAAAATCAGACGGAGGTTAAGTTAATGGAGCTAGAAAAATCTAATAAAGAATTTCAAGTTGAGATTAGACTAGACTTTGAAAAGAGTGTGAAGCTCAGTAAAAAAAAATTTAGAAACACTTCAGCTGCAGTTTTCCCATGACACTAATCAGACCCAGAATAGCCTGGAACAGTTGAAATGTGAAATGGGGACACTCCGAGCTCAAGTCACTGATCATACGAAACTTCTCAGGGATGATTTTGACATCGATTTGAAAGGGATCATAAGTGATAATATTGTAACATTTCGTCAAGATATTATGAAAATTAATGAGGAATGCTTTAAAGTTGAAAAATCTAAGTTAGAATCTAAACTTGCCACTGGTCTTGCAACTAATAGCAAAGACATAATAAATGTTAGGGAAGATCTAAGCAAAAGAATGGATGGAATTCAAAATACTCAGGTTAATAACATATCCGATTTAGAGAAGCGTATTAACAGTGTTGAAACTAAAGTCGACCAAAGTAAGATAGAGTTAAATGAGGTCAGGGAGAAGAAAACTTCCGAGATTAATGAAATTAGAAAGGGTCTCGAGCAAATTAATCTAGAGGGGCATATCAATTTAGATACTCTAAAAGATCAATTGCGATCACTTTTACAGTCCGATTTTCGAGTTCTAGTTGAACAACCTGAAGTGATAGTACCTGATGGTAGGGAAAGGATGATACAGGAATCTTCCAACAACGAACCCAACGTTCGGCTCAGTCAAATGGAACATTCGAGTCCCATTCGAACAAGCAGGGAAACTTTTAGTTCTCCGAACCCCAACGTAGGCGTGGGTGATTATACTTCGAAATCATCGGAAAGGACACCGAATGTAACCATAATACGAAATTTTGATGACAAACCTAGGAAGTTTAGCAATTTGGATGGAATGACACCAATCGAATTTGTCAGGACATTAAGAGATTACTTTTTGGAGTCACATGTGCCACGTGAGCGTGAGCTACGTATGGTGGAAAGGTTTCTCACCGATGCTCCGTTACAATGGTTCAGGGCTTTTCGTTACACATTTGACAACTTTGAGCAGTTTTCGGAAGCCTTCATACAAAGATTTTGGTCGATCGAGGTCCAACAGAATGTGAGATCAGAAGTCTATTCACGCAAGTACTCCAGTACAGGACCAACCAGCTACGCTGAATACTTTGCGTGTCAGTTAGCAAAACTCCGTTTTCTTCAGCCGCCGTTAACACAGGAAGAACTCCTTGAAGCTATCTCACGTCAATTGCCTGCGGAAGTAAGGAAATCAATTATTTCTTCCGGAGTATCGTCTTTAACGTCGTTAGATGACCTGTTACGTCGATTAGATCACATGAGTATGATGACGCAACCTACTATAGTCAAAAATGCCAGGCAGGAATCGAAAGTTGTAAACGCGGTAATGATGAACCGTACACAGCAGACGGATCGTTTCGAACAAAGAAGAGATGATAGAATAGGTCCTATTAGAAATACCCATCAGGAAGAGAGGAGATGGGAAAACCAACGTAGGGACGCCCAGGAGAGGCCTTGGCAACGTCGCTACGAGGAGAGAAATTTTTATCGAAGAGATAATGATCGAGACCGGAATGATCATCGAGAAACGCCTTATGATAGGAATTACAGATATGATCAAAATAATCGAGATAACAGATATAATAGGAATGATAGAGATACCCGAGACAATAGAGATAACAGATATAATAGGAATGATAGAGATACCCGAGACAATAGAGATAACAGATATAATAGGAATGATAGAGATACCCGAGACAACGGAGATAATAGACAAAATCAAGGGTACTCAAGATACAACAATTATCGAACGGAGGCGTCCGATAAAAAAGTGCAACAGGAGAGGCTCAAGAGAGGGCGAGATAAGTCCACGGAGGTTGGACGAAGAAAATCGAAGGAAAGAAAGGATGAAAATCTAGATAAGTCACAACCCAGTACTAGCAGAGAAGGTCGGAGTTCAGAAAGAGCTCCGGATCGAGAAAAAAAAAACGCCAATTTCCGGGCGAAATTAATAACTGACGTTGCCACGCATTCCTCTGATATCACGATTTTTGAAATATTTGAAGCTACTGACGAAGACCTTCTATTTGAACCAGAAACGAAACCGAGAGGAAGGATAGTTGAACTTCCCGTTATTGATATACTAATTGGTCTACAACATTGTAAAGCCTTGATGGACACAGGTGCTATGATCTCTATAGTTGACGAGGACTGTTTTGAAAGATTGAAACCAGAAAATCAATTTACCATTCTTCCAGCATCTCCAACAAAAATTCGTGGGATATTTAAGGATAAAACTATGAAATGCAAAGTGCAGATTCTAATGAAATTCTGGATCAATGAGAGAAGTTATGAACATATTTTCATAGTCGTTAAGAATATTAATTTTGACGTCATACTAGGCATCGATTTTATTACTCAAGCTAGAGCAATCATCGACATGGACAAAGGAATAATAAGATTCAAGGAAGAAAGTATAGAGGATGTAGTGATGGAGGAAATGGATGGAAACGAAATTAATAGAGATATCCCTAGAATGGAAATCCTAGATCACGTAGTTGAAGAAACTGAGCAAGTGAGGGAACAATATACCTTGAAAGCCGAGGGATTTAAAAATGTGAAAGAAGAATTTGACGACTTGATTTGTCAGTTTGCGGACATCTTCGATGATAAACCTGGTTTGATTAGAGACTTCAAGTACCAGATTAGGCTAATAGACGAATCCCCTTATCAAGCCAAGCTTTATCCTATCCCAGAAAAATACCATGATGAGGTCAAAGAGATCATTGATAAAATGGAGAGAGATGGTATAATAAAAAAACAGGCTTCTTCGTATTTGAATCCAGTAACTGTGGTAAGGAAAGCGAACGGACAATTGAGGCTTTGTTTAGACGCTAGGAAGATCAACACGAGAATCATGTTAGAAACTGACCGTCCACCAAAAATTAGAGAACATTTGAAAAAGTTCAAAGGTAAAGCGTGTTTCAGTGTCCTAGACCTGACCGCTTCCTTTTATCAAGTAGAGCTGGAGGAAGATAGCCGGCAATACACCGGATTCTTATTCGATCAGACCACGTATGTTTTCTGTCGCGTTCCTTTTGGAATGGTGAACAGCGGTCCGGCTTTGATCAGAGCCCTTGATAGCAAATTAACGGAAAGCGTGAAACGTAACGTTATCTGCTATATCGATGACTTGATAATCTCTTCAGCGAATGTTCAAGAACATCTTGTGCACTTGAAACAGCTATTCGAGAATTTAAGAGAGGCCAATATTAAGGTCAACATGCATAAGTGTCAATTCATGCACGAGTCTATCAAGTTCCTAGGCCATACTATTGATCAGTTTGGGTATCACCCAAACTTGAAGAAGATAGACGCCATTTCAAGATTCCCTCGTCCCGCAAAGGTAAAGCAGCTCCGTGAGTTTCTGGGCATGTGCCAGTTCTTGAGTAGCCACTGTCCGGGATACTCAACTACTATGGCCCCTTTGTATGAAGCATTAAAGAAAAATAATAAATGGAAATGGACAGAGGACACGAATAGGGCATTTGAAGAGGCCAAGCTCATGCTCCAAAATTGTGTTAAGCTGGAATATCCTGAGTTTGATCGGATTTTTTACATAGAGTCTGATGCTTCAAAAGTAGGTATTAGTGCTGTCCTCTATCAAAAGGACGAGGAGGGGAGGAAGCACTACTTGGACTTCCACAGCAGAAAGCTGCAGCAACACGAAAAGAATTATTTCACCTCTGAGCTCGAAGCTTTGGCATTCATATCTGCTCTTCAAAAGTGGAAGAAACTTCTGATAGGACATCGAGTGGTCATTATCACGGATCACAGAGCGCTTCAGTTCATGATGCAAACCGATCTTTCCAGTGACAGACTGACGAGGTGGACATTGTTTCTCCAGCAGTTCAATGCCACTATCGTGCATCAGCCTGGAAAAGATAATCTGCTCGCGGATGCACTCTCAAGAAATCCAGTTAGTAAAATCGAGATTAACACTGTACAGTTGGAGAGGGAACACGAACTTACCCTGGAGAAGCTAAAGAAGATAGCGGTGTCACAGAAGAGACACACCCCAACTAGACATATGTACAGGTTTTTGAGAGGTGCAATGGACCATACCGATCTTGACTACGAGCAGACTAGGAAGCGATCTGAGAAATTCCTGGTGTGTGATGACGTCGTTTGTAAATACATTGACCGAGAGAGAACGAAAATTAGAATTGTAGTCCCTCCTAAATTGATAAATGGGTTGGTGTGGTTAGCTCACGGCACCATTGGCCATGGGGGTGTCGACAAAACGTTTAGAACGTTATTGGAAACATTCACCTGGACCAAGATGCGGGGCACTATAGCAGCCATTATCAGATCATGCCAGGAGTGCCAACGAGGGAAATACCCGTCGGCGTTATCAAAAGAGAGACCTCGAGCCATTATTCCAGAAAGGCCGAGAGAGCTAATGGCTTGCGATATCTTCGGTCCTTGCCCGAAGGGAGCCAGGGGAAACCAGTTTCTACTAGTCACAATCGATGTATTCTCTAAATACGTGACTCTCGATCCTATGCAGAGGGCTACTACAGCTCAAGTCCTTAGTCGTCTTGAAAATAGTGTGTTTTCTAAGGCAGGAAAACCTGTAACTCTCCTATCGGATCACGGAGCTCAATTCACTTCGATGGAATTTGAGAATGCCATGATTAGGCTTGGTGTCAAGCACGTGTTTTCTAGCGTCAGATATCCGGAATCTAACGTCTCGGAACGTGTTATGGCAGAAATTAGCAAGTTCGCGAGAATTTACTGTCCTGAGGATCATGCGAGCTGGGTGAAGTTCATCCCACTCATGGAAAGATGCATGAATTCCACATTCCATGAGAGCTTATCAGATATACCTATGGTTGTTCACCATAATAAGAGGCCAGAAAGAGCCTGGACAGAGATCGTGAGATTTCTACCTAAGGACAGGGAGCCTACAGTCCAAGAAAGAATTAATTCAGCTAGAGAAAGCTTGATGGATGCAGCCGAGAAGCGGCATAAACGAATCAGAAATAAAAGATATCGGCCACCGATGAGAGTAGGCGAGATGATTCTCGTCAAGAAACCGACGAAAGCAGATGTGGCTAAGAAGCAATTCACCAAGTTTTCCTATGTCTTCCACGGACCCTATAAGATTGCTAGGTCGTTCGGAAATAATTGTTATGAGGTAGTAAGCCTAAATGAAAGAGAAATGATAGGTCGTTTCAATGCAAAGAACCTGAAAAGATATGTGAAGAAGATAGACTGAGTGTTGACTGAATAATGCTACATATGCTGAGATTACCTGGAATGGTGTAAATAAAAGTTGAGGAGACTTTTATTTAAGGTATCAAAGGGAAAATGCACCATTATTCATAAAAGGGCTTAAATACAGACATGGTTACAGTATTTTGGGAACACCCTGTAACTTCCTAACTTGCCTCTGAAGTCGATCATAACAGCTGGTCTGCAGCGAGAAAAAGCCATGCTATCATGAAAGAGATCGGCAGAGCTCGTGTTTCCGACGAGAAATCCGAAGCTCATCGATAATAACCATGTTGACTGTGTCTAACACCATATCGATCGATTCACCTGAGAGTGATTAATACAAATTAATGCATATTTAGCGCTTTATGTAAGCAGATACATGTGTCTATATGTATGTTTCCATGGCAGAAAGCCATTATTAAGAAAGTCATTATTAAGAAAGTATGAAGAACAGAAGATGATATGTTAACTCACTGCTGATCACGTTTCGACTGCGATATATTTCGTATCGAGTCATGACGTGTGAAGGAGTGGGGGGGAGCAGATGTGAGACTCAGGCGACCTCGTGCAGAGCTCAAGGTGTATAGAACTTGACAGCGTAGAGGGTTGAGCTGGAAATCAGTGAAAGTAAAATCGCCAGCTAACGGGAGTTGTAAAACGTGTGACCGTGCTGAAGTGTATTCTAGTTCGTGAAGCATTCTACGTGAAGTAGAAACGTGTTTAATAGGGCTCAGACATGATCTTAAACATGTAATAATTTACCTCTGTGACTGTGTGTCTACAGCAATTAACGGGCCATGCGGATGGATACTTTTATAACCACGACCGCGAGCTCAGCCGTGATGTGTCACGAAACTCTGCATATAAACCGTCGTGGAAATGCAGCCTAGATTTGATTCACTCTTCACTGTGATTATTCTTTTTGAAAAGAGTACATTCTCAAACAAGGTGTCAAGGGGAAGGGACAATATGAAGCTTATATCCACTACGATGGTAGGCTAAATTGATTTAAGAATACTGCATTAGCAGGGTGCAGCGGGGACTTGTCGAAGGCAACTTTCATTTGGCATGAAGTGTGCACGCGACTCTCGTGTCGAGAGGGGCCGCGTCGACCCTCGTGAACTTGTTCATACGCGCGTTCTCACATTGGAACTTGTTAGTGACGGTTCGAGTTCACTTTCGCGTCGTGACGAGTTGATAAACTGTGTGCGGTCCTTCCGTTGGTGTTCGAATATGTATGGGAAGATATCGCCAGGATATGTTGGAACTATTTCGACCGACCGGGTGTTGCTCGAGCCTGGGAGGACTTTGGTTCGTTCTATGGAAACCCAGTTGAAATCCAGCATATTTTCTGTTGGTTTGGAGCTGATTATGGCCAACGATATCCTTTTTTCCTCATCTAGATTCGCCAAAGGTACTGATCACTTCAACTTGTTACAGTAGTGTAGCGTGGACATTTATAAATACCACTTTGCCATATTTGATTTTGTAGTTTAAATGGTTCAGTAGAAAGTGCGGGTTCGATGTCCATTTCGAAACTGACCTTCTATGATGCCAGGATTTTGACTCATAAAAATGAGTGCATCCTTTGTGTAATTTTGATGAATAAATTAATAATTTCAGTAGTATTTTACAGTATTTAAAATAATATGCTCATTCTTATTTGTCGAGAAGCAAATGTAGGAAGAAGATTTACAGTTTTTCTTGTGTAAGAACATTTTTTAGTAACGCAACTTTCTTTTGAGAACGTTGGTTGAGTTTTCATATTCTAGTGCATTGTTCTTTAAGCACTTTCGCTTGGATTATCGTATTCTTTGGAGGGGAATTTTCCTTTTCGTATTTTGATTAAGATACTAGGAAGTTTTCGGACCCAGTTATTCTAAATGTGACTTCGAGTCCTTGGACTATATTTTCTTCAGTTTTTTCTTATTATAACAGATTTAACTTGTGTTTTCTGAGCGTGATTTTCGAAATGGATTGCCTAATGGGTCATTAGTCGCTTAGCCTTTGTTGCTAACCTAGATCCATGCTGTAGGTCTAATCCATCGACATTTTCGCGTTCGGGAAATTCAGGGAGGATCTTATTTTGAGATTGAATTTATCTTTATAGACCTCTTTACAACCTCAGTTTGTGTGGTTGGGCAGCGTTATATACAGTTTATATTTTTTTTTGTGAAGTTAACACTGGATTAAATTGATATCATTGCCTTTAGTGCAATAGTTTTTTCTATTAAGAGGGTATTTGAACGACATCCAAATTTGCGAGGATAATCCCAGGGACAACTTACTATAAGTCATACGTTTAAGAACTATGGATTTTGTAATGAATCAATGTAAGGCAAGTTTTTAAAGTTAGGTGGAATATTTCTGAAATCCACTGGGCTTTGTTGGTAATCTGTTACGGGATCATATTTTTCGAGTTCAGGATTTTTACCATAAACAGCTGATTTGCATAATTGTGGATTTATAACAGTAAGGCTCCTATTATAGGTGCATATTGGTCTTTAGAGAGGCATATTCTATGAGTAATGTCTTTGTGTTTAAGTATATTGATGCAATGCTTTGTAGAGCATATTTTTCTTGTTGAGGATTGAGCTAGGTGGGCCAATCAGGATTAGATTGATTGGGGTTTTAACCCAGAGAGGTGTTGTTTTAACCTAGTATGGTTAATAATTGGTCATTGTGAACTTTATCGCTGTTATCGTGAAAATGCCTGTGTGAAGATTAATATTTTTCCGAGCAGTATTGTTGGGGAATCTTGAGTGGATATTCGGTTAAATATTTCCAGTAAAACTAATATAACAATTTTGTCATAAGATGTATGTTTAAAAAGGAAACCGATAACTATTTAAGACTGACTTTACAATTAATTTTTGCTTAGCTTAACTGTTCGGCAGAATTTCCCTAAAACAAGAATTGAAATAATATTAAACAGAAAGGAATGTCGTGACTTCAAGTCAGTAGGAAAGGAATAATTGAAATTATTCTGGAATTTTGTGTAAATTATATTCTGTAAATAGGCCATATGAATTTCTTCATTCAATAACAAGAACATATAAAGTTACTGAAGATGTCGTGTAGGATTAGTAATTATAACCAGGATATTTGTGTATAAGATGTTATTTCCGTTAAGGAACCGAAATTAATTTAATGTATTCAAGTCTTATAATATTTCTCTTTTTGTGAATGCTTACCCTATGGGATTGATCATCATTGTTATTATTAATATGCCTTATATTTTAATCAGCTAAAAGTTAGTTGTGACAATGGGTAATATTTTTTTTTGGAAGATAATCCAATATAATCAATGAGATTTTTTTTTGATTGGTCGTGGTATCGACGAAATTGATATTCTTCTGTCTTGTTTATTCTTACAATAAATCACTTTACTACTTGGTTTTAATTATTGCGTGATGCTTTATAGAGGTGATGGAAGGGTGTATTAAGGGGGCCATCGCTAGGTATTTTAGTGTTTACCACACCTTTGAGATTTTTTCTTCCTTTTGAAGAATTCTCGTGTTTTGAGCTAGTCTTTTCTTTTTCTGAGCCTTGGTCAGTCTTAATACATCCTGTTAGGTATTCGAGTGGCCCTATTATCCCTGTGTCTGTTGGTAGAACTTGGGGGGTCTTTAGAGCCGGGGCATTTTCAGGTTCTACGATCCAGCTGCTATCCAGGGATTCAACAGGTATTGGTAGGTAAAAGGGTACAGTACCATCCCGGCATTTGCCCGAAGACGAAGTGGGAAACCACGGAGAACGACTTCGAGGATGGCTGAGGTGGGAATCGAACCCCCTCTACTCATTTGGACCACCCGAGGCTGAGTAGACCCCGTTCCAGTCCTCATACCACTTTTCAAATTTCGTGGCAGAGCCGGGAATCGAACCCAGGACCTCCGGGGCGGCAGCTAACCATGCTGACCGCTACGCTACGGAGGCGAAGAGTGCATTCTAGCGGCCATAAAAATAAACTTGTCAATAAAATCTGTAAGTTAATCTGTAGGCCGGCGAGTAGTTCGCCGCCAGTTGGCCATGATAATTCACTTTTTTGTTGCTAGATGTCTCGTGCAAATCTACTGGCGAATTTTGTTTTAATTAAATATATATTTGCCATCGTACTATGCACAATCTAAGGCTTAATTTTAAAACGTTTGAGTCATTAAAAAACAATAAATATAAAAAAATTCAAGCAAAAAACCTAACTCTGATGGGGTTTGAACCATAGCCCTAAGAGTGAGAGGCTAACGCCTTACCACGGAGCCAAACGTGCCAACGAACCTTGTCCGCTATCAAATGAGTTACAAAGAACGTGTTAGCAAATAATGTTTTACACTAAACGATTTCATCAGTGGAGTATATTATTTATATATGAAGCATTTCATACAAAGTTTATTTATTTTGTATCAGTACGCTATATTGCATGCAATACTCAAATTAGTGAAATATAAGTCAGGCACAAGATATCCGCTGCCATCTTGCCTTGTAATTGAGACGGCTCAGCTTTTTAAAATCACTTCTTCACTATAGTATTACGAAATAAACTTTTAATTTCGAATGTGCCTCTTCCTTTAGAACAGTTAAAACGATTCTCGGCTCGATAATCGGAATTGGTGGGTCCCATGATATAGATTATAAAGTTTGCATAATTCGCACGGCCACCATACTGAAATGGTACGGCGGATGATCTTGTAATTTAGTCACAAGGCGCGTCCTATACGAAGGTATGTTGTTACCAAATTTGGTAGAGATCGGATGATTTGGTTAGTCGTTATTTGATTTTACGTTTTGAACGTTTGAGTGGCCGCCATTCAGTTTTGGTAAAGATGGCGGCGATATAAAACATGACACTGAGGTGCCCTTTGCTAGTTCTACCTCTGTACCAAATTTCGTTCAATTCGGTTTCACCGTGTTTGAATTGATAGGGCGGGAGGCAGACATTCAGAGTACACACACACACACACACACACACACACACACACACAGACAGACACACACTTTTTGGCCCTGTGTAGATCTCATAAGTCTACTTTTATTTTTTGCAAAAATCGAAAGTAGTCTAAAAAGGTCTTCTAACTTTAATAGTTTTGGCTGGGCGATGATGAGTGGGTCAGTCAGTCAGGACACTTTGTTTTATATAAGACAATACAAACTGCTTCCTACCCCCAACCTCTCACAGATGGATTTTTTAGGTATACTTGTCACCTATCTCCCTGCCACCTAGCTGTGAAATTGGAAAGAGACGCAAATAAACTTGAATTAACTTGGAGACTCCATTTCCACTTCTTGCTTGCCTCCTCAGAGCCGAACTTGCTTGAAAATACCTGGTAAATTGTTTTCCATTAACTCTACCTTCTGATATAATGTAGCGCAGGCGAGTTGGAGATGAATTCGTGGAATGTATTAAATGACGATTGAGTACACCTGCTGTTTCATACTATGGTTCTCTAGACTTAAGCAAGGGAAAAACAAAGTTACTCCCACTGCATAATCAAGTGGTAATGTTTTATATTCCTATGGTCAATAGAAGTGAAATTGTAAACAATGAAGCTGATTGGCTGCGTGACACACTGGTAAGATTCTGCAGTGCTGTGCCCAGAGTTGCGGGATCGAATTTTAGCGCAGTTAGTTGGCATTTTCTGTAACCGCTGATCATCTTGTATTATGATGTCGAAGGAATGTTATCTGAGATACTGCGAGACTTCTCGCATTTAGTACTTTTTTATTTGCACCTCGTCTGATCCCGTGGTGAATTGGGCTAGCGTGCTATGAATTTGTCCCGAAGGATCACGGGTTCTATTACTGGCTGGCCCATCAGGGATTTTAATCTTCTGGGGGTAATTCCCCTGGCCCAGGTACTAGGTCTTCATTATCATTTCATTTCAGGCTGTCCATGGGCGTCAACTAGAAAGATTTGCACTTGGCCTTCCAGGAATCTACACGCCATTATTAGTCTATTTATTGATGTGTAACATTTTTCCAGTCGGTTGCTGGATATTTTTGTGGGAGTGATTTTGGAAAAGGGACGGAAATGGGATGGAAATGGGACAGAAACAATGACCTGCGCGGTGGCGGAGATTGGTACCAGGACGTACTGTCGGCCAAGTTGCTATGTTGTGGGAGTGATTTTGGAAAAGGGACGGAAATGTGTAAGAGGAAACAATGAGAGCGCGGTGGCGGAGATTGGTACCACGACGTACTGTCGGTCACGTGGCTATGTGGATTGTATATCGCATATGGTTTACTTCAAAGTTTGGAGGCCCCATTAAAGATATTCGTACAATTAATCATCTTCAAGTTGTCGTTAATGGTGTGAAAATATTCATTATAACATATTTGCTGAAAACAATTATGATTTATTATTTTAAATGTTTCTGCCACATACAGAGTTTCGGGTCTGACCACTGTTTGGTAGTGTCCTGGCTTAGGCGGCAGCACACCGGCCTCTCACCACTGGGTCTGTGGTTCAAACCCCGGTCACTCCATGTGAGATTTGTACTGGACAAAGCGGAGGCAGACAGGTTTTTCTCCGGATACTCCGGTTTTCCCTGTCACAATTTCATTCCAGCAACACTCTCCACTATCATTTCATTTAATTTGTCATTCATTGAATCATTGCACCAGGGGAATGCGACAAGCTTCGGCAGCCGGCACAGTTCATATCCCCGCCGCTAGATGGGGGCTTCATTCATTCCATTCCCTGACCCGATCGGTCGACTGGAAGCAGGCTGTGGATTTTCACTTTTCATTATTATTATTATTTTTATTTTCGTTTCGGTCGTCTAGGGACCACGACCCAATTTTAATGCTTTGTCCTTTGCCGTTCCTTCTTCTTCCTCCAGTATTCCTTCAACATCTCACCATGTTTCCTCTTCCTTTCCTCGGACCATTTCGAGCCTGTTTTCTTTCCCTTCCTCCCTTGGAATCCTTCAATTTTTTTGCACTTTTTGTCTAAGAATATCTCTCTGAGGTGTATCTTCTTCTCTGATATTGTTTCTTTCCAAATCCTTTTTGACTTCATGTACCCAGGTTGTTGTTGACTTCATGTTCCAAAGGAATGTGAAGATCTGCTTGGTTAAACTACTGTCATGCATCCTGTACAAATGTCCAAAAAATAGCAATCTCATCTTCCGTATTGTTTCAGATATCTTTTCTATTTTTAGATAGATTTCATCATTACTTCTTAATTTCGAGAATTCTGCAGTTTTTCAAGGACCGAGTATTTTGCGTATAATTCTTCCATCTACTACTTATAATTTATCCAATTTGTAATTCAGTACTAGACATCCACTCGCACAATATTTATTTATTTAGGCCTATTTAAGCTGTTTAGACCCATACGATCTCATAAAACAAATTTTGATCTGCTGCTGTTTTTTGTCTTCCAAAACTCCTTCATCGTTTCGCCATGACGAACCCGACGCTCCTCCGTCCATCGCTACCCTGTTCTCTTTGGTCGATCTTCAGGTGTAACTTCCCAATTGTGTATCTTTTGTCTGAATGTCATTCGATCTTCGATGTCTGTTGGTGTGGAAGCCTTCTGAGATCAATTTGGACCTGTTTAACCCAGACTGTTGTCACTTTAAATTTTCTTAAGTATGTCAGAATTTTCTTTGTCAATCGGTCGTCATTCAGTCTCATGATGTGGCTGTAAAATCTCAGTCATCGTTTACGGAAATCTGTCTCGATGTTGGAGTATCTCTCTGTGATTGTGTACGATTGTAGACAATATTCTTCAGCTGTGAGTTAAGGACTCAAGATTATCCGGATGATTTTTCTCTCCACCTTCTTGATGTTTATTATTGTTATTCATTCATTAATTCAATTTCGCTAATCGGCCAACTAGGGACCACGATAAGCCTCATTTTTCATTCTGGCATTTGTTCATTTTTCGCTTGATCCACATTGTCTTCATGAGCTCACTGTGTTTAGCACGACGTTCTTCTGTCCATTTTGCACCAGTTGTCCGTTTTTCGTCCCTGAAAGTCCCAAACGTCTTGATGGCTGCTCTATAAAGATTTCGGTCTTGTGCATCTTCTGCTCGTATCCCCATTACTTTCAGATATTTCTGGACGTTAACATACCATGGCATTGCCGTTTTTGGTTTTGAGTCGAATATACTGAAGATAGGTTTCGTCCATCGGGAGTCAATCATCCGTCGTATATGACCGTAGAAACAAACTCTGTGTGTTCGCATTGTGTCTGTGATCTTCTCTATCTTCGAGTATATTTCTTGCCTGGATTTTCTGATGTAGGTGCCATTTTTGTAGTCCGGGCCAAGTATGATGTGTAGGATCTTTCTTTCTTTCTTTCTTTCTTTCTTTCTTTCTTTTCTCTCTAAATTCGCGAGCAAACATTTCTCGGATAGGATAAGGCATTCAGATGCATATAGCGGTACTGGTTTGATGGCAGTGTTGTAGTGACGAATTTTTGTGTTCATAGAAAAGCACTTTTTGTTATACATGTGTTTATTATTATTATTATTATTATTATTATTATTATTATTATTATTATTATTATTTATTAAGTGAGACACCGGAGGAAGTAGACGTGAACCTGAGTGCTCCGCAAAAAAGTTAAGTATAGCAAGGAAATGGTTTGCGACCGTTGTCAAGAAGGACTCCCAAGTGATGGTGACTATGTATTCTGCACGGGATGCAAAAGGAAATATCACTATGAATGTACAACCGTAACTGCACGTACATGGAAGGGTATGGCCAAACAAGCGAAGTAATCATGGCGGTGTCCACAGTGCCGTAGTTTCAAGAAGACGACGTCAGCACCTGCTGTCGCAAGCGGTGGAACAATGAACCAACCAGCTGCTAATACTGATGACACAGAGACTCCACCTTCAACACCAGACACGGAGACAATACACGCATCGGATATCAAAGGTATGTTCTTAGAATTAAAGAAACAGATTAGTGAACTGAAAAACCAAGTGAGTGAAAGTGTAAAAAGTGCCGAATTTATTGCGCAGAAATATGATGAGTTGATTAAGGAAACTAAGTCAAATGCAACTCTTCTGAAATCACTGACAGCAGAAATAAAATCCCTAAAATACGAAAAGAATCTACAAGACAAAATAATATCAGATCTAAACGAGAAAGTGCACACAATGGAACAAAACGGTAGGCAACAATACATTGAAATAAGTGAAGTGCCACGCGCGAAAGATGAATGCCTGGATGAAATCGTCCACAAAATTGCTGAGACTCTAGAAGTAGATCTAAACATGTTTGATGTAGAGGACGTTTACAGGCCCCCACTGCAAAGAAAGAACAAAATCCCCCCAATAGTGGTAAAATTCAACTCTATATCCAAAAAGAATGAATTTTTACAGAAAAGAAAAGGACAAAATTTCCTCACTCATGGGAACACTAAATCTAGGTTTTTCATTAACGAAAGTCTAACGTCATTTTACAGAGAGCTACTATGGAAAACTAAAATCAGGCAAGAGAAAATAACTGGAAATTCATCTGGGTTGAAAACGGCAAAATTCTAGCGCGAAAAAACGACGAATCTGGTATATTGAGAATCTCCCGTGAGGAAGACATTAACAAAATTAGGTAAGCCCCCCCGCCAAAAAGAAAGAATTATTATTGAATTATTATATTAATTGATATTATGAACAGTTGGGATAGCAATATAAATGTTTCTGGAATACAAAAGGAACTCACATTTCTCAATATACCCGATTTCATCGAAAATGGTAATAGGACTAGAAATAATGCTGAAATCAATATCCTTTCTCTAAATATTCAATCTATATAAAAAAAACTGGGATTATTTAACCATAACCTTAGGCAAGAAAATTAATGATCTGAATATTATTTGCTTAACAGAAGTTAACATACTTGAATCTAATACACACATCAAAAAAAGTTTTGCATCACCTCGGTTCCCAGATCTCCGGCATATAGACGTTGACTGTGTATATTGTATCCAAGATACAGTCCCTTTGACTGTTCATAGATGTCACTAAAACTGCTCAAAGATGTTAACAACCATGCATGAGCAGGGCCTATTAGACGGAGGGGGTACGACAGCCGATCAGTTCCAGTCATTCCACCAGGACGAAGGTACGCTGCTCATGTTGTCTGTAGTTCTACCATGCCTAGAAGGTCAATACCGCAGTTCGATCGCGTCCGCATTGTTACTTTGTGTCAAGAAGGGCTCTCAACAAGGGAAGTTTCCAGGCGTCTCAGAGTGAACCAAAGCGATGTTGTTCGGACATGGAGGAGGTACAGAGATACAGGAACTGTCGATGACAGGCCTCGCTCAGGCCGCCCAAGGGCTACTACTGTAGTGGATGACCGCTACTTACGGATTGCCGCTCGGAGGAACCCTGACAGCAATGCCACCATGTTGAATAATGCGTTTCGTTCAGCCACAGGACGTCGTGTTTCAACTCAAACTGTGCGCAATAGGCTGCATGATGCACAACTTCACTCCCGACGTCCATGGCGAGGTCCAGCTTTGCAACCCCGACACCATGCAGCGCGGTACAGATGGGCCCAACAACATGCTGAATGGACCCCACGGAATTGGCATCACGTTCTCTTCACCGATGAGTGTCGCATATGCCTTCAACCAGACAATCGTCGGAGACGTGTTTGGAGGCACCCTGGTCAGGCTGAACGTCTTAGACACACTGTCCAGCGAGTGCAGCAAGGTGGTGGTTCCCTGATGTTTTGGGGTGGCATTATGTGGGGCCGACGTACGCCACTGGTGGTCATGGAAGGCTCCGAAACGGCTTTACGATACCTGAATGACATCCTCCGACCCATAGTGCAACCATATCGGCAGAATATTGGAGAGGCATTTGTCTTCATGGACGACAATTCTCGACCTCATCGTGCACATCTTGTGAATGCGTTCCTTCAAGATAACGACATCGCTCGACTACAGTGGCCAGCATGTTCGCCAGACATGAACCCTATCGAACATGCCTGGGATATGTTGAAAAGGGCTGTTTATGGACGTCTTGACCCACCAACCACTCTGAGAGATTTACGCCGAATTGTCGTTGAGGAGTGGGACAATTTGGACCAACAGTGTCTTGATGAACTTGTGGATAGTATGCCACGGCGAATACAGGCATGCATCAATGCAAGAGGACGTGCTACTGGGTATTAGAGGTAGTGGTGTGTACTGCAATCTGGACCACAAATGCTGAAAGTCTAGCTGTATGATGGTACAACATGCAATGTGTGGGTCTCATGAGCAATAAAACGAGCTGAAATGTTGTTTGTGTTGATCTCTATTCCCTTTGTATTTAACGGTTCCGGAACTCTTGGAACCGAGGTGATGCAAAACTTTTTTTGATGTGTGTAATTACCTATTTACTTTGGATAATTTTAATGTTGTATTTTGTAATGTAACAAATCGTAAAGGAGGAGGCATAGCCATATGGCTATTAGAACACACAATTCATACATTTCCAACACTCATGAATCAATGGTAATAGAAATACTTCACATGAACAAAAAGATTGGATTAACATGCATTTACAGACCACCTAGCACTAACATAAATGACTTTCTTGATGAACTGGAGACACATATAACACAACACACTAGTAAGTACAGCGAATACGCCATTTTAGGAGATATCAACAATGATACTTTATATAATGACAGCAGTCTATCAGCTATCAAATATACAAATATTATGGCAACTCATGGTTTCCTACCACTTATCACTCAATGTACTCGTTATGATCCAAATTTAGACTCGAGAACATGTATTGATCACATATACTATCGTAGCAGACTAGATCAATATACTTCTGCAGTCATACAAGCAGACATCTCTGACCACTACATAACATATGCAGGTATTTGGCCAAAAAATGACAAGACACAATTACAAGATAATGAATCGCACATTACGCTAATGAACGATACTATAATACACACAAGCCTTAATAACACAGACTGGACAGATTGCCTTGAAATAAAAAAAATCCTAATGACATAACAATATATAACAATATAACAACCAAATTTAAGGAAATCTACCAAAAAGCATCTTACATAACCACACGTAATCACAGAAAAAGCAAACAATGGTTCACTTATGACCTAAAAATACAGTGTAAGGAAAGAGACAGACTTGACAAAACAATGCTCAGAAACAAGGATAATATTACAATAAAAAATGAATACAAAGCTTTCAGAAACAAATTAAATAAGCTAATAAACAAAACAAGACATCAATATTATAAAAATAAGATAAATAGTGCCAAAAACGATAATAAAGGAATGTGGAAAGTCATTAATGATATAACAGGTCGGAAAACGCAAACTGTCAATGAAGTCATAAACAAACACTTAAGATTACATTATACTAACGAAGTGATAGTCAATAAATTCAACAATACCTTTAGTGAGGAAATAAACAGCCTAGCTCATAACTGTAGTATCATCATATGGCAATCAAATAGAAACACATTAATGAATTCCTTTACATTACTTGAAACTGATGAACATGAAATAGAAAACATAATTAAGGAATTAAAAACAGACAAATCGCCTGGGGCAGACAATATACGCTTGAAAGACATAAAGGCAACATCCAAAAAAACTATACCAATCATAACACATCTCATAAACAAGATATTCGAATCAGGCATAATACCAAAATATCTGAAATACACAATTATTAAACCAATATATAAGAATGGCGATCACTTAGACTTTGGCAACTACAGACCAATATGCATGTTATCAATCCTACACAAAATAATGGAAAAATGCTTGGATAAGAGATTGAAGAATTTCCTAAATAAATATGATATTTTAAAGGGACACCTATACGGTTGTAGGAAGGGAAAAAGTACTGAACTACTCCTGGCTGAATTTGCCAATGTAATAAATAATGCCTTAAATAAGAACAATCACATAATGGCACTTTTTCTTGACTTTTCTAAAGCATTTGACACAATAAACCACAATAAACTACTTGCTAAATTACACGATATTGGAATAAGAGGCACGACTTACAAACTGTTTGAAAGCTATCTGAAAAACAGGGAAATGTCAGTTATGGTCAATAACACTATCAGTGACGCAGTACAAGGAACACGGGGTATCCCTCAAGGCAGTATTATTTCACCTACACTATATAACCTGTTCGTAAACGACATGAATGAAACCATTAAGCACAGTAAAATATTTATTTATGCTGATGACACCACTATATATACCATACATAAAGACTCTAAAGCAGTTTTTGATAGACTTCAAGAAGACTTCAATAACATTACAAGATGGTGTCATGACATTAATTTGTATATAAATACAACCAAATCTAAAATAATGCACATCAGAGTTGATCACTTCACACAAGAAAATTACAAACTAACGCACCACAGCATATCATGCATACACCAAAACATCCTGGCAGGTTGAAAATGAAACACCTTCATAAATAGTACTTCGACACAAAAATACCTAGGAATTACCCTTGATGAACACTTTAAAATGAACACACACACAGTAAACATAATAAGAAACCTATGAGCAAACCTCTACACCTTCTACAATCTCCGATTTTATGTAGATAGGAAAACTTACAAAATATTTTATAGTGCTCTGATTGAAAGCAAATTAAGATATGCTATAGCAGCTTGGGGAAATCAAAACACAACTTTAATTAATAATCTTCAAGATAGCCAAAACAGGTTCTTTAAATATTTCACTGATATCCCTTATTTTAATATTAAAGAGTTGTTCCAAATTACTGTACTGAATCTCTACTACCATGATCCAAGATTCAGGCATAAGGTCTATCACAACATACAAACAAGAGCCATAACAAGTACTAAATATGTAAAACCCTTTTGTATAAATAGCTATGGTTTCAAGAGACTAAATTATATTATACCATCACTACTTAATGTATTACCACCTGGATTGACGAACATTAACAGCTAACAACTAGCTATAAGTCGCATTAAAAATATTACTTAACCAAACATTAACTCATAACATAAATTTATTAATATAACTACCATAGTGTAACTTTTTGTGTCTTTAATTATTTACATTAATACTTTATCATCATAACAAAAAAAAATTGCATGCACTCTTGTATTGAAATATAATCTATATATATGTTGTAAATAATAATTAATATGTCTCACAGATAATCTGTACTGTCATCAGATTCGTGAGATATATCACAATAATGTAACATAAATAGTATTTAAGAAATAAATTAAATTAAATTATTATTATCATTATTATATTTTTGTACCTTAACCAAAATTTACAGTAATGAAAATATTCATCTTATCAACGTTCATGTGCATTTGACAAATGATTTTTTAATTTTATCTACAGTATTTCTTGGCAGTGCTGGTATAATCGAACCCGGTAGGCTGTGGTGAGCCAAGAACACTACCCAGTTGCCATGAGGTGAGCAGTTCTAGTTCTAAAATATCGTGTTGTGGGCGTTGATGATAATGTATTGCACTAGCCGCAGTACAGTGGTAAATCACTGTTAATCGTATTCCATTTCCTACCCCAAATTAACGAGTCGCTAACTGCAATCGCATGGCGCAGGGAATTCTCTTTAAGCTTCATGAATTAGGCATATTCTCTCTCCCGTCTTCTATCCCAGCTCTAATGGTACAATGGGAATGGCTTCCCCCCGCTTCCTCCCCCCCCCCCCCTCCCCTCATAGTAATGCACAATACATCAACTAAAACAACAGCTGAGAACAGAACAGAGAGCTGAATTTATTTGAAAATGTTGATGTTTTAGGAGTGGGGGGATCATCCATCGAATTCAAATATTCCATACCCGCCAGCTCTTTCCCCTATGTTTACCTTCTGTGTCCCCTCATTTCATTTGACGCACAGCCGGCTCGATCTTCATTCGCTCATTCTGTGCTGCATGTGAACTCTTCGTAAGCCCGTCAGCTGGAATAATGTTGATTTTAAGGTTAATCCTTTGTTGTGTGCTATAAATACAATACTATAACTATTGTATGTACGCACTGACAAATATATGAGTGACTCTGTCCTAAATCGGTCTAAATAATAATAATAATAATAATAATATATGAAACAGTTCAGGGCCAGCAGATTGCAACAATGCCCACTAGCGAGACCTACAAGTATCTGGGAATGTAGCAAGGCAGACACATAGAACACTCAGTAGTGAATCAAGATCTGACGAAGGAATTTGTCAGAAGAATTAAGCTTGTTTCTAACACCAGCCTCAACAGTAAAAACTTGGTTATGGCAATCAAAGCTTATGCTGTCCCTATCCTTAGTTACTCGTTTGGGGTCATCAAGTGGAGTAAAACTGACATTGCAAGTCTAGAACAGAAAATTAGAACATCACTGACCAAATCACGAAAACACCATCCCAGGACATCTGTGGAACGAGGCAGGTTACCGAGACATATGGGTGGGAGGGGAATTGTTGATATAAACAACCAAGTAGCTCGACAGATCTATGAGATAAGAAAATACTTCTGTTCTGTATCGAACCATTCGATGCTGCACAAGGCTGTCACAGAAGCAGATTATTCAACTCCACTACTCTTAAGTCAGCAAGAGACTCAAATTCAGGTGCGCAGTGATTTGGATAGATTCAATGACTGGTTATCCAAGCCACTACAAGGAAGACATCCCAATGAAGTCATCCCAACTCACGTCGACAAGCTAGAGCGACGAACGTTTGGTTGATTTCTGGGCAGATGTTTCCTGAACCAGAAGGCTTTATGATGGCTATTCAGAACCAGGTTGTCCCCACGAGGAACTACCTAAAGTTCATAATCAAGGATGCATCTGTGCCAGAAAACCATTGCAGATACGGTTGCCCAACATCGGAGACTGTTCAGCATATTATATCAGGTTGTCGCCATTTTGCAGGGACAGAATATAGGAAGAGACATGATTATGTTGCCAAGATAGTACATCAAGAACTAGCTATACACCTTCAACTGCTGAGCCAAGAGAAAGTGCCGTATTTTAAATATGCTCCTGAAGTGTACTGGAAAATGAAACATTTTCGTTGTACTGGGATCGTACTGTATTGACAGACCAGTCAGCTGTGCACAACAGACCTGATTTGGTTCTTGTTGACAAATGCATGAGTTAGTTATTGTTGTTTTAAGGGGCGGAACTACGAGGTCATCTGCCCCTCATATGCATGAGACACACCACCTTCATAGATGTGGAATCTCAAACAGTGGCAACATGCTTACAAAGCATGTTGAAAAGCTGTCAAAATACATAGAGATTTCAGAACTGATAAGGAAGCAATGGTACATGGCACAAGTCAGGACAGTTCCTATTATCAACTCCAGCACTTGCGTGATTCCCAAGAGCTTAAAGGAATCTCTCACAGAGTTGAAATTAGACCCAGGCCTTTTCAAACTGATGCAGAAAACAGTCATACTTTCTACGTGTCGCGTAGTAAGGCTCTTCTTGGGCAATCAGGCCTGAATGAGTGGGGGAAAAGCGTAAAGCTACTAGCCTACTGAATGCAGTCACCAAGAATTTTCTCCTTATGATATTTATACGGTATCTGGTATTGTACATGTTTTCTTTCCAGCAAATATGCTGAGAATGTGTAAGCGCAGGCGCAAAATAAATAAATAATAATAATAATAATCGACTGAACACTGTGCTTAAGACCTTTCTGAACACAATAAATAAAATCAAAGCCATTAACTCATACGACATCCCTATTCTAACCTATTCATTTTGAGTGGTAAAATGGTCTGCAACAGACCTCAAAGGACTTGAGAGAACAGTGCTTGTGCAGATGACCCAACGCAGATTTCATCATCCCCAGTCAGCTGTTCAATGCATAACTCTACCACCAAGCAAAGGAGGACTAGGAATTGTCAGTTTGATCTGAATGTGTCACAAGGAAACCTTGAACTTAAGAAAGTACTTCCTACGAAGATCGGGTCAGAATGCAATGTATTCTGCCATTTGTAAGGGTAATAGTGACTCCGCACTCCATTTGAACCGGACAAATTTCAGCTTACCTGAAAAGCAATTCCTCGGCCAAGTTGAAGAATGATGCTGATAACTTCTGTATTAAGGTGCCTAACATCTAGGTTATCGGCCCCTAATGGTCTGGGTGATAGCAAAAATGACAATGAAATGGAAACCAGAACGAAAATCAAGCTAGACTGAAAATTCTTACAAAATGGAACTCACATTAAAATGACTCACAAAATGCAGAATGGAAAGACTTAAGTAATTTAGAAGGAAAATACTCACAAAAGGAATTTAGATCCTAAAATACGTACAAAATGCAATGTAGATTCAAAACACTTACAAAAGGCAATTGAAATTGAAAATACACAATGGAATTTAGATCGAAAATGCCCTACCAGATGGTAGCATGCTGAACTGCTGTGCCCGAGATCGCGGGTTCAAACCCGGCCGAAGTCATCGGATCTTTTAAGAGCGCTAAAATCCTTCAGTATGGCTTCCTTCGGAGGGCAAGTAAAGCAGGCGGTCCCATGTCATAGATTTATGGCATGTAATAGATCCTTCCACTAACTAAACTTGTGTGAAGCTAAATTTCTAGCTTAGATACCGTTGAAACTTTCCAACGTTCACCACTAGGCGTCAGTGACATCTTGTGGCGAAAGTTGGAACTACTGTACTTGAAATTGAACGGAACTTGTAGCTCAACCCATGGGTGTCTGCTTGAAGTAGCTACAGTCTCTGGCGAGCTGAACATCCCCTCGGACACTCCCGGCACTAAAAGCCATACGCTAAATAATAATAATAATTGGTGGTTTTCCATCAGGACAATTGTTGTAAAGCAGTGTGTAGACCTTCCAAAATTCAGATAAGTCTCCATATCAGATCTATCAACACGTTATTAGTAGACACACACTCTTTTTGTATGGTGCAGTACTAGTTTTATAACATCATCTCAGTAGAGTACCCGTAGGTCATTTCTGCATATTAGTTTACAATTTTAGTTTGGGGCTTATTGCTTAAGGCTCAGTGGTAACATTCTCGCCTGATGACCCAAAGAATGCAGGATTGAATCCTGACGTAGACAACTGGCATTTGAGGGTGCGCAAATGCGAGAGAACCGTGTCAGTAAATTTACTGGCATGTTGAAGATCCCCTTCGTGGTAAAATTCTGGCACCCTGTCATCTATAAAAGCCATAGTAGTTAAAAGGGACATAATACCAATAACATTATTTTTTTAAAATTCTTTTTATTTTTTATTTTTTAGTCGATTTTACTCTCCAGGTTGTTTTTTCCCACGGACTCAGCGAGGGATCCCATCACTACCGCCTCTACGGGCAGTGTATTGGAGCTAGGAACATCTGGTCGGGGGAGTGGGGGGGGGGGGGGGAGGGGGGGGAGAGGAATGTTAGGAATACAACTGGGGAGGTGGGATCAGCAACTTGCCCAGTCGGCCTTACCTGCAAAGAGAACAGGAGCCTCATGAGGGGTGGGAAGGGAGGGGGGAGATTGGGAGGGATAGGCAAGGGAGAGAGTAGGAGGCGGCTGTGGCCTTACAGTAGGTACTTACCCGGCAGCTCGTAAACTGTCTCATAATTATTTGAATGGAGATTGTTGGAAGAAATGAAAACGTAAAAACACTATTTTTATTTAACGTATGGTTTTTTGTGCCGGCCCCGTGGTGTAGGGGTAGCGTACCTGCCTCTCACCCGGAGGCCCCGGGTTCGATTCCCGGCTCCTTCAGGGATTTGAGAAACTGACGTGAGGGCTGGAACGGGGCGCACTCTGCCTCGTGAGGACAATTGAGTAGCTGTCTGACAGTGAGGCAGCGCCCCGGTCACGAAAACCAAGATTAACGGCCGAGGAGACCCGACGCGCTGAGCACGTGTCACCCCAATATCTGCAGGCTGGACAGCGGTCGCTTGGTAGGCCTAGGCCCTTCAAGGGCTGTAGTGCCACGGGGTTAGTTTTTTATGTTTTTTTTGTGCCGGGAGTGTCCGAGGACATGTTCGGCTGGCCAGAGGCTGTAGCTGTAGCTGCTTCAAGCAGACACCCCTAGGGTGAGTTACAAGTTCCGTTCAATTTCAAGTAGTTCCAACTTTCGCTACCAGATGCCAATGATACGTGGTGGTGAACGTTGTAACTTTGATAGAGCGTTTCAACGAAATCTATCTTACAATTTAGCTTCACGCAAGTTTATTCTGTGGAAGGATATTTTACATGCCATAAATCTATGACAAGGGACCGCCGGCTTTACTTTACTTTACTTTACTTCCCTTCCACTTATAGTAGGTGATGTAATGAAGATAGAGATATGCTCTCGCGGAATTATTTGTAGAACTTTTCTGCTGAACAATTCTTACACTCATAGTTTATTGATATTTTTAACGGTTTGCCCAGCGTAAGCTTAAAAAGCGCACGGACGCCAGGTTTTAGGCTATTTCAACTTTTTCACTGAAATCGTTACTGCTTGGCTTCCTTATCTACAGAAACCTTCCTCATTTACAGAATGGTGAAAACCGCATCAAAATCCATCCAGAGGTTCACACGTGACATCCAAAAACAACAGTAGCGACAATCGAGCGCAGCAATACAAAAGAGAGAGAGAGAGAGCGTTGCAGCAGAAGAGAGATAAAACGATATCATCACCTTTCACTGTAACACTTTTTCACAAACGTCACTGTGTTCCAACAAGTTATTTGACGTTGTCACGTCAAAAAACAGCCAAAACCCGAACAGTCTTTCCTTAAATGAGGAAACTTCTCTATTAAAATATTAGCCACTATAAGACAAATCTATGGTGTATATTTCACAGCTCTATGAACATGGAACTAAGAACACTACACATGACGATTACCGGTATCTCATTGTTAGCGCAACTGTAAATTCAAATTATCGCAATTTCTGATGGTTAAACTATAATGTATTAGACATCATTTTAAAGAGCAGATTTCAGGGATTCATAAAATATAAACAAGTGTAGTTCCGTGAAGAACTATACAGCCTATTTTCATATAGCCTTCTTATGTTAATTGCCACTATCTTTCCTGATACCCACCTTCTGCGAGGGGTTAGTCTTCCTTTTCTTTTCATGTTATATCCTGCCTTCTGCTCAAGGCCCTCAAGGAGGCAGGGTGCATGTAGCCCCACCACTTGGGGTGCACCCAGGATATTGCTACACCGTCAGGGGCTCACGGCTGGTGAGTTCGGGAGTTGATTATCTCAAGGGATTCCTGAGCTGAGTCCTTTTTTCCCACTTTTTCCACTAACTTTGGGGCGAACGCTCTCCTCTTTCCCCTTTCCTATCTGCCTTTCATGGCTCTCCTTACATGCAAGTCCCTCAATCCTCATTCTTCGAGGGTTGAGAGCATTTCTTTTCTTCCTGTCCTTTATTTGCCTTATCCTTTATTTGTTTACCATTTCTTCTTCTAGTAAAATGTAAGTCTGTAGTTAGTATTAGTTAGAGTTTTCATTCTCATCTCATCTTACACTATCACCCAAACCATTAGGGGCCGATTACCTAGATGTTAGGCCCCTTAAAACAACAATTATCATCATATCATGTGAACGTCGAGATTTAAACCTTAGTTCTCTGGAGAGCTGGAACCACCCATCAGAGTCAAGGTGCGTGTGGAAACGCACTTTCCTACGCCTTGGTATTATCTTAAAATGAAAAGCAAAAAGTAAATATTAACATAGAAGAAGTGAAGGGAATGTAATCTTACAAATAATGCAGCAGGAAGTGATGTTTGATAACCTTACAATGTTTTTATTATTGGACATCAGTAAAAAGGATGGGATTCCCGGGAGTGCTATTAATATTTGAAATATTCCCGTCCATTTCCTCCCGGCAAGGCACGGCGCGGTGCTCTCAGGGAGTGAAAGTGTAGCGAAGAATGTTTCCTTCTGGTTTATAAATTATAAAACACCATAGGGTGAGACTTACTGCTCTTAATATCCCCTGGAGATTTAACTCCCCACGTTCTTAGAGGCGGTCTTTTAAGCTTCTCTTTCTTCTGCTACTATATCTGTATGCGATAATTCGTGGTCAGCCTGATATACTCAACATATAGGCTATGTTGGTACCACCTCCAACTTGAATCATTAGCTTACTTTTTATCATTTAAAATGATCTTGTCGACTTCGTTGTTACGCTGAGGTCTGGCGTTTCGTTACGGTGAAGGGACGAAATGTACCTAGAATGCACTGAGGTGTGTGACGTCATAGTACGGTCTAGCAGCCGAGTACCTAGAAGGCAGTGCGAGAACAGAGTTTCAAGAAGGCAGTGTGAGAACAATCAAGTAGGCAGTGATGAAACAAAATAGAATCTTGATACTCTGTTCTCGCACTGCCTTCTTGGTACTTGGCTGCTAGCATTTAAAATGATATAAAGTCTAGTCTTTCAGACTGACTTTCAGTGTCTTATTTTTAGCGGCCTCGGTGGCGTAGTTGGTAGCATGCTGAGCTTCTATGCCCAAGATTGCGGGTTCAAACCTGGCCGAAGTCGTCGGATTTTTAGGAGCGTTAAAAATCCCTCAGTATGCCTTCCTTCGGAGGGGAAGAAAAGCCGGCGGTCCCATGTCATAGATTTATGGCATGTTAAAGAACCTTCCACTAATTACACCTGTGTGAAGCTAAATTAACTTATAGGTTAAACAAGGTTCTTAAGGTTCCTACGTTCGTCGCCAGGAACCGACTGTGGTGGCGTCAAGTAGCCAAGTTCTGAACCAGTAGTTGTTGACGGTGGCTTTTGCCGGCAAAAGTAGGAACTACTTTAAATTCAATGTCTGCTGTCCTAATTGAATTAAAAACAGATAGCACACACTAAGACAGACATCACAATTAACACCGGTTATCAGACAGATTCTATACACACCCAAAGTACACGGGGCTACATGACCGCGTTGTCGCAGCCCCTAAACTAAGGAACCAACCAACCAACCAACCAACCAACCAACCAACCAACCAGCCTACTTTTCACAATTTGTAAAAGTGAGGAAAAAGTTGACTTATGAGATCGATCTGGGCAAGTGTGTGTCTGTCCTTTTGTCTGTGTGTGTGTCCCCCACTATTAAATCCTAACCGGCTACAGCAATCAAAACCAAATTTGGTATGAGTAAAATGATTTATACCTGAATATCTCACGGCCATATATAAAAATGACATCAGTGCTACCAACTGCTGAAAAATCACAATTGAAATTTGAGCTCTATGTTTAATATCTCAGAATGTAGGCATGTGAGCTGTTCCAAAAGTGGCAAACACAGAGTTATCATCAGATATCAGATACATTTTTAGAAGCCCATTAATGACAGTGTTGCCAACTTGATTCTAAGCCTGCTGATAAGTCCAACATTTAGATGCGTGGAACTTCTAGACTATCAATTGGATTTCAACCAAATTTCATATGTGCTTTGTATACTATAACAGATAAGACTATGCGTATTCTTGAGAATCAGCAGGGCTGCCAACTATTAATAATGCCCTCCCTATTGTTTTATTCTAATACCAATATATCAGAAAGTATGCAATCCAACAGCCCTATACTCTGCACACGTATAGTACCTGGCATTCTAGATTAATTTGGAGTAACTAATATACGTTGATACTGCCAACATGATTCTAAGCCTGCTGACAGGTCCAATTTTAAAATTATTGTTACTTCTATATTAACAAATGGATTTTATCCAAAATTGGGGCAATATTAGATCATAATATTTCTGATTAATTCTGAGCAACACATAGGGTAAACTGTACAGTTATTGGCACTTTAAGGACACTAAGCTATTTAATGAATAATTTTGAATTTAAAATCTGCTGTTGTTTGTCTCATTTTTTTTGTCTCATGTTCTGTACATTATGAATATTGATTATAAATATTAAAAAAAACGAAATATAGAGCCTTAACATATCATAAATAGGTTATGAAATATTAAGTGAGCAAACAGAAAGTACTTGCCACCTAAATTTAATTGTTGGCACCTTGGTCAGGTACAGTTCTTGGCACGTTTCTTTTCTTTGCTGTGCCTCCTGCTATTAATACAAACATGTAGAGCAATATTCATTCCTACTTGAAACGTCTTGCCCAAGACCTTAGACATGGAACAAGACTGAAAACCAAAATCACAGTTATTGGCATTTTATCGTTATTTTTAATGCAGTAATTGGCACCCCCATTACACAGAATAATTATAGTTTAGAGTGCTTCATAAACACAGAACAAATACATTAAGTCATATTCAACATGTTTTCACACATACCCTTAAAATACAGTTTGTATACAGAGTTCCGAACATCGAAGTTTGGAACTAGTGACCTGAACAAAACTGTAAGATGTCAACAAAATACCGTCAGTGATGAACAACACCAACTTGTTCCAACATTCACTACAAAACTGTTCACCTGGTGGCAGTAAGATGAAGTATAGAGGCCAAGGAGTAATAGAATGGAAAGATAAAACACTCTCTGGCAATTTTATTGTTGTAAAAATACTAGTCTATTATATTCAAATAAATGCAAGCCGAGCCAATAACTGTCACAGTGCCAAAGACTGAACAGTTTACCCTACATGACATTGCTGCCAGCATGATTTTAAGCGCGCTGATAGATCCAATGTAACATTTCATGTCTGATATATAGATTATTCATTGACATGATTCTTACATTTTAAGAAAAGTAGGCTCTAGTTCATCACGGAACTACTTGTTATTTATTTATTTATTTATTTATTTATTTAGCGTATGGCACATAAAATGATATAATAATAGTATTAATAATAATAATAATAATAATAATATCGTATGGCCTTGGGTGCCATGTGCAAGCTTTGTTATTTCACGCCCAGGGGGCAGCTTGCATGTCGAATTTTGTCGTTCCTTGAAAAGCTATGAAAGTCAAGGAGGTTAGATATCTAAGCTCCTTGACACTATAGCGCTTTCTAGTAGAGAAATGAGGAACTTTGTGTTGGCATAAAATCCCGAGATTAATTTTCCCATTATGAACTTGGCCTTCAAATGGGTTCTTTAACATGCCAACAACGTATGACATGCATGTCGTGATATTTGTCGCCTTTCAAAAATCACTTACCAAGGCCAGGAGAGAACCTGCAAATTTTGGGTTTGTAGTCCGACACGATGACCACTCACCCACATACATGAACTTTGATAAAAATTCCAGCTATTAAAGTACACAAATCATATCTACATAAACCTATATACAAATATTCAAGTTCCTTATGTAGCATACAGTGTCCATTGTTGCAGCTAAATAGTCCTTGAAGTCTCCACAATATGCATGGTTTGGGCACTCGATCACTAAGTGATTAGTTGTCTGTTTCTCAGTACCACAGTCACATTTTGGAGAAGAAGCGCATCTGCACATATTCCATGGCCAGTGCGGATACGATTGAGGGCTGTCCAAACAGAATGAGATTGATCAAACCCTGGTGGTATTCGCAGGATTCAGGGCATGTTACGACATCGATCAGGGCAGAGTTGTTGCCAATTATGGCTTCAGGAGAGGCGAATGTCGAACTTCTCATCTGACATAATTCTGGCTGTGTAAATAGCAGGGTGTCGTGATCTGAGCCGTTTTCGATCCACATAGGCTGCATCGTTTAACAAAGGCAGCTGGGGATTATCGATTATCTTCTGATATTCTCGTACGAGAGCACTCTTCCTTCTAGCATCAGGCGGTGGGATATGACTCAGAATTGGCAGCCAGTAAGTGAGAGTAGTTCCTATGTGTCCACTAATAATACGCATGGTCTTTTTCAACTTAAATCATTAATTTCCCTTTATAACTCTTTAAGGGGAGACCACCTTGTGGTGTAGTGGCTAGCGTTCCTGACTGCCATCCCGGGGGTCCGGGTTCAATTCCCGGCTCTGCCAATACATTTTAATTCTGGTCTGAGGGCAGGACCAGGGCACACTCACAATCAACCTCGTAAGGCAAAGCTGAGAAGAGGAGGGTTAGATTCCCACTTCATCATCTTGGAAGTGTTTTTCCGTGGTTTTCTTGACTTCTCCTCCAGGCGATTGCCGGGGTAGTTCCTAACTTATGGCCACGGTTGTCTCCTCCCCAATTCTCACGTGAATTACAAATACTCATCCTAACACAGACTTCCCCCAGGGGCTCACATCTGGTGGGACGTGGGTTGGCGACCACGGGGTCCCAGCTGAGTCCGGCATAGCTTCCACTTACTTGTGCCGGGCTCATCTCCGTCTTCTTTCCTGTCGACCTCACTTGGTCAACTCTTGTTCTCTTACGACCCCGACGGTATTAGGGTATCCGAGGCCTAGGGAGTCTCCTCCTTTCCTGCCTTAATTGGCCCTTGACTCATCTTTTCTGACACCCTCCTTCTGCGAGGGGTCAGCCTTCTTTTTCATTTCCGGTTATCTCCTGCCTTCTGCTCAAGGCCCTCAAGGAGGCAGGGTGTATGTAGCCCCACCACTTCTGGTGCACCCTAGATATTGCTATACCCTCAGGGGCTCACGGCTGGTGAGTTCGGGAGTTGGCGACCCCAAGGGATTCCTGAGCTGGGTCTGGTTTTCCCCCCTTTTACCCATTACCTGTGGGGCGGACCCTCTCCTCTTTCACATTCCTATCTGCCTTTTATGGCTCTCCTTCCTTCCAAGTCCCTCAATCCGCATTCTTCGAGAGTTGAGGGCATTTCTTTTTCTCCTGTCCTTTATTTGCCTTATTATCCTTTTGTTTTCCATTTCTCCTTCTAGTATATAATGTACCCAATTGTCATCATGTGGAACATGTGTTCGTATCCCAGCTAACTCACGGTCTTTCAAGGTATGGGACGTTCCTGCCCACCATACGACCACATGCTTAGGATTTGAGTCTACCAGGTATCTACTCTACATGAAAGGAACAACATATTCCTAAATAAAACATTTACTGATCTAAAGTCATGGCTATACAACAAAATACAAACAAAGGATAATTTACATTTAATTCCCACAATGAAAATCAAGGTTATTTTGTGAGTCTCTTCTTAATTAGTGCTACACTGCACTCAAATCTATTTCTAGCACCCTATCATTGATACTTTCAGACATCTACGAGTCTCCATAGTGTTCATCATGTGACACAATTTTACATAACTGGAGTATCACAACACAAAAGTCACATATCACATTTAAATGACATCAATTCTGTAATAATTAAACATTAATCCGTTTCTCACGGGCATTTACTTTCATTAACATAGATTCATTATCTTATGCCTTAATTAACAAATGTTGTTGTGTCGTGTGAATCATCTTCTCTTTTTCCATCAATATGAAACGCTAAAAAGTGGTACGTTTCCCTTCCAAAATACACATGGATAGAAATGTTTATAGTTTCACCATACAACGATTTTCTGGGTCTGGTCGAAATTATTATCGTTACAAACTTGTCATGTTCTTAGAATTCACATACCCGTCTGCATAAATTAGTGTGAACTGGGCAAAAATGCACTTTAAAAAGATGCCTACATTTATTTGGTTCAGCGTTCCCCCTCAGAGAATAACTGGGCCAAATATTATCCGATTTCAATGATCCGACAATGTATGTGTGTTGAAACACATCATTTAATTCAATTGGCATCATCATAACACTCATATCTTAATTACATTTCGAAATATCGAGATTCTTCAGTGTCCCACTATGCTTTAAAAATAAAGGGACTGGGTCTCCAAACCTCTCCTTCCAAGCAGGCAATAAAATTAGTTCCAGCTGGCCGAGCAAGATGGCCGTCGTCCTAGTGGTCTACTACCACTCCCCTCTTGACTGCAAGCAAGGTCATCTTTGTTTACAATTGCAGTACAATGGAGTTACGCTGAGTGTTGTCTCAAGTAATTGAGACATTCTGATTATTTACCACCTATTTTTATAGTGTATTGGGCTCAACTCGGCCCCTAATTAACATTCATGGCTGGGGATGGATTCTGTAATAGACTTGCCGTTCTGTGGCGAATTACAAGTGGCTTTGGCGCGCATCATAATGAGAATACAAGATTGCTCATCAGCAGCTGCCTAAATAATAAGGAAATCTGCGTTTCCTATACGACGAACTTTGATCTCCTCTCAGGGCAGATCATATAATACATGTGCTCACGGGGTCTCGAAGAGCATCCCTCGTGGCAATTATTCCTGCAAGCGATGGATACAGACAGGCTCTGTCCAACTCGCTGCGAATAATATAAGTACGCTCCACGGCGGTACTAACTCGTAGATTAGCCAACTTTTCACCTAACGTGCAAGCTATGTTAGCTTGGTCCCCGCAACTTTATTTACGTAAATCACTGGATTCTACGTTACTTCGCTCGCTAAATGCGGCTCAAACAATACCTCTCATAGATGACTCAATTACTAAGGCACCCGCGTCCTCTCTGCAATTACACTTAAGCCAAAGCTTTAAATAGCTCCTAAAACAAGTATAAATTTACTGGCTTACATTACTTTAATGGTTCTCAAAAACAATCCTAAGAATTGACCATATTAAATATTCATTCAACACTTCATTGACACTGAAAAACTCTCGTATCTCGCTATATTTCACGTTACTTTCTTACTGTTTACCAAAATACAGTATATTTATATTAGACATGACACACTTTGAACGTTATTTAGGTCAGAAATGCCTATTACGTTACTTTACTGTTACCGACCCCAGTTATTTTTTTTATTATTATCATTTAACGTTACCGTTACATACATCACTATCTTAGGCCTGAATGGCCATAAACAAATCACCTTCCAAGCCATATTCTACCAAATACGAGTGGTGAAAGCTCGTACATAAGTGACTGTTACATTTTATTCTTAAAGTGATGCATCGTTGTATGGTGAACTATCTAGTTAGAATAACATTGTAAATTTGTACTCACTTTTCATTCTCGCTATATTTCAGCACACCAGCCACGGACCTAACATGACGCTTGATTTAAGCCATCATGCTATATCTCACAGACCACACGGTATCACATATTTCACACATGATAATCATACTTTTATCAGTGGCTTATCTCACTTTAACACGATACATATTATTCACAATACACATAAACACTTTTGAAATCACTATAATAAAATTTATATACACTTTTTCACTATTTCACAGGTTGATCCTTAATCGGACTCCTCCTAACGCCTGACCTCAGAGATGCGATGAAGCTACGACAACCGCTGGTCTCCGTGAAAGTCTATCTGCGTATACGTGCGTTCAATTCTCGTTCCCTTCAATACTGTTCATTTCACCGTCATGATTACTTGTGATGCCTCTCGGGCTCCCATAACTGCAATGATCCTGACGATACTGCGTCATTTATAAGTATGACAATACCTCCTGGTATTCAGTGTCCAAAACCATCCTAAATTATTGCTACGCTGTAGCAAACTACACTTGCGTATAATAATGGATAAATATCTGATGTAGATTAAATCTTACGCGATTCTTGATTACCATTAAGAAGCTATATGATGCGCTTCCATTGTTCTTCAAATATACTCTAACATTTCGCGCACTACTGGCAGCGTTTAGTTTACGTGTAGACTGCAGATGAACTGACGATGAACTGAAGACGAACTGGCTTGGTCTGTGCTGCTTCCCCTATATAAAGGTTTCTCGTAAAATGTAGTCCACAGGACACACGAGAGCGACTCCCTTCATGAAATAATGCATTTCCATTCAAAATGACGTGTACACCTCGTCTATCTAGATGTGGAAATCCCATAATCACTCTCGTGCTAGCGATCGCTTCGGCCAATTAATTACAATTAATTGCCTTATTCCGTAGCGTCATGACGCCACCATGGTGAATCCCCTCTTGCTGGTCACCAAATCACTCCTCTCGAGCGTAAGCTCGGTATTAACAGGCTTATTTAGAGATATAGGCTTTAATTTAGGTGTAAAACCACTCCTAAATTATCTCTCCTAGGATATATTCACCTGGGTGTACTTTTTATTCCATTTCGATGCTCCAATTGGCTGCAATGAATTAATTTCCGTGGACAATCACCCCCACTACGGTCTCGAGTGTTGTCCATCGGGGACTCCCAGGGTCATTAATTTCGAGCTGTCTCCTCGGTCCAGACGAAATAAGTTCCTTCGGTGCCTTGAATCTCCTCCCCTCTGCTGGCTGTAATTAGTAAAGTGTCAAGCTGGCCTGCTTTCACGTTTCTATACTTCGAAAACGTACATATGACTGCAATTTCTGACAATTATTCCCTTAAACAGCCATGATATTCACATACAAGCCGTGAAATCATGCTATATTATTGTATGTCATTATACAACTCATTGCTCTTCGGGTTCCCTGTAGCTGTTCCCCCTCAGAGATCAATGGTTTGACTCAAGGCAGATTCATGGGCCTGGTCTTCTGTGATAAGACCCGATTTCGATGCCAGTCTGCCGTGTCCGATTGGGCACAATAAGTTAGTAGTTAGTTTTAGTTATAGTTTACATTTCATCATCTTCTTCACGATCACCCAAACCATTAGGGGCCGATAACCTAGATATTAGGCCCCTTTAAACAACAATATCATTATTATTATCTAACACAGCCATCCACTGGCTGCCAGGCTCAGCGGTATTATTCTCAGTTGTTGAACCCAAGATAGCGGGATAGTATGAGCAAATGTGAGGGAGCCTTGTCAGTAAACTTACTGGTAGGTTAAAGATCCCCTTCGGGGTAACATTCCTGCACTCCCGCTTCTCTAAACAGCCGGGGTAGTTAAGAGGGACGTAAAACTCATAGCATTATTATTAATATGATTATTATTAATAATACAGTCATCACAATAACAAGCTTGCCACGGTGGGTGAGTGGTTATCGTGTCGGACTACCAACCCCAAACTTGCAGGCTCGTTCTTGGCCGTGGTAAGTGATTTTTGAAAGGCGACAAATATCTCGGCACGTATGTCATGCGTTGTTGGCATATTAATGAACTCATTTGAATTCAGTAGACCGTGTTCATAATGGCAAAATTAATCTCGGGATTTTCCGCCAACTCAAAATTTCCTCCTTTTTCTACTAGAAAGCGCTATCGTGTCAAGGAGATTAGAAATCTAACCTCCTTGACTTTCGTAGCACTCTAAGAAACGACAATAAATCAGCATGCAAGCTGCCCCCTGGGTGTCTAATAACAAAGCTTGCATCCGGCACCCGAGGCCATACGATATTTTTATTATTACCACAATAACACAGGCTATCAGGCAATATTCCACACTCACCCAAGTACACGAGGCTAAACGACCACGATGTCCTAGCCCCTCTAATGAAATAACAACTAGTAGTGTATGTAGCTGAGTATATCGGGGATGGGATAGATGTGTTGGGACTTGAAATAAGGTACTATCTAGACATTTCCTTGGGGGAACTGAGGAAAAACCCAAGTTAAAACCACACTCAGGATAGACGCTGTCAGTGCCAGTATTTGAACCTACGATATCCAGATTGATACAGCGCTCCATCGCGGTCATGGTGAACGATTAGCGTGCATGAGTTTACGACGCAAATACTGAAATTAATGACTCTTTTCAAATATCTATAACAACAACAACAACAACAAACATGCAAACTTATGGTCATTGCTCTAAAAGCTTGATGGATGATAAATGCAGCCTTTATACTGCCAATTACCTTTTGCATCTCTCTCCTTTCTCCTCCACGCTTAGAACGTATTTTAGAGTTCATTTTAATACTAACAGGGTTAATATCAGGTCACATGCCATAACTTACATACAATAGTTCCTTAAGGCCTCTTATCCTAACTTCCTGCATGTGATGTTTTACGATGATAATATCAGCGCAATATTTCACGAAACTGGTTCAAAACATTCATCACACCTGGTGAGGCATAGTGGCCGATTTACCTGCGTCAAAAGCTGAACGATAGCCAAGGACCCAGAGAATGTGTGATGAATGTAAGAGTCTTCAACTTCCACGGTTGTTGTTGTTGTTGTTGCTGATTCATTAGACCAGGAGTTCTCAACCTATTTGTGACTGTGAGCACCTCCCTCATGCTCTCGAAGGAATGGGAAAATCTTTCATAAGACTTTTGAGTAGAGTCTGCACTCCTCAAGCGTGTGGGATTCTTACCCACTAAAAACCACACCCTATTCTCTTGACAAAATCCATCCTGAGACCACTTACGTATTACTTCAGGATGGTATCGTTTACTATGCTTCTCGAACACCTTCTTACTTCTAAATTCATACGCAATCCGTAGATCGCAGCCTTACTCAAATAATATAAGTCTATCTTTCTTCTGCTTGCCACGGTGGCCGAGTGGTTAACGTATCGGACTATCAACCCCCATGCTTGCAGGTTCGCTCCTGGCCGTGGTAAGTGATTTTTGAAAGGCGACGAAAATCACGACTTGCATGTCATACGTTGTTGGCATGTTAAATAACCCATTTGAATTCAGTAGGCCGTGTTCATAATGGCAAAATTATACCCGGGAATTTCCGCCAACACAAAGTTCCTCCATTCTCTACTAGAAAGCGCTATAGTGTCAAGGAGCTTAGGCCTAGATATCGAACCTCTTTGACTTTCTTAGCGTTCAAATGAACGACGAAATTCGATATGCAAGCTGCCCTCTGGGTGTCAATTAACAAAGTTTGCACCCGGCATCCGAGGCCATACGATATTATTACTATTATTATTATTATCTTTCTTCTTATGATGGAGAACCATTTCGACAAAGAAAGCGACCTTGTCCCAGCCGTACTGGTTCCTTAGCACAATTTCGAAGATGTTGTCTGGAGTTATTGAACCAACATCGATTTCAAGTTGTTGTCATTGTAGTCTGTGTTAATTTATATTGCTATTCTGTCCACATACACCATATCTCTTCACATCGAAAATAGGTTTAGGTATCAGGAATTCATTTGTAAAAGCCTTTGCCTGCAGCGTGGCGCTCAATGGAAGTGAAACTTGGACTATTGGTGCAGCAGAAAAGAGGAGAATTGAAGCGTTTGAAATGTGGTGTTACAGGAGAATGATGAAGATCCGATGGGTAGATAGGGTTACAAATGAAGCGGTATTAAGACGAGTGGGAGAGGAGAGATGTTTCTGGCGACTGCTAATGAAGAGAAGAGATAGGTTGGTAGGACACATACTAAGACACCCAGGAATAGCAAGTTTAGTTATGGAAGGGAGGGTCGAGGACAAGAACTGTAGGGGTAGACCAAGGTTAGAATATGTTAAACAGATTGCCTCGGATGTAGGGTGAGTAGCTATGTAGAGATGAAACGATTAGCTCAGGACAGGGAGGCATGGAGTGCTGCATCAAACCAGTCAAAAGACTGAAGACTCAGACAGCAACACCTAATGTAGTATTAACAAGCCCAAGAAGGCCCCACTGAAGGGCCGAAAACATGTTTCTATAGAGAAGTAAACATATTAGTATTAACAGGTGTTCAAACCAATATAGGGGGGCGTGGTGGCGCAGCGGTCAAGCTGTATGCCTCTCACCAAGGCGGACTGGGTTCGATTCCCGGTCAATGCATGTGAGATATTCGATGTGAAATGCCATGTCCTGTGGTTCGGATTCCACGTAAAACGGAGGTCCCGTGGCTTATGATCGCGAGATTAACGGTCACGTTAAACTACAAGCTTCCTTTTTCAAACCAATATAATAATACCGTTAAAATAATCTCATGTTTGTTTACACACCAAAATAAGTAAATTTACGGCTTTACCTTAAAAATTATCTGTGAAAAACAATAATTATATACTGTGAAACGGAATGCATAGGTATAAAATAAATAATTACCAACAAGGAAACGTGATAAAACCTAATAATAGTGTATGGTGTCTTACGTAATTAACGGAAGATGCAATCTGGAACCGGGCAGCAGCGGGCACCAGTATCGACTTGATGCACAGAGCAAATGATGCTTTAGATGGATCAACATCGAAAACTCATGGGCGGAATCAATCATAGTCTGGTTCTTCGGTCATGATACTGCGATGTGGAAAGGAAATGGAAAGACTACCACATTATTATATTTCCTGAACGTCGGAGGACGGAGAATAGATGATGGCACTTCCTGGAATAAAACGTTCCAGAGGTAAACTACTCCCCCGATCGGATCTCCTGGTGGGTAGTACCTTAGGGGAAGTCATCGAAAGAGTTGAACATTTTAATTTTAGGATTGGGACATGGACTGTAAGAACACTTCGAAGAGCAGGGAAACTGGAAAATTTGAAGAGAGAAATGGAAAAATGTGAAGTTAACATAATGGGTTTAAGTGAAGTGAGATGGACAGATAGTGGTGAAATAGTGTCAGGTAATTACACAATGTTCTATTCAGGTGGACAAGGTTTTGAACGTGGTGTAGCAATAGTGATGGGAAATCAACTAGTGCACAGTGTGACTAAAGTGGTGTGCCATAGCGATCGTTTAATGTTTGTGAAATTAAGTGCACAACCAGTGGACATTATGATAATTCAAGTGTACATGCCGACATCAGATCATGATGACGACGAAGTGGAGAAATTGTACGATGAAATAGAAGATATCATTCACTCTGAAGGCAGAGGAAGAGTAAACACCATAATTATGGGTGATTGGAATAGTGTGGTTGGACAAGGTAGAGAAGCAAACATTGTGGGACAATATGGATTAGGCAGAAGGAACGACAGAGGAGGGATGCTAGTGGAATTCTGTCAGAGAAACAATTTAGTGGTGATGAACACTTGGTTCAAGAAAAGAAAGAGCAAATTATACACATGGAGGAGCCCAGGAGACATTAACAGATATCAAATAGACTACATACTTGTTAAACAGAGGTTTAGGGGCAGTGTGAAAGACGCTAGGACTATGCCGGCTGCCGATATCGACTCGGATCACAACCTTTTGGTTGCAGACATCAATACAAGGCTGAAGAGGATTCGACAGTGTGGGAGGAGAAAGCAGAGATGGGACCTGGAAAAGTTAAGAGTGAACAATGAGAGAGTAGGAGAATCATTGGAGCAGCAATTTAGTGAAATGAGAGGTGAAAATGCAAGTACAAGTGTGGAAGTGCAATGGCGAAATGTTAAACTGGTTTTGTTGAATACTTTAAAGAGTGAAGTTGGGAGGGAAGCAAAGAGAGCGAGGAAACCCTGGATCACCAATGAGATGATGGAGAAGATGGAGGAAAGGAGGAAGTGTAAAAATATAAACGAAGAAGAATACAGAAGACTTAACAATGCACTCAGGAGAGAAACAGACAAAGCAAAGGAAAAGTACATGGAAGAAATGTGCGATGACATAGAGGAACTACAAAGAAGAGGAAGGTACGACCTCATGTGCCAGAAAACGAAGGAGCTGGGAGGCAGCGAGAACAAAGAAGTAAGGTCATTCGGAATAGAGGACTCTAGAGGACAAATGGTTTCTGAACAAGCGGGAGTGCTGAAAATATGGGAAGAATACATAAAGGAACTCTACGATAAGGAACACCGTCCGCAAGACATCGACATGGAGACAGAGGAGGCGATTGATGAAGACGAGAAAGGGCCCAGCATACTGACAATGGAAGTAGAGAAGGCAATTGAGGACATGAAAAAAGGGAAAGCTACAGGAGAAGACGACATACCGGTGGATTTGCTGAAAGAAATCAGAGACGGAGGTCTGAAAGTGCTGACACAACTTATCAACAACATTTATGAAAATGGAGAATGGCCTAAAGACTTTTTGGCCGTCACAATGGTTCCTCTTGAGAAGAAAAAACAAGCTACGAAATGTAGTGATTACCGAACAATTAGTCTGATCTCACATGTGGCGAAGATCATTGCAAGAATACTCAATAGACGGCTGGAACACAAAATTGAAGAAGTAATGGGAGAGGATCAATTTGGATTTAGGAAAGGAAAAGGAACCAGAGATGCTATCGGTATAGTGAGGATATTGTCGGAGAGAGTTTTGACTGTTAACGAAGAAGTTTGCGTTTGTTTTATAGACTGGCAGAAGGCCTTCGATAGAGTCAACTGGACAAAATTGTTGAACATCCTTAAGGAGATAGGAATCAACTGGAGAGACCGGAGACTAATTTTTAATTTGTACCTGGGACAAAGAGTAAAGGTGCAACTGAAATACGGAGAAACGAACAGCGAGGAAATTGGGAGAGGAGTCAGACAAGGATGTTGTCTATCGCCAAGTCTCTTCAACCTGTATGGTGAATGGCTGGTGAAAGAAGCTTTGAAAGGATGCGGAAATTTCAGGATAGGAGGACGCCTCATAAACACCATCAAGTATGCAGATGACCTAGTAGTGCTCGCCAAAAATCAAAGACAACTGCAGCACATGATGAACCGGTTGGTGGAAACTGGAAGGATATATGGCATGGAAATCAACATCGAGAAATCAAAAGTGATGCGGATTTCAAAACGGGAGAAACCTTTGAGGATAACTATCGACAATCAAGAATTGGAGAATGTGAAGCAGTTCAAGTACTTGGGAAGCTTGCTGACAAAAGATGCTCAATGCACAAATGAAATTCGCGCCAGAATTGCCATTGCCAAAGCCGCATTCAACAAGAAGAGGACTCTGCTCACCGGAAAGTTGAGTTTAGAACTAAGGAAGAAATTGGTGAAGTGTTACATCTGGAGCATTGCACTGTACGGGGCAGAGACGTGGACATTGAGAAAAAGGGAAAGAAAATACTTAGAAAGTTTTGAAATGTGGTGCTGGAGGAGAATAGAGAAGATCAAGTGGACCGATCGGGTGACAAACGATGCAGTACTGAGGAGAGTAGGTGAGAATAAAACTTTTCTGAATACAATTCTTCAGAGGAAGGCCAACTGGATCGGGCACATACTTAGACATGAGGGGCTAATGCACGACGTCATTGAAGGTAAGATCAAAGGAACGACAGGACGGGGAAGAAGAAGAATCCAACATTTGGATGATATGAAAGATAGAAAGAGTTACAGCAGACTGAAGAAAGAAGCTGAAGATCGGGAACGTTGGCATCAGAAATTCTCTGTACGAAGACATGGACCTGCCACTAGGCAGAATACTGTATAATATAATGTAATTAGATATACACAGTTTACAAATAGATGGGAGCAATGGCAGGAAGGTATTCGTAATGAAGAGAGAAACGCTAGATGAAGCTGTTCCTATGAGCCGACTCAGATGGAGGGGTCATGTGAAGGGAATTGGGGGGGGGGGGGGGGGAATTGCCTAAGAGTTTAATGAGCAGGGAACGGATTTCTATGTAAATACGTATATAGAGAGGTGTGCAAATTACTCGATTCAAATAAAGAATTTAAATCAGTCACAATATTTTATTCAAAATCATTTTATTTTATTTGTATTGCCCTAACTACGAAATGTGTTCTCTTTTGTGGACTTACAACGTTTCCGATAAGGAATTGCAACTGGAAATTTTCGAAATTAGAAATTCTGGGTGACACCTGGGCTTGGCCCATTTTTAGCTTATTTTCATTATATGAATAAATAGGCTTATGAGATCACCCTTTGTCCGTGTGTCTGTGTGAAGTGTGCCTGTGTGTGACCCCATAATAACTTCTAATCGGCTTGAGCGAATTCAATGAAACTCGGTAAGATCATAGCACCATTTTGGCCGACCCCAACAGTGCCCTCCATTTTTTTATATCTCACCAATCCAACCTGAAGTTTTGTTCGGTGATAAAAACAACTACTAGAAGTTCACCTATATGACCTTGGAAAACCTGATAACCTCAAAACCAACATGGCGGCCTAGCGAATTTGCGACTTTTAAATAGACGTTTCTCGCGATTTAACCAACCAAACGCAATGAAACTTGGTACAGTAGATGTTTATACTCATTGTAATGCACCGACATCTAACTTCGTTCAATTATTTACATAACCTCAAGATGGCGGCTGTGCGAAATATTACACCGGCATTCTATATCTCGGAAACTGTTACTGATATCACCCTGAAATTTTGTACGGAGATAAGAGCAGTACTGGAATTTCATCTTTGAGACTTTCAAAACCCTGTTAACTACAGAACGAACATGGCAGCCTAGCGAATTTGAAAGTTTTAAATAGACTTTTCTCACGATTTAACCATTTGAGCGCAGTGAACTATGGTACAGCAAATGTTCATACCCATTGTAATGCACTGGTATCAAATTGAGTTCAATTGTTTACATAACCTCAAGATGGCGGTTGTGCGAATTTTAAAATTAAGTTTTTATTTCTTGTGTCGTAATCATGCGCTCGAAGTGAAAGTTTGAATAATGGATCTACGCAATAATTTTACTTTAATGGTACATCACTCTATGGCCTATACATTTAACAATCCAACATGGCGACCATCCGAAATATTTAGACGGTTCTCAATATGTACGAATCTATTACAGCAATCAAACTAATTTTTTTAAATGTTCATAGGGGCTATGAACATAAGTTCACCTATCGGACTTTCAATAACCTGGTGATCACAAATCCAACATTGCGGCGACGCGAAGTATAAATATTTAAATGGACGTTTCTCGCAATTTAACCATCCGAGTGCAGTGAAATGTGGTGCAGTAAATGCTTATACAAATGTTAATCCACTGGCATCTAATTTATTTTGATTGCTTCCATAACCACAAGATGGCAGCTGTGCGAAATTTTAAAATCTCCTTTTTAATTCTCGTGTCTTAATCATGCGATTGAAGTTTGAATACTACACGTACACAATAATCTTCATGTAACAGTACATAACTCTAAGATCTACATATATAAACATCCGACATGGCGACCATCCATACTATTAGGCTGTTCTCAATATCAATGAATCTATTACAACAATCTAACTGAAATTTTGTATGTTGATAATGTCAATTAACATAAGTAGGATATATGAAAATAGACTTCAGCTCTTCACGGAACTACTTGTATCTCTTTTTCATTGACTTTGCAATGTATCCTTTAAATCATATTTCAATCCATTGCCCACGAATCTTTGAATAGTTCAAGAGTGGACAATCAGTAAGAAAATAATTTCATTCTCTCTGGTCTTAATTCACACGGAAAGTAGAATAAAATAATCAAAACAAAACGTGTGGCGTTCTGTTTTAATAAGGCTCCTCATTAGTGTAAACTGTAAAAAATTAGTTTACTGTCAGATTCTTTAAAGAAATGTTATCAAAATTATTGATTACAGATTGGAAATAATTTCAGGACCTTGCAAAACATTTCTAGTGTATTACGTCACAAAACATACAAAGTAAATGTTGGATAACTACCATTGAGTCTAATAATAATTTGCACACCTCTGTATTTAGGAAGCTAAACTTAATTAAATTTTGTACTATCTTTACGAATCACGACATGTTGAGCTGGAAAGTGGAGTATTTATTTTACATATTTGGAAGTTTAGCACTTATTTTCCATATTCTTAGTCATAAAAGTCAATATGGTTCATATTTCGGCTAGATAGTATTAACTTATTGTAAATTAGCTGTCTTGTCAATAATAGAGAAACAAGTTGAGAGGTAAAGTTGCATATGTGGGCAAAAATGATGATGTACACTGTACTTTCAAAGAACCCTGGATATGAAGCAATGGGAAAGGTTGCTGAAATTATGTGTGGAGATTTAAGTATAAAGTTAACGATGGATTGTGAAGTTCAAACCACTTCTGATGTTGAGGCAGTTTGTCAATATACTGTAAATTTGTCCTTAGAGACAATAGGAGAACATTTTGTAATCCATTGTTTTGGTAACAGAGAATGAAATATTGAGTATTGTTCAAGGATCATAATTGATATTATAATGAGAGGTGCAACTTTATGTAGATCTACTTTGTTTACCTTCTTTGAATTTGGACATTAAAATATAGTAAATATTATAGTTGTTTGTAATTTTAAGTCCATATACAATTATATATTTCAATAAAAATAACTAAATATATATGTACATACACTATTTCATTAATTATTAGTAGGGAGAGTGGTGGTGCAACGGTCAATCTGTTGGCCTCTCACCAAGGTGGACCGGGTGCGACTCCCGATCAATGCATGTGAGATTTTCGAAGTGAAATTCCATTTCCTGTGGTTCGGATTCCACGTAAAAAGGAGGTCCCGTGGCTCATGATCGCATGATTAACGGTCACGTTAAACTAAAAGCTACTTTAATTATTAGTATATATAAATCCGTTCCCTGTTAATGAGTTTGGCTGTAGAGGGTAAGAGAAGCAGACGTAGTCCTAGGAGACGATAGTTAGATTCTAAGTTGAACGATATAAAGTGAGCGGTGTAGACGTTTTTCTTATTTCATTTAAGGGGTTTGAACATCGCGGTTATTTCAGTCCCGTGTACTTAGGAATATATAACGACAACAACAACAACAATATGTACAATTATGTGTATTTGTAATTGCAAGAAAGCTTCGAAAGTTGTAGTGGCCGTAAGTTAGGAACTATCTCGGCGTTTGTCTGGGATAGAAGTAAGAAAATACGGAATACCACTTTTAAAACGAATCGAACACTGGCTATTAAGGACTGGATTCTCAAGACGTATCCCGAGACTACACATTCTTCAGTTTCTTACCAGATGAGCTCAGGGGCCGAAGTGTTCTCTTTGTGACCATGGGATCCCAGCTGAGTCCGGGATTGCTTCCACTTACTTGTGCCGGGCTCCTCTCTGTCTTCTTTCCTGTTGACCTCTCTTGTTCTCTTCCGACCCCAACGGTATTAAGTGTATCCGAGGCCTAGGGAGTCTTTCACATTCCCGCCTTAATTGGCCCTTGTCTCACCTTTCGTGATACCCTCAATCTTTGAAGGGTCAGCCATCTTTGTCTTTTCATGTTATCTCCTGCTTTCTGCACAAAGCCCTCAAGGAGGCAGGGCGTATGTAGCCCCACCACTTCTGGTGCACCCTGGATAGTGCTACACCCTCAAGGGAAAGTTTGCGACCCCGAGGGATACCGAAGCTGGGTCCGTTTTATCCCCTTTTTCCTCTGATCTTGGGGCAGGCCATCTCCTCTTTCCCCTTTCCTATCTGTCTTTCATGGCTCTCCTCCCTTCCAAGTCCCTCAATCCTCATTCTTCGAGGGTTGAGGGCATTTCTTTTCTTCCTGTCCTTTATTTGCCTTATCCTTTATGTGTTTATAATTTCTTCTTCTAGTATGTTAATTTGTAGTTAGTATTGGTTATAATTTTCATTCTGGTGGCTTCGGTGGCGTAGTTGGTAGCTTGCTGATTTTCTATACCCAAGATCGCGGGTTCAAACCCGACCGAAGTCGTCGGATTTTTTAATAACGTTAAAAATCCCTGAGTATGCCTTCCTTCGGAGGGGAAGTAAAGCCGGCGATCCCGTGTCATAGATTTCAGTCCTCACTTGAATGGAAAAAGATAACACACACTAATACAGTCATCACAATTAACACCGGTTATCAGACAGATTCTACACGCACCCAAAGTACACGGGGTTACATGACTGCGTTGTCATAGCCCCTAAACTGAGGAACCAACCAACCAATTTTCATTCCATCTTTCACTATCACCTAGATGTTAGGCCCCTTAAAAAAACAATTATCATCATCATCATCATCATCATCATCATGTGCTCTTTGTTCATCACTGGGGGCGCAGCGGTCAAGCTGTTGGCCTCTCACCACGGCGGGTTCGTTTCCCGGTCAATGCATGTGAGATTTTCAAAGTGACATGCCATGTCCTGTGGTTCGGATTCCACGTAAAAAGGAGGTCCCGTAGCATTTGTTCTCGAGATTAACGGTCACGTAAAACTTCTTTGTTCATCACGTCCACATGCGCTTTTATTCGGCGTGTCGTGCCCTAAATCAACAGGATACTTTACTGGCCTACATGTATAATTGCCAAGTAGATTGTATGTTCTATCTCCCCCTCTCCCCCTCTTCCCCTTTTCTAATTCTCTTTTAACCCATCAATCCTTTTAGACATTATCTGCTCGATTTGTTTAATGATCTAATTCGGTTCCTTCCTCCGTATGTTTGTTAATGTGTGTGTGGGGTGTTTGAAACATTGCAAGGGCCAGAAGATAACAGCAGTAGCCCTACGCGTGGACTGTGAGAAACCGCTTGTCCATGTCACATGCAAATCAGCCTCAGTGAAAGACAGAGGCCCATCTCCCTCGGTTTGGGACGAACAACGGGAGATAAGGTAGTCAAAAGAGCAAGATTAATGTCAAAAGAAACGTTGAAAGAAATGGATGAGAAGGGGGTGGATTGGAGCAGGGTAAGGGTGGAACGAGGCAGGAAAGAAGGAACTACGATGAGACAGATAAGAGAAATTGGAAAATTTACCGACATTCAAATGGAGTCAGGGAGGGGAAACATGGGTTTGAGATTACGATATAGGGTGAAAAGAGGCGGTGACGTACTCGCTACTGCGTGACAGTAGCTTCCTCTGTCGTCATAGATACCCTTAAGTGCTTGTATAAGCCCTGGAAATGAGAAAGAAGGATAGTGCTGACTCGGCTAACATGGTGAGTCAAAGTGCTCAATCAAAGTCTCTGAACACGTTAGATTGGATGGAGGGTTTCTAATAGCAATTCTCAATATTTATTGTGTAGATTACAGCTTTCACGGCCCGGAATACTATTATTATTATTATTATTATTATTATTATTACATCATTGTTGCCCTTATGGACAGTGTTTGAACTTAAGTATCTCATGATGTCACAATTTTCACTTCTTTCCCTTCTTCTCTTCCCAAAATCTCTTCATCCTTTGACTGTGCTCCTGTTTCCTTTGTTCCGTCCACAATGTTCCTATCTTCTTCCTTTAACTTACTAAAAATTTGGCGTTCTTAATTTCGTTTCTGAAATTTTCTCTGTCTTCTATCATTTGCTTGTTGATCCCTAATTGCTTTAAATCGTCTTCTATTTCATGATACAATTTGTTTTCCTTTTTGAACTGTTTACTACATCAAAGATTTTCTTTGTATGTCGTTTATTGTTCATTCTCTGTATGTGCCCGTAGAAAGTTAGTCTGCGTTTTCTAATGATATATGTGAGTCTGTCTGTGTGTTCATATAGCTCTTTGGTAGGTCTTTTCATCCATATCCCATCTCTGTGTACTGCTCCAAATTATTATTATTATTATTATTATTATTATTATTATTATTATTATTATTATTATAGTTTATTGTTTGACAACATTATCACGGTAAATACCGGCTACATTTTCTGTTACAGCCTGGTTCGGCCTTAGCAAGGAACCATCTGTACTGAGATAATTACGATTACACTGTTCAGAGACTTCACATCCATGTCGTGCCCGCAGTCTTCACGAGTCTCCTTCATTTGTCGGATGAGCTAAATTCCCATCTGGATCATCGAGCTTTGCTGAGTATTCGTCCAGGGCATTGTCACCAAGGAACTTCCTAACAATATGGCATGTGTTTAACAGAACTGCCTTCTGAAGTTCAATATATATCTGCGGGTGCAGATTCAATATTGATAGACTACAGTGGAGAGTTTTTGGTATAACACCAGTACACGACACAATTATTGGGATGGTAGTCACCGAATCAAGTTTCCACATCTGCTTTATCTCAATTGCCAGCTCTGTGTACTTAGATATTTTAGTAGCAGCTGTTGTTTGGATGTTTTGAGTGTTGGGACATGCGATATCTATCAGTAATGCCTCTTTGTGTACTTTATTGATGACAATGATATCTGGCCGGTTGTTACTGACTGAAAACATCTGTCACAACTCCTCTGTCCCAATAGAGCTTGTGTGTGTCATTTTCGAGTACTGCGGATGGTATGTATTTCCAATAGCGACGGGGCTTTGAAGAAGTTTGTACTTCAAGGCCAGTTTCTGGTGGATAATGTTGGCAACTTGATCGTGCCGATGTTTGTAGTCAGTGTTGGCAAGGTGGGAACAACCTGATATAATGTGTTGAATGGTCTCACTACATTTGCCACAGCGGCGACACTTCTCACTCTCTGTTGTTGGATCTTTTATGATAAATTTCCGATAGCTTCGAGTAGCAACAACTTGGTCTTGGATAGCTAGAACAAATCCCTCTGTTTCCGGAAAAATTATTATTATTATTTATTCAATTCACCATTGCAAACATGGGTTACTCTAAAGCACGGGTTAAACCAAGTGCTTTACAACAATACATAAAAATTATAATACATATCATGTATATACAAAATATAAGAGTTCATTATCACTCATTCACAAGCAAGGAAGGATCGCACAATATTGCATGTGGACAATAGGACCGAATGCTGCATACCCTTGTAGATGGTTGGCGGAAAATCCAATTCCTTCAGACTCTTGTGGAGTGTGTGAGGTATGAGGCCGTTGACTGACAAGATTACAGGCACTATCCGGACGCAGTTCATCTTCCATATCCTCTTGATTTCCTCTGCAAGCTGTCTATACTTGGTGATTTTTTCTTTGTGTTTACGTTCGATGTTGGTGTCGTTGGGGACTGCTATGTCTATTATAAATGTAGTGCCATCAACCTTATTTACTACTATGATGTCTGGTCGATTGTGATCTATTGTTTTATCTGTCACAATACCAGTGTCCCAGTATAATTTACACAGTTCATTTTCGAGGAGGGATGGTGGATGATACTTGTAGTAAGGGATATACTCCTCAGTTAATTTATATTTCTGTGCGAGTGCTTGATGAATGATGCCTGCAACCTTATTGTGCCGCTTTGTATATTCAACTGATGCTAGTAATGGGCAACCTGCAGTGACATGGTCAATGGTCTCGAGATGAATGGCGCATCGCCTGCATTTGTCTGATATTACACTGGTATCTTTGATGATGTATTTCTTGTGATTTTTTGTAGCAATGACTTGATCTTGGATGGCAATTGCGAATCCCTCTGTTTCTCCAAACAGTCGACCACTTTGTAACCACATACACGATGCATTTTTATCAATACTCTGTTGGGATAGGTTGCTGTAGTATTTTCCTTGGAGGGTCTTTTCTCCCCATGCCTTTTCTTTTTCATGTAAGTGTAGTGGCTGGCTGATATGATCATCAGAGGATGTACGAAGGTTCAATACAGTGTGTTTATCAGCAAGTACAATGGCTTTATGGAGAATGCTGCTTTCCTTTATTTGATAGAAATATCTTCTAAGGGTTTTAATTTGGTTCTGGAGCAAAATTTGTAAATCCAGTACTCCTCGACCACCCATATTTCGTGGAAGAGTGACCCTTTCTTTACAGGCGTTTGGATGATGTAAACGGTAAGTAGTGAGAAGGGTCCTTGTTTTTCTCTGCAGGCTTTCCATTTCTGTTGCTGACCATTTCAGAATCCCAAATGAATATACTAGGGTTGGTATAGCGTATGTGTTGATAGCTTTAATTTTGTTCTTTGCACATAGATTGGTTCGCAGCACTTGATGTAGTCTTGTGGTATATTTTCCAATGAGTTCATCTTTGATACTTTTATGATCCAAAGTTGTATTTTGAGAAAATCCCAGATATTTGTAGATTTCTATTTCAGTCATTCCTTCAATTAGAGATCCTTTGCGTAGCTCATGTGGTTCAGAAGTTGCATATTTACCTCTTTCAATTGTCAGACGCTTGCATTTCTTCACTCCCAACGTCATTCGGACATCGGATGAATATGAATCTATTATATTTAGCATGGCATTCATTTGAGTCTCACTGTGTGCGTATACTTTGAGGTCATCCATATAAAGGAGATGGGATATTCTGTATTTCCTGTTGTAGTATTTGATGTCAAATCCGAAACCGGTGGATTTTAGAATTTTAGAGAGAGGATTGATGGCTAAGCATAACAATAATGGGCTTAGCGAGTCTCCTTGATAGATACCACGCTCAATTTTTATTGTGTCAGATGTGACACATTCATTGTCTGTCTTAGTATACAGTACTGTTTTCCAATTATCCATCGTGACCTCCAGGAAGTGAATTACAGCAGGGTTAATCTTATACATATGGAGGATTTCTTTCAGCCATGAATGCGGGACTGAATCAAATGCTTTCTGGTAATCTATGTATGCCGTATATAGATTCCTTTGATTATGTATCGCCTGTTGTGTTATCACAGAATCAATAACCATCTGTTCTTTGCATCCTTGCGACAGCTTCTTGCTTGTTCCTCAGCCAAAATGTTATGCTTGTCGAGAAACTTGTATATTTCGTCCGCAAGAGTTTGTTAAGTGATTAGAGACAGGTGATAGGTCTGTAGTTTGATGGGTCTTTAGTATTTCCACTTTCTTTTGAGATTAGATACGTAATTCCAGCAGTAAGGAAATCAGGACATTCCTCAGGATGATGGATGGGGTAAGTAAAATGCTGGGCTATCTTCTGGTGCACGCACGTGAAATGTTTGTACCAATAATTGTGAATTTTATCTGTGCCCGGCGCTTTCCAATTCTGAGTTCTCCTTATAGCATCATACACATGCCGTTCTCAATGGTATCAAAATCCATTTCTTCATATACATTATTGCTATTTCACTCTTCGTTGATCCAATTTGCATTTTCATTGTGCGGTGACTTCGCAGCCCATACACTTCTCCAAAAATCTTCCGTTTCTTGCGTGCTAGGAGGTTCTGCTTTTGTCATGGATTGTTTGTTTCATTTGATCATTCTGTAGAATTGACCTTCATTGTTGGAGAAAAGTTTGTTTTGTGTTTTCCTCGCTCGTGATTCCTTGTACCTCCTGAGTCTCGCTGCTTTTGCGCATAATTTTAGCTTTTGGTTGTCAATGTATTCCTTGATTTTTCTGTGTGATCATATTCCTTTATATGGCTGTTGATTTTTCTGTATATATTTCTCAGCTTTCGATTAGTTTTGGGTTTAGTTTTATTGTCTATATATGCTGTTAGTTGACCAATGGTTTTCCTCAGTTCCTTGATGTCATTTTCTAATCGACGCTGCCAGGGTGGAATGTATTCTGCATCCGCACCTTTTCCACGAGAGCTTCCAGACAAAGGTATTAGTTTCTGGTTGTTCAGCCTTATCACAGTTACTGCTGCGCAATATACAAGAGAGTTTGTTTGTTCTAGATTATCGGATGTTTCCACATACTGTTTTAGGATGTTATTTGTCATACTGACAAGAGATTTACTCTTTGCTGTTTCTAGGAGTTTGGGCAGCTTTGGTCGATAGTCTACTTTAAGGCCCATAAATTCTGTCATTGTCTCTTTAAACACATGTTCAATAGAACTTGTTTCATCAGAACTCGAGATATTAGTAGGGATAGTTGGTTCAATAATTCCCCCTTCTCCTGTGTCATTTCTGCAGGTTACTTCCTGAACAGCTTGAATCAATAATGTGGGTCTGCTTTCAATGTTGGATTCTGAAGCTAGAATTTTTGCTGCTTCCTCTTTAAGACTTTGAATCAATATTGCAGTAAGTCTATTGTTCCTCACTATTACACGTCTTTGGTCAGCAATTCTTTGTTCTGTAATGAAAGAGTAGTCAGGAAAATTCTCCACAAACAACTTGTGCAAATCTTTCCTATATGTTGTGAGGTCTCTCTCTAAGTTTGTAACAATAAAGTAGGAGCGCATTATGAATTTGTTCATCTCATCAGTCCATTTTAAGCGCTGCCTCAGTTTGCCTGCCTTAGTGGTCAGTTGAATGTTTGAAACACTTTCGACAGGGGGAGATGACGGCTGTTGGGTTCTCCTATCTGCGTTGTCGGCTGTAGAATTTTCGGGTGACCCGACATGTGCCCGCCTGTTCAGCATCATGTCACTGGTGGTTCGCCTGCTGTCACGTTCAGCACCAGCTCCAAACGTGCCCCGACGCACCTCGGGTAGCGTCCTTTTCCGAGGCTCATTATTCTTTGACATTTTCTCCATTATTAATGGGTTGCGTTTTATACCTACTGCCAGGATTTCATTTAGACCGCCCCTAACATGGGGTACAGACGCCTTTCACAGCCGCCCCTAACATGGAGTATAGACGCTGTTGGCTAGTGCTTATGGCGGCACTGACTCTCCTTGTCACATTGCTGTCTTTGGATATATGTGGCATTTTATAGAGACTGTGGTGCCATCCACAGACCCACCATATCCTGTTAGCAATGCCGCTGTTGGTCATTATTATTATTATTATTATTATTATTATTATTATTATTATTATTATTATTATTATTGGGATTATGCCGTGTGAAAAAAAAACGTTTCGTGAGGGACCTATTGAAAAAGGAAGCAAGATCTCTCACGAAACGTATGGGAATTTTTATTTTTAGCCTACTTTTCTTATTTCGCAAAAATGAGGAAAAAGTAGACTTATGAGATCGATCCTGGCAAATGTGTGTCTGTCTGTCCTTCTGTCTGTCTTTCTGTCTATCTGTCTGGGTGTGTGTCCCCTATCAACGCCTAAACGGCTACAGCAATCGAAACCAAATATGGTATGGGTAAATATCTATACCTGAATATCTCAAGGGCATATTAGAAAATGATGTCAGTGCTACCAACTGCCGAAAAAACTTAATTGAAATTTGAGCTCCATGTTGGATATCGTGGAAGTTATACATGGGTGCTATTCCAAAATTGGCTCACTTATAGATAATATTTCAGTTTAACTTCCGGGAGGCCTTACATGACAGTGTTGCCAGAATGATTCTGAGCCTGGTGATAGGTCCAATTTTTAAATGCATATAACTTCTACACCATCAATTGGATTTCAACCAAATTTCGTATGTGGGCTACTATGTGTACATAAACAGATATGACTGAGCGTATTCTTAAGAGCCAGCAGGGTTGCCAACTGTTAATAAATGCTCTATCTATTTTTTAAATACAAATACCAATATATCAGATAGTATGCAAGCCGACAGCTTTAAACTACGCACACGTATAGTACCTGACATTCTAGAATAATTAGGAGTAACGTCAGTGCTACCAACATGATTCTAAGACTGCTGATGGGACCAATTTTTAAATATACGTAACATCTATACTATCAATTAGATTTCAACCAAATTCCGTATGTGCTATGTGTACCATAACAGATATGACTATACTAGGCCCATATTGATTAATCATTGGCATGAATCTTACATTTTAAGAAAAGTAGGCTCTTTAGTTCCTCACAGAACTTCTCTTTTTATTTTCGCATGGCATAATCCTAAAAAATATGAATTAATATTAATATTTTAAGAGCGTTAAAATAGTCCAGTATGCTATCCTTCAGAGGGGAATAAAGCCGACGGGCCCATGTCATATATAAGGTGCGTTCAATAAGTAACGAGTCGGAGGCTGGAATGCGCACACCGGTGACGACATCGGCTAATCGTGGCGTGTGTAACGAGGTGTGGTTCCGACCAGAGCGTGGAAGGTCACAGCCCGTCACCAGAGGGCACGCGTGCACGTCACGTGACGATACAAAGTGAGCAGCAGCATGCATCAATCGTCCAACGCTGCCAGTCGTATTGCAAACAGTGACATGGAGGCGTCAACCGAAGAGCAAAGAGGGGTTGTTCGGGTTCTGACAGCGGAAGGAGTAGGGGGAACGGACATTCATCGCCGAATGTCACAAGTGTACGGCGAACACTGCTTGTCCCTTGCAAGGGTCAAGGCGTGGCACAAGCGCTTCAGGGCAGAACGGGTGTTGTTAACCGATGATGCCCGGTCTGGGGCACCCCCCTGCATTACCGATGACAACGTCCAGCTGGTTGATGCACTCATTACCCAGGACCGCCGAGTGACAGTAAACGCCATAGCCGCCGTGGTCACTCCTCGACAATGCACGACCTCATACGGCCAACACAGTCGCGGCACTCCTGCAGAAATTCAAATGGGAGGTTCTCGGCCACCTTCCATACAGTCCAGACCTCTCTCCCTGTGATTACGCCATGTTTGGTCCCCTGAAAAGGGCTCTGCAGGGCCAACGATTCACCTCGGACGCCGACGCCCAGCTGTACGTGCGGAACTGGTTCACACCGCAGCCCTGGGAAATTTATGAGACAGCCATTCACCGCCTCGTGTCACAGTGGGACAAGTGCCTCAACAGCCAGGGCCAATACTTCTAACATACAGGCACTGGTTTCTGTAATTATGCCTCCGGCTCGTTACTTTTTGAACGCACTTTATATTTATGACACGTTAAAGAACCTACCACTGCAATTGGTAGTGTGTAGCAAAATTTGTATGTTTTATTAGGCTATTTAGAAACGCTCTATCAAGTTCCAACATTCGTCACTAGGTGTTAGTGACAGCAGCATCTAGTAGCCAAAGTTGGAACTACTTGAAATTGTACTTTTAGGGAGCCCTCGGGCGTTCAATCAAAAATACCCAGCAATGGTCATTGGCTGCAACTCATGTTTTAAGAGTACGGTGAAAGAAGGGGGTAAGTAACAGATTTTATATGTTCAGTAAATGACAGCGTTTAAATTTGTTGTTACTAGTGTGTGTTTTTGTAAATCAGGCAAGGGTTGGGAAGTAGGCGACCGTGGCCTTACATTAGGAACGATCCCGGTATTTACCTGAAGTATAAGTGAGTAACCAAGGAAAACCATTTTCAAGATGGATGAGGTAGAAATCAAACCCAGCTCTTCTAGGTTCTGCCTCACAAGACTGAGTGAACCCCAGTTCAGCCCTCAGACATGGCAGAGCCTAGAATCGAACCCACTCTCACGGTGACAGCAAAGAACGTCAGTTAGTAATGTGAACAAGTAAGTTTTATCTATGGATTTCTTAAAAGGGAACGGTCTTAAGCTATTGAAAAGAATGTTCAAATATTGGAAAAAATAATTTTCTTGCAAAATGCTTTTGTTGTTTGTTGATGGTTTATTAAAGGTCTTTGCGAAATCGAAGTCCGGTAGCCCCGTGTACTTGAGTGTGTGTGTTGGCGGGCGGAGGGGAGGTTTATTTATTTATGAATTTGTCTCATAACCTGTGTTACTGTGATGGTTTTATTAGTTTAAGTAGTTGTAATTCAGATGAGGATTAGGAAGGAGGTGGCCGTTGAAATAATTTAGAAACCATCTCGGCATTCGCTTGTAGTAGATGAGGGAAACCACGGAAAATTACTTCCAGGATGGCTGAGGTGGGAATCGACCCCATTTCTTTTCACTTATGCCTCACGAGGCTGAGTGTATCTCGTTCTAGCCTTAAATTGAGTGGTGGCGTGTCTCAATGGTAACGTTTCTGCCAGCTGTGCCCAAGGTTGCAGGATTGAATTCTGGTGCAGTTAGTTGGCAATTGCAAATGCGAGGAGGCGTGTCAGTAGATTTACTGCCACGTTAAATTCAGCCTTCTTGGGCAAGATTCTGGCACCCCGGTGTGTTTAAAAGCCACAGTAGTACGTCCCTTTGGACGTAAAACCAATAACATTATCATTACAGAATTAAATTTCTCCGCAGAGCCGGGAATCGAACACGGACCTCCAGGGTGACAGCCAAGAGTGATAACCACTACGCAACGAGACGGGCGCAAAAAAAAAAAAAAAGAAAAAAAAAGGAAAAGAAATATGTTGGTTATTGGACGATACGTCAAGAAAACTTAAAATATTTATGGAAAAATGGTGTTAAAATTGCTCATTGATTACAGTATCATCTTTTATTTTTTTTTAGCATTTGTTTGAGTCATCAGCCTTTTAATGGTTTGATAGAGCCTTCCATTCTTCCCTGTCCTGAGCTAATCGTTTCATCTCTACATAGCTACCACACCCTAAATCCGAGGCAATCTGTTTAACATATTCTAACCTTGCTCTACCCCTACAGTTCTTACCCTCGACCCTTCCTTCCATAACTAAGTTTGCTATTCCTGGGCGTCTTAGTACGTGACCTACCAGCCTATCTCTTCTCTTCATTAGCAGTCGACAAAAACATCTCTGCTCTCCCACTCTTCTTAACACCTCTTCATTTGTAACCCTATCTACACATTTCAAACGCTTCATTTCTCCTCTTTTCTGCTGCACCAATAGTCCAAGTTTCACTTCCATAGAGCGCCACGCTCCAGACAAAGGCCTTCAAAAATGACTTCCTAATACCTAAATCTATATTCCATGTCAACAGATTCCTTTTTTGTAGAGATGCTTTCCTTGCCTGTGCTAACCTACTTTTTATATCCTCTTTGCTTCGCCGATCACTGGTTATTTTGTTCCCTAAATAACACAAGTGTCCTACTTCCTTTAGCTTTTTGGCTGCCAATTTGATTTACATAGGGGTTTCTGATTTCTTTCAACTGCATTCCAATATCTTTGTTTTACATTTATTAATTTTCATCATGTCGCCTCCGTAGCGTAGCGGTCAGTATGGTTAGCTGCCGCCCCGGAGGTCCTGGGTTCGATTCCCGGCTCTGCCACGAAATTTGAAAAGTGGTATGAAGACTGGAACGGGGTCTACTCAGCCTCGGGTGGCCCAAATGAGTAGAGGGGGTTCGATTCCCACCTCAGCCATCCTCGAAGTGGTTTTCCGTGGTTTCCCACTTCGTCTTCGGGCAAATGCCGGGATGGTTCCTTCCTCAAGGCCACGGCCGCCTCCTTCCCCCTTCCTTGCCTATCCATCCTAATCTTCCCCTCCTCCCTTCCCTCATGAGGCCCCTGTTCGTTTTGCAGGTGAGGCCGCCTGGGCGAGGTGCTGATCACACCTCACCAGTTGTATCCCCTCCGACCAGATGTTCCAAGCTCCAGGACACTGCCCATAGAGGCGGTAGTGGTGAGTTCCCTCGCTGAGTCCGTGGGAACCACCAACCTAGAGGGTAAATTGACTAAATAAAAAAAATCATCATGAATTCTTTCCTCAAGACAGAATCCATACCATTTAAAAACTCATTCAAAACCTCTGGTGTGTCCGCTAAGATGACGATGTCATCAGCAAATCTTTGAGTTGAAATTATTTCTCCTTGAATCTTTACTCCCACTTTGATTGTTTCTCCAATTTCCTTCATTGCTTGTTCAATATACAGGGTGATTCTTATTAACGTTTAAAACTTTCTGTAGCGACGTAGATGGCATTGAGACAAGTAATTTGATATAGGACACTTAGGGTCGCAAGTGACCGGAAATACCTTAAAAGTGGATCACAACTGTAAAACATATGACGTCATCAGGTGACGGCTCAGTTCGAGAGGTCAGGCCCGTGCACTCATACGCACACTAAACCATCCAAAGCAAACGTTGAATGCCTGATCACTCTGGCTCCATGTCTGCTTTTGCAACTTGGGCGCGTGGGGTGCGAGGTTCGAATCCGGGGCCTATCCTTCATCTTTCTTTTGTTCTCTCTCTTCTCCGTTCAGGTGGAAGCAGATTGTTAGTTGACATTCAGAACGCTTTGTATTACAAATGTGATCGGAAGCGTTCGGGAATTTTACACTGGATTCGATAGGATGGGGGAAAATTAGTCATTCGACAAGAACTGCTGTACTAGATAACAACGGTTTGAGAGTTCTCAACCACACAGTTCAATAGAGTACGTCGAATGAACCGCTTTACATTCCATGAGCTTGCAGACATGCACCTTTGTTATGGTGCTGCAAATTCGAACGCACTTGCTGCAAGGTGGCTGTACCAACAGTAATTTCCCCAACGCATTCTGCATTCTCACGTGACCCTCAGCCGTTTGTGGGTTGTAATAACAGCAAGAAAGTTTGGTGATCTCTCTCTTCTCTCTCTCTTAGTCGTTTACCCTCCAGGTTGGTGGAACCCACGGACTAAGCGAGGGAGCTCACCACTACCGCCTCTACGGGCAGTGTCCTAGAGCTGGGAACATCTAATCGGAGGGGATACTACTGGTGAGGTGTGATTGGCACCTCGCCCAGGCGGCCTCACCTGCAAAGCGAACAGGGGCCTCATGAGGGAAGGTAATAGAAGGTGAGGATGGATAGTCAAGGAAGAGGGAAGGAGGCGGCCGTGGCCTTGAATAAGGTACCATCCCGGCATTTTCCCGAAGACGAAGTGGGAAACCACGGAAAACCACTTCGAGGATGGCTGAGGTGGGAATCGAACCCCCTCTACTCATTTGGAACACCCGAGGCTGAGTAGACCCCGTTCCAGTCCTCATACCACTTTTTCAAATTTCGTGGCAGAGCTGGGAATCGAACCCAGGACCTCCGGGGCGGCAGCTAACTACGCTGACCGCTACGCTACGGAGGCGACTTGGTGATACATGCGCAAAATAAAAGCGTTGCTTCCACTTGAATGGCGAAGAGAGAGAAAAATATGATGATGGATAGGGCACGGAATTGAACCTCGAACCCCACGCGAGCGAGTCACACACGCAGACACGGAGCCAGAGTGATAAGACATTCAACGTTTGCTTTGGATGATTTGGTGTGCTTAAGAGTGCACGAACCTGACCGCTCGAGTTGAGCCGTCACCTGATGACGTCATATGTTTAACAGCTGTGGTTCACTTTTAAGGTATTTCCGGACACTTGCGACCCTAAGTTTCCTATATCAAATTACTTGTCTCAATGCCATCTACGTCGCTACAGAGAGTTTTAAACGTTAATAAGAATCACCCTGTATATATTTTTAGCATACACTTCCTAAACATGCAGTAAGAGACGCTTTGAAATATTGCCTTCGTATCGTCTGAGATGGGCCACATAGAATGTAAAGATGGTATCAGGCTAGGGTCGAACCGCGGGGCTCATTGTCGGTGACACGTGACCAGCAGTTACAAAGATGGGGGTCGGACAAGATGTGACCAGCTTAGTATGCGCAACAAGACAAGCCGGTTCACAGCCTCCTTGGTGCCTCACACAAACAAACTGCTTCTAGCCACGAATATTAACGACCCCTTGCTTGTTTACAGTTATTTTTTAATTTCTCAGTATTTGTAGCAGTTTCATTTTAAGGAGATAATTTAATTAATTTAGTCTTCAAAATAAGGTTCGGTGGCGTAGTTGGTAACATGCTGAGCTTCTATGCCCAAGATAGCGGGTTTAAACCCATCCAAAGTCGTGGGATTTTTAAGACTATTTAAAATCCCAGTCGCCTCTGTGGTGAAGAAGTCAGCGTGCTTAGCTGCCACCCCGGAGGTCTGAGGTTTGATTCCCGGCTTTGCCACGAAATTTGAACGGTGGTATGATGACTGGTCTACTCAACCTCGGGTGGTCCAAATGAGTAGCCATCCTCGAAGTGGTTTGCCGTAGTTTCTCACTTCGTCTTGGGGCAAATGCCGGAATGGTAGCGTATAGCAACCTTCAGGCCACGGCCGCCTCCTTCCCTCTTCCTTGTCTATCCCCCATTCTTCCCATACCGTCCCTCCCCAGTTGTATCCCACGACCAGATGTCTCAGCTCCAGAACACTGCCCGTAGAGGTGGTAAAGGTGGGATCCCACGCGGAGTCCGTAGGGAATGCCTACCTGGAGGGTAAAGTGACTACGACGACGACGACTTTTTAAAATCCCTCAGTAACTTATGCCTTCCTTTGGAGGGGAAGTAAAGACGGCGGGTCCATGTCATAGATTTATGGCATGTAAAAGAAACTTCTACTAACTATAATTGTGTGAAGCTAAATTTATAGCTTAGATTTGATTAACGCTCGATCAGTTCGAACTTTCGCTGCCAGGTGCCGGTTGTGTTGGCTTCTAGTAGACAAATTCACAGCTAGATGTTGTTGACAGTAGAATTTGGCAGCAAAAGCAGGAACTATTTGAAATTGATCTTCTGCAATCCTTACCTGAATGACAGATGACACACACTAATACTGCCGTCACAATTAACAACGGTCATCAGACAGATTCTACACACACCCAAAGTACATGGGGCTACATGACCGCGTTGTCGGAGCCCCTAAAGAGAGGAACCAACCAATCAACTAACCAACTAAAATACAAGGGTAGTTCCGAAAATAAGTTTCCTCATTTTATTGCACGAGCAGGGGGTACACAAGGTGACACAAGCAATAGACATAAGAATCCACACCCGTTGCTGGTTCAGTGACGGAAGGAGCGTCAGTGGAGGGGGAATGACGCATGCGCAGAGTACCGACGAAGGGAGAGGAGCAGCAGACTGGCGTTCTCTATATCATTAGAGTACAACTCACGATGGCAGACAGACGTGTACTGACAACGTGGTCACCAATGGAGGTGCGTGCTGTTATCCGGTTTGATGGGCTCGTGGGACTAGTATGTCAGTCAACCATGAGCGCCTACAGACCGTGGATGGTGAAGCGGTCATGTCTCGTCAAATGGTCGGTGGAGGATACAGATCAAATTAGACGTCCCTCCACATCCACGAATGAAATCAACATTGCTCGAGTACAGGACATGGTGTTGGTGGACAGCGCTTAACGGTGGCAAATGTGGCGGCGTACACACTGCGTATTGGTCGTGCCCGGGCCTATCACATGTTCCATCGGACCAGTCTATTCTCAGTTTTGCCTCACGAGGCTGAGTGTATTCTGACCAAACTATCGAACTAGAACTGAATTTCTTGGCAGAGGCGGGCATTGATCCACATTCTAAAGATCTGGAGTCTCAAAACGCACCATGAAACAAAGGGAGGAGGCTGTAATATGTCTAGTTACGTTGCTAGGTTAATAATAATAATAATAATAATAATAATAATAATAATAATAATAATAATAATAATAATAACCGGCTCAATTGTTTGTTGTTGTTAATTGGTTTAAGGGGCTTTGGACATTTTGGCCATCAACCCCATGTGGCTGTGTGTGTGCGGACCTTGTGTGATAACCTGTATTCTTGTATGACTGTAGCAGTGTGTGTAACTGTATTAATAGTTTCAATGCAGCCAATGAAAATCAAACTATGTTATACATTAATCGTCAAGGCAACATTTGCCAGTGACGTATGATAACATAATATCTATCACACGCCGTCTCACTTAGAACATTCACATGGTTCATGGAATCGTTCCGTGCGGCAAATTCTATGTTGAAAACCATGAACTTCGAGCCCCGTGACAAAATGTCTCAGCTTAAAGTTAGCTTCCTTCCATTCGTCTCGTATCATGGCATCCGTCGTATCGAAATCGAGCCATATTTCATTCTTCTTCCTTTGGTGTTATTTTACCACCTCCTTGTACGCTGGTGTGGATTGTACTGTAGGAGAAATCGTAGGGAAAGATCAGTCAGCAGCATTGTTGCCCTGCTAAATTTCGTATATGTACTATACAGTATACAGGTGTTTCAGGAGGAATAGTAAATATTTTAGTAGGTGGTAGTATAGATGAATTGCAATAAGAAATTCTATATAACATGTGTCCCATTTGTGTTGCGCACAGAGATACAGATGTTGGTATGTAACCAGGGCAGTTGTCGTTTTGTGTCTTGGCACACCGGTTGCTATGGGCACGTTTCTGGGCCACCAAGGTCCCCGGACCTTACCCCTTTGGATTTTTGCCTGTGGGGATGGTTGAAAGACGAAATTTACAAGGAAAAAGTTAACACAAGAGCCGAGTTGGTCGTTCGGATTATGCATAGTGCAACCCTTATCAAAGAACGCCAAGACGCCCTCCGAAGAGCTAAACGGGGTGTTATCAAGAGAAGTGCAAAATGCATTGAAGTTGGTGGTGGAATTTTTGGAAATCAACTTTGAGTGTCCTCATTTGCCTTGGCTTTACATTTGTTTGGGTTAAATACTACCAGCTGTATCTCTACGCAATACAAATGGGACGCATGTTTTATGGAATTTCTTATTGCAATTCACCTCCTAAAATATACAATATACAATGCAGGAACTGTCAGTCACTATAAGAGAAGTCAATCTTTTTTTTACAGTATGACGCAAGATAGCCTATCGGTCACATGACTCGTTACATAATTCACATATCCTTGTAGCTGCATTTGGGGTGTGATAGTCTATTCTTCTGTATATCCTGTATTAAGGACAGGGATGAGGTAGGTGCCCCGGGACTTGAAGTAAGCTACTATCCCGGCATTGTCCCGGTGGGAGTGTGGGAAAAACCTGGGAAAGACCACATTCAGGATAGCTGCTGTCAGCGCTGGAATTCGAACCTTCGATTTCCGGACTTGCTGCTCCTGTCTTCGCGGCCGCGGTGCACGATTTATCGGGCACGGCTACGCCGCGTGATAATAATTCTATAGACTAATTACCCTGGTATATTTCATTGTGGTGAGATGAGGAATTATGGATAATTTCAGTATAGTGATGTTATGCTTACCACGGCAAGTCTTACCTAAGGCGTCGGAAGATGTCGACCCCACTCATGGTTTCCTTTTTAATCTTTACCATCTCGAAAGTTATCAGAAAATGTAAATCCCTTTCCTAGAAAGTTGAGTAGGGACAGCTGCATTGAGGCGTGTGAAACTTGGTATAAAGTTGGTACTCTGTAACATTACCTTGATTGCTTCAGGGGGGGGGGATGAAGATAAACAATACACAGACGTGATCTATTTGCTGAAGCAATCCCTGTGGTTTATGTTTTCTGCCGCACAGTATTCGCACCTCACGACTACGATGCGATGGGGTGCTGCAGGAAGTTAGGGGAATGGTGGTTTGATCCCAGCTCTGACAGCACCCATACTAAGAATGGTTTTCCTCAGTGAGATGAGGATGAGGATGAAGATGAAGATGAGGATTTATATGTATACTTCTTCAACAGATTCATAAATTCTCCCTAAAGACTGCAATCCAACTGTTACATGTAAAAATAGCACCAATCGCATCTTATGGGTTGGAAAATACAAAGAGTCCAGTTTGTATGTATCGGAGACCCTCGCTAGCCCGCTCGCTCGCGGCGCGAGCCTGTCTCCCGCCACGCACTTTGCCGTTATGCGGCGCCCCCGCGGCACTGAGTCATTGAGTATAGGAATTGGTACTTACCTAGTTCACAGCTGGTGCTGAAAATGTTCACCATTCACTGCTACACATCGCTGGCAACTTTTTATGAAACTGGCATTTACTCTCTGGAGTTCCTCAGCACCGATTGACTGTATTTCAGCTGTAATATAGTCTTTAAGCTCATTTATAGTGTGAGGGTTTCTCGCATCCACTCTATTTTTAAGCGTCCCCCACAAATAAAAGTCACATGGTCATAAGTCTGGGCTTCGCGGGGGCCACACTCTCCGACTTATAATCCTAGTACCAAAAATGCGACGCAATTCTCTCATGGATGCTTCGTCATTGTGAGCAGTGGCAGAATCTTGTTGAAAATAAGTTGACAATCGCTCTCCGTAAGTCAATTCGTCAAAAAAATTGGTCAAGGATCACATTGAAGTACAAATTTAAGTACAAATTCCTATACTCAATGACTCAGTGCCGAGCAAGCGCCGCAAAACAGCAAAGTGCCTGGCGGGAGACAGGCTCGCGCCGCGGGCGAGCGGGCTAGCGAGGGTCTCCGATACATACAAACTGGACTCTCTGTATATGGATACACCTCAAGAGAAAACACCTGGCAGATCTGGAAAAAGTACAGTCCATCTATCACAAGAGAGTTTTATGCCTTTCAAAGTACACGCCATCCCGTTTAGTTTACCTGCTATAGCTAGGGAGCCATATTTTGTTGATGACCTGGGACTGAACCTACTGCTGCCCGTTACACCTGGATTTGAGACTCTACTGACATAATTGAAAAGGAAGAGATAAGACATATGGGACAACTTTTACGCGATGCTTTCAACTGAATGGACAAATGCATTGTATGATTTGCGTCATAAGGTTACGAGATTTTCGGTGCATGGTTTTCACTATAAAGTATACACCAAGAAGAAATATCATCAGCCTGACCAGCAGTGCATCTGTTTGCTATGTGGAGAGCAGTGTGATAGGTATGAGTCTTTGTTTTTATTTTAATGTTAATTTATTAATTTTGCCATTGGCTTGAATAAAGTTCTTATTATTTTCCTCAGTGAAAATGCCGGGATATCATCTTATTTGAAAAACATAGCTTTGAAGCTATCCTCGAGTGTTTCCTTATTAATAATTGATATTGTTGTTTTCATTCGGTCAACATAAAATATTTCCAATTACTGGAATATGTGAAGGGGGCTGCGTGGCGCAGTCGGTAGAGGTGCTGAGCTTCTAACCGGAAGGGAATGGGTTCGATCCCCACCCAGGTAGTGGATTTTAGAAACAAAACTACCACTTTCGGAAACGCAAATAGCCCTGGGGTTCACATAGCCTACACTAGAAATGAGTACCAGGGCGTGGTTGGTAGCATCCTGAATTGCTGTGCCCAAGATAGCGGGTTCAAACCCGCCCGAAGTCGTCGGAATTTTTAAGAGCGTTAAAAATCCTTCAGTAGTCTATCCCTTCCTTCGGAGGGGAAGTAAAGCCGGAGGTCTTATGCCATAGATTAATGGCATGTAAAAGATCCTTCCACAGTCTAAACTTGTGTGAAGCTAAATTGTTAGGTTAGATTTCGTCGGAACGCTCTATCAAAGTTCCAACGTTCACCACTAGATATCATTGATATCTGGTAGCAAAAGTTGGAACTACTTGAAATTGAACGGAACTTGTAGCTCACCCTAAGGGTGTACGCTGGAAGCAGCTATGGACTCAGGCGAGCCGAACATGTCCTCGGACACTCCCGGCACGTTAAGGCATACGATAAATAAATAATCTTGGGAGCAAAGACGGCCGGGCATGGAACTGACAACTCCATCCCATCTAGAGTGCCTCTACCTTCCACTACTCCCAGGGCCTCCATGGCCTGTACGGAGTTGACTAGCGGCTTCGGTGGCGTAGTCGGTAGCATGCTGAGCTTCAATGCCCAAGATAGCGGGTTCAAACCCGGCCGAAGCCGTCGGATTTTTAAAAGCATTAAAAATCCCTCAGTATGCCTTCCTTCGGAGAGGAAGTAAAGCCGGCGGTCCCATGTCATAGATTTATGGCATGTTAAAGAACCTTCCACTAATTACACCTGTGAAACTAAATTGGATAGGTTAAGAATGTAAACAACGCTTAGGTTTCTACGTTCGTTGCCAAGAGCCGACTGCGGTGGCGTCTAGTAGCTAAGTACTGAACTTGGCCTAGTAGTCGTTGATGGTGGCGCTTGGCGGCAAAAGTAGGAACTATTTGAAAAATTCTAAGTTGCAGTCTGTACTTAAACTAAAAAAACAGATACACACACTAATACAGCCATCACAATTAACACCGGTTATCAGACAGATTCTACACACACCCAAAGTACACGGGTCTACATGATCGCAGCCCCTAAACTGAGGAGTTGGCTTTGCTTTTTGGAATATGTGAAAAAGCCTGAAATGAATTAGGCTACATGTGATTAAGATTTATATACTTTGTTACGGACTATTGAAGAAGAAGATGAAGATGATGATGAGGATGAAGATAATGAATATGTAGATGAGGATGAAGATGCAGATGAAGATGAGGATGTAAATGAGGATGAAGATGTATATGTATACTACTTCAACAGTCTATGAAAATATATATGAATCACAATCACATGTAATTATTTAAATTCTTCTCACATATTCCCGTACTTGGAAATATTTCGTGTTGGCCCACTGACAACTACAATATTATTCTTATTTGAAGTCCTGGGGCCTCTTTCCCAATTTTGACCTCAATAAATACAATTACGCACAGTACTGTTGCTGTAGTTTACTTTAGGCACCACGTGCATTTTGTATTTGTGTGATAACCAGTATTATTGTACTGGCTATACTAGTGTATGTGTATTTCCAAATTGGGGGTAGGATTGGAAAGGAGGCAGCCGTAGCCTTAAGGTAGGAACAATCCCAGCATTTTCATGGAGTAGAAGTGGGGAAATACGGAAAATACTTCTCAGTTTTGCCTCACGAGAATGAGTGTTTCCCGTTCCAGCCCTCGGACAAGAATTAAAACTTCTTGACAGAGCCAGGAATTGAACCCGGACCATTGGGGTGTCAGCCATGAACACGGGGTTTGATGAATAAGACGTACCATGCCGCTAGAATGCATTAGCAACAACAACATGAAGGCTCTACTACTACTCCGAGTATCATTTCCAAAAGGAACGTTGCCGGCCCGATCAGATGTTGTAGTTAATACAATTTAAGGGCTTGGGACTGCTTGGTCATCAGCCCCGTGTATAAAGGGTGTGTGAGTGTGGAACTGGGGTAATAACCTCTGTGTCTGTGATTTATTTATTTTATTATTTATTTATCACATGGCTTTTAGTGCCGGGAGTGTCTGATGACATGTTCGGCGCACCAGAGACAGTACCCGCTGTAGCTGCTTATAGCGGACACCCATAGGGTGAGCTACAAGTACCGTTCAATTTCAAGTAGTTACAACTTTCGCTACCAGATGTCAATGATACCTAGTGGTGAACGTTGGAACTTTGATAAAGCGATCCAACGAAATCTAACCTAGAAATTTAGCTTCTCACAAGTTTAGTCTGTGAAAAACATGGAAGGATCTTTTACATGCCATAAATCTATGACATGAGACCGCCGGCTTTACTTCCCCTCCGAAGGAAGGAATGAATACTGAAGGATTTTAACGCTCTTAAAAAATCCGACGACTTCGGCGGGTTTGAACCCGCGATCTTTGGCATAGCAATTCAGCATCGCCATCGAAGCCGTGGTGAGCTGATGACTCTAGTAGTGAGTGTATTCTGGACAGGGAAGGGGTAGGTGCCACGGGACTTGGTCCTATAACGTACTGTTGTTGTTTCACTAGCTGGGCTTGGAGATCATGATCATTCATCCCTGTGTACTTGGGTGTGTGTATTTATAATTCACGGAGGATTGGAAAGGAGGTGGCCATGACCTTAACTTAGGAACCATCCCGAAGTTTGTCTGGGAGTAGAAGTGGGAAACAACAGAAAACCACTTCTAGGATGGCTGAGGTGGGAATCAAACCCGCCTCTTCTCAGTTTTGCCTCACGAGGCTGAGTGTATACCGTTTCACCACAATAAAATTTCTTGGCAGAGTCGGGAATCAAATCTGGACCTCTGGAGTGACGGTCAAGAACGCTAGCCGCTACACCACAAGTTGGTCCTCTTTTAATTTAGCTCTATAAAAACACAAATGTTTAACAGGAGTTTATGAAGTAACCACAACTTAAATGCCCGTTTAATTGAACACAGAAACTGAACAGATGTTTCCAAATGAACTGCTGTTACTGAATAAGACAACCTCAATTATGATAACTTAAACAGTGTCTCAGAGTGCATTCTCAATATATCAGCCGTTAGCATTTCAAAATGGTAAACAAGTAGTTGCGTGAAGAACTTTAAAGCCTATTTTCATACATCCTACTCATGTTAATTGCCTATATCAACATACAAAATTTCAGTTTGATTGCTGTAATAGATTTGTAGATATTGGGAACGGTCTAAATATTTCGGTTGGTTGCCATGTTGTATTTTTAAAAGACCTTGCGTTATGTACTGTTACATGAAGATGATTGTGTACGTGTATTGTTCAAACTTCAATCGCAAGATTAGGGCGCCGAAATAGAAACGAGATTTTCAAAATTTCTCACCGCCACCATCTTGTGGTTAAGAAAACAATTGAAATAAATTAGATGCCAGTGGATTGCAATTTCTATAAGCATTTACCGTACAAATTTCACTTTGGTTGGATGGTTAAATCGCGAGAAACGTCCATTGAAATATTTAAATTTCGCATCGCTACCATGTTCGATTTCTGATCAACGGGTTATTGAAAGTCCCATAGGCAAACTAATGTGTATAGCATCTATCAACATACAAAATTTCAGTTTGATGCTGTCATAGATTAATAGATATTGAGATCTGTCTAAATATTTCGGATGGTCGCCATGTTGGATTTAATATATGTAGGCCATGGAATTATGCACTATTAGATGACAATTATTGCTAAGGTTCATTACTCAAACGTTGACTTTGATCGCATAATTAGGACACAAGAATTGAAAACATAATTTTGAAATTTTGCACAACCGCCATCTTGAGGTTATATAATGAAATGAATGAAAATCCACTGCCTGCTTCCAGTCTCCGACCGGGTCAGGAATGGAATTAATGAAGCCCCCATCTAGCGGCGAGGATATGAACTGTGCCGGCTGCCGAGGCCTGACGCACTCCTCTGGGGCAATGATTAAATGAATGACAGATGAAATGAAATGATAGTGGAGAGTGTTTCTGGAATCAAATGTTGACAGGGAAAACCGGAGTACCCGGAGAAAAACCTGTCTGCCTCCGTTCTGTCCAGCACCGATCTCACATGGAGTGACCGGGATTTGAACCACGGACCCAGTGGTGAGAGGCCGGCGTGCTGCCGCCTAAGCCACGGAGGCTCGGTTATATAATGATTTGAACTAAATTAGATGTAATTGCATTACAATGTGTTTAAACATTTGCTATACCATGTTTCACTGCGCTCAGATGGTTAAATCGCGAGAAGAGTCTTTTTAAATGTTTCAATTTCGCTTGGCCGCCATGTTCGTTTTGTACCTAATAAGTTTTTGAAAGTCACATAGGTGTACTTCTAGTAGTACCCTTTATTACCGTACAAAATTTCAGGGTGAAGCCAGTAATAGTTTCGGAAATATTTCGCACAGCCGCCATGTTGAATTGGTGAGACGTAATAATATTTGAAGGTCATGGTCGGGGGTGTACAAAATATTACTATGGTCTTACCGAGTTCCATTGGAATCTCTCCAGCCGTTTAGATTTTATTAGGGGGAGGGGGACACACATACTGACACACACACACTCACACACACACACACACACGGACAAAATGTAATTTTTTTAGCCTACTTTTCTCATTTAAGAAGTAGACTTATAAGATCGATTCGGGTAAATGAGTGTCAGTCAGTCTGTCTGTCTGTCTGTCTGTCTGTCTCTTCCCCCATCAACTCCTAAACGGCTGCAGCTATCGAAACCAAATTTCGTAGGAATAATGATCTATACCTGAATATCTCACGGCCATATTCGAAATAGATGTCAGTGCTACCAACTGCTGAAAAATCGCAATATAAATTTGAGCTCTATGACGGATATCTCAGAAGTTATGCATACCAAAATTGGCACACCCAGATTAACTTTAAGAAGTCCATACATGCCAGTGTTGCCAACATGATTCTAAGCCTGCCAATAGGTCTAATTTCTAAATGCATGTAACATCTATACTATCGATTGGATTTGAACCACATTTCGAATGCACTATGTGTACTGCCCACAGATATGACTGCGCGTATTTTAAAGAAACACCAGGGCTGCCAACTGTTAATAAATGCTCTAATATGAATATATCAGAAAGTATGCAAGCCAACAGCTCTAAACTTTGCACACATAGTACCTGACATTATACCTTAGTTTGGTGTAACTTATATACGGTACATGAGTGCTGCCAACAAGTTTCTAATCCTGCTGATAAGTCCAGATTTTAAATCCATATAACTTCTATACTAACAAATGGATTTCTACCAAATTTCGTATTTGCTTTGTGCACCATAGCAGTTATGACTATGCGTATTCGTAAGACCAGCAGGGCTGCCAACTTTTAATAGATGTTCTCTCTATTTTTTTCACACATCGAGTGCCTGAAAATGAGCTTTCGTTTCGACTTTGTACGACAACTTTGATATTTTCCCTAATAAATATATCAGAAAGTATGCAAGTCATCAGCTCTAAACTTTGCATACCTATAGTACATGACATTCTAGATTAATTTCGAGTAACAGATATACCTCAGTGCTTCCAACATAGTTGTAATTCTAAGCTTTCTGATAGTTTCAATTTTTAATTACATGTAACTTCTATACTAACAAATGGATTGTATCCAACATTTGCACTATAATAGATCGTAATATTTCAGATCATTTCTGAGCATCACATACATGAAATTGTTACCAACATGATTTTACGCGCACTGATATATCCAATATAAAACAGCATGTAACGTCCATCCTATACATTATACTTCAACCAAATTTTCTATGTGCATTCCATACCTTAAGATATGGAACTAAGAATATATTCAGTATCACCAGGGCTGCCAACTGTAGTTAGTTACTCTATTAGGCTACATTATTTCAGGTGTATTTCAAACTGCAGTACTTAGAAATGTTAGTATTACCAACTTGATTTCGTCATAATTCTAGATAGGACTATGTAGATTGGCATGAATCTTAAATTTTAAGAAAAGTAGGCTCTTTATTTCGACAAGGAACTACTTGTTTCATAAATGACAATTGGCAAAAAATTCACGGATTACAAGAATAAGACCTTTTAAAAATAACAAGTGCTTTAAATATTACCCACTTGATAATAGTTTACATTATTAAATACTGTAATGTGTACACCTAAGTAATAACGTGCTACAGAGTTCAAACGTGATGTATTTCTGTTGTAAGCGAAGTGATCTCCAGCTTCCCGCAGACTTTTATTGATGGGTTTTGATAGAACAAGGTTCGTGGCTTGCACGACACGGGTCCCAGGGGGTTAGTCTCGGTCACGCCAAGCGGACACCACCAGGGCATCTCGAAGACAAGGTACAGGCAACTGTTAGCAGGTGAGCAACAGACAAATAAAACGTTTGATATAAACTAAGTCTTACAGTATTTATAACATTCTCTCATTCAGTATCATTAAACGTATTATGATAAATGCAAACAACACTACACACGTGTTTATCTATATTGCTTACATTGCAGGCGTCGTCCTTCATGCTGTACAACACAGGATTTTGGAATCTACGAGTATACTGTATATAATCACTAGGGCTAGGATTTAAATGCCCTATAAAATACTGAAAAGTGCACTTTATGACCTAAAAATCTACAAAAGATACATGTAAAATTTATAAAATTCCCTTAAAATTGCAAACATTTCACTTTGAATATAAATTCAGAATCACGTAAATAGTACAATTTTGTAAAGATCAAGTTTATATAATGAAGTTACACAAATATTAAAATATACACAATGGCAATGCATAATATACACCATTTGCAGATTTACAAACCAAAATGACTGCATATTGTCTGCTACTAAAGCCTTGTACATTGAGAAGCTTCCTTCCCCTTGTACTAAGGGCTCACAACTTGTGGGACGTGGTTTGGCGACGACGGGACCCAAGGTAACTCGGCATTACTTCCACTTACTTCTGCCGAGATCCTCTCTGTTATCTTTCCTGTCGACCTCCCTTGGTCAACTCTTGTTCCTTTATGACCCCAACGGTATTAGGGTATGTGAGACCTAGGGAGTCTTTTACTTTCCCGCCTTAATTGGCCTTTGTCTCATCTTTCCTGATCTCTCATCCTTCGAGGGGTCAGGCAACTTCTGTTCTCTTCATGGTATCTCCTGCCTTCTGCTCAAAGTCCTTCAGGAGGCAGGGTGCAGGTAGCCCCACCACTTCTGGTGCACCCTCGATAGTGTTACACCCTCAAGGGCTCACGGCTGGTGAGTTCGGGAGTTGGCGACCCAGAGGGATTCCTGAGCTGGATCCAGTTCTTCCCCTTTTTTCCTTGCCTCATGGGTGGACCCTCTCCTCTTTCCCTTCCCTGTCTGCCTTTCATGGCTCTCCTTCTTTCCAAGTCCCTCAATCCGCCAAGGTTGAGGGCATTTCTTTTCCTCCTGCACTTTATTTACCTTATTATTCTTTTGTTTTCCACTCATTCTTGTAGTGTGTATTACAGTACAGTAGATAGTTTTAAGAGTTTAGTTATAATTTACATTCCATATCATTTTCCCTGAATGCAGTACATTTGAATTTGTCTGTTGGCACAGGCTAGAGTAAAATGTGGCTTTTCACCGCTGTCTCAGTCTCACTCATGGCTGTGATTATATGGAAGCTACTGAGGTATGGGTGGTGCTTAGTAATGCCATTCAGGGCACAGTCAGTGCCTGTGAAAGCTGTGAAAGGTTCTACTCATAGGGTTAGTACTGCTGTTCTGACTCAGTAAGGAAAGCAATGCCAAACTACCTCACTCCTCATCTTGCCCAGTATGCTTCAATTTGGTGCTGCCGTATTTTTGTGGTTATCTACCCACACAACCTAACGGTGGTACTTTTTGAGGAGCCAACCAGCCTTTGGGCAGACTACCTAAAAGACAGATAATTTTTACTATCACCCAACAATTTGGGGCCGATAACCCAGATGTTAGAGCCCCTAAAACAACAATTATCATCATCATTAAAGTAAACTATGTCACCAGCTTCTAACTCTCCTGGTAGTTCTCCAAGATAAAATTTCTCAACCGACAGAGCATCTGCAATTCGACAATTTAGCAAACCCTGAATTTTTGTTAAAAAGCATCATCAATTTCCTCGCTACATTCTTCCCCACCATTCCTTTTACACTTTCTAAGTCACTCGCCACTGTTTTCACAAAGTCTCGCTGCTCTAATAACTTAACTCCAGATTTTTCTAAGCAAGTTGGAGCACCAGGTAAGAATCCAAAACTTGACTTAACCCCACAACTGTAGCGCTAATTACAACGCTGTTATCGGTGGCGTAGTTGGTAGCATGCTGAACTGCTGTGCCCAAGATAGCGGGTTCAAATCCGGCTGAAGTCATCGGATTTTTTAAGAGCGTTAAAATCCTTCAGGAAGCCTTCCTTCGGAGGGGAAGTAAAGCCGTCGGCCCCATGACATAGATTTATGGCATGTAAAAGTTCTTTCCACAGACCAAACTTGTGTGAAGCTAAATTGTTAGGTTAGATTTCGTCGGAACGCTCTATAAAAGTTCCAACGTTCACCATTAGGTATCATTGATATCTGGTAGCGAAAATTGGAACTACTTGAAATTGAACATAACTTGTAGCTCACCCTAAGGGTGTCCGCTGGAAGCAGCTACAGCCTCTGGCGAGTCGAAAATGTCCGCGGACATTCCCGGCACTAAAAGCCATACGATAAAAAATAAATAAATCGGTAGCACTTCGCATCAGCAACGATTATGATTCTAGTAACTGATAATAAATACCACTTACATCAACTTTTATTTCAATCTCTTGGCTAGCAGAATGGAGACTGTTTTTGAATAATTTTGTTTGATTTATCATCTTGGCTTGTTTGTAAATTCTTTTCTTTTCCTAATTTTTTATTTATTAATTATTTATTTGGAGTTTTTGAGCAGGTTTTCACTAATTTTGACTGTGATTGTTTCGTTTTGGATTTTGGCTAATTTTTATTTGTTTTGTTTGACGTTTTCAGATTTTTGGACTAATTTTGATTTTGTGAGGGATTTTGTTATATTCTAAGTACCTTAAGTAGCACTGACGTAATATTCAAATGGGCTATGGCCGTAAGATATTAAGGTATAGATGTTTACTCATACAAAATTTGGTTTCAATAGCTGCAGCCGTTTAGGAGTATATAGGGGGGGCACAGATAGACACACAGCTCGATCTCATAAGTCTAAGTTTTCCTCATTTTTACAAAATGTGGAAAGTTGGCCAACATATAAACATATAAATACGCCATTAGGGAAGCTATTGCAAACCACAGTTTGGGAGAAAGAGCAGTCGGTTGAGATACACTGCTCAACAAATATTTGGAATACCGTAGATTGTATTACAATGACTTCTTATGGTGAACCCATTGAGATGTAGACAATAACTTATTAATAAACTAAACATCAGTCCTTCTGAAGACAATAACAATCATGGTTAGATAGGCCTAACAATGAAACGGTACAAAAACAAAGCGAACACGCTTCTAAGTGTCCCTTTTGAAAACAAACAAGTAGTTCTGTGGAGAACTATACAGCCTATTTTCATATATCCTTCTTATATTAATTGTGATCAAACAATAGAGAAAAGACACCAAGCATGGATAAAACATCAAGATCTAACGTCCGAAGAACCAAATTTAGAACTAACAAGACAAAGAAAATTAACCCATAGAATCATCAGACAAACGAAACGTAATCATCTTAAAAATACACTGGAGAAGATAGAAGACGATTTCAAGAAAAAGCAATCTAGAGATTATTACAAAACATTTGGTAGTTATCTAAAAAAATTGAACCTCCAACATTAATGTTGAAAAATCAAACAGGAATGTTAGCACATTCTAACGAAGAAAATACAGAGGTCCTTGCAGAAGCATTCGAGAAACTGTTAAATTGTGATGATCCACTGGAAACTCTGCAAGTAGACACTGATACACCTATTTTAACTTCACCTGATTTAATAAATCCTCCAAATACCAATGAAGTAGAACTCGCAATTAAATAACAAAAATATTACAAAACTTGTGGCAAAGACTTAGTCTTTGCAGAAATCTGGCAAAATGTTGGTAAACCTGCTATTATAAATCTTCATCAACATCTAGTTAAAATGTGGATTATTGAAGAAATTCCTGCACACTGGGCCATAGGAATAATCCATCCATTATTTAACAAAGGAGACAAAACGAATCCAGATAACTACAGAGGAATTACTCTTCTCTCGCATAATTTACAACAGGATTAAAAACATTCTGGAACCACAACTTGGAGAATACCAAGGAGGATGTCGCCCTTACAGAAGTTGTCCAGACCAAATCCTTAGCCTGAAATTAATAATGGAATATTACAAAAACCGAAATAAGCAACTTTTTATCTCTTTTATAGTTTTCAAGAAAGCCTATGATAGTATTCATAGACTGACACTGCTAAAAATCCTCAGATCATACGGTTTCCATCCTAAATTGATAAAATTCATTGAATTAACATTAACAAACACAAATTCTAAAGTTAAATTTAGGGGAGAAATATCAGCAGCTTTCACAGTAAAAACCGGTTTCAGACAAGGTGATGGCCTCTGCTTTTCAATGTGGCTCTTGATTACATTATGAAGGTTTGGCAAAAGGCAAACCCTCCTAAGATCAAAATTGGAACAAAAATATCAATAAAAATAAACTGCTTAAGATTTGCTGATGACTTGGCTCTATTAGCACTAGGCAAGGAAGAGGTTTGTACTCAGATCACTAATCTCCAAGAAATTGCTAAAGGGATAGGATTACAGATATCCTTTGAAGAAACCTGAGATCTTGCCTATGAAACCCTTAGATATAAATAAAGTCTATATAAATGATCATAAAATTAACCTAGTTCCTCAATTTAAGTATCTTGGAGAAATTATCACACATAACTTAAACGAAAAAGTAACTTGGATAAATAGAACAAATAAAATGAAAATGGCACAATCTCTAACCTGGTCAACATATAATAAACAAGTAGTTCCGTGAAGAACTATACAGCCTATTTTCATATATTCTACTTATGTTAACTGCCACAATCAACATACAAAATTTCAGTTTAATTGCTGTAACAGATTCGTAGATATTGAGAACCGTCTAAATATGTCAGATGGTCGCCAGGTTGGATTTTTATTTTTGTACTATTACATTAAGATTATTGTGTACGTGTGGTATTCAAACTTCAATCGCATGATTAGACAACAAGAAGTAAAAACGAGATTTTAAAATTACGCACAGCAGCCATCTTGTGATAATGCAAACCATTGAAATAAATTAGATGCCAGTGGATCAACATTTGTAAAAGCATTTAACGTGCAACGTTTCACGGCACTCGGATAGTTAATTCGCGAGAAACGTCCATTTAAATATTTATACTTCGCGTCGCCGCCATGTTGGATTTGTGCTCACCAGGTTCCTGAAAGTCCTATAGGTGAACATATTTTCATAGTCTCTATGAACATATAAAAAATTCAGTTTGGTTGCTGTAAAAGATTCATAGATATTGAGAACCGTCTAAATATTTCGGGAGCTCACCATTTAGGAGTGTTATGTGTATAGGCCATAGAGTTATGTACCATTCAAGGACAATTATTGCCTAGGTTTATTCAAACTTTCACTTCGATCGCATGATTACGACACAAGAAATTAAAACTTAATTTTAAAATTTCGCACAGCCGCCATCTTGAGGTTATATAAGCAATTGAATTAAATTAGATGGCAGTGCATTACAATCTGCAAAATCAATTACTGTACCATATTTCACTGCGCTCAGAGAGTTAAATCACGAGAAAAGTCTATTAAAATATTTTAAATTCGCTTGTTCGCCATGTTCGTTTCGTACTTTACAGGTTTATGAAATATACATAGGTATACCTGTATCAGTACCCTTTATCACCGTACAAAATTGCAGGGTGATATCTGCAATAGTTTCGGAGATATAGAATGTCAGTGAAATATTTCGCACAGCCGCCATTTTGAGGTTATGTAAACAATTGAACTAAATTAGACTCCAATGCATTACAATGTGTATAAACATTTGCTGTACCAAGTTTCATTACATTTAGATAGTTAAATCGCGAGAAAAGTCGATTTAAATATCTCAACTTCGCTTGGCCGCAATGTTAGTTTTGTAGTCACCAGGTTTTTGAAAGTCTCATAGGTGAACTTTTAGTAGTGCCCTTTATCACCGTACACAATTTCAGGGCGATATCGGTAATAGTTTCGGAGATATTGAATGCTAGTGAAATATTTCGCACAGCCGCCATGTTGGATTGGAGAGACGTAACATAATTTGAAGGGCACGGTCGAGTTCGCCGGGAATAGTGCTATGAACTTCCCGAGTTTCATTGAAATCGCTCCAGCCGTTTCGATTTTATTAGGGGGGGACACACACACGAATCACACACACGCCCACACACACACACACACACACACACGCACACACACACGGACGAAAGGTGATCTCATAAGCCTATTTTTTCAAAATTGAAAATAGGCTAAAAATGCCTATCAATAGCTACTAAGATTCAACATTATAAAACTCTAACTCTCCCCAAAACCACTTATGCTTGTGAAACACTGTTCCAAATTAAAAATAAACAAAGAACTGATCAGTTCCTCAAAACGGAAAGAAAAATCATTAGAACGTGCATAAATAAAAATTACCAGGTTGAGGGAGCCTGGAGGATTCTCCCAAATGAAACTGTCTATCGTGAGATTAATCCAATCACCAACACAATGAAGAAGAAAATAATTTCATAGTTTTTTTCACATCTTACGGCTTACAGAAAAAAGAATTGAACGCCAACTAGTGATGAGAAATCTAGGAAAGAAAACTGGAGGAAAATGGATCCAAGAAATCCAACAAGATCTCAAAGCAGTTGGACTCAAGATAACAGATGCTGAGGAGAAAAATAAAATTAACACCATTCCTAAAACTCACAAATTTTCTGCAGAAATGACACATAGAAATCCTATGGAGATTTCAGATGAGTTGAGAAAATCATGATCTGAAAGAATGAAAAAGTATTGGAAAGAGCGCAAGAACCATTCAGTACTACCTTCAAAGAAGAAGTGACTGTGGAACGACTGAAGTGGTCCAATGTGACCATTCAAGATTTCTAATAATAATAATTGACTCTATCAACATACAAAATTTCAGTTTGATTGCTGTAATAGGTTATGTAAACAATTGAACTAAATTAAATGCCAGTGCATTACAATGTGCATACACATTTGCTGTACCAAGTTTCATTGCGTTTGGATGGTTAAATCACGAGAAAAGTCTATTTAAAAGTTTCTACTGCGCTTGGCCGCCATGTTCGTTTTGGAGTTAACTGGATTTTGAAAGTCTCATAGGCGAACTTCTAGTAGTGCCCTTTATCTCCATACAAAATTTCGGGGTGATATCAATAATAGTTTCGGAAATATTGAATGCTGGTGAAATATTGGTGAGACGTAATAATATTTGAAGGGCACGATAGGAATTGGCCAAATAGTACTATGACCTTACCAAGTTTCATTGAAATCGTTCAAGCAGTTTAGAAGTTATTAGGAGTGACACGCATACATACGCACACACGGACAAACGGTGATCTCATAAGCCTATTCTTTCATAAAATGAAAATAGGTAAAAACAAGATGTTCAGTAAAGAACATATAGCCTACTTTCTCGTAAATGCATGGGTATTGTTATAACTCTTTGTCCTTTTCAAGGAGTATGATTGAATGTTGGTTGTAGTAGCTTGTTGAAATACAACGTGCTATAGGGATATTAAACATGAATATGAGGTGCCCTTTGCTAGTGCTACCTCTGTACCAAATTTCGTTCAATTCGGTTTCACCGTGTTCGAATTAATAGGAGGAATCAATTTTGACATAAAGATGGCCGCCATCCGCAAACTATTGGGCTGATGTTCTTGCAGTTTGGTCAGAATATGTTTCCCACATCAAGATATGGTGTTGTAAAATTTGGTAGAGACTAGATTAATTGGTTGGTCGTAATTACATTTTAGCTTTTAACATTTGGGTGGCCGCGATTACGTTTCCGTCATGATAGCGGTGATATAAAACATGACACTGAGGTGCCCTTTGCTAGTGCTACCTCTGTACCAAATTTCGTTCCATTCGGTTTCATCGTGTTTGAATTAATAGGGGTAATCGATTCTGACACAAAGATGGCCGCCATCCGCAAACTATTAGGCGAATGACCTATTAGATTGGTCAAAGGATGCTCCCTCCATAAAGGTACGTAGTTGCAAAATTTGGTAGAGATCGGATGGTTATGTTAGTCGTAATTTGATTTAAGCTTTAAACATTTGTGTGGCCGCCATTACGTTTCTGTCAATATGGCGGCGATATTAATCATGACACTGAGATGCCCATTGCTAGTGCTATCTCTGTACCAAATTTCGTTCCAATCGGTTTCACCGTGTTTGAATTAATAGGGGGAATCGATTCTGACACAAAGATGGCCGCCATCCGCAAACTATTAGGCGAATGACCTATTAGATTGGTCAAAGGATGCTCCCTCCATAAAGGTATGTTGTTGCAAAGTTTGGTAGAGATCGGATGGTTATGTTAGTCGTAATTTAACTTAAGCTTTGAAGATTTGTGTGGCCGCCATTACGTTTCTGTCAAGATGTCGGTGATATAAAACATGACACTCAGGTGGCCTTTTCTAGTGCTACCTCTGTACCAAATTTCGTTACATTCGGTTTCACCGTGTTCGAATTAATAGGGGGAATCAATTTTGACATAAAGATGGCCGCCATCCGCAAACTATTGGGCTGATGTTCTTGCAGTTTGGTCAGAATATGTTTCCCACATCAAGATGTGGTGTTGTAAAATTTGGTAGAGACTAGATTATTAGGTTGGTCGTAATTACATTTTAGCTTTATACATTTGTGTGGGCGCCATTACGTTTCTGTCAATATGGCGGCGATATTAATCAGGACACAGAGATGCCCATTGCTAGTGCTATCTCTGTACCAAATTTCGTTCCATTCGGTTTCACCGTGTTTGAATTAATAGGCGGAATTGATTTTCACACAAAGATGGCCGCCATCCGCAAACTATTAGGCTAATGACCTATTCATTTGGTCAAAGGATGCTTCCTCTATATGGGTATGATGTTGCAAAATTTGGTAGAGATCGGATGATTAGGTTAATCGTAATTTGATTTAAGCAATGAACATTTGTGTGGCCGCCATTACGTTTCCGTCAAGATGGCGGCGATATAAAACATGACACTGAGGTGCCTTTTGTTAGTACTATCTCTGTACCAAATGTCGTTCCATTCGGTTGTACCGTGTTTGAATTAATAGGGGGAATCGATTCTGACACAAAGATGGCCGCCATCCGCAAACTATTAGGCGAATGACCTATTAGATTGGTCAAAGGATGCTCCCTCCATAAGGGTATGTAGTTGCAAAACTTGGTAGATATCGGATGATTAGGTTAATCGTAATTTGATTTAAGCTTTGAAAATTCGTGTGGCCGCCATTACGTTTCAGTCAAGATGGCGGCGATATAAAACATGACACTGAGGTGCCCTTTGCTAGTGCTACCTCTGTACCAAATTTCGTTCCATTCGGTTTCACCGTGTCCGAATTAATGGGGGAATCAATTTTGACATAAAGATGGCCACCATCCGCAAACCATTAGGTGAATGACCTCTTAGATTGGTCAAAGGATGCTCCCTCCATAAAGGTTTGTAGTTGCAAAATTTGGTAGAGATCGGATGATTAGGTTAATCGTAATTTGATTTAAGCTTTGAACATTCGTGTGGCCGCCATTACGTTTCCGTCAAGATGGCGGCGATATAAAACATGACACTGAGGTGCCCTTTGCTAGAGCTACCTCTGTACCAAATTTCGTTCCATTCGGTTTCATCGTGTTCGAATTAATAGGGGGAATCAATTTTGACATAAAGATGGCCGCCATCCGCAAACTATTAGGCGAATGACCTATTAGATTGGTCAAAGGATGCTCCCTCCATAAAGGTAAGTAGTTGCAAAATTTGGTAGAGATCGGATGATTAGGTTAATCGTAATTTGATTTAAGCTTTGAACATTCGTGTGGCCACCATTACGTTTCCGTCAAGACGGCGGCGATATAAAACATGACACTGAGGTGCCTTTTGTTAGTACTACCTCTGTACCAAATTTCGTTCCATTCGGTTGCACGTGTTCGAATTAATAGGGTGAATCGATTTTCACCCAAAGATGGCCGCCATCCGCAAACTATTACGTTGATGACCTATTAGTTTGGTCACAGGATGCTCCCCCCATAAAGGTATGTTGTTGCAAAATTTGGTAGAGATCGGATGATTAGGTTAGTCGTAATTTGCTTTAAGTTTTGAACATTTGTGTGGCCGCCATTACGTTTCCGTAAAGATGGCGGCGATATAAAACATGGCACTGAGGTGCCTTTCGTTAGTACTACCTCTGAACCAAATTTCGTTCCAGTCGGTTGCACCGTGTTCGAATTAATAGGGGGAATCAATTTTGACATAAAGATGGCCGCCATCCGCAAACTATTAGGCGAATGACCTATTTGATTGGTCAAAGGATGCTCCCTCCATAAAGGTATGTAGTTGCAAAATTTGGTAGAGATCGGATGATTAGTTTAATCGTAATTTGATTTAAGCTTTGAACATTCGTGTGGCCGCGATTACGTTTCAGTCAAGATGGCGACGATATAAAACATGACACTGAGGTGCCCTTTGCTAGTGCTACCTCTGTACAGAATTTCGTTCCATTCGGTTCCACCGTGTTCGAATAATAGGGGGAATCAATTTTGACATAAAGATGGCCGCCATCCGCAACTATTAGGCTAATAACCTATTAGATTGGTCAAAGGAGCCCCCCATGAACGTATGTTGTTGCAAAGTTTGGTAGAGATCGGATGGTTATGTTAGTCGTAATTTAACTTAAGCTTTGAACATTTGTGTGGCCGCCATTACGTTTCTGTCAATATGGCGGCGATATAAATCATGACACTGAGATGCCCTTTGCTAGTGCTACCTCTGTACCAAATTTCGTTCCATTCGGTTTCACCGTGTTTGAATTAATAGGGGGAATTGATTTTCACACAAAGATGGCCGCCATCCGCAAACTATTAGGCTAATGACCTATTCATTTGGTCAAAGGATGCTTCCTCTATAAGGGTATGTTGTTGCAAAATTTGGTAGAGATCGGATGATTAGGTTAATCGTAATTTGATTTAAGCTTTGAACATTTGTGTGGCCACCATTACGTTTTCGTAAAAATGGCGGCGATATAAAACATGGCACTGAGGTGCCTTTCGTTAGTACTACCTCTTTACCAAATTTCGTTCCATTCGGTTTCACCGTGTTCGAATTAATAGGGGGAATCAATTTTGACATAAAGATGGCCGCCATCCGCAAACTATTAGGCGAATGACCCATTAGATTGTTCAAAGGATGCTCCATCCATAAAGGTATGTAGTTGCAAAATTTGGTAGAGATCGGATGATTAGGTTAATCGTAATTTGATTTAAGCTTTGAACATTCGTGTGGCCGCCATTACGTTTCAGTCAAGATGGCGGCGATATAAAACATGACACTGAGGTGCCCTTTGCAAGTGCTACCTCTGTACCGAATTTCGTTCCATTCGGTTTCACCGTGTACGAATTAATAGGAGGAATCAATTTTGACATAAAGATGGCCGCCATCCGCAAACTATTAGGGGAATGACCTATTAGATTGGTCAAAGGATGCTCCCTCCATAAAGGTATGTAGTTGCAAAATTTGGTAGAGATCGGATGATTAGGTTAATCGTAATTTGATTTAAGCTTTGAACATTTGTGTGGCCACCATTACTTTTCCGTCAAGATGGCGGCGATATAAAACATGACACTGAGGTGTCCTTTGCTAGTGCAACTTTTGTACCAAATTTCGTTCAATTCGCATTCACCGTGTTCGAATTGATTGGGGGGACAGACATTCAGAGTACACACACTCACACACAGACACACACAGACTCACACACACACATACACACACACACACACACACACACACCCACAGACTCACACACACATAGACTCACACACACACATACACACACACACAGACAGACACACTTTTTTCGCCCTGTGTTGATCTCATAAGTCTACTTTAAATTTTTGCAAAAATCGAGAGTTGTCTAAAAACGACAAATCTGTTTCTCATGATGATCAGTATGAGTTCCATATATTTTGACTTATTGTGATTGTTTTATTTTTGGATTTTGACCGATTTTTAGCCTATTTTCAATTTTGAAAAAATAGGCTTATGAGATCACCTTTTGTCCGTGTGTGTGTGCATGTGTGTGTGTGTGTTCGTGTGTGTGTGATTCGTGTGTGTGTGTTCCCCTAATAAAATCGAAACGGCTGGAGCGATTTCAATGAAACTCGGGAAGTTCATAGCACTATTCCCGGCGACCTCGACCGTGCCCTTCAAATTTTGTTACGTCTCTCCAATCCAACATGGCGGCTGTGCGAAATATTTCACTAGCATTCAATATCTCCGAAACTATTACCGATATCGCCCTGAAATTGTGTACGGTGATAAAGGGCACTACTAGAAGTTCACCTATGAGACTTTCAAAAACCTGGTGACTACAAAACTATCATGGCGGCCAAGCGAAGATGAGCTTTTTAAATAGACTTTTCTCGCGATTTAACTATCTAAATGTAATGAAACTTGGTACAGCAAATGCTTATACACATTTTAATGCACTGGAGTCTAATTTAGTTCAATTGTTTACATAACCTCAAAATGGCGGCTGTGCGAAATATTTCACTGACATTCTATATCTCCGAAACTATTACTGATATCACCCTGCAATTTTGTACGGTGATAAAGGGTACTGATACAGGTATACCTATGTATATTTCATAAACCTGTAAAGTACGAAACGAACATGGCGACCAAGCGAATTTAAAATATTTTAATAGACTTTTCTCGTGATTTAACTCTCTGAGCGCAGTGAAATGTGGTACAGTAATTGATTTTGCAGATTGTAATGCGCTGCCATCTAATTTAATTCAATTGCTTACATAACCTCAAGATGGCGGCTGTGCGAAATTTTAAAATTAAGTTTTAATTTCTTGTGTCGTAATCATGCGATCGAAGTGAAAGTTTGAATAATGAAGCTAGGCAATAATTGTCATTGAATGGTACATAACTCTATGGCCTATACACATAACACTCCTAAATGGTGAGCTCCCGAAATATTTAGACGTTTCTCAATATCTATGAATCTTTTACAGCAACCAAACTGAATTTTTTAATGTTCATAGAGACTATGAACATATGTTCACCTATAGGACTTTCAGGAACCTGGTGAGCACAAATCCAACATGGCGGCGACGCGAAGTATAAATATTTAAATGGACGTTTCTCGCGAATTAACTATCCGAGTGCCGTGAAACGTTGCACGTTAAATGCTTATACAAATGTTGATCCACTGGCATCTAATTTATTTCAATGGTTTGCATTATCACAAGATGGCTGCTGTGCGTAATTTTAAAATCTCGTTTTTACTTCTTGTGTTCTAATCATGCGATTGAAGTTTGAATACCACACGTACACAATAATCTTAATGTAATAGTACAAAAATAAAAATCCAACCTGGCGATCATCTGAAATATTTAGACGGTTCTCAATATCTACGAATCTGTTACAGCAATTAAACTGAAAATTTGTATGTTGATTGTGGCAGTTAACATAAGTAGGATATATGAAAATAGGCTGTATAGTTCTTCACGGAACTACTTGTTATGTTTTCTTTTTGATTTTTTTAGGTTTCTTTGACCATTTTTGATTGTTTTTTGCTCCGCACAAGGAGGAGGCATGCTCTGAATGAGACCATCAAGTTTATCTTCAGGTAAGAGGTTTCACTCTTCTATGGCAGCGTCATTATATAATTGATAGCGGTAGTCAAAACTTTAGTTGAGCAGTGAATATCTTCTTTCCGTCGCATTTTAATACAGTAATGGAAGATGTGTAATTCGAGTCTAATAAATTGTCCAGGTACTGTACTTGAATGAGTTGTCGTGGATAAAATATCGGTTGCAATTGTACACGTAACTGATTATTAGTCATATTGATAATTACGGTTCAGCCAATGTCGAGGGATGTTTAATCATCGATTTTGGTTCTACCTACACAAGGGAAAACTAGAGCCATTGTTGCTTTCAGAATCACAAATGACCAGAGTATTTCACGCGTTCGAGTGCTTTCATTACACAATGTTGTTATGTTTTATCTTTTGGCTGCCTCATCTCCAGCCACAAAATCGCTTCGGAGCCATTTCCTGCGTTGTGCTATTTGTGTTTGGACATGTTTTTCCAAACAGAACAGCATTTTAATTTACTGTCCTCACTCCATGTTGATTGTTTACACGTAATTGCTGGGCTGAAACATGCCCTGGTTTAACAATAGCCGGTCTGTCAATCGTGTAACAACTGATCGATTACGGCATAATGGTCCAGAAGCTAATCTATATTAGTAAGGCAGGGCTTTAGCAAGTTGCAATAATCAACAACAATTAACACGGTGTTTAACTAAGTGTGACCTCACATTAATCCTTTTACAATGTTATTAATAGAAGTGGGATGTTTAGGTATTAACTCGCGATCTCTAGCGCATCGGTAGATTACGCCATTACTCGCGTATGGATAAGTTACCCCATTACTAGCGTATGGATAAGTTACGCGATCACTAGTGTATGGGTGTTACGTGATTACTAGTGTATCTATAAGATACGTGATTACCACGTATGGGTGTTACGCGATTACTAGCGTATTGATAAGATACGCGATCACTAGCGTATGGGTGTTAAGCAATTACTAGTGTATCTATAAGATACGTGATTACCAGCGTATGGGTGTTACGCGATTACTAGCGGATCTATAAGTTACGCGATCACTTGCGAATCGATAAGTTACGCCATTACTAGCGTATGGGTAAGTTACGTGATCACTAGCGTATGGGTGTTACGCGATTACTAGTGGATCTATAAGTTACGCGATCACTAGCGAATCGATAAGTTACGCCATTACTAGCGTATGCGTAAGTTAGGCGATCTCTAGCGTATGGATAAGTTACGCGATTACTAGCGTATGGATAAGTTACGTGATCTCTAGCGTATGGATAAGTTACGCGATTACTAGCGTATGGATAAGTTACGCGATTACTAGCGTATAGATAAGTTACGTGATCTCTAGCGTATGGATAAGTTACGCGATTACTAGCGTATGGATAAGTTACCGATTACTAGCGTATGAGTATGTTACGCGATCTCTAGCGTATGGATAAGTTACGCGATCACCTGCGTATGGATAAGTTACGTGATTACTAGCGTATGGGTAAGTTACGCGATTACTAGCGTATGGATAAGTTACGCGATCTCTAGCGTATGGATAAGTTACGCTATCTCTAGCGTATGGATAAGTTACGCGATCACTTACGTATGGATAAGTTACGCGATTACTAGCGTATGGATAAGTTACGTGATTACTAGTGCATGGATAAGTTACGCGATCTCTAGCGTATGAATAAGTTACGCGATCTCTAGCGTATGGATTAGTTACGCGATTACTAGCGTATGGATAAGTTACGTGATTTCTAGCGTAAGGATAAGTTACGAGATTACTAGCGTATGGATAAGTTACGTGATTACTAGCATATGGATAAGTTACGCGATCTCTAGCGTATGGATAAGTTACGCGATTACTAGAGTATGGATAAGTTACGCGATTACTAGCGTATAGATAAGTTACGTGATCTCTAGCGTATGGATAAGTTACGCGATTACTAGCGTATGGATAAGTTACCGATTACTAGCGTATGGATAAGTTACGCGATTACTAGCGTATGAGTATGTTACGCGATCTCTAGCGTATGGATAAGTTACGCGATCACCTGCGTATGGATAAGTTACGTGATTACTAGCGTATGGGTAAGTTACGCGATTACTAGCGTATGGATAAGTTACGCGATCTCTAGCGTATGGATAAGTTACGCTATCTCTAGCGTATGGATAAGTTACGCGATCACTTACGTATGGATAAGTTACGCGATTACTAGCGTATGGATAAGTTACGTGATTACTAGTGCATGGATAAGTTACGCGATCTCTAGCGTATGAATAAGTTACGCGATCTCTAGCGTATGGATTAGTTACGCGATTACTAGCGTATGGATAAGTTACGTGATTTCTAGCGTAAGGATAAGTTACGAGATTACTAGCGTATGGATAAGTTACGTGATTACTAGCATATGGATAAGTTACGCGATCTCTAGCGTATGGATAAGTTACGCGATTACTAGCGTACGGATAAGTTACGTGATTACTAGCGTATGCGTAAGTTACGCGATCTCTAGCAAATGGATAAGTTACGCGATCACTAGCGTATGGATAAGTTACGCGATCTCTAGCGTATGGGTAAGTTACGTGATTACTAGCGTATGGGTAAGTTACGTGATTACTAGCGTATGGATAAGTTACGCGATCTCTAGCGTATGGATAATTTACGCGATCTCTAGCGTATGGATAAGTTATGCGATCACTAGCGTATGGATAAGTTACGGGATCACTAGCGTATGGATAAGGTACGCGATTACTAGCGTATGGATAAGTTACGTGATCACTAGCGTATGGATAAGTTACGCGATTACTAGCGTATGGGTAAGTTACGCGATTACTACCGTATGGATAAGTTACGCGATTACTAGCGTATGGATAAGTTACGGGATTACTAGCGTATGGATAAGTTACGCGATTACTAGCGTATGGATAAGTTACGTGATCACTAGCGTATGGATAAGTTACGCGATTACTAGCGTATGGATAAGTTACGCGATCTCTAGCGTATGGGTAAGTTACGTGATCACTAGCGTATGGATAATTTACGTGGTCACAAGCGTATGGATAAGTTACGTAGTCACAAGCGTATGTATAAGTTACGTGATCACAAGCGTATGGATAAGTTACGTGGTCACTAGCGTATGGATAAGTTACGTGATTACTAGCGTATGGATAAGTTACGTGATTACTAGCGTGTGGATAAGTTACGCGATCACTTACGTATGGATAAGTTACGCGATTACTAGCGTATGGATAAGTTACGTGATTACTAGTGCATGGATAAGTTACGCGATCTCTAGCGTATGAATAAGTTACGCGATCTCTAGCGTATGGATAAGTTACGCGATTACTAGCGTATGGATAAGTTACGCGATCTCTAGCGTATGGATAAGTTACGCGATCACTGGCGTATGGATAAGTTACGTGATTACTAGCGTATGGATAAGTTACGAGATTACTAGCGTAAGGATAAGTTACGTGATTACTAGCGTATGGATAAGTTACGCGATCTCTAGCGTATGGATAAGTTACGCGATTACTAGCGTACGGATAAGTTACGTGATTACTAGCGTATGCGTAAGTTACGCGATCTCTAGCGTATGGATAAGTTACGCGATCACTAGCGTATGGATAAGTTACGCGATCTCTAGCGTATGGGTAAGTTACGTGATTACTAGCGTATGGGTAAGTTACGTGATTACTAGCGTATGGATAAGTTACGCGATCTCTAGCGTATGGATAAGTTACGCGATCACTAGCGTATGGATAAGTTACGTGATCACTAGCGTATGGATAAGTTACGCGATTACTGGCGTATGGATAAGTTACGTGATCACTAGCGTATGGATAAGTTACGCGATTACTAGCGTATGGGTAAGTTACGCGATTACTACCGTATGGATAAGTTACGCGATTACTAGCGTATAGATAAGTTACGGGATTACTAGCGTATGGATAAGTTACGCGATTACTAGCGTATGGATAAGTTACGTGATCACTAGCGTATGGATAAGTTACGCGATTACTAGCGTATGGATAAGTTACGCGATCTCTAGCGTATGGGTAAGTTACGTGATCACTAGCGTATGGATAATTTACGTGGTCACAAGCGTATGGATAAGTTACGTAGTCACAAGCGTATGTATAAGTTACGTGATCACAAGCGTATGGATAAGTTACGTGGTCACTAGCGTATGGATAAGTTACGTGATCACTAGCGTATGGATAAGTTACGCGATCACTAGCGTATGGATACGTTACGTGATCACTAGCGTATGGATAAGTTACGTGGTCACTAGCGTATGGATAAGTTACGTGATTACTAGCGTATGGATAAGTTACGTGGTCACTAGCGTATGAATAAGTTACGTGATTACTAGCGTATGGATAAGTTACGTGGTCACTAGCGTATGGATAAGTTACGTGGTCACAAGCGTATGGATAAGTTACGTGGTCACTAACACATCAGTAGGTTGCGCGAGCTCTTCTAACGTAACAATACATATATACACTGGTCAAAACAATTAGGGTATCAGTTGAGATATCTAGGTTCTGACGGATTGTCATCGGCAGAATGACTTACAATGGTTCGACGTCTTTCTGTCGGTTCTACGGAGTGGAGAATACAACATTACGGCAACCGAGATAGTTGTAATAACAGAAAGTTGCTGCAGAGGGGGTTGGTGTGGACGTGTGTATACTCTACCAAACGAATGACACAAGCAGTTGCGTTCAGATGGTGTAGTGAGCAGGTAGTGCAATGCAACAATAACGTGACTTACCCGAAGGTATGGCATGGAGAGCCATAGGAAGGTTGGAAGCAGGACTGACTCAGAAGGAGGTGGTTGCAGCTATTGGAGTGTCCCAAAGTGTAATTTCCAGGACCTGCACGCGATTTCAGACAACAGGAACCGTTAAAAGAAGGCCAGGCCACGGTCGTCCACGGGTAACATCAGCAAGAGATGACCGTTATCTCCGGTTAATGGCCCGTCGAGACAGGAGGCTGAATGCAACTCAGCTGCAACGCACCCTCTAGGCGGCAACAGGACCCGCAATATCAACACAAACAGTCCGAAATCGCCTTCGGGAAAGTGGCCTTTACACACGGAGGCCTATGGTGTGTGTCCCATTAAAACCACGCCACCGTTTAGCCCGCAGAAACTGGGCGGAGGAACATCAGGATTGGCGTCGTAACGAATGGCGCCGGGTTGTGTTCACAGATTAGTCAAGATTTTGTGTTCAGCCGGACAATCGTCGTTCCCTCAACTGGAGAAAACGTGGAACTTGGAACAATCCCGCGTGTGTTCAGGAAACAGCACCATATCAAGGTGGTGGACGAATGGTGTGGGCAGGAGTCAGTATTGGCGGACGTACGGAGCTCTATGTCGTTCAGAATGGCGCTTTGACTGCTCAGAGGTATCGAGACGAGATCCTTCGACCATTTGTTGTGCCCTACGCTGGTGCCATAGGCGATGGGTTCATTCTGGTGGACGATAACGCACGTCCCCTTAGAGCTGCACTGGTGGACAACATGCTTGACGACGAGGGCTTTGAACGAATCGAGTGGCCAGCTTGTTCACCGGACTTAAACCCGATTGAGCATGTCTGGGATGCACTTGGCAGACGCATTGCAGCCAGACCAGCACCTCCCACAACGGTTGCCGAGCTGGATATTGCACTCATGGAAGAATGGCCAAATATCCCTCAAGAGCTGATCGATAACCTCATACTGTGCATGCCACGCAGGTGGGCAACTGTCCTGGCCGTCCGAGGTGATCACACACCATATTAGAGGGCAACGAGAATGAGTTTTTCACTATTATGGTAACCACATGGTGCCTCGCTCTAAGTAATCGCCATGTAAACCTCCAGTAAAGAGTTGAGACAGCACAATATCGTACTGTTGCACACACGAATTACAATTGTAACCGAACTCTGAATAAAAGACGTTACCATATGTATCTTGTGTATGATATCTCACCTGATCCCCTAATTGTTTTGACCAGTGTATCTTAATCACATGTAATTTGTTTCTTTTTTCCCACATATTCCAGTAATTGGAATGATTACTGTGTTGACCAACTGAAAGCTACAATATTAATTGCCAATAAGGCAACACTGAAAAATGGCTTAAAAGCCATCTTTACTCTGGATGATGCCATTAACCTTTACTAGAACTAACCTAGTGGCCTCGATGTACAGTAACTGACATACAGAATTCGATATCCATTTGTAAATAACAGATCATTCATATGTGTGTCATGTATATCAGGGAGTCCGGAAAGCAAATAGTGAAATATGGCTCCACTAAAAGTGATGTTCTGTGCAACTATTGTCGGAATGGAATGATTTGCGGAGCACTGCTGACAGCTGCATCAGAGGGTGACAAGGTGAACATGACCCGCTGACAAGGGAGATTCTTTATGAAAGGAAGTGCTGTCCTCGGTGGTACTACCAGATAAATAAGCTTCAGCTTTCTTGTGATGTAGAGGGTGTATCCGTGATGATGTTACATACTTTCAGGGTGGAAAGGGGAAGGCAAATTGATCCATTTGAGATAAGGAACCTTAGTACGAAAAAGATCGACTTAATTAATACCGTTTACCTGCACACGTCGATGACGTTTCCGGTGTTAACACGTGCCAACCCCATGCCGTTGGCGCCCGGCACGTTAAAGAACGCTTGCGGGACGAAATTACGCCACCCCGGCGTCTGTTAAGAATTATAATTGAGGACGGACATTAAACAACTGCGGTTATTAATAATTGCTGACTCGATTGTTTCCGAACTGTCTGCTAGCTTATCAGCCCGAAGGCTGGTTGGATCCTCAAAAAGTACCGCCGTTAGGTTACGTGGGTAGATACCCACAAAAGCCCAAGACAGCACTATATTGAGGCGTAATAGGCAATATAAGGAGTGAAGTAGTTTGCCATTGCTTTCCTCACTCAGAACAGCAGTACTAACCCTATGAGTAGAAACTTTCACTGCATCCACAGGCACTGACTGTGCCCTGAATGTCATTACTAAACACCACCCATACCTCAGTAGCTTCCATATAATCACAGCCATGAGTGAGACTGAGACATCGGTGAAAAGCCACATTTTACTCTAGCCTGTGCCAACAGGCAAATGTACTGCAATCATCAAGAGATGGCCACGTTTCCGGACTATGGTTCCTTATCTCAAATGGATCCATTTGCCTCCCTCCATCATCACTGAAAGTATGTAACATCATCATGGATGTTGTTGTTTGAGTCTTCAGTCTTTTAACAGGTTTCATGCAGAACTCCAAGCCTCCCTGTCCTGAGCTAATCGTTTCATCTCTACATAGCTACCAAACCCTACATCCGAGGCAATCGGTTTAACATATCCTAACATTGGTCTGCCCCTACAGTTCTTGTCCTCGACCCTTCCTTCCTTAACTAAGCTTGCTATTCCTGGGTTTCTTAGTATGTGTCCTACCAACCTATGTCTTCCCTTCATTAGCAGTCGCAAGAAACATCTCTCCTCTCCCACTAGTCTTAATACCTCTTCATTTGTAACCCTATCTACCCATCTGATCTTCATCATACTCTTGTAACACCACATTTCAAACGCTTCAATTCTCCTCTTTTCTGCTGCACCAATAGTCCATGTTTCACTTCCATAGAGCGCCACGCTCCAGACAAAGGCCTTCAAAACTGACTACCTAATACCTAAATCTATATTCGATGTCCACAGATTCCTCTTCTGTAGAAATGCTTTCCTCGCCTGAGCTAACCTACTGTTTATATCCTCTTTGCTTCGTCCATCACTGGTTATTTTGCTGCCTAAGTAACAGAAGTCTCCTACTTGCTTTAGTTTTTCACCTGCCAATTTGATGTCCATAGAGGTTTCTGATTTATTTCAGCTGCATTCCAATACGTTTGTTTTACATTTATTAATTTTCATCATGAATTGTTTCCTCAAGACGGAGTCCATACCATTCAAAAACTCATTCAAATCCTCAGGCGTGTCGGCCAAGATCACTATGTCATCGGCAAATCTCAGAGTTGAAATTATTTCTCCTTGAATCTTCACTCCCATGGATACACCCTGTATATTGGTGTTGACATTGCAATCTGTGGGCTTGGGGTACGTATTTTATTTATTTAGAAGAGAGCGCACAGGTAAGTACATAAGGTACATTACATATATGATATATAATTAAATACTTCAATCTTTGGTGTATTCCTTTAGACGCCTGTAACGTTTTGTACAAATATTAAAGTGGTATCGTCCACACACTCGATCACACAGTGCGCAAACACAGTCCCCGCCCGGTTCATGGAAATATGATTTCGTGCATAATCTATGATTATTATTATTATTATTAGCGTATGGCTTTTAGTGCTGGGAGTGTCCAAGGACATGTTCAGCTCGCCAGTTTGTAGCTGCTTCTATGCGGACACCCTTGAGGTGAGCTACAAGTACCGTCACGTGTGGAGGGTTGTCTGGGGAGGAAAGTTTTGAATGTAAGGACGAAGAGTTGGAAGGTAGCGGCTGTGGCCTAGAGTTAGGGACCAACCTCGGCATTTGCCTGGAAGGAAGATGGGAAACCACAGAAGACCATCTTCAAGGTTCCCGGCGGGGGGATTCGAACCTCCTCGCCTCCCGGATGTGAGCGACTGCCAGCAAACACCCCGTAACGACCACGGCTAACTCACCCGGTATAATCTATGATGAAATCCGTGGACAGACAATGTTGTGATGGCACTCCGTAAATACTGGTTTGGGCCGGTCCATCGTCGGTCGAGCATAGCTTTGGTTGAGTAAAACTCAGGCCATATTTATTCCCTTTTCTGTCTCCTTCTTCGAAGAACTTCTTCTGCTTGATTTGTTGATTGTAACTGTAGGGCATATCTCAAGTGTTCTATAAGGAAACATTCTTTCGCAAGCACATATCCTAGTCTTGATGGCGCCGACTTAGTTATGCCCAGCACTCTTTGCAGGAATGTAGCTTTTACTCTTTCCAGAGTTTCCAAGTCGGACGTTGTAAGATGGATCCAGATGAGTTGAATACCATAGGTCATAGTAGGAATATTTTCATTTTGGAATAGTTGAATTGCTGTTTCTAGCGAGAGCATGGTTGGATGCTCAATATCGTAGAGCCTTCTTATAGCTGCTGCCGTCCTTTCTCTGATGTGAATTCTATATGAGGTTTCAGTTGTTTGGGGTACGTATTGAGACTCCGTTTCCAGAGATCATGGGTTCGATTCGGAGCTCTGGGAAGATATTTGTGTACTGAGGGTTGGGACGGGATATACTCGGCCTCCTGAGGCAGAACAGAGAAGTGATGGATCGATTCTAACCTCGTCTGTTGTAGCATTGGTCTTTCTCACTTCAACTCGAGGCATTTGCCGGGATGATTTCTAACTTGAGGATAAGACTGCCTCCTTCAATCACCACCTAAAAAAAGTAATACCTCAAATAATTCGTGGAGAATGGAGAGGGAAACTTGCTTCGGAAAATCTTCTCCTTCTGTCGATTTTGTCCTACTGTGGACCGCGTTTAATAATCGGCCGACTTACCAATCTCTTCTTCTCCTCCCATAATTTCTTCATGCGTTCACTGAGTCTCCTCCTTCTTTCTTCAGACCAGATTAGCTTGGTTTTTGTGCTAAGTTTTTCTTGAACCCCTTTTTATTTATCAACCTCCCTTCGAGACTGTGATTTGTTGTGAATATCTTCTTGAGTGATGCCAACTTCTTTGAGATCTGCTCGTGTTTCCTCAACCCATTTTGTGGTGGACTTAAATTTGCTACACCCACCATCTGGCTGCCTGTCCTAAGTAACATACCACCCCCTAATATGCGAAGGAAAGTAGCTTTGATCAGAGAATACAAGAAGATCTTAGTGAACCCTGGACTACCGGTACACTCTGACATCTCAGACCTCAGGATCAACAGACTCCGTTCGAGACATCCACCTCTTGCACTTGCCAGCAACCTCATCGGATTCAACACCACCGATTCCTGGAGGAGAGAATAGACCCAAAATGCTTCAGCTATATGCCAGGCAATGCCATGCATCACTGAGATAGTTCCTGGGTTTGATCAACCTCGCAAGGTGTGGTCAATGCTGAACCGCCTTAGGACGGGACATGGAAGATGCGGGGATTCACTATTATCATTTTAAATGATCTTGTCGATTTCGTCGTTACGCTGAGGTCTGGCGTTACGTTACGGTGACGGGACGAAATGTACCCAGATGCACTGAGGTGTGTGACGTCATAGTACTGCTTGGTGCATGTGTTCCCCGACAATCTGGCTTCCTGTCCTAAGTAACATACCACCCCCTAATATGCGAAGGAAAGTAGCTTTCACGCACTCACTTACTCTTTCAATGCCTCACAATTAAATAAATACCTTAAAACATGTATATTTACACTGAAATAATGAGAGAATGCAACACGGTAACCATGGTAACAGAATCTCACAGGTCCATCGTTAGTATAAGACAAAATTCCCCGATTCGTGGATGTCACGGGTAATCTCGAGAACCACTGAATGGATTTTGATGCGGTTTTCACCATTCTGTAAAGGATACCTCGAGTAAAGATTCAGTAGAAAATAATTTATGTATGATCAAAGGAAGCCAAGCAGTAACGGTTTCAGTGAAAAAGTCGAAAACAAACTTGGCGTCCATGCGCTTCTTAAGCTTACGCTGGGCAAACCGTTAAACATATCAATATACTATGACCATAATAATTGGTCAGTATGAAAAGTTCTACAAAAAAGTCCGCGAGAGCATACATCTATCTTCAATACATCGCCCACTATAAGTGTTCTTATACTGGATGGAAGGGGCACGTCCCCGCGCGCTCTGGTGAGCGTGACGGCATCCCGCGCGCTTGACCTTGCTTTGCCCTTGGTTTGCACTTGCCGCTCGCGAGTAATTTAAAACAAGATAAGCAAGATCATTTTGGAACATGTCAAGAGTTTTTGGCTTCGAGCAAAGCGAGAAGCCTCCAGCCTTTCTAGCAATTTTTAGCATTCGTACCATTTAAAATGATACAAAGTCTAGTCTTTCAGACTGACTGTCACTTTTCCTGAAACCCTTTATATTTATCAAACTTCCTTAGAAACAGTGATTTGTTGAGAATATCTTCTTGAGTGATGCCAACTTCTTTGAGATCTGCTTGTGTTTCCACAACCCATTTCGTGGTGGAATTTAATTTGCTACACCCACCATCTGGCTGCCTGTCCTAAGTAACATACCACCTCCTAATATGCGTAGGAAAGTAGCTTTGATCAGAGAATACAAGATCTTAGCGAACCCTGGACTACCGGTACACTTTGACATCTCAGACCTCAGGATTAATAGACTCCGTTCGAGACATCCACCTCTTGCACTTGCCAGCAACCTCATCGGATTCAAGGGGCGTGGTGGCTCAGCGGTCTAGCTGAATACCTCTCACTAAGGCGGTCCGGGTTCGATTCCCGGTCTATGCATGTGAAATTTTCGAAGTGAAATGCCATGTCCTGTGGTTCGGATTCCACGTAAAAAGGAGGTCCCGTGGCTCATGATCTCTAGATTAACGGTCACGTTAAACTACAAGCTTCCTTTTTTTTCATCGGATTCAACACCACCGATTCCTGGAGGAGAGAATAGACCCAAAATGCTCCAGCTATATGCCAGGCAATGCCATGCATCACTGAGATAGTTCCTGGGTTTGATCAACCTCGCAGGGCAAGGTCAATGCTGAACCGCCATAGGACGGGACATGGAAGATGCGGGGATTCACTTTTTATATGGCGAATGTTGTCCTCACCAGTATGCGACTGTGGTGTGCCGCGACAGACTGTTAGCACATCAGGGAGGTCTGCAGCATCAGAACTTACGGAGGGCGATTTGAAGACTTGTTGCAGGCGATCCCAAAATGTATTGAGTACATACAAAGTTAGATGTTTGTTAGTAGTTTAGTTGATAGTAATTGTTTATTTATAATAGTGTTTTTGTATGCCATACGCTTAATAAATAAATTTGCTAATGTAAGTGAATATCCTTTTGGTTAACCTGTTGTTGCTCATTCGTGTGAGGTGGCCATAACATTTATTCCTTCTCTTACGCATCGTGTCGGTAAGTTTCTCCGCCGTCTCCTCCATAAGCCATCTGCTCTCTGTATTGGCCCCAATATTTTTCTTTTTCGAAAAATATATTTATCCCTCCCTATATTATTCTGCTGAGGTCCCATTCCAGTTTTGTACCGAAAATAAGGTCCCAATAACACCAACCTACACATATGGGGTACCTACAGGTTCAGCATAACCCAATGCGTAAGCGAAACGCACTCACTTACTCTTTCAATGCCTCACAATTAAATAAATACCTTAAAACATGTATATTTACAATGAAATAATGAGAGAATGCAACACGGTAACCATGGTAACAGAATCTCACAGGTCCATCTATTTCTGTAAGACGCAAATCCAATTATTACTGTGAATGTTTCCAGACGGTTATAAGATTATCACTGAACCAAATTAAGCTGTAAAATTCATCAACACATACAGTATAATACGCTTAAGGGGGTCAAGGGGCACTCTAGATATTTTTCACGCAATTTTCACGTGTGAGTGTGGTACGAAAGGTCTTTTTCACCCGACTATAAAGGGTCTCCGAAAACCACATTTAAAGGCCCTAAAATTAACAGTGTCTATGATATTCCCAGAGTATACTTCACTCTGATATACCTATGAAGGAATGACAAACCCCTAACCACTGCAACAGTAGCTGAATTGATAAAGTCTGATTATTCATACCGAGGATAAATCAGTTATAGCATTCATGATTGAGATTTTGCTAAGTGTACTCTTTACAACTAGAATATTCGTGGGCGAAGCCGCGATGGGTAATGCTAGTTTTTATTTTATTTTCCACATTTGGAATTGACGATCTAAATAAAAAAGGAGTAAGGTAATGGCGGGTTTTTACAATTCTTATCTTGGTCCGCACACAATTAGTCACACTCGTGTTGGCCAACTGAAAAACATCAAATTTCAAATAAATATCAATTGTATTTTGTTATCAAGCTTCCCCTCTCCATTCTCCAGGAATAATCTGGATGTATTAGCTGCTGTGTTTGATCAGGAAGCACACACACAGGTGGATCATATACACACAGTACATTGTTCTTGCATTAAGCCAGACTATTGCAGCTCAGTGAAGATCGTTTACTCTCTGCTAAATGGGAGACTGTTTGCTTGCATTCTGACACTCCATTGTCGTTGTGGTGGTGCTGCTCACTTGATGGAATGCCTTTCTGCGTTGTCTAGCTCGGTTGCTTGGAGAACCTGCTATCAGGGATCGTACACGATACTCACAAGGGAAGCTTAAATAATATTCGGGAACGATATCAGTAGGCCTATGTCTGGAAATGAATCCTTATTCTGGTATTAGAGCATGCTGAACTGCTGTGCCCAAGATTGCGGGTTCAAACCCGGTGGAAGTCGTCAGATTTTTTATGAGCGTTAAAATCCTTTAGTATGCCTTCCTTCGGAGGGGAAGTAAAGCCGGTGGTCCCATCTCATAGATTTAAGGCATGTAAAAGATCATCCCACAGACTAAACTTGTGTGAAGCTAAATTTCTAGGTTAGATTTCGTTGGAACGCTCTATCGAAGTTCCAACGTTCACCACTAGGTATCAGTGACATCTGGTAGCGAAAGTTAGAACTATTTGAAAAAGAACGGATCTTGTAGCTCACCCTGTGGGTGTCCGCTTGAAGCAGCTACAGCCTCTGGCGAGCCGAACATGTCCTCGGACACTCCCGGCACTAAAAGCCATACGATAAATAAATAATGAGGGGTTTTCTAGCCAAAAATCCACATGAATAAACTTAAGGAGATACCAATTGCCTTCCTTCTGTGATAGTGCAGCCAATATATTACACCCTAAAACGATAATTCCAACCAAATATAGCCTAATGAACGTTATAACAAGAATTTAATTATTTTCATTGATACGATATTTTGATTTTTAATTTGTTAGGATTAACTCAAATCGATGTAAATGTAAACTGTTTTTTAAAATGTAAATAAGAATGGTGGAAATTGCTTAGACGTCTCAAATTGTTGTGGTATTATTTGAAGGCCTTTGTCTGGAGCGTGGCACTCTATGGAAGTGAAACTTGGACTATCGGTGCATCAGAAAAGAGGAGAATTGAAGCGTTTGAAATGTGGTGTTATAGGAGAATGATGAAGATCAGATGGGTAGAGAGGGTTACAAACGAAGAAGTATTAAGACTAGTGGGAGAGGAGAGATGTTTGTGGCGACTGCTAATGAAGAGAAGAGATAGGTTGGAGGACACATACTAAGACACCCAGGAATAGCAAGCTTAGTTATGGAAGGAAGAGTCGAGGACAAGAACTGTAGGGGTAGACCAAGGTTAGAATATGTTAAACAGATTGCCTCGAACGTAGGGTGTGGTAGCTATGTAGAGATTAAACGATTAGCTCAGGACATGGGAGGCATGGAGTGCTGCATCAAACCAGTCAAAAGACTGAAGACTCAAACAACAACAACAACAACAACAACAACAACAACAACAACAACAACAACAACAACAAAAACAGGGTGTATCCGTAATGATGTTACAAACTTTCAGGGATTATGGAGGAAGGCAAATTGATCCATTTGAGATAAAGAACCATAGTCCGGAAACGATAGAGGCACAAGTTATAAGCAAAATGCTACTCATTTAAGTCCGTTTACCTGCGCACGTTTCACAAACTGCTCCACTTATAACAACTGTTAAAAATGGCGTCCACCTGCGTCAATGCAGGCAAAGCATCGTCGCACAAAGTTCTGTCGTACCCGTTCGAATATCCCCGGTATCGTTTGAACAGCGTCACAGGCAACGAGCATTCTTGCTAGGAGATCCTCTTCCTGTCTCATACCCAAGACTTTTCACATGGCCCCACAAGAAGAAATCCAGTGGGGTGAGATCAGGTGAACGAGCTGGCCACGAAGCTGGAACCCCTCTTCCTATCCACTGGGCAGGGAATGTCTGATGCAGGTGTTCACGAACCCTCCGCTCAAAGTGAGGTGAGGTTGGTCTACTAATCCCAAGTTAACGGGGTTAAACCCGACTAGTTTTTTTTTGCCGTGTGGCCTCCTAAGAGGCCGAGTGCAGGTCTTTCTTGTCAACACCCATGGGCGACCTACGCGTCGGGATGAGAGATGGAATTGATGAAGATGAATGAAACCGGGCAAGGATGTGGAAGGTAGCGGCCGTGGCCTGTCAGAAGGTACCGTCCCAGCATTTGCCTGGTGTTGAAATTGGGAAACCACGGAAAACCATTTCAAGGACGGCCGACGACGGGGGGGGGGGGGGGGCTCGAACCCAGGCGTCTACCGAGTCAGCAGACAGCTTGGCCCCATGACCTAACGCTGCGCTTTAGCCAGCGTAGCCACAGCTGTCGGTACCCGACTCCGGTTGGTGGGGTTAACGGATGTTTGTTTACACGTGCCAACCCCATGTCGTTTGCTTCCGGCATGTTAAAGATCGCCTGAGGGACGAAATTCCGCCACCCCGGCATCTGTTAAGAACTAGAATTGAGGACGGACGTTAAACAACTGCGATTATTAATATCTGTTAACTCAACCGTTTACGGACTATGAGTCCTTATCACCTCAAATGGATCCATTTGCCTTCCTTCAAACTATGTAGAAATTGTGCAATGTCTGGATGGAGTTTGATGTGGTTTTCACCATTCAGTAAAGATATTCTCGACGAAGGTTTCTGTAGAAGAACATTCATTTATGACCAAAGGAAGCCGAGCAGTAATGGTTTCAGTGAATCGAGTCGAAGGAAAACGTGCTGTCCATGCGTCCTTTAAGATTACGCTGGGTAAACCGTTCAAAATATCTATATACTACGAGTGTAAGAATTGTTCAGCAGGAAAAGTTCTACAAAAGGTCCGGGACAGCATATCACTATCTTGAATATATCGTGTTTTTACGTTTTCATTTCTTCCAACAATGTCTATTTGGTGGAAATTTAAATTACTGGCTTCTGTGCGAGTTTACGAGCCTCGGCCAGCATCAAACTGTCGAGTCATGTCGAGTTAAAGACTTCAGAGAAGAGTATTCGTGTAAACTGGAAACTAGATATCTGCCTCTCAATTAGACCATTCTTGGAAATTATAATCCAGATACTCTAATTCATCTTTATATATATAATTCTTCAACACGTGTGTATGTGACTGAACTCCTCCTAAATGACTGAACCGATTTTGATGGAATTTGGTATGTATATTAGGGTGGGTCCATGTATGGTTTAGATTCACAATCCGACCCGGTAGATGGAATGAACACAATTTTAGAACCACAATTTACGCACAATTTTAGAGTCACAATATAGAGTCAAAAACAGTCGTCATGGAAACCACTAGCCCTGGCCTTCGTGAAAGCCGATGTCTTTGGACGGTTTGTCACTGCACGTTCGAGCCACCTGGTCGCAATCTGTGCAACTACCGCCATTACTTACACTCCGCCCGTGGCGAAAAGTTGTGTTTTATACCAAAGGTGGCAGTGATGTCGAATTCTACTGTTTGTCTCGGCAAGTTAGAGCCTTTCAAAGTCCCGTATGCGTTCATATACCATTCATCCGATTGCCATGAAACTTGGGTGATATGTTGAGTGAGCTCCAGGGAAGGTGTTTGGCTTAGTAAATCCATTTTACAATAGATAGCGCACGAATAGATTCAACAAATGAGCGACGACGCGCGAAGCGTTTCAAAAAGGTCCCGTATGCGTTCAAATACCATTCGTCCGATAGCGAAGAAACTTGGGTGAGATGTTGTGTATACTCCAGGGAAGGCTTCTGGCTTAGTAAATCAATTTCACAATGGGTAGCGCACGACTAGATTCAACAAACGAGTGACGACGCGCGAAGCGTTTCAACAAAATCCCGTATAAGTTTATATTCCATTCATCAATTGAGATGAAACTTTGATGAGTTGTATTGTATACATAAGTGAAGGATTCTAACTTAGTAATCCATTTCACAGGAGGTTGCGCACGAGCAGATTCAACAAATGAGCGGCGACGTGCGAAGCGTTTCAACAAAGTCCCGTATGCGTTCAAATACCATTCGTCCGATAGTGATGAAACTTGGGTGAGATGTTGTGTACACTTACGTGAGGGTTTCTAACTTAGTAAATCCATTTCACAGGAGGTTTCGCACGAGTAGATTCAACAAATAAGCGACGATGCGCGAAGCGTTTCAATAAGGTCCCGTATGTGTTCAAATACCATTCGTCCGATTACGATGAAACTTAGGTGAGATGTTGTGTAAACCCTACGGAAGGTTTCTGGCTTAATAAATCCATTTTACAATAGGTATCCCACGAGTAGATTCAACAAATGTGTGTCGGCACGCGAATCATTCCAACAAAGTACCGTATGCGTCCATATACCATTTATCCGATTGCGATGAAACTTTGGTGAATTGTTGTGTACACTCCAGGAAATGTTTCTGTCTTAGTAAACCCAGTTTTTAATAAGTAGCGCACGAGAAGATTCAACAAATGAGCGACGGCGCGCGAATCGTTTCCACAATGTCCCGTATGAGGTCATATATCATTCATCCGATTGCGATCAAACCTTGGTGAATCATTGAGTACACGCCTGAGAAGGTTTCAGCCTTAGTAAATCTATTTTACAATAGGTAGAGCATGGTAGATTCAACAAATGAGTGACGGCACGCGAATCATTTAAAGAAAATCACTTATGCGTTCATATGTCATTCATCCGATTCCGATGAAACTTTGATGAGTTGTTGTGTACACGCCAGGGAAGGTGTTCAACTTGGTAAATCCATTTTACAATATTGGTAGCGCACGAGTATATGTAACAAATGAGTGACGACGCGCGAAGCGTTCCAACAAAATCCTGTATGCGTTCATATACTATTCATCGATTGTGATGAAACAATGATGAGTTGTTGTGTACACTTACGTGAAGCATTCTAACTTAGTAAATCCATTTCGCAGTTGGAAGAGCGCGAATAGATTCAACAAATGAGTGACAGCGCACGAATCATTTAAACCAAATCGAGTATGCGTTAAATGCCATTTATCCGTTTGCGATGAAACTTTGGATAGTTGTTGTGCACGCTCCAACGAATGTTTCTAAATTAGTTAATTCAATTCACGATAGTTTAGAGGCAGTTAACAGAAATTGAAAAAAATATTGTGTATCCAAAAGCACTTCAAGAAACAAAGTTACAACACTTTCTTTGATTAGCAGGACAACGTCTGCCGGGTCAGCTTGTCTTTATATATATAATTCTTCGACACGTGTGTATGTGACTGAACTCCTCCTAAACGACTGAACCGATTTTGATGGAATTTGGTATGTATATTAAGGCGGGTCCATGTATGGTTTAGATTCACAATCTGACCCGGTAGGTGGAATGAACACAATTTTAGAACCACAATTTACACACAATTTTAGAACCACAATTTACAGTCAAAAACAGTCGTCATGGAAACCACTATCCTTGGCTTTCGTGAAAGCTGATGTCTTTGGACGGTTTGTCTCTGCACGTTAGAGCCACCTGGTCGCAACCTGTGCAACTACCGCCATTACATACACTCCGCCCGTGGCGAAAAGTTGTGTTTTATACCAAAGGTGGCAGTGATGTCGAATTCTACTGTTTGTCTCTGCACGTTAGAGCGTTTCAAAGTCCCGAATGCGTTCATATACCATTCATCCGATTGCCATGAAACTTGGGTGATATGTTGAGTGAGCTCCAGGGAAGGTGTTTGGCTTAGTAAATCCATTTTACAACCGATAGCGCACGAATAAATTCAACAAATGAGCGAAGACGCGCGAAGCGTTTCAAAAAGGTCCCGTATGCGTTCAAATACCATTCGTCCGATAGCGATGAAACTTGGGTGAGATGTTGTGTACACTCCAGGGAAGGCTTCTGGCTTAGTAAATCAATTTCACATTAGGTAGCGCACGACTAGATTCAACAAATGGGTGACGACGTGTGAAACGTATCAACATAATCCCGTATAAGTTTTTTATTCCATTCATAGATTGAGATGAAACTTTGATGAGTTGCTGTGTACACTTAAGTGAAGGCTTCTAACTTAGTAATCCATTTCACAGGAGGTTGCGCACGAGTAGATTCAACAAATTAGCGGCACGTGCGAAGCGTTCCAACAAAGTCCCGTAGGCGTTCAAATATCATACGTCCGATAGCGATGAAACTTGGGTGAGATGTTGTGTACACTTACGTGAGGGTTTCTAACTTAGTAAATCCATTTTACAATAGGTAGCTTACGAGTAGATTCAACAAATGAGCAACAACGCGCGAACTTTTAATCAAAATCCCATATGCGTTCATATACCATTCATCCGTTTGCAATGAAACTTGGGTGAGATGTTGTGTACACTTACGTGAGGGTTTTGTAACTTATTAAATCCATTTCACAGGACGTTTTGCACGAGTAGATTCAACAAATGAGCGACGACGCGGGAAGCGTTTCAATAAGGTCCCGTATGCGTTCAAATACCATTCGTCCGATTACGATGAAACTTGGGTGAGATGTTGTGTACACCCCACGGAAGGTTTCTGGCTTAATACATCCATTTTACAATAGGTAGTGCACGAGTAGATTCAACAAATGTCTGACGGCACGCGAATCATTTCAACAAAGTACCGCATGCGTCCATATACCATTTATCCGATTGCGATGAAACTTTGGTGAATTGTTGTGTACACTCCAGGAAATGTTTCTGTCTTAGTAAATCCAGATTTTAATAAGTAGCACACGAGTAGATCGCGAATCGTTTCCACAATGTCCCGTATGCGGTCATACATCATTCATCCGATTGCGATCAAACATTGGTGAATCATTGAGTACACGCCAGAGAAGGTTTCGGGCATAGTAAATCTATTTTACAATAGGTAGCGCATGAGTAGATTCAACAAATGAGTGACGGCACGCGAATCGTTTAAAGAAAATCACTTATGCGTTCATATGTCATTCATCCGATTCCGATGAAACTTTGATGAGTTGTTGTGTACACGCCAGGGAAGGTGTTCAACTTGGTAAATCAATTTTACAATATTGGTAGCGCACGAGTAGATGTAACAAATGAGTGACGACGTGCAAAGCGTTCCAACAAAATCCTGTATGCGTTCATATACTATTCATCGATTGCGATGAAACTTTGATGAATTGTTGTGTACACTTACGAGAAGCTTTCTAACTTAGTAAATCCATTTCACAGTTGGTAGAGCACGAGTAGATTCAACAAATGAGTGACAGTGCACGAATCATTTAAACCAAATCCCGTATGCGTTAAATGCCATTTATCCGTTTGCGATGAAACTATGGAGATATGTTGTGCTCGCTCCAACGAATATTTCTAAATTAGTTAATTCAATTCAAGATAGTTTAGAGGCAGTTAACAGAAATTGAAAAAAATATTGTGTATCCAAAAGCACTTCAAGGAACAAAGTTACACTTTCTTTGATTGGCAGGACAACGTCTGCCGGGTCAGCTTGTCTATATATATAAAAATTAATTGCTGTTCGTTAGTCTCGCTAAAACTCGAGAACGTCTGGACCGATTTGGCTAATTTTGGTCTTGAATTATTTGTGGAAGTCCAGAGAAGGTTTAAAAGATGGATAAATATGAAAGTTGTAGCGCACGAGTAGATTCAACAAATGAGTGATGGCACGCGAATCGCTTAAACTAAGTCCCGTATGCGTTCATATACCATTCATCCGATTGCTATGAAACTTTGGTTGTATTGTTGTGCACACTCCAGGAATGGTTTCTGACTTAGTAAATCCTTTTTACAATAGGTAGCGCACGAGTAGATTCAACAAATGAGCGACGACGGCCGAAGCGTTTCAACAAAGTCCTGTATGCGTTCACATACCATTCATCCGATAGCGATGAAACTTGGGTGAGAGGTTGTGTGCACTACAGGAAAGGTTTCTGGCTTAGTAAATCCATGCTATAATAGGTAGCGCACGAGTAAATTCAACAAATGAGCGACGACGAGCGAAGCGTTTCAACTAAGTCCCGTATGCGTTCATATACTATTCGTCTGATAGTGATGAAACTTGGGTGAGATGTTGTGTACACTTCATGGAAGGTTTGTGGCTTAGTAAATCCACTTAACAATAGGTAGCGCACGAGTAGATTCAACAAATGTGCGACGACGGGCGAAGCGTTTCAACAAAATCCTGTATGCGTTCACATACCATTCGTCCGATTGCGATGAAACTTGGATGAGAGGTTGTGTACACTACAGGCAAGGTGTCTGGCTTAATAAATCCATGTTATAATAGGTAGCGCACGAGTAGATTCAACAAATGGGCGACAAATGAGCGACGACGAGCGAAGCGTTTCAACAAAGTCCCGTATGCCTTCATATACTATTCGTCTGATAGTGATGAAACTAGGCTGAGAAGTTGTGTACACCTCAGGGTAGGTTTCTGGTTAGTAAATCGACTTAACAAATGGTAGCGCACGAGTAGATTCAACAAATCAGCGACGACGGGCGAAGCGTTTCAACAAAGTCCTGTATGCGTTCACATGCCATTCGTCCGATAGCTATGAAACTTGGGTGAGAGGTTGTGTAAACTACGGGCAAGGTTTCACTCTTAGTAAATCCATATTATAATAGGTAGCGCACGAGTAGATTCAACAAATGAGCGACGACGAGCGAAGCGTTTTAAAATAGTCCCGTATGCGTTCATATACTATTCGTCTGATAGTGATGAATCTTGGATGAGATGTTGTGTACACTTCAGGGAAGGTGTCTGGCTTAGTAAATCCACGTAACAATCAGTAGCGCACGAGTAGATTCAACAAATGAGCGACGACGGGAGAAGCGTTTCAACAAAGTCCTGTATGCGTTCATATACCATTCGTCCGATAGCGATGAAACTTGGGTGAGAGGTTGTGTACACTACAGGCAAGGTTTCTGTCTTAGTAAATCCATGTCGTGATAGGTAGCGCACGAGTAGATTCAACAAATGAGCGACGATGGGCGAAGCGTTTCAACAAAGTCCCGTTTGCGTCATATACTATTCGTGTGCTAGCGATGAAACTTGGGTGAGATGTTGTGTACACTTCAGGAAAGGTTTCTCGGTTAGTAAATTCACTTTACAATAGGTATCGCTCAAGTAGATTAAACAAACGAGCGACGACGCGCGAAGTGTATCAAAATAGTCCCGTATACGTTCATATACCAATCGTCTGATAGCGACTAAACTTGGGTGAGTTGTTGTGTACACTCCAGGGAACGTTTCAAGCTAAGTTAATCCATTTTACAATACGTAGCGCTCAAGTAGATTCAGCATATGAACGAAGGGGCGCGAAGCGTTTCAACCAAGTCCCGTATGCGTTCATATACCATTTGTCCGGAAGCGATGAAACTTGGGTGAGATGTTGTATACACTTCAGGGAAGGTTTCTGGCTAAGTACAAGTAGATTCAACAAATGAGTAACGGCGTGCGTATCGTTAAAGAAAATCCATATGCGTTCATATACCATTCATGCGATTGCAATGAAATTTGGAGAAATGTTGTTTCCACTCCCGCAAAGATTTCTGATTTAGTAAATCCATTTTACAATTGGTAGCGCTCGATTAGATTCAATTAATGGGGACAACGCGTGAATCGTTTCAACCAAATCCCGTATGCGTTCATATAACATTCATCCGATTATCATAAAACTTTGGGGAGGTGAGTACAGTCCTGCGAATGCGTATGAATTAGTAAATCCGATTTTCAATGGGTGGCGCACAAGTAGATTCAACAAATGAGTGTCGTCGCGCGAATCGTTTAAGCAAAAACCCGTATGCGTTCATATGCCATTCATTCGATTGCGATGAAACTTTCATGAGTTGTTGTGTACACGCCAGGGAAGGTTTTCACTTAGTAAATCTATTTTACAATAGGTAGCGAACGAGTATATTCAACAAATGGGTGACGGCGCTCGAATTGTTTCAACAAAGTCCCGTATGCCTTCATATACCATTCATTTCATTGCGATGAAAATTTGGTGAGTTGTTGAGCACGCTCCCATGATTTTTAGCCTACTTTCGATTTTTGCAAAAAATGAAAGTAGACTTAAGAGATCACTACAGGGCGAAAAAAAGTGTGTCTGTCTGTGTGTGTGTATGTGTGTGTGTGAGTCTGTGTGTGTGTGTGTGTGTGAGTGTGTGTACTCTGAATGTCTGTCCCCCCTATCAATTCGAACAAGGTGAGCGCAAATTGAACGAAATTTGGTACAAAGGTAGCACTAGCAAAGGACACCTCAGTGTCATGTTTTATATCGCCGCCATCTTGACGGAAACGTAATGGCGGCCACACAAATGTTCAAAGCTTAAATCAAATTACGACTAACCTAATCATCCGATCTCTACCAAATTTTGCAACAACATACCTTTATGGGGGCAGCATTTTTTTAACCATACTACTAGGTCATCAGCCTAATAGTTTGCGGATGGCGGCCATTTTTGTGTGAAAATCGATTGCCCCTATTAATTCAACCACGGTGAAACCGAATGGAACGAAATTTGGTACAGAGGTAGTACTAGCAAAGGGCACCCCAGTGTCATGTTTTATATAGCCGCCATCTTGACGGAAACGTAATGGCGGCCACACACATGTTCAAAGCTTAAATCAAATTACGACTAACCTAATCATCTGATCTCTACCAAATTTTGCAACAACATACCTTTTTGGAGGGAGCATCTTTTGACAAATCTAATAGGCCATTAGCCTAATAGTTTGCGGATGGCGGCCATCTTTGTGTCAAAATCGATTACCCCTATTAATTCGAACACGGTGAAACCGAACGAGTAGTGGAGTAGTGGCGCTTCTGCCCCACTTCAAAACCCCCCTTGCTCTACTACTAAGCCTCAGCCATGTTAAATATCTCTTGAACGCATGGTCCGATTTTGACAAATGAGGTATTGTTGGACTCGGGCTGACGTCCTCTTTGCTATGGACCACTCATTATATTTTTCAAAATTTTTTTGAAAATTTTTGTTTTCGAAAATAGGCGATAGTTTGAAAACCAAACAGGATAGAACGTTGTGCCATGGCTCAAACGAACAGTCTTTATGACCTTTATTTTTTGTAATAAAAAATTTTTATTTTTTATATTTTTTTGAAAACACTCGAATTTTGAAAATCCTATATTTTGGAAACTAGGAACTCTACAAAAAAAATTGTTTAACGTAAATCAATGGTCCCTACCCCCTCTACCCCCAAAATAAATTTCAAGTCTCTAGAATGAAAACCTGCAGTAGTGGGGTAGTGGGGGAGCTGCTTATAAAAGCAAGTGGTGAGCCCCTGCGACCTTGGAATGGAAAGAGCCATGCTAGGAGGGCGTGCTTGGATTCGTTTTTTTCGTCTCGTCGTGCTCTTTACGGGAATGTCGGTGTCGAAAATGTGAAAATCTGGAAACACAGTCTTTTTGGGGTAAAAACGTGATTTTAGACTTTTTGCTATATCTCACGAACCAATAACGCTAGAGGCGTGTTCGACAGGTCCAAGGACTCGGGGTAACGTCCTCTCTCTTATGGACCACTCGTTATAATTTTTAATAAAATTGGAAACTCGGTTTTGGGGTAAACACATGTTTTTTGTGATTTTGCCGATATCTCACGAAGCAATAACGCTAGAGGCATGTACGATGGGTCCAAGGACTCGGAGTGACGTCCTTTTTGCTATGAACTACTCGTTGTAATTTTAAAAAATTTTGGAAACGCGATTTTGGGGGTAAACACGTGTTTTTTGTGATTTTTGCCGATATCTCACGAACCAATAACGCTAGAGACATGTACGAGGTGTCCTAGGACTCGGGCTAACACTCCATTTCAAATGTGGTAGATATTTTTTTCCAAAAAAATAATTCACAAAGGGCCTAACGCCATACATGTTGAAAAAAAATCATTACCGTTACCTGTTTATAATGTTTATAAAGCGTGGTGGTTGAGAGAGACGATACGGCTGGGTGTGTGTGTTTCAACGAACCTGTCGCTGACCACGGTGGCTGTGTTCAATAGATTAATTGATATTTCGACGAGTCGGTGTATGACAGAGCGAGCGTGCGTTTTCTGATATTTTACCTTTAACGTGTAAACGGTGATGAGAACTAGGTTCTATGTTGGTCGAAGCGAGTAGAGAAAACAAACTTACAGGAGGTGAATGCCATTTGAGATTATTGGAAGGCGTTGATCTGACTTGACAACAGGTGACGCTTGAAGGTGAAATAATCTGACCATCGTGGTGGCAGGGGAGTGTGAAAGGCATGCACACACACATTTGTGAAACCACATGTAGGCTAAACCAGTGACATCCTGTTTTGCTTCGTACGTGACAAAATGCAAGTTGACGTGAAATTTGATCTATCGCAGGTGTTCGCCTGGGACGTTAGCTGTCCACGTGCCTGATAACAGAATGGTCAAAGCGTGGAAAAAAAAAAAAGATTATACATGCAATGTAGCATATATAAAGACATGTCGTTATCATTTCCACGCTCACTTAGGTGACTACCTTTGAACACACTGCGTTTATCAGTTTTGGTGTTGGTGGAAAATACTTAACCTTGTTGTGGGGTAGGTATATATTTATTCATTTATATATTTATTGATTTTATATAAATACATGCAATTATTTATTGATTAGATAATTAATGATTTTATTTATTTATTTGTTTGCAGATAACGTGTATAGCCTACCTGTCGTGTGTCTGTGGGAAATATATTAAAGAAAGAGAAAGACAGACAACTAGAAAAGAAAACCATTTCCATACTAGCCCACGAGACGGGAATATAGAAAAGCATTACACGTCAAGGTGAGATTTGTTTTTTTAAATATATAACCTGTTTGATTTTGTTTTGTTTATGAAATGCATAAACTATATGGAATGGATATACTTATGGTGGTTTATTTTATTTCTTTTTAGAGTGTTGGAAAACGCTTGACCTCTGTGAATAACCAGGAACGTGTGTGTTTTTTGGATTATTGTCAGACAGTCTACATTTCTAAACTCAGGTGAGTGTGTTCTTTCAAAATAATGTCTTTTACTGCTGCGGATACGTTAACTTGGGAAACCCTAAACAGTTGTTTCAAATCGCGTGTGTGCTCTGGTCGTGTGGTCAATGTTAGAAAAAGTTCGATTCCCAAAGAATTTTTAGAATCTTGTTTTGAAATTTTTAAAATTGAAATTTGTACAGCGCAAAGGTTGCATATGGCTTTAAAGGTGAATACAGAACTAGTGTGCGATTTCGTATATAAAAAGAAGGATGTAGAGCATAAAGAGACATTCTATATTTGCAGTAAAATGCAAGAGCTATTCATAGCCCATAATTTGGAACAGTGGTATGAAACCCACGTGGTGAATGCCTTGCTGTCAAAATTTGATAAACTGCAACAAGGACCGAGTGGTCTAGCCTTAGACAAAATTCATCATTTACAAATCAACATTTGTCATTTCAACCCGTTGAATGCTGGGTCTAGCTATATTAAAACACCTCCAGCCATAGCTTCGAAAAAGGCTGTGGTGAATATTGAGAACCATGACAATGATTGCTTTCTGTGGTCTGTAGCTGCGTACTTGCAGCCAGCTCAAGATCGTCATGTTAACAGACCAGGAATGTACAAGGCCAAGTTTGTTGAATTGAAACATACTTTAAATTTAACTCGAGTGTCGTTCCCTATGGACTTAACCGAGATCCATAGGTTTGAACGAGACAACCAGGACTTTTCGTTCATGGTGTATGGCCTTGACGGTGATGAGATTGTGGGTCCTCTTTATGCCACAAAAGAACCGAAACGACATCACATTCATCTTTTATATTTATCTGTAGGAGAAGTGAATCACTATTGCCTCATTAAAAGCCTGAGTAGATTGCTAAGCAGACAAGTGTCTAAGCACACTGGTGTAAAACATATTTGTGATCGATGCTTGCAATATTTTAAAACCCCTACGCTTTTGGAACGTCATAGGGTGGATTGCGTTTCTCAGGAAGCGGTGAGACTGATATTGCCACAAGGGGACAAGGCTGTGTTAAAGTTTAAGGACATTCATAAGCGTGACACTGTTCCCTATGTGGTATATGCAGATTTCGAAGCTCTCACCACACCCATGGCGGGATGTGAACCAGATCCCTCCATGAGCTCAACCACACCCATTCAAAAACATGAACCCTTTGCCATAGGATTTAATGTGGTGTGTGCCCATGACCCCACACAATCCGTTTACAAATACCGTGAGGGGCCAGATTGTGCCAAATGGTTCTTGGATGAACTTGTCAAGTTGGCCGACCATGTACAGGAATTACTAAACCACCCAGTACCCATGAGTCTATCTCCAGAACAGCAGCAGCAGTATGAGCATGCCATGACATGCCATATTTGCGAAAAGCCACTGATCAGTGCTGAAGACACCGTTCGTGATCACTCGCACTTTACGGGGGAGTTTCGTGGAGCTGCGCATAGTAAATGCAACTTGAACTTTCCAGCTCCTCGCTTCATCAGTGTCTTTTTCCACAATCTGGCAAATTATGACATTCAGTTTTTGATTCGTGAATTGGGCCATGTTAACAAGGGCTCGTTTACCATTATTCCCCAAAACCATGAGCGTTTTACAGCCCTGACATGGTGGTTGGGCGACTTTAGCATTCGATTTTTGGATTCCTTTAAGTTTATGACATCCTCGCTAGACAGCCTTGTGAATGGCTTGAATGAGGAGGAATTAAAAAATACTAGAATGCATTTTAATGATCCTGAGCAATTTCAGTTGTGCATTCGGAAAGGTATATTCCCGTATGATTTCTGCAACAGCTGGGACGTGTTAAAGCAAAGAAAACTCCCTCCACAAGAGAAATTTTACTCGAAACTAACACGCAGTACCGTTTCCGATGAAGACTATGCACATGCATGTCAAGTTTGGCGAGTGTTTGGCATGAACACGCTAAGTGAATATGCTTTGCATTACCTAAAACTGGATGTATTGCTGCTCACTGATGTGTTTGAAAAATTCCGTGAGTTGTGTCAACACATTTACGGTCTTGACCCGGCTCACTATTACACGAGTCCTGGACTCTCGTTCGATGCCGCTTTGAAATACACTCAAGTGGAATTGGATTTACTCACTGATGTAGACATGGTTCTATTTTTTGAAAAGGGCATTCGTGGCGGCTTTGTGTCGCTTAACCAACGCCATGCTGAAGCGAACAATGTCTACATGCCTGATTATTCACCAGACAAACCAGAATCGTACTTAATGTACTATGACGTGAATAATTTGTACGGTTACGCCATGAGTCAGCCTTTGCCCTATGGGAAGTTTGCTTGGCTGACAGAGAAACAAGTGTCAGAATTTGATGTGAACATGGCTAGCCAAGAAACAGGCCGTGGATATGTGCTAGAAGTGGATATTGAATATCCCTCAACCTTGTATGATGAACATGCCGATTTCCCATTCTGTCTTGAGCAAATGGTTCCCCCTGACAGTAAAGTGAAAACTGAAAAACTCATGGGCACACTTTACAACAAAAATCGGTATGTGCTACATATCCAAATGTTGGTGCAATGCCTCGCCCAAGGCTTGGTGTTGAAGAAAGTCCACAGGGGTATTTCTTTTGCTCAAAAAGCATGGCTTGAGCCATACATGCGACTCAACACAGAGCACCGACAAATGGCAACACAGCAGTTTGAAATTAATTTTTTTAAATTAATGAACAACTGCATCTATGGCAAGTCTATGGAGAATGTCCGCAAATACCGTGACATTAAATTGGTGAATGTCTGGGAGGGGCGGTGGGGTGCCCGGCGGTACATTGCCAAGCCAAATTTCAAATCGATCAAAATTATCGATGAGGATTTGGCTACTATTGAAATGAGTAAGACCAGCGTGACCATGGATAAGCCCATTTACTTGGGTCAAGTCATTTTAGACTTTTCTAAATCGGTCATGTATCGATTCCACTATGAGTTTGCGAAACGCCATTTTGAGGACGTCTCTCTTTTGTATATGGACACGGACTCATTCATTTACCACATTCTCCACTGCAACCCCTATGACGTCATGAGGCAACATAGTGACTGGTTCGACACCTCTTGCTATAGTGCTGACAACGTGTTTCAGCTGCCCATAAAGAACAAGAAGGAAATGGGCGTTTTAAAAGATGAATGCGGTGATTCCATTATGACGGAATTCGTAGGTTTGGCTTCAAAAATGTATGCTTACCGCACACTCGACTGTAAGGAAGCCAAGAGAGCAAAAGGTGTAGGTAGGGCAGTGGTAAAATCGCTACGTGTAGACGATTACTTAGCGGTTTTACGCACTGGCAAAGCTATGTCTCATACACAGTGCAGGATACAATCCAGCAACCATCATTTGTATCTTGTGGAACAGAGAAAACGCACCCTCGCCTCCATGGATAACAAGCGTGTGTGGGCTGATGACCTGCTCACTAGCCTGCCCTGGGGTTATGATCGCAACGAGGAGGAGGTGTGATTTCACTGTTTAATCGTTTATGGGACATGGCTTTTTGTAACTTGTAGATTTAGAATTTTGTAAATATTGGTTTCTGTCATTGTAAATAGTAGATTTTGTAAATAGTGACAATTCACTTGAACCTGTTGCTCTTTAAAAAAGTTGTGTGCAACCTTATTTTTTAAAAATTTTTTGATTGGTAAATAGTGTGATTCTTTTAACGCTGTACAAAATTGATTTTTTTTGTAAATATGAAATAAGTAAGATTTTTAGTAACTTTAATAACTAGTATTTAATTATTTTTTGAAATAGTAAAATGGTAAACTAAAAAAAGTTCTTTTGGGATGAGTGTACATGTCAAGAATGTGCTTTTGGGAATAAATAAAGTGGTTGTGTTTGTTCCCAAAGACAGGTGTGAATGTATGACTGGAGAGAGAAAACTGGTGTGTATGATTGACCAGAGCAAACACGGTGAGGTAGGGTGGGTGGGTGGGTGGGGAGGGGGTAAATGGTCACTTATATACTCATTTTGTTTTAAATAGTTTCGTTTTTTCATTGAAATGTGGCAGTCAATATACATTATTTTTGTAAAAACAGTCTTACCTGCAGTAGTCGTAGACCTCGACGTTTCTCCAAACACACATCAACACATTGCAGTATTATCAAGGTCAAGCACTCGCATCAACATCATTGTCAAATCTCAACTTTCGACATACACCAAATGGAAAAAATATGAAACAGCAAAATGGAAATTCCATGTTTCCATATCACCAAAACAGCAAAACTTAAAACGGACATTTTTAAAAACTGGAAATGGCCATGTGTGAAATTTGAAAATTCAAAAACTTCAAACGGACATTGTTTAAAATGTGTCATCAGCAAAATGGAAAAATCCATATCATCAAAAACGTTAAACTTGAAACGAACGTTTTCAAAAACTGTAAATTGCAAAATGATAAATGACAGTGTGTGGAATTCATCATGTGTGAAATGTGTAAAATGAAAAAATCAGCCATCAACATCACGATTTCTTAAAATTAAAAATAACAAAACATCGTGCTCTGTCAAACCTTTGTTTTTATTTCATAGTCATAGTGAATTGACAAAAGAAAAATAGAATACAAACACATCCCAATTCCTCACTCCTCAATGTTTATGTCCATGCATCATCAACTTTCCTTTCATAGCACTCATGACAATTAGGGCTGCCATCCTTTCACCTACTGAGGCATCACTGGATGTGAAACGTTGTTTAGCTTTCTTTAATAACAATTTATCTGCCACATGTCTTAAACCAGAATGACTATGGCGATAAGAAAGGTCATGTTCCTTGCATGCTTGATCCAAAAGATTAATGGGTACATCACCACGTTGTAAACGTTTTTCGAGACGAGTTCCAGGGCCGCAAAAACGATAACCTGGAAGATGGATTTCGAAAGGTAGGTATTGAATCACTTTGTCAATGACGCCATTGCCAGTACAGGTCTGGCATATCCTTTTCCATTGATGGTAGAAAGGTTTGGTCTTCCTCCTCCTCTGTGGACGATGTTTGTGTTTGTTGTTGTTGTTGCTTTTTCTCGCCATGACACCCGTGGAATGATTCAACAAAGTCTTTACATGGACTTTTATGACCGTGATACAGTTTCACTAGCTGGCAAGTCGCACACTGACGCATAGACGGTATTTTTGCCATGGCCACTTGCTTATGGTGATCGTAATCCGTACAGGGTTGCAATTCACTCAACACAGGGTCTTGAGTCCATGATTTTGGTACATGTTGCCAGATTTCTTTGACCGCGTTGGCAGCCACATAATAAATGAACGACTTGGGCAGCGCCAAGAGTTCCTCTTTGGTAAAACTGTCTAGTTTCTTTTTGCACACAAAGAACTTGCCGATGGCTTTGTCCGTAGCATTGCCTTTCTCCATGGTATCACGTGCTGTAGATGTTTACACGTCGCTTGTAGAAATCTCACTGACGTCATTCACAGGTAAATCTTGAGTTATAATTTTGTTCAACAACTCCCAGCAGGCATGAGTGGTTAACCAATGAAAGAGATGCCACGCATGCGATAGGGCTGTATGGGTAATGTTGCCACAGGAACAAGTATCCATGAGCGTTTGCAGGGAGGGGCAGCCCAACTCCATGAGGTCGATACATTGACAGTAAGACGCCAAAAATGGTTGCAACCATTGACGTTTTTCATTACCTTTCACAAATACCACATTGGCCGAGGACAAGTGTGCTTTCATGACCACGTCCAAATATTTATAGGAAATGGTTCCCTGATTCCAGTCTAGTTGTCTATGATTTTCAATCCACTGGGTTTGTTTACGGTCTTTTTCACACAATAAATCAAAAGCATGGGGTGGTTTAAATAGCAAATGCGTAGCTTGCGATATCCAAAACGTGGTACAATCGATCATGGCCACTTGTTTAAATATAAATTTGTTGTCACCAATTTTAAACCCTTGGCAATCCACAATGAGTGTGCGCAACATGTTGACGCTTGTCTGGACCAAGTTCAACTGACGACTGACAGACGATCAGGTGTGATCATGGCATGGACTTACCTGCCATGCTAGTTCCAAAAAAGAAGGTTAGGGTAGGACAGTGGGGGCATGCAAAAAAATAAGAATTTAAGAATTACATCATTTTATTATCATAACACGTCTTACAGGCTTTTCTCATTTTAGGATAAGGACGATAGCAACTGATACAACAATATAGTCTCTTGTGTTTGTAACGTCCATAACACCGATGATGTCCCAATGTCTCTAAACTAGGCGTTTTTGATGGTGAGCTGCTCACCGAAGCACCATGGATACCATACGGCCCACATGTATCGTAACTTGTTTCTTTTTCATCACCCAGAGACACAAGTGAGGGATAGCTTGAATGACAGGGTATATTTCCCACTTTCATTCTACACAGGTAGGGGCAGGTGGGTGACCAGCGCTGATGTTCCTGCATGGGTTCATCGCCCTCCTGCCATTGGTCTATGATGATGGGACAAAAGGCACATTTCACTTCATCTCTTGTTTTTAAATAGTAGAATCCAGCGGCCGCCAAGGCTTGAGGGTTTATGAAAGGCACTGGCCACGTGGCAAAAGTCTTGAAACGTTGTTCCTCAGAGTTTAAATTCATGGATGTAACGTCTCTTGAGGCTTTAAAGCAAGACATGACTGAGCGACTTGACGTGGGTTGAGCTATTATTTATACACTCGTCACTTGGTTGGACAGTGGATAATAGTTGACTTGTTTGTGATGAATAATTAAACAGTAGGCCGTCGTATTGGCTGGTACATTGTCATGCGTTTCAAAATCTAGTCGAATGTCGATATTGGATGGCTTGACAGACTCTTCCAGGTAAGAACAGTCAAAGACAATCAGTGGCGCTCTTGCCTTAAACGCTTGGGGTAGTAGCATGGGGCCGTTCTCTTTTTGATAATACGACCATCGAAATTTAGAAAACAAGTCGTACAGGGGGCCAAACTTATTTTTTGAAAAATCCAAATCCAGTCCTTCATAGGGAAACACAGCTCCGTTGAGGAAAAGACGTGCATTTCTCAATTGCAGGTGATCAAATTGCGTGGCATCTTTGGTTTGTTGATACTTGCGATTCGTTTGAAAACCCACAATCAGGTAGAGAGGTCTCTCTGTATAGCGAGCTGTTTTTACAGACCAACTGTGTGTGTTGGTGGTGGGCAATAGCGGATACTCATGGAGTGCCCAGCTTCTAAATTCCATAGGTAGAGGCATATCTCTCTTTACCATTTTGAGTATGTCCAGTTTTTTGCTATCTTCGAGGGTCACATGGGGGACTTTCCATAGCAAGCGTTGTAGTTGAATTTTTGAATCGATGGGGGCATTGTCGGCTCCCTTGAGTGCATTATTATCACTCCTGTCTCTCACTAGGTAAAGCACTTGCCTTGCGTTAACCACAATGCGTTGGTGATCTTCGGCAAAGCCGAGAACCAGTTTAAGAGGTAAATATCCAGTAAAGGTCCCATCGGTGTGTACCATCCAGTCATTGGTCGAGTCAGGACACCAACCTGCCATGCAAAGTGTTTTACCTTCTTCCTCACTATAAGAGGGGTATAGTTTCATGACACTGGAAATGCCCACATTTCGAGTGCTATCCACCACGATATCGTTAATGACATACCGCACTTCAGAAAACAGAAAGGCCAAACCATGGTTGGCCAACTTGGATGTGGTAGGTGTAGAGCCATCGGCTTTGGTGAGCCGACCTTCAATCTGAATGACACTTTCATGCGGTAGGGTGTAAATATCTTGGTTGTTGATAACAAATTGAATTTCATCATTGTTATTGAGTCCAGGTGTTTGAGCTTGATAGGAATGGAGATCAATTCTTACCACTCCTGGTTGCTCCTCGATGCGGTTTGCTATCTCTAGGATAGAATTCATCATGAGGGTTGACGTGGTAACCCAAATGCTGTAAAATCTGCTTGTTCTGAGATGTTAACGTGTATTCACGTGGCAAACAACTAACACCATTCCTAGACGGTGTTGTTGCTTTATACACAAACTTCATAGTGGTTTTAGCACCAACTTGTAAGTCACTGGTGTGGTAGAATCTAGATCAATGAGTTGTTGATCTCTATTGATCAGTCTTAATGTTATATTACTAATACTATCAACAGCCACAGCATGAAAAAGCACCACTGGAGGGTTTTCACGAATAATATACCCATTGGGCGATGTCGCAATAAAGTCATAAAGCGAATGCGATGGTTCTTGATTGGTGTACACTTGGCTAATAATATTACACGTCACCGACACATGATGGTCCTCAATGAATTTCACTTCATGGTCCGATTCATGTTTTTTGTTGGGCTCCAACACACGTGGTTTAAATCCGAGTAATGGGCCAATGGAATCGGGGTGTGTTTTAAAGTCAATGTTGAAGGTAGAGAAAATACTGCAGCGATGAGTGTTAGTATTGCCTACAAGTTCAAACTTGTGCGTTCCGTCGAGAAATGACTTTAAACCATATTGATTGATCAACACCACATAAATGTGTTCATAAATATCATCGATCGTGTATCCACCAGAGTTCAGGGTGAGCACAGAATCATCATAATAAAACTTGTTGTTCACATTTTCACGTATGTTGTATATTCGATTGTACGTTTCAAGAGAAACAAGTCCTAAACCATAGGGTTTTCCACTCAATTCGATAGGCGGGTAAAAGTCTAGGCTGACTTCAGGTCCACGTCCATGCACTGTAAACGTTTTACTTTCTGCCGACATACTGGTGGCGTTTTTGCTTATGCTGCGTCTTATATAAAAAAATTAAACACAAACGTCCACACTGTTGGCTGTTAAACGTTTGCTCTCGTTTCACATTATAATATATCTTGATCCTGTTTCCAAAATAGGTCACTAGTTCCATGGGCGGGGGCAAATTCCCAAAACTGTCAAAGTACCATACCGTGGATCCCTCTTTGACATAAGCTACATAATGCGTTCCTGGTCCTCGGTGATCATCCAAATTGACAACAGCACATTCCTGTTTCCAGGGTCGTGGGGGTAATTGGTTTCGCATAAACACACCTCGAAAATGAGAAAGCTTTAGTTGTTTAGCATAGCTTTCCACTTGTTGATGCGTCAGGGCATGTCTCGCTATGGCTGAGGTTAAATTTTTTTTTTTTTAATATTTCGAAATGGTGTAATCCCAAATCCTTGTTGATAAAAGGCTGGCTTTAAATTGGCATTTCTAGCCCCCATGGCAATCGCTTCCATCGTTTCATTGTGTCGCTGACTTTCTTTGAGTTGTTGCTTGCCCTGCTGCGCGGCTTTAATGGTTTTCGCCACTGCACTGGCACCGCCCAAAAGTGAGCCCAGAGCAGCCAAACCAGCAAATAATGCAGGTAAAAATCCCGCTCGTTTGGGAACGGGAATCACTCGCCCTTGGTTTGAAACCTGTCGCCGACGTTTTGGAATAACCTGTCTCTGTGCTGCTCGAAGGGCTTTCCTTATGGTCAATACATTATTTTTTCTTTTTTTCTTTTGCAAGGGCTTGTCCTCGAATGTTGTAAGCCCTGGCTTTGCCAAGGACAATGTCCTTTTTTTAGTCTTTCTCACTGCATACCTTTGTTTCACCATGATGATAATGACCAACAACCTTTCACACGAAAGTTTAAATCACAACTAACGTCAGATGGTTATTTCATGGCTGTATATTCCAATTCCACATAAAGTGGGAAATCGTTTATGGTTTTCCCCGCTTGCTTTTCATCCCATGTCAACATGAGATAAAAGGATAATTCGTCACCTGCATTGACCATTTCATGGTCATGGACCAACATCCTATGACCATTTATCTTTATTTGTAAATGGTTCTCATCAGGTATGGCATATTTGATGTGAATGGTTCCATCATAGTGTAATCGATAGTGGCTTAAACCCGAAGCAAGCACATAGGTCAAGTGCTGATCATGGAATAGCGGTAAATGGTTTCTGTCATTCACAGGTTTTTCATTTGTCAGATACACTAAAAACACAGATGGGATAAATTTATAAAGCCTTTTCATTTCATGGGTCACGTAACGCTTGGTACAAACATCGTCTTCGTCTTGTGGGTCTTCCACGTGAATAATCCGATGGTGATTAGCGCTATAGCCATTCACCATAAGCTGGGGCACTTTGTCATAAAACTCATACACTTTGTTATCCACATACTTTTTCGTAGTAACGTCTGTAGACACTTGAGGATGTTTTACATGGGTTAACCGCTTTCCCTTAAAGTCATAATCTCCCTGTTTTGTGCGTGGCACTACTGACCTATCCACATAGTGTTTATTAGCAGGATCTGTTTCCTGTTTAGGATCATGTATGAGGACAGGCCTATCTTTGGCCATCAACGCACGTCCAAAGACATCCATCGTCAACCTGTAGTAGCAGTCTACTGTTTCTATGACAAGGTTCGGTGTCCTGTATATAGACAGCCGGCTAGCCTGTCTAAGCCTTAGTTGACATGAAGATTATTAAGCAGCAAGAGTCATTCCCCGTGGGGGACATGGTTTCCCATCTCTGTCCCACATCACGTGAACAACGCCATGGTTCACTGTTTCCATCTTCCATTCGCTGCATCATTGTGGGGCCTTCCGGCTGTGGAAAGACAAATCTTTTGCTAACGCTCATCACAGCGCCCAATGGTCTGCGTTTTCAAAATATTTATATTTTTGCAAAATCTCTCTACCAACCCCTTTACGTGTTTCTGGATCAAGTCATGTCTGGATTACAAAAAGAGAATATGGGTTATTTTACATTTTCCATGCAAGAAAATGTGATTTCACCGGATGAGGTAAAGCCTGATTCACTCATGATTTTCGATGATGTATCCACTGAACGTCAAGGCATCATTCAAAGCTATTTCAGCATGGGTCGACACAAACATATCGATTGCTTCTATCTTGGGCAAACGTATTCTAAAATGTCCAAACAGTTGATTCGTGACAATGCCAATGTCATTGTTTTATTTCGTCAGGACGAGAGGAACAGTCGTCACATTTATAATGAACATGTGAATCCGGATATGACCTTTCAAATGTTTACAGAATTGTGTGCCAAGTGCTGGAACACTCAACGTCATGCCTGTTTAGTGATTGACAAACAAAGTGAACTCAACCAAGGACGGTATCGCTTAGGGTTTGATCATTTTATTGCTATTTAAGGCCCTGTCTCATTCCCCATCAAGTCATTTGTCAAGACACCATGGCGTTAGCAGAGAGTCAATTGAAAAAGCATATTATTAAAGCAAAACATACTATTCGCCAAAAGTTTCGTCAATTGAAACAATCACGTGCCAATCATGCTTTGTTTATTCAACAACATTTAGCACCTCCGCTAAAAGCCATGTTGAAACCCTCTTTCAAGCCATCTGAAACGCTACCCACCGTTTCACAAGCCACGCAGACGCTGCACGAGGACCCTGAGGAAGAGGAAGAGGAACAGGAAGATTTGACTAGTGTTAGTGAAGTTGAGGATGAGGAGGAACAAGTGTTTACACCTCAAAAAAAGGCCGCACCCCTTGCAGAGTTTTTGAGAAAAAAGAAATCCTTGGCCATGGTCGAAACACCTTGCCCTTCCAGGGCGTCTCCGTTTTCACAACTCTTGGCCACCCCTCAACATAAAGCTCAACTGAAAACCATTTTAATAAAATATTATGGATCAACATTGGAACCCTATTTCACCGATCTATTTATTGGAAACACAGATACCACGTATGGTGTTCGCTATGAGGATGATAGTTTTAAAATTGGCGATTCATCCATTAAATTTGCTCGTACTAAAGCTGTCATTAAAAACATCAACTATAAATTAACGCCAGGACTGTTAAAGCTGCTCTTTTCTCGGACCCCCTCTTCCCATGATTATACGTCAGAGGATCTTGACAAATATAAATCCATTTTATTGGATACCCATGCTCACAAAAGACAGTATGATCCCACGCAACAAGTGAATGCCAATATATCTCAAAAATATAAAACCATCATTGCAAAAATGTTTCCCACCAGTCAAAGTACTCGTCGTAAAGTGTCCGCTTCGGGAGTGACATTTAAACCATTAAAACCCCTTGTGGATGTTACCTACTGGCACAATCCCAATAAGCTCGTCCAGCGGCTACAGTTGTTGCATGCCTCACGTCAAGCTGGCCATACCGGTCACGATTGGGAAATTCAAGAAATTGAACAAGAACTTCGAAATGCCAAAATTATTGTTTAAGCCCTCACCCATTAAAATGGGTATTGCTCACGAGTTGCATCGCCCAGCTAGGCGTCACTATCCGCGACTCAAGGTGATTTCACGAGGTGTGGATGAACTTTGGCAGGCTGACTTGGTTGAAATGATACCCTATGCTGGCGTTAACGACGGTGTACGCTATATGTTGACCGTCATTGATGTCTATTCCAAAATGGCCTTTGTTGAACCTGTGCGTCGCAAGTCTGGCCCACTAGTTACCAAGGCCTTTCAACATATTATTCAACACTCCCAACGTCAACCTCAGTTGCTACAAACTGACCAGGGGAAAGAATTTTTCAACAAGGATTTCTCCAGTTTTCTCAAATCTAAGGATATTCACCATTACACCACGTACAGCAATCTCAAAGCCAGTGTGGTCGAGCGGTTCAACCGAACATTGAAAACCCATATGTGGAAAGCGTTTACCGCTCAGGGCAGTTATCGCTGGTTGGACATGTTACCTGAGCTAGTATCACGTTACAATGACACCAAACATAGAACGATTGGGACCAAGCCACGTCTCGTAACTAAAAATATTCAGCGATTGGATAAACTGTTTAACCCCATAAAAACAGCCGATCCTAAACGTCACCGACTGAACATTGGGGATTTTGTTCGTGTGAGCAAATTTAAGTCTGCCTTCAATAAGGGCTACACGCCTCAGTGGGGGACTGAACTATTTCGAATTCGTCGAGTCTACTTGGACAGTCCAGTCACCTATTTACTCGAGGACCTCAACCATCAACCCATAAAAGGTAGATTTTATCTCCATGAACTTCAGAAAACAGCATTTCCTCAGCATTACCTTGTGGAAAAAGTGTTGAAACAAAAAGGAAATAAACTCTACGTCAAATGGTTAGGGTTTAACTCTACGTTTAATTCTTGGATCAATAAATTACATGTTGTGTGAACCTGTGTACTTTTTATTTATTCACACATGTTGTACACCACCTTTAGCTCTATGTGTACAGCGCCCCGCGCTTCATGCATGTTCATACATGTTTGTCTTTCCCTTTCCTCCTGTGTTCTCTCATACATTACCCCTCCCCTCTCCCTCCCTTCACCTCCCACCACTACTGTTTGCAGCTCTTGCCTATCTATTGGTTGTGACATCATTCCGACAAGTTGCATCATACTTTTTACTGATTCAGCGATTCCCACGCTTTGAACATTCTCTTATCGTGCACGTGGACAGATAACACCCAAGCGAACACCTGTGCCGGATCAAATTTCACCTGAACTTGCATTTTGTCACGTACGAAGCCAGACAGGATGTAACTTGTTAACAGTTATCGCGCACGTGGACAGATAACACCCAAGCGAACACCTGTGCCGGATCAAATTTCACATGAACTTGCATTTTGTCACGTACGCAGCAAAACAGGATGTCACTTGTTAACAGTTATCGCGCACGTGGACAGATAACGTCTCAGACGAACACCTGCGGTAGATCAAATGTCACATGGACTTGCATTTTGTCACGTACGAAGCAAGACAGGATGTCACTGGTTTAGCATGCCTGTGGTTTCACATGTGTGCACGCCTTTCGCACTTCCCTGCCACCACGATGGTCAGATTATTTCACCTTCAAGCGTCATGGTCATTTTTTTCCATTGCACCTGTTGTCAAGTCAGATCAACGCCTTCCAATAAGCTCAATTGATATTCACCTCTTGCTCGTCGGCAAGTTTATTTTCTCTACTCGCTTCGACCAACATAGAACCTAGTTCTCATCACCGTTTACACGTTAAAGGTAAAATATCAGAAAACGAACCCTCGCTCTGTCATACACCGACCCGCCGAAATAGCGATTGTTCTATTAAGCATGGTCCTTGTGGTTAGCGACAGGTTCGTTGAAACACACACACACACACCCAGCAGTATCGTCTCTCTCAACCACCACGCATCATGAACATTATAAACAGGTAAAGAAAAAGAAAACGTTTTTTCAACATGTATGGCGTTAGGCCCTTTGTGAATTATTTTTTGAAAAAAAATATCTACCACATTTGAAAGGGGGGCGTTAGCCCGAGTCCTAGGACACCTCGTACACGTCTCTAGCGTTATTGGTTCGTGACATATCGGCAAAAATCATAAAAAACACGTGTTTACCCCAAAATCGCGTTTCCAAAATTTTTTAAAATTACAACGAGTAGTTCATAGCAAAAAGGACGTCTGTCCGAATCCTTGGACCCGTCGTACATGCCTCTAGCGTTATTGCTTCGTGAGATATCGACAAAATCACAAAAAACACGTGTTTACCCCAAAACCGAGTTTCCAATTTTATTAAAAATTATAACGAGTAGTCCATAGCAGAGAGGACGTCACCCCGAGTCCTTGGACCTGTCGAACATGCCTCTAGCATGATTGGTTCGCGAGATATAGCAAAAAGTCTAAAATCACGTTTTTACCCCAAAAAGACTGTGTTTCCAGATTTTCACATTTTCGACACCGACATTCCCGTAAAGAGCACGACGAGACGAAAAAAACGAATCCAAGCACGCCCTCCTAGCATGGCTCTTTCCATTCCAAGGTCGCAGGGGCTCACCACTTGCTTTTATAAGCAGCTCCCCCACTACCCCACTACTGCAGGTTTTCATTCTAGAGACTTGAAATTTATTTTGGGGGTAGAGGGGGTAGGGACCATTGATTTACGTTAAACAATTTTTTTTGTAGAGTTCCTAGTTTCCAAAATATAGGATTTTCAAAATTCGAGTGTTTTCAAAAAAATATAAAAAATAAAAATTTTTTATTACAAAAAATAAAGGTCATAAAGACTGTTCGTTTGAGCCATGGCACAACGTTCTATCCTGTTTGGTTTTCAAACTATCGCCTATTTTCGAAAACAAAAATTTTCAAAAAAATTTTGAAAAATATAATGAGTGGTCCATAGCAAAGAGGACGTCAGCCCGAGTCCAACAATACCTCATTTGTCAAAATCGGACCATGCGTTCAAGAGATATTTAACATGGCTGAGGCTTAGTAGTAGAGCAAGGGGGGTTTTGAAGTGGGGCAGAAGCGCCACTACTCCACTACTCGAACGGATTGAAATTTGGTACAGAGGTAGCACTAGCAAAGGGCACCCCAGTGTCATGTTTTATATCGCCGCCATCTTGACGGAAACGTAATGGCGGCCACCCAAATGTTCAAAGCTTAAATCAAATTACGACTAACCTAATCATCCGATCTCTACCAAATTTTGCAACAACATACCTTTATGGAGGGAGCATTCTTTGACAAATCTAATAGGCCAGTAGCCTAATAGTTTGCGGATGGCGGCCATCTTTGTGTCAAAATCGATTACCCCTATTAATTCGAACACGGTGAAACCGAATGGAATGAAATTTGGTACAGAGGTAGCACTAGCAAAGGGCACCCAAGTGTCATGTTTTATATCGCCGCCATCTTGACGGAAACGTAATGGCGGCCACCCAAATGTTCAAAGCTTAAATCAAATTACGACTAACCTAATCATCCGATCTCTACCAAATTTTGCAACAACATACCTTTATGAAGGGAGCATCCTTTGACAAATCTAATAGGTCATTAGCCTAATAGTTTGCGGATGGCGGCCATCTTTGTGTCAAAATCGATTACCCCTATTAATTCGAACACGGTGAAACCGAATGGAATGAAATTTGGTACAGAGGTAGCACTAGCAAAGGGCACCTCAGTGTCATGTTTTATATCGCCGCCTTCTTGACGGAAACGTAATGGCGGCCACACAAATATTCAAAGCTTAAATCAAATTACGATTAAACTAATCATCCGATCTCTTCCAAATTTTGCATCAACATACCATTATGGAGGTAGCATACTGTGACCAAACTAATAGGTCATTAGTCTAATATTTTGCGGATGGCGGCCATATTTGTGTGAAAATCGATTCCCCCTATTAATTCGAACTCGGTGAAACCGAATGGAACGAAATTTGGTACAGAGGTAGCACTTGAAAAGGCCACCTCAGTGTCATGTTTTATATCACCGCCATCTTGACGGAAACGTAATTGCGGCCACCCAAATGTTAAAGGCTAAAATGTAATTACGACCAACCTAATAATCTAGTCTCTACCAAATTTTGCAACAACAAATCTTTATGTGGGAAGCATATTCTGACTAAACTGCTAGATCATCAGCCCAATAGTTTGCAGATGGTGGCCAAGTATGTGTACAAATCGATTCCCCCTATCAATTCAAACACGGTGAAACCGAATTGAACCAAATTTGGTACAGAGGTAGCACTAGCAAAAGGCACCTCAGTGTCATGTTTTATATCGCCGCCATCTTGACGGAAACGGAATGACGGCCACCCAAATGTTAAAAGCTTAAATCAAATTTCGACCATCCTGATAATTTGATCTCTACCGGATTTTGCAACAACATGCCTTTTTGTGGAAAGCATCTTATGACTGACTACAAGGTCATCAGCCCAATAGTTTGAAAATAGCGGTCATGTATGTGTGCAAATCCATTCCCCAGATCAATTCAAACACGGTGAAACCGAATTGAATGATTTTTTTTACAGAGGTAGCACTAGCAAAGGGCACCTCATATTCATGTTTAATATCCCTATAGCACGTTGTATTTCAACAAGCTACTACAACCAACATTCAATTATACTCCTTGAAAAGGACAAAGAGTTATAACAATACCCATGCATTTAGGAGAAAGTAGGCTATATGTTCTTTACTGAACATCTTGTTTTGAGATAGTAAATCAATTTTACAATAGTTTAGCTGTGGTTAACGGAAAAAGAAAAACAATATTGGGAATCCAAGAGCACTTCAACATACAAAGTTACAATGCCAACACTTTCTTTGATTGGCATTGCAACGCATGCTGGGTACAGCTAGTATTTGATATAAAATTATCACACAAAACAGAATCAACAATGTATATATGTGGATAGGCCTGTTCCCTAGTTATTTATGATACCTTTTAGTTTTCTTTTTAATAATTTCAAATCTCTTTTTAAATATTTGACATTAGATCAAATTTAGATTTAGTTATGATATTATCTTTAGATTAAGCTTTTTACTAATATGCATTTTAATCTGTGTGAACTTCCTAGTTTTAAAAATTACATTAAGATGTTAATACTTAATGCAGATATATCAGGAAATGTATTCTACTGTGTAGTTGCATTGTTATTGGGGCGCACACTGAGCTCTGTTGTGTACCATCAACAAATAAATAAATAAGTACATAAATAGATAAAAAACAGAAATGATGACAAGTGATCAGAAATACACTAAGAAAATGATAAACACAAATTATTGGAGCATCAGGGTCACTGACCGATTTAAATATATTGGAGAAATAATTAGTAGCAATGGGACGGATAAATTGGCAATTGAGAACAAAAAAGGGAAATTGGAAAGATTAAATATTTGTACAAAAAATACAATAAAAAGAACCTGCCTATCAATGCAAAATTACGACATTTTAATACAGTTGTTAGACGAGTCATCTTGTACGGCATGGAAACTACAAATATAACCGGAATGGAGAATTTGCTCAAGAGAGAAAGAAGAATTTTAAGAAGGATTTATGGTCCTAGGGAAACACAGGAAGGTTATAGACTGAGATCCAATGCAGAAATTTATAGTAAAATCGATAATCTTGAAGTGATGATCAGAAAACGGCGGCTTCAGTTCTACGGACATATGGTCCGCATGGATTGCTCAAGGTTAAACTAACAAATTTTTGATAAAATCTGGAACTATAAAGGGCAAGGAGGCTATGTAAAACAAATGAAAGAAGAACTTCAAAAATTGATAATTACTGAAGAAGATTGTCTAAATCGAATAGAGTACAGAAAAAAAATGTTGGCCTCAAAATTCTTGTCGGGGAGAAGAAGAATCTCAACAGAGGAGAATGGACTGCTGAAAGAAGAGCTGCGCAGTCGACCAGGATGAAAGACTTCTGGAAGAGAAAGAAGAAAACTAGACCTATAAATAAGTGATATTTGCGTGGTTCTTATTGGCCTGTCCGCGGTGTATATAAATAAATAGATAAATATATAAATATGTGTTTGGAGTTTCACTGTTCACCTCGACCGAAAGTTTGTAACATCATCACGGATCCACCCTGTATTATTTGAGGCATGTACTGATTATTCCGCAAGAGGCGTCTGAACACAATGTATTAAGGTATCTGGCGAGCCCTGGTTATGTCGACAGACATAATCATATTACTAGTATAATCCATCACATGACTCCAGGGACACTCCATCAGCCTTAACAGACAGTGTCATAAGATCCGAACAAGCAAACTAACAGGAAACTATCTGTGTAAACCTTACCTGGTCCGAATATTACATTGAACACCAACATGCGTGTCTCTAATTAAAACAAAGCCTATTTTATAAACTGAAACGGTACATCATTCTTGTTGTTGTTTGAGTCTTCAGTCTTTTGACTGGTTTCATGCAGTTCTCCATGCCTCCGTGTCCTGAGCTAATCGTTTCATCTATACATGGCTACCACATTCTACATCCGAGGCAATCTGTTTAACATATTCTAACCTTGGCCTACCCCTACAGTTCTTGTCCTCGACCATTCCTTCCATAACTAACCTTGCTATTCCTGGGTGTCTTAGTATGTGTCCTACCAACCTATCTCTTCCCTTCATTAGCAGTCGCCAGAAACATCTCTCCTCTCCCACTAGTCGTAATACCTCTTCGTTTGTAACCCTACCTAAACCATCTGAATTTCATCATTCTCCTGTAACACCACATTTCAAACGCTTCAATTATCCTCTTTTCTGTTGCACCAATAGTCCAAGTTTCACTTCCATAGAGCGCTACGCTCCAGAGAAATGTCTTCAAAAATGACTTCCTAATACCGAAATCTATATTCGATGTCAACAGTTTCCTTTTCTGTACAGTAGAAATGCTTTCCTTGCCTGAGCTAACCTACTTTTAGGTAGATTTCATTAGAAAGCTAACTATTGCAATGGGTCCCATGTTTCGACTTCCGGAAAATTTCGACATATCTTCGCGTTTCACATCCCCCGGACCCCAAAACCACCGTCAGTTCAAAAGTTTATATATAATTTATGTATGTATTGAACCCTTTAGTATTGCAGTGTTTATATGCAAGAAATCTTGATCAAGGGGTTGCGCTCAGTTCATAGTGTGATGTTTACGTTCGCCAAACAACATGCTCTACTGAGGTAAGGGTCATAGGATTAAAACTATAATTAAGAAAGGAAGTGACAAGACGTAAAAAATAACATAATTTGATGACTATTAGTGCAAATAAAATGAATATAAACAACAACAATAATAAATTTCCTCCCTGAATCTTCCCATGACAGAAATATTTATCAAACGTTGAGGAGTCAGACGGATCTCCCCCTTATAAAAAAATGTGGATCCAAGTTCCACTAACTTGCATTGGATTTTATGTACGCGTAATGACTAACTACGCGGAATGAGTACTTGGATGACTGTTCGTTCACATCGGGTAACAGCCACGATGCTTACGAACAATCATCTCGTAAATCAACGTTTACGGATATGGGACACAACACTAATAAAAACCCTTAAAAAATTAATGCTGACACACAATCTAAAATCTAATATTTACAGGAATCGCCCTCGAGACCCTCCTTCAACGCGATGACGCATCTGACAAATGAGCTGCCAACACGGCCAATTGCTCAATACACAAACAAGGAAAAGACAGCATCGCACGTGACTGCACGGGTCACTAATACGGAACATAAATATGGAATGTAACCAACAACAACAAAAGCCTCACCGGCTGAGATTACTTTATATGAACAAAAATGCACGTTAAGCTAACGCTTCGGAGATTCTAGTGATTCGTAGGCAACTACCATTTATATAAAAAAAAAATACCATTGATCAGTTCTTATTCTGTATTTCAAGTATATACGGAGCCAACAAGCACTCCGCTAATGACCTCGATGCAATCCTTTCAGCCCGCCTTGTGAAACAGCTTCCCCCTTCCTCAACTCTGGTCATCGTCCAGCCCCAGTGTGTAAAAATAACATGACCAACTGACCGTTATCTCGTAGAATCAACAGCAACAAATCTCAACCACATAAACATATGGTAAGACCTTAATCGATATAGCCACATATGTCCTCGCAAGGTAACCATGTGGACTTGGCATCAAGCTGACAGAAATCAGTCTACGCTGAAATTCCCGCTTGTAATGACCAATAAAACACACACACACACACACTGCTGGGAATGACATAACATTTTTCACACAGGTCGGCTGAATCAGATCCTCACAAACTATTTAAAAAAATATTAAAACCTACGAGAGAGCTGACTGCTCCTCGCCACAATTCACATTGCTCCAACGGCAATGAACTCACTGAATCTGATCAATAATAAACATTACAAGATTAATTTACCCTCCAATCTACTGCATGATTATACTAATTCAGTCCTACTTCTGAAACACAACATATCTCCGAGAGACGCTTCTTAACCGCATTACGTAAACATATGCGAACACGGTCGTCCACATAGCCAAGTTAGTTAAGACAAACAAACAAGAACTTACGACTGTTAAAATATGTGCAAGCTGTTTCCATGCAAAAGGTGTGTCAGACCAAAACTAAATACACTACTTTAATCAACACAAGCAAGATATTTACAAACAAAATATGTCCCATATACCATAAGTTAATTTGTCAGATAATACGAATATTATTCAGTACTCATCCTCTGCCAGTCACCGTCAACGAACAACTGCAGCCATTTCCCTACTTAATGCTGCTTAGCTCGTCTCAAACGTCTCGATGGAGTGTTGACAGTTCCAAACTTCTTCCAGGATAAGCGATGTCATCTCTCGTGCTGATGCAAAAAGTTATAGATTAATTCACACTCGATATCTGTTTACTAAATTTTCCGTTTTAGGTACTTAATTCCCCAGAACAGTCTGTTGGCGAATTGTCGATGATACTGTCCCTACAAAATAGTACTGTGACTATCTATCACACTGAATTTAACACATTTGTATTAATAAAAATCCGTGTCCTCATGACACGCAAAGTACAAGTGCCTACGTCCTCAGACGCGCAAAATGTTATGATAACCTGTGTCTTCCGACACACAAAAGTAATAACCTACTTCCTCAGACGCACAAAAGTAATAATAATGTCTTGGCTCTTCACGCCACTTATAAATGAACTGGCCCTAGGTATCGATAGAGGGGGAAATTATATAAAAAATTCTCAAAATAATAGTGGTACAGGAATGAAACAAATATCACTGAACTCGTAAAATTGCGCAGGTCAAGAATATGCCCATTAATCCTAGAATCGATCGTAGAGATGTTGTCTAGCCGATCTCCCGCGTTAATGCTAGCTGTCGCGTGCCCAAGCTAGACTTGGCGCGTTCGTAAGCATTCATCTCTCATTGGTTCCACTTTTTCAATAACTTCGCGGTTTTTATCAGACCTCGGCCTCGTAGAAGTGTCCAGTAGTCTCATCAGCCACTCACGTTACTACATTATATTTTTTCTAGGCGCGAATAGTACAATGAACATACCATAAGCGTGTCTCACCACGCGTCCCTTCTATTTTGAGGTAGCCACCACCTGTCCTTCTGAAACATTGCTAGGGTCTTTCTTTTCAAAATGCTAAAGTATTTAGCCTTTTGTCAAACTGCTGCAGGTATGTTCCCACTGTCTCGAACAAATGCTTGAAGTTTCCTCATCTTCGTCTGGCTATTTCATGACGCTGGTGGAAATATTAATTAATTGAAGAAATAAAACATCGAATCGTTTATCCATCAGAGGATAAAGGGTTCACAACTCCTCCACTCACAAAATTTCGAACTTAGGATAAAGTCGATAATTCTTAAAAGACTTCCGTAGGCCAATTTGTTTTATTTCAGAATCACCCCTTTTCTATTACTTGGTCTAGCCGCTCCTGTCTTGAATGGCATTTACTCGTTTTATTTCCTGCTTGGACCTCACCCTTTCAGCTGCTTGCGTGACGCGCTGATGCCTTAGGCAACACTCTGCCCGTCTCGTTAATGTTTGTCAACACCATCTCCACTTCTTCCTTCACATGCCGTACTCAACTGCCCCCCGTCCACTTGGTTGATATAGGACGTCCATATATTCAAACTGCATCATTATTTCGGCGCTCCCATGGTTCGCTTCTTCAATACTTTTTTAAATTGGCAGCATTGTAGAACGACATTGTTCCTGTGCTTAACTCTTTCACCCTGTATGCATTATTTCCTAGGTTTCTTACAATAGAATAGGGTCCTATGAACTTTTCACAGAATTTGCTGAAGATCTTCTTCTCTGGATCCGATGTAGCGGGTCGTTTCACCAAAACGAGCTGGTTGATTTCTAGATCACGGTGAAATCTCTTAATTCTCAATCGCCGTAATCTGCGATCTGCTTGTTTTCTCATGTAGGCTCTCGTTCTCTCTATTCACAGGTCAGGTGCTATCATGGGATCTTGTGGGCAGTTAATGATGCTTTTCCACGTTCTCACTGGATACTCGTTTTTGTGTAAGACCATAGGGATCTGTCCTGTTGACTCGTGCCTGGTAGAATTCATACATGTCTCTACATCCTTAATTTTATCCACCCACTTATGATGTTCTTTGGGAATGAAGATTCTCAAGTATGATGTTACACATTTTTTTGCTCTCTCACTTGGATTAGCTTGGGCATGTCGGATACTGCTTAAAACGTGTTTTATACCCATGTCCTCCATATCTTTCTTGAATTCGGCGCTTGTAAAATAGCTGCCATGGTCTGAAAATATAAATTCTGGTTTTCCAAGGATTGGAATAACTCTATTTCGAATACGACTGAGTACTTGTTTCGATGTAGTTTTCTGAATGGGGCATAATACGACAAACTTAGAAAACACATCAATGCACACTAGCAAGTGACGGCAACCTCGCCTACCTTTCGGGATTGGGCCGAAACAATCTAGGGCCAGTAGCTCGCAGGGTTTCTGAGGAAGCAATGGTCCAGGATACTGCCTCATTAAATAGTTATTGGGCTTTGTCCTCTGACAAGGATCACAAGTCGTAATGACGTCACATATAGTTGTTCTCATACGTGGCCATGTAAATGTCTCTCCTATTGTCGCTTCGCACTTGTCTACTCCGACGTGTCCGTAACTTTCGTGAGTATGCCATGTCAATCCTCGCTGTAAAGATGCAGGTACTAGTATGCGTAACTTGGTGTGGTCATTATCTAACCATTTGTGCAGCAAATTGTTGACATAAACATATCTTCCTTGTTTTGCTTTCGCTTCTCGAAATGCAGGTGTTCCTGTAGGTAGCTGTTTTCTGAAGTATTGAATTAATAGCATCATCCATGGTTCCGCTTCCTGTTCTCGCTGTATCTCACGTAACTCCTCCAAGAATTCCCGGTCCTTCGGTGTTAACTCCAAGTGTTGTACCATCGCTGTTTCTTCATCATCAGGCTCTGGGTTCCTGCTGAGTGCATCCGGAATCACGTTCATCTTCCCTGGGCAATGTTCAATCTCAATGCTAAACTGCTGAATATATATAGACCAACGTGTCACACGTTCGCTTGCCATCGACGTCTTAAACAAGAATGTTAGTGCCTTGTGATCAGTCCTGACAACAATGGGGTAGCCATAAATTATTCGTTTCCATTGTTGTAGCGCATGAAGGATGGCCAACAGCTCTAGCTCCGCTACAGTATAATTGCGCTCGTGCTTACGCAATTTTCGGCTGACAAATGCCAAATATGTTTTATGTTGCAGGTTAGCTGGATCTTCTTGGTAGAGCATGGCACCTATACCAATTAGTGAAGCATCCGCTTGGATTATAAATTTGTGCTTGAAGTCTGGATATCCTAACTTAATGCAGTTTTCCAGTAGCTGTTTTGTTGCTTGGAACGCCTTCTCACATTCCGCATTCCACAACCATTTATTATTCTTTTTTAGCATTTCCTGCATTGGAACTACAGTCTCCGTGTAACCTGGACAGTTTTCTTTAAAGAATCCCGTTACGCCTAAGAAAGCCCGAATGTGCTTGACTCTCGTTGGTGTAGGGAAATTCTTTATCGCTTCGATCTTAGCTGGGTTTGGCTTCACTCCCTCCTTGTCAATGATGTGACCCAAATATAAGATCTCGCTCTTGAAGAAATGCGATTTCTTCAGGTTTACTTTGAAATTAGATGCATTCAGGTTGCCTAATACTTTATCTAAATTTTCCATGTGAATTTCAATGTTGTCGGATGCCAGCAGAATGTCATCAATGTAGCGCACCGTCATCTCCTTAACTTCCTCGGTTACGTTCCGATCCAGGGCTCGGATTAAAGCACAGCCCGCTGTTTTGACTCCGAAGGGCATTCGGACGAAGCAAAACGTTTGGTTATCGAATAAGAAGCCAGTTAGAAGCTGTGACTTCTCATCCAATTCAATATGGTGGAAACTGGACGTCAAGTCAACTGATGAATAAATGCTCTTGTTCTTAAAGCCTTTTAGTACGTCTCTGATAATTGGTGCTCTGTCATACTCAGGAAAAATGAGTCTCATGTTGAGATTTCTGGCATCTAAACAAAGTCTAATAGATCCATTTGGTTTTGTGACTGCCAAAATCGCATTTAGATAAGGTGTAGGTGTCTTCCTTATCACTCAAGCTTGTAACATCTCATCTATAATGACCTTGACTTGACCACGATATTTTTCCGGAATTGGGTACAATCTACTTTTGAAAGGTGACCAATCCTCGACTTGCATTGACTATTTGAAATTTAATATTTTCCCAGGTACTGTATCAAATACTGCTTTGTGCTTCCTTAAAATCTCTTCCAATTGTTTTCTATGTTCACTCCCAAGTTGAATGTCATTGAGCCGCTCCTGTAGTAATTCTTCAAATTGTGCATCATTGTCATCTCCTTCTGTTAATAAAGACTATATCTCCTGGGATTCACTTTCCTCATCTAGTTCCACAACAGCTCCTTCTATGATGTTATCTTCTGCCTTTCGTATCTCCTCTTCCGTCTCTTCCGATATTGCTTCCAATGCCCAAGAATTTTCATCTCTTCCGGTAGTGATTTCATCCATATGCAATCCCACGTTCTTCAGTTGATCATACTCTCTAAAACTGACTGTATTCTTGTGCAAATCTATCACTGCTTGATAGTCACAAATGAAATTTGCACCAAGAATTATATTGAAATTCATCTTTGCCATGATAATGAATGTTTGCCCAAAAGTGTGTTCCAATATGTTCAGCTCTAAGTATGCCTGACGTTTACAAGTGACGGTGCGTTCAGGAATAACACCCCTCACTTTGAGTTGTGGTACGGGAATCGCAGGAATATTCTGACTCCGACCCAACTCTCGAACCAAGGCCTCCGATACCAGACTGATCTGCGACCCCGTATCCAATAAACATCTTATATTAATTCCACCAATCCTCGCGTAAATAACGGGTAACTGCCTAATTTCATCGTTCCGTGGTTTCACCGTCTCCTCCAGGCAATCTTCTGGTAAAGCAATCCATTCTTGTATGTTCGCTACTATCCATCCGTCTTCAACTTCCGACTGTTGCGTTTGTAGGCTGTCTCCTTTATCCAAATTTAGATTTTTTTAGCTCCGTTGCGACTCCCGTCATCATTTTGTCGCCCACGCCCTTGACATTCCTCTTGTCTCAGTAGACTTCCAGCTTCCTCAGTATGTGTGTCTGGATTCTTCATGTTCCCAATGGCTTTCTCCCATCGTCCTTGCTCTCCACCTTGACTAGCGTGTAATTCCTCTAGGTAATTTTGTGATTGAGCGTGCCTATCATCCCAGTCATTTCGATAATTACGTGCCTCTCCTTGATTTTGATCTCTTCTTCCTTTCCATCTTTGATTCCCATTGTAATCACCGTATCTTCCATAAGGCCTCTCATTTCTTCGATTTTCACGCCATTGTTGATACCCTCTCTGTTGATATCTATTGTTGCCTTGATACGACCTATTGTTGTAATTATTCTCATTACGCTGGTACGGTCTGTTTTCTACCTCTTCCTGGTTCCGCCTAGGTGTGGATGTGCTTGTATTTGTACCCTGCGTTTTCGTGTTTGCCTGTTTTGGTTTTATGACCTCTGTCGTATTGACTAACTCCAGTTGTCTTCCTCCTCTATAATGATTATGAGATGTAGTCTCATCTATCTGGCATAATATCTGTTCTGCATGTAAGGCCGTACTAACGTTCGCTGCGACTAGTACTTGTTGCACGTTGACTGGTAATTGCCGCGCTATAGTCATCACCAGATCCGCTTCATTTAAAGGGTAATCAAGGTCGCGAAATTTTAGCATTTGCATGTTAAAGAAATCTGAGTATTTCGTTTGCTGGGTAGTTTGGTATTTCCTAGAGTAAAGCTCCATTCTTAGACTCTGTTGTAATGCCGGCGACCAGTACTTGTGCAGAAACGCGATTTTGAAATCTGCCATAGTTCCAAATGTATATTTGAAGCTTAAAACCCATGTAAGGACATTTCCTGATAAAAATCTCTCTATCATCCTTAGCCTACGTGCTTCAGGTACCTCAGTGTCATTGTAATGATCTTCAATTTCTTTAATAAAGGCTTTAGGTGTCACCCCTGAATTCTCCGTGTATTTCTGCGGTTTATAATCGTTCGAGCGAATTACTTGGATAAGTTGTGTGGGCTGATGACCGTCCTGTGGCGTGGAACTCCTTTCAATATTCTTGCGAAACCCCTCCGTGTTTGTCGTTAATGGGCTCTCTGTCTGAGTTTGACTACCTGATGTGCTCGTACCCTCCGGGCTATTTGAGTCGTCCTGCTTGTCTTTCATTGTTCCCGTTTTAAATATCGAGGATTGTTCTATCGACCTCAGTTCAGCTTTAATGATCCTGTCTGTTTGTTCTTTAAGTTTACTCTTAATTTCTTGCTCTAATGCTTGAATACAAGTATGATTTTCGCCTACTGTCTTAAGGATGGTTGATATTTCCTCTTTAGAATCGATATTCATTTTTCGCCAATCTTTTCTTATTTGCTCCTTAATCGTGCTTACTTTCTCCTCAATCTGGTTCTTAGTGTCATCCTGATTGATTTCTATCTGGCTCAACCTTTCGTCGATGGTATTCTTTAATTGATCCTGATCCGCTTCTAGGCTTTTCCATTGCTCCGCTGATTTTATTTCGAGACGATCCATATCTTTAATTATGCCGGATATATTTTCATCTACCGCTGATAATTGTTGTTGAATGACCTTGCCGCTTTTTTCCATTTCCTTAAATCGTCCTTCCAACTTATCCTGAGCTATCTTGACCTCGCTCGTACTCATAGTGCATGATAGTTCAATTTGCTCTAATTTACCTAACACCGTTTCATCCAGAATGCTAAGTTTTTGAACAAATATAATTTCCATTTTCTTAATCTGATCTAATTGTTTTTCATTGTTTTTACTAACATCTAAAGGGCCAGCAATACCATCTGTTGATTAGTGTGATCCTTCATCTCTGCGGTTAACGAAGCTAATTGGTTCGTGTTTTTAACATTCTGCGCCTCTTACTGCGAATTTATAGTGTCATTGATTTCTTTTTTTTAGTAATCTAGCTTGTTCCGCCTGATATTCATTTTGTTCAATCCTACTGTTATTTAATTGTGTCCGCAATGATTCACTTTGTTTGGATAGTTTAATTTTTAATGATTCACTCTGCTCAGACAATTTGTTTATAGATTCACTTTGTTCAGATAGTTTTGTGTTTAGTGATTCGCTCTGTTCTGATAGCTTAGTGTTTAATGATTCACTTTGTTCTAACATACTATTGTTTAATTGTTCAGATAATTTTGCTTTTAATGCTTCACTTTGTTCCAACATACTATTGTTTAATTGTTCAGATAATTTCGCGTTTAATGATTCGCTCTGTTCTGATAGTTTAGTGTTTAATGATTCACTCTGTTCTGATAGTTTAGTGTTTAGTGATTTACTTTGTTCGGCCAATTTAGTGTCCAACAATTTCTGTGTCCTCCTAGCAGCACTCTCAATGATTTCTTGAATCTGTTCTACTGTTGCCATGTTATACACTTTTAATGATACATTAGGGAAATGGCATAAAACAATGTCCCCTGACACATACATATAATCCCAATGCACATTTAATTTCTTTACCCTACTCAGTTCATTTATATTTTACATTTAATCCCACTAGTCAATCGCATCTCTGAGTGGTTCTAATTTTACTCAATTTAATTTAAACCCAAACACATATTTAGTCATTAAATTGTTATCCTGATCTGATATTAACACTGACTAATTAACAAAGTATTAATTGTCATTTAAGGCTACCAGCCTCCTAACATTATCATGAGTTTGACTTTCTAAACAAATCTAGTTTTAACTTTAATCATTGGGCGCCCGGTATCACGTATATTATTTTTACTTTAATTCAATAGACAAAAACATGAACCGTATTTTACATTGCAAACTCCTGATTTTAATTTATATTTCACACAGTTGGCGGTATCCTCATCGCCTCAATTACTTTTAATAAAATATCACTTTCCGGTGATTAAAATACTGTCATATCTGCCTCCACTTGTGGCCTGTCAGTTTTACTCAAATACGCCAACTAAATGTGTTCCAGCAGCGAACCAGCAACAAAAATTCACCTTCATTGTTGCGTCAGTTTGTAATCCCAACTACGCTTACATTGACATGTGCAATTTCTTTGCCGTTACACCACAGTGAACCGCCCGACGCTTGGCCGCGCCAGTTTACCTCCTATGAACCCTTTAGTATTGCAGTGTTTATATGCAAGAAATCATGATCAAGGGGTCGCGCTCAGTTCATAGTGTGATGTTTACGTTCGCCAAACAACATGCTCTACTGAGGTAAGGGTCATAGGATTAAACCTATAATTAAGAAAGGAAGTGACAAGACGTAAAAAAATAACATAATTTAATGACTATTAGTGCAAATAAAATGAATATAAACAACAACAATAATAAATTTCCTCCCTGAATCTTCCCATGACAGAAATATTTATCAAAAGTTGAGGAGTCAGACGGATCTCCCCCTTATAAAAAAATGTGGATCCAAGTTCCACTAACTTGCATTGGATTTTATGTACGCGTAATGACTAACTACGAGGAATGAGTATTTGAATGACTGTTCGTTTACATCGGGTAACAGCCACGATGCTTACGAACAATCATCTCGTAAATCAACGTTTACGGATATGGGACACAACACTAATAAAAACCCTTAAAAAATTAATGCTGACACACAATCTAAAATCTAATATTTAAAGGAATCGCCCTCGAGACCCTCCTTCAACGCGATGACGCATCTGACAAATGAGCTGCCAACACGGCCAGTTGCTCAATACACAAACAAGGAAAAGACAGCATCGCACGTGACTGCACGGGTCACTAATACGGAACATAAATATGGAATGTAACCAACAACAACAAAAGCCTCACCGGCTGAGATTACTTTATATGGACAAAAATGCACGTTAAGCTAACGCTTCGGAGATTAGAGTGATACGTAGGCAACTCCCATTTATTTAAACAATTTTTACCATTGATCAGTTCTTATTCTGTATTTCAAGTATATACGGAACCAACAAGCACTCCGCTAATGACCTCGATGCAATCCTTTCAGCCCGCCTTGTGAAACAGCTTCCCCCTTCCTCAACTCTGGTCATCGTCCAGCCCCAGTGTGTAAAAATAACATGACCAACTGACCGTTATCTCGTAGAATCAACAGCAACAAATCTCAACCACATAAACATATGGTAAGACCTTAATCGATATAGCCACATATGTCCTCGCAAGGTAACCATATGGACTTGGCACCAAGCTGACAAAAATCAGTCTACGCTGAAATTCCCGCTTGTAATGACCAATAAAATACACACACACACACACACTGCTGGGAATGACATAACATTTTTCACACAGGTCGGCTGAATCAGATCCTCACAAACTATTTAAAAAAATATTAAAACCTACGAGAGAGCTGACTGCTCCTCGCCACAATTCACATTGCTCCAACGGCAATGAACTCACTGAATCTGATCAATAATAAACATTACAAGATTAATTTACCCTCCAATCTACTGCATGATTATACTAATTCAGTCCTACTTCTGAAGCACAATATATCTCCGAGAGACGCTTCTTAACGGCATTACGTAAACATATGCGAACACGGTCGTCCACATAGCCACGTTAGTTAAAACAAACAAATAAGAACTTACGACTGTTAAAATATGTGCGAGCTGTTTCCATGCAAAAGGTGTGTCAGACCAAAACTAAATACACTACTTTAATCAACACAAGCAAGATATTTACAAACAAAATATGTCCCATATACCATAAGTTAATTTGTCAGATAATACGAATATTATTCAGTACTCATCCTCTGCCAGTCACCGTCAACGAACATCTGCAGCCATTTCCCTACTTAATGCTGCTTAGCTCGTCTCAAACATCTCGATGGAGTGTTGACAGTTCCAAATTTCTTCCAGGATAAGCGATGTCATCTCTCGTGCTGATGCAAAAAGTTATAGATTAATTCACACTCGATATCTGTTTACTAAATTCGCCGTTTTAGGTACTTCATTCCCCAGAACAGTCTGTTGGCGAATTGTCGATGATACTGTCCCTACAAAATAGTACTGTGACTATCTATCACACTGAATTTAATACATTTGTATTAATAAAAATCTGTGTCCTCATGACACGCAAAGTACAAGTGCCTTCGTCCTCAGACGCGCAAAATGTTATGATAACCTGTGTCTTCCGACACACAAAAGTAATAACTTACTTCCTCAGACGCACAAAAGTAATAATAATGTCTTGGCTCTTCACGCCACTTATAAATGAACTGGCCCTAGGCATCGATAGAGGGGGAAATTATATAAAAATTTCTCAAAATAATAGTGATACAGGAATGAAACAAATATCACTGAACTCGTAAAATTGCGCAGGTCAAGAATATGCCCATTAATCCTAGAATCGATCGTAGAGATGTTGTCTAGCCGATCTCCCGCGTTAATGCTAGCTGTCGCGTGCCCAAGCTAGACTTGGCGCGTTCGTAAGCATTCATCTCTCATTGGTTCCACTTTTTCAATAACTTCGCGGTTTTTATCAGACCTCGGCCTCGTAGGAGTGTCCAGTAGTCTCATCAGCCACTCACGTTACTGCATTATATTTTTTCTAGGCGCGAATAGTACAATGAACATACCATAAGCGTGTCTCACCACGCGTCCCTTCTATTTTGAGGTAGCCACCATCTGTCCTTCTGAAACATTGCTAGGGTCTTTCTTTTCACAATGCTAAAGTATTAGCCTTTTGTCAAACTGCTGCAGGTATGTTCCCACTGTCTCGAACAAATGCTTGAAGTTTCCTCATCTTCGTCTGGCTATTTCATGACGCTGGTGGAAATATTAATTAATTGAAGAAATAAAACATCGAATCATTTATCCACCAGAGGATAGAGGGTTCAGTATATATATATATGTATATCAGTTTCTTGTGGACACGATAACTACCGTAATTTTGCACCAATCACTTTGAATTTTTTACTGAATATGTATACCTATAAAATTTCGGTCGAGTTCGTTACTGGACTAAATCGGTCGAAGGGGGTGAAAATGGGGGGCTTTTTTCGAAAAAGGGAAATATTGCTCTAACTCTCTTAGTATGTGACATATCGAATCCGTTCAACGTTCATACTATGTGTCGGATAAAGCCCAAATATGTATGTTTGAAGAGTTTTTTATAGCACTAACCATTGACCAAAGGGGTGGGAAAAAGTGGTTTTTTCGGGAAACATTAATCATATCTCTCTTAATAGGCACAATATCAAAACCGTACAAAATGGACAATATTCCCCTAATAATTACCTAAAACTTTTGTCTGAAAGAATTTTTGATATGACCCACCATTATGCCAAGGGTTGAGAAAAATGATTTAGGAATTATAAGAAAATGCCAAGAGCTATCAGTGGTTGCCATGGCAACACTACTAAATTGATGAGGGATGAGCCATCAGACGTTGCCAAGATTACGCACTTGCACGAGATCAGATTCAGATTTTCATCTAAGTGTGAAGCGGCTTCGGTGACGTAACTGGTAGCATGCTGAATGTCTATGCCCAAGGTCGCGAGTTCAAAGCCGGCCGAAGTCGTCGGATTTTCTAAGAGCGCTAAAAATCCCTCAGTATGCTTTCCTTTGGAGGGGAAGTTCCAACGTTCGTTGCGAGTTGCTGGTTGCGGTGGCATCTAGTAGCCAAGTTCACAGCTAGGTGTCGTTGACGGTAGTACCTGGTACCAACATTAGGAACTACTGCTTGAAATTGACCGTCTGCAGTCCTCACCTGAATTACAGACTAATATACAGCCATCCCTAAGTACACGGGGTTACATGACCGCGTTGTCGCAGCCCCTAAACTGAGCAACCAACCAAAATATCTGCGGGAGATATAATTTTGCGTGAAGAAGTAACAGACCGTTACATAGTCACACATCACTGTCGAAACCTTGCATAAGGACAGTGTGACCACAAGTATAAAAATGGACCCCAAATGACAAGAAGGTTACCGTTCCCATAAGACAATAACATGTTTAAAATAAGCATAAAATGACGAAAAACAAAGTTAATTAAGCTCCAATTATAAAATATCTTCTCGCAATAAATGAGGTCTGATCCTTCTACGAAAACCTGCATATTCTGCCTATTTTCGCCTATCCCCAAGTTTTTCCGGTGAAATCTACCTCCGCCTTCCGGCGTGCCGAGAGGACTTTTTTATATCCTCTTTGCTTCGTCCATCACCTGTTATTTTGCTTTCTAAGTAATGGAAGTCTCCTACTTCCTTTAGTTTTCACCGGCCAATTTGATGTCCATAGGGGTTACTTATTTATTTCCGCTGCATTTCAATATTTTTAGCCTACTTTCGATTTTTGCAAAAAATGAAAGTAGACTTATGAGATCAACACAGGGCGAAAAAAGTGTGTCTGTCTGTCTGTGTGTGTGTATGTGTGTGTGTGAGTCTGTGTGTGTGTGTCTGTGTGTCTGTGTGTGTGTGAGTGTGTGTACTCTGAATGTCTGTCCCCCCCTATCAATTCGAACACGGTGAATGCGAAATGAACGAAATTTGGTACAAAGGTAGCACTAACAAAAGGCACCTCAGTGTCATGTTTTATATCGCCGCCATCTTGACGGAAACGTAATGGCGGCCACACAAATGTTCAAAGCTTAAATCAAATTACGACTAACCTAATCATCCGATCTCTACCAAATTTTGCAACGACATACCTTTATGGGGGGAGCATCCTTTGACCAAACCAATAGGTCATCAGCGTAATAGTTTGCGGATGGCGGCCATCTTTGTGTGAAAATCGATTCCCCCTATTAATTCGAACACGGTGCAACCGAATGGAACGAAATTTGGTACAGAGGTAGTACTAACAAAAGGCACCTCAGTGTCATGTTTTATATCGCCGCCATCTTGACGGAAACGTAATGGCGGCCACACAAATGTTCAAAGCTTAAATCAAATTACGATTAACCTAATCATCCGATCTCTACCAAATTTTGCAACAACATACCTTTATGGGGGGAGCATCCTTTGACCAAACCAATAAGGCATCAGCGTAATAGTTTGCGGATGGCGGCCATCTTTGTGTGAAAATCGATTCCCCCTATTAATTCGAACACGGTGCAACCGAATGGAACGAAATTTGGTACAGAGGTAGTACTAACAAAAGGCACCTCAGTGTCATGTTTTATATCGCCGCCATCTTGACGGAAACGTAAAGGCGGCCACACAAATGTTCAAAGCTTAAATCAAATTACGATTAACCTAATCATCCGATCTCTACCAAATTTTGCAACTACATACCTTTATGGATGGAGCATCCTTTGACCAATCTAATAGGTCATTCACCTGATAGTTTGCGGCTGGCGGCCATCTTTATGTCAAAATTGATTCCCCCTATTAATTCGAACACGGTGGAACCGAATGGAACGAAATTTGGTACAGAGGTAGTACTAGCAAAGGGCACCTCAGTGTCAAGTTTTATATCGCCGCCATCTTGACTGAAACGTAATGGCGGCCACACGAATGTTCAAAGCTTAAATCAAATTACGATTAACCTAATCATCCGATCTCTACCAAATTTTGCAACTACATACCTTTATGGAGGGAGCATCCTTTGACCAATCTAATAGGTCATTCACCTAATAGTTTGCGGATGGAGGCCATCTTTATGTCAAAATTGATTCCCCCTATTAATTCGAACACGGTGGAACCGAATGGAACGAAATTTGGTACAGAGGTAGTACTAGCAAAGGGCACCTCAGTGTCATGTTTTATATCGCCCCCATCTTGACTGAAACGTAATGGCGGCCACACGAATGTTCAAAGCTTAAATCAAATTACGATTAACCTAATCATCCGATCTCTACCAAATTTTGCAACTACATACCTTTATGGAGGGAGCATCCTTTGACCAATCTAATAGGTCATTCGCCTAATAGTTTGCGGATGGCGGCCATCTTTGTGACAGAATCGATTCCCCCTATTAATTCAAACACGCTGAAACCAAATGGAACGAAATTTGGTATAGAGGTAGCACTAGCAAAGGGCACCTCAGTGTCATGTTTTATATCACCGCTATCTTGATGGAAACGTAATCGCGGCCACCCAAATGTTAAAAGCTAAAATGTAATTACGACCAACCTAATAATCTAGTCTCTACCTAATTTTGCAACACCATATCTTTATGTGGGAAACATATTCTGACCAAACTGCAAGAACATCAGCCCAATAGTTTGCAGATGGTGGCCAAGTATGTGTGCAAATCGATTCCCCCTATCAATTCAAACACGGTGAAACCGAATTGAACGAAATTTGGTACAGAGGTAGCACTAGCAAAGGGCACCTCATATTCATGTTTAATATCCCTATAGCACGTTGTATTTCAACAAGCTCCTACAACCAACATTCAATCATACTCCTTGAAAAGGACAAAGAGTTATAACAATACCCATGCATTTAGGAGAAAGTAGGCTATATGTTCTTTACTGAACATCTTGTTGTTTTACATTTATTAATTTTCATCATGAATACTTTCCTCAAGACCAACATGCATGTCTCTAATTAAAACAAAGCCTATCTTGTAAACTGAAACGGTACATCTTCCTTACCTAATCTGAAAAGTTTTCAATATCAACTGCTTTTATAAGGTGCGTTCAAAAAGTGACGAGCCGGAGGCTGGAATGCGCAAACCGGTGACGACATCGGCTAATCGTGGCGATTGTAATGAGGTGTGGTTCCGATCAGAGCGTGGAAGGTCACAGCCCGTCGCTAGAGGGCACACGTGCACGTCACGTGACGATACAAAGCGAGCAGCAGCATGCATCAATCGTCCAACGCTGCCAGTCGCATTGCAAACAGTGACATGGAGGAGTCAAACGAAGAGCAAAGAGCTGTTGTTCGGTTTCTGACAGCGAAAGGAGTAGGGGCACGGGCATTCATCGCCGAATGTCACAAGTGTACGGCGAACACTGCATGTCCCTTGCAAGGGTCAAGGCGTGGCACAAACGCTTCAGGGAAGGACGGGTGTCGTTAATCGATGATGCCTGGTCTGGGGCACCCTCCGGCATTACCGATGACAACGTCCAGTTGGTTGATGCACTCATTACCCAGGACCGCCGAGTGACAGTGAACGCCATAGCCGCCGTGGTCGGATTGAGCGTCGGAAGTGTGCACACCATCATGAAGGAACGACTGCGCTTGCGGGAAGTGTGTGCCCAAAGGGTGCCCCACAGTCTTCAACCACACAAGGAAGCATGACGAATGGCCTACTGTCTTGGTTTGGTTGGACGATTGATGCATGCTGCTGCTCGCTTTGTATCGTCACGTGACGTGCACGCGTGCCCTCTAGCGACGGGCTGTGACCTTCCACGCTCTGGTCGGAACCACACACCTCGTTACACACGCCACGATTAGCCAATGTCGTCACCGGTTTGCGCATTACAGCCTCCGGCTCGTTACTTTTTGAACGCACCTTATATATAAGATCCTAAAATTACAATTAGGCTATTAATGATTTGTGAGTGATTGTACATACAGTTTTTCTTTACATCAGGAAAGTGATTGCCAAAGCAGCTTATAGACATTGCACAATTTCTACATGCAGTATTATAAAACTAAGTCCCCGATTCCTAAATGTAACGGGTGATCTCGAGAACCATTGGATGGATTTTGATGCGGTTATCACCATTTTGTAAAGGATTTCTTGAGGAAAGTTTCTGTAGGAAAACATTCATTTATGACCAAAGGAAGCCGAGCAGTAACAATTTCAGTGAATCGAGTTGAAGAACAACCTTTTAAGGTTACACTGGGTAAACCGTTCAAAATATCTATATAGCTCATTTTGAGTGTAAGAATTGTTCAGCATGAAAAGTTCTACACAAAAGCCTGGGACAGTATATCTCTATCTTTAATACATCGTCCACTATAAGTGATTTTAGCCAATTTTCATTTTATGAAAGAAAGGAGAAAGGCTTATGAGATCACCTTTTGTTCGTGTGTGTGTGTGTGTGTGTGGGTGTGTGCGTATGTGTGTGTGATGTGTGTGTGTGTCCCCTAATAACTTTTAAACGACTGGAGAGATTTCAATGAAACTCGGCAAGGTCATAACACCATTTTATCCGACCCCAACCGTGCCCTTAACATATTTTTACGTCTCACCAATCCAACATGGCGGCTGTGCGAAATATTTCACCAGCATTCAATCTCTCCGAAACTATTACCGATATCACCCTGAAATTTTGCACGGTGATAAAGAAAGCTTCTAGAAGTTCATCTATAAAATCTGGTAACTACAAAACCAACATGGCGGCCAAGCGAAGTTGCGACTTTTAAAGAAACGTTCCTCGCGATTCAACCAACCAAACGCAATGAAACTTGGTACAGTATATGTTTATACACATTGTAATGCACCGACATCTAAGTTCGTTCAATTGTTTACATAACCTCAAGATGGCGGCTGTGCGAAATATTTCACCGGCATTCTATAGGCTATCTCCGAAACTATTACTGATATCACCCTGAAATTTTGTACGGAGATAAAGGGCACTACTGGAACTTCATCTATGCGACTTTCAAAAACCTGTGAACTACAAAACGAACATGGCGGCCAGGCGAAGTTGAAAGTTTTAAATGGACTTTATGTTCGACCCTAACTATTATGTGTCAGAAAACTGTATCATAATGAGGGTCATTATAACACTATTTTTCATTATGAAACAGTTTCTCCCACCAATCAGAGCTCAAGAAACAGTTGTGTGACCAATTAGATAAGGATACCTTCGCGCATGCGCTCAAAATCCAACATGTCTATATAAATTACCGAAATTGCACCGTCCATATGTTCGCGTAAATAAACTGGTGAATATGAGACAAGAAATGGCACTGTACCTTAATATCCCCAAAATCAATTTCTACACAGCGCGTGGTTTTGAAACGACTTCGGTGACAGTTTTACTGAATACTGGAGCACAATCTGAACATATGGCATTGAAGCACACAGAGCGCATGCGACGGTTGTCCAGAGAGTTTGGAAAACAGAGATATACTACCCACCGCAGCACCCGATCACAACATTCTAGTGACTGAACAGATATTTATGAATATTTATGTTAAAACATATAATAAAGTTATAATTATCGTCGAACATAAACAGTCGTATGCAACTCACCTATAATGGTAATTAAGACACTCGTATGGAAATTATAAAACTCGCATACGCTCGTTTTATAAACAAGTAGTTCCGTGAAGAACTATACAGCCTATTTTCATATATCCTACTTATGTTAATTGCCACTATCAACATACACAATTTCAGTTTGATTGCTGTAATAGATTCGTAGATATTGAGAACCGACTAAATATTTCGGATGGTCGCCATGTTGGATTTTATATATGTAGGTCCTAGAGTTATGTACTGTTACATGCAGATTATTGTGAACGTGAAGTATTCAAACTTCAATCGCATAGTTAGGACACAAGAAAAAACAAGGAGAGTTTAAAATTTTCCACAGCTGCCATCTTGAGGTTATGGAATCAATTGAAATAAATTAGATGCCAGTGGATTAACATTCGTATAGGGATTTACTGTACCAAGTTTCACTGCACTCGGATGGTTAAATTGCGAGAAACGTCCATGTGAATATTTATAATTCGCGTCACCGCCATGTTGGATTTGTAATCACCAGGTTATTTAAAGTCCTATAGATGAGCTTAAGTTCATAGCCCCTATGAACATTAAAAATGCAGTTTGATTGCTAAAATAGATTCGTAGATATTCAGTATCGTCTAAATATTTCGGATGGTCGCCATGTTGGATTGTTAAATGTATAGGCCATAGAGTCATGTACCATTAAAGGAAAATTATTGCGTAGGTTCATTATTCAAACTTTCACTTCGATCGCATGACTACATCACAATAAATAAAATCTTAATTTTAAAATTCGCACTGCCGCCATCTTAAGGTTATGTAAACAATTGAACTAAATTAGATACCAGTGGATTACAATGTGAATAAATATTTCCTGTGCCAGGTTTCAGTGCGCTTGGAACATTAAATCGCGAGAAAGGTCTATTTAAAATTTTCAAATTCGCTTGGCCGCCATGTTCGTTTTGTAGTTAAACGGTTTTTGAAAGTCTTATAGATGGACTTCCAGTAGTGCCCTTTATCTCCGTACAAAATGTCAGGGGTTTACCGCTAATAGTTTCAGAGATATAGAATGCCGGTGAAATATTTCGCACATCCGCCATCTTGTGATTATGTAAACAATTGAACGAAGTTAGATATCGGTGCATTACAATGTATATGAACATATACTGTACCATGTTTCATTGCATTTGGTTGGTCAAATCGCGAGAAACGTCTATTTAAAAGTCTCAAATTTGCTTGACCGCCATGTTGGTTTTGTAGTCACCAGGTTTTTGAATGTCTCATAGGTGAACTTCTAGTAGTACCCTTTATCACCGTACACAATTTCAGGGCGATATCGGTAATAGTTTCGGAGATATTGAATGCTAGTGAAATATTTCGCACAGCCGCCATTTTGCATTGGTGAGACGTAACAAAATTTGAAGGGCACGGTCGAGGTCGCCGAGAATAGTGCTATGAACATACCGAGTTTCATTGAAATCGCTCCAGCCGTTTAGATTTTATTAGGGGGGGGACACACACACGAATCACACACACACACACACACACACACGCACACACACACGGACAAAAGGTGATCTCATAAGCCTATTTTTTCAAAATTGAAAATAGGCTAAAAAAAATAGACAGAAGTTTGGTGCTTTTCAGTCGGTCAACACGACTGTACCCAAACGAGTTGGATTATACCCTAATCCTTATCTCCTTATCTCACATTGATCCATTTGCCTTCCTCCATATTTCCTGATTGTTTGTAACATCATCACGAATACTCCCTGTCTTCTTCTTCTTCTGTCGTTTAGGCTGACTGTGGACTACGTTAATTTGATTTCAGTTTCTGGATCTTTATTTTTGCCCAATACTCTTTCAATCTATCGCTCTGCATTCTCCTCCTTTCTTCAGTCCATGTTGCCTGGATCCGTGATGTAGGATGACTCTTAAAATCCATGAAATTCTTAATTTGAGCTTTGCATGTTTCCCTGTTGCTGATTTCAGCTTCAGATGTTGCCATTTTTTCTAGGTCCTTCTTCACCTTCCAATACCAGCGAGCTGTGGTTTTCCTGGTCGCAAAGAATTTCATTTTGTGGTTGGTTAATCTACCTGGGTCTCTTCTGTATGCATGTCCGAAGAACAAGGGCCTTCTTTTCCGGATGTTGTCTGAGATTTTATCCAATATGAGGTATAATTCTTGGCTTCCTTTTTTTCTATACGACCAATCTTCTGTTCTTTTAGGTCCAAGTATCTTCCTAAGAATCTTTCTCTCTATTAGCTCCAACGTTTTGATCATTCATTTCCTTGTCAGACACAAAAATACAGCTGCATAAATTATGGCTTCCGGACGAATCTAGATGGTCTTCTTGTTATAAGTGTGCCAGGTTAATTTGTATGCCAAGTTTAACTTGTTAATTCTCGATTTCATTGCCTTTTTTCTGACAAGATGTTCTCTATGCATTCTCCCAAGTACTTAATTTCTCCACTTTTTTGATCCATTCTCCCTGTATATTTATCACATGTATTTTTTCAGATTATTTTTCGCATGTCCAAGTAGTTGGGATTACCGTATATTGTTTTGACTAAATGAACAGCTGTAATAACAACTTCCAATTGAAATATTTCAGAAACACGGAATATATAATAGTGTAATTTCTTACTATAACTACTGGTACAATCAGGTCAACACCTGTTTTCTGGCTACCGGAGCAGTATTCCACCTCCTACTTTAAGAAGAAAGAACATCCCCCTGAGAGAATATAACAAAATCAGCAACAACCAACAATTGCAAATCCATGAGGCACATACCTGCCATCCAAATCAACAGACTCCGCTCCAGACATCCTGCAATCAGAACAGCATTCAACCTGGCAAACCATAACTTCAATCTTCATGAAGCCTGGGCACAAGAATGGTATAATAACACTCCACCAGAGCTACATAGTTTTCTCCAAAGCAACAACAAATCCTGGGAACTTATTTGCCCCGTAGCACATGGTGCACTCTGAATAGGATACGAACCAACCATGGGAGATGTGGTGACCTTTTTCACAAATGGGGAAAGATCGCCTCCCCTGAGTGCACCTGTGGATACCCTCGTCAGACAATCAGACATATAGTCGAAGAGTGCCCTCAGAATTTGTTTTGTGTTAACCAATTGGACTTTTTGCATGCTACAGCAAATGCGATTGACTATGTAAATAATTTATCTGTAAATTTGTAAATCTTGTATATATTTTTCTTGTGTTCCAAAAGTGATGTGTAAATGCCATACGATTAATAATAATAATAATCTTACTATAACCCAAGAGAGAGTAATACAAACGTTGGTTGTCTCCCGCGTCTGGTCACAGGACTTGCACGTTCATGCTCTAAATGCTTCTTCTGATAAATCAGGTAGCACGGGGAAACTCCCTTAGGGACAGTTCCACTTAAGCAATGACACTTCTGCTTTCAGCAGCCCCAGGTCCTTCAGGTCCAGAAGTTGGCGCCTCTTAAGGTAGGGCAAATATTATTTGTAGACCTCCAGAGCCATGACGAAGGGGCATTAAACCACACAGGCAGCGTCTGTAACCCAGAGGAGTGGTTACAACAGTGCTTATTTACATATAAGGGACGATAATCACGATAATTGAGAAAGAATGACATTATAGGGGAGCACCAGGGCACCTCTGGAGCTGTCTCTGAACGTGTTAGTGAACGAGCTGTTAGTGATGAAGACGGCTATCCATCGCGACACCTATCGCACAAGAAAATAAAGAGCAATGAACACCTCTTGATCAGGTGCTGTCAGAACGTAGCTATGCTTCTGTTGGTGACCAATCAGTAACATGCTGTTTGTAACTGGACCATATTATGCATAAAGGAACCAAGCGCCAGGTTTACTGAAATTTGGTTCTAACTACCATCTTGTTGAGGAAATATTGAATTATATGGCTAGTAATTATGGACTTCAGGCATAGAATAATTATTTTAAAATCTGAAGTGTGAAGAAATTGCTCCCTCTGTATAGCAGATTTGAGAAAACGCATAATGCAACCAAGTGCTTTGCATCTGATATTTTGTAGTTTTTTAGCCAATTTTCATTTATGAAAAAAGGGGTTTGTGAGATCACCTTTTGTCCGGGTGTCTGTCTGCGTGTGCGTGTGTGATGGTGTGTGTGTCCGCCCCCCTCCTCCCCCCTAATACGTTCTAAACGGCTGGAGCAATTTCAATGAAACTCGGTAAGTTCATAGCACTATTCCGGACCACCACGACCGTGTACTTCAAATTTTGTTATGTCTCACCAATACAACATGGCGGCGGTGCAAACATTTCACCAGCAATCAATATCTACGAAACTATCACCCTGGAATATTTTTCGGTGATAAAGGGAACTACTAGAAGTTCACCTATGTGGCTTTTTAAAACCTGGTAACTACAAAACCAACATGGCGGCCAAGCGAAATTGCAACTTTTAAATAGACGTTTCTCGCGATTTAACCAACCAAACACAATAAAAATTGGTATAGTATATGTTTATACACATTGTAATGCACGGACGTCTAACTTCGTTCAATTGTTTACATAACCTCAAGATGGCGGCAGTGCGAATTATTTTACCGGCATTCTATATCTCTGAAACTATTAGCGGTACCACCCTGAAATGTTGTACGGTGATATATGGCACTACTGGAAATTCATCTATAAGACTTTCAAAAACCGGTTAACTACAAAACGAATATGGCGGCCAAGCGAATTTGAACATTTTAAATAGACCTTTCTCGCGATTTAATGATCCAAACGCAATGAAATTTGGTACAGGAAATATTTATACACATTGTAATGCACTGGCATCTAATTTAGCTCAATTGTTTACATAATGTCAAGATGGCGGCTGTGCGAATTTTAAAATTAAGTTTTTATGTCTTGTGTCGTAATCATGTGATCAAAATGAAAGTTTGAATAATGAACCTACGCAATAATTTTCCTTTAATGGTACATGACTCTATGGCCTATACATATAACAATTCAACATGGCGACCATCCGAAATATTTAGATGGATCTCAATATCTACGATTCTATTACAGCAATAGAACTGATTTTTTAATGTTCATAAGTGCTATGAACATAAGTTCACCTATAGGACTTTCAATATTCTGGTGATCACAAATCCAACATGGCAGCGACGCGAATTATAAATATTCACATGGACGTTTCTCGCAATTTAACCATCCGAGAGCAGTGACCTTGGTACAGTAAATCCTTATACAAATGTTAATCTACTGGCATCAATTTTTTTCATTTATTTCCATAACCGCAAGATGGCAGCTATGCGAAATTTTAAAATCTCGTTTTTACTTCTTGTGTCCTAGTCATGCGATTGAAGTTTGAATACTACACGTACACAATACTCTTCATGAAACAGTACATAACTCTAAGACCTACAAATATAAAAATCCAGCATGGCGACCATCCGCAATATTTAGTCTGTTCTCAATAACTATGAATCTATTACAGCAATCAAAGTGAAATTTTGTATGTTGATAGAGGCAATTAACATAAGTAGGATATATGAAAATAGACTGTATAGTTCTACACGGAACTACTTGTTTTTTTAATGAAATTGGATTTTAGATGTTCTGCCATGTATAAGATTTTCTAAAGTCAAATAGTGTTTTAAGCTATATAAAAGTAAAAATGATTCTACAAATAAGCTGCCAAAAGGAAACAATTAAGAAAGGTAGGCAAACATTGATAAAAATAACTACCCTTGAAGAAACATATCCCATTATTCACGTGGTTAGACTATTTATTTAGCAACAGATCCTGCTCAGAAGAACGTAGTATGCAGTTATAAAGTAAAATAATATCCCCCTCTATGTAAATATATTATGTTCAGATTTCACACGTGCAATAGGAATTAAATATCGATATCTCAGTTCCATCTTGATAGTGGTTCGTTCCTTTATGCATAGCATGGTCCAACTATTGGTTACACATCCTTTGTATGGGTAAAAATTTACTTATATTTCTAACCTGAGTACTGACCACTTAAAATACAATGTCTCTTCAATATTGCAGATTCATATTACTGATGAACAGCAACACGTGTAGAGGAAACTCAGTGTAAAACGCGACTAGAATGTGGCCACATCACATCTTCAGGCAAACGTACCGAGGAATATAATTGAGATCGCCAACATTGAAACAGAATCATTTTCAAATTTGGCGAACTTACACCATCTATGCAGCTTTATGTGTGGCATTAAAATTAATTGGACGCATTATAATACCAGTAAAATCCTTTTTTTGGCATATTAGACAAGCAAGTGAGATGTTTCCAGAAACCATGAAGGTTATGATACAACAGATTGCGGTATACATTATGTTCTTTGGTAATGGTAAAAAGCTGAACCAAAATGACTATGTATTTGAGACAAGCGAGATGGCTAATACGGATTTGGTGTATTGGAGACAAGCAAGATGGCTAACACGGCCTGGGAACGCTTTAGGACCCCAGTCAAGATGGCGTCACAGTGAAAGTGTAGTGAAATAGCAGCTAGTGTAAATAATTGATAAAAGTGGTAAAATATTATAACAGAGGCTTAAAATCTATAAAGTTACTTTCCTTAGATCAAGTGTAATACGGAATATTGATAGAATTTAGAAATTCTTGTTGATAATTTAATAAACTTAAACTAAGTTGTGGGAACGTGTATCCAAAGATTCGGTGACTTCTTCAATCACTGTTTGAACCAAGTAGAGCAGTGGTGCTTTTACGAGACTTCACCCGATTGGAAGATATACGTATTTCACATTCTTCTTTATTGGTAGGTTATTAGATTAATTCTATTAGGTAGTAATAATTAAATTAAATTTAGTGTATTTTGGTGTAAACATCTAGGCTCACTTAGATCTCTAGTATGACGACAGTAAACAGTGTTAGTATCTCGTCAGGTTGTGTAACCGTAACGGATTTATGCTCGTCGTGCAAAATAAAAGTAAAAAATGCAAATAAAATCATCACAAGATCTCAGGTAAAATTGAATGAGGAGAAAAGTGAAACCGATTGTCGTAATGTAGGCCTACCGCTACCGTCATGCGAATGTCATAACCTGAGAAACGAACTGTCCTCAAAAGACGAAATTATAAAGCTGCTAAAGGAAGATATTGCTAAGTTAATGGAAGAGTTGAATAAATTAAAAGGAAACAGAGAGGAAAGCAAGGAAACTTGGTCGACAGTGATTGCTGGTAAGGTAAGATTGAATAAGCCTAGGCCTATAAATGGAGTACATGTAACTGAAATTCCCGTCTCAAATTCATTTGGAGTGCTTGTCGAAGAAAATGATGACTTTCCTCAAGAAGAAAAGAAGAAAGTGATAAAGAGAAAATCCAGGAAGATGCGGATATTTGCGGATAGCCACGGGCGAGATGTAGCAGCAAGCGTTTTGGAGAGAAGCCGAGAAATGGAGGTCACTTCGACAGTGAAGCCAGGAGCTCAGATTGCAGAAGTCACGAACGGGATGATAGGAGAGTGTGCGTCCCTTACTGCAAAGGACTACGCAGTGATCATCGCTGGAGCAAACGACGTCTATAGAAATGAGAGTAAAAAGGTAATCAAAGATTTAAAGGGTACATTGCCATCCATGCAAAAAACAAATGTCATTATTGTAAACATTCCGCAGAGACACGATTTAATTCCCAAGTCATGTGTAAATGTAGAAATAGAGGCTACAAATGGAAAAATTCATAAAATTTGTAAGAGTTTTCCAAATGTCCAAATTGTAGATGTAAGTAAATTAGACAGGAAGTTCCACACTCGGCATGGCCTACACTTAAATAGATTAGGAAAAGAGTATCTTAGTGATGAAATCTGCAAAATTGTAAATTCAAATGGTAAGAATAATTCAACAGTAATATCATTAGAGTGGAAGCAGGGAAACTGGTAGAAGAAGCCAAACGTGAGGTTTGGCATTCACATCTTTTGAAGTCAAATTTAACGGAGTGCAACAATGGTATTTCGGATTTGTCTAGCAACAATAATAATAACAATTATGATAATAATAATGTAAATAAATCACCAACACAAGCTTGCAAAAGTAACAAATTTAAAATTTACCACCAGAATGTCCAGTCTCTTTATAATAAAATTGATTACATAAATCTAATGCTTAAAAATGAACTTAAAGACATCTCAGCACTATGTATTTCAGAACATTGGCTGAAAGAGGAACAACTCGAATTAATTCAATTCCCAGGGTTTATACAAGCTAGTAAATACTCTAGATCTAATATTAGCCATGGTGGTACTTGCATCTTCTTAAGAAATAATTTAGATCATGAACAGATAACAGCTTATGATTATCTAATTATGGAACAGGATTTTGAATTCTCTGCCGTAAAAATTCAGCAGTTTAAGTTAATAATTGTATGCGTATACCGTTCTCCGTCAGGAAAGTTTCCTCTATTTATAGATAAACTAGAATTGTTACTCAATAACATGAGCAAAGTAAATTTCGATATAATAATTTGTGGGGATGTAAATGTGGATTTCTTAAAACTTGATAGAAATTGTGAATTATTAAACCAGTTACTAATTTCCTATGGACTGAAACCTACAGTAAATACACCAACAAGAATAACAAAATTTAGTAAAACCACTCCTGATCAAATTTTTATAAATACAGATAAATATCACCATTCAATAGAAGTCTATTGTCCGGGTTTTAGTGACCACCATGGACAAATACTGAGTTTTGAAGTATCCGAAGTAATCAATAATAATGATAATGGAGTAAAATCAAAGTGCAGGTCATTCACTGAATCAAATGTTACATATTTCAATGACTTATTAAATAAGGAAACATGGTCAGAAATTTATGAACTAGAAAATGTAAATGATAAATTTAATGCATTTAACAGTACCCTAAAACACTATTTTGAAATAGCATTCCCCTTTAAACGAAGAACTGTTCAAAATAACAAAACTAGCAATTGGATAACAACAGGGATTATAAATTCATGTCAAAGAAAGAAATTTCTACACAAATTATATAAACAATACCACACAACACCTGAATTCAATTTATACTACAAAAAATACACTAGCATATTAAATAAGGTAATAAGACTAGCAAAGAAAATGCATAATGATAATTTTATTTCCCAATCATCTAATAAAAACAGGGCTATGTGGTCCGTAATAAAGAAAGAAACTGGAAAATCTGCTAAAATACAAAGGAACATTACACTGACCAGAAATAATAAAGTGATTAATAATCCAGAGGAAATAGCAAACACTTTTAATGACTATTTTCTGGAAATTCCGCAAAAATTATTAAATAAATCACAGGTAAATACACTAAATTCTAATAATAAAATAAATATATGCAGTGATTCTTTATTTATAAATCATGTCACAAGTGAAGAGGTAAGAATAGTTATAAAAGAGCTAAAAAATAAATTCTGTGCTGGCATTGATGGCATCCCTGATGCAATTTTAAAGAAATGTGCAGAAAATATAATAAATCCACTTACGCACTTAATAAACAGTTCAATTCTCTCAGGAACTTACCCGGATATTTTGAAGTTATCAAAAGTAATTCCAGTGCACAAAAACGGTTCAAAAGATGAATTAGATAACTATCGTCCTATTACCTTACCAACTGGTATTGCAAAAATTGTGGAAAAAATTATGTATAAGAGACTGATAAGTTTCATAGAAAAAAATAAAATATTATCAAACTCACAACATGGATTTAGAACGGAAAAATCTACACAGACAGCAATTTACGAATGTAGTAATAGTATACTGAAATTAATTGACAATAAGGAACATGTAACTGGCCTATTCTTGGATTTATCGAAAGCATTTGATGTAGTTGACCATAAAATCCTCCTTACCAAACTAAATCAATATGGTGTTAGAGGTCTAGCTAATAAATGGATAGAGTCTTACTTAACAAGGCGTAAACAAATAGTAAGCTTGAGACACAAGGATGATGGAACCAAATTACCTAATGAAACATTGTCCAATGAGGGAATTATTGAATTTGGAGTACCCCAGGGATCGGTTTTGGGCCCACTACTCTTTCTTCTATATATCAATGATATAACACAGAACGTTCATTCACATAAGGAAATTTTGTTTGCGGACGATACAACACTCGTAATAAAAGGTGAAACTAAACAGGTCATACAGCAGTCTGCTGACTCCGTTACAGGAGAGTTAACCAAATGGTCACAAGATAATCGCCTCATAATAAACTATAAAAAGACAGTATGTCTAAATTTCCACACTATACAGAATAGGAATCCTGCGATGCCCAATATAACATTAAATGGTCATCAAATAGAAAATAAATCAGAAACAAAGTTTTTAGGACTATGGATACAACAAGACTTGAAATGGAATAAACATATACAATATCTGAATACTAAACTGAACTCGATGTGCTTTGCGTTACGTATTTTGAAAACCTGCACTAGCATGCACACATTAAGAAATACTTATTTTGCTTATTTCCATTCATACTTAAGATATGGGATCATATTTTGGGGTATGTCGCCAGATGTACTAAGCACGTTTAGGATACAAAAGAGAGCGATTAGAATTATGGCAAATGTAAACTCTAGAGAATCATGTAGACCTCTGTTTAAAGATTTAAACATTCTCCCACTGCCCTGCATATATATCTTTGAAAGTATTATGTTTTTTAAAAAGAATTTAATGAATAAAGATGTTTTTCTTAAAACAAACAATGATGTTCATAGGCATAACACAAGACAAAATCAAAACATTCATATTTCACACACACACACAAGCATATATCAAAAAGGAACTTTTCACACTGGAGTTAAATTATACAATAAACTACCCCAGTATATAAAACTGGCCCCAAAAATAAAAACCTTTGATAGAATGTTGAAAGCTTATCTGCAGTGCCATTGTTTTTACTCAGTAGTTGAATATTTTAGCGTATAGGAGTGATGGAATCTATAACTATATTTTACTTTTTTAATTTAATTTTAATATCTAGCTGTATGTTGTTGTATTTATAGAATTAAGTTTTCATATTATGATAATAGAGTGAGGTGTAAATAGTTGTGCAATAAGATTGTATCTATTAAGATTTGCTATTATAATAAGTTATAAATAGTTATAATCTTAGTAATATATACCTGTTAGTTCTTTTATTTTATGCATGTAAATTCTGACGTGTCCTATATCAAAAATGTATTGAATGCATGTATTTGATCAAATGGAATTAATAAAAATCTATCTATCTATCTATCATGAACTAATGAGACAAAATTCTAAATATTCCTAGAGGTGTGATACAATAGAAAAAAGGAAGATATGTATAAAACATTAGTATTTCCGTGAAGAACTATACAGCCTATTTTTATATAACCTACTCATATTAATTGCCTCTATCAACATACAAAATTTCAGTTTGAAGGTTGTGATAGTTTCTTAGATATCGAGAACCGCCTAAATATTTCAGATGGTCGCCAGGTTGGATTTTTATTTTTGTACTATTACATTAAGATTAACGTGTACGTGTGGTATTCAAACTTCAATCACTTGATTAGAACACAAGAAGTAAAAACGAGATTTCAAAATTTCGCACAGCTGCCATCTTGTCATTATGCATACAATTGAAATAAATTAGATGCCAGTGGATTAACATTTGTATAATCATTTAACGTGCAAGGTTTCACTGCACTCGGATAGTTAATTAGCGAGAAACGTCCATTTAAATATTTATACTTCGCGTCGCCGCCTTGCTGGATTTGTGCTCACCAGGCTACTGAAAGTCCTTTAGGTAAACATATGGTCATAGCCTCTATGAACATAAACAATTTCAGTTTGATTGCTGTAAAAGATTCATAGATAGTGAGAACCGTCTAAATATTTCGGATGCAGGCCATTTTGGATTGTTATATGTATAGGCCATACAGTTATGCCTATACCAGGACAATTATTGCCTAGGTTCATTATTCAAACTTTCACTTCGATCGCATGATTACGACACAAGAAATAAAAACAATTTTAAAATTTCTCACAGCCGCCATCTTGAGGTTATGTAAACAATTGAACTAAATTTGATGCCAGTGCATTACAATATGTACAGTAATTTACTGTACCACATTTCACTGCGCTCAGAGAGTTAAATCACGAGAAAAGTCTATTAAAATTTTTCAAATTTGCTTGGCCGCCATGTTCGTTTTGTACTCTACAGGTTTATTAATGTTACATTGGTAAACTTGTATCAGTACCCTTTATCACCTTACAAAATTTCAGGGTGATATCTGTAATAGTTTCGGAGATATAGAATGTCAGTGAAATATTTCGCACAGGCGCCATTTTGAGGTTATGTAAACAATTGAACTAAATTAGACTCCAGTGCAATAGTGTGTATAAATATTTGCTGTACCAAGTTGCATTAGGTTTGGATGGTTAAATCGGGAGAAAAGTCTATTAAAATTCTCAACTTCGCTTGGCCGCCATGTTGGTTTTGTAGTTACCGGGTTTTTGAACGTCTCATAGGTAAACTTCTAGTAGTGCCCTTTATCACCGTACAAAATTTCAGGGTGATATCGGTAATAGTTTCGGAGATACTGAATGCTGGAGAAATATTTCGCACAGCCGCCATGTTGGATTGGTGAGACACAATAAAATTTGAAGGACACGGCCGGGGTCGGCCGAAATGGTGCTATGTTCATACCGAGTTTCATTGAGATCGCTCCAGCCGTTTAGAATTTATTAGGGGGGAACACACACACCATCACACACACAGACAGACACACGGACAAAAGGTGATCTCATAAGCCTATTTTTTCACAAAATGAAAATAGGCTAAAAAGGAAGCTATATATAAAAATAGGAGGTGTGTTTCTTATAAAAAAGACTAGGAGACCTGTGCGAGAAATCTCGCATTATATAAACATCTCGCCCTACTTTACTGTTATGCGGGCTTCTTGTTTGTTTGTTTGTTTGTTTGTTTGTTTGTTTAAAAGCACTTCTTAAACAAATTGTTGATATTTATGAAATCAGATCGTCACTGTTGCGGGTAATTATCTTTCTTTTGCATGCACGATGGGTTACTTGTGAGCGCCCTATGTGTATAGACCACCCGTCTGGCTTTACTGTTATGCGAACTGGACGTGACACAGTTTTGTCAGGGGGTAACGTCTATCTTGAACGCATTTTTAATAAAATAAATATATTTCTGTTGACTCTTCAAGAAATGCAAGATTTTTCCTGAACTATTGAGACGATTCGTAAGAATTTGGCACAAACCGCACTTTCTAACGCCCCACTGGTTTAAGAGCTTTAGTTTTGTTAAACATACACCTTAGCGTTATATAAGGTGCATTCAAAAAGTAACGAGCCGGAGGCATAATTACAGAAACCAGTACCTGTATGTTAGAAGCATGACGAATGAAAGAGAAAGTGAGAGGACTCCTCAAGTTAAAGCGCGCCCCGCCCGGCAGCGCTAGAGTGGGCAAGTTCCACGCTGCCGGTCAGCATGTCTTACGGATAATGCCAAGGGAAACGAATTACTTTGTAACTGATACTCGTTTAAAAAGTAATTAGCAATTACAATAAAAATAACACGGCAGGGCACAATGGAAAATATAATTCGCGGAAATAAGTACGTACTACGGTCTCCATTCCATGTTACAGAAAGCACAGATTCCTGGAGTAGGCTAGGCCTATACAGACTGTTACTTTTGTTGTTTCTTGTTGTGGCAATTTAGTTTCCTCAGATTGAGAGACTAAAGAAGGTGAATTTGTGGGTCTGAATCTAATTAATGAAAATGGGGGAATGGCAGAGCGGCTCTTGAGAGCACTAGTGATAGAGTTGAGATGGCTATCCTCAGAGGGAGTGATGCCTATGTGGTGATTACCTAATTCCTCAATGAGGGGAATAAATTGGGCTATGGGATTGAGCGCGTTAATTACTGCTTGCCTGGCTGATTTACCAATAGGTGGGTGGATGAGGACCATCGTGGTCTGAAGGTTACTGCCATTGGGTGAAGCGTACCACAGCTCTTTCTCGAAATCAAATGTCGGGAATGTGACGTGGCCCGGTGAGGGAGGAGGTGAGCTAGAGAGAGAGGAATCAGATTTTGTTGAAGCTGGTTTAAGTGGAACGAGTGTACCATCTCGTTTTTGGATAGGCCCATTCGGAATTAGTGTTTAGGGGTATAATTTGGGCTTTTAGGGTCATCAGGGTCCTGAGTTATCAGGAATGTTATGTCCTAGTACGTTAATGTGCGAGGGTTAGTGTCAGTGTGCGACATGTTTGTGTTCGTGAGTGTATAAGTGCGTGTAATGAGTAAGAGGTGATGAGAGATTGTGGTCAAATACCTTGGTCGACCAGAGAATAAGGAAAGAGAAAAACAAATTTAGACCTACCAGTCACTCAAAATACAGTCGGAGCTGTGACGTTGAGGGCGCTGATGCAATTTGAAGTTACTTGAAATAATTAGTTAAATAATTCATTATTGGCTGCTTGGTAAGGTGAGGGGAAGAGCTAAACTTGTATTAAAACTCGAGGGAGACAGGAGTTGCTTGACTAGGATGGTTACAGGGTGGGTATGGTGTTGGATATTTGTATGTTAGAGGAGTGACTTAATCTGCACTGTTACTAAGGGGGATGCAAATTAAGCCTATATGAACGTAGTGGAATGGCTTGAAATAACGAAGTCGAGGCGATAGCGAGGACTAGGCTTGGTACAAAGGCTGGCAAGGCTGGCGGATCATCAATTTCATCAATTGGCGTTAGAAGACGCAGCTTGGAGCAGTGGCGTGCGGTTTGCTTGGATGCTGGACTCGGAATGATGATGGCACAAAACAGTAATATTAACAAAGAGATATGTTTGAAGTAGGCCTACACAAAACATAAAACGCTGATGTACACAAGACACAATGAACTGAATTTAAGAACTGAAATCACAGAAAATTCAATTTAATTCACACAAATATCTGGAGCGTGGCGCTCTATGGAAGTGAAACTTGGACTATTGGTGCAGCAGAAAAGAGGAGAATTGAAGCATTTGAAATGTGGTGTTACAGGAGAATGATGAAGATCAGATGGGTAGATAGGGTTACAAACAAAGAGGTATTAAGACGAGTGGGAGAGGAGAGATGTTTCTGGCGACTGCTAATGAAGAGAAGAGATAGGTTGGTAGGACACATAATAAGACACCCAGGAATAGCAAGCTTAGTTATGGAAGGAAGGGTCGAGGACAAGAACTGTAGGGGTAGACCAAGGTTAGAATATGTTAAACAGATTGCCTCGGATGTAGGGTGTGGTAGCTATGTAGAGATGAAACGATTAGCTCACGACAGGGAGGCATGTAGAGCTGCATCAAACCAGTCAAAAGACTGAAGACTCAAACAACAACATCTCACACAGTAGCTTAACCCGCACTTTCCTATGACCCGGCTCGACGGAACAACAGGACACGTGTTGGACATAATGGCTTGCAGTGCTTGTAGCGGCGGGAACACGAACTACTGTTCTATAATGGTGGAGTCCTCACACTAGGTCCTTCTATTCGTCATGTTAGAAGTATTGGCCCTGGCTCTTAAGGCACTTGTCCCACTGTGACACGAGGCGGTGAATGGCTGTCTTATAAAATTCCCTGGGCAGCGATGTGAACCAGTTTCGCACATACAGCTGGACGTCGGCGTCCGAGGTGAATCGTTGACCCCGCAGAGCCCTTTTCAGGGGACCAAACATGGCGTTATCACAGGGAGAGAGGTCTGGAATGTATGGAGGGTGGCCGAGAACTTCCCATTTGAATTTCTGCAGGAGTGCCGCGACTGTGTTGGCCGTATGAGGTCGTGCATTGTCGTGGAGTGACCACGGCGATTATGGCGTTCACTGTCACTCGGCGGTCCGGGGTAATGAGTGCATCACCCAGCTGGACGTTGTCATCGGTAATGCAGGGGGGGGGGGGGGGGGGGAGGCAGACCGGGCATCATCGGCTAACGACACCGTCCTTCCTTGAAGCGCTTGTGCCACGCCTTGACCCTTGCTAGGGACATGCAGTGCTCGCCGTACACTTGTGACATTCGGCGATGAATGTCCGTTCCCCCTACTCCTTCCGCTGTCAGAAACCGAACAACACCTCTTTGCTCTTCGGTTGATGCCTCCATGTCACTGTTTGCAATGCGACTGGCAGCGTTGGACGATTGATGCATGCTGCTGCTCGCTTTGTATCGTCACGTGACGTGCACGCGTGCCCTCTAGCGACGGGCTGTGACTTTCCACGCTCTGGTCGGAACCACACCTCGTTACACACGCCACGATTAGCCGATGTCGTCACCGGTTTGCGCCTTCCAGCCTCCGGCTCGTTACTTTTTCAACGCACCTTATATACAAGCGGTTCTTTGCAAGAACTCTCGCATGATGGGTTGTGTGCTCCCCATGTGTACAGACTACCCGCCCGGCGCTAGTACCATGCGGGCTATACGCGACACAGTTCTGCCAGGGGCTATCGTCTTGTTTATTTGTTTAAAAGCACTTTATAAACAAATAAATATATTTCCGTTGACCTTTCAAGAAATGCAAGATTTTTCCTGTACTATTGAGATGATTTGGAAGATTTTGGTTCAAACCGCACCTTCTAACTCCCTCTACTTTAGGAGCTTGAGTTTTGTGAAACACACACCTTAGCGTATTATATAATTAGATTGTATGATACATATTTTGAAGGAATGTAGGATTTGTAATGTTCTGTCGTCTTGGTTATATATCATTGAATGTATATTATTGCAGTATATCAAAGAGCTCCTCGAAAGAAGAAAGATTAGATTGAATGTGAAATTGATTTGTTGCTAAAAATGAAAATGATAGGCTATCTCATTATGATAAAGTGGAAAAAGTAAAGAATTTCAAATATCTGGGAGAAATAATTCAAGAAAATGGTTTAGAAAAATCTTCGGTAGAAGAAAGGGTACACAAGATGGAAAGAGCATATGGTATCACTAAGAATGTTTATAACAAAAAGTGCTTATCTAAAAATCTTAAAATAAGGCACTACACTACAGTGGTGAAACCGGAATGCCTATACGCAAGTGAATGTCTGGTACTTCAGGTCTTTCTAGTCGACGCCCGTGGGCGACCTGCGCGTCGGGATGAGAGATGGAATGGATGAAGATGAATGAAACTGGGCAGGGATGTGGAAGGAAGCGGCCGTGGCCTGTCAGAAGGTACTGTCCCAGCATTTGCCTGGTGTTGAAAATGGGAAACCACGGAAAACCATTTCAAGGACAGCCGACGGTGGGGCTCGAACCCACGCATCTACCGAGTCAGCAGAGAGCTTGGCCCCATGACCTAACGCAGCGCTTTAGCCCGCGTAGCCACTACTGTCGGTATGTCTGGTACTGAACTATAGATTAGATAAACTTGAAGTACTAGAAAGGAGAATCAAGAGGAAAATTTTAGGCCCAGTGAAAACAGCAGAAGTATGGAAATTACGGATCAAATGATGAAATATACATTAACATTGAAAATATAACAGAAACGATAAGTAAAAGGAGATTGCAATTTTTTGGACATATTTACAGAATGGATGATTCCTGATTAACAAAAAGTATATTCAAGTACCTTTGGGAGAAAAGGGCAACAACTAGCTGGATTCAAGAAGTAAAGAAAGATTTAGAAAGAAATAATATAAGTGAAGAAGAAACGGTGAAGAGAGAGATCTTTAGAAAAAGGGTATTAAGTATGAAAGGATTCCAAGAAAGATTGCCAAAGAAACCTGGTGCGAAGTGGTCCGAGGACAGAAAGAAGCAGCATAGTGAACGGATGAAGGAGTACTGGAGGGAACGGAAGAGGAAAAAAAAAACAAAGTGTGAAGAATTGAAATTGGCACGTGGTCCCTAGCAGGCCTGATCGGAAAGAAGAAGAAACTTACTGTCCCTACTTTTACTACAACTCTTTCTTCAACACCATAGTAAGTCATATTTCAAGGAATTATAGGTATATTACAGTATATTTTAACTTACCTTAATATCTGATGTGTGCTGGTTGATGATACTATCACACCAACCCTTGGGAGGCAAGAGATCTCAGGCTCATTTTAGGAATAGTATTTGTTCTATCGTTCATACGTATTTTTTTGTGAACTGGCGCCCTCCCGGATATTTTATTGAAAATACTAAGAGGTTAAGAGCTCATAACCTAAAAAAACAGTTCGTGCAGCTTTAAGTGTGGCATTAAGATTAACTGGACGCATTGTAACACCAGTAAAAAAAAACAAAAAAAAAAACGAGCCTTACAGTAGTCGCATATGATGTGTAACATGTGGCATGTTATCCTATTATGTGTGTCCCGGGAGCGCAAATCCCTTGTTGACAGTGAACTCTCTTGGTCATTGAAATAGCTACTTGTATAACTCCAGGACGTTCTATACTACCGGACCTGACACTGCAATCCAAGATGGCCGCTGTAGTTGGTGATCGGTCATCAAACGCATGACGTGTGTCAGAATCCAACACAACACAAAATAACATCATGTCGTGATTTTGACTGCTGTTAATTCATTTTATGGGCTTGGGACATCTTGGTCATCAGCCCCGTGCAGTTGGGTGTGGGTTGAATTCCTCCTATTACGTGATGAATGTAGTAGTGTGTGTAGCTGTATAAGGGACAGGCGTGGGGAGGTGCCCAAGGAGTTGAAATACTGGAGTTCCATCAGAAAAATAATAAAATAAAATAATGTTGAAGCCCACAGGAGAGATCTGCAGAATATCTTGGCTGAGTGGACATGGAAAGTTGTAACTGTTCCTGTAGGAATTTCAATTTCTTTTTAGTACATATTATTCTTAAAAATAAATGTGACCAACCAGGTGGTGTAGTTCTTGGTTGTCACTTCTGAGGTCCATGTTTGATTACGGACTGTCAAGAAATCTAAATCTAGTTTGAGGGTAAGAGGGCTAGTGAGGTAAACCGGGAAATGTTGGATTCGATTCTCCCCTTAGCCACCCAGCAAGTGGTTCCCACACGTACTGAAGTTAAATGTCTAGATAATTCCTATCATAAGATCACGACTACCTCCTGTATATCCATAAACAAATAGGCTAGTCCTGTAAAATACAAAATATAGGCTACCAGTAGACAATGAAGGCCTATTTGATAAACATCTGAGAATATAAATTAACACTACATACAAAAATGTTCCTCCATACAAATACTTAAACATATAAACTACGGTAGTCATATTCATATAATTAAGTATCACACTGCCGAATGCATCGATACAAAATATGCTGGTACCAGTAGACAAAAAGGCATATTTTATGCACATCTAACACAAAAATAATAATTAAGCCTACTGTACATGATACAAGAAATAACTTCTATGTGAATTCATAAACATGAGTGGACAGGGAAAGTTGTAACTGTTCCTGTAGGAATTTCAATTTCTTTTTAGTACATATTATTCTTAAAAATAAATGTGACCAACCAGGTGGTGTAGTTCTTGGTTGTCACTTCTGGGGTCCATGTTCGATTCCTGACTGTCAAGAAATGTAATTCTAATCTGAATACCTAAACATGTAAACTATTCATATTCATATACTTAAATAGCACTCGGACGAATGATTCAATACAAAAATTTAAATCCATAAACATGTGGGCTAGTTCCATTGATAAGATTAAATTGCATTGCACCATGAACTCAATACAAAATATATGGGTACAGTAGACAAAAAAAGGCATATGTTATGCACATCTGACTCATGAATGATAAATGCTGTAGTCTACATACAAGAAATAACTTCCATGTAAATCCATAAACATGTATGCTATTTCTATTCATAAAATTAAATTAAATTAAATTAATTCATATACCAGTAGACAACAAAGGTCTATGACGCTCATCTGAGAAAAGGAAATTGTAGTAGCCTACATACAAGAAATACGTAATTTCCATGTAAATCCATAAACATGAAGGCTAGTCCTATTTATGAGATCAAATGGCACTGTACCAACTAAAATTTATACAAAATACACTGGATAGTAAGTTAATTGATGCAACTTACATTTCAAGAACAAAAAATTACCATAAACCTACAGTAGAGAACTATATGCACATGAAATAATTCATTAATTTGTTGGTTTTAGACATAAAACCTACTTATTTAATGTGGAAGCCTTGCGAATAAACTTTCCCTTCAAATTAAGTATTTCAGCCTGTACTTTGCAGTTATTTATTTATTTATCGTTTGGCAATACAAGATTTCAGAGAAAGTTACAAAGAAAATCACTTTAAAATCTACTGTACATTATTTTTACTGTTTACACTATTATTACAGTCTCAGGTCTAATGAGTCTATCCATTGGACCACGTCAGGTGTCGCCAACAGGAAGTCGATTCAGTCCCCTCCATATGCCCTCAGAGGACAGTCAGTTGTAATGTGTTGGATGGTTTGATTAGGAGCACCACAATCACACTGACGAGACAAAATTTTTCCCCATTTGAACAAAGTTCCATTGCATACTCCGTGGTTTGTCCGAATCCTATTGAGAGTTGCCCAAGCCCTCCTAAGCAGATCGGAACCTGGAGTGGATGTTCTTGTAGGGTCCAGGAAGGAGCTCGACTCAGGACAAGCTTTTAGTGTCCATTCAGTAATCCACTGCATGCTGGAATCAAAATGGTTTCTTACAAGCCTCTGGGCATGACAAATGGGTGGCTTCCTGGATTTGAGCCTGTTCATTTGAAGAGAGGGGATGTCTTCATGAATTGGTAGTGTAGGGTGATCCATGATCTTGTAGTACTCCCGTAGCAAGGCAACTTCTCTACGAAGGTGGGGTGGAAGAATATTGCTGAGGGTTGGAAGCCAATATGCTGGTGTAGTTCTTATACAACCAGTGATTAGTCTCATGGTGTTGTTCAACTGGGTGTCAACGAGTTTGACATGTGGGCTATTGAGCCAAACTGGGGCGCAGTATTCAGCCACAGAGAAGGCTAGACCTAAGGCAGAGCATCTTGCAGTAGTGGCAGAAGCTCCCCAAGATGTTCCACATAGCTTTAGCAATATATTGTTGCGGCTTCTAATTTTAGCTGCTGTGCTCTGGAGGTGTTGCTTGTAAGAGAGTGTTCGGTCAAGTATTACTCCTAAGTACTTTGGAAACTTGTTATATTTCAAAATCTTCCCCTCGAATTTTACATTGAGTTGGGTATTAGCCAATATGTTGCTCAGGTGGAAACAAGATACCTCAGTTTTTGTAGCACTGGGTTGGAGCCTCCATTTGTGGAAATATCTTCCAAGTTAGCCAAATCATCTTCAAGTACATTTTCCAAATCTTCCATATTTTGGTGTCTAGTGGCCAATGCTATGTCATCAGCATAACAAAACTTTTTTAAGTTTGTTTCTGGTAGATCCGATAAGTACAGATTGAAGAGGAGAGGAGCAGTAATTATTGAGAAAAATGTTACCCAACACCTTACTGCATTTAACTGCCAATTTTCTCATAGACATTCCACATTCACAGACAACATCGAAGTCTGTAAAATACAGTTCAAAGTGAACCACTGCTAACTGCATGACAAGTTCCCTTTGTCGTTTAACCAACAGTGGGAAGTATTTCTCATACGGTTCACTGACTAAAATACAAAAGATCTTATAGAGAATTGTACACAAAGTCACCACAATGTCTGAGGGACACTTCAGACCACCACGATTGAGAGCATCAAAGTAAGAGAACTTGTCTTGGCATTCTATTAACAAGTCTCTGTCTGTCATGAGCACTGATACACAGGTTTCACACATTTTTTGTTCATCCACAGCATATTTAGAACACTATGTGCGACATATGCACCGATACAAATCATCACTCTTTCACTGCTTTCATCATCCCTGACTGACTCAATGCATTGCAGTACTGTATCAAATTTGTCCATGCTAATGTCAGGTAAAATTTCATCATCAGAAGCACAAGTACTGTAGTCTGAACATGATTCAACAAAAGATGTTATGGAAAATTCGCCAAGAGAGGCTGATTTCATTTTCAATTCACTACATATCTTTAACTTTCTTTCAGATTCTAAGATCTGTTCTACTGAGACATTGTAGTTACCACCGCTCATCTGGCGGTACTGACCGAATCGACCTTCAAGCTTGTCAGTTTGAAACTTTCCCAATAATATGTATTTCCATTTCAGGGTATGGAAAATATATGTACACATTTGTACAATACAATCAATGGTGTGAGTCAAAGCTGTGTGTGTCTCATTTGTCAACTTTCCATTAATTGCTGAAGCATGCCAGACCTTCAAAAAAAATTGAAAATTCTTCTAAAGATTTTAACTTCTTATCTTCAGGTCCAGTAACAGGAACACAATCTTCATCCCTGAGATGCTTTCCTTTTAGTGGATTCTTTACATGAATGATCTTCCACAATCGAATTATAAGTTTGAGAATCATTATCGTACCTTCTGAGCAACCACCTCCATTTTCTTTCTTTCTAGCGCTACAACGTTCCTATCATCGAAAACTTCTAGGGCTAAAGGCACACTCTGCCTTTCAAAGGAAGTGGGGAACAGGGCTTTTCTTGTGATTGCAGGAGCTTCTTTAAGAAGAGATTTCTTCTCTGATTCATAAAAGTTTATCAGGTCCTGAAATCTTGCTTCTTGGGTGTAATACACACATGTTGCTGAACATTCATCACCTGGTTGACTTTGCAATTGAGCTTGAACTGCTGACAGCTGATCACCAATGTCTGGAATGTTAAGAACCTGGTCTTGGGAATTCAGCCAATTATTGCGAACCCATTTTGAGTAGGTGGACAGAATCAAACAGCAAAAATAAGTTCCTGTCATTATTGGCTGGATTCTTTATACTGGTTTTCAAAGAACCTCCACTTATGTGCTGAAACATGCCTTTGTTTACTTTATTATTGTCCGATATAAGACAAAGGGAAACATACCCACTTTTTTTTTCCAATACAGTGAGTACTTCTAAAGTCATTTTATACAGCATGTCACTGTTTAAGTTCTTCACAGGAAATAGAGCAACAACATCTGAAAATCTACACAAAGGTGACGTTATCATGAATGCCTGTATTGTAGTCGCACAATGAATTTCATTTGGTCTGTTCAAAGCAACTCCTTCAATTTTTTCACCCTTGTAACTTAGTTTAGGGGCAACGTATATCTCATCTAACAAGATACACACAACTTTTTCATGGTCACTCAGAAGCTTACATTTCTCCCGTAAGTATGATTCCTGTGAAACGCTGATCCCTGCACAGTTTGTTCCCATTTTACACAACAGTCTTCTTAAATAAGATGGATGAGGTACTGCTAACACTTGGCTGGAGTGAACAAAATGATAAGCCCCAGGAAAAGAATAAAATAATGTTGAAGCCCACAGGAGAGTATCTGCAGAATATCTTGGCTGAGTGGACAGGGAAAGTTGAAACTGTTCCTGTAGGAATTTCAATTTCTTTTTAGTGGTAACGTCGAAGTTGTCAATATTAACACGTAGGAACCAACCAAGTAAGAGATTAAGTTTCTGTTTACAATCTAAATCTTTTAGCTGGAAACCTGCTAGGTGAGTCAGTAGACAATCAAACTTGGTCCATTTATCACAAAGCAAGTTATCGCCAAGACACCAATGAAACTGACTGCTGGGGAGATGCAAATTGTTGTGGAAAACTTCCACAGAAAAGGATGGTGAAATTCTGATGGAGGTATTAATTTTAGGTGCTTCATTGGGCCATTCATCAATTTTACACAGCAAAACACGCCTATCTTTGGTAAATAATGTGAAAGGCCCCACATATCTAGTGCCTACTTCATTTTTAAATTCTTCAAACCCTAATATTGTATCGCTTTCAGTCCACTTACTATACTGTTGCTCATCACGGGCAAGATCTTGCTTCATGCGTTCCTTTGGATCCTTTCTTTTTGGAGGCAACTGTTTTGTTAAATATGATGGCTGGTTTTCAAATATGGTAGGATATGCACCTTCTTGTAGTTTTGTTCTTTTTCTAGGTACAGTTACAACTGAGCCATCAGCACAAGGGAATTTGTCTTCTGTAATAACTAATTCAGAGACAAAATGTTTGACAAAAAACAGCTGAGTTAGCTGTCGGAGAAAAAGCATCACGATGAATGCTTCTTGTCCATTTATCCCCAAATTCTTTTTCTTTGGGAAATTGGAAAGTAGGCACCAATCGTTTATATTTATGATAATTGGATTTGCATCCAGGCACACAACAGTTCCGAGGCATATCTCCACGGGTAAGCCTACTGATAGTTTATAAAAAAACAGGAATCCACACCAAGTACGTGATAAGATCCTTGAACTAGCAGGCTAAGAACTGGATTAGTGGACACTGCATCCAATTTAAAAAGCAGGTTATGTTTTTTCGTAATCAATTTTCAGATCTTCTCAGACCTAACAAGTAGTTCCGTGAAGAACTATAGAGCCTATTTTCATATATCCTACTTATGTTAATTGCCACTATCAACATATACAATTTCAGTTTGATTGCTGTAATAGATTCGTAGATGTTGAGAACCGACTAAATATTTCGGATGGTCGCCATGTTGGATTTTATATATGTAGGTCCTAGAGTTATGTACTGTTACATGCAGATTATTGTGAACGTGTAGTATTCAAACTTCAATCGCATGATTAGGACACAAGAAGTAACAAGGAGATTTTAAATTTTTTCTCAGCTGCCATCTTGAGGTTATGGAAACAATTGAAATAAATTAGATGCCAGTGGATTAACATTCGTATAAGGATTTACTGTACCAAGTTTAACTGCACGCGGATGGTTAAATTGCGAGAAACGTCCATGTGAATATTTATAATTCGCGTCACCGCCATGTTGGATTTGTGATCACCAGGTTATTTAAAGTCCTATAGGTGAACGTAAGTTCATAGCCCCTACGAACATTAAAAAATGCAGTTTGATTGCTAAAATAGATTCGTAGATATTCAGTATCGTCTAAATATTTCGGATGGTCGCCATGTTGGATTGTTAAATGTATAGGCCATAGAGTCATGTACCATTAAAGGAAAATTATTGCGTAGGTTCATTATTCAAACTTTCACTTCGATCGCATGACTACATCACAATAAATAAAATCTTAATTTTAAAATTCGCACTGCCGCCATCTTGAGGTTATGTAAACAATTGAACTAAATTAGATACCAGTGGATTACAATGTGTATAAATATTTCCTGTGCCAGGTTTCCGTGCGCTTGGAACATTAAATCGCAAGAAAGGTCTATTTAAAATTTTCAAATTCGCTTGGCCGCCATGTTCGTTTTGTAGTTAACCGGTTTTTGAAAGTTTTATAGATGGACTTCCAGTAGTGCCCTTTATCTCCGTACAAAATTTCAGGGTTTTACCGCTAATAGTTTCAGAGATATAGAATGTCGGTGAAATATTTCGCACATCCGCCATCTTGTGATTATGTAAACAATTGACCAAAGTTAGATGTCGGTGCATTACAATGTATATAAACATATACTGTACCAAGTTTCATTGCGTTTGGTTGGTCAAATCGCGAGAAACGTCTATTTAAAAGTCGCAAATTCGCTTGGCCGCCATGTTGGTTTTGTAGTTACCAGATTTTCAAAAGTCACATAAGTGAACTTATAGTAGTTTCCTCTATCACCATAGAAAATGTCAGAGTAATATCGGTAATAGTTTCGGAGATATTGAATGCTGGTGAAATATTTCGCACAGCTGCCATGTTGGATTGGTGAGTCGTAACAAAATTTGAAGGGCACGGTCGAGGTCGCAGGGAATAGTGCTATGAACTTTCCGAGTTTCATTGAAATCGCTCCAGCCGTTTAGATTTTATTAGGGGGGGGGGGCACACACGAATCACACACACACGCACACACACACGGACAAAAGGTGATCTCATAAGCCTATTTTTTCAAAATTGAAAATAGGCTAAAAATGGAATACGTTAATTATTATTATGCTTGCTCATAATGGATTACCATTACTAATAATAATAATAATAATTTATAAATCCTAAACAGAATAATAAATAGACCAACTTACCCACTAATAGAATTGATGGAATCAGAAGGTACCGGTATCTCGATTTTATGAAGCACTATGATAATGCAGGCATTTATTTACACGAAAGCAATAACCACTAAGCACAGCAAATCAAGTGAGACGATTGCTAAGCGATATTCATTCATTCATCCATACGTTTATTTGCAATTGGGGGTGTGTCCCCCGGTGGCAAATTAGATATACATAACAAATAAATAATTGTACATAACAATTCACTAACATTTAAACTGGAGTATTTACACAAATAGTCAGTCTTTTCTTAAACACACCTATATGTTTGGGAAAAGGATCTAAGACTGCGGCAGGTAGAGAGTTCCAATTATCAATGGCACGGTTTACGAAAGAATATTTACCATAATTTGTTCGCTGTGGTCGGCCCTTAACTTTGAAAGGATGATCGCTCCTACCCATGTAAGTAGGCTTTTCCATACGTTTGCTAAGCTCACCCCATGCTGGTTGATTTTTATACGTGTTGTACATAGCGCAGAGTCTAGATTTCATCCTCCTAGCCTCAAGTGATTCCCACCCAAGTTTCTTTAACATACGGCTCACACTGCTCCTGGGATTAAAGTCACTGAGCACAAATCTAGCGGCCTTTCATTGTACCATTTCCAACTCATTTATGAGCCCTACTTGATATGGATCCCAAACCGCCGAGGCGTATTCCACAATAGGTCTTACAAGTGACAAATATCCTAATTCTTTAGCAGAGGTACTACTTCCTTTTAATACCCTCATTACAAAGTGCAGGGATTTGTAAGCTTTAGAAACTACACATCCTATATGACTACTCCATTTCTTATCATTTCTTACGTGAACGCCCAATTATTTGCAAGAATCTTCTTCTACAAGTATTTCCGAGCCAATGTTATATTGAAAATCTTGCCTTCGCACTTTCCCTATTTTTATTAGACTACATTTTCTTGTGTTTATTTACATTTTATTTTCAATCGCCCACTTATAGACCAGGTTCAGGTCATCTTGAAGTACTGCATTGTCTTGTGAGTCATGTATCTTTCGATATATTATACAATCATCCGCAAACAATCGACAGACACTGCGAATCCCATTTGGTAAGTCATTTATAAACGCCAAAAATAACCAAGTTCCGATTACGCTGCCCTGAGGGATACCCGACGTTAAGGTAATTTCATCCGAGAATCGGCCTTCAACTTTCACTTTCTGGGAACGACCCGTCAAAAATTCTTGGATCCATAAAATTACTCTTCTATCAATCTTCGTCGAAGCTAATTTATGGAGTAGCATGTCATGCGGCACGACATCAAATGCCTTCGCAAAATCTATAACTACGGCGTCGACTGAAACTCCATCGTCTAACGATTCGCCAATATCTTGGAAAAGTGATAGCATCTGACTCTCGCATGAGTAACCTTTCCGAAATCCATGTTGCCTATCATTAAACCATGATAATGTTTCCCACTGTTCCCTCAAGTAGTCGCGAATGAGATGCGCCATCTGTTTACAAACGATAGACGTAAGACTAACCGGCCTGTAGTTGCCCAATTCAAGTCTGCTCCCTCCCTTAAATATTGGGACTACCGTAGCTCTTTTCCAGTCATCCGGGATTTGCGCATTGTTTATGGACACATTAAACATCACCTCTAAGTATCGTGCCACGGCCCTACCTCCTAGTTTAAGTACTTCACTAACATATTATCAGGACCCTTCGATATATTGTAACTTAATTTTTGTATTAGCTTTAAAATTGCTGACTGGTTTATTTGGAAAAGTGGAGCCCCTGATTCACCGTTAAGGTCCAACACACAGCTATTGGATTTATTGAACACACTACCATAAAAGACATTTAATTCATTAGCAATGGCCTGCTTCTCAGTAATTAATTTACCGTCACCGGACATTATCATCGACAAATTATTTGAATTTCCCTTTCTTCTCCTAACATAACTGTAAAATGTTTTCCACCCATCGCCTCCCGAACCAAGTAAACCTTGCATATAATTGTCATGAGCAGCCCTCTTTTATAAGACGAGCTCTCTTGATAAGGACTTAAATTTCAACATATACTTGTCACTATCATGTCTTTTATTGTATAATTTCCTAATTTTCCGTTTAAGACTCCTGATTTCCCGTGTGTAATACTCAGGATCTGGGTTTTGTTTCAGTAAATTAAATGGAACAAATTTATCAATAGCGCTATTTAAAATGTTCAAAAAGTTAATCCACAGGATATTAATGTGATTTCCTTCCGATGCCTTTCCTACAAATAGCTCATTCAAATACCCCTGAAATTTGCCCTGATCCGCCCTGTGATACTGGAATATGATCTTATTAGCTACATTAGAGTCTAATTTTGTAATGTCACCGTATCTAATATTTAATTCAACCCCAGAATGGTCACTAATTCCTGGTACTTTCAGACAGTTAATATACAGCTCTACAGGCCTTACGCGATAAACATCTAAGGTATTATTGCCTCTAGTTGGGAAGTCAACTACTTGGGAAAATCCCCCCTCCCTTAAGAATTTGTTTGCAGCGCTCTTAGCTTGACCACAGCTAATTGACTCACCAGACCAGTCTACTATATAGGGATTATTCCCACCACTAGGCTATCACAACACTATCACATCGTAAACAAAACCATACATCATTATAAACAACAACCAACGACGTCAGCCATCTTACATCTTACCCGCCGCCAGCGTCAGGTCCGGTAGTATAGAAGGTCCTGATAAATCCAGTGCCAAATCCTGACCGTAATGAATCATAATTATTGTTATTTGCCATGGCGGAAGCAATCCACTGCCTACATGATGCGAGCTGCGCTCTATTCCGGACAGTTAGTGAACCCATGCCAGCGATTTTATTGAAAATGGCCTCGTTTAGCCGATAGAGTGCACTGACAAGTATAGGCGCGATTAAAAATTAGGTGTGCGGAGAGTATATTAGGCTAAATGTGTTTCTCCCAGTGATATGTTTAGACCATCGAAGTTTCGATTATTTTTAGTAGTCGGCGTTAATATACTGAATTCCTACGTTGTTTGGAGTGTTTGTTGATGCGATATAGATTCCACATAGCCACATGGCCGACAGTACATCGAGTGCTTAAAATAAATAAGAATAGAGCAAAAGTATGAAGATTTAATAAATCGCAATCGTTTTCAGCAAATATGATTAAATGAATATTTTCACACCAAAGAACGACAACTTGAAGATGATTTATTGTGGGAATATCTTAAATGGGGTCTCCAAATCTTGAACTAAACTGAATGCGATATACATTCCCCATAGCCACACGACCTACAGTACGTCATTGTACCGATCTCCGCCACCACGCGCGCTTATTGTTTCCGTCCCATGCACTTCGGTCCCATCCATTTCCGTCCCTTTTCCAAAATCACTCCCACAAACATGTCCAGCTACCGAGTGCCACAAAAATATCCAGATACCGAGTGGAAAGATGTTCGACAACAATAATTTCTTTTTTTAGGCATATTAGTGAATTCTATATAAGCAATGAAGACAATCAATATTTCCTCAAGACACGAATAGGGGGATTCTATAGCATTAATTATTCAACATATCATAATAATTGCCCCCTAGTCCTTACAGATAACGACAGTCAAATGTCATGCTGTCATGACATCGTAATTATGTACAGTGTAACAGATAGCTTAAACCTTAGAAAGGTTGTTGGTGTATCTTTATTACTCCTTGGATGCACGGTGCACTGAACATCTGTACCTTGGTTTACACGTGTGAGAGTTCATGAATTTGATGATTGGTTGGTTCCTCAGTTTAGGGCCTGCGACAACGCGGTCATATAATCCCGTGAACTTTGGGTGTGTGTGTAGAATCTGTCTGATAACCGGTGTTAATTGTGATGGCTGTATTAGTGTGTGCTATTTTTAATTCAGGTAAGGACTAGAGAGTCCCTGGATTCGATTCCCGGCTCCGTCAGGGATTTTAGAAACTGACGCGAGGGCTGGAAGGGGTGCACTCAGCCTCGTGAGGACTATTGAGTAGCTATTTGACAGTGAGGCAGCGCCCCGATCACGAAAACCAAGATTAACGGCCGAGGGGACCCGATGCGCTGATCACGCGTCACCCCAATATATGCAGGCCAAATGGCTGAGCAGCGGTCGCTTGGTAGGCCTAGGCCCTTCATGGACTGTAGTGCTGGGGGTTATTGTTATTAAGGACTGCAGACGATCAATTTCAAGTAGTTCCTACTTTTGCTACCAAATGCTACCGTCAACGACACCTAGCCACGAAGTTGACTACTAAATGCCACCGCAACCAGCAACTTGCGGTGAATGTTGGAATTTAATGAGCGTCTATCAAATCTAACCTCAAATATTTTTGAGGCTTCGGTGGCGTAGTTGGTAGCATGCTGAGCGTCTATGCCCAAGGTCGCGGGTTCAAACCCGAAATCATCGGATTTTTAAGAGCGTTATAATCCCCCAGTATGCCTTCCTTTGAAGGGGAAGTAAAGCCGGCGGAAGGGGTCTTAGATTTATGGCATGATAAAGAACCTTCCACTAATTACACTTGTGTGAAGCTAAATTATAGGTTAGATTTGATTAACGCTCTCAAGGATCCAACGTTCGTCACCAGGAGCCGACTGCGGTGGCATCTAGTAACCATGATCAGAACGAGTTGGTCGTTGACGGTGGCGTTTGGTAGCAAAAGTAGGAACTACTTGAAAATTCAATGTCTGCAGTCCTTACTTGAATTAAAAACAGATAACACACACTAATACATCCATCACAATTAACTCCGGTTATCAGACGGATTCTAAATACACCGAAAGTACACGGGGCTACATGACCACTTTGTCGCTGCTCCTAAACTGAGGGACCAACCAACCTGAAATTTAGCTTCACACAATTGTAGTTCGTGGAAGGTTCTTTTACATGTCATAAATCTATGACATGGGCCCGCTGGCTTCACTTCCCCTCCGAAGGAAGATATACTGAGGGATATGTAACACTCTTAAAAATCCGATGAGTTCGGTCGTATTTGAACCCGCGATCTTGAGCATAGAAGCTCAGCATGCTACCGACTACGCCACCGAAGCCGCCTTCATGCATTTGAGAGGTCATGTTATTGAGATAGTCCAAACCTTCCTCCGTAAATCACAACGAGGAACAAATTCTAAACTCAAAATTTAAGTGCCAATACAGTGTTGATGTTGTTTGAGTCTTCAGTCTTTTGACTGGTTTGGTACAGCCCCCATGCCTCCCTGTCCTGAGCTAATCGTTTCATCTCTACATAGATACCACACCCTACATCCTAGGCAATCCGTTTAACATATTCTAACCTTGGTCTACCTCTACAGTTCTTGTCCTGGACCCTTCCTTCCATAACTAAGCTTGCTATTCCTGGGTGTAATAAGTGTCCTACCATCCCATATCTCTTCTCTTCATTAGCAGTCGCCACAAATATCTCTCCTCTCCCTCTCTTCTTAATACCTCTTCGTTTGTAACCCTATCTACCCATCTGTTCTTCATCATTCTCCTTTAACACCACATTTCAAACGCTTCAATTCGTCTCTTTTCTGCTGCATCAATAGTCCAAGTTTCACTTCCATAGAGTGCAACGCTCCAGAAAAAGGCATTCAAAAATGACTTCATAATACCTAAACCTATTTCGATGTCAACAGATTCCTTCTTTGCAGAAATGCTTTCCTTGCCTGAGCCAACCTACTCTTCGTCCATCACTGGTTATTTTACTTCCTAACTTACAGATGTCTCCTACTGTACTTCCTTTTGCTTTTCACCTGCCAATTTGATGTCCATAGAGGTATCTGATTTATTTCAGCTGAGTTCCAATATTTTTGTTTTACATTTACTCATTTTCATTATGAATTCTTTTCTCAAGACGGAGTCTATGCCATTCAAAAACTCATTCAAATCCTCTGGCGTGTCGGCCAAGATGACGATATCATCAGCAAATCTCACAGTTGAAATTATTTCTTCTTGAATCTTCACTCCCACTTTAAATTTTTCTCCAATACATTAATTCCTCGATTTAGCGAACTTCGATGGACTTCGAGTTTAACGGACAGAATATGAGCAACCCACGTACGCTCGCTCCCAACGGATCCGAAGTGCTTTTCTGCACGTGCGTCCCAAATTCTTCTTACCAGTGTTTAAAAAGTACAATAAATACTAATTGCATTAATCCCTCATTAATTAGAGGTCAATATAACCTTACCGCTCTTACTGAAATAGGAATAAATAAACCGCGTAGTACATTCTTGCATATTAGCGCAAAAGAAACTACGAAATAATTGTCCCAAAAATATAGCCTTATCGGCCAAAATCGTGGATTCAAGAACAATGTACAGCAATTTCTGATATAGAACACATCTATTCAATGGTTCTACAGGAAATATAATCCTTCGATAATTCACAAATATCGATTATTCCTTACTACAACGCCGAATATTTTATCACTCCCCCCCCCCCCAGGGGCTCACGACTAGTGGGACGTGGTTGGCGACCACGGGGCCCCAGCTGAGTTCGGTATTACTTCCACTTACTTGTGCCGGACTCCTCTCTGTGATATTTCCTATCGACCTCCCTTGGTCAACTCTTGTTCTTTTCCGACCCCGACGGTATTAGTGTGTCCGAGGCCTAGGGAGTCAGTCACTTTCCCTCCTTAATGGGCCCTTGTCTCATCTTTCCTGATACCCTCATTCTTCGAAGGGTCAGCCTTCCTTTTCATTTTATGATATCTCCTGCCTTCTGCTCAAGGCCCTAAAGGAGACAGGATGTATGTAGCCCCACCACTTCTAGTGCACCTTGGTTAGTGTTACATCCTCAAGGGCTCACGGCCGGTGAGTTCGGAAGTTGGCGATCCCGAGGGATTTTCGATCTGCGTCCGGATTTTTCCCCTTTTTCCGTGCCTCTGGGGCGGACGCTCTCCTCTTTCTCTTTTCTATCTGCCCTTTTATGGCTCTCCTTCCTTCCAAGTCCCTCAATCCTCATTCTTCGAGGGTTGAAGCCATTTCTTTTCCTCCTGACCTTTATTTTCCTTAATCTCCTTTTGTTTTCCATTTCTTCTATAGTATGTGTGTAGTTAGTTTTAGTTATAGCTTACATTACGATATCATCTTTCACTATCACATAAATCATCAGTAGCCGATAACCTAGATGTTCGGCCCCTAAAACTGCAATTATCATCATCATCATTTCTTATCACTCGAAAGTTGCGCAATTGAAGACGCCCATCACAAAGCGCGGGCCGAAGAATTTTTTAAGATGAATTGCACTGTTTTGAAATATTTTTTAAAAATACCTGTATTTCGAAATAAAATATCTAATTTCTAAATTGACCATTTAATGGACAAACCCCGCCCCAATTAGTCCGCTAAATTGAGGGTTGCTGTATTTTGTATTTTTGAATGTTACAGTACTAAAAACCAATCAATTTGTCTTAATCAAAAAGCATTGAACGCACATACGCAATAACGCAATGACTATGTAACTTTATCTTCTGTTTCCATATCCATAGAGCTGTTAACAACATGCCTCGAGGCAACACATCCCCTACATAGGGTACATATACTGTGTGATGCATGAGACATGGGTTCTATTGTTTTCTCTCCCATTCATGTAACGGTTCGGTAGCCTATTATTGCATTGATAGCCTTTGGCTATCGTTCTGCCGCTTGTAATGAAGTTACAACCTTTGTGAGACTGTTTCCCCTGCAGACACTCCTCCAATCCAATTCATTGACGTCGCGCCATTGTTACAGTCATCCTGACTGAAAGGAATTGCTGACCTATTGGTCACTTCTCCCCTCTTTTACCCTCGAAGCACCAATCATGTTCTCCTAAGGGCTGCTCACGGTAAATCCTCCTTTTCCGTGTTCCGCGATGAGTCGAGATAAGCCTAGCCCCAGGTAACATTTATCTATGTGTGCTATTGTTGGGGTGTTTGCGATACGGACACGATTTGTGGTCTTGGATTTAACTATCTTGACTTGGTCCTTCAAACCCAAAATAACAGAAATATTTTTACTTTATATCACTTCACCTTTTTTTTTGTTTACTTGTAATATGGCTACGTTTTGTGAGCTCTAAGGGCATGGATATCCGGTGGTCACCATGGCAACAAATGTTCGGCATCTTGGCCTATGCATTCTAGTTCAATAGAGACATCTATATGTTGCTATAAGAACAACTTACGTACTATTCTTGAAAGGTATCGGTCGTGAGACAGCACGAACTCGTATTGTTATACTGTAAGTCCCTACAGTTTGAAATGATCGTCTGTAGTCCTTACCTGAATCAGAGATAACACAGCCATCACAATTAACACCGGTTATCAGACAGATTCTACACACACCCAAATTACACGGGGCTGCATGACCGTGTTCTCGCAGGCCCTAAACTAAGGAACTAACCAACCAACAGTTGCTAAGTCATTCAAAATTTAGATGTTCGTGTTTCAGGGTCTCCAAGTGTCATCTTAAATTTAAAAATCAGTGCTACCAATATAAAATTTTAGTGCCAACAGAACATCCTTAAAGAGTTACTACAATATAAGATATTATTATTATTTTAATTCATATATTGATCTCTCACTCCTGAGGATCGTGAAATCCGAGGAAGCTATTGTTTAACTCTATCTCTAATAAGAGAATATTTGTATATACATTTGAAACTCAACATAGTGATCAGAATCTGATGATGACCACTTGAAGGTCGAAACGTGTAATCCTAAAATTGTCCCATTATAATAGTGATCACAACTAACAGATGTCATTGTTTCCAGGAGTGTTTTACTTATTAATCACCTTTTACGAGGGCTGTTTTTGAAGTAAGACACTTTTTTAAGCCCGTAGTTAGTGCACACGCCACAACAAGCGTGCGCACTACCTCCCGGCATCCTTTGCGAAAAAGCAGGCGTCAGTTGCAGCTGTGTAGCTAACCTGTACGCTGAACTGTGCATCTTTACATTGTTCAAGATTATTGATTCGCCCGCCGCGTGTGAGATACGATCTGTGATACGTTTTTTGAGTGCGAGAAACATGTCGGCTGCAGACATTCATCGTCAGCTTTGTGAGGTGTATGGTGGTAATGCAATGACGGAAGGCAAAGTGCGAAAATGGGTACGCGAGTTCAAAAGTGGCCGTGAAAATGTTCATGACGACGAACGCTCAGGTCTGTGATCACAGATGACTTGGTGACTGCAATTGACACGAAAATTCACGAGGACCGAAGATTCATGATAACCACTCTATCAATGGATTTTCCTCAAGTGTGAATTCTTGGTTGTCAGAGCAGGCGGCAAACTTTTATGCAGAGGGATTTCAGAACTTAGTTTTAAGATATGACAAGTGCCTAAATAAACAAGGCAACTATGTAGAAAAATAAAGGAAGGTATGTAAAGCCTAAAAATAAATGTTGTTTCAAAATAAATGTACGGTTAATTAAAGAAAAAAAACCGGCCCTTACTTCAGAAACAGCCCTCGTATATACATTGTACCCCGTGGGCAATCTCGTGTTGACCGACTGAAGAGTTGCAAATGACAACAGTAAGACGTTATACTATAAGTCACTGTGTTTGTAGTGATTTGTAGTTTGTTAGTAACATATTTAAGGCGAGGCGGTCTGCATCACTCTGTAGTCATGTGACATGATCACTGGTGTCTGATACGGATTGCCTGTTAGATCAAAGCACAGCTAGAGTTACTGGAAGCTGATCCTGTAATTGTGTCTGGTCTACGCCAATAGTAGTCCCAAAATAATCTGGTGCACGTATGAAACAGCTGTACCTCAAGAAGATGTCCCAGGTTACATCAACACATAATAATGATAACAATAATAATAATAATTATATGTCAAGATAATCCACATGAACCTGGCAAAGAAGCACTCCTTGAGTAATATTGCTCTTCCTTACTATCAATGTATTCCTGATGCTGTTCTTGAGAACGATTTTCTGATGTGTAACATTTTCCCGCTCGGTTGCTGGATTAATGTATTTAGCGTATGGGTTTTAGTGCCGGTAGTGGATATTTTTGAGGGAGTGATTTTGAAAAAAGTGACGGAAGTGGGATTGACGGAAAAGTGTAACAGGAAACAATAAGCGTGCACGGTGGCGGATATTGGAACCACGACGTACTATCGCATACGGTTTACTCCAATGTTTGGAGGCCCCATTACAGCTATTCATACAATAAATCATCTTCAAGTTGTCGTTCTTTGGTGTGAAATAATTCATTAAATCATATTTGCTGAAAACAATTACCGTATGCTTTATTAAGGGTCTGTTCTTGAATCTCTGGATGAAAGTGATGGGCTTCCACTCCCCGAGTAAGGTGTTTTTCAATACAAAGTTATGCGAACTCTGGTGTCAAGTGATTGAAACACAAACCACATGGTGAAAGTCTTCGTATCAGTATTTAAATGATGATATGCTTTAATATGAAACACTGTAACTAGTCGGCATTGCCGGTATTATCTTTCAGCACAATGCCTATTCAGATATTAACCCACATTGCGGTATGCAGTTATGAATCTCTTATATACTCGTATAATCCAAAATTGACTCATCACCGCAGAGCTCAAACCACTATACCTAGAAAGCTGAAATTTTGTATGGTGGTTGATCCGAGAATGTAGAGGATCACTAAGAAACGGTTTTTGAAAATTCAATTTGTAAGTGACTTTTTTCGGCCCTTTGGCATTGAGCCTCCAAAATTGACTCATCGACGCAGGGCTCAAACCACTAGACCTAGAAAGCTGAAATTTTGCATGTAGGTTGATCCGAGTATGTAGAGGCTCACTAAGAAACAGTTTTTGAACATTCAATTTGTAAGTGACTTTTTTCGGCCCTTTGGCATTGAGCCTCCAAAATTGACTCATCGACGCAGGGCTCAAACCACTAGACCTAGAAAGCTGAAATTTTGCATGTAGGTTGATCCGAGTATGTAGAGGCTCACTAAGAAACAGTTTTTAAACATTCAATTTGTAAGTGACTTTTTTCGGCCCTTTGGCACTGAGCAAGGACAGTCGGTACAAAGATCTGATTTAGCTCATTTTAAGCCACCAGACACGAGAAACAATACTCGGAGGTCCTGTAGGGACCCCGAAACACACCTTTTAAGTTCCTAAAATGAACGGTTTCGGAGTTATTCCCAAATAACTGTGTTCCCTCTGAGAAACAGATCAACGTTACTATGGCAACCGCTGAAATTTCGCAGACTGGGGATTGTTTTCTGGCAATATCTCGAAAACCGTTCGTTCTAGGGCCTTAAAACGCGGGGTTCGGTTCCCACTTCATAATCCATTTTTCTACGAGCAAATCGACTTGGAAAGTCTCATCTCTTATATATAATCCAAAATTGACTCATCACCGCAGGGCTCAAACCCCTAGACCTAGGAAGCTGAAATTTTGTATGTTGGTTGATCCGAGTATGTAGAGGTTCACTAAGAAACGGTTTTTGAAAATTCAATTTGTAAGTGACTTTTTTCGGCCCTTTGGCATTGAGCATCCAAGTTGACTCATCGACGCAGGGCTCAAACCACTAGACCTAGAAAGCTGAAATTTTGCATGTTGGTTGAGCCGAGTATGTAGAGGCTCACTAAGAAACGGTTTTTGAACATTCAATTTGTAAGTGACTTTTTTCGGCCCTTTGGCACTGAGCAAGGACAGTCGGTACAAAGATCTGATTTAGCTCATTTTAAGCCGCCAGATACGAGAAACAATACTCGAAGGTCCTGTAGGAACCCCGAAACACACTTTTTAAGTCCCTAAAATGAACTGTTGCAGAGATATTCCCAAATAACTGTGTTCTCTCTGAGAAACTGTTCAACGTTACTATGGCAACCGCTGAAATTTCGCAAACCGGGGCTAGTTTTCTGGCAATATCTCGAAAACCGTTCGTTTTAGGGCCTTAAAACGTGTGGTTCGGTTCCCACTTCTTCGAAGTGGAAAACACGAACATTGCTCCTCGCATTGATATGCACAAAAAGAGCTATATACCATATTTCTACGAGCAAATCGACTTGGAAAGTCTCATCTATTATATATAATCCAAAATTGACTCATCACAGCAGGGCTCAAACCACTAGACCTAGAAAGCTGACATTTTGCATGTTGGTTGATGCGAGTATGTAGAGGCCCACTAAGAAACGGTTTTTGAAAATCCAATTTGTAAGTGACCTTTTTCGGCCCTTTGGCACTGAGCAAGGACAGTCGGTACAAAGTTCGGATTTAGCTCATTTCAAGCCGCCAGATACGTGAAACAATACTCGGAGGTCCTGTAGAGACCCCGAAACACACCTTTTAAGTTCCTAAAATGAACGGTTTCGGAGTTATTCCCAAATAACTGTGTTCCTTCTGAGAAACAGATCAACGTTACTATGGCAACCGCTGAAATTTCGCAGACTGGGGATAGTTTTCTGGCAATATCTCGAAAACCGTTCGTTTTAGGGCCTTAAAACGCCGGGTTCGGTTCCCAGTTCATAGAAGTGGAAACCACGAACATTGCTCCTCGCTTGATACGCTCAAAATGAGCTATAATCAATATTTCTACGAGCAAATCGACATGGAAAGTCTCATCTCCTATATATAATCCAAAATTGACTCATCACCGCAGGGCTCAAACCACTAGACCTAGAAAGCTGAAATTTTGTATTTTGGTTGATCCGGGAATGTAGAGGCGCACTAAGAAACGGTTTTTGAAAATTCAATTTGTAAGTGACTTTTTTGGGCTCCTTGGCATTGAGCATCCAAAATTGACTCATCAACGCAGGGCTCGAGCCACTAGACCTAGAAAGCTGAAATTTTGCATGTTGGTTGATCCGAGTATGTAGAGGCCCACTAAGAAACGTATTTTGAACATTCAATTTGTAAGTGACTTATTTCGGCCCTTTGGCACTGAGCAAGGACAGTCGGTACAAATATCTGATTTAGCTCATTTTAAGCCGCCAGATACGAGAAACAATACTCGGAGGTCCTGTAGGGACCCCGAAACACACCTTTTAAGTTCCTAAAATGAACGGTTTCGGAGTTATTCCCAAATAGCTGTGTTCCCTCTGAGAAACAGATCAACGTTACTATGGCAACCGCTGAAATTTTGCAGACTGGGGATAGTTTTCTGGCAATATCTCGAAAACCGTTCGTTTTTGGGCCTTAAAACGCGGGGTTCGGTTCCCACTTCGTTCGCATCAGAATGAGCTATATTCCATATTTCAACGAGCAAATCGACTTGGAAAGTCTCATCTATTATATATAATCCAAAATTGACTCATCACCGCAGGGCTCTAACCACTAGACCTAGATAGCTGAAATTTTGCATGTTGGTTGATCCGAGTATGTAGAGGCTTACTAAGAAGCGGTTTTTGAAAATTCAGTTTTCAAGTGACTTTTTTCGGCCCTTTGGCATTGACCATCCAAAACTGACTCATCGACGCAGGGCTCAAACCACTAGTCCTAGAAAGCTGAAATTTTGCATGTAGGTTGATCCGAGTATGTAGAGGCCCACTTGGAAACGGTTTTTGAATATTCAATTTGTAAGCGACTTTTTTCGGCCCTTTGGCACTGAGCGAGGACCGTCGGTACAAGGTTCGGATTTAGCTCTATTTAAGCCGCCAGATTCGAGAAACAATACTAGGGGGTCCTGTAGGGACCACGAAACACACTTTTCAAGTTCCTAAAATGAACGGTTTCGAAGATATTCCCAAATAACTGTGTTTCCCTCTGAGAAACAGATCAACGTTACTATGGCAACCGCTGAAATTTTGCAGACCGGGGATAGTTTTCTGGCAATATCTCTAAAACCGTTCGTTTTAGGGCCTTAAAACGCGGGGTTCGGTTCCCAAACCACGAACATTGCTCCTCGCATTGATACGCGTATAATGAGATATATTTAATTTATAGAGGAGGCTTTTGGGGTCGGATTCGATCGTGATTTTCGTGATTTTGAGTCTAATTTTATACTCTTTGAGCTGGTTATTATAAGCCAGCTTTCAGATCTTTACTCTAATTTACAATGTTAAGATACTTTCTATTTTACACGGTATGCTCTCATTATCTTTATACATTTGTTTTTTGTTAACTGAATATTTTTGTTTGCCAATTTTGATCTGCTCTTTTTCGTTTTTTTACCATGATCAGCAACCCATATTCACAGTCGAATGTGTCGTATTCTACCGGGTGTCACTTTAATTATTATTTTTTCTTAATTACTCTTACTGAGGAATTGGGCAAACTTATTTCAATAAAGTTGGTATTTTGTATTTCACGGCCATTGAATCCCCGCACAAGGCACTGCTTAAACCTAGAAAAGTTGCTGAGTTGGACCAATGGACTAATGGTGCAGCAGAAAAGAGGAGAATTGAAGCTTTTGAAATGTGGTGATACAGGAGAATGATGATCAGATGGGTAGATAGGATACAAATGAAGAGGTATTATGACGATTGGGAGAGAAGAGTTGTTTCTGGCGACTGCTAATGAAGAGAAGAGATAGGAGGGTATGACACATATTAAGACATCCAGGAATAGCAAGCTTAGTTTTGGATGGGAGGGTCGCGGACTAGAATTGTAGGGGTAAATCAGGGTTAAACAGATTGCCTCGGATGTAGGGTGTGGTAGCTATGTAGAGATGAAACGATTAGCTCAGGAGAGGGAGTCAAGGAGGGCTGCATCAAACCAGTTAAAAAAAATTGAAGACTCAAACAACAACAATCAGGAATTTTAATTACTTAGAGAGGCATGTGAGGCAAAATGGTGTTGTAGAATTTCAATCCCTGGGATGTAACACTGGAAGGGACTGCATAATGTACATCAGCGGCCAAGGTGAGAGATATTTAACTATAGGTCTATTAACAGCGATATGTTGACGATCAAATCATCAATAAGTATGGCCAAATTACATCCAGAATTGCTTAAGTAAGAATACTTTTAATTCCCCATATTCCGATAGATTTGCCATTCCAGTGTGCAAGAGTGCAGTTCCCTCTTCAAACAATATTCGCAATTTCTTTAACAAAGGGCAATGACACACACTTAAGAGTAGCACGTGTACATTTAGACAAAACAATTTTTTCCCATGGGCAATTGTATGTGGCGTGCTCGCGTGCATCCGGACAACAACATCTTTATGTCTCAACAGAAGATGGCAAAAACAAAAACGTAATTTTAAAATGTGTTAACATAATGTAACATCGAACCCTGCATACTTTCACAACTCTATAAAATTCCCACTTTGCTGCACATATCAATATACTGTATGTATCAGAATATTCAGAATTAGAATGGACCCACCTATAGCCGCGATTGCTGTAATAGAATAGACCAATTATCAGCAATAATGCATCGTCCACATTGTCTTAATCGCGGGCGAAGCCGCGGGTACCTGCTAGTATAATATATATCGATGTGCTAATATGGGAACTGGGCTAGCCTTTCATGGTGGTACGTGAAAATAAGTAACCGTCTTGTACTCTATATATCTGTGGTTGTAAAGCTGCGAGGATAGCGTGTTGGTCTGCGATTCATGAGGTCTCAGGTTCGAACCCTGATCCCGGCAATTATTTTTGCTACCAGATTATCGATTTAAACGATATTTATCACAAAATTATGCATCATTTTAACAGAATCTACATGCAATAAATTACGATTTATCTAATTCTTATTACAATATTGTGCACCAAGCAGGAGTTGGGAAATTTGATTGTATTGAACATTATTTCTAATATCATCACGTCAGGAGATGGCAGTTCAACACGATGCGGTGGGATAAGGGGGGCCTTGCAGTACGCATGCGCGGCCCGCCTATTCCAAACCTAAATATATCGGCTGGCAGTAAGTTGCTGCTACTTCCAGCATGATAATTTCTTATCGGGCTTCACGAGGGTGTGTATTGTTACCTTCCTACTTTCGATATTCATACAAGCCTTTGAGTTTACTTTTAACAGTGTGGCAGTATCAGGTACAGTACAGGAAACAATGACCAACCTAATGTTTTTGGAATGCGCGATACGCAGTGAGCGGGAAGACAACTGTAGTTCAAACCCGACTGCCATCTCCTGGCGCGATATCAGTAGTGCCCGGCTCCGCCAGGTGGATTTATGTTTTATAGATGATAATGTATACCACTACAGAACTGGCACATTATACATAAACTAACAGAATACAACAAATGTAAAAATATAACTTTTTGTGGTGGTAGTGGGAGTGATACGTTGTACGGTATAATGGACGTAATATTCAAGTCATTTTCTCGTAATGATAATGATAATAATGACAATACATATAATTTACAAACGAATTGAAAAATATGATTAGAAAGAGGAGTATGTGACATAAAAGACACGGGCTAGGACCTATATCTCATTGGCTGTTAGAAAAGTAGTGATCAATAGTGTCGTCTGTTGTCGCATAGCGCTGTAGGAAAATAATCAGAGCACTTTGGAAAACTTTGGCTGTCCCGAGCTCCTGAGGTAACAACAGTGGAAAAGGATCGGAATAAATGAAAGTAAATTTGAAAGCACTAATGCTTATTGCAGCTGATCTACACCTCAATGTACTGCACCAACACCATCACACTTATACAGAGGCATACTAATTTCATGATGATAACTGTTTTCAGGGGCCTAAGAAATCTTTTTGTACTAATTCCTCCCCGTGATTGCAATTTATAAGCAGCGCAAGATGCAACTATTTTCGCAATTCTGCTCCAGAACACGCGTAGGGACGGCGTGATGCAGCCCGCTTTGTCAGTTACCAATAGACTTATTAAGATTTTCTCACAGTTACACTACTACGTACATGAATGGTTCTAGGGCCTTAAAACGTGTTTCTCAAGTTCCTTTGGTCTGTTATTCTATATATAGAGAATGGAGATGGTTGTCCAAAATATCAAATGGACATTGTTACCAGCAGGGTTTCGAACGGTATGTAAAATTCGTTCTAACTATGTGAAACGGTTTAGATTTTTGCCAAAAGGCTTAAATACAGGAAATAGAGTGGTCTGTCCGAAATTTCATGTAGACTGTGTTATTAGCAGGGTTCCAAAGGATAAGTATACAAATTTTGGTTCAGATCGGTGAAAGGGTGTAGATTTGAGCCAAAAGGCCTAAATGCAGGGAATGGAGTGGTCTGTCGGAAATTTCATGTGGACAGTGTTACTCGCAGGATTCCAAAGGGGAAGTATAAAAATTTAGGTTCAGATCGGTGAAACGATGTAGATTTGTGCCAAAGGGCCTAAATGCAGGAAATGGAGTGGTCTGTCCGAAATTTCATGTAGACAGTGTTACTCGTCGGGTACCAAAGGGTAAGTATACAAATTTTGGTTCAGATCGGTGAAACGGTGTAGATTTGTATAAATAACAGAGACAAACCAACATTGAGTTTTATATATATATATTTTCACATGCTAGTGCAACAATCGCAATAACGCAGGTTATCACAACAATTCTACACACACACCCATGTACACGGGGCAACATGAACACGATGTCTAAGCCCCGCAAATGAAATATTAACTGTGGATACGATAGCATAGAGAAATCTACAGTCCAATAAATCCTTGAGCAACACTGAAAAATGGCTTCAAATACCATATCCTATGTCTAATTTACATATGCTAGTGCAACAATCACAATAACGCAGGTTATTACAAACATTCTACACACACACACACCCATGTACACGGGGCAACATACCACGATGTCCAAGCCCCGCAAATGAAAACTGCAAAATGGTGATAGTAGGATGTAGGAATGTTCGCCACTATTTTTCTCTGACAGGATAGCATTACATTACATAGGTGATAGGAGAATGTAGGAATGATTGCCACTGTGATTCTCTGACAGGATAGCATTACATTACATTTTGCTGATATGCTGATATACTGTGCATACGATAGCATAGAGAATACTACAGTCCAATTAATCCTTGAGCAACAGTGAAAAATGGCTTCAAATACCATATTCTATCTCCAATTTACACATGCTAGTGCAACAATCACAGGTTATCACAAAAATTCAACAGACACACCCATGTACACGGGGAAACATTTCCACGATGTCTAAGCCCCACAAATGACCTAACTGTCTACACATGAAAACTGCAAAATGGTGATAGGAGAATGTAGGAATGATTGCCACTGTGATTCTCTGACAGGATAGCATTACATTACATTTTGCTAAAATGCTGATATACCGTGCATACGATAGCATAGAGAATACTACAGTCCAATAAATCCTTGATTGTCAATCGGTCAGTTTTCCCATGAGTCCTTTAGCAAATTTTATCGGACTATCATGATACAGAGTAAATCGTTGTTGCCTAGTGACAACCTGTCCATCAATGGTGCGGCGTTGACTATCATGATATAGTGCTGGTCGTTGTCGCCTAGCGACAATATGTCCGTCAAGTTATTAGATCGGTGAAACCGTGTAGATTTGTGCAAAATGGCCTAAATGCAGGGAATGGGGTGGTCTATCCGAAATTTAAAGTAGACAGTGTTACCCGCTGGGTTCCAAAGGGTAAGTATACAAATTTTGGTTCAGATCGGTGAAACGGTGTGGATTAGTATAAATAACAGACAAACAAACAAACCAACATTGAGTTTTATATATTTAGAAGATGGGCCTAGATAGACTAGAGACTATGGTTTCATTCCTCCTCTTCCGCAGAAGAAAACATTGGTAGGAAAGAAAGAATAGGTAGAAAATCGTGGATCACTCAGGATATACTAGAATTGATGGATGAAAGGTGGAAACACAAGAATCTAAGAGATGAAAAGGGGAAAGCAGAATACAGACGTCTGAGAAATGAGGTTAACAAGAAGTGCAAGGAAGCGAAAGAAGAATGGTTGAAAGAGAAATGTGCAGGTATAGAAAATTATCTGAAATTAGGAAAAGTAGACACAGCTTATCGAAGGATTAAGAATAATTTTGGGGAAAAGAAGACTAAGTGCTGTAATATTAAGGACACAAATGGAAAGCCTCTAACAGCTAGGGAAGAAAAGGTTGAGAGATGGAAAGCTTACATAGAGAGTTTGTATAAGGGAGAGAAGATTGAGAATCATGTAATGGAAAGGGAGGAGGAAATTGATGAGGATGCGAAAGGAGATTTAATATTGAGATCAGAATTTGATAGAGCTTTGGAAGACTTAAACAGGAACAAAGCACCAGGCATAGATGATATACCGATTGAGTTGCTACGCTGCATAGGAGATGAAGGTCTGATCAGGTTATTTCACTTGGTGTGTAGTATTTATGAGACAGGTGAGGTACCCCCTGATTTCAAGAAGAATGTAATCATCCCTATACCAAAGAAAGTGGGAGCTGACAGATGTGAAGATTACCGTACAATCAGCTTGATTACTCATGCTTCAAAGATCCTGTCTAGAATAATTTACAAGAGGATTGAAAGCCAGTTAGAAACGGAGTTGGGTGAAGACCAGTTTGGTTTCAGGAGAAATGTAGGAACAAGGGAAGCTGTACTAAGTCTTAGGCTGATTTTGGAAGGTAGAATAAGGAAAGATAAGAGAACGTTCATGGCTTTTGTAGACTTAGAAAAGGCTTTTGATAACGTAGATTGGACTATATTGTTTGACATTTTGAAATCGATTGGAATAAAGTACAGGGATAGGAGGGTGATATACAATCTGTACAGAAACCAGACAGCAGTCATTCGAGTTGAAGGACATGAGAGAGAAGCTGGTATTCAGAAAGGTGTAAGGCAAGGCTGCAACTTATCACCCATACTTTTCAATCTTTACCTTGAACAAGCAATGAAGGAAATTAGAGAAAAAATTTAAAGTGGGAGTGAAGATTCAAGGAGAAATAATTTCAACTCTGAGATTTGCTGATGACATCGTCATCTTGGCCGACAAGCCTGAGGATTTTAATGAGTTTTTGAATGGTATGGACTCCGTCTTACGGAAAGAATTCATGATGAAAATTAATAAATGTAAAACAAAAATACTGGAATGCTGCCGAAATAAATCAGAAACCTCTATGGAGATCAAATTGTCAGGTGAAAAGCTGAAGGAAGTAGGAGACTTCTGTTACTTAGGAAGCAGAATAACCAGTGATGGACGAAGCAAAGAGGATATTAAAAGTAGGTTGGCTCAGGCAAAGAAAGCATTTCTACAAAAAAGGAATCTGCTGACATCGAATATAGATTTAGGTATTAGGAAGTCATTTTTGAAAGCCTTTGTCTGGAGCGTGACGCTCTATGGAAGTGAAACTTGGACTATTGGTGCAGCAGAAAAGAGGAGAATTGAAGCATTTGAAATGTGGTGTCACAGGAGAATGATGAAGATCAGATGGGTAGATAGGGTTACAAACAAAGAGGTATTAAGACGAGTGGGAGAGGAGAGATGTTTCTGGCGACTGCTAATGAAGAGTGTACCAATTTTGCAAATCGGTACATGTTCATCTTATCTTCGAGACGCAGCTGGAGCTCCAGGTCTGGGCAGATTCTCACGAGAAAATACACCAGCCCCCTTCTGAGAATTCCATTCACCAAATTGGCACCTGGGTACTGCTGAAATGAGATCGCCTAGCCCCTTCCGACATGATTTGTGCCCTTGTGTGTGCTGTCACCTCAAGGTTTATAATAAATGGAAAAGAGGGATAAGTCAAGCTTTGATCCGTGAACTTTTGAAAGGTGAACAATTCCTGTCAGTCTCATTCGCTAAGCTTTCTGCCAGGATTTCTGCCCTTCGTGCGAACTGTCACTTAAAGTATTATCCGTGATAGACACTCGTCAAGAGAGAGAATCGAGCCTTGTGCCTGCAAACTTTGGAAAAGCGAACATTACTGTCAGCTGCATTCGCCAAGTTTTATTCTGAGAAAGATCTTACAAAGAACATTGTGTAACACCTCGACTCCTAGAAGGTTTCTACGCAGTAACCTGCATGAGCTGATATTCCGTAGTACCCACTCAAGACCTTGAACCCTGGCTTTTCTTTTGGCCGGTTGTGCAACTAGTCGCAGTTGGTACTACTGGAGGGATGTGGTGGGGATACGCTGATATACAAGGGTGGAATCGGTGACTCAAGGGGACAGTACGAGACGAAGGTTGGTGACGGAAGGACTTAAAAGCGATCGCCTCCGGGGGAACTAGATCCAGTTCCTCCGGAGGGCTGAAATAAAGCAGGTGGTATGAATTTTGTTTAGAAGGGGCAACCTTTCGGTGGAACACTAAACTGTGTCATTTTGCTATGTCGTTAAGGCCATGTGGCGATGGACCGTATTTTCGGGCGGACTGACATTATTATTTTTAGTATGTAATATTTTGGAAGGGTTGGTACGATTTGTGTGGTACCTTTATATGTAATTACCGCGGAGTGGATTATTATTATCCTATTTCCGGTTAGCTGGATGGGACCCTCGTGGTTTTAACTTTGGTCAGAAAGACTGCTGAAGACGTTAAATCAGAAGCAGGCTTTCGGACCGCCTTAGTCGTATTAAACGGCTCTTAAATTACTTATGTAACCTTGTTTTGGAAGTGGCACAGAGTCTAACTTCATGTTATTATTCCATTAGTTTTGACGTCAGGGGAATCATTCCTGATAAATTCGTTTCTATCACAAATGTAGATGTGTCAAACCTTGCCAAATGGGCAAGTGTCTGGTTTGTTTAAATTAAGTCATTCATTTGTGTTTAATTAGATCATATTTGTCAGTTCGTTAATTAAGTGGCGGAACCCCGTCTCTTGTAATTGTTTTATTTTACTGCTCAATACATGTTAGCTTATTTCGATTTGTCATATTATTTATTGCATGAAGTCACTAGGAAGATTATTCCCCTTTTCATTCTTCATCTTTGGCAGGGTCAATTTAATACGGCCTGCTGAGGTACGCATTCAGCGTTCCACCCTACAAGCTGGTCTTGACATTGGTTTCGTCCCGCCTGTTCTCTCTTTGTAAATCAAATCGGGGATGTTCTTGAATACCAAGCAAATCGGAACATTCACTCCTAGGTTTTTTTGCTGTGAACTCAGCTGGCCTAGCGAGTAATTAAATTAGGCCTTTCATGTGTTTTTTATTATTAATTCTGGGTGTGGTAATGTCATGTGATCATTTATTTTGATATGCTAATATTATTATTATTATTATCATTTTGGCCTATAAACAGGGTAAGGGGGGATGAGGCTAACTGTTACAATGGTAGCAGAGCGTGGTTTTGCTCTGTGATCTTGCCATTAGCATATAATCCTTCCTGCTGACTGATTGCAGTAATTAATTAAAAAATTAAATTCAGTAACTTAATTATTAAAATTAAATTAAGTAACTTAATTAATGTAGATTGGGCCCTCCTTATTAATCTTCTCTCCACATAGGTAGGATTGATTTAAACTCTGTGTAATGATTAATTTGTGTTCTGTTACATGAAATTTATGTACGATGGCTTCCCGCAAAATCATCGTGAAATACTTATCGGATGAAGAGGTAACCTACGAATTGCTGTTACGTAACCTTGAAGTGCCCAGGGACGCAGAACAAGCGCGCCAGAGTCTAGAGTATGGCGTCAATTTTGCAGCAACCCTTCCAAAGCTGTCAACTGCTGAATTCAAACTAGGTGAGTCAAGGTTATGTGATGCAATTAGGGAAATTTGTAATGTAATTAAGTATTGTTTCAGTGAGGTAGAATGTAGCCCTGTTGATCTCACCAAGTTGAAAGCTAGAATTGATTACCTATATCTCCGATGTGGGGATTTGTTACAATCTGATGAAGAACGTCCCATCGCCGATTTGAAAGGTCTATTAGAGGCCGAAGTTAATTTAGTAGAATGTGCTCAGACTTTGGACACTGTTAATCGTGTTAGTGGGGGTGGGGATTTATTGAATTCGACTCCTGCATGTAGCCGTAATGTCTCGACAAATCTAGGCGCCAGTCTGGCTGAAAATGCCACTGGCCAAGTTGGTAATCCTGTCACTGAACCTGCCGCGCCCCGTGGCAATGGAATAGCTCGCCTGCCCGACAGCTGTGAGAGTCGAGAGATTTTTCCTATTGTGGGTAACCGTATTTCTAATCATGAAACTGTGACAACTAATTCTGGGTTCGGCCAGGCACCGTTAGGTCCTGATACTGTGATACCAGTTTCGAATACCATTAACACTAATGCTGTGATGAGTTCTGTGCCAAATAATACCAGCAACGTAACCTTCAGCCTCCCCGGACGCGAAAATTGTACTTGTAGTTGTAACTGTATAACTTGTAACTCCTTCTCTGCTGTTGTCGGCTCGCCTCGTGTAAGGAGGTCGGTAATCGAACCCCAGTCTGTCTTAAATATCCCCTCATCTAGTTGTAATCCTGTTAGTGTCGGTGGTCGAGAAATAAATTCTAGGGATAATTCCGGGTCTGTTTCATCATTTAAAGTGCCGGGTAACTCAGGTCATCAGGGGCCTACAGTGACACAAAATTCTCCTTCCGAACCGGTAAGGGATTTAAATTCTGTTTGTCGAGACTCTCAGGGGAGTGTTTCAAATTCAGGGCGTAACCTCGTTTCTTTATCTTGTTCCGGAAACCAAAATTATGTGCAAGGAAATCCCTGTGCCGAAATGCCGGGGCGTGACGTGTCCAATGTCGAGCATTCTAATTATTCTGTTTTTTCTAAGGCTAGCTTTGGTTCTGTCAGTCACCCCATTTTGGGTTTTGTTTCAAAGTTATCGGGTAAAAGTATGGACACGGTTGAAGGCGTTGTTGATTTTTTGAGAATATTGGTCGATATTCATGAGTGTGCTATCCAATTCGGTGTCAGCGACCAAGTGGTATTTCAATTAATATCCTCCCATGTGTCCGATACATTGGGGGCCTATGTGACTAGTGCCATGTGTGAAGGTTGGAGTGTGGAGAATTTTATGTCCGAGGTGTTGCGAGTATTTGTGCCCATCAGGTCGCTCGATACTGTGAAGGGACGTTACCTGTACCGAGCACAGGGTATTAACGAGCCGTTAAATTCGTACATTGTGGACATATCCAGGTTCGTGAAAGTCTTTAGAGTAGATATGCCAGAGGCAGAAGTGGTAAGGCTTATTTTGGCCGGTGCTACGCCGGAATTTCGGAATTGCCTGTGTGTTGGGACTAATCCAAGTACGATTAAGGAACTACGTGAAGCCGCTATTCAGGCCGAATCCGTGCGTTCGGTTGATATCATAAGGTATGCAAGTAGCATGCCCCCTCCTTTCATTAACCCTGTTCCGTTGGTTCGACCTCCCTCGGTTCGACCACCACCTGGGGCCGGTCGTCCTTCCCATAATTCGCCTAGGGGTAATAGTAATCGTCCTGTGACGTGCTTCAACTGTGGGCAGCAGGGCCACATAGCGTGGAACTGTCCGGTAAAAAGAAATTGACTATTCCGAGAAAAGCATCCTGAAATCCTCCTTGCCAAGGATCAGCGATGTGCATTGGGAAATAAGGTGACGAGGGATGATGCCAAAGTTATCGGAGCAAATGGTGTCTGTTCTAAAGTTTCTGATCTAGTTCTACCCTCTCCTATGGTTGAAATTGCAATTAATGACGCTTGTGTAATAGCTTTGTTAGACTCGGGAAGCGCTGCTTCATTGGTTAGCGAAAATTGGTATTTGTCTATGAAACTCATTTGTAAATTCAGTAACCTGTCGAATGTAGATGTTAAGTTGGTTTCTGCCAACGGTGCTCAATTGAACGTTCTTGGTTCTGTGAAATTTAAGGTTCGGATTCATAAATTTTGTTGGAAATTTTCCTTTTGGGTCATTAAGAATTTGTCATGTCCTATTATTCTGGGCGCTAATTTTTTTGCTCATACTGGCTTACTGCTAGATATGCAACACGAATCATTCTGGTTCAGGTTTTGTTCAGAGGTAAAATTTAAATTCTTTCCTACTGCTGTCCCTAGCGCGAGTGCTCATGTTGCCAACCGTGATGCTGAACCCGTCTTGTCCACCGGGGTTGAATCCTTGGATTTAAGTAATTTATCTGACGCTCAAGCTAAAGAGATTCGAGATTTGTGTGGGTATTTTCCCGAGGTGTTCACTGACGAATTAGGAATGACTAAGGTCCTGGAGTATAAAATTGAAGTAACGGATACTATACCGGTCAGGCATCCTCCCTACCGTTTGAGTCCACCCAAAATGTTGGAATTAAAGAAATTAATCGATCAGATGTTACTAGATGGAGTGATTCGACCCTCCACATCAGCATATTCCTCACCTGTGTTCTTAGTACCTAAGCCAAATGGTGGTTTTCGGCCAGTCGTAGATTATCGTAGGTTAAACAAAAAGATTGTTTTAGAATCCATCCCTCTTCCTGATTTACATAGCTGTTTTTCCTGGTTCAAAAACGCCTCTTATTATAGCCTCATTGACCTGACGCAGGCATATTTCCAAATTCCGTTAGCTGAAGAATCTAAGCATCTGACTGCATTCGCCACCGATTGGAATCTCTATGAGTATTGCAGATTGCCTTTTGGTATCTCTACAGGGGGCGCTGTGCTTAGTAGGCTTCTTGATCACGTGTTTTCTGGCATCAAATTTGATTATTTGTATCACTACCTGGACGATGTTGTTGTTTATAGCGAGACGTTCGAAGACCACGTGCGCCATCTTCGTGAAGTATTTGAGAGGTTAAAATCTGCTGGTCTGACCGTAAAGTTGTCTAAGGTGTCCCTTGCTAAACCTAAAATTGCCTTTCTTGGACATGTTGTTTCTGCTGAAGGTGTTTCGGTCGATGACTCCCGAACCCAAGGAATTAGAGATTTTGCGCCCCCTAAAAATGTGAAAGGAGTAGCCCGATTCGTGGGAATGGTTGGCTTTCTGCGGAAATTTATACCCAATTTTGCACAGCGGGCGTTGCCACTTAATCATCTGCGAAGGTCTGACGTGAAATTTGAGTGGGGTCCGTCGCAGCAAGCAGCTTTTGACGATTTGAAGGAGGCGCTGTGTAGCGCTCCTGTCCTCGCTGTCCCTGATTTCAGTAAGAAGTTTATAATCCAGACTGATGCGTCGCTCGGTGCTGTAGCTGCTGTGTTGTTACAAGAAAGTGAGTTAGGTAGACGACCTATTGGTTTTGCTTCTCGAACTCTGTCCCCTGCTGAAGTAAATTATTCCGTGTATGAGCTTGAGGGGCTCGCAGTGATGTTTGGACTGGAGAAATTCCGAATGTATGTCGAACATGTTCCTTTCGAACTTGAAACCGATAACCAGGCCCTGAGCTGGGTCCTGGCTAGACCTCGAACCACTGGGCGAATCGCCAGGTGGGCAACCCGTATTTCATCATTTCAGTTCACCGTTCGTCATATAAAGGGTTGTGAAAATGTCATAGCCGACTCCCTTAGCCGCATGTATGAAGAAGTTCCTAATAAATGTAAGAATCTCGTTCCCGAGGAAAATCATGAAAATATTTGTGCTGTGTCACTTAAGCGTCTCTATGGAGAAATTCCTGACAGGTGTGAAACTCCCTCTTTAGAGGAACCTGTTGTGGTTGGGGCTAATTCAGCTCAGCACATGTTAGTAAATTCACCGTTATTGTTTGGAGACATTGCTAACCATCAGAAGGAAGATCCCGTCTTGTGTGATTTAATTGCTCGATTAGATTCTGGAGAAGAGATAAAGCCTTATATTTTAAAGTCTGGTGTATTATGTTGTGTAACTAGGCGTGATAGAAAGCCTAAGGTTGTTTTGCCTACTCAGCTGATAAATGGCATGCTAATGTATTTTCACGAGTCACCCGCAGGAGGGCACCTAGGAATTTTCAAAACTCGACAGAAAATAAGGCAGTCTTTTGTTTGGAAGGGTCTCGATAAGGATGTGAGAAAGTTCGTGCTGGGGTGTCATGATTGTAAAGTAAGTAAGCCCACAGTCAGTGGTAAGGTTGGTAAGTTAGCTTCTGAATCTGCGTCTAGGCCCATGGAACGCTTGTATGTGGATTTTGTTGGACCCCTGCCGAGGTCTAAACTGGGTAACCGTTTTGCTTTTGTTTGTGTCGATGGTTTCTCTCGCTTTTCATGGATTTTTCCCACTAGAAATTGTGACTCTGCTACTGTCATAAGATGTTTAAAGTCTGTTTTCTCTTCCTTTGGTCCTAGTCAATACTTGGTGTCAGATAATGCCAAGGCCTTTGTTTCTCATCAGTTTAGAAAATTTTGTTTTGATTATGCTATTTCTCATGTCACCACGACACCCTATTACCCCAACCCTAGTTTGGCAGAGAGAGTTAACCGAAATTTGAGAGCTGCACTTATCGCATATCATCGAGACAATCATGCCAAGTGGGATTCGTCATTACATTGGTTACCCTACGCTTTTAATACTGCTGAGCATGAATCCCATGGGAAAACGCCGTTCTCACTTATGTATGCGTTCGTCCCAAATTCCCCTCTAACGAATCTGTGGTCACTTCATGATCTGCTTCCTGACCAACCCTCTCCTGATCGTGTCAGAGAAATCTGGAAGGAGGCCAAAGCTGCTATAAAGATCTCGCATGATAAGCTGGCTGAGAGATATAATTTGGGCCGAAAACAGGGTGGATATTCTGTCGGAGATTTTGTCTATGCAAAAAACTTCTGGGCTAAGGCCCCAGGTCGTCAGGTATCAGGTAAGCTGCAGCCAAAATATGAGGGCCCCTATGAGATTCTGTCCTTTCCTTCTGAAGTAACAGTGTTATTAGAGGATCTGTCTAGGAAACGTGTTTTTAGGACTCATATATCGAATTGTAAACCTGCTAGTGAACGAGAAACTCGAGATGTGTAAAGGGTGAAATTATGATGTTCTATTTCCTGTGAATGCGATGATGTGAAGTTCAGAGCGATGGGAGATGGTCTAGTTGTTCCGCTGAAGTCAAATCTCTAATGTCATTTTTAGTAATCCTCAAGAAAGGCTATGATCTGCTTGTGTTAGCTGAGTTTTGTTCATCGTATTCGTGGTTGATATTTTGGGGTAAATTTTTTGGATAATTTAGTGATAATTTTGTTAGGTTGGTAGTGAAATTTCGATTTTATGTGGAAATAAGGTGTAATGCTTCAGAGTGATGCTCATTTCGCTGTGTTGTTCAGCTGCTGACGTGAGGGCTTTAGAAATTGTATCAGTGATCTGGAAAATCTTCGAATTGCAATCTCTTGTCGGTTGAAAATGTATCTGGTTAGGTTAGTCAGTAGGTTACTTGTAATCTGCGGTATATACTGTTAGACTGCTGACTTGCTGGTATTGTCACAACGTTCATGTGATTGTAGTTGGAATCATAGTTCATGTATCCCCGTATACTTGGGTGTAAAAAAAAAAAAATTAAGTTCGATTAGCATCAGTTTCGAGCTGGTAGCCAGGCTATAGCGTTAGTCAGTTGTTCTATGCATCGAGATAGTGTTGCACTGGAGATGTCGTACCTGTTCTGGAGAAATTTGAGGTATCTATTAGTTGGTGAGCTAACTCTCGTTCTGTGTAAGGTGCATTTTCTTTGGGGACTATTAACCACCCCGTGCATTTTGAAAATTTATCATTTTTGTCACCTCAGTGACATTGTAATTCTGTGTGTGGAACATGATGCAGTGTGTGCGAGATGTTAAAGGTGGAGAACATGTGAATTTGGTGGGGACAGTAACCGCCCCGTGCAAAAAAAAAAAAAAAAACAAAAAAAAAAATTATCATGCCATCACATCTGTGATCCTGTAATTCTGTATTTTGAGCATGCTGTGGCATGTCGAGGACCGCTAGGTTAGAGAATCTGAAGTTTTGAGGATATTAATCACCTTGTGCTTGTAGAAATGTGTCACATGACACCTGTGGGTGTTCGTTGTAGTGAGGTAGATCTGTGTATGGGACCATGGAAGTGGGTTGTTGCCTGTGTGGGAGTAAACGTTATAAGTAATTTGTGTGTTTTTTTTAAATGGTGGAGCCACGTTCGTTTAGGTATGTCTTGAAAATTGGTTGGTACCAACTTGAATTTGTGTCTAATTCTGCTGAGCTATGTGCTTTGGGTGTAGAATTAGTGTAGCCTCTGCACCGGGCTCGTAGTTGTTGTTGGTTTGATATTGGTTGGGTTCCGTGCCTAGAAGATGGCATCTTGATTTTGAGAAGATGTTTTAATTTTGAACACTTGGTGTAACTGTGGTAAGTGGGTTCTCAGGATAGGTGTGATCACCTTGGTGTCCTGAGTTCGGTTGGTCATCCTACAGGAACTCTTGGGAGTTTGTAGACTGTTAGGATGCGTTGGCGAGTAGCGATGAAGTTATTTGGTGAAATTTGGTTAGGTGCTTGTATATGAATTGGTTGGATCGTGATGTCTATTGTTTAGCGTGGTCTCCCCATTTGGTTATTGTTCTCGTGGAAGGTAGTTGCTGTTTTCTGTCGTTCGTCGGATGGCCACCGTGGACGGTTAGGGGCAGCGACTGGTGAAATGAGACAGTGGCTTTTGGTATTCATTATGTTTTTATATGTGTCACATACCTGAGACGATCCATATGGTTTGATTATGGTATGTTGTGTTTGTTTCAAAATGTTTTGGTGTTTCCTAAATGTGTTCTGTTTTCCTACGGTACTGCGTGAGGCCATCAAAGTAAATGTAAATTCATTTTTGAGTATGTTTAACTGTTTTGGAAGGGTACCAGTGAGTTCCCCCTTGCATTGTTTCTATTTTTATGGTGTTGCCCATAAAATTTCAGGGAATTTCGGTGGGAAAATATCTGAAATTTTGTAAATATTATGGTTTCTGGATGCTTTAGTCAAAAATTGATTGATGTAAGTTGATTTAGTTATTCTTGCTAAGTATTGTAGTGAACTTTCAATTAAGCTTGTTAACGTCAGTCATATCGAATGGTTGGTTGCCCCTTTCGTGTGATTTTAATACTTCAGTGGACCTTTAATTATGCCCTGAACACTATCTCCTTGCGTAGAACCTTGTTTGAAGCCTCAAGTATCCCTTGTGACAAGAAGGACTCTTAAGTGAACTTCGATGGGACACTAATGCTACGTGTAATGTTTTCTTTTATCCTTCCTGGGATAACTTCGGCTGTTTGGGCTGGTTGAGTGGCCTGGAACGATTGTTCCCTCTAAGGGAACTGTATTTGGACCATACGCTGCTGTTCTGATGTGTGTTTCAGTGGTCACTATGTGGGACGTGTACTACCAATCTGGGCCCAGTTTGGAGGTACCATCTAGGTCCCATGGCATCATTCTACCCGAGGAGATCTACTTCAAGGTCCGCTGGCGGAGATTGGAGTAGCCTCTTCAGCTGCCAAGAGACCAGCTGGACACCATCACCCTGTTCATCATCTCCCCATCGTTTTCCTTTGGAGGAGGAGGATGTACCAATTTTGCAAATCGGTACATGTTCATCTTATCTTCGAGACGCAGCTGGAGCTCCAGGTCTGGGCAGATTCTCACGAGAAAATACACCAGCCCCCTTCTGAGAATTCCATTCACCAAATTGGCACCTGGGTACTGCTGAAATGAGATCGCCTAGCCCCTTCCGACATGATTTGTGCCCTTGTGTGTGCTGTCACCTCAAGGTTTATAATAAATGGAAAAGAGGGATAAGTCAAGCTTTGATCCGTGAACTTTTGAAAGGTGAACAATTCCTGTCAGTCTCATTCGCTAAGCTTTCTGCCAGGATTTCTGCCCTTCGTGCGAACTGTCACTTAAAGTATTATCCGTGATAGACACTCGTCAAGAGAGAGAATCGAGCCTTGTGCCTGCAAACTTTGGAAAAGCGAACATTACTGTCAGCTGCATTCGCCAAGTTTTATTCTGAGAAAGATCTTACAAAGAACATTGTGTAACACCTCGACTCCTAGAAGGTTTCTACGCAGTAACCTGCATGAGCTGATATTCCGTAGTACCCACTCAAGACCTTGAACCCTGGCTTTTCTTTTGGCCGGTTGTGCAACTAGTCGCAGTTGGTACTACTGGAGGGATGTGGTGGGGATACGCTGATATACAAGGGTGGAATCGGTGACTCAAGGGGACAGTACGAGACGAAGGTTGGTGACGGAAGGACTTAAAAGCGATCGCCTCCGGGGGAACTAGAGCCAGTTCCTCCGGAGGGCTGAAATAAAGCAGGTGGTATGAATTTTGTTTAGAAGGGGCAACCTTTCGGTGGAACACTAAACTGTGTCATTTTGCTATGTCGTTAAGGCCATGTGGCGATGGACCGTATTTTCGGGCGGACTGACATTATTATTTTTAGTATGTAATATTTTGGAAGGGTTGGTACGATTTGTGTGGTACCTTTATATGTAATTACCGCGGAGTGGATTATTATTATCCTATTTCCGGTTAGCTGGATGGGACCCTCGTGGTTTTAACTTTGGTCAGAAAGACTGCTGAAGACGTTAAATCAGAAGCAGGCTTTCGGACCGCCTTAGTCGTATTAAACGGCTCTTAAATTACTTATGTAACCTTGTTTTGGAAGTGGCACAGAGTCTAACTTCATGTTATTATTCCATTAGTTTTGACGTCAGGGGAATCATTCCTGATAAATTCGTTTCTATCACAAATGTAGATGTGTCAAACCTTGCCAAATGGGCAAGTGTCTGGTTTGTTTAAATTAAGTCATTCATTTGTGTTTAATTAGATCATATTTGTCAGTTCGTTAATTAAGTGGCGGAACCCCGTCTCTTGTAATTGTTTTATTTTACTGCTCAATACATGTTAGCTTATTTCGATTTGTCATATTATTTATTGCATGAAGTCACTAGGAAGATTATTCCCCTTTTCATTCTTCATCTTTGGCAGGGTCAATTTAATACGGCCTGCTGAGGTACGCATTCAGCGTTCCACCCTACAAGCTGGTCTTGACATTGGTTTCGTCCCGCCTGTTCTCTCTTTGTAAATCAAATCGGGGATGTTCTTGAATACCAAGCAAATCGGAACATTCACTCCTAGGTTTTTTTGCTGTGAACTCAGCTGGCCTAGCGAGTAATTAAATTAGGCCTTTCATGTGTTTTTTATTATTAATTCTGGGTGTGGTAATGTCATGTGATCATTTATTTTGATATGCTAATATTATTATTATTATTATCATTTTGGCCTATAAACAGGGTAAGGGGGGATGAGGCTAACTGTTACAAAGAGAAGAGATAGGTTGGTAGGATACATACTAAGACACCCAGGAATAGCAAGCTTAGTTATGGAAGGAAGGGTCGAGGACAAAAACTGTAGGGGTAGACCAAGGTTAGAATATGTTAAACAGATTGCCTCGGATGTAGGGTGTCGGAGCTATGTAGAGATGAAACGAATAGCTCAGGACAGGGAGGCATGGAGAGCTGCATCAAACCAGTCAAAAGACTGAAGACTCAAACAACAAACAATTTACAGTATAATATGTGATGTTTGTTGAAACAAGTGTGACAGTAGCATATCTCCAATTCAATCTATACATTCATCATAGTACCAGTATGAAATTGGAGCGTAAATTAACATTATGTCCAAGCTGTTTAGTATACGAGTAGGATAACATGGCAGATGACTTCACATACATTTCATCTCAATTTCATAGTAGGATAACATGTCGGATGTTACACATCATATGCGACTACTGTATTTTTTTCTTTTTTTCTTTTGGCGTATGCCTTTTTTATTAGTACTGGGAGTGTCCGAGAACATGTTCGGCTCTCCAGAATTTGTAGCTGCTTCTACGTGGATAACCATGGGGTGAGCTACAAGTACCGTCGTGTGTGGAGAGTTGTCTGGGGAGAAAATTATGAATGTAAGGACGAGGAATTGGAAGGTTGTGGCTGTGGCCTATCGTTAGGGACCAACCTCCGCATTTACTTGGAAGGAAGATGGGAAACAACAGAAGACCATCTTCAAGGTTGCCGGTGGGGGGATTCGAATCTCCTCGCTTTCTGGATGTGAGCGACTACCTGCAGACACGCCGTATCAACCACGGCTAACTCACCCGGCTTGAGAACGATAAATATAAGCTATTCTGAGACATGTCAGTGATTACAAATCGACCTACATCAGCAAACAGTCCAGATATTATAATTATTATTATTTAGTAAATTTTACTCTTCAGGTTAGTGGTCCCACAAGGACTCACCACTACCGCCTTTCCAGGCAGTATCCTAGAGCTGGGAACACTTGGTCGAATTGGATACAACTGGGGAGGTGTGATCAGCACTTCGCCCAGTCGGCCTCACCTGCAACGCGAATAGGGGCCTCATGAGGGATGGGAAGGGAAGGGAAGATTGGGATGGATAGGCAAGGAAGAGGGAAGGAGGCGGCCGTGGCCTTACAGTAGGTACCATCCCGAAGACGAAGGCAAACCACGGAAAACCACTTCGAGAATGGCTAAGGTGGGAATCGAACCCCGTCTACTCATTTGGACCACCCAAGGCTGAGTAGACCCCGTTCCAGTCCTCATACCACTTTTCAAATTTCATGGCAGAGCTGAAATCGAACCCAGGACCTCCAGGGCGTCAGCTAACCATGCTGATCGCTACGCTACGGAGGCGACGTATTATAATTATTATTATAATAAATAAAATAAAGAAGAGAACCCTTCTAATCGTCATCGCAATCTGTAACTCATATAATATCCAATAAATTTACACTAAGGAAGTGATCAAATACAAGGGGGCGTGGTGGATCAGCGGTCTAGCTGTATGCCTCTCACCAAGGCGGTCCGGGTTCGATTCCCGGTCTATGCATGTGCGATTTTCGAAGTAAAATGCCATGTCCTGTGGTTCGGATTCCACGTAAAAAGGAGGTGCCGTGGCTCATAATCATAAGATTCACGGTCACGTAAAACTACAATCTTCCTTCCTTCCTTGATCAAATACATCCCGTGGCTTATGATCTCGAGATTAATGGTCACGTAAAACTACAATCATCCTTTCCTTCCTTTTGATCAAATACATGCCCCTGGTTGAAGAGAAGGGACAAATGTGGCGACAGAAAATTGTTACTTTATAACTCAACACAGTCTCTTCCACTGGGATCATACCGAAGACACTGAGGGCCAACCTCGATAAACTGGGGCCCCTCCATATTCAGCACAGCAGTTTGCAGAAAGCAATCATTTTTGACACCTGCTCCATAGTTCGTTCGTTGCTCCACCTGCCAACATATAAAACTCCACTCCCTCTTGCAGCAATTGCCAATGTAATGGTAAATTGTACTAAATAACATGGTGAGCATTATAATAATAAGGAAGCAATGACACATGGCACAAGTCAGGTCAGTTCTTATTATCATCTCCAGCACTGGCGTGATTCCCAACAACTTAAAGGAATCGCTCACGGAGTTGAAATTTAACTCAGGCCTTTTCAAACTGATGCAGAAAATAGTCATACTTTCTACGCGTCGCGTAGTAAGGCTGTTCTTGGGCAATCAGGCATGAAGGAGTGAGGGAAAAGTATGAAGCTGAATACAGTCACCGATAATTTGCTCCTTATGATATATACAGTATCTGGGATAGTAAATGATTTCTTTCCAGCAAATATGCTGAGAATGTGTAAGCGCATGCGCAAAATAAATAATAATAATAGTAATAACAATAATAATGTATTAATGATAACATGAGGGTTGATGGGCAGACGATTGAGATCCAACGAAGACTTATACAGTAAGATAAAATCATTAACATCATGAAAAAGATAGTATATTGGCTTCTACGGCCAGTTAATTAAAACTCAGCAATTTTTCTAGGTTTATGCCGTGTCTTGTGTGGGGAGTCACCTAGGAACACCAAGCTGGCTCATCAGCGGTGTCTTCCTGTCCCTGCCCGGACCCCCACAACAGTAGCGATCTGCGCCCTACCTCCCATTTGATGTGTAACATCTTTCCGCTCGGTTGCTGGATAGTTTTGTGGGAGTGATTTTGAAAATTGGGGACGGAAGTGAATCGGGCGGAAGTGGATCGAACGGAAGTGGATCAGACGGAAGTGAAGACGCACTGCCAGAAAAATGGGACGGAAGTGAATCGGGCGGAAGTGGATCGAACGGAAGTGGATCGGACGGAAGTGAAGACGCACTGCCAGCTGGATGTACAATTGAAAATGTGTGTATTGGAAACAAGGCAGTGTGTGCTCTGTAGCGCGAGAATGTTATGGCAATACAGTAGGCGGTGCATTTAGCAGGCACTGGTTTGACGAGCACAGTGGCAAATGTTTCACCGACTTTCATTTGTCATTGAGCAGTTTATGAAGCTTCACCTTCAAGGTTGAATATCACATGGGGTAGGACAAAGACGACAAATGACATTTAAGTAAGCGGCATTATTGTCAAGCTGCGGGTGAGTAGTCAAATATTAAATGCATAACAGAACGTTGTTATATGAGTAGAATAAAAGCTGTATTTTCATCATATGTGAGACTAGGTCATTTCATGATTGTAGGAAGCCATGTTTTGATTGTTTACGACGAAATGTATGAGAGCCTTGAGAATAATGAATGCTATAGTTACTGAGGAATGTGCTCACAGTATTTGAGAGTACTGTCGTCTTTGTGTGTCACTTTGTTATTATGAATTATTAATGTAAAAGGAAGGAAGGAAGCTTGTAGTTTTGCGTGTCCGTTAATATCACGATCACGATCCACGGTACCTCCCTTTTACGTGGAATGCGAAGCACAGGCCATGGCACTTCAATAAGAAAATCTCACATGTATTGACCGGGAATCAAACCCGGTCTACCTTGGTGAGAGACTAACAGCTTGACCGCTGCGCCACAAATGTGACAATAGCATATCTCCAATTCAATCTATACATTCATCATAGTACCAGTATGAAAATGGAGTGTAAATTAACATTTTAAGAATGTCCAAGCTGTGTAATATACGAGTAGGATAACATGTCAGATGTTACACATCATATGCGACTACTGTAAGGCTCGTATCTTTTTTATGAAGCGCGCACCTGCTCTGTGGTCGAACGAAGAATCGTTGTGATGTCTTGGCTTGTGGTCTTGGCTGATGTCCCAACAGCACAACGGGGAAGTTGGGCACGCATGCGCAAAATGTAGAGTTCATGTTTGCTGGCAATAAACGTAGAAATTCACGCTGAGCTGCGATCGACACAGCCAGTGCCAGACGATGAGTGGAGCGCACGAACACTGTAGATACTAGTGATGGTCGAAGAAAAGATGATATTAAAAGTAGGTTGGCTCAGGCAAGGAAAGCATTTCTACAAAAAAGGAATCTGTTGACATCGAATATAGATTTAGGTATTAGGAAGTCATTTTTGAAAGCCTTTGTCTGGAGCGTGGCACTCTATGGATGCGAAACGTGGACTATTAGTTAGTTATTGCTGTTTTAAGGGGCGGAACTATGAGGTCATTGGCCCATAAACTTGGACTCTTGGTGCAGCAGAAAAGAGGAAAATTGAAGCGTTTGAAATGTGGTGTTACAGGAGAATGATAAAGATCAGATGGGTAGATAGGGTCACAAACGAAGAGGTATTAAGACGAGTGGGAGAGGAGGCATGTTTCTGGCGACTGCTAATGAAGAGAAGAGATAGGTTGGTAGGACACATACAAAGACACTCAGGAATAGCAAGCTTAGTTTCAGAAGGAAGGGCGAAGGACAAGAACTGTAGGGGTAGACCAAGGTTCGAATATGTTAAACAGATTGACTCGAATGTAGGATGTGGTAGCTATGTAGAGGTGAAACGTTTAGCTCAGGACAGGGAGGCATGGAGAGCAGCAACAAATCAGTCAAAAAACCTGAAGACTCAAACAACAACAGTAGTGGTACTTTTAATCGATTAATTTAAGTTATCGAATAATCGAAGCAGAAAAATCGATTAGTAACGATTAATATTAAGCGTTTTATCTATTAATCTGTTGATCGAATAATTGAACAATTGTTTGTCGATTAATCAATGTGCTTCGCTCCGTTCACTTAGCTCTCACAGAAGCAAAACAGATTTTTAGCCTACTTTTCACATTTTGCAAAAATGAGGAAAAAGTAGTCTTATGAGATCGATCCGGGAAAATGTGTGTCTGTCTGTCTGTCTGTCTGGCTGTGTGTGTGTCCCCCCCTATCCACTCCTAAACGGCTGCAGCAATCAAAACCAAATTTAGTATGAGTAAAGATGTGCACCGGAATAGCTCACGTCCATATTTGAAAATGATGTCAGTGCCACCAACTGCTGAAAAAACGCACTAGAAATTTGAGCTCCATGTTGGATATCTTGCAAGGTATGCATGGGAGCTATTCCAAAATTGGCACAATTGTAGATAATACTATTTCAGTTTAATTTCCAGGAGGCCAACCATGACAGTGTTGCCAAAATAATTTTAAGCCTTCTGATAGGTCCAATGTTTAAATGCATATAACTTCTACACTATCAACTGGATTTCACCAAATTTTGTATGTAATATCTGTACATAAACAGATATGACTGAGCGTATTCTTAAGAGACGCCAGGGATGCCAACTGTTAATAATTGCTCTCTCAATTTTTTTAAATCCAAATACCTATATATCAGAAAGTATGCAAGCCAACACCTTTAAACTATGCACACGTATATTCTGACATTTTAGGTTAATTTGGAGTAACTTATATACGTCAGTTCTACCAACATGATTATAAGCCTGCTGATAGTACCAATTTTTAAATACATGTAACTTCTATACTATCAGTTGGATTTCAACCAAATTTCGTATGTGCTATGTGTACCATAACAGATATGACTATGAGCATTGTTAAGAGCAATCAGGGCTGACAACTGTTAATAAATGCTGTCTATATATTTTTTACCCTAATATCAATATATCAGATAGTATGCAAGCCAACAGCTCTATACTTTGCACACGTATAGCACCTGACATTGTAGATTAATTTGGAGTAATTAATTCAAGGCAGTGCTGCCAACATGATTCTATGCCTGCTGATATGTCCAATTTTAAGATACATGTAACTTCTATACTAACAAACGGATTTCATCCAAAATTGGCACAGCAGATATCATAATATTTCAGATTATTTCTGACCAGCACACGCATGGTATTGTTGGCAACATGCTTTTACGCGTGCTGATAGATCCAGTGTCTAACTGCATGTAACGTCCATTGGACTTCAACCTAATTTTGTATTCTGTACCTTAAGAAATGGAACTAAGAATATATTCAGTCACCAGGGCAGCCAACTGTAGTGCTCTATTAGGCTACATTATGCCAGGTATATTTTGAACTAATTAGATATTTCGATATTACCTACTTAATTTCGTCATTATTCTAGATAGGTTCATATACTGTAGAATAATCATTGGCATGAAAAGTAGGCTGTATAGTTCTTCACGGAACTTCATGTTAATTAATTAGAATAGCCTATATTGTTGTATCATATATTTTATTAAATAATATACATTCTTTGTGAAAACTAGGCTAAACCAAAGTTAAATAAAAATGTTCCTGTCCTAAATTGTAAACATTGAACAAGAATTCAAAATATTTGGTTGACATTTTTTTAAATATATTTTTTAACCCTTCCCAACATGATTGATGTTTGTCCTTCCACTGTCATTGACTCTTATTTGGTTGTTGTTAACAAAAACAAGGAAGGACACTTTGTATATTTAGGCAAAAAGTAACTTTCATAGATTTCTATACATCATTCCGAAAATTATCGTAACTCAAGCGGCTTCGGTGGCATAGTTAGTAGCATGCTGAACTGCTGTGTCCCGGCCGAAGTCGTCAGATTTTTTAAGAGCGTTAAAATCCTTCAGTATGCCTTCCTTAGGAGGGGAAGTAAAGCCCTCGGTCCCATGTCATAGATTATGGCACGTAAAAGATCCTTCCACAGACTAAACTTGTGTGAAGCTAAATTTCTACTGTCGACCAAAGTATTATGTGCACTCGAGTTTGAAGGTTTTTTGTGAAGTAACCAATAGACCTATATAAAATCCAATAAGATCATCATTTTCGTCGTTCTATTGCACGTTAACTCATGTAGGTTTGGAATTTTTAATTTACATTCTGATATTTTTTTGTCGCAGTTGGAGCATAAAAAGTGCACGTTTTTAAGCGTGTTTCAACCATGCGTCACATTTAAGAATTATTATCTCAAAAACCCGTTATCAGATCGAATCCAAATTTTAACACAATATACATTGGAATGTTGTATAACTGGTTTATTAATTTCAAAATTTTGCGTGTCCAAGAAAAAAAAGTTGTTATCATTTTTGTAAGGTAACTTTTTCTCTGCTCGGGGTTGTCGGAAAATGTAGTTCTTGGTTGCGATGTAATCCTTATACATCAAAATGTTAGGCTGTATGACTGTGAAATACGTAAATTAACTCACTTATTTTATATCGGTTTGTATTTGTAGGCGGAAATAACACATCGTTCACCAGCTACCCGCTTCCGGAAAAGCTGTACAGCGTTGCCGAAATGAGGCCATCACGCATCATGGCGTGCCTCGCTCGGAAGTGATGGGCTCCATCACAGCATCGCTGTACAGCTTTCACGGAGCGGGTAGCTGGTGAACGATGTGTTATTTCCGCCTACAAAAACCGATATAAAATAAGTGAGTTAATTTAGGTATTTCACAGTCATACAGCATAACCTTTTGATGTATAAGGATTACATCGCAACCAAGAACTACATTTTCCAACCACCCCGAGTCGAGAAAAAGTTACCTTAAAAAAATGATAACAACGTTTTTTCTTGGACACGCAAAATTTTGAAATTAATAAACCAGTTATACAATCCAATGTATGTTGTGTTAATATTTGGATTCGATATGATGATGGGTTTTTGAGATAATAATTCTTAAATGTGACGCATGGTTGAAACACGCTTAAAAACGTGCACTTTTTGTGCTCCAACTGTGACAAAAAATATTAAAATATAAATTAAAAAATCCAAACCTACATGACCTAACGTAAAATAGAACGACGAAAATGTTGATGTTATTGGATTTTATGTAGGTCTATTGGTTACTTCACAAACAACATTCAAACTCGAGTGCACGTAATACTTTGGTCGACAGTAGTTTAGATTTCGTTGGAACGCTCTATCAAAGTTCGAACGTTCACCACTAGGTTTCATTGATATCTGGTAGCGAAAGTTGGAACTACTTGAAATTGAACGGAGCTTGTATCTCACCCTATGGGTGTCCACTTGGAGCAGTTACAACGTCTGGTGAGCCGAACATGTCCTCGGACAATCCCGGCATTAAAAGCCATACGACAAGTAAATAATAAATCGTAACTCAACTTAAGCGATGATCTCTCATATAAACTTGTTTTCTTATCTCGTGTCTAATAATTAATCAATCGATTCTTCGGCTAGCCGATTAATCTATTATTCGGTTAGTCAATTAATCGATTGAGTAGTCAGTCGATTATGAGTTTTTGATATTTTTCAAATTATTCGATAAATCGATTAACTGAAACAGCTCTAGTACATGGTCATTATCTATGTGCGACCCGATAAACACTGCAAGCTAAGTTTGCAGTGACTGGCGAAGATCGCGGGCGCGCGTACCCGGTACAGCGGCGGTCGTCGCCCACTATCACACTTTTACCAAACATGTTCAATAATGTGTACCTACAGTGTTCATAGGCGAAGCTGAAAATGTCCTCTCTGTGTTGTAACACACCTGACATCTTTTGATGTAAGAATGTCTGTCAACTCTTTTATTATTTACGGCGCCTGTTTCCTTGGATCGTTTACCGAGCCTCCTAATTGTACTGGCGTTAGGCACAGGTCTTCTTGGAAACTTGATTCGAAATTTTTGTCTTGTTTCGGAAGAAGATTTTCTGCTTTTCTTATACGAATTATGACTGTACACACGTTCGTGCAATGCGAATTGGTGTCTAGGCATGACCAACAATCACAGTAATCGCAATACTCACTAAACGTGCAAAACTAACGTCTACGCTCTGCAGATACACGTCAATATGAATGACAAATTACGTGTGAACTGACGATGAGTCAACGGAGTGCGCCTACACCGGCTGAACCATGAACGCGCGCCCGCGATTTGCGCCAGTCACAGCCAGCTTAGCTTGCCGTGTTTATCAGGGCGCACATATATAATGACCCTGTAGATACCTCGTTGTAAGGGGAGTTAAAATATTTCCTACGTCTTAACTGACGCCTTTTTAATGCGCTGTATTTAATTGTACATACAATTATTAAAGTAATACATTTTTCAATAAAACGATGTGATGCAGCCCTTCATCCACCCCTGGGCCAGGTGGTCGCCAATCCTCGTCCAATTAGCTGTGGGCCCCTGGGAACTGAAAAGTTCTAGTTTACTGCAACAAAATTGAAAGGCTTCATACCACGAATAAGCTCGTGACTACACTATTGAGTCGAGGTTCACTAGGCCTGTAACATTTTATATCCAAAACAACTCTTTCCCCATTCATTTCGTAACAGAAAGCCGTGAGAGTCATACAATTTGAGCTCACACTCGAATAATTTTTAATCCATTAAAATAAAAAAGTAAAACTAAAATCAGCACGCACTCCATTGTTTAGTAGAAACAAACATAAAACATTCAATTCACACAGAGTCCATGAATTTATTCTGTTATTGTAGTTATACTTGATAAAAACAACAGAATTCAATTAAAAGCTCGCAATGCCTTTCATTAACAATTCTATGCATGTCTTCTCACACCACGAGACACGTGTACAAAGAATGTTTAATGAAAAAAAAAAAATATAGATATACATTTTATTTACTCTGTGTTTGGTACATCAGAACTCAATACACAGGGCGTTTCAAATGTAGCTATATCACGTTTCATTGGTAGGGAATATCATTGAAATTTGATATAGTGACGTCCATGGTGGCGTTGTTGCGAAAATATTCACTAGATAATAATAATAATAATAATAATAATAATAATAATAATAATAATAATAATAATAATATCGTATGGCCTGGGTGCCGGGTGCAAGCTTTGTTATTTGACACCCAGAGGGCAGCTTGCATGTCGAGTTTTGTTGTCCCTTGGAGCGCTATGAAAGTCAAGGGGGTTAGATATCTAAGCTCCTTGATACTATAGCGCTTTCTAGTTGAGGAAGAAGAAACTTTTGTGTTGGAGGAAAATCCCGAGATTAATTTTGACGTTATGAACACGGCCTACTGAATTCAAATTGGTTCTTTAACATGACAACAACGTTTGACATGCGTGTCGTGATTTCTGTCGCCTTTCAAAAAAAATCACTTACCATGGCCAGGAGCGAACCTGCAAGCTTGGGGTTGGTAGTCCGACACGATAACCACTTTTTATTATTATTAGCTCTTTACAGAATTACAGAATTTTCAGATATGATAAATACCATACTATTACATAACAAGAAAATCCAGATAGTGTCCATATTTATCGTACAATTGTCCACTTTCACTAAGCTTCCAACGCTCTTTCTGCAGGTGATACCTGAGATCCAGGAACGAGAAATGTTGATCATTGTCCATCACGAAGTGTACATATTGGCCCATTATCCACACAATGGCAGTCTGTTTAATTTGGGGGAAGGCGGTCACCGACAAACGAATCAACTTCCTGTCATCAAGGTCATCCGTGGGCACATTTAATAGTTGACATACTTTTCCCTTACACCACAGCCACGTGGAGGCAACTCGCGTGCATGATGTGAAGCGGTGTATCGCCGTATCAGTTTGACCACATATAGTACACCATGGGTAAGCTTCAAGACGGATGGTATATCGCCGTAGAGCGGTTGGGATGAGATCGTTGAGGAAGATAAAAACCTGGGAGTGTACAGCAGAAGAAATGGTCATAGCCCCAAAATTTTTCCAAACAGTGGGCCAATGGACGTAGAGGGTGGTGGCCTCGATTCGCGGTTTGGAGTGTACCACTTGCCGCAACATGTTATAAATACTTTTCGTCGTTGGAACAGTCCCGGAAGGCATTTGGCGAACAGTTTCCAGAAGGTGCTGTTGATGGTCCCTAAATATCTTCGGCAAAGCTCTATCACAACCACGGGCTGTGTTTCGAATATCTTTGTATAGCGCTTTCGTAAAAGTGTCATGTTGGGAAAGAATGGTGATATCGTTCTTGCAGAGGAGTGCACGGCATTTCATGCCATGAGCTGCTAGCCCTAGCCCGCCTTGCCGGGATGGGAGATACAACTGTTCCCGTTGTACTCGGAACAAAAATCCTTGCCATATAAACCAACCTGTATATTTTGCCAATTGGCTCTCAAACATTTTGGGAAGTGGGAAAAGTTGTGCGACATACCATATTTTAGAGAGCGCAAACACGTTGAGGACCATGACCCGTTGCACTATATTGAGGTTTCTTTGACCAAATTGGATCATCACTCCCCTAACTTTGGCAATGACCTTAGTCCAGTTTGCTTGCACTGTGTCCAGAAGCGACTGCTTCCAGGTAATGCCAAGAATTTTCACCTCATTTACTATCCGGAACCAGGGCTGTTGGGTAATCACTGAGTTAGTATTGAGCGGAAGCAAAGCAGTTTTCTGGGGGTTCGATTGTGCTCCAGAGGCGATATGGTAGAGCTGAAGGACGCTATCGATGTGGGAGATGTCTTCATTATTGTGGATCAATATTGATACGTCATCAGCATAGGCGCACATGCCAAAAACATGTGTGGACAGTTTGTAACCATGTAGCTTCACCTGGGTAGTCCGAATGAACGGTTCAAGGCCAATGACAAAAAGTAGCATGGAAAGGGGACATCCTTGCCTAACTGATCGTTGTATTGGAATCAGAGGGGAAAGAAAACCGTTGACGAGCACTCGAGACGTAGCATTACAATTTATCATACGAATGTAGTCAATAAGGATTTCAGGAAATTCAAAGTGTTGCAAGACCATGTACAAGTATTCATGATTGATGTGGTCGAAAGCTTTATCAAGATCTAAGGTGAGAAAACTCATTGGCTCAGTGGGGAGCATTTCGGCTTTTAGGTGTAGGTCCCGTAGTATCGCTAAGTTTGTTAACAGAGTTCTTCCAGGAATACTGCAACATTGTTCATCACCAATGATATCATGTAGAACAGTCTTCAATCGGCATTCAAGTACTTTGGTAAGGACTTTATAATCATTGCAGAGCCGAGTAACTGGTCGGAAGTCACCAACTGCCATGGGAGAGGATTTTTTTGGTATGAGGACTATGGTACCCTCGTGATGTGATTGACAAAGAGCACGACGTTGGAGAATGGTACGCAAGACATGACAAAATTCTTTGCCAATGAGAGGCCAGAAGTGTTTATACATTTCGTATGGCAGTCCATCAATGCCAGGTGAGCGGTTGTTTGGGAGGTGCTTAACCACAGAGTGAATCTCTTCATCCGTAATATCCGCGCTGAGCAGAGTTTTGTTGTCCGGAGATAGTTGGGTACTGCAAGATGAAAGCAATAGGGTCACCTGCTGTGGATCAATTGGAGCCTTAGCGTAGAACCGTTGATAAAATAATGATATTTCACTACGTATAGCGTCAGGGGAGATGACGACACTTCCAGTACTGGTGCGGAGGCGGTGGATATATTTACGTTGCCGCTCACGTTGTCCTTTGGCGATATGGTATACACTTGCACTTTCGTCCGGGAGCACTGTACGATCTTTTAAAGCCACGTTTATATGAGCGAGCGTTCGTTGCTGTAGAGACAGGAGCTTGGTTTTAACTTCCCGAATCTGGTCATATATACGCTCCCCAGCATCAGATCTTTGCTGGAGCTGGCCAAGAACTCGATAGTAAAATTCAACTGTATCCCGTCTATCCCGACCTCGTTGGTAGGATATGTTCTTAAAGACACGGCGGATCCCTGGTTTAACTAAAATATCCCACCAGTCTGCGCAGTCGCGAAATTTGCATTTTTGTTGGACCCATCGAGTCCAGTGTTGTCTGAAAATATCTTGGCATTCCTCCTCCAGTAACAGCGAGCAATTCAGATTCCAATAACCTCTTCCTATGTGAAATATGGGATGGGGGTAAGAGATTGTACATACGACAGCATGATGGTTAGTGAAACTGGCAGGTATCACTTCATATCGTCTAGGCTGGATAAGTTCCTGGGAAAAGTAGATGCGGTCAATTCGATTTGAGGAGTTGTGACTTATACAGGTGTAATGGGGCAGGGGCACCCTTAAACTATCCACAGCATCAATGAGGTGTAGGGAGGTAAGAAGGGTCCTGAGAGCCGGGTTGACACCTTGGTATGGACTAGTGGAATCCTCTGGGCGTTGAATACAATTGAAATCCCCTGCAAGAATAAGTTTTTCCTTAACGTCGGGCAGATGAGGCAGTATACTCTGTTGAAAGAACATTTTCCGTTCCACACGTTTATAGGACCCGGATGGGGCATATACATTTATCAGGGTGGTATTGTTTATGTGTCCAGATATTATGCGTCCTGATGGATGACATAGCACACCTTCGAGTGGGATATCATGTCTTATGAGGAATCCGGTCCCTCTATTCGTAGTACCGGTATTGATGTATTGTTTGTAGAAGGCAGATATGGGCAAACAGGGTATAGCAACTTCTTGAATGAAGGCAATGTCAATGTCTGCATCTCGAAGGAATCTCTCCAACAGTTGAAATTTCCGAGGGCATTCAATTACATTGATATTCACAGTGGCCACAGTGAGAATTTGCGCCATTAAGAGAAGTATAAAAGCTGTGCTAGACATACTGGAAGGTGGACTCGAGAAAAAGCAGAAAGAATAAAAAAGACACAGGTGAGAAATATACTGGTGCACTATGTCAAATTAGATTGAGATAGTTCCTTCTGACTGCCATTCATAGGCCGGCTGTCAGCGTTTGAGAGCGTTCGTGGGTCCCTAGATGACGTAGAATGAAGATTTTGTTTCTTTTTCACAGCTGCGGGAATGTTTGTAGAGCCAGTTTGATTCTTCGGGGCTGGTACGGCAATCGAGGTATTTGTTTTAATCTTCTTAGATACGTTCTCGGATCCCCGATCAACCTGCTTAAGTGAGTCGGTAGGTACCAGAGAAGGTGGGGGCAGTGAAGACAAAATTTCTGTGGCAGCCTGTAGTGACGGCAGAGTTGGTTCTAAGGCTGCGATACAGGTTGCCGATAGCACAGGGGCACTCTGTGGCTCGCTGATCTGGTCAGTGCAAGGTACCAGTTCTGCGTCATGTGTGTCCGAGGCCACTTCTGGTGTTGTCCCAGCTGACTGATCAATAAGCATGTTTTCATGTGACGTTTGCTGTGTCACAACTTCCGAGTATTGGACACGTCGTTGTTGTGTAGGAGTTATACCGAGGGGAATCATTTTCTTTGGACAGTTGATACGTAGATGTGTGTTAGCATTGCAAATTAAACAGGTCGGTTTCTGTCCATTATACGATATATAGCCAGAATGGCCACCAAAAGTCTCAGTGGAGGGGATATCTTGATTGATTTCCATAGTGACTGCACGTATTCCATTATACACCGGGAACTGATAAGCAGAAGACCATTGTTCTTTCCTGACGTCACTCACAGTGCCATATTTCGACAGGACGGATTTGAAAATTTCAGGGGGAACTTCGAGTGGGACATTAAATATACGCACTGTGGTAAAATTGGAATCCGCTGTGGAGAGCTTAACATTAGTCATTTCGCCTGAGTCATACTGAAATTTAATAGGAGCTGCAAAAGTATTTAGCAATTTCTGATAAGTAGATATGCTGATTACCTTGATGTACATGGTTTTTTTCTTGCGATTTAACTGGATGGCTTCTACTTGGTCGACAGTCAACCGGAGGGTATCGCTAATCCAGCGGTGAATTTCTCCTGGTGTGGGGCGAGAACTCTGCCTGTCCCATTGACAGCGTACGGTGTTTTTCCTCTGGTATCCGGACATGATTTTCAGCGGGGTTTTCTGGGTTTCTGGTTTTGTTGTCCTATCTGGAACACTACTTGAAAAAGTATTGTCTGAATGACACACGGAAGGTCAGTACACCCGTGGAACTATCGGAAGCACCAGTATTAGGAAACGTACACTCTTCCAATGCGGTCACACAGCGCGCACACACGTTCCTCACTCGGCCACGACTAGTGACCAACTATTACTCACCCATCGTGGCAAGCTTATAATGTAAGATTTTTGTCCGAACGTTTTCAATTCATAGCTGTTGTTGTTGTTGTTGTTTGAATGAGTTTTCTGTCCTTTGACTGGTTTTATGCGGCTCTCCATACCGCACTGTCCTGCGCTAATTGTTTCATCTCTACATAGCTTGAAGTGATAGAAGTCAATTTTTCAGCGTTGCATAATTCTATTAATGACAGCTTTCCAATCGGTCAACACAAATTATGCCAATTACATTAGGCTGTAACCTGAAAGAAACGAGATATTATTATAAACTAACACCCCATTTTGTACATAAAAGTTTGGTTAGCGTTATTATAGAATGACGAGAGTGAGAATCTGGCCATAGATGCCAGGTGCACCAAGTTCGAGAGGGCCTACCACTCCTGCCGCAGCATCTACACATCGAAGTCCCTCTCCAAAAACCTAAAACGCAGACACTACAATTCAGTAGTAAAACCATCTATTCTGTACGCCTCTGAGTGCCTCGTGATGGCGAGGAAAGACCCACTCAGGAAATTTGAACTCAAGGTGAGGAATATCCTGCGGAGGATACTAGGACCTATACGGGAAGAGGGAGGCACCTACAGAATTCGGCACAATGATGAGCTTTACAGCCATCAAGAAGACATTGTGACTTGTTTAAGAAAAAGGCGCCTGGCTTTCTACGGACACTTGACTCGCATGATCCCTTGCCGGCTCACCAGTAAGATCTTCACAGTGCAGGAAGATGGTAGGCCTCAAGGACCAAGTGGATATCTACGGTCAGGACGGATTTAGACCACCTAGGGATCCCACTTAAGTCCATACAGGACCGCCAACAATTTCGGCAAGGCATCCGACAGGGAGCTTTTCCTGTATTACTGACAGCTAGAAAGAACACCGGAGTCAGTGGACCACCATGGACGGAGGAAAGAAGGCTGGCTCATAGTCAGATGATGAAAAAAAATACTGGAAGAAGGGAAAGGACAAAGCGACGAGGAGATACGAGCCCCGTGGTCCTCAGTAGGCCCAAACGACGGCGTAGAAGAAGAAGAAGAATTACATAAAATGGCCATAACGCTGCCAGTCGCATTGCAAACAGTGACATGGAGGCATCAAACGAAGAGCAAAGAGGTGTTGTTCGGTTTCTGACAGCGAAAGGAGTAGGGCGAAGGGACATTCATTGCCGAATTTCACAAGTGAACGGCGAACACTGCATGTCCCATGCATGGGTCAAGGCTTGGCACAAGCGCTTCAGGGAAGGACGGGTGTCGTTAGCCGACGATGCCCGGTCTGGGGAACCCCCCTGCATTACCGATGACAACGTCCAGTTGGTTAATGCACTCATTACCCAGGACCGCCGAGTGACAGTGAACGCCATAGCCGCCCTGGTCGGATTGAGCGTCGGAAGTGTGCACACCATCATGAAGGAACGACTGCACTTGCGGAAAGTGTGTGCCCAATGGGTGCCCCACAGTCTTCAACCACACCAGGAAGCATGTCGAATGGCCTACTGTCTTGGTCTTGGTTGGACGATTGATGCATGCTGCTGCTCGCTTTGTATCGTCACGTGACGTGCACGCGTGCCCTCTAGCGATGGGCTGTGACCTTCCACGCTCTAGTAGGAACCACACCTCGTTACACATGCCACGATTAGCCAATGTCGTCACCGGTTTGCGCATTACAGCCTCCGGCTCGTTACTTTTTGAACGCACCTTTTACATTTGTTGATTTTCAGCATGAATTCTTTCCTCAAGACGGAGCCCATACCAGTGAAAAACTCATTCAAATCCTCTGGTGATTTTGATATGATGATAATGTCAACAGTAATTCTGAGATTTGAAATTATTTCTCCTTTAATCCTTACTCCAACTTTACATTTTTAAACAGTGAATACTATCAAATTAATGAGACAAAGCTTACATTCTTAATAAGAGATCAAATAGGTGATGCATTTTTGGAAATTTGATTTTTATTCCAAGGATTTGGCCATGTCTGATTTAATGCAAGTGCATTAATGAATCTCATGTAATTTTTCCAGGTTTATGAAATAATACCTAGTATAATTGGGTACAAGCATGTTGCCCAATGCTTTAATGCTGTAATGCATTACAATTTAATTTACTAAAGCAACACTGAAAATTGAAAATTGGATTCCAACACTGTAACAATCGAAATCACGCAACGTTAAATCGCCCTGAACACCACATCACACACCAACAGGTAAAACTTGTGGAATAATTCAAATGCTTGTTTTGTTTGCAGTCGCTTGTCCCTGCGTCAAGCTCGCTGTCAGAGTTATGTTCAATAAAATGTGAGATGAGATGACAACACGAGTATTGGTCAATAACGGCTGAATGTTAGATATTTGATCGCCTAGTTATTATACCACTAAACAAATCTGACTATATGTGGAACAAACGTGTCAACAGACGTGATGGTAAATTTACGAGAGACCTTCCGAATATAAGCTTCGTCAATTTATCTCACAGGAAAAGTGTATTACAATGTGGGAAAAGACACTGTCAGAACTTAGGCTATTTTTCCACATGATCGCCACTGACTTAATACATTTGCTGTGATGTGAAATATATTAGGATGCTTCAGAAGTAATGTAGCTCCACCCCTTAAAGAAGTTCTTGGCAAGACAGCGATTTACGTGCAACGATGACGCCAAGACAGCAGTCTGACGATGGTTTAACAGTCAGCTGGCTGAATTCTACCTCAGGAGCATGTCAACTTTAATGCTGCGATGGGACAAATGTCTGAACAAATGTGAAGATTATGTGAAACAAGTAGTTCCGTGAAGAACTATACAGCCTATTTTCATATATCCTGCTAATGTTAATTGCCTCTATCAACATACAAAATTTCAGTTTAATTGCTATAACAGATTCGTAGATATAGAGAACCGTCTAAATATTTCAGATGGTCGCCAGGTTGGATTTTTATTTTTGTACTATTACATTAAGATTATTGTGTACCTGTGGTATTCAAACTTCAATCGCATGGTTAGAACACAAGAAGTAAAAAGGAGATTTTAAAATTACGCATAGCAGCCATCTTGTGATTATGCAAACAATTGAAATAAATTAGATGCCAGTGGATCAACATTTGTATAAGCATTTAACGTGCAACGTTTCACGGCACTCGGATAGTTAATTCGCGAGAAAAGTCCATTTAAATATTTATACTTCGCGTCGCCGCCATGTTGGATTTGGGCTCACCAGGGTACTGAAAGTCCTTTAGGTGAACATATGTTCATAGTCTCTATGAACATTAAATAACACAGTTTGGTTGCTGTAAAAGATTCACAGATATTGAGAACCGTCTAAATATTTCGGAAGCTCGCCATTTAGGATTGTTATAAGTATAGGCCATAGAGTTATGTACCATTCAAGGAAAATTATTGCCTAGGTTCATTACTCAAACTCTCACTTCGATCGCATGATTACGACACAAGAAATAAAAACTTAATTTTAAAATTTTGCACAGCCGCCATCTTGAGGTTATGTGAACAATTGAATTAAATTAGATGGCAGTGCATTACAATCTGCAAAATCATTTACTGTACCTCATTTCACTGGGCTCAGAGAGTTAAATCACGAGAAAAGTCTATTAAAACATTTCAAATTCGCTTGGTCGCCATGTTCGTTTTGTACATTACAGGTTTATGAATTATACATAGGTTAACTTGTATCTGTACCCTTTATCACCGTAAAAAATTGCAGGGTGATATCTGTAATAGTTTCGGAGATATAAAATGTCAGTGAAATATTTCGCACAGCCGCCATTTTGAGGTTATGTAAACAATTGAACTAAATTAGACTCCAGTGCATTACAATGTGTATAAACATTTGTTGTACCATGTTTCATTACGTTTGGATAGTTAAATCGCGAGAAAAGTCTATTTAAAAGTCTCAACTTCGCGTGACCGCCATGTTGGTTTTGTAGTCACCAGGTTTTTGAAAATCTCATAGGTGAACTTCTAGTAGTGCCCTTTATCACCGTACACAATTTCAGGGCGATATCGGTAATAGTTTCGGAGATATTGAATGCTAGTGAAATATTTCGCACAGCCGCCGTGTTGGATTGGTGAGACGTAACAAAATTTGAAGGGCACGGTCGAGGTCACCGGGAATAGTGCTATGAACTTACCTAGTTTCATTGAAATCGCTCCAGCCGTTTAGATTTTATTAGCGGGACACACACACACCTCACACACACACACACACACACACACACACACGCACGCACACACACACGGACAAAAGGTGATCTCATAAGCCTATTTTTTCAAAATTGAAAATAGGCTTAAAATAGTGTAAAATTTCCTGTACAGGGTGTGTCCTGAAAGTAGTGAGACTGAGTCAAATACAAATAAAATTGAGAGAAATTAAACATACGCTCAATATTCTTCAATGTGGGGCCCTTCTGCATCCACACACCGCGGGATTTCCTACCCTCGTACGCTTTCTGGAAGGTGGCAACCGGAATGATGTCGAGCTCCCTCGTCACGGTCTGTTGCAACGCTTTCACGGAGCCGTGACGATGTCCTTTTAGGGTGGTTTTGAGATGGGGGAAGAGGAAAAAGTCTGCTGGGGCAATGTCGGGACTGTAGGGTGGCTGTGGTAGGGTTGCGATGTTGCGTTGAGTCAGGTACTCCAGCATGTGGAAGGGTGTGTGGCACGGCGCATTGTCGTGATGGAGCCGCCAGGAGTTAGCGATCGCTGGGCGGACACGGACGATGCGTTTTCTCAGCCGTTTAAAGATCTCCAAGTAAAAACCTTTCTCTGCGGTCATTGTCCAAAAAATATTCTTCACTCTTGCCACATTTTAATCTGTTTTGGTGCTCGAAGGTCGTCCTGAACGCGCATCTTCTTCAATTTCCTCTCTCCCCTCCCAAAACAGCTTGTGTCAGTCAAAAACACTCAATCTACCCTTGGCGTTATCACCGTAAGCCGTCTTGATCATATCGTGAGTATCTTTCCCGGGTTTGCCGAGCCTAACACTAAATTTGATGGCGTAGCGCACTGTTTCAACAGACGAACCATGACGCAGCGTGAAAAGTGCACATGCAGAGGTTATGAAGAGGAGTGATTTACACTTCACTACAGCTAAGAACCAACTGTGTGGCTGGCTCTCAGCCTTCCTAACACCCCCCTCCACCTACCCCAGGTGGAGAAGCCGCGGGCAGCCTGTCCGTCTGCGCGGGAAAAATCCAGTCCGCCTACTTTCAGGACAGACTCTGTATGTATTTTGTTTTGGCTAAACATATAGGGGAAAGACTTTTCTATCCACCCTCGTACAGTAAGTTATTTTTAGCTTATTTTCAATTTTGAGAAAATAGGCTTATGAGATCACCTTTTGTCCGTGTGTGTGTGCGTGTGTGTGTGAGGTGTGAGTGTGTCCCCCCTAATAACGTCTAAACGGCTGGAGCAATTTCAATGAAACTCGGTAAGCTCAAAGCACTATTCAGCGCGACCCCGACTGTGTCCTTCAAATTTTGTTACGTCTCACCAATCCAACATGGCGGCTGTGCGAAATATTTCACCAGCATTCAATATCTTCGAAACTATTGCCGATATCACCCTGAAATTTTGTACGCTGATAAAGGAAACTACTAAAAGTTCACATATGTGACTTTTGTAAACCTGATATCTCCAAAACCAACATGGCGGCCAAGCGAATTTGCGACATTTAAATAGACATTTCTCGCGATTTAACCAACCAAACGCTATGAAACCTGGTACAGAATATGTTTATACACATTGTAATGCACCGACATCTAACTTCGTTCAATTGTCTACATAACCTCAAGATGGCGGCTGTGCGAAATATTTCACCGGCATTCTATATCTCTGAAACTATACCCAGTATCACCAATAAATTTTGAACGGGGATAAAGGGCACTACTCTAAGTTCATCAATGAGACTTTCAAATACCGGTTAACTACAAAACGAACATGGCGGCCAAGCAAATTTGAAAGTTTTAAACAGACTTTTCTCGCAATATAATGATCCAAACACAATGAAACTTCGTACAGCAAATGTTTATACACATTGTGATGCACTGGTATCTAATTTAGTTCAATTGTTTACGTAACCTCAAGATGCGGCTGTGCAAATTTCGAAAATTTAGTTTTTATTTCTTGTGTTCTAATCATGCGATCGAAATCAACATTTGCATGATGAACGTACACAATAATCATCATCTAATAGTACATAACTCTATGGCCTACATATATTAAAATCCAGCATGGCGACCATCCGAAATATTTAGACGGTACTCAATATCTATTAATCTACTATAGCAATCAAACTGAAATGTTGTAAGTGTATAGAGGCTATAAGCATAAATTCACCTATGGGACGTTCAAATAACCTGGCAAGCACAAATCCACAATGGCGGCGACGCGAAATTTAAATATTCAAATAGACGTTTCTTGCGTTTTAACCATCCGAGCGCAGTGAAACTTGATACGGTGTATGCTTATACAAATTTTAATCAACTGGCATCTAATTCATTTAAATTATTTTCATAACAACCTGATGGCGGCTGAGCGAAATTTTAGTATCCTGCTTTTATTTCTTGTGTCCTAATCATGCGATTGAAGTTTGAATAACACTTACACAATAATCTTCATGTAATAGTACATAAATCTAAGGCCTATAATATAAAAATCCAACATGGTGACCATCCAATATTTTTAGGCTGTTCTCAATATCTACGAATCTATTACAGCAATCGAACTGACAATTTGTATGTTGATCGAGGAAATTGATATTAGTAGGATATATGAAACTAGGCTATTTAGTTCTTCACGGAAGTACTTGTTCAACATAGTCTCCATATCGGTTTAGGCACTTGTCGCTTCATGGAATGAGTTTGAATTTTCCCTCATGGTAACAATCCAGTCCTTGCGTGTTCAGCCACGTTGTGTTTCACTTCCTCATCAGAAGCAAATTGTCGACTTCCTAGGTGCTCCTTCAAGTGACGAAATAGGTGAAAGTCGCTTGGAGCGAGGTCCAGGCTGCAGGGAGGATGGTCAATGATGCCCCAGCGAAACCACTTCATGCCTTCGGCGCAAGCGTGCCTGCAGCCAATTTGTCTAGCTGAATTTCTCGAGCAGTTGTTGACTGTGGCGGGTGCGATTGTTGATATATTTGCTCATTCTTATAATAATTGGGTGGGTGTCATCATTTTATAGACGAACAGTTAGTAATAGTACAATACTTAAAAGTATAATGTGTCTTAATACATTTTTTACATTTATATTTATTTCATTTAATTTCATGGTAGTTTAGGTTTCTTTGTGGTTTAAAGAACCCACATTTATAGTTTTAGTTTTTTTTTAATATCTAGTATAATAAAATTAAGCTCTTATAAAACGTGTTAATGTAATGTAGCAAGTTTGGTATATTTAACAAATAATCACATCAAATAATTTAATATGTACGTATTTTGATTCATGACCTGTTTATGAATCTATAAGAACTCGAAATATCACAAATTTTGCCTAATATTATCTGTAACATAGCAAATATAACAATTTTATTAGTTGGAGTAGTCAAACTTACGAAGGGTTAGTAATAATAAGCGGCGAAAGAGGGTTAGTGTTCTGGAGCTTGGTGGTCTTCTGGGCTGAATGAGGTCGCGCGTTATCATGAAGGAAGATGACTCATTCGGTGAGAAGTCCTGGCCTCAGTTACATGTTTCGTCCACAGAAATCGAATAATTGAGCGGATCTCTTCGCGAGAACATTTTTCCAAACGAATCGCCATTATTTGTTTGCCTACAACTAGCGCTGTAGGTAGCGGGTGGCTGAAACTCGGCACAGTTACCAACTGTATGTATTCGAAATACCCCACACTACTAATTTCTCTATAACACACGAAACTCCAGGAATATCGGCCTTGAAAACTTATTTTCTGATCACCCCTGGTAGTTAGCTTGCCACGGTGGCTGAGTGGTTACCTTGTCGTACTACCAACCCCAAGCTTGCAGGTTCGGTCCTGACCATGGTAAGTGATTTTTGAAAGGCGACAAAAATCACGACACGCATGTCATACGTTGATGGCATGTTAATGAACCCATTTGAATTCTGTATGCCGTGTTCATAATGACAAAATTAATCTCGGGATTTTCCACCAACACAGAAAGTTCCTCCTTTCTCTACTAGACGTCTAACCTCCTTGACTTTCATAGCACTCCAAGGAACAACAAAATTCGACATGCATGCAGCCCTCTGGGCGCAAATAATAAAGCTTGCACCCGGCATCCGAGGCCATACGATATTATTGTTATTGTTATTATTATTTACCCCTCGTAGTTGTAATTTCATTTCATTATCCTTCATTTTCACTATCACTCAAACCAAAAGGGGCCGATCACCTCGATGTTACGTCATTTAAAACAACAATTAGTATCGTCATAATCATATTTTTGAAACGCCCCCATATTTGATCCCACGGGAATATTGGCACATTCCCACTGATCATATCTTGTACGCTTACCTTCAGCTTGATGAGGGACGGACACAATTAAGGGCTCGTGTCAAGTGATTCGCTTGAACCTATTAATCGACCGCTCGCTTCATTACACGGATAAATTGATTTGTAATCCGCCACTTGTGCGTGGTCCGAGTTGATTATGTCTGTCTGAGATAACCTACAGGTGCTACACATAAGCTTCCTATAATTAATCCTCCATATTTTATCTGCCCTCAATTGATTGACGGTGTGTCCTGGCAAATGTAGATGTATGACGTTTTTAGTGACATCACTTTTCTCAGATAGAGCCCTTTTTATGTGGGATAGGTTGGGGAGTTATGCGTAACTTGTATCACCAATACTAGTAACAGTTATATTTTGTAGGTTGTGAGTGATAACTAGGGCTCGGACTTTTAGGTAAATAAATATTTTTATGTTAATACATATTTTAAGCATTTTTTCCATAAATACATAAATTCCTGCTTTTCACCTATTAGCACATAAAAAGACATAATATTTACATTCTTTTTAAAAATCAGTAACTTATGCTAGATCTTTCAGTTTATTGCATTTTTATTCTGTGTTACTTCAACGGGGAAGAACCTGTGAGCTATCTTATCTTCATGCAGAGCGAATGTCAGCTTGCAACTATGAAACTCATGACTGGTCGACCCATACCACTTACTGTGGAAGCCGGGGATTTTCTTGCCCATAACCATCTTGAACCACGTGCTGGACCTCCCCTTCCCCTCCCCCTCCCAACCCCCAACCCACCTTACCCAGCTACCTGGGGCCAGAATTTAAAGATAATCTTACTTCTGATGTGGGCGTTCTGTTCTACCAACCATGTGGGAAAGCAATCAAGGCTGAACAGCGATCTCAATTTTCAACACCTCAAGGGCAAGAATCATATTGCCGCAGTTTCGTGCCTTCAGAATAAGTGTTTCGCGATAATCTTAGGTCATTTGTGATGGACAACCTGAAGATGTATCTCGTTGTGTATCGTAATGCTTCAGCAGTCAGTGAAACATAGTATAAATTGCATTCGTGAGTTCTGAATATATTTTAAATGCACATTAATAAACTACATTCTAATTAAATATTTTACCTTTTTGTCACATATTTCAGGTATTTTCAGAAACCTCTATGGAGATCAAATTGGCAGGTGAAAATCTGAAGGAAGTAGGAGACTTCTGTTACTTAGGAAGCAGAATAACCAGTGATGGACGAAGCAAAGAGGATATAAAAAGTAGGTTGGCTCAGGCAAGGAAAGCCTTTCTACAAAAAAAGAATCTGTTGACATCGAATATAGATTTAGGTATTCGGAAGTCATTTTTGAAAGCCTTTGTCTGGAGCGTGGCGCTCTACGGAAGTGAAACTTGGACTATTGGTGCAGCAGAAAAGAGGAGAATTGAGGCATTTGAAATGTGGTGCTACAGGAGAATGATGAAGATCAGATGGGTAGATAGGGTTACAAACAAAGAGGTATTAAGGCGTGTGGGAGAGGAGAGATGTTTCTGGCGACTGCTAATGAAGAGAAGAGATAGGTTGGTAGGACACATACTAAGACACCCAGGAATAGCAAGCTTAGTTATGGAAGGAAGGGTCGAGGACAAGAACTGTAGGGGTAGACCAAGGTTAGAATATGTTAAACAGATTGCCTCGGATGTAGGGTGTGGTAGCTATGTAGAGATGAAACGATTAGCTCAGGACAGGGAGTCATGGAGAGCTGCATCAAACCAGTCAAAAGACTGAAGACTCAAACAACAACAACAACAACAACAATGCATACAAAATAAATAGTTTCCCGAGCCCTAGTGATAACGGTGTTATTAATTAAGTTAAGTTCTGCTAAGGTTCCCAAGGGTCTGCGACTAGCGTACAAAATAATCAAAATATTAAAACAAAATGGCTCTAATGAAATGAGGGCACATATCCTTCGCTATAAACCAAAGTTATGAGTGGTATGTATCATTGTAGAATAGGAATAGTTTTGTTTATTCTTCTTTGTTCGTTTAGGCCAGCTACGGACCACGTCATTTCAACTGCTTCCGTCTTTGGGCCTTGATCTTAGCCCAGTGTTCACGCATTCGCTGCCTGTAAAACTCCTTTCTTTCATCAGACCACTTCTTGCCAGTTTTTAATTTCGCGTTTTCTTGGAATTGGTGGTGTGCTCCAAGCTTTTCCTTCAAAAGATCACGTTCCATAACGTCTGCGTGGGTAATCCCTACTACTTGCAAATCCTTGTCTACCTTACAAAACCAAGGGTCCTTGGTTTTCTTATTAAGAAAATAGGTAAATATCCGATTGGCTATTCTCTAGGGTTTCATACGAGTTAAGTGGCTATAGCATGATCTTCTTCTCTTCCTAATTACTTGAGATATCCTTTCTACATGATGGTACAGCTCATTGTTAAGTCGTCTCCTGTATTCACCATCGTCTCTCAACAGCCCTAATATCTTCCTCAGTATCTTCCTTTCCTTGGCTTCCAATTTCTCAACCAGACCCTTCTTATTCATTGCCTGGCATTCTGCTGCGTACAGCGCCTCAGGTCGGATAACTGTACGATAGTGTCTTAGTTTGGCATTGCGGGACACTGTTCGCTTGTTGTACACTCCTTCCGTTAGCTGGTAGGCCACTTCCATCTTGTTCATTCTAGATGTGAAGGCTTCCTTCTCTGGTATGTTGGGCTCGATCCATTCCCCTAGGTGTTTAAACCATTTTGCCAACGGATCTTTCCATGTTCAGCATTTAATTCTTTGACTCCAGGGTTAATATTAGTTATAAACTCTGTCTTCTCAAAAGAAATATGTAAGCTTGCCTTTGCCGCTTGTATTCTGAGTTGGTTGACTTGTTTGGTGGCTGTGTCTAGGGAATTAGAAATAATTGCTAGATCATCTGCGAAAGCTAGGCAGTCAATTTTCAGGTCCAAGCTCCTGCAGCCCATTTTCACGCCATTTTCTTACACTTCTTTACCCATCTCATTGCGCCATTCACGAATTACTTTCTCAAGTACTCAGTTGGAGTAAAGGCGACAGTCCATCTCCTTGCCTCACACCCGTCCTGATTTTGAAAGCGTCTGAAATTTATCCTATAAATTTCACTTTGGATAATTGCTCGTCCAAAACCATTTCTTTTAAGATTTGGAAGAGTGTGGTTCGATCAATAGAGTCTTAGGCCTTCTTGAAGTTGACCAAGACAACTACGAACTTCCTGTTTCTGATCTTCAAATATGAAAGAACAGATTTAAGACTCATGATCTGTTCTGCACATGAACGAACTTTCCTAAACCCTCCTTGATATTCTCTCAGCTGAAAGCCAAGTTGTTCTTCTGCCCGGGTTTGAAGGACTTTGGAGAGAATTTTGTACGTTGTTAGGAGTAGAGAAATGCCACGATAGTTGTGTTTATTATTATTATTATTATTATTATTATTATTATTATTATTATTATTATTAAAGGTATTAAAGTAATAAGGTGCTTGTGAATCAAAGAAAATGGCTCGATCCTGAAGTAATACGAAAGTGGTCCCGGGATGGGTTTTGTCAAGAGGACAGGGTGTGTTTTTTTAGTGGGTAAGAATCCCACACTCTTGAGGAGTGCGGACCCTTTTCAAGGTCTTATGCAAGATTTTTCCACTTCCGTCGTAAAAAATATATATATTATTGGTATTATTATTTTTAGGGGGGGGGGGGGGGGGTCAGTACGTTCTAGTAATAAGCTAGTAATAAGCGATGTTCGTTTATCGATTAATTGAATAATTTGTAATTAATCGAAAATATAAATCGATTAATCGATTGACCGCTCATTCGATTAATTAATTTACCGAATAATCGATTAATCAGCTAACCGAAGAATCGATTAATTCATTAGTAGACACGAGATAAGAAAAGAAGTTTAAATGAGAGGTCATCGCTTAAGTTGAGTTACTCTTATTTTCGGAATGATGTATAGAAATATATAAAAGCTACTTTTTGCCAAAATATTCAAATTTCATTTGAAAAAACAGAAATAATGCCAAATTTCAAAGTTAATCTACCAGTCGTTCAACTGAACAAGAATAAAGAGATTAAAATTGTTCAGAAATTCAAATATCTTGGGGGAAATAATAACATGGAACACAAATGAAAAAGAAGCAATAGCATACAGAACAACTAAATTTAAACAAGCACAAAGGCTTAGCTGGCCAACCTATAAAAAGAAATCTCTTTCGATAAACGCTAAGCTGAAACACTATAATTCCATAGTTAAACCAGAGGCAACTTATGCTAGTGAAACTTAATTCAAATTGAATGTAAAATCTACAACAGACAAATTACAGAAAACTGACAGAAGAATTATTAGAACAATTACAACAAAAAACACCAAGTTGATGGACAGTGGAGATTGTTGCCTAACAACATCGTTGATCGTGAATGTGAATCAATAATAACTACAATGCGAAGGAAGGAAGCTTGTAGTTTAACGTGACCGTTAATCTCGCGATCATAAGCCACGGGACCTCCGTTTTACGTGGAATCCGAACCACAGGACATGGCATTTCACATCGAAAAATAACTACAATGCGTAAAATAAGAATTTCCTTTTCCTGTCACATATCAAGTCCACCAGAAACCAGGATATTGAAACAACTATTTGATTACTTTTTGAAAAATAAAATCAATAATAATTGGTTCAAAGAAGTTCAGGATGATTTGGAAGAATTGGGTATAACTCGGTAACAAATCAAAGACAGAGAAGAGAAGAGGATTTTGAAGAACAAAAGCATAAGTCTCAAACTAATAACAGTTGAACGGAAACAATATACTATATCGGACACACAAAGGGCTTGCAGGTCGGAGAGGATGAGAAAGTTCTGGGAGGAGAAAAAGAAGAAATTTACTCAAATGTATTGATTTAAGTACTCTAATGTGGGCGTAAAATATGTAAATAAATAATAAAAAGTGCCCTTTCAAGAAAAGAAAACAAAGAGTTTTCAACAAAGAGTTTGAATTCTTGCTCAATGTTTATAATTTAGGACAGAACCATTTTTCTTTCACTATGTTCTAGCCTAGTTTTCACAAAGTAGGTACGGTACATTATTTAAAAACTATGATACAATATCTTCTTCTTTCGATTCGTCCATCTAAGGACCACGTTATTTCAACCGCTTCTTGTTGCATCGAGCTTTAATATCCTCCCAGTACTTTCGCATTAGTTCTCGATGCTGTTGTTTCCTTTCTGCAGTCCACTTCTTGCCAGTTGGAAGCTTTGGCTTTTCTTGGAAACATCGGTGTGCTGTCCGTTTTTGTCTAAGTGTGGCACGTTCCCAAATATCGTTGCCTGTAATTCCCACTTCATGTAAATCTTTGTCCACCTCAGTGAACCAAGCTCCCTTGGTTTTATTTTTGAGGAAGTAGGTGAAAATTCTATTTGTCAATCGTGCTGGGTTCATTCTTGTTATATGGAAGTAAAAGGCAATTCTCCGTTTCCTCATGGTATCAGTTATTTTTTCCACGTGGGTGTAAAATTCGTGGTTGTGCCGTCTCCTATATTCCGCATTTTATTTTACCGGACCCAAGATTTTTCTTAGAATTTTTCTTTCTTTCCCTTCCAGATTTTCTATTAGTCCCTTGCGATGCATTGCAAGGCACTCTGCAGCATTATGATACAATATATTTTAATTAATTAAATGTCTGTTTTTCTTCTGTGAGAGTGAAGTGAAAGGAGCGACGTATATCGATTAATCGATAAGACGTCTAATCAGTTATTCGACCAACAGAGTAAAACATGTAGATTAAACGACCAATTGGTTAACCAATTTAATGCACAATCTATTAAACGTTATTTTATGGGGTTTGAAGCCATTTTTCAGAGTTACCTTAGTAAACAACAGTTTAGTGCTTTTCAGTCGGTCAACACGAATGTACCCAAAAGAGCTGGGTTATGCCCTGATCCGGACAAATGGACAAGGGCTACTGGTTCAAGGGCGGAACCAGTTAAAGAAGCAAGTCCAAAGCAGACAAAATTTACGCATCGCCACGCTCAACATTGGGACTCTTACTGGACGCAGCCGTGAACTAGCAGCGATGCTGTAAGAACGGAAAGTGGACATTGCATGTGTACAAGAAACACGCTGGAAGGGGCAAAAATCTCGTGACATCGGAGATGGCTATAAACTGATCTACCATGGTACGTCCAATAGAAATGGTGTTGCTGTCATCGTTTGTGCCAGCCTGAGAGACCGAGTTGCTGAGGTTCAGCGCTATTCAGACCGCCTTATGTCAATTACAATCGACATTGCATCTTCTCGGCTTCGTGTCTTCTCAGCATATGCACCACAAACTGGCTGTGATAAGCTAGAAAAGGAACAGTTTTGGCAAGAGCTACAAGATCATGTTTCAGCATGTCCTCAAGATGAGTTTCCACTTCTCTGTGGTGATCTTAATGGTCATGTTGGTCATACCAAGGACGGTTATAGCTGCCACGGTGGTAATGGCTATGGTACCCGGAATGATGATGGAACACAAATTTTGGATTTCGCCGAGGCGAATGACTTGGTTATTGGTAATACGTTTTTCAAAAAGCGCATAAACCACCTCATCACCTACACCAGTGGTGACTACAGCAGCCAAATTGACTTCATCCTTGTTCGACACCGTGATCTCCGACTAGTATCAGATGTGAAGGTCATACCATATGACTGTGTAGCCCCTCAACATAAGTTGCTAACGGCAGACTTAAGGATCTCTAAACATCGTAGAGGCAGAGGGATAAATGTCCTTGAGAAGATCAAGTGGTGGAAGCTTAAAGACCAAAAGGAGACTTTAGCAGGCAGTATAAATTTTCCTCCCATCGACCTGAATGCGATAGACAACACCTGGACTACATTCTGTAAATCTGGCACTGAAACCGCCACAGCAACTTTGGGTACAACAAAACCTAGCTCCCACCGAATTGATAAACAAACGTGGCTATGGACACCCCAAGTGCAAGAAAAGGTGCATGAAAAAAGGAAGGCATACAGAAACTGGGTCTCACAAAAGACTCTAGAGAACAGGGAAAGGTATGCCATAGCCAAACGTGAGGCTAAGAAAGCTGTTGCTGAAGCTAGGTGCAGTCACTATGATGACCTGTATACAACACTGGACTCAAAGGAAGGAGAGAAAACTATCTTCAGGCTGACCAAAGCTAGAACAAAGTCAGTACAGGATATTGAGCACTATGTGTGCATAAAAGGCAAAGATGGTCAACGTTTACAAGACAAACAGGATATCCTCAAACGTTGGCAACAACACTTTGAAGAGATTTCCAACATTGAGTTCCCACATCCCTCTATTCCAGAAGGTACTCCAACAGCAGGTCCTATCTCACACATCACATCTGAGGAAGTCACCAGTGCCATTAGGAGTATGAAGAATCAAAAAGCACCAGGACCAGATGACCTGCCGGCAGACTTCTGGAAGTTGCAGGAATTAAAAGAACCCGCGATCAACTGGCTGACCAACTTTTTCAATGCCATAGTTGACTCTGGAACTGTTCCCAGTGATTGGGCTACAAGCATCACTGTACCTATCTTTAAACAAAAAGGTGACCCAGCAGAATGTACAAATTATCGTCCAATTCGCCTCCTGTCGCACACAATGAAGATTTTTGAGAGAATCCTTGATCGACGACTGCGGGACATCGTCAGTATTAGTACCAACCATTGCGGCTTCGTCAAGGGTGCGGGAACAACTGATGCAATCTTCGCTGCCAGAATGCTCATCGAAAAGCATCGCGAGAAACAACAGCCACTGCATATCGCCTTTCTTGATCTTGAAAAGGCTTTCGACCGTGTTCCACATCGTGTGATCTGGTATGCACTTCGTAACCATGGTGTACCAGAAATGCTTATCAGCTGGATCAAGATGCTATACACAAACACCACAAGTTGTGTACGTTGTGCTGTTGGCACCTCGGAGAGCTTCCCAGTGAAAGTCGGTGTACACCAAGGATCTGCACTGTCCCCATTGCTCTTTGTCCTAGTCATGGACACAGTCACACGGGATCTGCAAAGGAATGTCCCTTGGACACTCTTATATGCTGATGATGTCGCACTTGCTGATACCACCAGGATAGGATTGCAGCGTCAAGTTGAAAATTGGAACAGCCGTCTCTCACAATACGGTCTTCGACTGAACAAAAAGAAGACCGAATACCTTGAAACTGTCCCAACCAACGGATCCATCCAAGTTGATGGAGAGACATTGACGAAGACCTTAAGCTTCAGGTATCTAGGATCTCGCCTACAAGCTGATGGTGAGATAGGTGATGAAGTGCGAAGTAGGATAAAGGCTGCATGGATGAGATGGAGGGAAGTTACAGGCGTACTCTGCGACAGAAGGATGCCACTATACCTTAAGTCCAAAATATACCGCATGATAGTACGTCCTGTTGCTTTGTACAGTGCTGAATGTCGACCAGCTGACAAAGCTACGGAGCGCCAATTACATAGCATGGAAATGCGTATGCTCCGTTGGTCGATGGGCATCACACTCCTAGATCATATAAAGAATGACTCTGTTCGCCAGCAAATAGGAGTTGCACCCATCACTGAGAAGGCACGGGAAAAACGGCTTCGATGGTATGGCCACGTCTTGCGTGCTGCACCTGGAACTGTTGCCAATTCCGCTCTCTCCTTTGAAGTTAATGGGCACCGTCCACGTGGGCGCCCAAAACAGCGCTGGCATGATACAGCAAATGCGGATATGAAGGCTCTCAATCTAAGACCTCATGATGCCCAAGATCGTGCAAAATGGCGAGCCAAGACCAAAACAGCGGACCCTGCAGCAGCGGGAAAACGCTAGGAAGAAGAAGAAGAATAAATACACTAGGATGACCAGTTTCGATCGTCAAGCGATCATCTTCAGATCCATTACACTTAGGCTATAAAATCTATATATTAGAATGAAAATAAATGGATTCTGCCTTTCCAATACTTGTATTGACCCTACTCACAGGTACATGTTTCGAAGGTAAAACTCCTTCTTCCTCACCCTGTACATAAAAATAACAAAGATAAATTGCCTTTATAAGAACATGCGTTACATGAATAAAGCTTGTGAAATAAATACTATGAAGTTCAATTGTTTCCGTTTCTCCTTGGAAGATCTTCCAATTGGATATCCAGGCCTGGGTGCATTAAAAAGCCGCTGAGTCAGGCCGGTGTTGTGAGTCGCTATTTGGTTGCGTCATCGTTTTTCAAACTAGCCTCTATGCTGCCCTTGGAGAACATCATGGCAAAGAAATAAACATAATCCCTGTAGTAGTGCCATGTCCCGCTGTATGTTGTGTGTTTGGGCGTGAACAACAGCAGATCAAAAAGCTACTTTTACTTTATATTTTTTGAGTACACTACTGTCGACCAAAGTATTATGTGCACTCGAGTTTGAAGATTGTTTGTGAAGTAACCAATAGATCTATATAAAATCCAATAAGATCATCATTTTTGTCGTTCTATTGCCCGTTAACTCATGTAGGTTTGGAATTTTTAATTTACATTCTGATATTTTTTTGTCGCAGTTGGAGCATAAAAAGTGCACGTTTTTAAGCGTGTTTCAACCATGCGTCACATTTAAGAATTATTATCTCAAAAACCCGTTATCAGATCGAATCCAAATTTTAACACAATATACATTGGAATGTTGTATAACTGGTTTATTAATTTCAAAATTTTGCGTGTCCAAGAAAAAAAAGTTGTTATCATTTTTGTAAGGTAACTTTTTCTCGGCTCGGGGTGGTTGGAAAATGTAGTTCTTGGTTGCTATGTAATCCTTATACATCAAAAAGTTAAGCTGTATGACTGTGAAATACGTAAATTAACTCACTTATTTTATATCGGTTTGTATTTGTAGGCGGAAATAACACATCGTTCACCAGCTACCCACTCCCGGGAGAGCTGTACAGCGTTGCTGTGATGGAGTCCATCACTTCCGAGCGAGGCACGCCATGATGCGTGTTGGGCTCCATTTCGGCAACGCTGTAACACACATTTTGCGTTAGCGGAATATCAATTTTAATTTAATAAGCATTTTTTCAATACAATTTTGGAAACGTGACTTAATGCCTCTCAGCTCCGTGGTCAGTTTAGTGCGGCATAAAGCCATCCAGAATGAATATTTCACATGTTATTTTATTTTAAAATGGATTTTTAGCATAAAAACCACCTAAATCCCGTACAAACGAAATATACAACAGTACTCTAACACGCGGGAATATTGCAGTGTGGCCAACATTAAGTACGGAATACGGCGCTGAAAGGCAGCAAGCCATTGTCGCTTCGGTGCCGTAGTTGATAGCATGCTGAACTGCTGTGCCCAAGATAGCGGGTTCAAACCCGGCCGAAGGCGTTGGATTTCTTAATAGCGTTAAAATCCTTCAGTATGCCTTCCTTCGGAGGGGAAGTAAAGCCAGCGGTCCCATATCATAGATTTATGGCATGTAAAAGATCCTTCCACAGACTAAACTTGTGTGGAGTTAAATTTCTAAATTAGATTTCGTTGTAAAGCTCTATCAAAGTTCCAACGTTCACCACTAAGTATCATTGATATCTGGTAGCGAAAGTTGGAGCTACTTGAAATTGAACGGAACTTTTGGCTCACCCCATGGGTGTCCGCTTGAAGCAGCTACAGCCTCTGTCGAGCCGAACATGTCCTCGGACACTCCCGGTACTAAATGCCATACGATAAATAAATAAATTGACTTAATGCTTTTCTTCTCTGATCGCACTACATGTAGCAGTGGGTTCAGCCTTAAACCCACAAAACAAATGGTTTGTGATGGATTTTGCCTTGCTAGTGAGCCTCCGTGCTTTTTTCCTGCCGATAAGATGAAAATGTTTTGTGTGCAGCTTAAACAGAAGGCTGACTTAATTCTCTCCTGTGCCGTTCCAAGGCCCTTGAGTCAATACTTCAGAAAACTAATTCTTAAAAAAATGAGAATTTTTTGCTTTTCAGTTCCGACCGATTCAATTGATTTTTATGATTCGATTAATTGACTGTTCAAGATCTGAAATTAATCAATTTAAATACCAGCCATAGTCCATGGTGTCCAGAACTTGGAGAAAATCTTATCTAGACGGTGTTGAACTGGTTCTTTGCCTTTGATTGGAGAAGGGGATGGTTTGCTAGAGCTTAACCTAATCTAATTTCTGAATAGTCTCTAGACTTACAGGGGAGAGTCCTAGCTGATTTATAATTTTCAGAGGCAATAATGACGAGGATGACAACAATTAGTTTCTTTTGTATATCAGCTAGGTACCTTTTGTCAATTTCATGGCCTAATTTTTTTAATGTAACTCAGTTGTTTTATTCTGTTCTTTTATTCTCCTAATGAAAGTCACCGTTGTATTCATTTGCCAGTCCTTTCCTTTCTCTCTCATGTATCGTCGCTTGTCTTTGACACAGCTGCCATAATCTGGTTGATCTCTTGTCGCAACACAGATTAATGAGCCAGCCTGCTTTGTCGCTTTCTCCGTCTCCCTCTGGTGACTAAATCATGCAGGACCAACTGAACCACGGAGGTGCACAAAGGTTTTGCTTCCAATTATTTATAACAATATTGTTTGTGTGGTCCCAGTATATTCCCTTTGTGTCATATTGTGTACATATTTCCATTGTGGTGAGCATCCATTAGTACGGAGGGTGTTTTCGCTGTAAATGTAGAACATATTTTAATAGCCTACCACAAGATAATACATTGGGATACACGTGAGATCAATCATTTCAATTATGTCAAATCATGCAATTTTTAAATCATTAATGAAAGAGGAATATAATACTGTAAGTATAACTATAACTCAGTCATAAAACCAGAAGGATTGTACCCTTCAGAGTGTCTAATCTTATATATAAAAGTGAAAGTATGTATGTGGGTATGTGGGTGGGTTTGTTCCGTATACAAATCTACACCGTTCCACCAATCTCAACCAAATTTTGCATACACATAGTTTAGGACCCAGAAGGAACGGCTGGCTACATGGATTTTCGATAGTCTTTATTATTCTTCTGATGTGTGCCAATTTACACTCGAGCAAAGGCGAATATATTCAGAAAATTAACTTAAGAAGAAACGGCAAGGTCGGCCATCTCTATGGCAACAGTAGCACAAGACGGGTCCACCAAGTTTCATTCTATCTCGGTATGAGGCCATGCCACTCAATTTTCTAAACGGCAACACTACCTCAAAAAGTGATCACCAGGTTTCCACCTGTCTCTGTAAGGGGCCATGCTACTCCATTTTCTCCATGACTACAGTCAAGACGTAAACACCAGGTCATGGGCCTCCATTTTCTATCCAAACCACGATAAGATCATTAGGAATATGAACGTCTTAAAAATCTGAATACGTAGTTTTTTTAAATTTTATTAACAGGGGTCGATGTAGGGAATTAAAATAATAATAAAAACAAATACATCGGCTAACCCTGCACGCGTCCTAAAGTAACAACGGCTATAGATATCATCATGGAACTTAGTATTAAGATTAAATGAGCTTAAATTATTCTGTTATTGTTGATTGATTTAGAGGCTTTGCGGCATCATGGCCATGTAGCCCCATGAACTTCAGTGTGCATGATTTTTTTTCTGATAACCAGTGTTACTGTGATGGCTGTAGTAGTGTGTGTATTTGTAATTCAGGTGAGGATTAAAAATGATGTTGATGTTGCCTTCAGTTAGAAACTATCCCTGTATTTGCTTCGAGTAGAAGTAGGAAACCACGGAAAACATCTTCCAAGTTTTGGCACGGGAGGCGCAGTGTACCCTCTTCCAACTCTCAGACCAGAATTAACATTTCTTGGCAGAGCCGGATTCCAACTCGGACCTCCATGGCGACAGCAGAGAATGTTAGCCGCTAACCCACGTGGTCGTCTGAATGTGACATTTTGGGTCTAATGTCTTACTCTTGATGCCGCTGCTGTTACGGGAGATTTTGAATGTTTACCTTATGACGGAAGGTATCACGCGCAATGTTGTTGTGTTATACTCTCCGTTAAGGTGTGTTCTACTAATAATATATTTACGTTTATGTTTTATTAATCCTAATGTTTTTATGCTACTTTGTTTTAATTGTTGACATTGTTAACCTGTACCGGCTATCTTTTGTATTACAAATCTGGAATACAGTAACTGTAATAAGACTTGACTAAGACTAACAGAACCAGAATAATATGTAGCAACCAAAATGAAACAGTAACCTAAAATGATTAACCACGCAGTGAACACTCCCTCTTTTCTAATTAAGACATGACTGTAAGAGTAAATAATTTGTACAGAACATTACCTCCTTCACTGCCCTCAACAGATACAGTACCGTAGCAAACCTACAGGTAACAGACGTCACCAATAATTCTCATAGTAATCATTAGAAGCCATGACCAGGCTCCCTTTGTACTTAAACATGGGTACTTTCAAATTACTAGGTACATAATATCGTACGTTTTTCTTACATCAAAAAACTACATCCATACTAATATATAAAAGTGAGATGGTATGTGTCTGTGTGTCTGTGTATTACTCGATCACCAAAGAACCACTGGTCCGATTTACATAAAATTTTACATGGAAGTAGCTGATTTACCTGGTTAATATATAGGCTGCTTTTGATTTCAATACTTTGCACTATTTAATGATGGCGACCATTTAAGTGACGTCATTACACCCTTTTGTTTCAAACATTCATATTTCAATTTCAAATAAAAAGAGAATGCTAAGAAATAGCAAACTTTAGATGGCATATGCAAGGTTTAAAATTTAAATTTCTATCACAATGGTCCTTATCTATTTTCGTGTCTCTCCAACTGTTAGCGAGTAAAACCTAATTATGTGCTATAAAACAAGGTCAATGCCAAGCGGTTTAGCTGGACAAAATGTTCCATCCTAAGTCTCCCTCCGCGCAGCACCTCGCCTAACACCTGTTTGAACTGTCACCTTCACATTTCAATTTATTTATGACCAGTAGTGAAGCACGGGTACTTCAGCTAGTTGTAAATAAAAGAGGGGAGCTGCAAGCACTCGAGAAAAAGGAAAGGAAGATTCTAAGGAAAATTCTGGGACCTCAGAAAACTTCTGATGGAACTTGGAAGAAGAGGAATAACGAGGAGCTCTACAAGTGTTCTGAAAAGATCACGGACACAATGCGGAAAAGAAGGCTGAAAGCCTATGGACACCTGGTAAGATTGGACGATAACCGACTGACCAAAAAGATCTTCAAATACATCATGGGAATAAAGGCCATCTCTAAGTGGGTAGAAGAGGTCAAGAGGGATGCAGCAGATGTTGGAATTACTCCAGAGTTGATCCACAATAGAAGTGAGTTTGGAAGAAAAGTAGACAGTTTAAAATCATTTGAAGAGAAACCAATTACAAAGAGACCCGTGAGGATCATTTCCGAGGAGGAGAGAAAGATAAGGAGCGAACGAATGAAGAGGTTCTGGGAAGAAAAGAGAAGGAAGGCCAAGAAGCCTTAAGTTCCATGCGGTCCATAGTTTGCCAAATTCGAAAGGAGAAGAAGACTGTAAGTCAATAAATTGCAATTCTTGAGTACAGTGGACCGGTTTCTTTTACATTACAACCTTCTTCAGTGACAATCCACAGCCTGCTTCCAGTCTCCGACCGGGTCAGGAATGGAATGAATGAAGCCCCCAACTTGCGGCGAGGATATGGACTGTGCCGGCTGCCGAGGCCTGTCGCACTCCCTTGGGGCAATGATTACATGAATGACAGATGAAATGAAATGAGAGTGCAGAGTGTTGCTGGAATGAAATTTTGTGACAGGGAAAACCGGAGTACCCGGAGAAAAACCTGTCTGCCTCCGCTTTGTCCAGCACAAATCGCACATGGAGTGACCGGGATTTGAACCACGGACCCAGCGGTGAGAGGCCGGCGTGCTGCCGCCTAAGTCACGGAGGCTTCTAGATTAACGATGAATGATCTTGAAAAGACAGCTCGAAGTGGAAATGTCAATGATAAAAAAGAAGAACAGAAGAAGAAGAAGCATAAAACAAACACAAAGCGAAAAAAAAATCAAACACAAAAGCAAAAGTAAAGGAAAAAACATACACAAAGCATAAAGCAAAATAAATAAACAAAAGCAAAAACGGAAGTGATGTAATGGTGAATTGAAAATAAAATAGAGTAGTTATAAATGAATGTTTGTTCATTCCATTTTATTGGACTAACTATTTTCATAGTAACATAATTATAATTTTCTTCTTCTTCTTCTTCTTCTTCTTCTTCTTCTTCATTTCCCGTTTCCAGTTCCCTGGGTCGGGTTGAGAATCAAGGACCTCCATAGTTGTCTATCCCTCCACCATTCATTTCCTTCTTTCAATATTTCTTTTTCCTTTACTCCTCTTTTCTCTATGCTTTCCTTCACCGTATCTATCCACCTCTTTCTGGGCCTTCCTCGTGGTCTTCTTCCTGGTATTTTCTCCCTAAATATTCTTTTTGCTACTCTATATTCTTCCATTCTCATTATATGTGCGTACCACTTCAGCTTACTGGTTCCTATCTAGTTTTGCAGTTTTGGGAACCCAATTCTCTCCCTAATGCCCACGTTTATGATTTTATCCCTCCGTGTCTTCCCAATTATTCCTCTAAGGAACTTCATCTCGGCTGCTTGGATTCGGTTTTTATCACGTTTTGTTGTGGTCAAGTACCTGCTGCATATGTCAAAATTGATGTGTAATGCATTGAGAATAGAACTTTCTTGCATTTCCCTGGGACTTCCAGGTTCCATACTAAACCTCTCACACTCTGGTAAAGCTTGTTGGATTCTCTTTCCAATTTCTTAATTTATTGTACCTTCTTCTGTGAGTATGCTCCCCAAATACTGTACTTAAAGCGTTTTACCATTTCCAATGGATTTCCATTGACTTCAATATTCTGTCTTCCTTCTCTCTTGTTTCTTGTCATCACTACAGTCTTACTCTTCTCCACACTTATTTCCATTCCATATTTGTCTATCTCTTGATTCGATACGGTAACTTGTTCTTGCACTTCCATTTCATTTTCTTCCCATATTACTATGACGTCTGCAAAGCATTTTATTTCAAAGTGAACAGATGACCACAATTACAATGAACTAATACATCAGTTCCACTTAATTGACATTTCCACTTCGAGCTGTCTTATCAATAGAATTATCTGACGTCCCCATTTAATGTACCTCCAAATGTACATGTATGATGTTCATTTGGTATTTTATGTGATAAATGGAGCCCTGGACTGCCTATTACAGAGCTTGAAGGACATCTTGAACTGACTTTACCATGGTTACGGTTGACCATTTCTTGATCAGTTTTTATTTACGATATATCCTGGAAACGGTTGATTCTAGGGCCTTAAATATGGTTTTCTGGTTCCATTTAGGGCTTGGTGAATATTGTTCAGTGTAGTGAAAGGATTGCTAATGCCCAGTTCTTCGAAGACAACGTCGGTATATATCTTAAAGGTATTTTATATTGTGCCTTCTTAAAACATGAAGTTCAAATTTGAATTAGATAATGTAACTAAATATATGACCCGTCCTAATACTTCTTGCTCCTTAGTACAGACATCACAGTGACACAGGTTATCAGACAAATTCTACACACAGCCAAGTACGCGGGGCTTCATGACCAGGATGTCGCAAAGCCCCTAAAAAATCAACAACAACAACGCTTCTTGCTCCTAAGTGAAAATATTGGTACTGATCAGTAGAGGCATTTTATATGTATAGATATACTGTACAGTACATACAAGAGCATACATCCCATGAATGATGTTAAGGAGGAAGGAAGGGGAGGAAGAGAAGGGAAGGAAAGAAGGGAAGGAAGAGAAGGGAGGGAAAGAAGGGAAGGAAGAGAACGAAGGGAGGGAAGGAAGGGAGGGAAGGATAAAAAGGAATTGATATGAAGGGAAGGGAAAGAAGGAAGGGACGGAAGGTAAGATAGGGAAGGAAGGGGAGGAAGGGAGAGAAGTAAGGGAAGGAAGGGAGGGGAGGATGAAAAGGAAGGGATGAAAGGGAGGGCCGGAAGAGAAATGATGGAAGGAAGGACAGGAAGGAAAGGGAGGGAATGGTTAGGAAGGGAAGGGAAGGATGGAAAGGAAGGGCTGAAAGGGAGGAAGGAAAGGTTGGGAAGGAAAGGAAGGGTAGGAAGAAAAGGGAGGAGAGGAAGGGGGGAATGGAAAGAAGGAAAGGAAGGAACGGGAAGGAAGGAAAGGAGGAAAGGAAGGGAAATGACGGAAGGAAGGACAGGAAGTAAAGGGAGGGAATGGATAGGAAGGGAAGGGAAGCGAAGGGAAGGGAACGGATGGGAAGGAAGGAAATGAAGGGAGGAAAGGAAGGAAGGAAAGGTAGGGAAGGACGGAAGGGAGGGAAGGAAAGAAGGAAAGGAACGGGAGGGAAGGAAGGGAAGGAAGGAAAGGAAGAAAGGGAATTGAAGAAAGGAAAGGAAGGGATGAAAGGGAGGAAGGAAAGGAAGGAGAGGAAGGGGGGAATGGAAAGAAGGAAAGGAAGGAAGGAGAGGAAGGAAAGGAGGAAAGGAAGGAAAGGACGGAAGGGAGGAAAGGAAAGGAGGAAAGGAAGGAAAGGATCGAAGGAAGGAAAGGAGGAAAGGAAGGAAAGGACGGAAGGGAGGAAAGGAAAGGAGGAAAGGAAGGAAAGGACGGAAGGGAGGAAAGGAGGAAAGGAAGGAACGGGAGGGAAGGAAGGAAATGAAGGAACGGGAAGGAAGGAGAGGAAGGAAAGGAAGGAGGAAGGAAGGAAGGAAGGAAAGGACGGAAGGGAGGAAAGGAAAGGAGGAAAGGAAGGAAAGGACGGAAGGAAGGAAAGGAAGGAACGGGAGGGAAGGAAGGAAAGGAAGGAAGGAAAGGTAGGGAAGGACGGACCGGAGGAAAGGAAAGAAGGAAAGGAAGGAACGGGAGGGAAGGAAGGAAAGGAAGGAACGGGAGGGAAGAAAGGAAAGGAAGGAAGGAAAGGTAGGGAAGGACGGAAGGGAGGAAAGGAAAGAAGGAAAGGAAGGAACGGGAGGGAAGGAAGGAAAGGAAGGAACGGGAAGGGAAGAAAGGAAAGGAAGGAGAGGAAGGGGGGGAATGGAAAGAAGGAAATGAAGGAACGGGAAGGAAGGAGAGGAAGGAAAGGAAGGATAGGAAGGAAGGAAGGAATGGACGGAAGGGAGGAAAGAAAAGGAGGAAAGGAAGGAAAGGACGGAAGGAAGGAAAGGAGGAAATGAAGGAAAGGAAGGAACGGGAGGGAAGGAAGGAAAGGAAGGAACGGGAGGGAAGGAAGGAAAGGAAGGAACGGAAGGGAAGAAAGGAAAGGAAGGAGAGGAAGGGGGGATGGAAAGAAGGAAAGGAAGAAACGGGAAGGAAGGAGAGGAAGGAAAGGAAGGAACGGGAAGGAAGGAGAGGAAGGAAAGGAAGGAGAGGAATGAAGGAAGAGAGGAGAGCGGGTGATCGTGGGTTCATATCCCACCTTGGCCTTCCTGATAATGCTTTTCGTGGTTCCTATTTGCACCTCCAGGCAAATGCCGGGACAGTTCGTTTCCATAGGTCCACGACCGGTTTCCTTCTATGACCCGTCCTGAAAATAAAACAAATGACCATTGGCTGCATTAATAAAAGAACTATTATTGCAATACACGCACACATACAGTATTTGTCCGTGGGAGATCGAATGCGGAGACCATATGATAGGCTAAAGCCTGAATCACGCTCAGGACATATTTAGTAATAATCTCCTTTATTCTTTTTTAATTTCCTTTACTTATTTGCGCCGCGGTGTGCAACCCTTCATCTGAATGCAAGGGTAATAAATCATCCACACGGTATCTCTATATATGAAACCTCACTAATATACTGACCCTCCAGGGGCGTGCTCAAGAATTAATTTTGCAGGGTAGGGTTAGAAGAATTATATGGTGTAATATAGCTCCGTGTTTAGTAATAAAAAGGATTATTCATTGATACTCGTATGTTCTCCGTTGTTTAAGATGGTTGTAGGAATAGGGTGAGAAGGAGAGGATTGGCAAGGACATTCTGTAGTAACTATCAGACGATTATATCCGCAGATAAAAGGCTGCGTTAATGAGTTGCTTTGCCAATATCGTTTTGATTGCTTATCTGAGTAATAATTCAGTATAGATCCCTAGCCTAGCATTTTTTAAATTAATATTATTAGGTAATTATTCATTAATCATGTACAATTAAGACAAGTCTTATATTATACACTTTATGGTAAAGTGGCTAGCATTTTTGCGTGTCACTGCGGAGCCCGGTTTTGAGTCTGACAAGAAATTTCATATCTGGTATAATGGTTACAATGGGGTACACTCAGTCTTGTGAGGCAAACGTGAAAAAAGGCGGGTTTAATTCGTACCTCAGCCATTTTGCCTAACCCCAACTTCACCTAACAAAACCTAACCTAACCTAACCTAACATAACTTAAAAGTGTGATCAAATATGAAAGCAAAACGTGGTAGCAAAAAGTGAGAGAAAAAAAAGGGGGAGCAAAAAGTGGGAGCAAAAAAGTGGGAGCAAATGTGAGAACACAAATAATAAACTTAGTTTTAACCTAACCTAACCTACCTTCTCCTAACCTAACATAACCTAACCTAACTTTACCTAACCTACAGAAACCTCGTTTAAAGGTTTAAATTAATGCATGAAAGTTTTTTCTATTTTTACATTTTACATTTTATTTTTTATTTTATTTTTAGATTTTAGATAATAAGATTTTATATTTTAGATTTTACATTGTAGTTCTTTCATTTTACATTTCAGATTTTACATTTTTTATTGTTTTATTTTAGATTTCAGGTTTTAGATTTTAATTTTTATATTTTAGATTTCTAGATTTTAGATTTTAGGGTTTTGATTTTACATTTTTAGATTTTAAATTTTACATTTTAGATTTTCCGAAAAAAGTAAACTACTAGGTCACATACCTAACGTAACCTAACCTCAGTTTACCTAACCAAACATGTCCTCACCTAACTCTACCTAACCTAACTTCACCTAAACTAACCTTTAAAGCTAGGCCAAAGGCCAATCAACACACCCAAGTATTTAAGGGCACACACAACTATCTTTATGCTAGTCTTATAGAGAGTAAGGTAAAGCTAACACTTCCACTGTGACTGCTGCGCAAGATGTTCGCTACGCACAACCAGCTTAGGATTACAAAGTCAGTTAAGTTTTAAATAGTAAAAGCTTTTATTCATTTTTTTCTTTTCATTTTGTTGTTTACACATTTGTCAATTTTCCAATTTCCCATTTCCAGTTTTTAAAAATGTTAGGCTTAAGCTTTCGAATTTCATGATATGGAAACATGGATTTTCCATTTTTAATGTTTACACATTTGTCAATTCATCAATTTCCAATTTGCAGTATCGGTATTTTAAAATGTTAGTTTAAAGTTTTTTTAATTTTGTCAATATGGAAATATGGATTTTCCAAATTTGTTGTTTACATGTTTTTGATTTAGTCCATGTACAAAGTTCATTTTGCATTAGGAGTGGGGAGAGGTGGGTAGTAATTAACAAGATGTTCAGTAACGAACATATAGCCTACTTTCTCCTAAATGCATGGGTATTGTTATAAATCTTTGTCCTTTTCAAGGAATATAATTGAAAGTTGGTTGTAGTAGATTGTTGTAATACAACGTGTTATACGGATATTAAACATAAATATGATATGCCCTTTGCTCGTGCTACCTCTGTACAAAATTTCATCAAATCGATTTCACCGTGTTTGAATTGATATGGTGAATCAATTTGCACACATACATGGCCGCTATCTGCAAACCTTGTCGTTTGGTCAAAAGATGCTTATTACAAAAAGGTATATTGTTGCAAAATGTAGTAGAGATCAGACGATTAGGTTGGTCGTAATTTGATTTCAGCTTTTAACATTTGGGTGGCCGCCATTACGTTTCCGTAAAGATGGCGGCAATATAAAACATGACACTGAGGTGCACTTTGCTAGTGCTCCCTCTGGACCAAATTTCGTTCGATTTGTTTTCACAGTGTTTGAATACATAGGGGGGATCGATTTGCACACATACATGGCGGCCATCTGCAAATTATTGGGCTGTTGACCTTGTAGTCAGTCAAAAGATTCTTCGTACACAAAGGTATAATGTTGCAAAAAAGTGATCGAGATCAGATGATTAGGTTGGTCGTAATTTGATTTAAGCTTTTAACATTTGGGTGGGCGCCATTATGTTTTCGTCAAGACGGAGGCGATATAAAACATGACACTGAGGTGCCCCTTGCTAGAGCTACCTCTGTACCAAATTTCGTTCAATTCCGTTTCACCGTGTTTGAATACATAGGGAGAATCGATTTGCACACAAACATTGCCGCCATCCTTAAATTATTGGGCTGATGACCTTGTAGGTTGGTCAAAAGATTCTTCGTACTGTACCCTTTCGTTATCATAAAGGAATATGTGTTCGTATCCCAGCTAGTTCACGGTCTTTCGAGGCATGGGGCTTTCCACCCACTATACGAGCACATATTCAGGATTCGAGTCTATCAGGTAACTACTCTATTTGAAAGAAACAACATAGTCCTAAATATCACATTTAATGGTACTAATTGATGGCAAAACACAAAAATATTTTACAATTACTTCCCACAACAAAAATCAAAATTACATGTGAGTCTCTTCTCATACATCTTGGTGCTCCACCGCACTCATATCCATCCTAGATATCCTATCGTTGATGCTCTTTGACATTTGCGAGTGTCCATAGTGTTTTTCACGTGGCACAATTGAACACAAATTTGCATATCACAACACAACAAACACAAATTACATTTAAATAACATTAAATATACAATTATCAAAATACTTATCCGTTTTGACACGGAACATTTACTTTAAATGACATTGATTCATTAGCTTAGGCCCTGTTTAGCATGTGCTGCTTTTCCGCGCGTATCGTCTTCTTTTCCCATAAGTTTCAAACGCTGAAGTGGTACACCTTCCCATCCAAAATACACATAGTTATAGACATTTTATAGCTTCACCCTACAACACTCTTCTGGGTCTGGTCATATCATTATCGTCACAAACGTGTCATATTACTAAATTACGCTACCCGTATGAATAAATTAGCATGAACTGGGTAATTATTCTTTACAAAAATGCATCTATTTATTTGGTGCAGTTAATTTGTCCTCGGACAATAACTTGGCCAAATCTTATCCAATTACTTCGTTCCAACATTCCATATGTATGGAAACAGTACATATAAATCATTTGATACCATCATATCAAGCACATCTTAATTACTTTTCGAAATATCGAGGTCCTTCAGTGTCCCACTACAATCTTAAAATAAAAGGATACGGTCTATTGACTCACTTTAGCGTGAACAAGTGGTTCGTCATGGAACGTCCTCGGCAAGATGGCTGCCGGGTCAGTGGATTCTACCTGCTACCCTGGCCGACTTCCTGCAATGGCCATGTGCTCACTCAATGGTGCAGCCCTGCTGGGGAACATGATTGGAATGTATCATTACGAATTGAGTCGATCTAATTATTTAATACCTACACTTAGAGTATTTAATGGGCTCATATCGGCTCCTAATTAGTATTCAAGGCGAGGGATGGATCACAAAATAGCTTCGCCGTTCAATGGACGTCATCAGTGTCTTTGCGTGCGTCCAAACTGAGTTTCGAACTTTTATCTCACTGGACGGACACGACTATAACTAGAGGAACTCCACGTTTCCTTCTCGAAGAATATTTGTCTTACCTCTAAGGGCAGATCAATTACTATACTGGCCTACCTAGGGTGTCTAGTGTTTTCTCTGGCAGCGAAGACTCTGCTAACAGTGGATACAGACAGACTCTGTCCCAACTCTGTTGCGAATACACATGTATGCTCTACGGCAATACCATATCGTAGCTTCGAAGATTAGCCTACTAGATTCGTCAACGTGCGAACTATTCTCGGATGGTCCCTGCAATTTATTGACGTAAATCTCTTGATTGTACGTTACATGCTCGCTGATCGCGGCTAAAATAACATTTCTTACAGATGACTCAATTCCTAAGGCACTCCTGCCCTTTATACATTTACTCATAAGCCAAAGCTTTATGTAGCTCCAAAACAAGTATTAATTTACTGGCATTTACATTGACTATCTTAATAACTCTCAAATACAACCATGTAGAATATGATATATTAGAACATTTATCTATCATTTCAATGACACTGAAAAACTCTCTTTATCTCGCTATTTATCTATCTTTCTTACTTTCCACAATAACACAGTATTTTTACAATAGATATGACACACTTTGCACGTTCTATAGGCATAAATAAGCCGATTTATATATTTATTATTGTTACCGATCCCAGATTATATTATTATTATTATTAGTTAACGTTATCGTTACTTTCATCAACATTTTATGCCTAAATGGTCGTGAGCTTGTCATCCTCAAAGCCATATTTTTACACAGATACGAGGGATGTGAACTTGTACACAAATGACTGTTAATTCTTAATATTTGAGGAAATGATTTGTTGTATGGTGAGCTATTAAATCATATCAACATATTGGAATGGTACTCACTTTCATTCTCGCTGGGTTAGTCCAACACGACAGCAATTCGCCCACCATCATGATTGCCTTAAACCATCATTACACTTTCCATACGACACATTGCATAGGATTTCCACATGGTAATTATATCTTGCACTAGTGGCATTTTATACCTTTTAAACAACACACATTCTTTTAACATATAAACATAAACACTTTTGATGATCACTGTAACAAAACTTAATACACATTTTTTTTTTCACACGGATCCTTGCTTGGATTCCCACTATTGCCTGACTTCAGAGACGCGTTGCAGCTAAATCTTGACAACCGCCTGTCTCCTTCGAAAGTCTATCTCGCGTGTGTGTGCTCATCTCCCGCCTGCTACAGCTTCTATCTTCTCTACTGCAAAGTTGCTCAAACATATTGAACCCGCTGAGCTATGGTTCATGTGATATTTTTGTGACGGAATAATTATTATGGGATGTAGTACTTTTGAACATACCCAGAATACCACGTGGAGCAGAGAGCTCATGCTATACTCTTTGAAGTAGCGCTCAATTGCATTTTTGACTTTGGAGGTCTTGTTAATCACTTTTATCCTTTCATAAGACTCAGAATATTCTAATTCGTCATTCTGTATTATTGAATCATTTTGGTGAATGATTATTACGTTTTTGGTAAGGTATAACACTTGCAGATACGCAAGGAGCTATGAAAGTAGTCGCTCAATGACTTCGTTTTGGCGACCTACTTCCGAGTGAAAGTCAGTGACGACACTACATCTGGAGATCTGACGCCAGACAGGCGTGTTTCGAGAATCCGTCCGTCGCGACGTGGACATTATAAATATTTTTGTGCTCAAGTGAGCATCCGACTGCATCGTGTGTTGAAAATAAGCCAATTTATAGTCAAATACTGACAGATTTATTATTTTGGAGAAAGTGTAGATGTCAAGCATCGAACTATGTGCACTATCGCATCATTATGCAGGTCTAGAGTTGCAGATCTGTGCCATATTTATCAATTTGTTACTACTTTGTTTCTGTCATGAGGACACAGGTGTTAATGTTATACTGAGAACTTAATAAGTGTTATATCTTTGATGAGCAAAGAAGCTCGTGAGACATGCTGTTATGTCTGTGATTTACTATTCTTTGAAATGAAGGACTGCGATACTTTATTGTACAGTTAAATTGTAACGTGTTTAGCACACGGATTCTATAAGGTTTTTGAACCAAGCATATGCTAAGAATGACAAGGCCAAATATTACGGTATTATATAATGTTAAAACTAGCCGGCCTTGCCTGTTGAAAAATGTGGTCAGTGAAGGACTGCAATTTGTGAAGTTGTCACCAATAAACTGGATTGTTGACCCAGTAACCTTGAAAACAAATGCTTGAAAGCGAGACAGAACTACGATAACATAGGACAGAATGTTGATTTCATTCATCTCTTTCTTTCAAAGCAGCTATTGCTCATGAAACCCAGTGTTTCTTACTGTATTTTTGTTCATTTGTTTTTCTTGGATTTTCATACTGTTAGTTAGATATTTTGCTGCGAGGAATGTCATTTCGACATGTCCAGGGTTGTCAGGTTTCTTTATGCATTGTTGGCGATCCTCTTGAGAGAGGCAAATTATAATGAAGGCAATTTGGTTATTAAATGCGAGGTTCTTGCCGCAGGTAACCCATGATATTATGTGCCTTGAGTGAGTAAGACGTGCCATTGTTGTAAGTCGCGCATCTGTTGTTGTTATGAGGCATTATTATGAGAGTTGTTGAAAGCGAGGTATTTACCGCTGATAACTCGTGTTATTGTGAGTCCGAGCCGAGTTTGCTCGTTGAGTTTTCCGACTATTGAGTCGATGTTTTGCTGCGGGAGAATGATCTTTAGAAGACTACTCCTTGTCAGGCCTTTGTCAGAATACGCCATAAACCTACGGAAGGAACATAAACCGACATAATAAACATCATCCGCATAATTGTTTTAAACAAGATCTAACTAACATATTGTTTCCATTTAAACTTTGACATTCTTACATTTGAACCTGCTGACATGGCCGTGCAGATGAAGGGATTTCCTTTATTGGAAACGACGAAGACTGTAGACATTTTTGTTGTGACCTGGCGCACACATGAACCATTAGTTCATAGTGTGTGGAGCGCAGGCCATGTGATTGTCAGACGTGGTTTTAACTACGCTATCACCGACATTACTATCAAGCCAGATGACAATGGTTTACAAAGAGTTAACCATGAGGCAGGAAGGCATTATAATAAAACTGTGTTGTACTATAATTATTGATGTCATGAAACTGTATTTTTTCCCCATGTTACCTTTATTGCGTGCTATTTAGCACATGATTGTTGATTAGATTAATTGTTTTTAAATGGCTGTACACTTAGCTTTGTATTGTAACTGTTTTGCTATTACGGACGTCACCGCCGTAACTTTGAATGTTAACTGATAGGACTTGGCTAGAAAAGTTAAATGTAAATGTGGAAATGGTACCACCATAACTTAGCTTTGCTTTGCTCCTTCACTTAAATGTAACTTCATATTAGCTTGATCATGTATTAGGGATTTTGCGTCGTACCATTTACCCAGCGTTGTTGCTGTTGCTTACTTATTGTGTATTAGATCTTTCGCGAGGGTTAATGTAACTTCATTGTTAGGGACTTGAACTTTTATTATCATTAACTTTTAGCTTGCGGATTAGCCGAATATAACCCTACGAACTAGGATAGGGGTTTGTGGAAATCTACAATAAATTTTCACGGTGTTTTACATAAGCCTGGATGTTTAATTTCACAGTCTAGTTTTTGAGGTGAACCTTTCCTTAGGCCGTCTTTGACCATCGCAACCATGTACCACGCTCCCCGTGGACTATAGAACCTCGTGCCGGATTGGCCTATTGTTAGGAAGTTCACCTGATCCTCACGGCAAATTTTTAAAGGTCCGACGGGGGAGATGTTAGGAGAGTCATCGCGGTTGTTGGCTATCCCGACAGCTTTACCGGAGGACTTCTGAAGGTCACTCACAAATATGTGCCGTTGCCACCCGGCTGACGGTCACAATATATCACAAATACTTGTGATGCTTTCCAGGTTCCCGTAAAACTGTAGTGTTCATTACAATTACCAGATGCCACTGAGAGTTATTTTACCTATTATAACACTCCCTGTGGATAGGTTCATTGTCTGTAAATATCATCCTAAAATATCTCTACGCTGTACTGCTTATTTAGTCGCGTATATTGTCTGCTTGTACGTCTGCTGTAGACTAATTATCATATAATGCAGAATTACTTTTATTATACTGCATGATGCACCCTTCATTGTTCATTACTAAAATACTGAACGTCTATACTTATAAATTTCGCGCACTTTCCCCGCGTGGTCGAACAGCATCTCGTTCCACGAGTTGAGTCAAGAAGAACTGACTGTCTCTTAGAGCTTCCCCCAATATAAAGCTTTGTGAAGAAAAGTAGTCCACAGGATTTCCAGCAGCGACTCTCTTCTTAAACAATGCGTTCTCTGACAAAGTGAAGTGTGATTCTTACACGTCTATTCATGGAGGTTCCAAATTCACTTGCGTGCTGGCATTTGCTTCGACCAATTAATTAGAATTAATTGCTTTCTTCCATGGCGTTGGGACGCTATTTCGGTTATTCCCCTGCTGCTACATGACAAATCCTAGCTCTGCCGCGGATTTGGTCTGTGCGCAAGCTCCTTTTTAGATGCTGGCTTTAATTTAGGTGTGCGGACACTCCTAAATTACCTTTCTTAGAATATATGCCTCTGGATGTAAGTTTCATCTCAATTCATTGCTCCATTTGGCCGTAATTAATTAACTTCTGTGGGTGACCACCCCCACTCTGCTCCTTCTCCTTGTGAGACTGGGGTTCCCATAGACATCAATCTCAATTCGTTCCCCTAGTCCCGCCGATAAGTAGTTCGTTGGCGTCGACTGGTAACGCCCCTTTGATAGCTACGATTAGTCAACTGTCAAGCTGGCCCGTTTTCTTCAGCTCTTAGTAGCTTATATGTATACTGGGTTGTATATTCTACAATATTCCAACTTTAATGCTATAATATTCTCGTTCAGGACGTGAAATCATGCTGTTATAATTATATTCAGTTATAACTCATTGCTCCTTGGGTTCACTGTGGTTGTTCCCCTTCAGATATCAATGGTTCGATTCTCAGCAGAATCATGGGCCTGGTCTTTCTTTTATAAAGACCCCGGTTCGATGCTAGTCAGCCGCGTCCAATTGGGCACATCACATAAAGGTATAATGATGCAAAATTTGGCAGAGATCAGATGATTAAGTTGGTCGTAATGTGATTTAAGCTTTTAATATTTGGGTGGCCGCCATTACGTTTCCATCAGATTGGCGGCGATATAAAACATGACACTGAGGTTCCCTTTGCTAGTGCTACCTCTGCACCGCATTTCGATCAATTCGGTTTCACCGTGTTCGAATTGATAGGGGGAGACATACATTCAGAGTACACACACTCACACACACACAGACTCACACACACACACACAGACAGAAAAACACACATTTTTTTCGCCCTGTGTTGATATAAATCTACATTCATTTTTTGCAAAAATCCAAAGTAGGCTAAAAATGTACAAGCAGTGTCCGTACAATATTTTTTAAAAATTTTTAAATACATGTACACTATTTACACCTAATACCTTATAGCCTACTTTCGAGTTTTGCAAAAAATGAGAGTAGACTTATGAGATCACTACAGGGCCAAATAATGTGTGTCTGTGTGTGTGTGAGTGTGTGTACTCTGAATGTCTGCCCCCCCCCATATCAATTCAAACACGGTGAACCCCAATTGAACGAAATTTGGTACAGAGGTAGAACTAGCAAAGGGCACCTCAGTGTCATGTTTTATATCGCCGCCATCTTGACGGAAACGTAATGGCGGCCACCCAAATGTTCAAAGCTTAAATCAAATTACGACTAACCTAATCATCCGATCTCTACCAAACTTTGCAACAACATACCTTTATGGAGGGAGCATCCTTTGACAAATCAAATAGGTCATTAGCCTAATAGTTTGCGGATGGCGGCCATCTTTGTGTCAAAATCGATTACCCCTATTAATTCGAACACGGTGAAACCGAATGGAATGAAATATGGTACAGAGGTAGCACTAGCAAAGGGCACCCCAGTGTCATGTTTTATATCGCCACCATCTTGACGGAAATGTAATGGCGGCCACCCAAATGTTCAAAGCTTAAATCAAATTACGACGAACCTAATCATCCGATATCTACCAAATTTGCAATTACATATAGTCGTATGGTGAGCGTCTTTTGAACAAACTACAAGGTCATCAGCCCAATAGTTTTCAGTTGGAGGCCAAGTATGTGTGCAAATTGATTACCCTTATCAATTCAAACACGGTGAAACCGAATTCAACGAAATTTGGTACAGAGTTAGCACTAGAAATGGGCACTCCATTGCCCTGTATTATATCGCCGCCATCTTGACAAAAACGCAATGGCAGCCACCCAAATGTTAAGGCCTTGAATCAAATTACGACCAATCTAATCATCTGATCTCTACCAAATTTTGCAACATGATACCTTTATGTATATAAAAAAAAATGTTTTGACCAAACTACAAGGTCATCAGCTCAATCATGTGCGGATGGCGGCCATGTATGAGTGCAAATCGATTTACCCTATCTTTTCAAACACGGTGAAACCGAATTGAACGAAATTTGGTCCATAGGTAGCTCTTGTAAAGGGCACCTCAGTGTCATGTTTTATATGGCCGCCATCTTGTCGGAACCGTAATGGTGGCCACCCAAATTTAAAAAGGTAAAATCCAATTACGACCAACCTAATCATCTGATCTCTACCACATTTTGCAACGTCACACCTTTAAGTGAGAAGCGTTCTTTGACAAAGCTACAAGGTCATCAGCCCAATAGTTTGCATATGGCGGCCATGTATGTGTACAAATCGATTCCCCCCGTCAATTCAAACACGGTAAAACCGAATTGAACGAAATTTGGTACAGAGGTAGCACTAGCGAAGGGCACCTCAGTGTCACGTATTATATCGCCACCAAAATGGTATTGGTGGCCACCCAAATATTAAAAGCTTAAATCAAATTATGACCAACCTAATAATTTGATCTCTACTAAATTTTGCAACAACATACCTTTTTGTGGGAAGCATCTTTTGACGGAACTACGAGGTCTTCAGCCCAATAGTTTGCAGATAGCGGCCATGTATGTGTGCAAATCGATTACCCATATCAATTTAAACTTTGTGAAACGGAATTGAATGACATTTTTTTTACAGAGGAAGCACTGGCAAAGGGCACCTCATATTCAAGTTTAATATCCGTCTAGCACGTAGTATTTAATCAAGCTACTACAACGAAAATTCATTCATAGTCCTTGAAAAGGACAAAGAGTTATAACAATACCCATGCTTTTAGGAGAAAGTAGGCTATATGTTCTTTACTGAACATCTTGTTTTTTAATATATTAGCCTACTTTCGATTTTTGCAATAAACTTAAAGTAGACTTATGAGATCACTACAGGGCCAAAAAATGTGTGTCTCTCTGTGCGTGTGTGTGTGAGTCTGTGTATTCTGAATGTCTGCCCCCCCCTATTAATTAGAATACGGTGAAACAGAATTGAACGAAATTTGGTACAGAGGTAGAACAAGCAAAGGGCACCTCAGTGTCATGTTTTATATCGCCGCCATCTTGATGGAAACGTAATGGCGGCCACCCAAATGTTCAAAGCTTAAATCAAATTACGACTAACATAATCATCCTTTATCTAGCAAATTTTGCAACTACATATAGTCGTTTAGCGAGCGTCTTTTGACCACACTAAAAGGTCATCAGTCCAATAGTTTTCAGATGGCGGCCATGTATGTGTGCAAATCGATTACCCTTATCAATCCAAACACGGTGAAACCGATTTGAACAAACTTTGGTACAGAGGTAGCACTAGCAAAGGGCACCTCAGGGACATGTTTTATTTCGCCGCCATCTTAACGAAAACGTAATGGCGTAATCCTTTATCAATTCCGGTTCAATGCCAGCGTAAAGGAGCATTGCCTCAGAACTTAAACCAGGCGAAGTAAAGAGGCGAGCAGCATCCACTCGGTGTGTTTCTAGGGTTTTGTTTCTGAACGTTTCAAAGCAATCTGCGAGAAGAAGTACATCTGAAGTTAGGTAACGGTTACTACATTCCCCTAGAGTTTTAATTTTGAACTGATTCCAGACAATTTTGGCATGTTCATAGTCTTCCTTGCTAACATTTTCTTGACTTAATTTGTTAAAGAATGCCTCTTTTGGAGTTTTTTCACTTAACTTTTCCCATGAATCAATGTAGTCATAACAAAATACCCCTTTACGAGTCATGAGCGTTGCATTTTCTTTTCCAAAGTACTTGTCTGTTTCAGGGTATGATGTTAAGTTGGAAACTAAGTTTTCCAAACTACTTGGCATTAACCAAAACGTGTCCACAAATCGAAGCATAACATTTCCTACATATTTGGCAAAGGAAATGTACTTTTCTTTGGAGATAGCGATAACATCCACTCTCTCAGTGATGATGATGATTGAGTCTTCAGTCTTTTGACTGGTTTGATGCAGCTCTCCATGCTTCCCTGTCCTGAGCTAATCGCTTCATCTCTACATAGCTACCACACCCTACATCCGAGGCAATCTGTTTAACATATTCTAACCTTGGTCTACCCCTACAGTTCTTGTCCTCGACCCTTCCTTCCATAACTAAGCTTGCTATTCCTGGGTGTCTTAGTATGTGTCCTACTAACCTATCTCTTCTCTTCATTAGCAGTCGCCAGAAACATCTCTCCTCTCCCACTCGTCTTAAAACCTCTTGGTTTGTAACCCTATCTACCCATCTGATCTTCATCATTCTCCTGTAACACCACATTTCCAAAGCTTCAATTCTCCTCTTTTCTGCTGCACCAATAGTCCAAGTTTCACTTCCATATAGCGCCACGCTCCAGACAAAGGCTTTCAATAATGACTTCCTAATACCTAAATCTATATTCGATATCAACAGATTCCTTTTTTGTAGAAATGCTTTCCTTGCCTGAGCCAACCTACTTTTTATGTCCTCTTTGCTTCGTACATCACTGGTTATTCTGCTTCCTAAGTAACAGACGTCTCCTACTTCCTTCAGCTTTTCACCTGCCAATTTGATGTCCATGGAGGTTTCTGATTTATTTCGGCTGCATTCTAGTATTTTTGTTTTACAATTATTAATTTTCATCATGTATTCTTTCCGTAAGACGGAGTCCATACGATTCAAAAAGTCATTTAAATCCTCAGGCTTGTCGGCCAAGATGACGATGTCATCAGCAAATCTCAGAGTTGAAATTATTTCTCCTTGAATCTTCACTCCCACTTTAAATTTTTCTCCAATTTCCCTCATTGCTTGTTCAATGTAAAGATTGAAAAGTATGTGTGATAAGTTGCAGCCTTGCCTTACACCTTTCTGAATACCAGCTTCTCTCTCATGTCCTTCAGCTCGAATGACTGCCGTCTGGTTTCTGTACTGATTGTATATCACCCTCCTATCCCTGTACTTTATTCCAATATATTTCAAAATGCCAAACAATTTAGTCCAATCAACGTTATCAAAAGCCTTTTCTAAGTCTACAAATGCCATGAACATTCTCTTATCTTTCCTTATTCTACCTTCCAAAATCAGCCTAAGACTTAGTAAAGCTTCCCTTGTTCCTACATTTCTCCTGAAACCAAACTGGTCTTCACCCAACTCCGATTCTATCTGGCTTTCAATCCTCTTGTAAATTATTCTAGACAGGATTTTTGAAGCATGAGTAACCAAGCTGATTGTACGGTAATCTTCACATCTGTCAGCTCCCACTTTCTTTGGTATAGGGATGATAACATTCTTCTTGAAATCAGGGGGTACCTCACCTGTCTCATAAATCCTACACACCAAGTGAAATAACCTGATCAGACTTTCATCTCCTATGCAGCGTAGCAACTCAATCGGTATATCATCTATGCCTGGTGCTTTGTTCCTGCTTAAGTCTTCCAATGCTCTGTCAAATTCTGATCTCAATATTAAATCTCCTTTTGCATCCTCATCAATTTATTCCTCCCTTTCCATTACACAATTCTCAATCTCTTTTCCCTTATACAAACACTCTATGTAAGCTTTCCATCTCTCAACCTTTTCTTCCCTATCTGTTACAGGCTTTCCATTTGTGTCCTTAATATTACAGCACTTAGTCTTCTTTTCCCCAAAAGTATTCTTAATTCTTCGATAAGCTGTGTCTACTTTTCCTAATTTCAGACAATTTTCTATACCTGCACATTTCTCTTTCAACCATTCTTCTTTCGCTTCCTTGCACTTTCTGTTAACCTCATTTCTCAGGCGTCTGTATTCTGCTTTCCCCATTTCATCCCTTACATTCTTGTGTTTCCGCCTTTCATCCATCAATTCTAGTATATCCTGAGTGATCCATGGTTTTCTACCTATTCTTTCTTTCCTACCAATGTTTTCTTCTGCCGATTTTGTTATTTCATTCTTCAAAAGTGCCCATTCGTCTGCAATTGAAGTTTGTTTAGGGTTTTTCATTAGTCCTTCCTTTATACTCTTCTTGAATCTTTCGTTTACATCCTTTACTTTCAGTCTGTCTATTGCCCACCTTTTTGGCTTTTGACTTTTCTTCAGTTTCTTCAACTTTAATCTGCATTTCATTACAACCAGATTGTGGTCAGAGTTTATGTCAGCACCAGGATATGTTTTACAATCCAAAATCTGGTTTCGAAACCTCTGCTTGACCATAATGAAGTCGATTTGGTAACGCCCTGTATCTCCTGGTTTAATCCATGTGTATATTCTTCTATTGTGGTTATTGAATAAGGTGTTAGCTATGACCAACTCGTGCTCGGTGCAGAATTCCGTCAGCCTGCTTCCTCGATCATTCCTTTCACCTAATCCGAAATCTCCTGCTATCTTCCCTTCTCTCTCTTTTCCTACCACAGCGTTCCAATCTCCCATTACTATAACATTTTCATCCCCCTTGATATACCTCAGAATTTCATCTATTTCTTCGTAGACCTTTTCAACATCCTCATCATCAGCTTGACTGGTAGGCATATAGACTTGTACCACTGTGGTGCACATAGGTTTTGTATTGCTTTTTGCTACAATAATCCGTTCACTATATTGCTCATAATATTCCACCCGCTGTCCAAGTTTCCTACTCAATATGAGACCAACCCCTGCTTGGCCATTGTTTGATTTAGTGCTAATGACCCTATAGTCTCCTGACCAAAAGTCCTGTTCTTCCTGCCAGCGCATTTCACTAATCCCAACCAAATACAACCTCAACCTATCCATTTCCCTTTCTAAGTTTTCTAACCTTCCACTTCCTAGCAGACTTCTAACATTCCTCTTTGTCACTTCTGTGATGTTAACCCCCTCTCGAATAGTCCCCACCCGGAGATCCGAACGGGGGACTAGTTTACCTCCGGATTGAAATTTTACAAGGGAGGAGGCCATCATCACATGTAATTATGCATAGAGAGTTGCATATCCTCGGGAATAGCATTACGGCTGTAGTTTCCCATTGCTTTCAGCCGTGCAGCAGAACGCAGTGTAGCCATTAGTTGGCTCTCTCAGTAGTACATCCTAATTCCTTTACAATGAAATTTGCATCGTAGCCACTCATATTATGTAGAAATACAGGAAGGGGAATACGTGTTTTACACCTCAAATTACAGTTATTATGAGCACTTCCACGGTATTCCCCTGTAATATGGCAATGGTCTCGAACTTTCCAGTCCTCATTGGTAAATGGTTTATGACACAAATAACAGGTTTCAGAAGATTGGAACTCTGTTTCTTGATCCTCAGTTAAAGTCTTTGGAACATTTAAGCTGTAAAGGCAATCAATTTCTTTAGAGTCCATAAACTTTTCTTCACATGCCATAAATCTATGACATGGGACCGCTTTACTTCCCCTCCGAAGGAAGGCATACTGTAGGATTTTAACGCTCTTAAAAAATCCGACGACTTCTGCCGGGCTTGAACACGTGATTTTGGGGTAGAGAAACTCAGCATGCTACTGACTACTCCACCGAAGCCGCTAACTGTGCGGTGATTTAACTCAGTAGCCCTTCGATCGCCCCGTATGGTTCTGCTGGGGCGACGTGATGTCCGTTCGTGAAACACTTGTGGTCATCCCCTGCGGTGGTTTAAGTAGATGGTAACATTATCTTTGCGATATTGAAGATCCACCCTCACCACTGTTGACCTCGGAAATCCAAATTTGCGTGTGATCTCCGAATTGTTATGACCCATGCATCGTGCGCCGATGACCATCCCACGTTCGAAGTCGGTTAACTCGGGACGTGTTGTCATTTTCACTACACTCGTGTCTATGACAGACTGCTCTGCTCCGTCACAGCTAGCCGCAACGCTCAGGAGTCACACACGGCACATTTTCTCATGGGACCATCCGTCCCGTCACTTTTGGCCACTCATGCTTACAAGGGAAATATCAGGCAAGACAGGTCGAAACCTATCTTGAAACTATGTGGACGCAATCGTTGTACTATAAGAGGACAACGTGCGGAAAATTAGCCTCTAGATTGAACTGCAAGGCTCCGAAATCGTACCTGACATTCTGGTACGCAGGCATGACGGCTGGTGGAGCTGGACATCCCTGCGGCATTCTGAGTTGTCGCGTGATGGGGCGTATATGCAGGCTGCCTCCCACTGGACTTGAGTGCCTGGACCGTCAGGGCTGTCCCTTCCAACTTGTATGGTACTCGCTACTTCCCATAGATTTACATGAGAGATTCGCCACATGTGGTGTTTCTTCATAGCACTCTCCCAGACTTTCGTGACAAGACCATTTATTTAAACTTAAAACATAAAATGTACAACGCGTAACTCAAACCTAAAACTTTTAACTCATAACTTAAACCTTAACCTCAAATTAACTTAAAACTTAACTTCTAATCTTAACTTAACAAGAAAAATAACATTAATTAACAAGAAGTTCCGTGAAGAACTATACAGCCTCCTTTTTTTGCCAATGATTATTCTACAGTATATGAACCTATCTAGAATAATGACAAAATTAAGTTGGTAATATCGAAATATCAAATTAGTTCAAAATATACCTGGTATAATGTAGCCTAATAGAGCACTACGGTTGGCAGCCCTGGTGACTGAATATATTGTTAGTTCCATCTCTTAAGGTACAGAATACAAAATTAGGTTGAAGTCCAATGGACGTTACATGCAGTTAGACACTGGATCTATCAGCACGCGTAAAAGCATGTTGCCAACAATACCATGCGTGTGCTGGTCAGAAATAATCTGAAATATCATGATATCTTGTTGTGCCAATTTTGGATGAAATCCATTTGTTAGTATAAAAGTTACATGTATTTTAAAATTGGACATATCAGCAGGCATAGAATCATGTTGGCAGCACTGCCTTGTATTAATTACTCCAAATTAATCCACAATGTCAGATGCTATACGTGTGCAAAGTATATAGCTGTTGGCTTGCATACTTTCTGATATATTGATATTAGGGTAAAAAATATAGACAGCATTTATTAACAGTTGGCAGCCCTGATTGCTCTTAACAATACTTACAGTCATATCTGTTATGGTACACATAGCACATACGAAATTTGGTTGAAATCGAACTGATAGTATAGAAGTTACATGTATTTAAAAATTGGTACTATCAGCAGGCTTATAATCATGTTGGTAGAACTGACGTATATAAGTTACTCCAAATTAATCTAAAATTTCAGAATATACGTGTGCATAGTTTAAAGCTGTTGGCTTGCATACTTTCTGATGTATTGGTATTTGGATAAAAAAAAATAGAGACAACAATTATTAACAGTTGGCAGCCCTGGTGGCTCTTAAGAATACGCTCAATCATATCTGTTTATGTACAGATATTACATACAAAATTTGGTTGAAATCCAATTGATAGTGTAGAAGTTATATGCATTTAAACATTGGACCTATCAGAAGGTTTAAAATTATTTTGGCAACACTGTCATTGTTGGCCTCCTGGAAATTAAACTGAAATAGTATTATCTGCATGTGTACCAATTTTGGAATAGCTCCCATGCATACCTTGCGAGATATCCAACATGGAGCTCAAATTTCTAGTGCGTTTTCTCAGCAGTTGGTAGCACTGATATCATTTTCAAATATGGACGTGAGATATTCCGGTGCACATCTTTACTCATACTAAATTTGGTTTTGATTGCTGCAGCCGTTTAGGAGTTGATAGGGGGGGGGGGTACACACACACAGCCAGCCAGCCAGACAGACAGACAGACACACATTTTCTCGGATCGATCTCATAAGTCTACTTTTTCCTCATTTTTGCAAAATGTGAAAAGTAGGCTAAAAATATATATACGAATGCTCCAACATTTATCCTGTATATCTTCTTAACGAGATATGTTTCTGGCGAATGATCATGAAGATAACATATAGGTTGGTAAGACACATACTTAGACATCCAGGAATAGAAAACTTAGTTACGGAAGGAAGGGTTGAGGACAAGAACAGTACGGGTAGACTAACGTTAGAATATGTTAAACAGATTGCCTCGGATGTAAGGGGTACTAGCTAGGTAAAGATGAAATGATTAGCTCAGGACAGGGAGGTATGGAGTGATGCATCAAGCCAGTCAAAAGACAGAATACTCAAATAATAACAACAACAACCTGATTAATGCTTCAGCGTACTGGAAAGTCAAAGGTTCACTGTGACAAGTGTCGGAGAACTTTCGGTGAAATGGTGTGTGAAAGGTGAACTCCACAGCATTGCGCAAATCGTCATTGATTCTGTAGGGACCTCCGCATGCATTATCCAGATTGGTGAGGTCAGGACCCCGTGGTGGCCATGGTGGGGTTGGTGAACCACGGTCCGTCCAGCCCAGTGACTCGGAAACTCTGTGGCACAGTGCTACTTCACCCTCACCTTTCCATAAAACCTCTAAACCACGCTACATTCAGTAAATTGGTGATAGACTGGAATATGTACTGTACAGCCACTCATAATAGTACATTATGCAACGAGCCTATAATGTCAATAATTAAGACCGAGTATGTTTATAAAACGAGCGAAGCGAATTTTATAATTTCCATACGAGTGTCTTAATTACCATTATAGGAGAGTTGCATACGACTGTGTATGTTCAACGATACTAACTATTTTATGTTCGAACATAAATATTCATAAATTTCTGTCGAGATTTCGCCAGTTTTATGTACTGGACAGAGCGCATGGGACTCAGAAAATACCTTGTATTTGACTATGGCCTCCTCAAATACCCCACTATGACTCTAGCCACGCACTGAAATTTAAAATAAAAGGCCGTGGAAGTCAGCGCATATGCGATGCTATCCTTACCTAATTGGTCACACAACAGTTTCTTGAGCTCTGATTGGTGGGAGAAACTGTCCCATAATGAAAACTTGCACTATATTGAGCCTCATTATGGTACAGTTTTCTGATATATAATATTTACATTTCGACATCGTCGAACATAAAACCTCTAAACAACGCTACATTCAATAAATTGGTGAGACAGTCTGGAATATGTAAAGTCACTCATAAAAAGAATTAGCGCACGTTTGCAAACTGCGCTGTTTTCTTTATTTCGGCGGCTTAGCCACACGTTTCGAATCGCTTGTCACGTTTGCTATGGCCACCTTGGGTGCGGTTTTACACCATGTTTGCCCAACTCCCTCCGGAGAAATGCCAGGATTACACCTCATTGCAAGTATGAAGGCATCTACCCCATCTTAGTAAAAGCGTAAAATTAACTAATTGTGCCAAATATTGATGGGCTTAAATGCCCGGAAGATTTCAAATTGTGAATCTTGGACACCTTTATCAAATTTAAACAAGAAGTTCCGTGACGAACTAAAGAGCCTACTTTTCATGCCAATGATTATTCTACAGTATATGAACCTATCTAGAATAGTGACGAAATTAAGTTGGTAATATCCAAATGTCTAATTAGTTCGAAATATTCCTGGTATAATGTAGCCAAATAGAGCACTACAGTTGGCAGCCCTGGTGACTGAATATATTCTTAGCTACATCTCTTAAGGTACGGAATATAAAATTTGGTTGAAATGGACGTTACAGGCAGTTAGACATTGGATCTATCAGCACCCGTAAAAGCATGTTGGCAACTATGTCATGCGTGTGCTGGTTAGAAATAATCGGAAATATTATGATCTCTTTTTGTGCCAATTTTGGATGAAATCCATTTGTTAGTATAGAAGTTACATGTATTTTAAAATTGGACCTATCAGCAAGCATAGAATCATGTTGGCAGCACTGACTTATATTACTTACTCCAAATTAATCTAGAGTATCAGGTGCTATACGTATGCAAAGTATAGAGATGTTGGCTTGCATACTTTCTGATATATTGATATTAGAGTAAAAAAATATAGACGGCATTTATTAACAGTTGGCAGCACTGATTGCTCTTAAGAATACTTATAGTCATGTCTGTTTTGTTACACATTGCACATACGAAATTTGGTTGAAATCCAACTGAGAGTATAGAAGTTAAATGTACTTAAAAATTGGTCCTATCAGCAGGCTTAGAATCATGTTGGTAGAACTGAAGTATATAAGTTACCCCAAATTAATATAAAATGTCAGGTACTATACGTGTGCATAGTTTAAAGCTGCCGGCTTGCATACTTTCAGATATATTGGTATTTGGATGAAGAAAATAGAGAGAGCAATTATTAACAGTTGGCAGCCATGGTGGCTAGTAAAAATACAGTCATATCTGTTTATGTACGCATATTACATACAAAATTTGGCTGAAATCCAATTAATAGTGTGGAAGTTATATGCATTTAAAAATTGGACCTATCAGAAGGCTTAAAATTATTTTGGCAACACTGTCATGTATGGCCTCCTGGACATTAAACTGAAATAGTATTATGTGCATGTGTGCCAAGTTTGGAATAACTCCACTGCATAACTTCGAAGATATTCAATATGTAGCTCAAATTTCTAGTGCGATGTTTCAGCAGTTGGTTGCACTGACATCATTTTCAAATATGGTCTTGAGATATTCCGGTATACATCTTTACTCATACTAAATTTGGTTTCGATTGCTGCAGCCGTTTAGGAGTTGATAACGGGACACACACACAGCTGGACAGACAGGACAGACATACATTTTCCCGGATCGGTCTCATAAGTCTACTTTTTCCTCAGTTTTGCAAAATGTGAAAAGTAGGCTAAAAATCAGATTTCGAAAATCACTTCTCGCCTCAATGCCGTTCCAGGAAAAAGCCTAAAAACGCTTGTTTCTTTACTCGTTTTCTTTTTAGCCTACTTTCGATTTTTGCAAAAAATGAAACTAGACTTATGAGATCAACACAGGGCGAAAAATTGTGTGTCTGTCTATGTGTGTGTATGTGTGTGTGTGAGTCTGTGTGTGTGTGTGAGTGGGTGTACTCTGAATGTCTGTCCCCCCCTATCAATTCGAACACGGTGAAACCGAATTGAACGAAATTGGTACAGAGGTAGCACTAGCAAAGGGCACCTCAGTGTCATGCTTTATATTGCCGCCATCTTTACCAAAACAGAATGGCGGCCACTCAAACGTTGAAAACGTAAAATCAAATTACGGCTAAACTAATCATCCGATCTCTACCAAATTTGGTGACAACATACCTTTATATAGGATGCGTCTTTCGCCCAAAATTCAAGGTCATCCACCGTACCATTTCAGGATGGCGGCCGTGTGAATTATGCAACCATTTTAATCAATAGCTTAAGACCCACCAATTCCGATTATCGAGCCTAGGGTGGTTTAAGTTATCCTGAAGGTCGTGATCCGTTATTTATTATAATTTAATATTATAATATTATACTGTATGAGTGGCTTAAAAGAGCTGAGCCGTCTGTGTCACACAACAAGATGGCAGCTGTCCTCATGTGCCTGTCTTATATTTCAGTAGTTTTAGTATGTTGTATGTGATATACTCTACTGATACAATAATATAAACTTTGTATGAAATGATCTTCAATGAAGATGTACTGCAGTGAAGAAATCGTTTATTTAAAGTCATTATTTGCCAACAAGTTGTATCTAACATGTCATTTAAGAACACCATGACGTTAAGCATAGGGTTAGCTCTGGGCTAGCGTGTTAGTCTGTCACGCAGTTGACTGGGGATCGAATACTGCTACAGTTAACTTTTTTTTCTTGAATTCTTTTACAAATTATGTGCACGAGCTCTTTCCACAGATACTGAATAAGATGTCATTTAGCTCAAAGGAGAGGTTAATGTATACACTCGTTTATTAATAAAATCACATCCCCAGCATCGCACATACACAGAAGACATTAGGAAAAGGAGAATAGAAGAACTAGATACACGTTGTAATTAACCACAGCTTTCTTAATGCCTCTGTACGGTGCTGTCCTCTTGTGGGTTATGTGGGTAATATTGTTCCAAACATAACGCTGTGTTAATACCTGGCCTCCTGAAGTACGGCAATTTTGTAATACTGGCAGTTCAACTATTAGCCACGATCGCGCTCCGATTACCTTTAAACACTGCCAGCTGGATCACCTCCCTCTTGGCTACTTTAAACTGCCTACTCATTCAACACCCATAGTCTAGTCTGAAATGGCAGGTACCGGTGCGACAAGCGCTCCTCTGCCTGGATTTGAATTTTGATTAGGCTAAAAGAATATTTGAATTTAAATAATTTTGCGATGATTAAAGATTAAATTTGTTGTCGTTTGAAATATATGAAATATATATATGACTCAGTTAAGGGGGTTTGGCAAGGGGATGTGACTTATGGTCCGCATTTGACTAATGTGATATAATATTTAAGGGATTTGACTTAGTTATAGACTTGAATTTCGTTCATTTGTTTACAGCAGCAGATTGGGATGAAGTTCGCTTATTTTGCTATATAGAGCAAAGCTACTTATCATCCCCGCTCGCCATGATGTGAATGGTTTGATGGTCGTTCGCAGCGGCAGCTTCAGTATGGTGATATTGATGTTTGAAGGTGGAAGTAACTACCTCGCGGGTCCGCGACCCGCCAAGCGCCACCAGAGTTGGTCGGCCACGGCCTCCCCCTTCCGGCAGGCGCCCCGCGGCGTCGCAGAGCGCTCAGTATAATGTTTTAGAGATGTCTGTATGAATATTGATGTTTGAAGGTGGAAGTAACTACCTCGCAGGTCCGCGACCCGCCGAGCGTCACCAGAGTTGGTCGGCCATGGCCTCCCCCTTCCGGCAGGCGCCCCGCGGTGTCGCAGAGCGCTCAGTATAATGTTTAATGTAATGTTTTAGTGATGTCTGTATGAATAATTCCAGTCGACGACTGGGGCTGGCCTCTCTCTACCAGGTGTTTGTATTAAGTACCGGGTTCGATAGTTGTAGGAAGATTGAGGTCCCATGGCCTGCGGCCCATCACCCCGGGTAGGTTGGCGATCCACCTTGCCTCCCAGGCAGATAGAGCCACAGGATACGGGATTTGGGGAAATTGAGGGGGGGGGGGAGACTGACAGATGACGTGTTTAAAGTGTTGAGGAAGCTAGGTGTTGGATGAAGTGCAGTATTTGAGTGAGAGCTGAGTTAGAGTTAGCTGTAGGTGAGGGGACATTGAGGGACAAGAGAGGGGGAATGTTGGTGTGAGAGCGTTGTCTGAGTTCCAACTGCTTACGCCTAATAGCTGTTTTTATGTAGGGGCAACCTCCGAAAGAGGCCGCGTGCGCACCGCCACAATTGACGCACTTAGGTTTGTATTTGGCGATCTTGCAAACTGAATGATGATGATTATCGCCACATCGGTTGCAGCGGATCCTGTGGGGGCAACACGCGGAATTGTGGTGCAATCCTTGGCAGTTGAAACACTGGTAAACGAGAGTCGTGTGTTGTTTGGAAGGGGGAGGCCGTGGCCTCTGTCTTTTTGAGCTAGGGGAAGAATTTACTGTGTTAGCGGGAGGGGAGCTGACTGGAGTGACGTCGTTCTCTGAGGGAGAGGCTGCCGTCTGAGTGGTGGAAGAGTTTGGTGTTGTATTTGGGTCTTCATGTGCTTGAATTGTTGGCTGTATTGTTGGCTGCGTAGGTAACTGCTTGTTTGCGAGGATGTGTCTGCTTGGGCTGGTAAATTGAGTGTTTTTATGTTTGCGTTTTGGTCTTATGTGAGCAAGGTGTGTTTGAGTCCATCTCACGGCCACATCTGGCTCTGTTTGAGTATGCTCGTGAAGGAGTTCAGATGTAGCTGTTTGGACTGACTTTGTGTACTTGAGTGTAGGCGGAAGGGGTGGGGGGATTGGTATTTCTGTGGTGAGAGTCTGTTCAGTTTGAGCGGACTTGGAGCATGTTTCTGTAGGTTTTTAAGGTATGAGGATGAAGGGAGGAATGTAGGGCAATAGTGATCGTTTTTAGACGGTTGTTTTTTATGGGAGTGATGGCTATGTGATTGTTTCTTAGTTCCTCAACACAAGTGATGAATTTAGCTATTGGTGTAAGCACGCTGATAATTGCTTCGTGAGTGGCTGGCAATTGGTTTTGGCCCGGCGGGCTTATGAAGATCAGCGTGCCTTTGGGTGCATTGCGTGTAGGTGAGTCGTACCATAGCGGTTTCCCGAAGTCAAATTCCGGGAAGGTGCCATGGCACGGTGTAGGTGGTGGTGAGAGATCCCTAAGGTATTCCTGGTAAGGAGAGGAGTATGGTGGTCCAGACCATGAACCGCTCGTATCGGAAGCTATAGCCTGTAATTCGGCCATCGCTTGGTCGATATTCATGTTCATGGTCTTGAATTAGTGTGAATGTGTATGTAAGCTTGTTTTGAGAGAGTGGGGGGGGGGTCAAATACCGTGGTAGACCCTGTAGATGATTAAGCTTCGCCCAAGAAGTTAAGCCAGTCGCACAAGGTTAAACAGTTGATCGGTTGTGGCCGTGACAATGTGCGCGCTGGCGGAAAAAAATTAAATAATTAATCGTGGATTAATTGTTTGGCTGCTGCAGGGCTGGAGGAATGAGTTATGCTTGGCTGTAACTCGGGGGAGATAGGATGTTCTTGACGTGGATGGAGTGAAAAGGTGTGCTGGCAACTATGGCTTGGTTACGATAATGGGTAACGGATTTGAATGGGAGGGGATTGTTGGCTTAAATGTGGGTTAGAGGAAGGCTGTTGACTCGGTGGCAGCGATGATGAAGCGGCGTGGAAGGTGGATCATCAGTTGGCATCGGTTAGGTCGGAGATCGGCGCAGAGACGTCTGTTCCGCTCGGGGACTGGAACTGACTCCAACACCCATAGGCCACTGCCATCGAAGTACATTACGATGGCAGTGCATAGGCGTACAAGATAAAGATTAATTCACTGATAGGTCGCAGCACCAACCTACTGTGATCGGCGCGGATTTTTAAAGGGGAAGATGCCCAAAACGAAAGATTCTTAACTTTGCAGGCTGGCTTAATATAGAGATTAACGGACGTGAATGCATTACAATAAGTTAGTACTTTTGTTATTCAATCATATAATATTGATTTTGACACTTACTGGCTAATTATCAATATAAAAGAAAACAAACAATACATGGTGGTAGAGGTGATTGTGTTAGGGATGAGGACAAAGAGTCATAAATACCCATACATTTAGGAGAAAGTAGGCTATATGTTCTTTGCTGAACATCTTGTTTGATTATAACCTTAGCCAAATTAACTTATTTACATAATTCTTTCTTTTACTGACAGTGGTGGCTACGCTCGCTAAAGCGCAGGGTTTGGTCATGGGGCCAAGCTCTCTGCAGACTCGGTAGACGCGTGGGTTCGAGCCAAACCGTCGGCCGACCTTGAAATGGTTTTCCGTGTTTTCCCATTTTCACCTCCAGCCTAATGCAGGGACGGTACCTTCTGACTGGCCACGGCCGCATCATTCCACATCCTTGCCCAGTTTCATTCACCATCATTCATTTCATCTCTCATTAACTCCTCTCATGAGGTTCGCGTCAGGAAGGGCATCCGGCCGTAAACAACATCCGACACAAAGACTTCCATCTCATCACATCTGCGAACCAGTTGAAAAAAAAATCGGGAATATTAAGCGGTAGACATACATACATAATTATTTCCTTAATGTGTTATTTGGTTCAATACCCTCACGCGTTTTTTGAATTTTTGAAAAAAATTACGCCAGATGTAATTATTAGGGCTTAAGTGAAACCCTGCAGTGACTCACACTAGTGCTCGTAGTGGTAGAAAAGGCAAACTCCTAATCTAATCGACCGGCTATGGTTGAGCTTCATTGACCCACACTAGCGCTTGTAGTGGTAGAAAAGGCAAACTGCTAATCTAATCGACCGGATATGGTGGAGCATGATTGACTCACACTAGCGCTTGTAGTGGTAGAAAAGGCAAACTGCTAATCTATTCGACCGGATATGGTTCAGATTCATTGACTCACACTAGCGCTTGTAGTGGTAGAAAAGGCAAACTGCTAATCTAATCGACCGGATATGGTTGAGCTACATTACATCACACTAGCGCTTGTAGTGGTAGAAAAGGCAAACTGCTAATCTAATCGACCGGATATGGTTCAGCTTCATTGACTCACACTAGCGCTTGTAGTGGTAGAAAAGGCAAACAGCAAATCTAATCGACTGGATATGGTTCAGCTTCATTGACTCACACTAGCGCTTGTAGTGGTAGAAAAGGCAAACAGCTAATCTAATCAACCGGATATGGTGGAGTTACAATGACTCACACTAGCGCTTGTAGTGGTAGAAAAGGCAAACTGCCAATCTAATCGATTTGATCTGGTTGAGTTTCATTGACTCACTCTAGCGCTTGTAGTGGTAGAAAAGGCAAACTGTTAATGTAATCGACCGGATAAGGTTGAGCTTCATTGACTCACACTAGCGCTTGTAGTGTTAGAAAAGGCAAACTCCTAATCTAATCGACCGGCTATGGTTGAGCCTCATTGACTCACACTAGCGCTTGTAGTGGTAGAAAAGGCAAACTGCTAATCTAATCGACCGGATATGGTTGAGGTTCATCGACTCACACTAGCGCCTGTAGTGGTAGGAAAGGCAAAATACTAATCCAATCGACCGGATATGGTTGAGTTTCATTGACTCACACTAGTGCTTGTAGTGGTAGGAAAGGCAAAATACTAATCTAATCGACCGGATATGGTTGAGTTTCATTGACTCACACTAGTGCTAGTAGTGGTAGGAAAGGCAAAATACTAATCTAATCGACTTGTAGTGGTAGAAAAAGCAAACTCCTAATCTAATCGACCGGCTATGGTTGAGCCTCATTGACTCACACTAGCGCTTGTATTGGTAGAAAAGGCAAACTGCTAATCTAATCGACCGGATATGGTTGAGCTTCATTGACTCACACTAGCGCTTGTAGTGGTAGAAAAAGCAAACTGCTAATCTAATAGACCGGATATGGTGGAGCTTCATTGACTCAAACTAGCGCACATAGTGGTAGAAAAGGCAAACTGCTAATCTAATCAACTGGGTATGGTGGAGATTCAATGACTCACACTAGCGCTCGTTGTGGTAGAAAAGACAAACCGCTAATCTAATCGACTGGATATGGTTGAGTTACAATGACTCACACTAGCACTTGTAGTGGTAGAAAAAGCAAACTGCTAATCTAATCGACCGGATATGGTTGAGCTTCATTGATTCACACTAGCGCTTGTAGTGGTAAAAAAGGCAAACTGCTAATCTAATCGACCGGATATGGTTGAGCTTCATTACATTACACTAGCGCTTGTAGTGGTAGAAAAGACAAACTGCTAATCTAATAGACCGGATATTGTTCAGCTTCATTGACTCACACTGGCGCTTGTAGTGGCAGAAAAGGCAAACAGCAAATCTAATCGACTGGATATGGTTGAGATTCATTTACTCACACTAGCGCTTGTAGTGGTAGAAAAGGCAAACTGCTAATCTAATCGACCGCATATGGTGGATATTCAATGACTCAAACTAGCGCTTTTAGTGGTAGAAAAGGCAAACTGCTAATCTAATCGATTTGATATGGTTGAGTTTCATTGACTCACTCTAGCGCTTGTAGTGGTAGAAAAGACAAACTGCTAATCTAATAGACCGGATAAGGTTGAGCTTCATTGACTCACACTAGCGCTTGTAGTGTTAGAAAAGGCAAACTCCTAATCTAATCGACCGGCTATGGTTGAGCTTCATTGACTCACACTAGCGCTTGTAGTGGTAGAAAAGGCAAACTGCTAATCTAATCGACCGGATATGGTTGAAGTTCATTGACTCACACTAGCGCTTGTAGTGGTAGAAAAGGCAAACTGCTAATCTAATCGACCAAATATGGTTGAGGTTCGTTGACTCACACTAGCGTTCATAGTGGCAGAAAAGGCAAACTGCTAATCTAATCGACCGGATATGGTTGAGGTTCATTCACTTACACTAGCCCTTGAAGTGGTAGAAAAGGCATACTGCTAATCTAATCGACTGGATATGGTTGAGCTTCATTGACTCACACTAGCGCTTGTAGGGGCAGAAAAGGCAAACTGCTAATCTAATCGACCGGATATGGTTGAGCTTCATTGACTCACACTAGCGCTTGTTGTGGTAGAAAAGGCAAACTGCTAATCTAATCGACCGGATATGGTTGAGCTTCATTGACTCCCACTAGCGCTTGTAGTGGTAGAAAAGGCAAACTGCGAATCTAATCGACCGTATATGGTTGAGCTTCATTAACTCACACTTGCGCTTGTAGTGGTAGAAAAGGCAAACTGCTAATCTAATCGACCGGATATGGTGGAGCATGATTGACTCACACTAGCGCTTGTAGTGGTAGAAAAGGCAAACTGGTAATCTAATCAACTGGGTATGGTGGAGTTTCAATGACTCACACTAGCGCTCGTAGTGGTAGAAAAGACAAACCCCTAATCTAATCGACTGGATATGGTTGAGATTCATTGACTCCCACTAGCGCTTGTAGTGGTAGAAAAGGCAAACTGCTAATCTAATCGACCGGATATGGTTCAGCCTCATTGACTCACACTAGCGCTTGTAGTGGTAGAAAAGGCAAACAGCAAATCTAATCGACTGGATATGGTTGAGCTTCATTGACTCACACTAGCGCTTGTAGTGGTAGAAAAGGCAAACGGCTAATCTAATCGACCGGATATGGTTCAGCCTCATTGACTCACACTAGCGCTTGTAGTGGTAGAAAAGGCAAACTGCTAATCTAATCGATTTGATATGGTTGAGTTTCATTGACTCACTCTAGCGCTTGTAGTGGTAGAAAAGGCAAACTGCTAATCTAATAGACCGGATAAGGTTGAGCTTCATTGACTCACACTAGCGCTTGTAGTGTTAGAAAAGGCAAACTCATAATCTAATCGACCGGCTATGGTTGAGCTTCATTGACTCACACTAGCGCTTGTAGTGGTAGAAAAGGCAAACTGCTAATCTAATCGACCGGATATGGTTGAAGTTCATTGACTCACACTAGCGCTTGTAGTGGTAGAAAAGGCAAACTGCTAATCTAATCGACCGAATATGGTTGAGGTTCGTGGACTCACACTAGCGTTCATAGTGGCAGAAAAGGCAAACTGCTAATCTAATCGACGGATATGGTTGAGGTTCATTGACTCACACTAGCCCTTGAAGTGGTAGAAAAGGCAAACTGCTAATCTAATCGACTGGATATGGTTGATCTTCATTGACTCACACTAGCGCTTGTATTGGTAGAAAAGGCAAACTGCTAATCTAATCGACTGGATATGGTGGAGTTCCACTGACTCACACTAGCGCTCATAACGGTAGAAAAGGAAAACTGCTAATCTAATCGACCGGATATGGTGGAGTTTCATTGACTCACACTAGCGCTCATAGTGGTAGAAAAGGCAAACTGCTAATCTAATCGACTGGATATGGTCGAGTTTCATTGACTCACACTAGCGCTCATAGTGGTAGAAAAGGCAAACTGCTTAACTAATCGACTGGATATGGTGGAGTTTCATTGACTCACACTAGCGCTCATAGTGGTAGAAAAGGCAAACTGCTAATCTGATCGACTGGATATGGTTGATCTTCATTGACTCACACTAGCGCTTGTATTGGTAGAGAAGGCAAACTGCTAATCTAATCGATCGGATATGTTGGAGTTTCATTGACTCACACTAGCGCTCATAGTGGTAGAAGAGGCAAACTGCTAATCTAATCGACCGGATATGGTGGAGTTTCATTGTCTCACACCAGCGCTCATATTGGTAGAAAAGGCAAACTGGTAATCTAATGGACTGGATATGGTTGAGCTTCATTGACTCACACTAGTGCTTTTAGTGGTAGAAAAGGCAAACTGCTAATCTAATCGACTGGATATGGTTGAGTTTCATTGACTCACACTAGCGCTCATAGTGGTAGAAAAGGCAAACTGTTAATCTGATCGACTGGATATGATGGAGTTTCATTGACTCACACTAGCGCTCATAGTGGTTGAAGAGGCAAACTGCTAATCTAATCGACTAGATATGGTTGAGTTTCATCGACTCCCACTAGCGCTCATAGTGGTAGAAAAGGCAAACTTCTAATCTTATCGACTGGATATGGTTGATCTTCATTGACTCACACTAGTGCTTGTATTGGTAGAAAAGGCAAACTGCTAATCTACTCGACCGGATATGGTGGAGTTTCATTGACTCACACTAGCGCTCATAGCGGTAGAAAAGGAAAACTGCTAATCTAATCGACCGGATATGGTGGAGTTTCATTGACCTTCGCTAGCGCTCATAGTGGTAGAAAAGGCAAACTGCTAATCTAATCGACTGGTTATGGTTGAGTTTCATTGTCTCACACTAGCGCTCATATTGGTAGAAAAGGCAAACTGCTTATCTAATCGACTGGATATGGTGGAGTTTTATTGACTCACACTAGCGCTCCTCGTGGTAGAAAAGGCAAACTGCTAATCTAATCGACCGGATATGGTGGAGTTTCATTGAATCACACTAGCGCTCATAGTGGTAGAAAAGGCAAACTGCTAATCTAATCGACTGGTTATGGTTGAGTTTCATTGACTGACACTAGCGCTCGTTGTGGTAGAAAAGGCAAACTGCTAATCTAATCGACCGGATATGGTGGAGTTTCATTGAATCACACTAGCGCTCATAGTGGTAGTAAAGGCAAACTGCTAATCTAATCGACTGGATATGGTGGATTTTCATTGACTCACACTAGCGCTCATAGTGGTAGAAAAGGCAAACTGCTAATCTAATCGACCGGATATGGTGGAGTCTCATTGACTCACACTAGCGCTCATAGTGGTAGAAAAGGCAAACTGCTAATCTAATCGACTGGATATGGTTGAGCTTCATTGACTCACACTAGCGCTCATAGTGGTAGAAAAGGCAAACTGATAATCTAATCGACTGGATATGGTAGAGCTTCATTGACTCACACTAGCGCTCATAGTGGTAGAAAAGGCAAACTGCTAATCTAATCGACTGGATATTGAGGAGTTTTCGTTTGGAAAGGTGGAGAAAACAAAGGAAAGTTAATAACAAATGCACCAAGAAAAGAATTGTGTGCTTAGAAGGTCTAGTCTGTGACATCAAATGATGTTTTCAACATTGAGTTAATTGCCTGTGGACTGTGGACTTTATCCCGTGGTTTCCCACGTCTACTTCAGGCAAATTCCGGTATGATTCCTAACGTTAAGCCACTGCCGTATCTTTCTCCCCCTAGCGTATTAGAGATTCCACAAACCCTTTCGGGGCGTGGTGGCACAGCGGTCAAGCTGTTGGCCTCTCACTAAGGTGGACCATGTTCGATTTCCGGTCAATGCATGTGAGATTTTCGAAGTGTCATGCCATGTCCTGTGGTTCGGATTCCACGCCTAAAAGAGGTCCCGTGACTCATGATCGCATGATTAACGGTCACGTTAAACTACAAGCTTCCTTTCCTTCCTTTCCACAAACACACACATTGACGTTGGTTGGTTCTTTAGTTTAGGGGCTGCGACAACGCGGTCATGTAGCCCCGTGTACTTTGGGTGTGTGTAGAATTTGTCTGATAACCGGTGTTAATTGTGATGGCTGTATTAGAGTGAGTTATCAGTTTTAATACTTGCCACGGTGGGTGAGTGGTCAACATACGGTCTACTAACCCCAAGCTTTCAGGTTTGCTCCTGTCCGTGGTAAGTGATTTTTGAAAGGTGGCAAAAATTACGACGCCATGTCGTACGATGTTGGCATGTCAATGAACCCATTTGAATTCAGTAGGCCGTGTTCATAATGGTAAAATTAATATCGGGATTTTCCGCCAACAAAAAGTTCCTCATTTTTCTACTAGGAACCGCTATGGTGTTCAAGGAGCTTAGATATCTAACATCATTGACTTTCATAGTTCTTCAAGGAACAACGAAATTCGACATGCAAGCTACCCTTTGGGTGTCAAATAACAAAGCTTGCACCCGGCATCAGAGACCATACGATATTATTATTATTATTATTATCGGCTTTAATTCATGTCAGGACTGCAGACAATAATTTTAAGTAGTTCCTGCTGTTGCTACCAAAAGCTACCGTCCACGACCCTAGCTTGCGGACTTAGCTACTAGATGGCATCGCAGTCAGCACTGGCGGTAAACGTTGGAACTAATAGAGCGTTATCAAACTAACCTACACATTTTAGCTTCCACATGTGTAGTTAGTGGAAGGTTCTTTTGTCATGCCATGAATCTATGACATGGCTCCGCCGGCTTTACTTCCCCTTCAAAAGAAGGCATACTGAGAGATTTTTAACGCTCTTAAAAAATCCGACAGCTTCGGCCGGGTTTGAACCTGCGATCTTGGGCATAGAAGCTCAGCATGCTACCAACTACGCCACCGAAGCTACACATTGACGTTCACGAGGCTATTGAAAGCAATCTTACAAAGCTCCGAAATGGAACAACATGAAAAATCTATTTTCAGTTGTACTCGCGAGGCCGAAGCATCCCATGCCCACCCTCAGGACACAGGGCCTTGATGGCAGACTCGGGAAGAGGAAGCTTTTCTTAAAACCACGGCATTGGTGCCAACGTTCAAGAAGCTCTGCTATAGTGTATTATTTATTCCTTCCCCCACGATAATTGTAGAATAACGTCGCATACATAATGGACTGCTTCATATGTATTTTCTAATTAACTCTCAGGCATGAATAACACTAAAATTAGAATGCGATATCAATGGAAAAAAAAGAAAGAGCATTTCATTTTTAATCCAAGCTTTGCCTTGAAGTTTTTAATAGAATCTAATATCACATTTTCCACTGCTTTGTGATCACTGAAGCAGATGATTTTATTAATGTTCAATATTACGCTAATTGATATTATATTAATTTCTCCTTGGAAGAGGTAGCAAGGGGGAGGGGTTCCAATATCGTACCTGATGTCGCGATCCCTTGCCACTGTTCACCCTTTGCACCATGCCTTGAGGGAGAAGGGAACAGTAGGGGAAGGGATAATTATGGAAATTGTCCGGACAATAATAGGCACGCATTGTTAAAGGGGTTGCCGAAGTGGCAGGGGTCTCTCTGATCTCATCAGCCGAAGAGCACATCTCTCTTCCTCTTCGTTCAGAAGCAAACAAAGTCCTTCTTCATTTCACGAGGAGGGGGATGGAAAGGGAGGGGGGTATCATTACGACGAGTGCCTCAGGGTACTACGTCACAAAACAGAGTCAGTGCGAGTGTGCCAGTGTCTTATCGATATCTACAGTATATGCTGACAGGTCGACTGCGACTCCAAGCTCGCAAAATAAAAAATATCCAGGCAGCAACTCAATGTTGAAAACATCCATTAATGTCATAGACTAGACTTTCCATGAACACTAGTCCTTTAGGGGATATGGACTTGGGAATTTACGTACATTGTACCGTTAAGAGATATAGACTTGGGAATTTACGTACATTGTACCGTTAGGAGATATAGACTTGGTAATTTACGTACATTGTACCGTTAGGAGATATGGACTTGGTAATTTACGTACATTGTACCGTTAGGAGACACAGACTTGGGAATTTACGTACATTGTACCGTTAGGAGATATAGACTTGGGAATTTACTTACATTGTACCGTTAGGAGATATAGACTTGGTAATTTACGTACATTGTACCGTTAGGAGATATGGACTTGGTAATTTACGTACATTGTACCGTTAGAGATATGGACTTGATAATTTACGTACATTGTTCCGTTAGGAGATATAGACTTGGGAATTTTCGTACATTGTACCGTTAGGAGATATAGACTTGGGAATTTACGTATATTGTACCGTTAGGAGATATGGACTTGGTAATTTACGTACATTGTACCGTTAGAGATATGGACTTGGTCATTTACGTACATTGTTCCGTTAGGAGATATAGACTTGGGAATTTACGTACATTGTACCGTTAGGAGATATAGACTTGGGAATTTACGTGTATTGTACCGTTAGGAGATATGGACTTGGTAATTTACGTACATTGTACCGTTAGGAGATATAGACTTGGGAATTTACGTACATTGTACCGTTAGGAGATATAGACTTGGGAATTTACGTACATTGTACCGTTAGGAGATATAGACTTGGGAATTTACGTACATTGTACCGTTAGGAGATATAGACTTGGTAATTTACGTACATTGTACCGTTAGGAGATATGGACTTGGTAATTTACGTACATTGTACCGTTAGAGATATGGACTTGGTAATTTACGTACATTGTTCCGTTAGGAGATATAGACTTGGGAATTTACGTACATTGTACCGTTAGGGGATATGGACTTGGTAATTTACGTACATTGTACCGTTAGGAGATATGGACTTGGTAATTTACGTACATTGTACCGTTAGGAGATATAGACTTGGTAATTTACGTACATTGTACCGCTAGGAGATATGGACTTGGTAATTTACGTACATTGTACCGTTAGGAGATATAGACTTGGGAATTTACGTACATTGTACCATTAGGAGATATGGACTTGGTAATTTACGTACATTGTACCGTTAGGAGATATAGACTTGAGAATTTACGTACATTGTACCGTTAGGAGATATGGACTTGGTAATTTACGTACATTGTACCGTTAGGAGATATAGACTTGGTAATTTACGTACATTGTACCGTTAGGAGATATGGAATTGGTAATTTACGTACATTGTACCGTTAGGAGATATAGACTTGGGAATTTACGTACATTGTACCGTTAGGAGATATGGACTTGGTAATTTACGTACATTGTACCGTTAGGAGATATAGACTTGGTAATTTACGTACATTGTACCGTTAGAAGATATGGACTTGGTAATTTACGTACATTGTACCGTTAGGAGATATGGACTTGGTAATTTACGTACATTGTACCGTTAGGAGATATAGACTTGGGAATTTACGTACATTGTACCGATAGGTGATCTGGACTTGGAAATTTACGTACATTGTACCGTTAGGAGATATAGACTTGGGAATTTACGTACATTGTACCGTTAGGAGATATGGACTTGGTAATTTACGTACATTGTACCGTTAGGAGATATGGACTTGGTAATTTACGTACCATGCCGGCATAAAATAATAATGATCGTGTAGCCTCCGAAGAGGCCAAGTGCAGGTCTTTCTAGTTGACGCACGTAGGCGACCTACGCGTCGTAATGAAGATGAAGTGATGACGAGGACGTCACATACACCCAGTCTCCGAGCCACGGGAATTAACCCCAGGAGATTAAAATCCCTGATGGCTCGGCCAGGAATCGAACCCGGGGCACTTCAGGCCGAAGTCTAGTGTGCTAACCATTTAGTCACGGAGCCGGACACCATGCCGGCATGATGACACGCGGAAGACCGATGATTGTTCACCGGAAACTGAACCATATCCGGTCGATTAGATTAGCAGTTTTCCTTTTCTACCACTAAAAGTGCTAGTGTGAGTCAATGCAAAGTTTCACTTAAGCTCTTACAACTATTTCAGGAGCGAAGATTTTTCATAAATTCAAAAAACACCTGAGGGTATTGAACCAAGGAACACATTAAAGGGAGAATTATACAAATAAGTTAATTTGGCTGGAATTTGAATTTAAAAAAAAGAAAAAGGGTAAAGAAACAAGCGATTTTAGGCTGTTCTTCCGGAACTGCATTTATGCCGGAAATGGTTATCTTTTTTTTTTTTTAGTTTAATAGAGCTCTCCAAGACTCACATTTTGAAACCTTTCTGGGACCTTCAGCCCTTCAACGTTTGGCATAATTAAGGAAATTGCTTATCATTACATTTTTGCTGTGAAATATTTTCCACATTGGGTGGTTGGTTCCTCAGTTTAGGGGCTGTGACAACGTGGTCATGTAGCCCCGTGTACTTAGGGTGTGTGTAGAATCTGTCTGATAACCGGTGTTAACTCTGATGGATGTATTAGTGTGTGTATCTATTTTTTAATTTAAGTACAGACTGCAACTTAGAATTTTTCAAATAGTTCCTACTTTTGCCGCCAAACGCTACCGTCAACGACTACTAGGTCTAGTTCAGAACTTAGCTACTAGACGCCACCGCAGTCGGCTCTTGGCAACGAACGTAGAAACCTAAGAGCGTTGTTTACATTCTTAACCTATCCAATTTAGCTTCACACAGGTGTAATTAGTGGAAGGTTCGTTAACATGCCATAAATCTATGACATGGGATCGCTGGCTTTGCTTCCCCTCCGAAAGAAGGCATAAAGATGGATTTTTAACGCTCTTAAAAAATCCGACGGCTTCGGCCGGGTTTGAACCCGCTATCTTGGGCATAGAAGCTCAGCATGCTACCGACTACGCCACCAAAGCCGCCATTTTCCACATTAAACAGCAAGTACAATATCTTTGCTCATTAACGAATGAGATCAACACCATATCATTTGAATAAGAGGGATAATTACTGATTACCATTTATTCTGCATTATTGGTTCTTGTTTCACACGTTAGTTATCTTTTAGAACCCATTTCCTTACAAGGAGACTACGCCAAATCGTCATCACTGATTTTCGTCCATATTTATGGTAGAATTTTGCAGGGTTTGGCAAGAAATTAAAGTGTCAGACGTGGGCGCCCCAGATGGCCGAGCGTTCAGAAACAAGTAGTTCCGTGACGAACTAAAGAGCCTACTTTTCTTAAAATGTATGATTCATACCAATGATTGGCTTAGGGCCTATACACATGATGAAATTAACTTGGCAATACTGGCATTTCTGCGTTTGGAAAACTCCCTACCATCAACAGTGCAATACGAGAGACTGATCGAAGAACTAAACTTCAAGCGTAATGACATATGGCCTGATTTCTATTCCACAGAAGCTCTTATGTCGACGGACTGGATGAATGGCAACTTTGAACTACGGCATACGATCACCCGTTTTGCGGTCCACGGTTTTCATTTTAAGATATGCTCAACAAGAGGATTTCATGACCCAGGCCCCCAATGCACCTGCTCTCTGTGTGGTAGTGCTTGTGACAGATATCACGCCATATCCTGCGCCCAGAGGAAAGTATCGCTAACACGCTTCTGCTGCAAATAACTATATAGCAAATAGAACCAGTCAGACACTTTGTATATAGACACTTCGATATGTTATTAGTATTAGTTTTGTATCTCGACATGGCTATTAGCTGCAATAAATGATTATTATTAATACTGGCATTTATGATCTATCCTTATGACCTATCAACATGCGTAGACCCGTGTTGGCAGCACTGTCGTATATTGGTTTCTGAAAATTAATCTAAAGTTTTGGAACTGTTGGCCTGCATACTTCGGATATATTGAGATTGAGATAAAAAATTATAGTGGGCATTTTTCAACAGTTGGCAGCCCCGTTGACACTAAAGCAAACGCATAGCCAATTCATATATGCTCCGATGCGCAAATCACATAGCAAATTTGGTTGAAATCCAATTGATAGTATAGAAGTTACATGCATTTAAAGATTGGATTTATCAGCAGGTTTGGATTCAGTTAGCAACACTGTCATATATGAGCTCCTGTAAATTAATATGATGTAATATCATCGATATGTTTGTCAATTTTTGAGCAGTTCCCATGCATATTATCCAAGATATCCAACATAGAGCTCAGATTTCATTTGTGATTTTTCAGCATTTGGTAGCTCTGACATCATTTTCAATATGGCCGTGAAATATTCATAGATCTTTACTGAAATCAAATTTGGTTTCGATAGATGAAGCCATTTAGTAGTTGATATGGGTGGTTACACAGACAGACACACACACACACACACACACACATTTGCCCGGAGTGATCTCACAAGTCTACTCTTTACACATTTTTACAAAATGTGGAAAGTAGGCTAAAAATAGCATTTTTGGCGTGACGTAGGACAACTCAAAGTAAGGTCAATTTTTCAGAATTGTATAAGAATGATACGATTTGAATTTTGAAAATTTAGAATATTGTTTCTGATTTTCATTGGAAATGTGTAGTATAATCGTTGTACAAAATTCATGATTGGCACAATCATCAAATTAAAATCATTATTGTTTTGTCTTTTTGAGGGGATCCAGAATGACAAAAATCTACAAAACTTTAGGAATTGCATTTTATGCGTCATATTAAATAGAGGATCATTCGCTTTGAAACAGTATATTTACACACATCAAAATAAGTTTTGCATCACCTGTGTATGCCATAAACACATTCCTCCTGGACTGACGTTGAAATAATGCGCAAAACTTGGTCCTTTGAACTGTCAGAAATTGTTAACAAACCTGCCTATAGTCCCATCTAACGAAAGCATACCCATTTCGCTGAATGTAGGTGAGGCAGTTACATTCGTAATTTCATTCAATTCATAGTGTATGAACAGTATAGGATGTTTGTATGGACGATGGAAAGATGACTAATATCAACGTTTGATCGCACATGGATTGTTGCTTTATGTCAACAAGGACTTTCATCAAGAGAAGTTGCAAGGCGAACAGTCGTGAGCCAGAGTGATGTGGTAAGGACCTGGAATCGTTTTCAAACTACAGGTAGTGTTCATGACTTGCCCCGTACTGGTCGCCCTACGACAACAACTGCGGCAGACGATCGGTATCTGAGACTTCTCGCCTGCAGGAACCCCGACCAGTTTGCCACCAGGATAAACAATGACTTCGTGAGGGCCTTCGGGAGGCAAGTGTCAAACCAAACTGTACGCCACAGACTCCACAACAATTCTCTGTATGCTAGACGGTCATGGAGATGCCCAGCCCTTAAACTCAGACACCATGCAGTACTGTACAGGTGGGTCCAAAATCAACAATAATGGACTATGGAAAATTGGCGCAAAGTTCTCATCGCAGATGAATGCCACATACATGGTATTTCAAATAAAATAAGAGCGCCAAGCGGCGGCATTGTTAACGGCAGTTGCGGTCACCTTGGCCGAGCTTGTGGCGCGCCAAGGCCCCCTGCTTTAAGCGTGTGTACAATCCTATATGATGCAGCGGCCTGGATAGCGTGTGTACAATGCTGAAATATTACTTTAGTTAGTTAGTTAGTAAGTTATTGTTGATGAAACCGAAACCCCTACGTGTGCTAATTTAGTGAGTGATTTATTCGGAGACCGTTCAAGATTCTCGCCAATGTCATCTAGCTCATCCTCTGTTAAAACTGTTCGTGTGCGGGCATGTTTTTTATTGAGCACCGAGCCAGTAGTGTCAAACTTATTTGCAATTACGTGAATCTGTGCTAGTGAAGGTGGCACTTCATCAGGAAATTGCTGAACAAATGCATCACGTACCCGCCGAGCCGACTCGTACTTAAAATAAGTTTTACATAAAAAATACGATGTTGCAATGATAACTGTCTCACCATGTTAGCACTTGGGGTTTAGACTGGCAACTGAGCACCTGCACGCTTATTGCAAGGTCAAGTTTGGTAATGTCAATCTGTTATTTTCATACAGTCCATCGGAACTTGAAAAAAAAACAGCCCTCGATGTACAATGCGCGCGCTTTCAATACTACAGCAGGGGGCCATGGCGCGCCACAAGCTCGGCCAAGGTGACCGCAAATGCGGTTAACAAAGCCGCTGCTTGTCGCTCTTATTTTATATGAAAGACCCTGTATGTCTGCTCCCAGATAACCGTCGACAACGTTTGTGGAGGGAGCCTGGTAATGCTGCACGCCAGAGGCATTCCATCAATCGAGTACAGCAAGTTGGCGGATCAATGCTGTTCTGTGTGGGTATCATGTGGGGGTTTCGGACACCATTGTTGCCCATCCAGGGCACGCTCAAGGCTCCACAAAACAGGGATAAGATCCTCCAACCCATCGTTGAACCGTTTCGTCAGCATTTCGGGGGAAGAATTCAAGTTTATGGACGACAACTCCCGGGTCCATCGTGCCGGCATCGTAACGATTTCCTCAATCATGCCACTATTACACGATCGATTGGCTTGCATATTCCCCCAATATGAATCCAATTGAACTTGCTTGGGATAAATTAAAAAGAGCTGTGCAAGCACGTCATGACCAACCACGAAATCTACGGGAGTTAAGCAGGATTGCCATTAAAGAATGGGATCAATTAGATCAGCAGTGGTTAAATGACCTCGTGGGTAGCATACCATATAGGGGACAGGTTGGCATTCATGCAAGGGGTCATGCAACCCTTTATTGAATGAGGTTGCTACATCATGGGCTAACCTCAAGAAACGTGTTTTCGGTTTTGTTGGATTGCAAGTGAAGTTATTTGTTGGATTTTGTTTGTCAAAACTTCAGGAGGGATGGATTAATTTATCAATACCAGTTCGCAATATTGTATAGAATACCATTCGACTTTTGTTCGGCGGGTGATGCAACACTTTTATTAATGTGTGTGTTTTCTTAATAGCCCATTCGTAAATTTAATCTACTTATAATTTCCCATGCCCGTGCGTCGGTCTAATAAACCTACTCATGTAGGCTATTGAAATATTCCTCCCTGTTAGACAATGGACATATAAAATGACAAGAAAGCTAACCTGCTGTTGTGGTGTTGTGGTGTGCCCCGCGTTAAAACCTAAGCTGTCGTCCTTTCCACAGCTAGCGGAAAAACCTTGACTCCAAATTCTCGCTGCAAAAATTACCTTTATTCTCGAACTTTAAAGATATAAAGCTGAAATTTTTAGAAGTAATTTCTTTTTATAATATTGTAATATTTTAACTCATCAGTTTTTCTAAATTTACTTAAGTTTAATTTTTACAGATAGAAATGTTCAAGAAAATTCTATTGAAATTACGTCAAATTAAAAATCATCTTCGTCATCATTATCATTAACTTTCATGGCGGTCTCTTGCCAGAGTTTCTTCGTCCACATGCAGCATACCGAACTAGGCTAGAACTCATCCTGTTCACATGTTCTTTCCATTTTTCCCTACGCTATTGAATATGCTGTGCAACTGGGGTGAATTTTAGTTCTTGCACGGTGTCTTCGTTCCGATGATGATCGAGTAAGGAGTAACCAGAAATCCGGCTCAAGAATCTCATTTCTGCTGTTGTTAGTCGTTTAACCCTAGAATGGTAGCGTTAGTCTCCGCGATGAAAACTGGATACATCTCTGCTTCCCCCACTTCTCCCTTTTGTCCACTCCCCACCAGTGGGTAGTCCTAAAATACAAACTAAATTGGTAAATATAAAAAATCAACTACAAAAATCAATCAAAATCAGTCAAAATTTGTCAAAAATAGCTCAAAAAGTAAAAAAACTAAAAATATAAAAAGCCACAGAAATGAAAATTAGTCAAAATAAAAATACAAAGAAAAAAGAAACAATCAGAATTAGTCCAAATTAGTGAAAATCAGCTCAAAAACTGCCAAAATAAATAAATAAATAAAATAAATAAAGGGTTCAAAAGCATTCTCCATTCTGCTATCCTAGAGAGTGAAATCAAAGTTGCCGTAAGTGATATTTATTATCAGTTTCTAGACGCGTTCTAGTCGTCACCGATGAGAAGCGCTACCGATAACAACGTTGTAATTAGCGCTACCGATCTAGGGTTTAAAATATTATTGAAAAATACAAAAATATGTATTTTCTGAAAGCCTGTGCTAAAGTAAAGAGAGAGCTTCAAGGAAAATCCCTGAAAAAATTCGAATTGTTCCTGTAAATAGTTTATAAGGAAATGGTAGACAAAAAGTTGACAATTAACTTGGGCAGTGTAGGACAAACCAGAGTCATTAATACTGTATTTTCCCCCTGTTGATGTAGCGACGTGTAACCTTAGTTACTTTCACGCCACTGTCTCTCATGGGTGTGAGGTCATCTCTTTCATTACGGGAAATTTGCAGTCTAATGATCCTCTTCTTCTTCTTATTCTTCTTCTTCCTAGCGTTGTCCCGCTGGTGCAGGGTCCGCTTTTTTGGTAATTGACCTCCATTTTATCCGGTTTCATGCGTCAGCTGGATTTAGTCCGGTAATTTTAAGTCACCATTTATTGTGTCTTGCCAACGCTGCTTCGGTCGTCCTCTGGGGCGTAGGCCTTCAACCTCAAAATGAAGGACAGAGTTAGTAACAGTATCAGGCGCTGCACGCAGGGCCGTTTCTCTCTCATTATGTTCATAATTGGGGCAACACCCGTTTGCTCCCGAATTGTGTCGTTTCTGACATGGTCAATAAGGGAGATGCCCATTGTCCAATGGAGCATTCTCATTTCCATGGCGTGTAGGTGACGTTCTGAAATGTTGTCGGATGGTCGACATTCAACTCCATGCAGCGCTACTGTCCGTACCACTGTTCGATATATCTTCGATTTGAGACAAAGTGGCATTTTCTTGTCACAAAGCACACCCATGACCTCCTTCCATCGCAACCAGGTTGCGTTTATCCTGGCACTTACTTCATCATTGAAGTTCCCATCACTCTGCAGACGAGATCCAAGATACCTGAAGCAGTCTGTCTTGAATTCGCAATCTAACGATATCGTTGCCTTTTTAGCAAGCTTTGAGAGCATTGAGGGGACACACGGACACACAGATGCTTTGATGCAATATTATTTAGTTGATCTCGATTGTTCATGGTTCAGTGTAAAACAAGCTTCAGGCAAGGAATTGAAGAACCATGAAATGAATCTCTGTCAAACATACAAGCACAAGAGGCAAAGGATGAGATGAAAATTACTGAAGTCTAGTTTATATTATGAAACATCATCATCGGCGTTTGTTTGATGGATTACCTTTTTATCTGGAGAGGCTACTATAAAGGTCCATTGCTCTCCCTCGTGAAAGTTGAAAGAGGGATTGTAATCAGAAGTCACTCAGTGTGTGACCTTCTTCCCCCCACTTCTCGACCCCTCCTCCTCCTCTACCAACCTTGATTTAGGGCCAGGGGGTTGTCCCCTGGGAGACATCCCCAATATTAAGCTTGACGCTGTTTGAACATCTTAGTTAGCCAATGTTCGCAGTACAATGATTTCTCGCTACTTGGTACGTGACATAGATCAAGGTTGGTTATTAACGTGATACTTGTAATAGTTACTTTTTGCGGTAACGAGGGAGTAACGGCGTTATTTGTAACTTTTATTTTTTTAGTGACGAGGGAGAAACGACGTTACTGTAATTGCATTGGCTTTTCTACATATATGGTCGAGTTATAAATGCATCCCACTGCATTAAAATCTGCCATAGTAAGGAAAGCAAGTCATTTTACGGGTGTTAGTGAAATTTCTGTGTATCGAATAGTTCGAGAATATAAAGCTACCCATGCTTCTCAATATCTTTTGATGTATAACAGCAATCAAACTGACATTTTAATGGCGATGGTGGCTATGAACATTTGTTCACTTATGTGACTTTCAATAACAAGGAGAGAGCAAATCCAACATGGCGGCGACGCGAAATATAAATATTTAAATGGTCGTTAACCATCCGAGCGCAGTGAAACTTGGTACGGTACATGCTTATACAAATTTTAATGCACTGGCATCTAATTTATTTCAATTGTTCTCTTAACCACAAGATGGCAGCTGTGCAAAATTTTAAAATCTTGTCTTTATTTCTTGTGTCCTAATCATGGGATTGCGGTTTTAATACAACACCTACACAATAATCTTCATGTAAGACTCTAAGACCTACATGGATAAAAATCCAACAAGGTGACCATCCGAAATATTTAGACGTTTCTCAATATCGATGAATCTATTACAGCAATCAAAATGAAATTTTGTCTGTTGATAGAGGCAATTAACATACAGAGGTGTGCAAATTATGTTGGACTCGATATCAGTTTTCCATAATTTCCTTAGTAATTCTTTATGATCTTTTACAGTAAATTTGTTGCAAGGCCCCTGAAATTATTGAAAAAGTTTAACCAATAGTTGTAATTATATTTTCCTTTAAGAAACGCACAGTCAAATGATGTTTTGGAATTTTTTCTAAAAGAGGAGTCTTGTTAAAGCAGAATGTGACACGTTTTTGTTTAGATTACTTTATTCTAGTTTTCGTCTTAAATTTAGAGTAGAGGGATTGGAAATATTTCATTACTGATGGTCTGATCATATACTATTCAAAGATTTGTGGACCCTTGATTGAAATCATCTGATTTAGTGATAGACGAAGCAAAGAGGATATAAAAAGTAGGTTAGCGAAGGCAAGGAAAGTATTTCTACAGAAAAGGATTCGGTTCACATCGAATATAGATTTAGGTGTTAGGAAGTCATTTTTGAAGGCCTTTGTCTGGAGCGTGGTGCTATATGGAAATGAAACTTCGAATATTGGTTCAGCAGAAAAGAGGAGAATTGAAGCGTTTGAAGTGTGGTGTTACAGGAGAATGATGAACATCGGATGGGTAGATAGGGTTACAAACGAAGAGGTATTAAGACTAGTGGGAGTGGAGAGATATTTCTGGTGACTGCTAATGAAGAGAAGGGGTAGGTTGGTAGGACACATACTAAAACACCCAGGAATAGCAAGCTTAGTTATGGAAGGAAGGGTTGAGGACAAGAACTGTAGGGGTAGACCAAGGTTAGAATATGTTAAGCAGATTGCCTCGGACGTAGGGTGTGGTAGCTATGTAGAGATGAAACGATTACCTCAGGACAGGGAGGCATGTAAAGGTGCATCAAACCAGTCAAAAGACTGAAGACTCAAACAACAACAACAACAACAAAAACAACAGAGGATACATTCCAAAGTCGATGTTAAAAGACGAAATAGAATCAACTTAGGTATCCCTCATAATCTCCAATTTCCAAAATTTCCTTTCATAGTTCCATATGGAAAAAGTTGTAAGTCCATAGGAGACACAACATAGCTAACTGGGACAATAAAAATAAAATAAATGATTTTAAATGAGACATTGTAACTGATTTATATTTTTTACTAGCTGTACCCGGCATGCGTTGCAATGCCAATAAATTGTTTGACATTTTGAAATCTATTGGAATAAAGTACAGGGATAGGAGGGTGATATACAATCTATACAGAAACCAGACAGCAGTCATTCGAGCTGAAGGACATGAGAGATAAGCTGGTATTCAGAAAGGTGTAGGGCAAGGCTGCACCTTATCACCCATAATTTTCAATCTTTACATTCAACAAGCAATGAAGGAAATTGGAGAAAAATTTAAAGTGGGAGTGAAGATTCAAGGAGAAATCATTTCAACTCTGAGATTTGCTGATGACATCGTCATCTTGGCCGACAAGCCTGAGGATTTGAATGAGTTTTTGAATGGTATGGATTCCGTCTTACGGAAAGAATTCATGATGAAAATTAATAAATGTAAAACAAAAATACTGGAATGCAGCCGAAATAAATCAGAAACCTCCATGGAGATCAAATTGGCAGGTGAAAAGCTGAAGGAAGTAGGAGACTTCTGTTACTTAGGAAGCAGAATAACCAGTGATGAACGAAGCAAGGAGGATATAAAAAGTAGGTTGGCTCAGGCAAGGAAAGCATTTCTACAAAAAAGGAATCTGTTGACATCGAATATAGATTTAGGTATTAGGAAGTCATTCTTGAAAGCCTTTGTCTGGAGCGTGGCGCTATATGGAAGTGAAACTTGGACTATTGGTGCAGCAGAAAAGAGGAGAATTGAAGCTTTGGAAATGTGGTGTTACAGGAGAATGATGAAGATCAGATGGGTAGATAGGGTTACAAACGAAGAGGTATTAAGACGAGTGGGAGAGGAGAGATGTTTCTGGCGACTGCTAATGAAAAGAAGAGATAGGTTGGTAGGATATATACTAAGACACCCAGGAATAGCAACCTTAGTTATGGAAGGAAGGGTCGAGGACAAGAACTGTAGGGGTAGACCAAGGTTAGAATATGTTAAACAGATTGCCTCGGATGTAGGGTGTGGTAGCTATGTAGAGATGAAACGATTAGCTCAGGGCATGGAGGGCTGCATCAAACCAGCCAAAAGACTTAAGACTCAAACAACAACAACATTTTCTTCTTTTCTCGTTAACCACCTCTAAACTATTATAAAATTGATTTACTATCTCAGAAACATTCAAGGGAGCGTGCTCAACAACTCACCAATGTTTCATCCCTATGAAATGAATGGTATATGAACGCATGCGGGACTGTTGAAACGATTTGAGTGCCGTCACCCATTTGTTCAATATACTCGTACGCTACCTATTGTAAAATGGATATACTAAGTCGAAAACCTTTCCTGGCGTGTACACAACAACTCATCAAAGTTTCATCGCAATCGGATGGATGGCATATGAACGCATACGTATTTTGTTAAAACGAATCGCGCCGTCACTCATTTGTTGAATCTTCTTGTGCGTCACCCATTGTGAAACAGATTTACTAATTCATATACCTTCGCAGGACTGTACCCAGCTCTCCAAAGTTTTATCACACACGGATGAATGGTATATGAACGCATACGGGACTTTGTTGAAACGATTCACGCGCTGTCGCTTATTAGTTAAATCTACTCACGCGCTACCAATTGTAAAATGGATTTACTAAATCAGAAACCTTCGCGGGAGTGGAAACAACATTTCACTAAATTTCATTGCAATCGCATGAATGGTATATGAACGCATACGGATTTTCGTTTAAACGATACGCGCGCCGTTACCCATTTGTTGAATCTACTCGTGCGTCACCTATTGTAAAATGGATTTACGAAGTCAGAAACCTTTCCTCCGGTGTACACGACAATTCACTAAATTTCATCGCAATCAGATGAATGGCATATGAACGCATACGGGACTTTGATGAAACGATTTACGTGCCGCCGCTCATCTGTTGAATCCACTCGTGCGCTAACTATTGTAAAAAGGAATTACTAAGCCAGAAACCTTCCGGGGAGTATACACAACATCACACCCAAGTTTCATCGCTATCGGACAAATTGTATATGAACGCGTACGGGACTTTGTTGAAACGCTTCGCGCGTCTTCGCTCATTTGTTGAATCTACTCGTGCGCTGCCTATTGTAAAATTGATTTACTAAGCCTGAAACCTTCCCTTGAATGTACACAACAACTCACCCAAGTTTCATCGCTATCGGACGATTGCATATGAACGCATACGGGTCTTTGTCGAAACACTTCGCGCGTCGTCGCTCATTTGTTTAATCTACTTTTGTGATACCTTTTGTAAATGGATGTACTAAGCTAGAAATCTTCACTGAAGTGTACACAACATCTCATCCAAGTTTCATCGCTATCGGACGAATAGTATACGTACCCATACGGGACTTGTTGAAACGCTTCGCGCGTCGTCGTTCATGTGTTGAATCCAATCATGCGCTACCTATTGTAACACGGATTCACTAAGCCAGAAACCTTGCCTGGAGTGTACACATCCTCTTACCCAAGTTTTATCGCTATCGGACGAATGGTATATGATCGCATACGGGACTTGGTTGAAAAGCTTTGCGTGTCGTTGCTCATTTGCTGAATCTACTCGTGCGCTACCTATTGTAAGAAGAATTTACTAATTCAGAAACCTTTCCTGGAGTGTGCACAACAACACAACCAAAGTTTCATAGCAATCGGATGAATGGTATATGTACCCATACGGGACTTTGTTTAAGCGATTCGCGTGCCGTCACTCATTTGTTGAATCTAATCGTGCGCTACAACTTTCATATTTATTCACCTTTTAAACCTTCTCTGGACTTCCACAAATAATTCAAGACCAAAATTGGCCAAATAGGTCCAGCCGTTCTCGAGTTTTAGCGAGACTAACGAACAGCAATTCATTTTTTTATATATAGATAGATATGAGTCTAATAATTTGCACACCTATGAAAGTAGAAAGATATTAAGAAAGTCTATATAGTTCCTCACGGAACTACTTGTTTTTTTTGTAAGTTCATTGACACACATTCTTTGGCTATCTATTATATAAAACAAAGTGTCCTGACTGACTGATTCAATGACTCACTGACTCATCATCGCCCAGCCAAAACTATTAAAGTTAGAAACATGAAATTTTGGGGATATGTTCGCGGTAAGTCGAAAACGCGCACTAAGGAAGGATTTTTGGATATTCAGGTTCTAAAGGGGTGTTGAGGGGGTAGACCAGCATTTCATTGAATAACAATATCTCCCGATTGGTTTCATTGGGGCATGTGATACTGGACATATAAACTCATCATTAATAAGAAGAAGACACGTGTCTGAGGGTTTGTCGATGAGGTGTATATTATGAGGTGAAAGGGGTGAAAAGTGGGGGTTGAAGGATTCCTAACGGAGCGTGTATCTCTTAAACGACATAGGCAAGGAGTTTGAAACTCAGCGGGGAAAATCAGCTTGAAAGATAAGTAAATAGGTGTTCCACCGTTCCTTTTTCATAAATCCAATTTAAGGGGCCCATGGGGAGGGGTGAAATTCGGGGGGGGGGGGACAGGAAAGGAAGTGTCCTAACTGATTGACTGACTCACTCACTCTTCAAACTCAGGGAGAAAAAACTGCTTAAAAATAAGTAAATAAGTGTTCGACAGTTTTTTTTACATAAATCAAATTTAAAGGGTTCATGGGGAGAGGATGAAATTCTGAAGAAAAAAAAATGAAAGAAAATGTCCTGACTCACTCACTCACTCACTCATCATCGCCCTGGCAAAATTATTGAAGTTAGAAACATGACATTTTGGGGATATGTTCATTTTATTTCAAACCCGTATAGTAAGGGAGGATTTTCGGATATTCAGGTTCGAAAGGGGTCTTAAGGGGGTAAAACCCACATTTTATTGAATAAAAATATCTCACGAGTGGTTTCATTTGTGGATGTGATACTCGGCATATAAACTAATCATTAAAAATAAGCAGATATGTGTCTAAGTGTTTTTCGTTGAGGTGTATATTATAAGGTGAAAGGGGTGAAAAGTGGGGGTTGAAGGATTCCGAACGGAGCGAGTATCTCTTAAACGACATAGGCGAGAAGTTTGAAACTCAGCGGAAAAAAATCAGCTTAAAAATAAGTAAATCGGTGTTCGACCGTTTTTCTATAAATTCAAATTAAGGGGCCAATGGGGTGGGGTGAAATTATGAAAAAAAAACGGAGATAAAGTCTCCTAACTGACTGACTAACTCACTCACTCATCAAACTTAGGCGAAAAAGACAGCTTAAAAGATAAGTTAATAGGTGTTCGAGCGTTTCTTCATAATCCAATTTAAGGGACCCATGGTGAGGGGTAAAATTCTGGTGAAAATAATTGAAAGAAAATGACCTGACTGACTCACTCACTCATCATCGCCCAGCGAAAACTATGGAAGTTGGATACATTACATTTTGGGAATATGTTCACTGTATGTCGAAAACGTCAACTAAGGAAGGATTTTTGTTTATTCGGGTTCTGAAGAGGTGTTAAGGGGGTAAACGTGCATTTCATTGAATAACGATATCTCATGAGTTGTTTCTTTCGGGGATGTGATACTTGGCATAAAAACTAATCATTAAAAATAAGTAGACATATGTCTAAGGGTTTATCGATGTGGTGTATATTATGAGGTGAATGGGGTGAAAATTGGGGGTTGAAGGATTCTTAACGGAGCGTGTATCTCTTAAACGACATTAGCGAGAAGTTTGAAATTCAGCGGAAAAAATCAGCTTAAAAAATAAGTAAATAGGTGCTCGACCGTTTTATTCATAAATACCATTTAAGGGGTTCATTGGGAGGGGTGAAATTCTCAAAAATAAATGAAAGAAAATGTCCTGACTGACTCACTCACTCATCATAGCCCAGCCAAAATTGTTGAAGTTAGAAACATGAAATTTTGGGGATATGTTCGTTGTATGTCGAAAACGTCCACTAAGGAAAGAATTTTGGATATTCAGGTTCTAAAGGGGTGTTAAGGAGGTAAAGGTGCATTTCATTGAATAACAATATCTCACGAGTGGTTTCATTTGGGGATGTGATACTTGGCATATAAACCAATCATTAAAAATAAGCTGACACATGTCTAATGGTTTTTCAATGTGGTGTATATTATGAGTGAAAGGGGTGAAAAGTGGGGGTTGAAGGATTCCTAACAGAGCGTGCATCTCTTAAACGACATAGGCGAGGAGTTTGAAACTCAGAGGAAAACAATCAGCTTAATAATAAATAAATAATAATTAAATAAATAGGTGTTCGACCGTCTTTTTTAATCCAATTTAAGGGGCTCATGGGGAGGGGTGAAATTCTGGAAGAAAAACGTCCACTAAGGAAGGATTTTTGGATATTCACTCTCATCGACCAACCAAAACTATTACAATTAGAAGAATTATATTTTGTGGATATGTTTGTTGTGCGTCGAAAACGTCTACTAAGGAGGGATTTTTGGATATTCAGGTTCTAAAGGGGTGTTAACGGGATAAACCTGCATTTCATTGAAGAACAATATGACACGAGTTTGACGCGAGCGAAGCCGCGGGTACCTGCTAGTCTTATATATTAAAACAATTTGGTTGAAAATGTCACGTTTTACTAAACTGAGATATCTTGGGGAGTATTTGCGCTACGACGATGTTTGTTGTCTTAAAATGCAATGCGCGTCACGCATTACCGATTGATATCCACCTCACTTGACTATATCATCCGTGTATTAAAATAATTGCGAATATTCATTTCTTAAAGGTCGCATTTTACAACGCCACACAAAAATAGAATCTAATAAATAGGAATGTCTGTTTCGCGGGCTTATAGGCCGTGTTCTAAGGACATCTAATAACTTGACGGACACATTGTCGCTAGGCGACAACGACTAACACTGTATCATGATAGTAAAAAAAAAAAAAAAAAAAAAAACGCCGCACCAATACTGATTCTAACTTGGACAGATTGGCCGTCTTAAAGATTGTCACTAGGTGACCACGACTTACTCTGTGTCATGATAGTCCGGTAAAAATTGCTAAAGGACATTGCCCCTCTTAAAGATGGTTGACGTGGGCAACGCTGTGAATAGAAAGTAGAGTGCACATCTCCATCGCGTGCATCCACTTAAAATTCTTCCTATTAACTGATACCAAATCTCCTTGGCGACATGACGCATCCACGTAAAAATCTTCTATGCAGTTTGAATCCCGTCAAAACAGAATATTTCTGCCTGTCATTCTTCGTTTTATTTTGTTTGTTTGGTTTTTCAATACATCTTCTTCTTCTTCTTCTTAGCGTTTGTGGTAGAGTGGCAGAGTCCACTGTGGTTTTTCAATACATCCAAAATAATTATAACATTCACTCCTATAGGGCGATCAGTTCCCTAATTACGCCATGATATCGTTAATTTCTACCTAGTCCACTCGGGCGCTAATGTCACATGTATCCACAGAATAAGCAGAACAGGATTCTGTGCACATAATATAATTAAAGCTTCTCAAAGAATGGATTACTTTAATAAGACTGAAATGTTCATGCACAATCGGCAGCCATTTTGCTAATGACACAATTATGTCAAAACCTGTTTTAATGACAACAAATACTGTATATGTAAGAACTAATTTCACGAAACAAATTGAATTTGCGTTTGTTATTTGTGTCAAATTATACAATTGAGATACCGCGTCACATTACAGTGAATATGCAATAACAAAAAATACCATAAACCGACTGAAGATTGTCAATGTGTGCTGTGCGGGTTGACCTGTGACACATATCACAACATATTGACATGCGTAAAAAGGACAAAATCGCTTACCGAATATAGCAAAGAATAGCCTGTTCTTTTAGATGTGCTACTAAGTTATAAGTGTAAATTAATGCTCCACTTGAGCGCACTTTTCTTGTATTGTTTTAATTCTATTGGAAATGGATGCAAGATCCCTCTCAAAACGTCTTAGAATTTTAATTTTTTATTTTCACACGGAAATATGCCAAAAATATGAATAGTATTCCGGGCCGTGAAAGCCGTAATCTAAACAAAACAAAACTAATAATACTTTTGCAAGTTGTCTTGTTACCAATGTTGGTATCATTTGAATACCTTCTTCTTCTTCTTCTTCTTCTTTCCTAGCGTGTATCCCGCGATGGTGCAGGGTCCGCTTGTTTGGTTGCTGTTCGCCATTTCTTCCTGTCAAGGGCATCTTCAGGTCTAAGTCCACACATCACCAAGTCTTCCTTGATTCTGTCCAGCTATCTTTTCTTTGGACGTCCACGGGGTCTATTCCTCCTTGATCGTATTGGAGAGCTGTTCTTGCCACAGAGTTCTCATCACTTCTGTTTCCGGATATGTTCATTCCTGACATGATCAAGTCGTGTAACACCCATGGACCAACGTAACATTGTCATCTCCATTCCATGTAGGGCCTGTTCAAGCTTGGTTGAAGCTGGCCAACATTCTGTGCTGTAAAGTGCCACTGGTCGTACCATAGACATGTAAACTTTCCCTTTCAAAGGGATAGCTACTTTCTTATCGCACAGCACTCCTGTGACTTGGTGCCACTTCATCCACGCAGTGTTAACTCGTCCTCGAGCATCGAGAAGCGTTTCGCCATCTGAAGTGATAAGGGAACCGAGGTATTTAAGGTGTGTAGTTTTAGTGAGATGATGCTCTTCAATGCTGATGGTACCGTTGGTCTGTGTACCACATAGCAAGTATTCAGTTTTCCCTAAGTTGAGTTTCAAGCCATTTTTGTTCAGACATTCCTACCAGCATCATTTGAATACCTTGTGACCGATCCAGTCAGGGTCAATTACCAGCCCCGGATGACAGAAGATGAAGGAACTCGGAGAGTCAGTATGACGTCATGGCATGACGCGGCGAGAGCAGGGGAATGCTCCAGAAGGTTCCAACCCCTCCCACTTTCTTTTTCTCGAAGAAGGACGGAGTTCCGGAATGTTTAGTATGTGAATCAGCAGTATGTGAGTCAGTAGTGCGTGGACGAGAATGTCACACAGCGGAGCACGGAAGATTAGCCCATGTCATGTAGACAGTGATTTTACATCGGGAACTTGAATGGTTTTTGTGAGTAACCAGCAGGCCATGAAGCCTGAAACTAGCGTGCATATATTGCCAGTGAGTTTTTTTTCAGTGAAGCATGTCAGTTTGTTTGTCGAACAGTGTGAATTTCTAGGCGATATCGGACCTGCTAGTATGTGAGGAAACAGTTAGAACTGATAAAGGAAGTCCGTTTATGCCGACAATTTATGTTCATTAAAGATTGATACCAGGAGGTGTTTAAATTTACGAGTATCAGGGGAAGAACTATATAAGGATAGTCGAGGCGAAACATTATCGCGAGGCCCTATATTTTAACTGACATTCATTCGGAAATAGCATAGCAGTACGGCGTTTTAAGACACGTAGTGAAAACGCAGTAAGGGAGGCCACATCTACTTTAAGCTTGGGTTGGAAGACTACGGGCCGCAGGCAACTTGATATGTCGGTCAAGGCCAGCTCGAAATAGCTCCTCGTAGAAGGAAGTGTGTCACCGGGCTAAAGGAAGTGAAAACATATGACTCAAGTGAACCAGGAACTAGACGCTTTAGTGTGCGAGCATAAATGTGCTCTGATATAGTGAGGTGTATATTGCCGCACGGCAGCATGAACTTATTAGCCATGGACTCACATATTCTGGGCATCAACATGCATATTAACACGCGAATTATGCTGCACTGAACTGCTAAGGGGCCATAATGGGGTGAACGGTCTCAACGAGGTGGACGAGTGGACCATGGTTGGGACGTCGATCCACGGCGCTGATGAAGGTGACGGGGGACAACCTGTGGGCAGACATGGGCGTCGCCAGGAGATCGGGAGTTGCCAGAGGCGGATACCTCTACCAGTACGCTGGGAGACCACATCGCGGGGACGCTGGAGGGACGCCGCCGCCCTGACGCCGCAGACGATGACGACGCCGACGCCATGGATTTCCGAGGACGCCAGATATAAAGTAAGACGTTTCCTTTCCATCCTTGTTCATCAAAAAGAAGAGAACTTCTACCTCGAATAGCCATGCCATGAGATAACCTGAGATCGTGTAACTTAACGCCCTTTATAATAATTTATTCCAGATTGAATAAGAGCATCATTTTTTTTCTTTTCATAGGGTCGTGCAGATGTTTTTTTTGTCTTTCTTCTCGGGTCATTTGACCTATATAAATTTACAGCATCAATGGTAGGAGTAAGACATGTATTTAGTCTCTGAGTCATAATAATAATAATAATAATTTGAAATTGGGTAACCATAATAAGAGATGCCCATTTTGCTGGGAGATCCTAGCACGTCGATTTCAGAGGTCATTATTCGAATTCTATTCTGAAAGGTTTGTCACGGAATGAACAGATTTTTTTTTATAGCAATGAATATGGTTGAAGATTGCCGGATAAGGTTCCTTGGATAGGATGCCATATTATCATACGACCTCGTGGTCCCGATAAAGTTGATACGCTCTGTTAGTGTGGGTTCTTGACACATGCTGATAATGCCTGATTTATTTTGTAATGATGTTGTGTAAAGTTTATGTGATAATTATGTGGTAATTAGATATGGTATTTTTCCGTCAAAATGTGACGAGATTATTCACGGGGCGACGGATGTCCGTGGAATTGTAGTTGTAAGGACAGGGTCCTCTTGACGAACGTGCCACGTTCATTGATGAGTTGTATTGAATAGCGCGGGGGTGTAATTGATGGTGCGCTCGACGGTCAGGTTGTTTGGATCTTCACACAGAGTGTTCGGCGGAAGGGTTACGATTAAATGTTGGTTATGTGAGTATGATATACGCTAGGGCGCCTTATTGCGAGGTTCGTAACCTTTCATAAACATTTGATAATGCTATAATTTAATTACAAGGACAAATATGACCATGTGGATCTAGGTTGTTGGAAAGAGGAAGATAAATTAATAATAATAATAAGAATTAGTAGTGTAAATATGTAAGCACAATCTGGGTGTGTTAATAATTTATGATAGGCTATAATTAATTGTTGAAATGTCATCTTATGTGAAGCTGAGTCGATGTGTGAGTGCTATTTGATGTAACATGATGCTCTTTAATTATTCATTTGCAGTTCGATAGAGGAGATCCGTCCATTACTGTATAAGGGTAGACAGTTGTAATTTATATAGACATTCGATATTTTCTTAAGAGTTTTTTTTGCCGCAGGTGAACTTTATGTTGATTGGCTAGTGATGTTTACATGCGTGTGCACCGATAAATTATGGTTAATTTAGCTTTTTGAAAGACGATCTCCCTGTCGGAACTTTAAGAGAGGACACCCACGAGTTTGAATAAGCGTAATTTTCTTTTCTTTGTTTAGGGACTATGAACTTTATTTCTTTTCCGGACTTTGTCCCACCATAACATTATACTCGTGCGTGATAGGCAGGTTGCATACTTATTTATCCTTTGGCCAATAAAGGAGCAGATGTGATTTTACGAGGGCTTTTACTTTCTTTTCTGTTTGTCAATTCAAGTTAGGGTTTTGCTTGTGAATCCTGGTTCAGTCTATTTACCATCCCAACCCGTAAACGACCCGAGACCCTTTGTCTCTAGCTCACTGGAGCTTTTCATAGTCTTGTCTGTATGAACCAAGATTCATGCCCTAATTTTTTTTGTACCCACTCCCTTGGCTGTTTCTTCTAATGGGGCCGGGGTGCTAGCCGGGTGATCGCCTGTCCCATTGGAGAAGCGGGCACAGGGGGGGGGAAGTGGCGCCGCCAACGTGTTGGGCTCGACGACGATGGTGTGTTTCGTTTCCGTCATGGGCATGTTTTTTTTGTACTCAATCATTTGTTGTGGTGATGGGACTATACTGTGTGGTCAGATTCGTGCCTTTGATGGGAGCGCGATACTTGCCATGTGTAATTCTTGTGTAAAATTAACCTCGTATCACACTGAGCCTTTAGTGAACCATTTGACAGGGTTGGTACACGATCTCAGGTTATGGCTATACTCGACGACCTACATTCCCATGTAGGCCCCTATATTTAAGTTGTATTGTAAGATGTCACAAGTAGTAACCACAGAAAATATTGCTGATATATTAAAACAAATCCAAGTTGGATTAACTGGTCTAACCACTGAAATTAATAATGTTAAGGATAGTGTTGGGTCAATTAAAACAAACATGAAGAGCGATATGGATCGCTTATGGACGGCACAAGAGAGTGTCGGCATTCAGGTAGCAGAGGTACAGAGGACACAAGAGGGTGTCGGTATTCAGGTAGCAGGAATAAAAAAGGATGTTAGTGATAAAGTTGATGGTCTCAGAACCGACTTATTAGAAGTCATGGGATCTAATCTTAAGAGTTTAGAATCTCATTTGCAGAAAAACATTGATGCTGTAGAACGTAATCTTAGGCTATCAGGAAAGGCTATAGACAATAAGATTAATCTACTCGATAAAAAGGTAGAAACTACATTCCAAGTGCTCACCGCGGAGCTCAAAGATTCTATGGCACGGCAAATCAGGGATACTCAGAGTTCGCTTCGGGGGAATATTGAAGGACTTGAGGAGAAGTTGAACAGTAATATTAAATGCATGGGACAAGATTTGACGGCAAAAATTGAGCAAATTGGTCAGTCTAGCGAGGAAACCCTGGATAAGTTGAAACAGGACGTGTCAGGTTGGAAAGAAGAGGTTGCGAAGGACGTGAAAAACATGCAGATACAGGTTGAATCATTCCAGGACACGTATGACAGGAAAATCACTCATTCACAAACGACATTAATCGAACATGTGAGAGAATCTATCCACACTTCCATTGTTGAGTTGGAGGAGAAGATCATTATTCAACAGGGAAGGCAGCTCACTCGATTAGGCAACTTAGAGGCGGAAATGACGCAGATAAAAGACAAATCGGAGTCAGAAAGGGTTAGATGGTCCGAAATTGAAACCACGCCACATCTTAACGGGACGGAAAGTGAAAACGCCCCATTTTCTAGAAAGGCGGGTGAGGTAGATGCAACGCCGAGAATACGGAGTACAAATCCCGCGGGACACCTAACTATCATTAGAAGTATAGACCACCAGCCGAGGAAATTCTCGGGGAACAATGGGACTAATAACGTCACACCTATCGAATTTATGAGGGAGGTCCGTGAATACATGGCGGAGAATAAGATACCACGTGAGAGGGAACTAAGAGTTATTGAGAGGTCCCTGGAATCGACGGCATTAACTTGGTTTCGCGCATTTCGATACACGTTCACGAGCACGGACGAGTTCGAACGATTATTAATCAAACGTTTTTGGAGCCCTGAAGAACAATTGAACATACGGGCGGAACTATACGCTAAACGGTATGCGACATCCAATCCGACTAGGTACGCGGGGTACTTCGCGTCGCAACTCGCCAGGCTGCAGTATTTGACTCCACCAGTGCCGGAGGACGAATTGGTCCAAGCTATTATTCGACAGTTACCTGTAGAGGTCCAGAAGAGTGTAATAGCGTCAGGAGCCGAGACTTTAGAGGGATGTGAAGAGATTCTTCGAAAACTGGACCACACTAGCGCACAGTTACAGGCGAGGTCCGGACGACAGGAAAATAGAGATGTGAACACGGTCGTGATTGACAAAATTGCGCAGACGGAAGAGCGAACGCCGCGGGAGACGGACAGGCCAAGGGACACGGGGTACTATCGGAGCCGAGATAGGAGCTACAGTGGAACAGACGAGCGACCCAGATGGAGGAATAAACCGTATGAAGAACGTAGGAGATCCCGATTCAACAATACGAAGGGACGATATGGTGAATATCAACGAAGGCAGTCAAATCAATATTATCAAAGACAGAATGCCTATAGGGATTCTCGTTCGCAGGAATCGCGGCCGAGCTATACGGAAAGACATCGAGAAAGCCAGGAATATTTACAACAATTACGGAGTAATCCATCCGCACCACCGGGGGAAGCTGACCGACCACCTGACACAAGTCGGTCAGAGCAACAAAAAAAAACTTCAAATTAAGAAATTCCTCAAACCTTGGTCCTCCCGAACTGATAGAAATTCAAGAGATATTTCAGGATACCGACTCGTCCGAATGAATTAATGGCTACGGACCTGTATGGCCCCCTTCCGAGGTCCACCAGGGGTAACCAATACATCTTGGTGACGATGGATGTGTTTACCAAATTAGTCATGTTGCACCCTATCCAGAAGGCAACATCCCGATACGTGATTCGCAGGATTGAGACCGGCGTGATTCCAACTGCAGGGAAGCCAGAGTTCCTTCTGAGCGATCACGGAACGCAGTTTACGAGCGCTGAATTTCAAGAAGCTATGGCACGACTCGGCATAAGGCATATCTTGAGCTCCATAAGATACCCAGAAGGAAATCCTGTTGAAAGAGTAAATGCGGAGATTGGAAAGTACTGCCGGATTTACTGTCATGAACAGCATCATCGATGGATGGAAGTGGTACCCATAATTGAACGTTGCTTGAATTCTACAACACATGAGAGTACCAGACAAATTCCTTGCCTTCTGCACCATGGACGAAAACCGAGCAGACCTTGGCATGCTGTTATACAGGCACCCCCAGAGATTGAGCCGTCGGTGCAAAGGAGAAACGAACTGGCTCGGGAGAGGATGCAGCTACAGGCGCAGAAACGGGAGAGAAGGAAGGCTGGCCGCCGTTTTCGCGAGCCACTTCGAGTCAATGACCTAGTGCTGATTCGAAAACCCACGTCATCAAACTTACCACTCAGAGTGTATGGGAAATTTGCGCGCCCATTTTCGGGACCCCATAGGGTTGCCAGAGTGATGGACAACAATTGCTATAGGGTGGTTGACAACGTCACGAATGCACTTGTTGGGAATTTCAATGCTGCGAATCTGCGGAAGTATCACCGGCAAGCCCGTTAGTCAGCATTGAGGAGATGACTGAAAAAGATCGTTCACATGCATCACTTGAGGAAAAACATAAGCTATGTTCCCACCGCTTATATTTTGAAGGCCGCGGGAGAGATGTGACCGATCCAGTCAGGGTCAATTACCAGCCCCGGATGACAGAAGATGAAGGAACTCGGAGAGTCAGTATGACGTCATGGCATGACGCGGCGAGAGCAGGGGAATGCTCCAGAAGGTTCCAACCCCTCCCACTTTCTTTTTCTCGAAGAAGGACGGAGTTCCGGAATGTTTAGTATGTGAATCAGCAGTATGTGAGTCAGTAGTGCGTGGACGAGAATGTCACACAGCGGAGCACGGAAGATTAGCCCATGTCATGTAGACAGTGATTTTACATCGGGAACTTGAATGGTTTTTGTGAGTAACCAGCAGGCCATGAAGCCTGAAACTAGCGTGCATATATTGCCAGTGAGTTTTTTTTCAGTGAAGCATGTCAGTTTGTTTGTCGAACAGTGTGAATTTCTAGGCGATATCGGACCTGCTAGTATGTGAGGAAACAGTTAGAACTGATAAAGGAAGTCCGTTTATGCCGACAATTTATGTTCATTAAAGATTGATACCAGGAGGTGTTTAAATTTACGAGTATCAGGGGAAGAACTATATAAGGATAGTCGAGGCGAAACATTATCGCGAGGCCCTATATTTTAACTGACATTCATTCGGAAATAGCATAGCAGTACGGCGTTTTAAGACACGTAGTGAAAACGCAGTAAGGGAGGCCACATCTACTTTAAGCTTGGGTTGGAAGACTACGGGCCGCAGGCAACTTGATATGTCGGTCAAGGCCAGCTCGAAATAGCTCCTCGTAGAAGGAAGTGTGTCACCGGGCTAAAGGAAGTGAAAACATATGACTCAAGTGAACCAGGAACTAGACGCTTTAGTGTGCGAGCATAAATGTGCTCTGATATAGTGAGGTGTATATTGCCGCACGGCAGCATGAACTTATTAGCCATGGACTCACATATTCTGGGCATCAACATGCATATTAACACGCGAATTATGCTGCACTGAACTGCTAAGGGGCCATAATGGGGTGAACGGTCTCAACGAGGTGGACGAGTGGACCATGGTTGGGACGTCGATCCACGGCGCTGATGAAGGTGACGGGGGACAACCTGTGGGCAGACATGGGCGTCGCCAGGAGATCGGGAGTTGCCAGAGGCGGATACCTCTACCAGTACGCTGGGAGACCACATCGCGGGGACGCTGGAGGGACGCCGCCGCCCTGACGCCGCAGACGATGACGACGCCGACGCCATGGATTTCCGAGGACGCCAGATATAAAGTAAGACGTTTCCTTTCCATCCTTGTTCATCAAAAAGAAGAGAACTTCTACCTCGAATAGCCATGCCATGAGATAACCTGAGATCGTGTAACTTAACGCCCTTTATAATAATTTATTCCAGATTGAATAAGAGCATCATTTTTTTTCTTTTCATAGGGTCGTGCAGATGTTTTTTTTGTCTTTCTTCTCGGGTCATTTGACCTATATAAATTTACAGCATCAATGGTAGGAGTAAGACATGTATTTAGTCTCTGAGTCATAATAATAATAATAATAATTTGAAATTGGGTAACCATAATAAGAGATGCCCATTTTGCTGGGAGATCCTAGCACGTCGATTTCAGAGGTCATTATTCGAATTCTATTCTGAAAGGTTTGTCACGGAATGAACAGATTTTTTTTTATAGCAATGAATATGGTTGAAGATTGCCGGATAAGGTTCCTTGGATAGGATGCCATATTATCATACGACCTCGTGGTCCCGATAAAGTTGATACGCTCTGTTAGTGTGGGTTCTTGACACATGCTGATAATGCCTGATTTATTTTGTAATGATGTTGTGTAAAGTTTATGTGATAATTATGTGGTAATTAGATATGGTATTTTTCCGTCAAAATGTGACGAGATTATTCACGGGGCGACGGATGTCCGTGGAATTGTAGTTGTAAGGACAGGGTCCTCTTGACGAACGTGCCACGTTCATTGATGAGTTGTATTGAATAGCGCGGGGGTGTAATTGATGGTGCGCTCGACGGTCAGGTTGTTTGGATCTTCACACAGAGTGTTCGGCGGAAGGGTTACGATTAAATGTTGGTTATGTGAGTATGATATACGCTAGGGCGCCTTATTGCGAGGTTCGTAACCTTTCATAAACATTTGATAATGCTATAATTTAATTACAAGGACAAATATGACCATGTGGATCTAGGTTGTTGGAAAGAGGAAGATAAATTAATAATAATAATAAGAATTAGTAGTGTAAATATGTAAGCACAATCTGGGTGTGTTAATAATTTATGATAGGCTATAATTAATTGTTGAAATGTCATCTTATGTGAAGCTGAGTCGATGTGTGAGTGCTATTTGATGTAACATGATGCTCTTTAATTATTCATTTGCAGTTCGATAGAGGAGATCCGTCCATTACTGTATAAGGGTAGACAGTTGTAATTTATATAGACATTCGATATTTTCTTAAGAGTTTTTTTTGCCGCAGGTGAACTTTATGTTGATTGGCTAGTGATGTTTACATGCGTGTGCACCGATAAATTATGGTTAATTTAGCTTTTTGAAAGACGATCTCCCTGTCGGAACTTTAAGAGAGGACACCCACGAGTTTGAATAAGCGTAATTTTCTTTTCTTTGTTTAGGGACTATGAACTTTATTTCTTTTCCGGACTTTGTCCCACCATAACATTATACTCGTGCGTGATAGGCAGGTTGCATACTTATTTATCCTTTGGCCAATAAAGGAGCAGATGTGATTTTACGAGGGCTTTTACTTTCTTTTCTGTTTGTCAATTCAAGTTAGGGTTTTGCTTGTGAATCCTGGTTCAGTCTATTTACCATCCCAACCCGTAAACGACCCGAGACCCTTTGTCTCTAGCTCACTGGAGCTTTTCATAGTCTTGTCTGTATGAACCAAGATTCATGCCCTAATTTTTTTTGTACCCACTCCCTTGGCTGTTTCTTCTAATGGGGCCGGGGTGCTAGCCGGGTGATCGCCTGTCCCATTGGAGAAGCGGGCACAACCTGAAACTATAATATAAAGAAAACAACATTCGCTCACATTCATCCATTACACACGGAGCATCCCGACATTAACATATTAATTCATTCATTATAAATTAGCTCTTAATGAATTATGCACAACGGTCTAATTATCAATTAATGGCATCATACAATATACAGTATTTAGTAAAGTGGGAGAATCACTGAATATTTTAAAACAAACTGCGGTAAATTCAACGATTCTTTCCCTGCATATTTAAAAGCTTTCCTGAACAACAATAATTGTACTAGAACGGGTAGATGGTAGCACAGGAGTAATAATAATACTAATAATAATAGTTCTCTTTTTATAGAAGCTTCGGTGGCGTATTTGGTAGCTTGCTGAACTGCAGTGCCCCAGACCGCGAGTTCAAACCCGGCCAAAGCCGTCGGATTTTTTTTAAGAGGGTTAAAATCCTTCAGTATACCTTCCTTCGGAGGGGAAGTAAAGCTGGCGGTCCCATGTCATAGATTTATGGCATGTAAAATATCCTTCCACAGACTAAACTTGTGCGAAGCAAAATTTCTAGGTTAGATTTCGTTGGAACGCTGTATCAAAGTTCCAACGTTCACCACTTGCCATCAGTGATATCTGGTAGCGAAAGTTGGAACTACTTGAAATTGAACGGAACTTGTAGCTCACCCTATGGGTGTCCACTTGAAGCAGCTACAGCATCTGGCGAGCCGAACATGTCCCCGGACACTCCCGGCACTAAAAGCCATACGATAAATAGATAATAACAAATAAATAAAATAATAATTCTTTTTTATTACGAGGGAATTGGAAAATCTTGCATAAGACACTCCTCAAGCGGCGTGTGGGCATCTTACCCACTAAAAACCACACTCAAGCCTCTTGATAAAAATACATGCCGGGACCACTTACGTATTACTTCAGGATGGTATCGTTTTCTATGCTTCTGGAACACCACCTTACTTCTATATTCATACGCAGACCGTAGATCGCAGCCTTACTCCATTAAAACATATAGATATATTAGAAAGATAGATTTTTAGCCTACTTTCGATTTTTGCAAAAAATGAAAGTAGACTTATGAGATCAACACAGGGCAAAAAATTGTGTGTCTGTCTGTGTGTGTGTGTGTGTGTGTCTGTGTGTGTGAGTGTGTGTACTCTGAATGTCTGTCCCCCCTATCAATTCGAACACGGTGAAACCGAATTGAACGACATTTGGTACAATGGTAGCACTGGCAACGGGCACCTCAGTGTCATGTTTTATATTGCCGCCATCTTTACCAAAACCTAATGGCTGCCACTCAAATGGTCAAAACTTAATAATGCATTACGACCAAACTAATCATCGGATCTTTACCAAATTTGGTAACAACATACCTTCATATGGGGCGCGTCTTGTACCCATACTACGAGGTCATCAACCGTACCATTTCAGGATGGCGGCCGTGTGAATTATGCAAACTTTATAATCCATAACATGTGACCCACCAGTTCCGTTTATCGAACCATGAATCGTTTAATCTGTTCTAAACAACGTGGCCCGTTTGAAATTTAAAAAAATATTGTAATATTATTGTCTAGAAGTGATTTTAAAAACCTGAGTCGTCTCGGTTATTTCACAAGATGGCAGCTGATCTCTCGTTCTGACCTATATTTTATTAATTTCAGTATGTTGCATGCAATATAGCCTAGTGATAAAAATTATATGAACTTTGTATGAAATGAACTCGGTTTGATATATACTCCAGTGAAGAAATCGTTTAGTCCAAGTCATTATTTGCTACAACGTTGTATATATATTGGTTCCTAACGCTCAATATTAGTGTGTGCACGATTGGCTGAGTGGTTACCCTATTACCTGTGTTATTTGTATATTATGTTTCTCCCAGTGATACGTTTAGAGCAACGAAGTTTAAATGATTGTAAGTAGTCGGTGTTAATATACTGAATACCTACTGTACGTTGTTTGGAGTGTTTGCTGATGAAATTGCAAAATGCTGGGGTAAATTATAAACTATGGTTTGAACGCCACTCCTCAAATCCAGTGTGCCAATTTGCACTTCGAATTGGAGCAAAATAGGAGGTGATAAAGACAAAGAGTTAAAACTATACCCATACATTTAGGAGAAAGTAGGCTATATGTACTTTCCTGAACATCTTGTTATTAAGTCCATTTGATCAAATACATGTTTTCAATACATTTTTGATATAGGACACGCCAGAATTTACATCTATAAAATAAAATAACTAACAGGTATATATTACTAATATTATAACTATTTATAACTTATTATAATAACAGATATTAATAGACACAATCTTATTGCACAACTATTTACACCTCACTCTATTATCATAATATGAAAACTTAATTCTATAAATACAACAACATACTGCTAGGTATTACAATGAAAATAGAAAAGTAAAATATAATTATACATTTCATCGCTCCTATACGCTAAGATATTCAACTACAGAGTAAAAACAATGGCACTGCAGATAAACTTTCAACATTCTATCTAAGGTTTTCATTTTTGGGCCTCTCCCTCTTTCTTCTTCTGACGGAGAACCGTTTCGACAAAGAAAGCGACCTTGTCCCAGCTGTACTGGTTCCTCAGCATAATTTCGACGATGTTGTCAGGAGTTATTGAACCAGCGTATTGAGCAACGAAGTTTAAATTATTGTAAGTAGTCGGTGTTTATATACTGAATACCTACTGTACGTTGTTTGGATTAAACATCATCTGGATTATTTTCACAGTAAATGCATATAGAACTCCTTATTAAGGCCATCCGACAGATGTAACTCCGAAAGTAGCCATGGCCAGTGAACATCTGAGTCAGATAGTAATTGATCTCACCATGTCTCCTGGTTATCCACTCAACCAAACTTGGTATCAGCCGAGCCGTCCAACTTCCTCTGAGATCACCATTCCACCTCTGTTGCCAAAGCTCCATCTTGTGGGCCAAGGGTTCCTTCCAGGCTTGTACCTTTCCCAGTTCTTCTTGTCTGAAGTATACGTCCTGACGTTCTTTTTGTAGTAAGTCCACTAGCGCAACACCTGAGGCAACAAGTACTGCATACTCCGAAACAGCACGATAAGCGCACGCCACCATTAGGTTAGGTTAACATTACCACTAATACTTCGTTTAAAATAGTTTAATCTATACCCTGTATTGTGTGTTTATTACTCCGTTTACTCAAGTAGTCCAATTGGGCCCCTACAACAGATATTCATTGTTTAATGTCGTTTATTTCATTAGAAACGGAGATTAGGATCGAGTGAATTGCTATCAATTGGATCACATATGTACAAAGAACATCCGTCGATCAGTCAAAATAACACACTAGCATTCACAGGATTGTTGTAAACCTTGCCATAGGTATAGAGTGTCTTACGACAATGGTGAATTCTGACTTAATTGAGGGGCGTGGTGGCGCAGCGGTCAAGCTGTATGCCTCTCTCCAAGGCGGACCGGGTTCGATTCCTGGTCACTGCATGTGAGATTTTCGATGTGAAATGCCATGTCCTGTGGTTCGGATTCCACGTAAAACGGAGGTCCCGTGGCTTATAATCGCGAGATTAACGGTCACGTTAAACTACAAGCTTCCTTCCTTCCTTCCTTGACTTAATTGAACGCCCGCTACTGGAGGATCGTCCGGGCACGTCTAATTCTGGCGCTGGACGTGACAGTTTACAAGCCACCAGTAATGGTAGGTTGTGGATGCAGCGGACAACTGCCATTTCATCTGAAGAACCCCCGCTGACAACGAAAATTCTGCTGATACCCAACATCAACAGATCAGCACCACCGAAAGTGCTTTGCAGAATTCATATTTGTCCAAGAAAATCCTAGTGTGTATTCAAATATCCTCTAACGATGCTGCAGGTCTTCAAAAGTGTATTTGTACTAAGACGTCCTGTCATGTATGGGAGATCGGGTTAGGGTGAGTTCTTGATGAATGAATTCACCTTCACTTGACCACTATGTTCGTTTTGTATTTTACAGGGTTTTTGGAAGTCTCATAGCTGAACTTCTAGTAGTACCCTTTATCACCGTACTCAATTTCAAGGAGATATCAGTAATAGTTTCGGAGATATAGAATACCGGTGAAATATTTCGCACAGCCGCCATGTTGGATTGGTGAGACGTAATTCAATTTCATGAGAACGGTCGACCGTAATAGTTCTATGACCTTACCGAGTTTTATTGAAATCGCTCCAGACGTTTAGAAGATATTAGAAGGGGGGGGGGGCATACACACACACACGGAAAAGGGTGATCTCATAAGCCTATTTAGCCTACTTTCGATTTTTGTAAAAAAAAATGAAAGTAGACTTAATGAGTTCACTACAGGGCCAAACATTGTGTGTCTGTGTGTGTGTGTGTGTGTGAGTGTGTGAGTGTGTGAGTGTGTGAGTGTGTGTACTCTGAATGTCTGTGTCCCCCCCCTATCAATTCGAACACGGTGAATCCGAATTGAACAACATTTGGTACAAAGGTAGAACTGGCAAAGGGTACCTCAGTGTCATGTTTTATATCGCCGCCATCTTGACATAAACGTAATGGCGGCCACCCAAATGTTCAAAGCTTAAATCAAATTACGACCAACCTATTCATCTGATCTCTACTAAATTTTGTAACATTATACCTTTAAGTATGAAGACTCCTTTGACCAAACTACGAGGTCATCTGCCTAATAATTTGCGGATGGTGGCCATATTTGTTTGCAAATCTATTCCCCCTATCTTTTCAAACACGGTGAAACCAAATTGAACGGAATTTGGTACAGAGGTAGCACTAGCAGAGGGCACCTCAGTGTCATGTTTTATATCGCTGCCATCTTGACGGAAACGTAATGGCGGCCACCCAAATATTCAAAGCTTAAATCAAATTACGACCAACCTATTTATCTGATCTCTACCAAATTATGTAACATTATACCTTTATGTAAACCGGAACATGGAGTGGCGTTCAGTGCTTGAGGAAGAGTGGTGGACAGACCGAGTAAAGTGGAGGGGACTCATGTTTGCTCCGACCCGGCCTAGGCTGGAAAACGGAAAATGATGATGATGATGATGATGATATACCTTTATGTATGAGGAATCTTTTGACCAAACTACGAGGTCATCTGCCCAATAATTTGCGGATGGCGGCCATGTATGTGTGCAAATTGATTCCCCCTATCTTTTCAAACACGGTGAATCCGAATTGAACGAAATATGGTACAGAGGTAACACTAGCAAAGGGAATCCCAGTGTCATGTTTTATATCACCGCCATCTTGACGAAAACGTAATGGCGGTCACCCAAATGTTAAAAGCTTAAATAATATTCTCTCTCTCTCTATTCGTTTAGCCGATTCCGACTCTCCGTGACCCCACGTACTAAACTACGCCAATTTCTTCTGTCCTGCACTGCCTCCCGAAGATTTTCCAAGCTGGAATTTAGTGCTTCTGTGATACCATCCATCCATCTCATTCTTTGCCTCCCTCTTCTTCTTGTGCCTTCTATCTTCCCCAGCATTAAGGTCTTGTCTAATGAATTATGTCTTCTCATGATGTGTCCAAAGTAGCCCAGTTTTTGTTTCAGGATTAAGCCCTCCAAGGAACACACTGGTTTAATTTGCTGTAAAACTGACTTATTGGTTCTCTCCGCAGTCCATGGAACTCTAAGAACTTTTCTCCAACACCATAATTCAAAGGAATCTGTTCTACGGCGTTCAGCTTTTCTTATGGTCCAGGTCTCACATCCGTACATCACAACTGGAAAAACCATAGCCCTTACTATACGGATCTTTGTTGTTAAGGTTAGGTCTCTACTCCTTAAGACATTGTCCAGATTTGAAAATGCCTGTCTACCAAGTAGCAATCGTCTTTTGATCTCATGACTGCAGTCACCATCGGCAGAAATCTGTGAGCCAAGATAGTTAAAAACAGAGACTATCTCCATTTTTTCTCCTCCTACTTGCCATGAATTGACAGTTGTAGTTGTCATAATTTTTGTTTTCCTGACATTCAACATTAGTCCAGCCTTTGAACTTTCCTCTTTCACTTTCAGTAAGAGGTTTTTTAAATCTTCTTCAGTTTCAGCCATCAGGATTGTATCATCTGCATATCTCAGGTTGTTTATATTTAACCCAGCTATTTTGTTTCCTGTTCCTTCTTCATCTAACCCCACATTCCTCATAATGTGTTCTGCATACAGATTGAAAAGGTAAGGTGACAATATACAGCCTTGCCGTACTCCTTTTTGAATCTTAACCCATTTAGTTGTTCCATATATGGTTCTCACTGTAGCTTCTTGATCAGAGTATAAGTTCCGGATGAGGTTAATGATATGTTATGGTACTCCCATGTATTTTAGTACTTTCCATAACTCATTATGATCAACACAGTCAAAAGCTTTAGCATAATCAATAAAACAAAAATATACATCTTTCTGGTACTCTCTTGCCTTTTCCATTATCCATCGTACGTTGGCGATTTGATCTCTGGTCCCTCTTCCTTTACGAAATCCAGCTTGTTCTTCAGGTAGCTCTCGGTCTACATACTGGCGTAGTCTATTTTGTAGGATTTTAAGCATGACTTTGCTAGCATGTGAGTTAAGTGCTATTGTTCGGTGATTCGTGCATTCTTTAGAATTTCCCTTCTTAGGAATTGGGATGAACACTGAACTTTTCCAGTCTTTTGGCCATTGCTGGGTTTTTCATATTTGCTGACATATGGAATGTAAAATTTTCACTGCACTATCTCCAACTTCTTTGAACATTTCTATTGGAATTCCATCATGTCCACTTGCTTTGTTTTAGCAATATTCGCTAGGGCCCATTTGACTTCAGTTTCCAAAATATCTGGTTCTGGTTCGAAGGGCACATGAACGTCATTATCCATAATACATGGTTCTTTCTTATACAGATCTTCTACATATTCCATCCATCTTTCCTTAATGTCCTCTGCTTCTGTTAGATCTTTGCCATTTTTATCTTTTACCATACCAAATTTTGCCTGAAATTTTCCTTTGATATCCTTAATTTTCTTGTAAAGTTCCCTCGTCTTGCACATCCTGTTATTTTTCTCAACTTCCTTACATTGATTAGTTATAAAAATATTCTTATCTCTTCTAGCTAATCTTCTAAACTCTGAATTAAACTCAAACATTGCTGATCTATCCCCTTTAATTTTTGCATTCCTTCGTTCTTCTGCAATTTGCAGTGCCTGATCCGATAACCATTTGGCCTTCTTCATATTCTTTTCCTTGGGAATGTATTTTTCTGCTTCCTGCTTAACAGCAGCAGATACTTCTGTCCACAACTCTTCAGGGGGTTTGTCTCCAATCTGTAATGTATTAAATCTGTTCCTGACTTCTACTCTATAATCACAAGGAATTCTTCCCAGGTCATATCTGTATGAGGAGGCAGTTCTAGCCGTTTTCCTCAACTTCAACCGGAATTTTGCAATTAATAATTCATGATCTGATCCTCAGTCAGCGCCTGGTCTTGTAGTAGTAGATTGAATAGCACTTTTCCGCCTACTGTTACAAATTATGTAATCAATTTGATTCCGGTATTGGCCATCTGGTGAAGTCCAAGTGTATAGACGTCTTTTGGGTAACTGGAATAGTGTGTTGGTAATAATCAGTGAATTATCTAGGCAGAATTCTATGAGTCTTTGTCCTGCTTCATTTGTTGTACCTAGACCAAATTGTCCTGTTACACCATTTACTAATTGATTTCCCACTTTAGCATTCCAATCTCCAACTATGAACACGATATCCTTGTTCGGTGTCGACCGTAGTAGTTCTTGTAAATCTCCATAAAATTGGTCAACTACGTCCTCTTCAGCATCAATGGTTGGTGCATAAACTTGAATGACTGTAACATTGAAAGGTTGGCCTTGAAATCTGAAGGATATCATTCTATCATATTTATAGTTGCAACCCATTACAGTTTTACCTACTCTGTTACTAACTATGAAGGCTACTCCATTACTTTTGCTGTTGTCTTGTCCAGAAAAGTATACTGTGTAGTCATCCGAAATAAACTCTCCCATTCCAGACCACCTCATTTCATTTATTCCCAATATGTCGATGCCGATTCTCTCCATTTCTCTTTTGACTACATCTAGTTTCCCTTGATACATGGATCTCACATTCCATGTTCCTAAACAGTACTGTTCCTTGCAGCATTGCACTCTTCTTAAAGCCCCTCTCATCCTAGTTCCCCCCGGAGATCCGAACGGGGAACTTGAAACTCCGGAACATTTTAAATTGAGCAAAGCCATGGGGTTTTCTTGGAATATTTAATGTGGTGGTTTCCCGTTGCCTTCCTCATTCTGATGCCGTTGACCAATCATGGTTCCTCCGCCTTCAGGGATAATTTCTCATCCCTAGGACAACAGAGTGCCCTAAACCTCTACCCGCTCATTCGCCTTCCAGGGAAACCGTTGGCACTTGTTAGAGGAGGACCTCTTATACCGGAGGTCACTCGGTCGTCAGACCAACCTAATCATCTGATCTCCACCAAGTTGTGCAACGTTATACCTTTATGTATGAAGAATCTTTTGACTACACTACGAGGTCATCTGCCCAATAATTTGCGGATGGCGGCCATGTATGTGTGCCAATTAATTCCCCCTATCTATTCAAACACGGTGAAACCGAATTGAACGAAATTTGGTACAGAGGTAGCACCAGCAAAGGGCACCTCATATTCTTGTTTGATATCCGTATGACACTTATTTCAACAATCTACTACAACCAACATTCAATTATACTCCTTGGAAAGGACAAAGAGTTATAACAATACCCATGCATTTAGGAGAAAGTAGGCTATATGTTCTTTACTGAACATCTTGTTTTTTAATAAAATGAAAATAGGTTAAAATAATAGAATGCATAGGCCGAGATGGTTAACAATTGTCGCCGTGGTTTCTTTGTCCACGTTAAATCAGATAGATCCTCAATCCTGGAAAGAAATCCTTGTTAACAACAGATATTTCATCATATTTCTCCAAAGTCAGTGATGGGTATCGTGAAATGTATCGAATGTCGGCCAAATAGATTTCCTCGTTTGCGTTTCTGCCCAGTACCTTGGTGTAGTTCGTTTACTGTAAGTTTGCACCTTTCTGACAGCCAGGATTGCCAACTTTCATAAGGAAAGACTCAATTTTTAACCTGTAGTCCATAACAAATATATACATGTTTTAATCACATGTAAGTTTTTCAGGTTATTCTTTCGCTTGTTCCAGTAATCTATACTAATATAATAAAGCTGAAGAGTTTGTGTGTTTAAACGTGCTAATCTCTGGAACTACCAGTCCGATTCGAAACATTCTTTTTTTTATATGATAGACAGATTCAAGAATAATAGATGGTATATTGGCTTTCACGGCCGGTGAATTAAAACTCAGCAATTCTTCTAGGTTTGTGCCGTGTCTTGTGTGGGGTTTCGCCTAGGACACCAAGCTAGGCTCATCGGCGGGCTCTTGGTGTCCCCGCCCGGACCCCCACAGGAGTGACGAACTGCGAGCCACCTCCCTTTATATTAGGTGCAACTGCACCACTTGACTGCGAGAACTAAAAGCTCAAGCAGCCTTAACCTCCCTATGAAGGCTTCCAAAAAGATGGTATATTGGCTTTCATGGCCGGTGAATTAAAAGTCAGCAATTCTTCTAGGTTTGTGCCGTGTCTTGTGTGGGGTTTCGCCTAGGACACCAAGCTAGGCTCATCGGCGGGCTCTTGGTGTCCCCGCCCGGACCCCCACAGGAGTGACGAACTGCGCGCCACCTCCCTTTATATTAGGTGCAATTGCACCACTTGACTGCGAGAACTAAAAGCTCAAGCAGCCTTAACCTCCCTATGAAGGCTTCCAAAAAGATGGTATATTGGCTTTCACGGCCTGTGAATTAAAACCATCTTTTTGGAAGCCTTCATAGGGAGGTTAAGGCTGCTTGAGCTTTTAGTTCTCGCAGTCAAGTGGTGCAGTTGCACCTAATATAAAGGGAGGTGGCGCGCAGTTTGTCACTCCTGTGGGGGTCCGGGCGGGGACACCAAGAGCCCGCCGATGAGCCTAGCTTGGTGTCCTAGGCGAAACCCCACACAAGACACGGCACAAACCTAGAAGAATTGCTGAGTTTTAAATCACCGGCCGTGAAAGCCAATATACCATATTTTTGGAAGCCTTCATAGGGAGGTTAAGGCTGCTTGAGCTTTTAGTTCTCGCAGTCAAGTGGTGCAGTAGCACCTAATATAAAGGGAGGTGGTGCGCAGTTCGTCACTCCTGTGGGGGTCCGGGCGGGGACACCAAGAGCCCGCCGATGAGCCTAGGTTGGTGTCCTAGGCGAAACCCCACACAAGACACGGCACAAACCTAGAAGAATTGCTGAGTTTTAATTCACCGGCCGTGAAAGTCAATATACCATCTTTTTGGAAGACTTCATAGGGAGGTCAAGGCTGCTTGAGCTTTTAGTTCTCGCAGTCAAGTGGTGCAGTTGCACCTAATATAAAGGGAGGTGGCGCGCAGTTCGTCACTCCTGTGGGGGTCCGGGCGGGGACACCAAGAGACCGCCGATGTGCCTAGCTTGGTGTCCTAGGCGAAACCCCACACAAGACACGGCACAAACCTAGAAGAATTGCTGAGTTTTAATTCACCGGCCGTGAAAGCCAATATACCATCTCTTTGGAAGCCTTCAAAGGGAGGTTAAGGCTGCTTGAGCTTTTAGTTCTCGCAGTCAAGTGGTGCAGTTGCACCTAATATAAAGGGAGGTGGCGCGCAGTTCGTCACTCCTGTGGGGGTCCGGGCGGGGACACCAATAGCCCGCCGATGAGCCTAGCTTGGTGTCCTAGGCGAAACCCCACACAAGACACGGCACAAACCTAGAACAATTGCTGAGTTTTAATTCACCGGCCGTGAAAGCCAATATACCATCTTTTTGGAAGCCTTCATAGGGAGGTTAAGGCTGCTTGAGCTTTTAGTTCTCGCAGTCTAGTGGTGCAGTTGCACCTAATATAAAGGGAGGTGGCGCGCAGTTCGTCACTCCTGTGGGGGTCCGGGCGGGGACACCAAGAGCCCGCCGATGAGCCTAGCTTGGTGTCCTAGGAGAAACCCCACACAAGACAAGGCACAAACCTAGAAGAATTGCTGAGTTTTAATTCACCGGCCGTGATAGCCAATATACCATCTATTTGGAAGCCTTCATAGGGAGGTTAAGGCTGCTTGAGCTTTTAGTTCTCGCAGTCAAGTGGTGCAGTTGCACCTAATATAAAGGGAGGTGGCGCGCAGTTCGTCACTCTTGTGGGGGTCCGGGCGGGGACACCAAGAGCACGCCGATGAGCCTAGCTTGGTGTCCTAGGCGAAACCCCACACAAGACACGGCACAAACCTAGAAGAATTGCTGAGTTTTAATTCACCGGCCGTGAAAGCCAATATACCATCTTTTTGGAAGCCTTCATAGGGAGGTTAAGGCTGCTTGAGCTTTTAGTTCTCGCAGTCAAGTGGTGCAGTTGCACCTAATATAAAGGGAGGTGGCGCGCTGTTCGTCACTCCTGTGGGGGTCCGGGCGGGGACACCAAGAGCCCGCCGATGAGCCTAGCTTGGTGTCCTAGGAGAAACCCCACCCAAGACACGGCACAAAACTAGAAGAATTGCTGAGTTTTAATTCACCGGCCGTGAAAGCCAATATACCATCTTTTTGGAAGCCTTCATAGGAGGGTCAAGGCTGCTTGAGCTTTTAGTTCTCGCAGTCAAGTGGTGCAGTTGCACCTAATATAAAGGGTGGTGGCGCGCAGTTCGTCACTCCTGTGGGGGTCCGGGCGGGGACACCAAGTGCCCGCCGATGAGCCTAGCTTGGTGTCCTAGGCGAAACCCCACACAAGACACGGCACAAACCTAGAAGAATTGCTGAGTTTTAATTCACCGGCCGTGAAAGCCAATATACCATCTTTTTGGAAGCCTTCATAGGGAGGTTAAGGCTGCTTGAGCTTTTAGTTCTCGCAGTCAAGTGGTGCAGTTGCACCTAATATAAAGGGAGGTGGCGCGCTGTTCGTCACTCCTAGTGGGGTCCGGGCGAGGACACCAAGAGCCCGCCGATGAGCCTAGCTTGGTGTCCTAGGCGAAACCCCACACAAGACACGGCACAAACCTAGAAGAATTGCTGAGTTTTAATTCACCAGCCGTGAAAGCCAATATACCATCTTTTTGGAAGCCTTCATAGGGAGGTCAAGGCTGCTTGAGCTTTTAGTTCTCGCAGTCAAGTGGTGCAGTTGCACCTAATATAAAGGGAGGTGGCGCGCAGTTCGTCACTCCTGTGGGGGTCCGGGCGGGGACACCAAGAGCCCGCCGATGAGCCTAGCTTGGTGTCCTAGGCGAAACCCCACACAAGACACGGCACAAACCTAGAAGAATTGCTGAGTTTTAATTCACCGGCCGTGAAAGCCAATATACCATCTTTTTGGAAGCCTTCATTGGGAGGTTAAGGCTGCTTGAGCTTTTAGTTCTCGCAGTCAAGTGGTGCAGTTGCACCTAATATAAAGGGAGGTGGCGCGCAGTTCGTCACTCCTGTGGGGGTCCGGGCGGAGACACCAAGAGCCCGCTGATGAGACTAGCTTGGTGTCCTCGGCGAAACCCCACACAAGACACGGCACAAACCTAGAAGAATTGCTGAGTTTTAATTCACCGGCCGTGAAAGCCAATATACCATCTTTTTGGAAGCCTTCATAGGGAGGTTAAGGCTTCTTGAACTTTTAGTTCTCGCAGTCTAGTGGTGCAGTTGCACCTAATATAAAGGGAGGTGGCGCGCAGTTCGTCACTCCTGTGGGGGTCCGGGCGGGGACACCAAGTGCCCGCCGATGAGCCTAGCTTGGTGTCCTAGGCGAAACCCCACACAAGACACGGCACAAACCTAGAAGAATTGCTGAGTTTTAATTCACCGGCCGTGAAAGCCAATATACCATCTTTTTGGAAGCCTTCATAGGGAGGTTAAGGCTGCTTGAGCTTTTAGTTCTCGCAGTCTAGTGGTGCAGTTGCACCTAATATAAAGGGAGGTGGCGCGCAGTTCGTCACTCCTGTGGGGGTCCGGGCGGGGACACCAAGAGCCCGCCGATGAGCCTAGCTTGGTGTCCTAGGCGAAACCCCACACAAGACACGGCACAAACCTAGAAGAATTGCTGAGTTTTAATTCACCGGCCTGAAAGCCAATATACCATCTTTTTGGAAGCCTTCATAGGGAGGTCAAGCCTGCTTGAGCTTTTAGTTCTCGCAGTCAAGTGGTGCAGTTGCACCTAATATAAAGGGAGGTGGCGCGCAGTTCGTCACTCCTGTGGGGGTCCGGGCGGGGACACCAAGAGGCCGCCGATGAGCCTAGCTTGGTGTCCTAGGCGAAACCCCACACAAGACACGGCACAAACCTAGAAGAATTGCTGAGTTTTAATTCACCGGCCGTGAAAGCCAATATACCATCTTTTTGGAAGCCTTCATAGGGAGGTCAAGCCTGCTTGAGCTTTTAGTTCTCGCAGTCAAGTGGTGCAGTTGCACCTAATATAAAGGGAGGTGGCGCGCATTTCGTCACTCCTGTGGGGGTCCGGGCGGGGACACCAAGAGGCCGCCGATGAGCCTAGCTTGGTGTCCTAGGCGAAACCCCACACAAGACACGGCACAAACCTAGAAGAATTGCTGAGTTTTAATTCACCGGCCGTGAAAGCCAATATACCATTTTTTGGAAGCCTTCATAGGGAGGTTAAGGCTGCTTGAGCTTTTAGTTCTCGCAGTCTAGTGGTGCAGTTGCACCTAATATAAAGGGAGGTGGCGCGCAGTTCGTCACTCCTGTGGGGGTCCGGGCGGGGACACCAAGAGCCTGCCGATGAGCCTAGCTTGGTGTCCTAGGCGAAACCCCACACAAGACACGGCACAAACCTAGAAGAATTGCTGAGTTTTAATTCACCGGCCTGAAAGCCAATATACCATCTTTTTGGACGCCTTCATAGGGAGGTCAAGCCTGCTTGAGCTTTTAGTTCTCGCAGTCAAGTGGTGCAGTTGCACCTAATATAAAGGGAGGTGGCGCGCAGTTCGTCACTCCTGTGGGGGTCTGGGCGGGGACACCAAGAGCCCGCCGATGAGCCTAGCTTGGTGTCCTAGGCGAAACCCCACACAAGACACGGCACAAACCTAGAAGAATTGCTGAGATTTAATTCACAGGCCGTGAAAGCCAATATACCATCTTTTTGGAAGCCTTCATAGGGAGGTTAAGGCTGCTTGAGCATTTAGTTCTCGCAGTCAAGTGGTGCAGTAGCACCTAATATAAAGGGAGGTGGCACGCAGTTCGTCACTCCTGTGGGGGTCCGGGCGGGGACACCAAGAGCCCGCCGATGAGCCTAGCTTGGTGTCCTAGGCGAAACCTCACACAAGACACGGCACAAACCTAGAAGAATTGCTGAGTTTTAATTCACCGGCCTGAAAGCCAATATACCACCTTTTTGGACGCCTTCATAGGGAGGTCAAGCCTGCTTGAGCTTTTAGTTCTCGCAGTCAAGTGGTGCAGTTGCACCTAACATAAAGGGAGGTGGCGCGCAGTTCGTCACTCCTGTGGGGGTCCGGGCGGGGACACCAAGAGCCCGCCGATGAGCCTAGCTTGGTGTCCTAGGCGAAACCCCACACAAGACACGGCACAAACCTAGAAGAATTGCTGAGTTTTAATTCACCGGCCGTGAAAGCCAATATACCATCTTTTTGGAAGCCTTCATAGGGAGGTTAAGGCTGCTTGAGCTATTAGTTCTCGCAGTCAAGTGGTGCAGTTGCACCTAATATAAAGGGAGGTGGCGCGCAGTTCGTCACTCCTGTGGGGGTCCGGGCGGGGACACCAATAGCCCGCCGATGAGCCTAGCTTGGTGTCCTAGGCGAAACCCCACACAAGACACGGCACAAACCTAGAAGAATTGCTGAGTTTTAATTCACCGGCCGTGAAAGCCAATATACCATCTTTTTGGAAGCCTTCATAGGGAGGTTAAGGCTGCTTGAGCTTTTAGTTCTCGCAGTCTAGTGGTGCAGTTGCTCCTAATATAAAGGGAGGTGGCGCGCAGTTCGTCACTCCTGTGGGGGTCCGGGCGGGGACACCAAGAGCCCGCCGATGAGCCTAGCTTGGTGTCCTAGGCGAAACCCCACACAAGACACGGCACATACCTAGAAGAATTGCTGAGTTTTAATTCACCGGCCGTGAAAGCCAATATACCATCTTTTTGGAAGCCTTCATAGGGAGGTTAAGGCTCCTTGAGCTTTTAGTTCTCGCAGTCAAGTGGTGCAGTTGCACCTAATATAAAGGGAGGTGGCGCGCAGTTCGTCACTCCTGTGGGGGTCCGGGCTGGGACACCAAGAGCCCACCGATGAGCCTAGCTTGGTGTCCTAGGCGAAACCCCACACAAGACACGGCACAAACCTAGAAGAATTGCTGAGTTTTAATTCACCGGCCGTGAAAGCCAATATACCATCTTTTTGGAAGCCTTCATGGGGAGGTCAAGGCTGCTTGAGCTTTTAGTTCTCGCAGTCAAGTGGTGCAGTTGCACCTAATATAAAGGGAGGTGGCGCGCAGTTCGTCACTCCTGTGGGGGTCCGGGCGGGGACACCAAGAGCCCGCCGATGAGCCTAGCATGGTGTCCTAGGCGAAACCCCACACAAGACACGGCACAAACCTAGAAGAATTGCTGAGTTTTAATTCACCGGCCGTGAAAGCCAATATACCATCTTTTCGGAAGCCTTCATAGGGAGGTTAAGGCTGCTTGAGTTTTAGTTCTCGCAGTCAAGTGGTGCAGTTGCACCTAATATAAAGGGAGGTGGCGCGCAGTTCGTCACTCCTGTGGGGGTCCGGGCGGGGATACCAAGAGCCCGCCGATGAGCCTAGCTTGGTGTCCTAGGCGAAACCCCACACAAGACACGGCACAAACCTAGAAGAATTGCTGAGTTTTAATTCACAGGCCTGAAAGCCAATATACCATCTTTTTGGACGCCTTCATAGGGAGGTCAAGCCTGCTTGAGCTTTTAGTTCTCGCAGTCAAGTGGTGCAGTTGCACCTAATATAAAGGGAGGTGGCGCGCAGTTCGTCACTCCTGTGGGGGTCCGGGCGGGGACACCAAGAGCCCGCCGATGAGCCTAGCTTGGTGTCCTAGGCGAAACCCCACACAAGACACGGCACAAACCTAGAAGAATTGCTGAGTTTTAATTCACCGGCCGTGAAAGCCAATATACCATCTTTTTGGAAGCCTTCATAGGGAGGTTAAGGCTGCTTGAGCATTTAGTTCTCGCAGTCAAGTGGTGCAGTAGCACCTAATATAAAGGGAGGTGGCACGCAGTTCGTCACTCCTGTGGGGGTCCGGGCGGGGACACCAAGAGCCCGCCGATGAGCCTAGCTTGGTGTCCTAGGCGAAACCCCACACAAGACACGGCACAAACCTAGAAGAATTGCTGAGTTTTAATTCACCGGCCTGAAAGCCAATATACCATCTTTTTGGACGCCTTCATAGGGAGGTCAAGCCTGCTTGAGCTTTTAGTTCTCGCAGTCAAGTGGTGCAGTTAAACCTAATATAAAGGGAGGTGGCGCGCAGTTCGTCACTCCTGTGGGGGTCCGGGCGGGGACACCAAGAGCCCGCCGATGAGCCTAGCTTGGTGTCCTAGGCGAAACCCCACACAAGACACGGCACAAACCTAGAAGAATTGCTGAGTTTTAATTCACCGGCCGTGAAAGCCAATATACCATCTTTTTGGAAGCCTTCATAGGGAGGTTAAGGCTGCTTGAGCTTTTAGTTCTCGCAGTCTAGTGGTGCAGTTGCACCTAATATGAAGGGAGGTGGCGCGCAGTTCGTCACTCCTGTGGGGGTCCGGGCGGGGACACCAAGAGCCTGCCGATGAGCCTAGCTTGGTGTCCTAGGCGAAACCCCACACAAGACACGGCACAAACCTAGAAGAATTGCTGAGTTTTAATTCACCGGCCTGAAAGCCAATATACCATCTTTTTGGACGCCTTCATAGGGAGGTCAAGCCTGCTTGAGCTTTTAGTTCTCGCAGTCAAGTGGTGCAGTTGCACCTAATATAAAGGGAGGTGGCGCGCAGTTCGTCACTCCTGTGGGGGTCCGGGCGGGGACACCAAGAGCCCGCCGATGAGCCTAGCTTGGTGTCCTAGGCGAAACCCCACACAAGACACGGCACAAACCTTGAAGAATTGCTGAGTTTTAATTCACCGGCCGTGAAAGCCTATATACCATCTTTTTGGAAGCCTTCATAGGGAGGTTAAGGCTGCTTGAGCATTTAGTTCTCGCAGTCAAGTGGTGCAGTAGCACCTAATATAAAGGGAGGTGGCACGCAGTTCGTCACTCCTGTGGCGGTCCGGGCGGGGACACCAAGAGCCCGCCGATGAGCCTAGCTTGGTGTCCTAGGCGAAACCCCACACAAGACACGGCACAAACCTAGAAGAATTGCTGAGTTTTAATTCACCGGCCTGAAAGCCAATATACCATCTTTTTGGACGCCTTCATAGGGAGGTCAAGCCTGCTTGAGCTTTTAGTTCTCGCAGTCGAGTGGTGCAGTTGCACCTAATATAAAGGGAGGTGGCGCGCAGTTCGTCACTCCTGTGGGGGTCCGGGCGGGGACACCAAGAGCCCGCCGATGAGCCTAGCTTGGTGTCCTAGGCGAAACCCCACACAAGACACGGCACATACCTAGAAGAATTGCTGAGTTTTAATTCACCGGCCGTGAAAGCCAATATACCATCTTTTTGGAAGCCTTCATAGGGAGGTTAAGGCTCCTTGAGCTTTTAGTTCTCGCAGTCAAGTGGTGCAGTTGCACCTAATATAAAGGGAGGTGGCGCGCAGTTCGTCACTCCTGTGGGGGTCCGGGCGGGGACACCAAGAGCCCACCGATGAGCCTAGCTTGGTGTCCTAGGCGAAACCCCACACAAGACACGGCACAAACCTAGAAGAATTGCTGAGTTTTAATTCACCGGCCGTGAAAGCCAATATACCATCTTTTTGGAAGCCTTCATGGGGAGGTCAAGGCTGCTTGAGCTTTTAGTTCTCGCAGTCAAGTGGTGCAGTTGCACCTAATATAAAGGGAGGTGGCGCGCAGTTCGTCACTCCTGTGGGGGTCCGGGCGGGGACACCAAGAGCCCGCCGATGAGCCTAGCTTGGTGTCCTAGGCGAAACCCCACACAAGACACGGCACAAACCTAGAAGAATTGCTGAGTTTTAATTCACCGGCCGTGAAAGCCAATATACCATCTTTTTGGAAGCCTTCATAGGGAGGTTAAGGCTGCTTGAGTTTTAGTTCTCGCAGTCAAGTGGTGCAGTTGCACCTAATATAAAGGGAGGTGGCGCGCAGTTCGTCACTCCTGTGGGGGTCCGGGCGGGGACACCAAGAGCCCGCCGATGAGCCTAGCTTGGTGTCCTAGGCGAAACCCCACACAAGACACGGCACAAACCTAGAAGAATTGCTGAGTTTTAATTCACCGGCCTGAAAGCCAATATACCATCTTTTTGGACGCCTTCATAGGGAGGTCAAGCCTGCTTGAGCTTTTAGTTCTCGCAGTCAAGTGGTGCAGTTGCACCTAATATAAAGGGAGGTGGCGCGCAGTTCGTCACTCCTGTGGGGGTCCGGGCGGGGACACCAAGAGCCCGCCGATGAGCCTAGCTTGGTGTCCTAGGCGAAACCCCACACAAGACACGGCACAAACCTAGAAGAATTGCTGAGTTTTAATTCACCGGCCGTGAAAGCCAATATACCATCTTTTTGGAAGCCTTCATAGGGAGGTTAAGGCTGCTTGAGCATTTAGTTCTCGCAGTCAAGTGGTGCAGTAGCACCTAATATAAAGGGAGGTGGCACGCAGTTCGTCACTCCTGTGGGGGTCCGGGCGGGGACACCAAGAGCCCGCCGATGAGCCTAGCTTGGTGTCCTAGGCGAAACCCCACACAAGACACGGCACAAACCTAGAAGAATTGCTGAGTTTTAATTCACCGGCCTGAAAGCCAATATACCATCTTTTTGGACGCCTTCATAGGGAGGTCAAGCCTGCTTGAGCTTTTAGTTCTCGCAGTCAAGTGGTGCAGTTAAACCTAATATAAAGGGAGGTGGCGCGCAGTTCGTCACTCCTGTGGGGGTCCGGGCGGGGACACCAAGAGCCCGCCGATGAGCCTAGCTTGGTGTCCTAGGCGAAACCCCACACAAGACACGGCACAAACCTAGAAGAATTGCTGAGTTTTAATTCACCGGCCGTGAAAGCCAATATACCATCTTTTTGGAAGCCTTCATAGGGAGGTTAAGGCTGCTTGAGCTTTTAGTTCTCGCAGTCTAGTGGTGCAGTTGCACCTAATATGAAGGGAGGTGGCGCGCAGTTCGTCACTCCTGTGGGGGTCCGGGCGGGGACACCAAGAGCCTGCCGATGAGCCTAGCTTGGTGTCCTAGGCGAAACCCCACACAAGACACGGCACAAACCTAGAAGAATTGCTGAGTTTTAATTCACCGGCCTGAAAGCCAATATACCATCTTTTTGGACGCCTTCATAGGGAGGTCAAGCCTGCTTGAGCTTTTAGTTCTCGCAGTCAAGTGGTGCAGTTGCACCTAATATAAAGGGAGGTGGCGCGCAGTTCGTCACTCCTGTGGGGGTCCGGGCGGGGACACCAAGAGCCCGCCGATGAGCCTAGCTTGGTGTCCTAGGCGAAACCCCACACAAGACACGGCACAAACCTAGAAGAATTGCTGAGTTTTAATTCACCGGCCGTGAAAGCCTATATACCATCTTTTTGGAAGCCTTCATAGGGAGGTTAAGGCTGCTTGAGCATTTAGTTCTCGCAGTCAAGTGGTGCAGTAGCACCTAATATAAAGGGAGGTGGCACGCAGTTCGTCACTCCTGTGGCGGTCCGGGCGGGGACACCAAGAGCCCGCCGATGAGCCTAGCTTGGTGTCCTAGGCGAAACCCCACACAAGACACGGCACAAACCTAGAAGAATTGCTGAGTTTTAATTCACCGGCCTGAAAGCCAATATACCATCTTTTTGGACGCCTTCATAGGGAGGTCAAGCCTGCTTGAGCTTTTAGTTCTCGCAGTCAAGTGGTGCAGTTGCACCTAATATAAAGGGAGGTGGCGCGCAGTTCGTCACTCCTGTGGGGGTCCGGGCGGGGACACCAAGAGCCCGCCGATGAGCCTAGCTTGGTGTCCTAGGCGAAACCCCACACAAGACACGGCACAAACCTAGAAGAATTGCTGAGTTTTAATTCACCGGCCGTGAAAGCCAATATACCATCTTTTTGGAAGCCTTCATAGGGAGGTTAAGGCTGCTTGAGCTTTTAGTTCTCGCAGTCTAGTGGTGCAGTTGCACCTAATATAAAGGGAGGTGGCGCGCAGTTCGTCACTCCTGTGGGGGTCCGGGCGGGGACACCAAGAGCCCGCCGATGAGCCTAGCTTGGTGTCCTAGGCGAAACCCCACACAAGACACGGCACAAACCTAGAAGAATTGCTGAGTTTTAATTCACCGGCCGTGAAAGACAATATACCATCTTTTTGGAAGCCTTCATAGGGAGGTTAAGGCTCCTTGAGCTTTTAGTTCTCGCAGTCAAGTGGTGCAGTTGCACCTAATATAAAGGGAGGTGGCGCGCAGTTCGTCAGTCCTTTCGGGGTCCGGGCGGGGACACCAAGAGCCCACCGATGAGCCTAGCTTGGTGTCCTAGGCGAAACCCCACACAAGACACGGCACAAACCTAGAAGAATTGCTGAGTTTTAATTCACCGGCCGTGAAAGCCAATATACCATCTTTTTGGAAGCCTTCATGGGGAGGTCAAGGCTGCTTGAGCTTTTAGTTCTCGCAGTCAAGTGGTGCAGTTGCACCTAATATAAAGGGAGGTGGCGCGCAGTTCGTCACTCCTGTGGGGGTCCGGGCGGGGAGTAGGTATAATAAGCCGAAGCTGGCGCAGGGGCTAATGTGCAAGATGGCTGCCACGCGCAACTCTCTTATGTTATTCTTATGGGAGGGAGAGTCATAGCTGGCGCAGGGGCTAATGTGCAAGATGGCTGCCATTCACAACGAGCTTAGGATTATGGATGCTCTGAGCCAAGATATTATTTATATTTTGTACGAGGGTGAAAGAAGGGGGGGGGGGGGGTTGTTCAACGTCTAGTGACTTAGCGCATGATGTTTTTTTAATAGTCATTTTTTATTTTCATATTTCTCACACGGTTATTTACAATTTGCAATATTGTCGTTTTTTTATTTATTTCATTTTTCAAGTTTTGCACTTGATCAATATTCAAAAGTTGATTTTACATTTAACTGTTATCACCTTTTCAGCTCTCACACACATGGTGGGATATGCTTTACACACATACGTTAAGCCAACCAGGACGTTAAAATGGTAGAAACCGCCGTTAACAACACCGCAAGGGTTGTAGCCTTGTCTTACAGAGTTGTAGCCAGTACTCTACACCCCCTCTGTGAGGGGCTTAACATCAGCCAGTCAAAGCTTGAGTATGTCATGAAGCTGATACTCCAGTAAGTTAACTATAAATGCTATACGTAAACTCTTATCACAGGTGTATCAACAAGGTTTGCAATCTTGAATGACGAATACACCTCAAAGGTCTACTCTCCCTTCGTAAAGGGCACCGCGCATTATAGTTAAGTTTAAAGAAGTATATGCTTTTGTGCCTCTCCTCTTTTCTCTGGGCTTGAGACCAGCACTAGGGCTTAAGCCTAGAGGCAGAGTTAACACACACACACAAACACACACACACAGGCGTACGGAGAAATTAATCTAGCACCAGAGGCCCTTAGATTAGATTTTTATTTATCCATTTGATCAATTACATGTATACAATACATTTTTTTATATAGAGCACGTCAAAAATTACAGAGAAATCAATCTTGTGCCATAAGCCTTTCATTCACTCACAGGCTTACAGAGAAATCAATCTCACGCTAGATACCTTTTCATTCACACACAGACTTATGGAAAAATTAATCTTATGCCAGAGGTCTTTTCAATTATAAGTACAAGACCTGAGAGTATGTGTGGAAGGTGACCACTTCCTTTCCACTCCTCATTCCACCACAACATCTGGTAGGTTCCATTGAACACAATGAAGTTTGGGAGACACTGTATTACTTTGTTGACTTGATATGTATAACTTAGTTATTTAAGTGTGGTCAACGGTTTTGTAATGACCATAAGCATGTGTAGCTATACCATCAGAGTCAATTACTCGTTTATCATCACGAGGACACAAAGCAATTTTGTTTAGTTTTACAGATGATATGTTATGTTGTTTAGATGCGATAATGTTCATCGGTATTCTTTTTACCTCGTTCTTCATGAGACAATCCTTATAATCTTGAAAACTTAAACAATTTTTGACAACACCTTTGCTAATACCTTTAATCTTTTTTATTTCTAGTCCATTAATGTTTAAAGCATACATTTTAGCTCTAAGTCCAGCAAATGCTTTAATAATACGTCCACAAGCCTCGTCTTTAAATTTTCCCAAAGTTTTCTTGTTTGATGAAGAGTAACATATGTGATTAGTAGGATAATCAGATGTGTCCAGGTGTTCTAAAAATTTCAACTTGTCTTGATAAACATCTTGGGTGTTAACCAAATATATAAACGAGTCTGTGTCCATATACATGAGTTTAAGATTTTCGATCCCATAATAGGGTAGCAGGACATCATAGTGGTGTGAATACATAAGAGTTTTTGAAATATCCAGGATACACATTCCAATATATATAGGCTTATTGAATACAATGCTACGTTTAGCCATGTGGAATGCAGCTAGGTTAGGACCATAAATTGTTCTGTCGATAAATGTTGGTTTAGCGATTAGCTTTTCAGCTCTTTTGCTGTCAGTTACAAGACGTATATCTATTCTTTTACGAATATTTTCCATTGTTTTTCCAAAAATTGCATTGTTAAATAATTTGTAAAGATTTTTCTCAAAATCATTTTTAGCTTGTTTTCGAAGGTTGTTATTAAAATCTACGTATGCCTTTAGCCAAGGTCTCTGTTGAAACTTTAACACACGATGAATTTTTATCAATTTTAGTCCATGATTTAGAGCCTGTTTAAGTGACATGTAATGAACAACGTACCGCCTTCGATTTCCAAGATGAGGAATTAGTTTTTTGAGAGACGAATCCTTAGGTTGTATACACTCTGGTAGGAAAGGTAAATCGTTGTGTAAATCATGAAGGTTGGATGGATAATCGACATCAATGTCTAGAATGTATCCAACAGGATCGTCTTCCTTTAGCGTTTTTAGATCAATGGTATCTGGAGAAACCCACTGAAATCCACCGTAAGGAAGGGAGTGGCACATAGCCCACCCGTATTGGTTGTTGGCATCATCATAGGTAATAAACTGCGATGGTTTCTCGGAATCATATGTTTCCATGTATTTATTGTTAGCTTCAGCATACCTATGAGAAACCTGGCATATGCCTCCACGTATTCCAGACTCTATTAAAAGAATCTGATCGTAATCCTGTAGCAATTCCAGTTCAATGCCAGTGTAAAGGAGCATTGCCTCGAAACTTAAACCAGGTGAAGTAAAGAAGTGTGCGGCATCCACTCGATGTGTTTCTAATGTTTTGTTTCTAAATGTTTCAAAGCTGTCTGCAAGAAGGAGTACATCTGAAGTTAGGTAAAGGTCACTATATTCCCCTAGAGTTTTAATTTTGAACTGATTCCAGACATTTTCGGCATGTTCATAGTCTTCCTTACTAACATCTTCTTGACTTAATTTGTTAAAGAATGCTTCTTTTGGAGGTAAACACGTCTCACTTAACTTTTCCCAAGAATCAATGTAATCATAAGGAAATACGCCTTTACGAGTCATGAGCGTTGCATTTTCTTTCCCAAAGTACTTGTCTGTTTCAGGGTATGATGTTAAGTTTGTAACTAAGTTTTCCAAACTACTAGGCATCAACCGAAACGTATCCACAAATCGAAGCTTAACATTTCCTACATATTTGGTGAAGGAGATGTAATTTTCTTGAGAGTTAGGGATAACGTCCACTCTCTCAGTAGTACATCCCAACTGTTTTACAATGAAATTTGCATCGTATCCACTCATATTATGTAGAAATACGGGAACAGGGTAACGTGTTTTACACCTCAAATTACAGTTATTATGAGCGCTTCCACGATATTCGCCTGTAATATGACAATGATCTCTAACTTTCCAGTCCTCTTTGGTAAATGTTTTATAGCATAAATAACAGGTTTCAGAAGATTGGAACTCTGCTTCTTGATCATGAGTTAAAGCCTTTGGAACATTTAAGCTGTAAAGGTGATCAATTTCATTAGCTATCGATATCAAACAGTCCATAAACTTTTCTGCAGCGTCAGATCCACGATAAATAAAAGGCTGGCTCGGAAGGTTTGTCTTTATATGTTCCACAGCTGGCGAGGGTTTAACATATACACCAAAGCTCATTGGAACATGGCTCTGGTATGGGACTGTATAACTTGCCTCAGGATTAGGTAGACATGTTTGGTATGGTAAAAGTATACTTTCAAAATCTGCATAGATAACGTAAGGTATTCTAAGCATTTTTTCCACATTTAAGAACTTGAGAATTGGGTTTTTAATAGGCATTTCAACCCTAGCAATGTCATGCAGGACACACAAAGCTCTATGTTCTTTTAGTTTATCTATCCCTCGTTGACCATATTGATTATCAAAGTGAGTAAAACACCGTTTACACGTATATATCTTATGTCCATGGTGGGTGATCTGATGTCCTACTAGTTTATCAAAATCTTTGATAAAGACGTAGTGGTTCTGGCCAGATGATGAACTTAGCAGAAGAAGGTCGCGGTGGTCTTGTAGCTCTTGATCTACAACCTTTAGAGGAAACAGTTTGTTATCTTCTTCCAGTCCAAATACATTAATGGATATGTTGTTGGCTTTCTCAAATTTCGTAATGTCAGCTAGCGATGTAGGGAACGAAACGACTGAAAAATCATACTTGTTTTCCAGGTCCTTGTATTTACTAACGCGTTGAGCATCCTTTTTAACCAGTTTTGCTAAAATGGCATACATAAAACACCTTTCATCTTTCAAGTTTTGTGGATTAATGCAAGCTTTTTTTGCATTTACAGCTGCTGGTAAAGGAATATATGTGCTACCACGCAAGGGATTATACTTATTTATTTTCAATCGCACTCCTTCAACTGCTAGCAAAGCCCAATTACTGCCTTTTAGCTCGGATTCCTCCATTTCCATGGTTAACTTTTTAAATTGCGTTTCCAAGAAACTACTTAAATCTGTTTCCAAAAATATGGCCTGATTACGAGTTTTAAAAGCACGATCTGTAATTTCATTGGTAGATGTATGAATAAATCTACATTCAGCCACAAGATTAACTTTTAACGACTTGTGGTTCGCTTGTTCTTTTTGTATAACATGGATTATTTTATGCTTGGACTCGTTGAGGTATGAATTTAAATCCTTACACGTATCACACCGTATAAAATAGGATTTTAGACGACAATCAAAAGACGTTTCATATTCATTAAGTCCGTTTTTATCAGGAACCATTGAGAGTAGGTGATGTTTTGTAGGTTCAGATTTTTGTATTTTGGCTGATGACATAACATTACAACATTCTTCATGACGACGTCCGTTGTAAGCATTGTTGAATTTGATTCCACAGGTTTTACATTGATGGAATTGTCCACACGATACTTCATGACGCTTTCTAACATAGTCTCGAACAAAAGTTTTTCCACACACTTTGCATATATAGCTTGGAATAGTTTGCTCCATGATGGATGTTCTTTTCTGATAACAGTTGATTTTTTTAAGAAATAAATCACACCTGTGAAAAAGAGAGACAGAGCGCTGTACTTTCCCATCAACCTAGTTGAGAACAGTTGTGTAAACTGTTTATAGGATACAATATATTTAAGAGGTAAGATAAACTTTTTTACATTGTTGGCAATAATAATATTTATAATACTATAAAATAATAATAATAAAAATGTATTCTATGACTTACTGCTTACAATCTAACATTGAATTTACAAACATCCCTGACTGTCACCTAAAACAGCGTTTCAATCCCCTGAGCTTTCCTAAACGAATACACATGCTTACAGCTTACATATTCTATGACTGAACATACACTATTTACATGTAAATACCACAGATATGCACGCAGTGGTATTCTTTCATAATAATAACATGGCTTACATTGAGGCCCATGGAGACTAAACAATTATTGCGATTTTTATAAATCTTCAAGTTTCGTTTTGGAAATATACCATCTAAATACGTGAGTCATAATTTTGAACTTACTAGTAGCCTCTAAATTACAGATTGGATACAACCCTAGATGCTATGTTAAAACTTACTGCGTATGATAAGGCTGTAGACTGGACGGTGAGACGGTCTTTCACGATGTGAACACTGTGAGAGGTAGTAGTCCACTGGCGATATGCTTGCTAAGGGTCCTCTAATATTCCCTAGTCAAGGCTAACTGCTGCTTACTGCGTAGTACTGGTGGGTGAGACGGTCTTCCACGATGTGATCACCGTAAGAGGTAGTAGTCAACTGATTGTATTCTTGCTAAGGGTCCCCTAATATACCCTAGTGGAGGCCAACAGCTGCTTACTGCGTAGTACAAGGCTGTAGACTGGTCGGTGAGACGTTCTTTCACGATGTGATCTGTTTGAGAGATCAGAGTCAACTGAAATTATCCTTGATATACATCCCCAAATATACTCTACCCTAATACAACCGGTGGTTAACTTCCTACAGAAATACCACTATAGAGACATGTAGAATCTTAACACAAGGTTATGAGTGAAAAAAGATATGTACTAACGGTATTATTTTTTCATAAGAATAACATGGTGGTATTTATACCCCCTATACGCTAAACTAATATTTGGATAATTTTAATTCATGAAGTTTTGTTTTGGAAATATACGATCTAAATACAATGGTGATAATTTTAAACGTTCTAGTAACCTCTAATTGAGAGATAGGGATGCAGGCTTTGATGCTATGTTAAATATAATCAGCTACTTACTGTATATCACAAGGCCGTAGAATGAATCCTTAGAACACTTTTAAGACGATGTGATCTGTTTGAGAGATCGGAGTCAACTGAAATTATCCTTGATATACATCCCCTAATATACTCTACCCTAATACACTCAGGGCTTAACCTCTTACAGAAATACCACTATAGAGACATGTAGAATCTTGTTACAAGGTTGTGTATGACGTTCGACATTTGCTACTTATCAGTGAAAAAAGATATGTACTCACAGCATTATTCTTTCATAAGAATAACATGGTGGTATTTATACCCCTAGACGCTAAACTAATATTCGGATAATTTTAATTCTTGAAGTTTTGTTTTGGAAATATAAGATCTAAATACAATGGTCATAATTTTGAGCGTTCTAATAGCCTCTAAATGGTAGATAGGGATGCAGGCATAGATGCTATGTTAAATATAATCAGCTACTTAGACGACTTTTCACGATGTAACCAGCTCAAGAGCTAACAGTTATCTGAAAATATTCTTGCTGAAGGTCCCTTATATACCACCTTTTTCTAGAAATAAATTACACCTGTGAAAGAAAAGACAGAACGATGAACTTTCACATTAACCTAATAATAATAATAATAATAATAATAATCCCTTACATTTTTTATTTTGTCGTGTGATCTCTTGAGAAGCTGAGTGAAGGTCTTTCTAGTCAACGCCCGTCGGTGATCTGCTTGCAGGGATGAGAGATGGATTGGATGAACATGAATGATCCAGAATAAGGATTTGGGTAGGAAGCAGCCGTGGCCTGTCAGAAAGTACCATTCAGGCATTCTCTTGGAGTAGAAGTGTGAAACCACGGAAAACCATTTCAAGGACTGTCAACACTGAGGTTCGAAATGTAATTGAAGTTCAAAATAGTGACAAAATGTAATTGAAATTGACAATACACAATGTAATTTAGATTGAAAAACGCACATTTTAGATTGTAAATACCGGTACTCACAAAGTGTAATTGAAATTCAAATTACTTACAAAATACAGGTGAAATTGAAAATGCTTACAAAATGTATGGTGGTTTCAAATTACTCAGGTTGATAGGAAAAAAAGGACAGGAGCCGTTCAAGAAAGCGGAAGCAATGCTGTACTCAGTAAGGGTCCTGTGGTCGCTAACCCACGTCCTACAAGTTGCGAGCTCCTGGGAGAGGAAGTTGTAGCCATTAGCTACCTGTACACATTTTCCTGGAGTAGAAGTGTGAAACCACGGAAAACCAAATCATGAACGGTCGACAGTGAGGTTCGAAGATCAATTAAGGTTCAAAATACTGCAAAATGTAATTGAAATTGAAAATACACAATGTAATTTAGATTGAAAAACGCAAATTCCAGATTCTAAATACTCACAAAGTGCAATGAAAATTCAAAATACTTACAAAATGCAATTGAAATTGAAAATGCTTACAAAATGTATGGTGGATACAAAGTACTCAAGTTGACAGGAGGAAAAAGGAGAGGAGCCGATACAAGGAAGCGGAAGCAATGCTGGACTCAGTTGGGGTCCTGTGGTCGCTAACCCACGTCCCACAAGTTGCGAGCTCCTGGGAGAGGAAGTTGTAGCCATTAGCTACCTGTACACATTTTCCTGGAGTAGAAGTGTAAAACCACGGAAAACCATATCAAGAACGGTTGAGAGTGAGGTTCGAAATGCAATTGAGGATTAAGATACTGACAAAAATGCAATTGAATTTGAAAAAACACAATGTAATTTAGATTGAAAAACGTACATTTTAGATTCTAAATGCTCACAAAGTGCCATGAAAATTGAAAATACTTACTAAATGCAATTGAAATTGAAAATGCTTACAAAATGTATGGTGGATTCAAAGTACTCATGTTCACTGAAAAAAAAAAAAAAAAAAAAAAAAATCGGAGAGGAGCCGATACAAGAAAGTGGAAGCAATGCTGGACTCAGTTGGGGTCCTGTGGTCGCTAACCCACGTCCCACAAGTTGTGAGCTACTGGGAGAGGAAGTAGTAGCCATTAGCAACCTCTACACATTTTCCTGGAGTAGAAGTGTGAAACCACGGAAAACCGATTCATGAACGGTCGACAGTGAGGTTCGAAATGCAATTGAGTTTCAAAATACTGACAAAATGCAATTGAAATTGGAAATACACAATGTAATTTAGACTGAAAAACGCACATTTTAGATTCTAAATGCTCACAAAGTGCAATGAAAATTCAAAATACTTACAAAATGCAATTGGAATTGAAAATGTTTACAAAATGTATGGTGGATTGAATGATCTCATGTTGACAGGAATTAAAAAAAACGGAGAGGACCCTATACAAGAAAGTGGAAGCAATGCTGGACTCAGCTTGGGTCCTGTGATCGCCAACCCACGTCCTACAAGTTAATCCATCTTGGGGGAGGATTGGTAAGTAATCGGTCATGGCATTTAGTTACGGTACCTCCTGGCATTTTCCTGAAGTAGAAGTGGAAACAACAATACCACTTCCAGGAAGGATGAGTGAGAAATCTGACAGACTTTTTCTCGGTTTTTATCAAGATCAACCAGAAAAATACGTCGATTATAATTCATTATTTTTAAATTTGGCGGTTGCGTGCTACCCTTTAAGATATTTCAACTGGAGTTAGCTACTTACAAGTCTATATATATTATCACTGCTGAGGCACTTACGTATGAAGGTCTTTCTAGATGTCCAATTAGAAGCAGATGATCTCGTATATCTTTCCATTAAATCAACAATAACTAACAGATGTTTCACTTGTCAAGGTCACTTTACTGACACACACACTAGTACTTACTATGATAAAGTATCCCCATTATAAACTTCGCTGAGTGATTGGCTACCTAAAGGTGGGTAACCGATTATATTCAAATTAAAAATATATAAATAGTAATATCATTCACTTTATAGTAAAGAAAGGCATTGGAAATCATTACAAATCATGCTTTACACCAAAGGATTAGGGTATTATTATTACATTAGTTGAAAAGCGTACATTAGAATAATTATTTTCTTATTTACAAGCCAGCTGATTGCCAGTCCCCCGACACGCTGTGTACGCCGCTCTGTTATCAGAGTTATGTAACTACTGTAACAAGATATATCGAGTACTCTGCACCCTGACAGAGCGCAGCACAATACAGGATATTATCTTATTTCAGTAGTTACATAACTCTGATAACAGAGCGGCGTACACAGCGTGTCGGGGGACTGGCAATCAGCTGGCTTGTAAATAAGAAAATAATTATTCTAATGTACGCTTTTCAACTAATGTAATAATAATACCCTAATCCTTTGGTGTAAAGCATGATTTGTAATGATTTCCAATGCCTTTCTTTACTATAAAGTGAATGATATTACTATTTATATATTTTTAATTTGAATATAATCGGTTACCCACCTTTAGGTAGCCAATCACTCAGCGAAGTTTATAATGGGGATACTTTATCATAGTAAGTACTAGTGTGTGTGTCAGTAAAGTGACCTTGACAAGTGAAACATCTGTTAGTTATTGTTGATTTAATGGAAAGATATACGAGATCATCTGCTTCTAATTGGACATCTAGAAAGACCTTCATACGTAAGTGCCTCAGCAGTGATAATATATATAGACTTGTAAGTAGCTAACTCCAGTTGAAATATCTTAAAGGGTAGCACGCAACCGCCAAATTTAAAAATAATGAATTATAATCGACGTATTTTTCTGGTTGATCTTGATAAAAACCGAGAAAAAGTCTGTCAGATTTCTCACTCATCCTTCCTGGAAGTGGTATTGTTGTTTCCACTTCTACTTCAGGAAAATGCCAGGAGGTACCGTAACTAAATGCCATGACCGATTACTTACCAATCCTCCCCCAAGATGGATTAACTTGTAGGACGTGGGTTGGCGATCACAGGACCCAAGCTGAGTCCAGCATTGCTTCCACTTTCTTGTATAGGGTCCTCTCCGTTTTTTTTAATTCCTGTCAACATGAGATCATTCAATCCACCATACATTTTGTAAACATTTTCAATTCCAATTGCATTTTGTAAGTATTTTGAATTTTCATTGCACTTTGTGAGCATTTAGAATCTAAAATGTGCGTTTTTCAGTCTAAATTACATTGTGTATTTCCAATTTCAATTGCATTTTGTCAGTATTTTGAAACTCAATTGCATTTCGAACCTCACTGTCGACCGTTCATGAATCGGTTTTCCGTGGTTTCACACTTCTACTCCAGGAAAATGTGTAGAGGTTGCTAATGGCTACTACTTCCTCTCCCAGTAGCTCACAACTTGTGGGACGTGGGTTAGCGACCACAGGACCCCAACTGAGTCCAGCATTGCTTCCACTTTCTTGTATCGGCTCCTCTCCGATTTTTTTTTTTTTTTTTTTTTTTTTCAGTGAACATGAGTACTTTGAATCCACCATACATTTTGTAAGCATTTTCAATTTCAATTGCATTTAGTAAGTATTTTCAATTTTCATGGCACTTTGTGAGCATTTAGAATCTAAAATGTACGTTTTTCAATCTAAATTACATTGTGTTTTTTCAAATTCAATTGCATTTTTGTCAGTATCTTAATCCTCAATTGCATTTCGAACCTCACTCTCAACCGTTCTTGATATGGTTTTCCGTGGTTTTACACTTCTACTCCAGGAAAATGTGTACAGGTAGCTAATGGCTACAACTTCCTCTCCCAGGAGCTCGCAACTTGTGGGACGTGGGTTAGCGACCACAGGACCCCAACTGAGTCCAGCATTGCTTCCGCTTCCTTGTATCGGCTCCTCTCCTTTTTCCTCCTGTCAACTTGAGTACTTTGTATCCACCATACATTTTGTAAGCATTTTCAATTTCAATTGCATTTTGTAAGTATTTTGAATTTTCATTGCACTTTGTGAGTATTTAGAATCTGGAATTTGCGTTTTTCAATCTAAATTACATTGTGTATTTTCAATTTCAATTACATTTTGCAGTATTTTGAACCTTAATTGATCTTCGAACCTCACTGTCGACCGTTCATGATTTGGTTTTCCGTGGTTTCACACTTCTACTCCAGGAAAATGTGTACAGGTAGCTAATGGCTACAACTTCCTCTCCCAGGAGCTCGCAACTTGTAGGACGTGGGTTAGCGACCACAGGACCCTTACTGAGTACAGCATTGCTTCCGCTTTCTTGAACGGCTCCTGTCCTTTTTTTCCTATCAACCTGAGTAATTTGAAACCACCATACATTTTGTAAGCATTTTCAATTTCACCTGTATTTTGTAAGTAATTTGAATTTCAATTACACTTTGTGAGTACCGGTATTTACAATCTAAAATGTGCGTTTTTCAATCTAAATTACATTGTGTATTGTCAATTTCAATTACATTTTGTCACTATTTTGAACTTCAATTACATTTCGAACCTCAGTGTTGACAGTCCTTGAAATGGTTTTCCGTGGTTTCACACTTCTACTCCAAGAGAATGCCTGAATGGTACTTTCTGACAGGCCACGGCTGCTTCCTACCCAAATCCTTATTCTGGATCATTCATGTTCATCCAATCCATCTCTCATCCCTGCAAGCAGATCACCGACGGGCGTTGACTAGAAAGACCTTCACTCAGCTTCTCAAGAGATCACACGACAAAATAAAAAATGTAAGGGATTATTATTATTATTATTATTATTATTAGGTTAATGTGAAAGTTCATCGTTCTGTCTTTTCTTTCACAGGTGTAATTTATTTCTAGAAAAAGGTGGTATATAAGGGACCTTCAGCAAGAATATTTTCAGATAACTGTTAGCTCTTGAGCTGGTTACATCGTGAAAAGTCGTCTAAGTAGCTGATTATATTTAACATAGCATCTATGCCTGCATCCCTATCTACCATTTAGAGGCTATTAGAACGCTCAAAATTATGACCATTGTATTTAGATCTTATATTTCCAAAACAAAACTTCAAGAATTAAAATTATCCGAATATTAGTTTAGCGTCTAGGGGTATAAATACCACCATGTTATTCTTATGAAAGAATAATGCTGTGAGTACATATCTTTTTTCACTGATAAGTAGCAAATGTCGAACGTCATACACAACCTTGTAACAAGATTCTACATGTCTCTATAGTGGTATTTCTGTAAGAGGTTAAGCCCTGAGTGTATTAGGGTAGAGTATATTAGGGGATGTATATCAAGGATAATTTCAGTTGACTCCGATCTCTCAAACAGATCACATCGTCTTAAAAGTGTTCTAAGGATTCATTCTACGGCCTTGTGATATACAGTAAGTAGCTGATTATATTTAACATAGCATCAAAGCCTGCATCCCTATCTCTCAATTAGAGGTTACTAGAACGTTTAAAATTATCACCATTGTATTTAGATCGTATATTTCCAAAACAAAACTTCATGAATTAAAATTATCCAAATATTAGTTTAGCGTATAGGGGGTATAAATACCACCATGTTATTCTTATGAAAAAATAATACCGTTAGTACATATCTTTTTTCACTCATAACCTTGTGTTAAGATTCTACATGTCTCTATAGTGGTATTTCTGTAGGAAGTTAACCACCGGTTGTATTAGGGTAGAGTATATTTGGGGATGTATATCAAGGATAATTTCAGTTGACTCTGATCTCTCAAACAGATCACATCGTGAAAGAACGTCTCACCGACCAGTCTACAGCCTTGTACTACGCAGTAAGCAGCTGTTGGCCTCCACTAGGGTATATTAGGGGACCCTTAGCAAGAATACAATCAGTTGACTACTACCTCTTACGGTGATCACATCGTGGAAGACCGTCTCACCCACCAGTACTACGCAGTAAGCAGCAGTTAGCCTTGACTAGGGAATATTAGAGGACCCTTAGCAAGCATATCGCCAGTGGACTACTACCTCTCACAGTGTTCACATCGTGAAAGACCGTCTCACCGTCCAGTCTACAGCCTTATCATACGCAGTAAGTTTTAACATAGCATCTAGGGTTGTATCCAATCTGTAATTTAGAGGCTACTAGTAAGTTCAAAATTATGACTCACGTATTTAGATGGTATATTTCCAAAACGAAACTTGAAGATTTATAAAAATCGCAATAATTGTTTAGTCTCCATGGGCCTCAATGTAAGCCATGTTATTATTATGAAAGAATACCACTGCGTGCATATCTGTGGTATTTACATGTAAATAGTGTATGTTCAGTCATAGAATATGTAAGCTGTAAGCATGTGTATTCGTTTAGGAAAGCTCAGGGGATTGAAACGCTGTTTTAGGTGACAGTCAGGGATGTTTGTAAATTCAATGTTAGATTGTAAGCAGTAAGTCATAGAATACATTTTTATTATTATTATTTTATAGTATTATAAATATTATTATTGCCAACAATGTAAAAAAGTTTATCTTACCTCTTAAATATATTGTATCCTATAAACAGTTTACACAACTGTTCTCAACTAGGTTGATGGGAAAGTACAGCGCTCTGTCTCTCTTTTTCACAGGTGTGATTTATTTCTTAAAAAAATCAACTGTTATCAGAAAAGAACATCCATCATGGAGCAAACTATTCCAAGCTATATATGCAAAGTGTGTGGAAAAACTTTTGTTCGAGACTATGTTAGAAAGCGTCATGAAGTATCGTGTGGACAATTCCATCAATGTAAAACCTGTGGAATCAAATTCAACAATGCTTACAACGGACGTCGTCATGAAGAATGTTGTAATGTTATGTCATCAGCCAAAATACAAAAATCTGAACCTACAAAACATCACCTACTCTCAATGGTTCCTGATAAAAACGGACTTAATGAATATGAAACGTCTTTTGATTGTCGTCTAAAATCCTATTTTATACGGTGTGATACGTGTAAGGATTTAAATTCATACCTCAACGAGTCCAAGCATAAAATAATCCATGTTATACAAAAAGAACAAGCGAACCACAAGTCGTTAAAAGTTAATCTTGTGGCTGAATGTAGATTTATTCATACATCTACCAATGAAATTACAGATCGTGCTTTTAAAACTCGTAATCAGGCCATATTTTTGGAAACAGATTTAAGTAGTTTCTTGGAAACGCAATTTAAAAAGTTAACCATGGAAATGGAGGAATCCGAGCTAAAAGGCAGTAATTGGGCTTTGCTAGCAGTTGAAGGAGTGCGATTGAAAATAAATAAGTATAATCCCTTGCGTGGTAGCACATATATTCCTTTACCAGCAGCTGTAAATGCAAAAAAAGCTTGCATTAATCCACAAAACTTGAAAGATGAAAGGTGTTTTATGTATGCCATTTTAGCAAAACTGGTTAAAAAGGATGCTCAACGCGTTAGTAAATACAAGGACCTGGAAAACAAGTATGATTTTTCAGTCGTTTCGTTCCCTACATCGCTAGCTGACATTACGAAATTTGAGAAAGCCAACAACATATCCATTAATGTATTTGGACTGGAAGAAGATAACAAACTGTTTCCTCTAAAGGTTGTAGATCAAGAGCTACAAGACCACCGCGACCTTCTTCTGCTAAGTTCATCATCTGGCCAGAACCACTACGTCTTTATCAAAGATTTTGATAAACTAGTAGGACATCAGATCACCCACCATGGACATAAGATATATACGTGTAAACGGTGTTTTACTCACTTTGATAATCAATATGGTCAACGAGGGATAGATAAACTAAAAGAACATAGAGCTTTGTGTGTCCTGCATGACATTGCTAGGGTTGAAATGCCTATTAAAAACCCAATTCTCAAGTTCTTAAATGTGGAAAAAATGCTTAGAATACCTTACGTTATCTATGCAGATTTTGAAAGTATACTTTTACCATACCAAACATGTCTACCTAATCCTGAGGCAAGTTATACAGTCCCATACCAGAGCCATGTTCCAATGAGCTTTGGTGTATATGTTAAACCCTCGCCAGCTGTGGAACATATAAAGACAAACCTTCCGAGCCAGCCTTTTATTTATCGTGGATCTGACGCTGCAGAAAAGTTTATGGACTGTTTGATATCGATAGCTAATGAAATTGATCACCTTTACAGCTTAAATGTTCCAAAGGCTTTAACTCATGATCAAGAAGCAGAGTTCCAATCTTCTGAAACCTGTTATTTATGCTATAAAACATTTACCAAAGAGGACTGGAAAGTTAGAGATCATTGTCATATTACAGGCGAATATCGTGGAAGCGCTCATAATAACTGTAATTTGAGGTGTAAAACACGTTACCCTGTTCCCGTATTTCTACATAATATGAGTGGATACGATGCAAATTTCATTGTAAAACAGTTGGGATGTACTACTGAGAGAGTGGACGTTATCCCTAACTCTCAAGAAAATTACATCTCCTTCACCAAATATGTAGGAAATGTTAAGCTTCGATTTGTGGATACGTTTCGGTTGATGCCTAGTAGTTTGGAAAACTTAGTTACAAACTTAACATCATACCCTGAAACAGACAAGTACTTTGGGAAAGAAAATGCAACGCTCATGACTCGTAAAGGCGTATTTCCTTATGATTACATTGATTCTTGGGAAAAGTTAAGTGAGACGTGTTTACCTCCAAAAGAAGCATTCTTTAACAAATTAAGTCAAGAAGATGTTAGTAAGGAAGACTATGAACATGCCGAAAATGTCTGGAATCAGTTCAAAATTAAAACTCTAGGGGAATATAGTGACCTTTACCTAACTTCAGATGTACTCCTTCTTGCAGACAGCTTTGAAACATTTAGAAACAAAACATTAGAAACACATCGAGTGGATGCCGCACACTTCTTTACTTCACCTGGTTTAAGTTTCGAGGCAATGCTCCTTTACACTGGCATTGAACTGGAATTGCTACAGGATTACGATCAGATTCTTTTAATAGAGTCTGGAATACGTGGAGGCATATGCCAGGTTTCTCATAGGTATGCTGAAGCTAACAATAAATACATGGAAACATATGATTCCGAGAAACCATCGCAGTTTATTACCTATGATGATGCCAACAACCAATACGGGTGGGCTATGTGCCACTCCCTTCCTTACGGTGGATTTCAGTGGGTTTCTCCAGATACCATTGATCTAAAAACGCTAAAGGAAGACGATCCTGTTGGATACATTCTAGACATTGATGTCGATTATCCATCCAACCTTCATGATTTACACAACGATTTACCTTTCCTACCAGAGTGTATACAACCTAAGGATTCGTCTCTCAAAAAACTAATTCCTCATCTTGGAAATCGAAGGCGGTACGTTGTTCATTACATGTCACTTAAACAGGCTCTAAATCATGGACTAAAATTGATAAAAATTCATCGTGTGTTAAAGTTTCAACAGAGACCTTGGCTAAAGGCATACGTAGATTTTAATAACAACCTTCGAAAACAAGCTAAAAATGATTTTGAGAAAAATCTTTACAAATTATTTAACAATGCAATTTTTGGAAAAACAATGGAAAATATTCGTAAAAGAATAGATATACGTCTTGTAACTGACAGCAAAAGAGCTGAAAAGCTAATCGCTAAACCAACATTTATCGACAGAACAATTTATGGTCCTAACCTAGCTGCATTCCACATGGCTAAACGTAGCATTGTATTCAATAAGCCTATATATATTGGAATGTGTATCCTGGATATTTCAAAAACTCTTATGTATTCACACCACTATGATGTCCTGCTACCCTATTATGGGATCGAAAATCTTAAACTCATGTATATGGACACAGACTCGTTTATATATTTGGTTAACACCCAAGATGTTTATCAAGACAAGTTGAAATTTTTAGAACACCTGGACACATCTGATTATCCTACTAATCACATATGTTACTCTTCATCAAACAAGAAAACTTTGGGAAAATTTAAAGACGAGGCTTGTGGACGTATTATTAAAGCATTTGCTGGACTTAGAGCTAAAATGTATGCTTTAAACATTAATGGACTAGAAATAAAAAAGATTAAAGGTATTAGCAAAGGTGTTGTCAAAAATTGTTTAAGTTTTCAAGATTATAAGGATTGTCTCATGAAGAACGAGGTAAAAAGAATACCGATGAACATTATCGCATCTAAACAACATAACATATCATCTGTAAAACTAAACAAAATTGCTTTGTGTCCTCGTGATGATAAACGAGTAATTGACTCTGATGGTATAGCTACACATGCTTATGGTCATTACAAAACCGTTGACCACACTTAAATAACTAAGTTATACATATCAAGTCAACAAAGTAATACAGTGTCTCCCAAACTTCATTGTGTTCAATGGAACCTACCAGATGTTGTGGTGGAATGAGGAGTGGAAAGGAAGTGGTCACCTTCCACACATACTCTCAGGTCTTGTACTTATAATTGAAAAGACCTCTGGCATAAGATTAATTTTTCCATAAGTCTGTGTGTGAATGAAAAGGTATCTAGCGTGAGATTGATTTCTCTGTAAGCCTGTGAGTGAATGAAAGGCTTATGGCACAAGATTGATTTCTCTGTAATTTTTGACGTGCTCTATATAAAAAAATGTATTGTATACATGTAATTGATCAAATGGATAAATAAAAATCTAATCTAAGGGCCTCTGGTGCTAGATTAATTTCTCCGTACGCCTGTGTGTGTGTGTTTGTGTGTGTGTGTTAACTCTGCCTCTAGGCTTAAGCCCTAGTGCTGGTCTCAAGCCCAGAGAAAAGAGGAGAGGCACAAAAGCATATACTTCTTTAAACTTAACTATAATGCGCGGTGCCCTTTACGAAGGGAGAGTAGACCTTTGAGGTGTATTCGTCATTCAAGATTGCAAACCTTGTTGATACACCTGTGATAAGAGTTTACGTATAGCATTTATAGTTAACTTACTGGAGTATCAGCTTCATGACATACTCAAGCTTTGACTGGCTGATGTTAAGCCCCTCACAGAGGGGGTGTAGAGTACTGGCTACAACTCTGTAAGACAAGGCTACAACCCTTGCGGTGTTGTTAACGGCGGTTTCTACCATTTTAACGTCCTGGTTGGCTTAACGTATGTGTGTAAAGCATATCCCACCATGTGTGTGAGAGCTGAAAAGGTGATAACAGTTAAATGTAAAATCAACTTTTGAATATTGATCAAGTGCAAAACTTGAAAAATGAAATAAATAAAAAAACGACAATATTGCAAATTGTAAATAACCGTGTGAGAAATATGAAAATAAAAAATGACTATTAAAAAAACATCATGCGCTAAGTCACTAGACGTTGAACAACCCCCCCCCCCCCCCTTCTTTCACCCTCGTACAAAATATAAATAATATCTTGGCTCAGAGCATCCATAATCCTAAGCTCGTTGTGAATGGCAGCCATCTTGCACATTAGCCCCTGCGCCAGCTATGACTCTCCCTCCCATAAGAATAACATAAGAGAGTTGCGCGTGGCAGCCATCTTGCACATTAGCCCCTGCGCCAGCTATGACTCTCCCTCCCATAAGAATAACATAAGAGAGTTGCGCGTGGCAGCCATCTTGCACATTAGCCCCTGCGCCAGCTTCGGCTTATTATACCTACTGCGGGGACACCAAGAGCCCGCCGATGAGCCTAGCTTGGTGTCCTAGGCGAAACCCCACACAAGACACGGCACAAACCTAGAAGAAATGCTGAGTTGTAATTCACCGGCCGTGAAAGCCAATATACCATCTTTTTGGAAGCCTTCATAGGGAGGTTAAGGCTGCTTGAGCTTTTAGTTCTCGCAGTCTAGTGGTACAGTTGCACCTAATATAAAGGGAGGTGGCGCGCAGTTCGTCACTCCTGTGGGGGTCCGGGCGGGGACACCAAGAGCCTGCCGATGAGCCTAGCTTGGTGTCCTAGGCGAAACCCCACACAAGACACGGCACAAACCTAGATGAATTGCTGAGTTTTAATTCACCGGCCTGAAAGCCAATATACCATCTTTTTGGACGCCTTCATAGGGAGGTCAAGCCTGCTTGAGCTTTTAGTTCTCGCAGTCAAGTGGTGCAGTTGCACCTAATATAAAGGGAGGTGGCGCGCAGTTCGTCACTCCTGTGGGGGTCTGGGCGGGGACACCAAGAGCCCGCCGATGAGCCTAGCTTGGTGTCCTAGGCGAAACCCCACACAAGACACGGCACAAACCTAGAAGAATTGCTGAGATTTAATTCACAGGCCGTGAAAGCCAATATACCATCTTTTTGGAAGCCTTCATAGGGAGGTTAAGGCTGCTTGAGCATTTAGTTCTCGCAGTCAAGTGGTGCAGTAGCACCTAATATAAAGGGAGGTGGCACGCAGTTCGTCACTCCTGTGGGGGTCCGGGCGGGGACACCAAGAGCCCGCCGATGAGCCTAGCTTGGTGTCCTAGGCGAAACCCCACACAAGACACGGCACAAACCTAGAACAATTGCTGAGTTTTAATTCACCTGCCGTGAAAGCCAATATACCATCTTTTTGGAAGCCTTCATAGGGAGGTTAAGGCTGCTTGAGTTTTAGTTCTCGCAGTCAAGTGGTGCAGTTGCACCTAATATAAAGGGAGGTGGCGCGCAGTTCGTCACTCCTGTGGGGGTCCGGGCGGGGACACCAAGAGCCCGCCGATGAGCCTAGCTTGGTGTCCTAGGCGAAACCCCACACAAGACACGGCACAAACCTAGAAGAATTGCTGAGTTTTAATTCACCGGCCTGAAAGCCAATATACCATCTTTTTGGACGCCTTCATAGGGAGGTCAAGCCTGCTTGAGCTTTTAGTTCTCGCAGTCAAGTGGTGCAGTTGCACCTAATATAAAGGGAGGTGGCGCGCAGTTCGTCACTCCTGTGGGGGTCCGGGCGGGGACACCAAGAGCCCGCCGATGAGCCTAGCTTGGTGTCCTAGGCGAAACCCCACACAAGACACGGCACAAACCTAGAAGAATTGCTGAGTTTTAATTCACCGGCCGTGAAAGCCAATATACCATCTTTTTGGAAGCCTTCATAGGGAGGTTAAGGCTGCTTGAGCATTTAGTTCTCGCAGTCAAGTGGTGCAGTAGCACCTAATATAAAGGGAGGTGGCACGCAGTTCGTCACTCCTGTGGGGGTCCGGGCGGGGACACCAAGAGCCCGCCGATGAGCCTAGCTTGGTGTCCTAGGCGAAACCCCACACAAGACACGGCACAAACCTAGAAGAATTGCTGAGTTTTAATTCACCGGCCTGAAAGCCAATATACCATCTTTTTGGACGCCTTCATAGGGAGGTCAAGCCTGCTTGAGCTTTTAGTTCTCGCAGTCAAGTGGTGCAGTTAAACCTAATATAAAGGGAGGTGGCGCGCAGTTCGTCACTCCTGTGGGGGTCCGGGCGGGGACACCAAGAGCCCGCCGATGAGCCTAGCTTGGTGTCCTAGGCGAAACCCCACACAAGACACGGCACAAACCTAGAAGAATTGCTGAGTTTTAATTCACCGGCCGTGAAAGCCAATATACCATCTTTTTGGAAGCCTTCATAGGGAGGTTAAGGCTGCTTGAGCTTTTAGTTCTCGCAGTCTAGTGGTGCAGTTGCACCTAATATGAAGGGAGGTGGCGCGCAGTTCGTCACTCCTGTGGGGGTCCGGGCGGGGACACCAAGAGCCTGCCGATGAGCCTAGCTTGGTGTCCTAGGCGAAACCCCACACAAGACACGGCACAAACCTAGAAGAATTGCTGAGTTTTAATTCACCGGCCTGAAAGCCAATATACCATCTTTTTGGACGCCTTCATAGGGAGGTCAAGCCTGCTTGAGCTTTTAGTTCTCGCAGTCAAGTGGTGCAGTTGCACCTAATATAAAGGGAGGTGGCGCGCAGTTCGTCACTCCTGTGGGGGTCCGGGCGGGGACACCAAGAGCCCGCCGATGAGCCTAGCTTGGTGTCCTAGGCGAAACCCCACACAAGACACGGCACAAACCTAGAAGAATTGCTGAGTTTTAATTCACCGGCCGTGAAAGCCTATATACCATCTTTTTGGAAGCCTTCATAGGGAGGTTAAGGCTGCTTGAGCATTTAGTTCTCGCAGTCAAGTGGTGCAGTAGCACCTAATATAAAGGGAGGTGGCACGCAGTTCGTCACTCCTGTGGCGGTCCGGGCGGGGACACCAAGAGCCCGCCGATGAGCCTAGCTTGGTGTCCTAGGCGAAACCCCACACAAGACACGGCACAAACCTAGAAGAATTGCTGAGTTTTAATTCACCGGCCTGAAAGCCAATATACCATCTTTTTGGACGCCTTCATAGGGAGGTCAAGCCTGCTTGAGCTTTTAGTTCTCGCAGTCAAGTGGTGCAGTTGCACCTAATATAAAGGGAGGTGGCGCGCAGTTCGTCACTCCTGTGGGGGTCCGGGCGGGGACACCAAGAGCCCGCCGATGAGTCTAGCTTGGTGTCCTAGGCGAAAGCCCACACAAGACACGGCACAAACCTAGAAGAATTGCTGAGTTTTAATTCACCGGCCGTGAAAGCCAATATACCATCATTTTGGAAGCCTTCATAGGGAGGTTAAGGCTGCTTGAGCTATTAGTTCTCGCAGTCAAGTGGTGCAGTTGCACCTAATATAAAGGGAGGTGGCGCGCAGTTCGTCACTCCTGTGGGGGTCCGGGCGGGGACACCAAGAGCCCGCCGATGAGCCTAGCTTGGTGTCCTAGGCGAAACCCCACACAAGACACGGCACAAACCTAGAAGAATTGCTGAGTTTTAATTCACCGGCCGTGAAAGCCAATATACCATCTTTTTGGAAGCCTTCATAGGGAGGTTAAGGCTGCTTGAGCTTTTAGTTCTCGCAGTCTAGTGGTGCAGTTGCACCTAATATAAAGGGAGGTGGCGCGCAGTTCGTCACTCCTGTGGGGGTCCGGGCGGGGACACCAAGAGCCCGCCGATGAGCCTAGCTTGGTGTCCTAGGCGAAACCCCACACAAGACACGGCACAAACCTAGAAGAATTGCTGAGTTTTAATTCACCGGCCGTGAAAGACAATATACCATCTTTTTGGAAGCCTTCATAGGGAGGTTAAGGCTCCTTGAGCTTTTAGTTCTCGCAGTCAAGTGGTGCAGTTGCACCTAATATAAAGGGAGGTGGCGCGCAGTTCGTCAGTCCTTTCGGGGTCCGGGCGGGGACACCAAGAGCCCACCGATGAGCCTAGCTTGGTGTCCTAGGCGAAACCCCACACAAGACACGGCACAAACCTAGAAGAATTGCTGAGTTTTAATTCACCGGCCGTGAAAGCCAATATACCATCTTTTTGGAAGCCTTCATGGGGAGGTCAAGGCTGCTTGAGCTTTTAGTTCTCGCAGTCAAGTGGTGCAGTTGCACCTAATATAAAGGGAGGTGGCGCGCAGTTCGTCACTCCTGTGGGGGTCCGGGCGGGGACACCAAGAGCCCGCCGATGAGCCTAGCTTGGTGTCCTAGGCGAAACCCCACACAAGACACGGCACAAACCTAGAAGAAATGCTGAGTTGTAATTCACCGGCCGTGAAAGCCAATATACCATCTTTTTGGAAGCCTTCATAGGGAGGTTAAGGCTGCTTGAGCTTTTAGTTCTCGCAGTCTAGTGGTACAGTTGCACCTAATATAAAGGGAGGTGGCGCGCAGTTCGTCACTCCTGTGGGGGTCCGGGCGGGGACACCAAGAGCCTGCCGATGAGCCTAGCTTGGTGTCCTAGGCGAAACCCCACACAAGACACGGCACAAACCTAGAAGAATTGCTGAGTTTTAATTCACCGGCCTGAAAGCCAATATACCATCTTTTTGGACGCCTTCATAGGGAGGTCAAGCCTGCTTGAGCTTTTAGTTCTCGCAGTCAAGTGGTGCAGTTGCACCTAATATAAAGGGAGGTGGCGCGCAGTTCGTCACTCCTGTGGGGGTCTGGGCGGGGACACCAAGAGCCCGCCGATGAGCCTAGCTTGGTGTCCTAGGCGAAACCCCACACAAGACACGGCACAAACCTAGAAGAATTGCTGAGATTTAATTCACAGGCCGTGAAAGCCAATATACCATCTTTTTGGAAGCCTTCATAGGGAGGTTAAGGCTGCTTGAGCATTTAGTTCTCGCAGTCAAGTGGTGCAGTAGCACCTAATATAAAGGGAGGTGGCACGCAGTTCGTCACTCCTGTGGGGGTCCGGGCGGGGACACCAAGAGCCCGCCGATGAGCCTAGCTTGGTGTCCTAGGCGAAACCTCACACAAGACACGGCACAAACCTAGAAGAATTGCTGAGTTTTAATTCACCGGCCTGAAAGCCAATATACCACCTTTTTGGACGCCTTCATAGGGAGGTCAAGCCTGCTTGAGCTTTTAGTTCTCGCAAGCAAGTGGTGCAGTTGCACCTAACATAAAGGGAGGTGGCGCGCAGTTCGTCACTCCTGTGGGGGTCCGGGCGGGGACACCAAGAGCCCGCCGATGAGCCTAGCTTGGTGTCCTAGGCGAAACCCCACACAAGACACGGCACAAACCTAGAAGAATTGCTGAGTTTTAATTCACCGGCCGTGAAAGCCAATATACCATCTTTTTGGAAGCCTTCATAGGGAGGTTAAGGTTGCTTGAGCTATTAGTTCTCGCAGTCAAGTGGTGCAGTTGCACCTAATATAAAGGGAGGTGGCGCGCAGTTCGTCACTCCTGTGGGGGTCCGGGCGGGGACACCAATAGCCCGCCGATGAGCCTAGCTTGGTGTCCTAGGCGAAACCCCACACAAGACACGGCACAAACCTAGAAGAATTGCTGAGTTTTAATTCACCGGCCGTGAAAGCCAATATACCATCTTTTTGGAAGCCTTCATAGGGAGGTTAAGGCTGCTTGAGCTTTTAGTTCTCGCAGTCTAGTGGTGCAGTTGCTCCTAATATAAAGGGAGGTGGCGCGCAGTTCGTCACTCCTGTGGGGGTCCGGGCGGGGACACCAAGAGCCCGCCGATGAGCCTAGCTTGGTGTCCTAGGCGAAACCCCACACAAGACACGGCACATACCTAGAAGAATTGCTGAGTTTTAATTCACCGGCCGTGAAAGCCAATATACCATCTTTTTGGAAGCCTTCATAGGGAGGTTAAGGCTCCTTGAGCTTTTAGTTCTCGCAGTCAAGTGGTGCAGTTGCACCTAATATAAAGGGAGGTGGCGCGCAGTTCGTCACTCCTGTGGGGGTCCGGGCGGGGACACCAAGAGCCCACCGATGAGCCTAGCTTGGTGTCCTAGGCGAAACCCCACACAAGACACGGCACAAACCTAGAAGAATTGCTGAGTTTTAATTCACCGGCCGTGAAAGCCAATATACCATCTTTTTGGAAGCCTTCATGGGGAGGTCAAGGCTGCTTGAGCTTTTAGTTCTCGCAGTCAAGTGGTGCAGTTGCACCTAATATAAAGGGAGGTGGCGCGCAGTTCGTCACTCCTGTGGGGGTCCGGGCGGGGACACCAAGAGCCCGCCGATGAGCCTAGCTTGGTGTCCTAGGCGAAACCCCACACAAGACACGGCACAAACCTAGAAGAATTGCTGAGTTTTAATTCACCGGCCGTGAAAGCCAATATACCATCTTTTCGGAAGCCTTCATAGGGAGGTTAAGGCTGCTTGAGTTTTAGTTCTCGCAGTCAAGTGGTGCAGTTGCACCTAATATAAAGGGAGGTGGCGCGCAGTTCGTCACTCCTGTGGGGGTCCGGGCGGGGACACCAAGAGCCCGCCGATGAGCCTAGCTTGGTGTCCTAGGCGAAACCCCACACAAGACACGGCACAAACCTAGAAGAATTGCTGAGTTTTAATTCACCGGCCTGAAAGCCAATATACCATCTTTTTGGACGCCTTCATAGGGAGGTCAAGCCTGCTTGAGCTTTTAGTTCTCGCAGTCAAGTGGTGCAGTTGCACCTAATATAAAGGGAGGTGGCGCGCAGTTCGTCACTCCTGTGGGGGTCCGGGCGGGGACACCAAGAGCCCGCCGATGAGCCTAGCTTGGTGTCCTAGGCGAAACCCCACACAAGACACGGCACAAACCTAGAAGAATTGCTGAGTTTTAATTCACCGGCCGTGAAAGCCAATATACCATCTTTTTGGAAGCCTTCATAGGGAGGTTAAGGCTGCTTGAGCATTTAGTTCTCGCAGTCAAGTGGTGCAGTAGCACCTAATATAAAGGGAGGTGGCACGCAGTTCGTCACTCCTGTGGGGGTCCGGGCGGGGACACCAAGAGCCCGCCGATGAGCCTAGCTTGGTGTCCTAGGCGAAACCCCACACAAGACACGGCACAAACCTAGAAGAATTGCTGAGTTTTAATTCACCGGCCTGAAAGCCAATATACCATCTTTTTGGACGCCTTCATAGGGAGGTCAAGCCTGCTTGAGCTTTTAGTTCTCGCAGTCAAGTGGTGCAGTTAAACCTAATATAAAGGGAGGTGGCGCGCAGTTCGTCACTCCTGTGGGGGTCCGGGCGGGGACACCAAGAGCCCGCCGATGAGCCTAGCTTGGTGTCCTAGGCGAAACCCCACACAAGACACGGCACAAACCTAGAAGAATTGCTGAGTTTTAATTCACCGGCCGTGAAAGCCAATATACCATCTTTTTGGAAGCCTTCATAGGGAGGTTAAGGCTGCTTGAGCTTTTAGTTCTCGCAGTCTAGTGGTGCAGTTGCACCTAATATGAAGGGAGGTGGCGCGCAGTTCGTCACTCCTGTGGGGGTCCGGGCGGGGACACCAAGAGCCTGCCGATGAGCCTAGCTTGGTGTCCTAGGCGAAACCCCACACAAGACACGGCACAAACCTAGAAGAATTGCTGAGTTTTAATTCACCGGCCTGAAAGCCAATATACCATCTTTTTGGACGCCTTCATAGGGAGGTCAAGCCTGCTTGAGCTTTTAGTTCTCGCAGTCAAGTGGTGCAGTTGCACCTAATATAAAGGGAGGTGGCGCGCAGTTCGTCACTCCTGTGGGGGTCCGGGCGGGGACACCAAGAGCCCGCCGATGAGCCTAGCTTGGTGTCCTAGGCGAAACCCCACACAAGACACGGCACAAACCTTGAAGAATTGCTGAGTTTTAATTCACCGGCCGTGAAAGCCTATATACCATCTTTTTGGAAGCCTTCATAGGGAGGTTAAGGCTGCTTGAGCATTTAGTTCTCGCAGTCAAGTGGTGCAGTAGCACCTAATATAAAGGGAGGTGGCACGCAGTTCGTCACTCCTGTGGCGGTCCGGGCGGGGACACCAAGAGCCCGCCGATGAGCCTAGCTTGGTGTCCTAGGCGAAACCCCACACAAGACACGGCACAAACCTAGAAGAATTGCTGAGTTTTAATTCACCGGCCTGAAAGCCAATATACCATCTTTTTGGACGCCTTCATAGGGAGGTCAAGCCTGCTTGAGCTTTTAGTTCTCGCAGTCAAGTGGTGCAGTTGCACCTAATATAAAGGGAGGTGGCGCGCAGTTCGTCACTCCTGTGGGGGTCCGGGCGGGGACACCAAGAGCCCGCCGATGAGCCTAGCTTGGTGTCCTAGGCGAAACCCCACACAAGACACGGCACATACCTAGAAGAATTGCTGAGTTTTAATTCACCGGCCGTGAAAGCCAATATACCATCTTTTTGGAAGCCTTCATAGGGAGGTTAAGGCTCCTTGAGCTTTTAGTTCTCGCAGTCAAGTGGTGCAGTTGCACCTAATATAAAGGGAGGTGGCGCGCAGTTCGTCACTCCTGTGGGGGTCCGGGCGGGGACACCAAGAGCCCACCGATGAGCCTAGCTTGGTGTCCTAGGCGAAACCCCACACAAGACACGGCACAAACCTAGAAGAATTGCTGAGTTTTAATTCACCGGCCGTGAAAGCCAATATACCATCTTTTTGGAAGCCTTCATGGGGAGGTCAAGGCTGCTTGAGCTTTTAGTTCTCGCAGTCAAGTGGTGCAGTTGCACCTAATATAAAGGGAGGTGGCGCGCAGTTCGTCACTCCTGTGGGGGTCCGGGCGGGGACACCAAGAGCCCGCCGATGAGCCTAGCTTGGTGTCCTAGGCGAAACCCCACACAAGACACGGCACAAACCTAGAAGAATTGCTGAGTTTTAATTCACCGGCCGTGAAAGCCAATATACCATCTTTTTGGAAGCCTTCATAGGGAGGTTAAGGCTGCTTGAGTTTTAGTTCTCGCAGTCAAGTGGTGCAGTTGCACCTAATATAAAGGGAGGTGGCGCGCAGTTCGTCACTCCTGTGGGGGTCCGGGCGGGGACACCAAGAGCCCGCCGATGAGCCTAGCTTGGTGTCCTAGGCGAAACCCCACACAAGACACGGCACAAACCTAGAAGAATTGCTGAGTTTTAATTCACCGGCCTGAAAGCCAATATACCATCTTTTTGGACGCCTTCATAGGGAGGTCAAGCCTGCTTGAGCTTTTAGTTCTCGCAGTCAAGTGGTGCAGTTGCACCTAATATAAAGGGAGGTGGCGCGCAGTTCGTCACTCCTGTGGGGGTCCGGGCGGGGACACCAAGAGCCCGCCGATGAGCCTAGCTTGGTGTCCTAGGCGAAACCCCACACAAGACACGGCACAAACCTAGAAGAATTGCTGAGTTTTAATTCACCGGCCGTGAAAGCCAATATACCATCTTTTTGGAAGCCTTCATAGGGAGGTTAAGGCTGCTTGAGCATTTAGTTCTCGCAGTCAAGTGGTGCAGTAGCACCTAATATAAAGGGAGGTGGCACGCAGTTCGTCACTCCTGTGGGGGTCCGGGCGGGGACACCAAGAGCCCGCCGATGAGCCTAGCTTGGTGTCCTAGGCGAAACCCCACACAAGACACGGCACAAACCTAGAAGAATTGCTGAGTTTTAATTCACCGGCCTGAAAGCCAATATACCATCTTTTTGGACGCCTTCATAGGGAGGTCAAGCCTGCTTGAGCTTTTAGTTCTCGCAGTCAGGTGGTGCAGTTAAACCTAATATAAAGGGAGGTGGCGCGCAGTTCGTCACTCCTGTGGGGGTCCGGGCGGGGACACCAAGAGCCCGCCGATGAGCCTAGCTTGGTGTCCTAGGCGAAACCCCACACAAGACACGGCACAAACCTAGAAGAATTGCTGAGTTTTAATTCACCGGCCGTGAAAGCCAATATACCATCTTTTTGGAAGCCTTCATAGGGAGGTTAAGGCTGCTTGAGCTTTTAGTTCTCGCAGTCTAGTGGTGCAGTTGCACCTAATATGAAGGGAGGTGGCGCGCAGTTCGTCACTCCTGTGGGGGTCCGGGCGGGGACACCAAGAGCCTGCCGATGAGCCTAGCTTGGTGTCCTAGGCGAAACCCCACACAAGACACGGCACAAACCTAGAAGAATTGCTGAGTTTTAATTCACCGGCCTGAAAGCCAATATACCATCTTTTTGGACGCCTTCATAGGGAGGTCAAGCCTGCTTGAGCTTTTAGTTCTCGCAGTCAAGTGGTGCAGTTGCACCTAATATAAAGGGAGGTGGCGCGCAGTTCGTCACTCCTGTGGGGGTCCGGGCGGGGACACCAAGAGCCCGCCGATGAGCCTAGCTTGGTGTCCTAGGCGAAACCCCACACAAGACACGGCACAAACCTAGAAGAATTGCTGAGTTTTAATTCACCGGCCGTGAAAGCCTATATACCATCTTTTTGGAAGCCTTCATAGGGAGGTTAAGGCTGCTTGAGCATTTAGTTCTCGCAGTCAAGTGGTGCAGTAGCACCTAATATAAAGGGAGGTGGCACGCAGTTCGTCACTCCTGTGGCGGTCCGGGCGGGGACACCAAGAGCCCGCCGATGAGCCTAGCTTGGTGTCCTAGGCGAAACACCACACAAGACACGGCACAAACCTAGAAGAATTGCTGAGTTTTAATTCACCGGCCTGAAAGCCAATATACCATCTTTTTGGACGCCTTCATAGGGAGGTCAAGCCTGCTTGAGCTTTTAGTTCTCGCAGTCAAGTGGTGCAGTTGCACCTAATATAAAGGGAGGTGGCGCGCAGTTCGTCACTCCTGTGGGGGTCCGGGCGGGGACACCAAGAGCCCGCCGATGAGTCTAGCTCGGTGTCCTAGGCGAAAGCCCACACAAGACACGGCACAAACCTAGAAGAATTGCTGAGTTTTAATTCACCGGCCGTGAAAGCCAATATACCATCATTTTGGAAGCCTTCATAGGGAGGTTAAGGCTGCTTGAGCTATTAGTTCTCGCAGTCAAGTGGTGCAGTTGCACCTAATATAAAGGGAGGTGGCGCGCAGTTCGTCACTCCTGTGGGGGTCCGGGCGGGGACACCAAGAGCCCGCCGATGAGCCTAGCTTGGTGTCCTAGGCGAAACCCCACACAAGACACGGCACAAACCTAGAAGAATTGCTGAGTTTTAATTCACCGGCCGTGAAAGCCAATATACCATCTTTTTGGAAGCCTTCATAGGGAGGTTAAGGCTGCTTGAGCTTTTAGTTCTCGCAGTCTAGTGGTGCAGTTGCACCTAATATAAAGGGAGGTGGCGCGCAGTTCGTCACTCCTGTGGGGGTCCGGGCGGGGACACCAAGAGCCCGCCGATGAGCCTAGCTTGGTGTCCTAGGCGAAACCCCACACAAGACACGGCACAAACCTAGAAGAATTGCTGAGTTTTAATTCACCGGCCGTGAAAGACAATATACCATCTTTTTGGAAGCCTTCATAGGGAGGTTAAGGCTCCTTGAGCTTTTAGTTCTCGCAGTCAAGTGGTGCAGTTGCACCTAATATAAAGGGAGGTGGCGCGCAGTTCGTCAGTCCTTTCGGGGTCCGGGCGGGGACACCAAGAGCCCACCGATGAGCCTAGCTTGGTGTCCTAGGCGAAACCCCACACAAGACACGGCACAAACCTAGAAGAATTGCTGAGTTTTAATTCACCGGCCGTGAAAGCCAATATACCATCTTTTTGGAAGCCTTCATGGGGAGGTCAAGGCTGCTTGAGCTTTTAGTTCTCGCAGTCAAGTGGTGCAGTTGCACCTAATATAAAGGGAGGTGGCGCGCAGTTCGTCACTCCTGTGGGGGTCCGGGCGGGGACACCAAGAGCCCGCCGATGAGCCTAGCTTGGTGTCCTAGGCGAAACCCCACACAAGACACGGCACAAACCTAGAAGAAATGCTGAGTTGTAATTCACCGGCCGTGAAAGCCAATATACCATCTTTTTGGAAGCCTTCATAGGGAGGTTAAGGCTGCTTGAGCTTTTAGTTCTCGCAGTCTAGTGGTACAGTTGCACCTAATATAAAGGGAGGTGGCGCGCAGTTCGTCACTCCTGTGGGGGTCCGGGCGGGGACACCAAGAGCCTGCCGATGAGCCTAGCTTGGTGTCCTAGGCGAAACCCCACACAAGACACGGCACAAACCTAGAAGAATTGCTGAGTTTTAATTCACCGGCCTGAAAGCCAATATACCATCTTTTTGGACGCCTTCATAGGGAGGTCAAACCTGCTTGAGCTTTTAGTTCTCGCAGTCAAGTGGTGCAGTTGCACCTAATATAAAGGGAGGTGGCGCGCAGTTCGTCACTCCTGTGGGGGTCCGGGCGGGGACACCAAGAGCCCGCCGATGAGCCTAGCTTGGTGTCCTAGGCGAAACCCCACACAAGACACGGCACAAACCTAGAAGAATTGCTGAGTTTTAATTCACCGGCCGTGAAAGCCAATATACCATCTTTTTGGAAGCCTTCATAGGGAGGTTAAGGCTGCTTGAGCTATTAGTTCTCGCAGTCAAGTGGTGCAGTTGCACCTAATATAAAGGGAGGTGGCGCGCAGTTCGTCACTCCTGTGGGGGTCCGGGCGGGGACACCAAGAGCCCGCCGATGAGCCTAGCTTGGTGTCCTAGGCGAAACCCCACACAAGACACGGCACAAACCTAGAAGAATTGCTGAGTTTTAATTCACCGGCCGTGAAAGCCAATATACCATCTTTTTGGAAGCCTTCATAGGGAGGTTAAGGCTGCTTGAGCTTTTAGTTCTCGCAGTCTAGTGGTGCAGTTGCACCTAATATAAAGGGAGGTGGCGCGCAGTTCGTCACTCCTGTGGGGGTCCGGGCGGGGACACCAAGAGCCCGCCGATGAGCCTAGCTTGGTGTCCTAGGCGAAACCCCACACAAGACACGGCACAAACCTAGAAGAATTGCTGAGTTTTAATTCACCGGCCGTGAAAGGCAATATACCATCTTTTTGGAAGCCTTCATAGCCTCTTCAGTCCTGAGCTCAGTTCAGAACTTTGAAATATACTTTTCTGTGTTTAACTTATTGCAATTAGGTAAAATAATACATATTTATCAAAAACAAAATTTTTTCGAAATCACTGGGCTATTATGACATGTAGCATATATGCTACATCAGGACTTAATGACGACTCTCCTCCCACTACTTTGCAATGCTAAATTCTTTTGTGATACACGATTACTAATGGTTTAATGCCTTGTAAAGTATTTACAATAGTAACATAATTTTTTGTATATTTTTCTATATTTATTTTGCATTATCTAAAGTCAAAATACAAATAATTAAGAAATGATAATTAAAAATTTTTGATTAAAAAGTCAAAGCACTAAAGAAGTTATATTAAAAAAACATAAAATTGAGAGTACAATCCACAATATCCAGTTATGACTCGTGAAATGATGAGAAACAGTTTCTTTTTTCCGTAAAGCACAGGTACATTTTGCATTTTTTGCACTGTACAAAAGTGAATCCCTTTCAGCCCGGTAGTCTACATCTTGATCTACTTTTTTGCGTTCTGCTCATCATTTCTGGTAGATGCAAAGCATGAAACTTCCTGGATTGAACAGACGGCATAGGCGCTGGTATTCTGCGGCGCCTCAAGTTTCGATTTCCATCGTCCTCATCACCACCACCATCATCATCATCAGGTACATCATTCGCTTCATCTTCATTGTTGGAGATGCCGTATTCAATCTCGGGTCATCTTCCCTCCCATCATCATCATCTCCAATCTCCAGCTCATTATCAGACACATCAGGATCGATAGAGTCAATCAGTTTCACAATGTCTGCATAATTCAAGGCTGAAGAAATAAATGGTGAAATTTAATGTTAGCGTTTTCATTACACGGTAAGAGAAAGTAGGCTATGTGGTAAGAGAAAGTAGGCTATATAATATTTAAAGACCGCATATTTGTCAAAATTTAAGCCACATGTGACTTAAGCCTTACCTACAGCACTGAAAGACATGCTAAAAATGAGGAAAATTCAGACATAAAATCAAGTAGCAAGTATAAAATGTCAAGGTCATTGCCTGATGTAGAGTATATGCTACGTAATGCAAATCGTGATCGTGTAAGTATTTTAGTATACTACCGAAACTTACATTCAATAGCACATTAAATGTTGATCTATTGTAAGCAATTTTTATAACATTTACATTACTTTAATATACAAATACATATTAATTACCTGCACGTCTTGTTTCCATGGTTACCAGTCCACCAACTTCAATATTCACAGAGGTGCTGCCACCTATTCGCTCGAGCGGGTAACAAAAAAAAAATAATGTGCGTGATGCGCGGCCAGTAGACTATATGCTACAGACGGCAACCCGCAGAGAAACCAGCGCTTAAGTCAGAAAAAACTAAAAACCGCATGTAGCATATATGCTACGTAAGGACAGAGGAGGATAGGGAGGTTAAGGCTCCTTGAGCTTTTAGTTCTCGCAGTCAAGTGGTGCAGTTGCACCTAATATAAAGGGAGGTGGCGCGCAGTTCGTCACTCCTGTGGGGGTCCGGGCGGGGACACCAAGAGCCCACCGATGAGCCTAGCTTGGTGTCCTAGGCGAAACCCCACACAAGACACGGCACAAACCTAGAAGAATTGCTGAGTTTTAATTCACCGGCCGTGAAAGCCAATATACCATCTTTTTGGAAGCCTTCATGGGGAGGTCAAGGCTGCTTGAGCTTTTAGTTCTCGCAGTCAAGTGGTGCAGTGGCACCTAATATAAAGGGAGGTGGCGCGCAGTTCGTCACTCCTGTGGGGGTCCGGGCGGGGACACCAAGAGCCCGCCGATGAGCCTAGCTTGGTGTCCTAGGCGAAACCCCACACAAGACACGGCACAAACCTAGAAGAATTGCTGAGTTTTAATTCACCGGCCGTGAAAGCCAATATACCATCTTTTTGGAAGCCTTCATAGGGAGGTTAAGGCTGCTTGAGCTTTTAGTTCTCGCAGTCAAGTGGTGCAGTTGCACCTAATATAAAGGGAGCTGGCGCGCAGTTCGTCACTCCTGTGGGGGTCCGGGCGGGGACACCAAGAGCCCGCCGATGAGCCTAGCTTGGTGTCCTAGGCGAAACCCCACACAAGACACAGCACAAACCAAGAAGAATTGCTGAGTTTTAATTCACCGGCCGTGAAATCCAATATACCATCTTTTTGGAAGCCTTCATAGGGAGGTTAAGGCTGCTTGAGTTTTAGTTCTCGCAGTCAAGTGGTGCAGTTGCACCTAATATAAAGGGAGGTGGCGCGCAGTTCGTCACTCCTGCGGGGGTCCGGGCGGGGACCCCAAGAGCCCGCCGATGAGCCTAGCTTGGTGTCCTAGGCGAAACCCCACACAAGACACGGCACAAACCTAGAAGAATTGCTGAGTTTTAATTCACCGGCCGTGAAAGCCAATATACCATCTTTTTGGAAGCCTTCATAGGGAGGTTAAGGCTTCTTGAGCTTTTAGTTCTCGCAGTCAAGTGGTGCAGTTGCACCTAATATAAAGGGAGGTGGCGCGCTGTTCGTCACTCCTGGTGGGGTCCGGGCGGGGACACCAAGAGCCCGCCGATGAGCCTAGCTTGGTGTCCTAGGCGAAACCCCACACAAGACACGGCACAAACCTAGAAGAATTGCTGAGTTTTAATTCACCGGCCGTGAAAGCCAATATACCATCTTTTTGGAAGCCTTCATAGGGAGGTCAAGGCTGCTTGAGCTTTTAGTTCTCGCAGTCAAGTGGTGCAGTTGCACCTAATATAAAGGGAGGTGGCGCGCAGTTCGTCACACCTGTGGGGGTCCGGGCGGGGACACCAAGAGCCCACCGATGAGCCTAGCTTGGTGTCCTAGGCGAAACCCCACACAAGACACGGCACAAACCTAGAAGAATTGCTGAGTTTTAATTCACCGGCCGTGAAAACCAATATACCATCTTTTTGGAAGTCTTCATAGGGAGGTTAAGGCTGCTTGAGCTTTTAGTTCTCGCAGTCTAGTGGTGCAGTTGCACCTAATATAAAGGGAGGTGGCGCGCAGTTCGTCACTCCTGTGGGGGTCCGGGCGGGGACACCAAGAGCCCGCCGATGAGCCTAGCTTGGTGTCCTAGGCGAAACCCCACACAAGACACGGCACAAACCTAGAAGAATTGCTGAGTTTTAATTCACCGGCCGTGAAAGCCAATATACCATCTTTTTGGAAGCCTTCATAGGGAGGTTAAGGCTGCTTGAGCTATTAGTTCTCGCAGTCAAGTGGTGCAGTTGCACCTAATATAAAGGGAGGTGGCGCGCAGTTCGTCACTCCTGTGGGGGTCCGGGCGGGGACACCAAGAGCCCGCCGATGAGCCTAGCTTGGTGACCTAGGCGAAACCCCACACAAGACACGGCACAAACCTAGAAGAATTGCTGAGTTTTAATTCACCGGCCGTGAAAGCCAATATACCATCTTTTTGGAAGCCTTCATAGGGAGGTTAAGGCTGCTTGAGCTTTTAGTTCTCGCAGTCTAGTGGTGCAGTTGCACCTAATATAAAGGGAGGTGGCGCGCAGTTCGTCACTCCTGTGGGGGTCCGGGCGGGGACACCAAGAGCCCGCCAATGAGCCTAGCTTGGTGTCCTAGGCGAAACCCCACACAAGACACGGCACAAACCTAGAAGAATTGCTGAGTTTTAAATCACCGGCCGTGAAAGCCAATATACCATATTTTTGGAAGCCTTCATAGGGAGGTTAAGGCTGCTTGAGCTTTTAGTTCTCGCAGTCAAGTGGTGCAGTAGCACCTAATATAAAGGGAGGTGGTGCGCAGTTCGTCACTCCTGTGGGGGTCCGGGCGGGGACACCAAGAGCCCGCCGATGAGCCTAGCTTGGTGTCCTAGGCGAAACCCCAAACAAGACACGGCACAAACCTAGAAGAATTGCTGAGTTTTAATTCACCGGCCGTGAAAGTCAATATACCATCTTTTTGGAAGACTTCATAGGGAGGTCAAGGCTGCTTGAGCTTTTAGTTCTCGCAGTCAAGAGGTGCAGTTGCACCTAATATAAAGGGAGGTGGCGCGCAGTTCGTCACTCCTGTGGGGGTCCGGGCGGGGACACCAAGAGCCCGCCGATGAGCCTAGCTTGGTGTCCTAGGCGAAACCCCACACAAGACACGGCACAAACCTAGAAGAATTGCTGAGTTTTAATTCACCGGCCGTGAAAGCCAATATACCATCTCTTTGGAAGCCTTCATAGGGAGGTTAAGGCTGCTTGAGCTTTTAGTTCTCGCAGTCAAGTGGTGCAGTTGCACCTAATATAAAGGGAGGTGGCGCGCAGTTCGTCACTCCTGTGGGGGTCCGGGCGGGGACACCAATAGCCCGCCGATGAGCCTAGCTTGGTGTCCTAGGCGAAACCCCACACAAGACACGGCACAAACCTAGAAGAATTGCTGAGTTTTAATTCACCGGCCGTGAAAGCCAATATACCATCTTTTTGGAAGCTTTCATAGGGAGGTTAAGGCTGCTTGAGCTTTTAGTTCTCGCAGTCTAGTGGTGCAGTTGCACCTAATATAAAGGGAGGTGACGCGCAGTTCGTCACTCCTGTGGGAGTCCGGGCGGGGACACCAAGAGCCCGCCGATGAGCTTAGCTTGGTGTCCTAGGAGAAACCCCACACAAGACAAGGCACAAACCTAGAAGAATTGCTGAGTTTCAATTCACCGGCCGAGAAAGCCAATATACCATCTTTTTGGAAGCCTTCATAGGGAGGTTAAGGCTTCTTGAACTTTTAGTTCTCGCAGTCTAGTGGTGCAGTTGCACCTAATATAAAGGGAGGTGGCGCGCAGTTCGTCACTCCTGTGGGGGTCCGGGCGGGGACACCAAGTGCCCGCCGATGAGCCTAGCTTGGTGTCCTAGGCGAAACCCCACACAAGACACGGCACAAACCTAGAAGAATTGCTGAGTTTTAATTCAGCGGCCGTGAAAGCCAATATACCATCTTTTTGGAAGCCTTCATAGGGAGGTTAAGGCTGCTTGAGCTTTTAGTTCTCGCAGTCTAGTGGTGCAGTTGCACCTAATATAAAGGGAGGTGGCGCGCAGTTCGTCACTCCTGTGGGGGTCCGGGCGGGGACACCAAGAGCCCGCCGATGAGCCTAGCTTGGTGTCCTAGGCGAAACCCCACACAAGACACGGCACAAACCTAGAAGAATTGCTGAGTTTTAATTCACCGGCCTGAAAGCCAATATACCATCTTTTTGGAAGCCTTCATAGGGAGGTCAAGCCTGCTTGAGCTTTTAGTTCTCGCAGTCAAGTGGTGCAGTTGCACCTAATATAAAGGGAGGTGGCGCGCAGTTCGTCACTCCTGTGGGGGTCCGGACGGGGACACCAAGAGGCCGCCGATGAGCCTAGCTTGGTGTCCTAGGCGAAACCCCACACAAGACACGGCACAAACCTAGAAGAATTGCTGAGTTTTAATTCACCGGCCGTGAAAGCCAATATACCATCCTTTTGGAAGCCTTCATAGGGAGGTCAAGCCTGCTTGAGCTTTTAGTTCTCGCAGTCAAGTGGTGCAGTTGCACCTAATATAAAGGGAGGTGGCGCGCAGTTCGTCACTCCTGTGGGGGTCCGGGCGGGGACACCAAGAGGCCGCCGATGAGCCTAGCTTGGTGTCCTAGGCGAAACCCCACACAAGACACGGCACAAACCTAGAAGAATTGCTGAGTTTTAATTCACCGGCCGTGAAAGCCAATATACCATCTTTTTGGAAGCCTTCATAGGGAGGTTAAGGCTGCTTGAGCTTTTAGTTCTCGCAGTCTAGTGGTGCAGTTGCACCTAATATAAAGGGAGGTGGCGCGCAGTTCGTCACTCCTGTGGGGGTCCGGGCGGGGACACCAAGAGCCTGCCGATGAGCCTAGCTTGGTGTCCTAGGCGAAACCCCACACAAGACACGGCACAAACCTAGAAGAATTGCTGAGTTTTAATTCACCGGCCTGAAAGCCAATATACCACCTTTTTGGACGCCTTCATAGGGAGGTCAAGCCTGCTTGAGCTTTTAGTTCTCGCAGTCAAGCGGTGCAGTTGCACCTAATATAAAGGGAGGTGGCGCGCAGTTCGTCACTACTGTGGGGGTCCGGGCGGGGACACCAAGAGCCCGCCGATGAGCCTAGCTTGGTGTCCTAGGCGAAACCCCACACAAGACACGGCACAAACCTAGAAGAATTGCTGAGTTTTAATTCACCGGCCGTGAAAGCCAATATACCATCTTTTTGGAAGCCTTCATAGGGAGGTTAAGGCTGCTTGAGCTATTAGTTCTCGCAGTCAAGTGGTGCAGTTGCACCTAATATAAAGGGAGGTGGCGCGCAGTTCGTCACTCCTGTGGGGGTCCGGGCGGGGACACCAATAGCCCGCCGATGAGCCTAGCTTGGTGTCCTAGGCGAAACCCCACACAAGACACGGCACAAACCTAGAAGAATTGCTGAGTTTTAATTCACCGGCCGTGAAAGCCAATATACCATCTTTTTGGAAGCCTTCATAGGGAGGTTAAGGCTGCTTGAGCTTTTAGTTCTCGCAGTCTAGTGGTGCAGTTGCTCCTAATATAAAGGGAGGTGGCGCGCAGTTCGTCACTCCTGTGGGGGTCCGGGCGGGAACACCAAGAGCCCGCCGATGAGCCTAGCTTGGTGTCCTAGGCGAAACCCCACACAAGACACGGCACATACCTAGAAGAATTGCTGAGTTTTAATTCACCGGCCGTGAAAGCCAATATACCATCTTTTTGGAAGCCTTCATAGGGAGGTTAAGGCTCCTTGAGCTTTTAGTTCTCGCAGTCAAGTGGTGCAGTTGCACCTAATATAAAGGGAGGTGGCGCGCAGTTCGTCACTCCTGTGGGGGTCCGGGCGGGGACACCAAGAGCCCACCGATGAGCCTAGCTTGGTGTCCTAGGCGAAACCCCACACAAGACACGGCACAAACCTAGAAGAATTGCTGAGTTTTAATTCACCGGCCGTGAAAGCCAATATACCATCTTTTTGGAAGCCTTCATAGGGAGGTTAAGGCTGCTTGAGTTTTAGTTCTCGCAGTCAAGTGGTGCAGTTGCACCTAATATAAAGGGAGGTGGCGCGCAGTTCGTCACTCCTGTGGGGGTCCGGGCGGGGACACCAAGAGCCCGCCGATGAGCCTAGCTTGGTGTCCTAGGCGAAACCCCACACAAGACACGGCACAAACCTAGAAGAATTGCTGAGTTTTAATTCACCGGCCTGAAAGCCAATATACCATCTTTTTGGACGCCTTCATAGGGAGGTCAAGCCTGCTTGAGCTTTTAGTTCTCGCAGTCAAGTGGTGCAGTTGCACCTAATATAAAGGGAGGTGGCGCGCAGTTCGTCACTCCTGTGGGGGTCCGGGCGGGGACACCAATAGCCCGCCGATGAGCCTAGCTTGGTGTCCTAGGTGAAACCCCACACAAGACACGGCACAAACCTAGATGAATTGCTGAGTTTTAATTCACCGGCCGTGAAAGCCAATATACCATCTTTTTGGAAGCCTTCATAGGGAGGTTAAGGCTGCTTGAGCATTTAGTTCTCGCAGTCAAGTGGTGCAGTAGCACCTAATATAAAGGGAGGTGGCACGCAGTTCGTCACTCCTGTGGGGGTCCGGGCGGGGACACCAAGAGCCCGCCGATGAGCCTAGCTTGGTGTCCTAGGCGAAACCCCACACAAGACACGGCACAAACCTAGAAGAATTGCTGAGTTTTAATTCACCGCCCTGAAAGCCAATATACCATCTTTTTGGACGCCTTCATAGGGAGGTCAAGCCTGCTTGAGCTTTTAGTTCTCGCAGTCAAGTGGTGCAGTTGCACCTAATATAAAGGGAGGTGGCGCGCAGTTCGTCACTCCTGTGGGGGTCCGGGCGGGGACACCAAGAGCCCGCCGATGAGCCTAGCTTGGTGTCCTAGGCGAAACCCCACACAAGACACGGCACAAACCTAGAAGAATTGCTGAGTTTTAATTCACCGGCCGTGAAAGCCAATATACCATCTTTTTGGAAGCCTTCATAGGGAGGTTAAGGCTGCTTGAGCATTTAGTTCTCGCAGTCAAGTGGTGCAGTAGCACCTAATATAAAGGGAGGTGGCACGCAGTTCGTCACTCCTGTGGGGGTCCGGGCGGGGACACCAAGAGCCCGCCGATGAGCCTAGCTTGGTGTCCTAGGCGAAACCCCACACAAGACACGGCACAAACCTAGAAGAATTGCTGAGTTTTAATTCACCGCCCTGAAAGCCAATATACCATCTTTTTGGACGCCTTCATAGGGAGGTCAAGCCTGCTTGAGCTTTTAGTTCTCGCAGTCAAGTGGTGCAGTTGCACCTAATATAAAGGGAGGTGGCGCGCAGTTCGTCACTCCTGTGGGGGTCCGGGCGGGGACACCAAGAGCCCGCCGATGAGCCTAGCTTGGTGTCCTAGGTGAAACCCCACACAAGACACGGCACAAACCTAGAAGAATTGCTGAGTTTTAATTCACCGGCCGTGAAAGCCAATATACCATCTTTTTGGAAGCCTTCATAGGGAGGTTAAGGCTGCTTGAGCTTTTAGTTCTCGCAGTCTAGTGGTGCAGTTGCACCTAATATGAAGGGAGGTGGCGCGCATTTCGTCACTCCTGTGGGGGTCCGGGCGGGGACACCAAGAGCCTGCCGATGAGCCTAGCTTGGTGTCGTAGGCGAAACCCCACACAAGACACGGCACAAACCTAGAAGAATTGCTGAGTTTTAATTCACCGGCCTGAAAGCCAATATACCATCTTTTTGGACGCCTTCATAGGGAGGTCAAGCCTGCTTGAGCTTTTAGTTCTCGCAGTCAAGTGGTGCAGTTGCACCTAATATAAAGGGAGGTGGCGCGCAGTTCGTCACTCCTGTGGGGGTCCGGGCGGGGACACCAAGAGCCCGCCGATGAGCCTAGCTTGGTGTCCTAGGCGAAACCCCACACAAGACACGGCACAAACCTAGAAGAATTGCTGAGTTTTAATTCACCGGCCGTGAAAGCCTATATACCATCTTTTTGGAAGCCTTCATAGGGAGGTTAAGGCTGCTTGAGCATTTAGTTCTCGCAGTCAAGTGGTGCAGTAGCACCTAATATAAAGGGAGGTGGCACGCAGTTCGTCACTCCTGTGGGGGTCCGGGCGGGGACACCAAGAGCCCGCCGATGAGCCTAGCTTGGTGTCCTAGGCGAAACCCCACACAAGACACGGCACAAACCTAGAAGAATTGCTGAGTTTTAATTCACCGGCCTGAAAGCCAATATACCATCTTTTTGGACGCCTTCATAGGGAGGTCAAGCCTGCTTGAGCTTTTAGTTCTCGCAGTCAAGTGGTGCAGTTGCACCTAATATAAAGGGAGGTGGCGCGCAGTTCGTCACTCCTGTGGGGGTCCGGGCGGGGACACCAAGAGCCCGCCGATGAGCCTAGCTTGGTGTCCTAGGCGAAACCCCACACAAGACACGCCACAAACCTAGAAGAATTGCTGAGTTTTAATTCACCGGCCGTGAAAGACAATATACCATCTTTTTGGAAGCCTTCATAGGGAGGTTAAGGCTCCTTGAGCTTTTAGTTCTCGCAGTCAAGTGGTGCAGTTGCACCTAATATAAAGGGAGGTGGCGCGCAGTTCGTCAGTCCTTTCGGGGTCCGGGCGGGGACACCAAGAGCCCACCGATGAGCCTAGCTTGGTGTCCTAGGCGAAACCCCACACAAGACACGGCACAAACCTAGAAGAATTGCTGAGTTTTAATTCACCGGCTGTGAAAGCCAATATACCATCTTTTTGGAAGCCTTCATGGGGAGGTCAAGGCTGCTTGAGCTTTTAGTTCTCGCAGTCAAGTGGTGCAGTTGCACCTAATATAAAGGGAGGTGGCGCGCAGTTCGTCACTACTGTGGGGGTCCGGGCGGGGACACCAAGAGCCCGCCGATGAGCCTAGCTTGGTGTCCTAGGCGAAACCCCACACAAGACACGGCACAAACCTAGAAGAATTGCTGAGTTTTAATTCACCGGCCGTGAAAGCCAATATACCATCTTTTTGGAAGCCTTCATAGGGAGGTTAAGGCTGCTTGAGCTATTAGTTCTCGCAGTCAAGTGGTGCAGTTGCACCTAATATAAAGGGAGGTGGCGCGCAGTTCGTCACTCCTGTGGGGGTCCGGGCGGGGACACCAATAGCCCGCCGATGAGCCTAGCTTGGTGTCCTAGGCGAAACCCCACACAAGACACGGCACAAACCTAGAAGAATTGCTGAGTTTTAATTCACCGGCCGTGAAAGCCAATATACCATCTTTTTGGAAGCCTTCATAGGGAGGTTAAGGCTGCTTGAGCTTTTAGTTCTCGCAGTCTAGTGGTGCAGTTGCTCCTAATATAAAGGGAGGTGGCGCGCAGTTCGTCACTCCTGTGGGGGTCCGGGCGGGAACACCAAGAGCCCGCCGATGAGCCTAGCTTGGTGTCCTAGGCGAAACCCCACACAAGACACGGCACATACCTAGAAGAATTGCTGAGTTTTAATTCACCGGCCGTGAAAGCCAATATACCATCTTTTTGGAAGCCTTCATAGGGAGGTTAAGGCTCCTTGAGCTTTTAGTTCTCGCAGTCAAGTGGTGCAGTTGCACCTAATATAAAGGGAGGTGGCGCGCAGTTCGTCACTCCTGTGGGGGTCCGGGCGGGGACACCAAGAGCCCACCGATGAGCCTAGCTTGGTGTCCTAGGCGAAACCCCACACAAGACACGGCACAAACCTAGAAGAATTGCTGAGTTTTAATTCACCGGCCGTGAAAGCCAATATACCATCTTTTTGGAAGCCTTCATAGGGAGGTTAAGGCTGCTTGAGTTTTAGTTCTCGCAGTCAAGTGGTGCAGTTGCACCTAATATAAAGGGAGGTGGCGCGCAGTTCGTCACTCCTGTGGGGGTCCGGGCGGGGACACCAAGAGCCCGCCGATGAGCCTAGCTTGGTGTCCTAGGCTAAACCCCACACAAGACACGGCACAAACCTAGAAGAATTGCTGAGTTTTAATTCACCGGCCTGAAAGCCAATATACCATCTTTTTGGACGCCTTCATAGGGATGTCAAGCCTGCTTGAGCTTTTAGTTCTCGCAGTCAAGTGGTGCAGTTGCACCTAATATAAAGGGAGGTGGCGCGCAGTTCGTCACTCCTGTGGGGGTCCGGGCGGGGACACCAAGAGCCCGCCGATGAGCCTAGCTTTGTGTCCTAGGCGAAACCCCACACAAGACACGGCACAAACCTAGATGAATTGCTGAGTTTTAATTCACCGGCCGTGAAAGCCAATATACCATCTTTTTGGAAGCCTTCATAGGGAGGTTAAGGCTGCTTGAGCATTTAGTTCTCGCAGTCAAGTGGTGCAGTAGCACCTAATATAAAGGGAGGTGGCACGCAGTTCGTCACTCCTGTGGGGGTCCGGGCGGGGACACCAAGAGGCCGCCGATGAGCCTAGCTTGGTGTCCTAGGCGAAACCCCACACAAGACACGGCACAAACCTAGAAGAATTGCTGAGTTTTAATTCACCGCCCTGAAAGCCAATATACCATCTTTTTGGACGCCTTCATAGGGAGGTCAAGCCTGCTTGAGCTTTTAGTTCTCGCAGTCAAGTGGTGCAGTTGCACCTAATATAAAGGGAGGTGGCGCGCAGTTCGTCACTCCTGTGGGGGTCCGGGCGGGGACACCAAGAGCCCGCCGATGAGCCTAGCTTGGTGTCCTAGGCGAAACCCCACACAAGACACGGCACAAACCTAGAAGAATTGCTGAGTTTTAATTCACCGGCCGTGAAAGCCAATATACCATCTTTTTGGAAGCCTTCATAGGGAGGTTAAGGCTGCTTGAGCATTTAGTTCTCGCAGTCAAGTGGTGCAGTAGCACCTAATATAAAGGGAGGTGGCACGCAGTTCGTCACTCCTGTGGGGGTCCGGGCGGGGACACCAAGAGCCCGCCGATGAGCCTAGCTTGGTGTCCTAGGCGAAACCCCACACAAGACACGGCACAAACCTAGAAGAATTGCTGAGTTTTAATTCACCGCCCTGAAAGCCAATATACCATCTTTTTGGACGCCTTCATAGGGAGGTCAAGCCTGCTTGAGCTTTTAGTTCTCGCAGTCAAGTGGTGCAGTTGCACCTAATATAAAGGGAGGTGGCGCGCAGTTCGTCACTCCTGTGGGGGTCCGGGCGGGGACACCAAGAGCCCGCCGATGAGCCTAGCTTGGTGTCCTAGGTGAAACCCCACACAAGACACGGCACAAACCTAGAAGAATTGCTGAGTTTTAATTCACCGGCCGTGAAAGCCAATATACCATCTTTTTGGAAGCCTTCATAGGGAGGTTAAGGCTGCTTGAGCTTTTAGTTCTCGCAGTCTAGTGGTGCAGTTGCACCTAATATGAAGGGAGGTGGCGCGCATTTCGTCACTCCTGTGGGGGTCCGGGCGGGGACACCAAGAGCCTGCCGATGAGCCTAGCTTGGTGTCGTAGGCGAAACCCCACACAAGACACGGCACAAACCTAGAAGAATTGCTGAGTTTTAATTCACCGGCCTGAAAGCCAATATACCATCTTTTTGGACGCCTTCATAGGGAGGTCAAGCCTGCTTGAGCTTTTAGTTCTCGCAGTCAAGTGGTGCAGTTGCACCTAATATAAAGGGAGGTGGCGCGCAGTTCGTCACTCCTGTGGGGGTCCGGGCGGGGACACCAAGAGCCCGCCGATGAGCCTAGCTTGGTGTCCTAGGCGAAACCCCACACAAGACACGGCACAAACCTAGAAGAATTGCTGAGTTTTAATTCACCGGCCGTGAAAGCCTATATACCATCTTTTTGGAAGCCTTCATAGGGAGGTTAAGGCTGCTTGAGCATTTAGTTCTCGCAGTCAAGTGGTGCAGTAGCACCTAATATAAAGGGAGGTGGCACGCAGTTCGTCACTCCTGTGGGGGTCCGGGCGGGGACACCAAGAGCCCGCCGATGAGCCTAGCTTGGTGTCCTAGGCGAAACCCCACACAAGACACGGCACAAACCTAGAAGAATTGCTGAGTTTTAATTCACCGGCCTGAAAGCCAATATACCATCTTTTTGGACGCCTTCATAGGGAGGTCAAGCCTGCTTGAGCTTTTAGTTCTCGCAGTCAAGTGGTGCAGTTGCACCTAATATAAAGGGAGGTGGCGCGCAGTTCGTCACTCCTGTGGGGGTCCGGGCGGGGACACCAAGAGCCCGCCGATGAGCCTAGCTTGGTGTCCTAGGCGAAACCCCACACAAGACACGGCACAAACCTAGAAGAATTGCTGAGTTTTAATTCACCGGCCGTGAAAGACAATATACCATCTTTTTGGAAGCCTTCATAGGGAGGTTAAGGCTCCTTGAGCTTTTAGTTCTCGCAGTCAAGTGGTGCAGTTGCACCTAATATAAAGGGAGGTGGCGCGCAGTTCGTCAGTCCTTTCGGGGTCCGGGCGGGGACACCAAGAGCCCACCGATGAGCCTAGCTTGGTGTCCTAGGCGAAACCCCACACAAGACACGGCACAAACCTAGAAGAATTGCTGAGTTTTAATTCACCGGCTGTGAAAGCCAATATACCATCTTTTTGGAAGCCTTCATGGGGAGGTCAAGGCTGCTTGAGCTTTTAGTTCTCGCAGTCAAGTGGTGCAGTTGCACCTAATATAAAGGGAGGTGGCGCGCAGTTCGTCACTCCTGTGGGGGTCCGGGCGGGGACACCAAGAGCCCGCCGATGAGCCTAGCTTGGTGTCCTAGGCGAAACCCCACACAAGACACGGCACAAACCTAGAAGAATTGCTGAGTTTTAATTCACCGGCCGTGAAAGCCAATATACCATCTTTTTGGAAGCCTTCATAGGGAGGTTAAGGCTGCTTGAGCTTTTAGTTCTCGCAGTCTAGTGGTGCAGTTGCACCTAATATAAAGGGAGGTGGCGCGCAGTTCGTCACTCCTGTGGGGGTCCGGGCGGGGACACCAAGAGCCTGCCGATGAGCGTAGCTTGGTGTCCTAGGCGAAACCCCACACAAGACACGGCACAAACCTAGAAGAATTGCTGAGTTTTAATTCACCGGCCTGAAAGCCAATATACCATCTTTTTGGACGCCTTCATAGGGAGGTCAAGGCTGCTTGAGCTTTTAGTTCTCGCAGTCAAGTGGTGCAGTTGCACCTAATATAAAGGGAGGTGGCGCGCAGTTCGTCACTCCTGTGGGGGTCCGGGCGGGGACGCCAAGAGCCCGCCGATGAGCCTAGCTTGGTGTCCTAGGCGAAACCCCACACAAGACACGGCACAAACCTAGAAGAATTGCTGAGTTTTAATTCACCGGCCGTGAAAGCCAATATACCATCTTTTTGGAAGCCTTCATAGGGAGGTTAAGGCTGCTTGAGCTATTAGTTCTCGCAGTCAAGTGGTGCAGTTGCACCTAATATAAAGGGAGGTGGCGCGCAGTTCGTCACTCCTGTGGGGGTCCGGGCGGGGACACCAAGAGCCCGCCGATGAGCCTAGCTTGGTGTCCTAGGCGAAACCCCACACAAGACACGGCACAAACCTAGAAGAATTGCTGAGTTTTAATTCACCGGCCGTGAAAGCCAATATACCATCTTTTTGGAAGCCTTCATAGGGAGGTTAAGGCTGCTTGAGCTTTTTGTTCTCGCAGTCTAGTGGTGCAGTTGCACCTAATATAAAGGGAGGTGGCGCGCAGTTCGTCACTCCTGTGGGGGTCCGGGCGGGGACACCAAGAGCCCGCCGATGAGCCTAGCTTGGTGTCCTAGGCGAAACCCCACACAAGACACGGCACAAACCTAGAAGAAATGCTGAGTTTTAATTCACCGGCCGTGAAAGGCAATATACCATCTTTTTGGAAGCCTTCATAGGGAGGTTAAGGCTCCTTGAGCTTTTAGTTCTCGCAGTCAAGTTGTGCAGTTGCACCTAATATAAAGGGAGGTGGCGCGCAGTTCGTCACTCCTGTGGGGGTCCGGGCGGGGACACCAAGAGCCCACCGATGAGCCTAGCTTGGTGTCCTAGGCGAAACCCCACACAAGACACGGCACAAACCTAGAAGAATTGCTGAGTTTTAATTCACCGGCCGTGAAAGCCAATATACCATCTTTTTGGAAGCCTTCATGGGGAGGTCAAGGCTGCTTGAGCTTTTAGTTCTCGCAGTCAAGTGGTGCAGTGGCACCTAATATAAAGGGAGGTGGCGCGCAGTTCGTCACTCCTGTGGGGGTCCGGGCGGGGACACCAAGAGCCCGCCGATGAGCCTAGCTTGGTGTCCTAGGCGAAACCCCACACAAGACACGGCACAAACCTAGAAGAATTGCTGAGTTTTAATTCACCGGCCGTGAAAGCCAATATACCATCTTTTTGGAAGCCTTCATAGGGAGGTTAAGGCTGCTTGAGCTTTTAGTTCTCGCAGTCAAGTGGTGCAGTTGCACCTAATATAAAGGGAGGTGGCGCGCAGTTCGTCACTCCTGTGGGGGTCCGGGCGGGGACACCAAGAGCCCGCCGATGAGCCTAGCTTGGTGTCCTAGGCGAAACCCCACACAAGACACAGCACAAACCAAGAAGAATTGCTGAGTTTTAATTCACCGGCCGTGAAATCCAATATACCAACTTTTTGGAAGCCTTCATAGGGAGGTTAAGGCTGCTTGAGTTTTAGTTCTCGCAGTCAAGTGGTGCAGTTGCACCTAATATAAAGGGAGGTGGCGCGCAGTTCGTCACTCCTGTGGGGGTCCGGGCGGGGACACCAAGAGCCCGCCGATGAGCCTAGCTTGGTGTCCTAGGCGAAACCCCACACAAGACACGGCACAAACCTAGAAGAATTGCTGAGTTTTAATTCACCGGCCGTGAAAGCCAATATACCATCTTTTTGGAAGCTTTCATAGGGAGGTTAAGGCTGCTTGAGCTTTTAGTTCTCGCAGTCAAGTGGTGCAGTTGCACCTAATATAAAGGGAGGTGGCGCGCTGTTCGTCACTCCTGGTGGGGTCCGGGCGGGGACGCCAAGAGCCCGCCGATGAGCCTAGCTTGGTGTCCTAGGCGAAAACCCACACAAGACACGGCACAAACCTAGAAGAATTGCTGAGTTTTAATTCACCGGCCGTGAAAGCCAATATACCATCTTTTTGGAAGCCTTCATAGGGAGGTCAAGGCTGCTTGAGCTTTTAGTTCTCGCAGTCAAGTGGTGCAGTTGCACCTAATATAAAGGGAGGTGGCGCGCAGTTCGTCACTCCTGTGGGGGTCCGGGCGGGGACACCAAGAGCCCACCGATGAGCCTAGCTTGGTGTCCTAGGCGAAACCCCACACAAGACACGGCACAAACCTAGAAGAATTGCTGAGTTTTAATTCACCGGCCGTGAAAACCATTATACCATCTTTTTGGAAGTCTTCATAGGGAGGTTAAGGCTGCTTGAGCTTTTAGTTCTCGCAGTCTAGTGGTGCAGTTGCACCTAATATAAAGGGAGGTGGCGCGCTGTTCGTCACTCCTGTGGGGGTCCGGGCGGGGACACCAAGAGCCCGCCGATGAGCCTAGCTTGGTGTCCTAGGTGAAACCCCACACAAGACACGGCACAAACCTAGAAGAATTGCTGAGTTTTAATTCACCGGCCGTGAAAGACAATATACCATCTTTTTGGAAGCCTTCATAGGGAGGTTAAGGCTGCTTGAGCTATTAGTTCTCGCAGTCAAGTGGTGCAGTTGCACCTAATATAAAGGGAGGTGGCGCGCAGTTCGTCACTCCTGTGGGGGTCCGGGCGGGGACACCAAGAGCCCGCCGATGAGCCTAGCTTGGTGTCCTAGGCGAAACCCCACACAAGACACGGCACAAACCTAGAAGAATTGCTGAGTTTTAATTCACCGGCCGTGAAAGCCAATATACCATATTTTTGGAAGCCTTCATAGGGAGGTTAAGGCTGCTTGAGCTTTTAGTTCTCGCAGTCTAGTGGTGCAGTTGCACCTAATATAAAGGGAGGTGGCGCGCAGTTCGTCACTCCTGTGGGGGTCCGGGCGGGGACACCAAGAGCCCGCCGATGAGCCTAGCTTGGTGTCCTAGGCGAAACCCCACACAAGACACGGCACAAACCTAGAAGAATTGCTGAGTTTTAATTCACCGGCCGTGAAAGTCAATATACCATCTTTTTGGAAGACTTCATAGGGAGGTCAAGGCTGCTTGAGCTTTTCGTTCTCGCAGTCAAGTGGTGCAGTTGCACCTAATATAAAGGGAGGTGGCGCGCAGTTCGTCACTCCTGTGGGGGTCCGGGCGGGGACACCAAGAGCCCGCCGATGAGCCTAGCTTGGTGTCCTAGGCGAAACCCCACACAAGACACGGCACAAACCTAGAAGAATTGCTGAGTTTTAATTCACCGGCCGTGAAAGCCAATATACCATCTCTTTGGAAGCTTTCATAGGGAGGTTAAGGCTGCTTGAGCTTTTAGTTCTCGCAGTCAAGTGGTGCAGTTGCACCTAATATAAAGGGAGGTGGCGCGCAGTTCGTCACTCCTGTGGGGGTCCGGGCGGGGACACCAATAGCCCGCCGATGAGCCTAGCTTGGTGTCCTAGGCGAAACCCCACACAAGACACGGCACAAACCTAGAAGAATTGCTGAGTTTTAATTCACCGGCCGTGAAAGCCAATATACCATCTTTTTGGAAGCCTTCATAGGGAGGTTAAGGCTGCTTGAGCTTTTAGTTCTCGCAGTCTAGTGGTGCAGTTGCACCTAATATAAAGGGAGGTGGCGCGCAGTTCGTCACTCCTGTGGGAGTCCGGGCGGGGACACCAAGAGCCCGCCGATGAGCCTAGCTTGGTGTCCTAGGAGAAACCCCACACAAGACAAGGCACAAACCTAGAAGAATTGCTGAGTTTTAATTCACCGGCCGTGATAGCCAATATACCATCTATTTGGAAGCCTTCATAGGGAGGTTAAGGCTGCTTGAGCTTTTAGTTCTCGCAGTCCAGTGGTGCAGTTGCACCTAATATAAAGGGAGGTGGCGCGCAGTTCGTCACTCTTGTGGGGGTCCGGGCGGGGACACCAAGGGCCCGCCGATGAGCCTAGCTTGGTGTCCTAGGCGAAACCCCACACAAGACACGGCACAAACCTAGAAGAATTGCTGAGTTTTAATTCACCGGCCGTGAAAGCCAATATACCATCTTTTTGGAAGCCTTCATAGGGAGGTTAAGGCTGCTTGAGCTTTTAGTTCTCGCAGTCAAGTGGTGCAGTTGCACCTAATATAAAGGGAGGTGGCGCGCTGTTCGTCACTCCTGTGGGGGTCCGGGCGGGGACACCAAGAGCCCGCCGATGAGCCTAGCTTGGTGTCCTAGGAGAAACCCCACCCAAGACACGGCACAAACCTAGATGAATTGCTGAGTTTTAATTCACCGGCCGTGAAAGCCAATATGCCATCTTTTTGGAAGGCTTCATAGGAGGGTCAAGGCTGCTTGAGCTTTTAGTTCTCGCAGTCAAGTGGTGCAGTTGCACCTAATATAAAGGGTGGTGGCGCGCAGTTCGTCACTCCTGTGGGGTCCGGGCGGGGACGCCAAGAGCCCGCCGATGAGCCTAGCTTGGTGTCCTAGGCGAAACCCCACAAAAGACACGGCACAAACCTAGAAGAATTGCTGAGTTTTAATTCACCGGCCGTAAAAGCCAATATACCATCTTTTTGGAAGCCTTCATAGGGAGGTTAAGGCTGCTTGAGCTTTTAGATCTCGCAGTCTAGTGGTGCAGTTGCACCTAATATAAAGGGAGGTGGCGCGCAGTTCGTCACTCCTGTGGGGGTCCGGGCGGGGACACCAAGAGCCCGCCGATGAGCCTAGCTTGGTGTCCTAGGCGAAACCCCACACAAGACACGGCACAAACCTAGAAGAATTGCTGAGTTTTAATTCACCGGCCGTGAAAGCCAATATACCATCTTTTTGGAAGCCTTCATAGGGAGGTTAAGGCTGCTTGAGCTTTTAGTTCTCGCAGTCAAGTGGTGCAGTTGCACCTAATATAAAGGGAGGTGGCGCGCTGTTCGTCACTCCTAGTGGGGTCCGGGCGAGGACACCAAGAGCCCGCCGATGAGCCTAGCTTGGTGTCCTAGGCGAAACCCCACACAAGACACGGCACAAACCTAGAAGAATTGCTGAGTTTTAATTCACCAGCCGTGAAAGCCAATATACCATCTTTTTGGAAGCCTTCATAGGGAGGTCAAGGCTGCTTGAGCTTTTAGTTCTCGCAGTCAAGTGGTGCAGTTGCACCTAATATAAAGGGAGGTGGCGCGCAGTTCGTCACTCCTGAGGGGGTCCGGGCGGGGACACCAAGCGCCCACCGATGAGCCTAGCTTGGTGTCCTAGGCGAAACCCCACACAAGACACGGCACAAACCTAGAAGAATTGCTGAGTTTTAATTCACCGGCCGTGAAAGCCAATATACCATCTTTTTGGAAGCCTTCATTGGGAGGTTAAGGCTGCTTGAGCTTTTAGTTCTCGCAGTCAAGTGGTGCAGTTGCACCTAATATAAAGGGAGGTGGCGCGCAGTTCGTCACTCCTGTGGGGGTCCGGGCGGAGACACCAAGAGCCCGCTGATGAGCCTAGCTTGGTGTCCTAGGCGAAACCCCACACAAGACACGGCACAAACCTAGAAGAATTGCTGAGTTTTAATTCACCGGCCGTGAAAGCCAATATACCATCTTTTTGGAAGCCTTCATAGGGAGGTTAAGGCTTCTTGAACTTTTAGTTCTCGCAGTCTAGTGGTGCAGTTGCACCTAATATAAAGGGAGGTGGCGCGCAGTTCGTCACTCCTGTGGGGGTCCGGGCGGGGACACCAAGTGCCCGCCGATGAGCCTAGCTTGGTGTCCTAGGCGAAACCCCACACAAGACACGGCACAAACCTAGAAGAATTGCTGAGTTTTAATTCACCGGCCGTGAAAGCCAATATACCATCTTTTTGGAAGCCTTCATAGGGAGGTTAAGGCTGCTTGAGCTTTTAGTTCTCGCAGTCTAGTAGTTCAGTTGCACCTAATATAAAGGAAGGTGGCGCGCAGTTCGTCACTCCTGTGGGGGTCCGGGTGGGGACACCAAGAGCCCACCGATGAGCCTAGCTTGGTGTCCTAGGCGAAACCCCACACAAGACACGGCACAAACCTAGAAGAATTGCTGAGTTTTAATTCACCGGCCTGAAAGCCAATATACCATCTTTTTGGAAGCCTTCATAGGGAGGTCAAGCCTGCTTGAGCTTTTAGTTCTCGCAGTCAAGTGGTGCAGTTGCACCTAATATAAAGGGAGGTGGCGCGCAGTTCGTCACTCCTGTGGGGGTCCGGGCGGGGACACCAAGAGGCCGCCGATGAGCCTAGCTTGGTGTCCTAGGCGAAACCCCACACAAGACACGGCACAAACCTAGAAGAATTGCTGAGTTTTAATTCACCGGCCGTGAAAGCCAATATACCATCTTTTTGGAAGCCTTCATAGGGAGGTCAAGCCTGCTTGAGCTTTTAGTTCTCGCAGTCAAGTGGTGCAGTTGCACCTAATATAAAGGGAGGTGGCGCGCAGTTCGTCACTCCTGTGGGGGTCCGGGCGGGGACACCAAGAGGCCGCCCATGAGCCTAGCTTGGTGTCCTAGGCGAAACCCCACACAAGACACAGCACAAACCAAGAAGAATTGCTGAGTTTTAATTCACCGGCCGTGAAATCCAATATACCATCTTTTTGGAAGCCTTCATAGGGAGGTTAAGGCTGCTTGAGTTTTAGTTCTCGCAGTCAAGTGGTGCAGTTGCACCTAATATAAAGGGAGGTGGCGCGCAGTTCGTCACTCCTGTGGGGGTCCGGGCGGGGACACCAAGAGCCCGCCGATGAGCCTAGCTTGGTGTCCTAGGCGAAACCCCACACAAGACACGGCACAAACCTAGAAGAATTGCTGAGTTTTAATTCACCGGCCGTGAAAGCCAATATACCATCTTTTTGGAAGCCTTCATAGGGAGGTTAAGGCTGCTTGAGCTTTTAGTTCTCGCAGTCAAGTGGTGCAGTTGCACCTAATATAAAGGGAGGTGGCGCGCTGTTCGTCACTCCTGGTGGGGTCCGGGCGGGGACACCAAGAGCCCGCCGATGAGCCTAGCTTGGTGTCCTAGGCGAAAACCCACACAAGACACGGCACAAACCTAGAAGAATTGCTGAGTTTTAATTCACCGGCCGTGAAAGCCAATATACCATCTTTTTGGAAGCCTTCATAGGGAGGTCAAGGCTGCTTGAGCTTTTAGTTCTCGCAGTCAAGTGGTGCAGTTGCACCTAATATAAAGGGAGGTGGCGCGCAGTTCGTCACTCCTGTGGGGGTCCGGGCGGGGACACCAAGAGCCCACCGATGAGCCTAGCTTGGTGTCCTAGGCGAAACCCCACACAAGACACGGCACAAACCTAGAAGAATTGCTGAGTTTTAATTCACCGGCCGTGAAAACCAATATACCATCTTTTTGGAAGTCTTCATAGGGAGGTTAAGGCTGCTTGAGCTTTTAGTTCTCGCAGTCTAGTGGTGCAGTTGCACCTAATATAAAGGGAGGTGGCGCGCAGTTCGTCACTCCTGTGGGGGTCCGGGCGGGGACAGCAAGAGCCCGCCGATGAGCCTAGCTTGGTGTCCTAGGTGTAACCCCACACAAGACACGGCACAAACCTAGAAGAATTGCTGAGTTTTAATTCACCGGCCGTGAAAGCCAATATACCATCTTTTTGGAAGCCTTCATAGGGAGGTTAAGGCTGCTTGAGCTATTAGTTCTCGCAGTCAAGTGGTGCAGTTGCACCTAATATAAAGGGAGGTGGCGAGCAGTTCGTCACTCCTGTGGGGGTCCGGGCGGGGACACCAAGAGCCCGCCGATGAGCCTAGCTTGGTGTCCTAGGCGAAACCCCACACAAGACACGGCACAAACCTAGAAGAATTGCTGAGTTTTAATTCACCGGCCGTGAAAGCCAATATACCATCTTTTTGGAAGCCTTCATAGGGAGGTTAAGGCTGCTTGAGCTTTTAGTTCTCGCAGTCTAGTGGTGCAGTTGCACCTAATATAAAGGGAGGTAGCGCGCAGTTCGTCACTCCTGTGGGGGTCCGGGCGGGGACACCAAGAGCCCGCCGATGAGCCTAGCTTGGTGTCCTAGGCGAAACCCCACACAAGACACGGCACAAACCTAGAAGAATTGCTGAGTTTTAATTCACCGGCCGTGAAAGTCAATATACCATCTTTTTGGAAGACTTCATAGGGAGGTCAAGGCTGCTTGAGCTTTTAGTTCTCGCAGTCAAGTGGTGCAGTTGCACCTAATATAAAGGGAGGTGGCGCGCAGTTCGTCACTCCTGTGGGGGTCCGGGCGGGGACACCAAGAGCCCGCCGATGAGCCTAGCTTGGTGTCCTAGGCGAAACCCCACACAAGACACGGCACAAACCTAGAAGAATTGCTGAGTTTTAATTCACCGGCCGTGAAAGCCAATATACCATCTCTTTGGAAGCTTTCATAGGGAGGTTAAGGCTGCTTGAGCTTTTAGTTCTCGCAGTCAAGTGGTGCAGTTGCACCTAATATAAAGGGAGGTGGCGCGCAGTTCGTCACTCCTGTGGGGGTCCGGGCGGGGACACCAATAGCCCGCCGATGAGCCTAGCTTGGTGTCCTAGGCGAAACCCCACACAAGACACGGCACAAACCTAGAAGAATTGCTGAGTTTTAATTCACCGGCCGTGAAAGCCAATATACCATCTTTTTGGAAGCCTTCATAGGGAGGTTAAGGCTGCTTGAGCTTTTAGTTCTCGCAGTCTAGTGGTGCAGTTGCACCTAATATAAAGGGAGGTGGCGCGCAGTTCGTCACTCCTGTGGGAGTCCGGGCGGGGACACCAAGAGCCCGCCGATGAGCCTAGCTTGGTGTCCTAGGAGAAACCCCACACAAGACAAGGCACAAACCTAGAAGAATTGCTGAGTTTTAATTCACCGGCCGTGATAGCCAATATACCATCTATTTGGAAGCCTTCATAGGAAGGTTAAGGCTGCTTGAGCTTTTAGTTCTCGCAGTCCAGTGGTGCAGTTGCACCTAATATAAAGGGAGGTGGCGCGCAGTTCGTCACTCTTGTGGGGGTCCGGGCGGGGACACCAAGAGCCCGCCGATGAGCCTAGCTTGGTGTCCTAGGCGAAACCCCACACAAGACACGGCACAAACCTAGAAGAATTGCTGAGTTTTAATTCACCGGCCGTGAAAGCCAATATACCATCTTTTTGGAAGCCTTCATAGGGAGGTTAAGGCTGCTTGAGCTTTTAGTTCTCGCAGTCAAGTGGTGCAGTTGCACCTAATATAAAGGGAGGTGGCGCGCTGTTCGTCACTCCTGTGGGGGTCCGGGCGGGGACACCAAGAGCCCGCCGATGAGCCTAGCTTGGTGTCCTAGGAGAAACCCCACCCAAGACACGGCACAAACCTAGAAGAATTGCTGAGTTTTAATTCACCGGCCGTGAAAGCCAATATACCATCTTTTAGGAAGCCTTCATAGGAGGGTCAAGGCTGCTTGAGCTTTTAGTTCTTGCAGTCAAGTGGTGCAGTTGCACCTAATATAAAGGGTGGTGGCGCGCAGTTCGTCACTCCTGTGGGGGTCCGGGCGGGGACGCCAAGAGCCCGCCGATGAGCCTAGCTTGGTGTCCTAGGCGAAACCCCACAAAAGACACGGCACAAACCTAGAAGAATTGCTGAGTTTTAATTCACCGGCCGTAAAAGCCAATATACCATCTTTTTGGAAGCCTTCATAGGGAGGTTAAGGCTGCTTGAGCTTTTAGATCTCGCAGTCAAGTGGTGCAGTTGCACCTAATATAAAGGGAGGTGGCGCGCAGTTCGTCACTCCTGTGGGGGTCCGGGCGGGGACACCAAGAGCCCGCCGATGAGCCTAGCTTGGTGTCCTAGGCGAAACCCCACACAAGACACGGCACAAACCTAGAAGAATAGCTGAGTTTTAATTCACCGGCCGTGAAAGCCAATATACCATCTTTTTGGAAGCCTTCATAGGGAGGTTAAGGCTGCTTGAGCTTTTAGTTCTCGCAGTCAAGTGGTGCAGTTGCACCTAATATAAAGGGAGGTGGCGCGCTGTTCGTCACTCCTAGTGGGGTCCGGGCGAGGACACCAAGAGCCCGCCGATGAGCCTAGCTTAATGTCCTAGGCGAAACCCCACACAAGACACGGCACAAACCTAGAAGAATTGCTGAGTTTTAATTCACCAGCCGTGAAAGCCAATATACCATCTTTTTGGAAGCCTTCATAGGGAGGTCAAGGCTGCTTGAGCTTTTAGTTCTCGCAGTCAAGTGGTGCAGTTGCACCTAATATAAAGGGAGGTGGCGCGCAGTTCGTCACTCCTGAGGGGGTCCGGGCGGGGACACCAAGAGCCCGCCGATGATCCTAGCTTGGTGTCCTAGGCGAAACCCCACACAAGACACGGCACAAACCTAGAAGAATTGCTGAGTTTTAATTCACCGGCCGTGAAAGCCAATATACCATCTTTTTGGAAGCCTTCATTGGGAGGTTAAGGCTGCTTGAGCTTTTAGTTCTCGCAGTCAAGTGGTGCAGTTGCACCTAATATAAAGGGAGGTGGCGCGCAGTTCGTCACTCCTGTGGGGGTCCGGGCGGAGACACCAAGAGCCCGCTGATGAGCCTAGCTTGGTGTCCTAGGCGAAACCCCACACAAGACACGGCACAAACCTAGAAGAATTGCTGAGTTTTAATTCACCGGCCGTGAAAGCCAATATACCATCTTTTTGGAAGCCTTCATAGGGAGGTTAAGGCTTCTTGAACTTTTAGTTCTCGCAGTCTAGTGGTGCAGTTGCACCTAATATAAAGGGAGGTGGCGCGCAGTTCGTCACTCCTGTGGGGATCCGGGCGGGGACACCAAGTGCCCGCCGATGAGCCTAGCTTGGTGTCCTAGGCGAAACCCCACACAAGACACGGCACAAACCTAGAAGAATTGCTGAGTTTTAATTCACCGGCCGTGAAAGCCAATATACCATCTTTTTGGAAGCCTTCATAGGGAGGTTAAGGCTGCTTGAGCTTTTAGTTCTCGCAGTCTAGTGGTGCAGTTGCACCTAATATAAAGGGAGGTGGCGCGCAGTTCGTCACTCCTGTGGGGGTCCGGGTGGGGACACCAAGAGCCCGCCGATGAGCCTAGCTTGGTGTCCTAGGCGAAACCCCACACAAGACACGGCACAAACCTAGAAGAATTGCTGAGTTTTAATTCACCGGCCTGAAAGCCAATATACCATCTTTTTGGAAGCCTTCATAGGGAGGTCAAGCCTGCTTGAGCTTTTAGTTCTCGCAGTCAAGTGGTGCAGTTGCACCTAATATAAAGGGAGGTGGCGCGCAGTTCGTCACTCCTGTGGGGGTCCGGGCGGGGACACCAAGAGGCCGCCGATGAGCCTAGCTTGGTGTCCTAGGCGAAACACCACACAAGACACGGCACAAACCTAGAAGAATTGCTGAGTTTTAATTCACCGGCCGTGAAAGCCAATATACCATCTTTTTGGAAGCCTTCATAGGGAGGTCAAGCCTGCTTGAGCTTTTAGTTCTCGCAGTCAAGTGGTGCAGTTGCACCTAATATAAAGGGAGGTGGCGCGCAGTTCGTCACTCCTGTGGGGGTCCGGGCGGGGACACCAAGAGGCCGCCGATGAGCCTAGCTTGGTGTCCTAGGCGAAACCCCACACAAGACACGGCACAAACCTAGAAGAATTGCTGAGTTTTAATTCACCGGCCGTGAAAGCCAATATACCATCTTTTTGGAAGCCTTCATAGGGAGGTTAAGGCTGCTTGAGCTTTAATTCTCGCAGTCTAGTGGTGCAGTTGCACCTAATATAAAGGGAGGTGGCGCGCAGTTCGTCACTCCTGTGGGGGTCCGGGCGGGGACACCAAGAGCCTGCCGATGAGCCTAGCTTGGTGTCCTAGGCGAAACCCCACACAAGACACGGCACAAACCTAGAAGAATTGCTGAGTTTTAATTCACCGGCCTGAAAGCCAATATACCATCTTTTTGGACGCCTTCATAGGGAGGTCAAGCCTGCTTGAGCTTTTAGTTCTCGCAGTCAAGTGGTGCAGTTGCACCTAATATAAAGGGAGGTGGCCTGCAGTTCGTCACTCCTGTGGGGGTCCGGGCGGGGACACCAAGAGCCCGCCGATGAGCCTAGCTTGGTGTCCTAGGCGAAACCCCACACAAGACACGGCACATACCTAGAAGAATTGCTGAGTTTTAATTCACCGGCCGTGAACGCCAATATACCATCTTTTTGGAAGCCTTCATAGGGAGGTTAAGGCTCCTTGAGCTTTTAGTTCTCGCAGTCAAGTGGTGCAGTTGCACCTAATATAAAGGGAGGTGGCGCGCAGTTCGTCACTCCTGTGGGGGTCCGGGCGGGGACACCAAGAGCCCACCGATGAGCCTAGCTTGGTGTCCTAGGCGAAACCCCACACAAGACACGGCACAAACCTAGAAGAATTGCTGAGTTTTAATTCACCGGCCGTGAAAGCCAATATACCATCTTTTTGGAAGCCTTCATGGGGAGGTCAAGGCTGCTTGAGCTTTTAGTTCTCGCAGTCAAGTGGTGCAGTTGCACCTAATATAAAGGGAGGTGGCGCGCAGTTCGTCACTCCTGTGGGGGTCCGGGCGGGGACACCAAGAGCCCGCCGATGAGCCTAGCTTGGTGTCCTAGGCGAAACCCCACACAAGACACGGCACAAACCTAGAAGAATTGCTGAGTTTTAATTCACCGGCCGTGAAAGCCAATATACCATCTTTTTGGAAGCCTTCATAGGGAGGTTAAGGCTGCTTGAGTTTTAGTTCTCGCAGTCAAGTGGTGCAGTTGCACCTAATATAAAGGGAGGTGGCGCGCAGTTCGTCACTCCTGTGGGGGTCCGGGCGGGGACACCAAGAGCCCGCCGATGAGCCTAGCTTGGTGTCCTAGGCGAAACCCCACACAAGACACGGCACAAACCTAGAAGAATTGCTGAGTTTTAATTCACCGGCCTGAAAGCCAATATACCATCTTTTTGGACGCCTTCATAGGGAGGTCAAGCCTGCTTGAGCTTTTAGTTCTCGCAGTCAAGTGGTGCAGTTGCACCTAATATAAAGGGAGGTGGCGCGCAGTTCGTCACTCCTGTGGGGGTCCGGGCGGGGACACCAAGAGCCCGCCGATGAGCCTAGCTTGGTGTCCTAGGCGAAACCCCACACAAGACACGGCACAAACCTAGAAGAATTGCTGAGTTTTAATTCACCGGCCGTGAAAGCCAATATACCATCTTTTTGGAAGCCTTCATAGGGAGGTTAAGGCTGCTTGAGCATTTAGTTCTCGCAGTCAAGTGGTGCAGTAGCACCTAATATAAAGGGAGGTGGCACGCAGTTCGTCACTCCTGTGGGGGTCCGGGCGGGGACACCAAGAGCCCGCCGATGAGCCTAGCTTGGTGTCCTAGGCGAAACCCCACACAAGACACGGCACAAACCTAGAAGAATTGCTGAGTTTTAATTCACCGGCCTGAAAGCCAATATACCATCTTTTTGGACGCCTTCATAGGGAGGTCAAGCCTGCTTGAGCTTTTAGTTCTCGCAGTCAAGTGGTGCAGTTGCACCTAATATAAAGGGAGGTGGCGCGCAGTTCGTCACTCCTGTGGGGGTCCGGGCGGGGACACCAAGAGCCCGCCGATGAGCCTAGCTTGGTGTCCTAGGCGAAACCCCACACAAGACACGGCACAAACCTAGAAGAATTGCTGAGTTTTAATTCACCGGCCGTGAAAGCCAATATACCATCTTTTTGGAAGCCTTCATAGGGAGGTTAAGGCTGCTTGAGCTTTTAGTTCTCGCAGTCTAGTGGTGCAGTTGCACCTAATATGAAGGGAGGTGGCGCGCAGTTCGTCACTCCTGTGGGGGTCCGGGCGGGGACACCAAGAGCCTGCCGATGAGCCTAGCTTGGTGTCCTAGGCGAAACCCCACACAAGACACGGCACAAACCTAGAAGAATTGCTGAGTTTTAATTCACCGGCCTGAAAGCCAATATACCATCTTTTTGGACGCCTTCATAGGGAGGTCAAGCCTGCTTGAGCTTTTAGTTCTCGCAGTCAAGTGGTGCAGTTGCACCTAATATAAAGGGAGGTGGCGCGCAGTTCGTCACTCCTGTGGGGGTCCGGGCGGGGACACCAAGAGCCCGCCGATGAGCCTAGCTTGGTGTCCTAGGCGAAACCCCACACAAGACACGGCACAAACCTAGAAGAATTGCTGAGTTTTAATTCACCGGCCGTGAAAGCCTATATACCATCTTTTTGGAAGCCTTCATAGGGAGGTTAAGGCTGCTTGAGCATTTAGTTCTCGCAGTCAAGTGGTGCAGTAGCACCTAATATAAAGGGAGGTGGCACGCAGTTCGTCACTCCTGTGGGGGTCCGGGCGGGGACACCAAGAGCCCGCCGATGAGCCTAGCTTGGTGTCCTAGGCGAAACCCCACACAAGACACGGCACAAACCTAGAAGAATTGCTGAGTTTTAATTCACCGGCCTGAAAGCCAATATACCATCTTTTTGGACGCCTTCATAGGGAGGTCAAGCCTGCTTGAGCTTTTAGTTCTCGCAGTCAAGTGGTGCAGTTGCACCTAATATAAAGGGAGGTGGCGCGCAGTTCGTCACTCCTGTGGGGGTCCGGGCGGGGACACCAAGAGCCCGCCGATGAGTCTAGCTTGGTGTCCTAGGCGAAAGCCCACACAAGACACGGCACAAACCTAGAAGAATTGCTGAGTTTTAATTCACCGGCCGTGAAAGCCAATATACCATCATTTTGAAAGCCTTCATAGGGAGGTTAAGGCTGCTTGAGCTATTAGTTCTCGCAGTCAAGTGGTGCAGTTGCACCTAATATAAAGGGAGGTGGCGCGCAGTTCGTCACTCCTGTGGGGGTCCGGGCGGGGACACCAAGAGCCCGCCGATGAGCCTAGCTTGGTGTCCTAGGCGAAACCCCACACAAGACACGGCACAAACCTAGAAGAATTGCTGAGTTTTAATTCACCGGCCGTGAAAGCCAATATACCATCTTTTTGGAAGCCTTCATAGGGAGGTTAAGGCTGCTTGAGCTTTTAGTTCTCGCAGTCTAGTGGTGCAGTTGCACCTAATATAAAGGGAGGTGGCGCGCAGTTCGTCACTCCTGTGGGGGTCCGGGCGGGGACACCAAGAGCCCGCCGATGAGCCTAGCTTGGTGTCCTAGGCGAAACCCCACACAAGACACGGCACAAACCTAGAAGAATTGCTGAGTTTTAATTCACCGGCCGTGAAAGACAATATACCATCTTTTTGGAAGCCTTCATAGGGAGGTTAAGGCTCCTTGAGCTTTTAGTTCTCGCAGTCAAGTGGTGCAGTTGCACCTAATATAAAGGGAGGTGGCGCGCAGTTCGTCAGTCCTTTCGGGGTCCGGGCGGGGACACCAAGAGCTCACCGATGAGCCTAGCTTGGTGTCCTAGGCGAAACCCCACACAAGACACGGCACAAACCTAGAAGAATTGCTGAGTTTTAATTCACCGGCCGTGAAAGCCAATATACCATCTTTTTGGAAGCCTTCATGGGGAGGTCAAGGCTGCTTGAGCTTTTAGTTCTCGCAGTCAAGTGGTGCAGTTGCACCTATTATAAAGGGAGGTGGCGCGCAGTTCGTCACTCCTGTGGGGGACCGGGCGGGGACACCAAGAGCCCGCCGATGAGCCTAGCTTGGTGTCCTAGGCGAAACCCCACACAAGACACGGCACAAACCTAGAAGAATTGCTGAGTTTTAATTCACCGGCCGTGAAAGCCAATATACCATCTTTTTGGAAGCCTTCATAGGGAGGTTAAGGCTGCTTGAGCTTTTAGTTCTCGCAGTCTAGTGGTGCAGTTGCACCTAATATAAAGGGAGGTGGCGCGCAGTTCGTCACTCCTGTGGGGGTCCGGGCGGGGACACCAAGAGCCTGCCGATGAGCCTAGCTTGGTGTCCTAGGCGAAACCCCACACAAGACACGGCACAAACCTAGAAGAATTGCTGAGTTTTAATTCACCGGCCTGAAAGCCAATATACCATCTTTTTGGACGCCTTCATAGGGAGGTCAAACCTGCTTGAGCTTTTAGTTCTCGCAGTCAAGTGGTGCAGTTGCACCTACTATAAAGGGAGGTGGCGCGCAGTTCGTCACTCCTGTGGGGGTCCGGGCGGTGACACCAAGAGCCCGCCGATGAGCCTAGCTTGGTGTCCTAGGCGAAACCCCACACAAGACACGGCACACACCTTGAAGAATTGCTGAGTTTTAATTCACCGGCCGTGAAAGCCAATATACCATCATTTTGGAAGCCTTCATAGGGAGGTTAAGGCTGCTTGAGCATTTAGTTCTCGCAGTCAAGTGGTGCAGTAGCACCTAATATAAAGGGAGGTGGCACGCAGTTCGTCACTCCTGTGGGGGTCCGGGCGGGGACACCAAGAGCCCGCCGATGAGCCTAGCTTGGTGTCCTAGGCGAAACCCCACACAAGACACGGCACAAACCTAGAAGGATTGCTGAGTTTTAATTCACCGGCCTGAAAGCCAATATACCATCTTTTTGGACGCCTTCATAGGGAGGTCAAGCCTGCTTGAGCTTTTAGTTCTCGCAGTCAAGTGGTGCAGTTGCACCTAATATAAAGGGAGGTGGCGCGCAGTTCGTCACTCCTGTGGGGGTCCGGGCGGGGACACCAAGAGCCCGCCGATGAGCCTAGCTTGGTGTCCTAGGCGAAACCCCACACAAGACACGGCACAAACCTAGAAGAATTGCTGAGTTTTAATTCACCGGCCGTGAAAGCCAATATACCATCTTTTTGGAAGCCTTCATAGGGAGGTTAAGGCTGCTTGAGCTATTAGTTCTCGCAGTCAAGTGGTGCAGTTGCACCTAATATAAAGGGAGGTGGCGCGCAGTTCGTCACTCCTGTGGGGGTCCGGGCGGGGACACCAAGAGCCCGCCGATGAGCCTAGCTTGGTGTCCTAGGCGAAACCCCACACAAGACACGGCACAAACCTAGAAGAATTGCTGAGTTTTAATTCACCGGCCGTGAAAGCCAATATACCATCTTTTTGGAAGCCTTCATAGGGAGGTTAAGGCTGCTTGAGCTTTTAGTTCTCGCAGTCTAGTGGTGCAGTTGCACCTAATATAAAGGGAGGTGGCGCGCAGTTCGTCACTCCTGTGGGGGTCCGGGCGGGGACACCAAGAGCCCGCCGATGAGCCTAGCTTGGTGTCCTAGGCGAAACCCCACACAAGAAACGGCACAAACCTAGAGGAATTGCTGAGTTTTAATTCACCGGCCGTGAAAGGCAATATACCATCTTTTTGGAAGCCTTCATAGGGAGGTTATGGCTGCTTGAGCTTTTAGTTCTCGCAGTCAAGTGGTGCAGTTGCACCTAATATAAAGGGAGGTGGCGCGCAGTTCGTCACTCCTGTGGGGGTCCGGGCGGGGACACCAAGAGCCCGCCGATGAGCCTAGCTTGGTGTCCTAGGCGAAACCCCACACAAGACACGGCACAAACCTAGATGAATTGCTGAGTTTTAATTCACCGGCCGTGAAAGCCAATATACCATCTTTTTGGAAGCCTTCATAGGGAGGTTAAGGCTGCTTGAGCTATTAGTTCTCGCAGTCAAGTGGTGCAGTTGCACCTAATATAAAGGGAGGTGGCGCGCAGTTCGTCACTCCTGTGGGGGTCCGGGCGGGGACACGAAGAGCCCGCCGATGAGCCTAGCTTGGTGTCCTAGGCGAAACCCCACACAAGACACGGCACAAACCTAGAAGAATTGCTGAGTTTTAATTCACCGGCCGTGAAAGCCAATATGCCATCTTTTTGGAAGCCTTCATAGGGAGGTTAAGGCTGCTTGAGCTTTTGGTTCTCGCAGTCTAGTGGTGCAGTTGCACCTAATATAAAGGGAGGTGGCGCGCAGTTCGTCACTCCTGTGGGGGTCCGGGCGGGGACACCAAGACCCCGCCGATGAGCCTAGCTTGGTGTCCTAGGCGAAACCCCACACAAGACACGGCACAAACCTAGAAGAATTGCTGAGTTTTAATTCACCGGCCGTGAAAGCCAATATACCATCTTTTTGGAAGCCTTCATAGGGAGGTTAAGGCTGCTTGAGCTATTAGTTCTCGCAGTCAAGTGGTGCAGTTGCACCTAATATAAAGGGAGGTGGCGCGCAGTTCGTCACTCCTGTGGGGGTCCGGGCGGGGACACCAAGAGCCCGCCGATGAGCCTAGCTTGGTGTCCTAGGCGAAACCCCACACAAGACACAGCACAAACCAAGAAGAATTGCTGAGTTTTAATTCACCGGCCGTGAAATCCAATATACCATCTTTTTGGAAGCCTTCATAGGGAGGTTAAGGCTGCTTGAGTTTTAGTTCTCGCAGTCAAGTGGTGCAGTTGCACCTAATATAAAGGGAGGTGGCGCGCTGTTCGTCACTCCTGGTGGGGTCCGGGCGGGGACACCAAGAGCCCGCCGATGAGCCTAGCTTGGTGTCCTAGGCGAAACCCCACACAAGACACGGCACAAACCTAGAAGAATTGCTGAGTTTTAATTCACCGGCCGTGAAAGCCAATATACCATCTTTTTGGAAGCCTTCATAGGGAGGTCAAGGCTGCTTGAGCTTTTAGTTCTCGCAGTCAAGTGGTGCAGTTGCACCTAATATAAAGGGAGGTGGCGCGCAGTTCGTCACTCCTGTGGGGGTCCGGGCGGGGACACCAAGAGCCCACCGATGAGCCTAGCTTGGTGTCCTAGGCGAAACCCCACACAAGACACAGCACAAACCAAGAAGAATTGCTGAGTTTTAATTCACCGGCCGTGAAATCCAATATACCATCTTTTTGGAAGCCTTCATAGGGAGGTTAAGGCTGCTTGAGTTTTAGTTCTCGCAGTCAAGTGGTGCAGTTGCACCTAATATAAAGGGAGGTGGCGCGCAGTTCGTCACTCCTGTGGGGGTCCGGGCGGGGACACCAAGACCCCGCCGATGAGCCTAGCTTGGTGTCCTAGGCGAAACCCCACACAAGACACGGCACAAACCTAGAAGAATTGCTGAGTTTTAATTCACCGGCCGTGAAAGCCAATATACCATCTTTTTGGAAGCCTTCATAGGGAGGTTAAGGCTGCTTGAGCTATTAGTTCTCGCAGTCAAGTGGTGCAGTTGCACCTAATATAAAGGGAGGTGGCGCGCAGTTCGTCACTCCTGTGGGGGTCCGGGCGGGGACACGAAGAGCCCGCCGATGAGCCTAGCTTGGTGTCCTAGGCGAAACCCCACACAAGACACGGCACAAACCTAGAAGAATTGCTGAGTTTTAATTCACCGGCCGTGAAAGCCAATATACCATCTTTTTGGAAGCCTTCATAGGGAGGTTAAGGCTGCTTGAGCTTTTAGTTCTCGCAGTCTAGTGGTGCAGTTGCACCTAATATAAAGGGAGGTGGCGCGCAGTTCGTCACTCCTGTGGGGGTCCGGGCGGGGACACCAAGAGCCCGCCGATGAGCCTAGCTTGGTGTCCTAGGCGAAACACCACACAAGACACGGCACAAACCTAGAAGAATTGCTGAGTTTTAATTCACCGGCCGTGAAAGACAATATACCATCTTTTTGGAAGCCTTCATAGGGAGGTTAAGGCGTCTTGAGCTTTTAGTTCTCGCAGTCAAGTGGTGCAGTTGCACCTAATATAAAGTGAGGTGGCGCGCAGTTCGTCACTCCTGTGGGGGTCCGGGCGGGGACACCAAGAGCCCGCCGATGAGCCTAGCTTGGTGTCCTAGGCGAAACACCACACAAGACACGGCACAAACCTAGAAGAATTGCTGAGTTTTAATTCACCGGCCGTGAAAGCCAATATACCATCTTTTTGGAAGCCTTCATGGGGAGGTCAAGGCTGCTTGAGCTTTTAGTTCTCGCAGTCTAGTGGTGCAGTTGCACCTAATATAAAGGGAGGTGGCGCGCAGTTCGTCACTCCTGTGGGGGTCCGGGCGGGGACACCAAGAGCCCGCCGATGAGCCTAGCTTGGTGTCCTAGGCGAAACACCACACAAGACACGGCACAAACCTAGAAGAATTGCTGAGTTTTAATTCACCGGCCGTGAAAGCCAATATACCATCTTTTTGGAAGCCTTCATGGGGAGGTCAAGGCTGCTTGAGCTTTTAGTTCTCGCAGTCAAGTGGTGCAGTTGCACCTAATATAAAGGGAGGTGGCGCGCAGTTCGTCACTCTTGTGGGAGTCCGGGCGGGGACACCAAGAGCCCGCCGATGAGCCTAGCTTGGTGTCCTAGGCGAAACCCCACACAAGACACGGCACAAACCTAGAAGAATTGCTGAGTTTTTATTCAGCGGCCGTGAAAGCCAATATACCATCTTTTTGGAAGCCTTCATAGGGAGGTTAAGGCTGCTTGAGCTTTTAGTTCTCGCAGTCTAGTGGTGCAGTTGCACCTAATATAAAGGGAGGTGGCGCGCAGTTCGTCACTCCTGTGGGGGTCCGGGCGGGGACACCAAGAGCCTGCCGATGGGCCTAGCTTGGTGTCCTAGGCGAAACCCCACACAAGACACGGCACAAACCTAGAAGAATTGCTGAGTTTTAATTCACCGGCCTGAAAGCCAATATACCATCTTTTTGGACGCCTTCATAGGGAGGTCAAACCTGCTTGAGCTTTTAGTTCTCGCAGTCAAGTGGTGCAGTTGCACCTAATATAAAGGGAGGTGGCGCGCAGTTCGTCACTCCTGTGGGGGTCCGGGCGGGGACACCAAGAGCCCGCCGATGAGCCTAGCTTGGTGTCCTAGGCGAAACCCCACCCAAGACACGGCACAAACCTAGAAGAATTGCTGAGTTTTAATTCACCGGCCGTGAAAGCCAATATACCATCTTTTTGGAGGCCTTCATAGGGAGGTTAAGGCTGCTTGAGCATTTAGTTCTCGCAGTCAAGTGGTGCAGTAGCACCTAATATAAAGGGAGGTGGCGCGCAGTTCGTCACTCCTGTGGGGGTCCGGGCGGGGACACCAAGAGCCCGCCGATGAGCCTAGCTTGGTGTCCTAGGCGAAACCCCACACAAGACACGGCACAAACCTAGAAGAATTGCTGAGTTTTAATTCACCGGCCGTGAAAGGCAATATACCATCTTTTTGGAAGCCTTCATAGGGAGGTTAAGGCTCCTTGAGCTTTTAGTTCTCGCAGTCAAGTGGTGCAGTTGCACCTAATATAAAGGGAGGTGGCGCGCAGTTCGTCACTCCTGTGGGGGTCCGGGCGGGGACACCAAGAGCCCACCGATGAGCCTAGCTTGGTGTCCTAGGCGAAACCCCACACAAGACACGGCACAAACCTAGAAGAATTGCTGAGTTTTAATTCACCGGCCGTGAAAGCCAATATACCATCTTTTTGGAAGCCTTCATGGGGAGGTCAAGGCTGCTTGAGATTTTAGTTCTCGCAGTCAAGTGGTGCAGTGGCACCTAATATAAAGGGAGGTGGCGCGCAGTTCGTCACTCCAGTGGGGGTCCGGGCGGGGACACCAAGAGCCCGCCGATGAGCCTAGCTTGGTGTCCTAGGCGAAACCCCACACAAGACACGGCACAAACCTAGAAGAATTGCTGAGTTTTAATTCACCGGCCGTGAAAGCCAATATACCATCTTTTTGGAAGCCTTCATAGGGAGGTTAAGGCTGCTTGAGCTTTTAGTTCTCGCAGTCAAGTGGTGCAGTTGCACCTAATATAAAGGGAGGTGGCGCGCAGTTCGTCACTCCTGTGGGGGTCCGGGCGGGGACACCAAGAGCCCGCCGATGAGCCTAGCTTGGTGTCCTAGGCGAAACCCCACACAAGACACAGCACAAACCAAGAAGAATTGCTGAGTTTTAATTCACCGGCCGTGAAATCCAATATACCATCTTTTTGGAAGCCTTCATAGGGAGGTTAAGGCTGCTTGAGTTTTAGTTCTCGCAGTCAAGTGGTGCAGTTGCACCTAATATAAAGGGAGGTGGCGAGCAGTTCGTCACTCCTGTGGGGGTCCGGGCGGGGACACCAAGAGCCCGCCGATGAGCCTAGCTTGGTGTCCTAGGCGAAACCCCACACAAGACACGGCACAAACCTAGAAGAATTGCTGAGTTTTAATTCACCGGCCGTGAAAGCCAATATACCATCATTTTGGAAGCCTTCATAGGGAGGTTAAGGCTGCTTGAGCTTTTAGTTCTCGCAGTCAAGTGGTGCAGTTGCACCTAATATAAAGGGAGGTGGCGCGCTGTTCGTCACTCCTGGTGAGGTCCGGGCGGGGACACCAAGAGCCCGCCGATGAGCCTAGCTTGGTGTCCTAGGCGAAACCCCACACAAGACACGGCACAAACCTAGAAGAATTGCTGAGTTTTAATTCACCGGCCGTGAAAGCCAATATACCATATTTTTGGAAGCCTTCATAGGGAGGTTAAGGCTGCTTGAGCTTTTAGTTCTCGCAGTCAAGTGGTGCAGTTGCACCTAATATAAAGGGAGGTGGCGCGCAGTTCGTCACTCCTGTGGGGGTCCGGGCGGGGACACCAAGAGCCCACCGATGAGCCTAGCTTGGTGTCCTAGGCGAAACCCCACACAAGACACGGCACAAACATAGAAGAATTGCTGAGTTTTAATTCACCGGCCGTGAAAACCAATATACCATCTTTTTGGAAGTCTTCATAGGGAGGTTAAGGCTGCTTGAGCTATTAGTTCTCGCAGTCTAGTGGTGCAGTTGCACCTAATATAAAGGGAGGTGGCGCGCAGTTCGTCACTCCTGTGGGGGTCCGGGCGGGGACACCAAGAGCCCGCCGATGAGCCTAGCTTGGTGTCCTAGGCGAAACCCCACACAAGACACGGCACAAACCTAGAAGAATTGCTGAGTTTTAATTCACCGGCCTGAAAGCCAATATACCATCTTTTTGGACGCCTTCATAGGGAGGTCAAGCCTGCTTGAGCTTTTAGTTCTCGCAGTCAAGTGGTGCAGTTGCACCTAATATAAAGGGAGGTGGCGCGCAGTTCGTCACTCCTGTGGGGGTCCGGGCGGGGACACCAAGAGCCCGCCGATGAGCCTAGCTTGGTGTCCTAGGCGAAACCCCACACAAGACACGGCACAAACCTAGAAGAATTGCTGAGTTTTAATTCACCGGCCGTGAAAGCCAATATACCATCTTTTTGGAAGCCTTCATAGGGAGGTTAAGGCTGCTTGAGCTATTAGTTCTCGCAGTCAAGTGGTGCAGTTGCACCTAATATAAAGGGAGGTGGCGCGCAGTTCGTCACTCCTGTGGGGGTCCGGGCGGGGACACCAAGAGCCCGCCGATGAGCCTAGCTTGGTGTCCTAGGCGAAACCCCACACAAGACACGGCACAAACCTAGAAGAATTGCTGAGTTTTAATTCACCGGCCGTGAAAGCCAATATACCATCTTTTTGGAAGCCTTCATAGGGAGGTTAAGGCTGCTTGAGCTTTTAGTTCTCGCAGTCTAGTGGTGCAGTTGCACCTAATATAAAGGGAGGTGGCGCGCAGTTCGTCACTCCTGTGGGGGTCCGGGCGGGGACACCAAGAGCCCGCCGATGAGCCTAGCTTGGTGTCCTAGGCGAAACCCCACACAAGACACGGCACAAACCTAGAAGAATTGCTGAGTTTTAATTCACCGGCCGTGAAAGACAATATACCATCTTTTTGGAAGCCTTCATAGGGAGGTTAAGGCTCCTTGAGCTTTTAGTTCTCGCAGTCAGGTGGTGCAGTTGCACCTAATATAAAGTGAGGTGGCGCGCAGTTCGTCACTCCTGTGGGGGTCCGGGCGGGGACACCAAGAGCCCACCGATGAGCCTTGCTTGGTGTCCTAGGTGAAACCCCACACAAGACACGGCACAAACCTAGAAGAATTGCTGAGTTTTAATTCACCGGCCGTGAAAGCCAATATACCATCTTTTTGGAAGCCTTCATGGGGAGGTCAAGGCTGCTTGAACTTTTAGTTCTCGCAGTCAAGTGGTGCACTTGCACCTAATATAAAGGGAGGTGGCACGCAGTTCGTCAATCCTGTGGGGGTCCGGGCGGGGACACCAAGAGCCCGCCGATGAGCCTAGCTTGGTGTCCTAGGCGAAACCCCACACAAGACACAGCACAAACCTAGAAGAATTGCTGAGTTTTAATTCACCGGCCGTGAAATCCAATATACCATCTTTTTGGAAGCCTTCATAGGGAGGTTAAGGCTGCTTGAGCTTTTAGTTCTCGCAGTCAAGTGGTGCAGTTGCACCTAATATAAAGGGAGGTGGCGCGCAGTTCGTCACTCCTGTGGGGGTCCGGGCGGGGACACCAAGAGCCCGCCGATGAGCCTAGTTTGGTGTCCTAGGCGAAACCCCACACAAGACACGGCACAAACCTAGAAGAATTGCTGAGTTTTAATTCACCGGCCGTGAAAGCCAATATACCATCTTTTTGGAAGCCTTCATAGGGAGGTTAAGGCTGCTTGAGCTTTTAGTTCTCGCAGTCAAGTGGTGCAGTTGCACCTAATATAAAGGGAGGTGGCGCGCTGTTCGTCACTCCTGGTGGGGTCCGGGCGGGGACACCAAGAGCCCGCCGATGAGCCTAGCTTGGTGTCCTAGGCGAAACCCCACACAAGACACGGCACAAACCTAGAAGAATTGCTGAGTTTTAATTCACCGGCCGTGAAAGCCAATATACCATCTTTTTGGAAGCCTTCATAGGGAGGTCAAGGCTCTTTGAGCTTTTAGTTCTCGCAGTCAAGTGGTGCAGTTGCACCTAATATAAAGGGAGGTGGCGCGCAGTTCGTCACTCCTGTGGGGGTCCGGGCGGGGACACCAAGAGCCCGCCGATGAGCCTAGCTTGGTGTCCTAGGCGAAACCCCACACAAGACACGGCACAAACCTAGAAGAATTGCTAAGTTTTAATTCACCGGCCATGAAAGCCAATATACCATCTTTTTGGAAGCCTTCATAGGGAGGTTAAGGCAGCTTGAGCTTTTAGTTCTCGCAGTCAAGTGGTGCAGTTGCACCTAATATAAAGGGAGGTGGCGCGCAGTTCGTCACTCCTGTGGGGGTCCGGGCGGAGACACCAAGAGCCCGCTGATGAGCCTAGCTTGGTGTCCTAGGCGAAACCCCACACAAGACACGGCACAAACCTAGAAGAATTGCTGAGTTTTAATTCACCGGCCGTGAAAGCCAATATATCATCTTTTTGGAAGCCTTCATAGGGAGGTTAAGGCTTCTTGAACTTTTAGTTCTCGCAGTCTAGTGGTGCAGTTGCACCTAATATAAAGGGAGGTGGCGCGCAGTTCGTCACTCCTGTGGGGGTCCGGGCGGGGACACCAAGTGCCCGCCGATGAGCCTAGCTTGGTGTCCTAGGCGAAACCCCACACAAGACACGGCACAAACCTAGAAGAATTGCTGAGTTTTAATTCACCGGCCGTGAAAGCCAATATACCATCTTTTTGGAAGCCTTCATAGGGAGGTTAAGGCTGCTTGAGCTTTTAGTTCTCGCAGTCAAGTGGTGCAGTTGCACCTAATATAAAGGGAGGTGGCGCGCAGTTCGTCACTCCTGTGGGGGTCCGGGCGGGGACACCAAGAGCCCGCCGATGAGCCTAGCTTGGTGTCCTAGGCGAAATCCCACACAAGACACGGCACAAACCTAGAAGAATTGCTGAGTTTTAATTCACCGGCCGTGAAAGCCAATATACCATCTTTTTGGAAGCCTTCATAGGGAGGTTAAGGCTGCTTGAGCTTTTAGTTCTCGCAGTCAAGTGGTGCAGTTGCACCTAATATAAATGGAGGTGGTGCGCAGTTCGTCACTCCTGTGGGGGTCCGGGCGGGGACACCAAGAGTCCGCCGATGAGCCTAGCTTGGTATCCTAGGCGAAACCCCACACAAGACACGGCACAAACCTAGAAGAATTGCTGAGTTTCAAGAATAATAGTTTAGGCTATGTAGCATTAGGCTACACCTCTCAGGTAACCTTAAAGATTGATTTTTGTTGAGTAAGTCGATAGAACAAGCGCTCCCAAACAGCTCTATCCGCATGCGCTGGCGTTATGGTTAGTGATACGTACATCGTTTCACCGATCTGAACCAAAATTTGTATACTTACCCTTTGGAACCCTGCGAGTAACTCTGTCTACATGAAATATATGACAAACCAGTCCATTCCCTGCATTTAGGCCCTTTGGCACAAATCTACACATTTTCACCTATCTGAACCAAAATTTGTATACTTACCCTTTGGAACCCTGCAAGTAACACTGTTTACATGAAATTTCGGACAGACCACTCCATTCCCTGCATTTAGGCCCTTTGGCACAAATCTACACCGTTTCACCGATCTGAACCAAAATGTGTACACTTACCCTTTGGAACCCTGCGAGTAACACAGTCTGCATGAAATTTCGGACAGACCACTCCATTCCCTGCATTTAGGTCCTTTTGCACAAATCTACACCGTTTCACCAATCTGAACCACATTTTGTATACTTACCCTTTGGAACCCTGCGGGTGACACTCTCCACTATAAATTTTGGACAGACCACTCCATTCCCTGCATTTAGGCCCTTTATCACAAATCTACACCGTTTCTCCTAATTGCAACAAATAACAGTTATCATCATGAAAATATTATGCCTCTGTATGCGAGCAATAGTGTTGGTGCAGTACATTGATGTTACCAGCTGCAATAAGCGTAGGTGCTTTCAAATTTACCCTCATTTTTTCCGAACCATATCTTTGAGCGCTATGTGGCGATAAATGATACTATTGCTACCTCAGTAGTTCGGGACAGCCGAAGTTTTCGAAAGTGTTCTGATTATTTTCCTACGGCGCTATGCGACAAAAGACGACACTATTGGTCTCTACATTTCTAACAGCCAATGAGATATTGGCCCTAGGCAGTGTCTTTTATTTCACTTACTCCTCTTTCTAATGAAATGAAAATCCACAGCCTGCTTCCAGTCGATCGACTGGGTCAGGAAATGTAATGAATGATGCCCCTATCTAGCGGCGAGGATATGAACTGTGCCAGCTGCCGAAGCCTGTTGCACTCCCCTGGAGCAATGATGAAATGAATGACATACGAAAGGAAATGATAGTGGAGAGCGCTGCTGGAATGAAATTGTGACAGGGAAAACCGGAGTACCCGGAGAAATACCTGTCTGCCTCCACTTTGTCCAGCACAAAACTCACATGTAGTGACCGGGATTTGAACCACGGACCCAACGGTGAGAGGCCAGCGAGCTGCCGCCTAAGCTACGGAGGCTTACCCTCTTTCTAATCATTTTCTTAAATTTGTTTGTAAATTACATGTGTCAGTGCTGTAGTTAGTAAATAGCTGTTTCCCTATTCATAATTATCATTATTATCATTACGGAAAAATGACCTGAATGTTACGTCCGTTATACTGTACTACTTATCACCCCCACTACAACGACGACCACCACAAACATTTATATTTTTGAAATATCTTTTCCTGTTAGTTTAAGTATCATGTGCCAGTTCTGTAGTAGTAGGCTATTCATTATCATCCCTAAAACTAATAAATCCACCGGGCGAAGCCGGGCACTACTGCTAGTTGTGAATATATTGGGAATATCAAACTGAACTACCACGTGCTCGTGGCATGGGTGTGCGGTTGGCAATGGACGCTTTACCGTGTTCATCCGCCTGTGCAAATAACGTGATAATTATATTAAATAATAATAATTATAATTGATAATATTGCGCAATGTTGTCAGAAATCATTATTTCCATTAGAACGCGTGTTCACTTTTCAGATAAATCTATAGTGGTAATCTTAAATGTTGAGTAAATATGTAGCCTGAGAGGTATTTGTTTTGACTATCGAGTCGGAAGCAGATACGGAATTTCTTGTTCAAGATATTTATTTTATTTCTCTCTTTTTGAAGGTAAAAGAAAAGGCAGCAGAACTATTGATTTCCGGAGGTATATTGCCTTGGTGAATAATTTTCATATTTATTTGTGCCAAAAATTTGGCCTAAAATATGAGTTGTTGTGTAGGCTTACAAGTTAACTTACATGGTGAAATGTTTCGTACGTTTTATTTTAATATCAATCTAACAGGTCAAGTAATGGTCTTATCGTCTTAATGACCATACCTTAGTAAGCATTTTGCTTGAGCTGTGAAATGATGAGCCTAAAAATATTCCACTCTAACATTTAAGTTATCAGCTGCTGTGTCACAGTGCACACAATGATGCAACATTCTGCCACCGAGTCGTCAGTGGGTTTTAGGTGTGCTGTTAGAACGATTGTTTGATAAACGCCATTCAGACTTTCAAATTTACCTTCATTTATTCCGAACCTTTTCGTTGAGCGCTATGTGACGATAAATTATACTATTATTCCTGAGGAACTCGGGACAGCCGAAGTTTTCCAAAGTGTTCTGATTATTTTCCTACGGTGCTATGCGACAAAAGACTACACTATGGGTCTCTACTGTACATTTCTAACAGCCAATGAGATATAAGCACTAGGCAGTGTCTTTTATTTCTCTTACTCCCCTTTCTAATCATTTTTATAATTCGTTTGTAGTTAGTAAATAGCCGTTTCCTTATTCAATATTATTATTATTATCATTACGGGAAAATGACCTGAATGTTACGTCCATTATACTATACTACTTAGGCCTATCACCCCCACTATAACCTCCAGCACCACAAAAAGTTATATTTTTAAAATATTTTTTTTCTGTTAGTTTAAGTATCATGTGCCAGTTTTGTAGTAGTATTCATTATCATCCATAAAACAAATACAAGGTCTTTATTTTTGATTGGCAAGGCTGTTCCACTCGACCTTGGCCGCCGATTACCGGCCAATAGCCGGCTGTTACAGGTTGGCGCATGCGGTCTCAGGCTGTATCCCCACGTTCTTCCTGCGGTAGACGTGTGAGCTCCGAGCTAATTGGGTATTTTATAAAGCTACTGTGCACTGTATATTGTATTGTATAACGTTTTATTGTGATTGTGTCTAGTGCTGTAATGCCTTACGTGAAATATTCATTACGTGAACGTGTATATCTGCACAATACGTACATAATGTGCAGGAAATTGTGCCCTAGAACAAGACAAAAGTTTAGAATGAAATTTGTAGGGAGACCCATTCCTGTAAATCGGACAATAAAACAACTGGCTAAGAGATTCAAACGTACAGGTACAGTAAACAATGAAAATAGACGTAAAGGTAGTCATTTCCTTACTGAAGCTAAATTAACCGGAGTAACCGGAAACTTCGTAAAGAGATGCCGGTTATGTTTGGCAGCGGATGGGGAACATTTTAGAGCATCTACTGTAAGCATGGTGAGTAAAAATGCATGATACTGATTTTAAGCACCGTATTCTGCCGTACATATGCGTGCGCGGTAACCGGCTACTGAGGCGTCACTGGCGGAGCGCGTGAGCGAGAATGTCCTTGCCAAGCAAATATAAAGACCCTGTAAATTCACCGGGGCGAAGTCGGGCACTACTGTTAGTGAACTGATATTGCGAAACTCATAACAGCTGTTCACCCCTTGACAGAATACAGCGGCCATTGCTGGCTGCCATGAGGGTGATGGCTCATTGGCTGGAATGCACGTGGTAGAGGCGGATTGATCTATTCAGTATACTCTGTGAGCTGCCTGAATAGGATTGACATTTGGCCAGAAGTTCCACGTCGGTCATCACCCCTCTGCCTCTTGACCAATCCATGTTCGCTTAGTTGATGTCGTAAAACTCTGCGTTGCAATACTACAGCCCACGTGCGTCATTGCCTGGTCAGCTGTATCTCTAACTTGTACAGTGTGATCGCTTGTTATTCAAACTGTTTGGCAACCTTGTTCCCTGACCACATGGCGAGGCGAGAACTGTCAATCCTATTGTGGCAACTCACAGAGTATAGGACTAATTGTTCCCGCGAGAACTATCAAAACAGTGCAAACTTACAGTAGACGAACTCTACCTTTGTATCCGCCACTGTCTGCAGTGATCTCTCTCTCTCTCTATCCCCTTTAATATCCACTCTCCATTAGTATTGTGTTGCATAATGATGGCAGGGGCTTTGAAATCACGATCTTTGTCAAAGTAATTTGTAATTATTCACAGTTCCCTTATCTCTGGACCAACCTTGATGGGTGGACGATGGAATTTACGATGAAGCAAAGCTTTGACTGAACTTGTTTACGCATACCGCAGATGTTAAGCTGTCATGTTGAACGCCCGCAACAACATTGTGACATCGAAATTACACGTTTCCTCTTTGTGAATGGTGTGGAGCAATGGCGTCACAGCTACCAACATTTATTGTTAATTCGTTTTGGGGCCTTGGTCATCAGCCCCGTGTACCAGAATAGGTGTTGAATATTATTATTTCTACTTTCAATCGGTCAACACAATTCCATTTACTGGAATATGCGAAAAAATAGCCGGAAGAAAATGTACATGTGATTAAAATGTACTTATATATATATTTGTTATGGATTATACAATGAGAGCCAAGTGGCTTCGGTGGCGTAGTTGGTAGCATGCTGAGCTTCTATGCCCAAAATCGAGGGTTCAAACCCGGCCCAAACCGTCGGATTTTTTTAAGAGCGTTAAAATCCCTCAGTATGCCTTCTTTCTGAGGGGAAGTAAAGCCGGCGGTCCAATGCCATAGATTTATGGCATGAAAAAGAACCTTCCACTAACTACACGTGTGGAAGCTAAAATTTGTAGGTTAGTTTGATAACGCTACTGTATATTAGTTCCAACGTTCGCCACCAGGTGCTTACTGCGATGGCATTTAGTAGCCACGTCAGCAGCTAGGTGTCGTGGACGAAAGTATTTGCTAGCAAAAGTAGGACCTACTTGAAAAAATTAATCGTCAGATAACACACACACTGATACAGCCATCACAATAATAATAATAATAATGATAATAATAATAATATCGTATGGCCTCGGGTGCTGGGTGCAAGCTTTGTAATTTGACACCCACAGGGTAGCTTGCGTGTCGAATTTCGTTGTTCCTAGAATCACTATCAAAGTCAAGGAGGTTAGATAGCTAAGCTCCTTGAACACTACAGCGCTTTCTAGTAGAGAAATGAGGAACTTTGTGTTGGCGGAAACTCCCGAGATAAATTTTGCCATTATGAACACGGCCTACTGAACTCAAATGGGTTCTTTGACATGCCAACATTGTATGACATGCGTGTTGTATTTTTGCCGCCTTTCAAAAAAATCACTTACCACGGCCAGGAGCGAACCTGCAATCTTGGGGTTAGTAGACTGACACGCTATCCACTCACCCACCATGGTAAGCTAGCCATCACAATTAACACCGGTTATCACACAAATTTTACACATAACCAAAGTACACGGGGTTACATGACCGCGTTGTCGCAGACCCTAAACTGAGGAACCGACCAACCAACAGTGAGAGCCTTCTCTACAGAACGGAGCCTCGCATCCACCGTGTGACGTACGGGGCACTCTGCTTGGCCCCCTGTCGAGCCAGTCACTGGCGCTAGCAGCAGCGTAGAGCCCAACTAGCTCAATACAGTTACACCTTCTAACGTACTCACTAATCATATTACTTACATGAATTTAAGAGTAGTTGCTGGAAATGCTGTCGTTCATTTTCTAAACACCCACCCCCCAGGGGCTCACACCTAGCGGGACGTGGTTTGGCGACCACGGGACCCCAGCTGAGTCCGGCATTGCTTCCACTTACTTGTGCTGGGCTCCTCTCCGTCTTCTTTCCTGTCGACCACCCTTGATCAACTCTTGTTCTTTTCCGACCCCGACGGTATTAGGGTATCCAAGGCCTAGGGAGTCTCTTCCTTTCCCGCCCTAATTGGCCCTTTTCTCAACTTTCCTGATGCCCTCCTTCTGCAAGGGGTCAGCCTTCTTTTTCTTTTCATGTTATCTCCTGCCTTCTGCTCAAGGCCCTCAAGGAGGCAGGGTGTATGTAGCGCCACCACTTCTAGTGCACCCTGGACAGTGCTACACCCTCAAGGGCTCACGGCAGGTGAGTTCGGGAGTTGGCGATCCCAAGGGATTCCTGACCTGGGTCCGTTTCCCCCCTCCCCCCTTTTTCATGGAATTTGGGGCTCGCCCTCCTCTCTTTCCCTTTCCAATCTGCCTTTAATGGCTCTCCTCCCTTCCAAGTCCCTCAATCCCCATTCTTCGAGGGTTGAGGGCATTGCTTTTCTTCCTGTCCTTTATTTGCCTTGTCCTTTATTTGTTTACCATTTCCTCTTCTATTATGTAAGTCTGTAGTTAATATTATATTTTTCATTCTCATCTCATCTTTCACTATCACCCAAGCCATTAGGGGCCGATAACCTAGATGTTAGGCCCCTTAAAACAACATCATCATCATATCTAAACACACATTGCAGCAACGTAGGAAGTTTTGGTACACTCGCTGTAATTCATCCTCGGTGCAGTTATTTCGTTCTCGAGAGCCTCCAGAGTACGAGGATTGTTTCTGAATACGGTACCTTGTGCCCAGTTTCGTCCAGTTAACACCCGGGTTCAGTCGACCACAACTGGTGCTAGAGTGAACACGTTACTGCTCGAAGTTCCAGCCAGGAAGACAACCGGATAAGTATCAGCCTGTGTTTGGAACAGTTACTCACGTAACCATGAGAGGGCAGCGTCATCAATTATGATTGAGAAGGCTGTGGATGACCATGGGTATGGTATCTTTTTTCAATTGTCTCATAATTATTATTTTAAGTTCCTTGAGCATCAGAAGGATTGTTTAATAAAAGTACGAGCCGAGATAAGGATCTCTTTTGAAAATGAATACAAAATGTGTAACTTATTGTCTGTGGAGAGAACCAGCCTATTGGAGGTGAAACATTTTGGTCCTTTGGGTCGGGATAGATAATACTTTTACGTATCAGATATCAAAAATGCTCACAAAAAAGGTAAGTGACAATTGATTCAAACAGTGTGACAATTATCCTAATTATCCTGTTAATACTTCCTCTCTGCTCACAATCTTAATTATGGATGTCGCTGAAAAGAGAGGACTCATCATAAAAAGAGCTGTAATAAAAGCTCGTCTGACACGAATTGTCAGCTATGTAGATAGTTTTCAACAAGGTGGCAACTTGAACGACATTCGTGTTAGGCAGAAGTTATTACACACTTCCAAGGAAGAGTACAACGTAGTACAAGGCCAGTTAGAAATTAAAGACACTGAAGAATCACATGATATTGATAGGGATATATTTGAAGAACTGTGTTTAGAGATAGAGTCTAGGATGGACACCTTACTAGAACCCAATTCACCGTCACAATCTGTTCCGTCTAACCCCCCAAATATTAAACTGCCAAAGATTGCATTGCCAACATTCAGTGGCATAATATCTAGCTTCAGACACTTCAGCGATACCTTCCAGTCACTAGTGATAAACAATACGTGTCTGACAGACATTCAAAGATATCATTATTTACTCTCATGTTTATCTGGCGAGCCCCATAAATTATTAGAAAACTTACCTGTTACAGATAATAACTTTAAAGTAGCCTGGGAGTTGATCATCCAAAGATACGATAACCCCAAACTAATTGTGGACTGTCACATTAAGGAACTATCAAACCTACCTACTGCAAGAACTGAGTCTCCTAAAGAACTCAGGCAGTTACTCAACCAGCTGCTAAGTAACTTAAATGCAATAGAAGTGTTGGAGGTGGACACTCCCCTACACGAACTAATCCTATCACACATGGTTTTGGAGAAAGTCAATCTGAACCTTAGAAAGCAATGGGAATCCAAAACCTCCAGTACAAATTTTCCTAGTTTGAAAGATTTAGTAAATTTTTGGAAGGAACTGCTTAGACATTGGAGCTCATTCATCGCGACAAACAACTGATCCCTCATCAGAACTCAGAATTTCTAGAAGGTCGTTCCTCAGTACTAGTGCAGAGTGTGCCTTTTGTAAGGACACCCACAAACTTACAAAATGTTCGAAATTTAAGGATACAGAACTCTCAACCAAATTAGAATTTGTCAAAGTGAACAATCTTTGCTTTAATTGTTTGAGCGTCGGCCATAGGCTAGTGGACTGCACCGCAAGCAGTTGCCGTATCTGTAACAACAAGCATAACACTTTGTTACATAGGGACGAGCAGGTGCATCGCAACAGTATTACTTCAAATAGCTTCCGACCTCATCCACATACATATTGCACTGTGAAGGGTAACTACAATCTCGTAGAAGTTCTCCTGTCAACGGCTCTAGTAAATATAATGGACAATAAAGATAATACGTTCGAGTGTCGGGCGTTACTTGACAGATCCCCACACATGAATTTTATGTCTAAATCTTTAGCTGACCGCATAGGAATAAAATCAAGTCGTCCGTCTATTCCTATAAGTGGCATCTGTGATGCACAGGCTGCTGAATCATCGCATATTTGTCAAATTTATGTCTCATCTAGGGTTACCGACTACAATGTGCATGCAGTTTGTGCAGTACAGCCTCGCATTACAGGTCTACTTCCAACAACACCCTTCGATAGTTATGATTGGCAAATACCTGCAGACACTGAATTGGCTGATCCTCATTTCAATAAACCGGATCAAGTCGACCTTCTCTTAGGAGCATCTATATTCTTTGATTCCCTCTACAGTGGTCAATTCAAGCATGAGAATCATCCTACTATACAGAACGCAGCATTTGGATGGATGTTAGCTGGTAGAATACCAACACAATCTATCAAGGTTGAGAAGAAACATGTAATGTCCTACCTTACCCGTAATGAAGTACTTCACAAACAAGTTGAGCAATTCCGGCTACAAGAGGACTATAAACCACTATCACTGCGTTCTAAAGAAGAAAACCTGTGCGAGGAGCAATTTTTTAAGACCAAATCGAGGAACGATGACGGTCGATTTATCGTCAGATTGCCAATTCAACCATATCATGGAAAACTTGGCGATTCGCGTGGATACGCTATGAAGTGTCTGGAGCAATTAGAGAGAAGACTCCAGCGCCAACCTGAACTGAGGGCAGACTATGTGAAGTTTATGGCTGAGTATGTTGAGCTGAAACACATGGAAGTAGTCTCAGCAGAATATAGCAAGTCAACGTATTACATGCCTCACCACGTCGTGGTCAAGGAATCTAGCAGCACAACGAGGGTTAGAGTGGTATTTAATGCTTCGGCAAAAACAACTACGAAGTTGTCCCTCAATGACATCATGATGGTAGGACCCACCATACAAGAGGATTTGTATTCCATCGTTTTAAGATTGCGTACGTACAGATATTTTTTCACTGCCGACATTATGAAAATGTACAGACAGATCTCAATTCACAAGGAAGACCAAGACCTCCAGCGTATTTTGTGGCGAGCCTCACCCAATGAGCCAATTCAGATATATCGTCTTGCAACTGTTACATATGGCACTGCTGCAGCTCCATTTTTGGCTACACGCTGCTCACTAAAACTCGCCGATGACGAAGAAGACAAATATCCTATAGCAGCAGAAGTTCTAAGAAGAGATTTTTATGTCGATGATGTTCTGAGTGGTGCCGAGACTATTGAGGATACACTAACCTTACAAAGGGAACTGCAAGAACTATTACTCAGTGGAGGGTTTCTTCTTCGCAAGTGGTGTGCCAATGATGAGAGACTGTTAGCGACTATACCATTAGAGCACCGTGCAACGCAACTGTCATGGAGCTGGGATAGCATTGGGGAATATACAATCAAGGCTTTGGGTTTGTTATGGCACCCTCAGAGCGATACCCTTCAAATCTCAGCATCAGCTCACAAAGGCAAGGGAGATACCTGGACAAAAAGGTCTGTGTTAGCTAGCTTTTCTTCAATATTTGATCCACTTGTTTTTTTTTTAGGGTCGGTGACTGTCAAGTGCAAAATTCTTTTGCAACGTCTGTGGGAAAGGAAATTAGACTGGAACCAACCCTTACCCCCTGAACTACAAACTGCTTGGAATGAGTTGCACCAACATCTTCCGTCTCTCAACGGCATTCAAATTGAAAGAAGAGTACTAGTAGATGGCAAGGTACAGCATATTGAACTACATGGATTCTCAGATGCTTCAGAGCAAGCTTACGGAGCATGTATCTAAATTAGAAGTGTCAATGAGGTCAATTGTGTTACAGTCAATCTGCTCACTTCCAAATCCCGTGTTGCACCTCTAAAGCAACAATCACTGTCAAGACTTGAATTGTGTGGATCACTGTTGTTAGCTAAACTTATGGAAAAAGGCAAGACTGTAATTAATCTGGACATCACGAGAACTTTATACTGGACAGATTCTACAGTAGTACTGGCTTGGCTTGCCAGGAGTCCCACATCCTGGAAGACGTTTGTTGGGCATCGCATAGCTGAAATTCAAGACGTGTCAACAGTTAACGATTGGAAACGCGTTCAGTCGGCCGACAACCCAGCCGATATCATATCCAGAGGGATGAGACCACAATATCTTGCAGACTGTCAAACATGGTGGAAGGGTCCGACATGGTTACATCAACCAGACTGGGAACAGATCATTACGCGAACTCAATACACTATGATACCTCGTGACATTCCAGAACAATGCAAGGAGCCTGTTTGTCTCTTAGCTGTTAGTAGCTTCTGTAGAGAAATTGTTAACCGACACTCATCGTGGCTACGATTAAAGAGAATAATGTCATACGTTCTGAGATATACTGTATTAACAACCTTCGCTTGAATTCTTCACTTCGGCAACTCGGCTGCTTAACGGCGGACGAAATTTACAACGCATCACAGATTCTAATTCGTGACGCACAGGAGGAGACATACAGAACGGAGATAGAAGTCCTTCGTCTCACTCAGCCTGTCCGCAAAGAGAGTTCCCTCAAGTACCTTCACTCATTTCTGGATCGAGACCAGCTATTGAGAGTAGGTGGTAGGCTGGAGCATTCACAAGCGGCATACGACCGAAAGCATTCACTCATACTCCCGCCAAAACATCAGATTACTAAGCTCATAATTAGTAGTGAACATAAAAGGCTGATGCACGCTGGGGTGCAACTTTTACTAGCTACACTCAGACAACGTTATTGGATTCCAAATGGGAGATCTATAATCCGTCAAGTCATACATAAATGTCTACCATGCTACCGCCTAAAAGCGATCTCGGCGACACAGCTCATGGATCAATTACCTCCTTCCAGAGTTGAACCCAACAGGCCTTTCCTTAATTGTGGAGTTGACTATGGTGGTCCACTGCTCATTAGACAAGGATCAAGGAGAAGCAAGATCCGAACTAAATGCTATATTGGATTGTTCGCATGCATGTCAACAAAGGCGGTGCATAACGAACTCATCAGCGATTTGTCGTCCGAAGTGTTCATAGCAACCCTTCGTAGATTTATTTCTAGAAGAGGTATTTGCAGCAACATCTACAGTGACAACGGAACAACCTTCGTGGGAGCCGAAACGAGCTGCGTGACCTTCAAGCATTGTTCCAGTCTCAACAATTTCCGGACAAAATTCACAATTTTACGACACAATGCAATATTCAGTGGCATTTTATTCCTCCCCATGCTCCTCATTTTGGTGGTTTATGGGAGGCAGGAATAAAATCCGTCAAGTCGCATATGAAGAAGGTTGTTGGGAATAGTGTGCTAACATTTGAAGAGCTTTTCACCCTTCTAACACAAGTTGAAGCTTGCCTTAATTCACGCCCCATCACACAACTTCCCGACAGTCCTGATGAATTCTCATTCCTAACGCGTGGCCATTTCCTAATAGGAGATTCCTTATCTTCATTACCCGAGCCAGACTTGCTTGCAAATCCAGTGTCTCGCCTGTCCAGATGGCAGCACATGCAGCAGTGTAGACAAACACATTTGGAAGCGATGGTCAAAGGACTACCTATCCCAGTTACAACAACGCACCAAGTGGACTTCCGATGCAGCGAACCTACAGCCTGGTACTCTGGTGCTTTTGAAGGAAGACAATCTACCACCACTTGTATGGCAGACGGGGATCGTGGTCGATGTTCACTCCGGCAATGACAATCTTGTGCGTATTGTGACGGTCCGCATTTCAAGGGGGACCAACAAGCGCCCAGTGACGAAGGTCTGCGCAATTCCGCAAGACAAGTGAAGTGCTTGAATTCAATGTGTTATTTGATGCAAACGAAGATGGGACACTGATCGAAAGGGATTATTTTGCTTTCATAAGATATGCTTTCTAGTTTCATTGTTGTAATTTATATAAATTACGGTGGGCAGAATGTTTGGAACAGTTACTCACGTAACCGTCAGAGGGCTGCACCATCAATTATGATTGAGAAGGCTGTGGATGATCATGGGTATGGTATCTTTTTTCAATTGTCTCATTGTTATTATTTTAAGTTCCTTGAGCATCAGAAGGATTGTTTAATAAAAGTACGAGCCGAGATAAGCATCTCTTTTGAAAATGAATACAAAATGTGTAACTTATTGTCTGTGGAGAGAACCAGCCTATTGGAGGTGAAACATTTTGGTCCTTTGGGTCGGGATAGATAATACTTTTACGTATCAGATATCAAAAATGCTCACAAAAAAGGTAAGTGACAATTGATTCAAACAGTGTGACAATTATCCTAATTATCCTGTTAATACTTCCTCTCTGCTCACAATCTTAATTATGGATGTCGCTGAAAAGAGAGGACTCATCATAAAAAGAGCTGTAATAAAAGCTCGTCTGACACGAATTGTCAGCTATGTAGATAGTTTTCAACAAGGTGGCAACTTGAACGACATTCGTGTTAGGCAGAAGTTATTACACACTTCCAAGGAAGAGTACAACGTAGTACAAGGCCAGTTAGAAATTAAAGACACTGAAGAATCACATGATATTGATAGGGATATATTTGAAGAACTTTGTTTAGAGATAGAGTCTAGGATGGACACCTTACTAGAACCCAATTCACCGTCACAATCTGTTCCGTCTAACCCCCCAAATATTAAACTGCCAAAGATTGCATTGCCAACATTCAGTGGCATAATATCTAGCTTCAGACACTTCAGCGATACCTTCCAGTCACTAGTGATAAACAATACGTGTCTGACAGACATTCAAAGATATCATTATTTACTCTCATGTTTATCTGGCGAGCCCCATAAATTATTAGAAAACTTACCTGTTACAGATAATAACTTTAAAGTAGCCTGGGAGTTGATCATCCAAAGATACGATAACCCCAAACTAATTGTGGACTGTCACATTAAGGAACTATCAAACCTACCTACTGCAAGAACTGAGTCTCCTAAAGAACTCAGGCAGTTACTCAACCAGCTGCTAAGTAACTTAAATGCAATAGAAGTGTTGGAGGTGGACACTCCCCTACACGAACTAATCCTATCACACATGGTTTTGGAGAAAGTCAATCTGAACCTTAGAAAGCAATGGGAATCCAAAACCTCCAGTACAAATTTTCCTAGTTTGAAAGATTTAGTAAATTTTTGGAAGGAACTGCTTAGACATTGGAGCTCATTCATCGCGACAAACAACTGATCCCTCATCAGAACTCAGAATTTCTAGAAGGTCGTTCCTCAGTACTAGTGCAGAGTGTGCCTTTTGTAAGGACACCCACAAACTTACAAAATGTTCGAAATTTAAGGATACAGAACTCTCAACCAAATTAGAATTTGTCAAAGTGAACAATCTTTGCTTTAATTGTTTGAGCGTCGGCCATAGGCTAGTGGACTGCACCGCAAGCAGTTGCCGTATCTGTAACAACAAGCATAACACTTTGTTACATAGGGACGAGCAGGTGCATCGCAACAGTATTACTTCAAATAGCTTCCGACCTCATCCACATACATATTGCACTGTGAAGGGTAACTACAATCTCGTAGAAGTTCTCCTGTCAACGGCTCTAGTAAATATAATGGACAATAAAGGTAATACGTTCGAGTGTCGGGCGTTACTTGACAGATCCCCACACATGAATTTTATGTCTAAATCTTTAGCTGACCGCATAGGAATAAAATCAAGTCGTCCGTCTATTCCTATAAGTGGCATCTGTGATGCACAGGCTGCTGAATCATCGCATATTTGTCAAATTTATGTCTCATCTAGGGTTACCGACTACAATGTGCATGCAGTTTGTGCAGTACAGCCTCGCATTACAGGTCTACTTCCAACAACACCCTTCGATAGTTATGATTGGCAAATACCTGCAGACACTGAATTGGCTGATCCTCATTTCAATAAACCGGATCAAGTCGACCTTCTCTTAGGAGCATCTATATTCTTTGATTCCCTCTACAGTGGTCAATTCAAGCATGAGAATCATCCTACTATACAGAACGCAGCATTTGGATGGATGTTAGCTGGTAGAATACCAACACAATCTATCAAGGTTGAGAAGAAACATGTAATGTCCTACCTTACCCGTAATGAAGTACTTCACAAACAAGTTGAGCAATTCCGGCTACAAGAGGACTATAAACCACTATCACTGCGTTCTAAAGAAGAAAACCTGTGCGAGGAGCAATTTTTTAAGACCAAATCGAGGAACGATGACGGTCGATTTATCGTCAGATTGCCAATTCAACCATATCATGGAAAACTTGGCGATTCGCGTGGATACGCTATGAAGTGTCTGGAGCAATTAGAGAGAAGACTCCAGCGCCAACCTGAACTGAGGGCAGACTATGTGAAGTTTATGGCTGAGTATGTTGAGCTGAAACACATGGAAGAAGTCTCAGCAGAATATAGCAAGTCAACGTATTACATGCCTCACCACGTCGTGGTCAAGGAATCTAGCAGCACAACGAGGGTTAGAGTGGTATTTAATGCTTCGGCAAAAACAACTACGAAGTTGTCCCTCAATGACATCATGATGGTAGGACCCACCATACAAGAGGATTTGTATTCCATCGTTTTAAGATTGCGTACGTACAGATATTTTTTCACTGCCGACATTATGAAAATGTACAGACAGATCTCAATTCACAAGGAAGACCAAGACCTCCAGCGTATTTTGTGGCGAGCCTCACCCAATGAGCCAATTCAGATATATCGTCTTGCAACTGTTACATATGGCACTGCTGCAGCTCCATTTTTGGCTACACGCTGCTCACTAAAACTCGCCGATGACGAAGAAGACAAATATCCTATAGCAGCAGAAGTTCTAAGAAGAGATTTTTATGTCGATGATGTTCTGAGTGGTGCCGAGACTATTGAGGATACACTAACCTTACAAAGGGAACTGCAAGAACTATTACTCAGTGGAGGGTTTCTTCTTCGCAAGTGGTGTGCCAATGATGAGAGACTGTTAGCGACTATACCATTAGAGCACCGTGCAACGCAACTGTCATGGAGCTGGGATAGCATTGGGGAATATACAATCAAGGCTTTGGGTTTGTTATGGCACCCTCAGAGCGATACCCTTCAAATCTCAGCATCAGCTCACAAAGGCAAGGGAGATACCTGGACAAAAAGGTCTGTGTTAGCTAGCTTTTCTTCAATATTTGATCCACTTGTTTTTTTTTTAGGGTCGGTGACTGTCAAGTGCAAAATTCTTTTGCAACGTCTGTGGGAAAGGAAATTAGACTGGAACCAACCCTTACCCCCTGAACTACAAACTGCTTGGAATGAGTTGCACCAACATCTTCCGTCTCTCAACGGCATTCAAATTGAAAGAAGAGTACTAGTAGATGGCAAGGTACAGCATATTGAACTACATGGATTCTCAGATGCTTCAGAGCAAGCTTACGGAGCATGTATCTAAATTAGAAGTGTCAATGAGGTCAATTGTGTTACAGTCAATCTGCTCACTTCCAAATCCCGTGTTGCACCTCTAAAGCAACAATCACTGTCAAGACTTGAATTGTGTGGATCACTGTTGTTAGCTAAACTTATGGAAAAAGGCAAGACTGTAATTAATCTGGACATCACGAGAACTTTATACTGGACAGATTCTACAGTAGTACTGGCTTGGCTTGCCAGGAGTCCCACATCCTGGAAGACGTTTGTTGGGCATCGCATAGCTGAAATTCAAGACGTGTCAACAGTTAACGATTGGAAACGCGTTCAGTCGGCCGACAACCCAGCCGATATCATATCCAGAGGGATGAGACCACAATATCTTGCAGACTGTCAAACATGGTGGAAGGGTCCGACATGGTTACATCAACCAGACTGGGAACAGATCATTACGCGAACTCAATACACTATGATACCTCGTGACATTCCAGAACAATGCAAGGAGCCTGTTTGTCTCTTAGCTGTTAGTAGCTTCTGTAGAGAAATTGTTAACCGACACTCATCGTGGCTACGATTAAAGAGAATAATGTCATACGTTCTGAGATATACTGTATTAACAACCTTCGCTTGAATTCTTCACTTCGGCAACTCGGCTGCTTAACGGCGGACGAAATTTACAACGCATCACAGATTCTAATTCGTGACGCACAGGAGGAGACATACAGAACGGAGATAGAAGTCCTTCGTCTCACTCAGCCTGTCCGCAAAGAGAGTTCCCTCAAGTACCTTCACTCATTTCTGGATCGAGACCAGCTATTGAGAGTAGGTGGTAGGCTGGAGCATTCACAAGCGGCATACGACCGAAAGCATTCACTCATACTCCCGCCAAAACATCAGATTACTAAGCTCATAATTAGTAGTGAACATAAAAGGCTGATGCACGCTGGGGTGCAACTTTTACTAGCTACACTCAGACAACGTTATTGGATTCCAAATGGGAGATCTATAATCCGTCAAGTCATACATAAATGTCTACCATGCTACCGCCTAAAAGCGATCTCGGCGACACAGCTCATGGATCAATTACCTCCTTCCAGAGTTGAACCCAACAGGCCTTTCCTTAATTGTGGAGTTGACTATGGTGGTCCACTGCTCATTAGACAAGGATCAAGGAGAAGCAAGATCCGAACTAAATGCTATATTGGATTGTTCGCATGCATGTCAACAAAGGCGGTGCATAACGAACTCATCAGCGATTTGTCGTCCGAAGTGTTCATAGCAACCCTTCGTAGATTTATTTCTAGAAGAGGTATTTGCAGCAACATCTACAGTGACAACGGAACAACCTTCGTGGGAGCCGAAACGAGCTGCGTGACCTTCAAGCATTGTTCCAGTCTCAACAATTTCCGGACAAAATTCACAATTTTACGACACAATGCAATATTCAGTGGCATTTTATTCCTCCCCATGCTCCTCATTTTGGTGGTTTATGGGAGGCAGGAATAAAATCCGTCAAGTCGCATATGAAGAAGGTTGTTGGGAATAGTGTGCTAACATTTGAAGAGCTTTACACCCTTCTAACACAAGTTGAAGCTTGCCTTAATTCACGCCCCATCACACAACTTCCCGACAGTCCTGATGAATTCTCATTCCTAATGCGTGGCCATTTCCTAATAGGAGATTCCTTATCTTCATTACCCGAGCCAGACTTGCTTGCAAATCCAGTGTCTCGCCTGTCCAGATGGCAGCACATGCAGCAGTGTTGACAAACACATTTGGAAGCGATGGTCAAAGGACTACCTATCCCAGTTACAACAACGCACCAAGTGGACTTCCGATGCAGCGAACCTACAGCCTGGTACTCTGGTGCTTTTGAAGGAAGACAATCTACCACCACTTGTATGGCAGACGGGGATCGTGGTCGATGTTCACTCCGGCAATGACAATCTTGTGCGTATTGTGACGGTCCGCATTTCAAGGGGGACCAACAAGCGCCCAGTGACGAAGGTCTGCGCAATTCCGCAAGACAAGTGAAGTGCTTGAATTCAATGTGTTATTTGATGCAAACGAAGATGGGACACTGATCGAAAGGGATTATTTTGCTTTCATAAGATATGCTTTCTAGTTTCATTGTTGTAATTTATATAAATTACGGTGGGCAGAATGTTTGGAACAGTTACTCACGTAACCGTCAGAGGGCTGCACCATCAATTATGATTGAGAAGGCAGTGGATGATCATGGGTATGGTATCTTTTTTCAATTGTCTCATTGTTATTATTTTAAGTTCCTTGAGCATCAGAAGGATTGTTTAATAAAAGTACGAGCCGAGATAAGCATCTCTTTTGAAAATGAATACAAAATGTGTAACTTATTGTCTGTGGAGAGAACCAGCCTATTGGAGGTGAAACAGCCTGTATTATTACAGTATAACCATAGTTGATTTTTCACAACCATATAATCACACCAAACAGACAAACTCCGGATTTTTATTACCATTTTAGCATTTCTCCTAACATTAGATATACTGCATTCAGCATACACCGACAGTTGCATTACCAATACTGCAACTAAATAATTGTACATAATGTAAATATTTTTCACCTGTACTCTCAAACATAGATGTTATAGCCTAAATGTAATGGATCTGATGATGATCGCTTGGCGATCGAAACTGGTCATCCTAGTGTATTTATTAATCTCATGTACTTTATTTCAGGATTAGGGCATAACCCAGCTCTTTTTGGGTACATTAGTGTTGACCGACTGAAAAGCACTAAACTTTTGCTGTACCTTTTGTTAGAGGTTCCCCCACAAGGAAAAATCGCAAGGCACTGAAACTTACGAACACATTTACTGGAAGCCTTCTTCTTGAGAAGATAAGTTTCCACGAGGAAAATTCGATGTTTTGTTTCATACCTAACCATATTCACGGGATACGAGATAACCTACAGTCGTAATTATCTCAACCAAGGTATTTTGCCAGCTCCCTATGTAATAAATGCAATGACAGTATTCAGGGCGTCCTGACCTACTCTTGTGTAATTGCCAAATAATAGTCAAATGGCGGTGACTAATCACTCTCCGCCCGTCACGCGGGCCGATGAGGCTCCGTTCTATAAGGAAGGCTCTCTCTGTAGCAGGAGGAGAAAACAAAGGTATGACATGTTTCGCTTCTGTAGCGACCATCTTCAAATCTTCATATCCTCATATACAAGACATAATAGCTCTACAAAACACTACCAAACTTAGTTTGAAGAGAAATACTTTGGATATGATGAGCTATTATAATAGCGGTCGCATGTCATAGATTTATGGTATGTAAAATATCCTTCAACAGACTAAACTTGTGTGAAGCAAAATTTCTAGGTTAGATTTCGTTGGAACGCTCTATCAAAGTTCCAACGTTCACCACTAGGTATCATTGATATCTGCTAACGAAAGTTGGAACTACTTGAAATTGATGGGAACTTTTGGCTCAGCCACAGCTACAGCCTCAGGTGAGCCGAACATGTCCTCGGACACTCCCGGCACTAAAAGCCATACGCAAAATATATGAAATAAAATAATGTTACAGGTAATTCTATAGGCCTTTTGTAATTTAGATATTCTGTTGGTTGGTTGGTTCCTTAGTTTAGGGGCTGCGACAACGCGGTCATGTAGCCCCGTGTACTTTGGGTGTGTAGAATCCGTCTGATAACCGGTGTTAATTGTGATGACTGTATTAGTATGTGTTATATGTTTTCAATTCAAGTAAGGACTGAAGACATTGAATTTTTAAAAGTAGTTCCTACTTTTGCTGCCAAACGCAACCGTCAACGACCACTAGTTTAGAACTGGTTACCAGATGCCATCACAGTCGGCTCCTGGCGACGAACGTCGGAACCTAAGAGCATTTGTCAAATGTTTATCCTAACCTTCAATTTTGCTTCACACAGGTGTAATTAGTGGAAAGTTCTTTATAATGCCATAAGTCTATGGCATGGGACCACCGGCTTTACTTCCCCTCCGAAGGAAGGCATACAGAGGGACTTTCAACGCTCTTAAAAAATCCGACGACTTCGGCTGGGTTTGAACCCGTGATCTTGGGCATAGAAGCTCAACATGCTACCAACTACTCCACCGAAGCCGCCATTAGATATTCTAAAATAAAATAAATAAATATAACCACTGAAAAGTTTTCAGATGTGTCATTGTGGATTTGGTAGTGTTTTGTAGTGCTATTATGTCATGTATATGAGGACATGAAAATCAGAAGATGCTCGCTTTACAAGCGAAACATGTCATCCCTAAGTATTCTTCTTCTCTATAGTCTATAACAATCAGTGCTTTCTTTCTAAACAAAATTTAAGGGGTAAACTCAGTTGTAGTCGACATAACATCATGATCTCGCAATTTTTGGCAATTTGCAGAATTCGGTTATTATAAGGTGCGTTCAAAAAATAACGAGCCGGAGGCATAATTACAGAAACCAGTACCTGTATGTGAGAAGTATTGGCCCTGGCTGTTGAGGCACTTGTCCCACTGTGACACGAGGCGGTGAATGGCTGTCTCATAAAATTCCCTGGGCTGCGATGTGAACCAGTTCGGCACGTACAGCTGGACGTCGGCGTCCGAGCTGAATCGTTGGCCACGCAAAGCCCTTTTCTGGGGACCAAACATGGCGTAATCACAGGCAGAAAGGTCTGGACTGTATGGAGGGTGAACGAGAACCTCCCATTTGAATTTCTGCAGGAGTGCCGCGACTGTATTGGCCGTATGAGGTCGTGCATTGTCGTGGAGCAATCACGGCGGCTATGGCGTTCACTGTCACTGGGTAATGAGTGCATCAACCAGCTGGACGTTGTCATCGGTAATGCAGGGGGGCTGCCCCAGACCGGGCATCTTCGGCTAACGACACCCGTCCTTCCCTGAAGCGCTTGTGCCAAGCCTTGACCCTTGCAAGGGACATGCACTGTTCGCCGTACACTTATGATATTCGGCGATGAATGTCCGCTCCCCCTACTCCTTCCGCTGTCAGAAACCGAACAACACCTCTTTGCTCTTCGGTTGACGCCTCCATGTCACTATTTGCAATGCGACTGGCAGCGTTGAACGATTGATGCATGCTGCTGCTCACTTTGTATCGTCACGTGACGTGCACGCGTGCCCTCTAGCGACGGGCTGTGACCTTCCACGCTCTGGTGGGAACCACACCTCGTTACACACGCCACGATTAGCCGATGTAGTCACCGGTTTGCGCATTCCGGCCTCCGGCTCGTTACTTTTTGAACGCGCCTTATACGTTATGGACTGACATGTTCAATGAATGTTTGCTTTGGGTTAATTTATTAAATCACAATTCATTAACTTTCAGCTTTTTCGATGCCTGGGTGGATGTAGAATAGTTCGTTATTTTCTTCATCCTTCTAAACTAACCACACGCACAGACTAACAACCTCCCCCTCCCCCAAACACTAGCCTGCGTGCTTATAAGAACAGAACTTCCTTTTCACGATTGTTAGAGTATGCTACTTATTTTTGCCTAAAGAAGTAAATTTCTTCGAATAAAGCAGTAATTACACAAAGCTTTTGTCGAGCAGAATATAATATGGTCTATTGTTTCGATTATGCTGCTGAGTGCCAAGTTGCCGACCAAATGAAACTGATTCAATAGATCGATTTAAATCGAGGATTACTCGAAATCTCCTCCAGCTGTTGTGGACAGCGCGTTGATACCAGCTGATCAATAAACTTTCAAGTCGGAAGTTATATTTGCCGGACTAGATACAAATGTACCAATATTTTTTGATGAGTAACATCTTTCCAGTAGGTTGCTGGATAATTTTGTGGGAGTGATTTTTGGAAATGGGACGGACGTGGATCGGAACGATCAAGGTGGCACCAGCTGGCACACTTCCGTTCGATCGAACGGAAGTGTTCTCGAACGGAAGTGTGCTAGCTGGCAGTGGTGGATCGAACGGAAGTGTAAGACCCACTGCCAACTCGATCGATTGATCAAGCTGGCAGTGGTAAGAGAAACAATGAGAGCGCGGTGTCGGAAATTGATACCATGACGTACTCTCGGCCATTTGGAATGTATATGACATACTGAACGGTAAACGCTCGTGCGAACTCTGGTGTCAAGTGATTGAAACAAAGCACATGGTACATGTTCGAAGTCTTCGTATCAGTATGTAAATGGTAAAATGCCTTAATATCAAACATTGTAAGTAGTTGACATTGCCGGTATTATGTTTCTGCACAATGGCTATTCAAATATCAACCCACATAACGGTAATGCAGTCATCAATATAATATAATCGTTGTGGTTATACGAGAATTGAGCAAGCCTTCATGAACTATTGCTGAATACATTCTCTTTACTCACAAGAGGGCCTATTCATAAGGCATTTTAAACTCAATTTCACGCAGGAACATTATCGAAACAAGCAAAATTTAAATGAAACTTAATTCCGTAATGCAGTATTATTGGGACGTGGCAATAAGTCACCGTCTTGTGCCCAATATTTCCGTAGTATAAATAGCGGCGGGGTTAGCGCCTATGACTGTGAATCTAGAGATCTCGGGTTCGAATCCCGGACGGGTTAGATATTTTTGCTACCAGATTATAATTTTAAACGATATTTATCATATCAATATGACTCATTTTAACAGAATCCATATGAAATTACGTGTTGGTCTGTGAATCAAGAGGACCTGTTTATAAGGAATTTAAGGTTTGAGCGGTGTCGCGTCTATTAATCTAGTTGATCCATATCGTATTCTTTATTTAAGCTAGTGCTGGTGGTAGCTACAAATCATATAATAAAATGAGTTCCGTATTATAAACTACAATATCTGTAAAACACTCCCTTTTACAATAGATTAATATTTGTGCCAATAATATTATAAAATACCGGAGTATCAACAATTTCACCTGAGGTTTCTTCTATAAGGTGCGTTCAGAAAGTAACGATCCGGAGGCTGTAATGCGCAAACCGGTGACGACATCGGCTAATCGTGGCGTGTGTAATGAACCGTTTTTATCAGGTTCATTACTTTTTGTCATATTATTATTATTATTATTATTATTATTATTATTATTATTATTATCATCATCATTTCCTTCATGTCGCATTATTGTGACATACGTTTCTCTGTCTCACCTACTGCGTTCAAACTTTGTAATTCTGCGTAAACGTTTCACCAGATGGTGAAACTTTTCACCCCTACTGACACAGTTTTACCATTGGTTGAAGCATAACTTGTTGCTAAGGTTTGCTTCTCCCATTGGCCCCCTTTATGTTCTGGAGAGGGGGTGTTCTACGACTTATTTTTCTCGAGCGCGTTACTGCGTTCCTTTAGAGAAGGTTGCTTCCTTCCATTTCTGACCGTCATGTGAAACGGTCACAGCCGTGTGTGTCGGGCTTTCGCCCGTGCCCAACGCAACTAAGCATAAGTACGATTCGATCACTTGATTTATCTGGCATGCTATCATTTTTGAATTTCAGTTTATCCATTTTTTATTTTATTTTTGTGTCTCCTTTGATTCACTTACAATTTCCCTTTCTTATGATGATGTGAATTCGATCCATGAACCCAAGTCCCTTCGCCTTTGTTTACGTTAGTTTAGCGAAGCCTTTGTGTTTATTTGTCATCCCTACCTTTCATGTAATCGGTTTTATTTTTACTCAAATCTCTCAGGTCTGAAATATACGCTATTTTTCTGCGAGGCTTTCTAGCGCTCTGTATTACGTCACAAATTGATGTGCACTCTTTCGAGGCATCTTTCATTTGATTGTCGTATCAGAGTTTGTTTTTTGGGTCAAGGTATCATTGGAGTAACGGAGCCATGTCTCATTTCGCCTCCAAGTTGATCCTTCCCTCTGATTTAGGAAAAGTGTGTGAGCGATGGTCTTTGTGTTAGTCACCGTCCATTCGCCATACCTTAATTCCTTTGTTTCTTCGTATGTCGTTATATTTAGACATTACTACCTCTATATAAGCCTATATTTTCCTACAAAGCATATTTCTTAGCTCATTGATTTTTCCTTTCATTTCCTGTCCCGGTAATGTCAATTAATTTAATGTAATGCTCATTTCCTTTATTTTTATGTGTTAATTTTGTGTTGCTTCCTCTGGCTTCGTTATATTACGTAACTCCGTGTCATCCCCCACCCCCGTTTCCTACATACGCACTCCTCCAATCCCCACCACTTTCACCCCCTACCCCATGATTTCACAACATCATGAGCGTCTTAGTTCTGTTCTTGGCGCGGGGCATTCTAGTCCAGGTCATCCTCGTAAGTAGAGGTGTTCTCTTATTCGACTCGTCCATACTCTCTATCTTTTTTTTTTTTTTTTTTTTTGTATTTTAAATTTTGGTTATCGAGTCGCGCTTACGGTTTAGTTGCACATTGATTGTAAGTACATTTTAATTAATCTTGTTTCATCTTTGTTTGTGCTTAAGTTCATTTATACACTTTTCTCTTGATATTGTTTTTGTGTACCCCTTTCTTGGGTACCATCTTTAGTCATTAATTTTATTTTGTTTGTTATTAAGTGATTTTAATACCTCTTCAAGTTTACCTTTCATTTTGTGTTTAGATTAATCCTTACTCTTATGCGCACCTGTTTTAGTTTACTTTAAATACATTCGTAAGTAGTTCACTTTGGTTTCGTCCTCTTTCATTTGTAATTTTAAGTTCCCTCATCTCTCGTTCGATTTCGTCGGTCTTGGCTTCGTACTGTAACGCAGTCACGACCTACACGCTTCTGGGTTCTTGAATCAATTAGATAAATTTAATTCCGCTTTTGATTTGTTTTAAACAATTCATTCGTTTCCTTTTTTGGAAAGTATCTTTCTTTCGATCCGGAATCTTGGGCCCAGCACGCATCGAAAGAGACATCCTTTCCCCGCTCCTTAGCGATCCTGTTTAAGTTGTTGTTTTCGCTTCCACTGTATTCCTAATGCCTCTGCTATTTTGTTTAACGTAAAAGCACAAGGCGGTGCAAATGGGTTCCGGTACCGGGAATCGAACCCGAGCCTCCTGCTGCTCGCTTTGTATCGTCACGTGACGTGCACGCGGTCCCTCTGGCGACTGGCTGTCCTTAAACGCTCTGGTCGGAACCACACATCGTTACACACGCCACGATTAGCCGATGTCGTCACCGGTTTGCGCATTCCAGCCTCTGGCTCGTTACTTTTTGAACTCACCTTATATGTCAGATGTTACACATCATATGCGACTACTGTAAGGCTCGTAATTTTTTCTTAAACAGTTTTAAAACGTTTAAGGGGTACGCGTACCCCCACGTTCCCCCTGAAAAAATACCCTGTCACATTCAATGTTTTTCAAGTTATATTTTCGAACATTCCATTAATTCGAATTATTTCGTGTTGACCGACTGAAAGTTACGGTAATTGTCAATATGGCAACACTGAAAGATGGCTTCAAAGCTATCTGTGTTGAATCTGTTAACCGTCTATAGGTTGGTGGTCTGTATATTAACTACTTATCGTAAGGACAATTTATGGCTGAATTTTTCAAACTTTTTTTTGAAGATCTTTCCTGTGGAAGTGTTAATATTTCTGATAAGCCAAATAATATTTTGGTTTGTTCTTGGACTGCGGTGCTGGATAAAATTAAAAGAAAAAGACACATTAAAAATACAATATGTTTATGTTCGACCCTGACTGTTATGTCAGAAAACTGTACCATAATGAGGCTCAATATAAAACTATTTTTCATTATGAGACAGTTTCGCCCACCAATCAGAGCTCAAGAAACAGTTGGTTGACCAATTAGATAATTAGATGCACTGAGTTCCACGGGCACCCTAATTTAAATTTCACTGCCTGGCCTAGTGTCATAGTAGTGTAATCGATGAGGCCATGGTCAAATACAAGACATTCTCTGCGTCTCATGCGCTCTGTTCAGTACATAAAACTGGCGAAATCTCGACAGATATTTATGAATATTTGCGTTCGAACATAAAATAGTTATAATAATTATCGTCGAACATAAATAGTCGTATGCAACTCGCCTATAATGGTAATTAAGACACTCGTATGGAAATTATAAAACTCGCATACGCTCGTTTTATAAACATACTCGTGTCTTAATTATTGCCATTATAGGCGAGTTGCATAATGCACTATTTCTACTTAAAATATAAAATTTGAGAATTTTAAAATGATAAATACAGCATATAATTTTAAACTATCTTATTATATAATTCGCTAAGGTGTATGTTTCACAAAACTCAAGCCCTTAAACAAGAGGGAGTTAGAAGGTGTGCTTTGTACCAAAATCTTCCATATCGTCTCAATTGTACACGAAAAACCGTGCATTTTTGAAGAGTCAAGGGAAATATATTTATTTGTTTATAAAGTGCAGTTAAACAAACAAGACGATAGCCCCTGGCATTGCGTACTGCCCGCATAGCACTAGAGCCAGGAGGGTAGTCTGTACATATGGACATGGGGCGCAAAATTAAAAGTAAAGGACACATTAAAAATAAAATATGTTTTCTACTTAAAATATAAAATTTAAGTTTTTTAACGTTTAAATGAAGGACAATACCTTTCTCAATATATCTGTTAAGTTGTATAAGTACATTCAGCGTTTTGGCAGAGATATAGCGTATTACGTGAGACCATGCGCCTATCTTTCAATGGAGTGTTTAATATTTAAACCTGTTTACCCGAAAGGTTGCTTTATTGGTAGTGAAAACACAATATCTCGTGAATTATGTGATGAAACTGGATGAAACTCGGCAGATACATTCCAACATATGATCCCTAGAGGATGAACCTCATTTATGAAATTTTCTTTAAAAATACTTGAGATATACTTGGAAAAATAAACCGAAAACTCTTCATTTTTTGAAAGACAAATTTAATATTTAAAAAATATATACTATTTACAATATAACATTCATGGTGGTTCATCCTCGCTATTTATGCGTTTACTTTAAATGAAAAACAAGAAGTTCCGTGACGAACTAAAGAGCCTACTTTTCATGCCAATGATTATTCTACAGTATATGAACCTATCTAGAATAATGACGAAATTAACTTGGTAATATCGAAATGTCTAATTAGTTCGAAATATACCTGGTATAATGTAGCCTAATAGAGCACTACAGTTGGCAGCCCTACAGACTGAATATATTCTTAATTCCATCTCTTAAGGTACAGCAAACAAAATTTGGTTGAAGTCCAATGGACGTTGCATGCAGTTAGACATTGGATTTATCAGCACGCGTAAAAACATGTTGGCAACAATGTCATGCGTGTGCTGGTTAGAAATAATCGGAAATATTATTATATCTTGTTGTGCCAATTTTTGGATGAATTTGTTAGTATATGTATTTGTTAGTATAGAAGTTACATGTATTTTAAGATTGGACCTGTCAGCAGCCATAGAATCGTGTTGGCAGCAATGACTTATATTAATTATTCCACATTAATCTAGAATGCCAGGTGCTATACGTGTGCAAAGTATAGGGCTGATGGCTTGCATACTTCCTGATATATTGATATTGGGGTAAAAAAAAATATAGACAGCAATTATTAATAGTTGGCAGCCCTGATTGCCCCTAAGAATACTTATAGTCATATCTGTTATGTTACACACAGCACATACGAAATTTGGTTGAAATCCAACTGATAGTATAGAAGTTACATGTATTTAAAAATTGGCCCTATCAGCAGGCTTAGAATCATGTTGGTAGAACTGAAGTATGTAAGTTACTCCAAAATTAATCTAAAATGTCAGGTACTATACGTGTGCATAGTTTAAAGCTGTCGGCTTGCATACTATCTCATATATTGGTATTTCGATAAAAGAATATAGAGAGCAATTATTAACAGTTGGCAGCCCTGGTGGCTCTTAAGAATACGCTCAGTCATATCTGTTTATGTACACATATTACATACAAAATTTGGTTGAAATCCAATTGATAGTGTAGAAGTTATGGGCATTTACAAATTGGACCTATCAGAAGGCTAAACATTATTTTGGCAACACTGTCATGTATGGCCTCCTGGAAATTAAACTGAAATAGTGTTATCTATATGTGTGCCTATTTTGGAATAGCTCCCATGCATACCTTCCATGATATCCAACATGGAGCTCAAATTTCTAGTGCGTTTTTTCAGCAGTTGGTAGTACTGACATCATTTTCAAATATGGACGTGAGATATTCCGGTATACATCTTTACTCATACTAAATTCGGTTTCGATTTCTGCAGCCGTTTAGGAGTTGATAGGGGGGACACACACACAGCCAGACAGACAGAAGGACAGACAGACAGACAGACAGACACACATTTTCCCGGATCGATCTCATAAGTCTACTTTTTCCTCATTTTTGCAAAATGTGAAAAGTAGGCTAAAAATCATTCCATTCAGACTGGAATTTCTTGTTAAATCGTGTCTTTTTTTTGGTGATTCACGGAGTTTAAAATATCACGAATATTATCCTTTCTTCTTCTTCTTTTCGAATCACCCACTTTGGGGTACGTCAGATCAATCACTTCTTAGATGCTTGTGCTCTCCTTTTCTCCCAATACTTCTTCATTCTCTCTGATCTCCTCTTTCTTTCCTCTTGTGATATCTGCATCGGTTTTCTGGAGACGGCTCTGGCTTGGAACCTCTTGGTGTTGTCTTTGGTCACGGTTTTGGCTGTACCATTCATCAACATGATTTCAGTAATCTGAAGCTCTCGCAGGTCCTTTTCCACTTCCGTAAACCAATTAGGTTTGATCTTCTTTTTTGGAAAAGAAGTCAAAGATTTTCTTGGTTAATTGGGCAGGATTCATCCGGTAGATGTGTCCATAGAAATCAATCCTCCTTTTCCGTATGGTATCTGAAAGTCTCTCCGACTTCACATACAGGGTGTCATTCCTATAGAAAATTTGTTTGTTATTTTGGAATTTAGGACCTATGATCTTCCTCAAAATTTTTCTCTCTTTGATTTCCAATTTTTCCGTTTGCCCTTGTCTCCTCAAGACTAGTGTTTCTGCTGCAGAGAGTGCTTCTGGCTTAATTACGGTGTTATAATGCCTGATTTTAGTGTTCCAGGAGAGGGTTTTCTTATTGTATGTATTTTTGGTTTTCTGGAAGGCTAGTTCCATTTTGATTCTTCTCGCCTCCATTGTTTTTCCTTCAAGGTTATTCCAGTCGATCCATTCTCCTAAGTATTTGAAACTATTAACCACCTCGATTTTATTAGCTCCTATTGTAACTCTCTTGGGCACATCCAAACTATTTGACATAATTTTCGTTTTTTCAAAGGAAATCTTAAGTCCAATTTTCCCCGCCATCTCTTGTAATTCTGTGATTTGTTCTTTGGTTTCCTCCCATGTTTCTGCGAGCAGCACCAATTCGTCAGCAAAGGCCAAACACTTAATCGTGATTCCTTTGTTTTTTGTTCCTAGACGTATTCCCCCTCGTGTTTTCGCATTCCATTCTCTCACAACTTTTTCAAGTGCACAGTTGAACAATAGGAGGGAGAGACCATTCCCATGCCGGACCCCTGTTCTGATCTCAAATGGATCAGACAGTTCGCCCATGAATCTAACTTTAGAGGACGTATTCGTGAGCGTCTCCTTTACGAGGGCTAGGGTTTTCCTGTCCAGGCCAAACTTTTCCAAAATATTGAGCAACGACTCTCTGTCGATGGAATCGTAAGCTTTTTGGAAGTCTACAAAGGTCACTATATACGGTTTCGCCCTCTGCTTCTGGTACGCTATAATGTTTCTAAGATTTAAAATTTGTTCAGCGCAAGATCTCCCCTTTCTAAACCCTGCTTGATACTCCCCAAGTTGGCAGTCCAACTGTGGTTCTGCTCTTTCTAATAACGCTCTTGAAAGTATCTTGTATGTCACGTCCAACAGTGAGATCCCTCGGTAATTGCTAGGATCCGATTTCGAACCTTTTTTGTGAAGAGGGTGTATCAGGGCCATTTTCCATTCCACTGGAATGGTCTCTGTCTTCCATATCTCCTCAAAAAGCTTTTGGAGTGAGCCAATCGCATCTTCACTGGCATACTTCCATAATTCAGCTGTTATCTGATTTTCTCCAGATGCCTTGAAATTTTCCATACGAGTCAGTATCTTCTGAATCTCTCTTACAGACGGGGGCTTAGAATCATGGTTGGGAGAATATTTTGGTCCACAATCGAAATACATCTTTTGGAGTGGTTCATCGCAATTTAGGAGTTCTTTAAAGTAGCCGGCTAGAATTTTACAGTTATCCCTGTTACTATATGCCACGTTCCCGTTTTCGTCCTGAAGTTGGAGAGTTGGGGGGGCATATCTGCTTAGGATTTCCTTGAACACTCGATAATAGTTTCTCATATTGTTCTTCGCAAAGTCATCATTTATCTTCCTGAGTAGTTGGTCGCCGTGCTCCTTCTTTACTTTCTTGATCCCCTTCGACACCATCTTCCTGGTTTCCACAAAGTGTTGCCAGGTACTCTCGTCCTTTTTGGTTTGCCAAACGTGCCACGCCTTCTTCCTTAGATCAAGTAGTCTGTCACACTCGTTGTTCCACCATCTATGCTTCTTCGTCTTTATAACAGGAGCAAGTTGTTCTGCCTTGGTTAGAAGACTCGTCTCCATCTGCCTCCAGTCCTGGCCTTCTAGGTCTCTGGTTAATGTGTCCCATTTTTCCATGTTCTCCTTAATTTTGTTTGGATCATATCTTCTTCGTATACGGTTGTTCCTTTGAAAGTTACTCCTAGGAATAATCTTCAGTTTAACTTTTGACAAGTAGTGGTCTGAGTCAAGGTTAGCTCCATGTAGAACCCTAACATTTTGAATTTCCTTATGAAACTTCCGCTTTACTGCAACATGGTCCAACTGGAATTCTCCGAGGAGGGGATTAGGTGATATCCATGTCTTCTGTTTTCTCGGTAGTTTCTTAAAGCTAGTCGATTTTAAGACCAAGTAATGTGCCTGACATAATTCAATGAGCCTGACACCATTTTGGTTCGTTCTTTTATGTGCCGGGTAGCATCCCACTATTTATTTATTTGGATTTATTGTGCTTCTAACAGGCATATGCCTAATAAAAAGAAACACATGTACATTTGGTTACACAATTCTATCAAATTATAATATAATTGACAGACATAATGCTGAGATTGTAATGTAAATTAATTCTACAACTAAATACGAAAATATAATAATACTGTGCAGGTAATTGGTAGGTGGAATGTACGAGTTCATGTGATCGCACAGCAGGCAGAAACAAAGGAACTATATGTGTAACTGAATAAGTCGAGGTTGTTTGCTATTGAATGTTCATTGTATAATTGAATAGCACTTATTATTGGGGAATGTTTATGCTGTTCAGTTCTAGTTCTTGGGCAGTAAAATGTAATAAACTTAGGTCGAGTTGATGGAGGTGAGACACGTAAATTAAACTGTGATATTAAATATGGACTATATAAAAGGTTATTGAATACTTTGAAGATAAAAACAAGAATTGCAATTTTTCGTCTGTTAGCCAGAGATGTATAATTCAGGTAACTTAGAAGATTTCCATAGCTATCATATTTCGGATAAATACCCGTCATTTTATACTGCAGATATCTTAGGAATTTATTCTGAACCATTTCAATTTCACTAATGTGGTTCAAGTACCAGGGATTCCAGATGCTGGATGCATATTCTAATCTGCTTCTAACAAAATAATTGAACAATAATTTTATACTTTTTGGGTTGACGAAATCTTTAGAATTTCTTCTTATAAAGCCTAGCATTTTATAAGCACTAGCTACCATTTCATGAGTGTGCAATGAAAATGTTAGCTTTGAATCAAAATGGACTCCTAGGTCTTTGATAGAATTGTTAATAGTGAGATACGCATCCAATATCTGGTACCGAAACATCACCTGGAATTTGTTTCTAGTAAACTTCATAACTGAGAATTTCTTTATGTTAAGGTTCAAGCGATTTAATTTACTCCAGGTTGCCACATTATTGAGATCTTCTTGTAGTAATTGACAGTCCTGCTCTGTCTGAATATTTCAAAAAAATTTGACATCGTCCGCGAATAACAAAACGTTTGAATATTTAATACACCTTGTAAGATCATTGATAAGCTGTAAGAATAATAGAGGGCCTAGGTTTGAACCTTGTGGGACGCCTGATCGGGCATAGTAAGAATAGGATTCACATCCATTGCAAGCAACAAACTGTTTTCGTTCACTGAGATATGAGGTGAACAACTTCAGCAAATTGTAGGAGAAGCCATAATATGCTAACTTATTTAAGAGGATATCATGATCTACCTTATCGAATGCCTTCGCATAATCTGTATAAATTACATCAACTTGACTTCCTTTGTCCATTGCTGCTGATACTTTGTGAGTAAACTCCATTAGATTAGTTACTGTTGATCTTTTAGGCATGAACCCATGTTGAAAGTCACTTATAATGTACTGTACGTGCTGAAATATATGCTGATATAACAATTGTTCAAAGAGCTTTGCAATGGCTGACAGTATTGCCACGGGTCTGTAATTATCAAAATCAGACTTATGTATGGGACTTACCCTGGTAATTTTCCAACGACTGGGAAAAGTACCAGTTTGAATGGCTATATTAAATATTATAGTTAAAGGATAGGCCAGCACCTCTGCACAGCCTTTGATTATGTATGGAGGAATAAGGTCTGGGCCAGCGGCTTTCTTTTGATTCATTTTTAGTATCGCATTCTTAACATCAGAAATACTAATCTGTTTAGAATCCAGCACATCAAGCATTGGGTGTATGTCCTGGTCACTTGCACCTAAATTGTCATACTTGGCGCATTCCTTGGAATAAACTGACGAGAAATAATCAGCAAAACCGTTGACTATCTGCTTATCATTTTCTAATATTTCCCCATTAATTTTCATTACGGGTATTGCCGGGGATCGTTTCTTGTGTCGAATAAATGCCCAGAGGCGATTCGTGTCCTCTCCGATTGCATTTTCGACATTACGTACGTATTGCCGGTAGGCGGATTGAATATCACGTTTTAGAATTTTCCTGAGCTCTTTAAACTTTTCGCAATGAAAGTCCTTATTGGCCTGTTCCCTACGCATTTTCTTTCGATGGTAAGATTTTCTTCGGATGTTTTTTATTATATCAAAATTAAACCAGCATGGATACAGTTTGGTCCTCTTACTAGTGCTTACAGGTACACTAGAATCCAGAGCCTGATAGAAACGGGAATATAAAAATTATCTACCGCCTCGTCTACATGGGAAAATTGCGAGAGAACACTCCAATCCACTTCTTGTAATTTTGTATAAAGTTGTTCGAAATTAGCCTTTTTAAAATTGTATGTATGAGTTTGGTGAATATTGTGTCTAACTTTTCTCTGCCAGTATCGTACATTAATGTTTAAGGGGGGATGATTATTGTCTTCCGGTACAAGGGGTTGTTCCTCTCTATTGACAGCAATAGAGGAGATGGTGGACAGTACTAGATCAAGTGTTCTATTATTCACATTCACGATATTATTAAAACTTTTCAAGTTCATCATATTTATAAAATTATTTAAGGAGGTAGAAAGCCGAGATCCTGTTTTTAAATCAAATGTTGGGGTTATTTCTGGAATGTTAAAGTCTCCCAAAATAAGAACAGGATTGTTGCTTATGAGTGAGTTCGATTCTATACTTGTGTAAAATTCCTCGTATTTCTCTGCCTTCGACTCCGGCGGAAAGTAAACTGAACAGATAACTATGGTAAAATAGTTGTCTATGAAGAGTTTCACACATAGGACTTCCGTTTCCAGACCCAGGTCAATCTCCACAGCTTTATACTTGTTATGGACAGCGAGGACTACACCCCCTCCTAGCCTCTTGCCAGTTATATTTTCGTCACGATCATTTCTAAATACAGCATACCTCTCATCAAAGAGTTCAGACGAATAGATTGACGAAATAAGCCAAGATTCTGTTAAAACCACTATACCGTAGCTCTCGCTGGTCATATTTGTATAAACCAGTGTAGTTTTAGTTCTCAAACCCCTACAATTTTGATAATATAAATTTAGCGATTTATAAGAAGAAGACATTTTACTTAAATGAGAAGAGAGGCACCTGCAGTGAGGCTAGGCCATTAGTAGGGATTTCCGTTAGGCGAAACAATGGGGCAAGGGAAGAGAAAGGCTCAAGAAACTGTCCAGAAATAATCTAACAGTGACCCTCCAGTACTCTCAGTGTACAATCACTATAGACCTTACAAGGTAATTCAAATGAGACCTTACGGGTTTTCACGAATTATGATAGCTTCCTGAGATCATTACTGTCATTTATGATATAAATATTTGACCCCTCACTCTTCCTGAGTTTTATCACACCGTTACGTACCCATAAGAACTTGTAGCCGTGTTCCCTCTTGAAGTTCCGCGATAGAGCCAGCAATTTCTTCTTCTCAGGTGACAGACTTTCATTTATGTAGATTATGTTGTCTCCAGCAAGCCCCATGTGCTTGGTGGACAGGTTACGCTTCACACGCCTTCGAAACATGAAGTCTTCCTTGTCGAACCGCCGGACAAATTTCACGATGATTCCACCATGAGGCTGATCTGGTCGCTTAGGCAAGCGATGACATGCGTCCACCATCAGATTGTCAATGTTCATGTCCATTGCCCTGCCAACGGCTTTAACGGTCTCGAGCACGTCTTCATTTTTAGTTTCAGGGACCCCAAATATCTCCACAGTGTTACGGCGTGAATACTGCTCTCCATCCGAGAGGCGAGTCTCCAATGTCTTCACACGGGCCCTGAGATCAGTGTTCTCTTGTTGTAGGGATAGAACCTGCTGCGAGATTTCCTTCAGATGAGTATCGTGCTGTTTGATACTCTTCGCATTTTCATCTACTCCCTCATGGCAAAAGTTCAGAGATTTTGTGAGGTCCTGCTCCCGAGATTGTTGTTGTTGCTTCATCTCCCTGATTTCTGCCTGCATTTCTAATAGGAGTTTTACGATATTCTCCAATGAATAACTCGGCGCATCTTTCACACAACACTCGCCATTTCTTTCTTCCATGCACTTCGTATGGTTCCACTTTTCACACGCTACACACTGTACCTTCTTCTTCCCCAGCTCCTTGTCACAGAAGGCGCAGGTCGGCATGTTTCTTGGTGACACAGCTCACTTCAGTAAACAACGATTACACGGATAAACGATGGTACACTAATTAAGCAACGCACACTCAGTTTGTCAAAGTAATTAAAAGGAAGACTTTTCTTTGCTGTAGTTGCAAAATATTCAGATTAGTACACAAAATAATACACAAAGTTCGGGAGCTGAACAGCACGCCACTCTTACTCAGCCGCCATCTTACTGAACTTCTTTTCTCTCCCCACTTGGGCGTTACAATCCCCTAAAAGGATGACGTTATTTTTGTCTGGGATCTTCTGGATCGTATCGTCTAGTTTATCCCAGAAAAGTTCTACTTTTACCTTATCCTTTTTGTTGTCGATGTTTATAGGGGCACGAATATTCACAATTGTATAAACTTTGTTGGTCGACTTGAACGTGAGTGTGGATAGCCTTTCAGAGGTGGACTCGAAGCTTATGATGAAGTCTAGGTATCCTGAATCCTCCCGATTCAAAGCTGTTCTCATCTAGGAATCTGGTCTCTTGCACAGCCGTTATGATAATTCTATGTTCATTTAGTGTATCTGTTAGAGTCTTAAGTTTCCCCACTTTCAAAAGTGAATTTGCATTAAAAGTGGCTAGGTAGTTTATTTTCCTGTATTTTATTGTGTTCGAAGTCTTTGTGTGACATTGCAGACTCCCCAGAATCCGAATGTCTGCTTGTGGATTGACGACCTGAGGTAAATCGTTTCACCTCACACCGTTCCATGATTGATAATTCTTTTAGTTTTGGAGGTGACTTCTAGAGCCACCATTTTTACAACCGAGGTTGTTAACTCCGGAGGATTATTTACAGCCTCCCCTAACATGGAGACAGACGCTGACCAAAGGCCGCCCAACATGGGAACAGTCGCTCTTGGATTTTAAAATCAGGCTGATAGTCTGAATTTATTTATTTTTCGTGGTTGACTCCACTAGGTTCTTCCGCCCTCTCAGCCGTTGGGAAATGAAATTCGTCTTCCGCCTTTGAGACCGTTGACCATGTTTCGCCTAGTAACCCTAGGTAGGGGCCCTATGACAGGGTGCTACCATCCGGAGCCAGATGGACCCTGTTTTTTTTACGAGGTTGATACTCCTCCCGCTCCTCCTTCCTCATCACATGCGAAATGAGGCCCCGGGCTTGTGACCGGCAGTGGCGGAGTTATAATCCTTTCAATATATCATGAAATACTTTATATACTGCTCCTCTCTCTAAATTAGATGAAAGCTCTATGTATTTACTATGCATATGTCAGTTTCCATAACTGTATGTTACATATTAGTGAAGCTATGATATGATGCGTAAGTGCATGCGATAATTCCCACTGACGGTGTGAGAGCCCCCTTAAGAGCAGAGTTCTCGCACGGGTCCGCTAGTTGAAATTATATATTATAACAAGTAGTTCCGTGAAGAACTATACAACCTATTTTCATATATCCTAATCATGTTAATTGCGTGTATCATCATACAAAATTTCAGTTTGATTGTTTTGATAGATTCGTAGATATTGAGAACCGTCTAAATATTTCAGATGGTCGCCACTATGTAGGTCTTAGAGCTATGTACTAATACATGAAGATTAATGTGTACGTGTGGTATTCAAACTTCAATCGCATGATTAGGACACAACAAGTAAAAACAAGATTTAAAAATTTCGCACAGCTGCCATCTTGTAGTTATGAAAATAATTGAAATAAATTAGATACCAGTGGATAAACATTTGTATAAGAATTTAACGTGCAAAGTTTCAATGCACTCGGATGGTTAAATCGAGAGAAACGTCCATTTAAATATGTATAACTCGAGTCGCCGCCATGTTGGATTTCTGCTCACCAGGTTACTAAAAGTGCTATAGGTGAACTTATGATCATAGCCTCTATGAACAAAAAAGAATTCAGTTTGATTGCTGTAAAAGATTCGTAGATATTCAGAACCGTAAAAATATTTCGGATGCTCGCTATTTTGGATTGTTATATGTATAGGCCATAGAGTTATGTACCATTAAAGGAAAATTATTGCGTAGGTTCATTATTCCAACATTCATTTCGATCGCATGATTACGACACAAGAAATAAAAACTTAATTTTAAAATATCGCACAGCCGCCATCTTAAGGTTATGCAAACAATTGAACTAAATTATATGCCAGTGCATTGCAATATGTGTAATCATTTACTGTACCACATTTCACTGCGCTCAGTTGGTTAAATCACGAGAAAAGTCTATTAAAATGTTTCAACTTCGCTAGGCCGCCATGTTCGTTTTGTAATTTACAGGTTTTTGAGTTTCATAGATAAACTTGTAGTAGTGCCCTTTATCACCGTACAAAGTTTCAGGGTGATATTTGTAATGGTTTCGGAGATATAAAATGTCAGTGAAATATTTCGCACAGCCGCCATTTTGAGGTTATGTAAACAATTGAACGAAGTTAGATGTCGGTGTATTATAATGGGTATAAACATTTGTTGTACCAAGTTTCATTACGTTTGGATGGTTAAACCGCGAGAAAAGTCTATTTAAAATTCTCAACTTCGCTTGGCCGCCATGTTGTTTATGTAGTTACCAGGTTTTTGAAAGTCTCATAGGCGAATTTCTAGTAGTATCGTTTGTCACCGTACACAATTGCAGGGTGATATCAGTAATTGTTTCGGAGGTACCGAATGCTGGGGAAATATTTCGCACAGCCGCCATGTTGGATTGGTGAGACACAATAAAATTTGAAGGGTACGGTCGGGGTCGGCCAGAATGATGCTATGATCATACTGAGTTTCATTGAAATCGCTCGAGCGGTATAGAAGTTATTGGACACACACATACACACACACACACACACACACACACGCACACACAGACATACGGACAAAAGGTGATCTCATAAGCCTATTTTTTCATAAAATGAAAAAGGCTAAAAATTAAATAAAATTAAAACACAATGTGAAATTAAATTATAAAGTTAAAATTATAACAATTAAAATAATACAACAACAATTTAAGTTAACATTATTATTAATTAATAGTTACAACTGAAAAATACCAAGAAATTATTGGAGAAATAGTTTTGTCCTATGAAGGGTTAAATCGCTCATCATGACATTGATATGGAGATGGAACAATTCGGAAAGCTCGGAGGTTAAAATCCCGGCGTTGACATTGGCTATTCTGAGTGTCACTTACTCCCGGATTACCCACACTCTCTCCAACCAAATGATGGGATAGAATCTTACATCAAGTCCCGAGGCACCGATCCCATTCCCGAACCTAATAATTACAGTTACACACAATGCTGCAGTCACTACAGAAACAAAGGTTATCGGGCAAATTGAATACACACCCAAATGCCTGGAGCTGAACAGCAAGTTGTCCGAAGTAACTCATCATCATCATCATCATCATCCTTTTCCGTCTCTAGTTTCCAGGGTGCGGTAGACAAGCGTTCGCCACTGCTTTTTGTCATTGTACAACTTTCGTTCTACAACTTCTTTCCATTTCAGCCCTTTTTTCCCCAATTCTGATTTCACGGTCTCAATCCATCATTTTCTGAGTCTTCCCCTCGGTCCTTTCCCTTTCAGTTCTCTATTGAAGTAGTCCCTTGCTGTTCTAGTGTTATTCATTCGCATCAAATGTCCATACCACTGGAGTCTATGCTTCCCTATAACATTTGCAACAGTTTCCTGTATCCCAGCTTCTTTCCTATTTGTTTCGATTTTGATCTTGTCTTTTCTGGTCTTTTGATTCATGGCTCTAATGAATTTCATTTCTGATGCTTTGATTTTGTTAAGGTCTTTATCCAGTAAATACACGTCTCCAGTCCATACACCAGAATTGGTACAAAGTAGGTATTGAACATGGTTAATTTTGCTTTCAGGGGTATGTTGCTGTCCCATAATAGGTTTCTCACTTGACTGTAAAAATGTGACGCTTTCTGTGTCCTGTTGAGTTCTTCTTGCTGAACAGTGTTATCCTTTGAGATGGTGCTTCCGAGATATTTGAAGTTGAAGACAGAGTCTAATTTAGTTCCTTCCGAAAAGGTGTTAAAATTGGAACCGTCTCTGTTGATAGTCGGTTCTACAGTCTTGGTTTTGCTGATGTTTAGGTGGAACTTCTTAAACTTGTTGTTCCAGGAATTTAAAAGAAAAAAGGCTGGGATTGAATCCCAGCGCAGTCAGTTGGCATTTGAAGGTGCTTAAATGTGAGTGAATCGTGTAAATAAGTTGACTGGAACGTTGAAGATCTCCTTCGGGGCAATATTCTGGCACCCTGGAGTGTCTAAAAGCCGCAGTAATCAAAAGGGATGTCAAACCCATAACATTATTATTCAATTTCAGAAACTACACAAAATATCCCTATATTTATTACCAGTAGAGTGCGCTACCTGTAAACTATGACCAGGGAGTTCTAGCAATATGTGATATCAATAATGATTTTGTCGGAAAGCTTTCAAATCACGGGCAGACAGTGCGGGGTTTTGCGGGAGGGGGTGGTGAAATAAACCCACCCTAGTAAACAAACAGCCACCCGTACATTCCAATTGTTGCCTTTCTAGTGTAATTCTATTTTGTTGAGGATTAAACAAACGGGAGAGGGATAGAGGGAGCGTCCTTATGTCTGCTTTTGATTGGTGGTGAAATTTCTCTGACATTGTTGATTAAACAGATGACAAATGGATAGATTTCTAGTATATCGTTATATACGTATAATTTTGATTCATCATCTCTCCTTTTTTCGTGAGTAAATGCCCTCCCCCCATTTCCTCCCCATAATCCCGCCATTCTATTGGTTCACTAATGGAATTACTACCATGGCGCTATTTCAATTTGACGATGAGATATTGGATACAACTTTATGATGGCGTTGTATGAAACTAAAATGTTTGCGATTTATGGGACAGTGTTAGATAAAATTGGCTACAACTCTTTTTCGATTTGACCAGCACAGTTAACCAAACCGTACGTAATCTAGTGTCAGTGATGATCTGCAATACTTCATTCCACAATAGAACTGGAGTGAAAGTTCAAGTTTTATTTAATTTAATTACTGAAGTTCATTACATTGGTTTGATGGGTTGAACGTGAAAAGAAAGTCAATATGTGCCGACAACTTCTAGGCCATATTCCCACGAAAAGTTTCACAACTGAAAAAAATGGGGAACAGGCTTTTGGTGGACCATTGTATGCCCCTAAGTCGCTAATGATAGGTTAATAATGATATTGTATGGCCTCGGATGTCGAGAGCAAGCTTTTTTATTTGACACCCAGAGGGTAGCTTGCATGTCGAATTTTGTTGTTCCTTGAAGCACAATGAAAGTCAAGGAGGTTAGATATCTTAACTCCCTGAACACTATAGTGCATTCTAGTAGAGAAATGAGGAACTTTGTGTTGTCGGGAAGTCCTGAGATTAATTTTGCCATTATGAACACGGCCTACTGAATTCAAATGGGTTCTATGACATGCCAACATCGTATGACATGCGTGGCGTAAATTTTTGCCACCTTTCAGAAATCTCTTACCACGGCCAGGAGCGAACCTTGGGGTTAATCACGTTAACCACTCACCCACCGTGGCACGCTAATGATAGAGTAAATTACACGAAGGAAATAAGAAAAGGAAGGAAGTACAGGGAAGGAAATGAAAAGAGAGGGAAGGGAAGGAAAGGAAATGAAAGAAACCGAAAGGGAAGGGAAGAATGTGAAGATTTCCTCTTGAATTCGTATGCCAACTAGAACAATTCGTGTATGAATGGTAAAACATTCTTAAACCTTTTAAAATTGTTTATATCTTATGTAATTTTTATAGCTTAGTTAATAAGTAAATTCTGGTATTTAAGTTCGGTTGCTTAAGGATGGCATATGAATATCTATTATATAATACGCTAAGTTCATCCAAAAAAAAAAAACAAGTTTCTGAACCTGAAGGAATTAGAAGATGCATTTTGTTCCAAAACCTTCCAAATCATCTCAATAGTATACAGGAAAAATCTTGCATTTCTTGAAAAGTGGACAGAAATATATTTATTTGTTCAAAAGGCGGTTTAAACAAATAAACAAGACGATAGTCCCTGGCAGAACTGTGTCGCGTCCAGCCTGCATAACATTAAAGTCGGGCGGGTAGTCTTTGCACATGGGGCGCAAACAACCCATTGTGGTTAACCCTTGAGGAGTGGCGCCGGGTCATTTTGACCCAGAGTGTAACGCCCCAGTGTTTTCTAGTCGTACGGAGTTTAATGAAATATTTTACACCGGGTGTCTTCGAATAACCAATCACAAATGTAAAATGAAGATAAGATACATTTTTTATTATTATTATTTTATTTATCGTATAGCTTTTAGTGCCGGGAGTGTCCGAGGACATGTTCGGCTCGCAAGTGGCTGTAACTGCTTTCAGCGGACACCCTTAGGGTGAGCTACAAGTTCCGTTCAATTTCAAGTAGTTCCAACTTTCCCTACCAGATATCAATGATACCTAGTGGTGAACGTTGGAACTTTGATAGAGCGTTCCGACGAAATCTAATCTAATAATTTAACTGCACACAAATTTAGTCTGTGGAAGGATCTTTTACATGCCATAAATCTATGACATACGATCGCCGGCTTTACTTCCCCTGCGAAGGAGGCATACTGATGGATTTTTACGACTTCGGCCGGGTTTGAATCCGCTATCTCAGGCATAGCAGTTCAGCATGCTACCGACTACGCCACCAAGCTATCCCTAGCCCCTAAAATTTGATCAAGAAGAACGTGAGTCATGTAGTTTGTTCTGGTGTTGCACAAAATAGGTGGATTTGCCCCCTTATTTATTTTTACATATCGCCCCGACTAATGTATGCCGAGAATTGCCACGCGAGGGCTGGCACCATGGGTAAATCTGACCCGACAGTAAATAGTATAGTAATAACTTGGGTGTCCACAACACTAAGAAAAAGTTACGATTGTTCAAGGCTAGGAAGGAAGGTATTGTTGGCGACTGGAAATAAGGGCTGAACATAACGAAAAATTAAAAATTAAATTACGAGCCTTACAGTAGTCGCATATGATGTGTAACATGTGACATGTTATCCTACTATGTGTCTGCCGGGAGTGCAAATCCCTTGTTAACAGTGAACTCTGTTGGTCATTGAAATAACTACTTGTAAAACTCCAGTGCCAAATCCTGTTCGGTGCGCATGCGCGAGGTACATCGTGGTACCAATGATTTATTGTAGGAATATCTTTAATGGGGCCTCCGAACCTAGAAGTGAACCGCATACGATATTCATTCCATAGCAAAAGTATGAAATATTAATTAATAAATCATAATTGTTTTCAGCAAATATGATATAATGAATATTTTCACTCCATAGAACAACAACTTGAAGATGATTTATTGTAGGAATATATTTAATAGGGCCTCCAAACCTTGAAGTAAACCGTATGCGATATACATTCCACATAGGGCTGTATGTTGGCGACAGTACCTCGAATGCTTGCATTGAATCAGAATACAGCAAAAGTATGAAAATTTAATAAATCATAATTGTTTTCATCAAATATGATATAATTAATATTTTCACACCAAAGAACGACAACTTGAAGATAATTTATTGAAAGAATATCTTCAATGGGGCCTCCAAAACCTTGAAGTAAACCGTATGCGATATACATCCCACATAGTCACATGGCCGAAAGTAGGTCGTGGTACCAATCTCCGCCACCACGCGCTCAGTGTTTCCGTCCCATTTACATCCTTTCTTCCAAAATCACTCCCACAAAAATATCCAGCAACCGAGTGGAAAGATGTTAAACAAAACATTATTTAAGCCACGGGTCTAAAATACCCATGCGCCAATCCTCACGGGTTGAGTGTAAGAGGGGGCCAAGAGCCCTAACTTCACCACAATAAATGCATCAATAATAATAAGTGGCCCGATCTAACGATGTCCCCTTGGCGAACGAAACTAGTCATCCAAGCAAAACCCTGATTTATGTGAAAAGTGTTTGATTAAGTATTTAAATAATTGATGTATTTTATTTCAGGTATTTGGAAATTATAGAGGGGTGCGAATGATTAGACACAATTAAAGATCTTAAATCAGTTAAAATCGTTTATTCAAAATCATTTTATTTTATTTGTTTTACCTTATTTAGTAATATTTTCTTCCCTGTGGACTTACAACTGTTCCCATCAGGAATTGCATTTGGAAATTTTTGAAATTGGAGATTCGGTCCGCTTTTCCTTTTCATTGACTTTTGGAATGTATCCTCTAAATTAAGGGGGCTCATACACCGCCGGTTGTCAAAATTTAAGTTTTTTTTAACATTTAAATGAAAGACAATACCTTTCTCAATATATCTGTTAAGTATTATAAGTATTTTCAGCGTTTTGGCAGAGTTATAGCGTATTACGTGAGACCATGCGCCTATCTATCAATGGAGTGTTTAATATTCAAAGCTGTTTACCCGAAAGGTTGCTTTTTAGGTAGGAAAAACACAATATCTCGTGAAATATGTGATGAAACTGGATGAAACTTGGTAGATACATTCCAACATATGATCCCTAGAGGATGAACCTCATTTATGAAATTATCTTAAAAGATAATTGAGATATACTTGGATAATTAAACAAAAAACTGTTAATTTTTTGAAAGACAAATTTAATACTTTTTAAAATATATACTACTTACTATATAACATTCATGGTGGTTCATCCTCGCTATTTATGCGTTTACTTTACATGAAAAAAAAATCATTCCATTCAGACTGGTATTTCTTGTTAAATCGTGTTTTTTTGTGATTCACGGAGTTCAAAATATCACGAATATTATCCTTTCAATATATCACGTAATACTTTATATATTGCTCCTCTCTCTAAATTAGATGAAAGCTCTATGTATTTACTGTACATATGTTAGTTTTCATAACTCTATGTTACATATTAGTGAAGCTATGATATGATTCATAACTGTATGCGAAAATTCCCACTGGCGATGTATGAGCCCCCTTAAATGATTTCAATCCATTGTTCTTGAATCTTTGAATAGTTCAAGAGTAGACAGTCAGTAATAAAAGACTTCCAATCTCTCAGGTCTAAATTAACGCGAAAAATAGAATAGAGTAATAAAACAAGATGTTCAGTAAAGAACATATAGCCTACTTTCTCCTAAATGTATGAGTATAGTTATAACTCGTTGTTATTATCAAAGAGTATAATAGAACTATTCTTTGTTGAAGACCTTAGAAACGATTTACCTCTACCAAACGCCACAACCTAGATAAAAACTGCTACCATCATTGAAGAAAGAAAGAAAGATAAGAAGTATCTAAAGAATGTTATGGATCTGGAGACATAATCGACCGGACTGGCGGCGTGGCTCAGCGGTAACGTTCTCGCTTGCTGGACCGTATGTTTCAGGTTCGTATCCTGGCGCAGTCAGCTGGCATTTGAGGGTGCACAAATGCGAGGGAGCCGTGTTAGTAGATTTACTGGCACGTTAAAGATCCCCTTCGGGACAAAATTCTGGCACCCCGGCGTCTCTAAAAGCAACAGTAGTTAAAAGGGACGTAAAACCAATAACATTATTATTATTATTATTATTATTATTATTACATAATCGGCCTGACGCGGGCAACATCCAACTTTGAGTTGAGGCATGTCTTTACACGTCTGGCTGCGTATGACTTTCACAACCCTAATTGAATTAACAAATCTTTCCATGACCCTACAGAGACGTGTGTATACCAACTATGTGGATATTTTCGATTGCTATTTGGCTGAAATAGAAGTATTAATTAATATCCTGAACTAGCACCAACGGTAGAGTTCAGATACTATGTGAAATCGTTTTGTTCTTTACTTCAATTAACATTTTCAAATAACGCACAATAGGCTGTTACAAACCCTTTAAAATAGAAAGTAAAAATGTATCGTAGTATCATCTTGTCATTCTTCAAATTCGATGCGCATAGAATGCAAATGGTATAGTAATCAATGGAGCCGCAAGTAGACTAGTCGTGATACCTAGTGGTGAAATATCTAACAATATAATCCTAACAGAGCGAGTGCATTCTAGCGGCCAGAAGAAGAAACTTATCAATAAAATCTGGTCGGCGTGCAGTTACCTTTTTGGCAGCTAGATGTCTCGAGTAAATCTGCTGGCGAATTATGTTTTAATTAAATATATATTTTACACCATAATATGCACAATATAACGCTTAATTTTAAAACATCTGAGTCATTACAAAACAATAAACATATAAAATTTCAAGCAAAAAAACCAGCTCTGATCGGGTTTGAACCATAGCCATTTGAGCGATAGGCTAACGCTCTACCACTGAGCTAATTGTGTCAACGAATATCGTTCTATATAAAATGACTTACATAGAACTTGTTAGCAAATAGTGATTTATACTAAACGATTTCATCACTGGAGTATATTATTTATATATGAAGCATTTCATACAAAGTTTATTTATTTTATATCAGTACGCTATATTGCATGCAATACTCAAATTAGTGAAATATAAGTCAGGCACTAGATATCCGCTGCCATCTTGTCTTATTACTAAATCAGCTCAGCTTTTTAAAATCACGTCTGCACTATAGTATTACAAAATAAACTTTTAATTTCGAACGTGCCTCTTCCTTTAGAACAGTTAAAACGATTCTCGGCTCGATAATCGGAACTGGTGGGTCCCATGATATGGATTATAAAGTTTGCATAATTCGCACGGCCGCCATCCTGAAATGGTTTGGCGGACGACCTTGTAGTTTGGTCACAAGACGCATCCTATACGAAGGTATGTTGTTACCAAATTTGGTAGAGATCGGATGATTTGGTTAGTCGTTATTTGATTTTACGTTTTGAACGTTTGAGTGGCCGCCATTCAGTTTTAGTAAAGATGGCGGCGATATAAAACATGACACTGAGGTGTCCTTTGCTAGTGCTACCTTTGTACCAAATTTCGTTCAATTCGCATTCACCGTGTTCGAATTGATAGGGGGGGACAGACATTCAGAGTACACACACTCACACACACACACACACACACACACAGACACACACACACACACAGACTCACACACACACATACACACACACAGACAGACACACTTTTTTTCGCCCTGTGTTGATCTCATAAGTCTACTTTCATTTTTTGCAAAAATCGAAAGTAGGCTAAAAAAATGTGCGGCATTCTGCATTAACAAGGCTCCCCAAGCTGCAGGTTCGCTCCTGGCCATGGTAAGTGACTTTTGAAAGGTGACAAAAATCACGGCATGCATGTTATAGGTTGTAGGCATTGTAAAGGCCGTCTTCATAATGGCAAAATTAATCTCAGGATTTTCCGCCAACACCAAGTTCCTCATTTCTCTACTAGTAAGCGCTATACAGTAGTGTCAAGGTGCTTAGATAGGCTATCTAACTTCCTTGACTTCCGTAGCGATTCAAGGAACGACAATATTCGTCATGCCAGCTGCCCTCTGGGCGTCAAATAAGAAAGCTTGCACCCATCACCCCAGCCAAACGTTATTATTATTACTTTTTATTTAGCGAAAATTCTCCTACCGGAGAGCGATGAAACTTGATAACATGATGTCATTTGGAGGCGTGTCTCCTCCGCTCCTCCCAAAATCTCTTCATTCGCGCAGAATGTTCCCTCTTCCTCTCATCTGTCCACTTTTTCTCAGGTTGTCGTAATGATTTTGGTTCAAACTTAACATATATTATTATTATTATTTAAAAATGTTATTAAGTCAATGGATTTAACAGTTGAAATTATTTCGGCGCCTTGAAAAACATTTCCACTGTATTAAGTCACAAAACCTACAAAGTAAATGTTGGAAAACTGCCACCGAGTCTAATAATTTGCATACCCCTGTAATGGTTACTCCCCACCCAATCTAATATTGGGCACATCATGTTGACCGACTGAAAAGCTTCTAATTATCCATTATTCAGGTAAAACATGGCTTCTAATATTTCAACTTCTCAGTTTTGGTTCCCGAGGTTGAATATACCAAGCCTCAGACAAGAGTCTGACAGAATCCGGAATCGGATCTACAAAAGATTGCCAGACTTCAGACATTATTTCAGCCTAAGTAACCAGTATTCCTCTAGCTGATGTCGTTGGACCTCACAAGAACCAGCCACATGAGCTCTTATTGCGCTGGTAGGCGCCAGTCTCAGCCAATCCATCACATTGCCATGTTATGCCCACTGAGGAGAAGACGTAATGCACCGATTCATCTTCTTCACCGCGTCACGCACGAGAATTCCAACGATAAATTTCCAATTCTAATGCAGGTCACTTACTCAACAGTAATACTTAAGGTTTTATATTCTTCGAGTTTCTTCTATTCTGCTATGAATGCATCGATATGTAGTATCCATGTAAAATTATTACATATAATAGTCTACTAATACCACTATTATTTATTGGTCTATTATTATAATTATTATTATTGGCTTATACAGTACATATAAAGGGCCTCCGTGGCTTAGGCGGCAGCACGCCGGCCTCTCACCGCTGGGTCCGTGGTTCCAATCCCGGTCACTCCATGTGAGATCTGTGCTGGACAAAATGGAGGCAGACAGGTTTTTCTCCGGGTACTTCGGTTTTCCCTGTCAAAATTTCATTCCAGCAACACTCTCCTCTATCATTACATTTCATCTGTCATTCATTTAATCATTGCCCCAGAGGAGTGCGACAGGCTTCAGCAGCCGGCACTGTTCATATCCTCGCCGCTAGATGGGGGCTTCATTCATTCCATTCCTGACCCGGTCGGAGACTGGAAGCAGGATGTGGATTTTCATTTTCATTATTGGTTTGTACAGAACATATAACACATTGCTGGTATATTACTACGAAACTATACGGGCTTCAGGGAACCAAAGTATAGTTACTGAAACAACAACTTCTAAGCTGGAATGTCGCTACCCATGAACTTCCGGACGATTCGGTTTATTGATAGAACTTCTGCCTTCTGCATTAGTTTGTACAGTTGCGTATCCAGATCCAGTTCTTTAAGGCCTTGGAGCAAGGTACTTGGGATCACGCCCGTACTTGAGACAATGATAGGTATGGTCATTAACCTCTCTATATGCCATTGTCCTTTGATAGGTTCGACCAACTTGCTATATTTGCAGATCTTTTCCATGTGTTTTGACTGGAGATTCTTGTGGTTAAGAATCGCAACATCAATCTAGGTAGTTTGCTTGATTTTCTTGCCGACAACCACAAGATACGGCCTGTTGTGTGATACCGATTGATCAGTCAAAATAGTTCGGTCCCAATACAACTTGTATTTCTTGATTTCAGGAACACACTCTGGCTGATATTGGTGGTACGGAACTTTCTTTCCTTTTAGAAACTGAAACTTATCAGCCAACTCCTGATGCAAGATTTTAGCAACAACATCATGCCTTTGTTTGTGCTCCGTCGCCAGGAAATATCTACATGCAGATGTAATATGCTGTATTGTTTCTGACTGTTGACAGCCGTAGCGGCATTTATCATCTGGTACAGCGGGATCTTTTACAATGAACTTCAGGGAGTTCCTTGTAGGGACGACGTGGTCTTGAATTGCAAGCATAAAACCTTGAGTTTCTGGAAATATCTGTCCTAAAGTGAGCCAGTAGTTTGTATTATAACCCAGACTAGAGCCGGTGAAGTTCTTGTTACTCTCGGGAAATGCAATCGAGGTAATGCGGCATTTAGCGATTCATTGAAGAATATCCTGGGACAAGATGCGACAGTCCGCAGTCTTGAGCCGAAGGTGACAATAAATTGAGATTAGAGATCTTGATGCTCTCACGACCAAAGATGAAGTTTTAGAGTCCATTAAGGACATTATTAAAGAACCCACGGATGGTCTGAGGATTATGGTAACGCAGACTAACAGTCGGAAACAGAGAATGGCTGTAATAACTCTACCAGAAAAAGTTGCAAATGATATTCTAAGGGAAGGCTTGGTTCAAGTAGGATGGGTCAGTTTTAGAGTGAGACGGAGAATATCAGTCCTTCGATGCTACAGATGCCTTAGTTATGGTCATATTGCCAAAATTTGTGAGGGCCCTAACAGAAGCAATTCTTGCTTCAAATGTGGACAGAATGATCACAAGGCCAGGGATTGCATCAACCCAAAGAAGTGTGTCTTATGCGAGGAGAGTGGCGTTACGCAGCAGGATTTGTGTCATGTGGCCGGATCGGGCCAATGTAAGGTGTTCCGAGAGGCCCTGGAGAAAGCGACGAACCTGAAACGAAACTGATCCGAGTTCTACAAGCTAATATAAAAAGGAGTAGAACTGCCCATCATCTGTTGTACCAGCTAGCTGCCGAGCAACAAACTGATCTGCTGTTAATTAGTGAACAGTACCAAGATAAGGAGTCACCTCTCTGGCTTAGAGACCAATTAGGCACCTCTGCTATTTGGTTCTTAGACCAGGGAAAAAATCCAATAAAAGAACATGGAAGCAGGAACGGAAGATAATTCACTAAGGAGGAGTGCCCTACGGGCAAATATATAATGACTCTAGCCTGAAGTAATGTAATAAACCGTTCCAGGCTAGTGTTCAGAAGTAATGGGGGTAGTTTTAGTCGGTAGTCTGCTACTCAGGAGCAGGAGCCCGACACTCTGTGCGTAAATGCATTTCTTCCCCCCCCCCCCCTCCCAAAAAAAGAAAATAAAAAATAATGTTACATTTACAGTACATGAAATTACAAAACCATCACCGTCGAATTCCTTACGAGTAAAATACACTGATGATAACACTGGATCTCAAGACGTTCAGAGTCACTGAAGAGACAAAACCTTGCGAACTATGGACTACTTACATTACCAAGGGGGGAGCTTTTTGCATTAACTGCATATAATTCCTCTACAATCCAAGGTTCTCATTTGCTTTATCCCAGTCCTTTGTGACTATACCATTCACAGAGACAACAACTGGGATGACGAAAACTTCCTTTAGGCCGTATGTGGCTGATACTTGCGGCTTTTCTCAGCCACCGTATTCTGTTCGTTTTTATCGAGTGGAACAGCAACATCGACGATGGTAGCCTTGTGTGCTTCCTTATCGAATAACACAAGGTCTGGCCTGTTGGCTTCTACAGAACGATCAGTTATTATAGTGAAATCCTATAAGATCTTGGCTGTATCATTGTTCAGAACCTGATCAGGTCTACATTTATAATATGGGACTTCCTTCTCGTATCACCACGCAATAGCTTGATGCACTACTTTCTCTACGTTGTTATGCCACTCCAAGTATTATTTTGGAACAAGCGTTTGGCATCCCCCCCGTGATATGCTGAATCGATTCAGTGGATCTACTGCACAGACGGTCCGAGGTGTCCTTCCCAAGAATATGGCGCTCATAATTCTTAGTACACACACTTTGATCCTGAATCGCGAAAAGAAATCCTTCTGTTTCTCCGAAAAAGCCAACCGACCGAAGCCACTCTGTTGAATTCGTAGTATCGCTAGAATCAGAATGCAGATGAGCAGCATACCTTCCATGTAGGAGTTTTGCCTCCAGTCATATATCCGCTGTTTTGCCGACTTCAAAATGAATTCAGCATCTGGCCTATCTAGTGACAAGGGAGTGAAGTTATCTTCCGAGCACACTGCTTGATGGAGGGTGTTCACACAAGATGAAATGAATTTTCATTTTCATCTCCTGTGACCGACATAGAACCTGCAGATTTAACAGGCTTCTACCTCCATTATTACGAGACATGAATAATCTTCTTCTTCTTTCTTCTATTCGGCCAACTAGGGACCACGTCAGTTCAACTGTCTCTTCTTCCGAGCGTACGTAGTTTTTCCTGAAGTGGAACACGCTCCTGGATATATTTAGGGGAAATTTTCATTTCACGTAGATCTTTCTTAACTTCCGTGAACGATGCCCCTTTGGTTTTCTTATCTTGAAGGTACGCCAATATCCTTTTTGATCCTGCCTGGGCTCATTCGTGTCACGTGTTATAAAAGACAATCCTTCTTTTTCGAATCGTGTCACTGATCTTCTCTACGTGCTTGTATAATACGTGGTTGTGACGCCTTCTGTACTCGGTGTTTTCTTTGATGGGACCCAGGATTTTATTATTATTATTGTTATTATTATCATTATTAATTCACGGGGTGGAATTCAATTAGGTGGAAAACAGGTAAACAGTCTGGTATATGCTGATGACCTGGTGATAATGTCAGAAGCTTGCAAGCCAACATGTTGGAACTTGAACAGATGTGTAGGGAGTATGGTATGAGGATCAGCATTTCAAAGACCGAAAGTTATGTCTGTAGGGAAGAAACTCAAGAAGATAGAATGCCAGGTAGGAGGAACTAAATTCGAGCAGTTGGGACATTTTAAGCTTTTATGTTGTATATTCCCTCAGGATGATAGTATGGATCTATGGCGGCTTCGGTGGCGTAGTTGGTAGCATGCTGTACTGCCGTGCCCAAGATAGCGGGTTCAAACCCGGCCAAAGTCGTCGGATTTTTTAAGAGCGTTAAAAATCCTTCAGTAAGCCTTCCTTCGGAGGAGAAGTAAAGCCGGCGCGGTGGTCCCATGTAATAGATTTATGGCATGTAAAAGATCCTTCCACACACTAAACTTGAGTGGAGCTAAATTTCTAGGTTAGATTTCGTTGCAACGCTCTATCAAAGTTCCAACCTTCACCACTAGGTATCATTGACATCTGGTATCGAAAATTGGAAGTACTTGAAATTGAACGGAACTTGTAGCTCACCCTCTGGGTGTCCGCTGGAAGCAGCTAAAGACTCTGGCGAGCCGAATATGTCCTCGGACACTCCCGGCACTAAAAGCCATACGATAAATAGATAAATAAATAAATAAATAAATAATTAAATATGGGGGAATAATAATTATAATAATAATAATAATAATAATGTCATTGGTTTTACGTCCTTTGTTTTAACTACGCTGCCTTTTAGAGACGCCGGGGTGCCGGAATTTTTCCCAGAAGGGGATCCTTAACGTGCCAGTAAATCTACTGACACGGCTCCCTCGCATTTGCGCATCCTCAAATGCCAGCTGACTGCACCAGGATACGAACCTGCAACCTTGGGCCCAGCAAGCGAGAACCTTACTGCTGAGCCACGCAGCGAGCCATATGGGGGAAGAAACGAGTCGAGGCGTAGAGAAGCCAATGCAGTGAGTTCTCAGTAGCGGTCTACAGTACTCTGCAAGAAAGAAGTTAGTGTAGCGAAGAAATTCTCCTTACAGAGGTGTGCAAATTATTAGACTCGATGGCAGTTTTCCAACATTTACATCTTTAATGTGCCAGGTAATCTACTGACACTGCTCCCTCGCATTTGTGCACCCTCAAATACCAACTGACTTCTCCGGGAGTCGATCCTGGAACCATGGCCATATCATCCGAGAACGTTACCGCTGAACCAGTATCATTCCAACGCTCATTAGGGGGCAGATGAACTCGCTGTTTTGCCTTTTAAAACAACAACAACAACTACTGTAACATATCTCATTAACGCATCCCATAAAGTTGGAGGCAGGATGGGCATCTGGATGTAAAATCCATCCCGCTCTGTATTTACAGTTAATGGTAGCGTTGATGGCAACCCTGGTTGTGAATAGTCCTCCTTACAACCAATCGATATAGCTGCAACTAAAGGCTGCTTGACGAGTGGAGATCTTAATGAGTCAACGCTGCTCGAAAGCTTATTTAATGAACACAACTCCCAAGCCTTTGTTTCGAATGTCGAGTAGCGAGTTTGGAGCCTCCTTGTTGCTCCGTGCGTTCAGGGAACCTACGCACCAATATACTGTTCAATTACACGGTGGTTATGCATGCTGGGGGAGAAGACAATGAGATGTGGGAGGGAGTTAAGACACCAGGCTCTTTAAACAATACTGCACCGCCAGTGCTGGCTTAAAGTCAAGAAATCTAAAATAGCCTTCGCTGTTCACCATCCACTTCCAACTCAATTGTAGAGGGCAAATTATTTGTGAAATCCTAATATTAGGCTACTTTCGATTTTTGCAAAAAATGAAGGTAGACTTATAAGATCTAAACAAAAAAAAAAAAGAAAGATAGATTGCCATATCCCCTCTAGGGACGTAGGCGACCTGAATTAGACCAGGCATCCCGAGCCGGAGTTTGCGTGTGGTAGGGTGGCCAGTTCCTTTCCACTCCTCCTCCTGCCATAGCATCCGACAGGTTCCCATTTTGTATCACGAGGCTGGGAGACCTCGTACCAGACCATACCAAGACTTTTAAATTCTTGGCAGAGCAGGGGATCGAACCCGGTACCTCGGGGGTGACAGCCAACAATGCTAGCCACTTCGCCACGAGGTGGTCTTATAAGATCTACACAAGGCAAAAAAAGAATGTGTCTCTCGTGTGTGATAGTACTGTATGTCCGTCCCCCTAACAATTGAAACAAGACGAAACCGAATTGAATGAAATTTGGTACAGAAGTAGTACTAGCAAAGGACTCCTCAGTGTCATGTTTTATATTGCCGCCATCTTTACCAAAAACGTAATGGTGGCTACTCAAATGGTCAAAACTTATCATTACATTTCAACCAAACTAATCATCGGATCTTTCCGAAATTTGGTAAAGGCATACTTTCATATGAGACGCGTCCTGTGCTTAAGCTACAAGGTCATCAGTCATAACATGTAAAAGATGGCGGCCGTGTGAATTATGCAAACTATAGCTTAGGACACACCAATTTCGATTATCGACCCGGGGGTGGTTTAAGCTATCCTAACGGACGCGCCCCTCTATTTATTATAATTTTATATTATAATATTACACTTTATCATTGACCTAAAAGAGCTGAGCCGTCTCTGTCACACGACAAGATGGCAGCTGACCTCTTGTGCCTGTCCTATATTTCGGTAGATTGAGTATGTTGCAGGCGATATAGCCTACTGATACAAATAATATGAAATTTGTATGAAATGATTTATAATGGAGATGTACGGTACTGCAGTGAAGAAATCGTTTATTTTAAGACATTATTTGCTAACACGTAGTATCTAAGTTGGTTAATAACACTAAGATGCTATAGTCATGTCTGGCTCTGTGTTCTAGCGCATTAGTCTCTCACGCGCCCGGTTGGGGTTCGCAACCGACTAAAGTTAACTTTTTCTTTTTTACTTAAATTCTTTTACAAATGATGTGGACGAGCTCTTTCCACAGATACTAAATAAAATGCTATTTAGCTCAAAGGAGAGGCTAGTGTATACACTCGTTTATTAATAATCACAGCCCCAGCACATAAACAGAAGACATTAGAAAAAGGAGCGTAGAAGAATAAGATACACCTTGTCATCAACCACAACCTTCTTAATGCCTCTGTACGGTGCTGTCCTCTTGTGGGTTACGTGGGTAATTGTTCCAAACATTCCCCTTTGTAAATCCCTGGCCTCCTGAAATATTGCAATTTTGTATTAGTTCAACTTCTAGCCATGACCATGCTCCGATTACCTTTAAGTACTGCCAGCTGGATCGCCTCCCTCCTGATTGCTTTAAACTACCTGCCAATGCAACATTCAGAGGCATACAAGATATATATTAATTCACTGCTAGGTTGCAGCACCAACCTACTGTGATCACGGCGGATTTTTAAAGAGGAAGATACCAGAAACGAAGGATTCTTAAGTTTGGAGGCTTAATATCGAGATTACCGGACGTGAATGCATTACAATAAGTTATTAGTTTTGCTATTCAGTCATCATAAAGTTCATAATATTGAATTAGACACATACTTACTGGGTAATTATCAATATAAAAGAAAAACAAGATGTTCAGTAAAGAACATATAGCCTACTTTCTCCTAAATGTATGAGTATAGTTATAACTCGTTGTTATTATCAAAGAGTATAATAGAACTATTCTTTGTTGAAGACCTTAGAAACGATTTACCTCTACCAAACGCCACAACCTAGATAAAAACTGCTACCATCATTGAAGAAAGAAAGATAAGAAGTATATCAAGAATGTTATGGATCTGGAGACATAATCGACCGGACTGGCTGCGTGGCTCAGCGGTAACGTTCTCACTTGCTGGGCCCTAGGTTGCAGGTTCGTATCCTGGCGCAGTCAGCTGGCATCTGAGGGTGCACAAATGCGAGGGAGCCGTGTCAGTACATTTACTGGCACGTTAAAGATCCCCTTCGGGCCAAAATTCCGGCACCCCGGTGTCTCTAAAAGCAGCAGTAGTTAAAAGGGATGTAAAACCAATAACATTATTATTATTATTATTATTATTATTATTATTATTATTATTATTATTACATATACGACCTGCCGTGGGCAACATCCAACTTTGAGCTGAGGCATGTCTTTACACGTCTGGTTGTGCATGGCTTTCACAACCCTAAACCCTAATTGAATTAACAAATATTTCCATGACCCTACAGAGACGTGTGTATACAAACGATGTGGATATTTTCGATTGCTATTTGCCTGAAATAAAAGTAGTAATTAATAACCTGAACTAACACCAACGGCTTGAATTCAGTTACTATGTGAAATTGTTTTGTTCTTTACTTCAAATAACATTTTCAAGTAACGCAAAATGGGCTGTTACAAACCCCTTTAAAATAAAAAGTAAAAATGTATCGTAGTATCATCTTGTCGTTCTTCAAATTCGATGCGCATAGAATGCCAATGGTATAGTAATCAATGGAGCCCCACGTAGACTAGTCGTGACATCTAGTGGTGAAATATCGAACAATATAATCCTAACAGAGCGAGTGCATTCTAGCGACCAGAAGAAGAAACTTTTCAATAAAATCTGGAAGTTAATAAGTAGGTCGGCGTGCAGTTACCTTTTTGGCAGCTAGATGTCTCGAGTAAATCTGCTGGCGAATTATGTTTTAATTAAATATATATTTTACACCATAATATGCACAATATAACGCTTAATTTTAAAACGTCTGAGTCATTACAAAACAATAAACATATAACATTTCAAGCAAAAAAACCTAGCTATGATCGGGTTTGAACCATAGGCATTTGAGCCATAGGCTAACGCTCTACCACTTTTTTTATTAGCTCTTTACAGAATTACAGAATTTTCAGATATGATAAATACTATTACATCACAAGAAATCCAGATAGTGTCCATATTTATTGTACAATTGTCCACTTTCACTAAGCTTCCAACGCTCTTTCTGCAGGTGATACCTGAGATCCAGGAACGAGAAATGTTGATCATTGTCCATCACGAAGTGTACATATTGGCCCATTATCCACACAATGGCAGTCTGTTTAATTTGGGGGAAGGCGGTCACCGACAAACGAATCAACTTCCTGTCATCAAGTTCATCCGTGGGCACATTTAATAGTTGACATACTTTTCCCTTACACCACAGCCACGTGGAGGCAACTCGCGTGCATGATGTGAAGCGGTGTATCGCCGTATCAGTTTGACCACATATAGTACACCATGGGTAAGCTTCAAGACGGATGGTATATCGCCGTAGAGCGGTTGGGATGAGATCGTCGGGGAAGATAAAAACCTGGGAGTGTACAGCAGAAGAAATGGTCATAGCCCCAAAATTTTTCCAAACAGTGGGCCAATGGATGTAGAGGGTGGTGGCCTCGATTCGCGGTTTGGAGTGTACCACTTGCCGCAACATGTTATAAATACTTTTCGTCTTGGAATAGTCCCTGAAGGCATTTGGCGAACAGTTTCCAGAAGGTGCTGTTGATGGTCCCTAAATATCTTCGGCAAAGCTCTATCACAACCACGGGCTGTGTTTCGAATATCTTTGTATAGCGCTTTCGTAAAAGTGTCATGTTGGGAAAGAATGGTGATATCGTTCTTGCAGAAGAGTGCACGGCATTTCATGCCATGAGCTGTTAGCCCTAGCCCGCCTTGCCGGGATGGGAGATACAACTGTTCCCGTTGTACTCGGAACAAAAATCCTTGCCATATAAACCAACCTGTATATTTTGCCAATTGGCTCTCAAACATTTTGGGAAGTGGGAAAAGTTGTGCGACTTACCATATTTTAGAGAGCGCAAACACGTTGAGGACCATGACCCGTTGCACTATATTGAGGTTTCTTTGACCAAATTGGATCAGCACTCCCCTAACTTTGGCAATGACCTTAGTCCAGTTTGCTTGCACTGTGTCCAGATGCGATTGCTTCCAGGTAATGCCAAGAATTTTCACCTCATTTACTATCCGGAACCAGGGCTGTTGGGTAATCACTGAGTTAGTATTGAGCGGAAGCAAAGCAGTTTTCTGGGGGTTCGATTGTGCTCCAGAGGCGATATGGTAGAGCTGAAGGACGCTATTGATGTGGGAGATGTCTTCATTATTGCGGATCAATATTGATACGTCATCAGCATAGGCGCACATGCCAAAAACATGTGTGGACAGTTTGTAACCCTGTAGCTTCACCTGGGTAGTCCGAATGAACTGTTCAAGGCCAATGACAAAAAGTAGCATGGAAAGGGGACATCCTTGCCTAACTGATCGTTGTATTGGAATCAGAGGGGAAAGAAAACCGTTGACGAGCACTCGAGACGTAGCATTACAATTTATCATACGAATGTAGTCAATAAGGATTTCAGGAAATTCAAAGTGTTGCAAGACCATGTACAAGTATTCATGGCTGATGCGGTCGAAAGCTTTATCAAGATCTAAGGTGAGAAAACTCATTGGCTCAGTGGGGAGCATTTCGGCTTTTAGGTGTAGGTCCCGTAGTATCGCTAAGTTTGTTAACAGAGTTCTTCCAGGAATACTGCAACATTGTTCATCACCAATGATATCATGTAGAACAGTCTTCAATCGGCATGCAAGTACTTTGGTAAGGACTTTATAATCACTGCAGAGCAGAGTAACTGGTCGGAAGTCACCAACTGCCATGGGAGAGGATGTTTTTGGTATGAGGACTATGGTACCCTCGTGATGTGATTGACAAAGAGCACGACGTTGGAGAATGGTACGCAGGACATGACAAAATTCTTTGCCAATGAGAGGCCAGAAGTGTTTATACATTTCATATGGCAGTCCATCAATGCCAGGTGAGCGGTTGTTTGGGAGGTGCTTAACCACAGAGTGAATCTCTTCATCCGTAATATCCGCGCTGAGCAGAGTTTTGTTGTCCGGAGATAGTTGGGTACTGCAAGATGAAAGCAATAGGGTCACCTGCTGTGGATCAATTGGAGCCTTAGCGTAGAACCGTTGATAAAATAATGATATTTCACTACGTATAGCGTCAGGGGAGGTGACGACACTTCCAGTACTGGTGCGGAGGCGGTGGATATATTTACGTTGCCGCTCACGTTGTCCTTTGGCGATATGGTATACACTTGCAGTTTCGTCCGGGAGCACTGTTCGATCTTTTAAAGCAACGTTTATATGAGCGAGCGTTCGTTGCTGTAGAGACTGGAGTTTGGTTTTAACTTCCCGAATCTGGTCATATATACGCTCCCCAGCATCAAATCTTTGCTGGAGCTGGCGAAGAACTCGATAGTAAAATTCAACTGTATCCCGTCTTTCCCGACCTCGTTGGTAGGAAATGTTCTTAAAGACAAGGCGGATCCCTGGTTTAACTAAAATATCCCACCAGTCTGCGCAGTCGCGAAATTTGCATTTTTGTTGGACCCATCGAGTCCAGTGTTGTCTGAAAATATCTTGGCATTCCTCCTCCAGTAACAGCGAGCAATTCAGTTTCCAATAACCTCTTCCTATGTGAAATATGGGATGGGGGTAAGAGATTGTACATACGACAGCATGATGGTTAGTGAAACTGGCAGGTATCACTTCATATCGTCTAGGCTGGATAAGTTCCTGTGGAAAGTAGATGCGGTCAATTCGTGATGAGGAGTTGTGACTTATACAGGTGTAATGGGGCAGGGGCACCCTTAAACTATCCACAGCATCAATGAGGTGTAGGGAGGTAAGAAGGGTCCTGAGAGCCGGGTTGATACCTTGGTATGGACTAGTGGAATCCTCTGGGCGTTGAATACAATTGAAATCCCCTGCAAGAATAAGCTTTTCCTTAACGTCGTGCAGATGAGGCAGTATACTCTGTTGAAAGAACATTTTCCGTTCCACACGTTTATTGGACCCGGATGGGGCATATACATTTATCAGGGTGGTATTGTTTATTTGTCTAGATATTATGCGTCCTGATGGATGACATAGCACACCTTCGAGTGGGATATCATGTCTTATGAGGAATCCGGTCCCTCTATTCGTATTACCAGTATTGATGTATTGTTTGTAGAAGGCTGATATGGGCAAACAGGGTATAGCAACTTCTTGAATGAAGGCAATGTCAATGTCTGCATCTCGAAGGAATCTCTCCAACAGTTGAAATTTCAGAAGGCATTCTATTACATTGATATTCACAGTGGCCACAGTGAGAAATTGCGCCATTAAGAGAAGTATAAAAGCTGTGCTAGACATACTGGAAGGTGGACTCGAGAAAAAAAAAAGAAAAAAGAAAAAAAGACACAGGTGAGAAATATACTGGTGCACTATGTCAAATTAGGTTGAGATAGTTCCTTATGACTGCCGTTCATAGGCCGGCTGTCAGCGTTTGAGAGCGTTCGTGGGTCCCTAGATGACGTAGAATGAAGATTTTGTTTCTTTTTCACAGCTGCGGGAACGTTTGTAGAGCCAGTTTGATTCTTCGGGGCTGGTACGGCAATCGAGGCTTTTGTTTTAATCTTCTTAGGTACGTTCTCGGATCCCCGATCAACCTGCTTAAGTGAGTCGGTAGGTACCAGAGAAGGTGGGGGCAGTGAAGACAAAATTTCTCTGGCAGCCTGTAGTGACGGCATAGTTGGTTCTAAGGCTGCGATACAGGTTGCCGATAGCACAGGGGCACTCTGTGGCTCGCTGATCTGGTCAGTGCAAAGTACCAGTTCTGCGTCATGTGTGTCCGAGGCCACTTCTGGTGTTGTCCCAGCTGACTGATCAATAAGCATGTTTTCATGTGACGTTTGCTGTGTCACAACTTCCGAGTATTGGACACGTCGTTGTTGTGTAGGAGTTATACCGAGGGGAATCATTTTCTTTGGGCAGTTGATACGTAGATGTGTGTTAGCATTGCAAATTAAACAGGTCTGTTTCTGTCCATTATACGATATATAGCCAGAATGGCCACCACAAGTCTCAGTGGAGGGGATATCTTGTTTGATTTCCATAGTGACTGCACGTATTCCATTATACACCGGGAACTGATAAGCAGAAGACCATTGTTCTTTCCTGACGTCACTCACAGTGCCATATTTCGACAGGACGGATTTGAAAATTTCAGGGGGAACTTCGAGTGGGACATTAAATATACGCACTGTGGTAAAATTGGAATCCGCTGTGGAGAGCTTAACATTTGTCATTTCGCCTGAGTCATGCTGAAATTTAATAGGATCTGCAAAAGTATTTAGCAATTTCTGATAAGTAGATATGCTGATTACCTTGATGTACATGGTTTTTTCTTGCGCATTTAACTGGATGGCTTCTACTTGGTCGACAGTCAACCGGAGGGTATCGCTGATCCAGCGGTGAATTTCTCCTGGTGTGGGGCGAGAACTCTGCCTGTCCCATTGGCAGCGTACGGTGTTTTTCCTCTGGTATCCGGACATGATTTTCAGCGGGGTTTTCTGGGTTTCTGGTTTTGTTGTCCTATCTGGAACACTACTTGAAAAAGTATTGTCCGAATGACACACGGAAGGTCAGTGCACCCGTGGAACTATCGGAAGCACCGGTATTAGGAAACGTACACTCTTCCAATGCGGTCACACAGCGCGCACACACGTACCTCACTCGGCCACGACTAGTGACCAACTGCGCACTGAGCTAATTGTGTCAACGAATATCGTTCTATATAAAATGACTTACATAGAACTTGTTAGCAAATAATGATTTATACTAAACGATTTCATCACTGGAGTATATTATTTATATATAAAGCATTTCATACAAAGTTTATTTATTTTGTATCAGTACGCTATATTGCATGCAATACTCAAATTAGTGAAATATAAGTCAGGCACAAGATATCCGCTGCCATCTTGTCTTATTACTGAATCGGCTCAGCTTTTTAAAATCACGTCTGCACTATTGTATTACAAAATAAACTTTTAATTTCGAACGTGCCTCTTCCTTTAGAACAGTTAAAACGATTCTCGGCTCGATAATCGGAACTGGTGGGTCCCATGATATGGATTATAAAGTTTGCATAATTCGCACGGCCGCCATCCTGAAATGGTATGGCGGACGACCTTGTAGTTTGGTCACAAGACGCATCCTATACGAAGGTATGTTGTTACCAAATTTGGTAGAGATCGAATGATTTGGTTAGTCGTTATTTGATTTTACGTTTTGAACGTTTGAGTGGCCGCCATTCAGTTTTAGTAAAGATGGCGGCGATATAAAACATGACACTGAGGTGCCCTTTGCTTGTTCTACCTCTGTACCAAATTTCGTTCAATTCGGTTTCACCGTGTTCGAATTGATAGGGGGGGGGCAGACATTCAGAGTACACACACTCACACACACACACACACACACACACACACACACACACAGACTCACACACATACACACACACAGACATACACACATTTTTTGGCCCTGTAGTGATCTCATAAGTCTACTTTCATTTTTTGCAAAAATCGAAAGTAGGCTAAAAAAAAGCACATGGTGGTGGAGGTGATTGTTATAGGGGTGAGGACAAAGAGTTATAAGTATACCCATACATTTAGGAGAAAGTAGGCTATATGTTATTTGCTGAACATCTTGTTTTAATGTACAAATCATTCCTTAGCAGGCATAGTAAGGGTCCCCATTTTAGCAAAAACGTAAAATTGAGCAATTTCCTCAATCGTGCCCGGAACGATTTCTAATTGTGAGTTATGAAGAGCCCTATTAAACTACAAATAATCAAATTTTGAAAGCCACTTATGGCTTAAATTCAACTCCGGAAAACTACCTAAAATCACTGGTTTATTTACTCCTTATCTGTTTAATTCAAATCCCAGCCAAATTAACTTATTTACAAAATTCTCTCTTTAATGTGTTGCTTGGTTCAAAACCTTCGGGTGGTTTTTAATATTTTTAAAAATCTTTACACCGGAAGTAGTTATAAGGGCTTAAGTGAAACTCTGCCTTGACTCACACTAGCACTCGTAGTGGTAGAAAAGGCAAATTGCTAATCTAATCGACCAGATATGGTTGAGTCATTGACTCACACTAGCGCTCGTAATGGTAGAAAAGTCAAACTGCTAATCTAATCGACCGGGTATAATGGCTGAGTTTCATTGACTCACACTAGCACTCGTAGTGGTCAAAGTAATGATGATGATGAAAATTGTTGTTTTAAGGGGTCTAACATCAAGGTTATCGTCCCCTAGTGGCTTGGGTGATCGTAAATGCCATGAAACCTACAACTAGAACTAATGACGGACTTAACAACTAACTTACATACGAAAAGAAGAAATTAGTAAATAAAGAAGCAAAAGAAAAGAAATAAAGGACAGGAGGAAAGGAAATCCCTCAATCCACGAAGAATGAGAATTGAGGAACCTGGAAGGAAGGAGAGCCTTTTTTTTGTTTTTTTTTGTTTTTTTTGCGCATGGCTTTTTTTTTAGTGCCGGGAGTGTCCGAGGACATGTTCGGCTCGCCAGTTTGTAGCTGCTTCTATACGAACACCCATGGGGTGAGCTACAGGTACCGTTGCTTGTGTATTGTTGTATGGGGAGGAAAGTTCGAATGTAAGGACGTAGAGTTGGAAGGTAGCGGCTGTGGCCAATAGTTAAGGACCAACCCCGGCATTTGCCTGGAAGGAAGATGGGAAACCACAGAGAACCCTCTTCAAGGTTGCCGGCGGGGGATTCGAACCTACTCGCCTGCCGGATGTGAGCGACTGCCTGCAGACACGCCGTAACAACCACGGCTAACTCACCCGGTAGGAGAGCCATGAAAGGCAGAAACGAAAGGGAAAGAGGAGAGGGTCACTCCAAATTCAGTGGAAAAAGGAAAAAATGCGGACCCAGCTCAGGAATCCCTCGGGGTCACCAACTCCCGAACTCATCAGCCATGAGTCCTTGAGGGTGTAGCACTATCCAGGGCGCACACACACCCTGCCACCTTGAGGGCCTTTTGCAGAAGGCAGGAGATAACATGGAAAGGAAAAGAAGGAAGGATGGGGGTATGAGGCAAGATGAGTCAAGGGCCAATTAAGGCGGGAAAGTGAATAACTCCCTAGGCCTCAGATAGCATAATACCGTCGGGGTTGAAAGGGAATAAGTCTTGACCAAGGGAGGCCGACAGGAAAGATAATTGAAAGGAACCCGGCACAAGTAAGTGGAAGCAATGCCAGACTCAGCTGGGGTTCCGTGGTCGCCAACCCACGTCGTATGAGTTCTGAGCCTGTTGTAGGACAAGGTATAGATAGTATTGAGGAATATCCCTGAAATAATTCGATTTATTTATTTATTTATTTATTTATTTAGCGTATGGCTTTATTGCCGGGAGTGTCCGAGGACATGTTCGGCTCTCCAGAGGCTGCAGCTGCTTCAAGCGGACACCCATGGGGTGAACTACAAGTTCCCTTCAATTTCAAGTAATTTCAACTTTCGCCACCAGACACCTAGTGGAGATCGTTGGAACTCTGATAGAGCGTTTCAACGAAATCTAACCTAGGAATTTAGGTTCACACAAGTTTAGTTAGTTGAAGGATCTTTTACATGCCATAAATCTATGACATGGGACCGCCGGCTTTACTTCCCCTCCGAAGGAAGGCATACTGAAGGATTTTAATGCTCTTAAAAATTTCGACGGCTTCGGCCGGATTTGTTCACAGCAGTTCAGCATGCTATCAACTACGCCACCAAAGCCGCTTTATTTCCTGTTAATAGATTATGGAAACAGTGTAAATTAAATGTTGGAAATATAGACCATTTTGGAGTCCCTTCAACGACAGATAAGTTCCTGTGGGGAATTTCATACCGTAACAAGAGATCCAGATTAGCCTGCTGGGGTTTCACAAATGTTTATGGACCTTTACCATGGAGCGTATAACATTTCCCCGCCACAGTATAATTCTCACTATATAAACGCCTCAGTAATCCGACAACCCCTCGCCCTTCTCCAGATAATCTACAAAATATTCCGTATTTAAGTAGATATTTAAACTGTTGGCCTTGTGGCTGTAATGTCCAGATTATTAAAAAGTCCAGAAGAGGAGGGTTCTTGAAATAGTTCATTGGGATTAGTGTGAGAGGGGTAAATGTCTAGGGGAGTAAAGTGAGTAATAGGGAGAATATATCTGATAAAGAGGGGTATTAGGGAAATAATAGGCAGTATGGTGGAGCACTTAAGTTATTGCTTGATACTGTTTTAAGTGGTTATTGACTTCTCATATTATTATTATTATTATTATTATTATTATTATTATTATCGGTTTATACAGAACATATAACACATTTCTGGTATATTACAACGTAACTATACGGGCTTCAGTGAACCAAAATATAGCTACGGAAACAGCAACTTCTAAGCTAGAATTTCGCTACCCATGAACTTCCGAACGATTCTAGTTGTCGATAGAACTACTGCCTTCTGCATTAGTTTGTAGAGCCCAGTATCCAGATCCAGTTCTTTAAGGCCTTGGAGCAAGGTACTTGGGATCACGCCCGTACTCGAGACAATGATAGGTATGGTCTTCACTCGCTCTACATGCCATTGTCTTTTGATAGGGTCGACCAACTCGCTGTATTTGCTGATCTTTTCAATGTGTTTTGACTGGAGATTCTTGTTGTTAGGAATCGCAACATCAATCAATGTAGTTTGCTTGGTTTTCTTGTTTACAACCACCAGATCCGGCCTGTTGTGTGATACCGATTGATCAGTCAAAATAGTTCGGTCCCAATACAGTTTGTATTCATTGTTTTCAAGAACACACTCTGGCTGATATTGGTGGTACGGAACTTTCTTTCCTTTCAAAAGCTGAAACTTATCAGCCAACTCCTGATGCAAGATTTTAGCAACTGCATCATGCCTTTGTTTGTGCTCTGTTGCCAGGAAATATCTACATGCAGATGTAATATGCTGTATTGTTTCTGACTGTTGACATCCATAGCGGCACTTATCATCTGGTACAGCGGGATCTTTTACAATTATTATTATTATTATTATTATTATTATTATTATTATTATTATTATTTAAGCGAAAATTCGCGTACAGAAGAGCAATTAAACTTGATAACACGATGTCATTTGGAGGTGTGCCTCCTCTGATCCTCCCAAAATCTCTTAATTCGCGCGGAATGTTCTCTCTTCCTCTCATCTGTCCAATTATTCCCACGTTGTCGTAATAATCTTGGTTCAATTTTAACATTTGCGATTTTCCTCTGGCACTCAGTTCATTCTTCGAAATGTTGTATACTGATTACTTGTTAGTCTCTCTGTACCACTTTAAGCCATTCTGTGCCGCATTTACTCTGTGTTATGATACCGAGTAGTTTCTTGGGCAATCCGGAGGTCGTCAACCTGTGGATGCGAGTTTAGAATTTGGCTCTGCGTTTTCTAATTTCGTCTGTTAACGTGTTGGTCTTTGATGGAGTTCTGTACTAGGTCTCTTCATCCAAATGCCGTTTCTGTTGATTGCTCCGTAGATCTTTCGGAGAATTTTTCGCTCCTGCTTTTCCAGTTCCCTAATCTTGGAATGATCATCGATTACTATTGTTTCAGTGGCATATGTTGCTTCTGGAAGAATAACTGTTTTATAATGTAGTAATTTGGCGTTCGTCGAAATGCATTTCTTGTTGTAATGGACCCACGTTAGCCTGTAGGCTTTCTGGAGCTTAGCGATTCTATCTTCATTGGCGATTCGATTAAGTCCTGAGGGCTCTATAATTTCGCCAAGGTATTTAAAAGTGCAGACTTGGGCGATTATTATTATTATTATTATTTATTTGTTTCACCCAACTTTGGGGTACATGAAATCAATCACATTTTATTGTTTTGAGCTTTCCTTTTGGCCCAGTATTGCATCATCCTTTGAGATCTTGCTTCCCTTTCTTCGGCAGAGATATGGATCGTACGCTTTTGGTTTTGGCTGTTTTGTCCATGAGCATGGTGTCTGTAATTTGGAGTTCCACGAGGTCTTTCTCGGTTTCCTTAAACCAAAGAGGTTTTTTTTTATTACGGAAGTAGTCGAAGATCTTTTTGGTTAATCTATTGGAATTCATCCTGAGGACGTGTCCATGAAAATCAATTCTCCGTTTTCTTATTGTGTCCGAGAGTTTTTCAGTCTTTTGGTAAAGAGTTTCGTTGCTGACATGGATTAATTTGTTGTTATGAAATTTGGGGCCTAAGATTTTGCGTATTATCTTTCTTCCCTTGACTTCCAACCTTTCAAGTGGTCCCTGGGTAGTGAGAGACAATGTTTGGGCTGCATAAAAGGCTTCTGCTTTAATTACCGTGTTATAATATTTTATCTTGGTATTCCAGGATAGAGACTTCTTGTTATAAGTGTCCTTCGTAAAAAGGAAGGCCAATTCAACTTTATTTCTCCTAGATTCCATTGCCCTTTTCTCTAGCGCATTCCAGCCAATCCATTCCCCAAGATATTTAAATTCTTTGACGATGTCTATGTATTGTTTTCCCACTTGAAGTTTTTTGGTGTTCTTTTATGTTCGTCATTATTTTGGTCTTTTCAACTGATATTTTGAGACCCATTTTTAACGCTTGCCTCTGGAGTTCGAGGATCTGTTGCTTGGCTTCTTCCCATGTCTCAGCTAATAAGGCCATGTAATCAGCAAAAGCTAAACAATTGACCTTAATGCCCTTCTTTTTAGTTCCTATTCTGATTCCACTGTGGGTCTTCACATTCCACTCTCTGACTACTTTTCCGAGGGCACAGTTAAATAGCAGTGGAGAAAGTCCATCTCCTTGCCATACACCTGTTTTAATCTCAAACAGGGTGGAGAGGTCCCCCATGAATTTAACTTTGGAGAATGTATTAGTTAGTGTTTCTCTGATTAGGTTTGTAGTTTTATTATCGAGGTCTAGTTCTTTCAGGACCGAGAATAAGGATTCCCTATCTATAGAGTCGTATGCCTTTTGGAAGTCAATGAAAGTGATAAGCGATAACATACAATTATTTAGCCCGTGATTTTTGGTAGTTCATGATGTGTTTGAGGTTGATAATTTGTTCCGGACAGGATCTCCCTTTCCTGAAACTTGCCTGTTATTCCCCAAGTTGATGGTCTAGTTGAGGTACTGCCCTGTGTAGTAGGACTGTGGAGAATATCTTGTATGTTACGTCAAGGAGAGATATCCCTCTGTAGTTGTTAGAGTCTGTTTTGGATCCTTTCTTATGAAGTGGATGTACAAGGGCTGCTTTCCAGTCATCTGGGATTCTTTCATGTATCCAAATTTCTTCAATGATATTTATGAGAGACTGTATAGCATTTTCGTTAACATTCTTCCAAAGTTCAGCTGTGATTTGATTTTCTCCCGAAGCCTTATAATTCTCAATATTCGATATTATTGAATGGAGTTCTTCAATGGTTGGAGGTTCTGAGTTAGGATTGGTTGATGGGGATATATGAAAGTTCATCTTTTCTATGGGTTCCTCACAGTTAAGGAGATTTTCGAAATATTCTGCTAATACTTTGCAGTTGTCTTTGTTGTTATGAGCAACATTTCCTTCTTTATCCTGTAGTTGTAGAGTTGGGGGACTGTACTTAGTCAATTTCTTCTTAAAATTCCTATAAAAGTTTCGTACATTGTTTCTGTGAAAGTCTTCATTAATTTGCATAAGTATGTGATCATCTCAAGTTTTTCTTATTCTCTTAAGATTTTTAGTCACTAATTTTCTAACATTTAAGAAATTTTGTCTGTTATGGTCGTTTTTCTGTGATTGCCACTGGTGCCATGCTTTCCTTCTTAGTTCAATGAGACTATCACACTCTTCCGTCCACCCCGCATGTTTCTTGATTTTAGTTAGTGGAGCAAGTTGTTCTGCTTTAATTATTAGACTTTCTTTTATTTGATCCCAGCCTTGATTTTATAAATCTGCAGTGGCGATTGAAAACTCTTTTGAGTTCATTATCTTTTCAGGATCGTATTTCCTATGTTTTAGTCTGTTAGAGCGGATTTTCCTATTGGGGATTATTATTATTATTATTATTATTATTGTACTTCCTTCGTTACGGCCAATTAAGGACCACGTCATGTCAACTGTTTCTTCTGCATTTTAATGTTGGCCCAGTACTCTTTCATTCGCAATCGATGTTGCACGTTTCTCTCAGTCGTCCACGCCTTTCCAGTTTTTAGTCTCGGCTTAAGTTGAAAACTCCGATGTTTTTGAAGTTTTTTCCTAATTGGGCCACGCTCCTGGATATCTTCACATGTTATCCCAGTCTCAAACATATCCTTCTCTACTTCACTGAACAAGGCGCCCTTTGTCTTTTTCTCATGAAAAAAAAGCAACAATTCGGTTGGATAGCCGTGTTGATTTCATTCGAGCTATGTGTCCATAAAAATAAATCCTCCTTTTCCTCATCACGTCAGTTATTTTCTCTACGTGTGTATACAACTCTTGGTTGTTGCGTCTTCGGAACTCGCCGTGTTCTTTGACTGGACCCAGGATTTTCCTCAATATCTTCCTTTCCTTGATCTCCAGATTTTCCATTATGCCTTTTCTATTCATGGCGAGACATGCCGATGCATTCAAAGTTTCTGGCCGGATGACCGTGCAGTAGTGCTTGAGTTTTCCATTCAGGGATATAGACCTTTTTTTGTACTCATTCTTAGTTAGATGGTAAGCCATTTCAATTTTATTCAAGCGTAACGCAAAAGCCTCGGTTTCGGACATTGTAGGGTCTTCTTCTTCTTTCTTTCTTTCTTTCTTTCTTTCTTTCTTTCTTTCTTCGATTCGGCCATCTAGGGACCACGTCAGTTCAACTGTCTCTTCTTCCGAGCTCTAACTACCGCCCAGTGTTCCCGCATTCGTCTCTGGTGTTGTTCTTTTCTCTCTTGGGACCACGCCTTCCCTGTCTTCAGCTTCGGCTCTTCCTGGAAACCTTTCTGGGTAATGTCTAATTTTGGCGTTTAAGGATATCGATCTCTTATTGTAGATGTCTTTAGTCAGGTTGTATGCCATTTCCATTTTATTAATGCGTGACATGAAGGCTTCCTACTCTGATAGGTTAGGCTCCATCCATTCACCGAGGTATTTAAACTTTTCTGCCTTCTGAACTTTTCCTAGTCCGACCTCCAGTTCCCTGGGTGCTGATTTTATGTTTGTCATGAATTGTGTCTTCTCAAAGGAGATTTGTAGCCCAGCCTTCAGTGCTTGATTTTTCAGCTGATTAAGTTGTTCTTTTGCCATATCAATGGAATCTGAAAAGATCACTAGATCATCTGCAAAGGCTAGACAGTCGATTGTAAGATTCATATACTTGTACCCTAGCCTTACGCCATTTTCTACCCTTGAATTGTTTATTTCCTTCTGCCATTCTCGGATGACCTTTTCCAAAACACAATTGAAGAGAAGCGTTGACAGCCCGTCTCCTTGCCTCACTCCTGTCCTGATTTCAAAGGGTATATTTATTTATTTATTATTTAAGCGAAAATTCCCCTACAGGAGAGCGATTAAACTTGGATCACATGATGTCATTTGGAGGTGTGTCTCCTCCGCTCCTCCCAAAATCTCTTCATTCTCTCGGGCTGTTCCCGCTTCCTCTCATCCGTCCACTTTTTTCCAGGTTGTCGTAATGATCTTGGTTCGAACTTAACATTCTTGATTTTCGTCTGGCACTCAGTTCGGTCTTCGAAATTTTGTATACTGATAATTTGTAAGTCTCTTTGTACCTCTTTAAGCCATTCTGTGCCGCATTTGCTCTGTGTCATGATTAGGGCCCGGATTTATATGCACTAAAAAAAACTGAAAATATGCATGCAAATATGCACTAAAAAGTTAGAATATATGCACGGAAAATAATGAAATATGCACTTAAATCATGCATTTTTATTCACTTACCTATTTACAGGTATCATTTGTTGCAAAAAGAAGCATCACAATAGGTAACTAGTAGACTTTCAATGTTTTCTGGAGACAAACTATATCTATTGTCCGTCAAAATGAGTTTATAGGCTGAGAATGATCGTTCTACATCAACTGACGTGATTGGACAGTACTTATACACGGACACAAAAGTTTCGGAGCATACATCTGGCAAGGATACCCTAGTTACACTCAAGTATTGACTAATTAACTTAATCTTCTTCAGTCCTGGGTTCGAATTCAACACCTTTTCTAACTTGCATTTAATCTTCTCTCCAATTTCGCCTGGAGCGGAATTCAATGAAGATGCAACATTCTCAACGAGATCAAGTGATTCATGGAGGGGAGTACCAGGAGATTCTAAGCTCTCAATGGCTTTTGGAAGTTTAGAAAAATGTGCATGAATGACATTCACATCTTGATAAACAGTAGCGGTTTCAAACACAACTTTTGCAATACGGACACACGCAATATGCTCATCTTCAAGTTTTATAACCACTTCTTTCACTTCATTAAAATTCTCCCGATAAAATGATACTGCAGATAACCATGTCCCCCACCTAGTCAGGACAGGTTCAGGTGGCAAAGGAACTTCAGGTAGACAATCTTTGTAGAACTGGACACGAGCTGGTGCTTTCAGAAACAGCTTCTTCCCACATCCAATTAAATTGTTAACAGCTGGAAACTGTGTGCGTATTTCTTCTGCAATGCGCTGTAATCCGTGCGCTAAACAGGTTACGTGTATGAGTTTCGGACAAAATACTTGGAGGGCCTTTGCTGCTTTCAACATATACGAAGCTGCATCTGTGAGCAGTACAAGCACTTTACAACAATTATCCTCAATTTCTGATGGCCACAATAGTCGCAGAGAATCATTTACAAATCTTGCTATTGTGCTATGGTTGGGTTTCTTTAGTACTTTACAAGCAAGAAGATGCGGCTTACCGAGTTCATCTGGATATAATTTACCAACCACGAAATTTGCTATGTAACAGCCACATGAATCCGTTGTCTCATCCACCGATATCCAGACATAGTTCCTTCCGATATCAGAACGGATCAATTCCAGGGTAGATTCATATAGCGGAGGTAGGTAATTTTTCCTAAGAGTTGATTCATCTGGTATTTTTTGATTTACACAATATTTCTCAAGAAATGATCGCAGAACTGGATTGTTTAATTTATTCCATGGAATGTTGCTGCATACTAAAGCCCTACAAAGATCATTTGAAAATGTATTAAGAATACCGGACTTAGGCTTTACCTGCGTAAGAAGTAGTTGTTGTGGTGTGCTGTTCTTCTCCTCCTTTGCTTTAATATGTGCAGTTGTTTTTGAATGCTGTTCAAGCTGAAATTTCTTTTCACATTTTACTTCCTTTGAGCACACTTGACAGTACACGATGACACCATCTGTTGAATAGTCCCTATTACCCGACACCCACTGATTTAGTAAATCTCTTCTCCTGCTCTTTTCCTTAGGCATTTTTAGAAACTAACACTTGAGATGCAGGGCATTAAACTGGAACGTAACTAGTGAACTGAAGATACTTCTGTCCTGACCAATTGCCCAACCCCCTGAGATTATTATCTACTGTGGTAGAGAAAGGAATTCCGGGAAGTCCAGCCAGCCTGCCTACCCATACCTAAGCTATCTGTTGCCATTGCCAGGTGTGAAAGTAAAGTGCCGTTACACAGAGAGTCGAAAACACCAATTAGTGAGGGATGCACATAATATAGGCAACTACCTAGGGATGCACAAAACAGATTTATTTTAGTAGTTCTTGTAATTTCCTTAAATTCAGACATATATACCGGAATATGCTGTTACGTCTAGAATATGCACTAAACCTCAAAATATGTCAAAATATGCATATGCATATGCGCATATGCATTTTAAAAAAATCCGGGCCCTAGTTATGATACTGAGTAGTTTCTTGGGCAATCTGGAGGTGGCCATCCTGTGGATGTGAGTGTAAAATTTGGCTCGGCGTTTTCTAATTTCGTCCGTTATCGTAATGGTGTTTTCATAGAGTTCAGTACTAGGTCTCTTCATCCAAATGCCGTTTCTGTTGATTGCTCCGTAGATCTTCCGGAGAATTTTTCGTTCCTGCTTTTCCAGTTCTCTAATCTTGGAATGACCATCGATTACTATTGTTTCAGCCGCATATGTTGCTTCTGGTAGAATAACTGTTTTATAATGTCGTAATTTGGCGTTTGTCAAAATGCATTTCTTGTTGTAATGGGCCCACGTTAACCTGTAGGCCTTCTGGAGCTTAGTGATTCTGTCTTCATTGGCGATTCGATTAAGTCCTGAGGGCTGTATAATTTCGCCATGGTATTTAAAACTGCAGACTTGTGCGATTTTACCGTATTTGGTGTTTAAAGGGGATTTATTTTCTGGCCTTCTCTGCATATATTTGGTCTTGTCGTAAGATATATGTAATCCGGTCTTTTGTGCAATCTCACGGAGCTTTTCCACTGCGTAAGTCGCTTCCGATTTGTTGTCTGCGACAATTGCAATATCGTCCGCGAAAGCGAGACATTTGACTTTAGTTCTGTTCTCTTTTTTAATACCGATTTGAATGCCCTTTACAAGAGATTCCCATTCCCTAATTATCCTCTCCAGAACCATATTGAAGAGGATTGGGGATATTCCATCCCCCTGTTGGACTCCCGTCTTGATTTCGAAGGGCTCTGATATTTCGCCCATGAATTTCATTTGGATATTGTTCCTGTAAGTGTCTGTTCTATGATTTTGCGTGTCTTACGATCGATCCCAAATTCTTCCATGATTTTAAAGAGGGTGTCGCGGTCAACAGAGTCGTATGCTTTTCTGAAGTCGATGAATGCGATCACGGTATTTCTACATTTCCTCATTTGTAAGATCGTCTTTAGGCACCAGATCTGTTCAGCACACGATCGCCCTTTTCTGAATCCAGCCTGGTAGTCACCAATGAGTGGATCCGTTAGGGGCCCTAACCTGTTCAGAAGTGCTGTGGAAAGGATTTTATAAGCAACCGGGAGCAGGGAAATTCCTCTATAATTGTTGATGTCCGTCTTGTCGCCCTTTTTGTGCAACGGGTGAATCAAAGCGCATTTCCAGTCATGTGGTAATTGCTCCGTTGCCCATATATCTGAAATTATGGAATGGAGTTTCCGCGTCAGTGTGGGATCATTCAGTTTCCAGAGTTCAGCAATGATCCCATCTTCCCCTGGCGCTTTGTTGTTTTTGAGTTGTCGGATTATCTCCGTAATTTCTTCAATGTCGGGAGCTTGCGAGTCCAAGTGTATGAATACCGGAGGAGAGAAGTCAAGTTTTACTAGAGGTGGTTCACAGTTAAGAAGAGAGTTGAAATATTGGGCTAATAGTTTGCGATTATTTTTGGAGTTAGTTTCCAATGAGCCGTCGTGTCTCTTGAAGCACAGACTGGGTGCTTGGTATCCCCGTAGATTTTCTCTAAATGTCTTGTAGAAATTTCTAGTATTATTTTTGGTGACATCCTGCTGGCTATCGTGGAGTCTGTAGTTGTCATACCTTCGTTTTTCTTTCCTAATTATTTTTGAGGCCTGTTTTTGAGTGGTAAGAATGTTCTCCCAGTTTTCCTCTGTTTGGCTACTGTGAAATTTTTTCCAAGCCATTATGCGATTGTCAACTGCTTGATCGCAAATTGTGTCCCACCAGCGATGTTTTCTGGAGCGAGGTGGTTGTCCTAGCTTCATGGCTTCCTGAATTCTCCCCGATAGTATTCTCCAGTCTGTTGATTCCTCCTGATTGATTTGCAAAATGATTTCTTCCTTGTGGAGTTTCAGATATTCCGGATCTGGTCTGAAATTTTTTGGTGGGCGTTTTGGTCTTCTATTTGGTTGGAATTTTGTCTTTATTTGGAGAAGATAATGATCTGATTCAAAGACGCCTTTAGGAGCCCTGACGTTAAAAATTTCTTTTATGTTTTTCTTGGAGATTGCGACATGGTCAATTTGGTACTCACCCTGTTTAAGACTGGGTGATCTCCATGTGGTCAATTTATGTGCAGGTTTTTGAAATTGGGTGCTCATGATTTTAAGTCCAAAGTTTCTACAGAAGTCAATTAATCTTTCCCCATTTTTGTTGGTACGTTTGTGTTTAGTATGAGGGCCTGTGGTATCCTTGAATTTCCTTTCTTTCCCTAACTGTGCGTTAAAATCACCTAATAAAATTTTCACATGGTGTCTTGGTATGTTATTGGTTGTTTCTTCCAAAGTTTCCCAGAAATTGTCGACGGTTTCAGGATCAGTTTTATTGTGATGATTTGTGGGGGCGTGCACGTTGATCAGCGTGTAAGCTTTATTAGCTGATTTTACTGATAGTAAAGAGACTCTCTCGGTTGGAGAAGTAAAGTCGATGATCGAATCAAGCACAGAATTGTGTACGGCGAATCCTGTTCCCAATAGAGGTAAGTTGTCATTAATTTTGATGGCAGGTTTTCCCTTGTAGATTCGGAAATTCCCTGTGTTGAAGTGTTCTTCGTCCGTGAAGCGTGTCTCCTGGAGCGTAGTGATTTTTATTTCAAATTTTTCCAAGGTGTTGAGAAGTTGTTTTAGCTTACCCGTCTTAGTGAGGGTGTTAACATTAAGCGTGCCAACAAAATGTTTACGTCTGGTCTTCAGAGTATGAAGAGTTCTTGAGAAGCTCCGATTCTTCTCCGCATGGTGTCCCTGATCCCCCAGAATCCGATGATCAGGTGGGTCCAGTCCATCGACTGGTGCCTGGGGTAGTGATTCTATGATCGTCTCTTCCATCATGCGCTCAAGTTGAGTATTGAGTGTTTGTGGTAGTCTCAATTGAGACCACAAGTATACGACTCGATTTTTGAGTTCAAGAAGATTTAAGTACAGCCGCCTCAACTAGAGGAACAGACGCTGACCACTGGTCGTCGGATGCCGAACAAACACCAGTGGATTTGCTATTTTACGGCTAAGAGCCAACCCTCCTCCTTTCTGCGGGCTTGGGACCGGCAACAGAAACTACTGAGCTACTCAATCCACCCAATAGTTACTGCAGGCGGAGTTAAAGGGTCTATTATTATAATTATTATTTTTATTATTTATTATTATTATCATTATTATAATTATGATAGGCCCATTCCTGACCCTGCTGTTCTTCCCTTCCCCCTCATGATTCCCATATATGTATGGCGTTGGCGACGAGCTGAGATGAGTTTCTGAGGCAATGGTTTTAACGAGAGCTGGTAATAAGTAATGTCCGGCTAATCGTTTACCGTTATTGAAAAACTTGAATTTAATCGTAAACGATTAATCGATTGCTTGAATAACCGAATAATACAGTATATTAACTAGCGGACCCGTGCGAGACCTCTCGCATAATGGGTTGTGTGCGCCCCATGTGTACAGGCTACCCGCCTAGTGCTTTGCGTGCTGTACGAGGTTCAGTTTTGTCAGGCACTATCGTCTTGTTTAAAAGTACTAAATAAATATATTTCCGTTGACTTTTAAGAAATGTAAGATTTTTCCTGTATTATTGAGACGATTTGGAAGATTTTGGTACAAACCACACCTTATAACTCCCTCTGGTTTAGGAGCTTGAGTTTTGTGAAACATACACCTTAGCGTATTATATACCAGGTGGCCCATTTGCGCCGCGCAATCTACTTATAAGTGTCCCGCATGTACGAGGGATGAACGGGAGGTCTAATAACTGAATTGCTAAGGGGTAACCGGTTACGTCAGAATACCAACAGAAACAACCAGACGGCCGCACGCTGCATGTTCCTCAGTACTCCCGTCTAATGTACCCCATAGCGGTATGAAGCCTCGCTGGCGAGCGCAGACGGCAGACGACTATCTGGGAACACCAGTGCTTACCGCGAGCTTCAACGGCATTACGACCAGCATTAGTGAATGCGGGACACCTAAAACTAGATTGCCCAGGGGTAAACGGGCCACCTGGTATATAGAAAGATTGGCTTACCGAAGAATCCATTTATCGAATAACCGAAGAATCCTCTTCCAATTTTCTTCCAGGTTGTTCGAAGTATTTCCATACAATGTACGGTAAATGTCTAACTCAATTTATTGTATTGTCCGATTCTTTAAAATATTCTTTTTAGCCTATTTTCATTTTATGAAAAAAATAGGCTCATGAGATCACCTTTTGCCAGTGTGTCTGTCTGTGTGTGCGTGGGTGTGGTTCGTGTGTGCCCCCTCCCCTAATAAAATCTAAACGGCTGGAGCGATTTCAATGAAACTCAGTAAGATCATAGCACTATTCTGGCCGACCACGACCTTCAAATTGTATTCTGTCGGACCAATCCAACATGGCGGCTGTGCGAAATAATTCACCAGCATTCAGTATCTCCAAAACTATTACCGATATCACCCTGACATTTTGTACGGTGATAAAGGGCACTGCTACAAGTTTATATATGTAACTTTCAAAAACCTGTGAAGTACAAAACGAACATGGTGGCCATGCGAATTTGAAACATATTAATAGACTTTCCTCTTGATTTAACCATCTGAGCGCAGTGAAATGTGGTACAATAAATGATTACACATATTGTAATGCACTGGCATCTAATTTATTTCAATTGTTTACATAACCTCAAGATGGTAACTGTGCGAAATTAAAAATTAAATTTTTATTTCTTGTGTGGTAATCATGCGATCAAAGTGAAAGTTTGAATAATGAAGCTACGCAATAATTTTCCTTTAATGGTACATAACTCTATGGCCAATACATATAACAATCCAAAATGGCGAGCATCCGAAATATTTAGACGGTTCTCAATATCTACGAATCTTTTACAGCAATCAAACAGACTTTATTTATGTTTATAGACCTATAGGTCTTTCAGTAACCTGGTGAGCACAAATCCAACATGGCGGCAACGCGAAGTATAAATATTTAAATGGACGTTTCTCGTGATTTAACCATCCGAGTGCAGTGAAACTTTGCACGTTAAATGCTTATACAAATGTTAATCCACTGGCATCTAATTTATTTCAATTGTTTTCATAACCACAAGATGGCAGCTGTGCGAAATTTTAAAATCTCTTTTTTACTTCTTGTGTCCTAATCATGCGATTGAAGTTTGAATACCACACGTACACAATAATCTTCATCTAATATTACATAAATAAAAATCCAACCTGGCGACCATCTGAAATATTTAGTCGGTTCTCAATATCTACGAATCTATCGCAACAATCAAACTGAAATTTTGTATGTTGATAGAGGCAATTAACGTGAGTAGGATATATGCAAATAGGCTGTATAGTTCTTCACGGAACTACTTGTTGATATTGTGTTTCCAAAGAATTACACGGAATACAAAAGTTGGTTCAAGTCCAAAGGATAGCATGGACGTTACATGCAGTTAGACATTGGAACTATCAGCGCGCGTAAAATCATGTTGGCAACAATGTCATGCATGTGTTGGTCGGAAATAATCTGAAATATTATGATCTCTTGTTGCCCATTTTGGATGAAATCCATTTGTTAGTATAGAAGTTACATATATTTTAAAAGTGGTCCGAATAGCAGGATAATAATCATGATGGCAGCACTGACGTATATTAGGTACTCCAAATTAACCTAGAATGTCAGGTACTATACGTGAGTAGGGGGGTAATAGGAGTTCCAACTCACTCCAGAACCCTCTTTGCCCCACTACTAAGCCTCAGCCATGTTAAATATCTCTCGAACGCATGGTCCGATTTTGACAAATGAGGTCTCATTGGACTCGAGCTGACGTCCTCTTTCCTATGGACCACTCGTTATATTTTTGATTTTTTTTTGAAAATGTTTGCTTTCGAAAGTTGGTGATAGTTTGAAAACCAAACATGGTAGAACGTTATGCCATGGCTTAAACAAATGGTCTTTATGACCTTTATTTTTTGTAATAAAACTTTTTTATTTTTTATGTTTTTTTGAAAACAATCGAATTTTGAAAATTCTATATTTTGGAAACTAGGAAGTTTACAAAACAGTTTGTTTGACATAAATGAAATGTCCCTATGCCCTCTACCCCCAAAATAAATTTCAAGTCTCTAGAGCAAAAATTTGTGTTTTGTAAGAAGTGGGATGAAGACAGAGCTGCTACACTTAGGAAGTTGTGAGCCCCTGCGACCTTGGAATGGAAGGAGTCATGCTAGGAGGGCGTGCTTGGATTCGTTTTTTTGTCTCGTTGTGCTCTTTACGGGAATGTAGGTGTCGAAAGGGTGAAAATTTGGAAACATGTTTTTTTGAGGTAAAACCGTGATTTTAAACTTCTTGCTATATCTCTCGAACCAATTATGCTAGAGGCGTGTACGACGGCTCCAAGGACTCGGGGTGACGTCCTCTTTGCTATGAACCACTCGTTATAATTTTTAAAAAATTTGGAAACTTGATTTTGGGGTAAACACGTGTTTTATGTGATTTTTGCTGATTTCTCACGAACCAATAACGCTAGAGACGTGTACGAGGTGTCCTAGGACTCGGGCTAACGCCCCCTTTCAAATGTGGTAGATATTTTTTTCAAAAAATAATTCACACAGGGCCTAACGCCATACATGTTGAAAAAAATTTCTTTACCGATACCTGTTTATAATGTTCATGAAGCGTGGTGGTTGAGAGAGACGATACTGCTGGGTGTGTGTGTTTCAACGAACCTGTTGCTAACCACGGTGGCTGTGCTTAATAGAACAATCGCTATTTCGACGGGTCGGTTTATGACAGAGCGAGGGTGCGTTTTTTCTGATACTTTACACCGAAGATGATCTTTAACGTGTAAACGGTGATGAGAACTTGGTTCTATGTTGATCGAAGCGAGTACAGAAAACAAACTTGCAGACGAGCAGGAGGTGAATGTCATTTGAGCTTATTGGAAGGCGCCGATCTGACTTGACAACAGGTGCAATGGAAAAATGACAATGACGCTTGAAGGTGAAATAATCTGACCATCGTGGTGGCAGGGGAGTGCGAAATGCATGTGAACATGTGTGAAACCACATGCGGGCTAAACAAGTCACATCCTGTTTGCTTCGTACGTGACAAAATGCAAGTTCATGCGAAATTTGATCTACCACAGATGTTCACCTTGGGTGTTAGCTGTCCACGTGCACGATAACTGTTAACAAGTTACATCCTGTTTTGCTTCGTACGTGACAAAATGCAAGTTGACGTGAAATTTGATCTGCCACAGGTGTTCACCTTGGACGTTAGCTGTCCACGCGCCTGATAACAGAATCTTCAAAGCGTGGTAATCGCTGAATCAGTAAAAAGTATGATGCAATTTGTGGGAATGATGTCACAACCAATAGATAGGCAAGAGCTGCGAACAGCAGTGGTGGGAGGTGGAGGGGGGGGGGGGAGAGGGGGAGAGGCAATGTAAGAGAGAACACAGGTGGAAAGAGAAAGAAATATGTGGAGCTGAGGACTGTTCACATAGAGCTATAGGAGGTGTACAACATGTGTGAATAAATAAAAAGTGCACGGGTTCACACAACATGTAATTTATTGATCCAAGAATTAAACATAGAGTTAAATCCTAACCATTTAACATATAGTTTAATTCCTCTTTGTTTCAACACTTTTTCCACAAGATAATGCTTAGGAAATGCTGTTTTCTGAAGTTCATGGAGATAAAATCTACCTTTTATGGGTTGACGGTTGAGGTCCTCGAGTAAATAGGTGACTGGAGTGTCCAAGTTGACTCGACGAATTCGAAATAGTTGAGTCCCCCACTGTGGCGTGTAGCCCTTATTGAAGGCAGACTTAAATTTGCTCACACGAACAAAATCCCCAATTTTCAGTCGGTGACGTTTAGGATCGGTTGTTTTTATGGGGTTAATTATTTTTGGTCACGAGGCGTGGCTTGGTCCCAATCGTTCTATGTTTGGTGACATTGTAACGTGATACTAGCTCTGGTAACATGTCCAACCAGCGATACGTGCCCTGAGCGGTAAACGCTTTCCACATATGGGTTTTCAATGTTCGGTTGAACCGCTCGACCACACTGGCTTTGAGGTTGCTGTACGTGGTGTAATGGTGAATATCCTTAGATTTGAGAAAACTGGAGAAATCCTTGTTGAAAAATTATTTCCCCTGGTCAGTTTGTAGCAGCTGAGGTTGACGTTTGGAGTGTTGAATAATATGTTGAAAGGCCTTGGTAACTAGTGAACCAGACTTGCGACGCACAGGTTCAACAAAGGCCATTTTGGAATAGACATCAATGACGGTCAACATATAGCGTACACCGTCGTTAACGCCAGCATAGGGTATCATTTCAACCAAGTCAGCCTGCCAAAGTTCATCCACACCTCGTGAAATCACTTTGAGTCGCGGATAGTGACGCCTAGCTGGGCGATGCAACTCGTTAGCAATACCCATTTTAATGGGTGAGGGCTTAAACAATAATTTTGGCATTTCGAAGTTCTTGTTCAATTTCTTGAATTTCCCAATCGTGACCGGTATGGCCAGCTTGACGTGAAGCATGCAACAACTGTAGCCACTGGACGAGCTTATTGGGATTGTGGCAGTAGGTAACATCCACAAGGGGTTTTAATGGTTTAAATGTCACTCCCGAAGCGGACGCTTTACGACGAGTACTTTGACTGGTGGGAAACATTTTTGCAATGATGGTTTTATATTTTTGAGATATATTGGCATTCACTTGTTGAGCGGGATCATACTGTCTTTTGTGGGCATGGGTATTCAATAAAATGAATTTATATTTGTCAAGATCCTCTGGTGTATAATCATGGGAAGAGGGGTTCCGAGAAAAGAGCAGCTTTAACAGTCCTGGAGTTAATTTATAGTTGATGTTTTTAATGACAGCTTTAGTACGAGCAAATTTAATGGATGAATCGCCAATTTTAAAACTATCATCCTCATAGCGAACACCATACGTGGTATCTGTGTTTCCAATAAATAGATCGGTGAAATAGGGTTCCAATGTTGATCCATAATATTTTATTAAAATGGTTTTCAGTTGAGCTTTATGTTGAGGGGTGGCCAAGAGTTGTGAAAACGGAGACGCTCTGGAAGGGCAAGGTGTTTCGACCATGGCCAAGGATTTCTTTTTTCTCAAAAACTCTGCAAGGGGTGAGGACTTTTCTTTGAGGCGTAAACACATGTTCCTCGTCATCCTCAACTTCGCTAACACTAGTCAAATCTTCCTGTTCCTCTTCCTCTTCCTCAGGGTCCTCGTGCAGCGTCTGCGTGGCTTGTGAAACGGCGGGTAGCGTTTCAGATGGCTTGAAAGAGGGTTTCAACATGGCTTTTAGAGGAGGTGCTAAATGTTGTTGAATAAACAAAGCATGATTTGCACGTGACTGTTTCAATTGACGAAACTTTTGGCGAATAGCATTTTTTGCTCTAATAATATGCTTTTTAAATTGACTCTCTGCTAACGCCATGGTGTCTTGACAAATGACTTGCTGGGGAATGAGACAGGGCCTTAAATAGCAATAAAATGATCAAACCCTAAGCGACACCGTCCTTGGTTGAGTTCACTTTGTTTGTCAATCACTAAAGAGGCATGACGTTGAGTGTTCCAGCACTTGGCACACAATTCTGTAAACATTTGAAAGGTCATATCAGGATTCACATGTTCATGATAAACGTGACGACTATTCCTCTCGTCCTGACGAAATAAAACAATGACATTGGCATTGTCACGAATCAACTGTTTGGACATTTTAGAATACGTTTGTCCAAGATAGAAGCAATCGATATGTTTGTGACGACCCATGCTGAAACAGTTTTGAATGATGCCTTGACGTTCAGTGGATACATCATCGAAAATCATGAGTGAATCAGGCTTTACCTCATCTGGTGAAATCACATTTTCTTGCATGGAAAATGTAAAATAACCCATATTCTCTTTTTGTAATCCAGACATGACTTGATCCAGAAACACGTAGAGGGGTTGGTAGAGAGATTTTGCAAAAATATAAATATTTTGAAAACGCAGACCATTGGGCGCTGTGATGAGCGTTAGCAAAAGATTAGTCTTTCCACAGCCGGAAGGCCCCACAATGATGCAGCGAATGGAAGATGGAAACAGTGGACCATGGCGTTGTTCACGTGATGTGGGACAGAGATGGGAAACCATGTCCCCAACAGGGAATGACTCTTGCTGCTTAATAATCTTCATTTCAACTAAGGCTTAGACAGGCTATCAGGTTGTCTATATACAGGACACCGAGCCTTGTCATAGAAACAGTAGACTGGTACAACAGGTTGGCGATGGATGTCTTTGGACGTGCGTTCATAGCCAAAGCTAGGTCTGTCCCCATACATGATCCTAAACAAGAAACATATCCTGCTAATAAACACTATGTGGATAGGTCAGTAGTGCCACGCACAAAACAGGGAGATTATGACTTTAAGGGAAAGCGGTTAACCCATGTAAAACATCAGCAAGTGTCTACAGATGTTACTACGAAAAAGTATGTGGATAACAAAGTGTATGAGTTTTATGACAAAGTGCCCCAGCTTACGGTGAATGGCTATAGCGCTAATCACCATCGGATTATTCACGTGGAAGACCCGCAAGACGAAGACGATGTCTGTACCAAGCGTTACGTAACTTATGAAATGAAAAGGCTTTATAAATTTATACCCTCTGTACTTTTAGTGTATCTGACAAATGAAAAACCTTTGAATGAGAGAAACCATTTACCGCTAGTCCATGATCAGCACTTGACCTATGTGCTTGCTTCGGGTTTAAGCCACTATCGATTACACTATGACGGAACCATTCACATGAAATATGCTATACCTGATGAGAACCATTTACAAATAAAGATAAATGGTCATAGGATGTTGGTCCATAACCATGAAATGGTCAATGCAGGTGACGAATTATCCTTTCATCTCATGTTGACATGGGATGAAAAGCAAGCGGGCAAAAAGCCATAAACGATTTCCCACTTTATGTGGAATTGGAATATACAGCCATGAAATAACAATCTGACGTTAGTTGTGATTTAAACTTTCTTGTGAAAGGTTGTTGGTCATCATCATGGTGAAACAAAGGTATGCGGTGAGAAAGACTAAAAAAAAGGACTTTGTCCTTGGCAAAGCCTGGGCTTACAACATTCGTGGACAAGCCCTTGCGAAAGAAAAAAAGAAAAATAATGTATTGACCATAAGGAAAGCCTTTCGAGCAGCACAGAGACATGTTATTCCAAAACGTCGGCGACAGGTTTCAAACCAAGGGCGAATGATTCCCGTCCCCAAACGAGCGGGATTTTTACCTGCATTATTTGCCGGTCTGGCTGCTCTAGGTTCACTTTTGGGCGGTGCCAGTGCAGTGGCGAAAACCATTAAAGCCGCGCAGCAGGGCAAGCAACAACTCAAAGAAAGTCAGCGACACAATGAAACGATGGAAGCGATTGCCATGGGGGCTAGAAATGCCAATTTAAAGCCAGCCTTTTATCAACAAGGATTTGGGATTTCACAATTTCGAAGTATAAAAAAATAAAAATTTAACCTCAGCCATAGCAAGACATGCCCTGACGCATCAACAAGTGGAAAGCTATGCTAAACAACTAAAGCTTTCTCATTTTCGAGGTGTGTTTATGCGAAACCAATTACCCCCACGACCCTGGAAACAGGAATGTGCTGTTGTCAATTTGGATGATCACCGAGGACCAGGAACGCATTATGTAGCTTATGTCAAAGAGGGATCCATTGTATGGTACTTTGACAGTTTTGGGAATTTGCCTCCGCCCATGGAACTAGTGACCTATTTTGGAAACAGGATCAAGATATATTATAATCTGAAACGAGAGCAAACGTTTAACAGCCAACAGTGTGGACGTTTGTGTTAAATTTTTTTATATAAGACGCAGCATAAGCAAAAACGCCACCAGTATGTCGGCAGAAAGTAAAACGTTTACACTGCATGGACGTGGACCTGAAGTCAGCGTAGACTTTTACCCGCCTATCGAATTGAGTGAAAAACCCTATGGTTTAGGACTTGTTTCTCTTGAAACGTACAATCGAATATACAACATACGTGAAAATGTGAACAACAAGTTTTACTATGACGATTCTGTGCTCACCCTGAACTCTGGTGGATACACGATCGATGATATTTATGAACACATTTATGTGGTGTTGATCAATCAATATGGTTTAAAGTCATTTCTCGACGGAACGCGCAAGTTCGAACTTGTAGGCAATACCAACACTCATCGCTGCAGTATTTTCTCTACCTTCAACATTGACTTTAAAACACACCCCGATTCCATTGGTCCATTACTAGGATTTAAACCACGTGTGTTGGAGCCCAACAAAAAACATGATTCGGACCATGAAGTGAAATTCTTGAGGACCATCATGTGTCGGTGACATGTAATATTATTAGCCAAGTGTACACCAATCAAGAACCATCGCATTCGCTTTATGACTTTATTGTGACATCGCCCAATGGGTATATTATTCGTGAAAACCCTCCAGTGGTGCTTTTTCATTCTGTGGCTGTCGATAGTATTAGTAATATAACATTAAGACTGATCAGTAGAGATCAACAACTCATTGATCTAGATTCTACCACACCAGTGACTTACAAGTTGGTGCTAATGCCACAATGAAATTTGTGTATAAAGCAACAACACCGTCTAGGAATATTGTTAGTTGTTTGCCACGTGAATACACATTAATATCTCAAGACAAGCAGATTTTACAGCATTTGGGTTACCACGTCAACCCTCATAATTAATTCTATCCTAGAGATAGCGAACCGCATCGAGGAGCAACCAGGAGTGGTAAGAATTGATCTCCATTCCTATCAAGCTCAAACACCTGGTCTCAATAACAATGATGAAATTCAATTTGTTATCAACAACCAAGATATTTACACCCTACCGCATGAAAGTGTCATTCAGATTGAAGGTCGGCTCACTAAAGCCGATGGCTCTACACCCACCACATCCAAGTTGGCCAACCATGGTTTGGCCTTTCTGTTTTCTGAAGTGCGGTATGTCATTAACGATATCGTGGTGGATAGCACTCGAAATGTGGGCATTTCCAGTGTCATGAAACTATACCCCTCTTACAGTGAGGAAGAAGGTAAAACACTTTGCATGGCAGGTTGGTGTCCTGACTCGACCAATGACTGGATGGTACACACCGATGGGACCTTTACTGGATATTTACCTCTTAAACTGATTTTAGGCTTTGCCGAAGATCACCAACGCATTGTGGTCAACGCAAGGCAAGTGCTTTACCTAGTGAGAGACAGGAGTGATAATAATGCACTCAAGGGAGCCGACAATGCCCCCATCGATTCAAAAATTCAACTACAACGCTTGCTATGGAAAGTGCCCCATGTGACCCTTGAAGATAGGAAAAAACTGGACATATTCAAAATGGTAAAGAGAGATATGCCTCTACCCATGGAATTTAGAAGCTGGGCACTCCATGAGTATCCGCTATTGGCCACCACCAACACACACAGTTGGTCTGTAAAAACATCTCGCTATACAGAGAGACCTCTCTACCTGATCGTGGGTTTTCAAACGAATCGCAAGTATCAACAAACCAAAGATGCTACGCAATTTGATCACCTGCAATTGAGAAATGCACGTCTTTTCCTCAACGGAGCTGTGTTTCCCTATGAAGGACTGGATTTGGATTTTTCAAAAAAAAGTTTGGCCCCCTGTACGACTTGTTTTCTAAATTTCGATGGTCGTATTGTCAAAAAGAGAACGGCCCCATGCTGCTACCCCAAGCGTTTAAGGCAAGAGCGCCACTGATTGTCTTTGACTGTTCATACCTGGAAGAGTCTGTCAAGCCGTCCAATATTGACATTCGACTAGATTTTGAAACGCATGACAATGTACCAGCCAATACGACGGCCTACTGTTTGATTATTCATCACAAACAAGTCAACTATTATCCACTGTCCAACCAAGTGACGAGTGTATAAATAACAGGTCAACCCACGTCAAGCCGCTCAGTCATGTCTTGCTTTAAAGCCTCAAGAGACGTCGCATCCATGAATTTAAACTCTGAGGAACAACGTTTCAAGACTTTTGCCACATGGCCAGTGCCTTTCATAAACCCTCAAGCCTTGGCGGCCGCTGGATTCTACTATTTAAAAACAAGAGATGAAGTGAAATGTGCCTTTTGTCCCATCATCATAGACCAATGGCAGGAGGGCGATGAACCCAAGCAGGAACATCAGCGCTGGTCACCCACCTGCCCCTACCTGTGCAGAATGGAAGTGGGAAATATACCCTGTCATTCAAGCTATCCCTCACTTGTGTCCCTGGGTAATGAAAAAAAAACAAGTTACGATACGTGTGGACCGTATGGTATCCATGGTGCTTCGGTGAGCAGCTCACCATCAAAAATACCTAGTTTAGAGACATTGGGAGATCATCGGTGTTATGGACGTTACAAACACAAGAGACTATATTGTTGTATCAGTTGGTATCGTCCTTATCCCAAAATGACAAAAGCCTGTAAGACGTGTTATGATAATAAAATGATGTAATTCTTAAATTCTTATTTTTGCATGTCCCTCTGTCCTACCCTAACCTCAATTTGAAACTAGCTTGGCAGGTAAGTCCATGTCATGATCACACTTTAGTGGTCGATCGTCAGTCAGTCGTCAGTTGAACTTGGTCCAGGCAAGCGTCAACATGTTGCGCACACTCATTGTGGATTGCCAAGGGTTTATAATGTGTGACAACAAATTTATATTTAAACAAGTGGCCATTATCGATTGTGCCACGTTTTGGATATCGCAAGCTACGCATTTGCTATTTAAACCACCCCATGCTTTTGATTTGTTGTGTGAAAAAGACCGTAAACAAACCCAGTGGATTGAAAATCATAGGCAACTAGACTGGAATCAGGGAACCATTTCCTATAAATATTTGGACGTGGTCATGAAAGCACACTTGTCCTCGGCCAATGTGGTATTTGTGAAAGGTAATGAAAAACGTCAATGGGTGCAACCATTTTTGGCGTCTTACTGCCAATGTATCGACCTCATGGAGTTGGGCGGCCCCTCCCTGTAAACGCTCATGGATACTTGTTCCTGTGGCAACATTACCCATACAGCCCTATCTCATGCGTGGCATCTCTTTCATTGGTTAACCACCCATGCCTGCTGGGAGTTGTTGAACAAAATAATAACTCAAGATTTACCTGTGAATGACGCCAGTGAGATTTCTACAAGCGACGTGCAAACATCTACAGCACGTGATACCATGGAGAAAGGCAATGCTACGGACAAAGCCATCGGCAAGTTCTTTGTGTGTAAAAAGAAACTAGACAGTTTTACCAAAGAGGAACTCATGGCGCTCCCCAAGTCGTTCATTTATTATGTGGCCGCCAACGCAGTGAAAGAAATCTGGCAACATGTACCAAAATCATGGACTCAAGACCCTGTGTTGAGTGAATTGCAAACCTGTACGGATTACGATCACCATAAGCAAGTGGCCATGGCAAAAATACCGTCTATGCGTCAGTGTGCGACTTGCCAGCTAGTGAAACTGTATCACGGTCATAAAAGTCCATGTAAAGACTTTGTTGAATCATTCCACTGGTGTCATGGCGAGAAAAAGCAACAACAACAACAAACACAAACATCGTCCACAGAGGAGGAGGAAGACCAAACCTTTTTACCATCGATGGAAAAGGATATGCCAGACCTGTACTGGCAATGGCGTCATTGAAAAAGTGATTCAATACCTACCTTTCGAAATCCATCTTCCAGGTTATCGTTTTTGGGGCCCTGGAACTCGTCTCGAAAAACGTTTACAACGTGGTGATGTACCCATTAATCTTTTGGATCAAGCATGCAAGGAACATGACCTTTCTTATCGCCATAGTCATCCTGGTTTAAGACATGTGGCAGATAAATTGTTATTGAAGAAAGCTAAACAACGTTTCACATCCTGTGATGCCTCAGTGGGTGAAAGGACGGCAGCCCTGATTGTCATGAGTGCTATAAAAGGAAAGTTGATGATGCATGGGCATAAACATTAAGGAGTGAGGAATTGGGATTTGTTTGTATTCTATTTCTCTTTTGTCAATTCACTATGACTATGAAATAAAAACAAAGGTTTACCAGAGCACGATGTTTTGTTATTTATAATTTTTTGAAATCATGATGTTGATGGCTTATGTTTCATTTTACACATTTCACACATGATGAATTCACACACTGCCATTTTGCCAATTTGCAATTTACAGTTTTTGAAAACGTTCGTTTTAAGTTTTGCGTTTTTGATGATATGGATTTTTCCATTTTGCTGATGGCATTTTTTAAACAATGTCCGTTTGAAGTTTTTTAAATGATCAAATTTCACATATGGCCATTTCTAGTTTTTAAAAATGTCTGTTTTAAGTTTTGCGTTTTTTTGGTGATATGGAAACATGGATTTTCCATTTTGCTGTTTTCACATTTTTCCATTTGGTGTATGTCGAAAGTTGAGATTTGACAATGATGTTGATGCAAGTGCTTGACCATGGCGATGCTGCAATGTATTAATGCGTGTTTGGAGAAACGTCGAGGTCTACGACTACTGCAGGTAAGGCTGTTTTTACAAAAATAATGTCTATTGTCTGCCACATTTCAATGAAAAAAAAAACTAATGACAAAACAAAATAAGTATAAAAGAGACAATTTACCCCCTCCCCACCCTACCTCACCGTGTTTGCTCTGGTCATACATACACACCAGCTTTCTCTCTCTACTCATACATTCACACCTGCCTTTGGGAACAAACACAACCACTTTATTTATTCCCAAAAGCACATTCTCGTCATGCACACTCATCCCAATAACACTTTTTTTAGTTTACCATTTCACCATTTCAAATAAAAAGAAAAACAAGATGTTCAGTAAAGAACATATAGCCTACTTTCTCCTAAATGCATGGGTATTGTTATAACTCTTTGTCCTTTTCAAGGAGTATGATTGAATGTTGGTTGTAGTAGCTTGTTGAAATACAACGTGCTATAGGGATATTAAACATGAATATGAGGTGCCCTTTGCTAGTGCTACCTCTGTACCAAATTTCGTTCAATTCGGTTTCACCGTGTTTGAATTGATAGGGGGAATTGATTTGCACACATACTTGGCCACCATCTGCAAACTATTGGGATGATGTTCTTGCTGTTTGGTCTGAATATGTTTCCCACATAAAGATATGGTGTTGCAAAATTTGGTAGAGACTAGATTATTAGGTTGGTCGTAATTACATTTTAGCTTTTAACATTTGGGTGGCCGCGATTACGTTTCCGTCAAGATAGCGGTGATATAAAACATGACACTGAGGTGCCCTTTGCTAGTGCTACCTCTGTACCAAATTTCGTTCCATTCGGTTTCACCGTGTTCGAATTGATAAGGGGAATCGATTTTCACACAAAGATGTCCGCCATCCGCAAAATATTAAGCTGATGACCTATTAGTTTGGTCAAAGGATGCTCCCTCCATAAAGGTATGTTGTTGCTAAATTTGCTAGAGATCGGATGATTAGGCTAATCATAATTTGATTTAAGCTTTGAACATTCGTGTGGCCGCCATTACGTTTCAGTCAAGATGGTGGCGATATAAAACATGACACTGAGGTGCCCTTTGCTAGTGCTACCTCTGTACCAAATTTCGTTCCATTCGGTTCCACCGTGTTCGAATTAATAGGGGGAATCAATTTTGACATTAAGATGGCCGCCACCCGCAAACTATTAGGCTAATAACCTATTAGATTGGTCAAAGGATGCTCCCTCCATAAAGGTATGTAGTTGCAAAATTTGGTAGAGATCGGATGATTAGGTTAATCGTAATTTGATTTAAGCTTTGAACATTCGTGTGGCCGCCATTACGTTTCTGTCAAGATGACGGCGATATAAAACATGACACTGAGGTGCCCTTTGCTAGTGCTACCTCTGTACCAAATTTCGTTCCATTTGGTTTCACCGTGTTTGAATTAATAGGGGGAATTGATTTTCACACAAAGATGGCCGCCATCCGCAAACTATTAGGCTAATGACCTAGTTATTTGGTCAAAGGATGCTTCCTCTATAAAGGTATGTTATTGCAAAATTTGGTAGAGATCGGATGATTAGGTTAATCGTAATTTGATTTAAGCTTTGAACATTTGTGTGGCCGCCATTACGTTTCCGTCAAGATGGCGGCGATATAAAACATGACACTGAGGTGCCTTTTGTTAGTACTACCTCTGTACCAAATTTCGTTCCATTCGGTTGCACCGTGTTCGAATTAATAGGGGGAATCGATTTTCACACAAAGATGGCCGCCATCCGCAAACTATTACGCTGATGACTTATTAGTTTGGTCGAAGGATGCTCCCCCCATAAAGGTATGTTGTTGCAAAATTTGGTAGAGATCGGATGATTAGATTAGTCGTAATTTGATTTAAGCTTTGAACATTTGTGTGGCTGCCATTACGTTTCCGTCAAGATGGCGGCAATATGAAACATGACACTGGGGTGTCCTTTGCTAGTGCTACCTTTGTACCAAATTTCGTTCAATTCGCATTCACCGTGTTCGAATTGATAGGGGGGGGACAGACATTGAGTACACACACTCACACACACACACACACACAGACACACACACACACAGACTCACACACACACATACACACACACAGACAGACACACATTTTTCGCCCTGTGTTGATCTCATAAATCTACTTTCATTTTTTGCAAAAATCGAAAGTAGGCTAAAAAGCTACTAAAATCTTACTTATTTCATATTTACAAAAAAATACTACAACTTTGTACAGCGTTAAAATAATCACACTATTTCCCAGTCAACATTTTTTTTTTAAATAAGGTTGCATAGAACTATTTTAAAGAGCAAATGGTCCAAGTGGTTTGCCACTATTTACAAAATCTACTATTTACAATGACAGAAACCAATATTTACAAAATACTAAATCTACAAGTTACATAAAGCTATGTCCCATAAACGATTAAACAGTGAAATCACACCTCCTCCTCCTTGCGATCATAACCCCAGGGTAGGCTAGTGAGCAGGTCATCAGCCCACACACGTTTGTGTCGTGACCTACCTGGCCTGTGAGACGATCTGGCAGGTTGACAGGTCCTCCGACGATTTCCCTCCTAGCCGAGCGGTTCACTAGATAAGGGAACTTGAGGTTTTGTAGACTAGTCCCGGAACTTCCGGAATAAAAGATGAACTTCCCTTGAACTGCTGCCGATTTATTATGCCTTTGGCAGTCGAAGTATATACACTATATACAAATTATGTGAAGTTACTGCTGGAAGTGCACGCAGGTCTGTATTAGCGCTACTAAGTCTTTACTGCTACTTGACATCTAGCATGTCTCCGCGAGGCTGAATTCTGCTCGCGCGCGTTACGACGTTACTCTGGCAAGAACTGAGGCGTGAGAACAACTGCAACTCCCGCGCTTGCCATTTTGGATACCATTATATCCAACTAGAGATGACCCGGAGTCCATCTCTCCCTTCCACTGAGACCTGTGGTCCATTCCACTCCCAGTGCCTAGCAAGTGCTGCTTCCTAAGCTAGCGGCGACTGCCCATACTCGCGTCTACGTGACTTCCAGGGTTCAATTTCTGGACTAGCTTGTGACCATGAATCACTCTCTCTACAGTACAGAGTGCTCGACCAAATGTCCTTCTGTACCATCAATATTTACAGACCTCTGTACACACCCTGGCGCCAACAGTCTTATTTCCTTGAGAAATATACATTCTAGCTTACAAAAGCTCACATCCAACTTAGTAATAATAATAATAACTCTATTGCCCTTATATAATGTTCCTCCGAACCGCAGTCCTGGGTTCTGAACCATGGAGGCTCACAGTCACGACATTTGTTACCCATGGAGGCTAGGGTGCGTTTTCTCTGTTCCACAAGATACAAATGATGGTTGCTGGATTGTATCCTGCACTGTGTATGAGACATAGCTTTGCCAGTGTGTAAAACCGCTAGATAGTCATCAACACGTAGCGATTTTACCACTGCCCTACCTACACCTTTTGCTCTTTTGGCTTCCTTACAGTCGAGTGTGCGGTAAGCATACATTTTCGAAGCCAAACCTACGAATTCCGTCATAATGGAATCACCGCATTCATCTTTTAAAACACCCATTTCCTTCTTGTTTTTTATGGGCAGCTGAAACACGTTGTCAGCACTATAGCAAGAGGTGTCGAACCAGTCACTATGTTGCCTCATGACGTCATAGGGGTTGCAGTGGCGAATGTGGTAAATGAATGAGTCCGTGTCCATATACAAAAGAGAGACGTCCTCAAAATGGCGTTTCGCAAACTCATAGTGGAATCGATACATGACCGATTTAGAAAAGTCTAAAATGACTTGACCCAAGTAAATGGGTTTATCCATGGTCACACTGGTCTTACTCAATTCAATAGTAGCCAACTCCTCATCGATAATTTTGATCGATTTGAAATTTGGCTTGGCAATGTACCGCCGGGCACCCCACCGCCCCTCCCAGACATTCACCAATTTAATGTCACGGTATTTGCGGACATTCTCCATAGACTTGCCATAGATGCAGTTGTTCATTAATTTAAAAAAAAATAATTTCAAACTGCTGTGTTGCCATTTGTCGGTGCTCTGTGTTGAGTCGCATGTATGGCTCAAGCCATGCTTTTTGAGCAAAAGAAATACCCCTGTGGATTTTCTTCAACACCAAGCCTTGGGCGAGGCATTGCACCAACATTTGGATATGTAGCACATACCGATTTTTGTTGTAAAGTGTGCCCATGAGTTTTTCAATTTTCACTTTACTGTCAGGGGGAACCATTTGCTCAAGGCAGAATGGGAAATCGGCATGTTCATCATACAAGGATGAGGGATATTCAATATCCACTTCTAGCACATATCCACGGCCTGTTTCTTGGCTAGCCATGTTCACATCAAATTCTGACACTTGTTTCTCTGTCAGCCAAGCAAACTTCCCATAGGGCAAAGACTGACTCATGGCGTAACCGTACAAATTATTCACGTCATAGTACATTAAGTACGATTCTGGTTTGTCTGGTGAATAATCAGGCATGTAGACATTGTTCGCTTCGGCATGGCGTTGGTTAAGTGACACAAAGCCGCCACGAATTCCCTTTTCAAAAAATAGAACCATGTCTACATTAGTGAGTAAATCCAATTCCACTTGAGTGTATTTCAAAGCGGCATCGAACGAGAGCCCAGGACTCGTATAATAGTGAGCCGGGTCAAGACCGTAAATGTGTTGACACAAGTTACGGAATTTTTCAAACACATCAGTGAGCAGCAATACATCCAGTTTTAGGTAATGCAAAGCATATTCACTTAGCGTGTTCATGCCAAACACTCGCCAAACTTGACATGCATGTGCATAGTCTTCATCGGAAACGGTACTGCGTGTTAGTTTCGAGTAAAATTTCTCTTGTGGTGGGAGTTTTCTTTGCTTTAACACGCCCCAGCTATTGCAGAAATCATACGGGAATATACCTTTCCGAATGCACAATTGAAATTGCTCAGGATCATTAAAATGCATTCTAGTATTTTTAATTCCTCCACATTCAAGCCATTCACAAGGCTGTCTAGGGAGGATGCCATAAACTTAAAGGAATCCAAAAATCGAATGCTAAAGTCGCCCAACCTCCATGTCAGGGCTGTAAAACGCTCATGGTTTTGGGGAATAATGGTAAACGAGCCCTTGTTGACATGGCCCAATTCACGAATCAAAAACTGAATGTCATAATTCGCCAGATTGTGGAAAAAGACACTGATGAAACGAGGAGCTGGAAAGTTCAAGTTGCATTTGCTGTGTGCAGCTCCACGAAACTCCCCCGTAAAGTGCGAGTGGTCTCTGACTTTTTCCTCTCCACTTAAAATAGGCTTTTCGCAAATATGGCATGACGTGGCATGCTCATACTGCTGCTGCTGTTCTGGAGATAGGTTCATGGGTACTGGGTGGTCCAGTAATTCCTGTACATCATGAGCCAACTTGACAAGTTCATCCAAGAACCATTTGGCACAATTTGGCCCCTCGCGGTATTTGTAAACGGATTGTGTGGGGTCATAGGCACACACCACATTAAATCTTATGGCAAAGGGTTCATGTTTTTGAATGGGTGTGGTTGAGCTCATGGAGGGATCTGGTTCACATCCCGCCATTGTTGTAGTGAGAGCTTCAAAATCTGCATACACCACATAGGGGACAGTGTCACGCTTGTGAATGTCCTTAAACTTTAACACAGCCTTGTCCCCTTGTGGCAATATCAGTCTCACTGCTTCCTGAGAAACGCAATCCACCCTATGACGTTCTAAGAGCACGGGGGTTGTAAAAAATTGCAAGCAACGATCACAAGTATGTTTTTTACCATGTGCTTTGGACGCTTGACTGCTTAGCAATCTACTCAAGCTTTTAATCAGGCAATAGTGATTCACCTCTCCTACAGATAAATATAAAAGATGAATGTGGTGTCGTTTCGGTTCTTTTGTGGCATAAAGAGGACCCACAATCTCATCACCATTAAGGCCATAGACCATGAACGAAAAGTCCTGGTTATCTTGTTCAAACCTATGGATCTCGGTTAAGTCCATAGGGAACGATACTCGAGTTAAATTTAAAGTATGTTTCAATTCGACAAACTTGGCCTTGTACATTCCTGGTCGACAACCATTATGTTGTGCTGGCTGCAAATACGCAGCCACAGACCACAGAAAGCAATCATTGTCACGATTCTTTATATTGACCACAGCATTTTTCGAAGCTATTGTTGGTGGTGTTTTAATATAGCTAGACCCAGCATTCAACGGGTTGAATTGACAAATGTTGATTTGTAAATGATGAATTTTGTCTAAGGCTAGACCACTCGGTCCTTGTTGCAGTTTATCAAATTTTGATAGCAAGGCATTCACCACGTGGGTTTCATACCACTGTTCCAAATTATGGGCTATGAATAGCTCTTGCATTTTACTGCAAATATAAAATGTCTCTTTATGCTCTACGTCCTTCTTTTTATATATGAAATCGCACACCAGTTCTGTATTCACCTTTAAAGCCGTATGCAACCTTTGCGCTGTACAAATTTCAATTTTAAAAATTTCAAAACAAGATTGTAAAAATTCTTTGGGAATCAAACTTTTTCTAACATTCAATACGCGGCCAGAGCACACGCGTGATTTGAAACAAGACTCAAAGGGCTCCCAAGTTAACGTATCCGCAGCAGTAAAAGACATTATTTTGAAAGAACACTCTCACCTGAGTTTTCAGCTGTAGACTACTGAGCAATGACCTCAAACACACGCGTTCCTGGTTATCAACAGAGGTCAAGCGTTTTCCAACACTCTAAAAACAAATAAAATAAACCACCATAAGTATATCCATTCCATATAGTTTATGCATTTCATAAACAAAACAAAATCAAACAGGTTATATATATATAAAAAAAACAAATCTCACCTTGACGTGTAATGCTTTGCTATATTCCCGTCTCGTGGGCTAGTGTGGAAATGGTTTCCTTTTCTTGCTGTCTGTCTTTCTCTTTCTTTAATATATTTCCCACAGACACACGACAGGTAGGCTATACACGTTATCTGCAAACAAACAAATAAATAAATAAAATCATTAATTACCTAATCAATAAATAATTGCATGTATTTATATAAAAATGAATAAATATATAAATGAATAAATATATACCTACCCCACAACAACGTTAAGTATTTTCCACTAACACCAAAACTGTTAAACTAGCCCAGGGGTTTCATGCAACGTAGTGTGTTCAAAGGTAGTCACCTAAGTGAGAGTGGAAATGATAACGACATGTCTTTATATATGTTACGTTGCATGTATAATCTTTTTTTTCCACGCTTTGAAGATTCTGTTATCATGCATGTGGGCAGCTAACACCCAAGGTGAACACCAGTGGCAGATCAAATTTCACATGAACTTGCATTTTGTCACGTACGAAGCAAAACAGGATGTAACTTGTTAACAGTTATCGTGCACGTGGACAGCTAACACCAAAGGTGAACACCTGAGGTAGATCAAATTTCACATGAACTTGCATTTTGTCACGTACGAAGCAAACAGGATGTGACTTGTTTAGCCCGCATGTGGTTTCACACATGTTCACATGCATTTCGCACTCCCCTGCCACCACGATGGTCAGATTATTTCATCTTCAAGCGTCATTGTCATTTTTCCATTGCACCTGTTGTCAAGTCAGATCGGCGCCTTCCAATAAGCTCAAATGACATTCACCTCCAGTTCGTCTGCAAGTTTGTTTTCTGTACTCGCTTCGATCAACATAGAACCAAGTTCTCATCACCGTTTACACGTTAAAGATCATCTCCGGGGTAAAGTATCAGAAAAAACGCACCCTCGCTCTGTCATAAACCGACCCGTCGAAATAGCGATTGTTCTATTAAGCACAGCCACCGTGGTTTGCAACAGGTTCGTTGAAACACACACACCAAGCAGTATCGTCTCTCTCAACCACCACGCTTCATGAACATTATAAACAGGTATCGGTAAAGAAATTTTTTTCAACATGTATGGCGTTAGGCCCTGTGTGAATTATTTTTTGGAAAATATATCTACCACATTTGAAAGGGGGCGTTAGCCCGAGTCCTAGGACACCTCGTACACGTCTCTAGCGTTATTGGTTCGTGAGAAATCAGCAAAAATCACAAAAAACACGTGGTTTTCCCCAAAATCGAGTTTTCAAATTTTTTAAAAATTATAACGAGTGGTTCATAGCAAAGAGGACGTCACCCCGAGTCCTTGGAATCGTCGTACACGCCTCTAGCATAATTGGTTCGAGAGATATAGCAAAAAGTTTTAAATCACGGTTTTACCTCCAAAAAACATGTTTCCAAATTTTCACCCTTTCGACACCTACATTCCCGTAAAGAGCACAACGAGACAAAAAAAACGAATCCAAGCACGCCCTCCTAGCATGAATCCTTCCATTCCAAGGTCGCAGGGGCTCACAACTTCCTAAGTGTAGCAGCTCTGTCTTCATCCCACTACTTACAAAACACAAATTTTTGCTTTAGAGACTTAAAATTTATTTTGTAGGTAGAGGGCATAGGAACATTTCATTTATGTCAAACAAACTGTTTTGTAAACTTCCTAGTTTCCAAAATATAGAATTTTCAAAATTCGAGTGTTTTCAAAAAAACTTAAAAAATAAAAAAGTTTTATTACAAAGAATAAAGGTCATAAAGACCATTCGTTTAAGCCATGGCACAACGTTCTACCATGTATGGTTTTCAAACTATCACGAACCTTCGAAAACAAAAATTTAAAAAAAAATGTACAAAAATATAACGAGTGGTTCATAGGAAAGAGGATGTCAGCTCGAGTCCAATGAGACCTCTTTTGTCAAAATCGGACCATGCGTTCGAGAGATATTTAACATGGCTGAGGCTTAGTTGTGGGGCAAAGAGGGTTCTGGAGTGAGTTGGAACTCCTATTACCCCCCTACTTACGTGTGCAAAGTTTAGGCTTGCATACTTCCTGATATATTGATATTAGGGTAAAATAATATAGACCGCATTTATTAACAGTTGGCAGCCATGGTTGCTCTTACGAATACGCATAATAGTATCTGTTATGGTACACATAGCACATACGATATTAGGTTGAAATCCAATTGATAATATAGAAGTTACAGGTATTAAAATTTGGTCCTATCAGCAGGCTTAGAATCATGTTGGTAGCACTGACGTATATTAGTTACTCTAAATTAATCTAGAATGTCAGGTACTATACGTGTGCATAGTTTAAAGCTGTCGGCTTGCATACTTTCTGATATATTGGTATTTGGATTTACAAAATAGAGAGAGCATTTATTAACAGTTGGCAGCCCTGGTGGTCCTTAAGAATACGCCCCGTCATATCCGGTTTTGTACACATAGCACATACTAATTTTGGTTGAAATCCAATTTAAAGTGTAGAAGTTATATGCATTTAAATATTGGAACTACCAGCAGGCTTAGAATCATTTCTGCAACACTGGCATGTATAGTCTCCTGGAAATTAAACTGAAGTATTATTATGTATATGTGTGCCAATTTTTGAATAGCTCCCATGCATATCTTCCAAGATATACTACATGGAGCTCACATTTCAATTGCAGTTTTTCCGCAGTTTCCCTGACTTAATTTTCAAATTTGGGCTTGAGATAATCACTTATAGATCTCTACTCACACCAAATTTGGTTTCGATTGCTGCAGCCGTTTAGGAGTTGATAGGGGGAGACACACACACAGACAGACTGACACACATTTGCCCTAATCGATCTCATAAGTCTACTTATTCCTCATTTTTGCAAAATGTGAAAAGTAGGCTAAGAATTGTGACTGATTTAAATTCTCTATTTGATTCAAATAATTCGCACAGCTCTGTATATAAATCTTAATCACATATAATTCATTTCAGGTTATTTTTCACACATTCCAGTAATTGGAATGGTTTCATTATTGACCTACTGAAAGCTAAAGTATTAATTGTTAATAAGTCAACACTGAAAGATGGTTTTAAAGCTATCTATATTTTATGTTCGACCCTGACTATTATGTGTCAGAAAACTGTATCATAATGGGGCTCATTATAACACTATTTTTCATTATGAAACAGTTTCTCCCATCAATCAGAGCTCAAGAAACAGTTGTGTGACCAATTAGATAAGGATACCTTCGCGCATGCGCTCAAAATCCAACATGTCTATATACATTACCGAAAGTGCACCGTCCATATGTTCGCGTAAATAAACTGGTGAATATGAGAAAAGAAATAGCACTGTACCTTAATATCTCCAAATCCAATTTCTACACAGCGCGTTGTTTTGAAACGACTTCGGTGACAGTTTTACTGAATACTGGTGCACAATCTGAATATATGGCATTGAAGCACACAGAGTGCATGCGTCGGTTGGCCAGATAGCTTGGAGAACAGAGATATACTATCCACCGCAGCACCCTATCACAACATTCTAGTGACTGAACAGATATTTATGAATATTTATGTTAAAACATATAATAAAGTTATATTATCATTGAATATAAACAGTCGTATGCAACTCGCCTATAATGGTAATTAAGACACCCGTATGGAAATTATAAAACTCGCTTACGCTCGTTTTATAAACATACTCGTGTCTTAATTATAGCCATTATAGGCTCGTTGCATAATGTATCAACTATCAACTATCTGTTAAAATGGTTCATAAGAATTTAAAACGTTCAAATGGTTGATATGTGACTTTTCCTTTTCACATCTCAGCTATATGTACAGCCTGTTCCGATTCAACACGGAACTGTAAAATGGGTTGCCTACCCACCCGCAATCGGTTTGAAATCTGCTCGCAGCGCGCCAGCGACGGGTCTGAGTTCGATTTCACTGATTGCCGCCTTCTTATGCAGCATTGCAAAGTATTTTGCTCTTTCAAACAATATTTATGGAAGGAAGATTGTAGTTTTACGTGACCGTAAATCTTGTGATTATGAGCCACGGGACCTCCTATTTACGTGGAATCCGAACCACAGGACATGGCATTTCACATTGAAAATCTCACATGCATTGACCGGGAATCGAAACCAGTCCACCTTGGTGAGAGGCCAACAGTTTGACCGCTGCGCCACCACGCCCCCGGAACAATATTTACACAGGCTTCACAATAAGTTTGAACGATTTCTGCTTCATAACTTGTTATTTTACGCTTCTGCTAACGGCTTTTGCAGAGCATTTCTATGAAGTGTCGCCTCCGTAGCGTAGCGGTGAGCATGGTTAGCTGCCGCATCGGAGGTCCTGAGTTCGATTCCCGGCTCTGCCACGACATTTGAAAAAGTGGTATGAGGACTGGAACGGGGTCTACTCAGCCTCGGGTGTTCCAAATGAGTAGAGGGGGTTCGATTCCCACCTCAGCCATCCTCGAAGTGGTTTTCCGTGGTTTCCCACTTCGTCTTCAGGCAAATGCCGGGATGGTACTGAGACAGTATTTTGCTATTTATTGGAACCCTGATATGACAGCGAGACGTATTTGGAAGTTATTGCTTGTCATTATTTTGACTGTGGACTTTGAGGCACAGTTTGTTTCATATGCTCTGAGGAGATGGTTAGACTACCCCGCCACACTCCTGATCACGTGCACAGCACATGCTTATGGACTTGACATTGCAACTAGTGGAAGGAAATATGAAATGATAATCGATTGTGTTCGATTGTCCACCTCGATACAGGTGTGATGCATCTTGGGAGTCTACCAGCTGGGTGTTGGATCAGCAGCTTGGAGACCACACACACTTGAGTACAGCTATCTATACAGTGAACATGTTATCGTTCGTATAAGGAAGTTCCGTGTATTACGCGTTATACGAGTGCTTTCTACACGCACCGCGATTCGAACGAGTGAGCTTAGCCAACACATGGACTTTGTTAATACAGAATTCAGTGAGGAAATCTGCTACTTATTGGTTTGAAATGCAAGAAAGCATTATTATCGACAACATTATGACTGGATATTCTTGTGAGAAACAAACTACTGGAGTAATGATGTGCTAAATATATCGTTCAGGAATGTAATGCAATAGCAGAGTTGATCATTTGGAATGACATCCTTTTGAACTCTACAATGAAGAGAAAGAAAATGTTGAGAACATTAGTTCTAATCCAGTGACTTTTAAGTAGCCAAGAATGAAGAAAATTCTCCGAGGAAAGGAAGCTACTTTACTGTTAACGTCGAGGGAGCCTTGTGCAAGCATTATGCGGGAACTCCGTTTCGTGGACAGTAGTTTTCGGGTTAGGAGGAAGTTGGTTCGACAACTTGCGGATCCAGCCACGAGCTTCTCAGGGACGATGGTTCGATTCCTGACAGGAATGTATATTCCTATACATATTCTTCAATTTCAACTAGAACTTCGCCCAAGGTAGCTGGAAATCTTTTCTTCTCTTGTAGACAGTAGAACTTGTCACCTTTAGTTTGATACTTTTCACCAATATTTCATTAATTAGTATGAATTTCATTCAAAGGCTAGATCTGGTTCTCTTTTACCATTTCTGTCGGAGAATGTATTTTTTTGTGTAGTTAACTGTAAACGTGATGCTATTTAGAGCATTACTTTGTTGCTTTTATTTTTCAAAATTTTGGAAATAAAACCAAGCATTCGATTTTGTTGGGAAGATATTTGCAGCGTAATTAGGAACAAGACGACGATATCTTTGTATAAGAATAGTAATTAGGAAGAAGATGGCAACATACTCGTGCACTTGAACTTTTCAAAAATATTTGAGTGATACTATTCGATTGAACTTTTAACATTCTAGTAGAAATTCTTTCTTTTAGAAATGATAGTGCATTCTCATCGTTATTTTCCATGCTTTTGGATTTATGGAAATCGTCCGGCGAAAACAATTGTGAATTGATTGCCAAGGCATTTGCAGCCTACTTTCATATATATTTTTGATTAAAGATTTTTCTTTAAATATTTTTGTTCAGTTTTTGCTTGTATTATTTCAATTCGTTTTTGGGAAGACTCTTGGATAGATCATCGTTTGATTTAATGGTTTGCGTGTATCTATTGATTTGATAATAGACTCCTTTCCATGATGTAAGTCTCACGTGTTTTCTTCTGAGTAGTTGAGCCATTTTTCGGATTTGGATAGGCGAAACTGAAACGACTATTTTGATAGTGTCTATTTACAATTTTTCTATCACAGATAAGTCATTATAATTATAGATATATATATATAAATATATTGGAATTGTGAATCAAATTTAACTGTTCACATTGTTATAACAGAATTTATCGTAGACTTTAAAGACGATTATTGTGGAAATGAATAATGCAATTTATCTAACAAATTGTTGCTTCTTGTTTAATGAAGTTAGAAAAGAAGTAATATGTGGCATTTCTGTATTCGTTTATGATGAGGGCATGATATTTTCAGAGCAATTTCTGAAAAGTTTCAAGTTTAATAACGTTTGGGTTTAATTTTTGACAGCTTTGGAAAGTGGTATTGAGGTATTGCAATTTTGTGCATACAATTTATTGTGTTAGTGCAGCTAATATTTGACATCATTGGATGGTCAATATTAATGCTGGATATTGTTCTTGTAGTCTTTTGAGAAGACGTTAACGTAGTTATTGCGTTTTAGTAAGAGTGAAATTAGCTTTTGAGCTATCACCTTTTTGGATTTGATGTTGTAGTTCTCGTGATTTGGAATCACGAATGTTTTTCTTATGCTTGTTTTATGCAAGTAGCCCTACGTTTTATTCTTGCCTAGTAGGATTTGCCGGAGATTAATTGTCTATATCATGACACCCATATTCAAGTAACACAGATACTTCTTAAACAACTTAACTAATTCATGCAACATAATACATGTAATATTTCAGTAATTTTTGTAAAAATATACTGCATTCTTTGAAACTTATAAATAGTTAATGAACTATTTTCACAAAATGTAACACAATTTGATTATCTTAATTGATTGTTGAATTCATCGAATTAAGGAAATGATAACCATGAAACATACTTGTAAAATTAAATGAAGATAGGCAGCGTTGAAAACAAAATCCTATTTGAGGATGAAACTTGTATATAGAGTGTAAAATTTGTATAAATCTTTAAGGGTATAATATCAGTATATAATATAATATTATATTTTTTCTTGTTATTTGTTCAGCGATTGATATGAACAATAAGATGGGGCCTTATTGTAGGCATTTGTTTAAAACCATATTTTCATTACTTGATTTAAAGAAGTTTTTCTTTAACTTCGTGTCTAATTGACGGACAGTCATTATTGATCAGTCAATAAATTGAATTTAATTTTAAAGGATATTAGAACGACTAGTGTTTTAAATCAGAAAAGGGGAGTGCGTTAGGAGGACCAGTGGGTGGTTTTTTCTTTGAGTTTGCTTAAACTTAACGCCCGAGATATTTTTATTTTATTTTAGAGTCTCTTGTTCGAGGTCCTTTGAGCTTTGTTTCATCGTAATTTTATACACCACTGGCATCTTCGTACCGCATTCTTTTATATCGACGTATACTGATCCCTGGTTGATCCTAGTTGGTAGGTTTTTCAGAGGTTATTTGAGCCGGGAACTTCTAGAATCTACGATCCAGCCTTCCATCGGATTGCAACAGGTAAGACCACGTGGATTACGGGTACATCTATATATGGCGACCCAATCTATGGGGATATCGAATTGGCATTCTCGATTTCTCCAATGCTACCCATGTGTGAGAATCCATTTTTATGAGATTATTGAGTTTAGCAGTTTTGGAACGATGTAGTCGTTAGCAAAATTTTCTTTGGCATTGCTACGATTATACACGTCGAATTCGTTGGGAATTCACGTTTCTTCAAATCGTGAAGATGAGTTTACTCAATCTACCTGGCATACAGATATAATTATCGCCATTGCTTAAATTTATTTGTTTAGTGCGTGCCAAGTAAAAAGTAATTTGATTGATTACGACATGACCATAAAAGAGATTTCTAGGAAATTTTTATGGATCAGCGTGGTCAGATGGGACATGACATGGGGCCATTTTTCACTCCATGCTTGTCGGCCATTTTGTGTTCGTTACCGGCGATGACTTTTAGATCATCTGTAATAATAGAATCACTTTCTTTAATAATAATATAAATAATTCATCATTTCAATTTTAATTTAAACCGTTTCTAATATAAATCACCGTCGTTGCATACCTCCTATTTTCTTATAGACTTAATTTATATAATAAGTTTAGAAGCAAAACAAAATTAAATGCTTGTATTGGTGAAAAGGGTCATTCTAAATGTGTCAATTCTGCTATTTATGTATTGCATTCCTGTGTTTTTTTTGTAATAGTATTTAATATGACAGCTGTGTCGAACGAAGACATTGCCAATATGTTAAGGGCAATGCAGGAGAAAATGGGCAGTCACGCTCATGAATTAGCCGAGATAAGGAGTAATTCCCAAGCTAACTTTGACAATATCAACTCCGTAGTCAACAAGAACACTGAATTAGTTCAGGAATGTGTGGGGGACAAGAGTCAAATGCACTTGTCTCTCAAATATCTTCAAGACAGTAATCGTAAGATTGCAGCTAATGCTAAAGATATAAAGGAAAAAATAATTGATGTAGAAACAGGCATCGACAGTGTGACAGCCGATGTCAGGCTTGTTCAACTTGACATCAGTAACGTTAATGTAGAAGTCAGCCATGTAAGATCTAATGTTGCATCATTAGAAGTAAAAGCCATAAGCACTGAAGGCAAATTAGATGCAATGCAAAGTAAAATTGATTCAGCTCAAGTTGATATTACTGCAATGCAAAGTAAAATAGATTCAACAGAAAGTAAAATAGATTCAACAGAAGGCAAAATAGATGCAACTCAGGCTAAAATTAATTCAACTGAAGGTATTGTAACTGGTATACGAGCTAGTATTTCTACCATAAAGGAGGATGTTAGAAATATTAAATCGGAACTAGATAATAATCAGAAAGAAAATAAAATCAGTTTAGATGCATTGCAATTGCAGTTTTCAAACGAAGCAAGTGCAACGCAACAAACTCTAACCAAATTAGAGGGTGATATGGCCCAACTTAAAGAAAAGGTTGAAGATCACAACAAGGTCTTGAGAAAAGATATTGAGATCGATCTCAAAGCCATTGTTAACGATCAAGTGACCATCTTAAGGGGGGAGATCACGAAAATAAATGCTGATGTCATCAAAAGCATTAAGTCAGATCTTGAATTAAAGATTAATAGAACAGAATTAAGACTTAACCAAGATATTTCCCAGGCTAGAATAGACACTGATAAACGGATCGATTCAGTTCAGACTATGCAGGTCGAAAGCGTCACTGTTCTTAGAGAAGATTTGGAAACGCAGATTAAAGGCGTAACTTTAAAAATAGATCAAGTTAAGATAGATCTAAACTCAGAGCGTGAGATGAAAACATCAGAATTAAATGAAATTAGACAAGAGTTTCAAACGTTCAGGTTAATGGATCATATAGATATAAACAAATTAAGAACGGAAATTAAGTCACAATTGGAAACGTTGGGGAAACCTATAAATTCCGATGGGGAAGGAAAGGTACACCAGTTCAGGGACAGGATGGATACCACAACGCCAGCTAGGAACTATTTAGCAAGGTTAAATAAGGCACATGAGACAGAACAAGGTCATGTTAGATCAGAGATCCCGAATGAGGCTACGTCAGAGATAAATCCCAGAGATTTTAGGATGTCAACGCCTAATGACAGATCTCATGTCACGATAGTGAGAAATTATGAAGACAAAATTAAGAAGTTTTCTAATACGGAGGGTTTGACTCCTATAGAATTTATTAGAAATCTACAAGATCACTTTGCGGAACACCATGTTGCAAGGGATAGAGAACTGCGGATTGTGGAGAAGCATCTGGCAGATGCACCCTTAAATTGGTTCCGAGCTTTCCGTTATACTTTCGATAACTTCGAACAGTTTTCGGAAGCATTCATCAAAAGATTCTGGTCGATAGAGATACAACACGCAGTGAGAGCGGAAGTCTATTCGAGGAAATACAGTAGTACTGGACCCACCAGTTACTCTGAATTCTTCACATCTCAGTTAGCCCGTCTTAGATATCTTCAACCCCCATTGAGACAGGAGGAAATTCTGGAGACAATTTCACGCCAGTTACCGGTGGAGGTTAGAAGGAATTTAATTTCATCAGGCGTAGAGGATTTAGCGGCAATGGACGACTTGTTGCGTAGGCTAGACCACACGTCCATGTCACCTACGATAGTCAAAAGCGGAAGGACGGAAACTAAGGCCGTGAACGCTGTAGTCGTTGACCAAACTCAACAGACGGAAAGGTCAAATAGGACAGGATCTAGATGGGAAGGTCCGATGAGGAATAGTAGGACGTACACTCGTAGATTCGAAGATGGAAACATCCAACGACCATACGGAAACTACCAACAAAGATACGATCAAGATCGGAATAGACCAAACCAAACCGATCGTGCTCAAGAAAGGTATAGACCTTATGAAAATAGAAATAGGAATGACAGGTACGTGAATGGTAATCAGGAAAGAGAACAATTCCAACCTAGGAATAACAGGTATCGAGGTTATCAGAATAATAACCGATACTATGATAATAGGGACAGACAAGGCCAGTATCAACAACAGAATAGAGGTCAACAAGGGTTTGCCAGATATAAAAACTATAGAGACAAAAACTATTATAACCAGGAAGACAGAGAACAGTCTAGAAAGGACAGGGATAGGCGTGAAGAAAGGAAGGATCGAAGGGACACAGAAAGTGAACCAGAACCTAACACTAGCCATCGCACTAGTGATAATGAAAAGGGTTCGAAAGAAAAAAAAAACGCCAATTTTGAAATCCCAGTAGGATTAAACAGCCAGCCGTCTCCATTTGATATTATTATACAGGATGTTTATGAGGTCACGGACGAAGATTTGTTATTTGAAGAAATGGAAGGAATTGTGAGTGAACGTGCTGAATTGCCTATAATTGAAATCTCTGTGGGCAATCAACATTGCAGGTCTCTTATAGACACGGGAGCGGTCATTTCAATCATGTCCGAAGATTGCTTTTTGAAATTAGAAAAGGAACAACAATTTACCACATTGCCAGCTTCATCGATCAAAGTAAGAGGACTATTTCAAGATAAATCGATGAAATGCAAATTACAAGTCCAGCTGAGGTTCAGCATAAATGAAAGATGTTTTGAACACATTTTTGTGGTGCTCAAAAATATTAATTTTGAAATAATCCTTGGGATTGATTTTATTACTCGTGCCAGGATTACCATTGACATGGACAGGAGAATTATCAGGTTCCCAGAGAAAACTATTAGGAAGATAGTACATGAAAATATTGATTCCAATGATGATGTGGAAAATTTGATCAGGGAAGAAGTTTTGGAAAATATTATAAATCAGGCCGAGCAAGAAAGAGAGCATTAGGCACTTTACGTCGAGGGATTTTCAGAAAGTACTTCAAGAAAGTGGAATAAGACGCAAAATTCTGTTCATTGACGAATACCTAGAATGGTGTAATAAAAGTATTTGCACACTTTTATTAGCTAGGTTGGGAGGAGGATGAGACAGTATTTTGCTATTTATTGGAACCCTGATATGACAGCGAGACGTATTTGGAAGTTATTGCTTGACATTATTTTGACTGTGGACTTTGAGGCACAGTTTGTTTCATATGCTCTGAGGAGATGGTTAGACTACCCCGCCACACTCCTGATCACGTGCACAGCACATGCTTATGGACTTGACATTGCAACTAGTGGAAGGAAATATGAAATGATAATCGATTGTGTTCGATTGTCCACCTCGATACAGGTGTGATGCATCTTGGGAGTCTACCAGCTGGGTGTTGGATCAGCAGCTTGGAGACCACACACACTTGAGTACAGCTATCTATACAGTGAACATGTTATCGTTCGTATAAGGAAGTTCCGTGTATTACGCGTTATACGAGTGCTTTCTACACGCACCGCGATTCGAACGAGTGAGCTTAGCCAACACATGGACTTTGTTAATACAGAATTCAGTGAGGAAATCTGCTACTTATTGGTTTGAAATGCAAGAAAGCATTATTATCGACAACATTATGACTGGATATTCTTGTGAGAAACAAACTACTGGAGTAATGATGTGCTAAATATATCGTTCAGGAATGTAATGCAATAGCAGAGTTGATCATTTGGAATGACATCCTTTTGAACTCTACAATGAAGAGAAAGAAAATGTTGAGAACATTAGTTCTAATCCAGTGACTTTTAAGTAGCCAAGAATGAAGAAAATTCTCCGAGGAAAGGAAGCTACTTTACTGTTAACGTCGAGGGAGCCTTGTGCGAGCATTATGCGGGAACTCCGTTTCGTGGACAGTAGTTTTCGGGTTAGGAGGAAGTTGGTTCGACAACTTGCGGATCCAGCCACGAGCTTCTCAGGGACGATGGTTCGATTCCTGACAGGAATGTATATTCCTATACATATTCTTCAATTTCAACTAGAACTTCGCCCAAGGTAGCTGGAAATCTTTTCTTCTCTTGTAGACAGTAGAACTTGTCACCTTTAGTTTGATACTTTTCACCAATATTTCATTAATTAGTATGAATTTCATTCAAAGGCTAGATCTGGTTCTCTTTTACCATTTCTGTCGGAGAATGTATTTTTTTGTGTAGTTAACTGTAAACGTGATGCTATTTAGAGCATTACTTTGTTGCTTTTATTTTTCAAAATTTTGGAAATAAAACCAAGCATTCGATTTTGTTGGGAAGATATTTGCAGCGTAATTAGGAACAAGACGACGATATCTTTGTATAAGAATAGTAATTAGGAAGAAGATGGCAACATACTCGTGCACTTGAACTTTTCAAAAATATTTGAGTGATACTATTCGATTGAACTTTTAACATTCTAGTAGAAATTCTTTCTTTTAGAAATGATAGTGCATTCTCATCGTTATGTTCCATGCTTTTGGATTTATGGAAATCGTCCGGCGAAAACAATTGTGAATTGATTGCCAAGGCATTTGCAGCCTACTTTCATATATATTTTTGATTAAAGATTTTTCTTTAAATATTTTTGTTCAGTTTTTGCTTGTATTATTTCAATTCGTTTTTGGGAAGACGCTTGGATAGATCATCGTTTGATTTAATGGTTTGCGTGTATCTATTGATTTGATAATAGACTCCTTTCCATGATGTAAGTCTCACGTGTTTTCTTCTGAGTAGTTGAGCCATTTTTCGGATTTGGATAGGCGAAACTGAAACGACTATTTTGATAGTGTCTATTTACAATTTTTCTATCACAGATAAGTCATTATAATTATATATATATATATAAATATATTGGAATTGTGAATCAAATTTAACTGTTCACATTGTTATAACAGAATTTATCGTAGACTTTAAAGACGATTATTGTGGAAATGAATAATGCAATTTATCTAACAAATTGTTGCTTCTTGTTTAATGAAGTTAGAAAAGAAGTAATATGTGGCATTTCTATATTCGTTTATGATGAGGGCATGATATTTTCAGAGCAATTTCTGAAAAGTTTCAAGTTTAATAACGTTTGGGTTTAATTTTTTACAGCTTTGGAAAGTTGTATTGAGGTATTGCAATTTTGTGCATACGATTTATTGTGTTAGTGCAGCTAATATTTGACATCATTGGATGGTCAATATTAATGCTGGATATTGTTCTTGTAGTCTTTTGAGAAGACGTTAACGTAGTTATTGCGTTTTAGTAAGAGTGAAATTAGCTTTTGAGCTATCACCTTTTTGGATTTGATGTTGTAGTTCTCGTGATTTGGAATCACGAATGTTTTTCTTATGCTTGTTTTATGCAAGTAGCCCTACGTTTTATTCTTGCCTAGTAGGATTTGCCGGAGATTAATTGTCTATATCATGACACCCATATTCAAGTAACACAGATACTTCTTAAACAACTTAACTAATTCATGCAACATAATACATGTAATATTTCAGTAATTTTTGTAAAAATATACTGCATTCTTTGAAACTTATAAATAGTTAATGAACTATTTTCACAAAATGTAACACAATTTGCTTATCTTAATTGATTGTTGAATTCATCGAATTAAGGAAATGATAACCATGAAACATACTTGTAAAATTAAATGAAGATAGGCAGCGTTGAAAACAAAATCCTATTTGAGGATGAAACTTGTATATAGAGTGTAAAATTTGTATAAATCTTTAAGGGTATAATATCAGTATATAATATAATATTATATTTTTTCTTGTTATTTGTTCAGCGATTGATATGAACAATAAGATGGGGCCTTATTGTAGGCATTTGTTTAAAACCATATTTTCATTACTTGATTTAAAGAAGTTTTTCTTTAACTTCGTGTCTAATTGACGGACAGTCATTATTGATCAGTCAATAAATTGAATTTAATTTTAAAGGATATTAGAACGACTAGTGTTTTAAATCAGAAAAGGGGAGTGCGTTAGGAGGACCAGTGGGTGGTTTTTTCTTTGAGTTTGCTTAAACTTAACGCCCGAGATATTTTTATTTTATTTTAGAGTCTCTTGTTCGAGTTCCTTTGAGCTTTGTTTCATCGTAATTTTATACACCACTGGCATCTTCGTACCGCATTCTTTTATATCGACGTATCCTGATCCCTGGTTGATCCTAGTTGGTAGGTTTTTCAGAGGTTATTTGAGCCGGGAACTTCTAGAATCTACGATCCAGCCTTCCATCGGATTGCAACAGGTAAGACCACGTGGATTACGGGTACAGTACCTTCTTCAAGGCTACGGCCGCCTCATTCCCTCTTCCTTGCCTATCCATCCTGACCTTCCATTACCTTCCCTCATGAGGTCCCTGTTCGCTTTGCAGGTGAGGCCGCCTGGGCGAGGTGCCAATCCCACCTCACCAGTTGTATCCACTCCGTTTAGATGTTCCCAGCTCTAGGACACTGCCCGTAGAGGCGGTAGTGGTGAGTTCCCTCGCTGAGTCCGTGGGTTCCACCAACCTGGAGGGTAAACGACTAAGAAAAGAAAAGGAAGAATGTCTATGAAATAAAATGTTATTATATAACATAGTCTATTACAACACAATGCATTTTTGATTGTATTTTATTTACAACACAATTTATTGCTTTTTCACCTAATACCACAAAACGAGATACAATTTGGAAATGACGTGTTACAAAATTGTAATCAGTCTTCGATGCGACTTATTTTGAAAGAGCAAAATACTTCGCAATACTGCATAAGAAGGCGGCAATCAGTGAAATCGAACTCAGCCGAATCGCTTGCGCGCTGCGAGCAGATTTCAAGCCGATTGCGGGTGGGTAGGCAACCCATTTTACAGTTCCATGTTGAATCGGAACAGGCTGTACAGAGTACTATCGCGTGCATAAATAATGGGCCGCCTTGCCGTGCGAGAGTTGATTTTTCGAGCTATCAGGTTGCCATCACTTGGTGTGTTCTCGGGAGGGGAATGCTGAGAGCCGTGGTAGGACACCTGTCCTTGTAGGAAAGGGGGCAGAGGAGGGGGACAGATCAAGGAGCGCAGCGCCATACTTTGATTTTCTTTAGTTTCGTTCTTGGAAGATTGTTACGGATAACGAGACGGTTTTAATAAATCTAAATTGAAATGCCAAGTACCCCATTAATTGTTAAATCTCGTTTGAAATGCACTGTTGAGTTCTACTGTGTGTGAATTCTTATGAGAATCGCGTTTTCACATTTAGGGCCTAAACGCAGTTTAATAAGCAGAAAAAGTAGAAATCGCAAACGTCCTAAACTAATTATATTTCTGTAATTCCGACGCCAGCTTCAAAGAGCCCAACCATCTGCCCCCTCCTCACCAAATGGTCGTTCATGATAAAGGTCACGGACCTCAAAATCGAGTTCGCTGTCGTGATACTGAGCCACTGTCAGCTTCTTGTGATTAACAGGTGATACCATACACCCCCCCCCCCCTCCTCTCACCCCTTGCCTACATGGACAACTGCCCAATCACGGCTCTCAGCATTCCCCTCCCGAGAACTCACCAAGTGATGGCAACCTGATAGCTCGAAAACTCAACTCCCGCACGGCAAGGCGGCCCGTTATTTATGCACGCGATAATACATGCTACATCATTCTCTGCCATCCCTATTTCAGTGACGTCATTACGCAGGTTCTAGTACTGGAGTCGTCTCAAATTTCCTGCCTGCCCCTCCGTGACGTCACTTTAAGAGACTTTTAGCCTCCTAGTCTTTGACGAGGATATTGCACATTATGCGGAATGAGTGGGCGTGTCTCTCCGACTCAGTGGAGGGTAAATAACTCCACAACTACACTAAACAGTAGTTAGTGCGTAAATGAGAGCCCATTCCCAACTCGCACTCGCTATAATGTTCCTTGGAAACTGACTGTGTTTCCAAGCTTTAAATCACTACCTCATATACATCATTAGAGTTCGAGCTTGGCTCTGGAATTAATTGTGTAATAGTTATAGTCCTAATATTAGCGGCATTGGTGCTGAACTACTGTGTCCAAGATAGCGGGTTCAAACCCGGCCGAAGTCGTCGGATTTTTTAAGAGCGTTAAAAATCCTTCAGCATGCCTTCCTTCGGAGGGGAAGTAAAGCCGACGGTCCCATGTCATAGATTTATGGCATGTAAAAGATCGGTTGGTTGGTTGGTTCCTCAGTTTAGGGGCTGCGACAACGCGGTCGTGTAGCCCCGTGTACTTTGGGTGTGTGCAGAATCTGTCTGATAACCGGTGTTAATTGTGATGACTGTATTAGAGTGTGTATCTGTTTTTTTTTTAAATTCAAGTATGGACTGCAACTTTGAATTTTTCAAATAGTTCCTACTTTTGCCGCCAAACGCCACCGTCAACGACTACTAGGCCTAGTTCAGAACCTAGCTACTAGACGCCACCGCAGTCGGCTCTTGGCAACGAACGTAGCAACCTAAGAGCGTTGTTTACATTCTTAACCTATACAATTTAGTTTCACACAGGTGTAATTAGTGGGAAGTTCTTTAACATACCATAAATCTATGACATGGGACCACCGTCTTTACTTCCCCTCCGAAGGAAGGCATACTTAGTGTAAAAGATCCTTCCACAGACTAAGCTTGTGTGAAGCTAAATTATTAGGTTAGATTTCGTCGGAACGCTCTATCTACGCTCCAACGTTCACCACTAGGTATCATTGGTATCTAGTAACGAAAGTTGGAACTACTTGAAATTGAACGGAACTTGTAGTTTACCCTAAGGGTGTCCACTGGAAGTAGCTACAGACTTTGGCGAGCCGAACATGTACTCGGACACTCCCGGCAGTAAAAGCCATACGATAAATACATAAATAAAGTCCTAATATTATAAAGGGTCAATGCCCTGTGATTTACTTATGTTGATTTTGTTGTTTGAGCCTTCTTGAATCTGTTTCAATCATTTTATTATATAACTGTTTAGTTTTAAGCGGTAATTAGTTAATATTTTTTATAAATTTCTCAATTGTGATTCTATGACTTTAGCCAACATTTCCACCCAATAGGAAGCACATCCTATCTCTCCATTCTCTTTAACATTGCGCCGTAGCGTCTTCGGTGGCGTAGTTGCTAGCATGCTGAGCTTCTATGCCCAAGATCGCGGGTTCAAACCCGGCCGAAGTCGTCGGATATTTATGGAGCGTTAAAAATCCCTCAGTATGCCTTCCTTCGGAAGGGAAGTAAAGCCGGCGGTCCCATGTCATAGATTTATGGCATGTTAAAGAACTTTCCACTAATTACACCTGTGTGAAGCTAAAATTTGTAGGTTAGTTTGATAATGATATATATAGGGCTCGGATTTTTAGGTAAATAAATATTTTTTTATGTAAATACATATTTTAAACATTTTTTCTCTAATTACATACATTTCTGCTTTTCACTTATTAGCACATAAAAATACATAATATTTACATTTTTTTAAAATCAGTGAGCTATATCTTTCAGTTTATTGCAATTTTGCTCTGTATTACTTCAACGGGAAATAACCTGTGAGCTATCTAATCTTCATGCAGGGCGTATGTCAGCTTGCAGCTGTGTCCTTGTCGCCCCGTGCCACTCACTGTGAAAGCCAGGGGTTTCCTTGTCCATAGCCATATTGCCCCACGTGCTAGAGCTACCTGGAACAAGTGATTCTCACATGCAGCTCATTTCTGGCACTGTGAAGTGTAAGACCGTTCTACGATGCCTAAAGTAAAAACAACTACAAGTTATCGTCTGCAGCAGTATGTTGCAAAATTTAAGGATAATTTTACTTCAGATGGGGGTGTTCTGTTCTACCAACCATGTGGTACAGCAATCAAGGCTGAACAGCGATATCAAGTTACACAACACCTCAAGGGCAAGAAACATATTGCCGCAGTTTCGCGCCTTCAGTAGAAGTGTTTTGCGATAATCGTCGGTCATGTGTGATGGACAACCTGAATATGTATTTCATTGTGTATTGTAATTCTTCAGCAGTCAGTGAGGCATAGCATAAATTGCATTCGTGAGTACTGCATATTGTTTATATTCACAATAATAAACTAAACTATAATTAAATATTTCTACTTTTTTGTCACATATTTCAGGTATTTTAATACATAAAAATAAATATTTTCTCGATTTTTAGCACCTAAAAATACGAGCCCTAATGATATATTAGTTCGAACGTTCGCCGCCAGGTGTTGACTGCGTTGGCATTTAGTAGCCACGTCCGCAGCTAGGTGTCGTGGACGGTATCATTTGGTAGCAAAGGTAGGAGCTACTTGCAAAAATGAATGGTCTGTAGTCCTTCTACCTGAATAACAGATAATAGATACTATTACAGTCATCATAATTAACACCGGATATTAGACAGATTCTACCCAAAGTACACGGGGCTACATTGCCGCGTTGTCGCAGCCCCTAAACTAGGAACCCACCAACCAATATTTCGCCATAACAATCAAAAGTAGATCTGAGCAACTGGCGACTGATTGTCTCAGATTTGTTTGTTTTGGATGAGTGTGTTTTCTACCCTCTTGTATAAGTTAAATTCTTTACATTAATTATTTCTCCCTGAATCGGGTCGCATTTGCTTTCCGACTGTTCTCTTGTATTAAAACGTGTTTCCCAAGCTGTTTTCGATGTGAATCTGTGTGCCTTGCTTTACGCTGGCGCATTCTTCATGTACCTCTCCGCTCGTATTGAGGCAGACGAGATCTTCTTGGCAAATACCATGCATACTTCATCACCTCGTTTGCTCCAGCTGTTCTCCAGTGTGTGAGGGTGCAGTGCACGATGTGCCAAGAATCAAACATAGAGTGGAAAGTGGAGCTAGTGGCGTATTTGTATCCTGCATTCTAAATGTGAGCTTGCAAATAGAGGCAATACTCTTACAAAGCGAGTATGTATCCTTCTCGAATAACTGTGTGAAGTAAGACAGGTTCTGTGAGAGAAACATTGAGTAATTATTACATAGTTCGATCCCCGATTGCGCCAACTTCAAGCGATTTCGGAGGCGTAGTTGATAGCATGCTGAACTCCTCTGCCCAAGATAGTGGGTTCAAACCCGGCCTCCCCCAGGGGCTCAAATCTAGTGGGACGAGGGTTGGCGACCACGGGGCCTTAGCTGAGTCCGGCATTGCTTCCACTTACTTGTGCCGGGCTCCTCACCGTCTTCTTTCCTGTCGACCACACTTGGTCAACTCTTGTTCTCTTCCGACCCCGACGGTATTAGGGTATCAGAGGCCTAGGGAGTCTCTTCATTTCCCGCCTTAATTGGCCCTTGTCTCATCTTTTCTGATTCCTTCCTTCTGCGAGGGGTCAGCCTTTTTTTTCCTGTTATCTCCTGCCTTCTGCTCAAGACCCTCAAGGAGACCGGGTGTATGTATCCCCACCACTTTTGGTGCGCCCTAGATAATGCTACTCCCTCAGGGGCTCACGGTTGGTGATTCCTGAGCTGGGTCCGGTTTCCCCCTTTTGTCTCTTCCCTGTGGGGTGGACCCTCTCCTCTTTCACTTTCCTATCTGCCTTTCATGGCTCTCCTTCCTTCCAAGTCCCTCAATCCGCATTCTTCGAGGGTTGAGGGCATTCCTTTTCCTCCTGTCCTTTATTTGCCTTATTCTCCTTTAGTTTTCCATTTCTTCTTTTAGTATGTAGGTTAGTAGTTAGTTTTAGTTTTAAGTTTGCATTTCATTTTTATCTTCACGATCACCCTAACCATCAGGGGACGATAACCTAGGTGTTAGTCCCCTTACAACAACAATTATCATCATCATCATCAAACCCGCCCGAAGTCGTCGGATTTTTTAAGAGCGTTAAAATCCCTCAGTATGCCTTCCTTTGGAGAGGAAGTTTAGCCGGCGGTCCCATGTCACACATTTATGGCATGATAAAGAACCTTCCCCTAATTACACCTGTGTGAAGCTAAATTATAAGTTGTCTTTGACTAACGCTCTTAGGTCCCAACGTTCATCGCCTGGAGCTGACTGCGATTGCATCTAGTATCAAAGTGCAGAACTACTTGAAAATTGAATGTCTGCATTATTTACTTGAATTGAAAACAGATAACACACACTAATACAGCCATCACATTTAACACAGGTTATCAGATAGATTCTACATACACCCAAAGTACACGGGGCTACATGACCGCGTTGTCACAGCCCCTGAACTGAGGAACCAACCAACCAGTTCTTGCAAAGTGAGTATGTATCCTTCTCCTATAACTGTATGAATTAAGACAGGTTCTTTGAGAGAAACAGAGAGTACTTGTTACATAATTCGATTCAAGATTTCGCCTACTTCTAACGCCAGAGCCCTCCAGACTGGAGTCAAGGTTCTGCAGTCAGTGGAAGCTGGTAATAAGGTTGCAGTGTTGCCCAACGACCAGATTTCTTTTAGAAAAACAACTAATACCGTAATAATATTTGACGATGTCGAAATGTAAACATTATGTATCAGAAAACTGTATCATAATGAGGCTCATAATACTATTTTTCATTATGAAACAGTTTCTCCAGCCAATCAGGGCTCAAGAAACAGTTGTGTGACCAATTAGGTAAGGATACCTTCGCTCATGCGCTCAAAATCCAACATATTTCTGTGTTGGCAAGAAAAGTGAATGGTCTCTGCTTTTGGAGTGCCTTGACTCACGCATGCGCTCTGTTCAGTCAGCAAAGCCAGCGCGCCCTGTTCACTAATAACTGAATTAACTGAATCCCACATATATTTATGAATATTTATGTTAAAACATATAATCAAGTTATAATTATCGTCGAACATAAACAGTCGTATGCAACTCGCCTATAATGGTAATTAAGACGCACGTATGGAAATTATGAAACTCGCTTACGCTCGTTTTATAAACATACTCGTGTCTTAATTATTGCCATAATAGGCTCGTTGCATAATGTACTATTATGTTCGACCCTGACTATTATATGTCAGAAAACTGTACTATAATGAGGCACATTATAACACTATTTTTCATTATGATACAGTTTCTCCCACCAATCAGAGCTCAAGAAACAGTTGTTTGACCAATTAGATAATTAGATGCGCTGAGTTCCACGGCCTTATAATTTAAATTTCACTGCCTGGCGTAGTGTCATAGTAGGGTAATCGAGGAGGCCATGGTCAAATACAAGGCATTCCCTGCGTCTCATGCGCTCTGTTCAGTACATAAAACTGGCGAAATCTCGACAGATATTTATGAATATTTATGTTCGAACGTAAAATAGTTATAATAACTATCGTCGAACATAAACAGTCGTATGAAACTCGCCTATAATGGAAATTATAAAACTCGCATACGCTCGTTTTATAAACATACTCGTGTCTTAATTATTGCCATTATAGGCTCGTTGCATAATGCACTATTGTAGTAATAAAAGCTGTACGTTTCCTTTCATGTGTATAGGAATTCGTGATTTTCTTCTTTAATAATTCTGGAAATCTTATAGTAAGTTACTGTGAACTGTCCGAAGAAGCGATGCGCGCCAACAGTCTAGGAGCGTTTGGCCGTTGCCAGGCCCAAGCCCCGACCTGCTCTCAATAGTTAAGGGTATGGCAAAAATGCTAGACCAAGTAAGTCCTATCCTTTCATGAGTCCAGTTAACTCGGCTGGTCATTGTCCGTTGATTGCAACAAGGGTGACGAGGCGCGGACGGAGACATCCGAGATTCTCCGTCAACTGCCGATTCTATGTCTTGCACTCACTCACGGTTCTTTCTCGTCCTCTTAAATAACTTACGTTGTTTTGTTCTCATGAAAGTTTTAATGAAGACTAACTTATAATCCATTTAATCCGATGACAATGTGATGTTCTAGGAAATGCTGTATTCGTGATGAATGAGGTACATCCGTTTCACTGCTCAATTGAATACGATTTTCTCTGGTATCAAGCTGTCTTTTACCCTACCCCCCATCGCCCCTTAATGAAAATAGTGCAACACCCAGAACAATTATCCGCCAGCCGCCACTGCCTGCAGTACGAATTATTAAGAACCCGCGAATCCAGGCAAAGTATTCTTTACGGGAATGAGCGTCGGTATGAAATAACCCTGACAACAGATGGCTTCCATTACAATGGAAAGAACAACTCTACCTTTTAGGTTAGATTTCATGAGAAAGCTTTCTATTTCAATGGGTACTGTACCCTTATTTCCATGCGTAATATCAGCCGTTATCCAGAGATGGAGATGGATTGCAGCAACTTGTAGTCCCTGGCTAGAGAAACCACAAATACACACAGGAGAAGGATCAGCTATCTACTGAAGTGCTATAGTTCTACTTTACTGGGTTCTAGGTAACTAAATACTTTGGAGAGTGAGAAACTTTCGAATCTCGGGCGTAACGGGTAAGGTTGTGAGTAGTGACATCTATTCTACCACTATAGCACTCTAAACTTAACTAATATGCTGCAAAAGATAATCCAAGTGTCCTATAACATATTACAAGCATTCGTAAGAACATAACTGTCTATTTACTCAAAAAGTAAACTCGTAACAATTACGAAAATCAAAAGTAAACGCAGTAACCATAAACATAAAACCTCCCAATCACTGTTAGCTAAATAAACTAAAATTCGCACATAAAAACTCGATTCTGACAACATACTGCTGTGTCCTCGGTTTCAGGAGTAGAAAAAAAAAGTGTTTTAAATTACCTAAAATAGCAAGAAAATACTATTAGCGATGACCTTTCGCTAGTACAATCACTATTCATTACTCTATACAGTAAACTCATCCTCATCTAAATAATTCTATCCATATTAATCTAACTATCACTAACATTTACATATTTTACTCGTTCCCTTCAATTCTTACAGCATTTCCACTAACTTGAGTTAAATCCAGTAATAACAAGTAGTTCCGTGAAGAACTATACAGCCTATTTTCATATATCCTAATTATGTTATCTGCCACTATCAACATACAAAATTTCAGTTTGATTGCTCTAATAGATTCGTAGATATTGAGAACCGACTAAATATTTCGGATGGTCGCCATGTTGGTTTTTATATATGTAGGTCCTAAAGTTATGTACTGTTACATGAAGATTATTGTGTACGTGTAGCATGCAAACTTCAATCGCATGATTTGAACACAAGAAGTAAAACGAGATTTTAAAATTTCGCACAGCTGTCATCTTGTGGTTATGGAAACAATTGAAATAAATTAGATGCCAATGGATTAACATTCGTATAAGGATTTACGGTACTCAGTTTCACTGCACTCGGATGGTTAAATTGCGAGAAACGTTCATGTGAATATTTATACTTTGCGTCGCCGCCATGTTGGATTTGTGATCACCAGGTTATTTAAAGTCTTATAGGCGAATAAGTTCATAGCCCCTATGAACATAAAAAAAATCAGTTTGATTGCTATAATAGATTCGTAGATATTCAGAGCCATCTAAATATTTCGGACGGTCGCCATGTTGGATTGTTAAATGTATAGGCCATAGAGTCATGTACCATTAAAGGAAAATTATTGCGTAGGTTTATTATTCAAACTTTCACTTCGATCGCATGATTACGACACAAGAAATAAAAACTTAATTTTCGAAATTCCCACAGCCGCCATCTTGAGGTTATGTAAACAATTGAACTAAATTAGATACCAGTGCATTACAATGTGTATTGACATTTCCTGTACCAGATTTCATTGCGTTTGGAACATTAAATCGCCAGAAAGGTCTATTTAAAATTTTCAAATTCGCTTGGCCGCCATGTTCGTTTTGTAGTTAACCCGTTTTTGAAACTCTTATAGATGAACTTCCAGTAGTGCCCTTTATCTCCGTACAAAATTTCAGGGTGATACCGCTAATAGTTTCAGAGATATAGAATGCCGGTGAAATATTTCGCACATCCGCCATCTTGTGGTTAGTAAACAATTGAACAAAGTTAGATGTCGGTGCTTTGAAATGTGTATAAACATATGCTGTACCAAGTTTTATTGCGTTTGGTTCGTTAAATCGCGAGAAACGTCTATTAAAGTGTCGCAAATTCGCGTGGCCGCCATGTTGGTTTTGTAGTTACCAGTTTTTCAAAAGTCACATAGGTGAACTTCTAGTAGTTTCCTTTATCACCGTAACATTTCCAGGGTGATATCGGGATTAGTTTCGGAGATATTGGATATTGGTGAAATATTTCGCATAGCCGCCATGTTGGATTGGTGAGACGAAACAAAATGTGAAGGGCACGGTCGGGGTCGCATGGAATAGTGCTATGAACTTACCGAGTTTCATTGAAATCGCTGCAGCCGTTTAAAAGTTATTAGGGGGGGGGACACACACGCACACACACACGGACAAAAGGTGATCTCATAAGCCTATTTTTTCAAAATTGAAAATAGGCTAAAAATCCCTCAGTAGGCCTTCCTTCGGAGGGGAAGTAAAGTAAAGCCGGCGGTCCCATGTCATAGATTTATGGCATGTTAAAGAACCTTCCACTAATTACACCTGTGTGAAGCTAAATTATATGTAGGTTAAACATTTGATTAACGTTCTTAGGTTACTACGTTCGTCGTCAAGAGCCGACTGCGGTGGCGTCTGGTAACTGAGTTCTGAACTGGTTGGTCGTTGACGGTGGCGTTTGGCGGCAAAAGTAGGAACTAATTGAAAAATTCATTGTCTGCAGTCCTTACTTGAATTAAAACAGATACATACACTAATACAGCCATCCCAATTAACACCGGTTATCAGGCAGATTCTACACACACCCAAAGTACACGGGACTACATGCCCGCGTTGTCCCAGCCCCTAAACTGAGAAACCAACCAACCATAAGTCTAGATTATATTGAAAATAACACCTCTCATGTCTCTCCTTCATAATAGAAATAAAAATAACAGTATTCTTATTGGAATTCAGTATTTGTTACTCTCTGTTTACATTTTGCCATATGATCTGACTGTGATTTTCACTCTCCTCTCGATCAGCTGTTGACTCACGCTGCATCATATTCCAAAATATTTGCCATAGAACATCGGTTATAACCGTCAAACTAACTTCACAAAGACGAAAACTTCTTCACAACACCTAATATTCCATCCTAATATACATCTCTATCCATATTGACTGTATATGATCTCAGAATAATTTCATATCAACAAAGTTCCATTCGCAGAACAACAATGGTATCATAACTCATTGTTACATCGCTTGACTATGCATATTTTGTTCCAATACCTGGGAATACTTCCTAAACTGTTCATATAACATAATTATCTCATCGTAGCTTTCACATATCAACAACAATAAATTAACTTCAACTTTGCCTAAGATTCCTTCTTGACTTCATGGACTTCTATCAATCGAAACGGGTTTCTGCCGTCTCTGGTTTGTTTTCCACATAGTAATTTTGTCATTGGTTCAGCGTTTTAGAAAGGCAACTGCTCCTTCGTTCCTTTGTGCTAGCCACTGAACTTGTGCCTAATGCAACTTCCAGTTTCAATAAATATTACAATGCACTGTCTTTCACAATGGGCAATAATAATTCAATGCAAATCGCAAATTCGGTTGCAAAATAGTGGCACATTCGTTTAAAACCCATATGTAGCTATGTCTCACTGGACTAGAATTTTCCAAGTTATAAAACCTTCTTATAAAATCGATTCCGAGAATAGTATCGAAATTAATTTTCTCAACGACAATGAACACATGCTCATAAGTATGCTCATTTTTTAAAAATTCAACCAAACCTTGTATTTTGCATTACACGGCCTTGTCCTTGACAATCCCTCATATTTTCATGGTAGAGACTTCCAATTAATGGCCTTCCCATTCTTCACTCTCTCATAGGACTCTCCAGATAATATCGAGATGGACGCGCCAGTATCCAATAACGTTTTCAGATTTTCTTTTTCCACTAATATATTAATAATCGGCAACTCAGCCACTCTGTTTCTTTCTGGCACCTCCTCGTCAAATAACAAATCTTCATCTGTAGTCTGGTAGATCTCGTTGATAGGGAGTAAATATTATCACACCTTGTGACTCCTTGGGGATGTAAGTTCGAGTGTTAATATTATCATAGTTTTGGCGCCGTCGTTATGAAATGATCCTAGTATGAACGACGAGAAACATATTAGAAATACAATCAACCGTTAATATGATACATCTGCATTAAACTCTGATTAATTTTAAACTCAGATGGGGCAACTACCTATTGGAGTCATGGAGCGTGTCTGAATTCTGCTGCTGAAGGCGCGCGCTCCCGGTCGACCTTAGCTACTGCGCATCTAGTGGGCGCATAGCAAGGTCACGTCCCCTCCAAAACAAAACTTACTTTAACCAGCTGGCGTTCAGTGAAAGAATTACACGTTTAACATAAATGGTTTCGGTGCTATCATTTTTTAAAATCTTGCATTATTTTTCGATGACCTTGTATATTGTTTTCAAAAAATCATTAATTGTAATGATGGTATTAGTGAATGATAATGCCTCTGCAGTAACTTAACTGTTTTATGTTATGAAGGTAAATGTTGATAAGTTTTCATTGCATTGATTCATTAGCATATTGCCGGGTGAGTTAGACGTGGTCGTTACGGCGTGGCTGCAGGCAGTCACTCATATCAGGGAGGCGAGGAGGTTCGAATCACCCCGCCGGCAACCTTGAAGATGGTCTTCTGTGGTTTCCTATCTTCCTTCCAGGCGAATGACGGGGTTGGTCCCTAACTATAGGCCACAGCCGCTACCTTCCAATTCCTCGTCTTAAAATCACACTTTCCTCCCCAGACATCACTCCACTCGCGACGGTACTTGTAGCTCACCTCATGGGTGGCCGCATAGATCAATCAACTTCTAAAGGCAATGCCTTGTCTCCGCAACCATTGCTGTCTGTCTTCAGCTCCTCGTTTCATCTCACAGTAGGAACCATAATGAAGAGTTAGTGTGATGTCTTACAGGAAACATTTTCTCAGTCGACCTCGGCCTTTCCTCCCTGTGATCTTTCCTTCTAGGAGATTAGTTAGGAAAGTGTTATGTCGCAAGATGTGGCCTGTGAATTTAGCTTTTCTGTTATGGATAGTTGGTCTCAGTTCTCTTTTCCCTTGAATTTCTTGCAGGATGCTGATGTTAGTCCTCTTTTCAATCCAGTTAACCAGTAACATTCTCCGCCAGACCCACATCTCAAACGCTTCAAGTCGCTTCCAATCCTGACCTCTGATCGTCCAAGATTCACATCCGTACAGAAGCACACTCCACACAAAGGACATGACAAATTTCCTTTTAATTACAATATCCAAATTTGCATTAATCAAAAGACTTTTTTTTATTATTGAATGCCTGCTTTGCGAGCGCTATCCGCCTTCTAATCTCTTTACTACACCTGTTGTCATTGGTGATTAGACTTCCCGAATAAAAGAAACTGGTGACTTGTTCCACTATCTTGTCAGTAAGATTAATGTTTGTGTGAATGCTCTCAGAATGGTTACTCACAACTAACACCTTGGTTTTCTTAGCATTAATGTTCAAACTTAACTTTGACAACTTTGTCCGCATAGAAGCAGCTACAAATTCTGACGAGCCGAACATGTCCTCGGACACTCCCGGCACTAAAATCCATACTTTAAATATATACACCGCGGACAGGCCATCAAGGACTACGCAATTATCACTTCTTTATAGGTCTAGTTTCCTTGTTTCTCTTCCAGAAGTGTTTCATCCTGGTCGACTGCGCAGCTCTTCTTTCAGCAGTCCATTCTCCTCTGTGAGATTATTCTTCTCCTCGGAAAGAATTTTGAGGCCAACATTTTTTTTTCTGTACTCTATTCGATTTAGACAATCTTCTTCAGTAATTATCAATTTTTGAAGTTCTTCTTTCATTTGTTTTACATAGCCTCCTTGCCCTTTATAGTTCCAGATTTTATCAAAAATTTGTTTGTTTAACCTTGAGCAATCCATGCGGACCATAATATGTCCGTAGAACTGAAGTCGCCGTTTTCTGATCATCACTTCAAGGTTGTCGATTTTACTATAAATTTCTGCATTGGATCACAGTCTATAAACATCCTGTGTTTTCCTAGGACCATGAATCATTTTTAAAATTCTTCTTTCTATCTTGAGCAAATTCTCCATTCCGGTTATATTTGTAGTTTCCATGCCGTACAAGATGACTGGTCTAACAACTGTATTAAAATGTCGTAATTTTGCAATGATTGGTTCTTTTTATTGTATATATTTTTTGTACAACAATTTAATCTTTCCAATTTCCCTCTTTTGTCCTCAATTGCCAATTTTTTACGCTAAAAGTAAATAAAAAATAAAAATTAGCATATTAAAAAATGAACTATTTGGTTTAACTAATTAGTTATCACCACCTTAAGTGAAGCATAAGCTCCTGACAAAAATGCCGAACTTATGGGTCCGAAATAAATTCATTAAATGTGCAAATGTGTCAATACTTTTAGCAGGGCCTGTAGAGCACGTGTATTGTGAAACCACATGCCCATGGCGAGATCAACCACAGCGAGTGGCAAGTTTTTGTGTTTTTCTTCACACTTAAAGACCCCAGAAAGTAAAGAAGGCAACACCGTGCTTCTTGGGAGTTTGTTGGGGAGCGTACAAAAACTGTGGCAGTCACGCCTCGCTGGGGTTTGTAACCAAACTCTGTTGGTTTTTCTCTTTCTTTAAAGACGGCTTCATCTCTTTTTTTCTTGTTTTATTGAAGGAGTTGAAATAAGAGGGGGTGCTGCACATCTAGGGTGGAGTACTCACGGACGTCGTTAGGCGATGTTCTGCTCGCCTGACATTAGACTCGCCCCTTCTCTGGGTACAGTCTTGTCCCTGTCATCTGGACCAAATGATAGGGGTGGTCCTCAGAGAGTGACAGTCTAAATATCTTACAGGGTATATACTTTGTAGCCTGCCATAAAAACCAAACCTTCACTGCACTTCTGTAAACTTTTCACAAGTTATTACTGTTACAAAATAATATCCTTAATATAGTAAAACAACAATAGAAGTAAATAGTAATATAAAAATTTAATATAAAATAACAATAAAATAGATTAAACTAAAGTGAAATAAAATGGAATGAAATAAACAAAAGTAAAATATGAAAAACAAAAATAAGTACAATAAAATTGAATGAAATTGAACACTCTTTACTTCATATTTATTTTGTTCAAAAAATATATTTTTTATATAAGATGAAATAGAATAGGATAAAATGAAATAAAATATAAATTAAATTCAATTACATAAAAATTGAAAATAAAAAACTAAAAATATAACAAATATAAAATTAACAAATTAACAAAAAGAGATAACGAATTAACAAGATAACAAATTAACAAAAAGTAACAAATTAACAAAAAGTAACAAATTAACAAATTAACAAAATAAGAACATAACAAAATAACAAATTAATAAATTAACAAATTAACAAAATCACAAGATAACAAATTAACAAAATAAAAAAAATAACAAATAAACAAGATAACAAAATAACTAAATAAAAAATTACAAATTTACAAATTATCAAATTAACAAAATAAAAAATTAACAAAAACAAATTAATAAATTAACAAAATAAAAAATTAACAAAAAATAAATTAACAAATTAACAAAATAACAAGAAAACAAAGTAACAAAATAACAAATTAATAAATTAACAATAAACAAGAAAACAAGATAACAAAATAACAAAATGACAAATTTACAAATTAACAAAATAAAAAATTAACAATAAACAAATTAACAAATTAACAACATAACAAGAAAACAAAGTAACAAAATAACAAATTAATAAATTAACAATAAACAAGATAACAAGATAACAAATTAACAAAATAAAAAATTAACAATAAACAAATTAACAAATTAACAACATAACAAGATAACAAATTAACACGATAACAGGAAAACAAGATAACAAGATAACAAATTAACAAAATAGCAAATGAACAAAATTACAAGATAACAAACCAACAAAGAAACTAAAAAATAAAAAAATAATATTAATTAACATAAAAATAAATTAAATTCAATATAAAATCAAATGGAAGTCACATACATTTTAAATAATGTGAAAAACCGAGTCATTGCAGCCTTGACTTATTAAGCAACAGTTGGCGTACCATTTGGCCTGCAAATTGCACGGTGACGTGTGGTGAGTAGGATGTTTCATCTCGGCCGTTAAACTTTCCTTTCATGACCAGGACACTACCTCTCTGATCAGACAGCTACTCAATTTTTCTGACCAAGGTAGACCGGGTTCGATTCCCGGTCAATACATGTGAGATTTTCTATGTGAAATGGCATGTCCTGTGGTTCGGATTCCACGTAAAATGGAGATCCTACGGCTCATGATCACGAGATTAGCGGTCACGTTAAACTACAAGCATCCTTCCGAAATGAAGCATATTCTTCTGGGTATTATGTAGAGTCTGTGAGGTGTTAACCCAGATGTACTGATTGGGCTCGTTAGCAGACGTCGTTACGTCCTTATGGGATAGCAACTACTTGCTGTACTCGCACGTCGGTTTCTATGTTGTTGTTGTTGTTGTTGTTGTTGTTGTTGTTGTTGTTGTTGTTGTTTGAGTCTTCAGTCTTTTGACTGGTTTGATGCAGCTATCCATGCTTCACTGTCTTGAGCTAATCGCTTCATCTCTACATAGCTACGACACCCTACATCCGAGGCAATCTGTTTAACATATTCTAACCTTGGTCTACCCCTACAGTTCTTGTCCTCGACCATTCCTTCCATAACTCAGCTTGCTATTCCTAGGTGACTTAATATGTGTCCTACCAACCTACCTCTTCTCTTCATTAGCAGTCGCCAGAAATATATCTCCTCTCCCACTCGTCTTAATACCTCTTCATTTTTTATCTTATGTACCCATCTGATCTTCATCATTCTCCTGTAACACCACATTTCAAACGCTTGAATTCTCCTCTTTTCTATTGCACCAATAGTCCATGTTTCACTTCCATATAGTGCCACGCTCCAGACCAAGGCTTTCAAAAATGACTTCCTAATACCGACCTGTACATCTATATTCGATGTCAACAGATTCCTTTTCTGTAGAAATGCTCTCCTTGCCTGCGCCAACCTACTTTTTATACCCCCTTTGCTTCGTCCATGAATGGTTATTTTGTTTCCTAAGTAACAGAAGTCTCCTACTTCCTTAAGCTTTTCACCTGTCAATTTGATGTCCATGGAGGTTTCTGATTTAATTCGGCTGCATTCCAATATTTTTGTTTTACATTTATTGATTTTCATCATGAATTTGGTTTCTATACACATCACAACAAGTTTTGCATATACTTACCACATTGGGTGGCGGTGGTACATAACTTCCTGCAGGAGTCCACCATTGCTCGAATAGAATGGCCTGCGATGTCGCCGGACTTGAACTGTATTGAACATGTCTGGGATATGCTGAAGCGTGTTATTGCTCAGTGTCCACGCCCTCCCATAACCCACCAAGAAATCATGGAGGCCACAATCGAAGAGTGGGATCGCCTGCACCAGAAGGACCAGACAACTTGATCTGTGGTATGCCACGGTGAGTAAGAGCCCTACTGGACGCCTGTGTTGGCCATGTTCCTTATTGAAACGTCACAGAATGGCACAGATTACAACACATATTAGTCCCTGTTTAACAGGCCAAATGTCCTTCTGTTTGTAATTTTCTTTTCATACATGAATAAAGTGTACAGGCAGGGGCGGATCTAGGGGAGGGTGAGGTGGGCGACTGCCCAGGGCCCCGCGCCATGGATTTTTTTAAAATTTAATTAATTAATTATACATTTAGGCTGATTTTAGAAGGTAGAATAAGGAAAGATAAGAGAACGTTCATGGCTTTTGTAGACTTAGAAAAGGCTTTTGATAACGTTGATTGGACTAAATTGTTTGACATTTTGAAATCAATTGGAATAAAGTACAGGGATAGGAGGGTGATATACAATCTGTACAGAAATCAGACAGCAGTCATTCGAGTTGAAGGACATGAGAGAGAAGCTGGTATTCAGAAAGGTGTAAGGCAAGGCTGCAACTTATCACCCATACTTTTCAATCTTTACATTGAACAAGCAATGAAGGAAATTAGAGAAAAATTTAAAGTGGGAGTGAAGATTCAAGGAGAATTAATTTCAACTCTGAGATTTGCTGATGACATCGTCATCTTGGCCGACAAGCCTGAGGATTTGAATGAGTTTTTGAATGGTATGGACTCCGTCTTACGGAAAGAATTCATGATGAAAATAAATAAATGTAAAACAAAAATACTGGAATGCAGCCGAAATAAATCAGAAACCTCTATGGAGATCAAATTGGCAGGTGAAAAGCTGAAGGAAGTAGTAGACTTCTTTTACTTAGGAAGCAGAATAACCAGTGATGGACGAAGCAAAGAGGATATTAAAAGTAGGTTGGCTCAGGCAAAGAAAGCATTTCTACAAAAAAGGAATCTGCTGACATCGAATATAGATTTAGGTATTAGGAAGTCATTTTTGAAAGCCTTTGTCTGGAGCGTGGCGCTCTATGGAAGTGAAACTTGGACTATTGGTGCAGCAGAAAAGAGGAGAATTGAAGCATTTGAAATGTGGTGTTACAGGAGAATGATGAAGATCAGATGGGTAGATAGGGTTACAAACAAAGAGGTATTTAGACGAGTGGGAGAGGAGAGATGTTTCTGGCGACTGCTAATGAAGAGAAGAGATAGGTTGGTAGGACACATACTAAGACACCCAGGAATAGCAAGCTTAGTTATGGAAGGAAGGGTCGAGGACAAAAACTGTAGGGGTAGACCAAGGTTAGAATATGTTAAACAGATTGCCTCCGATGTAGGGTGTCGGAGCTATGTAGAGATGAAACGATTAGCTCAGGACAGGGAGGCATGGAGAGCTGCATCAAACCAGTCAAAAGACTGAAGACTCAAACAACAACAACATTTCAAACATTTCAAACTAATTTATCATTCTTTCCTTTTTTTTTCAGTGCAGTTATGACCTCCCTTGACCGTTGAGGAAGTTCAGATTTCTGTGAAATAATAGAAGACCTCAGCCGGAAAAAAAAATCACAAAGTAATATTTACTATTTCTTAGTTTACATAATCTTCCTCAAGGAGAATTACAGGTTTCTTTCATATTATTAAAAGAATGTACTGTAGTGTATTCAAAATATTGTAACTGTACTTTATTTTATTATTATTACAAAATTACTTTCAATTTGATTTGATATTTTTTAATTTCCTATTGTTGTGGGCCCCGCCTTATCATATCGCCCAGGGCCTGGATCCACCACTGTGTACAGGATTTGTCAGAATGCCGTCTGTTTTGTAATAACCTCGCCCACAATCCCACATACGCTCTGCATCATGACAAACAAGCGTTATTTTAGAACTTAAAAGATTCATTCTGGTTCCGTATTCATAAACTAATTAGTATAAACAGGTTAAAGGTTCCGCCTGATCAATACTTTATTAAATAAAGATCACTGTGTGGTCATTGGTGGGACATGTTTCAAGGCCTAATTGTTTTTGGCCCCCTTCATCAGCCGATATGAATAAATAAATGTCAAAGACACACAATCGTATATAGCGTAACACACTAAAACCTATTCAGCCTACTTTTCTCATTTTGAAACAAGATGTTCAGCAAAGAACATAATTATAGCCTACTTTCTCCTAAATGCATGGGTATTGTTATAACTCTTTGTCCTTTTTAAGGAGTATAATTGAATGTTGGTTGTAGTAGCTTGTTGAAATACAACGAGCTATAGGGATATTAAACATGAATATGAGGTGCCCTTTGCTAGTGCTACCTCTGTAAAAAATGTCATTCAATTCGGTTTCACCGTGTTTGAATTGATATGGGGAATGGATTTGCACACATACATGGCCGCTATTTGCAAACTATTGGTCTGATGACCTTGTAGTCAGTCATAAGATGCTTTCCACAAAAAGGTATGTTGTTGCAAAATCTGGTAGAGATCAAATTATTAGGATGGTCGTAATTTGATTTAAGCTTTTAACATTTGGGTGGCCATCATTCCGTTTCCGTCAAGATGGCGGCGATATAAAACATGACACTGAGGTGCCCTTTGCTAGTGCTACCTCTGTACCAAATTTCGTTCAATTCGGTTTCACTGTGTTTGAATTGATAGGGGGAATCGATTTGCACACATCCTTGGCCACCATCTGCAAACTATTGGGCTGATGATCTTGCAGTATGGTCAGAATATGCTTCCCACATAAAGATATGTTGTTGCAAAATTTGGTTGAGACTAGATTATTAGGTTGGTCGTAATTACATTTTAGCTTTTAACATTTGGGTGGCCACGATTACGTTTCCGCCAAGATAGCGGTGATATAAAACATGACACTGAGGTGCCCTTTGCTAGTGCTACCTGTGTACCAAATTTCGTTCCATTCGGTTTCATCGTGTTCGAATTAATAGGGGGAATCGATTTTGACACAAAGATGGCCGCCATCCGCAAAATATTAGGCTAATGACCTATTAGTTTGGTCAAAGGATGCTCCCTCCAGAAAGGTGTGTTGTTGCAAAATTTGGTAGAGATCGGATAATTAGGTTAATCGTAATTTGATTTAAGCTTTGAACATTTATGTGGCCACCATTACGTTGCCGTCAAGATGGCGGTGATATAAAACATGACACTGAGGTGCCCTTTGCTAGTGCTACCTATGTACCGAATTTCGTTCCATTCGGTTTCACCGTGCTTGAATTAATATGGGCAGTTGATTTTGACTCAAAGATGGCCGCCATCCACAAACTATTAGGCTAATGACCTATTAATTTGGTCAAAGGATGCTTCCTCCAGAAAAGTATGTTGTTGCAAAATTTGGTAGAGATCGGATGATTAGGTTAGTCGTTATTTGATTTAAGGTTTGAACGTTTGTGTGGCCGCCATTACGTTTCCGTCAAGATGGCGACGATATAAGACATGACACTGAGGTGCCCTTTGCTAGTACTACCTCTGTACCAAATTTCGTTCCATTCGGTTTCACCGTGTTCGAATTAATAGGGGGAATCGATTTTCCCAAAAAGATAGCCGCCATCCGCAATCTATTAGGCTGATGACTTATTAGTTATGTCAAAGGATGCTCCCCCCATAAAGGTATGTTGTTGCAAAATTTGGTAGAGATCGGATGATTAGGTTAGTCGTAATTGTATTTAAGCTTTGAACATTTGTGTGGCCGCCATTACGTTTCCGTCAAGATGGCGGCGATATAAAACATGACAATGAGGTGTCATTTGCTAGTGCTACCTTTGTACCAAATTTCGTTCAATTCGCGTTCGCCGTGTTCGAATTGATAGGGGGGGGGGGGGGTTGACAGACATTCAGAGTACACACACTCACACACACACACACACACACACACACAGACACACACACAGACACACTTTTTTCGCCCTGAGTTGATCTCATAAGTCTACTTTCATTTTTTGGAAAAATCGAAAGTAGGCTAAAAAAAGCGGAAAAAGTAGACTAATGAGATCCATCTGGGAAAATGTCGGTCTGTCTGTCCTTCAGTCTGTCTGTGGTTCCCCCCCACTATCAACTCCTAAACGGCTGTAGCTATCGAAACCAAATTTGGTAAGAATACAGATCTATACCTGAATAACTCACGGCCATATTTGAATTTGACGTCAGTGCTACCAACTGCTAAGAAATCGCAATTTAAATTTCACCTCTATGTTGGATATCTCAGCAGTTAAGCATGCTAACTATTCCAAATTTGGCACCCATATCGATAGTAACATACCAGATTAATTTTCAGAAGTCCATACATGCCTGTGTTGCCAACATGATTCTACGCCTACCGATAAGTCCAATTCCTAAATGCATGTAACTACTATCAATTGGATTCAACCAAATTTCGTATGTACTGTGTACTACAACAGATATGACTGCGTATTCTAAAGAACCACCAGGGCTGACAACTGTTAATAAATGCTCTCTCTATGTTTTAACCCTAATATCAATATATCAGAAAGTATCCAAGCCAACAGCTCTAAACTTTGCACACGTATAGTACCTGACATTCCACCTTAGTTTGGTGTAACTTATATACATCAGTGCTGACAACACGATTCTAAGCCTGCTGATCGGTCCAATTTTTAAATGCTTATAACTTCTGTACTAACAAATGGATTTCAACCAAATTTTGTATGTTCATTCTATACCTTAAGAGATGGAACTAAGAATATATTCAGAGTTACCAGGGCTGCCAACTGTAGTTAGTTACTCTATTAGGCTACACTATTTCAGGTGTATTTTAAACTGCAGTACTTAGAAATGTTAGTATTACCTACTTGATTTCGTCATTATTCTAGACAGGTCTATGTAGATTGGCATGAATATTAAATTTTAAGAAAAGTAGGCTCTTCAATTCGTCCGGAACTACTTGTTCCACATCATAATGTATTGTTTTGGGCATTCAATTTCCCATCCTTCTTTAAGGTGCACCATATAAGGTTTAACAAGGGATTTTGTGTGTTATGCTATACATATTTTGTGTCTTTGACATTAATTTATTCATATCGGTGGATGAAGGGGCCAAGAAAAATTAGGTCTTCAAACATGTCCCATCAATGACCACACAGTGATCTTTATTTAATAAAAAGTATTGATTAGGCGCTTGCCACGGTGGGTAAGTGGTCTACATGTCGGTCTACCAACACCAAACTTGCAGGTTCGCTCCTGACCGTGCAAGTGATTTTTGAAATGCGGCAAAAATTACGACACCATGTCATACGATGTTGGCATGTCAAAGAACCCATTTGAATTCATTAGGCCGTGTTCATAATAGCAAAATTAATCTCGGGAGTTTCCGCCAACGCAAAGTTCCTCATTTCTCTACTAGAAAGCGGTATAATGTTCAAGGAGCTTAGATATCTAACCTTCTTGACTTTCATTATGCTTCAAGGAACAACGAAATTCGACATGCAAGGCCATACGATATTATTATTATTATTATTATTATTATTATTATTATTATTATTATTATTGATTTAAGCCCACTACGGAGCGCTTATGACTAGTTCTTCGATGCTCTTTTCCGTTCCCAGTACTCAGGGAATAATATGAGTGCACTAAGCATCAGGAGCGTCTGTTTCCCATGTTAGGGGCGGCTGCAAGGGCGTCTGTTCTCCATGTAAGGGGCGGCCTGAATACTTGCTGGCAGTAGCTCTAAAATGCCTTTGGGAGTTTCGACCCCATTGTAATTAACGCTCCTGAATAAGATTCGGAGTGGCCAACCTTGAAGGCGTTCAGTCTTCACCCCTAGTAAATCTCTTTACTAGTTCGCATACGATGATAAACAACGACGCATATTATTATTATTATTATTATTATTATTTTTATTATTATTATTATTATTATTATTTTGATTAGGCGGAACTTTCAACATATTTATTACTCAAACAAGTGTTACACATAACTTTTATTGGTGTGTTTAAAATCACTGACGGAGCCAGGAATCGAACCCGTAGCCACCTGGATTATATAGTAAGCAGTTGATTCCCCACAACATGTCTAGGCAGGGTGTACCGACGTCTGCTGACGAGCCCAATTGGTATATCTGGGCCTGCGGTGTAGCTGTGCTTTCTGGGAATTTCTCCACACTGCCCCCATCTTTGGAACGTGATAAAACTTACTTAGCTGGTGATGCTTTTTCTTCTTCCCAATTCTTTTCATGTGTGAGCTAAAAATCTTCTTCCGAACTTCAATCCATGATTTATTGGACCTAGAAAAATTATGGTTGTTGATTAATGCTTTGAACAGGGCGTGGTGGCGCAGTGGTCAAGCTGTTGGCCTCTCACCAAGGTGGACCGGGTTCGATTCCCGGTCAATGCATGTGAGATTTTCGAAGAGAAATGCCATGTCCTGTGGTTCGGATTCCAGGTAAAAAGGAGGTCCCGTGGCTCATGATCGCATGATTAACGGTCACGTAAAACTAAAATCTTCCTATTTAAAACTCAGCAATTCTCCTAGGTTTGTGCCGTGTCTTGTGTGGGGTTTCGCCTAGAACACCCAGCTGGCTCATCAGCGGGCTCTTGGTGTCCCCGTCTGGACCCCCACTAGAGTAGCGAACTGCGCACTACTTCCCTTTTTATGAAGCGCACCTGCGCCACTTTACTGCGAGAACTAAAAGCTCAAGCAGCCATAACCTCCCTATGAAGGATTCCAAGAAGATGGTATATTGGCTTTCACGGCCAGTGAATTAAAATAGCAATTCTTCTAGGTTTGCGCCGTGTCTTGTGAGGGGTTTCGCCTACGACACCAAGCTGGCTCATCAGCGGGCCCTTGGTGTCCTATTTAATGTTTTGAACTGGAGTAGATCTTGCATAATTTCTTCTGCGGTACAAATTTCTTGAAGGTCTTTTTCTATTTCACTAAGCCAGTTGTTCTTGACTTTAATTGAGGGAGCAAAGTAGAGAATCCTTTTGGTGAACCTGACATTGTTCATTATGAGAGTGTAACGGCTAGCATGCTTGGGTCTCGCCTCGGACATCCGGGTTGGATTCCCGGCTCTGACAAGAAAGTTTCAGCCTCGTGAGGTAAAATTAAGAAGAAGTCGATTCGGCTTTCCGCTCAGCCATCTTGGAAGTGGTTTTCTGTTTTTTTTCCCACTTCAAATCCTGTCAAATACCAGGATGGTTCCTAACTGAAGGTCTCGGCCACCTATTTCCCAATCCACACAAAAAAATACAAATACACCCCCTACTAAGGACATCACAATGACAGAGGTTATCATACAAATTCTAGACGCACCCAAGTACATGGGACTAATTGACCACGATGTCCAAGCCCCTCAAATTAAACAACAACAACAACAACTTCCATAATCATTCTGAGAATGTTGTTGTAGAACATCAATCGTCTTTTCCTGAAGTTATCAGTGATCTTTTCAGAAAGCTGATGAAGCTCCCGAGACTTTCGTTTCTTCCAGATTCCTTCTGAGAACACTGAACTAAGGATTTTACTCAATATTTTCATCTCTTGTTTCTCTTATTATTATTATTATCATTATTATTATTTATTTATTTAGTATGTTTCGACCCATACAGGATCACATAAAGCAAGTTATGATCTGTTGCTGTTATTTCTCTTGTTCTTCCAGAATTCTTTCATCATGTCGCTATGTTTAGCTCGACGTTCGTCAGTCCATTTTCCCCTAGGTCTGCTGGGCTTATCTTCTGATGCAGCTTCCCAAGTGTAGATCTTATGTCTGAAAGTTTTGCGGTCTTCGATATATGTGGGTGTGATGTTAGTGTTATTGAGATCAGTTTGGACTTGTTTAATCCAAACCGTTGTCGTCTTTAATTTTTGTGAGTACATCAATATTTTCTTTGTTAATCGGTTGTCATCTAGCCTCATAATGTGTACATAAAATTTCAAGCGTCGTTTACGGAAATCGGTTTCAATATTTGAATATTTTTCTGTGATCTTGTGCGATTGTAAACGATATCCTTCATCTGTAAGTCTTGGGCCAAGAATTTTTCGGATGATTTTCCTTTCAGCTTTCTTGATATTTTCAAGATCCCCTTTATAATTGAGGTTTAAGGTCTCACTGGCGTAGAGTGTTTCGGGTTTGATGACCGTCGCGTAATGTCGAATTTTAGTGTTAATGCTCATGCATTTTTTGTTATAGATGTTTGATCATTATTATTATTATAGCTGCCGCCGGATATCCCTGTTAAGGAAGAGCTAGCCCCAGGAAATGACCTGCCTTACCCTGTTTGGAAATCACTTAATCGTCTCAGGGTAGGCGTCCCTCGTTGCAAGACCAACATGCAGAAATGGGGTATCCTTCCAGCTGATGGAGACACGTCCTGCGAGTGTGGAGCAACACAAGACCCAGCCCACCTGCTCATTTGTCCACTACTAGAACAACCCTGCACTACCCAGGACCTGATCGAGGCAAACAACAAGACCATCGGAGTAGCTACATTCTGGAAATGATCGGACACGGAAATGAATGATTATTATTATTATTATTGTTATTATTATTATTATTATTATTATTATTATTATTATTATTATTATTATTATTATTATTATAGGCTATGTAATTCGCTGGGGCCATCAAGGACCACGTTAAATCTTGTTACATTTGGCACTGTACTTGGCCTTTTTGAGAGCCCAAAATTACCTCATTCTTTGTGAGTGGGCCTGCTTACACTCCTCTAGTTGGTAGCATGCTGAACTGCTGTGCCCAAGATAGCGGGTTCAAACCCAGCCAAAGTCGTCGGATTTTTTAAGAGCGTTAAAAATCCTTCAGTATGCCTTCCTTCGGACGGGAAGTAAAGCCGGTGTCCCATGTCATAGATTTATGGCATGTAAAAGATCCTTCCACAGACTAAACTTGTGTGAAGTGAAATTGTTTGGTTAGATTTCGTCGGAACGCTCTATCAAAGTTCCAACGTTCACCACTAGGTATCATTGATATCTGGTAGCAAAAGTTGGAACTACTTGAAATTGAACAAAACTTGTAGCTCACCCTAAGGGTGTCCGCTAGAAGCAGCAACAGAATCAGGCGAGCTGAACATGTCCTCGGACACTCCCGGCACTAAAACCATACGATAAATAAATAAATACGGTCCTCTGTCCAAGGGGCACCGTGTCTTCTCTTCGGTTTAGCCCGTTCGTCAATATCTTCTTGCGGAAGTGATCTCTGTTAAGGACGTCTTCAGCTGACAGGGAAAGTATGAGGTAAGACAGGTCGAAACTTATCTTGAAACTGTTTGGATGCAATCGTTGTACTATAAGACGACAACATGCGGAAAGTCAGCTGCCAGATTGAAATGCAAGGCTCCGAAATCATGTGGCGAATCTAATGGGAGGTAGCAAGTACCGTACGTGTTGGAATGGACAGCCCTGACCGCCCAAGAACTCAAGGCCGGTGGGAAGGAGCCGCACGCTCCAGTCAGCATATACGCCTCGCCTCGCTGCTACTCTGAGTGCTGCAGGGATGTCCAGCTACCCCAGCCGTCATGCCTGCATATCAGGATGACAGGTACGATTTCGGAGCCTTGCAGTTCAATCTGGCAGCTGATTTTCGACACGTTGTCCTCTTATAGTACAACGATTGGGTCCACAAAGTTTCAAGATAGGTTTCGACCTGTCTTACCTGATACTTCCCTTGTAAGTATCTTCTTTGGTATTTCTAAACCAGGGAATTGTAGTTTTAGTGTTTGAATAAAAAAAGTGAGTGTGATACGTTGTTGGCATGTTAAAGAAAACATTTGAATTCAGTAGGTCGTGTTCATAATGGCAAAATTGATCTGGGCATTTTCCGCCAACAGGAAGTTCCTCCTTTCTCTACTAGAAAGCGCTATAATGTCAAGGAGCTTAGATATTTAACCTCTTTGACTTTCATAGCGTTCCAAGGAACGACAAGATTCGACATGCAGCTGCCCTCTGGGCGTCAAATAACGAAGCTTGCACGCGGCACCCGAGGCTATACGATATTATTATTAACTACGATGTGTTCATTTAACAGGAACAACTAGACTTGCGTTTTACTCTGTAGATATTTACTGGGATTACTTGTTTTCGAAGGGGAATGTTAAGGGTCCTTCACTGAAGAATTGCTACTGATGTCCAATTCCACGAGCTTTATGCTGGGATGAGTACTAAAGCTTTGTTCATGTAAAACACTCTATAATAATCCCTGCTCTCCACTCAATACAATGGATACAGCATACAGAATAATTACTTGTGGATTATTTTTTTTTACATTATTTCATCTGCTCTCTGAATTTATGATGTTCTGTAAGCAGCTATGAGATGCGTTATACTCAAGAGGAATACTGTATTCATTGCACAGCAATAAGCGGGGGGAAATACAGTTTGTTAAATTGGTATTATTAGTGCTTGAGCATTTTGTTGCCAGTAGCAATAAAGAGGTCGTCAAACTGGAGTAAATACTTTGTCAGCTTACAGTTAACAAAAGAATATTCCATTTCAGATTTGTAATGTGCCCCCCAAAACATCTGAGATAAAACTCAGCAATTCTTCTAGGTTTGTGCCGTGTCTTGTGTGGGGTTTCGCCTAGGACACCAAGCTGGCTCATCGGCGGGATCTTGGTGTTCCCGCCCGGACCCTCACAGGAGTAACGAACTGCGCGCTACCTCCTTTTATATAGAGTGCAACTGCACTACTTGACTGCGAGAACTAAAAGCTGAATTAAGCCTGAATTGACTGTTAATTCTCGTTGTGTCAGATTACTGTGTAGCAGAAAATATTTAACAAATGCTATATTACTGGGTAAAAGTTTCTGGGAATTTCCAATAATTATTAGCCTATTTTCATTTATGGAAAAAAAATAGGCTTATCAGATCACCTTTTGTCTGTGTGTGTAAGTGTGTGTGCGCATGTTTGTGTGTATGTGTGTGTCCCTAATAAAATCTAAACGGATGGAGCGATTTCAATGAAACTCTGTAAGGTCATAGTACTATTTTGTTCGACCCCAACTGTGCCCTTCAAATCTTATTACGTCTCACAAAACCAACATGGCGGCTGTGCGAAATATTTCACCGGCATTATATATCTCCGACACTGATACTGATATCACCCTGAAATTTTATACAGTGATAAAAGGCACTATACTCTGTGAGCTACCAGAAAGGGATTGACAGTTATCGCCTCGCCATGTGGTCTGAGAACGAGGTTGCCAAACTGCTCGCTCCTACCGCGCGCGCGTGGGCAAATGAGTTACTGCAGTACATTCAACTCGCTATAATATATTTAATAATATTGTTTCAGTGATAAGCTACAGAATTATTTAGAATCTAGAATAGTTGCTACAGATGTAGAATATACAATATCTCCTTTTTTGTGCGATAATAGTAACGGCTTTAAGAAAACGCTGAATTCGATAATGTTAGCCTGCATATTTTCTGTGACAATCTACTGCTTCAGGCTTAAAAGAGGATTTTGCTCCTATATTGCGAACGAAATAGTTAGGCCAGGTTTGTACTTAAACCCAAGAAATATTTATTCACATGCTTTCAACGTGTTTTTCTTACAGCTTATTAAGTACCGTATGTTCGAGTAGAAGGTCTCGGAATTTCATCAGCTCTCACTACCATTATTGCTATACGCACCAGTCAGAACGCTGTCAGTAATCTTGTTAGTTTTCATTGTGGCATCATTAACATTCATCAAGTCGGCTACTTAGCTTAACGTCTCAAGCTACGCCTTAACTTTGGAGAGAGGAATTTGTTACTCAAAGCAAAATCATGTTTAAGAAAACACACCCACAGAAAGTGAACTGTCAGTTCAGAGATTTAAAAAATGGAAACTTACCATTTGAAGGATAGCATCAAGGACCTTCACACTGGTAGCTAGATGATGGGTGACCCACTAAGACTGACATTACTGGAAATTCTCCTTGCAGGTGTATCCGTAGATTTATTTCCAACTAGTCATTTTAAACGAAGGTTCAGGTAGGTAGTTATTGGAGTTTGACACATTTATTTTGACTTTCCTCGAGCTGGAATCTCTCCTTGCAGATCTTCACTACTGTATTCTTATTGATGTTTAGGGCATCAGAATTTCTCTTGATAACTTTACTAAAAGGCACTAAAGGACCGCCGTTATCTCTCTCCTTCTCGAAATATTCCCGTAAAGTACATACCAATTCAAGGGACTGACCTCGCAGAACGATTCCTCTCCCAGTGGTTTTCAGTTTACCCTTTCCCTTAGCCAACGTACCCGCCTCCGACATAGCAAAATATAATAAGAAAATAGACTGTTAATGTCAATGAAAACTGAATAAAGTCACAAATATAAGTTTCTAATTACTTTTAACTACTGCTGTTCTACTCTACAGTACTACACAAACAATTATTAAAGCACTATTATTATCATTATAGCACCAACACACGGTTAGAATAACAAGCGTTCACAATGTACAAGTCAGAGACACAGCTAACCATGCACTGACGCACGTGGGCTGTGATATTGCAACGCAGAGAATTATGACATCAACTATGCGATCATGGATTGGTCAAGAGGCAGAGAGGTGATGACTGAGGTGAAACATCCGGCCAAATGTCAATCCTATTCAGGCAGCTCCCAGAGTATAGTAAACGTTCACCTATGTTACTTTCAAATAATTGTTAAGTAGTGAACCCGAGGAGGTTATGCTGACTGGAATTGAACGTGGTTCTCAGAGACTGTGATCTCAGTATAATGGTTCCACCAGGGAACGAACCAGAGATCTGTAGAGGCAGTTTCACGGTAAAAACCCCTCGAAAGAAGTGTATATTTAATCACTGGTGTGATTTTTGGTTCAATGACATTATTTATTAAAATAATGCAGGGAATAATGAGCAGATTACAGCATTATTAGACTACTTGGTGTAGTCTATACGAGGCTTGAAGCACGAAGAGGGCAGAGTTGACATTTTACAAATTAGCCCAGAATTGTGGGTGGGGCCCAGTGGAGCCATGTCCATCTCTGTGACCCCATTCTGTCGTCTAGAGCAGGGTGGAGGCCTGAATAATGACCCAGTTATTCCCCGACGGAGAATAGATTTGAGGAGTGGGAGGAGAGATGCCCAGGAAAATCATTGATTACTCGTGATTGGAGCAACGAATTGAGATGAGAGTTGCTCACAGATGAATCTTTTGGCAGGAGGCTAATTTTAGAGCCTTTTACCTGCGAAATTGGGGCATATTTAACGAAGTGCGGAAGGACTGTAAAGCTACCATTATGCGCGGATAGATTTGAGAAGGTTGCCGGGGAGTACCCGTAAGATAGCGTCCCACGCTATGGAGAAAGGAATTAATATTAATTAATTGGACGAGCGATTCCTTTGCACGCAGATAGTTTTGGAATCTGTGAAGAAAGAGGAACCCAATGATCATGGTTTGGAGACCAGATTCACGCTGTGAGAGGAGCCAAGATCTCGCGGGAAGATTTCGCCCTACTTTCCGTGGGAATCTGATATAAGGGAGTAGACCCTTGGAGGAGCGCTCTGTCTCAACCCAGTCTCTCTCAGTTCAAGCTCAGTCTACGCGCAGTTCACGTGCAGTGTGCACCCAGTTACAGCCCAAGTAGCAGTCTTACGCAGTCTTCACGACGTTAGAAGTTACCCAGTTGCAGCACAGTTGCAGTAAGTTGCAATCAGTATGCAGCAAGTACGAAGGCAGTACGAGGCAGTATGTAAGCAGTATACAGCAATCTTCAAGTAAGGTACGAGCAGTCTTCAAGTGAATCTTCAGTCAGGTACAGCCACTTTGAAGCAAGTTCGTCAAGGCAGAACGCATGGCGGTTCTACTCATAATAGACGCCGAACAAAGACTGGTACATGTAAATGAAGCATTTTATAAGCTTTTATGAATAATAGTCGTGCTATAGGCATAATCAGCAGTACGAACTATGCCGTGTTCAGTTACGAAGCACCGTGTAGGCTAACGGCAGAACTATTGTAAATAATTATTTGTGTAAAGTATTGGACAGTGTTAAGCGCAATGTGTAAAGTATTGAATGATCGTATATGTGTAATTACGATGGTTTGCGCTAAATGAAACTCTACGAAGTGGTTGGAAATGTCATGAGAGTACCAGATGATAAAACTCAGGACGGGAGCTAGCATATTTATGCAGCGCAGGACGCTTACCGTAGGAGTAAGAATAATAAAAACTGTTGGTGAATTCCGAAAGCAGGTAAACCAGACTTTCAATCAGGAATTGATAGGAGCACGGGAGATGATGTCGACACCTGCAATTTCGATCTTTGCTAGGGAATTTCAGCATTGAAAAGTGTATAAAGTGACGTGTGTTAAGTGTACAACATATGTAAATATCCTTTAAAGTAGTGATTAGATAAGTGTTTCATATGTGTGGGAGCAATAGCTTCCTGAGAGTTATGCAAAGTGTCGTGTTGTTGATGAAAATTATGTGTTATAAAATGTGTGTTTGCAAGATGAATATGTCGCGTTAAACCTGCTAATGGCGGGCGACATGGAGAAATATGATTGGTCGGAGCCACCATAGACGCCTATAGAAATGTAAGTACCCCACAAGTTATGATTATGTAGAAATATGGGCCATTGCATGTTGTGGATTCCTTAAAGATGCCAGTAAAAATCAGGTTAGGAGGCAGATCCTCCATGTTTAATCATTATTGTGTTGATTTTTATAGAGTTGAGATGTTAATTTGCATCGTTAAGTGGAGTAATTATTCCCACTATGAATTAAAAATGGCAATCAGTTATGTAAATGTGACGAACGCGATTGTTCGGATTTTAAGACGTTTAGCTATGTCGGATTTTTGGTGAATTTATGTAAGAAGAATAATAAAGTAATGATTTTGGTCATTTATGTCAGTGAGATTAATAAGAATAATAAAGTAATGATTTTGGTTATTTATGTCAGTGAGATTAATGGTAATAATAATAATGAATATTAAAAGTATGAATGAACACATCAGGAAACAAATTAATGTTGTAAGCGAGAGATATACGCTAATTGCAAGACTTATCAATCTAAGCAGTAAGATGATACAGTAAGATTACATTACAGTAATTAAGGAAAGAAGTTTTATATCAGAATATTGCATATATTCAATGATGATGCCAGGCATGAAAGAGCTTTTAGTGAATTGAATTTGCAGCTTATATGAGAAGCTTATAGAGTAAATTGTTAGATTTCTCTTAATAATATAGGTCGGAGGTCGTAGCATTGAGTTAGGGGCCAGATGGTCTATTCTACGTATGAAATCTCCTATGTCATGGGCATAAGTGGAGATATAATTTTATGCCAGAGTTGTAGTGTGTACCCTAGCTCTGAGGAAGGATATGAAAGTGTTCCGGGTTGGGATCCTGTGATAGAGACGAGGAGGACGAGGACACCTCGAAACTCTATGGTCTCCCGAGAACTTATTTGATGAGTTATTCCGCTTGTGGTAGCGAAACTCATGGCGACAGCTGCAGTGAGCGCCTATATTTTACTTGAGACATCGGTCACCCGTTAGACTAATGCATTACGAACCCCGAACCTTCATGTTGAATGGACCCGTGTGAGGCCAGTAATTATTATATCCTCTGTGTAGGAGTAATTATAAAAGCTCATTCAATACCTGTTTGCATAATAGTAAATTAAGATCCTTTGGGATATGTGTGTCGGTCAGACGGCAGTATTTGTCTTGTAAATCTTTGCTGCTTAGAAAGGAAAGCATTCAAAACCTTTAAGGAGGGTCGAGGTAATTGGTGCAACACCCATCCCACTTTCTATTGTGTGCGGACTCCTCTAGCCGAGGGTCTGCAGTCTAAACTCGAACCGTCAAGGCGAGTTGAAAGGGACAGATTTTAGACCCTGGTAAATGACATATAATGAAAGATTGTTATGTTGAGTAATATAGCCATGTGGTTTAGGAACACATGGATAATTATAGATTATCCTGATGGTTCATTATTTTAGCTATCTGACGAATAGTTAGATGATGTATTTGTACTGTCACTGAAACCAAGTTTTGAAGTTAGTTACCAGATGCCAATTGCCACGAGAGCAAGGTAATATAATTATACCATCCGACACAAGCTATAACGTAACGTTTTATCTAGGAATCACATACAGCATGCAGTGGAACCATATAAATAGAGGAAGTGGAGGGGTAGCTTACATAATTATGGAGTTGCACGTTGATTGCGGTGCAACGTCCGAATAGGTAATGCATGAAAGCATTTGTTTGGTGAGAAGAGAAAAATCAAAACACGCACGGCACACATAATTGTTAAAACCAAGAGGTTTAAGGAATAATTAATTTGTGATATTAAAGAAGTCACATTGTATGACTGTTATGTTAATGTACAGTTTGTATTGAAGTCGTAGGTGCATCAGCGCACCAGAATATCTTTATGTAGTTCACATAAGGGTACAGCTTTATGGTTTAATATGACTTTATTATGATTTCATTTTTGTTTATTTGTGGATTGTGGAAGTAAACTTTTGTTTGCTTTGTTTTTATGGTTTTGGGATTGTTTTTGTGTTTGAAGCCATGATTTTTATTTACTGAATTAAAGTTTTAGAATAGAGTTGTGCCTTGTTATTGTAGAGTTGTTACCTTATAGCCTCAAATCCAAAATATGCACTGCTCATTTGGGGGAACGGCACGCGCCTGAGACCTGATGCTAGCTGGAGGCAGCTGCATATTTACCATCGAGATTACTCACATGGGTACATGGGATTTGATGTCCTATACTGTGATTTGAGCTATCGGTACAACTAAAGTCGGTCAGATTTAGTGCACACAACTCTATTAAAGTAAGAATTAACGAAGTAGGGAATGACCGCTCCTATCCCTAGATAAGTTCCGATACGTACATATAAATTTTGATAGATGTATAAGTACAGTTCTACTTCTGTGTAAGCATGACACTCTTATTATCATGGCCCAAGCAACGTGGAGCGGTATTAATTCATTTGGAACCGCCTGCGTCAGTGCAATATGAGCAATCTTGGCATTGCACATGCATGGCATACATGAATGATGTACATGAGTCTTCTATTTATCATGGCGCCCAGGTACGTGGAGCTTATGGGATTTAGGGAAAACCCATAGATTTTTTATGGTATTTCATGGGGAAAACCATAGTAATTGTTTTGCCTCAAACTATGTTTGAGTGATTTTTGAATTCAGTAGGCTTTTTATGTAACGCAGAATCTCTCTATTGAGAAGAGAATTGCCCAAGGGTATGAGCGCTACATACCATATCCACAATCTACCATAATATTATCGGGTTTTGTACGACTTCACAATATGTGTGCAGTGTTTGATGTTTCACTTCGAAACGTATCCACATATTTTTCCAGGAAGCCTGCCTGCATATTTAAGTGTGTTATTGTAAAATGTCAGGTACGGAGGAAATCTTGCAGGTTATTGCAGGATTGAAACAGCATTTTGATGCTGCTAACGAGCAGAATAAACTGGAAGCCAAGGCTTTCCAGGATAGTATAAACACTCGTTTAGATGCCAATCAGGAGGCAATTAATGCAACTCAGGTTGAAATAAACAACCGTTTAGATGCAAATAAAGCTGAGTTAAGTAACGGGTTAGATGCAAATCAGGTTGAATATAAAATTGAATTAAACAATAAGTTAGGTCAAATGCAAGAGGTAATTAAGACCGAAGTAACAGATACTGTTGTAAGCATTGTATCGGAAATGCAGGTTAAAACTGATAAACGTTTCGAGGCTATAGAAGCCAAACTTGAGGGTAATTTACAAGCGTGTAAGCATGCTCAGGAGGAAACCAACAGTAGATTAGATGCGTTGTCTAACGATATTAAGGATATTCAAATCCAAAATGAGGCGAATCTCGAACGCCAAGCGAAACAGTTCGCAGAGTTTACAAGAACGGTAGACCAGAGATTAGAGGAGAACGACTCCAAATGGGACCAGAAATTGAAAAGCTATGCTAGAGCAATTAACGGTGACCTCAAGAAACAGGACCAGAATATATTAGGTCAATGCCAGGAAATAGGCGAAATTAAGGCTATCGCTCATGAAAATAAGGAGCTGGTAAGCAACGTGAAAAGTCAGATGGGCAAAGTTAATCAAGAACTGGACCAAGTTCAAAGTGACATTGTCATAGTTAACAAAAGGCAAGAGGAGAATAGAGGTGAGATCACCAAGGTCCGGAATGAATTGTCTAAAGTCAATGGACACATTCAAGATGAAATTAAAGGGTTAAGAGAAGAACTCGAAATAAGAGAAGGCCAGAAAACAGAGGCAAGCGACAAGACCCTTGCTCAAATTAAAGAAGATGTAGAGGATGAAATATCCCATATCAAACAAAGTCTGAAAGAAGACAAGGTGAAAATATTTCAAGTAGCCGAGGAAAACCGAGATAGGCTTACAAGAATAGAAAAAGAAGTCATTACTCGCCTAGAAAGAGCAGAGATGCGCCACAATCAAATGGAGACTAGGATAATAGCACAGGAGGAAACGCTTCTGAAAGGTCCTAAGTCAAGTGAAGGCAGCATGGAGGATATGAGGAAAACAAGGTCGGCAGACTTGGAAACCCAACCTATGAGCAGGAATGCTACAGGCCCAGGGGAAAGTCCTTATATGACGCCAGGTGTACCAATTGCGGCATCGACGCCACATGAAAATGCTATGCACACCCAGGTGATAAACGTCATTAGGGCAAGCGAAGAAAAACCAAGGAAATTTTAAGGTAGCCACTGTAGTATGACACCAAAATATTGGTTAAAGGAAGTGACTGAATATCTAAATGATGCACGAATACCGCAGGAGCGTAGGCTACGTGCTATAGAGAAATTAACAGAGGGAGAGTGCGCATTATGGTTTCGCAGCTTCCGTTACATTTTTGATACTGTTGAGGAGTTTCGTGAGGCATTCTTGAAGAGATATTGGGACGCCGCGACTCAACAGAATTTACGGTTGGATTTATATGCAAAGAAATACCGTACTAATAATCCGACAAAGTACGCAGAATTTTTCATATCGCAGATGTGTCGCTTTAAAGAGCTGGATCAAAAACCAAGCGAACTGGAGCTATGTATTGCTATCGCCAAACAGCTTCCATACGAGATCCAAAGGCTACTAATCTCGGCTAATGCGAAAACTGCTATGGAAATGGAGACAGTTCTAAGGCAACTGGACCTCACCACAGCAAATACAATGCGTCAGAGTCGAACCGTGGAACAAGTCCACGTGACCAACACACAGACTGACCAACAGCAAGCTCCAAGGAACAACAAAGCTACGAGCACAGAAACCTTAGATTCCTATGGACGGCAATGGGAACAGGAACCCAGAAGATGGCAGTCAAAATTCAAAGGAAATGCTAATAGAGGAGGAAGAGGTCGAAGTTCGTGGAGTAAGCAGAATAACAGGGGCAAACCGTACCATAACAATGGAGGTAATAATGGCCAAGAAGGCAATAATAGAAATTGGAGACCCCAAGAAAGAAGAAGTAACTTCGATGACGAGGTAGAAGAACGATACCATGCTTCTTTGCGATACCTCGAAGAAAGGGGAGATAAGCCCCAGAAACAACAAGTTCGATGGCAAGACGTCAGGCAGAACAGGACATCGCCAGACAGATATGGAGATGGAGCTAAGAGTTTGGAACTACAGCGCAGCGAACAGGAGAGAAGAAACTCAAAGGGGGCGGGCGCTGAAGAAAAAAAAACGCCAAAATTAGAAGAGTTTGAGACTGATGGATGGAAGTCTATTAACATCATCAATTGGATAGCCAAACCAGAAGAACTGATTGAGGATACAGGAGGACCACAGGTCCTGGTCAAGAGAGAATTGCCTATTATAATTGTAAGAGTGGCAGGATTAAAAGTCAGAAGTCTGCTAGACACAGGGTCAACCGTGAGCCTTATGACACAAGCTCTATATAATGAAATAGCCCGGAGAGAGAACATTTTGAAAATACCGATCTCTAGTGTCAAGATTAAAGGGGTAATTCCAGACCGAACAATGATATGTAAATACCAGGTATTCCTAGATTTACAGATAGGAGGCTCTATTTTCTCACAGAGTTTTCTGTTAGTAAACAAATTGCCTTATAACCTACTTATTGGGGCAGAGTTTATAAGGGAATACAGAGTGATAATCGACCTAGCACAGGACAGGGTTATGTTCCATGTGAATGAAGAAGCTGAAGGCTTAGAGGTCGCACTCAATGAGATTGAACCAGGATCAAGTGAACAAGTATGGCATACATACAGAGATGTGGCTGAGGAGGGAGTGTTAGCTATTGAGCAGTTAGAAGAGGAGCTTACAACACTAGCCACAGACTTGGAAAAAGATCTGGAACCCAAATTGGAAGAATATATTTCGGAAAAGCTAGAAGAAGCGAAAATTGGGCTAAAAGAGAAGGAAAATTTAAAGCAGTTATTACTGGAACAGAAGGAAGTCTTTGATTCGAGACCTGGTCGGACAAAGAACTTCACTTATGCTTTTCAAGTCAGTGATTGGACACCATTTAGGCAGAAACCCTACCCTATAGCTGAAAAGCATTATGCTAAAGTGAAAGAGGCAATTCAGGAGATGTTGGAGGCCGGTGTTATTGAGAAGACACCTACGCCTTACGTAAGTCCATTGGTAATTGTACCAAAGACAGACGGATCTGTCAGAGTCTGCCTGGACCTGAGACGCTTAAATTTGCGAGTTATTCCGGAATTTGACCAAGTGCCACCTATTAAAGAGATCCTCAGGAAGTTTAAAGGAAAAACCATATTCACAAATTTGGATATCACATCCAGTTTCCATCATCTTGAATTAGAGAAGAAAACTAGTCTGTTGACAGGATTTATGTTTGATCAATATACATTCACATTTTTAAGGCTACCTTTTGGGTTGAAAACAGCTGGTTCAGCCCTAATAAGAGCGTTAGATCGCAATCTATCAGATGAGGTTAAAGAGAGTACCATCAGATATGTAGACGACATTCTACTCACATCAGAATCTCTGGAGGAGCACATGAGAGACCTGAAGAAGTTGCTAGATGACCTTCGAGAAGCTAACTTTAAGGTTAATATCAAGAAATCGCACTTCTGTCAGAGGGAAGTCAAATTCCTAGGGCATGTTATTGATGCAAATGGAGTGAAGCCTAATCCAGATAAATTGGAGGTAATTCGAAATTTCCCTCGACCCACGAAAGTAAAGCACGTCCGACAGTATTTGGGAGTAATTGGATTCTTTTCGAACCACTGCCCAAACTATACTGCGACAGTAGCACCCCTGCAGGACCTATTGAAGAAAGGCGGCAGATGGAATTGGACGGAGCAATGTCAGGAAGCATTCGTGAGGTCAAAACAAATGCTTTTGGAATATGTGAAGCTGGGATACCCGGATTATACCCAGAAGTTCATCATACAGACGGATGCATCACTTATTGGGATTGGAGCGATGCTATTCCAGGAAAATGTTGACCAGCCTGAGAAGAAAGTTTTTATCGCCTTTATAAGCAGGAGACTGAAAGCCCATGAGAAAAACTACACGATCACAGAGATAGAGTTGCTCGCGATTTTGTACGCGTTGCAATCTTGGCACAAACTCGTGTATGGCTTCCGAATAGTCCTTAGAACAGACCATAAAGCTTTAACATTTTTGTTAAAGACAGATTTGTCTAGCCAGAGATTGACAAGATGGTCCCTGTATATCCAGCAATTTAATGTGGAAATAGAATATTGTCCAGGGAAAGAGAATGTAATACCGGACATATTAAGTCGTTACCCTAGAGAAGAGGAAGCGCTAGCGGTCCAGATTGAGAATCGAGATCAGAAGACGTTGGATGACTTAAGGAATCTTACCAACCTACAACGCGAAGACCCATGGTTGAAGATGATGATCGATTACTTTGAGGGACGCTTAGCAAGGGGAACTGCGGTATACAGAGAGGCGGAGGCATTGGCAACAGAGTATGTATGGTATAATCAGATATTACACAAGTGGGACGATGTGGATCATACACGTCAAAGGATTGTAATTCCTGCATCTTTGCAGAGAAGATTGGTATGGCTAGCCCACAGAGCATTTGGACATCCGGGGATAGATAAACTCTGTGCTCTGTTGAAGGAAGCATTTACTTGGCCAAAATTGAGAGAAACGGTGAGAAATACTATTAGGACATGTGATCTATGCCAAAGGGTTAAGCCAAATCCCTTTTTAATGAGGCAACGACCTATCCCGTTGTTACCGGAGAAGCCAAGGCAGCTATTGAGTATAGACAACTTTGGACCATTGCCTAGAGCACGTAGAGGCAATAGACACATTTTTGTAGCCATGGATGTATTTTCGAAAATGGTGGTGTTATGCCCCATACAAAAGACAAGTTCAAAACAGGTCTTGAAGCGCCTGAAAGAGAGAGTTATTCCGATTCTTGGGAAGCCGGATAACATTCTCTCGGACCACGGAAGTTGCTTTACAAGTGCAGAATTTCGTCGAGAACTAGAAACTCTAGGAATTAGGCAGATTTTATCTACCATTCGCCATCCTGAGGCAAGTCCAGTTGAAAGAGTAATGAGAGAGATCCAGAAATACATGAAGATCTACTGCTCTGAGGAGAATTGGCGTTGGATAGAATTTCTTGAAGTCATTGAATACTGTATAAATAATACTGTACATGAGGCGACAGGTCAGGTTCCCGTGACTCTACATCTGGATCAAAGACCAGAGAGACCGTGGACTGGTGTTATTCCATTGCCAGTAGATGCACAGCCAGGTAGAGAATTGAGGATCTAACGAACCTTTGAATATCTCAAAGCACAGGCGGAGAGACGTCAGAGAAGAAATCGTGCGAAGAGGTATCATAGACCGCTTCTCGTGGGAGAGAAAGTTTTAATTAAGAAACTCGCCAGTTCAGATCCAGAGGCACGCAAGTATAAAAAGTTCAATTTTTCTTACCACGGCCCGTTCGAGGTGATAAGAGACCTCCAGAACAATGCATACAGGTTAAGGCACCTAGAAAATGGAAACGAGGTCGTTATGAACGTAGCCAACTTAAAAGTTTATTACTCGCCAGAAGAATTCGACGAACAAGAAGAAGTATTGATAACGCACACCCAACTCAACGTGGCGAGCGAAGTCAGTCAAGCAGTCAGACCTGAAAGTTGGAACGGCAAGACGGGACGAGAAGCAGACAGTTTACCCAGTGTAAGCGAAGAGAAAAAAGAATGCCAGTGTCTGCGAGAATTCTATGAAGAAATGGTCAGAGTGGCGAGAGAGGTTGAGGCCATAAACGCGACCCTCCGCATGGAGAATGAACAGCTTAGGAAGAAGGCCGAGTGTGGAAGGGGGAACAGTACTAACCTACTCGCAGCCAGACGAGGTGAAGGACCCCAGATGTAAACACCGACAGTGGTAGACAGTCAGCTGGTTACTTATAGAAAGCCACTTACAATTGACTTTTATAAGTTTCGCAAGGGGAATATGAACCAGAGGAGGTTATGCTGACTGGAATTGAACGTGGTTCTCAGAGACTGTGATCTCAGTATAAAGGTTCCACCAGGGAACGAACCAGAGATCTGTAGAGGCAGTTTCACGGTAAAAATCCCTCGAAAGAAGTGTATATTTAATCACTGGTGTGATTTTTGGTGCAATGACATTATTTATTAAAATAATGCAGGGAATAATGAGCAGATTACAGCATTATTAGACTACTTGGTGTAGGCTATACGAGGCTTGAAGCACGAAGAGGGCAGAGTTGACATTTTACAAATTAGCCCAGAATTGTGGGTGGGGCCCAGTGGAGCCATGTCCATCTCTGTGACCCCATTCTGTCGTCTAGAGCAGGGTGGAGGCCTGAATAATGACCCAGTTATTCCCCGACGGAGAATAGATTTGAGGAGTGGGAGGAGAGATGCCCAGGAAAATCATTGATTACTCGTGATTGGAGCAACGAATTGAGATGAGAGTTGCTCACAGATGAATCTTTTGGCAGGAGGCTAATTTTAGAGCCTTTTACCTTCGAAATTGGGGCATATTTAACGAAGTGCGGAAGGACTGTAAAGCTACCATTGTGCGCGGATAGATTTGAGAAGGTTGCCGGGGAGTACCCGTAAGATAGCGTCCCACGCTATGGAGAAAGGAATTAATATTAATTAATTGGACGAGCGATTCCTTTGCACGCAGATAGTTTTGGAATCTGTGAAGAAAGAGGAACCCAATGATCATGGTTTGGAGACCAGATTCACGCTGTGAGAGGAGCCAAGATTTCGCGGGAAGATTTCGCCCTACTTTCCGTGGGAATCTGATATAAGGGAGTAGACCCTTGGAGGAGCGCTCTGTCTCAACCCAGTCTCTCTCAGTTCAAGCTCAGTCTACGCGCAGTTCACGTGCAGTGTGCACCCAGTTACAGCCCAAGTAGCAGTCTTACGCAGTCTTCACGACGTTAGAAGTTACCCAGTTGCAGCACAGTTGCAGTAAGTTGCAATCAGTATGCAGCAAGTACGAAGGCAGTACGAGGCAGTATGTAAGCAGTATACAGCAATCTTCAAGTAAGGTACGAGCAGTCTTCAAGTGAATCTTCAGTCAGGTACAGCCACTTTGAAGCAAGTTCGTCAAGGCAGAACGCATGGCGGTTCTACTCATAATAGACGCCGAACAAAGACTGGTACATGTAAATGAAGCATTTTATAAGCTTTTATGAATAATAGTCGTGCTATAGGCATAATCAGCAGTACGAACTATGCCGTGTTCAGTTACGAAGCACCGTGTAGGCTAACGGCAGAACTATTGTAAATAATTATTTGTGTAAAGTATTGGACAGTGTTAAGCGCAATGTGTAAAGTATTGAATGATCGTATATGTGTAATTACGATGGTATGCGCTAAATGAAACTCTACGAAGTGGTTGGAAATGTCATGAGAGTACCAGATGATAAAACTCAGGACGGGAGCTAGCATATTTATGCAGCGCAGGACGCTTACCGTAGGAGTAAGAATAATAAAAACTGTTGGTGAATTCCGAAAGCAGGTAAACCAGACTTTCAATCAGGAATTGATAGGAGCACGGGAGATGCTGTCGACACCTGCAATTTCGATCTTTGCTAGGGAATTTCAGCATTGAAAAGTGTATAAAGTGACGTGTGTTAAGTGTACAACATATGTAAATATCCTTTAAAGTAGTGATTAGATAAGTGTTTCATATGTGTGGGAGCAATAGCTTCCTGAGAGTTATGCAAAGTGTCGTGTTGTTGATGAAAATTATGTGTTATAAAATGTGTGTTTGCAAGATGAATATGTCGCGTTAAACCTGCTAATGGCGGGCGACATGGAGAAATATGATTGGTCGGAGCCACCATAGACGCCTATAGAAATGTAAGTACCCCACAAGTTATGATTATGTAGAAATATGGGCCATTGCATGTTGTGGATTCCTTAAAGATGCCAGTAAAAATCAGGTTAGGAGGCAGATCCTCCATGTTTAATCATTATTGTGTTGATTTTTATAGAGTTGAGATGTTAATTTGCATCGTTAAGTGGAGTAATTATTCCCACTATGAATTAAAAATGGCAATCAGTTATGTAAATGTGACGAACGCGATTGTTCGGATTTTAAGACGTTTAACTATGTCGGATTTTTGGTGAATTTATGTAAGAAGAATAATAAAGTAATGATTTTGGTCATTTATGTCAGTGAGATTAATAAGAATAATAAAGTAATGATTTTGGTCATTTATGTCAGTGCGATTAATGGTAATAATAATAATGAATATTAAAAGTATGAATGAACACATCAGGAAACAAATTAATGTTGTAAGCGAGAGATATACGCTAATTGCAGGACTTATCAATCTAAGCAGTAAGATGATACAGTAAGATTACATTACAGTAATTAAGGAAAGAAGTTTTATATCAGAATATTGCATATATTCAATGATGATGCCAGGCATGAAAGAGCTTTTAGTGAATTGAATTTGCAGCTTATATGAGAAGGTTATAGAGTAAATTGTTAGATTTCTCTTAATAATATAGGTCGGAGGTCGTAGCATTGAGTTAGGGGCCAGATGGTCTATTCTACGTATGAAATCTCCTATGTCATGGGCATAAGTGGAGATATAATTTTATGCCAGAGTTGTAGTGTGTACCCTAGCTCTAAGGAAGGATATGAAAGTGTTCCGGGTTGGGATCCTGTGATAGAGACGAGGAGAACGAGGACACCTCGAAACTCTATGGTCTCCCGAGAACTTATTTGATGAGTTATTCCGCTTGTGGTAGCGAAACTCATGGCGACAGCTGCAGTGAGCGCCTATATTTTACTTGAGACATCGGTCACCCGTTAGACTAATGCATTACGAACCCCGAACCTTCATGTTGAATGGACCCGTGTGAGGCCAGTAATTATTATATCCTCTGTGTAGGAGTAATTATAAAAGCTCATTCAATACCTGTTTGCATAATAGTAAATTAAGATCCTTTGGGATATGTGTGTCGGTCAGACGGCAGTATTTGTCTTGTAAATCTTTACTGCTTAGAAAGGAAAGCATTCAAAACCTTTAAGGAGGGTCGAGGTAATTGGTGGAACACCCATCCCACTTTCTATTGTGTGCGGACTCCTCTAGCCGAGGGTCTGCAGTCTAAACTCGAACCGTCAAGGCGAGTTGAAAGGGACAGATTTTAGACCCTGGTAAATGACATATAATGAAAGATTGTTATGTTGAGTAATATAGCCATGTGGTTTAGGAACACATGGATAATTATAGATTATCCTGATGGTTCATTATTTTAGCTATCTGACGAATAGTTAGATGATGTATTTGTACTGTCACTGAAACCAAGTTTTGAAGTTAGTTACCAGATGCCAATTGCCACGAGAGCAAGGTAATATAATTATACCATCCGACACAAGCTATAACGTAACGTTTTATCTAGGAATCACATACAGCATGCAGTGGAACCATATAAATAGAGGAAGTGGAGGGGTAGCTTACATAATTATGGAGTTGCACGTTGATTGCGGTGCAACGTCCGAATAGGTAATGCATGAAAGCATTTGTTTGGTGAGAAGAGAAAAATCAAAACACGCACGGCACACATAATTGTTAAAACCAAGAGGTTTAAGGAATAATTAATTTGTGATATTAAAGAAGTCACATTGTATGACTGTTATGTTAATGTACAGTTTGTATTGAAGTCGTAGGTGCATCAGCGCACCAGAATATCTTTATGTAGTTCACATAAGGGTACAGCTTTATGGTTTAATATGACTTTATTATGATTTCATTTTTGTTTATTTGTGGATTGTGGAAGTAAACTTTTGTTTGCTTTGTTTTTATGGTTTTGGGATTGTTTTTGTGTTTGAAGCCATGATTTTTATTTACTGAATTAAAGTTTTAGAATAGAGTTGTGCCTTGTTATTGTAGAGTTGTTACCTTATAGCCTCAAATCCAAAATATGCACTGCTCATTTGGGGGAACGGCACGCGCCTGAGACCTGATGCTAGCTGGAGGCAGCTGCATATTTACCATCGAGATTACTCACATGGGTACAGTAGAAAACGAACATGGCGGTCAAGCAAAGTTGAAACATTTTAATAGACTTTTCTCACGATTTAACCATCCCTTCGCGGTGAAACATGTTGCAGCCAATGGTTATACACATTGCAATGCACTGACATCCAATTTAGTTCAATTGTTTACATAATCTCAAGATGGCGGCTGTGCAAAATTTTAAAATTATTATTTTTATTTCTTGTGTCCTAATCATGCGATCGAAATGAACGTTTGAAAAATGAATCTACGCAATAATCGTCATCTAATAGTACATAACTCTATGGCCTACGAACAAAACCAACATGGGGACCATGCGAAATATTTAGACGGTTCTCTATATCCACTAATCTACGACAATATCTAACTGAAATTTTGTATACTGATAAAGGATATTAACATATGTTCACCTATGACACTTTCAATAACCCGGTGAGCACAAATACAACATGGCGGCGAGGCGAAATTTAGATATTTAAATTGACGTTTCTCACGATATAACCATCCGAGCACAGTGAATCTTGGTACGGTAGATGCTTATTCAAAATTTAATCCACTAACATCTAATGTATTTCAATTGTTGTTATAACCACTTGATGGCGGCTGTGCGAAATTTTAAAATCTCGTTTTAATTCTTGTGTCGTAATCATGCGATTGAAATGTGAATAATACACCTGTGCAATAATCTTCCTGTAATAGTATATAACTCTATGGCCTATAAAATCCAACATGGCGACATTCCGAAATATTTAGACGATTCTTAATATGTACGAATATGCTGTATTACAGCAATCAAACCGAAATTTTGAATTTTGATAGAGGCAATTAACATTATTACATTATTATAGTAACGTAAAAAATTGCTATTTCCAACACCCAGTTGAGTATAAATTGAAGAAACATGGAAAATAAATTCCAATAACAGCTGAATGATAGTATGAAGTAATCAATCACTTGGTGATATGTCTCTACTTAGAATAAAACTAAGTCCCCGATTCTTTGGTGTCACGGGTAATCTCGAGAACCACTGGATGGATTTTGATGCGGATTTCAACATTCTGTAAAGGACATTTCGAGGAAAGTTTCTGTAGAAAATTATTTATTTATGATCAAAGGAAGCCAAACAGTAATGCTTTCAGTGGAAAAGTCGAAAAAAAAACCTGGTGCCCGTGCGCATTTTAAGCTTACGTTGGACAAACCGTTAAACATATCAATATACTATGAGTGTAAGAATTGTTCAGCATGAAAAATTCTACAAAGGAGTCCGCGAGAGCATATCTCTATCTTGAACACAACGCCCACTATAAGTGTTTTTAGATTGGACGGAAGGGGGATTGGTGTTTCATGCACCTCGCCATTTTAAAATTACGTCTGACGAGAATTCGTTGCACTTGCATCTCAAAGATAATATAATTAATAGTCCAGTTAGTGATTTTAACCCATCATGCCGAGACGTAAAATGGATATAGGTCTTAGTTCATTTACATCGAAAAAAATAGCGCTTATCACGAAATGCATTCACAACTGTTCCCGGGCGAAGCCGGGGCGGGTTGCTAGTCAATAATACATTTTATTCTCAGATACCAACCAGAATAAGACGGTAACGTTCTCGACTGCTGTGTCCAGGGTTGTAGAATCGAATCCTGGCGCAGTCAGTTAACATTTGAGGGTGCGCAAATGCGAAGGAGCCGTATCAGTAGGCTATATTTACTGTCACGTTTAAGATCCCATTTGGGGAAAAATTCTGGCAAACCGGCGTCTCTAAAAGCCTCAGTGATTAAAAGGGACGTAAGACCAATAACATCATTATTGGAATAAGACGAGACCTGTGTTATTGTGATGGTTGGTCGGTTCCTCAGTTTAGGGGCTTCGACAACGCGGTCTTGTACCCCAACAAGTCCTGGAAGCATATCTGGGGAAATGTGCGCAACAAATGGCTTCCCTTAGAATGGCGTCTGTCTGTACATGCCTGCATTAATGAAATCATCCCCACTGATGGAAAAATGAAGCGGCACGAACAAGTAGCTGATGATGCCTGTCCTGTGTGCAACAGGACTGACACCCTCATCCACCGCATCACTACATGTGGGAGTGCGAATGGCGTGTGGCGCTGGACGATGAATGCCATTCACAGCATACACGGGCTAACATGTACAAGCAATAGGGAGGAAGAGATATTGAACTTTGAAATACGGGATGTATTTGGTGAGCCGAAAAAAAAGCCATCTTATGGCTAGCAGCTGGAGCAATCCACTACAACCTTACTGGTTACCGAACACCCCTGGTGAATACCCTGCTTGGTTTTCTGGATCACCTCCGGAAAGAACGATGGAAACTCGTACAGCGGAAGTGTATCAACAGTGCTTTTGGCAACCTTTTATATACATTCTAAAATTATGTGTGCTATTATGATTCTTGTGTTTGTAATTTTTTTCCTTGAGGAGAGAATTGTAGTCAGGAGATCAATGAATAGTGTTTGTAGCTGTCTTTGTAAACAGATAAATGAATAAAAAGAAGTAACTTGGTAAAAAAAATAAACTTTGGGTGTGTGTAGAATCTGTATGATAACCGGTGTTAATTGTGATGGATGTACCCAGGGCGCCCGAGAATGTTCTCCGCAGTGGTTAGTGCAGCTGTGAGTGGATGCGTCATCGGTTTAGTTGGTACCTTGACAGGCTGAATCCCATACGTGTGGGCTGTAGCCTGTCGAAATCGTCAGTGTGTATTGCAATTAGCGAGCGTATGTGTCATCAGCACTTCCAGCATCTGTTATGAATGGCTGTGGTGAGTACAAAGTTTACTGTTTGCTTGTTATTAGGGAACACAGCGATGACAGAATGCATTCTGCACATAAGTCAAGCAGCATTGCGCTTCATAGGAGCTCATGTCCCCACGGACATTTAAACGATGACAGAGGCTACTTGCGCTGAGTCACATCCTACTCGCGCAACTGTACCTGTCAACGAAGCAGGCTGACGTGTGATACAAGTACCGGTAATCAAAGAATAGTTCCCATCTCGACCGTCGAAAATCAATTCATGAAAGGCTAATATATTGCAAGCGGCAGCCGTACTGCCAACGTAACTTCTGTAGCTAGCTCTCGCAGACGCATGTAGGCGCTGTGGAGAACATCCCGGACTCACTGTATTAGAGTGTGTTATCTGTTTTCAATTCAAGTAAGGACTGCATACATTTAAATTTCAAGTAGTTTCTACTTTCACTACCAAACGCCACTGTCAACGACCAACTACTTCTGAACTTGGTTACTAGATGCCACTGCAGTCGGCTCCTGGCGACGAATGTTGGAACCTAAGAGCGTTGTAATTTAGCTTCACACAAGTGTAATTAGTGGAAGGTTCTTTTTCATGCCATAAATCTGTGACATGGGAACACCAGCTTTACTTCCCCTCCGAAGGAAGGCATACTGAGGGATTTCTAACGCTCTTAAAAATCCGACGACTTCAGCCGGATTTGAACCCGCGATCTTTGGCATAGAAACTCAGCTTGCTACCAACTACGCCACTGAAGCTACATTACTGTGAAAGATGTACTAGAGTGTGTATTTGTAAATTTGTGTTAGGATTGGAAAGATGGCAGTCGTAGTCTTAAGTTAGCAACCATCCCTGCATTTACATGTAGTAGAAATGGAAACCACGGAAAACCACTTCCAGGATACTTGCCAGTTTTACCTCACGAGGCTGAGTGGACCCCATTCCAGCCCTCACACCAGAATGAAAATTTATTGGTAGAGCCGGAGATCGAACTCGGATCTCCAAGGTGACAGCCAAGGATGTTAGCTGCTTTTCCACGAGTTGGTCAATTTACAAGTCGAACTAAAAAGTGTGTCGTCTTTGGTATTTCCTATTGTGGAATCTTTTACGCGTGTTTCATTGTAATGTGAAACTTCAATCTATCGTTCAGTACAGTCGTAGGTGCACAGTTCTGTTTAACGAGGATCTTAAAGGTGTTGAAGATAAGAAACAGAAGAATTTAGATCCCAACCCCAAGGTAAGCCATTCCTTACCATCATAACGCCATCATCATTAGCACTAATGGGAGCTCATTAGGGTCACCTTTCTTTTTAATAGCTGCCTGACTCTCAGAGATGTACGAGCTTTAGGCCTGTTTCTTCTTATTGTGATTCGTAGTGCCTTATGTCTGAGGCGCCGCGTTGTGGCCATCATGAGTCCAGCATGTTGACCTTGCTTCTCCCCATCTTCAAATTCACTACTGGGTTATTATTATTATTATTATTTATCTTTTATAATCGTTTCGGTCTTCTATGGACCACGTTATTTTAACAGCCTTCTCCCTCGTTCTATTAAATTGGCCCAGTGTTCGCACATTCTTCTTTGGCGAGATATTTTTCGTTCTTCGGTCCACTTCTTGCCGGTTTTCAATATTGGTTTTGGCTGAAATTCCTGTATTTCCCCAAGTTTCTTCTTCAAAGAGTCACGTTCCAAGATGTCCTCATGTGATATCCCAGTTCCTGTAGGCCATTTTCCACCTCTGTAAACCAGATCCTTTTGGTTTTCTTTCCCACAAAGTAGGCACAGATTCGATTGGACAATGTTCCGGAGTTCATTCGTATTAAATGGGTTATTATTATATTTTTAAAAAATTTATTATTATTAGTATTATTATTTTGTTTACATTTGAATTGAGCCTCTATGAACTGCATGTTAACAATCAACTTCATTTGTGTCTAGATCTTGTTTTTCTACCGCCCTTGATATCCTCCCAGTATTTCTTGAGTGCCTTCTTTCGTGTTTCTGGTAGAGGCCCACTCCATTTCCTGGGCTTAGATTTCACTTTACAAATCGGTCATGGATTTTAATTTCTGCTATATGGTCTTTCTCACATTCTTGGAACCATCTCCATTTGGTTGTCTTTGACTTTATGAAATTCCAGATTTTCTTAGTCGGTCGGTTATAAGACATACAGAAGATGTGCCCATAGAACAGCAATCTTTTCTTCCCGATGGACGATATTATAGGTTCTATCTTGGTGTATAGTTCTTCATTGGATCTCAATTGTACCTGGCTAACGACCCATCTATTGTCTAAAATCTTCCGTAATATCCTTCGTTCTCGTTTTACTAATTTATCGACTTGTCCTTACCAATACAAAGACCAAGTCCCAAAAGCATTCTTCTTCTTCTTCTTTCCAATGAGGCCTGCTATGGACTAAGCACCAATATCAATTCTTCACTCTTTGTTGTTTTCTCTCTTCCCAATGTTTCTTCATTGCAAAGCATTATTATTACTTTCGTTTCGGTCGTCTAGGGACCACGAGCTAATTTCAATACTTTGTCCTTTGCTGTTCCTTCTTCTTCCTCCAGTATTCCTTCGTCATCTTACTATGTTTCCTCTTCCTTTCCTCGGACCATTTCGAGCCGGTTTTCTTTCCCTTCCTCCCTTGGAATCCTAAAAATATCTGTATTGTATCTTCTTCTCTGATATTGTTTCTTTCCAAATCTTTTTTGACTTCTTGTACCTAGGTTGTTGTTGACTTCTTGTTCCACAGGAATATGAAGATCTGCTGGGCTAACCTACTGTCATCCATCCTGTACAAGTGTCCAAAAAATAGTAATCTCTTCTTCCGTATTGCTTCTGATATATTTTTAGTAGTGGAGTAGTGGCGCTTCTAACGCACTCCAAAACCCTCCTTGCCCCACTACTAAGCCTTAGTCATGTTAAATATTTCTCGAACGCGTAGTCCGATTTTGACAAATGAGGTATTGTTGGACTCGGGCTGACGTCCTCTTTGCTATGGACCACTCGTTATATTTTTCATTTTTTTTTTGAAAATTTTTGTTTTCGAAACTAGGTGATAGTTTGAAAACCAAAGATGATAGAACGTTATGCCATGGCCCAAACGAATGGTCTTTATGACCTTTATTTTCTATAATAAAACTTTTTTACTTTTTATGTTTTTTTGAAAACACTCGAATTTTGAAAATTCTATATTTTTTAAACTAGGAACTCTACAAAAAAAATTGTTTGACGTAAATCAATGGTCCCTATGCCCTCTACCCCCAAAATAAATTTCAAGTCTCTAGAGAAACAAATTGTGTGTAGTAGTGGGATGGTGGGAGCTGCTTCCAAAAGCAAGTGGTGAGCCCCTGCGACCTTGGATTGGAAGGAGCCATGCTAGGAGGGCGTGCTTGGATTCGTTTTTTTCGTCTCGTCGTGCTCTTTACGGGAATGTCGGTGTCGAAAATGTGAAAATCTGGAAACACAGTCTTTTTGGGGTAAAAACGTGATTTTAGACTTTTTGCTATATCTCACGAACCAATAACGCTAGAGGCGTGTTCGACAGGTCCAAGGACTCGGGGTAACGTCCTCTCTCCTATGGACCACTCGTTATAATTTTTAATAAAATTGGAAACTCGGTTTTGGGGTAAACACGTGTTTTTTGTGATTTTGCCAATATCTCACGAAGCAATAACGCTAGAGGCATGTACGATGGGTCCAAGGACTCGGAGTGACGTCCTCTTTGCTATGAACTACTCGTTGTAATTTAAAAAAATTTTGGAAACGCGATTTTGGGGTAAACACGTGTTTTTTGTGATTTTTGCCGATATCTCACGAACCAATAACGCTAGAGACGTGTACGAGGTGTCCTAGGACTCGGGCTAACGCCCCCTTTCAAATGTGGTAGATATTTTTTTTCAAAAAAGATAATTCACAAAGGGCCTAACGCCATACATGTTGAAAAAACGTTTTCTTTTTCTTTACCTGTTTATAATGTTTATAAAGCGTGGTGGTTGAGAGAGAGAGACCATACGGCTGGGTGTGTGTGTTTCAACGAACCTGTCGCTAACCACAAGGACCATGCTTAATAGAACAATCGCTATTTCGACGGGTCGGTGTATGACAGAGCGAGCGTGCGTTTTTCTGATATTTTACCTTTAACGTGTAAACGGTAATGAGAGCTAGGTTCTATGTTGGTCGAAGCGAGTAGAGAAAACAAACTTGCCGAGGAGGTGAAGGTCATTTGAGCTTATTGGAAGGCATTGATCTGACTTGACAACAAGTGCAATGGAAAAAATGACCAAGACGCTTGAAGGTGAAATAATCTGACCATCGTGGTGGCAGGGGAGTGCGAAAGGCGTGCACACATGTGTGAAACCACAGGCACGCTAAACCAGTGACATCCTGTCTTGCTTCGTACGTGACAAAATGCAAGTCCATGTGAAATTTGATCTACCGCAGGTGTTCACCTTGGACGTTATCTGTCCACGTGCATGATAACTGTTAACAAGTCACATCCTGTTTTGCTTCGTACGTGACAAAATGCAAGTTCATGTGAAATTTGATCCGGCACAGGTGTTCGCCTGGGACGTTAGCTGCCCACGTGCACGATAAGAGAATGTTCAAAGCGTGGGAGAAAAAAAAGATTATACATGCAATGTGATATATAAAGACACGTCGCTGACATTTCCACTCGCACTTATGTGACTACTTTTGAACACGCTACAGCGTTGTGTGAAACACTTGGCCTTGTTTAACAGTTTTGGTGTTGGTGGAAAATACTTATTCTTGTTGTGAGGTAGGTATATATTTATTCATTTATACATTTATTGATTTATATATAAATACATGCAATTATTTATTGATTAGGTAATTAATGATTTTATTTATTTATTTGTTTGCAGATAACCGGCATACCTTACATGTCAGAGGGAGAAGAAACTATTGCACTTTTGAGCCCACTAGAAGGGAAGAGTAACAAGTCACTGCAAGTAAAGGTGAGATGATTTTTTTTAAACTAACTTGTTTCATTTTTTTTGTTTTATGTTTTATTTTATGAAATGTATGTATTAACCTGAATTTAGGTATTTATAGCGGTTTATTTTATTTATTTTTAGAAACTTGGAAAGAATAGCCTTACCGCCGTAGCAGTCGCTGAAAAAAACCAGAAACGCACTAAAGCGAAACCACTGCCAAAGAGTGAACTGTTTAAAACTCAGGTAAGTCCAACTTAAAAATGCTATTCCATTTTACCACTACTGAAAACTCGTAGACAAAAAAAAAATTCATTACCTGTACATGACTGGGACAATGATTGCTTTCTTGATTAATGGCTATGTTGTTGTTGTTGACTGGGAAAAGTACAAGGCCATGTTGGATTTTCTAAAAATAAAATAATAAATTTAATTTATGGGTGGTTCCCTATGGACTCAACGAATATCCACAGGTTTGAACATGATAATGTGAACAAAATGACATGACATTCATTTTTGTTTATATATTGGTTAAAGGGAGGGTGGGGGAATGTAAATGACTGTAGCTTTATAAAAAAGAAAATAAGTACATGGGTTACTGTTTGTGCCAACATACAGTTTATTTTTAATGGTGTTTTGATATATTAATGCCAATTAACGTTAACGTTTTATTTACAAGTATTGATTGATTGATTGATTGATTGATTGAGTGATGGGTTATTTTGTTTGCTTTTAGGTGTCGTCATGTGCCATTAACGTAATGAACAGACAGTGAACAAGCATGCATTATGCTTTAAAGTACTCTGTGCAATGTTAATAACTTACAATAAGAAAACGTTTTATTATAACACATGGCGTTAGTACCAAATACAACAAGTGAGCAAGTTGGTTTACCACGTGGGTTAAATTTAAAATCAGAACATGATCGATGGTTAACATTTGAATCCTGGCCTGTAGGCTTTTTGTCGACGCATGAACTTGCAAAAGCCGGTTTTTTTTACTTGAACCGAGGAGATGTGGTGCGCTGTGTGTTTTGTCGTATTGAACTTTCACACTGGGAAGAAGGGGATGATCCCTTTAGAGACCATTTGCGATGGTCTCCTCACTGTCCTTACATGCTTGGAAAGCAAGTGGGTAACCTACCCGTGCATTCATTTTACCGAACCACAAGGCCTATGGCCGCTACTTACGTTGCTGAATCACAAATAAATAATAATGATGTATTACCAGCCAACGGTAGTGTCGATATATGTGGTCCATATGCCATAGACAGTGTTGAATTGGCGTGTGCTTTTGAAAAATTGGGAGTTTGCAAGACTAAAGCACTAGCACACCCAGAGTACAGCTCTGTTGAAAAACGTTTCGAATCTTATAAAAATGTTTGGCCATTAATATTAAAACACCTTACCAAACAGCTAAGTGAAGCTGGATTTTTTTATACTGGTGAAGGGGATAAAACAATATGTTTTTATTGTGGATTTGCTTTAAAGGATTGGCAAATGACTGATGACCCTTTTGTGCAACACGCTCGTTGGTTACCAAACTGTAAATACATGGTGTTGCTTAAAGGTCAGGAATTTGTGAACACTATTCGTAAAGAAAAAGTGATTGCAGCACAAGACATAAAAGTGCCTTTAGAGTTAGAGCACGCGGAGCAAATACATAAGGCTGAAAGAAAAGACTTGTCTCACGAACAGATACAAAAGTGTGACCAACAATTATGTAAAATTTGTTATCAAGATGAACTAGGTGTTGTATTTTTACCCTGTGGACACATGATAGCCTGTGTCAAGTGTGCATTAGAACTTAACACTTGTGCTATATGCAGAAAAGTAGTATCTGCAACAGTTAGGGCATTTCTTGCATAACTAGTATAATTTATTCGCCATGGATAGTGCAAAATCCCTAATTGCACAATATTATTAAAGCTGTTTTAGAGTGTAATAGATATGCTTTTGTTTTGTTTATAGACTACTACAATGAATGTTTTGAATGCTGTGGGACAATCATGTGGCTTAGAGACAAAGAAGCTCAGCGAATTGCCAATGCATATTCCATTCCGCATTATCAAGATTCGGAAATTGAAAACAGCATATGGTGATCGTGTACTTTGTGTATGTGAAAACTTTGAGACATTTCTGCCTATACGGTTTAATGATATGTCGGAGAGTGTTTTTGATGAAGTCAATAATGCTGTGCAACCTGTACACTTAATTTATGAAGGTTTTAAAAACAATAGGTGCATGGTTCGTTTTAATTAAATAAATAAATAATGTGAAATAATAATGGAAATTATAAGTAATGACAATATACTGAAAAAGAAAGAAAATATGTGCATAGAATAGTAATGTTTTAGTGTTTAGTGTTGTCTTTAAAAATATTATGATGAAACCAAAAAAAATGTATATAAAGTTTGTAAATAAATGCAAAATGATGTTACAATGCTGTTTTATTTTATACAAAGTTAGTATATTTAACATTGCAGAGTATACATGATTATGACAATAAATGCATACTGAATACAAGCCTTTCTCACATTACAATAGTCTGTTATAGTTTTAAACACAAGGCTTGTTGTAGATCATTTTATAGCAATGTCCCTTTAATGTTGTTTTCGAAAAGTGGGGAAGCCACAATGGTTGTATTGACATAAAAACCTTATGGTTATTACTATTTAGTCACTTTGATCCCCTTGCAGATCAACAGTAGATGACCTAGTTGTTCCACTCTTTAAAACGACAACAACAACACTACCTCTTGCATAGTTTGTGATGTTGATGGCTCTTGCGACGTGGAAGATGGATTAAAAATAACTTTGAGAACAGGGGTTAAACGTTGATCATTAAACAATGCACTATTTTGAGTAGCAATATGGTTTTCTTGATTTTTTGTCGACGGCAACTGTGTTTCATGCGGTACACTACATTGATGATCACTGACACTTAAAACCTCACTATTTTTACTTTTTAGGTCACCACGACAATGTTTGGAACGTTGCTTTGAACAACGCCAAATAACAGTTCCATTTTTATTGGTTCGTTTCACAATATATGAATATCCTTTATAGTATGCGTAAGGCTTACCATACCTAGTCACTGATACTTCCATATCAACTGTCGAGCATAGACTAAGCTCTAGTAAAGTCAACTTGGTAATAAGAATACTAGTTTAATGTGAGAGCAAATATGGATCCAAAGAGTTCAGGTAAAAGTGAAAGCAAATAAGCAAATATTAGAAACAAGAGTTGGGGTGAAAGTGGTCGCAAAGTGGTAGACCCATTACACAATAATTTCAGCACGACGAAGCTCTTGTTCAATTTCTTTGATTTCCCAATCGTGACCAGTATGGCCAGATTGACGTGAGGCATGCAACAACTGTAGCCGCTGGACGAGCTTATTGGGATTGTGCCAGTATACAAATTTAACAAATGGATTTTTAGGTGTAAACAAAGCATTACCATTATCATGATCATTATCATCATCGTCATTATCATCATCATGATCACCATTATCATCATGACCATCATCACTGTTACTATATAGTCCTTTTTGATCCTCTTGCAATACCACTTTATTTATAGTCTGAGTTGATTTTGACAGTGTTGAAGGTTTCTTGGACGTTGACAACTGTCCTAACATGACGTTTTGAGGACATGATAAGTCCTTTTGAACAAACACTGTACTATCTTTAGCCGCAATATCGTTTTCTTGAACTTGCTTTTTAGCATTTTGATAATTGTTTGTAAACAGTAAGCGTGGTTCGTTTCGAGCACTACATTGATGAACACTCACACTTAAAACCTTTCCATTTTTACTTTTCAGATTGCCTCGACATTTTGTTGACCTCTCTTTTGAGCATCGCCAGAATATTATTCCATTCACATTCTGGCGATTATAGTTATAGGAGTAGCCTTGATAGAGTGCACGTAGCCTACCTTTGTTGGTTGTAATAAGTTCCATAGTAGTAACTGACCTGTCAGTACGATGTTCACACTACAAAGGTTACAACTGTTTTGCTGATGGAGTGACCTACTATAAGCTTATATATTGGCTTATGTGTTGGCTTTTTGTGTTGGCTTTTCGTGTTGGCTTTTGTGTTGGCTTATGTGTTGGCTTTTTGTGTTGGCTTTTTGTGTTGGCTTTTCATGTTGGCTTTTCGTGTTGGCTTATGTGTTGGCTTTTTGTGTTGGCTTTTTGTGTTGGCTTTTCGTGTTGGCTTTTGTGTTGGCTTATGTGTTGGCTTTTTGTGTTGGCTTTTTGTGTTGGCTTTTCATGTTGGCTTTTCGTGTTGGCTTTTCGTGTTGGCTTTTTGTGTTGGCTTTTCGTGTTGGCATTTCGTGTTGGCTTTTGTGTTGGCTTTTCGTGTTGGCTTTTTGTGTTGGCTTTTCGTGTTGGCATTTCGTGTTGGCTTTTCGTGTTGGCTTTTTTGTATTGGCCTTTCGTGTTGGCTTTTTGTATTGGCTTTTCGTGTTGGCTTTTTGTGTTGGCTTTAGTATTGGCTTTTGTATTGGCTTATTTGACAAGTTATTTGTGTCAATGTATTTAGTGGATTTTTTCTTGGTGTTGGAAAGTAGTTGAAAGAGAGGGAATATTTAAAGACTTAACCTCAGCTCACTAACCTAACCTAACCTTTCAACTCTCAGATATTAATTAAATTCTGTGCATTGTCGAGTTGGAGCCCAAGACCTCAGGGGTTAAAAAAACAATTATTTTTGACGACTTATTTTGGTAACTTATTTTAATGGCTAACCTAACTTTACCTAACCTAACCTAACCTAACCTAACCTCAGCTCACTTTGGATATTACTAGTAAGTGTTCATATCCTCTGCTAGGTAGCATGCTAGTAGTACAGGTAGTGCTCATATTTACCGCTAGATAGCGGAAACATACTTTGCATGTTGCATGTGACACTTGTGAAGTTTAACCACATGCAAGACGTGCTTGTATAAGTTCTCTATTTAAACTCAATATACAATTAACCACTAAATGTTCAGAACTAACATGTATAGCCATGTTTAGGGTATATAGGAGACCCTTAGCAAGAAAGGCTGTCTAACCCACGAGTGTACAGCCTTGTCATACGCAGTAAGCCCCTGTTGGCAGAAAACAACAACAACAACAATTTGAGAAAGCCAACAGGGGCTTACTGCGTATGACAAGGCTGTACACTCGTGGGTTAGACAGCCTTTCTTGCTAAGGGTCTCCTATATACCCTAAACATGGCTATACATGTTAGTTCTGAACATTTAGTGGTTAATTGTATATTGAGTTTAAATAGAGAACTTATACAAGCACGTCTTGCATGTGGTTAAACTTCACAAGTGTCACATGCAACATGCAAAGTATGTTTCCGCTATCTAGCGGTAAATATGAGCACTACCTGTACTACTAGCATGCTACCTAGCAGAGGATATGAACACTTACTAGTAATATCCAAAGTGAGCTGAGGTTAGGTTAGGTTAGGTTAGGTTAGGTAAAGTTAGGTTAGCCATTAAAATAAGTTACCAAAATAAGTCGTCAAAAATAATTGTTTTTTTAACCCCTGAGGTCTTGGGCTCCAACTCGACAATGCACAGAATTTAATTAACATCTGAGAGTTGAAAGGTTAGGTTAGGTTAGTGAGCTGAGGTTAAGTCTTTAAATATTCCCTCTCTTTCAACTACTTTCCAACACCAAGAAAAAATCCACTAAATACATTGACACAAATAACTTGTCAAATAAGCCAATACAAAAGCCAATACTAAAGCCAACACAAAAAGCCAACACGAAAAGCCAATACAAAAAGCCAACACGAAAGGCCAATACAAAAAAGCCAACACGAAAAGCCAACACGAAATGCCAACACGAAAAGCCAACACAAAAAGCCAACACGAAAAGCCAACACAAAAGCCAACACGAAATGCCAACACGAAAAGCCAACACAAAAAGCCAACACGAAAAGCCAACACGAAAAGCCAACATGAAAAGCCAACACAAAAAGCCAACACAAAAAGCCAACACATAAGCCAACACAAAAGCCAACACGAAAAGCCAACACAAAAAGCCAACACAAAAAGCCAACACATAAGCCAACACAAAAGCCAACACGAAAAGCCAACACAAAAAGCCAACACAAAAAGCCAACACATAAGCCAACACGAAAAGCCAACATGAAAAGCCAACACAAAAAGCCAACACAAAAAGCCAACACATAAGCCAACACAAAAGCCAACACGAAAAGCCAACACAAAAAGCCAACACATAAGCCAATATATAAGCTTATAGTAGGTCACTCCATCAGCAAAACAGTTGTAACCTTTGTAGTGTGAACATCGTACTGACAGGTCAGTTACTACTATGGAACTTATTACAACCAACAAAGGTAGGCTACGTGCACTCTATCAAGGCTACTCCTATAACTATAATCGCCAGAATGTGAATGGAATAATATTCTGGCGATGCTCAAAAGAGAGGTCAGGAAAGGTTTTAAGTGTGAGTGTTCATCAATGTAGTGCTCGAAACGAACCACGCTTACTGTTTACAAACAATTATCAAAATGCTAAAAAGCAAGTTCAAGAAAACGATATTGCGGCTAAAGATAGTACAGTGTTTGTTCAAAAGGACTTATCATGTCCTCAAAACGTCATGTTAGGACAGTTGTCAACGTCCAAGAAACCTTCAACACTGTCAAAATCAACTCAGACTATAAATAAAGTGGTATTGCAAGAGGATCAAAAAGGACTATATAGTAACAGTGATGATGGTCATGATGATAATGGTGATCATGATGATGATAATGACGATGATGATAATGATCATGATAATGGTAATGCTTTGTTTACACCTAAAAATCCATTTGTTAAATTTGTATACTGGCACAATCCCAATAAGCTCGTCCAGCGGCTACAGTTGTTGCATGCCTCACGTCAATCTGGCCATACTGGTCACGATTGGGAAATCAAAGAAATTGAACAAGAGCTTCGTCGTGCTGAAATTATTGTGTAATGGGTCTACCACTTTGCGACCACTTTCACCCCAACTCTTGTTTCTAATATTTGCTTATTTGCTTTCACTTTTACCTGAACTCTTTGGATCCATATTTGCTCTCACATTAAACTAGTATTCTTATTACCAAGTTGACTTTACTAGAGCTTAGTCTATGCTCGACAGTTGATATGGAAGTATCAGTGACTAGGTATGGTAAGCCTTACGCATACTATAAAGGATATTCATATATTGTGAAACGAACCAATAAAATTGGAACTGTTATTTGGCGTTGTTCAAAGCAACGTTCCAAACATTGTCGTGGTGACCTAAAAAGTAAAAATAGTGAGGTTTTAAGTGTCAGTGATCATCAATGTAGTGTACCGCATGAAACACAGTTGCCGTCGACAAAAAATCAAGAAAACCATATTGCTACTCAAAATAGTGCATTGTTTAATGATCAACGTTTAACCCCTGTTCTCAAAGTTATTTTTAATCCATCTTCCACGTCGCAAGAGCCATCAACATCACAAACTATGCAAGAGGTAGTGTTGTTGTTGTCGTTTTAAAGAGTGGAACAACTAGGTCATCTACTGTTGATCTGCAAGGGGATCAAAGTGACTAAATAGTAATAACCATAAGGTTTTTATGTCAATACAACCATTGTGGCTTCCCCACTTTTCGAAAACAACATTAAAGGGACATTGCTATAAAATGATCTACAACAAGCCTTGTGTTTAAAACTATAACAGACTATTGTAATGTGAGAAAGGCTTGTATTCAGTATGCATTTATTGTCATAATCATGTATACTCTGCAATGTTAAATATACTAACTTTGTATAAAATAAAACAGCATTGTAACATCATTTTGCATTTATTTACAAACTTTATATACATTTTTTTTGGTTTCATCATAATATTTTTAAAGACAACACTAAACACTAAAACATTACTATTCTATGCACATATTTTCTTTCTTTTTCAGTATATTGTCATTACTTATAATTTCCATTATTATTTCACATTATTTATTTATTTAATTAAAACGAACCATGCACCTATTGTTTTTAAAACCTTCATAAATTAAGTGTACAGGTTGCACAGCATTATTGACTTCATCAAAAACACTCTCCGACATATCATTAAACCGTATAGGCAGAAATGTCTCAAAGTTTTCACATACACAAAGTACACGATCACCATATGCTGTTTTCAATTTCCGAATCTTGATAATGCGGAATGGAATATGCATTGGCAATTCGCTGAGCTTCTTTGTCTCTAAGCCACATGATTGTCCCACAGCATTCAAAACATTCATTGTAGTAGTCTATAAACAAAACAAAAGCATATCTATTACACTCTAAAACAGCTTTAATAATATTGTGCAATTAGGGATTTTGCACTATCCATGGCGAATAAATTATACTAGTTATGCAAGAAATGCCCTAACTGTTGCAGATACTACTTTTCTGCATATAGCACAAGTGTTAAGTTCTAATGCACACTTGACACAGGCTATCATGTGTCCACAGGGTAAAAATACAACACCTAGTTCATCTTGATAACAAATTTTACATAATTGTTGGTCACACTTTTGTATCTGTTCGTGAGACAAGTCTTTTCTTTCAGCCTTATGTATTTGCTCCGCGTGCTCTAACTCTAAAGGCACTTTTATGTCTTGTGCTGCAATCACTTTTTCTTTACGAATAGTGTTCACAAATTCCTGACCTTTAAGCAACACCATGTATTTACAGTTTGGTAACCAACGAGCGTGTTGCACAAAAGGGTCATCAGTCATTTGCCAATCCTTTAAAGCAAATCCACAATAAAAACATATTGTCTTATCCCCTTCACCAGTATAAAAAAATCCAGCTTCACTTAGCTGTTTGGTAAGGTGTTTTAATATTAATGGCCAAACATTTTTATAAGATTCGAAACGTTTTTCAACAGAGCTGTACTCTGGGTGTGCTAGTGCTTTAGTCTTGCAAACTCCCAATTTTTCAAAAGCACACGCCAATTCAACACTGTCTATGGCATATGGACCACATATATCGACACTACCGTTGGCTGGTAATACATCATTATTATTTATTTGTGATTCAGCAACGTAAGTAGCGGCCATAGGCCTTGTGGTTCGGTAAAATGAATGCACGGGTAGGTTACCCACTTGCTTTCCAAGCATGTAAGGACAGTGAGGAGACCATCGCAAATGGTCTCTAAAGGGATCATCCCCTTCTTCCCAGTGTGAAAGTTCAATACGACAAAACACACAGCGCACCACATCTCCTCGGTTCAAGTAAAAAAAACCGGCTTTTGCAAGTTCATGCGTCGACAAAAAGCCTACAGGCCAGGATTCAAATGTTAACCATCGATCATGTTCTGATTTTAAATTTAACCCACGTGGTAAACCAACTTGCTCACTTGTTGTATTTGGTACTAACGCCATGTGTTATAATAAAACGTTTTCTTATTGTAAGTTATTAACATTGCACAGAGTACTTTAAAGCATAATGCATGCTTGTTCACTGTCTGTTCATTACGTTAATGGCACATGACGACACCTAAAAGCAAACAAAATAACCCATCACTCAATCAATCAATCAATCAATCAATCAATCAATACTTGTAAATAAAACGTTAACGTTAATTGGCATTAATATATCAAAACACCATTAAAAATAAACTGTATGTTGGCACAAACAGTAACCCATGTACTTATTTTCTTTTTTATAAAGCTACAGTCATTTACATTCCCCCACCCTCCCTTTAACCAATATATAAACAAAAATGAATGTCATGTCATTTTGTTCACATTATCATGTTCAAACCTGTGGATATTCGTTGAGTCCATAGGGAACCACCCATAAATTAAATTTATTATTTTATTTTTAGAAAATCCAACATGGCCTTGTACTTTTCCCAGTCAACAACAACAACATAGCCATTAATCAAGAAAGCAATCATTGTCCCAGTCATGTACAGGTAATGAATTTTTTTTTTGTCTACGAGTTTTCAGTAGTGGTAAAATGGAATAGCATTTTTAAGTTGGACTTACCTGAGTTTTAAACAGTTCACTCTTTGGCAGTGGTTTCGCTTTAGTGCGTTTCTGGTTTTTTTCAGCGACTGCTACGGCGGTAAGGCTATTCTTTCCAAGTTTCTAAAAATAAATAAAATAAACCGCTATAAATACCTAAATTCAGGTTAATACATACATTTCATAAAATAAAACATAAAACAAAAAAAATGAAACAAGTTAGTTTAAAAAAAATCATCTCACCTTTACTTGCAGTGACTTGTTACTCTTCCCTTCTAGTGGGCTCAAAAGTGCAATAGTTTCTTCTCCCTCTGACATGTAAGGTATGCCGGTTATCTGCAAACAAATAAATAAATAAAATCATTAATTACCTAATCAATAAATAATTGCATGTATTTATATATAAATCAATAAATGTATAAATGAATAAATATATACCTACCTCACAACAAGAATAAGTATTTTCCACCAACACCAAAACTGTTAAACAAGGCCAAGTGTTTCACACAACGCTGTAGCGTGTTCAAAAGTAGTCACATAAGTGCGAGTGGAAATGTCAGCGACGTGTCTTTATATATCACATTGCATGTATAATCTTTTTTTTTTCCCACGCTTTGAACATTCTCTTATCGTGCACGTGGGCAGCTAACGTCCCAGGCGAACACCTGTGCCGGATCAAATTTCACATGAACTTGCATTTTGTCACGTACGAAGCAAAACAGGATGTGACTTGTTAACAGTTATCATGCACGTGGACAGATAACGTCCAAGGTGAACACCTGCGGTAGATCAAATTTCACATGGACTTGCATTTTGTCACGTACGAAGCAAGACAGGATGTCACTGGTTTAGCGTGCCTGTGGTTTCACACATGTGTGCACGCCTTTCGCACTCCCCTGCCACCACGATGGTCAGATTATTTCACCTTCAAGCGTCTTGGTCATTTTTTCCATTGCACTTGTTGTCAAGTCAGATCAATGCCTTCCAATAAGCTCAAATGACCTTCACCTCCTCGGCAAGTTTGTTTTCTCTACTCGCTTCGACCAACATAGAACCTAGCTCTCATTACCGTTTACACGTTAAAGGTAAAATATCAGAAAAACGCACGCTCGCTCTGTCATACACCGACCCGTCGAAATAGCGATTGTTCTATTAAGCATGGTCCTTGTGGTTAGCGACAGGTTCGTTGAAACACACACACCCAGCCGTATGGTCTCTCTCTCTCAACCACCACGCTTTATAAACATTATAAACAGGTAAAGAAAAAGAAAACGTTTTTTCAACATGTATGGCGTTAGGCCCTTTGTGAATTATCTTTTTTGAAAAAAAATATCTACCACATTTGAAAGGGGGCGTTAGCCCGAGTCCTAGGACACCTCGTACACGTCTCTAGCGTTATTGGTTCGTGAGATATCGGCAAAAATCACAAAAAACACGTGTTTACCCCAAAATCGCGTTTCCAAATTTTTTTTAAATTACAACGAGTAGTTCATAGCAAAGAGGACGTCACTCCGAGTCCTTGGACCCATCGTACATGCCTCTAGCGTTATTGCTTCGTGAGATATTGGCAAAATCACAAAAAACACGTGTTTACCCCAAAACCGAGTTTCCAATTTTATTAAAAATTATAACGAGTGGTCCATAGGAGAGAGGACGTTACCCCGAGTCCTTGGACCTGTCGAACACGCCTCTAGCGTTATTGGTTCGTGAGATATAGCAAAAAGTCTAAAATCACGTTTTTACCCCAAAAAGACTGTGTTTCCAGATTTTCACATTTTCGACACCGACATTCCCGTAAAGAGCACGACGAGACGAAAAAAACGAATCCAAGCACGCCCTCCTAGCATGGCTCCTTCCAATCCAAGGTCGCAGGGGCTCACCACTTGCTTTTGGAAGCAGCTCCCCACCATCCCACTACTACACACAATTTTTTTCTCTAGAGACTTGAAATTTATTTTGGGGGTAGAGGGCATAGGGACCATTGATTTACGTCAAACAATTTTTTTTGTAGAGTTCCTAGTTTAAAAAATATAGAATTTTCAAAATTCGAGTGTTTTCAAAAAAACATAAAAAGTAAAAAAGTTTTATTATAGAAAATAAAGGTCATAAAGACCATTCGTTTGGGCCATGGCATAACGTTCTATCATCTTTGGTTTTCAAACTATCACCTAGTTTCGAAAACAAAAATTTTCAAAAAAAAATTGAAAAATATAACGAGTGGTCCATAGCAAAGAGGACGTCAGCCCGAGTCCAACAATACCTCATTTGTCAAAATCGGACTACGCGTTCGAGAAATATTTAACATGACTAAGGCTTAGTAGTGGGGCAAGGAGGGTTTTGGAGTGCGTTAGAAGCGCCACTACTCCACTACTATTTTTTGTTCGTTATATTTCATGAAAACTTCCCAGTTTCCAGAATTCTTCAGTTTTTAAAGGGCCGAGTATTTTGCGTATAATTGATCTTTTTACTACTTCTAATTTATCCAATTTGTAGTTCAGTACGAGACATTCACTCACATACAGGCATTCCGGTTTGACTACGGTGTTGAAGTGCTGTATTTTAAGAGCTTTAGACAAACACTTTTTGTTGTTGGTATTCCTAGTTACACCATATGCACTTTTCACCTTTCGTATTCTTTATTCTGCAGCAGATTTTTCCAAACCATTTTCTTGAATAATTTACCCCATATATTTGAACTTCCTTACCCTCTTTATTTGACCAATTTCTGTTACTAGGACTTCTGGAGCATTTTTTATGTTTGTCATAAATTTGCTTTTTTCTACAGAAATGTTAAACCTGTTTTGTTGGCTATCTCTTCTAGGAGATTGACCTGTATTGCTGCGTTTGCCAGATTTTCAGAAAGTATCGCAAAATCATCTGCAAATTCTAGGCAGTTTATTTCAATACCTCTGTTCTTTCTTCCCATTGTTATTGGTGATAGCTTATGTTTTTCCAGTGTTTCATTCCAAATTCTTACTACTTTCTCCAGGACGCAATTGAAGAGGAGTGAAAACAATCCATCACCATGCCTTGCACCTGTATTTATTATGAATTGTTTGCATACTGTATTGCACCCTGAAATGTTATTATTATTATTATTATTATTATTATGATTCGTTATACCCAACTAAGGAGCGTGTTGGAAATTATTTAGCACAATATTTACTGTTTTCTTTCCAATATCTCTTCATCCATTCACTCTGCTCTCATTTGCGTTCTTCTGTCCGTCCAGTATTCTTCTGAGTAGGTTTCTCGGTAAATTCGTGTCTGCTTTTTAGGATTTTAATTTTTTTTCTATTGTGAATTATATTTTCGTTGCTACCAGCTTCTTATAGGTCTTGTGTAATTTCTATCCACCAATGGTTGTGGGTTTTCAGACATAGTGCCAGGATTAAAATTCTCTTTGTTACCCTATTGCCATTCACTTTGTAAACGTGACCATAAAATTTCCGTCTCATTTTACTGTAGGATTCTATGATGTTTTCAATACTTAAATAGATTTCATAAGGCTTCTTTTTCATCCAAACCCCGTTTTCATATTTTGGTAATAAGGTTCTCTTGTTTATCGAAAGTTTTAACTTTTGATCTGCCCCCGTTATCAAAGTTTCAGATGCGTCAAGTGCTTGTGGTTTGGCGACAGTATTGTATTGTAATTTTGTGAATTGTGATTTTTATTCTACTTGAATTTTATTACGGTATTATTATTATTATTATTATTATTACTGTCATTATTATTATCATCAGAGTTAGTAATATTACATCCATCAATATAAGAAAACACATAAATATATAGACCTACATAGAAGCATACATATTATAATATACTCGTAAATTGTTTAAGAACTGTGTCTTGATCAAGTTCCATTTTTCGTGACACTGTTGCTTTTCACGCTACAACACTCTACAATTATTATTATTATTATTGTTATTATTATTATGGTTTTTGAAGCCATATTTCAGTATTGCCTTAGTAAACAAAAGTTTGGTGCTTTTCAGTCCGTCAACACGAAATACACTTGTATTTATTAATCTCATGTAATATTTTTCAGGATTAGGGAATAAACAATCTCATTTGTGTACAATCGTGTTGAGCGACTGAAAAGCACCAAACGTTTGATTATTATCATGATTATTTTCTTGATACCCGAAGGGTACAACATTCCTACCAGGTTCCAATCTTGCATTTTACACAGCCTTCTGTAGTCTCGGTGTACGTGTTGGATTGTATTTGTTGATTCATTTAGGGGCTTTGGAACATCGTGTTCATTTAGTCCCATGCACTAGGGTGTGAGTTGAATCTGGCTGGTAATCTGAGTTATTGTGATGGATATAACAATGTTTGTATTTGTATGGTGATCGTGGCCTTAAGTTAGGAACCATCTCGGCACTTGCATGGAGTTTAAGTGGGAAACCTCGGAGAACCGCTTCCATCATGGCTGAGGTGGATATCAAACCCATGTCTTCTCAGTTTTACACCACGAGGCTGAGTGTACCCAGTTCCATCCCTCAGACGAGAATTACGTTTCTTGCTTGAAGGAGGAACCAAGCTCGGACCTAAGGGGTGACAAACAAGAGTGCTAGTCACTACACCACGGGGCCGATAAGGAGGGAGAGGAAGATGTGGAGGTGTGCTGGCTGCGTGGCTCAGCGGTAACGTTCTCGTCTGCTGTTCCCGCGATTGCAGGATTGAATTCTGGCGCAGTCAGCTGATATTTGAGGGAGCCGTGTTAGTAGATTTAATGGCTCGTTAAAGATCCCCTTTGGGGCAAAATTCTGTCACCCCGGCGCGGCGTTTTTAAAATCCACAGTTTTTAAAAGGAACTTAAAACCAATATTATTATTATTATTATTAACGCGTGGAGGAAGTTGCATCATTAGGACTGAACATTGGATATGCAAGTGTCCCTTACTTTTGCTTCACCCTGTATAGTGTTTTAGAAACCAAAGCCCGCCATGACTTGGGTGCTCATTAGTGACTCACTGATCGAACAGTTCAAACACAAGTTTTTTCTCGGCCCTCAATGAAGCTGTGTGCACTCTAATGCTTGGCGACTGACCGGATGTGGTTGGTATGGTTCACTTGGCCTGTGTAGCGTAACGATGAAATGATTGTCCATTGACTCGTTTGTTATTAATACGTTAGCTTCCTCGAAGCCTCACTGGCAGAATGTCAACCTTCCAATCCCAAATTTTCAGGTTCGATTCCCTATCGAAAAAGTAGGATATTTTATGGGCGACAGAATTCTACGACCACCCAGGGGCTCACATCTAGTGGGGCGTGGGTTGGCGACCACTGGACCCCAGCTGAATCCGGCATTGCTTCCACTTACTTGTGCCGGGCTCCTCTCCGTCTTCTTTCCTGTCGACCTCTTTTGGTCAACTCTTGTTCTTTTCCAACCCCGATTAGGGTATTAGGGTATCCGAGGCCTAAGGAGTCTTTCACTTTCCTGCCTTAATTGGTCCTTGTCTCATCATTCTTGATCCCTCATTCTTTGTGGGGTCAGACCTCTTATTGTCTTTTCATTCAATTTCATTTTCTTATTAAGATTCCCGCACTGTTTTTTGTTAATTGGCTCCCTGTGTATCTAAATTACCTTAAGCAAATATTTTGAATCTACACAACGTTTTCTAGGTATTTTCAATCGAAGTTGCATTTTGTAAGTCTTTTCGATCTTAATTGCATTTTGTAAGGATTGACAATCTAAATTGCTTTTTGGTAAGTCTTCCGATGTAGGTGGTGAAACTTTTTTGAGTATTTTGAATTTCAATTGCATATTGTAAGTATTTTCAAGGTAAATCGCATTTTGCAAGTATTTTCAATCTAAGTTGAATTTTGTATGGTGGGCATTTTGTACGTATTTTGATTCTCAATTGCATTTTGTGAGTATTTTGAATCTAAATTACATTTTATAAGTATTTTCTATGTAAATTGCATTTTGTAGGTATTGTAAATCCAAATTAGTAGTTGAAATCTACCGTACATTTTCAATTTCAATTGCATTTTGTAAGTATTTTGAATTTCAATTGCACCTTGTGAGTATTTTAAATCTGAACCGGCATTTTACAATCTAACTAGCATTCTGATCAATTTCAATTGCATTTTGTACGTATTTTGAACCTAAACTACATTTTGTGTGTATTTTTCTATCTACAGTATTCCTTTTGTGAGTATTTTTCTTCTAAATTCCCTTTTGTAAGTACAGTATTACCACTCTCCATTTTGTGAGCCGTTTCAATCTGAGTTCCATTTTGTAAGTATCCTCAGTCTCACTGAATATTCGTTGTAATTGTAATTTTCCGCTATCACCCAGACCATTATGGGGCGATAACCTAGATGTTAGGCCCCAAAAAAAACAACAATTTTCATCATCATCATTGAATTCTACAGCACCCCAAGTCGTATGATGTCGCCTCGAAATGGATTTCTCGTTTGATATTAGTTTTTACCCCACAACATTAATTAAATACCAGTGACAGATCACCCAGTAGAGTTCCCGTGTTGCTGATAGGTCGCTGTACACATGGAGTGGTGAAACGTTAAGAGTAAATCTAAATGGCTCCAAGACCAAAATTCTACAGCAGGTAGCTGAAGTAATACGATTACACTGTATCATTATTATTAATAATAATATTCTGTATGCATTTGTTGTTGTTGTTGTTGTTGTTTGAGTCATCAGTCTTTTGACTGGTTTGATGCAGCTCTCCATGCCTCCCTGTCCAGAGCTAATCGTTTCATCTCTACATAGCTACCACACCCTACATCTGAGGCAATCTGTTTAATATATTCTAACCTTGGTCTACCCCTACAGTTCTTGCCCTCGACCCTTCCTTCCATAACTAAGCTTGCTATTCCTGGGTGTCTTAGTATGTGTCCTACCAACCTATCTCTTCTCTTAATTTGCAGTCGCCATAAATATCTCTCTTCTGTCACTAGTCTTAATACCTCCTCTTCTTTTGTAACCCTATCTTCCCATCTGATCTTCATCATTCTCCTGTAACACAACATTTGAAACGCTTCAATTCTCCTCTTTTCTGCTGCAGCAATAGTCCATGTTTCACTTCCATAGAGTGCCACGCTCCAGACAAAGGCCTTCAAAAATGACTTCCTTATACCTAAATCTATATTCGATGTCAACAGATTCCTTTTCTGTAGAAATGCTTTCCTTCCCTGAGCTAACCTCCTTTTTATATCCTCTTTGCTTCGTCCATCACTGGTTATTTTGCTTCCTAAGTAACAGAAGTCTCCTACTTCCTTTAGTTTTTCACCTGCCAATTTGATGTCCATAGAGGTTTCTATTTATTTCAGCTGCAATCCAATATTTTTGTTTTACATTTATTAATTTTCATCATGAATTTACTGTGAAAATAATATTAGTTTATTAGTCCAGTCAATAGAGACTCAAAAAGGGGGTTCACCTTACATCAGATGCGGGATCGTTTTTAGCCTACTTTCGATTTTTGCAAAAAATGAAAGTAGACTTATGAGATCAACACAGGGCGAAAAAAGTGTGTCTGTCTGTGTGTGTGTATGTGTGTGTGTGAGTCTGTGTGTGTGTGTGTCTGTGTGTGTGTGTGTGTGTGAGTGTGTGTACTCTGAATGTCTGTCCCCCCCTATCAATTCGAACACGGTGAATGCGAATTGAACGAAATTTGGTACAAAGGTAGCACTAGCAAAGGACACCTCAGTGTCATGTTTTATATCGCCGCCATCTTGACGGAAACGTAATGGCGGCCACACAAATGTTCAAAGCTTAAATCAAATTACGACTAACCTAATCATCCGATCTCTACCAAATTTTGCAACAACATACCTTTATGGGGGGAGCATCCTTTGACCACACTAATAAGTCATCAGCGTAATAGTTTGCGGATGGCGGCCATCTTTGTGTGAAAATCGATTCCCCCTATTAATTCGAACACGGTGCAACCGAATGGAACGAAATTTGGTACAGAGGTAGTAGTAACAAAAGGCACCTCAGTGTCATGTTTTATATCGCCGCCATCTTGACGGAAACGTAATGGCGGCCACACAAATGTTCAAAGCTTAAATCAAATTACGATTAACCTAATCATCCGATCTCTACCAAATTTTGCAACAACATACCTTTATAGAGGAAGCATCCTTTGACCAAATAACTAGGTCATTAGCCTAATAGTTTGCGGATGGCAGCCATCTTTGTGTGAAAATCAATTCCCCCTATTAATTCAAACACGGTGAAACTAAATGGAACGAAATTTGGTACAGAGGTAGCACTAGCAAAGGGCACCTCAGTGTCATGTTTTATATCGCCGCCATCTTGACAGAAACGTAATGGCGGCCACACGAATGTTCAAAGCTTAAATCAAATTACGATTAACCTAATCATCCGATCTCTAACAAATTTTGCAACTACATACCTTTATGGAGGGAGCATTCTTTGACCAATCTAATAGGTTATTAGCCTAATAGTTTGCGGGTGGCGGCCATCTTTATGTCAAAATTGATTCCCCCTATTAATTCGAACACGGTGGAACCGAATGGAACGAAATTTGGTACAGAGGTAGCACTAGCAAAGGGCACCTCAGTGTCATGTTTTATATCGCCACCATCTTGACTGAAACGTAATGGCGGCCACACGAATGTTCAAAGCTTAAATCAAATTATGATTAACCTAATCATCCGATCTCTACCAAATTTTGCAACTACATACCTTTATGGAGGGAGCATCCTTTGACCAATCTAATAGGTCATTCACCTAATAGTTTGCGGATGGCGGCCATCTTTGTGTCAAAATCGATTCTCCCTATTAATTCAAACACGGTGAAACCGAATGAAACGAAATTTGGTACAGAGATAGCACTAGCAAAGGGCATCTCAGTGTCATGATTTATATCGCCGCCATATTGACCGAAACGTAATGGCGGCCACACAAATGTTCAAAGCTTAAATCAAATTACGATTAGCCTAATCATCCGATCTCTAGCAAATTTAGCAACAACATACCTTTATGGAGGGAGCATCCTTTGACCAAACTAATAGGTCATCAGCCTAATATTTTGCGGATGGCGGCCATCTTTGTGTGAAAATCGATTCCCCTTATCAATTCGAACACGGTGAAACCGAATGGAACGAAATTTGGTACAGAGGTAGCACTAGCAAAGGGCACCTCATATTCATGTTTAATATCCCTATAGCACGTTGTATTTCAACAAGCTACTACAACCAACATTCAATCATACTCCTTGAAAAGGACAAAGAGTTATAACAATACCCATGCATTTAGGAGAAAGTAGGCTATATGTTATTTACTGAACATCTTGTTTATTTTTTGATGTTGTTTAGGACCATTAGGTAGTTATTAATCCGAGTTTCCGTCATCCCCACCCCCTTGCTTCGTCCGCCATCTTGAAAAAACTGTCAGAAATCGGCACTTTTTCAGTTTTTGGCCTCTAGCTCATTCCCAGTTCATTTGTTTGAAGATATGTTTAAATAAAAAATGTAGATTACTAAACTTTCAACAACGTTTATCTGAGAGTGTTTTTTGTAGGACCAAGCATATTCGAGATACGAGAAGGCGATAAGGGGCGAAAATTGGCAATTTGGCAAATTTTTCACTTTCGCTCCACTTTCCATCGCAAAAACAGGGGGAAGACTTGATCTCAGCAAAACGTTTATTGAATGAAAGTTGTAGAGAATTTAATGTCCTTTGAAACTCATGTATCAAAAATATAATTACGTGCAATGGGTAGGAGTGGGGGTAAATTTAAGAAAACTAGAGGAAATGCTTTTTTTTTTTTTTTTGTGATTCAGCCCTGGAGCGCCGTGTTGGTGGAAGTTCTTCGTTTTCATTATATTACAACCATTTTTTGAACACAGCAATTCATCTAAATAATATTTGAACTTTTTTTGGTATAAATGTAACCACACACTTACACTCACACTCTCTTACACACGCATATATAATTGAATCGGTCATTGTCAGAAGGCACTAAGTCATTTTTGTAAGAATTGAGATAATTGACTAAAACTGTTTCTCTCACTTAAGTGTAAAGCATAATTGCTGTCACGTGAAAGTATGACTTAGTTGTACAACGGCTGCTCGAATGGTTTTCAAAACACCCCACTTTCCCTGAAGCAGAAGAAATAATGAGCATCAGCTCTGGTGTAGTTGGAAGTGAGCAGGTGAACTGCTACAAGGCCCAGCAAGTCGGTATGGCTGGACTCTCAAGAATAGTGGGAACAACCTTCGGTGCAAAGTGAGTGTCCTTCAAAAAGAAGGACAAAGTGATATCTTTAGCAGCTGACAAGAACATCTTGAAAGTTGGGGAGAAGAAGATTGCTGTGGACCCACTCACAATCACAGGATGTGCATAGCAAAAACAACCCAGGACGACCTTGAGGAATACCTCTCTTATGAGCTTGCACCGTACCCTATGTCGTTGTACAACGAGGAAGGCATGCGCAAGGGCACAAAGTCTGCTTTATATGCAGCGTTCACACCCCTGCCCATAGATTTCGAGCTCCTCTCAAATCACCTCACTGTCATCGATGGTGGGCATCTGCTCCACAAAGTTGTGTGGAATCGAAACTTGACTTTTGGGCAAATTTGTGCCGATTATATCAAGTACATCCGCCAGCATTATGGGACAGTGGTGATGGTCATCTTCGACGGGTACCCAGACAATCGTCTGATGAGTACCAAGAATGATGGAAGAGCAAGAAGGCGCAATCTGAACGCGTCAGCAGATGTGATATTTGATGAAGCCACAGTCAACACAACTCCTCAAGACAATTTTTTGTCCAATGAGAGCAATAAAAAACGATTTGTTGCCCTCCTCAGAACAATACTTGAAGCGTCCAACGTCATGAACAAGCAAGCTGAGGAGGATGCTGACGTGCTCATTTTGACCACTGCACCATCGATGGCTTCTTCGTACGATGCTGTAATTATTGTGGGGGAAGACATCGATTTATTAGTCATCCTCACTGGGACAGCAAATACGATGAACAAAGTGTACCTTAAAAAAACAGGAAGAGGCAATTCACCTGACGTCATGTACTCCCCCTCATCATTTATGTATGACTTCGCCGGGAACCTGCTGCTCATCCACGCCATCAGCGGGTGTGACACAGCGTCAAACATTTATGGGTTCGTTAACCAAATTTTGTTCCCTGTTCCGGAGGAATCCATTATTGTTGGAGATAAGTGATGTCTTCATGGACCCAGAAGCCACATTAGAGGACATCTCCAAAGCAGGAGAGCAAATATTGGTCGTCCTCTATGGTGGGGAAATCGACCAATCACTTTCTGACCTCCGACACTCAAAATTTGTTGCCACCACGACAAACTTGAACCTGGAAAAGCTGCTCCCATCCTCCGATGCAGCGCGATACCACTCCTTGAGAGTATACCACCAAGTGATGTCCTGAATGAGCAGGAAGAAAGACCCGAACATCTTTGGCTGGACAAGAGGAAGCAGGGGCTTGATTCCGACAACAACCTCCAGAGATGCTGCTCCTCATACCCTGCTGAAGACGGTATCATGCAGGTGTGTCACCGGCTGTTCCGCAGCATTTGGATGCAGAAAAACCAGTCTGCATTGCTCCATTTTCTGCAAATTCTGCTGCGGCAGAAAGTCCTGTGACAACCGTCCCTTGATAGCCGCTGACGAGGAAGAGGAAAACATCGACGACCCGTCCATACCATTCGACGAAGACCCTGCCGAAGAGTCAGCCCTCCCGACCCCCCCTTGCGAAACGTCTCCGGTTACTGTAGCAACATCCCATCTATTTTAAAGTTTTTGTATTAGTGTGTTCATTATTCCCTAACAATTAATATGTAAATAATTAATATATAAAACGCATTGTATTGTAATCTATATTTTGTAAATACACACTAACTTTTTATCATTTTAAATGATCTTGTCGACTTCTTCGTTACGTTGAGGCTGGCGTTACGTTACGGCGACGTCACGAAATGTACCGAGAATGCACTGAGGTGTGCGACGTCATAGTACCGCTTGGTGCATGTGTACTGAGTTCACTGGTGAGCTCTGGAGTTACGAGACGGCAACGACACGGCGAGCGTGACGACATCCAGCCAGCTACCTCCTTTCACCGCGCGCTCCAGCTCCCTCATGACTTGTAACTTTCTAGCGTTCTGATTGTTTCCTGATAATCTAACATGTCAAGAGTCTTCGTAGCATTTTTCAGCATTTGTAGCATTTAAAATGATATAAAGTCCAGTCTTTCAGACTAACTGTCTCTTTTTTAAATGAATGTGTAACGAATTTGTTCTCTCCCATCTATTCACATTTATCCAAAAAATGGTTAAAATATTTTTTAGATGCACTGCTGTGTTCAGAAAATTATTGTAATATAATGAAAACGAAAAAATTTCACCAACACGGCGCTCCAGGGCTGAATCACAAAAAACGCATTTCCTCTAGTTTTCTTAAATTTACCCCCACTCATACCCCTTGCTCGTAATTATTTTTTTGATACATGAGTTTCAAAGGAATATTAAATTCTCTACAACTTTCATTCAATAAACGTTTTGCTGAGATCAAGTCTTCCCCCTGTTTTTGCGATGGAAAGTGGAGCGAAAGTGAAAAATTTGCCGATTCGCCAATTTTCGCCCTTTTTCGCCTTCTCGTATCTCGAATATGCTTGGTCCTACAAAACAAACTTTCATATCAAAGTTGTTGGAAATTTAGCAATCTACATTTTCTTATCTAAACATATCTTCAAACAAATGAACTGGGAATGAGCTAGAGGCCAAAAACTGAAAAAGTGCCGATTTCTGACAGTTTTTTCAAGATGGCGGACGAAGCAAGAGGTGGGGGATGACGGAAACTTGGATTAATAACTACCTAATGGTCCTAAACAACATCCAAAAATTAAAAACGATCCCGCATCTGAAGTAGGGTGAAATTCGTCTATTGACTGGACTATTATCTTCGAAGGGCATAAACGTGTACCATGTTGTTCTTATGGATAAATAAACTGAATGCCTAGATGTGTCATTTACACATAAATAGCGACAAGAGTTTAGTGCTTTTCAGTCGGTCAACACGAATGTACCCAAAAGAGATGGGTTATGCCCTAATCCTGAAATAAATTACATGAGATTAATAAAAGATCTAGTAGCATAGTCAAGTAAACACGCGACAATTCTGAGCTCCCCGGGTTTAAGTTTGAGTCGAAGTAAAACGTATCCATTACAGCTTATAAAAGTTACAAAAGTGTGGTAGGAAGTCACACACAGCGCAAGAATACAAGAACCTATCAATGGTAAAGGTAAATAGAAAATATCAGTAATTAATAATACCTCCCAGCACAAGGGGATAGTGAGGTTATATTGCACAAAGATGGTCATAACACAAATCGCATACAGCGACAAAAAATCCAAGTGAATGTCCTACCGCAGAAGTCGCAGGTAACATATAAAAACCCTGTATGGACAAGAAGTACCACCGGCAAGAAACCAGTGACCTGCTGCAAATGCGGTAAAACATTCTTCACGAATTGAAAGCCGTATGCAATAGCACAAATTTGTAAACGCCTTACTACAAATGATGCAGGAAAAACGCCTTACTACAAATGATGCAGGAAAAACGCCATACACCAGAAGATACATACAGTATAACATAATAAGTATCCTACATGAGTATATTACATGCTATGCCACAAATCATTCCTAGACAGCACAAATATACCGGTATCCAACAGTAGTTCTCTCATATATAAAACACGTGAGAGAGAGCAGGAAAACCTAACGAACATCAGGAGAGACAATATGCCACCCAAAAAGAAAAATCGGAAAAACCACAAGACCACTATGGAATTATCGGAAAGTTCCGGTGATGAAGAACAACAGCAGGGTTCGGAAATCAAGGAAATGTTCTCGGAGATCTTGACTGAGCTCAGGAACCTAAAATCCCAGAGTGACGAATTTAGGCGTGAAACGAAACAAGAAATCATGTCTATCAAAGAAACCATAGAGAAGATAGACGAAAAATGGAAAGAGGTAAACGAGGCAGTGGAGTCAAGAATAACAAACATACAGAACACGATGCAAGAAAAATTAAATTTGATATCTGAAAGAATCAAAACCCTAGAGACATGGGAAGAACAAACGGAAAAAAGGATGAGAAAGAACAATATCGTAATTAAAGGAAAAGAACTAACGATGGAGAATGATAACAAAAAGGAAGTAGATGCGAAAGCTACAGAGATCTTAGGGAATATAAATGCAGATGTTGAAATAGAGAACATGACATACATAGGGAAAGATAAAAACAACAGAGGGATCTTGAGAGTCACCTTCAAGAACTTCACAGACAAGTTAAGAATAGTTCGAAACAAGGCGACGCTAAAAGGGCAAGACGTCTATATAGACGACGACCTTAATAAGAATGAGAGAGAGATTCAAGCAGCACTAAGAAGCAGAGCCAGAGAAGAGAGAAATAAAGGCAACAACGAAGTAAAAGTCGGATATCAGAAGATCCTTCTAAATGGTCACTGGACAAAATGGAATGATCTAAACACAAAAGATCTAAACACAAAAAACTGAGCACCAACAACCAGGAGGTGATGTGCACTAAACTGACGGTACACAAGGAGAACAAGGAAGAACTAATAATCGCCACCTGGAATGTAAGGACTCTGAGAACGGAAGAAAGAGAAACGGAATTAAAGAATGCATTAGCTGACCTGAAATTTGATATACTAGGTCTTAGTGAGGTTAGAAAATATGGACAGGAAATAATTGAAACACTGGAAGGAGATATATTCAGCTACATAGGCGAAACGAAAGGACAGAGAGGAGTGGGATTCATAATAAAGAAGAAACTAAAACATTGCATTAAAGAAGTTAAAGGGGTCTCTGAGAGGATAGCTGTACTATCCCTGAAATTAAACAGACATACCTTCACAATTATCCAAGTCTATGCTCCCACAGAAGGTAGCACGGAGGAAGAAATCGAACATTTCTACGACCTTCTACAAGACACATTAAACCACTACAAAGCCCATAGAACCATTGTAATGGGGGACTTCAATAGTAAAATAGGCAATCAAGAAATTGAGGAAGAGGAGCCGATAGGACCCCACGGCTATGGATCCAGAAACGAACGAGGGGACAGGCTTATACAATTCGCACAGGGACAAGGACTAAAAATCGTTAATACCTTTTTCAAGAAAAACCCAAGCAGTAGGTGGACATGGATAGCACCAAATCGGAAAACAAGGAATGAAATTGACTTCATACTAGCAGACAGACTAGAGGGCATCAAAGATATCCAGGTGATCAATGGTCTGAAACTTGACACAGATCACAGAATGGTTCGAATGAAAATGCTTATTCCAAGAAACAATGCCCATACGTTAAAACCCATAGGTTCGACCCGGAAAGAACCAACCGAATCCAGTACACAGAGAAACTGAAGAAGAACCTGCAAGGGCTGGAAGAACAAGAGGAGATGAGCACACAGAACCTATATGATAAACTGGAGAAGTGCATCACAAAAGCTGCTTCAGAATCCTCTATTGGGGTGAAAAAGTCAGGAAAGGGAAATAAGCTGAAAGAAAGCACCAGACGACTGATTGACGAGAGAGAAAAAATAAAACGGGAAGCAGAAACCAATCATCAGAAAAAGACAGAGTATGCGGAATTGAACAAACGCACAAAAAGAGAAATCCGAAAGGACATCCGAGATCACAACACCGAAATGGTCAAGAAGGCTATAGAAAGATCGACATCAGTAAGAAAGATCAGGAAAGAAATATCAGATGGCAAACACTGGATATTAGGAGTGAAGGATGTAAAAGAAAATAGACTAGCTTCAAGAGAAGAGATACTGCGACATGCCACGGAATTCTACGAAAAACTATACTCCAGCACCCTCGAGAGGGAAAGTATGATTCAAAATTTGAATAATCCGGAGGGTCACCAGGAAGAAGAAATACCCCCCATCCTTCAAAGCGAGGTGAGTGCAGCAATAAAAGAAACAAAAAATGAAAGATGCCCAGGTGACGATGGTATATTTAACGAATACCTAAAATGGGGAGGTGAGGAACTTGTAGCAATCATCACTCGACTCTTCAACACAATACTCGAATCTGAAGAAATACCAGCGGAGTGGAAACTAAGCACTATTATCCTGCTCCATAAAAAAGGAGCTAAAGACGACATCAACAATTATAGACCGATAAGTCTGCTGCCAAGTCTATACAAACTGTTCACAAAAATATTAACCAAGAGAATGTCAAAATCACTAGAGGAAAACCAACCTATAGAACAAGCAGGTTTCAGATCAGGATTCAGCACGGTGGACCACCTCCAAACAGTAAACCAACTCATCGAAAAACTGCAAGAATTCAACCTTAAAGCCTATATTGCATTTATAGACTATAACAAAGCCTTTGACTCCGTGGAACACACATATGTTCTAGAGGCCCTAGAGAACCAAAACATACAGAAAAGGTATATCAGACTTCTAGCAAAAATTTACGAGAGTAGCCAGGCAAAAATACGGACAGAAATGGAGGGAAAACACTTCGAGCTAGAGAGAGGAGTGAAACAAGGAGACCCCCTCTCACCAAAACTATTCACTTGTCTGCTAGAAAACCAATTCCGGAAAATGAAATGGAAAACAAGACACGGCATCAACATAGATGGGCAAAACCTGACACACCTACGGTTTGCAGACGACATCATACTCATGGGAAAATCTGCATCTGACTTAGAACAAATGGTAACAGAATTAAACAAGGTCTGCAAAGAAGCTGGCCTAACCATGAACCCGAGTAAAACGAAACTGATGACAAATGCGACAGAAAACCCAGTCAACATTGACGGTGAAACATTAGAGTATGTCCAGGACTATACATACCTAGGTCAAAACATTTCATTCCATAACAATACGGAGAAAGAAATTAAAAGAAGAATTGGGCAAGCATGGAAGAAATTCTGGTCCTTGAAATTCATTTTAGGAGATAAATCTCAGAAACTAAGTCTGAAAACACAAGTTCTAGAGAAATGTGTAATCCCAGTAATGCTGTATGGATGTCAAACATGGTCACTAACTTCGCAGCAGAGAAAAACGCTCCAGATAGTCCAACGCAGGATGGAACGAAAAATCCTCAATATCACGCTGAAAGACAGAATACGGAACGAGGAGATACGCAGAAGAACCAGTATTAAAGACGTCATCAACACAGCGGACAGACTAAAATGGAAATGGGGAGGCCACGTAGCGAGGATGGAGCATAGAAGGTGGACGCACAGACTAACGATGTGGGACCCCAGAACCGGCAGGAGAAACGTAGGAAGACAGAGGACACGCTGGGCTGACACATTCAAGAAATTTGCCGGACCACAATGGACAAGAAGAGCAAGAGACAGACAAGAGTGGAAGACCCTAGAGAGGATCCTTTTCAAAACATAACATGCGAGGAAAGGAAAGGACCAACTCAGTGCAACATAGTGAACCCTTAAATAGGCTACAATAGGGATAATGTATTGAGGACAGTTAAAACTCTACTAAAATAAAATGAACGTTCTAGAAACATTAACAATTTTACAAATATTAGATATAAGAACAAGAATACAGAACATAGACAATACTGTAACTAGGTTAGGAATAGATATATCAATAGCTATAAGAACAATTCAAGAACTGAGACTAACTAGCCAATAGGTGCCTCACTACTCTTTAGGACTGCTCACCTAATGAGTGTAATGGAGCAAAATCCCTGCATAGGCAGGAGGCCATTGCCCTTAGGGGATTAAAGGGCTGTATTTATTATTATTATTATTATTATTATTATAATAAAACACTAGGATGACCAGTTTCGATCGTCAAGCGATCATCATCAGATCCAATACACTTAGGCTATAAAATCTATGTTTGAAATACAGGTGAAAATATTTACAATATGTACAATTATTTAGTTGCAGTATTGGTACTGCAACTGTCAGTGTATGCTAAATGCAGTATATATGTTAGGTGAAATGCTAAATGGTGATGGCTATCCGGAGATTGTACTTTAGAGAGATTATATGGTTGTAAACTATGGTTAAACTATAAAATTTTAGGCTAACTACTTATCTGATTGTCTTCCGTACTACAGCTATTCGCAGTTTCCGTGCTCACTTGAACTCGCTGTGTGGTCGACTGCGGTGGTTATCTTAACGACTGGTTTTTCCCTGCCTTCCCCCCTGTCCCTACGTGCTGTGGGGAGTGATCGCGATGTGTTTATGTGAGGTGTTGCCAACCTAGATAAGATGTATGTTATTGAATGAGGTGGATCTACAACTATTAAAGACCGTGGATTAGTCCTCGCCACGCGTGGAGCATAACCCATTCGAACTAAGCGTTGACGGTCTTATGAGGACGTCCCGGCACCTTTAATACTGCCTCTAATATGGGCCTTGGTTTATTGCAGAAGAAAAGTACATCGTACACCTGATCCAGATAACATTTACCTATTAAAAACCCCCTAATTTCCCCCCTTTTTGTTATCTAGCTTGGCTGTGTCGCTAAATTGTGTTTTGTTTCCGACAGGGTGTGTTTTTTAGTAGTGTGAAGAGGGGTGAGCTCTCCATGAACGTGTGTTCATTTAGATTGTTGGGATTGTTTCGTTTGGCTAGGTGTATCTCGATTGCTTCCTTTATGTCAAGAGCTCTGCCTTTCGATTCGTGATGGATTATTTTAAGGTCCGACTCTATGTTGGTGAAGCTATGCCCTGCGTCACACATATGTTCGCACACGGCTGAATGTGTTCCGTATCTTATCGCATTTCTATGTTCATTATAACGTGTGTCTACTCGCCTTCCACTCTGCCCGATGTAATTAGCTTGACAATCGGTGTCTTGGCACGTTATAGAATATACCCCTGACCTTGAATACGGGTCACGTTTGTTTAGATTACTATTTAGGAGGTGCCTAGCGGTTGTGTTTTTCGTCGTGAAAGCTATCTTTATGCCTTGCTTTTTGAATAGGTTAGTGATTTTATATGTATTCGCATTCACATAGTTGAAACGCGCAAATTTTTTCTCATTACTGTCCGGTTTGGGAATCGTTTTATCTTTATTTTTATGTTTGGCTATAATTTGATTTATTTTGCTTGGCGAGAAGTTGTTTTCCTTTGCTATTTGCATAATAGTTCTTATTTCCTTATTATAGTTGTCTTTTGACATGGGTATGTTTAAAGCCCTGTGCACCATTGAATTGAAACCCGCTAGTTTGTGCGTACTGGGGTGATTAGACTGATTGTCGATTGCATGCGAGGTTTGTGTTGCTTTCCGGAATATGGAATATGAAAGGTCGTTGTCTTTACGTTCAATAGTTATATCGAGATAATTTATTTTCCGGTCTATTTCGGATTCCTTAGTGAATTTGATAGAATGGTGAAGGCTATTAATGGATTGGAGAATTGTTTCTTCGCTTGTTAGTTCAGTATCGTAGATGCAAATTACATCATCTACGTATCTTTTCCATATTACTATTCCCTTTGTTGAAGTCTTTTCTAAGAACGCATTTTCTAGTGCATTGATGAAGATGTCAGCGATTAACCCACTTAGTGGCGATCCCATTGCTAGGCCTTCTCTCTGTGTGTATATTTTATTGTCGAATTGAAACACGTTTTGGGTGAGAACGACCCTCAGTAATCTCACAATCTCTTCAATTTCTTTTACCGAATTGTTGGATTTTAAGTTGTTTTCGATAGTGTTGATTGCTTCAATAATCGGAATATTGGTGTACATGTTAGTTACGTCGAAGGATACTAGCCTGAAGCTGGGTTTCATTTGTAGGGTGTTCAATGCTGTTACTAGTTCTGTTGTGTTCTTTACAGAGTTGGTTTTGTCGTTGGAAAGACGGCATTTTAAGATTTTTAGTAACTCTTTGCTGATTTTGTAATTAGGGGCATTCCTACAATTGACTATTGGTCTCATTGGGCATTCCTTTTTGTGTATTTTTGGTTGTCCCCTCAATGACGGTATTTTCGGGTTCATGTTTATTAGTTTTGATTTTTCGGCTTTGGTCAGTATGTATTCTGTTTCTTTTAGCGCACTTTTTATTTGTTTTTGGAATTTGTTGGTCGAGTCTTTTGTTAATTCCTTGATTTCGTTGTTGTTTAGGAAATCGACTGTTTTTTCAATGTATTCTGTTTTGTTCAAAATTACTGTAGTGTTTCCCTTATCTGCTTTTGTGATGATTAAGTCATGTTCTTTTATTTTTTGTTTCAACGACTTTATTTCTTTGATTTGTTTGTTGTTTTGAATGTTATTGCTATCGCCCTCTCGTTTGAGGATTTTTTTGGCTTCGTTGGTGGCGAGATTTTTGGTTAATTCCCTGTCTTCTGCTGGGAGCTTGTGACTGGCTATCTCAATATCTGTGATTAACTGTTTTATATTGTGGTTCGTGTGTGCGTCTGTGCAGTTGTATTTCAAACCTTTGTCTAACATATTCATTTCACCTTGAGAAAAGGTTACGTTCGTTCTGTTGTTTACTCTGCTGTGGAAATTGAATTCATTGTTGTTCGTGTGTTGTTCGTTAGATTGATGGTTCTGTGTTTCTCCTAGTTTTCTTATTTTATTTTCTAGCGTTTCATGCTTCCTCGTTGCTCTGATTTTGATGGTGTCATGTAGGTGTTCGGTGAAGCTGTCCCATTGGGCTGCGTGCCAGAAATTACTTAGTTGCAATTGAATGTCGTATAATTGTTGGTTAATTTTTTGCTTTCTTATGTATGCAAATCTTAATTCGTTTTTTATCCAAAGCGCTTTGGCTTGTTTAGTTCTAAATGATCGAGGCTGGTGTGTTCGGTACGGTTTTAATTGGTACGTATTTAGGGGTGAGGTTTAGTTCTATACATTTTTTGTTGAACCAAATTGACTTGTCTAAATTCATGAGTTTAAGCCTGAGTGATTTGAATTTCTTGGCTTCACGATTTGCCTGACTAGCCGTGAACATTGTGGTGTTTGAAGCCATATTTTCAGTGTTGCCTTAGTAAACAAGAGTTTAGTGCTTTTCAGTCGGTCAACACGAATGTACCCAAAAGAGATGGGTTATGCCCTAATCCTGAAATAAATTACATGAGATTAATAAAACACTAGGATGACCAGTTTCGATCGTCAAGCGATCATCATCAGATCCAATACACTTAGGCTATAAAATCTATGTTTGAAATACAGGTGAAAATATTTACAATATGTACAATTATTTAGTTGCAGTATTGGTACTGCAACTGTCAGTGTATGCTAAATGCAGTATATATGTTAGGTGAAATGCTAAATGGTGATGGCTATCCGGAGATTGTACTTTAGAGAGATTATATGGTTGTAAACTATGGTTAAACTATAAAATTTTAGGCTAACTACTTATCTGATTGTCTTCCGTACTACAGCTATTCTCAGTTTCCGTGCTCACTTGAACTCGCTGTGTGGTCGACTGCGGTGGTTATCTTAACGACTGGTTTTTCCCTGCCTTCCCCCCTGTCCCTACGTGCTGTGGGGAGTGATCGCGATGTGTTTATGTGAGGTGTTGCCAACCTAGATAAGATGTATGTTATTGAATGAGGTGGATCTACAACTATTAAAGACCGTGGATTAGTCCTCGCCACGCGTGGAGCATAACCCATTCGAACTAAGCGTTGACGGTCTTATGAGGACGTCCCGGCACCTTTAATACTGCCTCTAATATGGGCCTTGGTTTATTGCAGAAGAAAAGTACATCGTACACCTGATCCAGATAACATTTACCTATTAAAAACCCCCTAATTTCCCCCCTTTTTGTTATCTAGCTTGGCTGTGTCGCTAAATTGTGTTTTGTTTCCGACAGGGTGTGTTTTTTAGTAGCGTGAAGAGGGGTGAGCTCTCCATGAACGTGTGTTCATTTAGATTGTTGGGATTGTTTCGTTTGGCTAGGTGTATCTCGATTGCTTCCTTTATGTCAAGAGCTCTGCCTTTCGATTCGTGATGGATTATTTTAAGGTCCGACTCTATGTTGGTGAAGCTATGCCCTGCGTCACACATATGTTCGCACACGGCTGAATGTGTTCCGTATCTTATCGCATTTCTATGTTCATTATAACGTGTGTCTACTCGCCTTCCACTCTGCCCGATGTAATTAGCTTGACAATCGGTGTCTTGGCACGTTATAGAATATACCCCTGACCTTGAATACGGGTCACGTTTATTTAGATTACTATTTAGGAGGTGCCTAGCGGTTGTGTTTTTCGTCGTGAAAGCTATCTTTATGCCTTGCTTTTTGAATAGGTTAGTGATTTTATATGTATTCGCATTCACATAGTTGAAACGCGCAAATTTTTTCTCATTACTGTCCGGTTTGGGAATCGTTTTATCTTTATTTTTATGTTTGGCTATAATTTGATTTATTTTGCTTGGCGAGAAGTTGTTTTCCTTTGCTATTTGCATAATAGTTCTTATTTCCTTATTATAGTTGTCTTTTGACATGGGTATGTTTAAAGCCCTGTGCACCATTGAATTGAAACCCGCTAGTTTGTGCGTACTGGGGTGATTAGACTGATTGTCGATTGCATGCGAGGTTTGTGTTGCTTTCCGGAATATGGAATATGAAAGGTCGTTGTCTTTACGTTCAATAGTTATATCGAGATAATTTATTTTCCGGTCTATTTCGGATTCCTTAGTGAATTTGATAGAATGGTGAAGGCTATTAATGGATTGGAGAATTGTTTCTTCGCTTGTTAGTTCAGTATCGTAGATGCAAATTACATCATCTACGTATCTTTTCCATATTACTATTCCCTTTGTTGAAGTCTTTTCTAAGAACGCATTTTCTAGTGCATTGATGAAGATGTCAGCGATTAACCCACTTAGTGGCGATCCCATTGGAGAGCTCACCCCTCTTCACGCTACTAAAAAACACACCCTGTCGGAAACAAAACACAATTTAGCGACACAGCCAAGCTAGATAACAAAAAGGGGGGAAATTAGGGGGTTTTTAATAGGTAAATGTTATCTGGATCAGGTGTACGATGTACTTTTCTTCTGCAATAAACCAAGGCCCATATTAGAGGCAGTATTAAAGGTGCCGGGACGTCCTCATAAGACCGTCAACGCTTAGTTCGAAAGGGTTATGCTCCACGCGTGGCGAGGACTAATCCACGGTCTTTAATAGTTGTAGATCCACCTCATTCAATAACATACATCTTATCTAGGTTGGCAACACCTCACATAAACACATCGCGATCACTCCCCACAGCACGTAGGGACAGGGGGGAAGGCAGGGAAAAACCAGTCGTTAAGATAACCACCGCAGTCGACCACACAGCGAGTTCAAGTGAGCACGGAAACTGAGAATAGCTGTAGTACGGAAGACAATCAGATAAGTAGTTAGCCTAAAATTTTATAGTTTAACCATAGTTTACAACCATATAATCTCTCTAAAGTACAATCTCCGGATAGCCATCACCATTTAGCATTTCACCTAACATATATACTGCATTTAGCATACACTGACAGTTGCAGTACCAATACTGCAACTAAATAATTGTACATATTGTAAATATTTTCACCTGTATTTCAAACATAGATTTTATAGCCTAAGTGTATTGGATCTGATGATGATCGCTTGACGATCGAAACTGGTCATCCTAGTGTTTTATTAATCTCATGTAATTTATTTCAGGATTGGGGCATAACCCATCTCTTTTGGGTACATTCGTGTTGACCGACTGAAAAGCACTAAACTCTTGTTTACTAAGGCAACACTGAAAATATGGCTTCAAACACCACAACATAAATAGCGTATGTCCAGTCATAGAAAATGTAAGTTGTAAGCATGCGTATTCGTTTAAGAAAGTCCAGGGAATTGAAACTCGGTTTCGGGAGACAGTCAAAGATGTTGGTTAATTTAATGTTAGAGTGTAAGCAGTAAATCATGGAATTACATTGTTATTATTATCCTCCCTATATTATTCTGCCAAGGTCCCATTCCGGTTTTGTACCGAAAATACGGTCCTGTTAATACCAACCTACACATATGGGGTACCTACAGGTTCCGCATAACCCCATGTGTGCCCGAAACGCACTCACTTCCTCTTTAAATGCCTCACAATTAAATAAATACCTTAAAAATGTACATTTGCAAAGGGAGCACCGTAACCTGGCGCGGTGGCTGCAGCCATCTGGCGGGAGCGTGTCGTACTGCTAGGTGAGCCTGCCGCTTGAGCGCAGGGAAGTGCGGCGGCGGGAGCGCGGCGTACTGCTAGCTGAGGAGTCTCTCAGCAGATGGCTTCGGTGTGGTCTCTCCAAGATTGTCATGTTCTCTAAGAAGCCAACTGAGCTAGGAAGCAGGGTAGTATACAAATCGTAACCCACATATAGGGTACCTACAGGTACCGCATAGCCCCATATGTTCCCGAAACGCACTTACTTCCCATTTAAATGCCTCACAATTAAATAAATACCTTAAAAATGTACATTTACAATGGGAGCACAGTAAACTGGCGTGGCGGCGGCAGCATTCTGGAGGGAGCGTGGCGTAATGCTAGGAGAGCCTGCCGCTAGAGCGCAGGGCAGCGCGGCAGCGGCAGCCATCTGGTGGGAGCGCGGCCTACTGCTAGCTGAGGAGTCTCTCTGCAGATGGCTCCGGTGTGGTCTCGCCAAGATTGTCATGTTATCTAAGAAGCCAACTGAGCTAGGAAGCAGAGTAGTATATAATTCGTAACCCACATATAAGGTACCTACAGGTTCCGCATTGCCCCATATGTGCCCGAAACGCACTCACTTCCGCTTTACCACCCCATAAACCCACATTCACGTTACGAAAGCTCGCACCGCCCCACTAGTTATTATTATTATAGTATTATTATTATTAGTATTATTATTGCTATAATGTAAAATAAATTATCTTACCTCTTCAACAAATCGTAGCCTCTAAACCAGGCTGTTCCAGTCGAGCAGCTCGCCCGTGAGCAGCTGAGTACTCGCCGCCTTGTGTGAGTAAACCTGCAATATGCAATACAGCTCTGCTGTAGGGGCGGCCGTTACTAAGCGGTGGATACATCAAGATTGGCAGGAAGCACATGGACTTGTACTATAATCTGATTTACAAAAGATGCTCGGTTAAACTGTCATTCGCTTGAAGGGTGAGGTGAGGAGTGGAGACGAGAGGGGGTAACGGTCTCCATGGCATCAGCAAGCAATGTTGCAATGTATGCCAACACAGCAGTAAGCACATGGTTTGACTCAGTGTGTCTTCACTCGTCACGGTCATTAGAGCGCCAGGCAGGGAGGCTAACTTCCCCAGTATTTGTGTCTTCCTGCAAGCCTCTTGGAATGTTATGAGTCATGATCTGCCTCAGTGGCAACGCAGCATTTCCCCACGTGCTAGCTTTGACAGCTGTCAGCGAATATTATTGGTAATTCAGAGTATATGACCTTCGCCCAGTGACGTTTTGGCTCTCACCCCCAGTCCCTCTCCGACCGTACTCCGAGCATTACTGCTGAGAACTCGCGTGTACGCATACTCAATCTCGTGGATTTGGAACAGCCTTCTATAAACAGTTCAAACAACAGGTCTCAACTAGGTTGATGGTAAAGTACATCACTCTGTCTCTCTCTTTCGCAGGTGTGATTGTATGTGAGTGTATGCATATCATACGTTCTTCGTCTGCGTTCGATGGGGGGCGGAAAGACAACAACTAGAAACCGACGTTGGGTCAATAACTCCAGATAACCTCGTCAAAATTATGCTAAGGAACCAGTAAGTGGGACAAGGTAGCTTTGATTGTCGAAATGGTTCTCCGCCATAAGAAGAAAGAGGGAGACTTATATGATTTAAGGGAGAAAGGCTGCGATCTACGGAATACGTATGAATAGAGAAGTAAGAAGGTGTTCGAGAAGCATAAACAAGTAGTTCCGTGAAGAACTATACAGCCTATGTTAATTGCCACTATCAACATACAAAATTACAGTTTGATTGCTGTAATAGATTCGTAGATATTGAGAACCGACTAAATCTTTCGGATGGTCGCCATGTTGGATTTTATATATGTAGGTCCTACAGTTATGTACTGTTACATGCAGATTATTGTGAACGCGTAGTATTCAAACTTCAATCGCATAATTAGGACACAAGATAAAACAAGGAGATTTTAACATTTTTCACAGCTGCCATCTTGAGGTTATGGAAACAATTGAACGAAGTTAGATGTCGGTGCATTACAATGTATATAAACATATACTGTACCAAGTTTCATTGCGTTAGGTTGGTCAAATCGCGAGAAACGTCTATTTAAAAGTCGCAAATTCGCTTGGTCGCCATGTTGGTTTTGTAGTTACCAGATTTTCAAAAGTCACATAAGTGAACTTATAGTAGTTCCTTATATCACCATAGAAAATGTCAGGGTAATATCGGTAATAGTTTCGGAGATATAGAATGCTGGTGAAATATTTCGCACAGCCGCCATGTTGGATTGGTGAGTCGTAACAAAATTTGAAGGGCACGGTCGAGGTCGCCGGGAATAGTGCTATGAACTTTCCGAATTTCATTGAAATCGCTCCAGCCGTTTAGATTTTATTAGGGGGACACACACACGAATCACACACACACACACACGCACACACACACGGACAAAAGGTGATCTCATAAGCCTATTTTTTTCAAAATTGAAAATAAGCTAAAAACGGTACCATCATGTAGTAATATGTAAGTGGTGCCGAGATGGATTTTATCAAGAGGATTGGATGTGGCTTTTATTGGCTAAGAATCCCACACGCTTGATGAGTGCGACACTTCTCAAGTGTCGTATGTATGATTTTCCACTTCCCTCGTAAAAAAGTTAATAAACAAAGAAGTTCCGTGACGAACTAAAGAGCCTACTTTTCTTAAAATTAAGTTTCATGCCAATGATTAATCTACAGTATATGAACCTATCTAGAATAATGACGAAATTAAATTGGTAATATCGAAATGTCTAATTAGTTCGAAATATACCTGGTATAATGTAGCCTAATAGAGCATTACAGTTGGCAGCCCTGGTGACTGAATATATTCTTTGTTCCATCTCTTAAGGTACAGAATAAAAAAATTGGTTGAAGTCCAATGGATGTTACATGCAGTTAGACATTGGATCTATCAGCACGCGTAAAAGCATGTTGGCAACAATGTCATGCGTGTACCGGTCAGAAATATCTTGTTGTGCCAATTGTGGATGAAATCCATTTGCTAGTATAGAAGTTACATGTATTTTAAAATTGGACCTATCAGCAGGCATAGAATCATGTTGGCAGCACTGACTTATATTAATTACTCCAAATTAATCTAGAGTGTCAGGTGGTGTACATGTGCAAAGTATAGGGCTGTTGGCTTGCATACTTCCTGATATATTGGTATTTGGATGAAAGAATAGAGATACCAATTATTAACAGTTGGCAGCCCTGGTGGTTCTTAAGAATACGCTGAGTCATATATGCTTATGTACACATATTACATACAAAATTTGGTTGAAATATAATTAATAGTGTAGAAGTTATGGGCATTTTAAAATTGGTCCTATCAGAAAGCTTAAAATTATTTTGGCAACACTGTCATGTATGGCCACCTGGAAATTAAACTGAAATAGTGTTATCTACATATGTGCCAATTTTGGAATAGCTCCCATGCATACCTTCCAAGATATCCAACATGGAGCTCAAATTTCTAGTGCGTTTTTCAGCAGTTGGTAGCACTGACATCATTTTCGAATATGGACGTCTGATATTCCGGTATACATCTTTACTCATACTAAATTTGGTTTCCATTTCTGCAGCCGTTTAGGAGTTGATAAGGGACACACACACACACACACAACCCGACAGACAGAAGGACAGGCAGACAGACAGACAGACAGACAGTAGGCTAAAAATAAATAAAAGTAAATTACTAACACATAATTATATGGAACGCTAAGTTGTATGTTTCACCAAACTGAAGGAGTTAAACCAGAGGGAGTTAGAAGGTGTGGTTTGTACCGAAACCTTCCAAATCCTATCAATAGTAGGGGAAAAATCTTGCATTTCCTGAAAAGTCTACGGAAATTCGTTTATAAAGTGCATTTAGCAAAGAAACAAGACGATAGCCCCTGCCATAAGTGTGTCGCGTCTAGCCCGCATAACAGTAAAGCCAGGTGGGTGGTTTAACACATGTGAGCGTTCTCGCACGGGCTCTCTTGTTATTATTATTATTATTATTATTATTATTATTATTATTATTATTATTACCTCTTCTATTTCAGTCATCTATGGACCACGTGAAATAACTTCCTCATAATTTGATCTCCATTATTTGCCAGTATTTCTTCATTCTTTTACTGTGTTCTTTCCTTCTTTCAAACCAATATTATTTCATCTGTCTAAACAGTTGCACGCTGTTTGTGGTTTTTCCTAAAAGCCCCTGAATTATCTAATCTATTTCAAAATGCTTTCATATACACAATGTCTTCTTATGTAATGTTCATTTCTATTTAATTCCTTTTCCACTTCGATGAATCAACAAATTTGCCTTTTGGGATTTTTGTCAAAATTATGTTATACTAGCAGAAGTATCCGTTCTTCGAACGGTGTTCGTTGTTAACACCAGACATTATCAATTGAGCTACTGTTGCAATGGTTAGCGGTTTGTCATTCCTTCAAGTTTATCAGAACGAAGTTAGTATTCTGGGAATATCACACACACGGTTAATTTAAGGCCCTTAAAATGTAGTTTTCGGAGACCCTTTATAGATTCCCGAATTTTGTGTCTCACATTGAGAAGCGCAACATATGCTTTGTTCGTCCTTCTAGGATAATTTTTATATTTCGCCTATTTTAGCATGTATTGAGAAGTTTTTCTCTATATCCACCCTTCTACTGTATGAAAAGTGCGGTGAAGAGTTTTATAAATGATTGGTGTATTGACTCTCATGGTTACCATAGCCTACCTAATTTTACGATGCTCCAAGCATCCGAACACGAGTTATAGGCGTAGGCTACATAAAGATACAAAGAAAGACAGACAATTCTATTGTCTACAACATATTACCGAGATATCCAAATATGGGTATATCTACCACACAGTATCAAGCAAAATCATCCTTACGGTGAACCCGTTTGTCGACAAAAAAAAAAAATTAGTTAAAATGTGCTCTCAGACTAAATTCACCTAACGTGTACTTCCTGACGAGAAATAGAATTGAAAGCCTTGTAGACGAAGCGCAATACACGTCACATAAAAACTGACCCTCTACGTTGTGCTAGGTGCCCATACACTGGAAGACCCTTTCATAAATTATAAAGGCTTGTGGTGCATGAAAATTCAGATTCTTTAGCCTCAAATTGCCCAAATTCCTAAAAGTCGCAAAAAAAAAAAAAAAAAAATGTTGGTTCAATTCAAGAATTTTTGAAAATAATGTTGCTTTTTGGAGATATAATAGACCTTCTGTACTATATGTCGAACGTGAAATTGCATGAAAAAATTCTAGGTTACCCCTTGACCCCCTGAATTGCAATGATGAATTGTACAGTCTACGTTAGTTCCGTGATAACCTCATAGCCATTTGCAAACTTTCACAGAAATGTAATAAATGGAGTGACTTTGCTTCTTACAGAAATAGAAGGAAAGTTGTAAGCCACCCCTTGATATAATGTTCTCATGGTTACTGATTTGCATTCCTTCTTTAGTTTGTTAAATTAAATTAAATTAGTTTTCTGGGAATATTTCACAAACTGTTGGATTTAGAGCCTTATAATGTAGTTTTCGAGGACCCTTTAGGGCCCCCGAGTTTTGTTTCTGGCACCGAGGGGATTTGTCTCGTCGTTGTACGCCATAATATAATACTAATAATAATATAATATAGGGAGAAATTATAACACCTATTTTTTAAAATTATTAATGCAGCCAATGGCCATGTACTTTTCTTTTCAGGACGGGTCAGGGAAGGGATATTATCAGAGAAAGAAGCATTCAATCACGCATGAACGAAGTTAGATGTCGGTGCATTACAATGTATATAAACATATACTGTACCAAGTTTCATTGCGTTAGGTTGGTCAAATCGCGAGAAACGTCTATTTAAAAGTCGCAAATTCGCTAGGCCGCCATGTTGGTTTTGTAGTTACCATATTTTCAAAAGTCACATAAGTGAACTTATAGTAGTTCCTTATATCACCATAGAAAATGTCAGGGTAATATCGGTAATAGTTTCGGAGATATAGAATGCTGGTGAAATATTTCGCACAGCCGCCATGTTGGATTGGTGAGTCGTAACAAAATTTGAAGGGTACGGTCGAGGTCGCCGGGAATAGTGCTATGAACTTTCCGAATTTCATTGAAATCGCTCCAGCCGTTTAGATTTTATTAGGGGGGACACACACACGAATCACACACACACACACGCGCACACACACACGGACAAAAGGTGATCTCATAAGCCTATTTTTTCAAAATTGAAAATAAGCTAAAAACGGTACCATCATGTAGTAATATGTAAGTGGTGCCGAGATGGATTTTATCAAGAGGATTGGATGTGGCTTTTATTGGCTAAGAATCCCACACGCTTGATGAGTGCGACACTTCTCAAGTGTCGTATGTATGATTTTCCACTTCCCTCGTAAAAAAGTTAATAAACAAAGAAGTTCCGTGACGAACTAAAGAGCCTACTTTTCTTAAAATTAAGTTTCATGCCAATGATTAATCTACAGTATATGAACCTATCTAGAATAATGACGAAATTAAATTGGTAATATCGAAATGTCTAATTAGTTCGAAATATACCTGGTATAATGTAGCCTAATAGAGCATTACAGTTGGCAGCCCTGGTGACTGAATATATTCTTTGTTCCATCTCTTCAGGTACAAAATAAAAAAATTGGTTGAAGTCCAATGGATGTTACATGCAGTTAGACATTGGATCTATCAGCACGCGTAAAAGCATGTTGGCAACAATGTCATGCGTGTACCGGTCAGAAATATCTTGTTGTGCCAATTGTGGATGAAATCCATTTGCTAGTATAGAAGTTACATGTATTTTAAAATTGGACCTATCAGCAGGCATAGAATCATGTTGGCAGCACTGACTTATATTAATTACTCCAAATTAATCTAGAGTGTCAGGTGGTGTACATGTGCAAAGTATAGGGCTGTTGGCTTGCATACTTCCTGATATATTGGTATTTGGATGAAAGAATAGAGATACCAATTATTAACAGTTGGCAGCCCTGGTGGTTCTTAAGAATACGCTGAGTCATATATGCTTATGTACACATATTACATACAAAATTTGGTTGAAATATAATTAATAGTGTAGAAGTTATGGGCATTTTAAAATGGGTCCTATCAGAAAGCTTAAAATTATTTTGGCAACACTGTCATGTATGGCCACCTGGAAATTAAACTGAAATAGTGTTATCTACATATGTGCCAATTTTGGAATAGCTCCCATGCATACCTTCCAAGATATCCAACATGGAGCTCAAATTTCTAGTGCGTTTTTCAGCAGTTGGTAGCACTGACATCATTTTCAAATATGGACGTCTGATATTCCGGTATTCATCTTTACTCATACTAAATTTGGTTTCCATTTCTGCAGCCGTTTAGGAGTTGATAAGGGACACACACACACACACACACACACACAACCAGACAGACAGAAGGACAGGCAGACAGACAGACAGACAGACAGTAGGCTAAAAATAAATAAAAGTAAATTACTAACACATAATTATATGGAACGCTAAGTTGTATGTTTCACCAAACTGAAGGAGTTAAACCAGAGGGAGTTAGAAGGTGTGGTTTGTACCGAAACCTTCCAAATCCTATCAATAGTAGGGGAAAAATCTTGCATTTCCTGAAAAGTCTACGGAAATTCGTTTATAAAGTGCATTTAGCAAAGAAACAAGACGATAGCCCCTGCCATAAGTGTGTCGCGTCTAGCCCGCATAACAGTAAAGCCAGGTGGGTGGTTTAACACATGTGAGCGTTCTCGCACGGGCTCTCTTGTTATTATTATTATTATTATTATTATTATTATTATTATTATTATTATTATTATTATTACCTCTTCTATTTCAGTCATCTATGGACCTCGTGAAATAACTTCCTCATAATTTGATCTCCATTATTTGCCAGTATTTCTTCATTCATTTACTGTGTTCTTTCCTTCTTTCAAACCAATATTATTTCATCTGTCTAAACAGTTGCACGCTGTTTGTGGTTTTTCCTAAAAGCCCCTGAATTATCTAATCTATTTCAAAATGCTTTCATATACACAATGTCTTCTTTTGTAATGTTCATTTCTATTTAATTCCTTTTCCACTTCGATGAATCAACAAATTTGCCTTTTGGGATTTTTGTCAAAATTATGTTATACTAGCAGAAGTATCCGTTCTTCGAACGGTGTTCGTTGTTAACACCAGACATTATCAATTGAGCTACTGTTGCAATGGTTAGCGGTTTGTCATTCCTTCAAGTTTATCAGAACGAAGTTAGTTTTCTGGGAATATCACACACACGGTTAATTTAAGGCCCTTAAAATGTAGTTTTCGGAGACCCTTTATAGATTCCCGAATTTTGTGTCTCACATTGAGAAGCGCAACCTATGCTTCGGTCGTCCTTCTAGGATAATTTTTATATTTCGCCTATTTTAGCATGTATTGAGAAGTTTTTCTCTATATCCACCCTTCTACTGTATGAAAAGTGCGGTGAAGAGTTTTATAAATGATTGTTGTATTGACTCTCATGGTTACCATAGCCTACCTAATTTTACGATGCTCCAAGCATCCGAACACGAGTTATAGGCGTAGGCTACATAAAGATACAAAGAAAGACAAACAATTCTATTGTCTACAACATATTACCGAGATATCCAAATATGGGTATATCTACCACACAGTATCAAGCAAAATCATCCTTACGGTGAACCCGTTTGTCGACAAAAAAAAAATTAGTTAAAATGTGCTCTCAGACTAAATTCACCTAACGTGTACTTCCTGACGAGAAATAGAATTGAAAGCCTTGTAGACGAAGCGCAATACACGTCACATAAAAACTGACCCTCTACGTTGTGCTAGGTGCCCATACACTGGAAGACCCTTTCATAAATTATAAAGGCTTGTGGTGCATGAAAATTCAGATTCTTTAGCCTCAAATTGCCCAATTTCCTAAAAGTCGCAAAAAAAAACAAAAAAATGTTGGTTCAATTCAAGAATTTTTGAAAATAATGTTGCTTTTTGGAGATATAATAGACCTTCTGTACTATATGTCGAACGTGAAATTGCATGAAAAAATTCTAGGTTACCCCTTGACCCCCTTAATTGCAATGATGAATTGTACAGTCTACGTTAGTTCCGTGATAACCTCATAGCCATTTGCAAACTTTCACAGAAATGTAATAAATGGAGTGACTTTGCTTCTTACAGAAATAGAAGGAAAGTTGTAAGCCACCCCTTGATATAATGTTCTCATGGTTACTGATTTGCATTCCTTTTTTAGTTTGTTAAATTAAATTAAATTAGTTTTCTGGGAATATTTCACAAACAGTTGGATTTAGAGCCTTATAATGTAGTTTTCGAGGACCCTTTAGGGCCCCCGAGTTTTGTTTCTGGCACCGAGGGGATTTGTCTCGTCGTTGTACGCCATAATATAATACTAATAATAATATAATATAGGGAGAAATTATAACACCTATTTTTTAAAATTATTAATGCAGCCAATGGCCATGTACTTTTCTTTTCAGGACGGGTCAGGGAAGGGATATTATCAGAGAAAGAAGCATTCAATCACGCATGAGCAAAATGGAAATGGCCTACCATTTAACTAAGGACATCTATAAGAAAATGTCAATATCCTTCGACGCAAAACTGAAACATTACTGCAGTGTCATCCGTCCGGAGGTCTTGCATGCTTCTGAATGCCTCACGATGAACAAAAAAGGCTTGGTCGAGAAACTGGAGGCCAAAGAAAGAAAAATTTTGAGAAAGATAATGGTTCCATCAAAGACAATGGGGAATACAGAAGACGGCATAACCATGAACTATATACTCATGTGGAGAAGATAAGTAACGTCATCCGGAAGAGAAGGATACCATTTTTTTGGGCATGTGAAACGAATGAGCCCAGCGAGTCTGACCAACCGCAAGCCACCCCTTGATATAATGTTCTCATGGTTACTGATTTGCATTCCTTTTTTAGTTTGTTAAATTAAATTAAATTAGTTTTCTGGGAATATTTCACAAACAGTTGGATTTAGAGCCTTATAATGTAGTTTTCGAGGACCCTTTAGGGCCCCCGAGTTTTGTTTCTGGCACCGAGGGGATTTGTCTCGTCGTTGTACGCCATAATATAATACTAATAATAATATAATATAGGGAGAAATTATAACACCTATTTTTTAAAATTATTAATGCAGCCAATGGCCATGTACTTTTCTTTTCAGGACGGGTCAGGGAAGGGATATTATCAGAGAAAGAAGCATTCAATCACGCATGAGCAAAATGGAAATGGCCTACCATTTAACTAAGGACATCTATAAGAAAATGTCAATATCCTTCGACGCAAAACTGAAACATTACTGCAGTGTCATCCGTCCGGAGGTCTTGCATGCTTCTGAATGCCTCACGATGAACAAAAAAGGCTTGGTCGAGAAACTGGAGGCCAAAGAAAGAAAAATTTTGAGAAAGATAATGGTTCCATCAAAGACAATGGGGAATACAGAAGACGGCATAACCATGAACTATATACTCATGTGGAGAAGATAAGTAACGTCATCCGGAAGAGAAGGATACCATTTTTTTGGGCATGTGAAACGAATGAGCCCAGCGAGTCTGACCAACCGCAACATAACTTACTTTCAGGAGAGGAAAACAAAATGGGCCTGGTTCATAGAACTGGATAACGATCAGAAAGAAGTGGGGATTACACCAATAGACATTCAGGAGCGTGCCCCACTCAAAAGAAAACTTCAAGCTTGCAAAGGTTTCCAAGAAAAACCGAAGCTGAAAACGGGAAAGATTTGGACCCAGGAACGGAAGGAAGTCCACCGAGAACGAATGCGGGCGTACTGGGCAGACATCAAAGCCAGTAGGAGACAGTGGGAAGACGCGGTCCATAGATGGCCTATACGAAATGAATGAATGAATGAATGAATAATATGGAGATAGGAATATATTAGACCTGCCGTACCACACCCGCAGGTGTAAATCGCGTGAAAACATTCTAGAGTACCCCTGGATCCCCTTAATCGCGTTAAACGTATTGACGAATTTTACGGCTTAATTTGGTTCCGTGATAACCTTCTAGCCGTTTGCAAACTTTCACACTAATGTAATTAATGGAATTGCATTGCTTCTTATAGCAATAGATGGACCTCTGAGAATCTGTTGCCATGGTTACTGGCTTGCATTTGTTCATTAGTTTATTAAATGAAATTAGTTTTCTGGGAATATCTCAAAAACGGTTGGTCTTAGGGCCTTAAAATGTGGTTTTCGGGTACCCGAGTTTTGTCTCTCACATTGAGGGGCTGAAAATGAGCTTTGTCTCGTCCTTCTACGCCTATTTCAGCATGTATTTTAAGGGGGTAGGCCCCCTTTTATGAGGGGTACGGACAAGAGTTATATCAATGATAAGTGTCGTGCCGCTGATGGATATATGTAGCAAATTTTACGTTGATACACCCAGCCGTTCTCGAGTTATAAGGGAACAAAGTTGTCCACAGACAAACAAACAAACAGACAGACAGACCAAAAAATTATTTTCGCGCGCATCCATAATAAAACAGTCTGAAACGCGTAAATAACTCAAATTTCCGTAGAAATTGCGAAAAGAACATACAAACTTTAATTTTGTATATATGTAGAGATATACTGCACCGCTCGGTGTTGACCATGTTTTATTGCACACATTTAGGTTTTACTCGCTAACCGTTGGAGATACACGAAAAGTGATAAGGACCTTTTGTATAGAAAATTAAATGTTAAAGCTCGTGTATGCATCAAACGTTTGCTATTTCTTAGCGTTCTCTTTTTATTTGAAATGGAAATATGATATTTTGAAACCAAAGGGTGTAGTGACGTCACTAAAATGGTCGCCATTTTTTAATAGTGCAAAATATCGAAATTAAAAGTATTCTATATGTAAACATGGTAAATCAGATACATCCATGCAAAATTTCATTTAAATCGGACCAGTGGTTCTTGCGTTATTGTGTAACGCACAGACAGAAAGACAGACAGACAGACAGAAAGACAGACACACACCATCTCATTTTTACATATTAGTATGATGATTTGTTTAGTCAATCTCTCCGGGTCCATTCGGATCAAAATAAATTGTTCTCTATCTAAGAGCATCTGGTAATTTTATTACAGTTTGTCTATACATTTCTTTATTACTTTTTCGTATCCAACTATTTCCATCGATTTTCTTTTTCTCCAATTTTGCGATTTCTCCTTTTGTGTTTGAGACTATATAATTATTATTGTTATGCATCATCATCATCATTTCTCCTTATCCAGCTCCTGCCGGTTCGGAGTATTTATGGCAATTCACCACCTTCCTCTTTCTTTCCACCATTCCTCTTCCACGATCTTGTCCCAGTCCAGATTTCTTTCCCTTATGCTGTTCTTCACTCAATCAATCCACCTTGTTGTAGGTCTTCCTCTTGCTCTCTTACCATTGCACTTTGCCTCCAGCATCTAAGTATTCTATTTTCCTCCATCCTCTTTACATGTCCAAACCACCTTACTTTATTCTTCTCATTTAGTTTTCCCATCCCAACTTCCTTCCTAACATCTTCATTTCTCACTCTGTCTTTCCTTGTCTATCCTATCATACTGAGACCGTTAGTCGAGTCAACAACCACGATGACTTTCCTAACATCCCATAAGTCGAATAAAATTACCGTGAGGATTAGGTGAACTTCCTAATCAGCTAAGCGGCACGAGACACTGTAGTCCACGGGGATCGTGGTACATGGTGACGATGGTCATAGACTGCCTAAGGAAAGGTTCACCTTAAAAACTAGACTGAGAAATTAAACATCCAGACTTAAGTAAAACACCGTGAAAATTTATTAAAATTCACAAGCCCCTAGCCTAGATCGGAGGGTTATGATCGGCTAGTCCGCAAACTAATAAACAAAAGAAAATAAAGAGCAGGTCCCTACCTGAGAAGTTACTGAAAACCCTCGCTAAAGATCTATCTCACAATAATAAAGCAACAACAGCAACACTAGGAAAATGGTACGACGCAAGTCCCTAGTTCAAGTTACAAGATTAAGCTAATATCAGAATTTACATTTAACAGGGTAGCAAAACAAATCTAAGTTAGGATGATACCATTTCCACATTTACATTTAACGGTAATCATCTAGCTAAGTCCTAACAGTTAATAACAAAAATTTACGGCGATGACGTCCGTAACAGAAAACAATTACAACAAATCTAAGTGTACAGCCATGAAAAACATTTAACTATTCTTAATAACTACGTGCTATCAGCACACAATAAGGTAACATGTAGGATTTACACACTAGTACATCGTAAATAAGTAATGAAATAGACACAAAACGTTATTAAATTCCTGCCTACACCTTGGTTTACTCTTTGTAAGCCATAGTCATCTAATGTGTGTAATTACGGTGACGAATGCGTAGTTGAGACCACGTCTTACATCGCATGACCTGAGCTCCACAAGCTACGAACTCTTGGTTCGCGCATGCTTCAGGTCGCTACAAAAGTGTCAACTGTCCTAGTCATTTCCACACAAGGAAATTATCTTCAACTGCACGGCTATGTCAACAGTTCCAAAATGCAACAGATCAAAGTTAGATAGAAAGAATTCATTAGTTAGCTTTAGTTTTAGAAAAATTATGCGTTTTATTATTAAGATGTCGGTTTAGGTTTATCGTTGGTTTATGGCGAATAATACTGACAATAGCTCGGGCACGGAGTGTCTACACTGACATCATTCTCCACCAAAAAGCCTCGACTCAACAGTCGGAATAAGATCAACGAGCAATAACAACTCGGACACACAATAACACGGGTTACCAGCGGCGCAAAGCTCGCATTCAATAACTCTGGGATAGGCCTGTCCACAACAGTTACCTTCCAATAACATCTGGCCAACGGGAACCCTCCCGGACAAGGTAATCACAAGTACCTTCATACAATAAATTCCTGCATTTAACAGGGTCGCCTGCAACTCACTATAGAAAACCTGACCTAATTGTACACGTCAAGACGGTACACGCAAGAAGAGCGCTCAACTAACAAAAAGCAATCTATAAAACATGTGATCTGAGACAGGGATGAAAACTGGGTTATATAAGCTAAGTTGCAATGAAAGAAAGAGCGAATACTACAAGCATTCTGTCTCTTGTCAAAGTAGTCCTGTCTCACAAACAAATGAAGCGTGCTCTCAAGGGCACTGGATTACAAAACCAGTTTATGTCACCAGCAGCCTACCACATTCCTGCGTTCGGTCGACACAAAACACACATTATTCAAGGCCGGCGATTTAATCAAAATAAAACTATACATCTGGCCTGTTCATAAAAAACTTTACCATAGGTTATGAACCTCTAAAGAATCCGTGTATTAAAAACACGCAATAAATCTGAATAGAATAATATAATTCCGTCTTTCTACCAAAGACGTCTAAATGATAGTAATCTTACAATTACTGGAGCTCTTTGCTCTCAAAATACAATTCACTAGTTGCTAGTACAACATCAAATAAAAACGTGTCTTACATGACACAAGCAAAATGATAATTGTGACGCAGATTCACACAAGGATCTGCTTAATGATACGTTGGGAACTGAGTTCGATGCTAGGCAACGAAACATTCCTTCTAATCGTTAGGTTCAAACTTGACCAAGAATAGCTTCTGAGCTTATTCAAAATGAAAATATAATGCATTTACAAAACTGGCAATTACAGTCGATTGCCGAACTGATACGACTGTTCTAACGAAAGTCAGGGGTGTATCAAAACTGGCTGCAAAGAATGCAGTTAAAGAAATAATCATGACATCTGATTGTCATAACTGAAGTCAGCAAAGACTTGAAAAATCACCCCAAACAGGGTTGGACAAAATAGCCTCGAATGACTACGGTCACATCTAGCAAAAGATAGGCTTTGACATTCTACGACGTTCATCAAGCTGCACCAGGGTTAACCAAAATGTCAGACCCAAGGGTGTCTCACTATACTGAAATAAATGACATTAAATTAAACTAGATACAATCCCTACCTAGAAAAATGGCTGACACAGAGTGTGGTTGATTCACAAACTACATTAAATCTAATATACCACCAGAACTAGAACAAGAGAAGGGATGTCCAAAAACTCACGACAATGAGAAGCTATCACTCAGCCCTCTTTTCAATAACCAGGGTTGTACAAATTCCTCTCTGGATCTCTGGAACGGTATTATCCTCATCAGGATTCCCATCTGGACTCCTCCAAAGACCAGGGTTCGATTCGCCCCTGTCGACAACTCCGTGGACATGCTGGATATGCCTGGAAATGGCATCTTGGATTCCTTCCTTCTCGTCCTCGGTTCTGCAAGCTCCACCATCATGCTAGTTCTCGTAGAAACATCACCCTCATACCAGGATGGTATTAGCCCATGATGACTGATTCAAACGTGGTGTGGAATAGTCTGGTCACGTTGACGGTGAAATAAGTTATGAAATTCATTCTTTCACTTTCCAAAAATATAATGTTCGTCGTAAATGTTGTAGGCTTTGATAGTAATTGATAACACAGCCTTAATTTCGTGGATGTGAATAGATACATGAGCTAGCACTGCTCTATGATTCTGCACGTGCTAATGACGCTACTTTTCTATCACGCAGCATCGGTAAAATGTACGTCGTTTTGGAAATAAAAACTTCACTCTGGCAATCCAAATATGTTACACTATTGTAATCACACTTATTTGAAGTAGTTGCAACACATTTACCTGTATATTTTCCACAAGGCATTTGGCCCTCCACAAACACGTGGGTACTAAAATGTGGTGTTCCGGTAAAATTATATAATTCACTAATACTTGCCAATAATTATCTTCAATATGTTTCTGTGGCTCACTGTGCATAAATACCAGTATTTTACAATATGCCAGTGCACAATGGCACCTGATAACCAATTCAACGCTAACAAGCGGATATTCTTCTATGTCTTACAGGACAAATGCAATTACACGCCTGTACTGGGCGGATTCTCCAGACGTAGTGCAAGTAACTCACTATAATTCTTACTTATAACTTGTATCGTAGTTTATTCGTGCTCGATGGCAACTAATTGTTATTTCCTCGCTAAACAGCGGATATTTCCTACGTCGTACAAGACGGATATGATTCCACGCCTACACAGGGCGGATTCTCCAGACGTAGTGCAAGGCACTGGGTGTCTCAAGGAAGTAGGTCGTCAAACCGAAGTCGTTGAGCGACTACTTACGTTCCTATTTGTGTATCTGCAAGGGTATTACCTTACCTTAAGCTAAAATAACATTCTCAAAAATGTTTTAATAATACAGCATGACGAAATGGAATATTCTGAGTCTTGAGAAAGAATAAAATTAATTAATAAGATCTCAGATAAATAATTAGCAGTTTCACCAAAGTCAAAAGTGCGATTCAACGCTACTTCAAAGAGTATCGCGTGAGCTCTCAGCTCCACGTGGCTTCCTGGGTGTGTTCAAAGGTACAACATCCCATCATAAATGTTCTGTCATAAAAAATATCACATGAACCATAGCTCAGCGGGTTCATCAGCCTCTCCATCGTTTCAAATAAAATGTTGTGATGACATTTTTATTTGACTTGAAATTCATTCAAGAGTGATATTTTTTTACATTGGCTGCATTAAAGGTTCCAATGCGCTCTCCTGTCCTGATGTCTTCTACTACATAACTTCCATTGTTCAAAGGCTGTCGGATACGACTAGGGCCATAATATAAGGATAAAAATTTCCCATATATGCGGTCTATAGGACTTGAAATTCCGGGTCTCCTTATGAGGATAAGGTCTCCCTCAACTAGTGGTTCTCTAAATCTCTGGCGTCTAGTTCTTCTCAAGCGCTTGGCAGCTTGTCTGTCCATAGTTTCCCTTGCAGCTAAAAGTCTGCTGGCATGTGATGGTTGTAAACAAGGTGGATTTACAATCACACGATCCCATATTCTCAGCGGCATCTGGTTCAAATGCAAGACCATAGGTATTTGACCAGTGCTCTCATGGACTGTTGAATTAATACACTTTGCCATAGTGACTAGGATTCAGTCCATCGCCAGTGTTCTTCTTGACAATATAATCGACAGAATTTTGCGATAATAGACATCACGCATTCTGCTGGGTTGCTCTCCGGATGACGAATAGATGATAAAACATGACCTATTCCAAGCTCATTCATAGCATTGGCAAATTCTGCTGAGGTGTACTGTGATCCGTGATCAGTCAACAAGAATTGTGGCTTTCCTGCCTCCGGTATCACTTGAGGTCTAATCCTCAAAATAATCGGATGTGCAGTGGCTTTTTGAATCGGATGAAGCATCGTATATTTCGTGAACACATCAATAGTTACAACGATGTATCGATTCCCACGACGAGCCTTAGGTATTGGGCCATACAGGTACTGTGCGTATAACTCTCTAGGTTGAGTTGGGAGTATTGGTCTAGGTTGTTCCTTCAACAAGTGTGACGTGTACTTGTTCCGCTGGCATGCGTCGCAAGCACGTAAACACTCTCTAACGGTGGCTCCTAACCCTTTCCATGTAAAAGATTCCTTGATGGTTGCGATGGTTTTGTCTGTCCCACCATGACCAATGGATAGATGAACCATAAGAATAACAGATTCTTGGTATCTCCTAGGAATAACTGCACGCAGTTGAGTGTGGTCCTCGTCCACAAACTTGTATAATGCACGATGATAAATCAAGTAATTATCTGCAACAGCAGCAATTCTCGCATAATAAGCATCCTGTGGATCCATTCTTCGTTCCAGGAAACGGATAATATGCCTGAGTTCCTCCTCACGTCGCTGTCCTTCAGGTAGATGGCGAAGTCGGCGAAGGTGTTCCTCGCATTCTCCCTCGATGTCTATGTCATTAACAGTAGCTTCAGGATTCCTGCTGAGGATGTCGGCCAACACATTCTCTCTGCCTGGTCGATAAACTATTTCCAAATCGAACTGTTGGAGAAACAGCGTCCAACGTGTGATCCTGTCGCTTGCCAGTCTTGTTCTTAAGATGAAGGTCAGTGCATGGTGATCGGTCCTCACAATAATCCTCTGGCCTAACAGAAGTTTCTGCCAGTATTCAAGTGCGTAAACTATTGCAAGTGCTTCTATCTCGGTCGTGAAGTAGTGAGATTCATGTGCTCTTAAACGTCGGCTTAAGAAAGCGATATAATGACGTTTCTTCTCATCATCCTCCTGCAGTAAAATGGCTCCTATACCAATGGCAGATGCATCCGTTTCTAGAATCAAGTTCCGGGAATAATCTGGATATTCTAACTGAATTGAGTCCACTAGCATCTGTTAAGCTCTCCTGAAAGCTATCTCGCATTCATTATTCCAGTTCCACCTGCAGTTATTTTTCAGTAATCCTTGCAGAGGTGCGACAGTCTCGGAATACTTCTCCCAATGAGCAGCAAAGAATTGGAGAATTCCTAAGAATTGTCTCACGTGTTTCACACGGGTTGGCGTTGGGAATGCAGCAACAGTTCTAATCTTTGCCCGATTTGGTCTGTATCCTTCTCCATTGATTATGTGTCCTACGAATTTCACTTCTTTCTGAAAGAATCGACACTTGTCAAATTTGACCTTAAAATTCGCCTGTCGAAGATTCTCAAAAACATGGCGCAATGTCTTTAAATGCTCTTCTTCTGTTTCTGAAGCTATGATTATGTCATCCACATAACATATTACTCTCTGCTTCACTTCAGGAGTCAGCTTGGCATCAAGTGCTCTGATTAATGCGGCTCCGGCATTTTTCAATCCAAATGGTAGTTTTCGGAAGACATAAGTAGTCTGATCAAACAGGAATCCAGTATATTTCTGAGTATGCTTAGATAATCTGATATGGTAATAAGACTGAACCAAGTCCAATGATGAAAATATCCTTTTCCCTTTGAACTTCCTGAGAATGTCCCTAATCTTGGGTGGTCTGTCGTGCTCAGGAGCTAGGCGTTCATTCAAGGCTCTGGCATCGAGACAAAGTCTCAAACTTCCATCTACCTTAACCACAGGCGTTATGGGATTCAAGAAAGGAGTCGGTGATTTCTTGATTGTGCCTGCTGCTTCCATCTCATGGATCTTCTTAGCAGCTTCTTCACGATGTTTCTCAGCAATCGGGTAAATTTTCTTCTGGAATGGGGAATCATCCAGTAGCACAAGGTCGTATTCGTAGTCTAATATCTCACCAGGTGTGGTGTCGAATATGTCACTGTATTCGTTCAATATTATATCAAGATTCTCTCGTGTGGGTGCTGATAATGATTCTGCCTCTTCGTCGGCATCGAGTGTCTCGTCAATTTCCTTGCCATTGAAGTTTTCGACTACGTCGACTTCGGACAGGAATTCCGGTTCTTCTTCAACTAGGTTCATCTGAATGGGTTCGTTCGGCTTGAACTCGACCGTGTTACGGCCCATGTCAATGATACCATCATATTTTCTAATGAAGTCTGCGACTAGTATGGCGTCATGATGCAAGCCCTTCATTACAAGAAATTCGTGCAAAAACACGTGATTTGAAATCTTCAGAGTACAAAGAATCTGGATTTTGCACGTCACAACCCGGTCAGGTATGACACCTCTGACTCTTACAGCTGAAACAGGCAGCTCTGTCACCTCAGAGTTGGCCTTTAATCTGGCATGGCGATCGGCGGAAATAACACTAATCATTGCCCCAGTATCAATGAGAATGACTACGTTGACTTCGTTCAAAGTGGCTACTATCTTGGGCAGACGGGTCAACTCATAATTGTGGTTCGTCGTTCGTCGTTCGTCCAACAAGTCTTCTTGGATTGGCTCCCAGAGTAATATGGTAGCAGTTACTCGGTGCTCAACCTGACAAGAATCTGTTAATTTTTCGGCGTTTTTTTTATTGTCCTGGCGAGAAGTACTGGGCTGGTTGTGCTCCGTCTTCTGCGCCGAATTTCTTTTTTCCCTCGAAGTTGGGTTCCGTTCTCCCTCTTCTTGGATTTGCAGCTCTCTTAATTGTTGGAGGTACTCACGGCTCTCCCGTGCTCTTCCTTTCCAATCTCTGTCTGGCTGGTATCTAGGGTCTCGATCTCGGTTATATCCTCTAGCGTATGATTAGTCCCTTCGGATACTTCCGTGCTGTTGGTTTCTTCCGTTATTCCCGCGGTGGTAATTTTCGTGACATTGGTTATCATTCGTCCCTCGGTCGAATCTCCGATTCCAATGACTACGACGGTCATCTTGTTGATCTCGAGCATATGGAGCGTTGTTCCATTCCCTCCTACGATAGTTGTAGTTATTATCACGATGCCCAGAACTCTCTTGTGTTTGCGTTTGTTGCAGAGTCTGGCTTACTTTATCGACAGTGGTCAAGTTTATGTGTCTTTCCTCGCGCCTGTCAGCCTTCTGCTGACGATGTGTCGGGAACTGTTCCGTGTTCGCATCCAAGCGTCGCAGAATCTGGTCACATTGTTGAAACGTGGATGCCCCTGCAGCGATCAACACACGTTGTACATCCGCAGGGTACTGCCAAACAATGGTGTTAACTAAATCTTGTTCAGACAACGGAGGCTGAAGACAACGAAGCTTCGCAAGCTGTATAGCGAAGTAGTTCGCATAACGAGTAGGCGTATTTGAGCTGTATCTACGAGTATACATTTCAGCTCGGATGCTCTGCTGAATGTCACTCGACCAATACGTCCTTAGTAATGCTTCCTTAAAGTCCTGGTAGCCTGTAAACGAGTATCTAAATGCTCTAAACCAGGTACTGGCTTGCCCCTCAAGCAAACGTTCTATGACTCTCAGTTCCCTCTCTGGAGTTACCATCGTATCTCTCAGATAGCTTTCGACATTGGCTAGAAATTCCACTGGAGTAACACCACTTCCAGTTCCGTAGAAGCGAGCTGGTTGCTCCTCTCTCGAACGTATTATCGTCACAACTCCCTGCGTATGCGCGGGTCTAAATGTGTTATGCATATAGTCATGCATAGGTGTATTCATCTCATTATTAGGTTGACTTGGTGCTGGTCGAAAAGGATGGGCGTTAAAGTTCAAAACCTGGCTCGACGCTGAACCAGTGAATTGTAATGGTTGTGGTTCTGTAGGTGCGCTGGGCTGAAAATGAGTTTGCATCATTCCTTCAGATTGTGAAACGGGTGTTTCCTGAGATTCTCCCATTTGTGAGTGTAAGTGTCTCTCCCTAGGAGTCGTTTCGAGTCTATCAAGACGTCTTTCTATGCCTTCAAGTCCTTGAATAGTTCTGGCCGCGACTTTGTTGCCTAAGTCATTCAATTGTAATTCGATTCTATCAACCTTTCCCTTGAGGTTCGCGTCTACCTCGCGTATGGCCGTTCTGAGGTTATGGCTAAGGTCTAACCTTTCGTTTACTGTGACCTCCTCAAATCGCTTTTGTAAAGAATCGATCCCTCCCTCGACTCTTGACATGTTGTCTTTGACCTCGGCTAGCGTGGCCTCTACTATGGTCTTATGTTCGTAGAGGTCCCCTCTTAATAACATGAGGTCAATGTTATGTTCCTCATGATGAACATTCACTGTTTCGCGTAGGCTTGCTACGGTTTCCGTTAGTTCAGAAATGTTTCTCCTGTTAACGTTCAGTTCGTCCCTGACCTCTAACATGCCGTCAACGATCGTCCTAACATTGTTGTTCACAGCATTTGCAGCTCCTCTCATGAGAACTAATCCGATATTCATGGTTGTCATGTCCTTTTTTACAGTGTCCATGAATCCCTCGACGTGCGTCAATCGAGTCCCGAATTCTTCCCGAGTGTGTTCCAGGTCAGCTTTCATGTCTATCTGGACTCTATTTATGGTGGTTTGAATTTGAGCCGTGTGCTCCTCCAGTCGGTTTTGCACATCCTCCCTAGCTCTATTCATTTGGTCTGTTAGGCAATCTACACGCCGGTTAGCCTCTTGATGGTGTCGTATGACATCAACCCTATTGCCGCTAAACCCGCCACGAGATCATTTCTGGCTTCGACCCTAAATGCGTCCATATCAGCCCTGACTTGGGATAAATCAGTCCTGACATTATTAACAGATTGAGTGTTTATCTCTAAATCTAGTATAACATTGTGAACGTCCTGTCTTACTTGGTCTACATGACCACTAACATTGTTTATAGATTGTGTGTTTACTTCCAAGTCCTGTGTTACTTGGTCTACATGAGCACTAACATTGTTTATAGATTGAGTGTTCTGACCTAAGTCAGCAGTAATCTGTTGGAGATTAGCATTCACACCTGCCATCATCTCCCCAAACACGCGACGAATCGTTTCCTCATCCATTTGACAAGAAATATATATGAGAAAGTGAGGGATCAATCACTACTAGAACTTACAGCTATGATTAGTTGCTTGGTGGTATAAAGCTTGTTTCATTTATGTAAATATCACGAGTACAGCTGGAGTATGCGAACTAAGTGCTTCTACATTTACAAAGACAACGACGAGCAAAGCAAAGTATTACATTTACTCAGGATGAGGCATCATCAAAGAAAACCCTATCCATCATTTATCCAACACTAAAGCCTCACCCCATGGACTTCTATCAAACATGAATGCCATGCGGTCAATTGATCTGCAGTACGACTTTCTAAGTTCGTCCCAGTCCTGTCAATTTATCATAAATCAACATTAAGATCCTCGAAAGTAACATGGTACTGACGGTCACCACGTTAACGTCGGCACATGAGTTGGGCGCCATTTTCTTTATGAGACCGTTAGTCGAGTCAACAACCACGATGACTTTCCTAACATCCCATAAGTCGAATAAAATTACCGTGAGGATCAGGTGAACTTCCTAATAGGCTAAGCGGCACGAGACACTGTAGTCCACGGGGATCGTGGTACATGGTGACGATGGTCATAGACTGCCTAAGGAAAGGTTCACCTTAAAAACTAGACTGAGAAATTAAACATCCAGACTTAAGTAAAACACCGTGAAAATTAATTAAAATTCACAAGCCCCTAGCCTAGTTCGGAGGGTTATGATCGGCTAGTCCGCAAACTAATAAACAAAAGAAAATAAAGAGCAGGTTCCTACCTGAGAAGTTACTGAACACCCTCGCGAAAGATCTATCTCACAATAATAAAGCAACAACAGCAACACTAGGAAAATGGTATGACGCAAGTCCCTAGTTCAAGTTACAAGATTAAGCTAATATCAGAATGTACATTTAACAGGGTAGCAAAACAAATCTAAGTTAGGATGATACCATTTCCACATTTACATTTAACGGTAATCATCTAGCTAAGTCCTAACAGTTAATAACAAAATTTATGGCGATGACGTCCGTAACAGAAAACAATTACAACAAATCTAAGTGTACAGCCATGAAAAACATTTAACTATTCTTAATAACTACGTGCTATCAGCACACAATAAGGTAACATGTAGGATTTACACACTAGTACATCGTAAATAAGTAATGAAATAGACACAAAACTTTATTAAATTCCTGCCTACACCTTGGTTTACTCTTTGTAAGCCATAGTCATCTAATGTGTGTAATTACGGTGACGAATGCGTAGTTGAGACCACGTCTGACATCGCATGGCCTGAGCTCCACAAGCTACGAACTCTAGGTTCGCGCATTTTTCAGGTCGCTACAAAAGTGTCAACTGTCCTAGTCATTTCCACACAAGGAAATTATCTTCAACTGCACGGCTATGTCAACAGTTCCAAAATGCAACAGAACAAAGTTAGATAGAAAGAATTCATTAGTTAGCTTTTGTTTTACCAAAATTATGCGTTTTATTATTAAGATGTCGGTTTAGGTTTATCGTTGGTTTATGGCGAATAATAATGACAATAGCTCGGGCACGGAGTGTCTACACTGAGATCATTCTCCACCAAAAAGCCTCGACTCAACAGTCGGAATAAGATCAACGAGCAATAACAACTCGGACACACAATAACACGGGTTACCAGCGGCGCAAAGCTCGCATTCAATAACTCTGGGATAGGCCTGTCCACAACAGTTACCTTCCAATAACATCTGGCCAACGGGAACCCTCCCGGACAAGGTAATCACAAGTACCTTTATACAATAAATTCCTGCATTTAACAGGGTCGCCTGCAACTCACTATAGAAAACCTGACCTAATTGTACACGTCAAGACGGTACACGCAAGAAGTGCGCTCAACTAACAAAAAGCAATCTATAAAACATGTGATCTGAGACAGGGTTGAAAACTGGGTTACATAAGCTAAGTTGCAATGAAAGAAAGAGCGAATACTACAAGCATTCTGTCTCTTGTCAAAGTAGTCCTGTCTCACAAACAAATGAAGCGTGCTCTCAAGGGCACTGGATTACAAAACCGGTTTATGTCACCAGCAGGCTACCACATTCCTGCGTTCGGTCGACACAAAACACACATTATTCAAGGCCGGCGATTTGATCAAAATAAAACTATACATCTGGCCTGTTCATAAAAAACTTTACCATAGGTTATGAACCTCTAAAGAATCCGTGTATAAAAACACGCAATAAATCTGAATCGAATAATATAGTTCCGTCTTTCTACCAAAGACGTCTAAATGATAGTAATCTTACAATTACTGGAGCTCTTTGCTCTCAAAATACAATTCACTAGTTGCTAGTACAACATCAAATAAAAACGTGTCTTACATGACACAAGCAAAATGATAATTGTGACGCAGATTCACACAAGGATCTGCTTAATGATACGTTGGGAACTGAGTTCGATGCTAGGCAACGAAACATTCCTTCTAATCGTTAGGTTCACACTTGACCAAGAATAGCTTCTGAGCTTATTCAAAATGAAAATATAATGCATTTACAAAACTGGCAATTACAGTCGATTGCCGAACTGATACGACTGTTCTAACGAAAGTCAGGGGTGTATCAAAACTGGCTGCAAAGAATGCAGTTAAAGAAATAATCATGACATCTGATTGTCATAACTGAAGTCAGCAAAGACTTGAAAAATCACCCCAAACAGGGTTGGACAAAATAGCCTCGAATGACTACGGTCACATCTAGCAAAAGATAGGCTTTGACGTTCTACGACGTTCATCAAGCTGCACCAGGGTTAACCAAAATGTCAGACCCAAGGGTGTCTCACTATACTGAAATAAATGACATTAAATTAAACTAGATACAATCCCTACCTAGAAAAATGGCTGACACAGAGTGTGGTTGATTCACAAACTACATTAAATCTAATATACCACCAGAACTAGAACAAGAGAAGGGATGTCCAAAAACTCACGACAATGAGAAGCTATCACTCAGCCCTCTTTTCAATAACCAGGGTTGTACAAATTCCTCTCTGGATCTCTGGAACGGTATTATCCTCATCAGGATTCCCATCTGGACTCCTCCAAAGACCAGGGTTCGATTCGCCCCTGTCGACAACTCCGTGGACATGCTGGATATGCCTGGAAATGGCATCTTGGATTCCTTCCTTCTCGTCCTCGGTTCTGCAAGCTCCACCATCATGCTAGTTCTCGTAGAAACATCACCCTCATACCAGGATGGTATTAGCCCATGATGACTGATTCAAACGTGGTGTGGAATAGTCTGGTCACGTTGACGGTGAAATAAGTTATGAAATTCATTCTTTCACTTTCCAAAAATATAATGTTCGTCGTAAATGTTGTAGGCTTTGATAGTAATTGATAACACAGCCTTAATTTCGTGGATGTGAATAGATACATGAGCTAGCACTGCTCTATGATTCTGCACGTGCTAATGACGCTACTTTTCTATCACGCAGCATCGGTAAAATGTACGTCGTTTTGGAAATAAAAACTTCACTCTGGCAATCCAAATATGTTACACTATCGTAATCACACTTATTTGAAGTAGTTGCAACACATTTACCTGTATATTTTCCACAAGGCATTTGGCCCTCCACAAACACGTGGGTACTAAAATGTGGTGTTCCGGTAAAATTATATAATTCACTAATACTTGCCAATAATTATCTTCAATATGTTTCTGTGGCTCACTGTGCAGAAATACCAGTATTTTACGATATGCCAGTGAACGATGGCACCTGATAACCAATTCAACGCTAACAAGCGGATATTCTTCTATGTCTTACAGGACAAATGCAATTACACGCCTGTACTGGGCGGATTCTCCAGACGTAGTGCAAGTAACTCACTATAATTCTTACTTATAACTTGTATCGTAGTTTATTCGTGCTCGATGGCAACTAATTGTTATTTCCTCGCTAAACAGCGGATATTTCCTACGTCGTACAAGACGGATATGATTCCACGCCTACACAGGGCGGATTCTCCAGACGTAGTGCAAGGCACTGGGTGTCTCAAGGAAGTAGGTCGTCAAACCGAAGTCGTTGAGCGACTACTTACGTTCCTATTTGTGTATCTGCAAGGGTATTACCTTACCTTAAGCTAAAATAACATTCTCAAAAATGTTTTAATAATACAGCATGACGAAATGGAATATTCTGAGTCTTGAGAAAGAATAAAATTAATTAATAAGATCTCAGATAAATAATTAGCAGTTTCACCAAAGTCAAAAGTGCGATTCAACGCTACTTCAAAGAGTATCGCGAGAGCTCTCAGCTCCACGTGGCTTCCTGGGTGTGTTCAAAGGTACAACATCCCATCATAAATGTTCTGTCATAAAAAATATCACATGAACCATAGCTCAGCGGGTTCATCTGCCTCTCCGTCGTTTCAAATAAAATGTTGGGATGACATTTTTATTTGACTTGAAATTCATTCAAGAGTGATATTTTTTTAGATTGGCTGCATTAAAGGTTCCAATGCGCTCTCCTGTCCTGATGTCTTCTACTACATAACTTCCATTGTTCAAAGGCTGTCGGATACGACTAGGGCCATAATATAAGGATAAAAATTTCCCATATATGCGGTCTATAGGACTTGAAATTCCGGGTCTCCTTATGAGGATAAGGTCTCCCTCAACTAGTGGTTCTCTAAATCTCTGGCGTCTAGTTCTTCTCAAGCGCTTGGCAGCTTGTCTGTCCATAGTTTCCCTTGCAGATAAAAGTCTGCTGGCATGTGATGGTTGTAAACAAGGTGGATTTACAATCACACGATCCCATATTCTCAGCGGCATCTGGTTCAAATGCAAGACCATAGGTATTTGACCAGTGCTCTCATGGACTGTTGAATTAATACACTTTGCCATAGTGACTAGGATTCAGTCCATCGCCAGTGTTCTTCTTGACAATATAATCGACAGAATTTTGCGATAATAGACATCACGAATTCTGCTGGGTTGCTCTCCGGATGACGAATAGATGATAAAACATGACCTATTTCAAGCTCATTCATAGCATTGGCAAATTCTGCTGAAGTGTACTGTGATCCGTGATCAGTCAACAAGAATTGTGGCTTTCCTGCCTCCGGTATCACTTGACGTCTAATCCTCAGAATAATCTGATGTGCAGTGGCTTTTTGAATCGGATGAAGCATCGTATATTTCGTGAACACATCAATAGTTACAACGATGTATCGATTCCCACGACGAGCCTTAGGTATTGGGCCATACAGGTCCTGTGCGTATAACTCTCTAGGTTGAGTTGGGAGTATTGGTCTAGGTTGTTCCTTCAACAAGTGTGACGTGTACTTGTTCCGCTGGCATGCGTCGCAAGCGCGTAAACACTGTCTAACGGTGGCTCCTAACCCTTTCCATGTAAAAGATTCCTTGATGGTTGCGATGGTTTTGTCTGTCCCACCATGACCAATGGATAGATGAACCATAAGAATAACAGATTCTTGGTATCTCCTAGGAATAACTGCACGCAGTTGAGTGTGGTCCTCGTCCACAAACTTGTATAATACACGATGATAAATCAAGTAATTATCTGCAGCAGCAGCAATTCTCGCATAATGAGCATCCTGTGGATCCATTCTTCGTTCCAGGAAACGGATAATATGCCTGTGTTCCTCCTCACGTCGCTGTCCTTCAGGTAGATGGCGAAGTCGGCGAAGGTGTTCCTCGCATTCTCCCTCGATGTCTATGTCATTAACAGTAGCTTCAGGATTCCTGCTGAGGATGTCGGCCAACACATTCTCTCTGCCTGGTCGATAAACTATTTCCAAATCGAACTGTTGGAGAAACAGCGTCCAACGTGTGATCCTGTCGCTTGCCAGTCTTGTTCTTAAGATGAAGGTCAGTGCATGGTGATCGGTCCTCACAATAATCCTCTGGCCTAACAGAAGTTTCTGCCAGTATTCAAGTGCGTAAACTATTGCAAGTGCTTCTATCTCGGTCGTGAAGTAGTGAGATTCATGTGCTCTTAAACGTCGGCTTAAGAAAGCGATGTAATGACGTTTCTTCTCATCATCCTCCTGCAGTAAAATGGCTCCTATACCAATGGCAGATGCATCCGTTTCTAGAATCAAGTTCCGGGAATAATCTGGATATTCTAACTGAATTGAGTCCACTAGCATCTGTTTAGCTCTCCTGAAAGCTATCTCGCATTCATTATTCCAGTTCCACCTGCAGTTATTTTTCAGTAATCCTTGCAGAGGTGCGACAGTCTCGGAATACTTCTCCCAATGAGCAGCAAAGAATTGGAGAATTCCTAAGAATTGTCTCACGTGTTTCACACGGGTTGGCGTTGGGAATGCAGCAACAGTTCTAATCTTTGCCAGATTTGGTCTGTATCCTTCTCCATTGATTATGTGTCCTACGAATTTCACTTCTTTCTGAAAGAATCGACACTTGTCAAATTTGACCTTAAAATTCGCCTGTCGAAGATTCTCAAAAACATGGCGCAATGTCTTTAAATGCTCTTCTTCTGTTTCTGAAGCTATGATTATGTCATCCACATAACATATTACTCTCTGCTTCACTTCAGGAGTCAGCTTGGCATCAAGTGCTCTGATTAATGCGGCTCCGGCATTTTTCAATCCAAATGGTAGTTTTCGGAAGACATAAGTAGTCTGATCAAACAGGAATCCAGTATATTTCTGAGTATGCTTAGATAATCTGATATGGTAATAAGACTGAACCAAGTCCAATGATGAAAATATCCTTTTCCCTTTGAACTTCCTGAGAATGTCCCTAATCTTGGGTGGTCTGTCGTGCTCAGGAGCTAGGCGTTCATTCAAGGCTCTGGCATCGAGACAAAGTCTCAAGCTTCCATCTACCTTAACCACAGGCGTTATGGGATTCAAGAAAGGAGTCGGTGATTTCTTGATTGTGCCTGCTGCTTCCATCTCATGGATCTTCTTAGCAGCTTCTTCATGATGTTTCTCAGCAATCGGGTAAATTTTCTTCTGGAATGGGGAATCATCCAGTAGCACAAGGTCGTATTCGTAGTCTAATATCTCACAGGTGTGGTGTCGAATATGTCCCTGTATTCGTTCAATATTATATCAAGATTCTCCCGTGTGGGGGCTGATAATGATTCTGCCTCTTCGTCGGCATCGAGTGTCTCGTAAATTTCCTTGCCATTCAAGTTTTCGACTACGTCGACTTCGGACAGGAATTCCGGTTCTTCTTCAACTAGGTTCATCTGAATGGGTTCGTTCGGCTTGAACTCGACCGTGTCACGGCCCATGTCAATGATACCATCATATTTTCTAATGAAGTCTGCGCCTAGTATGGCGTCATGATGCAAGCCCTTCATTACAAGAAATTCGTGCAAAAACACGTGATTTGAAATCTTCAGAGTACAAAGAATCTGGATTTTGCACGTCACAACCCGGTCAGGTATGACACCTCTGACTCTTACAGCTGAAACATGCAGCTCTGTCACCTCAGAGTTGGCCTTTAATCTGGCATGGCGATCGGCGGAAATAACACTAATAATTGCCCCAGTATCAATGAGAATGACTACGTTGATTTCGTTCAAAGTGGCTACTATCTTGGGCAGACGGGTCAACTCATAATTGTGGTTCGTCGTTCGTCGTTCGTCCAACAAGTCTTCTTGGATTGGCTCCCAGAGTAATATGGTAGCAGTTACTCGGTGCTCAACCTGACAAGAATCTGTTAATTTTTCGGCGTTTTTTTTATTGTCCTGGCGAGAAGTTACTGGGCTGTTTGTGCTCCGTCTCCTGCGCCGAATTTCTATTTTCCCTCGAAGTTGGGTTCCGTTCTCCCTCTTCTTGGATTTGCAGCTCTCTTAATTGTTGGAGGTACTCATGGCTCTCCCCCCGTGCTCTTCCTTTCCAATCTCTGTCTGGCTGGTATCTAGGGTCTCGATCTCGGTTATATCCTCTAGCGTATGATTAGTCCCATCGGATACTTCCGTGCTGTTGGTTTCTTCCGTTATTCCCGCGGTGGTAATTTTCGTGACATTGGTTATCATTCGTCCCTCGGTCGAATCTCCGATTCCAATGACTACGACGGTCATCTTGTTGATCTCGAGCATGTGGAGCGTTGTTCCATTCCCTCCTACGATAGTTGTAGTTATTATCACGATGCCCAGAACTCTCTTGTGTTTGCGTTTGTTGCGGAGTCTGGCTTACTTTATCGACAGTGGTCAAGTTTATGTGTCTTTCCTCGCGCCTGTCAGCCTTCTGCTGACGGTGTGTCGGGAACTGTTCCGTGTTCGCATCCAAGCGTCGCAGAATCTTGTCACATTGTTGAAACGTGGATGCCCCTGCAGCGATCAAAACACGTTGTATATCCGCAGGGTACTGCCAAACAATGGTGTTAACTAAATCTTGTTCAGACAACGGAGGCTGAAGACAACGAAGCTTCGCAAGCTGCATAGCGAAGTAGTTCGCATAACGAGTAGGCGTATTCGAGCTGTATCTACGAGTATACATTTCAGCTCGGATGCTCTGCTGAATGTCACTCGACCAATACGTCCTTAGTAATGCTTCCTTAAAGTCCTGGTAGCCTGTAAACGAGTATCTAAATGCTCTAAACCAGGTACTGGCTTGCCCCTCAAGCAAACGTTCTATGACTCTCAGTTCCCTCTCTGGAGTTACCATCGTATCTCTCAGATAGCTTTCGACATTGGCTAGAAATTCCACTGGAGTAACACCACTTCCAGTTCCGAAGAAGCGAGCTGGTTGCTCCTCTCTCGAACGTATTATCGTCACATTTCCCTGCGTATGCGCGGGTCTAAATGTGTTCTGCATATAGTCATGCATAGGTGTATTCATCTCATTATTAGGTTGACTTGGTGCTGGTCGAAAAGGATGGGCGTTAAAGTTCAAAACCTGGCTCGGCGCTGAACCAGTGAATTGTAATGGTTGTGGTTCTGTAGGTGCGCTGGGCTGAAAATGAGTTTGCATCATTCCTTCAGATTGTGAAACGGGTGTTTCCTGAGATTCTCCCATTTGTGAGTGTAAGTGTCTCTCCCTAGGAGTCGTTTCGAGTCTGTCAAGACGTCTTTCTATGCCTTCAAGTCCTTGAATAGTTCTGGCCGCGACTTTGTTGCCTAAGTCATTCAATTGTAATTCGATTCTATCAACCTTTCCCTTGAGGTTCGCGTCTACCTCGCATATGGCCGTTCTGAAGTTATGACTAAGGTCTAACCTTTCGTTTACTGTGACCTCCTCAAATCGCTTTTGTAAAGAATCGATCCCTCTCTCGACTCTTGACATGTTGTCTTTGACCTCGGCTAGCTTGGCCTCTACTATGGTCTTATGTTCGTAGAGGTCCCCTCTTAATAACATGAGGTCAATGTTATGTTCCTCATGATGAACATTCACTGTTTCGCGTAGGCTTGCTACGGTTTCCGTTAGTTCAGAAATGTTTCTCCTGTTAACGTTCAGTTCGTCTCTGACCTCTAACATGCCTTCAACGATCGTCCTAACATTGTTGTTCACAGCATTTGCAGCTCCTCTCATGAGAACTAATCCGATATTCATGGTTGTCATGTCAATTTTTACAGTGTCCATGAATCCCTCGACGTGCGTCAATCGAGTCCCGAATTCTTCCCGAGTGTGTTCCAGGTCAGCTTTCATGTCTATCTGGACTCTATTTATGGAGGTTTGAATTTGAGCCGTGTGTTCCTCCAGTCGGTTTTGCACATCCTACCTAGCTCTATTCATTTGATCTGTTAGGTAATCTACACGCTGGTTAGCCTCTTGATGGTGTCGTATGACATCAACCCTAACTGCCGCTAAACCCGCCACGAGATCATTTCTGTCTTCGACCCTAAATGCGTCCATATCAGCCCTGACTTGGGTTAAATCAGTCCTGACATTATTAACAAATTGAGTATTTATCTCTAAATCTAGTATAACATTGTGAACGTCCTGTCTTACTTGGTCTACATGACCACTAACATTGTTTATAGATTGTGTGTTTACTTCCAAGTCCTGTGTTACTTGGTCTACATGAGCACTAACATTGTTTATAGATTGAGTGTTCTGACCTAAGTCAGCAGTAATCTGTTGGAGATTAGCATTCACACCTGCCATCATCTCCCCAAACACGCGACGAATCGTTTCCTCATCCATTTGACAAGAAATATATATGAGAAAGTGAGGGATCAATCTCTACTAGAACTTACAGCTATGATTAGTTACTTGGTGGTATAAAGCTTGTTTCATTTATGTAAATATCACGAGTACAGCTGGAGTATGCGAACTAAGTGCTTCTACATTTACAAAGACAACGACGAGCAAAGCAAAGTATTACATTTACTCAGGATGAGGCATCATCAAAGAAAACCCTATCCATCATTTATCCAACACTAAAGCCTCACCCCATGGACTTCTATCAAACATGAATGCCATGCGGTCAATTGATCTGCAGTACGACTTTCTAAGTTCGTCCCAGTCCTGTCAATTTACCATAAAACAACATTAAGATCCTCGAAAGTAACATGGTACTGACGGTCACCACGTTAACGTCGGCACATCAGTTGGGCGCCATTTTTTTATGAGACCGTTAGTCGAGTCAACAACCACGATGACTTTCCTAACATTCCATAAGTCGAATAAAATTACCGTGAGGATCAGGTGAACTTCCTAATAGGCTAAGGGGCACGAGACACTGTAGTCCACGGGGATCGTGGTACATGGTGACGATGGTCATAGACTGCCTAAGGAAAGGTTCACCTTAAAAACTAGACTGAGAAATTAAACATCCAGACTTAAGTAAAACACCGTGAAAATTAATTAAAATTCACAAGCCCCTAGCCTAGTTCGGAGGGTTATGATCGGCTAGTCCGCAAGCTAATAAACAAAAGAAAATAAAGAGCAGGTCCCTACCTGAGAAGCTAATATCAGAATGTACATTTAACAGGGTAGCAAAACAAATCTAAGTTAGGATGATACCATTTCCACATTTACATTTAACGGTAATCATCTAGCTAAGTCCTAACAGTTAATAACAAAATTTACGGCGATGACGACCGTAACAGAAAACAATTACAACAAATCTAAGTGTACAGCCATGAAAAACATTTAACTATTCTTAATAACTACGTGCTATCAGCACACAATAAGGTAACATGTAGGATTTACACACTAGTACATCGTAAATAAGTAATGAAATAGACACAAATTTTTATTAAATTCCTGCCTACACCTTGGTTTACTCTTTGTAAGCCATAGTCATCTAATGTGTGTAATTACGGTGACGAATGCGTAGTTGAGACCACGTCTGACATCGCATGGCCTGAGCTCCACAAGCTACGAACTCTAGGTTCGCGCATGCTTCAGGTCGCTACAAAAGTGTCAACTGTCCTAGTCATTTCCACACAAGGAAATTATCTTCAACTGCACGGCTATGTCAACAGTTCCAAAATGCAACAGAACAAAGTTAGATAGAAAGAATTCATTAGTTAGCTTTTGTTTTACCAAAATTATGCGTTTTATTATTAAGATGTCGGTTTAGGTTTATCGTTGGTTTATGGCGAATAATACTGACAATAGCTCGGGCACAGAGTGTCTACACTGAGATCATTCTCCACCAAAAAGCCTCGACTCAACAGTTGGAATAAGATCAACGAGCAATAACAACTCGGACACACAATAACACGGGTTACCAGCGGCGCAAAGCTCGCATTCAATAACTCTGGGATAGGCCTGTCCACAACAGTTACCTTCCAATAACATCTGGTCAACGGGAACCCTCCCGGACAAGGTAATCACAAGTACCTTCATACAATAAATTCCTGCATTTAACAGGGTCGCCTGCAACTCACTATATAAAACCTGACCTAATTGTACACGTCAAGACGGTACACGCAAGAAGTGCGCTCAACTAACAAAAAGCAATCTATAAAACATGTGATCTGAGACAGGGTTGAAAACTGGGTTACATAAGCTAAGTTGCAATGAAAGAAAGAGCGAATACTACAAGCATTCTGTCTCTTGTCAAAGTAGTCCTGTCTCACAAACAAATGAAGCGTGCTCTCAAGGGCACTGGATTACAAAACCAGTTTATGTCACCAGCAGGCTACCACATTCCTGCGTTCGGTCGACACAAAACACACATTATTCAAGGCCGGCGATTTAATCAAAATAAAACTATACATCTGGCCTGTTCATAAAAAACTTCACCATAGGTTATGAACCTCTAAAGAATCCGTGTATAAAAACACGCAATAAATCTGAATAGAATAATATAGTTCCTTCTTTCTACCAAAGACGTCTAAATGATAGTAATCTTACAATTACTGGAGCTCTTTGCTCTCAAAATACAATTCACTAGTTGCTAGTACAACATCAAATAAAAACGTGTCTTACATGACACAAGCAAAATGATAATTGTGACGCAGATTCACACAAGGATCTGCTTAATGATACGTTGGGAACTGAGTTCGATGCTAGGCAACGAAACATTCCTTCTAATCGTTAGGTTCACACTTGACCAAGAATAGCTTCTGAGCTTATTCAAAATGAAAATATAATGCATTTACAAAACTGGCAATTACAGTCGATTGCCTAACTGATACGACTGTTCCAACGAAAGTCAGGGGTGTATCAAAACTGGCTGCAAAGAATGCAGTTAAAGAAATAATCATGACATCTGATTGTCATAACTGAAGTCAGCAAAGACTTGAAAAATCACCCCAAACAGGGTTGGACAAAATAGCCTCGAATGACTACGGTCACATCTAGCAAAAGATAGGCTTTGACGTTCTACGACGTTCATCAAGCTGCACCAGGGTTAACCAAAATGTCAGACCCAAGGGTGTCTCACTATACTGAAATAAATGACATTAAATTAAACTAGATACAATCCCTACCTAGAAAAATGGCTGACACAGAGTGTGGTTGATACACAAACTACATTGAATCTAATATACCACCAGAACTAGAACAAGAGAAGGGATGTCCAAAAACTCACGACATGGAGAAGCTATCACTCAGCCCTCTATTCAATAACCAGGGTTGTACAAATTCCTCTCTGGATCTCTGGAACGGTATTATCCTCATCAGGATTCCCATCTGGACTCCTCCAAAGACCAGGGTTCGATTCGCCCCTGTCGACAACTCCGTGGACATGCTGGATATGCCTGGAAATGGCATCTTGGATTCCTTCCTTCTCGTCCTCGGTTCTGCAAGCTCCACCATCATGCTAGTTCTCGTAGAAACATCACCCTCATACCAGGATGGTATTAGCCCATGATGACTGATTCAAACGTGGTGTGGAATAGTCTGGTCACGTTGACGGTGAAATAAGTTATGAAATTCATTCTTTCACTTTCCAAAAATATAATGTTCGTCGTAAATGTTGTAGGCTTTGATAGTAATTGATAACACAGCCTTAATTTCGTGGATGTGAATAGATACATGAGCTAGCACTGCTCTATGATTCTGCACGTGCTAATGACGCTACTTTTCTATCACGCAGCATCGGTAAAATGTACGTCGTTTTGGAAATAAAAACTTCACTCTGGCAATCCAAATATGTTACACTATCATAATCACACTTATTTGAAGTAGTTGCAACACATTTACCTGTATATTTTCCACAAGGCATTTGGCCCTCCACAAACACGTGGGTACTAAAATGTGGTGTTCCGGTAAAATTATATAATTCACTAATACTTGCCAATAATTATCTTCAATATGTTTCTGTGGCTCACTGTGCATAAATACCAGTATTTTACAATATGCCAGTGCACGATGGCACCTGATAACCAATTCAACGCTAACAAGCGGATATTCTTCTATGTCTTACAGGACAAATGCAATTACACGCCTGTACTGGGCGGATTCTCCAGACGTAGTGCAAGTAACTCACTATAATTCTTACTTATAACTTGTATCGTTGTTTATTCGTGCTCGATGGCAACTAATTGTAATTTCCTCGCTAAACAGCGGATATTTCCTACGTCGTACAAGACGGATATGATTCCACGCCTACACAGGGCGGATTCTCCAGACGTAGTGCAAGGCACTGGGTGTCTCAAGGAAGTAGGTCGTCAAACCGAAGTCGTTGAGCGACTACTTACGTTCCTATTTGCGTATCTGCAAGGGTATTACCTTACCTTAAGCTAAAATAACATTCTCAAAAATGTTTTAATAATGCAGCATGACGAAATGGAATATTCTGAGTCTTGAGAAAGAATAAAATTAATTAATAAGATCTCAAATAAATAATTAGCAGTTTCACCAAAGTCAAAAGTGCGATTCAACGCTACTTCAAAGAGTATCGCGTGCGCTCTCAGCTCCACGTGGCTTCCTGGGTGTGTTCAAAGGTACAACATCCCATCATAAATGTTCTGTCATAAAAAATATCACATGAACCATAGCTCAGCGGGTTCAATACTTCTTAGGAATTTCATTTCACTGGCTTGAATTCTACTCTCTTGCCTGCTTGTCAAGGTCCAAGTCTCAGCTGCACAAGTCTTTACGTGGAATCCAAACAAAATGACGTGATATTTCACTTCGGAAATCGCACATGCATTGATCGCGATTCGAACTCATTTGGGGTTGATGTGGGTCAAATAACTTGACCCCAGCGTCATCATGCCCCCTTTGATAACTTGTGTTGCTGCGAGACTACACTGTGTCTGTATCCAAAATTAGAGTGTGAAAAAACTACAATCAATGGACGTTATGGCACAACGGTTCGAGTTGCTTGCCTCGCACCAAGGTGGATCGGGTTCAAACCTCGATGAATGCAAGTGAGATTCTCGAGATGAAATACCACACCACGACCGGTGGTTTGGATTCCAGATAAAACGGAGTTTCCGTTACTATTGATTGCGAGATTAACAGTTAATAAATAAACTGCAAGCTACATTCAGATGGGCCCTGCCTGTACCGGGATTCAAACTATAGGGTGCAATACTCAGTCCAAAATATATTTTCAGATGTGATTTTCAGTCGGTCTAGGGCCCAATTAGATAACAATTATTTTAACACCTTAATACTGTGACCGATCCAGTCAGGGTCAATTACCGGCCCCGGATGACAGAAGATCGAGAGGAGACCGGAGAGTCAGTATGACGTCATGGCATGACGCGGCGAGGCAACCGCGAGAGTAGGGGAATGCTCCAGAAGAATCCAACCCCTCCCACTTTCTTTTTCTCGAAGAAGGACGGAGTTCCGGAATGTTCAGTACGTGAGTCAGTAGTGTGTGAGTTAATAGTGCGTGGACGAGTATGTTATACAGCGGAGCACGGAAGATTAGCCCATGTCATGTAGACAGTGATTTTACATCGGGAACTTGAATGGTGTTCGTGAGTGATCAGCGTGCCATGAAGCCTGAAACTAGCGTGCATGTATTGCCAGTGAGTTTTTTTACAGTGAAGTATGTCAGTTTGTTTGTCGAACAGTGTGAATTTCAAGACGATATCTGACTCGCTAGTATGTGAGGAAATAGTCAGAACTGATAAAGGAAGTCCGTTTATGCCGGCAATTTATGTTCATTAAAGATGAATACCAGGAGGTGTTTAAAATTACGAGTATCAGGGAAAGAACTATATAACGATAGTCGAGGCGAAGCATTATCACGAGGCCCTATATTGTAACAGACATCCTTTCGGAAATAGCATAGCAGTGTGGCATTTTAATAAACGCAGTGAGAATGCAAGAGGGAAGGCTACATCTACTTTAAGCTTGTGTTGGAAGACTGTAGGCCGCAAGCAACTTGATATGTCGGTCAAGGCCAGCTCGAAATAGCTCCTCGTGGAAGGAAGTGTGTCACTGGGTTAAAGGAAAGTGAAGACATATAAATCAAGTGAATAAGGAATTAGACGCTATAGTGCGCGAGCGTGAAAGTGCTCTGAGATAGTGAAATGTAATATTGCCACACGGCAGCATGAACTGAATAACTATGGACTCAAATATTCTGGGAAGCAACATGCATATTAACACGCAAATTATGCTGCACTGAACTTCTAAAGGGGCCATAATGGGGTGAACGGTCGCAACGAGATGGACGAGTGGACCATGGTTGGGACGTCAGGAGACGCCGCTGCTGAAGGTGACCGGGGACAACCTGTGGGCGGACATGGGCGTCGCCAGGAGATCGAGAGGTGCCGGGGGCGGATACCTCTACCAGTACGCTGGGAGACCACATCGCGGAGACACTGGAGGAACGACGCCGCCCTGATGCCGCAGACGACGACGACGCCGACGCCATGGATTTCTGAGGACGCCGGATATAAAGTAAGACGTTTCATTTCCATCCTTGTTCATCAGGAAGAAGAGAACTTCTACCTCGGATAGCCATGCCATGAGATAACCTGAGATCGTGTAACTTAACGCCCTTTATAATCATTTATTCCAGATTGAATAAGAGCATCATTTTTTTTCATAGGGTCGTGCAGATGTTTTCTTGTCTTTCTTTTTGGGTCATTTGACCTACATAAATTTACAGCATCAATGGTAGGAGTAAGACATGTATTTATTCTCTGAGACATAATAATAATAATAATTTGAAATTGGGTAACGATAATAGGAGATGCCCACTTTGCTGGGAGATTCTAGCATGTCGATTTCAGAGGTCACTATTCGAATTTTATTCTGAAAGGGTTGTCACGGATTGCATAGATTTTTATAGCAAATGAATATGGTTGGAGATTGTCGGATAAGGTTCCTTGGATAGGATGCCATATTATCATACGACCTCGTGGTCCCGATAAAGTTGATACGCTCTGTTAGTGTGGGTTCTTGAGACATGCTAATAATGCATGATTTATTTTGTAATGATGTTGTGTAAAGTTTATGTGATAATTATGTGGTAATTAGATATGGTATTATTCCGTCATTTATGACGAGGTTATTCACGGGGCGACATATGTCCGTGGAATTGAATTTGTGAGGACAGGGTCCTCTTGACGAACGTGCTACGTTCATTGATGAGTTGTATTGAATAGCGCAGGTGTGTAATTGATGGTGCGCTCGACAGTCAGGTCGTTTGGATCCTCACACAGAGTGTTCGGCGGAAGGGTTACGATTAAATGTTTGTTGTGAGTATGAAATACGCTAGGGCGCCTTATTGCGAGGTTCTTAACCTTTCATAAACATTAGACAATGCTATAATTTAATTACAATGACAAATATGACAGTGTGGATCAAGGTTGTTGGAAAGGCGAATATAAATCAGTAATAATAATAAGAATTAGTAGTGTAAATATGTAAGCACATTCTGGATGTGTTAATAATTTATGATAGGTTATAATTAATTGATGAAATGTCATATTATGTGAAGCTGAGTCGATGTTTGAGTGCTATTTGATGTAATATGATGCTCTTTAATTACTAATTTGCAGTTCGATAGAGGAGATCCGTCCATTGCTGTATAAGGGTAGACAGTTGTAATTTACATAGATATTCGATAATTTCTTTGAATTATTTTTGCCGCAGTTGAACTTTGTGATAAGCGGCTAGTGATGTTTACATGCGTGTGCACCGATAGATTAAGATTAATTTAGCTTTTGAAAGGCGATCTCTTTGTCGGAACTTTAAGAGAGGACACCCACGAGTTTGAATAAGTGTAATTTTCTTTTGTTTGTTTAGGGACTATGAACTTTTTTTTTCCTCTTGGACTTTGTCCCACCCTAACTTTATACTCGTGCGTGATAGGCATGTTGCATATTTATTTATCCTTGGGCCAATAAAGGAGCAGATGTGATTTTACGAGGGCTTTTCCTTTCTTTTCTGTTTGTCAATTCAAGTTAGGGTGTTTGCTTGTGAATTCTGGTTCAGTCTATTTGCCATCCCAACCCGTAAACGACCCGAGACTCTTTGTCTCTAGCTCGCTGGAGCTTTTCTTTTAATCTTGTCTGTATGAACCAAGATTCATGCCCTAATTTTTTGTACCCGCTCCCTTGGCTGTTTCTTCTGATGGGGCCGGGATGCTAGCCGGGTGATCGCCTGTCCCATTGGAGAAACGGGCACAGGGGGGGGGGAAGTGGCGCCTCTAACGTGTTGGGCTCGACGACGATGGTGTGTTTCGTTTCCGTCATGGGCATGTTTTTTGTACTCAATCATTTGTTGTGGTGATGGGAGTATACTGTGTGGTCAGATTCGTGCCTTTGATGGGAGCGCGATGCTTGCCAAGTGTAATTCTTGTGTAAAATTAACCTCGTATCACACTGAGCCTTTAGTGAACCATTTGACAGGGTTGGTACACGATCTCAGGTTATGGCTATACTCGACGACCTACATTCCCATGTAGGCCCCTATATTTAAGTTGTATTGTAAGATGTCACAAGTAGTAACCACAGAAAATATTGCTGATATATTAAAACAAATCCAAGTTGGATTAAATGGTCTAACCACTGAAATGAATAATGTTAAGGATAGTGTTGGGTCAATTAAAACAAACATGAAGAGCGATATGGATCGCTTATGGACGGCACAAGAGGGTGTCGGTATTCAGATAGCAGAGGTACAGAGGACACAAGAGGGTGTCGGTATTCAGATAGCAGAGGTACAGAGGACACAAGAGGATGTCGGTATTCAGGTAGCAGGAATAAAAAAAGATGTTAGTGATAAAGTTGATGGTCTCAGAACCGACTTATTAGAAGTCATGGGATCTAATCTTAAGAGTTTAGAATCTCATTTGCAGAAAAACATTGATGCTGTAGAACGTAATCTTAGGCTATCAGGAAAGGCTATAGATAATAAGATTAATCTACTCGATAAAAAGGTAGAAACTACATTCCAAGTGCTCACCGCGGAGCTCAAAGATTCTATGGCACGGCAAATCAGGGATACTCAGAGTTCGCTTCGGGGGAATATTGAAGGTCTTGAGGAGAAGTTGAACAGTAATATTAAAGGCATGGGACAAGATTTGACGGCAAAAATTGAGCAAATTGGTCAGTCTAACGAGGAAACCCTGGATAAGTTGAAACAGGACGTGTCAGGTTGGAAAGAAGAGGTTGCGAAGGACGTGAAAAACATGCAGATACAGGTTGAATCATTCCAGGACACGTATGATAGGAAAATCACTCATTCACAAACGACATTATTCGAACATGTGAGAGAATCTATCCACACTTCCATTGTTGAGTTGGAGGAGAAGATCATTATTCAACAGGGAAGGCAACTCACTCGATTAGGCAACTTAGAGGCGGAAATGACGCAGATAAAAGACAAATCGGAGTCAGAAAGGGTTAGATGGTCCGAAATTGAAAACACGCCACCTCTTAACGGGACGGAAAGTGAAAACGCCCCATCTTCTAGAAAGACGGGAGAGGTAGTCGCAACGCCGAGAACACGGAGTACAAATACCGCGGGACACTTGACTATCATTAGAAGTATAGACCACCAGCCGAGGAAATTCTCGGGGAACAATGGGACTAATAACGTCACACCTATCGAATTTATGAGGGAGGTCCGTGAATACATGGCGGAAAATAAGATACCACGTGAGAGGGAACTAAGAGTTATTGAGAGGTCCCTGGAATCGACGGCATTAACTTGGTTTCGCGCATTTCGATACACGTTCACGAGCACGGATGAGTTCGAACGATTATTAATCAAACGTTTTTGGAGCCCCGAAGAACAATTGAACATACGGGCGGAACTATACGCTAAACGGTATGCGACGTCCAATCCGACTAGGTATGCGGGGTACTTCGCATCGCAACTCGCCAGGCTGCAGTATTTGACTCCACCAGTGCCGGAGGACGAATTGGTCCAAGCCATTATACGACAGTTACCTGTAGAGGTCCAGAAGAGTGTAATAGCGTCAGGAGCCGAGACTTTAGAGGGATGTGAAGAGATTCTTCGAAAACTTGACCACACTAGCACACAGTTACAGGCGAGGTCCGGACGACAGGAAAATAGAGATGTAAACACGGTCGTGATTGACAAAATTGCGCAGAGGGAAGAGCGAACGCTGCGGGAGACGGACAGGCCAAGAGACACAGGGTACTATCGGAGCCGAGATAGGAGCTACGGTGGAACAGACGAGCGACCCAGATGGAGGAATAAACCATATGAAGAGCGTAGGAGATCCCGATTCAACAATACGAAGGGACGATATGGTGAATATCATCGAAGGCAGTCAAATCAGTATTATCAGAGACAGAATGCCTATAGGGATTCTCGTTCGCAGGGGTCGCGGCCGAGCTATACGGAAAGACATCGAGAGAGCCAGGAATATTTACAACAATTACGGAGTAATCCATCCGCACCACCGGGGGAAGCTGACCGACCGCCTGACACAAGTCGGTCAGATCAACAAAAAAAAACTTCAAATTAAGAAATTCCTCAAACCTTGGTCCTCCCGAACTGATTGAAATTCAAGAGATATTTCAGGCTACCGACGAAGACTTGATTCATGAGGAAGACGTTATCCGCCGCGGGAAGGTGTATCCTTTGCCAATCATAACAGTAGAGGTGATCGGTAAACAAATAAAAAACCTTGGTTGACACCGGAGCGATGATTAGTGTGGTGTCTCAGTCATGTTTGGACGAGATAATGGAGGCAGAACCCGTACATACTCTACCAGTAGCGAATGTAAAGGTTAGAGGTGTAATTCCCGATCACTCAGTGAGATGCAAGCTGCAGGCCCTGTTGACGATCAAGATTGCGGGGAGGTTTTATGAGCACGTGTTCGTGGCCATCTCCAACATCAATTTTCAAATAATTCTGGGTGTTGACTTCATTTCGGAGTACGGCTGGATTATAAATATGCAAGAGGGTGTTATGTATGTCGGACACGAATCGCCGAGCAGAGGATCGAAAGTTTATATCAATGCCAACTCGAGCATGCCCTTCTTGGAGAACACACTTGAGAATATCGTGGAACGTGAGGAAGAGACGATCACCCACATGCCCGTTGGTCTAAAGGAAATTTTGGATCCAACCGTCCAGAAACAGTTTGATGACCTAATACAGGAGTTTCGGGATGTATTTAGCGACAAACCTGGAGTTATCAAGAACTTTCAGTACGATATCAAGTTGAGTGATGACTCACCATACAGGAAACACATATATCCAGTCCCAGAGAAATGGAAGGAGGAGGTAAAGGCCATGATAAACGCCATGGAGAAGGATGGCATAATAAAGAAGGCTCCGACTTCTTTCCTAAACCCTTTAGCGGTTGTAAGGAAGCCAAATGGTCGCCTAAGGATTTGTCTGGATGCACGTGGAATAAATGCACGCATTTTGCCAGAGTATGACCGCCCACCACAAATTAGAGAGCTGCTGAGGCGCTTTAAAGGAAAGAAATATTTCTCAACCGTAGATCTCACAAATTCCTATTATCATGGCGAATTAACCGAGAACAGCAAGCAATACACTGGCTTCCTGCATGAGCAGAAGACCCACGTCTTTAACCGCCTTCCCTTCGGTTTGAAAAACAGTGACCCTGTGCTGATTCGAGCGCTGGACATTAACTTGAGTGAAGAGGTCAAGAAACACGTACTATGTTATGTGGACGATTTGATCTTGGCATCCACGTCAGTAGAGGAGCACCTGAAACACTTGAGAGTGTTGTTTGAGAACTTGTTTACGGCCGGATTCAAGGCAAACCTGGAGAAATGCAATGTCTTTCATCGAGAAATTCGATTTTTGGGACATCTCATTGACGAACATGGATATCGGCCGAACCCGGAGAAAATTGAGGCGATAGCTGAGTTTCCCAGACCAGAAAGGGTGAAACAAGTGAGGCAGTTCCTGGGAATGACTTTATTCTTTTCTAGTCATTGTCCCCGTTATACGGATGTAGTTGCCCCTCTGCAGAGCATGCTCAGGAAACACAATCGGTGGAAGTGGGATCAGGCGTGTGAAGAGGCCTTCACGCAAGCTAAACACATGCTCCTTAACAACGTTAAACTGGAGTACCCAGACTTCTCCAAAACATTTTATATTGACACCGATGCTTCAAGGGTAGGAGTGAGCGCTGTGTTGTACCAGTTGGATGACGAGAAGAAACAACATTATCTGGCATTCACCAGTAGGAAATTGCGACAGCCTGAGCTTAATTACTTTGCCACGGAATTGGAGGCGCTGGCTATAATTTATGCTCTAAAGATGTGGAAGAAGATTCTTCTAGGGCATAAGGTCGTGATTGTGACGGACCATCGCGCGCTACAGTTTATGTTAAAGTCTGACATTTCAAGCGAAAGAGTCACGCGCTGGACCCTGTTCCTGCAGCAATTCGATGCAGAAGTTATTCATAGGCCCGGAAATCAAAACTTTGTAGCGGATGTTTTGAGGAGAAACCCACGTGAGGAGGCTGTGTTGCACCAGGTAGAGCTAATACCGGACGATCAGGAAACGGTGGAACGTTTGAAACGCCTGAGCCAGGCGCAACGGCGATATACTCCGTTAAGACGGATATACCGGTATTTGAAGAATCGCATGGGTGCAGATGATCCCGACTATGCTGGAACGGCGAAGATTGCTCACTTTTATCACATTGTTGGTGACGTGATTCACAAGTTTGTCGATAAAGACCACACAAGGCTACGTATTGTAATACCGCCGAAGTTGATTTCAGCAGTGGTTTGGTTGGATCACCGATCTATTGGGCACGGAGGATGTGATAAAAACTTACATGCCATAAGAGAAACATTTACCTGGGACTATATGGGAAAAACCATACGAGCGGTAATCAGGACATGCGACATCTGTCAGAGGTGCAAGTTCCCATCGGACGTATCTAAGGAGAAGCCGAGGGCTATTATACCGACTCGTCCGAATGAATTAATGGCTACGGACCTGTATGGCCTCCTTCCGAGGTCCACCAGGGGTAACCAATACATCTTGGTGACGATGGATGTGTTTACCAAATTATCCAGAAGGCAACATCCCGGTACGTAATTCGCAGGATTGAAACCGGCGTGATTCCAACTGCAGGGAAGCCAGAGTTCCTTCTGAGCGATCACGGAACGCAGTTCACGAGCGCTGAATTTCAAGAAGCTATGGCACGACTCGGCATAAGGCATATCTTGAGCTCCATAAGATACCCAGAAGGAAATCCTGTTGAAAGGGTAAATGCGGAGATTGGAAAATACTGCCGGATTTACTGTCATGAACAGCATCATCGATGGATGGAAGTGGTACCCATAATTGAACGTTGCTTGAATTCTACAACACATGAGAGTACCAGACAAATTCCTTGTCTTCTGCACCATGGACGAAAACCAAGTAGACCTTGGCATGCTGTTATACAGGCACCCCCAGAGATTGAGCCGTCGGTGCAAAGGAGAAACGAACTGGCTCGGGAGAGGATGCAGCTACAGGCGCAGAAACGGGAGAGAAGGAAGGCTGGCCGCCGTTTTCGCGAGCCACTTCGAGTCAATGACCTGGTGCTGATTCGGAAACCTATGTCATCAAACTTACCACTCAGAGTGTATGGGAAATTTGCGCGCCCATTTTCGGGACCCCATAGGATTGCCAGAGTGATGGACAACAATTGCTATAGGGTGGTTGACAACGTCACGAATGCACTTGTTGGGAATTTCAATGCTGCGAATCTGCGGAAGTATCACCGGCATGCCAGTTAGTCAGCATTGAGGAGATGACTGAAAAGATCGTTCACATGCATCACTTGAGGAAAAACATAAGCTATTTTCCCACCGCTTATATTTTGAAGGCCGCGGGAGAGATGTGACCGATCCAGTCAGGGTCAATTACCGGCCCCGGATGACAGAAGATCGAGAGGAGACCGGAGAGTCAGTATGACGTCATGGCATGACGCGGCGAGGCAACCGCGAGAGTAGGGGAATGCTCCAGAAGGTTCCAACCCCTCCCACTTTCTTTTTCTCGAAGAAGGACGGAGTTCCGGAATGTTCAGTATGTGAGTCAGTAGTGTGTGAGTCAATAGTGCGTGGACGAGTATGTTATACAGCGGAGCACGGAAGGGTAGCCCATGTCATGTAGACAGTGATTTTACATCGGGAACTTGAATGGTTTTCGTGAGTGATCAGCGTGCCATGAAGCCTGAAACTAGCGTGCATGTATTGCCAGTGAGTTTTTTTACAGTGAAGTATATCAGTTTGTTTGTCGAACAGTGTGAATTTCAAGACGATATCGGACTCGCTAGTATGTGAGGAAATAGTCAGAACTGATAAAGGAAGTCCGTTTATGCCGGCAATTTATGTTCATTAAAGATGAATACCAGGAGGTGTTTAAAATTACGAGTATCAGGGAAAGAACTATATAACGATAGTCGAGGCGAAGCATTATCGCGAGGCCCTATATTGTAACAGACATCCATTCGGAAATAGCATAGCAGTGTGGCATTTTAAGAAACGCAGTGAGAATGCAAGAGGGAAGGCTACATCTACTTTAAGTTTGTGTTGGAAGACTGTAGGCCGCAAGCAACTCGATATGTCGGTCAAGGCCAGCTCGAAATAGCTCCTCGTGGAAGGAAGTGTGTCACTGGGTTAAAGGAAAGTGAAGACATATAAATCAAGTGAATAAGGAATTAGACGCTATAGTGCGCGAGCGTGAAAGTGCTCTGAGATAGTGAAATGTAATATTGCCACACGGCAGCATGAACTGAATAACCATGGACTCAAATATTCTGGGAAGCAACATGCATATTAACACGCAAATTATGCTGCACTGAACTTCTAAAGGGGCCATAATGGGGTGAACGGTCGCAACGAGATGGACGAGTGGAGCATGGTTGGGACGTCAGGAGACGCCGCTGCTGAAGGTGACCGGGGACAACCTGTGGGCGGACATGGGCGTCGCCAGGAGATCGAGAGGTGCCGGGGGCGGATACCTCTACCAGTACGCTGGGAGACCACATCGCGGAGACACTGGAGGAACGACGCCGCCCTGATGCCGCAGACGACGACGACGCCGACGCCATGGATTTCCGAGGACGCCGGATATAAAGTAAGACGTTTCATTTCCATCCTTGTTCATCAGGAAGAAGAGAACTTCTACCTCGGATAGCCATGCCATGAGATAGCCTGAGATCGTGTAACTTAACGCCCTTTATAATCATTTATTCCAGATTGAATAAGAGCATCATTTTTTTTCATAGGGTCGTGCAGATGTTTTCTTGTCTTTCTTTTTGGGTCATTTGACCTACATAAATTTACAGCATCAATGGTAGTAGTAAGACATGTATTTATTCTCTGAGACATAATAATAATAATAATTTGAAATTGGGTAACGATAATAGGAGATGCCCACTTTGCTGGGAGATTCTAGCATGTCGATTTCAGAGGTCACTATTCGAATTTTATTCTGAAAGGTTTGTCACGGATTGCATAGATTTTTATAGCAAATGAATATGGTTGGAGATTGTCGGATAAGGTTCCTTGGATAGGATGCCATATTATCATACGACCTCGTGGTCCCGATAAAGTTGATACGCTCTGTTAGTGTGGGTTCTTGAGACATGCTAATAATGCATGATTTATTTTGTAATGATGTTGTGTAAAGTTTATGTGATAATTATGTGGTAATTAGATATGGTATTATTCCGTCATTTATGACGAGGTTATTCACGGGGCGACGTATGTCCGTGGAATTGAATTTGTGAGGACAGGGTCCTCTTGACGAACGTGCTACGTTCATTGATGAGTTGTATTGAATAGCGCAGGTGTGTAATTGATGGTGCGCTCGACAGTCAGGTCGTTTGGATCCTCACACAGAGTGTTCGGCGGAAGGGTTACGATTAAATGTTTGTTGTGAGTATGAAATACGCTAGGGCGCCTTATTGCGAGGTTCTTAACCTTTCATAAACATTAGACAATGCTATAATTTAATTACAATGACAAATATGACAGTGTGGATCAAGGTTGTTGGAAAGGCGAATATAAATCAGTAATAATAATAAGAATTAGTAGTGTAAATATGTAAGCACATTCTGGATGTGTTAATAATTTATGATAGGTTATAATTAATTGATGAAATGTCATATTATGTGAAGCTGAGTCGATGTTTGAGTGCTATTTGATGTAATATGATGCTCTTTAATTACTAATTTGCAGTTCGATAGAGGAGATCCGTCCATTGCTGTATAAGGATAGACAGTTGTAATTTACATAGATATTCGATAATTTCTTTGAATTATTTTTGCCGCAGGTGAACTTTGTGATAAGTGGCTAGTGATGTTTACATGCGTGTGCACCGATATATTAAGATTAATTTAGCTTTTGAAAGGCGATCTCCTTGTCGGAACTTTAAGAGAGGACACCCACGAGTTTGAATAAGTGTAATTTTCTTTTGTTTGTTTAGGGACTATGAACTTTATTTTTTTTCCTCTTGGACTTTGTCCCACCCTAACTTTATACTCGTGCGTGATAGGCATGTTGCATATTTATTTATCCTTGGGCCAATAAATGAGCAGATGTGATTTTACGAGGGCTTTTCCTTTCTTTTCTGTTTGTCAATTCAAGTTAGGGTGTTTGCTTGTGAATCCTGGTTCAGTCTATTTGCCTTCCCAACCCGTAAACGACCCGAGACCCTTTGTCTCTAGCTCGCTGGAGCTTTTCTTTTAATCTTGTCTGTATGAACCAAGATTCATGCCCTAATTTTTTGTACCCACTCCCTTGGCTGTTTCTTCTGATGGGGCCGGGATGCTAGCCGGGTGATCGCCTGTCCCATTGGAGAAACGGGCACAATACCAAAAAATAATATGTGAATTATTTATATACTTACAAAGTTATCGAAAAAATGAGGGGGTATTTGTTCAAGAAGTCGACCAAGTGACACGCATTTTTAGCCCATTTTCAATTTTGAAAAAAATAGGCTTATGAGATCACCTTTTGTCCGTGTGTGTGTGTGTGTGTGCGTGTGTGTGTGTGTGAGGTGTGTGTGTGTCTAATTAATTCTAAACGGCTGGAGCGATTTCAATGAAACTCGGTAAGTTCATAGCACTAATCCGGGCGACCCCGATCGAGCCCTTCAAATTTTGTTACGTCTCAACAATCCAACATGGCGGTTTGCGAAATATTTCACCACCATTCAATATCTCCGAAACTATTCCCGATATAACCCCTGAATTTATTACGGTGATAAAGGAATCTACTAGAAGTTCACCTATGTGACTTTTGAAAATCTGGTAACTACAAAACCAGCATGGCGGCCACGCGAATTTGCGACATTTAAATAGACGTTTCTCGCGATTTAACCAACCAAACGCAATAAAACTTGGTACAGTATATGTTTATACACATTGTAATGCACCGACATCTAACTTCGTTCAATTGTTTACATAACCACAAGATGGCGGATGTGCGAATTATTTCACCGGCATTCTATATCTCTGAAACTATTAGCGGTATCACCCTGAAATTTTGTACGGAAATAAAGGGCACTACTGGAAGTTCATCTATAAGACTTTCAAAAACCGGTTAACTACAAAACGAACATGGCGGCCAAGCGAATTTGAAAATTTTAAATAGACCTTTCTCGCGATTTAATGTTCCAAACGCAATGAAATCTGGCACAGGAAATGTTTATATACATTGCAATGCACTGGTATCTAATTTAGTTCAATTGTTTGTATAACCTCATGATGGCGGCTTTGCGAATTTTAAAATTAAGTTTTTATTTCTTGTGTCGTAATCATGCGATCGAAGTGAAAGTTTGAATAATGAACCTACGCAATATTTATCCCTTAATGGTACATGACTCTATGGCCTATACATTTAACAATCCAACATTACGACCATCCGAAATATTTAGATGGCTCTGAATAACTACGAATCTATTATAGCAATCAAACTGAATATTTGTATGTTCATAGGGGCTTTGAACTCAAGTTCACCTATAAGTCTTTAAATAACCTGGTGATCACAAATCCAACATGGTGGCGACGCGAACTATAAATATTCACATGGACGTTTCTCGCAATTTAACCATCCGAGTGCAGTGAAAGTTGGTACAGTAAATCCTTATACGTATGTTAATCCACTGGCATCTAATTTATTTCAATTGTTTACATAACCACAAGATGGCAGCTGTGCGAAATTTTAAAATCTCCTTGTTACTTCTTGTGTCCTAATCATGCGATTGAAGTTTGAATGCTACACGTACACAATAATCTTCATGTAACAGTACATAACTCTAGGACCTACATATACAGGGTGTATTTGATATGATGGAAGTCCTTTACACTGGTGATAGAAGATGGTATTCTAAGCAAATATCTTCATGACATTAAGTCGGATCTTAATTAGTCGGTCAATGTCTTGGAAGCGGGCTTTCACTTCGTTCCCCTCAGCAGCACAGCTGAATTCTCCCCGTCACCCTCCCCTCCATCGCTAAGGCTTGTTGACAAGAGTTTGAAGTTGAGTGACCTCCTCGTCTTGTCTGCCAATGACATTGAAATACACAAACCGAGCCTATGAACAGCTGTTTCACACCTTCATGGGGAGTGGCTACATGACTAGTGATGGTGTATCTGTCTAGGATTTTGCCAGCTTCATGGACTATGCATAGAAAATAGAAATTCTAAAGATTTGGTAAATTAATTTAAGGAACTGTTGGTCTATTTTTGTGTGAAGATAGTGCAACAACTGTAACAAAAATATTAATAATACTAATATTAGTAATAATAGGCTTTTAGACACACTAACTTCTTTTATGTTTCTTTTTGGTATGTCGAGTTGCCAGACTTTAATGTACGTAGGATTTATTGTATGTGCCATGATATCCATGGACATGATCGTATTAGATCCCATTCATTTACTACATGACTGAACGTAGATCGCGCCCTCGGGAAGGTTAGCACTCTACCACCAGAACTACACATGCTGACCCTTATTATTATTATTAGACTATTATTATTATTATTATTATTATTATTATTATCCTATTATTATTATTATTATTATAACACTGTATTATAACAATGTATTTGTATTTTATTTTCATTTTCGTGTATTTTCATATGTATGTACATTGTTGATTGACCAATAAATCAACACCCTCCCCCCACCTTCCACCCCCACCCCCTTCTCCAGTTTATGGCCACCCCAGGGCTGGAGATGGGATGGGACAATTCATAATATGTACATGTGGTACCGTACTAGTATTAAATCTTGGAGGTAGTTTTCCATGGGTTCCCACTTCTACCCCAAGGCAAATGCCGGGATTGTTCCTAACTTAAGGCCACGACCGCCTTCTTCTCATTAACCATAACCGCTGGCAGTGCAGCCCATGAAGGGCCCAGGCCTACCAAGCGACCGCTGCCCAGCCATTTGGCCTGCAGATATTAGGGTGACGCGTGGTCAGTGCATCGGGTACCCTCGGCCATTAATCTTAATTTTCCTGACTGGGGCACTGCCTCACTGTCAAACAGCTACTCAATTGCCCTCACGTGGCTTAGTGCACCGCGTTCCAGCCCTCACGTCAGTTTCTAATATCCCTGATGGAGCCGGGAGTCGAACCCAGGGCCTCCGGGTGAGAGGCAGTTGCACTGCCCCAACACCACAGGGCCAGCGCCTTCTTCCGAATCCTCACCTGAATTACAAATACCCACATTATTACAGAAACCACAAAAACACAGGTTATCACACAAATTCTACCCACACCCAGCTACATGGGGCTAAATGACCAAAATCGCCAAGCCTCTCAAACAAAACATCAAGTATTTTACTTCCGTCTTAAATGTCTAGTTCTGAACAGACTACGGGATGTCGGAATTTTGTCACACTGTATTTCATTATGTGAATGTTTTTAGTATTTTCAGAAACAAGTCAACAGAAGGTCCGACACGGACGCCAATGATACACCAGGGCTGAGTATCGAAATTATTTTATACATGATCACTTACAAAGTAGGCTACACAATACTACCGGTCCTAACGTCCCAAGCCATTGCGTGCGTTGTCAACAACAACAAGAACAACGGCAATGCACATTTTCTTACGAGACGGTAGCGCGTATCCTCATAACAGCTGACAGCCTACCACCCCTCAAGTCAACCGGTAAGGTCAATGCTCCGATTACGTAACAACTTCCCCTCGGCGTGTCGTCACACCTGGCTCCGCCTCGTTTCTCCCAGCCTGCCGCACCACTTTCTGCCTGATTAGTTTCTGAAAAAACTAAAAACATTGAATTTTTCATGATTAATTATCAATTTCAAGATAGGTGACAAATTTTGTACCTAGGAAGCTTAGAATAGTCTCTTCTATCACCAGTGTAACGGACTTCCATCATATCAATTACACGCTGTATAAAATCCAACATGGCGACCATCCTAAATATTAAGTAGGTTCTCAATATATACGAATCTGTTACAGCATTCAAACTGAAATGTTGTATGTTGATAGTGGCAGCTAACATAAAGTGGATATATGAAAATAGGCTGTATAGTTCTTCACGGAACTACTTGTTGTTAATAGATTATTTAGCCAACTAGTAAAATGGCTTTTATATCTTCAATAGTCAAGGAAAAGGACTAAAAATAAGCAAACTATGTTAAGCAAACTTTTTTCAGTCCATGGTGCTTACGGTAATAGGCTACCACCACCCTTTCATGAACAACATTCAGGGCCATCTTCCTGGACATGAATTCATCATTAAGCCGCCTGCGATGTTCTACGAATCCTGGCTTTCGACATTGATTCACAGAGATAATGGTGGTAATCCCGGCGCAAAACGGCTAACACATTATATACAGCTATGGATATCGGGGCATTAAAATTGAATCAATAGAAAATTAACGGATAAAAAGTCTTGTAAATGTGTTTTGGATGATATTATGTATAATTATTATTATATCATAACATTATAATTAATTTAATATTATTTGTGAATTACTCAAATGCGGATGTATAGAAAGAAAGCCAATGTGTTCCTAACATTGCTCACTACAGACAAAATTACTGGATTTCAGATTCCAATTGCATTATACAAAGAGATGGGTTATTGATAGCTATCATATTATTATCATATATATATATGTGTGAATAACGCTAAGGTGTGCATAGAACGATCCCTGTCCGACGATCTACCCATGAAGATGCGATGTGGTTCTATATCATGAGTTTCCCATTTTAAATACTTAGGAGAAATCATCCAACATTCAGGCTTAAACATAATAGCAAATCAAGAACGAGTGAGAAAATTACAGAGAGCGTACAGACTTACAACAAAAGATCGATCTCAGTTAATGCAAAACTATGACACTACAAAACAGTAGTTCTTCCTGAAGCGCTTTATGCCGCAGAAACAACACTAATTCATGGTCACTCAAAAATTAAAGAAATAGAAGTACGTAAAATGCTCCGAAAAATGTTTGTACCCGTGAATAAAGAGGGAGTATTGATTGAGAGACCATTATTAGAAATATATATAAACCATAGAAACTATAACCGACACTTTCAGAAAGAGACGAGATAAATTGTTTGGTCTTCACATAAACAGAATGGATCACCACAGAAATGCAAAACAAATATCCAACATCACCCTCAACAGTAAAAGCAAGTCCAAATGGATACAGGATACTGAAGAAGACCTCAAGCAGCTAAACATTCACGATGCACGACATAATGAAAGGTAAATTTGATAAAGAACTGCTACCAAAGATGCCAGGAAAAAAGTGAACGGACGAACGGAAGAAAGAACATAGTGCACGAATGAAGAGAATTTGGGGAGACATTGACATTGTCATGACAATTGTACAAGTTCACACGCTATATTAAAAGGGAATGTACGATAGTAATAATAATAACGCTAAGGTGTGTGTTTCACTAAACTCAAGCTCTTAAACCTGAGGGAGTTAGAAGGTGTGGTTTGTACCAAAATCTTCCTAATCGTCTCAATAGTACAGGAAAAATCTTGCATTTCTTGAAAAGTCAACGGAAATATTTACTTGTTTTTAAAGTGGGTTTAAACAAATAATCGTGACGATAGTCCCTGCCAAAACTGTGTGCCGTCAAGCCCACAAAACAGTAAACTTGGGCGGGTGGTTTATACACATGCGAGAGTTCCACACAGGCTCTCTCGTAATTAAAATTATTATTATTATTATTATTATTATTATTATTATTATTATTATTGTTAGCTGCCATAATTCCTACGAGCGCTAAGCCGTAGGTTCATGCAGTCAGGCTCTGTGGACTAGAAAAGCGAGTGGTTTTGAATCCCATTGCTAGCCATCCGTGACATGATTTTTCAACTCAAGCAGGGGCAGATGCCCTCGCTGTTTCGTTTCATTGTTCATTCTTTGAATAAGTCCATAAAATGTTATTCGTCTTTTTCTAAGAGTGTCTGATGTTTTCTCGGAAAGTTGGTATAATTCGTGAGACCTCTGTTTCAACCACACTGCCTCTATGTACACTGGGCAAAAAAAAAAGTCATAAGGACTTCACTTTCTTGTTTTTCTAAATTTGTAGTAAGTGATCTCCCTCCAATGAACAGGGTTTCTGATGCGTATAATGCTTCAGTTTTAATTACCATATTGTCTGTCTGTCTGTTAGGTAGTCAGCCCAGAGGTTGGTCGGTTCCTCAAAATGTATCACCCTAGGCAGCACTATAATGAGGAGTACAATATTATAGTGTTTTAACGTTGCGTTCCAGGATACTAATCTTCGTTATTGTATCTGTTCCAGGTGATTTTTAGGCTATTTTTAATTTAGAGATCCTCTCTTTGTTTCCTTCGCGATTTAATCCAGATGGTTGCTTGATTTTCCCTAAGTAATGAATATTATTTACCTGAGGGACTTTTCCGAACTTTTGTTCTTCTTCTTATTAATAGTATTATAATTTCTCTCAACAACATATTGAATACATTCCTGCAGTATGGCAGTCAGAAGAGACGGTACCGCTAACTTGAGCTGTCTGGTTGCGAGCAGGAATGTAACCTGCCATATGAAGTATTCCTAACTTCTCTACACAGTTGGTAATTAATGTAATGCACATGCCCTCGGGGCGCACGTGTCAGACATTTCCAAGATTGTCATCCTCCGGGAGGCAACAAAACATGCATAGCAAGCTTATGTCATTCAACCCAATGTATGGTTTCCTTCTGGAGCATATTTAGTAGTCACTGAAGAGTAGAAAATTGCAGAATAGTACATTATGCAACGAGCCTATAATGACAAGCATTAAGACACGAGTTTTATAATATCCATACGAGTGTCTTAATTACCATTATCGGCGAGTTTCATACGACTGTTTATGTTGGACGATAATTAAAACTTTATTATATATTCTAACATAAATATTCACAAATATCAGTCAGGATTCTATCGTTTGAATTCTTCTTCATGGAAATTGTGTGGGCTCAGCATTTGATCTCTACCCAAGAACGAGTCCCGAAGCTTTGACACATTGTTTATCATTAAGTAGCACCAACAGATATCGCACAGGTACTATGCTGGATCATTTTGTTATATTGGCCAAATAACACAAAATAGGCTGTTACAAACGCTTCAAAATTAAAATGTATCGTATTATCAACTAGTTATTCTTCACATTCGATGCGTATAGAATGTCAACGGAAGGAAAATCCATTGAGTCCCAAATAGAACAGTTATGACATCTCGCAGAAAGGTTTCGCGTAGGAATTCCATTTACTGAAGAGAGAGCTGGATTATAATTTCCGTGGAACTAATGTCATACGCCTGCTTCCTCCATGATGTTCTGGTGTGTTTATGTCAACAACCGCATTCACTAAAATTGTCGGCAAAATCTTACGAATTTGTAGAAATTCGAGTTGCGGATATTAAGGTACAGTGCTATTTCTTTTGCAATATTGCCCAGGTTGTTTATGCATTGTAACTACAATGGTTGATCCAATATAGGCTACACTGTCAACTTTCAAATCATGTAATTCATGTCTGACATGTTGGATTCTCAGTGCATGTCAGAAGCTATCATTACATAATTGGTCAATGAATGCAAATATTGAGCTCTGATTGGTTGGAAAAACTGTGTTATAATGAAAAGTAGTACTTGAATGACCCCCATTATGATACAGTTTTCTGACATGTAATATTTACATATCGACATCGTCGGACATAAATGTATTATTGGTGAATTACTTTAATACTAATATAGAGAATGTGGCTGTTATTTGTGCTGTTAATTTTTATTAGAGACATCTTTTCTCAAAATGACCAAAATGCCGAAAAGACGCCCTCGACCCTTCCTCCCATAACTAAATTCGCTATTACTGTGTGTCTTAGTAAGTGTCCTACCAACCTATTTTTTCTCTTCATTAGCAGTCGCGAGAAACATCTCTCCTCTTCCACTGTGCCGACGTTCCAAGTTTCACTTCCATAGAGCGCCACGTTGCAGACAAAAGCTTTCGTAAATGACTACCTAATACCTAAATCTACAGTATGTCAATAAATTTATTTTATGTAAAAATGCTTTTCCTTGCTTGAGCCAACCTTTTTTATATCCTCTTTGCTACGTCCATCACTGGTTATTTTGATTGCCACGGTGGGTGAGTGGTTAACGTGTCTGTATACTAACCCCAAGCTTCCAGGTCTCGCTCCTGGCCGTGGTAAGTGATTTTTGAAAGGCGGCAAAAATTAAGACTTGCCTGTCATATGATGTTGGCATGTAAAATAACCCATTTGAATTTTAGTAGGTCGTGTTCATAATGGCAAAATTAATCTCGGGAGTTTCCTCCAACACAAAGTTCCTCAATTCTCTACTAGAAAGCGCTATAGTGTCAAGGAGCTTATACATCTAACCTCCTTGTCTTTCATAGGGCTTGAAGGAAGAACGAAATTCGACATGCAAGCTACCCTCTGGGTGTCAAATAACAAAGCTTGTACCCGGCGCCCGAGGCCATACGATATTATTATTATACTGGTTATTTTGCTTGCTAAGTAGCAGAGGTTTTTTTTTATTGACACTTAAATTTGATGTTGGTAGCACTGATTTTTAAAATTCATTATGACACTTGGAGACGCTAGAAGAAAAAGTCAAAACTTTGAACGACTTTTAGTAGGTTTGAGGACTTTAATTCCAATCCTACTAGTTCTCGTGACTGATAGACGTACTAACTTTCAATAATAGTAAGTAAGATGTTCTTTAGCAACATTGAGATGTCACTGATGAACTGGGATGCATAGTTCTTGCCATAGACGGCTTCCGTGTCGTAGTTGGTAGCATGCTGAACTGCTATGCCCACGATGTTGGGTTCAAACCCGGCCGAAGTCGTAGGGGCGTTAAAATTCTTCAGTATGCCTTCCTTCGGAGGGGAAGTAAAGCCAGAGGGCCCATGTGATAGATTTATGGCATGTAAAAGAACCTACCACTGTAATTGGTGGTGTGTAGCAAAATGTATAGGTTATATTTTGCTGGAAAATATTTTCTGGCATTCTGTGTGACAAAAGGCTCAATATAAGGGTAAAATGAAAGGCCTACAAGATAGCTGTGAGGCCAGCCATGATGTTTGGTGCGGAGACATGGGCAATAACTAAGTCACAACGTCATAAGCTGGATGTGACTGAGATGAAGATGCTGCGCTGTATGAGTGGCGTCACTAGGATTGATCACATCTCAAATGAGAAAATCAGGGGCACAGTTAAAGTAACAGAAGTCTCCAAGAAAATCCAGGAGAGAAGACTGCTGTGGTATGAGCATGTTATGCGTCGACATAACAACTATGTAGGGAGGAGAGCGATGTCTCTGGTTGTGGATGGCACGAGGAATAGAGGCAGACCTCGAAGAAGATGGACTGACAATATCCATGATGACCTAAGGGAGAAGCAGTTAGGGGACGACGATGTGTGGGACCAGTGCCGGATTAATACTTACAGTGGCCCTAGGCAATTGCTAATTTGAGGCCCCTTTTCCCCTTATTTTTCAACCCCCCTCCCCCTTCCCCCTTCATAAAAAAGTCAATCATAACTTTGAAAGAGATTTTATTTACAAATTTACAATGAATTATGAATACAATACATATACAAATACATATGTACATTTTCAGAAAAACTTTTTTCTGCATTTGGTTTCGCAGAAAGTTTCAATAACATCATCGAAGTTGATTTTCCTTAAAATGTCTGATTCTGATTCTGAGTCTGATTGTGATAGAAGTCAAAATTGAATCCCTCAAAATTAACATGAACTCGAATTCGAATTTCTGCATTCAGTTTGCGATGCACCCCGCTTTATTCCGAGTGTCATTATTTTCCGACTCGTCATCTGCAATGCTTCCTAAAGCCTCGACAATATTATGAAACGAATCATAAACCGCGTTCGTTGCATTAGTATGTGCTTCCCAGCGCGTATTGTGCCCTTTTAGCAAGAAATATGCAAATCACAGTATGCCAGCATTGCTCAATTCGGGATTTTTCGGGGCTGAGGTAAGTTCTCCCACTCTGTGACTTACATATTTTGGATTAAATAGAGGATACACTTGCAAAAATAACAACAAAATCAACTCCTATTTTAACACATTTAATTAATAAAAATTATGGCGCTACAAACAATAAAACAATTAAGCTACTGACCAATATCATTCTACTTGTCCAAAGTGAACAAGGAATAGCATAAAAATAAAACAAATATTCTCTTTAAACACATGGTTTTCTTAAAAACCAACAATTCATGATTATTTTCACTTCCATAAAGTACCTATCTTAAAGTTCCATATAACTACGAGCTTCTTTGGCTCGATACTTTTCCATAATAATGGTGTCATACTTTTGTACACCTCAAGAACTATTTTTAGCCTACTTTCGATTTTTGCAAAAAATGAAAGTAGACTTATGAGATCAACACAGGGCGAAAAAAGTGTGTCTGTCTGTGTGTGTGTATGTGTGTGTGTGAGTCTGTGTGTGTGTGTGTCTGTGTGTGTGTGTGTGTGTGTGTGAGTGTGTGTACTCTGAATGTCTGTCCCCCCCTATCAATTCGAACACGGTGAATGCGAATTGAACGAAATTTGGTACAAAGGTAGCACTAGCAAAGGACACCTCAGTGTCATGTTTTATATCGCCGCCATCTTGACGGAAACGTAATAGCGGCCACACAAATGTTCAAAGCTTAAATCAAATTACGACTAACCTAATCATCCGATCTCTACCAAATTTTGCAACAACATACCTTTATGGGGGGAGCATCCTTTGACCAAACCAATAGGTCATCAGTGTAATAGTTTGCGGATGGCGGCCATCTTTGTGTGAAAATCGATTCCCCCTATTAATTCGAACACGGTGCAACCGAATGGAACGAAATTTGGTACAGAGGTAGTACTAACAAAAGGCACCTCAGTGTCATGTTTTATATCGCCGCCATCTTGACGGAAACGTAATGGCGGCCACACAAATGCTCAAAGCTTAAATCAAATTACGATTAACCTAATCATCCGATCTCTACCAAATTTTGCAACTACATACCTTTATGGAGGGAGCATCCTTTGACCAATCTAATAGGTCATTCACCTGATAGTTTGCGGATGGCGGCCATCTTTATGTCAAAATTGATTCCCCCTATTAATTCGAACACGGTGGAACCGAATGGAACGAAATTTGGTACAGAGGTAGCACTAGCAAAGGGCACCTCAGTGTCATGTTTTATATCGTCGCCATCGTGACTGAAACGTAATGGCGGCCACACGAATGTTCAAAGCTTAAATCAAATTACGATTAACCTAATTATCCGATCTCTACCAAATTTTGCAACTACATACCTTTATGGAGGGAGCATCCTTTGACCAATCTAATAGGTCATTCGCCTAATAGTTTGCGGATGGCGGCCATCTTTGTGTCAGAATCGATTCCCCCTATTAATTCAAACACGCTGAAACCAAATGGAACGAAATTTGGTATAGAGGAAGCACTAGCAAAGGGCACCTCAGTGTCATGTTTTATATCACCGCTATCTTGATGGAAACGTAATCGCGGCCACCCAAATGTTAAAAGCTAAAATGTAATTACGACCAACCTAATAATCTAGTCTCTACCTAATTTTGCAACACCATATCTTTATGTGGGAAACATATTCGGACCAAACTGCAAGAACATCAGCCCAATAGTTTGCAGATGGTGGCCAAGTATGTGTGCAAATCGATTCCCCCTATCAATTCAAACACGGTGAAACCGAATTGAACGAAATTTGGTACAGAGGTAGCACTAGCAAAGGGCACCTCATATTCATGTTTAATATCCCTATAGCACGTTGTATTTCAACAAGCTACTACAACCAACATTCAATCATACTCCTTGAAAAGGACAAAGAGTTATAACAATACCCATGCATTTAGGAGAAAGTAGGCTATATGTTCTTTACTGAACATCTTGTTATCTTTTCTTATCATCAAAACAAATATATAATTACATTTAAAATTACATGTTAATTATCTACCTCAATCTTTGGGCATTTCACATATTCTCAGTATTTACTATCTCTCTCAAGTTTTGCAAATTCACTACGGTGTTCGGGAAACTACCTGTGTACTCCAGAGTTATAAAGATTACTTGACAAAGTCAAAAACTATGATTACTCCCGAAATCTAGTTATCTTCATAAAACTCGTGGATTCCTATTTTCCATACAACATTACAATAGGGATTTTTATTTAATTCATTTGTCTTATAAGACCATTATCACATAAGAAAACAACGATCTGAACTGGCAAGCGATAATATCAATCTACAAGGACCTCGGTTCAACGCCCGGGTCATTAACAACTTTAAACACTCACGGTGTATTTAACACTTCTTACAAGACGGTTTTTACCCACCCTCGTACTATGAGGGTCAGGCCATTATACTCGAGCGTGATTTATGACAGGGAGAGCGGCTCCCTGCCTAACCTACGGTTGGAGCTCTCTTCAATGCTTTTAAAACAAACCTTCATATTATTTTCAGTTCTTTGGGGAGACATGGCATTCTACTCATCGTTTTACTTTCAACAATACTATTGGCTCAGAAACCACTCTCGTAACCTTGGCATTTATTAATTATGACGGGTTCTCGTTGATGGGAAGAGTAATACACATTCTACGACGAATAATAAGGGGCTTTAACAACAAGAGGATTCTATGTTCGAATCTCTTAACATGCCTCGGGAACCATTTCCACATTGGAGGACTTATACAAGACGCGATTTAAAGTCGGCCGTGGCCTACATGACATACGCTCAATAATACCATACATTAGCTCCCTTTTAAATAATAACACACACATGGCCTCGTGATCTACGTCACAATTAGAGGACTTACAACATATCTCAATTCAATACAATCAACTACCCCTCATAAGTAATTTACCAAGTACATTTAAATTCTACGCATTCCTAGCGTGACTTTTATTTAATTGCGTTCCATTGCGCTACACATTACTTTACGGCCCAATGTCTTCCGAAGAACTGATAAATTTCATAGTAACAATTGATACATATCTCAATTCTTATATTAATCTTTTCCATTGACAATAAATCGCTCCATTTTTAAGAACATGCATTCTCATCATGTCTTATACATTTGTTAGTGCTTCAACGCTCTATATTTTTATATCATTGAATTTAATCTTTATTTAGATTTCTTTACCTTGTTATTTACATCATGTCTTCATTCCTTACAAAAACTCAAAAGCTATTTCTTTCATATAATTCAAATTTACCTTTATGTAAATATCTTTGTTATAATTATTATTATTACGCTTGCTTTTATAACATTCATTAAATTCACTGACATCTTATTCCATGCATTTCCTCTACAGGATTTATTATTTCACATAATTATTTATTATTTCTTAAAACTTTATTTTCGTTCAGATCGCGTTCTTATTTAGTTATTATTTATTTAAAAACATCCCTTTTACTCAAAACTCCGGTGGAATTGTACACAAAATTTTCCCGACACACAAAACATAATGAAAATCTTTACTCACATGTCTAAGGTCGTTTTCTGACCTTTATTCTCGTTTGATGTGACATTTTGGCCCACCTTCTTGACTAACTCCATATTGTACAAACTCATCTCATGTACAGACACTTCTTGACACATATTCAATACATTTAACACTGACAACATTTTAATACACTGGTGTATCCGTTTGGAATACACAATAAAACACTAAAAAAATATATTACTTTTAACACACACTCTTGATATATTTACACTTCACAACTTTTGATCACTAGGCCGTCTTTTTAGCCTATCACACGTGACCTCTTAATATCCCGTCTCCAAGGGTGAAATTTATTCAATGTCGGCTTCCTATTCTGCAGAATACGAAAGTCTCGAATCATCTACTACTTCCCTGGAATAACAATTCTTCGAATCCTGTTCCTGATGATCGGCTATTTCTCTAGCTTGAACGGCTCCCCTTTTTCAGATCTGGTTTATCGATCCTAGCGAAAGTCTGTTCTGATCGAGGTCCCCTCGATGACCTATCGGTGACCTATGGATTTTTTAGCCACTAATACTTCTCGAGTCTTAGTGCTTTAGAATAGTTCGTCTGCTTTCTTGAGACAATGTCTATAGTTTCCGTTCTTCTTTGTTTATTTGGTTCTCGCACTTCTAATTTACTGGAATACGTTGCGAACCTTACTCTGTTTTTCCCTGTTCGGGTTCTTTAAAATTGATAAATTGTTTATCTCGCTGTTCCGGTACTTCCGTACGTTATGATACTTTTGGTCGTTTACTGGAAGACCTATCGCCTGAATCCTAAGTTCGCAGCCTGCTTTGACTGTATTTTTGGAACTTTTACGGTAAACTTTGCCCTGTCGGCCCTAAATCCTATAACTAGGATTTTCCTAATTTTTCAACACGGCGATACTTTAATACTTCTTCTTTGCAACTCCTTCCGGAGGCACGCAAGTTACTGATACTTCGACGCCCGTGGCTGTCGGATATTAATTCTGCGGTGTAATACAGCGTTTCTCCCCTCAAGGAGTACTGGTTAACTGCCTTCGATGTCTGATATAGCGTAACGCCTCCCTGGGCTATCGTAGACTGCATGTACTGATACAGCGTGACGTTCCACTCACGGGCTCTTGAATACTGCGTGTACGATGCGATGCAGCACTTCCGCTCACGGAATGCTTGTAGACTGCATGATTGGCTTGGTGAGGCCAGGAGTTTTATACCTTTTAGTCAAAAAAAGATAAAATCCTAGTCCTTTTCGTGACCAACTTTTTAACTAATTGTCGCACAATTATAAAAATTATATCTCCAGAAAGCTCGTCTTCCAAACGTAAAATAATCTTCCTGTGCATGGAAATCGATCGTGCATTTCCGAGATATTAATTAATTCTTCGTCCTCAACTGTGTGGGTGGTGCTGTTCATTTTTAATTCTCCCACTCCTTGGGTCCCGGTGAATTCCCAATGACGTATACTTGCGTTTGCAGTTTTTTCCTGGACTATTATTAAAGGGTTTTTCTTTACACAAAAATCTCTAATCCAAAATGATTCACCGTACTGTATCTGTTTACTTATTTTTATACTCGTAAACGGGTTAAATTTAATTATTCTTGTTCTGTCTCAGCAGCGAGGTTGCCGCTTTCCTGCAACGTAAGAGCAATTTCCGAGTCAAGCTTCTTCGTCTTACAGTCCAAACTTTCCACTCGTTCTAAATATATTCATGACTGGCTCCTTATAAATGTCAAGAGGCATGAGCTCATCTTATGAACACCTGGCCCTAGCGTTTGCACAATGTTAGGCTAGAATCCTGGCTTGAAATCTCTCTCCGTTCCCTTAGAGACTGTATGATTCTTTCATTCCTTTCTCAAAATACATGGATTCGACCCCCTTTGAAGCCTATGGTACATGGGTTCAGTATCTGACAATAATTTCAAAGTTTTAGTGTTTTTTATATAATTTTTCAACACGCCCCAAATGTGAGGGTTTACAGAATGGAAGTTATACAATGATTGCATTATCGAGAATAAATCAACAGCGTAAAAACAGCTTTTAACAGCAGATTGTCCAACTAAATCGAGGGAATGTGCACATCAAGGAACATAAATCGCATATTTATTCAGTTCTAATATTTTGGCTTGCAGACCCTGATACTTTCCAGACATGTTTGGTGCGTTGTCATAGGACTGTCCTCTACAATCTTGAATTTCCAAACCGCAATCTTCAGTGACGGAGATCACTGTTTGAGTTTTCAAACTTTTGCCAGAATGACCTTCTGTTCCAAGAATTTATTTGACTCCCCCCCCCCCCCCCCCCCATTTTCATTTTTAGGTGGATTTTTTTCATTTTTGGGCGCCCTTTTGAGCAGGGGGCCCCAGGCAATTGTGCCTTATGGTTAATCCAGCACTGTGTGGGACAGAATAAAATGGAAAAGACTTGCCAGAAACATCGACCCCACTTGAAGTGGGATAAGATGAAGGAGAAGAAGAAGAAGATGAATATTTGGCTGGTTAGGAAACGCTCTAGCAAGTTACAAAGTTTGCCGCTAGTGTTAATGACGGTAGCATCTGGTAGCCAATGTTGGAACTATTTGAAATTGAACTTGTTGGGAGCCTTCAGATGTTCAATCCAAAGTTCTCAGCTTATGGCCTTTGGCTGCGATTCATATAACATCATAGTTGTTGGTTTAGTAACCACCGGATATCCGTGTCGGTGACAGCCAAGTATGCTAGCAACTACTCCATGAGGAGGTCAATTTATAGAGACTATTTTACGAATAAATCCACCACCAGTTGCATTGGCTATCATTCTCGGCTTTTGCCTCGGAGTTGCGGGTTCGATTCCTAGCTCTACCATGATATTTAATTCTGGTCTGAGAGCTGGAACGGGTTACACTCGGCCATTCTGGAAGTGATTTTCCGTGGTTCCCCATTTCTACTCCAACCAAATGCTGGAATGTAACCTAACATAAGGCCACGACCGTCTCTTCCTTAATCCTTACCTGCATTACCGATGCACACATTACTGCAGTCAACACAACACAATACAACAGGTCTTTAGACAAATTCTACACACACCCAAACACACGTGGCTACATGACCACGATGTCCAAACCCCTCAGGGTGTTATGAGTAATAGTTTGGGAGATATAGAATGTCGATGATATATTTCACACAAACGCCATGTTGGATTGGTGAGACGTAATAAAATTTGAATGGCTCGGTCGGGGTCGGCAAAAAATGGTACTATGACCTTATCGAATTTCATTGAAATCTCTCCAGCCGTTTGAAAGTTATTAGTGAGGGACACACGCACGCACGGACGCACACACACATACACACACATGCACACGGACGAAAGGTGATCTCATAAGCCTATTTTTTCATAAATGGAAATAAGCTAAATATGACCATCATTTCCACTGATTACTTCACTCACACAATGTAGGAGGATAGAACACACCGACGATCGCAATTGCCAGGAACGAGATTTTATAGTTATGGGAACAAGATCACTATATCTTGTTTGGTGAATAGTTAATGGAATCTCGTTTCATTTACACGTACCAATTTAACCTGGATCGGGACCTAAACGGGATCGCGACCGTACCGTATAAACGGGGTGTAATTTTGGAAGCATACTCAGCTCTTTGCAGTTTAGAATTACTAGTCTAATATGACTCTTTCAAGCTTTGAGATAAAATTTAAATTTCATGGCAGAGTCGGAAATCAAACCCAGACCTCCAAGGTATCAGCCAAGAATGCAAGCAACTACACCACGTGATGGACTCGATGTTATTGGTAGCACGTGTGCAATGAGGGTACGCATGTGTGTGGTGCAGACACTTTTACGAGCATGCTACTTTGTCAGGTTTTACGACTTACCAACGTGTGTTCCTCCATGTCTAGGGGAAGGGCCCGCCAATCTCTCGAGGGATACACCAGCCAGAAATAAACTGCAGCTCCGATTCCTAAAGGTGGGGTCTTCCTTCTTTACTGCTCTGTCATCTTGCAAAGCTGCCTCATCGTATCAGGTTGAGGGTAGACACTTCTTCTGGGGTTTGTACTCGGCCGGTTGTAAGTCATTTCTTTTGATATTAACGGAGCGGCTCTGTGGAAGATATAATATGGATATTGGTAGGGATGGGATATTTAAGTGAATCCATATTCTTTCCCTTTGCTTATAAATAACTAAAAATATTATAACTTCCATATCATTAGATTCCCGGATTTTTGGTTTTAACGATATCCACGAAATGTTTCAACAAATATAAATATGTTATCATATCTCTTATGAAAAAACTAAATTTATGACTAACATAAAAAATGCTCCACATGAAATTGATATTAACGCTAACAAAATTGCTAGAGCAAAGGAATTTAAATAATTAGGCGAATGGGTTAGAGAAAATGGCAATGAAAAGAAGTCTGTAACATCAAGAATCCAGAAAATGGAGGTTGCTTTTCAATACACAAAAAATGTTTATAACAAGCGATGCTTGTCATGGAATAGTAAAATTCGCCATTACTTAACAGTGATTAAACCGGAAGCTCTTTATGCTTCAGAAACGCTCAATTTACAACATAAACATTAAAGGAAGAATTAAAGATTAAGGAAAGGAAAATTATGCGAAAGATCTTAGGGCCTAGAATTGAAAATGGCTTATACTATCCCAAACCCAACTCTGAAATATATGAGAAAATTTCTAAACTTACCAATACCATGAGAATGAGACGAATTCAATTTTTGGGCCATTTGGAAAGAATGAATCAAACGAGACTTACTTACCAAATCCACAAATTTCTGCAGAACAAACGTACAAGACCAAAGTGGTACAAACAGGTGGAGAGGGACCTAGTGGAGATGGGATCGCCAGATCTGATGAATAGAAATGCTATCAGGAATATTTTTCCCATAAGGGGATTTGAGGAAGATCTGAAGACACCAACACGACGTGCATGGTCGGAGGAACAGAAACTACAACAATCCATGCATATGAAGAGCTATCGGGCAAGGAGGAAGGCTCAACATACGTTGATTCCACGTGGTCCTAAGTGACCCATCCGCGAGAAGAAGAAGAAGAAGAAGAAGAAGAAGAAGAAGAAGAAGAAGTTATCACAATGATATATTTACTCCAAATATGCATATTTTTCATATTGAATTCGCGAAATTTTGCGAAATAAAACTAATTTGCGAAATGTGTTACTTTCACCCAAAAATGCAAAATAGGAACGAAATGCTGGTAATACGATTTTTTTAATCCTCTAAAATTAATTGAAATAATTCCACTACCGATAGTTTGATAGAAAATAAGAAATCTTAATATAGTATCTATACTTCTATACCAACATAATAAAGCTGAAGAGTTTGTTTGTGTGTTTAAACGTGCTAATCTATGGAACTACCAGTCGGATTCGAAAAGTTCTTTTTGTATATGATAGCCAGATTCAAGAGGAATAGTTTAGGCTATGTAGCATTAGTCTACACATCTCAGGTAACCATGCAGATTGATATTTGTTCAGTAAGTCGGAAGAACAAGCGCTCCCGAACAGCTTCAAAAATACCTAAGTCTAATGTTGCCTGGCAATGCGGGCTGCATCACGTCGCCCCTACCAGTGTTCTGGTGCAGAATTGCGAGCTGCTTATAAATTGCAGTCACGGGGAGTAATTAGTGCCAAATGATTTAACGATGATAACTGTTCTTTTAAGGGGCCTAACATCTTTGTTATCGGCCCCTAATGGTTTGGGTGATCATGCAGATGATAACGAAATGTAAACTATAACTAAAACTAACTACTAACTTATATACTAGAAGAAGAAATGGAAAACAAAAAGAGAATAAGGCAAATAAAGGACAGGTGGAAAAGAAATGCTCTCAACCCTCTAAGAATGCGGATTGAGGGGCTTGGAAGGAAGGAGAGCCATAAAAGGCAGATAAGAAACTGAAAGAGGAGGGGGTCCGCCCCAAAGGTAATGGATAAAAGAGGGAAAACCGGACCCAGCTCAGGAATCCCTCGGGGTCGCCAACTCCCGACCTCACCAGCCGTGAGCCCCTGAGGGTGTAGCAATATCCAGGGTGCATCAGAAGTGGTGGGGCTACATACACACTGCCTCCTTGAGGGCCTTGAGCAGAAGGCAGGAGATAACATGAAAAGAAAAAAAGGCTGACCCCTCCCAGAAGGAGGGTATCAGAAGAGATGAGACAAGGGCCATTTAAGGCGGGAAAGGAAGAGACTCCCTAGGCCTTGGATACCCTAATATCGTCTAGGTCGGAAGAGAACAAGATTTGTCTAAGTGAGGTCGACAGGAAAGAAGACGGAGAGGAGCCCGGCACAAGTAAGTGGAAGCAATGCCGGACTCAGCTGGGACCCCGTAGTCGCCAATCCACGTCCCACGAGATGTGAGCCACTGGGGGAACAAATGATTTCTTAGGCCCCTTAAAACAGTTATCATCATGACAATAGTATGTCTCTGTACAAGGCCGATGGTGTTCGTGCAGTGTACTGAGGTTATCAGCTGCAATAAGCGTTGGTGCTTTCCGATCCTTATCCTTGAGCGCTCCTTACTGTAGTAGTATTCATTATCATCCATAAAACAAATAAATCCACCTAGTGTTTTATCCAGCTAGTGTTTTATAAGATAAGACAGCGAAAGAGGCTTTCTGCCTACTCAGATAGGCATACAAATCTGCGTCCTGAAGTCATAGAAACTATGCTCTTATACTTTGGGGATAACATAAGTTTTACGAGTTAGTGAAGACATCCGTCACGAGGATTAGCCTATTTGTTACTTCCAGGAATAATCGACTCCATATCAATTAAAGTAGACCAAATGTTAGGTTAGGTCTTAAACACAGAAAATTGTTTGTTATTCCTCCAAATGTTTGCATATTGTTCATTATTTAACCAATCCGTGCCCCGTTATTAAGCACACTCAACCGTAACATTTCTTTTATGTTCGACGATATATTGTATGTCAGAAACCTGTATCATAATGAGGGTCATTATAACACTATTTATCATTATGAAACAGTTTCTCCCACCAATCAGAGCTCAAGAAACAGGTGTGTGACCAATTAGGTAAGGATAGCATCGAATCTGCGCTGACTTCCACGGCCTTCTATTTTTGAATTCACTGCGTGGCTAGTATCATAGTGGGGTATTTGAGGAGGCCATGGTCAAATACAAGGTATTCTATGCGTCTCATGCGCTCTGTTAAATACATAAAACTGGCGAAATCTCGACAGATATTTATGAATATTTATCTTCGAACATAAAATAGTTATTATTATCGTGGAACACAAACATTCGTAGCAACTCGCCTATAATGGTAATTAAGACACTCGTATGGGAATTATAAAACTTGCTTCGCTCGTTTTATAAACATACTCGTATCTTAATTATCGCCATTATAGGCTCGTTGCATAATGTACTATTATTTCACCACTATGAATATTTTATTTTACCGCACTGGAAACTTTTATATCACCATAAATCATGGCCCCTAGCTGTCATATAATTACATTTTGTTATATATTTTACATCTTTGATCATAATGACATCTTTTTACATACTTTTTACGTAATGATATGGAATGAATCGTATTGAGAAATTTTCTTTATTGACTTTATATTGAACCCTTATTGATCTACGATAAATAAGTATTCATATTTATTATTATTATTACTGTAGCCCAGACAGTACTTGAGGATGTGGACATGGATAAAAGGCAGGCTAGCGTTTCGTAATGATTGCAACAGGAGTAGAGCTGGTAGCTATTCTTGGGGGACCCTCAGATTTAGCCGGGTTCAAGGCCAAATTGAGCAACTACTTGCACCAGAATTGGAAGCATAAAGGAATTATCACGAGTCACTTGCAACGAACCTACGATTGAATCAGCCAATCACGAGAGACCAAGCCATGATCACGCGATGGACAGCGTCAGTAGTAAAAAGCCCGCGGAATTGATTATCTAAAGAACCGCCGATCGGACCGATCTCCGCACGAGTGCTTTGAGACGTTTGATTTATTTGAAGAAGATTGACACTAGTCCCATATTTGTGAGATAAAAACTCTGGAAATTTTTATCCAATTCCACCCCCACTCCTCCGTCCCCTGTCAGTTTCTAATAAATAGTTTGGCATGACGCTACTCTAAGTCATTCGTTTTGGAGCCTTGAGAGGCTAACTTCACGCCCGTTTGTATAACGAATTTTAACGCTCTGAATTAGTTGAAGTTATTTTTATTTGTGAGCTCTGAGGAGCTAAAATCACATCAGTCGTATAACAAATTAACGCTTTAGTACATTTTATCTGAAGTCAATGTTATTTTGTGAGCTAAATATTTCACGCAGTGTGCGTGGTGACTTGTAACATTTTCTTAAAGACGACTATTTCAGCTCTGAGGGGCAAGTCTTGTAACGTACTAATTAGCGCTCACCTGAGCGAAGGTCAACAGAGTAGAAGGGAAATACCGAGCAAGATAGCGACTGCCTGTGCAGTCAAGATTTTAAACTTATTATCGAGCCAGTGACGTGGTCTCGAGGTGTGTATTTTATGTACAAATTTCAGTGTATTTTTTATGTGTGTATTATGCGTGTGTGCGACATATCTAGGGCAAGTCTTCGCAATTAATCGCATTAGGACAATTTGTGGGCGAATTGAGTAACCTGCAAGCGATTATAGCTAGGTCAAATAATTAACATTGAACTTTTCTGCCAAGGAGTCGATACCAAGATGCTCAACACGTGGTTTGGAGTTGGGATGATCTTCAACGATTCAACGCAGACGACCACCATGGAGTGTTAATCTGTCCATAGGGAAATGGGCTGAGAAGGATGTCTTATGTTCTACAAGCTGATCGGTGATGTACAACAATTGAATTATTTCAATTATGTAGTTAGATTTGGCCGGGGAACTTTTGTAAATAGTCAGTTTCTTTTCTTGTTGTTTAGAGTTTTTCTTGCACCGACACTAAATGTTGTAAATGTCTGTTGGCGCGTGGCCAAAGTGTTTGTTGTATATTTGTTTTTCTTTGAGTCATATTTAATGTGCGCGGCGTGTGTACGTGATTTTTATCCATGCAAATGCGAAACCCGTTACATTCGATAAATGGTGCTTTATTAACGTTAATATTTGTGATAGGAAAGGGAGGTAATTACTGTAAGATATTTGCTGAACAGGTTATTATTCATATTAGGGTTGCCAAGCGCACCAACTTAAAATGTAATTTGTAGAACACCTTCGTTCTAATTTTGATAGATTTTTTTTGAGTCCTTTTCAGGTTAACTAGTCACGGCATAGAACGGTGGCGCCAGCAAGTGGAATATATTTATGTCTTTTTATTTCAGGGTCTGTCAAAACCCATACGTGTGCTTGTGTGTGTTACTGTGTCAAATGTGTGTTGATTCTACGTGAGGAGGGGGTAGAGGTCCTACCGCCCTCATATTTCTTTGCTGCTGTTGTATTTTTGATGGAAAGACAGGGTGCTCTAGGGAGACCGCTGTTTCTTGTCCATATTTATTCTGACACACGCACACGTATTATTGTGCTTTGGGGCACACTTCTTCGAGATTGGACCCCATGTTCTGGGAGGTCGAGGTTATTGACACGTGGGTTGACAGATATGCAGAGTTCCACAAATCGCCCGTTTTGCCTGTGACTTATTTTGATAGGCAGTCCTGATTGTCCGACTGGCCCCCGTAAGCTTTCATGTAGCAAACCTGTTCATTGTGATGGTTATTTTTAAGCCATAATTAATTGGGAGTTCGCCATGTGTGTAACGGCTTCTTGTACGTTGTATGGGTAAAATATTGTATTAATAACGTAAATGATGGCTGTGAGCCTATTGTTTTGTTTATGACTCGATTCATGTAATTTTGTAGGTGACACCTGTGTGGTGTAGTGGTATAGTTCTTGTAAATTTTGACGGCGGTCATATGTGTATTTTTTTTATTGGTCACGTGTTAATGTACTTGTGTCGATTTGTGTGAGAAGTCCTAAGTTTTTAGGCAGTAAATGTTGCTACGGCAATTTGATTCCAATTTCACACGGAAATTTTTTGTGTTGTTTATATTAGATCTAGGAAGTGTCGGTTTAGTATTTAAGTATTGTAGTTGTGTTCCCCCGTGTCGGTCTAGCTCTAAGAAATGTGGATTCGTTATCTGAATGATTATTCTGGATGATGACGAATCACGCATTCGTTTGTACACATCGAGAAGCATGTAGAACGACATACGCGCATGCATAGTCACTTTTGTTATTTTTCTTTAGGGACACTTGGTCCATGTAATTAATCTCTCTAGAGATTTTGGCCTAGTTTTTGGCATTTTTATTACGTGGGAGTCAGATGGGAGTTTTATTTTGTTAATTGTTGAGTGTAAATATGGTGATTTGTTTATTAAATTCGTTTGTTTTAACCCTGGCTTCACTCTTTCCTGCATGCTATTTTGTTATATGTTACCCTGCAAGTTAATGAAGCGCTTTGACAACAACTTACGATATGAACCGATACACCCCCCGAAACTGAGTCTCATATGCTTCTTTGCAAGGGTTCATAAAACAAAAATGGCTGCCCAAGTGGGGATTGTTGTTGTTGTTGCTTCGCTGATCTCATATTTATTTCGTTGAGAAATAATGCCAGGTCAAGCGGGCAAAGTAAATTCAGTAAATTGAGGCGATGTTGTACCGCCATGTGCATTAGTAAAATCACTGAGTTCCTAAAGTTAGAGATATTGAACAAGGTTAGAATTTGATATTGTATTTGTTATAAACCTGTTCTGGCGCTCGGCATTAAAATTAGAATATTTGCATTATTATTGAACTCAGTCAAAGCAGGAAGGTGTTGCCTTATATTTGACATTTAATTGACTTCGGTTAATTAGTGTTGTCATAAATTCTGTTGGTTAGGAATTTAAAAGCAGATCACTAGGGGTCATTTTGTTGTTTGGGAATAAGTGTAATTTTATTCAGTAAATTTTGTTACTGAAATTTTCATTAAATTAGAGCCAGTAATATTTAAATGGTATGACATGTATGCGTGTATATGACTGAAATCTTGGTGCATGACCCTGTTTTCTCTGAATATATTTGTGTGTGTGAAATGGCGATTGTTGATGAAATTAAGGGATTGTTGGAACAGATGTCGATCCAAATGTCCGCGAAAACTGAAGAACAATTAGTGCAGATGTCCGTAAAGACGGAAAAACAATTAAAAGAACAATTAGAAGCTCAGCGTGAGCATAATGATAAACAATTAAAAGAACAATTAAGTGACATTACGGTCCAGTTACAAGCGCAGAAGATAGACTGTGAAAAACAATTACATGACATGAGCGGTAGTATTTCGGTCCAAATAGAGGTCCAGAAATTAGACACGGACAAACAATTAAATGAACTAAATCACAAATTATCACAACAGGCGGTAACACAAACCGAACAATTAGGAAAGATCACTAATGACATTAATCAGAGCGTTAAAAAGGTAGAGAAACTGGCAGGCGAGGTTGCGGAGAACAACGTCAAACAGTTAGGTGAAATTAAGAAGTTGGAGGCGAAGATTAATAATAAACTAGTACAATTTGAAGAGATGGTGGCCGATAAACTCAAGCAGATAGAGGCAGCATGTGTCAATAACACCGCGGGAATGAAGAAATCCCAAGAAAAATTGCAGCAACAAATTAATTCGGTAGACAGCAACGTGCTGGAATTAATAAAAGAAATTGATAAATTCGAGGTTAAGGCCGAAACCGAATGGATGCACTTGCGGGAGAACTTAGAGGAGCAATTAGGCAAAACACAACAGCAAATACAGGAAGTAGGAGAACAGCTAGTAAAAACACAAGAGATCATAAGAAAAGAGGTAGGAGAACAGCTCGTCAAGACTCGGGATAATCTGGAAGGCCAGTTAATAAAAACACAAGAGGTCATAAGAGAAGAAGTCGGGGAACAATTAATACAAACACAAGAGGTTATAAGAGAGGAGGTTGGAGAACAAGTACGTGAACAGCTAGAGAAAAATCAGGAAAGGAACGAGGAGAAAATTAACAGCTTGAAAAGTAGGATCCGGCGAGATTGGGACCAGCAGGCTCACGCAATTAAGGAAGACAGGCTGACAGTTTTAAAGCGAATGCAGGCATTGGAGGAAAATGTAAAATCAAAATTACAGGAACACTCAGATTTAATAATCAAAAACGAGATTAGATCTTTAGAGAATGCGACATTATTTTCGGCTGAAAATATACCGGATAAGCAGGGAAGTATTGGAAGTCCTGCAGGCTTGATGTTGGCTGAGGATACCAGCCGGGGTCAAAGTCCCAGACTAACGAGTAACGCATTCCAGCAATACAGGGGAGAGACTTCTACACCACAACCGAACTTGGCACCCGCCCAAGTCATACAAGTCATTCGGGGTAATGATTTCAAGCCCGATAAATTTAAGGAACATTCAGGAACCACTCCCAAAGCATTTCTACGACAGTTAACTGAATACTTTAATGACCAGCACATCGGCCCTGAGAAACAATTAAGACTAGTGGAGAAATTTTTAGAAGGACCAAGCCTAACCTGGTTTTTAAGCTTTAAGTATACTTTCACAGACATGGCTCAATTCCGCGAAGCATTTTTAAAGACGTTTTGGAGCCCTTCTTTACAGCAAGGGTTGAGAATGGACCTGTACACGCGAAAATATCATAGTACGCATCCGACCCGATTCTCAGAATTCTTCAGCCAGCAGTTGGTAAAATTCAGAGATTTTGATGACCCGCCTAGCGAGCAAAATATGGTTCTAACCATCGGGAAACAACTCCCAATGCACATCCAACAACTATTAGTCGCAGGAAACATTCAAACCGCAGTCCAAGCCGAAAAATTACTCAGACACTTAGACGAGACGAGTATGGTGAGCCCACAGACAGGAAGGAGGAATATGGAATGTGTCAACACGGCAGAGGTAGTTCAGGGACTCCAAAATAATCACAGCCAGGGGAACCAAACCAAGACTCAGTCCACAGGGACACAGTTCACACCGAGAAGGCAAGATTTTGACGGCCGAAACCAGTTCAACAATAATAATCAAAACTATCAGATTAACCGCGGGAGATACAATCAGAACAACCAAAATCAGAACAATCAATGGACGTACCAACGGGAGTACACAAATTGGAGGGGAAACCAGAGACAAGGTAGACCTTATCAAAGAAACGGAGATGGCAGATGGAATAACGGAAGGAACTATCGCCAAGAAAATAGGGGAGATTATCGGAACAACTGGGACGAGCGATATATTGAGTCACAGAAATACTTGGATCAATTAAGTGCCGAAGAAACGGAGAAGGAGAAGTGGGGGCGTGCCATGGCAAACAGTCAGAGCCCAGACAATCATCAAGGAGAGGGGGCAGAGAGTTTATTGAGACAACAGGAGCGACAGGATGACAACCGGCGAAACACAAAAAATGGGTCCCGGGATAAAAAAAAACTCCAAATGAACTGAAAAACGATAGTCTGAAAATGGAGGTTGCCAGGGAGCGAGAAGAGATGATAGTGGCCAATATAGAAGAGTGGGTAGCATTCCCGGACGACTGCCTGGAGGAAGTGGTGAAGAACCGTGAAAATGTTATCAGACAACTACCAATTATTTACGCGCATATTGGAGGAATGAGGGTGAGATGTTTGATTGATACAGGTAGCCAGGTGAGCTTAGTCACTGAAGTTTTGATAAAGGAAATAGGAAGAAAACAAACTGTTCCAATTATGCCGGTACCGCTAATGAAAGTCAGAGGTGTTATTCCTGACAAAACTATAAATTGTAAACAGCAAGCATTTTTAGATCTGGAAATATTGAACCATACTTTTTCGCAAACATTCATTGTCATTCCGAAGATGAACTATAACATAATTTTAGGAGCCAACTTCATCTGTGATTTTCATACTGTAATTGACTTACATAACAACACTGTAAGTTTCAAACAAGTAGAGGGGTTGAATCATGTGGGTTTAAACATGGAAGAGAGCCCGTTGGAGAGAGAGGCAAATACTTGGGTCGTTGAAGAATGCACTAATGAGGCCGGAGATAAGAACTTGACGGGGGAGCGAGTCAGCCAGACAGCAGTGGTAGAAATTGACAGCCGAGATATTTCGCAGGAACTTTGGGTGCATTTGGCGGAAGAAGAAATTAGCGGAACTAAATTTCAAATTCTACTTCAGGAGCGACTTAAGGAGGCCATCGTAGGGGAACCTGATAGAAGAAAACTGGAAGAAATTTTGAGATTACATAAAGGAGCTTTTGACACCATACCTGGAAAAGTTTTAAATTTTCAATATGCCATGCAAGTCACAGACTGGACCCCATTTAAAAGTAAATTGTACCCGATCCCAGAGAAACACTTTTCTCAGGCGAAGGACATTATTACTAATTTATTAGATTCTGGCATGATAAGGAAAGCGGCAACCCCTTACCTGAACGCAATATTGGCTGTGGCCAAGCCAAATGGATCAATTAGGCTCTGCCTAGACGCGCGAGTTTTGAACGGTAAACTGCTAGTTGAGCATGACCAAGCACCTAGGATCAAAGATGTTTTGAAAGGCTTCCGTGGGAAGAAGATGTACTCAAGTGTCGATTTGACGAATAGTTTCCACCATCTTGAACTTGAAGAAAAATCCCAACTGTTGACGGGATATTTATTCGATAATCAAAGTTATATCTGGTGTCGAATGCCCTTTGGCGTGAAAACTGCGGGATGTGCACTCATCAGAGCACTAGATAGGAATCTGACTGAGGAGGTCAAGAGCTTCACCACGAGATATGTGGACGACATATTAATTGCATCTGAAACAATGGAAGAACACCTGATAAATTTAAATAAACTTCTGGACAACTTGAGAACCATGAACTTCAAAATTAACCTAAAGAAATCACATTTTTGCCGGAGCGAGATTTTATATTTGGGGCATATAATTGATGTTGAGGGCGTGCGGCCTAATCCAGCCAAGATTGATGCTATTAAGAAATTTCCCACACCTACTAAAGTCAAATATGTGAGAGCGTTTTTGGGAGTGACAGGCTTCTTCAAAGAAAATTGCCCTGGTTACACAGAAACAGTAGCACCTATGCAGGAGATGTTGAAGAAGGCAAATCAATGGTCGTGGAACGAGGAGTGCGACAGGTCTTTTAAAGCAACGAAAGATTTATTGGAAAACTGTGTGAAACTTGGATATCCGGATTTTGAGAAGCGATTTATTATTCAAGCAGATGCTTCGTTGATTGGAATCGGTGCTATGCTGTACCAAGAGGACGCTGAAGAACCCAAGAAGAAATCCTATTTGGCATTTACGAGTCGTAAATTAAGGAAACATGAGAGGAACTTAACCGTGACGGAACTTGAGCTGCTAGCAATTTTATATTCTCTTCAACAGTGGCGTAAGATGATCTTTGGTTATTCCATCATTGTTAGAACCGACCACCATGCACTGACATTTTTATTCAAGACAACAATGGCAAGTGAGAGAGTTACGCGCTGGTCCATCTACATACAGCAGTTTGACATCACGATAGAGCATTGCCCTGGAAGGATGAACGACATACCTGATGCCTTGAATAGAAATCCTGAGGACGGAAACGAAATAACAGCGGAAGTTCACAATATTACATTGTCACCTAAGGCTCGTGAGTTTTTGGCGAGATTGAAGGATATTCGGAAGGAGCAAGAAGCAGCCCCATGGATGATGATGATGATGATAAAGTTCTAAAGGAAGGAATTAACACCAGATTCACCGGAATACCGAGAAGCCCGTGCAAAAGAAGCGAGATTTCACTACTTAAATAACTTGTTACATAAGTACGTGGATTAGCATCATACTAAACTGCGAATCCTAGTTCCAGCATCACTACAGAGGGGATTGACTTGGCATGTTCACGAGAGCCTAGCACATATCGGCACGGATAAGACTGAAGCTACGATAGGGGAGACCTTTACTTGGCCTACGATGAGATTCACCATTGCTGAAGTAATTAGAACTTGTGACGCATGCCAGCGCACGAAACCGAACAACTTCATTTTGAAACAACCTCCAAGACCACTATTACCTCAAAAACCATGCGAGATGCTCGCTATCGATTGCTTTGGTCCTTTAGTAAAAGGAAAGCGTGGATGCCGACACCTTCTGGTGTGTGTCGATGTATTTTCAAAGATGGTCGTGCTATGTCCAATCCAGAAGACGACATCAAAACAAGTCCTTAGTCGAATTCAGAACAAAGTTATTCCGATGCTTGGGAAGTCGGAATCCATTTTATCAGATCATGGTACCTATTTCACGAGTAATGTTTTTAGGCAAGGTTTGGAGAGCCTAGGAATAAAACACGTATTTTCAAGCATTCGTCATCCTTGTGGAAATCCGAGCGAGAGAACAATTCGCTGTGTTGCCAAGTACTACAGAGTAATGATTCCTAACGATCATAATAAATGGGTTGACAAAGTAGGGGAAATTGAGATGTGCATGAACACCACTAAGCACGAGTCGACGGGTCAAGTGCCACTGATTGTACACCACAACAGGTTGCCAGAAAGGACTTGGGACAAGATTATTCCATGCCCAAGGGATCCACTATTAGCGCATGAGTTGCGAATCCAGCGAACGAGAGAGCACATGAGGAACCAAGCGGACCGAAGGCTGAGACGGTACCGAGGAAAGAAGTTTCACCGGGAGTTACAAGAACAAGAGTTAGTGCTGGTTCGTAGACCACCGATATCCGACCCTAAGAACAAAGTCTTCGCAAAATTCTGTCCAAAATTTATTCGCCCGTTCCGGGTAATTACGAATCTGGGTAACAATGCCTACAGGCTTGAAGAAGTGAGCACTGGTGCAAAATCTGTTTTTAATAGCGCCAATTTAAAACCTTACTACAGAAGGGAACCATTTGATGACTAGGAAAGGTGATGTGTGCAGAATCTGTATTGCGAAAATTTTATTTTGAGAGCCAACACTCAAATATACGTGGAGCGCCCGAGTACGCGCTTTGTTTGTAAACAACAAGCAGCTGAGACGACAGGAGGGGCAATCACGTGAGGAGAAGGGGGAGACCTAGTGAGGAAGTATGTATGACATTCCGGAGAGAAAGAGCGCACACTAATTGAGTCAGGGGGGTGTACACACGAGCAGCTGAGCGAGGTATTAAAGAGATGTGTTGTTACTACGGTGGATTTTGTTTTTGAAATCCAAATCAATCAATTGCTTCGAATTTCAAAACCTTGCTGAGGATAAATGAACCCTTATTGATCTACGATAAATAAGTATTCATATTTATTATTATTATTACTGTAGTCCAGACAGTACTTGAGGAAGTGGACATGTATAAAAGGCAGGCTAGCGTTTCGTAATGATTGCAACAGGAGTAGAGCTGGTAGCTATTCTTGGGGGACGGTCAGATTTAGTCGGGTTCAAGGCCAAATTGAGCAACTACTTGCACCAGAATTGGAAGCATAAAGGAATGATCACGAGTCACTTGCAACGAACCTACGATTGAATCAGCCAATCACGAGAGACCAAGCCATGATCACGCGATGGACAGCGTCAGTAGTAAAAAGCCCGCGGAATTGATTATCTAAAGAACCGCCGATCGGACCGATCTCCGCACGAGTGCATTGAGACGTTTGATTTATTTGAAGAAGATTGACACTAGTCCCATATTTGTGAGATAAAAACTCTGGAAATTTTTATCCAATTCCACCCCCACTCCTCCGTCCCCTGTCAGTTTCTAATAAATAGTTTGGCATGACGCTACTCTAAGTCATTCGTTTTGGAGCCTTCAGAGGCTAACTTCACGCCCGTTTGTATAACGAATTTTAACGCTCTGAATTAGTTGAAGTTATTTTTATTTGTGAGCTCTGAGGAGCTAAAATCACATCAGTCGTATAACAAATTAACGCTCTAGTACATTTTATCTGAAGTCAATTTTATTTTGTGAGCTAAATATTTCACGCAGTGTGCGTGGTGACTTGTAACATTTTCTTAAAGACGACTATTTCAGCTCTGAAGGGCAAGTCTTGTAACGTACTAATTAGCGCTCACCTGAGCGAAGGTCAACAGAGTAGAAGGGAAATACCGAGCAAGATAGCGACTGTCTGTGCAGTCAAGATTTTAAACTTATTATCGAGCCAGTGACGTGGTCTCGAGGTGTGTATTTTATGTACAAATTTCAGTGTATTTTTTATGTGTTTATTATGCGTGTGTGCGACATATCTAGGGCAAGTCTTCGCAATTAATCGCATTAGGACAATTTGTGGGCGAATTGAGTAACCTGCAAGCGATTATAGCTAGGTCAAATAATTAACATTGAACTTTTCTGCCAAGGAGTCGATAACAAGATGCTCAACACGTGGTTTGGAGTTGGGATGATCTTCAACGATTCAACGCAGACGACCACCATGGAGTGTTAATCTGTCCATAGGGAAATGGGCTGAGAAGGATGTCTTATGTTCTACAAGCTGATCGGTGATGTACAACAATTGAATTATTTCAATTATGTAGTTAGATTTGGCCGGGGAACTTTTGTAAATAGTCAGTTTCTTTTCTTGTTGTTTAGAGTTTTTCTTGCACCGACACTAAATGTTGTAAATGTCTGTTGGCGCGTGGCCAAAGTGTTTGTTGTATATTTGTTTTTCTTTGAGTCATATTTAATGTGCGCGGCGTGCGTACGTGATTTTTATCCATGCAAATGCGAAACCCGTTACATTCGATAAATGGTGCTTTATTAACGTTAATATTTGTGATAGGAAAGGGAGGTAATTACTGTAAGATATTTGCTGAACAGGTTATTATTCATATTAGGGTTGCCAAGCGCACCAACTTAAAATGTAATTTGTAGAACACCTTCGTTCTAATTTTGATAGATTTTTTTTGAGTCCTTTTCAGGTTAACTAGTCACGGCATAGAACGGTGGCGCCAGCAAGTGGAATATATTTATGTCTTTTTATTTCAGGGTCTGTCAAAACCCATACGTGTGCTTGTGTGTGTTACTGTGTCAAATGTGTGTTGATTCTACGTGAGGAGGGGGTAGAGGTCCTACCGCCCTCATATTTCTTTGCTGCTGTTGTATTTTTGATGGAAAGACAGGGTGCTCTAGGGAGACCGCTGTTTCTTGTCCATATTTATTCTGACACACGCACACGTATTATTGTGCTTTGGGGCACACTTCTTCGAGATTGGACCCCATGTTCTGGGAGGTCGAGGTTATTGACACGTGGGTTGACAGATATGCAGAGTTCCACAAATCGCCCGTTTTGCCTGTGACTTATTTTGATAGGCAGCCCTGATTGTCCGACTGGCCCCCGTAAGCTTTCATGTAGCAAACCTGTTCATTGTGATGGTTATTTTTAAGCCATAATTAATTGGGAGTTCGCCATGTGTGTAACGGCTTCTTGTACGTTGTATGGGTAAAATATTGTATTAATAACGTAAATGATGGCTGTGAGCCTATTGTTTTGTTTATGACTCGATTCATGTAATTTTGTAGGTGACACCTGTGTGGTGTAGTGGTAGAGTACTTGTAAATTTTGACGGCGGTCATATGTGTATTTTTTTTATTTGTCACGTGTTAATGTACTTGTGTTGATTTGTGTGAGAAGTCCTAAGTTTTTAGACAGTAAATGTTGCTACGGCAATTTGATTCCAATTTCACACGGAAATTTTTTGTGTTGTTTATATTAGATCTAGGAAGTGTGGGTTTAGTTTTTAAGTATTGTAGTTGTGTTCCCCCGTGTCGGTCTAGCTCTAAGAAATGTGGATTCGTTATCTGAATGATTATTCTGGATGATGACGAATCACGCATTCGTTTGTACACATCGTGAAGCATGTAGAACGACATACGCGCATGCATAGTCACTTTTGTTATTTTTCTTTAGGGACACTTGGTCCATGTAATTAATCTCTCTAGAGATTTTGGCCTAGTTTTTGGCATTTTTATTAAGTGGGAGTCAGATGGGAGTTTTATTTTGTTAATTGTTGAGTGTAAATATGGTGATTTGTTTATTAAATTCGTTTGTTTTAACCCTGGCTTCACTCTTTCCTGCATGTTATTTTGTAATATGTTACCCTGCAAGTTAATGAAGCGCTTTGACAACAACTTACGATATGAACCGATACACCCCCCGAAACTGAGTCTCATATGCTTCTTTGCAAGGGTTCAATATTCATAAGTAATATACCATGAGAATTTATTAAATTTGTACTTCTTAGTTAATAAATCGTTTTGAAAATATAGTATATTGTACCAGTTTTGGCCATATTGGGACCCTCTTCAGTAACAATCCTATAAAATTAATTAAAACTAATTGAATTACAAGCAAAGTTGATTAATATTTACCTTGGGTTTTCCCTTTCCTTGATAATAATTATTCATTAAAAAGTATTAAAAAACAGATCTATAAAAATGTGTGATTTGAAATTGATGATACCGTACGGTACTATAATATAATTTTCTGAAAAATATGTAGAACTAAAATAACTGGTGATGGTAAAATTATGTAAAATTGCATAATCTGTGAAAAAAAAAATTTTTTTTTGGCAAGTGAAATATACTGTAATTTAAAACAGTCTTTATGGCGATATTTGTTCACTAGAGACTCAGGCATGTGAAGCGGAATTTCCAAGCAAACCATAAGCTGCTCCTCCCAGGGGCTCTGGTGTATTCTTGGAATACACGGTACGAGAGATTATAATTTTCAATGCTTTTGCATGTTCTTTCCTTCCTCTTTGTCAAACACCAACAGTGATCTTCTGTTTTCTCTTAGGTGTTCAGGTCGCTTATATCTTGTATGAGTCTGTTCTCGATATATATCCTCTGTGACTCACCTAGCGTCATCTAGCTGCGAATCTCTGAAGCTCTTCAACTTTTCCTGGTGCAAGAGGACTTACTTATCCATTTGGCCACCAGATCCTGTTACCATCGCCAGCTATTTTCTCCTTGAGCAAGAGGACTCTGTCTACTTTTTTACTCACCATGCTGCGCTAGTATCGCCTGTTATCAACTCTTTGAAGACCAGCTCATCAAGAGAAAATAATTTTTTGTTATAAAGTTGGCAATGTTTATATGTTCTCCTTTTGTATCCTATCCCCCACTCTTTTCCCCTTCCTTGGACCCTCCGTGCTCCGTTGAGCAAGTCTCACTTCTCAGTCGGCAGTTGACTCGATCAGTCAGGGCTCAACTAGGGCCAGTCTCCTCTAACCAAGAGACATTCTCTACGTTCTACGCCATGTTGGCGCATTAAGTATCGGTTAAGGGAACCTCACCTTCGCCATGCAACAAAGATAAGTACCTGCTTCAAGTTTTAACCTCATCTTCATGATTTTACCGACCACATGCTTTTAACTATCTTTTATAGGCAGTGTGAAATTACTTATTTTGGGGCAAAATCATCCTCCGCGGGATTTTCCATGTTGAGCTTTTGTTTAATCAAGCAAATCTTAGTGAAAAGCAGCATTTCTTATGCTTGCCAAATGAGAAATCTTCTCACTACGTGGGATATTATCTAATACCCGCTGTTTATAAATTTACAAAGCAAGTTCCTCCGTTGGATTTTCTTAACCCCATTTTTCAACTAAGATCGTTCTGGAACCTTCCAGATCTTGTACTCTATCTGCGAGTCTTGCCATCAGGTATTTTTCACTCACTTGTGAAAATAATATTTAAAATGAGGAATTTTCCTTACAAATTACTGCAATAGCTAACTTTCGTCCACCGTTGGAATGATCTATGGCGCATCTAATTGTAATTCCCCATTTTTTCAAGAAATAGACTCTCGCCTACCTAGTGCAACCGGTTCTTTTCAGCATTGTAATAACTTTCTTTCTCATGAACTTTCGTGTTTCTACAGTGAACTTTGCATCAATCTTTACAGACTACAGTGATAACCAGTGCTTGCTCCACTTTTCTACCGCGTCGCGATCGTCCGTTTATATTAAATACGGCCATGAACATTGATCCTATATCCCAATGATCTTTCCTCAACCTTCTACTAACAACCCATATTAATAAAATTGTAACTTTTCTATAAGGTGTCACTCACGAAGTGCCCTTCCATTTTTTCTTGTTTAACATTAATTAATTACTGTATAACTACGTGTTTCAAACACGATTTAAATTTACATTGTTTCTTCCCTATAATCAGGGAAAACAATTTTTTTCCACTCTTGAGTGAGTTATTTCTAGGTTTCACGAAATGGAAACTGCCCCATTTAGCTCGTGATTCCTACTTCAACGTGGGAAGTCTAGAACCTTCCTTTTGACTTTCTTCAGGTTTCATAGTAAGTGACCTGCCCTCTTGTATAATGGTCATAAAAGTAATGCAGCTTAAATATAGGAAGTTGTAGGAACTTCTATCTTATTTTTCATGTTTTCTTATTGTTATTTTTCACTCTTTCTAGAATATTCTCTCCGGAATTTCTTAAGGTACACTCTTTGTACTCCAATTAACGTTCAAACTTTAATTACTTCATTGGTTATTTGTTTAAATCTTATAAAGATTTTAGAAACATGTAAGGTTTTAAACCTTGTAAATTGTCAATTGCCTGGAGCAAACGTTTAATGTTGAGAGGTCTGTGACCCCATTTGTTAAAAAGTTCAAATGAACTATGTTTGTCAAAAATATATTACATACTTATTAAATTCATTAACCTTCTTTGAATTGTTAAATAAATTAAATATTTGGTTTTGGATTTATCATTTCTCAAATACCACGGTTAAGCAAGAGTCTGTCTTCCCTGACTCTTCCAAAGTTTATGCCATCGTTAATACAGAACAATTCTGCTACTATTGTCTGGCCAGACCATCACCCTTCCCCATAGTACTTTTATGCATGCTTGGGAGGAAATACACTAAAGCCTTTCTCTGGCAAACCGCTCAAGTCTTAGCTGCGGTTCCCGTTAGCTTCGACCAAGCTCGTGCCTACTTTAGGTATCAGAGAGTTAATTTTCAGTGACAACTGCCTCTAAGGATATTTAAAGTTAAATTTATAACTTTTGTGGAACTCTCCTCCTATTTTTCTATCCTTTTTCTCCAATCCAAAATCTACTTCCTTCTCTTAATCATCTTCCCTTGGTGGGTGGGTTATTCCTTATCCAATAATCTACCCAGGCTCACATCTAGTGGGACGCGGGTTAGCGACCACCGGGGGTCCAGCTGAGTCCAGCATTGCTTCCACTTACGTGCGCCGGTCTCCTCACCGTCTTCTTTCCTGTCGACCTCACTTGGTCAACTCTTGTTCTCTTCCGACCCCGAGGGTATTACGGTATCCGAGGCCTAGGGAGTTTATTCCTTCCCCGCCTTAGTTGGCCCTTGTCTCATCTCTTCTGATACCCTCCTTCTGCGAGAGGTCAACCTTCTTATTCTTTTCCTGTTATCACTTGCCTTCTGCTCAAGGCCCTCAAGGAGGATGGGTGTATGTAGCCCCACCTCTTCTGGTGCACCCTGGATATTGCTACACCCTCAGGACCTCACGGCTGGTGGGTTTGGGAGTTGGCGACCCCGAGGTATTCCTGAGCTGGGTCGGTTTTCCCCCTTTTCTCCATTACCTCTGGGGCGGAACCTCTCCTCTTTCCCTTTCCTATCTGCCTTTCATGGCTCTTCTTCCCTCCAAGTCCATCAATCCGCATTCTTCGAGGGTTGAGGGTATTTCTTTTCCTCCTGTCCTTTATTTGTCTTATTCTCTTTTTTTTTCATTTCTTCTTCTGGTATATAAGTTAGTAGTTAGTTTTAGTTATAGTTTACATTTCATTATCATCTTCACGATCACCCGCACCATTGAGGGCCGATAACCTAGATGTTAGCCCTTAAAACAACAATTATCATCATCATCAACCATTAGCTGCTGAGAAAGGGCCAGGGAAGAATTCCAAGAAAGATATTAGTGGAGATTAGGAGATGGGAATTCAAGTCACACCCTGCTGGAGACTGACCGGCTGTTGTCCAGTGAGTGCCTGAGACTCTACTTTTAACCTGTTGTTCAGAAAGGCTGCCATATTTCCTCACATAACAGGCAAGCGTATGGAAGAACTTCCCATCCCAGCTTTAAGTAAATTTTTTGTTCTTCTAGCAAATGCCAATAGCACTTAAACTGAAGCCTCGCTAATCTGAAATCCACTAGTTCGAAAAATCGGATGATCTGAACCAAACGTTGTTAAAGGAAAATTGAAAATCATCAAAGGAATTTCAGACTGATGTGTGTACAGTACCGTACTGTAAATATGATACAATCACAAAATTAGGCAAGGAGGATGTATGAATACGGAATGATTTCCCGGTGATGTTCTGGAGAACGATACACATGAGCTACTCTGGGACAGGTCAGTGATCACAGATAGACCTATATCAACAAACAGGCCAGATATTATTCTTATTGATAAAGTGCAAAAGAGAACTCTTCTAATAGACATCGCAGTCCCTAACTCGTATATCCAACACATTTAAGTTGAGAAATTGACGAAATACATGCCTCTGGCTGAATAGATCCGACAAATGTGACGACAGGAATCTGTCACTGTACTGGCTATGATAATCTCTTCCACAGGTATCATACCGAAGTCGCTGAAGGCCAAACTAGATAAACTGGGGCTACACCATAACAGCATGAAGAAAGTAGTTAGTTTAAAGACCTGCTTCACAGTTCATTCGATCCTCAACCCACCGATATAGAGAACTCCACTCCATCTTGCAACAAATGCCGATGAAATGGTGAATTTTATTATACCCAACGGCATGGTGAATATATGAATAGAAATAAAAAGCATTAAGTATCTTGGTGAGATTATCCAGGTTAATGGCCTAGAACAGGAGGTAATCAAGGCAAGACTCAGTAAGACGGAATTACCATACCAATTACTCGTAACATAAGAAGTCACTAAGTAGGAGAAGAAAACGTAGGCATTATAACACTGTGATCAAGCCAGAAAGGCATGACGATGCTGAGAGCTTGGATTCTGGAACAACTAGAAAAGAAAGGAAGGAAGGCAGAAAGGAAGAAGGAAAGAAAAAAGAAAGAAAGAAAGAAATAAATAAAGAAATAAAGGAAGAAAGAAAGGAAGAAAGGAAGAAAGAAAGAAAGGAAGATAGAAAGAAAGAAGGGAAGAAAGAAAGGAAGAAAGAAAGGAGGGAAGAAAGGTAGAAAGAAAAAAAAAGAAAGAAAGAAATAAAGGAAGAAAGAAAGGAAGAAAGAAAGAAAGGAAGATAGAAAGAAAGAAGGGAAGAAAGGAAGAAAGAAAGAAAGGAGGGAAGAAAGGAAGAAAGAATGGAAGAAAGGAAGAAAGAAAGAAAGGAAGAGAGAAAGAAAGAAAGAAAGAAAGAAAGAAAGAAAGAAAGGAAGAAAGGAAGAGAGAAAGAAAGAAAGGAAGAAAGGAAGAAAGAAAGAAAGAAAGAAGGAAAGAAAGATATAAAGAAAGGAAGAAAGCAAGGAAGAACGAAAGGAAAAGAAAGAAAGGAAGAAAGAAAGGAAGAAAGGAAGAAAGAAAGAAGGGAAGAAAGAAAGAAAGAAAGAAAGAAAGAAAGAAAGAAAGGAAGTAAGAAAGAAAGGAAGAAAGGAAGAAAGAAAGAAAGAAAGAAAGAAAGAAAGAAAGGAAGAATGAAAGAAAGATAGATCTTTAGGAAGATTCTATAACCTAGATATGTGGATGGACAACGGAGATTGAGACCTAACACAGAGTTATACAAAGACATTGGAAATTATAGAGTCGATGGAGAAGAGACGATTAAAATTCTATAGACATCTTCTACGCATGAATCAAGGAAGGCCAACTTGAAAACTCCTGCTCACTTTGATAGGCAAAAGATTGTTCCCAGGAGATACATACTCAAATGGAGAGAATGGGCATCAATCAGAAAGATGTTCCAGATAGAAATCACATTTGACAATGAGTTTCCGACTTCAGAAGTTTCCGAGCAGAAGGAGAAAATAAATCTTCAAAAGTAGTCTGTTCAGAGGAAAGAAGGAAGGTGGAGAAGGAGAAAATAAATCTTCAAAAGTAGCCTTTTCAGAGGAAAGAAGGAAGGAGATGAGCCAGCGAATGATGCTGCATTGGCAGAAGATTAAATCGAGTGGAGGGAAAAGATGGTCCAAGATACCATAGTTGTTTCACCGTGGTCTATAGTGGTCCAGATCGAACAGAAGGAGAATGAGTATGGTAATAACGGCTGACTTGAGAAATGCTTTTGCGGAGATTAGTGCAATCGATATACATCGTTCTCAGAACTAGTGACATAGCACGGCGGTAGAGTTATAGAGCAGCGAGCACCGTATGCGTTGCCCGCGGTAGTAGTCTAAGTTAAGTGTATTGCCGTGCCTAATCGGACAACAGGGGATTTCAGATCGAATCCCGACTACAGTCTCATATTCAAGTCTTACTCAACAGATAAAAAACTTAATTTAGTTCTTGCCTCAAGAAATAAGTTCAATTTCGCAGAATGAACACCAGGAGACAGCAGCTTGATGTATTTTCATCGTTTTATTTTTTGTCGTGACGAAGATTGAACGAACGTCCATCAAGTTGGCTTTAACACCCGTGTCTTCAACACGATCGTAAGCCCTGCCCCCAGGCTATTGTCCATAAAGGAGACTCCATACTCGACATTCAGAAATAAATGGATGATATGAGTCGTAAGCTCCACTTCTTTATGTCATGGGAACAGGCACCCGAGGACATAAAAAAGTAATTTCCCTTCCTAATAACATCGTAAGACCTTGGGTGGGGATGAGAAATAAGACGACACTCGTCAAGGGTAAGACACAACTGGTGGTGTACTTCCGAGGGTATAAAGTGCTCATTGCCATGGGAATCTTCAGTTCGGGTAAACCAACTTTATATTGACACCATCGTTCGGTTAGAAACACGGGTTTAAGCTTGCACTTGCAAGGCCATGCTTGGTCGCACTTGAGAGAATGCCACTGCCGGCCTTATTTGAAATGAATTGCCGTGGTTTTATCTTTTTACCTCCTGGCAAATACAAATATAGTGCCTTTTAATAGTCCACGGCTGCTTCCTTCACGTTCATTGCTTAGTTTCTTTCACTCACGACGTAGCTGTTGCAAGTCCGAAGATTCGAATCCCAGCTCTGACACCACACTTCCTCCAGGAAAACCCCAAAATAGTTTACTATTTAAATTTCATTTACGGCTTTTAAAGACCACGTTAGGCAACAATTACACATTATTGGAAGCCTTCTTCGCCTCCCTAAATCTTCTCATTCTTTCTCCGGCAGCCTGTCTTCGTTCTTCCGTCCAACCTCTATTAATTTTTGGTCCATCGTGGAATTCATGGAATTTGTCGATAACTGACCTAAACTTAGTGCGGTTTGAAATGTCTTCCGATTATAGTCCAACCTGATGAAGAACCTTCCGAACCTCCCTGAACCATTTGTCAGATACCTTAGGTCTACTGTCCACTATCCAGAATATAACAACTGAGTAAAAAATATAAAATTGTGCAATTTAAATGCAAAATAATTTATGTAAATTATCTTATTTAAAAGTAGTCCAAAATGTTAATAATAATAGTAATATTAATATTTAGACTTTCATGGCCCGTAATACTATCCATAATGTAGAATTTTGGGCTTATGCCGTGTTTTATTACATCAAACTCGACGCGTTTCGAAAGAAACCATGTATTTCTTCATCAGGAATAAACAGAAATACAACTAAATGATTGGTAAGAGAAAGAAACAAAGAACCTAAAAAAGGTGCCCTGAGATGGACGCCATTTTAGCCCCATGTTAGGGACAACGAAAAGTAGCAGTGTATTACTTTCTGAGGGTTCTGATAATAGGTAGCCAGGACTCACTGAGATTGCTTGGCCGCCATGTTGTTTGTGTAATTACCAGGTTTTTAAAAGTCACATAGGTGAACTTCAAGTAGTTCCCTTTACCACTGTAAAAAAATCCAGGGTGATATCCGTAATAGTTTCGGAGATATTGAATGCTAGTGAAATATTTCGCACAGCCGCCATGTTGGATTGGTGAGACATAACAAACTTTGAAGAGCACGGTCGGAGTCGTCCGGAATAGTGGTATGAACTTACCGAGTTTCATTGAAATCGCTCCAGCCGTTTAGAAGTTATACAGGGACACACACACACACACACACACACGAATCACATACGCACACACAGACAGACACACGGACAAAAGGTGATCTCATAAGCTTATTTTTTCATAAATGAAAAAAGGCTAAATATTGTGTTATAAAGACCCTCATTATGATACAGTTTTCTGACATAAAATATTTACATTTCGACATCGTCGAACATAATTCTTTTTAAACATTAAAACATTTGACGGGAAAGAAACGGTGTGTTATTTGTGGAATTAAATTGAAATAAGATGTAATTTATTGCATTCCTTAGTATGTTATTTTAACTTGATAGTGGAGTCGTTTTGAATACGCCTGTTGCTATCCCTAGGGACTCGTGAGGCGCTAGAAAGCGGGAAGCGAGAGCGAAGGTCGACAGGAACATAAAACTTGCAGCCGCGCTTCTGTTTTATGCCACAAGTCGTAAACACACGCATCCCGTAAACTGGATTGTCGTAAGACTTGTTTTGCACGCCCCCAAAGAGTAATGCACGATTCCCAGTCAACCGAATTAATATATCGGCTGCAATGGTGAAAGAGGAAGCGTACAGAGCGAAAAATAAGAGGAGTAGATATAATAAAAATTGAACCCAACCTTATCCACCTTTCTAATACTTGCTATATTACCGCACCAGACAGAAAACAATAAAAATATATAGTAGAAGAGAATTTGATTACTAAATGCCTGAACCAACGTGTGCTGAATGGGAAATAATACGTATTCTACCTACTGTGGAAAACAGGAACATTTGAACTAAAACAATGCTGAAGTACATAGAAACTCCAGACGGGCAGCCCTGTATTCAAATATGTCATTTTTATTTTGCATCTTTTTGCATTTTTCTGCTATTTTTCCTTTTCAAGAACATTTTTTGAGTTTGGTAGATTTTTTTTTGTCATATCTTAGAGAAATCCGCCTTTTAAGTTCATATTTTTGCAATTTAGTCATGTCACAGCTTTATATGAGGGAGTTACGTCTCTCAGAGTTAAGAAGAAGCTAGTAGCTGATACAAGATAATCTATTTTGATTGACTTTTCCGTTTGAGCTTAAGATGTCATTTTTGAAATATTGGTGAGTTTGTTATTATAAGATCATTTTCTCCATTTTATAGTGCATTTTTCGAATTTTTAGGTCATTTATTACAGTCTTTTTTGAAAATGTTAAGTGCATTTTTTAAACGATTTTACGGCAACAATATGAAAATGAAAATCCACAGCCTGCTTCCAGTCTCCGACCGGGTCAGGAATGGAATGAATGAAGCCCCCATCTAGCGGCGAGGATATGAACTGTGCCGGCTGCCGAGGCCTGACGCACTCCTCTGGGGCAATGATTAAATGAATGACAGATGAAATGAAATGATAGTGGAGAGTGTTGCTGGAATGAAATTTTGACAGGGAAAACCGGAGTACCCGGAGAAAAACCTGTCTGCCTCCGTTTTGTCCAGCACAGATCTCACATGGAGTGACCGGGATTTGAACCACGGACCCAGCGGTGAGAGGCCGGCGTGCTGCCGCCTAAGCCACGGAGGCTTACACGGCAACAATATCCGGGCCCTAAAAAGACGCATGACAGAAGGCACGTCAAAAATAAAATGACATGTGCTCAGTCCTTCATCCATACAGACCCAAAATATTTATTTATTGTTTGCCACGGTGGATGAGTGGTTATCATGTCGGACTACCAACCCCAAGCTTGCAGGTTCACTCCTGGCCGTGGCAAGTGTTTTTTGACAGGCGATAAAAATCTCGGCACGCATGTCATACGTTGTTGACATGTTAATTAAAGAACCCATTTGAATTCAGTAGACCGCCAGCACAAAGTTCCTCCTTTCTCTACTAGAAAGCGCTATAGTGTCAAGGAGCTTAGATATCTAACCTCCTTGACTTTCATTACCTATCCAAGGAACGACAAAAATTTGACATGCAAGCTGCTCTCTGGTTGTCAAATAATAAAGACTGCACCCGGCACCCGAGGCCTTACGATATTATTTATTTATTTATTTATTCGTAGGTACTCAAAATGAAAAGATAAAGGGTAAATTAGAAGTAATAATAATCTTTCTTTATTCGTGTCAGAAGCATCAACTTAATATACACATATTTTAAATATAAAAAAGATACGAGCCTTACAGCAGTCGCATATGACATCTGACATGTTATCCTACCTTGAAGTTGTTACCGTTTTTATTATCCTTGACGTTCATCAACTCACAAAAAATCTTTTTATTTTTTACAATCTCATAATACATAACAATCCCAAGACTCTTTTTTTTTCTTCACTGCCTAATTGATATTTCTACTCTCGCACTGCCTTCTTGATACTCTGCTGTTACAAAGTAATCCGAATGTGATAAACATTTCACATGGTACCACTGCCACTTACACACTTCCTTCCGATCCACTTCCGTCCAATTTTTCAAAATCGCTCCCACAAAAATATCCAGCAACCGAGTGGAAAGATGTTACACATTAAAAAAATATTAACAATGAATACAGGACATCTAAATCTCCGCCGTACACATACGTAGACCCATTATACAAACAAAACACTCCCGAACAACAAATTTGAGAGCTAGATGATTTTGTCCAGTATTGGGCGACGTCAATAGCGCTGGAGGAGGCTGCAATCAAATCTTTCATAGTGCACTTTGAAGGATATAAGTCACACTGACAGTCTGCTGCTCTCCACAGTCACAGAGTGATGAGTCGCTTGAGAAACCCCACTTCCGCAGATTTACTTTTGTTCTGCCGACTCCTGTACGGAGTCCGTTAAGGGATTTCAAGGATGTCCATTCCTCTTGGTGTCCACATGGAAGACTTTCCTTCGGCTCCATCCAGTTGGAAAGGTGGTTAGTTCTATCTTTCCACATCTTGATCCTAGTATTCTCCTCTTTTCCTTGAAGCTTAACTGATGTGCGGAGAAAATACTTTCTAGATTTCACCCTCCGTGTGGCAGGATGGTATAATAATAATAATAATAATAATAATAATAATAATAATAATAATAATAATAATAATAATAATGAAATGAAAATGAAAATCCACAGCCTGCTTTCAGTCTCCGACCGGGTCAGGAATGGAATGAATGAAGCCCCCATCTAGCGGCGAGAATATGGACTGTGCCGGCTGCCGAGGCCTGACGCACTCCTCTGGGGCAATGATTAAATGAATGACCGATGAAATGAAATGATAGTGGAGAGTGTTGCTGGAATGAAATTTTGACAGGGAAAACCGGAGTACCCGGAGAAAAACCTGCCTGCCTCCGTTTTGTCCAGCACAGATCTCACATGGAGTGACCGGGATTTGAACCACGGACCCAGCGGTGAGAGGCCGGCGTGCTGCCGCCTAAGCCACGGAGGCTTCAATAATAATAATAATAATAATAATAATAATAATAATAATAATAATATTAATAATAATAATAATAGCGGCTTCGGTAGCATAGGTGGTAGCATGCTGAACTGCTGTGCCCAAGATAGCGGGTTCAAACCCGGCCGAAGTCGTCGGATTTTTTAAGAGCGTTAAAATCCTTCAGTATGTCTTCCTTCGAAGGGGAAGTAAAGCCGGCGGTCCCATGTCATAGATTTATGGCATGTAAAAGATCCTTCCACAGACTAAACTTGTGTGGAGCTAAATTTCTAGGTTAGATTTCGTTGTAACGCTCTATCAAACTTCCAACGTTCACCTCTAGGTATCATTGATATCTGGTAGCGAAAGTTGGGACTACTTGAAATTGAACGGAAATTGTAGCTCCTCTTAGTGGTGTCCGCTTAAAGCAGCTACAGCCTCTGGCGAGCCGAACATGTCCTCGGACACTCCCGGCACTGAAAGGCATACGATAAATAAATAAATAAATAAATAAATAAACAAATAAATAAATAAATAAATAAATAAATAAATAAATAAATAAATAAATAAATAAATAAATAATAATAATAATAATAAGTTAGAAGTGAACACGCTATACGAAGCTGTTCGTATGAGCCGACTCAAATGGTGGTGTCATGTGAAAAGAACCTCTAGGAGGTTAATGAAGAAAGCAAGATTGTAGTTTTACGTGACCGTGAATCTTGGGATTATGAGCCATGGGACCTCCTTTCTTGCATGGAATCAGAACCACAGAACATGGTATTTCACTTCGAAAATCTCACATGTATTGAGCGGGAATCGAACCCAGTCCACCTTAGTAAGAGGCCAACGGCTTGATCGCTGCGCCACCACGCCCCTCTTAAGAGGTTAATGAGTTCAGCTGTGGAGGGTAAGAAATGTAGAGGTAGATCTAGGAGACTATGGCTAAATTCAGTGTCTTACGATTTCAAAGTGAGAGGTGTAGAAGCAGTGCTAACTGCTAATAGGGGATCATGGAAGCGACTTGTTTGCCAAAAGAGGTTTGCAGACTAGACTCGGCACTGGTAGGCAAAACAGTCTCAAATGAATAGTACATTATGCAACGAGCCTATAATGGCAATAATTAAGACACGAGAATGTTTATAAAACGAGCGTATGCGAGTTTTATAATTTCCATACGAGTGCCTTAAATACCATTATAGGCGAGTTGCATGCGACTGTTTGTGTTCGACGATAATTATTGTAACTATTTTATGTTCGAACATAAATATTCATAAATATCTGTCGATATTTCGCCGGTTTTATATACTGAACAGAGCGCATGGGACGCAGACAGTGCCTTTTACTTGACCATGACCTCCTCGATTACCCTATTATGACACTAGGCCACGCAGTGAAATTTAAATTAGAAGGCCTTGGAACTCAACGAAGGTGCGATGCTATCCCTACCTAATTGGTCAAACAACTGTTTCTTGAGCTCTGATTGGTGGGAGAAACTGTCCCATAATGAAAACTTGTACTCTAATGAGCCTCATTATAGTACAGTTTTCTGACATATAATATTTACATTTTGACATAGTCGAACCTAAAACATATTTATTTATTAATTTCACAGTATTAGGAGTTCATTTCCAAATATCGGAAACCTCTGTATGAATTCACGCTAACATTTTGAATAGTGCATGTTTACGAATAATAATAATACGAATATTTCGAATAATATTGGGTTGTGTGCGACCCATATGTATAGACTACCCTCCCGGCTCTAGTGCTATGCGGGCTGTACGCTAAACAGTTCTGACAGGGGCTATCGTCTTGTTTATTTAAAACTCAGCATTTCGTCTAGATTTGACCCGTATCTTGTGTGGGGTTTCGCCTAGGACACCAAGCTGGCTCATCGGTGGGCTCTTGGTGTACCCACCCGGACCCCCACAGGAGTAACGAACTGCGCGCTACCTCCCTTTATATGCAGTGCAACTGCACCACTTTTCTGTGAGAACTAAAAGAAAGCCCAAGCAGCCTTAACCTCCCTATGAGTGCAGTTGCACTCTATATAATGGGAGGTAGCGCGCAGTTCGTTACTCCTGTGAGGTCCAGGCGGGGACACCAAGAGCCCGCCGACGAGCCAGCTTGGTGTCCTAGGCGAAACCCCACACAAGACACGGTACAAACCTAGAAGAATTGCTGAGTTTTAATTCACCGGCCGTGAAAGCCAATATGCCTTCGTCTTTTAGGTAGATTTAATTAGAAAGCTAACTATTGCAATGGGTACCATGTTTAGACTTCCGGAAAATTTCGACATATCTTCGCGTTTCACATCCCCCAGACCCACCGTCAGTTCAAAAGTTTATATATAATTTATATATATACTAGCAGAAGTACCCATTATTCGAACGGTCTTCGGTATTAATAACCAGATGTTATCAATTGAGCTACTGTTGCAATGTATAGGGGCTTGGAACCTATTTGTTGGCAAAGAAAAATGATTAGTTAAAATATGCTCTCAAACTAAATTTACCTAACGTGTTCTTCCTGGCGTGAAAATAAAATTGAAAACCTCGTAGACGAATCGCAATACACGTCACATACGAACTGACCCTAACCGTTGTGTCAAGTGCCCAACTACAGGAAGACCCCTTTTATAAATTATAAAGGCTTGTGGTGAACGAAAATTCAGTTTTATTTTGCCTCCAAGGGCCCAAATTCCTAAAATCAGCAAAAAACAGTCTACTATTTCAAATTAGGAATTTTTGAAAATAATGTTGCTGTTTGGAGATAAAATAGACCTTCTGTACGACATATCGCACGTGTAAGTCGTGTGTAAAAATCTAGGGTACTCCTTGAACCCCTTAAGCGCATTGATGAATTTTACAGTTTTAGTTGGTTCCGTGATAACCTTATAGCCATTTGCAACCTTTCACAGAAATGTAATAAATGGAGTGGCATTACATATTCCAGAAATAGATGGAAAGTTGGATGCCACCTCTTGAGATACTGTTGTCATGGTTAGTGGCTTGCATTCCTTCTTTAGTTTATTAAATGAAATTAGTTTTCTGGGAATATCTATGAAACTGTTGGGTTTAGAACCTTAAAATATAGTTTTCGGGGACCCTTTACGGCTCTTGAGGGGTCCCGAGTTTTGTTTCTGACACCAAGGGTTTGAAAATGAACTTTGTCTCGTCGTTGTACGCCATAATAATGATAATAATTAAAAGAATAGTAATAATAATAATAATATAACAATGTAGGGATAGGAATATAATAGATCTTCCGTACCATACCCGCACGTGTAAATCGCATTTAAAAATTCTAGAGTACCCCTTGACCCCTTAAGCGCATTATATGTATTGATGAATATTTCAGCTTAATTTGGATCCGTTATAACCTTATTTCCGTTTGCAAACCTTCACAGTAATGTAATAAATGGAATTGCATTGCGTCTTACAGAAATAGATGGACCTATGAGATTCTGTTGCCATTGTTACCGGCATGCATCCCTGCATTAATTTATTAAGTGAAATTTGTTTTTTGGGAATATCTCAAAAACTGTTGGTTTTAGGGCCTTAAAATGTGGTTTTCGGGGTCCTTTTAGGGCCCCCCGAGTTTCGTTACTCACATTGAGGTGTTGAAAATGAGTTTTGTCTCACCCTCCTACGCTTATTTCAGCATGTATTTTAAGGGGGTAGGCCCTCTGTTATGAGAGGTACGGAGAAGTGTTACATCAATGATTAGTCTCATGCCTCTGATGGATATCTGTATCAAATTTTACGTTAATCCACCCAGCCGTTCTCGAGTTATAAGGACACAAAAAATTGTCCACAGACAGACAGATAAACAATTTTTTTTGCGTGCATCCGTCACAGAACAGTCTGAAACGGGCTTATATGTCAAATTTCCATGGAAGTGCCAAAAAAAAAAAAACAAACAGACAAACATTCATTTTTTTTATAATATAGAAGGTAGCCTATATAATAGACCTTCCGTACCACACCCGCACGTGTAAATCGCGTGAAAAAATTCTAGAGTACCCCTTGACCCCTTAAGCGCATTGTATGTATTAATGAATATTTCTGCTTAATTTGGATCCTTTATAACCTTATAGCCGTTTGCAAACCTTCACCCTAATGTAATAAATGGAATTGCATTGCGTCTTACAGAAATAGATGGACCTCTGAGATTCAGTTGCCATGGTTACCGGCATGCATTCTTTCATTAATTTTTTAAGTGAAATTAGTTTTCTGGGAATATCTCAAAAACTGTTGGTTTTAGGGGCTTAATATGTGGTTTTGGGCCCCCGAGTTTCGTTTCTCACATTGAGGACCTGAAAATGAGCTTTGTTTCACCCTTCTTTGCCTATTTCAGCATGTATTTTAAGGGGGTAGGGCCCCTTTTATGAGAGGTACGGAGGAGTTACATCAATGATTGGTGTCGTGCCTCTGAAGGATATCAGTATCAAATTTTACGTTGATCCACTCAGCCGTTCTCGAGTTATAAGGACACAAAAAATTGTCCACAGACAAACAAACAGACATACAGACAGACAGACAAAAAATTTATTTTTGCACGCATCCATCATAAAACAGTCTGAAACGCGCAAATATCGCAAATTTCCTTGGAAATTCAGAAAAAACAGACAAACTTTGATTTTTAAATATAAAGAGATATATATGTATATCAGTTTCTTGTGGACACGTTAACTGCCGTAATTTTGCACCAATCACTTTGAATATTTTACCGAATAAGTATACCTATAAAATCTCTGTCGACTTCGTTACTGGGCTAAATCGGTCGAAGGGGATGAAAATGGGGGGCTTTTATTTTTCGAAAAAGTGAAATATTGCTATAACTCTCTTAATATGTGAAATATCGAATGCGTTCAAAGTTCATAATATGTGTCGGATAAAGCCCAAAAATTTATGTTTGAAGAGTTTTTTTTACAGCACCAACCATTGACCAAAGGGGTGGGAAAAAGTGGGTTTTTCGGGAAACATTAATCATATCTCTCTTAATAGGCACAATATCAAAACCGTACAAAATGGACAATATTCCCCTAATAATTACCTAAAACTTTTGTCCGCAAGAATTTTTGATATGACTCACCATTACGCCAAGGGATGAGAAAAATGATTTCGGAATTATAAGAAAATGCCAAGAGCTATCAGAAGTTGCCATGGCAACATTACTAAATTGATGAGGGATGAGCCATCAGACGTTGCCATCACAACGCACTTGCACGAGATCAGATTCAGATTTCCATCTGACTAAGTGTGAAGCGGCTTCGGTGACGTAACTGGTAGCATGCTGAACTTCTAAGCCCAAGGTCGCGGGTTCAAAGCCCGCTGAAGTCGTCGGATTTTCTAAGAGTGCTAAAAATCCCTCATTATGCTTTCCTTTGGAGGGGAAGTTCCAACGTTCGTTGCGAGTTGCTGGTTGCGATGGCATCTAGTAGCCAAGTTCACAGCTAGGTGTCGTTGACGGTGGTATCTGGTAGCAACATTATGAACTACTGCTTGAAATTGACCGTCTGCAGTCCTTACCTGAATTACAGACTAATACAGAAATCACAATTCACACCGTTTATCAGACAGACTCTACACTCACCCAACGTACAGGGGGTACATGACCGCGTTGTCGCTGCCCCTAAACTGAGGAACCAACCAAAATCTCTGCGGGAGATATAATTTTGCGTGAAGAAGTAACAGACCGTTACATAGTTACACATCAGTGTCGAAACCTTGCATAAGGACAGTGTGACCACAAGTATAACAAGAAGTTCCGTGAAGAACTATACAGCCTACTTTTCTTGCCAATGATTATTCTACAGAATATGAACCTATCTAGAATAATGACGAAATTAAGTTGGTAATATTGAGATATCTAATTAGTTCAAAATATACCTGGTATAATGTAGCCTAACAGAGCACTACAGTTGGCAGCCCTGGTGACTGAATATATTCTTAGTTCCATCTTTTAAGGTACAGAATTCAAAATTTGGTTGAAGTCCAATGGACGTTACATGCAGTTAGACACTGGATCTATCAGCACGCGTAAAAGCATGTTACCAACAATAACATGCGTGTGTTGGTCAGAAATAATATGAAATATTATGATATCTTGTTGTGCCTATTTTGGATGAAATCCATTTGTTAGTATTGAACCCTTCAGAATAGCAGTGTTTTATGCAAGAATCTTAGATCAAGGGGTCGCGTTCAGTTCATAGTGTGGTGTTTACGTCCGCCAAACTACGTGCTTTTCTGAGGCAAGGGTTATAGGATGAAAACTACAATTAAGAAAGAACGGAGACAAAGCGTAAGATAATAACAAGATTTAATAACTAATTTGTGCATAAAAGAATAAAACAAACAAAAATAAACAAAATCCTTCCTGAATTTTCCCCTGACAGGAATATTTATCACTTTGAGGAGTCAGATGGATCTCCCCTTTTCTAATAAAATGTGGATCCAAGTTCCACTATCTTGCATATGAATTTATGTTCGCGTGGTGACTATCTACGAGAAATGAGTACTTGGATGATCATTCGTTCACAACGGGTTAACAGCCACGGTGCTCACGAACAATCATCTCGTAAATCAACGTTTATGGATATGGGCATAACATTAATAAAAAATCCTTAAATCTAACTCTGACACACGTATTACAACTTTACTATTTACAGGCATCTCTCTGAGACCCTTATTAGTGTGGTGACACACTTAACCAAATGAGCTGCCACAATGGCCAGATACTCAACAACAAGGAAACACAGCGCCGCACGTGACTCACGGGTCACTGACATGGAAAATAAACATAGAATAAACCAACAACAACAAACAACCTGAGTGGTTAAGATTACTTTATATTAACAAACTTGCATGTTAAAGAAACGCTTCGAATATTATCGTGTTTCGTAGGCAACTCCCATTTATTTAAACAATTTTACCATTGATCAGTTTCTCACATTTATATTTATTTTCAAGTAATTGGGAGCCAAACGTGCACTCCACTTTAATGAGCTTGCTTGCGAAACTCAGCCAGCCCTTGTGACCACAACTCACCCTTTCCACATTACCAGTCATGTCCCCCTTCCAGTGTATATAAATAGCCGACCAGCTGGACTGTTATCTCAAGGAATCAACAGCAACTAACATCTCCTCCAACTCAACATATGGTCAGACGATAATCACATATTCATAATTGTCCTCGCAAGGATACAATATGAATCTGGTACCAAGCTGACAGAAATCAGTCTCTGCTGAAATTCCCGCTTGTAATACCACAAAAATATACTCACAATATACACATCTGGGACTGACATAACGCCTTTCACACGGGTCTGCTGAATTAGAGCTCGCAAACATTTAACACAATATTTAAAACTTACGATAGAGCTGAATACTCTTCGTCACAAATTACATTGCTCCAAAGGCAATAATCACACTGAATCTGATCAATAATAAATCTCAACAAAATTTTAATTACCCTCCAATCTACTATATAATTATATTAATTCAGTCCTACTTCTGAAACACGACATATCTCCGAGAGACGTTTTTAACCGCACTTCGCAACATAGGCGAACACGGCCGTTCACATAGATACGTTAGTTAACACAACACAAAGAAAAGAACCTTCCAAAAACTACAATTGTGCGAGCTGCTTCCAAACAAAAGTGTGTCAGATCAAACTAAATATACTACATTAATCACACAAGCAAAGTATTTACAAAAAATATGTCCCATAAACCATAAGTTAATTTAATAAATAATAAAATATTATTTTGTACTCATCTCTTTTTGTAGTCACCCGTCAAAGAACATCAGACGCCATTCCCCAACTGGATGGTTCTTTATCTCATAGCAGCCATCTGGACGGACTGTTGAGAATTCCAAACTTCCTCTGCATTCATCGATGTCATCCTTGCGCTGATACAAAAATTAGGTTATTATACACTTTATGTCTGACTACTAAATTCGCTTGTTCAGGTACTAAATTCCCTGTCACTGTTCGTTGGCGAATTATCGACGCTACTGCCCCTATAACTATAGTACAATGACTATCTATCACTGAATTTAACACTTTACAATGAATATCTTGTGTCCTTGTGACACGGAATAAAAGTCTACGTCCGTAGACGCACAGAATAAAAGTCAATGTCTTGGCTCTTCGACACACTTATAAATGAACTGGCCCTTGGGTCTTGATGGAGGGGGATTTTATGTAAAAATTTCTCGAAATAATTGTGATACAGGAATGAAATAGATATCACTGAACTCGTAATATTGCACATGTCAAGAATATGCCCATTAATCCTAGAATCGATCGTAGAGATTTTGTCTAGGCGATTTCCCGCGTGAATGCTAGCCACCGCGTACCCCAGCCGGAGTTGGCGCGCAAGTAGGCATTCCCTTCTCATTGGTTCTCCATTTTCTGTAATTTGGCGGTTTCTAGTAGATCTTGGCGTCTTGGGAGTGTCTATTTTCTTCATCAGCCATTCACGTTACTGCATCATATTTCTTCTAGGCGCGAATATCACAATGAACATACCAGAACCATGTCTCACCGCGCGTCGCTTCTAAAATTGAGGTAGCCACACCTGTCCTTATGATACATCGCTCTGCTATTTCTTTTCATAGCTCAAGTATTTAGCCTTTTGTTAAACTGTCGCAGGTATGTCCCTACTGTCTCCAACAAATGCTTGAAATTTCCTCATCACTGTCTGGCTACTTTCATGATGCTGGTTGAAATATTTATTAATTGAAGAAATAAAAAGTAGAATCATTTAACCAACATAGGGTAAAGGGTTCAGTATAGAAGTTACATGTATTTTAAAATTGGACATATCAGCAGGCATAGAATCATGTTGGCAGCACTGCCTTGTATTAATTACTCCAAATTAATCTAGAATGCCAGGTGATATACGTGTGCAAAGTATAGAGCAGTTGGCTTGCATACTTTCTGATATATTGATATTAGGGTAAAACAATATAGACAGCATTTATTAACAGTTGGCAGCCCTGATTGCTCTTAACAATACTTATAGTCATATCTGTTATGGTACACATAGCACATACGAAATTTGGTTGAAATCCAACTGATATTTTTTTTTTACGAGGGACTTTGGAGAATCTTCATAAGACACATGTGAAGGGTCCGCACTCCACAGTAGTGTGGGATTCTTACCCACTAAAAACCACCTCCCTTTTCCCACGATGTGTTCATCACCCCGGAACCGCTCTCGCATTACTTCAGGGTGATGTCGTGCTTACTTAGTCATTCAGACTTCTTCTTTCTTCATTTTTTCTTAAGGATGTTCGAACGCATCCATTTCCCTCTTCTTCTGGCGCAGGACACATTCTATGTAAATAGCTATCTGATTCCATGTTTTATCATTTCGGAGCATCATCTGTAGGATGTTGTCCGGCGTGATTGCCCCTATAGAAGCTTGCTGATCTTTCAGGTGTTGACCAACGTTCACACACAAAGAATGTGTGGAGCGCATCATCCTCTTCATTACAATAATGACACAAAGGACTATTAGCCACGTCTATGTGATGCAGGAATCTCCGAAAATATCCATGGCCTGTTAGGAACTGTGTCAAATAATAATTGACCTCTCCGTGGTTTCGATCAACCCAGTCAGCCAGACGCGGAATAAGTTTCTTTGTCCATCGACCTCGTGTCTCATCATCCCACTTCTGTTGCCATCGTTCCATACAATGGTTGTGTGCAGACGTCTTTGCCTGGTGTATGTCCAGTTCTTCTTTGGTGTGCCAAACTTCCTGACGCTCTAAGGCAAGTAAATCAATTGGTGCTACTCCCGCTACCACTAGAACAGCAGGCTCTGAAACAGTGCGATATGCACATGAGATCCTCAGTGCTCCTCTTCGTTGTACTGCTGCTATCCTTTTACGATATTTCTCGAACCGTAAGGACTCAGCCCAGATCTCAGCTCCATAGAGTAATATGGACTGGACTGTTGTCATGAGGAGACGTCGTTTGCTAGGCTTCGGACCTTTAATATTACCCATTAATCGGCTCAAACCGGTCTAGATATTTGCTGCTTTATCCGTCACTCTTTGAATATGGGCCCAGAATGTGAGCTTCGTATCTAGCGTCACACCCAAGTACTTCGTACTCCTTGATGAATTAATCATCGTCCCTCCCACTTGCATTGGTACAAGAGTGTTGATTCTCCTTCTCGTCAGCACAACAATCTCCGTTTTATGGTCTGCTAATGACAGCTTATGTTCCGTCATCCAATCTGTGACACGTCGCATTACCTGATTGAGTTTCAGTTGCGCCAGCTCTATATCACGAGCCACAATCAGAGCAGCAACATCATCAGCATATCCTACCAATATTGCAACTTCGGGCATCTTCAGCCGAAGCAGGCCATCGTATGCAATATTCCAGAGATCTGGTCCAAGAATAGATCCTTGAGCTGCCCCAGCGGTTAATCTTTTAGTCCTATGTCCTTCCTCGGTATCGTACTGCAAAATACGGTCCTTTAGATAATCCCTCGTTATCCGCATGAGGTATCTCGGTAGTCTAAATTTATCTTGAAGTGCCACCAAAATGTCACTCCACTGGGCAGAGTTAAAGGCATTCTTCACATCTAGACTCACAAGTAGCGTAACATTTAGTATAGAAGTTACATGTATTTAAAAATTGGTACTATCAGCAGGCTTATAATCATGTTGGTAGAAATGACGTATATAAGTTACTCCAAATTAATGTAAAATGTCAGAATATACGTGTGCATAGTTTAAAGCTGTTGGCTTGCATACTTTCTGATATATTGGTATTTGATAAAAAAATAAATAGAGAGAGCAATTATTAACAGTTGTCAGCCCTGGTGGCTCTTAAGAATACGCTCAGTCATATCTGCTTATGTACACATATTACATACAAAATTTGGTTGAATTCCAATTGATAGTGTAGAAGTTATATGCATTTAAACATTGGACCTATCAGAAGGCTTAAAATTATTTTAGCAACACTGTCATCGTTGGCCTCCTGGAAATTAAACTGAAATAGTCTTGTCTACATGTGTGCCAATTTTGGAATAGCTCCCATGCATACCTTGCAAGATATCCATCATGGAGCTCAAAATTCTAGTGCGTTTTTTCAGCAGTTGGTAGCACTGACATCATTTTCAAATATGGACGTGAGATATTCCGGTGCACATCTTTACTCATACTGAATTTGGTTTTGATTGCTGCAGCCGTTTAGGAGTTGATAGGGTGGGACACACACACAGCCAGACAGACAGAAGGACAGACAGGCAGACAGACAGACAGACAGACAGACACACATTTTCCTGGATCGATCTCATAAGTCTACTTTTTCCTCATTTTTGCAAAATGTGAAAAGTAGGCTAAAAATGGACCCCAAATGACAAGAAGGTTACCGTCCCCATAAGAGAATAAAATGTTTAAAATATGCATAAAATGACGAAAAACAAAGTTAATTAAGCTCCAATTATAAAATACTTTCTCGCAATAAATGAGGTCTGATCCTTCTACGAAAACCTGCATATTCTGCCGATTTTCGCCTATCCCCAAGTTTGTCCGGTGAAATCTACCTCCACCTTCCGGCGTGCCGAGAGGACTTTTTTTTTCTTTTCTTTAAAAGCACTTTATACACAAATACATTTATTTCCGTTGACTTTTCAAGAAATGCAAGATTTTTGCTGTACCATTGAGACGATTTGGAAGATTTTGGTACAAACCACACCTTTTAACTCCCTCTGGTTTAGGAGCTTGAGTTTTGTGAAAAAACATACACCTTAGCGTATTATATTATAAGATAATCCAATGCTTTTTTTTCCCCGCAATACCATAATATTCTTCTTTCGTGGTGTCGTTTTGGCCATCTACGGACCACGCTATTTCAACTGTATTGTATTGACAGACAATGTATTATTTACTCTCATGTCATATTTCATAACACTTCCTTTCTTTGATTGGCACTGCGACGCACACCGGGTACTGCTATTAATAAATATTAATAATAATGTTATCAACTAACTAAAAATGTCTAAAAGAAGAAATCAATATCCATTAACGGCGAGTTTGAATGAAGATTTCTGGACTTCAGAGTTATTGAACAGGACTTGGAAGTTTTCAGTATGGTATTTAATGTTGACTGTGAAACATTAAAATCAGAGTTGCAGCTGGAACTGATTGAGTTACAATGTAACAACGAATTAAAGGAACTATTCCTCAACGTTTCGAAAATTGAGTTCTACAAGACCCTACCAAAATCAAGCGTCCCAAACTTGAAATCTGATGGACAAAAGACAACTGCCATGTTCGCATCTTACTATATCTGTGAACAGGTGTTTTCTACAGTGAAGCTTCGCAAAAATAGCATCAGAAATAGATTGACAGATCATCATTTAGCTGCACTACTAAGAATCTGCTCATCCCAGTTTCCACCAGATTATAAAAGACTTTTAGAAGCACAGTTACAGTTTCACATGTCACATACTCCTTCGTCTTCTAACAAATAATGAAGGTGTGTTCTTTTTCCCTAAGTTTTCAAACTATAGCCTATAAGTATTGTTTGATTTAAAATTCGGAAATAAATAGTTTATAATATGTCTATAAGCATGTGCTAGATTATTTTGTATTGCATCTGGCCCTGCGCCTAACAAGTTTGCCCATGTCTGCACTAGCCGATAAACGGCGGTGACGCAACAAGTCATAATTTTGGTAGCTAGTTTGCCACTTATCGAGGGGTAGCTGAATTTTGATACTACAAGGGAAGTACCCCATCTCGAACGGCGAAAACTGACTGAAAGTGAATGTAAAGTATACAGTTGTACCTATGTCAATAGCTATCAATGCCATTCATCTGTAAAAGTAGCGGCTTCGGTGGCGTAGTTGGTAGCATGATGAACTGCTGTGCCCAAGATAGCGGGTTCAAACCCGGCCGAAGACGTCAGATTATTTAAGAGCATTAAAAATCCTTCAGTATGCCTTCCTTCGGAGGGGAAGTAAAGCCGGCGGTCCCATGTCATAGATTTATGGCTTGTAAAAGATCCTTTCACAGACTAAACTTTTGTAATGCTAAATTGTTAGGTTAGATTTCGTCGGAACGCTCTATCAAAGTTCCAACGTTCACCACTAGGTATCATTGATATCTGGTGGCGAAAGTTGGAACTACTTGAAATTGAACGGAACTTGTAGCCTAACCTAATAAGGGTTTTCGTTGGAAGCAGCTACAGACACTGGCTACATGTCCTCGGGAACTCCCGGCACTTAAAGTCACGCGATAAATAAATAAATAAATAAATAAATAAATCTGTTAAAGTACGTGTTCGGTCGCCAGCACCATCTGAGTTTGTGATAATGTTATCTCCGTGGCATTTGAGTTTGGACTATTGCAATGCGGGAACATTGTAAATAATGGAGTATGTCTACATGTTGCCCTTGTTACGTGTGCGTACTGCTCCATTCCGCTGTGTTTTGATCACTTCATTGCAACTCCACATTTACACTTCGACGTCGAATGAAGGACAACATAGTATCTTCTATTGTGGGAAAGATGACTATGTCAACACGGTACTGCATGTGTTAAGATTTCTTGTTGCAAGCAAGTGTTCAACCTTTTGCCAGATGATACTACACCACATCTGTTTCTTGTTAATATAATGGTCCGAATTGCCTGTTGCACGGTAGTGTCTGCTGCGAATTGTGTTTCTGCAATCTTTGGACGCCGTAACTTCCAAACATTGATTGTACACTAATGCGGGGTTTTACAGATAAATGCCCGTGGTGGATAGTAGAACAGACATATATTCCTATGTTAAGCGTACTGCCAGTCGGTTTTAGCCGTTCGAGCTGGGGTACTTCCCTCGTTAGCAGTGGCAACACTGCGTTGGGCTGCGCAACACCATCTATATCAAGGCCAGCGCGCTCTGACGTCACTGGTCCTCGCCAAGGAAAGTGTGGTCCTAGCGTCCTAAACAGCGGACATGTTGATTTTCTTTCGGGAGTGATTATGTTGTGCCGCAGTGTAGTGAATTTTCTCTAATAAAAAGTGAAAGATGCCTCATCGCTGCTGTGTACCAGGTTGTCGTGGGAATTACGATATTGGACCAAAAGTCCATGTCTTCAGATTCCCCACGGAAGAAGAATTTAAAGTGAAATGGATACATGCTATTCCTAGAAAGGACTTGACGCCTACTCAATACACTAGAGTAAGTAGGTCTAAATACATTTTATGTTATCTAGGATTTCAATAAAAATATTGGGGTTTTAATATAGCCTACCATAATTTTAATCTGTTTTATTTTTATAATTTATATTAATTACAATTGCATCGTTGTAGAACGAATAAATTAATTAATTAAAATGTAGCCTGGATAAATAAATAAAAGTATATTTCCTGCCTATATAATAAAGCATTTGGAGATAACATTTCCTTAGGCTTACCTACTTTCCTAATACAATACGGACACTCTTATTTTGGATTGTTTAGAACTCATTCTAAGCTATAACGTACTGTTAAGTTATTTGTAAATAAGGGGGGACCCTACTGAGTTTTCTATGTTTTGTAATTATCATCCAATGTACATGAAATTCTAGGATTGAGTTGTTGTTAGTAACATAAAGAATATCCCAAAATTTGAACCGGATTGAGTGGTTAGTTTTAAAAATATGATCATTTAAAAAAAAGAAAATTCTTGATTTTCAAAATGTTCCAGGTGCACCATTTTTAAATTTTCCATCTCAAAACTTTTTCATTATAGTTAAGAAGGACTAATTAATAAATTGTAGTATTATTTTTATAGTCTGGTTAGTACTTCTATGTTAAGAAGGTATTTTTTGTTACATTGTATGAAACTTACAAAAAACTCCCAATATTCCATGGCCTGGAACATCATAATTCAAAAATTGACCAACCATTTTCAAAGTGAATACTACAAATTATGAATACTATGAAACTGTATGTGTATTTAAAATTTCAAGTCATTTTGATCAAAACTGATGCGTATGGAGCATTTTGAACACTGAAAAGTACACTTTCGAGAAAAAGCCATTTTAGTAAGCAGGCACGTTTCAATTAAACATACCTGCCTCAGAACTTGCCAGCACCATACATATCCCCTTCCTTGTACACTTTTCTTTCTTCTGCCTTGGTTTTTGCCAATCTCATCTTTTTCCTAGCAGTTTTTTTTTTGGTCATGTTTGGTCCTAGCTATGCTCTTCTTTTTTCACACCTCGTGTATGTCTTTGCTTATCTTATGTACACTGTCACTTATTTCTCTGCCTAAAAGGGACATTTTCAGTTTCTAAGTAGCAAGTGCACCCATATTAAATGCACTTACAGCATTGACACGTCTACTCTGGATTTTGTGGTAAATGAATGTTTAGGTTTCGATTCACTATCAACAACTTCAGCAATAGATTTGTCACCCCATCACTTCCTAATATTTACACTAGCCCGTTCACTCTTTCTTGATTTCCTGCTCCTAGGCTTCTTCCAACAACTATGAATGGAGTGCATTTTACACACTTCACACCACAAAACCAATAAAATAATCACAAATCAAATAAGTTAGGCTACTGCAAGTTATAAAATCACGAGGCAAAACTTCAAAACAATAACAGTTCCTTACAAACTATGTGCTTCCTGTGCCCCGCAATCACACCATCACTTAATTTGAACTCAATTCAAAGAAAGCGATCATTTCCAGTTACTATAGACTTTTACATAATAAATATGAATTTACATAACATCTCAAATCAATCAAGTTTCCAACAGTAAAGTAAAGGAAAACTAAAAGCAATATTTTCTAATAGTTTCTATTATGAAATGTGCGTCTGGTTACCATATACACCGAGAGATGGCAGCACTTATGTATTCTGTACATTATCTGAGCTTTTGCCAGATACTTAAAACATAAAAATACGAATAAAAACAGGGTATATCTAACATGAGCACAGGAAATGTGGGTGTGACGTATTAATGCACCATGCACGCACAATTTAAATGGCTCCGCAAGACATTTACAAATGTTCACAGATAAAAGAAATTAGTATCCACATGTGCTCAGAAGTCTGGACTACCAACTTATGACAAAAACTCATTTTCGTTTTTTGCCGTTTTTGGGCTAAAAACTCAGTAGGCCTTGAATCCCCCCTTAAAAATACCATAGTTGATATAGACTACACTGTAATACTAGGCCTACATGTAAATATTATGAATATGCAATAGATGATGCAAACTAGTTTAATCTTAAATAAAGCCTAGAAGTGCATGTTTAGGTCTGAAGTTAATCACATATTGGCTTCTCTTTTAGGTGTGCCATATACACTTTAAAGAAAGTGATATATTGTGGGAAACCAGTTCCTTTAACGAAAATGGGGAAAAGTGCATTATTCCTCTGAAATCACCTCGCCTTGCTAAGGGAGCTATTCCATCCATCTTTCCTGGGTGTCCTTCATATTTTACTTCAGAGAGTACATCTAGGGAATGCCCAAAGGACAAGCGAGAAAGACTAGAAGCAGATGGATTACAACGTGCCATTGCAGCAAGCAGGGATTCATACATAGAGTATGAATCCTCACGTAACTTTACCACTTTTCAGCAGCTTGTAGTGTGTAATAAGGCACATAAGCCTTCATCTTTCTGGGATGTTGTTGAAAGAGAAAATTCAATTTTTTATTTAAATTTAAATTATAGCAGTGTTTTGGAACTTGGTTACTCTGTTGTTATAAATGAGCAACTGGAAATTAGAGTTAATTATAAAGGCACAGAAATTGCAAAACTAGGGAGTTCTTTTCAGTTTCCTCTGGTAGTGAATAATGTGACAGGTATTCATGCAGTTTTGGACTACATAGAGAATTTAGAGCAGTCCAAGCCATGTAGTGTGTCTCATTTATGCAGTATGATGCAAGACATTTTAAAGTCACTAGAGGATAGTACAGAAGAGAAGGCTTCTATGATTCAATTCATCTCATCTCAGCTGGAACTTTTACAGTACCGTAAGGAAAGATTGAGATACAGCACTGATATGATGCTTTTTGCCTGTTTATTACATTTTATTTCACCACATGCTTACAAATTTATTCGACATACTGGAAATCTCATTCTTCCCCATCCTAGTAGTATACGCAAGGTATGTTCCTCATATGAAATAAGTCCACAATTGGAACAACATGATAAATTCTTTTTGGGTTATATAAAAGACAAGGTAGCATCTGTACCTCTACAGAATCGTTTTGTTAATTTAATGATTGATGAAATTCACATAAAGCCATATTTTGACTTCAAAGGTGGTAATATTGTAGGTATGGCCTATGATTCTGAGAAGGCAGCACGGAGTGCTCATGTATTTATGATACAGAGTATAAGGTCACTTTTTAAAGATGTAGTTCACATTCTACCAGTAAATACATTAAATGCAGAAGCTTTGCATTCAGTAACTAGGAAAGTTATTTTAGGTTTAGAGGAAATAGGTTTTAAAGTGGTATGCATCCTTACTGACAACAACTCAATTAACCGTAAAGCCATGTCTTTATTTGCAAAGCCATCAGCATTGAGCATTGTATATCCTCACCCAGCTGATCCTAACAGGCCCCTTTTTTATGTCATTGATCCTGTACATATTCTGAAATGTCTAAGGAATAACTGGATAAACCAAAGGAAGACAGATCATTGTATTTTCTTTCCCAACCTTGAAGGGGAGGACAGAGAAATACCTAATACTGCTTCATTTTCAACACTAAGGAGAATGTATACATTAGAAAGTGACAAGTTACTCAAATATGGATATCAACTATCACTGAAAGCATTATGGCCAGGGAACTTGGAAAGACAAAGTGTGAAGCATGCATTGCAGGTGTTTGATAGGAATGTAGTTGAAGGTTTGAGGGAACTAGGGCCAATTCACAATCTACCTCACCATGAAGAGACAGCTGCTTTCATCATGATTGTTGTAACTTGGTGGAGCATTGTCAATGTCAAGAGTCCAAACAAGGGGAAAAGATTACGAGATGTGATGCAGGAACCAATGACAGATTCTCTCTCAGATGTCAGGGCTCAGTTCTTGCAGAAGGTTTTAGAGTGGCTGGACAAGTGGGATTGCATGAAATTGGGTGCTGGTACCTTTTCTAGAGAGACACACACTGCGTTGAGACACTCTACTTATGCACTTTTAGAGTTAACCACATATTGCACTACAGACTTGTCAATGGACTATGTACTTCTTGGGAAATTCCAGACTGATACACTTGAGGATCGTTTTGGGCAGTACAGACAGCTCGCTGGAGCACAGTATGATATTTCCCTTAGGCAAGTGTATGAAGTTGAAAAGAAGCTTAGACTATCGAGTGTCATGAATCTTGAACTTTCCCTAGGAAAATCACAAAATGTAGTTTTAGAACAATTAGATGCCAATATACAATGGTTTGCATTAAATGAAAATCAAGCAGGGGAAGAATTTTCTGAAACTGTTGTGGTGAGTGCTGATGACATAAAAAGTGTTGAATGTGACCTACCTATCATCACTTACTTATCAGGCTATTGTGCATACTCCACACTGAGAAAACTGAAGTGTGATTCCTGCAAAGAACAACTTGTTGTGGAAAGGATTATGAACCATGATACAGCAGCCAGGTTAATTAGAAATCTAGACAGGGGTGGCTTACTTTATCCACAGCAGATTGTTATAGATGTTGTAACACACAATTATGTGATTGTCAAGAAACTGAGTTCTGATTTGGAAAGGCAATTTGCAAGAGTAAAAGACCATAGGCCCTTTGTAACAAAGCTCACTACAGATATTCTGACAAGGAAAGAATTGGGGAATTGCTGGGATATTTGCGAAGGTAATCATGTCTGTGAAGATGTTTTAAAAATGATTGTGTGGGTATCAACTAATGCACTTCTGAAGAATTACTGCACTCTAAAGAATGGTCGGAGTCTTGCTAAAACCTGTCCTGGTAAAAGGCGGAAACTCCAGTCACTCCATAGTGTGTAGGAAAATAGTTCTGGAGGTGTTAGTGAAATTGCACAAATGTTAATAAAACGTCGTTCAAGAGATGAATAACTTTGTCAATGTCTCACTCGACTGTCCTTCTTTCACCTGCCCAGAAAATTCATGTATGATGTATTTGCTGCAAGGAGCTTGGATTTTTCTTTCATATTTGCATTTTGAATTAGGCATGTTTCTTGTGCATTTTTTAACAGTGTGAAATAATGTGTATTCTGAATATTTATGTGGATAAGAACATAATGTTAGTGTTACCGTATATCATATTTCCACATGATACTGCAATTTTTGTGACGAGTGTATCATTACTCCACGATTTGCTTACAATGTTGCCTTCAGGACAATCTATATTGCTGGAGAGGGTTTACATTTCCTACAGGAGGTGTGCTAACACACACTATTTTGGTAGTGGTTCATCCTGATATATCTTAAAAACATTGACAGGACCTGTAGTATTTGTCACTAATATGAAGAGCCATGGTAATACTCATGTAATGGAAGTGAAGTGTATAGCAAATGTATTGTTTGTCATTTGTGCAACATCTTATGCAAGAAAGAAGTCGAATAGTGTTGGTCATATATAGGCCTACTGGGTTTTACAGAAATTTAATTAAGAGATAAAGTAGCAGACATAGAAACAATGCTAGTCTGTCCTGGTGGATAGATTTACCCTGAAATGTCATTCTCTTATGCAAATGTAGCTCTCAAAACAGCTACTTATATTAGCAATGATTTAAATTATCCATTTTTCTTGTTCATCTTTCATTTCTTGTAACTAATTTATTTTATAAAATAGCCCAATTTTTAAAGCTAGGTTCAGCAAATGTTTCAAATTTCTAAAATATGATTGTGGAATATACCATTTACTTTTTAGCTATAACAGCAAAAACAAGAGGTAATAATGGAATCACAGATCTAAAGTTGAACAAAGTTTTGTAAATTAAAGTATGGTACCCTGAATATATCTTCCATAACTTAATGTTTACATTCCATAACAGCTGAAAATTTCAAATGTATACTCTTAAATGTTGTATGCCTAATTCTCCCTGTTTGTAGATAAGAATATTAATAACTAACAAACCTATTTTTAAGTTTTGATGTGTAATCCTACCATGAATTTGGAGAATTTCATTCCATTTTAAGCAGAGCATGAATGAAAATATCTAGGTGATACCAATCAATTTGTGAAGTAATGTGGTACATATATCTGTACTTTTAAATGGCACTTGGTCTTACTATCATAAAATTTGCTACACTATAATATTATTTAACCCTCCTTGTTTACTTTCCTCTGTATCCTTCATTCAACCAGAAGACAATCAGTAAGAAATATCAATTCACAGAGTTTTATGACTTATGGTCATAGTGATTGTAATAATAAATATTATTAAAATAGAAATATCGTACATAACATTATGGTGTTTGAAGCCATTTTCAGTGTTGCCTTAGTAAAAGAAAGTTTGATGCTTTTCAGTCGGTCAACACGATTGTACCCAAATGTTGACCGACTGAAAAGAATCAAACTTTCGTTTATCGTACATACATTGCTTCTTATTTTACCATACTATATTTTCTTCCTAGTGATATCTTAAATATTGTTCAGGTGAAGAAGCTTATAACCTACAGCGCGGAGTAGATTTTGTCACCGTCTGCTCATGCGTTACTTGTAACTGTATTCGCAGGTATATTTCTAAGATGGGATCCAATGATGATTCCTGGCGAATTCAGCAGTACATATTTTGTGCTATGACTTTCTCTTTACGAACGTTTGTAGTCTATGTACTGCCCTTTTTCTGCCAAACATCACACATACAGAGCATGAAGGATCTATAGTTTCCTATGCTTCTCGGCCAAATGAAAGAATACCATACTAAGCGTTGGTATGCCGAGTCCAGTGGAACATAAAATTTAACATGCTGAGAACAACGCATATACGAAGCGCACTCACTGCTCAAACCTTCCGGACCACACTTGTGACGTCACGCGCGGAGCGAGCAGGCTTGAAGTCTAGAAGGTGTTGGGCTGCGTGCGCTTCTATGGGACTTGTCGCTGCTTGCTAGCTTGCCATAGCTTGCTAGCAGCCATAGAAGCATGTATATCTACTGCAGTGTGTTAACATGAGTCGTTGGCTTAAGTATGGTTCTGTAAAACGTTCTTCAGAGACACGAAATGTTGCAGATCCTAGTGATATCAGAAATGACGTTTCTACTGAGGTTGAAAATGTCACAAGTGCCAGTGATAACGCAAAAACTGATGAGAATGTTACGAGTGCTAGTGGTATAACAAACTCAGGTTCAAGTACTGAAAATGTGGATGGCCCACTTGAAGGTAAAGGAAATAAGATACGTAAATATTCTAATACATACATAAATTTGGGATTTATTTCCATTCACAAAGGAGAAGTGCTGTGTCCGCAGTGCGTTATTTTCTACCAAGTTCTATCTAATGGAAGCATGAAACCATCAAAACTCTCTCGACATATGCAAACAAAACACCCAGATCGTGTTCACCAATCCACGAATTCTTTTGAAGCAAAAGCTGAAGTGTTGCGTAACAAACAAAAGAGTATGTATACTGTCACTGGTGGCAGCAATGAAAGTGCTGTTCGTGCTTCACATGAAGTGTCTCCACTCATCGCTCAAAAGGGGACACCACATACTATTGGTGAGGAATTAATAAAACCAACAGCTCAAATGTTGGCCTTGGCAGTTCTGGGCGAGAAAGCTAGTAAGTATTTAAATTTAATTCCAATATCAAATAATACTGTAAGAAGAAGGATACATGAAATGGCCGAAAACGTTAGGAAGACATTTATAAACAAAATTCAAAAGTGTATATTTTTGCCATCCAGTTAGATGAAAGCACTGATATTACTAATCATACAAATTGAATTGTTTTCATCCATTATGATTGTGAAAGTAAATTTAAAGAAGACTTTCTTTTTTGTACAAATCTACCATCAGATACCACATCAAAAGAAGTGTATATGATTGTAAACAAGTTCATATTTCACAATGGAATTAATTGGAATACATGTGTTGGTGTTAGCGAGCCTCCGTGGCTTAGGCGGCAGCACGCCGGCCTCTCACCGCTGGGTCCGTGGTTCAAATCCCGGTCACTCCATGTGAGATCTGTGCTGGACAAAACGGAGGCAGACAGGTTTTTCTCCGGGTACTCCGGTTTTCCCTGTCAACATTTCATTCCAGCAACACTCTCCACTATTTTTTCATTTCATTTCATCTGTCATTCATTTAATCATTGCCCCAGAGGAGTGCGTCAGGCCTCGGCAGCCGGCACAGTCCATATCCTCACCGCTAGATGGGGGCTTTATTCATTCCATTCCTGACCCGGTCGGAGACTGGAAGCAGGCTGTGGATTTCATTGTGTTGGTGTTAGCAGTGATGGAGCAAGAGCGATGTGTGGAAGAAAAGAAAAAAAACTGTAGCACCATTAGTAGTGTGGGTACATCGCTCCATCCACAGAGAGGCTTTAGCAGCAAAGATGTTGCCATCAAAATTAAAGAATTGCCTCGTTGAGGCAGTTCGGGTTGTGAATTTTATTAATTCCGGTCCTTTGAATTCTCGGTTGTTTCGTATAATCTGTGAATAAATGGAAAGTGATTACAAGCAACTGTTAATTCACTGAGAAGTGCGATGGCTTTCCCGAGGAAGAGTACTGAGCAGAATAGTTGAACTGAGGAATGAAGTCAATCTCTTTCTGCATGATTCCAAGTACCTGAAGGACAGATTCCATGTTTTTAACCTGGATTTAGAAGATATCATATCTTGCTGATATATTTAACCATCTCAATGGATTTAATTTAAGACTGAAAGGTTGGTTCTGCCATCAATATTTTTCAAGTTCGAGATAAAACTGAGGGAATGATTAAGAAACTGAAGCTGTGGATTCAAAGATTAGACTGTGAAATCTTCGAGCAATTCCCTTTTATGGCAGATTTCATCCAGATGTCAGGAGAAAATGTTCCAAAGGAGATTCTCGCTCTTATTAAGTCACATTCGGAGCAACTCCACGTGCAGTTAAGGGAGTATTTTCCAGTAACAAATGAAGGGGAAATATAGACATGGAATCCATTTGCTGATGGGATAACAAACAAACTGTCCCTCACTCTACAGGAAAAAGATTCATTGGCATAAATTTCAACTGACAGTTCACTGAAATTGCAGTTTTCACAATTGCAACTAACAGACTTTTGGTTATGTGCCATAAATGAATATCCCAAACTCTCGAAAAGGGCTTTAAAGTGCTTGATAGTGTTCCCCACGCCTTATTTATGTAAAACCGCATTTTTCCATCTCACATATTTGAAATCTAAATTCAGATCTACTCTTGAAAATGAGAGTGACTTAATGTTGGAATTAACAAATATTAAACCTACATTGAAGATCTAATTCGTCATAAGCAGTTTCATTGTTCACATTAAATATCACATTGTGTTTGCCAATTATGTTATAAATTTGCTAATGAAATGAAACGAGGTGCTGAAGACAAAGAACAATGGTTGCGGTTACAAGCGTTTCCTTTGAAAGTTGATGATATATACACACACACTCAAATTGACGGGGCTACATGCCATAAATGAAAGAACTACAACAATATCAGCCACCTTACCAGTCAAACCCATGAGCTAAGTCAGAAAGTGCAAATCTTTCGCAGGTACGTGTTCTAAATGAACAATTAAATAAGACTTACACCGTATTAGAGGCCTGTTTGCCATCTCTCGATGAATGCAGTATATTTGCATTTGTCTGTTGGCGCAGGCTAGAGTAAGTTAGATAGTTATTGTTGTTTTAAGGGGCGGAACTACGAGGTCATCTGCCCCTCTTAACACTGATTAAAGAATACAAATTTTGAATTTAATTTAAAATTTGGAGGTGGACATCTAAATAAAAAATAATTAATAAAACAAAAACAAAAAATTAAATAAAAATAAAAATTATAAAAATAAACAAAAATTACGGAAAAACAAAAAATTATCATTCAAAACGAACAAGCCGTTGAGTCAATTTATACTGGAAAATTTAGATTACTGGCCTTAACCCACTCTCATTTATAAAGCGGATAACGCGATCAGCAGCCACCGCGTCATCGGCTAATATAAGTTTGAGTGTCAACTGCAAACCAAAGTTTCTTCGTAAGTCAGCAAGATCCACACACTTGGTGAAAATGTGGGCCACGGTGAAAACGGCTCCACAGGTACAAAGTGGGTGGGGGGTCTTCCCTTCTCATCAGATACGAGTGGGTGGATCTTGTATAACCTATCATTAGCCTACACAATATGACGGACCCTCTCCGTGACCAGAAAGAGCTCCGTCACACGCGAGTAGTTCCCTTAATCGCTCTCAGTTTACTGGGCAGTGGGTAAGCTAGCCACTGACTCTCCCTAAAAGCCAGAACTTGTAGTCGTGACTGAGAGCGAATATCTCTAGCAGGTACCTCCATTGGTCGAGGTGGTAGTGATACCGCTTCTTTTGCTGCTTGATCCGCTAACTCATTACCCGCAATTCCCATGTGGCTTGGAAGCCACAGAAAAGACTAGAGTAAGATGTAACTTTTCACCGATGTCTCAGTCTCACTCATGGCTGTGATTATATGGAAGCTACTGAGGTACGGGTGGTGCTTAGTGATGCCATTCAGGGCACAGTCAGTGCCTGTGGATGCTGTGAAAGGTTCTACTCATAGAGTTAGTACTGCTGTCCTGACTCAGTGAGGAAAGCAGTGGAAAACTACCCCACTCCTCATTTTGCCTAGTACGCATCGATATAGCGCTACCTTGGGTTTTTGTGGGTATCTACCCACATAACCTAACGGCGGTACTTTTTGAGGATCCAACCAGCTTTCGGGCTGGCTACCTAACAGACAGACACCGTATTAGAGTCGTACATTTGCCAGCGCGATGTTTCAATCGCTTATCTCATAGAATTCTCTGGACGTTCCAACGGGCATCAAAAGCAAAGCGGAGGATGCATTACTAGCTTCAGTCAAAGAGTATAATTCTTCCACTGGCATATTCCTGTTTGATATAATATATTCGTCCTGATGACGTAGGCTACTTGTGATGATAACAAGTGAATCAAAGCCCCCTGTCCGACTGTGGGCTCGCCAATTAAGAGGCAGGCGTGCCTTTGACAGCAGATCTCATTCCACCAACTGCGAGCCAATGACAGATGGGCAGGCCTTTGGAACATCGCATTTACATTTCACTGAAGGATAATGGGTAATGCGCATAGCCGTATTCTGTACGCATCACAGACAGTAGATATTTTTTACTGATCTGATCTCTGTAGAAGACCTTCACCAAGCGTAGTCCAGTGGCCATACAAGGAACACTCACCAAATGTTGGACAGTCGAACTTAGTTCATTGAAAGTCAAAGGAACGAAAAATATATCGAATGATATAGTATAATATGAGTCGTCCAGTTGCAAAACTCGTTTAATCCACTTGTGAACAAGGATCATGTCGTAAAATTATTTGTTTTCGACCCCGACTATTATATGACTGTCAGAAAACTGTACTATAATGAGGCTCATTATAACACTATTTTTCATTATGAACCAGTTTCTTTCACCAATCAGAGCACAAGAAACAGTTGTTTGACCAATTAGATAATTAGATGCTCTGAGTTCCACGGCCTTCTAATTTAAATGTCACTGCCTAGCCTAGTGTCATAGTAGGGTAATCAAGGAGGCCATGGCCAAATACAAAGCATTCTCTCGCGAGTTTTATAATTTCCATACGAGTGTCTTAGTTACCATTATAGGCGAGTTACATAATGTACTATTATTAATTATTTTATTTTATTTTATTTTACTTTCTTTTATTTTATATTCTTATATTTTGTTTTGTTTAATTTTATTTTATTTTGTTTTATTTTATTTCGTTTTATTTTGTTTTAAATTGTTTTAGTTAATTTTTCGTTTTTTGTTTTGTTTTGATTTATTTTATTTTGTTTTTATTTTGTTTTGTTTATTTAGTTTTATTTTGTTATGTTTTGTTTTATTTTGATTTTGTATTGTTTATTTATGTTTTATTTTATTTTGTTTTGTTTTATTTTGATTTTCCAGAAAACAAACATAAAACAAAAAAAAAACGCAAAGCAAAAAGGAAAAAAAACACAAGTAGTTCCGTGAAGAACTATACAGCCTATTTTCATATATCCTACTTATGATAATTGCCACTATCAACATATACAATTTCAGTTTGATTGCTGTAATTGATTCGTAGATATTGAGAACCAACTAAATATTTCGGATGGTCGCCATGTTGGATTTTACATATGTAGGTCCTAGAGTTATGTACTGTTACATGCAGATTATTGTGTACGTGTAGTATTCAAACTTCAATCGCATAATTAGGACTAAATAAGTAACAAGGAGATTTTAAAATTTTGCACAGCTGCCATCTTGAGGTTATGGAAACAATTGAAATAAATTAGAGGCCAGTGGATTACCATTCGTATAAGGATTTACTGTACCAAGTTTCACTGCACTCGGATGGTTAAATTGCGAGAAACGTCCATGTGAATATTTATACTTCGCGTCGCCACCATGTTGGATTTGTGATCACCAGGTTATTTAAAGTCTTATAGGTGAACTTAAGTTCATAGCCCCTATGAACATTAAAACATTCAGTATGATTGCTATAATAGGCTCGTAGATATTCTGAGCCGTCTAAATATTTCGGATGGTCGCCATGTTGGATTGTTAAATGTATAGGCCATATAGTCATGTACTATTAAAGGAAAATTATTGCCTAGGTTCATTATTCAAAGTTTCACATCGATCGCATGACTACATCACAATAAATAAACACTTAATTTTAAAATTCGCACAGCCGCCATCTTGAGGTTATGTAAACAATTGAACTAAATTAGATACCAGTGCATTACAATGTGTATAAATATTTCCTGTACCAGATTTCATTGCGTTTGGAATATTGAATCGCGAGAAAGGCCTATTTAAAATTTTCAAATTCGCTTGGCCGCCATGTTTGTTTTGTAGTTAACCGGTTTTTGAAAGTCTTATAGATGGACTTCCAGTAGTGCCGTTTATCTCCGTACAAAATTTCAGGGAGATACCGGTAATAGTTTCAGGGATATAGAATGCCGGTGAAATATTTCGCACATCCGCCATCTTGTGGTTATGTAAACAATCGAACGAAGTTAGATGTCGGTGCATTACAATTTATATAAACATATACTGTACCATGTTTCATTGCGTTTGGTTGTTTAAATCGCGAGAAACGTCTATTTAAAAGTCGCAACTTCGCTTGGCCGCCATGTTGGTTTTGTAGTCACCAGGTTTTCAAAGGTCACATAAGTGAACTTATAGTAGTTCCCTTTATCACCACACAAAATGTCTGGGTAATGTCGCTGATAGTTTCGGAGATATTGAATGCTGGTGAAATATTTCGCACAGCCGCCATGTTGAATTAGTGAGTCGTAACAAAATTTGAAGGGCACGGTCGGGGTCGCCCGGAATAGTGCTATGACCTTACCGAGTTTCATTGAAATCGCTCCAGCCGTTTAGATTTTATTAGGGGGACACACACACACGAATCACACACACACACACACGCACACACACACGACAAAAGGTGATCTCATAAGCCTATTTTTTCAAAATTGAAAATAGGCTAAAAATAGAAAACAACAAACACAAAAGATACGCGAGGCAAAGTCCAGAGAAACGTTTCTCAAGAAAATGATTCTTATTCACAAGTGGATTAAACGAGTTTTGCAACTGGACGACTCAATTCTAATGTACTGTATGTGAATATCTAGAGACCTCTTATTAAACTCAAATTTAAAACGTTCAACATAATAATAAGATGGTATAAACCTAGAAAAATTGCTAAAAGCCAATATATCATCTTTTTGGAAGCCATCATAGGGTGGTTAAGGCTGCATGAACTTTTAGCTCTCGAAGTAAGGAGGCACAGGTGTGCTTTATAACAAGGGAGGTAGCGTGCAGATCGCTACTCCTGTGGGGGTCCGGGCAGGGACACCAAGAGCCCGCTGATGAGCCACCTTGGTGTTCCCAGGTGAAACCCCACACAAGGCACGGCATAAACCTAGAAAAATTGCTGAGTAAAAAAATATATATTTTCTTTTTCTTTTTGAGGAGGTGAAATGCATAGTGTCGGGCTCCTGAGAGGTTAACTAGGACTAAAACTCCCCCCCCCCCCCCCCCGTTATTTCTGAACACTAGTCTGGAACCATTCATCACATTACTTCAAGTTAGAGCCATTTTATCTTTGCCCGTAGGGCACTCTTCCGTAGTGAATTATCTTCAGTTGCGATCCAGATCTGTCGTCTTTGTTCCAAATAATATTTATCTTTTATGTTTATCAACACTAATTGACTCATAACCTCAAAGCATGCTCATTAGCTTATAGTCTCATTTCTCCAATTATATTATACCGCTTTTTCCTTTGTCATGTATTGTGTCAAAAGCGTCGCTTTGAATACACTTCAATTGCTTATTTGTATACTGTACTCTAAATCTATCTATCTATATATATAACAAGAAGTTCCGTGACGAACTAAAGAGCCTACTTTTCTTAAAATTAAGATTCATGCCATAGATTAATCTACAGTATATGAAACTATCTAGAATAATGACGAAATTAAGTGGGTAATATCGAAATGTCTTAATTAGTTCGAAATAAGGTATACTAGGCATAATGTAGCCTAATAGAGCAATACAGTTGGCAGCTCTGGTGACTGAATATATTCTCACTTCCAACTCCTAAGGTACAGAATACAAAATGTGGTTGAAGTTCAAAGGGCGTTACATGGATTTAGGCATTGGATCTATTAGTACACGTAAAAGCATGTTGGAAACAATGTCATGCGAGTGCTGGTCAGAAATAATCTGAAATATTATATCTTTTTGTACCAATTTTGGATGAAATCCATTTGTTGGTATAGAAGTTACATGTATTTAAAAATTGGTCCTATCAGCAGGCTTAGAATCATGTTGGTAGAACTGACGTATATAAGTTACTCCAAATTAATGTAAAATGTCAGGTAATTTACGTGTGCATAGTTTAAACCTGTCGGCTTGCATACATTCAGATATATTGGTATTTAGATAAAATAATAGAGATAACATTTATTGAAAGTTGGCAGCCCTGGTGCCTCTTAAGAATACACTCAGTCATACCTGTTTATGTACACATATTACATACAAAATTTGGTTGAAATCCAATTGATAGTGTAGAAGTTATATGCATTTAAATATTGGACTTATCAGATGGCTTAAAAATATTTCGGCAACGCTGTCATGTATGGCCACCTGGAAATTAAACTGACATGGTATTATCTACATGTGTGCCAATTTTATAATAGCTCCCATGTATACCTTCCAAGATATCCAACATGAAGCTCAAATTTCTAGTGCGTTTTTTTAGCAGTTGGTAGCACTGGCACCTTTTTCAAATATGGGCCTGAGATATTCCGGTATACAACGTTACTCATACTAAATTTGGTTTCGATTGCTGCAGCCGTTTAGGAGTTGATAGGGGGGGGGGACACTCACACACAGCCGGACAGACAGAAGGACTGACAGACAGACAGAAGGACAGACACATTTTCCCGGATCGATCTCATAAGTCTACTTTTTCCTCATTTTTGAAAAGTGTGAAAAGTAGGCTAACAAGTAGTTCCGTGAAGAACTATACAGCCTATTTTCATATATCCTACTTATGTTAATTGCCACTATCAACATACACAATTTCTGTTTGATTGCTGTAATAGATTCGTAGATATTAAGAACCGACTAAATATTTCGGATGGTCGCCATGTTAGATTTTATATATGTAGGTCCTAGAGTTATGTACTGTTACATGCAGATTATTGTGAACGTGTAGTATTCAAACTTCAATCGCAAAATTAGGACACAAGAAAAAACAAGGAGATTTTAAAATTTTTCACAGCTGCCATCTTGAGGTTATGGAAACAATTGAAATAAATTAGATGCCAGTGGATTAACATTCGTATACGGATTTACTGTACCAAGTTTCACTGCACTCGGATGGTTAAATTGCGAGAAACGTCCATGTGAATATTTATAATTCGCGTCACCGCCATGTTAGATTTGTGATCACCAGGTTATTTAAAGTCCTATAGGTGAACTTAAGTTCATTGCCCCTATGAACATTAAAAAATGCAGTTTGATTGCTAAAATAGATTCGTAGATATTCAGTATCGTCTAAATATTTCGGATGGTCGCCATGTTGGATTGTTAAATGTATAGGCCATAGAGTCATGTACCATTAAAGGAAAATTATTGCGTAGGTTCATTATTCAAACTTTCACTTCGATCGCATGACTACATCACAAGAAATAAAAACTTAATTTTAAAATTCGCACTGCCGCCATCTTGAGGTTATGTAAACAATTGAACTAAATTAGATACCAGTGGATTACAATGTGTATAAATATTTCCTTTACCAGGTTTCAGTGCGCTTGGAACATTAAATCGCGAGAAAGGTCTATTTAAAATTTTCAAATTCGCTTGGCCGCCATGTTCGATTTGTAGTTAACCGGTTTTGAAAGTCTTATAGATGGACTTCCAGTAGTGCCCTTTATCTCCGTACAAAATTTTAGGGAGATACCGCTAATAGTTTCAGAGATATAGAATGCCGGTGAAATATTTCGCACATCCGCCATCTTGTGATTATGTAAACAATTGAACGAAGTTAGATGTCGGTGCATTACAATGTATATAAACATATACTGTACCAAGTTTCATTGCGTTTGGTTGGTCGAATCACGAGAAACGTCTATTTAAAAGTCGCAAATTCGCTGGGCCTCCATGTTGGTTTTGTAGTTACCAGGTTTTCAAAAGTACCATAAGTGAACTTATAGCAGTTCCCTCTATCACCATAGAAAATGTCAGGTTAATATCGGTAATAGTTTCGGAGATATTGAATGCTGGTGAAATATTTCGCACAGCCGCCATGTTGGATTGGTGAGTCGTAACAAAATTCGAAGGGCACGGTCGAGGTCGCCGGGAATAGTGCTATGAACGTTCCGAGTTTCATTGAAATCGCTCCTGCCGTTTAGATTTTATTAGGGGGGGACACACACACGAATCACACACACATACACACACACACACACACACACACACGCACACACACACGGACAAAAGGTGATCTCATAAGCCTATTTTTTCAAAATTGAAAATAGGCTAAAAACAAGATGTTCAGTAAAGAACATATAGCCTACTTTCTCCTAAATGCATGGGTATTGTTATAACTCTTTGTCCTTTACAAGGAGTATGATTGAATGTTGGTTGTAGTAGCTATAGGGATATTAAACATGAATATAAGGTGCCCTTTGCTAGTGCTACCTCTGTACCAAATTTCGTTCAATTCGGTTTCACCGTGTTTGAATTGATAGGGGGAATCGATTTGCACACATACTTGGCCACCATCTGCAAACTATTGGGCTGATGTTCTTGCAGTTTGGTCTGAATATGTTTCCCACATGAAGATATGGTGTTGCAAAATTTGGTAGAGACTAGATTATTTTAGCTTTTAACATTTGGGTGGCCGCGATTACGTTTCCGTCAAGATAGCGGTGATATAAAACATAACACTGAGGTGCCCTTTGCTAGTGCTACCTCTGTACCAAATTTCGTTCCATTCACCGTGTTCGAATTGATAAGGGGAATCGATTTTCACACAAAGATGGCCGCAAAATATTAGGCGAATGACCTATTAGTTTGGTCGAAGGATGCTCCCTTCATAAAGGTATGTTGTTGCTAAATTTGGTAGAGATCGGATGATTAGGCTAATCGTAATTTGATTTAAGCTTTGAACATCTGTGTGGCCGCCATTACGTTTCCGTCAAGATGGCGGCGATATAAAACATGACACTGAGGTGCCCTTTGCTAGTGCTACCTCTGTACCAAATTTCGTTCATTCGGTTCCACCGTGTTCGAATTAATAGGGGGAATCAATTTTGACATAAAGATGGCCGCCATCCGCAAACTATTAGGCTAATGGCCTATTAGATTGGTCAAAGGATGCTCCCTCCATAAAGGTATGTTGTTGCAAAGTTTGGTAGAGATCGGATGATTAGGTTAGTCGTAATTTGATTTAAGCTTTAAACATTTGTGTGGCCGCCATTACGTTTCTGTCAATATAGTGGCGATATAAATCATGACACTGAGATGCCCTTTGCTAGTGCTACCTCTGTACCAAATTTCGTTCCATTGGGTTTCACCGTTTTTGAATTAATAGGGGTAATCGATTTTGACACAATGATGGCCGCCATCCGCAAACTATTAGGCGAATGACCTATTAGATTGGTCAAAGGATGCTCCCTCCATAAAGGTATGTAGGTGCAAAATTTGGTAGCGATCGGATGATTAGGTTATCGTAATTTGATTTAAGCTTTGAAAATTCGTGTGGCCGCCATTACGTTTCAGTCAATATGGCGGCGATATAAAACATGACACTGAGGTGCCCTTTGCTAGTGCTACCTCTGTACCAAATTTCGTTCCATTCGGTTCCACCGTGTTCGAATTAATAGGGGGAATCAATTTTGACATAAAGATGGCCGCCACCCGGAAACTTTTAGGCTAATAACCTATTAGATTGGTCAAAGGATGCCCCCTCCATAATGGAATGTTGTTGCAATGTTTGGTAGAGATCGGATGGTTATGTTAGTCGTAATTTAACTTAAGCTTTGAACATTTGTGTGGCCGCCATTACGTTTCTGTCAAGATGGCGGCGATATAAAACATGACACTGAGGTGCCCTTTGCTAGTGCTACCTCTGCACAAAATTTCGTTCCATTCGGTTTCACCGTGTTTGAATTAATAGGGGGAATTATTTTCACACAAAGATGGCCGCCATCCGCAAACTATTAGGCTAATGACCTAGTCATTTGGTCAAAGGATGCTTCCTCTGTAAAGGTATGTAGTTGCAAAATTTGGTAGAGATCGGATGATTAGGTTAATCGTAATTTGATTTAAACTTTGAACATTTGTGTGGCCGCCATTACGTTTCCATCAAGATGGCTGCGATATAAAACATGACACTGAGGTGCCTTTTGTTAGTACTACCTCTGTATCAAATTTCGTTCCATTCGGTTGCACCGTGTTCGAATTAATAGGGGGAATCGATTTTCACACAAAGATGGCCGCCATCCGCAAACTATTACGCTGATGACCTATTAGTTTGGTCAAAGGATGCTCCCCCCATAAAGGTATGTTGTTGCAAAATTTGGTAGAGATCGGATGATTAGGTTAGTCGTAATTTGATTTAAGCTTTGAACATTTGTGTGGCCGCCATTACGTTTCCGTCAAGATGGCGGCGATATAAAACATGACACTGAGGTGTCCTTTGCTAGTGCTACCTTTGTACCAAATTTCGTTCAATTCGCATTCACCGTGTTCGAATTGATAGGGGGGGACAGACATTCAGAGTCCACACACTCACACACAGACACACACACACACAGACTCACACACACACATACACACTCACAGACAGACACACTTTTTTCGCCCTGGGTTGATCTCATAAGTCTACTTTCATTTTTTGCAAAAATCGAAAGTAGGCTAAAAATCAATGTAACGTGATAGTTTGTCTGTGGGTGGGTATGTATGTCTCCTATGCGTTCATATACCATTCGTCCGATTGCGATGAAACTTGGGTGAGATGTTGAGTACACTCCAAGGAAGGTTTCTGACTTAGTAAATCCATTTTACAATAGGTAGCGCACGCGTAGATTCAACAAATGAGCGACGATGCGCGAAGCATTTCAACAAAGTCCCGTATGTGTCCATATACCATTTGTCCGATAGCGATGAAACTTGGGTGAGATGTTGTGTACACTTACGTGAAGGTTTCAAAATTAGTGAATACATTTCACAATAGATAGCGCACAAGTAGATTCAACAAATGAGCGACGACACGCAATGCGTTTCAACAAAGTCCCGTATGCATTCAAATACCATTCGTCCGATAGCTATGAAACTAGGCTGAGATTTTGTGTGCACTCCAGGGAAGGTTTCTAGCTTAGTAAATCCCTTTAAAAATAGGTAGACCACGAGTAGAATCAACAAATGAGCAACGGCGCGCGAAGCGTTTCAACAAAGTGCCATATAATTTCATATACCATTCATCCGATAGCGATGAAACTTGGGTGAGATGTTGTGTACACTCCAGGGAAGGTTTCTGGCTTAGTACATACATTTTACAATAGGTAGCGCACCGGTAGATTCAACAAATGAGCGATGACACGCGAAGCGTTTCAACAAAGTCCCGTATAAAGTCATATACCAGTCGTCTGATAGTGATAAATGTTTGGTGAATTGTTGTGTACACTCCAGGAAAGGTTTCTGGCTAAGTGAATCCATTTTACAATATGAAGCGCACGTTTATATTCAACAAATGAGTGACTACGCGCGAAGCGTTTCGACAACGTCCCGTATACGTTCACATACCATTCATCCGATTGCGATGAAACTTGGGTGAGATGTTGTGTACACTCCAGGGAAGGTTTCTGGCTGAGTACATCCATATTACAATATGTAGCGCAAGAGTAGAATCAACAAATGAGCGACGACACGCGAAGCGTTTCAACCAAGTCCCGTATGGATTCATGTACCATTCGTCCGTAGCTATGAAACTTGGGTGAGATGTTGTGTACACGTCATGGAAAATTTCTGGCTTAGTAAATCCACTATACAATATGCAGCGCACAAGTTGATTCAACAAATGAGGGACGACGCGCGAAGCGTTTCAACAAAGTTCCGTATAAGGTCATATACCATTCTGCCGTTAGCGGTGAAACTTGGGTGAAATATGGTGGACACTCCAAGGAAGGTTTCTGGCTTAGTAAATACATTTCACAGAAGGTAGCACACGAGTAGATTCGACAAATGAACGACGACACGCGGAGCGTTTCAATACAGTCCCCTATGTCTTCATATCCCATTAGTCCGATAGCGATGAAACTTGGGTGAGATGTTGTGGACACTTACGTGACGGTTTCTAACTTAGTAAATACATTTTACAGTAGGTAGCGCACGAGTAGATTCAACAAATGAGTGACGGAGCGCGAATCGTTTAAACAAAATCAGGTATGCGTTCATATACTATTCATCCGATTGCGATGAAACATTGATCAGTTATTGTGTACCCGCCAAGTAAGGGGACTTAGTAAATCCATTTCACAATAAGTAGCGCAAGAGTAGATGCAACAAATGGGTGACGACGCGCGAAGCGTTTCAACAAAATTCCCTATTGCGTTCATATAACATTCTTCGATTGCGATGAAACCTTGATGAGTTATTGTGTACACGCCAGGGAAGGGCTTCGACTTCGTAATACATTTCTCAATAGGTAGCGCACGAGTAGATTCAACAAATGAGTGACAGCGCACGAATCGTTTAAACAAAAAACCCTATACGTGCATATACTATTCATCCGATTGCGATGAATCATTGATGAGTTATTCTGTACACGCCAGGGAAGGGTTTCGACTTAGTAAATCCATTTCACAATAGGTAGCGTACGAGTAGATTCAACAAATGTGTGACAGCGATGAAACTTTTGAAAGTTGTTGTGCACGCTCCCACGAATGGTTCTAAATTAGGAAATCCATTTTACGATAGCTTAGAGGCAGTTAACAAGTTGTGTATCCAAAAGCACTTCAAGAAACAGAATTTCAACGCCAACACTTTCTTTGATTGGCATTGCAACGCATGCCGGGTACAGCTTGTCTATACAGGGTGTATTTGATATGATGGAAGTCCTTTACACTGGTGATAGAAGATGGTATTCTAAGCAAATATCTTCATGAAATTAAGTCGGATCTTAATTAGTGTAGGTGGAATTAAATCACAAAAATCGTCGGTCAATGTCTTGGAAACGGGCTTTCACTTCGTTCCCCTCAGCAGCAGAGCTGACTTCTCCCCGTCACCCTCCCCTGCAATGCTGAGGAATGTTGACCAGAGTCTGCAGTTGAGTGACCTCCTCGCCTTGTCTGCCAATGGCATTGAAATACACAAACCGAGCCTATGAACAGCTGTTTCACACCTTCATGGGGAGTGGCTACATGACTAGTGATGGTGGATCTGTCTAGGATTTTGCCAGCTTCATGGACTATGCATAGAAAATAGAAATCCTAAAGATTTGGTAAATTAATTTAAGGAACTGTTGGTCTATCTTTGTGTGAAGATAGTTCAACAACTCTAATAAACATATTAATAATACTAATAATAGTAATAATAGGCTTTTAGACACACTAACTTCTTTTATGTTTCTTTTTGGTATGTCGAGTTGCCAGACTTTAATGTACGTAGGATTTCTTGTATGTGCCATGAAATCCATGGAGATGATCGTATTAGATCCCATTCATTTACTACATGACTGAACGTAGATCGCACCCTCGGGACGGTTAGCACTCTACCACCAGAACTACACTTGCTGACTCTTATTATTATTAGACTATTATTATTATTATTATTATAACACTGTATTATAACAATGTATTTGTATTTTATTTTCATTTTCGTGTATTTTCATATGTATTTACATTGTTGATGGACCAATAAATCAACCCTCCCCCCCCCCCACCTCTCCAGTTAATGGCCACCCGAGGGCTGGAGATGGGATGGGACAATTCACAATATCTACATGTGGTACCGTACTAGTATTAAATCTTGGAAGTAGTTTTCCATGGGTTCCCACTTCTACCCCCAGGCAAATGTCGGGATTGTTCCTAACTTAGGGCCACGGCCGCCTTCTTCTCAATAATCATAACCGCTGGCAGTGCAGCCCATGAAGGGCCTAGGCCTACCAAGCGACCGCTGTCCATCCATTTGGCCTGCAGATATTAGGGTGACGCGTGGTCAGTGCATCGGGTCCCCTCGGCCATTAATCTTGATTTTCCTGACTCGGGCACTGCCTCACTGTCAGACAGCTACTCAATTGCCCTCACGAGGCTTAGTGCACTGCGTTCCAGCCCTCACGTCAGTTTCTAATATCCCTGATGGAGCCAAGAATCGAACCCAGGGCCTCCAGGTGAGAGGCAGTTGCACTGCCCCAACACCACAGGGCCGGCGCCTTCTTCCGAATCCTCACCTGAATTACAAATACCCACATTACTACAGAAACCACAAAACACAGGCTATCACACAAATTCTACCCACACCCAGCTACATGGGGCTAAATGACCAAAATCGCCGAGCTTCTCAAACAAAACATCAAGTATTTTACTTCCGTCCTAAATGCCTAGTTCTGAACAGACTACGGGATGTCGGAATTTTGTCACACTGCATTTCATTAAGTGAATGTTTTTAGTATTTTCAGAAACTAGTCAACAGAAAGTTCGACACGGACGCCAATGATACATCAGGGCTGAGTATCGAAATTATTTTATACATGAACATCAATCAATGAATTCCACACTTACAAAGTAGGCTACACAATACTACCAGTCCTAACGTCCCAAGCCATTGCGTGCGTTGTCAACAACAACAAGAACAACGGCAATGCACATTTTCTTACGAGACGGTAGAGCTCATCCTCATAAAAGCTGATAGCCTACCACCCCTCAAGTCAACCGGTAAGGTCAATGCTCCGATTACGTAACAACTTCCCCTTCGCGCGTCGTAACACCTGGCTCCGCCTCGTTTATCCCAGCCTGCCGCACCACTTTCTGCCTGATTAGTTTCTGAAATAACTAAAAACATTGACTTTTTAATGATTAATTATCAATTTCAAGATAGGTGACAAATTTTTTACCTAGGAAGCTTAGAATAGTCTCTTCTATCACCTGTGTAACGGACTTCCATCATATCAAATACACCGTGTATATATAAAAATCAATGTAACGTGATAGTTTGTCTGTGGGTGGGTATGTATGTCTCCTATGCGTTCATATACCATTCGTCCGATTGCGATGAAACTTAGGTGAGATGTTGAGTACACTCCAAGGAAGGTTTCTGACTTAGTAAATCCATTTTACAATAGCTAGCGCTCGCGTAGATTCAACAAATGAGCGACGATGCGCGAAGCATTTCAACAAAGTCCCGTATGTGTTCATATACCATTTGTCCGATAGCGATGAAACTTGGGTGAGATGTTGTGTACACTTAGGTGAAGGTTTCAAAATTAGTGAATACATTTCACAGTAGATAGCGCACAAGTAGATTCAACAAATGAGCGACGACACGCAATGCGTTTCAACAAAGTCCCGTATGCATTCAAATACCATTCGTCCGATAGCTATGAAACTAGGCTGAGATTTTGTGTGCACTCCAGGGAAGGTTTCTAGCTTAGTAAATCCCTTTAAAAATAGGTAGACCACGAGTAGAATCAACAAATGAGCAACGGCGCGCGAAGCGTTTCAACAAAGTGCCATATAATTTCATATACCATTCATCCGATAGCGATGAAACTTGGGTGAGATGTTGTGTACACTCCAGGGAAGGTTTCTGGCTTAGTACATACATTTTACAATAGGTAGCGCACCGGTAGATTCAACAAATGAGCGATGACACGCGAAGCGTTTCAACAAAGTCCCGTATAAAGTCATATACCAGTCGTCTGATAGTGATAAATGTTTGGTGAATTGTTGTGTACACTCCAGGAAAGGTTTCTGGCTAAGTGAATCCATTTTACAATACGAAGCGCACGTTTATATTCAACAAATGAGTGACTACGCGCGAAGCGTTTCGACAACGTCCCGTATACGTTCACATACCATTCATCCGATTACGATGAAACTTGGGTGAGATGTTGTGTACACTCCAGGGAAGGTTTCTGGCTGAGTACATCCATATTACAATATGTAGCGCAAGAGTAGAATCAACAAATGAGCGACGACACGCGAAGCGTTTCAACCAAGTCCCGTATGAATTCATGTACCATTCGTCCGTAGCTATGAAACTTGGGTGAGATGTTGTGTACACGTCATGGAAAATTTCTGGCTTAGTAAATCCACTATACAATATGCAGCGCACAAGTTGATTCAACAAATGAGGGACGACGCGCGAAGCGTTTCAACAAAGTTCCGTATAAGGTCATATACCATTCTGCCGTTAGCGGTGAAACTTGGGTGAAATATGGTGGACACTCCAAGGAAGGTTTCTGGCTTAGTAAATACATTTCACAGAAGGTAGCACACGAGTAGATTCGACAAATGAACGACGACACGCGGAGCGTTTCAATACAGTCCCCTATGTCTTCATATCCCATTAGTCCGATAGCGATGAAACTTGGGTGAGATGTTGTGGACACTTACGTGACGGTTTCTAACTTAGTAAATACATTTTACAGTAGGTAGCGCACGAGTAGATTCAACAAATGAGTGACGGAGCGCGAATCGTTTAAACAAAATCAGGTATGCGTTCATATACTATTCATCCGATTGCGATGAAACATTGATCAGTTATTGTGTACCCGCCAAGTAAGGGGACTTAGTAAATCCATTTCACAATAAGTAGCGCAAGAGTAGATGCAACAAATGGGTGACGACGCGCGAAGCGTTTCAACAAAATTCTCTATTGCGTTCATATAACATTCTTCGATTGCGATGAAACCTTGATGAGTTATTGTGTACACGCCAGGGAAGGGCTTCGACTTCGTAATACATTTCTCAATAGGTAACGCATGAGTAGATTCAACAAATGAGTGACAGCGCACGAATCGTTTAAACAAAAAACCCTATACGTGCATATACCATTCATCCAATTGCGATGAATCATTGATGAGTTATTCTGTACACGCCAGGGAAGGGTTTCGACTTAGTAAATCCATTTCACAATAGGTAGCGTACGAGTAGATTCAACAAATGTGTGACAGCGATGAAACTTTTGAAAGTTGTTGTGCACGCTCCCACGAATGGTTCTAAATTAGGAAATCCATTTTACGATAGCTTAGAGGCAGTTAACAAGTTGTGTATCCAAAAGCACTTCAAGAAACAGAATTTCAACGCCAACACTTTCTTTGATTGGCATTGCAACGCAGCCCGGGTACAGCTTGTGTATTATAATTATAATATGTATAGTTTGTCCGTCATCTATGTAATTAACTATGTACTGTTCCCCACGACAGAGCTCTGCTCTCGGGAATCTTTTTCAAGACAAATAAAAATAAAAAGAAATAAAAAAAATTGTTCGGAGGATATTTTCTACAAAACTTGCTACCAACATGGCGGCCAAGCGAAGTTGGGACTTTTAAATAGACGTTTCTCGCGATTTAACCAACCAAACGCAATGAAACTTGGTGCAGTATCTATTTATACACATTGTAACGCACCGAGATCTAACCTTGTTCAATTGTTTACATAACCTCTAGATGGCGGCTGTGCGGACTATTTCACCGGCATTCTATATCTCTGAAACTATTACCAGTATCACCGTGAAATTTTGTACGGAGATAAATGGCACTACTAAAAGTCGTCTATGAGACTTTAAACAAGTAGTTCCGTGAAGAACTATACAGCCTATTTTCATATATCCTGCTCATGTTAATTGCCTCTATCAACATACAAAATTTCAGTTTAATTGCTGTAACAGATTCGTAGATATTGAGAACCGTCTAAATATTTCAGATGGTCGCCAGATTGGATTTTTATTTTTGTACTATTACATTAAGATTATTGTGTATGTGTGGTATTCAAACTTCAATCGCATGGTTAGAACACAAGAAGTAAAAAAACGAGATTTTAAAATTACGCACAGCAGCCATCTTGTGATTATGCAAACAATTGAAATAAATTAGATGCCAGTGGATCAACATTTGTATAAGCATTTAACGTGCAACGTTTCGCGGCACTCGGATAGTTAATTCGCGAGAAACGTCCAATTAAATATTTATACTTCGCGTCGCCGCCATGTTGGATTTGTGCTCACTAGGTTACTCAAAGTCCTATAGGTGAACATATGTTCATAGTCTCTATGAACATAAAAAATCTGTTTGGTTGCTGTAAAAGATTCATAGATATTGAGAACCGTCTAAATATTTCGGAACCTCGCCATTTAAGATTGTTATATGTATAGGCCATAGATTTATGTACCATTCAAGGACAATTATTGCCTCGGTTCATTATTCAAACTTTCACTCCGATCGCATGATTACGACACAAGAAATAAAAACATAATTTTAAAATTTCGCACAGCCGCCATCTTGAGGTTATGTAAACAATTGAATTATATTAGATGGCAGTGCATTACAATCTGCAAAATCATTTACTGTACTACATTTCCCTGCGCTCAGAGAGTTAAATCACGAGAAAAGTCTATTAAAATATTTCAAATTCGCTTGGTCGCCATGTTCGTTTTGTACTTTACAGGTTTATGAAATATACATAGGTAAACTTGTATCAGTACCCTTTATCACCGTAAAAAATTGCAGGCTGTTATCTATAATAGTTTCGGAGATATAGAATGTCAGTGAAATATTTCGCACAGCCGCCATTTTGAGGTTCTGTAAACAATTGTATTAAATTAGACTCCAGTGCTTTACAATGTGTATAAACAATTGCTGTACCCAGTTTCATTACGTTTGGGTAGTTAAATCACGAGAAAAGTCTATTTAAAAGTCTCAACTTCGCTTGTCCGCCATGTTGGTTTTGTAGTCACCAGGTTTTTGAAAGTCTCATAGGTGAACTTCTAGTAGTGCCGTTTATCACCGTACACAATTTCAGGGCGATATCAGTAATAGTTTCGGAGATATTGAATTCTAGTGAAATATTTCGCACAGCCGCCATGTTGGATTGGTGAGACGTAACAAAATATGAAGGGCACGGTCGAGGTCGCCGGGAATAGCGCCATGAACTTACCGAGTTTCATTGAAATCGCACCAGCCGTTTAGATTTTATTAGGGGGGGGACACACACACACCTCACACACACACACACACACACACACACACACACACACACACACACGGACAAAAGGTGATCTCATTAGCCTATTTTTTCAAAATTGAAAATAGGCTAAAAACCGGTTAACTACAAAACGAACATGGCGGCCAATCGATGTTGAAAGTTTTAAATAGACTTCTCTCGCGATTTAATGATCCAAACGGTATGAAACTTGGTACAGCAAATATTTATACACATTGTAATGCATTGGTATCTAATTTAGTTCAATTGTTTACAAATCTCAAGATCGCGGCAGTGCGAATTTTAAAATTAAGTTTTTATGTCTTGAGTCGTAATCTTGCGATAGACGTGAAAGTTTGAATAATGAACCTACGTAATAATTTTCCTTTAATGGTACATGACTCTATCGCCTATACATTTAACAATCGAACATGGCGACCATCCGAAATATTTAGACGGCTCTGAATATCTGCGAATCTATTATAGCAATCAAACTGAATTTTGTAATGTTCATAGGGGCTATGAACATAAGTTCACCTATAGGACTTTCAATAACCTGGTGATCACAAATCCAACATGGCGGCGACGCGAAGTATAAATATTCACAAGGACGTTTTTGGCAATTTAACCATCCGAGTGCAGTGAAACTCGGTACAAGAAATCATTATACAAATGTTAATCCACTGGCATATAATTTATTTCAATTGTTTCCATAACCACAAGATGGCTGCTGTGCGAAATTTTAAAATCTGGTTTTTACTTCTTGTGTCCTAATCATGCGATTGAAGTTTGAATGCTACACGTACACCCTAATCTTCATGTAACAGTACATAACTCTAAGATCTACATATATAAGAATTCGACATGGCGACCATCCGAAATATTTAATCAGTTCTCAATATCTACGAATCTATTACAGCAATTAAACTGAAATTTTGTATGTAAATAGTGGCAGTTAACATAAGTAGGATATATGAAAATAGGCTGTATAGTTCTTCACGGAACTACTTGTATTCTTAATTGATTTCATTCGCAATTAAGCTGAAGATGACCTCAATGTCAGGTCGAAACATGTACAAAATACAGGGAGCGACAAAAAGATCTGACGGTTTTTAAATCACAACAACACAAACATTTTAAATGATACAAACTCTTTTATTACTTATAACAGCAAGGTGTACATGTCAATTAATGGAAAACATGAAAGAACAATAGATTTTAACTTTTAAGATTTGAAGATAACGTGTTTCAAATGATGCCCATCTCTTGCCATGCATTCTTCCAGTCTTGCACTGAAGCTTTGCATAGTCATTAGGCTTCAACTGCTGGACAGTAACCATTTTATACGGATGGAAATGCAAATCGAAACGCAATGTTCGTCTTACTGTTCGATCAGACATTTGCAAAGCAGCAGCTTGTTTACGAGCCGGCCGCCGTGGACTGGTTTCTACAGCTTGTATCACTCGCTCAACCTTTTCTGGTGTCCTGGCTGACCTTAGACGGCCTGTCGACGTACGTTTTAAGGCCGAACCTTTAGCTCTAAAATTACTCACCCATAACAAAATTGTGTTACGAGATGGAACGCGTCCTCTTCGACCGACATTAAAGTGTTGACGGAACTGACGCTGAGTAACGATGCAAGACTCACCACTTTTAAAATCTGCCTCGACAACAAAGTTAAAAGTTAAAATCTATTGTTCTTTCATGTTTTCCATTAACTGACATGTACACCTTGCTGTTATAAGTAATAAAAGAGTTTGTATCATTTAAAATGTTTGTGTTGTTGTGATTTAAGAACTGTCAGATCTTCTTGTCGCTCCCTGTATAATAGACATATTTGTGTAAGTATTTATTGACGTTTAATTTAAACTTTGAATTCATCTATCAGTATGGATATTTACAAATCTTTGTGCTATCAATGGCAAATGTATTTGCATTCTACTAGCTATATTTTGTGTACCCCTTGTCTATGAATGTCTTGAAGTTACATTCAGATATCAGGATTTCTACTGTAATATCGCGCGAGGCGAACAAAAAACGCTTAGAAATATGAGCTTCAGACAGTTTGTGTAGTCGCTATGTAACCCTAATAACATTTCAATTCGATAAAGCTCTCCAAGCTACATTCAGAATAAAGAGCATTGAAGATGCCGTAGATTTTGCGGTTATTTTAGGTATGAAGACATTCGAATCCTTCTCTTGGAAGTCATAAGAAAAGAAAATAAAGGAGTCACAAGAGCAAGGAATAGTATTCCGTACCCTATTAACTTTTTCTCCTGTCTGTTTGCACATATCACAAACAGTTGGAATGGAGATTGTATGAGATTCCATTTTTATAGAGAAGCTCACAAATATAACTGTGGCAAAAGAGAGAAAACAAACTTCCTTCAAAGCGGTTAAGAGGAAAATATGAGCTTTGGAGAATCAGGAAGTGCTAACGATATGTTTGTTGTGTGTCGAAAACGTCTACTAAGGAAGGACTTTTGGATATTCAGGTTCTAAAGGGGTGTTAACGGAGTTAAACCTGCATTTCATTGATTAACAATATGACACGACTATGACGCGAGCGAAGCGAGGCTAAAAAAGAGATGTTGTGTGTGTATTACTCAATCACGCAAGTACCACTGGTCCGATTTACATGAATTTTACATGGAAGTAGCTGATTTACCTGGATAACATATAGGTTACTTTTGATTTCAATAATTTGCACTATTTAAAGATGGCGACCATTTTAGTGACGTCACTACACCCTTTGGTTTCAAACTTTCATATTTACATTTCAAATAAAAAGAGAACGCTAAGAAATAGCAAACTCTTGATGGCATATACGAGGTTTAAAATGACATTTTCTATCCGAAAGTTATATGGTTGGTAATAGAGCTGGTGACACTAGTCATCAAAATTGTACTTTTTTGTGTAACTGGTATGCAAACAGTTAATCTTTATGTTTTGGGTGTGCTGTTGACGTAAAAGATAGTGAAAATGCAAGATTAGCTCTCGTTTTGAAGTTATAACAACTATACGTTATTGCCTATATAAGAGATGTGTCTCAGTTAAGGTGAGAACCACCTCCCTATCTTGCCCATGTTAAATTTTCAATTTTATGGTACAGATTACTCAATACCTATTTGGGTAATTACAATGAAATTTTCAAAGATTGTTGTATGCATCTATCAATCGGTAATAATAGGAAGGGTTATTTACGGAAATTGGATAGTCTTTTTAGAATGAAGTTTTTAAAAATACATTATTTTATTCCAAAATGTCTGTTTAAAAAATTAATAACATTATTCTTAGGTAGCATACTGAAAAATCCCTTCATATTACCATTCGCAGAGGACTTATTAAACCACAGAAAAGTTTCAATTGCCTAGCATAAGAACTTTTCATATAAATGGTTCCTAATTATACAAAAATATACAACTGAGGAAATTCAATCTAAAGTTTTTCAGTGTAATTTCTTACCTGTGAAGGTTCTCAGAACCGCATAATCTGGATTATTTGTTTCCTCCTTAATCCTTTTAAGATACCTCTTTGTTCTACTTCCCTTTAGTCATGTCTTCAACCACTAATTCTAGAGCCTGGTCTGCACAGATCCAACATGGTGGCGATGCGAAATTTTAATGTTATATATTTAAATGGACGTTTCTCGCAATTTAACCATCCGAGAGCAAGTGTGTTAGTTTCTTCGATGATGAACTTTATTACATCAAAGTCTACTGATCATGGTTTTGAAGTCAATATCAGGTACGTTTATGCCATGAGATGTATAGGGAAGGGGAAAGCTGCCGGGACAAGTCTTGAAAATTGAGCCGGAATAAAACACGCCGAATATTTAAAAAAAATGCTGTTTCACGGCTACCAAATTGAAAATTGATCTTTACCAAGAGGAATGGTAGTACATTCAAAAATTTACCTCCATTAGTTCAGAAATTATCCTCAAAAGAATGAGCCGAGGTAAAAGTGGGCGTGTCTTTTCAAAGAGTAACATGATTACAAAAAGTGTCTTAACATGCACAATCTTAAGACTTTTTTTTTTTCAATTTTTCAACGTATTTGAGTTATCCACATAATAATTATTCAAAAACAATGAAAAACGAAATTTCAGTTATTTTCACCCCAAGCCAGGTGTTTCTCACCTTAACGTCTACAGACCGCAGTGAAGCGTGCCTACAACAGAACTGAACCATTACCATTTCTTTAACGTCTACAAACCACAATACAGCGTGTGTTTATCTTGAAATTTATTATTGTCATCACATATTTTCAGAAGAATTGGACCACATAACTATTTCCCAAATGAAGAATGCCCAATACAGTGATCTACAAGATAAAGTGGCATTTCAGAGTATAATAATATTATGTTTTAATTTCAAATTTCAACTACCGTACTTCTTTTGATGTGTAACATCTTTCCACTCGGTATATGGATATTTTTGTGGCACTCGGTAGCTGGACATTTTTGTGGGAGTGATTTTGGAAAAGGGACGGAAGAGAATGGGACGGAAACAATGAGCGCGCGTGGTGGCAGAGATCGGTACAACGACGTACTGTAGGCCATGTGGCTATGGGGATTGTATATCGCATACAGTTTAGTTCAAGGTTTGGAGACCCCATTTAAGATATTCCTACAATAAATCATCTTCAAGTTGTTGTTCTTTGGTGTGAAAATATTCATTATATCATATTTGCTGAAAACAATTACGATTTATTAAATCTTCATACTTTTGCTGCATTGTTATTTAATGTAAGCACTCGATGTACTGTCGGCCATGTGGCTATATGGAATCCCTATCGCATCAACCAACACTCCAAACAACGTAGGAATTCACTATATTAACACCGACTAATAACATTAATTGAAACTTCGTTGGTCTAAACGTTTCACTGGGAGAAACACATTTAATACACCTTCTGCACACCTAATTTTTAATTTAGCCTATACTTGGCAGTGCGCTCTATCGGCAAAAAGAGGCCATTTCTAATAACATCGCTGACATTGGTTCACCAACTGGCCGGTACAGAGCGCAGCTCGCATCAAGTAGGCTAACATGACACATGTTACACATCATATGCGACTACCGTAAGGCTCGTATAATTTTCTTTCTTTCTTTCTTTCTTTCTTTCTTTCTTTCTTTCTTTCTTTCTTTATATTCACCCACTTATTGTTTTATTGTATCTTTAGGGTAAACATCTTCCACATTTCCGTATGGTGCACCATAAAAGGTTTATTGATAAGAATGTTTTTAGTGTTAAGCTTTTCAACCACCTGTTTTCCTTGATATTTTAATCTATATCGGCTGATGAAGGGGCCAAAACAATTAGGCTTCGAAACATGTCCCCAATGACCACAAAGTGATCAGTTATTAAATTAAAAGGTATTGATTAGGCGGAACTTTTGCCAGAATTATTACTAATTAGTTCATCATTACGGAACCAGCATGAACCTTTTTCAAATACTAAAAACACCACAGTTGTCAGGAAAGTAGTCAAAGTAGGAATGTAAGAAATGTATCTTTAAGGGGAGTTCCAATGGCCTATCTTCTTAATGTTAATATTTAATAAATTCATGTTCCTATTTCGTAGAAACTACTGGGTAGATTTAGATGAAATTTCATTGCCGTAATTAGTGATCAATTCTTAGTACTTTAACACGGGCGTTTAGTGTTTCTACTATTGTGACCATAATAATATTTTTTTTTCTCTAATATCAAATTTTTCGTTTAAAAAATCTATATATATCTTCTTCTTTTTTTCATAATGTATTTGAGCTAGAACAAAATCCCTGAGTTAAAATCTCATTTACAAGCCAAGCTACAGGTGGTAAAAAATTGAGACTTCTGTGATAAGTAACAACTGAAAAATATGGAATATTTATGTGCAAAAAGTATGTTCTGAGAAAATGCCTTTGTATGTTCTAATCTATATATATAAAGCACAAAGTTTGTCTGTCTGTCTGTCTGTCTGTCTATTATGTATACAAATCTACACCGTTTCACCGATCTGAACCAAAATTTGTATACTTACCCTTTGGAACCCTGCGGGTAACCCTGTCAACATTAAATTTGGGACAGACCACCCCATGCCCTGCATTTAGGCCCTTTTGCACAAATCTACACCGTTTCACCGATCTGAACCAAAAGTTGTATATTTAACCTTTGGAACCCTGCGAGTAACACTGTCCACTTGAAATTTCGGACAGACCACCCCATTCCCTGCATTTAGGCCCTTTGGTCCAAATCTACACCGTTTCACCAATCAGAACCAAAATTCGTATTCTTACCCTTTGGTGCCCTGCGAGTAACACTGTCTGCTTGAAATTGCGGACAGACCACTCCATTCCCTGCATTTAGGCCCTTTGGCCCAAATCTACACCGTTTCACCGATCTCAACCAAAATTTGTATATTTACCCTTTGGAACACTGCGACTAACACTGTCTGCTTGAAATTGCGGAGAGGCTACTCCATCCCCTGCATTTAGGCCCTTTGGCACAAATCTACACCGTTTCACCGATCTGAACCAAACTTTGTATACTTACCCTTTGGAACCCTGCGAGTAACACTGTCCACTTAAAATTGCGGACAGATCACTCCATTCCCTGCATTTAGGCCCTTTGGCCCAAATCTACACCGTTTCACCGATCTCAACCAAAATTTGTATATTTACCCTTTGGAACACTGCGACTAACACTGTCTGCTTGAAATTGCGGAGAGGCTACTCCATCCCCTGCATTTAGGCCCTTTGGCACAAATCTACACCGTTTCACCGATCTGAACCAAACTTTGTATACTTACCCTTTGGAACCCTGCGAGTAACACTGTCCACTTAAAATTGCGGACAGATCACTCCATTCCCTGTATTTAGGCCCTTTGTCCTAAATCCTCACCGTTTCACCGATCTCAACCAAAATTTGTATATTTACCCTTTGGAACACTGCGACTAACACTGTCTGCTTGAAATTGCGGCGAGGCCACTCCATCCCTTGCATTTAGGCTGATTGGCACAAATCTACACCGTTTCACTGATCTGACCCCAATTTTATATACTTACCCGTAGAACCCGACAAGTAACACTGTTCAATTTAAATTTCGGACAGACCACACTATTCCCTGCTTTTTGGCCCTTTGGCAGAAAACTACACCGTTTCACCGATCTCAACCAGATTTTACATAATTACCCTTTGGAACTCGACGAGTAACACTGTCCACTCGAAATTTCGGACAGACCACTCCATTCCACGCATTTAGGCCCTTTGGCACAAATCTACATCGTTCACCGATCGAAAACAAAATGTGTATACTTACCCTTTGGAACCCGATGAGTAACACTGTCCACTTTAAAATTTGGACAGGCCACTCCATTCCCTGCATTTTGGCCCTTGGCACAAAAATACACCGTTTCACCGATCTCAACCAGATTTTACATAATTACCGTTTGGAACTCGACGAGTAACACTGTCCACTCGAAATTTCGGACAGACCACTCCATTTCCCGCATTAAGGCCCTTTGGTACAAATCTACATCGTTCACCGATCGAAAACAAAGTGTGTATACTTACCCTTTGGAACCCGATGCGTAACACTGTCCACTTGAAATTTCTGACATACCACTCCATTCCCTGCATATAGCTGAGGAATTCCTCGGGGTTGCCAGCTTCCTAACTCACCAGTCATGAGCCCTTGAGGGTGTACCAGAAGTGGTGGGTCTACACACACCCTGCCTCTTTGAGGGCCTTGAGCAGAAGACAGGAGATATTATGAAAAGGAAAAGAAGGCAGACCTCTCGAAGAATGAGGGTATCAGGAAAGATGAGACAAAGCCAATTAAGGCGGGAAATTGAAAGACTCCCTAGCCCTCGGATACCCTAATACAGTCTGGGTCGGAAGAGAACAAGAGTTGACCAAGGGAGGCCGACAGGAAAGAGAACTGAAATGAGCCCGGCACCAGGAAATAGAAGCGATGCCAGACCCAGCTGGGGTTCCGTGGTCGCCAACCCACGTCCCACAAGTTGTGAGACCCTGGGGGGGGGGGGTCAGTTGTGAGAATAGCTTGCTGATTCATCGCGAGGTGACTTGAGAGTACTTTCCAAAGTCCGCCATGTTATCTCCTGCTGTCTATGCTGATGCCAGCACAGGGCCGTTGCGAAACAGTGAGTGATTCCCGGTCAATCTGTATAGGACGGGGAACCCCGAACGTGTGTCATCATTTTTCGTCATAATCTGCGATCATCTCAGGTTCGTGCAGCTTGGACCTATATTCTTTGTCTTTGCCGAGCAGTACGCTCTTTCACTAGACGCATCCAGTACAGGCCTAAGCCAGAAAATAAGGTTGAGACTTTGGAAGACATCGATGCTAGACACCTGAATTACCTATATCAGTTTTAAAATAACACCATGTTCGTTTAGTAGTCATTTTTTCATTACCTTATTATTATCATCATAAGTGCAAATGACCAAGATGTTACGCGCATCATACCAATAATCACCGCCGCATAAAGTCTTTCTCGACTGTGATTTTTAAAATATTTATTTTTGGTTGGTTGGTTCTTAAGTTTAGGGGCTGCGACAACGCGGTCATGTAGCTCCGTGCACTTTGGGTGTGTGTAGAATCTGTCTGATAACCGGTGTTAATTGTGATGACTGTATTAGTGTGTGTTATCTGTTTTTTAATTTAAGTACAAACTGCAACTTAGAATTCTTCAAATAGTTCGTACTTTTGCCGCCAAGCGCCACCGTCAACAACTACTAGGCCAAGTTCGGAACTTAGCCACTAGACGCCACTGCAGTCGGCTCTTGGCAACGGATGTAGACATCTATGAGCGTTGTTTACCTATCCAATTTAGCTTCACACAGGTGTAATTAGTGCAAGGTTCTTTAACATGCCATAAATCTGACATGGCACCGCCGGCTTTACTTCCCCTCCGAAGAAAGGCATACTGACGGATTTTTAACGCTCTTAAAATATCCGACGACTTCGGCCGGGTTTGAACCCGCTATCTTGGGCATAGAAGCTCAGCATGCTACCAAATACGTCACCGTAGCCGCCAAATAGTTATTTTTATTACAGTACATTGTGTACATTATACGTTGAAGTGTCAATTCAATACCGGTAGTAGATTCCCTTATCATCCTCATCATAAGAGCAAATGACCTACAGTAGATGTTACGCCCATTACACCATTAAACAACACACACAATAAGTCTTCCTCGCCTGTGAATTTTGAAATATGTATTTCTATTACGGTAGTTTGTAAGTTTGACGTGTCAATTCAACAGTAGTTTTTATTATCATCCTTATCAAAAGGGCAAATGACCTAGATATTACTCCCTCATTGTCTTTGGGGGCAAATGACTTAGATTTTAAGTCCATTATATTTCTAAGGAGACCTTAAAACATTAACATCATTCCACCGGGCGAAGCCGGGTACTACTGCTAGTTCTCAATGTTTTCTAATGCGCACGGCATTATTTAAATAAATATTAGACATGTATTGCAAATAACAAATATCAACTGTTATACATCATTTTTAACGTATACAAATCTGAAAATTGATATTTTTAGCCTATTTTCAATTTTGAAAAAATAGGCTTATGAGATCACCTTTTGTCCGTGTGTGTGTGCGTGTGTGTGTGTGTGTGTCCCTAATACAATCTAAACGGTTGGAGCGATTTCAGTGAAACTCGGTAAGTTCATAGCACTATTCCCGGCGACCTCGACCGTGCCCTTCAAATTTTGTTACGTCTAACCAATCCAACATGGCGGCTGTGCGAAATATTTCACTAGCATTCAATATCTCCGAAACTATTACCGATATCGCCCTGAAATTGTGTACGGTATTAAAGGGCACTACTAGAAGTTCATCTATGAGACTTTCAAAAACCTGGTGACTACAAAACCAACATGGCGGCCAAGCGAAGTTGAGACTTTTAAATAGACTTTTCTCGCGATTTAACTATCCAAACGTAATGAAACTTGGTACAGCAAATGTTTATACACATTGCAATGCACTGGAGTCTAATTTAGTTCAATTGTTTACATAACCTCAAAATGGCGGCTATGCGAAATATTTCACTGACATTCTATAACTCCGAAACTATATTCAGATATCACCCTGCAATTTTGTACGGTGATAAAGGATACTGATACAAGCTTACCTATTCATAAACCTGTAAAGTACAAAGCGAACATGGCGACCAAGCGAATTTGAAATATTTTAATAGACTTTTCTCGTGAGTTAACTCTCTGAGCGCAGTGAAATATGGTACAGTAAATGATTTTGCAGATTGTAATGTACTGCCATTTAATTCAATTCAATTGTTTACATAACCTCAAGATGGCGGCTGTGCGAAATTTTAAAATTAAGTTTTTATTTCTTGTGTCGTATTCATGCGATCGAAGTGAAAGTTTGAATAATGAACCTAGGCAATAAGTGTCCTTGAATGGTACATAACTCTGTGGCCTATACATATAACAATCCTAAATAGCAAGCTTCCGTAATATTTAGATGGTTCTCAATATCTATGAATCATTTATAGTAACCAAACTGAAATTTTTATGTTCATAGAGACTATGAACATATGTTCACCTATAGGACTTTCAGTAACCTGGTGAGCACGAATCCAACATGGCGGCGACGCGAAGTATAAATATTTAAATGGACGTTTCTCGCGAATTAACTATCCGAGTGCCGTGAAACGGACACGTTAAATGCTTACACAAATGTTGATCCACTGGCATCTAATTTATTTCAATTGTTTGCATAATCACAAGATGGCTGCTGTGCGTAATTTTATAATCTCGATTTTACTTCTTGTGTTCTAATCATGCGATTGAAGTTTGAATACCACACGTAAATAATCTTAATATAATAGTACAAAAATAAAAATCCAACCTGGCGACCATCTGAAATATTTAGACGGTTCTCAATATCTACGAATCTGTTACAGCAATTAAACTGACATTTTGTATGTTGATACAGGCAATTAACATGAGCAGGATATATGAAAATAGGCTGTATAGTTCTTCACGGAACTACTTGTTTCATATTTTATCCATTGGAACTCCCCTTAAGGACATGTTGCACCCCAGTCTATTGTAGCAGAGCAGAAGATTTGCCACAAGATCCGTATAGTTCTCTGCCCTATTATTTCCTAGACACGTTGTTGACATTTGAACAAAGGCATCCCAAGCTAACTTTTCATAACCTGTCAGGATGGTATTGAAATGCTCATCTTTGAACAGGTTGCGTACCTCGAGGCCCACAAAAATCCCATCTTTCATTTTCGTCTCAGTAGGACGTGGAAATTTCTTGTGCGGATAGAGAAATGCTTCCCCAGTTTTGTCCTTGGGCTTAACGAGATTTTCATTAGGCCCAATTTTATATGAAGAGCAGGGAGAATTATGTTCTTGGATTCGACTAGTTGCTCGTGAATAACATTGTGAGATCCTGGTTCAAGTGATTGACGCTTAGGCCGATCTTTCTTTTTATAATGAAGTGCTCTGGCGCGCCTATACCAGAGGCACAAAAAGAAACAGAATTTGGTTTAGGCGTGTTGTAGCCCAAGTAATATGGCTATGATTTTCAGATCCCCGCATATCTGCCATTTATACCTGTCATAGTTTAGCGCAATAACTAATGATTCATGTTATCATATGTTTCTTGCATGTAAGGTACATACCCAATCGGAATTGATGGTAACACGTTGCCATTATGCAGCAGCACACACTTGAGATTTACTTTGGAGGAGTCAATGAACAACCTCCACTCATCACTTTTATAGACAATGGCCATAGTTGCCATTATTCCCTGTTCATCACTACAAAATATAAGGCTCTTTTCTCATTCGAACAAGAAGTTCCGTGAAGAACTATACAGCCTACTTTTCATGCCAATGATTATTCTACAGTAGTGTATATGAACCTATCTAGAATAATGACGAAATTAAGTTGGTAATATCGAAATATCTAATTAGTTCAAAATATACCTGGTATAATGTAGCCTAATAGAGCACTACAGTTGGCAGCCCTGGTGACTGAATATATTCTTAGTTCCACCTCTTAAGGTACAGAATACAAAATTTGGTTGAAGTCCAATGGACGTTACATGCAGTTAGACACTGGATCTATCAGCACGCGTAAAAGCATGTTGCCAACAATACCATGCGTGTGCTGGTCAGAAATAATCTGAATTATTATGATATCTTGTTGTGCCAATTTTGGATGAAATCCATTTGTTAGTATAGAAGTTACATGTATTTTAAAATTGGACATATCAGCAGGCATAGAATCATGTTGGCAGCACCGCCTTGTATTAATTACTCCAAATTAATCTGGAATGTCAGGTGCTATACGTGTGCAAAGTATAGAGCTGTTGGCTTGCATACTTTCTGATATATTGATATTAGGGTAAAAAGAATATAGACAGCATTTATTAACAGTTGGCAGCCCTGATTGCTCTTAACAATACTTATAGTCATATCTGTTATGGTACACATTGCACATACGAAATTTGGTTGAAATCCAACTGATAGTATAGAAGTTACATGTATTTAAAAATTGGTACTATCAGCAGGCTTATAATCATGTTGGTAGAACTGTCGTATAAAAGTTACTCCAAATTAATCTAAAATGTCAGAATATACGTGTGCATAGTTTAAAGCTGTTGGCTTGCATACTTTCTGATATATTGGTATTTGGATAAAAAAATAGAGAGAGCAATTATTAACAGTTGGCAGCCCTGGTGGCTCTTAAGAATACGCTCAGTCATATCTGTTAATGTACAGATATTACATACAAAATTTGGTTGAAATCCAGTTGATAGTGTAGAAGTTATATGCATTTAAACATTGGACTTATCAGAAGGCTTAAAACTATTTTGGCAACACTGTCATGGTAGGCCACCTGGAAATTAAACTGAAATAGTATTATCTACATGTGTGCCAATTTTGGTATAGCTCCCATGCATACCTTGCAAGATATCCAACATGGAGCTTAAATTTCTAGTGCGTTTTTTCAGCAGTTGGTAGCACTGACATCATTTTCAAATATGGACGTGAGCTATTCCGGTGCACATCTTTACTCATACTAAATTTGGTTTTGATTGCTGCAGCCGTTTAGGAGTTGATAGGGGGGGACACACACACAGCCAGACAGACAGACAGAAGGACAGACAGACAGACAGACACACATTTTCCCGGATCGATCTCATAAGACTACGTTTTCCTCATTTTTGCAAAATGTGAAAAGTAGACTAAACATGGAAGGAATGGCATATGTTGGTTACGGAACACTGTCACATTTAAATAAATACACACAGCTATTATTGCCTGAACCTTCATTACCATGTCTACCATCAGCGGGACTTCGAAGCCTATATGGGAAGGGATTGTCACTGAATAATAATAAGATATATTTAGAAATAAATATAATTTAATTAATTAATTAACTTGGAAACGAGAGCAAATTCGAGGTTTTTATTGTCGTTTTCATTGTCAGCGTGGTCGATTAGGTGACAAACATTTATTTCATCGCAATTACATTTTCACTGTCGGCTGGTATAATAAGCGAAGTGTGTTCCTCAAAGATTATAATTTTTATATGGGCAGCATTGACATTTCCAGCTCCCCTTAACGTTTGGATTCAAACTGAGGACTTCCTGTTGAGCGTTCCGGTCAGTGTATGAATAACACAGTTTGCCCATCCTGATGTAAATGAATGTACTTGCTTACAGAGCTGATTACCATGTAAATATCGTGTTCCATTATTGCTCTAAGTATGGGTACACATGTCTTTAATGTAATTTGCTTCCACGCTAATCAAAGCTAAACAAATCCGTGGCAAATGTAGCATAATATTAACAGAGAGTTGAGTGTTTGCGCACAGACTTGACGACTGAGTGATGCCATGTGATCTTGTTGTATTCAGGTGTAGATTGGAACTCGTAGTTAATTGACTTTTGACCCAACTAAAGTAACCCGTTAATTAAATCTCCTATTTACCTTCCTGCAGTATGCCTCATGATGTAGGGATTAGTGTTGTTGGGTGGCTCACGAGAAGCCCGGATTCGATTCCCAGCAATGTTGAGAAATTCAATCTTTCTTAGTGCTACTGGGACATGCGAGGCACCCAATGCTAAACACTTGCACAAGGCACTGCCTCGAGTAATTATCTTTCTTCTGAAAGCTCGTTTGTCACGATGGGTTACCTGTGAGCGCCCCAAAAGGGTTTCATTCAACTGAAATAACATATGTGATGAATGAATGAGTGAATGAATGAATATAGCCTGTAGTGCCCCTAACAGGGCAAAGGCCTCTCCCGAAAGGGGGAGCTAGTTTATCATCACTAGGGACCGGACATTTAAGCACTAACTAGCTATTTTACCCGGCGTTGCCCGGGAGGTGTATTTACATGTTATAGAAAGATACATGTCAATATATTGCGTAAGGTATATTCACTTTTACCCTAAGTAAGTTTAAAACATAGTTCTCCTGGGCTCTGAAGTTAATCAAGTGCGATATTAACTCACTGTAAATCTAGGCGAAAGGTACTGTGGAGTACAATAACGTAGTAGAGAATGCATCAATAACAAAAAGGGCTGTATATTCACATTTCTCAAGGACCTAGTCTCACAATTACAGTACATTCCTGATAGTCTTTTTGGTTGTAATGGGTGTAATTTGGACGTCTTGTTCACACAGTTCTCTTTCATTTTTAAATTGTTGCATCTACCTTTTTGAAAGGAAACAATGTTTAAATTATTCACTATTTGGAATATAAAGTCATCATTCTGGAGTGAAATATTCTTATGATTTTTAACCCCGCACAAATGGTGTGATTAATGAGAAATGGCTTATTCATGTACATAAGTCAGTTTGTAGGCTACTATATTTACTGTATTTACGTGTCTATTATCTCATATTGGGTGGCTTTGGTGGCGTATTTGGTAGCATGCTGAGCTTCTATGCCCAAGGTCACGGGTTCAAACCCGGCCAAAGTCATCGGATTTTTGAAGAGCGTTAAAAATCCCTCAGTATGCCTTCGCAGGGGAAGTAAAGCCGGTGAGCCCATGTCATAGGACATAGATTTATGTGATGTAAAAGAACCTTCCACTAACTACACTCGTGAGAAGATAAAATATGTAGGTTAAATTTGATTAACGCTATTAAGTTCCAACGGTCACCGCCAGGTTCTGGTTGTGGGGTTACCTATAGGCCAAGTTTACAGCTAGGTGTCGTTGATGGTAGCATTTGGTAGCAAAAGTAGGAACTTCTTAAAACTGTCTGTCAGCAGTCCTTACCTGAATTACATATAACACACACTACTACAGCCATCACAATTAACACCGGATATCAGGCAGATTCTACACACATCCAAAGTACACGGGGCTGCATGACTGCGTTGTCGCAGCCCCTAAACAGAGGAACCAACTTACCTATTTCACCTAGTTAAAGTAAATACAGCAACGTATAATCCCAGTATAATGTCAAATAAGATGCATTGATTGAGAACACATTGGACTTATTTAGCTCCTAAAGTACTTCGTAAAGTAAACATATTGAAAAAAAAACAACAACATAGCACTGAAATAAGATAGGTTATTAAATCTAATATGGTGCACCATATATTTAGGTTATAAAAATTAAAATAAAATGAAATGTAGTTGGAGACGGTGATTAGCCTGCAGGTGCTAAAGAAGATGTATGACAAACAGTAGACACTACATTCATAGTTCCGTATTGAGAAGATCAAAAGCTTGAAATGGCAGACTTGGAATATCAATACTTCACCAATCCGTGTATAATTAATGAAGAGCCTGTATGCTTAAAGATCCGTAAGCCTTTTCTAATCTGAGCGGCTTCAAGTAACTCGACGTGGTGGAAAGTACATCTCTTCGTAAAGAGGTTAGCTCAAAGTATATGGTGTCTAAAAAGAAAGCAATGGGAAAACAAATATCGTTATAAAAGTGACTAAGATGAACAAATATATTAAAATCATTATGAAATTCAAATTTAAATGCCATTGAATAAATATAAATTTAATAAATACGATAACTTACTTGAGGTTATATATTAAGACAATGTTTCATTTAGAAAATGATTTGTCTGCTGTTTAAAATTTGATGGGTGTAGCAAAGTCCAAAAACTCAAATAGACGATAGTAAGAAATGAAATAACTTCAGTGCTAGTTCTGGAAAGAGACGTAAATACGAATGGAGCGCTACTGTGAAAAGATCCTGTACGTGTCTGAGTGTTGAATGGTCAGGCAGTTTAAAGCAGCTTGGAGTGATGTGATCTAGCTGGCAGTAGGTGTAGCATGACCTCTTACCGAGATAAATGGAAACTTGGTGGTCCCGTCTTGATCTATTGTTGCCATGGAGATGCCGGCCTTGCCATTAGTTTATCAGTTTATTTTCTGACTTAATTAGCCTTTGCTCGAGTGCAAAAAGGCCGAAATCAGAAGAATGAGAAAGAGTATCGAAAATGCATGTGGCCAGCCGTTCCTTCTGTTCCTAAACTATGTGTATGCAACATTTTGTTGAGATTGGTGGAACGGTGTAGATTTGTATACGGAACAAATCCACATACATACATACATACATACAGACTTTCACTTTTATATAATTACTAGCAGTAGTACCCGGCTTCGCCCGGTGGAATGATGATAATATTTCAGTCTCCTTAACTTTTAACGTCATTGATGAAGATGATACTGACGACGACTACTATTGAACGGGTATAATAAACTTACACTCTAATAGAAATACATATTTTTAAATTACCGGCGAGGAAGACTGTGGTGTTGCCTAGTAGTATAATGGGCGTAACATCTAGGTCATTTTCCTTTTTGATGAGGATGACAATGAAGACTACTACTACTGAACGGGTATAATAAACTTACAAACTAATGGAAATACAATTTTTTTAAATCACAGGCTAGGTAGACTCTGGTGTTGCTTAGTAGTATAATGGACGTAACATCTAGGTCATTTGCCCTTTTGATGAGGATGATAATGAAGACGACTACTACTGAACCGGTATATCAAACTTACAAACTAATGGAAATACACATTTTAAAATCACAGGCGATGAAGACTGTGGTGTTGCTTAGTAGTACTGTATAATGGACGTAACATCTAGGTCATTTGCCCTTTTGATGAGGATGATAATGAAGACGACTACTACTGAACGGGTATATCAAACTTACAAACTAATGGAAATACACATTTTAAAATCACAGGCGATGAAGACTGTGGTGTTACTTATTAGTATAATGGACGTAATATTTAGGCCATTTGCCCTTTTGATGAGGATGGTAATGAAAACTACTGTTGAATTGACACGACAAACTTACAAACTACCGTGATAGAAATAAATATTTCAAAATTCACAGGCGATGAAGACTTATTGTGTGTGGTGATTAGTGGTATAATGGGCGTAACATCTAGGTCATTTGCCTTTATGATAATAATAAGGTAATGAAAAATGTCTACTAAACGAACATGGTGTAATTTTAAATCTGATATAGGTAATTCAGATTTCTACCTTCGATGTCTTCCAAAGTCTGAACGTTATTTTCTGGCTTAGGCCTATACTCGATGCGTGTAGTGAAAGAGCTTATCCAGTATTGCTCGGGTCCAAGCTGCACGAACCTGAGAATATCGCAGATGATGACGATATGTGATGACAGACGTTCGGGGGGGGGGGGGGGGGGTCCCGGTCCTATTCACATTGACCGGTGAATCACTCATTCGTTCGTAACACTACAGTGGTTTGAGCAAAGACCCTGTATGAACATCAGCATAGTCAGCAATACCAGGTAACACGGCGGGGTCTGGACATTCCACTCATGTCAACTCACGATGAATCAGCAAGCTATTCTCACACCTGCCCCCTCCTCCCCCCTCCACCCACCAGGGTCTCACAACTTGTGGGACGTGGGTTTGCGACCACGGGCGAGTCCGGCATTGCTTCTACTTACTGGTGCCGGGCTCCTTTCAGTTCTCTTTCCTGTCAGCCTCCCTTGGTCAAACTCTTGTTCTCTTCCGACCCCGATGGTATCAGGGTATCCGAGGCCTAGCGACTCTTTCACTTTCCCGCCTTAATTGGCCCTTGTCTAATCATTCCTGATAGCCTCATTCTTCGAGGTGTCAGCCTTCTTTTCTTAATATCTCATGTCTTCTGCTCAAGACCCTCAAGAAGGCAGGGTGTGTGTAGCCCCACCACTTCTGGTGCACCCTAAATAGTGCTAGTTCCTCAAGGACTCATGGCTGGTGATTTCGGGAGCTGGCAACCCTGAGGGTTTCCTGAGCGGGTCCGGTTTTACACCTTTTTTTTCCAATGCCTTTGGGACGTACCCTGTCCTCTTTCCGGGAATGGAGTGGTTTGTCCGCAATTTCAAGCAGACAATGTTTCTCGCAGGGTACCAAAGGGTAAGTATACAAATTTTGGGTCTGAACGGTGAAACGGTGTAGATTTGTGCCAAAGGGCCTAAATGCAGAGAATGGGGTGATCTGTCCGCAATTTCAAGTGGACAGGGTTACCCCCGCAGGGCTCGAAAGGGTATGTATACAAATTTTGGTCCGAATCGGTGAAACGATATAGATTTTTGCCAAAGGGCCTAAATGCAGGAAGTGGGGTGGTCTGTCCGAAATTTTAGGTGGACAGTGACATTCACAGATTTACAAAGGGTAAGTATACACATTTTGGTTCAGATCGGTGAAACGGTGTAGATTTAAGCCAAGGGGCCTAAATGCAGGGAATGGAGTGGTCTGTCCGCAATTTCAAGCAAACAGTGTTACTCGCAGGGTACCAGACAGTAAATAACAAATTTTGGTTGAGATCTGTGAAACGGTGTAGATTTGGGCCAAAGGGCCTAAATGCAGGGAATGGAGTGGTCTGTCGGAAATTTCAAGTGGACAGGGTTACCCGCAGGGTTCCGAAGGGTAAGTATACAAATTTTGGTTCTGATCGGTGAAACGGTGTAGATTTGGGTCAAAGGGCCTAAATGCAGAGAATGGGGTGGTCTGTCCGAAATTTCAAGTGGACAGGGTTACCCGCAGGGTTGCAAAGGGTAAGTATACAAATTTTGGTTCGGATCGGTGAAACGGTGTAGATGTTCGCCAAAGGGCCTAAATGCAGGAAATGGGGTGGTCTGTCCGAAATTTTAAGTGGATAGTGTTATTCACAGGGTTACATAGGGTAAGTATACAAATTTTGGTTGAGATCGGTGGAATGGTGTAGATATGGGCCAAAGGGCCTAAATGCAGGGAATGGGGTGGTCTGTCGGAAATTTCAAGTGGACAGGGTTACCCGCAGGGTTCCGAAGGGTAAGTATACAAATTTTGGTTCAGATCGGTGAAACGGTGTGGATTTGTATACATAACAGACAGACAGACAGACAGACAGACAGACAGACAGACAAACATTGAGCTTTATATATATAGACGACTAATATATGCATGCAATTATGCACTAAAAATGTAGAAAATATGCATTAAAAATTGAAAAATATGCACTTAACATTAAGCCAATCTTATCCACTCACTTTGTACATGTATCATTCACTGCAGAAAGAAGCAGCACAATAGATAATTGCATGCTCTTCAATGTTTTCAGGAGACAAATTACGTCTATTTTAATCGTTTTCAGGGGATAAATGCCCGGTCCCTAGCCATCAGTTGAATAATCACTATTACCCGACACCTACTGTTTTATGATGATGATGATGATAATTGTTGTTTTAAGGGGCCTAACATCGAGGTTATCGGCCCCTAGCCTACTGTTTTAATAAATACTTTCTCCTGCTCTTCTCTTCAGGCATTTTGAGTAAAGGATATGCAGACCAAGAATAAAGTAACACATTAAGTGAAGAAACTCCTCACAAAACTAACCCCGGGCTATTGGCTGTCGAGATGGTGGAGTGAATGTCCCACGCCATTCCCTTTTTCAAATAGCCAGGCAACATTGCGTAAGGTACGATTACTGCCTTTATGTTCGACCCTGACTATTATATTCCAGAAAACTGTACTATAAGTTAATGAGGCTCATTATAACAGTATTTTTCATTATGAAACAGTTTCTCCCACCAATCAGAGCTGAAGAAACAGTTGTTTGACCAATTAGATAATTAGATGCGCTGAGTTCCACGGCCTTCTAATTTAAATTTCACTGCCTGGCCTAGTGTCATAGTAGGGTAATCGAGGAGGCCATGGTCAAATACAAGGCATTCTCTGCGTCTCATGCGCTCTGTTCTGTACATAAAACTGGCGAAATCTCGACAGATATTTATAAATATTTATGTTCGAACATAAAATAGTTACACTAATTATCATCGAACATAAACAGTCGTATGCAACTCGCCTGCAATTGTAATTAAGACACTCGTATGTAAATTATAAAACTCGCGGTATTCGTGTCTTAATTATTGCATTATAGGTTCGTTGCATAATGTACTATTTCATTATCTGTTTCTCAGAAAGTTGCTTACAAGGGATGTCCAACTTGCAGGTGAAACCTATTTTTTTCAAGATGTTTTAAATTATACTTTATTTCAAAAATTCTGGAGCCTGTCCTTCATATGGAACAGCAGAGAGCATTGCCTCAAGACAAAAAGGCGAGTGATGGATTCGTGTGTACTTCCCGTTCTCCTCTATGGAGCACAAACGTGGTCAATAATTAAGAAGCAAGCTTTGAAGTTAGAAGTGTGCCAGAGGAAAATTGAGAGAAAACTTCTAAATATTACATTTAGGAACAGAATTAGAAACGAAACAAGTAGTTCCGTGAAGAACTATACAGCCTATTTTCATATATCCTGCTTATGTTAATTGCCACTATCAACATACAAAATTTCAGTTTGATTGCTGTAATAGATTCGTAGATATTGAGAACCGACAAAATATTTCGGACGGTCGCCATGTTGGATTTTATATATGTAGGTCCAAGAGTTATGTACTGTTACATGAAGATTATTGTGTACGTGTAGCATTCAAACTTCAATCGCATGATTAGAACACAAGAAGTAACCAGGAGATTTTAAAATTTCACACAGCTGCCATCCTGTAGTTATGGAAACAATTGAAATAAATTAGATGCTAGTGGATTAACATTCTTATAAGGATTCACTGTACCAAGTTTCACTGCACTCGGATGGTTAAATTGCGAGAAACGTCCATGTGAATATTTATATTTCGCGTCGCTGCCATGTTGAACTTGTGATCACCAGGTTTTAAGTCCTATAGGTGAATTTAAGTTCATAGCCCCTATGAACATAAATAAATTCAGTTTGATTGCTATAATAGATTCGTAGATATTCAGAGCCATCTAAATATTTCGGATGGTCGCCATGTTGGATTGTTAAATGTATAGGCCATAGAGTCATGTACCATTAAAGGAAAATTATTGCGTAGGTTCATTATTCCAACTTTCACTTCGATCGCCTGATTACGACACAAGAAATAAAAACTTAATTTTAAAATTCGCACAGCCGCCATCTTGAGGTTATGTAAACAATTGAATTAAATTAGACACCAGTGCATTACAATGTGTATAAACATTTCCTGTGCCAGATATCATTGCGTTTGGAACATAATCGCGAGAAAGGTCTATTTAAAATGTTCAAATTCGCTTGGCCGCCATGTTCGTTTTGTAGTTAACCGGTTTTTGAAAGTTTTATAGATGAACTTCCAGTAGTGCCCTTCATCTCCGTACAAAATTTCAGGGTGATACCGCTAATAGTTTCAGAGATATAGAATGCCGGTGAAATATTTCGCACAGCATCTTGTTGTTATGTAAACAATTGAACGAAGTTAGATGTCGGTGCATTACAATGTGTATAAACATATACTCTACCAAGTTTTATTGCGTTTGGTTGGTTAAATCGCGAGAAACATCTATTTAACAGTCGCAAATTCGCGTGGCCGCCATGTTGGTTTTGTAGTTACGAATTTTTCAAATGTCACATAGGTGAACTTCTAGTTGTTCCTTTTATCACTGTAAAAATATCCATGGTGATATCGGGAATAGTTTCGGAGATATCGAATGCCGGTGAAATATTTCGCACAGCCGCCATGTTGGATTGGTGAGACGTAACACAATTTGAAGGGCACGGTCGGGGTCGCCCGGAACAGTGCTATGAATTTACCGAGTTTCGTTGAAATCGCTCCAGCCGTTTAGAATTTATTAGGTGGGACACACACACACCTCACACACACACACACACACACACACACACACACACACACGGACAAAAGGTGATCTCATAAGCCTTTTTTTTTTTTCAAAATTGAAAATAGGCTAAAAATCAGGAAAAGGACAGGACTAGAGGATGTCATCACGAGGGACAAGAAACTGAAATGGACATGGGCAGGCCATGTACTGAGAATGGATCACGCAAGGTGGCCTACTCAACTACAGTGTGGGAGCCCAGAGATGGAAGAAGAAACCCCGGCCGGCCGAAGACCAGATGGTCAGAAGAGTTCCAGTCGACGATGGGGAAACTGTGGATGAGAGCGGCAGATCAACGGAATTCGTGGAGGGATGTCGTCAAAACAGTTTGTTTGAAACATCCCTAGACTCATCGTCAGCTTAGATAAATCTTCAGGATAATATGAACCAGGTTCAAGTTTTACGAGTGAAAATGTTTAACATAATACGATCATTTGTGAGGAAGATGAATAAGAGTGTAAATAGTAAGGAAAATTAGTTTTAAGTTACTATTAAGGTAAATGTTCATCAGCCTAGCTCATCCGATGAAATATCTCAGAGCTACCTTGCTAGCAGGAGGCCTTTGCCCTTTATGGGATTAACAAATGGCTAATAATAATAATAATAATAATAATAATAATAATAATAATAATTTCAACTGTTTATGCAAAAATAACCTGTTATGTTCAGAATATGCAATAAATCCAATTGTATATCTACCCATTATTATTCCCGTTTTCCAACGGGGTCGGGGATGAGATGCGATGGAAGTCGTTGTGGCGATGGTTTCTACAGCCGGATGCCCTTCCTGACGCCAACCTCATGAGAGGAGTTAATGAGAGATGAAAAGTATGATGGTGAATGAAACTGGGTGGTTATGTGAAGAACAGCCCATAATCATACACGTAAACGGGAGAACAGCATCAGGCTTAAGGCCTGGACAAAATAACTACCTTAAGAGAAGCTTAGACTGAAAGGATTGGGCTGAGGAAATGCGGCCTGGTTCTTTCAATACCTTACTGAACATTGAGAGTAAATACAATATTTTCATTTATATGGTGAAACTCGCAAACACATTAATAAATAAGATTTAATTGAAAAATTAATTATGTTGGCCCACCTGGGGCAATTTCAAATGTTCATTAATTTTAATTAGGTTGGCACAGCCATGTGCTATTAGACAAAAGTTCATTCTGCTTGATGCACACACAAATTTAATATATTCTTGCACTTGCTAGCAAAAACACTTAAATCGAAGATTATTAAAACAATAATAAAAGGCACAAACTTATCTTTTAGTGGCGATGACTAGAAAGCATACTGACGGAGACTGCCGTGGCCAACACTTGATTTTTAGCAGTAAAATTTGAGATGTCCAGCATCAGAAAAATAACCTCGCCAGGGCGATCTTCTTCTTCACCAGCGTTGTACATTGTTTAACATCGTTAGGTTTGATGTTATTTCTTGAATGCCAAATAACATGGCATTTATAACTGCGATTTGGCGCAGCTTCTTGCGGTTTGGAGTAAAGTGTAGAATGCACTTTCTCAGTGCAGAAGTTCTCTGCTGTTGCGGTGCATGGTAGTTTCAACCATGAAATGTAGCTTAGACCTGAAGTTTAGAATGCCCCGGAGAAGGGTGGAAGGCACGAATGCCTATCGCAGGTTGAAGAAGGCCGTAGAAAGTTGAAGAAGGAATGCGGATGGGGAGCAAAACGCCGCCACTTAAATAATAGCATCATAGAAGCGTCTGGAAGCCTACAGGCTGGCGGGCGATGATTGGCCAGGGCAAGCTGTGACGTCCGTCAGGCAGGAAGGCAGCAAGCAAGGTGACAGCCCTTTCAGTATGCGAGCGTATGCTGTAGGCGCATGACCTTAAACATGCTGAGGTAAGAGTCTTAGATGTAGAGAGTGAACACTAGTAATAGACAATATAATATTGACAGAAATGAATAAATACATATTGCTCGTTCGGTGGTCTCAAAAGCATTTGACCGACAAATGCGGCACGAAAGAAAAACACACTATAAACACCACGAAAGTGATCATGCTCCGAGACCCCCGAAAGAAAACAATCAAAGAATCAGTTGAAAAAAACAACAATGAAAGAAGATGACACTAAGCCTCAACAGGCAAGATAGCAACCATAGAAATTGGTCTAGTATAGACACCTTTACTAGTGAGAACATCTACAACTCTCACATGCTTATCACGACCCAGATGGCAGTGAGTTACCCTACCAATATTCCATACGAGAGGGGGACTTGGATCTCGCAAAAGAACCATATCTCCCACTCGCACATCAGGCTGGGAAAGCCGCCACTTCTCTCTTCTGTTAAGTGAGCTGAGATACTCCAGCTTCCAACGGCGCCAAAAAAGAGTTTCGCAAAGATTCTAACTTTCTCCAGAAAATAGGTAACCCGAGATCACAGCGTCGACTCAGCAAAGGAGGCGTAGAAGCTAAAGAACAGCCTATTAAAAAATGGCTAGATGTTAACGGAAGAAGATCTTTAGTATCGTTAGACAAAGGCGTGAGCGGCCTAGAATTTACGAAACCCTCAACCTGAATAATTAAAGAATTGAATTCCTTATAGGAAAGGATGGCTGAACCAAGGGTTTTCTTCAGCTGTCTCTTCGTGAGCTTTATGCAAGATTCCCAACGGCCACCATGTTGGGGGGCGTAAGGGGGAGTGAAATGGCATTTGAATCCCTTAGCATGAGAAAAATTAGAAAACTGTTCCTTAGCAGAAGGAGAGGTAAGTGCAGTTTTCCAAAGATCAAAAGTACTAACAAAAATTTTTGCGTTATCTGAGAAAACCTCAGAGGGAACACCCCTTCTAGCGGCAAATCTAGAAAAGGCTGCTATAAAATAAGGAGTAGAAGCACTTGTAACCAACTCAAGGTGAATGGCTCCTGTCACCATGCACACAAGTAAAGAAATATAAAGTTTACCTAACAACTTTCGCTTGGATGAAGGGGAATTAACTTGATAGGCATAAGGACCAGTATAATCGATACCCGTAAGGGCGAAAGGCTTACTAGGTTCGGAACGTAAATATGGTAAGTTTCCCATAATTTGCATGATTGGCTGGGGCTTGGACTTGAAACAAGGTATACATTTCCGAATAACAGGAGAAACTTCATGAACACCGTTAATGAGCCAATATTGCTCGCGAATTAAGCAGAGCAAGGTGGGGGTGCCAGCGTGCAAATTCTGATAATGAAATTTCTTTACGATGAGAGTAGTAATAGGATGTCTAGAAGGGAGAATAATGGGATGTTTTTTCTCATCTGAGTAACTAGAATTTTCTAGCCTGCCCCCCACCCTTATTAATCCATCTTGGTCCAAAAAAGGGGTGAGAGGTAACAGCCTACTAGACTTTGGCAGAGCTTTTTTTGCTTAAAAGCGTCTGATACTCAAGAAAGAATACTTCTTGTTGCATAAGAAACAAGATTGTACGAGTAGCAAATTCCAATTCCATTTTAGTGAGAAAGGGTTGCGGTTTCACAGGCTGATCAAGAACAAGAAATTTCCATCGAAATAAATATGCTACCACACGAATTAATTGATTAAATGAAGAGTAACGCTGAAAAAGACTAGTAGCAATAGAAGTTAGAAAAAGGGAAGCGGTAACAATGCGAGCATCAGGAACATCTTCTGTGAGTAGATCAGATGAACGAGGCCAACAAGAAAAATCCTGACTGAGCCACGCGGGACCATTCCAGTATAATTTAAGAGAAATTAATTTCTTGGGCAAGCAGCCACGTGAAATTATATCAGCGGGGTTTTCTTTCCCCGGAACATGATTCCATTGGTCAAAATGAGACAACTCTTGTATTTTAGAAACGCGATTAGCCACAAAAGTGGTCCAATGCGAAGAAGGTTTTGAAAGCCAAGCTAACACGATGGAAGAATCATTCCAAAACAATGTGCTCGAAAATTTCAAATTTAAACTGATTTTTAATTAACTGGCTAATTCCACAGCCATTACAGCAGAACATAATTCCAATCTAGGCAAAGATATGGATTTGAGTGGGGCTACCTTTGATTTTGCACAAATTAAATTGGAAAATCCGGGTAAAGTATTGGCAGGGCGGCCTACTAAGTAGGCGCAGCAACCGTATGCCTTTTCAGAACTATCTGCAAATACGTGCAAATCGAAATACTGACATGAAAGGTCGGAAATTAAAGTGCGGGGAATAGAAATTTGAGAAAGATTTAACAAACTCTTGCAGTATTTCAATCACTCATCTAAAAGGGGGGAGGGTACCTTTTCATCCCAACCAATTTTCAATAACCTACGTTTTTGTAAGAAAATTTTTGCAGTAATAACCACCGGAGCAATGTACTGCAAAGGATCAAAAACTCTTGCTATTTCCGATAATAATTGCCTTTTCGTTTGAGGGTGAAACTCAGATAAGTGTACCTGATATGAAAAGGTATCTGAAGCAGGAGACCAAAAACACCCAAGGTTTTAATAGCTGATTCCTCAGTAGGAAGCGCAACACATTTGTCAACAGGAGTTACTTGTGAAAAGTTAGATAAAAAATCGGTTGAATTCGAGTTCCACTTATGAAGGGTAAACCCACCACCAGAAAGAAGAGAATTTAAATCTTCACAAACAAGAAGTGCTTCAGAGATACTAGGAAAAGAATACAAAAAATCATCTACATAGAATGCAGTTTTCAATACTTCAGAAGCAAGAGGATGAAAAAGATGACCATCTTGTTCGGCCAACATATGAAGAGATCGTATTGCGAGAAAAGCAGACGGCTTAAGATCGTATGTCACTGTTCATAAACGAAATATTTTTATAGGTTTTGCATTGTCGTCTCGCCACAAAATTCTTTGCAAATCACCTTGTTCTGAATTTACTAGAATTTGCCTATACATTTGCTTAATGTCAGCAAGGACGGCAATGGGGAATAGACGAAAGTTAAGTAAAACTGAAGTAAGATCTGTCTGAATAGCGGGTCCAGAATGCAGAGTGTCATTGAGAGAAACACCATTAGCATCTGGAGATGACCCATTAAAAACCACTCTTATCTGTTCTCGGGTGGAAGAATTTTTCCAAACCAGATGATGATTAAGATATACTATTTCTTTAGGAGGATTACTAATTTCTTCAGATTTTGGAACTACTTCCATGTGATTTGCTGATTCGTATTCTTCCATGAAGGAAGTATACTGAGTTTTTAAGAGAGCATCTTTTTTAAAGCGATTTTCAATTGCGAATAAAGCTTTGAGAGCTCTGGAATGTGATTCTGTAATAATAGGGGGGTTAGAAATGCGAGGAAGAGTAACCACGAATCTGCCTTCAGTAGTGCGAACAGTGGTTTCTACGTAGAATGTTTCACAGATCTCATTATTGCAAGAATGAGGTGAGGTGACTTGAATGTCCTCAATGTCCCAGAACTTAATTAATTCTTGATTTAAATCAGCACCAACAAAATAACAATGAGATTTCTGTTGAACGGGGTTGCGGTATATTTGCCCAGTGGCAATCCAACCAAAATCGGTTCTACGAAAGAAAACATCACGAGCAACTTTGACCTTTTCCGGATGTAAACATTGCCAAAAAATGCTGGCACTTAAAAGAATTTCTACAGATGAAGCTCTGTTGAAATTCGGATCTGCAAGTTGCAAATGATGCGGAATATTCCAACCCTGGACTTGAAACGATGTAATGGGAGTGTCATTACCTATGGAATTGATCATTAAAAAATCTAAATTTAAATGAATGCCGAGATTATTGGAATCTTTTACATCCACTTTAGCATAACTCAGAGATTGCGATTTAGAACCATTAATTCCTGTAACTTCTATAGAAGTAGGGCATATTTGTAGACCTAACTTGCGAACTAGCGATTCACTGATAAAATTGTTAGTTGCAGCATTATCCAACAATCCTCTTACAGAAACCCATTTTCCATGAACATTATTCACTAGAATTTGGACAGTGGACAATAAAACTTGAGTTTTACTGAACGAAACAGAGCTTTGAGTAAAAGACTGAGCGTTATTCGGCAAAGTCTCAGAATTAGATTTAGCGGATGAACTATTGGTTGCTAATGACCGCGATCTTTCATGTCTATGCAGGAGAGTAAGATGCTTTGCTTTACAGTGAAAACATAACCGTTCAGAACGACAATTACTTATCATATGTGTCCTGATAGACAATTAAAGCAGTGCTTGTGGGTGGTAATTAATTTGCGTCTTTCATCCACAGATAAAGATTTAAATTGAGCGCATTGATACAAGTTATGTGGTTGTTGACACACAAAACAAGCTTGTACTTGATTGGGAGACCGAATATTGGTAGAAAAGGCATGTGACCTTAGTACTCTCTGAGTGGGGCTGATGACCTTACTATTAGAAGGAGGTTTAAAGGTGGAGCTACTCTTTTGGCTGGCTACAGCAGAGAGAATTTGGCATTTCGCCTTTAAGAATTTAATAATAGCTTCGTAGGTACACAATGAATGTTGCGACAGATCTGCTTCCCAATCTTTTAAAGTTTTAGTGTATAATTTAGCAGAAATAAGATGAATCAAAAATAGATCCCAATAGTCAACTGGTTGGGCCAAATTTGCAAGCGCACGAATATGTAGTTCTGCAGTATCGATCAGATTACGAAGCGAGGCAAGATTATCAGCTTGAACAATAGGTAAATTGAATAAACCCTGTATGTGACGTTGAGTTTTTAAACGAGTGTTCCCAATCCGATCGCTGAGAAGAGCCAAAGCTACTTCATAATTTTCGTTTGTCAACGTAAGCTCTTGGATGAGTTTAAGTGCGTTGCCTTGCAAGGACAAACGCAAATAATGAAACTTCTGTATTGAAGGAAGAGAATCGTTTTCGTGAATCAATGAATTGAATAATTCAAAAAATGGTTCCCATGTAGTTTCATCTCCGGTAAATTTAGGTAATTCTATTTTCGGTAATATAACACGGGAAGGAGAAGAAGAAGATTCTGAAGGCTTTTTCTCCTGCTTTTCCTGCAATGTTAAACTTCTTAAAAGCTGCTTCGCGTCTGCGAACCTCTTATAATATAAATTTTCAACCTCACAGCGGTCACTTTGCTGGTCGGGATCCTTGGTCTCAATATGACTTTGGATCTCATCATATTTCTCAAAGGCCTGTTCATAACCTTTCAGTCTTTGAGAAATTATGTCACTATTACGTTCTTTTTCCGTGAGCTCATATAGAAAAGTGCGAAAACGCGTTAACTTGCCTTTGACAGAAGCTCTGGCATTAATGAGTTTCTCGTCAATCGGCATTATGAAAGTTTGTTGTGTACTCACGACTATACTGTGAGCTGGTACACCTTGCTTCGGAAGAAGTTGACAGTCTGCCAGAAAAGAGAGTGCGGCTTCCCCTGCGGTGAAATGCGGGCCTGCTGTTTGTCTCCCTTCTCAGTGCCAACCATATACACTCGAGCTGAAACTTTCGAAGTAGATTAGAAAACACAATTTTTAAAATATTAACACTCTCAATGTTCAGTATGGCATTTAAATTTTAAATTAGTTCCAACATTAATTAATTTGAAGATTTTATTAAACAGAATGTTTACAAGCATTCCCGGTTATCGGCATCAAATGGTTATGTGAAGAACAGCCCAAATTCATACACATAAACGGGAGAACAGCATCAGGCTTAAGGCCTGGACAAAATAACTACCTTAAGAGAAGCTTAGACTGAAAGGATTGGGCTGAGGAAATGCGGCCTGGTTCTTTCAATACCTTACTGAACATTGAGAGTAAATACAATATTTTTATTTATATGGTGAAACTCGCAAACACATTAATAAATAAGATTTAATTGAAAAATTAATTATGTTGGCCCACCTGGGTCAATTTCAAATGTTCATTAATTTTAATTAGGTTGGCACAGCCATGTGCTATTAGACAAAAGTTCATTCTGCTTGATGCACACACAAATTTAATATATTCTTGCACTTGCTAGCAAAAACACTTAAATCGAAGATTATTAAAACAATAATAAAAGGCACAAACTTATCTTTTAGTGGCGATGACTAGAAAGCATACTGACGGAGACTGCCGTGGCCAACACTTGATTTTTAGCAGTAAAATTTGAGATGTCCAGCATCAGAAAAATAACCTCGCCAGGGCGATCTTCTTCTTCACCAGCGTTGTACATTGTTTAACATCGTTAGGTTTGATGTTATTTCTTGAATGCCAAATAACATGGCATTTATAACTGCGATTTGGCGCAGCTTCTTGCGGTTTGGAGTAAAGTGTAGAATGCACTTTCTCAGTGCAGAAGTTCTCTGCTGTTGCGGTGCATGGTAGTTTCAACCATGAAATGTAGCTTAGACCTGAAGTTTAGAATGCCCCGGAGAAGGGTGGAAGGCACGAATGCCTATCGCAGGTTGAAGAAGGCCGTAGAAAGTTGAAGAAGGAATGCGGATGGGGAGCAAAACGCCGCCACTTAAATAATAGCATCATAGAAGCGTCTGGAAGCCTACAGGCTGGCGGGCGATGATTGGCCAAGGCAAGATGTGACGTCCGTCAGGCAGGAAGGCAGCAAGCAAGGTGACACTCCTTTCAGTATGCGAGCGTATGCTAGAGGCGCATGACCTTAAACATGCTGTGGTAAGAGTCTTAGATGTATATAGAGAGTGAACACTAGTTATAGACAATATAATATTGACAGAAATGAATAAATACATATTGCTCGTTCGGTGGTCTCAAAAGCATTTGACCGACAAATGCGGCACGAAAGAAAAACACACTATAAATATCACGAAAGTGATCACTGGGCAAGGATGTGGAAGGAAGCGGCTGTGGCCTGTCAGAAGGTACCGTCCCAGCATTTGCCTGGGGTTGATAATGGGAAACCACGGAAAACCATTTCAAGGACGGGCGACGGTGGGGCTCGAACCCACGCGTCTACCGAGTCAGCAGAGAGCTTGGCCCCATGACCTAATGCTGCGCTTTAGCCAGCGTAGCCACTACTGTCGGTATGCAATAAATCCAATAAACCCTCAAAATATGCGTTTGCACATGCGCATATGCATTTTCAAAAAATCCGGTCCCTAGTAATGAATGAATGAATAATGCCTGTAGTGTCCCTAGAAGGGCAAAGCCCTCCCTCAAAAGGGGGAGTTCGTTGATTATATCTCACGTGGTGAGCTAGTCACGTGAGATGGTTAGTTTTGCCACTATGACAGTCAAAATGTTTACTTGAACCACCGTCTTCCTAACTCCTTCCAATCCATTCTTTGTCTTACTCTCCTGGACCAGTGTGGTCCTAGTAGCTGTCGGAAGTCGTCAGCCCATCGTTTTCTTGGTCTGCCGCGGCTTCTTTTACCAGTGTATGGGTCCCGCGTGGTAGCTCTCTGCGCCCATCTGCTCTGGCTAAGTCTCGCGACGCTCCCTGCCCAATTCCACTTAATTCTGGCGGCCTGCTGCGTGACGTTCTCCGAAGTCTCTTGGAGTCTCATGTTAGAAACTCAATCACTCATTGATATGCCTAGGATTTTCTTTTCCATTCTCCTCTGGCACACGTCTAATGCTCTCTTTTGCTTGGCCGTTAAGTACCAAGTTGACAGGCGTAAGTCAGTAAGTACATTTATCTAGGCCAATTGATCGCCTTAACACAAAGAATGGACAATGAAATCAAAAGACGAATAACTCAAGTTTGGAAGGCCTTCTGGAGATTTACGTTCTTACTGCTCGATAAAGCACTATACAGGAAAATCAGATTAGAGGATCTCCACACATGCATATGTGATAATGTTACACAAATCATTAAATCAGGATGAAATTCCAGAATTATACAAAACTTATTAAAAGAGGAGTATCACCTCAGTAGTGTTAGTGATAAATTTATTACACTGAATATAGTGCACAGCAGCCATCTTGAAAATTGTTAGAAACTCAATCACTCGGTGATATGCCTAAGATCTCCCTCTCCATATATTTGATGTATTTTTTTCATTGACTTAGTTTTTGACCACCCTGTACTAAATCAGACAATTATTATTATTATTATTATTTATTTATCGTATGGCATTTAGTGCCGGGAGTGTCCGAGGACATGTTCGGCTCGACAGGGGCTGTAGCTGCTTCACGTGGACACCCATAGGGTGAGTTACAAATTCCGTTCTATTTCAAGTAGTTCCAACTTTCACAACCAGATGTCACTGACACCTAGTGGTGAATGTTGGAACTTTGATAGAGCGTTACAACGAAATCTGACCTAGAAAATTAGCTTCACAAAAGTTTAGTTAGTGGAAGGATCTTTTGCACGCCTTAAATCTATGACATGGGACCGCCGGCTTTACTTCCCCTCCGAAGGGAAGCATACTGAAGGATTTTAACGCTCTTAAAAAATCCGACGTCTCCGGCCGGGTTTGAACCCGCTATCTTGGGAACAGCAGTTCAGCATGCTACCAACTACGCACCTCATATCATTAGGACATGGTTTAGGAAGGCTAGCTCTTTTTCTAGTGTTAAATTCATAACAATTTGCCAAATGCAAGAACACTCTCTGTCTGAAAAGTTCGGAGAATGGGTCTATATTATGAACGAATTGTTGGATTACCTGAAATAGCCGTTACTATCCTTCGAAGTAATCCCCATGGATGGTTTTGCACATCTTAGAACGGCTGTACAAGTCCTGGCATAGTCTTCCTGAGGGATAGCCTTCAATTGGGACGTCACATTACATTACGAGGCCCCAGGTCTCGTCACCCGTGACGATGGTTTTCAGGACTATTCAATTCCACGGAACATTCACCCATCTCACTGCCACCCGTCGCACAGGTGTGCATGATAGGTTGCATAAATTCACCCTTCTCACTGCCGCCCGTCTGTCAGGTGTGCAAGGCAGGTTGCATAAATTCACGCTTCTCTCTTGCTTTCAATTTAGAGTTGTATCGACCCAAATTTAAGGCTATTCCTAATGAAGACTATGCCAGGAGTTTCCAGGACTTGTTCAATCGTTCTAAGATGTGCATAACCATGCACGAGGATTACTTCGAAGGGCAGTAACGGCTGTTTCAGGTATGCCAACAATCCGTCCGTAATATAGACCCATTCACCTAACTTTTCAGACAGAGGGTGTACAAAAAAGATAATTTTTAAATTAAGGTAACACATCCTGTAAAATTGTCATAACCCAGTGTCCTGAAATCTAAAAGTATATTCGTATGAAAATTAGTATAGAACCAGAGAATGATGTGCCATGTCAGATGAACCTAAAGAGAAAAAAGCTATATTTTTGATTTCCTTAACAGGAATCTCTGACTAGCTGTGGATTTACTGTATTGACCTCAAAGTGTCACCCAATCGACTTTCTGAACCGAACTGAACAGCGGGGATAAAAAAGTGCAACTTTGAAGGAAAGAAGGAAATCGTTCTGGTTCTCACTCTTCCAATATTTGATAGCAGCAGAGAACGTAAGAAAAGTTGAGCCGTGAACAGCTGTACGTATGAGGTCGCGGTATGCAACCTGGCCTTCTCGCCTTCTCCCAAGTTCTAGCCAAGTCAATATTTGGCCAAAGGGAACTCGGTTATGTTTGCTGTGAAGCTTTCTTCTGCCGCAAGAAACTCTGATTTCTCCTTGCTATATATTCTGAGAGAAAGAGAGTGCTATTGCCAGTGAGGTTAGGGTGAGGAGGAGGAGGAGGAGGAGGAGGAAGAAGCGATTTGCCTGCTAAGTCGAAAAGGACTGGTGAGTCAAGGGACCGTCCTCTTCATATAAAAACTAATCCGGTGGTAGCAATCCTGAGTGAGTCACTTGCTACTTTCATAGGTCCTTTAAGATCCATCCATAAAGTACATCTAGTACGTAACAAGTAGTTACGTAAATAAATATATAGCCTATTTTCATATATCCTATTGTTCGTTTCTATTAAAAATTCCCCCATCTTTGAAAAGGATTGTCATGTTGGAATGTTCTGAATTTAAAACATAGAGTTATGTACCATTAGATGAAGATTATTGTGTAGGTTCATTATTCTAACTTTCACTTCGATCACATGATTAAGACTCAAAATATAAAAACATAATTTTAAAATTTCGCACAGCCACCATTTTGAGGTTATGAAAACAACTGAATTAAATTAGATGCCAGTGCATTGGAATGTGTATATACATTTACTATACCAAGTTTCACTGCGCTTGGATGGTTATATCACGTGAAACATCTATTAAAATGTTTCAATTTTGCTTGGCCACATGTTAGATTCGAACTTAGCAGATTTTAGAAAGTCATACAAGTGAATTTCTAGTACTACAGTAGAGTCTCGCAAACTCGGCACTCGGTAACCCGGCACTCCGGATTTCTCGGCCACCCTGACAGGAGAAAAAAATCATGATTTTGTTTGTTTTGGTGTTTCTGCACAGAGCGTTATTATGGTTTCTTTCGTCTTCTCCATCAATGGAATTATCGACAGGTAAATACGGCGCGGAACAAGTTGACCTACAGTACATAGTAAGAAGAGGAACGACGACCTGATAATTACAGGTACTGTACAGTACTGTATTGTAAATGTACAAACTGTTGGCAATAAGAAGTAAACAATCGGTTCTCGCGCAGAGCGTTGTATTTATTTGATTGCGCATTCTCCGCAATTCTGTTTCTTCGCCGTCTTCGTGACGAGGCTTCAAGAAACAGGTTTCAAAGCGAAAAGCAAAAGAACCTTTTTCAAAAAGGTGAATGGTAATTTTCATTAAGTGAAAAAACTATTTGCCTACGGGAATTGTTTTGTACAAACACTGTACAGTGTACATATTATAAAACTAATTGGTAGGCCTAGTTTTTCTGAGTTTTCTTTTATAATTCTTTTATCAAGTTCCTTGATTTTTAAGCAGTACAGTACTGAACTATATATTCAAGTAGTGTAATTGTAGTGGCTTAATAATTTTAAAACTTGTGTTTCTGTTAAAAACAAATAAATGTACTGCATTGCATTACTTTTAAACCAAAACAACAGCTTATTTCGACTTTTTAACACATTTCCCGATAACTCGGCATTTTCGCGAAATCGGCCACCCTTCGGTCCACATTAGGCCTAGTTTGCGAGACTCTACGGTACCCTTTATGACCGTACAAATGTTCAGGGTGATATTTGTTACCCTTGCGGAGATATAGAATGACAGTGAAATATTTCGCATGGCCGCCATATTGAATTGGTTAAAGTATCAAAATTTGAATGGCACGGTCGAGGTTGGACGAGGTAGTAGTATGCATTACTTACCAAGTTTCATTGAAATCGTTGGGCCATTTAGATTTTATTGGGGGACACACACACACATACGCACCCACATACACACAAAAGGTAATCTCAAAAGACATTTTTTTTTCGTAAATGAAAATAGGCTAATAATAATAATAAATATTGGCAGAAAACTCAAGAACAATATCCACCTAGATTGCATAGCTATTTCAAATTACCTTGCTTTTTTTTCCAACAATAAGCAAGAAGCAATCCATTTTAAAGAAATGCTTCTGGATATAGCATCAAGATAAGGACTCAATTCCTTGTGAAGAGACTAAATATATGGGCGGCTTCGGTGGCGTAGTTGGTAGCATGCTGAGCTTCTATGCCCAAGATCGCGGGTTCAAACCTGGCCGAAGTCGTCGGATTTTTACGTGCGTTAAAATCCCTCAGTATGCATTCCTTCGGAGGAGAAGTAAAGCCGGCGGTCCCATGTTATAGATTTATGGCATGTTTAAGAACCTTTCACTAATTACACCTATGTGAAGCAAAATTATAGGTTAAACATTTGAGAAACGCTCTAGGTTCCAAAGTTCGTCGTCAGGAGCTGATTGCGGGGGCATCAGGTAACCAAGTTCTGAACTAGTAGTCATTGATGGTGGCGTTTGGCGGCAAAAGTAGGAACTACTTGAAAAAAATTCAACGTCTCAGTCCTTACTTGAATTAAAAACAGATAACACACACTAATACAGACATCAAAATTAACACCGGTTATCAGACAGATTCTACACACACCCAAAGTTCACGGTGCTACATGACCGCGTTGTCGCAGGCCCTAAACTGAGGAACCAACCAACTAAATATATGGAAGGAATTTATTCAGGATTCAACAACCAAATTTGGAAATATTAATATTAATATTAATAATATTAATATTAATAATAATTAATTAGATTAATTAGAATATTAAGGAGAAGTTATCAACCAGCAGAGTTAAATCAAGAAGCAAACAAGTAATAAATAGCAAAATTACAAAAATCATATAAATTACCTGGAAAGCCTCCGTGGCTTAGGCGGCAGCACGTCGGCCTCTCACCGCTGAGTCCGTGGTTCAAATCCCGGTCACTCCATGTGAGATCTGTGCTGGACAAAACGGAGGCAGACAGTTTTTTCTCCGGGTACTCCGGTTTTCCCTGTCAAAATTTCATTCCAGCAACACTCTCCACTATCATTTCATTTCATGTGTCATTCATTTAATCATTGCCCCAGAGCAGTGCGTCAGGCCTCGGCAGCCGGCACAGTTCATATCCTCGCCGCTAGATGGGGGCTTCATTCATTCCATTCCTGACCCGGTCGGAGACTGGAAGCAGGCTGTGGATTTTCATTCATATAAATTACCTGGAACAAATATAATAAAAATTCCAGATCACAAAACGCAAAATTACAACTGTCAAACCAGAAGCACCTAACGTATCTGAAACTTGGATAATTGGGGGCATATCACAAGTCAAAAACATCGAGAAACGATAGAGAAAAATCCTCTGAAAAATCTTAAGACCAAAAAGATGCCTCATGAAATCTACGAAAATATTGAAAGAAATCATAGATTCCATCATAAAAAGGAGGCTAAAATTTTATGGCACATATGCAGAATAGGTATGGCTAATAAAGCAATGCCTCGTCTAAGAAGAATATGGAAAGGAAACAAAGAAGCAACTTGTTCAAGCATTGGTATTTCCTATCATGACGTATGGCTCTGAGTCCTGGACCATAAATGCATGGCTCTGAGTCCTGGACCATAATTGCATGGCTCTGAGTCCTGGACCATAAATGCTGCATGCCGTAGGAGAATCGAAGTCTTCAAGATGACGTGTTATCGAAGAATGCTACAAATATCGTGGGTAGCAAGAACAATAAATGAATCTATTCGGAAGGGACTAAGGGTTGCTCCTAAAGCTCGCTTACTTCGAAATATCCAAAGGGAAATGTTACAAAGTGTATCATCCAGGGTAAAGTTGACGGAAAACGGCTGAGGAGACGTGCCCCGAACCGGTACCTTCACCAGATAGGGAGTCTGACTAATCTGCCACTCCAGAAATGAATGCATACTGTACAGTAGAAGACCGTGATGAATGGCGGTATTGTTAACGGAATTGCGTGAAGGGTCACGACGTTCTAAATCGAACTACGACTAACAAGAAGAGGAAGAAGATTGGATGGCAATAGGCTAACAAAGATCATTTTAAACCTAAAGTCCAGGCAACGAATGCTCAAAAAAAAAGGTGTAGAGGGAAATGTTTGGAACACAATTTTTGACTTCGTAACTTTGTTTGGACTAGTTAGAGGGTGAACATATCAAAAGTCCCCGCCCGTAGCCTTTGAACCGGGGGAGGGGGTTTGAAGGTCAATTTTTTCGGGGTTTTGCTTAAATCTCGGATACTATGCGTCCTAGCGAAACGACCACTCTACACAAAATGAAAACTGATTAAATTTGGGTGCATATTTGAAGAGTTATCCGGTCAAAAAGAGGAATTTTCCCCCCAATATTACAGACTTTTAAGAGCGGATATCGCGAAAACTATCCAAAATGTCGTGACTGAGTAAACCTTAAAGAATATTTAATCAGATTAGTCTGAAATGACATAGTCGGTTGTGTTATGCGCCAGGTACCGGTGCGTCAAGCGCTCTTCTGCCTGGATTTGAATCTAATTTGGGCTAAAAAGATGTTTAGATTATTAAATAACTTTTTCTCGAGGGATTAATATTTGTTTTTTTTATTATTATTATTTAATTTGACTTGATTAAGGGGTTTGGCAATGGGGAATCTGACTTAATGTTCGCATAGTGACTTAAGAGATTTAATTATTTCGTGATTTGACTTAGCTATTGACCGTCACTCTCTAGTTCACTGCAGTTTGGGATGATGTTCGCTTATTATGCTAGATGATGATGATGATGATGATGATAATTGTTGTTTCAAGGGGCCTAACATCTAGGTTATCGGCCCCTGATGGTTTGGGTGATCGTGAAGATGAAAATGAAAAGCGAACTTAAAACTAAACTAACTACTAACCTACATACTAGAAGAAGAAATGGAAAATTAAAGGAGAATAAGGCAAATAAAAGGACAGAAGGAAAAGAAATGCCCTCAACCCTCGGAGAAGGCGGATTGAGGGACTTGGAAGGAAGGAGAGCCATGAAAGGCATATAGGAAAGTGAAAGAGGAGAGGGTCCGCCCCAAAGGTAAGGGACAAAAGGGGGAAAACGGACCCAGCTCAGGAATCCCTCGGGGTCGCCAACTCCCGAACTCACCAGCCGTGAGCCCCTGAGGGTGTAGCATTATCTAGGGTGCACCAGAAGTGGTGGGGCTACATACACCCTGCCTCCTTAAGGGCCTAGAGCACAAGGCAGGAGGTAAAAGGAAGAGAAAAAGAAGGCTGACCCCTCGCAGAAGGAGGGTATCAGAAAAGATGAGACAAGGGCCAATTAAGGCGGGAAAGGAAGAGACTCCCTAGGCCTCGGATACCCTAATACCGTCGGGGTCAGAAGAGAACAAGAGTTGACCAAGTGAGGTCGACAGGAAAGAAGACAGAGAGGAGCCCGGCACAAGTAAGTGGAAGCAATGCCGGACTCAGCTGGGGCCCCGTGGTCGCCAACCCACGCCCACAAGATGTGAGCCCCTGGGGGTTATGCTAGATGAGCATAGCTACTCATCATCCCCGCTCGCCATGATGTGGATGGTTTAATAGTCTTTACAGCGGCAGCTTCAGCTTGGTAATAATAATATAATAATGGAAAAGATCTGAATCTGTTTAGTTTTTAAATTGATTCTTTAGGAAGTAAGAGAGACCACTAGTGGGTTGGTTTTTAAGCATGAAAGGAGAAAACAGACCTTTAGTAGGTTTTTTGATTGAAATAATAGTTGTTTTTAATAAACCTCGCTTTGATTTGGGGAATAATGTTTATGACAATGGATTGGCGGTACGTGCTCATTGCGTGATATTTCAATCGAACCCACGACCCACCTGGGCACCACCCCGAGCGAGCCGGCCATGGCCTATCTCTCAGGCAGGTACCCCGCGAGGTCGCGAGACGAGTAGAAACAATGTAGTGGGCTGACTGTATTATTGTTGTGAAAGTCTGATTTTGCAGCCGGGAGTTTGAATTTCGAAGAGCTCTGCTCCGGTTGGCTGCTCGGGTCTTGTGACAGCCAATCAGAGCTTGGCAGTTCCTGGCTACTTTGAATGTGTTTTGCTTTCATTTTGTAAGGAGGGGTCATTTTGCTAGGACGCATAGTATCCGATATTTAAGCAAAAAAACGAAAAATTGGACCTTCAAACCCCCCTCACCCCAGGCTCAAAGGCTACGAGCGGGGATATTTCATATGTTTACTTCCTAACTAGTCCAAACAAAGTTACGAAGTCAAAAATTGTGTTACAAACATTTCCCTCTATACCTTTTCGTTGCCTGGACTACTAGATCTATCTCTGAGCAACCACAGCAATTGGCTGGAAGAAATAACACAAGACCTATGAGCAATTCATATGAACGAAGAAATCATTCACAATGGACCAACATTTAGAACTATAATAAACAGACACAAATTAGCTGCGAAACCTTCACGGAAGAATACAGGATGGGCAGAAGAACGCTAAAGAGAGCACAGAGAACGGATGAAGAGTTATTGGGAAGAGGCGAGGAAACATTGTGCTAAATAAGTTCAAACGCACTCCTTAGTTGGGGCATAACGAATAAAAACAATAATAATAATAGTTTTACTTATTTCTTTATCGTATGGCTATTAGTGCCGGGAGTGTCCGAGGACATGTTCGGCTCGCCAGAGGCTGTAGCTGCTTCAAGCGGACATCCATAGGGTGAGCTACAAGTTCCGTTCACTTTCAAGTAGTACCAACTTTCGCTACCAGATATTATTGACACCTAGTGGTGAACGTTGGAACATTGGTAGAGCGTTGCAACGAAATATAACCTAGAAATTAAGCGTCACACAAGTTTAGTTAGTGGAAGGATCTTTTACATGGCATAAACCTATGACGTGGGACAGCCGGTTTTACTTCCCCTCCGAAGGAAGGCATACTGAAGGATTTTAACGATCTTAAAAAATCCGATGACTTCAGCCGGTTTTGAACCCGCGACCTTGGGCATAGCAGTTCAGCATGCTACCAACTTTGCCACCGAAGCTGCTATAATAATAATAATAATAATAATAATAATAATAATAATGCAGAAACCTCTGCAGAATGGATACGCAAAATAACTGCTTGAAATTATACAAAGAAGGTCAAAATTAGTTGGTTAGAAGAAATCAAGCATGACTTAAAAGAAATCAACATCACGGAAGATACCATGAGAAATCACAAGGTCTTTGAAACTCTGGTTGTAAAACACATTTTCGCGAAGAAAGATAAAATAAACACTGGAAAACAATGGACAGAAGAACGCATGAAGCAGCATAGTGAGTTCATGAGGAGATTCTGGGAGGAGGAGAAGAAGGAAAATCCATCAACCCAAGTTAACAAGTACAAACGCGTTCTTTAAGTGGGAATAACGAAGATAGAAGAAGAAAGCAAAATTACGACACTACCAGACAGTTGTTTTGTCTAAAGCTTTATACGCCTCAGAAACCGTATCGCTTGGTGGTCACTACAAAATTATAAATATAGAAATGAAAGGAAGGAAAATTCTCCGGAACATTTATGGGCCCACCAGAGCAAATGGAATGTGGAGAAAGAGGAGATCATTGGACCTCTATTCCTTAAGGGACAAGTTCACTGATGCTACGGTGGGTGAGTGGTTATCGTGTTGGACTACCAACCCCCAAGCTTGCAGGTTCGCTCCTGGCCGTGGTAAGTGTTTTTTTTTGAAAGGCGTCAAAATCACGATACGCATGCCATACCTTGTTGGCATGTTAAAGAACCCATTTGAATTCAGTAGGCCGTGTTCATAATGGCAAAATTAATCTTGGGATTTTCCGCCAACACAGAGTTCCTCCTTTCTCTACTCATCATCATCAACTTGCACAGTTTCCAGCCACTGGCCGGGTCTGTTTGGAACACAAGCCTCTCCAACGTCTTCTGTCTTCGCACCATCTCTCAGCCTCCACCCTTGTCCAGTCTTCTCCTCTCTTCTTCATGCTTTCTTCCACCTCCTTCAGCCACCAATCTCTCGGTCTTCCTCTCGGTCTCTTTCCTTCCCACTTCGTCTCGTGTATCCTCCTGGGTATCCTCTTCTCCTCCATTCGTTTTACATTTCCACACTATCTAAGTCTAGATTTCTCTATACCATCCTGTAATGGTTCCTCCTTCATTAATTCTGTGGTCCTCTCATTTCTTATTCTGTCCCTCTTTGTAGCTCCAATACTGCTTCTCAAGAACCTTATCTCACTGGCCTGCATTTTGCTCTTCTCCCTTCCTTTCATAACCCAGGTCTCCGAGGCATACGTCAGGATAGGGACATAGTACGTCCGATATATTGTGCCCGTTTAGACCGGAGTCCGCACGACCACATATGCATTTTACCAATAATCAGTCAGCACGAGAGTCAAAATATCCCGGGGCGCCAGATGGGTTAAAGCTAATCGCAAAACGACATCAAATGAAAAAAATGCTTTACTGATTTTTGGCTCAAGGCAACAATAAGGATAGAAGGAGATTCAACTGGGCATAACACATCATGTAAAATTATCTCATTTTATTTTGAATTTAAAATTGACTGCATAAATGCTCAAAGTAGCATCATTCACGTGTGGCGACCCACATCCTATTTACACAATGTACAGAAATTTTCCCAACACATTGGACAATTATCTTTGGAGACACAAGTCTGATTATTAGTCCTGTAGACTGTGTTCCAAAATTATATTCATTTATTTGTGATTAAATCCAGTTCAAATTTAATTGTCTCTACTGGAAATACTGTAGTTCACTGTTTGAATTTTTACATAATATTAACACTCGTAGAATAAATGTTCATAGAATTTTTAACTTTCACTTATTTCTCCAGTTTCAAAAAATATTGTCAAAAAAATATTATTATTTCTGAATCAACACAAATTATGTACACATATTAATAACAACATCTGAAAAGTATCTGACCTTGAGCATAGCATCGAAGAACTGTGCGAAGCACAACAAAAATTAATTGTTCTTCTGACCTTAAACGTTTCGAGAAGTGACTCGATTATGAACTTCAAGTTCCTAACAAAATATATGATTTCTGAATCATCAACTTGATCAATAAATTGTTGGACCATCCAACTATTCGATTTTCCACTTGGAATCATTATTATGAAAAATATTTATATTCATGGCCATTTTAGTAATTTTCACAACTTGCAATTCTTCGACAGAATGCGGAAATAAGAATTGTAGCTTCATAATAAATTCATTTAGTTCATGGCACTAGGGTTGAAAACATCCTTCAAATCATTCGTGGTTATAGAATTATTTTTAATTGGCAGTGGCCCATTCTACACACATCAAAAAAAGTTTTGCATCACCTCGGTTCCAAGAGTTCCGGAACCTTTAAATACAAAGGGAATAGAGATCAACACAAACAACATTTCAGCTCGTTTTATTGCTCATGAGACCCACACATTGCATGTTGTACCATCATACAGCTAGACTTTCAGCATTTGTGGTCCAGATTGCAGTACACACCACTACCTCTAATACCCAGTAGCACGTCCTCTTGCATTGATGCATGCCTGTATTCGTCGTGGCATACTATCCACAAGTTCATCAAGACACTGTTGGTCCAAATTGTCCCACTCCTCAACGACAATTCGGCGTAAATCTCTCAGAGTGGTTGGTGGGTCAAGACGTCCATAAACAGCCCTTTTAAACATATCCCAGGCATGTTCGATAGGGTTCATGTCTGGCGAACATGCTGGCCACTGTAGTCGAGCGATGTCGTTATCTTGAAGGAACGCATTCACAAGATGTGCACGATGAGGTCGAGAATTGTCGTCCATGAAGAAAAATGCCTCTCCAATATTCTGCCGATATGGTTGCACTATGGGTCGGAGGATGTCATTCAGGTATCGTAAAGCCGTTTCGGAGCCTTCCATGACCACCAGTGGCGTACGTCGGCCCCACATAATGCCACCCCAAAACATCAGGGAACCACCACCTTGCTGCACTCGCTGGACAGTGTGTCTAAGACGTTCAGCCTGACCAGGGTGCCTCCAAACACGTCTCCGACGATTGTCTGGTTGAAGGCATATGCGACACTCATCGGTGAAGAGAACGTGATGCCAATTCCGTGGGGTCCATTCAGCATGTTGTTGGGCCCATCTGTACCGCGCTGCATGGTGTCGGGGTTGCAAAGCTGGACCTCGCCATGGACGTCGGGAGTGAAGTTGCGCATCATGCAGCCTATTGCGCACAGTTTGAGTTGAAACACGACGTCCTGTGGCTGAACGAAACGCATTATTCAACATGGTGGCATTGCTGTCAGGGTTCCTCCGAGCGGCAATCCGTAAGTAGCGGTCATCCACTACAGTAGTAGCCCTTGGGCGGCCTGAGCGAGGCCTGTCATCGACAGTTCCTGTATCTCTGTACCTCCTCCATGTCCGAACAACATCGCTTTGGTTCACTCTGAGACGCCTGGAAACTTCCCTTGTTGAGAGCCCTTCTTGACACAAAGTAACAATGCGGACGCGATCGAACTGCGGTATTGACCTTCTAGGCATGGTAGAATTACAGACAACATGAGCAGCGTAACTTCGTCCTGGTGGAATGACTGGAACTGATCGGCTGTCGTACCCCCTCCGTCTAATAGGCCCTGCTCATGCATGGTTGTTTACATCTTTGAGCAGTTTTAGTGACATCTATGAACAGTCAAAGGGACTGTATCTTGGATACAATATACACAGTCAACGTCTATATGCCGGAGATCTGGGAACCGAGGTGATGCAAAACTTTTTTTGATGTGTGTATTATTTTCATAAGAACACAATATTACAACAACAACGGCAAAGGTCTTCCACTGAAGAAGAATAAAATACTATCATGACAAATCCGGGTTCTAGCAAAATCAAAGTCTTAATGGAATCCGTAAACAAGGTTGAAATAAGAACTGATGGTTTCTAAGAAATAACCTTCGGGTCATTCATACGACGAAATGTGTAGTTCCATTACTCCTTCTATAAACCTGAGCCATCGAACCTGCTATTTGATTGATGCTCCAAAAACCTCCTCATTCCTGCGACTTAAACATGCGCACCTGGGAATGGCGTTTCAACTACTCCACACACATAAATTTTCTTCCCAAAATTTATACAATAAATCAAGCCTCTGCTTGTTATCAACACTGGAAGATTTATAAACTGACAAGTTTATTTTATTTTACCATTCAGTTCAACCCGTGAATTTACCATACTTATGAAAATCTTTATTTCACTTTCGAATGTGTATTTACGTCATGATTTTATATAAATACAAAAATATCCTAATTGATACAAATATCATTTGCTTCCCGTTTCATGCCTCTCGTGTTATCTGAAAAATATACTTTGCTCATTGCAAATATTAACTGTTCAACCAGAACTGAAATGTTGGTTGAATGCGGGCTTGCGCTAACCACTCTCCTTCGGAAAATCACCTGTTCCAAACTAGAAATGATTAAACTACTTCATAAGCTCTCTCTCAATAAATGTGATTATTAGAAAATATAAGATCCAAAAATTATTTAGAAAAATTATGAAAATCATTATTATTATTATTAGTGGATTATTATTATTATTATTAGTTATATTATTTTAAGTATATTTAATTATTATTTCATTATGTGAGAATCCACATGTTCGAATCTTCGAATATGGAAAAAATATCCATTCCTCAACAAAAATAATTTAACTTTTACAGTTACATCGACGGTTTTCCGTGACTTCCCAAAAAGTATGAAATATTCAAATAAATCCGCGTTATGCTCGGTCATCGATCCTAAACTGTTCTGAGTGCTGAAAATACTCAGAAAAACTCTTAATATGTCTTGCGTAAATCATTGCAAGATTTAAATACGAAGAAAAATAAATGTGTTGGTCATCTGCAGAAAAATAGTTTGTTCCAATTAGCTAGGCATAATATAAAGTCAAAATGTGGCTTACATTTCTCGTTGGTCTTGAAGCGTAGTGAACCTGGTCTGTACCAGATTTATCCAGATACATGCCCTATCGGACATGCACGTATAATCCTTGTATCGGCCGCCATTATATACCCACAATACGTCTAGCAAGACATAGTGGTAATATCTCTTGACGTTTGAAGTAACTGTTGATCCATTTTAATATTGGCTTCTGTCAAAACCATAGCCGTTCGCTTAAATGGAGTCAGATCTAAATGATCTATTCTCAAATATGTCAGTTGTAACATAACTCACGGTAATCTTTTCAGTACAAGAATACACTGACAGTCTAAACCAATCAACGGCTGTTCTGAAGATCGTTCCCTGAAGATGGCTTCTCACCATCTATCAAGCGCGAAGCAACTTATAGTTTCCCATCGTCGGCTAATGAACAACACCGTGATAGACTGGCCTTCAATATACTGAAAGATCGAAGTGGTTATCAAGTTACAAATATGAAACTGACTAAATTGAACTAAAATATCCAAGTATTAGATTATTATTACTGGACTGTGACAAAGTACTTTCTAGACAAAGTCTAGCATATGTCCATAAAGAAATAAAGTATTTCACCAGTGTCCGTAGAAAAATATCAATCACCTTAGTGATTCTCTCTGCCGGAAACTTACTATGTTCCACGTGTATCGCAGTACTTTTATAACTATCACAATTTGAAATATCTTCTGCGTAGATCCGGCAACCATGTGCCTTGGCTCAGCGTGGCAGCAGCACCTTGCCTTGCAAGTGCTTGTTTCGAAGTGAGCTGAAGTTGCTTCGGCCGGCCGGCTTTTATTCAAAACGGTCAGGGTCACGCTGAATCAGCTGAAATCTGGAAATCCTCATATCTCTGGTATCCCTGGTCCGATTCACTTGAGACTAAGTGCATTCTCTTTCATTTGGCCGTGCCAGTAATCCGATCCAAGTCTCAAGTCTCTACTCCATGGCTAACTATTTAATCAATAAATAGTCTCGACCTCTGCTATTACTTGCTACGTCACTTGACATGCTCTTGGCTGCATATTCTTTCCATTTCCTTCTGGAAGCAATGTAGCGCGATATTCAAATATCTCAACTTTCAAAAGCGGCTGTAGCCTTTCCCTTGATATCTAGGTGTCTGAATCTTGAAATACCCATTCCTAGAGTCGGGCACAATATGATCATTTTGCTGTTCTGAGGGACATCCTTGCTCCATAACATGCTTCTCACACTCCTCCGGAATGCTTCTGCCTGTCTCCCCCGCTCATTTATTTCTCTATCGTTTCTTCTATTCTCTTGTATCAGGCTTCCCAGATACTTGAAACTCTCCACTTTCTTCAGCTGTTCCCCACCAATTGTTATTCCTGTTGTGGTTCTTTCCTTCTTCCTTGTTGTGATCACCATCTCACTCTTATTTATGCTAAATTTCATCCCATACCCTTGAATTATTCCTTCCCACACGTCCAACTGTTCCTGTACCTTCTCGTCCTTGTTTCCCCAAATCATCGAATCCTTTCTCTACTAGAAAGTGCTAAGTGTCAAGGAGCTCAGATATCTAACCTCCTTGACTTTCATAGCACTCCAAGGAGCGATAAAATTTGACATGTAAGCTGCCCTCTGGGCATCAATTAACAAAGGTTGCACCTGGCATGCGAGGCCATACGATGGACTATTATTATTATATACTGATGCCGTATGAAAGAGACGCCAAAAACTCTATGGCTATATCTATAGAATGGACAGCGACAGACTAACCAAAGTTGTTTTTTTAAGTAATCAACGCGAAGAAGGTCAAAATAAACTGGCTAGAAGAAACTAAGGTGGGCCTCCAAGAAATGAATAGCACAGACGACCTAGAAAATCGTGGAGTCTGTAGTACAATCATACGGAAACAAAAACTCTTTGTCCTTTTCAAGTTGTATAATTGAATTTTGGTTGTAGTAGCTTGTTGAAATACAACGTGCTATACTGATATCAAATATGAATATGAGGTGCCCTTTGCTAGTGCTACCTCTGTACAAAATTTCATTCAATTCAGTTTCACCGTGTTTGAATTGATATGGTGAATCGATTTGCACACATACATGGCCGCCATATGCAAACTATTTGACGACATTGTAGCTTGGTCAAAGAACGCATCTCTCATAAAAGTATTTTGTTGCAAAATTTAGTAGAGATCGGATTCATTATATGGTACCGAGTGGCTCGACACCATTAACGCCGATTTACGATCAAGAAACTTGAAATCACGCGAAGCAATAGATCGCAAGAAATGGCGTGCATTGATCCATAAAGCGGACCCCGTTCCTACGGGATGACGCTAAGAAGAAGAAGGAGAAGAAGAAGAAGAAGAAGAAGAAGAGGATGATTAAGTTAGTCGTAATTTGATTTAAGCTTTGAACATTTGGGTGGTCGCCATTACGTTTCCGTCAAGATTGCGGCGACATAAAACATAAAACTGAGGTGCCCTTTGCTAGTGCTACTCCTGTACCAGATTTCGTTCAATTTGGTTTCACCGTGTTTGAATTGATAGGGGAATCGATTTGCACACATACATGGCCACCATCTGCAAACTATTGGGCTGATGACCTCGTAGTTTAGTCAAAAGACGCTCGACATATACATTTATGTTGTTGCAAAATTTGGTACAGCTCAGATGATTAGGTTAGTCGTAATTTGATTTAAACTTTGAACATTTGAGTGGCCGCCATTACGTTTCCGTCATGATGGCGGTGATATAAAACATGACACTGAGGTGCCCTTTGCCAGTGCTACGTCTGTACCAAATTTCGTTCAATTCGGTTTCACCGTGTTTGAATTGATAGGGGGGATATACATTCAGAGTACACACACACAGACACTCAATTATTGGCCCTGTGTAGCTCTCTGTGTAGATTTTTTGCAAAAATCGAAAGTAGGCTAATTAGTGTAGAGATATAAAAAGAATGCTGGAGGAAAGTGGTCCATAGAACGAAAGATTCAACGCAGTGCATTCATGAGGGATTTCGGAGGATAAGAAAGCGAAAATCACCAGACCGCCTTACAAGTTCAAACGCGATCTTGTAATGGGCATAATAAATGTCATGTTGAGTAGCTCCGGAGGGCACTGGTGCAGATATTTCCCATTTAATGTCCGTTGGCGACCAACAGGTCGTTATGAAAATGGAATGATTATATGAAGACTTCAAAGCAAGGATGGTTTCAGACAAAGCCACTCTAAATTCCTTCCCAAGTTATTACTGTGCAAAGCCAAAAGTACATTTGAGAGCACTTCATCAAACTTGTTTAAAGAGGATCGGAAAGTATAGTGCATTTAGCAGCCAATGGCCATATCGTGGTGTTTTAATTGAACGCCCGAAGGCTCCCCATAAATTTCAATATCAAGTAGTTCCAACTTTGGCTACTAGAGATGCCACTGTCACTGACACCTAGCGGTGAACGTTGAAATTTGATAGAGCGTTTTGAACCAAATAACCTAAAAATTTAGCTACACACTGCCAATTTTATTGGTAGGTTCTTTTACAGGGCACCCGAGAATGTTCTGTGCAGTGGGTACGTGCAGCAGTGAGGGGTTGAGTCATGAGTTTAGTTGGCTGCACTGTGTCCTTGAAAGTGGGACTCCCCCGTGTGGGCTGTCAGTGTGTATTGCGATAAGTGAGCGAGCCTGCATGTCTTCAATGTATATTACAGTCAGCGGGCGTTCAGATAGATTATTGGAAGAGTGCAACAGTATACAGGCGGCAATATTTACTACTGAAGAGAGAGTTCTTTCGGTGGAATACGTTTTTCGCGAAGGTGATCGGTTTACAGAAAATGTAAAATTAAGATTTCAGGCGCGGTTTTCTAATTCAAAGTGTCCAAACCGTGATATCGTTCGGGATTTGATGAGTAAATTTCGTGTGACTGGCTCAGTTCACGATGTACTGGGAAAAGGCAGGCCTACGCTTTTAACGGACGAAAAACTTGATGAAATCTCCGATATAATGCTGCGTAGTCCAAGTAAATCAACACGAAAATTAGCTCAACAAACAGGAATCTCTAAGTCGACAGCACATAAAGCTGTAAGAGACAAGCTTCAGTTGTTCCCTTATAAAGTTACCGTGGTTCATGAATTAAAACAAACTGATTACGGAAGAAGAGTGATGTACTGTGAATGGTTCCAGCACCTGTTATGAATGGCTGTGGTGAGTACAAACTTTACTGTTTATTTGTTATGATGCAAGCGGCAGCCGTGCTACCAACGTAACTGCTGTAGATAGGTCACGCAGACGCATGTAGGCGCTGCGGAGAACATTACCGGACTCACTGTACATGCCATAACTCTATGACATGGGCCCGACGGCTTTACTTCCACTCGGAAGGAATGCATACTGAAATATTTTAACGCTCTTAAAAATCCAACGACTTCAACCGGGTTTGAACCGCGATCTTTGGCATAGCAGATCAGCATGGTACCGAGTACTCCATTATACACAATATCCATTTTATATAACAGGTGATTCAGCAGCCCCTTCCGATATCGTTTGCTGCAACCTAAGTAACCCACATTTTTTTCCTCGATGTGACTGCAGACTAATACAGTACGAGGAAAAAGGAATAGTGTTGAGTATCGTTTGCAGGATATGTTTGCAGAGCATTAGTACCATACGGCATGCAGGCAGTGAAATATCCACCTTCCTGACAACACCCGTTAGTTGGGTTGCAGCAAACGATATTGGAAGGGGCTGGAAAGCGTGACTGGGTAGAAGACCAGGACCCTAAATGTGATGAGAGACGTCCGGAGATCCACCTAGTCTTGCCACACTTAAGAGGGAGGTGACAAAACTTATCTTGAATTACAAATTCTCACATTGTAATGTGGAATTCAATCTTTTCACAAGTCACAGTCTAACATTTAGAGCTTCATCGTGTTCGAAGCCATTTTTCAACCAGTGATGGACGAAGCAAAGAGGATATTAAAAGTAGGTTGGCTCAGGCAAAGAAAGCATTTCTACAAAAAAGGAATCTGCTGACATCGAATATAGATTTAGGTATTAGGAAGTCATTTTTGAAAGCCTTTGTCTGGAGCGCGGCGCTCTATGGAAGTGAAACTTGGACTATTGGTGCAGCAGAAAAGAGGAGAATTGAAGCATTTGAAATGTGGTGTTACAGGAGAATGATGAAGATCAGATGGGTAGATAGGGTTACAAACAAAGAGGTATTAAGACGAGAGGGAGAGGAGAGATGTTTCTGGCGACTGCTAATGAAGAGAAGAGATAGGTTGGTAGGACACAACTAAGACACCCAGGAATAGCAAGCTTAGTTATGGAAGGAAGGGTCGAGGACAAAAACTGTAGGGGTAGACCAAGGTCAGATTATGTTAAACAGATTGCCTCCGATGTAGGGTGTCGGAGCTATGTAGAGATGAAACGATTAGCTCAGGACAAGGAGGCATGGAGGGCTGCATCAAACCAGTCAAAAGACTGAAGACTCAAACAACAACAACCACGATTCTTTGATTGTGTTGACCGACTGAAAAGCGTTAATTTAAATATAATAATGCGTTAAACGCTACTACAAAATGGGTGGAAGAGGTCAAAAGAGACGTCATTGAAGTTGGACAAACTGAACTTGTCATTCACGGTAGGAAAACTTTTCGAAGCCGAGTTGACAATATCAAGACGTTCAAAGACAAGAAGTTCCGTGACGAACTAAAGAGCCTACTTTTCTTAAAATTTAAGAATCATGTCAATGATTAATCTATATGTATCTATCTAGAATAATGACGAAATTAAGTTTGTAATATCGAAATTTATAATTAGTTCGAAATACTGTATAACTGGCATAACGTAGCCTAATAGAGAACTACAGTTGGCAGCCCTGGTGACTGAATATATTCTTAGTTCCATCTTTTAAGGTACAGAATACAAAATGTGGTTGAAGTCCAATGGATAGCATGGAGGTTACATGCAGTTAAACATTGGATCTAACATGTTGGCAACAATGACATACATGTATTGGTCAGAAAAAAAATCTGAAATAATATGGTCAAGTGTTGTGTCAATTTTGAATAAAATCCATTAGTTAGTATAGAAGTTACATGCATTTTAAAATTGGACCTATCAGCAGGCTTAAAATCATGTTGGCAGCACTGGCATAGGCCTATATTAGTTACTCCAAATTAATCTAGAATGCCAGGTACTATAAGAGTGCAAAGTTTAGAGCTATTGGCTTGCATACTTTCTGATATATTGATATTAGGGTAACAAAATTAGAGACAGTATTTATTAACAGTTGGCAGCCCTGGTCACTCTTAAGAATCGGTACAGTCATATCTGTTATGGTACACATAGCACACACAAAATTTGGTTGAAATCCAAATGATAGTATAGAAGTTACATGTATTTAAAGTTGGACCTCACAGTAGACTTAGAATCATGTTGGTAGCACTGACGTATATAACTTACTCCAAATTAATATAGAAAGTCAGGTACTATACGTGTGCATAGTTTAAGGCTGTCCGCTTGCATACTTCCTGATATATTGGTATTTGGATTTTAAAAATTGAGAGCATTTATTAACAGTTGGCATCCCTGGTGGCTCTTAAGATTACGCTCAGTAATATCTGTTTATGTACACATAGCACATACGAAATTTGGTTGAAATCCAATTGATAGTGTAGAAGTTATATGCATTTAAAATGTGGACATATCAGCAGGCTTATAATTATTTTGGCAACACTGCCATCTATGGCCTCCTGGAAATTAAACTAAAATATTATTATCTATACGTGTGCCAATTTTTAAATAGCTCCCATTCATACCTTCCAAGATATCCAACATGGATCTCAAATTCCAATTGCGATTTTTCAGCAGTTGGTAGCACTGACATCACTTCTAAATATGAACGTGAGATATTCTGGTTTAGATCTCTACTCCTACCAAATTTTGATTCGATTGCTGCAGCCGTTTAGGAGTTTGATAGGGGGGGGGGGGACACACACAGCCAGACCGACAGACAGACACACATTTGCCCGATCTTATAAGTCTACTTTTTCCTCATTTTTGTAAAATGTGAAAAGTAGGCTAAAAAACCACCACAACACAGGCCGAATTTGGTAATAACAGAGGATCAGAGAAAGATTAGAAGTGAAAGAATGAAGAGGCTCTGGGAAGAAAAGAAGAAAAAATTGACCAGAAAGCCTTAGGTTCCCTGCGATCCACAGTTGGCCAAAATCGGAAAGAAATAAAATAAAAAAAATAAAAAAACGCGTTAAGCTTTCAAATCGTGGCATTAATTAGTACGAACAGTATTACGAAAATTATTACTTTTGATTTGTTCTCGTTAAGTAAAGATCACATGACAGAGCTGGAAATCGAACCCGGGGCACTTTGAATAACGTCTAGTTTTGTGTCCTTTTCACCGGGCATACGTATGATGTTGTTTAAGGAGTCATAATTATTTGTTGTCGACCTTCGTCCAATGTTTTGTGAGATGAAAAACACAGCAGCTCTTCAACAAAAATCTTCATTCGTTTAGATAATACGAGGAACGATGTTCATTCAGCCTCGTGAGGCAAAACGGGATTCGATTCCCGCCAGCCTAGGAAATTATATATGAATTGCAGCCAATGGCCATAGCTGGGTATTTTTTGATTGACGCCCGAGGGCTCCCAACAAATTCAATTTCGAGTAGTTCCAACGTTGGCTACCAGATGCTACTGTCACTAACACATAGCAACGAACGTTGGAACTTGATAGAGCGTTCCTAACTAGCCAAATATATCCTATAAATTTTGCAACACACTACCAATTGCAGTGGTAGGTCCTTTTACGTGCCAAAGAGCTATGACATGGGACCGCCGGCTTTACTTCCCCTTCGAAGGAAGGCATACTGAAGGATTTGAACGCTCTTAAAAATTCCGACGACTTCAACCGAGTTTGAATCCGCGATCTTGGGCATAGCAGTTCAGCATGCTACCTACTACGCCACCCAAGCTGCTAGTCTAGGAAATGGTGAAGTATTTTTTGAAAGGACTGAAGATACGAGTTCGTAAAAATCCTCAAACTATACCCATTGCACAATATATCCACTTCGATAGCTCTCTGGCATTTTTCAGGTGTAGAGCAGTAGATAAGAGCAGCCTATAAGAGTTGTTTTGAGCTTCACTTCCCCTTCTTCTTCCTTCATTACCTGAATTCATAGTTTGCCAGTTAATATAAGAATGTCGAATGCCCAATGTAGAATGCATTAAACTACAGAATATGAAATCAGTAGTTACGAATACTTCATAATAACTACTTTAAAGGCAGGGACATTTTACTTTAATGCCGAATCCTTAATATGCATCAAGTCACAACGAATTTTAAGCAGGTGTAAGGTATTTGACTTGTATTGCACCGTATCTGTTTTCTCGAAGTAGATAAGGTGTTACGTAAATATTTTTCTAATAACTGCTTGTTTTCATCCAGCGCTTGTGGGACTAAACGTAACATGTTCATGTTTTTACATTTTCATCAAAAGTATTGCAATGCTCTTGTTATTTACAAAACATATCATAACACTCCAACCTCACAGAATTAAAGAAGAGAAATATTTCCTCTCACGTAAATCGAGATGTAGTGTCTATGAAAGTGTTTACTGTATAATATAAAGATATTGCAAAGCATACGTTTTATAATTGAATGGTGGGAAAAGTAAAACTTAAAGTTCAGTTTTTAAAATATTCCAATTTCGACGGTCAAAACGATCATTTGAGAAGGCACAGTTGGAAGACCTTGAAACTAATTTCACCAAAAATAATTCCAGAGATTTCTATCAGACCTTTAAGAACAAATTCAGAGGATACCAATCACCAAGTATGAGCTTCAGAAATGAACATGGAAAAATTGGTTTGAACAACCAAGAAAACAGCGAGATACTTGCAAGGTGTTTTGATAATCTCTTGAACTGCCCACCACCGACCTCCAAACTAGAACTTCTGCCACCACTGGAGGACCAAGGATAGGACTTACCACCAGCAAAGGAAGAAATCAAGAATGCCTTACGAAGTCTGAAAAACAACAAGGCTAGTGGCGAAGACTCGATAACGTCAGAATGTTGAAATGGGCGGAACTAGAAATCCTGTACGACTTACATCAAATATTTCAGACAATATAGGAGACAGAGAAGATACCAGGACAATGGAAACAGCGTTGATTCACCCCCTCCATAAGAAAGGGGACAAAATAGACGTCAATAACTCTAGAACCGTCTCCTTACTTCCGGTCGCATATAAAATCCTTTCAAAGACACTCCTGAATAGAATAGAGCAGACACTTGATATACAACTTGGGGAGTACCAAGGAGGGTTCCGAAAAGGTCGCTCCTGCGCAGAGCAGATCTTCAACTTGAAATCAATAATCCGGCATAGAATGCTGAGCTCCAAAAAAATTGTAGTATCTTTCATAGATTTCAAAAAGGCTTTTGACTAGGTGGACAGATAAACCCTGGACGGTATCATTCGAGAATTCAGGATGAAACCCAAGTTGGTCAACACAATCAAAGATAACTTACATCAACAGACACAAGATCCAAAGTGAAGTTCATGGGAGAACTGTCCCGGTCGTTTGAAATCAAGACGGGTGTAAGACGAGGCGACGGACATTCACCAATACAATTCAACTGCATCCTGGAAAAGATCGTACGAATGTGGAACTCAGAGCTTATAAATCAAGGAATAAGCCCGATCTGCTTCGGGAGGAAATCAGGAGGGATTAAAGTCAACTGTTTGGCCTTTGCAGATGATTTTGCGATACTCTCGGAAATACCAAGGGAAACGATCACTCCGATTAATCTCTTAGAAAAGATCGCCAGTAAGACGGGACTCAGGATCTTGATAGAGAAAACAAAATTCATGAATTGACGCACAAGGATCGAAATTCCTTGAAACGGAGATAGGGCGGATTCAGAGAGTAAATAAATTTAAATATCTCGGTGAAACGATACAGGACAATGGTCTAGAGAAAGCTGCGGTAGGCGATAGGATCTCAAAAATGGAGAGAGCATATGGGCTTACAAAAACATTTAAGTTATAACAAAAAAATGCATATCCTGGAACGCCAAAATAAAGCACTACGACACTGCAGTCAAAACGGAATGCCTGTACGAGTGTGTATGCCTTTTGGCAGAGTTTGCCCCAGAAAACTCCAACTCATAATAGGGAGAACAGCAACAAGCATTCGCTTGGATTCAATATCATTAGGGTGAAACAATAAGACTGAATTATGCGTTAATGTAAGGGGCTGAAGGATTTCACAACTAAACATACTAGGTAACAAATATGCAATTTATTAATATACTGGTTAAGTAAACAAAACATCAATTAATAACCACTGAAGAAAATACTTGAGCTTCTTATTAAAAAGTTCATGGCAAAGATCAACTTTGTCTTCTTAAAATAGAAGAGGCAATAAAAATGTTCTATAAATGAGTGCTAAGAAACTTATCTTATCTTGGGCGACACTTTAGTGTAGATTGTCCGGAGTGAATCATCCCTCAATCGAAGAAATGTATACAAACACAGTCACGTATGAACATTTGTCAGCCCCAGTAGGCAACCCACTCCACACATTTGAGAGGTATCACTGCTGTTGTTGTGCACTGGAGAGATTGGAGTATGTTTACAAACTTGGTTGGTCCTGGCTGACCACGGCGCGTAGCAACTACTGTTGACATTCCTTCCTTGTGCCTTTCCTCACTGCGAGATAGTGCACCATGAAGATTATTATTATTAGTCGTAGATGATGACTCACTGCGGTACTTGAAAAGTCTTGGCGAGAATATTTGAAGTTTATTGGTCTCAGAGTGGTGACCAAAAAGCAGATTGTCACATGTTGACAGTAGAATGTTGGCCGTAGAGTAAGTCCGAAGAATAGCGGCCCAGAGTGGCCCGTAGAGTCGTGGCCGAAGAATGGATGAAGAGTGGCACGTCACCCAGAAGATGACTCGAGTTTTTATAGCGGCGAAAACCCGCCGAGGAAGGCAGCTGACCAAAATCACCGCTGCTATTGGTTGGCCAAGGAAATGACGTCACGAGCTCGTGGCGACAGCAGGCAAGCAGCAGACAGGCTCAGTGTAGTCGTTGTAGTGATGTGTTGCGGAAGCCTTAAACACTAGGTGAGTAACTATAATATCTATGAATTAGGTGATTAATAACAAGGTTATGCATATAGTTTAAGCAATTAATACATTTACAAAGAAATAATTACCATTTGGGGATCTCGGTAACAAGAAACAAATTTGACCGACAAATGGGCCAAGCTAACCATTGAAAGTATCACGAAAAGTGATCAAGCTCCGAGAACTCTGAATGAAAACAAACAAATGAATCAGTCAAAACAAACATGGACAACAGACGAGGAGTAAACTAAGACTTGGAAGGCAAAACAGAGATAGCAGAGATAGGTCTAGTGTAAAGACCTTTATTAGTTAAAACATCAACAACTCTGACGCGTTTATCACGACCAAATTGGCAGTGAATAACTCTGCCTAGGTTCCACACGAGAGGCGGAGATGGGTCTCGAGGAAGAACCATGTCTCCCACTCGTACATCTGGTTGAGGAAGCCGCCACTTCTCACGCCTATTTAGCAAGCTGAGATATTCTAACTTACATCGGCGCCAAAAAGAACAGCGCAAAGATTCTACTTTTCTCCAAAAGATAGGTAGGCTAGGATCACAGCGTCGAACCAGCAAAGGCGGAGTAGCAGCAAGCGAACAGCCAATAAGGAAGTGACTGGGTGTCAAAGGTAAAAGATCGTTAGGATCGTTTGAAAGAGGAGTCAGAGGTCTGGAATTTTCGATACCTTCGACTTGAATAATTAAAGAGTTGAATTCCTCATAAGAAAGTATGGTAGGACCAAGAGTTTTCTTAAGCTGTCTTTTAGTAAGTTTGATGCAGGCGGGGTGAAATGCCATTTGAACCCTTTAGAACAGGAAAAGTTGGAAATTTTTTCTTTAGCAGAAGGGGAGCTTAACACTTTTTTTTCCAGAGATCAGAAGCACTTACAAAAATGTTTGCATTATCTGAAAAGACTTCAGATGGAACACCCCTTCTAGCAGCAAATCTAGAAAAGACGGCCAACAAATAAGATACAGAAGCGTTCGTAACCAACTCGAGATGGAAGGCTCCTGTCACCATACATACAAATAACGAGATGTAAAGTTTACCTAAGATTTTGGGCTTAGATGAAGAGGGGTTGGTCTGATATACGTAAGGACCGGCGTAATCGATCCCAGTAAGAGCGAAGGGCTTACTAGGTTCTGAACGAAATGGAGGTAAATTACCCATAATCTGCGTGGTGGGGCGTGGTTTAACCTTAAAGCAAGGTATACACTTTTTGACAACAGAAGAAACCTCATGAACGCCACTAATGATCCAGTAGAGTTCACGAATTAGACAGAGCAAGGTGCGAGTGCCAGCATGAAGGTGTTTATAATGAAACTTTTTTTATTATAAGTGTAGTGATAGGCTGCTTTGAAGGAAGGATGATGGGATGTTTTTTCCCATCCTCACAACTAGACATAGCTAATCTTCCACCCACACGTATTATGCCGTCCTGGTCTAGAAAAGGAGTGAGTGGTGAAAGCTTGCTAGACTTGGGTAAATCTTTACCACTTACAAGAGCTTGCTTTTCAGGAGCAAATACTTCCTGCTGAACAAGCAACAAAATTTTGCGAGTAGCAAATTCTAACTCTACTCTGGTGAGAAAGGGTTGAGGCTTCAATGGTTGATCAATTACTAATATTTCCACCAGAATATATAAGACACTACACGAATCAATTTATCAAATGAAGAGTATCTCTGAAAAAGGCTAGTAGAAGTAGAAATAAGATGCGACGTGACAGGGTCAGTGCGGGCATCAGGTACTTCTTCTGCAAATTGATTAGCTAAGCGAGGCCAGCAAGATGATTCCTGACTTAGCCAAGGAGGACCATTCCAGTACAGGTCTGAAGAAATCAATTGTTTAGGCGTGCAACCACGTGATATTATATCCGCGGGGTTTTCACGGCTAGGAGCATGTCTCCATTGTTCAGAATGAGAAACTTCATGAATCTTAGAAACGCGATTTGCCACAAAGGTATTCCAATGAGAATGTTACGTGCCACCCCCTAGTGGCACTTTTGTTAACTGGATTACGGTGGGCGAAAAGCACAAACACAATTGTTCCTTTAAAGAAATATAATTTATTACTGGCCTACGAACATACACAGTGCACACACATACACACACACTGAGTCTAACCTCAGAAAACATTACTAGTCACTATTAGTTTCCACATTTACAATCTACCACTGTCCTCGCTATTTATCCTCTCCCTGTCCGTGAGGCGTTACAGTGTTCCAGCTTACACTCACACGTACAGTCTACACAGGTACTCTGCAGCCTTGCCACTGCCACTTCACTTACTTCCAGAGTCCTCTTGCTGCTCCTTGTGCGCTCTTGCTCGTCCCGTGTCGATCCCACGACCACGTATTCCACGAAGCACCGCGACACGTCCAAGCACTCACAGTCTTGACTCCAAGTCGCACCTTGGCAGAAAGGCTTCCTCTCTGTTACCGTAGACGTCCAGTAATAATCGCTGTACTGCTCCGTACGCACTCACTCGACAACACTTCAGTACACACTAGCACTGACCAATACTGTCCAATACACACTGCAATACACACTCCCCAATACAATACACACTGCCTCCTCGCCGCGGCTCGCTGGTTTATATGGGATCAGTCCCTGGCCTGGAAAGTTCGAATGTCACAACCCATTGCCGCATTGAGTCTGTTCTGGTTGGTTCCACATCCAGAATTTTCGCGTATTCTCTGGCCCGCCCGCGATGACTCACAGATGTCCCGCTATTGTGTCTGCCGGTGGGAGGGGCCGGGAGGATGTGGTAACTTTCTCTCTCCGGCTGATGGTTCGGCCCAAGGCCAACGAGACAGCTGCTTTGGTCTGTCACACTGTCGCTCACCCGAAAGTCTCCTGCCGGTTCGCGGCGGTACGTAACACTGCTCCCCTCTTTAAAGCAACTCGCTTCGAGTTGTTCGTCGTCAAGGCCGTCCGAGGTCCAAAGGGGTGGCCTTGACGGCGCTGACAAGCCCCTGTTTTGGCTGGCCCTGGCCCTCACTCGCTTTTCTAACCGTGAGGCTGTTCCTTGCCGACAGCTGCTCATTAGATGGCCCCTTTCACACCGTAGCCAACACGTGGCTTTCCTACTGGAACGGCGTCCCGGCGATGGTTTACGCCGCAATGGTGGAGGGTAGCCAACCTCCACTGCCTCTTCGTCTCCGGCGGCGTCACTCCTCCTCGGTGGCGTTACCCATGTTGTCCTCCTCGTCACCGCCATTCCCAACGCGATGGTCTTCACCTGCCGCGGGTAGCGCCTTCTACTGAGCATCGAATACTCACGTACCATGGCGTCGTGATGCCCATCCCCGAAGATGTACGCCGCCTCTCGGTGCACGTGCTCGGGAGGCGAGCCAGCCAGCGCGAGCTCTTCAATTGACTTACTCGCGCGCCCGTTCCTCCCTTCTAGCCGTAGGTGGTACATGTCAGGTAGCTGGTAGTCCCCACGATGCTCCTCCAGCGTCGCGACGATCCCGTTGTACCCAGTCCCCGTCCAGACGTCGTGTAGCACATCCGTCAGGCGAAGTCCTGTGATGAGCTGAACGGCTCCGTCCTCCAGCGTGCATCTAGCATGGTTCGCCACAGTATCAAACTCGGTCCCGAAGATCTGCCATGATGAAGCCTCATCGACGTGCGGCGTCCTCACACTCGTGACGCTGTTCCTGTCGTCAGAGCTGCTAAGTCTTGGCCCGATTTCCATGCCCGTGACGCTTCCCAGTGGCTCGTCCCTGACTCGCTGAGCATTCCGAACTCCGGACTCCACGAACTGTTTGTCTTGGCCATCAGCGTCCTCTGCCGCGCCACTTTCCATATCACCTCCAAGCTTGTTATACTCCGGTCTTGATTTCAGGTCATATTTCAGCTCGTCCCGACTAGTTCCCTGCTCCATTTTCTTTTCAGAATTTTCGGAATTTTCCCCAATTTTCTTTTCCAAATTTTCCGAATATATCACCATTTTCTTTCCCAGGTTTTCAAAATGTTCCGTCATTTTCTTACCCACTTCTTCGAAATGTTCTGTCATTTTCTTTTCCACGTCCTCTATCTTGGAAGTTAACTTTTCTAGCAGGAGCTGTATTTGCGCATCCATTTTATTTGTCTGACTTATGACGGGCATGCACTCGCAGGAGAATAATGAACTGTGATACAAAGACCTGCACGATTTTGAACCTAGGACCTTCAGGTGTTGTGCTTGCTTGAGTTCGTAATCCGGCTTCTGACACCAGTTGTTACGTGCCACCCCCTAGTGGCACTTTTGTTAACTGGATTACGGTGGGCGAAAAGCACAAACACAATTGTTCCTTTAAAGAAATATAATTTATTACAGGCCTACGAACATACACAGTGCACACACATACACACACACTGAGTCTAACCTCAGAAAACACTACTAGTCACTATTAGTTTCCACATTTACAATCTACCACTGTCCTCGCTATTTATGCTCTCCCTGTCCGTGAGGCGTTACAGTGTTCCAGCTTACACTCACACGTACAGTCTACACAGGTACTCTACAGCCTTGCCACTGCCACTTCACTTACTTCCAGAGTCCTCTTGCTGCTCCTTGTGCGCTCTTGCTCGTCCCGTGTCGATCCCACGACCACGTATTCCACGAAGCACCGCGACACGTCCAAGCACTCACAGTCTTGACTCCAAGTCGCACCTTGGCAGAAAGGCTTCCTCTCTGTTACCGTAGACGTCCAGTAATAATCGCTGTACTGCTCCGTACGCACTCACTCGACAACACTTCAGTACACACTAGCACTGACCAATACTGTCCAATACACACTGCAATACACACTCCCCAATACAATACACACTGCCTCCTCGCCGCGGCTCGCTGGTTTATATGGGATCAGTCCCTGGCCTGGAAAGTTCGAATGTCACAACTCATTGCCGCATCGAGTCTGTTCTGGTTGGTTCCACATCCAGAATTTTCGCGTATTCTCTGGCCCGCCCGCGATGACTCACAGATATCCCGCTATTGTGTCTGCCGGTGGGAGGGGCCGGGAGGATGTGGTAACTTTCTCTCTCCGGCTGATGGCTCGGCCCAAGGCCAACGAGACAGCTGCTTTGGTCTGTCACACTGTCGCTCACCCGAAAGTCTCCTGCCGGTTCGCGGCGGTACGTAACAAGAAGAAGGCTTGGGAATCCAATCTAGTACAATAGAAGAATCGCTCCAAAAAATGTGCGGGAAAATTTTAACTTTAGACTGACATTTAGTTTAGTAGCTAATTCTGTTGCCATTAAAGCAGAACATAATTCTAATCTCGGCAATGATACCGTTTTAAGTGGAGCAACTTTTGATTTAGCGCACACTAAATTAGAAAATCCAGGGAAAGTGGCTGAGGAACGTCCTACTATGTATGCACAACAGCCATAAGCCCGTTCTGAACTATCAGAAAATACATGCAGGTCATACTGCTGGCATAAGGGATTAGAAATTAAAAGGCGGGGTATAGAAACCTTGGAGAGATCCAGCAAACTACTGCGATACTCTAACCATTCTTCTAAAAGAGGAAAGGGGAGATTTTCATCCCAGTCAGATTTTAATGACCAAAGCTTTTGCAGGAAAATTTTTGCAACAATAACTATAGGAGCAATATATTGCAAAGGGTCAAAGATCTTTGCGATTTCTGACAGAACTTGTATTTTAGTTACAGGGGGAGATTCTGACAAATGTACCTGATAAGAGAAGGTATCAGAAGAAGGACACCAAAAAACACCCAATGCTTTTACGGCTGCTTCATCAGTAGGAATAGCAACAAATTCATCAACTGGGACCTCTGATAAAAATTTTGATATAAATTCAGTAGAATTTGAGGTCCATTTATGGAGCGGAAAACCATCTCCTAGGAGTAGGGATTTCAAATCTTCGCACACAAAGAGTGCTTCAGAAATATTAGGGAAAGAATACAAGAAATCGTCAACATAAAATGCCGTTTTTAATGCCTCAGAGGCCAAAGGATGATACAGATGACCATCTTGCTCGGCTAACATGTGGAGAGACCGAATCGCAAGAAAGGCTGAAGGCTTCAGGCCATATGGCACAGTCTTCAATCTAAATATCTTTATGGGTTTGAAACTCTCATCGCGCCACAATATTCTTTGCAGATCTTGCTGCTCAGAATTTACGAGAATCTGCCGGTACATCTGCTTAATATCTGAGATTACAGCAATAGGAAACCGTCGAAAATTAAGCAAGACAGAGGTGAGATCTGTTTGAATAGCGGGACCACATTGCAAGGTATCATTTAAAGAGACTCCATTGGAATCTGGTGATGAGCCATTAAAAACTACTCTTATATTGTCTTGTGTTAAAGAATTTTTCCATACCGGGTGATGATTTAGATAAACTATTTACTTAAAAGGATGGCCAATTTCTTCTGATTTAGAAATTACCTCCATGTGATTGGATGATTCGTATTCCTCCATAAAGGAAGCATACTGAGTTTTAACAGAAGCATCTCGTTAGAACCGATTTTCAATAGCAAATAGTGCCCTGAGTGCTCTGGAATGCGAGCCCGTAATGGCGGGAGGATTAGGAATACGTGGAAGAGTTACTATAAATCTGCCTTCAGCAGTACGAACAGTGGTTTCCTTGTATAACTTTTCACAAATTTCGTTAGAAGAAGAAGAAGTAGCCTGAACATCCTCAAGATCCCAGAACTTGATCAGCTCTTGACTCAAATCGGCACCAACAAAATAACAATTCGATACAGTTTGAACAGGATTACGGTATATTTGACCAGTAGCGATCCAACCAAAATCAGTTTTGCGGAAGAAAACATTAGGAGCAATTTTTACTTTATTGGAATGAAGACATTGCCAAAATACGCTTGAGCTGAAAAGAAGCTCTACGGGCGAAGCTCTGTTGAAATGAGGGTCAGCTAGCTGGACAAAATTCGGGATATTCCAACTTTGAATAGGATAAGAAGTGCCGGGAATATTGTTGCCTATAGACTTGTTAATCAAACAATCTAATTGCAACTGCGTACCGAGATTATTAGAGTCCTTCAGATCCACTTTAGCAAAGCTTAAGGATTGCGATTTAGAGCAGTTTATTCCTGTAACCTCTATTGAGGTAGGATGTTTTGGGAGGCCTAACTTTTGAACCAAAGATTCACTAATAAAATTGTTAGTAGCGGCATTGTCTAATAATCCCCTGACAGATACCCATTTCCCGTGAGCATTTTTCAATAGAACCTGCACGGTAGATAATAAAACCTGGACTTTGCCAAGCGAGGTAGAACTTTGAGCATACGACTGCGCACTATTTTGAGAAGTCTCAGAATTAGACTTGGTATTGGGACTGCTTGGTCCTGATAACCGTGATCTTTCATGTCTGTGCAAAAGGGAATGGTGTCTAGCCTTACAAAGAAAGCTTAGTCGTTGTGAACGGCAATTGTTTAACATATGCGTTCCTGACAAACAGTTAAAACAATGTTTTTTATTCGTTATTAACTTTCGTCTTTCATCTACTGATAAAGATTTAAATTCATCACAATTGTATAAATTATGCGATTGCTGACTCAGACCGCACGTTTGCATTTGATTATGTGACCGAGCATCAACAGGAAGAGCATGTGATCTTAAAATTCTTTGATTAGAACTGTTAACCTTGTCTTTTTAGAAGGCTATTGAATCTGAAATACTAGATTTTTGATTAGCTTTGGCGGAAAAGACTTGGCTTCTAGCCTTCAAAAAGTTAATAATTGCCTCATAAGTGCATTGCAAATGCTGGGAACGTTCTGTTTCCCAGGCTTTTAATGTACTTGCATTCAATCTTGCAGAAATGAGGTGAACTAGAAATAAATCCCAGTGATTTACAGGTTGGTTTAAATTGGACAATGCTCTGACGTGTAGTTCTGCAGTGTCAATCAACTTACGAAGTGATAAGCTATTGTCTGCTTGCACGTTAAGTAACTCGAATAAGCTTTGTACATGGCGTTGAATAGATAAACGAATGTTCCCATATCTATCCTTAAGAAGATTCAGAGCAACTTCATAATTATCACTGGTCAAATAAAGTGCTTGAATCAGGTTAAGTGCGTTGCCTTGAACTGTCAGACGCAAGTAGTGAAATTTTTGAATTACTGGGATAGAAGTATTCTCATGTACTAAAGAATTAAATAATTCAAAAAATGGCTCCCTCTCTATGTCCTTACCAGTGAATTTGGGATTTCTAATTTGGATAATATAATGCGTGAAGAAGATGTAGAAGATGCTGCAGAAGTTTGATCTTATTGATTTTCTTTTAAAGTTAAAGCCCTAATAAGCTGTTTAGTTTCAGATAATCCCTGATAGTATAATTTTTCAACTTCCAACCTATCACTTTGCTGGTCCGGGTGCTGAGTTTCTATACTGCATTGTATCTCATCATATTTCTCAAAGGCTTCATCATAATTCTTAAGCCTCTGCGAAATTATGTCAAGATTACGCTCTTGGGGTTCAAGCTCCAATAAAAAAGTACGAAACCGTGTGAGCTTGCCCTTACAAGAGGCTCTGGCGTTGCTGAGTTTTTCATCAAGGTTAGGCATGTTAAAAGTTGTTTGTTACTCACGTCAATATTGTGACTTCGAGTACTGCAAGCCAGAGGATGACAGCTTGCTAGGTAGTAAGGTTTAGTCTGATGCGGAAGAAACCGGCTTAGCTTACGTTTCTCACCTCCTCTGCTGAACATGAGCCTCAGGCTGAAACTTACAATTTGAATTAGTGTTGAAACACAATAAACAAAAATTGTTAATTTTTAATGTGAAATCCAAGATATGAAACTTGTAACATTCCCAGGGTGCAACAGAAATGTTTCCCGGGTTTCGGCACCAAAGTTATGGTGGAGTTTGGCCCAGAAAACTCCAACTCATAATAGGGAGAACAGCAACAAGCATTCGCTTGGATTCAATATCATTAGGGTGAAACAATAAGACTGAATTATGCGTTAATGTAAGGGGCTGAATGATTTCACAATTAAACATACCAGGTAACAAATATGCAATTTATTAATATACTGGTTAAGTAAACAAAATATCAATTAATAACCACTGAAGAAAATACTTAAGCTTCTTATTAAAAAGTTCATGGCAAAGATAAACTTTGTCTTCTTAAAATAGAAGAGGCAATAAAAATGTTCTATAAATGAGTGCTAAGAAACTTATCTTATCTTGGGCGACACTTTAGTGTAGGGTATGTCCGGAGTGAATCATCCCTCAAGCGAAGAAGTGTATACAAACACAGTCACGTATGAACATTTGTCAGCCCCAGTAGGCAACCCACTCCACACATTTGAGAGGTATCACTGCTGTTGTTGTGCACTGGAGAGATTGGAGTATGTTTACAAACTTGGTTGGTCCTGGCTGACCACGGCGCGTAGCAACTACTGTTGACATTCCTTCCTTGTGCCTTTCCTCACTGCGAGATAGTGCACCATGAAGATTATTATTATTAGTCGTAGATGATGACTCTCACTGCGGTACTTGAAAAGTCTTGTCGAGAATATTTGAAGTTTATTGGTCTCAGAGTGGTGACCAAAAAGCAGATTGCCACATGTTGACAGTAGAATGTTGGCCGTAGAGTAAGTCCGAAGAATAGCGGCCCAGAGTGGCCCGTAGAGTCGTGGTCGAAGAATGGATGAAGAGTGGCAAGTCACCCAGAAGATGACTCGAGGTTTTATAGCGGCGAAAACCCGCCGAGGAAGGCAGCTGACCAAAAACACCGCTGCTATTGGTTGGCCAAGGAAATGACGTCACGAGCTCGTGGCGACAGTAGGCAAGCAGCAGACTGGCTCTGTGTAGTCGTTGTAGTGATGTGTTGCAGAAGCCTTAAATACTAGGTGAGTGACTATAATATCTATGAATTAGGTGATTAATAACAAGGTTATGCATATAGTTTAAGCAATTAATACATTTACAAAGAAATAATTACCATTCGGGGATCTCGGTAACAAGAAACAAATTTGACCGACAAATGGGCCAAGCTAACCATTGAAAGTATCACGAAAAGTGATCACCGTTCAATGAACTATAGACTAGAGAAGTTGGAGGTTCTGGGAAGGAGAATCCTCCGGAAAATCATTGGCCCAATCCAGACGGAAACAGGATGGAATTTTCGGAGCAACGCCGAAGTCTACCATAATGTAGAAAAAATCTCAGTGACCTTGAGGAAACGGAGGCTAATATTTCTGGGACACATGTACAGATTGGACAAATCCAGATTAACCAAGCAGTTGTTTGACTACTTTTGGAACAAAAAAAAACAACACATCATGGATTAAAGAAACTCGGATAGACCTTGAGAGATCTAACATCCAGAAGGCCCAAATGTTGGAAGGGGATACGTCTCGAAACAGGATACACAATTTGGAAGGGTTTCATGACGAGAGACGAGCTACAATGTCCGGAAGTGCTTGGACGGCCGAACAACGGCAGCAGCGCAGCGATCGCATGAAGGAGTACTGGAGACTGAGGAAATTACAACTAAAACAGTGAAATTGTAGCGTGATCCTAAGTAGTCAATTCGCAAGTTAAAAAATACTATTATTAATAATAATAATATTAATAATAATAACAATAATAATAATAATGAAAAGCATCGAGAAACAAGAGAGGAAAATTCTCAGAAAAATCCATGGACCAAAGTTCGAAAATGGAATTTGAATGAAAAAGAAACCACATGAAATTTTTCAATCCGCAGAGAAAATCACAGTTAGGCCTACTATCAGAAACGACAATTAATACTCTACGGACACCTTCATAGATTGGATAACGACAGACTGACAAAGAGAATTCTAAATCTAGCGCTAACCCTGAAAATCCGCAACAATTGGTTAACAGAAGTGCATGAAAATCTACAAGAAATGGGTATTGCTGAGAAAGCCATTCCAGATAGAGTAGCCTAGTAAACAAACATACATTTGCAGAGAAACCTGAAAGGAAAAATACAGGCTGGACAGAAGCACGCAGAAAGGAACACAGTGAACGAATGAAGAGATATTGGGAAGAAAAGAAGAAGGAACATTGTGAAAAATAAGTTCAAGCGCGCTCCGTAGTTGGGCATAACGATTTTTAAAAGAATCAGGAAGTTCCTTGGTGAAGTGAAAATACTCTAGTCCATCACTCAGCAAGACTCGAAGATAATTCCGAAGGAAATTTAGCTCATCCTACAGATGAAGAAAATTCGTGAAGAGTGCGGGCACGACATTAATGTAATCTGAGGTTCCTGTACAGTGTAATATACAAGGTGCGTTCAAAAAGTAATGAGCCGGAGGCTGTAATGCGCAAACCGGTGACTACATCGGCTAATCGTGGCGTGTGTAACGAGGTGTAGTTCCGACCAGAGCGTGGAAGGTCACAGCCCGTCGCTAGAGGTCACGCGTGCATGTCACGTGACGATACAAAGCGAGCAGCAGCATGCATCAATCGTCCAACGCTGCCAGTCGCATTGCAAACAGTGACATGAAGGCGTCAACCGAAGAACAAAGAGGTGTTGTTCGGTTTTTGACAGCGGAAGGAGTAGGGGGAACGGACATTCATCGCCGAATGTCACAAGTGTACGGCGAACACTGCATGTCCCTTGCAAGGGTCAAGGCGTGGCACAAGCGCTTCAGGGAAGGACGGGTGTCGTTAGCCGATGATGCCTGGTCTGGGGCAACCCCTGCATTACTGATGACAACGTCCAGCTGGTAGATGCACTCATTACCCAGGACCGCCGAATGACAGTGAACGCCATAGCCGCCGTGGTCGCTCCACGACAATGCACGACATCATACGGCCTACACAGTCTCGGCACTCCTGCAGAAATTCAAATGGGAGGTTCTCGGCCACCCTCCATACAGTCCAGACCCCTCTCCCTGTGATTACGCCATGTTTGGTCCACTGAAAAGGGCACTGAGGGGCCAACGATTCACCTCGGACGTCGACGTCCAGCTGTACGTGCGGAACTGGTTCACATCGCAGCCCAGGGAATTTTATGAGGCAGCCATTCACCGCCTCGTGTCACAGTGGGGAAAGTGCCTCAACAGCCATGGCCAATACTTCTAAACATACTGGTCTGGTTTCTGTAATTATGCCTCCGGCTCATTACTTTTGGAACGCACCTTATACATGGTATTTCAGTACAGGTACGAGTGTCTGAATTACCATCATAGGTGAGTTGCATACGACTGTTTATGTTCGACGATAATTATAACTCTATTTTATGTTTGAACATTAATATTCATAAATATCAGTCAGGATTCCGCCAGTTTCAGAGCGCATGGCACGCAGAGAATGCCTAGTATTCGACCACGGCCTCCTCTAATACCCCACTATGACACTAGCCACGCAGTGAAAGTTAAAATAGAGGCCCGTGGAAGTCAGCGCAGGTGCGATGCTATACTTACCGTATTGGTCAAACAGCTGTATCATAATGAAAATCTTGAGCTCTGATTGGTGAAGAACCTGTATCATAATTCAATTTGAACTACTGTATAAGAGCCTCTTTAACATGCAGTTTTCTGGCATATAATATTTATATTTCGGCAGGGTCGAACATACAATTAATTATACAGTATAGTACCAGTTTCGACCACGTTCTGGTCCTCATCATCTAGGTGCTTACATGTGATTACAATAAACATATTAAAGAAAACTTGTGAGAATATAATCATTAATAGACTATAAGTAATATGATGATGATGATGATGATGATTGTTGTTTTAAGGGGCCTAACATCTAGGTTATCGGCCCCTAATGGTTTGGGTGAGAGTGAAAGATGATATGAAAAAGAGAACTATAACTAATGCTAAATACAAACTTACATACTAGAGGAAGAAATGGTAAACAAATAATGGATAAAAGGCAGGGAGAAAAGAAATGCTCTCAACCCTCGAAAAATGAGGATTGTGGGACTTAGAAGGAAGTAGAGCCATGAAAGTCAGAAAGGGAGAGAGGAGAGCGCCCGCCCCAAGGTCAGACGAAAATGGGGTGACAAAACGGACTCAGGTCAGGAATCCCTCGGGGTCGCCAACTCCCAAACTCACCAGCCGTGAACCCTTGAGGGTGTAGCACTATCCAGGGTGCACCATAAGTGGTGGTGCTACATGCACCCTGCCTCTTTGAGGGCGTTGTGCAGAAGGCAGGAGATAACATTAACAGAAAGGAGGCTGACCCGTCGAAGAATGAGGGTATCAGGAAAGATGAGACAAGGACCAATTAAGGCGGGTATGTGAAACACTCCCTAGGCCTCTAATACCCTAATACCGTCGGGGTCGGAAGGGAACAGGAGTTGACCAAGAGAGGTTGATAGGAGAGAAGATGGAGAGGAGCCTGGCACAAGTAAGTGGAAGCAATGCTGGACTCAGCTGGGGTCCTGTGGTCGCCAACCCACGTTCCACTAGATGTGAGCCCCTGGAGGGTATAAGTTGTATGCGATACTGTCTGTGAGCGTACGTAAGTCTGATTTTGTGGGAAGTATAGTGTTCAACAACTAGAAAAACTTAACACCTTACGTATTATTAACAAGAAGTTCCGTGACGAACTAAAGAGCCTACTTTTCTTAAAATTTAAGATTCATACCAATGATTAATCGATATGGATCTATCTAGAATAATGACGAAATTAAGTTGGTAATATCGATATTTCTAATTAGTTCGAAATACTGTATACCTGGCATAATGTAGCCTAATAGAGCACTACAGTTGGCAGCCCTGCTGACTGAATATATTCTTAGTTCAATCTCTTAAGGTACAGAATACAAAATTTGGTTGGAGTCCAATGAATAGCATGGACGTTACATGCAGTTAAACATTGGATCTAACAGCGCGCGTAAAATCATGTTGGCAACAGTGTCATGCATGTATTGGTCAGAAATAATCTGAAATAATATCTATTGTTGTGCCAATTTTGAATGAAATCCATTAGTTAGTATAGAAGTTACATGCATTTTAAAATTGGACCTATCAGCAGGCTTAGAATCATGTTGGCAGCACTGACGTATATTAGTTACTCCAAAGTAATCTAGAATGCCAGGTACTATACGTGTGCAAAGTTGAGAGCTATTGGCTTGCATTCTTTCTGATATATTGATATTAGGGTAACAAAAATAGAGACAGCATTTATTAACAGTTGGCAGCCCTGGTTGCTCTTAAGAATACGCATAGTCATAGCTGTTATGGTACACATAGCACATACGAAATTTGGTTGAAATCCAATTGATAGTATGGAAGTTACATGTATTTAAAGTTGGACCCCTCAGCAGGCTTAGAATCATGTTGGTAGAACTGACGTATATAAGTTACTCCAAATTAATATAGAATGTCATGTACTATACGTGTGCATAGTTTAAAGCTTTCGGCTTGCATACTTTCTCATATATATTGGTATTTGGATAAAAGAAATTAAGAGCATTTTTTAACAGTTGGCAGCACTGGTGGTTCATAAGAATACGTTCAGTCATATCTGGTTATGTACACATACAACATACGAAATTTGGTTGAATTCCAATTGATAGTATGGAAGTTACATGTATTTAAAGTTGGACCCCTCAGCAGGCTTAGAATCATGTTGGTAGAACTGACGTATATAAGTTACTCCAAATTAATATAGAATGTCATGTACTATACGTGTGCATAGTTTAAAGCTTTCGGCTTGCATACTTTCTCATATATATTGGTATTTGGATAAAAGAAATTAAGAGCATTTTTTAACAGTTGGCAGCACTGGTGGTTCATAAGAATACGTTCAGTCATATCTGGTTATGTACACATACAACATACGAAATTTGGTTGAATTCCAATTGATAGTGTAGAAGTTATATGCATTTAAATATTGGACCTATCAGTAGGCTTATAATCATTTTGGCAACACTGCCATGTATGGACTTCTGGAAATTAAACTGCAATATTATTATCTATATGTGTGCCGATTTTGAAATAGCTCCCATTCATACCTTCCAAGATATCCAACATGGAGCTCAAATTTCAATTGCTATTTTTCAGCAGTTGGTAGCACTGACATCATTTTCAAATATGGCCGTGAGATATTCAGGTATAGATCTTTACTCCTACCAAATTTTATCTCGATTGCTCCAGCCGTTTAGGAGCAATGCCAAAAACGTGGCATTTTTGATATGCCACACACAGCCAGACAGACAGACAGACTGACAGAAGGACAGACAGACAGACAGACACACATTTTCCTGGATCGATCTCATAAGACTACTTTTTCCTCATTTTTGCATAATGTGAAAAGTAGGCTAAAAATTACTTATTCTATCAAAAATAATCAGTTATGTTGTTTTATGAAGATGATATAAAATACTTAAAAGGAAATCAGATCTATTACATGTAGTACATATTTAAATATGTTTTCATTTTATAATAACATCAATAATTTTGTGTACATAAATGGATTAATTACCAATGGATACCGTTATTGAATATTTCTTGAAAAGACTTAAATGTTTCTCTATATAAATCGTGGTAATATAGTACCGATCTTTGAAAATTCTTTTGTAAAAACCTTAATGTGGTATTGGTTTAAAAATACTGTTAAATCTTGATACTCGAAAAAAATCAAGAGAAAGCTGATGAAAAAATATAGTCTTCTAATGTGCCTAAATGTGAAGATTTGGGATGAAGTTGCAAAATAATGCGGTATGAGATCACGGAGTTGTTATCAATCCTTATTCAATCAATTAGTTTGAAATAATTTTTGATATGCCCCACACTTACTTCAAGTGATAAGTAAAATGTTTTCTGAATTATAAGGAAATGAGATGGCCTGTTTGCCATCTCTTGATGAATGCAGTATGATTGCACTTGTCGGTTGGCACAGGCTAGAGTAAAATGTGGCTTTTCACCGATGTCTCAGTCTCACTCATGGCTGTGATTATATGGAATCTACTGAGGTGTGGGTGGTGCTGAGTAATGACATTCAGGGCACAGTCAGTGCCTGTGGGTGCTGTGAAAGGTTCTACTCATAGGGTTAGTACTGCTGTTCTGACTCAGTGAGGAAAGCAATGGCAAACTACCTCACTCCTCTTCTTGCCTAGTGCGCCTTAGGTATTTGTTGATATCTACCCACATAACCTAAAGGCGGTGCCTTTTGTGGATCCAACCAGTCTTCGGGCTGACTACCTAACAGGCAGAAGGAGATGAGGATTCTCGTGTTTTAAACAAGTGGAAATTTCCTAGGTATGCAACAATTGCCAAATTTAGTGAATTCGAAATATTTTTCTTTGAACGGTGAAATCTATCTCCGCCTTCCTGCGTGTCCAGAGGGATTTTTAGCCTACTTTTCACATTTTGCAAAAGTGAGGAAAAAGTAGACATCAGATCGATGCGGGAAAATGTGTGTCTGTCTGTCTACCAACTGCTAAACGGCTGTAGCAATCGAAACAAAATTGGGTAGGAGTGAAGATCTAAATCTGAATATCTCAATGCCGTATTTGAAAATGATGTCAGCGCTACCAACTGCTGAAAAATCGCAATTGAAATTTGAGCTCAATGTCGGATATCCTGGACGGTATGCATGGGAGCTATTTCAAAATTGGCACTCGTATGGATAATAATATTTCGGTTTAATTTCCAGGAGGCCATGCATGGCAGTTTTGAAGTACAGTATTGATATGAGTTGAGCAAATTCATACACAACCTTTATTCCCAAGGAAGTTTTCATATACAACAATCATATAGATTCGGTGGAAGCTCCGGCAGATGGCTCGCGTTCCTCCACAACCTCCCAAACCTGGTCTTCCCCGATCTCCAGAGGGATGACCAGCTGGATAGGTCGAATAATTTGCATGCCGCAGGTGGTCCTCAGGAGTACGGTCCTCGTCACGCCGTCTCTGCCAGGTCGAAGTTCTTCTATTTGCGCCAACTTCCACATATGGCGTCGCACATGGTCCTCCTGCAGAAGTACAACGTCGCCTACCTTGAGCGCTGTTGACTTGCTGCGGGTGTTTCGGACGTGGTGGAAAGATCTCAATTCTAAAAGGTAGTCCTTTGTACAACGTCTCCAAAAATCGTCTGCAATTCTTTGTTTCAGTCTGTACATCTTGGTTAAGTTAACGTCTGTTGTTGGTTGTCCGGATGGTATTGCTGTTAGTTTTTTTCCATTCAAGAAGTGGGCGGGAGTTAGTACTTCTTGATCATCTGCCTTGGTGAGTGGTCTCGAGTTAAGGGCGGCTTCAATACTGATGAGCAGGGTATTGGTTTGCTCTTCGTCAATTAGCAGTTTTCCTAGAGTCTTCCGTATACAGCGCTTGACAGAGCCCACCATCCTCTCCCACCATCCTCCCCACCAAGCCGCTCTTGGTGGGATGAACGTCCACCTGATGTTGTTATGCGCGAGATACTGGTGAGTCTGGGAATCTGTCAGCACGGTAGTGACATTTTGTAATTCTTTGTTGGCTCCATGGGAAGTTTGAGCATTATCTGAGTATATGGTATGAGGCAGTCCCCTCCGTCCGACAAACCGTTGTAGTCCCATTAGGAAACGGTCAGTGGATAAGTCCGTAGTAAGTTCAAGGTGAAGTGCTTGAGTGGTTGAACAAGTGAATAGAAGAATGTAAGCCTTCTTGGTAGTAGCGTGAGATTTAATGTAGAGGGGCCCGGCGAAGTCGATCCCAGTGATTGCGAAAGGCTTAGTGGGTTGCACTCGTTCAGCTGGAAGTGGTGCTTCGATAGCTTCTGCGTGTCTGTTGTGAGCTATTTTGCACGGTAGGCAATTATGGAGAACTGTTGGGTTGTTTGCTCCTGGGCAGTGTCGCCATTGGCCTGGACTAGTGTAGGTCTGGATTTCGGTTACTCTATTGCAGACAAAGGTCTTGAAGTTATTTGGGTTTCCTCTTATCCATCCTAAAGTTACCATAGAATCACTCCATAAAACAGCATCCGCAATTGGGTAGGCTGTCGCCTTACAGAAATAGTCAAGCAGCCTAGCACCTATAAGCGCTGCGAGGAGTTCCAAGCGTGGCAGTGTAACTCTTTTGACCGGAGCAAGACGATTCTTGCTACATATAATTTGTACTAAAGCGTGGGGTCTGTGGGATTCCTAACGTAAAGTACTGCACCATATGCCCGTTCAGAGGCATCACAAAACACATGAACCTGTGACGCTACTTTATGGGTAGTGCTGACCCAACGAGGAGTTTGAATGAGCGATATTGAATAAAGTGTAGATATCCAATGATTCAAACGTAGGCCAACATCATGTGGAAGACATTCATCCCATCCAACCTCCCTGATCCAAGTATTCTGGAAAATGATTTTGGCTACAATGGTGGTTGGATATATTAGACCCAATGGATCGTATAGTTTAGCAGTGGCTTGCAGTAGTTGCCTTTTGGTAACTGGATTGGCTGTTATTTTATCTGTAACGTCTCGATGATCAAAGTGGAAGGTATCATGATCTGTGTCCCAATTAATACCCAGAACTTGCGTTTGTTGTTTCACCTCTTGGCCTTCAGCATTCCAAATCTTTTTCATTTGCCATGAGTTAGTTGTCCATTTCGATATGGGCATGTGTATTTTCTTCATCAGAGATAAAAGTTGGTAGTAGAGGGAGATTACTTCATTTTCACTCTGTACGGATGCAGCAAAGTCGTCCATGAACATATGTTGATCTATGAGAGCGGCAACCTCAGGAAATTCCTTTTCGTGGGTGATAGCTAACACTCTCAGTGTAGCGGAGAGAAGGAATGGACTGCAGGTGAGCCAAAATGGTAATTTTGTGAAACGGTATGCTACAATATCCTTCGTCACAGTGTAGTTCCCATCGGAGCTCTGGATGCAGTGAAACCAGAGAAAACGTGTTAGGTTTCTGTCCTTTGTATGGAGAGCTAGTTGTAGAAATGCTTGGCTTATATCTCCTACAATGGCCCAGGGGTTCTGTCGGAATGTTAGCATCATAGAAAGAATGTCTGGAAGGAGATTGGGACCTACTTCTAAGGTGTCGTTAAGAGAATATGTTCCCTTCTCGTGAGCTCCTCCGTCAAAACGACACGCCATTTGGAGTTTCCACGTTTCTCTTTCCTGACTAAGTGGTGGGGTAAGTAGAAAGTCTCTTCTGTTCCATCAGTAGGCGGCGCTATTTCTACTTGTTTCTGTCTAATGTAGTTTAGCATTTGCTCGTGGTAAACGTCGCGTAGCGTTCGGTCCTTTTCAAGTCTCTTTTCGAGTACACGAAATCGTTGCTTAGCATTTTCATAGTTGCTAGATAGAGTGACGTGCTCCTTTCTGGGAAGAGATACCACTCTTCGTCCATCTTCAAGTTCGTGTGAAGCGTGAAACTGAGAAAGTAGTGGAGAATCCTTTTCAGTCATGGTTCGTGATTGTTCAACTGAGATCCCTATTGTTTCTAAATCCCAGAAGTGGCGAAAGTCGTTGTCTACAAGAGAGACTGTCTGATCAAGATTGATGTAGTTGACACTCATGGAATTTGTCTTTATTCCTGAGCGGTTTCCACTAAGAATCCATCCCAGATGTGATGGCAGTAGTACTACTGATTGAGAAAGTCGTATGGGTGAAGTGTCTTTGACAATACGCCAGTATTGATCAGCATCAATCAGGAGTTCAATAGGGAGATCAACGCAGCTGTCCTTGGGATCCGCCAGTAATAGTTTGCGCATTTTCCCTAGCATGTAAATATCATGAGGAACAGTTGGATGCGCGGAAAACGAGTGATTACTTTCGAGTGCAGTGATAGGTATAATGGAATTGGCCCAAATCCCTTTCATGTTTAGCTGAATCAATCTGCGTTGGGCAGAGGAAGAAGATGTGGTTTCGAAAGAACTTACAGATAGGGAACTATTGCCGATTACCTCTAAGCGTAGTTCATCAATTAGGGTCATAGTCACAAAGGAGGACTGGCTACCTCCGTCTAGGACACATCTAGTAAGTTTGCTAATCCCTGTAGGTCCAGTAATCCACACCCGCGCCGTCTGCAAATATGTGAAATCTGTGGATGATACATCTATATTACCGACTGAGGTTGCTGAGGTGCGTGGGTTTGGTAATGGCGAATTACCAATGGTGTGGCAAATTGATTTGTGATGGTTCCCTTTACAGATAGAACATTGTGCCTTTTCTTTCTTATTGCATGCCTTGGAGCTGTGGCCACGATTAAGGCAAAGGAAACAGCGGTCTGCAGCCTTCAGTTTGACAATACGGCTATTTACATCTGTTATAGTCCTGCAGTCCTGAGCCCAGTGGTTTTGACCCTCGCAGAAGACACAAAATGGTCCTGTACGTCTCTTCTCTCGCGCAGGCTTCCTCCGGTTAGAATGGACATGAAGCATTGCAGCGGTAGGAGTAAAGTCGGAGCTGGCTATTGTTGCACCGCGGATCTTCTGCGCCGTTAGAGCTCCTTCTACTTCTTCATTTAAGAACGCCATCAGTGCGGAGATGTCGCTCGCAGGTGTATTTGTCCTTTTGGAGTGGATAAGCCAGTGTCTGGAGATATCTTCGGGGAAGGCTCGTAGGATTTTCGGAGTTAGTACCCGACCATAGGCGTTTACGTTTTCACCTAACGATATCAACGCCTGGACCCGCCGGTGACATTCAACATATGTCACGTTCAGTGACTCAGGGCTATCGTTGAGAGTTGGTTTAAGGTCCTCTAAGTAGTCCAAATGGGCCTGAATGATTCGATTTTGTCCCCGTACTTTGATTTAAGAATTAGCTTAGTCTGTTAGTAGGTATTACCATTCACGGCTATTCCGTCGACGAGTCGCTAAGGTTCACCTTCTAGGTACCCCCGTAGGAAGACGTGCTTGTTCACAGTAGAAAGGGTAGTGTCCTGATCAATTGACATCTCGAACTGCTCCCAGAACAAGAACCAGCACTCAACATCCCCTGAAAACGGCTCAAGTTTGATGGGAGGTAGTTTGGCGGAATGAAGAGGAGTGTGGGCTGATGGATTCGGCACATTAGTCATGCTGTTTGTGTTGGCAGCAAGTCTCTTTTCAAGTTCCCGCGTAGCGTTATGAATTTCCCGTTTAGCTTTGTCAATATATTCTTCACAGGTTACCACGTCGTCGACTAATGTTACACGATTTTCTTCAGAAATAAATGGATTTACAGAAGAATCTTCCGTGTAAGACTACGAATATTCTACAAATCGTCTTAAGGAAACTCTGGATCGTCTAATGTCACTAGATGACGCTATTCATGTAACATTAGTCCTCTCTCGCTTTCGTTTCTTCTTCAAATTGGATAACGTCGCCAGTCGGGCTTCACTCATCTTGATATAATACGTGCTGTCTGTAAGTCTAAGAGACTCTAAGTACAAGTTTGAAGCGTGATATGATCCGTGACTACTCTGTGACTTTGTGTATGGTCGAGGCAAACGTGACGTGAAAAATGACGTTTATTCAGTGATAGTCGAGAGTTGATTTGGTTTACTTCAGGTGGCTGGGAAAAATGACAGTTCCGAAATGTCGAGTAGGCCGTGAAATTCCCGTAGCCCACCTCTATGGAATAAGGAAGTTGAGGTTCTGGTCAGTAGAGATCGCTAGTAGTCACGATGAGCGTGTTGGAAACTCTTATGAAGTAGTATAATTATAACCTAATTATTCAAGCTAGAACCATGCGAGATCGTATTGGACATAAAATAACATGTGTTCAGCTCCTAACTGCCGTATAGTATAACATCATAGTTTAGAAAGTTAGATACGTTACTCATCTGCGTGTTGGAGGCTATAGGTGGAGACGCTCGTACAATTAAGTTACGTTCACTTTACACTGATTTGCACTTTTGAATTCTTCCTTCAAACTCTTCGTCTCGTTTTTACATTTACGTTTCACCAGATTTTTCGACACCAATATATGAAGTACAGTATTGATATGCGTGGAGCTAATTCATACACAACCTTTATTCCCAAGGAAGTTTTCATATACAACAATCATATAGATTCGGTGGAAGCTCCGGCAGATGGCTCGCGTTCCTCCACAGCAGTGTTGCCAAAATGATTCTACTGTAGGTATGCTGATAGGTCCAATTTTTAAATGCATATAACTTCTACACTATCAATTGGAATTCAACCAAACTTCATATGTACAATATGTACATAAACAGATATGACTGAGTGTATTCTTAAGTGCCACCAGGGCTGCCAACTGTTAATGAATGCTCCCAATTCCTTTTATCAAAATACCAATATAACATAATGTATGCATGCCGACAGCTTTAAACTATGCACACGTATAGTATCTGACATTCTATATTAATTTGGAGTAACTAATATACGTCAGTGTTGCCAAAATGTTTCTAAGCCTGCTGATGGGTCCAATTTTAAATACATGTAACTTCCATACTATCATTTGGATTTCAACCAAATTTCGTATGTGCTATGTGTACCATAACAGATATTACTATCTGTCTTCTTAAGAGCTACCAGGGCTGCCAACTGTTAATAAATGCTGTCTCTATTTTTGTTACCCTAATATCAATATATCAGAAAGTATGCAAGCCAATAGCTCTAAACTTTCCACACGTATAGTACCTGCCATTGTAGATTAATTTGGAGTGACTAATATACGTCCGTGCTCCCAACATGATTCTAAGCCTGCTGATAGGTCCAATTTAAAAATACATACAACTTCTATACTAACAAGTGGATTTCATCCAAAATTGGCACAACAAGAGATCAAAATATTTCAGATCATTTCTGACCAAAACATGCATTGTTGCCATCATGATTTTACGCGCGCTGATAGATACACTGTCTAACTGCATGTAACGGCCATGCTATCCATTGGACTTCAACCGAATTTTGTATTCTGTACCTTAATTAAGAGATGGAACTAAGAATATATTCAGCTGCCAACTTTAGTGCTCTATTAAACTACATTATACCAGGTATATTTCGAACTAATTAGAAATGTCGATATTATCAACTTAATTTCGTCTAGATAGGTCCATATAGATTAATCATTGGCATGGATCTTAAATTTTAAGAAAAGTAGGCTCTTTAGACCGTCACGGAACTTCTTGTTTATTGCTGGACAGCCGGGAACATATTATTACCTAGGTCAGGACGCAGCGAAAGACGTGGAAAACGTATAAGGAAAGGGGCATGGTTGATGGGAGGGGGGGGGATGGTTTAATGCCATTTTTAAACAGTTCTAGCAGGCGAATCGTTGGTACTATGACTTTGGGTTTGCACCATGCTGTGCAGCATAATAAATCGAAGAAATTATGTCTGGGGTGGATCTGCATATGGCGAGTGGTTCTCAAACAATTCCATGTTATGCCAATCAGTTTCAGGACGGCTATTTGCCATGTCCAGGCCGGCAACATCGCATCAGCTGTCGCCTGTACAGTACATGTCTTATCTTAGAGGGAACACAATGGATTGGTTGGTAATGAAAGAGCAGACCAATTAGCAAAATCAGCGGCTACGACACATCTTGAGAAAACATACAGTAAGTCTCCAATATGTTACGTTAAAAGACAGATAAGGAAATACATATTACACGAATGGAATATCGCATGGACATGTAGCCTGAAAGGATCCGTAACAAGAGAAATATTCTTCCCGGAAGTACAAAATCGACTGTTATCAAAATTATTAGTGCCAAACTTTGTCCTCACTCAATTTTTAACTGGTCATGGAATATTCAAGTCTTATTTTGAACGTTTTAAAATAGCACCAGATGACTATTCGTGTTTTTGTGGATTGCCTCAATCAGTGTGTCACCTTATATTTGAGTGTCCTGTTTTTGAAAAGGAAAGATACTATTTACAATGCCACCTTAATAGCTGTAACCTGGAACTTTCAAAACCGCTGTTCCATATTTTTAAGAGGCAGTGCTGTTTAGGACAATTTCTCACTGTCATCAATAAAATATTTTCTAAACTATGTTAATAATATTTTTATTAGTTTGTTTTTAATCTACAACCCTAATGTACCTCTGGTAAAATAGGGTTCTTGTATTGTTTTTTGGATATTCAATAATAATAATTTCTTACTAGATGAAACCCGTCAAAACATGACGGACAATGGAAAACAAATTTACTGAAGAAGCTTCTTATATAAGTTACATTCTTTGTACGATTACTTTTTAGCACTATTGCAACTTTAAGGGCGTCAAAAGATAGCACTCTCAGCATTGCAACATATTGCTGGTCATGACTGAAAACGTGATGAGGTCATCATCATCTTGCACAGTTTCCAGCCACTGGCCGGGTCTGTTTGGAACACAAGCCTCTCCAACGTCTTCTGTCTTCCCACCATCTCTCAGCCTCCACCCTTGTCCAGTCTTCTCCTCTCTTCTTCACGCTTTCTTCCACCCCCTTCAGCCACCTGTCTCTCGGTCTCCCTCTTGGTCTCTTTCCTTCCCACTTCGTCTCGTGTATCCTCCTGGGAATCCTCTCCTCCTCCATTCGTTTTACATGTCCATACCATCTAAGTCTAGATTTCTCTATACCATCCTGTAATGGTTCCTCCTTCATTAATTCTCTGGTCCTCTCATTTCTTATTCTGTCCCTCTTTGTAGCTCCAATACTGCTTCTCAAGAACCTCATCTCACTGGCCTGTATTTTGCTCTTCTCCTTTCCTTTCATAACCCAGGTCTCCGAGGCATACGTCAGGATAGGGACATAGTACGATATATGATCTACTTGGTGTTCTGAGGGACATCCCTGCTCCATAACATGCTTCTCACACTCCTCCGGAATGCTTCTGCCTGTCTCCCCCGCTCATTTATTTCTCTACCGTTTCTTCCATTCTCTTGTATCAGGCTTCCCAGATACTTGAAACTCTCCACTTTCTTCAGCTGTTCCCCACCAATTGTTATTCCTGTTGTGGTTCTTTCCTTCTTCCTTGTTGTGATCACCATCTCACTCTTATTTATGCTAAATTTCATCCCATATCCTTGTATTATTCCTTCCCACACGTCCAACTGTTCCTGTACCTCCTCCTCCTTGTTTCCACAATCATCAAATCATCCGCAAACACCATTGCTTTCATCTTTCCTTCCCCAATTACTTGTGCCGCTCGGGTCATTATGTCATCCATCTCCACAATGAAAAGTAACGGTGACAGTGCACTTCTTTGTTTCAGGCCGTTTCTCTGTTCCATCCAGTCCGATCTCTCTCCTCCCACTTTCACACAGCTCACGCTTCCCTTGTACATCTCTTTTATCCTCCTTATAGTCCATTTTTCTACTCCTCTATCCTCCAGGGACTTCCATACTTTGTTTCTGCATACACTGTCATATGCTTTCTCAATAATGTCCAGGAAGGCCATCAGTAGATCTCTTCCATACTCATAGTGCTGTTCTTGTAACTGACTTACAGCAAAAATCAAATCCACTGTGGACCTTCCTGCTCTGAAGCCATGTTGTTCTTCCCTCATCCCTCCTTCTATCCTTGTCCTAATTCTCCTTTCTAAAACTTTCTCAAACATCTTTGCACAATGACTCATCAGTGTTATTCCCCGATAGTTTCTGCATTCTGTTCTACTACCTTTCTTGAAGATCGGGACAATTATTCCCTTTTCCCAGTCCTCTGGGGTCTTCCTTTCCTTCCATGCTGCCTTCATCACTCGGTACAACCATTGTATCCCCACCTCTCCTGCTGCCTCACCATCTCCACACTCAACTCATCCACACCCGGTGCCTTCCCTCCTTACATCTTCCTCACTGCATCTTCCACTTCTTCCCATGTTAAGTCCTTTTCGGTTTGCAGTTCATCTACTGTACCTCTTCCCCGATTTCTTCTTCCTCGCCGTGGTTTCCATTTGGGTTCAGGAGTTCTTCAAAATATTATTTCCACATTTTCTTCAGTTCTTCCCTATTTTCTATCCCTTGTCCCCTTTTGTTCACCATTCTGACATAATCCGTAGGATCCTTCCGCCTCTTATTCTTTACCATCCCATACAGGACCTTTTTTGTACCTTCACTATCCTGCTGGTCATGACATAAAACGTGATGAGGTAAATAGCCCAATACGTTCAAGAGTTTCTCCTTGAGCTTGATTGATTGTGATAAAGTAGACCGAGCGAATAGGACATTGTTGCATATTAAAAGAAAATGTACTGTACCTGCAAGTGTTTTATCGGAAGGTGTTAAATCAAGTCGTAGGATTTGAGCTCTCTGCCTAATATTACTGCACCTATTATATCCGAATCCAAGCAATTTCTTACATATTTCTTACAATTAATATATTACCATATATGAGTCCTTGGGAAACGTTCAGATTTCTAAGGAGCATAACTATGGCTCAAACGTTTGGAGTATGTGGAGGCGAATCACTTAATTCCAAGGAATTGAAAAATTCAATAATAGGGAAATTAAGTAGCTGGCTTTCATCTTCAGTATCCAATCTGTTAACGCTGATGTATGTGTTTGAACTACTGGATATAAGTTCAATGACTTTTAAATTAATATCATTACATTGTTGCAGGTTGGCAAATATTTTATATTCCAGCAAATCAATTTTACCCTCACAACAGTAAAGACCAAAGAAACCACGCATAGATTTTACGCAAGAGAAGTACAATGTAGAACAATGTTTACATTTGATCGTCAAAGACCTTAAAGTACACTGTACTGCATAATATCTGGAATTGTTTCTGAAATGGCCTATTTATATTGGATTTTAAATGTGGCTTCGTATTATTCAATAACACTATAGTGTCCTGCAATAACGGAGCCGCTAAATATTACATGGCAAATAATACTTCCATTGCCGAAATCAACTGCGTAGTTAGACTCAGTACTCTAAACAAATAATCATTAAACAATTGTCTTATACAATGAAGTTCAACATGACCGTCCAGAGACTTTCATACTCAAGTTGGTTGGTGAGGAGAATGCGATGAGACTGATCGCTTAAAATAAATTCCTTATAATTGTTCCTGCCAGCGAAATTTTTTGCGATAGCTTGAAAACGCAGCTCAGAATGACGTTCTTCATTTTGTTATAAACAGTACGAAACTGCTCTAAATAAGCAATTTCCATCACCTGTTATAGGTTATGACAGTACATTTTGCAGGGGAACATAGAATCACTTCGCCAACTACTGGAACGACCGTAGGCCTATACTCAATACTCACTTCGGCAGTCACCCTAATGGAGGCAGTTTTTGAATTATATGTCCCGTGCATGTCAAAAATCGTATTAACACATGGAGGCCCACCTATTCTTGTCTATCGCCCCGGAGACCCGGGTTACATTTCCTGCTCTGCCAAGAAATTGAATTCTGGTCTGAGGGCAAAAACGGGGCACATTCAGTCTCTTGAGGTATAACTAAGAAGAGGAAGGTTTAATTCCCACCTCGACAATCTTGGATGTGGTTTTCCGTGGTTTCCCACTTCCACTTAAGGCAAATACCGGGATGGTTCCTAACAAGGCCTTGGCCGTCTCCTTGCCATTTACCACCTTAATTACAAATTCACACAGTAATGCAGCCATCACAATAACACAGGTTATGAGAGAAAATTTCACACATACACACCCAAGTACACGGGGCTGAGTGACCACAATGTCGGAGCCCTTCAAACGAATTATGTTTGCCAAGTGTCTCTTATGGCGAAAGCAATTGTGGACACGCGTGAGTGCCTGGAAAACTACTTTTTTCTTTAATAATTTAAGAGTATATCGACGATGCATAATTATAACTTTTAGTCTAGGACGCTAATAACTTGACTACCGAAGCATTGGGAAGAAATTGCAATATTAAGGTACATAAACAAAATAGCCTACACATTCAACTGTCGGTTAATGTTCCTCAAAATTTCCCTTCTTAAATATTCCCCTCCTTTATAATTCTCCATCACGTGAAAACGTGCCATGTCTTGGGTTTTAAATATATCGATGCAATGGTGCTGCCATCTGCTGTCAGTTACTGGAACTATATGGGCGATGTACTGCCATCTGTTGTCAGTTATAGGAACTGATTGCAGATATTTAAACGGCGTACTGAGGACAACAGTTTGCTCTTTTGATCACATGCTGTAATGCAATGGTAAAACGGAAATAAAACGTATTGAGAGGGAATGTAGAAATATGTATCTTTTACAGACATAAAACCTTACTAATACTCCTTGATTAAACAATATTTCAATGGTAAAAAACATTCATATATCGGCGAGGGCTGGGATCGAACCGGCGAACCTAGGAACCACAGTCTGTCGCCTTAACCATATAGCTACTCGAGCAATATTATTCAGCAGCAGACGCAGCCATTCATTATCTTCAAAAGCTGCTGTCTGAAGGAAATAATCCATTTCATTATCCAAATAAATCAATGTTGCATATTCGTATACGTTCATACTGTTATTATATTTTATTGCCAGAACTTGGTTAATGTATGTTTTCAATTACATGGAAGCTTATTAAATAACTTACATTTTAATGGAATTCTCACCGCCATTTTGTCATGACCTCAGGCGGATTGTGCGCATGCGTGAGGGGCAGGAATTCTGCTATTTTCTATATTAATTCAAAAATATACCGAGAGGGAATGTAGAAATGTGTATCTTTAACAGACATAAAACCTTACTAATACTCCTTGATTAAACAATATTTCAGTGGTAAAAAAAATATATATCGGCGAGGGCTGGGATCGAACCGGTGAACCTTGGAACCACAGTCTGTCGCCTTAACCACATCGCTACTTTTTTTCCCACTTTTTTTTATTAGCTCTTTACAGAGTTACAGAATTTTCAGATATGATAAATACCATACTAATACATCACAAGAAATCCAGATAGTGTCCATATTTATCGTACAATTGTCCACTTTCACTAAGCTTCCAACGCTCTTTTTGCAGGTGGTACCTGAGATCCAGGAACGAGAAATGTTGATCATTGTCCATCACGAAGTGTACATATTGGCCCATTATCCACACAATGGCAGTCTGTTTAATTTGGGGGAAGGCGGTCACCGACAAACGAACCAACTTCCGGTCATCAAGGTCATCCGTGGGCACATTTAATAGTTGACATACGTTTCCCTTACACCACAGCCACGTGGAGGCAACTCGCGTGCATGATGTGATGCGGTGTATCGCCGTATCAGTTTGACCACATATAGTACACCACGGGTAAGCTTCAAGACGGATGGTATATCGCCGTAGAGCGGTTGGGATGAGATCGTTGAGGAAGATAAAAACCTGGGAGTGTACAGCAGAAGAAATGGTCATAGCCCCAAAATTTTTCCAAACAGTGGGCCAATGGACGTAGAGGGTGGTGGCCTCTATTCGCGGTTTGGAGTGTACCACTTGCCGCAACATGTTATGAATACTTTTCGTCGTTGGAACAGTCCCTGAAGGCATTTCGCGAACAGTTTCCAGAAGGTGCTGTTGATGGTCCCTAAATATCTTCGGCAAAGCTCTATCACAACCACGGGCTGTGTTTCGAATATCTTTGTATAGCGCTTTCGTAAAAGTGTCATGTTGGGAAAGAATGGTGATATCGTTCTTGCAGTGGAGTGCACGGCATTTCATGCCATGAGCTGTTAGCCCTAGCCCGCCTTGCCGGGATGGGAGATACAACTGTTCCCGTTGTACTCGGAACAAAAATCCTTGCCATATAAACCAACCTGTATATTTTGCCAATTGGCTCTCAAACATTTTGGGAAGTGGGAAAAGTTGTGCGACATACCATATTTTAGAGAGCGCAAACACGTTGAGGACCATGACCCGTTGCACTATATTGAGGTTTCTTTGACCAAATTGGATCAGCACTCCCCTAACTTTGGCAATGACCTTAGTCCAGTTTGCCTGCACTGTGTCCAGAAGCGATTGCATCCTGGTAATGCCAAGAATTTTCACCTCATTTACTATCCGGAACCAGGGCTGTTGGGTAATCACTGAGTTAGTATTGAGCGGAAGCAAAGCAGTTTTCTGGGGGTTCGATTGTGCTCCAGAGGCGATATGGTAGAGCTGAAGGACGCTATCGATGTGGGAGATGTCTTCATTATTGCGGATCAATATTGATACGTCATCAGCATAGGCGCACATTCCAAACACATGTGTGGACAGTTTGTAACCCTGTATCTTCACCTGGGTAGTCCGAATGAACGGTTCAAGGCCAATGACAAAAAGTAGCATAGAAAGGGGACATCCTTGCCTAACTGATCGTTGTATTGGAATCAGAGGGGAAAGAAAACCGTTGACGAGCACTCGAGACGAAGCATTACAATTTATCATACGAATGTAGTCAATAAGGATTTCAGGAAATTCGAAGTGTTGCAAGACCATGACTGATGCGGTCGAAAGCTTTATCAAGATCTAAGGTGAGAAAACTCATTGGCTCAGTGGGGAGCATTTCGGCTTTTAGGTGTAGGTCCCGTAGTATCGCTAAGTTTGTTAACAGAGTTCTTCCAGGAATACTGCAACATTGTTCATCACCAATGATATCAGGTAGAACAGTCTTCAATCGGCATGCAAGTACTTTGGTAAGGACTTTATAGTCACTGCAGAGCAGAGTAACTGGTCGGAAGTCACCAACTGCCATGGGAGAGGATGTTTTAGGTATGAGGACTATGGTACCCTCGTGATGTGATTGACAAAGAGCACGACGTTGGAGAATGGTACGCAGGACATGACAAAATTCTTTGCCAATGAGAGGCCAGAAGTGTTTATACATTTCATATGGCAGTCCATCAATGCCAGGTGAGCGGTTGTTTGGGAGTTGCTTAACCACAGAGTGAATCTCTTCATCCGTAATATCCGCGCTGAGCAGAGTTTTGTTGTCCGGAGATAGTTGGGTACTGCAAGATGACAGCAATAGGGTCACCTGCTGTGGATCAATGGGAGCCTTAGCGTAGAACCGTTGATAAAATAATGATATTTCACGACGTATAGCGTCAGGGGAGGTGACGACACTTCCAGTACTGGTGCGGAGGCGGTGGATATATTTACGTTGCCGCTCACGTTGTCCTTTGGCGATATGGTATACACTTGCACATTCGTCCGGGAGCACTGTACGATCTTTTAAAGCCACGTTTATATGAGCGAGCGTTCGTTGCTGTAGAGACAGGAGCTTGGTTTTAACTTCCCGGATCTGGTCATATATACGCTCCCCAGCATCAGATCTTTGCTGGAGCTGGCGAAGAACTAGATAGTAAAATTCAACTGTATCCCGTCTTTCCCGACCTCGTTGGTAAGATATGTTCTTAAAGACGCGTCGGATCCCTGGTTTAACTAAAATATCCCACCAGTCTGCGCAGTCGCGAAATTTGCATTTTTGTTGGACCCATCGAGTCCAGTGTTGTCTGAAAATATCTTGGCATTCCTCCTCCAGTAACAGCGAGCAATTCAGCTTCCAATAACCTCTTCCTATGTGAAATATGGGATGGGGGTAAGAGATTGTACATACGACAGCATGATGGTTAGTGAAACTGGCAGGTATCACTTCATATCGTCTAGGCTGGATAAGTTCCTGTGAAAAGTAGATGCGGTCAAGTCGTGATGAGGAGTTGTGACTTATACAGGTGTAATGGGGCAGGGGCACCCTTAAACTATCCACAGCATCAATGAGGTGTAGGGAGGTAAGAAGGGTCCTGAGAGCCGGGTTGACACCTTGGTATGAGCTAGTGGAATCTTCTGGGCGTTGAATACAATTGAAATCCCCTGCAAGAATAAGTTTTTCCTTAACGTCGTGCAGATGAGGCAGTCTACTCTGTTGAAAGAACATTTTCCGTTCCACACGTTTATTGGACCCGGATGGGGCATATACATTTATCAGGGTGGTATTGTTTATGTGTCCAGATATTATGCGTCCTGATGGATGGCATAGCACACCTTCGAGTGGGATATCATGTCTTATGAGGAATCCGGTCCCTCTATTCGTATAACTGGTATTGATGTATTGTTTGTAGAAGGCAGATATGGGCAAACAGGGTAGAGCAACTTCTTGAATGAAGGCAATGTCAATGTCTGCATCTCGAAGGAATCTCTCCAACAGTTGAAATTTCAGAGGGCATTCTATTACATTGATATTCACAGTGGCCACAGTGAGAAATTGCGCCATTAAGAGAAGTATAAAAGTTGTGCTAGATATACTGGAAGGTGGACTCGAGAAAAAAGAAAAAAGAAAAAAAGACACAGGTGAGAAATATACTGGTGCACTATGTCAAATTAGGTTGAGATAGTTCCTTATGACTGCCATTCATAGGCCGGCTGCCAGCGGTTGAGAGCGTTCGTGGGTCCCTAGATGACGTAGAATGAAGATTTTGTTTCTTTTTCACAGCTGCGGGAACGTCTGTAGAGCCACTTTGATTCTTCGGGGCTGGTACGGCAATCGAGGCATTTGTTTTAATCTTCTTAGAGACGTTCTCGGATCCCCGATCAACCTGCTTAAGTGAGTCGGTAGGGACCAGCGAAGGTGGGGGCAGTGAAGACAAAATTTCTGTGGCAGCCTGTAGTGACAGCATAGTTGGTTCTAAGGCTGCGATACAGGTTGCCGATAGCACAGGGGCACTCTGTGGCTCGCTGCTCTGGTCAGGGCAAGGTACCAGTTCTGCGTCATATGAATCCGAGGCCACTTCTGGTGTTGTCCCAGCTGACTGATCAATAAGCATGTTTTCATATGACGTTTGCTGCGTCACAACTTCCGAGTATTGGACACGTCGTTGTTGTGTAGGAGTTATACCGAGGGGAATCATTTTCTTTGGGCAGTTGATACGTAGATGTGTGGTAGCATTGCAAATTAAACAGGTCTGTTTCTGTCCAATATACGTTATATATCCAGAATGGCCACCAAAAGTCTCAGTGGAGGGGATATCTTGTTTGATTTCCATAGTGACGGCACGTATTCCATTATACACCGGGAACTGATAAGCAGAAGACCATTGTTCTTTCCTGACGTCACTCACAGTGCCATATTTCGACAGAACGGATTTGAAAATTTCAGGGGGAACTTCGAGTGGGACATTAAATATACGCACTGTGGTAAAATTGGAATCCGCTGTGGAGAGCTTAACATTTGTCATTTCGCCTGAGTCATACTGAAATTCAATAGGATCTGCAAAAGTATTTAACAATTTCTGATAAGTAGATATGCTGATTACCTTGATGTACATGGTTTTTTCGTGCGCATTTAACTGGATGGCTTCTACTTGGTCGACAGTCAACCGGAGGGTATCGCCAATCCAGCGGTGAATTTCTCCTGGTGAGGGGCGAGAACTCTGCCTGTCCCATTGGCAGCATACTGTTTTAGATCCCTTATTTGGGGGTGGTTGGATCTAAAAGGAAGATTTATTGTATTAATTTATAAAGCAGTGCCTAAAAAAGGGTAGCTTCCCTTGACAGGGTAAGCTGACCAGTGTAGAGTGTTGTTGTGTGCTAGGAACTAGGGGGCGCTCCTATAAATAATGTAGTAGTGTTTTAGGGGATGGGACTCAATGCAAGGGTCACTGTGCTGGTCGCTCAGCTGACTGGCTTATTATATAACTGAACGTGCTTGTATCAGCTAAGTGGCACGCGCTGCTTCCTAGCAGCCGGGCCGCCTCGAGAAATACAATGCTATCTGAGCTAGCACTGTCAGACTACCGTATGTCACGTCTAACCGTGACGGGAATAAGGAAGGGCGTTGGGATGTAAAGAGGCGTATAAACAGTAATGCGAGTGTAGAGTGTTGACCAAGTGTTTATTGGTCTGTGATGTTAAGGTATGAGTCCCTTGTAGGGAATGTAACAATGTTCACAATGTGAAAGTACAAGCTGTGGATAAAGGTTACAAAAGTAGGAGATCTGAACACGACTGACTCACCTCTGATGACACCAACGTAGCCTTCGGCCGCACCCCTGAGAGACTGATAATGGAGAGATCCCTTGACCTGATTATGACGCCTTCTTATACTCTTCGGCGCTATGCTGTCAGCAATGTGATGGCATAGCTGCCCCAGTTAATAATATGTCGCTGTGTGTAATAATTGTGCAAGGATTGAGCTGCTTTCTAGAGTGGCAAGCTGTCCTTGTGGTATTAATGGATGTTGGTCTGGCTTTCCAAGGGTTGCCAGTTAGGAGATTTAGACAGATGATGGGGGGACGGTCTCCAAGGGGTGCATACCCCTGGGAGGCTGTACAAGAGTCTTCCTCCATTTGTTCGCGTCCTCGCGAACGGGAACGGAACTGGAGGTTGGGATGTTGATGTAGATGTTCTTGAAGCCCCCTCGTATCTCCTGGTGGTGTCTTCCTCGTCGTCGGCGGCGTCGTCGTACAGAATGGGTGATGTCGTGAAGTGTAGGTGTGAGATCAGCCCGTGTTCAGAGGGGAGGGTTATGGGATGTACAGATATATGTATAACACTGACATTGGCATTGTGAAAATAGAAATTGACATTGAAAAGAAATTGACATTGTTAGCATATTGCTAGTTTCAAAAAAGAAAAAAAAGAACATGGTTTTGCTAGTGATCCGTTACATAGTTGTGCAGGGAGGAAAAACCCAGCTAGACGAGGAATTGTGTCGTCTGGCTTTATTTTGGGGAAAAAGTGCTCCCTGCTAAGAGAAAGATAGAAGAGAATAGAAAAAATGGGTGTTCCAGGGTATGATTTAAGGGATATAATCAAAGTGCATTTATTGGTGTGGGATAAAACGGAACACCCTGACAAATGGGGAAGTTAGAAGAAAGAAAAATGAAAGAAAACAAATCATGTACATTATTTACGTTGGTGGTCTTGATAATGGTAACAGATATGATCCGATAATAATAATAATAATCCTTACATTTGTAATATTCCTGACGAGTTATAATTGAACATAGTAAACATAGAAATAATGATGAGCATAGAAAAAATAATGGTTGCCATGTTGGTACCCTGTACGTATAGGTATGTTGACCATCCTTGTGGAACCTTTCAATTGTATGACATGGCGAGAAAATACAAAATAATTTACACTTTACAATTATCACTATCATATATACCTTATAGAGCTCTGTTACCTGGCCAGTTATTGTATACCCCTTATACTTATTGCGCACCGTACCATCATGCCTCGACTACCGTTCTCTAATCGGCCGTTCCTGGTGCGGTTTAGTGGCTAGTCCACTATTCTCTCCCTGTACTTATCATATAACCTCGTGGTTTTCCGTCGTGGGTCGGAATCCCACCTTAGGGTCGAAGGTTCGGCACTTACAAACTCTGTGTCGCCCTTTGAGCCTGAAGTAACGCTTCATTTGCGTATGCTGAAATGTGTTTGCGTTCAGCGATGGTCATCATCCCACTTATGCTGTCCACCGCTGACCGCTGGCGTTGTCACCTTTAAGGGTGCAACTAAAATTGATGAGTAGTGTATTTGTGTATGACATAGATGAAGGTATGTGTATTTTGGTAATATATTTACCACAGACCTATTCATGCTCTTGGTTACCTGTAAATCAAAAAATGTATCCATATAAAAATGTTCATCTCTTCGTAGCTCCGTGGTCTTTCTGTGTGGGTGAAAGTGGATTGGTCATGAATAGGACAGTACAATACATTGTAATGCATTACAGGTATATATAGAACCTTCATTGGTAGCGCTTAATTTGTAAACTAAGTGTAGCGCCACCGAAGTCTAACTTAATCTAGGTTAGCCTATGTTAACCTATTCTAGCCTAATGGTGTCGGGCTTACCTTGGTAACGGATTTTTAGTCACCAAGTGCCGAGATATTCTACCGCAATCCATATGTATAATAAAAAAAATTGCCTTAAATGTAGGCTTATGCTATCTTACAACGAATTATCATGACTTATCATGAGTTGTCGGACTTACCCTGATGCCGGGTTTCTGGGTCATCAGGCGCCGAACGGCGTTATCATAACACTACTTATCTTACTTATTAATAAAATTAATTAAATGTAACTATACTGTATGTACATGCCGAGTGGACCTTACTCTAAAGCCGAAATGTGCTGTGCTATTATTAGCAACAGCGGTTAGTAAATTTGCTTACATCTAAGTGACCTGAAAATGGCACTATGACTTAAGTACTAAAATTTAGATGGAGGCTGTCCGTTTGATTTCTCTCGCGGTGGTTCCCTTGTAGTACATTGTCGGGACCGGAACCCAACAATGTCTCGTAGTCCCCTCCGTTTTAATCCTATTGTCGACATCTATTCTAGGTCTTATTACTAGTACTAACCTAGTCACAGGCGGCTTACGTTGCCACTAAGCAAACCGTTTCGCCCGCTGTACTTATCATTTCTTTGACCGTTGCCATTGCGTGTGTAGTCGTAGTTGGGCCGCCCACGTAACCCTTATGAGGCGCTCGCAATGCCCCTCTCTTAATGCCCATTGGTTGCCCGATGCATCGCCATTTATGTGGGCATTGGACATTGTCGTCCAATGGCATAATATAACCTTCGCCTTTATCGGCAATCGTAGTCTGCTTTTCGCAGTAATAGAATCTCTTCGCCTTTGTCGGCAATCGTGGTCTGCTTTTCGCAGTAATCTTCGCCTGTATCGGCCGTAGTAGTATGTATCTCGCAGTAACATTTCCCTCCAACGCACAGGAGTTTTGCTTCCCGCTATGGAAGCCGTACCTACTTAAATGTAAACTTAACTAGAAGTCTAGTCATGATGGGGTCGTCTCTAGGGATAGCTCCCGAGTCCGGCGCTGAGTGAGCTATTTCTCCCGCCATTCCCAGAAAGTCTCCCTGCAGGTCTTGGCTTCGACGACCGTGGCACATAGTGGGTGTAACCTTCTCCGACAAGGGGGATAAGCTATATGCACCCCTAGATCTCGATGTTTGCCCGTGCCAGGTCACGAATGCTTTGACCTTACGTGGTTCGTCTGTTTGGTCTAGCCGTCAAGTTAAGTGAGGTCGCTGCGCTGTTGAGCCAACTGGGGTAAGGGTCCACATCACCTTCCCCAGCTCTGCTCCAGTGTGGTCCCTCTGACCTTCGGCTTACGCCGTTGTCATCAATCAGAGCGTATCAGATTCCTTTGTAAAAAAAATGTGGGCGTAACCTGTGTAAATAGTTTAATCTCTGTGTAAAATGTAAAATATTTCCAGTGTTGTGGGGTTGTAGATCTTCTAAGTACATAGACTACTTCTGGTCTACCATTGCTACGTCAGCTTTCCAGCAATAATGCTCTCTTTACCTTAATGGAGGAGTTAGTATGGTCTGTAATGTCAGGTACCCTATTATTAGGATCTGGGGGTAGTTATTTGTAGAGTGGGCTTAAAGTATGGTAGGAAGGGGTTGCGCACCTTTGGGTTCCACGTTAGTGGTGGCCTGGAACCGGTGATGGCGCTGGGATGCTCCTATAGTGAGTGGACTGGGGAGGTAATTCCCGGGATTGCAAAGATACGAAAATTTCATGCAGGTTTGATATTAAAATCCCTGGTAAATGGATGGGATACTCATGCAGGTATCTGGATATGAGGCATCTGCACTCATATAAGGATAGGTGTAAGTTGGGGCATAATACCAATATATTCCTGTCATGCGGGAGTGTTTAATTAATAAAGAATGGTTAATATATATCTATGGCCTCATCTCTCATTTGGAGATGCGCATTATGCTTATTTAATGTTTTTGCCGACCCACCCCTAATACTCAGGTTGTAGCATCGTGATCCAAGGCGTAGCATGCCTTCTCTTTAGACGCATGAAGTCCATCAACCCCTTGTGTGTACTCTGTAATGTAGTGTAGCTGTTTTGGTTGTGTTCATGTGTCTGCGTTGGTTTATGTTGGACGTGAGAGGGTTATTGGAAGGGATTAAGGTGGAACTCTGGTAGCCTGTGGTCCTGTCATCCTCCCTTGGTCCATGTTGGCTTTCTATCTGCGCCTTGGGATAGTAAAGCTTCACGACCTAATCTGGTCTGCCATTTGTAGTGTAACTGTGGCCAGTGGTCGTAGTGCGACTGGCCATGTCCTAGTCATCTGTAATGACTCCTATGCCTTACGATCGATAAAAGAAGTTATTAGAGGGGAGATCTTGTCTGTGTTTGCTCCTAATTGTTGAGTACATGGGCGTGTGTGTGACTATGTTCCGCTACACCACGCGGACGGGTGGTCTGTTGCAGGCTAAGTCGTAATATGTATCGCGTGTATGGGCAGGAGGCGCCCGTGGCCTGTCAACGTCTTTGCGAACGTGCTCTTATAGGCCCAAGATAAGTTCCGCTGTGTCACGTCTTGTCCATTGCCAAATGTTTTTGTAGTGTGAAAAAAAATGTACGGTGTTATAATTGTTTTGCGTTTGTAATTTCACGGTCACTGCCGATACACAATAGTGTCTTGTCACCAGCAGTATTGCAGTATGCCTAGTCTGCAAGTCAGCAGTTGGTATGTGTAATGTCAGGCTGGGATGTTATTGTTTGTCATCCGCTGGCATGTGCTTTCCTGCACGTATGCAAGTGTGGTCATTGTTTTAGATTCCTGGCGGACTTAATGTGGCAATTCATACTATTTGCCAATACTATTGTGTGGTCACTATTCCGTGAGACCTTTGTCTTATGAAATTATCCTAGCTGTGTCTGGGAAATGTATTTCCCATGTCAGGTGTATTTTGAAATTTTATGCCCGGTTTTTGGCGTGAGGAAATGTGGTATTCCCTGTTCATGTATCGGTATGGGCCAATTTCGGTGTGGTTGGAAGCCTGGATGATTGCCTTCCTTGGTGTCTAATGTTTACTGGGATTGGAACCCGTGATCTCGTGTCATTCTCTGTGTACTATGTCTGCGTTGTTTATGGTTTTGTGCGCTCCTTGTATGTATTTTGATTGTGTTCCCCGTACCAAAAATACCGTTGGATAGTTAGTTTTTGGTACGAGCGTGGTGTGTGATCATGGGTTCGGACCCGGTTGCCTGTAAAGACTTGGTGTGATCCTCTCTGTGCCGCATATATTATGGCACATGTACTGTGTATTTGCTATGCGCGAACGAAAGTACTCAATACTGTGAGGAGTTTGCGTATTTTTGAACTCTCCTCGTAGTGTAATTTTGGAAGTTATAGGGTCCTTGGATCTGCCGTGAATGAAGGCGTCCTTCCTGTCCACTTGGAGCAGGCTTAGTTCGTCTGTGTGCGTGAAGGTCAGCCAGCCATGCGCGCCTTATCGCTTCTCGATAGTGTCCAATTTCACTCACGTGTGCATTATCTTGTTACTTGCTTGACAATGCTCTGTGACTGTATGTTTGTGTCTCTCGGTCTGAATGCTATCTCTGTAATTGTGAGTGGGGCCGTCCGCCATACAAAAGAACCTCTCAATAACTACATTTGTGTCCCCAAATTTTGTGTTAACTGTATCGTGGTTCAAGTATATTCCTATCCGTTGTACCAAATGTCGTTATACACTAGTGTGTCTGGGCCGCTAGTCGCGTGTTTAGTGACTATGTGCCGGTGAGAAAAAGTCATGTTAGAGGCAGTGTTATGTGTAACGGATGCCTATGTATTAAATATATATATAGTTTAACTTGGCCATCTTCCTTTCTCGGGCCGAATGCGTGAGGCAAAAAAAATTTTTTCCATGCCCCGCTCTGAATTAAGAGAGCACTTTGAAAGAAAATAATAGAAAGACTATGCTGTATCTCGTTAGCACCCTGCTTTATGCTGATTAAAGCGGGTTGCCCGATGGCGATAGTCTGCCAAAATTGTGTCGTAACCACTATGAAGAAAAATGCTTGAGAATGGTAAGTAGGTCCTGATCGTGCTATCCACCTAGTAGGTGACGTTAGCACTATAGTAATCTGGTTACATCTCAGGGGACTCTACCGACACTGTCTAGTACACATTGGGAAGGCCATTGCAAGACGTATTTGATACATGTGTATCCACGTCACGAGCAAAGCCAGTGCACTATGGGCGTCGAAACTCCACTCCAAAGCAATTATAACCTTACCTTGGCACTGAATATATAATTTTCAAAAGAAAAATATGTATTGTCCGTTGAGCCATTATATATTTATACACAAATTGTGCTAAATGTTCCGGCATAACTCAACAAAATGATAGTGTCTCGCCCCGGTGTGCAATTGGGCTTTTCAGTTGGTTAAAGCACACCTCACCAAATTTTTGAAAACTAGTTTGCGATTTTTTTTTTTAAATTCTTGCCACGCTTATGGCTTTTGCCCTCTACAAGAGAGTCTATCCAACTGTTGAACCGGAACGTAGAACATTTAGTCATTTCTGCTTAGAAAGACTCGCTTAAGCTCTATGCTGTGATTTGATGCTTAAGCTATGTTCAAAATATCTCTTTCCGGCTTTAAGCCGCGTAGCTCCCCTGATGGGCTTCTACTTGGCTTTGGATATTAGAAACTTTACGTTATCCAATTTATGGTGATAACCACTCCGCCCAATAATCATTGATGGCCTGAGAGAAAAAATGTCAGGGGCAAACAAAAAAACAAGGATTTTGAATCATGCACTTCTGATCTAGCCAAGTTGCACTGCATATACATGAAAGAAGGCAGATAGAGAAAGAGAAAAAAAATGTGCAGTTTATGTTTGTGAGTACTTGTTTGTCTATTATCTTGTTTCCCCCGTGCAAAAGAACTTATGTGTACTATACTATTGGTGCAAGTGATGTCGGAATATATTGTATTCCTAGTGAAAGCCGTTATCCTATTTCGAGCGTCAGCGCTCGGCAGGTGGATACCGTCGCCCCGTCACTAGGGTGTAAGCCCCTGGGATCCACTGAGGTGCCCCTCTGCTATTTTTCGGAGGAGTTTGTAGCAGAGTACGACCGGGCTTGCTTTCACCGTATCGCTTGACCGTTGGCCCAAGTGTACCTGTGTTCGCGGACCTACTCGCGCTCTGTGCTATTTTAGTAGATTTTACGGGGGTGTGTGTATTTTCGACCGATCTGTTCTGTGGGGTAGGTAATAACACTTTTCCTAATCCCCGTGTATTGTGTGGTAGTGCCTGGTCAAAATGTGCGTGCGTGTATCGTGCGTCCTGAGGGACTGAGTGCAACACCCTCCTATGCATTCGCACCTGGGGTACTAATGCCGGTGTTCGCCTTCGTTCTGACAAACTTGCCCTTTGAACTGGCGGTAAAGGTCGCTTAATGGCTTGTGTCTGCCCTAGCAATGTGATGGCGTGTAGCCTGACCGCTTTTCGGCCTGTGGCCACGGCAGACTCCTGCCATTGTGTGAGCCTATCTGTGTGGGTGTATGTAGGCTTTATGTATAGTGGGACGGGTTCTATGTCGTCTGCCCATGACGTGGTTACGTCCCGTTGTCTCCCTGTCATGCTATGTGTGTTTGAGAGTCCTGGCTTCAACTCCCTCTCGTCCCTTTGTTCCGAGGGGGTTGTTCTAGGCTCTGCCCTTCGGTTTGGCAAAATTGCCTTCCGATCCGGAGCTGAAGGACATGTGTTTGTGTAACTTTGTGCTTGTAGCCTATTGGAGCCTAACCTGGCCGTCTTCTTGACTGTAGCCATGGTGACCTCCTTCCCATGTGTGGCAGTACATGGCGAGAGGGACATCCTCGCAAATTGTTGAGTTAGCGTATCTACGCTTATGTCCTCTCTCGGCTGGGCTGATGGCCCTACCAACTGTGTGTGGTCCTGTACGTGTACCGGGTGTGAATCTCGGTATGAGTCCACGTCTGCACTTGCACTCGTGGTCCTGGCGCTGAATTAGCCATTGCATGCTTAGTCAGGTCCGTGTGGCTAGTGTACCTATATGCCCTATCGTGATGTTGTAGCGTGGATGTCCAAATGTTATGTTCGTTTCGCCGACGATCGCGGGTTTCATCCCTTATCGGAGCATGTGCTCCTTCTGTCGGTCTAGTTGGGTCTCTATAATCCCGGTAGTGTGTTTGTCTGTAGGCTCTCGCTCGCTCTTCCCTCCTGTGTCTTCCCTTGTCCCCCCCGGTTGTTTGTTTGTCTGTTGTTTGACGTGGTGTCGGGGTGGGTAGCCCCGTTCTTCTCTGTATTGGTGTGGGAGGAACATGTCCCCGGCTTCGCCAGTTCGCTGTTTTGTTAGGCTTCCGGGCCGGTTCCGGGAATTGGTGGCATGTGTGTGTGTGTCCCCGCATTGTACTGGAGGGTGGTCTGTCCGTCTTTCGGCCTGTGGCCATGGTAGACTCCCGCCCTTGTGTTGCGGTACATGCTGAGAGAGACGTTTTCGCAAATTGCTGCGTTAATACGTCTACAGAGATGTCGTTTGTGTGCTTCTTGGGTTTTTCATCTGACCGCTCCCAATGGATGTTCCTCAGCATGGCCTTTCGTGCGGGCGCATACATCTTTATATATGTGTTGAGAAAAGGAAAGAAAAAAAAATGACTTTGGCTGGAGTTGTTTTACTAAGGATTTCTCTTGTGTAGGTAGTGTGAAGCAAAAAAAAGAACTACTTTCTGTCTGGGGAGAAAAAAAAATTCACTATTCGCTTGGCTTTTTGCGGTACGGAAGGGGTCGTTTTAACTACGAGGGCTCGTTGGTTGAGTCCCGTTCTACTATGCGTAGTACCCCGCCTCCACCAGTGTTTTAGATCCCTTATTTGGGGGTGGTTGGATCTAAAAGGAAGAGTTATTGTATTAATTTATAAAGCAGTGCCTAAAAAAGGGTAGCTTCCCTTGACAGGGTAAGCTGACCAGTGTAGAGTGTTGTTGCGTGCTAGGAACTAGGGGGCGCTCCTATAAATAATGTAGTAGTGTTTTAGGGGATGGGACTCAATGCAAGGGTCACTGTGCTGGTCGCTCAGCTGACTGGCTTATTATATAACTGAACGTGCTTGTATCAGCTAAGTGGCACGCGCTGCTTCCTAGCAGCCGGGCCGCCTCGAGAAATACAATGCTATCTGAGCTAGCACTGTCAGACTACCGTATGTCACGTCTAACCGTGACGGGAATAAGGAAGGGCGTTGGGATGTAAAGAGGCGTATAAACAGTAAGGCGAGTGTAGAGTGTTGACCAAGTGTTTATTGGTCTGTGATGTTAAGGTATGAGTCCCTTGTAGGGAATGTAACAATGTTCACAATGTGAAAGTACAAGCTGTGGATAAAGGTTACAAAAGTAGGAGATCTGAACACGACTGACTCACCTCTGATGACACCAACGTAGCCTTCGGCCGCACCCCTGAGAGACTGATAATGGAGAGATCCCTTGACCTGATTATGACGCCTTCTTATACTCTTCGGCGCTATGCTGTCAGCAATGTGATGGCATAGCTGCCCCAGTTAATAATATGTCGCTGTGTGTAATAATTGTGCAAGGATTGAGCTGCTTTCTAGAGTGGCAAGCTGTCCTTGTGGTATTAATGGATGTTGGTCTGGCTTTCCAAGGGTTGCCAGTTAGGAGATTTAGACAGATGATGGGGGGATGGTCTCCAAGGGGTGCATACCCCTGGGAGGCTGTACAATACGGTGTTTTTCCTCTGGTATCCGGACATGATTTTCAGCGGGGTTTTCTGGGTTTCTGGTTTTGTTGTCCTATCTGGAACACTACTTGAAAAAGTATTGTCCGAATGACACACGGAAGGTCAGTACACACGTGGAACTAAGGAAGCACCGGTATTAGGAACCGTACACTCTTCCAATGCGGTCACACAGCGCGCACACACGTACCTCACTCGGCCACGACTAGTGACCAACTCTGCTACTCGCGCACTCTTGATCAACAGCAGACGCAGCCGTTCTTTATCATTAAAAGCCACTGTCTGAAGGAAATAATCCATTTCATTATCCAAATAAATCAATGTTGCACATTCGTATACGTTCATACTGTTATTATATTTTATTGTCAGAACTTGGTTAATGTATGTTTTCAATTACATGCAAGCTTATTAAATAACTTACATTTTAATGGACTTCTCACCGCCATTTTGTCATGACCCCAGGCGGATTGTGCGCATGCGTGAGGGGAAAGAATTCTGCTATTTTCTATATTAATTCAAAAATATACCGTAATATATTTGTTTATTTTATAGACACTCTGCAAATCTAGAGGCCAAGAGCTTTCGTTAGAGTGCTCTACGAAGTAAATCGGTTCTGTCGTTCTCTCAATCTCGTGGTAACAAAAATCACCTTACTGTTTTAAATATATAGATAGGGGAAGGGAACTCTGTTGTCTGTAGTCTGTGGGAACTGTTACTTCCCCTCCGTGGAACTGACCTTCACTTATCAGTAGGGCTCGGATTTTAGGTAAATATTAAAAAAAAATGTAAATACACATTTTAACAAGTAGTTCCGTGAAGAACTATACAGCCTATTTTCATATATCCTACTTATGTTAATTGCCTCTATCTGCATACAAAATTTCAGTTCGATTGCTGTAATAGATTCGTAGATATTGAGACCGACTAAATATTACAGATGGTCGCCATGTTGGATTTTATATATGTAGGTCCTAGAGTTATGTACTGTTACATGAAGATTATTGTGTACGTGTAGCATTCAAACTTCAATCGCATGATTAGGACACAAGAAGTAACAAGGAGATTTTAAAATTTCGCACAGCTGCCATCTTGTGATTATGGAAACAATTGAAATAAATTAGATGCTAGTTAATTAGCATTCGTATAAGGATTTACTGTACCAAGTTTCACAGCACTCGGATGGTTAAATTGCCAGGAACGTCCATGTGAATATTTACACTTCGCGTCGCCACCATGTTGGATTTGTGATCACCAGGTTATTTAAAGTCCTATAGGTGAACTTAAGATCATAGCCCCTATGAACATAAAAAATTCAGTTTGATTGCTATAATAGATTCGTAGATATTCAGAGCCGTCTAAATATTTCGGATGGTCGTCATGTTGGATTGTTAAATGTATAGGCCACAGAGTCATGTACCATTAAAGTAAAATTATTGCCTATGTTCATTATTCAAACTTTCACTTCGATCGCATGATTACGACACAAGAAATAAAAACTTTATTTTAAAATTCGCATAGCCGCCATTTTGAGGTTATATAAACAATTGAACTAAATTAGATACCAGTGCATTACAATGTGTATAAACATTTCCTGTGACAGATTTCATTGCGTTTGGAACATTAAATCGCGAGATAGGTCTATTTAAAATTTTCAAATTCGCTTGGCCGCCATGTTCGTTTTGTAGTAAACCGGTTTTTGAAAGTCTTACAGATGAACTTCCAGTAGTGCCTTTTATCTCCGTACAAAATTTCAGGGTGATAATGCTAATAGTTTCATAGATATAGAATGCCGGTGAAATATTTCACACATCCGCAATCTTGTGGTTATGTAAACAATTGAACCAAGTTAGATGTCGGTGCATTACAATGTGTATAAACATATACTGTACCAAGTTTTATTGCGTTTGGTTGGTTAAATTGCGAGAAATGTCTATTTAAGTGTCGCAAATTCGCGTGGCCGCCATGTTGGTTTTGTAGTTACCAGTTTTTCAAAGGTTACATAGGTGAATTTCTAGTAGTTTCCTTTATCACCGTGAAAAATTCCAGGGTGATATCGGGAATAGTTTCGGAGATATTGAATGCTGGTGAAATATTTCGTACAGCCGCCATGTTGGATTGGTGGGACGTAACAAAATTTGAAGGGAACGGTCGGGGTCCTCCTGAATGGTGCTATGAACTTACCGAATTTCATTGAAATCCCTCCAGCCGTTTAGAAGTTATTAGGGGAAACACATACACACGCACACAGGGACAAAAGTGATCTCATAAGCCTATTTTTTCAAAATTGAAAATAGGCTAAAAATTTTGTCTATAAATGCATAAATTCCTGCCTTTTACTTATTAGCCCATGAAAAGACATAATATTCACATTTTTAAAAATCAGTATGCTAGATCTTTCAGTTTATTGCATTTTTGTTCTGTGTTACTTCAACGGGAAAGAACCTGTGAACTATCCAATCTTCATGCAGAGCGTATGTCAGCTTGCAACTGTGTTTTTCTTATCTTGTCGCCCCGTCCCACTCACTGTGGAAGCCGGGGATGCCTAAAATAAAAGCAACTACAAGTTATCGTCTGCAGCAGTAAGTTGCAGAAATTAAGGATATATTTTCTTCTGATGGAGACGTTCTGTTCTGCCTACCATGTGGGAAAGCAAACAAGGCTGAACAGCGATCTCATGTTACACAACACCTCGAGGGCAAGAAACATATCGCCGCAGTGTCTCGCCTTCAGAATAAGTGTTTCGCGATAATCGTCGGTCATTTGTGATGGACAACCTGAAGATGTATCTCGTTGTGTATTGTAATTCTTCAGCAGTCAGTGAGACATAGCACAAATTGCATTCGTGAATACTGCATATTGCTTATATTGTCATTAATAAACTAAATTATAATTAAATATTGTTACTTTATTGTCACATATTTCAGAAATATTTAATACATAAAATATAAATAATTTCTCGATTTTAGCACCTAAAAATCCGAGACCTACGTATCAGTTGTCTGCGAGACCTACCACGGTGAATACCAGCTGTTCTGTCAGTCCAGTGGCACTTCCTCGATCTGGTCTTGTACACAGTAGCAAGCAGTGTTGCCAAGAATGACGTACTTTTATTCCTGTTTTCTCCTAAACCACGCCCCATTTACTGTACGTTTTTCACGTCTTTCGGTGCTTCCTGACCTGAGGTATCGTATGTTCTCAGAAAACGGATCTTACTCGACCCCCTCCCATGTATTTCCTATTTCAAACGAAATCACAACCCCAGTGTCCATTAATATGACACAAGTAATATTGATGATCCTATCTTCCACGGTGGGGTGCAATTAACGATTATTCATTCTACTTCCAAGACGTGTGAGTGATATCTGTTCGATTGTCAATAGTTTCAAAAGAAAGACCCACGTTTCTACAATAGAAGCTTCACATTGGAACGCCATCTATTGCAGCAGCCAAAGAAGAGGTAAAATAAAATACAATCCCGCTTTCAAAATGCGGACATTTAACGGTATCCATTGCACACCGCGTAGGGAAACCGAACTGCAATTTATATTTACGGAGGAATATTAGCAGGTAATCCAATTGGAAGCCAGCATTTAAACGAAGTTAAATAACATATAATTCCATTTCCACCCAACTAATTCAGAGAATAATTACAGTTTTGGTATAATGGCATCACTTCGTTACCAACTAATTAACTTAATATGAAGTACTTACACATCCCATGTCCTACTTTTGAATTATTTCATAAAGTTGATAACATTGTCATAGCTCAATTAGGTATTGGATCTGTTTTTATTAAAAACACAATAATTATGATCAGTACGTTAAAGATTTGACAGGTAAGAATTATGAACACTTTTTTACCAACCATACATAATTTCCAAATTACAGCAATACTCTTGATTAGTTAGCAATCACCTCGCGTTACGTCACGCAGCACAGCACAGGGCAGAATATTATTGAACATATTTTATTTGTTAGTTAGTTATTGCTGTTTTAAGGGGCGGAATGGAGAGGTAATTTGCCCTTATATTTTATTTTAATTTCATATTAATTATTTTAGCCTAATTGTAATTAAAATTATTATTTTTTGATTTTATGGTATATTGGCTTTCACGGCCAGTGAATTAAAACTCAGCAATTATTCTAGGTTTGTGCCGTGTCGTGTGTGGGGATTCGCCCAGGACACCAAGCTGGCTCATCAGCGGTCTCTTGGTGTCCCCACCTGGAACTCTACAGTAGTAGCGAACTACGCACTACCTCCCTTTATACGCAGTGCAAATGCACCACTTTACTGCGAGAACTAAAAACTCAAGCAGTCTTAACCTCCCTATGAAGGCTTCCAAAAAGATGGTATATTGGCTTTCACGCCAGTGAATTAAAACTCAGCAATTCTTCTTGGTTTGTGCCGTGTCTTGTGTGGTTAAGGCTTCTTGAGCTTTTCGTTCTCGCAGTAAAGTGGTGCTGTTGCAGTGCATATAAAGGCAGGTAGTGCGCAGTTCACTACCCATGTGGGAGTCCGGGTGGGGACACCAAGAACCCGTTGATGAGCCAGCTTGCTGTCCTAGGCGAAACCCCTGACTAGACACGGCACAAACCTAGAAGAATTGCTGAGTTTTAAGAATTGATTTCTTCAATATTTAAATGTTCATATTTATTTTGATAATTTTAATTTTTAATTTGTTTTACTCTCTTTATTAGGAATATTCAACAATACAGTTGTTTTCCTTCAACCCAAAAATACTCTACTCCTCCACAAATTAAGGTCTTCAGCATCTTCCTCGGTTAAGCCTCTGGTAGCCATGCTTCTCTTTACACTATCCATAGCAGGGGCAGGAGGGTGATGTGCAATCTATACAGAAACCAAAGGGCAGCCATTTGAGCTGAAGGGCGTGTGGGATAAGCTGGTATTCAGAAATGTGTAAAGCAAGGCTACAAATTATCACTCATACTTAACTATCTAGAGATGGGACAAGCAATGAAGGAAATTAGAGACGCATTTAAAGTAGGAGTAAAGATTCAGGGAGTGGTAATTTAAGCTCTGAGATTTGCTGATGGCATTGTCATTTCAATCGACACACCAGTGGATAAGAATGAGTTTTTAAATGGTATGGATTCTGTGTTGAGGAAAGATTTCATGATGAAAATTAATAAGGGTCAAACAAAAATAATGGAATGCAGCCGAAGTAAATTGGCAGGTGAAAAGGTCTAGGAACTAGGAGACTTCCGTTACTTAAGAACCAATGTAACCAGTGATGGACGAAGGAAAGAGGAATGCATTTCTGCAGAAAAGGAAACTGTTTACATCGAATATAGATTTAGGTATTAAGAAATAATTTTTGAAAGTTTTGTCTGGAGCGTGGATGTGAAAATTGGTGCAGCAGAAAAGATGAGAATAGAAGCATTTGAAATGTGGTGTTACAGGAGAAAAATGAAGATCAGATGGCTTGATAGAGGTGGGAAAGGAGAGATTTTCTGGCAACTGCTAATGAAGAGAAGAGATAGGTTGGCAAGATATATACTAAGATACCCAGGAATAGCAAGCAAACTTCGTGAAGGGTAGAGAACAACTAAGAAACACTTATGTTAATTATACGCGAAATCAATACTGTTGGCGTATAATTAACATAAGTGTTTCTTAGTTATCCTGTCAATACGGATCCAAACAATTTGCTATTATGGCAAATATTTGTGCTTATTATGGTAGAGAACAAGAACTCTGGGAGTAGACCAAGGTTAGAATATGTTAAGCAGATTGCCTAAGATGTAGTTTTTTTTTGTTGTTGTCGTGTAGCCTCCTGAGAGGCCGAGTGCAGGTCTTTCTAGTCGACGCCCGTGGGCGACCTGCGCGTCGGGATGAGTGATGGAATGGATGAAGATGAATGAAACTGGGCAAGGATGTGGAAGGAAGCGGCCGTGGCCTGTCAGAAGGTACTGCACCAGCATTTGCCTGGTGTTGAAAATGGGAAACCACGGAAAACCATTTCAAGGACAGCCGACGGTGGGGCTCGAACCCACGCGTCTACCGAGTCAGCAGAGAGCTTGGCCCCTTGACCTAACGCAGCGCTTTAGCCCGCGTAGCCACTACTGTCGGTAGATGTAGGGTGTGGTGGCTATGTACAGATGAAACGATTAGCTTAGAACAGGAAGGCGTGGAAAACTGCATCAAACCAGTAAAATGGCTAAAGACTCAAGAACACAGAAGTTAATATATAATAAGGTGGAAAAATGAATATTTATTAAAGTAATTTACTCACGTCTGTAGATCCAATGCATATACTGTATCTAAGCCTGTCATTGTGCATGCACTGGGAATTAAACCCTAACCCCTTTGAATATGAAGCCAGACCACGCACGAAGCGTTATTAACCTCCTGTAATGAAAAGCTAGCTACACACCTCTGCTGGGTCAGGTAAGAAGCCCAAAAACCAGTAATTGAGACCTTGGATCAAAGCTGAGGAACGCGCACCATCTGGTCATGATGCTGCGTGGACCACCTTGAAGGCACTTTACAAGTTTAAAGAGACATCAGCAAAGAACATCATGAAATGAAGGTATTAGCTGGGTACGGAATTAGAATTTGTGTATGTGTAGAACATCACTGTGCATATAGACTTCATTGGTTGGTTGGTTCCTCAGTTTAGGGGCTGCGACAACGCGGTCATGTAGCCCCGTGTACTTTGGGTGTGTGTAGAATCTGTCTGATAACCGGTATTAATTGTGATGACTGTATTAATGTGTGTTATCTGTTTTTAATTCAAGTAAGGACTGCAGACTATGAATTTTTCAAATAGTTCCTACTTTTGCCGCCAAACGCCACCGTCAACGACTACTAATTCAGAACTCAGCTACTAGACGCCACAGCAGTCGGCTCTTGGCAACGAACGTAGGAACCTAAGAGCGTTGTTTACGTTCTTAGCCTATATAATTTAGCTTCCAATAGGTGTAATTAGTGGAAGGTTCTTTAACATGCCATTAATCTATGACATGGGACCGCCGGCTTTACTTCCCCTTCGAAGGAAGGCATACTGAGGGATTTTTAACGCTCTTAAAAATCCGACGACTTCGGCCGGGTTTGAATAGACTTCATTAAACTAGGGACTAATGGCATAGTAGATTAGGCGCTGGTCTCTAAAACTAAAGGTAGTGGGTTCGATTTCGGCTCATAAGAAATACTTGTGATATGGGTAAAGCCCTGCGCGGATGAGGATATCCGCCGATAAACCCGCGGATATCCGCAAATTTTTTCGCCATGCGGATATAGTTTACATGGCTTTGCGGAGAGCGGATAAGCTGCCTAAAAAGTTTGGAGAAAATTTGCGGATAGTTTTTAGAATACAATCCGAAATTGTTTAACATCATTATTAGGACCCGTATGTTTATGACATACCGGTATCATATTTTTCCGTTATGTTGTTTAGACTCAGTCTTGAACTTTAAAAAATATCCCGGAAGCACCATTTCAATGGATAACATTGTTCAGCATGAAGTACTCAACAGGACACAGAAAGCGTCACATTTTTACAGTCAAGTGAGAAACCTACTATGGGACAGCAACATACCATGTTCAATACTTAGTTTGTGCCAATTCTCGTGTATGGACTGGAGACATGTACTTTACTGGATTAAGACCTTAACGAAATCCAAGCAACACAAATGAAATTCATTAGAACCATGAATCAAACGACCAGAAAAGACAAGATAGAAACGAAACAAATAGGAAAGAAGCTGGGATACAGGAAACTGTTGAAAATGTTATAGGGAAGCGTAGACTCCAGTGATATGGACATGCGATGCGAATGAATAACACTAAAACAGCAAGGGACTACTTCAATTGAGAACTGAAAGGGAAAAGACCGAGGGGAAGACCCAGAAAACGATGGATTGAGACCGTGAATTCAGAAGCGGAGAAAAAAGGGCTGAAATGGGAAGAAGTTGTAGAAGGAAAGTTGTACAATGACAGAAAGCAGTGGCGAGCGCTTGTCCACCGCACCCGGGAAACTGGAGACGGAAAAGGATGATGATCATGATGTTGTTTTCGTGACAAATGTAAGATGATGATTTAAGCTAATCTCATTCAAATTATGTCATCAAGCATGTTTTTTTTTTTTTTTTTTTTAGCGTATGGCTTTTAGTGCCGGGAGTGTCCGAGGACATGTTCGGCTCGCTAGTTTTGTAGCTGCTTCGAGACGGACACCCAATGGGTGAGCTACAAGTACCGTTGGGGAGGAAAGTTGGAAGGGAGGGTCGAGGAGTTGGAAGGTAGCGGCTGTGGCCTATAGTTAAGGACCAACCCCGGCATTTGCCTGGAAGGTAGATGGGAAACCACAGAAGACCATCTTCAAGGTTGCCGGCGGGGGGATTCGAACCTCCTCGCCTCCCGGATGTGAGCGACTGCCAACAGTCATGCCGCAACGACCTCGGCTAACTCACCCGGTATCAAGCATGTTTAACAGTCCAGTAGGGGAGTGAGGCGGTTTCTAACTCCCCCCACCACTACTCCCAATGCGAGCCGATAATTCCCGAACCCGTTGTCGGAGATTCACGAATAAAGTGTCGTTGGACTCGGGATGACGGGGGCTTTACTATGGACCACTCATTTCAACCCCTAAATAAAACCTACCCCTACTAGGGGGTGAAATTGTAATTTTTAGTGAAAGTCTCTTTTCAAATACGACATGTATAAGGTGCGCTGCTAAAATGAACTTAAATGTTGTTGCTCATATCGCGCATGCGTTTTTCTGGCTGCCGCTATGGATGAACATTTTTGTTTTTGTTTTTTACGCATGCGCACTTGGGATTTTTGAAAGAGATCGAGCTCTTTGAAAAAAAAAAAGATTGATAAGAAGGGGTTTTGGTGGTGAGGAGAGAGCCAGATAGTCGCCTACTTTCCTACGAAGTTTGCCGATATCTCTCGAACGCAAGGTCGGATTTGGACGTGTGACGTGTCAAATCGCTTGTCTCGAAGCTCTATATATGCTATTAATAGGTTAAAGTTTTGAGAATGAGGGAATCAGGCTTTTTGGGGGTAAAACCATGATTTTAGACTTTTTCCGATATTTCACGAATGCATGGTCGGATTTGGGCCTATGACGTGTCAAATCGCTTGTCTCGAAGCTCTATATATGCTATTAATAGGTTAAAGTTTTGAGAATGAGGGAAACAGGCTTTTTGGGGGTAAAACCATGATTTTAGACTTTTTCCGATATTTCACGAATGCATGGTCGGATTTGGGCCTATGACGTGTCAAATGGCTTGTCTCGAAACCCTTTTTATTTTGGTAATAGGGTAAAGTTTTTGAGAATGAGGGAAACAGAATTTTTTGGGGTAAAACTGTGATTTTAGACATTTTGCTCTATCTCGCGAACCAATCATGCTAGAGGCGTGTACGACGGGTCCAAGGACTCGGAGTGGCGTCCTCTTTGCTATGGACCACTCGTTATATTAAAAAAAATGGAAACTCGATTTTGGGGTAAACACGTGTTTTTTGTGATTTTGCCGATATCTCACGAACCAATAACGCTAGAGACGTGTACGAGGTGTCCTAGGACTCGGGCTAACGCCCCCTTTCAAATGTGGTAGATTTTTTTTCCAAAAAAATAATTCACAAAGGGCCTAACGCCATACATGTTGAAAAAACGTTTTCTTTTTCTTTACCTGTTTATAATGTGTTGGTAGGACACATACTAAGACACCCAGGAATAGCAAGCTTAGTTATGGAAGGAAGGGTCGAGGACAAGAACTGTAGGGGTAGACCAAGGTTAGAATATGTTAAACAGATTGCCTCGGATGTAGGGTGTGGTAGCTATGTAGAGATGAAACGATTAGCTCAGGACAGGGAGGCATGGAGAGCTGCATCAAACCAGTCAAAAGACTGAAGACTCAAACAACAACAACAACAATGTCCATGAAGCGTGGTGGTTGAGAGAGACGATACTGCTGGATGTGTGTGTTTCAACAAACCTGTCGCTGACCAAGGTGGCTGTGTTCAATAGATCAATCGCTATTTCGGCGGGTCGGTGTATGACAGAGCGAGGGTGCGTTTTCTGATATTTTACCTTTAACGTGTAAACGGTAATGAGAACTAGGTTCTATGTTGGTCGAAGCGAGTAGAGAAAATAAACTTGCCGACGAGCAGGAGGTGAATGTCATTTGAGCTTATTGGAAGGCTCCGATCTGACTTGACAACAGGTGACGCTTGAAGGTGAAATAATCTGACCATCGTGGTTGCAGGGGAGTGTGAAAGGCATGCACACACATTTGTGAAACCACATGTAGGCTAAACCAGTGACATCCTGTCTTGCTTCGTACGTGACAAAATGCAAGTCCATGTGAAATTTGATCTACCGCAGGTGTTCACCTTGGACGTTATCTGTCCACGTGCATGATAACTGTTAACAAGTGACATCCTGTTTTGCTTCGTACGTGACAAAATGCAAGTTCATGTGAAATTTGATTCGCCACAGGTGTTCACTTTGGGCGTTAGCTGTCCACGTGACCGATAACAGAATGGTCAAAGCGTGGGAAAAAATGATTATACATGCAACGTAGCATATATAAAGACATGTCGTTATCATTTCCACTCTCATTTGGGTGGACTACCTTTGAACACATTGCGTTGCGTGAAACACTTGGTCTTGTTTAACAGTTTTGGTGTTGGTGGAAAATACTTAACCTTGTTGTGGGGTAGGTATATATTTATTCATTTATACATTTATTGATTAATATATATATTTACAAGCAATTATTTATTGATTAGGTAATTAATGATTTTATTTATTTGTTTGCAGATAACCGGCATACGTTACATGTCTGAGGGAGAAGAAACCATTGCACTTTTGAGCCCACTAGAAGGGAAAAGCAACAAGTCACTGCAAGTAAAGGTGAGATGATTTTTTTAAACTAACTTGTTTCATTTTGTTTTGTTTTATGTTTTATTTTATGAAATGTATGTATTAACTTGAATTTAGGTATTTATAGCGGTTTATTTTATTTATTTTTAGAAACTTGGAAAGAATAGTCTTACCGACGTAGTAGTCGCTGAAAAAAAAACGAAACGCACTAAAGCGAAACCACTGCCAAAGAGTGAACTGTTTAAAACTCAGGTAAGTCCAACTTAAAAATGCTATTCCATTTTACCACTACTGAAAACTCGTAGACAAAAAAAATTCATTACCTGTACATGACTGGGACAATGATTGCATTCTTGATTAATGGCTATGTTGTTGGTGTTGACTGGGAAAAGTACAAGGCCATGTTGGATTTCCTAAAAATAAAAATAATAAATTTAATTTATGGGTGGTTCCCTATGGACTCAACGAATATCCACAGGTTTGAACATGATAATGTGAACAAAATGACATGACATTCATTTTTTAATATATTGGTTAAAGGGAGGGTGGGGGAATGTAAATGACTGTAGCTTTATAAAAAAGAAAATAAGTACATGGGTTACTGTTAGTGCCAACATACAGTTTATTTTTAATGGTGTTTTGATATATTAATGCCAATTAACGTTAACGTTTTATTTACAAGTATTGATTGATTGATTGATTGATTGATTGAGTGATGGGTTATTTTGTTTGCTTTTAGGTGTCGTCATGTGCCATTAACGTAATGAACAGACAGTGAACAAGCATGCATTATGCTTTAAAGTACTCTGTGCTCTTGTGCAATGTTAATAACTTACAATAAGAAAAAGTTTTATTATAACACATGGCGTTAGTACCAAATACAACAAGTGAGCAAGTTGGTTTACCACGTGGGTTAAATTTAAAATCAGAACATGATCGATGGTTAACATTTGAATCCTGGCCTGTAGGCTTTTTGTCGACGCATGAACTTGCAAAAGCCGGTTTTTTTTACTTGAACCGAGAAGATGTGGTGCGCTGTGTGTTTTGTCGTATTGAACTTTCACACTGGGAAGAAGGGGATGATCCCTTTAGAGACCATTTGCGATGGTCTCCTCACTGTCCTTACATGCTTGGAAAGCAAGTGGGTAACCTACCCGTGCATTCATTTTACCGAACCACAAGGCCTTTGGCCGCTACTTACGTTGCTGAATCACAAATAAATAATAATAATGATGTATTACCAGCCAACGGTAGTGTCGATATATGTGGTCCATATGCCATAGACAGTGTTGAATTGGCGTGTGCTTTTGAAAAATTGGGAGTTTGCAAGACTAAAGCACTAGCACACCCAGAGTACAGCTCTGTTGAAAAACGTTTCGAATCTTATAAAAATGTTTGGCCATTAATATTAAAACACCTTACCAAACAGCTAAGTGAAGCTGGATTTTTTTATACTGGTGAAGGGGATAAAACAATATGTTTTTATTGCGGATTTGCTTTAAAGGATTGGCAAATGACTGATGACCCTTTAGTGCAACACGCTCGTTGGTTACCAAACTGTAAATACATGGTGTTGCTTAAAGGTCAGGAATTTGTGAACACTATTCGTAAAGAAAAAGTGATTGCAGCACAAGACATAAAAGTGCCTTTAGAGTTAGAGCACGCGGAGCAAATACATAAGGCTGAAAGAAAAGACTTGTCTCACGAACAGATACAAAAGTGTGACCAACAATTATGTAAAATTTGTTATCAAGATGAACTAGGTGTTGTATTTTTATCCTGTGGACACATGATAGCCTGTGTCAAATGTGCATTAAAACTTAACACTTGTGCTATATGCAGAAAAGTAGTATCTGCTACAGTTAGGGCATTTCTTGCATAACTAGTATAATTTATTCGCCATGCATAGTGCAAAATCCCTAATTGCACAATATTATTAAAGCTGTTTTAGAGTGTAATAGATATGCTTTTGTTTTGTTTATAGACTACTACAATGAATGTTTTGAATTCTGTGGGACAATCATGTGGCTTAGAGACAAAGAAGCTCAGCGAATTGCCAACGCATATTCCATTCCGCATTATCAAGATTCGGAAATTGAAAACAGCATATGGTGATCGTGTACTTTGTGTATGTGAAAACTTTGAGACATTTCTGCCTATACGGTTTAATGATATGTCGGAGAGTGTTTTTGATGAAGTCAATAATGCTGTACAACCTGTACACTTAATTTATGAAGGTTTTAAAAACAATAGGTGCATGGTTCGTTTTAATTAAATAAATAAATAATGTGAAATAATAATGGAAAATATAAGTAATGACAATATACTGAAAAAGAAAGAAAATATGTGTATAGAATAGTAATGTTTTAGTGTTTAGTGTTGTCTTTAAAAATATTATGATGAAACCAAAAAAAATGTATATAAAGTTTGTAAATAAATGCAAAATGACGTTACAATGCTGTTTTATTTTATACAAAGTTAATATATTTAACATTGCAGAGTATACATGATTATGACAATAAATGCACACTGAATACAAGCCTTTCTCACTTTACAATAGTCTGTTATAGTTTTAAACACAAGGCTTGTTGTAGATCATTTTCTAGCAATGTCCATTCAATGTTGTTTTCGAAATGTGGGGAAGCCACAATGGTTGTATTGACATAAAAACCTTATGGTTATTACTATTTAGTCACTTTGATCCCCTTGCAGATCAACAGCAGATGACCTAGTTGTTCCACTCTTTAAAACGACAACAACAACACTACCTCTTGCATAGTTTGTGATGTTGATGGCTCTTGCGACGTGGAAGATGGATTAAAAATAACTTTGAGAACAGGGGTTAAACGTTGATCATTAAACAATGCACAATATGGTTTTCTTGATTTTTTGTCGACGGCAACTGTGTTTCATGCGGTACACTACATTGATGATCACTGACACTTAAAACCTCACTATTTTTACTTTTTAGGTCACCACGACAATGTTTGGAACGTTGCTTTGAACAACGCCAAATAACAGTTCCATTTTTATTGGTTCGTTTCACAATATATGAATATCCTTTATAGTATGCGTAAGGCTTACCATACCTAGTCACTGATACTTCCATATCAACTGTCGAGCATAGACTAAGCTCTAGTAAAGTCAACTTGGTAATAAGAATACTAGTTTAATGTGAGAGCAAATATGGATCCAAAGAGTTCAGGTAAAAGTGAAAGCAAATAAGCAAATATTAGAAACAAGAGTTGGGGTGAAAGTGGTCGCAAAGTGGTAGACCCATTACACAATAATTTCAGCACGACGAAGCTCTTGTTCAATTTCTTTGATTTCCCAATCGTGACCAGTATGGCCAGATTGACGTGAGGCATGCAACAACTGTAGCCGCTGGACGAGCTTATTGGGATTGTGCCAGTATACAAATTTAACAAATGGATTTTTAGGTGTAAACAAAGCATTACCATTATCATGATCATTATCATCATCGTCATTATCATCATCATGATCACCATTATCATCATGACCATCATCACTGTTACTATATAGTCCTTTTTGATCCTCTTGCAATACCACTTTATTTATAGTCTGAGTTGATTTTGACAGTGTTGAAGGTTTCTTGGACGTTGACAACTGTCCTAACATGACGTTTTGAGGACATGATAAGTCCTTTTGAACAAACACTGTACTATCTTTAGCCGCAATATCGTTTTCTTGAACTTGCTTTTTAGCATTTTGATAATTGTTTGTAAACAGTAAGCGTGGTTCGTTTCGAGCACTACATTGATGAACACTCACACTTAAAACCTTTCCATTTTTACTTTTCAGATTGCCTCGACATTTTGTTGACCTCTCTTTTGAGCATCGCCAGAATATTATTCCATTCACATTCTGGCGATTATAGTTATAGGAGTAGCCTTGATAGAGTGCACGTAGCCTACCTTTGTTGGTTGTAATAAGTTCCATAGTAGTAACTGACCTGTCAGTACGATGTTCACACTACAAAGGTTACAACTGTTTTGCTGATGGAGTGACCTACTATAAGCTTATATATTGGCTTATGTGTTGGCTTTTTGTGTTGGCTTTTCGTGTTGGCTTTTGTGTTGGCTTATGTGTTGGCTTTTTGTGTTGGCTTTTTGTGTTGGCTTTTCATGTTGGCTTTTCGTGTTGGCTTATGTGTTGGCTTTTTGTGTTGGCTTTTTGTGTTGGCTTTTCGTGTTGGCTTTTGTGTTGGCTTATGTGTTGGCTTTTTGTGTTGGCTTTTTGTGTTGGCTTTTTATGTTGGCTTTTCGTGTTGGCTTTTCGTGTTGGCTTTTTGTGTTGGCTTTTCGTGTTGGTATTTCGTGTTGGCTTTTGTGTTGGCTTTTCGTGTTGGCTTTTTGTGTTGGCTTTTCGTGTTGGCATTTCGTGTTGGCTTTTCGTGTTGGCTTTTTTGTATTGGCCTTTCGTGTTGGCTTTTTGTATTGGCTTTTCGTGTTGGCTTTTTGTGTTGGCTTTAGTATTGGCTTTTGTATTGGCTTATTTGACAAGTTATTTGTGTCAATGTATTTAGTGGATTTTTTCTTGGTGTTGGAAAGTAGTTGAAAGAGAGGGAATATTTAAAGACTTAACCTCAGCTCACTAACCTAACCTAACCTTTCAACTCTCAGATGTTAATTAAATTCTGTGCAGTGTCGAGTTGGAGCCCAAGACCTCAGGGGTAAAAAAAAAAAATTATTTTTGACGACTTATTTTGGTAACTTATTTTAATGGCTAACCTAACTTTACCTAACCTAACCTAACCTAACCTAACCTCAGCTCACTTTGGATATTACTAGTAAGTGTTCATATCCTCTGCTAGGTAGCATGCTAGTAGTACAGGTAGTGCTCATATTTACCGCTAGATAGCGGAAACATACTTTGCATGTTGCATGTGACACTTGTGAAGTTTAACCACATGCAAGACGTGCTTGTATAAGTTCTCTATTTAAACTCAATATACAATTAACCACTAAATGTTCAGAACTAACATGTATAGCCATGTTTAGGGTATATAGGAGACCCTTAGCAAGAAAGGCTGTCTAACCCACGAGTGTACAGCCTTGTCATACGCAGTAAGCCCCTGTTGGCTTTCTCAAATTGTTGTTGTTGTTGTTTTCTGCCAACAGGGGCTTACTGCGTATGACAAGGCTGTACACTCGTGGGTTAGACAGCCTTTCTTGCTAAGGGTCTCCTATATACCCTAAACATGGCTATACATGTTAGTTCTGAACATTTAGTGGTTAATTGTATATTGAGTTTAAATAGAGAACTTGTACAAGCACGTATTGCATGTGGTTAAACTTCACAAGTGTCACATGCAACATGCAAAGTATGTTTCCGCTATCTAGCGGTAAATATGAGCACTACCTGTACTACTAGCATGCTACCTAGCAGAGGATATGAACACTTACTAGTAATATCCAAAGTGAGCTGAGGTTAGGTTAGGTTAGGTTAGGTTAGGTAAAGTTAGGTTAGCCATTAAAATAAGTTACCAAAATAAGTCGTCAAAAATAATTGTTTTTTTTACCCCTGAGGTCTTGGGCTCCAACTCGACAATGCACAGAATTTAATTAACATCTGAGAGTTGAAAGGTTAGGTTAGGTTAGTGAGCTGAGGTTAAGTCTTTAAATATTCCCTCTCTTTCAACTACTTTCCAACACCAAGAAAAAATCCACTAAATACATTGACACAAATAACTTGTCAAATAAGCCAATACAAAAGCCAATACTAAAGCCAACACAAAAAGCCAACACGAAAAGCCAATACAAAAAGCCAACACGAAAGGCCAATACAAAAAAAGCCAACACGAAATGCCAACACGAAAAGCCAACACAAAAAGCCAACACGAAAAGCCAACACAAAAGCCAACACGAAATACCAACACGAAAAGCCAACACAAAAAGCCAACACGAAAAGCCAACACGAAAAGCCAACATAAAAAGCCAACACAAAAAGCCAACACAAAAAGCCAACACATAAGCCAACACAAAAGCCAACACGAAAAGCCAACACAAAAAGCCAACACAAAAAGCCAACACATAAGCCAACACGAAAAGCCAACATGAAAAGCCAACACAAAAAGCCAACACAAAAAGCCAACACATAAGCCAACACAAAAGCCAACACGAAAAGCCAACACAAAAAGCCAACACATAAGCCAATATATAAACTTATAGTAGGTCACTCCATCAGCAAAACAGTTGTAACCTTTGTAGTGTGAACATCGTACTGACAGGTCAGTTACTACTATGGAACTTATTACAACCAACAAAGGTAGGCTACGTGCACTCTATCAAGGCTACTCCTATAACTATAATCGCCAGAATGTGAATGGAATAATATTCTGGCGATGCTCAAAAGAGAGGTCAACAAAATGTCGAGGCAATCTGAAAAGTAAAAATGGAAAGGTTTTAAGTGTGAGTGTTCATCAATGTAGTGCTCGAAACGAACCACGCTTACTGTTTACAAACAATTATCAAAATGCTAAAAAGCAAGTTCAAGAAAACGATATTGCGGCTAAAGATAGTACAGTGTTTGTTCAAAAGGACTTATCATGTCCTCAAAACGTCATGTTAGGACAGTTGTCAACGTCCAAGAAACCTTCAACACTGTCAAAATCAACTCAGACTATAAATAAAGTGGTATTGCAAGAGGATCAAAAAGGACTATATAGTAACAGTGATGATGGTCATGATGATAATGGTGATCATGATGATGATAATGACGATGATGATAATGATCATGATAATGGTAATGCTTTGTTTACACCTAAAAATCCATTTGTTAAATTTGTATACTGGCACAATCCCAATAAGCTCGTCCAGCGGCTACAGTTGTTGCATGCCTCACGTCAATCTGGCCATACTGGTCACGATTGGGAAATCAAAGAAATTGAACAAGAGCTTCGTCGTGCTGAAATTATTGTGTAATGGGTCTACCACTTTGCGACCACTTTCACCCCAACTCTTGTTTCTAATATTTGCTTATTTGCTTTCACTTTTACCTGAACTCTTTGGATCCATATTTGCTCTCACATTAAACTAGTATTCTTATTACCAAGTTGACTTTACTAGAGCTTAGTCTATGCTCGACAGTTGATATGGAAGTATCAGTGACTAGGTATGGTAAGCCTTACGCATACTATAAAGGATATTCATATATTGTGAAACGAACCAATAAAAATGGAACTGTTATTTGGCGTTGTTCAAAGCAACGTTCCAAACATTGTCGTGGTGACCTAAAAAGTAAAAATAGTGAGGTTTTAAGTGTCAGTGATCATCAATGTAGTGTACCGCATGAAACACAGTTGCCGTCGACAAAAAATCAAGAAAACCATATTGTGCATTGTTTAATGATCAACGTTTAACCCCTGTTCTCAAAGTTATTTTTAATCCATCTTCCACGTCGCAAGAGCCATCAACATCACAAACTATGCAAGAGGTAGTGTTGTTGTTGTCGTTTTAAAGAGTGGAACAACTAGGTCATCTGCTGTTGATCTGCAAGGGGATCAAAGTGACTAAATAGTAATAACCATAAGGTTTTTATGTCAATACAACCATTGTGGCTTCCCCACATTTCGAAAACAACATTGAATGGACATTGCTAGAAAATGATCTACAACAAGCCTTGTGTTTAAAACTATAACAGACTATTATAAAGTGAGAAAGGCTTGTATTCAGTGTGCATTTATTGTCATAATCATGTATACTCTGCAATGTTAAATATATTAACTTTGTATAAAATAAAACAGCATTGTAACATCATTTTGCATTTATTTACAAACTTTATATACATTTTTTTTTGGTTTCATCATAATATTTTTAAAGACAACACTAAACACTAAAACATTACTATTCTATACACATATTTTCTTTCTTTTTCAGTATATTGTCATTACTTATATTTTCCATTATTATTTCACATTATTTATTTATTTAATTAAAACGAACCATGCACCTATTGTTTTTAAAACCTTCATAAATTAAGTGTACAGGTTGTACAGCATTATTGACTTCATCAAAAACACTCTCCGACATATCATTAAACCGTATAGGCAGAAATGTCTCAAAGTTTTCACATACACAAAGTACACGATCACCATATGCTGTTTTCAATTTCCGAATCTTGATAATGCGGAATGGAATATGCGTTGGCAATTCGCTGAGCTTCTTTGTCTCTAAGCCACATGATTGTCCCACAGCATTCAAAACATTCATTGTAGTAGTCTATAAACAAAACAAAAGCATATCTATTACACTCTAAAACAGCTTTAATAATATTGTGCAATTAGGGATTTTGCACTATGCATGGCGAATAAATTATACTAGTTATGCAAGAAATGCCCTAACTGTAGCAGATACTACTTTTCTGCATATAGCACAAGTGTTAAGTTTTAATGCACATTTGACACAGGCTATCATGTGTCCACAGGGTAAAAATACAACACCTAGTTCATCTTGATAACAAATTTTACATAATTGTTGGTCACACTTTTGTATCTGTTCGTAACACAAGTCTTTTCTTTCAGCCTTATGTATTTGCTCCGCGTGCTCTAACTCTAAAGGCACTTTTATGTCTTGTGCTGCAATCACTTTTTCTTTACGAATAGTGTTCACAAATTCCTGACCTTTAAGCAACACCATGTATTTACAGTTTGGTAACCAACGAGCGTGTTGCACAAAAGGGTCATCAGTCATTTGCCAATCCTTTAAAGCAAATCCACAATAAAAACATATTGTTTTATCCCCTTCACCAGTATAAAAAAATCCAGCTTTACTTAGCTGTTTGGTAAGGTGTTTTAATATTAATGGCCAAACATTTTTATAAGATTCGAAACGTTTTTCAACAGAGCTGTGCTCTGGGTGTGCTAGTGCTTTAGTCTTGCAAACTCCCAATTTTTCAAAAGCACACGCCAATTCAACACTGTCTATGGCATATGGACCACATATATCGACACTACCGTTGGCTGGTAATACATCATTATTATTATTTATTTGTGATTCAGCAACGTAAGTAGCGGCCATAGGCCTTGTGGTTCGGTAAAATGAATGCACGGGTAGGTTACCCACTTGCTTTCCAAGCATGTAAGGACAGTGAGGAGACCATCGCAAATGGTCTCTAAAGGGATCATCCCCTTCTTCCCAGTGTGAAAGTTCAATACGACAAAACACACAGCGCACCACATCTCCTCGGTTCAAGTAAAAAAAACCGGCTTTTGCAAGTTCATGCGTCGACAAAAAGCCTACAGGCCAGGATTCAAATGTTAACCATCGATCATGTTCTGATTTTAAATTTAACCCACGTGGTAAACCAACTTGCTCACTTGTTGTATTTGGTACTAACGCCATGTGTTATAATAAAACTTTTTCTTATTGTAAGTTATTAACATTGCACAAGAGCACAGAGTACTTTAAAGCATAATGCATGCTTGTTCACTGTCTGTTCATTACGTTAATGGCACATGACGACACCTAAAAGCAAACAAAATAACCCATCACTCAATCAATCAATCAATCAATCAATCAATACTTGTAAATAAAACGTTAACGTTAATTGGCATTAATATATCAAAACACCATTAAAAATAAACTGTATGTTGGCACAAACAGTAACCCATGTACTTATTTTCTTTTTTATAAAGCTACAGTCATTTACATTCCCCCACCCTCCCTTTAACCAATATATAAAAAAAATGAATGTCATGTCATTTTGTTCACATTATCATGTTCAAACCTGTGGATATTCGTTGAGTCCATAGGGAACCACCCATAAATTAAATTTATTATTTTATTTTTAGAAAATCCAACATGGCCTTGTACTTTTCCCAGTCAACAACAACAACATAGCCATTAATCAAGAAAGCAATCATTGTCCCAGTCATGTACAGGTAATGAATTTTTTTTTGTCTACGAGTTTTCAGTAGTGGTAAAATGGAATAGCATTTTTAAGTTGGACTTACCTGAGTTTTAAACAGTTCACTCTTTGGCAGTGGATTCGCTTTAGTGCGTTTCTGGTTTTTTTCAGCGACTGCTACGGCGGTAAGGCTATTCTTTCCAAGTTTCTAAAAATAAATAAAATAAACCGCTATAAATACCTAAATTCAGGTTAATACATACATTTCATAAAATAAAACATAAAACAAAAAAAATGAAACAAGTTAGTTTAAAAAAAATCATCTCACCTTTACTTGCAGTGACTTGTTACTCTTCCCTTCTAGTGGGCTCAAAAGTGCAATAGTTTCTTCTCCCTCTGACATGTAAGGTATGCCGGTTATCTGCAAACAAATAAATAAATAAAATCATTAATTACCTAATCAATAAATAATTGCATGTATTTATATATAAATCAATAAATGTATAAATGAATAAATATATACCTACCTCACAACAAGAATAAGTATTTTCCACCAACACCAAAACTGTTAAACAAGGCCAAGTGTTTCACACAACGCTGTAGCATGTTCAAAAGTAGTCACATAAGTGCGAGTGGAAATGTCAGCGACGTGTCTTTATATATCACATTGCATGTATAATCTTTTTTTTCCCCACGCTTTGAACATTCTCTTATCGTGCACGTGGGCAGCTAACGTCCCAGGCGAACACCTGTGCCGGATCAAATTTCACATGAACTTGCATTTTGTCACGTACGAAGCAAAACAGGATGTCACTTGTTAACAGTTATCATGCACGTGGACAGATAACGTCCAAGGTGAACACCTGCGGTAGATCAAATTTCACATGGACTTGCATTTTGTCACGTACGAAGCAAGACAGGATGTCACTGGTTTAGCCTACATGTGGTTTCACAAATGTGTGTGCATGCCTTTCACACTCCCCTGCAACCACGATGGTCAGATTATTTCACCTTCAAGCGTCACCTGTTGTCAAGTCAGATCGGAGCCTTCCAATAAGCTCAAATGACATTCACCTCCTGCTCGTCGGCAAGTTTATTTTCTCTACTCGCTTCGACCAACATAGAACCTAGTTCTCATTACCGTTTACACGTTAAAGGTAAAATATCAGAAAACGCACCCTCGCTCTGTCATACACCGACCCGCCGAAATAGCGATTGATCTATTGAACACAGCCACCTTGGTCAGCGACAGGTTTGTTGAAACACACACATCCAGCAGTATCGTCTCTCTCAACCACCACGCTTCATGGACATTGTTGTTGTTGTTGTTTGAGTCTTCAGTCTTTTGACTGGTTTGATGCAGCTCTCCATGCCTCCCTGTCCTGAGCTAATCGTTTCATCTCTACATAGCTACCACACCTTACATCCGAGGCAATCTGTTTAACATATTCTAACCTTGGTCTACCCCTACAGTTCTTGTCCTCGACCCTTCCTTCCATAACTAAGCTTGCTATTCCTGGGTGTCTTAGTATGTGTCCTACCAACACATTATAAACAGGTAAAGAAAAAGAAAACGTTTTTTCAACATGTATGGCGTTAGGCCCTTTGTGAATTATTTTTTTGGAAAAAAAATCTACCACATTTGAAAGGGGGCGTTAGCCCGAGTCCTAGGACACCTCGTACACGTCTCTAGCGTTATTGGTTCGTGAGATATCGGCAAAATCACAAAAAACACGTGTTTACCCCAAAATCGAGTTTCCATTTTTTTTTTAATATAACGAGTGGTCCATAGCAAAGAGGACGCCACTCCGAGTCCTTGGACCCGTCGTACACGCCTCTAGCATGATTGGTTCGCGAGATAGAGCAAAATGTCTAAAATCACAGTTTTACCCCAAAAAATTCTGTTTCCCTCATTCTCAAAAACTTTACCCTATTACCAAAATAAAAAGGGTTTCGAGACAAGCCATTTGACACGTCATAGGCCCAAATCCGACCATGCATTCGTGAAATATCGGAAAAAGTCTAAAATCATGGTTTTACCCCCAAAAAGCCTGTTTCCCTCATTCTCAAAACTTTAACCTATTAATAGCATATATAGAGCTTCGAGACAAGCGATTTGACACGTCATAGGCCCAAATCCGACCATGCATTCGTGAAATATCGGAAAAAGTCTAAAATCATGGTTTTACCCCCAAAAAGCCTGATTCCCTCATTCTCAAAACTTTAACCTATTAATAGCATATATAGAGCTTCGAGACAAGCGATTTGACACGTCACACGTCCAAATCCGACCTTGCGTTCGAGAGATATCGGCAAACTTCGTAGGAAAGTAGGCGACTATCTGGCTCTCTCCTCACCACCAAAACCCCTTCTTATCAATCTTTTTTTTTTCAAAGAGCTCGATCTCTTTCAAAAATCCCAAGTGCGCATGCGTAAAAAACAAAAACAAAAATGTTCATCCATAGCGGCAGCCAGAAAAACGCATGCGCGATATGAGCAACAACATTTAAGTTCATTTTAGCAGCGCACCTTATACATGTCGTATTTGAAAAGAGACTTTCACTAAAAATTACAATTTCACTCCCTAGTAGGGGTAGGTTTTATTTAGGGGTTGAAATGAGTGGTCCATAGCAAAGCCCCCGTCATCCCGAGTCCAACGACACTTTATTCGTGAATCTCCGACAACGGGTTCGGGAATTATCGGCTCGCATTGGGAGTAGTGGTGGGGGGAGTTAGAAACCGCCTCACTCCCCTACTCAGTCCGAATAGGAATGGTTTGCAATTCTCGCGGTATAACATTCATCTTAAACATAACACATGGCATACAAATCCTAAGGGAACGACTTTTTCCTCAAATGTCTAAATATGTTGCTTTAGTATTTTTTTTTTTCGTGTGGTCTCTTGAGAGGCCGAGTGCAGGTCTTTCTAATCGACGCCCGTGGGCGACCTGCGTGTCGGGATGAGAGATGGAATGGATGAAGATGAATGAAACAGGGCAAGGATGTGGAAGGAATCGGCCGTGGCCTGTCAGAAGGTACCGTCCCATCATTTGCCTGGAGTTGAAAATGGGAAACCACGGAAAACCATTTCAAGGACGGTCGACGGTGGGGCTCGATCCCACGCGTCTACCGAGTCAGCAGAGAGCTTGGTCCCGTGACCTAACGCTGCGCTTTTAGCAAGCATAGCCACTGCTGTCGGTGCTTTAGTAAATGATGCTTTATCTAATTAAAAATTTGCAATGCCAGTAGATTCGGATAACAAACGTGGGAATGCGGAACAATGTCATACGGATGCGGATAACATTTGTGCGGATGCGGGGCGGATGCAGATAACGCTTGTGCGGATGCGGGGCGGATGCGGATAACGTTTGTGCGGATGCGGGGCGGATGCGGATAACGTTTGTGCGGATGCGGGGCGGATGCGGATAACGTTTGTGCGGATGTGGGGCGGATGCGGATAACGTTTGTGCGGATGCGGGGCGGATGCGGATAACGTTTGTGCGGATGCGGGGCGGATGCGGATAACGTTTGTGCGGATGCGGGGCGGATGCGGATAACGTTTTGTTTATACGTGCAGGGCTCTAGATATGGGAAGATAAAAATAACTGTAAAATTGTCAAAATGAAAAAAATGAAAATCCACAGCCTGCTTCCAGTCTCCGACCGGGTCAGGAATGGAATGAATGAAGCCCCCATCTAGCGGCGAGGATATGGACTGTGCCGGCTGCCGAGGCCTGACGCACTGCTCTGGGGCAATGATTAAATGAATGACAGATAAATGAAATGATAGTGGAGAGTATTGCTGGAATGAAATTTTGACAGGGAAAACCGGAGTACCCGGAGAAAAACCCGTCTGCTTTCGTTTTGTCCAGCACAGATCTCACATGGAGTGACCGGAATTTGAACCACGGACCCAGTGGTGAGAGGCCGGCGTGCTGCCGTCTAAGCCACGGAGGCTTTTAAATTGTCAAAATAAGAATTCTAAATATTGGAAACAAGGTAGCAAAATTTTTTTTAAAAATATACAATTTCGTCAATTGTACCAAACGTAGAAGGACTAACAGAAGCCGAATGGTTTCAAATTGTGAGTCTTAGAGAGCTCTGTCAGACTAAAAACACAATTTTCAAAAATTACTTCCGGCTTAAATGCAGTTCCAGAAATACAAGCTAGAGACCCTTGTTATGAAAGCCGGATCTAGATTCTATAGGCTTTCATATAGCCGTGGTAGGATTAAAATTCTGTGTGTATGTATGTATGTACGTATGTGCGTGACGTTTTTGCGTTTGGCAAAGTACAGGTCGCAATTTTCAAGATATCGAGCTGCAATTTGGTACTGTGAAAGAGTTGGGGCCTGTGACAAACCTTATTGTTGGGCGTTAAAAACGGTGCAGGGCCGGACCTTTTTTTAGGGCCCTGAATTTCATCCTATTTTTTGAATCGATATATCTCGGAAACGGCTGGTCGTATCGAAAGACGTTAAATGTACAGGTGTAAGATCTCCGCGGTATGCAACTTTTTTACTCATACCGATTTTTTTGATATCTCTCACCGTTTTCTTTTTTTGGGGCCCTGGAAATGTCCATTGTGCGTGACATATTTGTGTTTAGCCAAGTACAGGTCGCAATATTCAAGAATTGGTGCGGTGAAAGAGTTAGACCCTGTGAGGAAACCTATTGTCGGGCGTTAAAAACAGTGCAGGGCCGGATCTTTTTTGGGGGCCCTGAATTTCAAACTTTTTTTGAAATCGGTATATCTCGGACACGGTTGGTCGTATCGAAAAACGTTAAATGTACAGGTGTAAGATCTCCGCGGTATGCAACTTTTTTACTCAAAATGATTTTTTGATATCTCTCACCGTTTTCGTTTTTTGGGGCCCTGAAAATATCCATTGTGCGAGAAATTTCTGGGTTTAGCGAAGTACAGGTCGCAATTTTCAAGATATCGAGCTGAAATTTGTAGCTGTGAAAGAGTTGGACCCTGCGAGGAAACCTGTTGTCAGGCGTTAAAAACGGTGCAGGGCCGGAACTTTTTGGGGGCCCTGAATTTCAAACTTATTTTTGAATCGATATATCTCGGAAACGGTTGGTCGTATCGAAAAACATTAAAAGTACAGGTGTAAGATCTCCGCGGTATGCAACTTTTTTACTCAAAACGATTTTTTGATATCTCTCACCGTTTTCTTTTTTTTGGGGCCCTGAAAATGTCCATTGTGCGTGACATTTTTGCGTTTAGCAAAGTACTGGTCGCAATTTTCAAGATCTCAAGCTGAAATTTGGTACGGTGAAAGAGTTAGTGCCTGTGAAGAACCCTATTGCTGGGCTTTAAAATCGGTGCAGGGACGGATCTTTTTTGGGGGCCCTGAATTTCAAACTTTTGTTTTGGAATCGATATATCTCGGAAACAGTTGGTGGTATCCAAAAACGTTAAATGTACATTTGTAGGATTTCCGCGGATTGCAACTTTTTTACTCAAAACGATTTTTTGATATCTCTCACCGTTTTCTTTTTTGGGGCCCTAAAAAAGTCCATTGTACGTGACATTTTTGGGTTGAGTGAAGTACAGGTCGCAATTTTCATGATATCGAGCTGAAATTTGGAGCGGTGAAAGAGTTAGACCCTGTGAGGAAACCTGTTGTCGTGTGTTAAAAACGGTGCAGAGTCCGATTTTTGGGGGGGCCCTGAATTTCAAACTTTTTTTTGGAATCGATATATCTCGGAAACGGTTGGTCGTATCGAAAAACGTTAAAAGTACAGGTGTAAGATCTCCGCAGTATGCAACTTTTCTGCTCATAATGATTTATTGATATCTCTCACCGTTTTCTTTTTTTGGGGCCCTGAAAATGTTCATTGTGCGTGACATATTTGGTTTTAGCGAAGTACAGGTCGCAATTTTCAAGATATCGAACTGAAATTTGGTGCGGTGAAAGAGTTAGACCCTGTGAGGAAACCATTTGTCGGGCGTTAAAAACGGTGCAGGACCGGATCTTTTTTGGGGGCCCTGAATTTGAAACACTTTTGGAATCGATATATCTCGGAGACGGTTGGTCATATCGAAAAACGTTAAATGTACAGGTGTAAGATCTCCCCGGTATGCAACTTTTTTACTCAAAACGATTTTTTGATATCTCTCACCGCTTTCCTTTTTTGGGGCCCTAAAAAAGTCCATTGTGCGTGACTTTTTTGGGTTGAGCGAAGTACAGGTCGCAATTTTCATGATATCGAGCTGAAATTTGGAGCGGTGAAAAAGTTAGACCCTGTGAGGAAACCTGTTTTCGGGCATTAAATACGGTGCAGGGCCCGATCTTTTTTGGGGGCCCTGAATTTCAAACTTTTTTTTTGGAATCGATATATTTCGGAAACGGTTGGTCGTATCGAAAAACGTTAAATGTACAGGTGTAAGATCTCCGCGGTATGCAACTTTTCTGCTCATAATGATTTATTGATAACTCTCACCGTTTTTTTTTTTGGGGGGGGGGGGGGGGGGGGCTGAAAATGTCCATTGTGCGTGACATATTTGGGTTTAGCGAAGTACAGGTCGCAATTTTTCAAGATATCGAACTGAAATTTGGTGCGGTGAAAGAGTTAGACCCTGTGAGGAAACCAATTGTCGGGCGTTAAAAACGGTGCAGGGCCGGATCTTATTTGGGGGCCCTGAATTTCAAACTTTTTTTGGAATCGATATATCTCGGAAACGATTGGTCGTATCGAAAAACGTTAAATGTACAGGTGTAAGATCTCCCCGGTATGCAACTTTTTTACTCAAAACGATTTTTTGATATCTCTCACCGTTTTCCATTTTTGGGGCCCTAAAAAGTCCATTGTGCGTGACATTTTTGGGTTGAGCGAAGTACAGGTCGCAATTTTCATGATATCGAGCTGAAATTTGGAGCGGTGAAAGAGTGAGACCCTGTGAGGAAACCTGTTGTCGGGCGTTAAATACGGTGCAGGGCCCGATCTTTTTTGGGGGCCCTGAATTTCAAACTTTTTTTTGGAATCGATATATTTCGGAAACGGTTGGTCGTATCGAAAAACGTTAAATGTACAGGTGTAAGATCTCCGCGGTATGCAACTTTTCTGCTTATAATGATTTTTTGATATCTCTCACCGTTTTCTTTTTTTGGGGCCCTGAAAATGTCCATTGTGCGTGACATATTTGGGTTTAGCGAAGTACAGGTCGCAATTTTCAAGATATCGAACTGAAATGTGGTGCGGTGAATGAGTTAGACCCTGTGAGGAAACCAATTGTCGGGCGTTAAAAACGGTGCAGGACCGGATCTTTTTGGGGGGCCCTGAATTTGAAACACTTTTGGAATCGATATATCTCGGAGACGGTTGGTCATATCGAAAAAAGTTAAATACACAGGTGTAAAATCGCCGCGGTTTGCAACATTCTTACCCATAACGATTTTTTGATATCTGCCAGCGTTGTCTTTTTTTGGGGCCCTGAAAATGTACGTATGTGCGTGACGTTTTTACGTTTAGCAAACTAAAGGTCGGAATTTTCAAGATATCGAGTTGAAATGTGGTACGGGGAAAGAAATCGGGCCTGTGAGGAACTCTGTTGTCGGGCGTTAAAATTGGTGCAGGGCCGGACCTTTCTTTGGGGCCCTGAATTTCATCCTATTTTTTACCCCTGATGATGTCTTGATATCTCTCACCGTTTTCCTTTTCTGGGGCCCTGAATGTCTTCCTTTTTTCCGAACCGTTATATCTGGGAAACGGTTGGCCGCATCTAACAAAGTTAAATCTACAGGTGTAATATCTCAGTGATTAGCAACTTTTTCAACCCTTACGATTTTTTGATATCTCTCACCGTTTTGATTTTCTGCGGCCCTGAATTTCTTCCTTTTTTGAACCGTTATATTTGGGAAACGGTTGGCCGTATCAAACAAAGTAAAATGTACAAATATAGGACCTCAGCGATTAGCAACTTTTTTAACTCTTATGATTTTTTGATATCTCTCACCATTTTCCTTTTTTGGGGGCCGTGAATTTCATTCTTTTTTTCGAATCGTTATATCTCGGAAAGCTCGATCCTATCGAAAAAGTTAAATCTACAGGTGTAAGATCTCAGTGATTTGCAACTTTTCTACCTCTTATCACATTTTGATATCTCTCACCGTTTTGATGTTATTAAATGTTTTTGGTTTTTGAAAAAAAAAGGGACCCAAATGTATATAATAACTGGTAAAAATCCATCTGATGGTCTAATTGAATTCTACGGAAAATTATCTATAATAACTCGTTTTAACCTTTTCAATAAGTTGAATCATGTATTTACAGCAGTAAGATATTTTCCACTTCCGAGGACGTCCGGCTTTCATAACCATGTGATGGTGTCAGCATTGCCTAGAATATTTTATAATTTTCCTACATTTCCTCGCAATCGGGTCGATGGTCCGAAATGCAATTCCGCAGGCCTTGCCGCCAACGAAGTTGTTGTTTGAGATTATAACCCCTCTTGCTGGCCCCTTGCTGCTGCGCCACCGTCTCATCAAAAGCAGGTCGTGCTGCGTGGACTCCTACTTGTTTTTTTACCCGTTTTCTTTTTCAAATCCTAGCCACATTTTATAACTTTTTGATTCCACCTCGTTGTGATGTCACCAGGAATGTAGGCTATGGGTCAACATTTTGGAACTTTTCGATCACACCTCGTTGTGACGTCACCAGGAAAGTAGGCGATGGTTGTGACGTCACCGCCGCCATCTTGTGACGTCACCGGTGCCATCTAGGACCTGTACAGCTTCGCTCGTTTTATAAACATACTCGTGTCTTAGTTATTCCCATTATAGGTTCGTTGCATACGACTGTTTATGTTCGGCGATAATTATAACTATTTTATGTTCGAACATAAAAATTCACAAATATCTGTTTTATGTACTGAACACAGCGCATGGGACGCAGAGAATACCATGGCCTCCTGGAATACCCCACTATTACACTAGAAGCCACTCAGTGAAATTTAAAATAGAGGGCCGTGGAAGTCAGCGCAGATACGCTGCTATCCTTACCTAATTGGTCACACAACTGTTTCTTGAGTTCTGATTGATGGGAGAAACTGTTTTATAAGGTAAAATAGCGTTATAATGACCCTCATTATGATACAGCTTTCTTACATATAATATTTAGATTTCGACATCGTCGAACATAATAGTACATTATGCAACGAGCCTATAATGGCTATAATTAAGACACGAGTATTTTTAATAAAACGAGCGTATGCGAGTTTTATAATAAATTTCCATACGAGTGTCTTAATTACCATTATAGGCGAGTTGCATACGACTGTTTATGTTCGACGATAATTATAACTTTACTATATGTTTTAACATAAATATTCATAAATATCTGTTGAGAGTCAGCTACTTGAATGTTGTGATCGCAGAGCGAGCGTTGGGAGTTATATCTCTGTCTTTCAAGATCACTGGACGATCGACGCATGCGCTCTGTGTGCTTCCAATGCCATATGCAGGCCATATGTTGACATCTGTCGCCCCTCAGTAATATTGTCACTGGAGTTGTTTGAAGACAATGAATGCGCTGTGTAGAAATTATATTAAGGTACAGTGCTATTTGTTGTCTCATATTCGCCAGTTTATTTACGCGAACATATGGACGGTGCGTATTCCATGTCGGTAATTTACTATAGTTCGATGTTGTGTTTATGTCCGACATGTTGGATTTAGAGCGCACGCGTGAAGGTATCGTTACCTAATTGGTCAATGAACGAGCTCTGATTGGCTGGAGAAACTGTATCATAATGAAAAAGAGTGTTATAATGACCATCATTATGATACAGTTTTCTGACACATAATAGTGAGGGTCGAACATAAACTTATTTACATAATTCTTTCTTTAATGTGTTCCTTGGCTTAATACTCTCAAGTTTATTTGATTTTTTGAAAAATCTTCACACCGGAAGTAGTTATAAGGGCTTAAGTGAAACTCTGCATTGACTCATACTAGCGCTCTTAGTGGTGAAAAAAGCAAACTGCTAATCTAATCCACCGGATATGGTTGAGTTTCATTGACTCACACTAGTGCTTGTAGTGGTAGGAAAGGCAAGATACTAATCTAATCGACTGGATATGGTTGAGTTTCATTGACTCACACTAGTGCTTGTAGTGGTAGGAAAGGCAAAATACTAATCGACTGGATATGAGTAGGGGGATAAGACCGATTCTAACGCACAAGGTGCTCAAAAAGTTAGTACACACTTTTTCCTTATTCATATCTCGCGAACCCATGGTCGGATGTTGACTGAGCTGACGTCCTCTTTCCTATGGACCCTGTATTGAAAATGAAAATCCACAGCCTGCTTCCAGTCTCCGACCGGGTCAGGAATGGAATGAATGAAGCCCCCATCTAGCGGCGAGGATATGTACTGTGCCGGCTGCCGAGGCCTGACGCACTCCTCTGGGACAATGATGAAATGAATGACAGATGAAATGAAATGATAGTGGAGAGTGTTGCTGGAATGAAATTTTACAGGGAAAACCGGAGTACCCGGAGAAAAACCTGTCTGCCTCCGTTTTGTCCTGCACAGATCTCACATGGAATGACCGGGATTTGAACCACGGGCCCAGCGGTGAGAGGCTGGCGTTCTGCCGCCTAAGCCACGGAGGCTTGAACCTGTATTATATTTTTTTTAAATGTTTGAATTTTTTTGTTTCTGAACGTAGGCGATTTTTTTAAACCAAACATTTTAAGAAGCGTTGCATGGGCTTAAAAGAATGGTCTCTATTTTCTTTATTTTTTGTAATAAAACTTTTTATTACATTTTTTGAAAAAAGTGTAATTTTGAAATTCCTATATTTTGGAAACTAGGAAGGTTACAGAAAAGTTTGTTTGACATAAATGAAAGGTCCCTACGCCCTCTACCGCCAAAATAAATTTTAAGTCTCTAGGATAAAAACTTGGCAGTAGTGGGATGAGGGGAATTTTGCGGCACTTAGGAAGTTGTGAGCCTCTGGCGACCTTGGGAAGGAAGGAGTAATGCTAGGAGGGCGTGCTTGGATTCGTTTTTTTTTTTTCGTCTCGTTGTGCTCTTTACGGGAATGTAGGTGTCGAAAAGGTGAAATGCTGGAAACATGGTTTTTTCTTTGGTGGGGGGGAATCTTGATTTTAGACCTTTTGTTTTATCTCGCGAACCAATTATGCTAGAGGCGTGTACGAGGGATTCAAGGACTCGCAGTGACGTCCTCTTTGCTATGGACCAATCGTTATATTTAAAAAAAATTGGAAACTCGATTTTGGGGTAAACAAGTTTTTTTTTGTGATTTTTGCTGATATATCACGAACCAATAAGCCTAGAGACTTGTACGAGGTGCCACACAGATGAATAGTGGAGGGAGGCCGGCAAATAAGGTAAATATGTTTAGTTAAATAAAAAGTTATGTCCAGCCTCCCACCACCATTCATCTGTGACGTCATAGCCAGTCTTAAAGCAAGTCACAACTTGTATAACATTAGCTTAGGTGATGTTAGGTTAAATTAGGTGAGCTGGGGTTAAGTTAGGTTAGCTAGCTCTATATCACTCCTAGCCAATGATTCAACTTAAAGTACTCTAGAATTCTCTGAATCTGTATCATGTAGTTATTATTCTTGACAGTACTTTGAAAATTCAACCTTGAAGAATATAATTACAATTTATTTTTTAAATTTTATTATTTTTATTATTTTTAATAATAATAATATTATTATTACTCAGATTACTCTACCAAAATTTAATTCATGTGCATTGTTTGAAATAAAATTCTTAACAACCAGTCATGGCTGCTCCCACGTTTTGCTCCCTCTTTTGATTTCACATTTGTTCCCACTTTTTGCCCCCACATATTTGCTCTCACATTTGCTCCCACTTTTTGCTCCCACTTTTTTTTGCTCCCACATTTGCTCCCTCTTGTTGCTCCCACATTTGCTCCCACATTTGCTCCCACTTTTTGCTCCCACATGTTGCTCCCCTCTTTTTGCTCACACTTTTTTTTGGCTCCCACATTTGCTCTCTCTTGTTGCTCACACATTTGCTCCCACTTTTTGCTCCCCAATGTTTGCTCCCACTTTTTTTTTTTGCTCTCCAATTTATGCTCCCACTTTTTGCTCACTCATTTGCTCCCACTTTTTGCTCCCAATTTTTTTCTCCCTCTTTTTTGCTCCCACAATTGCTCCCTCTTGTTGCTTCCACATTTGCTCCCAATTTTTTGCTTCCACATTTGCTCTCACTTTCAAGTTAGGCTAAGTTAGGTTAGGTTAGGTGAAGTTAGGTTAGGTTAGGTGAAATTAGGTTTGGTTAGGTTAAGTGAGGTTAGGTTAGGTGAAGTTAGGTTAGGTTGTAACTAAGTTTATTATTTGTGCTCCTACATTTGCTCCCACTTTCAAGTTAGGTTAGGTTAGGTTAGGTTAGGTGAAGTTAGGTTAGGTTAGGTTAGGTTAGGTTATGTTATAACTAAGTTTATTGTTTGTGCTCCCACATTTGCTCCCACTTTTTTGCTTTCCACATTTGCTCCCACTTTTTGGTCACACATTTGCTCTCACTTTTTCTTTTGCTTTCCATATTTACTCTCACTTGGTTTTTTTTCCTCACACATTTGCTCCCAATTTTTGTTCCCAGATTTTGGTGCCACATTTGCTCCCTCTTTTATTTTTGCTCACACTTTTTTTGCTCCCACATTTGCTTCCACTTTGAAGTTGGGTTAGGTTAGGTTAAGTTAAGTTAGGTTAGGTTAGGTGAAGTTAGATGAGGTTAGGTTAGGTAGGTTATGTTATAACTAAGTTTATTATTTGTGCTCCCACATTTGTTCCCACTTTTTGCTTTCACTTTTTGCTCACACATTTGCTCGCACTTTTTTTGCTTCCCACATTTGCATCCATATATGCTCCCACATTAAACTATTGTTCTTATTGTCAAGTTGTCTTTACTAGAGCTTAGTCTATGCTTGACAGTTGACATGGAAGTATCAGTGACTAGGTATGGTAAGCCTCATGCATTCTATAAAGGATATTCATATATTGTGAAACGAACCAATAAAAATGGAACTGTTATTTGGCGTTGTTCAAAACAACGTTCAAAACAATGTCGAAGTGAGCAAAAAAGTAAAAATAGTGAGGTTTTAAGTGTCAGTGATCATCAATGTAGTGTACTGCATGAAACATTGTTGCTGTCAACAGAAAATCATAAAAAGCTAAAAAGCGAGTGCAAGAAAACAATATTGCTGCTCACAATAGTTCAACGTTCAAAAAACCCTTAACATTATCAAAAGCCACGCAAACTCTACATGAGGACACTGTAGAGGGAGAGGAAGAAGAAGAGGAACAGGAAGAGGAACAGGAATATTTAACTGGTAATAGTGATGTTGAGGATAATGTTGAGGATAATTATGGTGATTTAATAATAGTGATATAGATCATGCTGCTTATGATTATGATAGTGATAATGATCCGAAACAAGACAATAACGTTTTCATGCCTATTGTTCACAGTGGAAGAAAGAAGTTCTAAAACAAGCTTTGTTTTTAAAACTATAACACACTATCGTAAAGGCAAAGATTAGTATTAAGTGTGCATTTTATTGTCATAATCATGTATACTCTGTAATGTTAAATATTCTGACCTCTGTAGAAAATAAAATAACATTGTACCTTTATTTTCATTTATTTACAAACTTTATATACATTTTTTTTGGTTTCATAATAATATTTTTAAGACAATACTAAAAACTAAAACATTATTATTCCATACACATATTTTTCTTTCAGTCCATTGTCATGACTTATATCTTCCATTATTATTATTTGACATTTGTTTTTTTTATTTAATTAAAACGAACCATGTTGTTTTTAAAACCTTCATAAATTAAGTGTACAGGTTGCACAGCATTATTGACTTCATCAAAAACACTCTCCGACATATCATTAAACCGTATAGACAGAAATGTCTCAAATTATTCACATACACAAAGTACACGATCACCATATGCTGTTTTCAATTTCCGAATCTTGATAATGCGGAATGGGATATGCGTTGGCAATTCGCTGAGCTTCTTTGTCTCTAAACCACATGATTGTCTCACAGCATTCAAAACATTCATTGTAGTAGTCTATAAACAAAACAAAAGCATATCTATTACACTCTAAAACAGCTTTAATAATATTATGCAATTAGGGGTTTTGCACTATGCATGGCTAATAAATTATACTAGTTATGCAAGAAATGCCCTAACTGTAGCAGATACTACTTTTCTGCATATAGCACAAGTGTTACGTTCTAATGCACACTTGACACATGCTATCATGCGCCCACAAGGCAAAAATACAACACCTAGTTCATCTTGATAACAAATTTTACATAATTGAGGGTCACACTTTTGTATCTGTTCCAGAGACAAGTCTTTTTTTTTTCAGCCTCATGTATTTGCTCCACGTGTTCTAACTCTAAAGGCACTTTTATCTCTTGTGCTGCAATCACGTTTTCTTTACGAATAGTGTTCACTAATTCATGACCTTCAAGCAACACCATGTATCTACAGTTAGGTAACCAACGAGCGTGTTGCACAAAAGGGTCATGAGTCATTTGCCAATCCTTTAAAGCAAATCCACAATAAAAACATATTGTTTTATTCCCGTCACCAGTATAAAAAATCCAGCTTCACTTAGCTGTTTGGTGAGGTGTTTTAATATTAATGGCCAAACATTTTTATAAGATTCTAAACGTTTTTCAACAGAGCTGTACTCTGGGTGTGCTAGTGCTTTAGTCTTGCAAACTCCCAATTTTTCAAAAGCACACGCCAATTCAACACTGTCTATGGCATATGGACCACATATATCGACACTACCGTTGTTGGCTGGTAATACAACATTATTATTATTATTAGATATTTGTGATTCAGCAACGTAAGTAGTAGCCAATGGCCTCGTGGTTCGGTAAAATGGATACCCAGGTGGTTACCCACTTGTTTTCCAAGCATGTAAGGACAACAAGGAGACCATCGTAAATGGTCTCTAAAGGGATCATCCCCTTCTTCCCAGTGTGAAAGTTCAGTACGACAAAACACACAGCGCAACACATCTTCTCGGATCAAGTAAAAAAAACGGCTTTTGCAAGTTTATGTGTTGACAAAAAGCCTACAGGCCAGGAATCAAATGTTAACCAACGATCATGTTCTGATTTTAAATTTAACCCACGTGGTAAACCAACTTGCTCATTTGTTAGCCTATTTTCAATTTTGAAAAAATAGGCTTATAAGATCACCTTTTGTCCGTGTGTGTGTGCGTGTGTGTGTGTGTGTGTGTGAGGTGTGTGTGTGTTCCCCCCTAATAAAATCTAAACGGCTGGAGCGATTTCAATGAAACTCGGTAAGTTCATAACGCTATTCCCGGCGACCTCGACCGTGCCCTTCAAATTTTGTTACGTCTCACCAATCCAACATGGCGGCTGTGCGAAATATTTCACTAGCATTCAATATCTCCGAAACTATTACCGATATCGCCCTGAAGTTGTGTACTGTGATAAAGGGCACTACTAAAAGTTCACCTACGAGACTTTCCAATACCTGGTGACTACAAACCCAACATGGCGGCCAAGCGAATTTGAGACTTTCAAATAGACGTTTCTCGCGATTTAACTATCCAAACGTAATGAAACTTGGTACAGCAATTGTTTATACACATTGTATTGCGCTGGAGTCTAATTTAGTTCAATTGTATATATAACCTCAAAATGGCGGCTGTGCGAAATATTTCACTGACATTCTATATCTCCGAAACTATTACAGATATCATCCTGCAATTTTTTACGGTGATATAGGGTACTGATACAAGTTGACCTATGTATATTTCATAAACCTCTAAAGTACAAAACGAACATGGCGACCAAGCGAATTTGAAATATTTTAATAGACTTTTCTCGTGATTTTACTCTCTGAGCGACGTGAAACGTGGTAAAGTAAATGATTTTGCAGTTTGTAATGCACTGCCGTCTAATTAAATTCAATTGTTTACATAACCTCAAGATGCCGGCTGTGCGAAATTCTAAAATTAAGTTTTTATTTCTTGTGTCGTAATCATGCGATCGAAGTGAAAGTTTGAATAATGAACCTAGGCAATAATTGTCCTTGAATGGTGCATAACTCTATGGCCTATACATATAACAATCCTAAATGGCGAGCTTCCGAAATATTTAGACGGTTCTCAATATCTATGAATCTTTTACAGCAACCAAACTGAATTTTTTAATGTTCATAGAGACTATGAACATATGCTCACCTAAGGACTTTCAGTAACCTGGTGAGCACAAATCCAACATGGCGGTGACGCGAAGTATAAATATTTAAATGGACCTTTCTTGCGAATTAACTATCCGAGTGCCGTGAAACGTTGCACGTTAAATGCTTATACAAATGTTGATCCACTGGCACCTGATTTATTTCAATTGTTTGCATAATCACAAGAAGGCTGCTGTGCGTAATTTTAAAATCTCGTTTTTACTTTTTGTGTTCTAATCATGCGATTGAAGTTTGTATACCACACGTACACAATAATCTTAATGTAATAGTACAAAAATAAAAATCCAACCTGGCGACCATCTGAAATATTTAGACGGTTCTCAATATCTACGAATCAGTTACAGCAATCAAACTGATATTTTGTATGTAGATAGAGGCAATTAACATGAGAAGGATATATGAAAATAGGCTGAATAGTTCTTCACGGAACTACTTGTTGTATTTGGTACTAACGCCATGTGTTATAATAAAACTTTTTCTTATTGTAAGTTATTAACGTTGCACAAGAGCACAGAGTACTTTAAAGCATAATGCATGCTTGTTCACTGTCTGTTCATTACGTTAATGGCACATGATGACACCTAAAAGCAAACAAAATAACCCATCATTCAATCAATCAATCAATCAATCAATCAATCAATCAATACTTGTAAATAAAACGTTAACGTTAATTTGCATTAATATATCAAAACACCATTAAAAATAAACTGTTTGTTGGCACTAACAGTAAGCCATGTACTTATTTTCTTTTTATAAAGCTACAGTATTTACATCTCCCCTTTAACCAATATATAAACAACAAGTAGTTCCGTGAAGAACCATACAGCCTATTTTCATATATCCTACTTATGATAATTGCCACTATCAACATACACGATTTCAGTTTGATTGCTGTAATAGATTCGTAGATATTGAGAACCGGCTAAATATTTCGGATGGTCGCCATGTTGGATTTTATATATGTAGGTCCTAGAGTTATGTACTGTTACATGCAGATTATTGTGAACGTGTAGTATTCAAACTTCAATCGCATAGTTAGGACACAAGAAAAAACAAGGAGATTTTAAAATTTTCACAGCTGCCATCTTGAGGTTATCTAAACAATTGAAATAAATTAGATGCCAGTGGATTAACATTCGTATAAGGATTTACTGTACCAAGTTTAACTGCACGCGGATGGTTAAATTGCGAGCAACGTCCATGTGAATATTTATAATTCGCGTCACCACCATGTTGGATTTGTGATCACCAGGTTATTTAAAGTCCTATAGTTGAACTAAAGTTCATAGCCCCTATGAACATTAAAAAATGCAGTTTGATTGCTAAAATAGATTCGTAGATATTCAGATATCGTCTAAATAATTCAGATGGTCGCCATGTTGGATTGTTAAATGTATAGGCCATAGAGTCATGTACCATTGAAGGAAAATTATTGCGTAGGTTCATTATTCAAACTTTCACTTCAATCGCATGACTACATCACAATAAATAAAATCTTAATTTTAAAATTCGCACTGCCACCATCTTGAGGTTATGTAAACAATTGAACTTAATTAGATACCAGTGGATTACAATGTGTATAAATATTTCCTGTGCCAGGTTTCAGTGCGCTTGGAACATTAAATCGCGAGAAAGGTCTATTTAAAATTTTCAAATTCGCTTGGCCGCCATGTTCGTTTTGTAGTTAACCGGTTTTTGAAAGTCTTATAGATGGACTTCCAGTAGTGCCCTTTATCTCCGTACAAAATTTCAGGGTTTTACCGCTAATAGTTTCAGAGATATAGAATGCCGGTGAAATATTTCGCACATCCGCCATCTTGTGATTATGTAAACATTTGAACGAAGTTAGGTGTCGGTGCATTACAATGTATATAAACATATACTGTACCAAGTTTCATTGCGTTTGGTTGGTCAAATCGCGAGAAACGTCTATTTAAAAGTCGCGAATTCGCTTGGCCGCCATGTTGGTTTTGTAGTTACCAGGTTTTCAAAAGTCACACAAGTGAACTTATAGTAGTTCCCTCTATCACTTTAGAAAATGTCAGGGTAATATCGGTAATAGTTTCGGAGATATTGAATGCATGTGAAATATTTCGCACAGCCGCCATGTTGGATTGGTGAGTCGTAAAAAAATTTGAAGGGCACGGTCGAGGTCGTCGGGAATAGTGCTATGAACTTTCCGAGTTTTATTGAAATCCCTCCAGCCGTTTAGATTTTATTAGGGGGGGGGACACACACACGAATCACACACACACACGCACACACACACACACACGCACACACACACGGACAAAAGGTGATCTCATAAGCCTATTTTTTCAAAATTGAAAATAGGCTAAAAATGTATGTCATGTCATTTTGTTCACATTATCATGTTCAGACCTGTGGATATTCGTTGAGTCCATAGGGAACCACCTATAAATTAAATTTACATTTTTGTTTTTAGAAAATCCAACATGGCCTTGTACTTTTCCCAGTCAACAACAACTTAGCCATTAATCTAGAAAGCAATCATTGTCCCAATCATGTACAGGTAATGAATTTTTTTGGTGTAAGAGTTTTTTCAGTAGTGGTAAAATGCAATAGCATTTTAAGTTAGGCTTTCCTGAGTTTTAAATATTTCACTGCCTGGAAACAGTGGTTTCGCTCTACTGCGTCTCGGTTTTTCAGCAACTGCTACGGCTGTAAGGATTTTCTTTCCAAGTTTCTAAAAATAAATAAAATAAACTGCTATAAATACCTAAATTTAGGTTAATACAAGCATTTCATAAAATAAAATATGAAACAAAAAATGAAACAAGTTAGTTTAAAAAAATAATCTCACCTTCACTTGCAGTGGCTTGTTGCTGTTTCCATCAAGTGGGCTCAAAAGTGCAATGGTTTCTTCTCTCTCAGACATGTAAGGTACACCGGTTATCTGCAAACAAATAAATAAATAAAATCATTAATTACCTAATCAATAAATAATTGCTTGTAAATATATATCTAATATATGAGCCTTTGAAAGCCCAAGTGGTGTAACTCCTCTCGGAATAACAGGCAAGTCTAAACTTTGAGGCTGACAGACGCAATGCTCACTTCCAATGCTTCACACACACTGGCCCTGAGCTATGCCTGCTTGCCATACGGTTTAGACTTCCCTGTAATTCCGAGAGGAGTTACACCACTTGGGCTCTCAACGGCTCATATAGAAGTGAAAGTCAGCATGTATGTATGTATGTATGTATGTGGGTTGGTTCCGTATACAAATCTACACCGTTCCACCAATCTCAACCATATTTTGCATACACATAGTTTAGGACCCAGAAGGAACCGCTGGCTATATGAATTTCCGATAGTCTTTCTCATTCTTCTGATTTCGGCCTTTTGCACTCAAGCACAGGCTAATCAAATCATAAAATATACTTATGAAGGAATGGCAAGGCAGATCATTTCCATGGCGACATAGCTCAAGTCGAGACACGGCCGACTGGATGCCAGTTGCGCTCTGCACTACCGGTATAGAAAATGAGGCTCTTTACTTGAAATCCCGTTAGTTACTCACCGAGTTTAGCATAACAAAGACTTGACACTATCTTCTACTATATATATGTCAAATACCACTCACTCACTCACTCACTCATTCATTCATCACGAAATCTCAGAAACCACCGAACGGATTGGAATGAAATTTGGTATGCAGCTTCCTCAAGGGCCGCAAATGCCCACTAAGAAACGATTATTGGATATTCAAGTTCTAAAGGGGTGTTAAGGGGGTAGAACCTGCATTTCATTGAATAGCAATATCTCCCGATTGGTTTCATTGGGGAAGTGATACTCGGCATATAAACTCATCACTAAAAACAAGATGTTCAGTAAAGAATATATAGCCTACTTTCTCCTAAATGCATGGGTATTGTTATAACTCTTTGTCCTTTTCAAGGAATATAATTGAATGTTGGTTGTAGTAGCTTGTTGAAATACAACGTGCTATAGGGATATTAAACATGAATATAAGGTGCCCTTTGCTAGTGCTACCGCTGTAAAAAATTTCATTCAATTCGGTTTCACCGCGTTTGAATTGATATGGGGAATGGATTTGCACACATACATGGCCGCTATTTGCAAACTATTGGGCTGATGACCTTGTAGTCAGTCATAAGATGCTTTCCACAAAAAGGCATGTTGTTGCAAAATCTGGTAGAGATCAAATTATTAGGATGGTCGTAATTTGATTTAAGCTTTAAACATTTGGGTGGCCGTCATTCCGTTTCCGTCAAGATGGCGTCGATAAAAACATGACATTGAGGTGCCCTTTGCTAGTGCTACCTCGGTACCAAATTTCGTTCAATTCGGTTTCACCGTGTTTGAATTGATAGGGGGAATCGATTTGCACACATACTTGGCCACCAGCTGCAAACTATTGGAATGATGATCTTGCAGTTTGGTCAGAATATTCTTCCCACGTAAAGATATGTTGTTGCGAAATTTGGTAGAGACTAGATTAATAGGTTGGTCGTAATTACATTTTAGCTTTTAACATTTGGGTGGCCGCTATTACGTTTCCGTCAAGATAGCGGTGATATAAAACATGGCATTGAGGTGCCCTTTGCTAGTGCTACCTCTGTACCAAAATTCGTTCCATTCGGTTCCACCGTGTTCGAATTGATAGGGGGAATCGATTTTCACACAATGACGGCCTCCATCCGCAAAATATTAGTCTAATGATCTATTAGTTTGGTCAAAGGATGCTCCCTCCATAAAGGCATGTTGTTGCAAAATTTGGGAGAGATCGGATGATTAGATTAGTTGTAATTTGATTTAAGCTTTGAACATTTGTGTGGCCGCCATTACGTTTCCGTCAAGATGGTGGCGATATAAAACATGTCACTGGGGTGCCCTTTGCTAGTCTTACCTCCGTACCAAATTTCGTTCCATTCGGTTTCACCGTGTTCGAATTAATAGGGGCAATCGATTTTCACACAAAGATGGCCGCCATCCGCAAACTATTAGGCTAATGACCTATTAGATTTGTCAAAGGATGCTCCCTCCATAAAGGTATGTTGTTGCAAAATTTGGGAGAGATCGGATGATTAGGTTAGTCGTAATTTGATTTAAGCTTTGAACATTTGTGTGGCCGCCATTACGTTTCCGTCAAGATGGCGGCGATATAAAACATGACACTGAGATGTCTTTTGCTAGTGCTACCTCTGTGCCAAATTTCGTTCCATTCGGTTTCACCGTGTTTGAATTGATAGGGGGAATCTATTTGCACGCATACTTGGCCACCAGCTGCAAACTATTGGAATGATGATCTTGCAGTTTGGTCAGAATATTCTTCCCACATAAAGATATGTTGTTGCAAAATTTGGTAGAGACTAGATTAATAGGTAGGTCGTAATTACATTTTAGCTTTTAACATTTGGGTGGCCGCTATTACGTTTCCGTCAAGATAGCGGTGATATAAAACATGGCATTGAAGTGCCCTTTGCTAGTACTACCTCTGTACCAAATTTTGTTCCATTCGGTTTCACCGTGTTCGAATTAATAGGGGCAATCGATTTTCACACAAAGATGGCCGCCATCCGCAAACTATTAGGCTGATGACCTATTAGTTTTGTCAAAGGATGCTGCCCCCATAAAGGTATGTTGTTGCAAAATTTGGTAGAGATCGGATGATTAGGTTAGTCGTAATTTGATTTAAGCTTTGAACATTTGTGTGGCCGCCATTACGTTTCCGTCAAGATGGCGGCGATATAAAACATGACACTGAGGTGCCCTTTGCTAGTGCTACCTCCGTACCAAATTTCGTTCCATTCGCTTTCACCGTGTTTGAATTAATAGGGGGAATCGATTTTCACACAAAGATGGCCGCCATCTGCAAACTTTTAGGCTGATGACCTATTAGTTTGGTCAAAGGATGCTCCCACCATAAAGGTATGTTGTTGAAAAATTTGGTATTGATCGGATGATTAGGTTAGTCGTAATTTGATTTAAGCTTTGAACATTTGTGTGGCCGCCATTACGTTTCCGTCAAGATGGCGGTGATTTAAAACATGACACTGGGGTGCCCTTTGCTAGTACTACCTCTTCACCAAATTTCGTTCCATTCGGTTTCACCGTGTTCGAATTAATAGGGGCAATCGATTTTGACACAAAGATGGCCGCCATCCGCAAACTATTAGGCTGATGACTTATTTGTTTGGTCAAAGGATGCTGCCCCCATAAAGGTATGTTGTTGCAAAATTTGGTAGAGATCGGATGATTAGGTTAGTCGTAATTTGATTTAAGCTTTGAACATTTGTGTGTCCGCCATTACGTTTCCGTCAAGATGGCGGCGATATAAAACATGACACTGAGGTGTCCTTTGCTAGTGCTACCTTTGTATCAAATTTCGTTCAATTTGCGCTCACCGTGTTCGAATTGATAGGGGGGACAGACATTCAGAGTACACACACTCACACACACACACACACAGACTCACACACACACATACACACACACATCAAGACACACTTTTTTTCGCCCTGTAGTGATCTCATAAGTCTACTTTCATTTTTTGCAAAAATCGAAAGTAGGCTTAAAAACAGGAAAGAATGTGTCCTAACCGATTGACTCACTCACTCTTCAAACTCAGAAGGAAAAACTGCTTAAAAAGAAGTAAATATGTGTTCGACAATTTTCTTTTTGATAAATCAAATTTAAGGGGTTCATCGGGAGGGGGGAAAACCTGAAGAAAAAAATGAAAGAATATGTCCTGACTCACTCACTCACACATCATCGTCCAGCCAAAGTATTGAATTTGGAAACATGGCATTTTGGGTATATGTTCGTTGTATGTCAAAACCGTACACTAAGGGAGGATTTTTGGATATTCAGGTTCTAAAGGGGTCTTAAGGGGGTTAAACCCGCATTTAATTGAATAACAATATCTCACGAGTGGTTTCATTTGTGGATGTGATACACGGCATATAAACTAATCAATAGAAATAAGCAGACATGTGTATAAGGGTTTTTCGATGTGGTGTATTATTATGAGGTGAAAGGGGTGAAAATTGGGGGGTTGAAGGATTTCAAACGGAGTGTGTAGGCCTATCTCTTAAACGGCATAGGCGAGAAATTTGAAACTCAGTGAAAACAAAAATCAGCCTAAACAATAAGTAATTCGGTGTTTAATTGTTTTTTCATAAATTAATTTAAGGGGCCAATGGGGTGTGGTGAAATTCTGGGGGGGGGGGAAAGGAGAGAAAGTGTCCTAACTGACTGACTAACTCACTCACTCATCAAACTCAAGGGGAAAAGACAGCTTAAAAAAAAAATAGGTGTTCAAGGGTTTTTTCATCAATCCAATTTAAGGGGCCCATGGGGAGGGGTGAAATTCTGGTAAAAATAATTGAAAGAAAATGTCCTGTCTGACTCACTCACTCATCACGCCCTGCGAAAACTATTAAAGTTGGAAACATTAAATTTTGGGAATATGTTCGCTGTATGTCGAAAACGTCAACTGAGGAATGATTTTTGTTTATTCGGGTTTTAAAGAGATGTTAAGGGGGTAAACGTGCATTTCACTGAATAACGATATCTCATGAGTTGTTTCTTTGGGGATGTGATATTCGGTATATAAACTAATCATTAAAAACAAGTAGTTCCGTAAAGAACTATACAGCCTATTTTCATATATCCTGCTCATGTTAATTGCCTCTATCAACATACAAAATTTCAATTTAATTGCTGTAACAGATTCGTAGATATTGAAAACCGTCTAAATATTTCAGATGGTCGCCAGGTTGGATTTTTATTTTTGTACTATTACATTAAGATTATTGTGTACGTGTGGTATTCAAACTTCAATCGCATGATTAGAACACAAGAAGTAAAAACGAGATTTTAAAATTACGCACAGCAGCCATCTTGTGATTATGCAAACAATTGAAATAAATTAGATGCCAGTGGATCAACATTTGTATAAGCATTTAACGTGCAACGTTTCACAGCACTCGGATAGTTAATTCGCGAGAATCGTCCATTTAAATATTTATACTTCGCGTCGCCGCCATGATGGATTTGTGCTCACCATGTTAATGAAAGTCCTATAGGTGAACATATGTTCATAGTCTCTATGAACATAAAAAATTCAGTTTGGTTGCTGTAAAAGATTCATAGATATTGAGAACCGTCTAAATATTTCGGAAGCTCGCCATTTAGGATTGTTATATGTATAGGCCACAGAATTATGTACCATTCAAGGACAATTATTGCCTAGGTTCATTATTCAAACTTTCACTTCGATCGCATGATTACGACACAAGAAATAAAAACTTAATTTAAAAATTTCGCACAGCCGCCATATTGAGGTTATGTAAACAATTGATTTAAATTAGATGGCAGTGCATTACAATCTGCAAAATCATTTACTGTACCACATTTCACTGCGCTCAGAGAGTTAAATCACGAGAAAAGTCAATTAAAATATTTCAAATTCGCTTCGTCGCCATGTTCGTTTTTTGCTTTACAAGTTTATGAAGTATACATAGATAAACTTGTACCAGTACCCTTTATCACCGTACAAAATTTCAGGGTAATATCTGTAATAGTTTCGGAGATATAGAATGTCAGTGAAATATTTCGCACAGCCGCCATTTTGAGGTTATGTAAACAATTGAACTAAATTAGACTCCAGTGCATTACTATGTGTATAAAAACTTGCTGTACCTAGTTTCATTACGTTTGGTTGGATAAATCGCGAGAAAAGTCTATTTAAAAGTCTCAATTTCGCTTGACCGCCATGTTGGTTTTGTAGTCACCAGGTTTTTGAAAGTCTCATAGGTGAACTTCTAGTAGTACCCTTTTTCACCGTACACAATTTCAGGGGGATATCGGTAATAGTTTCGGAGATATTGAATGCTAGTGAAATATTTCGCTCAGCCGCCATTTTGCATTGGTGAGACGTAACAAAATTTGAAGGGCACGGTCGAGGTCGCCGGGAATAGTGCTATGAACATACCGAGTTTCATTGAAATCGCTCCAGCCGTTTAGATTTTATTAGGGGGGGGGGACACACACACGAATCACACACACACACACACACACGCACACACACACGGACAAAAGGTGATCTCATAAGCCTATTTTTTCAAAATTGAAAATAGGCTAATAACCAGACATGTCTAAGGGTTTATCGACGTAGTGTATATTATGAGGTGAAAGAGGTGAAAATTGGTGGTTGAGGGATTCTAAACAGAGCGTGTATCTCTTAAACGACATAGGCGAGTTGTTTGAAATTCAGCGGGAAAAACAGCTTAAAATATAAATAAATAGGTGTCCGACCGTTTTTTCATAAATCCAATTTAAGGGGCCCCTGGAGAGGGGTGAAATTCTAGGGGAAAAACAGGAAAGAAATTGTCCTTACTCACTCACTCATCGAACTCAGGGGGGAAGAACAGTTCAAAAATAAGTAAATAGGTGTTCGACCGTTTTTTGTTCATAAATCCAATTTAAGGTGTTAATGAGAGGGGTGAAATTCTGAAAAATAAATGAAAGATAATGTCCTGACTTACTCACTCACTCACTCATCATCGCCCAGCCAAAATTATTGAAGTTAGAAACAAGACATTTTGGGGCTATGTTGGTTGTATGTCGAAAACGACCACTAAGGAAGAATTTTTGGATATTCAAATTCTGAAGGGGTATTAAGGGGGTAGACTTGCATTTAATTGAATAACAATATCTCCACATTTGTTTCCTTGCGGATGGGATAATCGGCATATAAACTCATCATTAAGAATAAGCAGACATATGTCTAAGGGTTTATTGATATGGTGTATATTATGAGGTGAAAGGGGTGTAAAGTGGGGGTTGAAAGATTCCTAACGGGTGAAATTCTGGAAGAAAAACGTCCACTAAGGAAGGATTTTTGGATGTTCACTCTCATTGACCAACCAAAACTATTAAAGTTAGAAGAAGGGGATATGTTTGTTGTGTGTCGAAAAATTCTACTAAGGAGGGATTTTTAGATATTCAGGGTCTAAAGGGGTGTTAACGGGGTTAAACCTGCATTTCATTGAATAACAATACGACACGACTATGACGCGAGCGAAGCGAGACTAAAAATGAGATGGTGTGTGTCTGTGTATTACTCAATCACGCAAGTACCACTGGTCCGATTTACATGAATTTTACATGGAAGTAGCTGATTTACCTGGTTAACATATAGGTTAATTTTGATTTCAATACTTTGCACTATTTAAAGATGGCGACCATTTTAGTGACGTCACTACACCGTTTGGTTTCAAACTTTCATATTTCCTTTTCAAATAAAAAGAGAACACCAAGAAATAGCAAACTTGTGATGGCATATACGAGGTTTAAAATTACATTTTCTATCCGAAGGTATCTCCAACGGTTAGTGAGTAAAACCTAAATTTGCGCTATAAAACACGGTCAACGCCGAGCGGTGTAGTTGGACAAAATGTTCCATCCTTAATATCCCTCTGCGCAGCACCTCGCCTATCCCCTGTTTTAACTGTCACCTTCACATTTTAATTTATTTATGACGCGTAGCGAAGCACGGGTACTTCAGCTAGTAAATCAATAAATAATAAATGAATAAATAAATACCTACCCCAAAACAAGGTTAAGTATTTTCCACCAACACCAAAACTGTTAAACAAGACCAAGTGTTTCACGCAACGCAGTGTGTTCAAAGGTAGTCACATAAGTGAGAGTGGAAATGATAACGACATGTCTTTATATATGTTACCTTGCATGTATATCATTTTTTGCCCACGCTTTGAACATTCTGTTATCGTGCACGTGGACAGCTAACGTCCGAGGTGAACACCTGTGCCAGGTCAAATTTCACACTAACTTGCATTTTGTCACATAGAAACCATACAGAATGTGACTTGTTTAGCTTACATGTGGTTTCACACGTGTTCACATGCATTTCGCTCTTCCCTGTCATCACGGATGTCAGATTATTTAGCCTTCAAGTGTCCTCTGCGTCTTTGTAATTTTCCATTGCACTTGTTGTCAAGTCAGATCAGCGCATTCCAATAAGCTCAAATGACATTCACATCCTGCCATTCTGCTCCTCTGCAAGTTTGTTTTCTGTACTCGCTTCGACCAACATAGAACCAAGATCTCATAACCGTTTACACGTTAAAGATCCCTCCGGGGGTAAAATATCAGAAAAAAACGAACCCTCGCTCTGTCATAAACCGACCCGTCGAAATATAGATTGATTGTTCTATTGAGCACAGCCACCGTGGTCAGCGACAGGTTCGTTGAAACACACACACACCCAGCAGTATCGTCTCTCTAAACAACCACGTTTCATGAACATTTTAAACAGGTAAATATTTTTTTCAACAAAAGTGTCGTTAGGCCCTTTGTCAAAATTTCAAAAATGGTTTTAAAAAGGGGGCGTTAGCCCGAGTCCTATGACACCTCGTACACGTCTCTAGCGTTATTGGTTTTCGAGATATAGCAAAAAGTCTAAAATCACGGTTTTACCTAAAAATAGTTTTTAATTCCTGCTCAATATAAACATCCTCGGTGAGGACAACGTGACGAAAAAAATGACACCTCGTACAAGTCTCTAGGCTTATTGGTTCGTGAGATATCAGCAAAAATCACAAAAAACACTTGTTTACCCCAAAATCGAGTTTCCAATTTTTTTTTAATATAACGATTGGTCCTTAGCAAAGGGGACGTCACTGCGAGTCCTTGAACCCCTCGTACACGCCTCTAGCATAATTGGTTCGCGAGATATAACAAAAAGTCTAAAATCACGTTTTTACCCCAAAAAATCCTTGTTTCCTGCATTTCACCTTTACGACACCTACATTCCCGTAAAGAGCACAAGACGAAAAAAACGAATTCAAGCACGCCCTCCTAGCATTACTCCTTCCTTCCCAAGGTCGCCAGGGGCTCACAACTTCCTAAGTGCCGCAGAATTCCCCTCGTCTCACTACTGTCAAGTTTTTATCCTAGAGACCTAAAAATTATTTTGGAGGCAGAGGGCGTAGGGACCTTTCATTTTTGTCAAACATTTTTTTTGTAAACTTCCTAGTTTCCAAAATATAGGAATTTTAAAAATTACACTTTTTTCAAAAAATGTAAAAAAAAGTTTTATTATTAAAAACAAGATGTTCAGTAAAGAACATATAGCCTACTTTCTCCTAAATGCATGGGTATTGTTATAACTCTTTGTCCTTTTCAAGGAGTATAATTGAATGTTGGTTGTAGTAGCTTGTTGAAATACAACGTGCTATAGGGATATTAAACATGAATATGAGGTGCCCTTTGCTAGTGCTACCTCTGTACCAAATCTCGTTCAATTTGGTTTCACCGTGTTTGAATTGATAGGGGGAATCGATTTGCACACATACTTGGCCACCATCTGCAAACTACTGGGCTGATGTTCTTGCAGTTAGGTCAGAATATGTTTCCCACATAAAGATATGGTGTTGCAAAATTTGGTAGAGACTAGATTATTAGGTTGGTCTTAATTACATTTTAGCTTTTAACATTTGGGTGGCCGCGATTACGTTTCCGTCAAGATAGCGGTGATATAAAACATGACACTGAGGTGCCCTTTGCTAGTGCTACCTCTGTACCAAATTTCGTTCATTCGGTTCCACCGTGTTCGAATTAATAGGGGGAATCAATTTTGACATAAAGATGGCCGCCATCCACAAACTATTAGGCTAATGACCTATTAGATTGGTCAAAGGATGCTCCCTCCATAAAGGTATGTTTTTGCAAAGTTTGGTAGAGATCGGATGGTTACGTTAGTCGTAATTTGATTTAAGCTATAACATTTGTTTGGCCGCCATTACGTTTCTGTCAATATGGCGGCGATATTAATCATGACATTGAGATGCCCTTTGCTAGTGCTACCTCTGTACCATATTTCGTTCCATTCGGTTTCACCGTGTTTGAATTAATTGGGGGAATCGATTCTGACACAAAGATGGCCGCCATCCGCAAACTATTAGGCGAATGACCTATTAGATTGGTCAAAGGATGCTCCCTCCATAAAGGTATGTAGTTGAAAAATTTGGTAGAGATCAGATGATTAGGTTAATCGTAATTTGATTTAAGCTTTGAACATTCGTGTGGCCGCCATTACGTTTCAGTCAAGATGGGGGCGATATAAAACATGACACTGAGGTGCCCTTTGCTAGTGCTACCTCTGTACCAAATTTCGTTCCATTCGGTTCCACCGTGTTCGAATTAATAGGGGGAATCAATTTTGACATAAAGATGGCCGCCATCCGCAAACTAACAGGCGAATGACCTATTAGATTGGTCAAAGGATGCTCCCCCCATAAAGGTATGTTGTTGCAAAATTTGGTAGAGATCGGATGATTACGTTAGTCGTAATTTGATTTAAGCTTTGAACATTTGTGTGGCCGCCATTACGTTTCCGTCAAGATGGCGGCGATATAAAACATGATACTGAGGTGCCTTTTGTTATTACTACCTCTGTACCAAATTTCGTTCCATTCGGTTCCACCATGTTCGAATTAATAGGGGGAATCAATTTTGACATAAAGATGGCCGCCATCCGCAAACTATCAGGCGAATGACCTATTAGATTGGTCAAAGGATGCTCCCCCCATAAAGGTATGTTGTTGCAAAATTTGGTAGAGATCGGATGATTAGGTTAGTCGTAATTTGATTTAAGCTTTGAACATTTGTGTGGCCGCCATTACGTTTCCGTCAAGATGGCGGCGATATAAAACATGATACTGAGGTGCCTTTTGTTATTACTACCTCTGTACCAAATTTCGTTCCATTCGGTTCCACCGTGTTCGAATTAATAGGGGGAATCAATTTTGACATAAAGATGGCCGCCATCCGCAAACTATTAGGCTAATAACCTATTAGATTGGTCAAAGGATGCTCCCTCCATAAAGGTATATTGTTGAAAAGTTTGGTAGAGATCGGATGGTTATGTTAGTCGTAATTTAACTTAAGCTTTGAACATTTGTGTGGCCGCCATTACGTTTCTGTCAATATGGCGGCGATATAAAACATGACACTCAGATGTCCCTTGCTAGTGCTACCTCTGTACCAAATTTCGTTCCATTCGGTTTCACCGTGTTTGAATTAATAGGGGGAATTGATTTTCACACCAAGATGGCCGCCATCCGCAAACTATTGGGCTAATAATCTATTCATTTGGTCAAAGGATGGTTCCTCTCTAAGGGTATGTTGTTGCAAAATTTGGTAGAGATCGGATGATTAGGTTAATCGTAATTTGATTTAAGCTTTGAACATTTGTGTGGCCGCCATTACGTTTCCGTCAGGATGGCGGCGATATAAAACATGACACTGAGGTGCCTTTTGTTAGTACTAACTCTGTACCAAATTTCGTTCCATTCGGTTGCACCGTGTTCGAATTAATAGGGGGAATCGATTTTCACACAAAGATGGCCGCCATCCGCAAACTATTATGCTGATGAACTATTAGCTTGGTCAAAGGATGCTCCCCCCATAAAGGTATGTTGTTGCAAAATTAGGTGGAGATCGGATGATTAGGTTAGTCGTAATTTGATTTAAGCTTTGAACATTTGTATGGCCGCCATTACGTTTCCGTCAAGATGGCGGCGATATAAAAGATGACACTGAGGAGCCTTTTGTTAGTACTACCTCTGTACCAAATTTCATTCCATTCGGTTGCACCGTGTTCGAGTTAATAGGGGGAATCTATTTTCACACAAAGATGGCCGCCATCCGCAAACTATTACGCTGATGACCTATTGGTTTGGTCAAAGGATGCTCCCTCCATAAAGGTATGTTGTTGCAAAATTTGGTAGAGATCGGATGATTAGGTTAGTCGTAATTTGATTTAAGCTTTGTACATTTGTGTGGCCGCCATTACGTTTCCGTCAAGATGGCGGCGATATAAATCATGACACTGAGGTGTCCTTTGCGAGTGCTACCTTTGTACTAAATTTCGTTCAATTCGCATTCACCGTGTTCGAATTGATAGGGGGGGGACAGACATTCAGAGTACACACACTCACACACACACAGACACACACACACACACACACACAGACTCACACACACACATACACACACACACACAGACTCACACACACACATACACACACACAGACAGACACACTTTTTTTTCGCCCTGTGTTGATCTCATAAGTCTACTTTCATTTTTTGCAAAAATCGAAAGTAGGCTAATAAAGGACATAGAGACCAATCTTTTAAGCCCATGTAACGCTTTTTAAAATGTTTGGTTTAAAAAAAATCGCCTACTTTTAGAAACAAACAAAATCAACAATTTAAAAAAAATAGAATACAGGGTCCATAGGAAAGAGGACGTCAGTTCGAGTCCAAAGACACCTCCTTTGTCAACATCCGATTATGGGTTCGCGAGATATGAATACGCAAAAAGTGTGTACTAACTTTTTGAGCACCTTGTGCGCAAGAATCGGCCTTACCCCCCTACTGATATGGTTGAGTTTCATTGACTCACACTAGTGCTTATAGTGGTAGGAAAGGCAAAATACTAATCTAATCGACTGGATATGTTGAGTTTCATTGACTCACACTAGTGCTTGTAGTGGTAGGAAAGGCAAAATACTAATCTAATCGACTGGATATGGTTGAGTTTCATTGACTCACACTAGTGCTTGTAGTGGTAGGAAAGGCAAAATACTAATCTAATCGACTGGATATGGTTGAGTTTCATTGATTCACACTAGTGCTCGTAGTGGTAGGAAAGGCAAAATACTAATCTAATCGACCGGATATGGTTGAGTTTCATTGACTCACACTAGTGCTAGTAGTGGTAGGAAAGGCAAAATACTAATATAATCGACTGGATATGGTTGAGTTTCATTGACTCACACTAGTGCTAGTAGTGGTAGGAAAGGCAAAATACTAATCTAATCGACTGGATATGGTTGAGTTTCATTGACTCACACTAGTGCTTGTAGTGGTAGGAAAGGCAAAATACTAATCTAATCGACTGGATATGGTTGAGTTTCATTGACTCACGCTACTGCTTGTAGTGGTAGGAAAGGCAAAATACTAATCTAATCGACTGGATATGGTTGAGTTTCATTGACTCACACTAGTGCTTGTAGTGGTAGGAAAGGCAAAATACTAATCTAATCGACTGGATATGGTTGAGTTTCATTGATTCACACTAGTGCTCGTAGTGGTAGGAAAGGCAAAATACTAATCTAATCGTCCGGATATGGTTGAGTTTCATTGACTCACACTAGTGCTAGTAGTGGTAGGAAAGGCAAAATACTAATATAATCGACTGGATATGGTTGAGCTTCATTGACTCACACTAGTGCTTGTAGTGGTAGCAAAGGCAAAATACTAATCTAATCGACTGGATATGGTTGAGTTTCATTGACTCACGCTACTGCACAAAGTGGTAGGAAAGGCAAAATACTAATCTAATCGACTGGATATGGTTGAGTTTCATTGACTCACACTAGTGCTTGTGGTGGTAGGAAAGGCAAAATACTAATCTAATCGACCGGATATGGTTGAGTTTCATTGATTCACACTAGTGCTCGTAGTGGTAGGAAAGGCAAAATACTAATCTAATCGACCGGATATGGTTGAGTTTCATTGACTCACACTAGTGCTCGTAGTGGTAGGAAAGGCAAAACACTAATCTAATCGACCGGATATGGTTGAGTTTCATTGACTCACACTAGTGCTCGTAGTGGTAGGAAAGGCAAAACACTAATCTAATCGACCGGATATGGTTGAGTTTCATTGATTCACACTAGTGCTCGTAGAGGTAGGAAAGGTAAAATACTAATCTAATCGACTGGATATGGTTGAGTTTCATTGTTTCACACTAGTGCTCGTAGTGGTAGGAAAGGCAAAATACTAATCTAATCGACCGGATATGGTTGAGTTTCATTGACTCACACTAGTGGTTGTAGTGGTAGGAAAGGCAAAATACTAATCTAATCGACTGGATATGGTGGAGTTTCATTGACTCACACTAGTGCTAGTAGTGGTAGGAAAGGCAAAATACTAATCTAATCGACTGGATATGGTTGAGTTTCATTGACTCACACTAGTGCTTGTAGTGGTGGGAAAGGCAAAATACTAATCTAATCGACTGGATATGGTTGAGTGTCATTGACTCACACTAGTGCTAGTAGTGGTAGGAAAGGCAAAATACTAATCTAATCGACTGGATATGGTTGAGTTTCATTGATTCACACTAGTGCTCGTAGTGGTAGGAAAGGCAAAATACTAATCTATTCGACCGGATAAGGTTGAGTTTCATTGACTCACACTAGTGCTTGTAGTGGTAGAAAAGGCAAAATACTAATATAATCGACTGGATATGGTTGAGCTTCATTGATTCAGACTAGTGCTTGTAGTGGTAGCAAAGGCAAAATACTAATCTAATCGACTGGATATGGTTGAGTTTCATTGACTCACACTAGTGCTAGTAGTGGTAGGAAAGGCAAAATACTAATATAATCGACAGGATATGGTTGAGCATCATTGACTCACACTAGTGCTTGTTGTGGTAGCAAAGGCAAAATACTAATCTAATCGACTGGATATGGTTGAGTTTCATTGATTCACACTAGTGCTAGTAGTGGTAGGAAAGGCAAAATAATAATATAATCGACAGGATATGGTTGAGCATCATTGACTCACACTAGTGCTTGTAGTGGTAGGAAAGGCAAAATACTAATCTATTCGACCGGATAAGGTTGAATTTCATTGACTCACACTAGTGCTTGTAGTGGTAGCAAAGGCAAAATACTAATCTAATCGACTGGATATGGTTGAGTGTCATTGACTCACACTAGTGCTAGTAGTGGTAGGAAAGGCAAAATACTAATCTAATCGACTGGATATGGTTGAGTGTCATTGACTCACACTAGTGCTTGTAGTGGTAGCAAAGGCAAAATACTAATCTAATCGACTGGATATGGTTGAGTGTCATTGACTCACACTAGTGCTAGTAGTGGTAGGAAAGGCAAAATACCAATCTATTCGACCGGATAAGGTTGAGTTTCATTGACTCACACTAGTGCTTGTAGTGGTAGCAAAGGCAAAATACTAATCTAATCGACTGGATATGGTTGAGTGTCATTGACTCACACTAGTGCTAGTAGTGGTAGCAAATGCAAAATACTAATCTAATCGACCGGATATGGTTGAGTTTCATTGATTCACACTAGTGCTCGTAGTGGTAGGAAAGGCAAACAACTAATCTAATCGACTGGATATGGTGGAGTGTCATTGACTCACACTAGTGCTAGTAGTGGTAGCAAAGGCAATATACTAATCTAATCGACTGGATATGGTTGAGTGTCATTGACTCACACTAGTGCTAGTAGTGGTAGCAAAGGCAAAATACTAATCTAATCGACCGGATATGGTTGAGTTTCATTGATTCACACTAGTGCTCGTAGTGGTAGGAAAGGCAAACAACTAATCTAATCGACTGGATATGGTGGAGTTTCCAGTGAATAATCATCAGTCTATCGTGTGGCATCATGTATTCACCTCGTAAGAACGTTTAGTGTGTCCTTTACCTTAGGAAAAGTGGAGAAAATAACTAAATAACTAAAATTAATTCCAAATTCACCAAAAGAGGAATAGTGTCCATGGAAGATGGATTTTGTTTTGCAACGCGAGTGAGACAACTTCGTGAGCACTTTGCCTGAGTGTATCCTGACACAACCCTCAGACCAGAATTAATATTCTTGTCAAAGCCGTGAATCGAACCTGGACCTCAGAGTGACAAGCAGGACTGCTATTCTCTGCGCCACGAGGTTGTCCATACTATATGAGGTATACATGTTAATTATTAACCGAATGCAAGTGTTTAATAATATTTGCCTTAACAATATTAGCAATAATAGTTGAAACAAGGCAATGTTTGAGTGACCGTGGTGGTTAATCAAGTTATATGTTTACTAAGTACCTACGTTCAATATGTGTAGTAGACTTTCCCCTTTCTCATCCGTGCTCTGTCATATTAATTTTCCGGCACTCGCATGAACGGAAATAATAACGAGTAGACATACATACCCTGTCATTAATACAGCATTCCTTACAAATAGTATGGTGTGTTGCTTTCCACGGTGGGTGAGTGGATAGCGTGTAGGTCTACTAACCCCAAGATTTCAGGTTCGCTCCTGGCCGTGGTAAGTGACTTTTTTTGAAAGGCGGCAAAAATACGACAAGCATGTCATACGATGTTGGCATGTCAAAGAACCCATTTGAATTCAGTAGGCCGTGTTCATAATGGCAAAATTAATCTCGGAAATTTCCGCCAACACAAAGTTCCTCATTTCTCTACTAGTAACGCTATAGTGTTCAAGGAGATTAGATATGTATCCTCCTTGCCTTTCATAGTGATTCAAGGAATAACGAAATTCGACATGGAAGCTACCCTCTGGCTGTCAAACAACAAAGCTTGCATCCGGCACCCGAGGCCATACGATATTATTATTATTATTATTATAGTATGGTGTGTTAATAGAAACGCTGGTCTAATACTTAATCCATGGCGTATCACCTGCCAGACTCAACAGCTAATTGCGTGCCACCAATGTTCTTTTTGAGGAGGAGGATAATTGTTGGTTGATTGGTTTCTTAGTTTATGGGCTGCGACGTGGCATGTAGCCCCGTGTACTTTGGTGTGTGTAGAGTTTGTCTGATAACCAGTGTTGAGTGTGATGACTGTATTAGTGTGTGTTATCTGTGATTCAGGTAGAAGGACTGCAGACGATTAATATTTTCTTTTCAAGTAGTTCCTTCTATTGCTATCAAATGCTACCGTCCACGACACCTAGTTGCTGACGTGGCTACTAAATGGCATCGCAATCAGCACCTGGCGGCGAACGTTGGAAGTAATAGAGCGTTAACAATTCAAACCTACACATTTTGGCTTCATACAAGTGCAGTTAGTGGAAGGTTCTTTAACATGCCATAAATCTATGACATGGGACAGCCGGCTTTACTCCCCCCCCCCCCCCGAAGGAAGGCATATTGAGGGATCTTTTACGCACTCAAAAATCGACAACTTCGGACGGATTTTTATTTACGCATAGTCCTATGTCGGGCTCCTGCGGGGCAGACTTCTGACTGAAACTCCCCTCCGTTCCTTTCTATCACTAGTCTGGATCCGATTATCAGATTACTTCAAACTAGAGTCATTAGCCTACTTTTGATTTTTGCTAAAAATGAAAGTAGGCTGATGAGATCAACACAAGGCGAAAAATTGTGTGTCTGTGAGTGTGTGTACTCTGAATGTCTCTCCCTCCTATCAATTCGAACACGGTGAAACCGAATTGAACGAAATTTGGTACAGAGTTTGCACTTGCAAAGGGCACCTCAGTGTCATGTTTTATATCGCCGCCGTCTTGACGGAAACGTAATGGCGGCCACCCAAATGTTCAAAGCTTAAATCAAATTACGACTAACCTAATCATCTCTACCAAACTTTGCAACAATATATATTTATATGGCGAGCGTCTCTTGACTAAACTACAAGGTCATCAGCTCAATAGTTTGCAGATGGCGGCCATGCATGTGTGCAAATCGATTCTGCCTATCAATTCTAACACGGTGAAACCAAATTAAACAAAAGTTGGTACAGAGGTAGCAAAGGGCACCTCAATGCCATGTTTTATATTGCCGCCATATTGACGAAAACGTAATGGCGGCCACCCAAATATTATAAGCTTAAATCAAATTACGACCAACCTAATCATCTGATCTCTACTAAATTTTTCAACAACATACCTTTATGTCAGATGCGTTCTTTGACCAAGCTATAATGTCAGCAGTCTAATAGTTTGCATATGGTGACCATGCATGTGTGCAAATACATTCCCCCTATCAATTCACACACGGTAAAACGGAATTGAACGAAATTTAGTACAGAGGTAGCACTAGCAAAGGACACCTCAGTGTCATGTTTTATATCACCGCCGTCTTGACGGAAATGGAATGGCGGCCACCCAAATGTTAAAAAAGTCCTCTCGGCACGCCGGAAGGCGGAGGTAGATTTCACCGGACAAACTTGGGGATAGGCGAAAATAGGCAGAATATGCAGGTTTTCGTAGAAGGATCAGACCTCATTTATTGCGTGAAAGTATTTTATAATTGGCGAGTAATTAACTTTGTTTTTCGTCATTTTATGCATATTTTAAACATTCTATTGTCTTATGATGACGGTAACCTTCTTGTCATTTGGAGTCCATTTTTATACTTGTGGTCACACTGTCCTTATGCAAGGTTTCGACACTGATGTGTAACTATGTAACGGTCTGTTACTTCTTCACGCAAAATTATATCTCCCGCAGAGATGTTGGTTGGTTCCTCAGTTTAGGGGCTCCGACAAAGCGGTCATGTAACCCCGTGTACTTTGGGTGAGTGTAGAATCTGTCTGATAAACGGTGTGAATTGTGAAGGCTGTATTAGTCTGTAATTCAGGTAAGGAATGCAGACGCTCAATTTCAAGCAGTAGTTCCTAATGTTGCTACCAGATACTACCGTCAACGACACCTAGCTGTGAACTTGGCTACTAGATGCCACCGCAATCAGAAACTCGCAACGAACGTTGGAACTTCCCCTTCAAAGGAAAGCATACTGAGGGATTTTTAGCGCTCTTAGAAAATCTGACGACTTTGGCCGGCTTTGAATCAGCGACCTTAGGCATAGAAGTTCAGCATGCTACCAGTTACGTCACCGAAGCCGCTTCACACTTAGTCAGATGGAAATCTGAATCTGATCTCGCGCAAGTGCGTTGTCATGGCAACGTCTGATGGCTCATCCCTCATCAATTTAGTAGTGTTGCCATGGCAACCACTGATAGCTCTTGGCATTTTCTTATAATTCCGAAATCATTTTTCTCATCCCTTGGCGTAATGGTGGCTCGTATCAAAAATTCTTTCAGACGAAAGTTTTAGGTAATTATTAGGGGAATATTGTCCATTTTGTACGGTTTTGATATTGTGCCTTTTAACAGAGATATGATCAATGTTTCCCGAAAAAACCATTTTTTCCCACCCCTTTGGTCAATGGTTGCTGCTATCAAAAAACTTTTCAAACATAAATTTTTCAGCTTTATCCATCACATAGTATGAACTTTGAACGGATTCGATATTTCACATATTAAGAGAGTTATAGCAATATTTCATTTTTTCGAAAAAAAAGTCCCCCATTTTCATCGCCTTCGACCGATTTAGCCCAGTAACGAACTCGACCGAAATTTTATGGGTATACATATTCGGTAAAATATTCAAAGTGATTGGTGCATAATTACGGCAGTTATCGTGTCCACAAGAAACTGATATACATATATATATATATATATATATTGCTTCCTGGAATATTGGGACATTGACAGGTCACAGTCGCGAATTGGCAGCAATCCTAAAATCTCGTTGCGTAGATCTGGCTTGTCTACAAGTGTCACGGTGGAAAGGCAGAAATCTAGAGATATTGGAGAAGGGTATAAGTTGATCTATCATGGTACGACTAATAGCCAGGGAGTCGCTATTGTAGAGAATGAAAAACTTCGCAACCAAGTATCAGCTGTACATCGCTACTCCGATCGTCTCATGTCAGCAGTTATCGACACCCCAACTCGCCGTATACATATATTTTCAGCGTATGCCCCACAGACAGGCTGTGATGAGACAGCTAAAGACACATTCTGGAACGAACTTCAAGATGCCGTTACAACGTGCAATGAAGAAGACCTATTTCTACTTTGTGGAGATCTTAATGGACATGTTGGCAGTACCAGCGAGGGGTATGAATGCCATGGAAATTTTGGCTATGATCTCAGAAATGAAGACAGGAACAGGATCCTTGAATTTGCTGAAGCATGTGATCTAATTATCACTAACACCTTCTTTAAGAAACGCAAATCACACTTGATCACCTACCCTAGCGGAGGGCACAATACTCAGATTGACTATGTACTACTTCGTAGGAGAGATTTCCCAATTGTCATAGACACTAAGATCATATACCATCTGAATGCTTAGCCCCTCAACATAAACTGCTAGTTACCGATCTTAGAATGAAAGGTTACATAAGAAAACCCTATGTAAAATGTCATGCCAAAATCAAATGGTGGAAGCTACAAGACCATAAAGTGGCATTCAGTGAGAATATTGTGTTCCCTCCGGTTGATTCTGTAAATACGGATTATACTTGGGCATCATTCAACAACTGCGTAACTAGTATAGCTCAATCTGAACTTGGTGTAAAACAGAATTGATAAACCGACGTGGTGGTGGACAGACAAGGTACTGGAAATGGTGCATGAAAATAAAACGCTTTTAAACAGTTGCGAAGATCACCGACTGAGGAGAATCTTCTGAAATACAAAGCCACCAAGAAGGAGGAAAAAAGAGCAGTTGCTGAGGCTAAAGTAGATCACTACAAACATTTATATGATCAACTGACAACTAAAGACGGAGACAAAATTATCTACCGACTAGCCCGAGCACGGTGTAGAGCAGGTCAGGATATAGAACACTATATGTGTGTGAAGGATAAGAATGGTCGACGACTTCACGATAGCAAGATGATTCTGCACCGTTGGCGAGAGTATTTTAGTGAAGTATTCAACACTGAATTCCCTCACCCACAAATACCAGACATCTATGTTACAGCTGGACCAGTACCTTGTATCACTGAAGATGAAGTCAAAGTTACCATTCGTAGCATGAAAAATTGAAAGGCCCCAGGGCTAGATGACCTTCCTGCAGACATCTGGAAAATTGAGCAACTTAATGACAACGCGACCCCCTGGCTGACAGAGTTCTTCAATTCAATTATTCTCTGTGGTCAAATACCTACAGATTGGTCAACTAGTATCACAGTACCTATCTTTAAGGGTAAGGGTGACCCAGCTGAATGTACCAATTACCGTCAAATTAGACTTCTCTCCCACACTATGACAATATTCGAACGTATCCTAGACAATAGGCTGAGGAACATCGTACAGCTCTCAGCAAATCAATGTGGGTTTGTCAAGGGATGTGGCACGATAGATGCAATCTTTGCTGTGCGCCAGCTGATGGACAAATTCCGAGAGAAGAGGAGGCCACTACATCTTGCTTTCCTTGACCTCGAGAAGGAATTTGATCGAGTACCACACCAGATGATTTGGTACGCTCTCCGAGATCATCAAGTTCCAGAAATGTATATAAACTGGATAAAAATGCTGTACAACAACACCAAAAGCCACGTGCGATGCCCTGCAGGACTCACTACAGCTTCCCTGTGACAGTTGGGGTTCATCAAGGCTCAGTTCTGTCTCCCCTGCTCTTTGTTATCGTCATGAATTCCATAACGCGAGACCTGCAGATGTGTGTCCCATGGACATTGCTATACGCTGATGATGTGATGCTTGCGGCAGACTCCAGGAAGGATCTTGAAACCCAAGTGCAGACATGGCATGATCATCTGCAAGGATTTGGTCTTCGTTTGAACATCCACAAGACTGAATACCTCGAAACGATTCCATCCCCTGGAACTATAGATATTAATGGAGCTCCTCTTACCAAGGTAAATACATTCCGATACCTAGGCTCACGATTGAATGGCGACAGCTCTGTGAATGAAGATGTGCGAGCACGAATCAATGCGACTTGGATGCGATTCAAAGATGCCACCGGTGTTCTTTGTGATAAGAAGATGCCTATCCGCCTAAAATCAAAGATATACCGCACAATGGTGAGACCAGTTGCATTATATGGTACCGAGTGTTGGCCAGCAACTAGAAGTGATGAGCACTCGCTTCATGTCATGGAAATGCGGATGCTGCGAAGATCATTAGACATTTCTCTGCTCGACCATATCCCCAACACAACGATTCGACATACAGCTGGCGTGGCTCCAATCAATGAGAAAATGCAGGAATGGAGACTCCGTTAGTATGGGCACGATGTCCGTGCACCACAAAGTTCAGTCATCGGCTCGGCCAACCATCTAACGGTCGACGGCCAGAGACAGCGTGGGAGACCAAAATTGCGGTGGCTCGACACCATTAACGCCGATTTACGATCAAGAAACTTGAAATCACGCGAAGCATTAGATCGCAAGAAATGGCGTGCATTGATCCGAAAAGCGGACCCCGTTCCTACGGGATGACGCTAAGAAGAAGAAGATACATATATATATACATAAATTATACATAAACTTTTGAACTGACGGTGGTTTTGGGGTCTGGGGGATGTGAAACGCGAAGATATGTCGAAATTTTCCGGAAATCGAAACATGGTACCCATTGCAATAGTTAGCTTTCTAATGAAATCTACCTAAAATACTACCATCAACGACACCTAGCTGTGAACTTGGCTACTAGATGCCACCGGAACCATCAACTCGCAACGAACGTTGGAACTTCCCCTCCGAAGGAAAGCAAACTCAGGTTTTTTTGCGCTCTTAGTAAATCCGACGACTTTAGCCGGGTTTGAACCCGCGACCTTGGGCATAGAAGTTCAGCATGCTACCAGTTCCGATACCGAAGTTGCTTCCCACAGACAGATGGAAAATTGAATGTTATCTCGTGCAGTGGCGTTGTCATAGCAACTGCTGATGGCTCATCCCTTATCAATTAAAAGTAAAGTTGTCATGGCAACCTCTCTTGGCACTTGGCATTTTCTTATAATTTAAATCTTTTTGCTCACCCCGTGGCGTAATGGTGGGTCATATCAAAAATTCTTTCAGACAAAAGTTTTAGGTAATTATTGGAGGAATATTGTCCATTTTGTACGGTTTTGATATTGTGCCTATTAACAGAGATAGGATTAATGTTTGCCGAAAAAAACACTTTTTCCCACCCCTTTGGTCAATGGTTGGTGCTATCAAAAAACGTTTCAAACATAAATTTTAGGGCCTTGTCCGACACATAGTATGAACATTGAATGGATTCAATATTTCAGATATTAAGAGAGTTATAGCGATATTTCACTTTATCGAAAAAAGCCTCCCATAATCACCCCCTTTAACCGATTTTGCCGATTAACGAACTCGACCGAGATTTTAAGGGGATACATATTATGTAAAAAATTCAAAGTGATTGCTGCAAAATTACGGCAGTTATCGTGTCCACAAGAAACTGATATATATATATATATATATATATATATATATACATAAATTATATATAAACTTTTGAACTGACGGTGGTTTTGGGGTCTGGGGGATGTGAAACGCGAAGATATGTCGAAATTTTCGGGAAGTCGAAACATGGGACCCCTTGCAATAGTTAGCTTTCTAATGAAATCTACCTAAAAGCTTAAATCAAATTACGACCAACCTAATCATTTGATCTCTACCAAATTTTGCAACAACATTCTTTGACTGACCTACAAGGTCTTCTGTCCATTAGTTTGCAGATAGTGGTCATGTGTGTGTGCAAATCGATTCACCATATCAATTCAAACACGGTGAAACCGAATTCTATGAAATTTTGTACAGAGTTAGCACTACCACGTTGTATTTCAACAAGCTACTATTACCAATATTCAATTATACTCCATGGAAAGGACAAAGAGTTATAACAATACCCATGCATTTAGGAGAAAGTAGGTTATATGTTCTTTACTGAACATCATGTTTTATATTTGTCCGTAGGGCATAATGAATTATCTTCACTGGCGATCCATATCTGTCTTCTTTGTTCGGAGGTTATCTTCAACAAACTTGCTACCAGCTTCCAATGTTCTTGTCAGTAGATACCTCTACCTCAATGTGTTCTTGAAGAGACTGTCTATTTCGGACCCACCGTCCACAAGATAAGAAGGTGTGATTAGCATTATCTAATTCATTAATAGAATAAATGAAATCTGGTGAATCCACCTTCCCCATCTTCTAAAGACAGAAACAAAAAGAACTGAGTGAGATAATAACCAAGCTCACCATGATTCCTCTCTGTCCAAAGGGGCAGATGACCTCGTAGTTCCGCCCCTCTGAACAACAATAACTACTACTACTACTCTCTGTCCAAACATGCATCAGAGGGATCATTCTCTTAGGGACCGATAACCTAGATGTTAGGCCCCTTAAAACAACAATTATCATCATCATTCTCTTAGTTCACTGACTTCAGTCTCCTTGCTCCCATTTGATCTGCCAATTATGAAATGTCCAACATAATACTACTACTACTACTACTGCTACTACTACTAATAATAATATGGTATGGCCTCGGTACCGGGTGAAAGCTTTGTTATTTGACACCCAGAGGGCAGCTTGCATGTCGAATTTCGTCGTTCCTTGGAACGCTACGAAAGTCAAGGAGGTTAGATATCTAAGCTCCTTAAGCTTATAGCGCTTTCTAGTAGAGAATGGAGGAGCTTTGTGTTGGCCAAAAATCCCGATATTAATTTTGCCATTATGAACACGGCCTACTGAATTCAAATGGGTTCTTTAACATGCCAACAACGTATGATATCCATGTCGTGATATTTGTCACCTTTCAAAAATCACTTACCGTCTCTAGGAGCGAACCTGCAAGCTTGGGGTTGGTAGACCGACACGATAACCACTCATCCACTGAGTGAGATATTAACCAACCTCACAACGTTTCCTCTCTGTCCAAACCTGCACCTGAGGGACCATTCTCTTAGTCCACTGCCTTTTGTCTCCTTGCTCCCATTTTATCTGCAAATTATGAAATGACCAAAATAACAATACAAATAATAATAATAATAATAATAATAATAATAATAATAATAAAATAAAGAGAGAATATATTTGGATGGAATTCTACACAACAGAGGCCATGACAAATAGCGCCTGGACAGAAGCGAACCAAAATTACGATATTGTGTCAACTCACTAGCTGTGCATGGCTACCACCACTTTATGTGTAAGATGAAATGCTTCCATGAACCCAACCTCATGTGTACCTGCGAATTTTGTGACCAAATATGTGAACGCTACCATGCGATTGACTGCAAGAAACGTGAAAAATCCATCGTAGACTTCTGTACAATCTGATGAATATACTGTGCCCGTTTAGACCGGAGTCCGCACGACCACATATGCATTTTACGAATAATCAGTCAGCACGAGAGTCAAAATATCCCGGAGCGCCAGATGGGTTAAAGCAAATCGCAAAAACGACATCAAATAAAAAAATGCTTTACTGATTTTTGGCTCAATGCAACAATAAGGATAGAAGGAGATTCAATTGGGCGTAACACATCAAGTAAAATTATCTCAGTTTATTTTGAATTTAAAATTGACTGCAAAAATGCTCAAAGCAGCATCATCCACGTGTGGCGACCCACACTCCTATTTACACAATATACAGAAATTTTCCAAACACATTTGACAATTATTTTTGGAGACACAAGTCTGATTATTAGTCCTGTAGACTGTGTTCCAAAATTATTTATGATTAAATCCAGTTCAAATTTAATTGTCTCTACTGGAAATATCGTAGTTCACTGTTTGAATTTTTACATAATATTAACACTCGTAGAATAAATGTTCATAGAATTTTAACTTTCACTTATTTTTCCAGTTTCAAAAATATATATTGTCGAAAAATATTATCATCATTGAAGCAACACAAATTATTTACACATATTAATAACATCATCTGAAAAGTATTTGACCTTGAGCATAGCATCGAAGAACTGTGCGAAGCACAACAAAAATTAATTGTTCTTCTGACATTAAACATTCGAGAAGTGACTTCAAGTTCCTAACAAAATATATGATTTCTGAATCATAAACTTGATCACTAAATTGTTGAACCATTCAACTATTCAATTTTCCACTTGGAATCATTATTATAAAAAATATTTATATTTATGGCCATTATTAGTAATTTTCACAACTTGCAATTCTTCGACAGAATGCGGAAATAAGAATTGTAGTTTCATAATAAATTCATTTAGTTCATGGCACTAGGATTGAAAACATCCTTCAAATTATTCGTGGTTAAAGAATTATTTTTAATTGGCAGTGGCCCACTCTATTATTTGTGTAAGAACACAATATTACAACAACAACGGCAAAGGTCTTCCTCTGAAGAAGAATAAACTACTATCATGACAAATCCGGGTTCTAGCAAAATCAAAGTCTAAATGGAATTCGTAAACAAGGTTGAAATAAGAACTGATGGTTTTCTAAGAAATAACCTTCGGGTCATTCATACGACGAAATGTGTGGTTCCAATACTCCTACTATAAACCTGAGCCATCGAACCTGCTATTTGATTGATGCTCGAAAAAACCTCCTCATTCCTGCGACTTAAACATGCGCACCTGGGAATGGCATTTCAACTACTCCACACATATAAATTTTCTTCCCAAAATGTATACAATAAATCAAGCCTCTGCTTGTTATCAACACTGGAAGATTAATAAACTTACAAGTTTATTTTATTTTACCATTCAGTTCAACCCGTGAATTTACCATACTTATGAAAATCTTTATTTCACTTTCGAGTGTATTTACGTCATGATTTTATATAAATACAAAAATATCCTATTTGATACAATTATCAATTGCTTCCCGTTTCATGCCTCTCCGTGTTATCTGAAAAATATACTTTGCTCATTGCAAATATCAACTGTTCAACCAGAACTGAAATGTTGGTTGAATGCGGGCTTGCGCTAACCACTCTCCTTCGGAAAATCTCCTGTTCCAAACTAGAAATGATTAAACTACTTCATAGGCTCTCTCTCAATACATATGATTATTATAAAATATAATATCCCAGAATTATTTAGAAAAATTATGAAAATTATTATTATTGTTATTAGTGGATTATTATTATTATTATTATTATTAATTATATTATTTTAAATATGTTTAATTATCATCTCATTATGTGAGAATCCACATGTTCGAACCTTCGAATATGGAAAAAATATCCATTCCTCAACAAAAATAATTATTAACTTTTACAGTTACATCGGCTGATTACCGTGATTTCCCAAAAATATGAAATATTCAAATAAATGCTCGAAATGCTCGGTCATCGATCCTAAACTGTTCTGAGTGCTGAAAATACTCAGAATAACTCTAATATGTCTTGCGTAAATCATTGCAAGATTTAAATACGAAGAAAAATAAATGTGTTGGTCATCTGCAGAAAAATAGTTTGTTCCAATTAGCTAGGCATAATATAATTCAAATGTGGCTTACATTTCTTGATGGTCTTGAAGCGTAGCGAACCTGGTCTGTACCAGATTTATCCATAGACATGCCCTATCGGACAAGCACGTATAATCCTTGTATCGGCCGCCATTATATACCCACAATCCGTCTAGTAAGACATAGTGGTAGTATCTCTTGACGTTTGAATTAACTGTTGTTCCATTTTAATATGGGCTTCTATCAAAGCCATAACAGTTTGTTTAAATGGGGTCAGATCTAAGTGATCTATTCTTAGATATGTCAGTTGTAACATAACTCACGGTAATCTTATCAATACAAGAAGACACTGACAGTCTAACCAATCAACGGCTGTCCTGAAGATCGTTCCCTGGGCATGGCTTCTCGCCATCTACCATGCGCTAAGCGACCTGTAGTTTCCCTTGCGTAGACTAATGAACACCACCGTGATAGACTAGTCTTCAGTGTACTGATAGATCGAAGTGGTTAACAAGTTACCAATATGAAAACTGACTGAAATGGACTTAAACATCCAAGTATTAGGTTATTACTGGACTGTGACAAAGTACTAATTCTAGACAAAGTCTAGCATATGTCCATGTAGAAACATAAATATTTCCACTAATGTCTGTAGAAAAAAAAATTCAATCACCTCAGTGATTCTCCTCGCCGGAAACTTACTAAGTTCCACTTCGTAGCGCAGCACTTTTTGTGACTATCACAACTTTGAAAATTACTTCTGCGTAGATCCGGCAACCATGTGCCGTGGCTCAGCGTAGCAGCAACTTGCTCGGCAAATGCTTGTGTTGGAATGAGCTAACCATGCCTGCGCCAGCCGGCTTTTATTCAAAACTGCCAGGGTCACGCGTCATCAGCTGATATCTGGAAATCCTCATATCTCTGGTATCCCTGGTCCGATTTACTTGATACTAAGTGCATTCTCTTTCATTTGGCCGTGCCAGTAATCTGATCCAAGTCTCAAGTCTCTACTCCATGGTTAACTATTTAATCAATAAATAGCCTCGACCTCTGCTATTACTCGCTACGTCACTTGACATGCAATATCGGTAAATTCTTTCCAATTGCTTCGAGAAGCAATGTAGCGCGATATTCAAATATCTCAACTTTCAAAAGCGGCTGTAGCCTTTCCCTTGATATCTAGGTGTCTGTATCTTGGAATACCCATTCCTAGAGTTGGGCACATCCACCCCACACCTAGCAAAAAATAAAAATTGAAAAAAAAAAAAATTTTCCTATCTACACATTAAATCATCTGGTTCTTGAATAATAAATCTTCAAATTCGATGCATTATAAGTTCCCACGATGTTACCAGTTCGTGTATTAGCGACTTCATAGCTTCCATTATTGTTTACTTCCACAATATCGATATTCAAAATCTTTAATTTCACCAGGTTTAATATCGAAAATGTCGTGATACTCTTCCAAAATTTTCCCTAGCTCTGGGGACTCCTCCTCAGTGTAGACTTCTCTTCCTTCAGCTTCATGAAAAATCCGAGACCATTGAGCATCTCCCTCGATGTCTTCCTCTTCTTTTCCCTCGAAGTTAATCTCTTCGGTATTCTTGAATCTAATCGTCTCTGTCTTCATGTCTATCAATGCTTGATATTTCTGAATAAAATCTGCTCCCAATATCATGTCAAAAGCCATGTCCTTCATTACAACAAACACATGTCGGAAATCATGTCCTCCAATCGTAATACATAAATATAATTGTGTTTTGCACAGAGATATTTTGTTGGGTATTATTCCTTGTATCTTAATTCCTGATACTGGAATTTCCTCTAAATTCTCTTTGAGCTTCCACAGAATATAAAGCTTCTCACTCACATGACTAAGCATAGCCCCAGTATCAATCAAAGTATCGACAGGCATACCGAATACTTCGCATGATATGATTGGCATTCTAATTCTTGTACCCATTTCTTTCCGTTCGTCATTCTGTTGAATTAAGTCATCATCCTCTGCTTGCCATTTAATAATTCTGGAAGTGAAAGTGTTTAAAATTCTATCTTCTACTGTGAATTCGAAGTTTTTTTTTTTTTTTTTTTTCGTTTCCATTCCCCCGGGATTGTTGTGTTCTCGATAGACCTGTTTCATTGGGCCTCTGCTCCAAAAATTGCAAGTTATCTTGGTGTCTTGCTTCCAAGTTTTTCCTCGTCTCCTTGTTGAACTCTTCATTGGACTGACGAGTATCCACATTCCCTCTGTTATTGTAGTTGTTTCTACCATAGTATCTTCTTTCCTGGTACCTTCCTTGATTATCCCGTGGCCTTCTCCATCGAGTATTGTATCGATTTCCACCATCCGGTCTCGCATAAGGCTTTTAACTGTATCTGTTACTGTACTGATTCCATCCTCTCTTATTTGAATCTTCCCTCGGCGTTTTCTCTTCTCGCCCCTCTCGAATCTCTCGAGGTGTTTGAGAATAACTATCGGCCATAACAGCGTACACAGCGTTGTTATTCTTTCCTCCCTTCTGATGGAAGAATTGAGCGTTCGTATGATCCAGCTTCTGTAATACTTCGTCAAAATGCTCCATATTATAGATATCAGCAGCGATCAAAGTCCTTTGGACGTCTGCTGGAAACTGACGTATTAATGCAGTAATCAATTCGTTATCTGGCATCGGCGGATCTAAATGTTGAAGTTTAGAAAGCTGTCCAGAAAAGTACGTTGAGTATCGAGTAGGTTGTGACGTCGAGAATCTCTTCGAATATAATTCTGCTCTGACTTGCTGTTGGGTTTCTGGGGACCAAAACTTTTTCAATAACCCACGAGAAAACTCCTCAAAAGTGGTTAGAGTGGATCTAAAAGCTCTAAACCAAAGAAGTGCAGGACCTTCCAAAAATTTCCCTATCACTCGGATCTGTCTTTCTTTAGGGATCTTGGAATCTTTCAGGTAATCCCCTGCTTCTCTCAAAAATTCCACGGGTGTCACAGAATCTCGCCCAGAAAATTTAGAAGGCTTATCTTCTACATTCTTAAATACAGTTGTGGGGTTGGATTGAAATACTGTCCTGACCTCGTCCTGTCTTTGACTATCCGTTTCTCTAGCTGCTCCTAGATTTATATGTATCTGTTCCTTTCCCCTTACATTTGGCATTTTCAACAGATGGTCAGACTGTTTCTCGTCCTTGATTTGAGTTTTCATAGCCTCAAGTTCCTTCTGGTTTTCTTCTGCCATTTTCTTAATTGCTTCAGTTTCTTTACAATTCTCCTTAACATCAATGGATATCTGGTTCATCACAGCCTCGTGACTTTTCAATGACCCTGTCATATCTGAGATGTCCTTCTGAGTTGCTTGGATATCTTTGGCAATTACTTGAATATGGGATGACAAAGATTCCCTAATCTCCTTGATTCCCTCTTGATTCTCCAGCTTGAGTGTGTCTTTAATTTCATTGACAACTGTGGTTTTAATTTCAGTTTGCAATTCATTAATCACACCTTCTCTTATTTCTCCCATTACAAGTTCTTTGAATTGTTCTGTCAACCGTTGAACAACTAGAATTCCCATCTCATTACTCTCCTTCTTCACTCTGACTTCTAGGTTGATCATGTCTTCACCAACTTTCCTAAGACCATGTTCTATCCTATCAGCTAAGCTTTGGGATCTAAGATCGGCATCGCGAAATTTATCGTCCATTAAACTTGCGTTAGTAGCTAATGAAGTTTCGAGCTCATGTGTTTTTTCGCATAATTTAGACATTTTACTCTCAAGTGACATTTTCAAAATTTCGGAATTCTCTTTAAATTTACTCTCCATAGAATTAAATTTACTATTTAAATTTTCTTTCAAGTTACCTTTTAAGGAATCAGAACTTTCTTTAAGTTTATTTTCCAAAGAATCAGAATTTTCTTTAAGTTTATCATTTAAACTTTCTTTAAGTTTATTTTCTAAAGACTCAGGATTTTCTTTAAGTTTATTTTCTAAAGAATCAGAATTTTCTTTAAGTTTATTTTCTAAAGAATCAGAATTCTCTTTAAGTTTATCGTTTAAATTTTCTTTAAGTTTATTTTCTAAAGAATCAGAATTTTCTTTAAGTTTCCTTTCCAAAGCCTCAGTATTTTCTTTCATAATGGCTGCTACACGCCGTCCAGCTTCTTTGGAACTCTCTTCCAAACTCCTCATCATCCTCATCATTTCTTCCATAATTTTCAATTATTATTCAAAGCTTAGGGGTATACAATATCGGCAAACACAAGCTTATAACTAGAACAAGAAATATGAATAGCTAATTGGAACACTCTAATAAAATGAAATTTGTCCTAATGTCAACGTGATGGAAAAACAAAATTCTCTACTTTTACGAATTACATTTACCACAATATCACAAGAAAAATATGCAAGTTCTCAAATATCCTCCACCTGGATTCTAATAATGCGTATGTCCAGTCATCGAACGTTTACTACAGAATTTACTTGACGCCCTAATGGTTAAGCCATTATCAAAAATAATCAAACCCATTCTAATTATTAACCAAGTTAAATTTTTAATTTTCCCCACTAATTGGGTTTCCTACTAATTTATTCATCCAAACCAGACATCTCTCAACTCCCAAAATATTTCTATAAAAATTATCACAATTTAAATCGGCATGCGATTGACCATGTCGAAATCGAGACCCACGTTCGAAGCCATTTCTCTCTATATCTTATTTTATGTGCCCGTTTAGACCGGAGTCCGCACGACCACATATGCATTTTACGAATAATCAGTCAGCACGAGAGTCAAAATATCCCGGAGCGCCAGATGGGTTAAAGCAAATCGCAAAAACGACATCAAATAAAAAAATGCTTTACTGATTTTTGGCTCAATGCAACAATAAGGATAGAAGGAGATTCAATTGGGCGTAACACATCAAGTAAAATTATCTCAGTTTATTTTGAATTTAAAATTGACTGCAAAAATGCTCAAAGCAGCATCATCCACGTGTGGCGACCCACACTCCTATTTACACAATATACAGAAATTTTCCAAACACATTTGACAATTATTTTTGGAGACACAAGTCTGATTATTAGTCCTGTAGACTGTGTTCCAAAATTATTTATGATTAAATCCAGTTCAAATTTAATTGTCTCTACTGGAAATATCGTAGTTCACTGTTTGAATTTTTACATAATATTAACACTCGTAGAATAAATGTTCATAGAATTTTAACTTTCACTTATTTTTCCAGTTTCAAAAATATATATTGTCGAAAAATATTATCATCATTGAAGCAACACAAATTATTTACACATATTAATAACATCATCTGAAAAGTATTTGACCTTGAGCATAGCATCGAAGAACTGTGCGAAGCACAACAAAAATTAATTGTTCTTCTGACATTAAACATTCGAGAAGTGACTTCAAGTTCCTAACAAAATATATGATTTCTGAATCATAAACTTGATCACTAAATTGTTGAACCATTCAACTATTCAATTTTCCACTTGGAATCATTATTATAAAAAATATTTATATTTATGGCCATTATTAGTAATTTTCACAACTTGCAATTCTTCGACAGAATGCGGAAATAAGAATTGTAGTTTCATAATAAATTCATTTAGTTCATGGCACTAGGATTGAAAACATCCTTCAAATTATTCGTGGTTAAAGAATTATTTTTAATTGGCAGTGGCCCACTCTATTATTTGTGTAAGAACACAATATTACAACAACAACGGCAAAGGTCTTCCTCTGAAGAAGAATAAACTACTATCATGACAAATCCGGGTTCTAGCAAAATCAAAGTCTAAATGGAATTCGTAAACAAGGTTGAAATAAGAACTGATGGTTTTCTAAGAAATAACCTTCGGGTCATTCATACGACGAAATGTGTGGTTCCAATACTCCTACTATAAACCTGAGCCATCGAACCTGCTATTTGATTGATGCTCGAAAAAACCTCCTCATTCCTGCGACTTAAACATGCGCACCTGGGAATGGCATTTCAACTACTCCACACATATAAATTTTCTTCCCAAAATGTATACAATAAATCAAGCCTCTGCTTGTTATCAACACTGGAAGATTAATAAACTTACAAGTTTATTTTATTTTACCATTCAGTTCAACCCGTGAATTTACCATACTTATGAAAATCTTTATTTCACTTTCGAGTGTATTTACGTCATGATTTTATATAAATACAAAAATATCCTATTTGATACAATTATCAATTGCTTCCCGTTTCATGCCTCTCCGTGTTATCTGAAAAATATACTTTGCTCATTGCAAATATCAACTGTTCAACCAGAACTGAAATGTTGGTTGAATGCGGGCTTGCGCTAACCACTCTCCTTCGGAAAATCTCCTGTTCCAAACTAGAAATGATTAAACTACTTCATAGGCTCTCTCTCAATACATATGATTATTATAAAATATAATATCCCAGAATTATTTAGAAAAATTATGAAAATTATTATTATTATTATTAGTGGATTATTATTATTATTATTAATTATATTATTTTAAATATGTTTAATTATCATCTCATTATGTGAGAATCCACATGTTCGAACCTTCGAATATGGAAAAAATATCCATTCCTCAACAAAAATAATTATTAACTTTTACAGTTACATCGGCTGATTACCGTGATTTCCCAAAAATATGAAATATTCAAATAAATGCTCGAAATGCTCGGTCATCGATCCTAAACTGTTCTGAGTGCTGAAAATACTCAGAATAACTCTAATATGTCTTGCGTAAATCATTGCAAGATTTAAATACGAAGAAAAATAAATGTGTTGGTCATCTGCAGAAAAATAGTTTGTTCCAATTAGCTAGGCATAATATAATTCAAATGTGGCTTACATTTCTTGATGGTCTTGAAGCGTAGCGAACCTGGTCTGTACCAGATTTATCCATAGACATGCCCTATCGGACAAGCACGTATAATCCTTGTATCGGCCGCCATTATATACCCACAATCCGTCTAGTAAGACATAGTGGTAGTATCTCTTGACGTTTGAATTAACTGTTGTTCCATTTTAATATGGGCTTCTATCAAAGCCATAACAGTTTGTTTAAATGGGGTCAGATCTAAGTGATCTATTCTTAGATATGTCAGTTGTAACATAACTCACGGTAATCTTATCAATACAAGAAGACACTGACATTCTAACCAATCAACGGCTGTCCTGAAGATCGTTCCCTGGGCATGGCTTCTCGCCATCTACCATGCGCTAAGCAACCTGTAGTTTCCCTTGCGTAGACTAATGACCACCACCATGATAGACTGGTCTTCAGTGTACTGATAGATCGAAGTGGTTAACAAGTTACCAATATGAAAACTGACTGAAATGGACTTAAACATCCAAGTATTAGGTTTTTACTGGACTGTGACAAAGTACTAATTCTAGACAAAGTCTAGCATATGTCCATGTAGAAACATAAATATTTCCACTAATGTCTGTAGAAAAAAAAAAAACAATCACCTCAGTTATTCTCCTCGCCGGAAACTTACTAAGTTACACTTCGTAGCGCAGCACTTTTTGTGACTATCACAACTTTGAAAATTACTTCTGCGTAGATCCGGCAACCATGTGCCTTGGCTCAGCGTAGCAGCAACTTGCTCGGCAAATGCTTATGTTGGAATGAGCTAATCATGCCTGCGCCAGCCGGCTTTTATTCAAAACTGCCAGGGTCACGCGTCATCAGCTGATATCTGGAAATCCTCATATCTCTGGTATCCCTGGTCCGAGTTACTTGATACTAAGTGCATTCTCTTTCATTTGGCCGTGCCAGTAATCTGATCCAAGTCTCAAGTCTCTACTCCATGGTTAACTATTTAATCAATAAATAGCCTCGACCTCTGCTATTACTCGCTACGTCACTTGACATGCAAGTATCGGTAAATTCTTTCCAATTGCTTCGAGAAGCAATGTAGCGCGATATTCAAATATCTCAACTTTCAGAAGCGGCTGTAGCCTTTCCCTTGATATCTAGGTGTCTGAATCTTGGAATACCAATTCCTAGAGTTGGGCACAATACAAGTTGTTCTATCTTATCTTGCACAATCTGTGCGCATTTGTTATTCATAAAATAATCATCATCATCATATATATTATTTCAGTAGTATAGATCCCTCCTGCGGCGCTCATAAGCGACCGATCGTGAAAATGAGCATTCAAATTAAAGAGAATAGACATTAGCAGTAACGAATTGTACTCTAATTCCATAAATATCAATAATTTCTTTAAAAAATTACTTTTATAAAAACGTACGAAGTGTGCTATTTGCAGATACTGTTGATGTATGAAAATACGCTCCATAATTGCTGTCCACTTCACATTTTGGTCGCTGTGACGCCTCTTTCGTGTCATTTTAACATTCTGAGGTCTTTTCTTTATAACTGTGCATGTTTTTCAGAAACAGTAAATCAAAGGAATGAGTACTCAAATCGTATAATTTCATAAATATCGAATAACCGGTGAGTGTTACATCACACTCACCACCCAAATGACATTATCAGTGACAAATTGCATTCTAATTTCTTAAATATCAATATTTGTAAGAAGTGTTCGATTTGCAAAACCTGTTGGGGAAAGTGTGGTTTATGAACATGCGAGATTTCTCGCACGGGTCCGCTAGTATATATTATTTTAGTAGTATAGATCCCTCCTGCGGCGCTCACAAGCGACCGATCGTGACACAAGAGCATTCAAATGAAAGAGAATAGACATTAGCAGTGACGAATTGCACTCTAATTTCATCAATATCTAGAAAATCTTTAAAAAATTACTTTAAAAATTTACGAAGTGTGCGATTTGCAAATACTGTTGCTGTGAAAATACGCTCCATAATTGAGTAGGTTAGAAGCATAACTCGCATGCTCCAAAATAATGAAAATTGGAAATACTTGAATTGCTTCATACGTAGACCATAATGCATGAAACAGTTATTCATATTTGACACATGATCCTTGAGAAAACAGGTGTTAAACTTCATGGTTAGTTTCAAAGGTCTCATGATCCGCGGAATCTTGTGTGTTTTATTCCATGCCTCATCTTGACCAATCAGCGGTTAGCTCACCCGTCGCAATAGAAGTAATATTGATGTCAGTTTATTCTGTTCTCTGTTCTGTAAAGTTATTGTTAGAAATAGCATTCAATTTAGTGGTTCGAATAAAACTAATTTGAAACACAAGTCATGAAAGAAAACGTTTCACCCGTTGGAGAAAGAGGGAGGCCAAGGAAACGTTCGCGGCAACCAGAAACGAGGAAAAGGCAGGAAGCTAAACGAATGAGATTAGAATATACGATTTGAGCAGGTGCACGTCACAGCGTGCAGTTCGCTACTCCTGTGGGGTCCAGGCATGGACAATAAGAGCCTACTGTTGAGCCTATCTTGGTGTTCCTAGGTGAAACCCTGCATAAGACATGGCATAAACCTAGAAAAATTGATGAGTTTTAATTCCTTGGCCGTAAAAACCAATCTATAATCTTTTTATGAATTTGCAGACGGTATTCCATATTATCGAGTCGCAACATTAAATAGATCCCGCAAAACCGGCATCATCCAAACAGCTCAGTATCAAAACTCATATGATCCAAAATGGTAATTGTCAAAACATACATATTCCATAGGTAGGGTTACCATCCGTCCGGATTTCGTCCGGACAGTCCGGATTTTAAACATGTGTCCGGTTTGGCGTCCGGATTTAAAAATTGTCCGGAAACCGAATACGTGGCAAATACTTGGGGAAATTTTACTTCACACCGCATATAGGTTGGTCACATTGAGCACCAGGACTGCTCAGGCGGCTGCACCTGTTCTGTGTGCCGCTCCTGTCGCCATTTTATTTGGAAGGAGTGCGTTCAGTCAGTTTAGTGCTACTGTCTTGTTTGCTGGACTGCGACCATTTCTAGACGTTTTATGATATTAGTTTTCAGTATCAGTAGTTTTTAAGTACATAACAACAAAGTAGTGTTATAAATTGGGAAAATGCCGAAGCGGAAGTGTATTTTTAACGACAAACTTTACAATATTTACAAACTTGTAGAATTCGCCATGTGTCTGCCTGGAACTTCAGCTCCAGCTGAGCGAATTTTTTCAATGGTGGGAGCAATATGGGCAGCTCAACGAGGACGATTATCTCTTGCAGTTGTCAGGAACCTGCTAGTTATCAAGGCAAATAGTGATATGACATGCTCAGAGTTCCACGACCAAATAAAAAATAACAAGCCATTTCTGAAGAAAGTCAGCTCTAATGAAAAATACGATGCAAGGAAAATTGAGGGGCCTGCCCCTGGACCCAGCACAGATTAATCTGTAAGACGAGAAAAAATTGTTCAAGGGATCAGTATGATATATGATGAACACTGATTGATGAGCTTGCCACGGTGGGTGAGTGGATAGCGTGTCGGTCTACTAACCCCAAGATTGCAGGTTCGCCCCTGACCGTGGTAAGTGATTTTTGAAAGGCGGCAAAAATACGATACGCATGTCATACTATATTGGCATGTCAAAGAACCCATTTGAATTCAGTAGGCCGAGTTCATAATGGCAAAATTAATCTCGGGAGTTTCCGCCAGCACAAAGTTCCTCATTTCTCTACTAGAAAGCGCTATTGTGTTCAAGGAGATTAGATATCTAACATCTAACCTCCTTGACTTTCATAGTCAAGGAACTACGAAATTCGACATGCAAGCTACCCTCTGGGTGTCAAATAGCAAAGCTTGCACCAGGCACCCGAGGCCATACGATATTATTATTACTGATTGATGATTTTGTATATTCTTATGTAATCATGTTATGTAATTGTAAAGGGATTGTAAACCTATAAAATCAAGTTCAGTTCATTTTGTTCGTCCATACCCCCCAGACCCCCCGGAAGATCCGACGTCCGGATTTGGCCTAAAAATATTATGGTAACCCTATCCATAGGTCATTAATGAAACTGTAAATAATTGTAATATCTCCATAAACAAACATAATCTGAAATATAGGCCTAATAATGATTTCTAGCCATTGTTCATTAACATACTGATGTCCACTTATGGAACATGTACATTTGCATGTAAAACATGTGTTTCGTTATTTGTGAAAATTTGTGGTTTAGGAGCATGTGAGTTATACTTCTATTGCTGTCAACTTCACATTATTTTAGTCGATGTGACGCCTGTTTCATGTTATTTTAACATTCTGAGGTCTTTCCTTCATCATTTTGCATCAAGGGAATGAGTACTGTACTCAAATCGTATAATTTCATAAATATTGAATAACCGGCGAGTGTTGTGATGATTACATTTTTAGTGATTGCCTACTTAAGTTAGGGAACGTAGAACTTGGGATTATAACTGAAATGTAAATAGTGTTCTATAATCATTTGGTTGAAATAAAAACATAACAACCTTTCTCCTTAAGTCTCTCTTTATAAACCTATTGGGGAAAGTGTGGTTTGAACGTGCGAAATTTCTCGCACGGATCCGCTAGTAATAATAATTTCAAGAATTGAATATCAACCAGCGCAATGAAGGCAAAAGAAGTAAGTAGCTTTTAAGCTAATAGTTCATCAAATTCACAAATAATGTAACTTTTTGTTAGTGCATTCTGTGCATATGCAGCCATGTAGATCTCCCATACACAGTTACACGCCCTACTACATACACTATAGAAATGGAGGTTATGAAAGAAATTGAAGCTACAACCAAATACACGGGTCTGCATGATTAAGGATGAGCCAAGACCAAAATTAGAATAACAATAGGCATTTTTGACAATTGAAACTCGTAATTTGTAAGTATTGTACACTCTTCATAAGTTCGCCTTGTTGCGTAGAATCTAGGATTCTTGGCTTTCACGACGGAAAGGGTTCGATTCATGCCAATAAATATAATTATGGTCTGATAGCTGAAATGGGGTACACTCAGTCCAGTGAGGCAAAAGTGAGATGATGCAGGTTCAATTCCTACCTCAGCCAACCTGAAAGTGGTATTCCTTGGTTTCCCCTACTTCTAATCAAGGCAAATGCTGGGATGTTCCCCACTTAAGGCAATGGCCGCTTCCTAGCCAAATCTTACCTCGACTACAAGTAACCACACTAGTACAAACATCACAATCTACATGACCAGAATGTCGCATAGCCTCTAAATAATCAACAACAACAACAATGAAAATACATCTGTCGATAGACTTCGCAGAAAATTTTCGTCTTTAGTAAAATTCAATTTAAATTCTAAAAAAAAAACAGTATTACACTGTAGATTTAAAGTTATAAAGCTTGCCACGGTGGGTGAGTGGTTATAGTGTCGGGCTACCAACCCCAAGATTGCAGGTTCGCTCCTGGCCATGGTAAGTGATTTTTGAAAGGCGACAAAAATCACGACACTCATGTCATACATTGTTGGCATGTTAAATAACCCATTTGAATTCAGTAGGCCGTGTTCAATGGCAAAATTAATCTCGGGATTTTCCGCCAACACAAAGTTCCTCCATTCTCTACTTGAAAGCGCTGTAGTGCCAAGTAGTTTACATATCTAACCTCCTTGACTTTCATAGCGTTCAAAGGAACGACGAAATTCGACATTCAAGCTACCCTCTGGGTGTCAATTAACAAAGCTTGCTCCAGGCACCCGAGGCCATACGATATTAATATTATAAAGTTATAAAATAGCAAAATAATGTTAAACTTCATTGTTACAGAATGAAAAATGAAAATCCACAGCCTGCTTCCAGTCTCCGACCGGGTCAGGAATGGAATGAATGAAGCCCCCATATAGCGGCGAGGATATGAACTGTGCCGGCTGCCGAGGCCTGACGCACTCCTCTGGGGCAATGATTAAATGAATGACAGATGAAATGAAATGATAGTGGAGAGTGTTGCTGGAATGAAATTTTGACAGGGAAAACCGGAGTACCCGGAGAAAAACCTGTCTGCCTCCGTTTTGACCAGCACAGATCTCACATGGAGTGACCGGGTTTTGAACCACGGACCCAGTGGTGAGAGGCCGGCGTGCTGCCGCCTGAGCCACGGAGGCTGCTCATTGTTACAGAATAAAATTATAAAATTAACATTATGTTAAAAAATGTACTAACTAAATTTATAAAAGTAGTCTAATGTTATATCATCAAAATTATAACATCTATATATTTAAAACAGTAAGGTGATTTTTAGCCTATTTTCAATTTTGAAAAAATAGGCTTATGAGATCACCTTTTGTCCGTGTGTGTGTGCGTGTGTGTGTGTGTGTGTGTGTGTGTGATTCGTGTGTGTGTCCCCCCCCTAATAAAATCTAAACGACAGGAGCGATTTCAATGAAACTCGGAAAGTTCATAGCACTATTCCCGGCGACCTCGACCGTGCCCTTCAAATTTTGTTACGTCTCACCAATCCAACATGGCGGCTGTGCGAAGTATTTCACCAGCATTCAATATCTCCGAAACTATTACCGATATTACCCTGACATTTTCTATGGTGATAGAGGGAACTACTATAAGTTCACTTATGTGACTTTTGAAAACCTGGTAACTACAAAACCAACATGGAGGCCAAGCGAATTTGCGACTTTCAAATAGACGTTTCTCGTGATTTGACCAACCAAACGCAATGAAACTTGGTACAGTATATGTTTATATACATTGTAATGCACCGACATCTAACTTCGTTCAATTGTTTACATAATCACAAGATGGCGGATGTGCGAAATATTTCACCGGTATTCTATATATCTGAAACTATTAGCGGTATCTCCCTATAATTTTGTACGGAGATAAAGGGCACTACTGGAAGTCCATCTATAAGACTTTCAAAAACCGGTTAATTACAAAACGAACATGGCGGCCAAGCGAATTTGAAAATTTTAAATAGACCTTTCTCGCGATTTAATGTTCCAAGCGCACTGAAACCTGGTACAGGAAATATTTATACACATTGTAATCCACTGGTATCTAATTTAGTTCAATTGTTTACATAACCTCAAGATGGCGGCAGTGCGAATTTTAAAATTAAGTTTTTATTTCTTGTGATGTATTCATGCGATCGAAGTGAAAGTTTGAATAATGAACTTACGCAATAATTTTCCTTTAATGCTACATGACTCTATGGCCTATACATTTAACAATCCAACATGGCGACCATCCGAAATATTTAGACGATACTGAATATCTACGAATCTATTTTAGCAATCAAACTGCATTTTTTAATGTTCATAGGGGCTATGAACTTAAGTTCACCTATAGGACTTTAAATAACCTGGTGATCACAAATCCAACATGGCGGTGACGCGAATTGTAAATATTCACATGGACGTTTCTCGCAATTTAACCATCCGAGTGCAGTGAAACTTGGTACAGTAAATCCTTATACGAATGTTAATCCACTGGAATCTAATTTATTTCAGTTGTTTCCATAACCTCAAGATGGCAGCTGTGAAAAATTTTAAAATCTCCTTGTTTTTTCTCGTGTCCTAATTATGCGGTTGAAGTTTGAATACTACACGTTCACAATAATCTCCATGTAACAGTACATAACTCTAGGACCTACATATATAAAATCCAACATGGCGACCATCCGAAATATTTAGTCGGTTCTTAATATCTACGAATCTATTACAGCAATCAAACAGAAATTGTGTATGTTGATAGTGGCAATTAACATAAGTAGGATATATGAAAATAGGCTGTATAGTTCTTCACGGAACTACTTGTTGTTACCACGAGATTGAGAGAACGACAGAACCGATTTACTTCGTAGAGCACTCTAACGAAAGCTCCTGGCCTCTAGATTTGCAGAGTGTCTATAAAATAAACAAATATATTACGGTATATTTTTGAATTAATATAGAAAATAGCAGAATTCTAGCCCCTCACGCATGCGCACAATCCGCCTGAGGTCATGACAAAATGGCGGTGAGAATTCCATTAAAATGTAAGTTATTTAATAAGCTTCCATGTAATTGAAAACATACATTAACCAAGTTCTGGCAATAAAATATAATAACAGTATGAACGTATACGAATGTGCAACATTGATTTATTTGGATAATGAAATGGATTATTTCCTTCAGACAGCAGCTTTTGAAGATAATGAATGGCTGCGTCTGCTCCTGAAAAATATTGCGCGAGTAGCTATGTGGTTAAGGCGACAGACTGTGGTTCTTAGGTTCGCCGGTTCGATCCCAGCCCTCGCCGATATATGTATTTTCTTTTTTTACCATTGAAATATTGTTTAATCAAGGAGTATTAGTAAGGTTTTATGTCTGTAAAAGATACATATTTCTACATTCCCTCTAAATACTTTTATTTCCGTTTTACCATTGCGTTACAGCATGTGATCAAAAGAGCAAACTGTTGTCCTCAGTACGCCGTTTAAATATCTGCAATCAGTTCCTATAACTGACAACAGATGGCAGTATATCGCCCATATAGTTCCAGTAACTGACAGCAGATGGCAGCACCATTGCATCGATATATTTAAAACCCAAGACATGGCATGTTTGCACGTGATGGAGAATTATAAAGGAGGGGAATATTTAAGAAGGGAAATTTTGAGGAACATTAACCGACAGTTGAATGTGTAGGCTATGTTGTTTATGTACCTTAATATTGCAATTTCTTCCCAATGCTTCGGTGGTCAAGTTATTAGCGTCCTAGACTAAAAGTTATAATTATGCATCGTCGATATGCTCTTAAATTATTAAAGAAAAAAGTAGTTTTCCAGGCACTCGCGCGTGTCCACAATTGCTTTCGCCATAAGATACACTTGGCAAACATAATTCGTTTGAAGGGCTCCGACATCGTGGTCACTCAGCCCCGTGTACTTGGGTGTGTATGTGTGAAATTTTATCTCATAACCTGTGTTATTGTGATGGCTGCATTACTGAGTGTATTTGTAATTAAGGTGGTAAATGGCAAGGAGACGGCCAAGGCCTTAAGTTAGGAACCATCCCGGTATTTGCCTTAAGTGGAAGTGGGAAACCACGGAAAACCACATCCAAGATTGTCGAGGTGGGAATTAAACCTTCCTCTTCTTAGTTATACCTCAAGAGACTGAATGTGCCCCGTTTTTGCCCTCAGACCAGAATTCAATTTCTTGGCAGAGCAGGAAATGTAACCCGGGTCTCCGGGGCGATAGACAAGAATAGGTGGGCCTCCATGTGTTAATACGATTTTTGACATGCACGGGACATATAATTCAAAAACTGCCTCCATTAGGGTGACTGCCGAAGTGAGTATTGAGTATAGGCCTATGGTCGTTCCAGTAGTTGGCGAAGTGATTCTATGTTCCCCTGCAAAATGTACTGTCATAACCTATAGCAGGTGATGGAAATTGCTTATTTAGAGCAGTTTCGTACTGTTTATAACAAAATGAAGAACGTCATTCTGAGCTGCGTTTTCAAGCTATCGCAAAAAATTTCGCTGGCAGGAACAATTATAAAGAATTTATTTTAAGCGATCAGTCTCATCGCATTCTCCTCACCAACCAACTTGAGTATGAAAGTCTCTGGACGGTCATGTTGAACTTCATTGTTTAAGACAATTGTTTAATGATTATTTGTTTAGAGTACTGAGTCTAACTACACAGTTGATTTTGGCAATGGAAGTATTATTTGCCATGTAATATTTAGCGGCTCCGTTATTGCAGGACACTATAGTGTTATCGAATAATACGAAGCCACATTTAAAATCCAATATAAATAGGCTATTTCAGAAACAATTCCAGATATTATGCAGTACAGTGTACTGTAAGGTCTTTGACGATCAAATGTAAACATTGTTCTACATTGTACTTCTCTTGCGTAAAAGCTATGCGTGGTTACTTTGGTCTTTACTGTTGTGAGGGTAAAATTGATCTGCTGGAATATAAAATATTTGCCAAGCAGCAACAATGTAATGATATTAATTTAAAAGTCATTGAACTTATATCCAGTAGTTCAAACACATACATCAGCGTTAACAGATTGGATACTGAAGATGAAAGCCAGCTATTTCATTTCCCTATTATTGAATTTTTCAATTCCTTGGAATTAAGTGATTCGCCTCCACATACTCCGGACGTTTGAGCCATAGTTATGCTCCTTAGAAATATGAACGTTTCCCAAGGACTCATATATGGTAATATATTAATTGTAAGAAATATGTAAGAAATTGCTTGGATTCGGATATAATAGGTGCAGTAATATTAGGCAGAGAGCTCAAATCCTACGACTTGATTTAACACCTTCCGATAAAACACTTGCAGGTACAGTACATTTTCTTTTAATAGGCAACAATGTCCTATTCGCTCGGCCTACTTTATCACAATCAATCAAGCTCAAGGAGAAACTCTTGAACGTATTGGGCTATTTACCTCATCACGTTTTAAGTCATGACCAGCAGGATAGTGAAGGTACAAAAAAGGTCCTGTATGGGATGGTAAAGAATAAGAGGCGGAAGGATCCTACGGATTGTGTCAGAATGGTGAACAAAAGGGGACAAGGGATAGAAAATAGGGAAGAACTGAAGAAAATGTGGAAAGAATATTTTGAAGAACTCCTGAACCCAAATGGAAACCACGGCGAGGAAGAAGAAATCGGGGAAGAGGTACAGTAGATGAACTGCAAACAGAAAAGGACTTAAAATGGAGAGAAGTGGAAGATGCAGTGAGGAAGATGTAAGGAGGGAAGGCACCGGGTGTGGATGAGTTGAGTGTGGAGATGGTGAGAGCAGCAGGAGAGGTGGGGATACAATGGTTGTACCGAGTGATGAAGGCAGCATGGAAGGAAAGGAAGACCCCAGAGGACTGGAAAAAGGGAATAATTGTCCCGATCTTCAAGAAAGGTAGTAGAACAGAATGCAGAAACTATCGGGGAATAACACTGATGAGTCATTGTGCAAAGATGTTTGAGAAAGTTTTAGAAAGGAGAATTAGGACAAGGATAGAAGGAGGGATGAGGGAAGAACAACATGGCTTCAGAGCAGGAAGGTCCACAGTGGATTTGATTTTTGCTGTAAGTCAGTTACAAGAACAGCACTATGAGTATGGAACAGATCTACTGATGGCCTTCCTGGACATTGAGAAAGCATATGACAGTGTATGCAGAAACAAAGTATGGAAGTCCCTGGAGGATAGAGGAGTAGAAAAATGGACTATAAGGAGGATAAAAGAGATGTACAAGGGAAGCGTGAGCTGTGTGAAAGTGGGAGGAGAGAGATCGGACTGGGTGGAACAGAGAAACGGCCTGAAACAAAGAAGTGCACTGTCACCGTTACTTTTCATTGTGGTGATGGATGACATAATGACCCGAGCGGCACAAGTAATTGGGGAAGGAAAGATGAAAGCAATGGTGTTTGCGGATGATTTGATGATTGTGGAAACAAGGAGGAGGAGGTACAGGAACAGTTGGACGTGTGGGAAGGAATAATACAAGGATATGGGATGAAATTTAGCATAAATAAGAGTGAGATGGTGATCACAACAAGGAAGAAGGAAAGGACCACAACGGGAATAACAATTGGTGGGGAACAGCTGAAGAAAGTGGAGAGTTTCAAGTATCTGGGAAGCCTGATACAAGAGAATGGAAGAAACGGTAGAGAAATAAATGAGCGGGGGAGACAGGCAGAAGCATTCCGGAGGAGTGTGAGAAGCATGTTATGGAGCAGGGATGTCCCTCAGAACAGCAAGTAGATCATATATCGTACTATGTCCCTATCCTGACGTGTGCCTCGGAGACCTGGGTTATGAAAGGAAGGGAGAAGAGCAAAATACAGGCCAGTGAGATGAGGTTCTTGAGAAGCAGTATTGGAGCTACAAAGAGGGACAGAATAAGAAATGAGAGGACCAGAGAATTAATGGAGGAACCATTACAGGATGGTATAGAGACATCTAGACTTAGATGGTATGGACATGTAAAACGAATGGAGGAGAAGAGGATACCCAGGAGGATACACGAGACGAAGTGGGAAGGAAAGAGACCAAGAGGGAGACCGAGAGACAGGTGGATGAAGGGGGTGGAAGAAAGCGTGAAGAAGAGAGGAGAAGACTGGACAAGGGTGGAGGCTGAGAGATGGTGAGAAGACAGAAGACGTTGGAGAGGCTTGTGTTCCAAACAGACCCGGCCAGTGGCTGGAAACTGTGCAAGATGATGATGACCTCATCACGTTTTCAGTCATGACCAGCAATATGTTGCAATGCTGAGAGTGCTATCTTTTGAAGCCCTTAAAGTTGCAATAGTGCTAAAAAGTAATCGTACAAAGAATGTAACTTATATAAGAAGCTTCTTCAGTAAATTTGTTTTCCATTGTCCGTCATGTTTTGACGGGTTTCATCTAGTTTAGGATTAAAATTATAGAACTAAAACTACAAAAGCAATTGTAAAAAATTAGAAAATTAAATCAGTGAAAAAAATATTAGTATTGAGAATTAAATTAAATTATAATAAATTAAATGTAAATAAAGAATTAAGTGTCATAAATTAAAAAAATATTTAAATAAATTTTAATTCAAAATTAAATGTAAATTAAAAATAAATATAAATTGAAATATAAGTATTGAGATTTAAATTAAATTAAAGCTAAATTTAATTAAAGGTCCAGTAAGTAAATTAAAATAATTTGAAGGTAATAAATTGTAATGAAATTACATATAGTCATTTAAAAAAACATATAACCTAATTTAATTACATTCAATACATTTCATATACAAGTAAATTTGAATTTTATATAACTACTAGCTGAAGTACCCGTGCTTCGCTACGCGTCATAAATAAATTAAATTGTGAAGGTGACAGTTAAAACAGGGGATAGGCGAGGTGCTGCACAGAGGGAGATTAAGGATGGAACATTTTGTCCAACTACACCACTCGGCGTTGACCGTGTTTTATAGCACAAATTTAGGTTTTACTCGCTAACGGTTGGAGATACCTTTCGGATAGAAAATTTTATTTTAAACCTCGTACATGCCATCAAAAGCTTGCTATTTCTTGGCGTTCTCTTTTTATTTGAAATGGAAATATGAAAGTTTGAAACCAAAGGGTGTAGTGACGTCACTAAAATGGTCGCCATCCTTAAATAGTGCAAAGTATTGAAATAAAAAGTAACCTATATGTTAACCAGGTAAATCAGCTAATTCCATGTAAAATTCATGTAAATCGGACCAGTGGTATTTGCGTGATTGAGTAATACACAGACACACACCATCTCATTTTTAGCCTCGCTTCGCTCGCGTCATAGTCGTATCATATTGTTATTCAATGAAATGCAGGTTTAACCCCTTTAGAACCTGCATATCCAAAAATCCCTCCTTAGTAGACGTTTTCGACACACAACAAACATATCCCCAAAATATCATTCTTCTAACTTTAATAGTTTTGGTTGGTCGATGAGAGTGAACATCCAAAAATCCTTCCGTAGTGGACGTTTTTCTCCCAGAATTTCACCCCTCCCCATAGGCCCCTTTAATTGCATTTATGAAAAAAACGGTCGAACATATATTTATTTCATTTATTTATTTATTTATTTATTTTTAAGCTGATTGATTTCCTCCGAGCTTCAAACTCCTCGCCTATGTCGTTTAAGAGATACACGCTCCGTTAGGAATCTTTCAACCTCCACTTTTCATCCCTTTCACCTCATAATAACCGGGTGAGTTAGCCGTGGTCGTTACGGCATGACTAATGGCAGTCGCTCACATCCGGGAGGCGAGGAGTTTCGAATCCCCCCGCCGGCAACCTTGAAGATGGTCTTCTGTGGTTTCCCATCTTCCTTCCAGGCAAATGCCGGTGTTGATCCCTAACTATAGGCCACAGCCGCTACCTTCCAACTCCTCGCCCCTCCCTTCCAACTTTCCACCCCAACGGTACTTGTAGCTCACCCATTGGGTGTTCGTCTCGAAGCAGCTACAAAACTGGCGAGCCGAACGTGTCCTCGGACACTCCCGGCACCAAAAGCCATACGCTTAAAAAAGCTCATAATATACACTACATCGAAAAACCATTAGACATGTGTCAGCTTATTTTTAATGATTAGTATATATGCCAAGGATTAGTATATATGCCAAGTATCACATCCCCAAATGAAACCACTCGTGAGATATTGTTATTCAATGAAATGCACGTTTACCCCCTTAACACCTCTTTAGAACCTGAATATCCAAAACTCTTAGTGGACGTTTTCGACATACAACGAACATATCCCCAAAATTTCATGTTTCTAACTTCAATAATTTTGGCTGGGCGATGATGAGTGAGTGAGTCAGTCAGGACATTTTCTTTCATTTATTTTTGATAATTTCACCCCTCCCCATGAACCCCTTAAATTGGATTTATGAAACAAATGGCCGAACACCTATTTACTTATTTAAAGCTGTTTTCCCCCTGAGTTTGATGAGTGAATAAGTGAGTCAATCAGTTAGGACACTTTCTCTCCTGTTTTTTCCCCAGAAATTCACCCCTCTCCAAGGGCCCCTTAAATTGGATTTATGAAAAAACGGTCGAACACCTATTTACTTGTATTTTAAGCTGTTTTTTTTCCGCCGAATTTCAAACTTCTCGCCTATGTCGTTTCAGAGATACACGCTCCGTTAAGAATCACTCAACCACCAATTTTCACCCCTTTCACCTCACAATATACACCACATCTATAATCCCTTAGACATATGTCTGATTATTTTTAATGATTAGTTTATATACCGAATATTACATCCCCAAAGAAACAACTCCTGAGATATCGTTATTCAATGAAATGCACGTTTACCCCCTTAACACCTCTTTAAAACCCGAATAAACAAAAATCATTCCTTAGTTGACGTTTTTGACATTCAGCGAACATATTCCCAAAATGTCATGTTTCCAACTTTAATAGTTTTCGCTGGGCGTGATGAGTGAGTGAGTCAGACAGGACATTTTATTTCAATTATTTTTACCAGAATGTCACCCCTCCCCATGGGCCCCTTAAATTGGATTGATGAAAAAACGCTTGAACACCTAGTAAACTTATTTTTAAGCTGTCTTTTCCCCCTGAGTTTGATGAGTGAGTGAGTGTCAGTCAGTCAGGACACCTTCTCTCCTTCCCCCCCCCCCCAGAATTTCACCCCACCCCATTGGCCCCTTAAATTAATTTATGAAAGAACGGTCGAACACCGATTTACTTACTTTTTAAGCTGATTTCTTTTTTCACTGAGTTTCAAATTTCTCGCCTATGTTGTTTAAGATAATAATAATAATAATAATAATAATAATAATAATAATAATGTTATTGGTTTTACGTCCCTTTTAACTACCCTGGCTTTTAGAGACGCCGGGGTTCCGGAATTTTGCCCCGAAGGGGATCTTTAACGTGCCAGTAAATGTACTGACACGGCTCCCTCGCATTTGCGCACCCTCAAATGCCAGCTGACTGCGCCAGGTTTCGAACCTGCAACCTTGGGCTCAGCAAGCGAGAACGTTACCCCTGAGCCACGCAGCCAGTCTGTCGTTTAAGAGATAGGCCTACACGCTCCGTTAGGAATCCTTCAACCCCCACTTTTCACCCCTTTCACCTCATAATACACCACATCGAAAAACCCTTAGACACATGTCTGCTTATTTTTAATGATTAGTTTATATGCCGAGTATCACATCAACAAATGAAACCACTCGTGAGATATTGTTATTCAATGAAATTCAGGTTTAACCCCCTTAAGACCCCTTTAGAACCTGAATATCCGAAAACCCTCCCTTAGTGTACGGTTTTGACATACAACGAACTTATCCCCGAAATGCCGTGTTTCCCACTTCAATATTTTTGGCTGTGCGATGATGAGTGAGTGAATGTGTCAGGACATTTTCTTTCAATTTTTCTTTTCTTCAGAATTTCACCCCTCCCGATGAACCCCTTCAATTTGATTGATCAAAAAAAACTGTCGTAAAGCTATTTACTTACTTTAAAGCTGTTTTCCCCCTGAGTTTGATGAGTGAGTCAGTCAGTCAATCAGTTAGGGCACTTCCTTTCCTGTCCCTCCCCCCCCCCCCCAGAATTACACCCCTCCCCATGGGCCTTTTAAATTGGATTTAAGAAATAACGGTCAAACACATATTTACTTATTTTTTATGCTGATTTTTTCCCGCTGAGTTTCAAACTCCTTGCCTATGTCGTTTAAGAGATACACGCTCCGTTAGGAATCTTTCAATCCCCACTTTTCACCTCTTTCACCTCATAATATACACCACATCGAAAAACCCCCCAGACACGTGTCTTCTTACTTTTTAATGATGAGTTTATTTGCCCTGTATCACATCCCCCAATGAAACCAATCGTGAGATATTGTTATTCAATGAAATGCAGGTTTAACCCCCTTAAGACCCCTTAAGAACCTGAATATCCGTAAATCCTCCCTTAGGCCTAGTAGACGGTTTTGACATACAATGAACATATCCCCAACTGTCATGTTTCTAACTTCAATAATTTTGGCTGTGCGATGATGAGTGAGTGAGTGAGTGAGTGACTCAGGATATTTTCTTTCAATTTTCTTTTTTCAGAATTTCACTCCTCCCCACGAACCCCTTAAATTTGATTTATGAAAAAAAAAACTGTCGAACTTACTTTGAAGCATTTTTCCCCCTGAGTTTGATGAGTGAGCCAGTCAGTCAATCAGTTAGGACACTTACTTTCCTGTCCCCCCCCCCGAATTTCACCCCTCCCCATGGGCCCCTTAAATTGGATTTATGAAAAAACGGTCAAACACATATTTACTTCTTTTTTATGTTGATATTTTTCGCTGAGTTTCAAACTCCTCGCCTATGTCGTTTAAGAGATACACGCTCCATTAGGAGTCATTCAATACTCACTTTTCACCCCTTTCACCTCATAATATATACCACATCAAAAAATCCTCAGACACGTGTCTTCTTATTTTTAATGATGAGATTATATGCCGAGTATCACATCCCCCAATGGAACCAATCGGGATATATTGCTATTCAATGAAATGCAACTCTACCCCTTAATACCCCTTTAGAACCTGAATATCCAAAAATTCTCTCTTAGTGGGCATTTGAGGCCCTTGAGGAAGCTGCATACCAAATTTAATTTCAATCCGTTCGGTGGTTTCTGAGATTTCGTGATGAAGGAATGAGTGAGTGAGTGTGTGAGTGGTATTTGACAAATATATAGTAGATAGTGTCAAGACTTTGTTATGCTAAACCCGGTTGACAGTGCTGTGTGAGCGGTTGAGTAACTAACGGGATTTCAAATAAAGATCCTCTTTTTCTATACCGGTAGGGCAGAGCACAATTGGCATCCAGTCGGCCGTGTCTCGACTTGAGCTGTTGCCATGGAAACAATCTGCCTTGCCATTCCTTCATGAGTATATTTTATGATTTGATTAGCCTGTGTTTGAGTGCAAAAGGGCCGAAATCAGAAGAATGAGAAAGACTATCGAAAATGCATGTAGCCAGCGGTTCCTTCTGGGTCCTAAACTATGTGTATGCAAAATTTGGTTGAGATTGGTGGAACGGTGTAGATTTGTATACGGAACCAACCCACCCACATACATACATACAGACTTTCACTTTTATATATAAGATGAGACTTTCCGAGTCGATTTGATCGTAGAAATATGGATTATAGCTCTTTTTGCGCGTATCAATGTGAAGAGCAATGTTCGTGGTTTCCACTTCGAAGAAGTGGGAACCGAACCCAGCGTTTTAAGGCCCTAAAACGAACGGTTTTCGAGATATTGCCAGAAAACTATCCCCGGTCTGTGAAATTTCAGCGGTTGCCATAGTAACGTTGATCTGTTTCTCAGAGGGAACACAGTTATTTGGGAATATCTCCGAAACCGTTCATTTTAGGAACTTAAAAAGTGTGTTTCGGGATCCCTACAGGACCCCCGAGTATTGTTTCTCGTATCTGGCGGCTTAAAGTGAGCTAAATCCGAACATTTTAGCGACTGTCCTTGCTCAGTGCCAAAGGGCCTAAAAAGTCACTTACAAATTGAATTTTCAAAAACTGTTTCTTACTGGGCCTCTACATACTCGGATCAACCAACATGCAAAATTTCAGCTTTCTAGGTCTAGTGGTTTGAGCCCTGCGTCGATGAGTCAATTTTGGATTGTCAATGCCAAAGGGCCGAAAAAAGTCACTTACAAATTGAATTTTCAAAAACCGTTTCTTAGTGAGCCTCTACATACTCGGATCAACCAACATGCAAAATTTCAGCTTCCTAGGTCTAGTGGTTTGAGCCCTGCGGTGATGAGTCAGTTTTGGATTATATATAAGAGATATTTAATCACTGTACCGTACATTATATTAATTTAATTAAATAAATTACCATTAATTGTCTTTAGTTTAATTTAATTTCCTTATATTTTATTTCATTTCAGTGAATGTACTGTACAGGGTTAAGTTACCGTTTGCGGTATTTTGAATCACACAACGAGCTGGTCTGGACTCGACTGATAGGCGAACAATACAGTACATTCCCTTTGGAATTTGCTAATGCAGCTCAGAAATCTGATTCTCTCCTGGGGTATGTCATACCTGCTTTAATGCTGGTAATACACAGTTCAGTCAACTGCTAAAATCTGAGATGACAGGAATCAAACCCTTGTCCTGTTGTTTATTCCCCTTTGCACTTAGCTAATGAGGCTTCGAAACCTGATTCTCTCTGGAGCTAGGTTACACTTGCTTTCATCACAATTCACTCAACTGCTAAATAATCCGTAATGACAGGATTTGAACACTTGGCTAATTGTTTCTCAGTTCAATGGGTAAATTGTAGACCTGTTTATCAGGTGGAAGGCTATGCTCTAATCAGTGGCGTAACAGCTACACAGCCTTTTGGGGGCACTGTACTATGAGTTCAGAGTAGAGATGGTAATAAGCGATGTTCGATTAATCGATTAATAATATATCGAGATCGGTAGAAATATTAAAATCAACTGTCTTGCTTTTGCGGACGATTGCAAATGCAATAGAAGAGACTAAATTTCAAATTGAACAACTAGAAATTATAGCAAAACAAGTAGTTCAGTGAAGAACTATACAGCCTATTTTCATATATCCTACTTATGTTAACTGCCACTATCAACATACACAATTTCAGTTTGATTGCTGTAATAGAATCGCAGATATTGAGAACCGACTAAATATTTCGGATGGTCGCCATGTTCGATTTTATATATGTAGGTCCTAGAGTTATGTACTGTTACATGAAGATTATTGTGTACGTGTAGCATTCAAATTTCAATCGCATGATTAGGACACAAGAAGTAACATGGAGAGTTTAAAACTTCGCACAGCTGCCATCTTGTGGTTATGGAAACAATTGAAATAAATTAGATGCCAGTGGATTAACATTCGAATAAGGATTTACTGTACCAAGTTTCACTACACTAGGATGGTTAAATTGCAAGAAACGTCCATGTGAATATTTATAGTTCGCGTCGCCGCCATGTTGGATTTGTGATCACCAGGTTATTTAAACTCCTATAGGTGAACTTATGTTCATAGCCCCTATGAACATAAAGAAATTCAGTTTGATTGCTATAATAGATTCGTAGATATTCAGAGCCGTCTAAATATTTCGGATGGTCGCCATGTAGGATTGTTAAATGTATAGGCCATAGAGGCATGTACCATTAAAGGAAAATTATTGCGTAGGTTCATTATTGAAACTTTCACTTCGATCGCATGATTACGACACAAGAAATAAAAACGTAATTTTAAAATTCGTCCAGCCGCCATTTTGAGGTTATGTAAACAATTGAACTGAATTGGATACCAGTGCATTACAATGTGTATAAACATTTCCTGTACCAGATTGCATTGCGTTTGGAACATTAAATCGCGAGAAAGGTCTATTAAAAAATTTAATTCGCTTGGCCGCCATGTTCGTTTTGTAGTTAACCTGTTTTTGAAAGTCTTATAGATGAACTTCCAGTAGTACCCTTTATCTCCGTACAAAATTTCAGGGTGATACCGCTAATAGTTTCAGAGTTATAGAATGCCAGTGAAATATTTCGCACATCCGCCATCTTGTGGTTATGTAAACAATTGAACGAAATTAGATGTCGGTGCATTACAATGTGTATAAACATATACTGTACCAAAATGTTATTGCGTTTGGTTGGTTAAATCGCAAGAAACGTCTATTTAAAGGTCGCAAATTCGCGTGGCCGCCATGTTGGTTTTGTAGTTACCAGTTTTTCAATAGTCACATAGGTGAACTTCTAGTAGTTCCCTTTATCACCGTAAAAAAATCCAGGGTTATATCGGGAATAGTTTCGGAGATATTGAATGCTGGTGAAATATTTCGCACAGCCGCCATGTTGGATTGGTAAGACGTAACAAAACTTGAAGGGCACGGTCGGAGTCGCCCGGAGTAGTGCTATGAACTTACCGAGTTTCATTGAAATCGCTCCAACCGTATAGAAGTTATTAGGGACGCACACACACACACACACACACACATACACACACCCACACAGACACACGGACAAAAGGTGATCTCATAAGCCTTTTTTTTTTTTTTTTCAAAATTAAAAATAGGCCATAAAACAGAAATGATGCCAACTTTTCAAGTTGATCTACCAGTCGTTCAACTGAACAATAATAAAGAGATTAAAATTGTTCAGAAATTCAAATATCTTGGGGGAAATAATAACATGGAACACAAATGAAAAAGAAGCAATAGAATACAGAACAACTAAATTTAAACAAGCACAAAGGCTTAGCTGGCCAACCTATAAAAAGAAATCTCTTTCGATAAACGCTAAACTGAAACACTATAATTCCATAGTTAAACCAGAGGCAACTTATGCTAGCGGAACTTTATTCAAATTGAATGTAAAATCTACAACAGACAAATTACAGAAAACTGACAGAAGATTAATAGAACAATTACAACAACAAAAAACACCAAATTGATCGACAGTGGAGATTGTTGCCTACCAACATCGTCTATCGTGAATGTGAATCAATAATAACTACAATGCGTAAAAGAAGAAATTCATTTTAGCCTACTTTCGATTTTTGCAAAAAATGAAAGTAGACATGAGATCAACACAGGGCGAAAAAAGTGTGTCTGTCTGTGTGTGTGTATGTGTGTGTGTGAGTCTGTGTGTGTGTGTATGTATGTGTGTGTGTGAGTCTGTGTGTGTGTGTGTGTGTGTCTGTGTGTGTGTGAGTGTGTGTACTCTGAATGTCTGTCCCCCCCTATCAATTCGAACACGGTGAATACGAATTGAACGAAATTTGGTACAAAGGTAGCACTAGCAAAGGACACCTCAGTGTCATGTTTTATATCGCCGCCATCTTTACTAAAACTGAATGGCGGCCACTCAAACGTTCAAAACGTAAAATCAAATAACGACTAACCAAATCATCCGATCTCTACCAAATTTGGTAACAACATACCTCCGTATAGGATGCGTCTTGTGACCAAACTACAAGGTCGTCCGCTATACCATTTCAGGATGGCGGCCGTGCGAATTATGCAAACTTTATAATCCATATCATGGGACCCACCAGTTCCGATTATCGAGCCGAGAATCGTTTTAACTATTCTAAAGGAAGAGGCACGTTCGAAATTAAAAGTTTATTTTGTAATACTATAGTGCAGACGTGATTTTAAAAAGCTGAGCTGATTCAGTAATAAGACAAGATGGCAGCGGATATCTTGTGCCTGACTTATATTTCACTAATTTGAGTATTGCATGCAATATAGCGTACTGATATAAAATAAATAAACTTTGTATGAAATGCTTTATATATAAATAATATACTCCAGTGATGAAATCGTTTAATATAAATCATTATTTGCTAACAAGTTGTATGTAAGTCATTTTATATAGAAGGATATTCGTTGACACAATTAGCTCAGTGGTAGAGCGTTAGCCTATTGCTCAAATGCCTATGGTTCAAACCCGATCGGAGCTAGGTTTTTTGCTTGAAATGTTATATGTTTATTGTTTTGTAATGACTCAGATGTTTTAAAATTAAGCGTTATATTGTGCATATTATGGTGTAAAATATATATTTAATTAAAACATAATTCGCCAGCAGATTTACTCGAGACATCTAGCTGCCAAAAAGGTAACTTCCAGATTTTATTGAAAAGTTTCTTCTTCTGGCCGCTAGAATGCACTCGCTCTGTTAGGATTATATTGTTCGATATTTCATCACTAGATGTCACGACTAGTCTACGTGGGGCTCCATTGATTACCATTGGCATTCTATGCGCATCGAATTTGAAGAATGACAAGATGATACTACGATACATTTTTAGCCTATTTTCAATTTTGAAAAAATAGGCTTATGAGATCACCTTTTGTCCGTGTGTGTGCGTGTGTGTGTGTGTGTGTGTGTGTGTGATTCGTGTGTGTGTCCCCCCCTAATAAAATCTAAACGGCAGGAGCGATTTCAATGAAACTCGGAAAGTTCATAGCACTATTCCCGGCGACCTCGACCGTGCCCTTCAAATTTTGTTACGACTCACCAATCCAACATAGCGGCTGTGCGAAATATTTCACCAGCATTCAATATCTCCGAAACTATTACCGATATTACCCTGAGATTTTCTATGGTGATAGAGGGAACTACTATAAGTTCACTTATGTGACTTTTGAAAACCTGGTAACTACAAAACCAACATGGAGGCCAAGCGAATTTGCGACTTTTAAATAGACGTTTCTCGTGATTTGACCAACCAAACGCAATGAAACTTGGTACAGTATATGTTTATATACATTGTAATGCACCGACATATAACTTCGTTCAATTGTTTACATAATCACAAGATGGCGGATGTGCGAAATATTTCACCGGCATTCTATATCTCTGAAACTATTAGCGGTATCTCCCTAAAATTTTGTACGGAGATAAAGGGCACTACTGGAAGTCCATCTATAAGACTTTCAAAAACCGGTTAACTACAAAACGAACATGGCGGCCAAGCGAATTTGAAATTTTTAAATAGACCTTTCTCGCGATTTAATGTTCCAAGCGCACTGAAACCTGGTACAGGCAATATTTATACACATTGTAATCCACTGGTATCTAATTTAGTTCAATTGTTTACATAACCTCAAGATGGCGGCAGTGCGAATTTTAAAATTAAGTTTTTATTTCTTGTGATGTAGTCATGCGATCGAAGTGAAAGTTTGAATAATGAACCTACGCAATAATTTTCCTTTAATGGTACATGACTCTATGGCCTATACATTTAACAATCCAACATGGCGACCATCCGAAATATTTAGACGATACTGAATATCTACGAATCTATTTTAGCAATCAAACTACATTTTTTAATGTTCATAGGGGCTATGAACTTATGTTAACCTATAAGACTTTAAATAACCTGGTGATCACAAATCCAACATGGCGGTGACGCGAATTATAAATATTCACATGGACATTTCTCGCAATTTAACCATCCGAGTGCAGTGAAACTTGGTACAGTAAATCTTTATACGAATGTTAATCCACTGGCATCTAATTTATTTCAATTGTTTCCATAACCTCAAGATGGCAGCTCTGAAAAATTTTAAAATCTCCTTGTTTTTTCTTGTGTCCTAATCATGCGATTGAAGTTTGAATACTACACGTTCACAATAATCTGCATGTAACAGTACATAACTCTAGGACCTACATATATATAATCCAACATGGCGACCATCCGAAATATTTAGTCGGTTCTTAATATCTACGAATCTATTACAGCAATCAAACAGAAATTGTGTATGTTCATAGTGGCAATTAACATAAGTAGGATATATGAAAATAGGCTGTATAGTTCTTCACGGAACTACTTGTTACTTTTTATTTTAAAGGGTTTGTAACAGCCTATTTTGCGTTACTTGAAAATGTTATTTGAAGTAAAGAACAAAACGATTTCACATAGTAACTGAATTTAAGCTGTTGGTGTTAGTTTTATTTCAGGCAAATAGCAATCGAAAATATCCACATAGTTTGTATACACACGTCACTGTAGGGTCATGGAAAGATTTGTTAATTCAATTAGGGTTGTGAAAGCCATGCACAACCAGACGTGTAAAGACATGCCTCAACTCAAAGTTGGATGTTGCCCACGGCAGGTCGTATATGTAATAATGATAATAATAATAATAATAATAATAATAATATTAATAATAATCATAATAATAATAATAATAATAATAATGTTATTGGTTTTACATCCCTTTTAACTACTGCTGCTTTTAGAGACACCGGAGTGCCGTAATTTTGGCCCGAAGGGGATCTTTAACGTGCCAGTAAATGTACTGACACGGCTCCCTCGCATTTGTGCACCCTCAAATGCCAGCTGACTGCGCCAGGATACGAACCTGCAACCTAGGGCCCAGCAAGCGAGAACGTTACCGCTGAGCCACGCAGCCAGTCCGGTCGATTATGTCTCCAGATCCATAACATTCTTGATATACTTCTTATCTTTCTTTCTTTCTTTCTTTCTTTCTTTCTTCAATGATGGTAGCAGTTTTTATCTAGGTTGTGGTGTTTGGTAGAGGTAAATCGTTTCTAAGGTCTTCAACAAAGAATAGTTCTATTATACTCTTTGATAATAACGAGTTATAACTATACTCATACATTTAGGAGAAAGTAGGCTATATGTTCTTTACTGAACATCTTGTTTCTCTCACATATCAAGACTGTCAGAAACCAGGATATTGGAACAACTATTTGATTACTTTTTGAAAAATAAAATCAATAATAATTGCTTCAAAGAAGTTCAGGATGATTTGGAAGAATTGGGTATAACTCGGTAACAAATCAAAGACAGAGAAGAGAAGAGGATTTTGAAGAACAAAAGCATAAGTCTCAAATTAATAACAGTTGAACGGAAACAATATACTATATCGGTCACACAAAGGGCTTCCAGGTCGGAGAGGATGAGAAAGTTCTGGGAGGAGAAAAAGAAGACATTTACTCAAATGTATTGATTTAAGTGCTCCAATGTGGGCGTAAAATATGTAAATGAATAAATAATAAATATCGAGTAATTTGAAAATAATCGAAAACGTGTAATCGATTAATCCAATGATTGTCATCATCATCGGTTATCCACTCCAGTTGCCCGGGTGTGGTACACGCATGGAGAAAAGGACGGAAGGAGATGGCTTCGCGGCACTGCCTAGTGGAAGCTGCTGAAGCCAAACGGCACGCCCACTTTGGGTAGCATGAAAATAGCTGTTCCTATGCTTAAAGCCGTAAACCGTAAAAGTTTTATTCTTACTTAATAATTTATTGTTTGAATATTTTACATGTAAATTTTTGTGAGTTATAATAATGTCTAAATGATTATATGTTATTCGCAGTATTTAATATTAGTAATTAAGGCAATTTAGAATTAGTAATTTGATTTATGGTCGACAAAAGTCGTGCCAGCAGTCGCGGTTATACGTAGGACTTGAATGAATATTATCAGTGTTAAAGTTAGTTTGTTTAGGAAAAAGATTTTAATTAATTTTAGAGGGTAGAATTTGAAAATTAAATAGATTTTTTATAAGATAATGAAGCTTTGAAATTTAAAATTTAAACTAGGATTAGATACCCTATTATTTTTAAAATTAAAGTATAATACTTGAGTAGTAATAGTTAAGTTCTTGAAACTTAAAGAATTTGGCGGTGTTTTAGTCTTGGATTTTAGTGACATAAACTGCAATGGCAAGTCAAGATCTTTTCTTGGATAGGCAGAATACACTCTGTACATCACGGTACTTGGCACAAATAAGCTGCATTATCGTTTAAAAAGCCAGTTTAAATAGAAATATGAGTGCACCTATGCAAGACTAGTTTTGTAAGAAAGACGTGGTAAAACGTAGGCTAGACTAATAATACGCTGTAACACTGATTAAAATGAATACAGGTGTCTGAAGGTGCGTGTTTTCCCAAAGAAGGAACATCTAGGGAACTATCAAAATGATGCCGAACTATTTACGGTATTTACACCAAATTGATTTTTAAGTTCTTATTGGTGTTGAGGCATTCATCAGTTTTTAGGCATAATTTCGAGCAAAACCACTTTCACTCATTGTTCGTACACATTTTGATATTCAAGAATGCGAACCTTAACATTAATAAAGAGAGCACTTATTCGATTCGTACAACCATATGCAAGTCTTGGAACACCGAATACAACTTAAGGTTACGCCCACTTTAGACGCAGCGCTTGGCTTCACTCAAACGAGCTCAGGACATCTCTTATTCTTTCCTCCATGATTATACGAGCTATATACACTTCTGTCCGTCCATGCACCACTCTTCTCTCAGGACTGAATCCCAGTTGACTCCTCTTGTTCCTGTAGCCTCTTTCACATGGTCCAGCCATCTCTTCCTAGGTGGGCCGATAACCTAGATGTTAGGTCCCTTAAAACAACAATTATCATCATCGTCATCATCTTCCTAGGTTTTTCTACCAGTCTTTTTCCAACCACCACTGCTGTCCAATATCCTCTATTTGTTTGACATCCCAAACCATTTCAAATGAGCCCGTGTCACTCTTTCATTCAAGCGGCTTTGGTGGCGTTTTTTGTAGCATGCTGAACTGCTGTGCCCAAGATAGCGGGTTCAAACCCGGCCGAAGTCATTGGATTTTTAAGAGCGTTAAAAATCCTTCAGTATGCCTTCCTTCGGAGAGGAAGTAAAGCCGGCGGTCCCATGTCATAGACGTAGATTTATGGCATGTAAAAGATCCTTCCACAGACTAAACTTGTGTGAAGCTAAATTGTTAGGTTAGATTTCGTCGGAACGCTCTATCAAAGTTCCAATGATACGCTAGGTATCATTGATATCTGGTAGTGAAAGTTGGAACTACTTGAAATTGAACGGAACTTGTAGCTCACCCTAAGGGTGTCCGCTGGAAGCAGCTACAGACTAGCGCCTTCGGTGGCGCAGTTTGTAGCATGCTGAGCTTCTATGCCGAAGACCGCAGGTTCAAACCCGGCCGAAGTCGTCGGATTTTTGAAGAACGTTAAAAATCCCTCAGTATGCCTTCCTTCGGAGGGGAAGTAAAGCCGGTGGTCCCATGTCATAGATGTATTGCATGTTAAAGAACCTTCCACCAAATACACCTGTGTGAAACAAAATTATATAGGTTAAACATTTGACTAACGTTCTTAGGTTCCTACGTTCGTCGTCAAGAGCCGACTGCGGTGGCATCTGGTGACTAAGTTCGGAACTAGTTGGTCGTTGACGGTGGCATTTGGCGGCAAAAGGAGGAACTACTTGAAATAAAAACTGCAGTCCTTACTTGAATTAAAACAGATAAACACACTATTACAGCCATCACAATTAACACCGGTTATCAGACAGATTCTACACACACCCAAGTACACGGGGCTACATGACCGCGTTGTCGCGGCCCCTAAACTGAGGAACCAACCAGCCAGCTACAGACTCAGACGAGCCAAACATGTCCTCGGACACTCCCGGCACTAAAAGCCATACGATAAACAAATACAATTCAATGATGGGATTGTTGAAAGCAATCATGATTGTGCAATCGATTATTTGACTAACCTATTAATCGATTCATTGGCTAACCCAAGAATCGATTAATTAATTGTTTAGTAGACACGAGATAGGCCAACGGTCTGGCCATGATGAAACACCGGATCCCATGAGAACTCCGCAGTTAAGCAGCATTGGGCGTGGTCGGAACTTGGATGGTATGCCGGGTCTAGACACTGCGCGCTGTTGGCCAACATAAGGAGGAGCGGAAAGGCCCTGACTGCACGGCTGAGGTTAGCCTCTTCGGAGGCTCGGACCTGCCTTCATGCAGAATACCAATTAAATTTAGACACGAGATAAGAAAAGAAGTTTTGAAATTGGTTTAAATGCGAGGTCATCGCTTAAATTGAGTTACGCTTATTTTCTACAAAGTTGCTATATTGCGCAAATATACAAAGTGTCTTTCCTTGTTTGTGATAACAATATCCAAATAAGAGTCAGTGACAGTGGAAGGTCAAACATTAATCAACGATGCAGTTTGTGTAAACTGCGAACTAGATTTCTGTGTCTTAATTAGAACATTTTTAGTCTACTTTCGATTTTTGCAAAAAAATGAAAGCAGACTCATGAGATCTGCACGGGCCAAAACCAATTTGAACGAAATTTGGTACAGAGGTAGCACTAGCAAAGGGAACGTCAGTGTTATGTTTAAATCAACGCCATCTTTACGAAAACTAAATGGCGGCAACCCAAATGTTCAAAATTTAAAATTAAATTACGACTAAACTAATAACTGGATCTATACCAAATTTGGTAAAATCATACCTTCATATGGGACGCGTCTTACGCCTAAACTACAAGGTCATCAGCCGTACGATTTGGGAATGGTGGCCATGAGAATTATGCAAGCATTATAATCCATAGCTTAGAAAACACCAGTTCCGATTATTGAACCAAGAATGGTTTAAACTGTCCTAAAGGACGTAGCCCGTTCGATATTTTAAGTTCATATTATAATACGAGTATTACACGGTAACAGTGACTTTAGAAAGCCGAGCCATCTCGGTTAAAAGACAAGATGGCAGCTGATATCTTGTGCCTGACCTATATTCCATTAGTTTTAGTATTGCATGCAATATAGCCTACTGATAGAAATAATATAAACTTTGTTTGAAAGGCTTTATAATAAAAATATACTCCTCTGAAGAAATCGTTTAGTCCAAATCATTATTTGCTACGACGTTGTATGATCTTCGGTGGACATGTTTGTATCTGTGGTAAAGCGCTAGTATTTTACCCGTTTGACTGGGGTTCAAACGCTACCAGAGTTAGGCTTATTGCTTGAATATTTTATACAATTGTTTTGTAATTACTAAGACGTTATAAAATTAAGCGTTATATTGTTCATATTACAATGGGAAATATATATTTAATTAAAACAGCGTTCTTCACAGGATCTGTATGGGAGAAATCTACCAGCAACCAGATGAACTATGCGTTGCCAACCACGGCCGACTAGATGCAAGCTGCGCTCTACACCGGCCTGTTGGAACCCATGCCAAAGGTGTAACCCAAAAGTTTTCTCTTGTAGCCGCTAGAATGCACTTGCCACCAAGGATAGGCGCGAGAAATAAATCAGCAGTGTAGTAGGTTTCAAGTAGAAAGGCTCATTGTCTAGACCGGTAGAGGAAAGCGCAGCTCGCATCCAGTCGGCCGTGGTTGCAACTTTGTGGTGGCCCATGCGATATCATGTAAGGACATGTAAATGCATAGAAATTTGATAACACAAAATAGGCTGTTACAAACGCTTTAAAATAAAAAAAATCCTCTCGGCACGCCGGAAGGCGGAGGTAGATTTCACCGAGCAAACTAGGGGATAGGCTATAATAGGCAAAATATGCAGGTTTTCGTAGGAGGATCAGACCTCATTGATTGCAAGAAAGTATTTTACATTTAGAGGTCAATTAACTTTTTTTTTTCGTTTCTGTATGCATATTTTTATCATTTTATTGTCTTATGTGGATGGTAACCTTCTTGTCATTTGGGGTTCATTTTTATACTTGTGATCACACTGTCCTTATGCAAGGTTTGGAACTGATGTGAAACTTTCTGACAGTCTGTTACTTCTTCACGCAAAATTTTATCTCCCGCAGAGATTTTTGTTGGTTCCTCAGTTTAGGGGCTGCGACAACGTGGTCATGTAACCCCGCGTACATTAGGTGTGTGTAGAATCTGATAAACGGTGTTAATTGTGATGACTGTATTAGTCTGTAATTCAGGTAAGGTCTGCAGACGGTCAATTTTAAGTAGTAGTACCTAATTTTGTACCATATACTAACGTCAACGACACCTAGCTCTGAACTTGGCTACTAGATGCCACCGCAACCAGCAACTTGCAACGAACGTTGGAACTTCTCCTCCAAAGGAAAGCATGCTGAGGGATTTTTAGCGCTCTTAGAAAATCCGACGACTTTGGCCGGCTTTAAACCAGCGACCTTGGGCATATAAGTTCAGCATGCTACCAGTTAGCCGCTTCCCACAGTCAGATGGAAAAATGAATGTGATCTCGTGCAATGGCGTTGTCTTGGCAACCTCTGATAGCTCATCCCTCATCAATTTAGAAGCGTTGTCATGGTAACCTCTGATGCACTTGGCATGTTCTTTAATTCCGAAATCATTTTTCTCATCCCTTGGCGTAATGGTAGGTCAGATCAAAAATTCTTTCAGACAAAGTTTTAGGTAATTATTAGGGGAATATTTTCCATTTTGTACGGTTTTGAAATTGTGCCTATTAAGAGAGATATGATTAATGTTTCCCGAAAAAAAAAAACACTTTTTTCCACCCCTTTGGTCAATGTTTGGTGCCATCAAAAACTTTTCAAGCAAAAAATTTTTGGCACTTATCCGACACAGATTATGAACTTTGAATGGATTCGATATTTCACGTATTTAGAGAGTTATAGCGATATTTCACTTTTTCGAAAAAAAAAGCCCCCCCCCCATTTTCACCCCCCTCAACCGATTTTGCCCATTAACGAACTCGACCGATATTTTAAGGGGTTACATATTATGTAAAACATTCAAAGTGATTGGTGCAAAATTACGGCAGTTATCGTGTCCACAAGAAACTGATATATATGCATATATATATATTGAACCCATGGGCCATAGGGTCCATGACGGTCGAATCCATGTCCTTAAGGAAGAAATGAAAGAAACGTATAGTTTCTTAAAGGAACGGAGAGAGATTTTAAGCCAGGAATATAGCTTAACATTGTGCAAGCGACTAGGGACAGATGCTCCTTAGATGAGATCACCCCACTCGACATTTCAGAGAGGGCCGGTCACGAGTATTAATAACTGAGTGGAATTTTCCACCGTGTTAGAAAGAGAAGCCTGAATCGGAATTCGAGCTGACGTTGCTGGAATTTGACAACGCCGCATATGCGCCAGAAGAGGAATAATTAAAATTTACGAGCATAATAATGAGTAAACAAGCATAGTACAGTGAATCATTTTGAATGAGAGATTTTTCAGTATAGAGAAACCATGTAATAATTTTGCAGAAATAAACTGCCGACGTAAGACGACGTCATAGGGGAATTACCTAAGCCTCTGTGGAGGGGAGAGAGCAAAAAGAATGCAACACCCACACAATTGAGGACGAGAAATTAATTAATATCTCCGAATTGCACGATCGATTCTTAGGTGCAATAAGATCATTTGACATTGAGAAGACGAGCTTTCGGAAGGTATAATTTTTATATTTGTGGCACCATTATTTCAGAAGTTGACCACAGAAAAGGCTTGAGTCTTATTTTTTTGTAGTAAAACAGTATAAAGCTTCGGGCGTTTCCAAGCCAATCATGCAGTATTCAGACAGCCAGAGGGCACGTCACTGTGTCACATCGCATGCGGTCTTACGAGCATTCCGTGAGGGGAAGTGCTGTTCCACGACGTAGAAGTAATCATTCCGACAGTCCGTGAGGGGACGTAACTCTGCGTTACATCGATAACAGCTACCAGTACTCCTTGAGGGGAGAAACGCTGTTTTACACCGCCGAAGTAAGATCCAATAGCCACAGGCGTCACAGTAGTAACGACTTGCTTGCCTCCATAAGGAGCATTCAAGACGAAATTTTAAAGTATCGCCGTAGTGAAGTATTAGGAAAATCCTAATTATAGGATTTAGGCCCGACTGTATACAAGTTAAAGTGAAAATTCGCAAGATATAGTCAGAGCAGGCTGCGAACGTCGGACTTAAAGGCGATAGGTCGTTAAATGTTCGAACGAACAGATCATAACGTACGGAAGTATCGTACCAGACAGATAAACTGTTATTTAAATTGAAGAAACCTAAAAAGGAAGAACAGAATAAGGTTCGAACGTAGGAGTGTTAAAACAGGTTCAAATAAAGAGGATAGGAGACTATAAACATTAGCTCCAGAAAGCAGGCGAACAATTCTAACAGTACTAGAATCGAGAAGTGCTAGCTGCTAGAAACTAAATCTATAGGTCTTAGAGGAGACCTCGATCCATATAGACTCTCGTTAGGATCAATAGACAGATCTACAGAGAAGCCGTTCAAGCTAGATAAATAGCCAGTTATCCAGGATAGGAATAGCAGAATTGAACTCCAGGGAACAGTAGATGTTTCGGGACTTTCGCATTCTTCAGAATAGGAAGCCGACATCGGATAAATTTCACCCTTGGAAACGGGAATTTAAGAAGATCATGTGTGATAGGCTCAGAAATACGGCCTAGTGATCGAGTAATTGTGAAGTGTAAAATAATCAAGATTGTGTGTTAGATAATATTTTTAGTGTTATTATGTGTTCAAAAGGGACACACCAGTATATAAAAATGTCGTCAATATTAAGTGTTCTAGATATAGGTCAAAAGTGTTTTTACGTAAGATGAATACCTTTAATATGGTGTAAAAAGTTCGAAGTGGGCCCAAAAATGAAACACCACACCAGACTTAAGATCATGGGATGATCTGGAAAATATGTGAGTACTAAATTCATTTTTATTTTGGTGTCAGAAATTGATTGTGTACAAAACCCACCGGAGTTTTTGAGTGAAAGGGATGTGTTTTAAGAGATAAATACTGAATAATCAGGAACACGGTCTGAACAATAATAATAAAATAAATAGAGAAATTATGAATAATTATGTAAAGAATAAATCCAGTATAGGAAATATGTGAATAAAGGGTTAATGTATTTAACAAATGTCAAAAGAGCAAGCGAAATATCATTAATGAATCATGAAAGACATTGAAATAAAGTATAAGTTGAGATATGAAAGAAATAGCTTTTGAGCTTGTATAAAGAATAAAGGATAATAATAATAATAATTAAATATGGAAAGGTTAAATAAAAATCAAATAAATTGATATGAACATAAGAACGTTAAGCCTTAACGTATGTGTAAAAGATGAGGTTCAATGGAATATTTTAAAACAGGGAGCGATTTATCGACCATGGAAAGATTAATATGTGAATTAAAATAATATGAATTGTTACTAAAGAGATTTTATCAGTTCTTGGGAAGACATTTTCGGCTTAAAATAATGCATAGTGCATAATGAGCGCAAATATAATATTAAAGTGTCACGCTAGGAACGCGTAGTGGTTAAATACTTGGTACATTACTTATGGAGGGTAGTTGATTGCAGTGAATTGATAATTGTGTAAGTCCTCTATTTGTGACATTAGTATCACGAGGCATTGTGTATGTATTTAAAAAGGGAGCTAATAGATGGTATTATTGAGCGTATGTCATATGGGCCACGGCCGACTCTAAATCGCATTTTGAAATAAGTCCTCTGTACGGGATTAGTTCCCGAGGCACCTGAAGAGATTCGAATGCAGGATCTTCTTATGATAAAAGCCCCTGAAATTCTCCGTCGTCGTATGTGTATTTAATCTTCCCAATCAATGAGGACCCTCTCATAATTAATAAAGGCCAAGGATATGAAAATGGTCTGTGAACCAAAGAATAGTTGTTTGAATGTATACGGTACAATAAAGCCCGGTCTCCCCAGAACTGGATAGAATGGAAAGGTTTGTTTTGAAAGCCTTGAAAATAAGCTACTAATGTTGGGTCAGACAGGATGTCGCCGCCACCCTAACGTGTCATAAATCGCACCCCAGTAGTAGAGTCTAGCTTTCTTAAAGCGAGATGGAACAGAGACCGTCTCGTAAGCTGTTGTAGAGAGAAATAAATACACCAGGAGTGTTTAAAGTTGTAAACGACCCGGGCGTTGAACCGAGGTCCTTAAAGATGGATATTTCGTTTGCCGGTTCAGATCGTAGTTTCTTATATGATAATGGTCTATTTAAGACATAAGAGATAAATAATAATCCCTATGGTAATAATGTATGGACGGGGGACTCCACGAGTTGATTGAAGGCAACTGAGTTCGGGAGTAACTATAGTTTTTTGACTGTGTCAAGTACCTTCACGCTCTGGGGTACACAATTGATTTTCTGATTACCTTAATATATTTGTGAAATAAAGAGAGATGATAACAACTGAATGTGTGGACATGCCCAAAATATTGAATTAGATAATTAACATAGATTTTAAATATAATTATATATTTGTTTTTGAGAAATAAGAAAATATAAAAGCCAGTGTTTGAGGTGTACAAGAATGACACCATAATAATGTAAATGCATGGAGCCAAAGAGCTCGGAGTTATGTAAACTTAATGTTAGTGCTTTATGGAAGTGAGACTAAGTAAGAATTGTTGGTTTAGGTGGAAACCACAGGTTTTGAATACAATATTTGTTTATATTTTGTGATCCCTTGTTCATTTGGAACAAGCAGTTGATATTTGGGTCAGTAATTAAATTGTTTAAATGTTTGTAGCGCCATTAAATTTATTAATTAAATGTGTTTAAATAGGAGTTGATTTTGTTGTTATTTTTGCAAGTGTATCCTCTAATTAATCCAAAATATGTGAGTCACAGAGTGGGGGAACTTACCGCTGCCCCGAAATCCCGAATTGAGCTACGCTGGTATACTGTGATTGGCATATTTCTTGCTAAATGGGCACAGGGGGATATATAAATACTGTGCTGGATTAATAACTAGAGGAACACTTAAGTCGGTCATATCATGTAAAATTAAAGTAATAATAGGAATAGCTACAACGTAAAATATTAACTGACCGCATGGGTCCCTGGAAACTCATACCGAGCAGCCCTGAATATATTATATTATTAACCCCCAAGCAAACCACTTCTTTAACTCATTGGCGCCCAGTACGCAGGGCCGAGTTTTCCTAGGGAAAACCCGAGTTTTCTCGAGAAATCAAAATTTTCATTTTTTGAAAAAAATGGTTTTTCGAAATTTTGAATTTTGAATACTTCCATAAAGGTTTTATGAAATTGAATAAAAGTAGTAAAAGGGTACGTTGTAAGTGAATACCCGTACCAAAGTAAAGTTTTGAAAAAATTGGGACACACGGATTCAGAGTATCATCTCTCAAGCATGTACTAGTGTGGTGGCATTTGTGGCCCACTGTATTCTCATAAGATGGCATTAAGTGAAGAGATGCAACGGCTTTTGGAGGCGATAAAAGCCGATAGTAATGAGAAGTTGGAGGCGATAAAAGCCGATAGTAATGAGAAGTTAGAGGCTATAAACAAGACATTGGGCCTCCAAAAGGATGAAAATAACGAAGTGTTCGAATCCATAAATGAGAGTTTGAATACATTGGATAGACAACAGATTGAAAATAAAGAAGGGTTAGGATCTATAAACGACAAGTTGGACAGCCAACAGGAGGAAAATAACCAAAGGTTAGGATCCATGAATCTAAGTTTGGAGTCAATAAAAACTGATAGTGCTAATATGAGCACTAAATTAGAGAATATCGAAGTTAAAGGTAATACCATGGGAATTAAATTAGAAGCTATCGAAGCCGACTGTATAAACATGAATAAGGAACTGAAGGCTGAGATAGAAAAGATGAAAACAGAAAGTGGGAAAACCATTGAACAACAGTGGGAAGTGATGAAAACGGAGACGTTAGAGTCTCTGAAAGCCAACAGTAAAGAAAACAATGGAGTACTGAAGGCTGAAATAGTAGAGACAATGGAGATAAAATTTAAAATTTTTGATGAAGGGTTTGACACTAAGTTGGAGACTAAGTTAAGTGAAATTAAAGAGGAAAGTAAAGGATTTTACTCAGGAATACAAGTCCAAATAGAGACTATGAACAAAAATATGGTAGAGTCCCAAAATACATGTAAAAAAAAATTTGAAATTTTAGAAACTAAATTGAGTAATATGGAGGGAAATGTAAAAGCATGTGAGGAGAAACTTGTAACCCAGATCCAAGGTGTGCAGAAAAAATTGGAAGCTCAGATAAAATCTAACAGCGATATTTGTGAGGCCTCCCGGGAGGAAATAAAACAAAGCGTGAATAAGTTAGGAACCCGATTTGAAGGGGTTGAAGAGAAAGTAGGGACCCTCGAGAACAAAATCGGTGTAGTTCAGACTGAAGTAACTGAGATGAAAAATCAAAATCTAAAGGATGTTCAGGAGATGAAAGGTCAGATTGATCATTTTACCGGGCAGGTAGATGAGAATCTGAAGACATACGAAACGAAAATAGATCAAAGATTAGGTGTATACGAGGGGCATCTCCAGAGTGAAAGAAAACAACGAGAGAACGAAAGTAAGGAAAGTACCCATAAAATAAATGAAATAAGTCAGGGTATTATTGAGGTTCAGGAAACCATCGGAACATTAAAGGTTCATGTAGGAAAAACCAATAAGGAAATTAATCAGGTCCAAGATGAAATGATGAAGTTGTATAAGAGTCAAGAGAAGACTGAGGGAAGGCTTGAAGGAATGAAAATAGATATGGTCAAAGGACGAAAAGAAGTGGATAAGCAAATAAAGGAGATACGAGAGGGCTTGGAGACCATAGGTGACGTTAAGCCAGAAATTATAGATCAAATGGTCATGATCTTTAAGAAAGAGGTAGAAGAACAACTAAAGGAATTCAGGGATAGTTACAGGGATGAGAAATTCCAATCCAAAAAGGAAGAGGAAGAGATTAAAAGGAATCAAGAAAGAATTCAGAATGAATTAAGATCCCGATTGGAGAGGACGGAACTTAAGAATAGTCAAATGGAAATCCAACTCATGGCAAATGAAGAAAGTGCCCGAAGAGAAAGGAAGTTAGAATTCGAAAATCAGGAGGAGTTTCCAAAGACAGGATGGGTAGATTCCCGTGAACAAGGCACAGATACGGAGAGGGACTTAGGAGGGGAGAGCCCTTATAAGATCCCAGGATATCCGATGGCGATGTCAACCCCGTACACAAATCAGGCAAATGGCCAAATAATAAACATTATTAAATCTAATGAGGACAGACCAGTAAAGTTTACGGGTAATAACATGTCTATTACTCCAAAATACTGGCTAAAAGAAGTGGCAGAGTATCTAAATGAAATGAAGGTTCCTCAGGATCGGAGACTGAGAGCTATTGAAAAGCTGTTGGCAGGTGATTGTCTCACCTGGTTTAGAAGCATTAGATACACTTTTGATACGGTGGAAGGCTTTAGGGAAGCATTTTTAAAGCGATATTGGGCAGCAGATGTCCAAGAAAACTTAAGGCTAGATCTGTACTCTAGGAAGTACAGCACCAATGCACCTACTAAATACTCGGAATTTTTCACCGCTCAGCTGTGTAAATTCCGCGAACTGGATATTGCTCCGGCAGAAAACGACCTGTGTGCCGCCATTGCAAGACAGCTTCCATATGAGATTCAGAGGCTGTTAATCTCATCCAAAGCCAGAAGTGCTGTGGAAGTGGAAAGCGTATTACGTCAGTTAGATATGACGACTTCGCACGTAACACCTCGGCATCAGAGACAAACTGAGCAAGTACACATGGCCAGCAGTCAGGAAACTGGAGAAAAACCAGCGACCAGGAATCAGTCCACCAGTACGGATACTCAAGGACGAGATCGAGAGTATGGGCACCAGGAGCCTAGAAGGATACAGCCATATTACAGGGGAGGATATCGAGGAAGAAATCCTAGAACTACGGGTTATAGGCAACAGGAAAGCCGACCCTATAACAATAACCAGCAAAGGCCGGACAACAGAAAGAAATGGGAGAATTATCCCAGGAGGAATGTAAGGCCAGACGATAAGGATGATGAATATCGGGCCGAAATAGAAGAAAGATATCAGGAGAGTCTTCGTTATATGAACGAAAGACCAGATGAACCTGATAGGCAAAAAGTCCGTTGGAGTGAGGCAATCAAGAACCGGAAATCACCCGACCGACTAGACGGAGCTCAAAGCTTGGAACTACAAGCTCAGTTGAAGAATGAGGGAAAAGGGAGCCCTCAGGATAAAAAAAAACTCCAAATTTAAATTGTCAAAAGTGGAAACATACCAGGAGCTGGGAGGAGGTAGAAATTGTAAATTGGATAGCCAGACCAGATGAACTAATTAACGAGGATGTGGAAGGAATCCCACCTGTTAAAAGAGAACTACCTATAATTATGCTTAGGATAGAAGGATTACTGGTCAGAGCATTGATTGATACTGGATCCACAATAAGTTTAATTACACAAACCCTTTTAAATGAATTGGAAACAAGGGGCCGAGTACTAAAGATTCCCACATCAAGTGTAAAGATTAAGGGAATTATCCCTGAAAAATCTTTGACATGTAAATTTCAGGTATACATTGATTTAATCATGGGTAACGCTGAAATTTCGCAGTGCTTTTTGCTGGTAAATCAATTACCGTATAATGTCATATTAGGTATTGATTTTATCCGTGAGAACAAGGTCATTATAGACCTAGCGCAAAACTGCATTAGAATCCAAAGAGAGGATGTGGATGAACAAAACATTAACCTACAGGAACAGGATGCGAAATTAGGAGAACAGGTATGGCATATGGAAGAAGTGATTGAGGAAGGTTATAAGGACCTAGAAAGAATATTTGAAGTCCTCAACATAGAACTCGAAGATGATTTGGAAACTGAGTTCGAGACCAACCTGTCAGGAAAAGTAGAGGAAGCTAAAGTTAACCTCGAAAATAAGGAACAGTTAAAGAAATTATTATTGAATTATAGGGACGTATTTGATTCCAAGCCAGGGAAGATTGAAAATTTTAAATACGCGTTCACAGTCAATGATTGGGCACCGTTCAGACAGAAACCATACCCGGTTGCGGAAAAACATTACCCACAAACTAAGAAAACACTGCAGGAGATGATGAATGCAGGTGTTATAGAAAAGATGGCGACACCATATGTTAGTCCATTAGTGATTGTGAGTAAACCGGATGGCTCAGTAAGGGTGTGTTTAGATGCCAGAAATCTAAATGCAAAAATTATACCAGAAAATGATTCGGCACCACCCATAAAAGAAATACTGAGGAAGTTTAAAGGCAAGAAGATTTTTACAAATATTGACATGACTTCTTCGTATCATCATCTCGAACTGGAAGAAAAAACCAGCTTGTTGACTGGATTTCAGTTCGATCAACAAACATACTGCTTTAGAAGATGTCCGTTTGGATTAAAGACTGCAGGATCGGCATTAATAAGAGCGCTGGATCGAAACCTGTCAGAGGAAGTGAAAGAGTGCACTATCCGATACGTAGATGACATTTTGCTTACCTCGGAGAACATTGAGGAACATTTAGAAAATTTGAAGAAATTATTAGAAGACCTAAGAAGGGCAAATTTTAAGATAAATTTAAAGAAGTCGAACTTCTGTCAAAGGCAAGTGACATTTTTAGGGCATGTGATTGACAAGGATGGTGTTAAACCAAATCCATGCAAATTGGAATCGATAAGGGATTTTCCAAGGCCTTTGAAAGTGAAGAATGTTCGCCAGTTTTTGGGATTGATTGGGTTCTTCTCAGGACATTGTCCATCATACACCAAAACCGTTGCACCACTACAGGACCTGTTGAAGAAGGGGGGCAAGTGGAAATGGACGGAGGAAGCAGAAAAAGCATTCGTGGAGGCCAAGGAAATGCTCTTAAATTACGTGAAGCTAGGATATCCTGATTTTAATCAGAGATTTATCATTCAGACAGACGCATCCCAGATTGGAATAGGGGCAATGCTATATCAGGAGAACCCGGAAAACCCTGATAAGAAGAACTATCTAGCTTTCACAAGTAGGAGACTGAAACCACACGAGAAAAATTATACGATCAGCGAGATCGAGCTGTTAGCGATATTGCACGCGTTGCAATATTGGCGGAAGATCGTATATGGGTTTCAGGTCATTCTAAGGACGGATCATAAAGCCTTAACCTTTTTGATGAAGACTGATTTATCCAGTCAAAGGTTGATGCGTTGGGCTTTATATATTCAACAATTTGATGTCAAGATAGAGTACTGCCCAGGAAAGGAAAACATAGTTCCAGACTACTTAAGTAGACAGCCAGAGTCCATACAAGAGGAAGTAATGGCTATAGATTTGGAAGACAGGGATCAGCGTACTCTTAATGAGTTAAGAAGCATTAGTCAAAGGCAACGGGAGGATCCATGGATGAACATGCTCATATCATTCCTTGAGGGAAGCTTGATAAGAGGAACACCAGCGTACACGGAAGCTGAGAAGATAGCACAAGATTACACGTTTTATAATGGGTTATTATATAAGTTTGTGGACTCTGACCATACGAAATTAAGGATTGTTGTACCTGCAATTTTGCAGAGGAAAATAGTATGGTTAGCCCATAGATCGTTCGGACATATGGGAGTCGACAAAACAGTCTCGATGCTGAAAGAAGCATTTATATGGCCGAGACTGAGAGAAACTGTAAGGGACACGCTAAAGACATGTGATCTATGTCAAAGGATTAAACCTAATGCATTTCTGGTGAGACAGAAGCCTATACCATTGTTGCCTGAAAGGCCCGGCCAAATCATATCTATCGATAATTTTGGACCTTTGCCAAAGGCAAGAAGAGGAAATCGACACATAATGGTGGTTATGGATGTCTTCACTAAAATGGTTGTCCTTGCTCCCATACAGAAGACTAGTACCAAACAGGTGTTAAAACGACTTAAAGAAAAAGTGATACCGATTCTGGGGAAACCTGAGAATTTGTTGTCGGATCACGGCAGTTGTTTCACCAGTGTAGAGTTCAGACGAGAATTAGAAAGACTTGGAATACGTCAAATTTTGTCAAGTATTCGCCATCCTGAGGCAAACCCTGTAGAGAGAGTTATGAGAGAAACGGCCAAGTATTGTAGAATATACTGTGCCGAAGAAAATTGGAAGTGGATAGATATTTTGGATATTATTGAATTTTGTATAAATAATACAATCCATGAATCCACAGGAGAGATACCCATAACGTTACATCGGAATGAGCAACCAGAAAGACCTTGGAATCTGGTAATTCCTAGGCCAGCAGACGCTCAGCCGGGAAGAGATGTACGAATTAGGAGAGCCTTTGAGCATCTAAAAGCTCAAGCCGACAGGAGGCAGAGAAGAAATAGGCATAAGAGGTATCATCGACCATTATTAGCAGGAGAAATGGTGTTAGTGAAAAGACCAGCCATTTCGGATCCAGGGAACCGTGTGTACAAGAAGTTCCAGAAAATGTACCACGGACCATATCAGATAATCAGAGATTTGAGGAATAACGCATATAGAATTCGGCACTGTGAAACGGATCACGAAGTGACTATGAATTCAGCAAATTTGAAATTATATTACCCTCCCGAAGATTTTGATGAAGAAAATGAACAAGCCCTGGTCATGGAAACATTTAGAGATGAATCCGCTTTTGACATAGACAAGAATAAGGAAGAAATAGAAAATAGAGCTCAAGCATTCGAGTGCGAATGCGAATTGGAGAAAGTATATTGGGAAATTAAAGAAATAATTGAATTTATTGAAGAAGAAAATTCCAATTTAAGAAAAGAAAATGATGAAATAAGGAAACGGGTAGGGATAGACCAAACCCGTAAGGGAGAATGAGGTTCTGGGAACTTAAAGTCCAGACAAATAAAGAAAGAAAGAAAGGGTAGGGACAGAGCATACCCGACCTACACAATTACCGGATACAACTTAAAAGAAGTAAAAACAACAGTAAATACGGATGACGTTATGATGGATTCGACGGAAAGGAAATACAAATTAAATTGAAATAAATTTCCTCAAAATTTTCGAAAATTTATTTACCTAAGGAGGGGAGAGATGAACCCATGGGCCATAGGGTCCATGACGGTCGAATCCATGTCCTTAAGGAAGAAATGAAAGAAACGTATAGTTTCTTAAAGGAACGGAGAGAGATTTTAAGCCAGGAATATAGCTTAACATTGTGCAAGCGACTAGGGACAGATGCTCCTTAGATGAGATCACCCCACTCGACATTTCAGAGAGGGCCGGTCACGAGTATTAATAACTGAGTGGAATTTTCCACCGTGTTAGAAAGAGAAGCCTGAATCGGAATTCGAGCTGACGTTGCTGGAATTTGACAACGCCGCATATGCGCCAGAAGAGGAATAATTAAAATTTACGAGCATAATAATGAGTAAACAAGCATAGTACAGTGAATCATTTTGAATGAGAGATTTTTCAGTATAGAGAAACCATGTAATAATTTTGCAGAAATAAACTGCCGACGTAAGACGACGTCATAGGGGAATTACCTAAGCCTCTGTGGAGGGGAGAGAGCAAAAAGAATGCAACACCCACACAATTGAGGACGAGAAATTAATTAATATCTCCGAATTGCACGATCGATTCTTAGGTGCAATAAGATCATTTGACATTGAGAAGACGAGCTTTCGGAAGGTATAATTTTTATATTTGTGGCACCATTATTTCAGAAGTTGACCACAGAAAAGGCTTGAGTCTTATTTTTTTGTAGTAAAACAGTATAAAGCTTCGGGCGTTTCCAAGCCAATCATGCAGTATTCAGACAGCCAGAGGGCACGTCACTGTGTCACATCGCATGCGGTCTTACGAGCATTCCGTGAGGGGAAGTGCTGTTCCACGACGTAGAAGTAATCATTCCGACAGTCCGTGAGGGGACGTAACTCTGCGTTACATCGATAACAGCTACCAGTACTCCTTGAGGGGAGAAACGCTGTTTTACACCGCCGAAGTAAGATCCAATAGCCACAGGCGTCACAGTAGTAACGACTTGCTTGCCTCCATAAGGAGCATTCAAGACGAAATTTTAAAGTATCGCCGTAGTGAAGTATTAGGAAAATCCTAATTATAGGATTTAGGCCCGACTGTATACAAGTTAAAGTGAAAATTCGCAAGATATAGTCAGAGCAGGCTGCGAACGTCGGACTTAAAGGCGATAGGTCGTTAAATGTTCGAACGAACAGATCATAACGTACGGAAGTATCGTACCAGACAGATAAACTGTTATTTAAATTGAAGAAACCTAAAAAGGAAGAACAGAATAAGTTTCGAACGTAGGAGTGTTAAAACAGTTCAAATAAAGAGGATAGGAGACTATAAAAATTAGCTCCAGAAAGCAGGCGAACAATTCTAACAGTACTAGAATCGAGAAGTGCTAGCTGCTAGAAACTAAATCTATAGGTCTTAGAGGAGACCTCGATCCATATAGACTCTCGTTAGGATCAATAGACAGATCTACAGAGAAGCCGTTCAAGCTAGATGAATAGCCAGTTATCCAGGATAGGAATAGCAGAATTGAACTCCAGGGAACAGTAGATGTTTCGGGACTTTCGCATTCTTCAGAATAGGAAGCCGACATCGGATAAATTTCACCCTTGGAAACGGGAATTTAAGAAGATCATGTGTGATAGGCTCAGAAATACGGCCTAGTGATCGAGTAATTGTGAAGTGTAAAATAATCAAGATTGTGTGTTAGATAATATTTTTAGTGTTATTATGTGTTCAAAAGGGACACACCAGTATATAAAAATGTCGTCAATATTAAGTGTTCTAGATATAGGTCAAAAGTGTTTTTACGTAAGATGAATACCTTTAATATGGTGTAAAAAGTTCGAAGTGGGCCCAAAAATGAAACACCACACCAGACTTAAGATCATGGGATGATCTGGAAAATATGTGAGTACTAAATTCATTTTTATTTTGGTGTCAGAAATTGATTGTGTACAAAACCCACCGGAGTTTTTGAGTGAAAGGGATGTGTTTTAAGAGATAAATACTGAATAATCAGGAACACGGTCTGAACAATAATAATAAAATAAATAGAGAAATTATGAATAATTATGTAAAGAATAAATCCAGTATAGGAAATATGTGAATAAAGGGTTAATGTATTTAACAAATGTCAAAAGAGCAAGCGAAATATCATTAATGAATCATGAAAGACATTGAAATAAAGTATAAGTTGAGATATGAAAGAAATAGCTTTTGAGCTTGTATAATGAATAAAGGATAATAATAATAATAATTAAATATGGAAAGGTTAAATAAAAATCAAATAAATTGATATGAACATAAGAACGTTAAGCCTTAACGTATGTGTAAAAGATGAGGTTCAATGGAATATTTTAAAACAGGGAGCGATTTATCGACCATGGAAAGATTAATATGTGAATTAAAATAATATGAATTGTTACTTAAGAGATTTTATCAGTTCTTGGGAAGACATTTTCGGCTTAAAATAATGCATAGTGCATAATGAGCGCAAATATAATATTAAAGTGTCACGCTAGGAACGCGTAGTGGTTAAATACTTGGTACATTACTTATGGAGGGTAGTTGATTGCAGTGAATTGATAATTGTGTAAGTCCTCTATTTGTGACATTAGTATCACGAGGCATTGTGTATGTATTTAAAAAGGGAGCTAATAGATGGTATTATTGAGCGTATGTCATATGGGCCACGGCCGACTCTAAATCGCATTTTGAAATAAGTCCTCTGTACGGGATTAGTTCCCGAGGCACCTGAAGAGATTCGAAGCAGGATCTTCTTATGATAAAAGCCCCTGAAATTCTCCGTCGTCGTATGTGTATTTAATCTTCCCAATCAATGAGGACCCTCTCATAATTAATAAAGGCCAAGGATATGAAAATGGTCTGTGAACCAAAGAATAGTTGTTTGAATGTATACGGTACAATAAAGCCCGGTCTCCCCAGAACTGGATAGAATGGAAAGGTTTGTTTTGAAAGCCTTGAAAATAAGCTACTAATGGGGGTCAGACAGGATGTCGCCGCCACCCTAACGTGTCATAAATCGCACCCCAGTAGTAGAGTCTAGCTTTCTTAAAGCGAGATGGAACAGAGACCGTATCGTAAGCTGTTGTAGAGAGAAATAAATACACCAGGAGTGTTTAAAGTTGTAAAGGACCCGGGCGTTGAACCGAGGTCCTTAAAGATGGATATTTCGTTTGCCGGTTCAGATCGTAGTTTCTTATATGATAATGGTCTATTTAAGACATAAGAGATAAATAATAATCCCTATGGTAATAATGTATGGACGGGGGACTCCACGAGTTGATTGAAGGCAACTGAGTTCGGGAGTAACTATAGTTTTTTGACTGTGTCAAGTACCTTCACGCTCTGGGGTACACAATTGATTTTCTGATTACCTTAATATATTTGTGAAATAAAGAGAGATGATAACAACTGAATGTGTGGACATGCCCAAAATATTGAATTAGATAATTAACATAGATTTTAAATATAATTATATATTTGTTTTTGAGAAATAAGAAAATATAAAAGCCAGTGTTTGAGGTGTACAAGAATGACACCATAATAATGTAAATGCATGGAGCCAAAGAGCTCGGAGTTATGTAAACTTAATGTTAGTGCTTAATGAAAGTGAGACTAAGTAAGAATTGTTGGTTTAGGTGGAAACCACAGGTTTTGAATACAATATTTGTTTATATTTTGTGATCCCTTGTTCATTTGGAACAAGCAGTTGATATTTGGGTCAGTAATTAAATTGTTTAAATGTTTGTAGCGCCATTAAATTTATTAATTAAATGTGTTTAAATAGGAGTTGATTTTGTTGTTATTTTTGCAAGTGTATCCTCTAATTAATCCAAAATATGTGAGTCACAGAGTGGGGGAACTTACCGCTGCCCCGAAATCCCGAATTGAGCTACGCTGGTATACTGTGATTGGCATATTTCTTGCTAAATGGGCACAATATATACACACACATATATATAAACTTTTGAACTGACGGTTGTTTGGTGGTCTGGGGGATGTGAAACGCGAAGATATGTCGACATTTTCCGGAAGTCGAAACATGGGACCCATTGCAATAGTTAGCTTTCTAATGAAATCTACCTAAAAGTTCTCTGGGCACGCCGGAAGGCGGAGGTAGATTTCATCGGACAAACTTGGGGATAGGCGAAAATAGGCAGAATATGCAGGTTTTCGTATAAGGATCAGACCTAATTTATTGCGAGAAAGTATTTTATAATTGGAGATTAATTAACTTTGTTTTTCGTCATTTTATGCATATTATAAACATTTTATTTTCGTTTGATGACGGTAACCTTCTTGTCATTTGGAGTCCATTTTTATACTTGTGGTCACACTGTCCTTATGCAAGGTTTCGACACTGATGTGTAACTATGTAACGGTCTGTTACTTCTTCACGCAAAATTATATATCCCGCAGAGATTTTGGTTGGTTCCTCTGTTTAGGGGCTGCGACAACGCGGTCATGTAACCCCGTGTACTTTGGGTGAGTGTAGAATCTGTCTGATAAACGGTGTGAATTGTGATGGCTATGATGAACCCTTATCATTGTGTCCAATAATAATGTTTCATATTTATTAAAAACGTTGGAAATTCTAAATGCATGATAAGCTGGATATTTGAGTAAAATTTATTTAGCAAGCAAACTGGACTTGGCAAGATGGGCTACGTGCTCGGTGGAAGCTATCGACAGTTTCACAACCAATGCCATGCTTATTCTTCTGAGAAAATCAGGTATGACGCTGAGGCATACATGACTCTCGACAGGCCATGATGCTTGGTCCACGGCAAGGAGTGAGAGAGAGGAGAAGTGTCGTGACGTCAAAATAAGGGCGGGATTTGTAAGGTCAGAACTCAGACGCCAACTTAAATGAAAAATGAGAGAATAGGACGCCAGAACATAGCATCAGTGTGTTTTGCCCGCCAAATCGATTATAAAAAGTTCTAGCGATCGGTTTGCGTGTTCGGCGGCAGATTCGCGACCAGTGAGAAATTACAAGATTTTTGAGAGGTCACACATAATTATAGGCCCAATTTTAAAAATATTGAGGAGCTATTTCTCCCTCCATGGGAACTTTAGGCTTTCTGTATATAAACAAATGTCTGAGATGAACCGGGGCACTCCTAATTATTCTTCGACAGTCAATTTAAGACGTCCTTATGACGGTCTATGTTTAAAATTCTAGTTGTGTGTCGACAACTAAGTTAAAATTTCATTAATTGTGAGATGGCAGTTAGCCATAAAATAGGGAAAGTCTACGGTTCTGCATAGGACTATATGAGGAAATAAAATACTGATAAAGCAGATAGTTAACAGTTTTAAAACTTTAATTTAATTGTGTTTTAACAGCGGCAAGATGACGACCATGGAAAGAAGGCAACAAGTTTCATCCTCCATCACCATGAGTGTTATGGGCTAAAGGCCTAATGGTGGGAGATGACGAGGCGGGAGGCCTCTGGAAAGCGGTTTAAGTGATGAGTATTAAAAAATTGATTTATTGATTTTGGACGAGGGGGAATCGCGAGAGATGTGTGGAACTTTGTACAGATTTTATTTGTGTGGTTTAATTTTAAATTTAGGGTTTGTTTTCTTAACTGACATGCGTGTAGTAATTTTTGGTATTGCGTGACAATTATGTTGTACAGTAGTTTTGTAACTTAAATATTGTCCTTATGTATACGTAAATTTTATAGCGAAATGGCCGCATATGATTAACGTATCAATAAAAAGTGTAGCCATGAATGAGAACCTAGGAACGACAATGATAAATGGACTGGATTAATGACAATGTAAAACAAAAACTAGACGTGGGGGAAAATTAGTGTTTAGTTGCTTTATAACTCGGGTTAATTCTGATTCCAGTAATTAATTCTTTATTGTCATTTGGACAAGTCATGTGTCATTTATCTCAAGGGTGTGCTGATTCATATGCTGCGACGATATCTTCGAGAGTGTGTTACGTATTCTTGGGTGTAAGTGTGATGGCGGGGAAATGTAAAGCCTGTCCTTGACTGCAACATCATTCCGGCAAATTAGTTACCCATGGGGCTAAGTTTGACCTGAAGATATGTTCTTGAAAATCCCTGAGAGGGTGTTTTGAGATAATGTGATATTTTGTATTTACGCGTTTAACAGGTGACGATAGGCAAAGGTCGCTGGATGCTGGCTGTGGGCAGAATCTATATTTAGCGTGGCGCACATTACTACGATGGGGGAAGGAATCAGCCACTTACTCAGATATGCGATAACAGACCCGGCTGTCTCCAGCTCTGTTATGACACGTAAATGTTTGCTTTAAAGCCTGATGAGTTAAGGTTATTTTATTCGGTTTAGTTTGGGGAGTTGCCATGTTGTGGATCCGAGGTTTTTTATCATGACTACGACTTATTTATTCATTGTTTAAACGCAAAATTTTCCGGCGTGAATTTTTAAAAATTTGTATTTGGTGTTGTTGGCTCTTATTCCAAGGCCATTGTATTCATTGTAAATATAATTTGGCAACCGGCCAAACTTGTTCATGCTTTCACGTAATGCTTTCCTAGTGTTTGAGGTATAAGACGGTAATTTCGGCAGCCCTTATTTTAAATAATACACACGTGTATTTGGTTGTAGTAATCTAAGGTTAGAGCATGTCAGTAGTGTATTATTATGTAATTGTTGTTCCCACATTTCCGTAATTCGTCTTCGCAGTACGGAGTTCGTTCCCGAACCGACTGTTTTGGTCGGAAACGAGCGCCCGTCAAAGTGCTCATTACTTGAACTAGTCTTAAAACGCGTGTCGCTCATAAATATTAAATTCTTGTACTATTATTATTTGTTTGTTATTTTTGGATCTTGTGATCCGTTTCTTTTGTTACTTTGAATTAAGTGACATTGCAGTCACAACGCTTGTTTGACAGCTGTCACGCCGTGTTATCATGGTACGTCAGGCTAGTCAGTGTCAGATCTGTTCACGTGCGAGTGAACTAAATTTAAGGGTGGTTTATTGTTAAGCGTTTTATGTTTGATTCAGTTATTAAATTTCATTTGTTTGTAGATCCTGTTGTTTTCTTGGCTTTTTAATTATTAGTTGACCTTATGAACACTGGAAGTTATTTTAGATAGCATAAAATCTCAAAATGACATTCACAAGAATCCATTACGACCCCGAACCTTGAATCTTGTCTACATGCTATTATCCAAGGATACAATATTAGTCTGTAATTCAGGTGAGGACTGCAGACGTTCAATTTCAAGCAGTAGTTCTTAATGTTGCTACCAGATACTACCGTCAACGACACCTAGCTGTGAACTTCGCTACTAGATTCCACCGCAACCAGCAACTCGCAACGAACGTTGGAACGTCCCCTCCAAAGGAAAGCAAACTTAGGGATTTTTAGCGCTCTTAGAAAATCCGACGACTTTGGCCAGCTTTGAGCCCGCGACCTTGGGCATAGAAGTTCAGCAAGCTACCAGTTACGTCACCGAAGCCGCTTCACACTTACTGTCAACCAAAGTATTATGTGTACTCGAGTTTGAAGGTTGTTTGTAACCAATAGACATACATAAAATCCAATAACATCATCATTTTCGTCGTTCTATTTTACGTGAGTTCATGTTTGGAATTTTTAGTTCATATTTTAATATTTTTTTATCGCAATTGGAACACAAAAAGTGTCCGTTTTTAAGCGTGTTTCAACCATGCGTCACATTTAAGAATTATTATCTCACAAACCCGTCATCAGATCGAATCCAAATATTAACACAATATATATTGGAATGTTGTATAACTGGTTTATTAATTTCAAAATTTTGCGTGTCCAAGAAACAAAGTTGTTATCATTTGTGTAAGGTACGTTTTCTCGGCTTGGGGTGGTTGGAATATGTAGTTCTTGGTCGTGTTTTAATTCTTATACATCAAAAAGTTATGCTGTATGACTTTAAAATACGTAACTTAATTCACTTATTTTATATCGGTTTATATTTGATCGGGGAAATACGACCTCGCCTCGCTCGGCAGTGATGGGCTCCATCTCAGCAACGCTGTACAGCTTACCCCGGAGCGGCTGGCTGGTGAATCATGCCTTATTTCCAGGAACAAATACAAACCGATATAAAATAAGTGAATTAATTTACGTATTTCACAATCATACAGCATAACTTCTTGATGTATAAGGATTACAACGCGACCAAGAGCTATATTTTCCAACCACCCCGAGCCGAGAAAAAGTTACCTTACAAAAATGATAACAACTTTGTTTCTTGGACAAACAAAATTTTGAAATTAATAAACTAGTTAAACATTATTCCAGTGTATATTGTGTTAAAATTTTCATTCGATCTGATGACGGGGTTTTGAGATAATAATTCTTAAATGCGACGCATGGTTGAAACACGCTTAGAAACGGGCTCATTTTGTGTTCCAACTCGATAAAAAATATTAAAATATAAATTAAAAATTCCAAACCTACACGAACTAACGTAAAATAGAACGACGAAAATGATGATGTTATTGGATTTTATGTAGGTCTATTGGTTACTTCACAAACAACGTTCAAACTCGAGTGCACATAATACTTTGGTCGACAGTAGTCAGATGGAAATCTGAATCTGATCCCGTGCAAGTGCGTTGTCATGGCGACGTCTGATGGCTCATCCCTCATCAATTTAGTAGTGTTGCCATGGCAACCACTGATAGCTCTTGGCATTTTCTTATAATTTCGAAATCATTTTCTCATCCCTTGGCGGAATGATGGGTCATATCAAAAATTCTTTCAGACAAAAATTTTAGGTAATTATTTGGGGAATATTGTCCATTTTGTACGGTTTTGATATTGTGCCTATTAAGAGAGATATGATTAATGTTTACCGAAAAACCCACTTTTTCCCTCCCCTTTGGTCAATGGTTGGTGCTATAAAAAAACTCTTCAAACATAAATTTTTGGGCTTTATCCGACACATAGTATAAACTTTGAACGGATTCGATATTTCAGATATTAAGAGAGTTATAGCAATATTTCACTTTTTCGAAAAAAAGCCCTCCATTTTCACCCCCTACGAGCGATTTAGCCCAGTAACGAACTCGACCGAGATTTTATAGGTATACATATTCGGTAAAACATTCAAAGTGATTGCTGCAAAATTACGGCAGTTATCGTGTCCTCAAAAAACTGATATACATATATTTATATATATATATACATATATACATAAATTATATATAAACTTTTGAACTGGCGGTGGTTTTGGGGTCTGGGGGATGTGAAACGCGATGATATGTCGACATTTTCAGGAAGTCGAAACATAGTACCCATTGCAATAGTTAGCTTTCTAATGAAATCTACCTAAATGTATCGTATTATGAACTTCATTATGTCATTCTTCACGTTCGATGTTTATAGAGTGCCAACGGAAGACAAGCCAATGGAACTTAGTTATTGTTGTTTTAAGGGGCGGAACTACGGTGTCATCTGCCCCCAAACCAATGGAGACCCACATAGAAATGTTACGCATAAGATCACCCTATTGCGCCAGAGATATTTTTCGGTGAGGTAATATCACCATTTCGGCCAACCCAGACCGTGCCCTTCAAATTTCGTTACATCTAACGAATCCAACATGGCGGCTGTGCGAAATATTTCACCGGCATTCTATATCTCCGAAACTATTACTGATATCACCCTTGAATTTTGTACGGCAATAAAGGGTACTACTGGAAGTTTTTCCTATGAGACTTTTAATAACCTGTTAACTAAATAACGAACATGGCGGCCAAGCGAAGTTGAAACTTTTGAATAGACTTTTCTCGCGTTGTAACCATCCAAACGCAATGAAACTTCGTACAGCAAATGTTTATACCCATTGCAATGCACTGGCATCTAATTTAGTTCAATTGTTAACATATCCTTAATATGGCGGATGTGCGAATTATTTCACCCGGCATTCTATATCTCCAAAACCATTACAATTATCACCCTGAAATTGTGTACGGTGATACAGGGCGCTACTACAATTCAATCTATGTAACATTCGGAAACCTGTAAAGTATACAATGAACATGGCGGCCAAGCGAATTTGAAACATTTTAACATACTTTTCTCACGATTTAACCATCTGAGCGCAGTGAAATATGGTAAAGTAAATGTTTATATAGATTGTAATGCACTGGCATCAAATTTAGTTCAATTGTTTACATAACCTCAAGTTGGCGGCTGTGCGAAATTTCAAAATTAAGTTTTTATTTCTTTGGTATTAATCATTCGATCAAAGCTCAGCAACTACGCCACCGAAGCCGCCACGTGGTAGACTAATGATTGTTCACCGGTAACTCAACCTCATCCGGTCGATTAGATTATCAGTTTGCCTTTTCTACCACTACGAGCGCTGGTGCGAGTCAATGCAGAGTTTCACTTATGCCGTTCTAACTACTTCCGGTGTGAAGATTTTTCAACCAATCAAAAAAGGCCTGAGCGTATCGAACCAAGGAACACACTGAAGAAAGTATTATGTGAAATGAATGAAAATCCACAGCCTGCTTCCAGTCTCCGACCGGGTCAGGAATGGAATGAATGACGCCCCCGTCTAGCGGCGAGGATATGAAATGTGCCGGCTGCCGAAGCCTGACGCACTCCTCTGGGGCAATGATGAAATGAATGACAGATGAAATGAAATGATAGTGGAGAGTGTTGCTGGAATGAAATTGTGACAGGGAAAACCGGAGTACCCGGAGAAAAACCTGTCTGCCTCCGTTTTGTCCAGCACAGATCTCACATGGAGTGACCGGGATTTGAACCACAGACCCAGCGGTGAGAGGCCGGCGTGCTGCCGCCTAAGCCACGGAGGCTATAAAGAAAGTATTATGTAAATAAGTTAATTTGTCTAGGATTTGAATCAAAACTAAAACGAGTAAAGAAACAAGCGACTTAAGGTTTCTTCTTCCGGTACAGCATTTAGGCCGGAACTGGTATGCGATTTTCGTTTAGTTTGATAGAACTCTCCAAGTTTCACACTTTGTATCCCTTCCGGGCGTTTTAGCCCTTCAACGTTTTGCATAATTGAAGAAATTGATTAATTTTTCGTTTTGCTAAGATGGGGACCCCTACTTTGCCTGCTAGAAAATATTTACTACACTAAATCGTGTGGTATATTAGTTACTCAATTTCCATGACGATGCCGAAAGGCAAACTTGTCAAATTTAAATCTTAACCCATACAGTGTCTTTTCCAGAATATTCCGCGCTAATACCATTGCCTTGCGTGTCGTTTTACGATATAATCCGCAACGTAATTCCCGTCCCAGCAGGTCGTTTATAGAATATTCCGCAGGCTATCATCAGTTTTCATTTAATTACGGTAGATGGCAGGAAAATAATTTAGAATGCAAACACATTTGCCATTGAAAAAACAAATGTTTTAAATATCCGTATTGATAGTGGAATTAAATGTTTAAAATTACACGCCAAATCAATACTCAACACACATTCATTTTTTATTTTTTATATATAGGACATGTTTCGACATTCAATGAGGTCATCTTCAGATAAAAAATGAAAATAAATTTCGAATTAAACCAAAATAGTATATATATTGAACCCTTATTGATCTACGATAAATAAGTATTCATATTTATTATTATTCTTACTACGGCCCAGGCAGTACTTGAGGAAGTCGACATGGATAAAGGGAGGCCAGCATTTCGTGATGATTGCAACAGGAGCAGAGCGGGTAGCTATTCTTGGGGGACGGCTAGAATTAGTCGGGTTCAAGGCCAAATTGAGCAACTACTGTACCAAAATTGGAAGCATAAAGGAAGGATCACGAGTTACTTGCAACGAACATACGATTGAACCAGCCAATCACAAGAGACCAAGCCATGACCACGCGGTGGACAGCGTCAGTAGTAAAAAGCCCGCGGAATTGGTTATCTAAAGAACCGACGAACGGATTAATCTCCGCACGAGTGCTTTGAGACGTTTGATTTATTTGAGGAAGAATGACACTAGTCCCATATTTGTGAGAAAAAACTCTGGAAGTTTTTATCCGAATCCACCCCACTCCTCCGTCCCCTGTCAGTTTCTAATAAATAGTTTGGCATGACGCTATTCTAAGTCAATCGTTGTGGAGCCTTGAGAGGTTAACTTCACGCCAGTTTGTATCGTGATTTTGACGCTCGAAATTATTAGAAGTTCAAATCGTTTTGGAGCCTTGAGAGGCTGACTTCACGCCAGTTTGTATCGTGATTTTAACGCTCTGAATTTAGTGAAGTTATTTTATTTGTGAGCTATGAGGAGCTAAAGTTACATCAGTTGTATTATCGAATTTTAAAGCTCTAGTACATTTTATTCTGAAATCAACTTTATTTTGTGAGCTAAATATTTCACGCCAGTGCGTGGTGATTTGTAACATTTACTTAAAGACGACCAGTTCAGCTCTAAGGGGCAAGTCTTGTAACACCCTAATTAGCGCTCACCGGGGCGAAGGTCAACAGTACAGTACGGAAATACCGAGCAAGGTAGCGACTGCCAGTGCAGCCAAGATCTTAAACTTGTTATCGAGCCAGTGACGTGGTCTCGAGGTGTATATTTTATGTACATATTGCAGTGTATTCTTCATGTGTTTTATTGTGCGTGTGTGCGAGATATCTAGGGCCAGTCTTCGCAATTAATCGCATTAGGACAATTGTGGGCGAACTGAGTAACCTGCAAGCGATTATAGATAGATCTAATAATTAACATTGAACTTTTCTGCCAAGGAGTCGATACCAAGATGATCAGCACGTGGTTTGGAGTTGGGATGAGCTTCAACAATTCAACGCAGACGACCACGATGGAGTGTTAATTTGTCCATAGGGGCAATGGGCTGAGGAGGATGTCCTTAGTTCTACAAGCAGATCGGTGATGTACAAAAATTGGATTATTTCAATTATGTAGTTAGATTTGGCCGGGGAACTTTTGTAAATAGTCATGTTTCTTTTCTTGTTATTTAGAGTTTCCTTGCACCGACACTAAATGTTTTAAATGTCCGTTGGCGCGTGGCCGAAGTGTTTGTTAGATATTTGTTTTTCCTTGAGTCATATGTAATGTGCGCGGCGTGCGTGCGTGATTTTTATCCTTGCAAATGCGGAACCCGTTACATTCGATAAATGGTGCTTTATTAACGTTAATATTTGAAATAGGAATGGGAGGTAATTACTGTAAGATATTTGCTGGACAGGTTATTATTCATATTAGGGTTGCCAAGCGCACCAATTTAAAAGTAATTTGTAGAACACCTTCGTTCTAATTTTGATAGATTTTCTTGAGTCCATTTCAGGGTAACTAGTCACGGCATAGAACGGTGGCGCCAGCATGTGGAAATTATTTGTGTCTTTTTATTTCAGGGTCTGTCAAAACCCATACGTGTGTTTCTGTGTGTGTTACTGTGTCAAGTGTGTGTTGATTTTACGTCAGGAGGGGGTAGAGGTCCTACCGCTCTTATATTTTTGCTGCTGTTGTATTTTTGATGGAAAGACAGGGTGCTCTTGGGAGACCGCTGTTTCTTGTCCATATTTTTATTCTGACACACACACACGTATTATTGTGCTTCGGGGCACACTTCTTCGAGATTCGACCCCATGTCCTGGGAGGTCGAGATATTTGACACGTGGTTTGACAGACATGCAGAGTTCCACAAACCGCCCGTTTTGCCTGGTGACTTATTTTGATAGGCAGTCCTGATTGTCCGACTGACCCCTGTAAGCTTTCATGTAGCAAACCTGTTCATTGTGATGGTTATTTTTTAAGCCATGATTAATTGGGGAGTTCGCCATGTGTGTAACGGCTTGTTGTACGTTGTATGGGTAAAATATTGTATTATTAACGTAAATGTTGGCTGTGTGCCTATTGCTTTGTTTATGACTCGATTCATGTAATTTTGTGTGTCACACCTGTGCGGTGTAGTGGTAGAGTACTTGTAAATTTTGACGGCGGTCATTTGTGTATTTTTATTGGTCACGTGTTAATGTACTTGTGTTGATTTGTGTGGGAAGTCCTAAGTTTTTAGGCAGTAAATGTTGCTACGGCAATTTGATTCCAATTTCACGGAAATTTTGTGTTTGTTTATATTAGATTTAGGAAGTGTCGGTTTAATTTTAAGTATTGTAGTTGTGTTCCCCCGTGTCGGTCTAGCTCTAAGAAATGTGGATTCGTTGTCTGAATGATTATTCTGGATGATGACGAATCACGCATTCATTGTACACATCGTGATGCATGTAGAACGGCATACGCACATATATGGTCACTTTTGTTATTTTTATCTTAGGGACACTTGGTCCAGGTAATTAATCTCTCCAGAGATTTTCGCCTAGTTTTTTGGAATTTTTATTAAGTGGGAGTCAGATGGGAGTTTTTGTTATTAATTGTTAATTGTAAATATGGTGATTTGTTATTAAATTCATTTGTTTTAACCCTGGCTTCACTCTTTCCTATTTTGTTATATGTTACCCTGCAAGTTAATGTAGCGCCTTGACATCAACTTACGATATGAACCGTTACACCCCCCGAAACTGAGTCTCATATGCTTCTTTGCAAGGGTTCAATATGTACTTAAATCTAAATAAGAAATGAAATGTTAATGATAAAATTGTATTAAAATGAAATAAAATACTAAAATGGATATCCTTACAATTCAGTATTAAATACAATAAAATATAATGTAGTTAAAAAGCTAGAAGTATTACTGGTCATTGTAAATAAATGTTAAGCTGTATAATAAAATTTTTGTAAAATTATATACATAAAATAAATTAGAAAATTAAGTTCTAAAATCAATCATTAATTCAGTTCATTGCTTGAATGAATAAGCTAAATATTTCTTCAATACGGAGTATAACATTTAAATAGGTACCAACCAGTTAATATGTCGACATGAAAATAACCTTGATGTATAGGATGGAGAATTCGGTATGATTTGTATAAGAGAAAAGCCTGATGTGGAATAGGTGACAATTCTAATATTTATCCAAACGTTATGAATACAAATAAATCAAGAATCTTGTAGTTGAATAGCGGCATTAATAGCTTCTCTTTACTTGTCAAACGGTGTATGGTTTTGTATATATCTTCATGAATGTAAACGTCATATATAGTCTTCCCGCAGTAATGCAAATGCAAATTTATAACCTACTAGCTGACCCGGCAGACGTTGTCCTGCCAATCAAAGAAAGTGTTGGGGTTTTGACTTTGTTAGTTGCAGTGCTTTTTGATTCCCAATGTGTTCTTCTTTTTCCGTTAACCACCTCTAAACTATTATAAAAATATAATTTACTATCTCAGAAACATTCACGGGAGCGAGATCTACAACTCACGAAAGTTACATCGCAATGAAATGAATGGTACATGAACGCATACGGGACTGCTGAAACGATTAGTGCGCCGTCACCCATTTGTTGATTATAATCGTACGATACCTATTGTAAAATGGATTTACTAACTCGAAAACATTTCCTGGCGTGTACACAACAACTCATCAAAGTTTCATCGCAATCGGATGAATGGCATATGAACGCATATTCGCGCCGTCACTCATTTGATGAATCTTCTTGTGCGCCACCCATTGAAAAACGGACTTACTAATTCATGAACCTTCGCAGGACTGTACTCAGCTCTCCAAAGTTTTATCACACTCGGATGAATGGTATATGATCGCTTACGGGACTTTATTGAAACGATTCACGCGCTGTCGCTTATTAGTTAAATCTACCCGTTTGCTACCAATTGTAAAATGGATTTACTAAATCAGAAACCTTCCCTGGAGTGTACACAACAATTCATCAAAGTTTCATCTCTATCGGACGATTGTATGTGAACGCATACGGGTCTTTGTCGAAACACTTCGCGCGTCGTCGCTCATTTGTAGAATCCATTCGTGCGCTACCAATTGAAACATGGATTTACTAAGCTAGAAATCTTCCCTGAAGTGTACACAACATCTCACCAAACGTTTCATCGCTATCGGACATATGGTATATGAACGCATACGGGACTTTGTTGAAACACTTCGTGCGTCGTCGCTCATTTGTTGAATCTACTCGTGCGCTACCTATTGTTAAGTGGATTTAATAAGCCAGAAACCTTCCCTGAGTGTATACAACATCTCACCCAAGTTTCATCGCATTGGAGTGAATGGTATATGAACGCATGTGGAACTTTGTTGAAAGAAACGCTCGCCATTTTGTTGAAGTTACTCGCGTGCCATCTATTGTTAATTGGATCTACTATGCCTATAACTTTTCCTGGCGTATGCACAAAAACGCGCCGAAATTTGATTGCCATCGGATGAATTGTATGTGAACGCATCACCAACACTCATTTGTTTAAACTACTGGTGCGCTATCTATTGTTAATTGGATTAACTATGCCTATAACCATCCCGGAAGTGTGCCAAACAACCCACCAAAATTTGGTCGCAATCGGATGAATTGTAGGCTATATGAACGCATCGCCAACACCCATTTGTTTAAAATACTCGCGCGCTGCCCATTGTAAATTGGATTGACTATGCCTTTAATGATTTCGGAAGTGTTCCCAACAACTCACCAAAGTTTCTTAGCAATCGGATTAACGGTATATGAACGCATACGGGACTTGTTTGAAACGATTCGCGTGCCGTCGCTCATTTGTTGAATCTACTTGTGCGATACCTATTGTAATGGTGATGTACTGTGCCCTTTCAGCAAGAAATATGCAAATCACAGTATGCCAGCATTGCTCAATTCGGGATTTTCGGGGCTGCGGTAAGTTCTCCCACTCTGTGACTTACACATTTTGGATAAAATAGAGGATACACTTGCAAAAATAACAACAAATCAACTCCTATTTTAACACATTTAATTAATCAAAATTATGGCGCTACAAACAATAAAACAAATAAACTACTGACCAATATCTTTCTACTTGTTCAAAGTGAACAAGGAATAACATAAGAATAAAACAAATATTAGATTAAAACACATGGTTTTCTTTAAAACCAACAATTCACGATTATTTTCACTTCCATAAAGTACCTATCTTAAAGTTCCATATAACTACGAGCTACTTTGGCTCGATACTTTCCCATAATAATGGTGTCATACTTTTGTACACCTCAAGAACTATTTTTATCTTTTCTTATAATCAAAACAAATATATAATTACATTTAAAATTACATGTTAATTATCTATTTCAATATTTGGGCATTTCACTTGTTATCAGTATTTACCACCTCTCTCAAGTTTTGCAAATTCACTACGGTGATCGGGAAACTACTTGTGTACTCCAGAGTTATAAAGATTACTTGACAAAGTCAAATACTATGATTACTCCCGAAATCTAGTTACCTTCATAAAACTCGTGGATTCCTTATTTCCATACAACATTACAATAGGGATTTTTATTTAATTCATTTGTCTTATAAGACCATTTTCACATAAGAAAACTACGATCTGAACTGGCAAGCGATAATATCAATCTACAAGGACCTCGGTTCAACGCCCGGGTCATTAACAACTTTTAAACACTCACGGTGTATTTAGCACTTCTTACAAACAGCCTTTACCCACCCTCATACTATGAGGGTCAGGCGATTATACTCGAGCGAGATTTATGACAGGGAGGGCGCTCCCTGTCTAGCCTACGGTTGGAGCTCTCTTCAATGCTTTTAAAACAAACCTTCCTTTTATTTTCAGTTCTATGGAGAGACCTGGCATTTTAACTTCTCTTTTCACTTCCAACAATATTCTTTGGCTCATAAACCACTCTCGTAATCTTGGCATTTATTAATTATGAAGGGTCCTCGTTGATTGGGAAGAGTAATACACATTCTACGACGAATAATAAGGGGCTTTAACAACAAGAGGATTCTAGGTTCGAATCTCTTAACATGCCTCGGGAACCATTTCCACATTGGAGGACTTATACAAGACGCGATTTAGAGTCGGCCGTGGCCTACATGACATACGCTCAATAATACCATACATTTGCTCCCTTTTATATAATAACACACACATGGCCTCGTGATCTACGTCACAATTAGAGGACTTACAACATATCTCAATTCAATACAATCAACTACCCCTCATAAGTAATTTACCAAGTACATTTAAATTCTAGGCATTCCTAGCGTGACTTTTTATTTAATTGCGTTCCATTGCGCTACACATTACCTTACGGCCAAATGTCTTCCAAAGAACTGATAAATTTCATAGTAACAATTGATACATATCTCAATTCTTATATTAATCTTTTCTGTTGACAATAAATCGCCCCATTTTTAAGAACATGCATTCACATCATGTCTTATACATTTGTTAAGGCTCCAACGCTCTATATTTTTATATCATTCAATTTAATCTTTATTTAGATTTGTTAACCTTGTTATTATTATTATTATTCACATCATGTCTTCATTCATTACAAAAGCTCAAAAGCTATTTCTTTCATATAATTCAAATTTACCTTTATTTAAATATCTTTGTTATAATTATAATTATTACGCTTGCTTTTATAACATTCGTCAAATACACTGACATTTTATTCCAGGCATTTCCTCTACAAGATTTACTCTTTCACATAATTATTTATTATTTCTCAAAACTTTATTTTCGTTCAGATCGCGTTCTTATTTAGTTATTATTCATTTAAAAACATCCCTTTTACTCAAAACTCCGGTGGAATTGTACACAAAAATTTCCCGGACACCAAAACATAATGAAAATCTTTACTCACATGTCTAAGGTCGTTTTCTGACCTTCATTCTCGGTCTATGTGTCATTTTTGCCCACCTTCTTGACTTACTACATATTGTACTAATTCATCTCATGTACAAACATTTCTTGACACATATTCAATACATTTAACACTGACAACATTTTTAATACACTGGTGTATCCGTTTAGAACACACAATAAAACACTAAAAAATATATTACTTTTAACACACAATCTTGATATATTTACACTTCACAACTTTTGATCACTAGGCCGTCTTTTTCTAGCCTATCACACGTGACCTCTTAATCTCCCGTCTCCAAGGGTGAAATTTATTCAATGTCGGCTTCCTATCCTGCAGAATACGAAAGTCTCGAATCATCTCCTTTTTCCCTGGAATAACAATTCTTCGAATCCTGTTCCTGATGATCGGCTATTTCTCTAGCTTGAACGGCTCCCCTTTTAGATCTGGTTTATCGATCCTAGCGAAAGTCTGTTCTGATCGAGGTCCCCTCGATAACCTATCGGTGACCTATGGATTTTTTAGCCACTAATACTTCTCGAGTCTTAGTGCTTTAGAATAGTTCGTCTGCTTTCTTGAGACAATGTCTATAGTTTCCGTTCTTCTTTGTTTATTCGGTTCTCGCACTTCTAATTTTCTGGAATACGTTGCGAACCTTACTCTGTTTTTCCCTGTTCGGGTTCTTTAAAATTGATAAACTGTTTATCTCGCTGTTCCGGTACTTCCGTACGTTATGATACTTTTGGTCGTTTACTGAAAGACCTATCGCCTTAATCCTAAGTTCGCAGCCTGCTTTAACTGTATTTTATGAACTTTTACGGTAAACTTTGTACTGTCGGACCTAAATCCTGTAACTAGGATTTTCCTAATTTTTCAACACGGCGATACTTTAATATTTCTTCTTTGCAACTCCTTATGGAGGCACGCAAGTTATTTATACTGCGACGCCCGTGGCTATCGGATATTAATTCTGCGGTGTAACACAGCGTTTCTCCCCTCAAGGAGTACTGGTAAACTGCCTTCGATGTCTGATACAGCGTAACGCCCCTCTGGACGGACTAATACTGCGTATACGATGTGATGCAGCACCTCCGCTCACGGTGTGCTTGTAAACTGCATGTACTGATACAGCGTGACGTCCCCCTCACGGGCCCTTGAATACTGCATGTACTGATACAGCGTGACGTCCCCCTCACGGGCCCTTGAATACTGCATGATTGGCTTGGTGAGGCCAGGGGTTTTATACCTTTTAGTCAAAAAAAGATAAAATCCTAGTCCTTTTCGTGACCAACTTTTGAACTAATTGTCGCACAACTAAAAAAAATATATCTCCAGAAAGCTCGTCTTCCAAACGTAAAATGATCTTCCTGTGCAGGAAAATCGATCGTGCATTTCCGAGATATTAATTAATTCTTCGTCTTCAACTGTGTGGGTGGTGCTGTTCATTTTTAATTCTCCCACTCCTTGGGTCCCGGTGAATTCCCGATGACGTCTGCTGCATTTGCACTTTTCTCTTGTGCAATTATTAAAGGGTTTTTCTTTACACAAAAATCTCTAATCCGAAATGATTCACCGTACTGTATTTGTTTACTTATTTTTATACTCGAAAACGGGTTAAATTTAATTATTCTTGTTCTGACTCAGCAGCGAGGTTGCCGTTTTCCTGCAACGTAAGAGCAATTTCCGAGTCGAGCTTCTTCGTCTTACAGTCCAAACTTTCCACTCGTTCTATTAATATCCATGACTGGCTCCTTATAAATGTCAAGAGGCATGAGCTCATCTTATGAACACCTGGTCCCAGCGCTTGCACAATGTTAGGCTAGAATCCTGGCTTGAAATCTCTCTCCGTTCCCTTAGAGACTGTATGATTCTTTCATTCCTTTCACAAAATACATGGATTCGACCCCTCTTGAAGCCTATGGTACATGGGTTCAGTACTAAGCCAGAAACCTTCCCTGATGGGTACACAACATCTTACCAAAGTGTAATCGCTATCGGACGAATGGTATATGAACGCATACGGGACTTTCTTGAAACGCTTCGCGAGACTTCGCTCATTTGTTGAATCTACTTGTGCGCTACCTATTGAGAAATGGATTTACATAGCCCAAAACTTTCCCTGGAGTGTACACAACAACTCACCAAAGTTTAGTCACTATCGGACGAATGGTATATGAACGCACACGGGACAATGTTGAAACACTTCGCACGTCGTCGCTCATTTGTTTAATCTACTTGTGCGATACCTATTGTTAAGTGGATTTACTAACTTAGAAACCTTCCCTGAAGTGTACACAACATCTCACCCAAGTTTAGTCGCTATCGGACGAAAGGTACATGAAGGCATAGTGGATTTTGTTGAAACGCTTCGCGCGTCGTCGCTCATTTGTTGAATCTACTCGTTCGCTACCTATTATAACATGGATTTACTAAATCAGAAACCTTGCCTGTAGTATACACAAACTCTCACCCAAGTTTCATCGCTATCGGACGAATGGTATGTCAACGCATACTGGTCTTTTTGAAACGCTTCGCCCGTCGTCGCTCATTTGTTGAATCTACTTGTGCGATACCTATTGTTAAGTGGATTTACTAAGCCAGAAACCTTCCCTGTAGTGTACACAACATCTCACCCAAGTGTCATCCCTATCAGACGAATGGTATATGAACGCATACGGGATTTTGTTGAAACGCTTCGCGCGTCGTCGCTCATTTGTTGAATCTACTCGTGCGCTACCTATTATAACATGGATTTACTAAGCCAGAAACCTTGCCTGTAGTGTACACAACCTCTCACCCAAGTTTCAACGCAATGGGATGAATGGTATATGAACACATGTGGGACTTGCTTGAAACAAACGCACGCAATTTTGTTGAAGCTACTCGCGCGCCATCTATTGTAAATTGGATTTACTACGCCTATTACTTTTCCAGGACTGTGCACAACAACTCACCAAAATTTGATCGCAATTGGACGAATTGTATATGAACGCATCACCATTACGCATTTTTTTAAACTACTCGCGCGCTATCTATTGTGAAATGGATTAATTATGCCTATGATCATCACGGAAGTGTTTACAACAACTCACCAAAATTTGATCGCAATCGGAAGAATGGTTTATGAACGCATAAAAGACGAACACACAGACATTCCTTTTAGGTAGATTTCATTAGAAAGCTAACTATTGCAATGGGTCCCATGTTTCGACTTCCGGAAAATTTCGACATATCTTCGCGTTTCACATCCCCCATACCCCAAAACCACCGTCAGTTCAAAAGTTTATATATAATTTATGTATATATGTATCTCTCTCTCTCTCTCTCTCTATATATATATATATATATATCAGTTTCTTGTGGACACGATAATTGCCGTAATTTAGCACCAATCACTTTGAATTTTTTACATAATAAGTATCCCTATAAAATCTCGGTCGAGTTCGTTAATGGGCAAAATCGGTCAAAGGGGGTGAAAATGGGGGGCTTTTTTCGAAAAAGTGAAATATCGCTATAACTCTCTTAATACATGAAATATCGAATCCCTTCAAAGTTCATAATATGTGTCGGATAAGTGCCAAAAATGTATGTCAAATAAGTTTTTTGATAGCACCAACCATTGACCAAAGGGGTGGGAAAAAGTGGGTTTTTCGGGAAACATTAATCATATCTCTGTTAATAGGCACAATATCTAAACCGCACAAAATGGACAATATTCCTCCAATAATTGCCTAAAACTTTTGTCTGAAAGAATTTTTGATATGACCCACCATTACGCCACGGGGTGAACAAAATGATTTAAATTATAAGAAAATGCCAAGTGCCAAGAGAGGTTGCCATGACAACTTTACTTTTAATTGATAAGGGATCAGCCATTAGCAGTTGCTATGACAACGCCACTGCACGAGATCACATTCAGTTTTCATATGTCGGTGGGAAGCGACTTCGGTATCGGAACAGGTAGCATGCTGAACTTCTATGCCCAAGGTCGCGGGTTCAAACCCGGCTGAATTCGTCGGATTTACTAAGAGCGCTAAAAAACCTGTGATTGCTTTCGTTCGGAGGGGAAGTTCCAACGTTCGTTGCGAGTTGCTGATTGAGGTGGCATCTAGTAGCCAAGTTCACAGCTAGGTGTTGTTGACGGTAGTATTTTAGGTAGATTTCATTAGAAAGCTAACTATTGCAATGGGTACCATGTTTCAATTTCCGGAAAATTTCGACATATCTTCGCGTTTCACATCCCCCAGACCCCAAAACCACCGTCAGTTCAAAAGTTCATATATAATTTATGTAATATATGTATATATGTATATCAGTTTCTTGTGGACACGCTAACTGCCGTAATTTTGCACCAATCACTTTGAATTTTTTACCGAATATGTATACCCATAATATCTCGGACGAGTTCGTTACTGGGCTAAATCGGTCGAAGGGGATGAAAATGGGGGACTTTTTTTTGAAAAAATGAAATATTGCTATAACTCTCTTAATATATGAAATATCGAATCCGTTCAAAGTTCATACTATGTGTCGGATAAAGCTCAGAAATGTATGTTTGAAACGTTTTTTGATAGCACCAACCATTGACCAAAGGGGTAGGAAAAAGTGTTTTTTTCGGGAAACATTAATCATATCTCTGTTAATAGGCACAATATCAAAACCGTACAAAATGGACAATATTCCCCTAATAATTACCTAAAACGTTTGTCTGAAAGAATTTTTGATATGAGCCACCATTGCGCCAAGGGATGAGAAAAATGATTTCGGAATTATAAGAAAATGCCAAGAGCTATCAGTGGTTGACATGGCAACACTACTAAATTGATGAGGGATGAGCCATCAGACGTTGCCATGACAACGCACTTGCGCGAGATCAGATTCATATTTCCATCTGACTAAGTGTGAAGCGGCTTCGGTGACGTAACTGGTAGCATGCTGAACTTCTATGCCCAAGGTCGCGGGTTCAAAGCCGGCCAAAGTCGTCGGATTTTCTAAGAGCGCTAAAAATCCCTCAGTAAGCTTTCCTTTGGAGGGGAAGTTCCAACGTTCGTTGCAAGTTGCTGATTGAGGTGGCATCTAGTAGCCAAGTTCACAGCTAGTTGGCGTTGACGTTAGTATCTGGTAGCAACATTTGGAACTACTGCTTGAAATTTAGCGTCTGCATTTCTTACCTGAATTACAGACTAATACAGCCATCACAATTCACACCGTTTATCAGACAGATTCTACAATCACCCATAGTACACGGGGTTATATGACCGCGTTGTCGCAGCCCCTAAACTGACGAACCAACCAACATCTCTGCGGGAGATATAATTTTGCGTGAAGAAGTAACAGACCGTTACATAGTTACACATCAGTGTCGAAACCTTGCATAAGGACAGTGTGACCACAAGTATAGCAAGTAGTTCCGTGAAGAACTGTACAGCCTATTTTCATATATCCTGCTCATGTTAATTGCCTCTATCAACATACAAAATTTCAGTTTAATTGCTGTAACAGATTCGTAGATATTGAGAACCGTCTAAATATTTCAGATGGTCGCCAGGTTGGATTTTTATTTTTGTACTATTATTTTAAGATTATTGTGTACGTGTTGTATTCAAACTTCAATCGCATGGTTAGAGCGCAAGAAGTAAAAAACGAGATTTTAAAATTACGCACAGCAGCCATCTTGTGAGTATGCAAACAATTGAAATAAATTAGATGCCAGTGGATCAACATTTGTGTAAGCATTTAACGTGCAACGTTTCACGGCACTCGGATAGTTAATTCGGGAGAAACGTCCATTTAAATATTTATACTTCGCGTCGCCGCCATTTTGGATTCGTGCTCACCAGGTTACTGAAAGTCCTATAGGTGAACATATGTTCATAGTCTCTATGAACATAAAAATTTCAGTTTGGTTGCTGTAAAAGATTCATAGATATTGAGAACCGTCAAAATATTACGGAAGCTTGCCATTTAGGATTGTTATATGTATAGGCCATAGAGTTATGTACCATTCAAGGACACTTATTGCCTAGGTTCATTATTCAAACTTTCACTTCGATCGCATGATTACGACACAAGAAATAAAAACTTAATTTTAAAATTTCGCACAGCCGCCATCTTGAGGCTATGTAAACAATTGAATTAAATTAGATGGCAGTACATTACAATCTGCAAAGTCATTTACTGTACCACATTTCACTGCGCTCAGAGAGTTAACTCACGAGAAAAGTCTATTAAAATATTTCAAATTCGCTTGGTCGCCATGTTCGTTTTGTACTTTACAGGTTTATGAAATATACATAGGTAAACTTGTATCAGTACCCTTTATCACCGTACAAAATTGCAGGGTGATATCTGTAATAGATTCGGGGATATAGAATGTCAGTGAAATATTTCGCACAGCCGCCATTTTGAGGTTATGTAAACAATTGAACTAAATTAGACTCCATTGCATTGCAATGTGTATAAATATTTTCTGTACCAAGTTTCATTACGTTTGGATAGTTAAATCGCGAGAAAAGTCTATTTAAATGTCTCCACTTCGCTTGGCCGCCATGTTGGTTATTTAGTAACCAGGTTTTTGAAAGTCTCATAGGTGAACTTCTAGTAGTACCCTTTATCACCGTACACAATTTCAGGGCGATATCCGTTATAGTTTCGGAGATACTGAATGCTAGTGAAATACTTCGCACAGCCGCCATGTTGGATTGGTGAGACGTAACAAAATTCGATGGGCACTGTCGAGGTCGCCGGGAATAGAGCTATGAACTTACCGAGTTTCACTGAAATCGCACCAGCCGTTTAGATTTTATTAGGGACACACACACACACACCTCACACACACACACGCACACACACACGGACAAAAGGTGATCTCATGAGCCTATTTTTTCAAAATTGAAAATAGGCTAAAAATGGACTCCAAATGACAAAAGGTTACCGTCCCCATAAGACAATAAAATGTTTAAAATATGTTTAAAATGAAGAAAAACAAAGTTAATTAATCTCCAATTATAAAATACTTTCACGCGATAAATGAGGTCTGATCCTTCTACGAAAACCTGCACATTCTGCCTATTTTCGCCTATCTCCAAGTTTGTCCGGTGAAATCTACCTCCGCCTTCCGGCGTGCAGAGAGGACTTTTTTTTATCTATATAACAAGAAGTTCCGTGAAGAACTATACAGCCTACTTTTCATGCCAATGATTATTCTACAGTATATGAACCTATCTAGAATAATGACGAAATTAAGTTGGTAATATCGAAATATCTGATTAGTTCAAAAAGTATACCTGGTATAATGTAGCCTAATAGAGCACTACAGTTGGCAGCCCTGGTGACTGAATATATTCTTAGTTCCACCTCTTAAGCTACAGTGTAAAAAATTTGGTTGAAGTCCAATGGACGTTACATGCAGTTAGACACTGGATCTATCAGCACGCGTAAATGCATGTTGCCAACAATACCATGCGAGTGCTGGTCAGAAATAATCTGAATTATTATATCTTGTTGTGCCAATTTTGGATGAAATCCATTTCTTAGTATAGAAGTTACATGTATTTTAAAATTGGACATATCAGCAGGCATAGAATCATGTTGGCAGCACTGCCTTGTATTAATTACTCCAAATTAATCTAGAATGTCAGGTGCTATACGTGTGCAAAGTATAGAGCTGTTGGCTTGCATACTTTCTGGTATATTGATATTAGGGTAAAAAGAATATAGACAGCATTTATTAACAGTTGGCAGCCCTGATTGCTCTTAACAATACTTATAGTCATATCTGTTATGGTACACATATCACATACGAAATTTAGTTGACATCCAACTGATAGTATAGAAGTTATATGTATTTAAAAATTGGTACTATCAGCAGGCTTATAATCATGTTGGTAGAACTGACGTATATAAGTTACTCCAAATTAATCTAAAATGTCAGAATATACGTGTGCATAGTTTAAAGCTGTTGGCTTGCATACTTTCTGATATATTGGTATTTGGATAAAAAAATAGAGAGAGCAATTGTTAACAGTTGGCAGCCCTGGTGGCTCTTAAGAATACGCTCAGTCATATCTGTTTATGTACAGATATTACATACAAAATTTGGTTGAAATCCAATTGATAGTGTAGAAGTTATATGCATTTTAACATTGGACCTATCAGAAGGCTTAAAATTATTTTGGCAACACTGTCATGGTTGGCCTCCTGGAAATTAATCTGAAATAGTATTTTCTACATGTGTGCCAATTTTGGAATAGCTCCCATGCATACCTTGCAAGATATCCAACATGGAGCTCAAATTTCTAGTGCGTTTTTTCAGCAGTTGGTAGCACTGACATCATTTTCAAATATGGACGTGAGCTATTCCGGTGCACATCTTTACTCATACTAAATTTGGTTTTGATTGCTGCAGCCGTTTAGGAGTTGATTGGGGGGACACACACACAGCCAGACAGACAGTAAGAAGGACAGACAGACAGACAGAAGGACAGACAGACAGACAGACAGACAGACACACATTTTCCCGGATCGATCTCATAAGTCTACTTTTTCCTCATTTTTGCAAAATGTGAAAAGTAGGCTAAAATTCAATGTTACGTGATAGTATGTATGTGGGTGTGTGGGTGTGTATGTCTCCTATGCATTCATATACCATTCGTCCGATAGCTATGAAACGTGGGTTAGATGTTGTGTACACTTCAGGGAAGGTTTCTGACTTAGTAAATCCATTTTTCAATAGGCAGCGCGCGAGTAGATTCAACAAATGAGCCACGACGCACGAAGCGTTTCAACAAACTCACGTATGCGTTCATATACCATTCGTCCGATAGCGATGAAACTTGGGTGAGATGTTGTGTACACTCGAGGAAAGGTGTCTGGCTTAGTAAATCTACTTTACAATAGGCAGCGCACAATTAGATTCAACAAATGAGCTACGAAGCGCGAAGCGTTTCAACAAAGTTCCGTATGCGTTCATATACCATTCATCCGATAGCGATGAAACTTTGGTGAAATGTTGTGTACACTCGAGGAAAGGATTCTGGCTTAGTATATCCATTTAACAATTGATAGCGCACGAGTAGATTCAACAAATGAGTGACGACGCGCGAAGCGTTTCAACAAAGTCCCGTATGCGTTCAAATACCATTCGTCCGATAGCGATGAAACATGGGTGAGATATTCAGTACATTCTAAGGAAGGATTCTGGCTTAGTATATCCACTTTACAATAGCTAGCGCACGAGTAGATGCAACAAATGAGCGACGACACGCGAAGCGTACCAAAAAAGTCCCGTATGTGTTCATATACCATTCGTACGATAGCAATGAAACTAGGGTGAGATATTGTGTACACTTACGTGAAGGTTTCTAACTTAGTAAATACATTTCACAGTAGATAGCGCACGAGTAGCTTCAACTAATGTGTGACGACACGCAAAGCGTTTCAAGAAAGTCCCGTTTGCATTCATATACCAATCGTCCGATAGCTATGAAACTTGGGTTAGATGTTGTGTACACTTCAAGGAAGGTTTCTGGCTTAGTAAATCCACTTTACAATAGGCAGCGCGCGAGTGATTCAACAAATGAGCTATAACGCGCGAAGCGTTTCAACAAAGCCACGTAGGCCTATGCGTTCATATACCATTCGTCCGATAGCGATGAAACTAGGGTGAGATGTTGTGTACACTCCAGAGAGGATGTCTGGCTTAGTAAATCTACTTTACAATAGGCAGTGCACGAGTAGATTACACAAGTGAGTGACGGCACGCGAATCGTTTCAACAAAGTCCCGTATAAGGTCATATACCATTCGTCCGAAAGCAATGAAACTTGGGTGAGATATTGAGTACACTCTAAGGAAGGATTCTGGCTTAGTATATCCACTTTACAATAGATAGCGCACTAGTCGATTCAACAAATGAGCGACGACGCGCACACCGTTTAAACAAAGTCCCGTATGTGTTCATATACCATTCGTCCGATAGCAATGAAACTTGGGTGAGTAAATACATTTCGCAGTAGATAGCGCACGAGTAGATTCAACAAATGAGTGACGACACGCAAAACGTTTCAAGAAAGTCCCGTATGCATTCATTAACCATTCGTCATATAGCTATGAAGCTTGGGTTAGATGTTGTGTACACTTTTGGGAAGGTTTCAGGCTGAGTAAATCCACTTTACAATAGGCAGCGCATGTGTAGATTCAACAAATGAGCTACGACGCGCGAAGCGTTTCAACAAAGTCACGTATGAGTTCATATACCATTCGTCCGATAGCGTTGAAACTTGGGTGAGATATTAAGTACACTCTAAGGAAGGATTCTGGCTTAGCAAATATACTTTACAATAGGTAGCGCAACAAATGAGCGACGACGCGCGAAGCGTTTCAACAAAGTACCGTACGCGTTCATATAGGCCTACCATTCGTCCGATAGCGATAACACTTGGTTGAGATGTGGTGTACAGTCCAGGGAAGTTTTTTACTTAGAAAATCCATTGCACAATAGGCAGCGCACGAGTAGATTCAACTAATGAGCGAAGGCACGCGGATCGCCAAGTCCCGTATGCGTTTATATAGGCCTACTATTCATCCAATTGCGATGGAACTTTGGTGAGTTGTTGTGCACACTGCAGGGAACGTTTCTAATTTAGTAAGTCCATTGCATAATGGGTTGCGCACGAGTAGTTTCAACAAATGAGTGACGGCGCACAAACCGTTTCAAAAAAGTTCCATCTGCGTTCATGTACCATTCATCCGATTGTGATGAAACTAGGGTGAGTTGTTGTGCACACTGCAGGGAAGGTTTCTGACATAGTAAATCCATTATACAATAGGTAGCGCGCGAGTTGAATCAACAAATGAGTGACGGCGCGCGAATCGTTTAAACAAAATCCCGTATGCGTTCATATACCATTCATCCGATTGCGATGAAACTTTGATGATTTGTTGTGTATATGCCTGGGAAGGTTTTCGACTTGGTAAATCCATTTTACAATAGGTAGCGCACGAGTAGATGCAACAAATGAGTGACGAAGTGTTTCAGCAAAGTTCCATCTGCGTTCATATACCATTCATCCGATTGCGATGAAACTTTGGTGAGTTGTTGCGCACGCTCCCACAAATGTTTCAAAATTAGTAAATCCATTTTACGATAGCTTAGAGGCAGTTAACGGAAATTGAAGATAAAATTGTGTATCCAAAAGCACTTCAAGAAACCAAATTACAATGCCAACACTTTCTTTGATTGTCATTGCAACGCATGCCGGGTACAGCTTGTATATATATATATTTTGTGCCCTTGCAGCAAGAAATATGCAAATCAGAGTATGCCAGCATTGCTCAATTCGGGATTTTTCGGGGCTGCGGTAAGTTCTCCCACTCTGTGACTTACATATTTTGGATTAAATAGAGGATACACTTGCAAAAATAACAACAAAATCAACTCCTATTTTAACACATTTAATTAATCAAAAATTATGGCGCTACAAACAAATAAACACATAAACTACAGACCAATATCATTCTACTTGTCCAAAGTGAACAAGGAATAGCATAAAAATAAAACAAATATTAGATTAAAACACATGGTTTTCTTTAAAACCAACAATTAACGATTATTTTCACTTCCATAAAGTACTTATCTTAAAGTTCCAAATAACTACGAGCTTCTTTGGCTCGATACTTTCCCGTAATAATGGTGTCATATTTTTGTACACCTCAAGAATTATTTTTATCTTTTCTTATCATCAAAACAAATATATAATTACATTTAAAATTACATGTTAATTATTCACTTCAATATTTGGGCATATCACATGTTCTGCGTATTTACTATCTCTCTCAAGTTTTGCAAATTCACTACGGTGATCGGGAAAACTATTTGTGTACTCCAGAGTTATAAAGATTACATGACAAAGTCAAAAACTATGATCACTCCCGAAACCTAGTTATCTTCACAAAACTTGTGGATTCCTTCTTTTCCATACAATATTACAATAGGGATTTTATTTAATTCATTTGTCTTATAAGACCATTATCACATAAGAAAACTACGATCTGAATTGGCAAGCGATAATATCAATCTACAAGGACCTCGGTTCTACGCCCGGGTCATTAACAACTTTAAACACTCACGGTGTATTTAACACATCTTACAAGACGGTTTTTACCCACCCTCGCTCTATGAGGGTCAGGCCATTATACTCGGGCGTAATTTATGACAAGGAAAGCGACTCTCTGCCTAACCTACGGTGGCAGCTCTCTTCAATGCTTTAAAACAAACCTTCACATTATTCTCAGTTCTGTGGAGAGACCTGGCTTTTACTTCACTTATTTCCATTCAACAATATTCTTTGGCTCATAAACCACTTTCGTAACCTTGGCATTTATTAATTATGAGAGGGTCCTCATTGATTGGGAAGATTAATACACATTCTACGACGAATAATTAGGGGCTTTAACAACAAAAGGATTCTAGGTTCGAATCTCTTAACATGCCACGGGAACATTTCCACATTTGGAGGACTTATACAAGACGCGATTTAAAGTCGGCCGTGGCCTACATGACATACGCTCAATAATACCATACATTAGCTCCCTTTTAAATAATACACACATGGCCTCGTGATCTACGTCACAATTAGAGGACTTACAACATATCTCAATTCACTGCAATCAACTACCCTCCATAAGTAATTTACCAAGTACTTTAACTTTTACGCGTTCCTAGCGTGACTTTTTATTTAATTGCGTTCCATTACGCTACACATTGCTTTACGGCCGAATGTCTTCCAAAGAACTGATAAATTTTATAGTAACAATTGATACATATCTTAATTCTTATATTAATCTTTTCCGTTGACAATAAATCGCTCCCTTTTTAAGAACATGCAGTCACATCATGTCTTATACATTTGTTAAGGCTTCAACGCTCTATATTTTTATATCATTCAATTTAATCTTTATTTAGATTTCTTTTACCTTGTTATTCACATCATGTTTTCATTCCTTACAAAAGCTCAAAAGCTATTTCTCTCATATAATTCAAATTTACCTTTATGTAAATATCTTTGTTATAATTATTATTATCACGCTTGCTTTTATAACATTCATTAAATACTGACATTTTATTCCATGCATTTCCTCTACAGGATTTATTATTTCACTTAATTATTTATTATTTCTTAAAACTTTATTTTCGTTCAGATCGCGTTCTTATTTAGTTATTATTCATTTAAGAACATCCCTTCTACTCAAAACTCCGGTGGAATTGTACACAAAATTTTTCCCGACACCAAAACATAATGAAAATCTTTACTTACATGTTTAAGGTCGCTTTCTGACCTTTATTCTCGTTTGATGTGACGTTTTGGCCCACCTTCTTGACCTACTCCATATTGTACAATCTCATCTTATGTACAGAAATTTCTTGACACAATATATTCACTATATATTCACACTGACAACATTTTTTTTTATACACTGGTGTATCCGTTTTGAACACACATTAAAACACTAAAAAATATTACTCTGGTACATATTATAACACATATCACTGTGCATAAAACGCTTTCACTTTACCTAAAACACTTAAAATGATACTCTTATTTCTTTTCATACAATATTTACACTTCACTCCTATCACACGGGCGTATCTCAACGATTTTGACAATTTCTGTCGGCTGTTGATGATCCCTGATGTGAATCCTATCGACCTGCATTGGACGTGTGATTTTACTCGTTCAAAGTTTCTCTCTCCTACAATGGAAACTACTGGTTTCAGTCTCTCAAAACCGCTTCTATTGTCTATTACTCGGCTTTACTTTATCTGCTTTAACTAGGCGATAAATGTCTTTCCTTTACCGTCACCTCTATTTATATATGGTGGTCTATCGCACCCTATAGTTTCTATATCTTGGCCTCCCTTCGAGGACCGTATACTGTCTATCGTATATTTTTGACGTTTTCTCACTAGAGTACGTTTTCCCTCTGGTTTCGAAACTAAGTTCCTAAGTTCCTTTCGCTTGAACTTCTATCTTTCGCGATCGTAATTACTGTAAAGTTCCTTTACAGGACTTAATGTCTTTAACAATGTCTTTACTAAACGTAACGCCGTTTATTTGTTGGAGTTCTTATAACTTCGTAACTGTATTGAACTAGTGTTCTTCTGGAACCCGAAGTTCTCTACTGATCGCTGTGTCTTACTTTGGCGATATTGCTTTAAAGTCCGTATATTTAATGTTCTTTATATTTTAGGACTCTTCAAAGTCTCGAACTGCTAACCCTCAGCGTAGCGTACTTATATCGTAACTGGTCTACACTCGGTGAACTTGTAGCATAGCCTCCCACAGGCTCTGGATCAATGTCTGATACAGCTTAACGTTCCCTTCACGGGCTCTTGAATACTGCGTATACGATGTGGTGCAGCACTTCCGCTCACGGAATGCTCGTAGACTGAATGATTATGATGCTCCAGCGTAACGCCCCCCTGGACGGACTAAGACTGCATGCACTGATGCAGAGTAACACCCCCTCACGGGCTGTCAGAATAACTGCATGCACTGATGCAGAGTAACACCCCCTCACGGGCTGTCAGAACAACTGCATCATTGGCTTGGTGAAGCCAGGAGTTTTATACCTTTCAGCCAAAAAAAAAAAACTCTAGTCCTTTTCGTGACCAACTTTTGAACTAATTGTCGCACAATTATAAAAATTATATATCCAGAAAGCTCGTCTTCCAAACGTAAAATAATCTTCCTGTGCATGGAAATCGATCGTGCATTTCCGAGATATTAATTAATTTCTCGTCCTCAACTGTGTGGGTGGTGCTGTTCTTTTTTTATTCTCCCACTCCTTAGGTCTCGGTGAACCCCCAATGACGTCTACTTGCGTTTGCAGTTTTCTCCTGAGCAATTTTTACAAGGTTTTTCTTTACACAAAAATCTCTAATCCAAATTGATTCACCGTACTGTATCTGTTTACTTATTTTTATACTCGTAAACGGGTTAAATTTTATTATTCCTGTTCTGACTCAGCAGCGAGGTTGCCATATTCCTGCAACGTAAGAGCAATTTCCGAGTCCAGCTTCTTCGTCTTACAGTCAAAACTTTCCACTCGTTCTAATAATATCCATGACTGGCTCCTTATAAATGTCAAGAGGCATGAGCTCATCTAAGGAACACCTGGCCCTAGCGCTTGCACAATGTTAGGCTAGAATCCTGGCTTGAAATCTCTCTCCGTTCCCTTAGAAACTGTATGATTCTTTCATTCTTTTCTCACAGTACATGGATTCGACTCTCTTTGAGGCCATGGTACATGGGTTCAATATATATATATATATATATATATATATATATATAAGATAATATGTTTTTTGCGTTTAGATCAATCTAAAAACCTTTACGAACACACCTCGAACAGGAAATGTCTGTGTCATCATTTCATTTATATTTTTAAGGTTTAACAGTATCAACTGACATAATGATAGTGTTGGCTGGCTGGCTGGATGAATCGACCAGTGAATACAGTGATTTTGAAGACAGCGTTTAAGAGATATTGAAGGTTTATCATCAAGTAACAATGCAACTGATGGATTGAGAGCAGTGTGTAGTATTCCAAGGTATGCCTGCTCTCCGCGATGTAAATTCCATGGCTTCCCTGAACTGATTCCGATTATGTATGGTTATACTCTTTTTAAATGTCTTTCTAAACAAATTAGAAACACAAATATAATAAACATGTCATCATCATCATTTTCATTTCCCATTTTCCAGCTGACACTGGGAGTGGGCAAATATGGCTCCCCTCCACTTTGTTCTGTCGTTCCACCATTCCTCTTCCGACACGGTGTTCCAATCCAGATTCCGTTTTCTAATGCTATACTTCACCGAGTCCATCCAACGCATTCTTGGTCTTCCTCGTCCTCTCTTCCCTGTCATCAGTCGTTCCAGTGCTCGTCATGGCAGCCTTTCTTCTTTCATCCGTTTGACATGTCCAAGCCATCTCAATCTGTTTTGCTCCAGTTTGACATTTAGTTTCTGTACTCCCAGTTCTTTCCATATATCTTCATTTCTCACTCTATCTCTCCTCGTTTTCTGGACCATACTACTTTAGGAATTTCATCTCAGCTGCCTGTACTCTGCTCTCATCATTCTTAGTCAATGCCCAAGTTTCTGCTGCCAATGTCATAATATGCTTTGTACATAACTTCTTTAGCCTTAATTGGTAGGCCTATATCCTTGTTCCACACTAGTCCCCGTACCTGTTGGTAGAAAGCAATCCCGAGTTGCATTCTTCTGCTAATTTCCAAATCTAGTCTTTCATCTTCAGTCAGTTCACTTCCCAAGTATTAGAAGTGTTTCACCACTTCCAATTCCTTATCTCCGACTTTGATTACTCCTTTTCCTTCTTTCTTACCTCTACTCATCACCACTGTTTTATTCTTCTCCACATTTATATTCAATGCCCTTTGCTCAATCTTTTCATTTAATACGTCTAACTGTTCTTGTACCTCCATCTCATCCCCGCCCGAGATCACAACACATGTATTATTAGAAAATGTTTTTTTAATGTGATCACTCAAAGAATAGTACAACATATTTCAGGAAGGATAAAGTTAAAGCGAAAGTAACCTATTGACTATATTAATCGTGCATTCATCTAACTAAAGCCATTGGTATTCGTGGTCTTGATTTCCTAAATTGGCCATAATATCTCCATTCTGAGAATCATATCCGTAACTATCTATAATAGCGATTGTTCGTGTTGGATTGTACACGGATCACAAGCGCGCCTATGGCCCATAACGTGCACTATTGATGTCACAATTCCCAGGACGCTTACACCCCCATCCACCCACACACTCACCCCCTACATTCTCATATCGACGGGAACACGGCATTCAAACTCCAGGGTTCACTCTAGCTAGATCAATGCTTTCACAGCGACCTTGACTGAATTACAGTCAGTGGCTTAGCCCACATCCCATTATCCTTTTAAGCGAGTGGCTTCAGTGGCGTAGTTGGTACCTTCTATGCCCAAGATCGCCGGTTCAAACCCGGCCGAAGTCGTCGGACTTTATAAAGCGTTAAAAATCCCTCAGTATGCCTTCCTTCGGAGGGGAAGTAAAGCCGGCGGTCCCATGTCATAGATTTATTTCATGTTAAAGAACCTTCCACTAATTATACCTGTGTGAAGCTAAATTATATAGGTTAAGAAAGTAAACAACGCTCTTAGGTTCCTACGTTCGTTGCCAAGAGCCGACTGCGGTGGCGGCAAGTAGCTAAGTTCTGAACTAGTAGTCGTTGACCGTGGCGTTTGGCGGTAAAAGTAGTAACTATTTGAAAAATGCAAAAGTCTGCAGTCCTTACTTGAATTCAAAAACAAACACTAATGCAGTCATCACAATTAACACCTGTTATCAGAGAGATTCTACACACCGAAAGTACACGGGGCAAAATGACAACGTTGTTGCAGCCCCTAAACTGAGGAACCAACCAACCTTGTAAGCGCTGAGTTATTCAGTTGGCTATTTACTACCTAACTGCTGTTTTTTTTGAATGTCCTCTTTAAATTTGTAGAATACGTATTATTTAACGTTTCAGGGGGATTAAAATGTCTACAGGTTCAGGGTCTTTATTGATATAACTTATAAGTAAATTCAAAATTATACAAAGGTGTGTAAATTATTAAAATCACAGAAATAATTAAAATCAGTGACAATTCTTAATTCAAAATCATTTCTCTTTTTTCCGTCGACTTGAGCATCTATGGACTGCGTGTCAACAACCACTCTCATTTCAGTGTCTGCGTCTTGTTCGTTTGCCAGCTTTGACATCTTGCCAGTATCTCTGGAGCCCATCTATCAGCTTATTCTTCCGCTCCTCTGTCAAAGGGCCTCTTCGTCTTCTGGGTTCAGCCTCCACCATAAAACCCTGAGAGCTTTTCACCATCCTTCTGAAACTATTCCTCTCTTTGATTTTATCCTCCGTAATGCCCACCTGCCTCATATCTTTCTCACACTCTTGGAACCATTTCAACTTGGAGATCTTCGGTTTAAGAAAATTCGAGATTTTTCTTTGTGAGCCGGTTATTATTCACACGGAAGATGTGCTCATAAAACTGCAATCATAGTTTTCTAATTATTGTTTTTATCGGTTCCATCTTGCTGTATACTTCTTTATTTGATATCAGTCGAACCTGTCCGTCAACCCATCTGTTGCCCAAGATCATCCGTAGTAGTCTACGTTCTCTTTTAAGACCATCTTTTGTAACCCTACTCAGTAATGTTTTCTCCCCCGTGGACTTACACCTTTTCCCATAAGGAATTGTGTCTGGAAACTTTCAAAATCAACACAGTGCAGAATTACAGATCAGCTTGGAAGGACCATGTACTACGTATGAAGACCGGCCGAATCAACAGACGAGTCCTCAAATACCAACCTCGAGGCAGAAGAGACGTAGGTCGACTCACAAAGAGATGGCACAAGACCGTAACAGGCCACCTGGCATAACACTTGATAGGAGGAGGAGGAAGAAGAAGAAGAAGAAGAAGAAGGGGAAAAAAAAGAAGAAACAGAACTTCCAAAATTGGGGATTCCGAAGGATACCTGAACTTGGACCGTCTTCTATTTTTCATTGACCCCCGAAGTGAGTTGATTTCAATCCATAGTTCATGAATATTTGAATGTTCCAAGAGCGGATCATCAGTAAAATGACTCCAAAATCCTCAGCTCTAAATTCACATGTAAAGTAGAGTGAAGTAATAAACGGAAAACGTGCGGCATTTTGCAAAGCTCCTCTGTTAGTGGAAACTCCAAAAAATCATTTTACGTTGAGTTTCTTAAAAGAAAATATAATTAAGAGTCTTGGTTAAACATTGGAAATTATTTCAGCGTCTTGCAAACATATTTCGTGCATTTAGTCGTGAAACGTATAATAGTACATTATGCAACGAGTCTTGATGCCTTTCAGCTCCGTGGTCAGTAATAGTGCGGCATAAGGACATACAGAATGAATATTTCACATGATATTTTATGCTGCAACTAAATAATTGTACATATTGTAAATATTTTCACCTGTATTTTCAAACATAGATTTTATAGCCTCAGTGTAATGGATGTGATGATGATCGCTTGACGATCGAAACTGGTCATCTTAGTGTATGTATTAATCGCATGTAATTTATTTCAGGATTAGGGCATAACCCAGATCTTTTGATAACACTCGTGTTGACTGACTGAAAAGCACTAAACTCTTGTTCTATAAAATCGATATCGACCACACCTGGAGTTACAGTGAACACGAAAACTGCGTGCAGCTCCAGCAAGGAAGACTACCAGATAAGTAGTAGCCTGTAATATTACATTTTAACCATAGTTGATTTTACAACCATATAATCACCCCATATTACAAACTCCGGATATCTATCATCATTTAGCATTTCACCTAACATCATATAGACTGCATTTAGCACACACCGACAGTTGCAGCACCAATACTGCAACTAAATAATTGTTCATATTGTAAATATTTTCACCTGTATTTTCATACATTAATTTTATATCCTAAGTGTAATGGATCTGATTATGATCGCTTGACGATCGAAACTGGTCATCCTAGTATATGTATTAATCGCATGTAATTTATTTCAGGATTAGGGCATAACCCAGCTCTTTTGGTACCTTCGTGTTGACCGACTGAAAAGCACTAAACTCTTGATATTTTATTTTAAATTGGAATTGTAACATACAAAACACCTACACCCTGTACAAATGTAATTTTCAATAGCGCTGTAACACGCGGGAATCTTGCAGTGTGACCAACATAAGTACGGAATACGGCACTGAAAGGCAGCAAGTCCTTGACTTAATGCTTTTCTCCTCTAATCGCACTGCATGTAGCAGTGGTTTCTGGCTTAAACAGAAGGCTGACTCAATTCTTTCCTATGCGGTTCTAAGGCCCTGGGATAAATACTTTAGAATACTAATAGTTTACAAAATTACCATTTTTGACTTAGCCTAATGTTCTTCAGCTTCGACAGATTCAATTGTAGTGGCAGATTCTTTTACATGCCATAAATCTATAACATGGGTCAACCGGCTTTATTTGCCCTCCGAAGGAAGGGAAACTGAAGGATTGTAACACTCTTAAAAATCGGCCGGATTTGAACCCGCGATATTGAGCATAGCAGTTCAGCATGCTACCGACTATTCCATATGCCATTCTTTTAGGGTGTTTTATGCTCGAAGATGTCGAAATGGTCAGAAAACTGTATCATAATGAGGGTCATTATAACAGTATTTTACAATATGAAACACCTGTGTGACCAATTAGGTAAGGATAGCTTCGCACCTGCGCTGACTTCCACGGCCTCCTATTTTAAATTTCACTGCGAGGCGAGTGCCATAGTGGGGGTATTTGAGGAGGCCATGGTCAAATACAAGGTATTCTCTGCGTCCCACGCGCTCTGTTCAGTACATAAAACTAACGAAATCTCGACAGATATTTATGAATAATTATGTTCGAATATAAAATAGTTATAATTACCGTCGAACATAAAAAGTTGCAGGCAACTCACCTATAATGGTAATTAAGACACTCGCTAATGTACTATTATTTTCGCGTGATCCAGTAATTGGAGTTATATTGAGTAGATCCATTAAAAAGTTGCAATTTCATCGGTCAGGTCACTGACACATATATCAACCATAGCTTCAATGAAGACTAGATGTGTGCAAATAAATACAGACGTAAGCGTTTTTTTAGGAGTGAACTTCCCGTAATAGGACACCGTTAAAGAGAATCACTAATGAACACATACTGTAGTCCCACACGTTCACTGTAAAACATTCATAGGTTCTCCATTCACAAAGTTTGATGGTTAGAGCAACCAATTCAGTCACCTTCACTGGGGTTGGCTAAGCAGTACAATTGAATACCTACGTGCAATACTGTGTTAACTCGCATTTTCATCCTGTGACATAAAGGAGAAAAAGTCACCCCGGCGTAGCAGTGGGCGTTAAATCGCTCAGCATGACTGGGGTGAAGAGCTGTTGTTGTTGGTTGTTTAGGGGCTCGGCGAAATCATAGCCCCGTGTACATGTGAAAATGAAAATCCACAGCCTGTTTCCAGTCGACCGACCGGGTCAGGGAATGGAATGAATGAAGCCCCCATCTAGCGGCGAGGATATGAACTGTGTCAGCTGCCGAAGCCTGTCACACTCCCCTGGGGCCATGATTAAATGAATGACAGATGAAATGAAATGACAGTGGAGAGTGTTGCTGGAATGAAATTTGTGACAGAGAAAACCGGATTACCCGGAGAAAAACCTGTCTGCCTCCGCTTTGTCCAGCACAGATCTCACATGGAGTGACCGGGATTTGAACAACGGACCCAGCGGTGAGAGGCCGGCGTGTTGCCGCCTAAGCCACGGAGGCTCTTCCCGTGTTCATGTGTGTGTGTATAATTTTCTGATAATCTGTGTCACTGTGATGTCTGTACCAGTGTGTGTATTTTTAAATCTGGTGACGAATGGAAAGGAGGCGGCTTTGGTCTTAAGTTAGGAGCCATCCCAGCATTTGAATGGAGGGGAAGTGATGATAATAAAAATAATTGTATTAGAATTACGTCCCTTTTAGCTACTGCGGCTTTTAGAAACGTTGCCCAGAAAGGGATCTTTAACGTGCCAGTAAATCTACGGACGCTTCGGTGGAGTAGATGGTTGCATGCTGAGCTTCTATGCCCAAGATCGTGGGTTCAATCCCAGCCAATGTCGTTGGATTTTTAAGAGCGTTAAAATCCCTCAATATACCTTCCTTTGGAGTGTAAGAAAAGCTGGTGGACCCATGTCATAGATTTATGGCTTGTAAAAAACCTCCCACTAACTACAATTGTGTGAAGTTAAATTTGTAGGTTAGATTTCATTAAGGCTCTATTAAGTTCCATCGACCGTCGCCAGGTGTCAGTTGCAGGGGAATTTAGTAGCCAAGTTTGCAGCTAGGTGTCGTTGACGGTAGCATTTGGTAGAGAAAGTAGGAACTACTTGAAATTGATCGTCTGCAGTCCTTACCGGGATTACACATAACACACAATAATACAGCCATCATAATTAACACCGGTTATCAGACAGATTCTACACATACCCAAAGTACACGGGGCTACATAACCGCATTGCCGCAGCCCCTAAACTGAGGAACCAACCAACCCACCAATCTACTGACACGGTTCCCTTGCATTTGCGCACCCTCAAATGCCAACAGACTGCGCCAGGATTCGATCCTGCAACCGTCTGACTGCGTGGATCTGCAGTAACATTCTCGCTTGCTGTACCCAAGGTTTCAGGATCGAATCCTGGCGCAATCAGCTGCCATTTGAGGGTGCGCAAATGTGAGGGAGCGTTGACAGTAGATTTACTAGCACGTTAAAGATCCCATTCGGGCAAAACTCCGGCACCCCGGCTTCTCTAAAAGCCGTAGTAGTTAAAAGGGACGTAGGCCCCTAATAGTACTATGCAACGAGCCTTCTTTCTTCCGAATTTGGCCGCCTGTGGACCGCATGGAACCTAAGGCTTTCTGTTAATCTCCTCTTCTCTTCCCAAAACCTCTTCATTCGTTCACTTCTGATCTTTCGCTCCTCCTCGGATATTACCAGTTTGGCTCTAATTTTAGGTGTTTTCTCCTCGAATATCTTGAAGTTGTCAATTCGGTTTCTGAACTCTTTTCTGTTGTGGATCACATCCACTGAGAGTCCACTTTCCTTGGCGTCTCTTTTAACCTCTTCTACCCACTTAGTTGTAGCCTTCAGCTCTGTAATATACTTGAATATCCTCTTAGTCAGTCGGTTCTCATCCATTCTCACCAAATGTCCGTAGAATTTCAACCTTCGCTTCCGCATTGTGACAGTAATTTTTTCAGTATGTTTATAGAGGTCATCATTCCTTCTGTTCTTCCATGTCCCGTCAGCAGTTTTCTGTGGTCCTAAAATTTTCCGCAAAATTTTCCTCTCCTTTTTTTCCAGTTCCTGAAGATCCCCCTTTTTATTCAGTGTCAAGCACTCCGAGGCGTACAGACCCTCTGGCTTTACTACTGTGTTATAGTGTCTGATTTTTGCCTTGTAGGATATTGCTCGTTTGTTGTATCTGTTCTGGGTTAACCTATAAGCCAAATCCAATTTTCTAGCTTTTGCCCTATTTGCAATAATTTATTACCATTATAGGCGAGTTGCATACGACTGTTTATAACTATTTTATGTTCGAACATAAATATTCATAAATATCTGTCGAGATTTCACCAGTTTTATGTACTGAACAGAGCGCATGGGACGTAGAGAATACCTTGTATTTGACCATGCCTCCTGGAATACCTCACTATGACACTCGCCACGCAGTGAAATTTAAAATAGGGGGCCATGGAAGTGAGCGCAGGTGCGATGCTATCCTGACCTAATTGGTCACACAACTGTTTCTTGAGCTCTGATTGGTGGGAGAAACTGTATCATAATGAAAACTTGTACTATAATAGTACGGTTTTCTGACATATAGTATTTACATTTCGCCAGGGTCGAACATAAAACCAAATAAACATAAATCCTGCGACCTTGGGAACAGCAGGCGAGCTTTACCGCTGAGCAACGCAGCCAGAGAGTGGAAGTGAGAGACTACAGCAAACCACTTCCAGGATTGCTTAGGTGGGTTTTGGACCCGCCTCTTCTCAGTTTTGCCTCACGAGGCTGAATGTACCCCATTCCAACCCTCTTGGCAGAGCCGGGAATCGATCCTAGACCTCCATGGTGACTGCCAAGAATGCTAGTTACTACGCTAGGAGCCTGACATATATGTCCCCCCAGGAATCACATGTAGTGGGACGTGGGTTGGCGACCACTGGGCCCCAGCTGAGTCCGGCATTGCTTACACTTACTTGTGCCGGGCTCCTCTCCGTCTTCTTTCCTGTCGACCTCACTTGATCAACTCTTGTTCTCTTCCGATCCCGACGGTATTAGGGTATCCGAGGCTAGGTAGTCACTTCCTTTCCCGCCTTAATTGTCCATTGTCTCATCGTTTCTGATACCCTCCTTCTGCGAGGGGTCAGCCTTCTTTTTCGTTTTATGTTATCTCCTGCCTTCTGCTCAAGGCCCTTAAGGAGGCAGGGTGTATGTAGCCCCACCACTTCTGGTGCACCCTAGAGATTGTTACACCCTCAGAGGCTCACGGCTGGTGAGTTCGGGTGTTGGCGACCCCGAGCGATTCCCGTGCTGGGTCCGGTTTTTGCCCTTTATTCATTGCCTCTGGGGCGGACTCTCTCCTCTTACACTTTCCTATCTGCCTTTCATGGCTCTCCTTCCTTCCAAGTCCCTCGATCTGCATTCTTCGAGGGTTAAGGCATTTCTTTTCCTCCTGTCCTTTATTTGCCTTATTCTCCTATTGTTTTCCATTTCTTCTTCTAGTATGTTAAGTTAGTAGTTAGTTTTATTTATAGTTTACATTTCATTATCTTCACGATTATCCAAACAATTAGGGGCCGATGACCTAGATGTTAGGCCCCTTAAAACAACAATTATCATCATCATGATATGTATGTGTGCTAAGTTTCAGCAGAATTGCTGGAGCGAGTTTTGAAGTTTCACCGAGTGTTCTCATATCGTCTCCGTGAAGTCTACCTGGCCTCAGATTCACGGCGCCTGAATGTCTCTATCCCTTGCTCCCCCGTGGCAACATTTCTTAAAAGGTTGTTCCCGGTGGAAATAGAATAGAAAGGGCCATGCATATATGAAAGACAATGCTGTATTGATTTCCATCAACTCACTCCACACCTCAAGTATTCTGCAAGTTGGAGGAGACGATGTACCAGCTGAATAATTCCGCGTGACAACGATTAGCATAGGCTATAACTATAGCCCTGCGCGAATGCGGATATCCACGTATAGATCCGAGGATGTTATTGTTGTTTGAATCTTCAGTCTTTTGACTGGTTTGATGCAGCTCTCCATGCCTCTCTGTCCTGAGCTAATCGTTTCATCTCTACATACCTACCACACCCTACATCCGAGGCAATCAGTTTAACATATTCTAACCTTAGTCCACCCCTACAGTTTTTGTCCTCGACCCTTCCTTCCATAACTACAGGGAGAGGAGAGATGTTTCTGGCGATTGCTAATGAAGGGAAAAGATAGGTTGGTAGGACACATACTAAGACACCCAGGAAGAGCAACCTAATATGATCTTAAACTAGCTGAATATTATAATAAAATTCTAGGCCTATATAACCATAAGAAAATATATGCTGTACATTAAAACCGTGACCTTCCTCAGCGTAATTTAGGAACTGTAAATGTGCAGGATCATACACTTAATATAATTTTTGCCATAACAGAGGATTCTAAAAATATTCTTCTTCCAAAAGAACACAAATTAGAATGAAAAAAAAACAACAAGAAGTTCCGTGACGAACTAAAGAGCCTACTTTTCTTAAAATTTAAGATTCATGCCAATGATTAATCTATATGGATCTATCTAAAATAATGACGAAATTAAGTTGGTACTATCGAAATTTCTAATTAGTTCGAAATACTGTATACCTGGCATAATGTAACCTAATAGATAACTACAGTTGGCAGCCCTGGTGACTGAATATATTCATAGTTCCATCTCTTAAGGTACAGAATACAAAATTTGTTTAAAGTCCAATGGATAGCATGGACGTTACATGCAGTTAAACATTGGATCTAACAGCGCGCGTAAAATCATGTTGGCAACAATGACAGACATATATTGGTCAGAAATAATCTGAAATAATCTGATCGATTACTGTGTCAATTTTGAATGAAATCCATTAGTTAGTTTAGGAGTTACATGCATTTTAAAATTGAACCTATCAGCAGGCTTAGAATCATGTTGGCAGCACTGGCGTAGGCCTATATTAGTTACTCCAAATTAATCTAGAATGCCAGGTACTATACGTGTGCAACGTTTAGAGCTATTGGCTTGCTTACTTTCTAATATATTGATATTAGGGTAACAAAAATAGAGACAGTATTTATTAACAGTTGGCAGCTGTGCTTACTCTTAAGAAGCGGCATAGTCATATCTGTTATGGTACACATAGCAAACACGAAAATTGGTTGAAATCCAAATGATAGTATAGATGTTACATGTTTTTCAATTTGGACCTCTCAGCAGGCTTAGAATCATGTTGGTAGCACTAACGTAAATAAGTTACTTCAACTTAATATAGAATGCCAGGTACTATACGTGTGCATAGTTTAAAGCTGTTGGCTTGCATACTTTCTGATAAATGGGTATTTTGATTTTTTTAAATTTAGAGCATTTATTAACAGTTGGCAGCTCTGGTGGCTCTTAAGAATACGCTCAGTCATATCTGATTATGTACACAGAGCACATACGAAATTTGGGTGAAATCCAATTGATAGAGTAGAAGTTATATCCATTTAAATTTTTGACCTATCAGCAGGCGTGTAATCATTTTGGCAACACTGGCATGTATGGCCTCCTGGAAACTAAATTGCAATATTATTATCTATACGTGTGTCAATTTTGAAATAGCTCTCATTCATATCTTTCATGATATCCAACATGGAGCTCAAATTTCAATTGCGATTTTTCATCAGTTGGTAACACTGACACCATTTTCAAAAATGGCAGTGAGATATTCAGGTATAGGTCTTTAACCCTACCAAATTTTGTTTCGATTGCTGCAGCCATTTAGGAGTTGATAGGGGGACACACACATACAGCCAGCCAGACAGACAGACTGAAGTACCGGCATACAGACAGACAGAAGGACAGACAGACAGACAGACAGACAGACAGACAGACAGACAGACACACATTTCCCCGATCTCATAAGTCTACTTTTTCCTCATTTTTGCAAAATGTGAAAAGTAGGCTAAAAACAGAACTGTAACAAAATGTGTTAAGAACAACATGAAAAAGTCTTGATAAAAGCAGCGTGGAATCGAAGAGATCCAGACAATTTCTTCTTTTTAGATCTCCTCTATTCCACACTGTTTCTTTCAAAACTTTTTCATGCTTTTCTTAAAACATTTTGTGACAGATCTGGTTTTTAGCCTATTTTCAATTTTGAAACAAATATGCTTATGAGATCACCTTTTGTCCATGTGTGTGTGCGTGTGTGTGTGCGTGTGTGAGGTGTGTGTGTGTGTGTGTCCCCTAATAACTTCTAAACAGCTGGAGCCATTTCAATGAAACTCGGTAAGTTCATAGCACTATTCCGGACGACCTCGACCGTGCCCTTCAAATTTTGTTACGTCTCACCAATCCAACATGGCGGCTGTGCGAAATATTTCACCAGCATGCAATATCTCAGAAACTATTCCCGATATCACCCTGGAATTTTTAACAGTGATAAAGGTATCTACTAGAGGTTCACCTATGTGACTTTTGAAAAACTGGTAACTACAAAACCAACATTGGGCCACGCGAATTTGCGACATTTAAATATACGTTTCTCGCGATTTAACCAACCAAACGCAATAAAACTTGGTACAGTATGTGTTTATACACATTGTAATGCACCGACATCTAACTTCGTTCAATTGATTACATAATCACAAAATGGCGGATGTGCGAAATATTTCACCGGCATTCTATATCTCTGAAATTATTAGCGGCATCAACCTGAAATTTTGTACGGAGATAAAGGGCACTACTGGAAGTTCATCTATAAGACTTTCAAAAGCCGGTTAACTACAAAACGAACATGGCGGCCAAGCGAATTTGAAAATTTTAAATAGACCTTTCTCGCGATTTAATGTTCCAAACGCAATGAAATCTGGCAAATTGAGTATGTGGTCAGGCTAACTCCTAAACATACGCAGTTCTCCTGGTAAGCACGCAATTTGCCTAACAGTGGTGGCCAAACGGCAGGATATCTTACAGGGGAGTATTCTCTCTCGATAACGGGTCGGCGGCAAACTTCTATGAAGAAGGTATCCAAAAACTTGTGCCATGCTATGACAAATGCCTGCAAGAGTTCGGCAGTTATGTGGAAAAGTAGTTTAAGAGGTGTAGAATGTTGTACAATAAATATTTTTTCAGTATCTGTACACAATTTAATTTTATTACAAAACGGAACTTACTTTCTGGACGTGCCTCGTATATACATGTATATACAACCTGTAACAATAAAGTTCGGTGAATAGTCCTGTACTATCAACATAGATGCACAATGCACGACAGTGACCCTATTGTCCTACGAAATAATCCCCTCCCGTAACTATGCAATGTTGAGATCGGCGATACATGTCCTGGAAACTTGGCAAGAAGACGTTCTTTGGGATGGTGTTTAAAAGGCTCGTCACGTTGCGTTCGGTGAAAAAAGTCAGTACGGTCGACCTTGCAAGAATGGCCACAAACAACGCAAAGTGTATGACCTGTTTGACACAGTGCGTGTTTAGAAGGATGAATTTATGCAACCTACCATGCACAACTGTTCGGCGGGTGGCAGTGAGAAGGGTGAATATTCTGTGGAATTGAAGGCTCTGAAAACCATAGTCGCGGGCGACGAAACCTGGTGTCTGACGTACGACCCTGAAGTCAAGCGTCAAAGTATGGAGTAGCGGGGTCCAGTTCCAGGGTCACCGAAAAGCCCTCGAGGACCAGAGGTTTCCGAACATTTCGGACATCCAACGTAATGTGACGACCCAGCTGAAGGGTATCCCTAAGGAGTTTCCAGGACTTGTACAGACATTCTCAGCAGTGCATAACCATCCACGGGGATTAATTCGAAGGACAGTAACTGCTGTTTCAGATAAGCCAACAATCCGTTCGTAATATAGACCCATTCACCGAACGCAACGTGACGAACTTTTTGAACACTATCCCAAAAGACGCCTTCTTGCAAAGTTTCCAGGACATGTATCGCCGATCTCAGCATTGCATAGTTACGAGAGGGGACTATTTCGAAGGACAATAGGGTCACTGTCGTGCATTGTTCATCTATGTTGATAGTACAGGACTATTCACCGAACTTTATTGTCACAGGTGTATATTTATATCGTATGGCTTTACAAGTATACAAAATTATCATTCAAATGGAAATGTCCAAAATTGACAACCAGTCCAAATCACTCGGAGTCACTTGGTGTAGAGTTCTCAAATCACCGTGAAATGCTCGAAGGGGGCACTCCTTAACAATATCGTCCATCGTCTGGTCTTCCGCTCCGCAGTCGCAATTAGCAGATGAACAGAAACCCCACTTCTTCACGGTGTGACCATACCTCCCTTGACCCGTCCTAATGCGGTTCAGCTTCGACCAGGTCTGTCGTGGTAGATGGAATCCCACAACCTTCCTTGTCGGATCTTGAACCAGGTAAGCATTGTTGGATGGATTCTCTTGCCAGCGCTGTCGCGATTTGGAGGTCACGTTGAAAGAACTGACACTTTACAAATCAACCCAGGGTGGCTTGTGTGATTTCAGACGAGTTGTTGGTGGATCTCGTAGGGCATCGTACAAGGGAGAGTTCTTCTGAGATGTGATCTTCTTGAGCAACTTTACCTTAGCTGCTGTCCTCCTTAGATTTTGCGGATCAATGTTAGTTCGGACAGGTAACCACTGAATGGGAGTAGATCTGACAGTCCCAGTGATAACTCTCATGGCTTCATTAAGCTGTACACCAATCCTTTTTGTATGGACGCTGTCTTACTCAATAAGACATCCATACAGAAGCTTATTCTCGGAATCAGGTCTTCCAAAACTGCTATCTGCCAGTTCCAAGAATACATAGAAAAACAGGAAGTTTCGTGACGAACTAAAGAGCCTACTTTTCTTAAAATTTAAGATTCATGCCAATGATTAATCTATATGGATCTATCTAGAATAATGACAAAATTAAGTTGGTAATATCGACATTTCTAATTAGTTCGAAATAATGTATACCTGGCATAATGTAGCCTAATAGAGCACTACAGTTAGCAGCCCTAGTGACGGAATATATTCTTAGTTCCATCTCTTAGGTACAGAATACAAAATTTGGTTGAAGTCTAATGGATAGCATGGACGTTACATGCACTTAAAAATTGGATTTAACAGCGCGCGTAAAATCATGTTGGCAATCATGTCATGCATGTATTGGTCAGAAATAATCTAAAATAATATGAACTATTGTTGTGCCAATTTTTAATGAAATCCATTAGTTAGTATAGAAGTTAAATGCATTTTAAAATTGGATCTATCAGCAGGCTTAGAATCATGTTGGCAGCACTGAAGTATATTAGTTACTCCAAATTAATCTAGAATGCCAGGTACTATGCGTGTGCAAAGTTCAGAGCTATTGGCTCGCATACTTTCTGATATATTGATATAAGGGTAAGAGAAATAGAGACAGCTTTTATTAGCAGTTGGCAGCCCTGGTGCTCTTACGAATACGCATCGTCATATCTGTTATGGTACACATAGCACATACGAAATTTTGTTGAAATCCAAATGATAGTATAGAAGTTACATGTATATAAAATTTGACCTATCAGCATGTTGGTAGCACTGACGTAGATTAGTTACTCCAAATTAATATAGAATGTCAGGTACTACACGTGTGTATAGTTTAAATCTGTCGGCTTGCTTACTTTCTGATATAATGGAATTTAGATAAAAGAAATTGAGAGCATTCATTAACAGTTGGCAGCCCTGGTGGCTCTTAAGAATACTCTCAGTCATATCTGTTTATGTACACATAGTGCATACGAAATTTGGTTGAATTCCAATTGATAGTGTAGACGTTATATGCATTTAAAATTGGACCTATTAGCAGGCTTAGAATCATTTCGGCAACACTGACATGTATGTCCTCCTGGAAATTAAATTGAAATATTATTATCTATACATGTGTCAATTTTGAAATAGTTCCCATGCACACCTTCCAAGATATCCAACATGGAGCTCAAATTCCAATTGCGATTTTTCAGCAGTTGGTAGCACTGACAATATTTTCAAATACGGCATTAGATATTCAGGTATAATAGATCTTTACTCATACCAAATTTTGTTTCGATTGTTGCAGCCGTTTAGGAGTTGATAGGGGGAACCCCTACACAGACAGACACACATTTTCCCGGATCAATCTCATAAGTCTACTATTTCCTCATTTTTGCAAAATGTGAAAAGTTGGCTAAAAATTATCTACTGCACCATTTGCAGATGCCGTGTTTGTCGCTCCACCCCGACATATAGTCAAAATTAAAACAAACGTGCTCCAATTATAACCAAACATGACTTGAGACCACCCCTTGATGTAGCGGCAAGCGTTGTTTGTTGACGCCCCGGAGGTCCGGGTTCAATTCCCGGCTCTGTCAATTTTAATTCTTGTGTGAGGGCTGGAACGGGGGGTACACTAAGCCTCGTGAGGAAAAACTGAGAAGTGGTTGGTTTGGTTCCCACCTCAACCATCTTGGAAATGTTTTACGTGGTTTCCCCTTTTCTACTGCAGGCAAATGCTGGGATGGTTCCTAACATAAGACCATGGCTGCCTCCATCCCAATCCTAACCCCAATATACAAATGCACACACTAGTACAGCCATCACAATAACACAGTTTATCACAAAAATTTCACAGACACACACTTACACACCCAATGGCCATAAGCCATTTTATATTTACTGGCACGTTAAAGACTCCCTTCGGGGCAAAATTCCGGCACCCCGGCATCTCTAAAAGCCACAGTAGTTAAAAGGGACGTAGTTAGTTATTGTTGTTGTAAGAGGTGGAACAACGAGGTCATCTTCCCCTCTTAACACAAATTAAATTATACAAATTTGGAATACATAGTAAAATTTTGAACTGGAAGACGAAATTTAAACACACACATAAAATGAAAGGTTTCTAGATAAGATCATGAAGACATTGTGGACAACCAATGACTCCGGGGCTTTACTTGGAAGTAAACATACAAACATCAAACCCAGATGTCTGGCCTTCGCAGATGATCTGGCACTTCTAGCTGAAACAGAAGAGGTAGCAATAATACAGATAAATGAACTAAAATAAATCGCTTGGAAAACAGGTTTACAAATCTCTTTTCCAAAAACAGAGATGATGAGCACCAACAAGTGCTACATGAAGAAAACAGTTAAGACAAAATATGGGAAGGTAAAGGTCACGAAACAGTCTCAATCCCTCGGGGAGTTCATTAGCAACAATGGACTGGACAAAGAGTCGATGGAAAACAGAAGACTTAAACTAGAAAAACTCAACTTCTCCACTAAAAATATATACAACAAAAAGAACCTCTCCCTTAATGCCAAACTACAACACTACAGTGCTGTGGTAAAACCGGTGATCGTATATGATGTGGAGACGGCAAATTTGATGAACGTAGAAAAGCTTCTGAAGATTGAAAGGAGGATATTGCGGAGGATTTACGGCCCAAAAGAGGTACAGGGAACCTACAGATTAAGATCAAATAAGGAGATATATAAAAAAGAAGATGACCTGGAAACAACAATTAGGAAAAGACGTTTACGTTTCTAATGACATATGGTTAGAATGGATACCACAAGATTAAATAAAGAAATTTTTAATAAAATATATAATCTGAAGAGCCAAGGGGGTTACACCAAGCAGATGAAGGAAGAACTCCGGAGGCTAGGAATTACAGATGACGACTCTCGAGACAGAACAGAGTTCAGAGAAATTCTTTCTAACAAGAAAGGTTCTTGTGGGAGAAGAGAAGGAACGCAGGGGAGGAAGGTGGACAGCAGAGAGAAAGGCGCAACACTCGGAAAGAATGAAGGAAGTGTGGAGGGAGAGAAAGGAAGAAAGAACGATGAGAAGGAAATGAAATTATATTTGCGTGGTCCTTAGTTTTGGCCGGTTCCCATAATGTAATGTAAATGAAAGGAACGTAAAACCAATATTTTCGACCGAAATCATCCTTCAGATATCCCTTACAGAATGGTGAAAACCGCATCAAAATCCGTAACATCCAAGAATCGTGGACTTTGTTTTATATTATGTAGAGGTAGACAGCAAATGCATAAGACTACGTACAAAGGACAGGTCTTCACTGATTACAGACCTTCGAAATAATCACCCAAAGTGTCTACTGTGCGTTGCCAGCTGTGGGGCAAGCGCTGAATACAATTCGCTGCATGTGTATCGCTAACGTGTAACACCTCCCTCCGAAATGCTGTTACGATGTCTTCTTTGTTAGCAAACCATCGTCCACGTAGTGGCTTCTTGACTTTGGGGGCGGAAAACTGCGATTTTAATATACGATCGTTGCCCCTGCTTGTTGACTTCCATTGCGTGACGCTCTCACTCACACACTGAATTTGGGGGCATGCTCAGACCCACACTGTTGTTTACATACACCATCTAGTGGCATCCTACACAAGTACATACCGTACGTTTCCAAATGCATTTCGTAGATTTCCCGTGTTGTCTCCTATTCGCGAGAAAAAACAAGAAGTTCCGTGACGAATTAAAAAGCCTACTTTTCTTAAAATTAAGATTCATGCCAATGATTAATCTGCAGCATATGAACCTATCTAGAATAATGACGAAATTAAGTTGGTAATATCGAAATGTCTAATTAGTTAGAAATATACCTGGTATAATGAAGCCTAATAGAGCACTACAGTTGTGTCTGAATATATTCTTAGTTCCATGTCTTAAGGCACAGAATACAAAATTTGGCTCAAGTCCAATGGACGTTACATGCAGTTAGACATTGGATCTATCAGCAAGCGTAAAACATGTTGGCAACAATGTGATGCGTGTGCTGGTCATAAATAATCTGAAATATTATGATATCTTGTTTTGCCAATTTTGAATGAAATCCATTTGTTAGTATAGAAGTTACATGTATTTTAAAATTGGACATATCAGCAGGCTTAGAATCATGTTGGCAGCACTGACTTATATTAATTACTCCAAATTAATCTAGAATGCCAGGTGCTATATGTGTGCAAAGTATAGATCTGTTGGCTTGCATACTTTCTGATATATTGATATTAAGGTAAAAAATATAGACAGCATTTATTAACAGTTGGCAGCCCTGATTGCTCTTAAGATTACGTATAGTCATATATGTTATGTTACAGAAGCCTCCGTGGCTTAGGCGGCAGCACGCCGGCCTCTCACCGCTGGGCCCGTGGTTCAAATCCCGGTCACTCCATGTGAGATCTGTGCTGGACAAAACGGAGGCAGACAGGCTTTTCTCCGGGTACTCCGGTTTTCCCTGTCAAAATTTCATTCCAGCAACACTCTCCACTATCATTTCATTTCATCTGTCATTCATTTAATCATTGCCCCAGAGGAGTGCGTCAGGCCTCGGCAGCCGGCACAGTCCATATCCTCGCCGCTAGATGGGGGCTTCATTCATTCCATTCCTGACCCGGTCGGAGACTGGAAGCAGGCTGTGGATTTTCATTTTCATATATGTTATGTTACACATAGCACATAAAAATCCAACTGATAGAATCAAGTTATAAGTATTAAAAATAGTTGCCATGACTTATGACTCGCCAGCCTCTCACCACTGCATCCGTGGTTCAAATACCGGTCACTCCATGTGAGATTTGTGTTGGACAAAGCGGAGGCAGACAGGTTCTTCTCCGGGTACTCCGGTTTTCCCTGTCACACATTTTATTCCAGCAACACTCTCCACTATCATTTAATTTCATCTGTCATTCATTTAATCATTGCGACAGGCTTCGGCAGCCGGCACAGTTCATATCCTCGCCGCTAGATGGGGGCTTCATTCATTCCATACCCTGACCCGGTCGGTCGACTGGAAGCAGGCTGTGGGTTTTCATTTTCATATGTACCGTTAGGAAGCTAAAAGTTCGTGGATTAAAATGGTGAAAAGCAAATTTGAATATTTTGAGGAGATTCTGGAGTCTCTTTAGGACCTAGAGAACAGTATTGATTTCTGTCATCTGCCTCACACCTGAAGAGGTGGGAATCAATGTTCTTGCTATGAATTCTGGTTCGCTTTTTGATGAGTTCATTATTGTCTCTGGATGTGCTGTCTGTGACCTATCGCTGTTACGTAGTACGTAGATGAGACGATAGGAAACATCGAGGACCAGACACTATCAAACAACTTTTATGAGCCCTTTTCTTTTACAGTTGTCGGATAATAAAACTCGCATGCACCCATTAAAGCCTCACCAAAGGGATGAGCAGAACGCAATCATTCAGAATAGAAAACGCTGCATTCAAATGGAACTCTTTGATGAGCGTGTGGGGCGTTCAGAGCAGTATTGCCAAATTATTTAGAGAAAAACTTGACAAGAATAGAATTCACATCTGGGTTGAAATAGATACTGATGGAACATAACCAAGCAAAAAAGAAAATAATCACCTTACTCTTTCATCAGGACAAAAGCTGACAACCTACCTTCGTTAATATAGGGTGTGTGTTTCTAGGGATGATACTGTGTCTGTATGCACTCTTTTGTACATAAATTTTCCATTATTATTATTATTATTATTATTATTATTATTATTATTATTATTATTATTATTATTATTATTGCTATTATAGTATTATTACTGCCTTTTGTTACTATCATTGATAGATAATTATTATTTATTTTGTGAATATTAGCGAAATGTTTTATTTTATAAGCCATAATGGGGAACATGGAAGGAGCCTCCCCGAAGAGTGTGTGATTTACATTCGGGCATTCCCTGTGCAACGGTGATACACCGGCTGATCTTTCCAATTCAGAAGTAATATATTATTATTATTATTATTATTATTATTATTATTAATGACATTTAAAAGTCGGGAAAGGTTCTTTTCAGAACCAAAAATGACCATCATCAACGTAGAGGGTATGTCATCTTGTAAACAACAGCTCTTACAAGAACTTTGTCAAACAACGGATTGTGACGCAATATGTGTACAGGAAACTCACAGGGACGAACACCAACCAGGCCTTAGAATACCTGGTATGAAATTGACAGTAGAGAGACAGCATGGACAATATGATAGTGTTATCTTCTTCGAGCCAGATCTCCAGATACAGTACTTTCAACATCAATTACTGAAGAAAATTATATAGAATTAATCTCAGTTGAATTGAACAATTCGGCTATAGTTTCCATCTATAAACCTCCTAATGTAATATTCTCATTCATGCCACCTAGCAATCTCAATGATCAGAAAGTTTCTTTCTTCATTGGCGATTTCAATAGCCATAGCAGTATTTGGGGATATGCACAAGACGACGAGAGTGGAGAGTGTGTATTAGAATGGGCTGAGGAGCATCAATTATCTCTTATCCATGATAGCAAGCTCCCTTCGTCTTTTATTAGTGGTAGATGGAAGCCGGGTTATGATCCAGACCTAATATTTGTGAGCGAGAATATAGCACATCAGTGCGTTAAGTCTGTATGTGCCCCTATCCCGAATACACAGCATCGTCCAATAATGTGTCAACTGGTAGCTGCCATTAGACCCCAAGAGGTCTACTTTAAACCGATGTACAATTTTAAGAAAGCCAACTGGGAGAGAGACACCAACTTACTAGACGAGAAGATCAAACCACTAATTCCAATTTCAGAAGAATACCAACAGTTAAATAATATTATCCGTGAGTGCTCAAGAGCTGCAGTCCCTAGAGGTTGCAGAACAAACTACATACAAGGCCTAACTCAGGAAACCTCTGCTCTCCTATCAGAGTATCATAAGTTAATCGAAGAAAACCCTTTCAGCAATGACACCATCACAATGGGACAACAGGTGATTTCTTCAATTTCTGAAGCAAAACGGGCACAGTAGTAAAGGATGATGGAAGATATTGACTTGAACAGAAGTAGTCAAAAAGCTTGGCGATTATTTAGACGACTCAGCAGTGATCCTAATAAAACAACTACACATTCTACTGTTACAGCTAACCAAATTGCACATCAGCTTCTACAAAATGGACTATCATCTAATCCATGTCGACTTCAGAATAGGAATTGAGAGGGATTATGAGCAGGAGACTAATAAACTCACTGTACCATTCACATTATCTGAGTTGAATAGAGCAATAGATCAGTGTAAGAATGGTAAGGCTGCCGGCTTAGATGAAATATGTGTTGAGCAAATAAAGCAATTTGGACCTGTTGCTAAACAATGGTTATTAGAATTGTACAATAACTGCATAAGCACCTGCAAGTTACCACGTGTGTGGAGGAAAGCTAGAGTAATTGCAATTCTCAAACCAGGAAAAGATCCAAATGAACCGAAAGATTACAAACCTATCTCACTGTTGTGTCATCTATATAAGATCCTAGAAAGGATGATCCTTGAAAGACTTACAGCGATCATAGAACCTCTCCTCATTACAGAGCAAGCCGGATTTCGTAAAGGGAAATGTTGTACCTCACAGGTCCTCCATCTGCCAATATATTGAAGATGGGTTTGAAAATCATAAAATCACAGGGTTGGCTTTTATCGATTTATCTGCTGTATATGATACAGTTAATCATCGCATACTGTTGCGCAAATTATATAACATGACACTACAAGGTGACTCATGTCATTAGCAATCTTCTTCAAAATCATAGGGTCTTTGTTGAATTTCAAGATCAGAATAGTCGATGGAGGAACCAAAAGTATGCCTTGCCACAAGGCAGTGTTCTTGCCCCAATGCTCTTCAATATTTATAGGAATGACCAACCTCGTCCAGTTGATACCAAAAGCTTCATATACGCGGATGAAAGAGCTATTGCTGCTCAAGCAAACAGCATTGAGACTATAGAAGGTAAGCTATCAGAGGCTCTTTCTGAACTATCCTACTACTACATAGGAAACCAATTGAAGCCTAATCCATCTAGAACTCAGGTATGTGCCTTCCATATAAAGAACAGACAGGCGTCAAGGAAATTACAGGTAGCATGGGAAGACACTCAACTAGATCACTGCTCAACACGTAAATATTTAGGTGTAACATTGGATCGTGCTCTCACCTATAAACAGCATTGCATAAACCTCAAGCAGAAAGTGTCAGTCAGAAACAACATCCTTCGCAAACTGTCTGAACCAATTGGGGTACACAGCCAAAGACGATGAGAACTACAGCCCTGGCTCTGTGTTACTCCGCTGCAGAGTACGCTTGTCCTGTTTGGTACAGTTCCAGTCATGCTAAACAAGTTGACACTTCTCTAAATGATACATGCCGACTTATCACTGGCTGTTTGAGACCAACACCACGAGATAGAATCTACTGTTTGGCAGGAATCATCCCACCAGATATTAGAAGAGAAGTTGCAGCCAGGACTGAGAAAACCGACGTAAATACCTCATGCGCACACCCACTGTACGGATATAAACCTGCCCATCGACGACTGAGGTCTAGGAGGAGTTTCCTGAGTACAACAGAAGATCTACATGAATCTTCTAAGTCCACAAGGTTAAGATTATGGAGATCTAGAAATACTCAACTTGATGGCAGGATGCTACCAATTGAACATCTCCCTCCAGGACATGAGGAACACTGGTCTACGTGGAAGGCATTGAACAGGCATCGCACTGGTGTTGGTAGATCAAGAACCAATATGTTAAAGTGGGGTTTTCCTTGCACATCCAGGATATGTGATTGTGGTGAGGTCCAAACCACAATCCATTTCATGAACTGAATTAAGTGCCCTTTAAATTGCGCAATGGAGGACTTGATGGCTGCGACACCTAATGCCCGTGACTTGGCAAATTTTGGACAGAAACGACTTGATATATGCATTGTTAAGTACCACATTTTTAGCCTATTTTCAATTTTGAAAAAATAGGCTTATGAGATCACCTTTTGTCCGTGGGTGTGTGCGCGTGTGTGTGTGTGTGAGAGAGAGAGAGGTGTGTATGTGTGTGTCCCTAATAACTTTTAAACGGCTGGAGCGATTTCAATGAAACTCGGTAAGTTCATAGCACTATTCCGAACGACCCCGATCGTGCCCTTCAAATTTTGTTACGTCTCACCAATCCAACATGGCGGCTGTGCGAAATATTTCACCAGCATTCAATAACTCCGAAACCATTCCCGATATCACCCTGGAATTTTTTACGGTGATAAACGAAACTACTAGAAGTTTACCTATGTGACATTTTAAAAACTGGTAACTACAATACCAACATGGCGGTCACGCGAATTTGTGACTTTTAAATAGACGTTTCTTGCGATTTAACCAACCAAACGCAATAAAACTTGGTACTGTATATGTTTATACACATTGTAATTCACCTATATTTAACTTCGTTCAATTGTTTACATATCCTCAAGATGGCGGCTGTGCGAAATATTTTACCGGCATTCTATATCTCTGAAACTATTCGCAGTATCACCCTCAATTTTTTTACGGAGATAAAGAGCACTACTGCAAGTTCATCTATAAGACTTTCAAAAACCGGTCAACTACAAAACGAATATGGCGACCAAGCGAAGTTGAATACTTTAAATATACCTTTCTCGCAATTTAATGATTCAAACGCAATGAAACTTGGTACAGGAAATGTTTATACACATTATAATGCACTGGTATCTAATTTAGTTCAATTGTTTACCTAACCTGAAGATGGCGGTTGTGCGATTTTTAAAATTAAGTCTTTATTTCTTGTGTCGTAATCATGCGATTGAAGTGAAAGTTTGAATAATGAACCTACGCAATAATTTTCGTTTAATGGTACATGAATCTATGGCCTATACATTAAACAATCCAACATGGCGACCATCCGAAATATTTAGACGGCTCGGAATATCTACGAATCTATTATAGCAATCAAACTGAACTTTTCTTATGTTCATAGGGGCTATTAACATAAGTTCACCTGTTTAAATAACCTGGTGTTCACAAATCCAACATGGCGGCGACGCGAAATATAAATATTCACATGGACGTTTCTCGCAATTTAAACATCGGAGTGCAGTGAAACTTGGTACAGTAAATCCTTATACGAATATTAATCCACTGGCATCTAATTTATTTCAATTGTTTCCATAACCACAAGATGGCAGCTGTGCGAAATGTTAAAATCTCCTTGTTACTTCATATGTCCTAATAATGCGATTGAAGTTTGAATGCTACACGTACACAATAATCTTCATGTAACAATACATAACTCTAGGACCTACATACATAAAATCCATCATGGCGACCATCCGAAATATTTAGTCGGTTGTCAATATCTACGAATCTATTACAACAATTCAACTGAAATTTTGTGTGTTGATAGTGGCAATTAACATAAGTAGGATATATGAAAATAGGCTGTATAGTTCTTCACGGAACTACTTGTTAAAAGTAAAATGTATACTTCTGATACGAATAAATAAATAAGCCATAATCTTATTTTATGTAGGGCGCTACTGTAAAGGAGCTCTTAACCTCTAAGTGCAGCCGTGGAAATAAATAAATCAATCGATCAATCTCTCCCCTTCAGGGTCTCACAACTTGCGATACATAGTTTGACAACCAAGACGACCCAGGGATATCTTCCACTTACTTGTACCAAGCCCCTCTGTATAAAATGCAATTGCCATATTAAGCAAAATACGTTTAAAATCCGTACTGATAAACCAAGGAGCCTCCTTGGTTTAGGTGGCAGCACACTGGCCTCTCACCACTGGGTCCGTGGTTCAAATCCCGGTCACTCCATGTGACATTTGTGGTGGATAAAGCGGAGGCAGACAGGTCTTTCTCCGGGTACTCCGGTTTTCCGGGGCACAAATTTAATTCCAGCAACACTCTCCACTATCATTTCATTTCATCTGTCATTCAGCGGCTCCGGTGGCGTAGTTGATAGCATGCTGAACTGCTGTGCCCATGATAGCGGATTCAAACCCTGCAGAAGTCGTCGGAGTTTTTAAGAGCGTTGTATTCCTTCAGTATGCCTTCCTTCGGAGGGGAAGTAAAGCCGGCGGTCCCATGTCATAGATTTATGGCATGCAAAAGATCCTTCCACAGACTAAACTTGTGTGGAGCTAAATTTCTAGGTTAGATTTCGTTGTAACGCTCTATCAAAGTTCCAAAGTTCGCCCCTAGGTATCATTGATATCTGGTAGCGAAAGTTGTACTGTAACTACTTGAAATTGAACGGAACTTGTAGCTCATCCTAGGGGTGTCCGCTTTGCAGTTACAGCCTCAGGCTAGCCAAATATGTCCTCGGACACTCCCGGCAATAACAGCCATACGATAAATAAATAAATAAATAAATAAATAAATAAATAAATAAATAAATAAATAAATAAATAAATAAATAAATAATAATCAGGGGAGATTAGAAGTTGCATTCAGGACTGAGAAAACCTCATGCACACCCATTGTACGGATATAAACCTCCCCAGGGGAGTGCGACAGGCTTCAGCAGCCGGCACAATTCATTTCCTTGCCGCTAGATGGGGGCTTCATTCATTCCATTCCCTGACCTGGTCGGTCGACTGGAAGCATGCTGTGGATTGTTTTTGATTGACATTCCGGGTGAATGAGCTGCCCGTAATAATGTTGTATTATACAGCTCAGTATCGTTTGCGGGATATGCTTGCAGTGCATTAACACCATACAGTATGCAAGCAGAGAAATATCGGCCTTCCTGATAATACATGTTAGTTGGGCTGCATAACACACAATTATTAGGTGCACCTGATTCACCTGGTATCATATTAATCCCCAAATTAAAATGTACACCAATCAATAATTTAGTAAAACATATCTACTGAAATATTATGATACATGTTTCAACCTTTCATTGAGATTTTCATCAGCCATGAGCACAAATTGCTTAGATTCTTAAAACTAGTGTAATATTCTACAAATGTAGAAATGCTTTGAGTTTTTCTTTTTTCAAGTTTCCTTGCAATATTTAGCAATATATAAATAATAATAGGGATACTTTGTTCATAATTTTTAATTTCATTTGTTTTATAATAAAATTTTAGTGATTTTATTATGTGTAAATAACCAGCTTTATACATTTTATTGCAGCTGTAAAGCCATTAGTTACATAATTTCAATATAAACATATTAAAGTAGGCTATATCATTTAATACGACATGAGTATTCTCTACTATTGTCTTTGCATTAGTCACTGAGTGCTTTTGTTCGTTTTTTTTACACCACATAAAGTGTTATTCCTAATATTTACAATTCAGGACACAGAATACACATATAAAATGATCATTAGCGTGGTGGAATATTTTTGTTGTGAATAATTTATGGTGAAAATCTTGCATTTCATTCGTTGGCTCACTCTTGCTCGTTCCTCGTCCGAGAACACCCTTCGAGTTCTCTTGGGTTTCTCTACGGACAGATCTGTCACCTCCGCAATTTTCCTTCTGAACACTTTTATGTTTGCAATATCTCCCTCCTCATTGCCACACTTTTAGCCTATTTTCAATTTTGAAAAAATAGGCTTATGAGATCACCTTTTGTCCGTGTGTGTGTGCGTGTGTGTGTGTGATTCGTGTGTGTGTGTCCCCCTAATAAAATCTAAACGGCTGGAGCGATTTCAATGAAACTCAGTAAGTTCATAGCACTATTCCGGGCAACCTCGACCGTGCCCTTCAAATTTTGTTACGACTCACCAATCCAACATGGCGGCTGCGCGAAATATTTCACCAGCATTCAATATCTCCGAAACGATTACCGATATTACCCTGACATCATGTATGGTGATAAAGGAAACTACTATAAGTTCTCTTATGTGATCTTTGAAAACCTGGTAACTAAAAAACCAACATGGCGGCCAAGCGAAGTTGCGACTTTTAAATAGACGTTTCTCGCGATTTATCCAACCAAACGCAATGAAACTTGGTACAGTATATGTTTATATACATTGTAATGCACCGATAACTAACTTCGTTCATTTGTTTACACAACCACAAGATGGCGGATGTGCGAAATATTTCACCAGCATTCTGTATCTCTGAAACTATTAGCGGTATCTCCCTGAAGTTTTATACGGAGATAAAGGGCACTACTGGAAGTCCATTTATACGACTTAAAAAAACGGTTATATACAAAACAAACATGGCGGCCAAGCGAATTAGAAAATTTGAAATAAACCTTTCTCGCGATTTAATGCTCCAAACGCACTGAAATCTGGTACAGGAGATATTTATACACATTGTAATGCACTGGTATCTAATTTAGTTCAAATGTTTACATAACCTCAAGATGGCGGCTGTGCGAATTTTAAAACTAAGTTTTTATTTCTTGTGATGTAGTCATGCGATCGAAGTGAAAGTTTGAATAATGAACCTACCCAATAATTATCCTATAATGGTACATGACTCTATGGCCTATACATTTAACAATCCAACATGGCGACCATCCGAAATATTTAGACGGCTCTCAATATCTACGAATCTATTGTAGCAATCAAACTGAATTTTTTATTGTTCATAGGGGCTATGAACTCAAGTTCACTTAAAGGACTTTAAATAACCTGGTGATCACAAATCCAACATGGCGGCGACGCGAATTATAAATAATCACATGGACGTTTATCGCAATTTAACCATCCGAGAGCAGTGAAACTTGGTACAGTAAATCCTTATACGAATGGTAATCCACTAGCATCTAATTTATTTCAATTGTTTCCATAACCTAAAGATGGCAGCTGTGCAAAATTTTAAAATCTCCTTGTAACTTCTAGTGTCCTAATTATGCGATTGAAGTTTAAATACTACACGTACACAATAATCTGCATGTAACAGTACATAACTCTAGGACCTACATATATAAAATCCAACATGGCGACCATCCGAATTATTTAGTCGGTTCTCAATATCTACGAATCTATTACAGCAATCAAACTGAAATTGTGTATGTTGATAGTTGCAATAAGTGGGAATATGAAAATAGGCTGTATAGTTCTTCACAGAACTACTTGTTTTAGATCCTGATAAACTTCTTTCAACCATAGTACTTGAGTCTTTCTCCTTTCCTGAATGATGGGGATTTTATTTGCTAGGCGTTCCGATTCCATTCTTCTCAAGTGTCCATAGTAAGTTAGTCGTCTTTTCCTCATAGATATTGAAAATAATGTTCTCGCATTATTATATAGCTCTTGACTTGATCTCGAACGGAAGGTAAACTCATTTGTTCTTGCTTTCTTGGGTCCCAAAATTTTCCTCAGAAATTTACGTTCTCGAATTTTTATTATTATTATTGAAGTGTGAACTGCAAATATGGAAAAATCAATCGCGTCTCACACTTCAAGTACCTAGGGGAGATTTTGGAACCAACAGGTTTAGAAAAAGCAGCACAAAGAGTTCGGCTACAGAAATTGGAGAGAGCGTATGGGAGAACGCGCAACATCTACAACAATAGGTGCATGTCCACACATACAAAGATCAGACACTACAACACGGTGATCAAACCGGAAGTTCTGTATGCAAGTGAAACTCTAATACTTAATAGGAGGGGTGACTTGGAAAATATCCAAAAGGAAGAACGCAAGGTCATAAGGAAAATTCTTGGCTCAGAAAGAACAGAAAATGGATACGGGTTGAAATCTCGTAAAGCAACTGAGAAATTATCTAATCTTGCAGCGGACATCAGAAAGCGAAGATTGAAGTTTCATGGACATGTTCAAAGACTTCCACCGACTAGCCTTACACACAAGGTCATGACCTACGCAGAAATACTGAAGAATATACCGTGGATTCAGCAAGTCAAACAGGATTTGGAGAAGGCCCAAGGAAGAACAGTGGAAGTCTTTGACAGGAACCTGTTCCGATGTAGGGTGGATGGATGGAATGTAACGCCAGAGAATGACGCTCCAAAGGACCAGGAACCAAGTGGACTCAGGAAAGGTAGATGGCCCACCGAGAGAGAGTGAGGGTTATATGGAAGATCAGAAAGGCGAATCATAAAAGTACTGCGTGATCCATCTGGGCCCATTCGCACATAATAATAATATTGAAGTGTGATGGTTTGGCTCCTTATCTCAGTCCCATGCTATCTACTCCGCCACTAATAGCCCGGAGAACATACATTATGTCCCTGGGGAAGCATGCACACGTCACACACACATGTATGTGTGTGTGTGGCAATACACATCTCATTATGAAATTAGCCCCAGTAGCGCTAATCGTGCCCTGCCCTTTGCTTACAGATGGCATTATATCTACAGCCACAGGCTTACCAGATTAACGCTAGCCTCCTCCTGCTGGCCACGGTGCTAAGACGGCTGCACAAACAACAGACGCCACAGCCGAAATTCAGAATCTATTTACACCCCATGGTGGTATGATATAAGTTATACAGCAGTGGAGTTTCTGAACAAACACTTCTAATACTACTGGGATTCAGATACAGCAGTTATGTTTATGTGTGAGTAATGTTCGTCTCGAGCTTTACCGGTTAGCTTAATTAGATACCATCTAGGGTTCAATTTCAAGCTCCATCAGTTGTAACTCTTAGCGGTCAAGCTGTTGGCATCTCACCAGGGCAGAATCTTGCCGCTGTTGGTAAGTGGTTAACGTGTCGGGCTACTAACCCCAAGCTTGCAGGTTCCTCCTGGCCGTGGTGAGTGATTTTTGAAAGGCATAAAAAATACGACACGCATGTCATACGATGTTGGCATGTCAGAGAACCCATTTGAATTAAGTAGGCCGTGTCATAATGGCAAAATTAATCTCGGGATTTTCCGTCAACACAATGTTCCTCATTTCTCTACTAGAATGCGCTATGGTGTTGACGGAGCTTAGATATATAATCTCCTTGACTTTCATAGTGCTTCAAGGAACAACGAAATTCGACATGCAAGTACTCTCTGGGTGTCAACTAACAAAGCTTGCACCCGGCACCGAGGCCATACGATATTATATTATATTATATTATTATTAGTATTATTATACCACAGCGAACCGGGTTCGATTCCCGGTCAATGCATGTGAGGTTTTCAAAGTGAAATACCATGTCCTGTGGTTCGTATTCCACGTAGAAAGGAGGTCCTGTGGCTCATGATCTCGAGATTAACGGTCACGTAAAACTAAAATCTTCCTATAGTTGTAGCTCTTCAGTCACAAATTTTCCCTATGTGATATAATAATAATGTTAATTGTTTGCCGTCCCTTTTAACTACTGCGGCTTTTAGAGACGCCGGGGTGCCAGATATTTGCCCCGAAGGGGATCTTTAATGTGCCAGTAAATATACTGACAAGCCTCTCTCGCATTTACCCACCCTCAGATGCCAACTGACTGTGCCAAGATTCGATCCTGTAACCTTGGCCACAGAAACATCTGTCCTCTCCTAATCGTCTTAATACCTCTCGATGTGTCACTCTATCTACCCGTATAATCTTCATCATTCTCCTGTAACACCATATGTCAATCACTTCTAGTCTCTTCTTCTCGGCTGCACCAATAGTCCAAGTTTCACTTCCATAGAGTGCCATGCACTAGACAATGGCTTTCAAACATTGCTTTCTAATACCTAAATCTATAGAAATGCTTTCCTTGCCTGAGACAACCTACATTTTATAACCTCTTTGCTTCGTCCATCCCTGGTTATTTTGCTTCCTAAGCAGCAGAAGACTACTCCTTTAGCTTCTCACCTGTCAAATTGACGTCCATAAGGGTTTCTTACTTCTTTTGGCTTCTTTCCATTAATTTTGTTTTATATTTATTGTTTTTTTTATGAATTCTTGAGTGAGTAGAAATCTGGCTAATAACCTATGATATTGTGGTGACTGTGGCAGTGTATTCTCATGGATTTGGCCATGGTATGATTTAGATACCATTCCAGCATTTTCCTCGAGGTAAAGCGGGAAAACACGACACTAATATTAATAACAATATCGTATGGCCTGGTGTACCAGGCGCATGCGTTGTTATTTGGCACCCAGAGGGCAGCTTGGATGTCGAATTTTGTTGTTCCTTAAAGCATTATGAAATGCAAGGAGGTTAGATATCCTTGACACTACAGCGCTTTCTAGTAGAGAAATGAGGAAATTTGTGTTGGCGGAAAATCCCGAGATTAATTTTGCCATTATGAACACGGCCTACTGAAATCAAATGGGTTCTTTAACATGCCAACATCGTATGACATGCGTATCGTGAATTTTGTCACCTTTCAAAAATCACTTACCACGGCCTGGAGCTAACCTGCAAGCTTGGGGTTAGTAACCCGACACGGTAACCACTCACCCACCGTGATGACACTGTGTGTACTTCACCCGGGTGGTGACTGGATTTGGTAATTATCATGAAAATGGAGTAATAGTGGTTAGAGATTTTATTTTGTAATTTTGCACGTGCCATTCATCAGCCACAAGAATACAAACATTCGTCAAATCCAAACCACAAGAATGTTCCATTTAATAGTGAAAAATTCTGATTGCATGCCTTTAGTAGAATTTGAACAATGATCACGTTGATGCTGGAGTGAGAAATAACCACAGGCTTGTCATGCTCCTGTCACTGCTCAAAGTGGAGTTCAAGTGGACAATCAATAATGCCAACTTCACTGGACGTGCTCGATTGCGAGTAGGACAGTTAGATATTATGGAGAAATTTCATTTTTTGTTCCACCAATGCAATAGTTCTAACATAAAGTGGCTAAAACATATGCCACGACATCAAAGACTTGATTAGAGGCCTTCTTCGGGCGTTGACCGCTCTGTTATAGATGATCAGCGCAGCTGCCTGGAATTCAGAATATTCACCTGGGAGTCCCAATGGCACTCGTACGATTCGAGATAAGAATTTATCATTTTAAATTATCTTGTCAACTTCGTCGTTACGCTGAGGTCTGGCGTTACGTTACGCTAACGGAAAGAAATGTACCGAGAATGCACTGAGGTGTGTGACGTCATAGTACCGCTTGAGCTCCCTCCTTTCCCCGCGCGCTCCAGTGAGCGTGACGTCATCCGGCCAGCTACCTCCTTTGACCTTGGTTTGCACTTGCAAATGGACTTTGATTTCACGCAGTTCGCTGCATGATCATGAGGCTATCACCGAGCATTTTTCAGCATTTGTAGCATTTAAAATGATATAAAGTCTAGTCATTCAGACTGACTATCACTCATTTTCTTTTGTGTGTTTCGTATCCTGTTTATAGTGCTTTGTTCTGATACATTTTTGTTTGTTTATGCTTTCTGCCTTTGTTTTTATTTTTAGTTTTGTATTTTGCTTGTTTCTTTTTGTTTGTATTCATTTATGTTTTTATTTTTTGCTGTGTAGGTTTTTGTTTTTTGTTATTTCTTCTGCTTTCTATTTTTTTGGTTGTTTGGTGTTTTTTGTCATTAAATTTGATTTATATTTTCATTTGTTTGTGTTTATTGATTTGCTTTGTGTTTTATAATTTATTTGTTTTTCGTTTTTTTTTTGTATTTCGTCTTTTTTGTCTCTTGTCACTTGTCTTCTGTCTTTTGTCTTTTGTCTCTTGTCTCTAAGGGGAAGATTACCTCGTTGTTCCAACCCTTAAAACAACAATAACTAACTAGGCCTACTTCTTGTCTCTTGTCTCTTGTCACTTGCCGTTTGCCTTTTGTCGTTTGCCATTTGCCATTTGCCATTTGCCATTTGCCATTTGCCTATTGTCTTTTGTCTTTTATCTTTTGTCCTTTGTCTTTTGTCTTTTGTCTTTTGTATTTTGTCTTCTGTCTTTTGTCTTTGTTTTAGCCTACTTTCGATTTTGCAAAAAATGAAAGTAGACGTATGAGATCAACACAGGGCGAAAAAAGTGTGTCTGTCTGTGTGTGTATGTGTGTGTGTGAGTCTGTGTGTGTGAGTGTGTGTACTCTGAATGCCTGTCCCCCCCCCCCCCTATCAATTCGAACACGAGGAACGCGAATTGAACGAAATTTGGTACAAAGGTAGCACTAGCAATGAACACCTCAGTGTCATGTTTTATATCGCCGCCATCTTGACGGAAACGTAATGGCGGCCACACAAATGCTCAAAGTTTAAATAAAATTACGACTAACATAATCATCCGATCTCTACCAAATTTTGCAACAACATACCTTTATGGAGGGAGCATCCTTTGACCAATCTAATAGGTCATTGGCTTAATAGTTTGCGAATGGCGGCCATCTTTGTGTCAAGATCGATTCCCCCTATTAATTCGAACAGAGTGAAACCGAATGGAACGAAATTTGGTACAGAGGTAGCACTAGCAGAGGGCACCTCAGTGTCATGTATTATATCACCGCCATCTTGAGGGAAACGTAATCGCGGCCACCCAAATGTTAAAAGCTAAAATGTAATTATGACCAACCTAATAATCTAGTCTCTACCAAATTTGCAACAACATATCTTTATGTGGGAAGCATATTCTGACCAAACTGCAAGATCATCAGACCAATAGTTTGCAGATGGTGGCCAACTATGTGTGCAAATCGATTCCCCCTATCAATTCAAACACGGTGAAAAAAAATTGAACGAAATTTGGTACAGAGGTAGCACTAGCAAAGGGCACCTCAGTGTCATGTTTTATATCGCTGCCATCTTGACGGAAACGGAATGACGGCCAGCCAAATGTTAAAAGCTTAAATCAAATTACGACCATCCTAACAATTTGATCTCTACCAGATTTTGCAACAACATGCCTTTTTGTGGAAAGCATCTTATGACTGACTACAAGGTCATCAGCCCAATAGTTTGCAAATAGCGGCCATGTATGTGTGCAAACCATTCCCCATATCAATTCAAACACGGTGAAACCGAATTGAAAGATTTTTTTTTTTACAGAGGTAGCATTAGCAAAGGTCACCTCATATTCATGTTCAATAACCCTATTGCACGTTGTATTTCAACAAGCTTGAAAAGGACAAAGAGTTATAACAATTCCCATGCATTTAGGAGAAAGTAGGCTATATGTTCTTTACTGAACATCTTGTTTTTTTTTAATTACTCCGTTGTGGTTATGATTTTTGTTTTGTTATTTGTTTTTTTTTATTTGTTTGTGATTTGTGTTATATTATTTGTTTTGCGTTTTGTGGCCATGAGATTTAGGAAGTAAGGTCACGTCCAGTGGCTTAGACTCAAAATCAAGTGGAGGTCCTGTTATTTATGTTATAGCCTAGTGGAGGTAAGTTACGTAACATTACAAGCTTGCAAATTTTTCTTTCCTACCCCGTGGCGTAGCTGTACGTGTTAAGTCGCACATCACAACTACAGGAAATAGCTGGAAGTTCGGAGATCCAGGGTTAGAATCCCGGTGTTGACAGTGGACATTCTGAGTATAGCTTTCTGTCGAGTTCTTTCCCCAACCCGGTCAAGTGCCAAGATTGTACTAATCTGTATGACCCTTTGTTGTTGTTGTTGTTGTTTCATTTGAGAGACTTGGACATTGTGATCATTTAGCCCCGTGTACGAAAGGTGTGTATGTATGCTATAAATAAATAAATAAATGAATAAATAAATGAATGAATGAATGAATAAATAAATATGTACATAAATTATCTGATAACCTGCGTTTCTGTAGTGACTGTAATATGTGTGTGTTGATAATTTAGGCGATGATTGGGAAGGAGGATGTGGTGCTGTTACTCTAGGAACCATCCCGGCATTTGTCCGGTGTAGAATTGAGAAACTATATAAAACCACTTCCAGGATGGCTGAGATGGGAATTGAACCCACCTGTTTTCAGTTTTGCCATAATAAGGCTGAGTGTACCCCATTCCATGGATGCTGCAATTATTTCAGGTACAAGTGGGTCTGGATCAGCTCACCAATGTGTGAGTGTAACCTGGAAGAACAGACGATCGAACATCTGGTCCAACGCTGTCCCCTTTATTCGTACCCTGGCATTCCTGACGATTTGTTCGCTCTCACACCCAATTTAACCGAATGGTTGAGAAGGATGGACTTTAAAGTTTGAATATGACCTTCTTATGTATAATTGTATATTGTATAAATTACCATACGAGTAAATAAATATCCCATTCCAGCCCTCAGACCACTATTTAATTTCTTGACAGAGCTAGGAATCGAACCCGGACCTCCGTGGTAGCAGCCAAGATTGATGTCAGCCACACCAAGGAAGTTAACAATGTTTCAATTCGTATTGGGAGCTTTGGACATCTTTGGTCATCAATCTCGTGTACTTGGGTGTGTATTAGATTTGTCTGATAACCTGCGTTTAACTGGTGAATTTAGTTGTGTTTGAAACTGTAATTATTACAGTCGGGGGTAATGTAGGTGCCCCAGGATTTGAAATATGTACTATACCCTCATTTGCCAGGAGGGAGTGTGGAATAAGAAACGAGGGAAACCTTACTCATGACAGTCACTGTCAGCGTCGTGATTCAAAGCCCCGATCTCCGGACTAGATGCTGTCGTGGCGTGTGATTTAACGAGCATGGCTAAGAGGCGGGGTAAGAATTATATGCAACCTCGCGAATTCTTTACGTCACCCATCTTAAACACGTGTTTTCAACGTGTGCTCATTGATTTTCTCGTTCTGAATATTGCGACTAAAGTTCCCCAAGTTGCAAGTAAATTGAAATAGGCAGAAGAAGGAAGTGTGTTTCTAAAGCCACAGTGGCTTGAGAATGGAAATTGTATGTGAAGTAGTAGGGGGTTGGATGATCAAAGAGTACGACTCAAAGTTTTGCCACCCGCTAGGGACGAAATAGCGAAATCAGCTGAGGCACAGGGAATTCGATTATAATTTCCCTTTTTGTTGTTAAGGGGAACTTGGTGTTGAAAGTTTTAACATGCTTCTTGAAGGTTATATGTGCGCCCATTATGAATATACTGCTTTTGTGAGGTAAGACAGAGGTATGCAGGAGCCTTGTGAGCTGCTATTTCTATAATTACATCCCAATTAGGGAGTTACAGTACCATAACTTACCAAAAATAGTAACGAAGTGAGCATCACTCGATCAAAATATACAAGACAAAATAGATCTACAAATCACTACGATACATGTCATCCCATAGGCCAAATGTCAAGAAGAATCCTATAAGGCCAACTATGTTGGGCAAAGTGGAAGAGAGTGTGCTAGACGGTATAAGAAACACAAAAATGCAATACACAACAAACACTCACCGATTTGTGGTCATATTTACGACATCAACCATCGTTTCACCTACATAGAAACATGTCATCCCATAGTTTTCTGCCTCTTATGTAGTACATAAAAATATGCTGTACATATTTAATCACATGCATTTCTTCAGGTTATTTTTACGCATGTCTCAGTAATTGGGATTATATTGTGCAGACCGACTAAAAACATGCAATATCAATTGCCAATATGCCAACACTGAGAATTGGCTTCATAGCTAAAAAGTGTGTTTAACTCCCAGACACCGTTATTGCGATGGTAGAGGAATGATCCAAAGCAGATTTCGTGGGTGAAGCCAAACTGGGTGGATAAGCGATTAAAAAGTAACTAAAATTGACTTGTGAGTTATTCTTTGGCAAACACACAGTTTTCTCTCACTTCTATAGTCCATGAAAAATACATACTGAATACAGGGTGTAACCAAAATATACGGCACAAAGTGCAGGACACATTCCTCACACGTAGACGAGGAAATTATGTTATATTAACATGGGCCCGGAAACGCTTTGATTCCATGTTATACCTTATTGTCTCCAACTCATTAATCATGGGAAACACACGCGAACAGAACGTGAGAATCGTGGGGAACATGCACTCTTGGTTATATCAGGTAACGTTGTCATTATCGTAGGTGCACCGTCAGTAGTTTGTTTTACATGGCCCCGTTGCCATGCGACTTAGCAGATGTGCCTTTAGCTGTGCGACAAAACATGTACTTCATGCACGATGGAGCACCTCCTAATTTTAGTGCACATGTCTGTCGGCTTCTAAATAACAGATTTGGTGACAAATGCATAGATAGAGGTGGACCAATTACCTGGCCTCCACGCTCTCCGGACCTAAAATCTCTGAACTTTATCTGTGAGGGCATTTTTAAAGTTTTTGTGTTTCGTACTGAACTCGAATTCTAAATGATCCAGGATGGACAGGATGCTATTTAGGACGTTTTGGTGTAATTTGGAGAAGATTGCGGTATTTTTGGAGGAATTACGATATTTTTAAAATTTTAATATGAGAGGAAGCTTCAGATTGTGTTTGACAACAACAAAATGGCGAGAGAAGCCGCCCTTGGGCAATGCTGCGTAGTATTTTCGCTAGGCCGCCCATAGCAACTTGTAGAGTTCGAAGAGAAATGCGTTGATTGGTTTATCCAATTGCCAGAATCAGAAAGGGTAGGAGAAATGAGCGCGCTTGATGAGAAGCTTCGTCGATTTATAAACTGCCATTTATTAAAGAAGAGAGAATCTGCACATTTAAAACTATTGAGAAAGGATCTAAATTAAAAGGATTTATGATAGTCACCCAGAGGTGGAATTTTGATAATCCTGTAAGAAGATATAAGTAATGATTGGTTTGCCGCTTTTTCCTCATGACGCGCCATTCGATTGGTTTTGAGGTGCGTGGTGACGCGCTGCCGATCGAGGTATTTTGTGCCGAGGTGACGAGAGAGACGGACCTGCGACAGAGGAGTTCCTGAAACTAGCGTGTGCGAGATAGGGGTCTCACGCGAACATAGTTTGTCGGCGAGGGAGGCAGTCCCGTCGGTCAGAAATTAACATGGGAAGTCCGGTGAAGATGTGGGAAACAGAATATCGTCGTAATATCAGTTCTCGTGTGAAACTAGTATTGAAAGTTTGACTAAACTAAAGAGAAACGTCGTGTGCACATTACGTGAAAGTTCCAAGACGACATTCGAAAGAATAAGATAGTTTTCTTTGTTGAAAGCACTTTCGTTAAAGAAGCACGTTTCGCTTGGTGCGTGTCAGCTATACAGGCGAGAAGGGAAGGCCCGTTATCTGCCTGTGCTAACATTTGTATGACAGCAGCACTCATTAATAGCAAGTCTCTGTTTAGTGACAAGCTTTTTATCGAAATGTTCGGCATGCAAGCGTTAAGGGGAATAGTTAACATTGTGTTTAACGCAATCGTGATCATGGACTAAGCCAAGTTATGCGCAGGGAACGTGATGTTACACTGTTGGACTGGAATACCGGGTAACCGACATTAATCTTAAAATTATAAGATGTGGTGTAACGATTACAAGGCTACAATCCAACGTTACGAGATGGAACTTGATTACCGCGTCATGGCTAGATATTATCCGACCCGAAGCGAAGCAGTTCATCATACTTCGAGACTGGGGGATTCTTGCGGTTTCGCTGATCGAGGCGAGCTCCGTGTTCGAAGCCAGCCAGGGGGATTGACGATCGGAGAGCAGGGTTCGAGTCGTGAAAAGGCAGTCTTCCGAAGAAAGAGGATGAAGATTAGTAAGTGTGGAATTGCTGGTGTCGTCAGTAATTCCCTCCATACTTCTTCTACAAGATGTCATCGCAAGGTAGAAACAGATACCCTCGTTAGTAGCTGTTGGTTCTTTTTGTAGTTAGTTGTAGAATAGAATATCAGAGAGCATGGCACCATTTCAACGCTAAATTATTTTGTTGTGTGTGAAATAGTTTAAGCCCAGAAATTATTTTTCAGCGTTGGACATTTAAATATTAATTTTCTTTTAGTGAGATTTTCGGATAGTAACATTTGGATTTTTGACTTATAGGTTTTGAGATTTAAGCTCATTTTATTAATAATTTCGTTTATCGAATTTCTTTCGATCCACGTATCTTTGGGAATATTATTGTAAATTATTGAATTTTATTGGGAATTTTATTGAATTTTATTGAAGTTTATTGAACATTATTGGAACATTAGTGGAATTTTATTGGATATTATTTAACATTTTAGAAAATGGTATTACTTTACCCAAGCAACTTAGACTTTGAAAAGAATGTTTATTTGGAAATGAATTATTATTTGGACATTTCCAAGACTTTATAGTTATCTTCGAGTCTGACTTCGCTCAAGTAATTATTTAATCAAACATTTTGAAGAGGTGGAAGGATGAAACATTATTTGGACATTCCACTTTAGCCGGTTATAACTAATAATAATTTATCTGTGGATAAATTATTTTATTTTATTTGAGAGATCTTATCTGCTCGGACAAATTAGCACATTTGAGTATTCTACGAAATTTTGCAACACTCTTGGAGATTGTTATTGACTTTAATTGCATTAACGCAATATTTTGGAAAGACCAGAGAGAAGTAACGAATGTTTATATTTATTAAATGTTAACAACAATTATTTGAAATCTAAAGTAACTTATACTAGTAAACCATTACGTCATCACTGTTTATTAGAGTCGACTATTATGTATTTTCACAACATCTGAAAGAGCTATACGCTGTAATTATTATAAGTAAATATATTATGAAAGCAAGATGCAATTTAAATAAGTTGTTATGGCAGAATACTGTATTAAGAGATTGAAGTGAAGAATTATAGCAGCTATATTTGTTTAATATCAAGCTGAGGAAAATGTTATACGGAATTTACCTATGTAATGGAGAGAAGTCGTTGTTTAAGTATTCTGTGGATATTTGTTCAGTCTAGTAGAGAAGGGAAGGTCATTATACGCGTTGTGAGCGTTTAATTGGAAAATATAAGTAAATATATTACAGTAAAGAATTAAGTAAGACCTTAGTTGTCCAGTATTATTGTAAAACGACTCTCAGTTGAATTGATTAGTTCTAAAGGCGGAAAATATTTGGGAAACGGATTGAAAGTGAAAATGTTGTTAATTATTATTAAGATATTATTATCAAGGATAAGACATTAATTATATAAGCTTAACTTAACCGTTCGGCGATGTATGTATGCCCAATTATGAAACGAAACATCTTTATTATGATGATAGCGATATGAAATTGTAACAGTGACACTTTATTTAAGAGCATAAAAATTTGGGATTGTCAGTAGTTGACCAGAGGAGGAAGGTTGGATGATTGAGAATCATCACGAATGATGTAAATAACATAAGACATTTGTAAACAATATTTAAATATAATACTATTAATAACTAGGAGAATTTAACGATATAATAAAGTTATCTGAATAACTTTCTTAATAAACATCTGATCCTAAAACAATAATAATAATATGGTTTATTATTTGGATTAACATGATTAATAATTATTTCTAATAATTAATAAACATTTAAATAACGAACATTTTACAAACTTAATTAATAATTTGGAAATATTAATAGTATTTAATTAAATTATTTAATAATAATTTCTACCATTAATCATTAATTAATTTTGGAAACCTTAGTTGACAATTAAACGAAAGTTTAATATACTTTAATGTTTTTTAAACGTTTAAACCATAAATTGGAGTGACGTTTAAAGAACGTGACGACGTTCTTTAAATACAGTAAGGTGGTTTACTATTGTGTAAAGGTGATCTTATGGAAGATCATTATAAAATTAATTTCTATTAATTTTACCAATGGATGACATTGGAATAGTAAGTAGAAATGTCATGGGAAGACATTGGATGTATTAAAACCGATCTTTGTTCATATATTACTAGGGAACAAGAGTAAAATTTAAGAGCTGTTGTGCAAACAGCTGATTGATAATTTGTTTATTTAATTTTATTTAAGAAGTGGAGTACTTCTAACGTCCATGGGACGATGATTTAATTTCATAATCTTATTATAGGAATTTTCGCAGAATCATTTGCGGATTACATGTAATTGTTATAGGAATATTTGTTAATTCAATATTTATTTTTATCACTTCGTTAATAAATTTATTTGTTAGTTTTGTAACTGCGTTTTGATGATTTATTTAAGTTATGAAGGAGGATTATGTTTTGGTGCATTTGAGGTTTTATAGAACCACTAATTTCGCCCACTTTACCGAGAATAGTTAGTATCTCGAGCTCTTCGTTTATTTAGTTGATATACCCATTTTGCTTTACCAAAACATGATCTTAGAAAGTGTGCACCCCCCATTTAGCTATTGTTGGTAGGATTTCCAGGTTTTTGAGCCGGGGACCTCGAGATTCTGCAATCCAGCTGATCTTCGGATTCGACAAGCAGCTCAAATGGTTTAAACGGGTACACATTAAATGGCAGCCCAACGTTTAGGCTCGAACTGTGGTTCGTAGCGACGTATTTCGTGATGTCAGGCACGATTAGGCTTGTTGAGGCTTAATTGGGCGTGATTGGGTGCAATTGTTTCAATTTTGGAAGATTAGATTGAAAGAAATCCTGTGTAAGGAAGAATAAGTCGAGAAACAGAAATCTGACTTATAATCTAAATCTGATGGTTTGATAATCCGGTTGTTGACATTTCAGTCACAGTCATGTAACGTAAATGATTAAAATTAATTAATAATAATAGAATTAGGACTTCATGATTTAAGTGAATCATTAACAGAATTACTCTAGGGTTTAGCATAAGTCTGGTAAACAATAAAATTCCCAAATATTAAGTTGAAAATGGTTGCTCTTTGGTGTTCTAGTTCTGCAGTGTATGTCATGTTCCCGTAGCAGTTGAAATATTTGTAATTGTTGCAATGGCAATGAAGATTGAAGAGGTATATAAGATGTTTTCAGATGTCCAAAATAAGATGGACAATCTGACAAAAGATGTGGAAGGTGTTCGCACGTACACCCAGAAAGGTTTTAAGAGTGTTAAAGAGGACGCTGAAAAGAAATTTAAGTCTGTTAGGGAAGAAGTAGAGAAAAGTAGGGACACTATTAAAGAATCTGTTATTGAAAGCGTTAAAACAGAGGTAGATGCTGTTAAAGAAAGTGTTAGGGACACTATAGTAGAAAACATTGCTGACACAGTAAAGGAAAGTGTTAAAGACAGTATTAAACAAGATCTAGGTGAATTACAAGAGTCTTTGGAGAAATTACAATGCAGTGCTACTTCCGTTAGCAGCGATGTTAATAAATTGCTAGTTAGTTCTACACAAGTCACGAACACAGTCGACAAAATACAGGAAAATGTTGACAAGATACAAGGTAATGTTGACAAGATACAGGGAAATGTTAGAAAGGCCCAAGATGAGTCTACATTACTCAAAGAAAGAGTCATTAAAATTCAGAACAACACCGTCGATTTACAAACTAGACTAGGTAGTGTAGAGTCTAACACAGAACAAGTTCAATCAAGATTAAGTATGATAGAGTCTAACACAGAACAAGGTCAATCAAGATTAAGTGGAATTGAGTCCAACATGCAACACAAGTTTAAAGAATTAGAAACAAGTAATGAGAATTTCCAGACTGAAATCAGAAAAGAATGGGAATCCAATAAACAACAAGCTGAGGGAAACACATTACAAACTAACATGAGGTTAACATAACTTAAAATAGTTGTTGACAGTTTGAAAACACAAGTACAGGATCACAGTAAATTGTTGAAAGATGGAATTGATGTAGATGTGGAAAATATTGTCAAAAAAAGTTTGGAAGCATTGAAAGATGATTGGAAGAAACTCAGTTCCGATCATGTTTCAAGCATCAAACGTGATATGGAAACCAAGATAGTTTCAACTGAAGCTAGATTAAATAAGGATGTTTCTGATGCAAGGGAGGATTTAATTAAAAGAATCAATCTTGTACAGAAAACTCAAAGTGATGATATGTCAGGAGTAAGAGCAGATCTCGATAGTGAAATGAATGAAACTAAGTCTTTAGGAGATAAAGTGAATCGAATGGATAATGACTTGACGGAAGACAGGGAAAGGAGGTTAATTGAGCTTGAGGAAATTAAAAGGGGTATTCAAAATATTAACTTAGGCGATGCATTAACGGCAGAAGCTATTAAGATTTCATTAAAGGACGAACTTAGGAAGGAGATTCAGGAATGCATAGGAATCAGATCGAGACCGAAAACGAAGTAAAGGAAACAGATCAAGCTAGGATGACACGATTAGAAGATGAAATTAGAGATGTTAGAGCGAAACAAACTCCGATAGGACTTTCGATGCAACAAGCTATAGATATAGGAGAGAATGATTTCGGGATAGGAAGTCTAAGACAGGTACACCCTTCGAACAGAGCATCTAATGTCACTATCATTAGAAATTTTGAAGTAAAACCACGAAAATTTAATGACAAAGATGGTCTTACACCATCTCCGTGATTATTTTTATGAAAATCATATATCTCAAGATAGAGAAATGCGTATCGTGGAACGCTATCTCGAGGGATCACCTTTGGAGTGGTATCGCGCATTCAGGTATTCGTTCGGAGATTTTGAGGAATTTGCCGAAGCTCTAGTCAAAAGATATTGGAGTGTGGAAAGACAGCAAGATTTGAGAGCGGAGGTTTATTCTAAGAAATACTTAGGTACTCTCCCAACTAAGTACGCTGATTTCTTTAATATGCAATTAGCGAAACTACGTTACCTTCAACCCCCTTTGACACAAACAGAATTGATAGAAGCTATTTCTAGGCAGCTTCTGGTTGATGTCAGACGTAATTTAATATCGTCTGGAGTCAATGATCTTGCCAATATGGATGAACTACTTCGTAGACTTGCCTACACAAGCTCCATGCCCAATGTAATTCCTAGAAACAGGCAGGATAGTAGAGAGGTGAATACGATAGTCATTGATCAGACCCAACAAACGGAAGAAGTAACGAATCAAGTTCAAACTAAATCAGGTCCTGATAGGAACAATTACTTTAGAGACTGACGGTATGAACCAAGGTACCGCCGATTCAGAGAAGGTAGACCTTACCAGCAAGAGGAGCGTAGAAATGGAGAAAATAACAGAAGGACAGGTTATTTCCGCAATAACAATAACTATAATAACAACAATTATAGGAACTACAACTCCAACCAACGAAATGATCAGAATAATCGAAACAATACAGGTTATAGCCGCTATAAAAACTATAACGATGATGTATTCTCTAGACAGCAGTATAATGAGAGGTATCGTGAAGGTCAGGAGTACATTAGAAACGCTAACCAGGGGAATACAACTCGAGATTCCAGAAATAACAACAGGAGTGAAGTTGACCCTAAACCAGGCACTAGTCAACAGGGAAGAGCTGAAGAAACAGCCACTGAACAAAAAAAAACTCCAATCACGAAGCGCAATTAAATGAAGGTCTCTTGTCATATCACAATGTCACGATTAATGAGATTTACCAGGTCACTGACGAAGACTTACTCTTTGAGGAAGAAATTATAAGAGAGGAAAGGAAAACAGAATTACCCATTATCAATATTTATGTGGAAGAGGAGAAATGCAAATCTTTGGTTGATACTGGGGCAGTAGTTTCGATTTTGTCCGAGGAATGTTATTTGAGGCTTTTGAAAGGCAACAGTATGACGATTTTGCCAGTTTCGACGGTGAAGGTGAGGGGTATCTTTCATGATAAGACGGTCAAATGTAAAGTACAAGTATTGTTAAATTTCAAGATAAATGAGAAAGAGTATGAACACGTCTTTATTGTGGTACAGAAAATCAATTTTGATATGATTCTGGGAATAGATTTTATTGGAAAAGTAGGAGCAGTTATCGATTTGAATAATCGAGTGATGAAACTATACGAGAATAATTTGGAAGCGGAGAATTTTGAAGGACAGGAAATAAGTACAGATATAGATATAGATTATAGAGAGGATGTTTTAGAAAACATTGTGAGTGAAGTGGAAAGAGAAAGAGAATATCATACTCAATCGATTGAAGGGTTCGAAGAAATCCAAGAAGAATTTGAAGATTTGATAATCGAATTCAAAGACATTTTTGATGAGAAACCAGGTCTAATTAACGATTTTCAGTATCGTATTCGATTGACCAATGAAATGCCTTACCAGAAAAAGATATACCCTATTCCTGAAAAATATTACGAGGAAGTGAAAGGAATTATTAGAAAAATGTAAGAGGATGGAATAATTAGAAAGCAAGCATCATCCTATATTAATCCTATAACTGTTGTGAAGAAAAGCAATGGACAATTACGTTTATGCCTCGATGCAAGAAGTATCAATGCGTTGATTTTGCCGGAGACAGATAGACCACCAAGGATTCGAGATTTATTAAGAAGATTTAAAGGAAAGTCATGTTTCAGTGTACTGGATCTCACAGCCTCCTTTTATCAGATAGAACTCTCAGAAGATAGTAGACAGTATACCGGGTTTTTATTCGACCAATCGAGCTATGTATTTTTGAGATTACCTTTTGGTATTGTCAACAGTGGACCAGCTTTAATAAGAGCTTTGGACAGTAAGCTTAGTGACGAGGTGAAGGAAAACACAATGTGTTATATTGATGATCTCATCATTTCATCTGAGAATGAAAGGGAACATTTGGAACATTTAAAGAAGTTGTTTTTGGATTTGAGAGAAGCAAATATTAAGGTAAATTTTGGCAAATGCCACTTTTTGAAGGAAAGAATAGATTTCTTGGGTCACACCATTGATCAGTTTGGCTACCATCCGAATGAGAAGAAAGTAGAAGCTATTGTTCGATTCCCAAGACCTACTAAAGTGAAACAAGTTCGAGAATTTGTAGGCATGTGCCAATTCTTGAGTAATCACTGTAGCCGATATTCAGAGGTCATGGCACCATTGTATGATCTTCTTAAAAAGAATAATAGATGGAAATGGGGTCCCGCAGCAGAAGAGGCATTTGAAAAAGCAAAGGAAATGCTTAGAAATAATATTAAATTGGAGTATCCAGAGTTCGACCGTATATTCTATTTAGAATCGGATGCGTCGAGAGTGGGAATCAGTGCTGCGTTATATCAGAAGGATGAGAGTGGAAATAAGCATTATATTGGATTTTGCAGTAGGAAACTGAGGAAACACGAGGAAAATTATTTTACCACTGAGTTGGAGGCGCTAGCTTTTGTAACGGCGTTGCAGCAATGGAAGAAAGTCCTGCTGGGACATCAAATTGTTATTTTAACCGACCATAAAGCTCTCCAGTTCATGATGCAGTCGGATTTATCCAGCGATCGTTTAACAAGATGGACTTTGTTTGTTCAGCAGTTTAATGCGACCATAATCCATCAACCTGGTAAGGATAATCTTTTAGCTGATGCTTTATCGCGTAATCCTGTAGAGAATATCCAGATAAATGCGATACAATTGGAGCCGAAAGATCAAGAGACTTTGGTGAAACTGGAGAGGATCAATGTATCACAGAAAAGATGCACTCCAATAACGATCATGTATCGGTTTTTGAAAGGTTATATGGATAATGCTGATCCAGACTATGAGGATGTCCGAAGACGCTCGAATCGATATGTTTTGTCAGGAGACATTGTTTGCAAGTGTGTCGATAAGGAGAAGACAAGAGTCAGAGTTATGGTTCCTCCCAATTTAGTAAAACCTTTGGTTTGGTTGACACACCACAGTATAGGCCACGGTAGTAGGGGGGTAATAGGGGTTCCAAGCCACTCTAGAACCCTCCTCTTACCACTACTAAGCCTCAGCCATGTTAAATATCTCTCGAACGCGTAGTCCGATTTTGACAAATGAGGTATCGTTGGACTCGGGCTGACGTCCTCTTTGCTATGGACCACTCGTTATATTTTTCAAATTTTTTTTGAAAATTTTTGTTTTGGAAACTAGGTGATAGTTTGAAAACCAAAGATGATAGAACGTTATGCCATGGCCCAAACGAATGGTCTTTATGACCTTTATTTTCTATAATAAAACTTTTTTACTTTTCATGTTTTTTTGAAAACACTCGAATTTTGAAAATCCTATATTTTGGAAACTAGGAACTCTACAAAAAAAATTGGTTGACATAAATGAAAGGTCCCTATGCCCTCTACCACCAAAATAAATTTCAAGTCTCTAGAGAAAAAAAATGTGTGTAGTAGTGTGGTAAGGGGGAGCTGCTTCCAAAAGCAAGTGGTGAGCCCCTGCGACCTTGGAATGGAAGGAGCCATGCTAGGAGGGCGTGCTTGGATTCGTTTTTTTCGTCTCGTCGTGCTCTTTACGGGAATGTCGGTGTCGAAAAGATGAAAATTTGGAAACATGTTTTTTTTGGGGGAAAAACGTGATTTTGAACTTTTTGCTATATCTCACGAACCAATAACGCTAGAGGCGTGTTCGACAGGTCCAAGGACTCGGGCTGACGTCCTCTTTGCTATGGACCACTCGTTATAATTTTTAATAAAATTGGAAACTCGATTTTGGGGTAAACACGTGTTTTTTGTGATTTTGTCGATATCTCACGAAGCAATAACGCTAGAGGCATGTACGACGGGTCCAAGGATTCGGGCAGACGTCCTCTTTGCTATGAACTACTCGTTGTAATTTTAAAAAATTTTGGAAACGCGATTTTGGGGTAAACACGTGTTTTTTGTGATTTTTGCCGATATTTCACGAACCAATAACGCTAGAGACGTGTACGAGGTGTCCTAGGACTCGGGCTAACGCCCCCTTTCAAATGTGGTAGATATTTTTTTTCCAAAAAGATAATTCACAAAGGGCCTAACGCCATACATGTTGAAATAACGTTTTCTTTTTCTTTGCCTGTTTATAATGTCCATGAAGCGTGGCGGTTGAGAGAGAGACGATACGGCTGGGTGTGTGTGTGTTTCAACGAACCTGTCGCTGACCACGGTGGCTGTGTTCAATAGATCAATCGCTATTTCGACGGGTCGGTGTATGACAGAGCGAGGGTACGTTTTTTCACACTTTTTACCTTTAACGTGTAAACGGTGATGAGAACTTGGTTCTATGTTGGTCGAAGCGAGTACAGAAAACACACTTGCCGAGGAGCAGGAGGTGAATGTCATTTGAGCTTATGGGAAGGCGTTGATCTGACTTGACAACAGGTGACGCTTGAAGGTGAAATAATCTGACCATTGTGCTGGCAGGGAAGTGCGAAAGACGTGCACACATGTGTGAAACCACAGGCACGCTAAACCAGTGACATCCTGTCTCGCTTCGTACGTGACAAAATGCAAGTCCATGTGAAATTTGATCTACCGCAGGTGTTCACCTGGGACGTTATCTGTCCACGTGCGCGATAACTGTTAACAAGTTACATCCTGTTTTGCTTCGTACGTGACAAAATGCAAGTTCATGTGAAATTTGATCCGGCACAGGTGTTCGCCTGGGACGTTAGCTGTCCACGTGCACGATAAGAGAATGTTCAAAGCGTGGGAATCGCTGAATCAGTAAAAAGTATGATGCAACTTGTGGGAATGATGTCACAACCAATAGATAGGCAAGAGCTGCAAACAGCAGTGGTGGGAGGTGAAGGGAGGGAGAGGGGAGGGGGTGATGTATGAGAGAACACAGGAGGAAAGGGAAAGACAAACATGTATGAACATGCATGAAGCGCGGAGCGCTGTACACATAGAGCTATAGGTGGTGTACAACATGGGTGAATAAATAAAAAGTACACAGGTTCACACAACATGTAATTTATTGATCCAAGAATTAAACGTAGAGTTAAAACCTAACCATTTGACGTAGAGTTTATTTCCTTTTTGTTTCAACACTTTTTCCACAAGATAATGCTGAGGAAATGCTGTTTTCTGAAGTTCATGGAGATAAAATCTACCTTTTATGGGTTGATGGTTGAGGTCCTCGAGTAAATAGGTGACTGGACTGTCCAAGTTGACTCGACGAATTCGAAATAGTTCAGTCCCCCACTGAGGCGTGTAGCCCTTATTGAAGGCAGACTTAAATTTGCTCACACGAACAAAATCCCCAATGTTCAGTCGGTGACGTTTAGGATCGGCTGTTTTTATGGGGTTAAACAGTTTATCCAATCGCTGAATATTTTTAGTCACGAGACGTGGCTTGGTCCCAATCGTTCTATGGTTGGTGTCATTGTAACGTGACACTAGCTCGGGTAACATGTCCAACCAGCGATAACTGCCCTGAGCGGTAAACGCTTTCCACATATGGGTTTTCAATGTTCGGTTGAACCGCTCGACCACACTGGCTTTCAGATTGCTGTACGTGGTGTAATGGTGAATATCCTTAGATTTGAGAAAACGGGAGAAGTCCTTGTTGAAAAATTCTTTCCCCTGGTCGGTTTTTAGCAACTGAGGTTGACGTTTGGAGTGTTGAATAATATGTTGAAAGGCCTTGGTAACTAGTGGGCCAGACTTGCGACGCACAGGTTCAACAAAGGCCATTTTGGAATAGACATCAATGACGGTCAACATATAGCGTACACCGTCGTTAACGCCAGCATAGGGTATCATTTCAACCAAGTCAGCCTGCCAAAGTTCATCCACACCTCGTGAAATCACCTTGAGTCGTGAATAATGACGCCTAGCTGGGCGATGCAACTCGTGAGCAATACCCATTTTAATGGGTGAGGGCTTAAACAATAATTTTGGCATTTCGAAGTTCTTGTTCAATTTCTTGAATTTCCCAATCGTGACCGGTATGGCCAGCTTGACGTGAGGCATGCAACAACTGTAGCCGCTGGACGAGCTTATTGGGATTGTGCCAGTAGGTATTATCCACAAGGGGTTTTAATGGTTTAAATGTCACTCCCGAAGCGGATGCTTTACGACGAGTACTTTGACTGGTGGGAAACATTTTTGCAATGATGGTTTTATATTTTTGAGATATATTGGCATTCACTTGTTGCGTGGGATCATACTGTCTTTTGTGAGCATGGGTATCCAATAAAATGGATTTATATTTGTCAAGATCCTCTGACGTATAATCATGGGAAGAGGGGGTCCGAGAAAAGAGCAGCTTTAACAGTCCTGGCGTTAATTTATAGTTAATGTTTTTAATGACAGCTTTAGTACGAGCAAATTTAATGGATGAATCGCCAATTTTAAAACTATTCATCCTCATAGCGAACACCATACGTGGTATCAGTGTTTCCAATAAATAGATCGGTGAAATAGGGTTCCAATGTTGATCCATAATATTTTATTAAAATGGTTTTCAGTTGAGCTTTATGTTGAGGGGTGGCCAAGAGTTGTGAAAACGGAGACGCTCTGGAAGGGCAAGGTGTTTCGACCATGGCCAAGGATTTCTTTTTTCTCAAAAACTCTGCAAGGGGTGCGGCCTTTTTTTGAGGCGTAAACACTTGTTCCTCCTCATCCTCAACTTCACTAACACTAGTCAAATCTTCCACTTCCTCTTCCTCAGGGTCCTCGTGCATCGTCTGCGTGGCTTGTGAAACGGTGGGTAGCGTTTCAGATGGCTTGAAAGAGGGTTTCAACATGGCTTTTAGTGGAGGTGCTAAATGTTGTTGAATAAACAAAGCATGATTGGCACGTGATTGTTTCAATTGACGAAACTTTTGGCGAATAGTATTTTTTGCTCTAATAATATGCTTTTTCAATTGACTCTCTGCTAACGCCATGGTGTCTTGACAAATGACTTGCCGGGGAATGAGACAGGGCCTTAAATAGCAATAAAATGATCAAACCCTAAGCGATACCGTCCTTGGTTGAGTTCACTTTGTTTGTCAATCACTAAACAGGCATGACGTTGAGTGTTCCAGCACTTGGCACACAATTCTGTAAACATTTGAAAGGTCATATCTGGATTCACATGTTCATTATAAATGTGACGACTGTTCCTCTCGTCCTGACGAAATAAAACAATGACATTGGCATTGTCACGAATCAACTGTTTGGACATTTTTGAATACGTTTGTCCAAGATAGAAGCAATCGATATGTTTGTGGCGACCCATGCTGAAATAGCTTTGAATGATGCCTTGACGTTCAGTGGATACATCATCGAAAATCATGAGTGAATCAGGCTTTACCTCATCCGGTGAAATCACATTTTCTTGCATGGAAAATGTAAAATAACCCATATTCTCTTTTTGTAATCCAGACATGACTTGATCCAGAAACACGTAGAGGGGTTGGTAGAGAGATTTTGCAAAAATATAAATATTTTGAAAACGCAGACCATTGGGCGCTGTGATGAGCGTTAGCAAAAGATTAGACTTTCCACAACCGGAAGGCCCCACAATGATGCAGCGAATGGAAGATGGAAACAGTGAACCATGGCGTTGTTCACGTGATGTGGGACAGAGATGGGAAACCATGTCCCCCACGGGGAATGACTCTTGCTGCTTAATAATCTTCATGTCAACTAAGGCTTAGACAGGCTAGCCGGCTGTCTATATACAGGACACCGAACCTTGTCATAGAAACAGTAGACTGGTACTACAGGTTGACGATGGATGTCTTTGGACGTGCGTTGATGGCCAAAGCTAGGCCTGTCCTCATACATGATCCTAAACAGGAAACAGATCCTGCTAATAAACACTATGTGGATAGGTCAGTAGTGCCACGCACAAAACAGGGAGATTATGACTTTAAGGGAAAGCGGTTAACCCATGTAAAACATCCTCAAGTGTCTACAGACGTTACTACAAAAAAGTATGTGGATAACAAAGTGTATGAGTTTTATGACAAAGTCCCCCAGCTTATGGTGAATGGCTATAGCGCTAATCACCATCGGATTATTCACGTGGAAGACCCACAAGACGAAGACGATGTCTGTACCAAGCGTTACGTGACCCATGAAATGAAAAGGCTTTATAAATTTATCCCATGTGTATTTTTAGTGTATCTGACAAATGAAAAACCTGTGAATGACAGAAACCATTTACCGCTAGTCCATGATCAGCACTTGACCTATGTGCTTGCTTCGGGTTTAAGCCACTATCGATTACACTATGATGGAATCATTCACATCAAATATGCCATACCTGATGAGAACCATTTACAAATAAAGATAAATGGTCATAGGATGTTGATCCATAACCATGAAATGGTCAATGCAGGGGACGAATTATCTCTTCATCTCATGTTGACATGGGATGAAAAGCAAGCGGGAAAAACCATAAACGATTTCCCACTTTATGTGGAATTGGAATATACAGCCATGAAATAACGATCTGACGTTAGTTGTGATTTAAACTTTCTTGTGAAAGGTTGTGGGTCATTATCATCATGGTGAAACAAAGGTATGCAGTGAGAAAGACTAAAAAAAGGACATTGTCCTTGGCAAAGCCAGGGTTTTCAACATTCGTGGCCAAGCCCTTGCGAAAGAAAAAAAGAAAAAATAATGTATTGACCATAAGGAAAGCCCTTCGAGCAGCACAGAGACAGGTTATTCCAAAACGTCGGCGACAGGTTTCAAACCAAGGGCGAGTGATTCCCGTCCCCAAACGAGCGGGATTTTTACCTGCATTATTTGCCGGTTTGGCTGCTCTGGGCTCACTTTTGGGCGGTGCCAGTGCAGTGGCGAAAACCATTAAAGCCGCGCAGCAGGGCAAGCAACAACTCAAAGAAAGTCAGCGACACAATGAAACGATGGAAGCGATTGCCATGGGGGCTAGAAATGCCAATTTAAAGCCAGCCTTTTATCAACAAGGATTTGGGATTTCACCATTTCAAAATATTAAAAAAAAAAAAAAATTAACCTCAGCCATAGCAAGACATGCCCTGACGCATCAACAAGTGGAAAGCTATGCTAAACAACTAAAGCTTTCTCATTTTCGAGGTGTGTTTATGCGAAACCAATTACCCCCACGACCCTGGAATAAGGAATGTGCTGTTGTCAATTTGGATGATCACCGAGGACCAGGAACGCATTATGTAGCTTATGTCAAAGAGGGATCCATGGTATGGTACTTTGACAGTTTTGGGAATTTGCCCCCGCCCATGGAACTAGTGACCTATTTTGGAAACAGGATCAAGCTATATTATAATGTGAAACGAGACCAAACGTTTAATAGCCAACAGTGTGGACGTTTGTGTTTAATTTTTTTATATAAGACGCAGCATAAGCTAAAACGCCACCAGTATGTCGGCAGAAAGTAAAACGTTTACACTGCATGGACGTGGACCTGAAGTCAACCTAGACTTTTACCCGCCTATCGAATTGAGTGAAAAACCCTATGGTTTAGGACTTGTTTCTCTTGAAACGTACAATCGAATATACAACATACGTGAAAATGTCTACAACAAGTTTTACTATGATGATTCTGTGCTCACCTTGAACTCTGGTGGATACACGATCGATGACATTTATGAACACATTTATGTGGTGTTGATCAATCAGTATGGTTTAAAGTCATTTCTCGACGGAACGCACAAGTTTGAACTTGTAGGCAATACCAACACTCATCGCTGCAGTATTTTCTCAACCTTCAACATTGACTTTAAAACACACCCCGATTCCATTGGTCCATTACTAGGATTTAAACCACGTGTGTTGGAGCCCAACAAAAAACATGAATCGGACCATGAAGTGAAATTCATTGAGGACCATCATGTGTCGGTGACGTGTAATATTATTAGCCAAGTGTACACCAATCAAGAACCATCGCATTCGCTTTATGACTTTATTGTGACATCACCCAATGGGTATATTATTCGTGAAAACCCTCCAGTGGTGCTTTTTCATTCTGTGGCTGTCGATAGTATTAGTAATATAACATTAAGACTGATCAATAGAGATCAACAACTCATTGATCTAGATTCTACCACACCAGTGACTTACAAGTTGGTGCTAAAGCCACTATGAAATTTGTGTATAAAGCAACAACACCGTCTAGGAATAGTGTTAGTTGTTTGCCACGTGAATACACGTTAACATCTCAGAACAAGCAGATTTTACAGCATTTGGGTTACCACGTCAACCCTCATAATGAATTCTATCCTAGAGATAGCGAACCACATCGAGGAGCAACCAGGAGTGGTAAGAATTGATCTCCATTCCTATCAAGCTCAAACACCTGGACTCAATAACAATGATGAAATTCAATTTGTTATCAACAACCAAGATATTTACACCCTACCTCATGAAAGTGTCATTCAGATTGAAGGTCGGCTCACCAAAGCCGATGGCTCTACACCTACCACATCCAAGTTGGCCAACCATGGTTTAGCCTTTCTGTTTTCTGAAGTGCGGTATGTCATTAACGATATCGTGGTGGATAGCACTCGAAATGTGGGCATTTCCAGTGTCATGAAACTATACCCCTCTTATAGTGAGGAAGAAGGTAAAACACTTTGCATGGCAGGTTGGTGTCCTGACACGACCAATGACTGGATGGTACACACTGATGGGACCTTTACTGGATATTTACCTCTTAAACTGATTCTAGGCTTTGCTGAAGATCACCAACGCATTGTGGTTAACGCAAGGCAAGTGCTTTATCTGGTGAGAGACAGGAGTGATAATAATGCACTCAAGGGGGCCGACAATGCCCCCATCGATTCAAAAATTCAACTACAACGCTTGCTATGGAAAGTGCCTCATGTGACCCTTAACGATAGCAAAAAACTGGACATACTCAAAATGGTAAAGAGAGATATGCCTCTACCCATGGAATTTAGAAGCTGGGCACTCCATGAGTATCCGCTATTGCCCACTACCAACACACACAGTTGGTCTGTAAAAACAGCTCGCTATACAGAGAGACCTCTCTACCTGATCGTGGGTTTTCAAACGAATCGCAAGTATCAACAAACCAAAGATGCCTCGCAATTTGATCACCTGCAATTGAGAAATGCACGTCTTTTCCTCAACGGAGCTGTGTTTCCCTATGAAGGACTGGATTTGGATTTTTCAAAAAATAAGTTTGGCCCCCTGTACGACTTGTTTTCTAAATTTCGATGGTCGTATTATCAAAAAGAGAACGGCCCCATGCTACTACCCCAAGCGTTTAAGGCAAGAGCACCACTGATTGTTTTTGACTGTTCTTACCTGGAAGAGTCTGTCAAGCCATCCAATATCGACATTCGACTAGATTTTGAAACGCATGACAATGTACCAGCCAATACGACGGCCTACTGTCTGATTATTCATCACAAACAAGTCAACTATTATCCACTGTCCAACCAAGTGACGAGTGTATAAATAACAGGTCATCCCACGTCAAGCCGCTCAGTCATGTCTTGCTTTAAAGCCTCAAGAGACGTTACATCCATGAATTTAAACTCTGAGGAACAACGTTTCAAGACTTTTGCCACATGGCCAGTGCCTTTCATAAACCCTCAAGCCTTGGCGGCCGCTGGATTCTACTATTTAAAAACAAGAGATGAAGTGAAATGTGCCTTTTGTCCCATCATCATAGACCAATGGCAGGAGGGCGATGAACCCATGCAGGAACATCAGCGCTGGTCACCCACCTGCCCCTACCTGTGCAGAATGAAAGTGGGAAATATACCCTGTCATTCAAGCTATCCATCACTTGTGTCTCTGGGTGATGAAAAAAAAACAAGTTACGATACGTGTGGACCGTATGGTATCCATGGTGCTTCGGTGAGCAGCTCACCATCAAAAACGCCTAGTTTAGAGACATTGGGACATCATCGGTGTTATGGACGTTACAAACACAAGAGACTATATTGTTGTATCAGTTGCTATCGTCCATATCCTAAAATGAGAAAAGCCTGTAAGACGTGTTATGATAATAAAATGATGTAATTCTTAAATTCTTATTTTTGCATGCCCCCCCTGTCCTACCCTAACCTTAATTTGAAACTAGCATGGCAGGTAAGTCCATGCCATGATCACACCTGATCGTCAGTCAGTCGTCAGTTGAACTTGGTCCAGACAAGCGTCAACATGTTGCGCACACTCATTGTGGATTGCCAAGGGTTTAAAATTGGTGACAACAAATTTATATTTAAACAAGTGGCCATGATCGATTGTACCACGTTTTGGATATCACAAGCTACGCATTTGCTATTTAAACCACCCCATGCTTTTGATTTGTTGTGTGAAAAAGACCGTAAACAAACCCAGTGGATTGAAAATCATAGGCAACTAGACTGGAATCAGGGAACCATTTCCTATAAATATTTGGACGTGGTCATGAAAGCACACTTGTCCTCAGCCAATGTGGTATTTGTGAAAGGTAATGAAAAACGTCAATGGTTGCAACCATTTTTGGCGTCTTACTGCCAATGTATCGACCTCATGGAGTTGGGCTGCCCCTCCCTGCAAACGCTCATGGATACTTGTTCCTGTGGCAACATTACCCATACAGCCCTATCACATGCGTGGCATCTCTTTCATTGGTTAACCACCCATGCCTGCTGGGAGTTGTTGAACAAAATTATAACTCAAGATTTACCTGTGAATGACGTCAGTGAGATTTCTACAAGCGACGTGTAAACATCTACAGCACGTGATACCATGGAGAAAGGCAATGCTACGGACAAAGCCATCGGCAAGTTCTTTGTGTGCAAAAAGAAACTAGACAGTTTTACCAAAGAGGAACTCTTGGCGCTGCCCAAGTCGTTCATTTATTATGTGGCCGCCAACGCGGTCAAAGAAATCTGGCAACATGTACCAAAATCATGGACTCAAGATCCTGTGTTGAGTGAATTGCAACCCTGTACGGATTACGATCACCATAAGCAAGTGGCCATGGCAAAAATACCGTCTATGCGTCAGTGTGCGACTTGCCAGCTAGTGAAACTGTATCACGGTCATAAAAGTCCATGTAAAGACTTTGTTGAATCATTCCACGGGTGTCATGGCGAGAAAAAGCAACAACAACAACAACAAACACAAACATCGTCCACAGAGGAGGAGGAAGACCAAACCTTTTTACCATCGATGGAAAAGGATATGCCAGACCTGTACTGGCAATGGCGTCATTGACAAAGTGATTCAATACTTACCTTTCGAAATCCATCTTCCAGGTTATCGTTTTTGCGGCCCTGGAACTCGTCTCGGAAAACGTTTACAACGTGGTGATGTACCCATTAATCTTTTGGATCAAGCATGCAAGGAACATGACCTTTCTTATCGCCATAGTCATTCTGGTTTAAGACATGTGGCAGATAAATTGTTATTGAAGAAAGCTAAACAACGTTTCACATCCAGTGATGCCTCAGTAGGTGAAAGGATGGCAGCCCTAATTGTCATGAGTGCTATGAAAGGAAAGTTAATAATGCATGGACATAAACATTGAGGAGTGAGGAATTGGGATTTGTTTGTATTCTATTTTTCTTTTGTCAATTCACTATGACTATGAAATAAAAACAAAAGTTTTCCAGAGCACGATGTTTTGTTATTTTTAATTTTAAGAAATCGTAATGTTAATGACTGATTTTTTCATTTTACACATTTCACACATGATGAATTCCACACACTGTTATTTATCATTTTGCAATTTACAGTTTTTGAAAACGTTCGTTTCAAGTTTAACGTTTTTGATGATATGGATTTTTCCATTTTGCTGATGACACTTTTTAAACAATGTCTGTTTGAAGTTTTTAAATTTTCAAATTTCACACATGGCCATTTCCAGTTTTTAAAAATGTCCGTTTTAAGTTTTGCGTTTTTGGTGATATGGAAACATGGATTTTCCATTTTGCTGTTTTCACATTTTTTCCATTTGGTGTATGCCGAAAGTTGAGATTTGACAATGATGTTGATGCGAGTGCTTGACCTTGATAATACTGCAATGTGTTGATGTGTGTTTGGAGAAACGTCGAGGTCTACGACTACTGCAGGTAAGACTGTTTTTGCAAAAATAATGTCTATTGTCTGCCACATTTCAATGAAAAACGAAACTATTTAAAACAAAATAAGTATATAAGTGACCATTTACCCCCGCCCCACCCACCCACCCTACCTCATTGTGTTTGCTCTGGTCAATCATATACATCAGCTTTCTCTTTCCACTCATACATTCACACCTGTCTTTGGGAACAAACACAACCACTTTATTTATTCCCAAAAGCACATTCTCGACATGCACACTCATCCCAAAAGAACTTTTTAGTTTACCATTTTACTATTTCAAAAAATAATTAAATACTAGTTATTAAAGTTACTAAAAATCTTACTTATTTCATATTTACAAAAAAAAACTCAACTTTGTACAGCGTTACAAGATTCAAACTATTTACCAATCAAAATTTTTTTTAAAAATAAGGTTGCACACAACTTTTTTAAAGAGCAAAAGGTCCAAGTGGGTTGTCACTATTTTACAAAATCTACTATTTACAATTGCAGAAACCAATATTTACAAAATACTAAATCTACAAGTTACATAAAGCTATGTCCCATAAACGATTAAACAGTGAAATCACACCTCCTCCTCGTTGCGATCATAACCCCAGGGCAGGCTAGTGAGCAGGTCATCAGCCCACACACGCTTGTTATCCATGGAGGCGAGGGTGCGTTTTCTCTGTTCCACAAGATACAAATGATGGTTGCTGGATTGTATCCTGCACTGTGTATGAGACATAGCTTTGCCAGTGCGTAAAACCGCTAAGTAATCGTCTACACGTAGCGATTTTACCACTGCCCTACCTACACCTTTTGCTCTCTTGGCTTCCTTACAGTCGAGTGTGCGGTAAGCATACATTTTTGAAGCCAAACCTACGAATTCCGTCATAATGGAATCACCGCATTCATCTTTTAAAACGCCCATTTCCTTCTTGTTCTTTATGGGCAGCTGAAACACGTTGTCAGCACTATAGCAAGAGGTGTCGAACCAGTCACTATGTTGCCTCATGACGTCATAGGGGTTGCAGTGGCGAATGTGGTAAATGAATGAGTCCGTGTCCATATACAAAAGAGAGACGTCCTCAAAATGGCGTTTCGCAAACTCATAGTGGAATCGATACATGACCGATTTAGAAAAGTCTAAAATGACTTGACCCAAGTAAATGGGCTTATCCATGGTCACGCTGGTCTTACTCATTTCAATAGTAGCCAAATCCTCATCGATAATTTTGATCGATTTGAAATTTGGCTTGGCAATGTACCGCCGGGCACCCCACCGCCCCTCCCAGACATTCACTAATTTAATGTCACGGTATTTGCGGACATTCTCCATAGACTTGCCATAGATGCAGTTGTTCATTAATTTAAAAAAATTAATTTCAAACTGCTGTGTTGCCATTTGTCGGTGCTCTGTGTTGAGTCGCATGTATGGCTCAAGCCATGCTTTTTGAGCAAAAGAAATACCCCTGTAGATTTTCTTCAACACCAAGCCTTGGGCGAGGCATTGCACCAACATTTGGATATGTAGCACATACCGATTTTTGTTGTAAAGTGTGCCCATGAGTTTTTCAGTTTTCACTTTACTGTCAGGGGGAACCATTTGCTCAAGGCAGAATGGGAAATCGGCATGTTCATCATACAAGGATGAGGGATATTCAATATCCACTTCTAGCACATATCCACGGCCTGTTTCTTGGCTAGCCATGTTCACATCAAATTCTGACACTTGTTTGTCTGTCAGCCAAGCAAACTTCCCATAGGGCAAAGGCTGACTCATGGCGTAACCATACAAATTATTCACGTCATAGTACATTAAGTACGATTCTGGTTTTTCCGGTGAATAATCAGGCATGTAGACATTGTTCGCTTCGGCATGGCGCTGGTTAAGTGACACAAAGCCGCCACGAATGCCCTTTTCAAAAAATAGAACCATGTCTACGTCAGTGAGTAAATCCAATTCCACTTGAGTGTATTTTAAAGCGGCATCAAACGAGAGTCCAGGACTTGTGTAATAGTGAGCCGGGTCAAGACCGTAAATGTGTTGACACAAGTTACGGAATTTTTCAAACACATCAGTGAGCAGCAATACATCCAGTTTTAGGTAATGCAAGGCATATTCACTTAGCGTGTTCATGACAAACACTCGCCAAACTTGACATGCATGTGCATAGTCTTTATCGGAAACGGTACTGCGTGTTAGTTTGGAGTAAAATTTCTCTTGTGGTGGGAGTTTTCTTTGCTTTAACACGTCCCAGCTGTTGCAGAAATCATACGGGAATATACCTTTCCGAATGCACAATTGAAATTGCTCAGGATCATTAAAATGCATTCTAGTATTTTTTAATTCCTCCTCATTCAAGCCATTCACAAGGCTGTCTAGCGAGGATGCCATAAACTTAAAGGAATCCAAAAATCGAATGCTAAAGTCGCTCAACCTCCATGTCAGGGCTGTAAAACGCTCATGGTTTTGGGGGATAATGGTAAACGAGCCCTTGTTGACACGTCCCAATTCACGAATCAAAAATTGAATGTCATAATTCGCCAGATTGTGGAAAAAGACACTAATGAAACGAGGAGCTGGAAAGTTCAAGTTGCATTTACTATGCGCAGCTCCACGAAACTCCCCTGTAAAATGCGAGTGATCACGAACGGTGTCTTCAGCACTGATCAGTGGCTTTTCGCAAATATGGCATGTCGTGACATGCTCATACTGCTGCTGTTGTTCTGGAGATAGGCTCATGGGTACTGGGTGGTCCAGTAATTCCTGTACATGGTCGGCCAACTTGACAAGTTCATCCAAGAACCATTTGGCACAATCTGGCCCCTCGCGGTATTTGTAAACGGATTGCGTGGGGTCATAGGCACACACCACATTAAATCCTATGGCAAAGGGTTCATGTTTTTGAATGGGTGTGGTTGAGCTGATGGAGGGATCTGGTTCACATCCCGCCATGGGTGTAGTGAGAGCTTCGAAATCTGCATATACCACATAGGGGACAGTGTCACGCTTATGAATGTCCTTAAACTTTAACACAGCCTTGTCCCCTTGTGGCAATATCAGTCTCACCGCTTCCTGAGAAACACAATCTACCCTATGACGTTCCAAAAGCGTAGGGGTTGTAAAATATTGCAAGCAACGATCACAAATATGTTTTTTACATTTATATTTAGACATTTGACTGCTTAGCAATCTACTCAGGCTTTTAATGAGGCAATAGTGATTCACCTCTCCTACAGATAAATATAAAAGATGAATGTGGTGTCGTTTCGGTTCTTTTGTAGCATAAAGAGGACCCACAATCTCATTACCATCAAGGCCATAGACCATGAACGAAAAGTCCTGGTTATCTTGTTCAAACCTATGGATCTCGGTTAAGTCCATAGGGAGCGATACTCGAGTTAAATTTAAAGTATGTTTCAATTCGACAAACTTGGCCTTGTACTTTCCCGGTCTGTAACAATGCTGTTGTACTGGCTGCAAATACGCAGCCACAGACCACAGAAAGCAATCATTGTCACGATTCTTTATATTGACCACAGCATTTTTCGAAGCTATGGCTGGTGGTGTTTTAATGTAGCTAGACCCAGCATTCAGCGGGTTGAATTGACAAATGTTGATTTGTAAATGATGAATTTTGTCTAAGGCAAGGCCACTCGGTCCTTGTTGCAGTTTATCAAATTTTGATAGCAAGGCATTCACCACGTGGGTTTCATACCACTGTTCCAAATTATGGGCTATGAATAGCTCTTGCATTTTACTGCAAATATAAAATGTCTCTTTATGCTCTACGTCCTTCTTTTTATATATGAAATCGCAAACCAGTTCTGCATTCACCTTTAAAGCCACATGCAACCTTTGCGCTGTACAAATTTCAATTTTAAAAATTTCAAAACAAGATTGTAAAAATTCTTTGGGAATCAAACTTTTTCTAACATTGACCACACGACCAGAGCACACACGCGATTTGAAACAAGACTCAAGGGGCTCCCAAATTAACGTATCGGTAGCAGTGGCAAAAGACATTATTTTGAAAGAACACTCTCACCTGAGTTTTCACCTGTAGACTGCTTGACAAGGGTTCCACTCTAAAGCCTCTTGGTTTTCAACTGTATTTGCAATAGCAGTGAACCTTTTGTTTTCCAAATATCTAAAAAGAAATAAAATAAACCACCATAAGTATATCCATTCCAGATAGTTTATGCATTTCATAAACAAAAACAAAATCAAACAGGTTATATTATATAAAAAAACAAATCTCACCTTGACGTGTAATGCTTTGCTATATTCCCGTCTCGTGGGCTAGTATGGAAATGGTTTCCTCTTCTATCGGTCTGTCTTTCTCTTTCTTTAATATATATTTCCCACAGACACACGACAGGTAGGCTATACACGTTATCTGCAAACGAATAAATAAATAAAAATCATTAATTACCTAATCAATAAATAATTGCATGTATTTATATAAAAATCAATAAATATATAAATAAATATACACCTACCCCACAACAAGGTTAAGTATTTTCCACCAACACCAAAACTGATAAACAAGACCAGGGGTTTCTTGCAACGCAGTGTGTTCAAAGGTAGTCACCTAAGTGAGTGTGGAAATGATAACGACATGTCTATATATATGCTACGTTGCATGTATAATCTTTTTTTCCCACGCTTTGAACAATCTCTTATCGTGCACGTGGACAGCTAACGTCCCAGGCGAACACCTGTGCCGGATCAAATTTCACATGAACTTGCATTTTGTCACGTACGAAGCAAAACAGGATGTAACTTGTTAACAGTTATCGCGCACGTGGACAGATAACGTCCCAGGTGAACACCTGCGGTAGATCAAATTTCACATGGACTTGCATTTTGTCACGTACGAAGCGAGACAGGATGTCACTGGTTTAGCGTGCCTGTGGTTTCACACATGTGTGCACGCCTTTCGCACTTCCCTGCCAGCACAATGGTCAGATTATTTCACCTTCAAGCGTCACCTGTTGTCAAGTCAGATCAACGCCTTCCCATAAGCTCAAATGACATTCACCTCCTGCTCCTCGGCAAGTGTGTTTTCTGTACTCGCTTCGACCAACATAGAACCAAGTTCTCATCACCGTTTACACGTTAAAGGTAAAAAGTGTGAAAAAACGTACCCTCGCTCTGTCATACACCGACCCGTCGAAATAGCGATTGATCTATTGAACACAGCCACCGTGGTCAGCGACAGGTTCGTTGAAACACACACACACCCAGCCGTATCGTCTCTCTCTCAACCGCCACGCTTCATGGACATTATAAACAGGCAAAGAAAAAGAAAACGTTATTTCAACATGTATGGCGTTAGGCCCTTTGTGAATTATCTTTTTGGAAAAAAATATCTACCACATTTGAAAGGGGGCGTTAGCCCGAGTCCTAGGACACCTCGTACACGTCTCTAGCGTTATTGGTTCGTGAAATATCGGCAAAAATCACAAAAAACACGTGTTTACCCCAAAATCGCGTTTCCAAAATTTTTTAAAATTACAACGAGTAGTTCATAGCAAAGAGGACGTCTGCCCGAATCCTTGGACCCGTCGTACATGCCTCTAGCGTTATTGCTTCGTGAGATATCGACAAAATCACAAAAAACACGTGTTTACCCCAAAATCGAGTTTCCAATTTTATTAAAAATTATAACGAGTGGTCCATAGCAAAGAGGACGTCAGCCCGAGTCCTTGGACCTGTCGAACACGCCTCTAGCGTTATTGGTTCGTGAGATATAGCAAAAAGTTCAAAATCACGTTTTTCCCCCAAAAAAAACATGTTTCCAAATTTTCATCTTTTCGACACCGACATTCCCGTAAAGAGCACGACGAGACGAAAAAAACGAATCCAAGCACGCCCTCCTAGCATGGCTCCTTCCATTCCAAGGTCGCAGGGGCTCACCACTTGCTTTTGGAAGCAGCTCCCCCTTTCCACACTACTACACACAATTTTTCTCTCTAGAGACTTGAAATTTATTTTGGGAGTAGAGGGCATAGGGACCTTTCATTTATGTCAAACAATTTTTTTTGTAGAATTCCTAGTTTCCAAAATATAGGATTTTCAAAATTCGAGTGTTTTCAAAAAAACATAAAAAGTGAAAAAGTTTTATTATAGAAAATAAAGATCATAAAGACCATTCGTTTGGGCCATGGCATAACGTTCTATCATCTTTGGTTTTCAAACTATCACCTAGTTTCGAAAACAAAAATTTTCAAAAAAATTTGAAAAATATAACGAGTGGTCCATAGCAAAGAGGACGTCAGCCCGAGTCCAACGATACCTCATTTGTCAAAATCGGACTACGCGTTCGAGAGATATTTAACATGGCTGAGGCTTAGTAGTGGTAAGAGGAGGGTTCTAGAGTGGCTTGGAACCCCTATTACCCCCCTACTCACGGTGGTTTGGATAAGACCGTCAATACTTTACAGGAAATGTTTTATTGGAAGAAGTTGAGGAATTCGGTGGCTGAGATCATTCAAACTTGTGAGAAATGTCAGAAAGGGAAATATACATCGGAGCTTCTTAAGGAAAGACCTAGGTCCATCTTACCATCTAAACCCCTTGAGCTATTCGCCTGCGACATTTTTGGTCCATGTCCCAAGGGACATAGAGGAAATCAGTTTGTATTAGTAACGATAGACGTATTTTCAAAATTGGTATCTTTGGATCCAATCCAGCAAGCTACAACAAGGCAAGTTTTGAATAGGATTGAGAGATCAGTAATTCCGAAGGCAGGAAAGCCGGAATTTATTTTAACTGACCATGGGCCTCAGTTTACGTCTATGGGATTTCAGGAAGCCATGGAATGGCTAGACATTAAGCATATATTTTCTAGTGTGCGATGTCCGGAGACGAATCCCAGTGAAAGAATTATGTCAGAATTTGCAAAATTCTGTAGGATTTTTTGTCCTAATGATCATCGAAGTTGGGTTAGATTCGTTCCCATCATTGAAGAATGCCTTAATACAACGTTTCACGAGAGTTCGGCGGATGTTCCGTTAATGCTCCATTTTGATATGAAGCCAGAGAGGCCTTGGAAGAATTTGTTTGATTCCATACCTAAAGATCCAGAAATTCCGAGAAGAGAAAGGATCGAGAAAGCCAAGGATAATTTAAGGGACACTGGGACTGAAATTTTCAAATTCTATATAAACTGAGGTACAGCTTTGAAATTTTATATGGTTATGAATAGTCATATTATAAACCACTTTGGGAAATGTGAGCATTGTAAATTGATTAGTTCTCTAGATATTAATTATTTTGAACATTTATTGTGCTAATTATTCAAGTTTTATAAAGGTCAGCCGCGTTAAAAAAAACAAGATAGTGTAACTTTTAGGTAATATTCTATTGCACTATAACAATTGGAAGAAACCTACGGATCCGATTTTGAATTGCATTAATAAGTGTCAAGAAATTAATTTTTTTCCATCTCCAAGTTTTTTTCTACAAAAAAATCGTATTTTTTCCAGTTTGAATTTTTTTTGCAGCCAAACCAAAAGTGCAATCTAAAAAACGATCCGCAGGTTTATAGTCATTGCAATGAAGATAATAAATTCCCATTTTGAAAGCAATATCATAAGATTTATGACGCGAGTAACATTTTGAATGCCTGAAAAAGTGAATCCGAGAAAACAGCAATTTTCTAAAATGATGCAGAATTTACAAGGTTTCAGCTTACCAATGACATTAGGACTGTCCTACAGCATAGGTGACACCCTCCTTCTGTTTTGCAGCCTCCTCCTTCATTTCTGTCAGTTTCACCTTCCGTCGACATGCTTTCGCTTCTCCAATTATGACCGCGGACTTACATACTTCCTGCGACTGTCACATCTTTCAAGTGTTTGTGCTGTGACATGAGATACTGAAGTTAGTCTTATTCCTGATTTCAACTCTGTTGTTGCACTACACCCCATGTTGAATTCTGTTACAGAATTCCAAACAGCAATTTCAAGTATCTTCCGTGAAATAAAAATCTCTTTTCGGCACTTCCTCCAGATAACAGAATGCAGAGACTCATTCTGATTTTCAGTAGCACCACGGATGCATCTGGATAGTAGCTCATCTGATGCCAGCCTTTGATAAACAGCATAATCTTGACAACTAAGGGTTCTTAAAGTTCTACAGCCATTTTGTCATGACTCTGTGGTGTTTTACCAGCTACGATACTTCGATTGTAGAAACACCAAGACTCAGAACCTTCAGGACACTTACTGTGCTGGGGCGTTTAAAGGGCACACCGTGCATTTTAAAGCTACGCCAGGGCTTTAAAAATGGCGGAATTCGGATAAAACACTGCTATATGATCCGCAGGGGATAGGGGTGTATTAATATGGAAAAAACCGAAAATCGACATTTTCCACAAATTTCACTAAAATTTCAGTCCCAGTGTCCCTTAAGAAAGGCAGCAGACAAACGTATGAAGATGATTCGGGGAAAACGATTCAGTGCAACCATTTAACGTCGGAGATTTAGTCCTGATTAGGAAACCAACGAAAGCTGATGTAGCTCAGAAGATATACACAAAATTTTCGATCGTGTACATGGGTCCGTTTAGAGTGGGCACTGTTTTTGGAAACAACTGTTATGAAATTTTGGAGATTGATAGCGATAATTCAGTGGGAAGATTCAATGCTAAGAATCTGAAGAAGTTTTATGAGAGAGTGGATTAGAAAATGAACTTAGAATTCTATTTCAAGGATTGTTTTATGGAACCCGAATAAAAGCATTGGTCACGCTTTGATTCAAGCGTTAAGGGTAAAATGAACTCGAATTCTAAATGATCCAGGATGGACAGGATGCTATTTAGGATGTTTTGGTGTAATTTGGAAAAGATTGCGATATTTTGGAGGAATTACGATATTTTTAAAATTTTAATATGAGAGGAAGCTTCAGATTGTGTTTGACAACAACAAAATGGCGAGAGCAGCCGCCCTTGGGCAATGCTGCATAGTATTTTCGCTAGGCCGCCCATAGCAACTTGTAGAGTTCGAAGAGAAATGCGTTGATTGGCTAATCCAATTGCCAGAATCAGAAAGGGTAGGAGAAATGAGCGCGCTTGATGAGAAGCTTCGTCGATTTATAAACTGCCATTTATTAAAGAAGAGAGAATCTGCACATTTAAAACTATTGAGAAAGGATCTAAATTAAAAGGATTTATAATAGTCACCCAGAGGTGGAATTTTGATAATCCTGTAAGAAGATATAAGTAATAATTGGTTTGCCGCTTTTTCCTCATGACGCGCCATTCGATTGGTTTTGAGGTGCGTGGTGACGCGCTGCCGATCGAGGTCTTTTGTGCCGAGTTGACGAGAGAGACGGACCTGCGACAGAGGAGTTCCTGAAACTAGCGTGTGCGAGATAGGGGTCTCACGCGAACATAGTTTGTCGGCGAGGGAGGCAGTCCCGTCGGTCAGAAATTAACATGGGAAGTCCGGTGAAGATGTGGGAACCAGAATATCGTCGTAATATCAGTTCTCGTGTGAAACTAGTATTGAAAGTTTGACTAAACTAAAGAGAAACGTCGTGTGCACATTACGTGAAAGTTCCAAGACGACATTCGAAAGAATAAGATAGTTTTCTTTGTTGAAAGCACTTTCGTTAAAGAAGCACGTTTCGCTTGGTGCGTGTCAGCTATACAGGCGAGAAGGGAAGGCCCGTTATCTGCCTGTGCTAACATTTGTATGACAGCAGCACTCATTAATAGCAAGTCTCTGTTTAGTGACAAGCTTTTTATCGAAATGTTCGACATGCAAGCGTTAAGGGGAATAGTTAACATTGTGTTTAACGCAATCGTGATCATGGACTAAGCCAAGTTATGCGCAGGGAACGTGATGTTACACTGTTGGACTGGAATACCGGGTAACCGACATTAATCTTAAAATTATAAGATGTGGTGTAACGATTACAAGGCTACAATCCAACGTTACGAGATGGAACTTGATTACCGCGTCATGGCTAGATATTATCCGACCCGAAGCGAAGCAGTTCATCATACTTCGAGACTGGGGGATTCTTGCGGTTTCGCTGATCGAGGCGAGCTCCGTGTTCGAAGCCAGCCAGGGGGATTGACGATCGGAGAGCAGGGTTCGAGTCGTGACAAGGCAGTCTTCCGAAGAAAGAGGATGAAGATTAGTAAGTGTGGAATTGCTGGTGTCGTCAGTAATTCCCTCCATACTTCTTCTACAAGATGTCATCGCAAGGTAGAAACAGATATCCTCGTTAGTAGCTGTTGGTTCTTTTTGTAGTTAGTTGTAGAATAGAATATCAGAGAGCATGGCACCATTTCAACGCTAAATTATTTTGTTGTGTGTGAAATAGTTTAAGCCCAGAAATTATTTTTCAGCGTTGGACATTTAAATATTAATATATGAATTTTATTGAAGTTTATTGAACATTATTGGAACATTAGTGGAATTTTATTGGATATTATTCAACATTTTAGAATATGGTATTACTTTACTCAAGCAACTTAGACTTTGAAAATAATGTTTATTTGGAAATGAATTATTATTTGGACATTTCCAAGACTTTATAGTTATCTTCGAGTCTGACTTCGCTCATGTAATTATTTAACCAAACATTTTGAAGAGGTGGAAGGATGAAACATTATTTGGACATTCCACTTTAGCCGGTTATAACTAATAATAATTTATCTGTGGATAAATTATTTTATTTTATTTGAGAGATCTTATCTGCTCGGACAAATTAGCACATTTGAGTATTCTACGAAATTTTGCAACACTCTTGGAGATTGTTATTGACTTTAATTGCATTAACGCAATATTTTGGAAAGACCAGAGAGAAGTAACGAATGTTTATATTTATTAAATGTTAACAACAATTATTTGAAATCTAAAGTAACTTATACTAGTAAACCATTACGTCATCACTGTTTATTAGAGTCGACTGTTATGTATTTTCACATCATCTGAAAGAGCTATACGCTGTAATTATTATAAGTAAATATATTATGAAAGCAAGATGCAATTTAAATAAGTTGTTATGGCAGAATACTGTATTAAGAGATTGAAGTGAGGAATTATAGCAGCTATATTTGTTTAATATCAAGCTGAGGAAAATGTTATACGGAATTTACCTATGTAATGGAGAGAAGTCGTTGTTTAAGTATTCTGTGGATATTTGTTCAGTCTAGTAGAGAAGGGAAGGTCATTATACGCGTTGTGAGCGTTTAATTGGAAAATATAAGTAAATATATTACAGTAAAGAATTAAGTAAGACCTTAGTTGTCCAGTATTATTGTAAAACGACTCTCAGTTGAATTGATTAGTTCTAAAGGCGGAAAATATTTGGGAAACGGATTGAAAGTGAAAATGTTGTTAATTATTATTAAGATATTATCAAGGATAAGACATTAATTATATAAGCTTAACTTAACCGTTCGGCGATGTATGTATGCCCAATTATGAAACGAAACATCTTTATTATGATGATAGCGATATGAAATTGTAACAGTGACACTTTATTTAAGAGCATAAAAATTTGGGATTGTCAGTAGTTGACCAGAGGAGGAAGGTTGGATGATTGAGAATCATCACGAATGATGTAAATAACATAAGACATTTGTAAACAATATTTAAATATAATACTATTAATAACTAGGAGAATTTAACGATATAATAAAGTTATCTGAATAACTTTCTTAATAAACATCTGATCCTAAAACAATAATAATAATATGGTTTATTATTTGGATTAACATGATTAATAATTATTTCTAATAATTAATAAACATTTAAATAACGAACATTTTACAAACTTAATTAATAATTTGGAAATATTAATAGTCTTTAATTAAATTATTTAATAATAATTTCTACCATTAATCATTAAATAATTTTGGGAACTTTAGTTGACAATTAAACGAAAGTTTAATATACTTTAATGTTTTTTAAACGTTTAAACCATAAATTGGAGTGACGTTTAAAGAACGTGACGACGTTCTTTAAATACAGTAAGGTGGTTTACTATTGTGTAAAGGTGATCTTATGGAAGATCAGTATAAAATTAATTTCTATTAATTTTACCAATGGATGACATTGGAATAGTAAGTAGAAATGTCATGGGAAGACATTGGATGTATTAAAACCGATCTTTGTTCATATATTACTAGGGAACAAGAGTAAAATTTAAGAGCTGTTGTGCAAACAGCTGATTGATAATTTGTTTATTTAATTTTATTTAAGAAGTGGAGTGCTTCTAACGTCCATGGGACGATGATTTAATTTCATAATCTTATTATAGGAATTTTCGCAGAATCATTTGCGGATTACATGTAATTGTTATAGGAATATTTGTTAATTCAATATTTATTAATTATCACTTCGTTAATAAATTTATTTGTTAGTTTTGTAACTGCGTCTTGATGATTTATTTAAGTTATGAAGGAGGATTATGTTTTGGTGCATTTGAGGTTTTATAGAACCACTAATTTCGCCCACTTAACCGAGAATAGTTAGTATCTCGAGCTCTTCGTTTATTTAGTTGATATACCATTTTGCTTTACCAAAACATGATCATAGAAAGTGTGCACCCCCCATTTAGCTATTGTTGGTAGGATTTCCAGGTTTTTGAGCCGGGGACCTCGAGATTCTGCAATCCAGCTGATCTTCGGATTCGACAAGCAGCTCAAATGGTTTAAACGGGTACAGTACCCCAGTACAAGATGTTCAGAGTCTCCGTGTCCGTATTGTTACGTGCCACCCCCTAGTGGGACTTTTTTTTAACTGGATTACGGTGGGGGTACAAAGCACAACACCAATTACTGCTTAAAGAAATAATTAACTTTATTGTGGCCAGAAAATTACACTAATCAGCAAATACAAGCAATTAGGAGCCTGACTCCAGTTTCCTCAAGTCTCTTCCTTGAGCGCTCTTGGCCCTTCCACTTGTCAACAGATCACAGAAGTTAATCCGTCCTAATGAGTACGGTGGCCTTGAGAGAAACTACCTGCTCCTCTCCTTTATGTTCACCGACCACAATTACTTACGATCACTTGCTGCAGGCTATTTCGCTGTCCACAAGCTGGAGAAACAATGTCACTGGATTTCGTAACTCGCACAGCACTTCGTCACCACACTTCTGTCGCACAAGATAATCGCTCGCACTAGCTCGTAAAACACAACAACAACAACTGCTAGACAGGTCGCACTTATATAGCAGGCCGGTGACTCAATAAATGCTTCTAGATCCATCCAGGGTTCACGGCTTCTCGAGGTTTCCATCGCTGGTCCAGTCACGAATATTCTGGACTACCCCTTTGTCCTAGTAGCCCTGTTGCATAAGGCACACGCAATACAGGAGGCAGGCCACAGCCCAGCCCTGGGGCAGTTGTGACTCATGCGGCGAGTGATGACACAAACTCACAGCCGTAACACCACCCCCTTCCTAAAAAGGCTGATCGTCCCGATCAATCATTGATCCGTCTGTGTCCCTCCGTAGGCTGCCAGGCGATCTCGGTGAACGATCTTCATCTTTGCCCTCGGGCTCCGCTGGATCCTGTAGACGACATCGTTGATCCGTTTCTCGACTCGGTACGGGCCCTCCCAGGACTTCTGCAGTTTGGGTGACAGGCCTTTCTTCCGTAATGGGTTGAAGAGCCAGACCAGGTCGTCCTCGTGGAATCCGCCGGCATCCGTCTGCTGGTCGTATCGGGTCTTCATTCGGTCGGTCTCGATCCGTAGTTTCCTCCTCGTGAACGCGTGTACGTCCTCCAGTTGGTCGACCAGTTCTTGACAATACTGGCTTACCGGGATCGGATCATTCCCAGGTCGGCCGAAGGCAAGATCGACAGGTAGACGGAGCTCCCTCCCAAACATGGCCCGGGCTGGTGTGCACCCCGTGGCTTCATGCACGGTGGCGCGGTAGGCCAGGAGAAATAGTGGAAGATGCTTGTCCCAATCCCTCTGGTGCTCGCTGATGACTATTCGGAGATGGTTCTCGATGGTGCGATTGAATCGCTCTACCATCCCGTCGGACTGAGGGTGTAGCGGCGTTGTCCTTGTCTTCCGGATTCCCAGCAGCTGGCATAGGTTCTGGAACACCTGCGACTCGAAGTTCCTCCCTTGGTCGGAGTGCAGCTCCAGGGGTACTCCATACCGGCTGACAAATTCCTTCACCAGGGTCTCTGCAATCGTCACGGCTTCTTGGTTAGGGAGCGCATACGCCTCCGGCCATTTGGTAAAGTAGTCGCTGACGACTAATATATAGCGGTTCCCTGCCTCGCTTAACGAGAATGGCCCAGCAACATCGATGGCCACTCTCTCCATGGGGCCGCCCACGTTGTAGGTCTTCAGTGGACCCCGTCGTCTTCGTCCTGGGCCCTTGCTGGCTGCGCAATCGTGGCACCTCGCGCAGTAGTTCTCCACGTCTGTTCGGCATCCGATCCAGTAGAACCGCTATCTCAGCTTCTCCAGGGTCTTCTTTATCCCTAGGTGTCCACCAGATGATCCTCCATGAACTTCCTTCAGGACTTCCTCCGTCATATCCTTTGGAACGACGACTTGTTCCCGAGATGTCTTCCCGTCGGTGCTCTCCCAGGTACGGCAGATGAGGCCATCCCTTACAATCAGCGAGTCCCACTGTGCCCAGTAGGACTTAAACTTTGGGCTGCAGTCACTCACAATGTTCCACCCGGGTCTGGGGACACAGGCCCCCTTCCATTCGGCTATCAGTCCCAGGTCATCATCTTCTGCTTGTGCCCGCGTGAAAGATTCGCGGCTCCAGCTCCCTTGAAGTTCCACGGTAGTCCTTCGGCACTGTATCCCGGTGTTCTCCTCCCTTCGGGCACAGAAGGTGCAGTCTTCGGGGCACGGTCCTCGTGACAGGGCGTCGGCGTTAGAATGCAGTTGGCCTTTCCTGTGCTGAATCTCAAAGTTGTACTGTTGAAGCCTCTCTAACCACCGCGCGAGTTGACCCTCGGGCTGCTTGAAGTTCAGGAGCCACCGCAGGGATGCATGGTCGGTCCTGATGAGAAATTCTTGCCCGTACAGGTACTTGTGGAAGTGTTCAATGGTCTTCACGATGGCGAGCAGCTCCTTCCTGGTGACGCAGTAGTTCCTTTCTGGCTTTGACAAGGCCTTGCTGAAGTAGGCCACTACTCTCTCCTCGCCGTCCACTACTTGCGACAGGATTCCCCCTATGCCAAAGTCGCTGGCATCGGTATCGACGATGAACCTTGTTCCAGGTCTGGGGTAGGCCAGAATAGGTGCGGTGCACAGAGCCTGCTTGAATTGTTCGAAGGCACTGTGGCATTCTGCTGTCCACGTGAAGAGTTGGTCCTTCTCAGTCAGTCGATGTAAAGGTTTGGCGATGTCGGCGAATCCTCTCACGAAGCGACGGTAATAAGTGCAGAGTCCCAGGAAGCTTCGTAGTTGGGACTTGTCCTTCGGAACTGGCCACTCCCTCACAGCTGCGGTCTTCTCTGGGTCGGTGCGCACCCCTTCCTCGGAGACGATATGCCCAAGGTACTGGACCCGCTTCTGGAAGAGCTGACACTTCTTGGGGCTCAACTTCAGCTGGGCAGCCCGTAGCTTCAACAAGATCTCCTTCAGGTTGCTGTAGTGCTCCTCGAAACTCCTCCCCAGAACGATGACGTCGTCTAGGTATACCAGGCAGGTCTTCCAGTGTAGTCCCCTCAGAATGGACTCTATTAGCCTTTCGAAGGTCGCAGGGGCGTTGCACAGACCGAATGGCATGACGGTGAACTGCCAGAGCCCGCTGCCCACAGAGAACGCCGTTTTCTCGCGGTCCTTAGGGTGGACCTCCACCTGCCAGTAGCCACTCTTCAAATCCAAGGTGGAGAACCATCTTGACCCTGATATGGTGTCCAGCGTGTCGTCGATCCGGGGTAGAGGGTAGCTGTCCTTCTTTGTGACGTCGTTCACCCACCTGTAGTCCACGCAGAACCTGGTGGAACCGTCCTTCTTCTTCACAAGCACGACCGGAGAACTCCAAGGACTATGTGATGGCTCGATCACCCCTTGCTCCTTCATCTCTTCTACCATCCGGTCGATGTCGGCTTGCTTGGCGAGCGGGACACGTCGGAATGGGGCCCTAATCGGTGCGCTGTCCCCAACGTCGATTCTGTGCTGGACCAAGCTTGTCCTGCCGAAGTCTTTACTCCCCACGGAGAAGACATCCTTGAATTCTCGTAGTAGTTCCTGAAGTTGGCGTGATTGCTCTTCGTCTAAATGGTCCTGGGATCCTTGGTACAGCTTCTGTAGTTCTTCTGGCAGGGCGCGTCTTCTTCGGTTGTCCGTCTGCAGGTGTCCGTCCGTCGTTTCTGTGACGCGGGCAATCCAGGTAACGGGCTCGCAGACTCCTAGGTTGGTGTCCCGGTGAACCGTAATATCGTAGTCGTTCTGGTTGGACAGGCGGACGTACGGCCGAGGCGTCGTGTTGATGAGGGTCTTGGCAACTAGCAATCCTTTTGTCTGGATGTCCTCATATTTTGGCTCGATGACAGCCGCCACACCCTCAGCAGTTCCGTCGACAATTACGGCGGCGCTGACCTCCGTCCTGGCAGGAACGATAACGTCCTCTCTCAGCCTTACTTGTCGTGCGGTGACGGCCTCGTGTGCTGGTTTCAAAGCAAATTCCTCACCTCCGAAGTGCAGAGTGTTGGTACTCAAGTCCAAGATGATGTTGTTCTGGTCCAGGAAGTCCAGTCCGATGATCACTTCGTTTGATACGTCAGCCACAAGCACTGGATGCTTCACCACCCGTCGACCAGTGACGAGCTCCAGTGATGCTTCGCCATGTACCGGTTCGGTCTCTCCGGTCGCGGTTATTAGCTGGAGGTTCCTTTGTGTGGGTTGCACTCTCCACTTCGGGATTACGGTGGGATTGACGATGGTCCTCGACGCTCCCGTGTCGATCAGAATGGGCCAGCTCACTCCGTTGACGACTCCGTCGACCATCAGGCTGCTATTGTCCCTCCGTAACTTCGTCACACGCACTTGGACTGCTGGGGCTTGACGACTGTCACTAGCCAACCTTTGCCCCCCAAGGCTGGCTAATACTCGTTTCCCTGGGCCGCGCGGTTTTCAGACGACTGATTTCCCGTCGGATATCCTCGGCGGCGGCGATCACCGCAGTCCTTGCTCAGGTGGCCTTTCTTACCGCAGGCCCAGCAGGTCGGTAGTCCTCTTCCGGGCCGCCTCTCCGGTTGTCTTCCGGCTGTGTCGTTGCTGGTGGTACCGCGACTTTCGAAGAAACGGCTTAGCGCCTCCATTAATTCGTCGGCCAGGAGCTTGGTCTCGTTGGTTTTTACTGGTTCGTCCACGTCCACTTGACGCACCCGCGCGTGCATTCTGGATGCCTGTTTTGCCGTCTCGAACTCAAGTGCGTGGCTAAGCGCCTCTGCCAGGGTCTTATTGCGCGCGAGACGCAGCGCCTGTTGAGTGTCCGAGTCCCGTAGCCCGTCGGTGAAAGTCTGCGTCGCTATCTGCTCCAGAAAGTCGGCCGGCGCTGTTGGGTAGGCGAGCCTTACGAGGTGTGCGATGTCCATCTCGAACTCCTGCAGGGTTTCCGCGTTCTTCTGTACCCGGGTCCGGAGCTGCATCTGATAGGACTGCTGAAGATGGCTATCTCCATATCGGGACTCCATATGGGCGGTCAGGGAAGCGTAGTCCTGGGATCCAGTCGGGATGGCCTGAAGGACGTTAAGGGCGTCACCTCTCAGCGCTACAATGAGAGCTGTAGCCTTTTCTGTGTTGTTCCAGTTATTTATGGAACAGGCCGCCTCGAACTGACGTAAGTAGGTGCTCCACGGGACCTTTCCGTCGAAGGTAGGGGGCGTCACTCTGCTATGTCCCGTTCCTGATATTCCCGGTGTAACGGTGGGCGGGCGTTGGCGCTGCTCGGCAACTTCCTCTCGTAGAGCGTTGAATTTCTCCTCCACCCCCGTCAGTGGGCGTTGGCGCAGCTCGGCAACTTCCTTTTGTAAGGCGTTGAATTTCTCATCCACCCCCATCAGCGGGCGTTGGCACAGCTCGGCAACTTCCACTTGTAAGGCGTTGAATTTCTCCTCCACCCCCATCAGCGGTCGTTGGCACAGCTCGGCAACTTCCACTTGCAAGGCATTGAATTTCTCCTCCCCCCCCCGTCAGTGGGCGTTGGCGCAGCTCGGCAACTTCCTTTTGTAAGACGTTGAATTTCTCCTCCACCCCCATCAGCGGGCGTTGGCGCAGCTCGGCAACTTCCACTTGTAAGGCGTCGAACTTCTTTTCCACTGCCGTGACTTCCTCACGCAGACCCAGTTCTAATTTCTTCAGGTCCTGTGTCAAATTATTCTGACCGTCTTCCATCTTCTTCTGGCCGTCCTCTATCCTCTTCAGTTCCTCCGCTAGCTTATTTTGACCGTCTTCCATCTTCTTCTTGCCGTCTTCTAGTTTGGCAGATAGGTCCTCGGCTAACTTGTTCTGGCCGTCCTCCATCTTCTTCAGGTCCTCCGCTAACTTATTTTGACCGTCTTCCATCTTCTTCTGGCCGTCTTCTAATTTGGCAGTTAGCTCCTTGGTTAAATTCTTCTGGCCGTCTTCTATGCCATTTAACTTTTCTAGCAATGCTGCCAATTGCGCCTCCATTTTAGTTGTTTGCCTTGTAAAGGGAATGCACTCACAGGAAAATTAGAGAAAATGACCTGCTCGGGTTTTGGAACCAGGACCGTCGGGTGTTGTGCTTGAGTTCGTAATCCGGCTTCTGACACCAGTTGTTACTGGTGTCACCCCCCTAGCGGCACTTTTGTTAACTGGATTACGGTGGGAGTACAAAGCACAACACCAATTACTGCTTAAAGAAATAATTGACTTTATTGTGGCCAGAAAATTACACTAATCAGCAAATACAAGCAATTAGGAGCCTGACTCCAGTTTCCTCATGTCTCTTCCTTGAGCGCTCTTGGCCCTTCCACTTGTCAACAGATCACAGAAGTTAATCCATCCTAATGAGTACGGTGACCTTGACAGAAACTACCTGCTCCTCTCCTTTATGTTCACCGACCACAATTACTTACGATCACTTGCTGCAGGCTATTTCGCTGTCCACAAGCTGGAGAAACAATGTCACTGGATTTCGTAACTCGCACAGCACTTCGTCACCACACTTCTGTCGCACAAGATAATCGCTCGCACTAGCTCGTAAAACACAACAACAACAACTGCTAGACAGGTCGCACTTATATAGCAGGCCGGTGACTCAATAAATGCTTCTAGATCCATCCAGGGTTCACGGCTTCTCGAGGTTTCCATCGCTGGTCCAGTCGCGAATATTCTGGACTACCCCTTTGTCCTAGTAGCCCTGTTGCATAAGGCACACGCAATACAGGAGGCAGGCCACAGCCCAGCCCTGGGGCAGTTGTGACTCATGCGGCGAGTGATGACACAAACTCACAGCCGTAACAGTATTATGAAAGGCTACGAAACCATACGCAGAACTCCAGGATTTTTTTTCGTTTTTAAGTATATTTATGTTTGACGATGTCGAAATGTAACTATTACGGTATATGTCAGAAAACTGTATCATAATGTGGGTCATTATAACACTATTTTTCATTATGAAACAGTATCTCCCACCAATATCTCCCAGCAATCAGAGCACAAGAAACTGTTGTGTGACCAATTAGGTAAGGATAGCATCGCATCTGCGCTGTCTTCCACGGCCTCCTATTTTAAATTTCACTGCGTGGTTAGTGTCATAGTGGAGTATTTGAGGAGGCCATGGTCAAATACAAGGTATTATCTGCGTCCCATGCGCTCTGTTCAGGACATAAAACTGGCGAAATCTCGACAGATATTTATGAATATTTATCTTCGAACATAAAATAGTTATAATTATCGTCGAACATAAACAGTCGTATAACGAGCCTATAATGGTAATTAAGACATTCGTATGGTAATTATAAAACTCGCCTTGCTCGTTTTATGAACATAAACGTGTCTTAATTATTGCCAATATAGGCTCCTTGCATAATGTACTATTTCCATTTTTTAAACTTTTGAGCTTTTTCCCCACGTATTTTGACTAAATTTCATTGTTTTATTTTTGGATTTTATCGATTTTAACTAATTGTTTTTGTATTTAAGGACTGCCAAACACTGGGATTGGACAATACAGAGAAGTGGGGGAAGCAGAAGTGTATCCCGTTTCCTTCGCGGAGACGAACGCAGCCATTCTAGGGTTAATCATATGTTATTTTTTCGCATGTTGAACACACTTTCACAGCAGATACAACTGGGGATGGTGACAGACGACCACAATTGTAAACCTATGAGATTGCAATGGCCTTGTGTTGATGTTCATTTTCTTTTACAATATTCTCTTTGATAATTTTAGGTTAGGAGCATGGCTACCTATTACTGGGGAACTATTGTATTGTAGGCCTTAGCGCTGAGCTTTGTGAATCTTTGCAATGGTTCAGTGGTAAAGTGGGAGGGGGCCATGCCCATGTAAGTTAGATGTTTGTGTATAATTTTCTTTTACGATGTTATATTTTTTGATATATATCTTTGACGATTATTGTTTTGATTCCATACTGAAAGATTTTGTGTTAGAGGTCTGATTTTTGTTTGGTCGTGTGGTTTGATAGATAAAGGAGGATGGGCTTATAGTATGATTATTGAATTGTTTCTGCTGTTCCTAAGAAATATAAATATATATATTTTTAGATGATTGGTTTCATTAAGATAGAAAGGAAGTGGATAGCAGTTAGTGGAATTGTTGGTACATAGAGAAGAAACAAATGAGAAAATACTTTGCAGACGAATGAAACAGATATTAGATTGGAAAACTAGATTAACATTGGAGTATATATCAAACTGTAAGTATGTGTATGGAAGTACTAATGTCATCGTAAAGTCCTTAGTGTGAATTAACACACACGCCCCAACCACCCCATATAGATTGTACGGTTACACTATCTGGGTTTAATTAAGAGAAGTTCAGGGAAGGGATTTTGAAAGGAAGTCGACCGTGAACCTGTTGAAAGGAACCGTCCAGGCATTATGTCTGGTGGTCAAATTGGGAAACGATGAAAACCATTTTCAGGATGGCTGAGGTGGGGTTCGATCTCACGTTCCCTCAATGCCAGGGTGGCACGAGTTAGCGCGTTAGTGGTCTAGGCCACCACGGCTGGCAAGACTGTGTCTAGGTTTTAACGGTTCTATTCATAAGTCTTCTAATAGCTTAAAATCTTAATATTGTTACGTGCCACCCCCTAGTGGCACTTTTGTTAACTGGATTACGGTGGGAAGGAAGCACAACACCATTTACTGCTTAAAGAAATAATTAACTTTATTGTGGCCAGAAAATTACACTAATCAGCACACACAAGCAATTAGGAGCCTTCTCCAGTTTCCTCAAATCTCTTCCTTATACGCTCTTGGCCCCTTTCACTTGCAACAGACCACAGAAGTTGATCCGTCCTAATGAGTCCGGTGGCCTTGGCAGAAGCTACCTGCCCCTCTTCCTCAGGTAAAACAAATACAGTTACTTACGAGCACTTGAAGTACGCTGTTCACAAGCTGGGAGAACAATGTCACAGGATTTCGACACCACAATATCTGACACTCAGTGAAAGCACACTTACTCAGAACACGGCAGTCCCCTGTATGTTCCTCACTTCGCCGCTACACTAGGGGTTTCGCAAGTCACCACACTTCTGTCGCTCACGATAATCGCTCACACTAGCTCGTAAAACACAACAACAACTGCTTCACGGGTCTCTCTTATATAGCAGGCCGGTGACTCAATAAATCCTTCTAGATCCATCCAGGGTCCACGGCTTCTCGAGGTTTCCAGCGCTGGTCCAGTCACGAATGTTCTGGACTATCCCTTTGTCTGTAGTAGACCTGTTGCATAAGGCGCGCGCAATACGGGAGGCGGCCACAGCCCAGCCCAGCCCTGGGGCAGTTGTGACTCATGCGGCGAGTGATGACACAAACTCAAAGCCGTAACATCACCCCCTTCCTAAAAAGGCTGATCGTCCCGATCAATCATTGGTCCGTCTGTGTCCCTCCGTAGGCTGCCAGGCGATCTCGATGCACGATCTTCATCTTCGCCCTCGGGCTCCGCTGAATCCTGTAGACGACATCGTTGATCCGTTTCACGACTCGGTACGGGCCCTCCCAGGACTTCTGCAGTTTGGGTGACAGGCCTTTCTTCCGTAATGGGTTGAAGAGCCAGACCAGGTCGTCCTCGTGGAATCCGCCGGCATCCGTCTGCTGGTCGTATCGGGTCTTCATTCTGTCGGTCTCGATCCGCAGTTTCCTCCTCGCGAACGCGTGCACGTCCTCCAGTTGGTCGACCAGTTCTTGACAATACTGGCTTACCGGGATCGGATCATTCCCAGGTCGGCCAAAGGCAAGATCGACAGGTAGACGGAGCTCCCTCCCAAACATGGCCCGGGCTGGTGTGCACCCGGTGGCTTCATGCACGGCGGCGCGGTAGGCCAGGAGAAATAGTGGAATATGTTTGTCCCAATCCCTCTGGTGCTCGCTGACGACTATTCGAAGATGGTTCTCGATGGTGCGATTGAATCGCTCTACCATCCCGTCGGACTGAGGGTGTAGCGGCGTCGTCCTTGTCTTCCGGATTCCCAGCAGCTGGCATAGGTTCTGGAACACCTGCGACTCGAAGTTCCTCCCTTGGTCGGAGTGCAGCTCCAGGGGTACTCCGTACCGGCTGACGAATTCTTTCACCAGGGTCTCTGCAATCGTCGCGGCTTCTTGGTTAGGGAGCGCATACGCCTCCGGCCATTTGGTAAAGTAGTCGCTGACGACTAATATGTAGCGGTTCCCTGCCTCGCTTAACGGGAATGGCCCAGCAACATCAATGGCCACTCTCTCCATGGGGCCGCCCACGTTGTAGGTCTTCAGTGGACCCCGTCGTCTTCGTCCTGGGCCCTTGCTGGCTGCGCAATCGTGGCACCTCGCACAGTGGTTCTCCACGTCTGTTCGGCATCCGATCCAGTAGAACCGCTCTCTCAGCTTTTCCAGGGTCTTCTTTATCCCTAGGTGTCCACCAGATGATCCTCCATGAACTTCCTTCAGGACTTCCTCCGTCATAGCCTTTGGAACGACGACTTGTTCCCGAGATGTCTTCCCGTCGGTGCTCTCCCAGGTACGGCAGATGAGGCCATCCCTTACAATCAGCGAGTCCCACTGTGCCCAGTAGGACTTAAACTTTGGGCTGCAGTCACTCACAATGTTCCACCCGGGTCTGGGGACACAGGCCCTCTTCCATTCGGCTATCAGTCCCAGGTCATCATCCTCTGCTTGTGCCCGCGTGAAAGATTCGCGGCTCCAGTTCCCTTGAAGTTCCACAGTAGTCCGTCGGCACAGTATCCCGGTGTTCTCCTCCCTTCGGGCACAGAAGGTGCAGTCTTCGGGGCACGGTCTTCGTGACAGGGCGTCGGCGTTAGAATGCAGTTGGCCTTTCCTGTGCTGAATCTCAAAGTTGTACTGTTGAAGCCTCTCTAACCACCGCGCGAGTTGACCCTCGGGCTGCTTGAAGTTCAGGAGCCACCGCAGGGATGCATGGTCGGTCCTGATGAGAAATTCTTGCCCGTACAGGTACTTGTGGAAGTGTTCAATGGTCTTCACGATGGCGAGCAGCTCCTTCCTGGTGACGCAGTAGTTCCTTTCTGGCTTTGACAGGGCCTTGCTGAAGTAGGCCACTAATCTCTCCTCGCCGTCCACTACTTGCGACAGGATTCCCCCTATGCCAAAGCCACTGGCATCGGTATCGACGATGAACCTTGTTCCAGGTCTGGGGTAGGCCAGAATAGGTGCGGTGCACAGAGCCTGCTTGAGTTGTTCGAAGGCACCGTGGCATTCTGCTGTCCACGTGAAGAGTTGGTCCTTCTCAGTCAGTCGATGTAAAGGTTTGGCGATGTCGGCGAATCCTCTCACGAAGCGACGGTAATAAGTGCAGAGTCCCAGGAAGCTTCGTAGTTGGGACTTGTCCTTCGGAACTGGCCACTCCCTCACAGCTGCGGTCTTCTCTGGGTCGGTGCGCACCCCTTCCTCGGAGACGATATGCCCAAGGTACTGGACCCGCTTCTGGAAGAGCTGACACTTCTTGGGGCTCAACTTCAGCTGGGCAGCCCGTAGCTTCAACAAGATCTCCTTCAGGTTGCTGTAGTGCTCCTCGAAGCTTCTCCCCAGAACGATGACGTCGTCTAGGTAGACCAGGCAGGTCTTCCAGTGTAGTCCCCTCAGAATGGACTCCATTAGCCTTTCGAAGGTCGCAGGGGCGTTGCACAGACCGAATGGCATGACGGTGAACTGCCAGAGCCCGCTGCCCACAGAGAACGCCATTTTCTCGCGGTCCTTAGGGTGGACCTCCACCTGCCAGTAGCCACTCTTCAAATCCAAGGTGGAGAACCATCTTGATCCTGATATGGTGTCCAGCGTGTCGTCGATCCGGGGTAGAGGGTAGCTGTCCTTCTTCGTGACGTCGTTCACCCGCCTGTAGTCCACGCAGAACCTGGTGGAACCGTCCTTCTTCTTCACAAGCACGACCGGAGAACTCCAAGGACTATGTGATGGCTCGATCACCCCTTGCTCCTTCATCTCTTCTACCATCCGGTCGACTTCGGCTTGCTTGGCGAGCGGGACACGTCGGAATGGGGCCCTAATCGGTGCGCTGTCCCCAACGTCGATTCTGTGCTGGACCAAGCTTGTCCTGCCGAAGTCTTTGCTCCCCACGGAGAAGACATCCTGGAATTCGCGTAGCAGGTCTTGAAGTTGGCGTGATTGTTCCTCGTCTAAATGGTCCTGGGATCCTTGGTACAGCTTCTGTAGTTCTTCTGGCAGTGTGCGTCTTCTTCGGTGGTCCGTCTGCAGGTGTCCGTCCGTCGTGTCGGTGATGCGGGCAATCCAGGTAACGGGCTCGCAGACTCCTAGGTTGGTGTCCCGGTGAACCGTAATGTCGTAGTCGTTCAGGTTGGACAGGCGGACGTACGGCCGAGACGTCGTGTTGATGAGGGTCTTGGCAACTAGCAACCCTTTTGTCTGGATGTCCTCATATTTTGGCTCGATGACAGCCGCCACTCCCTCAGCAGTTCCGTCGACAATTACGGCAGCGCTGACCTCCGTCCTGGCGGGAACGATGACGTGCTCTCTCAGCCTTACTCGTCGTGCGGTGACGGCCTCGTGTGCTCGTTGCAAAGCAAGTTCCTCACCTCCGAAGTGCAGAGTGTTGGTACTCAGGTCCAAGATGATGTTGTTCTGGTCCAGGAAGTCCAGTCCGACGATCACTTCATTTGATACGTCAGCCACAAGCACTGGATGCTTTATCACCCGTCGACCAATGACGAACTCCAGTGATGCTTCGCCATGTACTGGTGCGGTCTCTCCGGTCGCGGTTATTAGCTGGAGGTTCCTTTGTGTGGGTTGCACTCTCCACTTCGGGATCACGGTTGGATTGACGATGGTCCTCGACGCTCCCGTGTCGATCAGCAGGGGCCAGCTCTCTCCGTTGACGACTCCGTCGACCATCAGGCTGCTATTGTCCCTCCGTAACTTCGTCACACGAACTTGGACTGCCGGGGCTTGACGACTGTCACAAGCCAACCTTTGCCCCCCTAGGCTGGCTGATACTTGCTTTCCTGGGCCGCGCGGTTTCTCTACGACTGACTGTCCCGACGGAAATCCTTGGCGGCGGCGATCACCGCAGTCCTTGCTCAGGTGGCCTCTCCTACGGCAGGTCCAGCAGGTCGGTAGTCCTCTTCCAGGCCGCCTCTCCGGATGTCCTTCGGCTACGTTTTTGTTGGTGGTACTGCGATTCTTGAAGAAACGGCTTAGCGCCTCCATCAACTCGTCGGCCAGGGGCTTGGTCTCGTTGGTTTTTACTGGTTCGTCGACGTCCACTTGACGCACCCGCGCGCGCATTCTAGATACCTGTTTCGCCGTCTCAAACTCAAGTGCGTGGCTCAGCGCATCTGCCAGGGTCTTATTGCGCGCGAGTCGCAGCGCCTGTTGAGTGTCCGAGTCCCGTAGTCCGTCGGTGAAGGTTTGCGTCGCAATCTGCTCCAGAAAGTCGGCCGGCGCTGTTGGGTAGGCTAGCCTTACGAGGCGTGCGATGTCCATCTCGAACTCCTGCAGGGTTTCCGCGTTCTTTTGTACCCGGGTCCGGAGCTGCACCTGGTAGGCCTGCTGAAGATGGCTATCCCCATATCTGGACTCCATATGTGCGATCAGTGAAGCGTAGTCCTGGGATCCGGTCGGGATGGCCTGAAGGACGTTAAGGGCGTCCCCTCTCAGCGCTACAATGAGAGCTGTAGCCTTTTCTGTGTTGTTCCAGTTATTTATGGAACAGGCCGCCTCGAACTGACGTAAGTAGGTGCTCCACGGGACCTTTCCGTCGAAGGTTGGGGGCGTCACTCTGCTCTGTCCCGTTCCTGATGTCCCCGGTGTATCTGTGGGCGGGTGTCGGCGCAGCTCGGCAACTTCCTCTTGAAGAGCGTTGAATTTCTCTTCCACCCCCGTGAGTGGGCGTTGGCGCAGTTCGGCAACTTCCTCTTGTAGGGCTTTGACTCTCTCATCCACCCCGGTCGGCGGGCGTCGGCGCAGCTCGGCGACTTCCTCTTGTAGGGCTTTGAATCTATCTTCCATCCCTGTCGGCGGGAGTCGGCGCAGCTCAGCAAATTCCTTTTGTAGAGCGTTGAATCTCTCTTCCACCCCCATCAGCGGTCGTTGGCACAGCTCGGCAACTTCCACTTGCAAGGCGTTAAATTTCTCCTCCACCCCCATCAGCGGGCGTTGGCGCAGCTCGGCAACTTCCACTTGCAAGGTGTTGAACTTCTCCTCCACTGCTGCGACTTCCTCACGTAGGCCCTGTTCTAATTTCCTTTGGCTCTCCTCTAATTTCGTCAGCAGACACTCTTCCAGATTTTTCTGGCCATCCAGAAATTTGGCGGTTAGGTCCTCTGCTAACTTATTCTGGCCGTCCTTCAGGTCCTCTGCTAACTTCTTCTGGCCGTCCTCCATCTTCTTCTGGCCGTCTTCCATCTTCTTCAGGTCATCCTTCAGGTCCTTGGCTAATTTCTTCTGGCCTTCTTCCATCTTCTTCTGGCCGTCTTCCATCTTCTTCTGGCCGTCTTCCATCTTCTTCAGGTCATCCTTCAGGTCCTTGGCTAATTTCTTCTGGCCGTCTTCCATGCCAGTTAACTTTTCTAGCAATGCTGCCAATTTCTCCTCCATTTTAGTTGTTTGTCTTGTAAAGGGCATGCACTCACAGGAAAAATAGAGAAAATGACCTGCTCGGGTTTTGAAACCAGGACCGTCAGGTGTTGCGCTTGAGTTCGTAATCCCACTTCTGACACCAGTTGTTACGTGCCACCCCCTAGTGGCACTTTTGTTAACTGGATTACGGTGGGAAGGAAGCACAACACCGTTTACTGCTTAAAGAAATAATTAACTTTATTGTGGCCAGAAAATTACACTAATCAGCACACACAAGCAATTAGGAGCCTTCTCCAGTTTCCTCAAATCTCTTCCTTATACGCTCTTGGCCCCTTTCACTTGCAACAGACCACAGAAGTTGATCCGTCCTAATGAGTCCGGTGGCCTTGGCAGAAGCTACCTGCCCCTCTTCCTCAGGTAAAACAAATACAGTTACTTACGAGCACTTGAAGTACGCTGTTCACAAGCTGGGAGAACAATGTCACAGGATTTCGACACCACAATATCTGACACTCAGTGAAAGCACACTTACTCAGAACACGGCAGTCCCCTGTATGTTCCTCACTTCGCCGCTACACTAGGGGTTTCGCAAGTCACCACACTTCTGTCGCTCACGATAATCGCTCACACTAGCTCGTAAAACACAACAACAACTGCTTCACGGGTCTCTCTTATATAGCAGGCCGGTGACTCAATAAATCCTTCTAGATCCATCCAGGGTCCACGGCTTCTCGAGGTTTCCAGCGCTGGTCCAGTCACGAATGTTCTGGACTATCCCTTTGTCTGTAGTAGACCTGTTGCATAAGGCGCGCGCAATACGGGAGGCGGCCACAGCCCAGCCCAGCCCTGGGGCAGTTGTGACTCATGCGGCGAGTGATGACACAAACTCAAAGCCGTAACAATATTATGTTTAAAGAAATGTAATGCTGCGTCATCATTAGGGCCCTGATGTTGATGTCGTAAAAAAGTTTAAAAAATAAACGTAACATTTTCAAAAAATACTGTAATAAATGACCTAAAAATAGAAAAATACACTATAAAAAGGAGAAAATGATCTTATAATAATAAACTCACCAATATTTCAAAAAATCTAAAAAAGCACTACAAAATGGAGAAATGTATCTTATAATAATAAACTCAGCAATAATTTAAAAATGACATCTTAAGCTCAAACTGAAAATAGATTTCTAGCACTTAACAAAAGGTTTATGTTCACTTTAGTCTGAGTTGCACTGCACTACGAATGCCATTCTGATGTTGTCAAATGTAAATGATCTGCGGTTTCAGCCAACAAGTTTTTATATCTCGAAAAGCTGCGTTCACCATCAACTGATGTGATTGGAGCGTACTTGAAGTAAGGAAGGTCGTTTGCTGCTAACTCTGAGAGACGTAACTCCCTCATATAAAGCTGTGACATGACTAAATTGAATATAAATTAAAAAACTTAAAAGGCCGATTTCTCTAAGATATGACCCAAAAATCTACCAAATTTTAAAATATGCTCTTAAAATGTAAAAATAGCAAAAAAAATGCAAAAAGATGCAAAACAAAAATGACATATTTGAAGACGGTGTGACCCGTCCACAGTTTCTATGTACTTCAGCATTGTTTTAGATAGATCAGTAAAAAGATGACATGTCATCAACATCCGGGCCCTAGTCATCATCACCAGCTTCTAAAGGCTAAAAGCCTAGTCGTTGCAGCCATTTTTACGGTCTTCAGCAGTTATCTTCATGTGGTCATACGAGTCACATTCCATTTCCCTGACAATGTTCTTGACATGGGATTATCTTGGTCGTCCCCTTGTTTTTCCCCCATTTTTTCTTTCTTCAAAAATTACCAGCGTAATGATCGTAATTGCAAAGTAAAACCCCCTTTTGGCACGCCAGAATGCGGAGGTAGATTTCACAAAGCAAATAAAATTGATTTGATTTTTTTATAATTCCGGAAACATCTTGGTCACCCCTTGGCGAAAGGGTGGGTCAAATCAAGAATTCTTTCAGACAAATTTTTTTGATATTTAGAAAACTATTGACCATTTTTAAATTGGTTTGATACTGTGTCTAATAAAGTTGGTATGATATTTTGTTTCTCTAAAAACTCAACTTTTTCCGCCTCTTTGGTCAATGATTGGTGCTATCAAAAGACGTTGCTGACATAAGTATTTGGCCCATATCCGAATGAATATTTGAATGGATTCGAGTTTCAACATATTAAGAAACTTATAGCAATAATAATAATATCGTATGACCTTGGGTGAGAGGTGCAAGCTTTGTTATTTGCACCCAGAGGGCAGCTTGAAAGGCGAATTTTGTTGTGCCTTGGAGTGCTATGAAAGTCAAGGAGGTGAGATATCTAAGCTCCTTGCCACTATAGCGCTCTCTAGTAGAGAAAGGAGGAAAATTTTGTGTTGGTGGAAAATCCCAAGATTAATTTTGCCACTAGGCTATGAACACGGCCTACTGAATTCAAATGGGTTCTTTAAAATGCTAACAACGTATGACATGCATGTCGTGATTTTTGTCGCCTTTCGAAAAATCTCTTACCATGGCCAGGAGCGAACCTGCAAGCTTAGGTGTGGTTTTTTTTTAGAGTATGGCTTTTAGTGCAGGGAGTATCCGAGGACATGTTCTGCTCGCTAGTGTTGTAGCTGCTTCGAGGCGGACACCCAATGGGTGAGCTACAAGTACCGTTGGGGAGGGAAGGAGGAAAGGTGGAATGGAAGGTCGAGGAGTTGGAAGGTAGCGGCTGTGGCCTATAGTTAGGGACCAACCCCGGCATTTGCCTGGAAGGAAGATGGGAAACCACAGGAGACCAACTTCAAGGTTGCTGGCGGGGGATTCGAACCTCCTCGCCTCCCGGATGTGAGCGACTGCCAGCAGTCATGCCGTAACGACCACGGCTATCTCACCCGGTTTGGGGTTGGTAATCCGACACGATAACCACTCACCCAATATAGCAATTTTTCACGTTTTCGAAAAAGGTCCCCTATTTTCACCCCCTCGGTCTGATTTTTTCCTATTAACGAACTTGACCGAGAGTTTCATTGGGTATATCTTAGGTATGAAAGTGATTGGCACAAAATAACAGTAGTTATCGTGTCCACAAGACAGTGATGTATAACAGTACATTATACAACGAGCCTATAATGACAATAATTAAGATACGAGTATGTTTATAAAACGAGCAAAGCGAGTTTTATAATTCTCATTCGAGTGTCTTAATTACCATTCTAGGTGAGTTGCATACGACTGTTTATGTTCTATGATAATTATAACTATTTTATTTTCCAACATAAATATTAATAAATATCTGTCGAGATTTCGCCAGTTTTATGTACTGAACAGAGCGCATGGGATGCAGAGAATTCCTTGTATTTGACCATAGCCTCGTCGAACACCCCACTATGACACTAGCCACGCAGTGAAATTTAAAATTGGAGGCCGTGGAAGTCAGCGCAGGTGTGATGCTATCCTTATCTAATTGGTCACACAACTGATTCTTGAGTTCTGATTGGAGGGAGAAACTGTTTCATAATGAAAAATAGTGTTATAATGACCCTCATTATGATACCGATTTCTGACATATAATATTTACATTTCGATATCAACGAACATAAATTAAATACACATTTTTGATATGACGGTGTTTCTGGTGGGTCTGGGGAATGTTAAACGCAAAGACACGTCGAAATTTTCCCGAATTCGCAACATGGTATTCATTGTTATAGGTAGCCTTCTCATGAAATCTACCTCAAAAGTTCAAAGCTGCATAATGATCGTAATTGCATATTAAAAATGCTGCCTATGAGACTGGAACACTGAGAGCTCACCTTGAAATTGTGGGAGTGTGTGTGTATGAGGGGGAGATGCTCTTTGACTGGGAAGCGACGTGACGTGTGTATATATGGGAGTTGAGGGGTTTGAGGAGGACAAAGGGAAGCCGTTACCTCCATCTTATATCGACCATGCAGCCGAGCTGAACGGTGTAAATGTACCTCGCAGGCGAGCGGTAAACGACCACAAACTGCGATATTGTACCAGAGAACGCGTTCAAATCTCCGTCGTCTACCCAGGCATTAGATGGGTTTTACGCCCCCTTCTTATGATATTGGGCCTCCAATAGAGGTCATGCTGGCGACGTTACGGCCTATGTAAACTACGACGGAGAAAAGACGCATTTTGTATAAAATGAGACGCCTCCAACGCAGCATCCCCTAGAAGACGTTAAGGATTAAGACCAGTTCGATAAGAACACTGTCGTTTCATCAATATTAACGATTATAACAATTGTATATTAAGTTAATGCATGCGACTTTACAGATAGTGTCCAAGTTGTGAAGCATTTTGAATTGTCTCACCGAGGAGAGGAGAATATTTTCTGACGTCTTCATTAGCATGACTGTGTTCTAACAAAGGAAATGATCGCGGTAATGCACTCGAAACTTGATGAAACTCAGGAGAAGACCAATAAGTAGAGCTCGGATTTTTAGGTGCTAAAAATCGGGAAAATATTTATTTTTTATGTATTCAATATTTCTGAAATATGTGTCAAAATATAAAAATATCATATATATTATTTCAGTAGTATAGATTCCTCCTGCGGCGCTCATGAGCGATCGATCGTGAAAAATGAGCATTCAAATGAAAGAGAATATACATTACCAGTGACGCATTGCACTCTAATTTCATAAATATCTATAATTTCTTTGAAAATGACTTTTAAAAAACTGTACGAAGTGTGCGATTTGCAGATACTGTTGCTGCAGGAAGATAAGCTCCATAGTAATTGCTGTCCACTTCACATTTTGGCCGGTGTGACGCCTGTTTCATGTCATTTTAACATACTGAGGTCTTTCCTTTATCATTTTGCATGGACTTCAGAAACAGTAAATCAAAGGAATGAGTACTAAAATCGTATAATTTCATTAATATCGAATAACCGGTGAGTGTTATGATGATCAAATTTTCAGTGATTGCCTTCTTAAGTTAGGGAACGTTGAACTTGTAAATCTAAATGAATTGTAAATAGTGTTCTATAATTATTTGGTTCAAATAAAAACATAACAAACTTTCTCCTTAAGTCACTCATTCTTAACCTATTGGGGAAAGTGTGGTTTATGAACATGCGAGATTTCTCGCACGGGTCCACTAGTGTAATTATAATCTAGTTTATTAATGACAATATAAACAATATGCAGTATTCACGAATGCAATTTATGCTATGTCTCACTGACTGTTGAAGAATTACAATACACAACGAGATACAACTTCAGTTTGTCCATCAAAAATGACAGACGATTATCGCGAAACACTTCTTCTGAAGGCGTGAAACTGCGGCAATATGTTTCTTGCCCTCGAAATGTGGTGTAACTTGAAATCGCTGTTCAGCCTTGAATGCTTTCCCACATGGTTGGCAGAACAAAACGCCCCCTTCAGAAGAAAAATTACCAAATTCTGCATCATACTGTTGCAGACGATATCTTGTAGTTGCTTTTACTTCTGTCATCCCCGGCATCCACAGTGTGTGGCGCGGGGTGACAAGTTAAGAATAACACAGTTGCAAGCTGACATATGCTCTGCATGAAGATTAGATAGCTCACAGGTTCTTCCCCGTTGAAGACACAGAACAACAAGTAGTTCCGTGAAGAACTATACAGCCTATTTTCATATATCCTACTTATGTTAATTGTCACTATCAACATACACAAATTCAGTTTGATTGCTGTAATAGATTCGTAGATATTGAGAACCGACTAAATATTTCGGATGGTCGCCATGTTGGATTGTTAAATGTATAGGCCATAGAGTCATGTACCATTAAAGGAAAATTATTGCGTAGGTTCATTATTCAAACTTTCACTTCGATCGCATGACTACATCACAATAAATAAAACTTAATTTTAAAATTCGCACTGCCGCCATCTTGAGGTAATGTAAACAATTGAACTAAATTAGATACCAGTGGATTACAATGTGTATAAATATTTCCTGTGCCAGGTTTCAGTGCGCTTGGAGCATTAAATCGCGAGAAAGGTCTATTTAAAATTTTCAAATTCGCTTGGCCGCCATGTTCGTTTTGTAGTTAACCGGTTTTTGAAAGTCTTATAGATGGACTTCCAGTAGTGCCCTTTATCTCCGTACAAAATTTCAGGGTTTTACCGCTAATAGTTTCAGAGATATAGAATGCCGGTGAAATATTTCGCACATCCGCCATCTTGTGATTATGTAAACAATTGAACGAAGTTAGATGTCGGTGCATTACAATGTATATAAACATATACTGTACCAAGTTTCATTGCGTTTGGTTGGTCAAATCGCGAGAAACGTCTATTTAAAAGTCGCAAATTCGCTTGGCCGCCATGTTGGTTTTGTAGTTACCAGGTTTTCAAAAGTCACATAAGTGAACTTATAGTAGTTCCCTCTATCACCATAGAAAATGTAAGGGTAATATCGGTAATAGTTTCGGAGATATTGAATGCTGGTGAAATATTTCGCACAGCCGCCATGTTGGATTGGTGAGTCGTAACAAAATTTGATGGACACGGACGAGGTCGCCGGGAATAGTGCTATGAACCTTCCGAGTTTCATTGAAATCGCTTCAGCCGTTTAGATTTTATAAGGGGGGAACACGCACACGAATCACACACACACGGACAAAAGGTGATCTCATAAGCCTACTTTTTCAAAATTGAAAATAGGCTAAAAATGCAATAAACTGAAATATTATGTCTTTTTATATGCTAATAAGTGAAAAGCAGAAAATTATGTACTGTATTTATAGACAAAATGTTTAAAATATATTTTACATAGCAAAAATACTTATTTACCTAAAAATCCGAGCCCTAGTAATAAACCTTAAATAACTCATGTCTGTGCGAATTATTTTATCAGCAAAATGCAATAATGTGTAACAATATAATTTCAGTTATCGAATAATTAAAGCAGAACATCGACTAAATTGCTGAAAATAACGATTAATCAATTGAGCGTTTAATCGATTAATTGGTTGGTGTAATAATTGATTAATTGTTTTGTCGATCAATCGACGTGCTTCGCTCATTTAACTACGCTCACACAGAAGCAAAACTGACATTTAATAAAATAAAATATATTGTATCATATATATATATATATATATATATATATTTTAGCGTATGGCTTTTAGTGCCGGGAGTGTCCGAGGACATGTTCGGCTCGCCAGTTTTGCAGCTGCTTCGAGTCGGACACCCAATGGGTGAGCTACAAGTACCGTTGGGGAGGAATGTTGGATGGGAGGGTCTAGGAGTTGGAAGGTAGCGGCTGTGGCCTATAGTTAGGGACCTACCCCGGCATTTGCCTGGAAGGAAGATGGGAAACCACAGAAGATCATCTTCAAGGTTGCCGGCGGGGGGATTCGAACCTCCTCGCCTCCCGGATGTGAGCGACTGCCAGCAGTCATGCCGTAACGACCTCGGCTAACTCACCCGTTTTTTTTTACAAAGATGGTACATTATTTATTTTTAAATAATGTACCATCTTTGTAAAAACTAAGCTAAAAAGAAGTAAAACAAAAATGTTCCTGTCTTCATTGTAAACTTTGAACAAGAATTCATAATCTTTGCTAAAACATCTTCGTTTCCCTTACCAATTTGATTGATGTCTCTCCTTCCACTGTCAATGACTCTTATTTGGTTGTTGTTAACATAAACAAGGAAGGACTCTTTGTATATTTAGGCAAAAAGTAGGCTAACCTTTGTGGATTTCTATACATCATTCCGAAAATAAGCGTAACTCAATTTGGCTATGACCTCTCATTTAAACTTATTTTCTCATCTTGAGTCTACTAATCAATAAATCGACATTTTGGTTAGCCGATTAATCGATTATTCGGTTAGTTGATCAATCAATTAAACGGTCATTTGGTTAATTGTTTTCGGTTAATTTCAAATTAATCGATTAGTCGATTATTAATCGATATACGATCCCATAGAGTTTTGACAAATTAACTTCCTAACTAAGGTGAATATTTCACGAACAATGAAGATACAATTGTTTTAATAGTCCAGTTTTATTTATCATTTGCAGATGACCTCGTTGTTCCGCCCTTTAAATCTCCAATACTTATTATCGTCTATTCTAAATAAACTGTTATTTGTATAAATAGAGAAAAGTTTGAGCAAAGCAAAGCCAACTCTGTACAGGCCATGGGGACCCTAGGAGTAGTGGAAGGTAGAGGCTTCCAGTTTTTGGGATATCGGCACTAGATGGGATGGAGTTGTCAGCTCCACGCCCGGCCGTCTTGGCACCCAGGAATTGCCCAGGTACTCATTTCTGGTGTAGGCTGAGTGAACCCCAGGGCTATTTGCGTTTCTAAAATCCACTACCTGGTAGGGCATCAGACCCACTCCCTTTCAGTTAGAAGCTCAGCGCCTCTACCGACAGCGCCATGCTCCCCCTGAAAAGCTTGAGCAGAACACTCAATCATACTAATATATAACAAGATGTTCAGTAAAGAACATATAGCCTACTTTCTCCTAAATGTATGAGTATAGTTATAACTCGTTGTTATTATCAAAGAGTATAATATAACTATTCTTTGTTGAAGACCTTAGAAACGATTTACCTCTACCAAACGCCACAACCTAGATAAAAACTGCTACCATCATTGAAGAAAGAAAGAAAGAAAGAAAGAAAGAAAGATAAGAAGTATATCAAGAATGTTATGGATCTGGAGGCATAATCGACCGGACTGGCTGCGTGGCTCAGCGGTAACGTTCTCGCTTGCTGGGCCCTAGGTTGCAGGTTCGTATCCTGGCGCAGTCAGCTGGCATTTGAGGGTGCACAAATGCGAGGGAGCCGTGTCAGTACATTTACTGGCACGTTAAAGATCCCCTTCGGGCCAAAATTCTGGCACCCCGGTGTCTCTAAAAGCAGCAGTAGGTAAAAGGGATGTAAAACCAATAACATTATTATTATTATTATTATTATTATTATTATTACATATACGACCTGCCGTGGGCAACATCCAACTTTGAGATGAGGCATGTCTTTACACGTCTGGTTGTGCATGGCTTTCACAACCCTACTTGAATTAACAAATCTTTCCATGACCCTACAGAGACGTGTGTATACAAACTATGTGGATATTTTCGATTGCTATTTGCCTGAAATAAAAGTAGTAATTAATAACCTGAACTAACACCAACGGCTTGAATTCAGTTACTATGTGAAATCGTTTTGTTCTTTACTTCAAATAACATTTTCAAGTAACGCAAAATTGGCTGTTACAAACTCTTTAAAATAAAAAGTAAAAATGTATCGTAGTATCATCTTGTCATTCTTCAAATTCGATGCGCATAGAATGCCAATGGTATAGTAATCAATGGAGCCCCACGTAGACTAGTCGTGACATCTAGTGGTGAAATATCGAACAATATAATCCTAACAGAGCGAGTGCATTCTAGCGGCCAGAAGAATAAACTTTTCAATAAAATCTGGAAGTTAATAAGTAGGTCGGCGTGCAGTTACCTTTTTGGCAGCTAGATGTCTCGAGTAACTCTGCTGGCGAATTATGATTTAATTAAATATATATTTTACACCATAATATGCACAATATAACGCTTAATTTTAAAACGTCTGAGTCATTACAAAACAATAAACATATAACATTTCAAGCAAAAAACCTAGCTCTGATCGGGTTTGAACCATAGGCATTTGAGCGATAGGCTAACGCTCTACCACTTTTTTTTTTTTTTAGCTCTTTACAGAATTACAGAATTTTTCAGATATGATAAATACCATACTATTACATCACAAGAAAGTCCAGATAGTGTCCATATTTTTCGTACAATTGTCCACTTTCACTAAGCTTCCAATTCTCTTTCTGCAGGTGATACCTGAGATCCAGGAATGAGAAATGTTGATCATTGTCCATCACGAAGTGTACATATTGGCCCATTATCCACACAATGGCAGTCTGTTTAATTTGGGGGAAGGCGGTCACCGACAAGCGAATCAACTTCCTGTCATCAAGGTCATCCGTGGGCACATTTACTAGTTGACATACGTTTCCCTTACACCACAGCCACGTGGAGGCAACTCGCGTGCATGATGTGAAGCGGTGTATCGCCGTATCAGTTTGACCACATATAGTACACCGTGGGTAAGCTTCAAGATGGATGGTATATCGCCGTAGAGCGGTTGGGATGAGATCGTTGAGGAAGATAAAAACCCGGGAGTGTACAGCAGAAGAATTGGTCATAGCCCCAAAATTTTTCCAAAGAGTGGGCCAATGGACGTAGAGGGTGGTGGCCTCGATTCGCGGTTTGGAGTGTACCACTTGCCGCAACATGTTATAAATACTTTTCGTCGTTGGAAAAGTCCCTGAAGGCATTTGGCGAACAGTTTCCAGAAGGTGCTGTTGATGGTCCCTAAATATCTTCGGCAAAGCTCTCTCACAACCACGGGCTGTGTTTCGAATATCTTTGTATAGCGCTTTCGTAAAAGTGTCATGTTGGGAAAGAATGGTGATATCGTTCTTGCAGAGGAGTGCACGGTATTTCATGCCATGAGCGGTTAGCCCTAGCCCGCCTTGCCGGGATGGGAGATACAACTGTTCCCGTTGTACTCGGAACAAAAATCCTTGCCATAGAAACCAACCTATATATTTTGCCAATTGGCTCTCAAACATTTTGGGAAGTGGGAAAAGTTGTGCGACATACCATATTTTAGAGAGCGCAAATACGTTGAGGACTATGACCCTTTGCACTATATTGAGGTTTCTTTGACCAAATTGGATCAGCACTCCCCTAACTTTGGCAATGACCTTAGTCCAGTTTGCTTGCACCGTGTCCAGAAGCGATTGCTTCCAGGTAATGCCAAGAATTTTCACCTCATTTACTATCCGGAACCAGGGCTGTTGGGTAATCACTGAGTTATTATTGAGCGGAAGCAAAGCAGTTTTCTGGGGGTTCGATTGTGCTCCAGAGGCGATATGGTAGAGCTGAAGGACGCTATCGATGTGGGAGATGTCTTCATTATTGCGGATCAATATGGATACGTCATCAGCATAGGCGCACATGCCAAAAACATGTGTGGACAGTTTGTATCCCTGTAGCTTCACCTGGGTAGTCCGAATGAACGGTTCAAGGCCAATGACAAAAAGTAGCATGGAGAGGGGACATCCTTGCCTAACTGATCGTTGTATTGGAATCAGAGGGGAAAGAAAACCGTTGACGAGCACTCGAGACGTAGCATTACAATTTATCATACGAATGTAGTCAATAAGGATTGCAGGAAATTCAAAGTGCTGCAAGACCATGTACAAGTATTCATGACTGATGCGATCGAAAGCTTTATCAAGATCCAAGGTGAGAAAACTCATTGGCTCAGTGGGGAGCATTTCGGCTTTTAGGTGTAGGTCCCGTAGTATCGCTAAGTTTGTTAACAGAGTTCTTCCAGGAATACTGCAACATTGTTCATCACGAATGATATCATGTAGAACAGTCTTCAATCGGCATGCAAGTACTTTGGTAAGGACTTTATAATCACTGCAGAGCAGAGTAACTGGTCGGAAGTCACCAACTGTCATGGGAGAGGATGTTTTTGGTATGAGGACTATGGTACCCTCGTGATGTGATTGACAAAGAGCACGACGTTGGAGAATGGTACGCAGGACATGACAAAATTCTTTGCCAATGAGAGGCCAGAAGTGTTTATACATTTCATATGGCAGTCCATCAATGCCAGGTGAGCGGTTGTTTGGGAGGGGCTTAACCACAGAGTGAATCTCTTCATCCGTAATATCCGCGCTGAGCCGAGTTTTGTTGTCCGGAGATAGATGGGTACTGCAAGATGAAAGCAATAGGGTCACCTGCTGTGGATAAATTGGAGCCTGAGCGTAGAACCGTTGATAAAATAGTGATATTTCACTACGTATAGCGTCAGGGGAGGTGACGACACTACCAGTACTGGTGCGGAGGCGGTGGATATATTTACGTTGCCGCTCACGTTGTCCTTCGGCGATATGGTATACACTTTCACTTTCGTCTGGGAGCACTGTACGATATTTTAAAGCCACGTTTATATGAGCGAGCGTTCGTTGCTGTAGAGACAGGAGCTTGGTTTTAACTTCCCGAATCTGGTCATATATACGCTCCCGAGCATCAGATCTTTGCTGGAGCTGGCGAAGAACTCGATAGTAAAATTCAACTGTATCCCGTCTTTCCCGACCTCGTTGGTAGGATATGTTCTTAAAGACGCGGCGGATCCCTGGTTTAACCAAAATATCCCACCAGTCTGCGCAGTCGCGAAATTTGCATTTTTGTTGGACCCATCGAGTCCAGTGTTGTCTGAAAATATCTTGGCATTCCTCCTCCAGTAACAGCGAGCAATTCAGTTTCCAATAACCTCTTCCTATGTGAAATATGGGATGGGGGTAAGAGATTGTACATACGACAGCATGATGGTTAGTGAAACTGGCAGGTATCACTTCATATCGTCTAGGCTGGATAAGTTCCTGTGAAAAGTAGATGCGGTCAATTCGTGATGAGGAGTTGTGACTTATACAGGTGTAATGGGGCAGGGGCACCCTTAAACTATCCACAGCATCAATGAGGTGTAGGGAGGTAAGAAGGGTCCTGAGAGCCGGGTTGACACCTTTGTATGGACTAGTGGAATCCTCTGGGCGTTGAATACAATTGAAATCCCCTGCAAGAATAAGTTTTTCCTTAACGTCGTGCAGATGAGGAAGTATACTCTGTTGAAAGAACATTTTCCGTTCCACACGTTTATTGGACCCGGATGGGGCATATACATTTATCAGGGTGGTATTGTTTATGTGTCCAGATAATATGCGTCCTGATGGATGACATAGCACACCTTCGAGTGGGATATCATGTCTTGTGAGGAATCCGGTCCCTCTATTCGTATTACCGGTATTGATGTATTGTTTGTAGAAGGCAGATATGGGTAAACACGGTATAGCAACTTCTTGAATGAAGGCAATGTCAATGTCTGCATCTCGAATGAATCTCTCCAACAGTTGAAATTTCAGAGGGAATTCTATTACATTGATATTCACAGTGGCCACAGTGAGAAATTGCGCCATTAAGAGAAGTATAAAAGCTGTGCCAGACATACTGGAAGGTGGACTCGAAAGAAGACACAGGTGAGAATTATCCTGGTGCACTATGTCAAATTAGGTTGAGATAGTTCCTTATGATTGCCATTGATAGGCCGGCTGTCAGCGTTTGAGAGCGTTCGTGGGTCCCTAGATGACGTAGAATGAAGATTTTGTTTCTTTTTCACAGCTGCGGGAACGTTTGTAGAGCCAGTTTGATTCTTCTGGGCTGGTACGGCAATCGAGGCATTTGTTTTAATCTTCTTAGATACGTTCTCGGATCCCCGATCAACCTGCTTAAGTGAGTCGGTAGGTACCAGAGAAGGTGGGGGCAGTGAAGACAAAATTTCTGTGGCAGCCTGTAGTGGCGGCATAATTGGTTCTAAGGCTGCGATACAGGTTGCCGATAGCACAGGGGCACTCTGTGGCTCGCTGAGCTGGTCAGTGTAAGGTACCAGTTCCGCGTCGTGTGTATCCGAGGCCACTGCTGGTGTTGTCCCAGCTGACTGATCAATAAACATGTGTTCATGTGACGTTTGCTGTGTCACAACTTCCGAGTATTGGATACGTCGTTGTTGTGTAGGAGTTATACCGAGGGGAATCATTTTCTGTGGGCAGTTGATACGTAGATGTGTGTTAGCATTGCAAATTAAACAGGTCTGTTTCTGTCCATTATAAGATAGGTAGCCAGAATGGCCACCAAAAGTCTCAGTGGAGGGGATATCTTGTTTGATTTCCATAGTGACTGCGCGTATTCCATTATACACCGGGAACTGATAAGCAGAAGACCATTGTTCTTTCCTGACTTCACTCACAGTGCCATATTTCGACAGGACGGATTTGAAAATTTCAGGGGGAACTTCAAGTGGGACATTAAATATACGCACTGTGGTAAAATTGGAATCCGCTGGGGAGAGCTTAACATTAGTCATTCCGCCTGAGTCATACTGAAATTTATTAGGATCTGCAAAATTATTTAACAATTTCTGATAAGTAGATATGCTGATTACCTTGATGTACATGGTTTTTTCTTGTGCATTTAACTGGATGGCTTCTACTTGGTCGACAGTCAACCGGAGAGTATCGCTAATCCAGCGGCGAATTTCTCCTGGTGTGGCGCGAGAACTCTGCCTGTCCCATTGGCAGCGTACGGTGTTTTTCCTCTGGTATCCGGACATGATTTTCAGCGGGGTTTTCTGGGTTTTCTGGTTTTGTTGTCCTATCTGGAACACTACTTGAAAAAGTATTGTCCGAATGATACACGGAGGGTCAGTTCACCCGTGGAACTATCGGAAGCACCGGTATTAGGAAACGTACACTCTTCCAATGCGGTCACACAGCGCGCTCACACGCACCTCACTCGGCCACGACATCCACTGAGCTAATTGTGTCAACGAATATCGTTCTATATAAAATGACTTACATAGAACTTGATAGCAAATAATGATTTATACTAAACGATTTCATCACTGGAGTATATTATTTATATATAAAGCATTTCATACAAAGTTTATTTATTTTGTATCAGTACGCTATATTGCATGCAATACTCAAATTAGTGAAATATAAGTCAGGCACAAGATATCCGCTGCCATCTTGTCTTATTACTGAATCGGCTCAGCTTTTTAGAATCACGTCTGCACTATAGTATTACAAAATAAGCTTTTAATTGCGAACGAGCCTCTTCATTTAGAACAGTTAAAACGATTCTCGGCTCGATAATCGGAACTGGTGGGTCCCATGATATGGATTATAAAGTTTGCATAATTCGCACGACCGCCATCCTGAAATAGTATGGCGGACGACCTTGTAGTTAGGTCACAAGACGCATCCTATACGGAGCTATGTTGTTACCAAATTTGGTAGAGATCGGATGATTTGGTTAGTCGTTATTTGATTTTACGTTTTGGACGTTTGAGTGGCCGCCATTCAGTTTTAGTGAAGATGGCGGCGATATAAAACATGACACTGAGGTGCCCTTTGCTTGTTCTACCTCTGTACCAAATTTCGTTCCATTCGGTTCCACCGTGTTCGAATTAATAGGGGGAATCAATTTTGACATAAAGATGGCCGCCACCCGCAAACTATTAGGCTAATAACCTATTAGATTGGTCAAAGGATGCTCCCTCCATAAAGGAATGCTGTTGCAAAGTTTGGTAGAGATCGGATGGTTATGTTAGTCGTAATTTAACATAAGCTTTGAACATTTGTGTGGCCGCCATTACGTTTCTGTCAAGATGGCGGCGATATAAAACATGACACTTAGGTGCCCTTTGCTAGTGCTACCTCTGTACCAAATTTCGTTCATTCGGTTCCACCGTGTTCGAATTAATAGGGTGAATCAATTTTGACATCAAGATGGCCGCCATCCGCAAACTATTAGGCTAATAAGCTATTAGATTGGTCAAAGGATGCTCCCTCCATAAAGGAATGTTGTTGCAAAGTTTGATAGAGATCGAATTGTTATGTTAGTCGTAATTTAACTTAAGTTTTGAACATTTGTGTGGCCGCCATTACGTTTCGGTCAATATGGCGGCGATATAAAACATGACACTGAGATGCCATTTGCTAGTGCTACCTCTGTACCAAATGTCGCTCCATTCGGTTTCACCGTGTTCGAATTAATAGGAGGAATCGATTTTCACACAAAGATGGCCGCCATCCGCAAACTGTTACGCTGATGACCTATTAGTCTGGTCAAAGGATGCTCCCCCCATAAAGGTATGTTGTTGCAAAATTTGGTAGAGATCGGATGATTAGGTTAGTCGTAATTTGATTCAAGCTTTGAACATTTGTGTGGCCGCCATTACGTTTCCGTCAAGATGGCGGCGATATAAAACATGACACTGAGGTGCCTTTTGTTAGTACTACCCCTGTACCAAATTTCTTTCCATTCGATTGCACCGTGTTCGAATTAATACGGGGAATCGATTTTCACAGAAAGATGGCCGCCATCCGCAAACTATTACGCTGATGACCTATTAGTTTGGTCAAAGGATGCTCCCCCCATAAGGGTATGTTGTTGCAAAATTTGGTAGAGATCGGATGATTAGGTTAGTCGTAATTTGATTTAAACTTTTAACATTTGTGTGGCCGCCATTACGTTTCCGTCAAGATGGCGGCGATATAAAACATGACATTGAGGTGCCTTTTGTTAGTACTACCTCTGTAGCAAATTTCGTTCCATTCGGTTGCACCGTGTTCGAATTAATAGGGGGAATCGATTTTCACACAAAGATGGCCGCCATCCGCAAACTATTACGCTGATGGCCTATTGGTTTGGTCAAAGGTTGGTCCACCCACAAAGGTATGTTGTTGCAAAATTTGGTAGAGATTGGATGATTAGGTTAGTCGTAATTTGATTTAAGCTTTGAACATTTGTGTGGCCGCTATTACGTTTCCGTCAAGATGGCGGCGATATAAAACATGACACTGAGGTGTCCTTTGCTAGTGCTACCTTTGTACCAAATTTCGTTCAATTCGCATTCACCGTGTTTGAATTGATAGGGGGGGACAGACATTCAGAGTACACACTCACACACACACACACACACACACACACACAGACACACACACACACAGACTCACACACACACATACACACACACACACAGTATCACACACACACATACACACACACAGACAGACACACTTTTTTCGCCCTGTGTTGATCTCATAAGTCTACTTTAATTTTTTGCAAAAATCGAAAGTAGGCTAAAAATGAGATGGTGTGTGTCTGTCTTTCTGTCTGTCTGTCTGTCTGTCTGTCTGTTACTCAATAACGCAAGAACCAATGGTCCGATTTAAATGAAATTTTGCATGGATGTAGCTGATTTACCATGTTTACATATAGGATACTTTTAATTTCGATATTTTGCACTATTAAAAAATGGCGACCATTTTAGTGACGTCACTACGACCTTTGGTTTCAAAATTTCATATTTCCATATCAAATAAAAAGAGAACGCTAAGAAATAGCAAACGTTTGATGCATACACGAGATTTAACATTTCATTTTCTATCCAAAAGGTCCTTATCACTTTTCGTGTATCTCCAACGGTTAGCGAGTAAAACCTAAATTTGTGCAATAAAACACAGTCAACACCGAGCGGTGCAGTATATCTCTACTTACATAAAAATTAAAGTTTGTATGTTTTTTTTCGCAATTTGTACGGAAATTTGAGTTATTTACGCGTTTCAGACTGTTTTATTATGGATGCGCAGGAAAATAATTTTTTGGTCTGTCTGTCTGTTTGTTTGTTTGTCTGTGGACAACTTTGTTCCCTTATAACTCAAGAACGGCTGGGTGTATCAACGTAAAATTTGGTACAGATATCCATCAGAGGTACGACACTTATCATTGATGTAACCCTTCTCCGTACCTCTCATAAAAGAGGGCCTACCCCCTTAAAATCCATGCTAAAATAGGAGCAGAAGGACGAGACAAAGATCATTTTCAGCCCCTCAATGTGAGAGACAAAACTCTGGGGTCATACAGGGTCCCCGAAATCCACATTTTAAGGCCCTAAAACCAACCGTTTTTGAGATATTCCCAGAAAACTGTATGTATGTCTACCCCTTATTATTCCCGTTTTCCAACGGGGTCGGGGATGAGGTGTGATGGAAGTATTTGTGTCGATGGTTTTTACGGCCGGATGCCCTTCCTGACGCCAACCTCATGAGAGGAGTTAATGAGAGATGAAATGAATGATGGTGAATGAAACTGGACAAGGATGTGGAAGGAAGCGGCCGTGGCCTGTCAGAAGGTACCGTCCCAGCATTTGCCTGGTGTTGAAAATGGGAAACCACGGAAAACCATTTCCAGGACGGCCGACGGTGGGGCTCGAACCCACGCGTCTACCGAGTCAGCAGAGAGCTTGGCCCCATGACCTAATGCTGCGCTTTAACCAGCGTAGCCACTACTGTCGGTACATTCCCAGAAAACTAATTTCATTTAATAAACTAATGAACGAATACAAGCCGGTAACCATGGCAACAGATCCTCAGAGGTCAATCTATTGCTGTAAGACGCAATGCAATTCCATTAATTACATTGGTGTGAAAGTATGCAAACGGCTTCCACGGAACAAAATTAAGCTGTAAAATTCATCAATACGTATAATGCGCTTAAGGGGGTCAAGGGGTACACTAGAATTTTTTCACGCGATTTACACCTGGGGGTGTGGTACGGCAGGTCTATTATATTCCTATCCCTATATTATGTTATTATTATTAGTATTATATTATGGCGTACAACGAGGAGACAAAGCCCCTCGGTGCCAGAAACAAAACTTGGGGGCCTCGAAAACTACATTATAAGGCTCTAAAACCAACAGTATCTGAAATATTCCCAGAAAACTAATTTAATTTCATTTAACAAACTAACGAAGGAATGGAAATCGGTAACTATGACAACATTATCTCAGGGGATGGAATCCAACTTTCCATCTATTTCTGTAAGAAGCAATGTCACTCCATTTATACCTTGCCACGGTGGGTGAGTGGATAGCGTGTCGGTCTACTAACCCCAAGATTGCAGGTTCACTCCTGGCCGTAGTAAGTGATTTTTGAAAGGCGGCAAAAATACGACTCGCATGTCATACGATGTTGGCATGTCAAAGAACCCATTTGAATTCAGTAGGCCGTGTTCATAATGGCAAAATTAATCTCAGGAGTTTCCGCCAACACAAAGTTCCTCATTTCTCTACTAGAAAGCGCTATAGTGTTCAAGGAGCTTAGATATCTACCCTCCTTGACTTTCATAGTGATTCAAGGAACAACGAAATTTCGACATGCAAGCTACCCTCTGGGTGTCAAATTACGAAGCTTGCACCCGGCACCCGAGGCCATACGATATTATTATTAGGCTACTCCATTTATTACATTTCTGTGAAATTTTGCAAATGGCTATAAGGTTATCACGGAACCAACGTAGACTGTATAATTCGTCAATGCAATTAAGGGGGTCAAGGGGTAACCTAGAATTTTTTCATGCAATTTCACGAGCGACATATAGTACAGAAAGTCTATTATATCTCCAAACAGCAACATTATTTTCAGAAATTCCTGAATTGAATAAGCATTTTTTGCGGCTTTTAGGAATTTGGGCCATTTGAGGCTAAAGAACCTGAATTTTCATGCACCACAAGCCTTTATAATTTATGAAAGGGGTCTTCCTGTGTATGGGGACCTAACACAACGTAGAGGGTCATTTTTCATGTGAGGTGTATTGCGTTTCATCTACAAGGCTTTCAAATCTATTTCACGTCAGGAAGTACACGTTAGGTGAATTTAGTTTGAGAGCACATTTTAACTAAACTTTTTTTTTTTTTTGTCGACATACGGGTTCAATGCAAGGATGATTTTGTTTGATACTGTGTGGTAGATATACCCATATTTGGATATCTGGGTGATATGTTGTAGACAATAGAATTGTCTGTCTGTCTTTCTGTGTATCTTTATGTACGCCTATAAATCGTGTTCGGATGCTTGGTGCATCGTAAAATTAGGTATGGTAAACATGAGTCAATACACCTATCATTTATAAAACTCCTCACCGTACTTTTCATACAGTAGAAGGGTGGATATAGGGAAAAACTTCTCTAAATACATTCTAAAATAGGCGAAATATAAAAATTATTCTAGAAGGACGATCAAAGCATATGTTGCGCTTCTCATTGTGAGACACAAAATTCGCGAGTCTATAAGGGGTCTCCGAAAACCACATTTTAAGGCCCTTAAATTAACAGTGTGTGTGATATTCCCAGAAAACTAACTTCGTTCTGATAAACTTATGAAGGAATGACAAACCGCTAACCATTGCAACAGTAGCTCAATTGATAATGTCTGGTGTTAATATATACCACCGTTCGAAGAACGGGTACTTCTGCTAGTTAAACGATAAAAGCAGCAGTTTGTTTCGTTCTTATCACCATTCCTCTAGTTTCAGTTGCACAGGAGCACCGTCACTTGAGAATGCGAACGGTAAGAAGTACGTGATTTAGTGTTTCTTTTATCTACTTAGTGGTTAGTAATAATAAAACGAAATATTTTATTGCTAAGACGAATTTTTACTCAAACCATTGGATCCATACTAATGTACGATATGAGTATATAACTTCGTACAAGTATATGATGATGATTCTACAGAAATAAGGCCAAATTAATTGGTTGTGAAGAAAAAGAGAAATATTTCATGTGTTAGTTAAGGATATAAGACTGTTTCTCGAAAAGCCTAAACGTAGTTCTGAGAGAACATACACGTTAAGTGACAGTGTTGAACAGAACAATTAAATATGGAGAAATACAGTCTATAAGTTATGAAATTATCTAATGAAAAGAATATCAAACTTAAAAAGCCGAAGGATGAAATTCTGTTGTCATAAATGTTTATTTATGATGCTAAATTCTAATAATAACCTAGAAAAATATCTTGAAAAACATAATAAAATTAGATCTGTTATAAATTGTGAAGTTAATTTTAACTTTGTATTAATTATAATATTTATTATCTTATTGGAAATTGCGGTTAAGTAATGTTTCGTATGTCTATGAGTAAATTTTGAAAATTCTTAAGTAGTGTACGTATAAGTACATAGTATAATCTATCAAAATATACTGAATACGTGGCGATTTCTTAAGATGAATAAGACCATGTCCTGATACAAAATCTGGCTGTAGGTTGATATAAGTTCGTCATGAAAGCATGAGGTAAAAAGGGATGTTTTGCCACGTAATGAAACCACCCGTTGAATTAATATGTTCAAATAAAATTAGCTGTTGCTATTGCCGAATAAAACATGATTCGTTATGAGATGAGCGGTAAATGAATATTGACGCTTTTCTTGAGATATTCCTGAAACGATTTCTCGAGAAATTCTATTGGAATAACGCAGGTTATAATGTGGAGGCTTCGTATCATGATTATATATAAATTGGATAGGTATCACATCAAATGTTTGGGTATAGTTGTAGAATCCATAGATGAAGAGTCAGCTTTTTATCATTCACATACATTTCTCGCTCACTTCCCAAATAATCTCTCTGGTCCTTTTCCTAAACAGTTGAGCCTTGATCTTTGTCAAGCATGTCAAAGTCAGAACTGTCATCTCAAGAATGCCATGAGCCAAAGAGACCTAGAAATGGCTTGCAGCAAAGGAGTGGTTTCAGTGATCCAGGCTTCTGCAATCTTGAAAGGAACCATACAGCCATATATTTCATAGGAGGGCCCAGAAGGTTCTCGCGGTCGTAAAATAGCAGCCGATCAAACTGAAGGGAGGGGATAATGGCAAGGCGCCGTCGAATCTGACTGCATCAGTCACAACAAGAAGTTCCGTGACGAACTAAAGAGCCTACTTTTCTTAAAATTTAAGATCTATGTCAATGATTAATCTATATGGATCTATCTAGAATAATGACGAAATTAAGTTGGTAATATCAAAATTTAGAATTAGTTCGAAATACTGTATACCTGGCATAATGTAGCCTAATAGAGAACTACAGTTGGCAGCCCTGGTGAGTGAATATATTCTTAGTTCCATCACTTAAGGTACAGAATACAAAATTTGGTTGAAGTCCAATGGATAGCATGGACGTTACATGCAGGTAAACATTGGATCTAACAGCGCGAGTAAAATCATGTTGGCAACAATGACATACATGTATTGGTCAGAAATAATCTGAAATAATATGATCTATTGTTGTGTCAATTTTGAATAAAATCCATTAGTTAGTATAGAAGTTACATGCATTTTAAATTGGATCTATCAGCAGGCTTAGAATCATGTTGGCAGCACTGACGTATATTAGTTACTCCAAATTAATCTAGAATGCCAGGTACTATACGTGTGCAAAGTTTAGAGCTATTGGCTTGCATACTTTCTGATATATTGATATTAGAGTAACAAAAATAGAGACAGTATTTATTAACAGTTGGCAGCCCTGGTTACTCTTAAGAATCGACTTAGTCATATCTGTTATGGTACAAATAGCACACACGAAATTTGGTTGAAATCCAAATGATAGTATAGAAGTTACATGTATTTAAAGTTGGACCTCTCAGCAGGCTTAGAATGATGTTGGTAGCACTGACGTATATAATTTACTCCAAATTAATATAGAATGTCAGGTACTATACGTATGTATAGTTTAATGCTGTCGGCTTGCATGCTTTCTGATATATGGATATTAGGATTTAAAAATTGAGAGCATTTATTAACAATTGGCAGCCCTGGTGGCTCTTAAGAATACGCTCAGTCATATCTGTTTAAGTTCACATAGCACATACGAAATTTGGTTGCAATCCAACTGATAATGTAGAAGTTATATGCATTTAAAATTTGGACCTATCAGCAGGCTTATAATCATTTTGGCAAAACTGCCATGTATGGGCTCCTGGAAATTAAACTGCAATATTATTAACTATACGTGTGCCAATTTTGAAATAGCTCCGATTCATACCTTCCAAGATATCCAACATGGAGTTTCTAATTTCAATTCCGATTTTTCAGCAGTTGGTAGCACTGACATCATTTTCAAATATGGCGGTGAGATATTCATGTATAGACCTTTACTCCTAACAAATTTTGTTTCGATTGCTGCAGTCGTTTAAGAGTTGATAGGGACACACACACACACACAGCCAGACAGACAGAAGGTCAGACAGACACACATTTGCCCGTAAAATCTCATGTTTCCTGCCTTTTCCTGCCTTATGTAATTACTGTTGACCAGCAGAATGTTAACAATACAGGCGTTGCTAAATGATTAGAATTATAGTAACATTTCCCAATACATTAACTATTTAATTTTATTAACGCTGCCAATGGCCATTCGTTTTCTCGTCAAGATGGATCAGGGAAGGGATTTTGGAGGGAAATCAGCTGTGGACCTATTGACAGGAAGTGTCCAGTCATTTGCCTGGTGGTGAAAATGGGAAATCACAAAACCCATTTTCATGACGGCCGAGGTGGGATTTGAACTCACGCTCTCCCGAAGTCAGCGAGACACGCGTTAGCGCTCTTGGCCAATGCGACCTAATTAAGAATGTACCTTTGTTTACAAAACATATTTTTAATTACTGATGAGTACAAAGTTTCATTATTTTGAGCTATTTAATATTTTATGCGATTATTTTGGACAAAAGAAGTTATTTCTACTCAACTATTTTATGAAAAATAATCACGCTTCTTCCTCTAAAATCTATATATATATTTATTAAGAAAACACTCAAATATGTCATTGTGCAGAAATAAGTAAAATTGAAATGTACTTAATAACTAAGCAATGCTGACTTCATATAATTATTTAAAAGTCAATGACAGCATCAATAATATGTTGAAAGATTTAGCGATAAGACCACTTCGCTTCCTATGTTTTGATTTATTTCCAATAGCCTATTTGTGGCTTGAATGCACCTTAAATAAACCTAATAAGTTAGGAATGCATTTACTTTGATATAAAAATGAATTGTTAACAGACTGCCTAAAAAGGAAAATGTTTCAGGCTAAAGAATAAGTTATTTTTATGTAGGCTACAGCATTTCCATCTACTGAATTAAACAAGATGTTCAGTAAAGAACATATATCCTACTTTCTCCTAAATGCATGCGTATAGTTATAACTCTTTGTCCTTATCAAGGAGTACAATTGAATTTTGATTGTAGTAGCTTGTTGAAATATCGGTTAAAAACTGGTTTAGTATAACTGTCTAGCATATTTTATCTTGGAACGAACGATTTCATTAGCGTTTTCTGCCATATTTATAAACCATTTGATACTAAATTTGTATTATTTTGTACAGTACATTCTTAAGAAGATATACATTTACTGAAATATGGACTACTTAGAAAAAATAGCCTCCATTTCGACCCAACGGGGCGGCACGCCCTAGCACGATACGGTACAGTCAGACTGAACTATTAGTCACCACTACGGAATATTATTCTATTTTGAAATGTTAATACCCTACAGGTCACCTCCTTGACGACAGTTTAAATCACCCTTTGTAAAATTAGCGGATTTAGTGAGGCAGGGCCTTGTTGAATCGTAAGTTACGCTTAGGCTATAATACGAAGGTGGATCAAAACGTTAGTTGCACTAACGCGCTGCAGCAGCGCGCTGTGCGTCACAAACGTGGGCACAGCGGAGAAAGGGACAGACCTTGCCCACACATCTGTTAGGTAGGTCGCTGTGGTGTCTCGCCTTGTATGCTGTGAATAGCGGCCAAAAGCAATGGCGCGTCGACTGGACGTTCACTCCAAATATGAGGCGAGTGGGACAATCCTATTGAAATAGGCCAAAAGGAAGAATTGCACGTTCATCGTGAAATTGGTGCTGTGTATGGGGAGCGGGCCATTTCCCGCCAAGGGATCGTAAAGCGGTGTCAGCAATTCGAAGCCAGACGCACGGATATCACGGACGAATATCGCGATGGCAGGCCCGCAACGTCGAGGACCCGTGCAAATGTCAACAGAGTGAATGCGATCATTAGACAGAACGGTGGTCGACATTCCCAGACCAATGAGAAGGTGAAGGCCACTGTCTCCGTGTGTTTGCAGAACGCTGGCGGAACTTTCTCTGCTTCCGGCATCGATAAGTTGGTTGTGCGTTCGCAGAAATGTTTGGAGTCTCTTGGAAACTATGTGGAAAAGTGAGGTTACATTATATGTCGTTATAGGCGTGTTGCTGTTGTATAGGTCGTGTAATCAATGGTCATAACTGGGAAGTGCAACTTATTTTTTGGTCTGCCCACGTAAATGTATGATTCATACATCCGCCATCTTGAAAATGTTAGGCTGATGACCTTGTAGTTCAGATTAAGTACGCTTCTTACGTTAAGGTATATTGTTGCAAAATTTGGAAGAGATAGGATGGTTAGGTTAGACGTAATTTGATGTAAGCTCAGAACATTTGGGTGGGCGCCCTTTCTTTTTTGTTATGATGGCGATGATATACAACATGACACTGAGTGGTCCTATGCTAGTGCTACCTCTGTACCAGAGTTGGTTCGATTTGGTTTCGTCGTGTTTGAATTGAAAAGGGCCATCGATTAGCACACATACACGGCCACAATCTTCAAACTATTTGAATGATGACCTTGTAGTTTGGGAATAGGACGCTTCCAACATGAAGGTATAATGATGCAAAATTTGGTAGCGATCAGATGATTAGGTTAGTCGTAATTCCATTCAAGCTTTGAACATTTGGGTGCCCGCCATTCTGTCTCTGTCAAGATGGCGGCAATATAAAATATGACACTGAGGTGTCCTTTGCTAGTGCTACCTCTGTACCAAATTTGGTTCATTTTGGTTTCGTCATGTTTGAATTGATAGGGGAGGACAGACATACCCAATAACCCACACACACACACACAGACATACAACTTTTGGCCCGTGTACATCTCATAAGTCTACTTATTTTTTTGTGCAAAAAATCGAAAGTACACCAAAAAAACAAGAAGTTCCGTGACGAACTAAAGAGCCTACTTTTCTTAAAATTTAAGATTAATGCCAATGATTAATTTATATGGATCTATCTAGAATAATGACGAAATTAAGTTGGTAATATCAAAATTTAGAATTAGTTCGAAATACTGTATACCTGGCATAATGTAGCCTAATAGAGAATACAGTTGGCAGCCCCGGTGAGTGAATATATTCTTAGTTCCATCACTTAAGGTACAGAATACAAAATTTGGTTGAAGTCCAATGGATAGCATGGACGTTACATGCAGATAAACATTGGATCTAACAGCGCAAGTAAAATCATGTTGGCAACAATGACATACATGTATTGGTCAGAAATAATCTGAAATAATATGATCTATTGTTGTGTCAATTTTGAATGAAATCCATTAGTTAGTATAGAAGTTACATGCATTTTAAAATTGGACCTATCAGCAGGCTTAGAATAATGTTGGCAGTACTGGCGTAGGCCTATATTAGTTACTCCAAATTAATCTAGAATGCCAGGTACTATACGTGTACAAAGTTTAGAGCTATTGGCTTGCATACTTTCTGATATATTGATATTAGGGTAACGAAAATAGAGACAGGATTTAGTAACAGTTGGCAGCCCTGGTTACTCTTAAGAATCGGCATAGTCATATCTGTTATGGTACACATAGCACTCACGAAATTTGGTTGAAATCCAAATGATAGTATAGAAGTTACATGTATTTAAATTTGGACCTCTCAGCAGGCTTAGAATCAAGTTGGTAGCACTGACGTATATAAGGTACTCCAAATTAATATTGAATGTCAGGTACTATTCGTGTGCATAGATTAAAGCTGTCGGCTTGCATACTTTCTGATATATGGGTATTTGGATAAAAACAAATTGAGAGCATTTATTAACAGTTGGTAGCCCTGGTGGCTCTTAAGAATACGCTCAGTCATATCTGTTTATGTACACATAGCACATACGGAATTTGGTTGAAATCCAATTGATAGTGTAGAAGTTATATGCATTTAAAATGTGGACATATCAGGAGGCTTATAATCATTTTGGCAACACTGCCATATATGGCCTCCTGGAAATTAAACTGCAATACTATTATCTATACGTGTGCCAATCTTGAAATAGCTCCCATTCATACTTTCCAAGATGGAGCTCAAATTTCAATTGCGATTTTTCAGCAGTTGGTAGCACTGACATCATTTTCAAATATGGCCGTGACATATTCAGGTATATATCTTTACTCCTACCAAATTTTGTTTCGTTTGCTGCAGCCGTTTAGAAGTTGATAGGGACACACACACAGCCAGACAGACAGACAGACAGACAGACAGACAGACGCACATTTGCCCGATCTCATAAGTCTACTTTTTCCTCATTTTTAGCCTACTTTTCACATTTTGCAAAAATGAGGAAAAAGTAGACTTATGAGATCGGGCAAATGTGTGTCTGTCTGTCTGTCTGTCTGGCTATGTGTGTGTGACCCCCCCCCCCTATCAACTCCTAAACGGCTGCAGCAATCAAAACAAAATTTGGTAGGAGTAAAGATCTATACCTGAATATCTCACGCCCATATTTGAAAATGATGTCAGTGCTACCAACTGCTGAAAAATCGCAATTGAAATTTGAGCTCCATGTTGGATATCTTGGAAGGTATGAATAGGAGCTATTTCAAAATTGGCACACGTATAGATAATAATATTGCAGTTTAATTTCCTGGAGGCAATACATCGCAGTGTTGCCAAAATGATTATACGCCTTCTGATAAGTCCAAATTTTAAATGCGTATAACTTCCACACTATCAATTGGATTTCAACCAAATTTCGTATGTGCTATGTGTACATAAACAGACATGACTGAACGTAATATTAAGATCCACCAGGGCTGACAACTGTTAATAAATGCTCTCAATTTATTATATCCAAATACCAATATATCAGAAAGTATGCCAGCCGACAGCTTTAAACTATGCACACGTATAGTACCTGACATTCTATATTAATTTGGAGAAACTTATATTCGTCAGTGCTACCAACATGATTCTAAGCCTGCTGAGAGGTCCAAATTTAAATACGTGTAACTTCTATACTATCATTTGGATTTCAACCAAATTTCGTGTGTGCTATGTGTACCATAACAGATATGTATATGCCGATTCTTAAGCGTAACCAGGGCTGCCAACTGTTAGTAAATACTGTCTCTATTTTTGTTACCCTAATATCAATATATCAGAAAGTATGCAAGCCAAGAGCTCTAAACTTTGCACACGTATAGTACCTGGCATTCCAGATTAATTTGGAGTAACTAATATACGTCAGTGCTGCCAACATGATTCTAAGCCTGCTGATAGATCCAATTTAAAATGCATGTAACTTCTATACTAACTAATGGATTTTATTCAAAATTGACACAACAATAGATCAGATTATTTCAGATTATTTCTGACCAATACATGTTTGTCATTTTTGCCAACATGATTTTACTCGCGCTGTTAGATCCAATGTTTACCTGCATGTAACGTCCATGCTATCCTTTGGACTTCAACCAAATTTTGTATTCTGTACCTTAAGTGATGGAACTAAGAATATATTCACTCACCAGGGCTGCCAACTGTAGTTCTCTATTAGGCTACATTATGCCAGGTATACAGTATTTCGAACTAATTCTAAATTATGATATTACCAACTTAATTTCGTCATTATTCTAGATAGATCCATATAGATTAATCATTGGCATAGATCTTAAATTTTAAGATAAGTAGGCTCTTTAGTTCGTTACGGAACTTCTTGTTGCAAAATGTGAAAAGTAGGCTAAACAAGAAGTTCCGTGACGAACTAAAGAGCCTACTTTTCTTAAAATTAAGATTCATACCAATGATTAATCGATATGGATCTATCTAGAATAATGACGAAATTAAGTTGGTAATATCGAAATTTCTAATTAGTTTGAAATACTGTATACCTGGCATAATGTAGCCTAATAGAGCACTACAGTTGGCAGCCCTGGTGACTGAATATATTCTTAGTTCCATCTCTTAAGGTCTGTCTGTTAGGTAGTCAGCCCGAAGGCTGGTTGGATCCTCAAAAAGTACCGCCGTTACGTTATGTGAGTAGATACCCACAAGAACCCAAGGCAGCGCTATTTTGAGGCGTTCTAGGCAAGAAGAGGAGTGAGGTAGTTTGCCATTCTTTCCTCACTGAGTCAGAACAGTAGTCCTAACCCTATGAGTAGAACCTTTCACAGCATTCACAGGCACTGACTGTGCCCCGAATGCCATTACTAAGCACCACCCATACCTCAGTAGCTTCCATAAAATCACAGCCATGAGTGAGACTGAGACATCAGTGAAAAGCCACCTTTTACTCTAGCCTGTGCCAACTGACAAATGCAAATGTACTGTATTCATCAAGAGATGGCAAACAGGCCATCTCTTAAGGTACAGAATACAAAATTTGGTTTGGAGTCCAATGAATAGCATGGACGTTACATGCAGTTAAACATTGGATCTAACAGCGCGTAAAATCATGTTGGCAACAGTGTCATACAAGTATTGGTCAGAAATAATCTGAAATAATATGATCTATTGATGTGCCAATTTTGAATGAAATCCATTAGTTAGTATAGAAGTTACATGCATTTTAAAATTGGACCTATCAGCAGGCTTAGAATCATGTTGGCAGCACTGACGTATATTAGTTACTCCAAAGTAATCTAGAATGCCAGGTACTATACGTGTGCAAAGTTTAGAGCTATTGGCTTGCATTCTTTCTGATATATTGATATTAGGGTAACAAAAAGAGAGACAGAATTTATTAACAGTTGGCAGCCCTGGTTGCTCTTAAGAATACGCATAGTCATAGCTGTTATGGTACACATAGCACATACGAAATTTGGTTGAAATCCAAATGATAGTATGGAAGTTACATGTATTTAAATTTGGACCTCTCAGCAGTCTTAGAATCATGTTGGTAGCACTGACGTATATAAGTTACTCCAAATTAATATAGAATGGCATGTCCTATACGTGTGCATAGCTTAAAGCTGTCGGCTTGCATAATTTCTCATATATATTGGTATTTGGATAAAAGAAATTAAGAGCATTTTTTAACAGTTGGCAGCACTGGTGGTTCATAAGAATACGTTCAGTCATATCTGGTTATGTACACATACAACATACGAAATTTGGTTGAATTCCAATTGATGGTGTAGATGTTATATGCATTTAAATATTGGACCTATCAGTAGGCTTATAATCATTTTGGCAACACTGCCATGTATGGCCTTCTGGAAATTAAACTGCAATATTATTATCTATATGTGTGCCGATTTTGAAATAGCTCCCATTCATACCTTCCATGATATCCAACATGGAGCTCAAATTTCAATTGCGATTTTTCAGCAGTTGGTAGCACTGACATCATTTTCAAATATGGCCGTGAGATATTCAGGTATAGATCTTTACTCCTACAAAATTGTATTTCGATTGCTCCAGCCGTTTAGGAGTCGATGGGGGGGACACACACACAGCCAGACAGACAGACGGAAGGACAGACAGACAGACACACATATTCCCGGATCGATCTCATAAGACCACTTTTTCCTCATTTTTGCAAAATGTGAAAAGTAGGCTAAAAATCACCACAGAAATGACGTATTTGCTCTTGTTCTGGAGATGTAATTTCTTAGAGTCTACATTTCCCGTTTACGGGAAATTTAGATTTTTAGCCTACTTTTCACATTTTGCAACAAGATGTTCAGTAAAGAACATATAGCCTACTTTCTCTTAAATGCATAGTATTGTTATAACTCGTTGTCCTTTTAAAGGAGAATAATTGAATGTTGGTTGTAGTAGCTTGTTGAAATACAACGTGCTATAGGGATATTAAACATGAATATGAGGTGCCCTTTGCTAGTGCTACCTCTGTAAAAAAAATGCATTCAATTCGGTTTCACCGTGGTTGAATTGATCTGGGGAATGGATTTGCACACATACATGGTCGCTATTTGCAAACTATTGGGCTGATGACCTTGTAGTCAGTCATAAGATGCTTTCCACACAAAGGCATGTTGTTGCAAAATCCGGTAGAGATCAAATTATTAGGATGGTCGAAATTTGATTTAAGCTTTTAACATTTGGGTGGCCGTCATTCCGTTTCCGTCAAGATGGCGGCGATATAAAACATGACACTGAGGTGCCTTTTGCTAGTGCTACCTCTGTACCAAATTTCGTTCAATTCGGTTTCACCGTGTTTGAATTGATAGGGGGAATCGATTTGCACACATACATGGCCACCATCAGCAAACTATTGGGCTGATGATCTAGCAGTTTGGTCAGAATATGCTTCCCATATAAAGATTTGTTGTTGCAAAATTTGGTAGAGACTAGATTATTAGGTTGGTCGTAATTACATTTTAGCCTTTAACATTTGGGTGGCCGCGATTACGTTCCCGTCAAGATGGCAGTGACATAAAACATGACACTGAGGTGGCCTTTTCTAGTGCTACCTCTGTACCAAATTTCGTTCCATTCGGTTTCACCGTGATCGAATTAATAGGGGTAATCGATTTTGACACAAAGATGGCCGCCATCCGCAAACTATTAGGCTAATGACCTATTAGATTTGTCAAAAGATGCTCCCTTCATAAAGGTATGTTGTTGCAACATTTGGTAGAGATCGGATGATTAGGTTAGTCGTAATTTGATTTAAACTTTGAACATTTGGGTGGCCGCCATTACGTTTCCGTCAAGATGGCGGCGATATAAAACATGACACTGGGGTGCAATTTGCTAGTGCTACCTCTGTACCAAATTTCATTCCATTCGGTTTCACCGTGTTCGAATTAATAGGGGTAATCTATTTTGACACAAAGATGGCCGCCATCCGCAAACTATTAGGCTACTGACCTATTAGATTTGTCAAAGGATGCTCCCTCCATAAAGGTATGTTGTTGCAAAATTTGGAAGAGATCGGATGATTAGGTTAGTCGTAATTTGATTTAAGCTTTGAACATTTGTGTGGTCGCCATTACGTTTCCGTCAAGATGGCGGCGATATAAAACATGACACTGGGGTGCCCTTTGCTAGTACTACCTCTGTGCCAAATTTCGTTCCATTCGGTTTCACCGTGTTCGAATTAATAGGGGCATTCGATTTTCACACAAAGATAGCCGCCATCCGAAAACTATTAGGCTGATGACCTATTAGTTTAGTCAAAGGATGCTGCCCCCATATAGGTATGTTGTTGCAAAATTTGGTATAGATCGGATGATTAGGTTAGTCGTAATTTGATTTAAGCTTTGAACATTTGTGTGGCCGCCATTACGTTTCCGTCAAGATGGCGGCGATATAAAACATGACACTGAGGTGTCCTTTGCTAGTGCTACCTTTGTACCAAATTTCAATCCATTCGGTTTCACCGTGTTCGAATTGATAGGGGGGGACAGACATTCAGAGTACCACACACTCACACACACACACAAACACACAGACTCACACACATACACACACACAGACAGACACACTTTTTTTCGCCCTGTAGTGATCTCATAAGTCTACTTTCATTTTTTGCAAAAATCGAAAGTAGGCTAAAAATGAGGAAAAAGTTGTCATGAGATCGATCCGGGAAAATGTGTGTCTGTCTGTCTGTCTGTCTGGCTGGCTGTGTGTGTCCCCCCCCCCCCTATCAACTCCTAAACGGCTGCAGAAATCAAAACCAAATTTAGTATGAGTAAAGATTTGCACCGGAATAGCTCACGTCCATATTTGAAAATGATGTCAGTGCTACCAACTGCTGAAAAAACGCACTAGAAATTTGAGCTCCATGTTGGATATCTTGCAAGGTATGCATGGGAGCTTTTCCAAAATTGGCACACATGTAGATAATACTATTTCAGTTTAATTTCCAGGAGGCCAACCATGACAGTGTTGCCAAAATAATTTTAAGCCTTCTGATAGGTCCAATGTTTAAATGCATATAACTTCTACACTATCAACTGGATTTCAACCAAATTTTGTATGTAATATCTGTACATAAACAGATATGACTGAGCGTATTCTTAAGAGTCACCAGGGCTGCCAACTGTTAATAATTGCTCTCTCTATTTTTCTAAATCCAAATACCAATATATCAGAAAGTATGCAAGCCAACTGCTTTAAACTATGCACACGTATATTCTGACATTTTAGGTTAATTTGGAGTAACTTATATACGTCAGTTCTACCAACATGATTATAAGCCTGCTGATAGTACCAATTTTTAAATACATGTAACTTCTATACTAACAGTTGGATTTCAACCAAATTTCGTATGTGCAATGTGTACCATAACAGATATGACTATTGGTATTGTTAAGAACAATCAGGGCTGCCAACTGTTAATAAATGCTGTCTATATTCTTTTTACCCTAATATCAATATATCAGAAAGTATGCAAGCCAACAGCTCTATACTTTGCACACGTATAGCACCTGACATTCTAGATTAATTTGGAGTAATTAATACAAGGCGGAGCTGCCAACATGATTCTATGCCTGCTGATATGTCCAATTTTAAAATACATGTAACTTCTATACTAACAAATGGATTTCATCCAAAATTGGCACAACAAGATATCATAATAATTCAGATTATTTCTGACCAGCACACGCATGGTATTGTTGGCAACATGCTTTTACGCGTGCTGATAGATCCAGTGTCTAACTGCATGTAACGTCCATTGGACTTCAACCAAATTTTGTATTCTGTACCTTAAGAGGTGGAACTAAGAATATATTCAGTCACCAGGGCTGTCAACTTTAGTGCTCTATTAGGCTACATTATACCAGGTATATTTTGAACTAATTAGATATTTCGATATTACCAACTTAATTTCGTCATTATTCTAAATAGGTTCATATACTGTAGAATAATCATTGGCTGTATAGTTCTTCACGGAACTTCTTGTTGATGTTAGCATACCTGTCAACTGTCATGACACAACGTTCTCCAGCTGTTTGTTGGTTATAAACAAAATTACTTTTGCTATGACTATGAGATTCATAGCTTTTCTGTTGTAATTAGTGCAGAATTTCTGGTTTCGGAGTGCTTTTAAAATGCAACATGCCACAAAAATCTGTTCAAGTATATACCGCGATACGTACGTGTCCAGGGGAATGATCTAGTGTAGTATATGACGTCACGGATGAGGTGAGGACGTTGATGTTATTTGATGGTGTGGCATGAATTGCCACCATGTTTCTCAGCTATATAAGGATTCAAACAGTGCATCGTTACATGCCGAAGTAGCCACATATGTTTAAGTGCGAGATTTGGTCGTGAGATATGAATGTCCATAAATTACTTTTAGTTGTTCAATTTAATTGAAAAATTGTACTGCAATTTTCTAAAGCCATGGTGGGACAAAGCCATTGGTCGCTACTAGGTTTGACGACTGTATGGGTGAAACCATTGGTCGCTATTAGGTTAGACGATGGTCTAAGTGAAACCATTGGTCGCTACTAGGTTAGACGACTGTGTGGACGAAACCATTGGTCGCTACTAGGTTAGACGATGGTCTGAGTGAAACCATTGGTCGCTACTAGGATAGACGACTGTCTGGACGAAACCACTGGTCGCTACTAGGTCAGACGACTGCCTGGGTGAATCCATTGGTCGCTACTTAGGTAGACGACTGCGTGGGCGAATACATTGGTCGCTACTTGTTTAGACGGTGGTCTGGGTGAAACAATTGGTCGCTACTTGGTTAGACGAATGCCTGGGTGAATCCATTGGTCGCTACTAGGTTAGACGACTGTCTGGGCGAACCCATTGGCCGTTACTAGGTTAGATGACTGTCTGGAAAAACCATTGGTCGCTACTTGGTTAGATGACTGCCTGGGCGAAACCATTGGTCGCTTCTAGGTTAGATGACTGTCTGGACGAAACCATTGGTTACTAGCAGGTTGGACGACTGTCTAGGCAAACCATAGTTCGCTACTAAGGTAGATGACTGTCTGACAATAAAATTACTGCTTGTACTAGAAGCAAGGGGTTTGGGCATGTTTGTGTTGGTATGGTTAGTTATTTAGGTTTCAAATGGCGGATCTACGAGGTCATCTGCCCCTTTTTGTTGGTATGAAAAGCCATAAAATCACATAGAATTTAACATGCATGCATTGTTCAAACATTTAGTGTCACCTATGACGTCATGAATGGCACCATTTTGTTTCTAGGCAAATTTTGTAGTGTAATGTATCGCGATCTATACTACTCTCTGAAAATGTGTAAATCCAATGTTATTGGCATAGCCTATGTAAATAAACTTGATAATTTTTTCTTAATACGTTAAAATGAAACACTTCCAACTATTGTATAACACAGAAATTAGATCTGATATCAATTTTTAGCCTACTATTCACATTTTGCAAAAATGAGGAAAAAGTAGACTTATGAGATCGATCCGGGCAAATGTGCATCTGTCTATCTGTCTGTCAATGTGTGTGTGTGTCCCTATCAACTCCTAAACGGCTGCAGGAATCAAAACCAAATTTGGTATGAGTAAAGATCTATACCTGAATATCTCAAGGCCATATTTGAAAATGATGGCAGTGTTACCAACTGCTTAAAAACCACAATTCAAATTTGAGCTCCATGTTGGAAATTTTGGAAGGTATGCATGCGAGCTATTCTAAAATTGGGGCACATATAGATAATAACATTTCAGTTTAATTTCCAGGAGGCCATACATGACAGTGTTGCCAAAATTATTCTAAGCTTGCTGATAAGTCCAATATTTAAATGCATATAACTTCTACACTATCAATTGGATTTCAACAAAATTTCGTATGTACTTTGTGTACATAAACAGATATGACTGAGCGTATTCGTAAGCGCCACCAGGGCTGCAAACTGTTAAAAAATGCTCTCTCTATTTAAAAATCTAAATACCAATATATCAGAAAGTATGCCAGCCGACAGTTTTAAACTATGCACATGGCAGTGCTACCAACATGATTCAAAGCTTGCTGATAGGACCAATTTTTAAATACATGTAACTTCTATACTATCAATTGGGTTTCAACCAAATTTCGTATGTGCTATGTGTTACCATAAGAGGTATGACTATGCGTATACTTGAGAGTCAGCAGGGTAGCCAACTGTTAATAATTGCTCTCCATATTCTTTTTTCTAATAATAATACACCGGTATCAGAATGTATTTAAGTCAACAGCTCTAAACACTGCATACGTATAGTTACATTCGAGATTAATTTGGAGTAACTGATATACGTCGATACTGCCAATATGATTCTAAGCCTGCTTATAAGTTCAATTTTAAAATAAATGTAACTTCTATGCTAACAAATGAATTTCATCCAAAATTGGCCCAACAATACTGTAGATCATAATATTTCAGTTTATTTCTGACCAACACATGCATGACATTGTTACCAACATGATTTCACTCGCGCTGATAGATCAAAATGTCTAACTGCATGTGACGTCGATGCTATCCATTGGACTTCAACCAAATTTTGTATTCTGTATCTTAAGAGATGGAACTAAGAATATATTCAGTCACCTGGGCTGCCAACTGTAGTGCTCTATTAGGCTACAATATGTCATATACAGGGTGTATTTGATATGATGGAAGTCCTTTACACTGGTGATAGAAGATGGTATTCTAAGCAAATATCTTCATGAAATTAAGTCGGATCTTAATTAGTGTAGGTGGAATAAAATCACAAAAATCGTCGGTCAATGTCTTGGAAACGGGCTTTCACTTCGTTCCCCTCAGCAGCAGAGCTGACTTCTCCCCGTCACCCTCCCATCCTACGCTGAGGAATGTTGACCAGAGTCTGCAGTTGAGTGACCTCCTCGCCTTGTCTGCCAATGACATTGAAATACACAAACCGAGCCTATGGACAGCTGATTCACCCCTTCATGGGGAGTGGCTACATGACTAGTGATGGTGGATCTGTCTAGGATTTTGCCAGCTTCATGGACTATGCATAGAAAATAGAAATCCTAAAGATTTGGTAAATTAATTTAAGGAAATGTTGGTCTATCTTTGTGTGAAGATAGTGCAACAACTCTAATAAACGTATTAATAATACTAATAATAGTAATAATAGGCTTTTAGACACACTAACGACTTTTATGTTTCTTTTTGGTATGTCGAGTTGCCAGACTTTAATGTACGTAGGATTTCTTGTATGTGCCAAGAAATCCATGGAGATGATCGTATTAGATCCCATTCATTTACTACATGACTGAACGTAGATCGCACCCTCGGGAAGGTTAGCGCTCTACCACCCGAACTACACATGCTGACTCGTATTATTATTATTAGACTATTATTATTATTATTATTAGACTATTATAATTATTATTATTATTATAACACTGTATTATAACAATGTATTTGTATTTTATTTTCATTTTTGTGTATTTTCATATGTATTTACATCGTTGATGGACCAATAAATCAACCCTCCCCCCCCCCCCTCTCCAGTTAATGGCCACCCCAGGGCTGGAGATGGGATGGGACAATTCACAATATGAACATGAGGTACCGTACTAGTATTAAATCTTGGAAGTAGTTTTCCATGGGTTCCCACTTCTTTCGAGGCAAATATCGGGATTGTTCTTAACTTAAGGCCACGGCCGCCTTCTTCTCAATAATCATAACCGCTGGCAGTGCAGCCCATGAAGGGCCTAGGCCTACCAAGCGACCGCTGTCCAGCCATTTGGCCTGCAGATATTAGGGTGACGCGTGGTCAGTGCATCGGGTCCCCTCGGCCATTAATCTTGATTTTCCTGACTCGGGCACTGCCTCACTGTCAGACAGCTACTCAATTGCCCTTACGAGGCTTAGTGCACTGCGTTCCAGCCCTCACGTCAGTTTCTAATATCCCTGATGGAGCCAGGAATCGAACCCAGGGCCTCCAGGTGAGAGGCAGTTGCACTGCCCCAACACCACAGGGCCGGCGCCTTCTTCCGAATCTTCACCTGAATTACAAATACCCACATTACTACAGAAACCACAAAACACAGGTTATCACACAAATTCTACCCACACCCAGCTACATGGGGCTAAATGACCAAAATCCCCAAGCCTTTCAAACAAAACATCAAGTATTTTACTTCCGTCCTAAATGCCTAGTTCTGAACAGACTACGGGATGTCGGAATTTTGTCACAATGCATTTCATTAAGTGAATGTTTTTAGTATTTTCAGAAACTAGCCAACAGAAGGTCCGACACGGACGCCAATGATACATCAGGGCTGAGTATCGAAATTATTTTATACATGAACATCAATCAATGAATTCCACACTTACAAAGTAGGCAACACAATACTGTACTACCGGTCCTAACGTCCCAAGCCATTGCGTGCGTTGTCAACAACAACAACAAGAACAACGGCAATACACATTTTCTTACGAGACGGTAGAGCTCATCCTCATAACAGCTGATAGCCTACCACCCCTCAAGTCAACCGGTAAGGTCAATGCTCCGATTACGTAACAACTTCCCCTTCGCGCGTCGTCTCTCCTGGCTCCGCCTCGTTTACCCCAGCCTGCCGCACCACTTTCTGCCTGATTAGTTTCTGAAATAACTAAAAACATTGACTTTTTAATGATTAATTATCAATTTCAAGATAGGTGACAAATTTTTTACCTAGGAAGCTTAGAATAGTCTCTTCTATCACCAGTGTAACGGACTTCCATCATATCAAATACACCCTGTATATTTCGAACTAATTAGAAATTTCGATATTACCAACTTAATTACGTCATCATTCTAGATACGTCCATATAGATAAATCATTGGCATGAATCTTAAATTTTAAGAAAAGTAGGCTAGGGTCTCTAGTCCGTCACTGAACTTCTTGGTCTTTGTCATATTCGTTATCATCAACCAAAATTTGTAAGATTTTACTCATCAAATTAAGGAAACTTTTAAAATGTTATTTTTTTGCCAGTGTTATTATTTCTTGATGTGGTTTTCTGTGGTTTCCCCACTTCTACTCTAGACAAATGCCAGGATGGTTCCTGACTAAGACCATAGCCGCCTGAAAAAGGGTTCAAATCTTTCACTACTAAATATTTTGCATAAATGTAATGGTAGTACATTAAAGTGCCCCTGGCCAGACTTATACTCACTCAACGACATCGTCTTTCACTTCTCTTATGTATCGCGAGGATCGCCGGGGGGATCGACTGGCGTTGTCGAGTGTTTGTCTATGTTAGCGCCCTGGGCGAGTACACAGTAGTACTGTTGGCACACCCTGTCCCTATATTGATCGTCATGTATACGTGATCACATAACTGTAACCCATTTAGACCTATATCATCAGTGGAGTATTCAAGAGAGTCGGTTAATGACCAAAAATTAAGACTTATGGCTGGTTGAGTAGCGGAGTCTATAAGAATCTCGCCTTTTCTGGGCGGCTTCGGTTGCGTAGTTGGTAGCATGCTGAGCTTCTATGCCCAAGAACCTAAGAGAGTCAGTCAAATCTAACCTATAATTTAGCTTCACACAAGTGTAACTAGTGGAAGGTTCTTTATCATGCAATAAATCTATAACATGGACCGCCGGCTTTACTTCCCCTCCAAAAAAGGCATACTGAGGGATTTTTAACGCTCTTAAAAAATCTGACGACTTCGACTGGGTTTGAACCTGCGACCTTGGGCATAGAAACTCAGCATGCTACCAACTACGTCACCGAAGCCACCTGAGGTCAACCTTGAGAAGAGGTGAGTTTCATTCCCATCTCAGCCGTCCTCGAAGTGGATTTCCGTGGTTTCCCCACTTCTACTCCAGGAGAATGATGGGATGGTCCCAAACAAAGGCCATGGCCGTCTCCTTCCCAATCCTGAACTGAATTGTAAATGCACACGATATTACAGGCTATCAGACAAAATTCTACACACACACCCACAAGTCTTCTTCTTCATTTCCCGTTTCCAGTTCCCTGGGTCGGGTTGCGAACCAAGGACCTCCACAGTTGTCTATCCCTCCACCATTCATTTCCTTCTCTAATACTTCTTTTTCTTTTACTCCTCTTTTCTCTATGCTTTCTTTCACCGTATCTATCCACCTCTTTCTGGGCCTTCCTCGTGGTCTTCTTCCCGGTATTTTCTCCATAAATATTCCTTTTGGTACTCTATATTCTTCCATTCTCATAATATGTCCGTACCACTTCAGCTTACTGGTTTCTATCTTGTCTTGCAGTTTTGGGAACCCAGTTTTCTCCCTAATGTCCGCATTTCTGATTTTATCCCTCCGTATCTTCCCAATTATTCCTCTAAGGGACTTCATCTCGGCTGCTTGGATTCGGCTTTCATCGGGTTTTGTTGTAGTCCATGTACCTGCTGCATATGTCGAAATTGGTGTGTACTACATTGAGAATAGAACTTTCTTGCATTTCTCTGGGACTTCATGGTTTCATACACTCACAAGTACACGGAGCTAAATGACAACGATATGAATGTTCCTCAAATGAAAGAACAATTCGATAACCATGTCTTAAAATCTGTATTTTGAAAGAACCTCTGGGCGAGATCGATCTGCTTAAAGATGTTACACAGTGAAGAATCGGATTACTTCATGTTTAGAGACATGGGTAGCTTTTCTACCTTCAATAAAGGTAGTGGGGATGGAAATTGCAAAATATAAAAGACCACTAATGTTCAATATTCTAAAAGTGTTCTATTAAGTCCACATTCCATCGTTTTTAATAGAATCCATAATGGAGAAAATTTGTTTCCGATGATATTCGAGCAGGAAGTGACCAAGGCTGAGAGTCTTTATTGATTCAGGGAGAGAGCTTCACAGTTTAGAACCGTCCATGGAGAAAGCACAGTTTTATGTTGTGGTCCGGTGCGTGGGTGTGTGAGAGACAGAGAGAGAGCGCTCTGTGGCTGCAGCAGGGGAAGAGAGAGGATAAAACAGAGATGCTAAGTACGCCGAGGTGCCAAAGTGGTCAACAGTTTAAACACCTGTGTGGCAATATGTAAATGTCTTCGATCTCACCACCGTTAGTCCAGCGTACCCATTCGTTTCAAGCGCGTAATACCGTAGATTTTATTTAATATGCCTTCAGTTGGGTCGATACCCTTTTAGCCACTGAATTATTGATATCTCTCCATTTGTTAATTCTATACTTGGACAAGTCTACAGTGGGGTTTTGTGAACGCTTGTTAGGTATTTATTAGTGGTGAAATCTACTGTTTAATGTGTAATACGTCGATATTATTGGAATATTCGAAGGAAGGTATGGAGTTAGTTAGTTATTGTTGTTTTAAGGGGTGGGACTACGAGGTCATCTGCCCCTATTAACACAGATTAAAGTAGTCAATACAAATTTGGAATGGAATTTACAATTTAGAGGTGGACACCTAAATTTGAAAAGACTGAAAATTAATAATACAAAAAATTAAATAAAACTAATAATTATAATATTAACAAAAATTACGGAAAACAAAAATTCAGCATTCAAAAACGGACAAGTCGTTGAGTCAATGTACAGTGGAAAATTTAGATTAATGGCTCTAACCCACTCTCACTTATAAAGCGGATGACGAGGTCAGCAGCCAACACGTCATCGGCTAATATAAGTTTGAGTGTCATCTGCAGACCAAGGTCTCTTCATAAGTCAGCAAGATCCACACACTCGGTTAAAATGTGGGCCACGGTGAAAGAGGCTCCACAGGTACAAAGTGGGGGGTCTAATGAAGGAAGGAAGGGAGGAAGGAAGGAAGGAAGGATGAAAGAAAGAAAGGATGAAACGAAGGAAGAAAGGAATAAAGGAAGGAAAGAAGGAAGGAATGAAGGAAGGAAGAAAGAAAGAAAGAAAGAATGAAAGAAAGAAAGGAAGGAAGGAAGAAAGGAAGAAAGGAAGGAAGAAAGGAATAAAGGAAGGAAAGAAGGAAGGAATGAAGGAAGGAAGAAAGGTAGGAAGGAAGAAAAGAAGGAAGAAAAGAAGCACGGAAGAAAGGAAGAAAGGAAGGAAGCAAGGAAGAAAGGAAGGAAGGAAGCAGAAACAACAGAAGAAAGGGAAAAGAGAGAGAAGGAAGAAATAAAAATAAAGGAGTAGTGCAGTAGAATACCAGAAACCAAAGAATACAGGAAAAAAGAGGGAGTAAGAAAAGGTTAAATAAAGAAGAGCAGAAACAAAAGTGGAAAGGCAAAAAGTGAAAGAAGGAAGAAGTTAAAATAATGAAGAGCGGAAACTAGTGCTTTCAACAAACATTTTGTTGAGAGGTAAATTTTTATAAGTTTGATTTCTAACTTCAAAACCAACTTTTTATCCTAAATATTAATCAATCTCAGTGAAAGATTTGCAGGACGTAGTCATGAGGTATTTGCATACTTCCGTGCATTTATTTTAAATGATATGCAGTTTCAATGATTTTTATGACATTTATGTCCAAATTATTTGAAAAAATATATTGAAATTTGAAAAATGAACTAAGGGCAAATAAACAAACATTCTCATAAAATAAATGCACATAACTCTTAAACTATGTCCTGTTACTGTGTCTGAAGAAATTAAAATGTAAAAATTGGAACCCATCACTTCCGAGCGAGACGCGCCATGATGCGTGAGGGCACCATTTCGGCAACGCTGTACAACTTTTCCCGGAGCGGCTAGCTGGTGAAACATGTGTTATTTCCGCCTACAAATACAAACCGATATAAAATAAGTGAATTAATTTACGTATTTCACAGTCATACAGCATAACTTTTCGATGTATAAGGATTACAATGCAACCAAGAACTACATTTTCCAACCACCCCGAGCCGAGAAAAAGTTACCTTACAAAAATAATGACAACTTTGTTTCATGGACACACACAAATTTGAAATTAATAAACCAGTTATACACCATTCCAATGTATATTGTGTTAAAATTTGGATTCGATCTGATGACGGGTTTTTGAGATAATAATTCTAAAATATGACGCATGGTTGAAACATGCTTAAAAACGTGCACTTTTTGTGTTCCAACTGCGATAAAAAATATTGCAATATAAATTTAAAATTCCAAACCTATATGAGCTAACGTAAAATAGAACGGCAAAAATTATGATGTTATTGGATTTTATGTAGGTCTATTGGTTACTTAACAAACAACCTTCAAACTCGAGTACACATAATACTTTGGTCGACAGTAGTTACTTCCCGCCCACCCTGTATATCTCTCTCTATATATCTGTAAATAGTTGCATATTGTACCTATGCTCTACGTGAGTGCTGGTTCTGTATTGTATTCTCACGTGTATAGACTAGGCTACATATTGAGATGAATTTCAGTGATGTGTTGGAAGGTTTGTTTACATGGTCTAGCATATTGTAAACATTTCCCCAGGAGTGTGGTATAGTTCGTGTAATTCAATTCCTTTCCATTCTGTTTACAGAACCGACAGATGGACTCGTGAACGTTGAAACAAGAGACTGTTGGAAGAGCATAAAGCACCGACCAGAGAAACAAATTTTAAATATAACTTCTGCTGATAAATTAGGAACTCTATTCGAGGAATTACTAGCAAGCACAGAATATAAAGAAAAAATATAGCCTAATTATAAGAAATTTAAAAAATAAATAAAGAAGTAGTTCTATGAATAAATAAATAGCCTGTTTTCATATATCCTATTGGTCTTATTTAGGACACGATGAATGAAAAAGAGAGATAAAATAAATCGCACAGCGTCCATCTTGGGGTTATCGAAACAATTGGGTTTAGTTGCATGACAGTAAATTAAATATTATATGAGCATTTACCGTACCAAGTTTCACTGCACTCGGATGATTAAATCGCGAACATATTCCATTTAAATGTTTAAACATCGCATGGCCGCCATGTTAGATTTGTTCCTATCATATTTATGAAAGTCACATAGATGAGCTTCTAGTTGTAGGTACACTTTTTCACCGCACAAAATGTCAGGGTGTTGTTTGTTACTGTTCCGGAGATATAGAATGCCGGTGAAATATTTCGCGCGGCCGCCGTGTTGGATTAGTGAAACGTATTAATATTTGAAAGGCACGGTCGAGGTCGGACGAGGTAGTAGTATGCAGTTACCAAGTTTCGTTGAAATCGATTCAACCGTTTAGATTTCATTAGAGGGACAAACACACACACATACACACACGGACAAAAGGTGGTCTCATAAGCCTATTTTTTTTTCATAAATGAAAATACGCTCAAAATCAATATCATCATTTTAGTGATTTTCCTGAATTTTGGCCATCATTTACTAAATGAAACTCAATTCTCATGAATGCATTTCATTTTCTTCTTCTTCTTCTTCTTCTTCTTCTTCTTCTTCTTCTTCTTCAAGTGCCTCCAAGTACATTGACGATCAGTAGCATGATCTGTTGTTCGACCATAGTTGTATTTCTTAATGGCGACACTGTATTCATTTCAAACCATCGGGTTGATAAGCCAGGAAAATTTCCTACGTCCTGGACCCTTAATTCTATCAATCTTCCCCTCAATTATTAATTTTTACAGGTTGTCTTTGTTATTGCACAAGAACTGACCGAAGTATTCTTGTTTTCCTCTCTTAATGATACTGAGAATTTCTGAATCTCTGTTCATACACCGCTGTACTTTCACGTTTGTGACATTAGCTGTCCATGGGATCCTTAATATTACTAAATATCACCTAGCAGATGATCAAGGCGTGTGTAAAATATGTTTCGAAAGGTGTGAACTTATTCACATCAAATAATGCAAAAGAAGGACAGGGTCTCTTAATGACCTTATAAATGCAAGCAAATAAACAGTGCAACTGTGATCTATTGTAAACCTTTCCTGGCCATTCAGCTGCAATACATTCACTATTACTGTATTTACATTCTTCGATCTATCCACATTTGAAATGGAAGAGGTTTTACGTGGTTTCCCTATTTCTAATCCAGGCAAATGCAGGGATGGTTAATAACTTAAGGCCACGGTCACCTCCTTCCCAATCCTCACCTACTACTAGCGGCTTCGGTGGCGTAGTCGGTAGCATGCTGAACTGCTGTGCCCAAGATAGCGGGTTCAAACTCGGCGGATGTCGTCGGATATTTTAAGAGCGTTAAAAATCCTTCAGTATGCCTTCCTTCGGAGGGGAAGTAAAGCCGGCGGTCCCATGGCATAGATTTATGGCATGTAAAAGATCCTCCCACAGACTAAACTTGTGTGGAGCTAAATTTCTAGGTTAGATTTCATTTGAACGCTCTATCAAAGATCCATCGTTCACCACTAGGTATCGTTGACATCTGGTAGTGAAAGTTGGAACTACTTGAAATTGAACGGAACGTGTAGCTCACCCTCTGGGTGTCCGCTGGAAGCAGCTACAGACTCTGGCGAGTCGAACATGTCCTCGGACACTCCCGGCACTAAAAGCCATACGAAAAATAAATAGATAAATAAACAAGATGTTCAGTAAAGAACATATAGCCTACTTTCTCCTAAATGCATGGGTAAAGTTTTAACTCTTTGTCCTTTTCAAGGAGTATAATTGGATATTGCTTTTAGTAGCTTGTTGAAATACAACGTGTTATACGGATATTAAACATGAATATGATGAGCCCTTTGCTAGTGCCACCTCTGTACAAAATTTCATTCAATTCGGTTTCACCGTGTTTGGATTGATACGGTGAATCGATTTGCACACATACATGGCCGCTATCAGCAAACTATTGGGCTGATTATCTTGTAGTTCAGTCAAAAGATGCTTCCCACAAAAAGGTATGTTGTTGAAAAGTTTGGTAGAGATCAAATGATAAGTTTGGTCGTAATTTGATTTAGGCTTTTAACATTTCGGTGGCCACCATTCCGTTTCCGTCAAGATGGCGGCGATATAAAACATGACGCTGAGGTGCCTTTTGCTAGTGCTACCTCTGTGCCAAATGTCGTTCAATTAGGTTTTACCGTGTTTGAAATGATAGGGGGAATCGATTTGCACCCATACATGGCCGCCATGAACAAACTATTGGACTGATGACCTTATAGCTTGCCCAAAGAACACTTCTCACATAAAGGTATGTTGTTGCAAAATTTGGTAGAGATCTGATGATTAGGTTGGTCGTAATTTGATATAAGCTTTTAACATTGGGGTGGCCGCCATTATGTTTCCGTCAATATCGCGACGATATAAAACATGACACTGAGGTGCCTTTGCGAGTGCTACCTCTGTACCAAATTTCGTTCAATTTGGTTTCACCGTCTTTGAATAGATAGGTGAAATTGATTTGCACACATACATGGCCACCATCCACAAATTGTTGGGCTGATAACCTTGTAGTTTGGTCAAAAGATCCTTCATACAAAAAGGTATAATGTTGCAAAATTTGGTAGAGATCAAATTATTAGGTTGGTCGTAATTTGATTTAAGCTTTTAACATGTGTGTGGCCGCCATTACGTTTGCGTCAAGATGGCGGTGATATAAAACATGACACTGAGGTGCCCTTTGCTAGTGCTACCTCTGTACCAAATTTCGTTCTACTCAGTTTCACCGTGTTCGAATTGATAGGGAGGGGGGGGGGCAGACATTGAGAGTACACACACTCACACACAGACACACAGACAGACACACAATTTTTGGCCCTGTATTGATCTCATAAGTCTACTTTCATTTTTTGCAAAAATCGAAAATAGGGTAATAAATAACCCTACTACCACTATCACTCAAATTCTACACACAGCCTAATACACGGGGCAAAATGACAGCGATGTCGAAGTTCCTGAAATGCAGCATCAACAAAATTAATCTGTGTAAGTAATAACTACGAGAATATCACATTTAGATAATTGTCAGGTAGAGTCATATATTTCGTCTGCCTCGTTGCGTAGTGGCCAGCATTCTTGGCTGTCACCGAAGAGGCCCGGGTTCGATTCATGGCTCTGACAATACATTTAATTCTGGCCTGATTGCTGGCCCACTTTTACTCCAGGCAAATGCCGGGATGGTACCTAAATTAAAGCCACGGTCTATTCTTATCCCAATCCTACCTCAATTACAAATATACACACTAGTACAGATATCACAGTGACACAGGTTACCAGAAAAAATCTACCCATGTCCAATTACATGGGGCTACATGATCAAGATGTCGCAAAACAAATAAGAAATCAACAACAAACAACAGACTTAATTTTCCCGCCTAATACAATTGGGCAAAAATTCGCGTCGACCAACTGATGGTTGGTTGGCTCCTCAGTTTAGGGGCTGCGAGTACGTGGTCATGTAGCCCCGTGCACTTTGGGTGTGTAGAATCTGTTTGATAACTGGTGTTAATAGTGATGGCTATATTAGTGTGTGTTATCTGTGATTCAGGTACTTCCGTTGCTACCAAATGCTACCATCAACGACACCTAGCGGTGAACTTGGCTACTAGATGCCACCGCAACAAGCCCCTGGTGGCGAACGTTGGAAATTAATACAGTGTTAATCAAATCTAACCTAGAAAATTAGCTTCACACAATAAAATTGTAGTTAGTGGAAAGCTCTTTACATGGCATAAATCTATGACATGGACCCGCCGGCTTTACTTCCCCTCCGAAGGAAGGCATACTGAAGGATTTTAACGCTCTTAAAAAGTCCGACGACTTCGGTCGGGTTTGAACCCGCGATCTTGGGCATAGAAGCTCAGCCAGCTACCGACTACGCCACCGAAGCCGCCCGAAGGAAGGGATTCTGAAGAATTTTTACGCTCTTAAAAATCCGACGACTTTGGCTGGGTTTCAATCCGTGATCTTGGGCATGGATCAGAAAGCTACCGACTACGCCACCGAATGGTATGATAATTAACGGAATGATCATACTGTCTTCACTGTTTACTGAGCAATTAGCCCTGATGTGAGTCACCTCCGTAAATGACCTTCTGTTTCCACATATCATAGCGTTATTAACCTCCTCGTCCTGTCCTTTAGCCTGCACATGTCGAAAGGTCAGGGGTTCAGTGTTAGAAATGTGTCGAGCAGGTGCTGGTTGGGTGGTATAATGATGAACGCTGATGCGAGGCGGCATACAGGAAGCTTTCCACGTGCTACAGCATCCGGAGGGGTCCACATGATGGAGCAACGGGTCCAGCTGCCACACAATTAATATAACACTCGGGCAATTACCAGTTCAATCTTCGGAGATTTAACAATGAGTGCTTGTCGTTTATTCATTAACGGGCTTTGTGTAATAATAATAATAATAATAATAATAATAATAGTCGCCTCCGTAGCGTAGAGCTCAGCATGGTTAGCTGTCGCCCCGGAGGTCCTGGGATCAATTCCCGGCTCTGCCAGGAAATTTGAAAAGTGGTATGAGGACTGGAACGGGGTCTACTCAGCCTCGGGTTGTCCAAATGAGTAGAGGGGGTTCGATTCCCACCTCAGCCATCCTCGAAGTGGTTTTCCGTGGTTTCGCACTTCGTCTTCGGGCAAATGCCGGGTTGGTTCCTACTGTAAGGCCACGGCTGCCTCCTTCCCTCTTCCTAGACTATCCATCCCAATCTTCCCTTCCCTTCCCATCCCTCATGAGGCCACTGTTCGCTTTGCAGGTGAGGCCGCCTGGGCGAAGTGCTGTTCACACCTCCCCAGTCGTATCCAATTCTACCAAGTGTTCCCAGATCTAGGACACTGGCTGGAAAGGCGGTAGTGTTGAGTTCCCTCGCTGGGTCCGTGGGAACCACCAATCTGGAGGGTAAAATTGACTAAAAATAAATAATAATAATAATAATAATAATAATAATAATAATAATAATAATAATATCATATGGCCTCGGGTGCCGGGTGAAAGCTTTGTTATTTGGCGCCCAGAGAGTAGCCTTCATGTCGAATTTTGTTGTTCCTTGGAGCGCGATGAAAGTCAAGGCGGTTAGATATCTAAGCTACTTGACACTATAGCGCTTTCTAGTAGCGAAAAGAGGAACTTTTGTGTTGAATTAAAATGGGTTATTTAACATGCCAACAACGTATGACATGCGTGTCGTGATTTTTGTCGCCTTTCAAAAATCACTTACCATGGCCAGGAGCGAACCTGCAATGTTGGGGTTGGTAGACCGACACGAACCACTCACCCACCGTGGTCATGTAACCCCATGTATTGAGCGTGTGTAGAATTTGTCTAATAACCTGTGTCACTGTGATGTCTGTACTAGAGTGTGTATTTGTAATTGAGGCAGGATTTAGGTAGGAAGCGGCCATGGTCTTAAAATAGGTTCCATCCTGCTATTTGCTTGGATAGAAGTGGGAAACTCAGGAAAACCACTTCCAGGATGGCTGAGGTAGGAATCGAACCCAAACTTTCTCAGTTTTGCTTCACGAAGCTGAGTGTACCCCGTGTAGCCCTCTGAGCCGGGAAACGAACCCTGACCTCCGCGGAGACAGCCGAGAAAGCTGGTCCCTACGCAACGAGATGGACGATCTAATCTGGTTGGTTGGATCCTCAGTTTAGGGGCTGCGACAACGTGGTCACGTAGCCCCGTGTACTTTGGGTGTGTGTAGAATCTGTCTGATAACCGGTGTTAATTGTGATGGCTGTATTAGTGTGTGTTATCAGTAATTAAGGTAAGGATTGCAGACGATCAATTTCAAGTAATTCCTACTTTTGTTATCAACGACACCTAGCTGTGAACTTGGCTACTAGATGCCAACGCAACCAGCACCTGGTGACGAACGTTGGAACTGATGGAGCGTTAATCAAATCTAACCTACAAATTTAGCTTTACACAGTAGTTAGTGCAAGGTTCTTTTTCATGCCATAAATCTATGACGTAGGCCGGCTTTACTTCCCCTCCGAAGGAAGGCATACTGAGGTATCTTTAACGCTCTTAAAAAACTTGACGACTTTGACCGGGTTTGAACCCGCGACCTTGGAGATAGAAGCTCAGCATGCTAATAACCTAAATAACATATAGAAAAAAATATAAGAGATACGTTTTACAAATCAGAAAAAATATGACTGGAAAATTAAATATACAGGAAGGTGTTTTATATCCAAATAAATTCCAAAATACAAGGGAACTTTTATAAAAGGTGGATACGTCACATCAAGAAATAACCTTGAATCCTGTTAACATTTTCAATATCAGAAAACAATCCCTGAATTCTGGTACTTTTAATCGATTAATTTCAGTTATACAAGAATCGATTAACGGAGCGGAGAAACAGGTTGATTGCAAAAAATAACAATTGGTCGTTTAATCGATTAATTGGTTAGTCGAATAATTGATTTATTGTATTGTTGATTAATCGATGTACTTCGCTCCTTTCACTACAATCTCACGGAATCAAAACAAACATTTATGTTCGACGATGTCGAAATGTAAATATGATACGTCAGAAAACTGTATCATAATGATGGTCATTATAGTGCTGTTTTACATTATGAGACAGTTTCTCCAGCCAATCAGAGCTCATTCATTGACCAATTAGGTAAGGATACCTTCGCGCATGCGCTCAAAATCCAACATGTCGGACATGAATTACATGATTTGTAAGTTCAAATTGGATATCGGATCAACCATTGTAGTTACAATCCCAAACACAAAGACAAAATCAGCACGAACCTTTACGGTAACAAGAAAATAAGCAAGAAATGTATGAATCTATGTCATGTAGGTTGTAAACAATAGCATTAACAAGCAAAGTAAATGGTCTCTGCTTTCGAAGTGCTTTGACCCACGCATGCGCTCTGTTTTGTCAGCAAAGCCAGCACGCCCTGTTCACTAACTGAAGTAACTGAATCCCACAGATATTTATGAATATTTATGTTAAAACATATAATAAAGTTATAATTATCGTCGAACATGAACAGTCGTATGCAACTCGCCTATAATGGTAAATCAGACACTCGTATCTTAATTATTGCCATTATAGGCTCGTTGCATAATGTTCTCTTAATTAATAAAAATGATATCGTATCATATAGGCCTATTTTATAACTAGCAACCCGCCGCGGCTTCGCCCGGGAACAGTAATGAGTGCAAGGTGATAGGCTACTTTTAACCAAGGTCTTATAAAATTTCCTTGTATACGGCATTAGTCGTTTTCCCTCCAACAGTAAACATGAAAGCTAGCTCGTAAACTGTCGCCTCAGAAATTGAATGGAGATTGTTGGAAGAAATGAAAACGTAAAAACACTTATAGTGGGCGATGTATTGAAGACAAAGATATGCTCTCGGGGACCTTTTTGTACAACGTTTCATGCTGATCAATTCTTACACTCATAGTACCGGTATATTGATATTGTTAACGGTTTGCCCAGCGTAAGCTTAAAAAGCGCACGGACGCCAGGTATTTTTTTGACTTTTTCACTGAAATCGGTACTGCTTGGCTTCCTTTGATCATAAATAAAATATTTTCAACAGAACCCTTCCTCGAGATATTCTTTACAGAATGGTGATAACCGCATTAAAATCCATCCAGTGGTTCTCTAGATTACCCGTGACATCGGGGACTTTGTTTTATACTATAAGTAGAGTTAATATACCTTCTTTGTGTAAAGTAGGCTAAAACAAAATAACACAAAAATGCTCCTGTCCTAATTTGAAAACATTGGAAAAGATTTCAAAATCGTTACTGGAAATTTCGTTTTCTATTTTTGAAACACTTCCCAATTTGATTGGCATTTGTCCTTCAACAGTCGCTGACTCTCATTTGTTTAATATAAACAAGAGCACTTTGTTTACTTAGGCAAAAGTAATTTTTTATAAATTTCCATACATCATTCCGAAAATTTAGCGATGACCTCCCATTAAAAGTTATTTTCTTATCTCGTGTCTACTAATCAAGAAATTGATTCTTAGGTTAGTCGATTAATCGAATGGCCGAACAGTCGATTAATCGATTAATAGTTTTTCTGATTATTCGATTCATTGATTAATCCAACACAACTTATTGCTAGCTCTTCTTGCTAATATGACAGTTTTGGGTGCTTCAAGACGGATAAATATGAATTTCCCAAAGTGCACTGCCTACTAGGACATAAGATTTCACAATACAACTTGACGTCTGTATAATGTATAGCAGTGTTTCCCAAAATGTTTGTGTGTGTACCACTTTAAGAGATGAGAATCTCTCGCGTACCACCTAACGGTTGGGAGATATAGTAACTATAACCCCCACCACCACTAAGTAGCAGACCAAAAGATGGATTGTAAATTGTGTTTGTTAGAGTTAGACACCTAGAGTTAAAGTTCAAATAATAAAAAGTGTGTCCAGTTGTTTTATTATTTAATACAATAAGTATCCAATTCAAACATTCAGAAATGACACTGTACAGATAATATTAATAAAAGAACTCGTAATAATTAAACATAAAAACCAAAGTACAACTTACAACTTCAATTTGAAGGCTGAGCTTGAAGATTAGAAGCCAACTGAGGAATATCTGGTTTAAGATTGCTGAGTCTCAAACGAAGATAGTTTTCCACTGTAAGGAGCCTATCCCGTTATTTATTCTTGAGATAAACAAGTGAAGAAAATGCAGTCTCACACAAGTACGAAGTAGTGAAAGACAGTAACAAACTAACTGCTTTGTAAGCTATGTCTGCATAGTCTGCACGCCTCTCAACCCAAAAGTTCACAAGAGACATTTTTGAAAAAGTTATCCTTAGTTCTGAATCACAATTCAATTCATAAAACTGCTCTTATCTTTCGCCTAAAAGTCCTCCGGCAACATATCAATGTTTTCATATTTTTAGCCTACTTTTCACATTTTGCAAAAATGAGGAAAAAGTAGACTTATGATATCGGGCAAATGTGTGTCTGTCTGTCTGTCTGTCCTTCTGTCTGTCTGTCCTTCTGTCTGTCTGGCTGCGTGTGTGTCCCCCCCCTATCAACTCCTAAACGGCTGCAGCAATCGAAACCAAATTTGGTAGGAGTAATGATCTATACCTGAATATCTCACGGCCATATTTGAAAATGATGTCAGTGCTACCAACTGCTAAAAAATCGCAATTGAAATTTGAGCTCCATGTTGGATATCTTGGAAAGTATGAATGGGAGCTATTTCAAAATTGGCACACGTACAGATCATAATATTTCAGTTTAATTTCCAGGAGGCCAAACATGGCAGTGTTGCCAAAATGATTATAAGCCTCCTGATAGGTCCAATTTTTAAATGCATATAACTTCTACACTATCAATTGGAATTCAACCAAATTTCGTATGTTGTATGTGTACATAACCAGATATGACTGAGCGTATTCTTAAGACCTACCAGGGCTGCCAACTGTTAATAAATGCTCCTAATTTATTTTATCCAAATACCAATATATCAGAAAGTATGCAAGCCGACAGCTTTAAACTATGCACACGTATAGTACCTGACATTCTATATTAATTTGCAGTAACTTATATACGTCAGTGCCACCAACATGATTCTAAGCCTGCTGACAGGTCCAACTTTAAATACATGTAACTTCCATATTATCATTTGGATTTCAACCAAATTTCGTATGTGCTATGTGTACCATAACAGATATGACTATGCGTATTCTAAGGAGCAACCAGGGCTGCCAACTGTTAATATGTGCTGTCCCTATTTTTGTTACCCTAATATCAATATATCAGAAATACGAATTTGGAGTAACTAATATAAGTCAGTGCTGCCAACATGATTCTAAGCCTGCTGATAAGTCCAATTTTAAAATGCATGTAACTTCTATACTAACTAATGGATTTCATTCAAAATTGACACAACAATAGATCATATTATTTCAGATTATTTCTGACCAATGCATGCATGACATTGTTGCCAACATGATTTTACGCGCGCTGTTAGATCCAATGTTTAACTGCATGTAACGTCCATGCTATTCATTGGACTTCAACCAAATATTGTATTTTGTACCTTAAGAGACGGAACTAAGAATATATTCAGTCATCAGGGCTGCCAACTGTAGTGCTCTATTAGGATACATTATGCCAGGTATACAGTATTTCGAACTAATTGGAAATTTCGATATTAGCAACTTAATTTCGTCATTATTCTAGATAGGTTCATATTCTGTAGAATAATCATTGGCATGAAAAGTAGGCTGTATAGTTCTTCACGGAACTTCTTGTTAATATTTATATTTTATATTTTTATATTTTTTGACACTTATCTAATATTCTTATATCTTTCGTAACATCACCGCGTACCATGAATGGTACGCGCACCACAGTTTGGGAAACGCTGCTGTATAGCACCTTTCAAAGTATTCCCTGTTAGTCCTCCACAGTTGTGATAAGTACTATATTGCCTCGTTGCTATAACGTAAACTTTGCTCTTTAATAAACCAACCTGACAGTCTGACATCCGCATCCAAACATTTCCCCTCCTCAATTACTCCTAACACGACGCCCGGGTGTCAAAAGGTGACAAACTTGCTCTGAAGAAGGAACTTCCATTACAATTTACTCAGAAGATACACAGAGCTGTCAGGATAGATCTGAGTCGTTTGGTACAGTGGAGTGAGGCTTTGATTGTGTTAGTGTAAACAGACTCTTTTCTAACAAAAATCTTGACGGGGACATTTCAATTACGGAAAGTTAATATTATTTTTATTAAAATGATTTCACTCATTCTGAATTATTATAGAATCGTTTTTGTTTTATATGATATTCCTATATGTGTAATCATTATCTTGTTTTATCATTTGTTCTTTGTCCGCTCGTTGGTTAGCCGAATTGATCAGAAAGTTGACTGACTGATTGATGCAGTGGTAACATTCTTCCTGATGTGCCCCAGGTTGTAGGATTGAATTCTGGCCCAGTGAGTTGGCCTTTGAGGGTGTGCAAATGTGCGGAAGCCGTGTGTATAAATTCCGGCACCCCGACGTCTCTAAAAGCCACAGCTGATAGAAAGGACGTAAAACCAAAAACATTATCATTATGATCAGGAATTTATTCTCAATAAAATTATTATTATTATTATTATTAATATTATTCTTGAGTCAATTTTGGTCTACTACTGGACCACGTAAATAACCCTTTATGACGTCTTCATTTTGCTTTGGCACCAATATCCCTTCATTCTCTTGCTTGCATCTTTTTTCTGTTCATCTGTCCAGTGTATTGTCTTCTTGCATTCATTTTCATAAACTGAGTGCTAAGTGTCGACCTTTTTCGGATGCAAAACCAGCCAAGTAGCCAATGGTTGCAAAACCAACTAAGTTGGGTATATCGATTGTCCGCTTCTCGCCGTACAGATGCAAAACCTGTCAACTTTTGCTGTGTCCCGTTTGATTTTGATTATGTTGACTAAGTGAATTTATTTACCGTTTCTACTCCTCTGAAATAAGACTTTCAAATATCATCGCTATTATTATAATTGATATTTGTTCAATATGTTACAATATAAGAACCGATATGTCCAAATACGTTGACACCTATATCACGTCTAACAACTTGCACCTTAGGTTTTCCTCTTCCTAGCTTTGATTCCATCAAAAGATTCCATTTGATCCAGTTAATAAACCTGCTATGGTGACATTCGGTAGCAAAATCAGCTAACTTCAAACTTGAAGTGAAAAATACGTTTAAAGTAGAAGTTCACGATTCTTGCCTCTAAAGTAGCCGAATTATAATCCACTATTTTTCTCAGCTTTTTTATTTGTGCCTCTTATGAACCACTTTAGAAGAGATTTTACTATTTTCCCAACATTTTAAAATCTGCATTTAGCAGGTTTGGAACTAGGCGACTCAAATATGAAATTAGAATAAAAGATGAACTGTATGTAAATCGACTTATCTCTTAAAATTAGAGGCAAAGATCGACAATTGAATCGATGTATTCAGAAACGCTATAAGTCAACAAAAGTAAATTTTAGAAGAGAAAAAAAAAACGAATTTTATAGTTTAGTATAATTCAAATGAAAATAATTTGTTTCATCATGTGGTTTCTAATCCTTTCGAATATTCTGTGAGTGCATTGGTTTAGCCACAATATTATTTAAAAACAAATGTCTTATGGGGATTTGACAAAATAAAAGTAGGGTTCTGCAATGGAAAAAATGATAAATACATGCTGATACAACTACTTTTTACCTGTTTTTAAGAAATGAACATTATGACGATGATTCACAAGGAAAAGTGAACTTCTATGGACAAAAACTCTGAAATAAAATAAACTATTCCTCCCTTTCATGCCAAAAAGATAATGTATCCAACGGTTTGAGAGCAGTCAAGTAATGAATATCGCGAATCAAGTAAGAAATGAAACGAAACTTCCGGGTGGGGGTACGTCTCATCATCACCTATTAAAATGAAAAATATTACTCCCCCCTTCCCCTTCCACACCTCTCCTCCCCCCGCCCCTTCCTTTCCCCTTGGAGAAAATCCTACGGGCGCCCATGCCATACACTCAGTATATAGATATGTATAACGGTTTACCCAGCGAAGGCTTAAAAGGCGCATGAACGGCAGGTTTTTCTTTCGACTCGATTTACTGAAATCGTGTATACTCGGCTTCCTTTGGTCATAAATGAATGTGTTTCTACAGAAACCTTCCTCGAGAAATCCTTTACAGAATGGTGAAAACCTCATTAAAATCCAACCAGTGGTTCTCGAGATTACACGTTACATCCAAGAATCGGGGACTTTGTTTTATACTAAGTAGAGATATGCTAGTAACGTTGTTGATATGAGGCCCTTGTCTGCTCACCTTTAACCATCCTGGCAACCACAGGGCGTACGACCAACTCGAGGTAGCATGTCAACAGTCCTCCAAGCCGCTATGGATCAAGAGAAGGAAGCCACAGCGCTTGTGGTGAACAGCGAGAGATTGCGTAAGGATTAACAAGGATCACGCACCACTGGCATATTAATGTTGTCCTCTCATGACAGTCTTAGTGCACACAACTCCACTGTAATACGAGGGACATTCAGAAATATATGGCTCGTGAGAGAATTATTTTATAGCAAGGTTTCAAGTCAATTCTCAGTGTTGCCGTATTGAAAACTGAGTGATATTTTTCAGTCTGTTGGTGGCTACGGTGGCGTAGTCGGTAGCATGCTGAGCTTCTATGTCCAAGATCGCCGGTTCAAACCCTACCAAAGTCGTCGGATCTTCTAAGGGCAATACAAATCCCTCAGTATGCCTTCCTTCGGAGGCGAAGTAAACCGGCGGGTCCATGTCATTGATTTATGGCATGGAAAGAACCTTCCACTAACTATGTGTGAAGCTAAATTTGTAGGTTAGATTTGACTAACGCTCTATCAGTTCCAACGTTCGCCGCCAGGTGCCGATGACATCTAGTAGCCAAGTTCACAGCTAGGTGTCGTAGAGTTTGGTAGGAACAACTTGAAATTGATCGTCTGCAGCCCTTACCTGAATTACAGATAACACACACTAATACAGCCATCACAATTAACACCGGTTATCAGACAGATTCTACACACACCCAAAGTACACGGGGCTACATGACCACGTTGTCGCAACCCCTAAACTGAGGAACCAACCAACTTCTTTTCTTAGGAGGGAAATTAAAGCCGGTGGGCCTGTGTCATAGATTTATGGCATGTAAAAGAACCTACCATTACAATTGGTTGTGTAGCTAAATTTGTATGTTATTTGGGGAATAAACGCTCTATCAAGTTCCAACATTCGCCACTAGGTGTCAGTGACAGTGGCATTTCTGGTAGTCAATGTTGGAACTACTTGAAATTGAACTTGACGGGGAGCCTAAGGGCGTTCAATAAAAAAAAAACGCTATGGCCATTGGTTGCAATTCAAATATAATTATAATTATTATCAAGTGTGTTATACAGAAGCTACTATATCCCGATACTGACCTATGCATCAGAAACGTGGATAATGAAGAAAAGAGACATAAGCAGAATACAGACAATGAAATGAAGTTCCTGCGAAGTAGGATCGGAGTAACAAGAAGAGACAGGGTGAGGAATGAAAAGTTCAGGGAAATAGTAAAGGAGGAGCCCTTGCAAGGTAGGATTGAGACATTAAGACTGAGGTGGTATGGACACTAAAGAGAATGGAAGAGAAGAAGATTTCCAAGAGGATACATGAGGTGCAGATGCAGACGAAACGACCAAGGGGAAGACCAAGAGATAGATGGCTGAAAGGAGTGGAGAAATGTGTCAAGAAGAGAGGCGAGGACTGGACCAGAGTGACAGCGGAGAGATGGTGGGAAGAAAGGACTAAGCAGCGAGGCTTATGTTCCAAACAGACCCAGCCTGGGGCTGGAAACTGTACAAGATGATGATGATCAAGTTTAGAAATTCCAAAACCGGCCACGGTGGTCGAGAGCACTAACGCGCTATATCATGCCTCGCTGGCATCGGGAGAGCGTGGGTTCGAATCACACTTCAACCGTCTTGAAAATGGTGTTCGTGTTTTCCCCCTTTTTCACCACCAGGCAAATGCCGGGAGGGACTTCCTTTCAAAATCCCTTCCCTGGACTTTTATTAACTAGACCCAAGTTAGCTGTCGCCTGGGCGATCGGTCTGTCACCACCCCCAGTTGTTGGTTGGTTGAGTCTTCAGTATTTCGACTTGTTTGATGCTTCCCTGTCCTGAGCTAATCATTTCATCTCTACATAGCAACCACACCCAACATCCGAGGCAATCTGTTTAACATAGCATATTCTAACCTTGGTCTACTCCTACAGTTCTTATCCTAGACCCTTCATCTATAACTGGGTTTGTTATTCCTGGATGTCTTAGTAGGTGTCCTACCAACATATCTCTTCTCTTCATTAGCAGTCGCCAGAAACATTCCTCCTCTCCCACTCGTCTTAATACCTTTACATTCCTAACCCTATCTACCTATCTGATCTTCATCATTCTCCTGTAACACCACGCTGCTCCAGCAGTCCAAGTCTCACTTCCACACAGTGCCACGCTCCAGACAAAGGCCCTCAAAATTAATTTCCCCAGTTGTATCTGCTGAAAAAGTGTGTTCAGCTCCCAGACACCGGCCTTGCGACGGTAGAGGAACAATCCCTCGCAGAGTCCGTAGGTCCTGACGAGCTGTGAGGATAAGCGATAAAACATATCCAAAATATCAGTTCAACTAACGTATTAGGAATGTTAAATTATAAAAATTAAAGGAATTGTAAGTCAAAAATCAAAGTCAGGTTCAGATGGCTCTGGTGGCACAAGGAGATTAAATTTATTTCCTCATCATTCCGAAAGCCACCGCAACAGCCCTTTTCCACATAAAACTAGAAAATTTACCACAGCAGGAGATTCAGCTTCATATCCCGACCGCATTCAAATTTACAAGCCTGAATATACTTATTTGTAAGTTATTTGATTTAATATTGATTTTACTTACATATAAAGATACAATTGTTACTTCTGACTTGACGTTTCAGTGCTATGCTAGAGCCATCTAGCGGTCAGAAGTGAACTCACTTTAACCAGCCAATTACAGGCAGCCATTCAATCGATATTATAATCACGACCAATCGAGTTTAATTCGCGATGTTACGTGCTAACTCGCGACATCGCGAACGAAGCATTATTTGTCATGTTATATCGATTTGAATTGTTGCTTGTGATTGGCTGGTTAAAGTGATTTCATTTCTGACCACTAGATAGCACCAGCGTAGCATTGAAACGTCATGTCGGAAGAAACTATTAATATTGTAGTTTTCAGTCAGTTAACACAAAAGTCATAACAATTACTGGAATATGTAAAAAAAAATACGAGCCTTACAGTAGTCGCATATGTTGTGTAATATGAGACATGTTATCCCTTGTTAACTATGTGTCTGCCGGGAGAACAGTGAACTCTGTTGGTCATTGAAATAACTACTTGTAAAACTGCAGTGCCAAATCCTGACCGGTTTTCAGCAAATAAGATATAATGAATATTTTCACACAAAACAACGACAACTTAAAGATGATTTATTGTAGGAAGAATATCTTTAATGGCGCATCCAAACCTTGAAGTAATTTTGTATGCGATAAAGATTCCACATAGCCACATGGCCGACAGTACCTCGAGTGCTTACATTAAATAAGAATACAACAAAAGTATGAAGATTTAATAAATCATAATTGTTTTCACAAATATGATATAATGAATATTTTCACACCAAAGAACGACAATTCGGAGATGATTTATTGTAGGAATATATTTAATGGGGCCTCCAAATCTTGATGAAAACCGTATGTGATATACATTCCATATAGCCACATGGCCGACAGTTCGTCGTGGTATTAATCTCCACCACCGTGCGCAGTCATTGTTTCCGTCCCATCCTTTTCCGTTTTTTGTTTTCGTCCCATCCATTTCCGTTTTTTGTTTCCGTCCCATCCATTTCCGTTTCATTTTTCAAAATCACCCCCACAAAAAATATACAGATACCGAGTGGAAAGATGTTACACATCAATAACCAGAAATAAATTACAGGCCCATATACTAGCAACCCAGCTCGACTTCGCCTGGGAACAGTTATGAATGCATTACGTGATAAGCGCTCTTTTTCCCTAGCTGGCTCGTAAACTGTCACCTCAGTAATTGGATGGAGATTGTTGAAAACGTAAAAACACCTATAGTGGGCGATGTATAGAAGATAGAGATATGCTCTGCCGGACATTTAGTAGATCTTTTCATGCTGAACCATTCTTTTACACTGACAGTATATTGATATTTTTAATGGTTTTCCCAGCGTAAGCTTAAAATATACACGGATGCCAGATCATGTTTTCGACTTTTTCACTGAAATCGTTACTGCTTGGCTTCCTTTGATCATAGATAAATTATTGTCTACAGAAACTTTTCTCGAGAAATCCTTTACAGAATGGTGAAAACCGCATCAAAATCCATTCAGTGGTCTCGAGCTAACCCGTGACATCCAGGAATCGGGTACTTTGTTTTATACTACAGTAGCCTATGAAGAAATTGTTATGGACTATTGAGGAAGAAGAAGAAGAAGAAGAAGGAGGAGGAGGAGAAGAAGAAGAAGAAGATAGATAGATAGATAGATAGATAGATAGATAGATTTATTTACCATCAACAGGATAGGCACCCAATTACAGATGATATAATAAAACATAGTAAACATTAAATTAACTTAAAAGCAACTATTTAACTAACCTAGAAACAAACATTGATTCAAGCTTATAGACTAAGTTCTCTATATACTTAAATTAAAATAACAATTTTTACACACAATATATACTACAAACACCTAAGATCTTGAGTTCAACAATGATCTACGAATTTCAGTAGGCTTCGAGTAAAATATATCTATAGCGCTATCAATATGGTTTAAAGAGCGCAACGCCATTAATAACCAGGAATTGGCTTGGGCTACAGTTCTACACTTCTGGATCCGGAAAGTGAGTCTTTGCCTTGCGTATTGCGGCCTGGAACATGAAGCGGAATCAAACACAAAAGGGGCGCACAGTCGATTCTATTGGTCAGACACTTATATAGAAACATGGCGTTGGCACACATGCGGCGAGACCTCAAAGACCGCATACCCATGGTTCCACAGAAGGTCTCATAGTCCAATGTAGAGAGTCAATGCCCATATACCTACAGCTTCATGAATCTCACCTGCACTCTCTCTAACTGCTGAATAGCATATTGCTGAGAAGGCAGCCATACCTCACAACAGTATTCACAGTCGACCTTACATATGCTAAAAATAAAATTTTGAGAGAACCTATATTGGCAAATTCACTACAATTTCTCTTCAGAAAACCTAGTAATCTGAACCCCTTACTTGTCACCTTATCTACATGTTTTAGAAATGACAGCCCGTCATCGTTGGTAATTGTTATACCTAGGTCGTTTACTTCATTCACACGCACTAATACAGAGTTACTTATACTATAATTCCTCATGACAGGTACCAACTTCCTAGAAAACGTTATCACATTGCATTTTGATATATTAAGGTCTAGTAACCACTTAGTACACCAATCTGTTAGTAGATGTAGGTCTAATTGAAGCAAGTCACAGTCTGACTCGTGGTCTATTACTCGAAACAGTTCAAATCATCAGCGTACTATTCTTGAAGACCCCAGTTAAATCATTAATAAAGATTACAAATAAAAGCGGCCCCAAGATGGAACCCTGAGGAACACCAGAAGTTGGAAAGTATGGATTTGAAGTTTGACCATCGGATTTAACAAACCAAATTCTTTCAGTGAGATAGCTTCTAATCCACTCTAAAACGCTGCCGCCTATTCCATACGCCGACAATTTGATTAATAATGCCTCATGTTGTTCGGAATCAAAGGCTTTGGAAAAATCTGTGTATGTGGCATCTACTTGTTGACTCCTGTCCAAGGCATTTGATATGAAGTTGACGTACACTGCCAGGTTCGAAACAGTCGAGCGCTTCTGCACGAATCCATGCTGAGCAACATTAATGTACTGGCCAACTGACCTGTATATTCTATTGTACACAATCTTCTCCGCCACCTTTGATAGGAGGGATAGCAGGACGACTGGCCTATAATTGTCAAATACCCTTTTGTCACCCTTTTTGAATACTGGAATTACGTATCCCTTCTTCCACTCACACGGAAAGCATCCAGATTTAAAAGATACATTTAAAATTGCACTGAGAGGTATCGTCAACTGAGGAGCACATTCTCTAAGTACAAGACCTGGTATCTCATCAGCCCCAAACGATTTTGCAATATCCAATGATGACAGAATCTCACCCACTTCAAAGGGCATAGTCCGGATCGACATCAATCCCTGATTACACACGATTGGGACAGACGAGTGACACGGCCTCGCAGGAGAGTGATACTTCTTGAAGCCCTCTGCAAATGTATTAAGAATAGTTTTCTTGTCCTGGATTTCGATTCCATTCTGAAACATAGTGGACGGTAAACGTGAAGATTTTCTTTTATTGTTTACAAAATTCCAAAAATGCTTTGGATTGGTGGTTAATTTTGATTGAACTGAGATTACATAGTCTTTGTATTTTCTGTTCTGGAGTCTCTTATATTCCCTCCGTATCAGTAAAAATTGAACATTGTCACACCAAAAGCCCGATTTCTTGAACTTTTTCTGACTCTCTCTTTTTCTTTCAACTTGTTGATTACTTCTGTATCGTACCAAACTGGATACTTCCGAGTATTGATTGTGCGAGTGGGCACTGAATCCTTGATTTCTGCCTTGAGGAAGTCGTAAAACAGACTTAAAGCCTCATCAACAGAGGGAGAATTATCCATCAAATACCATGGACACATCGATAGAAGGTCTCTCATGAGGGGAAAATCAGCTTTAGTCCAAGTATATATTACCCTTCTTAGTGATTGTGGACGGATAATTCGCGGCAAGGATAGTGAGAATTCCACAGCATCGTGGTCTGACTTAACTACCTTCTCAGCCTGAATACATTGCGTATGTGCGGAGAGTTGTTCAGAGAATAGCACCAAATCCAGGACATTTTTATTGCGTGTAGGGTAATGACACATTTGCTGTAGATTAAACTCACTGATAATCTCTAGAAACGATAGGACTTCCTCACATTAGAAGGATAATAATAATAATAATAATAATAATAATAATAACAATAATAATAATAATAATACTAATAATAATATTATTAATAATAATAATAATAATAATAATAATAAATAATAAGAAGAAGAATAAGACGAATTAGGAAAATTAGTAGAATTAGAATAAGAAGAAGACGAAGAAGAATACGAAGAAGAAGAAGAAGAAGTGGATGAAAAAGAATACGAAGATGAAGATGAAGAAATCGGAAGTAGCAACAGTATCACTGTAGCATACCTCAACTGAAACCAACTTCACATAACCCAACTTAATTATTAATCTCTTAGGTCCCGCAGCTAGCAGGATGTGGATTGGCGACTAATGGACCTCTAATAAATCAGACATTGGTTCCACTTTCTTGGGTTTGGATCATCTCTTTCATTTATCTTCCTCTCCCCTCCCCCCCCCCCCACCCCTCCTTCCACGCTCCTCCCCCCGCCCCTCCCTCCCATCACCCCCAAGAGTTCACACCCAATAAAACCCCAACTGAGTCCGGCATTGCTTCCAGTTACTTGTGTCGAGCTCCTCTCTGTTATCCTTCATGTCGACCTCCCTTGGTCAACTCTTGTTCTCCTCCGACAATGACGGTATTAGGATGTCCAAGCCCTAGGGTGTCCTTCAATTTCCCGCCTTAGTTGGCTTCTTGTCTCATCGTTCCTGATATCCTCATTATTCGAGGGGTCAGACCTTTTCTTTTCTTTTCATGGTATTATTGTTTTTGCGCAAGACCCTAAAGGAGACAGAGTGTGTGTAGCCCAACCCTGGATAGTGCTACACCATCATGGGCTCACGGTTTGGTGGTTCGGGAGTTAGCGGCTTCGGTGGCGTAGTTGGTAGCATGATGAAAATCCTTCAGTATGCCTTCCTTCGGAGGGGAAGAAAAGTCGGCGCTCCCAGTCATTGATTTATGGCTTGTAAAAGATCCTTCCACAAAGCCTCCGTGGCTTAGGCGGCAGCACGCCGGCCTCTCACCGCTGGGTCCGTGGTTCAAATCCCGGTCACTCCATGTGAGATCAGTGCTGGATAAAACGGAGGCAGACAGGTTTTTCTCCGGGTACTCCGGTTTTCCCTGTCAAAATTTCATTCCAGCAACACTCTCCACTATCATTTCATTTCATCTGTCATTCATTTAATCATTGCCCCAGAGGAGTGCGTCAGGTCTCGGCAGCCGGCACAGTTCATATCCTCGCCGCTAGATGGGGGCTTCATTCATTCCATTCCTGACCCAGTCGAAGACTGGAAGCAGGCTGTGGATTTTCATTTTCAAAAGATCCTTCCACAGACTAAACATGTGTGAAGCTAAATAGTTAGGTTAGATTTCGTCGGAACGTTCCAACGTTCACCACTAGGTATCATTGATAACTGGTGGCGAAAGTTGGAACTACTTGAAATTGAACGGAACTTGTAGCTCACTCTAGGGGTGTCCGCTGGAAGCAGCTACAGACTCAGGCTAGCGGAACATGTCCTCGGACACTCCCGGCACTAAAAGCCATACGATAAATAAATAAATAAATAAATAAATAAATACATAGTTCGGGAGTTGGGGATCCCGAAGGATTCACGTGCTGGGTTCTTTTCGCCAATTTCACATTGCCTTTAAAGTGGCTCATCTTCTCTTTCTGATTTGTTGCGTAGTGTAGCGGTAACGTTCTCGCCTGCTGTTCCCAAAGTTGCAGGGTTGAACCCTGGCGCAGTCAGTTGGCATTTCAGGGTGCGCAAATGTGAGGGATCCTTGTCAGTTTACCAGGGCAGAGAAAAAAGTTAGTTGCACTTCCCATTTATGGCCATTTATTACACCACCTATACAACAGCAACACGCCTATAACGACATACAATGTAACGTAACTTTTCCACATAGTTTCCAAGAGACTCAAAACATTTCTGCGAACGCACAACCAACTTCTCGATGCCGGCTGCATAGAAAGTTCATCCAGCGTTCTGCAATCACACGGAGACAACGGCCTTCACCTCCTCATCGGTCTGGGAATGTCAACCACTGTTCTCTCTAATGATCGCATTCATACTGTTGACATTTGCACGGGCCCTGGACGTTGCGGGCCTGCCATCGCGATATTCGTTCGTAATATCCGTGTGTCCGGCTTCGAATTGCTGACACCACGTTACTATCCCTTGCCGGGAAATGGCCCGCTCCCCATACACAGCACTAATTTCACGACGAATGTCCGTGCAATTCCTTCTTTTGGCCCATAGGAATCGGATTGTTGCACGCACCTCATATTTGGAGTGAACGTCCAGTCGACGCGCCATTGCTTTTGGCCACTATTCACACCATACAAGCCGAGACACCACAGTGACCTGCCTAACAGATCTGTCCCTTTCTCCGCTGTGCCCACGTTTGCGACACACAGCGCGCTGCTGCAGCGCGTTAGTGCAACTAACTTCTTGATCCACCTTCGTATTTACTGGCACGTTAAAGATCCCCCTCTGGTCAAAATTCTGGCAACCGGGAGCCTCTAAAATCCGTAGCAGTTAAAAGGGACGTAAAACCAATAACATTATTATACACTGCTCAACAAAAGTTTGGACTACCGTCATCAATCGTATGATAACGCTGCCATAGAGGAGTGGGACCTCTTACCCCAAGATAAACTTGATAAGTCTCATTCAGAGCTTGCCTCATCCCTTTGCAGAGAGGACTACTAAAGACTATTACTGATCATCATGAGATACAGATTTTCAGTGTTTTTATTTTAAAAAAGGACACTTAGAAGCGAGTTCGCTTTGATTCTGTACCATTTCATTGTTATCTAACCATGATTGTTATTGTCTTCAGAAGGACTAATGTTTAGTTTGTTAATAAGTCTCTACTTAGTATACAGCACAGTCCCCGATTCTTGGATGTCACGGGTAATCTCGGGAACCACTGGATGGATTTTGATGCGGTTTTCACCATTCTGTAAAGGTTATCTCGAGGAAGGTTTCTGTAAAATAATGTATTTATGATCAAATGAAGCCAAGCAGTAACGGTTTCAGTAAAAAAGTCGGAAAAGGAACCTGGCGTCCGTGTGCGTTTTAATCTTACGCTGGGCAAACTGTTAAAAATATCTATATACTATAAGAGTAAGAATTGTTCAGCATGAAAAGTTCTACAATAAAAAAGTCCGCACAGCATATCAATACATCGCCCACTATAAGTGAATTTTAGCCTACTTTTCACATTTTGCAAAAATGAGGAAAAAGTAGACTTATGAGATCGGGCAAATGTGTGTCTGTCTGTCTGTCCTTCTGTCTGTCTGTCTGTCTGTCCGTCCTTCTGTCTATCGGTCTGTCTGTCTGACTGTGTGTGTCCCCCCCCCCCTATCAACTCTTAAACGGCTGCAGCAATCGAAACAAAATTTGGTGGGAGTAAAGATCTATACCTGAATACCTCACAGCCATATTTGAAAATGATGTCAGTGCTACAAACTGCTGAAAAATCGCAATTGAAATCAGAGGTCCATGTTGGATATCTTGCGAGGTATGAATGGGAGCTATTTCAAAATTGGCACACGTATAGATAATAATATTGCATTTTAATTTCCAGGAGGCCATACATGGCAATGTTGACAAAATGATTATAAGCCTACTGATAGGTCCAAATTTTAAATTCATATAACTTCTACACTATCAATTGGATATGCGTATGCTATGCGTACATGAACAGATATGACTGAGCGTAATCTTAAGAGTCACCAGGGCTGCCAACTGTTAACAAATGCTCTCATTGTTTATCCAAAGAAAGTATGCAAGCCGACAGCTTTAAACTAAGCACATGTATAGTACCTGACATTCTATATTAATTTGGAGTAACTAACATACGTCAGTGCTACCAACATGATTCTAAGCCTGCTGAGAGGTCCAACTTTAATTAAATGTAACTTCTACACTGTTACGTGCCACCCCCCTAGTGGCACTTTTTGTTAACTGGATTACGGTGGGTTGAAGCACAACACAGATTGTTCCTTTAAATGAAATAATTATCTTTATTTCGGCCAGAAAGATACAGCACTCATCAGTAAATACTAGCAATTATTACCTTACTCCAGTTTCCTCACGGCGAGAACACTTCCCCTTTCACTTGTCAGTAAGCCGCAGAAGTTAATCCCTCGTAATGAGGTGGCCCCGTGCGTTGGCTGGAAATATCTGCACTCAGCCTGTCACCGTACTACACACTGTTTCACAATGCACCACAATCACTTCTGTCGCACTGGAAAAACACACTCGTTCAGGACACAGTTCCTCTGTAGGCTTCTCACTTCCTCGCTGTCAAGAGAATCAGCTTCACTAGGGGTTTCGCAAGTCACCACACTTCTGTCGCTCTGGATAAACGCTCGCACTAGCTCATAAAAACACAACAACAACTGCTTGACGGGTCGCTCTTATATAGCAGGCCGGTGACTCAATAAATGCTTCTAGACCCATCCAGGGTTCACGGCTTCTCGAAGCTTCCATCGCTGGCTCAGTCACGAATATTCTGGACCATCCCTTTGTCCTAGTAGTTCTGTTGCATAAGGCGCACGCAATACACTGAGGGAGAGCAATCCAGACCTGGGGCAGTTATGACTCATGCGACGAGCGATGAAACAAACTCACAGCCGTAACACCACCCCCTTTCTAAAAGGCTGATCGTCCCGATCAATCATTGGTCCGTCTGTGTCCCTTCTTAGGCTGCCAGGCGATCTCGATGCACGATCTTCATCTTCGCCCTCGGGCTCCGCTGGATCCTGTAGACGACATCGTTGATCCGTTTCACGACTCGGTACGGGCCCTCCCAGGACTTCTGCAGTTTGGGTGACAGGCCTTTCTTCCGTAATGGGTTGAAGAGCCAGACCAGGTCGTCCTCGTGGAATCTGCCGGCATCTGTCTGCTGGTCGTATCAGGTCTTCATTCGGTCGGTCTCGATCCGCAGTTTCCTCCTCGAGAACGCGTGCACGTCCTCCAGTTGGTCGACCAGTTCTTGACAATACTGGCTTACCGGGACCGGATCATTCCCAGGTCGGCCGAAGGCAAGATCGACAGGTAGACGAAGCTCCCTCCCAAACATGGCCTGGGCTGGTGTGCACCCGGTGGCTTCATGCACGGCGGCACGGTAGGCCAGGAGAAATAGTGGAAGATGTTTGTCCCAATCCCTCTGGTGCTCGCTGACGACTATTCGGAGATGGTTCTCGATGGTGCGATTGAATCGCTTTACCATCCCGTCGGACTGAGGGTGTAGCGGCGTTGTCCTCGTCTTCCGGATTCCCAGCAGCTGGCATAGGTTCTGGAATACCTGCGACTCGAAGATCCTCCCTTGGTCGGAGTGCAGCTCCAGGGGTACTCCGTACCAGCTGACGAATTCCTTCACCAGGGTCTCTGCAATCGTCGCGGCTTCTTGGTTAGGGAGCGCATACGCCTCCGGCCATTTGCTAAAGTAGTCGCTGCCTCGCTTAACGGGAATGGCCCAGCAATATCGATGGCCACTCTCTCCATGGGGCCGCCCACGTTGTAGGTCTTCAGTGGACCCCGTCGTCTTCGTCCTGGGCCCTTGCTGGCTGCGCAATCGTGGCACTTCGCGGAGTGGTTCTCCACGTCTGTTCGGCATCCGATCCAGTAGAACCGCTCTCTCAGCTTCACCAGGGTCTTCTTTATCCCTAGGTGTCCACCAGATGATCCCCCATGAACTTCCTTCAGGACTTCCTCCGTCATAGCCTTTGGAACGACGACTTGTTCCCGAGATGTCTTCCCGTCGGTACTCTCCCAGGTACGGCAGATGAGGCCATCCCTTACAATCAGCGAGTCCCACTGCGCCCAGTAGGACTTAAACTTTGTGCTGCGGTCACTCACAATGTTCCACCCGGGTCTGAGGACACAGGCCCTCTTCCATTCGGCTATCAGTCCCAGGTCATCATCTTCTGCTTGTGCCCGCGTGAAAGATTCGCGGCTCCATCTCCCCTGAAGTTCCACGGTAGTCCTTCGGCACTGTATCCCGGTGTTCTCCTCTCTTCTGGTACAGAAGGTGCAGTCTTCGGGGCACGGTCTTCGTGACAGGGCGTCGGCGTTAGAGTGCAGTTGGCCTTTTCTGTGCTGGATCACAAAGTTGTACTGTTGAAGCCTCTCTAACCACCGCGCGAGTTGACCCTCGGGCTGCTTGAATTTCAGGAGCCACCGCAGGGATGCATGGTCGGTCCTGATGAGAAATTCCTGCCCGTACAGGTATTTGTGGAAGTGTTCAATGGTCTTCACGATGGCGAGCAGCTCCTTCCTGGTGACGCAGTAGTTCCTTTCGGGCTTTGACAAGGCTTTGCTGAAGTAGGCCACTACTCTCTCCTCGCCGTCCACTACTTGCGACAGGATTCCCCCTATGCCAAAGTCGCTGGCATCGGTATCGACGATGAACCTTGTTCCAGGTCTAGGGTAGGCCAGAATAGGCGCGATGCACAGAGCCTGCTTGAGTTGTTCGAAGGCCCTGTGTCATTCTGCTGTCCACGTGAAGAGTAGGTCCTTCTCAGTCAGTCGATGTAAAGGTTTGGCGATGTCGGCGAATCCTCTCACGAAGCGACGGTAATAAGTGCAGAGTCCCAGGAAGCTTCGTAGTTGGGACTTGTCCTTCGGAACTGGCCACTCCCTCACAGCTGCGGTCTTCTCTGGGTCGGTGCGCATCCCTTCCTCGGAGACAATTTGCCCAAGGTACTGGACCTGCTTCTGGAATAGCTGACACTTCTTGGGGCTCAGCTTCAGTTGGGCAGCCCGTAGCTTCATCAAGATCCCCTTCAGGTTGCTGTAGTGCTTCTCGAAGCTTCTTCCTAGAACGATGACGTCGTCTAGATAGACCAGGCAGGTCTTCCAGTGTAGTCCCCTCAGAATGGACTCAATTAGCCTTTCGAAGGTCGCAGGGGCGTTGCACAGACCGAATGGCATGACGGTGAACTGCCAGAGCCCGCTGCCCACAGAGAACACCGTTTTCTCGCGGTCCTTAGGGTGGACCTCCACCTGCCAGTAGCCACTCTTCAAATCCAAGGTGGAGAACCATCTTGACCCTGATATGGTGTCCAGCGTGTCGTCGATCCGGGGTAGAGGGTAGCTGTCCTTCTTCGTGACGTCGTTCACCCGCCTGTAGTCCACATAGAACCTGGTGGAACCGTTCTTCTTCTTCTTCTTCTTCTTCTTCACAAGCACGACCGGAGAACTCCAAGGACTATGTGATGGCTCGATCACCCCTTGATCCTTCATCTCTTCTACCATCCGGTCGACTTCGGCTTGCTTGGCGAGCGGGACACGTCGGAATGGGGCCCTAATCGGTGCGCTGTCCCCAACGTCGATTCTGTGCTGGCCCAAGCTTGTCCTGCCGAAGTCTTTGCTCCCCACGGAGAAGACATCCTGGAATTCGTGTAGCAGGTCCCGAAGTTGGCGTGATTGTTCCTCGTCTAAATGGTCCTGGGATCCTTGGTACAGCTTCTGTAGTTCTTCTGGCAGGGCGCGTCTTCTTCGGTTGTCCGTCTTCAGGTGTCCGTCCGTCGTGTCTGTGATGCGGGCAATCCAGGTAACGGGCTCGCAGACTCCTAGCTTGGTGTCCCGGTGAACCGTAATATCGTAGTCGTTCAGGTTGGACAGGCGGACGTACGGCCGAGGCGTCGTGTAGATGAGGGTCTTGGCAACTAGCAGTCCTTTTGTCTGGATGTCCTCATATTTTGGCTCGATGACAGCCGCCACTCCCTCAGCAGTTCCGTCGACAATTACGGCGGCGCTGACCTCCATCCTGGCGGGAACGATGACGTCCTCTCTCAGCCTTACTCGTCGTGCGGTGACGGCCTCGTGTGCTGGTTGCAGAGCAAGTTCCTCACCTCCGAAGTGCAGAGTGTTGGTACTCAGGTCCAAGATGATGTTGTTCTGGTCCAGGAAGTCCAGTCCGATGATCACTTCGTTTGATACGTCAGCCACAAGCACTGGATGCTTTACCGCCCGTCGACCAATGACGAACTCCAGTGATGCTTCGCCATGTACTGGTACAGTCTCTCCAGTCGCGGTTATTAGCTGGAGGTTCCTTTGTGTGGGTTGCACTCTCCACTTCGGGATCACGGTGGGACTGACGATGGTCCTTGATGCTCCCGTGTCGATTAGCATGGGCCAGCTCTCTCCGTTGGCGACTCCGTCGACCATCAGGCTGCTATTATGCCTCCGTAACTGCGTCACACGAACTTGGACTGCCGGGGCTTGACGACTGTCACAAGCCTACCTTTGCCCCCCAAGGCTGGCTGATACTTGCTTTCCTGGGCCGCGCGGTTTCCCTACGACTGACTGTCCCGACGGAAACCCTTGGCGGCGGCGATCACCGCAGTCCTTTCTCAGGTGGCCTCTCTTACGGCAGGTCCAGCAGGTCGGTAGTCCTCTTCCGGGCCGCCTCTCCGGAAGTCCTTCGGCTACGTTTTTGTTGGTGGTACTGCGACTCTTGAAGAAACGGCCTAGCGCCTCCATCAATTCGTCGGCCAGGGGCTTGGTCTCGTTGGTTATTGCTGGTTCGTCGACGTCCACTTGACGCACCCGCGCGTGCATTCTAGATGCCTGTTTTGCCGTCTCGAATTCAAGTGCGTGGCTCAGCGCATCTGCCAGGGTCTTATTGCGCTCGATTCGTAGTGCCTGTTGAGTGTCCGAGTCCCGTAGCCCGTCGGTGAAGGTCTGCGTCGCAATCTGTTCCAGAAAGTCGGCCGGCGCTGTTGGATAGGCGAGCCTTACGAGGCGTGCGATGTCCATCTCGAACTCCTGCAGGGTTTCCACGTTCTTCTGTACCAGGGTCCGGAGCTTCATCTGGTAGGCCTGCTGAAGATGGCTATCTCCATATCGGGACTCCATATGGGCGATCAGTGAAGCGTAGTCCTGGGATCCAGTCGGGATGGCCTGAAGGACGTTAAGGGCGTCACCTCTCAGCGCTACAATGAGAGCTGTAGCCTTTTCTGTGTTGTTCCAGTTATTTATGGAACAGGCCGCCTCGAACTGACGTAAGTAGGTGCTCCACGGGACCTTTCCGTCGAAGGTTGGGGGCGTCACTCTGCTATGTCCCGTTCCTGATATTCCCGGTGTAACGGTGGGCGGGCGATGGCACAGCTCGGCAACTTCCTCTTGTAGGGCGTTGAATTTCGCTTCCATCCCCGTCGGCGGGCGTTGGCTCAGCTCAGCAATTTCCTTTTGTAAAGCGTTGAATTTCTCTTCCACCCCCGTCAGTGGGCGTTGGCGCAGCTCGGCAACTTCCTTTAGTAAGGCGTTGAATTTCTCCTCCACCCCCATCAGCGGGCGTTGGCGCAGCTCGGCAACTTCCACTTACAAGGCGTCGAACTTCTTTTCCACTGCCGTGACTTCCTCACGCAGACCCAGTTCTAATTTCTTCAGGTCCTGTGCTAACTTATTCTGCCCGTCTTCCATCTTCTTCTGGCCGTCCTCTATCTTCTTGGTTAAATTATTCTGGCCATCTTCTAATTTAGCAGTTAGGTCCTCGGCTAACTTCTTCTGGCCGTCCTCCATCTTCTTCTGGCCGTCTTCCATCTTCTTCAGGTCATCCTTCAGGTCCTTGGCTAATTTCTTCTGGCCGTCTTCCATGCTACTTAACTTTTCTAGCAATGCTGCCAATTGCGCCTCCATTTTAGTTGTTTGTCTTGTAAAGGGCATGCACTCACAGGAAAATTAGAGAAAATGACCTGCTCGGGTTTTGAAACCAGGACCGTCCGGTGTTGTGCTTGTGCTTGAGTTCGTAATCCGGCTTCTGACACCAGTTGTTACGTGCCACCCCCCTAGTGGCACTTTTTGTTAACTGGATTACGGTGGGTTGAAGCACAACACAGATTGTTCCTTTAAATGAAATAATTATCTTTATTTCGGCCAGAAAGATACAGCACTCATCAGTAAATACTAGCAATTATTACCTTACTCCAGTTTCCTCACGGCGAGAACACTTCCCCTTTCACTTGTCAGTAAGCCGCAGAAGTTAATCCCTCGTAATGAGGTGGCCCCGTGCGTTGGCTGGAAATATCTGCACTCAGCCTGTCACCGTACTACACACTGTTTCACAATGCACCACAATCACTTCTGTCGCACTGGAAAAACACACTCGTTCAGGACACAGTTCCTCTGTAGGCTTCTCACTTCCTCGCTGTCAAGAGAATCAGCTTCACTAGGGGTTTCGCAAGTCACCACACTTCTGTCGCTCTGGATAAACGCTCGCACTAGCTCATAAAAACACAACAATAACTGCTTGACGGGTCGCTCTTATATAGCAGGCCGGTGACTCAATATATGTTTCTAGACCCATCCAGGGTTCACGGCTTCTCGAGGCTTCCATCGCTGGCTCAGTCACGAATATTCTGGACCATCCCTTTGTCCTAGTAGTCCTGTTGCATAAGGCGCACGCAATACACTGAGGGAGAGCAGCCCAGCCCTGGGGCAGTTGTGACTCATGCGGCGAGCGATGAAACAAACTCACAGCCGTAACAATACTATCATTTGGATTTCAAACAAATTTCGTGTGTGCTATGTGTACCATATGACTATGCCGATTCTTAACAGTAACCAGGGCTGCCAACTATTAATAAATACTGTATCTATTTTTGTTACCGTAATATCAATATATCAGAAAGTAAGCAAGCAAATAGCTCTAAACTTTGCACACGTATAGTACCTGGCATTCTAGATTAATTTGGAGTAACTGATATAGGCCTACGCCAGTGCTGCCAACAAGATTCTAAGCCTGCTGATAGGTCCAATTTTAAAATGCACGTAACTTCTATACTAACTAATGGATTTCATTCAAAATTTACACCAAAATAGGTCATATTATTTCAGATTATTTCTGACCAATACATGTATGTCATTGTTGCCAAAATGATTTTACGCGCGCTGTTAGATCCATTGTTTAACTGCATGTAACGTCCATGCTATCCTTTGGACTTCAACCATATTTTGTATTCTGTACCTTAAGAGATGGAACTAAGAATATATTCAGTCACCAGGGCTGCCAACTGTAGATCTCTATTAGGCTACATTATGCCAGATATACAGTATTTCGAACTAATTAGGAATTTCGATATTACCAACTTAATTTCGTCATTATTCTAGATAGATCCATATAGATTAATCATTGGCATCAATCTTAAATTTTAAAAAAGTAGGCTCTTTAGTTCGTCACGGAACTTCTTGTTACGTTTCATTACTTTCAACAATCTCCATTCAATTACTGAAGCGACAGTTTACGAGCAAGCTAGGGATGTGCCTATCACCCGAATTATAGCCCAGCTAGCGGGCGAGCCCATTACCCCAGATACAGCCTGCAGAAAACTGTTGAGTTACGACTTCGGAGAAGAGTAGTTGTGTTGGGAGTTTCCCTGGAAGTGCAACTCAGATTTTCTTCATTTCGCCTCTGAACTTTTCGTTCTGCAAAATATAATACACAGTCTATAGATTGGACGGAAAGGGGGGGGGGGTTGTGTTTCATGCACCTCGCCATTCCTAAATTACGTCTGAAAAGAATTCGTTGCACATGCATCTCCATGATAATATAATTAATTTTCCAGTCAGTGATTTTAACCCATCATGCCGAGACGTAAAACGGATGTACTGTAAGTCCTTCATTGACATTGAAAAAAAAAAGAGCGCTTATCACGTAATGCACTCATAATTCGCCCGCGCAGGTTGCTAGTTATTGTATAAACCTCAATGGGTTTACTATAATAAATAAGTCATTGTAGTAAAATATATATATTCCAAACTTTTGTTGAGCAGTCTGTTAAACTGGCCCTTGATTTTACCTTCGTGACATCCTAATTTTAAGCCTACTTTTCACATTTTGCTAAACTTAGGAAAAAGTAGACTTATGAGATCGATTCGGGAAAATGTCTGTCTGTATGTCGGTCTGTCTGTCTGTCCTTCTGTCTGTCTATTTGTCTGTGTGTGTGTGTGTCCCTATCAACTCCGGCTGCAGCAATCGAAACAAAATTTGGTATGAGTAAAGATCTATACCGGAACATGTCAATGTCATACTTGAAAATTATGTCAGTGCTACCAACTGCTGAAAAATCGCAATTGAAATTTGAGCTCAATATTGGATATCTTGGAACGTCTATATGGGAACTATTCCAAATTTGGCACACATTTAGATCATAAAACTTCAGTTTAATTTTCAGGAGGCCATATATGACAGTGTTGCCAAAATGAGTCTAAGTCTACTGATATATCAAATTTTTAAATGCATATAACTCCTACACTATCAATTGGATTTCAACCAAATTTCGTATGTACTATGTGTACTTAAACAGATATGACTGAGCGTATTCTTAAGCCCCACCAGGGCTGCCAACTGTTAATAAATGCTCTCTCTATTTTTTATCCAAATACCAATATATCAGAAAGTATGCGAGCCAACAGCTTTAAACTTTGCACCCGTATAGTACCTGGCATTCCAGATAAATTTGGAGCAACTAATGTATGTCAGTGCTACCAACATGATTCTAAGCCTGCTGATAAGACCAATTTTTAAATACTTGGAACTTCTATACGATCAATTGGATTTCAACCAAATTTCGGATGTGCTATGTGTACAGTAACAAATATGACTATGCTTATTCTTAAGGGCATTCAGGGCTGCCAACTGATAATAAATGATGTTTATATGTTTTACCCGTATATCAATATATGAGAAAGTATGCAAGCCAACTGCTCTAAACTTTGCAAACTTATAGTACCTGACATTCTAGATTAATTTGGACTAACTAATATACGTCAGTGCTGTCAACATGATTCTAAGCCTGCTGATAGGTCCGATTTTCAAATACCATTAACTTCTATACCAACACATGGATTTCATCCAAAATTGGCACAACAATAGATCATAATATTTCAGATTATTTCTTACCAACACATGCATGACATTGTTGCCAACATGACTTTACGCATGCTGATAGATCCAATGTCTAACTGCATGTAACGTCCATGCTATCCATTGGACTTCAACCAAATTTTGTATTCTGTACCTTAAGAGATGAAACTAAGAATATATTCAGTCACCAGGGCTGCCAACTGTAGTGCTCTATTAGGCTACATTATGCCAGGTATATTTCGAACTAATTTGAAATTTCGATATTACCAATTTTAAAAATTGCGTCATTATTCTAGATAGGTCCAGATAGATTAATCGTTGGCATGAATCTTAAATTTTAAGAAAAGTATGCTCTTTAATTCGTCACGGAACTTCTTGTTCAGGTATCAGACCAATTTTTCCTTACTTTGTCATCGTTTCTTCTGCCTTCTCTAGGAGGCTGTAAAGCGGGCAGTGTGTGTGTCTGCCCTACATAGCAAAATTGTGAGATAGATGGCAGAATACAGTATAAGAACGTTTTAACATATTGACTGCACGTGAATGTCGGAGGACTGCACTGTTTGGTGTCAGAATAAAGAAGGGAGAGCTGTTTCAATTAGGCCAGACTGTCGGGAAAGGCAGCTGGACCCATGACTTGACTTGAACATCTCAAACCCTCCGGATGCTGTGGCACGTGCACTGTTTCCTGTACGCCAGCTTGCATCTTCACTCATCATTATACGACTATAGCCTACCACCCCCGCACCTGCTCGCCACATTGCTAAGAGCAACTCCTGACTTGTCGACTTGTTTACAGGCTAAAAGTCACGACATTCTAGCTGGGAGGTGACCTGGAATATTTCATGAACTAGAATTAATTTCAATGAGTTTTTGAATGGTATAGACTCAGTCTTGAGGAAAGAATTCATGATGAAATTTAATAAAGGTAAACCAAAAATATTGGAATGCAGCCGAAATAAATCAGAAACCTCTATAGACATCAAATTGGCAGGTGAAAAACTAAAGGAAGTAGGAGACTTCTGTTACTTAGGAAGCAAAATAACCAGTGATGGACGAAGCTAAGAGAATATAAAAAGTAGGTTAGCTCAGGCAAGGTAAGCATTTCTACAGAAAAGGAATCAGTGGACATCGAATATAGATTTAGGTATTAGGAAGTCATTATTGAAGGCCTTTGTCTGGAGCGTGGCACTCTTTGGAAGTGAAACTTGGACTATTGGTGCAGCAGAAAAGAGGAGAATTGAAGCGTTAGAAATGTGGTGTTACAGGCGAATGATGAAGATCAGATGGGTGGATAAGGTTACAAACGAAGAGGTATTTAGACTAGTGGGAGAGGAGAGATGTTTCTGGGGACTGCTAATGAAGAAAAGAGATAGGTTGGTAGGACACATATAAAGACACGCAGGAATAGCAAGCTTAGTTATGGAAGGAAGGGTCGAGGACAAGAACTGTAGGGGTAGACCAAGGTTAGAATATGTTAAATAGATTGTCTCGGATGTAGGGTGTGGTAGCTATGTAGAGATGAAACTATTAGCTCAGGACAGGGAGGAATGGAGTGCTGCATCAAACCAGTCAAAAGCCAGAGACTCAAACAACAGAATTGCTCTGCAGGTGGCTTACTTGATGGGTGATTGTGTGCTATATTCTATGAGCTGCCAGATTGGGATTGACAGTTCTCGCCTCGCCATGGGGTCAGGGAACTAGGTTGTTAAACAGTTAGAATAACAAGCGATCACACTTTACAAGCCAGTGAAAAATCTAACCAGGTACTGACGCACGTTGGCTGTAGTATTGCAACGCAGAGTATAACGACATCAACTATGCGAACATGGATTGGTCAAGAGGCAGAGGGGTGCTGACTGACGTGGAATTTTCGGCCAAATGCCAATACCATTCTGGCAGCTCACAGAGTATAGCATCGGATGTGATGAACCTGTACATGTTGTTTGGGTGTTCAGTCATTTGACTGGTTTGATGCAGCACTCCATAACTCCACGATCTGAGGTAATCGCTTCACCTCTACGTAACTACCTCACCTTACATCCATGGCAATCTGTTTAACGCATTCTAACCCTTAGTCTACCCCTACAGTTCTTATCCTCGACCCTTCCATAACTTTGTAAGTGTGCAATTCCTGGGTGTCTTAGTTTTTGCCCTACGAACCTATCTCCACTCTTCATTAGCAGTCACAAGAATCATTTCTTCTCTCCCGCTCGTCTAAATACCCCTTTATTTGTAACTAAATCTACCCATCTGATCTTCATCATTCTCCTGTATCACCACAATACAAATGCTTCTATTGTTCTATTTTCTGCTGCACTAACAGTCCAGGTTTCACTTCCACAGATTGCCTCGCTCCAGACATATATATTTATGACACGAGAATAATAATAATAACAATTGAAACATCATCTTCTACGTGTAAGTACGGCTATATCTTGTATATTTTACACCCTGGACAAAGCAACAGTCTGTTTGAATGTCTTTCTTCATACTGGAAATTTATCTGCAATTGGATGCCGTTTCAGTCTTTGTGGAATATTTTACAACCATTCTTTTTTGCCTTTTCCTCTGCCGTATGCATTTTACACCCTGTACACAGAAACAGTTTCTTTGAGTGTCTGTCTTCCAGCAGTAACGTCCTTTGCAATTAGACAACGTTTTAGTGTCTGTGGAATATTTTACAACTGTTCTTTTTTGCCTTTTCATCTGCGGTATATGAAATGAAAATCCACAGCCTGCTACCAGTCTCCGACCGGGCAGGAATGGAATGAATGAAGCCCCCATCTAGCGGTGAGGATATGAACTGTGCCGGCTGCCGCAGCCTGACGCACTTCTCTGGGGCAATGATTAATTGAATGGCAGATGAAATGAAATGATAGTGGAGTGTGTTACTGGAATAAAATGTTGACCGGGAATACCAGAGTACCTGGAGAAAAACCTGTCTGCCTCCGTTTTGTCCAGCACAGATCTCACATGGAGTAACCACGGACCCTGCGGTGAGAGGCCGGCGTGCTGCCGCCTAAGCCACGGAGGCTTCCTCTGCTGTATATACAGTGAGATTATTTTGCTGGAGCGGGGCCGGCGACCGAGCTTGGGTCGCGGATAGCGCGCAGGCGGGATAGCCAGGGTCATCAAAGTCATTAAGTCACTAAACTTTCATCAACGAGGGTGTGTAGTGTCAGCGAACAGATAATAATAATAATAATAATAATAATAATAATAATAATAATAGTACCGCTATATGCATCTGAATGCCTTATCCTATCCGAGAAATGTTTGCTCGCGAAGTTAGAGAGAAAAGAAAGAAAGATCCTACGCATTATACTTGGCCCAGACTGCAAAAATGGCATCTACATCAGAAAATCCAGGCAAGAAATTTACTCGCGGATAGAGAAGATCACAGACACAATGCGAAAACGCAGAGTTTGCTTCTACGGTCATATGCGACGGATGATCGATTCCCGATGGACGAAACGTATCTTCAGTATATTCGACTCAAAACCAAAAACGACAATGCCATGGTATGTTAACGTCCAGAAAGATCTGAAAGAAATGGGGATACGAGCAGAAGATGCACAAGAACGAAATCTTTATAGAGCAGCCATCAAGACGTTTGGGACTTTCCGGGACGAAAAACGGACAACTGGTGCGAAATGGACAGAGGAACGTCGTGCTAAACACAGTGAGCTCATGAAGGCAATGTGGATCAAGCAAAAAATGAGGAAATGCCAGAATGTAAAATGAGGCTTATCGTGGTCCCTAGTTGGCCGATTAGCGAAATTGAATGAATGAATTAATAATAATACTAATAATAATACTAATAATAATGGCCTCGGGTGCCGGGTGCAAGCTTTGCAATTTGACACCGAGAGGGTAGCTTGCATGTCGAATTTCGTTGTTCCATGAATCACTATGAAAGTCAAGAAGGTTAGATATCTAAGCTCCTTGAACACTATAGCGCTTTCTAGTAGAGAAATGAGGAACTTTGTGTTGGCGGAATCTCCCGAGATTAATTTTGCCATTATGAGCACGGCCTACTGAATTCAAATGGGTTCTTTGACATGCCAACATCGTATGAATTGCTTGTCGTATATTTTCCGCCTTTCAAAAATCACTTACCACGGCCATGAGCACAGATAAGAACGTAACATAAACGACAGCTTTTTGCAAGATTTAATTAAAGAAGCACAGATGTATTTTTTTATTTCTTGGGAATCTGGATGACCTGACGTCTCCAGTTAAAGGTTAGAATTTACCTTTACACAGAAGATGTTGAAAATATTCTCCTTCAGCTGACAGGCAGTAACTTTGGAAGCTACATCGTTACATTATGTAGCTACTCCTGTTCCCCCCTGCGTATTTACTGTGATTAACCGAAGCACGACCTAATCCCGCTTTATGTTTAATTGTGGGGTAATGTAAAATACAAAGTGTACATATGAATTACCCGTACTCTAGTGGAGCTGGAGAACAATATACGGCAGCAGATATCCCTCACAACAGAAGGGAATTAAAACGTGTAACCGCTAATTTATTTACACGGTACAACGCCTGACTGCCAGCTGAAGGAGAAAATTTTCAGCATCTTCTGTGAAGAGGTAAGTTATTTAATGGTGATTTGCTGGTGAATTTACCATTAATTAAAGTACTTTGTTACGGTTTCCATCTGCACGCTATCCGAGACTCGATCTCGTTTGGCCGGTGGAAAGCGCCGGTCCCACTCCAGCAAAAGAATCTCCCTGTATTTTTATCCTATTTTCAATTTTGAAAAAATAGGCTTGTGAGATCACCTTTTGTCCGTGTGTGTGTGTGTGTGTGTGTGTGTGTGTGTGTGAGGTGTGTGTGTGTGTCCCCTAATAAATTTTAAACGGCAACAGCGATTTCAATGAAACTCGGCAAGTTCATAGCACTATTCCGGGCGACCCCGACGGTGCCCTTCAAATTTTGTTACGTCTCACCAATCCAACATGGCGGCTGTGCGAAATATTTCACCAGCATTCAATATCTCCGAAACTATTCACGATATCACCCAGGAATTATTTACGGTGATAAAGGGAACTACTAGAAGTTCACCTATGTGACTTCTATAAAACTGGTAACTACAAAACCAACATGGCGGCCACGCGAAATTGCGACGTTTAAATAGACGTTTCTCGCGATTTAACCAACCAAACGCAATGAAACGTGGTACAGTATATGTTTATACACATTTTAATGCACCGACATCTAACTTCGTTCAATTGTTTACATAACCACAAGATGGCGGATGTGCGAAATATTTCACCGGCATTCCATATCTCTTAAACTGTTAGCGGTATCACCCTGAAATATTGTACGGAGATAAAGGGCACTACTGGAAGTTCATCTATAAGACTTTCAAAAACCGATTAACTACAAAACGAACATGGCGGCCACTCGAATTTGAAAATTTTAAATAGATCTTTCTCGCGATTTAATGTTCCAAACGCAATGAAATCTGGTACAGGAAATGTTTATCGACTTTGTAATGCACTAGTATCTAATTTAGTTCAATTGTTTACTTAATCTCAAGATGGCGGCTGTGCGAATTTTAATATTAAGTTTTTATTTCATGTGTCGTAATCATGTGATCGAAGTGAAAGTATGAATAATGAACCTACGCAATAATTTTCTTTTAATGGTACATGACTCTATGGCCTATACATTTAACAATCCAACAAGGCGACCATCCGAAATATTTAGACGGCTCTGAATATTTACGAATCTATTATAGCAATCAAACTGAATTTTTTATGTTCATAGGGGCTATGAACTTAAGTTCACCTATAGGACTTTAAATAACCTGGTGATCACAAATCCAAAATGGCGGCGACGCGAAGTATAAATATTCACATGGACGTTTCTCGCAATTTAACCATCCGAGTGCAATGAATCTTGGTACAGTAAATCCTTATACGAATGTTAATCCACTAGCATCTATATATTTAAAACACTAAGCTGTTTTTTGTACACACGAGATTGTGAAAACGACTTAACCGATTGGCTTCGTAAGACATTCTAACGAAAGCTCTTGGCATGCAGATTTGCAGAGTTTCTTTAAAAGGAAAATATATGTTACGGTATATTTTTAAATGATTAAAGAAATATGTAATATTTGACACTCCCGCGCATGCGCACAATGGCCTTTCTCAACAAGGAAAATGGCGATTCCGGTCGCGTCTAACTGAGATCTTTGTTTATGACAATTAAAAAGGGTCTCCAATAATGTTAATTATGTTTTACAATATGCATTGAATTAGAATTATATTAAATAAACCACGAATTGAAGGACTTAAACTGCAGGTTGAGCGTGTATACTGGTTAGATAGCTTAATACTGAAGTCTCACACAGATGTCTGGATGGCCGAGGGGATAAGCTTACTGCCTAGAAATATGTATTATGCATGATCGAGAGGGTTCGATTCCCACCTCGGATATGTTTTTTATTTTCGTTTTCTGCCCTCCTACGATTGGTATTACATTGTAGAAACATATTTCACTTTTATCATTCCCGTCAAGTAACGAATTCTCTGTTGCCATCCTTTGCATGGTCGAGAGGGTTCGATTCCCACCTCGGTTATGTTTTTTTTATTTTCATTATCTTCCTTCCTACGATTGGTATTACATTGTAGAAACATATTTCACTTTTATCATTCCCGTAATGTAACGAATTCTCTGTTGCCATCCTTTGCATGGTCGAGAGGGTTCGATTCCCACCTCGGATACGTTCTTTTATTTTCATTTTCTTCTTTCCTACGATTGGTATTACATTGTAGAGACATATTTCACTTTTTTCATTCCCGTAAAGTAACGAATTCTCTGTTGCCATCCTTTGCATGGTCGAGAGGGTTCGATTCCCACCTCGGATATGGTTTTTTTTGTTTTCTTCTTTCTACGATTGGTATTTCATTGTAGAAATATATTTCACTTTTATCATTCCCGTAAAGTAACGAATTCGCTGTTGCCATATATATTTAAAACACTAAGGTATTTTTTGTACACACGAGATTTTGAAAACGACTTAACCGATTGGCTTCGTATGGCATTCTAACGAAAGCTCTTGGCATGCAGATTTGCAGTGTGTCTTTAAAAGGAAAATATATGTTACGGTATATTTTTATATGTTTAAAGAAAAATGTAATATATGTGGCTATTGCGCGTTGCCACAATGGCGTTTCTTCATGAGAGAAATGGCGGATAAACGATCCACCGTATCGTAGAGTGATCTTTGTTTATGAGAATTGAAAAGGGAAATATCGCTTATGTTGTATCCCGATATATACTGGAATAGAATCATGAAATAAGTGACATATTGATGAACTATAACTGGCAGTTGAGTGCGTTTGTTCTTTACCTCACTTAATATTGCACTCTAATTTCGTTGTCTGGGTGGCTCAGCGGCTAACATTGTGGACAACGAAATTGATTATGCATCGTCGGAGGAGTTTGATTCCCACCTCAGACATGTAATTTTATTTCCCAATTATTCTATCTTGCAATTGGTATTACATTTTCTAAACATATGTTACGTTTATTATTCCCGTAAGGTATGGAATTCTCCATGATTTACGTTGCCAGATACTTTTAAATTATAAAATAAAAATCGGCACAATCGCTTCGCCTTGAGAGAAAATTGTCGAACATAATTCATTTGATGGACTCAGACATCGTGGTCACTCAGCGCCGTCTACTTTGGTGTGTGAGTGTAAACCTTTCTCTGATAACCTGTGTTAATGTGATGGCTGTATTGATGTGTGCATTTGTAATTAGTATGGGGAATGGAGAGTTGACGACTGAGGCTTTAAGTTAGGAACTATCCCGGTATTTGCCTGGAGTGGAAGTGGGAAACCACGGAAAACCACATCCAAGATTGTTGAGATGGGAATCAAATTTTGCTCTTCTTAGGTTTGCCTCAAGAGTGCGCCCCGTTCCAGCCCTCAGACCAGAATTACATTTCTTGGCAGAGCAGGGATCGAACCTGGAATCTGGGGCGATAGCTCAGAATGTAGCCTTAAGACTGGGCTTCCCTGTGTTAATACGATCTTTGAAAAACACTGAACATATAATTCTAAAACTCCCTCCATTATGGTGGCTGGCGAAGTGAGTCCATGCTCATTCCAGTAGTGGCGAAGTGATTCTATGCTCCCTTGCATAATTTACTGTCATGGAAATGCAAAGTATTGTACCTTCAACAGGTGATGGAAATTGATTATTTAGAGCAGTTTCATTCTGTTTATTTCAAAATGAAGTTCGTCATCCTGAGTTGCGTTTGCAAGCAAATTGCAAAAATTGCAAGGATTTTATTATTGGCGATCAGTCTCATCGCATTCTCATCAGCAACCAACTTGAGAATGGAAGTCTCTGAACTTAGTTGTATAAGTGAATATTATAGTTTATTGATAATTTTTTCAGAGTACATAACAATGAGTCTAACCACGCAGTTGATTTTGGCAATGGAAGTAAGTTATTATTTGCTATTTAATATTTGGCTGCTGCGTTGATGCAGGCCACTATAGTATTATTTAATATGACGTTAATTTGGGGAGAAATGCGGCTATAAATAAACCCATTTTACGAAATAGAACATTAGCCGCAAACAAGTGGGAAATCGGAGAAAAATACGAAGCCACTTTTAAACTCCAATATGAATACGGCATTTCAGATACAATTCCAGATACTATACCGTTACAGTGTAGGGTCCTTGACGAACAAATGTAAACATTGTTCTGCACTGTATTTCTCTTGAGAGAAATCTACACTTGGTTACTTTGACCTTTGCTGTTGTAATGGATTAATCTGACTAAATATAAAATATTTGACATGCTGCAACAATTATTTTTCACTGGAGATGATATCTCAAGGAATTTCAGAGAGACTAATCGGCAGTACAATGCTATGTCCTTCGTTTCATTTGGTGCCAATGTTACTGTGCCACACCCATACGGTCCACATTGTTTTAAGATGTATGGAGGTGCACATCATCGCATTTCTTCGTTATATTCCAAAATTATATATGACGGTTTGCGGCCAGTTTTATTAGACTCCTTCTTGAATTCCTTGGAACTAAATGACTTGCCTCCACATATTCCAAACGCTTGAACCGTTATGCTGCTTAGAAATCTGAACGTTTCCCAAGGGCTCCTAAATGCAACTATATTGCTTGGATTTGGAAATAATAAGTGCAGTTAAAATTAGGCAGAGAGGTCTAATCCTTCTACTTGATTTAACAGCATCCGATACAACACTATCATTTTGTTTTAAGAGGCAATATTTTCCAATTTATTTGGCATACTCTGTCACAATCAATAAAGCTCAAGGGAAAACTCTGGAACGTATAGGTCTCAATTTGCCTCATCAATTTTGCAGTCATGGCCAGCAGTATTTTGCAATGTTGAGAGTGAAATCTTTTGACGCCCTTATAGTTTCAATAGAGCCAAAAAATAATCGTACAAAGAATATACAGTAGGCCTACATAAGAAAATTCTTCAGTAAATATTTTTCTATTGACCGTCATTTTTGACGGGTTTCAACTAGTCTAATTTATTTCATTTGTTCCCATAACCACAAGATGGCAACTGTGCGAAATTTTAAAACCTCCTTGTAATTTCTTGTGTCCTAATCATACGATTGAAGTTTGAGTGCAACACGTACACAATAATCTTCATGTAACAGTACATAACTCTAGGACCTACATATATAAAATCCATCATGGCGACCATTCGAAATATTTAGTCGGTTCTCAATATCTACCAATCTATTACAGCAATCAAACTGAAATTTTGTATGTTGATAGAGGCAGTTAACATAAGTAGGATATATGAAAATAGGCTGTATAGTTCTTCACGGAACTACTTGTTCACTCTGTACACAGCAACAGTTTCTTTGAATGTCTGTCTTCCAGAAGGAACTTCTTCTGCAATTAGACGCCGTTTCACTCTTGTGTAATATTTTACAACTGTACGTATGTGTTTCTTTGTCTACGTTATATATTTTACGCCCTATACACAGCAACAATCTGTTTGAATGTCTTCCTTCTTGCTGGAAGTTTCTCCGCAATTAGCCGTTGCGGAATATTTTACAACTGTTCTTATGTGTCTCTTCCTCTAACTTGCTCATTGTTTCCTCATGCCCTCGGGCAGATGAAATAAAAGTCCACTGTCGTTTGACGAGAATTACTAAGATGGAACAGAATGGTTGTTTCTCTTCGCTCCCTACTTTATTACGACTCAAATAGCGTTGAATGCGACGCAAGGGGAATCTACCAATCAAGAGAGAGGATTTTAACTTAACTTCGGTGGCGTAGTTGGTAGCATGCTGAACTGCTGTGCATAAGATAGCGGGTTCAAACCCGGTCTAAGTCGTCGGATTTTTGAAGAGCGTTAAAATCCTTCAGTATGTCTTCCTTCGGAGGGGAAGTAAAGCCGGCGGTCCCATGTCATAGATTTATGGCATGTAAAAGATCCTTCCACAGACTAATCTTGTGTGAAGCTAAATTTCTAGGTTATATTTCGTTGGAACGCTCTATCAAAGTTCCAACGTTCACCACTGGGTATCAGTGGTATCTGGTAGCGAAAGTTGGAACTACTTGAAATTGAACGGTACTTGTAGCTCACCCAATGGGTGTCCGCTTGAAGCAGCTACAGTCTCTGGCGAGCCGAACATGTCCTCGGACACTCCCGGCACTAAAAGCCATACGATAAATAGATAAATAAATAAATAACATGGACTAAAATGCAGATTGATAGCTGTTGGTGTCAGATGCTGGTTGATAGATTGTGAGCTGAGATTCAGTTAGGGATGAGTTCTATAAACGCTGACCTCCCATTTAGTCCAGTCAATAGAGGCTCAAAAAGGGGGTTTACCTTACATCAGAAGCGGGATCGTTTTTTACTTTTTGATGTTGTTTAGGACCATTAGGCAGTTATTAATCCAAGTTTCCGTCATCCCCCCCCCCCTTTCTTCGTCCGCCATCTCGAAAAAACTGTAAGCAATCGGCACTATTTTCAGTTTTTGGCCTCTAGCTCATTTTCCAAGTTCATTTGTTTGAAGATATGTCTAAATAAGAAAATGTAGATTACTAAATTTCCAACAACTTTGATGTGGAAGTTTTTTTTGTAGGACCAAGCGTATTCGAGGTACGAGAAGGCGGTAAAGGGCGAAAATTGGCGATTCGGCATCTTTATCACTTTCGCTCCACTTTCCATCGCAAAAACAAGAGGAAGAATTGATCTCAGCAAAAAGTTTATTGAATGAAAGTTGTAGGGAATTTAATTTCCTTTGAAACTAAAAAAAACAATTACGAGCATTGGGTAGGAGTGGGGGTAAATTTAAGAAAACTAGAGGAAATGCGTGTTTTGTGATTTAGCCCGGGAGCGCCGTGTTGGTGAAAGTTTTCATTATATTACTCGACTGTATGGCAATGAGAGCACCTCTGGACAAAGAGCTTCTTTGCCTTCTCAACATCTCAATTATTTTTGCTGCCAGGAACTTCAATGGGACCAACTCTACCCGTTCTGAGAGAAAGATTACGACCCTTCGCATAGGTTCCGTCATAGTTATACATATTCTTGCGTACAGTGTGTGCATGTGTGACAACGATCGAAGCACGTAGCCTTGCGCTGTCTAAGAGGGTGCGCGCTCAAACTTAGTTAGTTAGTTATTATTGTTTTAAGGGGCGGAACTACGAGGTCATCTCAGACTTAAATCACTATGTTGATTATCATTGATAATTCGAGAAATAATTTTCCGATGTTTGAATCAATTATATGCTTGGATTTGGTAATAATTTGAGGACTGACTGCATGGCTTAGAGGTAACGTTCTCGTCTGCTTTGTCCAAAGTTGCAGGATCGACTCCTGGTGCAGTCAGTTAGCGTTTGAGGGTGCGCAAATGAGAAGGAGCCGTGTCAGTAGATTTACTGCACGTTAAATATCCCCTTGGGGGGCAAAACGCCGGCACCCCGGCGTCTATAAAAGCCGCAGTTATTAAAAGGGACGTAAAATCAATAACATAAATTAATCAATAATTTGAACTATTGTCCTAGCGGCAGAAAATAGTTATTAACAACCTCAGGGAGCTTGATGCACGTTGTTTATGAAGACCCTTAATACCATTTTAGTATCTGTAAACAAAACATCGATATCTTTTGTGAATTGGACGCGATTTGGGTGTAACATATTTTAACGAGGCTGACGACCAAGATGTTATACAGAAGAACCCAGGCAATTCTCTATATGGAGTTCTTTACTTGTTAGCAAATGTGCCGGCACCAGCCTGTCATATTTAAGTATCCATGAATGCTGATTGTGTTTTGTTTCATCTTCTCTTGAAACGATTTTTGGATCGTGAACGGCTTTTAAATGTATACAAGGATATTAAATGCTTGAACGAATTACTTTTTCAGGAGTACTTACTCACTCACTATTGCCCCTTTATTGCCTCGTTCAGGCTTATTTTCATAGGAATTGTTGCAAATAATTGGCATTCGACAGATATTTATTAAAACAGACTATCCTTATTCATTGCGCATAACTGGAAAATTTTAATAAATTTAAAATGAGAATTTACTAAAAGACACAAAGGACATTAAATTGTTTCTCAAAATGGGTTTTCAAATAAAGCATTTAGGCTCACGCTCATCCATATGCTCTTCTCTTGAAACCATAGCCGGTAATAAGTGATATTAGGCTAACTGAAGAATCAATCAATTGATTAGTGGACACGAGATAAAAGAAGTTTATACGAGATTTCATCGCTTAATTAGAGTTACGTTTATTTTCGGAATGGTGCATGGAAATATATAAAAGTTACTTTTTCCTTAAAAATACAAAGTGTCCTTCCTTTCTTATCTTAACAATTACCAAACACTGGAAGGCCAAACATCAATCAAATTGGGGAGGCTTTCAAAAAGAAAAACGAAGAGTTTTCAGCAAAGATTTTGAATTCTTGTTCAATGTTTACAATTTAGGAAAGTAACATTTTTGTTTTACTTCGTTTTAGCCTAGCATTCACAAAAAACATATAAAACATATATTTAAACATATATTATGATACACTGTATTTTAATTAATTTGGGGAGGGGGGCGTGATGGCGCAGCGGTTAAGCTCTTGGCCTCTCACCAAGGTGGACCGGGTGCGATTCCTGGCCAATGCATGTGAGATTTTCAAAGTGAAATGGCATGTCCTGTGGTTTGGATTCCACATAAAAAGGAAGTCCTGTGGCTCATGATCGCATGGTTAACGGTCACGTAAAACTAAAAGCTTCCTTCCTTAATTAATTAAATGTCTGTCTTACCGACATCGATAGCTACGCTCACTAACGCGCAGCACTAGACCATGGGGCCAAGCTCTCTGCAGACTCGGTAACGTGGGTTTGAGTCCCACCGTTGGCCGTCTTTGACATGGTTTTCCATGGTTCCCAAATTTTCAACTCCAGGCAAATGCTGGGACGGTACCTTCTGCAGACCACGGCCGCTTCTTTCCACATCCTTGCCCAGTTTCATTCACCATCATTCATTTCATCTCTCATTAACTCCTCTCAGGAGGTTGGTGTAAGGAAGGGCATCCAGTCGTAAAACCATCCGCCACAAGTACTTTCATCGCATCTCATCCCCGACCCCGTTGGAAACGGGAATAATGTCTGTTTTGCTTCTGTAAGAGCGTAGTGAAAGGAGCGAAGTACAACGATTAATCAACAAACCATTTAATCAATTAGTTGACCAATCGATTACTCGATTATACACACAATCGATTAATCGTATTATAGCAATTATTCTAATTTCCTACTTCGATCAATCGAATATTTCATAACTTGAAAAGTACACATTCTCTGACACAAGAACTCTCTGACGATAGATTTAAGAATTGGTATGTAATAAAAGTCTTAACATTAACTGTATAATTATCTAATGATTCTCCTTGATTAAAACCGAACATCCTGAATAGTTCGAAAGTTCCCATCCTATTAAATAGAGTTGTTCTAGTTGCGATGACCACCCTTAGGGGATAACATCTAGTGGGACGTGGGTTGGCGACCACGGGATCCCATTTGAGTCTGGCATTGCTTCCACTTACTTGCACCGGGCTCTTCTCCGTCTTCTTTCCTGTCGACCTCTCTTGGTCAATTCTTGTTCTCTTCCGTACCCGATGTATTAAGGTATCTGAGGCCTAGGGATTTTCTTCCTTTCCCGCCTCAATTGGCCCTTCTCTCATCTTTCCTGATCGCTCATTCTTCGAGGGATCAGCCTTTTTTTTCTTTTCATTATATTTCCTTTCCTTTTTAAGATTCCCGCACTGTCTTTGTGAATTGGCTCCCCGTGTATCTGAATTACATTTTGCGAATTTATTGAATCTTCACTACATCCTGTAGGTATTGTCAATCTAAATTATATTTTGTGTGTATTTTCAATGTTTTGTCAGTATTTTCAATCTCCGTTAGTTTTCGTTACGGTTTCTGTCTAATTTTCGCTATCACTCAGACCATTAGGGACCGATAACACATATGTTAGACTGACCGGGTGAAACTTTATAGGGGGTTTTGATACCAACACTAGCTTGCCTTGTAGTAGTACCTGCTGACAACGTTAAAAACGCTAGCAGTCATCGCGTACGACGATGTAGTTGAATTTTACTTCTATAGATGGCAGCAAAATCGGAAAATTGGTGACTAATCTTGTTAATGTTGTATATTTAATTAATATTTGAATATATATCAATAGTAAATACATATTGCAGTGCTTAGAAAGGAATACAATCGGTTTCGAACAATATTATACGAAGAAATTGAATTATATTGAATCACACATCGATTTTAGTCGATACACTGCGCTCGAAAACGATATCAGATACTATCGATATAATTCAAAGTAAGAGCTGCAGGCTGGTTATTCCAACGCTTCCCGTAATTCAAACGTGATATTTCTTAATTCGATAGATAGGAAGTACAGCACGGACAATTAAATAATACTGGTGTGTGATAATTGCAGCTGTAATTTTGTCTTACCATTCATTTTTAGCCTATTTTCAATTTTGAAAAAATAGGCTTATGAGATCACCTTTTGTCCGTGTGGGTGTGCGCGTGTGTATGTGTGTGTGAGGTGTGTGTGTGTGTCCCCCTAATAAAATCTAAACGGCAGGAGCGATTTCAATGAAACTCGGTATGTTCATAGCACGATTTCCGGCGACCTCGACCGTGCCCTTCAAATTTTGTTACGACACACCAATCCAACATGGCGGCTGTGCGAAATATTTCACTAGCATTCAATATCTCCGAAACTATTAACGATATCGCCCTGAAATTGTGTACGGTGATAAAGGGCACTACTAGAATTTCACCTATGAGACTTTCAAAAACCTGGTGACTACAAAACCAACATGGCGGTCAAGCGAATTTGAGACTTTTAAATAGACATTTCTCGCGATTTAACTATCCAAACGGAATGAAACTTGGTACAGCAAATGTTTATACAAATTGTAATGCACTGGAGTCTAATTTATTTCAATTGTTTACATAACCTCAAAATGGCGGCTGTGCGAAATATTTCACTGACATTCTATATCTCCGAAACTAATACAGATATCATCATGCAATTTTGTACGGTGATAAAGGGTACTGATACAAGTTTACCTATGTATATTTCATAAACCTGTAAAGTACAAAACGAACATGGCGACCAAGCGAATTTGAAATATTTTAATAGACTTTTCTCGTGATTTAACTCTCTGAGCGCAGTGAAATGTGGTACAGTAAATGATTTTGCAGATTGTGATGCACTGCCATCTAATTTAATTCAATTGTTTACATAACCTCAAGATGGCGGCTGTGCGAAATTTTAATATTAAGTTTTTATTCTTGTGTCGTAATCATGCGATCGAAGTGAAAGTTTGAATAATGAACCTAGGCAATAATTGTCCTTGAATGGTACATAACTCTATGGCATATACATATAACAATCCTAAATGGCGAGCTTCCGAAATATTTAGACGGTTCTCAATATCTATGAATCTTTTACAGCAACCAAACTGAATTTTTTTATGTTCATAGAGACTATGAACATATGTTCACCTATAGGACTTTCAGTAACCTGGTGAGCACAAGTCCAACATGTCGGCGACGCGAAGTATAAATATTTAATTGGACGTTTCTCGCGAATTAACTATCCGAGTGCCGTGAAACGTTGCACGTTAAATGCTTATACAAATGTTGATCCACTGGCATGTAATTTATTTCAATTGTTTGCATAATCACAAGATGGCTGGTGTGCGTACTTTTAAAATATCGTTTTTACTTCTTGTGTTCTAATCATGCGATTGAAGTTTGAATACCACACGTACACAATAATCTTAATGTAATAGTACAGAAATAAAAATCCATCCTGGCGACCATATGAAATATTTAGACGGTTCTCAATATCTACGAATCTGTTACAGCAATTAAACTGAAATTTTGTATGTTGATAGAGACAATTAACATGAGCAGGATATATGAAAATAGGCTGTATAGTTCTTCACGGAACTACTTGTTAATATTGTAGTATAGTAGTCTACTCTTTCTATTTGTACATATCTGTGGGGTAGGCCTATGTCATGCTATGTGCTTTGTGGAAACATCCACAGCTATTCTGATAGAGCCTATGTTTTCTTCTCTACCTGATATCACAGGGGCAAGAAATCGTCTATTATTAGACCAATTACTAAAATATGAAAGAAAGAAAGGAATATAAAGTAGTGGTGGGGGGGGGGGGGGGGGGGATTGAGTAGGGGAAAGGGAGGGGAGAGGAGCGAGTAGGCCAGGTCGGGGACGGATCGCGCTCGAGAGTACATCGGCACGCCATCTCATATTGTCAGTTGGAACTATTTGCGTCGAGGAATAGGCAGGGGTCAAAATTTTGCATTAAATTGCAGCTCTTCCCATATATCCTCCTTGTGTTAGACCCCTTAAAAAACAATAAATCATCATCATCATCTAAATTACATTTTGTAAGTACAGTATTTTCAACCTATCTTGCATTTTGTTACAGTCCAGCTGCCAAATGTCCGGCTCTGACAGCGTTGCCGGTTCTGTACCGCTAAATATAAGACAACGTGGACTACATAAAATATTCCACGTGGTTTTAAATGAATTCTGACGAACCGCTGACCATATTATTAACCCTTAGCTACACGCATCTCTTTCACTAACATTCGTACACGCTAGCGGCATTCTATGCCGCAATATATTTTTACATTCTTTTTCGTAATTTAGTGACTCGCTAAACGGCTAAAATTGATTTGCATGGAGAATTATACAGAACCTAAGAGAATACATTGAAAAAATCTTATCAGTATGTATGAAATTCTTATTAATAAAATATATTATTGGAAGGGATGGGATATGAACATATTTACTATTCATACTTAATGAAATTAAAATTCTTATTAATATATTTTATTGGATAACGAAGAAAAAATAATAATTTTCGCACACAAAAGAGGTATTGAGAATTATTGGATTGAGATTGCCCTTTTTTCAGACTCATATTACAAGGCATTGTACCTGATGCTCAACAAGCTCAAGAAATACACTAGAGTAAAAAAAATGTTTCTTTACTAATTTACAGTACGAAATAATATACAGTGCCTAGATTCACAAAATAACTGTGCACTAGGACTTAAAAATCGGATAGATCCTCTTCATCCAGTGACCCTTCTTGCTCATCAAGTACTTGGTGCAACCTTTCAATCTCCTGTTGTTGACAGCCATCTTGAGACCTATAAATAGAAGGCAAGCGTGCAGACTATGTTCTGACATCGAAAATAATGATAGAAGCATAGAAAGAAACAACAAAGGTAAAATAAGTTAAATACTTACATTATTTCACAACGCCGATTCCAGCCAGTTGTTACACGCTAGCGGTAGGGAATGCCGCATTCGCGCACCTCACAACTTTGACAACCTGTCTCAGACTAACTGGGAACCGGACAGGCTCCGAACCTACTCCCTCCCCTGCAGCACATGTCGAACAAAGGATATAGCGGGCGATCTCACAGAACTCGTAAGTGTTAACCACGTCAAACAAAATTTTACAAAAAAAAAAAAGCGGCACTCGGTGCCGCTTAGCGTGTATCTAAGGGTTAAGGTAATATACGAGGCACGTCCAGAAAGTAAGCTCCGTTTGGTAATAAAATTAAATTGTGTACAGATACAGGAAAAATATTTATTGCACAACATTCTACACCTCTTCAACTACTTTTCCACATAACTGCCAAACTTTGCAGGTATTTGTCATAGCGTGGCACAAGTTTTTGGATACCTTCTTCATAGGAGTTTGCCGCCGATCCGTAAACGAGAGTGAAGACTCCCCTGTAAGATATCCTACCGTTCGGCTACTACTGTTAGGAAAATTGCGTGCTTACCAGGAGAACTGCGTATGTTTAGGAGTTCTCCTGACCACATACACAATTTGCCTAACAGTGGTGGCCGAATGGTGGGATATCCTACAGGGGCGTCTTCACTCTCGTTTACGGGTCGGCGGCAAACTTCTATGAAGAAGGTATCCAAAAACTTGTGCCACGCTATGACAAATGCCTGCAAAAGTTTGGCAGTTATGTGGAAAAGTAGTTGAAGAGGTGTAGAATGTTGTGCAATAAATATTTTTCCTGTATCTGTACACAATTTAATTTTATTACCAAACGGAGCTTACTTTCTGGACGTGCTTCGTACTTACACATAGTTAACCGGTAAGAGTGCACACCCAAGACAACAAAACAACAAACTTGCACTAACACACAGAGCAACTGGACTACAGAAGAAAGCCTTGGCAACATCGAGCTAAATTTAAAGACCGGCTTACCGGGAATACCGCTGATTGGTACAGGTGACAACATTCTTCATGGTAGTACATGGAGGAAAGAAAGGAAGGAGATGCCTTCGCTGCGCTGCCTAGCGTACGCTGTTGAAGCCAAACGGCTCGCCCACTTTGGTTGCAAGAAAATGGCTGTCCCTATGCTTAAAGCCGTAAACCTCTCCAAATAGTAATGGATTTTAGTGACATAAAACTACAATGACAAGTCAAGATTTTTTTCTTGGATAGACAGAATACACTCTGTACTTCACGGTACTTGGCACAAATAAGCTGCGTTATCGTTTTAAAAGCCAATTTAAATATAAATATTACAGCACCTTTGCGAGGCTAGTTTTGTAAGGAAGACGCGGCAAAACGTAATAATACGCTGAAATACTGATTAAATTTAATACAGGTGTCTGAAGATGCGAGTTATACCAAAGAAGGCACATCTTGGGAATTAATGATGCCGAACTAATTACGGTATTTACACCAAATTGAATTTTATGTTCTTATTGGTGTTGAGGCATTCATCAGTTTTTAGGCCTAATTTAGAGCACAGCCACTTTCCCTCATTGGTCGTACACATTTTGATATTCAAGAATATGAACCTCAAAATTAATAAACAGAACAATTAAAAAAGGACGCGTATTTGCACAAAAATACGGTATAGCCTATACGTTTCGGTACCGTACGGTATTTTCTTTGTAGGGGGTAGAAACTTGACGATTAGCCTCGAATTGATTAATTACGTAGGCCTACCGTAATTATTGACCGACAGCCATTTGATAATTTGGGTTTTTCAGAGGAATGTGTTTTTTTTTATATAGGGTAGGCCTACACATGCTGAGATTAGAATTGAAGAGTATTTTTTTAATAACTTATCACTATTGTTATTACGTTTCCAAAGTTGCATAACCGGAGCGCGATAAAAAGCAGGGCCAAAATAAGGTTTAGCCATGCACAATGCCTCACGCAAGTCACAGAACACCGAATACGAGTTAAGGTTACGCCCACTTTTGTTGCAGCGCTTGGCTTCACTCAAACGAGCTCAGGGCATCTCCTCTTATTGTTCTTTCCTCCATGTGGTAGTGATTGCTTTGCCAACATAGGCGTAATTCCACTGCGAACGAAGAATTTAGGTTTTGTAACCGCAAAATATCGGAATAACAAAATGATGCATAAAATTGCAAATGGGGTGTGGGACTTCCATGTTACATAGCGAAGACGCTAGAGAAGAATTACAATGATGGCAAGTTTCAAGGTTCTATTAACAGCTTCGCACTGCCGCAAGTTGGCTATATTGTTCTCTTTACCCCTCTTCTCCCACCATTGCCAACATCAGAGCCGGACACTCAGCGACTGGTCTGTAGTATTTTGCAAAGATCATGTAAGTATAAGAGATTCGTCACTTTTGGTTATAGAATTTCCGAGAGAGAACACCGCCTGAGGCTATGGATTGTACTGGCAAGTCTGGCAACATAAAAAGTAAAAAGCCATATGAATGTAGCCTTTATTACACGTAAATGAACAGCATGTTCTGCGATGAGTTATTGATTATTGATGAAAATAACACAAACATAACTGCGCCTTTCGCTAGGCGCTGAAATATACGTCCAGATACGAAAATAATACATTTTGATATATATCAATGTTGGCAATAGATTTGTCACGAAGGACACAGTTATGCCGTTCTAGAGCTTAATTCACCTCTAGGCTAATTAAAAATCCTCTCATACTCTACAGAATTGTTGGGATATTCGATGAATATAAAGAAAACTGTCCGAATTCACACACTACATTGCCATAACCTCTCTTTTGGCCTAGCATGCCCGCTGCCACCCACCCCTCCCCGTAGCCCTAAACCACAAATGTTATTGCAATGCAAAGGAGAATGGGTAAGAAAACAAACAAGAGATGAAATGCACACATTTATTCTCTATATATTTTTATTCGAGAGTAGTCCATATTGCCCACTAGTTTTACACATGGTCAACACCAGGAAAATGAAAACTGCCGTATTGTTCTTACTATCATTATAATTCTTACATCCCGGTGATTGGCAATTTTTCCTCCCTTGCAGTGGCATGATTGACTCTCAATTCAATTCAAATAAACAATCAAAATACTGAACAAATCAAAACAACCAACAACACCACGAGGAAAATCAATCAAAACAGACTATTCCCGCTTTCGCCAGTCGGTTTGATGTGAACGTTCATGAGTGCCAACTACGGAACCTTAGTGCTAAAATTAATTCTTCATTGGTTGGCAGAACATCCAGTACAGGGCCTTACTCCGACCCACGCGCTCCCTATTAACTGTCATCCCCCTGGTATTTTGATTTATGTGGTATTTTGTGAGTATTTTGAATCTAACTTGCATTTTGAAGGTACAGTGCTCTCTCGGTAATCCGGCAGATATCGGACCAGAGCACTGCCGGATTACCGAAAACGCTGGATTACTGGAAAATATCGAGAAAAACGCAGATAATCATTTGAAAATCAGTTTTGATTACATTGTACTATACAAAGTAAAAAGTACGAAAATACATCATATAACTGACGATATTCCTTGGAAGTAGACGGCTGGAAATATGCATCAATGCATTGTCTTTTGCTTTTTACGGTTGAGAGACACTTTGAGAACTTGTTCCTGTAACCTTCTTGGAAATCATCTATTTGTAATTTTCCGGTAAAATTCCCTAGCCTTTCCTTTAAGGATTTCACCTGAAATTGGTGTGAGCCTACCACGTTCTTGTAAAAACCAAGCATAGAGGCTATCGTCAACTTTAGGATTTTCAATGTCCGTCGTTTACTTTTTAAATTTTCATTCGTCTTAAAAAGACTTTATTTTATCACTGTTTTTTCTTATGTCAGGAACTGTAGCTTGACCAACACCGTATTCGTTAGCAACACTAGTTAACGTTTCGCCCTTTTAAAGCCGCTTTAGGATTTCATGTTTATCTAACAAAGATAGAGTTATATGTTGACGTCTTTTCTGCACGGATGCCATCTTTAACACAACACTACTACAGTACAACTGTCCTATACTAAGCACCTGAGGTGGGCGTGCGTGAGGCATCGCTCTTGGCGCCAATGCATTGTTTACTCAGACACTAGTCTTGTCACTGCGTGGGAAACATTGTACAGTATTGGGGACGCATTATCAAATCAAGGGTTGAGCTCGTGCTCGAATACAAAACGTCGGATAACTGGGAGTGCCGGAGAGCTGAGATGCCGGATTACAGAGGGAGTACTGTATTTTGAAGATGAGCTGCATTTTGTAGGTGTATCCACTCGAAAATTGCATTTTGTGAGTGTTTTCAGTCAGAGTTATATTTTTTAATATTTTTCCATCTAAATTGTATTTTTTGTTGTGGTTTCCATTTCATTGTTTTTTTCATTGTGGACAAGGCAAATAGCAGCCAAAGCGAAAGCATCGTCGTCCAAGCTCGTCATAGTGCAAGCGCCAAGGGCCAAGTGGCGCTTGTTCAAGCATACTTGTACCGTGTGGTGTCGTAGTGAAATTTTGAATTCCAGTACAAAAGGCCGATAACCTGGATATTGAGACCCTTAAAACAACAATTATCATCATCATCATCATATTTTACGATGAAAGAAGAATAAAGTTGGCCACACAAGTAACTGCAAGCTTGACAAGCATGCATAACCAGCTGTACAGTGGAGAAAAGTTTTGCCCTAAAACTTCCCCATACGGGAGAACGCATCAGGCGAGAGCCTGGACAAAATAACTACAATTGGTCAAGAAAATTAGACTGAAGCGGTGCGGGGTAGTGGGCATGAAATACATCACTAGAAAACCAATGTAGGTAATCACACATTAACAATGTTTATTTCTAATAATAAATTTATAACCAATAAACAAATTGCACTTAAGTGCTTATCACAGAAATGAATAATTATAAATGGAACAAAGTGTGAGGGCCTGATGACAGAAACCCAGACTAAGGAAATGCCAACGAAACAAGCTTGCTTAATTCGAGAGAAGTTGAGCTTAACATAAAAAATGCACCTTATAAAAAAGAACCATAAAACTGATTAAGAGTGTAAGATAACTAGTATGATTTAAATTCTTCATAAAACTCAACTTATCTTCTTAAAGGGTTGAAGAGCCAGCTCCTTAAAAGTTCCAGCTAGCATAAGCGTTGATTAAGAAGTCCTCACAGTTTCTTCTGAAGGAGGCGTACATGGCCTAGAGATAAGTACACAATTGATAAAAAGGTCAACTCTCTCTTCTTCTCTTGCGAAGGAATGACACTTATAGCGTCCAAGTGGTGATCCAGTAGCATTTTGAAAATTCGTTGGCGGCCGAAAGGACTGCAGCTACTTCGAAAGACGAAACAAAGTACCCCATCTAAGGTACGGCTTGAAGAGTACGACAGCTGGCAATTATTCTTGTCATCTTGAGCAATACGTCAGGGTGCAGATCTAGTGACGCAACTGCTAGGTAGCGTAGAGACTAGCGATGGTGTCATGAGATGCAGTAGCGGTGACCAGCAGGTTGAAGTGATCAGAAGTGATGATTGATCAGAAGTGGTGAAGAACGCCAGCAAGTGGCGTCTTAAACAGTGATCATGGAACAATCTCGAAGCTGGAGATTGCCCGACCAGACAAAGACCTGCCATTGGTCGAACGAAAGTCAGGGTGACGTCAGTCGACCCTGCTCAGCAGACAGCAGATGAACCAGTAGATGCCGTGTTTGGCGGGAATGAGGAAGCTTGAGGTAGCGAGCGACTGGAACACTCAAGGTGAGAACTATGATATCTATGAATAGGTGATTGATAACAAGATTATGCATTTGGTTTAAGCAATTAATACATTTACAAAGAAATAATTAGCATTCGGGGATCTCGGTAACAAGAAACTAAATTTGACCGACAAATGGGCCAAGCTAAACATTGAAAGTATCACGAAAGTGATCATGCTCCGAGAACTCCGAATGAAAACAAACAAAAGAATCAGTCAAAGCAAAACATGGATAACAGACGAGGAGAAACTAAGACTCGAAAGGAAAAACAGAGATAGCAGAGATGGGTCTAGTATAAAGACCTTTACTAGTTAAAACATCAACAACACTGACGCGTTTATCACGGCCAAAGTGGCAGTGAATAACTCTGCCTAGGTTCCACACGAGAGGCGGAGATGGGTCTCGAAGAAGAACCATGTCCCCTACTCGTACATCTGGTTGAGGAAGCCGCCATTTCTCACGCCTATTTAGCAAGCTGAGATATTCTAACTTCCATCGGCGCCAAAAAGAACAGCGCAAAGATTCTACTTTTCTCCAAAAGATAGGTAGGTTAGGATCACAGCGTCGAACCAGCACAGGCGGAGTAGCAGCAAGCGAACAGCCAATCAGGAAGTGACTGGGTGTTAAAGGTAAAAGATCCTTAGGATCGTTTGAAATAGGAGTCAGAGGTCTGGAATTTACAATACCTTAGACTTGAATAATTAAAGAGTTGAATTCCTCATAAGAAAGTATGGTAGGACCAAGAGTTTTCTTAAGCTGTCTTTTAGTAAGTTTGATGCAGGACTCCCATCGGCCCCCATGATGGGAAGCATAAGGCGGGGTGAAATGCCATTTGAAACCTTTAGAATATTAAAAGTTGGAAATTTTTTCTTTAGCAGAAGGGGAACTTAACACTTTTTTTCCAGAGATCAGAAGCGCTTACAAAAATTTTTGCATTATCTGAAAGACTTCAGACGGGACACCCCTTCTAGCAGCAAATCTAGAAAAGGCGGCCAAAAAGTAAGATACAGAAGCGTTCGTAACCAACTCAAGGTGGATAGCTCTCGTCACCATACATACAAATAACGAGATGTAAAGTTTACCTAAGATTTTGCGCTTAGATGAAAAGGGATTGGTCTGATATACGTAAGGACCAGCGTAATCAATCCCAGTAAGAGCGAAGGGCTTACTAGGTTCTGAACGAAATGGAGGTAAATTGACCATAATCTGCGTGGCGGGCCGTGGTTTAACCTTAAAGCAAGGTATACACTTTTTGACAACAGAAGAAACCTCATGGACGCCATTGATGATCCAGTAGAGTTCACGAATTAGACAGAGCAAGGTGCGAGTGCCAGCATGAAGGTGTTTATAATGAAACTTTTTTATTATAAGGGTAGTGATAGGATGCTTTGAAGGAAGGATGATGGGATGCTTTTTCCCATCCTCACAACTTGACATAGTTAATCTTCCACCCACACGTATTATGCCGTCCTGGTCTAGAAAAGGAGTGAGTGGTGAAAGCCTGCTAGACTCGGGCAAATCTTTACCACTTATAAGAGCTTGCTTTCCAGGAGCAAATACTTCCTGCTGAACAAGTAACAAAATCTTGCAAGTAGCAAATTCTAACTCTACTCTGGTGAGAAAGGGTTGAGGCTTCAGTGGTTGATCAATTACTAAATATTTCCATCGGAAGATATAAGACACTACACGAATCAATTTATCAAATGAAGAGTATCTATGAAAATGACTAGTAAAAGTAGAAGTAAGATGCGACGTGACAGGGTCATTACGGGCATCAGGTATTTCTTCTGCAAATTGATTAGCTAAGCGAGGCCAGCAAGATGATTCCTGACTTAGCCAAGGAGGACCATTCCAGTACAGGTCTGAGGAAATCAATTTTTTAGGCGTGCAAGCACGTGATATTATATCCGCGGGGTTTTCACGGCTAGGAACATGTCTCCATTGTTCAGAATGAGAGACTTCATGAATCTTAGAAACGCGATTTGCCACAAAGGTATTCCAATGAGAAGAAGGCTTGGAAATCCAAGCTAATACAATAGAAGAATCGCTCCAAAAAAATGTGCGGGAAAATTTTAACTTTAAACTGACATTTAGTTTAGTAGCTAATTCTGTTGCCATTAAAGCAGAGCATAATTCTAATCTCGGCAATGATACCGTTTTATATGGAGCAACTTTTGATTTAGCGTACACTAAATTAGAAAATCCAGGGAAAGTGGCTGAGGAACGTCCTACTATGTATGCACAACAGCCATAAGCCCGTTCTGAACTATCAGAAAATACATGCAGGTCATACTGCTGGTATAAGGGATTAGAAATTAAAAGGTGGGGTATAGAAACCTTGGAGAGATCCAGCAAACTGCTGCGATACTCTAACCATTCTTCTACAAGAGGAAGGGGGAGATTTTCATCCCAGTCTGATTTTAATGACCAAAGCTTTTGCAAGAACATTTTTGCAACAATAACTATAGGAGCAATATATTGCAAAGGATCAAAGATCTTTGCGATTTCTGACAGAACTTGTCTCTTAGTTACAGGGGAAGATTCTGAGAAATGTACCTGATAAGAGAAGGTATCAGAAGAAGGACACCAAAAAACACCCAATGCTTTTACGGCTGCTTCATCAGTAGGAATAGCAACAAATTCATCAACTGGGACCTCTGATGAAAATTTTGATATAAATTCAGTAGAATTTGAAGTCCATTTATGGAGCGGAAAACCACCTCCTAGGAGCAGGGATTTCAAATCTTCGCACACAAGGAGTGCTTCAGAAATATTAGGGAAAGAGCACAAGAAATCGTCAACATAAAATGCCGTTTTTAATGACTCAGAGGCCAAAGGATGATACAGATGACCATCTTGCTCGGCTAACATGTGGAGAGACCGAATCGCAAGAAAGGCTGAAGGCTTCAGGCCATATATCACAGTCTTCAAACTAAATATCTTTATGGGTTTGGAACTCTCATCGCGCCACAATATTCTTTGCAGATCTTGCTGCTCAGAATTTACGAGAATCTGCCGGTACATCTGCTTAATATCTGAGATTACAGCAATAGGAAACCGTCGAAAATTAAGCAAAACAGAGGTGAGATCTGTGTGAATCGCGGGACCACATTGCAAGGTATCATTTAAAGAGACTCCATTGGAATCTGGTGATGAGCCATTGAAAACTACTCTTATATTGTCTTGTGTTAAGGAATTTTTCCATACCGGGTGATGATTTAGATAAACTATTTCATTTAAAGGATGGTCAATTTCTTCTGATTTAGAAATTACCTCCATGTGATTGGATGATTCGTATTCCTCCATAAAGGAAGCATACTGAGTTTTAACAGAAGCATCTTGTTTGAACCGATTTTCAATAGCAAATAGTGCCCTAAGTGCTCTGGAATGCGAGCCCGTAATGGCGGGAGGATTAGGAATACGTGGAAGAGTTACTATAAATCTGCCTTCAGCAGTACGGACAGTGGTTTCCTTGTATAACTTTTCACAAATTTCGTTAGAAGAAGAAGAAGTAGCCTGAACATTCTCAAGATCCCAGAACTTGGTTAGCTCTTGACTCAAATCGGTACCAACAAAATAACAATTCGATACAGTTTGAATAGGTTTACGGTATATTTGGCCAGTAGCGATCCAACCAAAATCAGTTTCGCGGAAGAAAACATTAGGAGCAATTTTTACTTTATTGGAATGAAGACATTGCCAAAATACGCTTGAGCTGAAAAGAAGCTCTACGGGCGAAGCTCTGTTGAAATGAGGGTCAGCTAGCTGGACAAAATTCGGGATATTCCAACTTTGAATAGGATAAGAAGTGCCAGGAATATTGTTGCCTATAGACTTTATAATCAAACAATCTAATTGCAACTGCGTACCAAGATTATTAGAGTCCTTCAGATCCACTTTAGCAAAGCTTAAGGATTGCGATTTAGAGCAGTTTATTCCTGTAACCTCTATTGAGGTAGGATGTTTTGGGAGGCCTAACTTTTGTACCAAAGATTCATTGCCACGGTGGGTGAGTGGATAGCGTGTCGGTCTACTAACCCCAAGATTGCAGGTTCGCCCCTGACCGTGGTAAGTGATTTTTGAAAGGCGGCAAAAATACGATACGCATGTCATACGATGTTGGCATGTCAAAGAATCCATTTGAATTCAGTAGGCCGAGTTCATAATGGCAAAATTAATCTCGGGAGTTTCCGCCAGCACAAAGTTCCTCATTTCTCTACTAGAAAGCGCTATTGTGTTCAAGGAGATTAGATATCTAACATCTAACCTCCTTGACTTTCATAGTCAATGAACTACGAAATTCGACATGCAAGCTACCCTCTGGGTGTCAAATAGCAAAGCTTGCACCAGGCACCCGAGGCCATACGATATTAATATTATTATTATTATTATTAATAAAATTGTTGGTAGCGGCATTGTCTAATAATCCCCTGACAGATACCCATTTCCCGTGAGAATTTTTCAATAGAACCTGCACGGTAGATAATAAAACCTGGACTTTGCCAAGCGAGGTAGAACTTTGAGCATACGACTGCGCACTATTTTGAGAAGTCTCAGAATTAGACTTGGTATTGGAACTGCTTGGTCCTGATAACCGTGATCTTTCATGTCTGTGCAAAAGGGAATGGTGTCTAGCCTTACAATGAAAGCATAAACGTTGTGAACGGCAATTGTTTAACATATGCGTTCCTGACAAACAGTTGAAACAATGTTCTTTGTTCGTAATGAACTTTCGTCTTTCATCTACTGATAAAGATTTAAATTCATCACAATTGTATAAATTATGTGATTGCTGACACAGACCGCACGTTTGCATTAGGTTAGGTGACCGAGCATCAACAGGAAGAACCTGTGATCTTAAAATTCTTTGATTAGAACTGCTAACCTTATCTTTTGAGAAGGCTTTTGAATCTGAACTACTAGTTTTTTGATTAGCAATGGCGGAAAAGACTTGGCTTCTAGCCTTCAAAAAGTTGATAATCGCCTCATAAGTGCATTGCAAATTCTGGGAAAGTTCTGTTTCCCAGGCTTTTAATGTATTTGCATCCAATCTTGCAGAAATGAGGTGAAATAGAAATAAATCCCAGTGATTTACAGGTTGGTTTAAATTGGACAATGCTCTGACGTGTAGCTCTGCAGTGTCAATCAACTTACGAAGTGATAAACTGTTATCTGCTTGCACGTTAGGTAACTCGAATAAGCTTTGTATATGGCGTTGAATAGATAAACGAATGTTCCCATATCTATCATTAAGAAGATTCAGAGCAACTTCATAATTATCACTGGTCAAAGAAAGTGCTTGAATCAGGTTAAGTGCGTTGCCTTGAACTGCCAGACGCAAGTAGCGAAATTTTTGAATTACTGGTATAGAAGTATTCTCATGTACTAAAGAATTGAATAATTCAAAAAATGGCTCCCATTCTATGTCCTTACCAGTGAATTTGGGTATTTCTAATTTGGGTAGTATAATGCGTGAAGAAGATGTAGAAGATGCTGCAGAAGTTTGATCTTCTTGTTTTTCTTTTAAAGTTAAAGCCCTAATAAGCTGTTTAGCTTCAGCAAATCCCTGATAGTATAATTTTTCAACTTCCAACCTATCACTTTGCTGGTCCGGATGCTGAGTTTCTATACTGCATTGTATCTCATCATATTTCTCAAAGGCTTGTTCATAATTCTTAAGCCTCTGCGAAATTATGTCAAGATTACGCTCTTGGGGTTCAAGCTCCGTTAAGAAAGTACGAAACCGTGTGAGCTTGCCCTTACAAGAGGCTCTGGCGTTGCTGAGTTTTTCATCAAGGTTAGGCATGTTAAAAGTTGTTTGTTACTCACGTCAATATTGTGACTTCGAGTACTGGAAGCCAGAGGATGACAGCTTGCTAGGTAGTAAGGTTTAGTCTGATGCGGAAGAAACCGGCTTAGCTTACGTTTCTCTCCTCCTCTGCTGAACATGCGCCTCAGGCTGAAACTTACAATGTGAATTAGTGTTGAAACACAATAAACAAAAATTGTTAATGTGAAATTCAAGATATGAAACTTGTAATATTCCCAGAGTGCAACAGATATGTTTCCCGGGGGTGAGGCACCAAAAATATGGAGAAAAGTTTTGCCCTAAAACTTCCACATACGGGAGAACGCATCAGGCGAGAGCCTGGACAAAATAACTACAATTGGTCAAGAAAATTAGACTGAAGCGGTGCGGGGTAGTGGGCATGAAATACATCACTAGAAAACCAATGTAGGTAATCACACATTAACAATGTTTATTTCTAATAATAAATTTATAACCAATAAACAAATTGCACTTAAGTGCTTATCACAGAAATGAATAATTATAAATGGAACAAAGTGTGAGGGCCTGATGACAGAAACCCAGACTATGGAAATGCCAATGAAACAAGCTTGCTTAATTCGAGAGAAGTTGAGCTTAACATAAAAAATGCACCTTATAAAAAAGAACCATAAAACTGATTAAGAGTGTAAGATAACTAGTCTATATTATTAAAAATATTGATGAAAATTTATCCGAGTCCGTCCGGCCATACTATCCGGCCGATTTTCTTCATCCTTTTTTTAAATGAAAGGTATTCATGCACAGATTTGTCATCAAGTATTACAAATCACTTAAATTACGCCTTTCTCAAATTATTTGATTTTTTCAACTTTTTCCAACTTTTTCCAACTTTGAAGTAATTATATCTTCGGTTCTAATTGAGTTACGAAGGTCGTTTTAGTCTATGAACACTCAGAGAATCAAGCGCTATCATTTGAGCTCTTAACCATTCAAATCGGCTGATTCTGAGGAAAGTTATGTGTGGACATACGATATTACATCTCATTTTTTCAACAGTTTTTCTCATTGTAGCAATCATATCTTTGGTTCTAATTGAGTTACACTGTTGGTTTTGGTTAACGAGCACTCAGCGGATGAAGCTCTATCTTTTGAGGTATTAAATATTTACATTGGTTGATTCTGAGGAATGTTATGAGTGCCGAAGCGAATATTAGAAATAATTATGAAAATTTACAGAGTCCGTCCGGCCATTCTATCCGGTCGATTTCCTTCATACCACTATTAAATGAAAGTTATTCATGTACGGATTTGTTATCAAGTATTTCAAATCACTTAACTTCTGCCTTCCTCAAATTATTTGATTTCTTGCACCTTTTTTCCTTTTTTGCACATTGAAGCTATCTATATTATTAACAAGATGTTCAGTAAAGAACATATAGCCTACTTTCTCCTAAATGCATGGGTATTGTTTTAACTCTTTGTCCTTTTCAAGGAGTATGATTGAATGTTGGTTGTAGTAGCTTGTTGAAATACAACGTGCTATAGGGATATTAAACATGAATATGAGGTGCCCTTTGCTAGTGCTACCTCTGTACCAAATTTCGTTCAATTCGGTTTCACCGTGTTTGAATTGATAGGGGGAATCGATTTGCACACATACTTGGCCACCATCTGCAAACTATTGGGATGATGTTCTTGCAGTTTGGTCTGAATATGTTTCCCACATAAAGATATGGTGTTGCAAAATTTGGTAGAGACTAGATTATTAGGTTGGTCGTAATTACATTTTAGCTTTTAACATTTGGGTGGCCGCGATTACGTTTCCGTCAAGATAGCGGTGATATAAAACATGACACTGAGGTGCCCTTTGCTAGTGCTACCTCTGTACCAAATTTCGTTCCATTCGGTTTCACCGTGTTCGAATTGATAAGGGGAATCGATTTTCACACAAAGATGGCCGCCATCCGCAAAATATTAGGCTGATGACCTATTAGTTTGGTCAAAGGATGCTCCCTCCATAAAGGTATGTTGTTGCTAAATTTGCTAGAGATCGGATGATTAGGCTAATCGTAATTTGATATAAGCTTTGAAAATTTGTGTGGCCGCCATTACGTTTCTGTCAATATGGCGGTGATATAAATCATGACACTGAGATGCCCTTTGCTAGTGCTATCTCTGTACCAAATTTCGTTCCATTCGGTTTCACCGTGTTTGAATTAATAGGGAGAATCGATTTTAACACAAATATGGCCGCCATACGCAAACTATTAGGCGAATGACCTATTAGATTGGTCAAAGGATGCTCCCTCCATAAAGGTATGTAGTTGCAAAATTTGGTAGAGATCGGATGATTAGGTTAATCGAAATTTGATTTAAGCTTTGAACATTCGTGTGGCCGCCATTACGTTTCAGTCAAGATGGTGGCGATATAAAACATGACACTGAGGTGCCCTTTGCTAGTGCTACCTCTGTACCAAATTTCGTTCCATTCGGTTCCACCGTGTTCGAATTAATAGGGGGAATCAATTTTGACATAAAGATGGCCGCCACCCGCAAACTATTAGGCTAATAACCTATTAGATTGGTCAAAGGATGCTCCCTCCATAAAGGTATGTAGTTGCAAAATTTGGTAGAGATCGGATGATTAGGTTAATCGTAATTTGATTTAAGCTTTGAACATTCGTGTGGCCGCCATTTCGTTTCTGTCAAGATGGCGGCGATATAAAACATGACACTGAGGTGCCCTTTGCTAGTGCTACCTCTGTACCAAATTTCGTTCCATTTGGTTTCACCGTGTTTGAATTAATAGGGGGAATCGATTTTCACACAAAGATGGCCGCCATCCGCAAACTATTAAGTTAATGACCTAGTTATTTGGTCAAAGGATGCTTCCTCTATAAAGGTATGTTGTTGCAAAATTTGGTAGAGATCGGATGATTAGGTTAATCGTAATTTGATTTAAGCTTTGAACATTTGTGTGGCCGCCATTACGTTTCCTTCAAGATGGCGGCGATATAAAACATGACACTGAGGTGCCTTTTGTTAGTACTACCTCTGTACCAAATTTCGTACCATTCGGTTGCACCGTGTTCGAATGAATAGGGGGAATCGATTTTCACACAAAGATGGCCGCCATCCGCAAACTATTACGCTGATGACTTATTAGTTTGGTCAAAGGATGCTCCCCCCATAAAGGTATGTTGTTGCAAAATTTGGTAGAGATCGGATGTTTAGGTTAGTCGTAATTTAATTTAAGCTTTGAACATTTGTGTGGCCGCCATTACGTTTCCGTCAAGATGGCGGCGATATAAAACATGACACTGAGGTGTCCTTTGCTAGTGCTACCTTTGTACCAAATTTCGTTCAATTCGCATTCACCGTGTTCGAATTGATAGGGGGGGGGACAGACATTCAGAGTACACATACTCACACACACACAGACACACACACACACACACAGACACACACACAGACTCACACACACACATACACACACACAGACAGACACACTTTTTTCGCCCTGTGTTGATCTCATAAGTCTACTTTCATTTTTTGCAAAAATCGAAAGTAGGCTAAAAATATTGATGAAAATTTATCCGAGTCCGTCCGACCATACTATCCGGCCGATTTTCTTCATCCTTTTTTTAAATGAAAGGTATTCATGCACAGATTTGTCATCAAGTATTACAAATCACTTAAATTACGCCTGCCTCAAATTATTTGATTTTTTCAACTTTTTCCAACTTTTTCCAACTTTGAAGTAATCATATCTTCGGTTCTAATTGAGTTAGGAAGGTCGTTTCTGTCTAAGACCACTCAGTGAATCAAGCGCTATCATTTGAGTTTTTAACCATTCAAATCGGCTGATTCTGAGGAAGGTTATGAGTGGACATACGATATTACATCTCATTTTTTCAACAGTTTTTCTCATTTTAGCAATCATATCCTTGGTTCTAATTGAGTTACTCTGTTCGTTTTGGTCTAAGAGCACTCAGTGGATCAAGTTCTTTCTTTTGACGTATTAAATATTTACGTTGGTTTATTCTGAGGAATGTTATGAGTGCCGAAGCGAATATTAGAAGTAATTATGAAAACTTAACCGAGTCCGTCCGGCCATTCTATCCGGTCGATTTCCTTCATACCACTATTAAATGAAAGTTATTCATGTACGGATTTAATATCGAGTATTACAAATCACTTAACTTCTGCCTTCCTCAAATTATTTGATTTCTTGCACCTTTTTTACTTTTTTTCACATTGAAGCTATCTATATATATATACACCGCGGACAGGCCAACAAGGACCACGCAAATATCACTTCTTTATAGGTCTAGTTTCCTTCTTTCTCTTCCAGAAGTCTTTCATCCTGGTCGACTGTGCAGCTCTTCTTTCAGCAGTCCATTCTCCTCTGTTGAGATTTTTCTTCTCCCCGACAAGAATTTTGAGACCAAAAATTTTTTTTCTGTACTCTATTCGATTTAGACAATCTTCTTCAGTAATTTTGAATTTTTGAAGTTCTTCTTTCATTTGTTTTACATAGCCTCCTTGTCCTTTATAGTTCCAGATTTTATCAAAAATTTGTTTGTTTAACCTTGAGCAATCCATGCGGACCATATGTCCGTAGAACTGAAGTCGCCGTTTTCTGATCATCACTTCAAGGTTGTCGATTTTACTATAAATTTCTGCATTCGATCTCAGTCTATAACCTTCCTGTGTTTTCCTAGGACCATAAATCCTTCTTAAAATTCTTCTTTCTATCTTGAGCAAATTCTCCATTCCGGTTATATTTGTAGTTTCCATGCCGTACAAGATGACTGGTCTAACAACAGTATTAAAATGTCGTAATTTTGCATTGATAGACAGGTTCTTTTTATTGTATATATTTTTTGTACAAAAATTTAATCTTTCCAATTTCCCTTTTTTGTTCTCGATTGCCAATTTATCCGTCCCATTGCTACTAATTATTTCTCCAAGATATTTAAATCGGTCAGTGACCCTGGTGCTCCCATAATTTGTTTTTATCATTTTCTTAGTGTATTTCTGATCACTTGTCATCATCTCTGTTTTTACCAACGAAATCTGTAAGCCCGCTTTTTCCGCCGTTTCTTTTAACTGATCAATTTGGTTAATAGCTTCTTGTTCTGATTCAGCAAACAACGCTACGTCGTCAGCAAATGCTAAACCTTTGACTCTGAGGTTCTTATTCTTTGTACCAATTTTAGCACTTGAATCGTTCTTCTCCCAAAACGTCCTCATGACTTTATCCAAGACCAAATTGAAAAGCAGTGGTGATAGACTGTCCCCTTGTCTTAGCCCAGTTTTTACCTCGAAGGGCTCGCTAACTTCATTTAAAAATTTGACTCTGGAAATCGTATTAGTTAATGTAAGTTTTATTAAATTTATGGTTTTTTGATCAACTTGGTATTCCTTCAATGTGTCAAAAACAGTATCCCTATCCACTGAATCATACGCTTTCTGAAAATCAACGAATGAGATAAAGATATTCTTTGGCCTGTTGTTGTAATATTTTAATATCAATTTTAAACTAAGAATTTGTTCTGCACACGATCTATTCCTTCTGAAACCTCCTTGGAACTCGCCAAGCTGTGGTTCGATCTGTGGTTCAAGTCTGTTTAAAAGTAGTTTGGCAAATATTTTATATGTGACAGACAACAATGAGATCCCCCTATAACTATTGACATCAATTTTTGAGCCTTTTTTATGTAGTGGATGAATTAAGGCGATTAACCAGTCTTCTGGAATTGCTTCCTCAATCCAAATTTTCTGGAATAGATTTGTCGTCGCTATTAAAAATTCATCATCTACAAGCTTCCACATTTCTGCAATTATTCCATCTTTGCCTGAGGCTTTATTGTTTTTAAGTGAGTTGATAATACATTTAACTTCATTTACATCTGGGGGCGTAGAGTCAAAATTTTGTGTTGTAAATTTGAAACTCAACTTGTCTGTCGGTTTTGGACAATTTAACAACTTCTCAAAATACGCAGCCAAGATATCACAATTTTCCTTGTTGTTTAATGCTAGCGTACCATCTTCCCTTTTGAAATTTAAACTCGGCGCTGAATATCCAGTGATTTCATTCTTAAATGCTCTATAAAACAATCGGGTGTCATTTTTCTTAAAATTGTCGTCCATTTCCATTATTTGGTCCTTCATATATTTTCTTCGAATCGTTCTTAAAGTCTGGTGGGCCATTTTCCTTAATCTTTGTACTTCCTCTAAATTTTCTGGAGTCTTGTTCCCGTTCCACTTGTGCCAAGCACAATGTCTTTCTTTGATCACTCTTTCACATTGTTCATTCCACCAAGCATGTTTCCTATAAAAGTTCAACGGTGCAATTTCCTGAGCTGGTTCAAGAAGGTTATTAGTAACATCATTCCAATTGGTTGGTATTTTAAGTTTTCCTTGAAATTCTATCCTTTTTTCATTTGTAAGAACCTCTCTATTAATTTTCGGAATTTTAATTCTAGTTGTATTTTGTTTGCGTGTAAAAGGTATGAAATTCATCTTGATTTGAGAAAGGTAATGATCTGAAGTTACATTAATGGATTTTCTGACCTTGACATTTTGAATTTCTTTGAAACAATTTCGAGAGATAGCTACATGATCTAGTTGAAACTCACCCAGCAACGCATTTGGGGAGACCCATGTTTTCTTTTTACTTGGTTTTGCTTTAAAATGTGTGGACATAATCTTTAAGTTTAGATGTTCACAGAGTTTAACCAATCTCTCACCATTCCTGTTGGTTCTATTGTGAGCGGGATATTTACCTATTATATCAGAAAATTTTCTCTCAGATCCAAGCTGAGCATTGAAATCTCCAAGTAAAATTTTTACATGATAAGAAGGAATTTTGAGAATTTCGGCTTCTAACTCGTCCCAAAATTCATCAACTTTCTCTGGATTCGTTTTATTATCCTTATTTATAGGAGCATGGGCGTTGATTAGCGTGTATCTCTTATTGAGAGATTTTATAGTTAGAAAAGATAGTCTGGCATTCACACTTCTAAAAGCGATAACTGCGTCCAAAAATTTCTTGTTGACCATAAAAGCTGTTCCAAGATGTGGCATGTTCTTCATCACTCTCTTCCCAACTTTTCCTTTGAAAATTCGGAAGTTGTCAGATTCAAAGGTGTCCTCATCCAAGAACCTGGTCTCTTGAAGGGCTAATATTGTAATGTGATGTCTATGAAGTTCTGTTGTTAGTTGTTTTAATTTTCCAACCTGAATTAAGGAATTCACATTGTATGTTCCAAAAAAATATTTTCTCATTTTCTTGAATCTTGAACTGTTCTTGTGGTGCTCCGATTCACCATAATGTAACCCTAAACTGCTAGGCACCCTGGAATCCGATTTACGCCTAGCATTGTCTTCAGGGTAATCATGACCAATAGAAGCTAAATCCATGATATTAAAGTAAATGTGGGTTGGACAAAGTCCAACGTTATACAACTAAGATTGTGAGTCCTAGAGGTTGCCTCAAGATGTGTTCTGGCTCTTATTTTACGGCTTAAGCCAACCCTCCTCCTTTCTCCGGGCTTGGGACCGGCAACAGAAACTACTGAGCTACTCAATCCACCCAGTAGATCCTGCAGGCGGAGTTTCCGCCAGCACAATTATTAAAAATATTGATGAAAACTTATCCGAGTCCGACCGGCCATACTATCTGGCCGATTTTCTTCATCCTTTTTTTTTAATGAAAGGTATTCATGCACAGATTTGTCATCAAATATTACAAATCACTTAAATTACGCCTTTCTCAAATTATTTGATTTTTTCAACGTTTTCCAACTTTTTCCAACTTTGAAGTAATCATATCCTCGTTTCGAATTGAGTTACGAAGGTCGTTTTAGTCTAAGAACACTCAGTGAATCAAGCGCTATCATTTGAGCTCTTAACCATTCAAATCGGCTGATTCTGAGGAAAGTTATGTGTGGACATACGATATTACATCTCATTTTTTCAACAGTTTTTCTCATTGTTGCAATCATATCTTTGGTTCTAATTGAGTTACACTGTTCGTTTTGGTCTACGTGCACTCAGCAGATGAAGCTCTATCTTTTGAGGTATTAAATATTTACATTAGTTGATTCTGAGGAATGTTATGAGTGCCGAAGCGAATATTAGAAATAATTATGAAAATTTACAGAGTCCGTCCGGCCATTCTATCCGGTCGATTTCCTTCATACCACTATTAAATGAAAGTTATTCATGTACGGATTTGTTATCAAGTATTTCAAATCACTTAACTTCTGCCTTCCTCAAATTATTTGATTTCTTGCACCTTTTTTCCTTTTTTGCACATTGAAGCTATCTATATTATTAAAAATATTGATGAAAATTTATCCGAGTCCGTCCGACCATACTATCCGGCCGATTTTCTTCATCCTTTTTTTTAAATGAAAGGTATTCATGCACAGATTTGTCATCAAGTATTACAAATCGCTTAAATTACGCCTGCCTCAAATTATTTGATTTTTTCAACTTTTTCCAACTTTTTCCAACTTTGAAGTAATCATATCTTCGGTTCTAATTGAGTTAGGAAGGTCGTGTCTGTCTAAGACCACTCAGTGAATCAAGCGCTATCATTTGAGTTTTTAACCATTCAAATCGGCTGATTCTGTGGAAGGTTATGTGTGGACATACGATATTACATCTCATTTTTTCAACAGTTTTTCTCATTTTAGCAATCATATCCTTGGTTCTAATTGAGTTACTCTGTTCGTTTTGGTCTAAGAGCACTCAGTGGATCATGTTCTTTCTTTTGACGTATTAAATATTTACATTGGTTGATTCTGAGGAATGTTATGAGTGCCGAAGCGAATATTAGAAATAATTATGAAAATTTACAGAGTCCGTCCGGCCATTCTATCCGGTCGATTTCCTTCATACCACTATTAAATGAAAGTTATTCATGTACGGATTTGTTATCAAGTATTTCAAATCACTTAACTTCTGCCTTCCTCAAATTATTTGATTTCTTGCACCTTTTTTCCTTTTTTGCACATTGAAGCTATCTATATTATTAAAAATATTGATGAAAATTTATCCGAGTCCGTCCGACCATACTATCCGGCCGATTTTCTTCATCCTTTTTTTTAAATGAAAGGTATTCATGCACAGATTTGTCATCAAGTATTACAAATCGCTTAAATTACGCCTGCCTCAAATTATTTGATTTTTTCAACTTTTTCCAACTTTTTCCAACTTTGAAGTAATCATATCTTCGGTTCTAATTGAGTTAGGAAGGTCGTGTCTGTCTAAGACCACTCAGTGAATCAAGCGCTATCATTTGAGTTTTTAACCATTCAAATCGGCTGATTCTGTGGAAGGTTATGTGTGGACATACGATATTACATCTCATTTTTTCAACAGTTTTTCTCATTTTAGCAATCATATCCTTGGTTCTAATTGAGTTACTCTGTTCGTTTTGGTCTAAGAGCACTCAGTGGATCATGTTCTTTCTTTTGACGTATTAAATATTTACATTGGTTGATTCTGAGGAATGTTATGAGTGCCGAAGCGAATATTAGAAATAATTATGAAAATTTACAGAGTCCGTCCGGCCATTCTATCCGGTCGATTTCCTTCATACCACTATTAAATGAAAGTTATTCATGTACGGATTTGTTATCAAGTATTTCAAATCACTTAACTTCTGCCTTCCTCAAATTATTTGATTTCTTGCACCTTTTTTCCTTTTTTGCACATTGAAGCTATCTATATTATTAAAAATATTGATGAAAATTTATCCGAGTCCGTCCGACCATACTATCCGGCCGATTTTCTTCATCCTTTTTTTTAAATGAAAGGTATTCATGCACAGATTTGTCATCAAGTATTACAAATCACTTAAATTACGCCTGCCTCAAATTATTTGATTTTTTCAACTTTTTCCAACTTTTTCCAACTTTGAAGTAATCATATCTTCGGTTCTAATTGAGTTAGGAAGGTCGTGTCTGTCTAAGACCACTCAGTGAATCAAGCGCTATCATTTGAGTTTTTAACCATTCAAATCGGCTGATTCTGAGGAAGGTTATGTGTGGACATACGATATTACATCTCATTTTTTCAACAGTTTTTCTCATTTTAGCAATCATATCCTTGGTTCTAATTGAGTTACTCTGTTCGTTTTGGTCTAAGAGCACTCAGTGGATCATGTTCTTTCTTTTGACGTATTAAATATTTACATTGGTTGATTCTGAGGAATGTTATGAGTGCCGAAGCGAATATTAGAAATAATTATGAAAATTTACAGAGTCCGTCCGGCCATTCTATCCGGTCGATTTCCTTCATACCACTATTAAATGAAAGTTATTCATGTACGGATTTGTTATCAAGTATTTCAAATCACTTAACTTCTGCCTTCCTCAAATTATTTGATTTCTTGCACCGTTTTTCCTTTTTTGCACATTGAAGCTATCTATATTATTAAAAATATTGATGAAAATTTATCCGAGTCCGTCCGACCATACTATCCGGCCGATTTTCTTCATCCTTTTTTTAAATGAAAGGTATTCATGCACAGATTTGTCATCAAGTATTACAAATCACTTAAATTACGCCTGCCTCAAATTATTTGATTTTTTCAACTTTTTCCAACTTTTTCCAACTTTGAAGTAATCATATCTTCGGTTCTAATTGAGTTAGGAAGGTCGTGTCTGTCTAAGACCACTCAGTGAATCAAGCGCTATCATTTGAGTTATTAACCATTCAAATCGGCTGATTCTGAGGAAGGTTATGTGTGGACATACGATATTACATCTCATTTTTTCAACAGTTTTTCTCATTTTAGCAATCATATCCTTGGTTCTAATTGAGTTACTCTGTTCGTTTTGGTCTAAGAGCACTCAGTGGATCAAGTTCTTTCTTTTGACGTATTAAATATTTACGTTGTTTTATTCTGAGGAATGTTACGAGTGCCGAAGCGAAAATTAGAAGTAATTATGAAAACTTAACCGAGTCCGTCCGGCCATTCTATCCGGTCGATTTCCTTCATACCACTAGTAAATGAAAGTTATTCATGTACGGATTTAATATCGAGTATTACAAATCACTTAATTTCTGCCTTACTCAAATTATTTGATTTCTTGCACCTTTTTTACTTTTTTTTTCACATTGAAGCTATCTATATTATTAAAAATATTGATGAAAACTTATCCGAGTCCGACCGGCCATACTATCCGGCCGATTTTCTTCATCCTTTTTTTTAAATGAAAGGTATTCATGCACAGATTTGTCATCAAATATTACAAATCACTTAAATTACGCCTTTCACAAATAATTTGATTTTTTCAACTTTCTCCAACTTTTTCCAACATTGAAGTAATCATATCTACGGTTCTAATTGCGTTACGATGGTCGTGTTAGTCTAAGAACACTCAGTGAATCAAGCCACTATAAGGGTTTTTAGGTTTTCATTTCTTCCAGAAATGTACATTCAGTGGAAATTTAAATTACTAGCTTCGGAGAGAATTTGCAAGCTTGCAATAGACCTATTACCACAGATTCAACCAGCATCAAACTGTCGAGTCGTGTCGAGTTAATACTTCAGAAAATGGTATTGCAGATATGTGTGGGATTTCGCTGTTCACCTCGGCTATTCAGAATTGCGTCTGGGACCTGACGTACGTGTACCGATTAACCAAACTTTGGGTAAACCGTTCAGGATAAGGTGGGACACAGAGCACAAGTAGATATCCACACATTTTATCTCATGAGTCTACTTCATCATTTTCCCAAAAGCAACGGTACCGTAATTGTCTGCTCAGGTCCATAGCATGAAGACATGCGAACAGCAAATATGTCATATGACAAAAAAAAGAAAAAAGAGGTGCAGCACTGTTTAAATGAATACTGCGGAGCAGCAGGGGTCTCCTAGTATGATTTAAATTCTTCATAAAACTGAACTTATCTTCTCAAAGGGTTGAAGAGCCAGCTCCTTAAAAGTTCCAGCTAGCATAAGCGTTGATTAAGAAGTCCTCACAGTTTCTTCTGAAGGAGGCGTACATGGCCTAGAGATAAGTACACAATTGATAAAAAGGTCAACTCTCTCTTCTTCTCTTGCGAAGGAATGACACTTATAGCATCCAAGTGGTGATCCAGTAGCATTTTGAAAATTCGTTGGCGGCCGAAAGGATTGCAGCTACTTCGAAAGGCGTATCAAAGTACCCCATCTAAGGTACGGCTTGAAGAGTACAACAGCTGGCAATTATTCTTGTCATCTTGAGCAATACGTCAGGGTGCAGATCTAGTGACGTAACTGCTAGGTAGCGTAGAGACTAGCGATGGTGTCATGAGATGCAGTAGCGGTGACCAGCAGGTTGAAGTGATCAGAAGTGATGATTGATCAGAAGTGGTGAAGAACGCCAGCAAGTGGCGTCTTAAATAGTGATCATGGAACAATCTCGAAGCTGGAGATTGCCCGACCAGACAAAGACCTGTCATTGGTCGAACGAAAGTCAGGGTGACGTCAGTCGACCCTGCTCAGCAGACAGCAGATGAACCAGTAGATGCCGTGTATGCCGGGAGTGAGGAAGCTTGAGGTAGGGAGCGACTGGAACACTCAAGGTGAGAACTAAGATATCTATGAATGGGTGATTGATAACAAGATTATGCATTTGGTTTAAGCAATTAATACATTTACAAAGAAATAATTACCATTCGGGGATCTCGGTAACAAGAAACAAAATTTGACCGACAAATGGGCCAAGCTAAACATTGAAAGTATCACGAAAGTGATCATACAGGAATGCAAAATTTCACTACGACACCACACGGTACACGTATGCTTGAACAAGCGCCGCTTGGCGCTTGCATTATGACGAGCTTGGACGACGATTCTCTCGCATTGGCTGCTATTTGGCTTGTCCACAAGACGAAAACTCGAAAGAAGAAGCGTGATATATGGTGCAAAGAGTGGTTACTGAAGATAAATACCTATTCCCATGTTAATTGAACATATATACCCGTGATTGGCATAAATTATATCAGAATGAATGAAGAAACTTCTCTGAATCTTTTGTCAACCGTAACACCTTTATTTCAAAAGAAGAATACGATCACGGACGAATATGTTTACATGCCATGTCTGCGGGAAGGCAAGGCTTTCCTAGAACGAGGCACCTTGTTGTCAACTTCACACTATAGCCACTGAGAGCAAGCAGCGAGACTGGACAGAACCGTGTACAACTGTACACCTGACACCCGCGTGACTCGCAAGCTGGCTGCCAGGGCGGGACATTGGAGTTCACGTGGAGTGATATAGGAAGTATAGTATTGATTAAGAATCGTCAGTTATTGGTCAGTAGAGAACAATGGTTACTGACGGTTGACCTGCAGATCTCTAGACATAGTCCAAATGATGTCACCACCTGTAGAGTTCACTCACGACTCAAGTTTGCATGCATAAGCCAGAACATCTATGGTACACACGCTCCGTTTCGCTTGGACAAACGAGGCTTGTACAAGCTTGTTTGATTTCAATTCATTCCATCTTCAAGCTGCTTGTGCAATTACATTCTTGCGCAGAATTATTCTACAAACGCTAAAGCCTGCTTGCACAACAAGATTGATCATGCATACTTGTCAAGCTTGCAGTTACGTGAGTATCCTCCTTAAAGGAGGAAGTTCTTCTTTACAAGCATTTGGAAACTAAGGGCAGGGTTTATCTTCCATTGGGCCTCAAGACAAACTGAGCCAGTTACATTTCCAGATAATTAAAGTATGACGGTTCAGTGGAACACGCTCTGGCACGAGCTACAAGAGGGTGTCTTGGTTGGTAATAATCAGCTCGACGTCTTTATAGGGCCTTAAGCTGCGTATGTAATACGCGAGCCGAGGGTCTAGTATAATACGGGCCGAGCACGCTGCGATCATATGGCGGTAATACGACCGCAAAGGGGACGAGGGGGATAAACGGACACCTCAACTCATGGCACAGTAAGACAATCTCGCAAACTGAATCCATCTCTCGACATGACAAAATTTGGTCACTCACTTACTTCTGCTATTCTGAAAATATCGCGAAGGGAAAAGGATAACTTCCAGACGTGATATGTCACAAAACAATTCTAATGCATATAAGATGTCGAAAGATGTATTCCTCCACCAACTAATCTGCTCTATAGATGGGATCGTCATTTCTAAGTTTTGCAATATCATATATATTATTTCAGTAGTATAGATCCCTCCTGCGGCGCTCACAAGCGACCGATCGTGGCAAATGAGCATTCAAATGAAAGAGAATACACATTAGCAGTGACGAATCACACTCTAATTTCATAAATATCTATAATTACTTAAAAAAATGACTTTAAAAATGTACGAAGTATGCGATTTGCAGATACTGTTGCTGTAGGAAAATGAGCTCCATAATTGATGTCCACTTCACATTTTCGCCGCTATGATGCCTGTTTCATGTCATTTTAACATTCTGGTGAGTTTTATGATGATCCAAATTCCAGTGATTGCCTTCCTAAGTTAGGGAACATAGAACGTGGAATTCTAACTGAAATGTAAATAGTGTTCTATAATCATTTGGTTGAAATAGAAACATAACAACCTTTCTCCTTAAGTCTCTCATTATAAACCTATTGGGGAAAGTGTGGTTTATGAACACGCGAGATTTCTCGCACGGGTATGCTAGTTATAATAAATAAGTCAATTTTAAGTATTTAATGCCTTAATATTTATCAGTGATTCTAACCACACGTACTAAGTTTTCTGACGAGTCAATTTGTATTTTTGGGTTTTGGAGGGCAGAGACTGTCTGCAGTGGGTGTCACTTAGGTTTGGCAGTGTTTTGTAGAGCTATTTGCCTTGCACCGTAGATTTGGATCTGAAGATGCTCGTTTGACGAGCGAAACATGTCATCGTTTAGTTTTCTCCTTCTTCAATAGTTCATAACAATCACATGTAATTTATTTATACGCCATTACGCTCCCTGATACAGACAACACATTAACGCAGTTATCTGACAAATTCTACACGCATCCAAGTACCGTGGCCTAAATGACCACTGTCTCGAAGCCCCTCAAATGAACCAACGGCATTGGCTCTCCTTTCTTCCAAGTCCCTCGATCCTCCTTCTTCGCGAGTTGAGGGCAATTCTTTTCCTCCTCTCCTTTATTTGCCTTAATTCTCCTACTGTTTTCCATTTCTTCTTCTAATATATAAGTTAGTAGTTAGTTTTAGTTATAGTTTACATTTCATTACCATCTTAGCTTGCCACGGTGGGTGAGTGGTCATCGTGTCGGTCTACTAACCCCCCAAGATTGCAGGTTCGCTCCTGGCCGTGGTAAGTGATTTATGAAAGGCGGGAAAAATTACGACACCATGTCATACGATGTTGGCATGTCAAAGAACCCATTTGAATTCAGTAGGCCATGTTCATAATGGCAAAATTAATCTCGGGGGTTTCCGACAACACAAAATTCCTCGTTTTTCTACTAGAAAGCGTTATAGTGTTCAAGGAGCTTAGATATCTAACCTCCTTGACTTTCGTAGTGATTCAAGGAACAATGAAATTCGACATGCAAGCTACCCTCTCTGGGTGTCAAATTACAAAGCTTGCACCCGGCACTCGGGGCCATACGATGTTATTATTATCTGACAAATTCTATACACACGCAAGTACTGGGGTCTAAATAACCACTGGCTCGAAGCCCCTCAAATGAACCAACAACATTGGCTCTCCGTCCTTCCAAGTCCCTCAATCCTCCTTCTTGGAGGGTTGAGGGCATTTCTTTACCTCCTGTCCTTAATTTGCCTTATTCTCCTATTGTTTTCCATTTCTTCTTCTAGTATATAAGTTAGTAGTTAGTTTTAGTTATAGTTTACATTTCATTATCATCTTCACGATCAACCAAAAATATTAGGGGCCGATAACCTAGCTGTTAGGCCCCTTAAAACAACAATTATCGTCATCATCATCATCATCATGAACCAACAACAAGAAAATCTTAAATGAAGTAACAATAAATTAGCACTTGAAAGCAATCACGTGCTAGTTTTAATGTTTTTTGTCTTTATTCAGCACCAGTCGAGAGACTGGCATTAGGGATGCTGCACAGGAGCCGGTCGGCATTGTGTGTGTCGTAGAGACAAAGTTATTCTCCACGACCGAGCCTTTGTCGCGACAGCCCGACCACTCTTACTTCCGGCCGGATCTGGCCTGGAGACACCCACTGCTTTGGGCAGGTGAATAGAGCACCTTCACAAACAAACGCATTTAACTCTCTCCTAGACAGCCAAGGATTTCCTGACAAACCTCAGCAAATTGTAGCAAGGTTATTATAGTCTCCAGAAACTGCTTTGTGATGAAGATTAATCAAACTAATTCGAAATCACAGGAAGTCAATGTTAGATTTCAGGGGCGTGTATAGAGTTTTATTTTGGGGGTGCCCAACCGGGGGTTAGGGGGCATGGTATAGGCACAAAGAATAGGGGGTCCGGGCTTCTCCCCGGGAAACTTTTGTATAATTTGGAGCGAAATGATGAATATTAAGGCTATCTGGCATCACTTTTTCAACTAATTTGTTGTGATGATTTATGTTTGGTTAATGTCAAACACAACTAAGACCATTTTATGATACTTTTTATTGATACAATCATCTTGCTCACTTGATAGTGTTTACATGGAAAGAATTAACGTTACTGTTTTGATTTACAACTCACACTATAATAATATAAAGTCAAGTGTAACCTTACGTTCTTCTGGGTTTTTATTAGGGCGTGGATGAACGACACACTAAGGAGTATTTATATTTTATGAACAGAGGAAACAATTCAATAATCATCCTATATTTTAGCATGGAATAATCAACAACAAGAAGACAAAGCGAAATAAAAACAAAATAACATCGTAAATGGAACTCGAATGAATCAAACATGGCCCTCATCTCATTTACTAAAGAGTAGCTAAACTTAATCTAAGAGAATGAACAGATAAAAACATGTAGCAATTGTAACCCTATGTGGTTACATGTTTTTATCTGTTCATTCTCTTAGATTAAGTTTAGCTACTCTTTAGTAAATGAGATGAGGGCCATGTTTGATTCATTCGAGTTCCATTTACGATGTTATTTAGTTTTTATTTCGCTTTGTCTTCTTGTTGTTGATTATTCCGTGCTAAAATATAGGATGATTATTGAATTGTTTCCTCTGTTCATAAACTATATACTCCTTAGTGTGTCGTACATCCACGCCCTAATAAAAACCCCAGAAGAACGTAAGGTTACACAAGGTTTCTTGAAGCATTGACAAATCGGTTCATAACGTCATCGTCAATGAGATGTATGTCTCTGTGAATAGATTACAATACCAGACCGTTGAGTCTGTTTTCATAAGTAGAACTTCTTAAATAAGTTTTCAACCAACTCAAACGCCGTTCGGCAGTACCAGTAGCTACAGAGAGAGGCAAATTTGCCAAAAGTTTGATAAGGGTATAAAAGTTAGGGAAAAAACTTTTGTCACACACTTCAAGGGCACTTGTTGCTGTTCTTGGTTCGTTCATAAGAGCGAAGGCACTGGAGAGTAATAAGAGGTTATGATGTTACACATAAGATCAAACTGATTGTCACACTGTTTACATCGCTCTACCTTCGCCTTGCTTTGAAAAGTTGCCATACGTCACTTAGTAACAATAGTACATGATTATATATGTTTTTTAATGTTTTAATTCATAAACAAATAATATATGTGACCAAAAAATTGGGGGGGGTTCCGCCCCCCCCCCCTCCGCCCTTAGATACGCCCCTGTTAGATTTGGTGCTCAAATTATTATCAGGGCTACTAGGTAAACATCAGACTTGATTTACTTCACTTAATTAGAGCCATTATCACCAACTCCTTACTAACGATTAGTTAGGAAATGCATACGCATTAATCACTGTGAAGATGGTAGACTATTTAATATTATCCATGTTGACTGATAATAATCTGTAATTATAAAAGCCGCATTGTCAAAGACTGGAAAGAAGATTAATAATGCAATTAATACGTACATGTTTCGGTATATAGTGATACCCTCGGCAGCGTAGATCTCTACTTAGTATAAAACTAAGTCCCCGATTCTTGGATGTTACGGGTAAACTCGAGAACCACTCGATGGATTTTGATGCGGTTTTCACAATTATGTAAAGGATATCTCAAGGATGATTTCTGTAGAAAATAATTTATTTATACTCAAAGGAAGCCGAGCAGTAACGATTTCAGTGGAAAAGTCAAAATAACAAACTGATGTACAAGCGCTTTGTAAGCTTACGCTGGACAAACCGTTAAAAATATCTAAATACTATGAGTGTAAGAATTGTTCAGCATGGAAAGTTCTACAAAAAAGTCCCTGAGAGCATATGTCTATCTTCAATACATCGCCCACTATAGTGTTTTTACGTTTTGATTTCTTCCATCCATGGCCATTCAACTACTGAGGTGACAGTTTAAGAGCAAGCTAAGGGCGAGTCTATCATCCCTGTTACAGCCTAGCTAGCGAGCGAACTTATTAACCCTGATACAGCCAGCAGCAAACCGTTGAGTCGTGTTGAGTTAAGACTTCTGAGAAGGGTGGTTGTGTTTGGAGTTACCCTGGAAGTGCAACTCGGGTTTTCTTCATTTCGCCTGTGAAACACAGTCAAGTTAAGATTGTTCGGAAGGGGGATTTGAGTTTCATTCACCTCGCCATTCCCGGGAAGTGCAACTCTCATTTCGCCTGTGAACTTTTCGTTCCGCAAAATTCACAGTCAATTTAAGATTGGACGGAAGAGGGATTATATTATATTAAATTATACTGATTGGCGTATAATTTCTACTTAGTATAAAACAAAGTCCCCGATTCTTGGATGTCACGGGTAATCTCGAGAACCACTGAATGGATTTTGATGCGGTTTTCACCATTCTGTAAAGGATATCTCGAGGAAGGTTTCTGTAGAAAATAATTTATATATGACCAAAGGAAGTCAAGGACTAACGATTTCAGTGAAAAGTTCGAAAAAGAACTGGCGTCCATGCGCTTTTTATGCTTACGCTGGGCAAACCGTTAAAAATATCTATATACTATGAGTGTAATAATTGTTCAGCATGAAAAGTTCTACAAAAATGCCCGGGAGAGCATATCTCTATTTTCATTACATCGCCTACTGTAAGTGTTTTTACGTTTTCATTTCTTCCAACAATCTCCATCCAGATACTGAGGTGACAGTTTACGAGCTAGGGGGCGAGTGTATCACCCCAGTTACAGCTTAGCTAGTGGACGAGCTTATTGCCCCAGATACAGCCAGCAGCAAACTGTCGTGTCGTGTTGAGTAAAAACTTTAGAGAAGAGTGGTTGTGTCTGGAGTTTCCCTGGAAGTGCAACTCGACTTTTCTTCATTTCGCCTCTGAACTTTTCGTTCCGCAAAATTCACAGTCAAGTTAAGATTGGACGGAAGGGGGATTTGTGTTTCATACACCTCGCCATTCTTAAATTACGTCTGACAAGAATTTGTTGCACATGCATCTCCATCTCCAGTCAGTGATTATAACCCATCATTCCGAGACGGAAAACGGATATTGGTCATTATTCATTGAAATTGAAAAAAAAAGCGCTTATCACGTAATGCATTCATAACTGTTTACGGGCGAAGGCGGGCCTGGTTGCAAGTTGAATAATAAAAGAATCTCAAAGCTATATTAACAAATACCAAAGAGAAAATGGATATCCTTACAGTAAACCATTAGAATTTAAATAAATTGAAAGGTCACAAAAAATTAGAAGACACATTAGTTAAAAGGGACGTAAAATCAATACTGGCGGCTTCGGTGGCGTAGTCGGTAGCATGCTGAGCTTCTATGCCCAAGATCGTGGGTTCAAACCCGGACGAAGCCGTCGGATTTTTTGAGAGCGTTAAAAATCTCTCAGTATGCCTTCCTTCGGAGGGGAAGTAAAGCCGGCGGTCCCAAGTCATAGATTTATGGCATGTTAACCCCCTCAGTGCCACGCGCCGATCAGATCGGCTCTCGCTGCTCGCGCCAAAAGTGACAAAGCCGATTCAATCGGCGCGCTGTTTATCTTATATTTATAGATGTCTGTAACCGGGTGAGTTAGCCGAGGTCGTTACGGCATGACTGTTGGCAGTCGCTCACATCCGGGAGGCGAGGAGGTTCGAATCCCCCCGCCGGCAACCTTGAAGATGGTCTTCTGTGGTTTCCCATCTTCCTTCCAGGCAAATGCCGGGGTTGGTCCCTAACTATAGGCCACAGCCACTACCTTCCAACTCCTAGATCTTCCCCTCCAACTTTCCTCCCCAACGGTACTTGTAGCTCACCCACTGGGTGTCCGTCTCGAAGCAGCTACAAAACTGGCGAGCCGAACATGTCCTCGGACACTCCCGGCACTAAAAGCCATACGCTAAAAAAAAAAAAAAAAAGATGTCTGTAGGCATATGTCCGTGATTATTTCATACTGTTGGAAAGATGAGGTTTCAAGCTTGCCTGCGCGGTGTTTACTTTTTTCCTTCAAAGTCCGTTACGCGATAGGTTTAAGTTTGTATTCACGCCCTCTGTTTGCGCTCCCCCAAACACACGTGTTCCCGCCAAAATTGCGGTGCAGTTGTTTCCTTCTAGTTGACGTTTTCTGCCTACAGATGTATCTCGGAACTTTCTACAGCTGGAAAGGATTTTTTTTTTTCGAATATGACTCTTAGGTGTCATTAATTTAGGTTCAAAACTGAGTTTTTACAAAAAAAAAGAAGTGAATTATTATGAGCAAACCTCAATTAAAAAGGGTTAGATGCCGTATTTACTTTTATGAACATAATGTATGAAAGAATGAGGTATTGGTTATAATGCAAAGAAAAAAATTATGATTCTATCGTTGGAAATGTGGCATTTATGATTTTTTTATCGAATAGTCTGCATGACCATTGAAAATGGCTTGGCCTTCTTGGCAAGTATTTCAGGAAATGGCTTGGCACTAAGGGGGTTAAAGAACCTTCCACTAATAGCACCTGTGTGAAGCTAAATTGGATAGGTTAAGAATGTAAACAACGCTCTTCGGTTTCTACGTTCGTTGCTAAGAGCCGACTGCGGTGGCGTCTGGTACCTAAGTTCTGAACTTGGCCTAGTAGTCGTTGACGATGGCGTTTGGCGGCAAAAATAGGAACTATTTGAAAAATTCTAAGTTGCAGTACTTAAATTAAAAAAAAAACAGATAACACACACTAATACAGTCATCACAATTAACACCGGTTATCAGACAGATTCTACACACACCCAAAGTACACGGGGCTACATGACCGCGTTGTCGCAGCCCCTAAACTTAAGAACCCACCAACCAACCAAAATCAATACTATTAATTAATGCAACGGATCATTCTGTTTCTACAATGTATGCCCGATCCAGCCCTATTTCGTTTGTTTAATTTGGATTTCTATAGGTTGTTTGTTAACCTTTTACCACAGCCCTATGGACCACGGAGGAACAACCACAGTATATTGGATAATATTTACCCTCCAATCGCTTTGCTCTTCTAGCAATACAGCTTCATTCGGTGCCTCACCTCCGTAGTTCTTTCCCCTGAAATATAAAAACACATTTGAAGATTTATTTTCTCTTTCTCCTCAGAAACCTCTGAAGTCTGAAACTAGTCAAAAGTGGTTCCTGTCTTGAGTACCTTTTTGTCTGCTGTACATTCACTCCATATCAGTATGTATCTCCAGAAACCACCCGGGAACAATCTGATTCCCTTCAAAATATGCAGGAGTTTTTGAGTCAGTCTTCCTTGAGTCATGCGTAGGAGATGTCCATATACGTCTCTTCCCCATCGACTCTACAATTCCCTCGGTTTCTTTGTTAGGTCTCAATCTCCATTGTCCTTCCATATATCTAGGTTACCGAATCTTCCTTAGGATATTTCTTTCTTTCTTTCTTTCTTTCTTTCTTTCTTTCTTTCTTTCCTTTCCAGTTGATACAGCAATCTTCTGCTTGTTAAATCCAAGGTTTCAGCAGCGTCAAGTCGTTCTGGATTGATCACAGTGTTATAGTGCCATAGTTTTGTTCTCAATTAGTGACTTCTTGTTGTGCACATCTTTCGTTAACTGGTATGCTAATTCCATCTTCCTGAATCTTGCCTTCATTGCATTAAACTGGATCATCTCACCAAGATACTTAAAGCTCTTCACTTTTGCTATCATCCTTCCCCTTGTGTTCATGATTTTGGGAGCTGAATTGAGGTTTTTCATAAATTTCGTTTTCTTGAAAGAGATCTGCAGCAGGCCCGACTTTTTAGGGGCAGATGACCTCGTAGTTCCGACCCTTCAAAACAACAATAACTAGGCCCGACTTCGTAGCTATTTACACACCAAGTTTTTCACAACTTGGCCCCTTTCGTGATTACCAATTGCTGACTCATCCTAGTGGCATTTCCTCGTTCCAGTGGCAAGCAATGTTGCCATGTGCGACGTATTTTTGTTTCCGGTTTCTCATAAACTATGCACCTTTTCTTATTCATTCTTCGTTTTGCTCACATGGAGAGCGCGTTTGAATTCGTTGAATCGGTTTGATGGTGTTTTCCTCTTCCTCTCCTCCCAAAACCTCCTCATGAACTCACTATGCCCCTTCTTACGTTCCTCCGTCCATTTTTTCCAGTGGTCTTTTTAGCTTTTTCAGTGAAAGAGAGATTTGTAACTAGAGTTCCAAAAGTCTTGCGATTCATGATGGTATCTTCTGTAATGTTTATTTCTTTCAAGTCCTGTTTGATTTCTTCTAACCAACTGATTTTGACCTTCTTTGAATTAATCATATCAAGCGGTTTTTGTGCATATCTGGTATTGTCCATTCTGCAGATGTGACCATAAAATTTCAATCGTCTCTTACGCACGGTATCAGTGAACATATTGATTATTGTGTACAAGTCTGTGGTTTTCCTTTTAATCCATATACCATTAACATAAACGGGGCCATATATTTTCATGGGAATTTTACGTTCCTGGATTTCGATTTCACCAATTTGAGAGTGGCCTCTAGAGATATAGTTTCGGAGGCGTACAATGCTTTCGGAAGAACAACTGTCTGGTTGTGCCATAGTTTTGCATTTCGTGACATCACTCTTTTATTATAGTGATACCATGTTATTCGGTATGTTTTCTGGAGTTTAGTAGCTCGTTCTAAATTAGCTTTTCTGTCCACCTTTTATTATATTTTTTATCACGTCATTCATTTCAAGGGGAATCTTATGTTTCCGGTTTGCCAAGTCATAATCATTCACCCTGTGTAGAATACACCCCTAGTTGAAGAAATCCAGTCGCTCTTTGTGTATTGTGATGAAGCTAGTTACATATCACTTAGTGCAGTAAATGATCCCAATTGTTCACGCTAATTAATAATTGCTTGAGTGTTGTAATTGTCATTTAGTAATTTAACTGCAGGATTGCTAATTACATGTGTAGTACATACTGGTTCGCTGCATGAGGGGACATGAGGGGCCTTAGGTATGCTAGCTAGATAACCCACGGATATTCAGCTCTCACAGCTGATCTTAATTTAAGGGGAGGTTGTTATTGATTTGCTTAAGGGGAGTGTGAGGATTAGGAGACTTGGAAGGAAGTAGAGTCATGGAGAGCGGAGAGAAATGTAACGTCCTTACTCCTATGTTGCCGTAGAGTAACGTCTTTACTCCTATGCTGCGGTAGAGTAACGTCTTTACTCCTATGTTGCCCTAGAGTAACGTCTTTACTCCTATGTTGCCGTAGAGTAACGTCCTTACTCCTATGTTGCCGTAGAGTAACGTCCTTAAGTCTATGTTGCCGTAGAGTAACGTCTTTACTCATATGATGCCGTAGAGTAACGTCTTTACTCCTATGTTGCCGTAGAGGACCGTCTTTACTCCTTTGTTACCGTAGAGTATCGTCCTTACTCCTATGTAGCCGTAGAGTAACGTCTTTACTCCTATGTTGCCATAGAGTAACGTCCTTACTCCTATGTGGCCGTAGATTAATGTCCTTTCTCCTATGTTGCCGTAGAGTAACGTCCGTACTCCTATGTTTTAGAGTAACGTATTTACCCCCATGTTGTCGTAGAGTAACGTCCTTACTCCTATGTTGCCGTAGAGTAACGCCGTTACTCCTATGTTGCCGTAGAGTAACGTCTTTACTCCTATGTTGTCGTAGAGTAACGTCATTACTCCTTTGTTGTCGTAGAGTAGCGTCATTACTCCTATATTGACGAAGAGTAACGTCTTTACTCCTATGTTGCTGTAGAGTAACGTTCTTTCTCCTATGTGTCCGTAGTGTAACGTCCTTACTCCTATGTTGCCGTAGAGTAAGGTTCTTACTTCTACGTTGCCATAGAGTAACGTATTTACTCCTATGTACCCGTAGAGTAACGTCCTTACTCCTATGTTGCCGTAAAGTAACGTCCTTACTCCTATGTTGCCGTAGAGTAACGTCTTTACTCCTATGTTGCCGTAGAGTAACGTCCGTACTCCTATGTTGTCGTAGAGTAACGTCCTTACACCTATGTTGCCGTAGAGTAACGTCCTTATTCCTATGTTGCCGTAGAGTAACGTCCTCACTCCTATGGTGCCGTAGAGTAATGTCATTACTCCTATGTTGCCGTAGAGTAACGTCCTTACTCCTATGTTGTCGTAGAGTAACGTCCTTACTCCTATGTTGCCGTAGAGAAACGTCCTTACTCCTATGTTGCCGTAGAGTAACGTCCTTACTCTTATGTGCCGTAGAGTAACGTCCTTACTCCTATGTTGCCGTAGAGTAACGTCTTTCTTCCCATGTTGCCGTAGAGTAACGTCTTTTCTCCCATGTTGCCGTACAGTAACGTCCTTACTCCTTTGCTGCCGTAGAGTAACGTCTTTTCTCCCATGTTGCCGTAGAGTAAAGTCCTTACTCCTATGTTGCCGTAGAGTAACGTCCTTACTCCTATGTTGCCGTAGAGTAATGTCTTTACTCTCATGTTGCCGTAGAGTAACGTCCTTACTCCCATGTTGCCGTAGAATTACGTCCTCACTCCCATGTTGCCGTAGAGTAACGTCCTTACTCCTTTGTTGCCGTAAAGTAACGTCCTTACTCCTATGTTGCCGTAGAGTAACGTCTTTACTCCCATGTTGTCGTAGAGTAACGTCCTTACTCCCATGTTGCCGTAGAGTAACGTCTTTTCTCCCATGTTGCCGTAGAGTAACGTCCTTACTCCTATGTTGCACTAGAGTAACGTCTTTTCTCCCATGTTGCCGTAGAGTAACATCCTTACTCTTTTGTTGCCGTAGAGTAACGTCCTTACTCCTTTGTTGTCGTACAGTAACGTCCTTACTCCTATGTTGCCGTAGAGTATCGTCTTGACTCCCATGTTGCCGTAGAGTAACGTCCTTACTCCTATGTTGCCGTAGAGTAACGTCTTTACTCCTATGTTACCGAAGAGTAACGTCCTTACTCCTATGTTGCCGTAGAGTAACGTCCTTACTCCTTTGTTGTCGTAGAGTAACGTCCTTACTCCTATGTTGCCGTAGAGTATCGTCTTTACTCCCATGTTGCCGTAGAGTAACGTCCTTACTCCTATGTTGCCGTAGAGTAACGTCTTTACTCTCATGTAGCCGTAGAGTAACGTCCTTACTCCTATATTGCCGTAGAGTAACGTCTTTACTCCCATGTTGCCGTAGAGTAACGTCTTTACTCCCATGTTGTCGTAGAGTAACGTCCTTACTCCTATGTTGCCGTAGAGTAACGTCCTTACTCCTTTGTTGCCGTAGAGTAAAGTCTTTACTCCTATGTTGCCGTAGAGTAACGTCCTTACTCCTATGTTGCCGTAGAGTAACGTCCTTACTCCTTTGTTGTCGTAGAGTAACGTCCTTACTCCTATGTTTCCGTAGAGTAACGTCTTTACTCTCATGTTGCCGTAGAGTAACGTCTTTACTCCCATGTTGCACTAGAGTAACGTCTTTTATCCCATGCTGCCGTAGAGTAACGTCCTTAGTCCTTTGTTGCCGTAGAGTGACGTCTTTTCTCCCATGTTGCCGTAATGTAACGTCCTTACTCTTATGTTGCCGTAAAGTAACGTCCTTACTCCTATGTTGCCGTAGAGTAACGTCATTACTCTCATGTTGCCGTAGAGTAACGTCCTTACTCCCATGTTGCCGTAGAATTACGTCTTTACTCCCATGTTGCCGTAGAGTAACGTCCTTACTCATTTGTTGCCGTAAAGTAACGTCCTTACTCCTATGTTGCCGTAGAGTAACGTCTTTACTCCCATGTTGCCGTAGAGTAACGTCTTTTCTCCCATGTTGCCGTAGAGTAACGTCCTTACTCCTATGTTGCCGTACAGTAACGTCTTTTCTCCCATGTTGCCGTAGAGTAACGTCTTTTCTCCCATGTTGCCGTAGAGTAATGTCTTTACTCCCATGTTGCCGTAGAGTAACGTCTTTTCTCCCATGTTGCCGTAAAGTAACGTCTTTACTCCCATGTTGCCGTAGAGTAACGTCTTTACTCCCATGTTGCCGTAGAGTAACGTCTTTTCTCCCATGTTGCCGTAAAGTAACGTCTTTACTCCCATGTTGTCGTAGAGTAACGTCTTTACTCCCATGTTGCCGTAGAGTAACGTCTTTTCTCCCATGTTGCCGTAGAGTAACGTCCTTACTCCTTTGTTGCCGTAAAGTAACGTGTTTACTCTTGTTAGCGGCTTCGGTGGCGTAGTTGGTAGCATGTTGAATTGCTTTGCCCAAGATAGCGGGTTCAAACCCGTAGTCGTTGGATTTTTAAGAGCGTTAAAATCCTTCAGTATGCCTTCCATCGGAGGGGAAGTAAAGCCGGCGGTCCCACGTCACAGATTTATGGCATGTAAAAGACCTTTCTAAAGAATAAACTTGTGTGACGCTAAATGTCTAAGTTAGATTTCGTGGGAACGCTCTATCAAAATTCCAACGTTCACCACTGGGTATCATTGTCATCTGGTTGCGTAAGTTGGAACTACTTGAAATTGAACGGAACCTGTAGCTCACCCTATGGGTGTCCGCTAGAAGCAGCTACAGCCTTTGTCGAGCCGAACATGTCCTCGATCATTCCTGGCACTAAAAGCCATACGATAAATAAATAAATTATTATTTACTCTTGTTACCGTAAGGTAACGTCTTTACTGTACTCCTATATTACCGCGAAGTATCATCACTACACCATTGCTATCGTTATATACTCCTATATCAACGCAAGGTAACGGTTACTAATAACAGCGTTATAAGTAACGCGTTCTTACCCCAACCTGATTCTGCCAGTGCACGAGCAGCTAGTCAGTTCGTGTAACGCTAGAACAAGGGTCAGCTTTCTGTGGCTTCCTAGCGATTGCTGGAAACGAGCTTGCTGATCAGGCGGCGAAGGAAGCAGTCACACTGTGATGTATGCTCTCAGTTGCGACATCATGTCGGATTGGGAGGAGGCGTGGCGCCCAACAAACTGAGAGCCATCACGGAGACAACGAAGGTATGGAAATCTTCCCTCCGATGTAGCCAAAAGAAGCTGTGATACTCTGTCGACTCCGGATCGGCTATGGGACTGCTACGCACTCCCACTAGCTAAAGAGAGAAACCCTCCTTGTGTGTACTTGCGGCGCCCACCTCATCGTGGTACATACTCTCTTCGAGTGTGTGGACCTGGTCGATCTGCGAAGAACACTCAAACTGCCTATCACCCTCTTCCTTGTTCTACTTTGTAAAGTTTTAATGTTGTTTAAGATATTTATTTAGTTTTTGTCTGTTTTAAATACTTATAGTTTTCACTTCTAGTTTTTTTGTTCAGTATGACCTATTTTTAGCCAATTTTCATTTATGAAACAAGATGTTCAGTAAAGAACATATAGCCTACTTCCTCCTAAATGTATGAGTAGAGTTATAACTCGTTGTTTTTATCAAAGAGTATAATAGAATCATTTCTTGGCTGAAGACCTTAGAAACTATTTACCTCTACCAAACACCACAACCTCGAAAACAACTGCTACCATCATTGAAGAAAGATAGATAAGAAGTATCTAAAGAATGTTATGGATCTGGAGACATAATCGACGGGACTGGCTGCGTGGCTCAGCGGTAACGTTCTCGCTTGCTGGGCCCTATGTTGCAGGTTTGTATCCTGGCGCAGTCAGCTGGCATTTGAGGGTGCACAAATGCGAGGGAGCCGTGTTAGTAGATTTACTGGCACGTTCAAGATCCCCTTCGGGGCAAAATTCCGGCACCCTGGCGTCTCTAAACGCAACAGTAGTTACAAGGGACGTAAAACCAATAACATTATTATTATTATTATTATTGTTATTATTATTATTATTACATAATCGGCCTGACGCGGGCAACATCCAACTTTGAGTTGAGGCATGTCTTTTCACGTCTGGCTGTGCATGGCTTTCACAACCCTAATTGAATTAACAAATCTCTCCATGATCCTACAGAGACGTGTGTATACCAACTATGTGGATATTTTCGATTGCTATTTGGCTGCAATAAAAGTATTCATTATTATCCTGAACTAGCACAAACGGCTAGAGTTCAGATACTATGTGAGATCGTTTTGTTGTTTACTTCAATTAACATTTTCAAATAACGCACAATAGTCTGTTACAAACCCTTTAAAATAAAAAGTAAAAATATATCGTTGTATCATCTTGTCATTCTTCAAATTCGGTGCGCATAGAATGCCGATGGTATACTAATAAATGGAGTCCTGTGTAGATCAGTCGTGACATCTAATGGAGAAGTATCGAACAAGATGATCCTAACAGGGGGAGTGCATCCTAGCGGCCATAAACATAAACTTTTCAATAAAATCTGTAAGTTAATCTGTTGGCCAGCGTGCAGTTCGCCATGATAATTCACTTTTTTTTGTTCCTAGATGTCTCGTGCAAATCTGCAGGCGAATTTTGTTTTAATTATATATTTTCCATCGTACTATGCACAATATAACGATTAATTTTAAAACGTCTGAGTCATTACAAAACAATAAATATAAAGAAATTCAAGCAAAAAACCTAACTCTGATAGGGTTTGAACCATAGCCATAAGATTGATAGGCTAACGCTTTACCACGGAGCCAAACGTGCGAACGGACATTAACCGATATCAAATGAGTTACATAGAACATGTTAGCAATTAATGTTTTACACCAAACGTTTTCATCAGTGGAGTATATTATTTATATATGAAGCATTTCATACAAAGTTTATTTATTTTGTACCAGTCCGCTATATTGCATGCAATACTCAAATTTGTGAAATATAAGTCAGGCATAAGATATCCGCTGCCATCTTGCCTTGTACTGAGACGGCTCAGTTTTTTAAAATCACTTCTGCACTATAGTATTACAATATAAACTTTTAATTTCGAACGTGCCTCTTCCTTTAGAACAGTTAATACGATTCTCGGCTCGATAATGGGAACTGGTGGGGCCCATGATATGGATTATAATGTTTGCATAATTCGCAAATGGTACGGCGGATGACCTTGTACTTCAGTCACAAGACGCGTCCTATATGAAGGTATGTTGTTACCAAATTTGGTAGAGATGGGATGATTTGCTTAGTCGTTATTTGATTTTACGTTTTAAACGTTTGAGTGGCCGCCATTCAGTTTTGGTAAAGATGGCGGCGATATAAAACATGACACTGAGGTGCCCTTTGCTAGTTCTACCAATGTACCAAATTTCGTTCAATTCGGTTTCACCGTGTTTGAATTGATAGTGGGGGGACAGACATTCAAAGTACACACACTCTCACACACACACACATACACACAAACACACACAGACAGACACACAATTTTTCGCCCTGTGTAGATCTCATAAGTCTACTTTCATTTTTTGCAAAAATCGAAAGTAGGCTAAAAATAGGATTATGAGACCACCTTTTGTCCGTGTATGTGTACTTATGTGTGTGTGTCCACACCGAATAAAATCTAAACGCCTAGAGCGATTTCAATGAAACTCGGTAAGGCCATAGCACTATTTTGGCCAACCCCGACCGTGCTCTTCAAATTTTATTACGTCTCACCAATCCAACATGGCAGATGTGCGAAATATTTCACCGGCATTCTATATCTCTGAAACTATTAAGGGATACCACCCTGGAATATTGTACGGAGATGAAAGGCACTACTAGAAGTTTACCTATGTGGCTTTCAGAAACCTGTCATGTACAAAACGAACATGGCGGCCAAGCGAAATATTTAGACGGTTCTCAATATCTATTAATCTATTACAGCATTCAAACTGAAATTTTGCATGTTGATAAGGGGCAATTAACATAAATAGGATATATAACAAGTAGTTCCGTGAAGAACTATACAGCCTATTTTCATATATCCTACTTATGTTAATTGCCACTATCAACATGCACAATTTCAGTTTGATTGCTGTAATAGATTCGTAGATATTGAGAACTGACTAAATAATTCGGATGGTCGCCATGTTGGATTTTATATATGTAGGTCCTAGAGTTATGTACTGTTACATGCAGATTATTGTGAACGTGTAGTATTCAAACTTCAATCGCATAATTAGGACACAAGAAGTAACAAGGAGATTTTAAAATTTTTCACAGCTGCCATCTTGAGGTTATGGAAACAATTGAAATAAATTAGATGCCAGTGGATTAACATTCGTATAAGGATTTACTGTACCAAGTTTTACTGCACGCGGATGGTTAAATTGCGAGAAACGTCCATGTGAATATTTATAATTCGCGTCGCCGCCATGTTGGATTTGTGATCACCAGGTTATTTAAAGTCCTATAGGTGAACTTAAGTTCATAGCCCCTATGAATATTAAAGAATGCAGTTTGATTGCTAGAATAGATTCGTAGATATTCAGTATCGTCTAAATATTTCGGATGGTCGCCATGTTGGATTGTTAAATGTATAGGCCATAGAATCATGTAACAATAGAGGAAAATTATTGCGTAGGTTCATTATTCAAACTTTCACTTTGATCGCATGACTACATCACAAAAAATAAAAACTTAATTTTAAAATTCGCACTGCCGCCATCTTGAGGTTATGTAAACAATTGAACTAAATTAGATACCAGTGGATTACAATGTGTAAAAATATTTCCTGTACCAGGTTTCAGTGCGCTTGGAACATTAAATCGCGAGAAAGGTCTATTTAATATTTTCAAAATCGCTTGGCCGCCATGTTCGTTTTGTAGTTAACCGGTTTTTTAAAGGCTTATAGATGGACTTCCAGTAGTGCCCTTTATCTCCGTACAAAATGTTAGGGAGATACCGCTAATAGTTTCAGAGATATAGAATGCCGGTGAAATATTTCGCACATCCGCCATCTTGTGATTATGTAAACAATTGAACGAAGTTAGATGTCGGTGCATTACAATGTGTATAAACATTTACTGTACCAAGTTTCATTGCGTTTGGTTGGTCTAATCGCGAGAAACGTCTATTTAAAAGTCGCAAATTCGCTTGGCCGCCATGTTGGTTTTTTAGTTACCAGGTTTTCAAAAGTCACATAAGTGAACTTATAATAGTTCCCTCTATCACCATAGAAAATGTCAGGGTAATATCGGTAATAGTTTCGGAGATATTGAATGCTGGTGAAATATTTCGCATAGCCGCCATGTTGGATTGGTGAGTAGTAACAAAATTTGAAGGGCACGGTCGAGGTCGCCCGGAATAGTGCTATGAACTTTCCGAGTTTCATTGAAATCGCTCCTGCCATTTAGATTTTATTAGGGGGGGACACACACACGAATCACACACACACACACACACGGACAAAAGGTGATCTCATAAGCCGATTTTTTCAAAATTGAAAATAGGCTAAAAATAGGCTATATAACGTAGTTCTTCACGGAACTACTTGTTTTTCTTTATTCTTATCATCCCCAATTTAACTTATTTTATCCAAACAAGGCATAATTGTTGGGCTCACTGTCTGTTTTATACAAACCATTTTCGAATTCATCCCTGGCAATGGGCTACCTTATGTCATCATTTCATTTCATAACATTTCACTTCAATTGGGGCCGATACCCAATATGTCAACCCCCTTAAAACAAAAATTATAATCATCATCTCACCCCAACCCTGCTATATTCTTATCTAAAAACAAAGGATTCCTGAAGTAACCTCAAAATCGCAACAAAATACTTTTAGTCGCTTTTATTGTTATTGCGATAAAAATTATGGTTCTATTTGTATCTAATTGAATTACAAGGCTGGATGTTTTTTAATGATGTAGATGTTCAAGCGTAAGGTTGTATAATTAATCCTCACTTGCCATAGGGAAGACAAATATTAAACACATTATAAACGGAAGACAACTTATTGTTTTACTGTAGTGGTTTTCAAAATGAATCCTTGAGGGGGCTTTATTTACTTCTACACTCCATCCCTGCAGCAATTGCCATATTGTATTTGAAAAAAAAAACACACAACTGTATACTAATTGCCTGCCTTAACTTCAGTCTTAATTTATTTAATATTTTGCCAATTAACGTGTTGTTAGTGCCCTTGGTGTTCAATCTTCATTATGTGTTGTGTGTTTGAGTCTTTTATCTTTTCTTGATACCCCCAGGGGCTTACATCTTGGGCGACGTGGGTTGGCGACCACGGGGCCTCAGCTGAGTCCGGCATTGCTTCCACTTACTTGTGCCGGGCTCCTCTCCGTCTTCTTTCCTGTCGACCTCACTTGGTTAACTCTTGTTCTCTTCCGACCCCGACGTTATTAGGGTATCCGAGGCCTAGGAAGTCTCTTCCTTTCCCGCCTTAATTGGCCCTTGTCTCATATTTTCTGGTACCCTCCTTCTGCGAGGGGTCAGCCTTCATTTTCTTTTCATGATATCTCCTGCCTTCTGCCCAAGGCCCTCAAGGAGGCAGAGTGTATGTAGCCCCACCACTTCTGGTGCACCCTGGATACTACTACACCCTCAGGGGCTCACGGCTGATGAGTTCGGGAGTTGGCGACCTCGAGGGATTCCTGAGCTGGGTCCGGTTTTCCCCCTTTTATCCATAACCTCTGGGACGGACCCTCTCCTCTTTCACTTTCCTATCTGCCTTTCATGGCTCTCCTTCCTTCCAAGTTTCTCAAACTGCATTCTTCGAGGGTTGAGGGCATTTTCTTTCCTCCTGTCCTTTATTTCCCTTATTCTCCTTTTGTTTTCCATTTCTTCTTCAAGTATATAACTTCGTAGTTAGTTTTAGTTATAGTTTACATTTCATTTTCATCTTCACGATCACCCAAATCATTAGGGGCCGATAACGTAGATGTTAGGCCCTTTAAAACAACAATTATCATCATCATCATCATCAGCATCATCCTCATCATCATCATTATCTTCTTCTTCTTCTTCTCTTGATGAATGCAGTACATTTGCATTTGTCTGTTGGCACAGGCTAGAGTAAAATGTGGCTTTTCACCAATGACTCAGTCCCACTCATCGCTGTGATTATATGGAAGCTACTGAGGTATGAGTGGTGCTTAGTAATGACATTCAGGGCACAGTCAGTGTCTGTGGATGTTGTGAAAGGTTCTACTCATAGGGTTAGTACTGCTGTTCTGACTCAGTGAGGAAAGCAATAGCAAACTACCTCACTCCTCACCTTGCCTAGTACACCTCAATATAGCGCTACCTTGGGTTTTTGTGGGTATCAAACCACATAACCTAACGGCAGAACTTTTTGAGGATCCAACCAGCCTTCGGGCTGACTACCTAACAGACAGTTTGAGTCTTTACTAGTGGCTAGCGTTCTTCGTTGTCACTGGGGGACTGGCTGCGTGACTCAGCGATAACGTTCGTATCTAGGCGCAAATGTGAGACGTGAGTCATGTCAGTAGATTTACTGGCACGTTAAAGATCCCTTTCAGGGCAACATTCCGGCACTCCGGCGTCTATAAAAGCCGCAGTAGTTAAAAGGGACGCAAATCCAATAACATTATTATGTCACTTAGGAGACCCGTGTTCGATTTTTGACTCTGCTAAGGAAGTTAATTATGGATTGAGGGCTGGAACGGGGTGTAGTTCCCTCACGTTCCGGGTTAACGAGCGGCGACTCAAACGTAAGGCAGTAGCACACGCCGACAATAACCATTGATCCCTAGTAGTGACCAATAGCTGAGGGTTGTTGACCAATAGAATGCTTCCTCTATCACTCCACGTGGACTCTTAAGTCCCGCCCTGGTGGCTAGCTTGTGTCTCCAACAGGTGCCAGTGTCCAATGTTGCACATCTGCACATAGTTCTGTCCAGTCTCGCTGCTTGCCCTCAGTTGCTACGGTGGAAATTTGACAATGCTGTCCCTCACGCTGGGAATGCCTTGGCCCCAGGTGCCATGGAATGTAAACATATCCGCCCATATAGATTTCAAAGGCGCGCGTTAACCAGGAAAGTGAGGCAACTATACATTCAAACTCGTGAGGCAAAAATAAGAAGAGCCGAGTTAGATTCCTATTTCAGTCATCCTAGAAGTCGTGTTTCGTGGTTTTCCACTTCTACACCAGGCAAATACCGGGATGGTACATAACTTATGACCATGGCCACTACATAAACAAACCCCACCTCAATTACAAATACACATGCTACCACAGATATCACAGTGACACAGGTTATCATACAAACTCTACACACACCCAAGTACACGGGGCTACATGACCTCGATGTTGTGAAACCCCTAAAAAATCAACAAATCTGCAGTCCTTGGACTGTTTGATGGAGCCCTACATGCTTTCCTGTTCTGAGTTAATCTCTTCATATGTACATAGATAGCACACGCTGAAGTCTGTTCGCCGAGTCGAGATAGTGGAAGTAAACACAGTTGTACACGTGATTGCAGGGCTGCCCGCAAGGGTTGCATAGAGCTGGGCCTGTTGAACGTACGTCACCTTCAGTGCTGTGTATAGCCTACATGTGAAGCAGGCTGACTTATCGGTTACACAACTATTCAAATAATACGCCAAATCAATACTCAATTAACATATAATTCTATATAAATAGGACATGTCTTCGCATTTTATTATCGGTTACATGCTACAGCGCGTTTTATTGATTGTTCGTTTATGTATTTATTTAATTAATTAGTTCTTAACTGCTTATGACAGGCAACAGTTAACAGTGTAGCAAGTCTTGTCTTTTCTACGGCTACGGCATGACTAATGATCTCGGAGCTTCTTGGCTACCCCTGTCCGGCAGAGCCGATGACGTGAATTGGGTGTGTTTCCTGTCTGGGTAGCCAGAGGCACTGTCTCGACTCGGCGAATAGACTTTAGATACGAGGCAATCTGTTTAACACATCATAGGCTTGGTTTATCCCTACAGTTCTTGTTCTTGACCTTTCCATCTATAACCAAGTTCGCTACCCCCGATTTATGTATTTATCGTATGGCTTTTAGTACCGGGAGTGTTCGAGGACACGTTCGGCTCGCCTGAGTCTGTAGCTGCTTACAGCGGACACACTTAGGGTGAGCTACAAGTTCCGTTCAATTTCAAGTAGTTCCAACTTTCGCTACCAGATATCAATGATACCCAGTGGTGAACGTTGGAATATTGATAGAGCGTTGCGACGAAATCTAACCTAACAATTTAGCTTCAAACATGTCTAGTGTCGCCTCCGTAGCGTAGCGGTCAGCATGGTTCGCTGCCGCCCCGTAGGTCCTGGGTTCGATTCCCGGCTCTGCCACGAAATTTGAAAAAGTGGTATGAGGACTGGAACGGGGTTTACTCAGCCTCGGGTGTTCCAAATGAGTAGAGAGGGTTCGATTCCCACCTCAGCCATCCTCGAAGTGGTTTTCCGTGGTTTCCCCACTTCGTCTTCGGGCAAATGCCGGGATGGTACCTTCTTCAAGGCCGCGGCCGCCTCCTTCCCTCTTCCTTGCTTATCCATCCTGACCTTCCATTACCTTCCCTCATGAGACCCCTGTTCGCTTTGCAGGTGAGGCCGCCTGGGCGAGGTGCCAATCACACCTCACCAGTTGTATCCCCTCCGATTAGATGTTCCCAGCTCTAGGACACTGCCTGTAGAGGCGGTAGTGGTGAGTTCCCTCGCTGAGTCCGTGGGTTCCACCAACCTGGAGGGTAAAAAAAAAACATGTCTAGTCTGTGGAAGGATCTTTTACATGCCATAAATCTATGACATGGGACCGCCGGATTTACTTCCCCTCCGAAGGAAGGCATACTGAAGGATTTTTAACGCTCTTAAAAATCCGACGACTGCGGCCGGGTTTGAACCCGCTATCTTGGAACAGCAGTTCAGCATGCTACCAACTAAGCCACCATAACCTCTGCTACCCCAGAGTGCCTTAGTAAGTGCCCTAGCAACCTGTCTCTTCATTTCTTTGTCTCTCGCCAGAAATATTCCTCTTCTCCCACTCATCTTCATACACCTTCATTTGTTACTCTATCTAATCTTCATCACTCTCCTATAAATTGATAATTATATAATGTTATTGATATTACGTCCCTTTTAGCAACTGTGTCTTATAGAGACGCCACGCCGAATTGCCGAAATTTAGCTCCGAAGGGAATTTTTATCTTTACATAATATAAAACTAACTCCCCGATTCTTGGATGTAACGGGTAATCTTGAGAACCACTGAATGGATTTTGATGCGGTTTTCACCATTCTGTAAATGATTTATCGAGGAAGGTTTCTGTAGGAATACATTCATTTATGACCCAAGGAAGCCGAGCAGTAACGATTATAGTGAATCGAGTCAAAGATAAACCTGCCGTCCGTGTGCATTTTAAGCTTACGCTGGGTAAATCGTTAAAAATTTGATGAACAAGTTTGGTGTTCCTAGGCAAAATCCCGCACAAGACATGGCAATAAACCTAGACAAATTGCAGAGTTTAATTTCTTGGCCGTGAAAGCCAATCTACCATGTATGAGTCATGCGAGCAGTTCCAGCATGCCTGGTGATCTGTATCTTGGCTCTTCAGAGGGAGAGAGATACAGGAATTAGGAAAGAGAGGCACATGCTTGTTGCATTGCAATATTATTATTATTATTTTATCATTATTATTATTATTATTATTTGATACAGGCATCCATGGAATACAAATACAATATAACAACCGTTCAGGGTTTCTTCGTAAGGTGTTCATTCCTTGTCGTTTAGCTTACTGCCAAAGATCTTTCAGCCTCTGCCTCCTTCTCAATCGTTCTTCGGCTGAAAGCGTGGGTCTTTCATTGGGGAGATCATTCACACCGGCAATTTTGGTTCTGAATCCTGTCCTGTCCCAGACTTCGGCCGGTCCAATGTTTGGCTTCTTTAAGTCCTGATGGGCTTCCTGAAGCCATGGAAGTTGCACCTGCCATTTCTCCAGAAGGTTCAGATTTTTTAAGCCAATCTCTCCGTTCCCTAATCGTTTAATATGTCCATAGAACATCAACCTCCTATTTCTCATGCTGACAGAAATCCCTTCAAACTTGTCCTATAGTTCTTGGTTTGACCTCAGTTGAAATTTGTATCCACCTCCAGGTAGCTTCTTGGGACCTAGAATTTGTATTATTATTATTATTATTCTTTATTTGTTTCACCCAACTTTGGGGTACATGAAATCAATCACTTTTTATTGTTTAGAGCTTTCCTTTGGGCCCAGTACTGCCTCATCCTTTGAGATCTTGCTTCCCTTTCTTCGGCAGAGATGTGGATCGTACGCTTTTGTCTGATTTTAACTTAAAACCGTTGTTTCTTATCCTTGGTAATGGTTTTGGCTGTTTTGTCCATGAGCATGGTGTCTGTAATTTGGAGTTCTACGAGGTCTTTCTCAGTTGCCTTACACCAAAGAGGTTTTGTTTTTATTACGAAAGTAGTCGAAGATCTTTTTGGTTAGTCTATTTGAATTCATTCGGTGGATGTGCCCATAAAAATCAATTCTCCGTTTTTTATTGTATCCGAGAGTTTTTCAGTCTTTTGGTAAAGACTTTCGTTCCTGACATGGATTAATTTGTTTTGATGAAATTTGGGGCCTAAGATTTTGTCTAATATCTTTCTTTCCTTGACCTCCAGCCTATCATCCCCCAGGGACTCACATCTAGTGGGACGTGGGTTGGCGACCACGGGACCCCAGCTGAGTCAGGCATTGCTTCCACTTACTTGGGTTCCTCTCCGTCTTCTTTCCTGTCGACCTCCCTTGGTCAACTATTGTTCTTTCCCGACCCTGACTCTGAGGCCTAGGGAGTCTTTCACTTTCCCTCCTTAACTGGCCCTTGTCTCATATTTCCTGATCTCTCCTTCTTCCATTATATTTCCTTTTCTCTTTAAGATTCCCGCCTGTTTTTGTTAATTGGCTCCCCGTGTATCTCAATTCCCTTCAGCGAATATGTCGCTTTCTCTAGGGTTCAATCCTTTGCAAATGTAAAAATTGCTGTAGAAGAAACTCCCGAGCAAACAATAACCGATGTGAGAATACTGGATGACAATCTTGGCGAGACCACACCGGAACCATCTGCTGAGAGACTCCTCAGCTAACCAGTACGCCGCGCTCCCACCAAGCTGGCTCATCGGTGGGCTCTTGGTGTTTCCGCCTGGACCCCCACAGGAGTATCGAACTGCGCGATACCTCCCTTCATATAGAGTGCAACTGCACTACTTGACTGCGAGAACCAAAAGCTCAAGCAGCCTCAACCTCCCTATGAAGGCTTCCAAAAAGATGGTATATTGGCTTTCACGGCCGATGAATTAAAACTCAGCAATTCTTCTAGGTTTGTGCCGTGTCTTGTGTAGGGTTTCGCCTAGGACACCAAGCTGGCTCATCGGCGGGCTCTTGGTGTCCCCACCCGGACCCCCACAGGAGTATCGAACTTTTGGTTCTCGCATTCAAGGAGTGCAGTAGCACTCTATATAAAGGGAGGTATCGCGCAATTCGATACTCCTGTGGGGGGGGGGGGGGGGTCCGGGCGGGGATACCAAGAGCCCGCCGATGAGCCAGCTTGGTGTCCTAGGCAAAACCCCACACAAGACACGGCACAAACCTAGAAGAATTGCAGAGCTTTAATAACCGATGAATTCGTTGTAACATTGAATATCCTCTACGAAGAGGTGCTGTGACAAGTACAAAACACTGTTCTACATAATTCTTTGTGTTCTTCTCATCTACGTATGCCGTTTAACAACAATAAATACATTTCTTCAATATTTAAAACTTCTTTCTCCCACATTCTTCCCTACTGCCCCATAAACCTACATTCACGTTGCGAAAGCTCGCACGGGTCCACTGGTTATTATTATTAGTATTATTATTATATTCGATGTAATGGTGCTCGGGTGCTTGGTATGGCGTGAGGGTGCCACTCACAGTCTCAAAATGATTGAGATCGCTTGCTCTAGCTATTCCCGTCTGCGGGAAGATTCTGTCTGAAACCACAGCACCGTTAAAAGAGACTTTAAAGCCATAAAGTTGTTATATATTTTAATGTGTGTTTAAAACGTTATAGTTTTGTGAAGCCCAAGGACCGTTACTAAATCTGGGAAAAGTAATGGCCATCAGCAGTGAAATGGCGCGTATCTCCAGAAGCTGTTATTGTCGGTGCCTGCAGATCAAGGGCTACGTATGTGACTTCCGCCCTTTTGGAAAGGGCTCACATGTGCTAATGCAGCTGTCTGGCACTGTTTCAAGGAATGCCAAAATTTGGGGCGAAGTCAAGTCAATCCACATGTGTAGGGCAGGTGGCGCTGAATACAAGCGTAGGGTGTCGAGTAATGGCTCCATCCGTTACGTGCATGTCCTCTCTAGCTCCTGACATTCAAATAAATTGAAAAATAAAATCCTAAAATAATAGTAAAGAATAGTCCTTGTGTTGTTTGACTATTGTTTCCTTCTATCAATCTGTGATGAGCTCATGTTACAGTTAACGCGTGATACTCTTCTTTCTTTCCTTTTTCTTTCTTGTTAATCACATTTTTCTTTTGTGTATATTAATGCTTTCACGGCCAGGATTATATAAATAATTCATGTTTTTTTGGGCAAATGCCACATTGTTTGATTTTCATTGAAAAGGCAGGCAAGGTTTCTCCGAAACGTATGGTTCTAATCTAAATACACACGCCATTAGACCAAACATTGTTTGATTTCCATTAAAAAAGAAGGCAAGGTTTCTCCGAAACGTATGGTTCTAATCTAAATACACACGGCATTAGCCCAAAAAAACATGAATTATTTACACATTCTTCTTCTTTCGAATAACCCATTTGGAGGGGACGATGAATCAACGTTGCCTATTGTCCATTGTATTCAATTACCTTTGTTTCCAAATTTCTTTCATCCTTTGACGGTCTTTCTCCTCTTTAGTTGGTCTACTATTTTCCATTCTATAAATGTGCCCAAAAAACTGTAATCTTCTTTTCTCATTACATCAGTTAATTTTTCACATTTCAAATATAACTCTCTATTTGGTCGTAACCTGTATTCTGCGTTATTATTTCGTTTAGCTGCCAGTATTTTTTTCTCTAAAATCGTCTTTCAGTCTTCTCTAATTTGTCTAAATCACATTATTATTATTATTATTATTATTATTATTATTATTATTATTATTATTATTATTTAGCGTATGGAATTTTGCACCGGGAGTGTCCGAGGACGTGATCGTCTCGCCAGAGGCTGTTGCTGCTTCAAGCGGACACCCATGGGGTGAGCTACAAGTTCCGTTCAAGTAGTTCCAACTTTCGCTACCAGATGTCACTGTCACCTAGGGGTGAACTTTGGAACTATGATGGAGCGTTTCAACGAAATCTAACCTAGAAATTAAGCTTCACACGAGTTTAGTTAGTGGAAGGATCTTTTACATGCCATAAATCTATGACATGGGACCGCCGGCTTTACTTCCCATCTGAAGGAAGGCATATTGGAGGATTTTATTGCTCTTAAAAAATCCGACGTCTTCGGCTGGTTTGAACCCACTATCTTGGGCACATCAGTTCAGCATGCTACATTGCACGAGTGCGTTGGAATTTTCTTTAAATATATTGATGTTTTTCTCTTCTTATTCTCAGCGTTTTTACACTCTCTCTCCAGGTAAATGCCGGGATAGTGCCTTACTTCAAGTTCTGGGCCCCCTTTTCCATCCCAAACCCTAATACAGTGATTGTTGTTGTTGCTTATTTTAGGGACCGCAACATCGTGCTCATATAGCCCCATATATTTTGGGTGTGTGTGGAATTTGTGTGACAACTAGGGATCGGATTATGTTTTGAAAATGCATATTTTGTGTTTTTGATTTATTTTATTTATTGCATATTCTGAACACAACAGCATATTTTAGCATATACATTTGAAATAATTATAATATAAAACATCTTGAACAAAATTGGTTTTGCCTGCGTGTTGGTCATCCCTTGTAGGAAAATTTCTGATCAAAAGATAATTTGATAACGGTATGTTTTCGCTTTTTTTCGCTATCGTTTTACCCTCCAGGGTCGGCTTTTCCCACGGACTAAGCGAGGGATCCCACCTAAACCGCCACTGAAGGCAGTGTCCTGGAGCTTGAGACTCTGAGTCTGGGATACAACTGCGGTGTGACCAGCACAACGCCCAGACGGCCTCACCTGCAAATCGAACAGGTAGCCTGATGAAAGGATGGGAAGAGTGGGAGGGTTAGGCAAGGAATTAGGAAGGAGGCGGCCATGGCCTTACGGTAGGTACCATCGCGGCATTTGCTGGAAGACGAAGTGGGAAACCACGGAAAACCACTTCGAAGATGGCAGAGGTAAGAACAGAATCCCCTCTACTCATTTGGACCATCCGAGGCTGAGTAGACGCCATTCCAGTCCTCATTCGACTTTTCCAATTTCGTGGCAGAGCCGGGAATCGAACCCAGGACCTCCGGGGTGGCAGCTAACCATGTTGACCGCTACGCTATGGAGGAGACTAACGGTATTTTAAGTCTGACTATTTCAAGGAGGGAATGAGGTAGGACTTTAATTTCACCATCGCGGCAGCCAGTAGCCCGGGGTTAGTTATGTGAGACGTTTCTTTAGTTAATGTGTTAGGCTACATTATTCTTAGTCTGCAGATCTTTTGCTCAAAATGTCTAAAGAGAAGAGCAGCAGAAAGTATATATTAAATCAGTGGATGTCAGGTAATAGTGATTATTCATTGATAGCGTTGTCGTCTATTGTGAAGTATGCTCGATGGAAGTGAAATGTGGAAAAAAAAATCAACTTGAACGAGCATGCAAAATCGACTGTACATATTACGGCAAAGAAGGAAAAAGTATAGTAAATAAGATTGAGTTATTGTTAAGGGCATTTCTATATTTTTAGAGCATAATTTTATTGCATTTCTACAGGAAAGGAATCTGTTGTCATCGAATATAGATTTAGGTAATAGGATGTCATTTTTGAAGGCATTTGCCTGGAGCGTGGCGCTCTATGGAAGTGAAACTTGGACTATTGGTGCAGCGGAAAAGAGGAGAATTGAAGCGTTTGAAATGTGGTGTTACAGGAGAATGTTGAAGATCAGATGGTAGATTGGGTAACAAATGAAGAGGTGTTTAGGCTAGTGGGAGAGGAGAGATGTTTCTGGCGACTGCTAATGAAGATCAGAGATAGGTTGGTAGGACACATACTAAGGCATTCAGGAATAGCAAGGTTAGTTATGGAAGGAAGGGTCGAGGACAAGAACTGTAGGGGTAGACCAAGGTTAGAATATGTTAAATAGATTGCCTTGGATGTAGGGTGTGGTTGCTATGAAGTGATGAAACGATTAACTCAGGACAGGGAAGCATGGAGAGCTGCATCATACTAGTCAAAAGACTGAAGACTCAAAGAACAAAACAACAATTGCATGCTTATTTTAATCGATTTTAGTGCATAAATAGATTGCAACGGTGGGTGAGTGGTTATCGTATCAGACTGCCAACACCAAGCTTGCAGGTTTGTTCCTGGCCGTGGTAAGTGATTTTTGAAAGGCTCAAAAATCATGATGCGCATGTCATACGATGTTGGCATGTTAAAAATCAATTTCTATTCAGTAGGCCGTTTTCATAATGGCAAAATTAATCTCAGTATTTTCCGCCAACATAAAGTTCCTCATTTCTCTACTAAAAAGCTCTATAGTGTCAAGGAGTTTAGATATCTAAACTCCGTGACTTTCATAGTCCTTCAACGAGCGACAAAATTCGACATGCAAGCTGCCCTCTGGGCGTCAATTAACAAAGCTTGCACCCGGCACCCGAGGCCATACGATATTATTATTTTTAGTGCATAAATTTCCAGTCCATAGTGATACCTGTGTTATTGTGATAGCTGTACTAGTGTGTGCTTTGGTAAATTGGGAATAGCATGGGAAAGAAGGTGAGCGTGGCCTTAAGCAGGGAACCACCACAGCATTTGCATGGAGTAGAAGTGGGGCGTTGCGATTCCCAAAACATCTCAATTTAAATATCTGGTGTACTTCTCCAATCGGATGGTGTCACGCTCCAAGATGTTCGAAGCAGAATCAACGCTTCCTGGAAGAAGTGGTGCCAAGTTTCAGGAGTCCTTTTCAATCGGAGGGTGCCTATGTATTTGAAATATAAAATTTATAAAACCATCATTAGACCAGTGGCATTAAAAATCCCTCAGTATGCCTTCCTTCGGAGGGGAAGAAAAGCCGGCGGGCCCATCTCATAGATTTATGGCATGTAAAAGAACCTTCCACCAACAAAACTTGTGTGAAGCAACATTTGTAAGTTAGGTTTAATTAATGCTCTTAAGTTCCAACGTTCGTCACCAGGCACTGGTTGTGAGGACATGTAGTAGTAGCCAAGTTCACAGCTATGTGCCGTGGATAGTAGCATCTGGTAGCGAAGTAGGAACTACTTAAAATTATCGTCTGCAGTTCTTACTTCAATTAAAAACACAAAACACACACTAATAGAGTCATCACCATTAACACCGGTTATCAAACATATTCTACATTCACACAAAGTACACGGGGCGCAGCTCCTAAAGCAGGTTGTTCCAGCCGTGTTGCTCGCCTGTGGGCAGTGGAGTACTCGCCGCCTTGCGCGAGTAAACCTGCAACATGCAATACAGCTCTGCTGTGGGTACTGCCGTCACTGCGCGGTGGATACATCAGGAATGGCAGGAAAAGCATGGACCCTGTTATGACCTTCACCCAGTGACGTATTGGCTATCACCCCCAGTCCCTCTCTAACCGTTCTCCGAGCATCACTGCTGAGTACTCGCGTGTACGCTTATTTATTTATTGGTGCCTTTATTGTGGCGAAGTTAGGGCTCTAGGCCCTCTTTTACACTTAACCACACACAGTGCAACTTACATGAATACTCACATATGTTATTCTTAACCTACCAAACTTAAATATTAGGAAAACCTTAAATACTAGAATAAAATAAAATAAAATAAAAATTAAATTAAATTAAATTGGCGACTGCGTGATATTAACTAAGCTATACAATTTAAATGACATACATTTTTAACAAAATTATACTATGGTCATTCACTCACACATTCATACACAAATTGTTCTAGTTGGCCTACGAATTCAAGAGGAAATCTTTACATGCACGTTTGAAAGTTGTAAGGGATGTACAATTTCTGACGTCACGAGGACAATTATTCCAAATTCTAGTTCCCGACCCGAGGAAAGAGTTACTGAAGGCAGAAGAATGATGTAGAGGAATTGCAATTATAGATCCAGATCGCGTGTGACGATCATGAAAGGAAGAAAGAAAACGAAAATTACAAGAGAGATAGTGAGGAGTACTTTCATTGAGAAGTCGATAGATGAGGGTACATATGTGCAGGTTCCTTTGTTGTTCTACTTTTAGCCAGGAAAGTAGATCATAAAAAGGAGACACGTGTGAGGAACATTTCAAGGAGAAAATAAACCTAATGCAGGAATTTAAAGCTCTCTGAAGTTTCTTGTTTTGTTCACCGGTAGCATCTACTAATACAACATAACAGTAGTTAAATATAGGGAGTATCATGGTTTGGACGAGTTTTATTTTCAAGTTACGGGGTAGAACGGACTGGTGAATCTTAAGTGGATGAAGTGACGAGTAAACTTTCCTGCATGTATTAGTAACGTGCCCATCCCAATTCAAAGTTTTATTCAAACTCGTGGATTTGGAACAGCATGTCCTAAAGTAAGGGACCAACCAATCAACCAACCAAACAGACCAGTGGCACTGTATGGAACCGAATGATGGCCAGCCAGAAGGAGACATGAACAACAGATGCATGTCATGGAAATGAAGAAGCTTCACTGGCCAATAGGACACACAAGACTGGACCACATCAGAAATTATGATGTTCGAAAGGCATTTGGTGTGGCCCTAATCACTGAGAAGATAAGAGAGAACCGTTTGCGATGGAAAGGTCGTTTATTTACAGTAATTATTTCAAATATAGTCATTATTTTTCGATGTCCCTGTATTTAATACAAGGTGTTGTCTGGGTTTGATCTTTCACACTGCTTTAAGCATCTAACTTGCGAAACGATCAGAGCAAAGAACTTAATAAATCTCTCCTATTAGCAGTATGTTGCAATCTTCTGGCATCGTTAATTTACAGTTATTCTAAATTACAGTGTCTGTCTCGCATGCAATTTTTAGCCTATTTTACTTTATGAACAAATAGGCTTATGAGATCACCTTTTGTCCGTGTGTGTGTCTGTGTGCGTGTGTGTGCCACCCTCCCCCCCCCCTAATAAAATCTAAACGGCTGGAGAGATTTCAATGAAACTCGGTAAGACTCGGACGACCCCGACCGTGCCCTTCAAATTTTGCTACGTCTCACCAATCCAACATGGCGGCTGTGCGAAATATTTCACCAGCATTCAACATCTCCGAAATTATTACTGATATCACCCTGGAATTTTGTACCGTGATAAAGGAACCTACTAGAATTTCACCTATGTGACTTTTGGCAACCTGGTAACTTCAAAACCAACATGGCAGCCAAGAGAATTTGCGACTTTTAAATAGACGTTTCTCGCGATTTAACCAACCAAATGCAATGAAACATGGTACAGTAGATGTTTATACACATTGTATTGCACCCACATCTTTGTTCAATTGTTTACATAACCACAAGATGGCGGCTGTGCGAAATATTTTACGGGCATTCTATATCTCTGAAACTATTACCGCTATCACCCTGAAAGTTTGTACGGAGATGAAGGGCACTACTGGAAGTTCATCTTTGAGACTATCATACACCGGTTAACTACAAAACGAATATGGTGGCAATGCGAGTTTGAAAGTTTCAAATAGACTTTTCTCGCGATATAATGATCCAAACGCAATTAAACTTGGTACAGAAAATGTTTATACAATTTTTAATGCACTGGTATCTAATTTAGTTCAATTGTTTACATAACATCAAGATGGCGGCTGTGCGAATTTTAAAATTAAGTTTTTATTTCTTGTGTCGTAATCATGCGATCGAAGTGAAAGTTTGAATAATGAACTTACGCAATAATTTTCCTTTATTTGTACATGACTCTATGGCCTATACATATAACAATCCAACATGGCGACCATCCGAAATATTTAGACGGTTCTCAATATCAACGAATCTATTACAGCAATCAAACTGAATTTTTTTATGTTCATAGGGGCTATGAACATAATTTCACCTATAGGACTTTCAATAACCTGGTGATCACTAATCCAACATGGCAGCGACGCGAATTATAAATATGCACATGGACGTTTCTCGCAATTTAACCATCCGAGTGCAGTGAAACTTGGTACAGTAAATCCTTTTACAAATGTTAATCCACTGGCATCTAATTCATTTGAATTGTCTCCATTACCACAAGATGGCTGCAGTGCGAAATTTTAAAATCTTGTTTTTACTTCTTGTGTCCTAATCATGCGATTGAAGTTTGAATACTGCACGTACACAATAATCTTCATGTAACAGCACATAACTATAAGACGTACATACATAAAAATCCAACATGGCGACCATCCGCAATATTTAGTCAGTTCTCAATATCTACGAATCTATTACAGCAATCAAACTGAAATTTTGTAAGTTGATAGAAGCAATTATCATAAGTAGGATATATGAAAATAGGCTTTAGTTCTTCACAGAACTACTTGTTTTTTTTAACGTTTGATAGAGCTCTCCAAGGCTCACAATTTGAACTCTTCCTGGGTCCTTTAGCCCTTATTATATGGCACAATTGAGGAAATTGCTTAATTTTACGTTTTTGCTAAGAAGTGTTTTCAACATTCAAATAGTTGATACCCGTCAAAACATGACCGTCATTGGGAGAATATTTACTGAAGGATTCTCTTATACAGTATGCATTTTTGAACGATTACTTTTTGACATTGTTACAATTTTAATGCCGTCGAAAGATCGACTTCGCAACACATAACTGGCCGTGACTGAAACCTTGATGAGGCTAATTGAGACCTACGCGTTCCTGGATTTCCCCTTGAGCTTTATTGATTTTGATAAAGTACGCCAAGTGAATTGGAAATTCGAAATTTGAAGTGTTTTGTCGGAAGATGTTAGGCCTAAATCAAGCCGAAGTATTATAGCTCTCTGCCCATTAAGTGATTTGCTCCCCACCCCCCCTTTTTAGCCAATTCTCAATTTAAAAAAAATAGGCTTATGAGATCACCTTTTGTCCGTGTGTGTGTGCGTGTGTGTGTGTGAGAGAGAGAGAGAGAGGTGTGTGTGTGTGTGTCCCCCTAATACAATCTAAACGGCTGGAGCGATTTCAATGACCCTCGGTAAGTTCATAGCACTATTCCGGGCGACCCCGACCGTGCCCTTCAAATTTTCTTACGTCTCACCAATCCAACATGGCGGCTGTGCGAATTATTACACCAGCATTCAATATCTCCGAAACTATTACCGATATCACCCTGAATTTTTTACGGCGGTAAAGGGAACTACTAGACGTTCACCTATGTGACTCTTGAAAAACAGGTAACTACAAAACCAACATGGCGGCCAAGCGAAGTTGCGACGTTCAAATAGACGTTTCTAGCGATTTAACCAAGCAAACGCAATAAAACTTGGTACAGTATGTGTTTATACACATTTATGTGTAATGCACCGACATCTAACTTTGTTCAATTGTTTACATACCCACAAGATGGAGGCTGTGCGAAATATTTCACCGGCATTCTATATCTCTGAAACTATTAGCGGTATCACCCTGAAATTTTGTACGGGGATAAAAGGCACTCCTGGAAGTTCATCTATAAGATTTTCAAAAACCGGTTAACTACAAAACGAACATGGCGGCTAAGCGAATTTGAAAATTTAAATAGACTTTTCTCGCGATTTAATGTTCCAAACGCAATGAAAACTCGGTACAGGAAATGTTTATACACATTTTAATGCAATGGTATCTAATTTATTTCAATTGTGTACATAACCTCAAGATGGCGGCTGTGCGAATTTTAAAATTAAGTTTTCATTTCTTGTGTCGTTTTCATGCGATCGAAGTGAAAGTTTGAATAATGAACCTACGCAATAATTTTCCTTCAATGGTACATGACTCTATGGCCTATACATTTAACAATCCAACATGGCGACCATCCGAAATATTTAGACGGCTCTGAATATCTACGAATCGATTATAGCAAACAAACTGAATATTTTTATGTTCATAGGGGCTATGAACATAAGTTCACCTATAGGACTTTCAATAACCTGGTGATCACAAATCCAACATGGCGGCGCCGCGAAGTATACATATTCACATGGACGTTTGTCGCAATTTAACCATCAGAGTGCAGTGTAACTTGGTACAGTAAATCCTTATACGAATGTTAATCCACTGGCATCTAATTTTTTTCAATTGTTTCCATAACCAAAATATGGCAGCTGTGCGAAATTTTAAAATCTCGTTTTTACTTCTTGTGCAATAATCATGCGATTGAAGTTTGAATGCTACACGTACACAATAATCTTCATGTAACAGTACTCTAGGACCTACATATATAAAGTCCAACATGGCGACCATCCGAAATATTTTGTCGGTTCTCAATATCTACGAATCTATTACAGCAATCAAACTGAAATTTTGTATGTTGGTAGTGGCAATTAACATAAGTAGGATATATGAAAATAGGCTCTATAGTTCTTCAAGGAACTACTTGTTTAAATTGTCATAAACAAAGATCTCAGTAAGACGCGGTGGGATCCGCCATTTCTGTGGTGGATAAGAGCCATTGTGCGTAATCCCGGGAGCGACAAATATTACATTTTTCTTTAATAATTTAAAAATATACCCTAACATATATATACAGGGTCTTTCATATAAAGTAAGAACGGCGAGTGGCGGTCTTCTCATTCGCTGCTGAAACCGGCTTGGCCGAGCTTGTGACGCGCCACGGCCCCCTGCTGTAGTATTGAAAGCGCGCGCATAGTACAAACTTGACCTTGCAATAAGCGTGCAGGTGTTGTCAGTCGCCAGTCTGAACCACAGCTGCTAACATGTTGAGACAGTTATCATTGCAACATCGTATTTTTAGCCTACTTTTCACATTTTGCAAAAATGAGGAAAAAGTAGTCTTATGAGATCGGGCAAATGTGTGTCTGTCTGTCTGTCTGTCTGTCTGTCTGTCTGTCTGTCTGTCCTTCTGTCTGTCTGTCTGGCTGTGTGTGTGTCCCCCCCCCTATCAACTCCTAAACGGCTGCAGCAATCAAAACCAAATTTAGTATGAGTAAAGATGTGCACCGGAATAGCTCACGTCCATATTTGAAAATGATGTCAGTGCTACCAACTGCTGAAAAAACGCACTAGAAATTTGAGCTCCATGTTGGATATCCTGCAATGTATGCATAGGAGCTATTCCAAAATTGGCACACATGTAGATAATACTATTTCAGTTTAATTTCCAGGAGGCCAACCATGACAGCGTTGCCAAAATAATTTTAAGCCTTCTGATAGGTCCAATGTTTAAATGCATATAACTTCTACACTATCAACTGGATTTCAACCAAATTTTGTATGTAATATCTGTACATAAACAGATATGACTGAGCGTATTCTTAGGAGCCACCAGGGCTGCCAACTGTTAATAATTGCTCTCTCTATTTTTTTAATCCAAATACCAATATATCAGAATGTGTGCAAGCCGACAGCTTTAAACTATGCACACGTATAGTACCTGACATGTTTGATTAATTTTGGAGTAACTTATATACGTCAGTTCTACCAACATGATTCTAAGCCTGCTGATAGGGCCAATTTTTAAATACATGTAACTTCTATACTATCAGTAGGATTTCATCCAAATTTCGCATGTGCTATGTGTAACATATCAGATATGACTATAAGTATTCTTCAGTGCAATCAGGGCTGCCAACTGTTAATAAATGCTGTCTATATTTTTTACCCTAATATCAATATATCAGAAAGTATGCAAGCCAACAGCTCTATACTTTGCACACGTATAGCACCTGACATTCTAGATTAATTTGGAGTAATTAATACAAGGCAGTGCTGACAACATGATTCTATGCCTGCTGATATGTCCAATTTTAAAATACATGTAACTTCTATACTAACAAATGGATTTCATCCAAAATTGGCACAACAAGATATCATAATATTTCAGATTATTTCTGACCAGCACACGCATGGTATTGTTGGCAACATGCTTTTACGCCTGCTGATAGATCCAGTGTCTAACTGCATGTAACGTCCATTGGACTTCAACCAAATTTTGTATTCTGTACCTTAAGAGATGGAACTAAGAATATATTCAGTCACCAGGGCTGCCAACTGTAGTGCTCTATTATTCTACATTATACCACGTATATTTTGAACTAATTAGATATTTCGATATTACCAACTTAATTTCGTCATTATTCTAGATAGGTTCATATTCTGTAGAATAATCATTGGCATGAAAAGTAGGCTGTATAGTTCTTAACGGAACTTCTTGTTGTATGTAAAATTTATTTAATTACGATTCGGCTCGGCGGGTACGTGATGCATTTGTTCAGCAATTTCCTGATGAAGTGCCACCTTCACTAGCACAGATTCACGTAATTGTAAATAACTTGGACACTACTGGTTCAGTGCTCAATAGAAAACACAAAATAAAAAATCAGAAAAAATACAGTGGCATGATTCACTCGCGTCAGCCAAAATGTGGTTACCAGATACAATGCCTGTATAACCCAGGAAGGACGACACTTCCAGCAACTTTTATAAGGTAATATTTCATAGAGGATTGTACACACGCTTAAAGCAGGGGGCCACGGCTCGCCACAAGCTCGATCAAGGCCACCACACTAGCGGATAACAAACCCGCCGCTTGGCGTTCTTACTTTATATGAAAGACCCTGTATTTCTTGTAAAGACACTCTGAAAATCTACATGCTAAGAGCTTTCGTTTGAATACATTACGAAGTCAATCGGTTAAGGCGTTATCTCAATCTCGCGGTAACAAAAATCACCTTAGTGTTTTAAATAAAGGCTATAGCTACGATTCATTTATCGTTGGGATGTCGGTTAGTTTCTCTTGTCAGGTTAAAATGTTAATTGCTCTATTTAGTCCAGTGAAGCAGAGAAACACGAGTAATGTTGGCAAATATCCCACGCGTGTGTTCCCTCATGTCCCATGTGTAGGCCACCATATGCTGCAGTCATCATGTGAGTGCACTGAATTCATATGAATAATGATTTAGTGGTGCATTTCATGACGATCGGATAACTGGAGTGAGGAACGAAAAGGTCGTTATCATTCGCACATAATCACAATTATTTGCCATTGTTTCAAATAATTCACTGATGCTAATGAAAATAATTACTCATTCTTTCAACACACGAATTTTAAGGCGGCTTCGGCGGCGTAGTTCTGAACTTCTATGCCCAAGGTCGTGGGTTTAAACCCGGCCCAAATCATCGGATTTCTAAGAGCGTTAAATATCTCTCACTTCGGAGGAGAAGTAAATCCGATGGGGTAATAATAATAATAATAATAATAATAATAATAATAATAATATCGTATGGCCTCGGGTGCTGGGTGCAAGCTTTGTTATTTGACACCCAAAGGGTAGCTTGCATGCCAAATATCTTTGTTCCTTTAAGCCCTATGAAAGTCAAGGAGGTTAGATATCTAAACTCCTTGAACACTATAGCGCTTTCTAGTAGAGAAATGTGGAACTTTGTGTTGGCGGAAACTCCCGAGATTAATTTTGCCATTATGAAAACGGCCTACTGAATTCAAATGGGTTCTTTGACATGCCAACATCGTATGACATGGTGTCGTAATTTTTTCCGCCTTTCAAAAAATCACTTACTACGGCCAGGAAAACCTGCAAGCTTTGGGTTAGTAGATCGACACGTTGACCACTCACTCACCGTGGCGCTAGTTGCGATGACATCTAGTAGTAGCCAAGTTCACAGCTAGGTGTCGTGGACGGTATCATTTGGTAGTGAAAGTAGGAACTACTTGGCATTATCGTCTGCAGTCCCTAATTGAATTTTAAACAGTTAACACGCACTAATACAGTCATCACATCTAACACTGGTATATTATCACACAGATTCTACACACACCCAAAGTACACGGGGCTAACATAACCGAGTTGTAGCAGCACCTAAACTAAGAAATTAACCAACCAATCAACCAACACAAACTTTCATTCTCAATCTACGACCCTAATATACAGGGGAGTATTATTAGTTAGCCGAGATCATACTATTCCTCAGGTCGGGAAGGGTCTAGAGACGTAAAAACATATTATAATAGGTGCTTTGTTTGGGATAAAGAAGAGGAGAATTACGTCACGATCGCTGGTAAACTATGTTTTTCAGTAGGTCAACACGATTGTACCCAATTTATTGTGACGGGTTATTCCTTAATCCTGAAAAAAAAAATGAACATGGGATGTGTATATTCATCTCATTAATATCCTCTAAGTGCGACAGGCTTCGGCAGCCGGCACAGTTCATATCCTCGCCGCAAGATGGGGGTTTCATTCATTCCATTCTTTGACATGGTCGGTCGACTGGAAGCAGGCTGTGGATTTTCAATCTCCTGTAGTGTTTTTTGGGTACAATTGTGTTTTAGACTAAAAAGCCTCAAATTTTGAAATCTAATACTCGTAAACAAGGTAACATGTAACAGATATGGAACCAGTTTGTAGACAGGTTCTGAAAAAAAAAACAAGAGACATATTATATCTAGAAAATTTATTTTAACGGGATATAGGAATCAAATATTTTCCGGTTTTTAGAACATTTCAGCACCGTAGGATTCCTCTTCATCCATTTGAAACATTAGGATACATTTTGATGTTGTCCCATGGCACTTTACTCTTGCTTCAAATGCAGTATCTTTTGGATGGTTGGTTGGTTCCTCAGTTTAGGGGCTGCGACAACGCGGTTATGTAGCCCCGTGTACTTTGGGTGTGTGTAGAATTTGTCTGATAACCTGTGTTAATTGTGATGGCTGTATTAGTGTGTGTTATCTGTTTTAATTCAAGTAAGGAATGCAGACGATAATTTCAAGTAGTTCCTACATTTGCTACCAAATGCTGCTGTCCACGACCCCTACCTTGCGGACTTAGCTACTGGATGCCATCACAGTCAGCACCTGGCGGCAAACGTTGGAACTAATAAATATTCTAACTTACAATTTTTGGCTTCACACAAGTGTAGTTAGTGGAAGGTTCTTTTTCATGCCATAAATCTATGACATGGGACCGCCGGCTTTACTTCACCTCCGAAGGAAGGCATACTGAGGGATTTTTAACGTTCTTAAAAATCAGACGACTTCGGCCGAGTTTGAACCCGCGACCTTGGGTATAGAAACTCAGCATGCTACCAACTACGCCACTGAAGCCGCCGAACAACAGTAATTAAGACCATCTGTAGCAAACGATGAATAAACACGAGAATGTATAATGAAACGTATCGTGGTCCCTTAGGGTTATTGCGACATCGTAGTCATCTACTGTCGACCAAAGTATTATGTGTACTCGAGCAACGCTGTACAGCATTTCCCGGAGCGGCTAGCAGGTGAACCATGTGTTATTTCCTCGTACAAATACAAACCGATATAAAATAAGTGAATTAATTTACGTATTTCACAGTCATACAGCATAACTTTTCGATATATAACGATTACAACGCAACCAAGAACTACATTTTCCATCCTCCCCGAACCGAGAAAAAGTTACCTTACAAAAATGATAACAACTTTGTTCCTTGGACACACACAATTTCGAAATTAATAAACCAGTTATACAACATTCCAATGTATATTGTGTTAAAATTTGGATTCGATCTGATGACGGGTTGTTGAGATAATAATTCTTAAATGTGACGCATGGTTGAAACACGCTTAAAAACGTGCACTTTTTGTGTTCCAACTGCGATAAAAAATATTAAAATATAAATTAAAAATTCCAAACCTACATGAGCTAACGTAAAATAGAACGACGGAAATGATGATGTTATTGGATTTTATGTAGGTCTATAGGTTACTTCACAAACAACCTTCAAACTCGAGTGCACATACTACTTTGGTCGACAGTAGTCCCATGTACTGTACTTTGGCGTGTGTTGAATATGGCTGATATTATTATTATTATTAATAATAATAATAATAATAATAATAATATTGCATGGCCTCAGATGCTGGGTGCAAGCTTTGTTAATTGACACCCAGAGGGCAGCTTGCGTGTCGAATTTAATGTTCCTTGGAGCGCTATGAATGTCAAGGAGGTTATATATCTAAGCCTCTTGACGCTATACCGCTTTCTAGTAGAGAAATGAGGAACTTTGTGTTGGCGGAAAATCCCGAGATTAATTTTGCCATTATGAATACGGCTTACTGAATTCAAATGGGTTCTTTAACATGCCAACAACGTATGACATGAGTATCGTGATTTTTGTCGCCTTTCAAAAAAAACACTTACCATGGCCAGGAGTGAACCTGCAATCTTGGGGTTGGTAATCCGACACTATAACCACACACCCACCGTGGCAAGCATCTGGCTGATGGTTGCACTAGTGTGTGTATTTGTGATTGCTGTAAGATTTGGATAGGAGATGGTTCTGGCCTAAATTGGGTACTATCCTGCATTTTGACTGGAGTAGAAGTGGGGTAACTATTGAAAAAAACACTGATAGTCAGTCTGAAAGACTACAAATGCTACAGGTCAAAGGAGTTAGCTGGCTGGATGACGTCAAGCAGGAGAATGCTCAAGCAGTACTATGATGTCACACACCTCAGTGCATTCTCGTTAAATTTCGTCACGTCACCGTAACATAACGCCAGACCCCAGCGAAATCGACATAATCATTTAAAATGATAATAACTTCTAGGATGGTAAGGTGAGATTCGAACCTGTCTCTTCTCAGTTTTGCCTCACGAGGCATTGAACACGGACTTCCATGGTTATGGTAAAATATAACACCACGAGACAAACTGGCCGATTGGCGAATGATAACTAGCAAAAGAACTAAACAATCAATGCAGTAACAGATAAATAAACACAAAGAAAAACAAGAAGTTCCGTGGCGAACTAAAGAGCCTGCTTTTCTTAAAATTAAGTTCCATGCCAATGAGTAATCTACAGCAGCGGTTCCCAAACATTTTCGGTCACGGAACCCTTCAGAAGTCATGATATTCCCACGGAACCCTAACTCTATCCCTGATTTTTACTGAGCATTGTGAACCCACAACGTTCTTCCTGCTTTCACCTATCCTTATTGCCTGGGTGTTTTGTATAGCCTAATGCTAACGTGGTAGGTTTGGAAACAAAGAGAAAACATTTTAAATGTACATGCAAACCTTTATTTTGGTACAAAAATATAAACAATTATTTTAGAACAATAAAAATTGGATTTCCATCTAATTTCTAATGTGATGAATGAAATTGTTTCATTTTCGTTCTTAAAATACTTTAGTTTTGAAATCGGGCTATATGTCCGACAACTGAATACGTAAATCCCAGGTAGCATTCAACTTACTCCTAAATTTGTTTTTGGTGTAAGCATAAGCAGAAAAGCCTGCTTCGCAACGATAGGTGGACTCGAAGGGGTGCAGAGCTCGGATAGCCTTTCGGCTACTGACGGGTATTATGTCTATCAGTTCTACCCAAAAGTCATTCAGCAGCACTAATTCAAATTTCGTTTTAAAAGCGGAGGTATATTGAAATTCAATAAGATCTTCATAGTCAGGCACGGACATGTGAGGTTTATTTCGGTTGGCAAATTGATTTTGCACCCACTCGATGTCCCCTATTATTCTGGTATCTGGGAAGTACTCCGTCATAGATCTCGGAAGGTTTATTAAATGTTCACAAATGTTTTTGTGCACATCAGCTTCGATTTCCATCTCATTTTCACTCAGAAGTTGTGCCAGGAGAGAAAAGCATTCCAAGTTTTTCTCATTTACAAAAGTTGAGTTTGGTTTTGAATGATGTTATTTTGTCTCTGAATGTGAACGTGCTTATAACTTTACGCTGCAAAGATGTCGTAACTTCAGTCAGTTTCCCGAATATGTCAGCGAGGTAAGCACATCGAATGAGCCACTTCTCGTTGCGTAAAAATTCAGCATGTTTGCTAGGCGCGGAAAGGTCTTCTTTCCCTATGAAGAAAACCAGAGGCTCGTTGCGCAGCTCAAAAAACCTGGTCGTGACTTCGCCTCTTGAAAGTCATCTAATTTCTGGGTGCAGTGAAAGTGATTGATGTTGACTTCCAATTTCTTCACAGGCCTTTGCAAAAAGTCTACACTGGAGTGGGCGAGACTTTACACAATTGACAATTTTACAGCCTCATTAAGGAGGTCCGTCAAGTCTGGTGGAATGTTCTTCGCCACAAGGGCATGTCGATGCAAGATGCAATGGCTACTGGTACAATTTAGCGGCATATGTTTTATTCTTGATACAGTCCTTTTCAATTTTCCCACTATCGCTGCAGCTCCATCGCTGCTTACGTTAACACACTTTTCCCAATCAAGATCATGTTTACGCATGTAACAATCTCTGATTTTAAAAAATTCTTCCCCAGTTGCATTGGTCTCCAAAGGTGCTCATAGAAACTAATCTTCATCCATACTTTTTTTTGAAAGGTTACCTCACGGAAACAAGCAATATCGCAAGTCTGGCAACATCTGTACTCTCGTCCAGTTGCATTGCATATGCTTTACAATTTTCCAGTCTCTGAATTAATTCGTCTTCGATATAGTCTGCGATTTTATGTACACGGTCGAACACAGTGTTGTTAGATCATTGGATCTTCTTTTGCCGCTTCCACTCCAAGCACACAGCCGACTATTTCTTTGGCGAATAGGTGCTTGGATACAACACGAACTCCACCTAACTTCGCATTAGAGACAATCTGATAGTTAGCCTGGTGTGGTTTTATTTTAAAAAATCCGTTTTAAATTTGATTTTTAAGAGTTATTGCGGAACCCCTGCGATGCCTTCGCGGAACCCAGTTTGGGAACCGCTGATCTACAGTATATGAACCTATCTAGAATAATGACGAAATTAAGTTGGTAATATCGAATTAGTTCGAAATATACCTGGTATAATGTAGCCTAATAGAGCACTACAGTTGGCAGTCCTGGTAACTGATTATATTCTTAGTTCCATCTCTTAAGGTACAGAATACAAAATTTGGTTGAATTCCGATGGACGTTACATGCAGTTAGACACTGGATCTATCAGCACGCATAAAAGCATGTTGGCAACAATGTCATGCGTGTGCTGGTCAGAAATAATCTGCAATATTATATCTTGTTGTACCAATTTTGGATGAAATCCATTTGTTAGTATAGAAGTTACATGTATTTTAAAATTGGACCTATCAGCAGGCATAGAATCATGTTGGCAGCACTGACTTATATTAATTACTCCAAATTAATCTAGAATGTCAGGTGCTATACGTGTGCAAAGCATAGAGCTGTTGGCTTGCATACTTTCTGATATATTGATATTAGGGTAAAAAAAATATAGACAGCATTTATTAACAGTTGGCAGCCCTGATTGTTGTTAACAATACTTATAGTCATATCTGTTATGTTACACATAGCACATACGAAATTTGGTTTAAATCCAACTGATAGTATACAAGTTACATGTATTTAAAAATTGGTACTATCCGCAGGCTTATAATCATGTTCGGATGTTGGTAGAACTGACGTATATAAGTCACTCCAAATTAATCTAAAATGTCAGGTACTACGCGTGTGCATAGATTAAAGCTGTCGGCTTGCATACTTCAGATATATTTGTATTTGGTAAAAACGAAAAAAAAAATAGAGTGAGAGCAATTATTAACAGTTGGCAGCCCTGGTGGCTCATAAGAATACGCTCAGTCATATCTGTTTATGTACACATATTACATACAAAATTTGGTTGAAATCCAATTGATAGTGTATAATTTATATGCATTTAAAAATAGGACCTATCAGAAGGCTTAAAATTAATTTGCCAACACTGTCATGTATGGCCTGCTGGAAATTGAACTGAAGTAGTATTATCTACATATGTGCCAATTTTGGAATAGCTCCCATGCATTCCTTCCAATATATCCAACATGGAGCTCAAATTTCTAGCGCGTTTTTTCTGCAGTTGGTAGCACTGACATCATTCTCAGATATGGACGTGAGATAATCCGGTATACATTTTTACTCATACTAAATTTGGTTTCGATTGCTGCAGCTGTTTCGGAGTTGATAGGGGTGGGGGGACACACACAGCCAGACAGACAGACAGACAGAAGGACAGACAGATAGACAGACACACCTTTTCCTGGATCGATCTCATAAGTCTACTTTTTCCTCATTTTTGCAAAATGTGAAAAGTAGGCTAAAAAGAAACATTATGGTGTTTGAAGCCATTTTCCGTGTTGTATTATTATTCGGAAATAAGATGATTTTCAATCGGTCAGCACGTGGCAATCGTGTTGACCGGCTGAAAAAGCATCTAATTTAAAAAAAACAGAAAGGAAGGAAGAAAGAAACGAATAAACAAACCAAAAGGAACAAGAACAAAAACAAAATAAGCAATAAACAAATAAACATAAAACAAGAATCATGAAACATAAAACATAAAACATGCAACATGCAATATGCAACATAGAACATAAAACGTAAAACGTAAAACGTCAAACGTCAAACGTCAAACATAAAACATAAAACATAAAACATAAAACATCTTATATATAAAAGTGAAAGTCTGTATGTATGTGGGTGGGTGGGTTGGTTCCGTATACAAATCTACACCGTTTCCCCAATCTCAACCAAATTTTGCATACACATAGTTTAGGACCCAGAAGGAACCGCTGGCTACATGAATTTTCGATAGTCTTTCTCATTCTTCTGATTTCGGCCCCTTTGCACTCAAGCACATGCTAATCAAATCAAAAAATATACTCATGGAGGAGTGGCAAGGCAGATAGTTTCCATGGCAACATAGCTCAAGTCGAGACACGGCCGACTGGATACAAGTTGTGCTCTGCAGTACCGGTATAGAAAATGAGGATCTTTACTTGAAATCCCGTTAGTTACTCAACTGCTCACACAGCACTGTCAACCGAGTTTAGCATAACAAAGACTTGACACTATCTACAATATATCTGTCAAATACCACTCACTCACTCATCCTTTCATCGCGAAATCTCAGAAACCACCGAACGGATTGGAATGAAATTTGGTATGCAGCTTCTTCAAGGGCCGCAAATGCCCACTAAGAGAGGATTTGTGGATATTCAAGTTCTTAAGGGGTGTTAAGGGGGTAGGCCTGCATTTCATTGAATAGCAATATAACCCGATTGGTTTTATTGGGGGATGTGATACTCGGCATATAAACTCATCATTAAAAATGAGAAGACACGTGTCTGAGGGTTTTTCGATGTGGTGTATATTATGAGGTGAAAGGGGTGAAAAGTGGGGATTGAAAGATTCCTAACGGAGCGTGTATCTCTTAAGCGACATAGGCGAGGAGTTTGAAACAAAGCGAAAAAAATCAACATAAAAAACAAGTAAATATGTGTTTGACCGTTTTTATTTCATAAATCCAAATTAAGGGGCCCATGGGGAGGGGTGAAATTCTGGGAAAAGAAAAAACAGGAAAGAAAGTGTCCTAACTGATTGACTGACTCACTCATCAAACTCAGGGGGAAAAACTGCTTTAAAGTAAGTAAATAGCTGCTCAACAGCTTTATTCATAAATCTAATTTAAGGGGTTCATGGGGTGGGGTGAAATTCTTATAAAAGAAAATTAAAAGAAAATGTCCTGATCCACTCACTCACTCACTCACTCACTCATCATCGCCCAGCCAAAATTATGGAAGTTAGAAACATGACAGTTTGAGGATATGTTCATTGTATGTCAAAACCGTCTACTAAGGGAGAATTTTCGGAAATTCAGGTTCTAAAGGGGTCTTAAGGGGGTTAAACCTGCATTTCATTGAATAACAATATCTCCCGATTGGTTTCATTGGGGGATGTGATACACGGCATATAAACTCATTATTAAAAAGTAAGAAGACACGTGTCTGAGGGTTTTTTGATGTGTTGTATATTATGAGGTGAAAGGTGTGAAAAGTGGGGATTGAAAGATTCCTAACGAAGCGTGTATCTCTTAAACGACAGAGGCGAGGAATTTGAAACTCAGCGGAAAAAAATCAGCATAAAACATAAGTAAATATGTGTTTGACCGTTTTTCATAAATCCAATTTAAGGGGCCCATGGGGAGGGGTGAAATTCTGGGGGGGGGGGAGGAAACAGGGAAGAAAGTGTCCTAACTGATTGACTCACTCACTCACTCATCAAACTCAGGGGAAAAACTGCTTTAAAGTAAGGAAATAGATTTTCGACCGTTTTTTAAATCAATCAAAATGAAGGGGGTCATCGGGAGGGGTAAAAATCTGAAGAAAAAAAATTGAAAGAAAATGACCTGACTCATTCACTCACTCATCATCGCCCAGCCAAAAATATTGAAGTTGGAAACATGGCATTTCGGGGATATGTTCGTTGTCTGTCAAAACCGTACACTAAGGGAGGATTTTTGGATAATCAGGTTCTAAAGGGGTCTTAAGGGGGTTAAACCTGCATTTCATTGAATAACAATATCTCACGTGTGGTTTCATTTGTGGATGTGATACTCGGCATATAAACTAATCATTAAAAATAAGCAAACACGTGTCTAAGGGTTTTTCGATGTGGTGTATTATTATGAGGTGAAAGGGGTGAAAACTGGGGTTTGAAGGATTCCTAACGGAGCGGGTAGGCCTATCTCTTAAACGACATAGGCGAGAAATTTGAAACTCAGCGGAAAAAAATCAGCTTAAAAAGTAAGTAAATCGGTGTTCGTCCGTTTTTTTTTCATAAATTAATTTAAGGGGCCAAAGGAGTGGGGTGAAATTATCGGGAGAAAATGGAGAGAAAGTGTCCTAACTGACTGACTAACTCACTCACTCATCAAAGTCAGGGGAAAAAGACAGCTTAAAAAAATAAGTTAATAGGTGTTCAAGCGTTTTTTCATCAATCCAATTTAAGGGGCCCATGGGGAGGGATGAAATTCTTTAAAAATAATTGAAAGAAAATGTCCTGTCTGACTCACTCACTCAGCACGCCCAGCGAAAACTATTAAAGTTGGAAACATGGAATTTTGGGAATATGTTCGCTGTATGTAGAAATCGTCAACTAAGGAATGATTTTTGTTTATTCGGGTTTTAAAGAGGTGTTAAGGGGGTAAACGTGCATTTCATTGAATAACGATATCTCATGAGTTGTTTCTTTAGGGGTGTGATATTCGGTATATAAACTAAGCATTAAAAATAATCAGACATAATTATGTCTAAGGGTTTATCGATGTGGTGTATATTATGAAGTGAAAGGGGTGGAAATTGGGGGTTGAGGGATTCTTAACGGAGCGTGTATCTCTGAAACGACATTGGCAAGAAGTTTGAAATTCGGCGGGAAAAAAACAGCTTAAAATACAAGTAAATAGGTGTTCGACCGTTTTTCCATAAATCCAATTTAAGGGACCCTTGGAGAGGGGTGAAATTCTGGGGGGGGGGGGGGAACAGGAAAGAAAGTGTCCTAGCTGATTGACTCAACTCACTCATCAAACTCAGGGGGAAAGCAGCTTTAAATAAGTAAATAGCTGTTCGGCCGTTTGATTCATAAATCCAATTAAAGGGGTTCATGGGGAGGGGTGAAATTATCAAAAATAAATGAAAGAAAATGTCCTGACTGACTCACTCACTCATCATCGCCCAGCCAAAATTATTGAAGTTAGAAACATGAAATTTTGGGGATATGTTCGTTGTATGTCGAAAACGACCACTAAGGATAGAGTTTTGGATATTCAGGTTCTAAAGAGGTTTTAAGGGTGTAAATGTGCATTTCTTTGAATAACAATATCTCACGGGTGGTTTTATTTGGGGATGTGATACTTGGCATATATACTAATCATTAAAAATAAGCTGACACATGCCAAATGGTTTTTCGATGTAGTGTATATTATGAGGTGAAAGGGATGAAAAGTAGTGGTTGAAAGATTCCTAACGGAGCGTGTCTTAAACGTCATAGGCGAAGAGTTTGAAACTCGGAGGAAATCAATCAGCTTAAAAATAAATAAATAAATAAATAAATAAAATAAATAGGTGTTCGACCGTTTTTTTTTCATAAATGCAATTTAAGGGGCCTATGGGCAGGGGTGACATTCTGGAAGAAAAACGTCCACTAAGGAAGGATTTTTGGATGTTCACTCTCATCGACCAACCAAAACTATTAAAGTTAGATGAATGATATTTTGGGGATATGTTTGTTGTGTGTCGAATATGTCTACTAAGGAGGGATTTTTCGATATTCAGTTTATAAAGGGGTGTTAACGGGGTTAAACCTGCATTTCATTGAATAACAATATGACACGACTATGACGCGAGAGAAGCGAGGCTAAAAATGAGATGGTGTGTGTCTGTGTATTACTCAATCACGCAAGTACCACTGGTCCGATTTACATGAATTTTACATGGAAGTAGCTGATTTACCTGGTTAACTTATAGGTTACTTTTGATTTCAATAATTTGCACTATTTAAAGATGGCGACCATTTTAGTGACGTCACTACACCTTGTGGTTTCAACTTTCATATTTCCATTTCAAATAAAAAGAGAACGCTAAGAAATAGCAAACTTTTGATGCCATATACGAGGTTTAAAATTACATTTTCTATCCGAAAGGTATCTCCAACGGTTAGCGAGTAAAACCTAAATTTGTGCTATAAAACACGGTCAACGCCGAGCGGTGTAGTTGGACAAAATGTTCCATCCTTAATCTCCCTCTGCGCAGCACCTCGCCTATCCCCTGTTTTAACTGTCACCTTCACATTTTAATTTATTTATGACGCGTAGCGAAGCACGGGTACTTCAGCTAGTAAAACATAAAGCATAAATCATAAAACATCAAACATCAAACATAACACATAAAACATTCAAGATGCAAGTTGCAACGTGCAACGTGCAACGTGCAAAGAACAAGAAACAAGCAACACGCAATATGCAACACGCAACAAAGACTGATTAAAAATCCCTCAGTAAGCCTTCCTTCGGAGGGGAAGTAAAGCAGGCGGTCCCATGTCATAGATTTATGGCATGTTAAAGAGCCTTCCACTAATTACACCTGTGTGGAGCTAAATTGGATAGGTTAAGAATGTAAAGAACGCTCTTAGGTTTCTATGTTCGTTAACAAGAGCCGACTGCTGTGACGCCTAGTAGCAAAGTTCTGAACTTGGCCTAGTAGTCGTTGACGGTGGCCCTTGGTGGCAAAAGTAGGAACTATTTGAAAAATTCTAAGTTGCAGTCTGTACTTCAACAACAAAAAACAGATAACACACACTAATACAGTCATCACAATTAACACCGGTTATCAGACAGATTCTACACACACCCAAAGTACACGGGGCTACATGACCGCGTTGTCGCAGCCCCTAAACTTAAGAACCAATCAATCAACAAAGAATGATAGGATAAATTAAATAGAAATACCCATACATTAATGAAACCGTAATTAATAAGTACTGTAAGTAAATTTAAGAAATTAATGGATCAGTAAAATAAATCATCATACTAATATATAACAAGATGTTCAGTAAAGAACATATAGCCTACTTTCTCCTAAATGCATGGGTATTGTTATAACTCTTTGTCCTTTTCAAGGAGTATAATTGAATTGATAGGGGGAATCGATTTGCACACATACTTGGCCACCATCTGCAAACTATTGGGCTGATGTTCTTGCAGTTTGGTCTGAATATGTTTCCCACATAAAGATATGGTGTTGCAAAATTTGGTAGAGACTAGATTATTAGGTTGGTAGTAATTACATTTTAGCTTTTAACATTTGGGTGGCCGCGATTACGTTTCCGTCAAGATAGCGGTGATATAAAACATGACACTGAGGTGCTCTTTGCTAGTGCTACCTCTGTACCAAATTTCGTACCATTCGGTTTCACCGTGTTCGAATTGATAAGGGGAATCGATTTTCACACAAAGATGGCCGCCATCCGCAAAATATTAGGCTGATGACCTATTAGTTTGGTCAAAGGATGCTCCCTCCATAAAGGTATGTTGTTGCTAAATTTGCTAGAGATCGGATGATTAGGCTAATCGTAATTTGATTTAAGCTTTGAACATTTGTGTGGCCGCCATTACTTTTCTGTCAATATGGCGGCGATATAAATCATGACACTGAGATGCCCTTTGCTAGTGCTATCTCTGTACCAAATTTCGTTCCATTCGGTTCCACCGTGTTCGAATTAATAGGGGGAATCAATTTTGACATAAAGATGGCCGCCACCCGCAAACTATTAGGCGAATGACCTATTAGATTGGTCAAAGGATGCTCCCTTCATAAAGGTATGTAGTTGCAAAATTTGGTAGATATCGGATGATTAGGTTATTCGTAATTTGATTTAAGCTTTGAACATTCGTGTGGCCGCCATTACGTTTCTGTCAAGATGGCGGCGATATAAAACATGACACTGAGGTGCCCTTTGCTAGTGCTACCTCTGTACCAAATTTCGTTCCATTTGGTTTCACCGTGTTTGAATTAATAGGGGGAATTGATTTTCACACAAAGATGGCCGCCATCCGCAAACTATTAGGCTAATGACCTAGTTATTTGGTCAAAGGCTGCTTCCTCTATAAAGGTATGTTGTTGCAAAATTTGGTAGAGATCGGATGATTAGGTTAATCGTAATTTGATTTAAGCTTTGAACATTTGTGTGGCCGCCATTACGTTTCCGTCAAGATGGCGGCGATATAAAACATGACACTGAGGTGTCCTTTGCTAGTGCTACCTTTGTACCAAATTTCGTTCAATTCGCATTCACCGTGTTCGAATTGATAGGGGGGGACAGACATTCAGAGTACACACACTCACACACACACAGACACACAGACACACACACACACAGACTCACACACACACATACACACACACAGACAGACACACTTTTTTCGCCCTGTGTTGATCTCATAAGTCTACTTTCATTTTTTGCAAAAATCGAAAGTAGGCTAAAAATGAGATGGTGTGTGTCTGTCTTTCTGTCTGTCTGTCTGTCTGTTACTCAATAACGCAAGAACCACTGGTCAGATTTAAATGAAATTTTGCATGGATGTAGCTGAAATACCAGGTTTACATATAGGATACTTTATATTTCGAAATTTTGCACTATTAAAATATGGCGACCATTTTAGTGACGTCACTACACCCTTTGGTTTCAAAATTTCACATTTCCATGTCAAATAAAAAGAGAACGGTAGGAAATAGCAAACTTTTGATGGCACATAAGAGCTTTGAAATTATATTTCCTATCCAAAAGGTCCTTATCACTTTTCGTGTATCTGCAACGGTTAGCGAGTAAAACCGACATTTGTGATGTCACTACACCCTTTGGTTTCAAAATTTCATAATTCCATTTCAAATAAAAAGAGAACGCTAAGAAATAGAAAACTTTTGATGGCATACATGAGCTTTAACATTTAATTTTCTATCCGAAAGGTCCTTATCACTTTTCGTATATCTCCAACGGTTAGCGAGTGAAACCTAAATTTGTGCAATAAAACACGGTCAACACCGACCGGTGCAGTATATCTCTCTATATATAAAAATGAAAGATTGTCTGTTTTTCTCTGAATTTCTACGGAAAATTGAGTTGTTTACGCGTTTCAGGCTGTTTTTGATGGATGCGGGCGATTTTTTTTCGTCTGTCTGTCTGTCTGTCTGTTTGTTTGTTTGTTCGTCTGTGGACAACTTTGTTCCCTTATAACTCGAGAACGGCTGGGTGTATCAACGTAAAATTTGGTACAGATATCCATCAGAGGCACAACACTTATCATTGATATAACTCTTCTCCGTACCCCTCATAAAAGGGGGCCTACTCCCTTAAAATACATGCCGAAATAGGCGTAGAAGGACGAGACAAAGCTCATTTTCAGACCCTCGATGTGGGAGACAAAACTCGGGTACCCGAAAACCACATTTTTTGAGGCCCTAAGACCAGCCGTTTTTGAGATATTCCCAGAAAACTAATTTCATTTAATAAACTAATGAACAAATGCAAGCCAGTAGCCATGGCAACAGATTCTCAGAGGTCCATCTATTGCTGTAAGAGGCAATGCAATTCCATTAATTACATTAGTGTGAAAGTTTGCAAACGGCTAGAAGGTTATCACGGAACCAAATTAAGCTGTAAAATTCATCAATACGTTTAACGCGCTAAAGGGGATCAAGGGGTACTCTAGAATTTTTTCACGCGATTTACACATGCGGGTGTGGTACGGCAGGTCTATTATATTCCTATCCCCATATTATTCATTCATTCATTTCGTATAGGCCATCTATGGACCGCGTCATTCCCACTGTCTCCTACTGGCTTTGATGTTTGTCCAGTACGCCCGCATTCGTTCTCGGTGGACTTCCTTCCGTTCCTGGATCCAAATCTTTCCCGTTTTCAGCTTCGGTTTTTCTTGGAAACCTTTGCAAGCTTGAAGTTTCCTTTTGAGTGGGACGCGCTCCTGAATGTCTTTTGGTGTAATCCCCACTTCTTTCAGATCTTTATCCAGTTCTATGAACCAGGCCCATTTTCTTTTCCTCTCCTGAAAGTAAGTTATGTTGCGGTTGGTCAGTCTCGCTGGGCTCATTCGTTTCACATGCCCAAAAAATGGTATCCTTCTCTTCCGGATGACGTTACTTATCTTCTCCACATGAGTATATAGTTCATGGTTATGCCGTCTTCTGTATTCCCCATTGTCTTTGATGGAACCCAATATGTTTTTCAATTTTTTTCTTTCTTTAGCCTCCAGTTTCTCGACCAAGCCATTTTTGGTTCATCGTGAGGCATTCAGAAGCATGCAAGACCTCCGGACGGATGAAACTGCAGTAATGTTTTATTTTTGCGTTGAAGGATATTGACCTTTTCTTATAGATGTCCTTAGTTAAATGGTAGGCCATTTCCATTTTGCTCATGCGTGATTGAATGCTTCTTTCTCTGATAATATCCCTTCCCTGACCCGTCCTGAAAAGAAAAGTACATGGCCATTGGCTGCATTAATAATTTTAAAAAATAGGTGTTATAATTTCTCCCTATATTATATTATTATTAGTATTATATTATGGCGTACAACGACGAGACAAATCCCCTCGGTGCCAGAAACAAAACTCGGGGACCCTAAAGGGTCCTCGAAAACTACATTATAAGGCTCTAAATCCAACAGTTTCTGAAATATTCCCAGTAAACTAATTTAATTTAATTTAACAAACTAATGAAGGAATGCAAATGAGTAACCATGAGAACATTATATCAAGGGGTGGCTTACAACTTTCCTTCTATTTCTGTATGAAGCAATGTCACTCCATTCATTGCATTTCTGTGAAAGTTTGCAAATGGCTATAAGGTTATCACGGAACTAACGTAGACTGTACAATTCATCAATGCCGTTAAGGGGGTCAAGGGGTAACCTAGAATTTTTTCATGCAATTTTCACGTTCGACATATAGTACAGAAGGTCTATTATATCTTCAAACAGCAACATTATTTTCAAAAATTCTTGAATTGAACCAGATTTTTTTTTGCGGCTTTTAGGAATTTGGGCAATTTGAGGCTAACGAACCTGAATTTTCATGCACCACAAGCCTTTATAATTTATGAAAGGGGTCTTCCTGTGTATGGGCACCTAGCACAACGTAGAGGGTCAGTTTTTAAGTGACGTGTATTGCGTTTCGTCTACAAGGCTTTCAATTCTATTTCACGTCAGGAAGTACACGTTAGGTGAATTTAGTCTGAGAGCACATTTTAACTCTTTTTTTTTTTTTTGTCGACAAACGGGTTCATCGTAAGGATGATTTTGTTTGATACTGTGTGGTAGATATACCCATATTTGGATATCTCAGTAATAGGTTGTAGACAATAGAATTGTCTGTCTGTCATTCTTTGTATCTTTATGTAGCCTACGCCTATAACTCGTGTTCGGATGCTTGGAGCATCGTAAAATTAGGTATGGTAACCATGAGAGTCAATACACCAATAATTTATACAACTCTAAACCGCACTTTTCATACAGTAGAAGGGAGGATATAGAGAAAAACTTCTCAATACATGCTAAAATAGGCGAAATATAAAAATTATCCTAGAAGGACGACCGAAGCATATGTTGTGCTTCTCAATGTGAGACTCAAAATTCGGGAATCTGTAAAGGGTCTCCGAAAACTACATTTTAAGGGCCTTAAATTAACCGTGTGTGTGATATTCCCAGAAAACTAACTTCGTTCTGATTAACTTGAAGGAATGACAAACCGCTAACCATTGCAACAGTAGCTCAATTGATAATGTCTGGTGTTAACAACGAACACCGTTCGAAGAACGGGTACTTCTGCTAGTACTAATATATAAAAATGAGATGGTGTGTGTCTGTCTTTCTGTCTGTCTGTCTGTCTGTCTGTTACCTAATAACGCAAGAACCACTGGTCCGATTTAAATGAAATTTTGCATGAATGTAGCTGCAATACCAGGTTTACATATAGGATACTTTTAATATCGATATTTTGCACTATTAAGAAATGGCGACCATTTTAGTGACGTCACTACACCCTTTGGTTTCAAAATTTCATATTTCCATATCAAATAAAAAGAGAACGGTAGGAAATAGCAAACTTTTGATGGCACATACGAGCTTTGAAATTTAATTTCCTATCCGAAAGGTCCTTATCACTTTACGTGTATCTCCAACGGTTAGCGAGTAAAACCTACTTTTGTGACGTCACTACACCCTTAGGTTTCAAAATTTCATATTTCCATTTCAAATAAAAAGAGAACGCTAAGAAATAGCAAACTTTTGATGGTATACACGAGCTTTAGCATTTAATTTTCTATCCAAAAGGTTCTTATCACTTTTCGTGTATCTCCGACGGTTAGCGAGTATAACCTAAATTTGTGCAATAAAACACGGTCAACACCGAGCGGTGCAGTATATCTCTATATATATAAATAGAAAATTTGTCTGTTTTTTTTCTGAATTTCTACGGAAATTTGAGTTATTTACACGTTTCAGACTGTTTTATGATAGATGCGCGCGAAAATAATGTTTTGGTCTGTCTGTTTGTTTGATTGTGGACAAATTTGTTCCCTTATAACTCGAGAACGGCTGGGTGTATCAACGTAAAATTTGGTACAGATATCCATCAGAGGCACGACACTAATCATTGATGTAACCCTTCTCCGTACCTCTCATAAAAGGGGGCCTACCCCCTTAAAATGCATGCTGAAATATGAGTAGAAGGACGAGACAAAAATCATTTTCTGCCCCTCGATGTGTGAGACAAAACTCGGGGGCCCTGAAGGGTCCCCGAAATCCACATTTTAAGGCCCTAAAACCAACCGTTTTTGAGATATTCCCAGAAAACTAATTTCATTTAATAAACTAATGAACGAATACAAGCCGGTAACCATGGCAACAGATTCTCAGAGGTCCATTTATTGCTGTAAGACGCAATGCAATTCCATTAATTACATTGGTGTGAAAGTTTGCAAACGGCTAGAAGGTTATCACGGAACCAAATTAAGCTGTAGAATTCATCAATACGTATAATGCGCTTAAGGGGGTCAAGGGGTACAGTAGAATTTTTCACGCGATTTACACCTCCGAGTGTGGTACGGCAGGTCTATTATATTCCTATCCCTATATTATATTATTATTATTATTATATTATGGCGTACAACGAGAAGACAAAGCTCCCTCGGTGCCAGAAACAAATCTTGGGGGCCCTAAAGGGTTTTCGAAAACTACATTATAAGGCCCTAAAACCAAAAGTATCTGAAATATTCCCAGAAAACTAATTTAATTTAACAAACTAATGAAGGAATGGTGGCTCAGCCGTCTAGCTATATGCCTCCCACCAAGGCGGTCCGGGTTCGATTCCCGGTCAATGCATGTGAGATTTTCGAAGTGAAATGCCATGTCCTGTGGTTCGGATTCCACGTAAAAAGGAGGTCCCGTGGCTCATGATCTCGAGATTAACGGTCACGTTAAACTACAAGCTTGCTTGCTTGCTTGCTTGCTTGGAAATCGCTAACCATGACAACATTATCTCAAAGGGTGGCATCCAACTTTCCATCTATTTCTGTAAGAAGTAATGTCACTCTATTTATTACATTTCTGTGAAAGTTTGCAAATGGCTATACGGTTATCACGGAACCAACGTAGACTGTATAATTCATCAATGCAATTAAGGGGGTCAAGGGGTAACCTAGATTTTTTCATGCAATTTTCACGTGCGACATATAGTACAGAAGGACTATTATATCTCCAAACATTTGCAAAGTGAAATGCCATGCCATGTGGTTCAGATTCCACGTAAAATGGAGGTCCGTGGCTTATGATCTCGCGATTAATGGTCACGTAAAACTACAATCATCCTTTATATCTCCAAACAGCAACATTATTTTCAAAAATTCCTGAATTGAATCAGCATTTTTTGCGGCTTTTAGGAATTTGGGCCATTTGAGACTAAAGAACCTGAATTTTCATGCACCACAAGCCTTTATAATTTATGAAAGAGGTCTTCCTGTGTATGTGGACCTAACACAACGTAGAGGGTCATTTTTTATGTTAGGTGTATTGCGTTTCGTCTACAAGTCTTTCAATTCTATTTCACGTCAAGAAGTACAAGTTAGGTGAATTTAGTTTGAGAGCAAATTTTAACTAATCTTTCTTTTGTCGACATACGGGTTCATCGTAAGGATGATTTTGTTTGATACTGTATGGCAGATATACCCATATTTGGATATCTGGGTGATATGTTGTAGACAATAGAATTGTCTGTCTGTCTTTCTGTGTATCTTTATGTACGCCTATAAATCGTGTTCGTAGGCGTGGTGCATCGTAAAATTAGGTATGGTAAACATGAGTCAATACACCAATCATTTATAAAACTCCTCACCGTACTTTTCAAACAGTAGAAGGGTGGATATAGGGAAAAACTTCTCAAAATACATGCTAAAATAGGCGAAATATAAAAATTTATCCTAGAAGGACGATCAAAGCATATGTTGCGCTTCTCAATGTGAGACACAAAATTCGCGAGTCTATAAGGGGTCTCCGAAAACCACATATTAAGGCCCTTAAATTAACAGTGTGTTTTCAGGGAATACCAATTCCCTGAAAACTAACTTCGTTCTGATAAACTTATGAAGGAATGAAAAACCGCTAACCATTGCAACAGTAGCTCAATTGATAATGTCTGGTGTTAATATATAACACCGTTCGAAGGACGGGTACTTCTGCTATACTAATATATAAAAATGAGATGGTGTTTGTCTGCCTTTCGGTCTGTCTGTGTGCTACTCAATAACGCAAGAACCACTGGTCCGATTTAAATGAAATTTTGCATGGATGTAGCTGATTTACCAGGTTTACATATAGGATACATTTTATTTCGATAATTGGCACTATTAAAAATGGCAACCATTTTAGTGACGTCACTACACACTTTAATCAAAACTTCATATTTCCTTATCAAATAAAAAGAGAACGCTAAGAAATAGCAAACTTTTGACGGTACATACGAGCTTCACTTTTCGTTTATCTCCAACGGTTAGCGAGTAAAACCCACATTTATGACGTCACTACACCCTTTGGTTTCAAAATTTGATATTTCCATTTCAAATAAAAAGAGAACGCTAAGAAATAGCAACCTTTTGATGGCATACATGAGCTTTAACATTCAATTTTCTATCCAAAAGGTCCTTAACACTTTTCGTGTATCTCCGACGGTTAGCGAGTAAATCCTAAATTTGTGCAATAAAACACGGTCAACACCGAGCCGTGCAGTATATCTCTACATACACACATCAAAAAAAGTTTTGCATCACCTCGGTTCCCAGATCTCCGGCATATAGACGTTGACTGTGTATATTGTATCCAAGATACAGTCCCTTTGACTGTTCATAGATGTCACTAAAACTGCTCAAAGATGTAAACAACCATGCATGAGCAGGGCCTATTAGGCGGAGGGGGTACGACAGCCGATCAGTTCCAGTCATTCCACCAGGACGAAGGTACGCTGCTCATGTTGTCTGTAGTTCTACCATGCCTAGAAGGTCAATACCGCAGTTCGATCGCGTCCGCATTGTTACTTTGTGTCAAGAAGGGCTCTCAACAAGGGAAGTTTCCAGGCGTCTCAGAGTGAACCAAAGCGATGTTGTTCGGACATGGAGGAGGTACAGAGATACAGGAACTGTCGATGACAGGCCTCGCTCAGGCCGCCCAAGGGCTACTACTGTAGTGGATGACCGCTACTTACGGATTGCCGCTCGGAGGAACCCTGACAGCAATGCCACCATGTTGAATAATGCGTTTCGTTCAGCCACAGGACGTCGTGTTTCAACTCAAACTGTGCGCAATAGGCTGCATGATGCGCAACTTCACTCCCGACGTCCTTGGCGAGGTCCAGCTTTGCAACCCCGACACCATGCAGCGCGGTACAGATGGGCCCAACAACATGCTGAATGGACCCCACGGAATTGGCATCACGTTCTCTTCACCGATGAGTGTCGCATATGCCTTCAACCAGACAATCGTCGGAGACGTGTTTGGAGGCACCCTGGTCAGGCTGAACGTCTTAGACACACTGTCCAGCGAGTGCAGCAAGGTGGTGGTTCCCTGATGTTTTGGGGTGGCATTATGTGGGGCCGACGTACGCCACTGGTGGTCATGGAAGGCTCCGAAACGGCTTTACGATACCTGAATGACATCCTCCGACCCATAGTGCAACCATATCGGCAGAATATTGGAGAGGCATTTGTCTTCATGGACGACAATTCTCGACCTCATCGTGCACATCTTGTGAATGCGTTCCTTCAAGATAACGACATCGCTCGACTACAGTGGCCAGCATGTTCGCCAGACATGAACCCTATCGAACATGCCTGGGATATGTTGAAAAGGGCTGTTTATGGACGTCTTGACCCACCAACCACTCTGAGAGATTTACGCCGAATTGTCGTTCAGGAGAGGGACAATTTGGACCAACAGTGTCTTGATGAACTTGTGGATAGTATGCCACGGCGAATACAGGCATGCATCAATGCAAGAGGACGTGCTACTGGGTATTAGAGGTAGTGGTGTGTACTGCAATCTGGACCACAAATGCTGAAAGTCTAGCTGTATGATGGTACAACATGCAATGTGTGGGTCTCATGAGCAATAAAACGAGCTGAAATGTTGTTTGTGTTGATCTCTATTCCCTTTGTATTTAACGGTTCCGGAACTCTTGGAACCGAGGTGATGCAAAACTTTTTTTGATGTGTGTATATAAATAGAAAATTTGTCTGTTTTTTTTCTGAATTTCTACGGAAATTTGAGTTATTTACACGTTTCAGACTGTTTTATGATAGATGCGCGCGAAAATAATGTTTTGGTCTGTCTGTCTGTTTGTTTGATTGTGGACAACTTTGCTCCCTTATAAATCGAGAACGGCTGGGTGTATCAACGCAAAATTTGGTACAGATATCCATCAGAGGCACGACACTAATCATTGATGTATCTCTTCTCTGTACCTATCATAAAAGGGGGCATACCCCCTTAAAATACATGCTGAAATAGGAGTAGAAGGACGAGACAAAGCCCATTTTCAGCCCCTCAATGTGAGAGATAACATTCGGGGGCCCTAAAAACACATTTTAAGGTCCTACGTCCAACCGCTTTTGAGATATTCCCAGAAAACTAATTTAATTTAATAAACTACTGAACGAATGCAAGCCGATAACCATGGCAACAGATTCTATTGCTGTAAGACGCAATGCAATTCCATTAATTATATTAGTGTGAAAGTTTGCAAACGGCTAGATGGTTATTATGGAACCAAATTAAGCTGTAAATTTCATCAATATGTAAAATGCGCTTAAGGGGGTCAAGGGGTAGTCTAGAATTTTTTCACGCGATTTACACCTGCGGGTGTGGTATGGCAGGTCTATTATATTCCTATCCCTATATTATATTATTAGTAGTAGTATTATATTATGGCGTACAACGACGAGACAAAGCCCCTCGGTGCCAGAAATAAAACTCTAGGGTCCTCGAAAACTACATTATAAGGCTCTTAAACCAACAGTTTCTGAAACATTCCCAGAAAACTAATTAAATTTAATTTAACAAACTAACTAGATGAAACCCGTCAAAACATGACGGACAATGGAAAACAAAATTACTGAAGAAGCTTCTTATATAAGTTACATTCTTTGTACGATTACTTTTTAGCACTATTGCAACTTTAAGGGCGTCAAAAGATAGCACTCTCAGCATTGCAATATATTGCTGGTCATGACTGAAAACGTGATTAGGTCATCATCATCTTGCACAGTTTCCAGCCACTGGCCGGGTCTGTTTGGAACACAAGTCTCTCCAACGTCTTCTGTCTTCCCACCATCTCTCAGCCTCCACCCTTGTCCAGTCTTCTCCTCTCTTCTTCACGATTTCTTCCTCCCCCTTCAGCCACCTGTCTCTCGGTCTCCCTCTTGGTCTCTTTCCTTCCCACTTCGTCTCGTGTATCCTGCTGGGTATCCTCTTCTCCTCCATTCGTTTTACATGTCCATACCATCTAAGTCTAGATTTCTCTATACCAGTCTGTAATGGTTCATCCTTCATTAATTCTCCGGTCCTCTCATTTCTTATTCTGTCCATCTTTGTAGCTCCAATACTGCTTCTCAAGAACCTCATCTCACTGGCCTGTATTTTGCTCTTCTCCCTTCCTTTCATAACCCAGGTCTCCGAGGCATACGTCAGGATAGGGACATTGTACGTCCGATATATGATCTTTTTGCTGTTCTGAGGGACATTCTTGCTCCATAACATGCTTCTCACACTCCTCCGGAATGCTTCTGCCTGTCTCCCCCGCTCATTTATTTCTCTATCGTTTCTTCCATTCTCTTGTATCAGGCTTCCCAGATACTTGAAACTCTCCAATTCCTTCGGCTGTTCCCCACCAATTGTTATTTCCGTTGTGGTTCTTTCCTTCTTCCTTGTGTGATCACCATCTCACTCTTATTTATGCTAAATTTCATCCCATAACCTTGTATTATTCCTTCCCACACGTCCAACTGTTCCTGTACCTCCTCCTCCTTGTTTCCCCAAATCATCAAATCATCTGCAAGCACCATTGCTTTCATCTTTCCTTCCCCAATTACTTGTGCCACTCGGGTCATTATGTCATCCATCACCACAATGAAAAGTAACGGTGACAGTGCACTTCCTTGTTTCAGGCCGTTTCTCTGTTCCAACCAGTCCGATCTCTCTCCTCCCACTTTCACACAGCTCACGCTTCCCTTGTACATCTCCTTTATCTTCCTTATAGTCCATTTTTATATTCCTCTATCCTCCAGGGACTTCCATACTTTGTTTCTGCATACACTGTCATATGCTTTCTCAATGTCCAGAAAGGTCATCAGTAGATCTGTTCCATACTCATAGTGCTGTTCTTGTAACTGCCTTACAGCAAAAATCAAATCCACTGTGGACCTTCCTGATCTGAAGCCATGTTGTTCTTCCCTCATCCCTCCTTCTATCCTTGTCCTAATTCTCCTTTCCAAAACTTTCTCAAACAACTTTGCACAATGACTCATCAGTGTTATTCCCCGATAGTTTCTGCATTCTGTTCTACTACCTTTCTTGAAGATCGGGACAATTATTCCCTTTTTCCAGTCCTCTGGGGTCTTCCTTTCCTTCCATGCTGTCTTCATCACTCGGTACAACCATTGTATCCCCACCTCTCCTGCTGCTCTCACCATCTCCACACTCAACTCATCCACACCCGGTGCCTTCCCTCCTTTCATCTTCCTCACTGCATCTTCCACTTCTTTCCATGTTAAGTCCTTTTCTATTTGCAGTTCATCTACTGTACCTCTTCCCCGATTTCTTCCTCCTCGCCGTGGTTTCCATTTGGGTTCAGGAGTTCTTCAAAATATTATTTCCACATTTTCTTCAGTTCTTCCCTATTTTCTATCTCTTGTCCCCTTTTGTTCACAATTCTAACATAATCCGTAGGATCCTTCCGCCTCTTATCTTTACCATCCCAAACAGGACCTTTTTTGCACCTTCACTATCCTGCTGGTCATGACTGAAAACGTGATGAGGTAAATAGCCCAATACGTTCAAGAGTTTCTCCTTGAGCTTGATTGATTTTGATAAAGTAGGCCGAGCGAATAGGAAATTGTTGCCTATTAAAAGAAAATGTACTGTAGGCTACCTGTAAGTGTTTTATCGTAAGGTGTTAAATCAAGTCGTAGGATTTGAGCTCTCTGCCTATTATTACTGCACCTATTATATCCGAATCCAAGCGATTTCTTACAATTAATATATTACCATATATGAGTCCATGGGAAACGTTCAGATTTCTAAGAAGCATATCTACGGCTTAAACGTTCGAAGTATGTGGAGGCGAATCTCTTAATTCCAAGGAATTGAAAAATTCAATAATAGGGAAATGAAGTAGCTGGCTTTCATCTTCAGTATCCAATCTGTTAACGCTGATGTATGTGTTTGAACTGCTGGATATAAGTTCAATGACTTTTAAATTAATATCATTACATTGTTGCAGCTTGGCAAATATTTTATATTCCAGTAGATCAATTTTACCCTCACAACAGTAAAGACCAAAATAACCACGCATAGATTTTACGCAAGAGAAATACAATGTAGAAAAATGTTTACATTTGATCGTCAAGGACCTTACAGTAAACTGTATTGCATAATATCTGGAATTGTTTCTGAAATGGCCTATTTATATTGGATTTTAAATGTGGCTTCGTATTATTCGATAACACTATAGTGTCCTGCAATAACGGAGCCGCTAAATATTAAATGGCAAATAATACTTCCATTGCCGAAATCAACTACGTAGTTAGACTCCGTACTCTAAACAAATAATCATTAAACAATTGTCTTATACAATGAAGTTCAACATGACCGTCCAGAGACTTTCTAACTCAAGTTGGTTGGTGAGGAGAATGCGATGAGACTGATCGCTTAAAATAAATTCCTTATAATTGTTCCTGCCAGCGAAATTTTTTGCGATAGCTTGAAAACGCAGCTCAGAATGACGTTCTTCATTTTGTTATAAACAGTACGAAACTGCTCTAAATAAGCAATTTCCATCACCTGTTATAGGTTATGGCAGTACATTTTGCAGGGGAACATAGAATCACTTCACCAACTACTGGAATGACCATAGGCCTATACTCAATACTCACTTCGATAGTCACCCTAATGGAGGCAGTTTTTGAATTCTATGTCCCGTGCATGTCAAAAATCGTATTAACACATGGAGGCCCACCTATTCTTGTCTATCGCCCCGGAGACCCGGGTTACATTTCCTGCTCTGCCAAGAAATTTAATTCTGGTCTCAGGGCAAAATCGGGGTACATTCAGTCTCTTGAGGTATAACTAAGAAGAGGAAGGTTTAATTCCCACCTCGACAATCTTGGATGTGGTTTTCCGTGGTTTCCCACTTCCACTTAAGGCAAATACCGGGATGGTTCCTAACTTTAGGCCTTGGCCGTCTCCTTGCCATTTACCACCTTAATTACAAATACACACAGTAATGCAGCCATCACAATAACACTGGTTATCAGAAGAAAGTTTCACACATGCACACCCAAGTACACGGGGCTGAGTGACCAAGATGTCGGAGTCCTTCAAACGAATTATATTTGCCAAGTGTCTCTCATGGCGAAAGCAATTGTGGAGACGCGCGTGTGCCTGGAAAACTACTTTTTTCTTTAATATCGACGATGCATAATTATAACTTTTAGTCTAGGACGCTAATAACTTGACCACCGAAGCATTGGGAAGAAATTGCAATATTAAGGTACATAAACAACCTAGCCTACACATTCAACTGTCAGTTAATGTTCCTCAACATTTCCCTTCTTAAATATTCCCCTCCTTTATAATTTTCCATCACGTGAAAACATGCCATGTCTTGTGTTTTAAATATATCGATGCAATGGTGTTGCCATCTGCTGTCAGTTAATGGAACTATATGGGCGAATTACTGCCATCTGTTGTCAGTTATAGGAACTGATTGCAGATATTTAAACGGCGTACTGCGGACAACAGTTTGCTCTTTTGATTACATGCTGCAATGCAATGGTAAAACGAAAATAAAACGTATTTAGAGGGAATGTAGAAATAAGTATCTTTAACAGACATAAAACCTTACTGTTACTCCTTGATTAAACAATATTTCAGTGGTAAAAAAAAAAAAAAAAACTGGCGAGGGCTAGGATCGAACCGGCGCTTCATGGAACCACAGTCAGTCGCCTTAACCACATGGCTACTCACGCACTCATGTATAGTAGCAGACGCAGCCATTCATTATATTCAAAAGCCGCTGTTTGAAGGAAATAATCAATTTCATTATCCAAATAAATCAATGTTGCACATTCGTATACGTTCATACTGTTATTATACTTTATTGTCAGAACTTGGTTAATGTATGTTTTCAATTACATGGAAGCTTATTAAATAACTTACATTTTAATGGAATTCTCACCGCCATTTTGTCATGACCTCAGGCGGATTGTGCGCATGCGTGAGGGCCAAGAATTCTGCTATTTTCTATATTAATTCAAAAATATACCGAGAGGAATGTAGAAATATGTATCTTTAACAGACATAAAACCTTACTAATACTCCTTGATTAAACAATATTTCAGTGGTAAAAAAAAAAATATATATATCGGCGAGGGCTGGGATCGAACCGGTGAACCTTGGAACCACAGTCTGTCGCCTTAACCACATAGCTACACGCGCACTCTTGGTCACCAGCAGACGCAGCCGTTCTTTATCATTAAAAGCCGCTGTCTGAAGAAAATAATCCATTTCATTATCCAAATAAATCAATGTTGCACATTCGTATACGTTCATACTGTTATTATATTTTACTGTCAGAACTTGGTTAATGTATGTTTTCAATTACATGCAAGCTTATTAAATAACTTACATTTTAATGAGAGGGCCTAGAATTCTGCTATTTTCTATATTAATTTAAAAATATACCGTAATATATTTGTTTATTTTAGAGACACTCTGCAAATCTGCATGCCAAGAGCTTTCGTTAGAATGTCTTACGAAGCCAATCGGTTAAGTCGTTTTCACAATCTCGTGTGTACAAAAAACAGCTTAGTGTTTTAAATATATAGATGAAGGAATGCAAATCCGTAACCATGACAACATTATCTCAAGGGGTGGCATCCAACTTTCCAGCTATTTCAGTAAGAAGCAATTTATTACATTTATTACATTTCTGTGAAAGTTTGCAAATATAAGGTTATCACGGAACCAACGTAGACTGTAATATTCACCAATGCAATTAAGGGGGTCAAGGGGTAATCTAGGATTTTTTCATGCAATTTTCACGTGCGACATATAGTACAGAGGGTCTATTATATCTCCAAACAACAACATTATTTTCAAAAATTCCTGAATTGAATCAGCATTTTTTGCGGCTTTTAGGAATTTGGGCCATTTGAGACTAAAGAACCTGAATTTTCATGCACCACAAGCTTTTATAATTTATGATAGAGGTCTTCCTGTGTATGGGGACCCAACACAACGTAGAGGGTCGGTTTTTATGTGACGTGTATTGCATTTCATCTACAAGACTTTCAATTCTATTTCATGTCAGGAAGTACACGTTAGGTGAATTTAGTTTGAGAGCACATTTCAACTAATCTTCTTTCTTTTCTTTTTTTTTTGTCGACATACGGGTTCATCGTAAGGATGATTTTCTTTGATACTGTGTGGTAGATATACCCATATTTGGATTTCTGGGTGATATGTTGTAGACAATAGAATTGTCTGTCTGTCTTTCTGTGTATCCTTATGTACGCCTATAACTCATGTTCGGATGCTTGGTGCATCGTAAAATTAGGTATGGTAAACATGAGTCAATACACCAATCATTTATAAAACTCTTCACCGTACTTTTCATACAGTAGAAGGGTGGATATAGGGAAAAACGTCACAAAATACATGCTAAAATAGGCGAAATATAAAAAATTATCCTAGAAGGACGACAAAAGCATATGTTGCACTTCTCAATGTGAGACAAAAAATTCGCGAGTCTATAAAGGATCTCCGAAAACCACATTATAAGGCCCTTAAATTAACAGTGTGTGTGATATTCCCAGAAAATTAACTTCGTTCTGATAAACTTATGAAGGAATTACAAGCCTCTAACCATTGCAACAGTAGCTCAATTGATAATGTCTGGTGCGTCTCTAAAAGCAACAGTACTTAAAAGGGATGTAACACCAATAACATTGTTATTATTATTATTATTATTATAATGTCTGGTGTTAACACCGAACACCGTTCGAAGAACGGGTACTTCTGCTAGTAAATATATAATAGAATTGGTTATTTGATGGATACATTGTTCTGTGTTCGGTGCAAGTAGCTATCGTCTAAAAGTCTCTCATGAAGTTAAAATGCGCTGAGTGATACTTGTTCATTCTTCACCCCTACAAGTAGCACGACGCGACGCGACGCCTTCATATTGAATTTTGCTAACGTTGTTTTATCACCCACCAAACTTGGGTAAACATAGAAACGAAAAGAAGTTTGCAGCTGAAGATTTGATTTTGTTGGAGTACGGCAAGTAGTTTATGGAGTTCTTTCAAGTTACAGCAGTATGAGTTTAAAAGAGAATACTAACTTACAAATGCTAGGCACGCAGACGTTCAGACCATTCTCATTGGAACAAAGGAAGGAATAGTGTTTAATATTTGACGGTATCAATCAACACTACTGCCTTTCAAACTTGATTAGGTTTGGACTGTATATCGGAGAATTTAGTTGGCTTACCACTGAACTGAAGTTCATACCTTCACCATGTCCACCTCGTGACATTCTTGTCCACATCGTGGCATAATGACTAGCATTCTTGACTATCACCGTGAAAGTCTTTGTTTGATTTCCAGTTCTGCTATGACGTTTAATAATGGTCTGAACGCTCATTCAGGCTCGTGAGATAGAATTGAGAATACATAAATAAATCTTACATATATATATATATATATATATAAAGGAATGTCTGTCTGTTCGTCTTTTATGCGTTCATAAACCATTCATCCGATTGAGAACAAATGTTTGTGAGTTGTAGTGCACACTCCCGAGAAATTTATAGGCGTAGTAAATCCAATTTACAATAGATGGCGCGCGAGTAGCTTCAAAAATGGCGTGCGATTCGTTTCAACAAATTCCACATGTATTCATATATCATTCATCCCATTGCGATGAAACTTCAGTGAGATGTTGTGTACACTTCAGGGAATGTTTCTGGCTTAGTTAATCCAATTTACAATAGGTAGCGCACGAGTAGATTCAACAAATGATCGACGACGTGCGAAGCGTTTCAACAACGTCCCGTAAGCGTTCATATACCATTCGTTTGATTGCGATGAAACTTGGGTGAAATGTTGTGTACACTCCAGGAAAGGTTTCTAGCTCAGTGAATCCATTTTACAATAGGTAGCGCACGAGTAGATTCAACAAATTAGCGACGACGTGCGAAGCGATTCAACAAAGTCCCGTATGCGTTCATATACCATTCGTCCTATAGCAATGAAACTAGGGTGAGATGTTGTGTACACTTCATGGAAGGTTTCTGGCTTAATACATCCACTTTATGATAGGTAGGGCACGAGTAGATACAACAAATGAGTGACGACGCGCGAAGCGTTTCAACAAAGACCCGTATGCGTTCATGTACAATTCGTCCGATAGCGATGAAACTTGGGTGAGATGTTTAGTACACTTCATGGAAGGTTTCTGGCTTAGTAAATCGACTTTACGATAGGTAGGGCACGATTAGATACAACAAATGAGCGACGACGCGCGAAGCGTTTCAATTAAGTACCATATGCGTTCATATACCATTCGTCCGATAGCGATGAAACATGGATAAGATATTATGTACACTCCAGGGAAGGTTTCAGGCTTCGTAAATCCATTTTACAATAGGTAGCGCACGAGTAGATTCAACAAACGAGTGAAGACGCGCGAAACGTTTTAACAACGTCCCGTATGCGTTCATATACCATTCGTCAGATAGCGATGAAACTTGGGTGAGATGTTGTGTATACTCCAGGGAAAGTTTCTGGCTTAGTACATGCGTTTTAAAGTAGGTAGTGCAAGAATAGATTCATCTTATGAGCGACGGCACGCGAATCGTTTCAATAATGTCCCATATGCGTTCATATGCCTTTAATCAGATTGCGATGAAACGTTGATGAGTTTTTGTGCACACTCCCGGGATATTTATATGAGTAGTTTATCCAATTTACAATAGATAGCGCGCGAGTAGTTTAAACAAATGAGTGATGGCGTTGCGTTCATTCACAATTCATCTGATTGCAATCAAATTTTGGTGAGTTGTTGTGCACACTCCCGGGAACGTTATAAGCATAGTAAACCCAATTTAAAATAGATAGCGCGTGAGTAGCTTCAACAAAATTGCGCGCGATTCGTTTCAAAAAAATTCCACATGCGTTCATATACCATTCATCCGATTACGATGAAACTTTGGTGAATCGTTGAGTACATTCCAGGGAAGGTTTCAGGCTTAGTATCTGTTTTAAAATAGTTAGCGCTTGAGTAGATTCAACGAATGAGTGACGGCAGGCGAATCGTTTAAACAAAATCCCGTATGCGTTTATATGCCATTCATCCGATTGCGATGAAACTTTGATTTGTTGTTGTGTACACGCCAGCGAAGGTCGTGAACAGTAAATCGATTTTACAATATTGGTAGAGCACGAGTAGATTCAACAAATGTGCGACGACCTGCGAAGCGTTTCAACAAAGACCCGAATGCGTTCATTTACCATTCATCCGGCTGCGATGAAACTTTGGAGGATCGGTGAGTACACTCCAGGGAAGGGTTCAGGCTTAGTAAATCCTTATTACAATAGGTTGCGTACAAGTAGATTCAACAAAAGTGTGACGGCATGCGAATTGTTTAAACAAAATCCCGTATGCGTTCATATGCAATCGATCCGATTGCGATGAAACTTTAATGAGTTACTGTGTACACGCCAGGGAAGGGTTACGACTTAGTAAATCCATTTTACAATACTTAGCGAACGAGTAGATACAACAAATGAATGACGTCGCTTGAGGCGTTTCAACAAAATCCTGTATGCGTTCATGCATTTATCGATTGCGATCAAACTTTGATGAGTTGTTGTGTGCACTTACGTGTAGGTTTCTAACTTAGTCAATCCACTTCACAGTAGGTAGCGAACGAGTTGATTCAACAAATGAGTGACAACACACGAATAGTATAAATGAAATTTCGTATTTATTCATATGCCATTCATCCGATTGCAATGAAATTGGTGAGTTGTTGTGGACGTTCCCACGAATGTTTCAAATTTAGTTAATGCATTTTACGATAGTTTGGAGGCAGTTAGCGGAAGATGAAGAAAACAATTGTGTATTCAAATGCACTTCAAGAAACAAAATTACAACGGCAACACTTTCTTTGATTGGCGTTGCAACGCATGGCGGGTTCAGGTAGTAAGTAAGTAAATAAATAAATAAATGAATGAATGAATGAATGAATGAATAAATTAATTAATTAATTAATAGATGAATAGATGAATAAATACACACGTATATAAATACATAAATACATAGATGAATAAATACATAAACACATAAATATATAAATACATAGATGAATAAATACATAATTACATAAATTAATAAATACATAAATTAATAATGAAATAAATGAATAAATATAAATAAATAAGTAAATACATACATATATAAATGAATAAATAATTTAATAAATAAGTAAATAAATACATGAATAAATACATAAATAAGTAAATACATAAATAAATAAATGAATGAATAAATACATGAATACATAAATAAATTAATACATAAATAAATAAATGAATAAATACATGAATAAATATATAAATGAATAAATACATGAATAAATGAATAAATAAATAAATAATTTAATAAATAAGTAAATAAATACATACATGCATAAGTAAATAAATACATAGATAAACACATCAATTAATAAATACATGAATAAATAAAAGCATAAATACATAAGTAAATAAATATATAATAAATAATTACATAAATACATAAATGCATAAATTCATAAATAATTAAATAGATAAATGAATAAATAAATAATTAAATAAATACATGAATAAATACATAAATAAATGCTTGAAAAAACAAACAAACAAAACAAAAAACAAATAAATAAACATCGAACAAAAACAAATTATCAAATAATTTTCATACGAGACTGTTTTGCCTTTCAGAGTCCAGTCTTAATTTGGTCCATTATCCCCCTTTTCCCATTGACTTTGTGACAGACCCCCTCCACTTCCCCTTTCCTATCTGCCTTTCATGGCTCTATTCCTTTCAAAGACCCTCAGTCCTCGTTCTTTGAGGATTGAGGGTATTTCTTTTACCTGTAATTTGTTTTCCTTACTCCTTATTTTTCACCTTTGTTCTTCTAATAAATGTAAGTTAGTTGAAAGTCAGTAGCACTTTTAATTATTATTTTTCTTATCAGTATTTTTACCATCGCCCAAACCATAAGAGGCCCTTTAAAATAACAAATCATCATCATCATCATCATCATCATCATCATCATCACTTATTGAAGAAACATTATAAGCTACGTTCCAGCACTTCACACAAACGTTGTAATGAATTGTGTTCTAACTGGCAATGACATGGTGTTTGATATTACTAGGGACCGAATCTTATTAAAAGTTATCTGTCCCAGGGCTATTCTATGTGGAGCATCTGAACATCTTCCATCTGATGTGATTTAGCTTCCCAAGTAACTTAAATATTTTACTTGCATCAACTTCTCTCCCTCTATCCAAACATCAGCCTTTTGTTCTCCATCGCGACTGTATTTCATTATTCCTTTTCTTCCTTCGTTTATTTTTATATCAAACGAATCTTTCAACTCTCCTTACGTCTTTTATAGAGGGTTTTGAAAGCTCACCTCACTTTCTGTATTAATAATATTAATAGAAGACGACACAACCTTACCTACATGTGCAGAAAATAACGGACACCCCACGCAAAAGAAGACTCTCCTTTTATGGCCATTTAACACGAATGAGCTCCGGAAGATTGTCCAATTGAATCTGTGCCTACTTTGTGGAAAAGAAAACTAAAGGGTTCTGATTTACAGAGGTGGTTATTATTTATTTATCGTATGGCTTTTAGTGCCGGGAGTGTCCGAGGACATGTTCGGCTCGCCTGAGTCTGTAGCTGCTTCCAGCGGACACCCTAAAGGGTGAGCTACCAGTTCCGTTCAATTTCAAGTAGTTCCAACTTTCGCCACCAGATATCAATGATACCTAGTGGTGAACGTTGGAACTTTGATAGAGCGTTCTGACGAAATCTAACCTAACAAATTTTGCTTTACACAAGTTTAGTCTGTGAAAGGATCTTTTACATGCCATAAATCTATGACATGGGACCGCCGGCTTTACTTCCCCTCCGAAGGAAGGCATACTGAAGGATTTTTAACGCTCTTAAAAAAATCCGACGACTTCGGCCGGGTTTGAACCCGCTATCTTGGGCATAGCAGTTCAGCATGCTACCAACTACGCCACCGAAGCCGCTCACAGAGGTGGTAAAAGACCTACACGAACATCCTGGAACATGACTCATTGAAGAAGAAACTTGGGCAAATACAGAGTTTTCAGCCAAAACCCATATTGAAAACTGGCAAGAAGTGGACCGAAGAACGAAAAGAAGCTCACCGAAGATGAATGCGCGAACACTGGGCCAATGTGAAAGAACGAGGGAGAAGACAGTTGAAGTAACGTGGTCCATAGAAGACCGAAACGATTATTAAAAGAATATTAGTGATCCTGCAAATCCGTAAAGTTAGAAAAACTCTGATCACAATTGTAGACTTCAAGAAAGCCTATGACTCATTACACAGACCGTCCCTTTTCAGTGTATTAGAAGAATTCAAAGTAGACAGGAAAACAAGAGAATTATTCAAGCAACATTGACTTTTACCACTTCAAAGGTCAAATTCTTAGGCGAAATGTCTAAACCTTTTGATGTTACAACTTGATTACACCAAGGAGACAGACTGGACCCCTTATAATTGAATCTTGTTCCAGAAAAGTTATTGGGATATGGGAAAAGGAAGCTAAATGGATAACCACTAGCAGACTGCGCGAGAAAAAAATCCCTTCACGGCCAGTGAATTAGAACTCAGCAATTTTTCTATGTTTATGTCGTCTCCTGTGTGGGTTTCGCCTGTTTCAGCCCGCTGATGAGCCTGCTTGGTGAGCCTAGGCGAAACCCAAACAAGACACGGCATAAACCTAGAACAAATTGCTGAGTTTCATTCACGATGCTTGTCCTTTGCAGACGAACTGGCAATAGGCAGGAAGCGACTGAACTCATAGAAAAACTCCATGAAATAGCAGTCAAAACCGGACTCCAAATCTCATACAAAAAGACGAAGTTCATGGAAGGATCTCGTCAACACATGCGTTTGCGTTTCAGAATTTCGAAGTTTCAAAATTTTAATTTCCATTTAATTAATTTAAGTAATTTTGCCTTGTAACTACTAAATGCGTTACGAGAGATATTTCAAGAGCTTATTTGGAACGACTCGTAGTACAGTGATTTTTGCTGCTAAAAGCTAGAGCCCATGTGTGAGCCGTAAGGGAGCAGTTAAGAGATTCACGTGCGCTTCATAAGAAGGGAGGTAGTGCACAGTTCGCTGCTCGTGTGGGAGTTCGGGCGTGGACACCAAGAGCCCGCTGATGAGCCAGCTTGGTTTTCCTGGGTGAAACCCCTCACAAGACGCGGCATAATCTTAGAAAAATTGCTAAGTTTTAATTCAAGAGCTGTGAAAGCCAATTTACCATCTTTTTGGAAGCCTTTATAGGGAGTTGAAAAGCTGCTTGAGCTTTTAGCTCTTGCAGTTAAGAGTCGCACGTGCGCTTCATAAGAAGGGAGGTAGTGCACCGTTCGCTAGTCCTGTGGGGGTCCGAGTGCGGACACCAAGAGCCCGCTGATGAACCAGCTTGGTGTTCCTAGGCGAAACCGCACCCTAGACACGGCATAAACCTAGAAAAATGCTGAGTATTAATTCACGGGCCGTAAATACCAATATACCAACTTAAAAAAAAGGAATATATTGTCGCAAAAAGTGCAGCATTTGAGCATCTGCCAGGAGAATAATATCAATTTTACAAATCACTTTGTAGGATCTGGCAACTGAAAATCAACCGAATTTATGTATTTATTTATTTCGTATGGCAAATTGAGGATACATTGCGACAAAGAATTAAAAACTAACAGATAACAAAAAGGTTAAAATATATACAATATGTACAGAGGAGATTTGTAGGTAGAGTAACATACATTTACAGCACAATATCCAGGGTATTCAGCCAGTTGGCAGCATTATCGGTGGCACTGTGTAGGTCATGGATAGTTCCTTCAAATCTCCTCCTTGGCCACACGAGGGCAAAATGCTGATTGGTCTGAGGTACATTGACACAGTCACAGAATGGGCATTCAGTGCTGGTTTGGACTAAACGGCAGTTGGTCAAAAACTTCACACTTGAATTCTTTGGAAACGTCTATCGTAACGTTGGCACAGTGTGGTCGTGAATGATTTTCACCTGTTTCGAGAATCGAACGTATGGTTGGGCGGCAACGCCTCGCCAAAAGGAAAAACTTCAGGAAAATCTCCAGACGTACCCACCTCAGTGGCGGCAGAATCTTTTGCCGAGGGCATTGGAAAGCTGGTGTAACGATACGACAAATTTCAATCGTTTTGGCGATTATGTTGAGACATAAGAATAAAACAAGCAAACATTTAGTAGTAAAATCAGTTTGGTATGTCAATCTGTTATTTTTATACAGTCCTTCGGAACTTGAAATAAAACAGCCCTCTATAATAAATATTTTGGAATCCGAAATAGACCGGAAAATAAATTATCTCGATATAACTATTGAACGTAAAGACAACGACCTTTCATATTCCATATTCCGGAAAGCAACACAAACCTCGCATGCAATCGACAATCAGTCTAATCACCCCAGTACGCACAAACTAGCGGGTTTCAATTCAATGGTGCACAGAGCTTTAAACATACCCATGTCAAACGACAACTATAATAAGGAAATAAGAACTATTATGCAAATAGCAAAGGAAAACAACTTCTCGCCAAGCAAAATAAATCAAATTATAGCCAAACATAAAAATAAAGATAAAACGATTCCCAAACCGGACAGTAATGAGAAAACATTTGCGCGTTTCAACTATGTGAATGCGAATACATATAAAATCACTAACCTATTCAAAAAACAAGGCATAAAGATAGCTTTCACGACGAAAAACACAACCGCTAGGCACCTCCTAAATAGTAATCTAAATAAACGTGACCCGTATTCAAGGTCAGGGGTATATTCTGTAACGTGCCAAGACACCGATTGTCAAGCTAATTACATCGGGCAGAGTGGAAGGCGAGTAGACACACGTTATAATGAACATAGGAATGCGATAAGATACGGAACACATTCAGCCGTGTGCGAACATATGTGTGACGCAGGGCACAGCTTTACCAACATAGAGTCGGACCTTAAAATAATCCATCACGAATCGAAAGGCAGAGCTCTTGACATAAAGGAAGCAATCGAGATACACCTAGCCAAACGAAACAATCCCAACAATCTAAATGAACACACGTTCATGGAGAGCTCACCCCTCTTCACGCTACTAAAAAACACAATTTAGCGACACAGCCAAGCTAGATAAAAAAGGGGGGAAATTAGGGGGTTTTTAATAGGTAAATGTTATCTGGATCAGGTGTACGATGTACTTTGCTTCTGCAATAAACCAAGGCCCATATTCGCGGCAGTATTAAAGGTGCCGGGACGTCCTCATAAGACCGTCAACGCTTAGTTCGAATGGGTTATGCACCACGCGTGGCGAGGGCCAATCCACGGTCTTTAATAGTTGTGGACCCACCTCATTCAATAACATACATCTTATCTAGGTTGGCAACACCTCACATAAACACATCGCGATCACTCCCCACAGCACGTAGGGACAGGGGGGAGGAGGCAGGGGAAAAACCAGTCGTTAAGATAACCACCGCAGTCGACCGCACAGCGAGTTCCAGTGAGCACGAAAACTGCGAGTAGCTGTAATACGGAAGACAATCAGATAAGTAGTTAGCCAAAAATTTTATAGTTTAACCATAGTTTACATCCATATAATCTCTCTAAAGTACAATCTCCGGATAGCTATCACCATTTAGCATTTCACCTAACATATATACTGCATTTAGCATACACTGACAGTTGCAGTACCAATACTGCAACTAAATAATTGTACATATTGTAAATATTTTCACCTGTATTTCAAACATAGATTTTGTAGCCTAAGTGTAATGGATCTGATGATGATCGCTTGACGATCGAAACTGGTCATCCTAGTGTTTTATTAATCTCATGTAATTTATTTCAGGATTAGGGCAAAACCCATCTCTTTTGGGTACATTCGTGTTGACCGACTGAAAAGCACTAAACTCTTATTTTGGAATTGTTTTGTGAGCCGGGAATTTTGATTGTCTCTGATAATATATCAGCGTAGGAACTAGATCTGTTTCATTGTTCAGATAAATACACAAATGTCCAGCCGCAGAATAATGCATTGCGTGGTCGCATACTGTATTGGGAGTCTGTAGACAACCAGCGCAGCGTGAACAAGTGCTCAGTAGGGAGACGTGTGGTTTGCACTTGCCACGCCTCAGGAAATAGGCATCCAGGGTACATTAGATCAACGACAGCATTGCCTAGATGTAAACAAATAAACAGTAGCTTCCAACTGGGATTTTCCATAAAGTGGGCAAACCAAAATTAATAATAATAATTTTACTTCATTAATGCAGTCAATGGAGGCCGTGGGTTCAAATGCCACGTCGGCCGTCTTGAGAGGAAAAATTCACTGTTCTAGCCCATCATTCATTCATTCATTCATTCATTCATTTGCAATTGGGGGTGTGTCCCTCGGTGGTAAATTAGAGATACATAACAAACAAATAGTTCCGTGAAGAACTATACAGCCTATTTTCATATATCCTACTCATGTTAATTGCCTCTATCAACATACAAAATTTCAGATTGAAGGTTGTGATAGATTCGTAGATATTGAGAACCGTCTAAATGTTTCAGATGGTCGCCAGGTTGGATTTTTATTTTTCTATTATTACATTAAGATTGTTGTGTACGTGTGGTATTCAAACTTCAATCGCATGATTAGAACACAAGAAGTAAAAACGAGATTATAAAATTTTGCACAGCTGCCATCTTGTGATTATGCAAACAATTGAAATAAATTAGATGCCAGTGGATTAACATTTGTATTATAATTTAACGTGCAAAGTTTCACTGCACTCGGATAGTTAATTCGCGAGAAACGTCCATTTAAATATTTATACTTCGCGTCGTCGCCATGTTGTATTTGTGCTCACCAGGTTACTGAAAGTCCTTTAGGTGAACATATGTTCATAGCCTCTATGAACATAAAAGATGTCAGTTTGATTGCTGTAAAAGATTCATAGATGATGAGAACCGTCTAAATGTTTCAGATGCTCGCCATTTTGGATTGTTATATGTATAGGCCATAGAGTTATGTACCATTCAAGGACAATTATTGCCTAGGTTCATTATTCAAACTTTCACTTCGATCGCATGATCACGACACAAGAAATAAAAACTTAATTTTAAAATTTCGCACAGCCACCATTTTGAGGTTATGTAAACAATTGAACTAAATTAGATGCCAGTGCATTACAATATGCAAAATCATTACTGTACGACATTTCACTGCGCTCAGAGAGTTAAATCACGAGAAAAGGCTATTAAAATGTTTCAACTTCGCTTGGCCTCCATGTTCGTTTTGTACTTTACAGGTTTATGAAAGTTACATAGATAAACTTGTATCAGTACCCTTTACCACCGTACAAAATTTCAGGGTGATATATGTAATAGTTTCGGATTACAATTTGCATACACATTTGCTGTACCAAGTTTCATTACGTTTGGATAGTTAAATCGCGAGAAAAGTCTATTTAAAAGTCTCAACTTCGCTTGGCCACCATGTTGGTTTTGTAGTCACCAGGTTTTTGAAAGTTTCATAGGCGAACTTCTAGTAGTGCCCTTTATCACCGTACACAATTTCATGGCGATATCGGTACTAGTTTAGGAGATACTGAATGCTGGTGAAATATTTCGCACAGCCGCCATGTTGGATTGGTGATACACAATAAAATTTAAAGGGCACGGTCTGGGTCGGCCAGAATAGTGCTATGATCTTACCGAGTTTCATTGTAATCGCTCCAGCCGTTTAGAAGTTATTAGGGACACACACACCTCACACTCACACACACACACGCACACACGAACGGACAAAAGGTGATCTCATAAGCCTATTTTTTCATAAAATGAAAATAGGCTAACAAATAATTATACATAACAATTCAATAACAATTAAACTGGAGCATTCACACAAATCGTCTTTCTTAAACACACCTACATGTTTGGGAAAAAGCTCTAAGACTGCGGCAGGTAGAGAGTTCCAGTAATCATTTGCACGGTTTACGAATGTATATTTACCATAATTTGTACGCTGTGGTCGGGCCTTAACTTTGAAAGTATGATCACTCCTATTCATGTAAGTGGACTTTTCCATACGTTTCCTGAGCTCACCCCATGCTAGTTGATTTGTATATGTGTTGTACATAGCGCACGGGACCCCAGCTGAGTCCAGCATTACTTCCACTTACTTGTGCCGGGCTCCTCTCCGTCTTCTTTCCTGTCGACCTCCCTTGGTCAACTCTTGTTCTTTTCCAACCCCGATGGTATTAGTGTATCCGAGGCCTAGGGAGTCTTTTACTTCCCCGCCTTAATTGGACCTTGTCCCATCTTTCCTGATCCCTCCTTCTTCGAGAGGTCAGACCTCTTGTTTTCTTTTCATTATATTTCCTTTTCTCTTTCAGATTCCCGTACTGTCCTTTGTTAATTGGCTCCCCGTCTATCTATATTCCATTTAGAGATTTTTTGCATTTACACTGCACTTTGTAGGGGTTTTCACTCTACGTTGCATTTTGTAAGTCTTTCGATCTACATTGCGAGTGTTTTCAACCTCAATTGCATTTTGTAAGGATTGACAATCTAAATTGCTTTTTAGTAAGTCTTTCAATATCGGGGATGGGACTTTTGAGAATAGGCTATTTTGAATTTCATTTGCATTTTGTATTTTCAACCTAAACCGCTTTTTTCAAGTATTTTCAATCTAAATTGCATTTTACTTTGGGCATTTTACAAGTTTGATTCTCAATTGCATTTTGCTGGTATTTTGAATCTAAATTACATTTAGTAAGCATTTTCAACTAACATGCATTTTGTAAGTATTGTCTATCCAATTGAGTAGTTTGAATATCCTGTGCATTTGGTAAGCATTTTCAATTTCAATTGCATTTTGAAAGTATTTTGTATTTCAATTGCACTTTGTGATACTTTGGAATCTGAAATGCGCGTTTTTCAATCTAAATTGCATAGTGTATTTTCAATTTCAATTGCATTTTGTAAGTATTTTGAACCTCAATAGCATTTTGTACGTATTTTCAATCTCATTTGCATTTTGTAAATATTTTGAATTTCACTTGCATTTTGTAAGTAAAGTATTTTGACTCTACATTGCATTTTGTACGTATTTTGACCCCGACCTACATTTTAGGCGTATTTTTCAATCTATTCCTTTTGTGAGTATTTACCTTCTAAATTCCCTTTTGTAAATATTACCGCTCTCCATTTTTGTGAGTAGTTTCAATCTGAGTTCCTTTTTGTAAGTATTTTCCTTCCCACTTAAATTTCGTTCTGGTTTCCACTTCATTGATATTTTCGCTATCACCTAGAGCATTACGGGCCGATAACCCAGATGGTAGGCCCCTTAAAATGACAATAATCATCATCATCATAAACATAGCGCAGAGTCTAGATTTCAACCTCCTAGCCTCAAGTGATTCCCACCCAAGTTGTCTGGGAAGTTAATGCTTAAACCATGGCTTGCGAAATAAGACTTTAGGATTACAAAAAAAGAAAAGAAATAATAAACTTAACGTCAATTTAGTGAACTGCATATGACGGAGGATTTTGTCTAACTGTTGGTGTGCATGACTTGTCAGTCACAATACATTGTCGAACCGAGGACCAAAGTAACTTTGTTCAGTTGTTACTTCTTGGAAATATTCACATTTCTGGATACACATCTGCACTTGGAACTAATCCCGGAGTGATGTTGAAAGCGAGTGCAGCAGGTCAGACTACAGTACGCCCAATAATGCCAGTACCTCAGTAAATTTTTGTTGTCGGATGCAATTGGTATTTCAAGTTTAAACAAAAAGTTCCGTGACGAACTAAAGAGCCTACTTTTCTTAAAAATTAAGATTCATGCCAATGATTAATCTATATGGATCTATCTAGAATAATGACGAAATTAAGTTGGTAATATAGAAATTTCAAATTAGTTCGAAATACTGTATACCTGGCATAATGCAGCCTAATGTAGCCTAATAGAGCACTACAGTTGGCAGCCCTGGTGACTGAATACATTCTTAGTTCCATTTCTTAAGGTACAGAATACAAAATTTGGTTGAAGTCCAATGGTTAACATCGACGTTACATTGAGTTAACCATTGAATCTAACAGCGCGCGTAAAATCATGTTGGCAACAATGCCATGCATGTATTTGTCAGAAATAATCTGAAATAATACGATCTATTGTTGTGCTAATTTTGAATGAAATCCATTAGTTAGTATAGAAGTTACATGCATGTTAAAATTGGAACTATCGGCAGGCTTAGAATCATGTTGGCAGCAATGACGTATATTAGTTACTCCGAATTAATCTAGAATCCCAGGTAATATACGTGTGCAAAGTTTATAGCCATTGGCTTGCATACTTTCTGATATTTTGGTATTTGGATAAAATAAATTGAGAGCATTTATTAACAGTTGGCTGCCCTGGTGGATCTTAAGAATATGCTCAGTCATATCTGTTTAAGTACACATAGCACATACAAAATTTGGTTCAATTCCAATTTGATAGTTTAGAAGTTATATGCATTTCAAAATTGGACCTCTCAGCACGCTTATAATCATTTTGGCAACACTGACATGTATGGTCTCTTGGAAATTAAACTGAAATATTATTAACTATGCATGTGCCAATTTTGAAATAGCTCCCTTTCATTTCTTCCATGATATCAATCATGGAGCTCCAATTTCAATAGCGTTTTTTCGGCAGTAGGTAGCACTGACATCATTTTCAAAAAACGGCATTGAGATATTCAGGTATAGATCTTTAATCCTAGCAAATTTTGTTTTGATTGGTGCAGCCATTTAGGAGTTGATAGGGGGGACGGGGGGACACACACACAGCCAGCCAGACAGATAGACAGACAGACAGAAGGACAGACAGACACACATTTTCCCGGATCGATCTCATAAGTCTACTTTTTGCTCATTTTTGCAAAATGTGAAAAGTAGGCTAAAAATGTCGAAATTAAAGCCATCTAGGGCTTTTCATTTCAAACATATTACAGGTTTTCTCAGATCTACGCCGCTTGATGAAATCTATCTGGCGGGAATCTCACCTCCAGATATCCGCCGTGAATCGGCAGCCAGATTAGAGAAATCTAAAGCTTTGACCCAACAGACCCATCCTTCGTATGGTTACTTACCTGCAGCTCAAAGACTCAAATCAAGAAGAAGTTTTCTGAAAATTAGACAGTCTCTCCTTCAGTATTTAGATAGCTCCCTTGACGCTTCATATCTAACGACTCTGCAGGATGGACGATACCATCTGAACATCTGCCCGCTGGACACGAAGGAACCTGGTCAATGTGGAAGACCCTCAACAGGCTGCGCACAGGAGTGGGGAGGTCAAAGACGAATTTAAAAAGTGGAGATTTGCCAGTGACTCGACTTTGTGTGAGTGTGGTGAGGATCAGACTATGAGTCACCTCCTCGTTTGCGGGTTGTGTCCCATCACATGTTCTCCATGGAATCAGATAGACGGAACACCTAAAGCTTGCGAGTTGGCAAAATTCTGGTCTCAGTATTTGATTTGAGTATGAGTGCGTGTATAATATAATTATATTTAATCAATTATGTAATGTATACAGGGATGTCTGGGTTTTCTTATAGTAACAAATGTAATTGTTCTATTGTTTTATGATGTTTGTTCTCTGACACGATTACATTAAATTTCAAACAAATAATTTCCGAATTAAGTGAGGTATTTTTCCTTCCGATGGTGAAATTCTCTTCCACAAAATAGGCTGTGTGAAGTGAAAGTTCATCTTTGCATTTCTTTGTGACATTATGCCCGCAATATAAATATACCTAGCCTATATCAACTCGATGATTAAATTGGTTGTAACATTTTATTTTATTCAATCTTTTTGGTATTTTTTTAGTTTTAGGGTTATTTTATTGTTTTTTTTTGAGTCATTTTATAGATAACTAGTAGTAGTACCCGGTTTCGCCCGGTGGAATGATGATAATATTTCAGTCTCCTTAACACTCAACGTCACTGATGAAGATGATACTGACGACGACTGCTATTGAACGGGTATAATAAACTTATACTCTAATAGAAATACATATTTTTAAATTACCGACGAGGAAGACTGTGGTGTTGCCTAGTAGTATAATGGGCGTAACATCTAGGTCATTTGCCCTTTTGATGAGGATGATAATGAAGACGACTACTACTGAACGGGTATATCAACCTTACAAACTAATGCAAATACATATTTTTAAAATCACAGGCTAGGTAGACTCCGGTGTTGCCTAGTAGTATAATGGACGTAACATCTAGGTCATTTGCCATTTGATGAGGATGCTAATGAAGACGACTACTACTGAACGGGTAAATCAACCTTACAAACTAATGCAAATACATATTTTTAAAAACACAGGCTAGGTAGACTCTGGTGTTGCTTAGTAGTATAATAGACGTAACATCTAGGTCATTTGCCCTTTTGATGAGGATGATAATGAAGACGACTACTACTGAACGGGTAAATCAAACTTACAAACTAATGGAAATACACATTTTAAAATCACAGGCGATGAAGACTGTTGTGTTAGTAGTATAATGGACGTAATATCTAGGTCATTTGCCCTTTTGATGAGGATGATAATGAAGACGACTACTACTGAACGGGTATATCAACCTTACAAATTAATGGAAATACACATTTTAAAATCACAGGCGATGAAGACTGTGGTGTTACTTAATAGTATAATGAACGTAACATTTAGGCCATTTGCCCTTTTGATGACGATGATAATGAAAACTACTGTTGAATTGACACGACAAACTTACAAACTACCGTGATAGAAAGAAATATTTCAAAATTCACAGGCGATGAAGACTTATTGTGTGTGGTGATTAGTGGTATAATGGGCGTAACATCTAGGTCATTTGCCCTTATGATAATAATAAGGTAATGAAAAATGACTACTAAACGAACATGGTGTAATTTTAAATCTGATATAGGCAATTCAGATTTCTACCTTCGATGTCTTCCAAAGTCTGAACGTTATTTTCTGGCTTAGGCCTATACTCGATGCGTGTAGTGAAAGAGCTTATCGAGTACTGCTCGGGTCCAAGCTGCACGAATTGCAGATGATGACGATGTATGATGACAGACGTCCGTGGGGAGGGTTCCCGGTCCTATTCACATTGACCGGTGAATCACTCATTCTTTCGTAACACTACAGTGGTTTGAGCAAAGACCCTGTATGAACATCAGCATTGTCAGCAATACCAGGTAACACGGCGGGGTCTGGATATTCCTCTCATGTCAACTCGCGATGAATCAGCAAGCTATTCTCACACCTGGCCCCCTCCTCCCCCCTACACCCACCAGGGTCATTCAACTTGTGGGACGTGGGTTTGCGACCACGGGACCCCAGCTGAGTCCGGCATTGCTTCTGCTTACTGGTACCGGGCTCCTTTCAGTTCTCGTACCTGTCAGCCTCCCTTGGTAAAAACTCTTGTTCTCTTCCGACCCCGATGGTATCAGGGTATGCGAGGCCTAGCGACTCTTTCACTTTCCCGCCTTAGTTGGCCCTTGTCTAATCATTCCTGATAGCCTCATTCTTCGAGGTGTCAGCCTTCTTTTTCTTTTCTTAATATCTCATGTCTTCTGCTCAAGACCCTCAAGGAGGAAGGGTGTGTGTAGCCCCACCACTTCTGGTGCACCCTCGATAGTGCTACATCCTCAAGGGCTCATGGCTGGTGAGTTCGGGAGCTGGCAACCCTGAGGGTTTCCAGAGCGGGTCCGGTTTTACCCCATTTTTCCATTGCCTTTGGGACGGACCCTGTCCTCTTTCCGGGAATGGAGTGGTCTGTCCGCAATTTCAAGCAGACAATGTTACTCGCAGGGTACCGAAGGGTAAGTATACAAATGTTGGTTCTGAACGGTGAAACGGTGTAGATTTGTGCCAAAGGGCCTAAATGAAGGGAATGGGGTGATCTGTACGCAATTTCAAGTGGACAGGGTTACCCGCAGGGTTCGAAAGGGTAAGTATACAAATTTTGGTCCGGATCGGTGAAACGATATAGATTTTTGCCAAAGGGCTTAAATGCAGGAAATGGGGTGGTCTGTCCGAAATTTTAGGTGGACAGTGATATTCACAGAGTTACAAAGGGTAAGTATACACATTTTGGTTCAGATCGGTGAAACGGTGTAGATTTGAGCCAAGGGGCCTAAATGCAGGGAATGGAGTGGTCTGTCCGCAATTTCACGCAAACAGTGTTACTCGCAGGGTACCAAAGGGTAAGTATACAAATTTTGGTTCTGATCGGTGAAGCGGTGTAGATTTGGGTCAAAGGGCCTAAATGCAGAGAATGGGGTGGTCTGTCCGAAATTTCAAGTGAGCAGGGTTACCCGCAGGGTTGCAAAGGGTAAGTATACAAATTTTGGTTCGGATCGGTCAAACGGTGTAGATGTTTGCCAAAGGGCCTAAATGCAGGAAATGGGGTGGTCTGTCCGAAATATTAACTGGACAGTGTTATTCACAGGGTTACATAGGGTAAGTATACAAATTTTTGTTGAGATCGGTGAAACGGTGTAGATTTGGGCCAAAGGGCCTAAATGCAGGGAATGGGGTGGTCTCTCGGAAATTTCAAGTGGACAGGGTTACCCGCAGGGTTCCGAAGGGTAAGTATACAAATTTTGGTTCAGATCGGTGAAACGGTGTGGATTTGTGTACATAACAGACAGACAGACAGACAGACAGACAGACAGACATTGAGCTTTATATATATATAGAAGATACTTAATTATTTTAGGTCATCAAATTCCACTTTCTGTTTATCATCATCAAATGTTATTATCTCTATTTTAGGGTCAAATTTAGTTAGATGCCTCATGGTTTCCTGGAGTTGGAATGAAAGGGAAGAAAACAATTAAGCATATGTAACGTTTGATTTATTATCCTTGACATGAAATGAGAAAGTTACAGTAACCACAGCCCTTTGTACCTTACATAGAGGTAATGAATGCGGCTAAACCGCATGCATGAAATATACACTGACCACAGAGCGAGTATAACCAAAATTAATAGGCGGCTCAACGTGTCTTTCAAATTAACAAATGCCCATGCTCTTTGTCCATCGTCTAGCAGAGTGTACGACCTCGTAACTTAAGGGGACCAGGAGACTCAAGTCTAGAAATTAGTGGTGGTGGTTGTTGCTGATTAGGGTCAAAACATCTAAGGCAACCGTAGACGATCAGATCTTTGTTTTAAGGATAATGTGTACTTTTGAGCATGTGAATGGTGTACATCAGTGGTGGCCAACTGGCGGCCCGCGGGCCGCATCCAGCCCGCCAAGCCATTTTGAGCGGCCCCTGTAATATTCCCTGTCTCCAATATACTTTCATAATTTTCTTTATGTTCGACCCTCACTATTATGTGTCAGATAACTGTATCATAATGATGGTCATTATAACACTGTTTTCCATTATAATACAGTTTCTCCAGCCAATCAGAGCTCGTTCATTGACCAATTAGGTAACGATAACTTCGCGCATGCGCTCAAAATCCAACATGTCGGACATAAACACAACATCGAACTATAATAAATTATCGACATGGAATACCCACCGTCCATATGTTCGCGTAAATAAACTGGTGAATATGAGACAAGAAATAGCACTGTACCTTAAAATCACCAACGCTAATTTCTACACAGCGCATTGTCTTCAACTGACACCGGTGACAATATTACTGAGGGACGGCAGATGTAAACATATGGCATTGCAAGAACAAGAGCGCATGCGTCGGTCGTTCAAAGCTCTTGAAAGGCAGAGATATAACACCCAACGCTCGCTCTGCGATCACAAAATTCCAGTAGCTGACTCTCAACAGATATTTATGAATATTTATGTTAAAACATATAATAAAGTTATAATTATCGTCGAACATAAACAGTCGTATGCAACTCGCCTATAATGGTAATTAAGACACTCGTATGGAAATTATAAAACTCGCATACGCTCGTTTTATAAAAAATACTCGTGTCTTAATTATAGCCATTATAGGCTCGTTGCATAATGTACTATTATGTTCGACCCTCACTATTATGTGTCAGAAAACTGTATCATAATGATGGTCATTATAACACCGTTTTTCATTACGATACAGTTTCTCCAGCCAATCAGAGCTCGTTCATTGACCAATTAGGTAACGATACCTTCGCGCATGCGCTCAAAATCCAACATGTCGGACATAAACACAATATCGAACTATAATAAATTACCGACATGGAATACGCACCGTCCATATGTTCGCGTAAATAAACTGGCGAATATGAGACAATAAATAGCACTATACCTTAATATCACCAATACCAATTTCTACACAGCACGTGGTTTTGAAACGACTTCAGTGACAGTTTTACTGAATACTGGTGCACAATCTGAACATATGGTATTGAAGCACACAGAGCGCATGCGTCGGTTGTCCAGAGAGCTTGGAAAACAGAGAGATACTACCCACCGCAGCACCCGATCACAACATTCTAGTGACTGAACAGATATTTATGAATATTTATGTTAAAACATATAATAAAGTTATATAATAAAGTTATAAAGTCGAACATAAACAGTCGTATGCAACTCACCTATAATGGTAATTAAGACACTCGTATGGAAATTATAAAACTCGCATACGCTCGTTTTATAAAAATACTCGTGTCTTAATTATAGCCATTATAGGCTCGTTGCATAATGCACTATTTTCAAACTGCCTGCCTGTCCGCCTGCAGTCAGCAATAGAGTATGGTTGATCAGTAAGTTGACTGCTGTAGTTACATATGGTGCTATGGCAAGGGTTGGATCTAGTACTGGTTTCATCGTTCTTTTGAAACAAAAACAAGATAATGTGCCAGCTTTCCATTGCATCGTTCATCAAGAGGTCCTGTGTAGAATATCTGTTAAATTATGTGACACTACGGCGACTGTGACAAAAATCACAAGCAAAATAACAGGGGGAAACAGGCCCCTAACTCATAGGAAATTCATTTCTTTCTTAGAATAACTTGACAGTCCTTACGGGGACTTGCTGCTTCATTCTGACATAAGGTGGCTTAGTGCGGGGAAATATTGAATGACAGTTTGAGAGTTAAGGCCTTCCTACAACAGCATGTTACAAATATTTCAGTTATAGTTTTGTGAATTACAGTGTGACCAATCTCTCATCAACACAGCAGCAACTGGGGTTGAGCTCTGGAAATAGCTGTCTCCAGAATGTTACCCACTCTTAAGGACCTGAGCCCTAAAGCAGTGCTCAATTTCTGGGAGCACATACTGTACATATGTGAGGTTACATTATCAGCTACGGAACATATTGAATCCAAGATAAGAATCCGTATGACTGACTCTGTATTGTGCCATGCACTAAGAGTTGCTACATCATAAGTTACATGGAAGCATGAGTGGTCAACTAAAACAATAGGAACAAGTGCCCACCATCTTGATCCCACAAAGAAACCAAGCGGCTTTGACTCACCGAGGAACTTGTGGTGCCGCATCAACAGGCTGAGGACTGGACATGGTTGCAGCAATTATTTCAGGTACAAGTGGGGCTGGATCAGATCACCAATGTGTGAGTGTAACCTGGAAGAACAGACGATCAAACATCTGGTCCAACGCTGTCCTCTTCATTCGTACCCTGGCATTCCTGGCGATTTGTTCGCTCTCACACCCGACTTAACCGAATGGTTGAGAAGGATGGACTTTAAAGTTTGAATATAGCTTGTTATGTATAATTGTATATTGTATAAATTACCATACGATTAAATAAATACATGGAAGTAGACTCCAAATCTTTGCTACAATTTTTTTTAAAACTACAGTACAACATTTTGAAAAAAAAAAACAATGTTTGCATTAAAATAAAGTGTTTGTGTGTTTTATTCAATTAATATTGCCTGAAAGCTATCAACATACGTAAATCATATATTTTTTATTACTACTTCAAAAATTTTCATGTCAGATTTGCATAAATTGGGAGTTTGGGACCGCCAACATGTTTCTGTCAATAATGTGGTCCTCAGTCCGTACAAAGTTGGGCAACACTGGAGTACATCATCAACCGTCATTATACTAAGCATATTTTCGTTTTGGTAAAGCCATGGTTAAGACTCTTGTAACGTACAAGATGTAACGTATTCCGAACTGATTCATAACCATGCGATGAGATTTTGAGGTTAGAAAATCAGGATAATTCCTAAAAATTATAACTATAAAAAAACTAACATTAGTTATTCAGGAAGTAGGTTGGCTCAGGCAAGGAAAGCATTTCTACAAAAAAAAAAGGAATCTGTTGACATCGAATACAGATTTTGATAATAGGAAGTCATTATTGAAAGCCTTTGTCTGGAGCGTGGCACTTTATGGAAGTGCAACTTGGACTTTTGGTGCAGCAGGAAAGAAGAGAATTGAAACGTTTGAAATGTGGTGTTACAGGAGAATGATGAAGATCAGATGGGGTTACAAACAAGGAGATATTAAGACGAGTGAGAGAGGAGAGATGCTTCTGGCGACTGCTAATGAAGAGAAGAGATAGGTTGGTAGGACTCATACTAAGACACCCAGGAATAGCAAGCTTAGTTATGGAAGTAAGGGTCGAGGACAAGAACTGTAGGGGTAGACCAAGGTTAGAATATGTTAAACAGATTGCCTCGGACGTAGGGTGTGGTAGCTACGTAGAGATGAAACGATTACCTCAGGACAGGGAGGCATGGAGATCTGCATCAAACCAGTCAAAAGACTGAAGACTCAAACAACATCTATAACCTCGGCTCAAATCTAGCAATAACAATAAATCTAACTCTGAAACATCAGTTACTACGTCGTTCAAGAAAGGGCATTTGTGTCACATAAATTGTGGGTTGAAATTAATTCTCTGTTCCCTTACAGCGTTGTTCATTTAAGTTCAGTTAGTGTTAATGTCTTGTGCTATAAAGTGCAACTCATAAACTGGGATAGGGTGGACTTGCAATATTAAATGTCGTTCAGTTTAATGCCGGAGGTTTGTAGGGATTGCAGCATTAATATAGTAAGCACAAGGGTTGCTGAGTGAATCTCAAATTATTAAAGCCGCCTTGGCGAACACTAGAACGTAGTTTACATTACATTACATTATGCGAACCGGCCAAAACTAAGGACCACGCAAATATCATTTCATTTCCTTCTCATAGTTCTTTCTTCCTTTCTCTTCCTCCACACTTCCTTCATTCTTTCAGAGTGTTGCACCTTTCTCCCCTGCGTTCCTTCTTTTCACCCACAGGAACCTTTATGTTAGAAAGTATTTCTCTGAACTGTGTTCTGTCTCGACAGTCGTCATCTGTAATTCCTAGCCTCCGGAGTTCTTCCTTCATCTGCTTGGTGTAACCCCCTTGGCTCTTCAGATTATATCTTATATATTAAAATAGTTTTCAAAAAAATTTCACCCTTTACTAAAACTGAAATATCTCGGGAAGTATTTGCGCTACGACGACGTTTGTTGTCTTAAAATACAATGCCCGTCATGCACCGTCGATTGATACCCACCATACTTGATTATATCATTCGAGTATTAAAATAATTGCGAATATTACTTCCTTCAAGGTCTCACGAAAATAGAATATCGAATGACTTGACGGACATATTGTCGCTAGGCGACAACGACTAAAACTGTATCATGATATTCAACGCCGCCCCAATAATAAATCTAACTTGATATTAACAGAGAGTTCCCTAATTACGTCATGATATCGTTAACTTCTACCTGCTCCACTCGGGCGCTAGTGTCGCATGTATCCATACATGATATCGTTAACTTCTACCTGTTCCACTCGGGCGCTAATGTCGCATGTATCCATACAATAAGTAGAAGGGGATTCTGTGCACATAATTTTATTAAAACTTCTCAAAAAATGGATTATTTTGAGACTGAGATGCTCATGCACAATCAGCAGTCATTTTGCTAATGACACTGTCTCTTTGAATGACAACATTTACTGTATACGAAAGACAACTAATTTCACGAAGATGCCGCTACAGTCGAATGTTGGAACCGCCATTTTGTATTGCGTATCCGATCTTTATGTTATATAGTCTTTGGTCTCACCAGCTACAAACTGTCTTCTTTTCGTTTCATCATTCGTCCTTATAGGTTGGGTGCTCAATCAATACAATGAATCATATTATGATGAATGAGAGGCGACACTCAATTACAAATGTTATAAAGATTAAAGGTGACGGTAATTGTCTTTTCAGGTCATTGGCATATTGTGAGTACAACAATCAGAGTTTATTTACACAGGTTAGAAAGCGAATTGTAAAACATGTTACAGACGAGTGGAATAATTATTCTTCCTTTATTGTTGGCAACAGCGATATGTACGAAACTGCTATCAATACGAGCGATGATTACAAAATGTATTTGTCAATGAATGGTGTTCATGGAGGTCATGTTGAGTTAGTTGTCGCTGCTCAAGTTTGCAAAATGGATATTTATTCGTGGATTACTACTGTCGTATGGAAGGTGACCGGTTAAAATATACAGTGTGGTCCACCAGCCCCTTATTATTTTTGGAGGAAGGCAACCCAACTAACGCGTATATCATAGTCGTCCTAAAAACATTCGTACTTGGCCTAGTACAGCTTTACGGTTGAGTTCATGCTCGCGAATAAAGTCGAAATTATTGGCAGCAGTGTTATCTCAATGCCATCATTTATAACGAATGTGTAAATCGACAGATCCGAACAACACTGCCTTACGAAGGACATGAAGTGTCTATGAGGACTACAAATAGACTCAATACGTGAGACTATCCCACCACGGCTTACGGTAGCTAAGATGGTTAAATCGTGCTCATCTGCCGTAACGTCAGCCATGCTGCAATGTAGCAGGTTCGATCCCAGGGCAAGTAAGTTTTTTTTTTGCTTAATGCCGTTTACAGTAGCTGCACTACGGACACATATCTACCTGTTCCAATGAATGAATTTTTATTTGGTCCTGAAAAGGTCCGTTTTTATTCGATTCTACGTAGGCAGGTTAGACGATGACATAATGGTATGTAGGAAGAAAGCTTGTAGTTTAGCGTGACCGTTAATCTCGCGATCATAAGCCACGGGATCTCCATTTTACGTGAATTCGAACCACAGGACATGGCGTTGGTGAGAGGCAAAGAGCTTGACCGCTGCGCCTCCACACCCCCCTGTAAGAATAAGGCAAGGAACTCTGCATATTCAGTGTAGCAAGTGTTCGAAATGTTGACCACCTTGGTTGATGCAGATTTCAGCACGACGTATTACAGACAGTCTTGCACGCTGTAACATCTGAGGTGTAACAGCTTGGCATGCCTCGGTGATTAGTTGCTGAAGGTGGTCAGGATCTTCAGGCTCATGTGCATATACTACCTGCTTTAAGTGACCCCACAGGAAGAAGTCAAGTAGCGTAAGATCGGGTGATCTGGCAGGCCAGTGAAAGGGTCCTCCTCTTCCTATCCATTTATTTGGATATGTATCATGAAGATCGTTCCTGACGACTAATGATCCGTGAGGTGGGGCCCCATCCTGTTGCTACCACATTCGCAATCGCTCGCGCAGTGGCACAGTACATAAAACTTGCGAAATCTCGACAGATATGTATGAATATTTATGTTCGAACATAAATTTTTTTATTTATTTTTAGTCGTTTACCCTCCAGGTTGGTGGAACCCACGGACTCAGCGAGGGAACTCACCACTACCGCCTCTATGGGCAGTGTCCTTAAGCTGGGAACATCGAATCGGAAGGGATACAACTGGTGAGGTGGGATTGGCACCTCGCCCAGGCGGCCTCACCTGCAATGCGAACAGGGGCCTCATGAGGGAAGGTAAGGGATGGTGAGGATGGATAGGCAAGGAAGAGGGAAGGAAGCGGCCGTGGCCCCGTTTACCTGGATAGTAGGCTGTCAGATATCCGCCCCCTCAATCGGATTGCCAATTATCAATCGCACCGGCACAGTTACATCAATGAAAATGGCACTGACAGATACTATCGAGATAAGAGCACAGAAGTTCACAGGAAATCATTGTGGAACACACCAAAATAGACGGGGGTTCATACTTACCGTTACTTACCTCTTAATTATCTCGGGGTTTGAGTTGACAACAGGATCACTAAAGTCTGTTCACACAATAACCTCCACCATGACATTTAAAAATGAGCCAGAACGAAGACGAGAACTTTGAACTGTACAAAAGCTTTATTTCTAATAAAGGGAATGATTTTACTAACACAACAAAATAAACGTGGCTATCAGTAGCCCAAGTCAATCTGACTACGTCCTCAGTAGGACTTGCAAAAATTATCATACAACATGATATAAAACATTTTAGCTCCCTTGAGCTCAAAATAACGTAATATTCATAACACTATTGGATTGGAAAAGGACGTAAGGGTGTGACATATATAGAGCATTTGGTTTCCTTTTAATAAACATGAGAATGGTATTTATAGTCGCAAGGCCGGAGTGTGGACGACCTCACTCTCTGTGAACCAGATGTTGGCACAGCTGCGGGCTACCCTCCAACCTGTTGCATACTGGTCAAATGCATTCCCTTCTCACGTGCTAAGTTACGTAAGAGTACAGCTTGCTCTCTCAAGCTTTTAAATGTCTACAAGACAACTCACATTATATTTACGCAAATCTTTCAAGTACTTTGCTCACATCCTATTGGATCATTATGTTAATTTCTTAATCCTGTTAACTTCAATCCAAATGTTTAATTAGCTCTTAAATGTTTATAACAAAATCACATAAATTATTTATAACAATTAGAAATTGTTTATAATGTTTGTCAAAGACAATAAAAATATTATAAGCACGCCTTTAACATCACTCTCGTTCTACATTATTTTCAAAAATATTTACAGCAATTATTTACAATATTAACATTTTAATTGTTTAAATTATTAATTTAATAAATACATTAACCACATGTCCATTCGGTTGGTAATTTTCATAATCGTGTCTAATATAATCGACCAATGAAGGTTAGTTATACATGTTAATGTCACAATCTGGTTTAATAAAGGTTTTAATAATGATTTGTGACGGCAACCTTCATTCAAAATCTTATCTCAAATTCTTTCAAAACTCGTGTTAATTATAACAGTAAATCACTTGATTAATTTTCAACGAACTATTACAATCTTACTCCAGCGGAAAATCCTTCGCTAACAAGTTAATGCACAAACTGCATTAAAAATATGCCCAAAATCATCATATATTAATCTATATGGTATTAAACTTTCACATAACTTACAAAACTTCCACAAATAATTCTTTAACATTTATTCCTGTGGGAACCTCCTTCATATTCAAGGGCATTATACCTCAGCGACTTTCAACACGCGCTGCACTAGCGATTATACATTCATAGTTCCACTTAAAAATTTTTATAATCATTAATTGTTTCAAAACTGTTTTTCTATAACCTTCGTGGATTTCATTCATGAACCGAAATGAAGTCAAAACTTGCCAATCACAAACAAATTTAATAGTGAATACGCTTATATACGCCTGTCTGGTCTATCAAATTTAAGATTAACATCTTAAAAGAAATGTGTAGTATAAAAATACTATCTTCAAATAAAGTGCGACTAAAATGCAAAGTAGTCGAATAGAATCCATTAGACTGGGGAATGCAAACATCGTTCTATAAATCTCTAATTGAGAAAAACTCCTAACAAAAGTACTTGACTTTAATGCATTCAATAATTCATTATTAAAGTTACTCTTTCACAAAAGTGTCTATAATGCAATGTTCATTCATAATTGACGATAAATGTCTGTGTTGCAATCAATACAAATAACGACTAGTATTTCCAAGATCGTCGACAACGTAAGGGATTTTAACGCTCTAAAATCATTTAAATGTTCTTCCTTCTTGATGATGACAGAAAATTGGTCAAAGTAATTAAACTGGGGTAGAATTACTTTAATAAAAATGACACGCTGTCTGAATTTAAATCTGCCATTAAAAATCATTAACTTACAGTCAAATCGTGACTACAAAAATATTAATTACTGAAAATTCTAAATATCAGTCTCAACTGATCCAAAATCATCAACTATGCCCATGACATAACAATGTCTTAATAAATCGTCGAAAAATGCAAAACTCAACAAGGTGTACTGAGAATAAGAATCTCAACAAGAAAATAGGGCAAAAACATGAGGATAAAAATATGGGAAAAATGGTTGCTCAAACATCATTAGTACACTCAAATACAATAAACGTTCACGACTACCTTATCTGCCGATTGACGTTCCAGAGGAAAATTCCCCAAAGAAGACTGCTGATGGATCCATTTCACCACGTTAAAGCTGAGCTCCATCCTCGAAATAGGAAATAGCACCCTCGGAGAATCGAACTGCTTCCTTCTCCGTGAATCGCTCTGCTCCTCGAAGACGAATAGACATCCTTCCGGCAATAATCTTCTTTGTGAGTCGGGATATCCCTGACCTCTCTTGAAAAATTCCCTGAAGTTCCAGTAGACAATCGCCATGAAGTTTTGTAGAAATTTCCGAAGAAATTATTCATATTCAGAGTATGAAATTGTTTCTATGGCTGTTCGATGGTATTCAGCCTTTAATTACGAAACATGGGTGTAGATGGTATTCACCGCATGTTCGCTTGTGTGGAATAGCAATTAGCGAAGTTCCATGTCGCTATCTTACTCCGTTGAAGTATGTCCCAATTGCAATAAGCTCCTTAGCCTTCCATCTGCTCTTCGGTTGTAGTGTCAGAAGAACAAACTGCCGTATTAACTTGCTCCATTATACTGTATCGTTCTGTAACCAAGCAATCAAGTCTTTCTATTCCACTCGCAGCGTCAGCCGTTGCGTTGATTCTGGCTATACAAAAGTGCTGCTCTTGTGGCGAGATAATCACTTTTCTCAGTCGTATAAAACTGCTAATATCTTTCGAACTAATCGGTCGAAATTGTTCAGCTTTTCTCTATAACTGCATGTAGCACTGCACAATACAATTAGCTTATCGGTGACCGCTAACTGTTCGAAGCTAAACTTGTAGAAGCTTTCTAAGGTCCGTTTCAACTTCACCTAGTTTGACTTGGATCTCGTTAATATAGTGGCCTCGCCACACGTTATAAAGACGATTCTTTTCACTGCTGTTCACTTCGACGTCTCACTATAATGAATGTATAAGAAAAGAACTTTCACAATAGACTTCGATGATCTGAGAATGAGATCTCAGAATGATCAGAGAACGAAAGAGACTCCTCTCTTCTGCGCAAGCCCTTTTATTAACTTCTCGAGGGGCGTTTCCATCCCTTCCAAAGCGTGACACTGCGTCATCGCTAGAAGTTCCAACTTCGTTAATACATGACGGATTTTCAAAATTCAAAAACTGAAAATAAATTTCACCAAATTTCCAAATCAATGCTCTTACTGCAAATGGATTTCCACAATTCTGCATTCCAAAAGTAATAAAAATACCATAGTTTCAGCAATCTCCGTCTTCCTTTAAGCTATCGTTCATTGGTTCAAGCCTCTCCTCCAATAGCATAGTTTCTTCCTCAGCCGAATTCCTCGTTTCCTGCGACTGCGTCGTAAATCTTGGAACATTCTCGACTAAATGCTGACGTCACTGAGAATCTCAGCTCAAGTAGCCTGCTGGTATAACATTTACGTCATCCGTGCTTACGTCATGACTACCCACGTCATAACTATGACAGCCATAACTCTCCTTATAAATTTCAAATATAGCCACCGTGGTCTCTACATAATTCAATTACGGGGGCAGTACCATCCCGGCATTTGCCCGAAGACGAAGTGGGAAACCACGGAAAACCACTTCGAGGATGGCTGAGGGGGAATCGAACCCCTCTACTCATTTGGGCCACCCGAGGCTGAGTAGACCCCGTTCCAGTCCTCGTACCACTTTTAAATTTCGTGGCAGAGCCGGGAATCGAACCCAGGACCTCCGGGGCGGCAGCTAGCCAGGCTGACCGCTACGCTACGGAGGCGACCTCGAACATAAAATACTTATAATAATTATCGGCGAACATAAACCGTCGTTTGCAACTCGTCTATAATGGTAATTAAGACACTCGTATGGAAATTATAAAACTCGCATACGCTCGTTTTATAAACATACTCGTGTCTTAATTATTGCCATTATAGGCTCGTTGCATAATGCACTATTATGTTCGACCATGCCGAAATATAAATATGATATGCTAGAAAACTGCATCTTAAAGAGGCTCATTATAGTTCGAGTTTCATTATGATAGAGGTTCTCCAAAAATCAGAGCTCAAGATTTTCATTACGACACAGCTGTTTAATCAATTAGGTAAGGATCGCATCGCACATGCACTGACTTCCAAGGCCTCCTATTTTAAATTTCACTGCCTGGGAAGTGTCATAGTGGCGTATTCGAGGAGGCCATGAAAGAATACAAGCGTCCAATGCGCAATATTCAGTAAACGAAACTCGACTGTTATTTATGAATATTTAATTTCCTGCTGAATTAACTCTCGGGTAGGATTATTTTCGTGCAAACAAAATAACGTGTGTTGGCATGCTTGTGGAACTGATTATCAAATCTTTATAATCTATTCGAGGCCAACCTAAATCATCTAGGAAGTGGTTTCCCGTGGCATCCCACTTCTCACTTTCTATCCTTTTGGTGTATTCTGCTCCACATGTAGTGTAAGCAACCGTGGCTGAAAGGGTAACGCGTTGGACTGCGGATTGGAGGATTCGGGGTTCGATACTTGGTAGAGGGGGAAGATTTATAATTTGTTTTCTGTACGTTTTATCGTCTGTGTCGACAACTTTACCAATGTCTTACGACAGAAATGATACAAGAGGTCACAGTTAATTATTGAGGATGGGGCACTAGTAATATAGCGAGCAGATGTATTTTCAGGTTGGATTCCATGATCGGTACGTTGTTTCCGAATTCGGTATTACACGAAACATCTTAATATGTACACGTCAAATAGAGTTTTCTTCTTCTTGCTAGAATTTAGTGACAAAATATATATTTTTAGTCTGTTTACCCTCCAGGGTTAGCATTTCCCTCGGACTCACTGAGGGATCGCACCTTTACCGCCTTCTGGGCAGAGTCCTGGAGCTTGAAACGTAGGACGGGAATACAACTGGGGAGGTGGGACGAACACCTCGACCAGGCCGCCTCACCTGCAAAGCGAACAGGGGCCTTACGAGGGATGGGGAGATTGGGAGGGATAGACAAGGAGGAGGGAAGGAGGCGGCCGTGGCCTTACGTTAGGTAGCATCCAGGCATTTGCCTGGAGACGAAGTGGGAAACCACGGAAAACCACTTCGAGGATGACTGAAGGGGAAATCGAAACCTCTATGCTCAATTGGATAACCCGTGGCTGAGTAGACCCCGAACAAAATATTTTTGTTTTCTTTTCTTTTTAGTCGTTTACCCCCCAGGTTGGTGGACCCACGGACTCAGCGAGGGAACTCACCACTACCGCCTCTACGGGCAGTGTCCTGGAGCTGGGAACATCGAATCGGAAGGGATACAACTGGTGAGGTGGGATTGGCACCTCGCCCAGGCGGTCTCACCTGCAAAGCGAACAGGGGCCTCATGAGGGAAGGTAAGGGATGGTGAGGATGGATAGGCAAGGAAGAGGGAAGGAAGCGGCCGTGGCCTTGAAGAAGGCACTGTCCCCGTTTACCCGGATAGTAGGCTGTCAGATATCCGCCCCCTCAATCGGATTGCCAACAATCAATCGCACCGGCTCAGCTACATCAATGAAAATGGCACTGACAGATACTACCGAGGTTTAAGCACAGAAGTTACCAAGAAAATTATTGTGGAACACACCAAAATAGACGGGGGTTCATACTTACTTTTACTTACCTCTTAAAAATTATCTCGGGGATTGGGTTGACAACAGGATCTTTAAAGTATGCTCCCACGATAATCTTGACCATGACATTTAAAAATGAACCAAAACGAAGGCAAGAACTTTGAACTGTACAAAAGATTTATTTCAAATAAAGGGTATGATTTTAACAAACTCAACAAAATAAATGTGGCTATCAGTAGCCCATATCAATCTGACTATGTCCTCCTAAAGGACTTGCAAAGTTATCAAACAATATGTTAGCTCCCATGAGCTCAAAATAACGTAACATTCAAAACACATATGGATTGGATAAGGAAGTCAGGATACGACATATATAGAGCATTTGGTTTCTTTTAATAAACATCACACTTGTATTAATAGGCGCAAGGCCAGAGTATCGACCTCACCCGCTGATAACCAGATGTCTGGCCGGCTGGTCTACCCTTCAACCTGGCGCATGCCTGTCAAATGGGGCTCACACGTCACGCCACACTGCGTAAGAATTCAGCTCCTCTCAAAGCTTTAAATGTCTACAAGACAACTCATATATATTGACGCAAATCTTTCAAATGCTTAACTCACATACCACTGGATTATTCTGACAATCCCGAAACTTGTTAAGTTATCATCCAAATGTTTAATAAGCATAGTTTAGAGTATAAAACACACTCTTAAATGTTTGTAACAAAATCATATAAATTATTTATAACAATTAGAAATTGTTTATAATATTGTCGAAGATAATTACAAAAATTTTAAACACGCCTTTAACATTACTTTCGTTCCACATTATTGTCAAAGATATATACATTATTATTTACAATATCAACATTTAAATTATTTAAATTATTAATTTAAGAAATACATTGAACCACATATTCATCCGGTTGGTAAATTCATAATCGTGTTAATATAATCGACCAATGAAGGTTAGTTATACATGTTAATGTCACAATCTGGTTTAATAAAGGTTGTAATAATTATAATTATTTGTGACGGTAATCTTCATTCAAAATCTTATCTCAAATTCTTTCAAAACTCTTGTTAATTATAACAGCAAATTCACTTGATTAATTTTCAACGAACTATGACAATACACTCTAGCGGAAAATACTTCGCTTACAAAATAATGCACAAAACTGCATTAAAATAACCCAAAATTCATCATATATTAAAATATACGGTATCAAAATCTTCCACAGACTTTACAAAAACCTCCACTAACACAATCTTTATCATCATTAATTACTGTGGGAATCTCCTTCATTTATTTAAGGGCATTATACATCAGCGACTTTCAACATGTCCGCTGCACTAGCGATTATACATTCATAGTTCCACTAAAAAATTCTTATAATCATTAATTGTTTCAAAACTGTTGTCATTTAACCTTCGTGGATTTCATTCATGAATCGAATTGAAATAAAAATTTGCCAATCACAAACAAATTTAATAGTGAATACGCTTATATACGCCTGTCTGGTCTATCAAAATTTAAGATTAACATCTTCAAAGAATTGTAGTATAAAAATACTATCATCAAACAAAGTGCGACTAAACTGTAAAATAGTCGAATAGAATCCAATTAGACTGGGGATGCAAACATCATTATATAAATCTCTAATTGAGAAAAAATTCCTAACAAAAGTTTCACGAATTTAATGCATTCAATAATTCATAATTAAAGTTCATCTTTCACAAAATGGTCTATGATGCAATGATCGTTCATAACTGACGATAAATGTCTGTGTTGCAATCAATTCAAATAACGACTAGTATTTCCAAGATCGTCGACAACGTACTGGATGTTAACGCTCTAAAATCATTTAAATGTTCTTCCTTCTTGATGATGACAGAAAATTGGTCAAAGTAATTAAACTGGGGTAGAATTACTTTAATAAAGTGACACGCTGTCTGAATTTAAATCTGCCATAAAAATCATTAACTTACAGTCAAATCGTGACTACAAAAATAATAAGCAAATTACTGAAAAATCTAAATATCAGTCTCAACTGATCCGAAATCATTTAACTATGCCCATGACATAACAATGTCTTAATAAATCGTCGAAAAAGGCATAACTCATCAAGGTGTACTGAGAATAGGAATCTCAAACAAGAATATAGGGCAAAATACATAAGGACAAAAATATGGGAAAAATGGTTGCTCAAATATTGCTAAGAAACTCAAATACAATAAACGTTCACGACTACCTTATCTGCCGATTGACGTTCCAGAGGAAAATTCCCCCAAAGAAGACTGTTGATGGATCCATTTCACCAAGTTAAAGCTGAGCTCCATCCTCGAAACAAGAAACAGCACCATCGGAGAATCGAACTGCTTCACGAAGACGAACGACATCCTTCCGGCAATAATCTTCTTTGTGAGTCGGGACAACCCTGACCTCTCTTGAAAAATCCCTGAAGTTCCAGTTGAAAATCGCCATGAAGTTTTTGTAGAAATTTCCGAAGAAATATTCATATTCAGAAAGTATGAAATCATTTCCATTGCTGTTTGATAGTATTCAGCCTTTAATCACGAAACATGGGTGTAGATGGTTATTTACCGCATGTTCGCTTGTGTGGAATAGCAATTAGCGAAGTTCCATGCTGCTATCTTACTCCGTTGAAATATGTCCCAATTGCATTAAAGTCCTTTAGCCTTCCATCTTCTCTTCGGTTATGGTATTAGAAGAACAAACTGCCATATTAAACTGCTCCATAATACTGTAGCGTTGTGTCACAAGAGCAATCTGAAGTCTCCCTATTTCACTAGCCGTGTCAGCCGTGGCGTAGATTCTGGCTATACAAAGTGTTTCTCATGTAGCGAGAAAATCACTTTTGTCAGTCGTCTAAAATTGTCAATAACTTCCAAAATACTTACTCGAAATTGTTCAGCTTTTCTACAGTCCTTACTGTAGCAATGCACAATAGAATTAGCTTATAGGCGACCGCTAACTGTTCACAGCTAATCTTGTAGAAGCGTGATAATGTGCGTTTCAACTTCACCTAGATTTACACACAGTAAACCTGCACTGCTTGCATACTCGACTCTCGTTTACTGCAGTGGCTTTACCACGCATTATAAAGACGACTCTTTCACTACTAGTCTCACTCGACGTTTCACTGAAATGACTATTTGAGATCAGACGATTGAATATCAGACAATTTATGATCTGAGAATGAGGAATGAGGCTCCTCTCTTCTGCGCAAGGCCTTTTATGAACTTCATGAGGGGCGTATCTATCCCTTCCATAGTGCGTTACTGCGTCATCGCTAGAAGTTCCAACTTCGTCAATACATGACGGATTTTCAAAATTCAAAAACTGAAAATAAATTTCACCAAAATTCCAGAACAATGCCTCTACTGCAAATGGATTTCCACAATTCTGCATTCCAAAAGTAATAAAAATACCATAGTTTCAGCAATCTCCGTCTTCCTTCAGACTATCGTTCATTGGTTTGAGCCTCCCCTCCAATAGCATAATTTCTTCCTCAGCAGAATTCCACGTTTCCTGCGACTGCGTCGTACATCTCGGATCTTTCTCGAATAAATGCTGACGTCACTGAGAATCTCAGCTCAAGTAGCCTGCTGGCATAACGTCTGCGTCATCCGTGCTTACGTCATGACTATCCACGTCATAACTATGACAGCCATAACTTTCTTTATAATTTCCAATATAGCCACCGTGGTCTCTATATAATTCAATTACGGGGGCATTCTCCTCCCACCACGTTTTAAAAACAGTTGCAAATTGTTTTTAAACTCAGTGTTACAAGTACCTCAACTCTCTTGAACACGAAATTGAATTATTACTGGCTTACTCTAGTATGATATTTCCTCTATGTTCCTTAATCATTAATCTCTCCTCTCTCTGGGTTGTGTGTGGTTAAATGCATTTCTTTCCTCTCTACTTTCTCTTCTGTCCAGTATTTCTATTTTTTAAGTTCTGCTGGCTCGTAGAAGGCCCAGGATCGATTACAACATCCTGCCTTTTCTTTTGGTTGTTGGCTTCTTTTTCCCGTAATTCTTTTAGGTATTGCTGGCTTTCCTTCTCTCTTTCCTGATACTGATCGGGTGTCATAACCTGACCTTGAGGATTCTGATTTCTGTTTTGGCTCTGGTTATTCCTATTATAATTCCTGTTATAACCATTATTGTTGTAATATCTGCCTCTTCCATTGTAATTTCCTCGACTATAGTTCCAGCCTCTTCTCTGTTGATACGGCCGGTAACCTGGCGATCTGTTATTTCGAAACTGATTATTCCTGTGAGGACCTACATTGTCAGTTTTCTCCTCATCTGGCTTGTCAGTTTGTTGGACTTGGTCCATATATACAGTATTTATTTCTTTGAAGTCATGCCTTTGACCTTTCTGTACCACGTTAGGCATTGGACTTGTGTAGTCTAACCTCCTCAGTAATTCATCCATGCTGGTTAAATCCCTGATGTTTGATGAAATAATTAATCTCCTCACCTCCACAGGTAGCATACGAGAAATCGCATCAATAAGTTGCTCCGTTGACAATGGGGGTTGCAAAAATCTCAAGCGGGATAATTGACTCGTAAAGAAATCAGCGTACCGCGTTGGAAGAGTACCTGAGTATTTTCTTGAATACACCTCCGCTCTTAACGAATTCTGCGCTTCTATGGACCAAAATCGTTTGATTAATGCCTCTGCAAACTCGTCAAAGTTACTGAATGTGTATCTAAATGCGCGGAACCATTCGAGGGGTCCTCCAATCAAATATCTCTCCACTATCTTCATCTCTCTCTCTCTGGGAATGTGAGCTTCGATGAAATAATCTTTGAGGTTCCTTACATATTCGATAGGTGTCAAACTATCAGTGTTGCTGAACTTTTGTGGTTTGTCTTCAAAATTCCTGATGACCGTTACGTTCCTCGGATATGAATCCGGGTAGTTTTTCCCACTATCTCGATAGTTCCACTCAGGTTCCATATTCCTCTCGTCATCTTCCTCCCTGAATCTGGATATACGTTCTTCAGGAGTCACGTCTCTCTCTTCTGGATCTAGGTTATATCTTCTGGCATAATTCCTACTGGTTTCGCAAGCCAAGCCTTCTGTATCCTTGTTAGTGATTTCCATTAAGACTTTCTTGATTAACTCTTCTTTGTAGGTCTCCATCAAACTAGTCTCTCCTATCTTCAAATTCTGCAGTTTACTCGACGTTTCATTCACATCAGAGACCGCTTTATGAATCTGTTCCTCTATTGCAGATTTTAATGTTTGCACATCCCGATCTAATTGTGTTCTATCTTCAACTTGTCTTTCGGATAGCGAATCCATCCTGACGCTTAAATCTTTCCTAATCTGTACTACTTCATTGTTAATATCAATTTGAGTACTGGCAAGTTTCCTTTCAATACGATCCTGAATTTGGGTTACATGTTCCCCACTTGACCTATTCCACTCGTCTTTCCATATTGCTACATTTGCCGTTAACATTTCTGCTATGTCTATTTCGATATCCTCTTTCAATACTTTATTATGGTCTAATACTTGGGTTCTCATGACCTCTACATCAAACTTTAAACCTTCTAAAGACGCTGTCGTTCTAACTGACTCATCAACTAGCCTAGTCGTTAATGCACTTATATTACGTGTACAAAGGGTTTTCGAATTTTCTATCTCTTCCCTGACTTTATTTACATCAGTTTGGACTTTAGCAACATCTACGAAAACTGTGTTGACCTCTACTTGAATTTTATTTATGTCACTTTGCATCTCGTTTACATCCGAATGAATGTTATTAATATCAACCTGAACATTGGACACATCAGTTCTAACATTTTGGATTCCTCTTTGGACTTCCTCAACCTTATCTTGGACAGTCGCAACGTCATTTTTAACAACAACTACCTCAGCCCTAGCACAAGAAATATCACTTCGGACATTAGCAACATCTAAATTCAACATTGTAAGATCTTTATGCACATTAGCAACATCAATTTTAACATTGGACACGTCTGTGTGGATGTCAGTTACAGTATTCTCAATTCCTTGGGTATTAATCTGTAAACGCGACATATTATCCTCTAAGTTAACAGAACTAGTCTGAATAGCTTTCAAACTTTCCTCCATGCTAGCTTTCAAATTACTAGCATTCTCCTCCATTCGACTAGTATTCCTAGCTTCCATCTCCTTCATGCTTTCACTCATGCTAGCTTTCAAATTACTAGCATTCTCCTCCATCATCTGCTTCATATTACTATTCATGTTAGCAGACATCTCCGCTAACATCATCTTCAAACTTTCATCTGCCATTACAATATTATTCAAAAATTAGACTGCTGTAGGGACATACATCAAAAGAGCAAAATAACAACATTTGAGCAACACTTTTCACCATATATAAATTTGATCAATTTTCTGTCTTAAATCTAACTTATAACTACCTTATAATTAACTTTCGAAGACCCTTCATGTTGAAACAAACTCAAGCACATGTTCAAATTTCACTGGCCCATTTTAAAATATCCTAACACAAATAATTTACATTTACAATCCAAATAATTTAATTTTATCTTTAATATGACTAAAATGTCATAAGCCGGTCAAATAAAATAAGGTTCCAGATCATAGGCGATTTTCCTAAGTTTCCAGCCTATTTAACCTTTCTCAAGTTGTATAAGATCTGATATTTTCTGAGTGTAATTTTCCTAATACAATACAACATTTAATTCCTATATAATCACACTCTTAAATTCTACAATTGGCCTAGACATCTAACAAAGAATCAACCTCTTTATTTGAGTCTAATCGATCCACACGATTTAGGTTTGCCAATCCTACTGTTGACTCAGCCCCACGTTCTAGGTGTGCCAATCCTTCTATTGTTCAACCTGGTGATCCAGTGTTGTTGAACATGCCCCACACGTTGACTGCGCCAATCCTTCTGGCGTTCAACCTGGTGATCCAGTTATGTTGAATCAGCCCCACGTTTTAGGGTCGCCAATCCTTCTGTCCCCGTTTACCCGGATAGTAGGCTGTCAGATATCCGCCCCCTCAATCGGATTGCCAACAATCAATCGCACCGGCTCAGCTACATCAATGAAAATGGCACTGACAGATACTACCGAGGTTTAAGCACAGAAGTTACCAAGAAAATTGTTGTGGAACACACCAAAATAGACGGGGGTTCATACTTACTTTTACTTACCTCTTAAAAATTATCTCGGGGATTGGGTTGACAACAGGATCTTTAAAGTATGCTCCCACAATAATCTTGACCATGACATTTAAAAATGAACCAAAACGAAGGCAAGAACTTTGAACTGTACAAAAGCTTTATTTCAAATAAAGGGTATGATTTTAACAAACTCAACAAAATAAATGTGGCTATCAGTAGCCCATATCAATCTGACTATGTCCTCCTAAAGGACTTGCAAAGTTATCAAACAATATGTTAGCTCCCATGAGCTCAAAATAACGTAACATTCAAAACACATATGGATTGGATAAGGAAGTCAGGATACGACATATATAGAGCATTTGGTTTCTTTTAATAAACATCACACTTGTATTAATAGGCGCAAGGCCAGAGTATCGACCTCACCCGCTGATAACCAGATGTCTGGCCGGCTGGTCTACCCTTCAACCTGGCGCATGCCTGTCAAATGGGGCTCACACGTCACGCCACACTGCGTAAGAATTCAGCTCCTCTCAAAGCTTTAAATGTCTACAAGACAACTCATATATATTGACGCAAATCTTTCAAATGCTTAACTCACATACCACTGGATTATTCTGACAATCCCGAAACTTGTTAAGTTATCATCCAAATGTTTAATAAGCATAGTTTAGAGTATAAAACACACTCTTAAATGTTTGTAACAAAATCATATAAATTATTTATAACAATTAGAAATTGTTTATAATATTGTCGAAGATAATTACAAAAATTTTAAACACGCCTTTAACATTACTTTCGTTCCACATTATTGTCAAAGATATATACATTATTATTTACAATATCAACATTTAAATTATTTAAATTATTAATTTAAGAAATACATTGAACCACATATTCATCCGGTTGGTAAATTCATAATCGTGTTAATATAATCGACCAATGAAGGTTAGTTATACATGTTAATGTCACAATCTGGTTTAATAAAGGTTGTAATAATTATAATTATTTGTGACGGTAATCTTCATTCAAAATCTTATCTCAAATTCTTTCAAAACTCTTGTTAATTATAACAGCAAATTCACTTGATTAATTTTCAACGAACTATGACAATACACTCTAGCGGAAAATACTTCGCTTACAAAATAATGCACAAAACTGCATTAAAAATAACCCAAAATTCATCATATATTAAAATATACGGTATCAAAATCTTCCACAGACTTTACAAAAACCTCCACTAACACAATCTTTATCATCATTAATTACTGTGGGAATCTCCTTCATTTATTTAAGGGCATTATACATCAGCGACTTTCAACATGTCCGCTGCACTAGCGATTATACATTCATAGTTCCACTTAAAAATTCTTATAATCATTAATTGTTTCAAAACTGTTGTCATTTAACCTTCGTGGATTTCATTCATGAATCGAATTGAAATAAAAATTTGCCAATCACAAACAAATTTAATAGTGAATACGCTTATATACGCCTGTCTGGTCTATCAAAATTTAAGATTAACATCTTCAAAGAATTGTAGTATAAAAATACTATCATCAAACAAAGTGCGACTAAACTGTAAAATAGTCGAATAGAATCCAATTAGACTGGGGATGCAAACATCATTATATAAATCTCTAATTGAGAAAAAATTCCTAACAAAAGTTTCACGAATTTAATGCATTCAATAATTCATAATTAAAGTTCATCTTTCACAAAATGGTCTATGATGCAATGATCGTTCATAACTGACGATAAATGTCTGTGTTGCAATCAATTCAAATAACGACTAGTATTTCCAAGATCGTCGACAACGTACTGGATGTTAACGCTCTAAAATCATTTAAATGTTCTTCCTTCTTGATGATGACAGAAAATCGGTCAAAGTAATTAAACTGGGGTAGAATTACTTTAATAAAGTGACACGCTGTCTGAATTTAAATCTGCCATAAAAATCATTAACTTACAGTCAAATCGTGACTACAAAAATAATAAGCAAATTACTGAAAAATCTAAATATCAGTCTCAACTGATCCAAAATCATTTAACTATGCCCATGACATAACAATGTCTTAATAAATCGTCGAAAAAGGCATAACTCATCAAGGTGTACTGAGAATAGGAATCTCAAACAAGAATATAGGGCAAAATACATAAGGACAAAAATATGGGAAAAATGGTTGCTCAAATATTGCTAAGAAACTCAAATACAATAAACGTTCACGACTACCTTATCTGCCGATTGACGTTCCAGAGGAAAATTCCCCCAAAGAAGACTGTTGATGGATCCATTTCACCAAGTTAAAGCTGAGCTCCATCCTCGAAACAAGAAACAGCACCATCGGAGAATCGAACTGCTTCACGAAGACGAACGACATCCTTCCGGCAATAATCTTCTTTGTGAGTCGGGACAACCCTGACCTCTCTTGAAAAATCCCTGAAGTTCCAGTTGAAAATCGCCATGAAGTTTTTGTAGAAATTTCCGAAGAAATATTCATATTCAGAAAGTATGAAATCATTTCCATTGCTGTTTGATAGTATTCAGCCTTTAATCACGAAACATGGGTGTAGATGGTTATTTACCGCATGTTCGCTTGTGTGGAATAGCAATTAGCGAAGTTCCATGCTGCTATCTTACTCCGTTGTATGTCCCAATTGCATTAAAGTCCTTTAGCCTTCCATCTTCTCTTCGGTTATGGTATTAGAAGAACAAACTGCAATATTAAACTGCTCCATAATACTGTAGCGTTGTGTCACAAGAGCAATCTGAAGTCTCCCTATTTCACTAGCCGTGTCAGCCGTGGCGTAGATTCTGGCTATACAAAGTGCTTCTCATGTAGCGAGAAAATCACTTTTGTCAGTCGTCTAAAATTGTCAATAACTTCCAAAATACTTACTCGAAATTGTTCAGCTTTTCTACAGTCCTTACTGTAGCAATGCACAATAGAATTAGCTTATAGGCGACCGCTAACTGTTCACAGCTAATCTTGTAGAAGCGTGATAATGTGCGTTTCAACTTCACCTAGATTTACACACAGTAAACCTGCACTGCTTGCATACTCGACTCTCGTTTACTGCAGTGGCTTTACCACGCGTTATAAAGACGACTCTTTCACTACTAGTCTCACTCGACGTTTCACTGAAATGACTATTTGAGATCAGACGATTGAATATCAGACAATTTATGATCTGAGAATGAGGAATGAGGCTCCTCTCTTCTGCGCAAGGCCTTTTATGAACTTCATGAGGGGCGTATCTATCCCTTCCATAGTGCGTTACTGCGTCATCGCTAGAAGTTCCAACTTCGTCAATACATGACGGATTTTCAAAATTCAAAAACTGAAAATAAATTTCACCAAAATTCCAGAACAATGCCTCTACTGCAAATGGATTTCCACAATTCTGCATTCCAAAAGTAATAAAAATACCATAGTTTCAGCAATCTCCGTCTTCCTTTAAGCTATCGTTCATTGGTTCAAGCCTCTCCTCCAATAGCATAGTTTCTTCCTCAGCCGAATTCCTCGTTTCCTGCGACTGCGTCGTAAATCTTGGAACATTCTCGACTAAATGCTGACGTCACTGAGAATCTCAGCTCAAGTAGCCTGCTGGTATAACATTTACGTCATCCGTGCTTACGTCATGACTACCCACGTCATAACTATGACAGCCATAACTCTCCTTATAAATTTCAAATATAGCCACCGTGGTCTCTACATAATTCAATTACGGGGGCAGTACCATCCCGGCATTTGCCCGAAGACGAAGTGGGAAACCACGGAAAACCACTTCGAGGATGGCTGAGGGGGAATCGAACCCCTCTACTCATTTGGGCCACCCGAGGCTGAGTAGACCCCGTTTCAGTCCTCATACCACTTTTTCAAATTTCGTGGCAGAGCCGGGAATCGAACCCAGGACCTCCGGGGCGGCAGCTAACCATGCTGACCGCTACGCTACGGAGGCGACGAACAAAATAATACCACGGAAAATTTTAAAGTATACGTATACCGGCGATCAGAATCTTGTTTCATTAGAGGGGCTAGAACATCGCGGTCATTTAGCCCCGTGTACTTGGGTGTGTGTGTAGAATTCCTCTGATAACCTGTCTATAGCGGTGTCTGTATAATGTATGTATTAGCAATTAAGGTGAGGATGGGGATGGAGGCGGCCGGGGCCTTAAGTTAGAAACCGTCCCGGCAATAGCCTGGAGCAGAAGTGGGAAACCACAGAGAACCACTTCCAGGGTTCTGAGGTGGGAATCGAACCCACCTCTTCTCAGATTTGCTTCACGAAGCTGAGTGTATCCAATTTCAGCCCTCAGACCAGTATTGGATTTCTTGGCAGAACTGGGAATCGAACCTGGACCTCCAGAGCGACACGTCGATATGTTATGTTAATATCCATGACAGTTTTTTTAATTTTCTGCCATTACAGGTCACGTGGCAAAAGCTATCAATTCGGTCGTATTCTCTTTATAAATCAGGAAAATTCAACCCACTCTTCACAAAAATACATGTAAGGGAATGAATGTGGCAATGTAGTTACATCCCAACTAAAATGGAGCGTGGGCTTTCATTAAAAAAAAGTATGCCTACCACTGGATTCGATGCACTATCCTAGCCATTTTCGCCCGCCGTCTACGGCCGTGCTTTAACCGCATCGGCCACCAGTGCATGGTAGAAAGAGCGCGCTGCACTTGCAGTTGTTACTGTAGCCGTCCACCTCAAACGTTTAAATCCATCTCAAAGTCTTCAATCACGGTTTATGGTGTTGATTTAACTTTCTACTATTACAGATCACGTGGCGTAAGCTACTAATTCGATCGTATTACGTGTATGCGTGTTATTTCAAGGAGCAATAAGTCGTATGTTAGTAGAATGGGCCATACTATTTGGCGGGGAAAAGTTTAAGGTCGGTTTTTCTTTGCTAGACCCATGACCCAATTACATTGCTGTCACACAGTCAGAGGGCAGAGCAATATCGACCATCGGGGGAAATGCAGTGTTAGTTGGGTTTCATAAAACTAAATAATAAGGGGCGGGTGGACCACACTGTATACGTCATCAACAAACGAAGTTACGAGTTGATACATATGCCGGTTTAGCAGATGCCTTGCATGTACGAGCAGAAAATGAAAATCTCAGAGTCGGTCGTATTGTAGTTTTGCCATCTTCTTTTACCGGTAGCCCAAGGAAAATATTGCAAAATTATCAGGATACGATGGCGATAGTGAAGAAGTTTGGAACGCCAGATTTATTCATTACGTTCACCTATAATGCGGGCTGGCCAGAAATACTTAACAGCATTCATCTCTGGGAAACGGCTAATAATAGGCCTGATTTTGAAGAGAGAGAGTATTCCATTGCAAAGTAAAGGAATTGCTACGATTGATTAATGTTAAGGAAATTTTCGGTAAAAGCATATCTATATACAGTGGAATTTCAAAAACGAGGTCTCCCGCACATCCATTTACCCTTAACATTAACGGAAGATTGTAAGTTTCGAGATATTTATAACATTGGCAGTGTAGTGTCAGCCGAAATACCAGATCTCGAGGATGAAGCGCTATACGAGTTGGTAAGGCGTCATATGGTATATGGTCCTCACGGATCTTTGAATCCTGCTTCAGTCTGTATGAAAGATGGCGTATGTAAGAAAGATTTCCCTAAACTGTTTCAGGAAGAGACCAAAGATAATGCCAATGGTTATCCTTCGTATAGGAGAAGAAATAATGGACGGATTATTATAAAAACAATTCTATCATGCGATTACCAGTTCACTTGCTAAACTTGCAAAATATTTATTTTAAAAATGATAACGCTCCTGATATTTTACTTCAAGCACAGTTGCGCAACACGGAATTACAAGCGTGGTTCAAGTTAAATCAAGATTCGCAAGCCAGAAGTACGTATATATATACTGGAACACCAGTACATTGCGTCTGGAATAAGAACAACTGCCGGTGGCAAAAAAGAAAAAATGTTTCAAAAACTATAGGCAGAATGTATAATATTTCGCCTACAGAAACAGAAAGGTATTATTTACGCCGGTTATTGCTTCACGTCATAGGTGCTACCAGCTTCCAGGATCTACGAACATACAAAGCAGTTGTATATTCTACTTTTAAAGAAACAGGTAAGGAGTGAGGTTTGCTGATTGACGATTCTGAAAGGCAGCGTTGTTTGGCAGAAACGTCACAATTTCAGATGCCTTCTCAGTTACGACAACTGTTTTCTTACATATGTATCTTTCAGACCCCTTCAAATGTAAGATAGTTATGGGACATTTTCAAGAATTCATTATCAGAAGATTATCTGCAGTTTCACGAACCTACGAACCTAACATTGCATATCAGTTCACTCTTATACATATTTCTAATACATTAAAGCTGCATGGTCTTCCTAATACTTCACTCGAATTGCCAGCTATTATTGATAATTTCCCTCAGGCAAATTTACCAATGAATTATCCAAAACTTAATGAGGATCAATTAAGTCGGATGTTAAACCAAGCAAATGGAAAGCAAACGGCTATAATTACAGAAATTTTGGGGTTAGTACAAAACAGCAATGAAAGGATGAGTAATGCATATTTCATTGACGGTCCAGGGGGCACCGGGAAAACATTTCTTTACCAATGCTTGATTCACAGTTGAACTAATTTGAGGTTAAATATAGTTTCTGTTGCATGGACTGGTATTGCAGCAATGTTACTACTGTACACAGCCAGTTCAAGTTACCTCTACATTTACATGAAAGTTCTGTATCAGGAATAAAAGTTAACTGCAAGGAAGTTTTTTATATTCGTTCATCAAAACTTATCATCTGGGATGAAGCCTCTATGGCTAATAAGCACGCGTTGATGTGTGTAAATCGGTTGCTCAAGGACATCATGAATAATGACGTGCCTTTCGGAGGAAACATTTTCATATTAGGTGGAGATTTTAGGCTGGTATTGCCTGTTGTGCCTCACGCATCTAAAGCAGCATCAGTCCAAATGTCAGTAAGGTTATCTCCTTTGTGGCCATTATTCAAAATTTTTAAACTCAACAAAAATATGCGAGCGGATACAGATCAACGTGACTTTGCAAACTTCTTGATACAAATTGGTAACTGTGAATACCCTCACGTCGATGGAGAAAATTCAGAATTAGTCCCACGCTGAAAAATATTTCACGCTTTTCAAAAATAGCGATTTTAGCACCTAAAAATGAACATTGTAAATAAATCAATGACAACGTTTTAGACCTAATCCCAGGATCATCGAGAACTTACATCAGTGTGAATAATTTGATTACTGAAGATGAGAGTGAACTTCTACAATTACCAATATAAATTTTAGACAGCATAGGCATAAGTGGATTGCCACCTCTTATCCTTCGACTAAAAGAAGGCTCAATTGTGATTTTGATGAGAAATATTAATGTTACCCTAGGTCTGTTGAACGGTACTAGACTGTTGGTTTGGAAGATGCATTACAATTGCTTACACCTGGAAATTATTACTGGCGTAAATGTTGGAAACAATGTCCTACTCCCTCGCCTTGACCTTACGCCATCAGATACTTCTATGCCATTTCCCTTCAAAAGGAGGCAGTTTCCAGTACGTTTGGCTTTTTGTATAACTATCAATAAAGCTCAAGGTCAAACATTAGATCAAGTAGTCATTTATTTACCTCAACCGGTGTTAAGCCACGGACAACTTTATTGTATGCCGCACTATCGCGAACAAAATCCTTTCATGACGTCAAAGTTCAAATACACACATCAAAAAAAGTTTTGCATCACCTCGGTTCCAAGAGTTCCGGAACCGTTAAATACAAAGGGAATAGAGATCAACACAAACAACATTTCAGCTCGTTTTATTGCTCATGAGACCCACACATTGCATGTTGTACCATCATACAGCTAGACTTTCAGCATCTGTGGTCCAGATTGCAGTACACACCACTACCTCTAATACCCAGTAGCACGTCCTCTTGCATTGATGCATGCCTGTATTCGCCGTGGCATACTATCCACAAGTTCATCAAGACACTGTTGGTCCAAATTGTCCCACTCCTCAACGACAATTCGGCGTAAATCTCTCAGAGTGGTTGGTGGGTCAAGACGTCCATAAACAGCCCTTTTCAACATATCCCAGGCATGTTCGATAGGGTTCATGTCTGGCGAACATGCTGGCCACTGTAGTCGAGCGATGTCGTTATCTTGAAGGAACGCATTCACAAGATGTGCACGATGAGGTCGAGAATTGTCGTCCATGAAGACAAATGCCTCTCCAATATTCTGCCGATATGGTTGCACTATGGGTCGGAGGATGTCATTCAGGTATCGTAAAGCCGTTTCGGAGCCTTCCATGACCACCAGTGGCGTACGTCGGCCCCACATAATGCCACCCCAAAACATCAGGGAACCACCACCTTGCTGCACTCGCTGGACAGTGTGTCTAAGACGTTCAGCCTGACCAGGGTGCCTCCAAACACGTCTCCGACGATTGTCTGGTTGAAGGCATATGCGACACTCATCGGTGAAGAGAACGTGATGCCAATTCCGTGGGGTCCATTCAGCATGTTGTTGGGCCCATCTGTACCGCGCTGCATGGTGTCGGGGTTGCAAAGCTGGACCTCGCCATGGACGTCGGGAGTGAAGTTGCGCATCATGCAGCCTATTGCGCACAGTTTGAGTTGAAACACGACGTCCTGTGGCTGAACGAAACGCATTATTCAACATGGTGGCATTGCTGTCAGGGTTCCTCCGAGCGGCAATCCGTAAGTAGCGGTCATCCACTACAGTAGTAGCCCTTGGGCGGCCTGAGCGAGGCCTGTCATCGACAGTTCCTGTATCTCTGTACCTCCTCCATGTCCGAACAACATCGCTTTGGTTCACTCTGAGACGCCTGGAAACTTCCCTTGTTGAGAGCCCTTCTTGACACAAAGTAACAATGCGGACGCGATCGAACTGCGGTATTGACCTTCTAGGCATGGTAGAACTACAGACAACATGAGCAGCGTACCTTCGTCCTGGTGGAATGACTGGAACTGATCGGCTGTCGTACCCCCTCCGTCTAATAGGCCCTGCTCATGCATGGTTGTTTACATCTTTGAGCAGTTTTAGTGACATCTATGAACAGTCAAAGGGACTGTATCTTGGATACAATATACACAGTCAACGTCTATATGCCGGAGATCTGGGAACCGAGGTGATGCAAAACTTTTTTTGATGTGTGTAGAACCAAAAGGCAAGCGAACAGCAAATGTCGAATGAAAGGAAGTACTATTAGAATTTTGAAACGAATGTTGCGGAGGAGCACAGACCTCAGCAAACGGGGCACAGATTAAATAACAATTATACAAGGACGTCCGCAACCCTAATACGATAACTGTCCTGTGGTAATGGTAAAAAAAAATACTATTGTCCTACATCGGTGATTACTATCCTACATCCTGTTATTTCATTCCCTCAGTTCTATAACAAAGATATACTCCATCAAATTTACAGCTTAATAGATATTAATTCCTTCTGTGTGAGTTATCTTTTCATTTCTCATCAGTCGCCTTTACTTACTATTCTATCTGTAGGGGTGGAGGCGATAGCTGTCTTTACAGAGATGTGCAAATTATTAGATTCGATGTCAGTTTTCTTTTTTACTTTTCACGGTTTAATGCACTAAGTATGTTGACAAGGCGATGAAATTACTTCAAATGTTTAACGAAGACTCCTAATTATATTTCCATTTAAGAAACTCAAATTAAAATGATTTTTTAGAATTTCCACTAACAGAGGAGCCTTGCAAATGCAAAATGCCACACGTTTCGTTTTTATTACTTCACTCTACTTTACGTGTGAATTTAGAGCGGAGGGATTAGGGGTCTTTTAACTGATGAACGCTATTGAACTATTCAATATTCATGAACTATGCATTGAAATCACCTGACTTGAATTCTAAAGTCAATGAAAAATTGAAAATGGACCCAGCTCAGATATCCCTCGGAATCCAATATTCTGAAAGTTTCCAGACGCAATTCCTTATGGGAAAAGGTGTAATTCCACGGGAGAGGAAACACAACTAAGTAGGACAACAAAAGAAGTTGGTCAATAAAATTATTTTGAATAAAAGTAATTACGACTAATTAAAATTATTTATTTAATTCTATTAATTTACACATCTCTATATGTTAACCAAGAGTTACATCTCTAAATTCAAATATAAGAGACCCATCTTTTATTTTAAATTTATACCATTGTTCATAAGTTGACAAAACACCAAATTGTACCTGTGTAGCCTTAAATTGTGTGGATATCTCTATCTTCTTAGTATAAAACAACGTTCCCAATTCTTGGATGTAACGGGTAATCTCGAGAGCAACTTGATGGATTTTGATGCGGTTTTCACCATTCTCTAAAGGATTTCTCGATGAAGGATTAGGTAGAAAAACGTTTATTTATGACCAAAAGAAGCCGAGCATTTACGATTTCAGTGAATTGAGTTGAAGAAAAACCTAACGTCCATGTGTCTTTAAAAAAATCGATATTCTCTGAGAATTGTTCAGCATGAAAAGTTCTGCAAGAAAGTCCGCGACAGCTCCCACATCGACCACTGTAAGTGTTTTTACGTTTTCATTTCTTCCAGCAATCTCCATTCAGTGGAAATTTAAATTACTAGCTTCAGAGTGAGTTTACGAGCTTGCGATTGACCTATCACCCTAGCTTCAGCCAGCATCAAACTGCCGAGTCGTGTCGAGTTAATTCTTCATAGAAGAGTATAGCTTATGTGTTTGGAATTAGCCGTTCACCTCGGCCTGCTGTTCAGGTCACTAGCATGAAGACATGCAAATGCCATGTGGACAGAAGTGCTGTAGGATTGTTGAAGTGAATGCTACGGAGCAGCACGGGTCTTCTAGTATTTTATTATAAATGTGTTTATTTAATCTTGTTGGATCCATCCTAACCATATGTCCATAGAAACGTAAACGTCTTTTCCTAATTGTTGTTTCCAGGTCTTCCACTTTTTTCATATATCTCCTTGTTTGATCTTAATCTGTAGGTTCCCTGTACCACTTTTGGGCCGTAAATCCTCCGAAATATCCTCCTATCAATCTTCAGAAGCTTTTCAAGGTTCATCAAATTTGCCGTCTCCACACCATATAAGATCACCGGTTTTACCACCGCATTGTAGTGTTGTGGTTTGGCATTAAGGGAGAGGTTCCTTTTGATGTATATATTTTTAGTGGAGAAGTTCAGTTTTTCTAGTTTAAGTCTTCTATTTTCCATCGACTCTTTGTCCAGTCCATTGTTGCTAATGATCTCTCCGAGGCATTTAAACTGTTTCGTGACCTTTAGCCTCCCTTATTTCGTCCTAACTGTTTTCTTCATGTAGTTCTTGTTGGTGCTCATCATCTCTGTTTTTGGAAAAGAGATTTGTAAACCTGTTTTCCCAGCGATTTCTTTTAGTTAATTTATCTGTATTATTGCTACCTCTTCCGTTTCAGCTAGAAGTGCCAGATCATCTGCGAAGGCCAGACATCTGGGTTTGATGTTTGTATTTTTACTTCCAAGTAAAGCCCCAGAGTCATTGGTTGTCCAGAATGTCTTCATGATCTTATCTAGAACCACGTTGAACAACATCGGTGATAGGCTGTCACCCTGCCTCAATCCAGTTTTTATTTGGAAGGGTTTGCTGATCTCAACCCGGAATTGCACCTTGGATATAGTGTTTGTTAACGTCAGCCCAAGTAGGTTTAGCGTCTTTTGATCCACACCATATAATAATTAAATTAACACGTAAATGTTTCGTAGTATCAATGATAGAGATCGGGCCATTTAGGAAGACGGCTGGTTAGGGGAAATGTGCGAGTGAGAAAGCTGAACCGTGGGAGTGAGAACGCTGACTTCCCCTTCTCGCTCGGTGTTGTGGCGACGTACAGTCGACCCGAAATTTTTGTCATAGCGGACGTGTAACTCCGCAGATTTTCAGTTAGTGGAATTCCCTTCCAGCTGTAAATTACAGACATACCTAGCCAAAATGTATTTATTTAGAAGCATTACAGATGGTAGATAGATTAAGGAGTTAGAACATAATTTAACCACTTATTCTAGTAACTGTCAAAATGCCTCCCTTTCCATAAAATCCATAACGTTGGAGACTTCTGCACGAGTCTGACTCTTTACCACCTTACGATGCAGGTTACATTTAACGCCTTCCATGCTGTCACAGACAGGCCTAACGTGCACCTCAAACCACAGTTACACCACGGGAAATTAGAAAGGCAGCGCGCACGTCTAAACAGGTGAGTATAAACTTATGCACTGAAGTGTTCTTGCAACACGAGCTCTGGAAGGCGGGACTACGCAGCGCTGGATCGTCGTAAGTGCGCATGCGCGGCCAAACTCCTTCCTAGCTGGTCGGATCTCTAACTTCGTCAGCGTGAAATATCTTTGAAACAGGTGTTTTTCAGCAGGTTTATGTCCTGAAACAAACATTTCCCATGTGCAAAATTTATTAAAATGACTGATATCTCAGGTGGATATGGTACGACACATCCTATAATTATTTATTAATTCTTTTTTGTGACCTCTCATTTTTTTAAATGAATGACTTATTGTCACGCCGGCCTCTCACCGCTGTGTCCGTGGTTCAAATCCCGGTCACTCCATGTGAGATTTGTGCTGGACAAGGTGGAGGCAGACAGGTTTTTCTTCGGGTACTCCGGTTTTCCCTGTCACAAATTTCATTCCAGCAACACTCTCCCCTGTCATTTCATTTCATCTGTCATTCATTTAATCATTGACCCAGGGGAGTGCGATAGGCGTCGGCAGCCGGCACAGTTCATATCCTCGCCGCTAGATGGGGGCTTCATTGATTCCATTCCCTGACCCGGTCGGTCGACTGAAGCAGGCTGTGGATTTTTCAAAGCCTTATTGTAAAGATATCCATTTTCCTTTTAGATTTTTCTTAAGATACCGTAGTTAGTGTGTGTATTTGTAATCAAGGTAGGATTTGGGTGGGAAGCGGCCGTGGCCTTAAGTTAGGTACCATCCAGGAGGCATTTGCCTGTAGTAGAAATGGGAAACCATGGAAGACCACTTCCAGGATGGCTGAGGTAGGAATCGAACCAGGCTCTTCTCAGTTTTGCCTCACGAGGCGGAGTGTACTCCGTTCCATCCCTCAGACCAGAATTAAATTTCTTGGCAGAGTCGGGATTCGAACTTGGCCTCCACGGTGACAGCCATAACGTCAGCATTGCAGCCTGACCATATACGTAAAGCCACCCCCTATGGCACTTTTAATTTGTAATTATTTTTAGGATATGTTTTTATATTTTCCGGCTAATATAGTTGGGCATAAGTATGTGTAGGTTGACTTAATAGATATCAAATAAGTGCTATTTAGGCAATACTGAAAGCTGTTTCAAATTTTTTAGAGGCCACACATCGAACGACTGGTTCGCCAAGCTAGTCTATATATATAAAGCACAAAGTTTGTCTGTCTGTCTGTCTGTCTGTCTGTTATGTATACAAATCTACACCGTTTCACCGATCTGAACCAAAATTTGTATACTTACCCTTTGGAACCCTGCGGGTAACCCCGTCAACATTAAATTTCGGACAGACCACCCCATGCCCTGCATTTAGGCCCTTTTGCACAAATCTACATCGTTTCACCGATCAGAACCAAAAGTTGTATATTTAACCTTTGGGACCCTGCGGGTAACACTGTCCACTTGAAATTTCGGACAGACCACCCCATTCCCTGCATTTAGGCCCTTTGGTCCAAATCCACACCATTTCACCGATCTCAACCAAAATTTGTATATTTACCCTTTGGAACCCTGCGAGTACCACTGACCACTTAAAATTTCGGACAGACCACCCCATTCCCTGCATTTAGGCCCTTTGGTCCAAATCTACACCGTTTCACCGATCAGAACCAAAATTCGTATTCTTACCCTTTGGTGCCCTGCGAGTAACACTGTCTGCTTGAAATTGCGGACAGACCACTCCATTCCCTGCATTTAGGCCCTTTGGCCCAAATCTATACCGTTTCACCGATCTCAACCAAAATTTGTATATTTACCCTATGGAACACTGCGACTAACACTGTCTGCTTGAAATTTCGGACAGACCACGCCATTCCCTGCATTTAGGCCCTTTTTGCACAAATCTACACCGTTTCACCGATCTGAACCAAAATGTGTATACTTACCCTTTGGAACCCTGCGAGTAACACTGTCTGCTTGAAATTGTGGACAGACCACTCCATTCCCTGCATTTAGGCCCTTTGGCCCAAATCTACACCGTTCCACCGATCTCAACCAAAATTTGTATATTTACCCTTTGGAACACTGCGACTAACACTGTCTGCTTGAAATTGCGGAGAGGCTACTCCATCCCATGCATTTAGGCCCTTTGGCACAAATCTACACCGTTTCACCGATCTGAACCAAACTTTGTATACTTACCCTTTGGAACCCTGCGAGTAACACTGTCCACTTAAAATTTCAGACAGACCACCCCATTCCCTGCATTTAGGCACTTTGGCACAAATCTACACCGTTTCACCGATCAAAACCAATATTCGTAAACTTACCCTTTGGTACCCAGCGAGTAACACTGTCTGCTTGAAATTGCGGACAGACCACTCCATTCCCTGCATTTAGGCCCTTTGTCCCAAATCTACACCGTTTCACCGATCTCAACCAAAATTTGTATATTTACCCTTTGGAACACTGCGACTAACACTGCCTGCTTGAAATTGCGGCGAGGCCACTCCATCCCTTGCATTTAGGCTGTTTGGCACAAATCTACACCGTTTCACCGATCTGACCCCAATTTTATATACTTACCCGTAGAACCCGACAAGTAACACTGTTCACTTTAAATTTTGGACAGACCACACTATTCCCTGCTTTTTGGCCCTTTGGCAGAAAACTACACCGTTTCACCGATCTCAACCAGATTTTACATAATTACCCTTTGGAACTCGACGAGTAACACTGTCCACTCGAAATTTCGGACAGTCCACTCCATTCCACGCATTTAGGCCCTTTGGCACAAATCTACATCGTTCACCGATCGAAAACAAAATGTGTATACTTACCCTTTGGAACCCGATGAGTAACACTGTCCACTTTAAAATTTGGACAGGCCACTCCATTCCCTGCATTTTGGCCCTTGGCACAAAACTACACCGTTTCACCGATCTCAACCAGATTTTACATAATTACCGTTTGGAACTCGACGAGTAACACTGTCCACTCGAAATTTCGGACAGACCACTCCATTTCTCGCATTAAGGCCCTTAGGTACAAATCTACATCGTTCACCGATCGAAAACAAAGTGTGTATACTTACCCTTTGGAACCCGATGCGTAACACTGTCCACTTGAAATTTCTGACATACCACTCCAATCCCTGCATGTAGCTCAGGAATTCCTCGGGGTTGCCAGCTTCCTAACTCACCAGTCATGAGCCCTTGAGGGTGTACCAGAAGTGGTGGGTCTACACACACCCTGCCTCTTTGAGGTCCTTGAGCAGAAGACAGGAGATATTATGAAAAGGAAAAGAAGGCAGACCCCTCGAAGAATGAGGGTATCAGGAAAGATGAGACAAAGCCAATTAAGGCGGGAAATTGAAAGACTCCCTAGCCCTCGGATACCCTAATACAGTCTGGGTCGGAAGAGAACAAGAGTTGACCAAGGGAGGCCGACAGGAAAGAGAACTGAAATGAGCCCAGCACCAGGAAGTAGAAGCGATGCCAGACTCAGCTGGGGTTCCGTGGTCGCCAACCCACGTCCCACAAGTTGTGAGACCCTGGGGGGGGTCAGTTGTGAGAATAGCTTGCTGATTCATCGTGAGGTACTTTCCAGAGCCCGCCGTGTTATCTCCTGATGTCTATGCTGATGCCAGCACAGGGCCGTTGCGAAACAGTGAGTGATTCCCGGTCAATCTGTATAGGACGGGGAACCCCGAACGTGTGTCATCATATTTCGTCATCATCTGCGATCATCTCAGGTTCGTGCAGCTTGGACCTATATTCTTTGTCTTTGCCGAGCAGTACGCTCTTTCACTAGACGCATCCAGTACAGGCCTAAGCCAGAAAATAAGGTTGAGACTTTGGAAGACATCGAAGCTAGACACCTGAATTACCTATATTAGTTTTAAAATAACACCATCTTCGTTTAGTAGTCATTTTTTCATTACCTTATTATTATCATCATCATAAGTGCAAATGACCTAGATGTTACGCGCATCATACCAATAATCACCGCCGCATAAAGTCTTTCTCGACTGTGATTTTTAAAATATTTATTTTTGGTTGGTTGGTTCTTAAGTTTAGGGGCTGCGACAACGCGGTCATGTAGCCCCGTGTACTTTGGGTGTGTGTAGAATCTGTCTGATAACCGGTGTTAATTGTGATGACTGTATTAGTGTGTGTTATCTGTTTTTTAATTTAAGTACAAACTGCAACTTAGAATTCTTCAAATAGTTCGTACTTTTGCCGCCAAGCGCCACCGTCAACGACTACTAGGCCAAGTTCGGAACTTAGCTACTAGACGCCACTGCAGTCGGCTCTTGGCAACGGACGTAGACATCTATGAGCGTTGTTTACCTATCCAATTTAGCTTCACACAGGTGTAATTAGTGGATGGTTCAATAACATGCCATAAATCTGACATGGGACCGCCGGCTTTACTTCCCCTCCGAAGAAAGGCATACTGACGGATTTTTAACGCTCTTAAAATATGCGACGGCTTCGGCCGGGTTTGAACCCGCTATCTTGGGCATAGAAGCTCAGCATGCTACCAAATACGCCACCGAAGCCGCCATATAGTTATTTTTATTACAGTACATTGTGCACATTATACGTTGAAGTGTCAATTCAATACCGGTAGTAGTTTCCCTTATAATCCTCATCATAAGAGCAAATGACCTACAGTAGATGTTACGCCCATTACACCATTAATCACCACACACAATAAGTCTTTCTCGCCTGTGAATTTTGAAATATGTATTTCAATTACGGTAGTTTGTAAGTTTGACGTGTCAATTCAACAGTAGTTTTTATTATCATCCTTATCAAAAGGGCAAATGACCTAGATATTACTCCCTCATTGTCTTTGGGGGCAAATGACTTAGATTTTAAGTCCATTATATTTCTAAGGAGACCTTAAAACATTATCATCATTCCACCGGGCGAAGCCGGGTACTACTGCTAGTTCTTTATATTCTTAAGAACACCATTTATAATGAAACCTGCGAGTAGCTTCTCTTCTGGTGTAATGGAATGTAGCTTTACGAGTTTAAAATATTTCTTTTCTTTGTTCACGTGTTTGCTTCAAAATGACTTTGTGCTATTTCCACCACTGAAGCGAAAACACACACGCACATATATTTTAGAAAGCCATGGGGAGTATTCTATTTCCGTGTGCAGTTTGTGGCTACATGCAGTGAGGGGACAGATGGAGCATTCCTCGACATAACATTCATTGTTTCAGAGGGGGATAATTATAGAGTTGGGAGAAGGGTGCTGTCTGCTCTACCTGCAGCACGTTCTTATTACACTGGACTTGTATAGTCGGTTCACAATAACCTTTGGGGTGGGGTTCCAGAGGCGTAACTATTTGTCAACCGTTCACAACCTATACAACGTTTCTGCCAATACTTCTTATACCAAAAATTCTTCTTTAATCTCATAAATCGTTCACAACCCATAAAAAGTTAGTGCCAATATGCCTTGCATCAAATATCTTCTTTAATCTCATCAACCACCCACAACACATACAAAAATTTTGTCGATATTTCTTGAACCAAAAACCTTCCTTAACATCATCAACTAACCACAACAAATACAAGGTTTATGCCGATATCTCTTGCACTAAAAATCTTCCTTAACCTCATCAACTAATCACAATCCATACAAAGATTCTGCCAATATTTCTTGCACCAAAGATCTCGTTCAGCCTCATCAACTAACCACAAAAATCTTCGACTTCGATCTAACCGCTCGCAACCATACAATGATTCTGACAATATTTCTTGTACAATTTTTCTTTCTTTAATATCGTCAACCGTACACAACCCATACAAGGCTTCTGCCGATATTACTTGCACCAAATATCTTCCTTAACCTAATCAACTAATCGCAGTTCATACAAAGATCCTGCCAATATTTCCTGCACCAAAAATCTTCTTTAACCTCATCAACGAATCACAGTCCATACAAAGATTCTGCCAATATTTCTTGCACCAAAAATCTTCTTTATCCTCATCAACTACCCACAATCCATACAAAGTTTCTGTCAATACTTCTCACACCAAAAAATCTTCTTCGACTTCGATCGACCGCAAATAATAACAAGAAGTTCCGTGACGAACTAAAGAGCCTACTTTTCTTACAATTTAAGAATTAATCTAAAATATTATGATCTATTATTGTGCCTATTTTGGATGAAATCCATTTGATAGTATAGAAGTTACATGTGTTTAAAAATTGGACTTATCAGAACTTATTATGTTGGCAGCACTGACGTATATTAGTTGCTCCAAATTAATATAGAATATTAGGCACTACACTTATCTAAAGTTTAGAGCTGTTGGCTTGCATATTTTCTGATTTATGGATATCAGGGTAAAAATAGAGAGATCATTTATTTACTGTTGGCAGCCCTGTTGTCTCTTAAAATGCGCATATATTTATAATAATTATGGTACACCAATCACATATGAAATTTGGTTGAAATACATTTGTTAGTATAGAAATTATATGCATTTAAAATTTGGACCTATCAACAAGCTTAGAATCATGTTGGCAGCACTGACATATACTAGGTACTCCAAATTAATGTAAAAGGTCATATGCTAAACGTGTGCTAAGTTCTGAGCTCTTGGTTTGCATACTTTGGGATATATAGGTATTAGGATAAAAAATAGAGAAACCATTTATGATCAGTTGGCAGCCCTGGCGGCTCATAAGAATATGCAAAGTCTTATCTGTTATTGTACACATAGTACATACGAAATTTGGTTGAAATCCAATGGATAGTGTAGAAGTTACATGTATTTAAAATTTGGACCTATCAGCAGGCTTAGAATCATGTTGGCAACTCTGCCATGTATGGCCCCCTGGAAATTAAACTGAAATATATATGTGTGTCAATTTTGGAATAGCCCCCATGCATACCTTCCAAGATATCCAACATGGAGCTGAAATTTCAATTGCGACTTTTCAGCAGTTGGTAGCATTGACATCATTTTCAAATACGGCATTGTGATATCTAGGTATAGATCTTTAATCCTACCAAATTCTGATTTGATTGCTGCAGCCGTTTAGGAGTTGATAGGGGGGGGGGCACACACACACAGCCAGACAGACAGACAGACATACAGACATAAGGACAGACAGACAGACACACATTTGCCCCGATCGATCTCATAAGTCTCCTTTTTCCTCATTTTTGCAAAATGTGAAAAGTAGGCTAAAAAGATGAAACTTGTAAGTTATTAATTTTGAATAACAGCAGTCTCCAGATTGATGACAAATGATTGGATTGTGTTTGAAGGCATTTTTTTTTCACTCGTGTAGCATTGTTACTCTATTTTAATACTTACTGAAAGAGCAAAATCATCAGCTGTTTTTTTAACCAGAGGGGTGACAGTGAGATGGGTGTGGCACTATCTTTCTTCAACCCTGTATGGCTAAATAGCAATCATACCAACAAACTCGCACCCAACTCAATACAACAATGCGCATGATCTCAGGATCTATAACAAGAAGTTCCGTGACGAACTGAAAAGCCTACTTTTCTCGAAATGTAAGATTCATTCCAAGGATTAATCTGTATGGACCTAATTAGAATAATGACGAAATTGAGTTGGCAGTATAAAAATGTCTAATGAGTTCGAAATATAACTGGCATAATGTAGCCTAATAGAGCACTACAGTTGGCAGCCCTGGTGACTGAATATATTCTTAGTTCCATCTATTAAGGTACAGAATACAAAATTTGGTTGAAGTCCAATGGATAGCATGGACGTTGCAAGTAGTTAGACATTGGACCTATCAGCGCGGTTAAAATCATGTTGGCAATAATGTCATGCATGTATTGGTCAGAAATAATCTGAACTGTTATGATTGTTGTGCCAATTTTGGATGAAATCCATTTATTTGCATATTGATATTAGGGTAAAAATTAGAGACAGCATTTATTAACAGTTGGCAGCCCTGGTGGCTCTTGAGATTACGCCCAGTCATATCTGTCTATCTACACATGGTACATACGAAATTTGGTAGAAATCCAAATGATACTGTAGAAGTTATATGCATTTAAAAATTGGACCTATCAGCAGGCTTAGCATCATTTCGGCAACACTGTCATGTATGGTCTCCTGGAAATTAAACTGAAATATTATTATCTATATGTGTGCCAATTTTGGTATAGCTCCCATGCATACCTTCCTAGATATGCAACATGGAGCTCAAATTTCAATTGCGATTTTTCAGCAGTTGGTAGCACTGACATCATTTTCAAATATGGCCGTGAGATATTCCGGTATAGATCTTTACTCCTACCAAATTTTGTTTCGATTGCTGCAGCCGTTTAGGAGTTGATAGGGGGACACACACTCACAGCCAGCCAGCCAGCCAGCCAGACAGACAGACAGAAGGACAGACAGACAGACACACATTTGCCCGGATCGATCTCATAAGTCTACTTTTTCCTCATTTTTGCAAAATGTGAAAAGTAGGCTAAAAACTACCCCTACATTTGGCTCCCAAATTTAAGTCACATTCAACCACCTGAACTCAGAAGACAGGATGCTTTGGTACGTGAATATAAGAACATTTTAGACTACCCTGACTTTCCATTCATGACTTCATCCCAAGTGCAACTAGAAGCTGTGCAACTAGTAGCTGCAGCAAGTCCGGAGATCAGAGGTTTGAATTCCGATGGCTACCCCAAGAATTGTTTTTCTCCATATTCACTCCCTCTCGCAGACATTACATCCAGGAAAATGATGGGACAGTACCTTATTTCAAGTTCTGGGGCACCTATCCTATTCCCAACCCAAATAATAATTACAGCTACACACACTATTAGGGACTCTACAGTCAACAGGTTTAGATAAAATAAACAGACACGCTAGTATACGGGGCTGAGGTGGATTCGGTGGGGTAGTTGGTAGTATGCTGAGCATCTATTTCCAAGGTCACGGATTCAAACCTGGCAGAAGTCGTCGGATTTTTTAAGAGCGTTAAAAATCCATCAGTATGCTTTCCTTCGGAGTGGAAGTAAAGCCGGCGGTCCCATGTCATAGATTTATGGCATGAAAAAGAACCATCCACTAACTAGACTTGTGTGAAGCCAAAATTTGTAAGTTAGAATTGATAACGCTGTATTAGTTCCAACGTTCACCGCCAGGTGCTGACTGCGATGCCCTCTAGTAGCCAAGTCCGCAAGCTAAGTGTCGTGGACGGTAGCATTTGGTAGCAAAAGTAGGAACTACTTGAAATTACTGTTTGCAGTCCTTACTTAAATTAAAGAAACAGATAACACACACTAATACAGCCATCACGATTAACACCGGTTATCAGACAGATTCTACACACGCCCATAGTACACGGGGCTACATGAACGCGTTGTCACAGCCCCTAAACTAAGGAACCAGCCATATACGAGGCTGACGACCAAAATGTCCAAAGTCCCTCAGGCAATTTAACAACCAGAAAGACATACAGTGAAACCTCTATTAAGAGACCAGTGACGGTTCCATGGAGAACTGGTCTTTTAGAGGGGTGGTCTCTTAATAGGGGTAGGCATTAAAAATAATGTTATACTGCTTTATTAATAAAGTACAGTAGGAACACATACTTGATTACTTTATCTGCATTGGTTCATATTTAGTACAAATTAATTACAATTAGTTATTTACTGAGCTCTGTCATTTGAAAAAGTGACGAATTCATCTCTTTCAGATTAGCACATATTTTTAGCCTACTTTTCACATTTTGCAAAAATGAGGAAAAAGTAGACTTATGAGATCGATCCGGGAAAATGTGTGTCTGTCTGTCTGTCTGTCTGTCTGTCTGGCTGTGTGTGTGTCCCCCCTATCAACTCCTAAACGGCTGCAGCAATCAAAACCAAATTTAGTATGAGTAAAGATGGGCACCGAAATATCTCACGTCCATATTTGAAATGATGTCAGTGCTACCAACTGCTGTAAAAACGCACTAGAAATTTGAGCTCCATGTTGGATATCTTGCAAGGTATGCATGGGAGCTATTCCAAAATTGGCACACATGTAGATAATACTATTTCAGTTTAATTTTCAGGAGGCCAACCATGACAGTGTTGCCAAAATAATTTTAAGCCTTCTGATAGGTCCAATGTTTAAATGCATATAACTTCTCCACTATCAATTGGATTTCAACCAAATTTTGTATGTAGTATCTGTACATAAGCAGATATGACTGAGCATATTCTTAAGAGCCACCAGGGCTGCCAACTGTTAATAATTGTTCTCTCTATTTTTTTATCCATATACCAATATATCAGAAAGTATGCTAGCCAACAGCTTTAAACTATGCACACGTATATTCTGACATTTTAGATTAATTTGGAGTAACTTACATACGACAGTTCTACCAACATGATTATAAGCCTGCTGATAGTACCAATTTTTAAATACATGTAACTTCTATACTATCAGTTGGATTTCAACCAAATTTCGTATGTGCTATGTGTACCATAACAGATATGACTATACGTATTGTTAACAGCAATCAGGGCTGCCAACTGTTAATAAATGCTGTCCATATTTTTTTACCCTAATATCAATATATCAGAAAGTATGCAAGCCAACAGCTCTATACTTTGCACACGTATAGCACCTGACATTCTAGATTAATTTGGAGTAATTAATACAAGGCAGTGCTGCCAACATGATTCTATGCCTGCTGATATGTCCAATTTTAAAATACAAGTAACTTCTATACTAACAAATGGATTTCATCCAAAATTGGCACAACAAGATATCATAATATTTCAGATTATTTCTGACCAGCACACGCATGGTATTGTTGGCAACATGCTTTTACGCGTGCTAATAGATCCAGTGTCTAACAGCATGTAACTTCCATTGGACTTCAACCAAATTTTGTATTCTGTACCTTAATAGATGGAACTAAGAATATATTCAGTCACCAGGGCTGCCAACTGTAGTGCTCTATTAGGCTACATTATACCAGGTATATTTTGAACTAATTAGATATTTCGATATTACCAACTTAATTTCGTCATTATTCTAGATAGGTTCATATACTGTAGAATAATCATTGGCATGAAAAGTAGGCTGTATAGTTCTTCACGGAACTTCTTGTTTTTTAAACAATTTTACTTTCTAGAATAACTCTGAGTGAGTTCGAAAGTCCATTAATTTGTTCTCGGTTCGAACAATCTTCTAGGAGAGCCGTTTTTTTGTATTTTTTATACGTTACATAACACTTTTTCTAATGACATTGTAGGCTGATGCCAACAGAACCATTGTTTACATCATCACCCTCATCACCATCTCCAATGGGAAGGCAGACATGAAGTGGTCTTTTGAAAGAGGTCAGACTGAGAAAATACCTAGTCTTTGGTCGGGGAGAAGGGTGGTCCTTAAATAGAGGTAACAAATACATTGATCTTATGAGGTTTTAAATCGGTTCCCAGAAAAATCGGTCTTTAAGAGGGGTGGTCTTTTAATAGGGGTGGTCTTTTAGAGAGGTTTCACTGTATTGTGAAATGGTTGGAGCCCAGTACTCTTGTACTAACGCGCTGAGGGGTGCTCATTAACCACTCCATACAAATCTCAAACGCAGGTAAAAGCAAAGACTGTTGGCTTGAATTATGTAATTTGAGCTTCACGTTGTGCTTACACAATTCAGCTATTGTTCTCTCCTGCTCCATTCTCCTCCAACACCCTTCCCCTTATTTGTCTGCTTCACTTCACTGCTTCTAGGCCTAATTTGTTTACAGAAACATTTTATTTTTGTGGCTATTCATCATGAAACTGTTTGCCACTGTGGGTGAGTGGTTATCGTGTCTGACTACCAACCCCAAGCTTGCAGGTTCGCTCCTGACCGTGGTAAGTGATTTTTGAGAGGTGTAAAAATCACGGCACGGATGTCATACGATGTTGGCATGTTAAAGAAACCATTTGAATTCAGTAGACCGTGTTCATAATGGCAAATTTATACTCGGGATTTTCCGCCAACACAAAAGTTCCACCTTTCTCTACTAGAAAGCGCTATAGTGTCAAAGAGCTTAGATATCTAACCTCCTTGACTTTCATAGCGTTCCAAGGAACAACAAAAATAATTCGACATGCAAGCTGCCCTTTGGGTGTCAAATAACAAAACTTGCACCCGGCACCCGAGGCCATGCGATATTATTCTTTCCTCGATTTTGACCATCTTTGGACGGCGTAAAATAACTCATTGCATTCACTGTCTCTTATTTCCTTTATCCTCTCTTACCTTCCGGTAGTTCTTCATTACTTCACTTTGTCTTCTTCCTCTCTCTTCCGTCCAGATATTAATCCGTTTCTTCTTTTCCTTCTCCTGGAAACCCTTGACATTTTTGATCATATTTCTGAAAAGTGGTCTGTCTTGAATAATATCTATTGTTACTTCCATCTCTTCCATATCCCTTTTTATACTTTGTACCCATTGATTACCATTCTTGATTTGTTTACATGATCGAAAATTTGTTTTGTGAGTCTGGTGATATTCATCCTCATTACGTGTCCAAAGAAGTTAACCCTCCTTTTCCTGCACGTATCGTAGATTTTTTCAATTTCCTTATTCTTGTAGATGTCGTCATTTTTAGCCTATTTTAATTTTATGAAAATATAGGATTATGAGATCACCTTTTGTCCGTGTGTCTGTCTGTCTGTGTGTGTGTGTGTGTGTGTGTCTCCCACACCCTTCCCCTGATAAATTCTAAACGGCGGCAGCGATTTCAATGAAACTCAGTAAGATCATAGCACCATTCTGGCCGACCCCGACCGTGCCCTTCAAATTTTAATGTGTCTCACCAATCCAACATGGCGGCTGTGGGAAATATTTCACCAGCATTCAGTATCTCCGAAACTATTACCAATATCACCCTGAAATTTTGTATAGTGATAAAGGAAACTACTAGAAGTTCACCTATGAGACTTTCAAAAACCTGGTAACTACAAAACCAACATGGCGGCCAAGCGAAGTTGAGAATTTAAATAGACTTTTCTCGCGATTTAACCCTACAAACGTAATAAAACATGGTACAGCAAGTTTTTATACACATTGTAGTGCACTGGCGTCTAATTTAGTTCAATTGTTTATATAACCTCAAAAGGCGGATGTGCGAAATATTTCACTGGCATTCAATAACTCCGAAACCATTTATGATATCACCCTGCAATTTTGCAAGGTGATAAAGGGCTCTGTTACAAGTTTATCTATGTAACTTCAAAAACCTGTAAAGTACAAATCGAACATGGTGGTCAAGCGAATTTCAAACATTTTAATAGACTTTTCTCGTGAATTAACCATCTTAGCGCAGTAAAATGTGGTACAGTAAATGATTATACATATTTTAATGCACTGCCATCTAATTTAGTTCAATTTTTTACATAACCTCAAGATGGTGGCTGTACGAAACTTTAAAATTAAGCTTTTTTTCTTGTGTCGTAATCATGCGATCGAAGTGAAAGTTTGAATAATGAAGCTACGCAATAATTGTCCTTTAATGGTACATAACTCTATGGCCTATAGATAAAACAATCCAAAATGGCGAGCATCCGAAATATTTTGACGGTTCTCAATATCTACGAAAGTTTTAAAGGAATCAAACTAAATGTTTTTGTGTTCATAGAGGCTATGAGAATAAGTTTACCTATATGACTTTCAATAACCTGGTGAGCACAAATCCAACATGGCGGCGACGCGAAATATAAACATTTAAATGGACGTTTCTCGCGATTTAACCATCCCAGTGCAGTGAAACTATGCACGTTAAATGCTTATACAAATGTTAATCCACTGGCATCTAATTTACTTCAATTGTGTTCATAACTACAAGATGGCAGCTGTGCGAAATTTTAAAATCTCGATTTTACTTCTTGTGTCCTAATCGTGCGATTGAAGTCTGTATACCACACGTACACAATAATCTTCATGTAATAGTACATAAATAATAAAAATCCAACCTGGCGACCATCTGAAATATTTAGACGGTTCTCCATGTCTACGAATCCATCACAACCTTCAAACTGAAATTTTGTATGTTGATAGAAGCAATTAACTCAGTAGGATACATGAAAATAGGCTGTATAGTTCTTCACGGTACTACTTGTTTCTGTATATGAACTCTCCACTTTCTGTTTTTAATGGTCCCAATATTTTCTAAGTATCCATACGATATTAGCCAATTATTATTTTTATTATTATTATTATCATGAAACTGTCTGAAACGTGGGAAAAAGAACTGAAAACCACGAGCAAATTTGCTAATTCTTACATAAATGTTGAAAACACTCCCTAGCAGACACAAGAGGGGTCTCCGACTTAGCAAAAACGTAAAATTAAGCAATTTCCTCAATTGTGACAAACATTGAAGGGCTAAAGGGCCCGGAAAGGTTTAAAATTGTGAGTCTTGAAGAGCTCTATAAAAATAAAAGCAAGTACTTCCCTGACGAACTAATGAGCCTACTTTTCTTAAAATGTAAGATTCATGCCAATCTTTAAAGACCTATCCAGAATAATTACGAAATCTAGTTGGTAATACCAACATTTCCAAGTACGGTACTGCAGTTTGAAAGACACCTGAAATAGTGAAGCCTAATAGAGTAACTTACTACAGTTGGCAGCTCTGGGGACTCTGAATATACTCCTAGTTTCATCTATTAAGGTATAGAATGCACATACCAAATTTGGTTGAAGTCTAATGGATTGTATGGACGTCACATGCTGTTTGATATTGGAATTATCAGTGCGCGTTAAGTCATGTTGATTTTCCAGTAAAAATTGACTCAACGACTTGTTCGTTTTTGAATGATAATGTTGTGTTTTTCCGTAATTTTTGTTTATTTTAATAATATTTTTTTTTTGTTTTTTTTTTGTTTTATTAATTTTTGGTCATTTTAAATTTAGGTGTCCACCTCAAAATTTTAAATTCAATTCCAAATTTGTATTCTTTAATCTGTGTTAAGAGGGGCAGACGACCTCGTATTTACGCCCCTTAAAACAACAATAACTAACTAATTAAAGTCATGTTGGGAACAATGGCATGTATGTGATGCTCAGAAATAATCTGAAATATTACGATCTAAAATAGAACCAATTTTGGATAAAAACCATTTGTTAGTATAGAAGATACATGTAATTAAAAATTGAAACTTTCAGAAAGCTTAGAATCATGTTGGCAGCACTGAGGTATATTAGTTACTCCAAATTTATGTAGAATGTCAGGTACTAATCGTGTGCAATGTTTAGAGCTGATGGCTTGCATACTTTCTGATATATTGATATTAGGATTAAACAAAGAGAGAGAGCATTTATTAAGCCCTGCTGGCACTTACGAATACGCAGAGTCATATCTGTTATGGTACACAAAGCGCATAAGGAATTTGGTTGAAATCCATTTGTTAGTATAGAAGTTATATGCATTTAAAAATTGGACCTATTAGCAGGCCTAGAATCGTGTTGGCAGCACAGACATCTATAATTTCCTCAAAACTAATGTAGAATGTCAGGTACTACACGTGTGCAAAGTTTAGAGCTGTTGGCTTGCATACTTTCTGATATATTGATATTAGGGTTAAAATATAGAGAGAGCAATTATTAACAGTTGGCAGCCCTGATGGCTCTCTAGAATACTCACAGTCATATCTGTTGTGGTGCACATAGTGCATACGAAATTTGGTTGAAATACAATCGATAGTATAGTAGTTACAAACGTTTAGAACTTATTGGAAGGCTTAGAATCATGTTGGCAACACTGGCATGAATGAACTTCTGAAAATTAATCTGGAATGTTATGATCTATATGTGTGCCAATTTTGGAATAGTTCTCATGCATAACTTCTGAGATATCCGACGTTGAGCTCAACTTTTAATTGCGATTTATCAGCAGTTGGTAGGACTGAGATCAATTTCAAATATGGTCATGAGATATTCAGCTATATATTGTACAGCCCAGGGGCAGTACCCCTAAGACCCACCCCTTCATCTTTTCACCAAAACCACCCTCATAGGCATACCATAAGCCTCACATACTTCCTCAACACAAGCAGGCCCAGCAATATTGCTGACAGCCACGCTCACATAACACATACATAAACACACTATCTGGGGCAGCGACGGTGAGGAAACGCCGACCAAGCAGTTGGTGGAAAGCCCAAAAGCTAGATCCAGATGAGCCCCATTATCTATTCGTGACCAGCGGCTCTGCTCCTCCAAGGTCCGTTCCAGCTCTTCACCAGGTGAGAACTAGCCGTGTGCTCAGATTCCTAATTATTGTAACACATACCCAGAACACTTTGTATTTTACACACCTTGTACTTTGCTTTATACCTGTCCACTACCTAAAGGGACAGTACATCACCGCTACTGACCAATAAATACTTGGTCAATAAACACATGCATCTATTACTCATTTCACCCAGTTTTACATCCCTACACCCAACCTGACCTTAGTCCTAATTGCCCTGACCGTGAAGGCCAGGAACTGCACCGTCAGGAATCCCATTGTATTCGAGCAAGCAGCCAGACTGCAGCGTGTCAAGTTATCGACTCTACACGTGAGCTCGCTAAACGCTCGCTCTACTTAATTGCCAGGCTAAGTTAATAGCTCACTCTTAAACATTCATCCCCTAGCAGGTAAGCGCACCCTGTAGGAACACCCCCAACATATCACATCCTCACACCAACACATTAAACTAGTAGTCTTCCCCAATTACGGGAAACTACCCTTTTTCGGAAACATCCCTTAAATGAATACATCTACAATACCCTGTTTATCCCACCCCTAACAGAGGGATAAAACAGATTGGTGGATGCCAGGTACCACGCAAAATAAGAGTAAGGGACTCAAACAACGAGCCCTCGTGGTAGAGCGGTCCATACTGAAAGTAGCCAAGCGAAATTTGAATTATTTTTTTTCTCTGCGAGAAAGCATTATTTTTTTCCCCTCTCTGGGAATATAAGGGAAATTTTAGCGAACCCGCCCACCCCCCTGGGAAGAATCAGCAGATTTAATACATTAGAAACCACACACATTTTTTAAAAATACACACACGTAGTTCAGTATGGCCCCCCTATACCGTTTAGCTGTGCTGAAGAACATTGGGGAATACCAGGAATTAATTGCCTGGCATAAGGTCTATGAGACAAGGCAGGACTACCTCAGGAGGTATCAGCAGCTCCTGCACGCTCAGTATATGAGAATTATAAGGGCACTTGTCCGGCCACTCCGCAGCACCAAGAATCGAAAGACTAGGGCGAAAATCCCCACCCTCCGTACACAACTCAACAAAGCACACTGGAAACTACACTGCCGACACGAGGTCATGTTCCAGCAATGGGAGGCACTCATCAAACAACATAAACAAATAGGAACTAGCGGTACCAAAGTTGCCAAACAGGCCATATGCCTCAATCAGCAGTACGCCCAAATTTGGGAAGGATATCGGGAACTCCAAGCCAACAATGCCATCTTTGAGTTCACGGCAGGGCCACCAACGAAACCAAGAGAGGATATAGGCGTAGATACGCTAACACAGCAATTCACGAAGATGTCCCTCTCGACACGTACCGCCACACAAGGGGAAGTGTCTGCCGTGGCCATTGGCCAGGAACGGTCAGGCTAGCCTACAATACACTACAGGGTCACACTCACATAGACACACGTCCCGCAGCTCCGGGACGGATGGCAATTTCGCCAGACCGAGGGGTGAAACCTATGCCAACCCCCTTTCAGAACAAATGAACGAGAGGGAGTTGACGCCAGGGCTCTCAAACACACACGATAACACAGAGAGGAACCTGGAGGAAGCTATATCATGGGCTGAGGACATAGAGAACGTGCCACAGCACGATAAGCCCATACAGACCCACACACATAGACATACACAAAGGAAGGAGTCTCCCGTGGCCATAGCCCAGAAAACGGCTAGACTGCCCTCCAATACATTAGAGGGGCGCTCAAGGACAACTACACGACCCCTACCGCCAGTTCAATGGGCGATTTCACCAGAATGGAGGCGGACACGAACATGTTCACCCCCGAGGCAAAGAAATACAGGGGGTTGCTTACAATTCACCAGGGTGTAACACACACGCCTGCACGCACTATCCTGCCTCCAAAACAAAGTACACGGGGTATAAGGGCAGTTTTGCCGCCCACCCCACGAGGCCAGGCAGACAGGAGGGCATACACCCCCACAGACACTGATAGGGTAGCGCGGAGCCAACGCAGCCCTTCAGGCGCCAGCACACCTACGCCTATTAATAGGCACTACGGTGAACGTAGGCTTAGGCTTACTTTACTTAAAACACCCCAGAAAAATGGTATAGAAGCACCTCAATGGGAGTCGGAAGCCTATACCCTCATGACAGGGCGAAGGTATTCACCCCGTCGGGCAACAACGCTCGGGCGAGGATAAACACATTTACGGGGGAAAATCCACTCCCAACTAGACAAAAACTGGCCAGAACTAAGGCAATGCGAGGCACATTAAAATTAAACCAGGAATATGGACACGGGGACAGACAATCACACGGACGGCATCGCACAGACAGCATGAATACACAATCCCATAGAAAAGCCATAAGATCCCATATAGACACTGTGTCCCATAGAGTTATAGCTAAGAATTATTGTATGTATAAGAAGGGTTGTATTATATGTATGTGAATTGTATATTATCATTGTGTACAAATCTTAAATATACACCAGGGACTGCATATGAATTGCACTAATGCCACTCACAGCACAGACATAAACACGGGGAGGTTCTTTTACAAGGTAGGTACACCGACATGGGAGTATACAGCAATAGCTTACTGCCCAAAGTCAGCCTCAAGGGCGCGACATGGCAACTAAGGGCCAGGACACACATGCACAAGAACGATTGAGCCACACAAGCATGAACACGGGAAGGTTCTTTTACATACAGGGAATACATGTACAAACACATAAACTGCACAGGTCTGACTCAGATAGCGTCATCACGATAGTACGGCCAAAAGATAAGGCACGGTCATTATGAAGAAAAGTAGGGCCTCGTAGACAACATATTTTAAAAGCGCTCACAACATTTGTGGCAAGGTCACAACGTAAATGCTGTGCACTTCAAATGTTAACTGCCGGACAGGAAACACAGTCCCAACAGCGGCGTTATCATATGAGGTAACCCAATACATTGCACGCTCAGCGCGAATACGTGACGCACTAGTCGGCTGTAGGCACTCACAGACATAACAGTATTACGGCCGACAGAGTATCATTCACTAGGGATTCAAAACCACACTACGCCATTAAGACCAGGGCTAACCAAAATTCACACAGACGACATACACAGGACATACTTACAGGGGCGTAGGCCCGTTCCAAGGTATTCGCTATAGCAACCTACTTAGGGCATTAGCGACCCCGGGACTACCAATAGGGGACGTACCGGGAACACCAGGCCTCTACAGAGACCACAAAATACTCTTTTGGACCATAGCGCCCGAAATCTGAATACGGGGGACGCCACGGGCACAGACAAACGCTCACACAAAGTAGATAACACCACATCTCTACGGCCAAAAATCATGGCAATCCAATACAAGGGGCATGTCGATTACCCCGGACATAAAATAATAGAGCAAGGCACAAAGGGGAAGTAATCACGGAAACAAATTCCCAAACAAGCTTGTGAGCGAAAACATGACAAGTTAAAACGTTGGCCTTTCAAGAATGCAAACACATGTCGACTCACGGACAGTGGCAAAAGTCACGTTTTGTTATCCTTCCTGCATATCACTGAAGACTTTCCGTACACAAGGACACTAAACACACATACAGGAAGCGCCGCGCTGCAAATAAGCGAATTCCAACGTGTCGCCATTCGCTGTTTGCGGAAGAAATTTTTGTAGCAGCGGAACGTGACAATGACATACAGACATGATGACACTAACATAAAACAATAACAGTAATGGTATACAGAGACAACACGGATGTTGATACAGGAAGTGAGAGCGGCATTATATTAGGCTTCGCATCATATATTACACAAATATTGCAGACCAGATTGATCTGGGAAGACAGACTATTTTACGCCTACCAGTGACAGGACTAGGAACATGTATACAAAGGTGATAACAGACAGTACACGGCGCGTGACAAGTAGCCACGCGATACGAGATAAGCCCTCTCCGATAACAGCACACGCGCCGGCAGGAGTCAGCGGTAGGCAGCACTTAGGGGCAGACAGGCAATTACACGCGAACATACAAACTAATTAAGGGCGGATACAGACAGATTCCATGGAGGAACAACCCCCCCCCTCCTAATTATTTCTTTTCTTGTTTTTTTTTCTCTAAAATCCATTACAGGCAATTATGCTATGCCGATTTATATTCGCAGCCACATGCTACCCCATCCCACATTATGAACAGGGGACCAGATAAGGCCGTGAACGACACAGCGTCACCACACTTAGACTTCATAGGGGCAGCCAGAGGGCGGGGCCCACAGACAAAAACATTTTACACGACGTAGGAATGACAGACCCACGGGAACTCCACAGATTAGTATTTTGGGAGACACTAGGTGCTATATGGCATCTCAACTCAGCCAGCGTAATTCCCCAAGTGCGGGAGGAAAACACATAACGACCAAGAGAGGATGACACACTACAATAGGAGTAGAGGTGGATAATGCCATCAGGATGGCCATGGTACAAGCTACGGGCTACCATCCCCATACCCTTCCTCCTACATACCCCATCACCTACAACACTATCCAGCACAAACATACAGATACATAAAAACACCAACACTACATTGCAAATTATACATCGGGGTTGATAGACTTCATGCTTCTCACAAATTAAGGTTTGCTACACCTTGGACCCGAACGCCTACACCTGAGTATTAGAGGTGATTCGGAAACAAATATTAAGCGACGATGCACATCTCTATATATAGAGATGAGGCCATACTGATACTAACAAATATTTTATTAAATAATCCCGCATGCAAGGGACATAAACTTATTGTATCCTAGCACACGCCTTATCCTCAAATGAGAGCAGATACGCCTCACATCCATCTCACTGCATGAGATATCCCACCCACACACCAGGGGTTGTATTACTATCACACCCGCATGATATTTTCAATTTTGCACACCTGAGAAAAAAACCCACCCCATCCACTCACAGTAAATACATCCTAACAGCATCATCGGCTCCCGGCCACCATAAACATGGAGTCCAACGATGCACAACCCTCTCCCACCACGCTTTAACCCCACTCAGCAAATAACACCCTCGGATCTAATAACAAGGGACCAAACACCCTATAAACCTACTAATACCTCCAGGAAAGTACCAAGGCATCAGCGCTGGAAATCCGATACGGCAATAGCAGGCCTAAAGTAGTCACTGCATTTCGAAGATTCTACAACCCCAGAACACTAGGAATTTTACATAATACACGAAAATATATTTAAAGATCACGCTTATTTTCAAAGGAATCTGAAGTCACACTGGATGGTGGCGAAAAGGTATACGGTATACGAGGACAGAGCTGGAGAAGGCGGCGATGGATTCTGACCCAGTTTGATGACAGATGAACGTAAGGTCGAAGCGCCGATGACTCAGTGCGGGCAAACTTCGGAATCCTGGGTGTACCTAGCCTATCCCTGGGACGAAGAAACTTACGCCCATTATGCACTGCGGTCGTCGAAGCCAGACCTGCAGGGGAGACTCTTGGCATCTAGTAGGAGAATTAGCCAGCTCTGTATTAGACCCAGGAGACAAACCTGGAGACGACCACATATACGACTAGACCCATAGCTAGATGTAAGTAGGTCCATCCTCGGAGGCGTAGAGGATAGTCTTCCAATCGTGTGAAGTGAAGCAGTGCCTCAGGATTCAACGGGACCAATCCTGGAGCACGCCAAGTCCTCATTCCGGACAGTGAGGTGAAGATGATTTAACAAATGAACGAATGAATGATAAATAATACGTATGGAATGAATGCGATCATTCGGACCTGTGCCCACATAAATGGATGACACCGAGTCTCCAGAGCTAAAATGGTAACGCAGCGAGCGGCCAGAGATGTAAATGAGGAATGCGGCGAGCTCTCACAGCGGCCTGGGCAACCGATTAATAAATATAAAATGGCGTATAAAGCGAATATAAGCTATATGAATACAAATGAAAAGGATATCCGCGCGAAGCGTTTGCTCCCTAGCAACGCAGTCACACAGGCCTATACACTACACATTAGTTATTAAGGGGGGAAGTCGACAGTTAGTTTATAGGAGGGGACTACGGGCTCCTGTTGGGTTCCGGTCCCAGCAGAATGTCGCAAGGGCACCTCGGAAGGGAGACCGACCGGGGGGATCCTCACGTCAAAATTTTAGTATATAAGATACAGTTGCATTTAGAAGGCAACTTAGATTTAAGCAAATTTAACGAGCACTGTTGTAAAACAGTTGCTACAACATATTTCTGCATTAGGTTAAGGACTATTTCGGCGTGTATATACAAATATTTTTATAGCATTAATTAACATAATCTAGGTTAAGCACACATTACTTAACATAGGGCGTTCGGCATCGTATAGTTTTAATTGACGTTAGTATGCGCACGCAACATAGGGCGTCCGGCTCCGTCTAGGGTAAGTCCGATAACATGCCAACAATGAACGGTACAGCAACCGAGGCTGACCAACCGCAGTAATATACGAGACGTCCGAAGAGGTCTCAAGGGCGGTGGCACCATCCAAGCCGACCCTTAAAACAGCGCTGCGCGACATAGGCGCGTATTGGTAATATTTGGCCAAGGGCATTGTTATTAATCATGTATTGTATTTCAGCAAGAGCTCCAACGATACAGTTAACCGCAGAAGAAAAGCACAAGAATGATCATGCTAAGGTAAATGTGACGTCACGAACACATACACCTATACACCGAGATACACTGAGAAGACGGACAACTACACCATCAGCACACATTATAGTAAAGTAAACTAAGTGTTAGCCGGCATAGAATAAGTTAGATTTAGACGGCATCATATAGAAATGTACATGCAACATAGCAGACATAAAGGGTATTTTGGTAGTTGATATGTGATCACGATAATCCACTATATATTTTTTCCAGATTAACAAGGAGGCGACATCGGTGGCACAATGCCACATGAAAGTGCACTAATGTATTTACTTTACAGAGAAAAGAAGACATATATGTGCACACCCCTTGTATATAATCCCCCAAACACAAAAAAATCAACACATAAATTAAATGTCACACAAACATATACACTTTTCAGCGATTTCAGTCGCGCCGATAAGGTGACGGCGGCGCATCAGTAACGCGAAGTGTTCGTGGGACACTGAACGCTACTGGCGCAAACAAAATTAAAAAACGCTTAAATAATGAGCGACCTACGGTGGCCAGGGCCAGCGCAGAGTTTGTAAGCGCTCTCCCTCGCTTCCAAGGTGCAATTTTCTCACCCACGGGAGAAAATTCACGACAACTAGGAATTAGTGGCACAGCCACTAAACCACAGCAAAGCAACGAATAGAAAATGGCCAGGAATGGATGGAGAAGGTACGTACGAGGCGAGGTAAGAGAACGGCCAGGTGAGAGTGAGCGAGATAAGGTACCAGGCTCATGAGCGAGACGGAATAGTAATAAGTACATAGATTAGTATTTTATATTACAAGATAATTGTACAAACATTGTGAATTCAGGCCATATACACAATATCAACGCACAAGTGTATACATACTTACATGGCACACCATTTAACACGAAATATTCTGCTTTTCTTTCATTTTCTTTCTACTAACATTAAATTTTGTGAAGGTGTCCTGTTTCATCCCAACAACAATAAATCATTCTGATATATACCTTTAACTAACACCCTGGGGAACCTGTTTTTCTATTTTCTTCCACCTTTTATGCAATACTTTGCCTATATTTATAGACACAAGGTACATGCAGGGAGCAATTTTTTTCCCCCACACAGCGGCGGACGGCACATCCACCCGTCCAACCATGTTTTTTTTCCTGCCTGCATGGCACCAATATGCATATACCTCTGTTTTTTCTCTTTTATTCATTTTTAACAGCATCAACATCAAGATAATAATGATAATAAAAATCAGCTATGTATATGTACACACCCAAAACCCACCCTCTCTGAGCACACGCTAAACTCACATCACCAGAAGGACAACACGACATCTACACATCCACACGACACCGAAGAAGAAGAAGAAGAAGAAGAAGAGGGACAAGAAGAGGAAGAAGAAGAAGAAGAATCACTACGCCGACACGCCTACTCTATTTCCTGTTCGCGAGGTCGCGAACATAGGCCGAAGAGGTCTTGTACAGCCCTGGGGCAGTACCACTAAGACCCACCCCTTCATCTTTTCACCAAAACCACCCTCATTAGCATACCATAAGCCTCACATACTTCCTCAACACAAGCAGGCCCAGCAATATTGCTGACAGCCACGCTCACATAACACATACATAAACACACTATCTGGGGCAGTGACGGTGAGGAAACCCCGACCAAGCAGTGGGGGAAGCCTTAAATGCTAGACCCAGAGGAGCCCCATTATCTATTCCTGACCAGCGGCTCTGCTCCTCCAAGGTCCGTTCCAGCTCTTCACCAGGTGAGAACTAGCCGTGTGCTCAGATTCCTAATTATTGTAACACCTACCCAGAACACTTTGTATTTTACACACCTTGTACTTTGCTTTATACCTGTCTACTACCTTAAGGGACAGTACATCACAGCTACTGACCAATAAATACTTGGTCAGTAAACACATACATCTATTACTCATTTCACCCAGTTTTACATCCCTACACCCAACCTGATCTTAGTCCTAATTGCCCTGACCGTGAAGGCCAGGAACTGCACCGTCAGGAATCCCATTGTATTCGAGCAAGCAGCCAGACTGCAGCGTGTCAAGTTATCGACTCTACACGTGAGCTCGCTAAACGCTCGCTCTACTTAATTGGCAGGCTAAGTTAATAGCTCACTCTTAAACATTCATCCCCTAACAGGTAAGCGCACCCTGTAGGAACACCCCCAGCAGATCACATCCTCACACCAACACATTACACTAGTAGTCTTCCCCAATTACTGGAAACTACCCTTTTTCGGAAACATCCCTTAAATTAATACATCTACACAACCCTGTTTATCCCACCCCTAACAGAGGGATAAAACAATATCTTTACTCTTACCAAATTTGGTTTCGATAGCCGCGGCCGTTTAAGAGTTGATAGGGGAAACACACACGCAGACAGACAGACAGACAGACAGACAGACAGAAGGACAGACACACAGACAGACAGACAGACTCACATTTTCCCAGATCGATATAATAAGTCTACTGTTTCCTCATTTTTCGCAAAATGAGAAAAGTAGGCCAATAACAAATTTCGAAAATCATATCTGGCCAAAATTCATTTCCGAAAAAACAGACTACTTGTTTCCTTACCCGTTTTCTTTTTGATTCAAATCCTAGCCAAATTAACACCGGCTCCAGCCAGCAGGCAGGCCACATGCAGGCATTATAAGGTAAGATACTCTCCATTGTTTTCTCACGACAAGTTTTCTCATTGATCTACAGTATTTTGCGGTGTTATCTAACTTATTTCTTTTGTCAACAGAGGACTAATCTTTTGCCATCTGGAATAGTCAAATATTTATTTTTTGAGTAAGTTATTTTAAAGTTATTTACCCATTTTTCAATTTTCAAATACACAAATTAAATTAATTCTCAGTTTTCTGTTTATTTTAGGCCGCTCATTGAGAATATTTTCTCGATTTTTCGTCCCTATATAAGCAAGGCACCACCTTGGTATAATGAACAACTTTCCCAAAATAACTGAGCTAAGAAAAAGGACAGTTGAATGGACAAGATATGGCAATAAGTCCGAACAACTGAAGAATGTTTGGACAAGAAGATAATGGACAATATCACTTTTCAAAAGTTTTTTCTTTAATATGTCTAAGTTGATCAAATTTTTAATGTGTTTTTATGAGTGACTGTGTATATGCATGATGTAGTTTTTATCTTGCTCAATATTTTTGTGTGTAATGTTATTTAATTATGTCATAATGTGACTGAAGAAGGACCGCTATCCTATGGTTCGAAACATGTACCACACTTAGTGCGTTAAAACGCACATACTTTGTATTGATTTGACGGAAGTTGTTTAATAAATTAATCATATTTGTCAATACGGACCAAAAATGGCATCTAATATTCCTAAATAAACAGATATGACTGAACGTATTCTTATGAGCCACCAGGCCTGCCAAATGTTAATGAATGCTCTCAATTGCTTTTATCAAAATACCAATATATCAGAAAGTATGCAAGCCAACAGCTCTAAACTTTGCACACGTATAGCATATGACATTCTAGATTAATTTGGAGTAGGTAATATACGTCAGTGCTGCCAACATGATTCTAAGCCTGCTGATAGGTCCAATTTTAAAATACATTTACCTTATATACTGACAAATGGATTTCATCCAAATTTGGCACAACAAAAGATCATAATATTTCAGATTACTTCTGACCAACACATGCATGACATTGTTGCCAATATGATTTTACGCGAGCTGATAGATCCAATGTCTAACTGCACTTAGCGTCCATGCTTTCCATTGGACTTCAACCAAATTTTGTATTTTGTACCTTAAGAGACGGAACTAAGATTATATTCAAATACCAGGGCTGCCAACTGTAGTGCTCTATTAGGCTACATTATAACAGGTATATTTCGAACTAACTAAAAATTTCGATATCACAAACTTAACTTCGTCATTATTCTAGATAGGTCCATATAGATTAATCATTGGCATGAATCGTAAATTTTAAGAAAAATAGGCTCTTTAGTTTCGTCACGAAACTTCTTGTTCATAAATTAAAATAGGCTAGATACCCATAGCAGCATTGTTCACTCAGAGACGCCAGACTGACGTTACATGTCATCCAAATGTTAGTGTTCAACCTCGGAAAGTTTATTCCAACAGTGTGTGTGCTGTACTGATAGCTCAAAGTTACAAACACACACACCCACCCACACAAGCGAGCTCAAAGCTGAGCAGATTATCATTCTCTAATCTTAGATCAATACCGAGTCTTGCGAGGTGACTTTCCTCTCAGTAAAAAGCACAAGATAATAAACTTCAACAAACTTCTAGACCAGGGTTTCCCAAACTATTTCTGACCATCGCCCACTTACGAGATTTATAATTTTTTTCGCCCACCTCATTTAAAAAGAAAAACAAGAAGTTCCGTGACGAACTAAAGAGCCTACTTTTCTTAAAATTTAAGATTCATGCCAATGATTAATCTCCAGTATATGGATCTATCTAGAATAATGACGAAATTCAGTTGGTTATATCGAAGTTTCTAATTAAATCTAAATACTGTATATCTGGCATAATGCAGCCTAATAGAGAACTAGAGTTGGCAGCCTTGGTGACTGAATAAATTCTTAGTTCCATCTCTTAAGGTACAGAATACAAAATTTGGTTGAAGTCCAATAGATATCATGGACGTTACATGCAGTTAAACATTGGATCTAACACTGCGCGTAAAATCATGTTGGCAACAATGACATACATGTATTGGTCAGAAATAATCTGAAATAATATGATCTATTGTTGTGTCAATTTTGAATGAAATCCATTGGATAGTATAGAAGTTACATGCATTTTAAAATTGGACCTATCAGCAGGCTTAGAATCATGTTGGCAGCACTGGCGTAGGCCTATATCAGTTACTCCAAATTAATCTAGAATGCCAGGTGCTATACGTGTGCAAAGCTTAGACCTATTGGCTTGCATACATTCTGATATATTGATATTAGGGTAACAAAAATAGAGACAGTTTTTATTAACAGTTGGCAGCCCTGGTTACTCTTAAGAATCGGCATAGTCACATGTGTTATGGTACACATAGCACACACGACATTTGGTTGAAATCCATATGATAGTATAGAAGTTACATGTATTTAAAGTTGGACCTCTCAGCAGGCTTATAATCACGTTGGTAGCACTGACGTATATAAGTTACTCCTAATTAATATAGAATGTGCATAGTTTAAAGCTGTCGGCTTGCATACTTACTGATATAAGGGTATTTGGTTTAAAAAAATTGAGATCATATATTAACTGTTGGCAGCCCAGGTGGCTCTTAAGGATACGCTCAGTCATATCTGTTTATGTACACATAGCACATACGAAATTTACTTGAAATCCAATTGATAGTATAGAAGTTATATGCATTTAAAATTTGGACCTATCAGCAGGCTTATAATCATTTTGGCAACACTGCCATGTATGGCCTCCTGGAAATTTAAGTACAATATTATTTTCTAGACGTGTGCCAATTTTGAAATAGCTCCCATTCATACCTTCAAAGATATCCAACTTGGAGCTCAAATTTCAATTGCGATTTATCAGTAGTTGGTAGCACTGACATCATTTTCAAATATGGCCGTGAGATATTCAGGTATAGATCTTTAATCCTACCAAATGTTGTTTCGATAGCTGCAGCCGTTTAGGAGTTGATAGGGGGGGACACACACACAGCCAGACATACAGACAGATGGACAGACAGACACACATTTGCCCGATCTCATAAGTCTACTTTTTCCTCATTTTTGCAAAATGTGAAAAGTTGGCTAAAATCGCACAAATCTTAAAATTACTAACACATACATTCAAATACCCTCATATAAGTTGAGAAATGAGGATTTTACGGACATGTTTCTCTTAATAGGCACATCATGTATATTTAGGTATATTTATGTACATGAAAAATTTGCAAATAATAGGTCTAAAAAGGAATAACAATCAATGAAATGAATTCAAGAAAAAAATAAAATTAAAACTACATGAATTTTATATCTAATTAATTAACCAACATGAATACCTATGTCTAATTAATGTAATTTGATAGACTACTGTAGTTGTAAATAGATTAAAACAGGAACATATTTTCATGTAATTAAATTACTTGTTTGCATTTTTAGCCTACTTTTCACATTTTGCAAAAATGAGGAAAAAGTAGACTTATGAGATCGATCCGGGAAAATGTGTGTCTGTCTGTCTGTCTGTCTGTCTGTCCTTCTGTCTGTCTGTCTGTCTATCCTTCTTACTGTCTGTCTGGCTGTGTGTGTGTCCCCCCCCCCTATTAACTCCTAAACGGCTGCAGCAATCAAAACCAAATTTAGTATGAGTAAAGATGTGCACCGGAATAGCTCACGTCCATATTTGAAAATGATGTCAGTGCTACCAACTGCTGAAAAAACGCACTAGAAATTTGAGCTCCATGTTGGATATCTTGCAAGGTATGCATGGGAGCTATTCCAAAATTGGCACACATGTAGATAATACTATTTCAGTTTAATTTCCAGGAGGCCAACCATGACAGTTTTGCCAAAATAATTTTAAGCCTTCTGATAAGTCCAATGTTTAAATGCATATGACTTCTACACTATCAATTGGATTTCAACCAAATTTTGTATGTAATATCTGTACATAAACAGATATGACTGAGCGTATTCTTAAGAGCCACCAGGGCTGCCAACTGTTAATAATTGCTCTCTCTATTTTTTTTATCCAAATACCAATATATCAGAAAGTCAGCAAGCCAACAGCTTTACTATGCACACGTATATTCTGACATTTTAGATTAATTTGAACTAACTTATATACGTCAGTTCTACCAACATGATTATAAGCCTGCTGATAGTACCAATTTTTAAATACATGTAACTTCTATACTATCAGTTGGATGTCAACCAAATTTCGTATGTGATATGTGTACCATAACAGATATGACTATAAGTATTGTTAAGAGCAATCAGGGCTGCCAACTGTTAATAAATGCTGTCTATATTCTTTTTACCCTAATATCAATATATCAGAAAGTATGCAAGCCAACAGCTCTATACTTTGCACACGTATAGCACCTGACATTCTAGATTAATTTGGAGTAATTAATACAAGGCAGTGCTGCCAACATGATTCTATGCCTGCCGATATGTCCAATTTTAAAATACATGTAACATCTATACTAACAAATGGATTTCATCCAAAATTGGCACAACAAGATATCATAATATGTCAGATTATTTCTGACCAGCACACGCATGGTATTGTTGACAACATGATTTTACGCGTGCTGATAGATCCAGTGTCTAACTGCATGTAACGTCCATTGGACTTCAACCAAATTTTGTATTCTGTACCTTAAGAGATGGAACTAAGAATATATTCAGTCACCAGGGGTGCCAACTGTAGTGCTCTATTAGGCTACATTATACCAGGTATATTTTGAACTAATTAGATATTTCGATATTACCAACTTAATTTCGTCATTATTCTAGATAGGTTCATATACTGTAGAATAATCATTGGCATGAAAAGTAGGCTGTATAGTTCTTCACGGAACTTCTTGTTATTTTATTCCTTGTTTTTGTATGCAAAAATTTATCGGTCATTTTGTATATATAAAAAACTGAATTATTTGCCCACCAATTTTATCAAATCACCCATCACCCTAGTGAACCAGGTTGGTCGGATCAGCAATAACTATGGTACAAAAAAAACCATCAATGTGGACCAGGTCGCATGGAAAACATCTGTGCTGATTAAAAAGCGGAATTTAAGGGGGGCATACAGCTAAAGTAGCTAAGACAATAACTATTTTAATACTATAGCCATGCCTGTCATAGATCTTTTACAACAATTATATATAAGGTGCGTTCAAAAAGTAACGAACCGGAGGCTGGAATGCGCAAACCGGTGATGACATCGGTTAATCGTGGCGTGTGTAACGAGGTGTGGTTCTGACCATAGCGTGGAAGGTCACAGTCCGTCGTTTGAGGGCACGCGTGCACGTCACGTGACGATACAAATCGAGCAGCAGCATGCATCAATCGTCCAACTCTGCCAGTCATGCTGACCTTCTTCTTTGACCAAGATGGCCCCCTTCTGATACACTTCATGCCGCACGGGACAACAGTGAATGCCCAGGCGTTACTCGCAAACCTTGACCACCCTTCGCCAAGCGATCAAAACAAAACGACTAGGCAATCTCACCCGTGGGGTCATTCTGTTCCACGAGAATGCACGACCTCATACGGCCAACACAGTCGCGGCACTCTAGCAGACATTTAAATGGGAGGTTCTCGGCCACCCTCCATACAGTCCAGACCTCTCTCCCTGTGATTACGCCATGTTTGGTCCCCTGAAAAGGGCTCTGCGGGGCCAACGATTCACCTCGGACGCCGATGTCCAGCTGTACGTGCGGAACTGGTTCACATCGCATCCCAAGGAATTTTATGAGACAGCCATTCACCACCTCGTGTCACAGTGGGACAAGTGCCTCAACAGCCAGGGCCAATACTTCTAACATACAGGTACTGGTTTCTGTAATTATGCCTCCAGCTCTTTACTTTCTGAACGCACCTGATACAATTCCAAGGAAAGTTTAAAATGTTCAAAATTCAAACCATAACTGCTCTTATTCAAATTTAGCCTATTTTCAATTGTGTGTGCGTATGTGTGTGAGTGTGTGATTCGTGTGTGTGTGTCCCCCCCCCCTAATAAAATCTAAACGCCTGGAGCGATTTCAATGAGACTCGGTAAGTTCATAGCACTATTCCGGACGACCCCGACCGTACCCTTCAAATTTTGTTACGTCTCACCAATCCAACATGGCGGCTGTGCGAAATATTTCACCAGCATTCAATATCTCCGAAACTATTACCGATATCACCCTGGATTTTTTACGGTGATAAAGGAAACTACTAAAAGGTCACCTCTATGACTTTTAAAAATCTGGTAACTACAAAACCAACAAGGCGGCAAAGCGAATTTGCGACGTTTAAATAGATGTTTCTCGCGATTTAACCAACCAATCGTAATGAAACTTGGTACAGTATATGTTTATACAAATTGTAATACACCGACATCTAACTTCTTTCAATTGTTTACATAACCTGAAGAAGGCGGCTGTGCGAAATATTTCAACGGCATTCCATATCTCTGAAACTATTACCGGTATCACCATGAAATTTTGTACGGAGATAAAGGGCACTACTGGAAGTTAATCTATGAGTCTTTCAAAAACCGATTAACTACAATACGAACATGGCGGCCAAGCGAAGTTGAAAGTTTTAAATAGGCTTTTCTCGCGATTTAATGATTCAAACGCAATGAACCTTCGTACAGGAAATGTTTATACACATTGCAATGCACTGGTATCTAATTTAGTTCAATTGTTTACGTAACCTCGAGATGGCGGGTGTGCGAATTTCGAAAATTAAGTTTTTATTTCTTGTGTTCTAATCATGGGATCGAAATCAACATTTGCATAATGAACGTATACAATAATCATCATCTAATAGCATATAACTCTATGGCCTACATATATTAAAATCCAACATGGCGACCATCCGAAATATTTAGACGGTTCTCAATATCTATTAATCTACTACAGCAGTCAAACTGAAATTATGTAAGTGTATAGAGGCTATAAGCATAATTTCACCTATGGGACGTTCAATTACCTGGCGAGCACAAATCCAACATGGCGGCTACTCGAAATTTAAATATTCAAATGGACGTTTCTTGCGTTTTAACCATCCGAGCGCAGTGAAACTTGATACGGTATATGCTTATAGAAATTATAATCGACTGGCATCTAATTCATTTAAATTTATTTCATGACCACAAGATGGCGGCTGAGTGAAATTTTAAAATCCCGCTTTTATTTCTTGTGTCTTAATCATGCGATTGAAGTTTGAATAAAACACCTACACAATAATATCCATGTAATAGTACTTAAATCTAAGGCCTATAATACAAAATCCAACATGGTGACCATCCAAAATATTCAGACGGTCCTCAATATTTACGAATCTATTACAGAAATCAAACTGAAGTATGTTGATAGGGACAATTAATATTAGTACGATATATGAAAATAGGCTGTTTAGTTCTTCACGGAACTACTTGGTCAAATTTTTGTTTCTTGCTTTCTGCTGATCTTTACCGTGTCCCTCATATCTCCCATGTTTATAGGAATTCGTTGAATATTCATTTTTAAAGTTGATGTTGAACCTTCAGTTGCAGAACGAATTTCACTCATTTGCACATCATCATCATATATTATTTCAGTAGTATAGATCCCTCATGCGGCACTCACAAGCGACCGATCGTGAGAAATGAGCATTCAAATTAAAGAGAATAGACATTAGCAGTGACGAATTGCACTCTAATTCCATAAATATCAATAATTTCTTTAAAAATTGACTTAGAAAAGTGTACGAAGTGAGCGATTTGCAGATACTGTTGATGTATGAAAATACGCTCCATAATTGCTGTCCACTTCACATTTTGGTCGCTGTGACGCCCGTTTCATGTCATTTCAGCATTATGTGGTTTTTAGCCTACTTTTCACATTTTGCAAAAATGAGGAAAAAGTAGACTTATGAGATCGATCCGGGAAAATGTCTGTCTGTCTGTCTGTCTGTCTGTCTGTCCTTCTGTCTGTCTGTCTGGCTGTGTGTGTGTCCCCCCCTATCAACTCCTAAACGGCTGCAGCACTCAAAACCAAATTTAGTATGAGTAAAGATGTGTACCGGAATATCTCACGTCCATATTTGAAAATGATGTCAGTGCTACCAACTGCTGAAAAAACGCACTAGAAATTTGAGCTCCATGTTGGATATCTCGCAAGGTATGCATGGGAGCTATTCCAAAATTGGTACACATGCAGATAATACTATTTCAGTTTAATTTCCAGGAGGCCAACGATGACAGTGTTGCCAAAATAATTTTAAGCCTTCTGATAAGTCCAATATTTAAATGCATATAACTTCTACACTAACAATTGAATTTCAACCAAATTTTGTATGTAATATCTGTACATAAACAGATATGATTGAGCGTATTCTTAAGAGCCACCAGGGCTGCCAACTGTTAATAAATGCTGTCTATATTTTTTTACCCTAATATCAATATATCAGAAAGTATGCAAGCCAACAGCTCTATACTTTGCACACGTATAGCACCTGACATTGCAGATTAATTTGGAGTAATTAATACAAGGCAGTGCTGCCAACATGATTCTATGCCTGCTGATATGTCCAATTTTAAGATACATGTAACTTCTATACTAACAAATGGATTTCATCCAAAATTGGCACAAGATATCATAATATTTCAGATTATTTCTGACCAGCACACGCATGGTATTGTTGGCAACATGCTTTTACGCGTGCTGATAGATCCAGTGTCTAACTGCATGTAACGTCCATTGGACTTCAACCTAATTTTGTATTCAGTCACCAGGGCTGCCAACTGTAGTGCTCTATTAGGCTACATTATACCAGGTATATTTTGAACTAATTTGATATTTCGATATTACCAACTTAATTTTGTCATTATTCTAGATAGTTTCATATACTGTAGAATAATCATTGGCATGAAAAGTAGGCTGTATAGTTCTTCACGGAACTTCTTGTTCCTTTATCATTTTGCATGGAATTCAGAAACAGTAAGTCAAAGGAATGAGTACTCAAATCGTATAATTTCATAAATATCGAATAACCGGTGAGTGTTACAGCACACTCAGCACACAATGTCATTATCAGTTACAAATTGCATTCTAATTTTTTAAATATCAAGTTTTGTTTGCAAAACCTATGGGGGAGGGGGGAAAGTGTGGTTTATGAACATGCGATATTTCTCGCACGGGTCCGCTAATATATATTTTTTCAATAGTATAGATCCCTCCTCCGGCGCTCACAAGCGACCTGTCGTGAAAAATAAGCATTTAAATGAAAGAGAATATACATTAGCAGTGACGAATTGCACTTTAATTTCATAAATATCTATAATTTCTTTAAAAATTATTTTAAAAAGTGTGCGATTCGCAGATACTGTTGCTGTAGGAAAATACGCTGTCCACTTCACACTTTGACCGCTGTAACGCCTGTTTCATGTCATTTTAACATTCTGAGGTCTTTCCTTTATCATTTTGCATGGATTTCAGAAACAGTAAATCAAATAAAGGGTGCTAAAATCGTATGATTACATAAATACCGGTTTCGAATAACCGATGAGTGTTATGATTATCCTATTTTCAGTGATTGTCTTCTTAAGTTAAGGAACGTGTTCTATAATAATTTGGTTGAAATAAAAACATAACAACCGTCCTCCTTAAGTCTCTCATTATAAACCTATTGGGGAAAGTGTGGTTTATGAACTGCAAGATTTCCCGCACGAATCAGCTAGTTATTACTTAATTGAAAATGAAAATCTACAGCCTGCTTCCAGACGACCGACCGGGTCAGAGAATGGAATGAATGAAGCCCCCATCTAGCGGCGAGGATATGAACAGTGCCAGCAGCCGAATCCTGTCACACTCCCCTGAGGTAATGAGTAAATGAATGACTGATGAAATAAAATGATAGTGGAGTGTGTTGATGGAATTAAATTTTGACAGGGAAAACCGGAGTACCCGGAGAAAAACCTGTCTGCCTCCACTTTGTCCAGCACAAATCTCACATGGAGTGACCGGAATTTGATCGACGACCCAGAGGGGAGAGGCCGGCATGCTGTCGTCTATACCTCGGAGGCTCAGACATTATTTCTTAATTAAGCTTTATTTTTATTCTGAATAAACTGAAATACATATGTTTAACGTTTCATAGAAAGACTATTTAAAGCCACAAATGTTTGAGTGAGTTTCATTTTCTAGATAAGTTAAGTGATTAGCACCCACTTTATAAAAAGAAAGTACAAAAATTCCAATAAACATGGGAGATATGAGGTAAACGTTGAAGGTCACCACAAAGCAAGAACCAAAATTTCATAAATGTATAAAAATATAACAAAAGAGAAACTGTTCCGACTACAGCAGTCAATACATTTATTTAAAACGAGTTATAAACTTGTTTTTATATGGTACATGTTTCGGGAACTCTAGTACGGGTCCCTTCTTCAGTCATATATTAAGATGTAAAATACAGCATAATTAAATATATAATTAAAAATACATAAAATGATGAGTTAATGGATGAAATGAGGTGAAAAATAACATATTAGGCTAACCATGAGAAGTAACATGAGTGCACATCAGTAAAATTTAACACCTTTGGTAGTGCTAGGTTCTTGTGAATAAACACTTATTTAGCAATGTTCTAATGTTTGTGCGTGTGAAAATCACGGTAGTTTACAATGCTGTTGACTGAAACTTGCTGTTCAAGCTGGGGCTTCTGAGCTTATAGTCTCTTATTAGAGGGGAAAACACTGATATGTGAACAATTCTTGTTTTATCAAACTAATGGAGCTTCTGTTTCTATCATCTCTCCATTTGAGATAATCATGACAGAAAAAAACTCTCCCCGTAAAAGCATTGGAGGGAAAAAATGCTGAGTGTAAACTTCACAAGGACTAAGATATTCCTTAATGTTGTTGCCCGTAATAAATCTATAACATGTACTCATCTGACACAGACATAGAAATCATTTTTTCTTTCAAACTTGTATCACCAGAAAACAAGCTAAATATTACAATCATTTCTGAAGCAGGACATTTGAAACTCGGTGCAAAATTGAATATATTATCAAATTAACCAAAAAACGGAAAATTTGGCGTTCCGTTAAAGAATGAAACGGATCGCAGAACAAAACAAGAAACAAGTAGTTCCGTGAAGAACTATACAGCCTATTTTCATATATCCTACTCATATTAATTGTCTCTATCAACATACAAAATTTCAGTTTAATTGCTGTAACAGATTCGTAGATATTGAGAACCGTCTAAATATTTCATATGGTCGCCAGGATGGATTTTTATTTTTGTACTATTACATTAAGATTATTGTGTACGTGTGGTATTCAAACTTCAATCGCATGATTAGAACACAAGAAGTAAAAACGAGATTTTAAAAGTACGCACACCAGCCATCTTGTGATTATGCAAACTATTGAAATAAATTACATGCCAGTGGATCGACATTTGTATACGCATTTAACGTGCAACGTTTCACGGCACTCGGATAGTTAATTCGCGAGAAACGTCCATTTAAATATTTATACTTCGCGTTGCCGCCATGTTGGATTTGTGCTCACCAGGTTACTGAAAGTCCTATAGGTGAACATATGTTCATAGTCTCTATGAACATTAAAAAAAATCAGTTTGGTTGCTGTAAAAGATTCATAGATATTGAGAACCGTCTAAATATTTCGAAAGCTCGCCATTTAGGATTGTTATATGTATAGGCCATAGAGTTATGTACCATTCAAGGACAATTATTGCCTAGCTTCATTATTCAAACTTTCACATCGATCGCATGATTACGACACAAGAATAAAAACTTAATTTTAAAATTTCGCACAGCCGCCAGCTTGAGGTTATGTAAACAATTGAATTAAATTAGATGGCAGTGCATTACAATCTGCAAAATCATTTACTGTACCACATTTCACTGCGCTCAGAGAGTTAAATCACGAGAAAAGTCTATTAAAATATTTCAAATTCGCTTGGTCGCCATGTTCGTTTTGTACTTTACTGGTTTATGAAATATACATAGGTAAACTTGTATCAGTACCCTTTATCACCGTACAAAATTGCATGATGATATCTGTAATAGTTTCGGAGATATAGAATGTCAGTGAAATATTTCGCACAGCCACCATTTTGAGGTTATGTAAAAAATTGAACTGAATGAGACTCCAGTGCATTACAATGTGTATAAACATTTGCTGTACCAAACTTCATTACGTTTGGATAGTTAAATCGCGAGAAATGTCTATTTAAAAGTCTCAATTTCGCTTGACCGCCATGTTGGTTTTGTAGTCGCCAGGTTTTTGAAAGTCTCATAGATGAACTTCTAGTAGTGCCCTTTAACACCGTACAAAATTTCAGGGCGATATCGGTAATAGTTTCGGAGATATTGAATGCTAGTGAAATATTTCGCACAGCCGCCATGTTGGATTGGTGAGACGTAACAAAATTTGAAGGGCACGGTCGAGGTCGCCGGGAATAGTGCTATGAACTTAGCGAGTTTCATTGAAATCGATCCAGCCGTTTAGATTTTATTAGGGGGACACACACACACACCTCACACACACACACACACACACACACGCACACACACACGGACAAATGGTGATCTCATAAGCCTATTTTTTCAAAATTGAAAATAGGCTAAAAACGGAATTGTTCCAGATAAAACGGAACGTCACCCGAGCAGTACTATGCTAAACAGCTTACACAATCATCATGTTATCGATAGAGGGAGTCGAGTGACTGCTGACACACAGATATTGTTAGTAACAACTTACACATTCATTTCAACAGAGGGTCATTGTTAAAACACAATGGCTTGGATGAAACATAGGAAACTTTATGGCTGGCTTACTAAGCTCTTTCTACAGGGGCGAGTGAGTCACCTAAATTACGATACTTGAGAACCTAATGGCACACTCGTCTTGTGACTGAATGTAATAGTGATAATAATAATAATAATAATATTATTAATAATAATAATAATAATGTATGTATGTCTACCCCTTATTATTCCCGTTTTCCAACGGGGTCGGGGATGAGAGGCGATGGAAGTCTTTGTGGCGATGATTTTTACGGCCGGATGCCCTTCCTGACACCAACCTCATGAGAGGAGTTAATGAGAGATGAAATGAATGATGGTGAATGAAACTGGACAAGGATGTGGAAGGAAGCGGCCGTGGCCTTCAGTAGGTACCGTCCCAGCATTTGCCTGGTGTTGAAAATGGGAAACCACGGAAAACCATTTCAAGGACGGCCGACGGTGGGGCTCGAACCCACGCGTCTACCGAGTCAGCAGAGAGGTTGGCCCCATGACCTAATGCTGAGCTTTAGCCAGCGTAGCCACTACTGTCGGTTAATAATAATAATAATAATAATAATAATAATAATAATAATAATAATAATAATAATAATAATAATAATAATAATAATAATAATAATAATAAAGAATTGTGTAAGAATGGTGTAGATATTGGGGTCAGACTAGGTTGTAAGAATAAAAACCTGACAATCGACTGTTCAGCTTTCGCAGATGATGTTGCAATTTTCTCTAATTCTCTTGACACGGCCACACAACAAATCAATCAATTACAGGTGCAAGCAGCAAAGGCAGGTCTTCAGATTTCGTTTCAGAAAACGCAGTTTATAACGAACATCAAGTCAGAACCCAGAGAAATTATGGTGAATGGAGGACAAATATCACAGGTAGAGAAATTCAAATACCTGGGTGAATGGATTGAGCCCAACATTCGTGAAAAGGAAGTTCTCGTGGCACGGATTAACAAAATGGAAATGGCTTACCATTTAACCAAAGACATTTGCAAAGCACGATCAATGTCTTTCAAGGCCAGACTGAGGCACTGCGTTACCGTTATTCGCCCGCAGGCGTTATATGCATCAGAATGCCTGGCGATGAATAAGAAAGGCCTGGCAGAACACCTCGAAACCAAAGAGAGGAAGATTCTGAGAAAGATCTTGGGCCCGGTCAAGGAACGAGGAGAGTATAGAAGACGACACAACGATGACCTTTATCTACATGTGGAGAAAATAACGGACACCATTCCCAAAAGAAGACTCTCCTTTTATGGCCATTTAATACGAATGAACTCTGGAAGATTGTCCAATCGAATCTATGCCTACTTTGTGGGAAAGGACACCAAAGGGATCTGGTTTACAGAGGTGGATTAAGACCTACAAGAACTGGGGATATCACATGAGGACATCTTGGAACGTGACTCTTTGAAGAAGAAACTTAGGGAGATACAGAGTTTTCAGCCAAAACTTATATTGAAAACCGGCAAGAAGTGTACCGAAGAACGGAAGGAAGCTCACCGAAGAAGAATGCGCGAATACTGGGCCAATGTGAAAAAAGAGGGAAAAGGCAGTTGAAATAACGTGGTCCATAGACGACCGAAACGATAAAAAAAAACAGAATCAATATGCTTATTCAGAAGGAATATGCTTGAGGAATAACACTCTTTGCTCTGTGCTGCTGGGCTGCGAACATAACTCACGCATCAAGTGGGAAGAACATTGCAAGGAGCATCCAATGGACAGGAGTTCGAATCAAGGCCCAAGATATAAAGAGATGGCGATCCCTCTGTGAAACCTCGACACCCACCGGTAGAAGAGGGCCGACTAAGTAATTTTGTTACAAAATAGAAAGTTTCGTTAATTTTTAGCCTACTTTTCACATCTTGTAAAAAAGTAGACTTATGAGATCGATCCTGGCAAATGTGTGTCTGTTCTTCTGACTGTCTGTCTATGTGTGTGTCTCCCCCTATCAACTCCTAAATGCCTGGAGCTATGAAAACATAATTTGGTATAGGTAAAGATCTATACTTGAATATGTCACGGCCATATTTGAAAATGACGTAAGTGCTACCAACTGCTGGAAAATCACAACTGATATTTGAGCTCCATGTTGGATATCTCGAAAGGTATGCATGGGAGCTATTCGCAAATTGGCACACATATAGATAATACTATTTCAGTTTAATTTCCAGGAGGCCATACATGACAGTGTTGCCAAAATGATTCTATGGCTGTTAATAGGTCATATCGTATATATGCATGTAACTTCTATTCTATCAATTTTATTTCAACCAAATTGCGTATATAATATGTGTATCACAACAAATAATTACGACTAGGCGTATTCGGAAAAGCAACCAGGGCTGCCAACTGTTAATAAATGCTCTCTCTATTTTGTTATCTTAATACCAATATATCAGAAAGTATGCAAGTCAACAGCTCGAAACTTTGCACACGTATATTATATGACCTTCTACATTAATTTGGATAATATACGTTAGGGCTGCCTTATAAGGGTGTCCACTGGAAGCAGCTACTGACTCAGGTGAGCCGAACATGTCCTCGGACACTCCCGGCACTAAAAGCCATACGATAAATGAAAAAATAAATAAACAAATAAATGATTCTATGCCTGCTGATAAGTCCAATTTTGAAATGCATGTAACTTCTCTACTAACAAATGGATTTCCACCAAATTTCGTATGTGTCTTGTGTACCATAACACATATGAGTATGCGTATTCTTAAGAGCCATCAGGGCCAACAACTGTTAATAAGTGCTCTCTGTATTTTTATCCTAATTCCATTATATGAAAATTTTTTCAAGGCAACAGCTCCAAACTCTGCACACATAGCCTATAGTACCTGACATTCTATAATTTGGAATAACTAATAAATGTCCGTGCTCCCAACACGACTCTAAGCCTGTAATTTCTATACTAACAAATGGATTAGCATGCTGATCTTCTATGCCCAAGATCGCGGGTTCAAACCCTGCCAAAGTCATTGGAGTTTTTAAGGGCGTTAAAACTCCCTCAGTATGCCTTCCTTGGGTGGGGAAGTGAAGCCAGCGGTCCCATGTCATAGATTTATGGCATGAAGAAAAACCTTCCTCTAACTACACTTGAGGAAGCTAAAATTTGTAGGTTAGTTTGATAACGCAATATTAGTTCCAACGTTTGCTACCAGGTGCTGGCTGCGATGGCATCTGGTAGCCAAGTCCAAAGCTAGGTGTCGTGGACAGTAGCATTTGGTAACAAAAGTAGGAACTACTTTAACAATTGATCGTCTGCAGTCCTTCTACCTGAGTCACAGATAACACACACTTGTACAGCCATCACAATTATCACCGGTTATCAGACAAATTCAACACACACACCCAAAGTACACGGGGCTACATGACCGTCACAGCTCCTAAACTAAGGAACCAACCAAATGGATTCCATCCAAAATTGGGACAATATTAGATCATAATATTTCAGATTAATTCTGAGCAACACATATATGACATTGTTGCCAACATGATTTTACGCACGTTGATAGGTCCATTGTAACATTTCATTTATGATAAGATATAGATTAACCATTGGCAAGAATCTTAATTTTAAGAAAAGTAGGCTCTTTAGTTCGTCACGGAACTACGTTTTTTCCTTGCTGTGCCCCTCCATGAAGTGTGTTCACCGGCCACCAATTTTCCGGTCTGATATTGTTTTGAATGATCAATTCAAACATTAACAGCTTGGGATATTGACAGTTTAAGATTAAATGTTTATTGGTTTTATGTTCGACGATGTCGATATGTAAATATTATATGTCAGGAAACTGTATCATAATGGGGGTCATTTAAGTACTACTTTTCATTATAACACAGCTTTTTCAACTAACCAGAGCTCAATACCTTCATTCATTGACCAATTAGGTGAGTATAGCTTCACACATGCACTCAAAATCCAACATGTCGGACTTGAATTACATGTTTTGAAAGCTGGTAATGAAGCCTATATTGGATCAACCATTGTAGTTACAATGCATACACAAACTGGTCAATGTTGCAAAAGAAATACATTAATATCCGTAACTCCAATTTCTACACTTTTGTAAGATTTTGCCGACAATTTTAGTGAATGCTGTTGATGGCATAAACACATCAGAACGTCATGGAGGGAGTGGCGTATGACATTAGTTCCACGGAAATTATAATCCAGCTCTCTGTTCAGTAAATGGATTTCTTATGCGAAACTTTTCCGCCAGATGTCATAACTGTTCTATTTGAGACTAAATTGATTTGCCTTCCGTCACATTCTAATGTATACGTATCGAATTTCAAAATAACTACAGTAGTTGATAATGCGATACACTTTAATTTTAATGCGTTTGTAACAGCCTATTTTGTGTAATTTGACCAAAATAACAAAATGATCAAGCATACAGTAGTATCTGTGCGCTATCTGTTGGTGCTACTTCAGGATAAACAATGTTTCAAAGCTTTGGGATTCGTTATTTGGGTAGAGATCAAATGCTGAGCCCACACAATTTCCAAGAAGAATTCAACCCACAGAATCTCGACAGATATTTATGAATATTTATGTTAGAACATAATAATCAAGTTATAATTATCGTCGAACATAAACAGTCGTATGAAACTCACCTAAAATGGTAATTAAGATACAGTTTCCTGACAAAACAGATGTGAAAAGGATATTCGCTCTCGAATAGCCCAAGCTAAAGAAGCTTTCAACAAGAACAGAAGTCTCCTGACATCCAAAGCCATATCCCTACAAGTCAGAAAGCACTTCATTAAAAGCTACATTTGGAGCATTGCGATCTATGGTTGCGAAACCTGGACACTATTGAAGGCCGACAAGAAACGATTATGTGCATTTGAAATGTAGTGCTGGCGACGAATGCTACAGATACCTTGGACCCTAAGGCTAACTATTGAAGAGGTTCTAAGAAGAGCAGAAGAAACCATCAATCTGAAGGAACCAATCAAAAAAAGAAGACATAATTGGATAGGGCACATACTCCGGCATTCACCTTGGTGCATCACACTCCTTGAAGGGAAAATGGAAGGCAAGGCAGGAAGAGGACAACCAAGAGCAGAGTTCTTTGATGACATCGGAGGAAGATATCAGTACCACCTAAACATAGGCCTACTCGTGTCTTAATTATTGCCATTATAGGCATAAATTAAATGATCATCTAAGGGTAAAATATAAAATGAAGATTAACAAAACAAAAACCAAGATATTGAAATGTAATCGAGATGGTAGTCAGAACAGTAATGTATGGTTGGAAGGAGAAAGATTGGCTCAAGTAAATCTTTTCAGGTTCTTGGGAAGCATTATTACTTTTGATGGGAGATGTGAAAAGGATATTCGCTCTCGAATAGCCCAGGCTAGAGAAGCTTTCAACAAGAACAGAAGTCTCCTGACATCCAAAGCCATATCCCTACAAGTTAGAAAGCACTTCATTAAAAGCTACATTTGGAGCATTGCGATCTATGGTTGCGAAACCTGGACACTAATGAAGGCCGACAAGAAACAATTATGTGCATTTGAAATGTGGTGCTGGTGACGAATGCTACGGATACCTTGGACCCTAAGGCTAACTATTGAAGAGGTTCTAAGAAGAGCAGAAGAAACCATCAATCTGACAGAAACGATCAAATAAAGAAGATATAATTGGATAGGCCACATACTCCGGCATTCACCATGGTGCATCACACTGCTTGAAGGGAAAATGGATGGCAAGGCAGGAAGAGGACGACCAAGAGCAGAGTTCTTTGATGACATCGGAGGAAGATATCCGTACCACCTGATCAAACAGCGGGCTCAGGATAGAATACCTTTGGACGAAGACATTCATGCTATCCACCAACCGCCAAGTTGAGGAGAGAAAGAAGAAGGACGATCGTTGCATAATGTACTATTAAATGTAAAAGTCGCAAAACGTATTAACTGACCGACCAATATATTTGATTCTGTTAGTTCGCACATCCCACACTTCACCTCACAATCCGCCATCCACATTTCTCTCAAGTACACAGAGCTTGGACTCGAGCAGTAATCTTCTCAGAGGGTTTTTAAGATATCTCACTTCTGAATCTACTGCAATACTTAAAATTGTGCTTATTTTAACATCAAAGTAATATAAATTATTAAATATGAGCTACTCCATGTTTTACTGAACAATATGTCTTGCTTTTAGGATTATTATAATTCTTCCTTTTGTTGAGACTTCGTCGTCACAATATCATTAGTCCCTGTAGTAGAAGCAACAACTTCATTCTATTCTTGTCTTTCTCACACTATTCGCAAAGAGCGACTTCGTCTTGCTGCCTTCTTTTGTTGGATCTACCTTTGAACTTAGAACTCACGCAGTTCCAATTCATGAGATAGAATACAACGAGGCTTGGAAATACCTAGCCGTTTTTAATTCATTCTCAAGAAAACATGCAGAATTTCTGTTCTCTCATTGATGAGGAACGTGTTTAGAGTTATTTTGAGGTGTCAGTTAAAGGTAATAGTTAAAGGAATGATCTTTTTCACATTAAGTTTTGTACTATTTCACTAAAATCAAGAAGTTCCGTGACGAAGTAAAGAGCCTACTTTTCATGACAATGATTATTCTACAGTATATGAACCTATCTAGAATAATGACGAAATTAAGTTGGTATTATCGAAATGCCTAATTAGTTCGAAATATTCCTGGTATAATGTAGCCTAATAGAGCACTACAGTTGGCACCCCTGGTGACTGAATATATATCCTTAGTTACATCTCTTAAGTAACAGAATACAAAATTTGGTTGAAGTCCAATGGACGTTACATGCAGTTAGACATTGGATCTATCAGCTCGCGTAAAAGCATGTTGGCAACAATGTCATGCGTGTGCTGGTTAGAAATAATCAGAAATATTATGATATCTGGTTGTGCCAACTTTGGATGAAAGCCATTTGTTAGTATAGAAGTTACATGTATTTTAAAATTGGACCTATCAGCAAGCATAGAATCATGTTGGCAGCACTGACTTATATTAATTACTCCAATTTAATCTAGAGTGTCAGGTGCTATACGTGTGCAAAGTATAGAGCTGTTGGCGTGCATACTTTCTGATATATTGATATTAGGGTAAACAAATAGAGCCAGCATTTATTAACAGTTGACAGCCCTGATTGCTCTTAAGAATACTCATAGTCATATCTGCTATGTTACACATAGCACATACGAAATTTGGTTGATTTCCAACTGATAGTATAGAAGTTACATGTATTTAAAAATTGGTCCTATCAGCAGGCTTAGAATCATGTTGGTAGAACTGAAGTGTATAAGTTACTTCAAATTAATCTAAAATGTCAGGTACTATACGTATGTATAGTTTAAAGCAGTCGGCTTGCATACTTTCAGATATATTGGTATTTGGATGAAGAAAATAGAGAGAGCAATTATTAACAGTTGGCAGCCCTGGTGGCTCTTAAGAATACACTCAGTCATATCTGTTTATGTACATATATTACATACAAAATTTTGTTGAAATCCAATTAATAGTGTAGACGTTATATGCATTTAAAAATTGGACCTATCAGAAGGCTTTACATTTTTTTGGCAACACTGTCATGTATGGCCTCCTGGAAATTAAACTGAAATATTATTATTTACACGTGTGCCAATTACGGAATAGCTCCCATGCATTCCTTCCATGATATCCAACATGGAGCTCAAATTTCTAGTGCGTTTTTTCAGCAGTTGGTAGTACTGACATCATTTTCAAATATGGGCTTGAGATATTCCGATATACATCTTTACTCATACTAATTTTTGTTTCGATTGCTGCAGCCGTTTAGGAGTTGATAGGGGGGGGGGGCACACACACAGCCAGACAGACAGACAGACAGAAGGATAGACAGACAGACACACATTTTCCCGGATCGATCTCATAAGTATACGTTGACCTCATTTTTGCAAAATGTGAAAAGTAGGCTAATTATGTTTTCGTTATTTCCTAAAAGAGATATTAGCCTGTCATTATACATTATTTTTGAAAGTCTTTGTTTGGAGCGCGGCGCTGTATGGAAGTGATACTTGGACTATTGGAGCAGCAGGAAGGAGGAAAATTGAAGCGTTTTAAATGTGGTGTTACAGGAGAATGATGAAGATCAGATGGGTAAATGGGGTTACAAATGAAGAGGTATTAAGACGATTGGGAGAGGAGAGATGTTTCTGGCGACTGCTAATGAAGAGAAGTGAGAGGTAGGAAGGGCACTTACTAAGACACCCAGGAATAGCAAAGATAGTAAAGGAAGGAAGGGTTGAGGATAACAATTGTAGAGGTTGACCAAGGTTAGAATATCAGGAGCTGGAAGGAGGAAGGGCGAATATTGTATGTAATTTTATTGCAGATTCGCTATGTAGCTATGTATAGGTCCTACCAAAAGTTTACGGATACCTGCAAATTACATGATCAGTATTCCTGCTCCTATACTTCTGGTCTAAGCAAACTAATATATACAGGGACCTAAGCCTCGTTCCGAGGAAAATTGTGAATTTATTAAGAAAATAGCACTGCTAGTTTTGAAGTTACGAATTATTTTGTTTAAGATAAGTGTGAACAGATAGTTTTTCTTATTTGAAGCGATCGGGCATCCACGATCCACTATTTTGGTTAAGATGGCACACAGTTACCTGTGGAATCTATATATTTAAAACAGTAAGGTGATTTTTGTTATCACGAGATAGAGAGAACGACAGAACCAATTTACTTCGTAGAGCACTCTAACGAAAGCTCTTGGCCTGTAGATTTGCAGAGTGTCTCTAAAATAAACAAATATAAGACGGTATATTTTTAAATAAATATAGAAAATAGCAGAATTCTGGCCCCTCGCGCATGCGCACAATCCGCCTGGGCTCATGACAAAATGGCGGTGAGAAGTCCATTAAAATGTAAGTTATTTAATAAGCTTCCATGTAATTGAAAACATACATTAACCAAGTTCTGACAATACAATATAATAACAGTATGAACATATACGAATGTATATTGATTTTATTGATAATGAATTGGATTATTTTCTTCAGATAGCGGCTTTTGAAGATAGTGAATGGTTGCGTCTGCATCTAAATGTAAGTGCGCGAGTAGCTATTTGGTTAAGGCGATTGACTGTGGATCCAAGGATCGCAGGTTCGATCCCAACTCTCGCCAGTATTTTTTTTTTTTTTTGCCACTGAAATATTGTTTTATCAAGGAGTATTAGTAAGGTTTTATGTCAGTTAAAGATACATATTTCTACACATTTTCTCAACACGTTTTATTTCCGTTTTACCATTGCATTACAGCATGTCCTCAATACGTCGTTTGAATATCTGCAATCAGTTCCAGTAACTGACAACAGATGGCAGTACCTCGCCAATATAGTTCCAGTAACTGAGAGCAGATTGCGTCGATATATTTAAAACACAAGGTATGGCCTTGATGGCGAGTTTTCGCGTGATAGTTAAATATTGTTTTATCAAGGATTATTAGTAACGTTTTATGTCAGTTAAAGATTTCTACATTCCCTCTCAATAAGTTTTATTTCCGTTTTACCATTGCATTACAGCATGTGGTCAAAAGAGCTAATATCTGCCATCAATTGCAGTAACTGACAACAGATGGCAGTACCTCGCCCATATAGTTTCAGTAACTAACAACAGATGGCAGCACCATTGCATCGATATATTTAAAACACAAAACATGGCGCGTTTTCAAGTGATGGAGAGTTATAGAGGGGAATTTTTAAGAAGGGAAACGTTGAAGAACATTAACTGACAGTTGAGTGTGTAGGCTATGTTGTTTATGTACTTTAATATTGCAATTTCTTCCCAATGCTTCGGTGGTCAAGTTGGTAGCATCCTAGACTAAAAGTTATAAAAAATGCATCGTCGATATACTCTTAAATTATTAGTGAAAAGGTAGTTTTCCAGGCCCTGGCGCGTGTCCACAATTGCTTTCGCCATGAGAGACACTTGGCAAACATAATTCGTTTGAAGGGCTCCGACATCGTTGTCACTCAGCCCCATGTACTTTGGTGTGTAAGTGTAAAATTTTCTCTGATAACCCGTATTATTGTGATAGCTGCATTACTTTGTGTATTTGTAATTAAGGTGGGAAATGGCAAGGTGACGGCCGAGGCCTTAAGTTAGGAACCATCCCGGTATTTGCCTTGAGTGGAAGTGAGAAACCACGGAAAACCACATCTAAGATTGTCGAAGTGGGAATCAAACCTTCCTCTTCTTAGTTATACCTCTAGAGACTGAATGTGCCCCGTTTTTGCCCTCAGACCAGAATTAAATTTCTTGGCAGAGCAGGAAATGTAACCCGGGTCTCCGAGGCGATAGCCAAGAATGGGTGGGCTTCCATGTGTTAATACGATTTTTGACATGCACGGGACATAGAATTCTAAAACAGCCTCCATTAGGGTGACTGCCGAAGTGAGTATTGAGTATATGCCTAAGCTCATTCCAGTAGTTGGCGAAGTTATTCTATGTTCCCCTGCAAAATGTACTGCCATAAACTATAACAGGTGATGGAAATAGCTTATTTAGAGCAGTTTTGTACTGTTTATATCAAAATGAAGAACGTCATTCTGCGCTGCGTTTTCAAGCTATTGCCAAACATTTCGCTGGCAGGAACAATATTATAAGGAATTTATTGTAAGCGATCAGTCTCATCGCATTCTCCTCACCAACCAACTTGAGTATGAGAGTCTCTGGACGGTCATGTTGAACTTCATTGTATAATACAGTTGTTTAATGATTATTTGTTTAGAGTACTGAATCTAACTACGCAGTTGATTTCGGCAATGGAAGTATTTTTTGCCATTTAATATTTAGCGGCTCCGATATTGCAGGTCACTATAGTGTTATCGAATAATACGAAGCCACATTTAAAATCCAATATAAATAGGCCATTTCAGAAACAATTCCAGATGTTATGCAGTACAGTGAAAGGTCTTTGACGATCAAATGTAAACATTGTTCTACATTGTATTTCTCTTGCGTAAAATCTACGCGCGGTTACTTTGGCCTTTACTGTTGTGATGGTAAAATTGATCTGCTGAAATATAAAATATTTGCCAAGCTGCAACAATGCAATGATATTAATTTTAAAGTCTGTCTGTCTGTCTGTTAGGTAGTCAGCCCGAAGGCTGGTTGGATCCTCAAAAAGTACCGCCGTTACGTTATGTGAGTAGATACCCACAAAAACCCAAGGCAGCGCTATTTTGAGGCGTTCTAGGCAAGAAGAGGAGTGAGGTAGTTTGCCATTGCTTTCCTCACTGAGTCAGAACAGTAGTCCTAACCCTATGAGTTGAACCTTTCACAGCATTCACAGGCACTGACTGTGCCCCGAATGCCATTACTAAGCACCACCCATACCTCAGTAGCTTCCATATAATCACAGCCATGAGTGAGACTGAGACATCGGTGAAAAGCCACCTTTTACTCTAGCCTGTGCCAACTGACAAATGCAAAAGTACTGTATTCATCAAGAGATGGGGAACATTGAACTTATATCCAGTAGTTCAAACACATACATCAGCGTTAACATATTGGCGAACAGGTGTGCGAGTGTAAACTTTTCTCTGATAACCTGTGTTAATGTGATGGCTGTGTTGATGTGTGCAATTGTAATTAATGTGGGGAATGGGGAGTTAACGACCGAGGCTTTAAGTTAGGAACTATCCCGGTATTTGCCTGGAGTGGAAGTGGGAAACCACGGAAAACCAAATCCAAGATTGTTGAGATGGGAATCAAACTTTGCTCTTCTTAGTTTTGCCTCACGAGTGCGCCCCGTTCCAGTCCTCAGACCAGAATTAAATTTCTTGGCAGAGCGGGGATCGAACCTGGAATCCGGGGCAATAGCTCAGAATGTAGCCTTAAGAATGGGCTTCCCTGTGTTAATACGATCTTTGACAAGCACTGAACATATAATTCTAAAACTCCCTCCATTACTGTGGCTGGCGAAGTGAGTCTATGCTCATTCCAGTAGTGGCGAAGTGATTCTATGCTCCCTTGCATAATTTACTGTCATGGAAATACAAAGTATTGTACCTTCAACAGGTGATGGAAATTCATTATTTACAGCAATTTCATTCTGTTTATTTCAAAATGAAGATCGTCATCCTGAGTTGCGTTTGCAAGCAAATTGCAAAAATTGCAAGGATTTTATTATTGGCGATCAATCTCATCGCATTCTCATCAGCAACCAACTTGAGAATGGAAGTATTCATTGTATATGTGAATATTATTGTTTATTGATTATTTGTTTAGAGTGCATAACAATGGGTCTAACCACGCAGTTGATTTTGGCAATGGAAGTAAGTTATTATTTGCCATTTAATATTTGGCGGCTACGTTGATGCAGGCCACTATAGTTTTATATAAAATGACGTTAATTTGGGCAGAAATGCTGCTATAAATAAACCCATTTGACGAAATAGAACATTAGCCGAAAAAAAGTGGGAAATCGGAGAAAAATACGAAGCCACTTTTAAAATCCAATATAAATATGGCATTTCAGAAACAATTCCAGATACTATGCCGTTACAGTTTAGGGTCCTTGACGAACAAATGTAAACATTGTTCTGCACTGTATTTCTCTTGCGAGAAATCTACACTTGGTTACTTTGACCTTTGCTGTTGTAATGGTAAAATTAATCTGAATAAATATAAAATATTTGACAGGCTTTAACAATTATTTTTCACTGGAGATGATATCTCAAGGAATTCCAGAGGGACTAATCGGCAGTACAATGCTATGTCCTTCGTTTCATGGCGCAGCGGTCAAGCTGTATGCCTCTCACCAAGGCGGATCGGGTTCGATTCCCGGTCAATGCATGTGAGATTTTTGATGTGAAAGGCCATGTCCTGTGGTTCGGATTCCACGTTAAACGGAGGTCCCGTGGCTTATGATCGCGAGATTAACGGTCACGTTAAACTGCAAGCTTCCTTCCTTCCTTCGTTTCATTTGGTGCCAATGTTACTGTGACACACGCACACGGTCCACATTGTTTTAAAATGTATGGAATTGCACATCATCGCATTTCTTCGTTATATTCCAAAAATATAAGCGATGGTTTGCGGCCAGTTGTATTAGACTCATCAGAGTTCTTGAATCCCTTGGAACTAAACGACTGGCCGCCACATACTCCAAACGCTTGGCCCGTTATGCTGCTTAGAAATCTGAACGGTTCCCAAGGACTCCTAAATGCAACCATATTGCTTGGATTTGGAAATAATAGGTGCAGTTAAAATTAGGCAGAGATGTCTAATCCTTCGACTTGATTTAACACCATCCGATAAAACACTATCATTTTCTTTTAAGAGGCAATATTTTCCAATTCATTTGGCATACTTTATCACAATCAATAAAGCTCAAGGGGAAACTCTGGAACGTATAGGCCTCAATTTGCCCCAACAATTTTTCAGTCATGGCCAGCAGTATTTTGCAATGTTGAGAGTGCAATCTTTCGACGCCCTCATAGTTTCAATAGAGTCAAAAAATAATCGTACAAAGAATGTACAGTAGGCCTATATAAGAAAATTCTTCAGTAAATATTTTTCTATTGACCGTCATGTTTTGACGGGTTTCAACTAGTATTTATAATTGCAATAGAACACAAGAATGTGTTTACAGAAAATGTAAAACTAAAATTTCAGGCGCGGTTTCCTAATTCAAAGTGTCCAAATCGGGATATATTGCAGCCAGTACTTAAAAGAAACTGAATCTTAAATAATCGTTCGTCATTTTACAACGTTGGGTAAAGGAACACGTCCTAGATAAATACGGAGGTTTTGCCGAACTTTTGAAGTGTTCAGACAGGAGTCAAATTTATTTTTAGAAGCTGTCATACTCAGGAAACAATGTGTTTTAATCCGGAGAAATTGTATTAGAATATGGCCTCTGCCAGCATCGTGAGTCGAACCTCTTATCTGTTAAGAACGCAGCTCTCAGGTTATACCAACAATTGAGCTACAGAACCGCTTGTCTCCATATTACTCCATTCTTAGTGAGGGTGTGGTTCTGTAAGCTGTTCATCAGTTGTTCAAACGGAAGAGACAATGATGCAGGAAAATTCGATTAAATCTTGGATGGATCTTGGTTTGTGTGAGACAAAATATCGGCAACTTTGAAGACGGTCTAACAAGACTTCTTAACATTCATTTATTCATTCCTTGAAAAAGAAGATTATATTGTCAAGTTCCTTTTGATGTGCTGAAAATGGAAGATAGAGTGATAACAAGATTTCTTAAGGAGATACTTGAGTGTTGCAACAACCTGAATTATCGGCTATCATTTCAGCACATGCAATGATATTTTGAAACTTGGTTTAAGTTACAATGGTACAGTAAAATATTTTAGTAAACTATATCCAGGCAAGAATACGATATGCTGATGTTGACAAAGCTAGAACACCGTGGGAGTATTACACTGTGGATCGCTTCTTTTTTCTTTGTCGTTTGGCCTCCTGAGAGGCCAAGTGCAGGTCTTTCTAGTCGTCGCCCGTGGGTGACCTGCGCGTCGGGATGAGAGATGAAATGGATGAAGATGAATGACATTCAGCAGGTATGTGGAAGGAAGCGGCCGTGGCCGGTCAGAAGATACCGTCCCAGCATTTGCCTGGTGTTGAAAATGGGGAAACCACGGAAAACCATTTCAAGGACGGCCGACGGTGGGGCTCGAACCCATGCGTCTACCGAATCAGCAAAGAGACCCCATGGCCTAACACTGCACTTAAGTGAGCGTAGCCACTGCTGTCGGTAGTGCATCACTAATTCGATGTTAGTTTAAGATGGTAACCTTACCGTCTTTTAAAAAAAGAACGACGAAGAGGAAATTGAATTAAAACTAAAATCATTATGACATTGGAAGCCTTAGTAATAGGAATTTTATGTTTTTCAGTCAGTCGACACTCAGCACCCAATTATAATGAGTGGGTTTTCTAATTCTGAAAAAAAAAAAAAAAAGACACGAAATTAATAAATACACTTGGATGACCAGTGTCGATGGTCAAGCGAACATCATCAGATCCACTACACTTAGGGTATTATAATATTTACAATATAAACACTCATTCAGCGGAAGTAGTTATTACAGAGATGTGCAAATTATTAGACTCAAATAAGGCCGTTTCGGTGGCGTAGTTAGTAGCATGCTGAGCTTCTATCTCGAAGATCGCGGGTTCAAATACGACAGAAGTCGTCGGATTTTTAAGAGCATTAAAAATCCCTCAATATGCCTTCCTTCGGAGGGGAAGTAAAGCCGGCGGTCCCATGTCATTGATTTATGGCATGTTAAAGAACCTTACACTAATTACACCTATGTGAAGCTAAATTGTATAGGTTAAGAATGTAAACAACGCTCTTAGGTTCCTACGTTCGTTGCCAAGAGCCGACTGCGGTGGCGTCTGGTAGCTAAGTTCTGTACTAGTAGCCGTTGACGGTGGCGTTTGGCGGCAAAAGTAGAAACTATTTGAAAAATTCAAAAGTCTGCAGTCCTTACTTGAATTAAAAAACAGATAACACACACTAATCTAGTCATCACTAGGGCCCGGATGTTGATGACATGTCATCTTTTTACTGAGCTGTCTAAAACAATGCTGAAGTACATAGAAACTCCGAACGGGCCACCCCGTCTTCAAATATGTCATTTTTATTTTGCATCTTTTTGCCTTATTTGCTATTTTTCCATTTTAAGAGAATATTTTTGAGTTTGGTAGATTTCTTTGGCCGTATATTAGAGAAATAGGCCTATTAAGGTATTCTTTTTCCAATTTAGTCATGTCCCAGCTTTATATGAGGGAGTTACGTCTTTCAGAGTTAAGAAGAAGCTAGGAGCTGATACAAGATAATTTAAAATATTGAAATAAAATATTTCAGTATTGCTATTAGTAGAAAAATATATATCTTGGACGCAGATGAACAGTGCCGTAGGTATACAGATGCTCTTGTTTTCGTCGCAAACCAGTTATTAGCGGAATGGAATGTTACCGGCTCTGTTGACCAAGGTCAGCTGAGGCTTGGTAGAAATGGGAAGGGGTGTATATTCTTGTCTCAAATCATTTTCTCCTTTTTATAGTGCATTTTTGAAATATTGGTGAGTTTATTATTATAAGATCATTTTCTCCATTTTATATTGCGTTTTTGAAATATTGGTGAGTTTATTATTATAAGATCTTTTTCTCCATTTTATATTGCGTCTTTGAAATATTGGTGAGTTTATTATTATAAGATCATTTTCTCCTTTTTATAATGCATTTTAGAAATATTGGTGAGTTTATTATTATAAGATCTTTTTCTCCATTTTATATTGCGTTTTTGAAATATTGGTGAGTTTATTATTATAAGATCTTTTTCTCCATTTTATATTGCGTTTTTGAAATATTGGTGAGTTTATTATTATAAGATCTTTTTCTCATTTTTATAATGCATTTTTGAAATATTGGTGAGTTTATTATTATAAGATCTTTTTCTCCATTTTATATTGCGTTTTTGAAATATTGGTGAGTTTATTATTATAAGATCTTTTTCTCCATTTTATATTGCGTTTTTGAAATATTGGTGAGTTTATTATTATAAGATCTTTTTCTCCATTTTATATTGCGTTTTTGAAATATTGGTGAGTTTATTATTATAAGATCTTTTTCTCCATTTTATATTGCGTTTTTGAAATATTGGTGAGTTTATTATTATAAGATCTTTTTCTCCATTTTATATTGCGTTTTTGAAATATTGGTGAGTTTATTATTATAAGATCTTTTTCTCCATTTTATATTGCGTTTTTGAAATATTGGTGAGTTTATTATTATAAGATCTTTTTCTCCATTTTATATTGCGTTTTTGAAATATTGGTGAGTTTATTATTATAAGATCTTTTTCTCCATTTTATATTGCGTTTTTGAAATATTGGTGTGTTTATTATTATAAGATCTTTTTCTCCATTTTATATTGCGTTTTTGAAATATTGGTGAGTTTATTATTATAAGATCTTTTTCTCCATTTTATATTGCGTTTTTGAAATATTGGTGAGTTTATTATTATAAGATCTTTTTCTCCCTTTTATAATGCATTTTTGAAATATTGGTGAGTTTATTATTATAAGATCATTTTCTCCTTTTTATAGTGCATTTTAGAAATATTGGTGAGTTTATTATTATAAGATCTTTTTCTCCATTTTATATTGCGTTTTTGAAATATTGGTGAGTTTATTATTATAAGATCTTTTTCTCCATTTTATATTGCGCTTTTGAAATATTGGTGACTTTATTATTATAAGATCTTTTTCTCCATTTTATATTGCGTTTTTGAAATATTGGTGAGTTTATTATTATAAGATCTTTTTCTCCATTTTATATTGCGTTTTTGAAATATTGGTGAGTTTATTATTATAAGATCTTTTTCTCCTTTTTATATTGCGTTTTTGAAATATTGGTGAGTTTATTATTATAAGATCTTTTTCTCCATTTTATATTGCGTTTTTGAAATATTGGTGAGTTTATTATTATAAGATCTTTTTCTCCTTTTTATAATGCATTTTTGAAATATTGGTGAGTTTATTATTATAAGATCTTTTTCTCCATTTTATATTGCGTTTTTGAAATATTGGTGAGTTTATTATTATAAGATCTTTTTCTCCATTTTATATTGCGATTTTGAAATATTGGTGAGTTTATTATTATAAGATCTTTTTCTCCATTTTATATTGCGTTTTTCAAATATTGGTGAGTTTATTATTATAAGATCTTTTTCTCATCTTTATAATGCATTTTTGAAATATTGGTGAGTTTATTATTATAAGATCTTTTTCTCCATTTTATATTGCAATTTTGAAATATTGGTGGGTTTATTATTATAAGATCTTTTTCTCCATTTTATATTGCGTTTTTGAAATATTGGTGAGTTTATTATTATAAGATCTTTTTCTCCTTTTATAATGCATTTTTGAAATATTGGTGAGTTTATTATTATAAGATCTTTTTCTCCATTTTATATTGCGTTTTTGAAATATTGGTGACTTTATTATTATAAGATCTTTTTCTCCATTTTATATTGCGTTTTTGAAATATTGGTGAGTTTATTATTATAAGATCTTTTTCTCCTTTTTATATTGCATTTTGAAATATTGGTGAGTTTATTATTATAAGATCTTTTTCTCCATTTTATATTGCGTTTTTGAAATATTGGTGAGTTTATTATTATAAGATCTTTTTCTCCATTTTATATTGCGTTTTTTTAATTTTTAATCATTTATTACAGTCATATTTGAACATTTTAAGTGCAATTTTTAAACTTTTTTACGGCATCAACATCCGGGCCCTGTTGTTGTTTGAGTCTTCAGTCTTTTGACTGGTTTGATGCAGCTATCCATGCCTCTCTGTCCTGAGCTAATCGTTTCATCTCTACATAGCTACCACACCCCACATCCGAGGCAATCTGTTTAACATATTCTAACCTTGGTCTACCCCTACAGTTCTTGTCCTCGACCCTTCCTTCCATAACTAAGCTTGCTATTCCTGGGTGTCTTAGTATGTGTCCTACCAACCTATCTCTTCTCTTCATTAGCAGTCGCCAGAAACATCTCTCCTCTCCCACTCGTCTTAATACCTCTTTGTTTGTAACCCTATCTACCCATCTGATCTTCATCATTCTCCTGTAACACCACATTTCAAATGCTTCAATTCTCCTCTTTTCTGCTGCACCAATAGTCCAAGTTTCACTTCCATAGAGCGCCACGCTCCAGACAAAGGCTTTCAAAATGACTTCCTAATACCTACATCTATATTCCATGTCAGCAGATTCCTTTTTTGTAGAAATGCTTTCTTTGCCTGAGCCAACCTACTTTTTATATCCTCTTTGCTTCGTCCATCACTGGTTATTCTTCTTCCTAAGTAACAGAAGTCTCCTACTTCCTTCAGCTTTTCACCTGTCAATTTGATCTCCATAGAGGTTTCTGATTTATTTCGGCTGCATTCCAGTATTTTTGTTTTACATTTATTAATTTTCATCTTGAATTCTTTCCGTAAGACGGAGTCCATACCATTCAAAAACTCATTCAAATCCTCAGGCTTGTCGGATGTCATCAGCAAATCTCAGAGTGGAAATTATTTCTCCTTGAATCTTCACTCCCACTTTAAATTTTTCTCTAATTTCCTTCATTGCTTGTTCGATGTAAAGATTGAAAAGTATGGGTGATAAGTTGCAGCCCTAGTCATCACAATTAACACCGGTTATCAGACAGATTATACACACAGACAAAGTACATGGGGCTACATGACCGCGTTGTCGCAGCCCCTAAACTGAGGAACCTACCAACCAAGGCTCAAATAGAGAATTCACATCAGTCTCAATGTTTTATTCAAAATCATTTTATTGATCAACTGCTAAAATCTTTTATTACCTACTTAGTTGTGTGTTCTCCACTATGGGTTTATAACATTTCCCTTTAAGAATTGCGTCTGAAATTTTCAAAATTGAGGATTCTGAGGGTTAAATGAGCTGGGACAGTTTTCACTGTTTTCATTGACTTTGGAAAGCTACCCTCAAAATAAGGTAATTTCAATCCATGGTCTACGAATCTACTGTATGAATAGTTGAAGAGCTGACCATCAGAAAGAAGAAGACTTCTAATCCTTCTGCTCTAAATTTACACGAAGAATAGAATAAAATTATCAAAACGAAACGTGTGGCATTTTGCGTTAGCAAGGCCTCGGTTTAGTGGAAATATAAAAAAATAGTTTCTTAAAATAAAATATAATTAAGACCATTGGTTGTTTTTCTGAAATAATTTCAATATCTTTCAAACATATTTGGTGCATTAAGTCGTGACTAAATTATATTCGCCGAGTCAAGACAGGAAAGGAAACACGCCCCTAGTTTACGTCATCGGCTCTGCCGGACATTGGTAGCCAAGAAGCTCCTAGATCAATAGTCATGCCGTAGCCCTAGAAAAGACTTGCTGCACTGTATACTGTTTCCTGTCATAAGCAGTTAAGAACTTATTAATTAATTAAATAAATACATAAACGAAAGAAGACTGGATGGCATCGGATCAAAGAAATTCAAGAGGATCTCAAAACAGTTGGACTCGAAACTACAGATGCAGAGAACAAGAATAAAATTACCACCTTCCTTAGGAATCACAAATTTTCAGCAGAAAATTTCAGACGGCCTGTAGAGATTTCAGACGAATTAAGAACACTGCGATCAGAACGAATGAAGAAGTTGTTGTTGTTTGAGTCTTCAGTCTTTTGACTGGTTTGATGCAGATCTCCATGCCTCCCTGTCCTGAGCTAAACGTTTCATCTCTACATAGCCACCACACCCTACATCCGAGGCAATCTGTTTAACATATTCTAACCTTGGTCTACCCCTACAGTTCTTGTCCTCGACCCTTCCTTCCATAACTAAGCTTGCTATTCCTGGGTGTCTTAGTATGTGTCCTACCAATCTCTTCTCTTCATTAGCAGTCGCCAGAAGTATTGGGCAGATAAAAAGAATCAGACAATACAACCTTCAAATAAAAAGTGTACATGGAAGACTCAAGTGGTCCAATGTGGCCAATCAAGTTAATAATAATAATAACATAAACGAGCAATAAATAAACCGCGCTGTAGCATGTAACCGATAAGTCAGCCCGCTTCACATGTAGGCTATACATAGCACTGAAGTTGGCGTACGTTCAACAGGCACAGCTCTGCATTCAGGTGTACAACTGTGTTTACTTCCACTATCTCGACTCGGCGAACAGACTTCAGTCTAAATGCAATTTTGGAAGACTGGCGTTCAGTCTAATAATTTGCACATCTCGTTATTTATTTATTTATCTATCGTATGGCTTTTAGTGCCGGGAGTGTCCGAGGACATGTTCGGCTCGCCTGAGTCTGTAGCTGCTTCCAGAGGACACCCTTAGGGTGAGCTACAAGTTCCGTTCAATTTCAAGTAGTTCCAACTTTCACCACCAAATATCAATGGAACATTGTGGCGAACGTTGGAACTTTGATAGAGCGTTCCGACAAAATCTAACCTAACAATTTAGCTCCACACACGTTTAGTCTGTGGAAGGATATTTTACATGCCTCTAATCTATGACATGGGACCACCGGCTTTACTTCCCTTCCGAAGGAAAGCATACTGAAGGATTTTTAATGCTCTTGAAAAATCCGACGACTTTGGCCGGATTTGAACCCGCTATCTTGGGCATACCAGTTCAGCATGCTACCGACTACGCCACCGAAGCCGCTAACACACCTCTGTAAACTATCACAACTAGTCAAGATACAGTTGTCTATATGATTTTGTGTTGAGATACTGATAGAGGTGATTGACATTCAAGTTTGCTTGCTTAGTGTGATTATGTGACTGTTATTAAATGGTCAGGTTATTGTGGATTGTGTACTTAGCTGATTGAACGATGTGCGGTCCTTTTGTGCTCAGCTGGCACCTCCCGCCACCTGCAGTGCATTGAAAGGAATTTCTTGTTTGATGAAAACCCTTAGTTTTCTTTTATCAAAACCCTTCCCTATTTGATTGATGTTCATCCTTCTACAATCACTGACTCTTACTACCCTACCAGGGAATTGTTACCGCTATACGTAGAGGGGGGCTGCTGTGAATACCTTACGTCATCTCGCCTCGTTATGGCTGCAGCGAGCGGGCGCGGGGCAAGAGGAGGAACGCATGTACAGTCATACAATGAGAACACACCGCACAGTGCACGACCCAGCACGAATCATGCACACAAATGGCATGCGATGAGGTTTCTCTGGCGACGACTGCACGTCTATCGCAGGTGTGTGGCTGGGCGGAGTGCATTAGTTCCGATTTCCGCCACCGGTAACAATTCGCTGGTAGGGTAGTGTATGGCTATTGTTGACATAAACAAGGAAGGATACTTTTTAGGCAAAAAGTAACTTTTTGTAGGTTTCTATACATCATTCCGATAATAAGCGTAACTCAACTTAAGCGATGACCTCTCATTTAAACTTGTAGAGGGGCGTGATGGCGCTGCGGTCAAGTTGTTAGCCTTTCACCACGGCTGACCAGGTTCGATTCCCCTTCAATGTATGTGAGATTTTCAAAGTGAGATGACATGTCCTGTGGTTCGGAATCCAGGTAAAAAGAAGGTCCCGTGACTCATGATCGGGATATAAACGGACACGTAAAACTACAAACGTCCTTCTTACTTCACTTCTTATCTTGTATCTACTAATCAATAAATCGATTCTTTGATTAGGCGATTAATCGATAATCAATTGAAAGGTAAATCGATTAATCGTTTACGATTAATTTCAAATTATTTAAATAATCGATTAATCAAGCGACAGCAGTACCTACGCTCGCTAAAGCGCACCGTTAGGTCATGGGGCCAAGCTCTCTGCTGACTCGGTAGATGCGTGGGTTCGAACCCAACCGTCGGCCGTCCTTGAAATGGTTTTCCGTGGTTTCTCCATTTTCAACACCAGGCAAATGCTGGGATGGTACCTTCTGACAGGCCACGGCAGCTTCCTTCCACATCCTTGCCCAGTTTCATTCATCTTCATCCATTCCATCCCTCATCCCGATGCGCAGGTCGCCCACGGGCATCGACTAGAAAGACCTGCACTCGGTCTCTCAGGGGGTCACAAGAAAATAACAAAACGATTAATCAGTTAATCAGCTCTATTGTTCACTAGTAGTGGAGTAGTGCCGATTCTGCTTAGTGTCATGGCCGCCGCGTGAGTCCAAGCCAATATCTCGTGAACCCATGGTCGGATTTTGACAAATGAGGTGTCGTTGGACTCGGGCTGACGCCCTCTTTCCAATGGACCAATCATTTCAACCCCTAAATAAAACTTACCCCTACTAGGGAGTGAAATTGTAATTTTTTAGTGAAAGCCTCTTTTCAAATACGACATGTATAAGGTGCGCTGCTAAAATGAACTTAAACGTGGTTGCTCATATCGCGCATGCGTTTTACGAGATGCCGCTATGGATGAACATTTTTGTTTTTTGTTTTTTACGCATGCGCACTGGGGATTTTTGTAAGAGGGCGAGCTCTTTGAAAAAAATGATTGATAAGAAGAGGTTTTGGTGGTGAGGAGAGAGCCAGATAGTCGCCTACTTTCCTACGAAGTTTGCCGATATCTCTCAAACGCAAGGTCGGATTTGGACGTGTGACGTGTCAAATCGCTTGTCTCGAAGCCCTATACATGTTATTAATAGGTTAGAGTTTTGAGAATGAGGGAAACAGGCTTTTTTGGGGTAAAACCATGATTTTAGACTTTTTCTGATATTTCACGAATGCATGGTCGGATTTGGTCCTATGACGTGTCAAATGGCTTGTCTCGAAACCCTGTGTATTTTGGTAATAGGTTAAAGTTTTTGAGAATGAGGGAAACAGAATTTTTTGTTGTAAAACCGTGATTTTAGACTTTCTGTTATATCTCACAAACCAATAACGCCAGAGACGTATACGAGGGGTCGTAGGACTCGGGGTGACGCACCTTTCCTCTCCCCTTTCGAATATAGTATTTATGTTTAAAAAATGCGAAAGGGTCTAACGACACTTTTGTTGAAAACATTTTAGTTTTTAAAACTTTTTCTTTTAATCTGTCTAAAATGTTCATGAAGAGTGGTTGCAGATAGAGACGATACCACTGGACACGTGTTTCAACGAAGCTATTACTGGCCACGGTGGTGATATACCAATACAGTATTCGCTATTTCGATGAGACGGCGGGTCGAGGGTTCGTTTTCCGATTTTTCCTATGATGGAATACCTAATACCTAAACCCCCTGAAGGGGGTCTTTAACATGTAAACGATTATGAGTGACATGACAAATGATAATTCCTTGATCAGATGAAGTTAGCTTTAGATAGAACAAACAGAACTTGGTTATATGTTGCTTGAAGTGAGTATAGAAAACAAACTTGCTGGGGCAGACTGACAGGATGTGGATGTTATTTGAGCTTATTGGAATGCATTGACTTGACTTGACAACAGGGCAATGAAAAAAGCACAGAGATGCTGAGGACACTTGAAGGTCAAACGATATGGCAACTATGGTGGGAGGGGGAAGCGAGGATGATGTCGCCGATCATGTTCAATGTTCAATGGATGAATTTAAATTTTGCGAAGCATTGTTCGGAGAGGGTCATGTGACGACTTGTTTTAAGGATATTTATTTTTCCGATCTTTCTTATGGTGGTCTCATTGATTGAAATCATTCAAAACTGCTAGGGCATGGCCTTGAGATTTTATAAACTGATAATGGGATTTTGACATACAAGGTCCACTCAGAACTTGACATGATGTCATTCTTTTTATGGCTTATGAATTTCCCCAAAAAAGACCCAAAACAACAAGATCATAGACTTTTGCTTTTCTTAATATATTGCAAACCCATAATGTTAGATGTTTACTGTGAGTGACGAAACCTAGCTAGGTAAAGAAAGAATTATTGTGGGCTACGTGTATGGTGACTGACACGCCTTTGAACATTGGAACTTGTTTTCAGATCTGAGTGTAGTACATAGGGAGTATAGGTTGTAGGCATGGCTTGACAAACGGTGTACACAAAATTCAATTTATCGATTCAAGAATTATGAGTAGACTATCATTAATTAATTGGTTAAAGAGTGTAGCTAAAAATAAAAAAAAGTGACTACATTAAACTAAACTGAACCAAGTCGAATCAAACCCAACTGAACCAAACCAAGCCTAAAGCAAACCAAACCTAATCAAGAACAAGCCAAGGGCTTAAGTGTAAAACTTGTGGGGGAATGCAGTCATTGGCAATGTCCAAAGAAAGGGATAACGCTCTACCTTTAGAGGGTGAGGTAAAGCTAGCGCATGGTGCTAATGCATATTCCCAAGTACATGAACCACACACACACACAACTATCCTATGCTGTTTTTATGAGTTGACTGTTAAAACTTACTCAGTGGTTACTGAGCAAGATGGTCGCTACACACAACAAGCTTTAAATACTTGAGGCTAATAATCTATACACACACACGCACTCGCTTGTTCTAAACTAAACTGTCTCGCTGGCAGTGCTCACACAGTAGGCAAATGACAGAAATGCTTGGCTAACCGAAATACAATCATTTTCGGTTGTCTAATGATACCAGCTAGCCATTACATGCTATAGTGGTGAGCACATGTGCCTCTTGCACTGGAGATCGTAACTCGATTTCTAGCTCTAAGGCCTAGAACGAATCAAACTAAGAAAGAATGGTATGGTGACGCAGTAGTTAAACTGTTAGCCTTTCAATAAGGTAGACTAGGGTTTGATTTTGGGTTAATATACATGTCATAAACAAACAAACAAACAAAAAAAGCGGAGATAATGTTTAAAACTGATTACACTTGTCTCTTTTCAAATTATTACTTAGATTACAAATACAAAGGTGGACTGGGTTTGATATACAGTTAATGCTGCCTATCGCATACTAGCCTGTAAGAAAGCCAAACAAGCAAAAGGCGTAGGTAGAGCAGTGGTAAAATCACTATGTGTAGAGAACTACCTAACGGTTTTATGAACTGGCAATGCTATGTCGCATAAACAGTGCAGGATACAATCCGGCAACCATAATTTTTATCTTGTGGAACAGAGAAAATGCAATTTTACCTTGATGGATAGCAAATGAGTGCAGATGAATGACCTATGCATTAGCCTACCATAGGGTTATAACCACGAGGTGGAGGTGTGACTTTTATATTTTATTGTTTAGAGACATGGCTTTTTTGTAACCAGTAGATTTAGTATTTTGTAAATATTCATTTTTGTAATTGTAAATAGTGGAAACATTTTTTTTGTAATAGTAAATGTTAAATGTATAACTAAAAGTTATTTGGGATAAGTGTGCATGTCAAGGATAAATAGCGTGGTTGTATTTGTTTTCAAAGACAGGTATGGTTGTGTGAATGTATGACTATAGATAGAATGATAGAGAGAGAGAGAGAGAAAGCTTGTGTGTGTGTGTGTGTGTGTGTGTGTGTGGGTAGCATTGATTTTTCAACCAAAGCAAACACGGCAAGGTAGGATGGTGGGGTAATTAATGTATATAGCAAATGGTAAATAGTATACTATATTTTTTTAACACTTGTGTTTTTTTAATGCAGCAGTAGATAGGTGTTATTTTGTAAAACAGTCTTACCTACAGTAGTAGTAGTAGTAGTAGTAGTAGGCCTATATGTTTTTGGAAACAAACAGAAAGAGAATGCACTATTGCCATGGCCAAGCACTTCCATTAAAGTGATTTCAAGAAAATTTAAATCAGCAAATGTGTGTTTTACAAAACTAAACATTCAGCATGGACTAAATCATAAACGTGTCTTCTGTGATATGGAAAAAATAGGAAATCCATGTTTCCATATCAACACAATTTAAAAACTTAAAACTGACATTTAAAAAATGTAAATGGGAAATTGGCAAATGTGTAAACAACAAAATGGAAAATTCTTGTTTCCATATCATGGAATCCAAAAACTTTAAACTGACATTTTCAAATCGTGTACATGGAAAATTGACAAATGGCAATGTGTGAAATGTGAAAATGAAAAAATATGAACAAATGGCTATCATTATTTAAAAAAAAAAAAAAAACCGTCGTGTTCTATCGTTAAAGTGTGAATCAAACCACATTTACTTATTTGGATCACCCGAGACTGAGTAGACCTGTTTTAGTCCTAATATACTTTTAAAATTTTATGTTAAAGCTCAATTTGAACTCAAGAGCTTTAGAGTGCCAGCTAACTATTATAACCGTTACGTCACAAAGACAACTTTACACTACTCTTAATAAACAATAATAAGAAAAAGAATAATAAATGTTGAATTTTTTTTTAAGGATGAACATGGTGACACTCTTTCTGTTGCACAGTCTGCTAGCTACTAGCCAGCAGCTGGGGTCTTAGAAAACGATACAGTTGACATTTTGTAATGAGATGTGACATGTTTCAAAGTACAGTATTATGGGTTGCTGTTGAGTAAAAACTAATCCTGTACAAGGAAGCAAGGGTTCGAACCCCTTACCTAACATTACTATTGCCTGAACATGGCTTGACGACACTGTATTATTATGATACTCGGTACACAAACCATAGATAGAGTGTATTGTTTAAGATCACTTTCTTTCTGAACATAGGTGGAGACTGTTGATGGTTAACAATGGCATTAATATAGTAGGACGTGGGTATAGCAATTAAGAAAAAACAGACAATACCCATACAATATTTTTATTTATTTAATATAAGTACTTGTACAATAGTTACATTCAAAATACATTTCTTTTTTCTCTATTACTATTTAGTCCTTTTTGATTCTCTTGCATATGAAGGGTAGATAACCTTGTAGTTCAGCCCCTTAAAACAACAACAACACAACCTTTTGCATAGTCTGTGATGTTGACGACTCTTGAGATGTGGAAGATGGATTAAACATAACTTTTACAGCAGGGGTTAAATGTTGCTCAATAAACACTGCACTATTTTGAGTAGCAACATTTTTTTCTTGTACTAGCTTTTTAGCATTGTCATGATTATTTGTTGACACCAACAGTGTTTCATCTGGTACACCACATTGATGATCACTCACACTTAAAACCTTACCATTTCTACTTTTTAGATTGCCTCGACATCTTTTTGACCTCTCTTTTGAGCATCGCCAAAATATTATTCCTTTTACATTTTGACGATTATAGTTATAAGAGTAGCCTTTATAGAATACACGTTGTTTACCTTTGTTAGTTGTAGTAAGTTCCATAGTAGCAACTAACCTGTTAGTATGATTTGCTCACTACAAAGGTTATAACTGTTCTGATAATAAAATCATTTAGCGTTGGCTTTTATATTTAATATGTACAGTTTGAAGTGATAGCAAAAGTGAGAGCAAAATGGTAGCAGAGTGGTAGAAAATATAACATGTATTGTTAAGAAATAGTTTAAGCTGTTATGTGGATCCATTACATAATAATTTTAGCACGACGAAGCTCATTTTCTATATCCAATAGTTCTTCCTCATATTCAGTATAACCAGCCTGTTTATAGACATGCAGTTGCTGAAGCCGCCGGATTAGCTTACTTGGATTGTTCCAGTAGACAAATTTAACAAATGATTTTTTAGTTGTAAACAAAGCATTACCATTATCATTATTATCTTCATCATCAACATCATCATCATCATAACCATTATCATTATCATAATCATCATTATCATCATCATCATGATCATTATAATCCTCATCACTATTACTATATAGTCATTTTTGATCCTTTTGCAATACCACATTTTGCACAGTCTGTGTTGCCCTTGATAATGTTGGGAGTTTTTCAGACATTGACAACTGTCCTAACACGACTTTCTGAGGAGATGATACATGCTTCTTAACAAACAATGCACTATCTTGAGCTGCAATATCTTTTTCTGGGACAAGTGTTTTAGCATTTTGAAGAGTTTTTTTTAAACAGCAACGATGTTTTATCTGGTACACTACATTGATGATCACTCATACTTAAGACATCACTATTTTTACTTTTCAGCTCACCTCGACACTGTTTTGAACGATGTTTTGAACAACGCCAAATAACAGTTCCATTTTTATTGGTTCGTTTTACAATATATTTATATCCTTTATAGAATGCGTATGGCATACCATTGCTATTTGTTGATACTTCCATGTCAATTGTCAAGCATGAACTAATCTCTAGCAAAGTTCACTCGATAATATAAATAATTTCTAAACCCCAGTAGTGAATAGTCAGTTGTTTTTGATCTATGCAAGCGTAAACATGTCACATACACTGGTGATGGATACTCAAGGCTTTAAGGTCAATGAAAACAAGTACAGTATATATTTAAATAGGTGGCTATCATTGATTGCACAACACGCGGGTCACCATATCTTTTTTTCTTTCGGACTGGTGTTTTAACATTTGAAGAGTGTTTTAAACAGCAACGATGTCTTATCAGTCACACTACATTGATGATCACTCACACTTAAGACCTCGCTATTTTTACTTTTTAACTCACTTTGACACTGTTTTGAACGATGTTTTGAACAACGCCAAATAACAGTTCCATTTTTATTGGTTCGTTTTACAATATACGTATAACCTTTATAGTATGCATATGGCTTACCATAACTATTCGTTGATACTTTCATATCAATTTTGACTAATCCCTTTGGACCTGTCAACAGGGACCTGTCCACAGGGATCCGTCCACAGTGACCCGTCAGCAGGGGCCCGTCATAAATGACTCCCTTCAAAAAGGACCCGTTCAGAGGGACTTGTCAACGGGGACCAGTCCAAAGGGGCAAATCAACAGGGATCAATCAAAAGGGGTTATCGCCTCAAGCTCTGTCACACCCCCCTTTGATTATTGGTTTGCTTATCGACAAGCGTCGCTTGGAATACGTTTTAATCACCCCTCGTGGGTCAGCCGCCATCTTTAAAAGGTCGTGGGAACATAAGTGTTTACCAGCAGTCTTCGGCAAAAAGTCCAACAATACCTCATACAATGCCGTAGTCTTATTGGTTCGCGAGATATTAACAAAAGTGCACTTAGACCCTTTGTCAAAATTTCAAAAATAGATTCAGTGTTGTGCAATCAATAATAGCTACCTCTTTAACTATATACTTGTTTTTGTTGACCAAGAAGCCTTGAGTATCCATCATCAGTGTATGAGACATGTTTACGCTTGCATAAATCAAAACCAACTGACTATTCACTACTTGGGTTTAGAAATTACATTTACTCAAATCACATTCTAGTAAAAATGGTGCCTACTATAAACTGCATCCACTTTCGCACCCACTTTCGCACCCACTTTTGCACTCACTTTTGCACCCACTTTTGCACCCACTTTTACACCTACTTTTACACTCACTTTTGCACCCACTTTTGCACCCACCTTCGCACCCACTTTAAACTATTATTTCTATTATCGAGCGAAATTTATTGGAGATTATTTCATGCTTGAAAATTGATATGAAAGTATCAACGAATAGTTATGGTAAGCCATATGCATACTATAAAGGTTATACGTATATTGTAAAACGAACCAATAAAAATGGAACTGTTATTTGGCGTTGTTCAAAACATCGTTCAAAACAGTGTCAAAGTGAGTTAAAAAGTAAAAATAGCGAGGTCTTAAGTGTGAGTGATCATCAATGTAGTGTGACTGATAAGACATCGTTGCTGTTTAAAACACTCTTCAAATGTTAAAACACTAGTCCGAAAGAAAAAAAGATATGGTGACCCGCGTGTTGTGCAATCAATGATAGCCACCTATTTAAATATATACTGTACTTGTTTTCATTGACCTTAAAGCCTTGAGTATCCATCACCAGTGTATGTGACATGTTTACGCTTGCATAGATCAAAAACAACTGACTATTCACTACTGGGGTTTAGAAATTATTTATATTATCGAGTGAACTTTGCTAGAGATTAGTTCATGCTTGACAATTGACATGGAAGTATCAACAAATAGCAATGGTATGCCATACGCATTCTATAAAGGATATAAATATATTGTAAAACGAACCAATAAAAATGGAACTGTTATTTGGCATTGTTCAAAACATCGTTCAAAACAGTGTCGAGGTGAGCTGAAAAGTAAAAATAGTGATGTCTTAAGTATGAGTGATCATCAATGTAGTGTACCAGATAAAACATCGTTGCTGTTTAAAAAAACTCTTCAAAATGCTAAAACACTTGTCCCAGAAAAAGATATTGCAGCTCAGGATAGTGCATTGTTTGTTAAGAAGCATGTATCATCTCCTCAGAAAGTCGTGTTAGGACAGTTGTCAATGTCTGAAAAACTCCCAACATTATCAAGGGCAACACAGACTGTGCAAAATGTGGTATTGCAAAAGGATCAAAAAGGACTATATAGTAATAGTGATGAGGATTATAATGATCATGATGATGATGATAATGATGATTATGATAATGATAATGGTTATGATGATGATGATGTTGATGATGAAGATAATAATGATAATGGTAATGCTTTGTTTACAACTAAAAAATCATTTGTTAAATTTGTCTACTGGAACAATCCAAGTAAGCTAATCCGGCGGCTTCAGCAACTGCATGTCTATAAACAGGCTGGTTATACTGAATATGAGGAAGAACTATTGGATATAGAAAATGAGCTTCGTCGTGCTAAAATTATTATGTAATGGATCCACATAACAGCTTAAACTATTTCTTAACAATACATGTTATATTTTCTACCACTCTGCTACCATTTTGCTCTCACTTTTGCTATCACTTCAAACTGTACATATTAAATATAAAAGCCAACGCTAAATGATTTTATTATCAGAACAGTTATAACCTTTGTAGTGAGCAAATCATACTAACAGGTTAGTTGCTACTATGGAACTTACTACAACTAACAAAGGTAAACAACGTGTATTCTATAAAGGCTACTCTTATAACTATAATCGTCAAAATGTAAAAGGAATAATATTTTGGCGATGCTCAAAAGAGAGGTCAAAAAGATGTCGAGGCAATCTAAAAAGTAGAAATGGTAAGGTTTTAAGTGTGAGTGATCATCAATGTGGTGTACCAGATGAAACACTGTTGGTGTCAACAAATAATCATGACAATGCTAAAAAGCTAGTACAAGAAAAAAATGTTGCTACTCAAAATAGTGCAGTGTTTATTGAGCAACATTTAACCCCTGCTGTAAAAGTTATGTTTAATCCATCTTCCACATCTCAAGAGTCGTCAACATCACAGACTATGCAAAAGGTTGTGTTGTTGTTGTTTTAAGGGGCTGAACTACAAGGTTATCTACCCTTCATATGCAAGAGAATCAAAAAGGACTAAATAGTAATAGAGAAAAAAGAAATGTATTTTGAATGTAACTATTGTACAAGTACTTATATTAAATAAATAAAAATATTGTATGGGTATTGTCTGTTTTTTCTTAATTGCTATACCCACGTCCTACTATATTAATGCCATTGTTAACCATCAACAGTCTCCACCTATGTTCAGAAAGAAAGTGATCTTAAACAATACACTCTATCTATGGTTTGTGTACCGAGTATCATAATAATACAGTGTCGTCAAGCCATGTTCAGGCAATAGTAATGTTAGGTAAGGGGTTCGAACCCTTGCTTCCTTGTACAGGATTAGTTTTTACTCAACAGCAACCCATAATACTGTACTTTGAAACATGTCACATCTCATTACAAAATGTCAACTGTATCGTTTTCTAAGACCCCAGCTGCTGGCTAGTAGCTAGCAGACTGTGCAACAGAAACAGTGTCACCATGTTCATCCTTAAAAAAAAATTCAACATTTATTATTCTTTTTCTTATTATTGTTTATTAAGAGTAGTGTAAAGTTGTCTTTGTGACGTAACGGTTATAATAGTTAGCTGGCACTCTAAAGCTCTTGAGTTCAAATTGAGCTTTAACATAAAATTTTAAAAGTATATTAGGACTAAAACAGGTCTACTCAGTCTCGGGTGATCCAAATAAGTAAATGTGGTTTGATTCACACTTTAACGATAGAACACGACGGTTTTTTATTTTTTTTAAATAATGATAGCCATTTGTTCATATTTTTTCATTTTCACATTTCACACATTGCCATTTGTCAATTTTCCATGTACACGATTTGAAAATGTCAGTTTAAAGTTTTTGGATTCCATGATATGGAAACAAGAATTTTCCATTTTGTTGTTTACACATTTGCCAATTTCCCATTTACATTTTTTAAATGTCAGTTTTAAGTTTTTAAATTGTGTTGATATGGAAACATGGATTTCCTATTTTTTCCATATCACAGAAGACACGTTTATGATTTAGTCCATGCTGAATGTTTAGTTTTGTAAAACACACATTTGCTGATTTAAATTTTCTTGAAATCACTTTAATGGAAGTGCTTGGCCATGGCAATAGTGCATTCTCTTTCTGTTTGTTTCCAAAAACATATAGGCCTACTACTACTACTACTACTACTACTGTAGGTAAGACTGTTTTACAAAATAACACCTATCTACTGCTGCATTAAAAAAACACAAGTGTTAAAAAAATATAGTATACTATTTACCATTTGCTATATACATTAATTACCCCACCATCCTACCTTGCCGTGTTTGCTTTGGTTGAAAAATCAATGCTACCCACACACACACACACACACACACACAAGCTTTCTCTCTCTCTCTCTATCATTCTATCTATAGTCATACATTCACACAACCATACCTGTCTTTGAAAACAAATACAACCACGCTATTTATCCTTGACATGCACACTTATCCCAAATAACTTTTAGTTATACATTTAACATTTACTATTACAAAAAAAATGTTTCCACTATTTACAATTACAAAAATGAATATTTACAAAATACTAAATCTACTGGTTACAAAAAAGCCATGTCTCTAAACAATAAAATATAAAAGTCACACCTCCACCTCGTGGTTATAACCCTATGGTAGGCTAATGCATAGGTCATTCATCTGCACTCATTTGCTATCCATCAAGGTAAAATTGCATTTTCTCTGTTCCACAAGATAAAAATTATGGTTGCCGGATTGTATCCTGCACTGTTTATGCGACATAGCATTGCCAGTTCATAAAACCGTTAGGTAGTTCTCTACACATAGTGATTTTACCACTGCTCTACCTACGCCTTTTGCTTGTTTGGCTTTCTTACAGGCTAGTATGCGATAGGCAGCATTAACTGTATATCAAACCCAGTCCACCTTTGTATTTGTAATCTAAGTAATAATTTGAAAAGAGACAAGTGTAATCAGTTTTAAACATTATCTCCGCTTTTTTTGTTTGTTTGTTTGTTTATGACATGTATATTAACCCAAAATCAAACCCTAGTCTACCTTATTGAAAGGCTAACAGTTTAACTACTGCGTCACCATACCATTCTTTCTTAGTTTGATTCGTTCTAGGCCTTAGAGCTAGAAATCGAGTTACGATCTCCAGTGCAAGAGGCACATGTGCTCACCACTATAGCATGTAATGGCTAGCTGGTATCATTAGACAACCGAAAATGATTGTATTTCGGTTAGCCAAGCATTTCTGTCATTTGCCTACTGTGTGAGCACTGCCAGCGAGACAGTTTAGTTTAGAACAAGCGAGTGCGTGTGTGTGTATAGATTATTAGCCTCAAGTATTTAAAGCTTGTTGTGTGTAGCGACCATCTTGCTCAGTAACCACTGAGTAAGTTTTAACAGTCAACTCATAAAAACAGCATAGGATAGTTGTGTGTGTGTGTGGTTCATGTACTTGGGAATATGCATTAGCACCATGCGCTAGCTTTACCTCACCCTCTAAAGGTAGAGCGTTATCCCTTTCTTTGGACATTGCCAATGACTGCATTCCCCCACAAGTTTTACACTTAAGCCCTTGGCTTGTTCTTGATTAGGTTTGGTTTGCTTTAGGCTTGGTTTGGTTCAGTTGGGTTTGATTCGACTTGGTTCAGTTTAGTTTAATGTAGTCACTTTTTTTTATTTTTAGCTACACTCTTTAACCAATTAATTAATGATAGTCTACTCATAATTCTTGAATCGATAAATTGAATTTTGTGTACACCGTTTGTCAAGCCATGCCTACAACCTATACTCCCTATGTACTACACTCAGATCTGAAAACAAGTTCCAATGTTCAAAGACGTGTCAGTCACCATACATGTAGCCCACAATAATTCTTTCTTTACCTAGCTAGGTTTCGTCACTCACAGTAAACATCTAACATTATGGGTTTGCAATATATTAAGAAAAGCAAAAGTCTATGATCTTGTTGTTTTGGGTCTTTTTTGGGGGAATTCATAAGCCATAAAAAGAATGACATCATGTCAAGTTCTGAGTGGACCTTGTATGTCAAAATCCCATTATCAGTTTATAAAATCTCAAGGCCATGCCCTAGCAGTTTTGAATGATTTCAATCAATGAGACCACCATAAGAAAGATCGGAAAAATAAATATCCTTAAAACAAGTCGTCACATGACCCTCTCCGAACAATGCTTCGCAAAATTTAAATTCATCCATTGAACATTGAACATGATCGGCGACATCATCCTCGCTTCCCCCTCCCACCATAGTTGCCATATCGTTTGACCTTCAAGTGTCCTCAGCATCTCTGTGCTTTTTTCATTGCCCTGTTGTCAAGTCAAGTCAATGCATTCCAATAAGCTCAAATAACATCCACATCCTGTCAGTCTGCCCCAGCAAGTTTGTTTTCTATACTCACTTCAAGCAACATATAACCAAGTTCTGTTTGTTCTATCTAAAGCTAACTTCATCTGATCAAGGAATTATCATTTGTCATGTCACACATAATCGTTTACATGTTAAAGACCCCCTTCAGGGGGTTTAGGTATTAGGTATTCCATCATAGGAAAAATCGGAAAACGAACCCTCGACCCGCCGTCTCATCGAAATAGCGAATACTGTATTGGTATATCACCACCGTGGCCAGTAATAGCTTCGTTGAAACACGTGTCCAGTGGTATCGTCTCTATCTGCAACCACTCTTCATGAACATTTTAGACAGATTAAAAGAAAAAGTTTTAAAAACTAAAATGTTTTCAACAAAAGTGTCGTTAGACCCTTTCGCATTTTTTAAACATAAATACTATATTCGAAAGGGGAGAGGAAAGGTGCGTCACCCCGAGTCCTACGACCCCTCGTATACGTCTCTGGCGTTATTGGTTTGTGAGATATAACAGAAAGTCTAAAATCACGGTTTTACAACAAAAAATTCTGTTTCCCTCATTCTCAAAAACTTTAACCTATTACCAAAATACACAGGGTTTCGAGACAAGCCATTTGACACGTCATAGGACCAAATCCGACCATGCATTCGTGAAATATCAGAAAAAGTCTAAAATCATGGTTTTACCCCAAAAAAGCCTGTTTCCCTCATTCTCAAAACTCTAACCTATTAATAACATGTATAGGGCTTCGAGACAAGCGATTTGACACGTCACACGTCCAAATCCGACCTTGCGTTTGAGAGATATCGGCAAACTTCGTAGGAAAGTAGGCGACTATCTGGCTCTCTCCTCACCACCAAAACCTCTTCTTATCAATCATTTTTTTCAAAGAGCTCGCCCTCTTACAAAAATCCCCAGTGCGCATGCGTAAAAAACAAAAAACAAAAATGTTCATCCATAGCGGCATCTCGTAAAACGCATGCGCGATATGAGCAACCACGTTTAAGTTCATTTTAGCAGCGCACCTTATACATGTCGTATTTGAAAAGAGGCTTTCACTAAAAAATTACAATTTCACTCCCTAGTAGGGGTAAGTTTTATTTAGGGGTTGAAATGATTGGTCCATTGGAAAGAGGGCGTCAGCCCGAGTCCAACGACACCTCATTTGTCAAAATCCGACCATGGGTTCACGAGATATTGGCTTGGACTCACGCGGCGGCCATGACACTAAGCAGAATCGGCACTACTCCACTACTTTCACTGAATTTATTATTATTGTTGTAGTCAATACTGATCCAATTCGAGTGGAATGATTGATTTAATGTCTGTCTAATTCTGTGACCAATGTTACACCAGATACGAAATATTCTTTCAAAAATAGATGTCTGAGGCACAACGTCCTTAGTAATATTGCTACATTTGCAGGCTATTATTTCCCGATATTTCGCAATTCAGTACATTTATGAGGCACTACATATTAAATACAATGGAATACAATATCCTGCAATATTCAAAATTAATGATTGTCTGGAAACTTCGCATGTGACACACTTGATTGCATATCAATAATTAATGCCCTCCTATGGAGCTGATAAGGTCAACAGGCTCGGCATACTAGCTTCTAAAAATCAATAGTCCGCTATACAACTCATTATCCCTGAAAAGCTTTTAAGATCTCCAGAATGCCCTATAAGGCCCCTGTTAAAATCAGTTCCTTTCTCTCAGAGACGATTCACAGGAACTAATTGCATTTTCTCTGGGATATTCCTCAAAACTCTCTCATTACTTTGACTCAGGGTTTTTGAAAATCAAAGTATTTTTGAGGTTTTTTTTTAACTGAATAATTTTAACAGGACATTTCTAACTGGTAAAATTTAACTAAAGTAAATTTTTAATGAACGAAATTGTTGAATTGTGACACACATAACGAGGAATTACATCTAAACATTTCAGCTTTGCATTTTCAAAAGTTCGGAAGAAAAAATATATTTATTTTTATCTAGGAAGCGAGAAATTAGATACAAAGATTTTTCCGGTTTCTATAATATTACATTAACATATGATTCCTCTTCTTCCAATTGAAGCACTAGCATCCATTTTGCTGTTGATCCATGTCCCTTTGTCCTCTTCTAACGCAGCCTCTTTCTTGAAAGTTCTTTGTGTATCTAGAAATAAAATTAATAATAGTTGGTGGTTGGTTGGTTCCTCAGTTTAGGGGCTGCGACAACGCGGTCATGTTGCCCCGTGTACTTTGGGTGTGTGTAGAATCTGTCTGATATCCGGTATTAATTGTGATGGCTGTATTAGTGTGCGTTATCTGTAATTCAGTTAAGGACTGCAGATGATCAGTTTCAAGTAGTTCCTACTTTCGCTACCAAATGCTACCGTCAACGATACCTAACCGTGAACTTTACTGCTATATGCTACCGCGACCTGTACCTGATTAGTCAGTATATTTTAGTTGGAGTCTACGTGATGTTTAGTTAAAATACTGAAAGTGGTGATTGACCTCCAAATTTGCTTGCTTAGTGTGTGTATGTGATTGTTGTTAAAGGTGCAGTTCAGATTGTATTGCACAGGTTACTTATCTGGTTGAGTCATACGCGGTCTTGATGAGATCAGTTAACATTGTTTCAATAGGTAAATGTTATCTGGATCAGGGTACGATGTACTTCTCTTCTGCAATAAACCAAGGCCCGTATTCGCGGCAGTATTAAAGGTACCGGGACGTCCACAAAAGACCGGGCAGCACTTAGTTTGAATGGCTTATGGTCCACGCGTGGCGGGGAATATTCCACAGTCCTTAATAGTTGTAGACCCACCTCATTCAATAACATACATCTTATCTAGGTTGGCAACACCCCACATAAACACATCTCATTGACTCCGCACAGCACATATGAACAGGAGGGAGAAAGGGAAAAACCAGTGTCGTTGAGATAACAGCCCATCTCAGTCGACCACACCTGGAGAAACAGTGAACACGAAACTGCGCGGAGCTCCAGCTAGGAAGACTACCAGATAAGTAGTAGCCTGTAATGTTACAGTTTAACCATAGTTGATTTTTACAACCATATAATCACTCCAAATATACAAACTCCGGATATCTATCACCAGTTAGCATTTCATCTAACATTATATATACTGCATTTAGCATACACCGACAGTTGAAGTACCAATACTTCAACTAAATAATTGTACATATTGTAAATATTTTCACTTGTATTTTCAAACATGGATTTTATAGCCTAAGTGTAATGGATCTGATGATGATCGCTTGACGATTGAAACTGGTCATCCTAGTGTATTTATTAATCTCATGTAATTTATTTCAGGATTAGGGCATAACCCAGCCCTTTTGGGTTCATTCGTGTTGACCGACTGAAAAGCACTAAACTCTTAAACTATTGAGATCAGCTAACTTCGTCACTCTCTGCTCTCAACTGCTCTCTGACTAGTTGCATTATTTTAACTACTACTGCAACTAAATAAGTGTACATATTGTAAATATTTTCACCCATAGTTTTAGCCATAGATGTAATAGCCAACGTGTAATGGATCTGATAATGATCGCTTGACGATCGAAACTGGTCATCCAAGTGTATTTATTAATGTCGGAAGAAGATTTAGTTCATTTCAAGCACTAAGTTAAATATTTGTTGATATTTGGCACTTGCTTTTCTAAATTATTTAATTTTCTATATGTTATTTACACTTACTATTACTAAATTTTTATATTTCTAACAATATTTTCAAAATTTAATGTAAACCAATATATTATATTAGCATTACCCGTCGCGGCTTCGCCCACGAAAATTGTAGTTGTAAAGTGTAAGCCTACACTTAGCAACGTCTCAATCATGAATGCTATGTTTGATTTATCGTTTAATTTTGAATAATAATGATAATAATTCGGTTAAGACCGTAAACAATCAGACAATAAATACAATATAGCACAACAATGGCACATAAATATCAAAATCTCCCCAATGTCACGTCGCATCGCATGTATAAAATTCGACTTAAAATCACAACACGGTTTCCGACCACAAACGTAAATAGGAAATAAGTGAGATACGGTATATTAAACACACTGACTAAACACAAAATCCATTTACCTAAATTCTTATGAAAAAAGTACACATCATAAAATAACACAAGTAAAATCCTCCACGAACGGAGCTTCTTGGCTACCCCTGTCCGGCAGAGCCGATGACGTGACCTGGGCGTGATTTCCTGTCCAGGCAGTCAAGTGACCACGTGCATGTATTTACGCGCCCTAACTCGACTCGGCGAACAGACTTTAGTAGGAAGGCAAACCTGAACATGAAACGGACCTTGTGCCAAAATGCCGTAAGACTATTCAACTACAGGAGATGTCATACGTTGTTGGAATGTTAAAAACCCTCTTTGAATTCAGTAGGCCGTGTTCATAATGGCAAAATTAATCTCGGGATTTTTCTCCAACACAAAGTTCCTCCATTCTTTACTAGAAAGCGCTATAGTGTCAAGGAGCTTAGACACCTAACCTCCTTGACTTTCATAGCGTTCAAAAGAACGACGAAATTCGACATGAAACCTGCCCTCTGGGTGTCAATTAACAAAGCTTGCACCCTGCACAGAGGCCATACGATATTATATTATCATTATTATCTTCATACATTCATTTCATACCATTTCATTTCATTAGGGGCCGATAACCTAGATGTTAGGCCCCTTAAAACAACAATTATCATTCCTCGCGGCCGTGGTGCATGATTTGACGAGCACTGCTAAGCCACGGGTAGCACTTTATTTGAACTACACCCTGTGGCCTCTAACGATTTGGAGCCGAATTCAATGTACCGGGTTTTAATGAAAAGACGCCATATATATAAAGCATATTGCGGGTGTGTTTCCATTAACTTACGTGACAATGCTATTATTGGGAGCAGCAGATAGATTGTATCCGTGTTATTTCCCCGTGATTGTTCCAGTCAATTTATAGATACCACGAGAGCTGCTTTTAACTGCTCACATGAATTGTTTTTGAGTAACGTACAATGGTCCTTTTAAAGAACACCCGCCATACAGCAATGTACATAAAACAGAGCTGCGGTTTCCAAATCCCTATCATGTTCTGAATGCTATTTTTGAGTGACTTCGGTGGCGTAGTTGGTAGCATGCTGAGCTTCTATGCCCAAGATTGCGGGTTCAAACCCAGCCGAAGTCGTCGGATTTTTTAAGAACGTTCAAAATCCCTCAGTATGCCTTCCTTCGGAGGGGAAGTAAAGTCGGCCGACCCATGTCATAGATTTATGGCATGTTAAAGAAGCTAAATTATATATAGGTTAAACATTTCACTAACACCGGGTGAGTTAGCCGTGGTCGTTACGGCGTGGCTGCAGGCAGTTGCTCACATCTGGGAGGCGAGGAGGTTTGAATCCCGCCGCTGGCAATCTTGAAGATGGTCTTCTGTGGTTTCTCATCTTCCTTCCAGGCAAATGCCGAGGTTGGTCCCTAACTATAGGCCACAGCCGCTACCTTCCAATTCCTCGTCCCTAAATTCACACTTTTCTCCCCCAGTCAACACTCCACACGCGACGGTACTTGTAGCTCACCCCACGGGTGCCCACATTGAAGAATCTACCAACTCTGGCGAGCCGAACATGTCCTCGGACACTCCCGGCAATAAAAGCCATACGCTTAAAAGAAAAAGAAAACAAGATGTTCAGTAAAGAACATATAGCCTACTTTCTCCTAAATGTAAGAGTATAGTTATAACTCGTTGTTATTATCAAAGAGTATAATAGAACTATTCTTTGTTGAAGACCTTAGAAACGATTTACCTCTACCAAACGCCACAACCTAGATAAAAACTGCTACCATCATTGAAGAAAGAAAGAAAGATAAGAAGTATCTAAAGAATGTTATGGATCTGGAGACATAATCGACCGGACTGGCGGCGTGGCTCAGCGGTAACGTTCTCGCTTGCTGGACCGTATGTTTCAGGTTCGTATCCTGGCGCAGTCAGCTGGCATTTGAGGGTGCACAAATGCGAGGGAGCCGTGTTAGTAGATTTACTGGCACGTTAAAGATCCCTTTCGGGACAAAATTCTGGCACCCCGGCGTCTCTAAAAGCAACAGTAGTTAAAAGGGACGTAAAACCAATAACATTATTATTATTATTATTATTATTATTATTACATAATCGGCCTGACGCGGGCAACATCCAACTTTGAGTTGAGGCATGTCTTTACACGTCTGGCTGCGTATGACTTTCACAACCCTAATTGAATTAACAAATCTTTCCATGACCCTACAGAGACGTGTGTATACCAACTATGTGGATATTTTCGATTGCTATTTGGCTGAAATAGAAGTATTAATTAATATCCTGAACTAGCACCAACGGTAGAGTTCAGATACTATGTGAAATCGTTTTGTTCTTTACTTCAATTAACATTTTCAAATAACGCACAATAGGCTGTTACAAACCCTTTAAAATAGAAAGTAAAAATGTATCGTAGTATCATCTTGTCATACTTCAAATTCGATGCGCATAGAATGCAAATGGTATAGTAATCAATGGAGCCCCACGTAGACTAGTCGAGATATCTAGTGGTGAAATATCTAACAATATAATCCTAACAGAGCGAGTGCATTCTAGCGGCCAGAAGAAGAAACTTTTCAATAAAATCTGGTCGGCGTGCAGTTACCTTTTTGGCAGCTAGATGTCTCGAGTAAATCTGCTGGCGAATTATGTTTTAATTAAATATATATTTTACACCATAATATGCACAATATAACGCTTAATTTTAAAACATCTGAGTCATTACAAAACAATAAACATATAAAATTTCAAGCAAAAAAACTTGCTCTGATCGGGTTTGAACCATAGGCATTTGAGCGATAGGCTAACGCTCTACCACTTTTTTTTTCTTTTTTTTTTATTAGCTCTTTACAGAATTACAGAATTTTCAGATATGATAAATACCATACTATTACATCACAAGAAAGTCCAGATAGTGTCCATATTTATCGTACATTTGTCCACTTTCACTAAGCTTCCAACGCTCTTTCTGCAGGTGATACCTGAGATCCAGGAATGAGAAATGTTGATCATTGTCCATCACGAAGTGTACATATTGGCCCATTATCCACACAATGGCAGTCTGTTTAATTTGGGGGAAGGCGGTCACCGACAAGCGAATCAACTTCCTGTCATCAAGGTCATCCGTGGGCACATTTAATAGTTGACATACGTTTCCCTTACACCACAGCCACGTGGAGGCAACTCGCGTGCATGATGTGAAGCGGTGTATCGCCGTATCAGTTTGACCACATATAGTACACCATGGGTAAGCTTCAAGACGGATGGTATATCGCCGTAGAGCGGTTGGGATGAGATCGTTGAGGAAGATAAAAACCCGGGAGTGTACAGCAGAAGAAATGGTCATAGCCCCAAAATTTTTCCAAACAGTGGGCCAATGGACGTAGAGGGTGGTGGCCTCGATTCGCGGTTTGGAGTGTACCACTTGCCGCAACATGTTATAAATACTTTTCGTCGTTGGAACAGTCCCTGAAGGCATTTGGCGAACAGTTTCCAGAAGGTGCTGTTGATGGTCCCTAAATATCTTCGGCAAAGCTCTCTCACAACCACGGGCTGTGTTCCGAATATCTTTGTATAGCGCTTTCGTAAAAGTGTCATGTTGGGAAAGAATGGTGATATCGTTCTTGCAGAGGAGTGCACGGCATTTCATGCCATGAGCGGTTAGCCCTAGCCCGCCTTGCCGGGATGGGAGATACAACTGTTCCCGTTGTACTCGGAACAAAAATCCTTGCCATAGAAACCAACCTATATATTTTGCCAATTGGCTCTCAAACATTTTGGGAAGTGGGAAAAGTTGTGCGACATACCATATTTTAGAGAGCGCAAATACGTTGAGGACTACGACCCGTTGCACTATATTGAGGTTTCTTTGACCAAATTGGATCAGCACTCCCCTAACTTTGGCAATGACCTTAGTCCAGTTTGCGTGCACCGTGTCCAGAATCGATTGCTTCCAGGTAATGCCAAGAATTTTCACCTCATTTACTATCCGGAACCAGGGCTGTTGGGTAATTACTGAGATATTATTGAGCGGAAGCAAAGCAGTTTTCTGGGGGTTCGATTGTGCTCCTTAGGCGATATGGTAGAGCTGAAGGACGCTATCGATGTGGGAGATGTCTTCATTATTGCGGATCAATATGGATACGTCATCAGCATAGGCGCACATGCCAAAAACCTGTGTGGACAGTTTATAACCCTGTAGCTTCACCTGGGTAGTCCGAATGAACGGTTCAAGGCCAATGACAAAAAGTAGCATGGAGAGGGGACATCCTTGCCTAACTGATCGTTGTATTGGAATCAGAGGGGAAAGAAAACCGTTGACGAGCACTCGAGACGTAGCATTACAATTTATCATACGAATGTAGTCAATAAGGATTGCAGGAAATTCAAAGTGCTGCAAGACCATGTACAAGTATTCATGACTGATGCGATCGAAAGCTTTATCAAGATCCAAGGTGAGAAAACTCATTGGCTCAGTGGGGAGCATTTCGGCTTTTAGGTGTAGGTCCCTTAGTATCGCTAAGTTTGTTAACAGAGTTCTTCCAGGAATGCTGCAACATTGTTCATCACCAATGATATCATGTAGAACAGTCTTCAATCGGCATGCAAGTACTTTGGTAAGGACTTTATAATCACTGCAGAGCAGAGTAACTGGTCGGAAGTCACCAACTGCCATGGGAGAGGATGTTTTTGGTATGAGGACTATGGTACCCTCGTGATGTGATCGACAAAGAGCACGACGTTGGAGAATGGTACGCAGGACATGACAAAATTCTTTGCCAATGAGAGGCCAGAAGTGTTTATACATTTCATATGGCAGTCCATCAATGCCAGGTGAACGGTTGTTTGGGAGGTGCTTAACCACAGAGTGAATCTCTTCATCCGTAATATCCGCGCTGAGCCGAGTTTTGTTGTCCGGAGACAGATGGGTATTGCAAGATGAAAGCAATATGGTCACCTGCTGTGGATCAATTGGAGCCGGAGCGTAGAACCGTTGATAAAATAGTGATATTTCACTACGTATAGCGTCAGGGGAGGTGACGACACTTCCAGTACTGGTGCGGAGGCGGTGGATATATTTACGTTGCCGCTCACGTTGTCCTTTGCGATATGGTATACACTTGCACTTTCGTCTGGGAGCACTGTACGATCTTTTAAAGCCACGTTTATATGAGCGAGCGTTCGTTGCTGTAGAGACAGGAGCTTGGTTTTAACTTCCCGAATCTGGTCATATATACGCTCCCCAGCATCAGATCTTTGCTGGAGCTGGCGAAGAACTCGATAGTAAAATTCAACTGTATCCCGTCTTTCCCGACCTCGTTGGTAAGATATGTTCTTAAAGACGCGGCGGATCCCTGGTTTAACCAAAATATCCCACCAGTCTGCGCATTCGCGAAATTTGCATTTTTGTTGGACCCATCGAGTCCAGTGTTGTCTGAAAATATCTTGGCATTCCTCCTCCAGTAACAGCGAGCAATTCAGTTTCCAATAACCTCTTCCTATGTGAAATATGGGATGGGGGTAAGAGATTGTACATACGACAGCATGATGGTTAGTGAAACTGGCAGGTATCACTTCATATCGTCTAGGCTGGATAAGTTCCTGTGAAAGGTAGATGCGGTCGATTCGTGATGAGGAGTTGTGACTTATACAGGTGTAATGGGGCAGGGGCACCCTTAAACTATCCACAGCATCAATGAGGTGTAGGGAGGTAAGAAGGGTCCTGAGAGCCGGGTTGACACCTTTGTATGGACTAGTGGAATCCTCTGGGCGTTGAATACAATTGAAATCCCCTGCAAGAATAAGTTTTTCCTTAACGTCGTGCAGATGAGGCAGTATACTCTGTTCAAAGAACATTTTCCGTTCCACACGTTTATTGGACCCGGATGGGGCATATACATTTATCAGGGTGGTATTGTTTATGTGTCCAGATATTATGCGTCCTGATGGATGACATAGCACACCTTCGAGTGGGATATCATGTCTTATGAGGAATCCGGTCCCTCTATTCGTATTACCGGTATTGATGTATTGTTTGTAGAAGGCAGATATGGGTAAACACGGTATGGCAACTTCTTGAATGAAGGCAATGTCAATGTCTGCATCTCGAAGGAATCTCTCCAACAGTTGAAATTTCAGAGGGCATTCTATTACATTGATATTCACAGTGGCCACAGTGAGAAATTGCGCCATTAAGAGAAGTATAAAAGCTGTGCTAGACATACTGGAAGGTGGACTCGAAAGAAGACACAGCTGAGAATTATCCTGGTGCACTATGTCAAATTAGGTTGAGATAGTTCCTTATGATTGCTATTCATAGGCCGGCAGTCAGCGTTTGAGAGCGTTCGTGGGTCCCTAGATGACGTAGAATGAAGATTTTGTTTCTTTTTCACAGCTGCGGGAACGTTTGTGGAGCCAGTTTGATTCTTCTGGGCTGGTACGGCAATCGAGGCATTTGTTTTTATCTTTTTAGATACGTTCTCGGATCCCCGATCAACCTGCGTAGGTGAGTCGGTAGGTACCAGAGAAGGTGGGGGCAGTGAAGACAAAATTTCTGTGGCAGCCTGTAGTGGCGGCATAATTGGTTCTAAGGCTGCGATACATGTTGCCGATAGCGCAGGGGCACTCTGTGACTCGCTGAGCTGGTCAGTGTAAGGTACCAGTTCTGCGTCGTGTGTAGCAGAGGCCACTGCTGGTGTTGTCCCAGCTGACTGATCAATAAACATGTGTTCATGTGACGTTTGCTGTGTCACGACTTCCGAGTATTGAACACGTCGTTGTTGTGTTGGAGTTATACCGAGGGGAATCATTTTCTGTGGGCAATTGATACGTAGGTGTGTGTTAGCATTGCAAATTAAACAGGTCTGTTTCTGTCCATTATAAGATAGGTAGCCAGAATGGCCACCAAAAGTCTCAGTGGAGGGGATATCTTGTTTTATTTCCATTGTGACTGCGCGTATTCCATTATACACCGGGAACTGATAAGCAGAAGACCATTGTTCTTTCCTGACTTCACTCACAGTGCCATATTTCGACAGGACGGATTTGAAAATTTCAGGTGGAACTTCAAGTGGGACATTAAATATACGCACTGTGGTAAAATTGGAATCCGCTGGGGAGAGCTTAACATTAGTCATTTCGCCTGAGGCATACTGAAATTTAATAGGATCTGCAAAATTATTTAACAATTTCTGATAAGTAGATATGCTGATTACCTTGATGTACATGGTTTTTTCTTGTGCATTTAACTGGATGGCTTCTACTTGGTCGACAGTCAACCGGAGAGTATCGCTAATCCAGCGGTGAATTTCTCCTGGTGTGGCGCGAGAACTCTGCTTGTCCCATTGGCAGCGTACGGTATTTTTTCTCTGGTATCCGGACATGATTTTCAGCGGGGTTTTCTGGGTTTCCTGGTTTTGTTGTCCTATCTGGAACACTACTTGAAAAAGTATTGTCCGAATGACACACGGAAGGTCAGTTCACCCGTGGAACTATCGGAAGCACCGGTATTAGAAAATGTACACTCTTCCAATGCGGTCACACAGCGCGCTCACACGCACCTCACTCGGCCACGACTAGTGACCAACTGAGCTAATTGTGTCAACGAATATCGTTCTATATAAAATGACTTACATAGAACTTGTTAGCAAATAGTGATTTATACTAAACGATTTCATCACTGGAGTATATTATTTATATATAAAGCATTTCATACAAAGTTTATTTATTTTATATCAGTACGCTATATTGCATGCAATACTCAAATTAGTGAAATATAAGTCAGGCACAAGATATCCGCTGCCATCTTGTCTTATTACTAAATCAGCTCAGCTTTTTAAAATCACGTCTGCACTATAGTATTACAAAATAAACTTTTAATTTCGAACGTGCCTCTTCCTTTAGAACAGTTAAAACGATTCTCGGCTCGATAATCGGAACTGGTGGGTCCCATGATATGGATTATAAAGTTTGCATAATTCGCACGGCCGCCATCCTGAAATGGTATGGCGGACGACCTTGTAGTTTGGTCACAAGACGCATCCTATACGAAGGTATGTTGTTACCAAATTTGGTAGAGATCGGATGATTTGGTTAGTCGTTATTTGATTTTACGTTTTGAACGTTTGAGTGGCCGCCATTCAGTTTTAGTAAAGATGGCGGCGATATAAAACATGACACTGAGGTGTCCTTTGCTAGTGCTACCATTGTACCAAATTTCGTTCAATTCGCATTCACCGTGTTCGAATTGATAGGGGGGGAGCAGACATTCAGAGTACACACACTCACACACACACACACACAGACACACACACACACAGACTCACACACACACATACACACACACAGACAGACACACTTTTTTTCGCCCTGTGTTGATCTCATAAGTCTACTTTCATTTTTTGCAAAAATCGAAAGTAGGCTAAAAAGACTAACGTTCTTAGGTTCCTACGTTCGTCGTCACGAGCCGACTGCGGTGGCATCTGGTAACTAAGTTCGGAACTAGTTAGTCGTTGACGGTGGCGTTTGGCGGCAAAAGTAGGAACTACTTGAAAACAAATTCAATGTCAGCAGTCCTTACTTGAATTAAAACGGATACACACACCAGTAAGTACAGCCATCACAATTAACACCTGTTATCAGACAGATTCTACACACACCCAAAGTACACGGGGCTGCATGACCGCGTTGTCACAGCCCCTAAACTGAGGAACCAAACAACCAACTGTGTCTATTTCTTAATAAATAATAATAATGTTATTGGTTTAACTCCCTTTTTACAACTGCGGCTTTAAGAGTCGCCGGGGTGCCGGAATTTTGCCCCGAAGGGAATCTTAACGTGCCAGTGAATCTACTGACACGGCTCCCTCGCATTTGCGCACCCTCAAATGCCAACTGGCTGCGTCAGGATTCGATCCTGCAACCTTGGGCTTAGCAAGCGAGAACGTTACCGCTGAGCCACGCAGCCAGCCAGTCAATCTCTTAGGGTCTCACAACCAATGGGATGTGGGTTGGCGAACATGAGACCATAACTGAGTCCTGCATTGCTTCCACTTACTTGTGCTGGATTCTTTTCTGTCGACTTCCCTTCGTCAACTTTTGTTCTATTCCGACCCCGACGGTATTAGGGTATCCGAGACCTAGGGAGTCTCTTTCTTTCCCGTCTTAATTGGCCCTTATCTCATCCTTCCTGATACCCTCCTTCTGTGAGGGGCCAGCCTTCTTTTCATCTCATGTTATCTCCTGCCTTCTGCCCAAGGCCCTCAAAGAGGCAGGGTGTGTGTAGCCCCACCACTTCTGGTGCACCCTGGATATTGCTTCACCCTCAGGGACTCACGGCTGGTGAGTTCGAGAGTTGGCGATCCCGGGGGAATTCCTGAGCTGGGTCCGTTTTTTCCCTTTTTTCCACTAATGTTGGGGTGGTCCCTTTCCTCTTTCCCCTTTCTTATCTGCCTTTGATGGCTCTCCTTCCTTCGAAGTCCCTCAATCCTCATTCTTCGAGGATTGAGTGCATTTCTTTTCTTCCTGTCCTTTATTTGCCTTATCCTTTACTGGTTTATCATTTCTTCTTCTAGTATGTAAGTTCGTAGTTAGATATTAGTTATAGATTTCATTCTCATCTCATCTTTCACTATCATCCAAACCTTTAGGGGCCGACAACCTAGATGTTAGGTCCCTTAAAAATACAATTATCATCATCATCTCTAACCCAATCCCAATTAGCGCAGTTCGACAATCTCGGTTTCAGTAAATGAACATATTAAAATTCATTTTATTTTTAATTCAAGGAAGGGTGCCCTAAGATTTTAATGTTACTTCCAGGGGTGTCGCGAACTTCCTAAGGTTGGGAAACACTGTCGTATACTGTAACAACGAAAATTATTATTTTCTGTTTGTGTTATATTCAAGATAACAAATGAGCACGCTGCGTGAGCAGCACAGATCTGCTCTCTGACCCCAGGTTCAGTAATGACCCGGTCTCTCCAAACAGCTGTTAAATATTGTGCTGACTGGAGCGAGTCCGGAAGCTGGCAGAGACAATGAGCGTCCTGCTATATGCTATGTGCCCTTTGTACTGCGGCGAGGCAGCCCATTTCTTAAAATAATTAATAGACTCGGCGTACGACCATTGCAGGAAGATGTGACTGTCGTGCTCTGACGGAGAGTGCTGGCTTGCTTGCTTGCCATAGTTCAGGGTATGTAAATTACGTAGAATGAAGTGAAATACAGGGTGTTATTATAAATGATGGTTGGTTCCTTAGTTTAGGGCAGAGGTGGCCAAACAGCACTCCAGGAGCGCTGGCATTCAGGCTGCACTCCAGAGTGCTTCTGGGGCGGACGGCCTTGCAGTGATGGTTGTTGTTGTTATTTGAGTCTTCAGTCTTTTGACTGGTTCGATGCAGCCATCCATGCCTCCCTGTCCTGAGTTAATTGTTTCATCTCTACATAACTACTACACCTTACGTTCGAGGCAATTTGTTTAACATATTCTAACATTGGTCTACCCATACAGCTCTTGTTCTCAACCCTTCCTTCCATAACTAAGCTTGCTATTCCTCGGTGTCCTAGTATGTGTCCTAGCAACCTATCTCTTCTCTTCACTAGCAGTCACCCACTTCTACTCTAGGTAAATGCCGGGATGACTCCTAAATTTAGGCCACAGCTGCCTCCTTCCAAGTCCTCACCTGGATTACAATACTATTACAGCCACCATAATTACACAGTTTATCAGACTAATTCTATACACGCATTCAAGCACACGAGGCTACATGGCCACGAATTCGTAAAGTCACTACATCAATCAACAACAACAACAAAATGTATTAAAGCGAAGCACGTAATCTTCAAGTGCCGGTACGCACAGAAACACGCGAACAAAATGTAGATGTTTAGGACAACAAACACATTGGAAGAACAGTTTGCTTGTTTTACGTCCGGTGCGAAGGCGATCCCAACTTGACTCGGTCCAACGCACCGGCAGTCAGGGCAGGCAGCCCAGCCAAGAGAGGCCTGCCGGAATGCTGCGAAGTGCGGCGCCACGCAGTTCGCACACCGAGGGTGCAAAGCCTGACTAGGGCCCGGATGTTGATGCCGTAAAAAGTTTAAAAAGTCCTCTCGGCACGCCGGAAGGCGGAGGTAGATTTCACCGGACAAACTTGGGGATAGGCGAAAATAGGCAGAATATGCAGGTTTTCGTAGAAGGATCAGACCTCATTTATTGCGAGAAGATATTGTATAATTGGAGCTTAATTAACTTTGTTTTTCGTCATTTTATGCTTATTTTAAACATTTTATTGTCTTATGGGAACGGTAACCTTCTTGTCATTTCGGGTCCATTTTTATACTTGTGGTCACACTGTCCTTATGCAAGGTTTCGACACTGATGTGTAACTATGTAACGGTCTGTAACTTCTTCACGCAAAATTATATCTCCCGCAGAGATTTTGGTTGGTTGCTCAGTTTAGGGGCTGCGACAACGCGGTCATGTAACCCCGTGTACTTAGGGATGGCTGAATTAGTCTGTAATTCAGGTAAGGACTGCAGACGGTCAATTTCATGCAGTAGTTCCTAATGTTGGTACCAGGTACTACCGTCAACGACACCTAGCTGTGAACTTGGCTACTAGATGCCACCGCAACCATTAACTCGCAACGAACGTTGGAACTTCCCCTCCAAAGGAAAGCATACTGAGGGATTTTTAGCGCTCTTAGAAAATCCGACGACTTCGGCCGACTTTGAACTCGCGACCTTGGGCATAGAAGTAGTGTGTTTTGGCCGGTTCTAGCACCTCCTCCTCCACCCCTCCTCTAAGATGGCGGCGGTGCGATATCTCTCGAACCCATGGTTGGATTTTAAAAAATGAGGTGTTGTTGAACTCGGGCTAACACTCCCTTTCCAATGGACAACATATTTCAACCCCAAAAATAAAACCTACCCCTACTAGGGGTGAAATTGAACTTTTTAGAGAATTTCTCTTTCCAATTGCAACATGTGAGAGTTTGAATGCCGATATGGATTTAAACGTTGTTCCACATAAAGTGCATGTGTACGGTGGATAGCCACTATGAATTAACATGCTTGTTTTTGTTTTTTACGCATGCCCACTCATAGCTTTTGTAAGAGGGTGGGGGAGTGGTTCCCTGTGGACGGGTTATTTTTGACAGGTCATTGTTGACAAGTCATTGTTGACGGGTCCCTGTGGACTGGTCATTGTTGACGAGTCCTTGTGGACGAGTCCTTGTCCCTTTGGACTGATCCCTTTGGACGGGTCCCTTTGGCCTGGTTCCTACGGACGAGCCCATTAATTTATTTAAATTACGTCAAAGGGCCTAACTACATTTGTGTGTGTGTTGAATTGACGTTGTTCACCACTACTCTAATGGGATAACGATATGAAAGGAAAGTGACGAAATACATGTGGACATACAAGGGATCTAACTTGGTGGATGGATGTGTTCTAACGAGTCATTTGTAGTTGAAAGAGAATAATACATGTTCTTAAGATGTTAAAACTGAGGAGATGGCATGTACAGTAAGACGTCTTGTTACTTCCTGTGTCATATTACAGACATGACAGAGAGCGCACAGATCTGTTGCTATGACTAACACTGCAGTAATTTGAAACCGCAAGTGTTCATTAAGACAATGGATGATGATCATGCAAAGTTAGCAGTTATTGGATATTACACAGGTGTTCCTTCCGGTGTCATGTTGCTGACATACCAGAGAGCGCACACTGCTGTTGCTATGACTGACGCTGCAGTAATTTGAAACCCCATATGTTGATTAAGACAATGGGTGATGATCATGCAAAGTCAGCAGTCATTGGATACCACACAGGTGTTCCTAGTGTACTTTGGACTCTCAGCTGTATTGGGAAAGGAATTGCAATGATCTGCAAAAAACTGCTGACATGAGCGATGAGAGTTTATATAAGAGAGGTGTCCTATATCTCCCTACTGTCAGTCTTTATTACTCGCTTTGAGTGAACAGTGCTCTATTACTGCTCAAGAGTTGTAAAAAAAGTCGTTTTGGTAGAAAATCATTACATTATTTTGCAAGGTAAGTACTTATTATTAATGGATTGTAGTCTTTTATTACTAATTGATGTTGAAGTTATTGATTGGAATGTATTTATTGATTGATTGTTTGATTGTTTTGTTTACAGATAATTGGGTACCTGTAGGCTACCAGATTCCTACAATCTGTTCATTCAGTGGCAGCAGTTGATCAATTATAAAAAGGTAAGTGCCCCTCTAAGAACTTTTAAACAGTTAGAGTGATATTTTCCAATGTTCATTACTAGATGTCAGTGAAAATGGTATATTTGGCAGTCAAAAGTTGGAACTACTTGACCATGGTGTGTAAAGCTAATTTTGTAGGTTAGATTTTGATTACCGCTCTATTAAGTCTGAATGTTCATTGCTAGGTGTCAGTGACATAGGGAATATTTAAAGTCTTAACCTCAGTTCACCTAACATAACCTAACTTTACCTAACTTAACCTTATCACGTGACATGTTTTACAAGTTTAGACTTGTTTTAAGACTGGCTATGACGTCGCACTTAGCTCACTTAACTGGTGGTTGTTGGTTTCTATCACGTAACATGTTCTACAAGTTTAGACTTGTTTTAAGACTGGCTATGACGTCACACTTAGCTCACTTAACTGGTGGCTGCTGGTTTCTATCACGTGACATTTTCTACAAGTTTAGACTTGCTTTAAGACTGGCTATGACGTCACACCTAGCTCACTTAACTGGCGACCGCTGGTTTCTATCACTCTATCAAGTTCCAATGTTCACCACTAGATGTCAGTGACAGTGGTATATAGTAACCCTCAGTTAGAACTACATGAAGTTAGACTAGCTAGGAGTTCACAGATGATCGATTTAAATGCCCTGCTATAACCATTGACTGGAATATAATTAAACTATTGATATTGTACTTTGTTTTTATCATTTATTAACGTATATGATTTCTTTCTTTTATAGGTAATTTCGAAAGGGATCATAATGTTCAAGTGTGGTGACTGTAAGAAACAGTTCTCAAGACCTGACAACCTTCAACGACACGCAAATGTTAAACATAACATTAAAATGTTTGTGTGCAGTCATTGTGCTACCACATTTAACAGACAAGATAATCATGCACGTCATGTAAATTTAAAGCATGTTAGTTCAGCACCATTTTCATGTTCAGTTTGTGAACTTGGTTTTTCTACTGTAAAGCGATATCAATCCCACATGGTTGAAGTGCATGGTGAACAACAAGAATTAAAAACTGTAAAACGAACAACTAGCACGGAATCTTTAAACGAAAGTGATGCTCAGAAGCGTAAACGTTCTCAAGATTGTGAAAATAGTTGTGCAACAAAAAGAAAAAAGAATGGTGAACCTTCAATAACACATTGTAATGTATGTAATATTGATATACCTTCTTCAATCATTCATGGACATTTACGCAGTATTCATCATAAAAATAACGCTTGCCATGAAAGAAATTCTGGAAATGTTCAACAAATTGGTAGTGCATTTAAAAGTCGATTTGCTAGTTATAGACTTTATAGTAAAGAAAAAACTCAAAGTATTGAATCATTTTTAAAAAAAGTTCAACCAACTGTGTTTGGCTTAGTAGAAAATGTTTTAGTAGAGCATAAAACAATTAAAATGAATTTTGAACTTTTTGGCCTCTATGTAAAAACTGGGAGCGAAGGTGAAATTACAGATATCAAATCGTTTAATACAAAAAACATAATTGTTAGCGAATCAACTAATATTAGTGATATATATCAAAATATTTCAAGTGCTATCATTGTGAAGAGTGAAGAGTTCCAGGAAAGGGAGTCAGGCTGGGCGTTAGTTGAAGTACTTTATTTAGAAACCAACATGAATAAATACAACCCCCTTCGAGCATCATCATACGTTGATTTTCCAGGATGGATCAAACGTAAGCACGCTTGTGTAAACGTTATGAATAATGATGACGCATGCTTTGCGTGGGCTGTAACCTCAGCTCTCCATCCAGCAGAAAAGGCTGTGGAGAGAACGTCATCTTATCCTCACTATTCTTCAGTGTTAGATTTAAAAGAAATAGAATTTCCTATGGCGATAAAAGACATTCAACGTTTTGAAGAGCTGAACAATGTAAGGATTAATGTTTATGAAATTGAAAATAAGAGTATAGTTGGTCCTCTATATTATACTCAGGAAAAAAAGGATGCTCATGTAAATTTACTTTACATAACCGAAGGTGAAAACGCCCACTATTGTTGGATAAAACATTTAAGTAGACTTGTCAGTAGTCAGATAACAAAAAGAGAACATAAGAAGTGGTTGTGTGATGGCTGTTTGCTATATTTCAGAAAAGAGGACCAACTAACTCAACATCAAAAATGGGGGTGTAATCATGTTCGTACGGTATTACCGACTCCTAAAAATAAGATTCTAAAATTCAAGGATTATGAGAAACAGCTTCGAGTACCATTTGTTATATATGCTGACTTCGAGGCTTTGCTAAAACCATTTAATACATGTTCATCGAATCCAGCCCAACCTTTCACCAACACAACTCACATTCATGAACCTTTTAGCTTTGCATATTATATTAAATGTAGTTACGATGACTCTTTAAATAAGTTAGAGCTCTATAGAGGACCTGATGCACCTAAAGTTTTTATGGAAAGGCTTGCGAAAGATGCCATCCGTATATCCTCTATTTTAAATACGATCATTCCAATGGAGCCACTAACTTCATCAGAGCATATGAATTTTGAAAATGAAACTAATTGTTTTATATGTGGTGAATGTTTATGTACAGACAGGGTTCGCGATCATGACCATTTAACAGGAAAATATCGTGGTGCGGCTCACCAAGAATGTAATTTAAATTATAGAGTAAGTAAATTCATTCCGGTCATTCTACACAACGGTAGCAAATACGATAACCACTTTATTGTTAAAGAATTTGGAGCTTCAGATGTGAAAATTGATGTTATTGCAAATAATAAGGAACAATACATATCGTTAACAAAATACATCAAAACTAACAATAAGAAAACTATAAAACTGCGATTTTTAGATTCATTCCGCTTTATGTCGAGTAGTCTTGATAAGCTGGCTAGTAATTTAAAATCAGATCAGTTTCATGAAATTCATCGTGTCTTTCCTAAAGAAGATGATTTTAATTTGATTCGTCAAAAGGGTATATTTCCTTATGAATATATTAACTGTGTGGAACGTCTTGAGGAGAGTTCTTTACCACCGAAAGATGCATTTTACAGTTCCTTAAACACAAGTCATATCAGTGATCAGGAATATTTACATGCACAACGTGTATGGACACAGTTCCACATTCAAACTTTAGGAGAATTTTCAGACATATATTTGAAGACAGATGTGTTGTTATTAGCAGATGTTTTTGAAAATTTTCGAAATGTTTGTATGAAAACGTATGACCTTGATCCTTGTCAGTATTTCACTGCTCCTGGGTTAAGTTTCAGTTCAATGTTGAAAAAAAACGAAAGTAAATTTAGAATTAATGACTGATATAGACATGATCAATTTTATAAAATCATCAATTCGAGGTGGATTAAGCCAATGTAGTGGACGGTACTCTAAAGCGAATAATAAATACATGCCTAGCTACAACCCTTGTGAAGAGTCAAAGTATATTGTCTACCTCGATGCAAATAACCAATATGGCTGGGCTATGAGTCAATATCTACCACTGAAAGATTTTCGCTGGCTGACACAACCTGAAATTGATGTCTTACATGTTGACACTCTTAATGATAACGATGATAAAGGATATATTTTAGAGGTAAATCTTGAGTACCCTAAAGAGTTACATGATGATCATAATGATTTACCATTTTGTCCTGAGAATATGAAATCTCCATACATCTCATCACGAACAAAAATGTTAATTGCTAATGTAAATGATAAATGTAAATATGTAATACATTATCAAAACTTGAAACAGTGTCTACAGCATGGATTAAAATTAACTAAAATTCATCGCGTATTGCAATTTCATCAGTCAGCATGGCTCAAACCGTATATTGATCTAAACAATAATTTAAGAACACAGTCAACAAACGCGTTTGAAAAAGATTTTTATAAACTCATGAATAATAGTGTTTTTGGAAAGACTATGGAGAATGTTGATAAACGAGTTGATGTAAAGCTGATAACAAAGTGGGAGAATGATGGTAAAAGGTATGGTGCGAGCAACTTAATAAGCAAGCTTAACTTTCATAGCTGTTCAATTATTCATGAGGATTTAGTTGTAATACAAATGAATCGTCTTAAAGTAACTTACAACAAACCCATATATGTGGGTTACACCATTCTGGAATTGTCAAAAACACTTATGTATGAATTTCACTATGATTATGTAAAGAAAAACTATCTTGATAATGCTAAATTACTCTACACAGACACAGATTCTTTTATTTATGAGTTTAAAACTGATGATTTTTATGAGGATATCAAAACTGAGCTAAATAGGTTTGATACAAGTGACTATCCCGAGGATAATATTTACCATTTACCTCTAGTAAACAAAAAGGTTCTTGGGAAATTTAAGGATGAATGTGCTGGTGTTATTATAGACACCTTTGTAGGCACAAAATCTAAATCATACAGCTATATGACAATTGATGATGTAGTAGTAAAAAAATTAAAAGGAGTGAAAAAGAATGTTGTTAGTAAAGAGTTAGATATAAGTGATTATAAAAACTGTATAGTTAGTAACCCACCTGTATTATATAAGAAAATGTGTGTATTTAGAAGTAAAAATCATCAGCTACATACCAATTTGTTGAACAAAGTCTCTTTAAGTAATGAAGACAACAAACGATTCATTATACCCAACACATTTAATACTCTTGCTTGGGGAAACAGTCGCATTGACGACTATTACTTTACTTAAGTCTAATGATCACTATATTGTAATATTTGTAGTGTGTGTTTTATATTGTAATATTTTTTGTAAAAACTGTAAGTAGAATGTATAATGTTAGGCTACAGTAGTTTTAGTAAAAATAAGATAATTAATACATTTTAGTGTAAAATGTTTGCTTTTGTATATTACGAAAAAGATTTTAAAAAATTTACTGAATGTGTGAACTAAACAAGGGGAATGTAAAAAAATGTTAAGTGGAAATTGTAAATATTCATGTGTGAAAAAATGAAAATGAAGAAATGACTATCACCATTTTTAGAATTAAAAGACATTGTGATCTGGTACACCTTGTTTTTATTTCACAACAACAAAAATGTACAGAATGTTTAAACTAAACAAGGGGAATGTAAAAAAATGTAAAGTGGAAATTGTAAATATTCATGTGTGAAAAAAATGAAATGGCTATCACCATTTTTTAAAATAAAAGACATTGTGATCTTGTAAACCTTGTTTTTAATTCACAACAAATAGAGCTTTACAAAAATAGAATACAAAGAAATACCAATTCATCAATCCTTTTCAATGTCCATGTCCACTCATCATTAACTTTCCTTTTATAACACTAATCACAGTGATGACTGCCAACCTCTCTCCCACTGAGACATCACAGGATGTCAAAAGTTGTTTAGCTTTTCAACGATACTTTATCCGCTACACGTCTTAATGCAGGATGACTGTGGTGATAAGAAAGGTGCATGCTTGATCCAAAGGATTAATAGGTATATCACTATGCTGCAAAGGTTCTTCAAGAAAAGTTCCAGGACTACACAAATAATAACCAGGTAGGTAGATTTCGAAAGTCAAGTATTGATTACTTTGTTAATGACGCCATTGCCAGTACAGGTCTGGCATATCCTTTTCAATCGATGGTAAAAAGGTTTGATCTTCCTCCTCCTCTGTGGATGATGATTGTTGTTGTTGCTTTTTTTCTCCATCACACCCGTGGTATGAGGAAACAAAGTCTTTACACTGACTTTTATGACCATGATACAGTTTGACTAGCTGGCAAGTAGCACACTGTCGCTTAGAGGGTATTTTTGCCATAGCCACTTGCTTATGGTGATCATAATCCGTACATGGTTGCAATTCACTTAACACAGGGTCTTGAGTCCATGATTTTGGTACATGTTGCCAGATTTCTTTCATTGCATTTGCTGTGACATAATAAATGAATGATTTTGGAAAAGCCAATAATTCTTCTTTAGTAAAACTGTCTAGTTTCTTTTCACACACAAAGAACTTTCCAATCGCTTTATCGGTAGCATCCCCTTTCTCCATGGTATTACGTTGATGTTTACACGTCGCTTGTAGAAATTTCACTGGTGTCATCCACAGGTAAACCTTTAGTTTTAATTTTATTTAACAACTCCCAGCAGGCATTGGTGGATAGCCAATGAAACAATTGCCACACCTGTGCCAAGGCTTTATGGGTAATATTGTCACAGGGGCAGCGATCCATGAGTGTTTGCAGCGATGGACAGCCCATGTCCATTAAATCGATACATTGACAGTAAGACGCTAAAAATGGTTGTAGCCATTGACGTTTTTCACTACCTTTCACAAATATTACATGGGCAGAAGACAAGTGGGCTTTCATGACCATGTCCAGGTGCTTATATGAAATGGTTCCCTGCTTCCAGTCTAGTTGCATATGAGTTTCAATCCACTGGGTTTGTTTACGGTCTTTATCACACAACAAATCAAAAGCATAAGGTGGTTTAAACACCAAATGAGTAGCTTGTGATATCCAAAAAGTGGAACAATCGATGATGGCCACTTCTTTAAATATAAATTTGTTATCTCCAATTTTAAACCCTTAACAGTCGACAATCAGTGTACGCAACATGTTCACTCTTGTCTGGATCAAGTCCAACTGACCACAGACTGACAATTGTTCAGTAAGGTGTACCCATGTCATTTACTTACATTCCATTCTAGTAAAAGAAAAGAAAAACATCGAGTAGTCACTATAGAGGTTAGGATATGACAGGGGGGGGGGGGCATAAGAAACAATAATATAACAACAACAACCAATTTTTTTTATTTCATTATTTTATTAGCATAACTAGTTTTACATTCTTTTTTCATTCTAGGATAGAGGCGGTACCATCTCATACAACAAAAAAGTCTTTTGTGTTTATAGTGTCCATAACACCGATGATATCCCAATGTCTCTAAACTGGATGTTTTTGACTGTGAGCTGCTCACTGAAGCACTGTTGACACCATAAAGTCCACACGTATCATAACTTTTTTCATCACTCAGAGGCATGAGTGAGGGGTAACTTGAATGACAGGGTATATTACCCACCTCCATTCTGCACAGGTAGGGGCAGGCAGGTGACCAGCGCTGATGTTCCTGCATGGGTTCATCGCTCTCTTGCCATTGGTCTAAGATGATGGGACAAAACACACATTTCACTTCATCTCTTCTTTTTAGCCTATTTTCAATTTTGAAAATATAGGCTTATGAGATCACCTTTTGTCCGTGTGTGTGTGCGTGTGTGTGTGTGTGTGCGATTCGTGTGTGTGTGTCCCCCTAATAAAATCTAAACGGCTGGAGCGATTTCAATGAAACTCGGTAAGTTCAGAGCACTATTCCCTGCGACCCCGACCGTGCCCTTCAAACTTTGTTACGACTCACCAATCCAACATGGCAGCTGTGCGAAATATTTCACCAGCATTCAATATCTCCGAAACTATTACCGATATTACCCTGACATTTTGTATGGTGATAAAGGGAACAACTATAAGTTCACTTATGTGACCTTTGAAAATCTGGTAACAACCAAACGAACATGGCGGCCAAGCGAATTTGCGACTTTTAAATAGACGTTTCTCGCGATTTAACCAACCAAACGCAATGAAACTTGGTACAGTATATGTTTATATACATTGTAATGCACCGACATCTAACTTCGTTCAATTTTTTACATAACCACAAGATGGCGGATGTGCGAAATATTTCACCGGCATTCCATATCTGTGAAACTATTAGCGGTATCTCCCTGAAATCTTTTACGGAGATAAAGGGCACTACGGAAGTCCATCTATAAGACTTTCAGAAACCGATTAACTACAAAACGAACATGGCAGCCAAGCGAAGTTGAAAATTTTAAATAGACCTTTCTCGCGATTTAATGTTCCAAACGCACTGAAATCTGGTACTGGAAATATTTATACACATTGTAATGCACTGGTATCTAATTTAGTTCAATTGTTTACATAACCTCAAGATGGCGGATGTGCGAATTTTAAAATTAAGTTTTTATTTCTTGTGATGTAGTCATGCGATCGAATTGAAAGTTTGAATATTGAACCTACGCAATAATTTTCCTTTAATGGTACATGACTCTATGGCCTATACATTTAACAATTCAACATGGCGACCATCCGAAATATTTAGTCGGCTCTGAATATCTACGAATCAATTATAGCAATCAAACTGAATTTCTTAATGTTCATAGGGGCTATGAACTTAAGTTCACCTATAGGACTTTAAATAACTTGGTGTTCACAAATCTAACATGGAGGCGACGCGAAATATAAAAATTCACATGGACGTTTCTCGCAATTTAACCATCCGAGTGTAGTGAAACTTGGAACAGTAAATCCTTATACGAATGGTAATCCACTGGCATCTCATTTATTTCAATTGTTTCCATAACCTCAAGATGGCAGCTGTGCGAATTTTTAAAATCTCCTTGTTACTTCTTGTGTCCTAATTATGCGATTGTAGTTTGAATACTACACGTACACAATAATCTGCATGTAACAGTACATAACTCTGGGACCTACATATATAAAATCCAACATGGCGACCATCCGAAATTTTTAGTCGGTTCTCAATATCTACGAATCTATTACAGCAATCAAACTGAAATTGTGTATGTTGCTAGAGGCAATTAACATACGTAGGATATATGAAAATAGGCTGTATAGTTCTTCACGGAACTACTTGTTAAATAGTAGAATCCAGCGGCTGCTAAGGCTTGAGGGTTTATAAAAGGCACTGGCCATGTTGCAAAGGTCTTGAAACGTTGTTCCTCAGATTTTAAATTCATGGATGTAACTTCTCTTGAGGCTTGAAAGCAAGACATGACTGAGCGGTTTGATGTGTGTTGACCTGCTATTTATACACTTGTCACTTGGTTGGACAGTGGATAATAGTTGACTTGTTTGTGATGAATAATCAAACAGTAGGCCGTGGTATTGGCTGGAACATTGTCATGCGTTTCAAAATCTAGTCGAATGTCAATATTGGATGGTTTGACAGACTCTTCCAAGTAGGAACAGTCAAAGACAATCAATGGCGCCCTTGTCTTAAAAGCTTGGGGTGATAACATTGGACAATTCTCTTTTTGATAATACGACCATCTAAATTTAGAAAACAAGTCGTACAGGGGGGCAAACTTATTTTTTGAAAAATCTAAATCCAACCCTTCATAGGGAAACACAGCACCGTTGAGGAAAAGACGTGCATTTCTCAATTGCAGGTGATCAAATTGCGTGACATCTTTGGTTTGTTGATACTTGCGATTCGTTTGAAAACCCACAATCATGTAGAGAGGTCTCTCTGTATAGCGGGCTGTTTTTATAGACCAACTGTGTGTGTTGGTGGTGGGCAATAACGGGTACTCATGAAGTGCCCAGCTTCTAAATTCCATGGGTAGAGGTATATCTCTCTTTACCATTTTGAGTATGTCCAGTTTTTTGCTATCGTTAAGGGTCACATGAGGCACTTTCCATAGCAAGCGTTGTAGTTGAATTTTTGAATCAATGGGGGCATTGTCGACTCCCTTGAGTGCATTATTATCACTCCTGTCTCTCACCAGATAAAGCACTTGCCTTGCGTTGACCACAATGCGCTGGTGATCTTCAGCAAAGCCTAAAATCAGTTTAAGAGGTAAATATCCAGTGAAGGTGCCATCGGTGTGTATCATCCAGTCATTGGTCGAGTCAGGGCACCAACCCGCCATGCAAAGTGTTTTAGCTTCTTCCTCACTATAAGAGGGATATAGTTTCATGACACTGGAAATACCCACATTTCGAGTGCTATCCACCACGATATCGTTAATGACATAACGTACTTCATAAAACAGGAAGGCGAAAGCATGGTTGGCTAACTTGGATGTAGTGGGTGTAGAACCATCGGCTTTGGTGAGCCGACCTTCAATCTGAATAACACTTTCATGCGGTAGAGTGTAAATATCTTGGTTGTTGATAACAAATTGAATTTCATCATTGTTATTGAGTCCAGGTGTTTGAGCTTGATAAGAATGCAGATCAATTCTTACCACTCCTGGTTGCTCCTCGATGTGGTTCGCTACCTCTAGAATAGAATTCATCGCGGGGGTTAATGTGGTAACCCAAATGCTGTAAAATCTGCTTGTTCTGAGATGTTAACGTGTATTCACGTGGTAAACAACTAACACCATTCCAAGACGGTGCTGTTGCTTTATATACAAACTTCATAGTGGTTTTAGCACCAACTTGTAAGTCACTGGTGTGGTAGAATCTAGATCAATGAGTTGTTGCTCTCTATTGATCAGTCTTAATGTTATATTACTAATACCATCGACAGCCACAGAATGAAATAGCACCACTGGAGGGTTTTCACGAATAATATAGCCATTGGGCGATGTTACAATAAAGTCATAAAGCGAATGCGACGATTCTTGATTGGTGTACACTTGACTAATAATATTACACGTCACCGACACATGATGGTCCTCAATGAATTTCACTTCATGGTCTGATTCATGTTTTTTGTTGGGCTCTAACACACGTGGTATAAATCCTAGTAATGGACCAATGGAATCGGGGTGAGTTTTAAAGTCAATTTTGAATGTAGAAAAAATACTGCAGCGATGAGTGTTGGTATTTCCTACAAGTTCAAACTTGCGCGTTCCATCGAGAAATGACTTTAAACCATATTCATTGATCAACACCACATAAATGTGTTCATAAATGTCATCTATCGTGTATCCACCAGAGTTCAGGGTGAGCACAGAATCATCATAGTAAAACTTGTTGTTCACATTTTCACGTATGTTGTATATTCGATTGTACGTTTCAAGAGAAACAAGTCCTAAACCATAAGGTTTTTCACTCAATTCGATAGGTGGGTAAAAGTCTAGACTCACTTCAGGTCCACGTCCATGCAGTGTAAACGTCTTACTTTCCACCGACATACTGTTGACGTTTTTGCTTATGTTGCGTCTTATATAAAAAAATTAAACACAAACGTCCACACTGTTGGCTGTTAAACGTTTGCTCACGTTTCACATTATAATATATCTTGATCCTGTTTCCAAAATAGGTCACTAGTTCCATGGGCGGGGTCAAATTCCCAAAACTGTCAAAGTACCATACAGTAGATCCCTCTTTGACATAAGCTACATAATGTGTTCCAGGTCCTCGGTGATCATCCAAATTGACAACAGCACATTCATGTTTCCAGGGTTGTGAGGGTAATTGGTTTCGCATAAACACACCTCGAAAATGAGAAAGCTTCAGTTGTTTAGCATAGCTTTCCACTTGCTGATGCGTCAGGGCATGTCTTGCTATGGTTGAGGTTAAAGATGTTTTTATTTTATTTCGAAAAGGTGAAATTCCAAATCCTTGTTGATAAAAGGCTGGCTTCAAATTGACATTTCTAGCCCCCATAGCAATGGCCTCCATTGATTCATTGTGTCGCTGACTTTCATTGAGTTGTTGCTTGCCCTGTTGCACGGCTTTAATGGTTTTTGCCACTGCACTGGCGCCGCCTAAAAGTGAACCTTGAGCAGCCAGACCAGCGAATAATGCAGGTAAAAATCCCGCTCTTTTGGGGACGGGGATCACTCGCCCTTGTTTAGAACCCTGTCGCTGACGTTTTGGAATAACATGTCTCTGTGCTACTCGAAGAGCTTTCCTTAAGGTCAACACATTATTTTTTCTTTTTTTCTTTCGCAAGGGCTTGTCCACGAATGTCATAAGCCCAGGCTTTGCCAAGGACAGGCTCATATTTATTGTCTTTCTCACTACATATCTTTATTTCACCATGATGATGATGACCAACAACCTTTCACAAGAAAGTTTAAGTCACAACTAACATTAGATTGTTATTTCATGGTTGTATATTCCAATTCAACATAAAGTGGAAAATCATTTATGGTTTTTCCAGCTTGCTTTTCATTCCATGTCAACAGGAGATGAAAGGATAATTCGTCTCCTGCATTGACCATTTCATGGTTATGGACCAACATCCTATGACCATTTATCTCTATTTGTAAATGGTTCTCATCAGGTATGGCATATTTGATGTGAATGGTTCCATTATAGTGTAGTCGATAGTGGCTTAAACCTGAAGCAAGCACATAGGTCAAGTGCTGGTCATGAACTAGCGGTATATGGTTTCTTTCATTCACAGGTTTTACATTTGTCAGATGCACTAAAAATACAGATGGGATAAATTTATAAAGCCTTTTCATTTCATAGGTCACGTATCGCTTGGTACAGACATCATTATCTTCTTGTGGGTCTTCCACGTGAATAATGCGGTGATGATTAGCGCTATAGCCATCCACCGTAAGCTGAGGCACTTTATCATAAAACTCATACACCTTGTTATCCACATACTTTTTTGTAGTAACGTCTGTAGACACTTGAGGATGTTTTACATGAGTTAACCGCTTTCCTTTAAAGTCATAATCTCCTTGTTTTGTGCGTGGCACTACTGACCTATCCACATAGTGTTTATTAGCAGGATCTGTTTCTTGTTTAGGATCATGTATGGGAACAGACCTAGCTTTGACCATCAACGCACGTCCAAAGACATCCATCGTCAACCTGTAGTACGAGTCTACTGTTTCTATGACAAGGCTCGGTGCGATGTATATAGACAGCCTGCTAGCCTCTCTAAGCCTTAGTTGAAATGAAGCTAATTAAGCAGCAAGAGTCATTCCCCGTGAGGGACATGGTTTCCCATCTCTGCCCCACATCACGTGAACAACGCCATGGTTCACTGTTTCCATCTTCCATTCGCTGCATCATTGTGGGACCTTCCGGCTGTGGAAAGACCAATCTTTTGCTGACACTTATTACAGCGCCCAATGGTCTGTGTTTTCAAAATATTTATATTTTCGCAAAATCTCTCTACCAACCCCTCTACGTGTTTCTGGATCAAGTCATGTCTGGATTAAAAAATGAGAATATGGGGTATTTTACATTTACCACGCAAGAAAATGTTATTTCACCGGATGAGGTAAAGCCTGATTCACTCATGATTTTCGATGATGTATCCACTGAACGACAAGGTATCATTCAAAGCTATTTCAGCATGAGTCGACACAAACATATCGATTGCTTCTATCTTGGACAAACGTATTCTAAAATGTCCAAACAGTTGATTCGTGACAATGCCAATGTCATTGTTTTATTTCGCCAGGACGAGAGGAACAGTCGTTACATTTATAATGAACATGTGAATCCGGATATGACCCTTTAAATGTTTACAGAATTGTGTGGCAAGTGCTGGAACACACAACGTCATGCCTGTTTAGTGATTGATAAACAAAGTGAACTCAACCAAGGGCGGTATCGCTTAGGGTTTGATCATTTTATTGCTATTTAAGGCACTGTATCATTCCCTCTCAAGTCATTTGTCACGACATCATGGCTTTAGCAGAGAGTCAATTGAAAAAGCATATTATTAGAGCAAAAAATACTATTCGCCAAAAGTTTCGTCAATTGAAACGATCGCGTGCGGATCATGCCTTGTTTATTCAACAACATTTAGCACCTCCGCTAAAAGCTATGTTGAAACCCTCTTTCAAGCCATCTGAAACGCTACCTACCGTTTCACAAGCCAGTCAGACTCACCACGAGGACCCTGAGGAAGAGGAAGAGGAAGAGGAAGATTTAACTAGTGTTAGCGAAGTTGAGGATAATGAGGAACAAGTGTTTACGCCTCAAAAAAAGGCATCACCCGTTGCAGAGTTTTTAAGAAAAAGGAATTCCTTGGCCATGGTCGGAACCCCTTGCCCTTCCAGATCGTCTCCATTTTCACAACTCTTGGCCACTCCTCAACATAAAGCTCAACTGAAAAACATTTTAATAAAATATTATGGATCAACACTGGAACCCTATTTCACCAATCTATTTATTGGAAACACAGATACCACGTATGGTGTTCGCTATGAGGATGATAGTTTTAAAATTGGTGATTCATCGATTAAATTTAGTCGTACTAAAGCTGTCATTGAAAAGATCAACTATAAATTAACAACAGGACTGTTAAAGCTACTATTCTCTCGGACTCCCTCATCCCAAGATTATACGCCAGAGGACCTTGGTAAATATAAATCCATTTTATTGGACACCCATGCTCACAAAAGACAGTATGATCCCACTCAACAAGTGAATGCCAATATATCTCAAAAATATAAAACCATCATTGCAAAAATGTTCCCCACTAGTCAAAGTGGTCGTCGTAAAGTGTCCGCTTCAGGAGTGACATTTAAACCATTAAAACCCCTTGTGGATGTTACCTACTGGCACAATCCAAATAAACTCGGCCAGCGACTACAGCTGTTGCATGCTTCACGTCAAACCGGTCATACTGGTCACGATTGGGAAATTCAAGAAATTGAGGAAGAACTTCGAAATGCCAAAATTATTGTTTAAACCCTCACCCATTAAAATGGGTATTGCTCACGAGTTGCATCGTCCAGCTAACCGTCACTATCTGCGACTCAAGGTGATTTCACAGGGTGTGGATGAACTTTGGCAAGCAGACTTGGTTGAAATGATTCCCTATGCTAGCGTTAACGATGGTGTACGCTATATGTTAACGGTCATTGATGTTTATTCCAAAATGGCGTTTGTTGAACCTGTGCGTCGCAAGTCTAGTCCACTAGTTACCAAAGCCTTTCAACATATTATTCAACACTCCAAACGTCAACCTCAGCTGCTACAAACCGACCAGGGAAAAGAATTTTTCAACAAGGATTTCTCCAGTTTTCTCAAATCTAAGGATATTCACCATTACACCACGTACAGCAATCTCAAAGCCAGCGTGGTCGAGCGGTTCAACCGAACATTGAAAACCCATATGTGGAAAGCATTTACCGCTCAGGGCACTTATCGCTGGTTGGACTTGTTACCTGAGTTAGTGTCACGTTACAACGACACCAAACACAGAACCATTGGGATCAAGCCACGACTTGTAACTAAAAATATTCCACAACTGGATAAACTGTTTAACCCCATAAAAACAGCAGACCCTAAACGTCATCGCCTTAACATTGGGGACCATGTTCGTGTGAGCAAATTCAAGTCCGTCTTCGACAAGGGCTACACACCAAATTGGGGGACTGAACTATTTCGAATTCGTCAAGTCAACCTGAACAGTCCAGTCACCTATTTACTCGAGGACCTCAACCATCAACCCATAAAAGGCAGGTTTTATCTTCAAGAACTTCAAAAGACAGCGTTTCCTAAACATTACCTTGAGGAAAAAGTGTTGAAACAAAAAGGAAATAAACTATATGTAAAATGGTTGGGATTTAGCTCAGCCTTTAATTCTTGGATTAATAAAATACATGTTGTGTGAACCTGTGTGTCTTGTATTTATTTATTTATTTACTCATGTTGTACTTAACCTACAGTCCTATGTACAGTCCTCAGCTATACATGTATTATGAGCAATACATATTTCTTTCTCTCTTCACCTGTGTTCTCTCTTACACTAACCCCCCCCCCTTCACCTCCCACCACTGTCAAAACAGGCTGTGACTTGTTAGCTCTTATCGTGCGCGTGTACAGGTGAACACCTGTGTGTTAGATCATATTACACATGAACTCACATTTTCTCACGTATGAAGCAAAACAGGATGTGACTTGTTTCACAAGGAGGACGGTAATAAGGTCATTTCACACGTGTTCACATGTATTTCGTCACTTTCCTTTCATTTCGTTATTCCATTATAGTAGTGGTGAACAACGTCAATTCAACACACACACAAATGTAGTTAGGCCCTTTGACATAATTTAAATAAATTAATAGGCTCGTCCGTAGGAACCAGGCCAAAGGGACCCGTCCAAAGGGATCAGTCCAAAGGACAAGGACTCGTCCACAAGGACTCGTCAACAATGACCAGTCCACAGGGACCCGTCAACAATGACTTGTCAACAATGACCTGTCAACAATAACCCGTCCTCAGGGAACCACTCCCCCACCCTCTTACAAAAACTATGAGTGGGCATGCGTAAAAAACAAAAACAAGCATGTTAATTCATAGTGGCTATCCACCGTACACATGCACTTTATGTGGAACAACGTTTAAATCCATATCGGCATTCAAACTCTCACATGTTGCAATTGGAAAGAGAAATTCTCTAAAAAATTCAATTTCACCCCTAGTAGGGGTAGGTTTTATTTTTGGGGTTGAAATATGTTGTCCATTGGAAAGGGAGTGTTAGCCCGAGTTCAACAACACCTCATTTTTTAAAATCCAACCATGGGTTCGAGAGATATCGCACCGCCGCCATCTTGGAGGAGGGGAGGAGGAGGAGGTGCTAGAACCGGCCAAAACACACTACTCATAGACATTCAGCATGCTACCAGTTACGTCACCGAAGCCGCTTCACACTTAGTCAGATGAAAATCTGAATCTGATCTCGTGCAAGTGCGTTATCTTGGCAACGTCTGATGGCTCATCCCTCATCAATTTAGTAGTGTTGCCATGGCAACCACTGATAGCTCTTGGCATTTTCTTATAATTCCGAAATCATTTTTCTCATCCCTTGGCATAGTGGTGGGTCATATCAAAAATTCTTTGAGACAACAGTTTTAAGTAATTATTAGGGGAATATTGTCCATTTTGTACGGTTTTGATATTGTGCCTATTAAGAGAGATATGATTAAAGTTTCCCGAAAAACCCACTTTTTCCCACCCTTTAGTCAATGGTTGGTGCTATAAAAAACTCTTCAAACATACATTTTTGGGCTTTATCCGACACATAGTATGAACGTTGAACGGAGTCGATATGTCACATATTAAGAGAGTTATAGCAATATTTCACTTTTTCGAAAAAAGCCCCCCATTTTCACCCCCTTTGACCGATGTAGCCCAGTAACGACCTCGACCGAAATTTTATAGGTATACATATTCGGTAAAAAATTAAAAGTGATTGGTGCAAAATTACGGCAGTTATCGTGTCTACAAGAAACTGATATATATATATACATACATTAATTGTATATAAACTTTTGAACTGACGGTGGTTTTGGGTTCTGGGCGATGTGAAACGCGAAGATATATCGAAATTTTCCGGAAGTCGAAACATGGTACCCATTGCAATAGTTAGCTTTCTAATGAAATCTACCTCTGGTTGGTTCCTCAGTTTAGGGGCTGCGGCAAACGCGGTCATCTAACCCCGTGTACTTTGGGTGATTGTAGAATCTGTCTAACAAACGGTGTGAATTGTAATGGCTGTATTTGTCTTAATTCAGGTAAGGACTGCAGACGTTCAATTTCAAGCAGTAGTTCCTTATGTTGCTACCAGGAACTACCGTCAACGACACCTAGCTGTGAACTTGGTTACTAGATGCCACCCCAACCAGCAACTCGCAACGAACGTTGGAACTTCCCCTCCAAAGGAAAGCATACTGAGGGATTTTAGCGCTCTTAGAAAATCCGACGACTTCGGCCGGCTTTGAAACCGCGACCTTGGGCATAGACATTCAGCATGCCACCAGTTCCGTCACCGAAGCCTCTTCCCACTTAGTCAGATGGAAATACTGAATCTGATCTCGTGCAAGTGCGTTGTCATGGCAACAATGATGGCTCATCCCTCATCAATTTAGTAGCGTTGCCATGGCAACCTCTGATAGCTCTTCGCATTTTCTTATAATTCCGAAATCATTTTTCTCATCCCATGGCGTAATGGTGGGTCATATCAAAAATTCTTTCAGACAAAAGTTTTAGGTAATTATTAGGGGAATATTGTCCATTTGTACGGGTTTGATATTGTGCCTATTAAGAGAGATATGATTAATGTTTCCCGAAAAACCCACTTTTTCCCACCCCTTTGGTCAATGGTTGGTGCTATAAAACAACTCATTTAACATAAATTTTTGGGCTTTATCCGACACATAGTATGAACGTTGAACGGATTCGATATGTCACATATTAAGAGAGTTATAGCAGTATTTCACTTTTTCGAAAAAAAAAAGCCCTCCCTTTTCACCCCCTTCGACCGATTTAGCCCAGTAACGAACTCGACCGAGATTTTATAGGTATACATATTTGGTCAAAAATTCAAAGTGATTGGTGCAAAATTGCGGCAGGTATCGTGTCCACAATAAACTGATATACATATATATATATATATATATACATATATATATATATATATATATATATATATATATATATATATATATATATACATACATAAATTATGTATAAACTTTTGAACTGACGGTGGTTTTGGGGTCTGGGGGATGTGAAACGCGAAGATATGTCGAAATTTTCCGGAAGTCGAAACATGGGACCCATTGCAATAGTTAGCTTTCTAATGAAATCTACCTAAAAATGCACTTACAATTTTCAAAAATGACTGTCATAAAGGACCCAAAAATTCGAAAAATGCACTATAAAATGGAGAAAATGTTCTTATAATAATAAACTCACCAATATTTCAAAAATGACATCTTAAGCTCAAACTGAAAAGTCAATCGAAATAGATTTCTAGCACTTAACAAAAGGATTATGTTCGCTTTAGTCTGAGTTGCAGGTAACATTCCATTCCTCCAATAACTGGTCTGCGACGAAACCAAGAGCATCTGTGTACCTACGGCACCGTTCTTCTGCGTCCAAGATATATATTTTTCTACTAATAGCAATACTGAAATATTTTATTTCAATATTTTAACTTATCTTGTATCAGCTACTATCTATCTTCTTAACTCTTATTAGAGACGTAACTCCCTCATATAAAGCTGTGACATGACTCAATTGGAAAGAAATTACCTTTTAAAATGCCGATTTCTCTAAAATATGACCACAAAAATCTACCAAACTTAAAAAATGCTCTTAAAGTGGAAAAATAGCAAAAAATTGCAAAAAGATGCAAAATAAAAATGTCATATTTGCATACGGGGTGGCCCGTCCGGAGTTTCTATGTACTCAGCATTGTTTTAGACAGCTCAGTAAAAAGATGACATGTCATCAACATCCGGGCCCTAGTGATAACTGTATTCAAGTAAGGACTGCAGACGATAATCTCAAGTAGTTCCTAATTTTGCTACCAAATGCTACCGTCCACGACACCTAGCTGCGAACTTGGCAACTACTAGATGCCATCGCAACCATCGCCTGGTGACGAACGTTAGAACTTAAGAGCATTAATCATATCTAATCAAGAACATTTGGTTCACACAAGTTTAGTTAGTGGAAGGTTCTTTTACATGCCTTAAATTTATGACATGGGCCCGCCCGAAGGAATGCATACTGAAATGGAACAGTTTTACTAATTTGCCATAGCTCGTCACATAGTGGCTTCGATGGCGTAGTCGGTAGCATGCTGAACTGCTATGTCAAAGATCGGGGGTTCAAACCCGGCCGAAGTCCATCTTTGACACTGTTGACCTATGACCCATGCACCGTACACCGATGATCATCCCACGTTCAAAGTCGATTAACTCGCGATGTGTTGCCATGTTCACTACACTCGTGCCTGTGACAGACTGCTATACTCCGCAGCAGCTAAAGTCTGTTCGCCGAGTCGAGACAGTAGAAGTAAAAACAAATGTGCGCGTGATTGCAGGACTGCCCGCAAGGGGTGCGTCGAGTATTTCCTGTTGAACGTACTCTTACATGTGAGGCGGGCGAGTGCGATTTCTATTTTTATTCGGAATTATGATATTATTATTAATGTTTAGTTTTTGTTTTTAATTAATTAATTAATTACGATAGGCAACAATAATTTTTGATCGTGTGTACGTGGATTTTATACAGTTTATGTTCCGTCGTAGACTCAGCAAGGGACAATGCGAGTGTTGATACTCCACCAAAGAAGCGGTTTAAGCGAAAATCACTGTGTAGATCTTTAAAAGCATATGGTGCTAAAAACGTATAAGGTCGAGTTAGAAATGCATTCCACTGCACTAATTTATGCCATAGTAAGGAAAGTAGCTCATTCCACGGTTGTTAGTGAAATTTCTGTATATCGAATAGTTGGAGAATATAAAGCTACCCACAGTTTACAGTCGCCCAAGAAATAGAAACCAAGGGCAAAGATTGTGGAAAGAGTTGATGAGTTTGATAAGAATGATATAAGAAGAAAGGCTCACCAGTTCTTTTTTCGCAATTAGCTGCCTACGATCGATAAAGTACTAACTTATCGCTGTGAATGGTGACACAGATTTGCCGGATATTTGACGAACGACATTTTATAATTTATTGAAGGAACAAAACTTCGAAATTATTCGACGAGGACGAGACAGTATGCTCATCGAGAGTGACGAAACAGTTGTATGGAGACGTTGGTATTTGCAAACAGTACGACGAATTAGACATGAAGGGAGAAAAGTCTATTTTTTAGATGAAACTTTGCATAATACTGAGTCACAGTACAGCGCTGGTCTTTACTAGGGCTACAATATGACAAACTATCTCGGATCATCTTGGCTAGGCCTGTTCGGTTGAGCCGATGACGTGAATTGGGCGTGATTCATTGTCCGGGAAGCCAGGTGATCACGTGCAATAATTTACCTGCACTGTCTCGACTCGGCAAATACACTTTAGGTGCAACACTCAGGAGTCATACACAGCAAATTTTCTAATGGGATCTTCCACACCCCTTCCGTGGATTTTGGCCAATCAGTGTATAGTCATGTAGAGAAACTCATTAAGTTTGGGTTTCTTACAGCCGTAAACGCAGTTTTACTGTTCCTTCTCGGGAATGACCAAGACTAAGCAGAGCCCACTATTAGGAACGTCTATAATAATACTGTAAATACAAATCTATTGGTGTCTGTTTGTTATGCTTTGACGCAAAAACTTATCAACCGATTGAGCTGAAATTTAGCACGAACAAAGTTACTATACCTCAGGAGAATATAGGACTGTGGCTGTTTCACAATCCCTCCCTATATTAATCTGCTAAGTTCCCATTCCAGTTTTGAACCGAAAATAATGTCCCATTAACACCAACCTACACATATGGGGTACCTACAGGTTCAGCATAACCCAATGCGTAAGCGAAACGCACTCACTTACTCATTAAATGCCTCACAATTAAATAAATACCTTAAAACATGTATATTTACAATGAAATAATGAATGAATGCAACACGGTAACCTTGGTAACAGAATCTCACAGGTCCATCTATTTCTGTAAGGTGCAATGCAATTCCAATTATTACATTTCTGTGAAAGCTTCCAGACAGTTATAATGTTATCACTGAACCAAATTAAGCTGTAGAATTCACCAATATATACAGTATAATGCGCTTAAGGGAGTTCAAGGGGCACTCTAGAAAATTTTCACGCAATTTTCACGTGTGAGTGTGGTACGAAAGGTCTTTTTCACCCGACTATAAAGGGTCTCCGAAAACCACATTTAAAGGCCCTTAAATTAACAGTGTCTGTGATATTCCCAGAAAACTAACTTCGCTCTGATATACCTAAGAGAGAATGACAAAACCCTAACCACTGCACCAGTAGGTGAATTGATAAAGTCTGATCATTCATACCAAGGATAAATCAGTCATAGCATTCATGATTGGGATTTTGCTAAGTGTACTCTTTACAACTAGAATATTCGCGGGCAAAGCCGCGACGGGTAATGCTATAGTATAATATATTCTTACACTTTGTGTCCTTTGGCACTAGGGCATAGACTAAAATAGGCAAAATATCGAATTTATTGTAGAACAGCTCACTTTACGCCCTCTCACTATAAGAAACCGATAGTTGTGGCTACGCTGGCTAACGCGCGGCGTTAGGTCATGGGGCCAAGCTCTCTGCAGACTCGGTAGACGCGTGGGTTCGAGCCCCACCGTCAGCTGTCCTTGGAATGGTTTTCCGTGGTTTCCCATTTTCAACACCAGGCAAATGCTGGGACAGTACCTTCTGACAGGCCGCGGCCGCTTCCTTCCACATCCTTGCCCACTTTCATCCATTCATCTCATCTCTCATCCCGACGCGCAGGTCGCCCACGGGCGTCGAATAGAAAGACCTGCACTAGGCCTCTCAGGAGGCTACACGAAAAAAACAACTGTAAGAAAAAATACTTGGCAAGTCACAAAGGGAATCTGAAACTACAAAGGTTGTAGTTTTATGTGACTATTAATCTCGCAATCTTGAACCACGGAACCTCCGTTTCTATGCGGAATGCAAGTCACATGACGTGTTATTTCACTTCGTAACTCTCACATGCATTGACTGGGAAATGAACCCGGTCCACCTTGGTGAAAGGCAAACAGCTTAACCACTTGCCAGTAAATCTACTGACAAGGCTCCCTCATATTTACGCACCCTGACTGTACCAGGATTCAATCCTGCAACCTAGGAAACAGCAGGCGAGAATGTTACCGCTGAGCCACGCAGCCAGTCAAATGAAATGTAATTCTTCATTTCTTGAATGAATCGGAATTATTCCTTTTCCTGTTCTTCAATATGGTACCCTAATGTTAGTTAGAGGGACAGATGACCTAAATGGCTTCGGTGGCGTAGTCAGTAGCATGCTGAGCTTCTATGCCCAAGATCGTGGGTTCAAACCCGGTCGAAGTCATCGGATTTCTTATGAGCGTTAAAATCCTTCAGTATCCCTTCCTTCGGAGGGAAAGTAAAGTCGGCGGTCTCAAGTCATTATATTTATGGCATATAAAAGAACCTCCCAATAATTAAACTTGTGTGAAGCTAAATTTCTAGGTTATATTTCGTTGAAACGCTCTATCAGAGTTCCAACGTTCCCCACTAGATGTCAGTGACATCTGGTAGCGAAAGTTGGAACTACTTGAAATTGAACGGAACTTGTAGCTCACCCCATGGGTGTCCGCACTGGCAAGCCGAACATGTCCTCGGACACTCCCAGCACTAAAAGCCATACGCTAAATAACAATAATAATGATCCATCCCTTAAAGCAGCAATCACCAGTAAACTATCAACAGAGTGTCACCTTTCACCATGTGTTTCAACATAACACGAAGATATTCCCGGTCTGAATTTAGTCCACGTGTTCACCATCTGGCTGGTCCCCCGCTGTCACGTCACAACCCTGACAGTTACTGCCACATTAAGTTACGACCCCCCTGAAGAGTAACCCAATACACCGTGCACATCACAATCATAACAAAAACAAACTACTGCTTTCAAACCAACAACAAATGAATGTTGATGAAAGATTCAGACGATCATCGATAACCGGCGTGGTGGCGCAGCGGTCAAGCTGTTGGCCTCTCACCAAGGTGGACTGGGTTCGATTCCCGGTCAATGCATGTGAGATTTTCGAAGTGAAATGCCATGTCCTGTAGTTCGGATTCCACGTAAAAAGGAGGTCCCTTGGCTCATAATCACAAGATTAACGGTCACGAAAAACTCAATTCTTCCTTCCTTCGAACATCGATATCTTTAATTGCTTTCGGAATGAAGTATAACGTAAATTTCTCGCCAAATCAATACTTTTTACTTACATAAAAATTTCTACAGGTACATGTTTCGAAAACACATAATGTTTCCTTCCTCAGCCCACTAATTGGCGTAAAACATCAAATTACATCGATACATCTTATTTATTGAGATTATACATACATCTTATTTAGTGAGGTTATCGATGTAATTTGAGGTTTTACGCCAATTAGTGGGCTGAGGAAGGAAACATTATGTGTTTTCGAAACATGTACCTGTAGAATTTTTATGTAAGTAAAAAGTATTGATTTGGCGAGAAATGTATGTTATACTTCATGTTATCATGGTCAATACGGAACCTGGAATGAGTGCAAATTGCTTTCGGAAATAAAAAATTATTCCAGTTACTATAATAATAATATCGTATGGCCTCGGGTGCCGGGTGCAAGCTTTGTAATTTGACACCTAGAGGGTAGCTTGCATGTCGAATTCCACTGTTCCTTGAAGCACTATGAAAGTCAAAGAGGTTAGACATCTAAGCTAGAGAGAAATGAGGAACTTTGTGTTGGCGGAAACTCCCGAGATTAATTTTGCCATTATGAACAGGGCCTACTGTATTCAAATGCGTTCTTTGACATGCCAACATCGTATGGCATGCATGTCGTATTTTTGCAGCCTTTCAAAAATCACTTACCACGGCCAGGAGCGAACTTGTAAGCTTGGGATTAGTAGACTGGCACACTAACCACTCACCCACCGTGGCAAGCTTTCTAGTTACTGATAATTCGAGAATGAAACAAGAAGTTCCGTGACGAACTGAGCAGCCTACTTTTCTTAAAATTTCAGATTCATGCCAATGATTAATTTATATGAACCTATCTAGAATAATGACGAAATTAAGTTGGTAATTTGAAAATTTCTAATTACTTCGAAATATACCTAGCTTAATGTAGCCTAATAGAGCCCTACAGTTGCCAGCCCTGGTGACTGAATATATTCTTACTTCCTTTTCTTAAGGTACTACAGAATACAAAATTTAGTTGAAGTCCAATGGATAGCATGAACGATACATGCAGTTAGACATAGGATCTATCAGCGCGCGTAAAATCATGTTGGCAACAGTGCCATGTATCTGCTGGTCAGAATATCGTTTGGGGGTAAATACAGAAGTATCAAGAGCTATTTTTCATTGTTGCCTAAATAATCGTTTACTAGAATGCATTACAATCGGTTAACTCTAGTGTACCCGGGTAGATTAGGCGAGGATTAACAATGAAATTAATCACCTAGAGCTTGAAATACATTTCTGAATTTTAATACACTTTATGTTTGACCCTGACTATTATATGTCAGAAAACTGTACTATAATGAGGCTCATTATAACACTATTTTTCATTATGAAACAGTTTCTCCCACCAATCAGAGCTCAACAAACAGTTGTTTGACCAATTAGATAATTAGATGCGCTGAGTTCCACGGCCTTATAATTTAAATTTCACTGCCTGGCCTAGTGTTATAGTAGGGTAATCGAGGAGGCCATGGTAAAATACAAGGCATTCACTGCGTCTCATGCGCTCTGTTCAGTACTTAAAACTGGCAAAATCTTGACAGATATTTATGAATATTTATGTTCGAACATAAAATAATTATAATAATTATCGTCGAACATAAACAGTCGTATGCAACTCGCTTGTAATGGTAATTAATTATTGCCATTATAGGCTCGTTGCATAATGTACTATAATGAAACACTTCTCACCCACTCTAGGCTTCCTCTTGCAGTTGTGGTGCGTGACTAGCCTACGTTGTGGGTACTTTGGAGTAAAGCCCTGTGTGTATGCGGATATCAGTTGATAAACCCGCGGATATCCGCAAAATTTTTCGCTATGCGGATATATTTTGCATGGCTGTGCGGATAGCGGATAAGCTGCTGATAATGTTTCGAAGAAAATTTGCGGATAATTTTTAGAATACAATCCGAACTTGTTTAGTCTTAATATCACTACTAGGACTCAGATGTTTATTGTGGCATAAGTTCTATGGGAAATGATACAGGGACAGACTGAATATGGCAATTCTGTTATGTTCTTTTCATGACAAAATAATGTAAGATGATGATTTAAGCCAATCTCATTCAAATTGTGTCATTAGGCATAATAACACTCCGAACAGGAAAGGGTTGCAATTCTGGCTGTAGCCTATAACATTCATTTTAAACATAGCAAATGACATACAAAGCCTAAGGGAAGAACATTTCCCTCGAATATCTGAGTTTTAATTCACCGGCCGTGAAAGCCAATGTACCATCTTTTTGGAAACCTTCATAGGAAGCTTGAGGCTGCTTGAGCTTTTAGTTCTCGCAGTCAAGTAGTGCAGTTGCACTCTATGTAAAGGGAGGTAGCGCGCAGTTCGTTACTCCTGTGGGGGTCAGGGCGGGGACACAACGAGCCCGCCGATGAACCAGCTTGGTGTCCTAGGCGAAACCCCACATAAGATAGTCGTGTCACAAACCTAGAAGAATTGCTGAGTTTTAATTCACCGGCCGTGAAAGCCAACATACCATCTTTTTGGAAGCCTTCATAGGGAGGTTGAGGCTGCTTGAGCTTTTAGTTCTCGCAGTCAAGAAGTGCAGTTGCACTCTATAAAATGGGTGGTAGCGCGCAGTTCGTTACTCCTGAGGGGGTCCGGGCGGGGACACCAAGAGCCCGACGATGAGCCAGCTTGGTGTCCTAGGTGAAATCCCATACAAGACACGGCACAAACCTAGAAGAATTGCTAAGTTTTAATTCACCGGCCGTGAAAGCCAATATACCATATTTTTGGAAGCCTTCATAGGAAGGTTGAGGCTGCTTGAGCTTTTAGTTCTCGCAGTCAAGTAGTGCAGTTGCACTCTATATTAAGGGAGGTAGCGCGCAGTTCGATGCTCCTGTACGGGTCCAGGCGTGGACACAGAGAGCCCGCCGATGAGCCAGCTTGGTGTCCTTGGCGAAACCCCACACAAGACACGGCACAAAACTAGAAGAATTGCTGAGTTTTAATTCACCGGCCGTGAAAGCCAATATACCATCTTTTTGGAAGCCTTCATAGGAAGGTTGAGGCTGCTTGAGCTATTAGTTCTCGCAGTCAAATAGTGCAGTTGCACTCTTATAATGGGTGGTAGCGCGCACATCGTTACTTCTGAGGGGTTCCGGGTGGGGACACCAAGAGCCCGCCGATGAGAAAGCTTGGTGTCCTAGGTGAAACCCCACAAAAGACACGACACAAACCTAGAAGAATTGCTGAGTTTTTATTCACCGGCCGTGAGAGCCAATATACCATCTTTTTGGAAGCCTTCATAGGAAGGTTGAGGCTGCTTGAGCTTTTAGTTCTCGCAGTCAAGTAGTGCAGTTGCACTCTATTTAAAGGGAGGTAGCGCGCAGTTCGTTGCTCCTGTGGGGGTCCGGGTGGAAACACAAAGAGCCCGCCGATGAGCCAGCTTGGTGTCCTAGGTGAAACCCCACACAAGACACGGCACAAACCTAGAAGAATTGCTGAGTTTTAATTCACCGGCCGTGAAAGCCAATATACCATCTTTTTAGTAATTTATCAACAAAAAAAAAAGTCAATCCCTGGCACTATACAGCCCATGACGGGCAAAGGCCGACCAAGCGACCGCTGCCCAGCCATTTGGCCTGCAGATATTGGGGTGACGTGCGTCGGGTCCCCTCGGCCGTTAATCTTGGTATTCGTGATCGGGGCACTGTCTCACTGTCAGACAGTTTCATTCATTCATCTTCATCCATTGACTCGGTAGACGCGTGGGTTCGAGCCCCACCGTCGGCCGTCCTTGAAATGGTTTTCCGTGGTTTCCCATTTTCAACACCAGGCAAATGCTGGGACGGTACCTTCTGATAGGCCACGGCCGATTCCTTCCACAGCCTTGCCCAGTTTCATTCATCTTCATCCATTCCATCCCGACGCGCAGGTCGCCCACGGGCGTCGTCTAGAAAGACCTGCACTCGGCCTCTGAGGAGGTCACACGACAAAAAAAAAAATCTCTCATCCCGACGCGCAGGTCGCCCACGGGCCTCGACTAGAAAGACCTGCACTCTGCCTCTCAGTAGGTCACACGACAAAAAAAAAGAAGCTACTCAATTGTCCTCGCGAGGCTGAGTGCACCCCGTTGCAACCCTCACGTCAGTTTTAAAATCCCTGACGGAGCCGAGGATCGAACCCGGGGCCTCCGGGTGAAAGGCAGGCACGCTACCCCAACACCACTAGGCCGGCTTTAGTAATTTATGATTCATCTAATTAAAAATGTATTGTAATGCCAGTAGATTCGGATAACAAACGTAAAAACACGGGGGGGGGGGGGGGATGCGGCTAACGTTTTGTCTATCCACGCAGGGCTCTACTTTGGAGTCGAGACTGTGTGACATGTTGTGTTAGGCTTAGCAACGTGATATGCTGATCATGTTAACAGTGTTAATTGTTGGCATTCTAGAGACACGCTGAGTAGAGTAGAGCACCTTAGGGACCACGTCTCGTCAGACGAGTAATTAGGTCGTCCTGGCTAATTGTGTTCTGTCGTCTACACGCAGCACAACGCACCTGCTACACCCACGCATCCTCCTACAAGCTTGGAGCTCAGAGAGTCTTCACAAACCCAACTGACTTTCAAAGAATAAAAGGCAGTATGACATTAGTCTGTCATGATGATGATAATTGTTGTTTTAAGGGGCCTAACATCTAGCTTATCGGCCCCTAATGCTTTTTTAAGCGTATGGCTTTTAGTGCCGGGAGAGTCCAAGGACATGTTCGGCTCGCCAGAGTTAGTAGCTGCTTCTATGCAGACACCCAATTTTTTTTTTTTTTTTTTTTGTCGTGTGACCTCTTAAGAGGCCGAGTGCGGTCTTTCTAGTCAACGCCCGTGAGCGAACTGCGTGTCGGGATGAGAGATGGAATGGTTGAAGATGAATGAAACTGGGCAAGGATGTGGAAGGAAGCGGCCGTGGCCTTTCAGAAGGTACCGTCCCAGCATTTGCCTGGTGTTGAAAATGGGAAACCACGGAAAACCATTTCAAGGACGGCTGACAGTGGGGCTCGAAACCATGCGTCTACCGAGTCAGCAGAGAGCTTGGCCCCATGACCTAACGCTGCGCTTTAGACAGCGTAGCCACTTCTGTCGGTACCCAAGGGGTGAGCTACAAGTACCGTCACGTGAGTGTTGTCTGGGGAGGAAAGTGTGCGTGTAAGGACAAGGAATTGGAAGGTAGCGGCTGTGGCCTATAGTTAGGAACCAATCCCGGCAGTTGCCTGGAAGGAAGATGGGAAACCACAGAAAACCACGGTTGCCGGCGGGGGGATTCGAACCTCCTCACCTCCCAGATGTGAGCGGTTGCCTGCAGCCACGCCGTAACGACCACGGCTAACTCACCCGGTATGGTTTGGTTGATAGTGAAAGATGAGATGAGTGAAAAATATAACTAATACTAACTTCAGTCTTACATACTAGAAGAAGAATTGGTAAAGAAATAAAGGATAAGGCAAAGAAAAGACAGGAAGAAAATAAATGCCCTCAACTCTCGCAGAATGAGGATTGAGGGACTTGGAACGAAGGAGAGCCGTGAAAGGCAGATAGGAAAGGAAAAGAGTAGAGGGCCCGCCCCAAAGTCAGTGGAAAAATGGGAAAAGACGGACCAAGCTCAGGAATCCCTCGGGATCGCCAACTCCCGAACTCACCAGCCGTGAGCCCCTGAGGAAGTAGCATTATCCAGGGTGCACCAGAAGTGGTGGGGCTACATACACCCAGCCTCCTTGAGGGCCTTGAGCAGAAAGCAGGAGATAACATGAAGAGAAGAAGAAGGCTGCTCCCTCGCACAAGGAGGGTATCAGAAAAGACGAGAGAAGGACCAATTAAGGCGGGAAAGGAAGAGACTCCCTAGGCTTCGGATACCCTAATACCGTCGGGGTCGGAAGAGAACAAGTGTTGACCAAGAGAGGTCGACAGGAAAGTAGACGGAGAGGAGCACGGCACAAGTAAGTGGAAGCAATGCCAGACTCAGCTGGGATCCCGTGGTTGCCAACCCACGTCCCACTAGATGTGAGCCCCTGGGGGGGGGGGGGTTAGTCTGTCAACCGATTGGTTTGACTATAATAAATTAGTGGTAAACGAAAAAAATGAAGGCTACATCCTCCCCGCAAGAATGCATACGGTACACTGTAAATTTAAGTTATGATTTGAGATTTCTACATAACAAAGTCTACGATTTTTGGAGGTAACGGGTAATCTCGAGAACCACTGGATGGATTTTGATGCGGTTTACACCATTCTGAAAAGGATTTATCGAGGAAGGTTTGTGTAGAAAAACATTCATTTATAACCAGAGCCGAGCAATAACAATTCAAGTAAATCGAGTCGTCCGTGCGCCATTTAAGCTTACGCTAGGTGACTTAGACCATTAATATATATATATGCTATAAGTGTAAGAAATGTTCAGCATGAGAAGTTCTACAAAACAGTCCATGACAGCATAAGTCTATCTTAAATACAACGCCCACTTTAAGTGATTTTACGTTTTCATTTCTTCCAACAATTTCCATTCAGATGACATTTAATTTACAGTAGGCTACTATCTTCGGAGTTAGTTTATGAGCTAGCGAGTGAATCTATCACCATAGCTTTTGCCAGCATCAAACTGTCGAGTCGTATCGAGTTATGACTTCAGAGAAGAGTATATGTGTTATGAATTTCGCTGTTCACCTCTGCTTTTCTGAATTGCATCTTGAACCTGCCATCCGTGCACCTTTTCGCCCTACGCTGGGTGAACCGTTAAAGATCCTGGGTGAAGCTGGGGAGAGTTGCTAGTTTAAAGGTAGAACTGTGCTAAGGGTTATGTCAACATCGCTTATTGGACCAAATATTCATAATACTCTTTCATGAAACAATCATATAGGGTCAGTGAAAATAAATACTTGTCGTGGGTATTCTTCGCAGATTGACATATTTAGGTATGAGATATCTGCTTCTTAAATTGGTATAGGCTACTACACTTTAATACATAGTTCATACATACGAGGCTCATAGAGAAATCAAGGTTCCGTTTACCAAAGACAGCAGGAGCTGACAGATGTAATGATTACCGAACACTCGACGTGTTCACTAATGCTTCAAAAATACTGACTAGAATAATTTACAAGAGAATGGAAAGACAGATAGAAACTGAGTTGGGTAGAGACCAATTTTGGTTCAGGAGAAACGTGGGTGCAAGGGAAGCTGTACTAAGTTATAGAATGATCTTGTTCCTCGTGAAACAGGGCATCAACAAAGCATCTCCATCTGGTCCTAATGACAGTCAACCTCTTCACCTCGCTCCTACTTCCATTGTTTACACGTGTATCTTCGCTACGTTTTTTAGGGTCTCCCTCCCTTCCTTGTACTCTGCGGGTTCCAATCCAATGCCTCTCTTTCAATGGCTTCATTTCTCTTTCCATTTCCATAAGAGAACGTTCATGCCATTTGTGGACTAAGAAAGGGCTTTTGATAACGTTTATTGGAGTAAGTTGTTTGACATTTTGAAAAAGATTGGAATAAAGTACAGGGCTAGGAGGGTGATCTACTATCTGTAGAAAACCAGACGGCAGCTCTTCGTCAGTGTAAGAAAGCTCACTGGAGGACAAGAATTTCTTGAGATGCAAGAAAAGATGGTAATCCCTGGGAGCAAGATCAGAACTGTACGGTGGATGATCAAACAGCGTCTATCCGATGCATTTTGTGGTCGAGTGTCAAGTTCTTCGGCACCCACCTGGCACACACTTTCTTGAACATCAGGTAGCCTACTTAGTGATATAATTTCATGCAACAAGGATCGCGATATCTGCTGAAAATGTAAATTGTAGGTCTGCCTCGCTCTCAGTGGATAGCATACGTGGTTTCGATTTCTTTCTCTGCCAATACTGTAAATTAAATTCTGGTCTGATGAATGCAATGGGGGCACTCTGCCTCATGAGCCATTCTGGAAGTGGTTTTCCGTTTCAGCCGTTTTCTTCCCAATCCTCAGCTGAATTACAAATACTCACATTCCTAAGACACCAAAATAACACAGTTTAACAGACATGTGACTTACTTGACATAATTCCTGAAGTCCCTCGGGGAACATAGGGTATCAACAAAGCATCTCCATCTAGTCAGCCAACCTCCTCACTTCGCTCCTTCTTCCATTGTTTCCATGTGTTCTGATCTTCGCCTCGTTTGTTTAGGTCTCCCTGTCTTCCTTGTATCCTGTGGGATCCAATCCAATGCCTTCATTACCCTTTATCAATGTCTGCCCGATCCATTTCCATTTCCACCTTTTGATTTGTATGACCATTTCAAATTCCCCCGCCCTTCTCAATTTCCTCGCTCCTTCTCCAAAGTTTATGGTGGGAGATTACTTCCGGCCAGTAGATTTTGAGAATATTCCGTAAACAGCGGTTGATTAAGGTCTTCAACCTCGAGGTAATTATTTTAGTCACTTTCCAAGTTTCAGACGGATTTGACATTACTTGGAAAAATGCGGAGTTAAGTCCTTATAGATATTCTGTTCTACCTAGGGACGTGAAAGACCGGCAGAAATGGAAGCAAAGGTGCAAGAAAGCTGACTCTGCAATGGGGAATAAATGCTATGAAGAAGTAGAAGAAGAAGAAGAAGAAGATTTCTGTTGCGCTTCCATTCTGGACAGAGCCGAACAATCACAGACATGTACATGTTCCTAAAATGTAACAATGTCCAAGCAACTTAAATGAAAGAAAAATACAAAAAAAATTAATTGGTGCACAAAATTGCACCGTATTTATTTTATTTTTACTTTTAACTTGTTCGACTCAAGCAGATTATAAAAGTTTTATGCTTTTCAGTCGGTCAACATGATTGTACCCAAATGAGATGAAATGCATCAAACTTTTGTTTACTAAGGCAACACTGAAAAATGGTTTCAAACACCATAATTAAGCAGATTATTTTTATTTTTATATGTATCAGTGCCCTATGGCAGTATTTAACAGGCAGTGGAAAGTAAATTGAATTGAAAATATATAGACTCTTAGTTAGGACCAAAGAAAGAAACATTGTAATGATGAACCATGGTTTGATATGATTATTAATAAACAGTATATGTATAAATAAATCAGTACAGCTAGTGTTCTAGACCGTAACAGCCCTACTAAAGTGTATCCTTACAGTAGCCTATATGTGCTAGTAAAATGAAGTTTGTCCATGCGAGCTCATATTATTTAATTTTGTATAACACCTTTGTACATTCCTTTCTTTTATTTTAGCAGTCCATCTGAATCTTAATATACGGTCTACTTCAGATGGATGGCACGCATTGTTATACCGTTCTTCTTATCTTACAGCACAAACGCGAATATGATAACCGTATACACAGTACGTGCTTACTAAATTTAGCAGGTCACAACATTCTTGGTGGTCTCCACATAGATCCGGGTTCGATTTTAAACTCGGCTAAGTAATGTAATTTAGCCCTGACGGCCGGAAACAGGGTCACTTAATCTCGAGAGGCAAAACTGAGAATAGGTGGGTGCAATTCCTACCTCAACTATCCTAACCTCTTATAAATACACACATTAGTACAGCCATCACAATAACACAGGTTAAGGGATCTATATACCGGTAGGTTTGGCAGGTGAAAAGCTAAATGATGTAGGAGACTTCCGTTACTTAGGAAGCAAAATAACCAGTGTTGGACGAAGTAAAGAGGATATAACAAGTAGTTCCGTGAAGAACTATAAGGCCTATTTTCATATATCCTACTCATGTTAATTTCCTCTATCAACATACAAAATTTCAGTTTGAAGGTTGTGATAGATTCATAGATATTGATAACCGTCTAAATATTTCAGATGGTCGCCGGGTTGGATTTTTATTTTTGTACTATTGCATTCAGATTATTGTGTACGTGTGGTATTCAAACTTCAATCGCATGATTAGAACACAAGAAGTAACAAGATGTTCAGCAAAGAACATATAGCCTACTTTCTCCTAAATGTATGGGAATCTTTATAACTCTTTGTCTTCATCCCTAAAACAATCACCCCAACCACAATGTATTGTTTGTTTTCTTTTATATTGATAATAAGCCAGTAAGTGTCAAGATCAATATTATATACTTAATGATGATTGAATAACAAAACTACTAACTTATTGTAATGCATTCACGTCCGTTAATCTCTATATTAAGCCAGCCTGCAAAATTAAGAATCTTCCGCCCCAATCATCTTCCGCCCCAATCACAGGGGGTGGTGCTGCGACCTATCAGTGAATTAATCTTTATCTTGTACGCCTATGCACTGCCATCGTAATGTACTACGATGGCAGTGTTCTATGGGTGTTGAATGAGTAGGCAGTTTAAAGTACCCAAGAGGGAGGCGATCCAGCTGGCAGTGTTTAAAGGTATTCGGAGCGCGATCGTGGCTAATAGTTGAACTACCAGTATTACAAAATTGCCATACTTCAGGAGGCCAGCTCAGGCATTTACACAGCGTTATGTTTGGAACAATATTACCCACATAACCCACAAGAGGACAGCACCGTACAGAGGCATTAAGAAGGCTGTGGTTAATGACAACGTGTATCTAGTTCTTCTATTCTCCTTTTTCTAATGTCTTCTGTTTATGTGCGATGCTGGGACTGTGATTTTATTAATATACGAGTGTATACTTTATCCTCTCTTTGAGCTAAATGACATTTTATTCAGTATCTGTGGGAAAAGCTCGTGCACATCATTTGTAAAAGAATTCAAGAAAAAAAAACCTAACTGTAGCAGTATTCGATCCCCAGTCAACTGCGTGTCAGACTAACATGCTAGCCCAGAGCTAACCGTATCCATGTCGTCAGGTGTTCTTAACTGACATATTAGATACAAACTGTTGGCAAATAATGACTTTAAATAAACGATTTCTTCACTGCAGTACATCTTCATTAAAGATCATTTCATACAAAGTTTATATTATTGTATCAGTACGGTATATCACATACAACATACTAAAACTACTGAAATATAAGACAGGCACATGAGGACAGCTGCCATCTTGTCGTGTGACACAAACGGCTCAGCTCTTTTAAGCCACTCATACTGTATAATATTATAATATTAAATTATAATAAATAACGGATCACGACCTTCAGGATAGCTTAAACCCCCCTAGGCTCGATAATCGGAATTGGTGGGTCTTAAGCTATTTATTAAAATGGTTGCATAATTCACACGGCCGCCATCCTGAAATGGCATGGCCGATGACCTTGAATTTTGGGTGAAAGACGCGTCCTATATAAAGGTATGTTGTCACCAAATTTGGTAGAGATCGGATGATTAGTTTAGCCGTAATTTGATTTTACGTTTTGAACATTTGAGTGGCCGCCATTCTGTTTTGGTAAAGATGGCGGCGATATAAAGTATGACACTGAGGTGTCCTTTACTAGTGCTACCTCTGTACCAAATTTCGTTCAATTCGGTTTCACCGTGTTCGAATTGATAGGGGGGGACAGACATTCAGAGTACACACACTCACACACACACAGACACACACACACACACACAGACTCACACACACACACACAGACTCACACACACACATACACACACACAGACAGACACACTTTTTTCGCCCTGTGTTGATCTCATAAGTCTACTTTCATTTTTTGCAAAAATCGAAAGTAGGCTAAAAACGAGATTTTAAAATTTCGCACAGCAGCCATCTTGTGATTATGCAAACAATTGAAATAAATTAGATGCCAATGGATTAACATTTGTATAAGCATTTAACGTGCAACGTTTCACTGAACTCTGATAGTTAATTCGCGAGAAACGTCCAATTAAATATTTATACTTCGCGTCGCCGCCATTTTGGATTTGTGATCACCAAGTTAATGAAAGTTCTGTAGGTGAACATATGTTCATTGACACTATGAACATAAAAAAATCAGTTTGATTGCTGTAAAAGATTCATAGATATTGAGAACCGTCTAAATATTTCGGATGCTCGCCATTTTGGATTGTTATATGTAGTTTATAGGCCAAAGAGATATCTACCATTCAAGGACAATTATTGCCTAGGTTCATTATTCGAACTTTCACTTCGATCGCATGATTACGACACAAGAAATAAAAACTTAATTTTAAAATTTCACACAGCCGCCATCTTGAGGTTATGTAAACAATTGAACTAAATTAGATGCCAGTGCATTACAATAAGTAATATCATTTACTGTACCACATTTCACTGCGCTCAGAGAATTAAATCACGAGAAAAGTCTATTAAAATGTTTCAATTTCGCATGGCCGCCATGTTCGCTTTTTACTTTACAGGTTTATGAAAATCACATATATAAACTTGTATCAGTACCCTTTATCACCGTACAAAAGTTCAGGGTGATATCTGTAACAATTTCGGAGATATAGAATGTCAGTGAAATATGGCGCACAGCCGCCATTTTGAGGTTATGTAAACAATTGAACTAAATTAGACTCCAGTGCATTACAATTTATATAAACATTTGCTGTACCAAGTTTCATTACGTTTGGATAGTTAAATCGCGTGAAAAGTGTATTTAAAATTCTCAATTTCGCTTGGTCGCCATGTTGGGTTTGTAGTTATCAGTTTTTTGAAAGTCTCATAGGCAAACTTCTAGTCGTGCCCTTTATCACCGTACACAATTTCAGGGCGATATCGGAGATAGTTTCGGAGATACTGAATGCTGGTGAAATATTTCGCACAGCCGCCATGTTGGATTGGTGAGACACAATAACATTTGAAGGGCACAGTTGGGATCGGCCAGAATAGTGCTATGATCTTACTGAGTTTCATTGTAATCGCTCCAGCCGTTTAGAAGTTATTAGGGGGGACACACACACACCTCACACACACGGACAAAAGGTGATCTCATAAGCCTATTTTTTTTTCATAAAATGAAAATAGGCTAAAAAGTTGGTAGGCTCAGGCAAGGAAAACACTACAGAAAAGAAATCTGTTGACATCGAATATAGATTTAGGTATTAGGAAGTCATTTTTGAAAGCCTTTGGCTGGAGCGTGGCGATCTAAAGAAGTAAAATTTGGACTGTTGGTGCAGCAGAAAAGAGGAGATCTGAAGCGTTTGAAATATGGTGTTACAGGAGAATGATGAAGATCAGATGGGTATAGGGTAACAAATGAAGAAGTATTACGACGAGTGGGAGAGGAGAGATGTTTCTGGTGACTGCTAATGGAGAGAAGAGATAGGTTGGTAGGACACATTCTAAGACACCCAGGAATAGCAAGCTTAGTTATGAAAGGAAGGGTCGAGGACAAGAACTGTAGGGGTAGACCAAGGTTAGAATTAGTTAATCAGATTGCTTCGGATATAGGTTGTGGTTGCTATGTAGAGATGAAACGATTTAGCTCAGGACAAAAGACTGACGACCCATACAACAACATAGACCTACGTTTAAAATGGCATTTTTGATCAAAAATTCAATTTTCGTTTTTCTTTATTGTAAATGGAAACCTTATTTTTCTGCTTCAAATGAACATATATTTCACCTGTAATTAGTTAAAAATCTATTTTAAGGGATTCGTGTGGACATGTATAGGGAGCGTGGCTCCTAAGCATCATACTTGCATCTAAATATCCTGAAATACACACATCAAAAAAAGTTTTGCATCACCAAGAGTTCCGGAACCGTTAAATACAAAGGGAATAGAGATCAACACAAACAACATTTCAGCTCGTTTTATTGCTCATGAGACCCACACATTGCATGTTGTACCATCATACAGCTAGACTTTCAGCATTTGTGGTCCAGATTGCAGTACACACCACTACCTCTAATACCCAGTAGCACGTCCTCTTGCATTGATGCATGCCTGTATTCGCCGTGGCATACTATCCACAAATTCATCAAGACACTGTTGGTCCAAATTGTCCCACTCCTCAACGACAATTCGGCGTAAATCTCTCAGAGTGGTTGGTGGGTCAAGACGTCCATAAACAGCCCTTTTCAACATATCCCAGGCATGTTCGATAGGGTTCATGTCTGGCGAACATGCTGGCCACTGTAGTCGAGCGATGTCGTTATCTTGAAGGAACGCATTCACAAGATGTGCACGATGAGGTCGAGAATTGTCGTCCATGAAGACAAATGCCTCTCCAATATTCTGCCGATATGGTTGCACTATGGGTCGGAGGATGTCATTCAGGTATCGTAAAGCCGTTTCGGAGCCTTCCATGACCACCAGTGGCGTACGTCGGCCCCACATAATGCCACCCCAAAACATCAGGGAACCACCACCTTGCTGCACTCGCTGGACAGTGTGTCTAAGACGTTCAGCCTGACCAGGGTGCCTCCAAACACGTCTCCGACGATTGTCTGGTTGAAGGCATATGCGACACTCATCGGTGAAGAGAACGTGATGCCAATTCCGTGGGGTCCATTCAGCATGTTGTTGGGCCCATCTGTACCGCGCTGCATGGTGTCGGGGTTGCAAAGCTGGACCTCGCCATGGACGTCGGGAGTTAAGTTGCGCATCATGCAGCCTATTGCCCACAGTTTGAGTTGAAACACGACGTCCTGTGGCTGAACGAAACGCATTATTCAACATGGTGGCATTGCTGTCAGGGTTCCTCCGAGCGGCAATCCGTAAGTAGCGGTCATCCACTACAGTAGTAGCCCTTGGGCGGCCTGAGCGAGGCCTGTCATCGACAGTTCCTGTATCTCTGTACCTCCTCCATGTCCGAACAACATCGCTTTGGTTCACTCTGAGACGCCTGGAAACTTCCCTTGTTGAGAGCCCTTCTTGACACAAAGTAACAATGCGGACGCGATCGAACTGCGGTATTGACCTTCTAGGCATGGTAGAACTACAGACAACATGAGCAGCGTACCTTCGTCCTGGTGGAATGACTGGAACTGATCGGCTGTCGTACCCCCTCCGTCTAATAGGCCCTGCTCATGCATGGTTGTTTACATCTTTGAGCAGTTTTAGTGACATCTATGAACAGTCAAAGGGACTGTATCTTGGATACAATATACACAGTCAACGTCTATATGCCGGAGATCTGGGAACCGAGGTGATGCAAAACTTTTTTTGATGTGTGTATAAAATAAGGTATGAAAATCATGAAAATGTCATATCTCTATATATATAAGAATGTCAAGATTCTACTGGGGGATTTTAATGGTCAGTTAGGAAAAGAAAAGAAATATAGGAGAATTACAGGACCATACACTGCTCATAGCAGAACCAATAAAAATGGTGAACACCTTATAAGCTTCTGTCAAAATTTCAATCTCCAAATTATGTCAACACAATTCCAGAAGCCTACGCGTAAATTAACAACATGGATATCCCCCAATGAAACACTTGGAGAATTCCAGATTGACCACGTTGCTATCTCTAGAAGGAACGCTAAAGAAGTCCTTAATGTGAAAACCAGGAGAGGATTCTTTGACTCAGATCATCATTTACTACAAATCAAGGTAAAATTTCAACCCAACAGACAAAGGATAAGGGGAACCCAGCTTTTCCGAACTGATCCAGAATACCTTGAATTCAACAAGATGAACATCATTGAAGAAATCCGTCAAATGGATACCACGAGCTGGTCTGAACTTGCAGAGAAAATGAAACAAGCAATAATATTCGGTCAACCTCCGAGAAAGAGAAAACATAGGTGGTGGAACATCACATGCGATCATGCTATTGAATATAGGTTTAAAGCATGGAATAATTTCAATAGCCATAAAACAACAGAAAAATGGCAAGAATTTGTGCAGGTTCGGAAAAACACTTCTAAAATTATTCGCCGAGAAAAGCGCAATTATGATAATAATAGGCTAAATGAAATAGAACAGGACTTCACTAAGAACAACACCAGAAATTTTTACAAGACCTTTAGAGAAAATATAGCAGGCTTTCAACCCCCTAGTTTATGCTTCCAACGACCTGATGGATCTCTGGAAACAAATACGAGCAATAATTGTGAAATTCTAGCTAAATATTTCAGTACACTCCTTAATTGCGAAGCACCTTCTGAACAACTTCAATTTGCAAAACCAGTGCCCAACCTTGATTCACTTCCACCATCACATGAAGAAATAGTGGACATAATCAAGTCATTAAAAAACAATAGAGCCCCTGGTGAAGATGGACTTATTGCAGAAGTTTGGAAATTGGATCATGAACACATAACACCTAAAATTCACAGAATAATATCAGATGTCTGGAAAACTGAGAAAATCCCAAAAGAATGGAAGAGTGCTTTGATACACCCACTCCATAAGAAGGGAAACAAAACTGATCCGAATAATTATAGAGGAATTTCGCTTCTTCCAGTCGCTTATAAAATTCTCTCTAAAGCTTTGCTGAATCGACTCGAGCCACAGGTGGACCACCATATTGGAGAATATCAGGCAGGTTTCAGGAAGGGAAGGTCCTGTATTGAGCAGATCTGGAACCTCAAGACCATACTGCACATCCGACGATGCAGGAACACTACAGTCACATTTGTGGATTTCAAAAAGGCTTACGATTCGGTTGACAGACAAACCTTGTTTAACAGACTAGAAGAATTAGGAGTTGACAGGAAGACGAGGGCCATCATCCAGGAAACATTATTGGGAACTACCTCAAAGGTGAAATTCATGGGAGAAATCTCTAACTCTTTTGCAATACATACTGGAGTTCGACAAGGGGATGGTTTATCACCACTCTTGTTCAACATCGTACTGGACAAAATCATCACAGAATGGGAAAAGCATGTGAAAGGTATCCAAATAGGAAAGGAGAAAGGGAAAAGAGTCACTGTGAAATGCTTGGCCTTTGCAGATGATCTGGCCATCTTAACAAACAACAAGGATGAAGCCATATTAGCGCTAGAGAAACTACATGAAATCTCCAGTAAAACGGGACTTGATATTTCCTATGAAAAAACACAGTATATGGATACCAAATCAACAGGAAACATCACCTTGCGAACGCAATATGGAAAAATCTCGCAGGTCACTCACTTCAAATATTTAGGAGAAGCCATCCAACCCACAGGATTGAACACAATTTCTAATGCAGATAGAATAGTAAAATTGCAGAAGGCGTACAAGCTGACATGGAATCATTATAACAAAAGAGCAGTATCTCGCAATGCAAAATTGCGCCATTATAACACAGTTGTCATGCCTGAAGCCTTGTACGCGGCAGAAACAACCGTCATTAGAGGAATGACAAGAATTCATGATATTGAGAAACAGGAACGAAAAATTCTTAGGAAAATCCATGGCGCTGTTTTCCGTAATGGAATTTGGGTCAGGAGACCAACAAAGGAACTTTATGAAAATACAGACACCATTGTAGATAAATTTAGGAAGAGACGTCTGCAGTTCTACGGACACATATATAGGATGGATGAGAACAGACTCACTAAGAAGATTTTCAATATCGTGAATGCAAGTAAATTAAAGACCAGTTGGATTAAAGAAGTACATGAAGACATGGAATTACTTAAAATCTCTGAAGACGACATTAAGGACAGAGAACAATTTAGAAAGAAAATCAGAAACACGAAAATTGCACAAGTTTCAAGGAAAGATACATCAGGGAAAAAATGGACAGAGGAAAGGAAGAAAAAGCACAGTGAACTAATGAAGAGGTTTTGGGAAGAAAAGAAGAGAGGAAAAGGAAGTGAAGCTGTGATTGGCTCAAGTTCTCACGCTCTCCTGAAGGGGAATAATCGGAAATAATAATAAGAATGAAAGTTTGTCTGTTTTTTCTGAATTTCTACGGAAATTCGCGTTATTTACGCGTTTCAGACTGTTTTATGATGGATGCGCGCGAAAATAAAATTTTTGTCTGTCTGTCTGTCTATGTCTGTCTGTCTGTCTTCTTGTCTGTGGACAAGTATGTTCCCTTATAACTCGAGAACGGCTGGGTGGATCAACGTAAACTTTGGTACAGATATCCTTCCGAGGCACGACACTAATCATTGATGTAACTCTTCTCTGTAGCTCCAATAATAGGGGGCCTACCCCCTTAAAACACTTGCTGAAATAAGCGTAGAAGGGCGAGACAAAGCTCATTTTCAGCCCCTCAATGTGAGAAATGAAACTCGGGGGCCCTAAAGGGACCCTGAAAACCACATTTTTAGGCCCTAAAACCAACCGTTTTTGAGATATTCCCAGAAAACTAATTTCATTTCATACAATAATGAAAGAATGCAATCCGGTAACCATGGCAACAGAAACTCACAGGTCCATCTATTGCTGTAGGACGCAATACAATTCCATTTATTACATTACTGAGATAGTTTGCAAATGGTTATAAGGTTATAACGGAACAAAATCAAGCTGTAAAATTCATCAATACATAGCGTATAATGCGCTTAAGGGGGTCAAGGGGTACTCTAGAATTTTTCACGCGATTTACACGTGCGGGTGTGGTACGGTAGGTTTATTACGTCCCTATCTCTATATTGTTATATTATTATTATAATGATAATTATTATTTATATTATTATTAACTTTATTATTATTATTATACTACGGCCTACAACGACGAGACAAAGCTTATTTTCTGCCCCTTGGTGTCAGAAACAAAACTCGGGGACCCTAAATAGCCGTAAAGGGTTCCAGAAAACTACATTTTAAGCCTCTAATACCAACAGTTTCTGATATTCCAAGAAAACTAATTTCATTTAATAAACTAATGAAGGAATGCACTCCAATAGCCATGACAAAAGCATCCCATAGGTGACACCCAACTTTCCATCTATTTCTGCAAGAAGTAATGCCACTCCATTTATTAAATTTCTGTGAACGTTTGCAAATAGCAATAAGGTTATCACGGAACCAACTGAAACTGTAAAATTCATTAATGCGCTTAAGGGGGTCAGGGGTTATCATACATTTTTTTTCACACGACCTAAACGTGCGATATGTCGTACAGAAGGTCTATTATATCTCCAAACAGCAACATGACGTGTATTGCGTTTCGTCTACGAGGTTTTCAATTTTATTTTCACGTCAGGAAGTACACGTTAGGTAGGCTAAATTTATTTTCTGAGCATATTTTAACTCATAATTTATCTTTGTCGACAAACAGGTTCCAAGCCTCTAACCATTGCAACAGTAGCTCAATTGATTACGTCTGGCTATTAATACCAAAGACCGTTCGAAGAATGGGTACTTCTGCTAGTTTTATATATAAAAGTGAAAGTCTGTATGTATGTATGTATGTATGTATGTGGGTGGGTGGGTCTGTTCCGTATACAAATCTACACCGTTCCACCAATCTCAACCAAATTTTGCATACACATAGTTTAGGACCCAGAACGAACCGCTGGCTACATGAATTTTCGATAGTCTTTCTCATTCTTCTGATTTCGGCCATTTTGCACTCAAGCACAGGCTAATCAAATCATAAAATATACTCATGATGGAATGGCAAGGCAGATAGTTTCCATGGCAACATAGCTCAAGTCGAGACACGGCCGACTGGATGCCATTTGCGCTCTGCAATACCGGTATAGAAAATGAGGATCTTTACTTAAATCCCGTTAGTTACTCAACTACTCACACAGCACTGTCAACCGAGTTTAGCATAACAAAGACTTGACACCATCTTCTACTATATATTTGTCAAATACCACTCACTCACTCACTCATTCATTCATCACGAAATCTCAGAAACCACCGAACGGATTGGAATGACATTTGGTATGCAGCTTCCTCAAGGGACGCAAATACCCATTAAGAGAGGATTTTTGCATTTTCAGGTTCTAGACAAGAGTTTAGTGCTTTTCAGTCGGTCAACACGAATGTACCCAAAAGAGATGGGTTATGCCCTGTGTCAACCGCACAGCGAGTTCCAGTGAGCACGAAAACTGCGAGTAGCTGTAATACGGAAGACAATCAGATAAGTAGTTAGCCAAAAAAAGTATAGTTTAACCATAGTTTACAACCATATAATCTCTCTAAAGTACAATCTCCGGATAGCTATCACCATTTAGCATTTCACCTAACATATATACTGCATTTAGCATACACTGACAGTTGCAGTACCAATACTGCAACTAAATAATTGTACATATTGTAAATATTTTCACCTGTATTTCAAACATAGATTTTGTAGCCTATGTGTAATGGATCTGATGATGATCGCTTGACGATCGAAACTGGTCATCCTAGTGTTTTATTAATCTTATGTAATTTATTTCAGGATTAGGGCATAACCCATCTCTTTTGGGTACATTCGTGTTGACCGACTGAAAAGCACTAAACTCTTGTTTACTAAGGCAACACTGAAGATATGGCTTCAAACACCACAATATTCAGGTTCTAAAGGGGTGTTAAGGGGATAGACCTGCATTTCATTGAATAGCAATATCTCCCGATTGGTTTCATTGGGGGATGTGTTAGTCGGCATATAAACTCATCATTAAAAATAAGAAGACACGGGTCTGACGGTTTTTCGAAGTGGTGTATATTATGAGGTGAAAGGGGTGAAGAGTGGGGATTGAAAGATTCCTAACGGAGCTTGTATCTCTTAAACGACATAGGCGAAGAGTTTGAAACTCAGCGGAAAAAATAAGCATAAAAAATAAGTAAATGTGTTTGACCGTTTTTCCATAAATCCAATTTAAGGGGCCCATGGGGAGGGGTGAAATTCTGGGAGGGAACCAGGAAAGAAAGTGTCCTAACTGATTGACTGACTGACTCACTCATCAAACTCAAGGGGAAAAACTCCTTTAAGGTAAGTAAATAGCTGTTCGACAGGTTTTTTTGATCAATCAAATTGAAGGGGTTCATCGGGAGGGGTGAAATTCTGAAGAAAAAAATGAAAGAAAATATCCTGACTCATTCACTCACTCATCATCGCCCAGCCAAAAACATTGAAGTTGGAAACATTGCATTTTGGGGATATGTTCGTTGTATGTCAAAACCGTACACTAAGGGAGGATTTTTGGATATTCTGGTTCTAAAGGGGTCTTAAGGGGGTTAAACCTGCATTTCATTGAATAACTATATCTCACGAGTGGTTTCATTTGTGGATGTGATACTCGGCATATAAACTAATCATTAAAAATAAAGAGACATGTGTCTAAGGGTTTATCGATGTGGTGTATTATTATGAGGTGAAAGGGGTGAAAAGTGGGGGTTGAAGGATTCCTAACGGAGCGGGTTGGCCTATCTCTTAAACGACATAGGCGAGAAATTTAAAACTCAGCGGGAAAAAAATCAGCTAAAAAAATAAGTAAATCGGTGTTCGACCGTTTTTTCTTAAATTAATTTAAGGGGCCCATGGGGTGGGGTGAAATTCTGGGGGAAGAAAGGAGTGAAAATGTCCTAACTGACTGACTAACTCACTCACTCATCAACGTCAGGGGAAAAAGACAGCTTAAAAAATAAGTTAATAGGTGTTCAAGCGTTTTTTCAGCAATCCAATTTAAGAGGCCCATGGGGAGGGGTGAAATTGTGGTAAAAATAATTGAAAGAAAATGTCCTGTCTGACTCACTCACTCATCACGCCCAGCGAAAACTATTAAAGTTGGAAACATGAAATTTTGGGAATATGTTCCCTGTATGTCGAAAACGTCAACTAAGGAATGATTTTGTTTATTCGGGTTTTAAAGAGATGTTAAGGGGGGTAAACGTGCATTTCATTGAATAACGATATCTCATGAGTTGTTTCTTTGGGGATGTAATATTCGGCATATAAACTAATCATTAAAAATAATCAGACATATGTCTAAGGGTTTATCGATGTGGTGTATATTATGAGGTGAAAGGGGTGAATATTGGGGGTTGAGGGATTCTTAACGGAGCGTGTATCTCTTAAACGACATAGGCGAGAAGTTTGAAATTCGGCGGGAAAACATCTTAAAAAACCAGTAAAGTGGTGTTCGACCGCTTTTTCATAAATCCAATTTAAGGGGCCCTTGGAGAGGGATGAAATTCTGGGGGAAAAAACAGGAAAGAAAGTGTCCTAACTGATTGACTCACTTACTCACTCATCAAACTCAGGGGGGAAACAGTTTTAAATAAGTAAGTAGGTGTTCGACCATTTGTTTCATAAATCCAATTTAAGGGGTTCATGGGGAGGGGTGAAGTTATCAAAAATAAATGAAAGGAAATGTCCTGACTGACTCACTCACTCATCATCGCCCAGCCAAACTTATTGAAGTTAGAAACATGAAATTTTGGGGATATGTTCGTTGTATGTCGAAAACGTCCACTAGGGAAAGAGTTTTGAATATTCAGGTTCTAAATAGGTGTTAAGGGGGTAAACGTGCATTTCATTGAATAACAATATCTCACGAGTGGTTTCATTTGGGTATGTGATACTTGGCATATATACTAATCATTAAAAATAAGCTGACACATGTCTAATGGTTTTTCGATGTAGTGTATATTATGAGGCGAAAGGGATGAAAAGTGGGGGTTGAAAGATTCTTAACGGAGCGTGTATCTCTTAAACGACATAGGCGAGGAGTTTGAAACTCGGAGGAAATCAATCAGATTAAAAATAAATAAATAAATAAATAAAATAAATAGGTGTTCGACCGATTTTTCATAAATCCAATTTAAGGGGCCAATGGGGAGGGGTGAAATTCTGGAAGAAAAACGTCCACTAAGGAAGTATTTTTGGATGTTCACTCTCATCGACCAACCCGAACTATTAAAGTTAGAAGAATGATATTTTGGGGATATGTTTGTTGTGTGTCAAAAAAGTCTACTAAGGAGGGATTTTTGGATATTCAGGTTCTAAAGGGATGTTAACGGAGTTAAACCTGCATTTCATTGAATAACAATATGACACGACTATGACGCGAGCGAAGCGAGGCAAAAAATTAGATGGTGTGTGTCTGTGTATTACTCAATCACGCAAGTACCACTGGTCCGATTTACATGAATTTTACATGGAAGTAGTTGATTTACCTGGTTAACATGTAGTTTTCTTTTGATTTCAATATTTTGCCCTATTTAAAGATGGCGACCATTTTAGTGACGTCTCTACACCCTTTGGTTTAAAACTTTCATATTTCCATTTCAAATAAAAAGAGAACGCTAAGAAATAGCAAACTTTTGATGGGATATACGAGGTTTAAAATTACATTTTCTATTCGAAAGGTATCTCCAACGGTTAGCGAGTAAAACCTAAATTTCTGCTATAAAACACGGTCAACGCCGAGCGGTGTAGTTGGACAAAATGTTCCATCCTTAATCTCCCTCTGCGCAGCACCTCGCATATCCCCTGTTTTAACACTGTCACCTTCACATTTTAATTTAATTATAACGCGTAGCGAAGCACGGGTACTTCAGCTAGTATTATCTAAGTGCAACTGTAGGATCCAGGTTCATCACTCCCGAAGAATTACCATTCTTAGTATGTCTAAGTTAGTTTATTTGGTCATATCTCAAACGTCTAACTTCATTTACGTTATTTTCAAAATAATAATCTGTAACATTTTATGCCTTTCAAATTAACAAAATCAACATAATAAATTGACATAGGAATATTATTGAGACATTAAATTAAAGCTATTGTATGTAGGAAAGCTGTGAACTAGGGATTCTTGGATACTTTGAAAACTTTAGCCACCTTGTTTATATTAAGTAATGATAAAATTGAATTTCTCTTTTGGAAAATGAATAAAAACCTCCTACATTCTGTCCGTTTCAGATAACTGCACTATTTTAGTTCAGAACATTACTGTATATGCGGAAGAACTCAGTAAAATAAATTTGATGATTAAACAATATTTAGTAAAGAGATGGTATATTGGCTTTCACGGCCAGTGATTTAAAACTCAGCAATTTCTCTAGGTTTGTGCCGTGTCTTGTGTGGGGTTTCACCTAGGACACCAAGCTGGCTCATCAGCGGGCTCTTTGTTGTCCCGAACCGGACCCCCACAGGAGTAGCGAACTGTGCACCAACTCCCTTTTTATGAAGCGCACCTGCGCCTGTTTACTGCGAGAACTAAAAGCTAGGCGAAACCCCACACAAGACATGGCAGAAACCTAGAAAATAAGTTTCGTTTTAATATTTAGTAATATTAGGGCATTTTGAAAAATTGTCATTTATTATTCTGGATTTCAAAAATCCAGAGAACTGAGAACAGATTTTGTTATATATACAAAATAATTGATGGTTGGGTTTCATGTGTGATGTGGTAAATGTTTCAGAAGATTCGGTTTAGAAATGAGCATCTTCTTCCTAAACGTATAAACATACTCTAAAGGATAGATTCAACACACTGCCAAAAACACGGGGATACATGACCTCATTATGGGGTCTAATTATGTATTTTACTGTTTTAGCAAAAACAAATACCATACTTTTATCACGTCCTACGGGGATATCATTACAGTATCCTCCAGTTAATTATGAATGGTCATCGAGTGCCAGGTAGACGGCAAAAATGAAACATGGCTGTAGAACATAAAAGAAGAGACAGCCATTGAAACGGTCAAACAACATTACTATGCCACAGGAAGAAATCAGTCATGGCCTATACATATAACAATCCAACATTGCGACCATCCGAACTATTTAGATGGATCTCAATATCTACGAATCTATTACAGCAATCAAACTGAATTTTTTAATGTTCATAGGGGCTATGAACATAAGTTCACCTATAGTAGGACCTTCAATTCCTGGTGACCACAAATCCAACATGGCGGCGACGCGAAGTATAAATATTCATATGGTCGTTTCTCGTAGTCTTGTGTAGTTCGCGAACGAACTAGTTCGGAAGAGCGGGTCCCACAGACGGACTACCGAACTAGTTCCCAGATCCTTCGCTTGTTAGTCCGTTCGATCTTTTTCCGCTGACCGACTTGTAACAGCGCGAGAGCGCGGGTCCGCCGTAGCTCGTCAGCTCGTCACGTCACCACTCATTGCACAATCACATGCGCTTTGTTTCGTTCAGTCAGTTCAGTTGATTGAATGTATCTATTGATGGTGGCAAGATTGTCAAGTTATGGCGCGGCGATTGTTCAATGTTGGTTTATAATAGTAACAGTGTAACACACTACTAGTGCTAACACGCTAATAGGTAATACCTACCTTATATTTGTAATTTAATAACTTACAGTGGCGGTTCATAAATTGAAGTTACTGATAGTTAACTGATTTAGATGTGGGGATGATTCTACAGTTTTATTTAACTTAGTCATTTTGGATTATTTGAAAATATGTCCAATTATTTAGAAATTCGGCGTACTGGATTAACATTACCATTTTAATGAACTGGTTGATATTTATTTTTCTCGATGCATGGTGATACAACCACTCTTACCTGTTTTTAAGAAATGAACATTATGACGATGATTCACAAAGAAAAGCGAACTTCTATGGACAAAATCTCTGAACTAAAAAAACCTATTCCTCCCATTCATGCCATAAAGATAATGTACCCAACGGTTTCAGAGCAGCCAAATAATGAATATCACGAAGCAAGTAAGAATGAAACGAAAATTGCGAGGTGGGGGGGACGTCTTATCATCACATAGTGACAAGTAGGAAATGGAATCGGATGGTGACGCGCCGATATACGCGAAAAATGATGATGATAAATGTTGTTTTAAGGGGCCTAACATCTAGGTTATCGGTCCCACGCGAGAAAAAAAAATAGGGAATAATAAGTGTATGTTTCTACGCACACATCGTCCATACTGTTATTCTTTTAGGTACGGTACCGGTATTTCACTAATGATAAACAAATGACCACTTTTGGCTTTATAAACAATAGAAAGAGAATTTTTCTCAGAAAGAAAGACATGGACCCTAATTAAAAGGATGGCCAACAATAGAGGGAGATGGAAGAAGTTTGTAGCTACCCTATGTTCCTACAAGGAACAGAAGGAAATAAGGAAGGAATAAGGAATTTCACTAATGTTTCAATACTCATATTTTTGTATTTTTTTATCCTCGAATATCAAAATGTAAAACATATTACTACACTCGCAACTTGTCAATATCTATAATAATATACGAACTGCACGTGCAGCGAGCATAGTAAATGTTTACAGTAGCCTACAGTATTGCTTTGAACGAGAGCAATGTGAATGAGCAATCACTGGTGACGAGTAATCAGTGGTGACAGACTGCTATAACAAACAAAGAGCGCGTGCAGAGGCAGAAGCAAGGCGAGCGAACGATCTGTCTTATAGGGAATTCGAGATGGGAGCTAACGAACTAAAAGAGCGAACTAGTTCGCTAAGGAGCTGCGAACTAAACTGATCGTTCGTAGCCGTGAACTACTATGCGCAAGACTAGTTTCTCGCAATTTAACCATCCGAGTGCAGTGACACTTGGTACAGTAAATCCTTATACAAATGTTAATCCACTGGCATCTATTTTTTTCAATTGTTTCTATAACCACAAGATGGCAGCTGTGCGAAATTTTAAAATCTCGTTTTTACTTTTTGTGTCCTAATCATGCGATTGAAGTTTGAATACTACACGAACACAATAATCTTCATGTAACAGTACATAAGTCTAAGACCTACATATATAAAAATCCAACATGACGTCCATCCGCAATATTTAGTCAGTTCTCAATATCTACGAATCTATTACAGCAATCAAACTGAAATGATTTATGTTGATACAGGCAATTAACAAACGTAGGATTATTGAAAATAGGCTGTATAGTTCTTTCCGGCACTACTTGTACTTATTTTAAGAAACTCAATAATGCAAAGCCAAATTATTGAATTATAGGCTATTATTTTAATCGTAATGTGTAGTCTACATAATTATGTTTATGTTTTTGAACAACATCCTTATTTGTAACAAAATCCAAAATTTAATGATACAATAAGACGATAAATTTGGAATTCAAAATTCATAAATTTTAAAAACTACATACCGTAGTTATATAAGAAAGAAAAGCGCATATGCGTGCACGAAGTAAATTGTGCTGCAAAACATTCACTTATATCTTGTCTTTGCTATACGCAAACGGCGACTCTATTCTTTTATCGCACCATAAGATGTGGTATCGATCACAAAGTTTGGTGCACAACAGGCATAGGCAATACCCATCTGGGGAGCGAAATTTCTTTACAGAACAGATCTTATGGTGGAAGCCATGAACCGCTATCTGAGTGACTAAGTGACGCAACTCGTAGATGGACTGTTTCCAGTCGTCTGACGTCATTGCTTCCGTACAGTAAAAGTCCTGCCATATGGCTGCTCTTTTCTTCCTGCATGTCTACAGAAACTCTGTGCTGTTATTAGATATGGCCAAATAATCTCTACCCCGTATGTTAAAATTGGGACTATCGTGGCCTTAAATAGTTTAAGCCCAGTGTCAAGGGAGAGCTTGTTCAAATTGACAATGTCATTCATGCCTAACACGGCGGTCCTGAGCCTTTCCTTTACATGTTTTGTAAAAACCATGCCTTGAGATTGTAAAGTTGAGCAAAACTGATTTTTGCAAGTCCGAGGACTCCCGTTAAAGTAGATAGTGTCCTTCCTTGAAGCTTTCCCTCCCTTCCTATAGACCATGGTGACAGTTTTGCTCTCGTTGATAATGAGCCCTGTTTCAGTTGCCCATTTTGATAATTTATTTAGCGCGTCCTGAAAGCCTCCGTGGCTTAGGCGGCAGCACGCCGGCCTCTCACTGCTGGATCCGTGGTTCAAATCCCGGTCACTCCATGTGAGATCTGTGCTGGACAAAACGGAGGCAGACAGGTTTTTCTCCGGGTACTCCGGTTTTCCCTGTCAAAATTTCATTCCAGCAACACTCTCCAGTATCATTTCATTTCATCTGTCATTCATTTAATCATTGCCCCAGAGGAGTGCGTCAGGCCTCGGCAGCCGGCACATTTCATATCCTCGCCGCTAGATGGGGGCTTCATTCATTCCATTCCTGACCCGGTCGGAGACTGGAAGCAGGCTGTGGATTTTCATTTCATTTAGCGCGTCCTGTAGTTTGTCCTGCTTATCTAATATGATGGCCATATTGTCCGCAAATACATAAACGTTTACATTGTCCCTTTATATTGCTTGTATTGCATCCATTGTTGTCAGTTTGAATAATAGAGGACATAAGGGATCGCCCTGCAGAACTCTTATTATCTGTTCGATGGGCTTTGATTTCGATGTCAGGCTTTGTCTATCTAAGACAGCTAATCTTGTAAAACGAAGCAGCATTTCCTGTGAATATTAACTGAGAATGAGCTCTCACACCGTGGAATTCTTATTAAAGTAAATGCTGTCTATAGAAAACTTAGCTCGTTCCACCGCTGGACTTTATTTGCCCAATTCAACATTTATTATTGTTGTGGAATTTTCCACGCCAAACAATTCATCCACAAGCTAAACCTTCTAGTATTTTCCACTCACATATGGAAATACTTTTTCTAACCAAGGAATTTTCTTTATGAACAGCTAATCAACACCTAATTTGTCTTCCTTCGTGGGTAATTGTCCGCTGCATTCAACTATAACATACAAATTTTTCAATGCAATAGACTCTTTCCAACCAAAATGCAACTAGTTATTTTGTACCACCGCAATAACTTTCCTTTCTATAAACTTTCTGTGCTACAATAGTGAACTTTTCAACCACGTCATTAGACTATAGTGAAAACAGTGCTTGTTCAACTTTTCATCCGCGTCGCGCTCGTCCGAGAAAAAATAATTCGGCCAAGAACTTTCCCCAAAAAGTTCCTATTTCCTCTTCCACAACCACCCTCTACTAACGAATTAGGTTAATTCTTAAATTTAGGCTTGTTGCTATGAGGTGTCATTTGATAGCAAATGCCCTCCCAACTTTGTTCCGTTTGTAATAACTTAGCTCTGTAAAAATTTGTGTCTAGTACACATTTTAAAGTATATTGTTTCTACCTTTTTATGGGGAATTCAATTATTTCTACTCACACGTGAGTGGCTTAACATTTCTCTCTAAGTTTCTCGAAAGGGTAACTTGCCCTATTTTTCCTCGTGATCCTGTTTAAACATAGAAGTTCTAGAAACTTCTTCTTAATTTTTCTCTTCAGGTTTCACAATAAGTGACCTGCCCTATTTGTATGAATTATAATCGTAATTACTGTATAAATATAAGAAGTTATAGAAACTTCTACTTAATTTCTCTCTCTTTTCTTTGGTTTAATTTCATCTTTGTTATTTGTTCATGCTTTTAAGATTCCCACATAGATATTCTTAAAGCACTCACATTGTATCTCACCAATTCTGCAAAGCTAGAATTACTTTATAATTGTTGTTACAAATGTTAAAACTGTCCAATTTAAGCAGAACTTTTAAAATCTTATTCAGTTTTTTAGTGCTTACCACAAGTCTTAAACTTGTACCCAATTTAACGTTGTTTATTAATTACAAACCTGTTATCGTTAGGTTTCAGATTTTCACATGTTGTAAACTTTTATAAATCACAATCGTGATCTAAATGTTGTTAATTCTTCAAAGTTTAATTCATTGTTAATAAATCTTTATTAGTTATTTCGTTATTCTTTTCCCTAGATTCACGATTAGGTAGGACCCTGTCTTCCCTGACTCTTCCTATAGGCTTATGCCCTCTTTAAAAAACTCTCAAAACAAATTAACAATAGTTCCACTATTTGTTGCATTTGAACAAGAACTCTTAGTCATAAACATGTTAAAGCCTCTCTTAGCTTTATTAGCTATTTCTAATGAGCCAGAAAGGCAAGTAAAGCTAGCTCTGCAAGCTTCCTGCTTGTTGAGATTGTCTCTAAACTTGTGGTTCGTTTTCAAAATTTAAGTTTTTCTCATTGTCTAAACTTTTAGTCGGCGCTTGCTGGGTAAAAGCTTAGCCTTTATTGAATGCAACCATTGGTGTTCTCACCAAAATTCAAAACCAAGAAACTTTAAAAACAATCAAATTATTCCGAAGGGTATAATTGCTTCATCACTACCCTTCCTGGAAACATTCGGTCGCTCCCTAGAAATTCTACAATTCCAAGAACAAAAAACATCTCGGCGAATTTCAATTGTTTTCGACTTTCAAAACCGTTGATTAAACCTGATTCCTTTGAAAGGATATACAACAATTCTGTCATTCTTTGGCTTGCCAGACTACCACCCTTCCCCATATTACCCAAGTCTAGGCTGGGAAGGGAAAGCACAAACTTCACTTGCTGGCAAATAGCCCATTCTCCAGCCGCATTTCCCGTTTGCTACGCCCAGGTCCATACCCACTTTAGGTGTTTCACGGGCTTTGCGGTGACACTCGTCTCTAAACATTGTCTTTGTTTGGTCCTATTATCCACACTTGTTCCTTAGTCCGAAAACCCACTTCCCTTTACTTCTCTCTTCACCTTCCATTGCGGGTAGGGTTAATTCCTAGCAAAAACCTACCCAAACTTTGGTCCCAGAAACCCGGGAGAGTCCATTTGTTAATATTTTGCAAATCATTAATATCTACTTTGAATTTTTCAGCTATTTCTTCACCGTGCAAAGTCTGTGAAGGGGAAAGAGGCCGCTTCTGTCTCCTTTGGTGTGTCCCTTTCTTTCAACTTGTTGCTGCTGCCAGTCTGACAGCATTTCCAAGGTTCCACAGTTTCGTAAGTTATACTTTAATTTACCTATTTCGCCATGGCTCCTACAGAAAAGGACAAGGATGGTAAGGATGAAAAACTTACTTCCAAACGAGCTTCTTATAAAGGGCAAATTACCAGATTCAGAAAATACAACAAAGAGCTAGATCCTTCACAAGCTCAACTAGATTTGTTAAAACATCGCGTAAATGATGTTGAACGTTCATATGAAAATTATTGCAACATCCAAACTGAAATCGAAACTTGTATGCTCAATCAAACTGATGATCGAGTAGAAGTAGAAAACCAATATTACGAAGGCATAGGTTCTGCTTTTAAAATAATACGCCAACTCGAAGAAGAACAGAAAAAGGACGGTTCTGTTCTTGGTTCCCTTCACGAACAACAAACCTCTTTTCGTGAGGGTACTCACAAGCCCAAACCAATTCTCCCTAAGATTAATTTACCCCACTTCTCTGGAGACGAATCTACTTGGGATTCTTTCTATGAACTATTTTGCTCTCTTGTTCATGACAATGAAGACATTCAAGTCATCTACAAGTTTCATTATTTGCGATCTATTCTCCGCGGCCAAGCCCTGCAGTTAGTTGAAGCACTCCCATTAAGTGCTGAAAATTACCCCATTGCCTTTAACCTGTTGAAAGAAAGATACGGTAATTTACGGTTACGTATTCAACGCCATATGAAGGATCTATTCAATTTACCTGCGTCACAGTACAATGACGTCACTAGTTTGCATACTCTTATTGATACGACACAACTTCACGTTAAAGCTTTGTCCCAATTAGATCAACCCACTGACCACTGGGACACTTTCCTAATACACGTAGTGGTTTCTAAAGTCGATGTTGCTACCCTCAAAGCTTGGGAAATGGAACTTTCCAAAGACGACGATTACTCTTACGAGCATTTAGTCACTTTCATAAATGCTAGATGCCAACTCATAACTGCCCTAGCTAATCAAAGTGAACCCTCTTCTCCTAGTTCTAAATTTGAATTACTGTCCTTTAAATCCAAAAATGAACTCGTAGCGTCTAGTACCCAAAAACCTGGGTCTAGCTCTTCTAAACTCAAGTCAAACGCCACTGGTTACCCAACTAGGTCTAGTGAACGCCGTATTGCTAGTTCTCTCGCTTTAAACACTCAAAGCGAACCCCATAAGAGTTTAAATGAACCATTAAAGTGCATACTTTGCAAAGATTCCCACGCCTTATACCTATGTAATTTTTTTAAAGAACTGTCAGTCGACGACAGAAGAAAATTAGTTTCCCAGAATAAACATTGCTTAAACTGCCTTTCATCTAAGCATTCTGCTTCAAATTGCAAGTCTACCAGACTTTGTTTTCATTGAGAGAAAGCTCATCACACTTTACTACATCGTCATGATCAAGCAAGGTCATCAGCCGCATCTACTTCTCAGAAAAGTGACAATGCTAGCAGTTCTAATGCTTCATGTTACATTCAAAATGCCAAGTCCATACGTAGTGCCCAAGTACTATTGTCCACTGTCCAAATCGAAGTTCAGGATAATTTTGGCAACTGGGTCCGTGCACGCGGTCTTCTTGATTCGGCGGCAACCCATGATTTCGTTTCTAATTCATTAATCAAAAAACTAGGTCTACCTGTAAACCCTACTTCTATTAATGTATCAGGCATCAACAGCCTAAAATCACAAGCTTTACAGTTTTCTAAACTAACCATAAGAGATACTTGTCACAGAAATATATTTCTAAAACTTAATTGCCTCATCCTCAACAGTATCGGAGAGGATACTCCTAGTCACTCCATCGATATCTCAGGTCTAAATATTCCTTCTTATTTAAGGTTAGCCGATCCTCTGTTCAATGTACAAGGCCCCATTGACATACTATTTAGTGCCAATGTTTTCTGGAATTGCCTTCGTAAACAGGTTCGTAAGTTATCTTCAAACGTGTTTGCCAGAGACACTAATTTTGAAGGGATCATTACTGGTCAACTTCCTCATTATTCTCCCCAACCCGTATCGCAATGTTATTTCGCTAATACTGATTTGGAACAGTTCTGGAGGCTGGAAAGCGTTGATTTTCCTAACGTGACCGCTTCAGAAAACGAATTCTGTGAGCAACTTTTCTTGAACACTACCACTCGTTCTCCTGAAGGCCGGTCCATTGTTCAGATTCCAAGATTACTCAATCCCCCCAAACTTATTAATTCTCAACCTAAAGCTCGAAAAGCTCTCTTTGCTATCGAGAGCAAATTCAAGAAAGAACCTCTCGTTAAACAACAGTACACTGATTTCATGGATGAGTATGAAAGCTTAGATCATAATGGAATTTGTCAGAAAATCTGATGACGAATTGCACCCCCAATTGAAACTGTTTTCTTAAATCATCATCCAGTGTGGAAAAAGCCTCTTGTAAAGGATAAAATCCGAGTCGGTTTCAATGGTTCATCACCTGACGTCAATGGCAACAGTCTCAACGACACTCTTTGTTCAGGTCCCGCTATTCAATCCGATTTATCTGCTGAACTCTTAAATCCCATAGCTGTCATAGTGGACATCAAACCGATGTACCGTCAGGTTTTAATTCAGCCCGAACAACAAGATCTCCAAAGAATCTTGTGGCGTGACGAAATCAGCAAGCCCATTAAAGACGGTCACTTATGGCTTAAAACCTTCCGCTTTCCTTACTATCCGATCCCTACATATGTTAGCCTCTCAAGATAGTCATTTATTTGATTCTAAAGCTTCTGAAGCACTAACAACCTCTTTTTATGTAGACGATTATCTCCAGTCCTTCCCGACCCTTGAGGAATCTTCTTTCGTGTCACTAGAACTTCAGGCATTGTTAAAGAATGGAGGATTCCCACTTCATAAGTGGAATTCCAACTCCCATGAGATTCTTGCCCAGTTTCCCATAGAAGATGTAGACCCCTCTTCCGTCAAAATCTGCGGAGATTCTGAATCCATAAAAACTCTTGGAGTTCACTGGTGCACTCGCACTGATAGTCTCATCTACAAAGTCTCACTTTCCGAAGAGCTCCCCAACACAAAAAGACAAATTCTCTCTGAAATTGCAAAAATTTTTGATCCGCTTCAATTCCTTGCTCCGGTTATTGTTATAGCCAAACTTTTCATGCAAGAGCTATGGTCTCTCAAATGTGAATGGGACGAAGCTGTTCCCCTTTCTTTCCTTAATAGATGGCTCTCTTTACTTGATCTTTCTCTTATTGAAATTCCTAGGAATTTAATTAATGCTCCTGCTAACACATCTTTCTTCCTTCATGTGTTTGCCGACAGCACCGAGAAAGCTTACGGTTGTTGTGCATATTCGGTTTATTGCAATTAGCTAAATGAATATTCATTGTCCAACCTTATTTGCGCTAAGTCCAAAGTCGCTCCTCTTAAAACTATTACTTTGCCTAGGCTTGAATTGTGTGCTGCACTCATGGCCGCAGAACTTGCCAAAAAATTGCACCAAGTCTTAAAGGTCGAATTTACGTAAACCTATTTGTGGAGCGATTCCATGATTACTCTTTCTTGGATCGCGAAGAACCCCATCAAATGGCAAACCTTTGTGGCTAACAGAGTTTCTAGAATTCAAACTCTTTCCTCTGGATGTCAATGGAAACATGTGCCCAGCGCTGATAACCCCGCTGACATCATTTCACGTGGTTGTTTACCCTCTCAATTGGAAGCCTCTCAGTTGTACTGGTATGGGCCTCCGTGGTTAATTGAGGACTCTTCTTGTTGGCCTTCTAAACCTCCAGTCACAAACTCCAACTTGCCTGACGCTAAAGCATCTAAATCTACTGCTTCGTGTCTGGTTTCCAACGCTTCGTTTCCCTTGATGGCACGCTATTCTTCTTTTCATAAACTGATTCGAATTTTTGCCTATCTTCTCAGATGGAAATATCTTGTGGTTGACCAACCCCTTCTCCCTAAACCACACCTGAGCAATCACGAATTCAATCTCGCCACTATTAAAGTTTTGCAGCTAACTCAACAAGAAGCCTTTTCTTCTGAATTGTCTTTGCTCTCAGCTAACAAAGATCTTCCTAAATCTAGTCGTCTTTGCGCTTTAGCCCCCTTCCTTGATGACAATGGGTTACTCAGGGTATGTGGTAGGCTTTCGCATTCTTCACTTTCTGAAGACAAAAAGCATCCTGTTATTTTGCCCTCTATGCATCACGTAACTTTCTTTCTTAATCATACGTGACTTTTATTATCGTAACCTGCACGTTGGTACACGCACACTGCTTTGCTTCTTAAGGGAAAAGTACTGGATCATAAATGGAGTTCATGAAGTTTCCTCTGCAATTCACAAATGCATTCCTTGCTTCAAAGCTAAACCTAAAGTTAATACTCAATTATGAGCGATCTACTCTCTTTCCGCTCTTCCCCTATACGTCCTTTTGCTTTAACTGGTGTGGACTATATGGGTCCGTTTCAATATCAATGCAATTCCCCTGAAGCTAAACGCAAATTGTTTGGAAAACTCTATGTTTCTCGTTTCGTTTAATGGTTACTGGTGCGATTCATCTGGAACTAGTAAGAAATGCCTCTACTTCTTACTTTTTGTCAGCCGTCTTGCGCCCGTTTAGACCGGAGTCCGCACGACCACATATGCATTTTACCAATAATCAGACAGCACGAGAGTCAAAATATCCCGGGGCGCCAGATGGGTTAAAGCAAATCGCAAAAACGACATCAAATGAAAAAAACGCTTTACTGATTTTTGGCTCAATGCAACAATAAGGATAGAAGGAGATTCAACTGGGAGTAACACATCAAGTAAAATTATCTCATTTTATTTTGAATTTAAAATTGACTGCAAAAATGCTCAAAGCAGCATCATTCACGTGTGGCGACCCACACTCCTATTTACACAATATACAGAAATTTTCCAAACACATTTGACAATTATTTTTTTGGAAACACAAGTCTAATTGTTAGTCCTGTAGACTGTGTTCCAAAATTATTTATGATTAAATCCAGTTCAAATTTAATTGTCTTTACTGGAAATATCGTAGTTCACTGTTTGAATTTTTACATAATATTAACACTCGTAGAATAAATGTTCATAGAATTTTTAACTTTCACTTATTTTTCCAGTTTCAAAAATATTGTCGAAAAATATTGTTATCATTGAAGCAACACACATTATTTACACATATTAATAACATCTGAAAAGTATTTGACCTTGAGCATAGCATCGAAGAACTGTGCGAAGCACAACAAAAATTAATTGTTCTTCTGACAATAAACGTTTCGAGAAATGACTCGATTATGAACTTCAAGTTCCTCACAAAATATATGATTTCTGAATCATCAACTTGATCAATAAATTGTTGAACCATTCAACTATTCAATTTTCCACTTGGAATCATCATTAAGAAAAATATTTATATTTGTGGCCCTTTTAGTAACTTTCACAACTTGCAATTCTTCGACAGAATGCGGAAATAAGAATTGTAGCTTCATAATAAATTCATTTAGTTCATGGCACTAGGATTGAAAATATCCTTCAAATTATTCGTGGTTAAAGAATTATTTTTAATTGGCAGTGGCCCATTCTATTATTTGTGTAAGAACACAATATTACAACAACAACGGCAAAGGTCTTCCTCTGAAGAAGAATAAACTACTACCATGACAAATCCGGGTTCTAGCAAAATCAAAGTCTAAATGGAATTCGTAAACAAGGTTGAAATAAGAACTGATGGTTTTAAGAAATAACCTTCGGGTCATTCATACGACGAAATGTGTAGTTCCAATACTCCTTCTATAAACCTGAGCCATCGAACCTGAGTAGTGGAGTGATGGCGCTTCCAAGCCAATCTAAAACCCTCCTTGCCCCACTACTAAGCCTCAGCCATGTTAAATATTTCTCGAACGCGTGGTCCGATTTTGACAAATGAGGTATTGTTGGACTCGGGCTGACGTCCTCTTTGCTATGGACCACTCGTTATATTTTTCAATTTTTTTTTGATTTTTTTTGTTTTCGAAAATAGGCGATAGTTTGAAAACCAAACATGGTAGAACGTTGTGCCATGGCCCAAACGAATGGTCTTTATGACATTTATTTTCCATAATGAAACTTTTTTACTTTTTATGTTTTTTTGAAAAAACTCGAATTTTGAAAATCCTATATTTTGGAAACTAGGAACTCTACAAAAAAAAATGTTTTACGTAAATCAATGGTCCCTACCCCCTCTACCCCCAAAATAAATTTCAAGTCTCTAGAATGAAAACCTATAGTAGTTGGATGAGGGGGGAGCTGGACCACTTAGGAAGTTGTGAGCCCCTGCGACCTTGGAATGGAAGGAGTGATGCTAGGAAGGCGTGCTTGGATTCGTTTTTTTCGTCTCGTTGTGCTCTTTACGGGAATGTAGGTGTCGAAAAGGTGAAAAACTGGAAACACGGTCTTTTTGGGGTAAAAACGTGATTTTAGACTTTTTGCTATATCTCGCGAACCAAGCATGCTAGAGGCGTGTACGACGGGTCCAAGGACTCGGAGTGACGTCCTCTTTGCTATGGACCACTCGAGATATTTTTTAAAAAAATTTGGAAACTCGATTTTGGGGTAAACACGTTTTTTTTTGTGATTTTTGCCGATATCTCACGAACCAATAACGATAGAGACGTGTACGAGGTGTCCTAGCACTCGGGCTAACGCCCCCTTTCAAATGTGGTAGATTTTTTTTTCCAAAAAAATAATTCACAAAGGGCCTAACGCCATACATGTTGAAATAACGTTTTTTTTTTCTTTACCTGTTTATAATGTCCATGAAGCGTGGTGGTTGAGAGAGACGATACGGCTGGGTGTGTGTGTGTTTCAACGAACCTGTCGCTAACCACAAGGACCATGCTTAATAGATCAATCGCTATTTCGGCGGGTCGGTGTATGAAAGAGCGAGCGTGCGTTTTTCTGATATTTTACCTTTAACGTGTAAACGGTGATGAGAACTTGATTCTATGTTGGTCGAAGCGAGTACCGAAAACAAACGAGCAGGAGGTGAAGGTCATTTGAGCTTATTGGAAGGCTCCGATCTGACTTGACAACAAGTGCAATGGAAAAAATGACCAAGACGCTTAAAGGTGAAATAATCTGACCATCGTTGTGGCAGGGAAGTGCGAAATGCATGTGAACTTGTGTGAAACCACAGGCACGCTAAACCAGTGACATTCTGTCTTGCTTTGTACGTGACAAAATGCAAGTCCATGTGAAATTTGATCTTCCACAGGTGTTCACCTTGGACGTTATCTGTCCACGTGCATGATAACTGTTAACAAGTGACATCCTGTTTTGCTTCGTACGTGACAAAATGCAAGTTCATGTGAAATTTGATTCGCCACAGGTGTTCGCCTGGGACGTTAGCTGTCCACGTGCCTGATAACAGAATGGTCAAAGCGTGGGAATCGCTGAATCAGTAAAAAGTATGATGCAACTTGTCGGAATGATGTCACAACCAATAGATAGGCAAGAGCTGCAAACACCAGTGGTGGGAGGTGAAGGGAGGGAAAGGGGGAGGGGTAATGTATGAGAGGACACAGGTGGAAAGAGAAAGAAATATGTGGAGCTGAGGACTGTACACATAGAGCTATAGGTGGTGTACAACATGTGTGAATAAATAAATTAAAAATTGCACAGGTTCACACAACATAGACTGTATTATTGCCATGGCCAAGCACTCACATTAAGATCATTTACAAAATCATAAAATGAAAAATAAAAAATCTTGTTTTGGAAATATCGTTTTTCAACATACACAAAATAAATATATAAAAAATTTGTAAACAACAAAATGGAATATCCATGGTCAAGCACTCACATTAATATTATTTACAAAATCATAAAATGAAAAATAGAAAATCTTGTTTTGGAAATATCGATTTTTTTCAACATACACAAAATAAATATATAAAAAATTTGTAAACAGCAAAATGGAAAATCCATGTTTCCATATAGACAAAATTTTAAAAACCTTAAACGGACATTTAATAAAATATATGCAAATGGGAAATTGACAAATGTGTAAATATGAAAATGGAAAAATCCATGTTTCCATATCATGAAATTGAAAAACATCAAACTGTCATTTAAAAAAGTGCAAATGGAAAATTGACAAATTGCAATGTGTGAAATGTGAAATTGAACAAATGGCTATCATTATTTAAAAAAAGAAAAGAACATAGTGCTCTATGGTTGAGGTGTGAATCAAACCCTCTCTACTTATTTGGACCACCCGAGACTGAGTAGACTAGTTTTAGTTATCATACCACTTTTAAAAGTTTGTGTTAAATCTAGGAATTGAACCCAAGAGCTTGTAGGGGAGATCCAAGGTTATAATATGTTAAACAGATAGCCTTGAATGTAGTGTGTGGTAGCTATATAGAAATGAGACGTTTCGCTCGGGGCAGGGAGGCATAGAGATCTGCATCAAACCAGTCAAAAGACTGACGACTCAAACAACAACATGTAGAGCTCACCAAAATAATGTTGTGTAACGGTAAATGTTAGTCAACGAACAGTAATGCATTACTAAAACCCATGACACGATACCGAAGAGCTTTTCTAAAATTATTATAAAATGCCTTTAACCCTATATTAAACACCCAGTTCACAAGACTCATAACTGCAATGTTATGGTCAAACAAAACAAAATCTATATTTCAAAACAAACAAGTGGTTTAGTCAATGTATACTGGAAAAAGTTTTATAAACACTCAAGTCCACAAAAATAATTAAATTAGTAACAGTCAGGTTGACCGAGTGGTTATGGTGTTTGACTTAAGTTCAAATTTTCTGTACAAGAAAGCAAGGGTTCGAATCCCTTACCTGATATAACTATTGCCTCAACATGGCTTGACCACACTGTATTATTGTGTACTCGGTACACAAACCATAAATAGAGTGTATTGTTTAAGGTCACTCTCTTTGCGAACATAGTCAGAGAATGTTGATGGTTAACAATTGCATTAATAGTGGGACATAGGGATAGCAATTAAGAAAAACAGACAATACCCATACACTATTTTTATTTATTTAATGTAAGTACTTGTACAATAGTTATATACAAACTACAACCCTCTTTTGTCTATTACTATCTAGTCCTTTTCGATCCACTTGCATATCAAGGGCAGATGACTTTGTAGTTCAGCCCCTTCAAACAACAACACTACTTTTTGCATAGTCTGTGATGTTGATGACTCTTGATGCGTGGAAGATGGATACAACATAACTTTTACAACAGGGGTTAAACGTTGCTCAACAAACAATGCACTATTTTGAGTAGCAACATCTTCCTCTTGTACTAACTTTTTAGTATTCTGATGATTTTTTGTCAATATCATTAGTGTTTTGTCTGGAGCACTACATTGATGATCACTCACACTTAAAACCACACTATTTCTACTTTTCATATTGCCTCGACATGTTGTTGACCTCTGTTTCGAGCATTGCCAGAATATTATTCCTTTTACATTTTGTCGTCTATAGTTATAAGAGTAGCCTTTATAGAGTACACGTTGTTTACCTCGGTTAGTTGGAGTAAGTTCCATAGTAGTAACTAACCTGTTAGTATGATTTGCACGCTACAAAGGTTATCTCGGTTCTGGTAATAGAATTATTTAGCGTTGGCTTTTATATTTAATATGTACAGTTTAAAGTGATAGAAAAGTGGTAGAAACGTGGTATCAATGTGGTAGACAATTGGTAACATAGTGGTAGAAAAGTGGTAGCAAAGTGGTAGAAAAGTGGTAGAAAAGTGGTAGAAAAGTGGCAGAAAAGTAGTAGAAAAGAGGTAGCAAAGTGGTAGAAAAGTGGTAGAAAACTGGCAGAAAAGTAGTAGAAAAGTGGAAGCAAAGTGGTAGAAAAGTGGTAGCAAACTAGAAAAGTGGTAGCAAAGTGGTAGAAAATATTACATGTATTGTTAAGAAATAGTTTAAGCGGTTACATGGATTCATTACACTATAATTTTAGCATCACGAAGCTCATTTTCTATATCCAAAAGTTCTTCCTCATATTTAGTATGACCAGCCTGTTTACAGGTATGCAAGTACTGAAGCCGCTGGATTAGCTTACTGGGATTGTTCCAGTAAACAAATTTAACAAATGATTTTTTTGGGTGTAAACCATTATCATCATCATCATCATCATCATCATCATCATCATCATTATCATCATAATCATCATCATCATCAGCATCATCATGGTTATCATCATTAATATAATTATCATCAATATAATCATCATCACTATTACTATCTAATCCTTTTTGTTCATCTTGCAATGCAAAAACCTTTGGCATAGTTTGTGTTGTCTTTGATAGTGTTAGAGGTTTCTTAGACGTTAACGACTGTCCTAACATGTCTTTTTCACGAGATAATAAATGCTCTTTAACAAACAAAGCACTATCTTGAGCCACACTATTTTTTTCTTGGTCTTGCTTTTTTACCTTGGTTAGAGTATTTTGTCCATTTAAATGAGTATTATATTGAGATTTACAATGATGATCGATTGAAATAAGTATGTTGGAGCCTTTTGTCTTAATCATTCCTCGACACTTTTTAGATCGTTGTTTCGAACAGCACCAAATAACAGTTCCATTTTTATTGGTTCGTTTCACAATATATGAATATCCTTTATAGTATGCGTAAGGCTTACCATACCTAGTCACTGATACTTCCATGTCAACTGTCAAGCATAGACTAAGCTCTAGTAAAATCAACTTGGTAATAAGAATACTAGTTTAATGTGAGAGCAAATATGGATCCAAAGAGTTCAGGTAAAAGTGGAAGCAAATAAGCAAATATTAGAACCAAGAGTGGGGTTAAAAGTGGTCGCAAAGTGGTAGACCCATTACACAATAATTTCAGCATGACGAAGCTCTTGTTCAATTTCTTTGATTTCCCAATCGTGACCGATATGCCCAGCTTGTCGTAAAGCATGCAATTGTCGAAGCCGTTGAATTAGCTTACTGGGTTTGTTCCAGTATACAAATTTAACAAATGGATTTTTAGGTGTAAACAAAGCACTACCATTATCATGATCATTATCATCATCATCATTATCATCATCATAATCACCATTATCATCATAACCATCATCACTGTTACTATATAGTCCTTTTTGATCCTCTTGCAATACCACTTTATTTATAGTCTGAGTTGATTTTGATAGTGTTGAAGGTTTCTTGGACGTTGACAATTGTCCTAACATGACGTTTTGAGGACATGATAAGTCCTTTTGAACAAACACTGCACTATCTTTAGCCGCAATATCGTTTTCTTGAACTTGCTTTTCAGCATTTTGATAATTGTTTGTAAACAGTAAGCGTGGTTCGTTTCGAGCACTACATTGATGAACACTCACACTTAAAACCTTTCCATTTTTACTTTTCAGATTGCCTCGACATTTTGTTGACCTCTCTTTTGAGCATCGCCAGAATATTATTCCATTCACATTCTGGCGATTATAGTTATAGGAGTAGCCTTGATAGAGTGCACGTAGCCTACCTTTGTTGGTTGTAATAAGTTCCATAGTAGTAACTGACCTGTCAGTACGATGTTCACACTACAAAGATTACAATTGTTTTGCTGATGGAGTGACCTACCATAAGCTTATATATTGGCTTATGTGTTGGCTTTTTGTGTTGGCTTTTTGTGTTGGCTTTTGTGTTGGCTTTTCGTGTTGGCTTTTTGTGTTGGCTTTTCATGTTGGCATTTCGTGTTGGCTTTTGTGTTGGCTTTTCGTGTTGGCTTTTTGTGTTGGCTTTTCATGTTGGCATTTCGTGTTGGCTTTTGTGTTGGCTTTTCGTGTTGGCTTTTTGTGTTGGCTTTTCGTGTTGGCATTTCGTGTTGGCTTTTCGTGTTGGCTTTTTTGTATTGGCTTTTCGTGTTGGCTTTTTGTGTGGGCTTTTTGTGTTGGCTTTAGTATTGGCTTTTGTATTGGCTTATTTGACAAGTTATTTGTGTCAATGTATTTAGTGGATTTTTTTTGTTGGTGTTGGAAAGTAGTTGAATGAGAGGGAATATTTAAAGACTTAACCTCAGCTCACTAACCTAACCTAACCTAACCTAACTTTACCTAACCTAACCTAACCTTTCAACTCTCAGATATTTATTAAATTCTGTGCATAGTCGAGTTGGAACCCAAGACCTCAGGGGTAAAAAAACAATTATTTTTGACGGCTTATTTTGGTAACTTATTTTAATGGCTAACCTAACTTTACCTAACCTAACCTAACCTCAGCTCACTTTGGATATTACTAGTAAGTGTTCATATCCTCTGCTAGGTAGCATGCTAGTAGTACAGGTAGTGCTCATATTTACCGCTAGGTAGCGGAAACATACTTTGCATGTTGCATGTGACACTTGTGAAGTTTAACCACATGCAAGACGTGCTTGTATAAGTTCTCTATTTAAACTCAATATACAATTAACCACTAAATGTTCAGAACTAACATGTATAGCCATGTTTAGGGTATATAGGAGACCCTTAGCAAGAAAGGCTGTCTAACCCACGAGTGTACAGCCTTGTCATACGCAGTAAGCACCTGTTGGCAGAAAACAACAACAACAACAATTTGAGAAAGCCAACAAAAAACTGTTTCCTTTAAATACCTTAATGGATATGTTGTTGGCTTTCTCAAATTGTTGTTGTTGTTGTTTTCTGCCAACAGGTGCTTACTGCGTATGACAAGGCTGTACACTCGTGGGTTAGACAGCCTTTCTTGCTAAGGGTCTCCTATATACCCTAAACATGGCTATACATGTTAGTTCTGAACATTTAGTGGTTAATTGTATATTGAGTTTAAATAGAGAACTTATACAAGCACGTCTTGCATGTGGTTAAACTTCACAAGTGTCACATGCAACATGCAAAGTATGTTTCCGCTACCTAGCGGTAAATATGAGCACTACCTGTACTACTAGCATGCTACCTAGCAGAGGATATGAACACTTACTAGTAATATCCAAAGTGAGCTGAGGTTAGGTTAGGTTAGGTAAAGTTAGGTTAGCCATTAAAATAAGTTACCAAAATAAGCCGTCAAAAATAATTGTTTTTTTACCCCTGAGGTCTTGGGTTCCAACTCGACTATGCACAGAATTTAATTAATATCTGAGAGTTGAAAGGTTAGGTTAGGTTAGGTAAAGTTAGGTTAGGTTAGGTTAGGTTAGTGAGCTGAGGTTAAGTCTTTAAATATTCCCTCTCATTCAACTACTTTCCAACACCAACAAAAGAAATCCACTAAATACATTGACACAAATAACTTGTCAAATAAGCCAATACAAAAGCCAATACTAAAGCCAACACAAAAAGCCCACACAAAAAGCCAACACGAAAAGCCAATACAAAAAAGCCAACACGAAAAGCCAACACGAAATGCCAACACGAAAAGCCAACACAAAAAGCCAACACGAAAAGCCAACACAAAAGCCAACACGAAATGCCAACATGAAAAGCCAACACAAAAAGCCAACACGAAAAGCCAACACAAAAGCCAACACGAAATGCCAACATGAAAAGCCAACACAAAAAGCCAACACGAAAAGCCAACACAAAAGCCAACACAAAAAGCCAACACAAAAAGCCAACACATAAGCCAATATATAAGCTTATGGTAGGTCACTCCATCAGCAAAACAATTGTAATCTTTGTAGTGTGAACATCGTACTGACAGGTCAGTTACTACTATGGAACTTATTACAACCAACAAAGGTAGGCTACGTGCACTCTATCAAGGCTACTCCTATAACTATAATCGCCAGAATGTGAATGGAATAATATTCTGGCGATGCTCAAAAGAGAGGTCAACAAAATGTCGAGGCAATCTGAAAAGTAAAAATGGAAAGGTTTTAAGTGTGAGTGTTCATCAATGTAGTGCTCGAAACGAACCACGCTTACTGTTTACAAACAATTATCAAAATGCTGAAAAGCAAGTTCAAGAAAACGATATTGCGGCTAAAGATAGTGCAGTGTTTGTTCAAAAGGACTTATCATGTCCTCAAAACGTCATGTTAGGACAATTGTCAACGTCCAAGAAACCTTCAACACTATCAAAATCAACTCAGACTATAAATAAAGTGGTATTGCAAGAGGATCAAAAAGGACTATATAGTAACAGTGATGATGGTTATGATGATAATGGTGATTATGATGATGATAATGATGATGATGATAATGATCATGATAATGGTAGTGCTTTGTTTACACCTAAAAATCCATTTGTTAAATTTGTATACTGGAACAAACCCAGTAAGCTAATTCAACGGCTTCGACAATTGCATGCTTTACGACAAGCTGGGCATATCGGTCACGATTGGGAAATCAAAGAAATTGAACAAGAGCTTCGTCATGCTGAAATTATTGTGTAATGGGTCTACCACTTTGCGACCACTTTTAACCCCACTCTTGGTTCTAATATTTGCTTATTTGCTTCCACTTTTACCTGAACTCTTTGGATCCATATTTGCTCTCACATTAAACTAGTATTCTTATTACCAAGTTGATTTTACTAGAGCTTAGTCTATGCTTGACAGTTGACATGGAAGTATCAGTGACTAGGTATGGTAAGCCTTACGCATACTATAAAGGATATTCATATATTGTGAAACGAACCAATAAAAATGGAACTGTTATTTGGTGCTGTTCGAAACAACGATCTAAAAAGTGTCGAGGAATGATTAAGACAAAAGGCTCCAACATACTTATTTCAATCGATCATCATTGTAAATCTCAATATAATACTCATTTAAATGGACAAAATACTCTAACCAAGGTAAAAAAAAGCAAGACCAAGAAAAAAATTGTGTGGCTCAAGATAGTGCTTTGTTTGTTAAAGAGCATTTATTATCTCGTGAAAAAGACATGTTAGGACAGTCGTTAACGTCTAAGAAACCTCTAACACTATCAAAGACAACACAAACTATGCCAAAGGTTTTTGCATTGCAAGATGAACAAAAAGGATTAGATAGTAATAGTGATGATGATTATATTGATGATAATTATATTAATGATGATAACCATGATGATGATGATGATGATTATGATGATAATGATGATGATGATGATGATGATGATGATGATGATAATGGTTTACACCCAAAAAAATCATTTGTTAAATTTGTTTACTGGAACAATCCCAGTAAGCTAATCCAGCGGCTTCAGTACTTGCATACCTGTAAACAGGCTGGTCATACTAAATATGAGGAAGAACTTTTGGATATAGAAAATGAGCTTCGTGATGCTAAAATTATAGTGTAATGAATCCATGTAACCGCTTAAACTATTTCTTAACAATACATGTAATATTTTCTACCACTTTGCTACCACTTTTCTAGTTTGCTACCACTTTTCTACCACTTTGCTTCCACTTTTCTACTACTTTTCTGCCAGTTTTCTACCACTTTTCTACCACTTTGCTACCTCTTTTCTACTACTTTTCTGCCACTTTTCTACCACTTTTCTACCACTTTGCTACCACTTTTCTACCACTATGTTACCAATTGTCTACCACTTTGATACCACGTTTCTACCACTTTTCTATCACTTTAAACTGTACATATTAAATATAAAAGCCAACGCTAAATAATTCTATTACCAGAACCGAGATAACCTTTGTAGCGTGCAAATCATACTAACAGGTTAGTTACTACTATGGAACTTACTCCAACTAACCGAGGTAAACAACGTGTACTCTATAAAGGCTACTCTTATAACTATAGACGACAAAATGTAAAAGGAATAATATTCTGGCAATGCTCGAAACAGAGGTCAACAACATGTCGAGGCAATATGAAAAGTAGAAATAGTGTGGTTTTAAGTGTGAGTGATCATCAATGTAGTGCTCCAGACAAAACACTAATGGTATTGACAAAAAATCATGAGAATGCTAAAAAGTTAGTACAAGAGAAAGATGTTGCTACTCAAAATAGTGCATTGTTTGTTGAGCAACGTTTAACCCCTGTTGTAAAAGTTATGTTGTATCCATCTTCCACGCATCAAGAGTCATCAACATCACAGACTATGCAAAAAGTAGTGTTGTTGTTTGAAGGGGCTGAACTACAAAGTCATCTGCCTTTGATATGCAAGTGGATCGAAAAGGACTAGATAGTAATAGACAAAAGAGAGTTGTAGTTTGTATATAACTATTGTACAAGTACTTACATTAAATAAATAAAAATAGTGTATGGGTATTGTCTGTTTTTCTTAATTGCTATCCCTATGTCCCACTATTAATGCAATTGTTAACCATCAACATTCTCTGACTATGTTCGCAAAGAGAGTGACCTTAAACAATACACTCTATTTATGGTTTGTGTACCGAGTACACAATAATACAGTGTGGTCAAGCCATGTTGAGGCAATAGTTATATCAGGTAAGGGATTCGAACCCTTGCTTTCTTGTACAGAAAATTTGAACTTAAGTCAAACACCATAACCACTCGGTCAACCTGACTGTTACTAATTTAATTATTTTTGTGGACTTGAGTGTTTATAAAACTTTTTCCAGTATACATTGACTAAACCACTTGTTTGTTTTGAAATATAGATTTTGTTTTGTTTGACCATAACATTGCAGTTATGAGTCTTGTGAACTGGGTGTTTAATATAGGGTTAAAGGCATTTTAAAATAATTTTAGAAAAGCTCTTAGGTATCGTGTCATGGGTTTTAGTAATGCATTACTGTTCGTTGACTAACATTTACCGTTACACAACATTATTTTGGTGAGCTCTACATGTTGTTGTTTGAGTCGTCAGTCTTTTGACTGGTTTGATGCAGATCTCTATGCCTCCCTGCCCCGAGCGAAACGTCTCATTTCTATATAGCTACCACACACTACATTCAAGGCTATCTGTTTAACATATTATAACCTTGGATCTCCCCTACAAGCTCTTGGGTTCAATTCCTAGATTTAACACAAACTTTTAAAAGTGGTATGATAACTAAAACTAGTCTACTCAGTCTCGGGTGGTCCAAATAAGTAGAGAGGGTTTGATTCACACCTCAACCATAGAGCACTATGTTCTTTTCTTTTTTTAAATAATGATAGCCATTTGTTCAATTTCACATTTCACACATTGCAATTTGTCAATTTTCCATTTGCACTTTTTTAAATGACAGTTTGATGTTTTTCAATTTCATGATATGGAAACATGGATTTTTCCATTTTCATATTTACACATTTGTCAATTTCCCATTTGCATATATTTTATTAAATGTCCGTTTAAGGTTTTTAAAATTTTGTCTATATGGAAACATGGATTTTCCATTTTGCTGTTTACAAATTTTTTATATATTTATTTTGTGTATGTTGAAAAAAATCGATATTTCCAAAACAAGATTTTCTATTTTTCATTTTATGATTTTGTAAATAATATTAATGTGAGTGCTTGACCATGGATATTCCATTTTGTTGTTTACAAATTTTTTATATATTTATTTTGTGTATGTTGGAAAACGATATTTCCAAAACAAGATTTTTTATTTTTCATTTTATGATTTTGTAAATGATCTTAATGTGAGTGCTTGGCCATGGCAATAATACAGTCTATGTTGTGTGAACCTGTGCAATTTTTAATTTATTTATTCACACATGTTGTACACCACCTATAGCTCTATGTGTACAGTCCTCAGCTCCACATATTTCTTTCTCTTTCCACCTGTGTTCTCTCATACATTACCCCTCCCCCTTTCCCTCCCTTCACCTCCCACCACTGGTGTTTGCAGCTCTTGCCTATCTATTGGTTGTGACATCATTCCGACAAGTTGCATCATACTTTTTACTGATTCAGCGATTCCCACGCTTTGACCATTCTGTTATCAGGCACGTGGACAGCTAACGTCCCAGGCGAACACCTGTGGCGAATCAAATTTCACATGAACTTGCATTTTGTCACGTACGAAGCAAAACAGGATGTCACTTGTTAACAGTTATCATGCACGTGGACAGATAACGTCCAAGGTGAACACCTGTGGAAGATCAAATTTCACATGGACTTGCATTTTGTCACGTACAAAGCAAGACAGAATGTCACTGGTTTAGCGTGCCTGTGGTTTCACACAAGTTCACATGCATTTCGCACTTCCCTGCCACAACGATGGTCAGATTATTTCACCTTTAAGCGTCTTGGTCATTTTTTCCATTGCACTTGTTGTCAAGTCAGATCGGAGCCTTCCAATAAGCTCAAATGACCTTCACCTCCTGCTCGTTTGTTTTCGGTACTCGCTTCGACCAACATAGAATCAAGTTCTCATCACCGTTTACACGTTAAAGGTAAAATATCAGAAAAACGCACGCTCGCTCTTTCATACACCGACCCGCCGAAATAGCGATTGATCTATTAAGCATGGTCCTTGTGGTTAGCGACAGGTTCGTTGAAACACACACACACCCAGCCGTATCGTCTCTCTCAACCACCACGCTTCATGGACATTATGAACAGGTAAAGAAAAAAAAACGTTATTTCAACATGTATGGCGTTAGGCCCTTTGTGAATTATTTTTTTGGAAAAAAAAATCTACCACATTTGAAAGGGGGCGTTAGCCCGAGTGCTAGGACACCTCGTACACGTCTCTAGCGTTATTGGTTCGTGAGATATCGGCAAAAATCACAAAAAAAAAGTGTTTACCCCAAAATCGAGTTTCCAAATTTTTTTAAAAAATATCTCGTGTGGTCCATAGCAAAGAGGACGTCACTCCGAGTCCTTGGACCCGTCGTACACGCCTCTAGCATACTTGGTTCGCGAGATATAGCAAAAAGTCTAAAATCACGTTTTTACCCCAAAAAGACCGTGTTTCCAGTTTTTCACCTTTTCGACACCTACATTCCCGTAAAGAGCACAACGAGACGAAAAAAACGAATCCAAGCACGCCTTCCTAGCATCACTCCTTCCATTCCAAGGTCGCAGGGGCTCACAACTTCCTAAGTGGTCCAGCCCCCCCCTCATCCAACTACTACAGGTTTTCATTCTAGAGACTTGAAATTTATTTTGGGGGTAGAGGGGGTAGGGACCATTGATTTACGTTAAACAATTTTTTTTGTAGAGTTCCTAGTTTCCAAAATATAGGATTTTCAAAATTCGAGTTTTTTCAAAAAAACATAAAAAGTAAAAAAGTTTCATTATGGAAAATAAATGTCATAAAGACCATTCGTTTGGGCCATGGCACAACGTTCTACCATGTTTGGTTTTCAAACTATCGTATATTTTCGAAAACAAAAAAAATCAAAAAAAATTGAAAAATATAACGAGTGGTCCATAGCAAAGAGGACGTCAGCCCGAGTCCAACAATAACTCATTTGTCAAAATCGGACCACGCGTTCGAGAAATATTTAACATGGCTGACGCTTAGTAGTGGGGCAAGGAGGGTTTTAGATTGGCTTGGAAGCGCCATCACTCCACTACTAACCTGCTATTTGATTGATGCTCGAAAAAAACCTCCTCATTCCTGCGACTTAAATATGCGCACCTGGGAATGGCATTTCAACTACTCCACACACATAAATTTTCTTCCCAAAATCTATACAATAAATCAAGCCTCTGCTTGTTATCAACACTGGAAGATTAATAAACTTACAAGTTTATTTTATTTTACCATTCAGTTCAACCCGTGAATTTACCATACTTATGAAAATCTTTATTTCACTATCGAGTGTATTTACGTCATGATTTTATATAAATACAAAAATATCCTATTTGATACAAATATCATTTGCTTCCCGTTTCATGCCTCTCCGTGTTATCTGAAAAATATACTTTGCTCATTGCAAATATCAACTGTTCAACCAGAACTGACATGTTGGTTGAATGCGGGATTGCGCTAACCACTCTCCTTCGGAAAATCTCCTGTTCCAAACTAGAAATGATTAAACTACTTCATAGGCTCTCTCTCAATACATATGATTATTATAAAATATAATATCCAAGAATTATTTAGAAAAATTATGAAAATTATTATTATTATTATTAGTGGATTATTATTATTATTATTATTATTATTATTATTAGTTATATTATTTAAAATATGTTTAATTATCATCTCATTATGTGAGAATCCACATGTTCGAACCTTCGAATATGGAAAAAATATCCATTCCTCAACAAAAATAATTATTAACTTTTACAGTTACATCGGCTGATTACCGTGATTTCCCAAAAATATGAAATATTCAAATAAATGCTCGAAATGCTCGGTCATCGATCCTAAACTGCTGAAAATGCTCAGAATAACTCTAACAAGTCTTGCGTAAATCATTGCAAGATTTAAATACGAAGAAAAATAAATGTGTTGGTCATCTGCCGAAAAAATAGTTTGTTCCAATTAGCTAGGCATAATATAATTCAAATGTGGCTTACATTTCTTGATGGTCTTGAAGCGTAGCGAACCTGGTCTGTACCAGATTTATCCATAGACATGCTCTATCGGACAAGCATGTATAATCCTTGTATCGGCCGCCATTATATACCCACAATCCGTCTAGTCAGACATAATGGTAGTATCTCTTGACGTTTGAATTAACTGTTGTTCCATTTTAATATGGGCTTCTATCAAAGCCATAACAGTTTGTTTATATGGGGTCAGATCTAAGTGATCTATTCTTAGATATGTCAGTTTTAACATAACTCACGGTAATCTTATCAATACAAGAAGACACTGACAGTCTAACCAATCAACGGCTGTTCTGAAGATCGTTCGCTGGGCATGGCTTCTCGCCATCTATCATGCGCTAAGCAACCTGTAGTTTCCCTTGCGTAGACTAATGAACACCACCGTGATCGACTGGTCTTCAGTGTACTGACAGATCGAAGTGGTTAACAAGTTACCAATATGAAAACTGACTGAAATGGACTTAAACATCCAAGTATTAAGTTATTACTGGACTGTGACAAAGTACTAATTCTAGACAAAGTCTAGCATATGTCCATGTAGAAACATAAATATTTCCACTAATGTCTGTAGAAAAAAAATTCAATCACCTCAGTGATTCTCCTCGCCGGAAACTTACTAAGTTCCACCTCGTAGCGCAGCACTTTTGTGACTATCACAACTTTGAAAATTACTTCTGCGTAGATCCGGCAACCATGTGCCTTGGCTCAGCGTAGCAGCAACTTGCTCGGCAAGTGCTTGTGTTGAAGTGAGCTATCGATGCCTCGGCCGGCTGGCTTTTATTCAAAACTGCCAGGGTCACGCGTCATCAGCTGAAATCTGGAAATCCTCATATCTCTGGTATCCCTGGTCCGATTTACTTGATACTAAGTGCATTCTCTTTCATTTGGCCGTGCCAGTAATCTGATCCAAGTCTCAAGTCTCTACTCCTTGGCTAACTATTTAATCAATAAATAGCCTCGACCTCTGCTATTACTCGCTACGTCACTTGACATGCAAGTATCGGTAAATTCTTTCCAATTGCTTCGAGAAGCAATGTAGCGCGATATTCAAATATCTCAACTTTCAAAAGCGGCTGTAGCCTTTCCCTTGATATCTAGGTGTCTGAATCTTGGAATACCCATTCCTCGAGTTGGGCACAGTCTCTCGCTTCACTGCTAGGCGTGGCGTTCCCTCTGAGATGTTCTCCGATAACGCCTCACTTTTCAAGGCGCAGCTTCCTTGTGGAAGAAAGCTACATCTTCTTCTGCTATGGAACAGATTTCTAATTTTTCCTACTCAAAGGATTTCAAATGGCGGTTTATACCTCCCCACGCCCCTCATCACGGTGGTAGGTGGGAATCCTGTGTCAAGCCGACCAAACGTCATCTAAAAAGGTGTTAGGTAATCGTACCCTGACTTATGAGGAATTCGACTCTCTGTCTATTCTGATTGAAGGTGTTGTTAATTCTCGTCCGTTGGCACCACTTTCTACTGACCCTGATGATCCTCTTCCATTGACACCTGGTCACTTTCGTATAGGCACTTCTCTTTCCTCCCCTCCTCCCCTTCTCAACTCTTATAGAGACTCTAACCTGCCTATTGTTTGCGTAAACTAGAAGCTCTTCGCAATGCTTTCTGGAAGAGATGGAAATTGGAATACTTATCTTCCTTGCAACGGAGACAGAAGTGGCTTCTTTCTAATCCTGACAAGCCTACAGTGATGCTCCCAACGCTGTATAGGGATGTCTCTGGGAAACCGTGGTTTCCTTGTTTTGAGTGCTTTAAAGGGATCCTTTTCCGCTTCTTCTATCATTTTACTTCCTCATCTGTCGCCTATCCTGGACCTAGGACACCAAGCTGGCTCATCAGCGGGCTCTTTGTTGTCCCCAACCGGACCCCCACAGGAGTAGCGAACTGTGCACCAACTCCCTTTTTATGAAGCGCACCTGCGCCTCTTTACTGCAAGAACTAAAAGCTAGGCAAAACCCCGCACAAGACACGGCAGAAACCTAGAAAATTAGTTTCGTTTAAATAATTAGTAATTTTAGGACATTTTGAAAAATTGTCGTTTATTATTCCGGTTTTCAAAAATCCAGAGAACTGAAAACAGAAAATATTTTTTTTATACAAAATAATTGAAGGTTGGGTTTCATGTGTGATGTGGTAAATGTTTCAGAAGAATCGGTTTAGAAATGAGCATCTTCTTCCTAAACGTATAAACATAGCCTACTCTAAAGCAGGGTTTACCAAACTTTTTCTGACCATCGCCCACTTTCGGGATAATTTTTTTTTCGCCCACCTCATTTCAAAAAACTGCACAAATCTTAAAATTACTAACACATACATTCAAGTACCTACATATAAGTTGAGAAATGAGGATTTTACGGACATTTTTCTCTTAATAGGCACATCATGTGTAGATATAGTCGAATTATATACATTAAGAATTTGCAAGTTATAGGTAAAAAAAGGAATAACAATCAACGAAATGAATTAAAGAAAAAATTAAAATTAAAACTACATCAATTTTATATCTAATTAATTAAACAGCATGAATACCTATGTCTAATTAATGTAATATGATATGATTAAATTACTTGTTTGCATTTTCTTTTTATTCCTTGTTTTATAGGCAAAGATTTCTCGGTCATATTGTATATATTGAACCCATGTGCCATAGGGTCCAAGGAGGTCGATCCATGTATTTGGGGAAGAAATGAAAGAAACGTACAGTTTCTAATGTAACATAGAGGAAGATCAAGCCAGGATTCTAGCCTAACATTGTGCAAGCAACGCGAGCCAGGTGTTCGAGAGATGAGATCACCCCTCTTGACATTCAGAAGGAGCTGGTCATGAGTATTAATAACCGAGTGGAAAATTCCGACTGTTAGACAAGGAAGCCTGATTCGGAAATCGAGCTGAGCTGGCTGGAAAACGACAACACCGCTTATGCGCCAGAAGAGGAATAATTAAATTTAACCCGTTTACGAGTATAAAAATAAGTAAACAATTACAGTACGGTGAATCATTTCTAATTAGAGATTTTTGTGTAAAGAAAAAACCTTTAATAATTGCACAGGAGAAAACTGCAAACGCAAGTAGACGTCATCGGGGATTTACCAAGGCCTGTGGAGAGGAGAGAATGCAAATGAACAGCAACACCCACGCAGTTGAGGACGAGAAATTAATTAATATCTCCGAATTGCACGATCGATTCTTATGCGCAATGAGATTATTTAACATTGAGAAGACGAGCTTTTTGAAGGTATAATTTTTATAATGGTGCAACCATTATTTTAAAAGTTGGGCACGGAAAGGGCTAGAGTCTTATCTTTTTGTAGCGAAAGAGTATAAAAGCTCCTGGCATCACCAAGCCATGCATGCAGTTTCAAACAGTCCAGGGGACGTAACGCTGGAGCATCAGTACAAGCAGTTCCGAACAGCCCGAGGGGGGCGTTGCTACGCATCAGTATTCAGACAGCCGTGTGGGGTGTTACTCTGCTCCACACCGAAGACAGTTTACCAGTACTCCTTGAGGGGAGAAACGCTGTATCACACCGCAGAATTAATATCTAAAAAGCCACAGGCTTCGCAGTATTAACAACTTGCGTGCCTCCATAAGGAGTTGTAAAGAAGAAATATTAAAGTATCGCCGTGTTGAAAATTTAGGAAAATCCTAGTTACAGGATTTAGGTCCGACAGTACACAAGTTTACAGTGGAAAGTTCGTAAAAAATAGTCAGAGCAGGCTGCGAACGTTGGACTTAAAGGCGATAGGTCTTTAAATAAACGACCGAAAAAATCATAACGTACGGAAGTACAGTAACAGGAAGATAAACAGTTATCTAATTTAAAGAACCTAAATAGGGAAAAACAGAGTAAGGTTCGCAACGTATTTCAGAAAAGTAGGAGTGCGAGAACCGAATAAACAAAGAAGAACGGAGACTATAGACATTATCTCCAGAAAGTAGACGAACTATTCTAAAGCACTAGACTCGAGAAGTACTAGCTGCTATAAAATAAATCCATCGATCATCGATAAGTTATCGAAGGGATCTCGATCCGAACAGACTGTCACTAGGATCGATAAACTAGGTCTAAAAAAGGAAGCCGTTCAAGCTAGAGAAATAGCCGGTCATCCAGACTAGGATTCGAAGAATTAGGATTCCAGGGAAAGGTAGATGATTCGAGACTTTCGTATTCTGCAGGATAGGAAGCCGACATTGAATAAATTTCACCCATGGAAACGGGAGATTAAGAGGTTACGTGTGATAGGCTAAGAAAATACGGCCTAGTGATCAAAAGTTGTGAAGTGTAAATCTATCAAGATTGTGTGTTAAAATAATATTTTTTAGCGTTTATTGTGTGTTCTAAATGGATACACCAGTGTATTAAAATGTTGTCAATGTTAAGTGTATTGAATATGTGTCAAGAAGTGTTTGTACATGAGATTAATTTCTACAATATGGAGTAAAGTTTCAAAGTGGGCCAAAATGAAACACCGCACAAGGATAAAGGTCATGAGACGACCTTAAAAACATGTGAGTAATAAATTTCATTATATTTTGGTGTCAGGAAATGATTGTGTACAAATCCACCGGAGTTTTTGAGTAAAAGGGATGTGTTTAAAAAATAAATACTGAATAAACAAGAACGCGGTCTGAACAATATTAGAAATTTGAGAAACTATAAATAATTATGTAAAAGAATAAATCCAGTAGATGAAATATACGAATAAAATGTCAGTGTATTTGACGAATGTCATAAGAGCAAGCGAAATATTAATAATTATCATGAAAGATATTTAAATAAAAGTAAATTTGAGATATATGAAAGAAATAGCTTTTGAGCTTGTGTAAAAAAGAATGAAGATATGATATAATAATAATAATAACCAAGTAAGGAAATAATAAATAAAGATCAAATTAATTGATGTGAACATAAGAGCGCTAGAGCCTTAATAAAAAGTATAGACATGTTGTTCAAATGCATGTTCTTAAAGATAGAGAAAGTTACTGTCAAAGGAAAAGAATAATATAAAAATTGAGATGTGTATCAATTGTTAATATGATATTATCAGTTCTTTGGATGACGCTAGGCTTAAAATGAAGTATAGCGCAAAAAGAGCGCAATTAAAATAAAATGTCACGCTAGGAACGCGTAAAAGTCAATGTACTTGGTAAATTACTTATGAGAGGTAGTTGATTGTAGCGAATTGAGAATTGGTGTAAGTCCTCTATTTGTGACGTAGTATCACGAGGCCATTGTGTATTGAAAGGGAGCAAATGTATGGTAATGAGCGTAGGTCTTAAGCTTTAAGCTGACCCTAAATCGCATTTTGTATAGTCCTCTATTTGGGAATGGTTCCCGAGGCATGTGAAGAGATTTGAACTCAGAATCCTCTAATTGTGAAAGCCCCTTTATTATTCGTCGTAGAATGTGTAATTACTCTTCCCCAATCAATGAGGACCTTTCATAATTAATAAATGCCAAGATTACGAATGTGGTTTATGAGCCCAATAATACTGTTGAATTTAAACAAGGAATAGAATGCCAGGTCTCCCCAAAGAATTGAGAATGAACGAAAAGCCGTTTGTAAAAGCATTAAAGAGAGCTCTAGCTTAGGCTAGACGGGAGGGTTCCCGCATAGTCATAAATAACGCTCGAGTAGCACGGTCAGACCCTCGGAGCAGGAGGGGTGTCTGAAGGCCGCTTTGTAAGGAGTAATGAATACACCGTGAGTGTTTAAAGTTGTTAACGACCCGGGCGTTGAACCGAGGTCCTTGTAGATTGATATTTCCGCTTGCCTGTTCAGATCGTAGTTTTTTTTAAGTGATAATGGTCTTATAAGACATATGAAATAAATAACAATCCCTATTGTAATGTTGTATGGAAGTAGGATTCCACGAGTTAATTGAAGGCAACTAGGTTCCGGGAGTGACCATAGTTTTTTTGACTGTGTCAAGTATCTTCATACTCTGGAGTACACAAGTAGTTTCCTGATTACCTTAATGTATTTGTAAACCTAGAGAGAGATGATAACAGCTGAAAAACCTGTGAAATGCCCAAATATTGAGTTAGATAATTAACATGTAATTTTAAATGTAATTATACATTTGTTTGATGATTAAGAAAATATAAAAAAATAGTATTGGAGGTGTACAAAGAATGACACCATTATTATAGAAAGCATTGAGCCAAAAGAGCTCGGAGTTATATGAAACTTACAATTGATGCTTTATGGAAGTAAAAATAATTAGGAAGTGTTGTTGATATGGAAACCATATGTTTTAATACAATATTTGTTTTATTTTTATGTTATTTCCTTGTTCATTTGGAACAAGTAGATGATTATGGGTCAGTAATTTAATTGTTTAATTGTTTGTAGCGCCATAATTTTGATTAATTAAATGTGTTCAAATAGGAGTTGATTTTGTTGTTATTTTGCAAGTGTATCCTCTAATTAATCCAAAATATGTGAGTCACAGAGTGGGTGAACTTACCGCTGCCCCGAAAAACCCGAATTGAGCTACGCTGGTATACTGTGATTGGCATATTTCTTGCTAAAAGGGCACATGGGGGGCATAGAAGTAATGTGCTGGATTAATAACTAGAGGAACACTTAAGTCGGTCATATCATGTAAATTAAAGTAATGATAGGAATAGCTACAACGTAAAATATTAACTGACCGCATGGGTCCCTGGAAACTCATACCGAGCAGCCCTGAATTATATCATTAACAACCCACCCTAGCAAACATTTCATGGCGCCCAGTACGCAGGGCTGAGTTTTCCTAGGGAAAACCCGAGTTTTCTCGAAAAATCAAATTTTTAATTTTTTTAAAATGGTTTTTCGAAATTTTGAATTTTAAATACTTCCATAAAGGTTTATGAAATTGAATAAAAGTATCAAAAGGGTACGTTGTAGTAAACACCCGTACCAAAGTAAATTTTTAAAGAAATTGGTACACAATGATTCAGAGTATCATCTCTCAAGCATGTACTAGTGTGGTGGCATGAGTGGCCCACTGTATTCTCATAAGATGGCATTGAGTGAAGAAGTGCAACGGCTCTTGGAGGCCATAAACAATAAGTTGGATAGCCAACAGACTGAAAATAAAGAAGGGTTAGGATCCATAACTGAAAGTTTAGAGTCACTAAAAACTGATAGTGCTAATATGGGAACTAAATTATTAGATATCGAAGCTAAAAGTGATAATATGGGAACTAAATTAGAAGCTATCGAAGTTAAAAGTGATAGCATGGGAACTAAATTAGAAACTATCGAAGCTAACTGTGTAGAAATGAACAATGAAGTGAAGGCTGAGATAGATAAAATAAATGACAAGTTTCAAGCTTTTGACACTGATTTTGGCAAGAAGTTAAATGAATTAAAAGGGGGAATAAAACAGGGGTCAGATGAACTCCGAGAAAGTATAGAAGGAAACATAGAGTCCAAATTTCAAATATTGGATAAAACATTTGGGGACAAGTTAAAGGCATTGCAAACTGAGAGTAACACGTTTAATGCAGGATTGAAAACCCAGATAAGTACTATAGAAAAAAATAGTATAGAATCCAAAAAGGAGTGCCAAGATAATTTTAAGATTATAGAGGATAAAATTGGTTCTATGGAAACAGCATGTAAAGAGAATGTAGACGGATGTAGAAATGAACTTGTAACCCAGATCCAAGGTGTGCAGACAGAATTGAAAGCTCAGATAAAATTTAATAGCGATATCTGTAAAACATCCCGGGATGAGATAAAAGAAAGTTTTAAGAAATTAGGAGAAGAATTTAAAGGGGTAAAGGACAAAGTAGGAAATCTTGAAGGAAAAATCGATGGAGCTCAAACCGAAGTAACTGAGATGAAAAATCAAAATAAAAAGGATGTTCAGGGTATGAAAGATCAGATTGATCATTTTTCCGGGCAGGTAGATGAGAACCTGAAGAAGTACGAGGGGGACATAGATAAAAGATTCGGTAGATACGAGAAGCATATCCAGAAAGAAAGAGAACAACGAAATAAAGAAAATAAGGAAAATACCCAGAAGATAGATGGAATAAGTAAGGGTATAAATGAGGTTAAGGAAAACGTGGAAACCTTAGAGGGGCAAGTAGAAAAAACAAATAATGAAGTGAAACTGATCAAAGATGAATTAACGGAAGTGTCTAAAAAGACGGAAGAAAAATTGAAAGGGATTGAATTAGATATGGTCAAAGGACGAAAAGAAGTGGAGAAGCAAATAAAGGAGATACGAGAGGGCCTGGATACCATCGGTGATGTAAAGCCAGAAATTATAAATCAACAGGTCATGGTCTTTAAGAAAGAGGTAGAAGACCAACTAAATGAGTTCAGGGATAGTTACAGGGACGAGAAATTCCAACTCAAAAAGGCAGAGGAAGATAGTAAAAGGAATCAAGAAAGAATTCAGAATGAATTAAGATCCCGATTGGAGAGGACTGAACATAAGAATAGTCAAATGGAAATCCAACTCATGGCTAATGAAGAAAGTGCCCGAAGGGAAAGGAAGTTAGAATTTGAGAATCAGGAGGAGTTTCCAAAGACAGGATGGGTAGATTCCCGTGAACAAGGCACAGATACGGAGAGGGACTTAGGAGGGGAGAGCCCTTATAAGAACCCAGGATATCCGATGGCGATGTCAACCCCGTACATGAATCAGACAAATGGCCAGATAATAAACATTATTAAATCGAATGAGGACAGACCAGTAAAGTTTACGGGTAATAACATGTCTATTACTCCAAAATACTGGCTAAAGGAAGTTGCAGAGTATTTAAACGAAATGAAAGTTCCTCAGGATCGGAGACTGAGAGCTATTGAAAAGCTGTTGGCAGGTGATTGTCTCACCTGGTTCAGAAGCTTCAGGTACACCTTTGATACGGTGGAAGGCTTTAGGGAAGCGTTTTTAAAACGATATTGGGCAGCAGACGTCCAAGAGAATTTAAGGCTATATCTGTACTCTAGGAAGTACAGCACAAATGCACCAACTAATTACTCGGAATTTTTCACCGCTCAGTTGTGTAAATTCCGCGAACTTGACATTGCTCCGGCAGAGAACGACCTGTGTGCCGCCATTGCAAGACAACTTCCGTATGAGATTCAGAGGCTGTTAATCTCATCCAAAGCACGAAGTGCTGTGGAAGTGGAGAGTGTATTACGTCAATTAGATATGACGACTTCGCACGTAACTCCTCGGCATCAAAGACAGACTGAGCAAGTACATATGGCCAGCAGTCAGGAAACCAGAGAAAAACCAGCGACCAGGAATCAGTCCACCAGCACGGATACTCAGGGACTAGGCCGAGAGTATGGGCACCAGGAGCCTAGAGGAATACAGCCATATTACAGAGGAGGATATCGAGGAAGAAATCCTAGGAATACAGGTTATAGGCAACAAGAGAGCCGACCCTATAACAATAACCATCAAAGGCAAGAAAACAGAAAGAAATGGGAGAATTATCCCAGAAGGAACGTAAGGCCAGAGGATAGGGATGATGAATATCGGGCCGAAATAGAAGAAAGATATCAGGAAAGTCTTCGTTATATGAACGAACGACCAGATGAACCTGATAGGCAAAAAGTCCGTTGGAGTGAGGCAATCAAGAACCGGAAATCACCCGACCGACTAGACGGAGCTCAAAGCTTGGAACTACAAGCTCAATTAAAGAATGAGGGGAAAGGAAGCCCTCAGGATAAAAAAAACTCCAAATTTAAATTGTCAAAAGTGGAAACATACCAGGAGCTGGGAGGAGGTAGAAATTGTGAATTGGATAACAAGACCAGATGAGCTAATTAATGAGGATGTGGAAGGAATCCCACCTGTTAAAAGAGAACTACCTATAATTATGCTAAGGATAGAAGGATTACTGGTCAGAGCATTAATTGATACCGGATCCACAATAAGTCTAATTACACAAACCCTTCTAAATGAACTGGAAACAAGGGGCCGAGTATTAAAAATCCCCACATCAAGTGTAAAGATTAAGGGGATTATCCCTGAAAAATCTTTAACATGTAAATTTCAGGTATATATCGATCTGATCATGGGTAACGCTGAAATTTCGCAGTGCTTTTTGCTGGTAAATCAATTACCGTATAATGTCATATTAGGTATTGATTTTATCCGTGAGAACAAGGTCATTATAGACCTAGCGCAAAACTGCATTAGAATCCAAAGAGAGGATGTGGATGAACAAAACATTAACCTACAGGAACAGGATGCGAAATTAGGAGAACAGGTATGGCATATGGAAGAAGTGATTGAGGAAGGTTATAAGGACCTAGAAAGAATATTTGAAGTCCTCAACATAGAACTCGAAGATGATTTGGAAACTGAGTTCGAGACCAACCTGTCAGGAAAAGTAGAGGAAGCTAAAGTTAACCTCGAAAATAAGGAACAGTTAAAGAAATTATTATTGAATTATAGGGACGTATTTGATTCCAAGCCAGGGAAGATTGAAAATTTTAAATACGCGTTCACAGTCAATGATTGGGCACCGTTCAGACAGAAACCATACCCGGTTGCGGAAAAACATTACCCACAAACTAAGAAAACACTGCAGGAGATGATGAATGCAGGTGTTATAGAAAAGATGGCGACACCATATGTTAGTCCATTAGTGATTGTGAGTAAACCGGATGGCTCAGTAAGGGTGTGTTTAGATGCCAGAAATTTAAATGCGAAAATCATACCAGAAAATGATTCGGCACCACCCATAAAAGAAATACTGAGGAAGTTCAAGGGCAAGAAGATTTTCACGAATATTGACATGACTTCTTCGTATCATCATCTCGAACTGGAAGAGAAAACCAGCTTGTTGACTGGATTTCAGTTCGACCAACAAACATATTGTTTTAGAAGATGTCCGTTTGGATTGAAGACCGCAGGATCTGCATTAATAAGAGCGCTTGATCGAAACCTGTCAGAGGAAGTGAAAGAGTGCACTATCCGATACGTGGATGATATTTTGCTTACCTCGGAGAATATTGTGGAACATTTAGAAAAGCTGAAGAAACTCTTGGAAGATTTAAGGAAGGCTAATTTTAAAATAAATTTAAAGAAGTCAAATTTTTGTCAAAGGCAAGTAACATTTTTAGGGCATGTGATTGACAAGGATGGTGTTAAACCAAATCCAAGCAAATTGGAATCGATAAGGGATTTTCCAAGGCCTTTGAAAGTGAAGAACGTTCGCCAGTTTTTGGGATTGATTGGTTTCTTCTCAGGACATTGTCCATCATACACCAAAACTGTTGCACCACTACAGGACCTTCTGAAGAAGGGGGGCAAGTGGAAATGGACGGAGGAAACAGAGAAAGCATTCGTGGAGGCCAAGGAAATGCTCTTAAATTACGTGAAGCTAGGATATCCTGATTTTAATCAGAGATTTATCATTCAAACAGACGCATCCCAGATTGGAATAGGGGCAATGCTATATCAGGAAAACCCGGAAAACCCTGATAAGAAAAATTATCTAGCTTTCACAAGTCGGAGACTGAAACCACACGAGAAAAATTATACGATCAGCGAAATCGAGCTGTTAGCGATACTGCACGCGTTGCAATATTGGCGAAAGATCGTATATGGGTTTCAGGTCATTCTAAGAACGGATCATAAAGCCTTAACCTTTTTGATGAAGACTGATTTATCCAGTCAAAGGTTGATGCGTTGGGCTTTATACATTCAACAGTTTGATGTCATGATAGAATACTGCCCAGGAAAAGAAAATATATTTCCAGACTACTTAAGTAGACAGCCAGAGTCCACAGAAGAGGAAGTAATGGCTATTGATTTGGAAGACAGGGATCAGCGTACTCTAAATGAGTTAAGAAGCATTAGTCAAAGACAACGGGAGGATCCATGGATGAACATGCTCATATCTTTCCTCGAGGGAAGTTTGATAAGGGGAACACCAGCGTACACGGAAGCTAATAAGATAGCTCAAGACTACACGTTTTATAATGGATTATTATATAAGTTTGTGGACTCTGACAATACCAAATTAAGGATTGTTGTACCTGCAATTTTGCAGAGGAAAATAGTATGGTTAGCCCATAGATCGTTCGGACATATGGGAGTCGACAAAACAGTCTCGATGCTGAAAGAAGCATTTGTATGGCCGAGACTGAGAGAAACTGTAAGGGACACGCTAAAGACATGTGATTTATGTCAAAGGATCAAACCAAATGCATTTCTGATGAGACAGAAGCCTATACCATTGTTGCCCGAAAGGCCAGGTCAAATCATATCTATTGATAACTTCGGACCTTTGCCCAAGGCAAGAAGAGGAAATCGACACATAATGGTGGCTATGGATGTCTTCACTAAAATGGTTGTCCTTGCTCCCATACAGAAGACTAGTACCAAACAGGTGTTAATACGACTCAAAGAAAAAGTGATACCGATTCTGGAAAAACCTGAGAATTTGTTGTCGGATCACGGTAGTTGTTTCACCAGTGTAGAGTTCAGACGAGAGTTAGAAAGACTTGGAATACGTTAGATTTTGTCAAGTATTCGCCATCCTGAGGCAAATCCTGTAGAAAGAGTGATGAGGGAGACGGCCAAATATTGTAGAATATACTGTGCCGAAGAAAATTGGAAGTGGATAGATATCTTGGATATTATCGAATTTTGTATAAATAATACAATCCATGAATCATCGGGAGAGATACCCATAACGTTACATCGGAATGAGCAACCAGAAAGACCTTGGAGTCTGGTAATTCCTAGGCCAGCAGACGCTCAGCCTGGAAGAGATGTACGTATTAGAAGAGCCTTTGAGCATCTAAAAGCTCAAGCCGACAGGAGGCAAAGAAGAAATAGACATAAGAGGTATCATCGACCATTATTAGCAGGAGAAATGGTGTTAGTAAAAAGACCAGCCATTTCGGATCCAGGGAACCGTGTGTACAAGAAGTTCCAGAAAATGTACCACGGACCGTATCAAATAATCAGAGATTTGAGGAATAACGCATATAGAATTCGGCATTGTGAAACGGATCACGAAGTGACCATGAATTCAGCAAATTTGAAATTATATTACCCTCCCGAAGATTTTGATGAAGCAAATGAACAAGCCCTGGTTATGGAAACATTTAGAGATGAATCCGCTTTTGACATAAACAAGAATAAGGAAGAAATAGAAAATAGAGCTCAAGCATTCGAGTGCGAATGCGAATTGGAGAAATTGTATTGGGAAATCAAAGAAATAATTGATTTTATTGAAGAAGAAAATTTCAATTTAAGAAAGGAGAATGATGAAATAAGGAAACGGGTAGGGATAGACCAAACCCGTAAGGAAGAATGAGGTTCTGGGGACTTAAAGTCCAGACAAATAAAGGAAAAAGAAAGGGTAGGGACAGAGCATACCCGACCTACACAATCACCGGATACGACTTCAAAGAAATAGAAACAACGGAAGGTACGGACAACGTTATGATGGCTTCGACGAATAAAGAAAGATAAGATTAATTGAAATAAATTTCCTCAAAATTTTTCGAAAATTTATTTACCTAAGGAGGGGAGAGATGAACCCATGTGCCATAGGGTCCAAGGAGGTCGAATCCATGTATTTGGGGAAGAAATGAAAGAAACGTACAGCTTCTAATGTAACATAGAGGAAGATCAAGCCAGGATTCTAGCCTAACATTGTGCAAGCAACGCGAGCCAGGTGTTCGAGAGATGAGATCACCCCTCTTGACATTCAGAAGGAGCTGGTCATGAGTATTAATAACCGAGTGGAAAATTCCGACTGTTAGACAAGGAAGCCTGATTCGGAAATCGAGCTGAGCTGGCTGGAAAACGACAACACCGCTTATGCGCCAGAAGAGGAATAATTAAATTTAACCCGTTTACGAGTATAAAAATAAGTAAACAATTACAGTACGGTGAATCATTTCTAATTAGAGATTTTTGTGTAAAGAAAAAACCTTTAATAATTGCACAGGAGAAAACTGCAAACGCAAGTAGACGTCATCGGGGATTTACCAAGGCCTGTGGAGAGGGGAGAATGCAAATGAACAGCAACACCCACGCAGTTGAGGACGAGAAATTAATTAATATCTCCGAATTGCACGATCGATTCTTATGCGCAATGAGATTATTTAACATTGAGAAGACGAGCTTTTTGAAGGTATAATTTTTATAATGGTGCAACCATTATTTTAAAAGTTGGGCACGGAAAGGGCTAGAGTCTTATCTTTTTGTAGCGAAAGAGTATAAAAGCTCCTGGCATCACCAAGCCATGCATGCAGTTTCAAACAGTCCAGGGGACGTAACGCTGGAGCATCAGTACAAGCAGTTCCGAACAGCCCGAGGGGGGCGTTGCTACGCATCAGTATTCAGACAGCCGTGTGGGGTGTTACTCTGCTCCACACCGAAGACAGTTTACCAGTACTCCTTGAGGGGAGAAACGCTGTATCACACCGCAGAATTAATATCTAAAAAGCCACAGGCTTCACAGTATTAACAACTTGCGTGCCTCCATAAGGAGTTGTAAAGAAGAAATATTAAAGTATCGCCGTGTTGAAAATTTAGGAAAATCCTAGTTACAGGATTTAGGTCCGACAGTACACAAGTTTACAGTGGAAAGTTCGTAAAAAATAGTCAGAGCAGGCTGCGAACGTTGGACTTAAAGGCGATAGGTCTTTAAATAAACGACCGAAAAAATCATAACGTACGGAAGTACAGTAACAGGAAGATAAACAGTTATCTAATTTAAAGAACCTAAATAGGGAAAAACAGAGTAAGGTTCGCAACGTATTTCAGAAAAGTAGGAGTGCGAGAACCGAATAAACAAAGAAGAACGGAGACTATAGACATTATCTCCAGAAAGTAGACGAACTATTCTAAAACACTAGACTCGAGAAGTACTAGCTGCTATAAAATAAATCCATCGATCATCGATAAGTTATCGAAGGGATCTCGATCTGAACAGACTGTCACTAGGATCGATAAACTAGGTCTAAAAAGGAAGCCGTTCAAGCTAGAGAAATAGCCGGTCATCCAGACTAGGATTCGAAGAATTAGGATTCCAGGGAAAGGTAGATGATTCGAGACTTTCGTATTCTGCAGGATAGGAAGCCGACATTGAATAAATTTCACCCTTGGAAACGGGAGATTAAGAGGTTACGTGTGATAGGCTAAGAAAATACGGCCTAGTGATCAAAAGTTGTGAAGTGTAAATCTATCAAGATTGTGTGTTAAAATAATATTTTTTAGTGTTTATTGTGTGTTCTAAATGGATACACCAGTGTATTAAAATGTTGTCAATGTTAAGTGTATTGAATATGTGTCAAGAAGTGTTTGTACATGAGATTAATTTCTACAATATGGAGTAAAGTTTCAAAGTGGGCCAAAATGAAACACCGCACAAGGATAAAGGTCATGAGACGACCTTAAAAACATGTGAGTAATAAATTTCATTATATTTTGGTGTCAGGAAATGATTGTGTACAAATCCACCGGAGTTTTTGAGTAAATGGGATGTGTTTAAATAAATAAATACTGAATAAACAAGAACGCGGTCTGAACAATATTAGAAATTTGAGAAACTATAAATAATTATGTAAAAGAATAAATCCAGTAGATGAAATATACGAATAAAATGTCAGTGTATTTGACGAATGTCATAAGAGCAAGCGAAATATTAATAATTATCATGAAAGATATTTAAATAAAAGTAAATTTGAGATATATGAAAGAAATAGCTTTTGAGCTTGTGTAAAAAAAGAATGAAGATATGAAATAATAATAATAATAACCAAGTAAGGAAATAATAAATAAAGATCAAATTAATTGATGTGAACATAAGAGCGCTAGAGCCTTAATAAAAAGTATAGACATGTTGTTCAAATGTATGTTCTTAAAGATAGAGAAAGTTACTGTCAAAGGAAAAGAATAATATAACAAGTAGTTCCGTGAAGAACTATACAGCCTATTTTCATATATCCTACTTATGTTAATTGCCACTATCAACATACACAATTTATGTTTGATTGCTGTAATAGATTAGTAGATATTAAGAACCGACTAAATATTTCGGATGGTCGCCATGTTGGATTTTATATATGTAGGTCCTCGAGTTATGTACTGTTACATGCAGATTATTGTGAACGTGTAGTATTCAAACTTCAATCGCAAAATTAGGACACAAGAAAAAACAAGGAGATTTTAAAATTTTTCACAGCTGCCATCTTGAGGTTATGGAAACAATTGAAATAAATTAGATGCCAGTGGATTAACATTCGTATCAGGATTTACTGTACCAAGTTTCACTGCACGTGGATGGTTAAATTGCGAGAAACGTCCATGTGAATATTTATAATTCGCGTCACCGCCATGTTGGATTTGTGATCACCAGGTTATTTAAAGTCCTATAGGTGAACTTAAGTTCATAGCCCCTATGAACATTAAAAACTGCAGTTTGATTGCTAAAATAGATTCGTAGATATTCAGTATCGTCTAAATATTTCGGATGGTCGCCATGTTGGATTGTTAAATGTATAGGCCATAGAGTCATGTACCATTAAAGGAAAATTATTGCGTAGGTTCATTATTCAAACTTTCACTTCGATCGCATGACTACATCACAAGAAATAAAAACTTAATTTTAAAATTCGCACTGCCGCCATCTTGAGGTTATGTAAACAATTGAACTAAATTAGATACCAGTGGATTACAATGTGTATAAATATTTCCTGTACCAGGTTTCAGTGCGGTTGGAACATTAAATCGCGAGAAAGGTCTATTTAAAATTTTCATATTCGCTTGGCCGCCATGTTCGTTTTGTAGTTAACCGGTTTTTGAAAGTCTTATAGATGGACTTCCAGTAGTGCCCTTTATCTCCGTACAAAATTTTAGGGAGATACCGCTAATAGTTTCAGAGATATAGAATGCCGGTGAAATATTTCGCACATCCGCCATCTTGTGATTATGTAAACAATTGAACGAAGTTAGATGTCGGTGCATTACAATGTGTATAAACATATACTGTACCAAGTTTCATTGCGTTTGGTTGTCAAATCACGAGAAACGTCTATTTAAAAGTCGCAAATTCGCTTGGCCTCCATGTTGATTTTGTAGTTACCAGGTTTTCACTAGTCACATAAGTGAACTTATAGTGGTTCCCTCTATCACCATAGAAAATGTCAGGGTAATATCGGTAATAGTTTCGGAGATATTGAATGCTGGTGAAATATTTCGCACAGCCGCCATGTTGGATTGGTGAGTCGTAACAAAATTTGAAGGGCACGGTCGAGGTCGCCGGGAATAGAGTTATGAACTTTCCGAGTTTCATTGAAATCGCTCCTACCGTTTAGATTTTATTAGGGGGGGACACACACACACGAATCACACACACACACACACACACGCACACACACACGGACAAAAGGTGATCTCATAAGCCTATTTTTTCAAAATTGAAAATAGGCTAAAAATTGAGATGTGTATCAATTGTTGATATGATATTATCAGTTCTTTGGATGACGCTAGGCTTAAAATGAAGTATAGCGCAAAAAGAGCGCAATTAAAATAAAATGTCACGCTAGGAACGCGTAAAAGTTAATGTACTTGGTAAATTACTTATGAGAGGTAGTTGATTGTAGCGAATTGAGAATTGGTGTAAGTCCTCTATTTGTGACGTAGTATCACGAGGCCATTGTGTATTGAAAGGGAGCAAATGTATGGTAATGAGCGTAGGTCTTAAGCTTTAAGCTGACCCTAAATCGCATTTTGTATAGTCCTCTATTTGGGAATGGTTCCCGAGGCATGTGAAGAGATTCGAACTCAGAATCCTCTAATTGTGAAAGCCCCTTTATTATTCGTCGTAGAATGTGTAATTACTCTTCCCCAACCAATGAGGACCTTTCATAATTAATAAATGCCAAGATTACGAATGTGGTTTATGAGCCCAATAATACTGTTGAATTTAAACAAGGAATAGAATGCCAGGTCTCCCCAAAGAATTGAGAATGAACGAAAAGCTGTTTGTAAAAGCATTAAAGAGAGCTCTAGCTTAGGCTAGACGGGAGGGTTCCCGCATAGTCATAAATAACGCTCGAGTAGCACGGTCAGACCCTCGGAGCAGGAGGGGTGTCTGAAGGCCGCTTTGTAAGGAGTAATGAATACACCGTGAGTGTTTAAAGTTGTTAACGACCCGGGCGTTGAACCGAGGTCCTTGTAGATTGATATTTCCGCTTGCCTGTTCAGATCGTAGTTTTTTTTAAGTGATAATGTTCTTATAAGACATATGAAATAAATAACAATCCCTATTGTAATGTTGTATGGAAGTAGGATTCCACGAGTTAATTGAAGGCAACTAGGTTCCGGGAGTGACCATAGTTTTTTTGACTGTGTCAAGTATCTTCATACTCTGGAGTACACAAGTAGTTTCCTGATTACCTTAATGTATTTGTAAACCTAGAGAGAGATGATAACAGCTGAAAAACCTGTGAAATGCCCAAATATTGAGTTAGATAATTAACATGTAATTTTAAATGTAATTATACATTTGTTTGATGATTAAGAAAATATAAAAAAATAGTATTGGAGGTGTACAAAGAATGACACCATTATTATAGAAAGCATTGAGCCAAAAGAGCTTGGAGTTATATGAAACTTACAGTTGATGCTTTATGGAAGTAAAAATAATTAGGAAGGGTTGTTGATATGGAAACCATATGTTTTAATACAATATTTGTTTTATTTTTATGTTATTTCCTTGTTCATTTGGAACAAGTAGATGATTATGGGTCAGTAATTTAATTGTTTAATTGTTTGTAGCGCCATAATTTTGATTAATTAAATGTGTTCAAATAGGAGTTGATTTTGTTGTTATTTTGCAAGTGTATCCTCTAATTAATCCAAAATATGTGAGTCACAGAGTGGGTGAACTTACCGCTGCCCCGAAAAACCCGAATTGAGCTACGCTGGTATACTGTGATTGGCATATTTCTTGCTAAAAGGGCACAATATAAAACTGAATTATTTGCCCACCAATTTTTTCAAATTGCCCATCGAATTCATATTCTGTCAGTTTCGCCCACTGGCGTGCTAAAATCGCCCACTACAGGGCGAATTCGCCCAGTTTGGGAATCTCTGCTCTAAGGGAAAGACTCGACACACTGCCAAAAACATGGGGATACATGACCTCATTGTGGGATCTAATTATGTATTTTACTGTTTTAGCAAATACAAATAGCATACTTTTATCATGTCCTACGGGGATATCATTACAGTATCCTCCAGTTAATTATGAATGGTCATCGAGTGCCAGATAGACGGCAAAAAAGAAACATGGCTGTAGAACATAAAAGAAGAGAGAGCCATTGAAACGGTCAAACAACATTACTATGCCACAGGAAGAAATCAGCCATAGCGATCGTTAACATAAATAATGAAGAGCATTGTCCAACCAACTCAATTATAGACTAGGCCTGTGAAACATCACTGTCAATAAATTCATCTAGTATTTTTTTTTCAAGGGCCTGGAGAATTGGCCCATAACGATGTGTTGGAACGAAGTAGATGATCGGTCCATTTCACTTCATGCTTCTGTCTCTGTTTGAAGATCAAATTTGATTACTGGAAGTTTGTCTTTAACAGGTAGGGCCTAAATTAGCCATTGTTCACAGCTTGCTGAAGTTAAGATTTTTCACAAAAATATATTTATGCATTTATGCATATGTTAGTGAGTTCCGTGAATGAAGTTATTTCTATAAAATAACTTAATGACCGTGTTTTTAGACTATTTTCATTTATTAAAAAATAGACTTATGAGGTTACCTTTTGTCCGTGTGTTAGTGTGTGTGTATATGTGTATGCATATGTGTGTCCGCCCCCCCCCCCTCCTAATAACATCTAACCTGCTGGAGTGATCTCAATGAAACTTAGTGAGGTCATAGCACCATTTCGGCCAACCCCGACAATGCTCTTTAAATTGTATTACGTCTCAACAATCCAGCATGGCGGCTGTGCGAAATTTCAAAATTATGTTTCTATTTCATGTGTATTAATCATGCGATCGAAGTGAACGTTTGAATTTTTAAGCTACGCAATAATCGTCATATAATAGTGCATAACTCTATGGCCTGCATATGTTGAATCGAACATGGCGACCATCCGAAATATTTAGACGGTTCTCAATATCTATTAATCTATGACAGCAAGCAAACTGAAATTTTGTATGCTGATAGAAACTATGGACATACGTTCACCTATGGGACTTTCAATAACCTGGTGACCATAAATCCAACATGGCGCCAACGCAAAATTTAAATATTTAAATAGACGTTTCTCGCGATTTAACCAACCGAGCGCAGTGAGATTGGGTACTGTGAATGCTTATACAAATTTTAATCCACTAGGTATCTAATTTTCAATTGTTTTTATAACCACAAGATGGCAGCTTTGCGGAATTTTAAAATCTGGTTTTCATTTCTCGTCTCCTAATCATGCGATTGAAGTTTGGATACTACACCTGCACAATAATCTACATGTACAGAAGTCGAAGACCTAGATAAATAAACATTCAACATGGCGACCATCCGAAATATTTATACGGTTCTCAATATCTACGAATCTATTAAAGCAATCAAACTGAAATTTTGTATGTTGATTCAAGCAATTAACATACAGTAAGAAAGATATATGAAAATAGGCTGTATAGTTGTTCACGGAACTAATTGTTACCTTTTGTTGTAAGTAGTAATTTCATATGCTGATTGTGTGCCATATAGGAAAACGTATGAAATTGAATTCTTTCTAACGAATCCATTTTGTTCTAGAACTCTGCGTTCTTGGCTGTCACTGCAGGGACCCAGGTTCAATTCCCGGCTCTGCAAAGACATTTTATGCTGGCCTGATGGTTGGAACGGGGTATACTCAGCGCACGTTCAAATCTGCCGCATTTTTTGCACCATTGACTAGAGTACGTACGTCATTGAACGATCACCTAATGTCCCATATCCCCGAGAGGTTTGTTGACATCCCATACCTTCTTCCACGTAATATCACGGGTGCCACGTTCTTGGTATTCCTTGAAGACGTACTGCATGAGTTCTTAGACGATGTGCCACTACATGTCCGTCAATACATGTCGTTCCAGCATGATGGCACTCCGCCTCATCCTTCACTTTCGATCCGAGATCATCTGCACTACAGATTTCGACAACAGTGGACAGGATTGCCTTGGCCTGCACGTTCACCAGACTTGACACCGCTAGACTAGAGCTCAGCAACTTGAAGTGCGACCCTATGTGAGCGCTAGCTCCGTCAGCCTGTGTGAGAGGGAGGACACCGAGCTTGTAGTTCGCATTTTTCCGGGGTTTCGGTTAGAGTTGCTGAGATCTACTACCTGTGGGGTCACATGAAGACCCCTGTGGAATCCGAGGAAGACCTACTGGCGCGGATTATGGCTGCGGTGGATGTTGGTGATCGTGTGTACCAGAACATGGTGCGGAGGAACCGTGTCTGTGATGACGTCGGTGGTCTTCATATCGACCCCCACCTGTAATTGAACCCAGACGACGGGTAGTGGGAAGACGCTACGTTTTCGGACACTGGTTCCTATGCTGAACCTAACTGTCTTGGTTCCCACTACAAGCCCTCAAAGTTTGTAATGGGAATTTAGTAACACCTGTACAGTATAAGCTACTGCATGTCCGTATTTTGACACTTTTTAGTTTCTTTTTGTAGTTCGTTTACCCTCCATGGTTGGCTTTCCCCCGGACTCTGCGGGGTACCCACCTTTACCGTCTCCAGGGCAGTGTCCTGGAGCTTGAAACATCGGAGCGGGGGATACAACTGGGGAGGTGGGACGAGCACCTCGCCCAGGCGGCCTCACCTGCAAAGCGAACAGGGGCCTTATGAGGGATGGGAAGGGATGGGAAGATTGGAAGGGATAGGTACGGAAGGGGGAAGGAGGTGGCCGTGGCCTTACGTTAGGTACCATCCCGGCATTTGCCTTGAGATGGAGTGATGAAACCACGGAAAACCATTTCGAGGATGTCTGAGGTGGGAATCAAACCCTCTCTACTCATTTGGACCACCGGAGACTGAGTAAACCCCGTTACAGTCCTCATACCACTTTTCAAATTTCGTGGCAGAGCCGGGAATCGAACCTTGGACCTCCGGGGTGGCAGCTAAGCACGCTGAACACTACACCACGGAGGCGACCCACTTTTTAGTAAAATACATATAAATCTTAGCCCTGATCATCATCAACCTTCCTTGTAATATTTTGGTGAATCATTTAAGAGGTTGCAAGCCTCCGTGGCTTAGGCGACAGCACGCTGGCCTCTCACCACTGGATCCGTGGTTCAAATCCCGGTCACTCCATGTGAGATTTGTGCTGGACAAAGCAGGGGCAGACAGGTTTTTCTCCGGGTACTCCGGTTTGCCCTGTCACACATTTCATTCCAGCAACACTCTCCACTATCATTTCATTTCATCTGTCATTCATTTAATCATTGTCCCAGGGGGGTGCGACGGGCTTCGGCAGCCGGCACAGTTCATATCCTCGACGCTAGATGGGGGCTTTATTCATTCCATTCCCTGACCCGGTCGGTCGACCGGAAGCAGGCTGTGGATTTTTCATTTAAGAGATTCGTTTATTGCAGTGTGTAGGTCAATATTGGATGGGTCTGGTGGGAGGTGCGGGCAGTCTGGTGGTGCAGCCATTTAACATAACTTATTCATCGTGGCTGATGCCATTGAGCTGGCGCGGCACGGCACGGCAGTATGAGCACCCAACATCTGTGTGTGCGGTGCAGCTGTCGCGCCCAGGAAGCGATGAATTATCGCCCACCGCGTGCGCCTTACGACACGCAGTCCGCAACCCACGCAAACCCGAGAAAAAAATGGAAATAGTTGCCTTCTGGTTCAAACGGCATGAACACTATGACCCGATCCCAGCCACTTTTGACCCTGACAATTATTTCCTTTCAGAGGGAGGAGAAGCTAGAGAGAGTACTCGGGACCTTGGTTGGTTGATTCTTAAGTTTAGGGGGCTGCGACAACGCGGTCATGTAGCCCCGTGCACTTTGGGTGTGTGTAGAATCTGTCTGATAAGCGGTGTTAAATGAGATGACTGTATTAGTGTGTTTTATCTGTTTTTTTTTAGGTAGATTTCATTAGAAAGCTAACTATTGCAATGGGTCCCATGTTTCGACTTCCGGAAAATTTCGACATATCTTCGCGTTTCACATCCCCTAGAGCCCCAAACCACCCTCAGTTCAAAAGTGTATATATAATTTATGTATATATGTATATATGTACTGTATCTATATATATATATAATATATATATATATATCAGTTTCTTGTGGACACGATAACTACCGCAATTATGCACCAATCACTTTGAAATTTTTACATAATATGTATCCCTATAAATTCTAGGTCGAGTTCGTCAATGGGCACAATCGGTCCACGGGGGGTGAAAATGGGGGGCTTTTATCGAAAAAGTGAAATATCGCTATTACTCTCTTAATATTTCAAATATCGAATCCATTTGAAGTTCATACTATGTGTTGGATAAGGCTCAAAATTTTATGTTTGAAAAGTTTTTTGATAGCACCAACCATTGGCCAAAGGGGTGAGAAAAAGTGGGTTTTTCGGGACACATTAATCATATCTCTCTTAATAGGCACAATATCAAAACCGTACAAAATGGACAATATTCCCCTAATAATTACCTAAAACGTTTATCTGAAAGAATTTTTGATATGACCCACCATTACGCCCAGGGATGAGAAAAATCATTTCGGAATTACAAGAAAATGCCAAGAGCTGTCAGAGGTTGCCGTGACAACACTACTAAATTGATGAGGGATGAGCCATCAGACGTTGCCATGACAACGCACTCGCACGAGATCGCTTTCAGTTATCCATCTGACTAAAGGTACGTCCACACCAAGATGTTTTCGTTAACTTTTCGAGCATGTTCATGAACAAAATCTCTTTAACTTTTGTGAATGAAACTTTTCGGTAACATTTTGGTTCGCGCATGCGCAAAGAAGCAATTAAGGTTGTAAATTCGTAGCGCGGAATACGATGCTCTTTTACTTCTCTAAAAATCGACTATCGAATCGCAAGCGACTCGTATATTGCGCGGAATTATGAAATACCAGGAAGCACATGAGAATATTAATTAACTTAATTCTAAACGCCTTTCCAATATTTTTCTTTTCCACACCTTGCGTCTACGCTTTTCTCTAATTTTGTACTCACTAAAATAATGAAATATGCAGCTGTAAGTACTTTCTTCTTCCTGACCCTATCCATTATAACCTCACAAACAGTTTATTTAATGTTGAAGATGTGTGTTAACAAAAGTATATTTGGTGTGGACATAATGTTGAAGAAGTTTGTTAACAAATGTTTAGTAAACATGTTGAGAAATGTTTTCAGTAACATTGTTCATTATCATTGTTCATGAACATTGTTCATTAACTTTGGTGTGGACTAGCCTTAAGTGTGAAGCGGCTTCGGTGACGTAACTGGTAGCATGCTGAACTTCTATGCGGGTTCAAGCCGACCGAAGTTGTCGGATTTTCTAAGAGCGCTAAAAATCCCTCAGCATGCTTTCCTTTGGAGGGGATGTTCCAATGTTCGTTGCGACTTTCTGGTTGCGGTGGCATCTAATAGCCAAGTTCACAGCTAGGTATCGTTGACGGTAGTATTTGGTAGCAACATTAGGAACTACTGCTTGAAATTGACCGTCTGCAGTCCTTACCTGAATTACAGACTAATACAGCCAACCACAACCACAACCAAAATCTCTGCGGGAGATAAAATTTTGCGTGAAGAAGTAACAGACCGTTAGATAGTTACTCATCAGTGTCGAAACCATGCATCAGGACAGTGTGACCACAAGTATAACAAGATGTTCAGCAAAGAACATATAGCCTACTTTCTCCTAAATGTATGGGTATATTTATAACTCTTTGTCATCATCCCTAAAACAATCACCTCTACCACTATGTATTGTTTGTTTTCTTTTATATTGATAATTAGCCAGTAAGTGTCAAAATCAATATTATATATGTATATTAAGGCTTTCATGGCCCGGATTGTATAAATAATTCATGTTTTTGGGCTAATATTAAGTACTTTATGATGATTGAATAACAAAACTACTAACTTATTGTAATGCATTCACGTCCGATAATCTTTATATTAAGCCAGCCTGCAAACTTAAGAATCTTTTGTTTTGGGTATCTTCCCCTTTAAAACCCGCGCCGATCACAGTAGGTTGGTGCTGCGACCTAGCAGTGAATTAATAATTATCTTGTACGCCTATGGGTGTTGAATGAGCAGGCAGTTTAAAGTAGCCAAGAGGGAGGCGATCCAGCTGGCAGTGTTTAAAGGTAATCGGAGTGCGATCGTGGCTAATAGTTGAACTACCAGTATTACAAAATTGCCATACTTCAGGAGGCCAGGTATTTACACAGCGGTATGTTGGAACAATATTACCCACATAACCCACAAGAGGACAGCACCGTACAGATGCATTAAGAAGGTTGTGGTTGATGACGTGTATCTGATCTTGTTCATCTATTCCCCTTTTCCTAATATCTTCTGTTTAAGTGCGATGCTGGGGCTGTGATTTTATTAATAAACGAGTGTATACATTAGCCTCTCATTTGAGCTAAAATACATTTTATTCAGTATCTGTGGAAAGAGCTCGTGCACATCATGTGTGAAAGAATTCAAGAAAAAAAGTGAGCTGTAGCAGTATTCGACCCCAGTCAACTGCGTGACAGACTAACACGCTAGCCCAGAGCTAACCATATTTTTAACATCATGGTGTTCTTAACTGACATATTAGATACAACCTGTTGGTAAATAATGACTTGAAATAAACGATTTCTTCACTGCAGTACATCTTCATTATAGATAATTTCATACAAAGTTTATATTATTCTATCAGTAGGGTATATTACATACAACATACTAAAACTACTGAAATATAAGACATGCACATGAGGACAGCTGCCATCTTGTCGTGTGGCAGAGACAGCTCAGCTCTTTTAAGCCACTCATACAGTATAATATTATAATATTAAATTACAATAAATAACGGATCACGACCTTCAGGATAGCTTAAACCACCCTAGGCTCGATAATCGGAATGGTGGGTCTTAAGCTATTGATTATAATGGTTGCATAATTCACACGGCCGCCATCCTGAAATGCCACGGCAGATGACCTTGAAGTTCGGGTGAAAGACGCGTCCTATATAAAGGTATGTTGGTACCAAATTTGGTAGAGATCGGATGATTAGTTTAGCCGTAATTTAATTTTACGTTTTGAACGTTTGAGTGGCCGTCATTTAGTGATGGTAAAGATGGCGGCGATATAAAGTATGACACTGAGGTGCCCTTTGCTAGTGCTACGTTCAATTCGGTTTCACCGTGTTCGAATTGATGGGGGGGGGGGAGACATTGAGAGTACACACACTCACACACACACAGACTCACACACACATACACACACACACTCACAGACAGACACACAATTTTTCTCCCTGTGTTGATCTCAAAAGTCTACTTTCATTTTTTGCAAAAATCGAAAGTAGGCAAAAAATGGATCCTAAATAACAAGAAGGTTACCGTACCCATAAGACAATTAAATGTTTAAAATATGCATAAAATGATGAAAATCAAAGTTAATTAAACTCCAATTATAAAATACTTTCTCGCAATAAATGAGGTCTGATCTTTCTGCGAAAACCTGCATATTCTGCCTATTTTCACCGATCCCCAAGTTTGCCCGGTGAAATCTACCTCCGCCTTCCGGCGTGCCGACAGGACTTTTTAAATTCAAGTAAGGACTGCAGACTTTTGAATTTTTCAAATAGTTCCTACTTTTGCCGCCATACGCCACCGTCAACGACTACTAATTCAGAACTTAGCTACCAGACGCCACCGCAGTCGGCTCTTGGCAACGAACGTAGGAACCTAAGAGCGTTAACATTCTTATCCTATACAATTTAGCTTCACACCGATGTAATTAGTGGAAGGTTCTTTAGCATGCCATAAATCTATGACATGGGACCGCCGGCTTTACTTCCTCCGAAGGAAGGCATACTGAGGGATTTTTAACGCTCTTAAAAAATCTGACGACTTCGGCCGGATTTGAACCCGCGATCTTGGGCATAGAAGCTCGGCTTGCTACCGACTACGCCACCGAAGCCGCCTAATCGGGACCTTCGTAGGTGTGAGGGGTGGTTAGACGGTGTTGATGATACACAAGCTTTAAGCTTCATTTCCTGTGGTTCACACGTACAACATACAATGTTGGAACAATTGGAATTGTTTACCTGTCATGGCAATGTACTTATGACGAACCGGGTGAGTGAGCCGTGGTTGTTACTGCGTGGCTGCAGGAAGTATCTCACATCCGGGAGGCGAGGAGGTTCGAATCCCCCCGCCAGCAACCTTGAAGATGGTTTTCGGTAGTTTCACATCTTCCTTCCAGGCAAATGCCGGGGTTAGTCCCTAACTATAGGCCACAGCCGCTACCTTCCAACTCCTCGACCTTACATTCAAACTCTCCTCCCCAGACAACACTCCACACGTGGCGCTACTTGTAGCTCACCCCATGGGTGTCCGCATAAAAGCAGCTACAAATTGGCGAGCCGAACATATCCTCAGACACTCCTGGCACTAAAAGCCATAAGCTGAAAAAGAAAAAAGAAAATTTGAACAATTACAATTATTCACCTAACCGACAGTAGCGCAGCATTAGGCCATGGAGCCAAGCTCTCTGCTGACTCGGTAGACGCGTGGGTTCGAGCCCCACCGTCGGCCGTCCTTGAAATGGTTTTCCGTGGTTTCCCATTTTCAACACCAGGCAAATGCTGGGACGGCAACTTCTAACAGGCCACGGCCGCTTCCTTCCTCATCCTTGCCCAGTTTCATTCACCATCATTCATTTCATCTCTCATTAACACCTCTCATGAGGTTGGCGTCAGGAAGGGCATCCAGCCGTAAAAACCATCGACACAAATACTTCCATCGCATCTCATCCCCGACCCCGTAGGAAACACGGGAATAATAAGGGGTAGACATACAATTATTCACCTGTCATGGCAATTTATTTATGATTGCAACCGGGCGGCGTGCTTAAGGCCAGGTCAGCAGCACGTCGGTAACTCGATAACCAACGCTCTGCTTCACCAGAATGACACCGTCCAATGGCCAGCGTGGATGGGCCAGCTTAACGTTTATTTAGAGGTCCGCGTCGCTTCCACAGCAACAAAATCACCTCCAGATGACATGCCCCAACAGAAGAGCTCCAAAGGAGTGGGAATGAAAGTGGAGAAGGGGAACGCACAGGCTATTTTACAGACACCCCCCAATAACCGACAGAATTGCCGCCGGCGGAATAATGCCACAACAGTTGATTAAAAATAAAAAATAAAAAATTTAATGTTAACATTTTTAAGAGAAAACACCTCCACCAGAAACAGAACATGCATGCTTGCAAACAAAGGATAAGAATTATATAGAAATTAAAATGTTATAAAGCCCAAAGATTGAAATAAAATTTACAGGCATAACACAATGAGAAAGGGTTTGATAATTTACAAGGGAATGCAATAGCGATCCGACATGCGGAGATCCCGGCCATGATGAAACGAGAAATAAAAATTAAATTAACAAAATAAAATGGGATTAGAAAATAAATTTATGTTTTGCACGACGGCGGAAAACACAGGAACATTTACCAAAAACCACAAAACAAGATCAACAAGATTACATTTAAAAAAAAATTAAGCTAACACACAACACGTTTGAGTTTCGTGGCCTGCGCCAAGAGACTGACCTCGAGACCAGAATGCGTCTCGTCAAAACAAAAAAACAAACATGGCCACTAAAAAAACAGGAGACCGCATGCCTGATCGAAACTACGGCAAACAATTAGCATTAAATTAATTTAGAATCCCCAGAGCGGAATGAAAGGCGGAAAACAATTACATCTAAAAACTATTAACACTAGTCGGTTTTATGTCTCGACGGAGCTTACATTAGATTATTAATATGACAATCCCAAGATTGCCAAATGAAAATAAATAATAATTTAAACGTAAAATAAACTTATAAATGTGTCTCCAGAAGGTACAAAAACAATAACAAAATTAATATGTATAAGGAAACGTTATTAAAACATAAAAGAAATTTTAGGCCTATCAGGCAAAACAAAACACAAGATCAAACATTCATACCAGGCCAAAATTGGAGCTCCCAAAATAAAATAATTAGATAAATAAAATAAAAAACGTACCTTAAAACTTCACAGCGGAGACACAATGAAAACAAAAAACTAACACATTTTAAATAAAATAAAATACGGCACTATATTGCCTTGAAAAAGGCCCACCCAGCACATGCCTCGCCCTGGTCACAAGCACAGGTCCGCATCGAGATGCGACCACATTTCACACGTCCACTTCACGGCGAAACGATGAAATTCACAGCCTGAAGACCACAGGCAATTCCTTTTTCCTTGAATAAATCTATATTTCGTAGAGAATGGGGGCCAGAGCCCCCATCAGCGGTGACACCTTTCACGACCAGTCGGCTTGATGCTTTCTTCACGACAGCTAATGGACTCCACAAGATGGCGGAGAATTTCCTCGTCAAGAACCGAACTGCATTCATGTAAATATTCATCGACCAATCAAGGCTTGACACATCAATCAACAATGTCATAATTAAGTAAATAATTTGGCGGTATCATGAATACACCGGCATGTGTTTCATGACGTAGAATATAATTGTCTTTCAATTATGGCACGAATATGAAGAGTTTTATAAGACACACCCCACGCTCTCTAGCGGAGCTGCAGGAACTACTTGAAAGAATCCCGAAGTCCGACAGCAGGTGCTATCTCGTGTCCACAAACGAAATCATGTCACCAGGCGGTCAATTCAAAATGTCATGAATTCCGTTCAGGGGTAGATACATGTTTAAAACGTTGGGACGGGCTCCTGCACGTAACAGTCTCCCTCCCTTAAGCGTGAACACCGTTCACGAATATGCCTAGGCATAGGCAGTACTCCTTAACTAGTCGATTCACCAAGCATGTTTCCAGAAGATAATGTTCACCAGTTAACTCCAATTGATGGACAAAAACCGCATCGTTTTGGTTAGGAAGAGTGCAGGGTCAGATTGTCAGGGAATGGATAATTGATCACCTCGCAAACCACTTAGTTAACAGCTTCCCTGTGTCCATAATTCTTCAGAAACGCAGAACACCAGCACCTGCAGTGCTTTCATAGTCCGAGACACGTTAGGAAAATTTTCAACAAGTCCAATGTAGTTCGCTTTAGACGAAGTAGGTGGAAGCAATGTCCCATTTATCAGTCGACGCATGGGCAGCCATTTACAAAACAGAAGATAATCTTATTTCAAAAGTTTACAGAAATTACAATTTCTTACTACATTTTACAAAGAGAAACAAAGTTGAATTTACATGAAGAAAATATTTCTGACAAAGCCCTAGATCCGTGTTTACAAAATTTCATTAACAAGTTTACCTTTTTACAGACTAGAAGTGCCTTTCAAGATTACATGAGTTAATCGACTATACATTTAGAAGGAACTACGGTAGAGGAATGACCACTAAAATTCCCAAAGGGAACAGGAATACAAGGTTACCATGAGTTAGGTCTCCCCCCGAGTCCAACTTACATGCTAGTATCTTCTATGAACACATCAAAATTTTAGTTTCAATTTTACAATATACCATAAAATGGGAATTACCCAACAGTTACATTTTGTATCCCATCAGAGTTTTCATATCCAGTTCAAAATTCCAGAAGGAACAGATGCCTGCAGGCTTCAATGAAGGTTAGGGATACTCTACATTATACAAAATTCGTTTTACAAAATTTACGGTAGCATTTCCTCATTAGAAACCTCTCCACCTCGTTTAATGTGCGACAGATGCACTCTGGAAATTTTCTTTGCCTTGGGGTTTCTTATAAGCAGAGTAACGGGAGACAGGAATGCCTCTACATAACATGGGCCCTTGAAACGAGGGGTCAACTCGCTTGAAACTAGATTACTGACGCCCTTGGGCTCGAAATTGCGAACGTACACAACATCACCAATTTCCAAATCCATTGGCTTGCGACAGGCATTGTGTCGCCCGGCAAGTTGGTCATGTGATACCTTAATATTCTCTCTAGCCTTGTCGAATTTCGCCCTCATATCCTCGGGCGTGAAACTGTCTGGAAGGAGATCGTGCAGGTTCCACAGATTGGATAACGGAGAATTGGCCATAAAGGAAAACATTAACGAAAAAGGGGTGGCTTGCGTGCTCTCATGCACGGTGGTGTTGAAAGCAAAATTGAGCCAATGCAAATTAGAATCCCACTTGGAATGGTCGTCGTGGTGGAAAGCAATCAGAGCAGAACGGAGATTACGATTGACTCGCTCAGCGAGAGACGGGTTAGGAAAATAGGGAGTGGTGGTTACATGCGAAATAGCACAATCAAATAAGAATTGACGGAACTGATGAGATACAAAGCACTTGGCATTATCTGATACCAGGTACTGACATGGCCCAAAAGATGAAAAGATGGAATTAAGACACTTTATGACGGAACTGGTCGTAGCCTGTCTGGTGGGGAAAATCCAACTAAATCGGGTGAAACCGTCAGTGCAAACAAGCGCAAATTGGTTTCCCCGACCAGAGCGAGGGAACGGCCCAACATGGTCGATAAAAAGCCTCTCCATGGGTCTAGATGCCGGTTCAGATGACAAGAGGCCAACCTTAGTAGAAACCGGAGGTTTGCTAATACTACATGCAGCACAATTTATAATGAGCCTCCTGATGTCGCCTTCCATACTTTGCCAAATGAAAAACTGTCTGATTTTAGCTCGGGTCTTGAATACTCCTAGGTGGCCACCAATAGGTGATTCATGATAGTAACGAAAGATTTCTGGAATGAGGACCGACGGGAGCACAATTTTAGGTAGACGGTCATGACGAGACGAACAACAAAATACACCATCCTTTAGAGAGTAGGGCTTGATCACTTCACCAGAATTGATTCGATCAATTAGGCTAGATAAGGAGGGGTCTTCTTTCTGGAATCGTCTCACATCTTCAAAAAACACAGGGGAATTGCTAAGAACGACATTGACCCAATTTACAGCAGATACAAGGTTTACGGGTTCACATTCTTGAATATCCTCTTCTGCTGTTTCCTCAAACATGCGGCTTAATGAATCAGCCACCGCATTTTCGGACCCATGAATATGGCGGACAGTGAACTGGAACGACAGAATCCTAGTTGCCCACCTGGCAATTCTACCAGTTTTACGGGGTTTCCCTAAGACCCAGCTCAAGGCTTGGTTATCGGTCTCAAGGAGAAACTTAGTGTGCTCAAGATACATACGGAATTTTTCTAGAGCGAGCAACACAGCTAAACCCTCAAGTTCGTATATGGAATACTTCCTCTCTGCGTCCGTTAAGGTACGAGAAGCGTATGCAATGGGTTGCCTACCCAGATCAGATTCTTGCAGTAGGACACAACCAACACCACGACCAGATGCATCAGTCTGTACAATGAACTGCTTCCCAAAATCCGGAATGGCTAACACAGGGGCGTTAGAGAGCGCAAGCTTAAGATCTTCGAAGGCTGCTTGCTGAGAGGGACCACACTCAAACTTCACAGCCTTTTGGCGTAATTGATTTAGAGGAGCAGCACGGTCGGCAAAGTTACTGATGAACTTACGGAAGAAGTTCACCATACCAATGTAACGAGCAACACCCTTGGCGTTCTTGGGTGGTTTAAAATCTCTGATGGCCTGCGTACGAGACTGGTCCACGGAGATACCAGATTCAGAAACAATATGTCCCAAGAAGGAAATTTTGGGCTTGGCAAAGGAAACCTTGGACAATTTGACGGTAAGGCCAGCGTCACGCAACCGATCAAGTACAACCTTCAGATGATCAACGTGTTCCTCGAAGGACTCAGAATAGATCACCACATCGTCAAGGTAGTGGTACACAAACTTGAATTTAATTTCAGAAAACACCTTGTCCAGAAGTCTGCTCAACACAGCGGCTCCGGTGGATAGGCCAAACGGGACACGGGCATACTCAAACAGGTTCCAGTCAGTGGAAAAAGCAGTAACATGCCTGGATTCAGGAGAGAGGGGAATTTGGAAGTAGGAATAATTTAAATCGAGGATCGTGAACACCTTCGCGTTGCGAAACCAACTAAACCATGTGTGAAGGTCCGGCAAAGGGATGGACTGCAAAACAACCTTTTGATTAAGAGCCCTATAGCCGACCACCGGCCGAAAACCACCGTTAGATTTTGGCACAAGAAATACAGGGGATGAGTAGGCAGAGATAGGGGGTTGGATTACACCTTCTTCTAACATCTTATCGATAATCTTACGAAGTTCAGCCATCTTGGGCGGGGCAAGGCGATACGGGCTGGAACGCACCGGCACAGAATCGGTTAGCTCAATCTTGTACTCCATCAAATGGGTTACACCCAACTTGTCCGTAAATACATAATTATACTCCTGACATAACCTCTTAATGGCATCCTTTTGAAGACTCGTTAAATTTTCCAGATCGAGATCCTCAATAGCCATAGGTTCACTAACAGAATTGACAGCAGGAGAAGATAAAACCGGGTTAAACGATAACTTACTTTGCGGATTAAACTTAAACCATAAGTTGCGAGCACCAAAATCAAGAAGCATACCTACGTGTGACATGAAATTAGCTCCAATGACCACAGAACAAGAAAGATTTCTGGCAACAAAAAATTTAAACTTCCAAGAAAAATTTAGAATATGGATTTTGACTGTCATACTATCCAAAATATTTAAGTTTGAACAATTTGCCGAAATAAAAGATTGATTGGTAGGCTCTAACTCAGGAAATTTGCAAACACTCTTCATAGATAAAAACCAGTCCTCGCTTGTAAAGGATGCGACACTACCAGAGTCAAGCAATGCAGAAACGGGTTCGTCATTAAGACAAATTTCAATAAACGGGGATATTCCTTTAGCCACAGGAGAAATTCCAAAATCATTACTCACTCTAAAACGATTACAAGTAGATGACGAGGACACCCGCACCACAGGTTTCACATTACATTTAGAATTAAGCTGACTTGCCACGACATTGCTCACCGACAGGTTACGTAGGTCAGCAACATAAGCAGAATTAGCAGGAGAAGATTTAGTTTTCAACGAGTTATCAAGACTTTCATAGGTAGGGCGACCAGAAACTTCACAGGGTTTTCCCAAACTCTTATGCACAGAAATATCCTTGGAAGTAACACCCGAATTGGTCTCCACAACATCCCGTCATTGGCGATACACAACCTGGTTACTCGGACACACCTTCTTGACATGCCCCACGCCACCGCACGTGTGGCACTTAATGTTGGGTCTTGGGTGGAACATAACCTTAGGCGGGCGACGAGACATCAAGGAAGGAGGGGGCCGAGACATCAAGGAAGGAGGAGGAACATTAGCTACACGAAGGGAATCTGCATGTTTCACAGCCATAGCCTCAATAACGACCTGCTTCAGCTCGACAAATGACGAAGGCCTGGTACACATAGTCATGTATAACCTATATTGAGGCGAAAACCCATTTACAATCGATGACACCAACTGTCGTTCAGTTAAAGGGGATGCAAATACCTGGGCATACACCTTAATGTCGCTGACATAGTCGCTAAGGGACTCGTCCAACCTTTGGACACGATATAAAAACCTTTGCTCGAGAGCACTAAGGGCACTCGCAGGGACAAAAACCCACAACACTTCCCTAATAAACATGGCTAAGGACATGCGGAAGTGGATAGCCTCAATTAGCTTATCGCGCAGCATACCGGATGCAACTGGATACAAAAGTTGGAAAATTTGAATTTCCGACATCCCAAAAATTGAGGCATGGTTACCCAATTCGACTACTTGTTTTAAAAATAGGACCACTTGGGTAACGTCATCCAGGTTGAAACTCTTTAACTTAGTTAAGAAACCAGAAATAGGATGAGGAATCGACCCATAATTAACGGTAGGCGAGAATGTAGCATTAGGAAAAGAGACATTGTTACCAGGGTAGCCCGCTCGCACACCCTCTACAGGCGACAAAACATTTACATTACTAGAGAAGGAACTGGGATGCAACGGGTCGGCAGTACCCAGGAAATCATTAGGTGATCTAACGTGAGAAGAATGACCGTATGCAGGGTTAAGAGGTATGGACGAGCCAGCGCCAGGCAACAGAGGGGCAGGCAAACTACTACTAGTAATCGATCGCAAAACCTCAGACCTAGTAAACAGAGGTGATTCACGTTCAACCCCAGAAGAACTCTCCAAATTCACAAGGTTATCTCTTAAGTCAATTAAATCGAAAACACTATTGTTGTCGGCCATTTTGGAAAACACAGAATGCAGACAACCAATATAGAAGGAAACAAATTTTAGGAATTACAAGGACAGTTTACACTTTCACAACAGTACCACAACCACCAATTACCAACACCAAAGATTAGGCTTACACTCGAACACAGCCACCATACTACACAAAATCATGCAGAATGCTGCCCAGAACTGCATACGTCACCACCTGCTTGGCTCGAGAACAGGAAGCTAAAATACAAAAATTGACACAAAACATATGGCTAACAGCTTCCGACAGGGCTCCAGGACGCCTTCACACGAAGCATGTAGGCTATCAGAATATTAAGAAATCCCATTTCCCATGCCAAGAACACATTGCAATCACTCACCGAGCTTCCTTTTCAGTGGGGATGTTGCACACAAACAGGACAAAATACAGCAGCAAACACCTCGCTTCTAAACAGGTCACTTACAGCATACCACATGGATATCCAGAGGCAAACATGAAATAAAACAAACGACAAGGATTAGCTTTACATAACATCAAGTGCACTGGCCTGACAAAATCCCACCAACAACCGCCCCATCAGCACTAGAGGGGTCCATAAAACAGCCGGCGGGTACTGGGGAGTGGATAGTTACGGAAGTGAACTCGAGCGCGGTCTGCTACCAGAATGCAACCGGGTGGCGTGCTTAAGGCCAACAGCACGTCGGTAACTCGATAACCACGCTCTGCTACCAGAATGCAACCGGGCGGCGTGCTTAAGGCCAGGTCAGCAGCACGTCGGTAACTCGATAACCAACGCTCTGCTCCACCAGAATGACACCGCCCAATGGCCAGCGTGGATGGGCCAACTTACCGTTTATTTAGAGGTCCGCGTCGCTTCCACAGCAACAAAATCACCTCCAGATGACATGCCCCAACAGAAGAGCTCCAAAGGGGTGGAAAGGAAAGTGGAGAAGGGGAACGCACAGGCATTTTACAGACTAACCCCAATAACCGACAGAATTGCCGCCGGCGAAATAATGCCACAACAGTTGATTAAAAATTTAAAATAAAAAATTTAATGTTAAAAATTTAAAGAGAAAACACCTCCACCAGAAACAGAACATGCATGCTTGCAAACAAAGGACAAGAATTAAATAGAAATTAAAATGTTACAAAATAAAATTTACAGGCATAACACAATGAGAGAGGGTTTGATAATTTACAAGGGAATGCAATAGCGATCCGACATGCGGAGATCCCGGCCACGATGAAACGAGAAATAAAAATTAAATTAACAAAATAAAATGGGATTAGAAAATAAATTTATGTTTTGCACGACGGCGGAAAACACAGGAACATTTACCAAAAACCACAAAACAAGATCAACAAGATTACATTTTAAAAAAATTTTAAGCTAACACACAACACGTTTGAGTTTCGTGGCCTGCGCCAAGAGACTGACCTCGAGACCAGAATGCGTCTCGTCAAAACAAAAAAACAAACATGGCCACAAAAAAACAGGAGACCACATGCCTGATCGAAACTACGGCAAACAATTAGCATTAAATTAATTTAGAATCCCCAGAGCGGAATGAAAGGCGGAAAACAATTACATCTAAAAACTATTAACACTAGTCGGTTTTATGTCTCGACGGAGCTTACATTAGATTAATAATATGACAATCCCAAGATTGCCAAATGAAAATAAATAATAATTTAAACGTAAAATAAACTTATAAATGTGTCTCCAGAAGGTACAAAAACAATAACAAAATTAATATGTATAAGGAAACGTTATTAAAACATAAAAGAAATTTTAGGCCTATCAGGCAAAACAAAACACAAGATCAAACATTCATACAAGGCCAAAATTGGAGCTCCCAAAATAAAATAATTAGATAAATAAAATAAAAAACGTACCTTAAAACCTCACAGCGGAAACACAATGAAAACAAAAAAAACTAACACATTTTAAATAAAATAAAATACGGCACTATATTGCCTTGAAAAAGGCCCACCCAGCACATGCCTCGCCCTGGTCACAAGCACAGGTCCGCATCGAGATGCGACCACATTTCACACGTCCACTTCACGGCGAAACGATGAAATTCACAGCCTGAAGACCACAGGCAATTCCTTTTTCCTTGAATAAATCTATATTTCGTAGAGAATGGGGGCCAGAGCTCCCATCAGCGGTGACACCTTTCACGACCAGTCGGCTTGATGCTTTCTTCACGACAGCTAATGGACTCCACAAGATGGCGGAGAATTTCCTCGTCAAGAACCGAACTGCATTCATGTAAATATTCATCGACCAATCAAGGCTTGACACATCAATCAACAATGTCATAATTAAGTAAATAATTTGGCGGTATCATGAATACACCGGCATTTGTTTCATGACGTAGATTATAATTGTCTTTCAATTATGGCACGAATATGAAGAGTTTTATAAGACACACCCCACGCTCTCTAGCGGAGCTGCAGGAACTACTTGAAAGAATCCCGAAGTCCGACAGCAGGTGCTATCTCGTGTCCACAAACGAAATCATGTCACCAGGCGGTCGATTCAAAATGTCATGAATTCCGTTCAGGGGTAGATACATGTTTAAAACGTTGGGACGGGCTCCTGCACGTAACAATGATGACTCATTAAGTGCGAGTTCCCTCGTTCGTTTGAGTCTTCAGTCATTTGACTGGTTAGATGCAGTGCTCCATGCCTCCCTGTCCTGAGCTATTCGTATTATCTCAATATAGCTACGACACCCTGCATCTGTTTAACATATTCTAACCTTGGCCTATCCCTACAGGTCTTGTCCTTGACCCTTCCTCCAATAACTAAGCTTGCTATTCCTGAGTGTCTTAGAATGTGACCGACCAACCTATCTCTTCTCTTCATTAGCAGTCGCCAGAAATATCTCCTCTCCCACTCGTCTTAATACCACTTCATTTGTAACCCTATCTACCCATCTGATCTTCATAATTCTCCTGAAACACCACATTTCAAACGCTTCAATGCTCCTCTTTTCTGCTGCACCAATAGTCCAAGTTTCACTTCCATAGAGTGCCACGCTCCAGACAAAGGCCTTCAAAAATACTTCCTAACACCTAAATCTATATTCGATGCCAACAGATTCATTTTCTCTAGAAATACTTTCGCTTCCTTTTTATGCACTCTTTGCTCTAGTGTCTGGCTGCGTGGCTCAGGGGTAACGTTCTCGCTTGCTGAGCCCAAGGTTGCAGGTTCGAAACCTGGCGTAGTCAGCTGGCATTTGAGGGTGCGCAAATGCGAGGGAGCCGTGTCAGTAGATTTACTGGCACGTTAAGGATCCCCTTCGGGGCAAAATTCCGGCACCCCGGCGTCTCTAAAAGCCAGTGTAGTTAAAAGGGACGTAAAACAAATAACATTATTACTATTATTATTACTTTGCTCTAGTTTCCCTACGTTAAAGAAAAGAAGATAGTTATATGCAAAACGTTATTGTCAAGATCTATTTTTCAACACAGGCACCAAACGAATTGAGACACTTGCCATAGCGCGGTAATAATAATAATAATAATAATATCGTATGACCTCGATTGCCAAGAGCAAGCCTTGTTATTTAACGCCCAGAGGACAGCATGCATGTCGAATTTTGTCGTTCCTTGGAATGCTTTGATAGTCAAGGAGTTTGGATATCTAAGCTCCTTGACACTATAGAGCATTCTAGTAGAGAAAGGAGGAACTTTGTGTTGGCGGAAAATCCCGAGATTAATTTTGCCTTTATGAACACGGCCTTATGAATTCAAACGGGTTCTTTAACAAGCCAGCAACGTATGACATGCGTGTCGTGATTTTTAATAATAGCCTTTATTGCAGCCAGTTGGCCATATTACATGTTACAGATATGTACACTTACTAGATACTATGGTTCGCTTCTAGTCCTTACTATAAGCCACTATTGATAAAGTTCTGTTGGGGCATGTCGTGATATGGTACCTGCCGCATTCGTTCCTACACAGCTCACATATACACCTCTCATCCGGGTCATGAAATGTCTTTCGTGAGCAGACCTTATGGTGGAACCCATGAACTGCGAGTCTCGTCACGACGTGTCTCATTTCGGATATGGGTTGCATCCATCTTTTGTCCACCATGGCGTCAGTCGCGTAGAATTCCTTCGGAATGTCAAGCCTTTTGCTTTGCAGATCCTGGAGTAATTTTCTGAAGCTTTCTGAGGAAGGCAACAGTAAAAGTGACCGAAGGTCCTCTATTAGGAACGTTTCTCTCGCCAGTTCATATACCAGCCGAGATTTGGCTGACTTGGAGACTCCGAGGGCTCTTTTGAGGAACCTAGATTTCACCTTTTCGAGTTCCTCCAGCTGTTTGTAGTTGAGAAACTCCCATGTTAGCTCCAGACCGTATGTTAGTACGGGTATGACCTTGGCTCGGAAGAGCATCATTGCTGTTTCCAGCGATATTTGGGTAATATGGCTTATGTCGTTTATGGCCTTCACTGCTGCGGCCGCTTTCGCTCTTGTATGTATTCGTGATTTTTGTCACCTTTCAAAAATCACTTACCACGCCCAGGAGCGAACCTCCAAGCTAGGAGTTGGTAATCCGTCACGATAACCAGTTACCCACCGTGGCAAGCCATAGCAATGTATCAACTTTTGTAGTCCTATTTCATAGAAGTCTGCCGACTGCTAATGGAATCAGCGTGTGATGTTCGTCTTCAGTTCTTAGTCAGTGTGAACATATACAGGGTCTTTCATATAAAGTAAGAACGGCGAGCGGCGGTTTTGTCATTCGCTGCCGAAGCCGGCTTGGCCGAGCTTGTGACGCACCAAGGCCCCCTGCTGTAGTATTGAAAGCGCGCGCATAGTACAAACTTGACCTTGCAATAAGCGTGCAGGTGTTGTCAGTCGCCAGTCTGAACCACAGCTGCTAACATGTTGAGACAGTTATCATTGCAACATCGTATTTTTGTATGTAAAATGTATTTTAATTACGATTCGGCTCGGCGGGTACGTGATGCATTTGTTCAGCAATTTCCTGATGAAGTGCCACCTTCACTAGCACAGATTCACGCAATTGCAAATAACTTTGACACTACTGGTTCAGTGCTCAATAAAAAACACAAAATAAAAAATCAGAAAAAATGCAGTGGCATGACTCACTCGCGTCAGCCAAAATGTGGTTACCAGATACAATGCCTGTATAATCCAGGAAGGACGTCACTTCCAGCAACTTTTTTAAGGTAGTATTTCATAGAGGATTGTACACACGCTTAGAGCAGGGGGCCACGGCTCGCTACAAGCTCGGTCAAGGCCACCACACTAGCGGATAACAAACCCGCCGCTTGGCGTTCTTACTTTATATGAAAGACCCTGTATTTCTTGAGGTGCAAGGAAAGGTGCAAATCACTGGGAGCAAGATGAGGACTGTACGATGGATGATCAAACAGCTCTTAGCCAAACTTTTGCAGAACAGTTGCCGAAAGAGGAGGATGAGAAAGAGAAAAAGGAGCAGGAGGAGGAGGAGGGAAATGAACAGGAGTAGAAGGAGAAGTAGGAGAAAGAGAGGAAGGAACAGGAGAAGGAGGATAACAAGGAGCAGGAGAAGGAGAAGAAGAAGAAGAAGGAGGAGGAACAGGTGAAAGAGAAGAAGGAAGAGAAGGAGAAAGAGATGGAGCAGGTGAAGGAGAAAGAGGAGAAGAAGCAGGAGACGAAGAAGAAAGGGAAGAAGGAGCCGGAGAAAGAGATGAAGGAGGAGGAGAAATATAAGAAGGAGCAGGAGAAGAGGAACTCCCGTCACGCTATGTGTCTGAGCCTGTGCTTTGTTTATAGTCATGCCAAAGCATGCTCTTACTGGGAATTGTACTCGTTTGAAATTTCTGTTCTCCGGTCAGCATTTTCACACTAACGAAGAGCTGAAGACGAATATCACACGCTGGTTCCATTCGCAGGTGACAAACTTTTATGACACAGGACTACAAAAGTTGATACCACACTATCAGGGGAGTATATACAAATTTTTCAGGAGGGGGGGGGGGGGGGTGGCTGACTATCCTGGAAAATAGTGAGTATTCTCAGGAGATTGGCACGCAAAATACTCAGAAATATCAACCAATATCTTAGAGAATATACCTTTGTGTAATAATTTTAGATAAGATTCAAAGTTTATATAGCCTTCAATTACTGGCAATACAAAAAAAGTTCTAAAATACAACACAAATAACAATTTTGTACTTAATGAATTTTCTATTATCCTATGGCCTTTGGAGTATGAATGGCAAATATCTAAATATTGATGTTTAACATATTTCCACTCGGTAGCTGGATATTTTTGTGGGAGAGATTTTGTAAAATGGGACGGAAATGGATCGGAACGATCAAGGTGGCACCAGCTGGCACACTTCCGTTCGATCGAACGGAAGTGTAAGACGCACTGCCAACTCGATCGATCGATCCAGCAGGCAGTGGTAAGAGAAACAATGAGCGCGGGGTGTCGGAAATTGATACCATGACGTACTCTCGGCCATGTGGAATGTATATGACATACTGAACGGTAAATGCTCATGCAAACTCTGGTGTCAAGTGATTGAAACTAATCACATGGTACATGTTCGAAGTCTTCGTATCAGTATTTAAATGGTAAAATGCCTTAATATCAAGCATTGTAAGTAGTCGGCATTGCCGGTATTATGTTTCTGCACAATGGCTATTCAAATATTAACCCACATAACGGTAATGTAGTCATCAATATAATATAATCGTTGTGGTTATACGAGAATTGAGCAAGCCTTCATGAACTATTACTGAATACATTCCCTTTACTCACAAGAGGGCCTATTCATATGGCATTTTAAACTCAATTTCACGCAGGAACATTATCGAAACAAGCAAAATATAAATGAAACTTAATTCCGTAATGCAGTATTATTGGAACGTGGAAATAAGTCACCATCTTGTGCACAAATTTGCGTAGTAAAAATAGCCGCGGGGTTAGTGCTTATCACTGTGAATCTAGACATCTTGGGTTCGAATCCCGGAAGGAGTAGATATTTTTGCTACCAGATTATCATTTTAAACGATATTTATCATATCAATATGACTCATTTTAACAGAACCAGGTGAGTTATCCGTGGTCGTTACGGCATGACTGCTGGCAGTCGCTCACATCCGGGAGGCGAGGAGGTTCGAATCCCCCCGCCGGCAACCTTGAAGATGGTCTTATGTGGTTTCCCATCTTCCTTCCAGGCAATTGCCGAGGTTGGTCCCTAACTATAGGCCACAGCCGCTACCTTCCAACTCCTCGTCCTTACACTCCAACTTCCCTCCCCAACGGTACTTGTAGCTCACCCATTGGGTGTCCGTCTCGAAGCAGCTACAAAACTGGCGTGCCGAACATGTCCTCGGACATTACCGGCACTAAAAGCCATACGTAAAAAAAAATAACAGAATCCATTTGAAATTACGTGTTGGTCTGTGAATGAAGAGGACCTGTTTATAAGGAATTTAAGGTTATGGGTGGTGTCGCGTCTATTAATCTAGTTGATCCATATCGTATTCTTTATTTAGGCTAGTGCTGGTGGAAGCTACAAATCATCTAATAAAATGAGTTCCGTATTATAAACTACAATATCTGTAAAACACTCCCTTTTACAATAGATTAATATTTGTGCCAATAATAGTATAAAATACCGGTGTATCAACAATTTCACGTGAGGTTTCTTCTATGTCAGATGTTACACATCATATGCGACTATTGTAAGGCTCGTAATTTTTATTATTACTAGATATTGAACCTCAATCCTTACATATAGAGCACCCTGAATTCCAATTATATTCATAGATGGTCAATGATATACAAATTCAAATGTAATAATACTGTATGTGTGGTATGAGCTGTAATGGAGATACTCCACGGTTTGATACAAGGATATATGGGCATTACGCAGTGTCAACCACATTCAAAATTCCAAATTTATTGCAAACACGTAACTGGTAGCATAATTACACCACATTACCGGTGATGTAACAAAAATAATTGGCACTGTGGCTATAGGGATAATCACTACCACATCAATTTTATATACATGCATGGGGATTTTACTAAAATTCTACTGACGTTATTTTGATGAACAAAAAAATTAATAATAATATTAATAGCCTCAAGGGCTCACAACCTATAAAAGGGAGCCCAATTATCTACTGAACTGAAATAATGGATACACTTATAAATTGTACACTTCTCTACATGATCATACTATTGGTAAGGGAGATGACATGTTTCGTTGGTCAAGGTAACGTCTTCAGGTCGATGTTAATAATTCAGGTGACTGTCTATATAGTGTATATAATGAGTAGACGATTAAACATGAACATAGTCACATTTTTAGCCTACTTTTCATATTTTGCAAAACTGACGAAGAAGTAATCTTATGAGGTCACCCGAGCAGATCTGTGTCTGTCTGTCTGTCCTTCTATCTGTCCTACTGTCTGTGTGTGTGTGCATGTGTGTGTGTGTGTCCCCTCCGTCCCTATCAATACCTAAACGGCTGAAGCTATCGAAACCAAATTTGGTATGAGTAAATATATATATATACAAGCTGACCCGGCAGACGTTGTCCTGCCAATCAAAGGAAGTTTTGTAACTTTGTTTCTTGAAGTGCTTTTGGATACACAATATTTCTTCAATTTCTGTTAACTGACTCTAAACTATCGTGAATTGAATTAACTAATTTAGAAACATTCGTTGGAGCGTGCACAGCAACTCTCCAAAGTTTCATCGCAAACGGATAAATGGCATTTAACGCATACGGGATTTGGTTTAAATGATTCGTGCGCTGTCACACATTTGTTGAATCTACTCGTGCTCTACCAACTGTGAAATGGATTTACTAAGTTAGAAAGCTTCACGTACGTGTACACAACAACTCATCAAAGTTTCATCGCAATCGATGAATAGTATATGAACGCATACAGGATTTTGTTGGAACGCTTCGCGCGTCGTCACACATTTGTTACATCTACTCGTGCGCTACCAATAATGTAAAATGGATTTACCAAGTTGAACACCTTCCCTGGCGTGTACAGAACAACTCATCAAAGTTTCATCGGAATCGGATGAATGACATGTTGTTTGAGTCTTCAGTCTTTTGACTGGTTTGATGCAGCCCTCCATGCCTCCCTGTCCTGAGCTAATCGTTTCATCTCTACATAGCTCCGACACCCTACATCCGAGGCAATCTGTTTAACATATTCTAACCTTGGTCTACCCCTACAGTTGTTGTCCTCGACCCTTCCTTCCATAACTAAGCTTGCTATTCCTGGGTGTCTCAGTATGTGTCCTACCAACCTATCTCTTCTCTTCATTAACAGTCGCCAGAAACATCTCTCCTCTCCCACTCGTCTTAATACCTCTTTGTTTGTAACCCTATCTACCCATCTGATCTTCATCATTCTCCTGTAACACCACATTTCAAATGCTTCAATTCTCCTCTTTTCTGCTGCACCAATAGTCCAAGTTTCACTTCCATATAGCGCCACGCTCCAGACAAAGGCTTTCAAAAATGACTTCCTAATACCTAAATCTAAATTCGATGTCAGCAGATTCCTTTTTTGTAGAAATGCTTTCTTTGCCTTAGCCAACCTACTTTTTATATCCTCTTTGCTTCGTCCATCACTGGTTATTCTGCTTCCTAAGTAACAGAAGTCTCCTACTTCCTTCAGCTTTTCACCTGCCAATTTGATCTCCATAGAGGTTTCTGATTTATTTCGGCTGCATTCCAGTATTTTTGTTTTACATTTATTAATTTTCATCATGAATTCTTTCCGTAAGACGGAGTCCATACCATTCAAAAACTCATTCAAATCCTCAGGCTTGTCGGCCAAGATGACGATGTCATCAGCAAATCTCAGAGTTGAAATTATTTCTCCTTGAATCTTCACACCCACTTTAAATTTTTCTCTAATTTCCTTCATTGCTTGTTCAATGTAAAGATTGAGAAGTATGGGTGATAAGTTGCAGCTTTGCCTTACACCTTTCTGAATACCAGCTTCTCTCTCATGTCCTTCAACTCGAATGACTGCTGTCTGGTTTCTGTACAGATTGTATATCACCCTCCTATCCCTGTACTTTATTCCAATCGATTTCAAAATGTCAAACAATTTAGTCCAATCAACATTATCAAAAGCCTTTTCTAAGTCTACAAAAGCCATGAACGTTCTCTTATCTTTCCTTATTCTACCTTCCAAAATCAGCCTAAGCTTCCCTTGTTCCTACATTTCTCCTGAAACCAAACTGGTCTTCACCCAACTCCGTTTCTCTCTGGCTTTCAATCCTCTTGTAAATTATTCTAGACAGGATCTTTGAAGCATGAGTAATCAAGCTGATTGTCCGGTAATCTTCACATCTGTCAGCTCCCACTTTCTTTGGTATAGGGATGATTACATTCTTTTTGAAATCAGGGGGTACCTCACCTGTCTCATAAATCCTGATCAGACCTTCATCTCCTATGCAGCGTAGCAAATCAATCGGTATATCATCTATGCCTGGTGCTTTCTTCCTGCTTAAGTCTTCCAAAGCTCTATCAAATTCTGATCTCAATATTAAATCTCCTTTCGCATCCTCATCAATTTCCTCCTCCCTTTCCATTACATGATTCTCAATCTCCTTTCCCTTATACAAACTCTCGATGTAATCTTTCCATCTCTCAACCTTTTCTTCCCTATCTGTTAGAGGCTTTCCATTTGTGTCCTTAATATTACAGCACTTAGTCTTCTTTTCCCCAAAAGTATTCTTAATCCTTCGATAAGCTGTGTCTACTTTTCCTAATTTCAGACAATTTTCTATACCTGCACATTTCTCTTTCAACCATTCTTCTTTCGCTTCCCTGCACTTCTTGTTAACCTCATTTCTCAGACGTCTGTATTCTGCTTTCCCCTTTTCATCTCTTACATTCTTGTGTTTCCGCCTTTCATCCATCAATTCTAGTATATCCTGAGTGATCCACGGTTTTCTCCCTATTCTTTCTTTCCTACCAATGTTTTCTTCTGCGGATTTTGTTATTTCATTCTTCAAAAGTGCCCATTCGTGTGCAATTGAAGTTTGTTTAGGGGTTTTCATTAGTCCTTCCTTTATACTCTTCTTGAATCTTTCGTTTACATCCTTCTCTTTCAGTCTGTCTATTGCCCACCTTTTTGGCTTTTGACTTTTCTTCAGTTTCTTCAACTTTAATCTGCAATTCATTACAACCAGATTGTGGTCAGAGTTTATGTCAGCACCAGGATATGTTTTACAATCCAAAATCTGGTTTCGAAATATCTGCTTGACCATAATGAAGTCGATTTGGTAACGCCCTGTATCTCCTGGTCTCATCCATGTGTATATTCTTCTATTGTGGTTATTGAATAAGGTGTTAGCTATGACCAATTCATGCTCGGTGCAGAATTCTACCAGCCTGCTTCCTCGATCATTCCTTTCACCTAATCCGAAATCTCCTACTATCTTCCCTTCTCTCCCTTTTCCTACCACAGCATTCCAATCTCCCATTACTATAACATTTTCATCACCCATGATATACCTCAGAATTTCGTCTATTTCTTCGTAGACCTTTTCAACATCCTCATCATCAGCTTGACTGGTAGGCATATAGACTTGTACCACTGTGGTGCAGGTAGGTTTAGTATTGATTTTTGCTACAATAATCCGTTCACTATATTGCTCATAATATTCCACCCGCTGTCCAAGTTTCCTACTCAATATGAGGCCAACCCCTGCTTGGCCATTGTTTGATTTAGTGCTAATGACCCTATAGTCTCCTGACCAAAAGTCCTGTTCTTCCTGCCAGCGCATTTCACTAATCCCAACCAAATCCAACCTCAACCTATCCATTTCCCTTTCTAAGTTTTCTAACCTTCCACTTCCTAGCAGACTTCTAACATTCCACGCTCCGATCCGTAGAATGTCAGATTTCCTCTTTGTCACTTCTGTGATGTTAACCCCCTCTCGAGTAGTCCCCACCCGGAGATCCGAACTGGGGACTAGTTTACCTCCGGATTGAAATTTTACAAGGGAGGAGGCCATCATCACATGTAATTATGCATAGAGAGGTGCATATCCTCGGGAATAGCATACGGCTGTAGTTTCCCGTTGCTTTCAGCCGTGCAGCAGGACGCAGTGTAGCCATTATTTGGCTTATATTATCAATATCTTAACCGTCTATAAGACTAGTAAAGAATTGATTTATTCTGAAAGGCTGCTACTCCCTTTCAAAATAAGTAAAGAGCAATTCTACTAACAAAAATACTAACCTTCTACCGTACTAACAATTAAATACCAATATTCTACTAACAAAAAAATACTAAATTTCCACCAACAACAAATACTACCACAAAAACAGTCTGTCACCAGACACACTCACATGCACCCTCACACATCACAGTCTACTGAAACAATGAACTATAACTAATAAACAATGTAACTGCTACCAGACACACTCACACACCACAGTCTAATAGAACAATGACATATATCTAATAGACAAACTAACTACCTACTTACAACTAAAACTAACTACATACTTACTGTACTGTTATTTGAATTGACAATATTTACAAAATGCAATTTAGATAGAAATACTTACAAAATGTAATTTAGATTCAAAATAGTCACAAAATGCAAATGCAAAATGCAAAGTAGAAGCTTATGAGCTCTTTTAAAAGAAGTAATACATGTTGTGAACACATGTTCTTAAGATAAAGCGATTATTGTCACGGGAGAGGATTAATATAGAATGGAGAGGTACAATCAAATGTTGATTTTGAATTATCAGTTCTTTGAAGGCAACTTGGCAGTAAAGTAATAGCGCAAGGTAGCGCATTGAAGTAATTTGTCACGCTAGGAATGCGTTGAAATACTTGGTAAATTAATTAATTATGAGGGGCAGTTGGTCGTGGTAATTCCTCTAAATAGTGATGTGATCACGAGGCCGTTGTGTGTATTGTATTATAAAAGGGTGCAGTTGATTGTATTATGAGCGCTGGTTTAAGGTTAGAGGCCTGCTATAAGTCGCCAATGTTATAAGTCCTCCAGTATGGGATATGGTTCCCGAGGCAGTTGAAAGAATCGAACCCAGATTCGTCTATGTTGAAGCCCCTAAATATTTATTGTTGTATTGAATTATTCTTACCCACCAATGAGGACACTTCATAATTAATAAATGCCGAGGTTATGAGAATAGGGCTAGTGAACCTAAATATGTTGTTAAAATATGTAGAATGAAGGCCTTGCTTGTTCAAAGAACTGCATTTAATAAACAGCTGTCTAAAGCTGAGGGTAGCTCGCCTCTTGTGAGTGAGACCATAAAGTTCCTGCTCCTGACAATAAATCACGCTAAGTGGCCATTGAGATGTTGTGGTAGATAGATAGATAGATAATGCCTTTATTGGTGGCGAAGTTAGGGCTCAAGGCCCTCTCTTACACTTAACCACTAGAAGAGTATACATCTACATGACTTATAATTACAAATACAAATAGCACAAATAATAGTAACAGCTATAAGAATAGTGATAATATGAATAATGGTAGAATCATTGATTTCAAAAATACACAAAGTTAAGTACCCTTAAATGACGTAACAACAGTAATCCGATCATTCATCTCATTCATTCATTCGTTCATTCAACATTTATCCAGGAAGTCAGCGGGCTCCACCCAGCAAATACTCGCAGCAAGCCACTTTAAACTTGTGATGAGAGGGATTGTCTCTAATGTTCGCAGGTAGCAAATTCCATGACCTGGACGCAGAGATTATGAACGAGCGGTTGTAAACAGCAGTACGGTTTATAGGTATGGCAAGAGAGGAGCCAGATCTCGTATTGTGGTCATGATAGGACGAGAGGTAAGAAAACGGTAAAACAAGATAGTTAGGGGTATTAGAGGAAAGTATTTTGTGCAGTAGTGATAACATGTGGAGTTCACGACGCTGGTGCACTCGAAGCCACGACAGCTCCTTATAATAGGGGGATATATGAACATCATATCGCAGGCCAAAGATATATCTTACACAGTTGTTGAGGCACCGGTCCAGTTTCTTGTTACTCTCGCAGGTTATTTCAGTCTACACAGTGTCACAGTAGTCAAATATAGGTAGTATCAGAGAGCGAATTAGTTGTACTTTAAGTCGAACAGAGAATACATTACCGAACCGATTCAGAGGATATAAGCATGTATGTACTTTATTACATGTGCTTATCACCTGTTTAGTCCAATTTAATGTCTCAGTCATAATAATTCCTAAGTTTGTCACTGAAGTAGGGTAGGGTATGATTTTATTGTTTAAAATTATTGGCGAGATGTCACGTTGCTTGAGGGAATATAAGTTTTTACTGGTACCGATAATAATCACTTGAGTTTTATTTGGGTTTATTAATAAACTGTTTTTATAAGCATAGTCACTAAGCTGTTGTAGGTCAGAATTTATTTTAATAATTGCATTATTGATATCACTCGGTTTTGAATGATAGTAGATCTGTACATCATCAGCATACACTTGAAATTTGCAGAAATTAAGGGCTTTTGATATGTCATGAATGACATATGAACTCATAAGTGATTTTCTTTAAACGATTCGCGTGCCGTCACTCATTTGTTGAATCTACTCATGCGCTACCTATTGTAAAATAGATTTACTAAGCCTGAAACCATCTCTGGCGTGTACTCAATGATTCACCAAGGTTTGATCGCAACCGGATGAATGATATATGACCACATACGGGACATTGTGGAAACGATACGCGCGGCGTCGCTCATTTGTTGAATCTACTCGTGCGCTACTTATTAAAAACTGGATTTAATAAGTCAGAAACATTTCCTGGAGTGTACACAACAATTCACCAATGTTTCATCGCAATCGGATAAATGGTAGCCTAAATGGACGCATACGGTACTTTGTTGAAATGTTTCGCGAGCCGTCACACATTTGTTGAATCTACTCGTGCGCTACCTATTATAAAATGGATTTATTAAGCCAGAAACCTTCCGTAGGGTGTACACAACACCAAGGGTGTACACCAAGTTTCATCGTAATCGGACGAATGGTATTTGAACGCATACGGGACCTTATTGAAACGCTTCGCGCGTCGTCGCTCATTTGTTGAATCTACTCGTGCGAAACCTCCTGTGAAATGGATTTACTAAGTTAGAAACCCTCACGTAAGTGTACACAACATCTCACCAAAGTTTCATTGCAATCGGATGAATGGTATATGAACGCATACGGGACTTAATTTAAAAGTTCGCGCGTCATAGCTCATTTGTTGAATCTACTCGAGAGCTACCTATTGTAAAATGGATTTACTAAGTTAGAAACCCTCACGTAAGTGTACACAACAGCTCACCCAAGTTTCATCGCTATCGGACGAATGGTATTTGAACGCATACGGGACTTTGTTGAAACGCTTCGCACGTCGCTGCTCATTTGTTGAATCTACTCGTGCGCAACCTCCTGTGAAATGGATTACTGAGGTAGAAGCCTTCACTTAAGTGTACACAACAACTCATCAAAGTTTCATCTCAATCTATGAATGGAATATAAACTTATACGGGATTTTGTTGAAACGCTTCGCGCGTCGTCACTCATTTGTTGAATCTAGTCGTGCGCTACCTAATGTGAAATTGATTTACTAAGCCAGAAGCCTTCCCTGGAGTTTACACAACATCTCACCCAAGTTTCATCGCTATCGGACAAATGGTATTTGAACGCATACGGGACCTTTTTGAAACGCTTCGCGCGTCGTCGCTCATTTGTTGAATCTATTCGTGCGCTATCTATTGTAAAATGGATTTACTAAGCCAAACACCTTCCCTGGAGCTCACTCTACATATCACCCAAGTTTCATGGCAATAGGATGAATGGTATATGAACGCATACGGGACTTTGAAACGCTCTAACGTGCAGAGACGAACAGTAGAATTCGACATCACTGCCACCTTTGGTATAAAACACAACTTTTCGCCACGGGCGGAGTGTATGTAATATCGGCAGTTGCACAGGTTGCGACCAGGTGACTCTAACGTGCAGATACAAACCGTCCAAAGACATCAGCTTTCACGAAGGCCAAGGCTAGTGGTTTCCATGACGACTGTTTTTGACTGTATATTGTGGTTATAAAATTGTGTGTAAATTGTGGTTCTAAAATTGAGTTCATTCCACCTACCGGGTCAGATTGTGAATCTAAACCATACATGGGCCCAGCCTAATATACATACCAAATTCCATCAAAATCGGTTCAGTCGTTTAGGAGGAGTTCAGTCACATACACACGTGTCGAAGAATTATATATATAAAGATATATACATGAATATCTCACGGGCATATTTAAAAATGACTTAATTGCTACCAACTATTGAAAAATCACAATTGAAATTTGAGCTCTATATTTGATATTTCAGAAGTTATGCATACGAACTGTTCCAAAATTGGAACACACATAGATAGTAACATTCCAGATTAATTTTCAGAAGCCCGTGCATGACAGTGTTTCCAACATGATTCTAAGCATGCTGATAGGTCATATTTTTAAATGCAGTTATCTTGTATACTATCAATTGGATTTCAACGAAATTTCGTATGTGCTATGTGTATCTCAACAGATTTGACCATGCATATTCTTAAGAGCAAATGCTGTCTCTATTTCTTTACCGTTACTGTATATCAATATATCAGAAAGTGTGCAAGCCAACTTTGTACACGTTTAGTACCTGACTTTCTTAATTAATTTGGAGTAACTAATAAAATTCAGTGCTACCAACATGATTCTAAGCCTGCTGATAGGTTCAATTTTTAAATGCATGCAACTTCTGTACTAACAAATAGATTTCAACTATATTTGGCACAATGATACATCATAATATTTCAGATTAATTCTGAGCAACACATACATGACATTGTTGCCATCATGATTTTACGTGAGCTGATAGGACCAATATCTAACTGCATGTAACGTCCATGCTATCCAATGGACTTCAACCAAATCTTGTATGTGCATTCTGTACCTAGAGTGATGGAAATAAAACTATATTCAGTCACCAGGGCTGCCAACTGTAATGCTCTATTAGGCTATACTATTTCAGGTATATTTCGAACTATTAAAAATGTCAGTATCACCAACTTGTATTCGTCATTATTGTAGATAGGTCTATGTAGATTAATCAATGGCATGAATTATAAATTTTATGAAAAGTAGGCTCTTTAGTGCGTGACGGAACTACTTGTTCTGATTGTTCAGGGTTTAAATATTAAGGTATTAATAATGTATCGTTCTTTGTTATCAGTTTTGGGACAAAATTAGTTATTTAACTCCGTACAATGCACACATCCTTCTATTACTTTATAGTTTACTAGCAGAAGTACCCGCTCTTCGAACGGTCTTCGGTATTAATAACCAGACGCTATCAATTGAGCTACTGTTGCAATGGTTAGGGGCTTGTCATTTCTTCATAAGTTTATCAGAACGAAGTTAGTTTTCTGGGTATATCACATACACTGTTAATTTAAGGGCCTTAAAATGAGGTTTTCGGAGACCCTTTATAGACTCCCTAGTTTTGTGTCACACATTGAGAAGCGATTTATGCTTTGGTCGTCTTTCTAGGAGAAATTTTATTTTTCGCCTATTTTAGCATGTAGTTTGTAAAGCTATACCCACCCTTCTATGAGAAGTACGGTGAAGAGTTTTATAAATGATTGGTGAATTGACTCATGGTTACAATACCTAATTTTTCGATGCTCCAAGCAGCCGAACACGAGTTATAGGCGTACATAAACATAAAGATAATATATCAACCACACAGTGTCAAACAAAATCATATTTACGATGAGCCCGTTTGTCGACAAAAATATGATTAGTTAAAATGTGCTCTCAAACTAAATTCACCTAACGTGTACTTCCTGACGTGAAAATATTATTCAAAACCTTATTGACGAAACGCAATATTATGTCAAATAAAGACGGACCCTCACCGTTGTGGAAAGTTCCCATCCCCAGGAAGACCCCTTAAATAAATTATAAAGTTTTGTGGTGGATGAAAATTCAGGATTTGTAACCTCCAATGGCCGAAATTCCCAAAAGCTGCAAAAAACACTATTCAATTCAGGAATTTTTGATAATAATGTTGCTGTTTGGAGATATAATAGTCTTCTGTACAACATATCGCACATGTAAGTCGCGTTTAAACATTATAGGGTGCCCCTTGACACCCGTAAGCGCATTGATGAATTGTACAGTCTATGTTTGTTTCCATGATAACCTTTGCACACTTTTGCAGAAATTTAATAAATTGAGTGGCATTGATTCTTACAGAAATAGATGGAAATTTGGATGTCACCTCTTGAGATACTGTTGTCATGATTACCGGCTTGCATTACTTCATTAGTTTCTTCTTGTTCTTCTCCTTTCAGATGGTCCAGCTAAGGACCACGACGTTGAACTTTTCAACTTGGCGAGGGACTTGATGTTTGCCCAATATTCGCGCATTTTCTGGCCGTGTTTCTCCTTCCTCTCTTTAGTTTGGATGATGCCGGATTTCTTACAGGGTGGTCTGTCCTGAAAACTCTTCTGTGTAAGTATCTTTCTGAGATGTGATCGGCTTCTAATATCACTTTCCATTATCTTCAGCACTTGGATGTCCTTGTTAACTTCTGTTAGCCATGGTGTCACGGTCATTCTATTCTCCCAGTAGTTGAGAAGCCGGTTGGTTAGTCTCGTTGGGCTCATCCTTGAGACATGTCTGTAGAAAGCCAGACGTCTCTTCCTGGCCACATCTGTGATTTTATCAGTATATCTATATAGCTCCTGATTTGGTGTTCTTCTGTACTCGTCATCTATTTATTAGTTTATTAAATGAAATTAGTTTTCTGGGAATTTCTCAGAAACGTGGTTTAAAGCCTTAAAACGCAGTAGCCTCCGAGCCACCGAGCGGCTGAAAATGAGTTTTGTCTCGTCCTTGTACGCCATAATATAATAATCATCATAATAATAATTATTTAATAATATAGGGATAGGGATATAATAGAACTTCAGTACTACACCCGCACGTGTAAATCGCGTGAAAAAATTGAAGAGTATCCCTTGATCCCCTTAAGCGCACTATATACGTATTGATGAATTTTACAGCTTAAGTTAGTTCCGTGATAACCTTATAGCCGTTTGCGAACGTTCACAGTAATGTAATAAATGGAATGGCATTGGGTCTTAAAGAAATAGATGGACTCGTGAGATTGTGTTGCCATGGTTACCGGCTTGCATTCTTTCATTAGTGTTAATTAAATGAAATTAGTTTTCTGGGAATATCTCAAAAACTGTTGGTTTTAGGACCTTAAAATGTGGTTTTCGGGGCCCATAGGGCTCCCGAGTTTTGTTTCTCACACTGAGACGCTGAAAATGAGCCTTTTCTCGTCTTTCTACGCCCATTTCAGCATGCATTTTAAGGAGGTAGGCCCTCTTTTATGAGGGACAGATGACCTCGTAGTTCCTCCCCTTAAAATAACAATAACTAACTAACCTATTTTATGAGCGGTCTAGCTGAATGCCTCTCACCGAGGCGGTCCGGACCCGATTCCCAGTCAATGCACGTGAGATTTTCGAAGTGAAATGCCATGTCCTGTGGTTCGGATTCCACGTAAAAAGGAGGTCCCGTGGCTCATGATCTAGAGTTTAACGGTCACGTTAAACTACAAGCTTCCTTCCTTTTTCCTCTTTTAAGAGAGGAATGGAGAAGAGTTACATCAATGATTACTTTCGTACCTCTGATGGACATCTGTACCAAATTTTACGTTGATCCACTCAGCCGTTCTCGAGTGAAGCGCGTACATACTGTAGTTGTTCACAGACACACAGACAGACAGACAGACAAATATTTTGTTTTTGCGCGCAAACGTCTTAAACCAGTCTGAAACGCGTTAATAACTCAAATGTCCTTGGAAATTCAGAAAAAACAGACAAACTTTCATTTTTATACATATAGAGCAGAAAAATCAGACAAACATTTATTTTTATATAGAGAGAGATTATTGTCTATTACTTATGAAACTCTTGTGAGCGAATTGTTTGGCGAAAACCGAAAAGAAGAAGTTATAAAGTCAAAATTTACAACTTTGGAGAGGTTATGTGGTGAATTAAATGTACTTGAGCAGATTTCTACGAAGTTAATGAAAGATGGTAATGAAACTGAGTCAGATTTTAACAAAGAATATGAATCGGTTGCAGAATTTAAAGAGAAATTGGACTTTGTGTACGTGAAGATGGAGGCAAGATGTAATAAAATTAAGACGTTGTACGTGAAGGAATTATTTTTGCGACATTGGGAAGTGATGAATCGAGCAGATTCTTCGACGTTTCATAATATGGAATATTAGCCACTTCCGTAGCATAGTCGGTAACATGCTGAACTGCGATGCCCAAGATCGCGGGATCAAACCCGGCTGAGGTCATCGAATTGTTAAGAGCATTAAAATCCCTCAGTAAGCCTTTATTCGGAGGGTATGTAAAGCCGGCGGCGGGCCCATGTCGTAGATTTATGGCACGTTAAAGAACCCACCACTGCAATTGGTAGAGTGTAGCAAAATTTGTAGGTAATATTTGGCTGGTTAGAAACGCTCTATCAAGTTCCAACTTTCGCCGATAGGTGTTAGTGACAGTAAGATCTGGTAGACAAAGTTGGAACTAATTGAAATTGAACTTGTTGGGGGCTATGGCCATTGGCTGCAGTTTATATTGAACCCTTATTAATCTGCGATAAAAAAGTATTCATGATTTATTATTATTATTACTGCGGCCCAGGCAGTACTTATGGATGGTGACAAAGAGGAAGGCAAGTTAGCGTGTTGCAATGATTGCCACAGAAACAGAGCTTGGTAGCTATTCTTGAAAACGGCCGGGTAAGCTGTGTTCAAGGCCAAATTGTGTAACAGCATGCACCAGAATTGGAGTCATAAAGGGATGGTCACGAGTTTCTTGCAACCGACCTACGATTGAATCACCCAATCAGGAGAGACCAAGCCAAAACCACGCGATGGGTGGCGTCACTGGTATAAAGCGCGCGGAATTGATTATCTAAAGAACCGCCGATCCGAATTATCTCCGCATGAGTGCGCTGAGACGTTTGAATTAAATGATGAAGATTGACACTAGTCCCGTGTGTGTGAGATGAAAACTCTAGAAAATTTTTCTTAATTCACCCCACTCCTCCTCACTCTGTCAGTTTCCAATAAATTGATCGACGAGACGTTGTTTCGATGTCTTTCGTTTTGAACTCTGGTGAGCTAACTTTACGCCAGTTTGCGTAGTGATTTTTAAAAGCTCTGATATTATTTGAAGTCTAACGTTTTGAGCTCGGGTGAGCTAACTTCACGCCAGTTTGCGTGGTGATTATAACGCTCTAATATTATCTTGAAGACAACTATTTTCAGCTCTTAGGGGCAAGACTTGAGTAACATTCCAATTAGCGCTCAACCCGACCGAAGGTCCACGCAGAGCAGTAGAGATTACCGAGCGAGATAACGACTGCGAGACAGGCAGATTTAAAACTTGTATTGTCAAGCCAGTGACGATGGGTTTGAAGTGTACCTTTCATGTAAATTTTTACTGTATTTTTTTCAAGTGTTGTATTGTGCGTGTGTAAGCGAAAGCTAGGGAAAGTCTTCGTTGATTAATCGCATAGGACAATTCGTGGGCGAAATTAGTAACTCACAACCGATTATAGCCAGGTCAAATTATAATAACATTGAACTTTTCTTCCAAAGAGACTACACCAAGATGTCCGACGTGTGGTCAGGAGCCGGAGTGATGTCCAACGCTTCTACGAAGACAACGATGGAGGGTTAATTTTCCCGTAGGGAAATGGGCTGAGATGCAAGTCATATGTTCTACAAGCTGATACGGTGATGTACAAAAATTGATTATTCAATATGTAGTTAGATTGGCGGGGGGAACTTTGCAAATAGTTCATTTTAGTCTTTTTCTTGTTTTAGAGTGTTTTTCTTGTACCGACACTAAATGTTTTAAATGTACGTTGGCGCGTGGCCAAAGTTGTTTGTCGTGTATTTATTTTTCTTTGGAGTCATATTTAAGGTACACGGCGCGTGTACGTGATTTTTATCCATGCGAATGCGAAACCCGTTACATTCGATAAGTGGTGCTTTATTAAAGTTCATATTTTTTATAGGAAAGGGAGGTAATTACTGTAAGATGTTTGCTGAACAGGTTATTATTCATATTAGGGTTGCCGAGCGCAACAACTTAAGATGTAAATGTAGAACACCTTAGTTCTAAATATTTTTTTTTAGTCCTTTTCAGGTTTATTAGTCACTGGCATTGAACGGAGGCGCCAGCAGGTGGAATATCTTTATGTCATTTTATTTCAGGGTCTGTCAAACCCATACGTGTGATTCTGTGTGTGTTATCGTGTCATGTGTGTGTTTTGATTCTACGTGAAGAGGGGTAGAGGTCCTACCGCCCTCCTATTTTGTTGTTGTTGTATTTTGATGGAAAGGCAGGGTGCTCTGAGGAGACCGCTGTTCCTTGTCCATATGCTGATTTTTGGATTTCCTTGGGGAAATGCTGAGATATATTTTGTTCTGACACACACACACGTATTATTGTGCTTTGGGGCACGCTTCTTCGAGACTGGATCCCGTGCCTTGGGAGGCCGAGGTTATTTTGACACGTGGGTTGACAGATATGCAGATTTCCACGAATCGCCCGTCGAGCCTGGTGACTTATTTTGTTAGGCAGTCCTATTTTCCGACTGGCCCCTTTAAGCTTTCATTTAGCAAACCTGTTCTTTGTGATGGTTATTTTGAACCGTAATTCATTGGGGAGTTCGCCATGTTTGTGACGGATTATTGCATGTCGTATGGATGGAATGTTGTGTTAATAATGTAAATGTTGGCTTTGAGCCTAGTGATGTGTTTATGACTCAGTTCATGTAATTTAGTATGTGACGCCCGAGTGGTGTAGTGGTAGTATACTTGTAAAAATGACGGCGGTCATATGTGTATTTCTTTTGTTGGTCACGTGTTAACTTACTTGTGTTGATTTGTGAGAAGTCCTAATTTTTAGGCAGTAATGTTTGCTACGGCAGTCTTGAGTCCAATTTCATGCGGAAATTATTGTGTTGTTTATTTTAAGTATAGGAAGTGTCGGTTTAGTTTTAAGTGTTGTATAGTTGTTCCCCGCGTCTGTCTAGCTCTAAGTAATGCGGATTCGTCTTCTGAAAGTTTATTCCGGATGATGACGAATCATGCATTCAATTGTACTCATCGTGAAGCATGTAGAACAGCACTCGCGCATACATTGTCATTATTGTTGTTTTTTCTTGGGACATTTGGTCCGAGTAATAATCTCTCCCGAGATTTGGCCTAGTTTTGGCAAATTTAAGTTATTCAGTGGGAGTCATTATGGGAGTTTTGTTTGTTAATTCTTTTTGTAAATAGCTGATCTGTTATTAAATTCATTTGTTATAACCCTGGCTTCACTTTTTCCTGCATGTTATTTTGTTATATGTTACCCTGCATGTTAATGAAGCGCTTTAACAACAACTTACGATATGGACTGTTACACCCCCCGAAACTGAGTCTCATAAGCTTCTTTGCAAGGGTTCAATATAGAATTATTATTGTTTTATCTTTTATTGTTAATTAACATTTTTCAATTTTCAATTCTCAATTTTTAATTTTCAACATTTAATTTTTAATTTTAACTTTTAATTTTCAATTTTCAATATTTTCTTTAAATTTTTTGTTTCTTTTTAATTTATTTTTATTTTTGATGTTTAATTTTTTCATTTTTTTCATTTTTTCAATGTTTTCAATGTTTTTATTTTTTTCAATTTTGTTCAATTTTCAATTCTTAATCTACCTAACACTAGTACAGACATCACAGTGACAAATTCAACATACTGTACACCAGGGGCGGATCTAGAGGAGGGCGAGGAGGGCGAGGAGGGCGACCGCCCAGGGCCCCGCGGTCCGGAGGCCCCACACCATGGATTGTTTTAAATTTAATTGATTAATTAATTATACGTTTCAAACTTTTCAAACTAATTTATAATTCTTTTTTTTTTTCAGTGCAGCTATGATCTCCCGTGACCGTTTAACAAGTTTAGATATCAGTGAAATGATAGAAGACTTCAGCCGGGAAAAAAGTCGCAAAGTAATATTTTAATATTTCATAGTTTACATAATCTCTTTCAAGGGGACTTAAAGGTTTCTTTCATATTATTTAAAAAAATGTACTGTAGTGTATTGATAATATTGTAACTATTCTTTATTATATTACTGGCAGGTACCCGCGGCTTCGGTCGCGATCAAGACAATGTGGACGATAATTGGTCTAATCTATTACAGCAATTGCGGCTACAGGTGGGTCCATTCTAATTCTGAAAATTCTGATACATACAGTATATTGATATGAGCAGCAAAGTGGGAATATTGTAGAGTTGTGAAAGTCTGCAGGGTACGATGTTACATTAAGTGAACACATTTGAAAATTACGTTTTTGGTTTTGCCATCTTCTGCTGAGACATAACGATTTTGTTGTCCGGATACTCGCGAGCACGCCACATACAGTTGCCTATGGGAAAAAATTGTTTTGTCTAAATGTACACCTGCTGATGTTAAGTGTGTGTCATTGCGCTTTGTTAATAGAAATGGCGAATATTGTTTGAAGGGGGGACTGCACGCTTGCACACTGGAATGGCAAATCTGTCGGAAGATGGGGAATTAAAAGTATTTTCCTTAAGCTATTTCGGGTGTAATTTTGCCATGCATATTGATGATTTGAACGTCAACATGTCGCTATTAATAGACCTATAGTAAAATATCTCTCACCTTGTCCGATGATGTACATTATGCAGTCTCTTCCAGTGTTACATCCCAGGGAATGACATTTTCCAACAACCATTTTGACTCACATGCCTCTCTAAGTAATTAAAATTCCTGATTGATGTTGTTTGAGTCTTGTGTTTCTTGACTGGTTTGATGCAGCGCTCCATGCCTCCCTCTCTTGAGCTAATCGTTTCATCTCTACATAGCTACCACACCCTACATCCGAGGCAATCTGTTTAATCCTGGTCTACTCCTACAGTTCTTGTCCCCGATCCTCCCATCCATAACTAAGCTTGCTATTCCTGGGTGGCTTAATATGTGTCCTACCAACCTATCTCTTCTCTTTATTAGCAGTCGCCAGAAACGTCTCTCCTCTCCCACTCGTCTTAATACCCCTTCATTTGTTACCCTATCTACTAATCTGATCTTCATCATTCTCCTGTAACACCACATTTCAAACGCTTAAATTTTCCTCTTTTCTGCTGCACCATTAGTCCAAGTTTCACTTCCTTATAGTGTGACTTTCCAGACAAAATCTTTCAAAAATGACTTCCTAATACCTGAGTGCATCCCGTTGCAGCCCTCACGTCAGTGTCTATAATCTCTGACGGAGCCGGGAATCGAACCCGGGGCCTCTGGATGCGAGGCAGGCGCGCTATCCTGTTCTTATTGTGTTTATATATATATCTTGAAAAAGATAATAAATGGATTGGGATTGCCTCCTACAGGGATATATAGAAAATCGGATGTCATACCTTTAGGCTCTGTTGCCATGGAAACGGACTTGCCATTAGTTCATCCGTTTATCAGAGTGGAGGTAGTTTTCTGCGAATAACATTGAAACTGTTGGATTTAGGGCCTTGAAAAGTGGTTTTCGGTGTCCCGTAGGGACCCACCGAGTATTTTTTTTCTTGCATCGAAGGGCGTAAAATGAGCTTTGTCCAGTCTTTATGCGACAACTTCGATATTTTGTCCTGGTTGAGTATTTTTGGTGACTTTTCAGTTATGTTGCCGGTTACACGGGAACAATGATTTATTTCCGGATGAAAGGCAGCCTATATGTTATCCCAGGGTATAAGCTGTCTCCATATCAAATTTCATCCAAATCCGTCTAGCCGTTTTAGTGTCAAGAGGTAACAAACTAACACACAGACACACACACGCACAGATTTTCACAATTATAATATACTAGCAGGTACCCGCGGCTTCGCTCGCGTAATAGTCGTGTCATATTGTTCTTCAATGAAATGCAGGTTTATCCCGTTAACACCCCTTTAAAAACTGAATATCCAAAAATCCCTCCTTAGAGGACGTTTTCGACACACAACAAACGTATTCCCAAAATATAATTCTTCTAACTTTAATAGTTTTGGTTGGTCGATGAGAGTGAATATCCAAAAATCCTTCCTTAGTGGACGTTTTTCTCCCAGAATTTCACCCCTCCCCAAGGGCGCCTTAAATTTGATCTATGAAAAAACGGTCGAACACCTATTTTTTAAATTATTTGTTTATTAATTATTAGGCTGATTGTTTTCCTCTGATTCAAACTCCTCGCCTATGTCGATTAAGAGATGCACGCTCCGATAGGAATCCTTCAACCCCCACTTTTCACCCCTTTCACTCAAAACATACACCACATCGAAAAAAAATTAGACATGTGTCAGCTTATTTTTAATGATTAGTTTATAAGCCAAGTATCACATCCCCAAATGAATCCACTCGTGAGATTTTGTTATTCAATGAAATGCACGTTTACACCCTTAACACCCCTTTAGAACCTTAATATCCAAAAATCTTTCCTTTGTGGACGTTTTCGACATACAACGAACATATCCAAAAAATCAGGTTTCTAACTTCAATAATTTTGGCTGGGCGATGATGAGTGAGCGAGTCAGTCAGGACATTTTCTATCATTTATTTTTGAGAATTTCACCCCTCCCCATGAACCCCTTAAATGGGATTTATGAAAAAAAACACGTTTAAACACCTATTTACTTATTTATTAAGTTGATTTTTTTCCGCTGAATTTCAAACTTCTCGCTTATGTCGTTTAAATATACACGCTCCGTTAAGAATCCTTAGCCCCCAATTTTTACCCCTTTCACCTCATAGTATACTCCATATCGATAAACCCTTAGACATATGTTTGCTAATTTTATTAATTAATTTATATGCCGAATATCACATGCCCAAATGAAACAAATCGTGAGATATTGTTAATCAATGAAATGCAAGTTTTACCCCCCTTCAGAACATGAATATCCAAAAATCTATCCTTAGTGGACGTTTTCGACATACAACGAACATACCCCCCAATTTTTTAAAGTTTCTAACTGCAATAGGTTTGGCTGGGGGATGAGTGAATATCCAAAAATCCTTCCTTAGTGGACTTCCTTCCCCAGAATTTCACCCCTCCCCATGGGCCTCTTAAATTGGATTTATGAAACAACGGTCGACCATCTGTTTACTTACTTTTCAAGCTGATTTTCCCCCTGAGCTTCGTACTGTATGTCCCTGTCTTTTAAGAGATACTTGCTCCGTTAGGATTCCTTCAACCCCCACTTTTCACAAATACACTTCATAATATACACTACATCGAAAAACCCTCAGACATGTGTCTTCTTATTCTTAATGATGAGTTTATATGCCGAGTATCGCATCTTCCAAGGAAACCAATCGGGAGATATTGTTATTCAATTAAATGCAGTCTACCCCCTTAACACCCTTTTAGAACCTGAATATCCAAAAATCCTTCCATGGTGAACGTTTTCGACATACAACGAACATAACCCCAAAATGTCATGTTTCTAACTTCAATAATTTTGGCTGGGCGATAATGAGTGAGTGAGGGTGTCAGGACATTTTCGATCATTTATTTTTCAGAATTTCACCCCTCTCATGAACCCCTTAAATTGGATTTATGAAAAGAAAACCGGTCGAACACCTTTTTACTTATGTTTAAGATGTTCTTCTCCCCTGAGTTTGATATGTGAGTGAGTTAATCAGTTAGAACACTTTCATTCCAGTTTTTCCCCCAGAATTTCACCCCTCTCCAAGGGCCATATAATTGGATTTAGGAAAAAAAACGGTCGAACACCTATTTACTTATATTTTAAGCTGTTTTTTGTGCTGAATTTCGAACTTCTCGCCTATGTCGTTTAAGAGATAAACGCTCCGTTAAGAATCCTTCAACACCCAATTTTCACCCCTTTCACCTCATAATATACACCACATCGATAAACCCTTAGACATATGTCTGCTTATTTTTAATGATTAGTTTATATGCCAAATATCACATCCCCAAAGAAACAACTCATGAGATATCGTTATTCAATGAAATGCACGTTTACCCCCTTAACACCTCTTCAGAACCCGAATAAACGAAAATCCTTCCTTAGTTTACGTTTTCCGCATACAGCGAACATATTACCAAAATTTAATTTTTCCAACTTCAATAGTATTTGCTGGGCGATGATGAGTGAGTGAGTCAGTCAGGTCATTTTCTTTCAATTATTTTTACCAGAAATTTACCCCGCCCTCTTGGTCCCCTTAAATTGGATTTATGAAGAAACGCTAGAACACCTATTAACTTATTTTTAAGCTGTCTTTTTCCCCTGAGTTTGATGAGTAAGTGAGTTAGTCAGTAGTTAGGACACTTTCTCTCCTTCCCCCCCCCCGAATTTCATCCCACCCCATTGGCCCCTTAAATTGAATTTATGAAAAAACGGTCGAACACCGATTTACTTATTTTTAAGCTGATTTTTTCCCGCTGAGTTTCAAACTTCTCGCTTATGTCGTTTAAGAGATACACGTTCCGATAGGAATCCTTCAACCCCCACTTTTCACCCCTTTCACCTTATAATAGACACCACATCGAAAAACCCTTACACACATGTCTGCTTATTTTTAATGATTAGTTTATATGCCGAGTATCACATCCTCAAATGAAACCACTCGTGAGATATTGTTATTCAATAAAATGCAGGTTTAGCCCCCTTAAGACCCCTTTAGAACCTGAATATCCGAAAATCGTCTCTTAGTGTACGGTTTTGACATACAACGAACAACGAACATATCCCCAAAATCTCATGTTTCTAACTTCAATAATTTTGGCTGGGCGATGATGAGTGAGTGAGTGAGTGAGGACATTTTCTTTCATTTTTCTTCCAGAATTTCACCCCTCCCCAAGAACCCCTTAAATTTGATTTATGAAAAGAAAACTGTCGAACACTTATTTACTTATTTTTAAGCAGTTTTCTGTCCCTGAGTTTGAGGAGTGAGTCAGTCAGTCAATCAGTTAGGACACTTTCTTTCCTGTCCCCCCCCCCCCCCAGAATTTCACCCCTCCCCATGGGCCCCTTAAATTGGATTTATGAAAAAAAGAACGGTCGAACTCCTATTTACTTATCTTTTAAGCTGATTTTTTTCCGCTGAGTTTCAAACTCCTGGCCTATGTCGTTTAAGAGATACACGCTCCGTCAGGAATCCTTCAACCCTCACTTTTCACCCCTTTCACCTCATAATATACACCAAATCGAAAAACCCTCAGACACGTGCCTTCTTATTTTTAATGATGTATTTATATGCCGAGTATCACATACCCCAATGTAACCAATCGTGAGTTATTGTTATTCAATAAAATGCAGGTTTAACCCCCTTAAGACCCCTTTAGAAACTGAATATCAGAAAATCCTCCCTTAGTGGACGGTTTTGACATACAATGATCATTTCCCCAAAATGCCATGTTTCTAACTTCAATAATTTTGGTTGGGCGATGGTGAGTGAGTCAGGACTTTTCTTTCAATTTCCTTTTTTCAGAATTTCACCCCTCCCCATGATCCCCTTAAATTGGGCTTATAAAAAAACTGTCGAACACCTATTTACTTATTTTTAAGCAGTTTCCCCCCCTGAGTTTGATGAGTGAGTCTGTCAGTCAATCAGTTAGGACACTTTCTTTCCTGTTTCCCCCCCCCCCCAAGAATTTCACCCCTCCGCATGGGCCCCTTAAATTGGATTTATGAAAAAACGGTCAAACACCTATTTACTTATTTTTTAAGCTGATTTTTTCCCGCTGAGTTTCAAACCCCTCGCTTATGTCGTTTAAGAGATACACGCTCCGTTAGGAATCCTTCAATCCCCACTTTTCACCCCTTTCACCTCATAATATACACCTCATCGAAAAATCCTCAGACTCATGTCTTCTTATTTTTAATGGTGAGTTTATATGCCGAGTATCACATCCCTCAATGAAACCAAGCCGGAGATATTGTTATTCAATGAACTGCAGGTGTACCCCCTTAACACCCCTTTAGAACCTGAATATCTAAAAATCCTTCCTTAGTGGGCGTTTTGGACTTACAACGAACATATCCCCAAAATTTCATGTTTCTAACTTTAATAGTTTTGGTTGGGCGATGATGAGTCAGTCAGTCAGTCAGTCAGTCAGGACACTTGTTTTTATATAATAGACTAGCAGAAGTACCCGTTCTTCGAACGGTGTTCGGTGTTAACACCAGACATTATAATAATAATAATAATAATGTTATTGGTGTTACGTCCCTTTTAAGTACTGTTGCTTTTAGAGACGCACCAGACATTATCAATTGAGCTACTGTTGCAATGGTTAGCGGCTTGTCATTCCTTCATAAGTTTACCAAAACGAAGTTAGTTTTCTGGGAATATCACACACACTGTTAATTTAAGGGCCTTATAATGTGGTTTTCGAAGACCCTTTATAGACTCGCGAATTTTGTGTCTCACATTGAGAAGTGCAACGTATGCTTTGGTCGTCCTTCTAGGATAATTTTTATATTTCGCCTATTTTAGCATGTATTTAGAGAAGTTTTTCCCTATATCCACCCTTCTACTCTATGAAATGAACGGTGAAGAGTTTTATAAATGATTGGTGTATTGACTCATATTTACCATACCTAATTTTACGATGCACCAAGCATCCGAACATGAGTTATAGGCGTACATAAGGATACACAAAAAGACAGACAGACAGACAATACTATTGTCTACAACATATCACCCAGAAATCCAAATATGGGTATATCTACCACACAGTATCAAAGAAAATCATCCTTACGATGAACCCGTATGTCGACAAAAAAAAAAAAGATTAGTTGAAAAGTGCTCTCAAAATAAATTCACCTGACGTGTACTTCCTGACTTGAAATAGAATTGAAAGTCTTGTAGATGAAACGCAATACACGTCACATAAAAACTGACCCTCTACGTTGTGTTGGGTCCCCATAAACAGGAAGACCTCTTTCATAAATTATAAAAGCTTGTGGTGCATGAAAATTCAGGTTCTTTAGTCTCAAATGGCCCAAATTCCTAAAAGCCGCAAAAAATGCTGATTCAATTCAGGAATTTTTGAAAATAATGTTGTTTGGAGATATAATAGACCTTCTGCACTATATGTCGCACGTGAAAATTGCATGAAAAAATCCTAGGTTACCCCTTGACCCCCTTAATTGCATTGATGAATTATACAGTCTACGTTGATTCCGTGATAACCTTATATTTGCAAACTTTCACAGAAATGTAATAAATGTAATAAATTGCTTCTTACTGAAATAGATGGAAAGTTGGATGCCACCCCTTGAGATAATGTTGTCAAGGTTACCGATTTGCATTCCTTCATTCATTTGTTAAAATTAATTTAATTAGTTTTCTGGGAATGTTTCAGAAACTGTTGGTTTTAGAGCCTTATAATGTAGATTTCGAGGACCCTCGAGTTTTATTTCTGGCACCGAGGGGCTTTGTCTCCTCGTTGTACGCCATAATATAATACTAATAATAATAATAAGGGATAGGAATATAATAGACCGGCCATACCACACCCGCAGATGTAAATCACGTGAAAAAAAATCTAGACTACCCCTTGACCCCCTTAAGCGCATTTTACGTATTGATGAAATTTACAACTTAATTTGGTTCCATAATAACCATCTAACCGTTTGCAAACTTTCACACTAATGTAATTAATGGAATTGTATTGCGTCTTACAGCAATAGATGGATCTCTGAGAATCTGTTGCCATGGTTATCGGCTTGCATTCGTTCATAGTTTATTAAATTAAATTAGTTTTCTGGGAATATGTCAAAAACGGTTGGACGTAGGACCTTAAAATGTGCTTTTAGGGCCCCCGAGTTTTGTCTCTCACATTGAGGGGCTGAAAATGAGCTTTGTCTCGTCCTTCTACTCCTATTTCGGCATGTATTTTAAGGGGGTATGCCCCCTTTTATGAGAGCTATAGAGAAGAGTTACATCAATGATTAGTGTCGTGCCTCTGATGGATATCTGTACCAAATTTTACGTTGATACACCCAGCCGTTCTCGAGTTATAAGGGAACAAAGTTGTCCACAGGCAATCAAGCAAACAGACAGACAGACCAAAACATTATTTTCGCGCGCATCTATCATAAAACAGTCTGAAACGTGTAAATAACTCAAATTTCCGTAGAAATTCAGAAAAAAAGATAATTTTTTTTTCTTATATATGTAGAGATATACTGCACCGCTCGGTGTGACCGTGTTTTATTGCACAAATTTAGGTTTTACTCGCTAACCGTCGGAGATACACGAAAAGTGATAAGAAACTTTTGGATAGAAAATTAAATGCTAAAGCTCGTATATACCATCAAAAGTTTGCTATTTCTTAGCGTTCTCTTTTTATTTGAAATGGAAATATGAAATTTTGAAACCAAAGGGTGTAGTGACGTCACAAAAGTAGGTTTTACTCGCTAACCGTTGGAGATACACGAAAAGTGATAAGGACCTTTCGGATAGAAAATTAAATTATGAAGCTCGTATGTGCCATCAAAAGTTTGCTATTTCCTACCGTTCTCTTTTTATTTGATATGGAAATATGAAATTTTGAAACCAAAGGGTGTAGTGACGTCACTAAAATGGTCGCCATTTCTTAATAGTGCAAAATATCGAAATTAAAAGTATCCTATACGTAAACCTGGTATTTCAGCTACATCCATGCAAGATTTCATTTAAATCGGACCAGTGGTTCTTGAGTTATTAGGTAACAGACAGACAGACAGACAGACAGAAAGACAGACACACACCATCTCATTTTTTTAGCCTATTTTCAATTTTGAAAAAATAGGCTTATGAGATCACCTTTTGTCCGTGTGTGTGTGCGTGTGTGTGTGTGTGTGATTCGTGTGTGTGTCCCCCCCTAATAAAATCTAAACGGCTGGAGCGATTTCAATGAAACTCGGAAAGTTCATAGCACTATTCCCGGCGACCTCGACCGTGCCCTTCAAATTTTGTTACGACTCACCAATCCAACATGGCGGCTGTGCGAAATATTTCACCAGCATTCAATATCTCCGAAACTATTACCGATATTACCCTGACATTTTCTATGGTGATAGAGGGAACTACTATAAGTTCACTTATGTGACTTTTGAAAACCTGGTAACTACAAAACCAACATGGTGGCCAAGCGAATTTGCGACTTTTAAATAGACGTTTCTCGCGATTTGACCAACCAAACGCAATGAAACTTGGTACAGTATATGTTTATATACATTGTAATGCACCGACATCTAACTTCGTTCAATTGTTTACATAATCACAAGATGGCGGATGTGCGAAATATTTCACCGGCATTCTATATCTCTGAAACTATTAGCGGTATCTCCCTAAAATTTTGTACTGAGATAAAGGGCACTACTGGAAGTCCATCTATAAGATTTTCAAAAACCGGTTAACTACAAAACGAACATGGCGGCCAAGCGAATTTGAACATTTTAAATAGACCTTTCGCGCGATTTAATGTTCCAAGCGCACTGAAACCTGGCGCAGGAAATATTTATACACATTGTAATCCACTGGTATCTAATTTAGTTCTATTGTTTACATAACCTCAAGATGGCGGCAGTGCGAATTTTAAAATTAAGTTTTTATTTCTTGTGATGTAGTCATGCGATCGAAGTGAAAGTTTGAATAATGAACCTACGCAATAATTTTCCTTTAATGGTACATGACTCTATGGCCTATACATTTAACAATCCAACATGGCGACCATCCATAATATTTAGACGATACTGAATATCTACGAATCTATTTTAGCAATCAAACTGCATTTTTTAATGTTCATAAGGGCTATGAACTTAAGTTCACCTATAGGATTTTAAATAACCCGGTGATCACAAATCCAACATGGCGGCGACGCGAATTATAAATATTCACATGGACGTTTCTCGCAATTTAACCATCCGCGTGCAGTGAAACTTGGTACAGTAAATCTTTATCCGAATGTTAATCCACTGGCATCTAATTTATTTCAATTGTTTCTATAACCTCAAGATGGCAGCTGTGAAAAATTTTTAAATCTTCTTGTTTTATCTTGTGTCCTAATTGTGCGATTGAAGTTTGAATACTACACGTTCACAATAATCTTCCTGTAACAGTACATAACTCTAGGACCTACATATATAAAATCCAACATGGCGACCATCCGAAACATTTAGTCGGTTCTCAATATCTACGAATCTATTACAGCAATCAAACTGAAATTGTGTATGTTAAATAGTGGCAATTAACATAAGTAGGATATATGAAAATAGGCTGTATAGTTCTTCACGGAACTACTTGTTATATATTAGTATGATATAGGGATTATAACAAAACTATTTTCCATTTGATTTGATTTTTTTAAAATTTCCTATTGTTGTGGGCCCCACCTTATCATATCGCCCAGGGCCCCGCAAGGCCTGGATCCGCTACTGCTGTACACCCAAATACAAGCCGCTCCATGAGCACGATTGCACAATAGTCCTAAAAGAATCATCATCAACAACAACAACAACAACAACAAACTTAGAGGCTCCAGGGGGTATAATTTGTTCCTAGCCCAGCAAACTGACGGGTCGCCATTGTCCGTCACCTTGAAATAAAGCAACAACAGCAACAAACAACCAGCCACAGTGAGTCCGAAAAAACCCTTTTCTCAATGTTCTTTCTAGATCAATTTATGTTTTATTTCACTACTTAGCCGTACCTAGGGGAGTGGGGGGGAATGGTGGTAAACTGTGGCCATTTTGTAATGGGCCTAAAAGGTAGTGTGAAGTATCGGCAAAGCCCTTTTGCCCTGCCTGTGGAGGAAAGGAAGCGTGATGTGAGTGGCCCTCAGGTGTAAATGAGTTTCACTGCACTCAGCGCTTTTAACGCACTTAACGCGCGTGCGTTACGGTTGTGGAGGGACGCAGCGTGACCCATGCCTCACATCTTCAATTGACCTATATGAACCTCGTGATCTCATTCCGAGAAATGGACTTAAATGTGCCTCCCAGTGGCAGCTGGGAATAGTCTTCACTCAGGCGGGAAGTGACTTGATAAAATCTTAAACTGACAATCCTTTCCGTTCTGGCGGGTTAATTTATGAACAATGTTACCAATTTAGTAATTTTACCACTATATCTATTGCACGTAATTTTTGAATATTTTTTTTAAATTACAGAATTATTGAAATAACGATTTTGGTAATTTCGATCTTGGCTCATATAGTTAATAATAATTCAGATAGCTCATGCTTGACAGTGTTGTCAACATTATTCTACGTCTGCTGATAGGTCCAATTATTAAATGCATAGGCCTATAACTTCCACACTATCAATTGGATTTCAGCCGATTTCATATGTGCTTTGTGTAGGCTACTGTAACAGCTAAAACAATGCTTTCTTTAGAGCATCCTGGGCTGCCAACTCTTGATGAATGTTCTCTATAATTCCATCCTCATCTCAATATGACAGAAAGTATGTAGGCCAATAGTTCTAAACTTGGCACACGTATAGTACCTAAATGTAGATTAATTTTGAATAACCGTTACATGACAGTGCTGCCAACATTATTTTTCACTTGCTGATAGTTTTAATATTCAACTGCATGTAATTACCAAACTAACAAATGGATTTCTTTCCAAATTGGCACATACAGTACATACTTAATATTTAAGATTAATTTTGAGCAATCCGTATATTGCAGTGTTGCTGACCTGATTCTATGTTAGTTAGTTAGTTAGTTAGTTAAGTAATTAGTAGTTAGTTATTGTTGCTTTTAGGGGCGGAACAGTGAGGTCATCTGCCCCTTGCGTCCTGATTCTACGCGTGTAATAAGTACAATGATTAACTGCATGTATCGTCTATTCTATCTATTGGACTTCAACATAATTTTGTATGTCCTTTGTTTACCTTAAGTGATGGAAGTAAGCATGTATTCAGAGTCACCATGACTTCCGATCGTTGATTTATGCGTTCTATAATTGTGAACCCTAGTCTCAGTAGATCGGAAAGTATACAGGTTATCAGTTCTAAACGTGGAAACTCATAGAACATAAGTTAATATTCCAGATTACTTTTGAGTAACCCATTTATGACAGTGTTGCCAAAATGATGCTATGGGACTGATAAGTTCAATGTTGAACTGAACACAATTTCTACACTAACAAAAGGACTTCATTGAAATATTGGACATGCAATGCATGCCTTAGCAAATATAAATGTGCTTATTGTAAGAATCACCAGGGCTACCAACTGAATATAATTAACTCAAGACTTTTCAATCCTAGATGGAATGTCTTGGAATACGTGTAGGGAACACACTTCAAATATAGCAAACTGTAAGTCCAAGATAATTTAGACAAATTTAGGGTATATCGTCAAAATTAGTGCTACCAATATAATTCTACGCTTGTAATGCATATCTGGAAAGACGGGTAGCTCGGAATATTTTGGGAGTCACAAGGCGTCCATCTGTTGAAAAAATGGTCTCCATAATTTTGAGCCGTAATCTCAAAATATCAGAATGTATGCAAGTAAACAGTTCAAAACTTGGCACACGTATAGACCATAATTGTGCAGATTGTTTTGAGTAACTCATACATGACAGTGCTGTCAACATCATTCTACGCTTGTTGATAGGTTAATTTTTTAAATGCATGTAACGTCCATACCATATGATACTTAACTAACACTCTTTCTACATACTCTCAGTATCTCAGAATCCATAGAAGGAAACTATTTCAAACAATCCCAAGTGCTCTATCGGGCTACAATGTTTGAGGTCTCTTTCGAGCAAATCGTAAATGCTAGTATTAACAACTTAATTCCGTAGTTAAATCTATTGTTACAGATAGCTCTATGTGAATCTTAAATTATAAGAAAATTAAGCTCTTTATTTCCTCACGGAACTACTTGTTCCTTAATCTGTACCACTGTACAGGGGAGGTTGGCGTATCACTGCCCCGGGCCACTAATGTTTGTTGGTCTTGTCTTCGTCTGTCCACAGTACCCAATTACACAGCTTGGAGTAGATGGAGACGAGATCCACCCACGTAATTAATTGAGAGCTCTGTCATATAACACCGAGAAATTATTGAATTTATCCGCCGCGCACGCAGACCAATACCTTACAATCATCAACACGCTCGCTGGGGAGATCTCTCAGACAGCTGCATTACTCCAGTGGCTGTCTCATCATGTTAACCTTCTAGTGACCTACGTATTCTCTTGCCGAGGTTACACGACACCGAGGACAAAATCCACGCCAGCACATGTAAATTACACTAAACAAAAAAACAAAACAAAATTGTTTCCTTTTACTAAGGCCAAAATACTGTACTTGATTTATATGGACTTTAGAGTGCTGAAGTTGAAAATGACAGTTAAAAATCTAGATTAGCTCAGGTTTGGAAGTTATTTAAACTTTTATGTCCTTCACATATTATAATGGGACAAAAGTTGTTGGGGTTATTAGCACATCAGAGGGGTATTATAACAGTGGTTTTGATTCCACACATTAACGCAAAAAACTCGTGTCACAATACACAATGGATCACTACGGAAGACAAGACCGTGTTAGCTAGAAACAAAACACAGCATTCATTGGCATTCCTGAAATAAGAAAAAACGAGAGCTAAAACAGAAATAAGGACTTAACAATCTTCATATAGCAAGAAAACGGCAGCTGAAAAACGAAAATTATTTTAATTTTCGAAATCCTCCGTGGCTTAGGCGGCAGCACGCTGGCTTCTCACCGCTGGGTCCGTGGTTCAAATCCCGGTCACTCCATGTGAGGTCTGTGCTGGACAAAACGGAGGCAGACAGGTTTTTCTCGGGGTACTCCGGTTTTCCCTGTCAAAATTGCATTCCAGCAACACACTCCACTATCATTTCATTTCATCTGTCATTCATGTAATCATTGCCCCAGAGGAGTGCGTCAGGCCTCGGCAGCCAGCACAGTTCATATCCTCGCCGCTAGATGGGGGCTTCATTCATTCCATTCCTGACCCGGTCGGAGACTGGAAGCAGGCAGTGGATTTTCATTTTTCATTGTAATTTTCGAATTCAGCGTACCAAAATCAATCAAGATACCTGTTTATGCAAAAATGTCATTGTTGAACAGTGTTGTCCACCTCGTTGCGTAGTGGCTAGCACTCTTGGCTGTCACCGCAGAGGCCAATAAATTTAATTCTGGTCTGATGTCTAGAACGGGATAAACTCAGCCTCGCAAGGCAAAACTCATAAGAGGCGGGTTGGATTCCTACCTTAGCCATTTTGGAACTAGCTATCCGTGGTTTAACACTTCTACTCGAAGCAAATACCAGGATGGTGCCTAACTTAAGGCCACGGCCGCCACCTTCCCAATCCTCACCAGAATTACGAATACAAACACTAATACAGCTTTCACAATAACACCGGTTATCAGTCACATCCTTTTGATACACCCAAACACACAGGGCTGAATGAACTCGATGCTCAATTTCTTCAAATGAAATAATAAACACACCTAAAACTTGATCCACACACACACACACATACACATACAAAGCCCAGTGATGAATACTTCTCCAAGAGTTTTTTTTTTGTTTGTTTGTGTGATTGAGTCTTCAGTCTTTTGACTGGTTTGATGCAGCCCTTCATGCCTCCCCGTCCTGAGTTAATAGATTCATCCCTACATAGCTACCACACCCTACATGCGAGGCAATCTGTTTAACATAATTATTCTAACCTTGATCTACCCCTACAGTTCTTGTCCTCGACCCTTCCTTCCATAACTAAGCTTGCAATTCCTGGGTGTCTTAGTATGTGTCCTACCAACCTATCTCTTCTCTTCATTAGCAGTCGCCAGAAATATCTCTCCTCTCCTACTATTCTTAATACCTCTTCGTTTGTAACCCTATCCACCCATCTGATCTTCATCATTCTCCTGTAACACCACACTTCAAAAGCTTCAATTCTCCTCTTTTCTGCTGCACCAATAGTCCAAGTTTTACTTCCATACTTACGCTCTAGACAAAGGCATTCAAAAATGACTTCCTAATACCTAAATCTATATTCGATGTCAACTGATTCCTTTTCTGTAAAAATGCTTTCCTTGCCTGAACTAACCTAGTTTTTATAACCTCTTTGCTTCGTCCATCACTGGTAATTTTGCTTTCTAAGTAATAGAAGTCTCCTAATTCCTTTAGGGTTTCACCTGCCAATTTGATGTCCTTAGAGGATTCTGATTTATTTCGGCTGCATTCCAATAATTTTTGTTTTACATTTATTAATTTTCATCATGAATTCTTTCCTCAAGATGGAGTCCATAACATTCAAAAAACGCATTCAAATCCTCAGGCGTCTCGGCCAAGATGACTACAGTATGTCATCGGCAAATATCATAGTTGAAATTATTTCTCCTAGGATCTTCACTCCACTTTAAATTTAAATGATATTATTTCTCATTAAAAGCGAATGAACAGTTAGATACTATGTAAACTCTGTGTTAATAAAGTATTTATATCGTTTCAAACAGTTGCCTTCGGGATATTAGTTAATTGAATATGTAATGTGAGTCATGTTATTAAAGAAGTTTTTCGTGGGTGTTTTTGTTCGACCTACAGTGCTCATTAGCCTTTGAACTTAGTTTTCTTCATTATCGTGAGCGCTTTAAATCGCTCTCCATGACCACAATAGATGATGATAATAATGATAGTAATAATATCGCATGGCCTCGGGTGCCGGGTGCAAGCTTTGTAATTTGACTCCCAGAGGGTAGCTTGCATGTTGAATTTCGTTGTTCCTCGAATCACTATGAAAGTCAAGGACGTTAGATATTTAAGCTCCTGGAACACTATAGCGCTTTCTAGTAGAGAAATGAGGAAATGGCGGAAACTCCCGAGATTAATTTTGCCATTACGAACACGGCCTACTGAATTCAAATGGGTTCTTAGACATGCCAACATCGTATGACATGCGTGTCGTATTTTTGCCGCCTTTCAAAAATCACTTACCACGGCCAAGAGCGAACCTGCAATCTTGGGGTTAGTAGACCGACACGCTATCCACTCACCCACCGTGGCAAGCTACTGATGATGATGATAATTGTTGTTTTAAGGAGCCTAACATCTAGGTTATCGGTCCCTAATGGTGTGGGTGATCGTGAAGATGATAGTGAAATGTATATTATAACTAAAACTAATTACTAACTTATATAGGCTACTAGAAGAAGAAATAGAAAACAAAAGGAGAATAAGGCAAATAAAGGACAGGAGGAAAAGAAATACCCTCAACCCTCGAAGAATGAGGATTGAGGGACTTGGAAGGAAGGAGAGCCATTAAAGGCAGATAGGAAAGTGAAAGAGGGTCCGTCCCAGAGGCAATGGAAAAAGGGGGTGGGGAGGGGCGGACCCATCTCAGGAATAGACCGGGGTTGCCAACTCCCGAATTCACCGGCCGTGACCCCTTGAGGGTGTAGCATTATTGAGGGTGCACCAGAAGTTGTGGGGCTACACACTCCCTGCCTCCTTAAGGGCCTTGAGCAGAAGGCAGAAGATATCATGAAAAGAAAAAGAAGGCTGACCACTCAAAGAATGAGGGTATCAGGAAAGATGAGAGACAAGGGTCAATTAAGGCGGGAAAGTGAAAGACTCCCTAGGCCTTGGATACCCTAATACCGTCGGGGTCGGAAAAGAACAAGACTTGACCAAGGGAGGTCGATAGGAAAGATAACAGAAAGGAGCCTTGCACAAGTAAGTGGAAGTAATGCCGAACTCAGCTGGGGCCCCGTGGTCGCCAACCCTCATCCGACTAGTCGTGAGCCCCTGGGGGGACCATGACCACAATAGAGAGCTGCAGCAAGTTCGGAGCTTGAAAATTCTAATCCCGGCACTGAGAGTGGTTATTCTCCGGAGGTTTCCACATTGCCTCCAGGCATATGTCGATGTAGTTCTTGTTTCAAATCTCGCGGTACTTGCCACATCCCTGACCCTAATAGGTTAATAATTACTTGCATGCATCACACAGTTAATGACAGACACGAACACAAAATCATATCGTGAATTGAAGAGGATGGCGGAGAATAGAAAAGATTGGCGAGTTGCTGCAAACCAGCCCCAGGGCTGTTGACTTAAGAGAGATTACATTTACCATAGAGACACAGGTTATAAGACAAATTAAACACATAACCAAGTACACGGGGCTAATGACGAAAACCCCTTATACGAATTAACCAAAACAATAATCTATTCCGGGATAGTTCCTAATCTAAGGTCACCACTCCTTCTTCCTTCTAGCCTCAATTACAAATACACTACTGCAGACACTACAATAATACAGTTTATCCCACCAATTCTTTCTGGTGTTGTTGTTGTTGTTGTTTGAATCTTCAGTCTTTTGACTGGTTTGCTGCAGATCTACATACCTTCCTGTCCTGAGCTAAACGACTCATCTCTTCATAGCTACCACACCGGGTGAGTTAGCCGCGGTCGTTATGGCGTGGTTGCAGGCAATCGCTCACATCCGGAACGCGAGGAGGTTCGATTCCCCCCGCCGGCAACCATGAAGACGGTCTTCCGTGGTTTCCCATCTTCCTTCCAGTTAAATGCCGGGTTTGGTCCCTAACTATAGCCCACAGCCGCTACCTTCCAAATCCTCGTCTTTACAATCAAACTTTCCACCCCAGACAATACTCCACACGCGACGGTACTTGTAGCTTACCCCATGGGTATCCGCACAGATGCAGATACAAAGTCTGGCGAGCCAAACCTGTCCTCGGACACTCCCGGCACTAAAAAAAAAAAAAAAAAAGATACCACACCTTAGATCCGTGGCAATCAGTTTAACATATTCTAATCTTGGTCTACCCCGATAGTTCTTGTGCTCGACCGTTCCTTCCATAACTACCTCTGCAATTCTAGGGTGTCTTAGTAACTATCCTACAAACCTATATCTTCTCTTCATTAGTAGTGGTCAGAAACATCTCTCCTCTCCTCTCCTACTCGTCTTAATACCTCTTCATTTGTAACCCTATATACCCATCTGATCTTCATCATTCTCCTGTAACACCACATTTCAAACGCTTCTATTCTCCTCTTTTCTGCTGCTCCAACAGTCCAAGTTTCACTTCCATAGAGCATCAAGATCCAGACAAAGGCTTTAAAAATGACTTCCTAATACCTAAATCTATACTCGGTGTCAACAGATTCCATTTCTGTAGAAATGCTTTCCTTGCCTGGGCTAAACTACTTTTTATATCCTCTTTGCTTCGTCCATCACTGATTATTTTGCTTCTTAAGAAACCGAAGTCTCCTACTTCCTTTAGCTTTTACCTGTCATTTCAACGTCCATAGGGGTTTCTGATTTATTTTGGCTGCATTGCAATATTTTTGTTTCACATTTATTAATTTTCATCATGAATTCTTTCCTCATATAATACTAGCAGGTACCCGCGGCTTCACTCGCGTCATAGTCGTGTCATATTGTTATTCAATGAAATGCAGGTGTACCCCCTTAACACCCCTTTAGAAACTGAATATCCAAAAACCCTTCCTTAGTGGGCGTTTTCGACTTACAACGAACATATTCCCAAAATTTCATGTTTCTAGCTTTAATAGTTTTGGCTGGGCGATGATGAGTCAGTCAGTCAGTCAGGACACTTAGTTTTATATCTTATATATAAAAGTGAAAGTCTGTATGTGGGTCTGTTCCGTATACAAATCTACACCGTACCACCAATCTCAACCAAATTTTGCATACATATAGTTTAGGATCCAGAAGGAACCGCTGGCTACATGAATTTTCGATAGTCTTTCTCATTCTTCTGATTTCGGCCCTTTTGCACTCAAGCACAGGCTAATCAAATCATAAAATATACTCATGAAGGAATGGCAAGCCAGATAGTTTCCATGGCAACATAGCTCAAGTCGAGACACGGCCGACTGGATGCCAGTTCTGCTCTGCACTACCGGTATAGAAAAAGAGGATCTTTACTTGAAATCCCGTTAGTTACTCACCTACTCACACAGCACTGTCAACCGAGTTTAGCATAACAAAGACTTGACACTATCATCTACTATATATATTTGTGAAATACCACTCACTCATTCATTCATCACGAAATCTCAGAAACCACCGACGGATTGGAATGAAATTTGGTATGCAGCTTCCCAAAGGGCCGCAAATGCCCCCTAAGATAGGATTTTTTGATATTCAGGTTCTAAAGGGGTGTTAAGGGAGTTGACCTGCATTTCATTGAATTTCAATATCTCCCGATTGGTTTCATTGGGGGATGTGATACTCGGCACGTAAACTCATCATTAAAAATAAGAAGACACGAGTCTGAGGGTTTTTCGATGTGGTGTATATTATGAGGTGAAAGGGGTGAAAAGTGGGGATGGAAAGATTCCTAACGGAGCGTGTATCTCTTAAACGACATAGGTGAGGAGTTTGAAACTCAGCGGAAAACAATCAGCATACAAAATACGTAAATATGTGTTTGACCGTTTATTCATAAATCCAATTTAAGGGGCCCATGGGGAGGGGTGAAATTCTGGGGGGGGGGGACAGGAAGAAAGTGTCCTAACTGATTGACTGACTCACTCACTCATCAAACTCAGGGGGGAAAAACTGCTTTAAAGTAAGTAAATAGCTGTTCGACAGTTTTTTTTATTAAATCAAATTTAAGGGGTTCATGGGGAGGGGTGAAATTCTGAAAAAAGAAAATTGAAAGATAATGTCCTGCCTGACTCACTCACTCACTCACTCACACACTCATCATCGCCCAGCCAAAATTATTGAAGTTAGAAACATGACAGTTTGGGGATATGTTCATTGTATGTCAAAACCGTCTACTAAGGGAGGATTTTCGGATATTCAGGTTCTGAAGGGGTCTTAAGGGGGTTAAACCTGCATTCCATTGAATAACAATATCTCCCGATTGGTTTCATTGGGGGATATGATACACGACATATAAACTCATCATTAAAAAGGAAGAAGACACGTCTCTGAGGGGTTTTCGATGTGGTGTATATTATAAGGTGAAAGGGGTGAAAAGTAAGAATTGAAAGATTCCTAACGGAGCGTGTATCTCTTAAACGACATAGGCGAGGAGTTTGAAACTCAGCGGAAAAAATCAGCAAAAAAAAAAAAAAGTAAATATGTGTTTGACCGTTTTTTCATAAATCCAATTTAAGGGGCCCATGGGGAGGGGTGAAATTCTGGGGGGAGGGGGGGAAACAGGAAATAAAGTGTCCTAACTGATTGACTGACTGACTCACTCATCAAACTCAGGGGGGAGGGGGAACTGCTTTAAAGTAAGTTAATAGCTGTTCGACAGTTTTTTTGATCAATCATATTGAAGGGGTTCATCGGGAGGGATGAAATTCTGAAGGAAAAAATGAAAGAAAATGTCCTGACTCATTCACTCATGATCGCCCAGTCAAAAATATTGAAGTTGGAACCATGGCATTCTGAGGATATGTTCGTTGAATCTCAAAACCGTACACTAAGGGAGGATTTTTGGATATTCAGGCTCTAAAGGGGTCTTAAGGGGGTTAAACCTGCATTTCATTGAATAACAATATCTCACGAGTGGTTTCATCTGTGGATGTGATACTCGGCATATAAACTAATCATTAAAAATAAGCAGACATGTGTCTAAGGGTTTTTCGATGTGGTGTATTATTATGAGGTGAAAGGGGTGAAAATTGGGGGTTGAAGGATTCCTAACGGAGCGTGTAGGCCTATCTCTTAAACGACATAGGCGAGAAATTTGAAACTCAGCGAAAAAAAATCAGCTAAAAAATTAAGTAAATCGGTGTTCGACCGTTTTTTCATAAATTAATTTAAAGGTCCAATGGGGTGGGGTGAAATTCTGGGGGGGAAAAGGAGAGAAAGTGTCCTGACTGACTGACTAACTCACTCATCAAACTCAGGGGAAACAGACAGCTAAAAAAATAACTTAATAGGTGTTCAAGCGTTTTTTCATCAATCCAATTTAAGGGGCCCATGGGGAGGGGTGTAATTCTGGTAAAAATAATTGAAAGAAAATGTCCTGTCTGACTCACTCACTCATCGCGCCCAGCGAAAACTATTAATGTTGGAAAAATGAAATTTTGGGAATATGTTCGCTGTATGTCAAAACGTCAACTAAAGAATGATTTTTATTTATTCGGGTTTTAAAGAGATGTTAAGGGGGTAAACGTGCATTTCATTGAATAACGATATCTCATGAGTTGTTTCTTTGGGGATGTGATATTCGGTATATAAACTAATCATTAAAAATAATCAGACATATATCTAAAGGTTTATCGATGTCGTGTATATTATGAGGTGAAAGGGGTGAAAATTGGGGATTGAGGGATTCTTAACGGAGCGTGTATCTCTTAAACGACATAGGCGAGAAGTTTGAAATTCGGCGGGATAAAACAGCTTAAAATACAAGTAAATATGTGTTCGACCGTTTTTTCATAAATCCAATTTAAGGGGCCCTTGGAGAGGGGTGAAATTCTGGGGTGATAAAACAGGAAAGAAAGTGTCCTAACTGATTGACTCACTTACTCACTCATCAAACTCAGGGGGAAATCAGCTTTAAATAAGTAAATAGGTGTTCGACCATTTGTTTCATAAATCCAATTTAAGGGGTTCATGTGGAGGGGTGAAATTATCATATATAAATGAAATTAAATGTCCTGACTGACTCACTCACTCATCATCGCCCAGCCAAAATTATTGAAGTTGGAAACATGAAATTTTGGGGATATGTTCGTTTTATGTCGAAAACATCCACTAAGGTAAGAGTTTTGAATATTCAGGTTCTAAATAGGTGTTAAGGGGGTAAACGTGCATTTCATTGAATAACAATATCTCACGAGTGGTTTCATTTGGGGATTGATACTTGGCATATATACTAATCATTAAAAATAAGCTGACACATGTCTAATGGTTTTTCGATATAGTGTATATTATGAGGTGAAAGGGATGAAAAGTGGGGGTTGAAAGATTCTTAATGGAGCGTGTATCTCTTAAACGACATAGGCGAGGAGTTTGAAACTCGGAGGAAATCAATCAGCTTAAAAATAAATAAATAAATAAATAAATAAAATAAATAGGTGTTCGACCGTCTTTTCAAAAATCCAATTTAAGGGGCCTATGGGGAGGGGTGAAATTCTGGAAGAAAAACGTCCACTAAGGAAGGATTTTTGGATGTTCGCTCTCATCGACCAACCAAAACTATTAATGTTAGAAGAGTGATATTTTGAGGATATGTTTGTCGTGTGTCGAAAAGATCTACTAAGGAGGGATTTTTGGATATTCAGGTTCTAAAGGGGTGTTAATGGGTTTAAACCTGCATTTCATTGAATAACAATATGACACGACTATGACGCGAGCGAAGCGAGACTAAAAATGAGATGGTGTGTGTGTGTCTGTGTATTACTCAATCACGCAAGTACCACTGGTCCGATTTACATGAATTTTACATGGAAGTAGCAGATTTACCTGGTTAACATACAGGTTACTTTTGATTTCAATACTTTGCACTTTTAAAGATGGCGACCATTTTAGTGACGTCACTCTACCCTTTGGTTTTAAACTTTCATATTTCCATTTCAAATAAAAAGAGAACGCTAAGAAATAGCAAACTTTTGATGGCATGTACGAGGTTAAAAATTGCATTTTCTATCCGAAATGTATCTCCAACCGTTAGCGAGTAAAACCTAAATGTGTGCTATAAAACACGGTCAAGGCAGAGCGGTGTAGTTGGACAAAATGTTCCATCCTTAATCTCCCTCTGCGCAGCACCTCGCCTATCCCCTGTTTTAACTGTCACCTTCACATTTTGATTCATTTACGACCCGTAGCGAAGCACGGGTACTTCAGCTAGTAATAGATAAGCATCGGTCCTAGTGGAAAATAATTCTATCACCTGAAACCAAAAATGCATGGGACGAAAAAAAACATCAAAATATCATGTTGGTTTCGGACCCTAAAAGACGTGAAAAATATAATAAAAGTATTAAAAAAAACTATTTTTTGAAATTCCATTCGAATCAATTTTTATGTCATTCCTGGGACTTAGAAAATTCCGGCCAAAAAGTACAAAATCATTAATAACTCCCTAAGTTTTCGTCGTATGATGAAATAGCAAGAGACAAAAAAGATGTAATGTGTTATTGTCTACAACATTGGCCATGTATAATTTTACACTCAGACATATTACGTCTCCCCCCCCCCATATTTTCACCCCTCCCCATGGGCCCCTTATATTGGATTTATGAAAAAAACGGTCAAACACCTATTTTGTTATTTTTTATGCTGATTTTTTTCCGCTGAGTTCCAAACTCCTCGCCCATGTCGTTTAAGAGATACACGCTCGGTTAGGAAACCTTCAACCCCCACTTTTCACCCCTTTCACCTCATAATATACACCACATCGAAAAACCCTCAGACACGTATCTTCTTATTTTTATGATGAGTTTATATGCCGAGTATCAAATCCCCCAATGAAAGCAATCCGGAGATATTGTTATTCAATGAAATGCAGGTGTACCCCCTTAACACCCCTTTAGAAACTGAATATCCAAAAACCCTTCCTTAGTGGACGTTTTCGACTTACAACGAACATATTCCCAAAATTTCATGTTTCTAGCTTTAATAGTTTTGGCTGGGCGATGATGAGTCAGTCAGTCAGTCAGGACACTTAGTTTTATATAATAGATAACTTACATAACGCAATAACGCTGTCATCATTACCCATATCCATCTTTTTTTCTTCTTCATTCTCCGTTAGGGTCTTCTGAGGACCACGAATCAGTTTCAATGTTTAGTCCTTTATTGTTCTTTCTTCTTCCTCCAGTGCTCCTTCATCTTTTCGCTGTGTGTCTTCTTTCTCTCTTCCGACCATTTTGAGCCTGTTTTCTTATATTGCCTTCTTTGGTGTCCTTCCATTTCCAATACCTTTTTTTTGAAAATTTCTCTCTCTAGTGCATCTTCTTCTCTTACATTGTTTATTCTGAATTTTTCATTACTTCTTGAAACCAGGCTGTTGTCGATTTCTTTTTCAAAGATATTTAAAAATCTGTTTGGTTAACCTGCTATCATTCATTATTAATAAATGTCCGAAAGGCCGTGGGAAGTCATTTTTGAGAGGCGGAAAAAATACGATACGCATGTCATACGATGTTGGCATGTCAAAGAACTCATTTGAATTCAGTAGGCCGAGTTCATAATGGCAAAATTAATCTCGGGAGTTTCCGCCAACACAAAGTTCCTCATTTCTCTACTAGAAAGCGCTATAGTGTTCAAGGAGCTTAGATATCTAACAAACGAAATTCGACATGCAAACTACCCTCTGGGTGTCAAATAACAAAGCTTGCACCCGGCATCCGAGGCCATACGATATTATTATTAGAGTTATTATAATGTCTGAAAAATGACAATCGCCACTTCTTTATTGTCTCCGTTATGTTTTCAATGTTCCGATATACTTCTTCGTTACTTCTTAATTTCCAGAACTCAGTAGTTCTTAATTGACCGAGAATTTTGAGTATAATTTTTCTTTCTGATACTTCTAATTTATCCAATTTATAATTTATTTATTTATTTATTTATAAGGTGCGTTCAAAAAGTAACGAGCCGGAGGCTGAAATGCGCAAACCGGTGACGACATCGGCTAATGGTAGCGTGAGTAACGAGATGTGGTTCCAACCAGAGCGTGCAGCAGCATGCATCAATCGTCCAACCAAGACCAAGACAGTAGGCCATTCGACATGCTTCCAGGTGTGGTTGAAGAATGTGGGGCACCCATTGGGCACACACTTTCCGCAAGCGCAGTCATTCCTTCATGATGGTGTGCACACTTCCGACGCTCAATCCGACTGTCTATGGAGTTCAATGTCACTCGGTGGTCCTGGGTAATGAGTTCATCAACTAGCTGGACGTTGTCATCGGTAATGCAGGGATCGCCCCAGACCGGGCATCATCGTCTAACGACACCCGTCCTTCCCTGAAGCGGTAGTGCCACGCCTTGACCCTTGCAAGGGACATTCATTGTTCGCCGTACACTTGTGACATTCGGCGATGAATGTTCGTTCCTCCTACTCCTTTCGCTGTCGGAAACCAAACAACACCTCTTTGCTCTTCGTTTGACGCCTCCATGTCACTGTTTGCAATGCGATTGGCAGCGTAGGACGATTGATGCATACTGCTGCTCGCATTATATCGTCTCGTGACGTGCACGCATGCCCTCTAGCGACGGGCTGTGACCTTCCACGCTGTGGTCGGAACCACACCTCGTTACACACGCCACGATTAGCCGATGTCGTCACCGGTTTGCGCATTAGAGCCTCCAGCTCGTTACTTTTTGAACGCACCTTATATTTATAACTGTACAATACATTTTTGTAAGCCTACATACAGTATTTGCGACCAGTAGGCTATAACACAAAATCAATATTCTTTTCTACGTATTTTCATAACTCGAATTTTCGTTAGGTCTAATTTCTCCTGACATCCCCTAATGATTCCAGATATCGACTGTACATATCCCATATGTTGTTAGCACCGGGATACCGTTGCCGTGGGAACGCCAAAGTGCCAATTGTTTGTACTGCCCCAAGTGCGTCCTGTGTCGAACGGAAGTTTTCTGTTGATGACTCAGCTAAGTAAGCCCATGTGTTAACTAGTACAATGTTAATTTGACCTCACCGAGACAAATAACTGTTGTGTACTAATTGACTGTTTCACCTCAGTGTCAAGGTTAACGCAGTCTGGAGGTCAACACACTTCCATACGACCAGCCGGCCTTGCTGTTACTAGTGATCTTCATCGTTCTTCTTTCGAGTATTGTGTGGGCAAGACTATACAACCAAGTTATTTGAAGTGGAAGATCCAAGATTTCTTTCATGGAGGAGCACTTAATAATAAATAAATCCATCTATAACTGAATAGTACATAATGCAGTGAGCCTATATTGGCAATAATTAAGACACGGGCATGTTTATAAAACGAGCGTATGAGAGTTTATAATTTCCATACGAGTGTCTTAATTACCATTATAGGCGAGTTGCATACGACTGTTTATGTTCGACGATAATTATAACTTTATTGTATGTTTTAACATAAATATTCATAAATATCTGTTCAGTCACTACAGTAGAATGTTGTGATCGGGTGCTGCGGTGGGTAGTATATCTCTCTTGTCCAAGCATGCGCTCTGTGTGCTTCAATACCATATGTTCAGATTGCGCACCAGTATTCAGTAAAACTGTCACTGAAGTCGTGTCAAAACCACGCGCTGTGTAGAAATTGGTTTTGGGGATATTAAGGTATCGGTACAGTGCTATTTCTTGTCTCATATTCGCCAGTTTATTTACGCGAACATATGGACGGTGCGTATTCCATGTCGGTAATTTATTATAGTTCGATGTTGTGTTTATGTCCGACATGTTGGATTTTGAGTGAATGCGCGAAGGTATCGTTACCTAATTGGTCAATGAACGAGCTCTGATTGGCTGGAGAAACTGTATCATAATGAAAAACGGTGTTATAATGACCATCATTATGATACAGTTTTCTAAAACATAATAGTGAGGGTCGAACATAAATATTATTATAGTGTTAGAAGCCATTTTTAGCCTACTTTTCACATTTTGCTAAAATGAGGAAAAAGTAGACTTATGAGATCGATCCGGGAAAATGTGTGTCTGTCTGTCTGTCTGTCCGTCTGTCTGTCTGTCTGTCTGTCTGTCTGTCTGTCCTTCTGTCTGTCTGTCTGGCTGTGTGTGTGTCCCCCCCTATCAACTCCTAAACGGCTGCAGCAATCAAAACCAAATTTAGTATGAGTAAAGATGTGCACCGGAATATCTCACGTCCATATTTGAAAATGATGTCAGTGCTACCAACTGCTGAAAAAACGCACTAGAAATTTGAGCTCCATGTTGGATATCTTGCAAGGTATGCATGGGAGCTATTCCAAAATTGGCACACATGTAGATAAGACTATGTCATAATTACTATGTCAGTTTAATTTCCAGGAGGCCAACCATGACAGTGTTGCCAAAATAATGTTAAGCCTTCTGATAAGTCCAATGTTTAAATGCATATAACTTCTACACTATCAATTGAATTTCAACCAAATTTTGTATGTAATATCTGTACATAAACAGATATGACTGAGCGTATTCTTAAGGCCACCAGGGCTGCCAACTGTTAATAATTGCTCCCTCTATTTTTTTCATCCAAATACCTATATATCAGAAAGTATGCAAGCCAACAGCTTTAAACTATGCACACGTATATTCTGACATTTTAGATTAATTTGGAGTAACTTATATACGTCAGTTCTACCAACATGATTATAAACCTGCTGATAGTACCAATTTTTAAAAACATGTAACTTCTATACTATCAGTTGGATTTCAACCAAATTTCATATGTGCTATGTGTACCATAACAGATAATACTATTAGTATTGTTAAGAGCAATCAGGGCTGCCAACTGTTAATAAATGCTGTCTATATTTTTTTACCCTAATATCAATATATCAGAAAGTATGCAAGCCAACAGCTCTATACTTTGCACACGTATAGCACCTTACATTCTAGATTAATTTGGAGTAATTAATACAAGACAGTGCTGCCAACATGATTCTATGCCTGCTGATATGTCCAATTTTAAAATACATGTAACTTCTATACTAACAAATGTATTTCATCCAAAATTGGCACAAAAAGATATCATAATATTTCAGATTATTTCTGACCAGCACACCCATGACATTGTTGCCAACATGCTTTTACGTGTGCTGATAGATCCAATGTCTAACTGCATGTAACGTCCATTGGACTTCAACCAAATTTTGTATTCTGTACCTTAAGAGATGGAACTAAGAATATATTCAGTCACCAGGGCTGCCAACTGTAGTGCTCTATTAGGCTACATTATACCAGGTATATTTTGAACTAATTAGATATTTCGATATTACCAACTTAATTTCGTCATTATTCTAGATAGGTTCATATTCTGTAGAATAATCATTGGCATGAAAAGTAGGCTGTATAGTTCTTCACGGAACTTCTTGTTAAGTGTTGCCTTAGTAAACAAAAGTTTGACGCTTTTCAGTCGGTAAACACGATTGTACCAAAAAAAATGTACATGAGATTAATAAATACACTTGTCCAGCGATCATCATCAGATCCATTACACTTCCCCCAGGGACTCACGTCTATTGGGACGTGAGTTGGCGACCACAGGACCACATCTGAGTCCGGCATTGCTTCCACTTGTGCCGGGCTCCTCTCCATCTTCTTTCCAGTCGACCTCCCTTGGTTACCTCTTGTTCTCTTCCGACCCTGACGGTATTAGGGTATCCAAAGCCTAAGGAGGCTTTCACTTTCCCGCCTTAATTGGCCCTTGTCTCATCCTTCCTGATACCCTCATTCTTCGAGGGGTCAGCCTTCCTTTTCTTTTCATGTTATCTCCTGCCTTCTGCTCAAGGCCCTCAAGGAGGCAGGGTGTATGTAGTCCCACCACTTCTGGTGCACCCTGGATAGTGCTACACCCTCAAGGGCTCACGGCTGGTGGGTTTGGCGACCCCGAGGAATCCCGAACTGGAACCATTTGTCCCTTTTTTTTCGTCTGACCTTGGTGTGGGCCTTTTCCTCTTGCCTATATGCCTTTCATGGCTCTCCTTCCAAGTCCCTCATTCCTCATTCATCGAGTGTTGAGGGCATTTCTTTTCTTCCAGTCCTTTATTTACCTTATCCTTTATTTGTTTACCATTTCTTCTTCTAGTTTGTAAGTTTGTAGTTAGTATTAGTTATAGTTTTCGTTGTCATCTCATCTTTCATTATCACCCAAACCATTAGGGGCCGATAACCTACATGTTAGGCCCCTTAAAACAACAACAATTACCATCATCATCACCATTACACTTAGGCAATAAAATCTCTGTCTGAAAGTATGGGTGAAAATATTCACAATATATAGTCTACACTTATTTAGTTGCAGTATTAGTTGAATAATATTTGTTAGTCGTTGTCAACAAGCAAATTCCGGAGGTCAAGCACCACCTCCAGTATCTCAACAAAACATCACATAGCCCACAACTAACAGATATTGACGAGTTGCGTTATCTCAACTAATGAAAATGAAAATCCACAGCCTGCTTCCAGTCGACCGACCGGGTCAGGGAATGGAATGAATGAAGCTCCCATCTGGCGGCGAGGATATGAACTGGGCCGGGTGCTGAAGCCTGTCGCACTCCCCTGGGGCAATGATTAAATGAATGACAGATGAAATGAAATGATAGTGGAGAGTGTTGCTGGAATTACATTTTTGAAAGGGAAAACCGGAGTACCTGGAGAAAAACCTGTCTTCCTCCGCTTTGTCCAGCACAAATCTCAAATGGATTGATCGAGATTTGAACCACGAACCCAGCGGTGAGAGGCCGGCGTGCTGCCGCCTAAGCCACGGAGGCTACATCTCAACTAATACTGTAACTAAATAAGTGTAGGCCTATATATTGTAAATATTTTCACTCATATTTTCAGACATAGATTTTATATCCTAAGTGTAATGGAACTGATTATTTTTTGTTAAACTCATGTAATTTTTTAAATAATTTTCATGTATGCCATACGATTTTTTTTTTCAGGATTAAAGAATAACCCATCTCATTTAGGTACAATCATGTTGACCGACTGAAAAGCACCAAACTTCTGTTTTGATAACTGAAACATTGAAACAGACTTGGTGAAGACCAATTTGGTTTCAGGGGAAACGTAGCAACGAGTGTAGCTGTACAGTAAAATACGGAAAGATAAGAGACCGTTCTTGAGATTTGTAGACTTAAAAAGGCTTTAGATAACGTTGATAGAAGCATATTTTTTGACATTTTGAAAAGGATTGAAATGAAGTAGAGGAATATAAGTGTGATCTACAATTTGTACAGAAACCAGACTGGCGTTTCTAGATTTGAAAGACATAAAAGAGAGAGGCCCATACTTCTCAATATTTGCATTGAACGAGCATTGAAAGAAAAGAGAGAGAAATGCAGGGGAGAAGGTTCAAAGTTAAATTATTTCAACTTTGAACTTAAGATTTTCTAATGACATTAGAAGAAAATTACCGGGTGAGTTAGCCGAGGTCGTTACGGCATGGCTGCTGGCAGCCGCTCACATCCGGGAGGCGAGGAGGTTCGAATCCCCCCGCCGGCAACCTTGAAGATGGTTTTCTGTGGTTTCCCATCTTCCTTCCAGGCAAATGCCTGGGTTGGTCCCTAACTATAGGCCACAGCCGCTACCTTTCAATTCCTTGTCCTTCCATTAACACTTTCCTCCCCAGACAACACTCCACACGCGACGGTCCTTGTAGTTCCCCCAATGGGTGTCCGTATAGAAGAAGCTACAACACTCTGGCGAGCCGAACATGTCCTTGGACACTCCCGGCACTAAACGCTATACGCTAAAAAAAGAAGAAAATTAAATCGAATTCTTGAAAGAGTTTTAGTAGCGGGCTCATACTATCTCACTTTCAATAATAGTAGGGAAGATATTCTTATAGAAACATATGGAGATGTCTCTACTGAACTAGAGTGCATATGTCTAGAAAACAAACAGTTGTTGCCATGGTAACCAGTGGTCTTCCTTGTCAGTTTCTCTTTATACGAATTCGGTCAACTATGGACTTCAAAGAACTAACGACTATGCGGCTTCTTTTTTTCTTTTCTCCTCCCAGAACCTCTTAATGCGTTCGCTTATTTTTATTCTCTCCTCATCGGAAATGATCCGTTTGGTCCTGCTCATTGTTGGTTTCTCTTGAAATGCGAAATGTATACTGTCTACTCTCCTTCTAAACTCTCTTCTGTTGCGGACCATCGGTAGTGTGATTCGAACTTCTGCTGCATCCCTTCTCACCTCATCTACCCATTTTGATGTGGCCTTTGACCCCATGACGTTGATGATGATCCTTTTGGACAGTCTGCATCCTTAGTAGGTGTCCGTAGAACATCAACCTCCGCTTCCTCATTGCGTCCGTGATCTTCTCAGTGTACTTATCAAGTTCATCGATTTTTCTCCTCCTCCAAGTCCCATCAGTAGTTTTCTGTGGTCCGAATATGTTCCTCACAATCTTCCTTTCTTTCTTTTCTAGTTCTTGAAACACCCCATTTTTATTGTCCACACTCATCACAATATAATGATGTTATTGGGTTTACTTACTTACTGTTCGTAGCTACAGTCCCTGAAGAACGTTGGCCTCCTTTATAACGTGCCTCCATCCATTTCTATAAGGTGCGTACAAAAAGTAAAGAACCAGAGGCTGTAATACGCCAACCGGTGACGATATCTCCTAATCGTTGCGTGTGTAGCGAGGTGTGGTTCCGACCAGAGCGTGGAAGGTCACAGCGCGTCGCTAGAGGGCACGTGTGCACGTCACGTGACGATACAAAGCGAGCAGCAGCATGCATAAATCGTCCAACGCTGCTATTCACATTGCAAACAGTGACATGGAGGCGTCAAACGAAGAGCAAAGAGGTTCTGTTCGGTTTCTGACAGCGGAAGGAGTAGGGGGAACGGTCATTCATCGCCGAATGTCACAAGTGTACGGCGAACACTGCATTGTCCCTTGCAAGGGTCAAGGCGTGGCACAAGCGCTTCAGGGAAGGACGGGTGTCGTTAGCCGATGATGCCCGATCTGGGGCAACCCCCTGCATTACCGATGACAACGTCCAGCTGATTGATGCACTCTTTACCCAGGACCGCCGAGTGACAGTGAACGCCATAGCCGCCGTGGTCGGATTGAGCGTCGGAAGCGTGCACACCATCATGAAGGAACGACTGCACTTGCGGAAAGTGTGTGCCCAATGGGTGCCCCACAGTCTTCAACCATACCAGGAAGCATGTCGAATGGCCTACTCTCTTGGTCTTGGTTGGGCGATTGATGCATGCTGCTGCTCGCTTTGTATCGTTACGTGACATGAACGCGTGCCCTCTAGCGACGGGCTGTGACCTTCCATGCTCTGGTCGGAACCACACCTCGTTACACACACCACGATTAGCCGATGTCGTCACCGGTTTGCGCATTCCAGCCTCCGGCTCGTTACTTTTTGAACGAACCTTATATGTTCCGCCTTCCTTCTCCAGTTCCTGATTCCCAGACTCCTAAGGTCGTCTTCCACATCATCTATCCACCGTCTCCTGGGTCTTCCATCCGGTCTTTGTGTAAACACCTTTTTGACACTACGCGATTGTGGCATTCTCTGTGAGTGTCCTGCCCATCTTATCCTCTCCTACTTAATTTTCACCACAATATCTGCCTGTCCGAAGAGTTCCTGTAGTTCCACATTTGTCCTTATTCTCCAACCTTGCTCCTCTTTCTATTATTTAAACTAGTTTCCATGATGGTTCCGTATTGACGTACTAAATAGTTTTTAACAGCAATTATACATCCGCCTTAGTCAATACATAAACGAAACGAAATATGTTTCAGGGATTAATAGCTTTTATCCCCTTCATCAGCCAAGATTAATATCCGAAGAAAGTTATAAAATAGCGTAGCACACAAAAAAACAGATGGCTATTTGACTTAATATGGTGCACCATATAAGTAGGTCACAGAAAAATATTGAGCAAAACTAAAAAAATATGAAACGGTGATGATATACAGCCATCAAGCACAAGCGAAGATAAACGTAGAGAACCAGTGGACAGTTCATTCACATATCCGCTCCAAAACACAGGTCGAAGCTTGAATTGGCAAACATGGACCACAATACATCACCATATGTACACAACCAATGAAGAAACCTTATGCTTAACAGGTCCATAAGCCAAATCAAATGCCTGCATACAAACGAAACGAACGTGGACGGAAGAACTTCATATAGCAATGAGGTTAGCTCAATGCATAACCTAAAAAGAAGCAAAGGAAAAACAAAAACCATAATAAAAGGGACCAAGGGGCTCACATCTAGTAGGACGTGGGTTGGCGACCACGGGACACCAGCTGAGTCCGGCATTGCTTCCACTTACTTGTGCCAGGCTCCTCTCCGTCTTCTTTCCTGTCGACCTCTCATGGTCAGCTCTTGTTCTCTTCTGACCCCGACGGTATTAGGGTATCCGAAGCCTAGGGAGTCTTTCACTTTCTCACCTTAATTGGCCCTTGTCTCATCTTTTCTGATACCCTCATTCTTCGTGGGGTCAGCCTTTTTTTCTTTTCATCCTGCTCAAGGCCCTCAATGAGCCAGGGTGTATGTAGCCCCACCACTTCTGGTGCACCCTGCATAGTGCTACTACACCCTCACGGCTGGTGAGTTTGGAGTTGGCGACCCCGAGGGATTCCTAAGCTGGGTCCGTTTTGTCTCCTTTTTGCTCTGACCTTGGGACGGACCCTCTCCTCTTTCCCTTTTCAATCTGCCTTTCATGGCTCTCCTTCCTTCCAAGCCCCTCAATCCTCGTTCTTCGAGAGTTGAGGGAATTTCTTTTCTTCGTGTCTTTTATTTGCTTTATCCTTTGTTTGTTTACCATTTCTTCTTGTAGTATGTAAGTTCGTAGTTAGTATTAGTGTTAGTTTTCATTCTCATCTCATCTTTCACTCTCACCCAAACCATTAGGGGCCGATAACCTAGATGTTAGGCCCCTTAAAATAACAATATTATCATCATCATCTATCTCTCTTCTATTCTATTCAAAACCCAACATTCCGATCCATACATAACCACAGGTCTTAGTATTGTTATGTAAATTGGGTTTGCGTCCCTTTTAAATACAGTACTAAGGCTTTTAGAGACGCTGGGGTGCCGGAATGTTGCCCTGCAGGGGATCTTTAACGAGCCAACAGGCAAGAACTTTACCACCGTGCCATGCAACCAGTCCTCGCTATCACAGATAGACCCTGCAGGGGTGTGCAAATCATCAGACTCGACGCCAGTTTTCCAAAAATTCATTTTTACTTTTCACTGCTTAATGCACTAAATATGTTTATGTTCGATCCTAACTATTATGTGTCAGAAAACTGTATCATAATGAGGCTCATTATAACACTATTTTTCATTATGAAACAGTTTCGTCCTCCAATCAGAGCTCAAGAAACAGTTGTGTGACCAATTAGATAAGGATACCTTCGCGCATGCGCTCAAAATCCAACATGTCTATATAAATTACCGAAAGTGCACCGTCCATATGTTCGCGTAAATAAAGTGGTGAGTATGAGACAAGAAATAGCACTGTACCTTAATATCTCCAAATCCAATTTCTACACAGCGCGTTGTTTTGAAACGACTTCGGTTAGAGTTTTACTGAATACTGGTGCACAATCTGAACATATGGCATTGAAGCACCCAGAGCGCATGCGTCGGTCGGCCAGAGAGCTTGGAAAACAGAGATATACTACCCAGCGCAGCACCCGATCACAACATTCTAGTGACTGAACAGTTATTTATGAATATTAATTAAGACACTCGAATGGAAATTATAAAACTCGCATACGCTCGTTTTATAAACATACTCGTGTCTTAATTATAGCCATTATAGGCTCGTTGCATAATGTACTATTATGTTCCACGATGTCGAAATGTAAACATTATGAGTCAGAAAACTGTATCATAATGAGGCTCATTATAACACTATTTTTCATTATGAAACAGTTTCTCCCACCAATCAGAGCTCAAGAAACAGTTGTGCGACCAATTACGTCAGGATACCTTGGCGCATGCTCTCAAAATCCGACATATTTCTGTGTCGGCAAGAAAAGTGAATGGTCTCTGCTTTCGGAGTGCCTTGACCCCCGTATGCGCTCTGTTCAGTCAGCAAAGCCAGCGCTCCCTGTTCACTAACTGAATTAACTGAATCCCACAGATATTTATGAATATTTATGTTAAAACATAAATAAAGTCATAATTATCGTCGAACATAAGCAGTGGTATGCAACTCGCCTATAATGGTAATTAAGAAACTCGTATGGAAATTATAAAACTCGCTTACGCTCGTTTTATAAACATAATCTTGTTTAAATTGTTGCCATTATAGGCTCGTTGCATAATGTACTATTTTAAGACGCTGAAATTACTTCAAATGTTTAACGAAGAGTCTTAATTATATTTTATTTTGGAAACTCAACGTAAAATGATTTTTTTAGAATTTTCACTAACAGAGCAGCTTTTGTTGGTTGGTTCCTTAGTTTAGTGGCTGCGACAAAGCGGTCATGTAGCCCCGAGTACTTTGGGTGTGTGTAGAATCTGTCTGATAACCGGTGTTAATTGTGATGGCTGTATTAGTGAGTGTTATCTGCTTTTAATTCAAGTAAGGACTGCAGACAGTAATTTCAAGTAGTTCCAAATTTTGCTACCAAATGCTAACGTCCACGACATCTAGGTTGAGGACTTGCCTACCAGATGGCTTCACAGTCAGCACCTGGCGGTGAACGTTGGAACTAATAGAGCGTTATCAATTCTGCCCTACAAATTTTCGCTTCACGCAAGTGTAGTTAGTGGAAGGTTATTTTTCATGCCATAAATATATGACATGGGACCATCGGCTTTACTTCTCCTCCGAAGGAAGGCATACTGAGGGATTTTAACGCTCATAAAAAATCCGACGACTTCGGCCGGGTATGAACCCGCGACCTTGGGCATGGAAGCTCAGCATGCTACCACCTACGCCACCGAAGCCGCTTCAGAGCTGCTTTGTTAATGCAAAATGCTTGGAATACTTTGCTCTACTTTTCATCTGAATTTAGAGCTGAGGGATTTGGAGTCTTTTTTAATGATGATCCGCTCTTAAACTATTCAAAGATTCGTGAATCATGGATTGAAATTATCTGACTTAGAGGGTACATTCCAAAGTCAATGATAAAATATAAGGTGCGTTCAAAAAGTAACGAGCCGGAGGCATAATTACAGAAACCAGTACCTGTATATTAGAAGTATTGGCCATGGCTGTTGAGGCACTTGCCCCACTGTGACACGAGTCGGTGAATGTCTGTCTCATAAAATTCCCTGGACTGCGATGTGAACCAGTTCCGTACGTACAGCTGGACGTCGACGTCCGAGGTGAACCGTTGGCCCCGCAGAGCTCTTTTCAGGGGACCAAACATGGCGTAATCACAGGGAGAGAAGTCTGGACTGTATGGAGGGTGGCCGAGAACCTCCCATTTGAATGTCTGCAGGAGTGCCGCGACTGTGTTGGCCGTATGAGGTCGTGCATTGTTGTGGAGCAGAATGACCCCACGGGTGAGATTGCCTGGTCGTTTTGTTTTGATCGCTTGGCGAAGGGTGGTCAAGGTTCGCGAGTAACGCTGGGCATTCACTGTTGTCTCGTGCGGCATGATGTGTATCAGAAGGGGGACATCTTGCTCAAAGAAGAACGTCAGCATTACCTTTCCTGCACTCGTGTGGATGGCCTAGCCTTTTTTGGGTGGTGGTGACCCTGGATGCTTCCACTGGAGGCTTTGTCGTTTGGATTCTGGATGGAAGTGATGACACCATGATTCATCTCCAGCCACCACTCGTGCCAGGAACCCATTCCCTTCCCTCGCATAGCGCTGCAGATGTCCAAGACAGTGCGCCATTCGACATGCTTCCTGGTGTGGTTGAAGACTGTGGGGCACCCATTGGGCACACACTTTCCGCTAGTGCAGTCGTTCCTTCATGATGGTGTGCACATTTCCGACGCTCAATCCGACCACGGTGGCTATGGCGTTCACTTTCACTCGGTGGTCCTGGGTAATGAATGCATCAACCAGCTGGATGTTGTCATCGGTAATGCAGGGGGGTGCCCCAGACCGGGCATCATCGGCTAACGACACCCGTTCTTCCCTGAAGCGCGTGTGCCACGCCTTGACCCTTGCTAGAAACATGCAGTGTTCGCCGTACACTTGTGACATTCGGCGATGAATGTCCGTTGCCCCTTCGCCTTCCGCTGTCAGAAATCGAACAACACCTCTTTGCTCTTCGTTTGACGCCTCCATGTCACTGTTTCCAATGCGATTGGCAGCGTTGGACGATTGATGCATGCTGCAGCTCGCTTTGTATCGTCACGTGACGTACACGCGTGCCCTCTAGCGACCTTCGACGTTCTGGTCGGAACCACACCTCGTTTCAAACGCCACGATTGGCCGATGTCGTCACCGGTTTGCGCATTCCAACCTCCGGCTCGTTACTTTTTGAACGCACCTTATAGAAAACGGACCCAGCTCAGGTATCATTCAGAATCCACAATTCTGAAAGTTTTCAGACGCAATTTCTAATGGGAAAAGGTGTCAGTCCCCGGGGGAGAAAATGTCACTAAATAGGGTAATATACTGTAAGATGCTAGCAGTTGGTCAATAAAATGATTTTTAATAAAAACATTGAGACTAATTTAAATTCTTCATTTGATTCTAATGAAAAGACTGCGTGGTTTAGGCGGCTACACGCCGACCTCTCACCGCTGGGTCCGTGGTTCAAATCCCGGTCACTCCATGTGAGATTTGCGCTGGACAAAGCGGACGCAGACAGGTTTTTCTCCGGATATTCTGGTTATCCCTGTCACCAATGTCATTCCAGCAACAATCCCCACTATCATTTCATTTCATCTGTCATTCATTTAATCATTGCCTCAGGGGAGTGCGACAGTCTTAGGCAGCCGGCACAGATCATATCCTCGCCGCTAGATGGGGGCTTCATCCTTTCCATTCCCTGACCCGGTCAGTCGACTGGAAGCAGGCTGTGGATTTTTCATTTGATTCTAATAATTTGCACACCTCTGCATTCCCTAAAAACATATCCTGGATACGCGCCAGGTGGTAACGATACCTCAAGTTTTCATCCGCATTTATCCCAAGCTTTGCTACTTTATTTCTTGAATGAGTCCAATTTCGAGGCGCTATTACGTCTGAATAAGGCTCCCCACAGAATGACATTGGTGGGTTTGTTGTTCCCACGTGTGTGTATTGACCCAGTTGACTACACCTCCTCGCCACAAACCCCACCCTATTCTGTTCCCATCACATCACATTCATTCCAAATGCAACTGACGAGGCTACAAGGAAAGAAAGAGCTATGTCCATTTTTTTAAATATGTATATTTTTATGTAAATGAGAGTTTCCTTCCAGGTCCTAAACAATACCTAAAGTGCATTAATAAACAATGAGTTAGATCCAGGTATGCGGGGAATACAAGAAACAGTGCATTGGAAAATAAGGGGTGATAAGTTTATCTTCCTAACTATATAATCTTCTTTTGTCACTCCAGATACAAGTTCAAACGGTTTTAAAATTATATTGCTAGTACGAAAGAAAACAAATAAGTTTTATATGTTAAAAAGTAAATTTGATAAACAGAGTTGAAAATGAAAATCCACAGCCTGCTTCCAGTCTCCGACCGGGTCAGGAATGGAATGAATGAAGCCCCCATCTAGCGGCGAGGATATGAACTGTGCCGGCTGCCGAGGCCTGACGCACTCCTCTGGGGCAATGATTACATGAATGACAGATGAAATGAAATGATAGTGGAGAGTGTTGCTGGAATGAAATTCTGACAGGGAAAACCGGAGTACCCGGAGAAAAACCTGTCTGCCTCCGTTTTGTCCAGCACAGATCTCACATGGAGTGACCGGGATTTGAACCACGGACCCAGCGGTGAGAGGCCGGCGTGCTGCCGCCTAAGCCACGGAGGCTTCCGATAAACAGAGTTAAATTCTTTAAAAGCAATTTACTGGACATTATAAAATTGTGACTTAGCACCTTCTTTCCTTATGCCCTTCAACTGTGTTGTGTGTGGACATGCTTTGTGACATTCCAGCCCCAATGGCAATAATTAGAATAGAGATTAAAACTCAGCAATTGTTCTAGGTTTATGCCACGTCTTGGGTGGGGATTCGCCTAGGAACACCAAGCTGGCTCATCAGCGGGCTCTTGGTGTCCTCGGATGAGCCAGCTTGGTGTTCCTAGGAGAAACCCCACACAAGACACGGCATACACCAACAAAAATGCCTGAGTTTTAATTCACGGGCCATGTAAGACAATATACCATATTTCTAGAATAGAGATTGTTTTCTGTTAAAACTTTTCATTCTAAATCCTGCGAAATCTAATATTTAAAACTCATTCATATCTAATAGTTCTTCGGTGGCATAGTTGGTAGCATGCTGAGATTCTATGCCCATGATTGCAGGTTCAAACCCGGCCGATGTCGTCGGATTTTTAAGAGCGTTAAAAATCCCTCAGTATGCCTTCCTTCGGATGGGAAGTAAAGCCGGCGGGCTCATGTCATAGATTTGTGGCATTTAAAAGAACCTTCCACTAACTAAAGTCGTGTGAAGCAAAATTTGTACGTTAGATTTGATTAATGCTCTATAAGTACCTACGTTCGTCGCCAGGTGACGGTTGCGGTGGCATCTAGTAGCCAATTTCACAGCTGAGTGTCGTTGACGGTAGCATTTGGTAGCATAAGTTGGAACTACTTGAAATTGGTCGTCTGCAATCCTTACCTTAATTACAAATAACGGACACTAAAACAATTAACACCGGTTATCAGACAGATTCTACACACGTCCAAAGCACACGGGGCTAGATGACCACGTAGTCGCAGCCCCTAAACTAAGGAACGAAATGTTGATAGTATGTATTCTCGCCCCTTGTTTTTTTATGACAGTTCTTTCTAATTACGTGACATCTGAAATTCGTGTGCGTGAAGCTAGAAAAACTTTTAAAACAGCCTATGCTTGTAAAATCGTTCTTGTTGGTGTTTCGCCGGGCCAATGGTGTTGAGATAGCACGCCTGCCTCGCGCCTGGACGCACCGGGTTTGATTCCTGACTCCATCAGGGATGTTAGAAACTGGCATGAGGGCTGGGACGGGATGAACTCAGCCTCGTGAGGACAACTGTAGCGCCACGGGATTTGGGTTTATTTTTGTTTCATTTTATGGTCTTGCACATCGAGGGCATTCAGCCCCGTGTATTTATTGTCTGATAACCTGTGTTATTGGAATAGCTGTATTAGGAAGTGTATTTGTAATTCAGGTATAGATTTAGAAGGAGGCAGCCGTGACCTTACGTTAGGGACCACCCCGGTATTTGCCTGGAGAAAAAGTGGGAAACCACGCATAAACGATTTCCAGGATGGCTGAGGTAGGAATTGATCCTTTCTCTTCTCAGTTTTAACTAACGAGGCAGAGTGTACCCCGCTCCAACCCTCAGACCAGAATTATCTATCTATTATAACACGCTAAGGTGTACTGCTCGGGCCCAAGCTGCGTGAACCTGAGAGGTATATGGATCGCGGACTATGAGAAATGATGGTGACGAGTGATGAGGTTTCCTGGTACGTGTTTAGTAACAGACCGAAATACATTGGTCGGTGACTCACTCACTCACTCACTCATTCGCAACGCCACGATGGTTTGAGCAACGACCCTATGTTGGCAGTATTGGAATAGACAGGAATACCAGATAACACGGCTGGCTGTTGACAGGCCCTTCTCTTCTCGCCTGCCCCTTCCCCTCACCCCGCAAGTTCGCAGAGCTTGGACCCGAGCAGTATGTTTCACAAAACTCAAGCTCCTAAATCAGAGGGAATTAAAAGGTGTGGTTTGTATCAAAATCTTCAAAATCGTCCGAATAGTACAGGAAAAACCTTGCATTTCTTAAAAAGTAAACGGAAATGTATTTGTTTATAAAGTGCTTTTAAACAAATAAACAAGACGATAACCCCTGGCAGAAATGTGTCGCGTACAGCCGCACAGCACTAGAGCCGGGCGGGTATTCTGTACACATGGGGCGCACACAACCCATTGTGCAATCAGCAGCAGTGATGAATAAATGATATCTGATTTCATAAATACCGACAATTTGTTTAAAAAGTGCGCTTAAACAAATAAACTATTCATAGAAGCCCGCATAACAGTAAAGCCAGGCGGGTGGTTTATACACATGCGAGAGTTCTCGCACGGGCCCGCTAGTTTTTTTTTTTTTTTTTTTTTTGAGACGTTTCAGCCATCAATGCACCACGATGTTCTTCACTCATATGATCACTGTAATGCTTGTTTTCTTCTCTGCCAGTAGATCTTCATTCTTGACGAATGTTCTGCTCTCCTTTCTTCCGTCCACTTGCAGTGAGGGCGAGGCATCACAGATGTTAAAGGGTGTAGATTACTGGTTGATTTAACCGCCTTTCTGAAGAGGTTCCTATCCCAAACCAGAGCTTGATTGATTCAAGCTTCTGTTAGGTCCTTTTTTAACTTGCATCGACCATTTACAATAGGAATTTTTATAATTTTTACGGGCCCGCTAGTATTTCTTAATAGACCAATTTTACCACCACTGTCCATGGGAGAGATTTACTTGTGTACTGATGTATGCCATATCGATTTTCGGTTGCTCTGCGGTGTGTATTGATCCCCAGTATAAAATTGTAACACTTCAGCTTCTTATAAGGACGATGCTGTTATTGACAATAATGTCTTGTTTGCGGATCAGGGAGCTTGTGAACACTGAAGATAGCTATAAAATGGAGCTAATATTTGGTTTGTCCGGAACTTCTTATCGGCTGCCTGCAGACTCGGCCTGGCGCTCCTTACTACCTGCTGATGCGCCCGTCCCCGTGTGTGGCCGACCGGCTTGGAGGACCACACAGGAGACCTGTACATAATATAACATGATGCTATCAAAGTACGCCGAGTCCCGCCAGCCTATTGAAGTCGGTGCAGTGATTCATTTGATCATTTATTATTTCATTTACCTAATTGTTTATTCACTCGTTCCCTCATTCGTTCATTCACTCATTCATTCGTTCATTCATTCCTTCGTTCATTCATTCACTCGTTCATTTGTTAATTCGTTCGTTCGTTTGTTCATTAGTTCGTTTGTTCATTCGTTCGTTCACTCATTCGTTCATTCACTCCTTCGTTCATTCAACCGTTCGTTCACTCATTCACGCCTTCGTTCATTCATTCATTCATTAATTCAGGCATTCATTCATTTATTCGTTCATTCATTCATTCATTAAATCATTCACTCCTTCGTTCATTCATGCATTCGTTCATTCATTCATTCGTTCGTTCACTCATTCACTCCTTCGTTCATTCATTCATTCATTAATTCATTCACCAGTCAGTCAGTCAGTCATTCATTCATTCGTTCATTCATTCATTAGTTCGTTCACTCATTCACTCCTTCGTTCATTAATTCATTCATTCATTCGTTCGTTCACTCATTCACTCCTTCGTTCATTCATTCGTTCATTCGTTCATTCGCTCATTTACTCCTTCGTTCATTCATTCATTCAGTTATTCATTCATTCATTCGTTCATTCATTCATTCGTTCATTCACTCATTCGCTCCTTCGTTCGTTCATTCATTCATTCACTTTTTCACTCCTTCGTTCATTCACTCGTTCATTCATTCATTCGTTAGTTCGTTCACTCATTCTTTCATTCATTCATTCATTCATTCGTTCGGTCACTCATTCACTCCTTCGTTCGTTCATTCATTCATTCGTTCATTCATTCATTCATTCATTCATTCATTCATTCATTCATTCATTCAATCAATCGTTCATTCATTGATTCGTTCATTCATTCATTCATTCATTCATTCATTTGTTCGTGTGTTTGTTCGTTCTATTCCTTCGTTCGTTCATTCAATCATTCGTTCGTTCGTTCCTTCCTTCATTTTCAAAATAATAATTTATTTATTCATTTTATTTATTTCTTAATTATTTATTCATTCATGAATTTATTTATTGTTTTTTCATTTATTTAATTATTTATGCATTTATTTAAATTTTTCTGGTTATGGTGGCAGAGAGCTCTAACCGGCAAGCTCTTCCCTCGCAGGCATCGGGGAGAGCATGGATTTGAATCCAACCTCGGCCGTCCTGAAAATGATAATCGTGGTTTGGATTTTCATCACAAGGCAAATACCGTGACGGGACAGGCTCACAGCCGGATTTCTTCCAAAGTCCCTTCCCCGACTCTTCCTTTATTTGACCTAAGTTAGCGGTTGTCTGTCACCATCCCCAGTTTTATCTGCTGACAAAGTGTGTCCAGCGACAGCAGAGGAATATCTCTCTCAGAGTCCGTGCGTAAACCTTAGCTAGGTGGATAAGCGGGACCTATTTTAGGTATATAACAATTGGAAAATTTTGTGAATTCAAAATATTTTTCTTTGCCCGGTGAAATATACCTCCGCTTCCAGCGTGCTGAGAGGGATTTTTAGCCTACTTTTCACATTTTGCAAAAATGAGGAAAAAGTAGACTTATTAGATCGGGCAAATGTGTGTCTGTCTGTCTGTCTGTCTGTCTGTCCTTCTGTCTGTCTGTCTGGCTGTGTGTGTGTCCCCCCCCCCTATCAACTCCTAAACTGCTGGAGCAATCGAAACAAAATTTGGTAGGATTAAAGATCTATACCTGAATATCTCACGGCCATATTTGAAAATGATGTCAGTGCTACCAACTGCAAAAAAATCGCAATTGAAATTTGAGCTCCATGATGTATATTTTGGAAGGTATGAATGGGAGCTATTTCAAAATTGGCACACGTATAGATAATAATATTGCAGTTTAATTTCCAGGAGTCCATACATGGCAGTGTTGCCAAAATGATTATAAGCCTGCTGATAGGTCCAATTTTTAAATGCATATAACTTCTACACTATCAATTGGAATTCAACCAAATTTCGTATGTTGTATGTGTACATAACCAGATATGACTGAGCGTATTCTTACGACCCACCAGGGCTGCCAACTGTTAATAAATGCTCCTAATTTATTTCATCCAAATACAAATATATCAGAAAGTATGCAAGCCAACAGCTTTAAACTTTGCACACGTATAGTACCTGGCATTCTAGATGAATTTGGAGTAACTAATATACGTCAGTGCTGCCAACATGATTCTAAGCCTGTTGATAGGTCCAATTTTAAAATGCATGTAACTTCTATACTAACTAATGGATTTCATTCAAGATTGGCACAACAATAGATCATATTATTTCAGATTATTTCTGACCAATACATGCATGACATTGTTGCCAACATGATTTTACGTGCGCAGTTAGATCCAATGTTTAACTGCATGTAACGTCCATGCTATTCATTGGACTTCAACCAAATTTTGTATTCTGTACCTTAAGAGATGGAACTAAGAATATATTCAGTCATCAGGGCTGCCAACTGTGGTGCCCTATTAGGCTACATTATGCCAGGCATACAGTATTTCGAACTAATTAGAAATGTCGATATTAGCAACTTAATTTCGTCATTATTCTAGATAGGTTCATATACTGTAGAATAATCATTGGCATGAAAAGTAGGCTCTTTAGTTCGTCACGGAACTTCTTGTTTCCTTATGTATGGTCACGCCTCCCAGCCGTATGAAGATGTGCCAATCAACAGAACAATTTACTGCTGCATGGCCTTTCCTCTACTGGCTGCAAACTGAATCATCTTCTCTTCCCATGTTATCCTCGGTTGTCTAATGGGCGGGTCTCTTGCCGTGCACTCGTGCACTCTCGCCTTCATTTATACAGTCGTGGTTTTCTCTCCATTCCCGTTCTCATAATGTGCCCAAACCAGGAGAGCTGCTGACGTCACTTCTAAACGCCGTCCAACTCTCGCTGCCGTAGATAAGTATAAGCTCGATGACCGTCTTATAGACCCATGTCTTGGTCTTCCGGCTTACCTCCTTCTTCGCAAACACGCAGTGGTTCAGGGCATAGTATGCTTCTGTAGCCTTATCTGCGCTACAGTATTTCTAACTTCTTCCATTTGATATTTTGTTGTATCTGTTCTAGTTGATTCTACACTAATATTCCTTTCTTTCTTTCTTTCTTTCTTTCTTTCTTCGTTTTGCCCACTTAGGGAGCACGTTTGAACTTGTTGACTCGTGTTGATCGTGTTTTCCTCTTCTTCTCCTCCTAAAATCTCATCATGAACTCACTATGCCCCTTCTTACGCTCTTCCGTCCATTTTGTCAGTGGTCTTTTTAGATTTTTCGGCGAAAGAGTGATTTGTAACTAGAGTTTCAAAAGTCTTGCGATTCAAGATGACATCATCTGTAATGTTTATTTCTTTTAAGTCCTGTTTGATTTCTTCTAACCAACTGATTTTGACCTTCTTTGAATTATTTATATCAAGCAGTTTCTTTGTATATCATGTGTTGTCCATTCTGCAGATGTGACCATAAAATTTCAATCGTCTCTTACGCACGGTATCAGTAAACTTATTGATTACTGTGTACAAGTCTGTGGTTTTCCTTTTAGATTCTACATTATTATTATTATTATTATTATTATTATTATTATTATTATTATTATTATTATTATTATTATTATTATTATTATTAAAGAAATGTGTAGGAAAGAGGTTTTCGTTTGAAATAAACTTTAAGACTTATATTAAAGTTGTTATTAAAGTTATTCAAAGTTGCAGTCTACTTTAACTCGCCTTTAGAGTTTCTGTATAAGTTTTAAGTAAAGTTATAATGAGACAGAACTGCTGCATAAGTCAGCAGAGAGAAGATTATATCTTTAATAAGAGATCTGCCTCCCATCATCATCTTGGTTTACGAGACGTATACAGTAGTGCTTCAGGTTTGATTACTGTGGTAAAATGTCTTAGTTTTGCGTCATTTCGCTGAGAAAATTGCTACCAGGACCAACAAATCATGGACTGAAGAATATCAGAAGATTTTCAGTGTCCTAATACCAGGTGAGTTAGCCGTGGTCGTTACGGCATGACAGATGGCAGTCGCTCATATCCGGGAGGCGAGGAGGTTCGAATCCCCCCGCCGGCAACCTTGAAGATGGTTTTCTGTGGTTTCCCATATTCCTTCCAGGCAAATGCCGGGGTTGGTCCCTGACTATAGGCCACAGCCGCTACCTTCCAACTCCTCGTCCTTACATTCCAACTTCCCTCCTTCCCTCCCCAACGGTACTTGTAGCTCACCCATTGGGTGTCCGTCTCGAAGCAGCTACAAAACTGGCGAGCCGAACATGTCCTCGGACACTCCCGGCACTAAAAGCCATACGCTAAAAAAAAAAAAAAAAAAAAAAAAAAAAAAAGAAGTGTCCTAATGAAGAGATTTTGGGAGAGGAAAGAAACATCATTAGAAAAGTAGGTTGTATCGAGCTCCATAGATGGGCCTAACGATGTAATAATCCCTCCCTATATTATTCTGCTAAGGTCCCATTCCAGTTTTGTACCGAAAATAAGGTCCCATTAACACCAACCTACACATATGGGGTACCTACATGTTCAGCATAACCCAATGCGTAAGCGAAACGCTACACTCAGTTACTCATTAAATGCCTCACAATTAAATAAATACCTTAAAACATGTATATTTACAATGAAATAATCAAAGAATGCAACACGTAACCATGGTAACAGAATCTCACAGGTCCATCTATTTCTGTAAGACGCAATGCAATTCCAATTGTTACATTACTGGAAAAGTTTCCAGACGGTTATAAGGTTATCACTGAACCAAATTAAGCTGTAAAATTCATCAATACATACAGTATAATGCGCTTAAGGGGGTCAAGGGGCACTCTAGAATTTTTCACGCAATTTTCACGTGTGAGTGTGGTACGACAAGTCTTTTTCACCCGACTATAAAGGCCCTTAAATTAACAGTGTCTGTGATATTCCCAGAAAACTAACTTCGCTCTGATATACATATGAAGGAATGACAAACCCCTAACCACTGCACCAGTAGCTGAATTGATAAAGTCTGATTATTAATACCAAGGATAAATCAGTCATAGCATTCAAGATTGAGATTTTGCTAAGGGTACTCTTTACAACCAGAATATTCGCGGACGAAGCCGCGACGGGTAATGCTAGTAATAATAATAATAATAATAATAATAATAATAATAATTATAATAATAATAATAATAATAATAATAATGATAATGCATCGCAAGGGACTAATAGAGAAACTGGAAGTGAAAGAAAGAAAAATTCTAAGACAAATCTTGGGCCCATTAAAAGAAAAGGGGGAATGTATGGGACGGCACAACCACGAACTTTACACCTATGTGGAAAAAATAACTGACACCACGAGGAAACTGAGACTTACCTTTTACAAGAATGTACCCAGCGCGATTGACAGCATTTTCACATACTTCCTCAAAAAGAAAACCAATGGAGCTTGGTTCACTGAGGTGGACAACGATTTGCAAGAAGTGGTAATTTCGAGCAACGATATCTGGGAACGTGCCCCCCTTAAGCAAAAACTGACAGCACCCCGATGTTTCCAAGAAAGGCCTAAGCTTCCAACTGGCAAGAAGTGGACTGCAGAAAGGAAATAGCAGCATCGAGAACTAATGCGAAAGTACTGGGAGGATGTTAAAGCTCGATGCAGCAAGAAGCAGTTGAAATGACGTTGTCCTTTGATGGCCGAATCGAAAGAATAGAAATAATTATTATTATCATAATAAATGTAAGTCAAAATAAATGGAATGGAGGTAAAGAAATCTGAAACCCCTATCAACGTCAAATGGGCAGATGTGAAGAGCTAAGGAAAGTAGGAGACTTCTTCTACTTAGGAAGCAAAATAACCGGTGATGGACGAAGCAAAGAGGAAATTAAAAAAAATATGTTGGCTCAGGCAAGGAAAGCATTTCTACAGAAAATACATCTGTTGGCATCAAATATAGATGTAGGTATTATGAATTCATCTTTGAAAGCCTTTGTCTGGAGCATGGCGCTGTATGGAAGTGAAACTCTGACTGTTGGTGCAGAAGAAAAGAGGAGAATAGAAGCGTTTGAAATGTGGTGTTCCAGGAGAATGATGAATATCAGATGGGTAGATAGAGTAACAAATAAAGAGGTATTAAGACTAGTGGAAGAAGAGAGGTGTTTCTGGCAATTGCTAAAGAAGAGAAGAGATAGGTTGATAGGAAACATTTAAGACACCCAGGAATAGGGAAGTAGGTTATGGAAGGAAGGGTCGAAGACAAAAACTGTAGGGGATAGACCAAGAATAGAATATGTAAATCAGATTGCCCCGGATGTAAGGTAGCTATGTAGAGATGAAACGATTAGCATAAGACAGGGCGGCATGAATAGCTGAATTAAACCAGTTAAAAGACTGACGTCTCAAACAATAACAATAATAACAAGAAGTTCCGTGACGAACTAAAAGCCTACTTATCTTAAAATGTAAGATTCATGCCAATGATTAATCTATCTGGATCTATCTAGAATAATGATGAAATTAAGTTTGCAATATCGAAATTTCTAATTAGTTCGAAATACTGTATACCCGGCTTAATGTAGACTAATACAGCACTACACTTGGCAGCCCTGGTGACTGAAAATAATCTTAGTTCCATCTCTTAAGGTACAGAATACAAAATTTGGTTGAAGTCCAATGGATAGCATGGACGTTACATGCAGTTTAACATTGGATCTAACAGCGTGCGTAAAATCATGTTGGCAACAATGTCATGCATGTATTGATCAGAAATAATCTGAAATAATATGATCTATTTATTGTGCCAATTTTGAATGAAATCCATTAGTTAGCATAGACGTTACATGGATTTTGAAATTGGAACTATCAGCAGGCTTAGAATCATGTTGGCAGCACTGATGTATATTAGATACTCCAAATTAATCTAGAATGCCAGGTACTATACGTGTGCAAAGTTTAGAGCTATTGGCATGCATACTTTCTGATATATTGATATTAGGGTAACAGACATAGTAACAGCATTTATTAACAGTTTGCAGCCCTGGTTGCTCTTAAGAATACGCATAGTCATACGTGTATGGTACACATAGCACATACGTAATTTGGTTGAAATCCAAATGATAATATAGAAGTTACATGTATTTTAAGTTGGACCTATCAGCAGGCTTATAATCATTTTGGCAACACTGCCATGCATGGCCTCCTGGAAATTATATTACCTATACGTGTGCCAATTTTGAAATACCTTCATACCTTCCAAGATATCCAACATCGAGGTCAAATTTCAATTGCGATTTTTCAGCAGTTAGTAGCACTGACATCAGTTTCAAATACGGCATTAAGATATTCAGGTATAGATTATTACTTCTACCAAATTTTGTTTCGATTGCTGCAGCTGTTTAGGAGTTGATTGAGAGGGAGGGGGGGGGGGGGGGGGGCACCCACACAGACAGAAGGACAGACCGACAGACTCACATTTTGCGGATCGATCTCATAAGTCTACTTTTTCCTCATTTTTGCAAAATGTGAAAAGTAGGCTGAAAATAAAATGCTTAAATCAATAAGGGAACACTCAACCATTAATCACCAACTATGGGAATATTGATCAAGTAGAAAAATTTAAATATTTGGGTGGAATTATTGAACCAGCAGGGTTAAATCAGCAAGCTAACAGAGAAAGAACTACAAAACTACAAAGAGCATACAAAATTACTTGGAACAGATACAACAAAAAAACTATATCAACAAAGGCAAAATTATTCATCATAACACAGTCGTTAAATCTGAAGCTCTATATGCATCTGAAAATATTATAATTGGTGGAAAATCTGGAATAAAATTATCGAAAATCAAGAAAGGAAAATACTAAGTAAAATCTTAGGACCAAATTGTGAAAATGGAATTTGGATAAAATCACATGAAGTTTATTAAGTTACAGAGAAAATCACTGATACCATAAGGAAACAGTGGTTAGAGTTTCACGGACTCTTATATAAAATGGAATATTCATAACCTATTTGGATTGCCAAGGTAAGGTTTTTGTTTTATGAAAGGGAGCTTGACTTCCGTAGCACATTGGCATCACTCGTGACGTCAATACTACTTGTATTTTGTGTCTTGTGATGGCCTTCTCAGTATGTGCTAGCCATGTGTATTGGTGAGGTGTGTCTGTACCAACTGACGTGCCCAACGGCACACTGGGGCGAAACGCTGGCATTTTATGTTTGATCTGGCCGGACCAATTTCATCATATTAATTGATAATAAGAGGTTGACAAAGAAAATTTTCAACCCAGCCTTATCAATAAAAGTCAAAACAACTGGCTAAAAGAAAACAGTGCAGACATAAATGAAATTGGCTGTCATGAAGAAACTACTCACCTGACAAAATACAGGATGGACAGAACAGCGTAAAAGGGAACACAGCGAGAGGATGAAGAGATATTGGGAAGGGAAGAAGAAATAGTACAAATAAGTTCAAACGCGCTCCTTAGTTGGGCAAAACGAAGGAGAAAAAAAGGAATATAAATTACCAGGAGCAGATATAATAATAAATCCAGATCCCAAATGGATAATTACAACACTACATTACTGTCGATAAACTAGAAGCACATTACGCATTTAAAAAATTATAATTGAGGGCAGATCACAAGTCAATAATATTGAGAAACAGGAGAAAAAATACTCAGAAAATTGTTAGGACTAAAATACGAAAACGGGGTTGGGATGGAAATGAAGCTAAATAAAAACTATCAAAGACTGATATGCACCTACTCGTGCACAGAATGGATGGCAATGGGCTAACAAAGAAACTTTTAAAGCTAACACAATCTCTGAGAAACCACAACAATGGCTGGTGAAAATAACACAACACCTTAAAGAAATTGGTATCAACAATAAAATAACTGGAAAAGGATTTCTGGAATTCTGTGTGACAAGAGACTCGGCATAAAAGTGAAAGGAAAAGCCTAAAAGACAGCAGTAAGGCCAGCCATGTTATACGGAGCAGAGCCGTGGGCTACAACAAAGTCGCAATGTAATAAAAACAAGTAGTTCCGTGAAGAACTATACAGCCTATTATCATATATCCTTCTCATGTTAATTGCCTCCATCAACATACAAAATTTCAGTTTGAAGGTTGTGATGGATTCGTAGATATTGAGAACCGTCTAAATATTTCGGATGCTTGCCATTTTGGATTGTTATATGTATCGGCCATAGAGTTATGTACCATTCAAGGACAATTATTGCCTAGGTTAAATATTCAAACTTTCACTTCGATCGCATGATTACGACACAAGAAATAAAAACTTAATTTTATAATTTCGCACAGCCGCCATCTTGAGGTTATGTAAACAATTGAACTAAATTAGATGCCAGTGCATTACAATATGTAAAATCATTTACTGTACCACATTTCACTGCGCTCAGAGAGTTAAATCACGAGAAAAGTCTATTAAGATGTTTTAAATTCGCTTGGCCGCCATGTTCGTTTTGTACTTTACAGGTTTATGAAAATTACGTAGGTAAACTTGGATCAGTACCCTTTATCACCGTACAAAATTCCAGGGTGATATCTGTAATAGTTTCGGAGATATAGAATGTCAGTGAAATATTTCGCACAGCCGCCATTTTGAGGTTATGTAAACAATTGAACAAACTTAGACTCCAGTGCATTACAATTTGTATAAACAATTGCTGCACCATGTTTCATTACGTTTGGATAGTTCAATCGCGAGAAAAGTCGATTGAAATGTCTCAACTTCACTTGGCCGCCATGTTGGTTTTGAAGTCACCAAGTTTTTGAAAGTCTCATAGGTGAACTTTTAGTATTGTCCTTTATCACCGTACACAATTTCAGGGCGATATCGGTAATAGTTTCGGAGATACTGAATGCTGGTGAAATATTTCGCACAGCCGCCATGTTGGATTGGTGAGACGTAACAAAATTTGAAGGGCACGGTCGGGGTCGTCCGGAATAGTGCTATAAACTTACCAAGTTTCATTGAAATCGCTCCAGCCGTTTAGAATTTATTAGGGGGCGGCACACACACACACACACACTCCTCACACACACACACACACACACACACGCACACACACACGGACAAAAGGTGATCTCATAAGCCTATTTTTTCAAAATTGAAAATTGGCTAAAAATGGATGTGATGGAGATGAAGATACTTAGACGGATGAGTGGTGTCACTAAGAAGGACCGCATCAAAGATGAGAAAATCAGAGGAGCTGTTAAAGTGACAGAAGCATCAAAGAAAATGCAGGAGAAAAGACTGTTGTGGTATGGGCTTATTATGTGAAGGAACGAAAGCTATGTAGGAAGGAGAGTAATGGATCTGGTTGTAGATGGAACGAGAGATAGGGGCCGTCCCGGAAGAAGATGGACTGACAATATCTGACAAGTCTTGGAGAATAAAATGTTAAAGGAAGAAGAAAGGAAAAAGTTGAAAAGAACGACCAGAAACATCGACCCCGTTTGAAGTGGGATAAGATGAACAAGAAGAAGGAGAGGAAGAAGAAGAAAACAAAAATTTTGAACCCTATTAAACATACCTTCTCGGAAGAATACCGGATGGAAAGAAGAACGCAAAATAACAACAAAGTGAACGAATGGAGAGATATTGGGAAGAAACGAGAAAGCATTGTGTTAAATAAGTTTTATGTTCGACCCTGACTATTATATGTCAGAAAACTGTACTATAATGAGGCTCAGTATAACACTATTTTTCATTATGAAACAGTTTCTCGCACCAATCAGAGCTCAAGAAACAGTTGTTTGACCAATTAGATAATTACATGCGCCGAGTTCCATGGCCTTCTAATTTAAATTTCACTGCCTGGCCTAGTGTCATAGTAGGGTAATCTAGGAGGCCATGGTCAAATACAAGGCATTCTCTGCGTCTCATGCGCTCTGTTCAGTACATAAAACTGGCGAAATCTCGACAGATATTTATGAATATTTATGTTCGAACATAAAACAGTTATAATAATTATCGTCGAACATAAACAGTCGTATGCAACTCGCCTATAATGGTAATTAAGGCACTCGTATGGAAATTATAAAACTCGCATACGCCTGTTTTATAAACATACTCGTGTCTTAATTATTGCCATTATAGGCTCGTTGCCTAATGTACTATTAATATACTCCTTATTTGGGGTACAACGTATCAAAACAACTAGTTCCGTGAAGAACTATAGTCTACAGCCTATTTTCATATATCCTACTTATGTTAGTTGCCTCTATCTACATACAAAATTTCAGTTTGATTGCTGTAATAGATTCGTAGATATTGAGAACCGACTAAATATTTCGGATGGTCGCCATGTTGGATTTTATATATGAGTCGTCCAGTTGCAAAAATCATTTAATCCACTTGTGAATAAGAATCATTTTCATGAGAAACGTTCCTCCAGACTTTGCCTCGCGTATCTTTTGTGTTTGTTGTTTTCTACTTTTTGCTTTGTTTTTTTGTTTTGTGTTTGCTTTGTGCTTTTGCTTTGAATTTTACTTTTTCTTTTCTTTCTTGGGTTTGTGTTTGTTTTCTGCCTTTGCATTTTTGAATTTTGCTTTTTGCTTTATGTTTCTTGATTTTGTTTTCCGCTTTTGCTTTTGTTCTTGAAATTTTTTTTGGCTTCGTTTTCATTGTTTTGGTCTTGTGTTTGTTTTATGATTTTCCTGTTTTTGAATTTTAGTTTTTGCTTTGTGTTTCTTTTTGTTTTGTTTTCTGCATTTGCTTTTGTGTCTGAATTTTGCTTTTTGTTTCGTGTTTTTTTGTTTTTGGTCTTGTGTTTGATTTCTGGAAAATCATAATAAAACAAAACAAAATAAACAAAGCAAAACAAAAAATAAAACAAAACAATTTAAAACAAAAATAAATTAAAACAAAACAAAATAAAATTGAACAAACAAAATAAAATAAAGTAAAATAAAATTTAAAAAATATAATTTTACGACATGAACCTTATTCACAAGTGGATTAAACGAGTTTTGCAACTGGACGACTCATATGTAGGTCTCAGAGTTATGTACTGTTACATGAAGATTATTGTGTACGTGTAGCATTCAAACTTCATTCGCATGATTAGGACACAAGAAGTAACAAGGACATTTTAAAATTTCGCACAGCGGCCATCTTGTGGTTATGGAAACAATTGAGTTAAATTAGATGCCAGTGGATTAACATTCGTATAAGGATTTACTGTACCAAGTTTCACTGCACATGGATGGTTGAATTGCGAGAAACGTCCATGTGAATATTTATAATTCGCGTAGCCGCCATGTTGGATTTGTGACCACTAGGTTATTTAAAGTCCTATAGGTGAAGTTAAGTTCATAGCCCCTATTGAGCCCGTCAGAGGAGCTGCCAGGATAGCCAACAACCGCAATGACTTCCCTAACATCTCATCCGTCGGACCTAACTGCCGGGAGGATCAGGTGAACTTCCAAATAGGCCAAAGCGGCACGAGAAAATGTAGTCCACAGGGATCTTGGTACATGGTGACGAAGGTCATAGACTGCCTAAGGAAAGGTTCACCTTAAAAACTAGACTGAGAAAAGAAACATCCAGACTTATGTAAAACAACGTGAAAATTTATTGTTAAAATTCACAAACCCCTAGCCTAGTTTGGAGGGTTTCTCTTAGCGCTGTTGCTGTTTCTGTTAACTCAGTAATATTCCTTCTGTTAGTGTTCAATTCGTCCTTGACCTCGATCATGCCATCAACGGTCGTCTTGACGTTGTTGTTGACTGCGTTCGCTGCACCTCTCATCAAGATAAGTCCTATATTCTTGGTCGCCATGTCCTTCTTGACGGTGTCCATGAATCCCTCGACGTGAGTCAATCGAGTCCCAAATTCTTCACGAGTATGCTCCAAGTCGGCTCTCATATCTATCTGGACTCTATTAATTGTCGTCTGAATTTGAGCGGTGTGCTCCTCCAATCGGGTCTGCACGTCTTCCCTAGCTCTATTCATCTGATCGGTTAAACTATCAATGCGCTGGTTAGCCTCCTGATGGTGTCGTAAGACATCAACCCTGACAGCTGCTAAACCTGCCGTAAGATCATTTCTAGCCTCTAACCTATGAGCGTCCATGTCGGCCCTGACCTGCGTTAGATCAGCCCTAACATTATTGATTGACTCTGTGTTGATCTCAAGATCCCGTCTAACTTAGTCCACATGACCACTTACATTGTTAATTGACTGGGTGTTAACTTCCAAATCCTGTCTTACATTATTGACAGCTTGGGTATTCTCACCTAAGTCACCTAGGACTTCACCTAAGTCACCTCTTACATCACCTAAATCAGTCCTTACAGTACCTAAGTCACCTCGGACTTCACCTAAATCAGCAGTAATCTGCTGGAGATTGGCATTGACACCTGCCATCATCTCCCCAAACACACGACGAATAGTTTCCTCATCCATTGACAAGAAATATATTTGAGAAAGAGAGGGATCAATCTCTAATGGAACTTACAGCTATGATTAGTTACTTGGTGGCATAAAGCTTGTTTCATTTAAATAAATATCACGAGTACAGCTGGAGTATGCAAACTAAGTGCTTCTACATTTACAAAGATAACGGTGAGCAAAGCAAAGTATTACATTTACTCAGGATGAGGCATCAACAAAGAAAATCCTATCCATCGTTTATCTAACACAAACGCCTCACCCCATGGACTTGTATCAAACATGAATGCCATGCGGTTAATTGATCTGCAGTACGACTTTCTAAGTTCGTCCCAGTCCGGTCAATTTACCATTAATCAACATTAAGATCCTCCTACATAACATGGAACTGACGGTCACCACGTTAACGTCGGCACAAGAGTTGGGGGCCATTTTAAATTTAGTGTATATGAGCCCGTCAGAGGAGCTGCCAGGATAGCCAACAACCGCAATGACTTCCCTAACATCTCATCCGTCGGACCTAACTGCCGGGAGGATCAGGTGAACTTCCAAATAGACCAAAGCGGCACGAGAAACTGTAGTCCACAGGGATCGTGGTACATGGTGACGAAGGTCATAGACTGCCTAAGGAAAGGTTCACCTTAAAAAATAGACTGAGAAAAGAAACATCAGACTTATGTAAAACACCGTGAAAATTTATTGTTAAAATTCACAAACCCCTAGCCTAGTTCGGAGGGTTTCTATCGGCTAGTCCGCAAGCAAATAAACAATCAAAAATAAAGAGCAGGTCCCTACCTGAGAAGTTACAGTAAACCCTCGCGAAAGATCTGTCTCAGAATAATAAAGCAACAACAGCAACACTAGGAAAATGGTACGACGCAAATCCCTAGGTCAAGTTACAAGATCAAGCTAATATCGGAATTTACATTTAACAGGGTAGCAAAACAAATCTAAGTTAGGATGATACCATCTCCACATTTACATTTAACGTTAATTCATCTAGCTAAGTCCTATCAATTAATAACAAAATTTACGGCGGAGACGTCCGTGATATAAAACAATTACATTCAAAGCTAAGTGATAGCCATATAAAAAACATCTAATTATTCTTAGGAACTAAGTGCTAGTCAGCACACAAAAGGGTAACATAGAGGATTCATACACTTTTACATCATAAATAAATAATAAGAGACAACAGTTTTATTCAAATGCCTGCCTGCACCTTGGTTTACTGTTTGTAAGCCATAGTCATCTAATATGTGTAGTTACGGTGACGACTGCGTAGTAAAGACTACGTCTAACATCGTATGGCCTGCGCTCCACTAGCTGCGAACTCTAGGTTCGAGCAAGCTTCAGTCGTAACAAAACGTGTTAGCTGTTCTAAAGTCATTTCCTCCAGGAAATACCTTCATTAGCACGGCTATGTCAGCAGGTTCCAAATGCAAATGAACAAGGTTAAATAGAAAGAATTCGTTAGTTAGCTTTTGTTTTGCCAAAATTACGCGTTTTATTATTAAGATGTCGGTTTAGGTTATCGTTGGTTTAAGGCGAATAATACTGACAAGCCTGGGCACGGAGCGTCTCCACTAAGATCATCTCTGCCAAAAGCCTCGACTCAAAAGTCGGAATACAATCAACGAGCAATAACAACTCGGACACACAATAACACAAGTTACCAGCGGCGCACAGCTCGCGTTCAATAACTCTGGGATGGGCCTGGACACAACAGTAACCCTCCATAAACATCTGGTCCACGGGAACAATCCCGGACATGGTACACACAATACCATCATACATGAAATACCTCCCTAACGAGGTTAGCCTACAATGTACTATAGAAAACCTGACATAACTGTACTCATCAAACAACGGTACACGCAACAGCGTTTAACTAACAAATGACAATCTATAAAACATGTGATCAGATACAAAAATGGACACTGGGTTCCATAAGCTATAATTGCAATGAAAGGAAAAGTGAATGCTGAAAGCATTCTGTCCTATGTTAATCTCAGTCTGTCTCACACAGAAGCGAGCGCTCGGTCACAAACCTGTTCGTGTCGCCGTAGGCTACAAGATTCCTGCGCTGAATGACTTAACACACACTATCAAGGCCGGCGATTTAAGCAAGATAAAAACTGTTCAACTGGCCTCATAATAATACCTTTACCATAGGTTATAAACCTCGAAGAATATGTGCTCAAAAAGCACGCTATAAATCTGAATACAATCATATAATTCTGTCTTTCATATCAAAGACGTTTAAAAGGTAGCAATGTCACACATTGCTGGAGCTCTTTGCTCTAAAAGATATAATACTCTTCAGTAGTTGCTTGTATAAACATCAAATAAATACGTGTCATCACATATGACACTAACAAAATAATAATTGTAGCGCAAATTCCACACTGCTGGATCTGCTTAATGATACGTTGGGAACTGAGTTCGATGCTAGACAACAACGAAACTTCCCTTTTACTCATAAGGTCCACACCTGACCAGATGGCATCTGAGCTCATCTCAAATGAAATATAATGCAGTTACAAAACTGGTAATTACAGTCGATTACCCAAATGATACGACTACTCTAACGAAGTCAGGAGTGTAACATGGACTGGTTGCAAAAAATGCAGTTAAAGAAACATAACCATGGCATCAGATTGCCATAACTAAAGTCTGCAAAGACTTGAAAATCACCCCAGATAGGGTTGAACAAAGTAGCCTCAAAATGACTACAGTCACGTTTAGCAATAGATAGAAATTGACGTTCTACGACGTTCATCAAGCTGCACCAGGGTTGACCAAAATGTCTGACCCAAGGGTGACTCACTATCACTGCAATAAATGACATCTAATTAGACTAATTACATTCCCTACCTATGAAATGGCTGTCACTAAGTTCGGTTGGTGCACAAACTACACTAAACTAACTATATCACCAGAAACTAGAACAAGGAAGGGGTGTACAAAACTCACGATATGAAGGAGCCCACACTTAGCTCTCTGTCCAACAACAAGGGTTGCACAAAAGCACCTCTGGCTTTCAGGGTTGGCATCGTCCTCATCAGAACTTCCATCTGGACTCTCCCAAAGACCAGGGTTCGATCTGTCCCAGTAGTTGACCTCGTGAATGGACTGGACATGCCTAGGAATGGCATCCTCGGTTCCTTCCTCCTCGTTCGATGTTCTGGAAGTTCCACAATCATGCTGGTCCCATCCGAGACATCTCCCTCATACCATAATGGTATTAGTCCATGGTCTCAGCCTCGAACATGGTGTAGAAAAAGTTGACCACGTGGGCGGTAGTATGAGACATGTTGCAGTTCATTATTTTCACTTGTAAATCACAATGTTCGTCGTAATTATCACAGGCTTTAAATACAATTGGTGATACGCCCTTTACACTTCGCAGATGCAAATGATGAATGACCATGCACTGTTCTGCGGTTCCACACGTGTATATATGCTACTTTTTAAATCACGTGGCATCCGTGAAATGGGCGTCGTTTTATAATAAATAAATTCACTGTGGCAATTCAGATATATTGTACTGTTATTATCACACTCGTTCAAAGTAATAATGACACATTTAACTGTATATTTTTCAGCAGGCTCTCGGCCCTCCACAAACACGTGGGTATAAAAATGTGGTGCTACAGAAATGTCGTAGATTTTCACTATACTTGCCAAATAATTCACACAATAATTGTTGTTGATCACTGCACATCAATAACAGTGATTTCGTAGTGTATTCGTGCTCGATGGCACCCGATAATAATTCCTCGCTGAAAAGCGGATATTTGCCACGTCTGATGCGACGGATATAATTACACGCCTACACAGGGCGGATTCTCGAGACGTAGTGCCAGGAACTGCGTTCCTCGTGGAAGTAGGTCGTCAAAACTAAGTCGTTGAGCGACTACATACATTCCTGTTTGCGTATCTGCAATGATATTACCTTACCTTAAAGTGAAAAAACATTCTCCAAAATGTTTTAATAATACAGAATGACGAAATGGAATATTCTGAGTCTCGTGGAAAGATAAAATTGATTAATAAGACCTCAGATAAATAATTAGCAGACTTCACCAAAGTCAAAAGTGCGATTCTCCACTACTTCAAAGAGTATAGTATGAGCTCTCGGCTTCTCGTAGCTTTCTGGGTGTGTTCAAAGGTACTACATCCCATCATGAATGTGCTGTCATGAAAAATATCACATGAACCTTAGCTCAGCGGGTTCACTATGAACATTAAAAAAATCATTTTGATTGCTATAATAGATTTGTAGATATTCAGAACCGTCTAAATATTTCGGATGGTCGCCATGTTGGATTGTTAAATGTATAGGCCATAGAGTCATGTACCATTAAAGGAAAATTATTGCGTAGGTTCATTATTCAAACTTTCACATCGATCACATGATTACAACACAAGAAATAAAAACTTAATTTTAAAATTCGCAAAGCCACCATCTTGAGGTTATGTAAACAATTGAACTAAATTAGATACCAGTGTATTACAATGTGTATAAACATTTCCTGTACCAGATTTCATTGCGGTTGGAACATTAAATCGCGAGAAAGGTATATTTAAAATTTTCAAATTCGCTTCGCCGCCATGCTCGTTTTTTAGTCAACCAGTTTTTGAAAATCTTATTAGTGAACTTCCAGTAGTGCCTTTTATCTCCGTACAAAATTTCAGAGTGATACCGCTAATAGTTTCAGAGATATAGACTGCCGGTGAAATATTTCGCACATCCGCCATCTTGTGGTTATGTAAACAATTGAACCAAGTTAGATGTTGGTGCATTACAATATGTATATACATATACTGTAAAAAGTTTTATTGCGTTTGGTTGGTTAAATCGCGAGAAACGTCTATTTAAATGTTGCAAATTTGCGTGGCCGCCATGTTGGTTTTGTAGTTTCCAGTTTTTGAAAAGTCACATAGGTGAACTTCTAGTAGTTCCCTTTATCACCGTAAAAATTTCCAGGGTGATATCGGTAACAGTTTCCGAGATATTGAATGCTGGTGAAATATTTCGCACAGCCGCCATGTTGGATTGGTGAGCCGCAACAAAATTTGAAGAGCACGGTCGGGTCGTCCGTAATATTGCTATGAACTTACCGAGTTTCATTGAAATCGCTCCAGCCATTTAGAAGTTATTAGGGGTACACACACTCCTCACACACACACACGGACAAAAGGTGATCTCATAAGCATTTTTTTTTGTTTTTTTTTTTTGTTTTCAAAATTGAAAATAGGTTAAAAATAAAATCATGTAGGCTGTTATGTATTCCTTGAAGTTAGACTATAGGATTTTGGGACCTGTGAATTATATTAACATTATATCTGTTTGCTGTATCTAGTGTGTGTTTGGGCTGACGATTAAGGGCGGGGGACGAGAGCAAAGTGTCCATACCATCAGGCAATTTCCTTTCATCACATGGTCAGAGGCTGTATAATCCACCATACTACGCAACGCTAAATGGTCTTCCTACACCATTCAGATGTCGTAACACTTCATCACTCCTCTGTCTGCCTCACACACTCTCACTCCCTCTCTTACATACATTATGCAGATTTTTCAGCAATGTACGTGGGGACAGAAAAAATACGTGTTCTCTCTGTGATAAGCTAGATTTAAAACACCAAAGTATAAGTGCTAATTTTCTGAATTGATCCACGTAGACGTGATATGAACCATGTTGCTGAATTGTCAGTTCCGTATTTACTCCTTATTAATGATAATAATAATAATGATAATAGACCCTAATAATAATAATAATCTACAACAAACCTGCTGTGAGAAGATCACCAAATATCTGCCCTTGGCTGAGGAAATACGGCAAATGTCGAGACAGGAAAGTGTAGTGGTTTTGCCCATAGTCAATTCTTCTACCGGCATCATCCCTAACTCATTAGTTTGCAATCTTTAAATATTGGGAATACATCCAGGTTTACATATCACCATGCTGAAGGCCGTCATCTCGGAGACCTGATACACGGTTCGATCGTTTCTCAATGCGCCACCCTAAAATAAAATGTCATACCGTCTTGCAAACAAGCCGACGATAGGTTAATTTGTCCCACTTATGTGGTGAAATGAATGTGATTACAATAATAATAATAATATTTACATAAATAAATAGGAATTCATCCAGCCTTGTCAATACATGAACGATTTACTATTCAATATCCCTGTAAATTTTACGAATACTTTGCGTTCTCTATCAGTTTAAAATCAAAACAACAAGATTTTGTACTGTTATTAAGAGAAAGTATTTGCCTAAGTCACCGTATGCCAAAACGTACTGCTGGGGCTGAGAATAAACCAGACGATTGATATGTAGAAATGGGAAAAATATTCATGTAATAGGGGGCTTAGAGGAGGCCTGCACTCAAGGAGAAAATGTATTAGGAATGGACACAATAACCATGTGACAGGTGACCTTGGAGTAGGCCTTGGCTCTGAGAAGAATCAAGGAGAATATGCAGTAGAAATGAACACGATAATCATGTGACAGGTGACCTGGAATAGGACATGGCTCTGAGAAGAATCAAAGGGAAAATGCAGTAGGAATGGACACAATAACCATGTGACAGGGGACCTTGGAGTAGACCTTAGCTCTGAGAAGAATCAAGAAGATAATGGAGAAGGAATGGACAAAATGATCATGCGACAGGGAGCATTGGAGTAGGCCTGTGATTTATGAAAAATGAGGGAGACGTAACACACACAGAATGGCCGCTTGAGCTCTGGTATTCGAACCATTCATCTCCGGTGTTGGTGCAGTCCCCCAGGGCAGTCGTCGAGCACGATGATACACGCACGGTTACACTGTATGCCACCATAGATTAAATACCACTGATCTAAATGTCATCATGTATCGATGTACTTCAACGAATTCTGTTGTGAAAATTTTAATCTGAAAATGAGACCTAAAATGATACAATTCTAATTTAACTTTACGTATAAATTGAAATGTGTATACTGCTGTTTGTATCATCACGTTGGAGGTTGAATTAAAAGTGCTCCATTATAATTAATTAGGAGTGAATAATTCTGACCACATTATAGTAGCCGCCAACATAGGTAACTATAAATACTGATTGGTACTCCATACATAGATTCGGTAAGCAATGAGCTAACCGTTTTAATATTCGTACTGTTCTCTTATTTTATTGTGTTTGGATTAAAATGAAACAGACAGAGACGGAATGAGACAGTGAGAGACAGAAACAGAGGAGGACAAAGCGAGATGCAATGAGACAGAGAGAGACAGTCAGGGAGACTGTGTGTGTGTGTGTGTGAGAGAGAGAGAGAGAGAGAGATGGAAAGAGAGAGAGACATAATGACAGGACAAAGAGAGATGGAATGAGACAGAGAGAGGCAGAGTCATCGAGACTGTGAGAGAGAGAGATATAAACGGAATGAAACAGAGAGAACCAGAGTCAGTGAGACCGTGAGAGAGAGATGTGATGAGACAGAGTCAGGGAGAGATGGAATGAGACAGTCAGAGAGACAGTGAGAGAGAGAGATGGGATGAGACAGTCAGAGAGACAGTGACAGAGAGAGAGAGATGGGATGAGACAGTCAGGGAGACAGTGAGAGAGAGAGATGGAATGAGACAGTCAGAGAGACAGTGACAGAGAGAGAGATGGGATGAGACAGTCAGGGAGACAGTGAGAGAGAGAGATGGGATGAGACAGGCAGAGAGATAGTTAGAGAGAGAGAGATGGAATGAGACAGTCAGGGAGACTGTGAGAGAGAGATGGAATGAGACAGTCAGGGAGACAGCGAGAGAGAGAGAGAGATGGAATGAGACAGTCAGGGAGACTGTGAGAGAGAGATGGAATGAGACAGTCAGAGAGACAGTGAGAGAGAGAGATGGGATGAGACAGTCAGAGAGACAGTGACAGAGAGAGAGATGGGATGAGACAGTCAGGGAGACAGTGAGAGAGAGAGATGGAATGAGACAGTCAGAGAGACAGTGACAGAGAGAGAGATGGGATGAGACAGTCAGGGGGACAGTGAGAGAGAGAGATGGGATGAGACAGTCAGAGAGATAGTTAGAGACAGAGCGATGGAATGAGACAGTCAGGGAGACTGTGAGAGAGAGATGGAATGAGACAGTCAGAGAGACAGTATTATTTATTTATCGTGTCAGAAGTACAAAGTAAACATAGAAAAATGAAACAATAGAAATATTAAACACTGGTTGACCAATAATTTGCCACGACGAGTGCATTTGAAGTAGCTCCCATTAAGTCTTTAATGGTGCAAGTGTCTGGAGAAGAAGGACACAGTAGAAGATGATCATTGGTCTGCTCAGTACCACACTCGCAGTAAACTGATTCCACAGGAAGGCCCCATTTCTGCTGGTTAGTCTTGCATCTCGTGGTACTGGAGCGTAGCCGATTAAGAGCCTTCCATGTTGTCCACTTTTCTGAATGTCCAGGGGGAAGCTCTTCCTTTGGGACCATCCATTCTCTTAAATATTGGCATTTTCCCCGCCACATTGAGATTCTTGCTTGCTGTGATGTTCCTTTAAGAGCTTCAGTGGTTTTCAAGAAGCTCTTTCTTGATTTCAGCCTAGGATGTGCTGGCTGACAAGCATACAATGGGTGAGTTTCCAAAGTCATAGCCTTGCTTTTCTCATATCTAGCAGCAACCTCGCGTCGGATTTCAGGTGGTGCAATTCCAGCGAGACAGTGAAGTTTATCTATGGGTGTAGGTCTTAAACAGCCCGTGATAATACGGCAGGTGTCATTTAATGCCACATCTATGTTTCTGGTATGGCTGGACTTGTGCCACACCGAGCATGCATATTCAGCAGTGGAGTAACACAGTGCTAGCGCGCTTGTTCTCAGAGTACATGGATGAGCTCCCCAGGTGGTGCCTCTCAGTTTCCGCACTATGTTGTTTCTGGCAGATACTTTTTGCTTCACGTTTAGACAGTGCTTCTTAAATGTAAGCGTACGATCCAGAGTTACTCCCAGATATTTTGGAGTCGGACAATGCTGAAGAGGGATTCCTTCCCAAGTGATTTGTAGGGTTTTAGCTGCTTGTTTGTTATTGAGGTGAAATACACAACTCTGAGTTTTGGCAGGATTTGGCTTCAGGTGATTGTCACTGTAGTAGCTAGTAAATTCTTTCAGGGCCTTAGTCAAAGTCTGTTCTACATTTACAAAGCAGTTGGCCTGAGCAGTGACTGCACAGTCATCAGCATAGACAAAACTCTGGGTACCTTCAGGTAAAGGCTGATCATTGGTATAGATGTTGAATAACAGTGGTGCGAGCACACTGCCTTGCGGTAACCCATTCTTCTGTGTTCTCCATCTGCTTCTTTGTCCCTGGAATTCCACAAAAAATCTACGGTTTTGGAGAATATTTCTAATGTTGCACACTAGGTGAAAGTCTTTGGTGATGTCATACAATTTTGCTAGAAGAAGCCGATGATTGATTGTGTCGCAAGCTGCAGAGAGATCAATGAAAACAGCGCCTGTAATGAGCCGCTTTTCGAATCCATCCTCAATGTACTGTGTCAAGTTTAATACCTGTGATGTGCAACTTTTCCCTTCTCGAAATCCAGCTTGCTGTGGTATAAGAAATGGCTCCACTTTTCCAATAAGTCTCTGAAGGATGAGCCTCTCTAGGACCTTGTACAGGTGACAGAGCAAGGAGATAGGCCTATAGCTTTTGGGATCCAACCTATCTTTGCCCGGTTTAGGGATAGCAATGACTCGAGCCTTTCGCCAGATTTTGGGAATTTTGCATTCTTGGACACAATTGTTCATTAATTCCAATAGCCATCGCCTCGTAACAGGACCAAAATTCTTGATCTGCTCAACTCGAATATCGTCTAGTCCAGCTGCTTTTCCCAATTTGCACTTCCTTAGTGCTAATTCCAGTTCGGCTTCAGTAAATGATGAAGATAGGATGTTGCTCTCTTGGTTGTACTGCTGTGCTATTGGTTTCTTATCTAGCTTTCTAGATCGGGTTAGTTTACCATTAACTAGCAACTGGTGGGCAATTTGATCTGCCTTTATATTAGCAAATGTGCTGGCTTGAGTGTTATCATTACTGAGACGTCGTAATAGTCTCCATGCCTTTTGGCTACTCTTGCTCATGTCACAGTCTGCCATTAGTTGTATCCACTCATCCCTTTTCGCCATTGATACTGAGGAAAGAACGCTTTGTGCAATGATTGATGTTTCTTCGCTAAAAGGATCATGTTCATACTTCTTATAATATTCCTCAAGCAGAGTGGCCGTTTCAGGTTTAATGCCTTTGATAAAATTTGTTCTGCAGCCTCTTGGAATTGATGCCCTTGAGGAGGTTTGGACAATGTCTACAAACTTGTCGTACTCTTCAGGGACAGGAGCTATGTTCAGAATGTTCTCATCCAAAATGTTTGAAAATCTTGTCCAGTCAGCCTTCTTAAAGTTGTATCTTCGAGAGAGACAGTGAGAGAGGGAGATGGGATGAGACAGTGATGGAGAGATGGAATGAGACAGTCAGAGAGACTGAGAGAGAGAGATGGAATGAGACAGTCAGGGAGACAGCGAGAGAGAGAGATGGAATGAGACAAAGTCAGCGAGACTGTGAGGGGAAGGAGGAATGAGACAGAGAGCGACAGAGTCAGCGAGACAGTGAGAGTGAGATGGAATGACACAGAGAGAGACAGATTCCCATCCATAGTTCCACATCCATAGAGCGCCAAAATTTGAGTAGCTGTCTGACGGTGAGGCAGCGCCCCGGTCACGAAAACCAAGATTAACGACTCGGGGGACCCGATGCACTGACCACGTGTCACCCCTATATCTGCAGGCTAAATGGCTGGGCAGCGGTCGTTTGGTAGGCCTAGGCCCTTCAAGGGCTGTAGTGCCAGGGAATGTTGTTGTTGTTAAGCGGCAGAAGTCTCCTACTTCCTTTAGCTTTTCACCTGCGAATTGGACGACAATAGGGGGTCTGATTTATTTCAGCTGCATTCCTATATTAGCATATTTTCATTTTATGAAAACAATAGGCTTATGAGATCACCTTTTGTCCGTGTGACTGTGTGTGTGGATCGTGTGTGTGTGTGTGTGTCCCTAATAACTTCTAAACGGATGGATCGATTTCAATGAAACTCGGTAGGATCATAGCACCATTCTGGCCGACCACGACCGTGCCCTTCAAATTTTATTCTGTCGCACCAATCCAACATGGCGTCTGTGCGAAATATTTCACAAGCATTCAGTATCTCCGAAACTGCTACCGATATCACCCTGAAATTTTGTACGGTGATAAAGGGCACTACTAGAAGTTTACCTATGAGACGTTCAAAAACCTGGTAACTACAAAACCAACATGGCGGCCAAGCGAAGTTGAGACTTTTATATAGACTTTTCACGCGATTTAAACATCCACACGGAATGTAACTTGGTACAGCAAATGTTTATACGTATTGTAATGCACTGAGGTTCTAATTTAGTTCAATTGTTTACATAACCTCAAAATGGCGGCTGTGCGAAATATTTCACTGGCATTCTTTAGCTCCGAAACTATTACAGATATCACCCCGACATTTTGTACAGTGATAAAGGGCACTGCTACAAGTTTATCTATGTAACATTCAAAAACCTGCAAGGTACAAAACGAACATGGCGGCCAAGCGAATTTGCAACATTTTAATAGACATCTCTCGTGATTTAACTCTCTGAGCGCAGTGAAATGTGGTACAGTAAATGATTATACATATTGTAATGCAATGTCATCTATTTTAGTTCAATTGTTCACATAACCTCAAGATGGTGGCTGTGTGAAATTTTAAAATTAAGTTTGTATTTCTTGAGTCGTAATCATGCGAAGTAAAGTTTGAATAATGAGGCTACACAATAATTTTCCTTTAATGGTACCATAACTCTATGGCCTATACATATAACAATCCAAAATGGCGAGCATCCGAAATATTTTGACGGTTCTCAAAATCTACGAATCTTTTACAGCAATCAAACTGAATTTTTTAATGTTCATAGAGTCTTTGAACACAAGTTCACCTATAGGTCTTTCAGTAACCTGGTGAGCACAAATCCAACATGGTGGCGACCCGAAGTATAAATATTTAAATGGACGTTCCTCGCGATTTAACCATCCGAGTGCAGTGAAACTTTGCACGTTAAATGCTTATACAAATGTTAAACCACTGGCATCTAATTAATTTCAATTGTTTTCATAACCACAAGATGGCAGCTGTAAGAAATTTTAAAATTTCATTTTCATTTCGTGTGTCCTAATCATGCGATTGAAGTTTGAATGCCACACGTACAAAATAATCTTCATGTAATAGTACGTATAAAAATAAAAATCAAACCTGGCGACCATCTGAAATATTTAGAAGGTTCTCAATATATACGAATCTATCACAACAATCAAACTGAAATTTTGTATGGCCTAGTGTTATAGTGGGGTAATCGAGGAGGCCATGGTCAAATACAAGGTATTCTCTGCGTCCTATGCGCTCTGTTCAGTACATAAAACTGGCGAAATCTCAACAGATATTTATGAATATTTATGTTCGAACATAAAATAGTTATAATAATTATCGTCGAACATAAACAGTTGTATGCAACTCGCCTATAATGGTAATTAAGACACTCGTATGGAAATGATATACGTACTCGTGCCTTAATTATTGCCATTATAGGCTCTTTGCGTAATGTACAATTTAAATTTATTGATTTTGATCATGAATTCCTCAAGACTGAGTCCCTACCATTTAATTACTCGTTCAAACTATGGCTCATTATAACAGTCAGATTGTTATAAAATACGAACGCCTACCAGAGTGGTTCTTTAATATATCATTTAATTAATATTGCAGAGAATCTGAGCACACAAACACAAGAGAACTGCGTGGACCGTGCTTTAATTGAGTTTCCAATAAGCTGCGTACTGTCCTTGTAAAACTGAGATAGGCTACGTTATATAGCAGTTCGAGGAATTCATTTACTCTTATTTGTGCTTCGATTGGATAAGGTAGGACGGCATTGTAGAAGAGTTTTGTTCCAGTTAATTCGTATCAAGGACTTGGGACACCTTGTTCATCAACCCCGTGTAGTGCTGACCTATGCTTCACTAGTGACTGTATTAATAGTGCTGTTAAATCAATCATGGGCTTGGGACACCTCGGTCATCAGCCCCATGTAGTGCTGCCCTATGTTTCACTAATGACTGTATTAATAGTGCTGTTAAATCAATAATAAGCTTGGGAGACCTTGGTCATCAGCTCCGTGTACTGCTGACCTATGTTTCACTAGTGACTGTATTAATAGTGCTGTTAAATCAATCATGGACTTGTGACACCTTGGTCATCAGACCCGCGTAGTTTATTGTGTGTTCAATTTGTGTGCCAACCTGTGATTCTATGGTGACTGTAAGAGTGTTGTTGTTACTTCATTTTAGTAATTTGGGATATCTTAATCGTTGTTGTGTGGGTTTTTAGTCTTTCGACTGGTTTGATGCAGCATTCCAAGCCTCTCTGTCCTAAGCCAATAGTTTCATCCGAGGCAATCTGTTTAACAAATTCTAACCTTGGTCTACCGCTACAGTTCTTCTCCCCTCGACTCTTTCTTCCTTAACTTAGTTTGCTATTCCTGGGTGTTTTAGTATGTGTCCTACCAACCTATATCTTCTCTTCATTAGCAGTCGCCAGAAACATCTCTCCTCTCCCACTCGTATTAATACCACTTCATTTGTTACTCATCTACCCCTCTGATCCCCATCATTCTCATGTAACACCACATTTCAAACGCTTCTATTCTTGTCTTTTATGCTGCGCCAACAGTTTAAGTTTCACTTCCATAGAGCACTACGCTCCAGACAAAGGCGTGGCCTAAATCTATCTTCTATGTTTAGGGTACAATCATGTGTACTGACTGAATAGTATTTGCTTTTCCTATAACACTGTAAAATGATCTCCAACACAATAACGAAGTACCCAAATTAACAGCATGGCACCTCGTACTCAAATACTAGCCTTAAATAGAAATTCACGCACAAGTAAAAGGGCCTCATGGCCACGATGTCGCAAGGCTCCTAAATGAATCAACAACAGCAAAAAACTAACTTGTATATCCTCTTGAGACCCGAGGCAAAATGTGTAACTAAGATATTCTGGTTCTGTCTTTCTTTCGTATTAAATAACGGCAAAAATCACACATTTTTAAGACACAGAACATATTTTTAGGCAAGTATTCTATTAGTGCCAATTCCCGGGCATGAGACCTGACTGTCTACAGACTCGAAAGGCGAATGGGTTCAAATCCCTCTGTCAGACATTCTTGAAATGGTTTTCCATGGTTAGTCGATTGCAAATCTAGACAAAACTGGGACAGTACTTTCTAGCAGGCCACGACTTCTTCCTTCCAACTTCTTGCCCAGTTTAATTCATCTCCACTCCTTCTTATCTCTTAACAACACCCTGATAAGCTAAGTGTAGGGAGGGCACCTGGCCGTAAAAATGATTCTCAATGATTAGACTCACCTCTCTTCTCCCACCAATCCCATAGAAATGAGAATGTTGAGGGAGTGAATGACAGTTCAGAATTCACATAATTCCAACAGGTGCCGGAAAAAATATTATAAAGTGTACGTCACATTTGTGTACCCTGGGTCTGAAGGGGATATAATCTACTGAAGTTGTGCGTCAGCAGCTCAAGCATCTCGGTCATTCGAGTCTTGTAGGAACAATGACCATTGTATAATGAATGGTGACCACCCATTCGTCCCACACTGGGGTCGAGAAACTTTTCCTTCAGCTCATATATTCACAAGTAGGGGCAGGGTCCGTACAACATTTGTTTTATTTTGATACTTCTCCCGTCCATCTTGTTCCGTCCATACTGAACCCTATTGAACTAGGCTGGAAAAATAGGTTCATTGCATTAACATGCAGGGTGTGACAAAACTGTATGGCACAAAATTCAGGAAACATTTCTCACACATAGGCGAAGAAATTATGTTATTCGAACATGGCTTTGTAAACGCTTTGTTTCCATGGTCCAGCTCATTTTCTCCAACTCAATAATCATGGGTAACACACAAGAACAGAACGTTAGAATCATCGGGAACATGCACTCTAGGTTACGTCTGGTTAAGTTGTCATTATCGTAGGTGCACTGCCATTGTTTTGTTTTACATGGTCCCCTTAGTATGCGACTTAGCTGATGTGCCTTTAGCTGTGCGACAAAACATGTACTTCATCCACGGTGGAGCACCTCTCATTCTGGTCTAAATGTCCGTCGGCTTCTGAATAAAAGATTCGGCGACAGATGGATAGGTAGAGGTGGACCAATTGCCTGGCCTCCACGCTCTCCGGACCTAAACCCACTGGGCTTTTATTTGTAAGGGCATTTGAAAGCCCTTGTGTATCGAACCCCAGTACAAGATGTTCAGTCTCCGGGCCCGTGGTATGGATGGCTGCGTAACCATACGCAATACTTCAGGGATACATCAGCTCATCCGAGATTCACTACAACGGTGGGTTCACGCAAGTATCAATGCGCACGGTGGGCATATTGGACATCTCCTGTGAGAAAGAGTTGCATGTGCTATGCTGGTACGTTCTGTTCTTGTGTGATTCCAATGATCAATGAGTTGGGGACAATGAGGTGTAACATGGAAACAAAGCGTTTCCTGACCCATGTTCATATAACATAATTTCTACATCTACGTGTGAGGTATGTGTCCTGCATTTTGTGCCGTACAATCTTGTTACACTCTGTATAATGCACAGTGAAAGGAAATTACATTTCAATATTCTGTCCTATTCGAAAGTTTGAGACATAAACTCCTTCTACCATCTACGGATAATTGGACGCGGCTAATGCATGAAAGGGAAATGAAGAGTTCCGAGATTAGTCAAGACTTCTACTCTACAGAGACTATCATGAACAAATCATGGGCAGACACAGATCAGGAACTACGACATTTTGTGATTTAGCTGGCAGTGCATGGGTATCACAATTCACCACAAGGTGTGCAAGGTCAAGTCCTTCCACGATCCAGATGACTATTGCGTGAGTTACCTCTGTTATAATTACTGCGAACGATATCACGTTGTCAATTAATTGCAAACGACTTCCTAAATCAATCATAGAATTTTGTACGAGCGCAGAGTGAGCCACTTGTTACCACTAGGGCTCCGATATTTAGGTAAATACATATTTTTGATGTGTAATATCTTTCCTCTCGGTCGCTGGATATTTGTGGGAGTGATTTTGAAAAATGGGACGGAGGTGGATCGGACGATCCAGCTGGCAGTGGTAGATCGAACGGAACTGTGTAAGACGCACTGCCAGCTGGATTGCATTGCTGAACGCTTTCATTCTGACGGAAAACGCTCATGCGAACTCTAGTGTCAAGTGATTGAAACAAAGCACATGGCACATGTTCGAAGTCTTCGTATCAGTATTTAAATGATAAAATGTTTTAATATCAAACATTGTAAGTAGTCGACATTGCCGGTATTATGTTTCTGCACAATGGCTATTCAAATATTAACCCACATAACGGTAATGCAGTCATCAATATAATATAATCGCTGTGTTTATACGAGAGCTGAGCAAGCCTTCATGAACTATTGCTGAATACATTCTCTTTACTCACAAGAGGGCCTATTCATAAGGCATTTTAAACTCAATTTCACGCAGGAACATTATCGAAACAAGCAAAATATAAATGAAACTTAATTCCGTGATGCAGTATTATTGGTACGTGAAAATAAGTCACCATCTTGTACCTACAATTCATGTGGTCGAAATAGCCGTGGGGTGAGCGTCATTGCCTGTGAATCTAGATATCTCGGGTTCGAATCCCGGTCGGGTTAGATATTTTTGCTACTAGATTATCGTTTTAAACGATATTTATCATATCAGTATGACTCATTTTAACAGAATCCACGTGTTGGTCTGTGAATCTAGAGGACCGGGAACTGGGCAAGCCTTTCATGATCTACTGCTCTGCACATTGTATTTACACGCAAGTTGGCCTATTTACAGGGAATTTAAGGTTATGAGCGGTGTCGCGTCTATTAATCTAGTTGATCCATATCGTATTCTTTATTTAGGCTGGTGCTGGTGGAAGCTACAAAACCTCTAATAAAATGAGTTCCGAATTATAAACTACAATATCTGTAAAACACTCCCTTTTACAATAGATTAATATTTGTGCCAATAATATTATAAAATACCGGTGTATCAACAATTTGCCGTCCTTGAAATGGTTTTTCGTGGTTTTCCATTTTCAACTCCAGGCAAATGCTGGTACTGTACCTTCTGACAGGCCACAGCCGCTTCCTTCCACATCCTCACCCAGTTTCATTCACCATCATTCATTTCATCTCTCATTAACTCATCTCGTGAGGTTGGCGTCAGGAAGGGCATCCGGCCATATAAACCATCCGCCACAAATACGTCCATCGCATCTCATCTCCGACCCCGTAGGAAAACGGGAATAATAAGGGGTAGACATACAATACCAGTGTATCAACAATTTCATGTGAGATTTCTTCTATGTCAGATGTTACACATCTTATGCGACTACTGTAAGGCTCGTAAAGTTTTTTTTATATATAAATACATATTTTAAGCATTTTTCCTATAAATACATACATTCCTGTTTTTCACTTATTAGCACATAAACAGACATAGTCTTCTTTCTTTGTCCGAATTTGGCCGCCTATGGACCGCATGGAACCTAAGGCTTTCTGGTTAATGTCCTCTTCTCTTCCCAAAACCTCTTCATTCGTTCACTTCTGATCTTTCGCTCCTCCTCGGATATTACCAGTTTGGCTCTAATTTTAGGTGTTTCCTCCTCGAACATCTTGATGTTGTCAATTCGGTTTCTGAACTCTTTTCTGTTGTGGATCACATCTACTGTGAATCCACTTTCCTTGGCGTCTCTTTTAACCTCTTCTACCCACTTAGTTGTATCCTTCAGCTCTGTAATATACTTGAATATCCTCTTAGTCAGTCGGTTCTCGTCCATTCTCACCAAATGTCCGTAGAATTTCAACCTTCGCTTCCGCATTGTGACAGTATTTTTTTCAGTATGTTTATAGAGGTCATCATTCCTTCTGTTCTTCCATGTCCCGTCAGCAGTTTTCTGTGGTCCTAAAATTTTCCGCAACATTTTCCTCTCCTTTTTTTCCAGTTCCTGAAGATCCCCTTTTTTATTCAGAGTCAAGCACGCCGAGGCGTACAGACCCTCTGGCTTTACTACTGTGCTATAGTGTCTAATATTCACATATTTTTTAAAATCAGTATGCTAGATCTTTCAGTTTATTGCATTTTTGTTCTGTGTTACTTCAACGGGGAAGAACTTGTTAGCTATCTAATCCTCATGCAGAGCGTATGTCAGCTTGCAACTGTGTTATTCTTAACTTGTCGCCCCGTGCTACTCACTGTGGAAGCCGGGGATTTCCCTGTCTAAAGCCAAATTGCACTATGTGCTAGACCTCCCCCTCCCCCAGCTACCTGGAACCAGTGTCACTCACAAGCAGTTCATTTCTGGCACTGTAAAGTGCAAGGCAGTGTAAGCCAGTTCTATGATGCCTAAAGTAAAAACAACTACAATTATCGTCTGTTGCAGAATTTAAAGATAATTTTACTTCTGATGGGGGCGTTATGGTCTTCCAACCATGTGGGAAAGCAATCAAGGCTTGAACAGCGATCTCAAATTACACAACACCTCGAGGGCAAAAAACATATTGCCGCAATTTTGCGCCTTCAGAAGATGTGTTTTGCGATAATCGTCGGTCATTTGTGATGGACAACCTGAAGATGTATCTCGTTGTGTATTGTAATGCTTCAGCAGTCAGTGAGACATACAACAAATTGCATTCGTGAGCACTGCATATTGTTTATACTCACATTAATAAGCTAAATTATAAATAAATATTTTTACTTTCTTGCCACATATTTCAGAAATATTTAATACATAAAATATGAATATTTTCCTGATTTTTAGCACCTAAAATTCCGAGCCTTAGTTATCACTAGGGGGTGGATTTCTAAGAGAAGTCAAATTGTTTCCCTTAACATTATATCGTATTGTCTTGTATTTTCAACACGTTTCCAAGCATGATAACCATAATTAAACAAGTTTTATAGGGCATATAAATGCATATTTAGACTTTCTTAAGTTTTATGGAGTCGCCTCCGTAGCGTAGCGATCAGCATGGTTCGCTGCCGCCCCGGAGGTCCTGGGTTCGATTCCCGGCTCTGCCACGAAATTTGAAAAGTGGTATGGGGACTGGAACGGGGTCTACTTAGCCTCGGGTGGTCCAAGTGAGTAGAGGGGGTTCGATTCCCACCTCAGCCATCCTCAAAGTGGTTTTCCGTGGTTTCCCACTTCGTGTTCGGGCAAATGCCGGGATGGTTCCTACTGTAAGGCCACGGAAGTCTCCTTCCCTCTTCCTAGCCTATCCATCCCAATCATCCATCCCTTCCCATCCCTCATGAGGCCCCTGTTCGCTTTGCAGGTAAGGCCGCCTGGGCGAAGTGCTGATCACACCTCCCCAGTTGTATCCATCCAGACCAGATGTTCCATGCTCCAGGACACTGCCCATAGAGGCATCATTACAAACGGCATATTTTGGTAATTTTCATTTGAATTTTGTTTCATAAAAATCAGAATAAGCTCTAGTAATTATTGTTCAAGATAGACTGGTATATACTACTGAAGAACCATTCTAAAGTAGTGTATGGGATCTTTCTAACACGTAGGAGCTATTGTTTGCTAGCTGGGTCAATTCCTGGGAACCGGGCTATTGTTTACACGGAAGCAGAGGTAATTCCGCAGTTATTTGTCATCGTTCTTATCTCTCTCCTTCCCCCTTCCCTCTTCTACCTTCAACACACTGAATGACGTTGGTCACTCATGAGGGAGCTTCAGTCATTCAGTTCCTTTCGTAAGCCTAAAACGAAAGTCTCAATTTATAGGAAATTGAGACGTTTTGTTCACAAGTTAGGTGAAAACATATTCAGTACGGATGGAGTAATAAAAGTGTTTCTATGTAACGTAAATGCTATTCATTAAGTCATATTTTGAATTTTATAGGTCATATTTTTATGTTTTTAGGTCATAAATGCATACATATTTCATACATTTTGTTGTTGTTTGAGTCTTCAGCCTTTTGACTGGTTTGATGCAGCTCTCCATGCCTCCCTGTCCTGAGCTAAACGTTTCATCTCTACATAGCTACCACACCCTACATCCAAGGCAATCTGTTTAACATATTCTAACCTTGGTCTACCCCTACAGTTCTTGTCCTCGACCCTTCCTTCCATAACTAAGCTTGCTATTCCTGGATGTCTTAGTATGTGTCCTACCAACCTATCTCTTCTCTTCATTAGCAGTCGCCAGAAACATCTCTCCTCTCCCACTCGTCTTAATACCTCTTCGTTTGTAACCCTATCTACCCATCTGATCTTCATCATTCTCCTGTAACACCACATTTCAAATGCTTCAATTCTCCTCTTTTCTGCTGCACCAATAGTCCAAGTTTCACTTCCATAGAGCGCCACACTCCAGACAAAGGCTTTCAAAAATGACTTCCTAATACCTAAATCTATATTCGATGTCAGCAGATTCCTTTTTTGTAGAAATGCTTTCTTTGCCTGAGCCAACCTACTTTTTATATCCTCTTTGCTTCGTCCATCACTGGTTATTCTGCTTCCTAAGTAACAGAAGTCTCCTACTTCCTTCAGCTTTTCACCTGCCAATTTGATCTCCATAGAGGTTTCTGATTTATTTCGGCTGCATTCCAGTATTTTTGTTTTACATTTATTAATTTTCATCATGAATTCTTTCCGTAAGACTGAGTCCATACCATTCAAAAACTCATTCAAATCCTCAGGCTTGTCGGCCAAGATGACGATGTCATCAGCAAATCTCAGAGTTGAAATTATTTCTCCTTGAATCTTCACTCCCACTTTACATTTTTCTCTAATTTCCTTCATTGCTTGTTCAATGTAAAGATTGAAAAGTATGGGTGATAAGTTGCAGCCTTGCCTTACACCTTTCTGAATACCAGCTTCTCTCTCATGTCCTTCAACTCGAATGACTGCTGTCTGGTTTCTGTATAGATTGTATATCACCCTCCTATCCCTGTACTTTATTCCAATGGATTTCAAAATGTCAAACAATTTAGTCCAATCAACGTTATCAAAAGCCTTTTCTAAGTCTACAAAAGCCATGAACGTTCTCTTATCTTTCCTTATTCTACCTTCCAAAATCAGCCTAAGACTTAGTACAGCTTCCCTTGTTCCTACATTTCTCCTGAAACCAAATTGGTCTTCACCCAACTCCGTTTCTATCTGGCTTTCAATCCTCTTGTAAATTATTCTAGACAGGATCTTTGAAGCATGAGTAATCAAGCTGATTGTACGGTAATCTTCACATCTGTCAGCTCCCACTTTCTTTGGTATAGGGATGATTACATTCTTCTTGAAATCAGGGGGTACCTCACCTGTCTCATAAATCCTACACACCAAGTGAAATAACCTGATCAGACCTTCATCTCCTATGCAGCGTAGCAACTCAATCGGTATATCATCTATGCCTGGTGCTTTGTTCCTGCTTAAGTCTTCCAAAGCTCTATCAAATTCTGATCTCAATATTAAATCTCCTTTCGCATCCTCATCAAGTTCCTCCTCCCTTTCCATTACATGATTCTCAATCTCCTTTCCCTTATACAAACTCTCTATGTAAGCTTTCCATCTCTCAACCTTTTCTTCCCTATCTGTTAGAGGCTTTCCATTTTTGTCCTTAATATTACAGCACTTAGTCTTCTTTTCCCCAAAAGTATTCTTAATCCTTCGATAAGCTGTGTCTACTTTTCCTAATTTCAGACAATTTTCATTTTCATAGAAATCCGTCCCCCTAGTTATCACATAACGATCTGTAATTTATGCACAATTTGTGCGTTTAGCTTGAAAGAAAGAGCTACACAAGCCAGCAGCTGCATTATCGCCTTATACAGTATAAACCAGCGGTTCCCAAACTGGGGGGTCGCGACCCCCAGGGGGGTCGCGGGCCGTTCGGAAAGGGGTCGCGAGATGTATACAAATAATGGTGAACTATGTACTTAAACTTAGACGGCCATCGGGAGTTTTAAATTAAATAACTTTGTACATTTACAAAATATCAATATATTTTACAGATTTTGTCAAAACAAAACAGAAACATTTAATAATTTTGATATGTAATTGTTAATACATTTCTAAGTAAAAAAGACTTCTTTAGTGAGAAACATGGGCCTGTTTTTTGTCAACAAGTTTCTTAAAATTCGGCTTAGTTTTAGATACACATACAATAAGGTCGTCTTCTACGTCCAGTCGATTTCTTGCCTTGGTTTTAATGTTGACCAATGTAGAAAATCCGAGTTCGCAGAGGTAGGATGTTGCAAAGGGCATGATGATTCTCAGAGCCACTGATGTTAAGCTTGGATACTCAGCTCTTCTTTGTAGCCAGAACTTGTCAACATTTTGGGTGCTGAAGGACAGTTGCAAAGTCATGTCACAGGATAGCTCGATGAGTTTGTCATGAATCAGTGGGTTTAAGTCTGCCTCGTTCAAAGCCTGCTCGTTGAAGGGGTTAAGCAACCAGTTCCAACCGGTGTGTTGATCCTCGGGAATGTAGCTAAGGATCTGCTCTTGTAGACCTTGCAAGTGAGTAGTAACCAGTTTGGACAGGTTGTCAATGTCGGGATAATATTCATCGCTTCGATCAAGGGATGTGATAAGCTCATTTGTCAATTCAAAGTTTTCAAATGTATTCTTCTCAACCCTGGTTGACCAAGTGGCTAATTTCTTTAAAAACGAATTGACTTTGTCTTGTGCAAAAAGTATGGTTTTGTCTCTTCCCTGCAAGGAAACGTTGAGATCGTTCAGATGATGAAATATGTCCGCTAAATAAGCAAGTTTTAACAGCCATTCATTGTCACTCAAAAAACCGGCAAGGTCTTTGTTTGCAACTTGAAAAAATGTCTTAAGCTCAGAGCGCAAAGCGAACACTCGAGAAAACACCTTCCCTCGTGACAGCCACCTTGCCTCTGTGTGAAGCAAGAGGCATTTGTACTGTGCCTCCATTTCTTCGCATAACTGTGATAACAGTCGAGACTGTAATGGCCGGCTTTTTACAAAATTAACCAACTTAACAGTTTCGTTCAACACTGTTTTTAGCTCAGTTGGCATGACCTTGGTAGATAATGCCTGGCGATGCAGAAAACAATGAACCCAAGTGGCATTAGGCATGACATTTTTCATCCGTCTCACGAAACCGCTGTCTTTCCCAGTCATTGCTTTGGCACCATCACTGCAGATTGAAATACACTTTTGAAAGTCAATTTGAAGCGAATCGGTTGCAGACATGAACATTTTAAACATTTCCTCACCTGTTGCGTGGTCAGGCAAAGGTTTGCAAAATAAAATGTCTTCTTCCACACTACCGTCATCCTCAAAACGAACAAAGCACATAAACTGCGCCAAACTCGACACGTCCGTAGACTCGTCAACTTGAATGGAAAAGTACTCACTTTTCTGCAACTTTGTTTTCAACTGATCCTTTATGTCTTGAGCCATCTCGGTAATGCGCCTCCCCACCGAGTTGTTCGACAGAGGAATGGTGGAAAGCTTCTTAGCTGCATCTGGGCTGATCATAGTTGAAACCATATCCTGAGCAGCAGGTAGAATGAGCTCTTCAGCAATCGTGTGTGGTTTATCTTTCTTTGCTATTCGTAAAGCCACTTGATACGATGCTAGCAAAGCACTTTTGCTCATATTATTTACACTTAACTGAACTACTGCATTTTTCTGGTAATCTAAAGCAGTTAACTTACGTTCAAAAAAATCTGCCGGCTTATCTTTAAAACTGGGATGTTTACTTTCTAAATGGCGAATCATCTTGGAAGGTTTCATACTCTCGGCCGATAACAACTCGCTGCAAATAACACACTGTGGCCGATTTCCGAGCACCGTAAATCCATACTTAATATAACTGTCACTATACTTTCTCACCTTTACCCTCTTCTGTTCATGATCATCATGAGAAGTCGAAGGCCCTGCACACTTAACAAACTTATCCATAGTTAGAACAAAATCAAACAATACGCGAGCGAACAAAACACAAGAGACGTACTGTACAAGCCAGGCAGCTTGAAGCGCGGCTGACGCATGCGCATACGAGCCCTTCTCCCTCCACACGTCACTAACGTCACAACTACAGTCAAGTCAAGACAGTCGAGCTACTATGTTCCTTGGTGACTATTTAAAAGCATTTATAAAAGTTAATAGCAGGTTATAGGCACTACTACTTTTCGTTTTTAAAATAATACCCTGGTAGTCTAAAAAGAATTACTACCATTTATTTAAATATCATTATACTATTGAACCGCCAAATATTATTTTTTGTGTCATATTATTTTACATTTAAGTTTCTCAGTATACATCACACAGGTCAGTAACATCAGAATAAGATTAAAATTTTAAAATCTGAACAAAGTAAATAAATAAACATTTAAACGAATAACCTACCGGTCACTTAAGTTAAATTCCAAAGTAATTTTATCCCTCCACTTTGTCCCCCCCTCACAGACACCTGCGCTAAAACGGGGGTCGCGGCTAAAACGTATGAGCTAAAATGGGTCACGGAAAGAAAAAGTTTGGGAACCGCTGGTATAAACAAAAGGGGAGATTGAGCTGATGGAATGGAAACTCGACAAGTCTTCAGTGTAGTAGGTGGGGCCAATAGTCCCGCAAGGCACGTGGCTTCAATAAAATACTTCAATAAAGCTGATCTAGATCAATCAGAAGTAAAGAAGAAGACGCACAATATACACACATCAAAAAAAGTTCTGCATCACCTCGGTTCCCAGATCTCCGGCATATAGACGTTGACTGTGTATATTGTATCCATGATACAGTCCCTTTGACTGTTCATAGATGTCACTAAAACTGCTCAAAGATGTAAACAACCATGCATGAGCAGGGCCTATTAGACGGAGGGGGTACGACAGCCGATCAGTTCCAGTCATTCCACCAGGACGAAGGTACGCTGCTCATGTTGTCTGTAGTTCTACCATGCCTAGAAGGTCAATACCGCAGTTCGATCGCGTCCGCATTGTTACTTTGTGTCAAGAAGGGCTCTCAACAAGGGAAGTTTCCAGGCGTCTCAGAGTGAACCAAAGCGATGTTGTTCGGACATGGAGGAGGTACAGAGATACAGGAACTGTCGATGACAGGCCTCGCTCAGGTCGCCCAAGGGCTACTACTGTAGTGGATGACCGCTACTTACGGATTGCCGCTCGGAGGAACCCTGACAGCAATGCCACCATGTTGAATAATGCGTTTCGTTCAGCCACAGGACGTCGTGTTTCAACTCAAACTGTGCGCAATAGGCTGCATGATGCGCAACTTCACTCCCGACGTCCATGGCGAGGTCCAGCTTTGCAACCCCGACACCATGCAGCGCGGTACAGATGGGCCCAACAACATGCTGAATGGACCCCAAGGAATTGGCATCACGTTCTCTTCACCGATGAGTGTCGCATATGCCTTCAACCAGACAATCGTCGGAGACGTGTTTGGAGGCACCCTGGTCAGGCTGAACGTCTTAGACACACTGTCCAGCGAGTGCAGCAAGGTGGTGGTTCCCTGATGTTTTGGGGTGGCATTATGTGGGGCCGACGTACGCCACTGGTGGTCATGGAAGGCTCCGAAACGGCTTTACGATACCTGAATGACATCCGCCGACCCATAGTGCAACCATATCGGCAGAATATTGGAGAGGCATTTGTCTTCATGGACGACAATTCTCGACCTCATCGTGCACATCTTGTGAATGCGTTCCTTCAAGATAACGACATCGATCGACTACAGTGGCCAGCATGTTCGCCAGACATGAACCCTATCGAACATGCCTGGGATATGTTGAAAAGGGCTGTTTATGGACGTCTTGACCCACCAACCACTCTGAGAGATTTACGCCGAATTGTCGTTGAGGAGTGGGACAATTTGGACCAACAGTGTCTTGATGAACTTGTGGATAGTATGCCACGGCGAATACAGGCATGCATCAATGCAAGAGGACGTGCTACTGGGTATTAGAGGTAGTGGTGTGTACTGCAATCTGGACCACAAATGCTGAAAGTCTAGCTGTATGATGGTACAACATGCAATGTGTGGGTCTCATGAGCAATAAAACGAGCTGAAATGTTGTTTGTGTTGATCTCTATTCCCTTTGTATTTAACGGTTCCGGAACTCTTGGAACCGAGGTGATGCAAAACTTTTTTTGATGTGTGTATGTAACAAGTACTTCTGTGAAGACCTAAACAGCCTACTTTCATATATCCTACTTATGTTAATTGCCTCTATCAACATACACAATTTTAGTTTGATTGCTGTAATAGATTCGTAGATATTGAGAACCGTCTAAATATTTTGGATGGTCGCCATGTTGGATTTTACATATGTAGATCTGAGAGTTATGTACTCCTTCATGACCCCCCCCCCCCCCAGGGGCTCACATCTAGTGCGACGTGGGTTGGCGACCACGGGGCCCCAACTGAGTCTGGCATTCCTTCCACTTACTTGTGCCTGGCTCCTCTCCGTCTTCCTTTCTGTCGACTTCACTTGGTCAACTCTTGTTCTCTTCCAACCCCGACGGTATTAGGGTATCCGAGGCCTAGGGAGTCTCTTCCTTTCCCGCCTTAATTGGCCCTTGTCTCATCTTTTCTGATGCCCGTCTTCTGCGAGGGGTCAGCCTTCTTTTTCATTTCATGTTATCTCCTGCCTTCTGTTCAAGGCCCTCAAGGAGGCGGGGTGTGTGTAGCCCCATCACTTCTGCTGCACCCTGGATATTGCTACACCCTCAGGGGCTCACGGCTGGTGAGTTCGGGAGTTGGTGACCCCGAGGGATTCCTGAGCTGGGTCCGGTTTCCCCCTTTTGTCCATTACCTGTGGGGTGGAACCTCTCCTTTTTCACTTTCCTATCTGCCTTTCACGGATCGCCTTCCTTCCAAGTCACTCAATCCGCATTCTTCGAGGGTTGAGGGCATTTCTTTTCCTCCTGCCCTTTATTTGACTTATTCTCCCTTTGTTTTCCATTTCTTCTTCCAGTATATAAGTTAGTAGTTAGTTTTAGTTATAGTTTCCATTTCATTATCATCTTCCCAATCACGCAAACCATTAGGGGCCGATAACCCAGATGTTAGGCCCCTTAAAACAACAATTATCATCATCATCATCATCATCATCAACAACAACAACTCTTACATGAAGATTATTGTGTAGGTGTAGTATTCAAATTTCAATCGCATGATTAGGACACAAGAAATAAAAACGAAATTTTAAAATTTCGCACAGCTGCCATCTTGTGGTTGTAAAAACAATTGAAATAAATTAGATGCCAGTGCTTTACAATTTGTACAAACATTTACCGTACCAAATTTCACTGCGTTTATATGGTTAAATCGCGAGAAAAGTCTATTTAAATATTTATATTTCGTGTCGCCGCCATGTTGTATTTGTGCTCATCAGGTTATTGAAAGTCCCATAGGTGAACTTATGTTCATAGGCTCTATCACCATTCAAAATTTCAGAAGAAGGTTATAATGTAACCGAGACCGGTACTCAAGAATTACAATGTATTCACTGAGTGTATTATTTTCCTGGTTGGATGTTTGTTTGGTTCCTTAGTTTAGGGGCTGCGACAACGCGGTCATGTAGCCCCGTGTACTTTGGGTGTGTGTTGAATGTGTCTGATAACTAGGGCTCGGATTTTTAGGTGCTAAAAATTGGGAAAATATTTATTTTTTATGTATTAACAAGATGTTCAGTAAAGAACATATAGCCTACTGTTACGTGCCACCCCCTAGTGGCACTTTTGTTAACTGGATTACGGTGGGTAGGAAGCACAACACCATTTACTGCTTAAAGAAATAATTAACTTTATTGTGGCCAGAAAATTACACTAATCAGCAAATACAAGCAATTAGGAGCCTTCTCCAGTTTCCTCAAGTCTCTTCCTTATGCGCTCTTGGCCCCTTTCACTTGCAACAGACCACAGAAGTTAATCCGTCCTAATGAGTCCGGTGGCCTTGGCAGAAGCTACCTGCCCCTCTTCCTCAGGTACAACAAATACAGTTACTTACGAGCACTTGATGTACGCTGTTCACAAGCTGAGAGAAACAATGTCACAGGATTTCGTAACTCGCACAGCACTTCGTCACCACACTTCTGTCGCCCACGATAATCGCTCACACTAGCTCGTAAAACACAACAACCACAACTGCTTCACGGGTCACTCTTATATAGCAGGCCGGTGACTCAATAAATGCTTCCAGATCCATCCAGGGTCCACGGCTTCTCGAGGTTTCCAGCGCTGGTCCAGTCACGAAGATTCTGGACTATCCCTTTGTCCTAGTAGCCCTGTTGCATAAGGCGCGCGCAATACAGGAGGCAGGGCACAGCCCAGCCCTGGGGCAGTTGTGACTCATGCGGCGAGTAATGACACAAACTCACAGCCGTAACACCACCCCCTTCCTAAAAAGGCTGATCGTCCCGATCAATCATTGGTCCGTCTGTGTCCCTCCGTAGGCTGCCAGGCGATCTCGGTGCACGATCTTCAACTTCGCCCTCGGGCTCCGCTGGATCCTGTAGACGACATCGTTGATCCGTTTCACGACTCGGTACGGGCCCTCCCAGGACTTCTGCAGTTTGGGTGACAGGCCTTTCTTCAGTAATGGGTTGAAGAGCCAGACCAGGTCGTTCTCGTGGAATCCTCCGGCATCAGTCTGTTGGTCGTATCGGGTCTTCATTCGGTCGGTCTCGATCCGCAGTTTCCTCCTCGCGAACGCGTGCACGTCCTCCAGTTGGTCGACCAGTTCTTGACAATACTGGCTTACCGGGATCGGATCATTCCCAGGTCGGCCGAAGGCAAGATCGACAGGTAGACGGAGCTCCCTCCCAAACATGGCCCGGGCTGGTGTGCACCCGGTGGCTTCATGCACGGCGGCGCGGTAGGCCAGGAGAAATAGTGGAAGATGCTTGTCCCAATCCCTCTGGTGCTCGCTGACGACTATTCGGAGATGGTTCTCGACGGTGCGATTGAATCGCTCTACCATCCCGTCGGACTGAGGGTGTAGCGGCGTTGTCCTTGTCTTCCGGATCCCCAGCAGCTGGCATAGGTTCTGGAACACCTGCGACTCGAAGTTCCTCCCTTGGTCGGAGTGCAGCTCCAGGGGTACTCCGTACCGGCTGACGAATTCCTTCACCAGGGTCTCTGCAATCGTCGCGGCTTCTCGGTTAGGGAGCGCATACGCCTCCGGCCATTTGGTAAAGTAGTCGCTGACGACTAATATGTAGCGGTTCCCTGCCTCGCTTAACGGGAATGGCCCAGCAACATCGATGGCCACTCTCTCCATGGGGCCGCCCACGTTGTAGGTCTTCAGTGGACCCCGTCGTCTCCGGCCTGGGCCCTTGCTGGCTGCGCAATCGTGGCAGCTCGCGCAGTGGTTCTCTACGTCTGTTCGGCATCCGATCCAGTAGAACCGCTCTCTCAGCTTCACCAGGGTCTTCTTTATCCCTAGGTGTCCACCAGATGATCCTCCATGAACTTCCTTCAGGACTTCCTCCGTCATAGCCTTTGGAACGACGACTTATTCCCGAGATGTCTTCTCGTCAGTGCTCTCCCAGGTACGGCAGATGAGGCCATCCCTTACAATCAGCGAGTCCCACTGTGCCCAGTAGGACTTAAACTTTGGGCTGCAGTCACTCACAATGTTCCACCCGGGTCTGGGGACACAGGCCCTCTTCCATTCGGCTATCAGTCCCAGGTCATCATCTTCCGCTTGCGCCCGCGTGAAAGATTCGCGGCTCCAGCTCCCTTGAAGTTCCACGGTAGTCCTTCGGCACTGTATCCCGGTGTTCTCCTCCCTTCGGGCACAGAAGGTGCAGTCTTCGGGGCACGGTCTTCGTGACAGGGCGTCGGCGTTAGAATGCAGTTGGCCTTTCCTGTGCTGAATCTCAAAGTTATACTGTTGAAGCCTCTCTAACCACCGCGCGAGTTGACCCTCGGGCTGCTTGAAGTTCAGGAGCCACCGCAGAGATGCATGGTCGGTCCTGATGAGAAATTCTTGCCCGTACAGGTACTTGTGGAAGTGTTCAATGGCCTTCACGATGGCGAGCAGCTCCTTCCTGGTGACGCAGTAGTTCCTTTCTGGCTTTGACAAGGCCTTGCTGAAGTAGGCCACTACTCTCTCCTCGCCGTCTACTACCTGCGACAGGATTCCCCCTATGCCAAAGTCGCTGGCATCGGTATCGACGATGAACCTTGTTCCAGGTCTGGGGTAGGCCAGAATAGGCGCGGTGCACAGAGCCTGCTTGAGTTGTTCGAAGGCACTGTGGCATTCTGCTGTCCACGTGAAGAGTTGGTCCTTCTCAGTCAGGCGATGTAAAGGTTTGGCGATGTCAGCGAATCCCCTCACGAAGCGACGGTAATAAGTGCAGAGTCCCAGGAAGCTTCGTAGTTGGGACTTGTCCTTCGGAACTGGCCACCCCCTCACAGCTGCGGTCTTCTCTGGGTCGGTGTGCACCCCTTCCTCGGAGACGATATGCCCAAGGTACTGGACCCGCTTCTGGAAGAGCTGACACTTCTTGGGGCTCAACTTCAGCTGGGCAGCCCGTAGCTTCAACAAGATCTCCTTCAGGTTGCTGTAGTGCTCCTCGAAGCTTCTCCCCAGAACGATGACGTCGTCTAGGTAGACCAGGCAGGTCTTCCAGTGTAGTCCCCTCAGAATGGACTCCATTAGCCTTTCGAAGGTCGCAGGGGCGTTGCACAGACCGAATGGCATGACGGTGAACTGCCAGAGCCCGCTGCCCACAGAGAACGCCGTTTTCTCGCGGTCCTTAGGGTGGACCTCCACCTGCCAGTAGCCACTCTTCAAATCCAAGGTGGAGAACCATCTTGACCCTGATATGGTGTCCAGCGTGTCGTCGATCCGGGGTAGAGGGTAGCTGTCCTTCTTCGTGACGTCGTTCACCCGCCTGTAGTCCACGCAGAACCTGGTGGAACCGTCCTTCTTCTTCACAAGCACGACCGGAGAACTCCAAGGGCTATGTGATGGCTCGATCACCCCTTGCTCCTTCATCTCTTCTAACATCCGGTCGACTTCGGCTTGCTTGGCGAGCGGGACACGTCGGAATGGGGCCCTAATCGGTGCGCTGTCCGCAACGTCAATTCTGTGCTGGACCAAGCTTGTCCTGCCGAAGTCTTTGCTCCCCACGGAGAAGACATCCTGGAATTCGCGTAGCAGGTCCTGAAGTTGGCGTGATTGCTCTTCGTCTAAATGGTCCTGGGATCCTTGGTACAGCTTCTGTAGTTCTTCTGGCAGTGTGCGTCTTCTTCGGTTGTACGTCTGCTGGTGTCCGTCCGTCGTGTCGGTGATGCGGGCAATCCAGGTAACGGGCTCGCAGACTCCTAGGTTGGTGTCCCGGTGAACCGTAATGTCGTAGTCGTTCAGGTTGGACAAGCGGACGTACGGCCGAGACGTCGTGTTGATGAGGGTCTTGGCAACTAGCAATCCTTTTGTCAGGATGTCCTCATATTTTGGCTCGATGACAGCCGCCACTCCCTCAGCAGTTCCGTCGACAATTACGGCAGCGCTGACCTTCGTCCTGGCGGGAACGATGACGTCTTCTCTCAGCCTTACTCGTCGTGCGGTGATGGACTCGTGCGCAGGTTGCAAAGCAAGTTCCTCACCTCCGAAGTGCAGAGTGTTGGTACTCAGATCCAAGATGATGTTGTTCTGGTCCAGGAAGTCCAGTCCGATGATCACTTCATTTGATACGTCAGCCACAAGCACTGGATGCTTTATCGCCCGTCGACCAATGACGAACTCCAGTGATGCTTCGCCATGTACCGGTGCGGTCTCTCCGGTCGCGGTTATTAGCTGGAGGTTCCTTTGTGTGGGTTGAACTCTCCACTTCGGGATCACGGTGGGACTGACGATGGTCCTCGATGCTCCCGTGTCGATTAGCATGGGCCAGCTCTCTCCGTTGACGACTCCGTCGACCATCAGGCTGCTATTATCCCTCCGTAACTGCGTCACACGAACTTGGACTGCCGGGGCTTGACGACTGTCACAAGCCAACCTTTGCCTCCCTAGGCTGGCTGATACTTGCTTTCCTGGGCCGCGCGGTTTCCCTACGACTGACTGTCCCGACGGAAACCCTTGGCGGCGGCGATCACCGCAGTCCTTGCTCAGGTGGCCTCTCTTACGGCAGGTCCAGCAGGTCGGTAGTCCTCTTCCGGGCCGCCTCTCCGGATGTCCTTCGACTACGTTTTTGTTGGTGGTACTGCGATTCTTGAAGAAACGGCTTAGCGCCTCCATCAATTCGTCGGCCAGGGGCTTGGTCTCGTTGGTTTTTACTGGTTCGTCGACGTCCACATGACGCACCCGCGCGTGCATTCTGGATGCCTGTTTTGCCGTCTCGAACTCAAGTGCGTGGCTCAGCGCATCTGCCAGGGTCTTATTGCGCGCGAGTCGCAGCGCCTGTTGAGTGTCCGAGTCCCGTAGCCCGTCGGTGAAAGTCTGCGTCGCTATCTGCTCCAGAAAGTCGGCCGGCGCTGTTGGGTAGGCGAGCCTTACGAGGCGTGCGATGTCCATCTCGAACTCCTGCAGGGTTTCCGCGTTCTTCTGTACCCGGGTCCGGAGCTGCATCTGGTAGGCCTGCTGAAGATGGCTATCTCCATATCGGGACTCCATATGGGCGATCAGTGAAGCGTAGTCCTGGGATCCAGTCGGGATGGCCTGAAGGACGTTAAGGGCGTCACCTCTCAGCGCTACAATGAGAGCTGTAGCCTTTTCTGTGTTGTTCCAGTTATTTATGGAACAGGCCGCCTCGAACTGACGTAAGTAGGTGCTCCACGGGACCTTTCCGTCGAAGGTTGGGGGCGTCACTCTGCTATGTCCCGTTCCTGATATTCCCGGTGTAACGGTGGGCGGGCGTTGGCGCAGCTCGGCAACTTCCTCTTGTAGGGCTTTGACTATCTCATCCACCCCGGTCGGCGGGCGTCGGCGCAGCTTGGCGACTTCCTCTTGTAGGGCTTTGAATCTATCTTCCATCCCTGTCGGCGGGAGTCGGCGCAGCTCAGCAAATTCCTTTTGTAGAGCGTTGAATCTCTCTTCCACCCCCATCAGCGGTCGTTGGCACAGCTCGGCAACTTCCACTTGCAAGGCGTTGAATTTCTCCTCCACCCCCATCAGCGGGCGTTGGCGCAGCTCGGCAACTTCCACTTGCAAGGTGTTGAACTTCTCCTCCACTGCCGCGACTTCCTCACGTAGGCCCTGTTCTAATTTCCTTTGGCTCTCCTCTAATTTCGTCAGCAGACACTCTTCCAGATTTTTCTGGCCATCCAGAAATTTGGCGGTTAGGTCCTCTGCTAACTTATTCTGGCTGTCTTCCATCTGCTTCAGGTCCTCCGCTAACTTATTTTGGCCTTCTTCTAACTTTGAAGTTAGGTCCTCTGCTAACTTATTTTGGCTGTCCGTCAGGTCCTCTGCTAACTTCTTCTGATCATCCTCCATCTTCTTCTGGCTATCCTCCATCTTCCTCTGGCCGTCTTCCATTTTGGCAGTTAGGTCCTTGGTTAAATTCTTCTGGCGTCCTCCATCTTGGTTTCCATGCCATTTAACTTTTCTAGCAGTGCTGCCAATTTCTACTCCATTTTAGTTGTTTGTCTTGTAAAGGGCATGCACTCACAGGAAAATTAGAGAAAATGACCTGCTCGGGTTTTGAAACCAGGACCGTCAGGTGTTGTGCTTGAGTTCGTAATCCGGCTTCTGACACCAGTTGTTACGTGCCACCCCCTAGTGGCACTTTTGTTAACTGGATTACGGTGGGTAGGAAGCACAACACCATTTACTGCTTAAAGAAATAATTAACTTTATTGTGGCCAGAAAATTACACTAATCAGCAAATACAAGCAATTAGGAGCCTTCTCCAGTTTCCTCAAGTCTCTTCCTTATGCGCTCTTGGCCCCTTTCACTTGCAACAGACCACAGAAGTTAATCCGTCCTAATGAGTCCGGTGGCCTTGGCAGAAGCTACCTGCCCCTCTTCCTCAGGTACAACAAATACAGTTACTTACGAGCACTTGATGTACGCTGTTCACAAGCTGAGAGAAACAATGTCACAGGATTTCGTAACTCGCACAGCACTTCGTCACCACACTTCTGTCGCCCACGATAATCGTTCACACTAGCTCGTAAAACACAACAATCACAACTGCTTCACGGGTCACTCTTATATAGCAGGCCGGTGACTCAATAAATGCTTCCAGATCCATCCAGGGTCCACGGCTTCTCGAGGTTTCCAGCGCTGGTCCAGTCACGAAGATTCTGGACTATCCCTTTGTCCTAGTAGCCCTGTTGCATAAGGCGCGCGCAATACAGGAGGCAGGGCACAGCCCAGCCCTGGGGCAGTTGTGACTCATGCGGCGAGTAATGACACAAACTCACAGCCGTAACACCACCCCCTTCCTAAAAAGGCTGATCGTCCCGATCAATCATTGGTCCGTCTGTGTCCCTCCGTAGGCTGCCAGGCGATCTCGGTGCACGATCTTCAACTTCGCCCTCGGGCTCCGCTGGATCCTGTAGACGACATCGTTGATCCGTTTCACGACTCGGTACGGGCCCTCCCAGGACTTCTGCAGTTTGGGTGACAGGCCTTTCTTCAGTAATGTGTTGAAGAGCCAGACCAGGTCGTTCTCGTGGAATCCTCCGGCATCAGTCTGTTGGTCGTATCGGGTCTTCATTCGGTCGGTCTCGATCCGCAGTTTCCTCCTCGCGAACGCGTGCACGTCCTCCAGTTGGTCGACCAGTTCTTGACAATACTGGCTTACCGGGATCGGATCATTCCCAGGTCGGCCGAAGGCAAGATCGACAGGTAGACGGAGCTCCCTCCCAACCATGGCCCGGGCTGGTGTGCACCCGGTGGCTTCATGCACGGCGGCGCGGTAGGCCAGGAGAAATAGTGGAAGATGCTTGTCCCAATCCCTCTGGTGCTCGCTGACGACTATTCGGAGATGGTTCTCGACGGTGCGATTGAATCGCTCTACCATCCCGTCGGACTGAGGGTGTAGCGGCGTTGTCCTTGTCTTCCGGATCCCCAGCAGCTGGCATAGGTTCTGGAACACCTGCGACTCGAAGTTCCTCCCTTGGTCGGAGTGCAGCTCCAGGGGTACTCCGTACCGGCTGACGAATTCCTTCACCAGGGTCTCTGCAATCGTCGCGGCTTCTCGGTTAGGGAGCGCATACGCCTCCGGCCATTTGGTAAAGTAGTCGCTGACGACTAATATGTAGCGGTTCCCTGCCTCGCTTAACGGGAATGGCCCAGCAACATCGATGGCCACTCTCTCCATGGGGCCGCCCACGTTGTAGGTCTTCAGTGGACCCCGTCGTCTCCGGCCTGGGCCCTTGCTGGCTGCGCAATCGTGGCAGCTCGCGCAGTGGTTCTCTACGTCTGTTCGGCATCCAATCCAGTAGAACCGCTCTCTCAGCTTCACCAGGGTCTTCTTTATCCCTAGGTGTCCACCAGATGATCCTCCATGAACTTCCTTCAGGACTTCCTCCGTCATAGCCTTTGGAACGACGACTTATTCCCGAGATGTCTTCTCGTCAGTGCTCTCCCAGGTACGGCAGATGAGGCCATCCCTTACAATCAGCGAGTCCCACTGTGCCCAGTAGGACTTAAACTTTGGGCTGCAGTCACTCACAATGTTCCACCCGGGTCTGGGGACACAGGCCCTCTTCCATTCGGCTATCAGTCCCAGGTCATCATCTTCCGCTTGCGCCCGCGTGAAAGATTCGCGGCTCCAGCTCCCTTGAAGTTCCACGGTAGTCCTTCGGCACTGTATCCCGGTGTTCTCCTCCCTTCGGGCACAGAAGGTGCAGTCTTCGGGGCACGGTCTTCGTGACAGGGCGTCGGCGTTAGAATGCAGTTGGCCTTTCCTGTGCTGAATCTCAAAGTTATACTGTTGAAGCCTCTCTAACCACCGCGCGAGTTGACCCTCGGGCTGCTTGAAGTTCAGGAGCCACCGCAGAGATGCATGGTCGGTCCTGATGAGAAATTCTTGCCCGTACAGGTACTTGTGGAAGTGTTCAATGGCCTTCACGATGGCGAGCAGCTCCTTCCTGGTGACGCAGTAGTTCCTTTCTGGCTTTGACAAGGCCTTGCTGAAGTAGGCCACTACTCTCTCCTCGCCGTCTACTACCTGCGACAGGATTCCCCCTATGCCAAAGTCGCTGGCATCGGTATCGACGATGAACCTTGTTCCAGGTCTGGGGTAGGCCAGAATAGGCGCGGTGCACAGAGCCTGCTTGAGTTGTTCGAAGGCACTGTGGCATTCTGCTGTCCACGTGAAGAGTTGGTCCTTCTCAGTCAGGCGATGTAAAGGTTTGGCGATGTCAGCGAATCCCCTCACGAAGCGACGGTAATAAGTGCAGAGTCCCAGGAAGCTTCGTAGTTGGGACTTGTCCTTCGGAACTGGCCACCCCCTCACAGCTGCGGTCTTCTCTGGGTCGGTGTGCACCCCTTCCTCGGAGACGATATGCCCAAGGTACTGGACCCGCTTCTGGAAGAGCTGACACTTCTTGGGGCTCAACTTCAGCTGGGCAGCCCGTAGCTTCGACAAGATCTCCTTCAGGTTGCTGTAGTGCTCCTCGAAGCTTCTCCCCAGAACGATGACGTCGTCTAGGTAGACCAGGCAGGTCTTCCAGTGTAGTCCCCTCAGAATGGTCTCCATTAGCCTTTCGAAGGTCGCAGGGGCGTTGCACAGACCGAATGGCATGACGGTGAACTGCCAGAGCCCGCTGCCCACAGAGAACGCCGTTTTCTCGCGGTCCTTAGGGTGGACCTCCACCTGCCAGTAGCCACTCTTCAAATCCAAGGTGGAGAACCATCTTGACCCTGATATGGTGTCCAGCGTGTCGTCGATCCGGGGTAGAGGGTAGCTGTCCTTCTTCGTGACGTCGTTCACCCGCCTGTAGTCCACGCAGAACCTGGTGGAACCGTCCTTCTTCTTCACAAGCACGACCGGAGAACTCCAAGGGCTATGTGATGGCTCGATCACCCCTTGCTCCTTCATCTCTTCTAACATCCGGTCGACTTCGGCTTGCTTGGCGAGCGGGACACGTCGGAATGGGGCCCTAATCGGTGCGCTGTCCGCAACGTCAATTCTGTGCTGGACCAAGCTTGTCCTGCCGAAGTCTTTGCTCCCCACGGAGAAGACATCCTGGAATTCGCGTAGCAGGTCCTGAAGTTGGCGTGATTGCTCTTCGTCTAAATGGTCCTGGGATCCTTGGTACAGCTTCTGTAGTTCTTCTGGCAGTGTGCGTCTTCTTCGGTTGTCCGTCTGCAGGTGTCCGTCCGTCGTGTCGGTGATGCGGGCAATCCAGGTAACGGGCTCGCAGACTCCTAGGTTGGTGTCCCGGTGAACCGTAATGTCGTAGTCGTTCAGGTTGGACAAGCGGACGTACGGCCGAGACGTCGTGTTGATGAGGGTCTTGGCAACTAGCAATCCTTTTGTCAGGATGTCCTCATATTTTGGCTCGATGACAGCCGCCACTCCCTCAGCAGTTCCGTCGACAATTACGGCAGCGCTGACCTTCGTCCTGGCGGGAACGATGACGTCTTCTCTCAGCCTTACTCGTCGTGCGGTGATGGACTCGTGCGCAGGTTGCAAAGCAAGTTCCTCACCTCCGAAGTGCAGAGTGTTGGTACTCAGATCCAAGATGATGTTGTTCTGGTCCAGGAAGTCCAGTCCGATGATCACTTCATTTGATACGTCAGCCACAAGCACTGGATGCTTTATCGCCCGTCGACCAATGACGAACTTCAGTGATGCTTCGCCATGTACCGGTGCGGTCTCTCCGGTCGCGGTTATTAGCTGGAGGTTCCTTTGTGTGGGTTGAACTCGCCACTTCGGGATCACGGTGGGACTGACGATGGTCCTCGATGCTCCCGTGTCGATTAGCATGGGCCAGCTCTCTCCGTTGACGACTCCGTCGACCATCAGGCTGCTATTATCCCTCCGTAACTGCGTCACACGAACTTGGACTGCCGGGGCTTGACGACTGTCACAAGCCAACCTTTGCCTCCCTAGGCTGGCTGATACTTGCTTTCCTGGGCCGCGCGGTTTCCCTACGACTGACTGTCCCGACGGAAACCCTTGGCGGCGGCGATCACCGCAGTCCTTGCTCAGGTGGCCTCTCTTACGGCAGGTCCAGCAGGTCGGTAGTCCTCTTCCGGGCCGCCTCTCCGGATGTCCTTCGACTACGTTTTTGTTGGTGGTACTGCGATTCTTGAAGAAACGGCTTAGCGCCTCCATCAATTCGTCGGCCAGGGGCTTGGTCTCGTTGGTTTTTACTGGTTCGTCGACGTCCACATGACGCACCCGCGCGTGCATTCTGGATGCCTGTTTTGCCGTCTCGAACTCAAGTGCGTGGCTCAGCGCATCTGCCAGGGTCTTATTGCGCGCGAGTCGCAGCGCCTGTTGAGTGTCCGAGTCCCGTAGCCCGTCGGTGAAAGTCTGCGTCGCTATCTGCTCCAGAAAGTCGGCCGGCGCTGTTGGGTAGGCGAGCCTTACGAGGCGTGCGATGTCCATCTCGAACTCCTGCAGGGTTTCCGCGTTCTTCTGTACCCGGGTCCGGAGCTGCATCTGGTAGGCCTGCTGAAGATGGCTATCTCCATATCGGGACTCCATATGGGCGATCAGTGAAGCGTAGTCCTGGGATCCAGTCGGGATGGCCTGAAGGACGTTAAGGGCGTCACCTCTCAGCGCTACAATGAGAGCTGTAGCCTTTTCTGTGTTGTTCCAGTTATTTATGGAACAGGCCACCTCGAACTGACGTAAGTAGGTGCTCCACGGGACCTTTCCGTCGAAGGTTGGGGGCGTCACTCTGCTATGTCCCGTTCCTGATATTCCCGGTGTAACGGTGGGCGGGCGTTGGCGCAGCTCGGCAACTTCCTCTTGTAGGGCTTTGACTATCTCATCCACCCCGGTCGGCGGGCGTCGGCGCAGCTTGGCGACTTCCTCTTGTAGGGCTTTGAATCTATCTTCCATCCCTGTCGGCGGGAGTCGGCGCAGCTCAGCAAATTCCTTTTGTAGAGCGTTGAATCTCTCTTCCACCCCCATCAGCGGTCGTTGGCACAGCTCGGCAACTTCCACTTGCAAGGCGTTGAATTTCTCCTCCACCCCCATCAGCGGGCGTTGGCGCAGCTCGGCAACTTCCACTTGCAAGGTGTTGAACTTCTCCTCCACTGCCGCGACTTCCTCACGTAGGCCCTGTTCTAATTTCCTTTGGCTCTCCTCTAATTTCGTCAGCAGACACTCTTCCAGATTTTTCTGGCCATCCAGAAATTTGGCGGTTAGGTCCTCTGCTAACTTATTCTGGCTGTCTTCCATCTGCTTCAGGTCCTCCGCTAACTTATTTTGGCCTTCTTCTAACTTTGAAGTTAGGTCCTCTGCTAACTTATTTTGGCTGTCCGTCAGGTCCTCTGCTAACTTCTTCTGATCATCCTCCATCTTCTTCTGGCTATCCTCCATCTTCCTCTGGCCGTCTTCCATTTTGGCAGTTAGGTCCTTGGTTAAATTCTTCTGGCGTCCTCCATCTTGGTTTCCATGCCATTTAACTTTTCTAGCAGTGCTGCCAATTTCTACTCCATTTTAGTTGTTTGTCTTGTAAAGGGCATGCACTCACAGGAAAATTAGAGAAAATGACCTGCTCGGGTTTTGAAACCAGGACCGTCAGGTGTTGTGCTTGAGTTCGTAATCCGGCTTCTGACACCAGTTGTTACGTGCCACCCCCTAGTGGCACTTTTGTTAACTGGATTACGGTGGGTAGGAAGCACAACACCATTTACTGCTTAAAGAAATAATTAACTTTATTGTGGCCAGAAAATTACACTAATCAGCAAATACAAGCAATTAGGAGCCTTCTCCAGTTTCCTCAAGTCTCTTCCTTATGCGCTCTTGGCCCCTTTCACTTGCAACAGACCACAGAAGTTAATCCGTCCTAATGAGTCCGGTGGCCTTGGCAGAAGCTACCTGCCCCTCTTCCTCAGGTACAACAAATACAGTTACTTACGAGCACTTGATGTACGCTGTTCACAAGCTGAGAGAAACAATGTCACAGGATTTCGTAACTCGCACAGCACTTCGTCACCACACTTCTGTCGCCCACGATAATCGCTCACACTAGCTCGTAAAACACAACAACCACAACTGCTTCACGGGTCACTCTTATATAGCAGGCCGGTGACTCAATAAATGCTTCCAGATCCATCCAGGGTCCACGGCTTCTCGAGGTTTCCAGCGCTGGTCCAGTCACGAAGATTCTGGACTATCCCTTTGTCCTAGTAGCCCTGTTGCATAAGGCGCGCGCAATACAGGAGGCAGGGCACAGCCCAGCCCTGGGGCAGTTGTGACTCATGCGGCGAGTGATGACACAAACTCACAGCCGTAACACTACTTTCTCCTAAATGCATGGGTATTGTTATAAATCTTTGTCCTTTTCAAGGAGTATAATTGAATGTTGGTTGTAGTAGCTTGTTGAAATACAACGTGCTATAGGGATATTAAACATGAATATGAGGTGCCCTTTGCTAGTGCTACCTCTGTAAAAAAATCATTCAATTCGGTTTCACCGTGTTTGAATTGATCCGGGGAATGGATTTGCACACATACATGGCCGCTATTTGCAAACTATTGGGCTGATGACCTTGTAGTCAGTCATAAGATGCTTTCCACAAAAAGGCATGTTGTTGCCAAATCCGGTAGAGATCAAATTATTAGGATGGTCGAAATTTGATTTAAGCTTTTAACATTTTGGTGACCGTCATTCCGTTTCCGTCAAGATGGCGGCGATATAAAACATGACACTGAGGTGCCTTTTGCTAGTGCTACCTCTGTACCAAATTTCGTTCAATTCGGTTTCACCGTGTTTGAATTGATAGGGGGAATCGATTTGCACACATACTTGGCCACCATCTGCAAACTATTGGGCTGATGATCTAGCAGTTTGGTCAGAATATGCTTCCCACATAAAGATTTGTTGTTGCAAAATTTGGTAGAGACTGGATTATTAGGTTGGTCGTAATTACATTTTAGCCTTTAACATTTGGGTGGCCGCGATTACGTTTCCGTCAAGATGGCGGTGATATAAAACATGACACTGAGGTGGCCTTTTCTAGTGCTACCTCTGTACCAAATTTCGTTCCATTAGGTTTCACTGTGTTCGAATTAATCGGGGAATCGATTTTCACACAAAGATGGCCACCATCCGCAAAATATTAGGCTAATGACCTATTAGTTTGGTCAAAGGATGCTCCCTCCATAATGGTATGTTGATGCAAAATTTGGTAGAGATCGGATGATTAGGTTAATCGTAATTTGATTTAAGCTTTGAATATTTGTGTGGCCGCCATTACGTTTCCGTCAAGATAGCGGCGATATAAAACATGACACTGAGGTGCCCTTTGCTAGTGCTACCTCTGAACCAAATTTCATTCCTTTCGGTTTCACCGTGTTCGAATTAATAGGGGTAATCGATTTTGACACAAAGATGGCCGCCATCCGCAAACTATTAGGCTAATGACTTATTAGATTTGTCAAAGGATGCTTCCTCCATAAAGGTACGTTTTTGCAAAATTTGGTAGAGATCGGATGATTAGGTTAGTCGTAATTTGATTTAAGCTTTGAACATTTGTGTGGCCGCCATTACGTTTCCGTCAAGATGGCGGTGATATAAAACATGACACTGAGGTGCCCTTTGCTAGTGCTACCTCTGTACCAAATTTCATTCCATTCGGTTTCACCGTGTTCGAATTAATAGGGGTAATCGATTTTGACACAAAGATGGCCGCCATCTGCAAACTATTAGGCTAATGACCTACTAGATTTGTCAAAGGATGCTCCCTCCATAAAGGTATGTTGTTGCGAAATTTGGTAGAGATCGGATGATTAGGTTAGTCGTAATTTGATTTAAGCTTTGAACATTTGTGTGGCCGCCATTACGTTTCCGTCAAGATGGCGGCGATATAAAACATAACACTGGGGTGCCTTTGCTAGTACTACCTCTGTACCAAATTTCGTTCCATTCGGTTTCACCTTTGTACCAAATTTCGTTCAATTTGCGCTCACCGTGTTCGAATTGATAGGGGGGGGGGGGCAGACATTCAGAGTACACACACTCACACACACACACACACACAAGCACACAGACTCACACACACACAGACAGACACACTTTTTTTTCGCCCTGTAGTGATCCCATAAGTCTACTTTCATTTTTTGCAAAAATCGAATGTAGGCTAAAAATACTTGAAATATGTGACATAAAAGTAAAAATATTTGATTATAATTTAGTTTATTTGAATAAAAACAATATGCACTACTCACGAAAGCAATTTATTCTTTGTCTCACTGACTGCTGATGCATTACAATACACAACGAGATACATCTTCAGTTGTCCATCACAAATGATCGACGGTTATCCCGAAATATTATTATTCTGAAGGCTCGAAAGGCGGCAATATTTTTCTTGCCCTTGAGGTTTTGTGTAACTTGAGATCGCTGTTCTTCCTTTATTGCTTTCCCACATGGTTGGCAGAACAGAACGCCCCCATCAGAAGTAAAATTGTCTTTAAGTTCTGCAACATACGATAATTTGTAGTTCTTTTTACTTTAGGCAACATAGAACTGCCTTACACTTCACATTGCCAGAAATGAACTGACACTGGTTCCAGGTAGCTGGAGAGGGGGCGTCTAGCATGTGGTGCAATATGGCTGTTGACAAGGAAATCCCTGGCTTCCACAGTGAGTGGCACGGGGCGACAAGTCAAGAATAACACAGTTGCAAGCTGACATACGCTCTGCATGAAGATTAGATAGTTCACAGGTTCTTCCCCGTTGAAATAACACTGAACAAAAATGCAATAAACTGAAAAATCTACCATACTGATTTAAAATGTATATATTATGCATTTTTTGTGCTAATAAGTGAAAAGCAGGAATTTATGTATTTATAGAAAAATTGCTTAAAATATGTATTTACATAAAAAAACATTTATTTACCTAAAAATCCTAGCCCTACTGATAACCGGTGTTAATGAAATTGTGATGGCTGTATCAGTGTGTGTTATCTGTGATTCAGGTAAGGACTGCATACGATCAATTATCAAGTAGTTCCTACTTATTTTTTTAGATCGTAGACTTTCGCGGCCGGTGTATAGTTTATCATCTTGGCGACGCGGCTCAATCCTGTGAGCCAAGATGATCAAGTTCCTACTTTTGATACCAAATGCTACCGTCCACGGCACTTAGCTACGGACTTGGCTACTAGATGCCATCGCAGCCAGCATCTGGCGGTAAACGTTGGAACTAATAATAATAATAATAAAGATAATAATAATATCGTATGGCCTCGGGTGTCGGGCGCATGCTTTGAATTTTAACACCCAGAGGGTAGCTTGCATGTCGAATTTCGTTGTTGCTTGAAGCACTATGAAAGTCAAGGAGGTTAGATATTTAAGCTCATTGGACATCATAGCGCTTTCAAGTAGAGAAATGAGGGGCTTTGTGTTGGCGGAAAATCCCGAGATTAATTTTTCCATTATAAACACGGCCTACTGAATTCAAATGGGTTCTTTAACATGCCAACATCGTGGGATATGCGTATCGTACTTTTGCCGCCTTTCAAAAATCTCTTACCACGGCCAGGAGCGAACCTGCAAGCTTGGGGTTAGTAATACGACACGTTAACCACTCACCCACCGTGGCAAGCAACGTTGGAACTAATATAGCGTTATTAATTCTGACCTACAAATGTTTGCTTCACACAGTTCTAGATAGTGGAAGGTTATTTTTCATGCCATAAATCTATGACATGGGCCCGCCAGCTTTACTTTCCCTCCGCAGGAAGACATACTGAGGGATTTTTAACGCTCTTAAAAATCCGATGATTTCGGCCTGTTTTGAACCCGCGACCTTTGGCATAGAAGCTCGGCATGCTACCAACTACGCCACTGAAGCAGCCAAAATATAATTTTCCAATTACAGTAACAATGTTGTTATATTTGAGAGGCTTGGACATCGTGGTCATTTAGCGACGTGTACTTGTGTGTGTGGAGGGGAAATTTAGTCTAATAACCTGTGATATTATGATGGCTATATTAGTGTGTATGTTTATGCAGTTAAGGCGAGAATTGGGTAGGAGACGGTCGTGGCCTTAAGTTAAGTAACAACCCGGCATCTGCCTGGATAAGAAGTGAAGAAACCCTGGAAAATCACTTCCAAGATGACTGGGCTGGGAATATAAAGCAACTCTTCTTAGTTTTGCTTCACGAGGCTCAGTGTACCCCGTTCCAGCTCTCAGACCATAATTAGATTTCTTGGGCAGGGCCAGGGATCGAACCCGATCCTCCGGGGTGACAACCACGAGGTGGGCTAGTAATGAAGTAACGAAAATGCTCATTAATTTTTCAGGGGGAGGAGGGATGAACAATAGTGAATATCTTTTAATTAGATGGTGTATTGAGGGGCCGAATATCTAGGTTATCGGCCCCTTACGGTTTGTAATGCAATGAAAATTACAACAAGTACTATCTATGGACGTAACAACTCACTTACATACTAAATGAAGAAATAGGTAGGTTAAATAAAACAAGAAAAGGAAAAGAAGAGATATAATGGAGAGGAGGAAAAGAAATGCCCTCAATCCACGAAGAATGAGGATTGAGGGACTTGGAAGGAGAGCCAAGAAATGCAGAGAGGAAACGCCCGTCCAAAGTCAGTGGAAAAAGGGGGAAAAACGGACTCAGCTCAGGAATCCCTCGGGGTCGCCAACTCACCAGCCATAAGCTCTTGAGGGTGTAGCACTATCCAGAGTGCACCAGAAGTGTTGGGGCTGCACACACCCTGCTCATTGAGGGCATTGGGCAGAAGGCAGGAGATATCATGAAAAGAAAAAGAAGGCTGACCCCTCGAAGAATGAGGGCATCAGGAAAGATGAGGCAAGAGCTAATTAAGGTGGGGGAGTGAAAGACTCCCTAGGTCTTAGATACCCAAATACCATCGGAGCCGAAAGAGAACAAGTATTGACCAAGGTAGGCCGACGAGAAAGATAACTGAAAGGAGACCGACACAACTAAGTGGAAGCTATTCCGGATTCAGCTAGGGTCCCGTGGTCGCCAAACCACGTCCCACAAGTTGTGAGCCCCTGGGGGGAACCTTTAAACAAAGCCGGACACAGTGACTTATTGCTGTTTCATTTAGGGCTTATGACTTCATAGTCATCAACCGTGGTACTTGAATGTGTGTGGAATCTATCTGATAACCTGTGTTATTGTAGTGACCATATTTGTGAAATATCTGGCCTTTACATTGCCCTGTGGTTCGGACTCCTCGTAAAATGGGGGTCACGCAGCTAATGATTGAGAGATTAGCAGTCACGTGAAAGTACTTACAACTACAAGCTTCCATTCGTCCTTACTATTGACGCCACGTGATGTTCCAGATGAAAATTCCATTCCATTGTCACTTTGACCGTCCATTTGAAACACCAATACTACCTTAGCCACTCCTCCATCATTCCTTTTCTGTCACAATTCTCCTAGTCACCTTCATATCCAGGAGCCGATACCAGTGGCGATAGGCCTCATTTCATTGACCTCAAACAGAGAAAACGAAATATTTTCATTAAAAACCCAGGATCAAGAGAAGATTGGGACATGCGGTCATCTGAGCGAAAGCTTTCCTCATTAGTGATCTGAAGACTTACTGTAGAACCTTTGTTTACTAATGGTGTGTTCGGTCTCTTTAAATGTGTAACGGTGATGTCCCCTTAAAAGGAGGCAGCGTCCCGTGACCCACATTCCAATAGGCATCTCCTCTCGATATGGAAAGTGAAGTGCATACAATGTCATCCACATATGGTGACCGGTCTTCAACACGTAGGCCAGTAGAAACTACAAAGGCGACCGAGATGAAGGAAGAGAAATCAAGCAGAAACATTTCGCCGAAAGGTGAACAAGAATGCGTCAGAGATGATCATGTTTCAAGTCATTTTTAGCCTATTTTCATTTATGAAAAAAATAGCCTTATGAGATCACCTTTTGTCCATGTGTGTATGTGTGTGCGAATGTGTGTGTGTCCCCCTAATAAAATCTAAACGGCTGGAGCGATTTCAATGAAACTCGTTGAGGTCAAAGCACCATTTTGGCCAAACCCGACCGTGTCCTTAAAACTTTATTAGTCACACCCATCCAACATGGCGGCTGTGCGAAATATTTTAGTGGCATTCTATATCTCCGAAACTATGACTGATATCACCCTGCAATTATTTTGAATTTGAATTTGAATTTATTGTTTCTCTTATACAGGCCACTGAGGCTACAAAGCCTCTTTATGCAGCTCTCTTCCTTCAGAGGGCGGTTAAATACAATAGAATAAATGAAGAAAGAAAAAACTTGAACTATACATACAGTTGACAATAGAAGTTATTGTTATTACATCCGTTCACCTTGAACATGATAATTGTATAGCTGATAGATTACAATGAAGGGAGTGTTTTATCGCTCTGATAGGAAGTCCTGAATACTGGTGCAATTTATATTTATTCCAGAGAATACTAGCTGAAATACGGAATGAACCTTTGCATTTTTCGGTTCTGTGATGAGGTATCTGGAGCATTTGTGCAGTGTGTCTATTCGCACGGTTATGCACTGATTGCATGGCAGTCAGTGTGCAGTAAATATACGACGGAATTTTGAATTTTAGAATTTTTATCACAGTCAGAGCTATGGCATACTGTCTTCGTTCCTTTAACTTTAGCCATCCAATCTGGACGTAAAATGGAGTTATATGAGACTCTCTTGGTACATTGAGAACAAATCTCAAGCAAGCATTTTGCATTCTTTGCAATTTTGTATTGAGGACCTCTCCCATATCATGGCAAATTATAGATCCATAGTCAAATATTGGTAATATCAAACTCTGTATCAGTATCTTTCGTACATTTTGAGGCAAATAGAAGCAAGTTCGCCTAATTTGATATAATGACGATGCAACCCTTTTCAAAATCATGTTTGTGTGATCCTGCCACGATAATCGAGAGTCAAAAATAACTCCCAGATTTCTTACTGCTGACTGGTACGGAACTGTTTGGGATGTAAGCTGTAAAGGTGGTACTGGGTCAGGTAGGGAACTGAGTAATTTGGTATAGCCGATGATGATCGGTTGCGTTTTATCGAAGTTAAGTATTAGATTATGATCGAGTGCGTACTGAGATAGGCTTTGAATGTCACTGTTAATTAGAGCTACGTTCAAATGAATGGATTTCAGATCCATGTGTAGATATATCTGAAGGTCATCTGCGTACATATGATGTTGACAGAATTTAAGGACAGATGGAAGGTCATTCATATACACGGAGAACAGGAGTGGACCAAGGACCGAACCCTGCGGCACACCATTTGTTACTTCACACCATTCTGAAACATTGTCATCTGCTAGGACTACTCTCTGACATCTGCCTGTTAGGTAAGACCTAAACCAGTTCGTTACTGACTTTGAAAGGCCTAGATTCCTTAATTTAACTAGTAGGATCTCATGGTGAACTCTGTCAAAAGCTTTGCTGAAATCGAATAGAGATAATATAGTTATTTCCTTCCGGTACATTGCTAGACGAATGTCGTCTGTGACTTTGATAAGGGCTGTCAGAGTACTATGTTTTGATTTATATCCAGATTGGTTCGGGTTTAGGATATTGTTGGAATTTATATATTCATAAAATTGATCAAAAACAATCCGTTCTAACGCTTTCCCAATTGCACACAATATACTTATTGGTCTAAAGTCACTACAGTTTAAGGCGTTCGTGAATTTTGGTAATGCTTTGATGTTGGCTTTTTTCCATTGTGTCGGATAAATACCCATTTGCAGGCTATAGTTCAATATATGCAATAAAACTGGCATGAGGAGGTACATATTCCTTTTCAATAGCGTAATAGATATATGATCTGGTCCAATGGCTTTTGAAGTTATCCTAAATATGGCTAAATGAATGTCCTCTGGATATATATAGCAAAAATGAAATTCTTCCCGTCGGTCAGTAAATTTTTCCCTGTAGTGACAAAACTCCATTGCTGTCTACATCGGTTGATACGTTTAAATAATGCTTATTAAGCTCATCAGCGCTCATTGTTGGGTTATTGCTTTTGTGTCTGGATTTTCCAACACCGAGAGTTTTTATAGCTCTCCACAAAGCCGAAGAGTTTTTAGCTGAATTAATTAGCGAATAAGTGTAACGTATCTTTGTATTACGAATAACTTGCTGGGTTCTGTTGCGTAAGCTTTTGTATTCTACAATGTCCTCGGGTTTCTGTGTTCTGTTGCACTTCTTTCTGGCTCTATTTCGAGATCTTATTAGATCTTTTATTTCTGTGTTGATCCAGGCAGCTGGTGCGTGCCTCACGTTAGCTGAGCGCACTGGGGCATGGCGATCATATAAATCAATTAAAAATGTGTTGAATGTTTCGACCTTCTCATCTATAGTTTGCTGCTCGAAAACAGTGTGCCATGGAACTGAGATGGCATCAGCCTTAAACCTTTCATAATTAAACCTACTGAAGTCTCGAAAAGTTCGAATACTGGGCTTATATTTTGGAGTTGACAGGGTTTTTTTTGTTTTTTTTTGTTTTTTGTTTTTTTTATGGCTCTTAGTGCCGGGAGTGTCCGAGGACATGTTCGGCTCGCCAGTTTTGTAGCTGCTTCGAGACGGACACCCAATGGGTGAGCTACAAGTACCGTTGGGGAGGAAAGTTGGAAGGGAGGGTCGAGGAGTTGGAAGGTAGCGGCTGTGGCCTATAGTTAAGGACCAACCCCGGCATTTGCCTGGAAGGAAGATGGGAAACCACAGAAGACCATCTTCAAGGTTGCCGGCGGGGGGATTCGAACCTCCTCGCCTCCCGGATGTGAGCGACTGCCAACAGTCATGCCGCAACGACCTCGGCTAACTCACCCGGTAGTTGACAGGGTATATACTGCGTATAAGAGATCATGTGCTGAGAAGCCAGAAGCAGCTGTTTGGCCAAACTCAATCACGTGCTCATGGCAGTTGGATGCTATTAGATCCAGAGTAGAAGAGGAGGTTGCAGTGTGATGTGTATCTTGATACGGGAGCCACGACAGATTGCAAGTACTTAGAGTTTCTACTATGTTTTTCGTTTCAAATGTAGCCGACCCAAAATGGGCATTGAAATCACCGGCTAGTATTACATATTTATAACTAAAAATGTGTGAAAGCATGTCATTTAATAGTAGTTCCATAAAACCGACTTTGGGTGCTCTATAAACACAAATAAATAATACTTTAGTATCTTTCAGGCAAATCTCTACGAAGAGGTACTCAGGTCTGAAATTCTCATTATTTGGGGATTTGCAGATAACCCGGCACTTAATGTGCTGTCGAACATACACTGCTACTCCACCCCCTTCTCTACGCTGTCTATCATTTTGGTAGATATTATATCCTGGCAAGGTTACAGATGAATCAGTAATGGACTTATTGAACCATGTTTCACTAACAGCGATTACATCAATACCGGAGTTAACAAATGTGTATTCAAATTCTGCGAAATGTTCTAGAATTTTAAGTGACTGCGTGTTCAGGTGAGTTACTTTAAAATCATTGGGTAATCTATGAGCTATATCACAAAGATAGGCATGCGTAACATACACATTGGTACTAATATCCATGCATAACATAATTGAAAGTTATTGTAAAATTGATATTAATCAATAATATCGGCTTGTATTTTGGCTAGACACTGTAGTTAAAGTTCCTCCATTAAACATATTACATGTTTGTGCTTACACTTGTAACTTTGATCAGTTGAGCCCCCTCACACTGGCCCGTATGGGGGTCCTTTACGTACGAGGAGCGGGAAACTTTTTTTTTTCAAAAAGTCCAATTCTCGGAGTGTTTTCACACGATGCCTCGTGTCATCAATGCGGATCAGAACAACGCCATCTGCAGTCCAGACACTGTGTAACCCAAAGTGGCTTACTGCTTGTTTTACAATATCAGTCCGGGTTTTCGTCAGATCTTCTCTTACAGTTATGCCGGTATTCCGTAAGTATTTCTTCGACCTGAAGAGTGCTGCTCGATCTGCATAGGACACGAACCGCACTAAGTACGATGATAAAGAGTACTTCTAGAAGTTATGCTATTTAACTATCAAAACCCTGAAAATTACGAAACGAACATGGCTGCCAAACGAAGTTGAAACATTTTAATACATTTTTCTCGCGATTTAACCATCTGAACGCAGTGAAATAAGCTACAGTAAATGTTTATACACATTTTAATGCAATGACATCTAATTCAGTTCAATTGTTTATAAAACCTCAAGATGGCAGCTGTGCGAAATTTTAAAATTCAATTTTTATTTCTTGTGTATTAACCATGCGATCGAAGTGAACGTTTGAATAATGAATCTACGCAATAATCGCCATCTAATAGTACATAACTCTGTGGCCTACATATATAAAAATCCAACATGGCGACCATCCGACATATTTAGACTGTTCTCAATATCTATTAATCTATGACAGCAGTCAAACTGAAATTTTGTATGTTGATAGAGGCTATGAACATACGTTCACATATGGGACTTTTAATAACCTTGTGAGCATAAATCGAACATGGCGGTGGCGCGAATTATAAATATTTAAAATGACTTTTCCCGCGATTTAACCATGCGAGCGCAGAAAAACTTGGTATGGTATATGCTTGTACACATTTCAATCTACTGGCATGTAATTTATTTCAATTGTGTTTATAACTGCAAGATGGCAGCTGTGCGAATTTTAAAATCTCGTTCGTAGCCTATTTTCATTTATGAAAAAAAATAGTCTTATGACATCACCTTTTGTCCGTGTGTCTGTGTGTGCGTGTGTGATTCGTGTGTGTGTGTTTCCCCCTAATAACGTCAAAACAGCTGGAGTGATTTCAATGAAACTCGGTACGTTCATAGCACTATTCCGGACAACCCCGACCGTGCCCTTCTTATTTTGTTACGACTCACCAATCCAACATGGCGGCTGTGCGAAATATTTCACCAGCATTCAATATCACCGAACCTATTACCGATATCACCTATGTGACTTTTGAAAACCTGGTAACTACAAAACCAACATGGCGTCCAAGAGAAGTTGCGACTTTTAAATAGACGTTTCTCGCGATTTAACCAACCAAACGCAATGAAACATGGTACAGTATGTTTATACACATTGTAATGCACCGACATCCAACTTCGTCCAATTGTTTACATAACCTCAAGATGGCGGCTGTGCGAAATATTTCACCGGCATTCTATATCTCTGAAACTATTACCCGTATCTCCCTGAAATTTTGTACCGAGATAAAGGGTACTGCTGGAAGTTTATCTATTAGACGTTCAAAGACAGGTTTACTACAAAACGAACATGGCGGCCAAGCGAAGTTGAAAGTTTAAAATAGACTTTTCTCGCGAATTAATAATCCAAACGCAATGAAACTTGGTACAGCAAATGTTTATGCACATTGTAATACACTGGTTTCTAATTTAGTTCAATTGTTTACATAACCTCAAGATGGCGGCTGTGCGAATTTTAAAATTAAGCTTTTATTTCTTGTGTCATAATCATGCGATCGAGGTGAAAGTTTGAATAATGAACCTACGCAATAATTTTCCTTCAATGCTACATGACTATATGGCCTATACATATAACAATCCAACATGGCGACCATCCGAAATATTTAGACGGATCTCAATATCTACGAATCTATTACAGCAATCAAACTGATTTTTTATATTCATAAGGGCTAGGAACATAAGTTCACCTAAAGGACTTTCAATAACCTGGTGATCCCAAATCCAACATGGCGGCGACGCAAAATATAAATATTTAAGTAGACGTTTCTCGCGATTTAACCATCTGAGTGCAGTGAAACTTGGTACGGTAAATACTTATATTGTTAATCCACTGGCATCTAATTTATTTCAATTGTTTCCATAACCACAAGATGGCAGCTGTGCGACATTCTACAATCTCGTTTTTACGTCTTGTGTCGTAATCATGCGATTGAAGTTTGAATACTACACGTACACAATAATCTTCTTGTAATAGTACATAATTCTAGGACCTACATATATAAAAATACAACATGGCGATCATCCGAAATATTTAGTCGGTTCACAATATCTAAAAATATATTACAGCAATCAAACTGAAATTTGGTATGTTGATAGTGACAATTAACGTAAGTAGGATATATGAAAATAGGCTGAATAGTCCTTCACGGAACTACTTGTTTTTATTTTATTTTGCAAGTATCTTACAAGTCTTTTTGAGAAAAAAGAAAATATTAGTAAGTTTATTTTTAATTTCTTACTTTACATCTTATGATTACAATAACAAACAAAAAAAGACCTCTCCGGAAGGCGGAGGTAGATTTCACCGGACAAACTTGGGGATAGGCGAAAATAAGCAGAATATGCAGATTTTCGTAGAAGGATCAGACCTCATTTATTGCGAGAAGGTATTTTATAATTGGAGCTTAATTAACTTTGTTTTTCGTCATTTTATGCTTATTTTAAACATTTTATTGTCTTATGGGAACGGTAACCTTCTTGTCATTTGGGGTCCATTTTTAGCCTATTTTCAATTTTGAAAAAATAGGCTTATTAGATCACCTTTTGTCCGAGTGTGTGTGCGTGTGTGTGTGTGAGTGTGTGTGTGTGTGATTCGTGTGTGTGTCCCCCCCTAATAAAATCTAAACGGCTGGAGCGATTTCAATGAAACTCGGTAAGTTCATAGCACTATTCCCTGCGACCCCGACCGTGCCCTTCAAATTTTGTTACGACTCACCAATCCAACATGGCAGCTGTGCGAAATATTTCACCAGCATACAATATCTCCGAAACTATTACCGATATTACCCTGACATTTTGTATGGTGATAAAGCGAACAACTATAAGTTCACTTATGTGACCTTTGAAAATCTGGTAACAACAAAACGAACATGGCGGCCAAGCGAAGTTGCGACTTTTAAAAAGACGTTTCTCGCGATTTAACCAACCAAACGCAATGAAACTTGGTACAGTATATGTTTATATACATTGTAATGCACCGACATCTAACTTCGTTCAATTGTTTACATAACTACAAGATGGCGGATGTGCGAAATATTTCACCGGCATTCCATATCTGTGAAACTATTAGCGGTATCTCCCTGAAATCTTTTACGGAGATAAAGGGCACTACGGAAGTCCATCTATAAGACTTTCAGAAACCGGTTAACTACAAAACGAACATGGCAGTCAAGCGAAGTTGAAAATTTTAAATAGACATTTCTCGCGATTTAATGTTCCAAACGCACTGAAATCTGGTACAGGTAATATTTATACACATTGTAATGCACTGGTATCTAATTTAGTTCAATTGTTTACATAACCTCAAGATGGCGGATGTGCGAATTTTAAAATTAAGTTTTTATTTCATGTGATGTAGTCATGCGATCGAATTCAAAGTTTGAATATTGAACCTACGCAATAATTTTCCTTTAATGGTACATGACTCTATGGCCTATACATTTAACAATTCAACATGGCGACCATCCAAAATTTTTAGTCGGCTCTGAATATCTACGAATCTATTATAGCAATCAAACTGAATTTCTTAATGTTAATAGGGGCTATGAACTTAAGTTCACCTATAGGACTTTAAATAACTTGGTGTTCACAAATCCAACATGGAGGCGACGCGAAATATAAAAAATCACATGGACGTTTCTCGCAATTTAACCATCCGAGTGTAGTGAAACTTGGAACAGTAAATCCTTATACGAATGGTAATCCACTAGCATCTAATTTATTTCAATTGTTTCCATAACCTCAAGATGGCAGCTGTGCGAAATTTTAAAATCTCCTTGTTACTTCTTGTGTCCTAATTATGCGATTGTAGTTTGAATACTAAACGTACACAATAATCTTCATGTAACAGTACATAACTCTAGGACCTACATATATAAAATCCAACATGGCGACCATCCGAAATTTTTAGTCGGTTCTCAATATCTACGAATCTATTACAGCAATCAAACTGAAATTGTGTATGTTGCTAGAGGCAATTAACATAAGTAGGATATATGAAAATAGGCTGTATAGTTCTTCACGGAACTACTTGTTATACTTGTGGTCACACTATCCTTATGCAAGGTTTCGACACTAATGTGTAACTATGTAACGGTCTGTTACTTCTTCACGCAAAATTATATCTCCCGCAGAGATTTTGGTTGGTTCCTCAGTTTAGGGGCTGCGACAACGCGGTCATGTAACCCCGTGTACTTTGGGATGGCTGTATTACTCTGTAATTCAGGTAAGGACTGCAGACGGTCAATTTTAAGCAGTAGTTCCTAATGTTGCTACCAGGTACTACCGTCAACGACACCTAGCTGTGAACTTGGCTACTAGATGCCACCGCAACAAGCAACTAGCAACGAACGTTGGAACTTCCCCTCCAAAGGAAAGCATACTGAGGGATTTTTAGCGCTCTTAGAAAATCCGACGACTTCGGCCGGCTTTGAACTCGCGACCTTGGGCATAGACATTCAGCATGCTACCAGTTACTTCACCGAATCCGCTTCACACTTAGATGGAAATCTGAATCTGATCTCGTGCAAGTGCGTTATCTTGGCAACGTCTGATGGCTCATCCCTCATCAATTTAGTAGTGTTGCCATGGCAACCACTGATAGCTCTTGGCATTTTCTTATAATTCCGAAATTATTTTTCTCATCCCTTGGCATAATGGTGGGTTATATCAAAAATTCTTTCAGAAAAAAGTTTTAGGTAATTATTAGGGAAATATTGTCCATTTTGTACGGTTTTGATATTGTGCCTATTAAGAGAGATATGATTAATGTTTCCCGAAAAACCCACTTTTTCCCACCCCTTTGCTCAATGGTTGGTGCTATAAAAAAACTCTTCGAACATAAATTTTTGGGCTTTATCCGACACATAGTATGAACGTTGAACGGATTCGATATTTCACATATTAAGAGAGTTATAGCAATATTTCACTTTTTCGAAAAAAAGCCCCCCATTTTCACCCCCTTCGACCGATTTAGCCTAGTAACAAACTCGACCGAGATTTTATAGTTATACATATTCGGTAAAAAATTCAAAGTGATTGGTGCAAAATTACGGCAGTTATCGTGTCCACTATATACTGATATACATATATATATACACATATACATACATAAATTATATATAACTTTTGAACTGACGGTGGTTTTGGGGTCTGGGGGATGTGAAACGCGAAGATATGTCGACATTTTCCGGAAGTCGAAATATGGTACCCATTGCAATAGTTAGCTTTCTAATGAAATCTACCTCTGGTTGGTTCCTCAGTTTACGGGCTGCGAAAACGCGGACATCTAACCCCGTGTACTTTGGGTGAGTGTAGAATCTGTCTGATACACGGTGTGAATTGTAATGGCTGTATTAGTCTTAATTCAGGTAAGGACTGCAGACGGTCAATTTCAAGCAGTAGTTCCTAATGTTGCTACCAGGTACTACCGTCAACGACACCTAGCTGTGAACTTGGCTACTAGATGCCATCCCAACCAGCAACTCGCAACGAACGTTGGAACTTCCCCTCCAAAGGAAAGCATACTGAGGGATTCTAGCGCTCTTAGAAAATCCGAAGACTTCGGTCGGCTTTGAAACCGCGACATTGGGCATACAAGTTCAGCATGCTACCAGTTACGTCCCCGAAGCCGCTTCCCACTTTGTCAGGCGGCTTCGGTGGCGTAGTCGGTAGCATGCTGAGCTTCTATGCCCAAGATAACGGGTTCAAACCCGGCCGATGCCGTCGGATTTTTTAAGAGCGTTAAAAATCCCTCAGTATGCCTTCCTTCGGAGGGGAAGTAAAGCCGGCGGTCCCATGTCATAGATTTATGGCATGTTAAAGATCCTTCCACTAATTGCACCTGTGTGAAGCTAGATTGGATAGGTTAAGAATGTATACAACGCTCTTAGGTTTCTATGTTCGTTGCCAAGAGCCGACTGCGGCGGCGTCTTGTAGCTCAGTTCTGAACTTGGCCTCGTAGTCGTTGACAGTGGCGCTTGGCGGCAAAAGTAGGAACTATCTGAAAAATTGTTAGTTGCAGTACTTAAATTAACAAACAGATAACACACACTAATACAGTCATCACAATTAACACCGGTTATCAGACAGATTCTACACACACCCAAAGTACACGGGGCTACATGACCGCGTTGTCGCAGCCCCTAAACTTAAGAACCAACCAACCAACCAACCAACCACTTAGTCAGATGGAAATACTGAATCTGATCTCGTGCAAGTGCGTTGTCATGGCAACGTCTGATGGCTCATGCCTCATCAATTAAGTAGTGTTGCCATGGCAACCAGTGATAGCTCTTGGCATTTTCTTATAATTCAGAAATTATTTTTCTCGTCCCTTGGCGTAATGGTGGGTCATATCAAAAATTCTTTCAGACAAAAGTTTTGGGTAATTATTAGGGGAATATTGTCCATTTTGTACGGCTTTGATATTGTGCCTATTAAGAGAGATATGATGAATGTTTCCCGAAAAGCCCACTTTTCCCCACCCCTTTGGTCAATGGTTGGTGCTATAATAAAACTCTTCAAACATAAATTTTTGGGCTTTATCTGGCACATAGTATGAACGTTGAACGGATTCGATATTTCACATTAAGAGAGTTATAGCAATATTTCACTTTTTCGAAAAACGCCCCCCAATTTCACCCCCTTCGACCGATTTAGCCCAGTAACGAACTCGACCGAGATTTTATAGGTATACATATTCGGTAAAAAATTCAAAGTGATTGGTGCAAAATTACGGCAGTTATCGTGTCCAGAAGAAACTGATATACATATATATATATACATATATATACATACATACATAAATTATGTATAAACTTCTGAACTGACGGTGGTTTTGGGGTCTTGGGGATGTGAAACGCGAAGATATGTCGAAATTTTCCGGAAGTCGAAACATGGGACCCATTGCAACAGTTAGCTTTCTAATGAAATCTACCTAGAATCTTTCTGAGTCTTTACAAGCACCTGAAGTCTTTACGAACTATGACTGGGTCGTGGATATTTCAAAACACAATGTATTTTTCGATTAATTACGCATATTTTTCAGAGAATTATTATAAATTTTTTCAAACAAAAAATCGGGACACTTTTATTAATAATCTCGGATGCCGGGACATGCCCCTTTAAATCGGGACTGACCCGAGCTCTTGGTATATTTAAAAATGTATTTAACATTAAAACATTCTCTAAAAGCAAAATGGGTGTTGTGGTTTCGGAGCATTCGTTGTCCTAAATCCAAAACTGCCGCCATTTCCTCAGCTTATGGAAAAACTTTAATTCCCTCTTGCTAACATACATTTCTCAATAATAAAATTCCCTGAAAAGAACACGGACACAATGCGGAAAAGAAGGCTGAAATTCTATGGTCAGCTGGTAAGAATGGACGAGAACGGACTGACCAAAAAGATCATCAATTACATCATGGGATTAAAGGCCACCTCTAAGTGGGTAGAAGAGGTCAATAGGAAAGCAGCAGAAGTTCGAATTACTCCAGAGTTGATCCAAAATAGAAGAGAGTTTAGAAGAAAGGTAGACAGTTTAAAATTATTAGAAGAGAAACCAATTTCAAAGAGACCCGTGCGGGTCATTTCCGAGGAGGAGAGAAAGATAAGGAGCGAACGAATGAAGAGGTTCTGGGAACAAAAGAGAAGGAAGGCCAAGAAGCCTTCAAGCAAATATAAAAAGACCCCGTAGAACGAAGAATGGAAGACTATGTGGGAAAGAGAGTGCAGACGATGAAGATACCTGGAAGAAGGAGGGTTGAGAGACCTAAGCTAAGGTGGAGAGATAACGTTGCTGAGGGCAAAAGGTTGGATGAGAAGCGAAGCCCTGAACAGAAAGGAAAGGCGGGAAAGAATGAAGGATGGAAATGCCTGCCGACCCCACTTAATTGGGAAAAGGTCTAGCTAAAGAAGAAGAAGAAGAAGAAGAAGAAGAAGAAGAAGAAGACGACGATTGCAGCTTTCAGTCGGTCAAAATACGAGTAAGTTCTGTTTGGTAATAAAATTAAATTGTGTACAGATACAGAAAAAATATTTATTGCACAACATTCTACACCTCTTACCCTTCCAGCGGGCGCGCATACCTGGATCTCGCAGGCGGGCGCGCGGCGGCTAAATGGCCGCCCTTTGATTTAACATAGACAGCTCTCGATTTTCATACAATTAACCATCGGCAACTAAAATGAATGACTTCATATACATTTCCACAAAGCACACAATAAACTTTAATAAACAATAGTTGACAATATCCCCATAAAAAGACAGTGGCATGAATAATGAATAATACATTATAATATAGCCTATATATAGTTACTTGGCTTGAACTCAACTACACCATATCTTCTTCTTCCAAACTCTTGAGGCAAGCATCACAGGAAACTTCTAGCTGTGAATGCTTTTTGCAGACAAATGTTTCACATTTGTGGCACTGTAGACGAGTACGGTTGTTCTTTTTGGACCCGCAACGATAACAGATACATCGCGTTCTTGAAACACTTGCTGTACTTCCATTCGGTGCACTATTCCTGTACTCTTCCAAGAAAACATGCAAATCCTTTGGAAGAGACCAAATCGTTGCACGGTGTTCCAAGTTTTCCTCCATGAGTGCCATAGCCAATTTGAAAGTGTATTCTCTCCTAGAAGTTTTGTTGTCTGCGTTGTTTGCTTTATATATTATGCAAGAATTTATTCCAGCAATATCGAGGAAGCGATGAAACAGTACCATTGGCCACCTTTGTGTTTGTCTCGAAGTCGAGCACCGTGAAGTCATCAAGTCCACTGTATCGACCCCCCCCCCCCCCTTTGGTGGCATTGTAATCCAAGATGTGGAATGTTTTTCCAGATTCCTGATCAATTTCATTATCATCATGCATCGTGGATAGTACCAACACAACTTTCTTCCTTTTAGTAGCCACTGATACAAGGCTTTTATCATATTGGCATCCAAACTGGTATGTTCCGGGAACTAAATGCCTATTTTCAGCCACAAACTCGGGTGGAACCTCTCGTTTGTTCTTCTTCAGGGTGCCTACAAAGGTCAGTCCTTGTTCCAGTAGGTATTCGGCCAAAGGGTAACTACTGAAATAATTATCAGTAGTCACATTTCGGTTGATGTTTTTTATTGGCTCACTCAATCTCGTTACCACATCAAAGGGCTTATTTGAAACTGCATAACGCCCCGGTTTCTGCGTACCACAGTATACCTCCAAATTGTAAGTATAGAAAGTTCGGGAATCACACATAGCATAAATTTTGAGGCCATACTTGGCGGGCTTTTTGGCCATACACTGTATAAAACTACAGCGCCCACGAAATGCAACTAACATTTCATCTATAGTTACAAACTCACCAAGAGAATATGAACTCTGACAGTTTGCAACGAAGGTATTGAGAAATTCGCGAATAGCGGCTAGTTTGTCATTTTCCGCACGTTCAGTTCTAGTATTCACATCGTCAAATCGAAGACTTCTCAACAGTAATCGAAAGCGACGTTCACTGAAGTTAGCCCGCAGTATTACCACTCCGGTCCCGTTGGTAGTAAACAATTCCGATAAATTTGTGCGGTGTACTCGTTTCACGGCCATCAAGAACAAGGCACCAAAAAGAGCTAAAATTTCCGATCTTGTTGTTTCTCTAAAATCTCTTTCCCGGCCTTCTGGATGTTGCAATTTTACCCTGTCAATAAACGTATTTGTGTGTCTAACAATTTCACCAACCATATTTGAATTTATTATGGTGAGAAAACATGCTAGTTCAGTTTTACACTGGCGAGCTAGTCCTTTAGGACCAGGAAAAGTTTTTATCAAGTTCTTTGCCTTTGTTTTTGAACTCTTACCCATGGGTTTATTTCCCCATAATGTCTCACTATCTTTCCCAATGAAGAAACGTAGGGTGCTGTCATCACGGTCGTCATCACTTACATCATCAGTTCTGTCCATTTCAACTTCAGAGTCACTACTGTGACCGTCCATTTCGATAATTTCGGGTTCGAAATCAATATCATTATGATCGTCCCAAATATCTTCTCCTTCATTCGTTTCATCATCTTCTAATTCATCAAGTATTCGTAGAATAGAATCAGGATCATTGTATCGTGCCCTGAAACGCGAGTAATAAGACACAACTGCGTCAATATGACGAATATGAAGAACAGGAGAAAGGAATGAATCTAACAGAAAACTAACCAAACTTCAAAATCTAAATGTGTTTGAACATTGTATGTACTGTATAAGAGAAAACGTTTCTCTCTCTCTCACACACACACATACACACAGACACGCGCCTACACACACACACAAAAGAAATATATTTACTTACATGTCTCATTCAAGTGTGAGGGAATGGAACACAATCGGGCGCGTGGCGGTAAACTGGCCGCCTGACTCGAACGACAATGGCACGCACCACTTAGCAACTGAACAATGGCCGATTGGCGCTGACTCGAAAAATTACGGAAGCGCTGTCTCACGTCGAGATGAGTAATTAACGAATACACGGAGGTCCCGCCTGGTAATTCGTCAATAAAGAGCACAATCTGGTGACATTCTTCAAAAGGCGGCCAAATTGCCGCCCACGCGCCCGCTGGAAGGTTAAACTACTTTTCCACATAACTGCCGAACTTTTGCAGGCATTTGTCATAGCGTGGCACAAGTTTTTGGATACCTTCTCCATAGAAGTTTGCCACCTGTGTCTTCAACCAGTTGGAAACATCTTCTTTCAGCTCGTCGTCATTGTTGAAGTGTTGACCGCCAAGGAAAGACTTGAGATGTGTGAACAGATGGCAGTCACTAGGAGCGAGGTCAGGGCTGTACGGAAGGTGGTCAAACACGTCCCAGCCAAATCCCTGTAGGAGGTTTTTCGTCACATTTGCAGTGTGTGGTCGTGCGTTGTCGTTAAGAAAAACAACACCTTTTGACAGCAACCCTCGGCGCTTATTCTGTATTGCGCGGCGCAATTTTCTAAGTGTCTCGCAGTAAGCATCTGCGTTGATTGTTTGACCACGCGGTAAGAAATCAATGAGTAAGATGCCTTTCCAGTCCCAGAACACTGTGCACATCATTTTCCGAGGTGTCAAGATTAGTTTCGGCTTAATCTTTGATGGGGATGAAGTGCGCCTCCATTCCATGGATTGCCGCCTACTTTCAGGGGTATCGTAAGAAACCCAAGTTTCATCTCCTGTGACTATCTGTGTCAGAAATTCTTCGCCGCCTTCATTGTAACGGGTCAAAAACTGATGTGCACTACCCATCCGTTTTGTTTTGTGTTGCTCCGTAAGAATCTTTCGTACCCAACGTCGGCAAAGTTTACGAAAGTTCAATTTTTCGGTAACAATTTCATGAATTAGTGATCGTGAGATTTGGGGAAATTCCATAGCGAGAGCACTAATTGTAAACCTGCGCTGCAGCGGAACGTACAACTAGTTGAAGACACAGGCGGCACACGTCTATGAAGAAGGTATACAAAAACTCGTGCCACGCTACGACAAATGCCTGCAACATTTCGGCAGTTATGTGGAAAAGTAGTTTAAGGGTTGTAGAATTTTGTGCAATAAATATTTTTTCTGTATCTGTACACAATATAATGTTATTACCAAACGGAACTTACTTTCTGGACGTACTTCGTAAAATCATTCGAATTGCACCAATTGGAATTATTTTTTGTTGACCGATTAAAAGCTACAATATAAACTTCCATAGAGTCCCACGCTACAGACAAAGGCCTTCTAATGCCTAAATCTGTATTTCATTTCTTGTCAGTCTTTGTACCGTCTCCTCGTTAGTGCTTCGGATTCCTCTTCTCCTTGTCTTGCTAAGCCAATACAGTAGCTAGCTAGCAATCTGCCCAAGCAAGCTTATCCTGCAGCAATTAGCAGCAACCACCTCCAGGCTCCAAGCCGGTACATGAGCTCTCCATTTCAATTATCTCGCAACCAGTACTGGAATATTGCAATTACAATCAATGGAAACATTAACACCGATAAACAAGACTTAATGTGATTTTAGGAAACATCATCATACCAGATCTCTAGCAATGCAAATCAGTGTGCTTTAAATTCAGAATATTATCTAAAATATGCGGCAGAAAATGGCAATGAAAGGGAATCCATGACATCAAGAATTTGGAAGATTGAAACTGCTTTCAAACTAACATAAAGTGTTTGAAACAAATAATGTCTTTCTTGGTACAGTAAAATTCATCGTTACATATTGATCACTTTCGTGATGTTTATAGTGCGTTTTTCTTTCGTGCCGCATTTGTCAGTTAAATGCTTTGAGACCACCGAACGAAAACATATGTACTTATTCATTTCTGTTAACATTATAATGTTTATTACCAGTGTTTACTCTCTCTCTCTATATATATCTAAGACTCTTACCTCAGCATGTTAAAGGTCATGCGCCTCCAGCATACGCTCGCATACTGAAAAGGGTGTCGACTTGCTTGCTGCCTTCCTGTATGACTGACGTCACAGCTTGCCCTGGCCAATCATCGCCCGCCAGCCTGGCTTCCAGACGTTTCTATGATGTTATTATTTAAGTGGCGGCGTTTTGCTCTCCATCAGCATTCCTTCTTCAAACCTTCTACGGTCTTCTTCAACTAGCGAGAGGCATTCGTGCCTTCCGCCCTTCTCTGGGGCCTTCTAAACTTCAGGCCTAATCTGCATTTATGATTGAAACTACCAGGAAACGCAACAGCAGAGAGCTTCAGCACTGAGAAAGTGCATTCTACATTTTACTCCAAACCGCAAGAAGCTGCATCAAATCGCAGTTCTAAAATGCCATGTTATTTGGCATTCAAGAAATAACATCAAAACCTAACGATGTTAAACAATGTACAGCGCTGGTGAAGAAGAAGAAGAAGAAGATCGCCCTGGCGAAGTTATTTTCCTGATGCTGGACATCTCAAATTCTACTACCAAAAAATCAAGTGTTGGCCACGGCAGTCTCCGTCAGCATGCTTCTAGTCATCGCCACTAAAGATAAGTTTGTGCCTTTTTTATTATTATCTTAATCATCTTCGTTTTAAGTGTTTGCTAGCAAGTGCAAGAATATTAAATTTGTGTGTGCATCAAGCAGAATGAACTTTTGAATAATAGCACATGGCTGTGCCAACCTAAATAAAATTAATGAACATTTGAAATTGCCCCAGGCGGGCCAGCATAACTAATTTTTTAATTAAGGCTTATTTATTAATGTGTTTGCAAGTTTCACCATAAAAATAAAAGTATTGTATTTACTCTCAATGTTCAGTCTAGTATTGAAAGAACCAGGCCGCATTTCCTTAGCCCAATCCTTTCAGTCTAATCTTCTCTTAAGGAAGTTATTTTGTCCAGGCCTTAAGCCTGATGCTGCCCTCCCGTTTATGTTGATGAATTTGGGCTGTTCTCCACATAACCACATATCACCAATTAAACCAGAAGCACTTAATGCATCTGCTCTTAATCTTTAACACAAAATATTAACCCTTCTGATACCAAGACAAGTTTCGTGAAGTAATAAATTATCTCCTATCTATATTGTTTCGAATGTTAATATTTTTCCTCAGTAGGTAAGTATTATTTAAACGTATTAGATCCTAAATAATTAAAAATTTCTTTTATTTAAAAAATATTTTTTTATAATGTGTATTCCAACGTTTTCAAAGCCGTTGCCATCAGTCGAAAATATACTCCCATACACTTCATTCAGCGCTAAAACCTTACTTATTTCTAGAAAAGCTAGGAAACGTGAAAGTACGCTTCATCAAACGGGCCATGAGAGCAAGCAAATATGCGTCAAATAAAATGGCATACATTCTAGCAAAAGGAACTTTTTTCCTCGAGGATATAAGGCTCAAGGGATTCCTACCAAGTACACGCGCTTATACAGAAGTAACAGAAAGAAGGAATCAGAAGGAGAAAGATATAGATAATGGATTTTTTGGAACATATGCCATGTTAAATAGACAATGAACCAACACCAATCAAACGCAAAAGTACTCAATCATAGGGCTCGCGATTCATAGTTTCCACCATAAAATGTGCTTAATTACTAAATATCACCAAGCAGATGACCAATGCGTGTGTAAAATATGTGCGAAAGGTGTGAGCATTATCCTTTCGTTTTATGTATTGACTAAGGCGATGTATAATTGTTGTTAAAAACTACTTATAAATGCAAGCAAATGAACAGTACAATTGTGAACTAATAAAATATGTAACCTAATATTGTAAAACCTTTCCTGGCCATTCGGCTGCAATAAATGTATTATTATTATTTCTACTTCATTCAAAGAGTTAAGATACAAGTATCTAAACTAGTTTCGACTAAGAACGTAAAGAAACACAACTTCAAAAGGTTGCACGCTGACTGCAATATGTTCAAAGAATACTTATTAGGCCTACGAATCCAGTTATTCAAGGAACTTAAACACATTGATATTTCCAGAGAGAGAACGATACCCGCGTTGTCTTGGTTACAAAAATGACGCACTGCTTGGCTGGAAATAAAGAAGAAAACAAGATGTTCAGTAAAGAACATATAGCCTACTTTCTCCTAAATGCATGGGTATTGTTATATCTCTTTGTCCTTTTCAAGGAGTATGATTGAATGTTGGTTGTAGTAGCTTGTTGAAATACAACGTGCTATAGGGATATTAAACATGAATATGAGGTGCCCTTTGCTAGTGCTACCTATGTACCAAATTTCGTTCAATTCGGTTTCACCGTGTTTGAATTGATAGGGGGAATCGATTTGCACACATACTTGGCCACCATCTGCAAACTATTGGGCTGATGTTCTTGCAGTTTGGTCAGAATATGTTTCCCACATAAAGATATGGTGTTGCAAAATTTGGAAGAGACTAGATTATTAGGTTGGTCGTAATTACATTTTAGCTTTTAATATTTGGGTGGCCGCGATTACGTTTCCGCCAATATAGCGGTGATATAAAACATGACACTGAGGTGCCCTTTGCTAGTGCTACCTCTGTACCAAATTTCGTTCATTCGGTTCCACCGTGTTCGAATTAATAGGGGGAATCAATTTTGACATAAAGATGGCCGTCATCCACAAACTATTAGGCTAATGACCTATTAGATTGGTCAAAGGATGCTCCCTCCATAAAGGTATGTTGTTGCAAAGTTTGGTAGAGATCGGATGGTTATGTTGGTCGTAATTTGATTTAAGCTTTAAACATTTGTGTGGCCGCCATTACGTTTCTGTCAATATGGCGGCGATATTAATCATGACACTGAGATGCCCTTTGCTATTGATATCTCTGTACCAAATTTCGTTCCATTCGGTTTCACCGTGTTTGAATTAATAGGGGGAATCGATTCTGACACAAAGATGGCCGCCATCCGCAAACTATTAGGCTAATGACCTAGTCATGTGGTCAAAGGATGCTTCCTCTATAAAGGTATGTAGTTGCAAAATTTGGTAGAGATCGGATGATTAGGTTAATCGTAATTTGATTTAAGCTTTGAACATTCGTGTGGCCGCCATTACGTTTCAGTCAAGATGGCGGCGATATAAAACATGACACTGAGGTGCCCTTTGCTAGTGCTACCTCTGTACCAAATTTCGTTCCATTCGGTTCCACCGTGTTCGAATTAATAGGGAGAATCAATTTTGACATAAAGATGGCCGCCATCCGCAAACTATTAGGCGAATGACCTATTACATTGGTCAAAGGATGTTCCCTCCATAAAGGTATGTAGTTGCAAAATTTGGTAGAGATCGGATGATTAGGTTAATCGTAATTTGATTTAAGCTTTGAACATTCGTGTGGCCGCCATTACGTTTCAGTCAAGATGGCGGCGATATAAAACATGACACTGAGGTGCCCTTTGCTAGTGTTACCTCTGTACAAAATTTCGTTCCATTCGGTTCCACCGTGTTCGAATTAATAGGAGGAATCAATTTTGACATAAAGATGGCCACCATCCGCAAACTATTAGGCTAATAACCTATTAGATTGGTCAAAGGATGCTCCCTCCATAAAGGTATGTTGTTGCAAAGTTTGGTAGAGATCAGATGGTTATGTTAGTCTTAATTTAACTTAAGCTTTGAAACTTTGTGTGGCCGCCATTACGTTTCTGTCAATATGGCGGCGATATTAATCATGACACTGAGATGCCCTTAGCTAGTGATATCTCTGTACCAAATTTCGTTCCATTCGGTTTCACCGTGTTTGAATTAATAGGGGGAATCGATTCTGACACAAAGATGGCCGCCATCCGCAAACTATTAGGCTAATGACCTATTCATTTGGTCAAAGGATGCTTCCTCTATAAGGGTATGTTGTTGCAAAATTTGGTAGAGATCGGATGATTAGGTTAATCGTAATTTGATTTAATCTTTGAACATTTGTGTGGCCGCCATTACGTTTCTGTCAAGATGGCGGCGGTATAAAACATGACACGGAGGTGCCTTCTGTTAGTACTACCTCTGTACCAAATTTCGTTCCATTCGGTTGCACCGTGATCGAATTAATAGGGGGAATCGATTTCCACACAAAGATGGCCGCCATCCGCAAACTATTACGCTGATGACCTATTAGTTTGGTCAAAGGATGCTCCCCCCATAAAGGTATGTTGTTGCAAAATTTGGTAGAGATCGGATGATTAGGTTAGTCGTAATTTGATTTAAGCTTTGAACATTTGTGTGGCCGCCATTACGTTTCTGTCAAGATGGCGGCGATATAAAACATGACACTGAGGTGCCTTTTGTTAGTACTACCTCTGTACCAAATTTCGTTCCATTCGGTTGCACCGTGTTCGAATTAATAGGGGGAATCGATTTTCACACAAAGATGGCCGCCATCCGCAAACTATTACGCTGATGACCTATTGGTTTGATCAAAGGATGCTCCCCCAATAATGGTATGTTGTTGCAAAATTTGGTAGAGATCGGATGATTAGGTTAGTCGTAATTTGATTTAAGCTTTGAACATTTGTGTGGCCGCCATTACGTTTCCGTCAAGATGGCGGCGATATAAAACATGACACTGAGGTGTCCTTTGCTAGTGCTACCTTTGTACCAAATGTCGTTCAATTCGCATTCACCGTGTTCGAATTGATAGGGGGGGACAGACATTCAGAGTACAGACACTCACACACACACACACACACAGACTCACACACACACATACACACACACACACATACACACACACAGACAGACACACTTTTTTCGCCCTGTGTTGATCTCATAAGTCTACTTTCATTTTTTGCAAAAATCGAAAGTAGGCTAAAAACACGTTTATAAAAACGAGGCTGATAGATAGATCCGTGGCATTCTTAGCGGAAGCTCTTTCAGCCGATATATCGCCCCCTGACATTATAATGGTTAAAGGAACAATTTGAGATTAAGGAAACAAAAATTACAAGAAAATCTTAGGACCAAAAAAAATAAAATAATAAAACGGAATTTATTATCTTAGTACAATTGTGAAATATATCAATGAATTTCCAAAATCACAGATACAATGCAATTTCAAGGAAAACAACTTACAGGATATTTAGAAAGAATGAACCCTATTAGACTTTTCCATAACATTTTCAAATTTCTGCAAAACAAAACTTCTTCACCAAAGTGAAAGAAACACACCAAGAAGAAGCCTTCTTGAATTGGGATCGCCAAATTTACAGAATCGAGATGAATTAGGCGAAGATTAGGCCTAATCGTGTTGACCGCTGAAAATCATCAAATTTAGATGATTAAGGCAACATTGAAATATGTCTTCAAACACCATAATGTTGTACTAGAGCGTTGCAATTTTGCATTTTTACATTTCGGTATTGAATTGTCGCTAACGTTGGCAAGATTGTTTCAAATGTCCACGTCTGCAGTAGTTGTCATCAGAGGCTATGCCCTGAGTGAAAGTGACGCCTCGATGTCTCTCTCGAATGCTTCAGCGTGTTCACGATGTATGTTATTGGAAATCTGTCAAACTGTCAAACCAGATATTATTCCATTCGCATGGCTTCTGTAAATAGGATCATATTTCGATGGTATTTTGATGTGAAGGCCTCTTAGTGTCCCAAGATTTATGATGCCAGAAATATAATGGGGGGTTGCTTTCAAGCTTTATCGAAGATAAAATATAATCCATTGGAATCCTCAAAGTTGTACTATAAATCTTTGGTGATCTATTCCAACAAACGATTGCTCAATAAACTATCAAAGTTATTTTTAGGCTTTCATATTTGAGTTGGCTGGCCGCGTGGCTCAGTGGTAACGTTCTCGCTTGCTGTTCCCAAGGTTGGAGGATCGAATCCTGGCGCATTCAGATAGCATTTGAGGGTGCGCAAATGTGAGAGAGTCGTATCAGTAGATTTACTGGTACGTTAAAGATCCCCTTCGGGGCAAAATTTCGGCACCGTCTCCAAAAGCAGCAGTATTAAAAGGGACGTGCAACCATTGATTATCATATTGGGGTGCAATAATATGGAGAGAGCCATATCTCCGATATTGTTAACACATTTTAGAGATGTATACACCTTTCTTTAAGTTTACTCATGAGTAAAAACTCCACATTCTAAATTAAGAAAGTTCTTTTCTTTTTTAAATTTATGTCACACACAAGAGAACAGTAATTCTTCCCATAGCTTTGATTGACTTTTACAGCCAAATCAGTGCCGTTTTTTAATACTTCAATAAAAAATAAGTCCCTTCAGTAGCATTTTTCGTTTGTTATTATATACTTGATCACAGGGAGGGGGGAGACTAAATTCGATGACTAGTTTCATAGTACTAAATTGCATTTATGAAACAAGATGTTCAGTAAAGAACATATAGCCTACTTTCTCTTAAATGTATGAGTATAGTTATAACTCGTTGTTATTATCAAAGAGTATAATAGAACTATTCTTTGTTGAAGGCCATAGAAACGATTTACCTCTACCAAACGCCACAATCTAGATTAAAACTGCTACCATCATTGAAGAAAGAAAGAAAGAAAGAAAGAAAGAAAGAAAGATAAGAAGTATCTCAAGAATGTTATGTATCTGGAGACATAATCGACCGGACTGGCTGCGTGGCTCGGCGGTAACGTTCTCGCTTGCTGGGCCCTAGGTTGCAGGTTCGTATCCTGGCGCAGTCAGCTGGCATTTGAGGGTGCACAAATGCGAGGGAGCCGTGTCAGTACATTTACTGGCACGTTAAAGATCCCCTTCGGGCCAAAATTCCGGCACCCCGGTGTCTCTAAAAGCAGCAGTAGTTAAAAGGGATGTAAAACCAATAACATTATTATTATTATTATTATTGTTTTAATGTGCTAAACGGTTCCAGGCTAGTGTTCAGAAGTAAAGGGGGAGTTTTAGTCGGTAGTTTGCTACTCAGCAGCAGGAGCCTGACACTCTGTGCGTAAATGCATTTCTTCCCCCCCCCCCCCAAAAAAAAAAATATATATATTATTATTATTATTATTATTATTATTATTATTATTATTATTATTATTATTATTATTACATATACGACCTGCCGTGGGCAACATCCAACTTTGAGTTGAGGCATGTCTTTACACGTCTGGTTGTGCAGGGCTTTCACAACCCTAATTGAAAAAAAAGGAAGGAAGATTGTAGTTTTACGTGGCCGTGAATCTTGTGATTATGAGCCACGGGACCTCCTTTTTACGTGGAATCCGAACCACAGGACATGGCATTTCACTTCAAAAATCTCACATGCATTGACCGGGAATCGAAAACCCTAATTGAATAAACAAATCTTTCCATGACCCTACAGAGACGTTTGTATACAAACTATGTGGATATTTTCGATTGCTATTTGCCTGAAATAAAAGTAGTAATTAATACCTGAACTAACACCAACGGCTTGAACTCAGTTACTATGTGAAATCGTTTTGTTCTTTACTTCAAATAACATTTTCAAGTAACGCAAAATAGGCTGTTACAAACCCTTTAAAATAAAAAGTTAAAATGTATCGTAGTATTATCTTGTCATTCTTCAAATTCGATGCGCTTAGAATGCCAATGGTATATTAATCAATGGAGCCCCACGTAGACTAGTCGTGACTTCTAGTGGTGAAATATCGAACAATATAATCCTAACAGAGCGAGTGCATTCTAGCGGCCAGAAGAAGAAACTTTTCAATAAAATCTGGAGGTTAATAAGTATGTCGGCGTGCAGTTACCTTTTTGGCAGCTAGATGTCTCGAGTAAATCTTCTGGCGAATTATGTTTTAATTAAATATATATTTTACACCATAATATGCACAATATAACGCTTAATTTTAAAACATCTGAGTCATTACAAAACAATAAACATATAACATTTCAAGCAAAAAATCTAGCTCTGATCGGGTTTGAACCATAGGCATTTGAGCGATAGGCTAACGCTCTACCACTTTTTTTTTATTAGCTCTTTACAGAATTTTCAGATATGATAAATACCATACTAATGCATCACAAGAAATCCAGATAGTGTCCATATTTATCGTACAATTGTCCACTTTCACTAAGCTTCCAACGCTCTTTTTGCAGGTGATACCTGAGATCCAGGAAAGAGAAATGTTGATCATTGTCCATCACGAAGTGTACATATTGGCCCATTATCCACACAATGGCAGTCTGTTTAATTTGGGGGAAGGCGGTCACCGACAAACGAACCAACTTCCTGTCATCAAGGTCATCCGAGGGCACATTTAATAGTTGACATACTTTTCCCTTACACCACAGCCACGTGGAGGCAACTCGCGTGCATGATGTGAAGCGGTGTATCGCCGTATCAGTTTGACCACATATAGTACACCATGGGTAAGCTTCAAGATGGATGGTATATCGCCGTAGAGCGGTTGGGGTGAGATCGTTGAGGAAGATAAAAACTTGGGAGTGTACAGCAGAAGAAATGGTCATAGCCCCAAAATTTTTCCAAACAGTGGGCCAATGGACGTAGGTGGCCTCTATTCGCGGTTTGGAGTATACCACTTGCCGCAACATGTTATAGATACTTTTCGTCGTTGGAACAATCCCTGAAGGCATTTGGCGAACAGTTTCCAGAAGGTGCTGTTGATGGTCCCTAAATATCTTCGGCAAAGCTCTATCACAACCACGGGCTGTGTTTCGAATATCTTTGTATAGCGCTTTCGTAAAAGTGTCATGTTGGGAAAGAATGGTGATATCGTTCTTGCAGAGGAGTGCACGGCATTTCATGCCATGAGCTGTTAGCCCTAGCCCGCCTTGCCGGGATGGGAGATACAACTGTTCCCGTTGTACTCGGAACAAAAATCCTTGCCATATAAACCAACCTGTATATTTTGCCAATTGGCTCTCAAACATTTTGGGAAGTGGGAAAAGTTGTGCGACATACCATATTTTAGAGAGCGCAAACACGTTGAGGACCATGACCCGTTGCACTATATTGAGGTTACTTTGACCAAATTGGATCAGGACTCCCCTAACTTTGGCAATGACCTTAGTCCAGTTTACTTGCACTGTGTCCAGAAGCGATTGCTTCCAGGTAAAGCCAAGAATTTTCACCTCATTTACTATCCGGAACCAGGGCTGTGGGGTAATCACTGAGTTAGTATTGAGCGGAAGCAAAGCAGTTTTCTGGGGGTTCGATTGTGCTCCAGAGGCGATATGGTAGAGCTGAAGGACGCTATCGATGTGGAAGATGTCTTCTTTATTGCGGATCAATATTGATACGTCATCAGCATAGGCGCACATTCCAAAAACATGTGTGGACAGTGTGTAACCCTGTAGCTTCACCTGGGTAGTCCGAATGAACGGTTCAAGGCCAATGACAAAAAGTAGCATAGAAAGGGGACATCCTTGCCTAACTGATCGTTGTATTGGAATCAGAGGGGAAAGAAAACCGTTGACGAGCACTCTAGACGTAGCATTACAATTTATCATACGAATGTAGTCAATAAGGATTTCAGGAAATTCGAAGTGTTGCAAGACCATGTACAAGTATTCATGACTGATGCGGTCGAAAGCTTTATCAAGATCTAAGGTGAGAAAACTCATTGGCTCAATGGGGAGCATTTCGGCTTTTAGGTGTAGGTCCCGTAGTATCGCTAAGTTTGTTAACAGAGTTCTTCCAGGAATACTGCAACATTGTTCATCACCAATGATATCAGGTAGAACAGTCTTCAATCGGCATGCAAGTACTTTGGTAAGGACTTTATAGTCACTGCAGAGCAGAGTAACTGGTCGGAAGTCACCAACTGCCATGGGAGAGGATGTTTTTGGTATGAGGACTATGGTACCCTCGTGATGTGATTGACAAAGAGCACGACGTTGGAGAATGGTACGCAGGACATGACAAAATTCTTTGCCAATGAGAGGCCAGAAGTGTTTATACATTTCATATGGCAGTCCATCAATGCCAGGTGAGCGGTTGTTTGGGAGTTGTTTAACCACAGAGTGAATCTCTTCATCCGTAATATCCGCGCTGAGCAGAGTTTTGTTGTCCGGAGATAGTTTGGTACTGCAAGATGACAGCAATAGGATCACCTGCTGTGGATCAATGGGAGCCTTAGCGTAGAACCGTTGATAAAATAATGAAATTTCACTACGTATAGCGTCAGGGGAGGTGACGACACTTCCAGTACTGGTGCGGAGGCGGTGGATATATTTACGTTGCCGCTCACGTTGTCCTTTGGCGATATGGTATACACTTGCACTTTCGTCCGGGAGCACTGTACGATCTTTTAAAGCCACGTTGATATGAGCGAGCGTTCGTTGCTGTAGAGACAGGAGCTTGGTTTTAACTTCCCGGATCTGGTCATATATACGCTCCCCAGCATCAGATCTTTGCTGGAGCTGGCGAAGAACTCGATAGTAAAATTCAACTGTATCCCGTCTTTCCCGACCTCGTTGGTAAGATATGTTCTTAAAGACGCGGCGGATCCCTGGTTTAACTAAAATATCCCACCAGTCTGTGCAGTCGCGAAATTTGCATTTTTGTTGGACCCATCGAGTCCAGAGTTGTCTGAAAATATCTTGGCATTCCTCCTCCAGTAACAGCGAGCAATTCAGCTTCCAATAACCTCTTCCTATGTGAAATATGGGATGGGGGTAAGAGATTGTACATACGACAGCATGATGGTTAGTGAAGCTGGCAGGTATCACTTCATATCGTCTAGGCTGGATAAGTTCCTGTGAAAAGTAGATGCGGTCAAGTCGTGATGAGGAGTTGTGACTTATACAGGTGTAATGGGGCAGGGGCACCCTTAAACTATCCACAGCATCAATGAGGTGTAGGGAGGTAAGAAGGGTCCTGAGAGCAGGGTTGACACCTTGGTATGAGCTAGTGGAATCTTCTGGGCGTTGAATACAATTGAAATCCCCTGCAAGAATAAGTTTTTCCTTAACTTCGTGCAGATGAGGCAGTATACTCTGTTGAAAGAACATTTTCTGTTCCACACGTTTATTGGACCCGGATGGGGCATATACATTTATCTGGGTGGTATTGTTTATGTGTCCAGATATTATGCGTCCTGATGGATGACATAGCACACCTTCGAGTGGGATATCATGTCTTATAAGGAATCCGGTCCCTCTATTCGTATTACCGGTATTGATGTATTGTTTGTAGAAGGCAGATATGGGCAAACAGGGTAGAGCAACTTCTTGAATGAAGGCAATGTCAATGTCTGCATCTCGAAGGAATCTCTCCAACAGTTGAAATTTCAGAGGGCATTCTATTACATTGATATTCACAGTGGCCACAGTGAGAAATTGCGCCATTAAGAGAAGTATAAAAGTTGTGCTAGACATACTGGAAGTTGGACTCGAGAAAAAAGAAAAAAGAAAAAAAGACACAGGTGAGAAATATACTGGTGCACTATGTCAAATTAGGTTGAGATAGTTCCTTTTGACTGCCATTCATAGGCCGGCTGTCAGCGGTTGAGAGCGTTCGTGGGTCCCTAGATGACGTAGAATGAAGATTTTGTTTCTTTTTCACAGCTGCGGGAACATTTGTAGAGCCAGTTTGATTCTTCGGGGCTGGTACGGCAATCGAGGCATTTGTTTTAATCTTCTTAGAGACGTTCTCGGATCCCCGATCAACATTCTTAAGTGAGTCGGTAGGGACCAGCGAAGGCGGGGGCAGTGAAGACAAAATTTCTGTGGCAGCCTGTAGTGACGGCAGAGTTGGTTCTAAGGCTGCGATACAGGTTGCCGATAGCACAGGGGCACTCTGTGTCTCGCAGCTCTGGTCAGGGCAAGGTACCAGTTCTGCGTCAGATGTATCCGAGGTCACTCCTGGTGTTGTCCCAGCTGACTGATCAATAAGCATGTTTTCATATGACGTTTGCTGCGTCACAACTTCCGAGTATTGTACACGTTGTTGTTGTGTAGGAGTTATACCGAGGGGAATCATTTTCTTTGGGCAGTTAATACGTAGATGTGTGGTAGCATTGCAAATTAAACAGGTCTGTTTCTGTCCATTATACGTTATATAGCCAGAATGGCCACCAAAAGTCTCAGTGGAGGGGATATCTTGCTTGATTTCCATAGTGACGGCACGTATTCCATTATACACCGGGAACTGATAAGCAGAAGACCATTGTTCTTTCCTGACGTCACTCACAGTGCCATATTTCGACAGGACGGATTTGAAAATTTCAGGGGGTACTTCGAGTGGGACATTAAATATACGCACTGTGGTAAAATTGGAATCCGCTGTGGAGAGCTAAACATTTGTCATTTCGCCTGAGTCATACTGAAATTTAATAGGATCTGCAAAAGTATTTAACAATTTCTGATAAATAGATATGCTGATTACCTTGATGTACATGGTTTTTTCGTGCGCATTTAACTGGATGGCTTCTACTTGGTCGACAGTCAACCGGAGGGTATCGCCAATCCAGCGGTGAATTTCTCCTGGTGAGGGGCGAGAACTCTGCCTGTCCCATTGGCAGCGTACGGTGTTTTTTCTCTGGTATCCGGACATGATTTTCAGCGGGGTTTTCTGGGTTCCTGGTTTTGTTGTCCTATCTGGAACACTACTTAAAAAGTATTGTCCGAATGACACACGGAAGGTCAGTACACACGTGGAACTAAGGAAGCACCGGTATTAGGAACCGTAACCTCTTCCAATACGGTCACACAGCGCGCACACACGTACCGCACTCGGCCACGACTAGTACCACTGAGCTAATTGTGTCAACGAATATCGTTCTATATAAAATGACTTACATAGAACTTGTTAGCAAATAATGATTTATACTAAACGATTTCATCACTGGAGTATATTATTTATACATAAAGCATTTCATACAAAGTTTATTTATTTTGTATCAGTACGCTATATTGCATTCATTACTCAAATTAGTGAAATATAAGTCAGGCACAAGATATCCGCTGCCATCTTGTCTTATTACTGAATCAGCTCAGCTTTTTAAAATCACGTCTGCACTATAGTATTACAAAATAAACTTTTAATTTCGAACGTGCCTCTTCCTTTAGAACAGTTAAAACGATTCTCGGCTCGATTATCGGAACTGGTGGGTCCCATGATATGGATTATAAAGTTTGCATAATTCGCACGGCCGCCATCCTGAAATGGTATGGCGGACGACCTTGTAGTTTGGTCACAAGACGCATCCTATGCGAAGGTATGTTGTTACCAAATTTGGTAGAGATCGGATGATTTGGCTAGTCGTTATTTGATTTTACGTTTTGAACGTTTTAGTAAAGATGGCGGCGATATAAAACATGACACTGAGGTGTCCTTTGCTATTGCTACCTTTGTACCAAATTTTGTTCAATTCGCATTCACCGTGTTCGAATTGATAGGGTGGGACAGACATTCAGAGTACACACACTCACACACACACAGACACACACACACACAGACTCACACACACACACACACACACAGACTCACACACACACATACACACACACAGACAGACACACTTTTTTCGCCCTGTGTTGATCTCATAAGTCTACTTTCATTTTTTGCAAAAATCGAAAGTAGGCTAAAAATAGGCTTATGAGATCACTTGTCCGTGTGTATGTGTGTATGTGTTTGTGTGTCTCCCCCTAATAAAATCTAAACGGCTGGAGCGATTTCAATGAAACTCGGTAAGGACATAGTACTATTTTTTCTGACCTCGACCGTGCCCTTCAAATTTTATTACGTCTATCCAATCCAACATGGTGGTTGTGCGAAATATTTCACCAGCAATCTATATCTACGAAACTATCACTGATATCACCCTGAAAATTTGTATGGTGATAAAGGGTTCTACTAGAGGTTCACCTATGTGACTTTCAAAGACCTGTTAAGTATAAAACGAACATGGCGGCCTAGCGAAGTTGAAACAATTTAATAGACTTTTCTCCCGATTTGACCTTTCCAGCGCAGCGAAACTTGGTACGGTAAATGCTTATACAAATTTTAATGCAATTACATCTAATTTATTTCAATTGTTTTCATAACCTCAAAATTTTAAAATCTCGTTTTAGACTATTTTAATTTATGGAAAAAAACAAGATGTTCAGCAAAGAACATATAGCCTACTTTCTCCTAAATGTATGGGTATCTTTATGACTCTTTGTCCTCATCCCTAAAACAATCACCCCAACCACAATGTATTGTTTGTTTTCTTTTATATTGATAATAAGCCAGTAAGTGTCAAGATCAATATTATATACTTTATGATGATTGAATAACAAAACTACTAACTTATTGTAATGCATTCACGTCCGTTAATCTCTATATTAAGCCAGCCTGCAAAATTAAGAATCTTCCGCCCCAATCATCTTCCGCCCCATTCACAGTAGGTGGTGCTGCGACCTATCAGTGAATTAATCTTTATCTTGTACGCCTATGCACTGCCATCGTAATGTACTACGATGGCAGTGTTCTATGGGTGTTGAATGAGTAGGCAGTTTAAAGTAGCCAAGAGGGAGGCGATCCAGCTGGCAGTGTTTAAAGGTATTCGGAGCGCGATCGTGGCTAATAGTTGAACTACCAGTATTACAAAATTGCCATACTTCAGGAGGCCAGGTATTTACACAGCGGTAAGTTTGGAACAATATTACCCACATAACCCACAAGAGGACAGCACCGTACAGAGGCATTAAGAAGGCTGTGGTTAATGACAACGTGTATCTAGTTCTTCTATTCTCCTTTTTCTAATGTATTCTGTTTATGTGCGATTCTGGGACTGTGATTTTATTAATATACGAGTGTATACTTTATCCTCTCCTTTGAGCTAAATGACATTTTATTCAGTATCTGTGGGAAAAGCTCGTGCACATCATTTGTAAAAGAATTCAAGAAAAAAAAAACTAACTGTAGCAGTATTCGATCTCCAGTCAACTGCGTGTCAGACTAACATGCTAGCCCAGAGCTAACCGTATCCATGACGTCAGGTGTTCTTAACTGACATATTAGATACAAACTGTTGGCAAATAATGACTTTAAATAAACGATTTCTTCACTGCAGTACATCTTCATTAAAGATCATTTCATACAAAGTTTATATTATTGTATCAGTACGGTATATCACATACAACATACTAAAACTACTGAAATATAAGACAGGCACATGAGGACAGCTGCCATCTTGTCGTGTGACACAAACGGCTCAGCTCTTTTAAGCCACTCATACTGTATAATATTATAATATAAAATTATAATAAATAACGGATCACGACCTTCAGGATAGCTTAAACCCCCCTAGGCTCGATAATCGGAATTGGTGGGTCTTAAGCTATTTATTAAAATGGTTGCATAATTCACACGGCCGCCATCCTGAAATGGCATGGCCGATGACCTTGAATTTTGGGTGAAAGACGCGTCCTATATAAAGGTATGTTGTCACCAAATTTGGTAGAGATCGGATGATTAATTTAGCCGTAATTTGATTTTACGTTTTGAACATTTGAGTGGCCGCCATTCTGTTTTGGTAAAGATGGCGGCGATATAAAGTATGACACTGAGGTGTCCTTTACTAGTGCTACCTCTGTACCAAATTTCGTTCAATTCGGTTTCACCGTGTTCGAATTGATAGGGGGGGACAGACATTCAGAGTACACACACTCACACACACACAGACACACACACACAGACTCACACACGCACATACACACACACACACAGACTCACACACACACATACACACACACAGACAGACACACTTTTTTCGCCCTGTGTTGATCTCATAAGTCTACTTTCATTTTTTGCAAAAATCGAAAGTAGGCTAATAGGCTTATGAGATCACCTTTTGTCCGCGATTGTGTGTGTGCGTCCGTGTGTGTGTCCCCCCTAATAACTTCTAAACGCCCAGAGCGATTACAATGAAACTCGGTAAGGACATAGTACTATTTCTTCTGATCCCGACCGCACCCTTCCAATTTTATTACGTTCCATCTATCCAACATGGCAGCTGTGCGAATTATTTCACCGGCATTCTATATATCCGAAACTATTACTCATATTACCTTGAAATTTTGTACGGTTATAAAGGGCATTACTAGACGTTCACCTGTGTGACTTTCAAAAACCTGTTAACTACAAAACGAACATTGATTTATTCATAGATTTGTAACCCCACCCAGTTCTATTGGTCAAATTTTTGGTGACCGACTGAAGAGTTACACGTGATAGTTTGTACAAGCAACACTGAAAATATGGTTTCAAGACATTACATTACTAACTGAGCCTCTGTGGCTTAGGCGGCAGCACGCCAGCCTCTCACCGCTGGGTCCGTGGTTCAAATCCCGGTCACTCCATGTGTGATTTGTGCTGGACAAAGCGGAGGCATACATGTTTTTCTCCGGGTACTCCGGTTTTCCCTGTCACAAATTTCATTCCAGCAACACTCTCCACTATCATTTCATCTGTCATTAGCGGCTTCGGTGGCATAGTTGGTAGCATGCTGAACTGCTGTGCCCAAGATCGCGGGTTGAAACCCAGCCAAGTCGTCGGATTTTTAAGAGCGTTAAAAATCCTTCAGTATACCTTCCCTCGGAGGGCAAGTAAAGCCAGCGGTCCTATGTCATAGATTTATGGCATGTAAAATATCCTTCCACAGACTAAACTTGTGTGAAGCTAAATTTCTAGGTTAGATTTCGTTGGAACTCTCTATCAAAGTTCCAACGTTCACCACTAGGTATCATTGACACCTGGTGGCGAAAGATTGAACTACTTGAACGGAACGTGTAGCTTACCCTCTGGGTGTCCGCTGGAAGCAGCTACAGACTCTGGCAAGCCGAACATGTCCTCGGGCACTCCCGGCACTAAAAGGCATACGATAAATAATAAATAAATAAATCTGTCATTCATTTAATTATTGCCCCAGGGGAGTGCGACAGGCTTCGGCAGCCGGCACAGTTCATATCTTCACCGCTAGAAGGGGTCTTTATTCATTCAATTCACTGACCCGGTCGGTCGACTGGAAGCAGGCTGTGGATTTTCACATTACTAACTATTCTACAAATATTGGGACCTCTTTCCCAGACACACTGCATACAATAGGCTATATAAAACAGCATGTACAGAATGCATTACCCATTTAAGATTTGATTGCCGCTGAGCGTGCCAGTGCCAGTGTTTGTTGTTTATTCTATCAGCTGCCCCGCACGGTTAAGCGGGGAACACAGCGATGACAGAATGCATTCTACACATAAGTCAAGCAGCATTGCGCGTCACAGGAGCTCATGTCACCATGGACAGTTCAACGATGACTGAGGCTATTGGAACTGAGTCATATCCTACTCGCGCAACTGTACTTGTCAATGAAGCAGGCTGACGTGTGACATAAGTAAACAAAGAATAGTTCCCATCTCGGCCGCCGGCAATCATTTCGTGAAAGTGTAATATTTTTGTAAATGTTGTTGATTCTTTTAGGGGCTTTGCGACATCGTAGTCATGTAGCCTCGTGTATATGGGTGTGTGTGTGCATTTGTAATTGAAGTAGGTTTTGGTTAGGAAGTGGCCATGGCCTTAAGTTAGATACCATCCCGCCATTTACATGGAGTATACGTGGGAAACCATGGAAGACCACTTCCAGCATGGCTGAGCTTTGACCCACGTGGCTGAGTGTACCCCGTTGCAGCCCTTTGGAATTGGCAGCGCCGGGGACCGAACCCAAGGTGTCGGCCAAGAATGCTATCCACTACGCAATGAGGCAGACGATTGTTTATGCATACTTCGTTTTAAAACCAAAACTGTCGCCGTTCCCAGCTAACAATATTAAAGACTTCCAAATTTGAAAAGTCCCTTTGTTCCTCAACTTTAAGACATGCATAGAAAGATTTAGAAGTAATTATAGCCTATGTGTTTTATTTTGATACAGGCGTTTTTCATAATTTAGTTTATTAGCCTATTTTCATTTCGTGAAAAAATAGGCTTAAGAGATCACCTTTTGTCCGCGTGTGTGCGCGTGTTGTGTCCCTAATAACTTTTAAACGGCTGGAGCGATTGCAATGAAACTCGGTAATATCATAGCACTATTCTGGTCAAACCCGACCGTGTCCTTCAAATTTGATTGTGTCTCACCAATCCAACATGGCGGCTGTGCGAAATATTTCACCAGCATTCAGTATCTCCGAAACTATTACCGATATCGCCCTGAAATTGTGTACGGTGATAAAGGGTACTACTACAAGTTCATCTATGACACTTTCAAAAACCTAGTGACTACAAAACCAACATGGCGGCCAAGCGAATTTGAGACTTTTAATTAGACTTTTCTCGCGATTTAACTATCCAAACGTAATGAAACTTGGTACAGCAAATGTTTATACACATTGCAATGCACTGGAGTCCAATTGTTTACATAACCTCAAAATGGCGGCTGTGTGAAATATTTCACTGACATTCTATATCTCCGAAACTATTACAGATATCACCCTGAAATTTTGTACGGTAATAAAGGGTACTGATACAAGTTTATCTATGTAACGTTCATAAACCTGTAAATTACAAAACGAACATGGCCGACAAGCGAAGTTGAAAAATTATAATAGACTTTTCTCGTGATTTAATTCTCTAAGCGCAGTGAAATGTGGTAGCCTACAGTAAATTATTTTACAAATTGTAATGCACTGGCAACTAATTTAGTTCAATTGTTTACATAACCTCAAAATGGCGGCTGTGCGAAATGTTATAATTACGCTTTTATTTCTTGTGTCGTAATCATGCGATCGAAGTAAAAGTTTGAATAATGAACCTAGGCAATAATTGTCCTTGAATGATACATAACTCTATGGCCTATACATATAACAATCCAAAATGGTGAGCATCCGAAATATTTAGACGGTTCTCAATACACATAATCTTTTACAGCAATCAATCTGCATTTTTTTTTTTGTTCTTAGAGGCTATGAACATGTGTTCACCTATAGGGCTTTCAGTACCCTGGTGAGCACAAATCCAACATGGCGGTGACGCGAAGTATAAATATTTAAATGGACGTTTCTCGCGAATTAACTATCCGATTGCAGTGAAACGTTGCACTTTAAATGCTTATACAAATGTTAATCCACGGGCATCTAATTTATTTCAATTGTTAGCATAATCACAAGATGGCAGCTGTGCGAAATTTTAAAATCTCGTTTTTACTTCTTGTGTTCTAATCAAGCGATTGAAGTTTGAATACCACACGTACACAATAATCTTAATGTAATAGTACAAAAATAAAAATCCAACCTGGCGACCATCTGAAATATTTAGACGGTTCTCAATATCTACGAATCTATCACATCATTCAAACTGAAATTTTGTATGTTGATAGAGGCAATTAACAATTAACAATTAACATGTTTTATCTCATGGAATTGTTGCTGAAAATGCAGTTAAAATACGCCAATTTATAAAAAAAACGACGAAAAACCCTTAAAAACCTAGGTATATCCCTGAATAAATGCATTTATTTCCTATTATTTGTCTCTGCGAAGGAGTTGAATATTAACATGGACAGCATAGGACCTTCTGGCTTCCCATTATAAAGTAACACTAAAAGGTTAGGTAAGTAGTTAGTGTCAACTATAAACCCGGAAGGGATTTGCATTGGGCAGTCACCTAACAGGACACAGATATCCTTGTTACGTGCACAATAACATTACCTGAACATACTCGTGGCATACGTGCCAAATTGTTAGAGCTTACATCGTGTTCTGTACCGCAGTCCAAAGCCAACTTACCGTGTTTGATTCCCGATGCCATGACAGAGTAAAGCTACTCCCTCAGCTGTCATGGACAATATAGCAACAACACTGCGGTAAATATTTACCACAACGACGTTAATTTTTAATAATTTTGTCTTCGTTAAAGGATTTCTTCAATATTAGCCTATAAATCTAAGTGTATGTATGTCTACCCCTTATTATTCCCGTTTTTCCAACGGGGTCGGGGATGAGATGCGATGGAATTCTTTGTGGCGATGGTTTTTACGGCCGGATGCCCTTCCTGACGCCAACCTCAGGAGAGGAGTTAATGAGAGATGAAATGAATGATGGTGAATGAAACTGGGCAAGGATGTGGAAGGAAGCGGCCGTGGCCTGTCAGAAGGTACGTCCCAGCATTTGCCTGGTGTTGAAAATGGGAAACCACGGAAAACCATTTCAAGGACGGCCGACAGTGGGGCTTGAACCCACGCGTCTACCGAGTCAGCAGAGAGCTTGTTCCCATGACCTAATACTGTGCTTTAGCCAGCGTAGCCACTACTGTCGGTCCTATAAATCTAAGTGTACACCTTATTAATCCCGTTTCCAACGGGGTCGGAGATGAGATGCGATAAAATTCCACGTGGCTGGTGGTTTCTACGGCCGGATGCCCTACCTTACGCCAGCCTCACGATAGGAGTTAAAGAGAGATGAAATGAATGAACATGAAAGAAAATTCAATTTCAAATAGTTCAAACTTTAGCTACCAGACGCCACTGTCACCTAGCGGTGAACGTTGGAACTAGATAGAGCGTTTATAAACCAAATAACCTACAATTTTAGCTGCACACTACAAATTGTAGTCGTAGGTTCTTTCACATGCCATCAATCTATGACCGTGGCTCACCAGCTTTCCTTACCCTCTGAAGGAAAGCATACTGAAGGATTTTAACCCGCTTAAAGCCCGACGACTTCGTCCAGGTTTGAACCCTCGATCTGGGGCATAGCAGTTCAGCATGCAACCGATTAGCCCATAAGTATACATTATTATATTTACTGATTCTTTTATTCCTTTATTTTCCCTGATTTCAAATACCAATAATGCTTGCTCCTTAGTTGCCAATATTCTCATTTCGCAATGATCTTTAATTTCGTGACTGCATAAATTAAATGACTGCTGTCTGGAAGAAGCTAAAATTGGCAGAAACCTTTAGATGGGTGAATCGATGATTTATATGCATGTTTAAATTTCTTTTTCAAATTAATTGCATGAAATTCTCCTCCATGTAACTTATATCCAACAGACATTGTAATTTTCAGTCTGTCAAGACAAAATAATTCCAATTACTGGAATACAAGCAAAAACCATCTTGAGGTTATGTAAATAATTGAGCTAAATTACATACCAGTGCATTACAATGTATATAAACATTTGCTGTACCAAGTTTCATTGCGTTTGGATCATTAAATCGCGAGAAAAGTCTATTTAAAACTTTCAAATTCGCTTGGCCGCCATGTTCGTTTTGTAGGTAACCAGTTTTTTATAGTCTCATAGATGAACTTTCAGTAGTGCCCTTTATCTCCATGGAAAATTTCAGGGTGATACCGTTAATAGTTTCAGAGATATAGAATGCCGGTGAAATATTTCGCACAGCCGCCATATTGAGGTTATGTAAGCAAATGAACTAAGTTAGATGTCGGTGCATTACAATGTGTATAAACATATACTGTACCAAGTTTTATTGCGTTTGGTTGGTTAACTCGCGAGAAACGTCTATTTAAAAGTCGCAAATTCGCTTGGCCGCCATGTTGGTTCTGTAGTTACCAGGTTTTCAAAGGTCACATAAGTGAACTTCTAGTAGGTCCTTCTGTCACCATACAAAATTCCAGGGTGATGTCGGTAATAGTTTCGGAGATATTGAATGCTGGTGAAATATTTCGCACAGCCGCCATGTTGAATTGGCGAGACGTAACAAAATTTGAAGGGCACGGTCGAGGTCGCCCGGAATAGTGCTATGAACTTACCGAGTTTCATTGAAATCGCTCTAGTCGTTTAGATTTTATTAGGGACACACACACACACACACACCTCTCTCACACACACACACGCACACACACACGGACAAAAAGTGATCTCATAAGCTTATTTTTTCAAAAATGAAAATAGTCTAATAATCTTAAACAAGATGTTCAGGAATGAACATATAGCCTACTTTCTCCTAAATGTATGGGTATAGTGTAACTCTTTATCCTTATCATCCCCTATTTTCTTCCTATTCGAAGTGCAAACACTCAAAACTACGTAGGAATTCTGTATATTAACTCCGACTTCTTACAATAATTGAAACTGAAACAAAACTTCGTTGGTCTAAACGTATCACTGGAAGAAACACATTTAATAAACCTACTGCGCTGCTTACTTTTAATCGTGCCTATCCTTGGGGGCAAGTGCGCTCTATCGGCAACCAGAGGAAATTTACCAATTACACCGTATGCATTAGTTCACTAACTGGGAATGTCAAGACCGGTACAGAGTGCAGCTCGCATCTAGTAGGCCGTGGTTGGCAGACGCATAGTTCAACTGGTTGTTAGTAGATGTCACTCGTGCAGATCCGGAGGCAAACTTTGTTTTAATTAAATATATATGTTCCATTGCAAAATGCACAACATAATGCTCCGATTTAGTGTATAAGTATTTAAAAATAATAAATTTAAAAAAATATCAAGCAAAAAAAATCAACTGTGGTAAGTTATGAATCCCAGACGACCGGGTGAAAAACCAAAGCTCTAACCACAGAGCCAAACGTGTCCACCGAAGTCAAACGTTATCATTCGATATACATACAACGTCTTAGCAAGTAATGCCTTGGACTAAACGACTTCTTCATTGGAGGATATATTCAGCATAATCCATTTCATACAAAGTTTATTTTATTTCTCTGAGTAGGCCATATTGCATGCAACATACTCACATTAGTGAAATATAGGTCAGAACGAGAGATCAGCTGCCATCTTGTCTTGTAACCGAGATTGCTCAGCTTTTTAAAGTCACTTCTGCAGTGTAATATTATAATATAAACTTTTAGTTTCAAACGGGCCACGTCCTTGGGAACAGTTTAAACCACTCTCGGTACGATAATCGGAACGGGTGGGTCCCAAGTTATGGATTATAAAGTTTGCATAATTCACCCAGCCGCCATCCTGAAATGGAATGGCTGATGACCTTGTAGTTTAAGCGCAATACGTATCCTGTATGAAGGTATGTTTTTACTAAATTTGGTAAAGATCTGAGGATTAGTGTGGTCATAATTTGATCTTAGGTTTTGACCATTTGAGTGGCCGCCATTACGTTTTGGTAAAGATGGTGGCAATATAAAACGTGACACTGAGGTGCTCTTTGCTAGTGCTAACATTGTACCAAATTTTGTTCAATTCAATTTCGTCGTGTTTGAATTGATGGTGGGGCGGGGGCAGACAAACAGAGTAGGCTACACACACACTCACACACAGACAGACACACAATTTTTGGCCTTGGGTAGATCTCATAAGTCAACTTTTTTTTTTGCAAAAATAGTAAGTAGGCTAAAAATGTACATGGGATTAAGATAGAAATGGACTGCAAGTTTAGTAGTGGTTTTTCCTGTAGATTGGAACCGATGATGCTCGCTTTGCGAGCGATAAATATCATCCATTAGTGTTGTCCCTCGTTTATAGTCGATAACAAATATACGAAGGAAGTTCAGAAATTATGTTTTGTCATTTTGTTGGACGAGCAGATGGTTCGTCAGGTGACACAAACTTTAAGCATCCATACCCGTCAATATTTGTTAGTTGTTGCATTATCTCAACTAAAACAAAAATAACCCCTGGCACTACAGCCCATGAAAGCCCTAGGCCTACCAAGCGACCGCTGCCCAGTCATTTGGCATCATTTGGGGTGAAGCGTGATCAACGCATCTGATCCCCTTGGCCGTTAATCTTGGTTTTCGTGATCGGGTATCTCAACTATACTGCAACAATTTTTTTTTTTTTTTAGCGTATGGCTTTTAGTGCCGGGAGTGTCCGAGGACATGTTCGGCTCGCCAGTTTTGTAGCTGCTTCGAGACGGACACCCAATGGGTGTGCTACAAGTACCGTTGGGGAGGGAAGGAGGGAAGTTGGAATGTAAGGACGAGGAGTTGGAAGGTAGCGGCTGTGGCCTATAGTTAGGGACCAACCCCGGCATTTTCCTGGAAGGAAGATGGGAAACCCCAGAAGACCATCTTCAAGGTTGCCGGCGGGGGGATTCGAACCTCCTCGCCTCCCGGATGTGAGCGACTGCCATCAGTCATGCCGTAACCACCACGGCTAACTCACCCGGTGCAACTAAATAAGAAGGAAGGAAGATTGTAGTTTTACGTGACCGTGAATCTTGTGATTATGAGCCACGGGACCTCCTTTTTACGTGGAATCCGAACCACAGGACATGGCATTTCACTTCGAAAATCTCACATGCATTGACCGGGAACCGCAACTAAATAAGTGTAGCCTATATATTGTAAATATTTTCACCCATAGATTTTATAGCCTAATTAGTGTAATGAATATGATGATGATCGCTTGACGATCGAAACTGATCATTCAAGTGTATTTATTAATCTCATGTTTTTATCCAGGATTATGGAATAACCCATCTCATTTGGGTACAATCGTGTTGACTGACTGAAAAGCGTGAAACTTTTGTTTACTAAGGTAACACTGAAAATGGCTTCAAACACCACAATGTCATAGAGAACACTCTGAGGAGGTGTTTTAGCAGGTCACGTCTTATGTAGAGTAGACTGTGTCCAGAATACAAAAGATTGGTTTTCGATTCCTGACTCTGGTCTCATGTATAGTTCTCACTCAACAGATGCCACCGTTTAAAGAAGGATAAATCAGTAGTCTAATGCCGTTACCATGAAGTCTTTATTTATCGAAGTTCGTTTGCGACCACAGAGCAATTAACCATAAAGCTGAACCCTGTTGAAATCAATTACCCAATATATCTAGCCCCATGTCTCTATGGTTTGGAAAGCCTGTGCGAGGCGGGGAGATAAGTCAATACATGTGCCTCATATATCATCTATCGGTCCTCGCTAACGACTTACTGTTCATAAAATAGGCCAACGGGCCTTTGTTATTGGCTTGGTGTCACAGAAAACCTATGGATGATATATTAATGTAGAATTGAAAAGCTTTTTGTACTTATCACCCCTTCCACGTGACATACTGAACCAGTGAGAGATTTTAAATACACCAGAAACAAAGATACATGGAGAAAATTAAAACATTAGCCCAGGCGTTCTCGTCCTTTTCGGGACTGTGAGTACCTACCGCCTTCATGCCATATCAAGTACCCGAGCACCATTAAATATAATCAATTTTAATATATGGAACAGAAATTAATGAATAAATGCGCAATTAACAAAATCATGGTCATGGAAAGGAAAATAATTAGAAGTATACTTGGCCCTAGAAAAGTAGGATTAGATTACAACAGACCTAGACCAAATGTTGAAATTTATGAGCATGTAGAAAACATGCTACATACCGTGCGAAGAAGAAGATTATCCTTTTTTGGACATTTACAAAGAATGAACGATGATAGGTTGACAAAGAATTTTCAATAAAATTATGAAACTTAAGATACAGCCAGCTTGGTTTCAAAAGACCTTGATTGACCTTAAAGAGGCCAATATACAAATTGAAGACATACCTAATAGACAACTCTTTCGGAACAAATTTAAACAGTCACCTTCAAGGAGGAACTAGAGAGAAGCAGGAAACAGCCACACAACATTGAGGGGCTCCAGCAACAACAATCTGTATGAATGAAGCAATTTTGGGTGAACAAGAAGAAATCATACAGCAATACTTGATGTATTGATTTAACGTGCTCTGTTAAGGGCTATTCGATTAAATAAATGATAATAATAACTCTTTGTATCAGGTTTCTTAGTGAGAAACGAAGAAAAATTGTCATTCTTATTTTATATCAAGTGTCTTGTGTAAGCATATCCTTTTATTTTATTTTATTACATTTTGAGGTGACAACGTCAAATAAATTGTTGGAATACTAACAGTGACGTTCGTGAAAAAGTGTTACAGTGAAAGATGATGATATCGTTTTATCTCTCTTCCGCTGCTGCAACGCTCTCTCTCTCTCTCTCTTCTGTTGCAGCGCTCGAGTGTCGCTACTGTTGTTTTTGGATGTCACGGGTGAATCTCTGGATGGATATTGATGCGGTTTTCACAATTCTGTAAAGGATATCTCGAGGAAGATTTCTGTAGGAAATTATTTATTTATGATCAAAGAAAGCCGAGCAGTAACGATTTCAGTGAAAACGTCCAAAAAATCACATGGCATCCGTGCACTTTTTAAGCTTACGCTGGGCAAACCGTTAAAAATATCTATATACTATGAGTGTAAGAATTGTTCAGCATAAAAAGTTCTACAAAAAGGTCCGCGAAAGCATATGTCTATCTTCAATACATCGCCCACTATAAGTGTTTTTACGTTTTCATTTCTTCCAACAATCTCCATTCAAATACTGAGGCGACAGTTTATCCCCCGACTTACAGACTAGCTAGCGGGCGAACATATTACCCCAGATACAGCCAGCAATAAACTGTCGAGTCGTGTTGAGTTAAAAATTCAGAGAAGAGTGGTTGTGTTTGGTGTTTCCCTTGGAAGTGCAACTCTGCTTTTCTTCATTTTGCTTGTGAACTTTCCGTTCCGCAAAATACTGAATTAAAAGCTGAAATTTCGCAAGAGCGACAGTTTATAACAAATCAGTCTGAGATTACGTAGTCACGCTCAAATATCGTCGCGCATTGTAGTTGCACACACCCAATAATTTTTAGCCTATTTTCATTTTATGAAGAAAAAAAAAAAAAGGCTTATGAGATCACCTTTTGTCCGTGTGTCTGTGTGTGCGTGTGTGTGTGTGATGGTGTGTGAGTGTCCCTCTAATAACTGCTAAACATCTGGCGCGATTTCAATGAAACTCGGTAAGATCTTAGCACCATTCTGGTCGACCCCGACCGTCCCCTTCAAATTTAATTGTGTCTCACCAAACCAACATGGCGGCTGTGCAAAATATTTCATCAGCATTCAGTATCTCCAAAACTATTACTGATATCACCCTGGAATTGTGTATGGTGATAAAAGACACTACTAGAAGTTTACATATGAGACTTTCAAAAACCTGTAACCATAAAACCAACATGGCGGTCAAGCGAATTTGAGACTTTTAAGTAGACTTTTCTCGCGATTTAACCATCCAAACTTAATGAAATTTGGTACAGCAAATGTATATACACATTGTAATGTATTGACGTCTAAGTTAGTTCAAATGTTTACATAACTTCAAAATGGCGGCTGTGCAAAATATTTCACTGGCATTCTGTATCTCCGAAACTTTTACAGATATCACCCTGAAATTTTGTACGGTCATAAAGGACACTGGTAAAAGTTAATCTATGTAACTTTCATAAACCTGTAATGTATCGAACTAACATGGCGGCCAGGCGAATTTGAAACATTTTAATATACTTTTCTCGATATTTAACTCTCTGAGCGCAGTGAAATGTGGTACAGTAAGTGATAATACATATTGTAATGCACTGGCATCTAATTGAGTTCAATTGTTTACTTAACCTCAAGATGGCGACTGTGCGAAATTTTAAAATTAAGTTTTTATTTCTTGTGTCGTAATCATGCGATCGAAGTGAAAGTTTGAATAATGAAGCTACGCAATAATTTTCCTTTAATGATAGATAACTCTATGGCCTATACATATTTCAATCCAAAATGGCGAGCATCCGAAATATTTAGACAGTTCACAATATCTACGAATCTTTTACAGCAATCGAACTGAAATTTTTTATGTTGATAGAAGCTATGAACATAAGTTCACCTATAGGACTTTCAGTGACCTGGTGATCACAAATCCAACATGGCGGCGACGCGAATTATAAATATTTAAATGGACGTTTCTCGCGATTTAACCGTCCGAGTGCAGTGAAACTTAGCATGTCAAATGCTTATACAAATGTTAATCCACTGGCATTTAATTTATTTCAATTGTTTTCATAATCACAAGATGGCAGCTGTGCGAAATTTTAAAATCTTGTTTTTACTTCTTGTGTCCTAATCATGCGATAGAAGTTTGAATACCACACGTACACAATAATCTTCATGTAATAGTACATAAATCAAAATCCAACCTGGCGACCATCTGAAATATTTAGACGGTTCTCAATATCTACGAATCTATCACAACCTTCAAAATGAAATTTTGTATGTAGCCTACCTAGGTAGATGGAGGCAGTTAACATGAGTAGGATATATGAAAATAGGCTGTATAGTTCTTCACGGAACTACTTGTTAATTATAAGCAATAATCTTTTTACATACCGAATAACAATTTTAGATTTGAATTAATTATATTTAACCTAAAATATAGACTACTGTATTCTTGATCAAATCTCTGCTGAAGATGGTCTCACCGTAGACCGAAACATGTCCAACAATGAAATAGTTGTTTCTTAATTTTTATTGATTGGCGTAGTATTTTTAGAGTTAACTAACTAACTCACTAAGTAACTAACTAACAAGTGCGTGGAAGCAATATTGGACACATCTGGGATCCCGTGTTCGCCAATCCCCGTCCCACTAAGTTGACTGTAATGGTTTGTGTAATGGTAATTGAAGACCACACGGAAAGAACGGCGTAAGTCAATTTTATTCGGTAACTAGCAGAAGTACCCATTCTTCGAACGGTCTTCGGTATTAATAACCAGATGTTATCAATTGAGCTACTGTTGCAATGTTTAGGGACTTGGAACCTGTTTGTTGGCAAAGAAACATGATTAGTTAAAATGTGCTCTCAAACTAAGTTTACCTAACGTGTTCTTCCTGGCGTGAAAATAAAATTGAAAACCTCGTAGACGAATCGCAATACACGTCACATACGAACTGACCCTAACCGTTGTGTCAAGTGCCCAACTAGAGGAAGACCACTTTTATAAATTATAAAGGCTTGTGGTGCATGAAAATTCAGTTTTTTTAGCCTTCAATGGCCCAAATTCGTAAAATCAGCAAAAAACAGTCTACTATTTCAAATCAGGAATTTTTGAAAATATTGTTGCTGTTTGGAGATATAATAGACTTTCTGTACGACATATCGCACGTGTAAGTCGTGTGAAAAAAATCTAGTGTACTCCTTGAACCCCTTAAGCGCATTGATGAATTTTACAGTTTTAGTTGGTTCCGTGATAACCTTATAGCCATTTGCAACCTTTGACAGAAATGTAATAAATGGAGTGTCATTACTTATTCCAGAAATAGATAGAAAGTTGGATGCCACCTCTTGAGATACTGTTGTTATGGTTAGTGGCTTGCATTCCTTCTTTAGTTTATTAAATGAAATTAGTTTTCTGGGAATATCTAAGAAACTGTTGGGTTTAGAGCCTTAAAATATAGTTTTCGGGGACCCTTTACGGGTCTTGAGGGGCCCCGAGTTTTGTTTCTGTCACCAATGGTTTGAAAATGAGCTTTGTCTCGTCGTTGTACGCCATAATAATGATAATAATTAAAAGAATAGTAATAATAATAATATAACAATATAGGGATAGGGATATAATAGACCTTACGTACCATACCCGCACGTGTAAATCGCGTTAAAAAATTTTGGAGTACCCCTTGACCCCTTAAGCGCATTACATGTATTGATGAATATTTCAGCTTAATTTGGATCCGTTATAACCTTATTGCCGTTTGCAAACCTTCACAGTAATGTAATAAATGGAATTGCATTGCGTCTTACAGAAATAGATGAACCTCTGAGATTCTGTTGCCATTGTTACCGGCATGCATTCCTTCATTAATTTATTAAGTGAAATTAGTTTCTTGGGAATATCTCAAAAACTGTTGGTTTTAGGGCCTTAAAATGTGGTTTTCGGGGTCCTTTTAGGGCCCCCGAGTTTCGTTTCTCACATTGAGCGGCTGAAAATGCTTATTTCGGCATGTATTTTAATGGGGTAGGCCCCCTGTTATGAGAGGTAGGGAGAAGAGATACATCAATGATTAGTGTCGTGCCTCTGATGGATATCTGTATCAAATTTTACGTTAATCCACCTAGCCGTTCTCGAGTTATAAGGACCCAAAAATTGCCCACAAATAGACAGACAGACAAAAATTATTTTTGCGTGCATGCGTCACAAAACAGTCCGAAACGGGCAAATATGTCAAATTTCCGTGGAAATGCAGAAAAAACAGACAAACATTCATTTTTAGCCGACTTTCGATTTTTGCAAAAAATGAAAGTAGACTTATGAGATCAACACAGTGCGAAAAAAGTGTGTCTGTCTGTGTGTGTGTGTATGTGTGTGTGTGAGTCTGTGTGTGTGTCTGTGTGTGTGTGTGTCTGTGTGTGTGTGAGTGTGTGTACTCTGAATGTCTGTCCCCCCCTATCAATTCGAACACGGTGAATGAGAATTGAACGAAATTTGGTAAAAAAGGTAGCACTAGCAAAGGACACCTCAGTGTCATGTTTTATATCGCCGCCATCTTGACGGAAACGTAATGGCGGCCTCACAAATGTTCAAAGCTTAAATCAAATTACGACTAACCTAATCATCCGATCTCTACCAAATTTTGCAACAACATACCTTTATGGGGGGAGCATCCTTTGACCAAACCAATAGGTCATCAGCGTAATAGTTTACGGATGGCGGCCATCTTTGAGTGAAAATCGATTCCCCCTATTAATTCGAACAAGGTGCAACCGAATGGAACGAAATTTGGTACGGAAGTAGTACTAACGAAAGGCACCTCAGTGTCATGTTTTATATCGCCGCCATCTTGACGGAAACGTAATGGCGGCCACACAAATGTTCAAAGCTTAAATCAAATTACGATTAACCTAATCATCCGATCTCTACCAAATTTTGCAACAACATACCCTTATAGAGGAAGCATCCTTTGACCAAATGAATAGGTCATTAGCCTAATAGTTTGCGAATGGCGGCCATCTTTGTGTGAAAATCAATTCCCCCTATTAATTCAAACACGGTGAAACCGAATGGAACGAAATTTGGTACAGAGGTAGCACTAGCAAAGGGCATCTCAGTGTCATGTTTTATATCGCCGCCATATTGACAGAAACGTAATGGCGGCCACACAAATGTTCAAAGCTTAAGTTAAATTACGACTAACATACCCATCCGATCTCTACCAAACTTTGCAACAACATACCTTTTTGGAGGGAGCATCCTTTGACCAATCTAATAGGTTATTAGCCTAATAGTTTGCGGATGGCGGCTATCTTTATGTCAAAATTGATTCCCCCTATTAATTCGAACACGGAGGAACCTAATGGAACGAAATTTGGTACAGAGGTAGCACTAGCAAAGGGCACCTCAGTGTCATGTTTTATATCGCCGCCGTCTTGACTGAAACGTAATGGCGGCCACACGAATGTTCAAAGTTTAAATCAAATTACGATTAACCTAATCATCCGATCTCAACCAAATTTTGCAACTACATACCTTTATGGAGGGAGCATCCTTTGACCAATCTAATAGGTCATTCGCCTAATAGTTTGCGGATGGCGGCCATCTTTGTGTCAGAATCGATTCCCCCCATTAATTCAAACACGGTGAAACAGAATGGAACGAAATTTGGTACAGAGATAGCACTAGCAAAGGGCATCTCAGTGTCATGATTAATATAGCCGCCATATTGACAGAAACGTAATAGCGGCCACACAAATGTTTAAAGCTTAAATCAAATTACGACTAACATAACCATTCGATCTCTACCAAATTTTGCAACAACATACCTTTATGGGGGGAGCATCCATTGACCAAACCAATAGGTCATCAGCGTAATAGTTTACGGATGGCGGCCATCTTTGAGTGAAAATCGATTCCCCCTATTAATTCGAACACGGTGCAACCGAATGGAACGAAATTTGGTACGGAAGTAGTACTAACGAAAGGCACCTCAGTGTCATGTTTTATATCGCCGCCATCTTGACGGAAACGTAATGGCGGCCACACAAATGTTCAAAGCTTAAATCAAATTACGATTAACCTAATCATCCGATCTCTACCAAATTTTGCAACAACATACCCTTATAGAGGAAGCATCCTTTGACCAAATGAATAGGTCATTAGCCTAATAGTTTGCGAATGGCGGCCATCTTTGTGTGAAAATCAATTCCCCCTATTAATTCAAACACGGTGAAACCGAATGGAACGAAATTTGGTACAGAGGTAGCACTAGCAAAGGGCATCTCAGTGTCATGTTTTATATCGCCGCCATATTGACAGAAACGTAATGGCGGCCACACAAATGTTCAAAGCTTAAGTTAAATTACGACTAACATACCCATCCGATCTCTACCAAACTTTGCAACAACATACCTTTTTGGAGGGAGCATCCTTTGACCAATCTAATAGGTTATTAGCCTAATAGTTTGCGGATGGCGGCTATCTTTATGTCAAAATTGATTCCCCCTATTAATTCGAACACGGAGGAACCTAATGGAACGAAATTTGGTACAGAGGTAGCACTAGCAAAGGGCACCTCAGTGTCATGTTTTATATCGCCGCCGTCTTGACTGAAACGTAATGGCGGCCACACGAATGTTCAAAGTTTAAATCAAATTACGATTAACCTAATCATCCGATCTCAACCAAATTTTGCAACTACATACCTTTATGGAGGGAGCATCCTTTGACCAATCTAATAGGTCATTCGCCTAATAGTTTGCGGATGGCGGCCATCTTTGTGTCAGAATCGATTCCCCCCATTAATTCAAACACGGTGAAACAGAATGGAACGAAATTTGGTACAGAGATAGCACTAGCAAAGGGCATCTCAGTGTCATGATTAATATAGCCGCCATATTGACAGAAACGTAATAGCGGCCACACAAATGTTTAAAGCTTAAATCAAATTACGACTAACATAACCATTCGATCTCTACCAAACTTTGCAACAACATACCTTTATGGAGGGAGCATCCTTTGACCAATCTAATAGGTCATTAGCCTAATAGTTTGCGGATGGCGGCCATCTTTATGTCAAAATTGATTCCCCCTATTAATTCGAACACGGTGGAACCGAATGAACGAAATTTGGTACAGAGGTAGCACTAGCAACAGGCACCTCACTGTCATGTTTTATATCACCGCTATCTTGACGGAAACGTAATCGCGGCCACCCAAATGTTAAAAGCTAAAATGTAATTACGACCAACCTAATAATCTAGTCTCTACCAAATTTTGCAACACCATATCTTTATGTGGGAAACATATTCTGACCAAACTGCAAGAACATCAGCCCAATAGTTTGCAGATGGTGGCCAAGTATGTGTGCAAATCGATTCCCCCTATCAATTCAAACACGGCGAAACCGAAAGGGCACCTCATATTCATGTTTAATATCCCTATAGCACGTTGTATTTCAACAAGCTACTACAACCAACATTCAATCATACTCCTTGAAAAGGACAAAGAGTTATAACAATACCCATGCATTTAGGAGAAAGTAGGCTATATGTTCTTTACTGAACATCTTGTTATATAATAGAGAAGGGATATAATAGACCTTCCGTACCACACCCGCACGTGTAAATTGCGTTAAAAAATTCTAGAGTACCCCTTGACCCCTTAAGTGCATTGTATGTATTGATGAATATTTCAGCTTAATTTGGATTCGTTATAACCTTATAGCGCGTGCAAACCTTCACAGTAATGTAATAAATGGAATTGCATTGCGTCTTACAGAAATAGATGGACGTCTGAGATTTAGTTGCCATGGTTACCGGCATGAATTCTTTCATTAATTTATTAAGTGAAATTTTTTAGCCTATTTTCAATTTTGAAAAAATAGGCTTATGAGATCACCTTTTGTCCGTGTGTGTGTGCGTGTGTGTGTGATTCGTGTGTGTGTGTGTCCCCTAATAAAATCTAAACGGCTGGAGCGATTTCAATGAAACTCGGAAAGTTCATAGCACTATTCCCGGCGACCTCGACCGTGCCCTTCAAATTTTGTTACGACTCACCAATCCAACATGGCGGCTGTGCGAAATATTTCACCAGCATTCAATATCTCCGAAACTATTACCGACATTACCCTGACATTTTCTATGGTGATAGAGGGAACTACTATAAGTTCACATATGTGACTTTTGAAAACCTGGTAACTACAAAACCAACATGGCGGCCAAGCGAATTTGCGACTTTTAAATAGACGTTTCTCGCGATTTGACCAACCAAACGCAATGAAACTAGGTACAGTATATGTTTATATACATTGTAATGCACCGACATCTAACTTCGGTCAATTTTTTACATAATCACAAGATGGCGGATGTGCGAAATATTTCACCGGCATTCTATATCTCTGAAACTATTAGCGGTAAACCCCTCAAATTTTGTACGGAGATAAAGGGCACTACTGGAATTCCATCTATAAGACTTTCAAAAACCGGTTAACTACAAAACGAACATGGCGGCCAAGCGAATTTGAAAATTTTAAATAGACCTTTCTCGCGATTTAATGTTCCAAGCGCACTGAAACCTGGCACAGGAAATATCTATGCACAGTGTAATCCACTGGTATCTAATTTAGTTCAATTGTTTACATAACCTCAAGATGGCGGCTGTGCGAATTTTAAAATTAAGATTTTATTTATTGTGATGTAGTCATGCGATCGAAGTGAAAGTTTGAATAATGAACCTACGCAATAATTTTCCTTTAATGGTACATGACTCTATGGCCTATACATTTAACAATCCAACATGGCGACCATCCGAAATATTTAGACGATACTGAATATCTACGAATCTATTTTAGCTATCAATCTGCATTTTTTAATGTTCATAGGGGCTATGAACTTAAGTTCACCTATAGGACTTTAAATAACCTGGTGATCACAAATCCAACATGGCGGTGACGCGAATTATAAATATTCACATGGACGTTTCTCGCAATTTAACCATCCGCGTGCAGTGAAACTTGGTACAGTAAATCCTTATACGAATGGTAATCCACTAGCATCTAATTTATTTCAATTGTTTCCATAACCTCAAGATGGCAGCTGTGAAAAATTTTAAACTCTCCTTGTTTTTTCTTGTGTCCTAACTATGCGATTGAGGTTTGAATACTACACCTTCACAATAATCTGCATGTAACAGTACATAACTCTAGGACCTACATATATAATATCCAACATGGCGACCATCCGAAATATTTAGTCGGTTCTCAATATCTACGAATCTATTACAGCAATCAAACTGAAATTGTGTATGTTGATAGTGGCAATTAACATAAGTAGGATATATGAAAATAGGCTGTATAGTTCTTCACGGAACTACTTGTTTTCTTGGAATTTCACAAAAACTGCGGATTTTAAGGCCTTAAAATGTGGTTTTCGGGGTCCCTTTAGGGCCCCCGAGTTTCGTTTCTCACATTGAGGGGCTGAAAATGAGCTTTGTTTCACTCTTCTACGCCTATTTCAGCATGTATTTTAAGGGGGTTGGGCCCCTTTTATGAGAGGTACGGAGAAGAGTTACATCAATGATTGGTGTAGTGCCTCTGAAGGATATATGTATCAAATTTTACGTTGATCCACTCAGCCGTTCTCGAGTTATAAGGGTACAAAAAATTGTCCGCAGACAGACAAACAAACAAACAGACAGACAAAAATTTTATTTTTGCACGCATCCATCATAAAACAGTCTGAAACGCGCAAATATCTCAAATTTCATTGGAAATTCAGTAAAAACAGACAAACTTTCATTTTTATACATATAGAGATGAGTTTATGCCGCATTCTGTTGGCCAGCCATCATAACTTCAGATCAGTTGAAATTGATTTCAAATAAACCATGGCATCGGGTGACGGGTGCAAGCTTTGTCTTTTGACGGCCAAAGGGCTGCTTGCATATCGTATTTTGTCTTTCATTGGATCACTCTGAAAGTTCAGGAGGTTAGATATCTAAGCTCTTTGACACTACAGCGCTCTCTAGTAGAGAAAGGTGGAACTTTCATGTTGGCGGAAAATCCCGAGATTAATTTTGCCATTATAAACATGGCCTACTGAATTCAAATGGGTTCTTTAACATGCCAACAACATAACACTTGCGTGCCGTCATTTTTGTCGCCTTTCAAAAATTACTTACCACGGCCAGAAGCGAACCTGCAAGCTTGGGGTTGGTAGTCCGACACGATAACCACTCACCCACCGTGGCAAGCAATAAACTGGTAAGTCACCGAGATACAGGTTTTTATATTTAGTGGAAACGGAAGAACGTCCCATATCCTCTCACTTTTTCATAATTTAACTTTAGTTGTTAATTGTATTACATGTACTTCTTTTATTAGAAATACATTTGGCAAAATAACTATATTGCTTACCCTCAATTGGGGTGTTTTATGTATTTCTTTTTAGTGTTGAAAGTTTAAATTTGCATTGATTGGCGTAGTATTTGAGAGGAAGGAAGTAAGGGCAATAAAGATGGTAGGAAGGAAAGGAGGAATAGAAGGGAATGAAGAAAGAAAAGGAAGGAAAGGAAAGAAAGGGAATGAAAGTAGGGAAGGAAAGAAAGGAAGGGAATGAAAGTAGGGAAGGAATGGAAGGGAATGAAAGTAGGGAAGGAAAGGAAATGAAGGGAATGCAAATAGGGAAGGAAAGGAGAGGAAGGGAATGAAAGTAGGGAAGGAAAGAAAGGAAGGGAATGAAAGTAGGGAAGGAAAGGAAATAAAGGGAATGAAAGTAGGGAAGGAAAGGAAGGGAATGAAAGCAGGGAAGGAAAGGAAGGGAATGAAATTAGGGATGGAAAGGAAAGGTAGGGAATGAAAGTAGGGAAGGAGAGAAAGGAAGGGAATGAAAGTAGGGAAGGAAAGGTGGCGAATGAAAGTAGGGAAGGAAAGGAAATTAAGGGAATGCAAGTAGGGAAGGAAAGGAAAGGAAGGGAATGAAAGTAGGGAAGGAGAGAAAGGAAGCGAATGAAAGTAGGGAAGGAAAGGAAAGGTAGGGAATGAAAGTAGGGAAGGAAAGGAAAGGAAGGGAATGAAAGTAGGGAAGGAAAGGAAAGGTAGGGATTGAAAGTAGAGAAGGAAAGGAAAGGTAGGGAATGAAAGTAGGGAAGGAAAGGAAAGAAAGGGAATGAAAGTAGGGAAGGAAAGAAAGGTAGGGAATGAAAGTAGGGAAGGAAAGGAAAGGAAAGGAAAGGAAGGGAATGAAAGTAGGGAAGGAGAGAAAGGAAGCGAATGAAAGTAGGGAAGGAAAGGAAAGGTAGGGAATGAAAATAGGGAAGGAAAGGAAAGGAAGGGAATGAAAGTAGGGAAGGAAAGAAAGGTAGGGAATGAAAGTTGGGAAGGAAAGGAAAGGACGGGAATGAAAGTAGGGAAGGAAAGGAAAGGTAGGGAAAGGAAAGTAGGGAAGAAATGAAAAGGACGGGAATGAAAGTAGGGATTGAAAGGAAGGGAAGGGAATGAAAGTAGGGAAGGAAAGGAAATGAAGGGAATGCAAATAGGGAAGGAAAGGAGAGGAAGGGAATGAAAGTAGGGAAGGAAAGAAAGGAAGGGAATGAAAGTAGGGAAGGAAAGGAAATAAAGGGAATGAAAGTAGGGAAGGAAAGGAAGGGAATGAAAGTAGGGAAGGAAAGGAAGGGAATGAAATTAGGGATGGAAAGGAAAGGTAGGGAATGAAAGTAGGGAAGGAGAGAAAGGAAGGGAATGAAAGTAGGGAAGGAAAGGTGGCGAATGAAAGTAGGGAAGGAAAGGAAATTAAGGGAATGCAAGTAGGGAAGGAAAGGAAAGGAAGGGAATGAAAGTAGGGAAGGAGAGAAAGGAAGCGAATGAAAGTAGGGAAGGAAAGGAAAGGTAGGGAATGAAAGTAGGGAAGGAAAGGAAAGGAAGGGAATGAAAGTAGGGAAGGAAAGGAAAGGTAGGGATTGAAAGTAGAGAAGGAAAGGAAAGGTAGGGAATGAAAGTAGGGAAGGAAAGGAAAGAAAGGGAATGAAAGTAGGGAAGGAAAGAAAGGTAGGGAATGAAAGTAGGGAAGGAAAGGAAAGGAAAGGAAAGGAAGGGAATGAAAGTAGGGAAGGAGAGAAAGGAAGCGAATGAAAGTAGGGAAGGAAAGGAAAGGTAGGGAATGAAAATAGGGAAGGAAAGGAAAGGAAGGGAATGAAAGTAGGGAAGGAAAGAAAGGTAGGGAATGAAAGTTGGGAAGGAAAGGAAAGGACGGGAATGGAAGTAGGGAAGGAAAGGAAAGGTAGGGAAAGGAAAGTAGGGAAGAAATGAAAAGGACGGGAATGAAAGTAGGGAAGGAAAGGAAGGGAAGGGAATGAAAGTAGGGAAGGAAAGAATGGAAGCGAATGAAAGTAGGGAAGGAAAGGGAAGGTAGGGAATGAAAGTAAGAAAGGAAAGGAAAGGAAGTGAATGAAAGTAGGGAAGGAAAGAACGGAAGCGAATGAAAGTAGGGAAGGAAAGGGAAGGTAGGGAATGAAAGTAGAGAAGGAAAGGAAAGGTAGGGAATGAAAATAGGGAAGGAAAGAAAGGAAGCGAATGAAAGTAGGGAAGGAAAGGGAAGGTAGGGAATGAAAGTAGGGAATGAAAGGAAAGGAAGTGAATGAAAGTAGGGAAGGAAAGAAAGGAAGCGAATGAAAGTAGGGAAGGAAAGGGAAGGTAGGGAATGAATGTAGGGAATGAAAGAAAGGAAGTGAATGAAAGTAGGGAAGGAAAGAAAGGAAGCGAATGAAAGTAGGGAAGGAAAGGGAAGGTAGGGAATGAAAGTAGGGAAGGAAAGGAAAGGAAGTGAATGAAAGTAGGGAAATGAAAGAAAGGAAGCGAATGAAAGTAGGGAAGGAAAGGTAGGGAATGAAAGTAGAGAAGGAAAGGAAAGGTAGGGAATGAAAGTAGGGAAGGAAAGGAAAGGTAGGGAATGAAAGTTGTGAAGGAAAGAAAAGGACGGGAATGAAAGTAGGGAAGGAAAGTAAAGGTATGGAATGAAAGTAGGGAAGGAAAGAAAGGAAGGGAATGAGAGTAGGGAAGGAAAGGAAAGGTAGGGAATGAAAGTAGAGAAGGAAAGGAAAGGTAGGGAATGAATGTAGGGAAGGAAAGGAAAGGTAGGGAATGAAAGTAGGGAAGGAAGGAAAGGAAGGGAATGATAGTAGGGAAGGAAAGGTCGGGAATGAAAGTAGGGAAGGAAAGAAAGGAAGGGAATGAAAGAAGGGAAGGAAAGGAAAGTTAGGGAATGAAAGTAGAGAAGGAAAGGAAAGAAGGGAATGAAAGTAGAGAAGGAAAGGAAAGTTAGGGAATGAAAGTAGTGAAGGAAAGGAAAGGTTGGGAATGAAAGTAGGGAAGGAAAGGTCGGGAATGAAAGTAGGGAAGGAAAGGAAAGGTAGGGAATGAAAGTAGTGAAGGAAAGAAAAGGACGGGAATGAAAGTAGGGAAGGAAAGAAAAGGTAGGGAATGAAAGTAGGGAAGGAATGAAAAGGACGGGAATGAAAGTAGAGAAGGAAAGGAAGGGAAGGGAAGGAAAGGTAGGGAATGAAAGTAGGGAAGGAAAGGAAAGGTAGGGAATGAAAGTAGGGAAGGAAGGAAAGTAGGGAAGGAAAGGTCGGGAATGAAAGTAGGGAAGGAAAGAAAGGAAGGGAATGAAAGTAGGGAAGGAAAGGAAAGGTAGGGAATGAATGTAGGGAAGGAAAGGAAAGGAATGGAATAAATTAGGGAAGGAAAGGAAAGGTAGGAAATGAAAGTAGGGAAGGAAAGGAAAGGAAGGGAATGAAAGTAGGGAAGGAAAGGTCGGGAATGAAAGTAGGGAAGGAAAGAAAGGAAGGGAATGAAAGTAGGGAAGGAAAGGAAAGGTAGGGAATGAAAGTAGGGAAGTAAAGGAAAGGTAGGGAATGAAAGAAAGAAGTGAGGGAAACAAAGAGGGTAGGAAGGTGAGAAAGAAGAATTTACATAATGTGACTTGCCCCGTTATTCTCGTGAAGTCTTCAATTATTATGAACTAATATTGATGTAGATTCCCCGTGACTGGAAACAACGTATCGTCTCTCATTCTCCTGTCGAGTGTCAACGCTTGGGTTGGAACCTTCGATCTCCTGACTTCAAGCGTTGGTATAGTGCGTGACTTAACACGCACAGCTACGCTGCAGGTTGTTTGTGAAATAGAGTTGTTATCCAGCGACTTATCGATCATTTCCTGTGGTGTTTGAATCAATGAATGCAGTAGCTCGGAAATCTCGTGTTTCTTGTATACCCACCCAGAAGAAAGTCTAAAGTGTCTTCTGAAGCGTGGGTGGACACAAAGGTCGATTAACAGCTCCATTGATGCGAAAATCAAGCGAAGCAATTAAGCGGCATGAGCATTTCTGTTTTATGCATCTGTGACAAGAGATACCGCCAGAGGTTTCACTTCCCACACCCATCGCTGTCTGTAGCGAATCAACAATTGGTAGCTTCTTTAAACCTTACTGCACGACTGACAGATCTTTACAAACTTCTCTTGTTCTGAGAATATTGCGAGGTAGAGAAAAATTCAAGTTAAGTAATTTTTCTCAGTGAGTATTGATTCTTAATCTAAAACATTCGATTCAGCTAAATATATTCGTCTCAGCCAGCATTTGGCAGCGTGACTTTGAGCCGTAAGACCTCCAGTGTCGCGATGATCTGAGAGGATAAAGAGGGGAGTCGAAGGACGGAAGGGAAGTTAGGGGAAGGAGAGGAGGGAGGAAGGAAGTAAAAGAGGGAAGAGAAAAGAAGGAGACGGAAGGAAGGGAAGGACAGGTGGGAAGAGAGTAGGGTAGGGGAGGAAGAAAAGGAAGGGAAGGGTGGGGGTAGGAAGGAAAGGAATAAGAGAAGTGAACGAAGGAAAGAAAGGGAAGGAAGAGTAGGGAGCGGGGTAGGAAGGAAAGTGAAGTGAATGAAGGAAAGGAAGGGAAAAGGGAAGTAAAGGGAAAAAGAAGGAAATTAAGGAAAGGAAGAAAAGAAGGGAACTTAGGAACGATAGGAATGGAAGGAAGGAGGGTAAGAAGGAAAGGAATAGAAAGAGAGAGGGTAGAAAAGAAATAAAAGAAGGAATGAAGGAAAGACAGGAAAGCAAGGAAGTTAGGAAAAGAAGGATGGTAGGAAGGAGAAGAAGAAAATAAGGGAATGAAGAAAAGGAAGGAAAGGGAGGAAGTAAGTAAGGGAAAGAGAGAGAGGGTGGGAAGGAGAGGATGAAAAGAAGGGAATGATGGAAGGGAAGAAAAGAAATGGAATGGAAGGAAAACAAGAAGGGAATGTAGGAAAGAGAGGAATGGAAGGAAGAAGGTTAGGAAGGAAAGGAAGAAATGAAGAGAATGAAGGAAAGATAGGAAGGAAGGAAGGGAAATTAGTAGGGTAGGAAGGAGAGGAAGAAAATAAGAGAATGAAGGAAGGGAAGGAAGGAATGGAAGGGAATGAAGTAAGGGGAATAAAGAGGGTTAGAAGGAGAGCAATAAAAAACGGGAACGTTAGTAAGGAAAGGAAGGATGAGAGATTGTAGTCTGACGTGACCCTTAATCTCGTGATCATGAGCCAAGGGGACATGAAAAAATTAAAATCCACAGCCTGCTTCCAGTCTCCGACCGGGTCAGGAATGGAATGAATGAAGCCCCCATCTAGCGGCGAGGATAGGAACTGTGCCGGCTGCCGAGGCCTGACGCACTCCTCTGGGGCAATGATTATATGAATGACAGATGAAATGAAATGATAGTGGAGAGTGTTGCTGGAATGAAATTTTGACAGGGAAAACCGGAGTACCCGGAGGAAAACCTGTCTGCCTCCGTTTTGTCCAGCACAGATCTCACATGGAGTGACCGGGATTTGAACCACGGATCCAGCGGTGAGAGGCCGGCGTGCTGCCGCCTAAGCCACGGAGGCTCCCAAGGGGTCATCTAATACTTTTTTTTAGCTTATGGCAGTTAGTGCCGGGAGTGTCCGAGACATGTTCGGCTCGCCAGTTTTGTAGCTGCTTCGAGGTGGACACCCAATGGGTGAGCTACAAGTAACGTTGGGGAGGAAGGTGGGAATGTACAAGGACGAGAAGTTGGAAGGTAGCGGCTGTGGCCTTTAGTTAGGGACCAACCCCGGCGTTTGCCTGGAAGGAAGATGGGAAACCACAGAAGACCATCTTCAAGGTTGCCGGCGGGGGGATTCGAACCTCCTCGCCTCCCGGATGTGAGTGACTGCCAGCAGTCATGCCGTAACGACCATGGCTAACTCACCGGGTATCTAATACTGTATTAAGATCCAATTGATACTGAAACTTTGCAGTCGGCCAACACAAAATAATCCCAATTACTGAAAAATGTGAATACCAACTTGAATGAAATTACATGTGGAAAAAGGTATTTGTTACTGATTTCAAAAGAGGGAGAACGCTATTGGATGACATGTTTCGCTCATAAAGCGAGCATCATCAGATTTTTATGTTCAAATGTACCGTACAAGCCATAATCTCTACAAGACACTACCAGATCCCACAATGTCAACTACGGAACAGAAAGACGTTCCTCAAACAGCAACTCTCATAGGATCGACAAACTGCTAATACAGGTGTCAAAACTACTTAAGTGATAAGTCCCCTTGAAATGAACATTTATTAATATCAACACTTTAGTTGGTTGGTTCCTCAGTTTAGGGGCTGCTACAACGAGATTATGTAGCCCCCGTGTACTTTGGGTGTGTGTAGAATCTGTCTGATAACCGGTGTTAATTGTTATGGCTCTATTAATGTGTTTGATCTGTAATTCAGTTAAGGACTGCCGACGATCAATTTCAAGTAGTTCCTCTTTTTGCTTCCAAATGCTACCGTCATCGACACCTAGTGGCGAAATTGGCTACTAGATGCTATCGCAACTGGCACCTAGCGACGAACGTTGGAACTTAATAGAGCGTTAATCAAATCTAACCTACAAATTTAGCTTCGCACAATTGTAGTTAGTGGAAGGTTCTTTTACATGTCATAAATCTATGACATGGGTCCACCGGCTCTACAGTACTTCCCCTCCGAAGGAAGGCACACTGAGGGGTTTTTAACGCTCTTAAAACTCCGTCGACTTCGGCCGGGTTTGAACCCATGATCTTGGGCATAGAAGCTCAGAATGCTACCAATTACCCCCACCGAAGCTGCCATCAACAATTTTACAGCTGTAATAGCCGTATTTTTGAGAATTATTTCGATCTTATAAGGGTTGCTGTTTGAGGACCATTTATTCCGTTGCTGGTTGACATTGTAGGATTTAGTAGGCCATCTTGTAGACCTAATTTGGCTTGTAGATTTGAGCTTCAATATCTGATGATTCTCGTTCTACGAGCGAACATGCGATCCGTACCAAAGAGTTTTTAATAACATGTATATTTTTAGCCTACTTTCGATTTTTGCAAAAAATGAAAGTAGACTTATGAGATCAACACAGGGCGAAAAAAGTGTGTGTCTGTGTGTGTGTATGTGTGTGTGTGAGTCTGTGTGTGTGTGTGTCTGTGTGTGTGTGTGTGTGTGTGAGTGTGTGTACTCTGAATGTCTGTCCCCCCTATCAATTCGAACACGGTGAATGCGAATTGAACGAAATTTGGTACAAAGGTAGCACTAGCAAAGGACACCTCAGTGTCATGTTTTATATCGCCGCCATCTTGACGGAAACGTAATGGCGGCCACACAAATGTTCAACGCTTAAATCAAATTACGACTAACCTAATCATCCGATCTCTACCAAATTTTGCAACAACATACCTTTATGGGGGGAGCATCCTTTGACCAAACTAATAAGTCATCAGCGTAATAGTTTGCGGATGGCGGCCATCTTTGTGTGAAAATCGATTCCCCCTATTAATTCGAACACGGTGCAACCGAATGGAACGAAATTTGGTACAGAGGTAGTACTAACAAAAGGCACCTCAGTGTCATGTTTTATATCGCCGCCATCTTGACGGAAACGTAATGGCGGCCACACAAATGTTCAAAGCTTAAATCAAATTACGATTAACCTAATCATCCGATCTCTACCAAATTTTGCAACAACATACCTTTATAGAGGAAGCATCCTTTGACCAAATAACTAGGTCATTAGCCAAATAGTTTGCGGATGGCGGCCATCTTTGTGTGAAAATCAATTTCCCCTATTAATTCAAACACGGTGAAATCAAATGGAACGAAATTTGGTACAGAGGTAGCACTAGCAAAGGGCACCTCAGTGTCATATTTTATATCGCCGCCATCTTGACAGAAACGTAATGGCGGCCACACGAATGTTCAAAGCTTAAATCAAATTACGATTAACCTAATCATTCGATCTCTACCAAATTTTGCAACTACATACCTTTATGGAGGGAGCATCCTTTGACCAATCTAATAGGTCATTAGCCTAATAGTTTGCGGGTGGCGGCCATCTTTATGTCAAAATTGATTCCCCCTATTAATTCGAACACGGTGGAACTGAATGGAACGAAATTTGGTACAGAGGTAGCACTAGCAAAGGGCACCTCAGTGTCATGTTTTATATCGCCACCATCTTGACTGAAACGTAATGGCGGCCACACGAATGTTCAAAGCTTAAATCAAATTACGATTAACCTAATCATCCGATCTCTACCAAATTTTGCAACTACATACCTTCATGGAGGGAGCATCCTTTGACCAATCTAATAGGTCATTCGCCTAATAGTTTGCGGATGGCGGCCATCTTTGTGTCAAAATCGATTCTCCCTATTAATTCAAACACGGTGAAACCGAATGGAATGAAATTTGGTACAGAGGTAGCACTAGCAAAGGGCATCTCAGTGTCATGATTTATATCGCCGCCATATTGACAGAAACGTAATGGCGGCCACACAAATGTTCAAACCTTAAATCAAATTACGATTAGCCTAATCATCCGATCTCTAGCAAATTTAGCAACAACATACCTTTATGGAGGGAGCATCCTTTGACCAAACTAATAGGTCATCAGCCTAATATTTTGCGGATGGCGGCCATCTTTGTGTGAAAATCGATTCCCCTTATCAATTCGAACACGGTGAAACCGAATGGAACTAAATTTGGTACAGAGGTAGCACTAGCAAAGGGCACCTCAGTGTCATGTTTTATATCACCGCTATCTTGACGGAAACGTAATTGCGGCCACCCAAATGTTAAAAGCTAAAATGTAATTACGACCAACCTAATAATCTAGTCTGTACCAAATTTTGCAACACCATATCTTTATGTGGGAAACATATTCAGACCAAACTGCAAGAACATCAGCCCAATAGTTTGCAGATGGTGGCCAAGTATGTGTGCAAATCGATTCCCCCTATCAATTCAAACACGGTGAAACCGAATTGAACGAAATTTGGTACAGAGGTAGCACTAGCAAAGGGCACCTGATATTCATGATTAATATCCCTATAGCACGTTGTATTTCAACAAGCTACTACAACCAACATTCAATCATACTCCTTGAAAAGGACAAAGAGTTATAACAATACCCATGCATTTAGGAGAAAGTAGGCTATATGTTCTTTACTGAACATCTTGTTTCCGATTGTGTTTTCACATTTCTCAGTTACTGATTTTTTTGTGATTACCAATAAGGTTTTACTGAAATATGGCTTCAAAGTTTTCTTTACCGAGAGACCTCAGATAGCATCCCTGATTCAGCTTGAAAAGTTCTAAACAAGTACGGTGTTTATTATTATTATTATTATTATTATTATTATTATTTTCAAATTTCGTTTCCAAATTTGAACCGTTCCTTTAACCTTAAAGTTGAATAAACCCAAACCCCGTGGCACTACAGCGCAACGTGTCCGGCACCCTCGGCCGTTAATCTTGGTCTCCGAGACCGGGTTGCTGTCTCACTGTCAGACAGCTACTCAATTGTCCTCACGAGAGAGAGTGCACCCTTTTTCAGCCATCACGTCAGTTTCTAAAATCTCTGACGGAGCCGGGAATCCAATCTGGGGCCTTCGATTGCGAGGCAGGCACTCTACCCCAACACTACAGAACTGGCTTTAAAAGATGAATGCTGTAGGTTAAAATTTGGTTGTAGAGTATATAAAAATATTTAACTGAATTGATTGCATCTACAGGCAATAGTTCGGAAGAAAGGAACGGTCACAAACAACATCTAGAATATTATTAATTTCACCAGTAGAATAGAGAGTTTGTTTCATTATTTTTCAAATGCTATTTCTTTGCTATGTAAATGAAAATCCACAGCCTGCTTCCAGTCTCCGACCGGGTCAGGAATGGAATGAATGAAGCCCCCATCTAGCGGCGAGGATATGGACTGTGCCGGCTGCCGAGGCCTGACGCACTCCTCTGGGGCAATGATTTAATGAATGACAGATGAAATGAAATTATAGTGGAGAGTGTTGCTGGAATGAAATTTTGACAGGGAAAACCGGAGTACCCGGAGAAAAACCTGTCTGCCTCCGTTTTGTCCAGCACAGATCTCACATGGAGTGACCGGGATTTGAACCACGGACCCAGCGGTAAGAGGCCGGCGTGCTGCCGCCTAAGCCACGGAGGCTTTCTTTGCTATGTCAATTTAATTATTTATTTATTTATTTATTTATTTATTTATTAACTTATGTTATGTCTTCAGTAATGGCGAAATTAGGGCTCATGGTCCTCTCTTACACTTAACCACATTTGGGGCAACTGACCTCGTAGTTCTGCCCCTTAAAACCTCAATAAGTAACTAATTACACTTAACCACGCAATTCGGTACCAGTACGTATGAAACAGTTTTTGAAATACAATATATAATTATGATGATAAACAAGCAGTGAATTAATTAGCCTAGCCTATTTTAATACTAATATAAATGATAAATGCATATGAATAATAATAATAATAATAATAATAATAAAATATAATAATAATCACAATGTCACTGACCTTTCTATAATATCCTAAATATAATCCTAGCACAGTCATACGTCCTAACATCCATCACCATTCACACAGGTCAATCAGCATTATTGAGCTGGTAATCTTGGTACGCAGACTTAAATATCTTTATTGTTATAGAATTTCTGAGCTCGGCATGAGTTGAATTCCATAGTCGAGGCCCAACTACAGCAAAAGAGCGGTTGAACATACATGTGTGATTGATGGGAATGGCAAGGGAAGAGCCAGATAGAGTATTTCGGTTATGATATGAGGACAAGTAACTAAATTGTCACAACGGTGCGTCTAATTAATATTTAACTATAAGGTAGACTATAAAAGCTTTATGAATTCCAGCGGCATAATCTCATTATTAAAATTAGTAAATGAATCAGATTTTTATCGTCGTAAATGTTAATATAACTTGCAAAATAAGAATTTAATTATCCTATAGTGTTAATCAGCATGTTTATCTGTATTTTATATCCTCATAACTTACTTTTCAGGACCAGATGAACATAATATGCATTGCATTAGCATAGTATTTAACGAGCTGAGTTAATGAAACCATAAAATGATAATAACGACTCGGTATTATATATGCCAGACGCCAGTTGTTATAAAAGATATGAGTTCAGTTTCTAAAGATAAACCTGCAAGGAAAAGTTAGATTTACTTTTCTAGGACAATGGAGAGGTTGAAGTAGATTATCTCCAGTAGGTCTGCAAGATCAGTATACTATGAAGCCTCCGTTGGGCGCAACCTAATCGATATCACCATTAGGTGTCACTACAGTTATCTGTCAGATCATCCATTGAAATATATGTTTATTTAAATTATAACTCCTAGAAACAGTACTAGAATTTCTAATTTGAAGAAAGGAAGATATCCAGTTTATATTTTAAACAAGTAGTTCCGTAAAGAACTATACAGCCTATTTTCATATATCCTATTTATGTTAATTGCCTCTATCAACATATAGAATTTCAGTTTGATTGCTTTAATAAATTCGTAGATATTGAGAACCGACTAAATATTGCGGATGGTCGCCATGTTGGATTTTTATATATGTAGGTCTTAGAGTTATGTACTGTTACATGAAGGGTATTGTGTACGTGTAGTATTCAAACTTCAATCGCATGATTAGGACACAAGAGGTAAAAAGGAGATTTTAAAATTTCGTACAGCTGTCATCTTGTGGTTATGGAAACGATTGAAAAAAAATAGGTGCCAGTGGATTAACAATTTTTATAAGGATTTACTGTACCAGGTGTCACTGCACTCGGATGGTTAAATTGCGAGAAACAACCATGTGAATAATTATATTTCGCGTCGCCACCATGTTGGATTTGTGATCACCAGGTTATTAAAAGTCCTATAGGTGAACTTATGTTCATAGCCCCTATGAACAATAAAAAATTCAGTTTGATTGCAGCAATAGATTCGAAAATATTGAAACCCAACTAAATATTTCGGATGGTCGTCATGTTGGATTGTTATATGTATAGTCCATAGAGTCATGTACCATTAAAGAAACATTATTGCGTAGGTTCATTATTCCAACTTTCACTTCGATCGCATCATTACGACACAAGAAATAAAAACTTAATTTTAAAATTCGCACAGTCGCCATCTTGAGGTTATGTAAACAATTGAACTAAATTAGATACCAGTGCATTACAATGTGTATTAACATTTCTCGTACCAAGTTTCATTGCGTTTGGATAGTTAAATCGCGAGAAAGGTTTATTTAAAATTTCCAAATTCGCTTGGCGGCCATATTGGTATTGTAGTTAACCGGTTTTTGAAAGTCTGATAAATGAACGTCCAGTAGTGCCCTTCATCTCCGTACAAAATTTCAGGGTGATATCGGTAATAGTTTCAGAGATATAGAATGCCGGTGAAATATTTCGCACAGCCGCCATCTTGAGTTTATATAAACAATTGAACAAAGTGAGATGTCCGATCATTAAAATTTGTATAAACATATACTGTACCAAGTTTTATTGCGTTTGGTTGTTTAAATCGCGAGAAACGACTATTTAAAAGTCGCAATTTCGCTAGGCTGCCATGTTGGTTTTGTCGTTACCAGGTTTTGAAAAGTCACAAGGGTGAACTTCTAGTAGTTCCCTTTAACACCGTAACATATTCCAGGGTGATATCGGTAAAAGTTTCGGAGATATTGAATGCTGGTGAAATATTTCGCACAGCCGTAATGTTGGTTTGGTGAGACGTAACAAAATTTGAAGGGCACGGTCGGGGTCGTCCGAAATAGTGCTATGAACTTACCGAGTTTCATTGAAATTGCTCTAGCCGTTTAGAAGTTATTAGGGGGGACACACACCATCACTCACACCATCAGAAACACACACACGCACACAAGACACACGGACAAAAGGTGATCTCATAAGCCTATTTTTTTCTTAAATGAATTTTTATTTTAGTCAATTTACCCTCTAGGTTGGTGGTTCCCACGGACTCAGCGCGGGAACTCACCACTACCGCCTCTATGGGCAGTGTCCTGGAGCTTGGAACATCTGGTCGTGATGGATACAACTGGTGAGGTGTGTTCAGCACTTCGCCCAGGCGGCCTCACCTGTAAAGCGAACAGGGGCCTCAAGAGGGATGGGAAGGGATGGAAGATTGGAATGGAAAGGCTAGGAAGAGGGAAGGAGGCGGCCGTGGCCTTACAGTAGGTACCATCCCGGCATTTGCCCGAAGACGAAGTGGGAAACCACGGAAAACCACTTCGAGGATGGCTGAGGTGGGAATCGAACCCCCTCTACTCATTTGGACCACCCGAGGCTGAGTAGACCCCGTTCCAGTCCTCATACCACTTTTCAAATTTCGAGGCAGAGCCGGGAATCGAACCCAGGACCTCCGGGGCGTCAGCTAACCATGCTGACCGCTACGCTACGGAGGCGACTCATAAATGAAAACAGGCTAAAAATGCTAAATTTTCACTTAAATCAAAAAAGCTTATTACATATAATGAAGAGAATCAAATTCTGCAATCATATTACACCCAACCTTCTCTACAGAGATAAGCCACGGATTGAATTAACTAAAACAATGGAATGTTTCTATCAATATTAGGAAGAAAAACGAGATATTCTAGAAATAACATTTAGCCTATTTTCACCAAAATGTATGAGTATAGTTATAACTCTTTGTCCTTATCAAGGAGTATAATAATTTAATGTTGGTTTTTGTAGCTTTTTGAAATAACAACGTGATGTATTATACGTGTACTATGCTAACGATTACGGTACTTGCTGAACCTATTATCGACAATGCACAATATAATCCTTAATTTTATAACGTTGGAGTAATTATAAAACAATACTTATTAATATATACAATTAAAAACAAAGAACTGAGCACTCTTCTTTACGTCACTCAAAGGTAATCGAAGCACGGTCATGGTCAGAAGTTGAATTATCATAAAATTGTAATATACTTCAGGAGGCCAGGGATTTGCAAAGTCTCTTTAGATTTCAATTATTAATCAGTTGAAAGATCTTATATGGAGACTTATCTGAATTGTGGAATGTCTATAAACTGTTCTGATAATCACTGTCCTTTAATTGTTAATTTTTAAAACAATACACTTTAATTTTACATATTTCCAGTCATTCATTCATTCATTTCGTATAAGCCATCTATGGACCGCGTCATTCCAACTGTCTTCTACTGGCTTTGATGTTTGCCCAGTACGCCCGCATTCGTTCTCGGCGGACTTCATTCCGTTCCTGGGTCCAAATCTTTCCCGTTTTCTGCTTCGGTTTTTCTTGGAAACCTTTGCAAGCTTGAAGTTTCCTTTAGAGTGGAGCGCGCTCCTGAATGTCTGTTGGTGCTATCCCCACTTCTTTCAGATCTTTATCCAGTTCAATGAACCAGGCCCATTTTGTTTTCCTCTCCTAAAAGTAAGTTATGTTGCGGTTGGTCAGTCTCGCTGGGCTCATTCGTTTCTCAATATTTCCAGCCATTATTTTAATTTTAGTCAATTAATATATTATATAGCAAGTAATATTATGATTAATGAGTTAATATTTCCAGTCATTATTTTATACAGTTATATTTATAGCAATTCACTTTTAACCTTAATTAATATTTCCAGTCATTAATTTTATTCAATTAATATTTCCAGCGATGAATTTTAGTTTTAATAAGTCACATTTTTACAAATGAAATTCAATCTTAATCAATTAATATTTCCTGTCATTTACTTAAATTTTCATCAATTATTATTCGCAGCCATTGATGTTAATTTCAATCAGTTAATATTAATAGCTATTAATTTTAATGTAATCAATTGATACTGTATTTCCATCCATTAACTTCAATTTTAATAACTTATATCTGCAGCCATTAATGTTAATTTCAATTAGTTAATTTTCATTACCAATTAACTATAATTTTAATCAAATAATATTTCCAACTATTAATGTTAATTTCAATCAGTTAATGTTTACATCAATTAACTTTAACTCTACAGCAACCAGTTAATTATTCCAGCCATACATTATATTTTCAATCTGTTAATAGGCCTATTTATGGCATTTTATTTTTAATTTACAATAATCAGTTTCTAATTCCAGCCATTAATTTTATTTTTAATCAGTCAATACTTATAGTAATTAACTCTTAATTTTAATAAATTAATACGATTCCAGTCATTATCTCTAAATTTATTGAGTTCATACTTTCAGCAACTAAATTAAATAATACTTTTTGGAATTTCGTAAACTTTGGCCAACCTTTTCATGTATGGCACCACGTGAAGGTTGCAATAAATAACACACTCTTCCCACTTTCTAGCGATCCGAGATGGGGGACGAAGACTTTTCTCTTATATAACATTAACGAGTTAAGTTAATGAAAACATAAAAATGATAATAACTTCCCTGTGTAATATGGAACATTCTTTTGGTTTTACAAGAAGTATGTTGCGAGTTCCTCTGGAGATAAAGTGGAAGATAAATCCTTGACCTGCGAGATGTTGTTTAATTTACATTTTCTACCTAGGACCCATTAAGAAGGTAGTTAAGAGACCATAACAAAGTGCTCTTCGTAGGACGGCTTCCTATTAAACCAATCGCTGATTACAAGTTTCACGGCGGAGCAGCAATTTCTCAAGTGGGTCCTTCCCTCCCCTCTCCTCCTCCCAGCAGCCGCTGTGTAAGGGCTGGTGGCCTGAACGTCCCTTTTTAACTCTCGGGATGTTCTTAACTTGCGACCTTCAAGATGCATTCTTCTTCAGTTCACGCAGTCTTTGTTAGACAACAGCCCAAAGGTGGTTCTTTAACATATTTGATGCCAAACTATTGCTGCTGATTTCTTCGGCTTTTCCCAATTAATTGGGGTCGGCGGAGCCAACCAGGCTCATTTTGGTTTTGGCCGGGGATTTAAGGCCGGATGCTCTTCCTGACGCCACGTGATTTTTCAGGTGAAAATTCCACCCCGCTGTCACCGGGATTCGAACCCCGGCCGTCCGGGTGAAAGACGAGCAGCTAAGCCACTGCGCCATCACGCTCCCCTTGATGCCAAGCTATTATGAATGGTAATTTTAATTTAATTATTTATTTATGGACACTGAGCAAGAAAATGGAGAGAAAAATTATAACTTTTGAAAACAAGGTATTAAGAAAAGTTTTTGGGCCAGTATCTGGAAATGGAATCTTTAGAAGAAGAAACAAGAAGTTCCGTGACGAACTAAAGAGCCTACTTTTCATGCCAATGATTATTCTACAGTATATGAACCTATCTAGAATAATGACGAAATTAAGTTGCTAATATCGAAATTTCTAATTAGTTCGAAATACTGTATACCTGGTATAATGTAGCCTAATAGGGCACCACAGTTGGCAGCCCTGATGACTGAATATATTCCTAGTTCCGTCTCTTAAGGTACAGAATACAAAATTTGGTTGAAGTCCAATGAATAGCATGGACGTTAAATGCAGTTAAACATTGGATCTAACAGCACGCGTAAAATCATGTTGGCAACAATGTCATGCATGTATTGGTCAGAAATAATCTGAAATAATATGATCTATTGTTGTGCCAATTTTGAATGAAATCCAATAGTTAGTATAGAAGTTACATGCATTTTAAAATTGGCCCTATCAGCAGGCTTAGAATCATGTTGGCAGCACTGACGTATATTAGTTACTCCAAATTCATCTAGAATGCCAGGTACTATACGTGTGCAAAGTTTAGAGCTATTGGCTTGCATACTTTCTGATATATTGATATTAGGGTAACAAAAATAGATACAGTACATATTAACAGTTGGCAGCCCTCGTTGCTCTTAAGAATACGCATATTCATATCTGTTATGGTACACATAGCACATACGAAATTTGGTTCAAATCCAAATGATAGTATGGAAGTTGCATGCATTTAAAGTTGGACCTGTCAGCAGGCTTAGAATCATGTTGGTAGCACTGACGTATATAAGTTACTCCAAATTAATATAGAATGTCAGGTACTAAACGTGTGCATAGTTTAAAGCTGTCGGCTTGCATACTTTCTGATATATTGGTATTTTGTTAAAATAATTTAGGAGCATTTATTAACAGTTGGCAGCCCTGGTGGATCGTAAGAATACGCTCAGTCATATCTGATTATGTACACATGCAACATACGAAATTTGGTTGAATTCCAATTGATAGTGTAGAAGTTATATGCATTTAAAATTGGACCTATCAGCAGGCTTATAATCATTTTGGCAACACTGCCATGTATGGACTCCTGGAAATTAAACTGCAAAATTATTATCTATACGTGTGTCAATTTTGAAATAGCTCCCATTCATACCTTCCAAGATATACATCATGGAGCTCAAATTTCAATTGCGATTGTTTAGCAGCTGGTAGCACTGACATCATTTTCAAATACGGCCGTGAGATATTCAGGTATAGATCTTTAATCCTACCAAATTTTGTTTCGATTGCTCCATGCCGTTTAGGAGTTGATAGTGGGGGACACACACACAGCCAGACAGACAGAAGGACAGACAGACAGACAGACAGAAGGACGGACGGACAGACAGACAGACACACATTTGCCGATCTCATAAGTCTACTTTTTTCTCATTTTTGCAAAATGTGAAAAATAGGCTAAAAATATTGAAATCCACATGCTGTTTAATGAACCCGATGTGACAGCTGTAATAAAGATTGAATGGCTGGGACATGTCCTGAGAAGAGAAGAGAAAATGGTGAAGACAGTGCTAGAAGGGAAGCCACAAGGTACGAGACCCCTGGGTAGACCAAAACTGAGGTGGATGGATGGAGTCAAGAAAGACCTGGAGACACTGGGAGCCAACGAGAACATGGCTAGCAACAGAGACCAATGGAAGAGGCTAAAGAGTGAGGCAATGAACCGACTTTGGTTCGTGTGGTCAACGAAGTAAGTAGTATTTATTTATTTATTTATTTATTTATTTATTTAAACGTATGGCTTTTAGTGCCGGGAGTGTCCGAGGACATGTTCCGCTCGCCAGAGGCTGTAGCTGCTTCTAGCGGACACTCATATGGTGAGCTACAAGTTCCATTCTCTTTCAAGTACCGTAGTTCCAATTTTCGCTACCAGATATTACTGATACCTAGTGGTGAACGTTGGAACTTTGATAGAGCGTTCCAACGAAATCTAAGCTAGAAATTTAGCTTCACACAAGTTTAGTCTGTGGAAGGATCTTTTACATGCCATAAATCTATGACATAGGACCGTCGGCTTTACTTCCCCTCCGAAGGAAGGCATACTGAAGGATTTTAACGCTCTTAAAAAATCCGACGACTTCGGCCGGGTTTGAACCCACTATATTGGGCACAGCAGTTCAGCATGCTACCAATTACGCCAAGCCATGTTTAGTGACGTAACAAATCCATATATATATATACAGTGGAACCTGGATAATTCGAACCTCAAGGGACCAGTAAAAAAAATCGAATTATCCAAAAATTCGAATTAAGAGAGTTCTTTGAAAAGGGTAAAGAAACTACATTGCATTACGTTTACATAATGATTTACGTTCAACAAAGCAGATTGACAGGCAACTGTACTGTATAATGACTGTATCGTGAATAACCTCAAGCGTTGTTTAGGTATGTTGACAACGTATTTGGAGGAATCCCGTAAGCCGTTGTAATTTCAGATTTTTTCTTCATTCCCTTTTCCACTTCTTTAATCACCGCTATTTTCTCCGCCAAAGTCAACGTTTTGTATGGAACCCAAGGCTTTGATGACGTCATCTTACCTCTGTACACACACTTTAAAACACAAGCAAAACCAAACTTCTAAACAACCACAGGTCTAATCAAACCAATCAGAATACTGCAGTACACAGCCCGCACCACTAGACAGGTGTAAGGGGTGACACTGTTATGAGTTATGAGATATGGAACGTTGCAAAAAAATGGGAGGGGGGTTGGGCATTGACCTCGGAAGGAGCGTCGCAGGCGTGTTGTTAGTCACGTAGGCAAAACAATTGAGTAGGGGCCGCATGCCAATGATACGTCGTTTTTCGGGAATTCCTGACCCAACTGTTTAGATTCCGATCGGCTTTTTACACGTAAAAACTCCGAATTATCCAAAACATAATTCAAATTAAGCACGATTTTTAACATTGATTGTATATAAAATGCTAGGGACCAAGGAAAAATTCGAATTAAAGAAGATATCGAATTATAGAAGTTTGAATTACTCCACGTTCCACTGTGTATAAATCAATGTTACGTGATAGTTTGTCTGTCAGTGTCTGTCCCCTATGCGTTCATATACCATTCATCCGATTGCGATGAAACATGGATCAGTTGTTGTGTGCACTCCCAGGGAAGGTTTCTATTTTTTTAATAGCTAGAAATTTTTTATGGGACACAAGAGGGTGAGGGACTTAACAGGAACCCTTAAATTACACAGCAACCCAATTGCACAATCTGTATACTTATAACACAGCAATGCAAGGTGTGAGAAAGGCTTGCAGATTCATCGCGAGGCGACATGAGGAGACTGTCAGCTGCCCATTGTGTTATCTGGTATCGCTGTCTATTCCAATACAGTTCACGCCACGGTTTTTGGCTCATTTTGGGTCATTAATATTAACTTCCTTTCTGTCTTTGATTGGTATTGCAATGCATGCCGGGTATAGCTAGTTATTGATTAAAACATCTCCTAGAATGTTGATATTTACTTTTTTTTAGTAGTAGGTAAATATATTTCAGACTTATTATTAGATTCTAAATAATTAATAGTAGGTCTATATGACTCATTAACCAGCGAGGACTGACACTTCGGGTATTTTCGATCCGAGGCATAAATAATATTCTATCAGGTGCGTTCAAAAAGTAACGAGCCGGAGGCTGTAATGCGCAAATCGGTGACGACATCGGCCAATCGTGGCGTGTGCAACGAGGTGTGGTTCCTACCAGAGCGTGGAAGGTCACAGCCCGTTGCTAGAGGGCACGCGTGCACGTCACGTGACGATACAAAGCGCGCAGCAGCATTCATCAATCGTCCAACGCTGCCAGTCGCATTGCAAACAGTGATATGTTGGCGTCAACCGAAGAGCAAAGAGGTGTTGTTCGGTTTCTGACAGCGGAAGGAGTAGGGGGAACGGACATTCATCGCCGAATGTCACAAGTGTACGTCGAACACTGCATGTCCCTTGAAAGGGTCAAGGCGTGGCACAAGCGTTTCCGGGAAGGAAGGGTGTCATTAGCCGATGATGCCCAGTCTGGGGCACCCCCTGCATTACCGATGACATCGTCCAGTTGGTTGATGCACTCATTACCCAGGACCGCCGAGTGACAGTGAATGCCATAGGCGTCGTGGTCGGATTGAGCGTCGGAAGTGTGCACACCATCATGAAGGAACGACTGCACTTGCGGAAAGTGTGTGCCCTATGGGTGCCCCACAGTCTTCAACCACACCAGGAAGCATGTCGAATAGCCTACTGTCTTGGTCTTGGTTGAACGATTGATGCATGCTGCTGCTCGCTTTGTATCGTCACGTGACATGCACGCGTGCCCTCTAGCGACGGGCTGTGATCTTCCACGCTCTGGTCGTAACCACACCTCGTTACACACGCCACGGTTAGCCGATGTCGTCACCAGTTTGCGCATTACAGCCTCCGGCTCGTTACTTTGTGAACGCACCTTATATATTTCCGTTTTGGCCAGCCCTCATTTCCTGTTGCTTACTGTACCTTTCTTCCGAGCCTTGAACTGCTCGCTGCATATGTAACATGTCCATTACTTTGCACTGCCAGTGTCAATTCTGAGTGTGTCTTTTCCCCGGTTTCTTTCATACTCCCTCCAAGCTAATGCCAGGATAGTACCTTACTTAAGTTTCGGGACCTACCTCATCCCTCCTGTCCCTATTTATTTATTTATTTATTTATTTATTTATTTATTTATTTATTTATTTATTTATTTATTTATTTATTTATTTATTTATTTATCGTATGGCTTTTAGTGCCGGGAGTGTCCAAGGACATGTTCAGCTCGCCTGAGTCTGTAGCTGCTTTCAGCGAACACCCTTAGGGTAAGCTACAAGTTCCGTTCAATTTCAAGTATTTCCAACTTTCACCACCAGATATCAATGTTATTACCCATTTAAAATTTGATTGCCGCTGAGCCTGGCTGCGCCACCATTTGTTGATTATTGTAGCAGGAGCTCCGCGGGGTAAAGAGAAGGACACAGTGATGACACAGTGCAGTCTGCACATAAGTCAAGCAGCATTGTGTGCTCTACCTGTCTTAGAATCGCAGATAAGCGTCAGGTCACCACGGACAGCTACTGGAGCTGAGTCATATCCTACTCGCGCAACTGTACCTGTCAATGAAGCAGGCTGACGTGTGACACAAGTAAACAGAGAATAGTTCCCATCTCGACCACCGGCAATCAATACGCGAAATGGCAATACTTATTGACGTCCGAAACGAGGGAGGAGCTTGCGGTCAGCTGTTTGCAATATGGCGGCGAGATAGTGACGAGAAGTAAGCAAGACAGTGATAGGGTGTGCGTTTGTTATGGATTCTAATTTATGATGGCAAAATACTACATATTTTCTTTTATTGATAGAAATATTTTTATAATCAATTTAAATCCAGTGCTTAATTACTACCAGTTAAAAACATTACCCACCTGTAGATAGTTAATTTGCTGTCTGCTGTTACATATATGAAGCCTGTACTTGGGAGCCTAGCGGTGTCGATGTTTTTATTAATTTCACAATATATATATCTCACAAAACACAAAGGACGACTCCCTGATAATAAATTAAATCCAGCAACCCTGAATTTGCATGAATGTTTTGGGTTCAAAGAAGCATTACTTGGGATGCTCAAATCATACTTCAATATTGCAAATATTGAGCTACATACTTGCTGTTCAAAGGCAAGAATATAAATTCTCTGGCAAATTAAGGCTACGAACAGCATTTTTCTTAAGTTTTCTAACCATTCGACTATTGTCAATCGGAAGAACCCCTAAAATAAGTTTACGAAGAGTGGATTACATTCGGTTCAATGTACGGCACAGAAGTATTAGGCTACAAGTTTATCAGTAATTTTGATGTAGCTAAATCCTTGTGAATACAAATTAGAGACAGTAACTATCAATAATCAACAGTACCGGTGCTTACGCTGTGGAAAGAAGTCGTCTTCACAAAAATTCAGACTGCACACTGTCATGTAACGTGTAACACGTTTTCCAATTGACAGCGCCGTATCCCATCTTTCTCTCTGAACTTTTTGTACAGGAAAGTAGTGAAGAGATTTCGTACCCATTTAATACGATTTGCAACCGTATACAGAGCAGTACCTCCTCGAATTTGACAAATTCCTTTCTGTTTCCATCACGACATCAATGTTTCACCATGAAAATAATCCTCACCAGTCACAATGTTACAGCTTCAACATTCTACCGCGTGGCTGCGCCATCCAACTTTTCTGACGTCAATAGTGGTGAATGTTGGAACACACACTACCACAGTCATTACAGAAATGCAGGTTATCAGACAAGTATATACACAAAGGTGGACCAGGTGGACCTGGTTCTATTCCCGGTCCACAAAGGTGGACCAGATGGACCAGGTTCGATTCCCGGTCAATGCATGTGAGATTTTCGAAGTGAAATGCCATGTCCTGTGGTTAGGATTCCACGTAAAAAGGAGGTCCCGTGGTTCATAATCGCATGATTAACGGTCACGTTAAACTACAAGCTTCCTTTCCTTCCAAGTTCATACATCATACACCCAACTACACAGGCCTGATTACCAATAAACCCTGTCCATGCGTCTTTTAAGTTAGCGGTGGGTAAACCGTAAAAATATGTATATACTACTGTACGAGTACCGGGAGCGCAAATCCCTTGTTAATAGTGAACTCTGTTGGTCATTGAAGTTCTTTTACGTTTTCATTTCTTCCAACAATCTCCATTCTGTGGAAATTTAAATTTCTAGCTTCGGAGCGAGTGAGCCTATCACCCCAGCTTCGGCCAGCATCGAACTGTCGAGTCATGGCAAGTTAAGACTTCAGAGAAGAGAATATGGTTTTGTAGTTTCACTGTTCACCTCGGCTTTTCTGAATTGTGTCTGGAACCTGCCGTCCGTGCGCCTTTTAAGCTTACTGTACGTTGGGTAAACCGTTAAAGGTACCGGGTGAAGCCGGGGTGGGGGATAGTACTACGATAAATAAATAATAAATAAATTAGTAATTGAATAAAGTAAGAAAGAGAGAGAGAGAAAGAAAGAAAGAAAGAAAGATAGAAAGAAAGAAAGAGAGAAACAAGAAGTTCCGTGAAGAACTATACAGCCTACTTTTCATGCCAATGATTATTCTACAGAATATGAACCTATCTAGAATAATGACGAAATTAAGGTGGTAATATCGAAATATCTAATTAGTTCAAAATATACCTGGTATAATGCAGCCTAATAGAGCACTACAGTTGGCAGCCCTGGTGACTGAATATATTTTTAGTTCCATCTCTTAAGGTACAGAATACAAAATTTGGTTGAAGTCCAATGGACGTTACATGCAGTTAGACACTGGATCTATCAGCACGCGTAAAAGCATGTTGCCAACAATGTCATGCGTGTGCTGGTCAGAAATAATCCGAAATATTATGATATCTTGTTGTGCCAATTTTGGATGAAATCCATTTGTAAGTATAGAAGTTACATGTATTTTAAAATTGGACATATCAGCAGGCATAGAATCATGTTGGCAGCACTGCCTTGTATTGAAAAATGAAAATCCACAGCCTGCTTCCAGTCGACTGACCGGGTCAGGAAATGGAATGAATGAAGCCCCCATCTAGCGCCGAAGATATGAACTGTGCCGGCTGCCGAAGCCTGTCGCACTCCCCTAGGGCAATGATTAAATGAATGACAGATGAGATGAAATGATAGTGGAGAGTGTTGCTGGAATGAAATTGTGACAGGGAAAACCGGAGTACCCGGAGAAAAACCTGTCTGCCTCTGCTTTGCCCAGCACAAATCTCACATGGAGCGACCGGGATTTGAACCACGGACCCAGCAGTGAGAGGCCGGCGTGCAGCCGCCTAAGCCACGGAGGCTACTGCCTTGTATTAATTACTCCAAATTAATCTAGAATGTCAGGTGCTACACGTGTGCAAAGTATAGAGTTGTTGGCTTGCATACTTTCTGATATATTGATATTAGGTTAAAAACAATATAGACAGCATTTATTAACAGTTGGCAGCCCTGATTGCTCTTAACAATACTTATAGTCATATCTGTTATGGTACACACAGCACATACGAAATTTGGTTGAAATCCAACTGATAGTATAGAAGTTACATGTATTTAAAAATTGGTACTATCAGCAAGCTTATAATCATGTTGGTAGAACTGACGAATATAAGTTACTCCAAATTAATCTAAAATGTCAGAATATACGTGTGCATAGTTTAAAGCTGTTGGCTTGCATACTTTCTGATATATTGGTATTTGGATTTAAATAAATAGAGAGAGCAATTATTATCAGTTGGCAGCCCTGGTGGCTCTTAGGAATACGCTCAGTCATATCTGTTTATGTATAGATATTACATACAAAATTTGGTTAAAATCCAATCGATAGTGTAGAAGTTATATTCATTTAAACATTGGACCAATCAGAAGGCTTAAAATTATTTTGGCAACACTGTCATGGTTGGCCTCCTGGACATTAAACTGAAATAGTCTTATCTACATGTGTGCCAATTTTGGAATAACTCGCATGCATACCTTCCAAGATATCCAACATGGAGCTCAAATTTCTAGTGCGTTTTTTCAGCAGTTGGTAGCACTGACATCATTTTCAAATATGGACGTGAGATATTCCGGTGCCCATCTTTACTCATACTAAATTTGGTTTTGATTGCTGCAGCCGTTTAGGAGTTGATAGGGACACACACACACACAGCCAGACAGACAGAAGGACAGACAGACAGACAGACAGACACACATTTTCCCGGATCGATCTCATAAGTCTACTTTTTCCCAATTTTTGCAAAACGTGAAAAGTAGGCTAAAAATTACGAGTCTTACAGTAGTCGCATATGATGTGTAACATGTGACATGTTATCCTACCATGTGACAACCGGGAGCGCAAATCCCTTGTTAATAGTGAACTCTGTTGGTCATTGAAATAACTACTTGTAAAACTCCCGTGCCAATGATTTATTGTAGGAATATCTTTAATGAGGCCTCCAAACCTTGAAGTAAACCGTATGCGATATACATTCCACATAGGGCTGTATGTTGGCCGACAGTACCTCGAATGCTTACATTAAATAAGAATCTTTAATGGTGCCTCCAAACCTTGAACTAAACCGTATGCGATATACATTCCACATATTGGCCAACAGTACCTCGAATGCTCACATTAAATAAGAACACAGCAAAAGTGTGAAGATTTTATAAATCATAATTGTTTTAGGCAAATATGATATAATGAATATTTTCACACCAAAGAACGACAACTTGAAGATGATTTATTGTAGGAATATCTTTAATGGGGCCTCCAAACCTTGAAGTAAACCGTATGCGATATACATTCCACATAGCCACATGGCCGATAGTGCGTCGTGGTACCAATCTCGGCCACCGCACGCGCTCATTCTTTCCGTCCCATTTCCGTCCCTTTTCCAAAATCACTCCCACAAAAAATATCCAGCTATCGAGTGGAAAGATGTTACACATGAAAATCTGTCTTACTAACTAGTAAAATATAATTATAAGGGTTTAAATTATGGGTTTTGAAGCCTTTTTGGCTATTATAAACAAATGTTTAGTGCTTTTCAGTCGGTCAACACGAATTTACCCAAAATAGTTGGGTTATACCCTAATACTAAGGGTAAATTATTTTCGTGACTCAATATATGTATCCTCCCTAAAGAGGTAGATAGTCTCGCAAATCTATCATAATAGATACCTCTTCAGTCGACGTATTCAATGATTGAAACCTCACTTGATAGTGCTTATCTCGTCTCATTACACATACAGCGATTATATAGCTTCATGAAGCGTATTTATCTTGCAATGGATCTGTTTACTCCATTTCGATGTTTACAATACTTGCTTTGAATACCATGCATAATTCATTAGTGTTTATGACGACTCTCTCTATGCGATTATTACGTGAGGGAGAATAGCTGAAGCTCTCCACATTATTGGAAATGAATAACCAGCTTTATTTTATGAAAGTTGAGGAGTTTTTTTTTCCTGAGTTACATCCAATGTTGGTAGAGTCGGTGAAGGTTCACTTCAAAATTCAAGTTACGAGGTGTGTCCAATTAAAACCCATTTATTTATTTAGCATATGGCTTTTAGATCCGGGTGTGTTATGCTCACCAGAATTTGTAGCTGCTTCTATGTGGACACCCATGGGGTGAGCTACAAGTACCGCCACGTGTGGATAAGACTAAATGAATGAATGAATGAAACTGGGCAAACTCAATTTCAACTAGCTCCAACTTTGGCCACCAGACGTCACTGACCCCCAGTGGCGAACGTTGGAACTTGATAGAGCGTTTCTAGCCAAATAAACTTCAAATTTAGCTACACACTACCAATTGTAGTGTTAGGTTCTTTTACATGCCATTCCCTCCAGGGGCTCACATCCAGTGGGACGTGGGTTGGCGACCACGGGGCCCCAGCAGAGTCCGGCATTGCTTCCACTTACTTGTGCCGGGCTCCCCTCCGTCTTCTTTTCTGTCGACCTCACTTCGTCAACTCTTGTTCTCTTCCGACCCCGACGGTAGTAGGGTATCCGAGGCCTAGGGAGTCTCTTCCTTTCTCGCCTTAATTGGCCCTTGTGTCATCTTTTCTGATACCCTCCTTCTGCGAGGGGTCAGCATTCTTTTCCTTTTCGTGTAATCTCGTGCCTTCTGCTCAAGGCCCTCATGGAGGTACAGAACGTAGCCCCACCACTTGTGGTGCACCCTGTATATTGCTACACCCTCAGGGGCTCACGCTTGGTGAGTTCGGGAGTTGGCGACCCCGAGGGATTCCTGAGCTGGGTCTGGTTTCCCTCCTTTTATCCATTACTTCTGGGGCGGACCCTCTCCTCTTTCACTTTCCTATCTGCCTTTCATGGCTCTTCTTCATTCCAAGTCCCTCAATCCTCATTCTTCGAAGGGTTATAGTTTACATTTCATTTTCATCTTCACGATCACCCAAACCATTAGGGGTCGATAACCTGGATGTTAGACACCTTAAGAAAACAATTATCATCCCCATCATTTTGCATGCCATATATCTATGACATGGGGCCGCCAGCTTTACTTCCCCTCAGGAGGAAGGCATACTGAGGGATTTTAACGCTCTCAAAAATCCACCGACTTTGTCCGTGTTTGAACCCGCGATCTTGGGCATAGCATTTCAGCATGCTACCGACTACGCCATCGAAACCATTAGAAACATGCAACGTGAAGTGTTGTTGCTTGACTTTGAAAATTCGCGTGAGCAAGTGGAGTTGAGTGTATGGATCATGAGCTGTGATCGGATACTTGCACTTTGCTTTGATTGTAGACACGTGATATTACATCGGGATGGTTGGTGCGATTCAGAACCCGTCCAAACAAGATAAAGAAGCAGTGATCGATTTATTAACGACGGATGATTACAAGACAGTTGAGATGCATGAAGCGCAATTGAACCTATTTAATAGATGCATTTGAAATAGCATTCTTCTCTTCGCAAAATCTTTTCATTTTCTCACTAGAAATTTTCTTCCTTTCTGCTGTACATGCACTGGTGGCTCTAATCCGGGGGTTTGAAGCATAAAGATGTTTGTTCGCCAACGATCTGTTTCGTCTGTTACGCTGATTTCTTGAAAGTCATTTCCAATTTCAATTATCCAGTAATTCTTGGCTTTTATTGAGGAAACTTGATCCTTTTAGTATGTCCTTCATTTGGGGGCTTCGGTGGCGTAGTTGGTAGCATGCTGAGCTTCTATGCCCAAGGTCGCGGGTTCAAACCCGGCCGAAGTCGTCGTATTTTTAAGAGCGTTAAAAATTCCTCAGTATGCCTTCCTTCGGAGTGGAAGTAAAGTCGGCGGCCCCATGTCATAGATTTATGGCATGAAAAAGAACCTTCCACTAACTACATTTGTGTGAAGCTAAATTATAGGTTATATTTGACTAACACTCTTACGTTCCAACGTTCGTGGCCAGGAGCTGACTGCGGTGGCATCTAGTAACCAAATTCATAACTAGTTGTCATTGATGGTAGCTTTGGTAGCAAAAGTAGGAACTACTTGAAATTGATCGTCTGCAGTCCTAACCTGAAATACAGGCTTGCCACGGTGGGTGAGTGGTCAACGTGTCGGTCTACTAACCCCAAGCTTGCGGGTTCGCTCCTGGCCGTAGTAAGTGATTTTTGAAAAGCGGCAAAAATTACGACACCATGTCATACGATGTTGTCATGTGAAAGAACCCATTTGAATTCAGTAGGCCGTGTTCATAATGGCAACATTAATCTCGGGAGTTTCCGCCAACACAACGTTCCTCTTTTCTCTACTAGAAAGCGCTATAGTTTTCAAGGAGCATACATACATACCTAACCTCCTTGACTTTCATAGTGCTTCAAGGAACAAAGAAATTCGACATGCAAGCTACCCTTTGGCCGTCAAATAACAAAGCTTGCACCCGGCACCTGAGGCAATACGATATTATTATTATTATTATTATTATTATTATTATTATTATTATTATTATTATTATTATTATTATTATTATTATACAGTTAACACACACTAATACAGCCATCACAATTAACACCGGTTATCGGACAGATTCAACACACACCCAAAGTACACGGGGCTACATGACCGCGTTGTCGCAGCCCCTAAACTGAGGAACCAACCAAGTCCTTCATTGTCCGTTCTTTGAATATTTCCATCAAACTTTAATCGTCTTTTCCTAATATTGTCTGATATGTTCTCGGAATGTTGGTATAACTGATGAGATCTTTTCATCCCCACACCCTCTATGTACCCTGAGCCAAACATTTTCTAAGAATTTTCTATTCTTATTTTTCAATATTTTTTTTTCATATTTTGTTTTTGTTTTATTTGTTACTGATCAGGGTTTCTGATGAGTATACAGTAATACGAAGGTGGATCAAAAAGTTAGTAGCACTAACGCACTGCAGCAGCGCGCAGTGTGTCGCAAACGTGGGCACAGCGGAGAAAGGGTCAGACACTGCCCACACGTCTGTTAGGCAAGTCACTGTGGTGTCTCGTCTTGTATGGTGTGAATAGCGGCCAAATGCAATGACGCGTCGACTGGACGTTCACTCCAAATATGAGATGCGTGCGACAATCCGATTCCTATGGGTCAAAAGGAAGAATTGCACGGGCATTCATCGAGAAATTAGTGCTGTGTACGGGGAGCGGGCCATTTCCCGGCAAGGGATCGTAAACTGCTCCAGCGTTCCAAGTGGGAGGTCTGGCAACATCCACCCTACAGTCCCGACCTCGCGCCATGTGACTTTCATCTGTTCGGTCAGCTCAACACGGAGCTCGGTGGTCGACGTTTCCAGACCGATGAGGAGGTGAAGGCCGCTGTCTCCGTGTGGTTCCAGAACGCTGGAGTAACTTTCTATTGCATCCGGCATCGACAAGTTGGTTGTGTGTTCACAGAAATGTCTGGAGTCTCTTGGAAACTATGTGGAAAAGTGGCGTTACATTGTATGTCGTTATAGGCGTGTTGCTGTTGTATAGGTGGTGTAATAAATGGCCATATCAGGGAAGTGCAACTTATTTTTTGATCTGCCCTCGTACATCAAGTTGAATTGCCGTATTATAGTGTTGTAATTTACATTCTGAGATATTGATTGTTGTATCTGTTTCATGTCATTTTATAGGGTTTTTGTAATGTAGAGATTCTCTCTTTGTTTGCTTTGAAACTTAATTATTGTTATGGTGGTTGAAGCCATTTTTCAGTGTTGCCTTCTTCTCTCTCCTTCTCTCTTCTCTTCTCTTCTTCTACGCGATCAGGCCCAGTGGACCGCGCGCTGCTACAAGTTTCCTTCTCCATCGTCTCCTATCCATAGCTGCCATCCGCCAAGTGTCTACGCGTATCGCTGCCTGTTGCAGATCTTCATGGAGTCCATCACTCCACCGCTTCCTTGGTCTCCCTGGTGGTCTTCTTCCTGTGGGGATGAAATCCAGTAGCTTCCGTGGCCATCGGTGGTCTTCCATCCGGGCTACATGTCCAGCCCACTGCAGTCTTCTAGTTTTGATGGTTCCAGCTATGTTGGCATCATGGTACAGGTCTTCTACTTCATGATTGTGTCTAATCCTCCATTCACCCGTGTGTACATCCCTCACCGGTCCGAAGATCTTCCGAAGAACTTTTCTCTCAAAAACGAGTAGTTTATGAAAGTCCTGTTTTCGGATACTCCATGTCTCACATCCATATAGTACAACGGGTTGGATCAGAGTTTTATACAGACGAATTTTGAACTGTCTGGAGAGACTTCTGGACCGAAGAAGCTGTGTTAAGCTGTAGAGAGTTCGGTTTCCTGCTTGGATCCTGGCGTCGATTTCTGCCTCACATGATGAGTTCTCCGTGAAAAGCGATCCTAAGTACTTAAATTCACGGACCCTCTTGTAGGACTGGTCCCCTACCCGGAGTGACTGTAGTTGCCCAAAAACGTGGCCTTGCCCGCGAGTCATATTGAGGTACTCCGTCTTGGTTTCATTCACGATTAGCCCAAATTTGTTGGCAGCTGCCTTGAGTGCTCTGGTCATTTGCCTCAACTCTTCCTGAGAGCTGGAGAGTAAACTGATATCATCTGCGTAGGCAAGGTATGCTAGGTTCTTCCCTTCGACTTGCCATAGTAAACAAAAGTTTGGTGCTTTCGAGTCGGTCAGCACGATTGTACCCAAATGAGATGGGTTATTCCCTAATCCTAAAAAGAATTACATAAGATTAATAAATACACTTGGATGACCAGTTTCGATCGTCAAGCGATCATCATCAGATCCGTTACACTTAGGCTATAAAATCTATATCTGAAAAGATAGGTGAAAATATTTACAACTAGCTGTACCCGGCATGCGTTGCAATGCCAATCAAAGAAAGTGTTGGCGTTGTGACTTTGTTAGTTGAAGTGCTTTTGGCTTCGCAAGATTATTTTTTTCTTTTTCCGTTAACCACCTCTAAACTACTGTAAAATTGATTTACCATCTCAGAAACATTCATGGGAGTGTGCTCAACAACTCGCCAACTTTTCATCACAATGAAATGAATGGTATATGAACGCATAAGGGACTTTGTTGAAACGATTCCATCGCCGTCACCCTTTTGTTGAATATACCCGTACGCTACCTATTGCAAAATGGATTCACTAAGTCGAAAACCGTCCATGGCGTGTACACAACAACTCATCGAAGTTTCATCACAATCGGACGAATGGCATATGAACACATACGGGACTTTGTTGAAACGATTCACGTGCCGTCGCTTATTTGTTGAATCTACTCATGCGTTACATATTGTAACATGGATTTACTAAGCCAGAAACCTTACCTGGAGTGTACACAACCTCTCACCCTAGTTTCATCGCTATCGGACGAATGGTATATGAACACACACGGGACTTTGTTAAAACATTTCGCGCGTCGTCGCTTATTTGTTTAATCTTCTTGTGCGATACCTATTGTAAAGTGAATTTACTAAGCCAGAAACCTTCCCTGAAGTGTACAAAACATCTCACCCAAGTTTCATCGCTATCGGACGAATAGTATATGAACGTATACGGGACTTCGTTGAAACGCTTCGCGCGTCGTCACTCATTTGTTGAATCTACTCATGCGCTACATATTGTAACATGGCTTTACAAAGCCAGAAACCTTGCCAGAAATGTACACAACCTCTCAACCAAGTTTCATCGCTATCGGACGAATGGTATATGAACGCATACGGGACTTTGTTGATACGCTTCGCGCGTCATCGCTCATTTGTTGAATCTACTCGTGCGTTACCTATTGTTAACTGGATTTACTAAGCCAGAAACCTTCCCTGAAGTATGCACAACATCTCACCCAAGTTTCATCGCAATGGGATGAATTGTATATGAACGCATGTGGGACTTTGTTAAAACAAACGCACGCCATTTTTGAAGCTACTCGCGCGCCATCTATTGTTAATTGGATTTACTATGCCTCTCAATATAGCGCTGCCTTGGGTTTTTGTGGGTATCTACCCACAAAACCTAAAGGCGGTACTTTTTGAGGATCCAACCAGCCTTCGGGCTGACTTCCTAACAGACAGATTAGTTGATATAATGCAACTCGTCAATATTTGTTAGTTGTGGTCTATGTGATGTTTTGTTAATATACTGGAAGCGGTGATTGACCTCCGGAATTCGCTTGTTTGGAGTGAATATGTGGTTGTTGTAAATGGTCAATTCCGATTGTATTGTACATGCTACATATTTGGTTGAGTCTTGCGCGGTCCTGTAGGGAGCAGGTAACTTGGTAACACATCTCATTTGGGTACAATCGTGTTGACCGACTAAAAATCATCACACTTTTGTTTAATATTATTATTATTATTGTAATTATTCTTTCTTTAATCGTATCGGCCTACTAAGGACCACGTCATTTCAACTGTCTTCTCTGGGCTTTGATCTTTGCCCAGTGCTCCTTCATACGTTGCTGGTGTTGCTATTTTCCTTCTTCCGTCCACATCTTCCCCGTCTTCAACTTCAAGTTTTCTTAAAAACTGTGGTGGTCGTTCAGTTAGGGGGTTGCGTTCTTGAATATCTTCACAGGTAATCTCCATCTCCTGTAGGCCACTTTCTACCTCTTCGAACCAGGCTGGATTGGTCTTCTTATCTCTGAAATAGGTAATGATCCGGTCCGTCAATCGTTTGGATTTTCATTCTTAACAAATGGTCATAAAATGCAATTCTCCTTTTCCTCATAACATCAGAGATCTTCTGGACTTAAATATACTGTTCATGGCTATGCCGTCGTCTATATTCACGTTTGTCTTTAATCAGGCCAAGAGTTTTCCTCAAGATCTTTCTTTCTATTTTCTTTCCTTCTTTCCCTTTCTTTCTTTCTTTCTTTCTTTCCTTCTTTGATCTCCAATTTTTCTACCAGGCCTTTCTTGTTCATAGTGCATACAGCAGCCTCCGGTCGAATGCCAGTGCAGTAATGACTGAGTTTTGCGTTCAGGGATATTGACTTTTTGTTGTAAACGTCCTTGGTGAGTTAGTACGCCATTTCCATATGATTCATGTGCGAAATGGAGGTTTCTTTCCCACAAACGATGTGTTCTAGCCACTCACCAAGATATTTAAATTCTTCTGTCAGTTAGATTTTCCCCTTGCATACTTTTAGCTCTCTTAGCGCTGGCTTGATGTTAGTTATGAAGTGTGTTTTCTCCAAGGAGATATGAAGACCAGCTTTTGTTATCTGTGCCTGTAGCTGGTTAATTTGCTTTGTGTCCATGTCTAAAGAATCGGAGAAAATTGTAAGATCATCTGCAAAAGCTAGGCAATCGATAGAAGGTTCATGTTCTTGTAACCCAGTCTTGCTCCATTTTGGACCTCATCGTTCATTTCATTGCGCCACTCGCGGATGACTTCTTCAAGTATACGGTTGAAGAGCAGGGGTGAGAGTCCATCTCCCTGCCTAACTCCTATCTTATGTTCGAATGAGTCGGAATTTTTTCCTCTGAACTTGACTCTAGAGGTTGTGTCAGCTAAGGTTGGTTGGTGCCTTAGTTTAGGGGCTGCGACAACGCGGTCATGTAGCCCCGTGTACTTTGGATGTGTGTAGAATTTGTCTGATAACCGGTGTTAATTGTGATGGTTGTATTAGTGTGTGTTACCTGTGATTCAGGTAGAAGGACTGCAGACGATTAATTTTTGCAAGTAGTCCCTACCAAATGCTACCGCCCACGACACCTAGCTGTGGACGTGGCTACTAAATGCCATCGCAGTCAGCACCTGGCGGTGAACTTGGAACTAATATAGCATTATCAAACTAACCTACAAATTTTAGCTTCCACAAGTGTAGTTAGTGGAAGGTTCTTTTTCATGCCATGAATCTACTGTATGACATGGGACCGCCGGCTTTATTTCCCCTCCGAAGGAATGTATACTGAAGGATTTTTAACGCTCTTAAAAATCCGATGACTTCGGCTGGGTTTGAACCCGCGATTTTGGGCATAGAAGCTCAGCATGCTACTCAGCTAAGGTCTGTTGAATGATTGCCCTGGTTTTATTATCTAATCCAAATTCCGTTAGAATTCGAATAACGGCCATTCTATCAATCGAGTCATAGGCCTTCTTGAAGTCGACGAAGGTCACCAAAAATTTCTTGTTCCTTTGATTCAGATAGGAAAGGATGCATTTCAGATTCATAATTTGATCGGCACATGAGTGCCCTTTCCTGAACGCTCCTTGGTGCTTTCCCAATTGTGGATCAAATTGTTGTTCTGCCCTAATCTGCAGAGCTTTTGAGATAATTTTGATAGTTATCACTAGGAGAGAAATGTCACGGTAGTTGTTAACGTCCGTTTTGTCACCTTTCTTATACAAGGGATGAATCAGGGCAGAAGTCCAGTCACGTGGATTTTTTTCATTTTCCCAAACCTCCTTGATAATGTCAGTCAATTTGTCAATCATCTTTCACCAGCATACTTCCACAGTTCGGCTATTATCGAGTCCTCACCTGGTGACTGGATAATCTGTTTCCTTTCTTCTTTCGTTGGAAGGGATGAATCTGGGTGGGCTTGTATCATTATCATCTTCATTTTCCCTTTTCCAGCTGACACCGGGTGGGGGCAAATATTGTTCCCCTCCACCTTGTTCTGTCGTTGCACCATTCCTCTTCCGACACGGTGTTCCAATCCAGGTTTCGTTATCTAAAGCTATTCTTCACCGAGTCCATCCAACGCATTCTTGGTCTTCCTCGTCCTCTCTTCCCTGTTATCCGTCGTTCCAGTTCTCGTCTTGATAGCCATACTTCATTCATCCGTTTGAAATATCCAAACCATCTCTATCTGTTTTGCTCCAGTTTGTCATTTAGTTTCTGTACTCCCAGTTCTTTCCGTATATCTTCATTTTTAGCCTACTTTTCACATTTTGCAAAAATGAGGAAAAAGTAGACTTATGAGATCGATCCGGGAAAATGTGTGTCTGTCTGTCTGTCTGTCCTTCCTTCTGTCGGGCTGTGTGTGTGTCCCCCCCCCCCCCCCCTATCAACTCCTAACCGGCTGCAGCAATCAAAACCAAATTTAGTATGAGTAAAGATGTGCACCGGAATATCTCACGCCCATATTTGAAAATGATGTCAGTGCTACCAACTGCTGAAAAAACGCACTAGAAATTTGAGCTCCATGTTGAATATCTTGCAAGATATGCATGGGAGCTATTCCAAAATTGGCACACATGTAGATAAGACTATTTCAGTTTAATTTCCAGGAGGCCAAGCATGACAGTGTTGCCAAAATAATTTTAAGCTTTCTGATTGGTCCAATGTTTAAATGCATATAACTTCTACACTATCAATTGGGTTTCAACCAAATTTTGTATGTAAAATCTGTACATAAACAGATATGACTGAGCATATTCTTAAAGCCACCAGGGCTGCCAAATGTTAATAATTGCTCTCTCTATTTTTTTCATCCAAATACCTATATATATGAAAGTATGCAAGCCAACAGCTTTAAACTACGCACACGTATATTCTGACAATTTAGATTAATTTGGAGTAACTTATATACGTCAGTTCTACCAACATGATTATAAACCTGCTGATAGTACCAATTTGTAAATACACCCAACTTCTATACTATCAGTTGGATTTCAACCAAATTTCGTATGTGCTATGTGTACCATAACGGATATTACTATTAGTATTGTTAAGAGCAATCAGGGCTGCCAGCTGTTAATAAATGCTGTCTATATTTTTTACCCTAATATCAATATATCAGAAAGTATGCAAGCCAACAGCTCTATACTTTGCACACGTATAGCACCTGACATTCTAGATTAATTTGGAGTAATTAATACAAGGCAGTGCTGCCAACATGATTCTATGCCTGCTGATATGTCCAATTTTAAAATACATGTAACTTCTATACTAACAAATGTATTTAATCCAAAATTGGCACAACAAGATATCATCATATTTCAGATTATTTCTGACCAGCACACGCATGACATTGTTGGCAGCATGCTTTTACGCGTGCTGATAGATCCAATGTCTAACTGCATGTAACGTCCATTGGACTTCAACCAAATTTTGATTCTGTACCTTAAGACTAAGAAAATGAATATGGAACTAAGAATATATTCAGTCACCAGGGCTGCCAACTGTAGTGCTCTATTAGGCTACATTATACCAGGTATATTTTGAACTAATTAGATATTTCGATATTACCAACTAAATTTCGTCATTATTCTAGATAGGTTCATATTCTGTAGAATAATCATTGGCATGAAAAGTAGGCTGTATAGTTTTTCACGGAAATTCTTGTTTACTCTGTCTCACCTCGTTTTTTTGGACCATACTTCTCAGGAATCTCATCTCAGCTGCCTGTACTCTGCTCTCATCCCTCTTAGTCATTGTCCAAGTTTCTGCTGCATATGTCATTATAGGAACATAATATGCTTTGTACATATCTTCTTCAGCCTTAATTGGTATATCCTTGTTCCATACTAGACTCCCGAGCTTGTATGTTGTCTTCAAATCAGAAAGTGGAGTTTTGTGTCTCACAGTGGTTATTATTATTATTATTATTATTATTATTATTATTATTATTACCAGCACCAGAATTGTGGGTAATCTTCTAGTGAGAATAATGTTCAATGCGGCGTGTAAACGCCTTCCCTCTTACCCTGAAGCTATAGGAAGAAGTAAACCTAAGACAGCACACTCACTCCAGAACGGCTAAGACTCTTCAGACGGATAATGAAGATAAGCTAAATACTTTTCTGTGTCTACCTCGTAGTGCAGTGGCTAGCAATTTTAGGTTTCATCCCTGAGACCTGGGTTCAATTACTGGTTCTTACATACGAAATTTAATTCTATTCTGAGGTATAAAATGGGGTACATTCGGCCTTGTGAAGCAAAACTGAGATGAGGTGGGTTCGATTCCCACCTCAGTAATCCTAGAAGTAGATTTGCGTTGTTTTCCCGCTTCCACTCCTGGCAAATGCTATGAAGGTATTAAAATTAGAGCCACGGCTGTCTCCTACCCTATTCCAGTCACAAATACACACACTAGTACAGCTATCACAATAGAAAAGCTCATCAGAAAAATTCCATACACGGGACTACATGACTATGATGCGGCAAAGCCCCTAAAAGAATCAACAACAACATTTAGACTTCATAGAACGGCATTTAATATTGACATGGGCTGGAAATTCTGCACATTGCACGCAGTGTAGGGACAGTCTGATGATTGAGGTTAAGGATAAAACATCTAGGACATAACATTCTAGTGTCGTTTCATCACTTTCGATTGCCTTTATAATTCCCCCACATACATTGTTCGATCCTTGGCCTGTATTTAGTGGTCTTGTAAGTCAGTCTTCACGCTCCAATGGCTGCCTTTTTCTTTAGAAGATCGTTAGTATTTTTCTCTTTCTCTCTCTCTCAGAGAGTATAGTGACATTGGGACAAGGAATGTTCTAATAACCTGAGTGTACACCACACCTGTACCACCATTGTCTCCGTTCATTGCTTCGGTCATTATCGCTGTTTGACATTCAGCAGGAGAAGTGGGCTTTTTGTGCCATACGACTTCAAGTCTGACTGAGCAGCTCACCATCAATGCGTGTACAATGTTTATGTACAAGAACGGGCAAGGAAGAAAGGACGAAGAAAGGGAGAAAGAAAAGATCAAGAAATTAATAATGGAAAGAAAGGAAGGAGGGAACGAAGGGAGGAATAAAGAACAGAAAAGAAAGGAAGAAAGGGAGAAAGAAAGAAAGAAAGAAAGAAAAAAGAAATAAACGAAGGCAAGGAGAAAAGAAGAAAGAAAGGAAGGAAAGAAGAAACAGAGAAAGAAAGAAAAGGTTGAAAGACGGAAGGGAATAAAGTAAACGAGAAAACAAGGAGAGAAGGAAAGAAAGAAGTAAATAAAAAGAAAGAAAGAGAGAAAGAAAAGAAGAAAAGAAAGGAAAGGAAGAAATGGACGAAAAAGGGAAACAAAGAAATTATGAAAGAAATAATAAAGGAAAGAAAGAAAGAAAGGAAGGAAGAAAAAAGAAATAAAAGAAGGAAAGGAGAAAAGAAGAAAGAAAGGAAGGAAGAAAGAAAGAGAGAGAGAAAGAAAGAAAGAAAGACAGAAAGAAAAGGATGAAAGACAGAAATGAATAAAGTAAACGAGAAAACAAGGAGAGAAGGAAAGAAAGAAAGAAAGAAAGAAAGAAAGAAAAGAAAGAAAGAAAGAAAGAAAGAAAGAAAGAAAAACAGAAATAAAAGATGAAAAGAAAGGAAAGGAAGAAAGGGACGAAAAAGAAAGGGAAACAAAGAAAATATGAAAGAAAGAATAAAGGAAAGAAAGAAAGAAAGAAAGAAAGAAAGAAAGAAAGAAAGAAAGAAAGAAAGAAAATTATGTAAGGAAGAAAGGAAGAAAGAAAGAAAGAAAGGAAGAAAGATAGAGAGGAGGGATGAAAGGATAGGAGACAGAAAGGAAGAAATAAAGGAAAGAAAGGAAGGATGAAAGAAATAACAGAAGAAAAGAAGAAAGAAAGGAAGAAAGAAGGTAAGAATAGAAGAAAACAGAGAAGAGAAGAAATTAAGAAAAGGATGGAAGAAAGAATAAAGGAAAGGAAGAAAGAATGGAAGAAAATTAAGAAATAAAGGAAGAAAAATATGAAGGAAAGAAAGAAAGAAAGAAAGAGATGAAGGAAAGAAAAACATAAAGAAAGAAAGATAGATACATGGAAAAGAAATTGTTACGAAGGATGAAAGGAAAGGGCTCGCTGGCTTTACTTCCCCTCCGAAGGATGGCATGCTGAAGGATTTCAACGCTCTTAAAAAATTCGACGATTTCGGCCGGGTTTAACCCACCATCTTTGACATAGCAGTTCAGCATGCTACCGACTACGCCACCGAAGCCGAGGATGAAAGAAAATATATTTAAAATAACAGTGTAGGGAGTCAATTATCGTTATTCTTAGCTGGAGACAGTTTAAGTATCGTGCGTTAAATAAATAAATAAATAAATAAATAAATAAATAAAGATATAGATGAAGAGATAAATAGATAAATCGATAAAGATTTGAAGGAATAAATAAATAAATGAATAATGGGATGTGGAGAGAAATAGATAAAGATATAAATAAATAAAGAGGCAGATAAAGAGATAAGTAAGATATAATTATTTAAAGAATTAAATAAATAGTCGACTGTACATAAATGAAAAAGTAAAGAGACAGATAATGATATAAACAAATAGACAAATAGATAGATAAATTGAATAATTAATAAATAAATAAGTAAATAAATAAATAAATGAATAAATATAGAGATAGAGCGATAAAAATAGATAAAACCAGAAAGATTATTAAATAAGACAGACGGTACTTGCGTATTACTCTACTTTAACAAATATATTATTTTATTAAATTTAAGACTGGTCTCGTTTTTCAGCATCGTCATGGTAAATTAGTATACGAAAATATGAGGGTGGCTTCAGGAGGGGCATCAACCACACAGAATATTAATCTTCCTTCCGTTCCAACGAGAATATTATGTAATAGAAGAACTTCTTTCATCAGTGATTTGTTATACTGGAATATTCACGTACTAGCTTGAAATACACCTCTTATCCTTGGGAATATATACGATGTCCTCTTATTACTTCTCAAATCCTAGCTTGCTGAACACAAGAAGATACTTCTAATTACTCTGAAAGCTTCACACTGAGCAAGAACATTCATTTACACGTGACATTAAAACACCTGACTGTCTTTGAGTCTCCGTGTTAGATTAATCTCAGACAGCGAAGAAACAGCAGAATACAATAGAACTTTTCAAAGTACAAGGTAGAATAATAAAAAGTGTTGCTTGATCTCTGACATATTCCAGATCATGTTAAATATTCTGGTAAGACCGAAGCCTGAAATTTGGTCTTTCAGTTGTTATTAGGCGAATATTCAGTACTGCATTAGATCCTTGTCAAGCAAAATGAATATTCGTTCGTCAATTTTCCTTTGAATTGAATGATTACCTGTGGATGAGATGAAACCAGTCGTAGAGTGATGAGCTAACACCATTTCTTGTTCTGTACAGGTTGCGAAACACGTTTTTTTTTTCATAAATCAAAAAATAAATAAATAAATGAATTAATTAATTATTCTCCTTTTGTTCATCTGAAGAGCGTGTTGGATTTTTGTCATTTGGCTTCATGACATTCACTTTCTTATACTTCCAAAACATTTTCATCAATTCGCTGTTTTATTTTCCGTTTTCCTGACCATTTGTACTAGCAGTTTTCTTCTCGGGTTTCTCCAAAATATGTATTATATACTCGCGATCTTTTATGATGTCTTCATTGATATTTATGTAGTGGCTAGGTCTATATTTGTTTCTTCAATCCAGCTAATCATCGAAGTTTTTGAATTTATTACAATAAATATAATGCAATTTAGTCCATAAGTATGAGTATAGAATTTCAAACGTCTCATGCGCATGATATCCATGCACTTTTTTTTGTTAGATTGTAGAGGTCTACTGCTCTGCTTTTCATCCATATTCAATTTTCTCGCGTTAGCCCTATATTTTCGTGAGATTTATTCGTTGTAGTTATTCAACTTCTGTGTTAATAGTGAGATTATTAATATTATAATATCATATTCATCATTCCACCGGGTATAGCCTAATACACCATTTCATCGGCAATTGTTGCAAGATGGAGTGGAAATCATTATATTGGTAGGTTCACGAACGAACGAACTATGAAGCAGGTGTCCGAATTTACTGCTTATTGCATATCGATATGCATATTAAGGTGGAACTCCAGCTTATCGCGGTTGTGTCTCAGTGCAATGATGGCAATTAAAAAGAAGATGATAGCCAGTACATTAACGAACTTGCCATCACACCTGTCGGATCTTTTTTTCCAGACGTATGTAGACTACTTGTTTACATTCTCAGCATATATACTTGTGAGATATTGTGCGAGTTAGGGATTGCGATGCCGATTAGAAGGGTTCTTTTCTTTGCAGTTTATCAACACGAAAAAAGTCTATCCTGTTTGCTGATATAGGTCTATCAGTTATCACTGACCTGACCTGAGTGTATCGTTCTCCAAACACAGTGTTAGGATTATATGAGGGGTGTTCAAATGAAAAGGTACGAAACGATACTGTGGTCACAATATATTCATTATTCAAAAGTAATCACCACAGGTCTGTGCACAGGTGTTCCATTGCTTCACTAGCCGCAGGATTCCCTGTTCCCAGAAGTCTTGTGGTTGTGACAGGAGCCAATCCTATATGGCAGGCTGTTCCAACCAAGCTGCTCGCCAGCGAGCAGGTGAGTACTCGCTGCCTTGCGTGAGCAAACCTGCAACATGCAATACAGCTGTGGGGGCTGTCGTCACTGCGCGGTGCATACATCAAGACTGGCAGGAAGCTCATGGAGTTGTGTTATGACCTTCAACCAGTGACGTATTGGCTATGACCCCCCCAGTCCCTCTCCAACCGTGCTCCGAGCATCACTGCAGTGTACTCGCGTGTGCGCGTACTCAAACTCGTGGATTTGAAACAGCCAGATATACGGTATCATTTAGTACTTCGTCCGATGGGAAACGTTTTTTCCTTGAGGCGAACCATTAACAGTGACGTGTATTGTGCGACAGTCCGTAGCCTACGCAAGTCCATCAAGAACAAACGGCCTGGACTGCTCACGAAGGGAGTGATTCTGCCCCATGATAACGCTCGCCCACACGTCTCTAACGTCACACAAGCTGAATTGGCCAGGTTCAAATGGGAGGAACTAAAGCATCCGCCCTACAACCCGGACTTGTCACCCTGCGACTCCCATCTGTTTGGTCCATTAAAAAAACATCTCAAGGGAAAACGTTTCCAACCGGACGACGAACTAAAGGACACCGTATAGGATTGGCTCCTGTCACAACCACAAGACTTTTGAGAACAGGGAACCCTGCGGCTAGTGAAGCAATGGGACACCTGTGCACAGGCCTGTGGTGATTACTTTTGAATAACGAATAAATTGTACCCACAGTATCGTTCCGTACCTTTCATTTGAACACCCCTAATATTGATAGCAATGCAGAACATTATTACTTTAAACAGTGCTTCTTTGCCAGGTTCAAGTGTATTGTCTTGGCCACTTGATAATGCCTCTTCAAATAATGAGTTGGTTGGTTCCTCAGTTTAGGGACTGCGACAACGCGGTCATGTAGTCCCGTGTACTTTGGGTGTGTGTAGAATCTGTCTGATAACCTGTGTTAATTGTGATGACTGTATTAGTGTGTGTTATCTTTCTTTAAGTGAGGACTGCAGACATTGAATTTTTTCAAGTAGTTCCTACTTTTGCCGACAAATGCCACCGTCATCTACTACTAGTTCAGAACTCGATTACCAGACGCCACCGCAGTTGGCTCCTGGTGACCAACGTCGGAACCTAAGAGCGTTTGTCGAATGTTTAACCTATATATAATTTAGCTTCACACAGGTGTAATTAGTGGAAGTTTTTTTTAACATGCCATAGATCTATGACATGGGACCGCCGGCATTACTTCCCCTCCAAAGAAAGACACATTGAGGGATTATTAACGCTCTTAAAAATCCGACGACTTCGGGCGGGTTTGAACCCGCGATCTTGGGCATAGAAGCTCAGCATGTTACCAATTACGCCACCGAAGTAGCTCAAATAATGAGTAGTAGAGATTGTCGGATATTCATGATTATTATTATTATTATTAATAATAATAATATTGTTATTACTACTACAAAGGTGTACCATTGTTAATGTTTGGCCACTGTTTTATATTGCAATGACTCCAAAAGACGAGATAGTCCCAAAAGTATTGTGTTGGCGGATGAAAATATTGGCCGATGCCAAACAAGTGGACGACACTGGCAATGAATACCAAGTACCGTACAGTACAAGGTATTCATGATGGAAGATAAAGGGTATATAACCTTTTTGAAAGGTGTACGTGAGTGAAATACAGCTCAAGTTGTCACCGAGTTCCCTTTCCGAGAAGCGAGACTGACAGCCAAGTAACGTGCAGCATCATGGGAAATGGCTTATCTTCCACTTCGTCTTCTCCATACTTGTCGCATAACTTAAACCTACTTCTAGAAAATTAAATTCACTCCAGTCTGCCGTGAAGTACAGTGTATCATTATTGATCTACTTGTTACACTTTTATTAAGTTATTCTAATAACCCAACATCATAAGTTCGATTCCTGATTGAGAAAGTCTGATTTTTAGCCTATTTTCATTTATGAAAAAAAAAAAAGGTTTATGAGATCACCTATTGTCCGTGTGTCTGTCTGTGTGTGCTTGCGTGTGTGTGTGAGTGAGATGGGGTGTGCCCCCCCATATAACTTCTAAACGGCTGGAGCGATTTCAATGAAACTCGGTAAGTTCATAGCACTATTCCAGACGACTCCGACCGTGTCCTTTAAATTTTGTTATGTCTCAACAATCCAACATGGTGGCTGTGCGAAATATTTCACCAGTATTCAATATCTCCGAAACTATTACCGATATCACCCTGGAATATTTTACGGTTATAAAGGGAACTATTAGAAGTTCACCTATGTGACTTTTGAAAACCTGGTAACTACAAAACCAACATGGCGGCCAAGCGAATTTGCGACATTGAAATAGACGTTTCTCGCGATTTAACCAACCAAACGCAATATAACTTGGTACATTATACGTTTATACGCATTGTAATGCACCGACATCCAACTTCGTTCAATTGTTTACATAACCTCAAGATGGCGGCTGTGCGAAATATTTCACCGGCATTCTATATCTCTGAAACTATTAGCGGTATCACCCTAAAATTGTGTACGGAGATAAAGGGCACTACCGAAAGTTCATCTATAAGACTTTCAAAAACCGGTTAACAACAAAACGAATATGGCGGCCAAGCGAAGTTGAAAATTTTAAATTTACCTTTCTCGCGATTTAATGATCCAAACTCAATGAAACTTGGTACATGAAATGTTTATATACATTGTAATTTATTGGTATCAAATTAAGTTCAGTGGTTTACATAACCTCAAGATGGCGGCTGTGCGAATTTTAAAATTAAGTTTTTATTTCTTGTGTCGTAATCATGCGATCGAAGTGAAAGTTTGAATAATGAACCTACGCAATAATTTTCCTTTAATGGTACACGACTCTATGGCCTATACATATAACAATCCAACATGGCGACTATCCGAAATATTTAAATGGATCTCAAAATCTACGAATCTATTACAGCAATCAAACTGAAATTTTGTATATTGATAGAGGCAATTAGGATATATGAAAATAGGCTGTATAGTTCTTCACGGAACTACTTGTTAAAGATGGAAAGAGCCCACTGTTCTTCCAGTTATGCGGTGGAGACAAGTAAAAGACCCCCTGTACCATATTTGATGGCTACAAGACTAAGGTAAATACAATCTAGCCACAGGTCACCCAGTAAAAGTCCAATACCTCAACTAAACGGCAGGAAAACGCGGATGGTACTATATTCCAATCCAGAACCAGTTCTGTGAATATTTGAATAGTTTAGTTAAGTTTTTCGTCTCTGTCTCTGGTTCTTTTTTATTGTTTTTATGTTATGTGCTTTTTACGCTGTAGTGATTTCTGATTGTTATTTGATTTCAAATTTTAAATTTTTAGTTTTAAATTTTTAATTAATAATTTTGATTTTGGACTTTTTTCATTTAGTTTCATTTTTTTTTAGTGTACTATTCGTAACTATATTAAAAATTTTCTTGATCTGTCTGTCTTCGGTCATCCTATGTATATGTCCATAAAATTTTACCCTCCTTTTCCTTATGTTGTTTGTAATCGTCTCTGTCGGTTTGTACAGTTCTATTGTCGGCCTCTTTTATATTGCCGCCACCTTTAGCAAAACTGAATGGCAGCCACTCAAACGTTCAAAACATGAAATCAAATTACGACTAAACTAATCATCCGATCTCTACCAAATTTGGTAACAGCATACATTCACATGATACGCGTGTTGTGCCTAAAATACAAGGTCATCAGCCGTACCATTTAAGGATGGTGGCCATGTGATTATGCAAGTATTATACTTAATACTTTGAACCCATTTTTTCCGATTACCGAATCAAGAATGATTTAAAATGTCCAAAAGGACGTGGCCCGTTCGATATTTTAAGTTCATATTATAATATTACATGGTAGCAGTGACTTTAAAAAGTTGAACCGTCTCGGTTACAAGACAAGGTGGCAGCTGAAATCTTGTGCCTGACCTATATTTCACTAGTTTGAGTATTGCATTCAATATAGCTTACTGATAGAAATAATACAAACTCTGTATGAAATGCATTATATATAAAAATATACTCCTCTGAAGAAATCGTTTAGTCCAAATCATTATTTGCTAAGACGTTGTATGTAACTCAATTGATAACGACGAATTTTGGTGGACATGTTTGGCTGCGTGGTAATGCGTTAGTCTTTTACCCGTTTGGCTGGGGTTCAAATCCTATCAGAGTTGTGTTTTCTTTCTTGAATTTGTTTATATTTATTGTTTTGTAATTACTCAGACGTTATAAAATTAAGCGTTATATTGTGCATATTACAATGGAAGATATATAAGTAGGGGAGTAGTGCCGATTCCAACCAGTGTCATGGCCGCCACGTGAGTCCAAGCCAATATCTCGTGAACCGATGGTCGGATTTTGACATATGAGGTGTCGTTGGACTCGGGCTGACGGGGGCTTTGCTATGGACCACTCATTTCAACCCCTAATTAAAACCTACCCCTACTAGGGGGTGAAATTGTAATTTTTTAGTGAAAGTCTCTTTTCAAATACGACATGTATAAGCTGCACTGCTAAAATGAACTTAAACGTGGTTGCTCATATCGCGCATGCATTTTACGAGATGCCGCTATGGATGAACATTTTTGTTTTTGTTTTTTACGCATGCGCACTGGGGATTTTTGTAAGAGGGCGAGCTCTTTGAAAAAAATGATTGATAAGAAGGGTTTTGGTGGTGAGGAGAGAACCAGATAATCGCCTACTTTCCTACGACGTTTGCCGATATCTCTCGAACGCAAGGTCGGATTTGGACGTGTGACGTGTCAAATCGCTTGTCTCAAAGCCCTATATATGTTATTAATAGGTTAAAGTTTTGAGAATGAGGGAAACAGGCGTTTTGGGGTAAAATTATGATTTTAGACTTTTTCTGATATTTCACGAATGCCTGGTCGGATTTGGTCCTATGACGTGTCAAATGGCTTGTCTCGAAACCCTCTTTATTTTGGTAATAGGTTAAAGTTTTTGAGAATGAGGGAAACAGAATTTTTTGTTGTAAAACCGTGATTTTAGACTTTTTGTTATATCTCACAAACCAATAACGCCAGAGACGTATACGAGGGGTCGTAGGACTCGGGGTGACGCCCCTTTCCTTTCTCCTTTCGAATATAGTATTTATGTTTAAAAAATGTGAAAGGGCCTAACGACACTTATGTTGAAAACATTTCAGTTTTTAAAACTTTTCTTAAATTTGTCTAAAATGTTCATGACGAGTGGTTGTAGATAGAAAGAGACGATACCACTGGGCACGTGTTTCAACGAAGCTATTACTGGCCACGGTGGTGATATACCAATACAGTATTCGCTATTTTGATGAGACCGCGGGTCGAGGGTTCGTTTTCTGATTTTTCCTATGATGGAATTCCTAATTCCTAAACCCCCTGAAGGGGGTCTTTAACGTGTAAACGATTATGAGTGACATGGCAAATGATAATTCCTTGATCCGATGAAGTTGGCTTTAGATAGAACAAACAGAACTTGGTTATATGGTGCTTGAAATGAGTATAGAAAACAAACTTGCTGGGGCAGACTGACAGGATGTGAATGTTATTTGATCTTATTGGAATGCATTGACTTGACAGGACAATGAAAAAAAAAGCACAGAGATGCTGAGGACACTTGAAGGTCAAACGATATGGCAACCATGGTGGGAGGGGGAAGCTAGGATGATGTCGCCGATCATGTTCAATGTTCAATGGATGAATTTATATTTTGCGAAGCATTGTTTGGAGAGGGTCATGGGACGACTTGTTTTAAGGGTATTTATTTTTTCGATGTTTCCTATGGTGGACTCATTGATTGAAATCATTCAAAACTGCTAGGGCATGGCCTTGAGATTTTATAAACCGATAATGGGATTTTGACATACAAGGTCCACTCAGAACTTGACATGATGTCATTCTTTTTATGGCTTATGAATTTCCCCAAAAAAGACCCATAACAACAAGATCATGGACTTTTGCTTTTCATAATATATTGCAAACCCATAATATTAGATGTTTACTGTGGATGACGAAATCTAGCTAGGTAAAGAAAGAATTATTGTGGGCTATATGTATGGTGACTGACACGTCTTTGACCATTGGAACTTGTTTTCAGATCTGAGTGTAGTACATAGGGAGTATAGGTTGTAGGCATGGATTGACAAACGATGCACACAAAATTCAATTTATCGATTCGAGAATTAAGAGTAGACTATCATTAATTAATTGGTTAAAGAGTGTAGCTAAAAATAAAAAAATGGTGACTACATTAAACTAAACTGAACCAAGTCGAATCAAACCCAACTGAACCAAACCAAGCCTAAAGCAAACCAAACCTAATCAAGAACAAGCCAAGGGCTTAAGTGTAAAACTTGTGGGGGAATGCAGTCATTGGCAATGTCCAAAGGAAGGGATAACGCTCTACCTTTAGAGGGTGAGGTAAAGCTAGCGCATGGTGCTAATGCATATTCCCAAGTACATGAACCACACACACACACAACTATCCTATGCTGTTTTTATGAGTTGACTGTTAAAACTTACTCAGTGGTTACTGAGCAAGATGGTCGCTACACACAACAAGCTTTAAATACTTGAGGCTAATAATCTATACACACACACGCACTCGCTTGTTCTAAACTAAACTGTCTCGCTGGCAGTGCTCACACAGTAGGCAAATGACAGAAATGCTTGGCTAACCGAAATACAATCATTTTCGGTTGTCTAATGATACCAGCTAGCCATTACATGCTATAGTGGTGAGCACATATGCCTCTTGCACTGGAGATCGTAACTCGATTTCTAGCTCTAAGGCCTAGAACGAATCAAACTAAGAAAGAATGGTATGGTGACGCAGTAGTTAAACTGTTAGCCTTTCAATAAGGTAGACTAGGGTTTGATTTTGGGTTAATATACATGTCATAAACAAACAAACAAAAAAAGCGGAGATAATGTTTAAAACTGATTACACTTGTCTCTTTTCAAATTATTACTTAGATTACAAATACAAAGGTGGACTGGGTTTGATATACAGTTAATGCTGCCTATCGCATACTAGCCTGTAAGAAAACCAAACAAGCAAAAGGCGTAGGTAGAGCAGTGGTAAAATCGCTATGTGTAGAGAACTACCTAACGGTTTTATGAACTGGCAATGGTATGTCGCATAAACAGTGCAGGATACAATCCAGCAACCATAATTTGTATCTTGTGGAGCAGAGAAAACATATATATAGAGAAAGATATAGAAAGCTAGTGTATGTATGGGTAGCATTGATAATTTGACCAGAGAAAATACGATGAGGTAGGGTGGGGAGAGGGAGAATTAACACTTATATATGAATGAATGGTAAATAGTATTTTAGTTTTTTTTCCCCAATAGTTTTGTTTTTTAAATGCAGTGGTAGATAGTCGTTATTTTGTAAAACATTCTTACTTGCAGTAGTAATAAGACTCTATGGTTTCGCTAACACATAGATAGACTGTATTATTGCCATGGTCAAGCACTCACATTAAGATCATTTACAAAATCATAAAATGAAAAATAAAAAATCTTGTTTTGGAAATATCGTTTTTCAACATACACAAAATAAATATATAAAAAATTTGTAAACAGCAAAATGGAAAATCCATGGTCAAGCACTCACATTAAGATCATTTACAAAATCATAAAATGAAAAATAAAAATCTTGTTTTGGAAATATCGATTTTTTTCAACATACACAAAATAAATATATAAAAAATTTGTAAACAGCAAAATGGAAAATCCATGTTTCCATATAGACAAAATTTAAAAACCTTAAACGGACATTTAAGAAAATATATATAAATGGGAAATTGACAAATGTGTAAATATGAAAATGGAAAAATCCATGTTTCCATATCATGAAATTGAAAAACATCAAACTGTCATTTTAAAAAATGCAAATGGAAAATTGACAAATTGCAATGTGTGAAATGTGAAATTGAACAAATGGCTATCATTATTTAAAAAAAAAAAAGAACATGGTGCTCTATGGTTGAGGTGTGAATCAAACCCTTTCTACTTATTTGGACCACCCGAGACTGAGTAGACTAGTTTAAGTTGTCATACCACTTTTAAAAGTTTGTGTTAAATCTAGGAATTGAACCCAAGAGCTTGTAGGGGAGATCAAAGGTTATAATATGTTAAACAGATAGCCTTGAATGAAGGGTGTGGTAGCTATATAGAGATGAGACGTTTCGCTCGGGGCAGGGAGGCATGGAGATCTGCATCAAACCAGTCAAAGGACTAAAGACTCAAACAACAACATGTACGTTCACCAAAATAATGTTGTGTAACGGTAAATGTTAGTCAACGAACAGTAATGCATTACTAAAACCCATGACACGATACCTAAGAGCTTTTCTAAAATGATTTTAAAATGCCTTTAACCCTATATTGAACACCCAGTTCACAAAACTCATAACTGCAATGTTATGGTAAAACAAAACAAAATCTATATTTCAAAACAAACAAGTGGTTTAGTCAATGTATACTGGAAAAAGTTTTGTAAACACTCAAGTCCTCAAGACCAATTAAATTAGTAACTGTCAGGTTGGCCGAGTGGTTAAGGTGTTTGACTTAAGATCAAATTTCTGTATAAGGAAGCAAGGGTTCGAATCCCTTACCTGACATAACTATTGCCTTAACATGGCTTGGCCACACTGTATTATTATGATACTCAGTACACAAACCATAGATATAGTGTATTGTTTAAGGCCACTCTCTTTCTGAACATAGTCAGAGACTGTTGATGGTTAACAATTGTATTAATAGTGGGACATGGGGATAGCAATTAAGAAAAAACAGCCAATACCCATACAATATTTTTATTCATTTTAGTTTTTTTTTACAATAGTTACACACTGAATACAACTTTTTATCTCTTTACCATTGTTTGATATAGATTTTAAACACAACGCTTGTTGTAGATCCTTTTACAACTTTCTCTAGGTACTCTTGTTCTTAAAAACTGGGGAAGCCGCAATGGCTTTATAGACATTAAACCCTCATTCTCTTCTCTTTCATCATTATCATCATCATTATTATAAATATTATCTTTATAATTATTATAGTCATTGTCACCATCATTATCATCATCATCATCATCCTCAACATCACTAGAACTATCCAATTCCATTTTTTCCTTTTCAAAAGGGATCTCTTGAAGAGTCTGTGTTGCTTTTGATAGTGTTACGGGTTTATTGAACGTTGACAACTGTCCTAACATGACTTTTTGAGGAGATAAATGTTTTTTCATAAGGAAGTCACTATGTTGAGTAACACTATGTTTTTGTCGGACTTGCTTTTTCTTGTTCTTTTGATCATGTTTTGTTAACACTAACGGTGTTTCATTTGGTATACCACATTGATGAGTACCCACACTTAAGACCTCACCATGTTTACTTTTTAGATGACCTAGACATTTTGTTGTTCTTTGTTTTGAGCACTGCCAAAATATGATGCCATTCGCATTTTCTCGCTTATAGTTATAAGAGTACCCATGATACAGGGCACGTGGTTTACCTTTATTGGTTATAGTATATTCCATAGTAGTCACTGACTTGTATAGTCGATCCGCCTACTACAAAGGTCTGAACACTTGTGGTGAAAGAATGATGTTGTGTTGACGTTTTATGCAGGATAATGTTGGTGGCATATGTGGGTGGCTTATGTTGATGACATGTGTTGTTGGCTGATTTTGGTGGCTTATGTTGATGGTTTATGGTGGTGGCTTATGTTGATGGCTTATGTTGGTGGCTTATGTTGATGACATATGTTGGTGACTTATGTTGATAGCTTATGTTGGTGGCTAATGTTGATGACATATGTTGTTGGCTTATGGTGGTGGCTTATGTTGATGGTATATGTTGCTGGCCTATGTTGATGGTTTATGTTAATGGCTTAGGTTAATATCTTAGGTTGATGGCATAAGTTGATGGCTTATGTTGGTGGCTTATGGTGGTGGCTTATGCTGGTGGCTTATGCTAGTGGCTTATGGTGGTGGTTTATGGTTGTGGCTTATGTTGATGACATATGTTGGTGGCTTAAGTTGGTGGCTTATGGTGGTGGCTTATGGTGGTGGGTTATGGTGGTGGATTATGGTGGCTTATAGTGGTGGCTTATGGTGGTGGTTTATGGTGGTGGCTTATGTTGATGACATATGTTGGTGGCTTATGGTGGCTTATGGTGGTGATTTATAGTGGTGGCCTATGTTGGTGGCTTATTTTTGGTGGTTTACGTTAATACCTTATTTGTAATGGCTTATTTGACAAGTTATTGTTGTCAATGTATTTAGAGGATTTTTCTCTTGGTTTTGGAAAGTATCTCAACTCTTTTTTATGGTAGCATAATGCTTACCGCCATGTTTGTAAGCAACAACAACACACTAAAATTCCAAGAATCCAAAGTACTCTAAGGTTAATGATTGTCTCTCAACTCCATTCAACGTCTAGTCAAAAAACATTATATATTTTTCACATTTTACAAAAAAGGTAAATTGGGAAAGTAAGCTATATGTTTAAACTAAAAATCATATCAAATCATATGCTAACTCCAACACCTACGTCTACCCCAATCTCAGTCAAAAAAATATAATATTCTTCAAATTTTTCCAAAACAGTATTTGGAAAGTAGGCCATATTTTGAAAACTAATCATCCTATAAAGTCATATATATATATACTGAAACCAATGGCTTTTATATCCTTAATCTTAAGAACAAAATATGGAATTTTTGACATTTTTTCCAAAAATGTTCATTTTAAAACGGGGCTATATTTTGGAAACTAGGAATTTTACAAGAAAGTTTGTTTAACGTAAATGGCAGGTATTTACCCCCACTACCCGCAAACCAAGTCCCAGGTCTCTGGGGAAAAATCCAAAAAAAGTTCAATTTGGAAAGTAGGCAATATTTTGAAAACTAATCATCCTAAAAAGTCATATATAGACTCAAACCAATGGCTTTTATGTCCTTAATTGGTAGAACAAAACTTAACATTTTTTCAGTTTTTCCAAAAAAGTCCAATTTTCAAAAATTGTCTATATTTTGGGAACTAAGAATTTTACAAAAAAGTTTGTTTAACGAAAATGAAAGATCTTTACCCCCTCTACCCAAAACATAAATTTCAGGTCCCTAGGACAAAAACTGTGCAGTATATATATATTTTTTTTTTGGGGAGGGGGTCTATATTCACTTTACCTCCCCACTTCACAAGATGGCGGCCATAGCTTAACTTAACCTAGCCTAACCTAACCTGACCTACGAGGTGTGATCAAAAAGTTCCAAAAATGTGGCTGCAACTTAACCAAACCTAGCCTAGCCTAACCTAACCTCCCTGTTGACTAGCCCCCTTTGGACGGGTCCTTTTTGAAGGGAGTCATTTTTTTTACGTGTCCCGGAGGACGGGTCCTTGTTGACGGGTCCCAGTGGCGGGTCCCCTTTGACATAATTTGGATAAAATGCAAGGCCAGTCCATAGGGATCAGTCCAAAGGACCCGCCACAGGGACCCGTCAACAAGGACCCGTCCTCCGGGACACGTAAAAAAAATGACTCCCTTCAAAAAGGACCCGTCCAAAGGGGGCTAGTCAACAGGGAGGTTAGGTTAGGCTAGGCTAGGTTTGGTTAAGTTGCAGCCACATTTTTGGAACTTTTTGATCACACCTCGTAGGTCAGGTTAGGTTAGGCTAGGTTAAGTTAAGCTATGGCCGCCATCTTGTGAAGTGGGGAGGTAAAGTGAATATAGACCCCCTCCCCAAAAAAAAAATATATATATACTGCACAGTTTTTGTCCTAGGGACCTGAAATTTATGTTTTGGGTAGAGGGGGTAAAGATCTTTCATTTTCGTTAAACAAACTTTTTTGTAAAATTCTTAGTTCCCAAAATATAGACAATTTTTGAAAATTGGACTTTTTTGGAAAAACTGAAAAAATGTTAAGTTTTGTTCTACCAATTAAGGACATAAAAGCCATTGGTTTGAGTCTATATATGACTTTTTAGGATGATTAGTTTTCAAAATATTGCCTACTTTCCAAATTGAACTTTTTTTGGATTTTTCCCCAGAGACCTGGGACTTGGTTTGCGGGTAGTGGGGGTAAATACCTGCCATTTACGTTAAACAAACTTTCTTGTAAAATTCCTAGTTTCCAAAATATAGCCCCGTTTTAAAATGAACATTTTTGGAAAAAATGTCAAAAATTCCATATTTTGTTCTTAAGATTAAGGATATAAAAGCCATTGGTTTCAGTATATATATATATGACTTTATAGGATGATTAGTTTTCAAAATATGGCCTACTTTCCAAATACTGTTTTGGAAAAATTTGAAGAATATTATATTTTTTTGACTGAGATTGGGGTAGACGTAGGTGTTGGAGTTAGCATATGATTTGATATGATTTTTAGTTTAAACATATAGCTTACTTTCCCAATTTACCTTTTTTGTAAAATGTGAAAAATATATAATGTTTTTTGACTAGACGTTGAATGGAGTTGAGAGACAATCATTAACCTTAGAGTACTTTGGATTCTTGGAATTTTAGTGTGTTGTTGTTGCTTACAAACATGGCGGTAAGCATTATGCTACCATAAAAAAGAGTTGAGATACTTTCCAAAACCAAGAGAAAAATCCTCTAAATACATTGACAACAATAACTTGTCAAATAAGCCATTACAAATAAGGTATTAACGTAAACCACCAAAAATAAGCCACCAACATAGGCCACCACTATAAATCACCACCATAAGCCACCATAAGCCACCAACATATGTCATCAACATAAGCCACCACCATAAACCACCACCATAAGCCACCACTATAAGCCACCATAATCCACCACCATAACCCACCACCATAAGCCACCACCATAAGCCACCAACTTAAGCCACCAACATATGTCATCAACATAAGCCACCACCATAAACCACCACCATAAGCCACTAGCATAAGCCACCAGCATAAGCCACCACCATAAGCCACCAACATAAGCCATCAACTTATGCCATCAACCTAAGATATTAACCTAAGCCATTAACATAAACCATCAACATAGGCCAGCAACATATACCATCAACATAAGCCACCACCATAAGCCAACAACATATGTCATCAACATTAGCCACCAACATAAGCTATCAACATAAGTCACCAACATATGTCATCAACATAAGCCACCAACATAAGCCATCAACATAAGCCACCACCATAAACCATCAACATAAGCCACCAAAATCAGCCAACAACACATGTCATCAACATAAGCCACCCACATATGCCACCAACATTATCCTGCATAAAACGTCAACACAACATCATTCTTTCACCACAAGTGTTCAGACCTTTGTAGTAGGCGGATCGACTATACAAGTCAGTGACTACTATGGAATATACTATAACCAATAAAGGTAAACCACGTGCCCTGTATCATGGGTACTCTTATAACTATAAGCGAGAAAATGCGAATGGCATCATATTTTGGCAGTGCTCAAAACAAAGAACAACAAAATGTCTAGGTCATCTAAAAAGTAAACATGGTGAGGTCTTAAGTGTGGGTACTCATCAATGTGGTATACCAAATGAAACACCGTTAGTGTTAACAAAACATGATCAAAAGAACAAGAAAAAGCAAGTCCGACAAAAACATAGTGTTACTCAACATAGTGACTTCCTTATGAAAAAACATTTATCTCCTCAAAAAGTCATGTTAGGACAGTTGTCAACGTTCAATAAACCCGTAACACTATCAAAAGCAACACAGACTCTTCAAGAGATCCCTTTTGAAAAGGAAAAAATGGAATTGGATAGTTCTAGTGATGTTGAGGATGATGATGATGATGATAATGATGGTGACAATGACTATAATAATTATAAAGATAATATTTATAATAATGATGATGATAATGATGAAAGAAAAGAGAATGAGGGTTTAATGTCTATAAAGCCATTGCGGCTTCCCCAGTTTTTAAGAACAAGAGTACCTAGAGAAAGTTGTAAAAGGATCTACAACAAGCGTTGTGTTTAAAATCTATATCAAACAATGGTAAAGAGATAAAAAGTTGTATTCAGTGTGTAACTATTGTAAAAAAAAACTAAAATGAATAAAAATATTGTATGGGTATTGGCTGTTTTTTCTTAATTGCTATCCCCATGTCCCACTATTAATACAATTGTTAACCATCAACAGTCTCTGACTATGTTCAGAAAGAGAGTGGCCTTAAACAATACACTATATCTATGGTTTGTGTACTGAGTATCATAATAATACAGTGTGGCCAAGCCATGTTAAGGCAATAGTTATGTCAGGTAAGGGATTCGAACCCTTGCTTCCTTATACAGAAATTTGATCTTAAGTCAAACACCTTAACCACTCGGCCAACCTGACAGTTACTAATTTAATTGGTCTTGAGGACTTGAGTGTTTACAAAACTTTTTCCAGTATACATTGACTAAACCACTTGTTTGTTTTGAAATATAGATTTTGTTTTGTTTTACCATAACATTGCAGTTATGAGTTTTGTGAACTGGGTGTTCAATATAGGGTTAAAGGCATTTTAAAATCATTTTAGAAAAGCTCTTAGGTATCGTGTCATGGGTTTTAGTAATGCATTACTGTTCGTTGACTAACATTTACCGTTACACAACATTATTTTGGTGAACGTACATGTTGTTGTTTGAGTCTTTAGTCCTTTGACTGGTTTGATGCAGATCTCCATGCCTCCCTGCCCCGAGCGAAACGTCTCATCTCTATATAGCTACCACACCCTTCATTCAAGGCTATCTGTTTAACATATTATAACCTTTGATCTCCCCTACAAGCTCTTGGGTTCAATTCCTAGATTTAACACAAACTTTTAAAAGTGGTATGACAACTTAAACTAGTCTACTCAGTCTCGGGTGGTCCAAATAAGTAGAAAGGGTTTGATTCACACCTCAACCATAGAGCACCATGTTCTTTTTTTTTTTTAAATAATGATAGCCATTTGTTCAATTTCACATTTCACACATTGCAATTTGTCAATTTTCCATTTGCATTTTTTAAAATGACAGTTTGATGTTTTTCAATTTCATGATATGGAAACATGGATTTTTCCATTTTCATATTTACACATTTGTCAATTTCCCATTTATATATATTTTCTTAAATGTCCGTTTAAGGTTTTTAAATTTTGTCTATATGGAAACATGGATTTTCCATTTTGCTGTTTACAAATTTTTTATATATTTATTTTGTGTATGTTGAAAAAAATCGATATTTCCAAAACAAGATTTTTATTTTTCATTTTATGATTTTGTAAATGATCTTAATGTGAGTGCTTGACCATGGATTTTCCATTTTGCTGTTTACAAATTTTTTATATATTTATTTTGTGTATGTTGAAAAACGATATTTCCAAAACAAGATTTTTTATTTTTCATTTTATGATTTTGTAAATGATCTTAATGTGAGTGCTTGACCATGGCAATAATACAGTCTATCTATGTGTTAGCGAAACCATAGAGTCTTATTACTACTGCAAGTAAGAATGTTTTACAAAATAACGACTATCTACCACTGCATTTAAAAAACAAAACTATTGGGGAAAAAAAACTAAAATACTATTTACCATTCATTCATATATAAGTGTTAATTCTCCCTCTCCCCACCCTACCTCATCGTATTTTCTCTGGTCAAATTATCAATGCTACCCATACATACACTAGCTTTCTATATCTTTCTCTATATATATGTTTTCTCTGCTCCACAAGATACAAATTATGGTTGCTGGATTGTATCCTGCACTGTTTATGCGACATACCATTGCCAGTTCATAAAACCGTTAGGTAGTTCTCTACACATAGCGATTTTACCACTGCTCTACCTACGCCTTTTGCTTGTTTGGTTTTCTTACAGGCTAGTATGCGATAGGCAGCATTAACTGTATATCAAACCCAGTCCACCTTTGTATTTGTAATCTAAGTAATAATTTGAAAAGAGACAAGTGTAATCAGTTTTAAACATTATCTCCGCTTTTTTTGTTTGTTTGTTTATGACATGTATATTAACCCAAAATCAAACCCTAGTCTACCTTATTGAAAGGCTAACAGTTTAACTACTGCGTCACCATACCATTCTTTCTTAGTTTGATTCGTTCTAGGCCTTAGAGCTAGAAATCGAGTTACGATCTCCAGTGCAAGAGGCATATGTGCTCACCACTATAGCATGTAATGGCTAGCTGGTATCATTAGACAACCGAAAATGATTGTATTTCGGTTAGCCAAGCATTTCTGTCATTTGCCTACTGTGTGAGCACTGCCAGCGAGACAGTTTAGTTTAGAACAAGCGAGTGCGTGTGTGTGTATAGATTATTAGCCTCAAGTATTTAAAGCTTGTTGTGTGTAGCGACCATCTTGCTCAGTAACCACTGAGTAAGTTTTAACAGTCAACTCATAAAAACAGCATAGGATAGTTGTGTGTGTGTGTGGTTCATGTACTTGGGAATATGCATTAGCACCATGCGCTAGCTTTACCTCACCCTCTAAAGGTAGAGCGTTATCCCTTCCTTTGGACATTGCCAATGACTGCATTCCCCCACAAGTTTTACACTTAAGCCCTTGGCTTGTTCTTGATTAGGTTTGGTTTGCTTTAGGCTTGGTTTGGTTCAGTTGGGTTTGATTCGACTTGGTTCAGTTTAGTTTAATGTAGTCACCATTTTTTTATTTTTAGCTACACTCTTTAACCAATTAATTAATGATAGTCTACTCTTAATTCTCGAATCGATAAATTGAATTTTGTGTGCATCGTTTGTCAATCCATGCCTACAACCTATACTCCCTATGTACTACACTCAGATCTGAAAACAAGTTCCAATGGTCAAAGACGTGTCAGTCACCATACATATAGCCCACAATAATTCTTTCTTTACCTAGCTAGATTTCGTCATCCACAGTAAACATCTAATATTATGGGTTTGCAATATATTATGAAAAGCAAAAGTCCATGATCTTGTTGTTATGGGTCTTTTTTGGGGAAATTCATAAGCCATAAAAAGAATGACATCATGTCAAGTTCTGAGTGGACCTTGTATGTCAAAATCCCATTATCGGTTTATAAAATCTCAAGGCCATGCCCTAGCAGTTTTGAATGATTTCAATCAATGAGTCCACCATAGGAAACATCGAAAAAATAAATACCCTTAAAACAAGTCGTCCCATGACCCTCTCCAAACAATGCTTCGCAAAATATAAATTCATCCATTGAACATTGAACATGATCGGCGACATCATCCTAGCTTCCCCCTCCCACCATGGTTGCCATATCGTTTGACCTTCAAGTGTCCTCAGCATCTCTGTGCTTTTTTTTTCATTGTCCTGTCAAGTCAATGCATTCCAATAAGATCAAATAACATTCACATCCTGTCAGTCTGCCCCAGCAAGTTTGTTTTCTATACTCATTTCAAGCACCATATAACCAAGTTCTGTTTGTTCTATCTAAAGCCAACTTCATCGGATCAAGGAATTATCATTTGCCATGTCACTCATAATCGTTTACACGTTAAAGACCCCCTTCAGGGGGTTTAGGAATTAGGAATTCCATCATAGGAAAAATCAGAAAACGAACCCTCGACCCGCGGTCTCATCAAAATAGCGAATACTGTATTGGTATATCACCACCGTGGCCAGTAATAGCTTCGTTGAAACACGTGCCCAGTGGTATCGTCTCTTTCTATCTACAACCACTCGTCATGAACATTTTAGACAAATTTAAGAAAAGTTTTAAAAACTGAAATGTTTTCAACATAAGTGTCGTTAGGCCCTTTCACATTTTTTAAACATAAATACTATATTCGAAAGGAGAAAGGAAAGGGGCGTCACCCCGAGTCCTACGACCCCTCGTATACGTCTCTGGCGTTATTGGTTTGTGAGATATAACAAAAAGTCTAAAATCACGGTTTTACAACAAAAAATTCTGTTTCCCTCATTCTCAAAAACTTTAACCTATTACCAAAATAAAGAGGGTTTCGAGACAAGCCATTTGACACGTCATAGGACCAAATCCGACCAGGCATTCGTGAAATATCAGAAAAAGTCTAAAATCATAATTTTACCCCAAAACGCCTGTTTCCCTCATTCTCAAAACTTTAACCTATTAATAACATATATAGGGCTTTGAGACAAGCGATTTGACACGTCACACGTCCAAATCCGACCTTGCGTTCGAGAGATATCGGCAAACGTCGTAGGAAAGTAGGCGATTATCTGGTTCTCTCCTCACCACCAAAACCCTTCTTATCAATCATTTTTTTCAAAGAGCTCGCCCTCTTACAAAAATCCCCAGTGCGCATGCGTAAAAAACAAAAACAAAAATGTTCATCCATAGCGGCATCTCGTAAAATGCATGCGCGATATGAGCAACCACGTTTAAGTTCATTTTAGCAGTGCAGCTTATACATGTCGTATTTGAAAAGAGACTTTCACTAAAAAATTACAATTTCACCCCCTAGTAGGGGTAGGTTTTAATTAGGGGTTGAAATGAGTGGTCCATAGCAAAGCCCCCGTCAGCCCGAGTCCAACGACACCTCATATGTCAAAATCCGACCATCGGTTCACGAGATATTGGCTTGGACTCACGTGGCGGCCATGACACTGGTTGGAATCGGCACTACTCCCCTACTTATATATATATATATATATACAGGGTGTATTTGATATGATGGAAGTCCGTTACACTGGTGATAGAAGATGGTATTCTAAGCAAATGCCTTCATGAAATTCAGTCGGATCTTAATTAGTGTAGGTGGAATTAAATCACAAAAATCGTCGGTCAATGTCTTGGAAACGGACTTGCAGTTCGTTCCCCTCAGCAGCACAGCTGACTTCTCCCCGTCACCCTCCCCTCAAACGCTAAGGAATGTTGACAAGAGTCTGAAGTTGAGTGACCTCCTCGTCTTGTCTGCCAATGACATTGAAATACACAAACCGAGCCTATGAACAGTTGTTTTACACCTTCATGGGGAGTGGCTACATGACTAGTGATGGTGGATCTGTTTAGGATTTTGCCATCCTCATGGCCTATGCATAGAAAGTGGAAATCCTAAAGATTTGGTAAATTAATTTAAGAAACTGTTGGTCTATCTTTGTGTGAAGACAGTGCAACAACTGTAACAAAAATATTAATAATACTATTATTATTATACTAGGCTACTACTATTGTACTAATAATAGTAATAATAGAATTTTAGACACTAAATTCTTTAATACGGGGCTACCTGACCACGTTGTCGCAGCCCCTAAACTATGGAACAAACCTAAGTTCCTTTATGTTGTTTCTTTTTTGGTATGTCGAGTTGCCAGACTTTTATTTTTAGCACTCTACCACCAGAGCTACATATGCTGACTCTTATTATTATTATTATTATTATTATTATTATTATTATTATTAGACTATTATTATTATTATGTATTATTATTTTTATCATCATCTACATGTGGTGCTAGTGTTGAGACAGCTTACCATTACCGGCCAAAATGCAAGTCGGGGCGTGATGGCGCAGCGGTCCAGCTTTTGGCCTCTCACCACGGCGGACCGGGTTTGATTCCCGGTCAATGCATGTGAGATTTTTGAAGTGAAATGCCATGTCCTGTGGTTCGGATTCCACAGAAAAAGGAGGTCCAGTAGCTCATGATCACGAAATTTACGGTCATGTAAAAACACAAGCTTCCTTACTTCCCACCATCTGCAGCCACAAGATGATTTTCCGTGGCATCCCACGAGCCCAAAGTTGGAATGTCCCTTCATAAGACCACGGCTGCTTTCTTTCCTACCCCCGCGGTGTAGACATGCGCATTTAATCGTACACCTCGATCGCAGCAAGTCCGGTCATTGGAGGTCCAAACTCAGCACCGACAGTGGCTATCCTGAGTTTGGATTTCGCTGGGTTCTTCCACGCGCTTTCCAAACACATGCCGGGATAGTATGGTACTTGGAGTCCCGAAGCACCAACCTAATTCACGACCCTAATAACTACAGCTACACATACTCCTACAGTCACCACAGAAACACAGTTTATCAGACAACTCCAACACACACCCAACTACATGGGGCTGATAAACAAATGTCCCAAGCCCCTAAAATGAATTAACAACAACCATCACAACAAGCTTTCAAGTCTCTTCCATCATCATTGTTACCAAAAATATTTATTTACTGAACGTCCTAAACAATTGGAACCCTACTTAAAAATAAATAACATTCAGTAAAGATATAATCTCTTATAATGTTTACAATAATAATAATAATAATAATAATAATATGTTGTTGGACACACTATTTTTATTTTTGGCGGGCATGTCGAGATTCCGGAATGTTGTGTTGACATAATTTCATGTACGTGCCATTACATCCATCGGCATAAGGCTGTCGTATTTGTTCACCTTCATGTATTACATGACTCAGACTAGATCGAACCCTCGAGAAGGATAGCACTCTAATACCTGAGCTCACAGCCTCACTATCATTTAATTATTATTATTGATTTATACAGTACATATAACACATTGCTGGTACATCACAACATAACTATACGGGCTTCAGGGAACCAACGTATTGCTACTGAAACAGCCACTTCTAAGCTGGAAAGTCGAAATCACTACCCATGAATTTCCAGACGATTCGGCTTGTTGAGAGAACTACTGCCTTCTGCATTAGTTTGTCCATTTGAGTATCCAGAACCAGTTCTTTAAGGTCTTGGAGCCAGGTACTTGGGATCACGCCCGTATTTCAGACAATGATAGGTACGGTCTTTACCCGTTCTAAATGCCATTGCCGTTTGATAGGGCTAACCAAATCACTATATTTGTTTTAATGTTATTATTATTATTATTATTATTATTAAAAATAATAAATAACCCCTGGCACTACAGCCCGTGAAGGGCCTATGCCTACGAAGCGACCGCTACCCAGCCATTTGGCCTGCAGATATTGGGGTGACGCGTGATCAGCTCATCGGGTCCCTTCGGCCGTTAATCTTGGTTTTCGTGATCGGAGCGCTGCCTCACTATCCGACAGCAACTCAATTGTCCTCACGAGGCTGAGTGCATCCCGTTCCAGCCCTCACGTCAGTTTCTAAAATCCCTGAGGGAGCCGGGAATCTAACCCGGGGCCTCCGCGTGAGAGGCAGGCGTGCTACCCCAACACCACAAGGCTGGCTATTATTATTATTATTATTATTATTATTACTATATACATGTGGTACCATACCAGTATTAAATCTTGGAAGTAGTTTTCCATGGTTACCCACTCCTACCCCAGGCAAATGCTGGGATGGTTCCTAACTTAAGTCCACGGCCGCCTCCTTCCCAATCCTCACCTGAATTACAAACACCCACATTACTAAAGAAACCACAAAACCACAGGTTATCAGACAATTTCTTCCCTCACCCAACCGCATGGGGCTAAATGACCAAAATTGCCAAGCTTCTCAAACAAATCATCAAGTATATTCCTTCCGTCTTAAATGCTAGTTCTGAACAGAATACGGGATGTCGGAATTTAGTCACACTGTATTTCATTAAAGTGCCGGAAGGCAATGACACTTACAAGTAGGCTACACAATACTACCGGTCATAACGTCCCAAGACATTGTGTGCAATTTCAACAACAAAAACAACAACAACAACAACAACAACAACCGCAATACAAATTTTCTTACGAGACGGGTATCGCTCGCTCCTCGTAACAGCTGATACCTCCCCTCAACTAGTAAGGTCAACGCTCCGATTACGTAACAACTTCTCCTCCGCGCATCGCCCTACCTAGCCCCGCCCCGTTTACCCCCAGCCTGCTGCCTCACCTTCAGTTTGAAGAATTTCGGAAATTCCTAAAAACATTGACTTTTTAATGATAAATTTTCAATTTAAAGATAGGTGACAAATTTTTTACCTAGGAAGATTACAATAGTCTCTACTATCAGCAGTGTAACGGACTTCCATTATATCAATTACACCCTGTATATATATATATATATATATATATATATATATATATATATATACAGGGTGTATTTGATATGATGGAAGTCCTTTACACTGGTGATAGAAGATGGTATTCTAAGCAAATATCTTCATGAAATTAAGTCGGATCTTAATTAGTGTAGGTGGAATTAAATCACAAAAATCGTCGGTCAATATCTTGGAAACGGGCTTTCACTTCGTTCCCCTCAGCAGCAGAGCTGACTTCTCCCCGTCTCCCTCCCCTCCTACGCTGAGGAATGTTGACCAGAGTCTGCAGTTGAGTGACCTCCTCGCCTTGTCTGCCAATGACATTGAAATACACAAACCGAGCCTATGAACAGCTGATTCACACCTTCATGGGGAGTGGCTACATGACTAGTGATGGTGGATCTGTCTAGGATTTTTCCAGCTTCATGAACTATGCATAGAAAATAGAAATCCTAAAGATTTAGTAAATTAATTTAAGGAACTGTTGGTCTATCTTTGTGTGAAGATAGTGCAACAACTGTAATAAACTTATTAATAATACTAATAATAGTAATAGTAGGCTTTTAGACACACTAACTTCTTTTATGTTTCTTTTTGGTATGTCGAGTTGCCAGACTTTAATGTACGTAGGATTTCTTGTATGTGCCATGAAATCCATGGAGTTGATCTTATTAGATCCCATTCATTTACTACATGACTGAACGTAGATCACACCCTCGGGATGGTTAGCACTCTACCACCAGAACTACACATGCTGACTCTTATTATTATTATTATTATTAGACTATTATTATTATTGTTATTATTATTATTATTATTATTATTATTATTATAACACTGTATTATAACAATGTATTTGTATTTTATTTTCATTTTCGTGTATTTTCATATGTATTTACATTGTTGATGGACCAATAAATCAATCCTCCCCCCCCCCCCCCCTCTCCAGTTAATGGCCACCCGAGGGCTGGAGATGGGATGGGACAATTCACAATATGAACATGTGGTACCATACTAGTATTAAATCTTGGAAGTAGGTTTCCATGGGTTCCCACTTCTACCCCAGGCAAATGTCGGGATTGTTCCTAACTGAAGGCCACGGCCGCCTTCTTCTCAATAATCATAACCGCTGGCAGTGCAGCCCATGATGGGCCTAGGCCTACCAAGCGACCGCTGTCCAGCCATTTGGCCTGCAGATATTAGGGTGACGCGTGGTCAGTGCATCGGGTCCCCTCGGCCATTAATCTTGATTTTCCTGACTCGGGCACTGCCTCACTGTCAGACAGCTACTTAATTGCCCTCACGAGGCTTAGTGCACTGCGTTACAGCCCTCACGTCAGTTTCTAATATCCCTGATGGAGCCAGGAATCGAACCCAGGGCCTCCAGGTGAGAGGCAGTTGCACTGCCCCAACACCACAGGGCCGGCGCCTTCTTCCGAATCCTCACCTGAATTACAAATACCCACATTACTACAGAAACCACAAAACACAGGTTATCACACAAATTCTACCCACACCCAGCTACATGGGGCTAAATGACCAAAATCGCCAAGCCTCTCAAACAAAACATCAAGTTTTTTTCTTCCGTCCTAAATGCCTAGTTCTGAACAGACTGCGGGATGTCGGAATTTTGTCACACTGCATTTCATTAAGAGAATGTTTTTAGTATTTTCAGAAACTAGTCAGCAGAAGGTCCGACACGGACGCCAATGATACATCAGGGCTGAGTATCGAAATTATTTTATACATGAACATCAATCAATGAATTCCACACTTACAAAGTAGGCTACACAATACTACCGGTCCTGACGTCCCAAGCCATTGCGTGCGTTGTCAACAACAACAACAAGAACAACGGCAATGCACATTTTCTTACGAGACGGTAGAGCTCAAACAGCTGATAGCCTACCACCCCTCAAGTCAACCGGTAAGGTCAATGCTCCGATTACATAACAACTTCCCCTTCGCGCGTCGTCTCTCCTGGCTCCACCTCGTTTACCCCAGCCTGCCGCACCACTTTCTGCCTGATTAGTTTCTGAAATAACTAAAAACATTGACTTTTTAATGATTAATTATCAATTTCAAGTTAGGTGACAAATTTTTTACCTAGGAAGCTTAGAATAGTCTCTTCTATCACCAGTGTAACGGACTTCCATCATATCAAATACACCCTGTATATACAAGCTGTACCCGGCATGCGTTGCAATGCCAATCAAAGAAAGTGTTGGCGTTGAAATTCTGTTTCTTGAAGTGCTTTTGGATACACAACATGTTAACTGCCTCTAAGCTATCATAAAATGGATTTTCTAATTTAGAACCATTCGAGGGAGCGTGCACAACAACTTTCAAAAAGTTTCATCGCTGTCACTCATTTGTTGAATCTAATCGTACGCTACCTATTGTGAAATGGATTTACTAAGTCGAAACCCTTCCCTGGCGTGTACACAATGACTCATCAATGATTCATCGCAATCGGATGAATGGTATATGCACGTATAGGGGTTTTTGTTTAAACGATTCGTGCGCTGTCACTCATTTGTTGAATCTACTCGTGCGCTACCTATTGAGAAATGTATTACTAAGTCGAAGCCCTTCCCTGGCGTGTACACAATAACTCATCAAGGTTTCATCGCAATCGAAGAATGTTATATGAACGCAATAGGGAATTTTGTTGAAACGCTTCGCGCGTCGTCACCCATTTGTTGCATCTACTCTTGCGCTACTTATTGTGAAATGGATTTACTAAGTCCCCTTCCCTGGCGGGTACAAAATAACTGATCAATGTTTCATCGCAATCGGATGAATAGTATATGAACGCATACCTGATTTTGTTTAAACGATTCGCACTCCGTCACTCATTTGTTGAATCTACTCGTGCGCTACCTACTGTAAAATGTACTTACTAAGTTAGAAACCGTCACGTAAGTGTCCACAACATCTCACCCAAGTTTCATCGCTATCGTCGTTCATTTGTCGAATCTACTCGTGTGCTACCTACTGTGAAATGTATTTACTAAGCCAGAAACCTTCCTTGGAGTGTCAACCATATTTCACCCAAGTTTCACCGCTAACGGCAGAATGGTATATGACCTTATACGGGACTTTGTTGAAACGCTTCGCGCGTCGTCCCTCATTTGTTGAATCAACTTGTGCGCTGCATATTGTATAGGGGATTTACTAAGCCAGAAATTTTCCATGACGTGTACACAACATCTCACCCAAGTTTCATAGGTACGGACGAATGGAGTGTACACAACATCTCACCCAAGTTTCATCGCAATCGGATGAATGGTATGTGAACGTATACGGGACGTTGTCGAAACGCTTCGAGCGTAGTCACTCATTTGTTGAACATAAACGTGCGCTTCGTATTGTAAAATGGATTTACTTAGCCAGAAACCTTTCCTGGAGTGTACACAACAATTCACCAAACATTTATCACTATCAGACGAATGGTATATGACTTTATACGGGACTTTGTTGAAACGCTTCGCGTGTCATCGCTCATTTGTTGAATCTACTGGTGCGCTACCTATTGTAAAATGTATGTACTAAGCCAGAAACCTTCCCTGGAGTGTACACAGCATCTCACCCAAGTTTCATCGCTATCGGATGAATGGTATATGAAATTAAATGGGACTTTGTTGAAACGCTTCGCGCGCCGTTGCTCATTTGTTGATTCTACTCGTGCTCTACCTATTTTTAAAGGGATTTACTAAGCTAGAAACCTTCCCTGGAGTGCACACAAAATCTCAGCCTAGTTTCATCGCTATCGGACGAATGGTATATGAACGCAAACGTGACTTTGTTGAAATGCTTCGCGCGTCGTAGCTCATTTGTTGAATCTAATCGTGCGCTGCCTATTGTAAAGTGGATGTACTACGCCAGAAAATTTCCCTGCAGTGTACACAACATTTTACGCAAGTTTCATAGCTATCGGACGAATGGTATATGAATGCATTCGGGACTTTGTTGAAATGCTTCGCGCATCGTCGCTCATTTGTTGAATCTACGCGTGCGCTACCTATTGTAAAATGGATTTACTAAGTCAGAAACCTTCCTTGGAGTGTACTCAACATCTCACCCAAGTTTCATCGCTATCGGACGAATGGTATATGAATGCATACGGGACTTTGTTGAAATGCTTCGCGCATCGTCGCTCATTTGTTGAATCTACGCGTGCGCTACCTATTGTAAAATGGATTTACTAAGTCAGAAACCTTCCTTGGAGTGTACTCAACATCTCACCCAAGTTTCATCGCTATCGGACGAATGGTATATGAACACATACGGGACTTTGTTGAAATGCTTCGCGCATCGTCGCTCATTTGTTGAATCTACGCGTGCGCTACCTATTGTAAAATGGATTTACTAAGTCAGAAACCATCCTTGGAGTGTACTCAACATCTCACCCAAGTTTCATCGCAATCGGACGAATGGTATATGAACACATACGGGACTTTGTTGAAATGCTTCGCGCATCGTCGCTCATTTGTTGAATCTACGCGTGCGCTACCTATTGTAAAATGGATTTACTAAGTCAGAAACCTTCCTTGGAGTGTACTCAACATCTCAACCAAGTTTCATCGCAATCGGACGAATGGTATATGAACGCATAGGAGACATACACACCCACAGACAAACTATCACGTTACATTGATTTTTATAAATATAGACAAGCTGTACCCGGCATGCGTTGCAATGCCAATCAAAGAAAGTGTTTGCGTTGAAATTCTGTTTCTTGAAGTGCTTTTGGATACACAACATGTTAACTGCCTCTAAGCTATCATAAAATGGATTTTCTAATTTAGAACCATTCGAGGGAGCGTGCACAACAACTTTCAAAAAGTTTCATCGCTGTCACTCATTTGTTGAATCTAATCGTACGCTACCTATTGTGAAATGGATTTACTAAGTCGAAACCCTTCCCTGGCGTGTACACAATGACTCATCAATGATTCATCGCAATCGGATGAATGGTATATGCACGTATAGGGGTTTTTGTTTAAACGATTCGTGCGCTGTCACTCATTTGTTTAATCTACTCGTGCGCTACCTATTGAGAAATGTATTACTAAGTCGAAGCCCTTCCCTGGCGTGTACACAATAACTCATCAAGGTTTCATCGCAATCGAAGAATGTTATATGAACGCAATAGGGAATTTTGTTGAAACGCTTCGCGCGTCGTCACCCATTTGTTGCATCTACTCTTGCGCTACTTATTGTGAAATGGATTTACTAAGTCCCCTTCCCTGGCGGGTACAAAATAACTGATCAATGTTTCATCGCAATCGGATGAATAGTATATGAACGCATACCTGATTTTGTTTAAACGATTCGCACTCCGTCACTCATTTGTTGAATCTACTCGTGCGCTACCTACTGTAAAATGTATTTACTAAGTTAGAAACCGTCACGTAAGTGTCCACAACATCTCACCCAAGTTTCATCGCTATCGTCGTTCATTTTTCGAATCTACTCGTGTGCTACCTACTGTGAAATGTATTTACTAAGCCAGAAACCTTCCTTGGAGTGTCAACCATATTTCACCCAAGTTTCACCGCTAACGGCAGAATGGTATATGACCTTATACGGGACTTTGTTGAAACGCTTCGCGCGTCGTCCCTCATTTGTTGAATCAACTTGTGCGCTGCATATTGTATAGGGGATTTACTAAGCCAGAAATTTTCCATGACGTGTACACAACATCTCACCCAAGTTTCATAGGTACGGACGAATGGTACATGTATGCATACGGGACTTGGTTGAAACCCTTCGCGTGTCGTCGCTCATTTGTTGATTCTACTCTTGCGCTACATATTGTAATATGGATGTACTCAGCCAGAAACCTTCCCTGGAGTGTACACAACATCTCACCCAAGTTTCATCGCAATCGGATGAATGGTATGTGAACGTATACGGGACGTTGTCGAAACGCTTCGCGCGTAGTCACTCATTTGTTGAACATAAACGTGCGCTTCGTATTGTAAAATGGATTTACTTAGACAGAAACCTTTCCTGGAGTGTACACAACAATTCACCAAACATTTATCACTATCAGACGAATGGTATATGACTTTATACGGGACTTTGTTGAAACGCTTCGCGTGACATCGCTCATTTGTTGAATCTACTGGTGCGCTACCTATTGTAAAATGTATGTACTAAGCCAGAAACCTTCCCTGGAGTGTACACAGCATCTCACCCAAGTTTCATCGCTATCGGATGAATGGTATATGAAATTAAATGGGACTTTGTTGAAACGCTTCGCGCGCCGTTGCTCATTTGTTGATTCTACTCGTGCTCTACTTATTTTTAAAGGGATTTACTAAGCTAGAAACCTTCCCTGGAGTGCACACAAAATCTCAGCCTAGTTTCATCGCTATCGGACGAATGGTATATGAACGCAAACGTGACTTTGTTGAAATGCTTCGCGCGTCGTAGCTCATTTGTTGAATTTAATCGTACGCTGCCTATTGTAAAGTGGATGTACTAAGCCAGAAAGTTTCCCTGCAGTGTACACAACATTTTACGCAAGTTTCATAGCTATCGGACGAATGGTATATGAATGCATTCGGGACTTTGTTGAAATGCTTCGCGCATCGTCGCTCATTTGTTGAATCTACGCGTCCGCTACCTATTGTAAAATGGATTTTTTAAGTCAGAAACCTTCCTTGGAGTGTACTCAACATCTCACCCAAGTTTCATCGCTATCGGACGAATGGTATATGAATGCATACGGGACTTTGTTGAAATGCTTCGCGCATCGTCGCTCATTTGTTGAATCTACGCGTGCGCTACCTATTGTAAAATGGATTTACTAAGTCAGAAACCTTCCTTGGAGTGTACTCAACATCTCACCCAAGTTTCATCGCAATCGGACGAATGGTATATGAACACATACGGGACTTTTTTGAAATGCTTCGCGCATCGTCGCTCATTTGTTGAATCTACGCGTGCTCTACCTATTGTAAAATGGATTTACTAAGTCAGAAACCTTCCTTGGAGTGTACTCAACATCTCACCCAAGTTTCATCGCTATCGGACGAATGGTATATGAGCACATACGGGACTTTGTTGAAATGTTTCGCGCATCGTCGCTCATTTGTTGAATCTACGCGTGCGCTACCTATTGTAAAATGGATTTACTAAGTCAGAAACCATCCTTGGAGTGTACTCAACATCTCACCCAAGTTTTATCGCAATCGGACGAATGGTATATGAACACATACGGGACTTTGTTGAAATGCTTCGCGCATCGTCGCTCATTTGTTGAATCTACGCGTGCCCTACCTATTGTAAAATGGATTTACTAAGTCAGAAACCTTCCTTGGAGTGTACTCAACATCTCACCCAAGTTTCATCGCTATCGGACGAATGGTATATGAACACATACGGGACTTTGTTGAAATGCTTCGCGCATCGTCGCTCATTTGTTGAATCTACGCGTGCGCTACCTATTGTAAAATGGATTTACTAAGTCAGAAACCATCCTTGGAGTGTACTCAACATCTCACCCAAGTTTCATCGCAATCGGACGAATGGTATATGAACGCATAGGAGACATACACACCCACAGACAAACTATCACGTTACATTGATTTTTATATATATAGATAGATATAGATATATATAATTTAAACAACATTCGCCACCGGAACTGCACGAGACATCTAACAGCAACCAGATGAACTAAGAGGGTGATAATCATGGCCTACTGGCTGCGAGCTGCGCAACGGCCTGCACGTCGGAACAGCTTAAATTGAAAAGTTTCCTTTTATGGCCGCTAGAATGCACTCGCCCTATTAGGATTATCTTATGCGGAACTTTTCCGCCAGATGTCATGCCTGGTCTATGTTGGACTCCTACCGTTGGAATTCTAAACGCATCGAATTTGAAGAATGACAAGTTGATAATACGATAAATGTTTATTTTAAAGCGTTTGTAACAGCCTATTGTGTGATACTTGAAAATGTTATTTAAACCAAGAACAAAACGATCCCACATAGTGCCTGTACTCTGTCTGTTGGTGCTAGTTCAAGATATTAATTAATACTTTTATTGCAGCCGAATAGCAATCAAAAATAAGGAATGAACATGTACACTAAAATTGCGCTCTGGCGATTTTAATTGCATAGTCTTTGATTCATTGTTTTCTCTTACTACAGAGCTCTAAGTGGTAGCGTTCACTTGCTTGTCCACATAATTGGCATACACACGTCACTGTAGGGTCATGGAAATATTTTGTTAATACAATTGAGGTTTTTTTTTACGTATGGCTTTTAGTGTCGGGAGTGTCTGAGGACATGCTCGGCTCACCAGTTTTGTAGCTGCTTCGTGGCGGACACCCAATGGGTGAGCTACACGTACTGTCGCGTGTGGAGTGTTTTCTGGGGAGGAATGTTTGAATGTAAGGACGAAAAGTTGGAAGGTCGCAGCTGTGACCTATAGTTAGGGACCAATCCCGGCATTTTCCTGGAAGATGGGAAACCGCAGAAGACCAACTTCAAGGTTGCCGGCGGGGGGATTCGATTCTCCTCGCCTCCCGGATGTGAGCGACTGCCAGCAGTCATGTCGTAACGACCACGGCTAACTCACCCGGTATTGAGGTGGTGAAAACCATTGACAGCCAGACGAGAAAACACATGCCTCAACTCAAAGTTGGAAGTTGCCCACGTCCAGTTGATCATGTCTCCAGTTCGATAAAATTCTTGAAATATGTCTTCTCTTTTTTTTTCTTCGATGATGGTAGTAGTATTTCCGAAGCTGTATTTGGTACAGGTAAATTGTGTCTAAGTAATTCAACCAAGAAATGATTATATTATACATCTTGATAAAGACAAAGAGTTATAACTATACCCATACATTTAGGAAAAAGTAGGCTATAAATGTTCTTTACTGAACATCTTGCTGGTTTTTAGATTATCTATCTACAGTATTTATCTACTTATTTATTTAACTTGCCGGACAATATCATAAACACCAATAAATGAAACATAGAAACTTCTACTGAAAGGTCACGTTTCGTAAAGAAGGGTATCCAGGCAATCTAAAATGAAGCTGTTTGGCTCTAGTTTTCCAAAGTATATCACTAATACAGACAAATTTGGACAAGTTCAGTACACACCCAGTTATACGGGACGGATGATAAAGATGTATCATACCTCTATCTATTTATTTTTTTGTCGTGTGGCCTCCTGAGATGCCGAGTGCAGGTCTTTCTAGTCGACGACCGTGGGCGTCCTTTGTGTCGAGATGAGTCATAGAATGATGAAGATGAATGAAACTGGGCAAGGATGTGGGAGAAAGTGGCCGTGGCCTGTCATTGGTACCATCCCAGCATGTGCCTGGTATTTGAAATGGGGAAACCACGGACATCCATTTCAAGGACGACCGATGGTGGGGCTCGAACCCACGCGTCTATCGAGTCAGTAGATAGCTTGACCCCATGACCAAACGCTGCGTTTTAGCGAGCATAGCAACTGCTTTCGGTGAACTCTAAATATGAAATGACGACAACAAATAACATTTACTTACCTGTCCCTAAGGGGTTCCGGATTAGATTCCCGGCGCTGCCAAGTCATTTGATTATGGTCCGAGCGCTGTAACGAGGTTTACTCAGCCGAGAATGCCACAGCTGAGCAGAGGTTAACTAGATTCCTACCTCAGCCATCCTAGAAGTGATTTTCCAAGGTTTCCCACTTCTCATCCAGGCAAATACCGGGATGGTTCCTAACTTAAAGCCACGGCCGCTTTCTTCCTAATACTCACCTTAATTACAAATACACACACTAATACAGCCATCCCAATAACACAGGTTATCAGACAAAATTCCACACTTACCCAAGTAGGCTACATGGGAAAAATTGACCACGATGTCCAAGCCTCTAAAATAAAACAACAACCACAACAACCAATATATTGTAGCAATCACATTGAGAGAGGGTATTTCACACATTCCGCATACACCTAAGAACATTGCTATCGTTGTTGTTGTTCTTTGATTGATTTAGGAGATTTTTGACGTCATGGTCATGTATCCCCGTCTACTTAGGTGTGGGTGGAATCTGTCTGATTATCTGTGTTATTGTGTTGGCTGTAGTAGTGTGTGCATTTGTAATTCCGAAGAGGATTGGGTAGGAGTTTCCATGACCATAAGTTAGGAACCATCCCGGCATTTGCTTAAAATAGAAGTACTGTTCGATGCCTTGAAGCCCCTAAAAACTAACAATAACATTAGCCTTTGTCTGGAGCGTGGCACTCTCTGGAAAAGAAACGTGCACTATTGGAGCAGCAGGAAAGAGGAGAATAAAATCGTTTGAAATGTGGTGTTACAGGAGAATGATGAAGATCAGATGGGTAGATAGGGTTACAAATGATGAGTTATTAAGACGAGTGGGACAAGCGAGATGTTGCTGCTGACTACAAACGAAGTTAAGAGATAGTTTCGTAGAACAAACACTAAGACAAAAAGGAATAGCGAACTTATGGAAGGAAGGGTCGAGGACAAGAACTGTAGGGGTAGACCAAGGTTATAATTTGTTAAACAGATTGCCTCGGATGTAGGGTGTGGTAGCTGTGTAGAGAGAGAACGATTAGCTCAGGACAGAGAGTCAATGGAGTTCTGCATCAAAGCAGTCAAAAGACTGAAGACTCAATCAACAGAAGTGGAAAACCCACTGAAAACCACTTCCAGGATGGCTGAGATGGTAATTGAACCTAACTCTTCTCAATTTTAAGAGGGGCGTGGAGGCGCAGCGTTCAAGCTGTATGCCTCTCACCAAAGTAGACCGGGTTCGATTCCCGGTCAATATATGTGAGATTTTCAAAGTAAAATGCTAAGTCTTGTGGTTCGGATTCTACGTAAAAAGGAGGTCCCGTGGCTCATGATCTCGAGATTAATGGTCACGTAAAACTAGAAGCTTCCTTCATTAGCTTTTTCTCAATTCTGCCTCACAAGGCTGAGTGTATTCCGTTCCAGACTTCAAACCGGGAATCTATCCAGACCTCCAGGGCGACAGCCAAGTATGCTAGCCGCTACACCACAGTGGTCACCTATGTACTGTACATGAGGCCACGATGCCTCAAAGCCCGTAAATAAACCAAGAGCAACATTAGCATTTACCTGATTTCAACAAAAGAAGTACGGTAATCATCATCTTCATTTCCCCTTTTCCACTGGGTGGGGGCAAATATGGTTCCTCTCCACTTTGCTCTGTCGTTCCACCATTCCTCCTCCGACACAGTGTTCCAATCCAGGTTCCGTTTTCTAATACTATTCTCCATCGAGTCCATCCAACGCATGCTTGGTCTTCCTCGTCCTCTCTTCCCAGTCATCCGTCGTTCCAGTGTTCGTCTTGGTAGCCTTACTTCATTCATCCGTTTGATATGTCCAAACCATCTCAACCTGTTTTGCTCAAGTTTGTCATTTAGTTTCTGTATTCCCAGTTTTTTCCGTATATCTTCATTTCTCACTCTGTCCCTCCTCGTTTTCTGGACCATACTTCTCAGGAATCTCATCTCAGCCGCTTGTAATCTGCTCTCATACCTCTTAGTCATTGTCCAAGTTTCCGCTGCATATGTCAATATAGGAACATAATATGCTTTGTACTTAACTTCTTTAGCCTTAATTGGTATATCCTTGTTCCATACTAGTCCCCGTACCTGTAGGTAGAAAGCACTCCCGAGTTGTATTCTTCTGCTAATTTCCAAATCTAGTCTTCCATCTTCAGTCAGTTCACTTCCCAAGTATTTGAAGTGTTTCACTACTTTCAATTCCTTATCTCCTACTTTGTACGGTACCTACACCAAAAGACTCTGCGTCAAGCAGATGTATCAAAACTTAGGGCATTCGAGATGTGGTGCTGGCAATGACTACTAAAGATACCTTGGACAGATAAAGTAACGAATGAGAATGTTCTCAAAAGAGCAAAGGAGACACTTATCTTGGTTGAAACCTAAAACAAAAGAAGGAATAGTTTTGTTGGCCATTTGATTCGTCATTCTGACTTGTGAACCACACTCTTCGAAAGGAAGCTAGAAGGAAAGAGGAGTCGAGGAAGACCAAGGACTCAATTTATAGACAGCATTAAAGTAGAGCTCACTTATTGCCATTTGAAACTGCAGGCCAGAGAAAGAAGACGTTTTGGAAGACAAGCATGTTAACCACCAACCTAGCAGTTGAGGAGAAGAGGACGAAGAAGAATTTTACTTAGTATGGATTTATGATTTCCTTGCGGCAAATTACAGTGATTGTCGATGCTGTCAGACCTGATGTAAGCATGTAATTCAGGTCAATGGATGCGAGTAGTTGATCTGGACTGTTATTACGAGTCGGGTGCACGCGAACAGAATCAATATATCAGTGAGCGTACTTCATGTAACAGAGACGATTAGTTATCGGAAAAGCGTTCATTCATTTACTTTATTTGCAAATGGGGGTAATTCCCCAGTGGCAAATTGTACAACTACAGAAAATTACCAACAATAATATGTTAACACCCTTAATTTACAGAAGTCGCGACTTGGGAAGTCATTTTTGAAACCCTTTATCTGGAGCGTGGCCGCCCAGGCCCTCACATCTAGTGGGGCGTGGGTTGGCGACCACGGGGCCCCAGCTGAGTCCGACATTGCTTCCACTCGTGCCGGGCTCCTCTCCGTCTTCTTTCCTGTTGACCTCACTTGGTCGAATCTTGTTCTCTTCTGATCCCGACGGTATTAGGGTATCCGAGGCCTAGGGAGTCCCTTCCTTTCCCGCCTCAATTGGCCTTTCTCTCATCTTTTCGGATACCCTCCTTTTACGGGGTGTCAGCCTTCTTTTTATTTTCTCCTCAAGGTCCTCAAGGAGGCGGGGAGTATGTAGCCCCACCATTTCTCGTGCAGCCTATATATTGCCACACCCTCAGTAGCTCACGGCTTGTGAGTTCGGGAGTTGGCGACCCCGAGGGATTCCTGAGCTGGGTCCGTTTTGTCTCCTTTTTCCTCTGACCTTGGTGCGAACCGTTCCCTCTTTCCCTTTCCTATCTGCCTTTCATGGCTCTCCTTCCTTCCAAGTCCCTCAATCCGCATTCTTCGTGGATTGAGGGCATTTTTTGTACCCCTCTCCTTTATTTTCTTTATTCTCCTTTTGTTTTTTATTTCTTCTTCTAGTATATAGGCTAAGTTAGTAGTTAGTTTTAGTTATAGTTAACATTTCATTTTCATCTTCACGATCACCCAAACCATTAGGGGCCGATAACCTAGATGTTAGACCCCTTAAAACAACAATTATCATCATCTTCATCATCTGGAGCGTGGCGCTCTATAGAAGTGAAATTTGGACTGTTGGATCAGCAGAAATTACGAGAATTGAAGCGTTTAAAATGTTGTTTTAAAGGAGAATTATGAGGATCAAATGGGTAGATAGGCTTAAGAATAAAGAGGTATTAAGACGAGTGGGAGAGGATAGATGCTTCTGGCGACTACTAATCAAGAGTAGAGATAGGATGGTAGGACACTTACTAAGACACCTAGGAACAGCAAACTTTGTGATGCAGGGAAGGGTTGAGGATGAGAACTGTAGGGTTAGTCCAAGGTTAGGTTATGTTAAAGAGATTGCCTCGGATGTAGGGTATGGTAGCTATGTAGAGATGAAACGATTAGCTCAGGACAGGGAATCATGGAGGGCTGCATCAAACCAGTCAAAAGACTGAAGACTCAAACAACAACAGTAATTACATCGTAGTATTTACACCAAATTTCATTCTTCTGTTGAACACATCAGATTGGCTGCGTGGCTCAGCGGTAACGTTCTAACCAGCTGTTCCCAAGGTTGTGGGATCGAATCCCGGTGCAGTCATTTGGCATTTGAGGGTGCACAAATGTGAGGGAGTCGTGTCAGTAGATTTACTGACACGTTAAAGATCCCCTTCGGGGCAAAATTCCGGCACCCCGGCGTCTCTAAAAGCCGCAGTATTTAAAAGGGATGTAAAATCAGTAGCATTATTATTATAAACACATCAATATGTTTGGGGAAAAACTCGAAGACTGTGGCAGGTAATGAGTTTCAATTATCAATACCACCAATCAGAGCTCAAGGAACAGTTGTTTGACCAATTAGATAATTAGATGCGCTGAGTTACACGGCCTTCTAATTTAAATTTCACTGCCTGGCCTAGTGTCATAGCAGGGTAATCGAGGAGGCCATGGTCAAATACAAGGCATTCTCTGCGTCTGATGCGCTCTGTTCAGTACATAAAAGTGGCGAAACCTCGACAGATATTTATGAATATTTATGTTCGAACATAAAATAGTTATAATACAGTTATTATTGTCGAACATAAACAGTGGTATGAAAGAATAATTCCCATTATTTGTACGATGTGGTTGGTCCTTTTTTTTTTGTGTGTGGATGACCTGCCCTGCTCATGTAGGTGGAATTTCTTAGACGTTTGCTTAGTTCTCCCCATGCTGGCCGATTAGCGTAAGTTTTAAACTTAGAAGGACGAAATCCAGAATATACAGTACGCTATTTTCCAGAGATTCCCAGCCTAATTTTGTATATCATTCTAGTTACACTACTCCTAGGATTAAAGTCGTTGAGTTATAACCTAGCAGCATTCCTTTGTACCATCTCCAGCTCTCTACTCTAAGTTAATATTAGTATTAGTGTGGGAGCCGGATGAGGATCAAGACGGCCGAGTATGGGATCTAGGGGGCCAGGAGTAAGCTCAGCGCCATTGTCTGAGAATAAAAAGAAGAGAAGCAATATTCCGAGTTCCGATGAGCCGCGAAACACATTCCCTTAATTCTATATATTGTATTCTAATAAGTTTCTTTGTTTAAATAAATAATTCAGTCCTATATTCGATGCTTGTGAGTGTCATGATATGGAAACTGTTTCCCACAAATGGAGGCTCGTCCGGGATGGACTGAAACAACGAGTTACGACGCAATCCACGACACGAAGTAAGACGCAAAATACAATCTGAAAATCGTGCTGAATTCAACCGACGACGTAAGGAGCCTAAGAAGTATCAGGTTGACGACCTGGTTGCCATCAAACGCACTCAGATCGGTCCACATCTGAAACTAAAAACCTAAAGTCTAGGACCTTATCGAGTGACTCGAGTTAAACTCAACGACACATATGACGTCAGCAGAGAAGGAGACCATGCTGGACCAAGAATCACATCGTCCTGTGCGGAGTTCATGAGGCCCTGGCCGGGCGGATCTTCTTCATCCGGGTCGGATGAGGATCAGGACGGCCGAATGTGGGAGCCGGATGAGAAAAATTGACCAGAAAACCTTAGGATCCATGCGGTCCACAGTTGGCCAAAGTCGGAAACTAAAAAAGAATTAGTGGTGTTATTGTTTTTGGTTGGTTGGTTCTTAAGTTTAGGGGCTGCGACAACGCGGTCATGTAGCCCCGTGTACTTTGGGTGTGTGTAGAATCTGTCTGATAACCGGTGTTAATTGTGATGACTGTATTAGTGTGTGCTATCTGTTTTTTAATTTAAGTACAGACTGCAAGTTAGAATTTTTCAAATAGTTCCTACTTTTGCCGCCAAGCACCACCATCAACGACTACTAGGCCAAGTTCAGAACTTAGCTACTAGACGCCACCGCAGTCGGCTCTTGGCAACGAACGTAGATACCTAAGAGTGTTGCTTACAATCTTAAACTATCCAATTTAGCTTCACGCAGGTGTAATTAGTGAAAGGTTCTTTAACATGCCATAAATCTATGACATGGGACCGCCGGCTTTACTTCCCCTCCGAAGGAAGGCATACTGAGGGATTTTGAACGCTCTTAAAAAATCCGACGGCTTCGGCCGGGTTTGAACCCGCTATCTTGGGCATAGAAGGTTATTGTTTTTATGTCCCTTTTAACTTCTGTGGCTTTTAAAGACGCCAGGAAGGTGGAATTTTGTCCCGAAGGGGATCTTCAACGTGCCAGTCAATCTACTGACACGGCTACCTTACATTTGCGCACCCTCAAATGTACACTGACTACGCCAGGATTCGATCCTGCAAACTTGGGTACAGCTGGCGTGAACGTTATCGCTCCACCACGCAGCCAGTCCTACTACAAATTAATGCTGCGATGGTACCAGTCTAAGGCCACGGCCACTTTGTGCGCAAATCTTCACACCATTTACAAAATGTAATTTCAAGTCCAATGTACCTTGTTTGTGTGTAGTATCTGTCTGCTAACCTGTGCCATTGAGATGGCTAAACTAGTGTGTGTATTTGTAATTGGTTCACCTTTTCTTTGGCTGTCATCGTCGAGGTTCGGGTTTGATTCCCAGCTCTGCCTAGAAATTCAATTCTGGTTTGAGGGCTGGAATGGTGATACACTCATACTCTTGAGGCAAAACTTAGAAGAGGTTGGTTCGATTCCAACGTTAGCCATTCTGGATGGGATTTTCAGTTTTCCAGGTTTTTGAAAGTCACATACAGTAGGTGAACTTGTAGTGCCACCCTTTATCAATGTACAAAATGTCAGGGTGATATCTGATACCGTTACGGAGATATAGAACGCCGGTGAAATATTTCATGTGGCCACCATGATGAATTGGTAAAACGTATTAAAATGTGAATTGCACGATCGAGGTCGGGCGAGGTTCTAGTATGTACCTACCGAGTTTTATTGAAATCGCTTTGGCCGTTAGAATTAATTAAGGACACACACACATACACAAACACGCGCGCGCGCACACACACTCACACGGACAAAAGGTGATCTCAGTTAGTTAGTTATTGATGTTATAATTGGCGGAACTACCAGGTCATCTGCCTCCGGGGGTGACCTCATAAGCCTATTTTTTTTCATAAATGAAAAAATAGCCTAAAAATATACATAGCTCTGTAGTAGACAGTTGTTGTTGTTGCATTTCAGGGGCTTAAAAATCGAGCTCACTTAGCTCCATGCATTGCTTCAAATCCTCCTTTACTCACCCCTGCTCTAACTGTTTCCTGCAGATGGTTCTTGTGTTTGTGTGTGTGTGAGGATAGACCAGGGTATTGGTTTATTGGTGAGAGATGATTACTGGGAACAAATGGAAATTGCTCCCTAATCAAAATAATGTCAGTCCGAACAGCTGCAATTCCCTAGGAACACACAACCTCATCTGCATTGCTCCTCGGGCTATCCTTACCGTACCTTACCATCTCCTCGTGATTAGTTAGTTAGTTATTGTTGTTTCAAGGGGCGGAACTACGAGGTTATCTGCCCCTAAACACCTCGTGATTGTCATTACTAGGTCAGACAGATCAGTTTGGGTTTCAAATCCCCTGTCCATAAACTTAGAAGCCTCAAACTTACAACTCTCATCAACAGGAAGCATAGTCTACTAGACAACCTCGTGATATAGTGGCTAGATTTATTGACAGTCACCCTGGAGATCCGGGTTCGATTCCTGTCTATGCCAAGAAATTATAATTCTGGTCTGTGGGCTGGAACGGGGTACACTCAGGCTCGTGAGACAAAACCGAGTAAAAGAGGGTTCGATTCCCAGCTCAGCCATCTTGGAAGCGGTGTTCAGTAGTTTCTCCATTTCTATTGCTTGCAAATGCTGGGATGGTTCCTACCTTAAGAGCTCGACCTCCTCCTTCCCAATCCTCACCTGAATTACAAATATAGGCTACACACTACCACTGAGCACAGGTGAACAGACAAATTCTACACACATATTTTGCATTTTGTTCATTGTTGATTGTTTCTTGTTTCGTGTTTCTATTGTGTTTATTGTGTTTTGTGCTTTGTGTTTATTGTATTTGTTGTGTTTTGTGTTTATTGTGTGTATTGTGTTTTGTGCTTTGTGTTTATTGTATTTGTTGTGTTTTGTGTTTATTGTGTGTATTGTGTTTTGTGTTTATTGTGTTTATTATGATTATTGTGTTTTGTGTTTGTTGGTTTTATTGTATTCGTTGTGTTTTGTGTTTATTGTGCTTTGTGTTTATTGTGTGTATTGTGTTTTGTGTTTATTGTGTTTTGTGTACATTGTGTTTTGTGTTTATTGTGTTTTGTGTTCATTGTGTTTTGTGTTTATTGTGTTGAGTGTGCTTTGTGTTTATTGCGTTTTGTGTTTATTGTGTTTTGTGTTTATTGTGTTGAGTGTGCTTTGTGTTTATTGTGTTTATTGTGTGTATTGTGTTTTGTGTTTATTGTGTTTTGTGTTCATTGTGTTTTGTGTTTATTGTGTTTTGTGTTCATTGTGTTTTGTGTTTATTGTGTTGAGTGTGCTTTGTGTTTATTGCGTTTTGTGTTTATTGTGTTGAGTGTGCTTTGTGTTTATTGTGTGTATTGTGTTTTGTGTTTATTGTGTTTTGTGTTCATTGTGTTTTATGTTTATTGTGTTTTGTGTTCATTGTGTTTTGTGTTTATTGTGTTGAGTGTGCTTTGTGTTTATTGCGTTTTGTGTTTATTGTGTTTTGTGTTTATTGTGTTGAGTGTGCTTTGTGTTTATTGTGTTTATTGTGCTTTGTGTTTATTGTGTTGAGTGTTTATTGTGTTTTGTGTTCATTGTGTTTATTGTGCTTTGTGTTTATTGTGTTGAGTGTGCTTTGTGTTTATTGTGTTTTGTGTTTATTGTGTTGAGTGTGCTTTGTGTTTATTGTGCTTTGTGTTTATTGTGATTATTGTGCTTTGTGTTTATTGTGTTGATGTGCTTTGTGTTTATTGCGTTTTGTGTTTATTGTGTTTTGTGTTTATTGTGTGTATTGTGTTTTGTGTTTATTGTGTTTATTGTGCTTTGTGTTTATTGTGTTTATTGTGCTTTGTGTTTATTGTGTTTATTGTGTTTTGTGTTTATTGTGTTTTGTGTTCATTGTGTTGGGTGTGCTTTGTGTTTATTGCGTTTATTGTGTTTTGTGTTTATTGTGTTTTGTGTTTATTGTGTTTATTGTGCTTTGTGTTTATTGTGTTTATTGTGCTTTGTGTTTATTGTGTTTATTGTGTTTTGTGTTTATTGTGTTTTGTGTTCATTGTGTTGGGTGTGCTTTGTGTTTATTGCGTTTTGTGTTTATTGTGCTTTGTGTTTATTGTGTTTATTGTGCTTTGTGTTTATTGTGTTTATTGTGTTTTGTGTTTATTGTGTTTTGTGTTCATTGTGTTGAATGTGCTTTGTGTTTATTGCGTTTTGTGTTTATTGCGTTTTGTGTTTATTGTGTTTTGTGTTTATTGTGTTGAGTGTGCTTTGTGTTTATTGTGCTTTGTGTTTATTGTGTTTATTGTGCTTTATGTTTATTGTGTTGAGTGTGCTTTGTGTTTATTGTGCTTTGTGTTTATTGTGTTTTGTGTTTATTGTGTTGAGTGTGCTTTGTGTTTATTGTGCTTTGTGTTTATTGTGTTTTGTGTTTATTGTGTTTATTGTGTTGAGTGTGCTTTGTGTTTATTGTGCTTTGTGTTTATTATGTTTATTGTGTTTTGTGTTTATTGTGTTTATTATGTTTATTGTGCTTTGTGTTTATTGTGCTTTGTGTTTATTGTGTTTATTGTGTTTATTGTGCTTTGTGTTTATTGTGTTTATTGTGCTTTGTGTTTATTGTGTTTTGTGTTTTGTGTTTATTATGTTTTGTGTTTGCTGTGTTTATTGTTTTGTTGTGTTTTGTGTTTATTGTGTTTTGTGTTTGTTGTGTTTATTGTATTTGTTGTGTTTTGTGTTTATTGTGTTTTGTGTTTGTTGTGATTATTGTATTTGTTGTGTTTTGTGTTTAATGCATCTATTGTGTTTCGTGTTACGGTAGGTGTTTTGTTTTTGTGTTTTTGTGTTTGATGTGTTTGGTGTTTTCCGTTTATTGTGTTTAACTTATTGTGTTTGTTGTTTTTAGCCTACTTTCGATTTTTGCAAAAAATGAAAGTAGACTTATGAGATCAACACAGGGCGAAAAAAAAAGTGTGTCTGTCTGTGTGTGTGTATGTGTGTGTGTGAGTCTGTGTGTGTGTATGTGTGTGTGTGAGTCTGTGTGTGTGTGTGTGAGTGTGTGTACTCTGAATGTCTGTCCCCCCCTATCAATTCGAACACGGTGAATGCGAATTGAACGAAATTTGGTACAAAGGTAGCACTAGCAAAGGACACCTCAGTGTCATGTTTTATATCGCCGCCATCTTTACTAAAACTGAATGGCGGCCACTCAAACGTTCAAAACGTAAAATCAAATAACGACTAAACAAATCATCCAATCTCTACCAAATTTGGTAACAACATACCTTCGTATAGGATGCGTCTTGTGACCAAACTACAAGGTCGTCCGCCATACCATTTCAGGATGGCGGCCGTGCGAATTATGCAAACTTTATAATCCATATCATGGGACCCACCAGTTCCGATTATCGAGCCGAGAATCGTTTTAACTGTTCTAAAGGAAGAGGCACGTACGAAATTAAAAGTTTATTTTGTAATACTATAGTGCAGACGTGATTTTAAAAAGCTCAGCTGATTCATTAATAAGACAAGATGGCAGCGGATATCTTGTGCCTGACTTATATTTCACTAATTTGAGTATTGAATGCAATATAGCGTACTGATAAAAAATAAATAAACATTGTATGAAATGCTTTATATATAAATAATATACTCCAGTGATGAAATCGTTTAGTATAAATCATTATTTGCTAACAAGTTCTATGTAAGTCATTTTAAATAGAACAATATTCGTTGACACAATTAGCTCAGTGGTAGAGCGATAGCCTGTCGCTCAGATTCCTATGGTTCAAACCCGATCAGACCTAGTTTTTTTGCTTGAAATGTTATATGTTTATTGTTTTGTAATGACTCAGATGTTTTAAAATTAAGCGTTATATTGTGCAAATTATGGTGTAAAATATATATTTAATTAAAACATAATTCGCCAGCAGATTTACTCGAGACATCTAGCTGCCAAAAAGGTAACTTCCAGATTTTATTGAAAAGTTTCTTCTTCTGGCCGCTAGAATGCACTCGCTCTGTTAGGATTATATTGTTCGATATTTCACCACTAGATGTCCCGACTAGTCTACGTGGGGATCCATTGATTACTCTACCATTATCATTCTATGCGCATCGAATTTGAAGAATGACAAGTTGATACTACGATACATTTTAACTTTTTATTTTAAAGGGTTTGTAACAGCCTATTTTGCGTTACTTGAAAATGTTATTAAGCGTTATATTGTCCACATTATGGTGTAAAATATATATTTAATTAAAACATAATTCGCCAGCAGATTTACTCGAGACATCTAGCTGCCAAAAAGGTAATTTCCAGATTTTATTGAAAAGTTTCTTCTTCTGGCCGCTAGAATGCACTCGCTCTGTTAGGATTATATTATCGAAAATATCCACATAGTTTGTATACACACGTCTCTGTAGGGTCATGGAAAGATTTGTTAATTCAATTAGGGTTGTGAAAGCCATGCACAACCAGACGTGTAAAGACATGCCTCAACTCAAAGTTGGATGTTGCCCACGGCAGGTCGTAATAATAATAATAATAATGTTATTGGTTTTACATCCCTTTTAACTACTGCTGCTTTTAGAGACACCGGGGTGCCGGAATTTTGGCCCGAAGGGGATCTTTAACGTGCCAGTAAATGTACTGACACGGCTCCCTCGCATTTGTGCACCCTCAAATGCCAGCTGACTGCGCCAGGATACGAACCTGCAACCTAGGGCCCAGCAAGCGAGAACGTTACCGCTGAGCCACGCCGCCAGTCCGGTCGATTATGTCTCCAGATCCATAACATTCTTGATATACTTCTTATCTTTCTTTCTTTCTTCAATGATGGTAGCAGTTTTTATCTAGGTCGTGGCGTTTGGTAGAGGTAAATCGTTTCTAAGGTCTTCAACAAAGAATAGTTCTATTATACTCTTTGATAATAACAACGAGTTATAACTATACTCATACATTTAGGAGAAAGTAGGCTATATGTTCTTTACTGAACATCTTGTTTGTGTTTTGTGTTTCGTGATTTTTGTATTTGTTGTGTTTATTCAGTTTATTATTTTTATTGTGTTTCGTATTTTGCGTTTTGTGTTTTTGTGTTTATTGTGTTTCGTGTTACGGTAGGTGTTTTGTTTTTTGTGAGTTTGTGTTCATTGTGTTTTGTGTTTATTGTGTTTGTTGTGTTTATCGTGTTTTGTGTTTTTATATTTGTTTATGCATTCTTTTAACTTGGACGGCAGGCTTAAACACAAATACAACAAGTAGTTCCGTTAAGAACTATACAGCCTATTTTCATATATCCTACTTATGTTAATTGCCACTATCAACATACAAAATTTCACTTTGATTGCTGTAATAGATTCGTAGATATTGAGAACCGACTAAATATTTCGAATGGTCGCCCTGTTGGATTTTATATACGGGGGTTGGGGCAAAAGTCATGGCAACTATTTTTTTTCATGTGGATATGTGAACGGATCACAAACGTATATGTGTCGTGTGGAAGTTCTGCAGGCATAGTGTGTATGCAGAACAGCAGATGGCTCTGTGATAGCTGGTAGTAGCGCAGCAAGGGCTGTGAAATCTGTCAGTTGGTGAGTGTCGTGCGAGATGGAAGTAAACCGTGTTGAGCACCGCGCTTACATCAAAGGTTTCAAAAGCTTAAAAATCCCTGCACTTTGTAATGAGGGTATTAAAAGGAAGTAGTACCTCTGCTAAAGAATTAGGCTATTTGTCACTTGTAAGACCTATTCTGGAATATGCCTCGGCGGTTTGGGATCCATATCAAGTAGGACTCATCAATGAGTTGGAAATGGTACAAAGAAAGGCCGCTAGATTTGTGCTCAGTGACTTTAATCCCAGGAGCAGTGTGAGCCGTATGTTAAAGAAACTTGGGTGGGAATCACTGGAGGCTAGGAGGATGAAATCTAGACTCTGCGCTATGTACAACACGTATACAAATCAACCAGCATGGGGTGAGCTTAGCCAACGATTGGGAAAGCCCACTTACATAGGTAGGAGCGATCATCCTTTCAAAGTTAAGGGCCGACCACAACGAACAAATTATGGTAAATATTCTTTTGTAAACCGTGCCATTGATAACTGGAACTCTCTACCTGCCGCAGTCTTAGAGCCTTTTCCCAAACATATAGGTGTGTTTAAGAAAAGACTGACTATTTGTGTAAATACTCCAGTTTAATTGTTGTATAATTGTTATTGAATTGTTATGTATAATTATTTATTTGTTATGTATATCCAATTTGCCACCGGGGGACACACCCCCTATTGCAAATAAATGAATGAATGAATGAATGAATGTATGAATGAAAAATAGCCGATCTCCGTGGGAGAAATGGGATGGAAAGACTTAGTGGAAGCCCCTGGGAATAATGCCGTACCATACCGTACAGTAGCACGGTGGATAGAAAAGATTCAGCAAGGACTTTTGTCAACCAGTGATGAGAAACGTTCGGGACGACCTGTAAGTGTGTGGACCGACGTGGCATGTGCCGACATCGAGCAGCTCCCGGATGAAGACAGACGATGGACGCTAGTGGAGTTAGAGAAGGCAAATAGCATCGAAACCGCAACGTCCACAGGATATTGCGTAATGAGCTGCAACTACTCAAAATCGCATCGTGGTGGGTACCGCATGCACTGACGGAAGTTCAATGGTGGGTGCGCTATGCAATATGCTCCGATCACCTTGCACGCTGGCAACAGGACGGCGATCAATTCTTGTCACGAATAATCGCCATCGATGAATTTCGGGCAAGGGCATACGGACCAGAACTGAAACGTCAGTCCACGGAGTGGCGACATGCTGGATCACCAAGGAGGCAGATCCCGTCAGAATCCTTCCCCAGTCAAATTGATTGTGATCGTCGCGTAAGACGTCAGAGGTGTCATTGTTTGCCACTTTGTTCCACATAGCAGAACAGTGACCGCACAGTACTACAGGGGCTTCCTCGTGTGACAGGTACGACGTGGCGTTCCGGAGAAACGTCCGAATCTTGTGGACAGTGCAATAATCCTGCACGACAATGCAAGGCCGGGTGTGTAGTGCAGCTAGTGCAACGTTGGGGATTGGAAGAATTGGAGCTCCCACCGTACTCTCCCGACATTTCGCCCTGTGACTTTCATCTTGGTTGGTTAAATCGCGAGAAACGTCTATTTAAAAGTCGCAAATTCGCGTGGCCGCCATGTTGGTTTTGTTGTTAACAGTTTTTCACAAGTCACATAGGTGAACTTCTAGTAGTTCCCTTTATCACCGAAAAACATTCCAGGGAAGTATCGCGAATAGTTTCGGAGATATTGAATGCTGGTGATATATTTCGCACAGCCGCCATGTTGGATTGGTGAGAGGTAACAAAATTTGAAGGGCACGGTTGGCGTCGCCCGGAATAGTGCTATGAACTTATTGAGTTTCATTGAAATCGCTCTAGCCGTTTAGATTTTATTAGGGACACACACACACACACACACGTACCACACACGGACAAAAGGTGATCTCATAAGCCTATTTTTTCAAAATTGAAAATAGGCCAAAAATGAAACATAGAATTCTCAACTAAAAGGTCATGTGTCATCAAGAAGGGACTTGCCACGGTGGGTGAGTGGTTATCGAGTTGGTCTGCTAACCCCAAGCTTGCAGGTTCACTCCTGGCCATGGTGAGTGATTTTTGAAAGGCGACAAAAATCACGACACGCATGTTATACGGCATGCTATATGGCATATTAAAGAACCCATTTGAATTCAGTAGGTCGTGTTCACAGTGGAAAAATTAATCTCCGGATTTTACGCCAACACAAAAGTTCTTCCTTTCTATACTAGAAAGCGCTTGAGTGTCAAGGAGCTTTGATATCTAATCTCCTTGACTTTCATAGCGCTCCAAGGAACAACAAAATTTGACATGCAAGCTGCCCTCCAGACGTCAAATACCAAATATTGCACCCGGCACCCGAGGACGTATTATATTACTATTATTATCAAGAAGGGCATACAGACAATCTAAAATAGAAGGTGGTTGACTCCAGTGAACACTAATAATTGGCTTTTCTAAGTAACTTATGCCACTTCTAATACTCGTGATGTCAAAGCATGGAGGAAAGAACGGAAGGAGATGCCTCCGCTGCGCTGCCTAGTGCAAGCTGCTGAAGCCCAACGGCACGCCCACTTTGGGTAGCAAGAAAATGGCTGTTCCTATGCTTTAAGCCGTAAACCATTCCAACTAGTCTTGGATTTTAGTGACATAAAACTGCAATGACACGTCAAAATTCTTTCTTGGATAGAAAGAATACACTCTGTACATCACGGTACTTGGCACAAATAAACTGCGTTATCGTTTTAAAAGCCAATTTAAATAGAAATATGAGAGCACCTTAGCAAGGCAAGTTTTGTAAGAAAAACGCGACAAAGCGTGGTCTAATAATACGCTGTAACACTGATTAAATTGAATACAGGTGTCTAAAGGTGCGAGTTATACCAAAGAAGGAACTTCTTAGGAACTATCATAATGATGCCGAACTAATCACGGTATTTACATCAAATTGATTTTTAAGTTCTTATTGGTGTTGAGGCATTCAGTTTTTAGGCCTAATTTTGAGCACAGTCACTTTCACTCATTGTTCGTACACATTTTGATATTCAAGAATGCGAATCTTAAAATTAATAAAGAGAGCACTTATTCGATTCGTACAACCATTAGCAAGTCTTGGAACACCGAATACACGTTAAGGTTACGCCCACTTTGGTCGCAGCGCTTGGCTTCAATCAAACGAACTCAGGGCATCTCCTCTTATTCTTTCCTCCATGTGTCGAAGCCCCTCTAATGAAATAACAATAACAAAAGCAATAAAACAATGTTTACAGGATATCTTAACCACGTCTAAAGATACAGTACAATTCAACTCTACCTCACAAGTGGTAGAAAAGGGAGAGAAAAATACCAACAGAATAAAACCTTTGGACCATTTTTCTTGCTGTCAGAACACAATACATTGTCCATTGTTCTCTTCATTAATAATAATTAATATACAATAAGCCAAGTTCTTATCCTAACAAACACTATCTCCTTGCTTTCTAATGAAGCTTTATGCATTCTCGCGTCTTTCGTTTTGTTCCTTTTCTCAGAAGGTCAAGGTGAGGAGACCCCAGGTTGACTTCCCCTCCCATCAGCACCTTCTATTAAAACACGGGACTAGGGGGAGCGGTGGAAGGAGGCTTGAGGGGCGAGAGTAATTTTCGACTGAAAACCAAATGGTGTTATTGCACGTAGATTAGAAAGCACAAAAAAGAAAACAAGAAGCATAAGGGTTTGGGGATTTTTGAAAGGCGTTTTGATGAGTTGTATGTCTACTCAGGTATAACTTAACTTGATAGCTAACACACTGGTTCCAAGTCAATCTCGTTAAAAGAGGATAGCCTAGTATTGTTGACTGTTACAAGTCTTGAGAACCGTTTTTGATTCCCAGTTCTATCAAAGAAAATAAGTTGTTGTAGTTTAATTTGAGGGAATTAGACATCGTAGACATTTGGCTGCATGTACAGTACTTGGGTGAGTGTGGAGTGTAACGTATGTCTGCCCCTTATTATTTCCGTTTCCAACGGGCTCGGGGATGAAATGCGATGAAATTCTATGTGGCGGAGGGTTTTAACGGCCCGATGCCCTTCCTAACGCCAACAACATGAGAGGAGTTAATGAGAGATGACATGAATGAAACTGGGCAAAGATATGGAAGTAAGCGGCCATGGCCTGTCAGAAGTTACCATCCCAGCATTTGCCTGGAGTTGAAAACGGGGAATCCATTTCAAGGATGGCTGACGAGGGGCCCGAACCCACGTCTACCAAGTCTGCGGAGAACTTGGCCCCATGGCCTAGCGCTGCGCTTTAGCGAGCATAGCTAAACTATCGGTTGGAAATTCATCTTATAACCTATGTTAGAGTGTAATTGCAATTTAACATCAGGAAAATTCTGGGATGGTACCTAAATGAAGGCCATAGTCGCCTCCTTTCCAAAACCTAGTCTGAAATACAAACATGCGCGCTAACTTAATACAATTCTGTGGAACGACTATAATAGTACATTATGCAACGAGCCTATAATGGCAATAATTAAGAGACAAGTAAGTTCATAAAACGAGCGTAGCATGTTTTATAATCTCCATACTTGTGTCTTAATTGCCATCATAGGCTCGTTGTATACGACTGTTTATGTTCGAGATAATTATAACTTTATTATATGTTTCAACATAAAAATTCATAAATATCTGTGGGATTCAGTAACTTCAGTTAGTGAACAGAGCGCGCTGGGTGGTTTGCTGACTGAACAGAGCGCATGCGTGGGTCAAAGAATTTGGAAAGCAGAGACCATTTACTTTGCTTGGCAATGCTATTGTTTACAGCCTGCATGATGTCTAGTGCCGATCAGAACTAGCATTCACGAATATTGTCACCGAAGTAGTTTGAAAGCAATGCGCTGTGTAGAAATTGGGGTCGGGGATATTAAGGTACAGTGCTATTTCTTGTCTCATATTCGCCAGTTTATTTACACGAACATATGGGACGGTGCACTTTCCATGTCGGTAATTTATATAGAAGGATGCTGCGTTGCTAACTTCTGAACGTAGATTCACAAATTTCTTGCATACGTCATAGTATTTTCTTGTTATCGTAAAGGTTCGTGCTGATTTTGTCTTTGTGTTTGGGATTGTAACTACAATGGTTGATCCGATATCCAATTTGAACTTTCAAATCATGTAATTCATGTCCGACATGTTGGATTTTGAGCGCATGCGCGAAGCTATCCTTACCTAATTGGTCAATGAATGAGCTCTGATTGGCTGGAGAAACTGTTTCATATTGAAGAATAGTACTATAATGATCCTCATTATGATACAGTTTTCTGATATATAATATTTATATTTCGACATCGTCGAACATGAAACACGTTATTCTGTTCATAGATTAATTAAGTCATTACAATAGCATATGTTATCAGAAGAATTCCACGTACATACCCACGTACTAGGTGCAACATGACAACAATATCACAAAGCCTCTAAATAATGAATCAATAACAACAACAACAACAACATAAGAGAGCAATATATTTTTCGACAACCTCGTGGTGTAGCGGCTAGCGTTCCTTCCTGTCGCTCCGAAGGTCTAGGTTCGATTTCCGGCTCAGCCGAAAACATTTAATTCTAGTGTGAGGGATCGAACAAGGTACACTCAATCTCGTGATGCAAAACTGAGTAGAAAGGGGTTCGATTCCCACCTGAACTATCCAGGAAGTGGTTTTCTGTTGTTTCCCACTTCTACTCCAGGCAAAATACCGGGATGGTTCCAAACCTAAGGCCACGGCCGCCTCCTTTCCAATCACATTAAGTACTTCTTCGCCTCTTACTCAAATCCTTACACCCGTTAAATATTCTCACACTAATACAGCCATTGCAATAGAAATATTTTACGCGCACACCCAAGTAAACGGAGTTACAGTATATAACTGCGATGCTTTAAGATCGTAAATGGAACGGCAACACAAACGATTTTTGAACTCACTCCTCTTTTCAGTTTCGCAGCCTCGTGAGGCCAAAGTGAAAAGAAGCGGGTTCAATTCCTACCGCAGCCTTTCTGTAAGTAGTTTTCCGTGGTTTCCCACTTCTACTCCTGGCAAATGCCGGGATAGTACCTACTTTAAGTCCACGGCTGCATCTTACCCAAATCCTACCTCAATTACAAATACACACACACTAGTACAGACATCACAATAACACAGGTTATCTTACAAATTCTACACACACACTCACACACACTCATACAATACACAGAGCTATATGACTGCGAAGTCACAGCCCCTTAAATGAAAAAAAAAATACAGTCAGTCTGAAAGACTAGACTTTATTTCATTTCAAATGACGCATGCTTCAAATGCTACACATGTTAGAAAGGCAGGATGGCTTCTCGCTTCGCTCGAAGTCCCATGACTCTTTCAACAGAATCCATTACCCATTAACTTAGGCTTCCCGCGTGGCGAACGAAGAGCGGGAGGTGCACTCTGCTGCATGACGTCACGCGCTCTCCGTCTCCGTATCGCATAACGCCATAGACCAGGTGTAAACTCAGACTCGGTGCATATGCACTGAACAACATGATGACGTCATACGCTCAAGTGCAACCTTAGTACAATTCCTCACATAACGGTAGACCAAAGCATAACAATGAAGTCGACAAGATGATTTGAAATGATAAAAAAAATGAAAAAGAGACTACAGTTACAGAGGTGCGAAAATTATTAGACTAAATTAATGTACTTAAATCAGTCATACTTTTTCATTATACAACCATTTTATTATATTTTTTCTTATCCTATCAGTGTAATTTTTTCCTCTAATGAATTGGAGAAATTTGGAAATTGGAGATTCTGAGGGAAGCCTGAGCTGGGTCAGTTTTCAATTTTTTCATTGACTTTGGAATGCAGTCCTCTAAATCAGGTAATTTCAATCCATGGCCCACAAATCTTTGAATAGTTCAATGGCAGACCATGAGTAATTAAGGACTTTGAATTCTCCTCACTAAATTTGTATGAAACCTAGAGAAACGGAATCAAAATCACACAAAACGTGTAACATTCTGCATTAGCAAAAGCACTCAATCAGTAGAAGTATAAAAAAAAAATACTGTCAGGCAGGGATGAATATAGGGGAGGGCGAGGAGGGCGACCGCCCAGGGCCCCGCGCGATGGATTGTTTTAAATGTAATTGATTAATTAATCAAAGTACATGGCCATTGGCTGCATTAATAAAATTATTATTATTAATTCTACAAAACATTCAGAGAAGAATTATCAAATTATCAGGCACCCAGTCTTTGCTTCAAACGCCCGGATGGGACATTGGAAACAAATAATCAAGAAAATTGCATACTTCTAGCAGATTATTTCAAGGATCTTTTAAACTGTGAATCCCCTAAAGAACAACTCATCTTTGAAAAGAAAACCATCCAACCAAGATTCAGAACCCCCAACATTGGAAGAAATGAAAGAAATAATCCATGGACTCAAAAATAATAAAGCCCCAGGGGAAGATGGTATCATTGCCGAAATGCTGAAGATAGGTGGTGAGAACGTAACCCGGAAAATCCACTCAATTCTTGAGAACATCTGGATCACCGAAGAAATACCTGAGGATTGGAAATGTGCGCTAATCCATCCACTGCACAAGAAAGGGGATAAAACCAACATCAATAATTATAGAGGAATTTCCTTGATACCAGTTATTTATAAAATTTTCTCCAAAGCCCTGCTTACTAGACTTGAGAAACAAACATACCGTCTGATTGGAGAATACCAGGCAGGTTTCCGAAAAGGAAGATCATGTACGGAACAAATTCTTAATCTCAAAACCATCCTACAAATGCGCAAAACCAGACACACAGTCATTACCTTTGTAGATTTCAGAAAAGCATATGACTCTATAGATCGTCAAACACTTTTCAATACTCTAGAAGAATTTCAAGTGGATAGAAAAACAAGAGAATTAATCAGACAAACATTAACTGGCACTACTTCAAAAGTTAAATTCCTCGGCGGAATATCTGAGCCTTTTGCAATTAACACTGGGGTCCGCCAAGGAGACGGATTATCTCCGTTACTGTTCAACCTCGTACGTGAGAAGATAATCAGGACCTGGGAAAATGAAACTAAGGGAATGACCCTTGGCAGACTACTCAAAGATAGAATTCATGTACATTGTTTGGCCTTTGCTGATGACATAGTAATCCTTTCTAATAACAGGCAATAAGCAATTCATTCCATTGAGAAATTACATGAAATTGCCATCAAAACGGGACTTCAAATTTCTTATGAGAAAACTCAGTATATGGAAGGAGCCTCACGATACTTAGACGGACAACCTATGAGAACTAAATTCGGAAAAATATTTCAAGTGACCGAATTCAAATATCTGGGAGAAATTATTCAGCCCTCTGGTTTAAACCGTGAAGCAAATAAAGAGAGAATTTCCAAATTACAGAAAGCATACAGAATCACTTGGAATAGGTATAACAAAAAATCAATATCTCGGAAAGCAAAACTTAGACATTATAATACAGTAATCAAACCGGAGGCGTTATATGCATCAGAAACCTTAATCATTGGTGGCAAATCTTTAACCAAAGAGATTGAAAAACAAGAAAGGAAAATTTTACGAAAAATTTTTGGCCCAGTTTTTATAGAGGGAATCTGGAGGAAAAAGTCATCCCAGGAAATATATCGCCAATGTGAAAAAATGTCTCATACTTTTCGGAAAAGACGATTGAAATTTTACGGGCACATCATCAGAATGAACAATGGCAGATTGACTAAAAGAATTCTCAACTTGACCTTCTCACTAAAAACCAAGAACAGCTGGCTACGTGAAATTGAAACAGATCTCCAGGAAATCAACATTTCAGACAATATTGTTACGGCTGTGAGTTTGTGTCATCGCTCGCCACATGAGTCACAACTGCCCCAGGGCTGGGCTGTGCCCTGCCTCGTGTATTGCGTGCGCCTTATGCAACAGGGCTACTAGGACAAAGGGATGGTCCAGAATATTCGTGACTGAGCCAGCGATGGAAACCTCGAGAAGCCGTGAACCCCGGATGGATCTAGAAGCATTTATTGAGTCACCGGCCTGCTATATAAGAGCGACCTGTCAAGCAGTGGTTGTTGTGTTTTACGAGCGAGTGCGAGCGCTTATCCTGAGCGGCAGAAGTGTGGAGACTTGCGAAACCCCTAGTGAAGCCGATTCTCTTGACAGCGAAGGGAGTGAGCAGCTTACAGGGGACTGCCTGTGTTTTGAGCGAGTGTGCTTACCTAGTGCGAGAGAGGTCATTGTGGTGAGTTGCAAAACAGTGAGTGACAGACCTAGTGCAGCTATTTCCAGCCAGCGTACGGGACCGGACTCATTAGCGAGAGGATTAACTGTGGTCTGTTGACAAGTGAAAGGGGAAGTATTCTCGACGTGAGGAAACTGGAGTAAGGTAATAATTGCTTGTATTTGCTGTTGAGTAGTGTATCTTTCTGGCCACAATAAAGTTAATTATTTCTTTAAGCAGTAATTGGTGTTGTGCTTTCTACCCACCGTAATCCAGTTAACAAAAGTGCCACTAGGGGGTGGCACGTAACAACTGGTGTCAGAAGCCGGATTACGAACTCAAGCACAACTCCTGACGGTCCTGGTTTCAAAACCCGAGCAGGTCATTTTCTCTAATTTTCCTGTGAGTGCATGCCCTTTACAAGACAAACAACTAAAATGGAGGCGCAATTGGCAACATTGCTAGAAAAGTTAAATGGCATGGAAACCAGAATGGAGGCCGGCCAGAAGAATATAACCAAGGACCTAACTGCCAAATTAGAAGATGGCCAGAAGAAGATGGAGGATGGCCAGAAGAATTTAACCAAGGACCTAACTGCCAAATTAGAAGACGGCCAGAAGAAGCTAGAAGACGGCCAGAAGAAGATGGAAGACGGTCAAAATAAGTTAGCGGAGGACCTGAATAAGATGGGAGACAGCCAGAAAAGTTTAGCCGAGGACCTAACTTCCAAATTAGAAGACGGTCAGAAGAAGCTAGCAGAGGACCTAACCGCCAAATTTCTGGATGGCCAGAAAAATCTGGAAGAGTGTCTGCTGACGAAATTACAGGAAAGTCAAAAGAAATTGGATTAGGGTCTGCGTCAGGAAGTCAACACCGTCTGCCAGGGCCTACGTGAGGAAGTCACAGCAGTAGAAAAGAAGTTCGACGCCTTACAAGAGGAAGTTGCCGAACTGCGCCAACGCCCACTTACGGGGGTGGAAGAAAAATTCAACGCTTTACAAAAGGAAATTTCTGAGCTGAACCAACGCCCGTTGACGGGGATGGAAGCGAGATTCAACGCTCTTCAAGAGGAAGTTGCCGAGCTGCGCCGACGCCCGCCCACAGGTACACCGGGAATATCAGGAACGGGACAGAGCAGAGTGACGTCCCCAACCTTCGACGGAAAGGTCCCGTGGAGCACCTATTTACGTCAGTTCGAGGCAGCCTGTTCAATAAACAAATGGAACAGCACGGAAAAGGCTACAGCTCTCATTGTAGCGCCGAGAGGGGACGCCCTTAACGTCCTTCAGGCCATCCCGACTGGATCCCAGGACTACGCTTCACTGACCGCCCATATGGAGTCCCGATATGGAGATAGCCATCTTCAGCAGGCCTACCAGATGCAGCTCCGGACCCGGGTACAGAAGAACGCGGAAACCCTGCATGAGTTCGAGATGGACATCGCACGCCCAGTAAGGCTCGCCTATCCAACAGCGCCGGCTGACTTTCTGGAACAGTTTGCGACGCAGACCTTCACCGACGGGCTACGGGACTCTGACATTCAACAGGCGCTGCGACTCGCGCGCAATAAGACCCTGGCAGATGCGCTGAGCCAAGCACTTGAGTTCGAGACGACAAAACAGGCATCTAGAATGCACGCGCGGGTGCGTCAAGTGGACGTCGACGAACCAGCAAAAACCATCGAGACCAAGCCCCTGTCCGACGATTTGATGGAAGTGCTAAGCCGTTTCTTCATGAATCGCAGTACCACCAACAAAAACGTAGCCGAGGACATCCGGAGAGGCGGCCCGGAAGAGGACTACCGACCTGCTGGACCTGCCGTAAGAGAGGCCACCTGAGCAAGGACTGCGGTGATCGCCGCCGCCAAGGGTTTCCGTCGGGACTGTCAGTCGAAGGGAAACCGCGCGGCCCAGGAAAGCAAGTATCAGCCAGCCTAGGCGGGCAAAGGTTGGCTTGTGCCAGTCGTCAAGCCCCGGCAGTCCAAGTTCGTGTGACGCAGTTACGGAGGGATAATAGCAGCCTGATGGTCGACGGAGTCGTCAACGGAGAGAGCTGGCCCATGCTAATCGACACGGGAGCATCGAGGACCATCGTCAGTCCCACCGTGATCCCGAAGTGGAGAGTTCAACCCACACAAAGGAACCTCCAGCTTATAACCGCGAACGGAGAGACCGCACCGGTACATGGCGAAGCATCACTGGATTTCGTCATTGGTCGACGGGCGATAAAGCATCCAGTGATTGTGGCTGACGTATCAAATGAAGTGATCATCGGACTGGACTTCCTGGACCAGAACAACATCATCTTGGATCTGAGTACCAACACTCTGCACTTCGGAGGTGAGGAACTTGCTCTGCAACCTGCGCACGAGTCCATCACCGCACGACGAGTAAGGCTGAGAGAAGACGTCATCGTTCCCGCCAGGACGGAGGTCAGCGCTGCCGTAATTGTCGACGGAACTGCTGAGGGAGTGGCGGCTGTCATCGAGCTAAAATATGAGGACATCCCAACAAAAGGATTGCTAGTTGCCAAGACTCTCATCAACACGACGTCTCGGCCGTACGTCCGCCTGTCCAACCTGAACGACTACGACATTACGGTTCACCGGGACACCAACCTAGGAGTCTGCGAGCCCGTTACCTGGATTGCCCGCATCACAGATACGATGGACGGACACCTGCAGACGGACAACCGAAGAAGACGCACACTGCCAGAAGAACTACAGAAGCTGTACCAAGGATCCCAGGACCATTAGACGAGGAGCAATCACGCCAACTTCAGAACCTGCTACGCGAATTCCAGGACGTCTTCTCCGTGGGGAGCAAAGACTTCGGCAGGACAAGCTTGGTTCAGCAGAGAATCGACGTTGGGGACAGCACACCGATTAGGGCCCCATTCCGACGTGTCCCGCTCGCCAAGCAAGCCGAAGTCGACCGGATGGTAGAAGAGATGAAGGAGCAAGGGGTGATCGAGCCATCACATAGTCCTTGGAGTTCTCCGGTCGTGCTAGTGAAGAAGAAGGACGGTTCCACCAGGTTCTGCGTGGATTACAGGCGGGTGAATGACGTCACGAAGAAGGAGAGCTACCCTCTACCCCGGATCGACGACACCCTGGACACCATATCAGGAACGAGATGGTTCTCCACCTTGGATTTGAAGAGTGGCTACTGGCAGGTGGAGGTCCACCCTAAGGACCGCGATAAAACTGCGTTCTCTGTGGGCAGCGGGCTCTGGCAGTTCACCGTCATGTCATTCGGTCAGTGCAACGCCCCTGCGACCTTCGAAAGGCTAATGGAGTCCATTCTAAGGGGACTACATTGGAAGACGTGCCTGGTCTACCTAGACGACGTCATCGTTCCGGGGAGAAGCTTCGAGGAGCACTACAGCAACCTGAAGGAGATCATGTTGAAGCTACGGGCTGCCCAGCTGAAGTTGAGCCCCAAGAAGTGTCAGCTCTTCCAGAAGCGGGTCCAGTACCTTGGGCATATCGACTCCGAGGAAGGGGTGCGCACCGACCCAGAGAAGACCGCAGCTGTGAGGGAGTGGCCAGTTCCGAAGGACAAGTCCCAACTACGAAGCTTCCTGGGACTGTGCACTTATAACCGTCGCTTCGTGAAAGGATTCTCCGACATCGCCAAAACCTTTACATCACCTGACAGATAGGGACCAACTCTTCACGTGGACAGCAGAATGCCACAGTGCCTTCGAACAACTCAAGCAGGCTCTGTGCACCCCGCCTATTCTGGCCTACCCCAGACCTGGAACAAGGTTCATCGTCGATACCGATGCCAGCGACCTTGGCATAGGGGGAATCCTGTCGCAAGTAGTGGATGGCGAGGAGAGAGTAGTGGCCTACTTCAGCAAGGCCTTGTCAAAGCCAGAAAGGAACTACTGCGTCACCAGGAAGGAGCTGCTCGCCAACGTGAAGACCATTGAACACTTCCACAAGTACCTATACGAGCAAGAATTTCTCATCAGGACCGACCATGCATCCCTGCGGTGGCTCCTGAACTTCAAGCAGCCCGAAGGTCAACTCGCGCGGTGGTTAGAGAGGCTTCAACAGTACAACTTTGAGATTCAGCACAGGAAAGGCCAACTGCATTCTAACGCCGACGCCCTGTCACGAAGACCGTGCCCCGAAGACTGCACCTTCTGTACCCGAAGGGAGTAGAACACCGGGATACAGTGCCGAAGGACTACCGTGGAACTTCAAGGGAGCTGGAGCCGCGAATCTTTCACGCGGGCACAAGCGGAAGATGATGACCTGGGACTGATAGCCGAATGGAAGAGGGCCTGTGTCCCCAGACCCGGGTGGAACATTGTGAGTGACTGCAGCCCAAAGTTTAAGTCCTACTGGGCGCAGTGGAACTCGCTGATTGTAAGGGATGGCCTCATCTGCCGTACCTGGGAGAGCACCGACGGGAAGACATCTCGGGAACATGTCGTCGTTCCAAAGGCTATGACGGAGGAAGTCCTGAAGGAAGTTCATGGAGGATCATCTGGTGGACACCTAGGGATAAAGAAGACCCTGGAGAAGCTGAGAGAGCGGTTCTACTGGATCGGATGCCGAACAGACGTGGAGAACCACTGCGCGAGGTGCCACGATTGCGCAGCCAGCAAGGGCCCAGGACGAAGACGACGGGGTCCACTGAAGACCTACAACGTGGGCGGCCCCATGGAGAGAGTGGCCATCGATGTTGCTGGGCCATTCCCGTTAAGCGAGGCAGGGAACCGCTACATATTAGTCGTCAGCGACTACTTTTACAAATGGCCGGAGGCGTATGCGCTCCCTAACCAAGATGCCGCGACGATTGCAGAGACCCTGGTGAAGGAATTCGTCAGCCGGTACGGAGTACCCCTGGAGCTGCACTCCGACCAAGGGCGGAACTTCGAGTCGCAGGTGTTCCAGAACCTATGCCAGCTGCTGGGAATCCGGAAGACAAGGACAACGCCGCTACACCCTCAGTCCGACGGGATGGTAGAGCGATTCGATCGCACCATCGAGAACCATCTCCGAATAGTCGTCAGCGAGCACCAGAGGGATTGGGACAAGCATCTTCCACTATTTCTCCTGGCCTACCGCGCCGCCGTGCATGAAGCCACCGGGTGCACACCAGCCCGGGCCATGTTTGGGAGGGAGCTCCGTCTACCTGTCGATCTAGCCTTCGGCCGACCTGGGAATGATCCGATCCCGGTAAGCCAGTATTGTCAAGAACTGGTCGACCAACTGGAGGACGTGCACGCGTTCGCGAGGAGGAAACTGCGGATCGAGACCGACCGAATGAAGACCCGATATGACCAGCAGACGGATGCCGGTGGATTCCACGAGGACGACCTGGTCTGGCTCTTCAACCCATTACGGAAGAAAGGCCTGTCACCCAAACTGCAGAAGTCCTGGCAGGGCCCGTACCGAGTCGTGAAACGGATCAACGATATCGTCTACAGGATCCAGCGGAGCCCGAGGGCGAAGATGAAGATCGTGCATCGAGATCGCCTGGCAGCTTACGGAGGGACACAGACGGACCAATGATTGATCGGGACGATCAGCCTTTTTAGGAAGGGGGTGGTGTTACGGCTGTGAGTTTGTGTCATCGCTCGCCGCATGAGTCACAACTGCCCCAGGGCTGGGCTGTGCCCTGCCTCGAGTATTGCGTGCGCCTTATGCATCAGGGCTACTAGGACAAAGGGATGGTCCAGAATATTCGTGACTGAGCCAGCGATGGAAACCTCGAGAAGCCGTGAACCCTGGATGGATCTAGAAGCATTTATTGAGTTACCGGCCTGCTATATAAGAGCGACCTGTCAAGCTGTGGTTGTTGTGTTTTACGAGCGAGTGCGAGCGCTTATCCTGAGTGGCAGAAGTGTGGAGACTTGCGAAACCCCTAGTGAAGCCGATTCTCTTGACAGCGAAGGGAGTGAGGAGCTTACAGGGGACTGCCTGTGTTTTGAGCGAGTGTGCTTACCTAGTACGAGAGAGGTCATTGTGGTGAGTTGCAAAACAGTGAGTGACAGACCTAGTGCAGCTATTTCCAGCCAGCGTACGGGACCGGACTCATTAGCGAGAGGATTAACTGTGGTCTGTTGACAAGTGAAAGGGGAAGTATTCTCGACGTGAGGAAACTGGAGTAAGGTAATAATTGCTTGTATTTGCTGTTGTGTAGTGTATCTTTCCGGCCACAATAAAGTTAATTATTTCTTTAAGCAGTAATTGGTGTTGTGCTTTCTACCCACCGTAATCCAGTTAACAAAAGTGCCACTAGGGGGGTGGCACGTAACAATATTATACAGGACAGATGCAAATTTAGAACCCTAATCGACAATCACCAATTTGAAGACAAACCCAACACCAGGGCCACCATAACTTGGACAGAATACCGAAGAAAGGCGCTCAGCGAGAGGATGAAGAGATTTTGGAAGGAAAAGAAGGCCAACACATCAGCTAAACAGGTTCAACCGTGCTCCTGAGTCGGGCATAACGATGCAAGAAGAATTAATTAATTATACTTTTCAAACATTTCAAACTAATTTATAATTTATATTCATTTTTCAGTGCAGCTATGACCTCCCGTGACCGATTAGCATGTTTAGATTTTTGTGAAATGATAGAAGACTTCAGCCGGGGAAAAATTTGCAAAGTAATATATTTTTATATTTCATAGGTTACATAATCTTCATCAAGGTGACTTAAGGTTTCTTTCATATTATTAAAAGAATGTACTGTAGTGTATTCAAAATATTGTAACTATTCTTTATTTTATTTTTATTACAAAACTATTTTCCATTTGATTTGATATTTTTAAAATTTCCTATTGTTGTGGGCCCCACCTTATCATATCGCCCAGGGCCCGGCAAGGCCTGGATCCGCCACTGCTGTCAGTTCCTTAAGAAATAGTACATTAAGGGGGGTTCCAATGGCCTATCTTCTTAATATATATATAACAATTTCATTTTCCTTTTTCACAGAAACTACTGGGAAGATTTAGATGAAATTGTATTTCCATGCTGTGCCCAACTGGAGTTGGCCCATGGATCGAACGCTGGTTATGTACGATGAAAGGATGGCATAAGCCCTACCAAGGAAAGAATATTTTAAAAGGTTGTGCATGCCATGCGTGAGTCACGTCACCCAGCTGCGATATTAGGAGTAATTAAGGAAGCAATAAACATTAAGTAATAAGTGTCAAGAAAGTATAAACAGATAAGCGAGGTTCTGCAAACTCATGAGCTGTTAGTACGTCAACCAGGAATCATTAAAAACCTTCAATGCAAGCACTGTTTATCAATTGTATGATGGTATAACTGACAGATTTAATGCGATTGAACCTAGTGATTAACGATTATTGCAATGATTCAGGCTGGCCCCAAATAGAGCTGAGGTCGCGATAAATTATGATACAGAAGTTACAAAAGTCCCCGACAGTAGCGAATCAGTTTTAGGGGACAACATGACTAACATAAAGTACCATATATTGATATCATGCGTTAAAACTCTCACAGGGGCTAGGTCTGTTTAGAGGTTGGTAATCATAGATGCTGACACAGGTTTAAGTTGCAACGTAAGCAGTGGTGTCACTGTCAATTAAAACGCATGGATACGGAGGTGAGATGTACCATTCCGCTGGCCACGGAAGGGGGAAAATAACCTTTTTAATTAATTGAAAATAAGTAAAAGATTAAAATGGATTCCGCACAAAACGAACGTCAAAATAAACATATTTTACATCCGCAAATAAAGTTTCAAGCAAATAGAGGCTCAAACGTGAAGAATTGATTCCGCTCTTGCGTGAGGGAACTACGTTTTGATAAATCAGTAAAAATAAGGGGTCGAACGAAACTCAGTCACTCAGTTCTACAACGGACCTTTGAGAGGTCGGGTGTTGGTTGTCATACTCTAGCTCGCGTTAAAGGCAGTATGCTGGATTGCAGCATGAAATTATTAAGTACATCATGTTCGCAGTAACGGAACATACGGGTCATTATACCATCATTCAAAGAGAAATATTTAGGAACGCAAGCATATTTCACGTTTAAGTTCAACCAGAAGTTCAAGTGTGCATGGCATTGTTGCCCGATAAATCATGAAAAGTCGTTTCAAAGTGATCACTATAGCGCTTGGCGCTGGATCAAGTAAAAATCCCGACAAGAATAAGTTACGACGCGTTGAGTAAAGGAACATTAATACAGTCTAAAAAGTGCGAGCTAGTATAAATAAAGTACGCGAAGTTGAAAGTCAACAGTTCGAGAACATGGACAGTTCTTTATGAACCGTAAAGCGAAGTTAAAGGACAATTGTTATCAGAGATTCAAGTGAAATCTAGGACTCCGAGTCAAGGAAACACGACTTCGATTACCAGTAGCATAGTTAACAACATTAGTAAAGTTACGGTACATATAGCAGAGACACAGTAAAAGACATTCCCATAGGGAAACGTAAAAACACGTCCTGTGGTCAGAGAAAATATTATCGTCAAATAATTACGAGGACTGTAGGTTCGAAATCCGAACAAATCAGTATAGCTACGAACAATCCAGACACATAGAACACGGTGTAAGAAAACCATTACCTAAGCGAGAAACATTAGTGAAGGACACTTAAACGCTTATAGACAAGTAATATGGGAATCAAAAATAGAAACCTACAGGAATAGAGACAGGACTAACGTTCAGCGAAGGAGCTCAGTGAGGATCGAGTTATTACACGTCCAAAGCAGAGGTGAGGTGAGGCGAAGTGGGTCACCGACAGAAGATCACTGAGATATGGTGCGGAAAATAAGTGCTGTGTAAATAAATATAGAAAATAATTGCTGTGTAAACAAGTATAGGGAAATAAGTGGAGTGTAATTTAATGTGGAGAAATATATTTGTGTTATGCTAGATATAGTGATTTTACAAGGAAAAATAATGTGTTTAAATATATGTAAAAGTGAAGTATATCAGAGTGATGTGCAATGCACGAAAAGTAGTGCCATGTAGAATAATTAGATGTAATTGGATGTGTGAGCCTATCTAGGAATGGAGTCATCACACGGGTGAGTTAATGAAATTTCATTAATATTTTGCTGTTGTACTGTGTACTGATATCAATAGAATCGTTCGTCGACTGGGGAGTTTGACGAGTGATTCATTGATGAAATGAATGTGCAAATAACTGAAATGTTGGAAAAGATGATAAATGTTAATCACGAGGACCGCCTCGGTGAAAATAAAGCAGTGTTGGGATCAGTAAAGATAAAGAAATGGAAAACCGATAATGAAAGATATGATAAATAAACGAATTTGAAAGAAGGAATTAAGATAATAAATGAAATGGCTTAAATTGTTGCCTAGTTATGCGCATCGTAATAATATTATAAAATTTGAAGGGATAAGTTAATAAAAATGGTTAAAATTTATAGCAGATAACAAATAACGAAAGAATGGGGCGTTATAATGGAATGATTTAAAATGTGAAATAATAGTAACGCGAATAATGAGGATCAAGCTGATACAAAGTTGTATCTAAAGATCCGTGTCTAGGAACTCAAAATAAAAATGGAGCGAGAAATAATATGTTAATAAATTAATAAAGTTATAAATATCCAAATAAATGGTGGAACGAAACACCCAAGAATGAATATGTTACCTTGTAGGCTATTAGGCCAAGGTTGTGAATAAATAATAGGAAGGCCGAAGTCGTGCCAATATCGTAAAGTTATCCAAGCAAGTTGTGTTGCCGTAAGGGCTAATAAGAATATTAAAAGTATAGTTTCAAGCTGAATATAATATGCGTTAAACCAGGATATATTTATTCGTGAGATGGAAAATGTAGTGAAAATATCGTCGAAATGCGTGGAGGTAAATTTCCTACCGAATGTATTGTTGTAATGAAGTAGCCTCGTATTGTATGTCGTGGATGAATAAATTCCCACCGAGTTATTGCTTAATGAAGCGTTGTTGTCTTGTGTATTGTGGATGTGCAAATTCCCACCGAAAATGTAGTTGAATGAAACGTCGTGCGTGATAATGTTATATAAGTCCCGCTGTAGGATGGATATCCCAGCCTGGCATTGTAGTCGTAAGGTATTGTTGTGAAGGAAAAGGCATTGCTATGAAGGGGCATTATAAAATTGTGCTACGAGCGTCGTAAGAAGTTGTAATAAGGAATTACCGTACATCCTATCCGAATTAAATGCTAAATATCCTGGGAACTAAAGATAAATAATAATAATAATAAATAAAGACGGAACAAATATCCGTGGTGAAATGAATTTTAAGTCTTGGAAATCATGTGGTTGAAACACTAGCGTAAAAGCAAGCAGGGCCGGCGAGCCATCATAAATCTCGTTTTAAAGTACCAAAGGAAGAGGGGGCGGCCTTCTGTGCGCGACCTTGCCTCTTGCGAGGGAGGAGGAGAGACATCTTAAAGAGTTCGGCAGTCAAGTGAGGTTTAGCAGAGACTGGTGAAAAGAGAAACTGCTACACGGAAATAATAAAGTTTTAATGAAAGGTGCAAGCTTAAACTGATTATAGAATTATGAGCCGGGAATTATAGAAATCGTCCCGAGGCTATTCTTGAAATGTTATGTAAAATTTGACGGATTTTGTCACATAGTTAATTGTTGGTAAAATAAATTCCTTCTTTCATAAATAATGCTATAATGGGTTAAGGAATAATGAAGTTTTGTTATAAATAAAGATCCCATTTTAATAAGAACATGGTGCACAGTACAACACAAAGCAAATCGCCTAGATGCATGGATGGTAACTGGATGATTAAGGGTTCGATCGATAGACATGGCACATTTTGTTAAGTATTGTATTTTAAAAACCTAAGGTTTGTGAAGAATTGTTATTAAGATCAAAAGAATTTAATGAAATAAAGATCATATGAATATATCGAATAAAGGAAGCCCTGAAGGGTAAATAAAGAAAATGTAAATATCCAAAGCCTTGGACGAATAATATGTCTAAAATGATAGGCGCGCTCGAAGCCTGAGTAGAATAAACTTAAATAGTGATATAATGAGTGGAAGTGGTAAATTAAGCAAGACAGAGTATTCAAAACTTCACGGAGCAATGAAAGGACATTATAGTGAATGTTGATGATTTTTGAATAGTGGTTTTTATAATTGATATTTGAAGAGACAATTCCAAATGATCTTGATTTTTGATATGTTTTTGAGTGATTATTTCCTTTTATTGAATAAATAATATATAACTGTAATGTTGAGTTTTTCCTAAGTCTTATTAACCTGATTGTGTTTACATATCGGATGTGAGGTCAGTGGTGGAGGGAACGTAACGCGCCCCGATGCCGAAGTAAGCTAAGCCGAGTACTGACTAAACATCCTCCGCTAAGCGGGTACAATACTTAGTGATCATTTCTTAGTACTTTAACACGGGCGTTTGATGTTTCTACTATTGTGACCATAATTTTTTTAAATTTAATCTCGAATTTTTGGTTTAAAAAATATTCAAAATATATCATTTTTTTTCGAAATGTATTTTAGCTAAAAAAATCCCGTGTTAATATCTCATGTACAAGCCAAGCTAAAGGATGGTAAAATTTTGAGACTTCCGTGATAAGTGACAACTGAGAAAAATGAACATTTATGTGCAAAACAACAAGTTATGAGAAAATGCCTTTGTATATTCTAATTTTCAGTGTTTTCTAAGGTGCACTGCATTATTTAAATAAATATTACACATGTTTTGCAAATAACAAATATCAAGTATTATACTTCATTTTAAACGTCAGAGTACCAGCTTTCACATCATATAAAAATCTGAAAATTGATATTTTTTCCATTTTTATCAATTGGACCTCCCCTTAAGCAACGAGCCTATAATACGATTATAGGTGAGTTGCACATCGCAGTTATATAACCTTGTGTCTCTTGTGTGTTTGTAATTTGTAAGATAGCCTGTGTTATTGAGATTTCTGTACTAGTGTGTCTAACTATGTTTCTTGTGAACTTAGAGCAGAAGGATTCGAATTCTCTTATTACGAATAGTCTGCTCTTGAACTATTCAAAGATTCGTGGGCCATGGATTGAAATTACCTGATTTAGAGGGGCGCATTCAAAAGTCAATGAAAATAATGAAAACTGAGTTGCACGATTTGCATACGACTGTTTATGTTCGACGATAAATATAACTATATTATATGTTCTAACATTCAGTAAATATTCATAAATATCTGTCGAGATTGTGTTGGTTGAGTTTAGTGAACAGTGCACATGCGTAGGTTTCCCAATAAGGATCAAAGACCTTCCAAAGTTTTCTTCTTTTTCCTATTGGGAATTGTGTGGACTCAGCATTTGCTCTCTATCCAATAACAAATAACAAAACTTTGAAACATTGTTTATCCTGAACTAGCACCAACAGATAGCACACAGGTACGATGTGGGATCATTTTGTTATTTTGTTCAAATAACACACATTGGACTATTACAAAGGCTTTAAAATTAAATGGTATCGTATTATCAACTAGTTATTCTTCAAATACGATGCGCATGCAATGTCAACGGAAGGCAAATCATTGGAGATTCACATTGAACAGTCATGACATCTGGCGGAAAAGTTTCGTGTAAAGAATACCTTTACTGAACAGAGAACTGGGTTATTGATTTCCGTGGATCTAATGCCATATGTTTGCTGCCTCCATGACGTTATAGTGTGGTTATATCAACACCAGCATTCACTAAAATTGTCGCCAAACTCGTACGAAAGCAATGCCCTGTGTACAAATTCCCCAATTTATTTATGCGAACATTTGGGTGCGCTTTCCATGTCGGTAATTTATATAGGCAAGAAGGTTAGCGTGTAGCAAACTTCTGAACGTAGATTCATAAATTTCTAGAATATTTCATAGTATTTTCCTGTTACCGTAAAGGTTCGTGCTGATTCTGTCTTTGTGTTTGAGATTGTAACTACAAAGGTTGATCCAATGTCCTTTACATTGTCAACTTTCAAATAATATAATATTCATGTCCGGTATGTTGGATTTTGAGTTCATGCGCGAAGCTGTCCTTACCTAATTGGTCAAATAATTACAGTCAGTCTTAAAGACTAGACGTTATATCATTTCAAATGACGCATGCTACAAATGCTACACATGTTAAAAAGGCTCAGGAGGGCTTCTCGCTTCGCTCGAAGCCCCAGGACTCTTTCAACAGACTCCATTACCCATTAACTTAGTATTCCCGCGCAGGCACCTCTTTAAGGGTCACCCTGAATTTGAGTCTGACATCTTTTATAACTCTTTAAGAGTCACCCATTATTTGAATCTGATATCTTGCAAACCTCTTTAAGCCCCCCCCCCCCTGTATTTGAATTGAATCTAACATACTGTACACCTCGTTAAGTGTCACCCTGTAATTTGCTCTGACATCCTACACACCTCTTTAAGAGGCACCCTGTATTCTTATCTGGCATCTTGTATATCTCTTTAGAAGTCACCCTGTATTCTTGTGTGGCATCTTGTACACCTCTTTAGGAGTCACCCTGTATTCTTGTCTGACATCTTGTGCACCTCATTAAGAGTCACCCTGTATTCTTCTCTGCCATCTTGTACACCTCTTTAAGAGTCACCGTGTATTCTTATCTGGCATCTTTTATATCCCTTTAGGAGTCACCCTGTATTCTTATCTGGCATCCTGTACTGTATTTTGCTCTGACACCTGCACATCTATTTAGGAGGCACCCTGTATTCTTGTCTGACATCTTGTGCACCTCTTTAGGAGTCACCCTGTATTCTTCTCTGCCATTTTGTACACCTCTTTAAGAGTCACCGTGTATTCGTATCTGGCATCTTGTATATCTCTTTAGGAGTCACCCTGTATTGTTATCTGGCATCTTGTACACCTCTTTAGGAGTCATCCTGTATTCCTCTCTGCCATCTTGTACACCTCTTTAAGAGTCTCCTTGTATTCTTATCTGGCGTATTGTATATCTCTTTAGCAGTCACCCTGTATTGTTATCTGGCATCTTGTACACCTCTTTAGGAGTCACCCTGTATTCTTCTCTGCCATCTTGCACATCTCTTTAAGAGTCACCTTGTATTCTTATCTGGCGTCTTGTATATCTCTTTAGGAGTCACCCTGTATTCTTATCTGGCATCTTGTACACCTCTTTAGGACTCACCCTGTATTCTTCTCTGCCATCTTGTACACCTCTTTAAGAGTCACCTTGTATTCTTATCTTGTATATCTCTTTAGGAGTCACCCCGTATTCTTATCTGGAATCTTGTACACCACTTTAGGAGTCACCCTGTATTCTTTTCGCTTCGCTCAAAGCCCCAGGTCGCTCGACGCCCCATGACCCTTTCAACAGACTCCATTATCCATTAACTTAGGCTTCCCGCGCGGCTGCATGACGTAACTTCCGTCTCCGACTATCGAAGTTCATTTATCATTATTCCGTAATTCACTGCCATGTTCGTCTTCTGATTCACTTGTCTGAGGCGTGTATTATGTTGGTTTCAGGGTAGGGTTGTTAGCCCTACGCCCAACCCCCAACCTGGAGGACCAGAGAACCTTCTGTCAGGGTTACCATACCTTAGCTGAGATAGTCTCGTTATAAGGCACCAGACACTCGCCCTAATCCGTCCCCATAGGGGTAGGATTTGATGGTTTCATAAGTAGGCTAGCTTACTAACTAGAGCATGTCTCAGTACTTATTAGAGGCACCTACTCAGCATTAGTGCTTTCACTGACACTCATTACTCATCCATTTACCCTCCTCATTTTTTTGGGTTTGGAACCGGCATCGAGTTGAGCTGAATTGCTCCCCAATGCCTGGGTTAGTTTTCTGGCATTTAATATTTACATTTCGCCATGGTTGAATATAAACATTTTTACTGCGGAATCCTCTATGGACATTGAATTGGCAGGTGAAAAACTAAAGGAAGTAGGAGACTTCTGTTACTTAGGAAGCAAAATAACCAGTGATGGACGAAGCAAAGTGGATATAAAAAGTAGGTTACGTCAGGCAAGGAAAGCATTTCTACAGAAAAGGAATCTGTTGTCATCGAATATAGATTTAGGTATTAGGAAGTCATTTTTGAAGGCCTTTGTATGGAGCGTGGCGCTCTATGGAAGTGAAACTTGGACTATTGGTGCAGCAGAAAAGATGAGAATTGAAGTGTTTGAAATGTGGTGTTACAGGAGAATGATGAAGTTCAGATGGGTAGATGGGGTTACAAACGAAGAGGTATTAAGACGAGTGGGAGAGGAGAGATGTTTCTGTTGACTGCTAATGAAGGGAAGAGATTGGTTAGTAAGACACATAGCCTACTAATACACCCAGGAATAGCAAGCTTAGTTATGGAAGGAATGGTGGAGGACAAAAACTGTAGGGGAAGACCAAGGTTAGAGTATGTAAAACAGATTGCCTCGGATGTAGTGTGTGGTAGCTATGTAGAGATGGAACGATTAGCTCAGGACAGGGAGGCATGGAAATCTGCATCAAACCAGTCAAAATACTGAAGACTCAACAACAACAACAACAACAACAACTGCATTAAGTCATAAAAAGAAAAATTGAAATGTTGGAGATCTAGCATCGAGTCTATTAATTAGCTCACCTCAGTAGTGGATTTCTTTTCGATATGTTGCCCTGAGTTTAGTGACATTCAAGCAAGACATGTTTGCAGCATTGGTCACAATGGTGTTATGTCTGCTATCAGTGTAGCCACTTAGTCTACATAACACAGATTGTGTTTACAATGTCATCACATGCCTGCACATAACCTCACTCCAGCCCAACTTAATTAGACTGAGAGGAGGGTTGTATACGCAACAGGGATAACACACATTCCTCAGTTATGTTCCTAATAAATTGCCTGTCAGAGGTCATATTAGGTGGCGGTGAATTATAACCTGTTCTGGAGAACTCTGTTATTCATTGGGGGGTAAAAACGAAGATCAAAATTCACATAGTTTTGTAATTGAGGGGATTAATGAAATAGAACGCTCTACTGCAGCGAATATTGGAGAATGAACATCAGAAGATCCTGCATCTAACAACAGAACGTTAGAAACGTTAACTCCTCGATCATGGTGAAACTTTCCTGTTTGTTTCGTTGTTTTTATTGTTATTATTTTTATTTATTAAAAATGATACGAGCCTTACAGTAACCGCATATGATGTGTAACATGTGACATGTTATCCTGCTATGTTTGCCCCGGGAGCGCAAATCCCTTGTTGACAGTGAACTCTGTTGGTCATTGAAATAACTACTTGTAAAACTCCAGTGCCAAATCCTGACCGTAATGAATCATAATTGTTATTTGCCGTGGCGGAAGCAATCCACTGCCTACTTGATGCGAGCTGCGCTCTAGTGAACCCTTGCCAGTGATGTTATTGAAAATGGCCTCTTATTGCCGATATAGCGCACTGCCAGTATAGGCGCGATAAAAAATTAGGTGTGCAGTAGGTATATAAAATGCGTTTCTCCCAGCGATACGTTTAGACCAACGAAGTTTCAATTATAGTTAGTAATCGGTGTTAATATACTGAATTCCTACGTTGTTTGGAGTGTTGGTTGATGCGATATAGCACTCGAGGTATCGAGTGTTTACATTAAATAAGAATACAGCAAAAGTATGAAGATTTAATAAATCGTAATTGTTTTCAGCAAATATGATAGAATGAATATTTTCACACCAAAGAACGACAACTTGAAGACGATTTATTGTAGGATTTTTAGCCTATTTTCAATTTTGAAAAAATAGGCTTATGAGATCACCTTTTGTCCGTGTGTGTGTGTGTGTGTGTGTGTGTGTGTGTGAGGTGTGTGTGGGTGTCCCCCCTAATAAAATCTAAACGACTAGAGCGATTTCAATGAAACTCGGTAATATCATAGCACCATTCTGGCCGACCTCGACCGTACCCTTCAAATTTTATTCTGTCGCACCAATCCAACATGGCGGCTGTGCGAAATATTTCACCAGCATTCAGTATCTCCGAAACAATTACCGATATCGCCCTGAAATTTTCCACGGTGATAAAGGTAACTACTAGAAGTTTACCTATGAGACGTTAAAAAACCTTGTAAATACAAAAACAACATGGCGGCCAAGCGAAGTTGAGACTTTTAAATAGGCTTTTCTCGCGATTTAACGATCCAAACTTAATGAAACTTGGTACTGCAAATGTTTATACACATTGTAATGCACTGGCGTCCAATTTAGTTCAATTGTTCACATAACCTCAAAATGGCGGCTGTGCAAAATATTTCACCGGCATTCTATATCTCCGAAACCATTACAGATATGACCCTGAAATTTTGTATGATGATAAAGGGCACTGCTACACGTTTATCAATGTAACTTTCAAAAACCTGTAAAGTACAAAACGAACATGGCGGCCAAGCAAATTTGAAACATTTTAATAGACTTTTCTCTTGATTTAAAAATCTGAGCGCAGTGACATGTGGTACAATAAATGACTATACATATTGTAATGCACTGGCATCTAATTTAGTTCAATTGTTTACATAACCTCAAGATGGCGGCTGTGCGAAATTTTAAAATTAGGTTTTTATTTCTTGTGTCGTAATCATGCGATAGAAGTGAATGTTTGAATAATGAAGCTGCATATTATTTTTTCTTTAATGGCAAATAACTCTATGGCCTATACATAAAACAATCCAAAATGGCGAGCATCCGAAATATTTCGGCGGTTCTCAATATATACGAATCCTTTTCACCAATAAAACTGATTTTTTATGTTCATAGAGGCTATGAACATAAGTTCACCTATAGGTGTTTCAGTAACCTGGTGAGCACAAATCCAACATGGCAGCGACGCGAATTATAAATACTCAATTGGACGTTTCTCGTGATTTAACCATCCGAGTGCAGTGAAACTTTGCACGTTAAATGATTATACAAATATTAATCAATTGGCATCTAATTTATTTCAATTGTTTTGATAACCACAAGATGGCAGCTGTGCGAAATTTTGAAATCACGTTTTTACGTCTGTGTCCTAATCATGCGATTGAAGTTTGAATACCACTCGTACACAATAATCTTCATGTAATAGTACATAAATAAGAATCCAGCCTGTCGAACATCTGCAATATTTAGACGGTTCTCAGTATCTACGAATCTATCACAACAATCAAACTGAAATTGTGTATGTTGATAGAGGAAATTGTCATTAGTAGGATATATGAAAATAGGCTGTATAGTTCTTTACGGAACTACTTGTTTTTAATGGGGCCTCCAAACCTTGAGGTAAACTGTATGCGATTTACATTCCACATAGTCACATGGCCTACAGTACGTCGTTGTACCGATCTCCGCCACCGCGCACGCTCATTGTTTCCGTCCCATGCACTTCCGTCTCTTTTCCAAAATCACTCCCACAAAAATTTCCAGCTACCGAGTGGAAAGATGTTACACATCAGAAAAGAAAAGGCTTATGAGATCACTTTTGTCCATGTGTGTGTGTGTGTGTGTGCGTATACAGAGTGTTCCAGGAGGAACAGTAAATATTTTAGGAGGTGGTAGTATTGATGAATTGCAATAAAACATTCCATAAAACATGTGTCCCATTTTTATTGCGTACATTGATACAGGGATACGAGATACCTGAGCAGTAGTCGTTTCGTGTGTTGGTACACGTATACTTTCTAAACGTTTCGGTGTTCCATGTACAAGAATATTATTATTATTATTATTGCCTTTATTGGTGGCGCAGTTAGGGCTCTTGGCCCTTTCTTACACTTAACCACATTAAAACAATACAATAAACATATTATGGCGACAAAATTAAACAATAATAATTTACATTGATCATGACTTTCACACTCTCATTCACTCATCCAGTCACACTTGTTGTCAGTCAGCAATGTTCAGCTGGCTGCCCCAGCAGGTGGTCTTGAATTTAGATAGTGAGGTGATACCCCTGACACTGGCTGGAAGGGTATTCCACAGCCTAGACCCCACCACATGAAAAGAGTTGTTGTATATAGAGGAGCGATGAATAGGAATGGAGAGGGAAGAACCAGAGCGTGTATTATTACCATGGAAAGAAGACAAGTACTTGAATTTATTTGATAAGTATAGTGGTCTGTCGTCAGACAATAATCGGAAAATCTGGACAAGAATGTGATATGATCGACGTAGTTCAGGTTTCAGCCAGGAAAGAGCGCAATAATAGGGAGTGATATGTTTATCATAGCTCAGATCGTAGATAAATCGTATGCAAGAGTTCAGAGCTCGTTGAAGTTTCAAAGTTAATGTTTTGGTTGCGTCTACAAGAATAACGTCACAGTAGTCAAGAATAGGAAGTATTAGTGTATGTATGAGTAGGATTCTTACTTTAAATGGTAAAATATCTTTTTTTTTCTTTTGAGGGAGTGGAGCGTTGCGAAAATCTTCTTGCATACATTCTGTACATGTTCAGACCAGTTAAGAGTCTGATTTATTATCACATCCAGATTTTTCACTGTAGGACAGTATGGAATTTCATTGTTGTTCAGTATGTTGAGTATGGCGGACATTACGTATGCACGGGTCATTACCAGCCCGTTCAACACCTTCAAGGAGATGCAGATAGATGATTGGAATTTTGTCGCCGGATACGTACAAATCGCCAAGTAATCCCATTTGTAATCTTCACTGATGAAGCCACGTGCATAATTGGAAGATATTCGTATGTTCCTCCAGCAAGACGGGACTCCTGCACATTCTAGTCGTTTGGTGATACAACATCTAAACCTAACATTCCCCGGAAGATGGATAGGGAGATATGGGCACGTTTATGGCCACCAAGGTCCCTGGACCTTACCCTTTTGGATTTTTGACTGAGGGGATGGTTGAAAAGCGAAGTCTAAAAGGAAAAAAAGTGACAGTCAGTCTGAAAGACTAGACTTTGTATCATTTTACTCCTAAAAATGCTGAAAAATGCTAGAAAGGCCGGAGGCTTCTCGCTTAGCTCGAAGTCAAAGACTCTTGAAATGTTAGAAAATTATCTGCATAATACTTATCTTGCTTTATAATACTTTTCCTTGTTTCAAATTACTCTTGAACAGCAAGAGCAAACCAAGGGCAAAGCAAGGTCAAGCACGCGGGATGCCGTCACGCTCACCAGAGCAAGCGGGGACGTGCCCCTTCCATCCAGTCTAAAAACACTTATAGTGGGCGATGTATTGAAGATAGAGATATGCACTCGCGGACTTTTTTCTAGAACTTTTCATGCTGACCAATTCTTAAGCTCATAGTATGTTGATATTTTTAACGGTTTGCCCAGCGTATGCTTAAGAAGCGCACGGACGCCAGGTTTGTTTTCGACTTTTTCACTGAAATCGTTACTGCTTGGCTTCCTTTGATCATACATTTTTTTTTTTGTTTTTTTTAGAATCCTTCCTTGAGATATCCTTTAATGAATGGTGAAAACCGCTTCAAAATCCATCTAGTGGTTCTCGAGATTACCCGTGACATCCAGGAATCGGGGATTTTTGTCTTATACTAACGAAGTGGAGATTGTCGGGGAGCACATGCACAAAGCGGTACTATGACGTCACACACCTCAGTGCATCTCGGTACATTTCGTCCCATCACCGTAACGTAACGCCAGACCCCAGCGTAACGACGAAGTCGACAAGATCATTTAAAATGATAAAAGTTACCACCAGAGCAGAGTTGGTCGTTCGTATTATGCATAGTGCAGTCCTCATCAAAGAACGCCAAGACGCCCTCCGAAGAGCTACACGGGGTGAGAAGTGCAAAATGGTGGAATTATTGAAACTTTTGATACTTTGAATGTCCTCATTTGCCTTGGCTTTACATTTGTTTGGGTTAAATACTACCAGCTGTATCTCTACGCAATACAAATGGGACGCATGTTATATGGATTTTTAAATGGCAGTTCATCTATACTACCACCTCCTAAAATATTTACTATTCCTCCTGAAACACCTTGTATATATATGTGTGTGTGTGTCCCTGTAATAACTTCTAAACGGATATAGCGATTTCAATGACTCTCGGTAAGTACATAATACTACATCGTCCGACCACGAACGTGCTTTTCAAATTATAATACTTTTTTTCCAATCTAACATGGCGGCCGCGCGAAATATTTCACTGGCATTCTATATCTCCACAACAGTAACAGATATCACCCAGAAATTTTGTACGGTAACAAACGGCACATTAAGAAGATCTTCTATGTGACTTTCATAAAACTGTTAAGTTAAGTACAAAACGAACATGGCGGCTAAGCGAAGTTGCAACATTCAAATATACTTTTCTCGCGATTTAACCATCTGAGCGCAGTGAAATTTGGTACAGCAAATGTTTATACAGTATACATTGTAATGCACTGTCATTTAATTTAGTTCAATTGTTTACATAACTTCAAGATAACGGCTGTGCGAAATTTTGAAATTAAGTTTTTATTTATTGTGTCCTAATCATGCAATCGAAGTGAAAGTTTATATAATGAACCTACGCAATAATATCGATCTTATGGTACATAATTCTATAACCCATACTTATAACAATCCAACATGGCGACCATCCAACATAAATTTAGACGTTTCTCAATATCCACGAATTCATTACAGCAATCAAACTGAAATTTAGTATGTTGATAGAGGCAATTAACTTAGGTTCACTTATGGATCATTCAATATCCTAGTGAGTACAAAACCAATATGGCGGCAATGCGAAATTGAAATATTTAAGTTGATTTTCCTCGCAATATTCCATCCAAGCGCTGTGAAACTTGGAGCGGCATATCAATATACAAGCCTTAATATACTGATGTCCAATTTAATGGAATGTTATGAGAACTTACAAATGGCGGCTGTGCATTTTTAGCCTATTTTCATTTATGAAGAAATAGGCTTATGATATCACCTTTTGTCCGTGAGTCTGTCTGTGTGTGCGTGTGTGTGTGTGTGTGAGGATTTTTGTGTGTGTCCCCCACCCCCCTTAATAAAATTTAAACGGCTGGAGTGATGCCAATGAAACTCAGTAAGTTCATAGCAATATTCCGGGTGACCCCGACCGTGCCCTTCAAATTTTGTTACGTCTCACCAATCCAACATGGCGGCTGTGCGAAATATTTCACCAGCATTCAATATCTCCCAAACTATTACTGATATCACCCTGGAATTTTGTACGGTGATAAAGGGAACTACTAGAAGTTCACCTATGTGACTTTTGAAACCTGGTAACTACAAAACCAACATGGCGGCCAAGCGAATTTGCGACTTTTAAATAGACGTTTCTCAAAGCCTCCGTGGCTTAGGCGGCAGCATGCCACTGGGTCCGTGGTTCAAATCCCGGTCACTCCATGTGAGATCTGTGCTGGACAAAACGGAGGCAGACAGGTTTTTCTCCGGGTCCTCCGGTTTTCCCTGTCAAAATTTCATTCCAGCAACACTCTCCACTATCATTTCATTTCATCTGTCATTCATTTAATCATTGCCCCAGAGGAGTGCGTCAGGCCTCGGCAGCCGGCACAGTTCATATCCTCGCCGCTAGATGGGGGCTTCATTCATTCCATTCCTGACCCAGTCGGAGACTGGAAGCAGGCTGTGGATTTTCATTTTCAAATAGACGTTTCTCGCGATTTAACCATCCAAACGCAATGAAACTTGGTACAGTATATGTTTACACACATTGTATTGCACCGACATCTAACTTCGTTCAATTGTTTACATAACCTCAAGATGGCGGCTGTGCGAAGTATTTCACCGGCATTCTATATCTCTGAAACTATTACCGGTATCACCATGAAATTTTTTCGGACATAAAGCGCACTACTGGAAGCTTATCAATGAGACTTTCAAAAACCGGTTAAATACAAAACGAACATGGCGGCCAAGCGAATTTGAAAGGTTTAAATAGAATTTTCTCGCGATTCAATGATCCGAACGCAATGAAACTTCGTACAGCAAATGTTTATAGACATTGTAATGCACTGGTATATAATTTAGTTCAATTGTTTACGTAACCTAGAGATGGCGTCTGTGAGAATTTCGAAAATTAAGTTTTTATTTCTTGTGTCCTAATCATGCGATCGAAATCAACATTTGCATAATGAACGTACACAATTATCATCATCTAATAGTACATAACTCTATGGCCGACATATATCGAACATGGCGGCCATCCGAAATATCTAGACGGTTCTCAATATCTATTAATCTACTACAGCAATCAAAATGAAATTTTGTAAGTGTATAGACGCTATACGCCTAAGTTCACCTATGGGACGTTCAATAACTTGGCGAGCACAAATCCAACATGGCGGCGACGCGAAATTTAAATATTCAAATGGACGTTTCTTGCGTTTTAATCGTCCGAGCGCAGTGAAACATGATACGGTATATGCTTATACAAATTTTAATCTACTGGCATCTAATTCATTAAAAAAAAATTCATAACCACAAGATGGCGGCTGAGCGAAATCTTAAAATCCCGCTTTTATTTCTTGTGTCCTAATGATGCGATTGAAGTTTGAATCAAACATCTACACAATAATCTTCATGTAATAGTACATAAATCTAATGCCTATAATATAAAAATCGAACATGGTGACCATCCAAAATATTTAGACGGTTCTCAATATCTACGAATCTATTGCATCAATCAAACTGACAATTTGTATGTTGATAGAGGCAATTAATATTAGTAGGATATATGAAAGTAGGCTATTTTGTTATTCACGGACCTACTTGTTTAAAATCACATTTTCATCCCTCGTGCTCTAAGTAAGACCAGTAGCATATTTGAAAATAGGCTATTTAGTTCTCCACGGAACTACTGTACGTGTTATAGTTTTATTTCCAGCTTTTTCTTCAGGAGTTTTGATTCTTTTCATGTCCATAGTTTATAGATATTTTTAATGGGTTGCTTAGGGTAAGCTTAAAGAGCGTACGGACGCCAGGTTTCTTTTCGACATTTTCCCTGAAATCGTTACTGCTTGCCTTTCTTTGATCATAAATAAATTATTTTCTACAGATACCTTCCTCGAGTTATCCTTTACCACATCAAAATCCATCCAGTGGGTCTCGAGATTAACCGTGACATCCAAGAATTAGGGACTTTGTTTACTAAGTAGAGATATCTACTATATAAAGCTCCAATACCACTCACTCACTGACTCATCCATTCATCACGAAATCTCAGAAACCACCGAACGGATTGGAATGAAAGTTGGTATCCAGCTTCCTCAAGGGCCGCAAACGCCCGCTAAGAAAGGATTTTTTGATATTCAGGTTCTAAAGGGGAGTTAAGGAGGTAGACCTGCATTTCATTGAATAGCAATATCTCCCGATTGCTTTCATTGGGGGATGTGATACTCGGCATATAAACTCATCATTAACAAGTAGTTCCGTGAAGAACTATACAGCCTATTTTCATATATCCTGCTCATGTTAATTGCCTCTATCAACATACAACATTTCAGTTAAATTGCTGTAACAGATTCGTAGATATTGAGAACCGTCTAAATATTTCAGATGGTCGCCAGGTTAAATTTTATTTTTGTACTATTACATTAAGATTATTGTGTACGTGTGGTATTCAAACTTCAATCGCATGATTAGAATACAAGAAGTAAAAACGAGATTTTAAAATTACGCACAGCAGCCATCTTGTGATTATGCAAACAATTGAAATACATTAGATGCCAGTGGATCAATATTTATAAGCATTTAACGTGCAACGTTTCACGTCACTCGGATAGTTAATTCGCGAGAAACGTCCATTTAAATATTTATACTTCGCGTCGCTGCCATGTTTGATTTGTGCTCACCAGGTTACTGAAAGTCCTATAGGTGAACATATGTTCATAGTCTCTATGAACATTAAAAAATTCAGTTTGGTTGCTGTAAAAGATACTTAGATATTGAAAACCGTCTAAATATTTCGGAAGCTCGCCATTTAGGATTGTTATATGTATAGGCCATAGAGTTATGTACCATTCAAGGACAATTATTGCCTAGGTTCATTATTCAAACTTTCACTTCGATCGCATGATTACGACACAAGAAATAAAAACTTAATTTTAACATTTCGCACAGCCGCCATCTTGAGGTTATGTAAACAATTGAATTAAATTAGATGGCAGTGCATTACAATCTGCAAAATCATCTACGGTACCACATTTTACTGCGCTCAGAGAGTTAAATCACGAGAAAAGTCTATTAAAATATTTCAAATTCGCTTGGTCGCCATGTTCGTTTTGTACTTTACAGGTTTATGAAATATACATAGGTAAACTTGTATCAGTACTCTTTATCACCGTACAAAATTGCAGGTTGATATCTGTAATAGTTTCGGAGATATAGAATGTCAGTGAAATATTTCGCACAGCCGCCATTTTGAGGATATGTAAACAATTGAACTAAATTAGACTCCAATGCATTACAATGTGTATAAACAATTGCTGTACCAAATTTCATTACGTTTGGATAGTTAAATCGTGAGAAAAGTCTATTTAAAATTCTCAAATTCGCTTGGCCGCCATGTTGGTTTTTTAGTTACCAGGTTTTTGAAAGTCTCATAGGTGAACTTCTAGTAGTGCCCTTTATCACCGTGTGCAATTTCAGGGCGATATCGGTAATAGTTTCGGAGATATTGAATGCTAGTGAAATATTTCGCACAGCCGCCATGTTGGATTGGTGAGACGTAACAAAATTTGAAGGGCACAGTCGAGGTCGCCGGGAATAGCGCTATGAACTCACTGAGTTTCAATGAAATCGCTCCAGCCGTTTAGATTTTATTAGGGGGGGGGGGGGACACACACACGAATCACACACACACGCACACACACACGGACAAAAGGTGATCTCATAAGCCTATTTTTTTCAAAATTGAAAATACGCTAAAAATAAGAAGACACGTGTCTGAGGGTTTTTCGATGTCGTGTATATTATGAGGTGAAAGGGGTGAAAAGTGGGGGTTGAAGGATTCTTAACGGAGCGTGTATCTCTTAAACGACATAGGCGAGGAGTTTGGAACTCAGCCGAAAAAAATCAGCATAAAAATAACTAAACAGGTGTTTGACGTTTTTTCATAAATCCAATTTAAGGGGCCCATGGGGAGGGGTGAAATTATGGGGGAGGGGGGAAACGTAATATGTCTGAGTGTAAAATTATACATGGCCTATGTTGTAGACAATAACACATTACATGTTTTATGTCTCTTGCTATTTCATCATACGACGAATACTTAGGGAGTTATTAATGATTTTGTATTTTTTGGCCGGAATTTTCTAAGTCCCAGGAATGACATAAAAATTGATTCGAATGAAATTTCAAAAAATAGTTTTTTTTAATACTTGTATTTTATTTTTCACGTCTTTTAGGGTCCGAAACCAACATGATATTTTGATGTTTTTTTTTCGTCCCATGCATTTTTGGTTTCTGGTGATAGAATTATTTTCCACTAGGACCCATGCTTATCTATCTATTTAACTAATGTTATAACAGGATTACAAATGTTATTGCGGACGAAGCCGCGGGTAACAGCTAGTACTGTATATTTGTGAGTAAGTGTATTCATAAACATGGTATACTAATTAAGCCTAAATGAACAGTATCTGAAGATGAATGCTTGACGATCAAAATATTTTGTACAATATAAAATCGTGTTATTAGCCTATTTTCATTTATGAAAAAATATGCTTATGAGATCACCTTTTGTCCGTGTGTCTGTGTGTGCGTGTGTGATTCGTGCGTGCGTGTGCGACTCGTGTGTGTGTGTCCCCCTAATAAAATCTAAATAGCTGAAGCGATTTCAATGAAACTCGGCGAGTTCATAGCACTATTTTGGACGACCCCCGCCGTGCCCTTTAACTTTTGTTACGTCTCACCAATCTAACATGGCGGCTGTGCGAAATATTTCACCAGCATTCAATATCTCCGAAACTATTACCGATATCACAATGGAATTTTGTACGGTGATAAAGGGAACTACTAGAAGTTCACCTATGTAACTTTTGAAACCTGGTAACTACAAATCCAACGCGGCGGCTAAGCAAAGTTGCGACTTTTAAATAGACGTTTCTCGCGATTTAACCAACCAAACGCAATGAAACTTGGTACAGTATATGTTTGTACACATTGTAATTCAGCATCATCTAACTTCGTTCAATTGTTAACATAACCTCAAGATGGCGACTGTGCGAAATATTTCACAGGCATTTAATATCTCTGAAACTTTTACCGGTATCACCCTCAAATTTTGTACGGATATAAAGGGCACTATTGGAAGTTCATCTACAAGAATTACAGAAACCGGTTAACTACAAAACGAACATGGCAGCCATCTGAAGTTGAAAGTTTTAAATAGACTTCTCTCGCGATTTAATTATCCAAACGCATTGAAACTTGGTACAGCAAATGTTTATACACATTGTAATGCACTGGTATCCAATTTAGTTCAATTGTTTACATAATCTCAAGATGGCGACTGTGCAATTTTTAAAATTATGTTTTTATTTCTTCTGTCGTAATCATGCAATGAAAGTGAAAGTTTGAATAATGAACCGACGCAATAATTTTCCTTTAATGGTACATGACTATGGCCTATACATTTAACAATCCAACATGGCGACCATCCGAAATATTTAGACGGATCTCAATATCTACGGATCTATTACAGCAATCAAACTGTTTTTATTGTTCTTAGCGGCTATGAACATAAGTTTACCTATAGGACTTTCGATAACCTGGTGATCACAAATCCAACATGACGGCGACGCGAAGTATAAATATTCACACGGTCGTTTCTAGCAATTTAACCATCCGAGTGCAGTGAAACTTGGTACAGTAAATCTTTATATAAATGTTAATAATCTGGCATCTATTTTTTTCAAATGTTTCCATAACCACAAGTTGGTAGCTGTTCGAAATTTTAAAATCTCGTTTTTACTTCCTGTGTCTTAATCATGCGATTGTAGTTTGAATACTACAAGTTCACAATAATCTGCATGTAACAGTACATAACTCTAGGACCTACATATATAAAATCCAACATGGCGACCATCCGAAATATTTAGTCGGTTCTCAATATCTACGAATCTATTACAGCAACCAAACTGAAATTTTGTAGGTTGATAGTGGCAGTTACCTTAAGTAGGATATATGAAAATAGGCTTTAGTTCTTCACGTAACTACTTGTTTGTAATAATATCTCGTTTCTTTGCGGTTAGGTCATGCAAATATTTGTTTCCCGCCTAATGCAATTGGGCTCAATTTGTGTTGACCAACTGGAAAGCATTCTTTAATAGAACAAGTCAACATTGAAAAATGGCTTCTATCACCTCAATAATTTTATTAGATAATTTAAGTATTTGCACCTTTTATTTAATCAAATTATTTTAAGGATATCGATTTTATTTTAGTAATTTTAAGCGCTGAAGAGGATATCAATGAATATAGAAACATGTACAATTGAATAGATGTAGGCCTATTCATAAATTGTATTGATACGCGTAATATTATAAGAGATATATATTTATCAATACGGAAAATACCTTACATTTTCCTAGCATGGTGAATGTTATTGCTCTTTAAACTCATGTTTCCTCGACTTCGCTGCCAGCGTATATAATGAGTGCATTGAGAAAGCTGTTCATTACTTAAACGAAGGATAAACACATGAATTTCATTTTTTAAAAGCACTCATTACAAAGAATGAAGTAGCTGATTAATGTTAATGAAAAATTTATTCCACTCGTGTGTAATAAAGTGAGGTGGGTGTTCTTTATCATGAATACATTTATATAAACAAGGGCATGTTCCAGAAAAACGCAATAATTTATTATTTAGTGTGTGGTTTAACAGGAATATGCGCTAATGAAAATCTAATTTTTTGCAAGATCATTATAAACAAAATTAAGTAAAATTAATGGGGTTTAAACTCCAGCAATTTTTTATATGTTTTCACTGTATCTATTTATTTATTTATTTATTTATTTATCGTATGGCTTTTAGTGCCAGAAGTGTCCGAGGACATGTTCGGCTCGCCAGAGGCTGTAGCTCTTTCAGCGGACACCCTTAGGGTGGGCTACAAGTTCCGTTCAATTTCGAGTAGTTCCAACTTTCGCTACCAGATATCAATGATACCTAGTGATAGAGCGTTCCGACGAAATCTAACCTAACAATTTAGCTTCACACATGTTTAGTCTGTGGAAGGATCTTTTACAAGCTATAAATCTATGACATGGGACCGCCGGCTTTACTTCCCCTCCGAAGGAAGTCATACTGAAGGAGTTTTAGCGCTCTTAAAAAAATCGCTGTGTCTGTTGCTTTCGCCCAGCTGTTTCAAGGTCTCCGTCGGGGTCCGCTGGGGAAGTGAACCTTTCGAGCCTTGCACTACGCCCCATATTCTTCATCAACACCATCATAGCCTCATCGTAACCGAGTAGGTTACCTTTCATCCAAGCTCCTCTTCATCAGTGAGTCCACAGGTGAGTGTCCAGCCCAATATGACTGCAGTGAAGACAGGTAGTCCCAGGAGGAGCAGACAGGTTCCTTCCAATTCATCTAATGATTTAATTTCTCTTTATATGCTGACGTCTTATTATTCGCTGTTCGTTTATGGTTCTCTTCAAAAGGTAACATACTGGGATGGATAGACTATTGATCTCCAGGATGAGCAATCGTGGGCTAAGGTGTCCTAGTTGTTGACAATAATAGGACACGTCTTCCATTTGACCTTGATTACAACTTTAAATCTGTTCCTCTGACCACCGACACAGTGTTTATCCACTGTTAACGCAGAGTAAAGCATTTGTTTTGAGAATATGGTTATTGGGCATGCGTACTACGCGTCCTGCCCATCGGAGCTAAAGCCAAGGCCTCTTATTGGTTATCTGTGCCACGACCGAACATATGAAGAATCAATCAATAGATATGACACTCCGTGATGAGTTATTCCTTCAAATCAGTTGTATCATATTAAATGCATAAATGAGTGAATGAATGAATGAGTGAACAGTCAACAATATAAATGAATATTAAATGTTAATACTTAATCTTTTTCAAAAGTTTTTAAGTCATGTTTTTACGTTAATGTAAGTTGTTATAACCTTTTAAATTGTTTAAAATTTTGAAGCTGTTTTAAGTTGTTTTAAGTAGGCTATATTGGCCTACGTTTTAAAGTTCTTCAGTTTTTGAGTTTTAACATTTTCAAATTTTTTAGTTTAATTTTTTTTTTAGTTTTTAAGTTTTAAGTTATTTATTTTTTCAGTTTATGAGTTATTAGTTTTAAATTTTTAGTTTCCCTGTTTTTTAAGTTATTTTTTTGTTTTTTAGTATTTTAAATTTTAAGTTTTTTTAATATATTTTTTGATTGTTTAACTGTTTTATTTTTTAATTTTTCCAATTTTATAATTTTCAAATTATGAATCAATAAATGTATACATTTATAAATCTATAAATAAATAATTCAGTAAATACATTTATAAATTAAATTTTGAACATAAAACAGAGAAGTCATGTATCACCAAACAAATGGACGATTGTTTGGTGGGGAGGAACTTCGATGTCATCTGTCAAATAATTGAATGTTTTAAGGTGTGTAACATCGAAGATTCTTATCAAAAGAATGAATGAATGAACGAATGATTCAATTGATTATTCAGTGATTGAATGAATGGTTGAATGATACATTATATACTAAGTTGTGTGTTCACTGACGGGAAACTATTCAGAGGAGCAATTTAGAACACCCCATTTACATTTTTTGCGAGAACTTTCTGGGAAGCACATCTCAGTCTAGTTTTAACGTACAATATTATGGCTACTCTCATAGATCAAGCGGCTGAACCGCTATGGTAATTGCTTTTAATAAACAGCTGCTCCTATATTACGGGTCGCAGGAGATTAAAAGTTCATTTTTGCCGCGACCAGAGAGAGCTTGATAATCATTTGTCACACAAAGGACGCCGTGCCATGGTGCAGCGTCGTTCTCAACATTGCACGACTTGTAGCACAGCCAGGCGGTGAGCTGGGATAAACCTTGATTAAAACTAGTCAAATATTAGGGAAAAGGATTCTGAGAGTCGTCTCATTTAACTAGATAGTACCATGTAGAATATATAGAAATGAGGAAATTATATGAATAACTAGCTGTACCCGGCATGCGTTGCAATGCCAATCAAAGAAAGTATTGGCGTTGTAACTTTGTTGACGTGCTTTTGGATACACAATATTTATTTTTATTTTTCCGTTAACTGCATCTAAACTATTGTAAAATGGATTCACTAATTCAGAAAGCCTCGTGAGAGCGTGCACAACAACTAACCAAAGTTTCATCGCAATCGGATGAATGGTACATGTATATAAACGAATATGGGATTTCTCTGAAACGATTCACGTGCCAACCCACATTTGTTGAATCTACTCCTGCGATTCATATTGTAAAATGGATGTACTAAGTCAGAAACCTTCACGTGGGTGTACACAACAACCCACCAAAATTTCATCGCAATCGAGGGAATGGAATATGAATATGAACGCATAAAGGACACACACAGAGATTGTTATATTGGCTTTAAAACACTTCAGGTGTGTCAATTCCAGGGTAGGGGGAGTAATGCGCTACGAGTGACAGTTGCTTTTAATGTAATGAAGGGGCCTTTTAGATTTGGATCTGATGATTCTCGCTTAGTGAGCGAAACATGTCATATCTTCTTTACTCCTTCAATAGTCAATAACAATATCATCATCATCATCTTGTACAGTTTCCAGCCCCAGGCTGGGTCTGTTTGGAACATAAGCCTCGCCACTTAGTTCTTTCTTCCCACCACCTCTCCGCTGTCACTCTGGTCCAGTCCTCGCCTCTCTTCTTGACACATTCCTCCACTCCTTTCAGCCATCTATCTCTTGGTCTTCCCCTTGGTCGTTTCTTCTGTATCTGCATCTCATGTATCCTCTTGGGAATCTTCTTCTCATCCATTCTCTTTAAGTGTCCATACCACCTCAGTCTTGATATCTCAATCCTACCTTGCAAGGGCTCCTCTTTCACCATTTCCCTGACCTTTTCATTCCTCACCCTGTCTCTTCTTGTTACTCCGATCCAACTTCGCAGGAACTTCATCTCACTTTCCTGTATTCTGCTTATGTCTCTTTTCTCCATTGTCCATGTTTCTGAAGCATAGGTCAGTATCGGGATATAGTAGCTTCTGTATAACACTTCCTTGCTTTTTTGTGGGACATCTTTATTCCACACTAAGCTCCTAATGCTTCTCAGAAATGCTTCTGCCTGTCTGCCACGTTCCGTAATCTCTCTGTCATTTCTCCCATTTTCCTCCACTATACTTCCCAAGTACTTGAGACTTTCCACCTTCTTCAGCTGTCCACCTCCAAGTGTTATCCCACTCATTGGTCTGTCCTTTTTCCTGGTCGTTAACAGGATCTCACATTTACTGATGTTGAACTTCCATCCGTACTCTCCCACTGTTTCTTCCCAAGCCTTCAGTTGCTCCTGAATTTCCTCCTCCTTGTTTCCCCAGACCATGAGATCATCTGCAAACACCATTGCTTTCATCTTATCTTCTCCTATCTTTCCTGCTATCCGTGTCATTACCTCGTCCATAACCACAATAAAGAGAAGGGGTGACAGTGCACTACCCTGTTTCAGGCCACTCATTTGTCTGAACCAGTCTGTTCTTTCCCCTCCAACTTTCACACAACTCACACTTCCACAATACATCTCCTTCACTCTGCCTACAGTCTCTTTTTCCACTCCCATGTTTTCCATTGCTTTCCAAACCTTCTCCCTACACACACTATCATAGGCCTTTTCGATGTCCAGGAAGGCCATCAGCAGATCCTCTCCAAATTCGTAGTGGTGTTCCTGGAGCTGTCTCACTGAAAATATGAGATCCACTGTTGATCTCCCAGGTCTGAATCCATACTGCTCCTCTCTCAATTTTCTCTCCACTTTGGCTCGTATTCTACTTTCTAATATCTTTTCATATATCTTGGCACAGTGAGGTATGAGTGTGACTCCCCTGTAATTTCTGCACTCCTTTCTGCTTCCTTTCTTAAATATTGGGACAATTAATCCTTTCTTCCAATCTTCTGGGGTCTTTTTCTCCTTCCATATCACCCTCATCACACGGTACAGCCACTGTTTCCCAACCTCCCCTGCTGCCTTCACCATTTCAACACTCACTTCATCCACACCCGGTGCCCTTCCTCCTTTCATCTTGTCTATAGCCATTTCAAGTTCTCTCCAAGTCAGGTCCTTTTCCATTCCTGTGTTGTCTTCTCCATCTTCCAATACATTGTCTTCCTCCCTATGACCATTTGGATTCAGCAAATCCTCAAAGTACTCTTTCCACACTGTCTTGAGTGCCTCTTTGTTGTGTACCTCATTTCCGCTTTTATCCATCATTACCACATCCTCTCGCAGACCTCTTCTCTTACTTTTGACCATCCCATAAAGTACTTTCTTATTTCCTCTGCTGTCTTCCTCCATCATCTCTGTCCACTTTACCATCCACTTCTTCCTCTCCTCTGCGACAATCTTGTTTGCTTCCTTCTTCTTTATCTTATAATCTTCCCTTGTCAGATCAGTTCTTTCCTGGAACCACACTCTGAAAGCCTTGTTCTTCCTTCCCACAGCTTCTTTTACTCTCTCATTCCACCATGGTGTCTCTTTACACCTCTTTCTGTTGCTTGTTCTTCCACATACTGCCACTGCAGCTTCCACCATTGTGTTTTTGAATTGCTTCCATTCCTCTTCCCCTGTTTTAGGATTGTCTGTTGGCATCCTTTCCCTTATTATCTTCTGGAATTCTTCCTTGACTTCCTTTTCCTTGAGTTTCCATACTTTGATTCTCCTTTCCTGGTACTCTGTCCTCTTGCTATCCTTAACAACTCCCAAGTTCATTACAAGTATTCTGTGGTCGCTATCTAAGGCCTCTGATGGTATTACCTTTATATCTCTGACACTTCTCTTCATTTCCCAGTCGTACAGCATGTAATCTACCAACGATTTCTTTGTTAAATCACTGCTGTACCACGTTACCTTGTGGCTTTCTTTTTTCCGGAACCAGGAGTTGCCTACCACTAAACCGTTTCTCTTGCAAAAATCCAGCAACTTTCTCCCTTCTTCATTCCTGCTACCCCATCCTTCTGCTCCCAATACATTTTCATATCCTTGTCTTTCACTTCCTACATGTGCATTCAAATCTCCCATGACAATGATGCTCTGTCCATTTAACTGCTGTTGTAGCTCCTCCTCAAAGTCTTCCTTCTCTTGAGCTGTACATCCAACTTGAGGGGCGTACACCTGGGCTATCTCCAGGCTTCTTCCCTTTACATTTACTCTGATCTTCATGATCCTGTCACTTATTCCCTTTACCTCTTCCTTCATTCCATCTCTCACAACTACTCCTACTCCGCTGCTCCTTCCTTCATTGTTCCCACTCCAGTAGGGGAAGGGTGGGCATAGTGGCCACGCTAACGGGAAAACATTGTTTTCAATAAGTTAAAATTGTTAAAAACAAATGAGAAATGGCCATACTATAGCTTATTTAGTTATATATCTTTAAACAAATCATTTTAACTATATCTTAGTTACTTTTTTGAAAAAAAAAAAATTCAAACCTCTACCAAATGGCCACTTTGCCCTATGGGGAAGGGCAAAATGGACACTAGGTGGCCACTCTACCCGATGTTACAAATAACACTGCAAATATGCATTTAACAAAAATTTATGACCATATTTTTTTACAAATTAATTCTCCACACATGTATAAAGGTCCCTATCATTTTATAAATCTAATTTCTAAATTTTTATAGTTTACAATAAAAAATACAAAAGTTAAAATGCTTCAAAACATTTTATGGATATTGTGTTTAGCCTATTTTTGTTTAATTGCACATATCACATATGAATTCATTGTCTTCCTCCCCATACCCAGCACAATCCTCGTGTGCCCATTCAGGCAAATAGAGCATCTGATCCACCTTTCATTGCTTTTGGACTTTGAATATAACTCCTGACAGTAAAGGCAATTTGTATCACTCTCGTCACTATCGGAGTTACTATCTCCTTTAGTAACAAAGCACGTTTTGCCACTTTTGATTTCCTTTTCTCCCGAATACCTTTTTTCCTTATCACCTCTCTATCACCTCAGCCTAGCGGTCCTCGATCCTGGAACCATCAGCATGTCACAATTCCGAAGGCCGGCGCTTAACTGACTGAGCTACCACCCTGCTCATGCAAGGATATGTTTAAAACGTTCAATAAGTATCCCATTTAAAAGCACAAAGTTTGTTTGGTCTAGGCTTCATATAAATATTTTACTTAAAAAATATAATATGTAGTGTCGGGCAAAGAGGCCATGGCCGTGGCCACTTTGCCCTTTGTTACGCCATTATCTAAATGTGACTCTGCAGGCCCAACCAGTTACACCAGCTCTTACTTACACAGATGAATTTAAAGCTTAAATCATAATTGTTTCAGCTATTGCTGTCATCAATACATACTAGAATCATATACATAGTTATAATAGTTAATGCAGTACACTTACCTTACATCAGCAACTTGAAAAACAACAAAATTGATGACAACTTCTAAAAGCGTAATCTGATCAGCTTCTAGGCTCAACACAACACTAATGGCGGTGTAGTGGAGTAGTTGAGGCGCTTGTGGCCTGGTAGCAGCACTGTACAGTAGAAAAAAAGCCCGTGGCAACTATGCCCGCCGTGGCCACTATGCCCACCCTTCCCCTACAACCGGTACCCTTTCCTCAGTTCTCTGCGACCTTCTCCTTTCCATCTTGTTTCTGCCATGCCCAGTACATCCAGTTTTCTTCTCTCCATCACATCTACAATCTCCTCCACTTTTCCTGTCAGTGTCTGTATATATATAGTATATATATAGTATAATACAAAGTTACCGATTCTTGGATGTTACGGGTAAACTCGAGAACCACTGGATTGATTTTGATGCGGTTTTCACCATTCTGTAAAGGATATCCCGAGGATGATTTTTGTACAAAATAATTCATTTAATGATCAAAGGAAGCCGAGCAGTAACGATTTCAGTGGAAAAGTTGAAAAAAAAACTGGCGTCCGAGCGCTTTGTAAGCTTACGCTGGGCAAACCGTTAAAAATAACTAAATATTATGAGTGTAAGAATTGTTCAGCATGAAAAGTTCTACAAAAAAGTCTGCGAGAGCATATGTCTATCTTCAATACTTACCCACTAAAAGTATTTTTACGTTTTGATTTCTTCCAACCATGTCCATTCAACTACTGAGGCGACAGTTTACGAGCTAGCTAAGGGCGAGTCTATCATCCCTGTTACAGCCTAGCTAGCGGGCGAACCTATTGCCCCAGGTACAGCCAGCAGCAAACTATTGTGTCGTGTTGAGTTAAGACTTCTGAGAAGGGTGGTTGTGTTTGGAGTTTCCCTGGAAGTGCAACTCGGGTTTTCTTCATTTCGCCTGTGAAACACAGTCAAGTTAAGATTGTTCGGAAGGGGGATTTGAGTTTCATTCACCTCGCCATTCCCTGGAAGTGTAACTCTCATTTCGCCTGTGAACTTTTCGTTCCGCAAAATTCACAGTCAATTAAAGATTGGACGGAAGGGGGATTATATTATATTAAATTATGCTGATTGGCGTATAATCTCTACATAATATAAAACAAAGTCCCCTATTCTTGGGTGTCACGGGTAATCTCGAGAACCACTGCATGGATTTTGATGTGGTTTTCACCATTCTGTCGAGGAAGGTTTCTGTAGAAAATAATGTATTTATGATCAAAGGAAGCCAAGCAGTAACGATTTCAGAGAAAAAGTAGAAAAAATCCTGGCGTCCGTGCGCTTTTTAAGCCTACGCTGGGCAAATTGTTAAAAATATCAATATGCAATGAGTGTAAGAGTTGTTCAGCATGAAAAGTTCTACAAAAAAAAAAAAAACGTACACGAGAGCACATCTCTATATTCAATATATCATCCACTATTAGTGTTTTTAGATTGGACGGAAGGGGAATTTGTGTTTCATGCACCTCGCCATTCTTAAATCACGTCTGACAAGAATTTGTTGCGCATGCATCTCCAGGATAATATAGTTCATAGTCCAGTGAGTGATTTTAACTCATCATGCCGAGACGTAAAACGGATATAGATCGTAGTTCATTGACATCGTAAAGAAGCGTTTATCACGTAATGCATTCACAACGGTTCCCGGGCGAAGCTGGGCCGGGTTGCTAGTATAAATATATAAATTAATGTTTCTTAATTAATTGATTGATTGCTTGCTTGCTTGATTAATTGATTGTTGATGTATCTGTCCCGTGTGCGTTCATATACTGATATCGCAGTCCGATGACCTTTGGTGAGGTGTTGTACAGTTTACGCCACGGGTTTTGGCCGGTCAATCCCAGTTTCAAAGTCGTACAGAGGACAGTCTGAGAGCCTCAGTTTTTAGTTGCGCGGAAAGCAACTCTCGTATGAATTGCACATTCCTCTCTGTACGACTTTGAAACTGAAGCTCACCAGACAAAAACCATAGCGTGAACTGTACACACTCCCGCGAGAGGTTCTGAATGAGTAAATCCATTTTACAATAGGTGGTGCATGAAAAGTTTAAGCAAATAAATATTGACGCGCGAATCATTTCATCAAATGAGTGTATTTCATACAGTTTCAGGAATTCATGTGTTATCGTTGTATGAGTGCGCACGTCTGAGAATTGAATTAAATCTTATACAAACAGCACAAACAAAAATCAGTTCTTTCTCGCATAATCCAGAAGTTGGAATTATTTTTTGTTGACCGGCTCAAACTTACCATGTCAAATATGTAACGCCGTTACTTTTAATAGTAACGAAGTAAGAGAAAAGTTCATTACTTTATCAGGATGGAGGAATCAATGTCTCTGGAGTTTCCCATTTCATTTTGAATATTCTTCTTTTTCCTTAGCGTTTGTCCCGCCTAGCTGCAGGGTCCGCTATATGGATTTGTTTCTGTCTCGGGCCACGTCAGGATGAAGGTGTTGGTTCTTTAAATCTCTATGTAGCATATCAGCCCACTGTTGCTTCGGTCTTCCCCTAAGCCACTTGCCGACGACTTGTACACCCTCTGTCTGAAAAGTTCGGTGATTTTTTTTTTTATGTTTAACATCTTTCCACTCGGTATCTGGATATTTTTGTGGCGCTCGGTAGCTGGACATGTTTGTGGGAGTGATTTTGGAAAAGGGACGGAAATGGATGGGACGGAAGTGCATGGGATGGAAACAATAGGCGCGCGTGGTGGCGGAGATCGGTACAACGACGTACTGTAGGTCGTGTGGAATGTATATCGCATACAGTTTAGTTCAAGGTTTGGAGACCCCATTTAAGATATTCCCACAATAAATCATGTTCAAGTTGTCGTTCTTTGGTGTGAAAATATTCATTTTATCATATTTGCTGAAAACAATTATGATTTATTAAATCTTCATACTTTTGCTGTATTCTTATTTAATGTAAGCACTCGATGTACTGTCGGCTATGTGGCTATGTGGAAACTATATTGCATCAACAAACACTCCAAACAACGTATGAATTCAGTATATTAACGCCGACCACTAACAATAATTGAAACTTCGTTGGTCTAAACATATCACTGGGAGAAACACATTTAATATACTTTCCACACACCTAATTTTTAATCGCGCCTATACTTGGCAGTGCACTCTATCGGCTAAACGAGGCCATTTTCAATAGCATCGCTGGCATGGGTTCACTAACAGGCCGGTATAGAGCGCAGCTCGCATCAAGTAGGCAGTGGATTGCTTCCGCCACGGCAAATAACAACTATGATTCATTACGGTCAGGATTTGGCACTGGAATATTACAAGTAGTTATTTCAATGACCAACAGAGTTCACTGTCAACAAGGGATTTGCGCTCCCGGGACAAACATAATAGGATAACATGTCACATGTTACACATCATATGCGACTACTGTAAGGCTCGTATATATATACTTTTTTTAGCGTATTACTTTTAGTGCCGGGAATGTCCGAGGACATGTTCGGCTCGCCAGAGTTTTGTAGCTGCTGATATACTGAACCCGAGGTGGTCATGCTGACTGGTCTCGAACGTGGATCTCGGAGATAAGTTGAGCTCTGAATGAAGGTTCCACCAGGGAACGAACCCGAGATCTGTTGAGGGTATTTCATTGTAAGAACCCCTAGAAGAAATTATATATTTAATTACTGGTGTGATATCAGTTGTTACTGACATTATTTAGTGAAATAATGCAGGAAAATAGTGGAAGATAGCATTATTTGGACTACATGAAGTAGGCTATGCTGGACTTGAAACACAGGAGTTTCAAAGTTTGACGTTTTGCAAATAGCCCCAGAATGGTGGGAGGAGGCCCGTGGCGCCACGTCAATCTTGCTGACCCAGATAAGTCGTCTGCAAGGGGTCGGGAGGTTAAATAATGACCAGGTTCTTCACCGTTTGAGAATAGATTTGAGAATGGAACGGGAAGATCCCAAGGAAAATCATTGATTACTCATGATCGGAGCAATGCAATGAGAGTTGCGCACAGGTGAATCTTTAGCCAGGAGGCTAATTTTAGAGCCATAAAACGGCGAAATCAAGGCATGTTTAATGCAGTGCGTAATGTTACAGGACTATGGAGGTTCGCGGCTGGACTTGAGGAGGTCGACAGGGATTCCCACAGAACTAGCGTCCCCACGCCATGGATAAGATAATTAATATAAATTAAGTGGCCGATCGATCCTCGAACACACATACATTTTTGTGACCAGCGAAGAAAAAGGAACAATATGGATATTATTCCAAGTTCAGAATCACCCTAGGAGAGGAGCTGATTTATCGCGGGAATTCTTGCCCTACTTTTTGTGTGAAACAGATATAAGAGGGTGGACCCAGTCGAAGCGAACAGTTTACAGTTGACAGTTCGAGAGTGTGACAGTTTTACAGTTTTAGACCCAGTCAGAGGGAGAGTTGTTTTGAAGCAGTCGCAGTTTAAAAGGACACGGAGCGCCCAGACGCGCACACAAAGACTTAAACATTTCACTGGTAATCAGCATGTTAGCTGTGCAATGTAACACACATGTGAGAATATATTCATGCATGGTCATGAACTAAGAATGAAGTCGGTAATTAACAAACTTGATTATGCGAAATGCATATTACCGAAGTTAGGAGAGGATGCTCGGACTTCAATGTGGGAAGCCTTGCAGTAAGACTGTTGTATAATGTTTATTAAGTGCCGTGTGATATACTAGGCAGGACGGTAAAAGTAATAATTCATGTAAATACAATGTATAATGTTGGGCGCTGTATAGTGATTGGTTATACATATCTGGAGTATACCAGTAAGTAGCGTTCATGACGATATGGAAGCATATCGCTGCAATAGTAGGAAGATTATCAAGGGATGATCGAGAGACTGTTGGTGAATCCGTGAGCAGATGATCGGGAGATTCAATCAGGAAGGGGTAGGACCGAAGAAAGGGCCGTCCGCACCTGTACTTTCGATACATGCTAGGGAATGTCAACCAATCAGGAATTAAAGTGTAACGTGTGTTTGTGCACCGATGTTATGTAAAATATCTCTTAAAGTAATAATATAACCAGTGTTATATAGTGTTATGTGTTTTGGAAGCATTAGCTTCATTATAAAAATGGAAAAGTGTCGTGTGTTTATGAATCAGATGTCATATAATATGTGTATTCGCAAGATGGCAATGTGTCACTAAGTAAGCCGATGGCAGGTGACACTGGAATATGGTGGTTGGAGCCACCTGGATAGCCGACGTAAGTATCCCACAAATCATGTTACTATAGAAGGATAGTCACTGCATGTAAGGTGATTTCAGAAGTATAAAATATGCCAGTAAGAATCAATATTAGGAGGCATACCCTCATATGTTTATTGTTTGATTTCAGTAAAGTTAAGATGTTGAATACATCAGAGAGTGGATTAATCGTTACCACTATTAATGCTACTAATAAAATGGCAATTCAGTTATGTGAAACTTAACGTGACGAACGCGAATGTTCGATCATTGAAGCAGTTACGTTGTGTCTGAGGGATAATTTATGTCAGTAATAATAATAATTATAATTATAATAATGATAAACGGTATAATTGAATACATCAGGATGAAAGGTTTTAAGCAAGAAATATTTACGCTAATTGGATTATTTATCTAGCCAAGCAGTAGATTACATTAAGGGAAGAGAAAAGAGTTAATATTAAATAGATTGTATTAATGGGAATATAATTATGCACGGGAATGTTGGAGCTTGACAGTGAATTGAATTTGTGGCTTGATTAAGCTTGTAGAGTTACAGTTAGAGTTCTCTTTATATTATAGGGCGAGATCGTGGACAGGTAAGGGGCCAGGTAATCTAATCGACGTGTGAAATCTCGTACAGCATGAGCGTACAGAGATAATAATTTATGCCGGAGCGTATTTAGTGTGTACCCTATCTCCGATGTTGGATATGAAATGTTCCGGGTTCGAATCCAGTGGTAAGCGCTGGGAGAACATTGGACACCTCGACGCTATACCTGATTGCCCGAGAACTTGTTATGGAATGATTCGGCTCTTGAAGCGAATTCATTGGCGGCAGCTGTTGACTGTCCGTAATATTTTATTTGAGATACCGGCTAACCACTTGACCTGTGTTCTATGAATCTCGTGCCTTCATATTGTGATACGGACCTGTTGAGGCCGTTATTAATGTCCTAAGGATAGGATTAAATATTCAAGCTCACCCAGAACCATTGCATAATATTCAGTTCAGATCATATGGGATCACGTGGATCATTGTGACCACAATGTTATATTCGAAGTTGTAATACTGCTTGGGAGGTAAAAGTCCAGGAAACGGGGAGACAAGGGGCGATTTACAGCCGTGAACGACCCTACCCTGTCCATTGTATGCAGGCAGCTCCAAGGGGCTGGGGTTGCTAAACAAACTGTGAAGTTTCGCGTTCTTGAGCGGACAGATTTAAGACCTTGCTTGTAATGAAAGGAAGAATTGTTATAATGTGTAATGAATGTGTGTGGTTTAAAAACACATTGCTAATCATAGATTACCCTGATGATATAAAAATTTAGCAATCTAACGAATGGTTGGATGTTATATTTGTCACTGTCACTGACACCTAGTTAATGAAGTTGGTTACTCGTTGCCACAGGCTATGCTCGCAAGGGTAGCGTAATAGTATACAATCCGACACAACGATAACAGAAGTTATTTAGTGAAATCACAATGACATGCAGTGAAACTATAAAAAGAAGGGAGTGGAGGGGTAGACTTACGGAATTGTGGTGTTGCAAGTAGATGTAGTGCAAACCATGAGTTGGCTAATGCATGAAAGCATTTGGTGGGAGAGAGAGATGTAACACAGATAGTACACATGATGTAAATTAAGATGTATTGTAGGATACAAGTAACTGTGTGAATATAAAGAAGTCACACTAGGTGACATGAATGTAATAGTTCAGTTTTTGTGAAACATTACATGTGCATCAGTGCACTTGAGTAAAGTTTAAAGTCCACATAATGGTAAAAGATTGAATAGTGATATGGATTTAATTTGTTCAACTATGTGAATAATTAATGGATTGTGGGAGTAACTTTGTTTGTTTGTGTATTGTTTATGGGATTTGTGTTCTCATTATTTGTTTGAAGCCATGAGTTTTACTGAATTAAAGTTTTTAGAGTAGAGTTGTGCCTTATCATTGTAGAGTTGATACCTTTTAGCCTCAAATCCAAAATATGCAACTGCTCAATGGGGGAACGGTACACGCCTGAGTCCTGACGCTAGCTGGAGGCAGAAACATATTTTCCATCGAGATTACTCACATGGGTACAATACGGACACCCATTGGGTGAGCTACAAGTACCGTAGCGTGTGGAGTGTTGTCTGGGCAGGAAAGGGTATTGTAAAGGACGAGTAATTGGAAGGTACCGGCTGTGGCCTATAGTTAGGGACCAACTCCAGCATTTGCCTGGAAGGAAGATGGGAAACCACAGAAAACCATCTTCAAGGTTGCCGGCGGGGGGTTTCGAACCTCCTCGCCTTCCGGATGAGAGCGTCTGCCTGCAGCCACACCGTAACGACCACGGCTAACTCACCAGGTGGTGAATGAGTCTATATTACGAACGGATTGTTGGCGTATGTGAAACAGCCGTTACTATCCTTCGAAGTAATCCCCGTGGATGGTTATGCACTTCTTAGAACGGCTGTACAAGTCCTGACATAGTCTTCCTGAGGGATAGCCTTCAGTTAGGTCGTCACATTACGTTAGATGTCCTAAATGTCCGAAAACCCCGATACTCCATACTTTGACACTTGCCTTCGAGGTCGTATCACCCGTGACTATGGTTTTCAGCACCATTTCATTCCACGGAACATTCACCCTTCTCACTGCCACCCGTTGAACAGGTGTGCGTGATAGGTTGCATAAATTCACCCTGCTCACTGCCGCCCGTCTATCAGGTGTGCAAGGCAGGTTGCATAAATTAACGCTTCTCTCTTGCTTTCAATTTAGAGTTTTGACGACCCAAACTGAAGGCCATTCCTAAAGAAGACTAAGCCAGGAGTTTCCAGGACTTGTTCAGCCGTTCTAAGAAGTGCAGAACCATCCACGGGGATTACTTCGTAGGACAGTAACGGCTGTTTCAGGTAAGTCAACAATCCGTTCGTAATATAGCCCATTCACCGAACTTTTCAGATTGAGGGTGTAGTCAGTCTTTGCAACTGTGTCCGCTTCCGCTCGTAGAACATGCCCAAACTAACGCAGATGGCACTCCCGCATCTTGTCACTGATTGGTGCAACCCCAAAACGTATCCTGATGTTGTCATTGGAAACATGATCCAATTTGGTGACACCCGCTGTCTATCCCAACGCCCAAGCGACGTTTTGTCACTGTTGTTGTCAGCCAACACTCGCATCCGTACTATGCGACATGACGGATGACCTTACGATAGATTGTGAGGTTTGAAGCCATTTTTCAGTGTTGCCTAAGTGAACTAAAGTTTGGTGCTTTTCAGTCGGTCAACACGAATGTACCCAAATAGAGATGGGTTATGCCCTAATCCTGAAATAAATTACAAGAGATTAATAAATACACTAGGATGACCAGTTTCGATCGTCAAGCGATCATCATCAGATCCATTACACTTAGGCAATAGCATCTATGTTTGAGAATACAGGTAAAAATATATACAATATGTACAATTATTTAGTTGCAGGGTTGGTAATGCAACTGTCAGTGTATGCTAAATTTGGTATATCTAATGTTAGGTGAAATTCTAAAATGGTGATAAAAATCCCCCGAACAGACAAATTCCAGACTCCAGTTCTCGTTCGCCACTTCATCCAAGCTGCGCTGATTCTCGTATTGACCTCTTCTACAAGACTTCCATAATTTTATTTTGAATATTATTTAATTTCACTTTGAAGGACAGCTCAAGAATAACAGAGTAAAAAAGAATGTATTATTAAGTGACATTATGTTGTGGTTGTTTTCGTTTCCAGTCTTTTGACTGGTTTGATGTAGCTCCCCATGCCTCCCTGCCTTGAGCTAATCGTTTCTTCTCTACACGTTACATCCGAGGCAATCTGTTTAACATATTCTAACCGTGATCTACCCCTACAGTTCTTATCATCAACCATTCCTTCCATAACTAAGTTTGTTATTCCTGGATGATTTAGGATGTGTTCTACCAACCTATCTCTTCTCTTCAATAGCAGTTGCCAGAAACATCTCTCCTTTCCCACTCGTCTTAATACCTCTTCATTTGTTACCCTATCTACCCATCTGATCTTCATCATTTTCCTGTGTCGCCACATTTCAAGCGCTTCAATTCTCCTCTTTTCTGCTGCACCAATAGTCCAAGATTCACTTCCATAGAGCGCTACACTCCAGACAAAGACTTTCAAAAATGACTTCCTAATACCCAAATCTATATTCGATATCAACAGATTCCTTTTTTGTAGGAATGATTTCCTTGCCTGAGCCAATCTAATTTTTATATCGTCTTTGCTTCGTCCATCACTGGTTATTTTCCTTCCTCAGTAACAGAAGTCTCCTACTTTCTTTAGACCAGACAATTTGACGCCAATAGGGGCTGAAGTATTAATCTGTATCATTGTGATGTCTGTCCTAGCATGTACATTCGGAATGGGGCTAGGATTATAGTAGGAGACGGCCATTACCTTAATTTAGGGACCAACCCAGCATTTGCTTGTGGTAGAAGTAAGAATCGATAGAAAATCACTTCTAGGCCAACTGAGATGGGAATCGAATCGATCTCTTCTTTATATTGCCCTCATGAGGCTTGGCCTACCACGTTCCAACCCTTATACCAAAATTAAATTACTTGAAAGAGATGGGATTCAAACCCATGAACTCTGGAACCATAATCTCAATTATTATCTCACGATATCAAGGATGGCAGGGGTGGTCATGACCATTACTGTGAGGTCTGAGCCTTTAAGGTCAATTTGTGTGATGCTTACTGATATTTCCACAAGCACTCCGAGCTAGTGATCATTAAGGTGAACAGTATCTTCATGATTCAAAGAAGCAGGTCTCCTTTGAGATTAGCTCGGACATTAAGTGGAACAAACATGATTATGATTTCTCAGAAATCTTCTTTAAGAAGTTTTATATTTCTTCCGTAACAGGGGATTCACTTAGGATATCATGATGTGTTGCGTAACCCACTTATATTCCTACATTCTCAAGTGTGGTTACATCACGAATCCGTCAAATGAAGAGATGGGATTGCTAGCGAGAGGCATCAGGCTATGTTTTTATACAGGCCGAGCATATCCTTACCTTAACGGTTGAAATTCTTTAAATTGTAAATTGAATTATTATTTATATTATTATTAATGAGTATAATAATAATATTTATGTTCGACGAGGTCGATATGTAAATATCATACGTCAGAAAACTGTATCATAATGATGGTCATTATGAGACAGTTTCTCCAGCCAATCAGGGCTCATTCATTGACCAATTAGGTAAGGATACCTTCGCGCATGCGCTCAAAATCCAACATGTCGGACATGAATTACATGATTTGAAAGTTCAAATTTGATATCGGATCAACCATTGTAGTTATAATCCCAAATAAAAAGACAAAATCAGCACGAACCTTTACGGTAACAAGAAAATACTATGACATATGCAAGAAATTTATGAATGTACGTGCAGAAGTTAGCAACACAGCATCCTTCTCTATAAATTACCAACATGGAAAGTGCACCGTCCATATGTTCGTATAAATAAACTGGCGAATATGGGACAAGAAATAGCACTGTACCTTAATATCCCCAACCCCAATTTCTACACAGCGCATTGCTCTCAAACGACTTCGGTAACAATATTAGTGAATGCTAGAGCTGGACGGCACTAGTCATCATGCAGGTTGTAAACAATAGCATTGCCAAGCAAAGTATATTGCCTGTGCTTTCGAAGTGCTTTGACCCACGCATGCGATCTGTTCAGTCAGCAAAGCCAGCGCGCGCTGTTCACTAACTGAAGTAACTGAATCCCAAAGATATTTATGAATATTTATGTTAAAACATATAATTTATACTAATATAATAAAGCTGAAGAGTTTGTTTGTTTGTTTGTTTGTGTGTTGATGTGTTTAAACGCGCTAATCTCTGGAACTACCAGTCGGATTCAAAAAAACACTTTCTGTATATGATAGCCTGATTCAAGAGGAATAGTTTAGGCGATGTAGTATTAGGCTACATCTCTCAGGTAACCTTAAAGATTGATTTTTGTTCAGTAAGTCGGAAGAACAGGCGCTCCAAATTACTTCAATAATAACGAAGCCTATTGTTGCCATGTAATGCGGGCCGCATCACGTCGCCCCTACCAATGTTCTGATGCAGAATTGCGAGCTGCTTATAAATTGTAGTCACTGGGAGTAATTAGTGCAAAAAGATTTCTTTGGCCCCTTAAAACAGTTATCATCATGACAATAGTATGCCTTTGTATAAGGGCGATGGTGTTGGTGCAGTATACTGAGGTTATCAGCTGCAATAAGCGTTGGTGCTTTCCGATCCTTATCCTTGAGCGCTCCAGTTTTGTAAAACAAATAAATCCACCGGGCAAAGCCGGGTACTACTGCTAGTAAAGTTATAATTATCGTCGAACATAAACAGTCGTATTCAACGAGCCTATAATGGTAATTAAGACAATCGTATGGAAATTACTCGTGTCTTAATTATTGCCGTTATAGGCTCGTTGCATAGCCGCTATCAGCACATGTAAATATGCATAAAGAGGTGCATATCACCGGGTTGAACATTACGGCTGTGGTTTCCCGTTGCTTTCAGCCGTCACTTTCCTATTTCATTGAATGATTTATCTCGATTCTAATTTCAAACACAGAGCTCGCATACATGTACACATAGCTATCCCTTTCACACCAGCAGCAACATTGCTTTCTCAGATGTGAGCTGGCCAGTGGGCAATTGAGCTGGAGATTCGTGGTCAAGGAAACCTTAATATCAGTGAAAGCACAAGCACCGCAGTGATTCAACAAGTTTGTCCTGTTTGTATTTTAATGCTGTTTAAGTAAATTAAAATGATATCAATCTGAAATCCCATTACAGTGTACCTTGTTAAGGGGTTATTAATTAACTGTATGATTCAATTTGCCTAATTGTTGTTGCTATTTATTGTGCATATTTGGATTTGATTTTGCAGGTCCTTTGTGTGTTGTAGTCAAATAAATATGCCATTATAACGCAAAATTGTCTCTTTTTCTATTTCAATTGAAGGGGTTATTTCCATTGTAATTTCACACACCAGTGTAGCCATAGTTACAGATAGTGAACAACATCTCAAACAAATAATAGTAACAAGTAGTTCCGTGAAGAACTATACAGCCTATTTTCATATATCCTGCTCATGTTAATTGCCTCTATCAACATACAAAATTTCAGTTTAATTGCTGTAACGGATTCGTAGATATTGAGAACCGTCTAAATATTTCAGATGGTCGCCAGGTTGGATTTTTATTTTTGTACTATTACATTAGGATTATTGTGTACGTGTAGTATTCAAACTTCAATCGCATGATTAGAACACAAGAAGTAAAAACGAGGTTTTAAAATTACGCACAGCAGCCATCTTGTGATTATGTAAACAATTGAAATAAATTAGATGCCAGTGGATTAACATTTGTATAAGCATTTAATGTGCAACGTTTCACGGCACTCGGATAGTTAATTCGCGAGAAACGTCAATTTAAATATTTATACTTCGCGTTGCCGCCATGTTGGATTTGTGCTCACCAGGTTGCTGAAAGTCCTATAGGTGAACATATGTTCATAGTCTCTATGAACATAAAAAAAATCAGTTTGGTTGCTGTAAAAGATTCATAGATATTGAGAACCGTCTAAATATTTCGGAAGCTCGCCATTTAGGATTGTTATATGTATAGGCCATAGAGTTATGTACCATTCAAGGACAATTATTGCCTAGGTTCATTATTCAAACTTTCACTTCGATCGCATGATTACGACACAAGAAATAAAAACTAAATTTTAAAATTTCGCACAGCCGCCATCTTGAGGTTATGTAAACAATTGAATTAAATTAGATGGCAGTGCATTACAATCTGCAAAATCATTTACTGTACCACATTTCACTGCGCTCAAAGAGTTAAATAACGAGAAAAGTCTATTAAAATATTTCAAATTCGCTTGGTCGCCATGTTCGTTTTGTACTTTACAGGTTTATGAAATATACATAGGTAAACTTGTATCAGTACCCTTTATCACCGTACAAAATTGCAGGCTGATATCTGTAATAGTTTCGGAGATATAGAATGTCAGTGAAATATTTCGCCCAGCCGCCATTGTGAGGTTGTGTAAACAATTGAAATAAATTAGACTCCAGTGCATTGCAATGTGTATAAAAAATTGCTGTACCAAGTTTCATTACGTTTGGATAGTTAAATCGCGAGAAAAGTCTATTTAAATGTCTCAACTTCGCTTGGCCGCCATGTTGGTTTTGTAGTCACCAGGTTTTTGAAAGTCTCATAGGTGAACTTCTAGTAGTGCCCTTTATCACCGTACACAATTTCTGGGCGATATCGGTAATAGTTTCGGAGATATTGAATGATAGTGAAATATTTCGCACAACCGCCATGTTGGATTGGTGAGACGTAACAAAATTTGAAGGGCACGGTCGAGGTCGCCGGGAATAGCGCTATGAACTTACCGAGTTTCATTGAAATCGCTCCAGCCGTTTAGATTTTATTAGGGGACACACACACACACACCTCACACACACACACACTCACGCACACACACACGGACAAAAGGTGATCTCATAAGCCTATTTTTTCAAAATTGAAAATAGGCTAAAAATGGAGGAAATCATGGGTAATGAATACAACATGAAAATAAATAAGTCAAAGACAAAAGTTATGGTCTGCGATAAAAGGCAGACTCAAGTATGAAATTAGTGGTGGGCAACAAAATACTAGAAAATGTTCAAGAATTTAAATATCTTGGAAGCAAAATTACCAAAGATGGAAGAAGCAAGAAAGAAATCAAATGTAGAATTTTACAAGCCAAATTAGCATTTCACAAAAAGATACGTTTATTCACTACAAATTCCATTATTCTTAAAACCAGAAAACGATTATTAAAAGCATATGTTTGGAGTATTGCCCTTTATGGTTGCGAAACGTGGACAATTGGAAAAGAAGAAAAAAGAGAATAAATTCTTTTGAACAATGGTGTTATAGAAGAATGCTAAAAATTAGCTGACAGAAAAAATAACGAATGCTGAAGTATTTAAAAAGGTGGAGGAAAATTATACCTTATGGAAAAGCATCAAGAGGAGGAGGACTAGACTGATAGGACATATTTTGAGACACGATAGCCTGCTGAAAACGGTATTGGAGGGAATGGTTGAAGGCAAAAGATGTCGAGGAAGACCACGCCTACAATATGTACAGCAAATCATGTCTGATGTAGGATGCAGAAACTATGAAGAGATGAAGAGGAAAGCTATAAATAGAGCCGTCTGGAAACTGCCGCAGACCAATCCATGGATTGAATACTTAAGAAGAAGTGTAGCCTATGTCTGAATGTGAAAAAGACGGAGTAACTGGAGTTAAACCCAAGCGACGGTACCATTCAAGTCGCTGGACAAAATCTAGTAAAGACAGAATGCTTCAGGTACCTTGGATCTCGTTTTCAGGGTGATGGCAACTTCAATGATGAAGTAAGAGCCAGGGTAAACGCAACCTGGTTGTTGTGGAAGGAGGTCACGGGTGTGCTTTGCGACAAGAAAATGCCACTTCGTCTCAAATCGAAGATATAACGGACAGTGGTACTGCCAGTTGCGCTGTATGGAGTTGAATGTCGACCATCCGACAAAATTTCAGAACGTCGCCTACACGCCATGGAAATGAGAATGCTCCGTTGGACAATGGGCATCTCCCTCATTGACCATTTCGGGATAAAATGGGCGTCGCCCCAATTGTGGACAACATGAGAGAGAAACGGCTCCGATGGTATGGCCATGCCCTGCGTGCAGCGCCTGATACTGTTACTAACTCTGTCCTTCATTTTGAGGTTGAGCCCCAGAGGACGACCGAAGCAGCGTTGGCAAGAAACTATAAAGGGTGACTTAAAAATTACCGGCCTAAATCCAGCTGACGCACGAAACCGGACAAAATGGAGGTCAATGACCTAGAAAGCGGACACTGAACCAGAGGGCCAACGCTAGGAAGAAGAAGAAGAAGAAGAACAACACAGTCGACAAAACAGTAGCTCTATATGCATCTGATACTATTATAATTGGTGGTAAATCTCGAATAAAAGTGATCGAAAAAACGAAAAGAAAATCCTGACGAAAATTAAAAAGAAATCAAATGATATTTATCAAGTTAAAAATTTTCAACCTAGCCTTATCACTGAAAAATCAAAACAACTGGCTAAAAGAAATCAGTGAAGACATACATGAAATTGGCTGTCATGAAGAAACCATTCAAGACAGAACAAAATTCAGAACTTGAATTCACAAACACAAATTTTCTGCGAAGTCCACCCGACAAAATACAGGATGGACAGAACAGCGTTAAGAGGGCACATATCGAGAGGATGAAGAGATATTGAGAAGGGAAGAATAATAATTGCTAATAATTTAAAACGCGATCCTTAGTTGAGCACAATTAGTCAATAATAATAATAATAATAATAATAATAACACCGACTTATGTGGAACCATTACAATAAAAGAAAGTTTTTCCATCAATGCCAAATTAGGACACTATCGTACAGTAGTCTTACCAGAGGCCTTATTATACGCTTCAGAAACGACAGCAATCAAGGGATGAACAAAAATCAAGGAATTAGAAAAACAAGAGAGAAAAATGCTGAGAAAGATCTACGGGCCAGTTCAGAAAGGGGGAATATGGATGAAGAGACCGACAATAGAACTGTACAAACAGAGAGACACGATTACAAACAACATAGGGAGAAGAAGACCAAATTTTATGGACATTCACATAGGATGTCCGAAGACAGACTGACCAAGAAAATGTTTAATATAGTTACGAATAGTACACTAAAAAGCAATTGGGTAAAGGAAGCCGTGGAAGACCTCAAGAAACTAAACATCTCTACAGAAGACATGACAGACAGGAGCTCATACAGAGAAAAACTTAGATTACAGATGTTTGAGCAAACTCCCAAAGAGAGACAACCGGGAAAGAAGTTGACGGAAGAGAGAAAGAGGAAGCATAAGGTGTATTGAAACCGAGGGGGTCATGCTGACTGATATCGAACATGGATCTCGGAGATAAGTTGAGCTCAGAAGGAAGGTTCCACCAGGGAACGAACCCGAGATCTGTTGAGGGAGTTTCGTTGTAAAAACCCCTAAATGAAAGTACATATTTAAACACTGGTGTGATATCAGTTGATACTGGCATTATTTAGTGAAATAATGCAGGGAAAATGAGCGGAATACAGCATTAGTGGACTACATGGAGTAGGCTATGCTGGACTTGAAACACAGAAGTAGAGAGTTTGACAGCTTACTAATAGCCCCAGAATTGTGGGAGGAGACCCATGGAGCCCTGTCAATCTCGCTGACCTACTTTAGTCGTCTGCAAGGGGTCGGGGGGTTGAATAATGACCCAGTTCTTCCCCGTTTGAGAATGGAACCAAGAAGGGAGGGGAGAGATCCCAAGGAAAATCATTGATTACTCGTGATTGGAGCAACGCAGTGACATGAGAGTTGCACACAGGTGAATCTTTAGCCAGGAGGCTAATTTTAGAGCCATTAAACTGCGAAATCAAGGCATATTTAATGGAGTGCGTAAGAACACAGGACTATGGATGTTCGCGGCAGGGTTTGACTATGTCACCGGGGATTTCCACTGGAAACCGCGTCCCCACGCTATAGCAAAGGCAATTAATATTAATTAATTGGCCGATCGATCCTTCAGCACGCAGATAGTTCTGGGATCAGTGAAGAAAAAGGAACCCGATGAGCATTGTTTCGAGACCAGAATCATGCTGGGAGAGGAGTTGATATAGCGCGGGAATCCTCGGTCTACTTTTTTGTGTGAAACGGATATAAGGGAGTTGACCCTTGGCAGAAGACAGTTGTTGTCAGTCGGAACTTGCAGTTGGAAGAGACTCGAGCGCGGAACGTATGTCGCTCTGGCTCAAGAAAGGACGCTCACACAAAGACTTGAACATTGTAGTGGTAATCATAATATTCGCCGTGCAGTGTAATGCACCAAGTGATAAGATAATCATGCATGGTCATGAAGTAATAGGAAGTACGGTAATCAACGAACTTTATTGTGTGAAATGCGTATTACCGAAGTCAAGGAAGGAGGCTCGGACTTCAACTTGGGAAGCCGTGCATTAAAACTTTTAGAAGGCTTTATTAAGGACAGTCGTGCTGCATGTGTAGTCAGCAGTACGAGCAATAGTTCATGTTCACATGGGAAGTACCGTGTGATATAACTTGCAGAACATTGAAAGTAATAATTAGTGTAAAGACTATGTACAATATTAAGCGCAGTGTATAATATATTGATTGGTTATACATGTCTTATTACGCTGGACTGCGCTGGGAGAAACGTTATGAAGCATTTGGTGAAATGTCTTAAGAATACCAAATAGTAACGCTCAGGACGAAAGTAAGCATATTTATGCAAAGCAGGAAGTTTACCGTAGGATAATTGATAGACTGTTGGCGAATCCGTAGGCAGATGAACCAGACGTTCAATCAGGAGTTGGTAGTAGCATGGAGGATGCCGTCGATACCTGCAATTCTGATATTTTGCCAGGGAATTTCAACCAATGAAAAGTGTAAAAAGTTACGTGTGTTATGTAGAAATCATATGTGAAATATCTTTTAAATTAATGGTATAATAAGTGTTATAAAGTGTCATGTGTTTTGGAAGCAATGGCTTCATCAAAGAAATGAAAAGTGCCGTGTGGTTGGTGAAAGAAATGTATCATAAAATGTGTATACTCAATATGCAAATGTCGCGCTAACTCTGCAAATGGCAGGCGACCCGGAAGGATATAGGTGGTTGGAGCCACCAGGATAAGCCTATAAATGTGAGTACCCCGCAAATTATGATTATATAGAAGTATAACCCACTGCATGTAATGTGATTTCAGAAATATAAATATGCCAGTAAGAATCAGTATTAGGAGATAGACCCTCCAGGTTTAATTATTGTTGTGTTGATTTTAGTAGAGTTGAGATGTTGTTATACATCAGTGAGTGGGTTAATCGTTACCACTATTAATAAAATGGCAAATCAGTTATGTAAACTTAACGTAACGAACACGGATGTTCGATTTTTAAGATGGTTATGTTGTGTCGGATTATGGTAATTTATGTCAGTAAGAATAATAATAATAATAAATAATATAAGGTATGAATGAATACATCAGGTAAAGTGTTGTAAGCAAGGAATATTTACGCTAATTGGAAGACTTATCGATCCAAGCAGTAAGATTACATTAAGGGATGAGAAAAGAGTTTAATATCAGAATATATTGTATTAATGGGAATATAATTATGCAAGGAAATTGAAGAGATTTCTAGTGAATTGAATTTGCAGCTTGTGTAAAAGCTTATAGAGTAATTGATAGATTTCTCTTAATAATCACAGGACGAGATCATAATATCAGGTCATGGAACCAGGTAATCTATTCGACGTATGAAATCTCGTATGGCCGTGGGCATACTGAGATATGTGCTTTGTGCCAGAGTGTATTTAGGGATTGGACTCTAACTCAGATGATGGAATGTTCCGGGTTCGAATCCTGTCGTAGGTGAGAGGATAACATTGGACACCTCTGCATCAGACCTGATCGCCCGGGAACTTACTATTGAGTGATTCGGCTCTTGCGAAGCGAATCTTATGGAAGGCAGCATGGGACTGACCGTAGCATTTATTAAGATGCCGGCTACCCACTCGACCAATGTTTTTATGAATCTCGTGCCTTCACATATGGAACGGACCTGTTGAGGCCGTTATTAATATCCTAAGGTTAGGAATAAATATTTAAGCTCGTCCAGAACCTATTGCATAATATTCAGTTTAAATCCATTGGGATATGTGCGTCACTGTGACCACGGCATTTGCCTTTAGAATCTTACTACTGCTTGGGAAGATGAAAGCCAGGAGTTAGGAAGGCGGGGGACGGTTTACTGCGGTAACCTCACTCCACTCCATTGTATACGAGCCGCTTGGAAGGGGGCTGAGCTGTCAAGCGAACCGTGAAATTTAAGGTTTAAGAAAGGGCAGATTTTAGACCGTAGTAGTAATGTGAAAGGAAACATTGTTATATTGAGTAATGAAGTCATGTGGTTTAAGAACACATTGGTAATTATAGATCACCCTGATGGTTCATGATTTTAGCAATCTAACGAATGGTTGGAAGTTGCATTTTTACTGTCACTGACACGTATTTCAAAAGTTGGCTACTTGACGCCACAAGTTACGCTCGCAAGGGTAGCTTAATAATACCATCCGACACAGCGATAACGAAAGTTTTGACGATGAAATCACAACGGCATGCAGTGGAACTATATAAATAGAGAGAAGTGTAGGGGTAGCTTTACATAATTATGGAGTTGCACGTAGATTGTTGTGCAACACCTGAATAGGCTAATGCATGTAAATCATTTGGTGGGAAGAGAGAGACCAAACACACACGGTACACATTATTGTCAAAGTAGGATGAGGTTTAAGGAATAAGTAATTTTGTGAAAGAAAAGAAGTCTCACTAGATGACGGAAGAGTAAAAGTACAGTTTTGTTTATGAAAGTTGTATGTGCATCAGCGCACTAAAGTGAAGTGTGAAGTCAATATAAGGGTAAAGGTTTGAGTTATGATATGAGTTTATTATGATAATATTATATTAATATTAGTGGATTGTGGAAGTAATTTTTGTTTGATTTTGTTTTATGTTTGTTGGGATTGTTTTATATGTTTGAAGCCATGATTTTAGTACTGAATTAAAATCTTTAGAATAGAGTTGTGCCTTATCATTGTAGAGTTGATACCTTTTAGTCTCAAATCCAAAATATGCAACTGCTCAATGGGGGAACGGTACACGCCTGAGATCTGACGCTAGCTGGAGGCGGAAGCATATTTTCCATGGAGATTACTCACATGGGTACATGGAAATTGATGTCCTGTACAGTGATTTGGGCTATAGGTACAACTAAAGTCGGTCTAGATTTAGTGCACACAACTCTATTAAAGTAACAATTAACATGAATTAGGGGATGACCGCGCCTAACCCTAGCTAAGCTCCGATACAAACAATATAAATTTTGATAAACACCTTAATTACCATGATCCAGGTAACATGGGGCGGTATTATTCTATCGTGGAATCGCCTCAGTAGTGCAATATGTATATCTTGGCATTGCAAGACCTGATCTCTATTTAATTTATCATGGCAAACCTCTCATACAAGTTTGTGGAGCTTATGGGATTTAGGGAAACCCCATAGATTTTTTATGGTATTTCATGGGGAAAACCATAGTAATTATAATTTTTGCCTCAAACTGTGTTTGAGTGATTTTTGAGTTCAGTAGGCTTTTCATGTAACGCAGAATCTCTCTATTGAGAAGAGGATTACCCAAGGGTACGAGCGCTGCATACCCAATCCACAATTTATCATAAAATTCACAGGTTTAGTACAATCTTACAATATGTGTACAGTGTTTTGTGTCTCTCTTCAAAACGTATCCACACATGTTTCCAGGAAGCCTGCATGTATCTCAAAGTGTATTATTGTGAGAATGTATGGTACAGAGGAGATTCTGCAGGTGATTGCAGGGTTGAAACAGCATTTTGATGCTGTGAATGAACAGAATAAGCTGGATGCCAAGGCTTTCCAGGATGGAATAAACACTCGTTTAGATGCCAATCAGGAGGCAATTAATGCAAATAAGGTTGCAATGAGTAATCGGTTAGATGCTAATCAGATTGCAATGAATGCCAATCAGGTTGAAATAAACAACCGATTGGATGCAAATAAGGTTGAATTGAATGATAAGCTAGGTCAAATGCAGGAAACGATTAAGACCGAAGTAACAGAAACTGTTGTAAGCATTTTATCAGAAATGCAGGTTAAGACAGATAAACGTTTCGAGGCTATAGAAGCCAAGCTTGAAAGTAATTTACAGGCGTGTAAGCATGCGCAGGATGAAACCAACACTAGGTTAGATGCGCTGTCTAATGACATTAAGGATATTCAAATCCAAAATGAGGCGAATCTCGAACGCCAAGCGAAACAGTTTTCAGAATTTACGAGAACGGTAGATCAGAGGTTAGAAGAGAACGACAATAAATGGGACGGGAAATTGAAAAGCTATGCTAGAGCAATTAACGGGGATCTAAAGAAAAAGGATCAGAACATATTAGATCAATGTCAGGAAATAGGCGAGGTTAAGGCTATCGCTAATGAAAGTAAAGAGCTGGTAGGCAACATGAAAGGTCAGATGAGCAAAGTTCATCAAGAATTGGACCAAATTCACAGTGACATTATTATCGTTAATAAAAGGCAAGAGGAGAACAGAGGAGAAATTGTTAAGGTCCGGAATGAAATGTCAAAAGTCAATGGACACATTCAAGAGGAAATTAAAGGGCTGAGAGAAGAACTCGAAGTGAGAGAAGGCCAGAAGACAGAGGCAAGCGACAAGACCCTTGCTCAAATTAAGGAAGATGTAGAGGATGAAATCTCCCATATTAAGCAAAGCCTGAAAGAAGACAAGAAGAAAATATTTCAAGTGGCCGAGGAAAATAGAGATAGGCTTACCAGAATCGAGAAGGAGGTAATTACTCGACTGGAAAGAGCAGAGATGCGCCACAATCAAATGGAGACTAGGATAATCGTACAGGATGAAACCCTAACGAAAGATCCTAAGTCAAGTGAAGGCAGCATGGAAGATATGAGGAAAACTAGGTGGGCAGACTTAGAAACCCAACCTATAATAAGAAATGCTACAGGCCCAGGCGAAAGTAGTTATATGACGCCAGGTGCACCAGTTGCAGCCTCTACGCCACATGAAAATGCCATGCACACCCAGGTGATAAACGTAATCAGGGCAAGCGAAGAGAAACCAAGGAAATTCTCAGGTAGCCACTGTAATATGACACCAAAATATTGGTTGAAGGAAGTGTCTGGATATTTGAATGATGCGCGGATACCACAGGAGCGCAGGCTACGAGCCATTGAGAAACTAACAGAGGGAGAATGTGCATTATGGTTTCGCAGTTTCCGCTATACTTTCGATACTGTTGAGGAGTTTCGGGAGGCATTTTTGAAACGGTACTGGGATCCAGCAACCCAACTAAATTTGCGATTGGATTTGTATTCAAAAAGATACAGCACCAACAATCCAACGAAGTACGCAGAATTCTTCATCTCTCAAATGTGTCGGTTCAAAGAACTGGACCAAAAACCTAGCGAGCTGGAGCTATGTATTGCTATCGCCAAGCAGCTTCCATACGAGATCCAAAGACTGCTAATCTCGGCAAATGCAAAGACCGCAATAGAAATGGAGACAGTTCTTTGACAACTGGACCTCACAACAGCCAATACTATGCGTCAGAATCGAACCGTGGAACAGGTACATGTGATCAACACGCAGACTGACCAGCATCAAGCTCCAAGGAACAACAAAGCTACGAGCACTGAAACGTTAGATTCCAACGGACGTCAATGGGAACATGAACCCAGAAGATGGCAGCCGAAGTACAAAGGGAATGCTGGTAGAGGAGGAAGAGGCCGAAATTCGTGGAATAAGCAGAATACCAGGGGTAGACCGTACCAAAACAATGGAGGTAACAATGGCCAAGAAGGCAACAATAGGAATTGGAGACCCCAGGAAAGAAGAAGTAACTTCGATGACGAGGTAGAGGAACGATATCACGCTTCATTGCGGTACCTCGAGGAAAGGGGAGATGAGCCCCAGAAGCAAAAAGTCCGCTGGCAAGAAGTTATGCAGAATAGGACGTCGCCAGACAGATATGGGGATGGAGCTAAGAGTTTGGATTTACAGCGCAGCGAACAAGAGAGAAGAAATTCTAAGGGGACTGGCGCTATAGAAAAAAACTCCAAACTTAGAAGGGTTCGAAAATGATGGATGGAGGTCAGTTAACATCATCAATTGGATAGCCAAACCAGAAGAGCTAATCGAGGATACAGGAGGATCACAGGTCATGGTCAAGAGAGAATTGCCTAGTATAATAGTAAGAGTGGCAGGGTTGAGAATAAGAAGTCTGTTAGACACGGGTTCAACAGTGTGCCTTATGACACAAGCTTTATATAATGAAATAGCCCAGAGAGAGAATGTTTTGAAAATACCGATCTCTAGTGTCAAAATAAAAGGTGTAATTCCAGACAGAACGATGATATGCAAATATCAGGTATTCCTAGATTTACAGAAAGGAGGCTCTATTTTCTCACAGAGTTTTCTATTAGTAAACAAACTGCCTTATAACCTTCTTATTGGGGCAGAATTTATAAGGGAATACAGAGTGGTAATAGACCTATCACAGGACAGAGTTATGTTCCGTGTGAATGAGGAAGCCGAAGGCTTAGAGGTCTCACTCAATCAGAATGAACCAGGGTCAGATGAGCAAGTATGGCATACATACAGAGACGTGGCGGAGGAAGAAGTGTTAGCTATTGAGCAGTTAGAAGAAGAACTGAAAACACTAGCCACAGACATGGAGAAAGATCTGGAACCCGAACTGGAAGAGCATATTTCGGAAAAACTAGAAGAAGCAAAAATTGGACCCAAAGAGAAAGAAAATTTAAAGAAATTATTACTGGAACAGAAGGAAGTCTTTGACTCGAGACCTGGTCGTATAAAGAACTTCACTTATGCTTTCCAAGTCAGTGATTGCACACCATTTAGGCAGAAACCCTATCCTATAGCCGAAAAGCACTATGCTACGGTGAAAGAGGCAATTCAGGAGATGTTGGAGGCCGGTGTTATTGAGAAAACACCTACGCCGTATGTAAGTCCATTGGTAATTGTACCTAAGTCAGATGGGACTGTCAGAATATGCCTGGACCTGAGACATTTAAATTTGAAGGTTATTCCGGAATTCGACCAAGTGCCACCTATTAAAGAAATCCTCAGGAAGTTCAAAGGGAAGACCATATTTACAAATTTAGATATTACTTCAAGATTCCACCATCTTGAATTAGAGAAGAAAACTAGTCTGTTGACAGGATTCATGTTTGATCAACACACATACACGTTTTTAAGGCTACCTTTTGGTTTGAAAACAGCTAGTTCAGCCCTGATAGGAGCGTTAGATCGCAATCTATCAGATGATGTTAAAGAGAGTACCATCAGATACGTAGACGACATTCTACTCACATCAGAATCTCTGGAGGAGCACATGAGAGACCTGAAGAATTTGCTAGATGACCTTCGAGAAGCTAACTTTAAGGTTAATATCAAGAAATCGCACTTCTGTCAGAGGGAAGTTAATTTCCTAGGGCATGTTATTGATGAGAATGGAGTTAAGCCAAATCCAGAGAAATTAGAGGTAATTCGAAATTTTCCTCGACCCACGAAAGTTAAGCACGTCCGACAGTATTTGGGAGTAATTGGATTCTTTTCGAACCACTGCCCAAACTATACTACGACAGTAGCACCCCTGCAGGACCTATTGAAGAAAGGCGGCAGATGGAATTGGACGGAGCAATGTCAGGAAGCATTCGTGAGGTCAAAACGAATGCTTTTGGAATACGTGAAACTGGGATACCCTGATTATACCCAGAAATTCATCATACAGACGGATGCATCACTTGTTGGGATAGGAGCGATGCTATTCCAAGAAAATGTTGACCAGCCCGAAAAGAAAGTTTTTATTGCCTTTATCATTAGGAGGTTGAAAGCCCATGAGAAAAATTACACGATTACAGAGATAGAGTTACTTGCAATTTTGTACGCGTTGCAATACTGGCGTAAACTCGTGTACGGCTTTCAAATAGTCCTCAGAACAGACCATAAATCTTTAACATTTTTGTTAAAGAAGGACTTGTCTAGCCAGAGGTTAACAAGATGGTCCCTGTATATTCAGCAATTCAATGTGGAAATAGAATACTGTCCAGGGAAAGAGAATGTAATACCGGACATATTAAGCCGTTACCCAAGAGAAGAGGAAACTCTAGCTGTCCAGATTGAGAATCGAGATCAGAAGACATTGGATGACTTGAGGAACCTTACCAACCTACAACGCGAAGACCCGTGGTTGAAGATGATGATCGATTACTTCGAGCGACGCTTAGCAAGGGGAACTGCAATATACAGAGAGGCAGAGGCATTGGCAACACATTATGTATGGTACAATCAGATACAACACAAGTGGGATGATGTAGATCATACACGTCAAAGGATTGTTATTCCTGCATCCTTGCAGAGGAGATTGGTGTGGCTAGCACACAGAGCGTTTGAACATCCCGGGATAGACAAGATCACTGCTCTGTTGAAAGAAGCATTCACTTGGCCAAAGTTGAGAGAAACGGTGAGAAATGCTATTAGAACGTGCGATTTGTGCCAAAGGGTAAAGCCAAATCCCTTTTTAATGAGGCAACGACCTATTCCGTTGTTACCAGAGAAGCCAAGGCAGCTAATGAGCGTAGACAATTTTTGACCACTGCCTAGAGCACGTAGAGGCAATAGACACATATTTGTAGCCATGGATGCATTCTCAAAAATGGTAGTATTATGCCCCATACAGAAGACAAGTTCAAAGCAGGTATTGAAACGCCTGAAAGAGAGAGTTATTCCGATTCTTGGGAAACCGGATAATCTACTCTCAGACCATGGAAGCTGCTTCACAAGCGCAGAACTTCGTCGGGAATTGGAAAATCTAGGAATTAGGCAGATTTTATCTACCATTCGCCATCCTGAGGCAAGTCCAGTTGAAAGAGTAATGAGAGAGATCCAGAAGTACATGAAGATCTACTGCTCTGAAGAGAATTGGAGATGGATTGAGTTCCTAGAAGTAATAGAATACTGCATAAATAATACTGTGCATGAGGCGACAGGACAAGTGCCCGTGACTCTACATTTGGATCAGAGACCGGAGAGACCGTGGACTGGTGTTATTCCATTACCAGTAGACGCACAGCCAGGACGAGAATTGAGGATCCAACGAACCTTCGAATATCTCCAAGCACAGGCGGAGAGACACCAGAGAAAAAATCGTGCGAAGCGATATCACAGACCGCTTCTCGTCGGAGAAAAAGTGTTAGTGCGGAAACCCGCCAGTTCAGATCCAGAAGCACGGAAGTATAAAAAGTTCAATTTTGGTTATCACGGCCCGTTCGAGGTGATCAGAGACCTACATAACAATGCATACAGAATAAGGCATTTAGAAACAGGAAACGAGGTCGTTATGAATGCAGCCAATTTAAAAATTTACCATTCGCCAGAAGAATTTGATGAACAAGAAGAAGTATTAGCAGCGCACACCCAACTGAACGTGGATGGCAAAGTCAGCCAGGCAGTCAGACCTGAAGGTTCACGTGGCGAAACGGAACGAGAAGCAGACAGCTTGCCCAGTGAAAGGGTCAAACAGCAAGAATGCCAGTGCCTGCAAGAACTTTACAAAGAAATGGTCGATGCGGCCAGGGAAGTTGAGGCCATAAATGAAGCCCCCCGTCAAGAGAATGAACAGCTTAGGGCTGAGCGCAGTGTGGAAGGGGGAAGGCAGACTAACCTACTCGCAGCCAGACGAGGTGAAGGACCCCTAATGTAAACACAGACAGTTGTAGACAGTCAGCTGGTTACTTAAAGAAAGTCACTTGCAATTGACTTCTATAAGTTTTGCTAGGGGAATATGAAACCGAGGGGGTCATGCTGACTGATATCGAACATGGATCTCGGAGATAAGTTGAGCTCAGAAGGAAGGTTCCACCAGGGAACGAACCCGAGATCTGTTGAGGGAGTTTCGTTGTAAAAACCCCTAAATGAAAGTACATATTTAATCACTGGTGTGATATCAGTTGATACTGGCATTATTTAGTGAAATAAAGCAGGGAAAATGAGCGGAATACAGCATTAGTGGACTACATGGAGTAGGCTATGCTGGACTTGAAAGACAGAAGTAGAGAGTTTGACAGCTTACTAATAGCCCCAGAATTGTGGGAGGAGACCCATGGAGCCCTGTCAATCTCGCTGACCTACTTAAGTCGTCTGCAAGGGGTCGGGGGGTTGAATAATGACCCAGTTCTTGGAGAAAAAGTTCTGCCCTAAAACTTCCCCATACGGGAGAACGAAACGCATCAGGCGAAAGCCTGGACAAAATATTTACTGTGGTCAAGAAAATTAGACTGAAGCGGTGCGGGGTAGTGGGCATGAAATACGTGACTAGAAAACCAATGTAGGTAGCAATACATTAACAATTTTTATTTCTAATAATAAATTTATAATGAATAAACAAATTGCACTTAAGTGCTTATCACAGAAATGAACAATTATAAATGTAGCAAAGTGTGAGTGCCTGATGACAGAAACCCAGATTAAAGAAAGGTGCATGAAACAAGCTTGCTTGATTGGAGAGAAGTTGAGCTTAACATAAAAAAGGGATGCACTTTTTAAAAAAGAGAGAACCATAAAAATGATTAAGAGTGTAAAATAACTGGTATGATATAAACTCTTCATAAAATTATACTTATCTTTGAAGAGCCAGCTCCATAAAAGTTCCAGCTAGCAAACGTTGATTTAAAAGTCCTCACGGTTTTTCAGAAGGAGGCGTACATGGCCTAGAGATATGTGCACCATTGATAAAATGTCAACTCTCTCTTCTTTTCTTGCGAAGGAATGACATTTATAGCTTCCAAGTGATGATCCAGCAGTATTTCGAAAGACGATTCAAAGTATCCCATCTAAGGTGAAGGTGAAGAGCACAACAGCTGGCAATTAGTCTTGCCATCTTGAGTAATACGTCATGGTGCAGATCTCGTGACGTAACTGCTAGGTAGCGTAGAGACTAGCGATGGTGTCATGAGATGCAGTAGCGGTGACCAGCAGGTTGAAGTAATCAGAATTGATGATTGATCAGAAGTGGTGAAGAACGCCAGCAAGTGGCGTCTTAAATAGGGACCATGGAACCATCTCGAAGCTGGAGATCGTCCGACCAGACAAAGACCTGCCATTGGTCGAACGAAAGTCAGGGTGACGTCAGTCGACACTACTCAGCGGACAGTGGATCAACCAGTAGATGCCCTGTATGTCGGGAGTGAGGACGCTTGAGGTAGCGAGCGACTGGAACACTCAAGGTGAGAACTATAATATCTATGAATAAGTGATTGATAACAAGAATATGCATATGGTTTAAGCAATTAATACATTTGTAAAGAAATAATTACCATTCGGGGATCTCGGTAACAAGAAATAAAATTTGACCGACAAATGGGCCAAGCTAAACATTGAAAGTATCACAAAAGTGATCATGCTCCGAGAACTCCGAAAGAAAACAAACAAAAGGATCAGTCAAAGCAAAACATGGATAACAGACGAGGAGAAACTAAGACTCGAAAGGCAAAACAGAGATAGCTGAGATGGGTCTAGTATAAAGACCTTTACTAGTTAAAACATCAACAACTCTGACGCGTTTATCACGGCCAATGTGGCAGTGAATAACTCTACCTAGGTTCCACACGAGAGGCGGAGATGGGTCTCGAAGAAGAACCATGTCCCCCACTCGTACATCTGGTTGAGGGAGCCACAGTTTCTCACGCCTATTTAGCAAGCTGAGATATTCTAACTTCCATCGGCGCCAAAAAGAACAGCGCAAAGATTCCAATTTTCTCCAAAAGATAGGTAAGTTAGGATCACAGCGTCGAACCAGCAAAGGCGGAGTAGCAGCAAGCGAACAGCCAATCAGGAAGTGACTGGGTGTTAAAGGTAAAAGATCCTTAGGATCGTTTGAAAGAGGGGTCAGAGGTCTGGAATTTACAATACCTTCGACTTGAATAATTAAAGAGTTGAATTCCTCATAAGAAAGTATGGTAGGACCAAGAGTTTTCTTAAGCTGTCTTTTAGTAAGTTTGATGCAGGACTCCCAACGGCCCCCATGATGGGGAGCATAAGGGGGGATGAAATGCCATTTGAAACCTTTAGAATAGGAAAAGTTGGAAATTTTTTCTTTAGCAGAGGGGGAGCTTAACACCTTTTTCCAGAGATCAGAAGAGCTTACAAAAATTTTTGCATTATCTGAAAGAACTTCAGATGGAACACCCCGTCTAGCAGCAAATCTAGAAAAGGCGGCCAAAAAGTAGGATACAGAAGCGTTCGTAACCAACTCAAGGTGGATAGCTCCCGTCACCATACATACAAATAACGAGATATAAAGTTTACCTAAGATTTTGCGCTTAGATGAAGAGGGATTGGTCTGATATACGTAAGGACCAGCGTAATCGATCCCAGTAAGAGCGAAGGGCTTACTAGGTTCTGAACGAAATGGAGGTAAATTACCCATAATCTGCGTGGCGGGCCTTGGTTTAACCTTAAAGCAAGGTATACACTTTTTGACAACAGAAGAAACCTCATGAACGCCATTGATGATCCAGTAAAGTTCACGAATTAGACAGAGCAAGGTGCGAGTGCCAGCATGAAGGTGTTTATAATGAAACTTTTTTATTATAAGGGTAGTGATAGGATGCTTTGAAGGAAGGATGATGGGATGCTTTTTCCCATCCTCACAACTAGACATAGCTAATCTTCCACCCACACGTATTATGCCGTCCTGGTCTAGAAAAGGAGTGAGTGGTGAAAGCCTGCTAGACTTGGGTAAATCTTTACCACTTATAAGAGCTTGCTTTTCAGGAGCAAATACTTCCTGCTGAACAAGTAACAAAATCTTGCAAGTAGCAAATTCTAACTCTACTCCGGAGAGACAGGGTTGAGGCTTCAATGGTTGATCAATTACTAAATATTTCCATCGGAAGATATAAGACACTACACGAATCAATTTATCAAATGAAGAGTATCTATGAAAAAGGCTAGTAGAAGTAGAAGTAAGATGCGACGCGACAGGGTCATTACGGGCATCAGGTATTTCTTCTGCAAATTGATTAGCTAAGCGAGGCCAGCAAGATGATTCCTGACTTAGCCAAGGAGGACCATTTCAGTACAGGTCTGAAGAAATCAATTTTTTAGGCGTGCAACCACGTGATATTATATCCGCGGGGTTTTCACGGCTAGGAACATGTCTCCATTGTTCAGAATGAGAGACTTCATGAATCTTAGAAACGCGATTTGCCACAAAGGTATTCCAATGAGAAGAAGGCTTGGAAATCCAAGCTAATACAATAGAAGAATCGCTCCAAAAAATGTGCGGGAAAATTTTAACTTTAAACTGACATTTAGTTTAGTAGCTAATTCTGTTGCCATTAAAGCAGAGCATAATTATAATCTCGGCAATGATACCGTTTTAAGTGGAGCAACTTTTGATTTAGCGCACACTAAATTAGAAAATCCAGGGAAAGTGGCTGAGGAGCGTCCTACTATGTATGCTCAACAGCCATAAGCCCGTTCTGAACTATCAGAAAATACATGCAGGTCATACTGCTGGTATAAGGGATTAGAAATTAAAGGGCGGGGTATAGAAACCTTGGAGAGATCCAGCAAACTGCTGCGATACTCTAACCATTCTTCTACAAGAGGAAGGGGGAGATTTTCATCCCAGTCTGATTTCAATGACCAAAGCTTTTGCAAGAACATTTTTGCAACAATAACTATAGGAGCAATATATTGCAAAGGATCAAAGATCTTTGCGATTTCTGACAGAACTTGTCTCTTAGTTACAGGGGGAGATTCTGACAGATGTACCTGATAAGAGAAGGTATCAGAAGAAGGACACCCAAAAACACCCAATGCTTTTACGGCTGCTTCATCAGTAGGAATGGCAACAAATTCATCAACTGGGACCTCTGATGAAAATTTTGATATAAATTCAGTGGAATTTGAAGTCCATTTATGGAGCGGAAAACCACCTCCTAGGAGCAGGGACTTCAAATCTTCGCACACAAGGAGTGCTTCAGAAATATTAGGGAAAGAGCACAAGAAATCGTCAACATAAAACGCCGTTTTTAATGACTCAGAGGCCAAAGGATGATACAGATGACCATCTTGCTCGGCTAACATGTGGAGAGACCGAATCGCAAGAAAGGCTGAAGGCTTCAGGCCATATGTCACATTCTTCAATCTAAATATCTTTATAGGTTTGGAACTCTCATCGCGCCACAATATTCTTTGCAGATCTTGCTGCTCAGAATTTACGAGAATCTGCCGATACATCTGCTTAATATCTGAGATTACAGCAATAGGAAACCTTCGAAAACTAAGCAAAACAGAGGTGAGATCTGTTTGAATCGCGGGACCACATTGCAGGGTATCATTTAAAGAGATTCCATTGGAATCTGGTGATGAGCCATTGAAAACTACCCTTATATTGTCTTGTGTTAAGGAATTTTTCCATACCGGGTGATGATTTAGATAAACTATTTCATTTAAAGGATGGTCAATTTCTTCTGATTTAGAAATTACCTCCATATGATTGGATGATTCGTATTCCTCCATAAAGGAAGCATACTGAGTTTTGACAGAAGCATCTTGTTTGAACCGATTTTCAATAGCAAATAGAGCCCTAAGTGCTCTGGAATGCGAGCACGTAATGGCGGGAGGATTGGGAATACGTGGAAGAGTTACTATAAATCTGCCTTCAGCAGTACGGACAGTGGTTTCCTTATATAACTTTTCACAAATTTCGTTAGAAGAAGAAGAAGTAGCCTGAACATTCTCAAGATCCCAGAACTTGGTTAGCTCTTGACTCAAATCGGTACCAACAAAATAACAATTCGATACAGTTTGAATAGGTTTACGGTATATTTGGCCAGTAGCAATCCAACCAAAATCAGTTTCGCGGAAGAAAACATTAGGAGCAATTTTTACTTTATTGGAATGAAGACATTGCCAAAATACGCTTGAGCTGAAAAGAAGCTCTATGGGCGAAGCTCTATTGAAATGAGGGTCAGCTAGCTGGACAAAATTCGGGATATTCCAACTTTGAATAGGATAAGAAGTGCCAGGAATATTGTTGCCTATAGACTTGATAATCAAACAATCTAATTGCAACTGCGTACCAGGATTATTAGAATCCTTCAGATCCACTTTAGCAAAGCTTAAGGATTGCGATTTAGAGCAGTTTATTCCTGTAACCTCTATTGAGGTAGGATGTTTTGGGAGGCCTAACCTTTGTACCAACGATTCATTAATAAAATTGTTGGTAGCGGCATTGTCCAATAATCCCCTGACAGATACCCATTTTCCGTGAGATTTTTTCAATAGAACCTGCACGGTAGATAATAAAACCTGGACTTTGCCAAGCGAGGTAGAACTTTGAGCATACGACTGCGCACTATTTTGAGAAGTCTCAGAATTGGACTTGGTATTGGAACTGCTTGGTCCTGATAACCGTGATCTTTCATGTCTGTGCAAAAGGGAATGGTGTCTAGCTTTACAATGAAAGCATAAACGTTGTGAACGGCAATTGTTTAACATATGCGTTCCTGACAAACAGTTGAAACAATGTTTTTTGTTCGTAATGAACTTTCGTCTTTCATCTACTGATAAAGATTTAAATTCATCACAATTGTATAAAGTATGCGATTGCTGACACAGACCGCACGTTTGCATTTGGTTAGGTGACCGAGCATCAACAGGAAGAGCCTGTGATCTTAAAATTCTTTGATTAGAACTGCTAACCTTATCTTTTGAGACGACTTTTGAATCTGAACTACTAGTTTTTTGATTAGCTATGGCGGAAAAGACTTGGCTTCTGGCCTTCAAAAAGTTAATAATCGCCTCATAAGTGCATTGCAAATTCTGGGAAAGTTCTGTTTCCCAGGCTTTTAATGTATTTGCATCCAATCTTGCAGAAATGAGGTGAACTAGAAATAAATCCCAGTGATTTACAGGTTGGTTTAAATTGGACAATGCTCTGACGTGTAGCTCTGCAGTGTCAATCAACTTACGAAGTGATAAACTGTTATCTGCTTGCACGTTAGGTAACTCGAATAAGCTTTGTATATGGCGTTGAATAGATAAACGAATGTTCCTATATCTATCCTTAAGAAGATTCGGAGCAACTTCATAATTATCACTGGTCAAAGAAAGTGCTTGAATCAGGTTAAGTGCGTTGCCTTGAACTGCCAGACGCAAGTAGTGAAATTTTTGTATTACTGGTATAGAAGTATTCTCATGTACTAAAGAATTGAATAATTCAAAAATGGTCCCCATTCTATGTCTTTACCAGTGAATTTGGGTATTTCAAATTTGGGTAATATAATGCGTGAAGAAGATGTAGAAGATGCTGCAGAAGTTTGATCTTCTTGTTCTTCTTTTAAAGTTAAAGCCCTAATAAGCTGTTTAGCTTCAGCAAATCCCTGATAGTATAATTTTTCAACTTCCAACCTAACACTTTGCTGGTCCGGATGCTGAGTTTCTATACTGCATTGTATCTCATCATATTTCTCAAAGGCTTGTTCATAATTCTTAAGCCTCTGCGAAATTATGTCAAGATTACGCTCTTGGGGTTCGAGCTCCGTTAAGAAAGTACGAAACCGTATGAGCTTGCCCTTACAAGAGGCTCTGGCGTTGCTGAGTTTTTCATCAAGGTTAGGCATGTCAAAAGTTGTTTGTTACTCACGTCAATATTGTGACTTCGAGTACTGGAAGTCAGAGGATGACAGCTTGCTAGGTAGTAAGGTTTAGTCTGATGCGGAAGAAACCGGCTTAGCTTACGTTTCTCTCCTCCTCTGCTGAACATGCGCCTCAAGCTGAAACGTACAATGTGAATTAGTGTTGAAACACAATGAACAAAAATTGTTAATGTAAAATCCACAATATTAAACTTGTATAGGGATCCAGGGTGCAACAGATATGTTTCCCGGGGGTGAGGCACCAAAAAATTATGGAGAAAAAGTTCTGCCCTAAAACTTCCCCATACGGGAGAACGAAACGCATCAGGCGAAAGCCTGGACAAAATAACTACTGTGGTCAAGAAAATTAGACTGAAGCGGTGCGGGGTAGTGGGCATGAAATACGTGACTAGAAAACCAATGTAGGTAGCAATACATTAACAATTTTTATTTCTAATAATAAATTTATAATGAATAAACAAATTGCACTTAGTGCTTATCACAGAAATGAACAATTATAAATGTAGCAACGTGTGAGGGCCTGATGACAGAAACCCAGATTAAAGAAAGGTGCATGAAACAAGCTTGCTTGATTGGAGAGAAGTTGAGCTTAACATAAAAAAGGGATGCACTTTATAAAAAAGAGAGAACCATAAAAAATGATTAAGAGTGTAAAATAACTGGTATGATATAAACTCTTCATAAAATTATACTTATCTTTGAAGAGCCAGCTCCATAAAAGTTCCAGCTAGCAAACGTTGATTTAAAAGTCCTCACGGTTTTTTCAGAAGGAGGCGTACATGGCCTAGAGATATGTGCACCATTGATAAAATGTCAACTCTCTCTTCTTTTCTTGCGAAGGAATGACATTTATAGCTTCCAAGTGATGATCCAGCAGTATTTCGAAAGACGATTCAAAGTATCCCATCTAAGGTGAAGGTGAAGAGCACAACAGCTGGCAATTAGTCTTGCCATCTTGAGTAATACGTCATGGTGCAGATCTCGTGACGTAACTGCTAGGTAGCGTAGAGACTAGCGATGGTGTCATGAGATGCAGTAGTGGTGACCAGCAGGTTGAAGTAATCAGAAGTGATGATGGATCAGAAGTAGTGAAGAACGCCAGCAAGTGGCGTCTTAAATAGTGACCATGGAACCATCTCGAAGCTGGAGATCGCCCGACCAGACCAAGACCTGCCATTGGTCGAACGAAAGTCAGGGTGACGTCAGTCGACACTACTCAGCGGACAGTGGATCAACCAGTAGATGCCCTGTATGTCGGGAGTGAGGACGCTTGAGGTAGCGAGCGACTGGAACACTCAAGGTGAGAACTATAATATCTATGAATAAGTGATTGATAACAAGAATATGCATATGGTTTAAGCAATTAATACATTTGTAAAGAAATAATTATCATTCGGGGATCTCGGTAACAAGAAATAAAATTTGACCGACAAATGGGCCAAGCTAAACATTGAAAGTATCACAAAAGTGATCAGTTCTTCCCCGTTTGAGAATGGAACCAAGAAGGGAGGGGAGAGATCCCAAGGAAAATCATTGATTACTCGTGATTGGAGCAACGCAGTGACATGAGAGTGGCACACAGGTGAATCTTTAGCCAGGAGGCTAATTTTAGAGCCATTAAACTGCGAAATCAAGGCATATTTAATGGAGTGCGTAAGAACACAGGACTATGGATGTTCGCGGCAGGGTTTGACTATGTCACCGGGGATTTCCACTGGAAACCGCGTCCCCACGCTATAGCAAAGGCAATTAATATTAATTAATTGGCCGATCGATCCTTCAGCACGCAGATAGTTCTGGGATCAGTGAAGAAAAAGGAACCCGATGAGCATTGTTTCGAGACCAGAATCATGCTGGGAGAGGAGTTGATATAGCGCGGGAATCCTAGGTCTACTTTTTTGTGTGAAACCGATATAAGGGAGTTGACCCTTGGCAGGAGACAGTTGTTGTCAGTCGGAACTTGCAGTTGGAAGAGACTCGAGCGCGGAACGTATGTCGCTCTGGCTCAAGAAAGGACGCTCACACAAAGACTTGAACATTGTAGTGGTAATCATAATATTCGCCGTGCAGTGTAATGCACCAAGTAATAAGATAATCATGCATGGTCATGAAGTAATAGGAAGTACGGTAATCAACGAACTTTATTGTGTGAAATGCGTATTACCGAAGTCAAGGAAGGAGGCTCGGACTTCAACTTGGGAAGCCGTGCATTAAAACTTTTAGAAGGCTTTATTAAGGACAGTCGTGCTGCATGTGTAGTCAGCAGTACGAGCAATAGTTAATGTTCACATAGGAAGTACCGAGAGATATAACTTGCAGAACATTGAAAGTAATAATTAGTGTAAAGACTATGTACAATGTTAAGCGCAGTGTATAACATATTGATTGGTTATGCATGTCTTATTACGACGGACTGCGCTGGGAGAAACGTTATGAAGCATTTGGTGAAATGTCTTAAGAATACCAAATAGTAACGCTCAGGACGAAAGTAAGCATATTTATGCAAAGCAGGAAGTTTACCGTAGGATAATTGATAGACTGATGGCGAATCCGTAGGCAGATGAACCAGACGTTCAATCAGGAGTTGGTAGGAGCATGGAGGATGCCGTCGATACCTGCAATTCTGATATTTTGCCAGGGAATTTCAACCAATGAAAAGTGTAAAAAGTTACGTGTGTTATGTATAAATCATATGTGAAATATCTTTTAAATTAATGGTATAATAAGTGTTATAAAGTGTCATGTGTTTTGGAAGCAATGGCTTCATCATAGAAATGAAAAGTGCCGTGTGGTTGGTAAAAGAAATGTATCATAAAATGTGTATACTCAATATGCAAATGTCGCGCTAACTCTGCAAATGGCAGGCGACCCGGAAGGATATAGGTGGTAGGAGCCACCAGGATAAGCCTATAAATGTGAGTACCCCGCAAATTATGATTATATAGAAGTATAGCCCACTGCATGTAATGTGATTTCAGAAATATAAATATCCCAGTAAGAATCAGTATTAGGAGATAGACCCTCCAGGTTTAATTATTGTTGTGTTGATTTTAGTAGAGTTGAGATGTTGTTATACATCAGTGAGTGGATTAATCGTTACCACTATTAATAAAATGGCAAATCAGTTATGTAAACTTAACGTAACGAACACGGATGTTCGATTTTTAAGATGGTTATGTTGTGTCGGATTATGGTAATTTATGTCAGTAAGAATAATAATAATAATAAATAATAAAAGGTATGAATGTATACTGGGACGCGTACGGGGAGCGTGGATGGGCCAACTTACCTGTATTCAGAGGTCCGGGTCACTTCCGCAGCAAAATCACCTCCAGAAGACATGTCCCAACAGAAGAGCTCCAAAAGGGGTGGAAGGACGATGGAGAAGGGGACAACACACAGGCTATTTAACAGACACCCCCCCAATAACCGACAGAACTGCTGCCGGTGAAATAATGCCACAACAGTAGTAAAAGGAACAAAATTAAAATTTAATTGTTAAAACTTCCACCAGAAAAGAGAACATGCATGCTTGCAAACAAAAAGGCAAGAATTAAATGAAATTTAATTAGTTAAAAAAAAACAAAGCTAAACAAAATTAACTTATATATACATAGGCATAATTAAATGATAACGGGCTTGGTAATTTACACGCCAATATAATATCGATCCGACATGCAGATGTTGAGGCCACGCAAAAAAAAAGAGAGAAATTAAATTTAAAAAAAAATGGGAAAGAAAATAAATAAATGATATGCACGACGGCGGAAAACACAAGGACATTTACCAAAAATCACAAAATTAACATCGACAAGATTACATTAAAAAAAGGATTAAGCTAACACACAACACGTTAGCTTTTTGAGACCGGCGCCAATGGACTGACAACGAGACCATAATGCATCACGGCGAAACAACAGACATGGCCACACAAAACATACCAGATCGAAACTACGGCAAACAATTAATAAAATAAATTTTAACATCAGCGTAAGGAAAATGAACGGCGGAAAACAATTAAGTCTAAATGCTATTACAATCGTAAAGGGCACGGATCATGAATAAATTAATTTGAATACTATATCAATCATAAGATTGGCAAAAGAAAATAAATAATAATTTAAACGTGAAATAAACTAGAAATGTGTCTCCAGGAGGTACGAAGAAAGATAACAAGGTTCAAATAAATCAGGAAACGAAATTAAAACAGAAATAAAATTAGGCCTATAAAACAAATGAGGAACAGAAATAAAATATTACTATAAGAAGATATCGGAGCTCCATAACATAAAATAATTAGATAAATTAAATTAAAAAACGTACCTTACATCCTTCTCAGTGGAGACACAATAATAATAAAATAATTAACACATAATTTTACGTTATTACATGTGCTTCACAAAAAATGGCTAACCCGGCACATGCGTTGTTTGGGTCACAATCACAGGTCACATTTCACACGTCCACTTCACGGCGAAACGATGAAAATTCACAGGCTGAAGAGAACAGGCAATTCCTTTTTCTCTTGAATACATATATTTCGTAGAGAATGGGGGCTAAAGCCCCCATTAGCGGAGACACCTTTCACGACCAGTCGGCTAGATGTGTTGTTTACTTCACGGCAGCTAATGGACTCCACAAAATGGCGGAGAATTTTTGCGTGTCAAAATCCGAACTGTATACAAGTAAATAATATTGTCCAATCACGGAGTGACACCTCAAAACAACAATGTCATAAATAGGAAATAAATTTGGCGGTATCCAGAATACACTAGCATTTGTTTGATGACGAAGAATGTAATTGTCTTTCAATTATGTCATGCGTATAAAGAGTTTTATAAGGCGCAGCCCACACTACCTAGTGGGGAGACAGGAACTATTTGTAATCTTTCCAAAGTCCGACAGGCGCTACCATCTCGTGTTCAAAATGGGAAGCAAGTCACCAGGCGGTCGTTTCAAATGTCGAGAATTTACGATCCAAGGGTATATACATGTTTGAAAGCGTAGGGACGTGCCCTTGCACGTAACAAATACATCAGGTAAAATGTTGTAAGCAAGGAATATTTACGCTAATTGGAAGACTTATCGATCTAAGCAGTAAGATTACATAAAGGGATGAGAAAAGAGTTTAATATCAGAATATATTGTATTAATGGGAATATAATTATGCAAGGAAATGGAAGAGCTTTCTAGTGAATTGAATTTGCAGCTTGTGTAAAAGCTTATAGAGTAATTGATAGATTTCTCTTAATAATCACAGGACGAAATCATAATATCAGGTCATGGAACCAGGTAATCTATTCGACGTATGAAATCTCGTATGGCCGTGGGCATACTGAGATATGTGCTTTGTGCCAGAGTGTATTTAGGGATTGGACCCTAACTCTGATGATGGAATGTTCCGGGTTCGAATCCTGTGGTAGGTGAGAGGAGAACATTGGACACCTCTGCATCAGACCTGATCGCCCGGGAACTTATTATTGAGTGATTCGGCTCTTGTGAAGCGAATCTTATGGACGGCAGCATGGGACTGACCGTAGCATTTATTAAGATACCGGCTACCCACTCGACCAATGTTTTTATGAATCTCGTGCCTTCACATATGGAACGGACCTGTTGAGGCCGTTATTAATATCCTAAGGTTAGGAATAAATATTTAAGCTCGTCCAGAACCTATTGCATAATATTCAGTTTAAATCCATTGGGATATGTGCGTCACTGTGACCACGGTATTTGTCTTTAGAATCTTACTACTGCTTGGGAAGATGAAAGCCAGGAGTTAGGAAGGCGGGGGACGGTTTACTGCGGTAACCTCACTCCACTCCATTATATACGAGCCGCTCGGAAGGGCCTGAGCTGTCAAGCGAACCGTGAAATTTAAGGTTTAAGAAAGGGCAGATTTTAGACCCTAGTAGTAATGTGAAAGGAAACATTGTTATATTGAGTAATGAAGTCATGTGGTTTAAGAACACATTGGTAATTATAGATCACCCTGATGGTTCATGATTTTAGCAATCTAACGAATGGTTGGAAGTTGCATTTTTACTGTCACTGACACATATTTCAAAAGTTGGCTACTTGACGCCACAAGTTACGCTCGCAAGGGTAGCTTAATAATACCATCCGACAGAGCGATAACGAAAGTTTTGAAGATGAAATCACAACGGCATGCAGTGGAACTATATGAATAGAGAGAAGTGTAGGGGTAGCTTTACATAATTATGGAGTTGCACGTAGATTGTTGTGCAACATCTGAATAGACTAATGCATGTAAAGCATTTGGTGGGAAGAGAGAGACCAAACACACACGGTACACATAATTGTCAAAGTAGGATGAGGTTTAAGGAATAAGTAATTTTGTGAAAGTAAAGAAGTCACACTAGATGACGGAAGAGTAAAAGTACAGTTTTGTTTATGAAAGTTGTATGTGCATCAGCGCACTAGAGTGAAGTGTGAAGTCAATATAAGGGTAAAGGTTTGAGTTATGATATGAGTTTATTATGATAATATTATATTAATATTAGTGGATTGTGGAAGTAATTTTTGTTTGATTTTGTTTTATGTTTGTTGGGATTGTTTTATATGTTTGAAGCCATGATTTTAGTACTGAATTAAAATCTTTAGAATAGAGTTGTGCCTTATCATTGTAGAGTTGATAACTTTTAGTCTCAAATCCAAAATATGCAACTGCTCAATGGGGGAACGGTATACGCCTGAGACCTGACGCTAGCTGGAGGCGGAAGCATATTTTCCATGGAGATTACTCACATGGGTACAGTATATGAGAGGTTTTTGGGAAGAAAGAAGAAAGGGCCAGAATAAAACATGAAAATTGATTGTGTTATGACGCTCTCCTTATAGGGAATTAACGAATAAATCTCAATATAGACTATATAAAATGAAAGTTTGTCTGTTCTTACATCCTGAACTTTTCATACGAGGTGCCGGCATGATGACACTCGCAGTCGACTGATGACTGTTCACCGGAAACTCATCCTTATCCGGTCGATTAGATTGGTATTTTGCCTTTCTTTATCACTACGAGTGCTCGTCTTAGTCAATGAAACTCAACCATATCTGGTCGATTAGATTAACAGTTTGCCTTTTTAGCACAACGAGTGCTAGTGTGATTCAATGCTGAGTGTCACTTAAGCCTTTACAACTGCTTCCAGTGTGAATATTTTTCAAATAAAAAACGGCCGAGGGTATTGAATCAAGGAGCACCTTAAAGAAAGAATTATGTAAATAAGTTAATTTGTCTGGGATTTGAATCAAAGAGATGACGAAAAAAGAACCGATTGAGGGCTGTTATTCCGGAACTTCATCTAGGCCGAAATTGATTTTCAAAACTTGTTTTCTTTACTTAGTTAGGAAAGTTGAAACCTCTCAGGAACCTTTAGCCCTTCAACTACTTTTTTCGCCTTTTCCCAATTAATTTGGTTAACCGGAGCCAACCAGGCTCATTTTGGTTTTGGCCGGGGATTTAAGGCCAGGTGCCCTTCCTGACGCCACGTAATTTATCAGTTGAAAATTCTGCCCTGCTGTCACCGGGATTCGAACCCCGGCCGTCCGAGTGCAAAACGAGCAGCTAAGCCACTGCGCCATTACGCACCCTCCTTCAGCCCTTCAACGTTTAGCACAAGATCGCGGGTTCAAACCCGGCCAAAGTTGTCGGATTTTTTAAGAACGTTAAAAATCCCTCAGTATGTCTTCCTTCGGAGGGGAAGTAAAGCCGGCGGTCCCATGTCATAGATTTATGGCATGTTAAAGAACCTTCCACTAATTACACCAGTGTGAAGCTAAATTAATATAGGTTAAATCTTTGACTAACGTTCTTAAGTTCCTACGTTCGTCGTCAAGAGCCGACTCCAGTGGCATCTGGTAACTAATTTCTGAACTAGTTGGTCGTGGACGGTGGCGTTTGGCGGCAAAAGTAAGAACTACTTGAAAAAATTGTTCGTCTGCAGTCCTTACTTGAATTAAAACAGATAAAACACACTAATACAGCCAACACAATTAACACCGGTTATCAGACTGATTCTACACACACCCAAAGTACACGGGGTGGGTAGATTATTGGCTGAGGAATAACCTAACCACCAAGGGAAGATGATTAAGAAAAGGAGATGGGTTTCGGACTGGAGAAAAAGGATAGAAAAATAGGATGAGAGTCCCACAAAAGTTATAAATTTAACTTTAAACACACTTAAAGGCGGTTGCCACTGAAAATCCGTTCTCTGATACCTAAAATGGGTAAGGGCTTGGTCTAAGCTGACGGGAAACACAGCTAGGACTTGGGCGGTTTGCCAGAGAAAGGCTTTAGTGTATTTCCTCCCAAGCATGCTTAAGACTACTATGGGGAAGGGTGATAGTCTGGCAAGACAAATAGTAACAGATTTGTTCTGTATTAACGATGGCATGAACTGAGGAAGAGTTAGGAAAGCCAGGATCTTGCCTAACCGTTGTACTAGAAAAATGAGAAAGCGAAAAGAAACGCTTAATTTATTTAACAATTCAAAAGAAGTTGATAACTTTAACAAATATATATTTTCAATTTGGTTAACAATTTTTGGGTCACAGACCGCAGAAAACATTAAACGTTTGCTCCAGGCAATTGACAATTTATGAGGTTTCGAACCTTTATATGTACTAAAATCTTAGTAAGATTTTGAAAAGACAAATGAAGTGATCAAAGATAAACATTAAATTGAGTACAAGGAGTGTACTTTAAGAAATTTCTGAGAGAATATTCTAGAGAGAGTGACAACTTCAAAAATAACAATAAGAAAAACATCAAGAATAAGATAGAAGTTCCTACAACTTCTTATATTTACTGGTTTACTGTTGATAGCTATGCAAAATAGAGCAGGTCACTTACTGTGAAACCTGAAGATAAAGACAAATGGAAGGTTCTAGACCTTCTATGTTGAAGTAGGAATCACGAGCCAAATGGGGCAGTTTCCATTTCGTGAGACCTAGAAATAACTCACTCAAGAGTAGTAAGCGTTTGCTACACTCCAAATATTGCATCATCATGACCAGAAATTGCGTAATCCTGATGACGTCATGGGATGACGTCATGGGTCCTTAGAGCGAGCACGTGGTCCAGGAGCGAGCATGTGCGGTGCACGTGTTAGCGTGGGAAGGGGGTGACCTCTTGGCTTGTTTATGTGAAGCTGATAAAAAGTTAATGGGTGTTGACGTCATGGGGGTTGTTTATTTGGATGCTAACTGTCATCTGACACCCGTGTCAGTGCCAGCGATCCGCACATGTGGTGTGCTGCTGTTATGTTTTTGTTTATGCCCGCGATGGGTGGGCTGAGCGGGGAGGCGGTTCCCATCCACACATGTGGTGTGCTGCTGTTATTGTTTTTCTTTTTTTTTTGCTTTGGATGCTAACCATCATTTGACACCCGTGCAAGTTTGACCATGTGCAGCAGTGTGATTGATCTCGTCTGCTGTGTTCGCGTGAGACAGAGTTGACCTTTAACGTCATTGGCTAAGAATGTAATCTTTGACTTCTTTAAGCAATAGTGGAAAAAAAGAAATGATTGCGTTAGAAGCTAGTTTGCAGCATATGGTTTCTGGAGTGTGGGTGGGGGTGAAGGATATATAAATGGATGAGTGCATGGAAGAGTTTAACTTTTACTTTTGCGCGAAGAGTGTGTGTGTGTGTGAAAGAAATAAAGAAAGTCAACGACGAGGAACAAATTGTGTGATGGAAGCTCTAACGAAGTTCAATAACTTATCATCTTGTACTGAGTATTCTAATAAGAAACTAGCTGAACTAGTCATTGATTTACCATATGTGGTCCAAATTATTCGCCCCGTACAGACGAGGTTTGGAAGAAAAATAGTTGTGGATATTAACATTGAAGATGAAGTAACAAGTGTATTTCTACCAGCAGTATTTTCAAAATTAAGCACATCAGAGATCGATGAACTAAACTCAATGGGAGGCACACTGATGCTGGTGTATTTAGGGGTGAAGAACCGCTCACATCAAGTCATTTTGAAACAGTACTCGAAGGCAAACTGATGACGGTGTATTTTGGGTTGAAGAACCGCTCACATCGACATGTTTTGGTGAGTATTGGATTATATATATTATGTATTGATTGATATAACGATTGATATATTTAGTTGCTAATTATTTCTTAATTTGTTTAATTTTTCAGATTATCTAAAAAACTAATAAAACAACCAGCATAATGAAGTGGAAAACTGTTAATTTCCTGAGTGGAACTGATCATCGATCGCACCCGCTAATAGAGTATCATCGTGTATGCTTTCAACAACCGGAAGAAGAGGAAGAAGATGATAACGAGGTGAGTCGTAATGAGAAAGAAGCTTGTTTTAACAAATGGACATCTTCGAGTGGAATTTCAACATTTTCAGTCTACGTTACCAATGTTAGCAAATCAGAGGATAGTCAGCGAGAGGTGACAGAAACAGTTCTAAGATATCTATTGAAAGAATTATGTGAAGATGAACATTTTATTTGTTTCTTCGGATACAATACATTTGATGAAGTTTTCAAAATCGAATTTTCCATGACGTGTTACGATGTAACAAAATTGAATGTGTATAGAAACAATTTGCTTGGTAAACTTCAGGATGAATTTCCTTTTGAGGCTGTTCATTGTTCATTGGAGATTACAGGCAGTAATTTATCACAATGGCTTGAATATACTTTAAAAGATTATAGGTTTATGGTAAACCGATGTTACAGCAACTGCTGGTGGTGTATTAACAATACTGCAAATTGGACGTATGCTTAGACATCAGTGATGGTACACCAAGTGTTGGTGGTGTATTAACTTTAGTGCAAATTGGACATTTGCTTAGACAACAGCAACAATGACCTCGCCTCCTAGCAAACGTAGAAAGGTCGATATTGTAATACATAATAATAACAGTGAAAATATAAGAAACCAATTGGACAATGCATTTGAAAGTGTTTCTAATTTTCGAAGTGAACTAAACGGTGCTATTTCAGTATCATACCAAATCGGGGAAAACACTCAAACCGAGTTGATTGAGAACAGTGATGAGTTGATTGAATGTTGGAGAGTTATTAGTGAGCATATATTGCAACAAGCTGTGAATTTCAAAGAAATTACAATTCAAATAAAGGATGAATCTTTCTTGAGCTGTGAGTTAATTGAAACGGCATTCAATTCTAGAGTGTACACACTTGCAGTATCAAATGTTAAGAATGAGTTTTTGGATCCTCGCGAATTTTTAGCGAATGCTAATATTTGGTTTACAAAGTATGTTAAGAAAGCGTTAACTGTACAAGCTTTAAAGGTGAATTCAGTTTTGTGTGCACAATACGTGCTTCGCGACATATCAGAAACAAAATATTTTGCTATCAAAAATGAGGTAGTTTTCGAGTATACTGATTTAAATGAATTTTATAATAAGAATATCATTGAAGGTACATTGACAAAAATGAGCGAATTTGAAGCAAATGGTTCCGGGTGGGCTTTAGAAAAAATTCATAGTTTGAGAATTAATATAAATAAATATGTTGGATTTCGAGTAGGAATGTCCAATACTAGTCGATTGCCTGATGTAATAGTCAATAAGAATGCAGTGCTAAATTTGTATGATACAAAGGAAGCTTGTTTTGCGTGGAGTGTGGTTGCTGGTTTGTATCCAAAAACTCGAAACGTGAATCATCTTTCTTCCTATCCTAATTACAGAGATGTTTTAAATTTAGATGGTATTCCAATTCCGATGGAAATGAAATATTTAAACAAGTTTGAAAACCAAAACAATATTTCTGTAAATGTGTTTGGAGCACAATATGATGAAAACAATTGGGTATGTATGGGAACAAACGAAGTAAAAGGAAAAAAAACTTTTACTATTGTACCTTTGTATGTATCAGATAAAGTATATGAAAGGAGTGTAGACTTATTGATGTTGCAGATTGGAAACAGTGAAAGTTATCACTTTTGTTTAATTAGAAATCTTGCTCGCCTTGTGCGTTCAAGCCTCACTAGCACTCACAGAAGGATTTATATATGTAGACGTTGTTTGTCATATTATTTTCTTGAGGATGAGTTAAATGTTCACTTTGCAGACTGTAAACAGTTTCCTGTTGCAAAAAGCATAATGCCGACTGATGAACAAAGATTTGTTAATTTTACAGAATTCCGAGTTAAAGATACAGTTCCATTTATAATATATGCAGACACTGAATGCCTCTTGTCTCCAATTTCCTCATGTTTTCCAAATAGTGACAATCATAACTCTACTTTAACACATAAACATATTCCTTACAGCATTTCTTTATACCTTCATTGTAATTTCGATAGTGAATTGTGCAGTTTCAAGCTCTTTAGGGGAAATAATTGCATTGAATTGTTTGTAAAGGAACTTTATAGTATTGTGGATAAACTTCAAACATATTACTTATCGGTTAAGCCAATGTTAAAGATGACCGAAAATGAAGAAAGATTATTTTTGTCAAGTAAAATGTGTCACATTTGCGAGAAACCGATTGCAGTTAATGAACTCAAAGTACGCGATCATTGTCACTTAACTGGAAAATATAGAGGAAGCGCACACAATAGTTGTAATTTAAATTACAAAGTAACAAAGGTTTTGCCTATAGCATTTCATAATCTAACAGCCTATGATGGACATTTTATAATTAAAGAAATTTGCGAGAAACGTGATGGAGAGGTGTTACATAATCCTGGTCATATAAAATTGTTAGCGATGAATATGGAACGTTACAAAGGGTTTACAAAGTATGTACGGGCTAAGAATGGATTCATTCAGTTAAGATTTTTCGATACATATAATTTCTTGTCCTGTTCACTAGATCAATGTTCATCTTCGTTAAGCGAAGATTCAAAGCAAATAACACGACGTTATTTTAATGATGATGCACAGTTTCGACTTACTGCGAGAAAAGGTGTGTTTCCCTATGAATACGTCACGAGTATGGATGTTCTTAACGAAACTAAATTACCTGAAATATCCAAGTTTTATAGCAGTCTTAATGATCAAACAATATCGAATGAAGAGTATGAGTTTGCTCAATCGGTGTGGGAAACGTTTTCCTGTCAAACATTAGGAGAATACGCAGATTTGTATTTAAAAGTTGACACACTTCTTTTGGCGGATGTCTTTGAAAATTTTAGATCGAATGGCATGGAAACTTATGGCATTGATGCAGCTCATTTTTACACTGCTCCATCTATGTCTTGGTGTGCTATGAAAAAGATAACCAACGTTCAACTTGAATTGCTTCAAGATATTGATATGTTACACTTTTTTGAACGATCTATTCGAGGAGGAAATGTTCAGTGTATAACACGACATGCGATTGCTAATAATAAGTATATGAAAACTTATGATGAGAAAAAGCAAGAGTCCTACATAATGTACTTTGACGTTAATAATTTGTATGGATATGCGATGATGGAATATCTTCCAACGGGTGGCTTTAAATGGATTGCAAATGTTGAAGGCTTTGATGTTTTAACTATTGATGATACTTCAGAAATTGGATATATTTTGGAAGTAGATTTGACTTATCCTCAAGAGTTACATGACAAACATTCAGATTACCCTCTATGTCCCGAAAAGTTGACAAAGCTAATGGCTACCCTAGATAATAAAGAACGTTATGTTTTGCATTATAGATTGTTAAAGCAATGTATTCAACTAGGAATGAAATTAGATCGTATTCACAGAATAATTGAATTCAATCAGAGCCAATGGCTAAAACCATATATTGATGTGAACACAGAGAAACGAAAACAAGCCAAAAATGATTTTGAAAAGAATTTTTATAAATTGATGAATAATGCAATTTTTGGTCGTTCACTGATGAATGTGAGGAAGTTAAGGGACATCAAATAGGTCACCAAATGGCATGGAGCTCGTGGTGCTAGGTCTTTAATAGCTAAGGCTAATTTTAAACATAGAATTATATTCGATGAACAATGTATGGTCATCGAGATGAGTAGACTAAAGATTTTTCACAATCAACCAGTATATGTTGGTGCATCTATATTAGATTTGTCTAAATGTAAAATGAATGACTTTCATTACAATGTTATTTTAGCAAATCCTGAATCAAATGTGAGGTTGTTATACACAGACACCGATAGTTTTATGTATATATTCTATTATGATATTTATGAGTTCATGAAACAACATTCAAATTTGTTTGATACTGGAAACTATGAAACAAACAATCCTTTTGGCATTGTGAGACAAAATAAAGGTGAAATTGGTTTAATGAAAGATGAAAATGCTGGAAGGATTGTTGAAGAATTTGTGGGGTTACGACCCAAAATGTATGCAATAAAATTGTGTGATGAAATGAATAGCTTGTGTAAGGCTAAAGGCATTAAGAAGAGTGTGAGTAAAAGTATGAATATTGATGAGTATCGAAAGTGTCTTTATAACAGAGAAAAAGTCAACAAAGTTCAAGTTTGTATAATTTCAAAATCTCATTCTGTATTTACTGTTCGGCAAAATAAGTTGGCAATTTCATCAAACGAAGATAAAAGACACATAACTGAAAACGGAATTGATACTTTACCGTTTGGTCATTTTTCTCTGAAAAATGATTAGAAACAAATTGAGATTAAAGCAGTTCATCTCACTTACTTTATTTCTTTCACACACACACACTTTTATGCCGGTAATATTACTAATTTTTTGTGTGTTCCTTTGCTTATGAAAAAAGAATAAATAATAACCCAAATTTTGTGTGTATTATTTAAAAAAAAAACACCTCCCCCCCCCACCATTTCCCATTTTCCAGATATATATATGTATAATTACTTTATATTACATATCATTTAGTAATGGTGCGTTGTAAGAGGAGCAACTCTACCACTCAATATAAACGAACAGGAAGTGGATCATTAATCAGTCGTGTACTTAATAAAACTATTGATAATTTACCCGTGGAATTACACATCCCGGGATATGAATATTGTGGACCAGGAACAAAATTAGAAAAGCGATTGAGCCGTGGTGATCCAGGAATAAATATATTAGATAAAGCGTGCAAAGAGCACGACATTGCTTACGCAAAGCATAAAGATTCAAACAAAAGAAGAGAGGCTGATGAAATTTTAGCTTCAAAAGCTTGGTCTCGTGTAAAATCCCGTGACGCATCATTTGGAGAGAGAGCGGCTGCACTAACAGTGGGTGGCATCATGAAAGCTAAGTCTAAGATTGGAGGAGGTAAGCGAAACTTAAATAATAAAAAAAAAAACAAGAAAAGATTAAAAAAAAGAAGAACATCGAAAAAGCAAGGTGGTATTTTACCCCTACTTCCGATATTTGCAGCCTTGTCGGGCTTGGGGGGTCTAGCAGGCGGAGCAGCAGGGGTGGCGTCTGCTATAAACAAGGCGAAAGCTGCTCAAGAAGAACTAAAAGAAATGAAAAGACACAATCGAATGATAGAAGCAATGCGAGGAAAAGGAGGTCAAGGCATTTATTTAAATCCTCCTGCATACAAAAGATAATTAACCAAATACCAAATAAAGCATTAAGTAATTTCGATTTAGCTAAATACGCACATCAATTAAAGATTCCAAATTTTAGAGGAGTCTTTATGCGAGATACGTTACCAAGATATCCTCGAAAAAATGAAAACTGTATTGTTAACCTTGAACCGATGGATAAATCCGGTTCACATTGGGTAGCTTTCAGTAAACATGGTAAATATGTGCATTATTTTGATAGTATTGGTAATTTAAGACCACCATTTGAAATTTTAACATATCTTAAAAATTGCTATCTACAATATAATTTTCATTCATATCAATCGATTACTTCTTCGATTTGTGGACATTTATGTTTAGTCTTCTTGTATTGTATAAATAAGGGAAACACAGACCGTCTTTAAACATTTCAAAGATGGCTTTCGAAAGACGGATAACTCTTGAAGGTAAAGGCTCGAAGATTGATGTTACATTGGAGAACCCGATTCATCTTGTAGGAGCAGAGTTTTTTGAAATAGGACTTGCAGGATTGTATACATCTAATTCTATTCGAAATGTTACCAACAGAAATAATAAATTTCGCATTCATTTTACTAATTTTTTATCAATTGATTTAGTGGTACCACCGGGTATTTATGAATTTGAAGATCTAGCCTCAGCTTTTGATGATTTACTTAGTTATCACTCATTGTCGAAACTTATACCAGAACATTTAGAAAAAACAAAATTGTATGTGGAAGAGGATATAGATGGAAAAAGAGACAACCGTCTCGTTTTGTCTTCCCCGTTTAATATTGATTTCACTGTAGCCAACAGTGTAGCAGGGCCTTTAGGTATTGAAAAGAAAGTTTACCCTAAAGAGAATAAAAGAGAAATTGAAATTCATCGAAAAATAGAATCGATAATGAAGTTTGCAATTAACGAGAATAATAACATTTTGGCTATAAAGTTGAACGAAGCGGATAGAGCGATTTTAATAATACCCAATGCTAGCTATACGTTAAAACAATTAAGTGAAAAGATTGATGATTTATTAGTTGAACATTTATTAGGCGACAAAGACAAATTCCCATCATTTTATATTAATTATGATAAAGTCTTTTATCATTGTAAACTACATTCGAAAGTGTTTGCTATAGATTTTGGTGTTGCAGATTCTATTGCAGATTTGTTAGGCTTTTCTCATAGAAAGTTCAAGGCAAACACAACTCATCATTCTGAATATATGATTAAAATTAACACTGTTAATAGTATTCGAGTATGTTGCAACCTTGTGCTTGGTACGAGTTCTTATTTGAACCATAAACCAACACACTCTTTATATAATTTTAAAGCTCATGTTCCTGCTGGTTACCCGATTGTTGTACAACCAACAACGATTAATTTTTTGCCCATGAACACCAAGCTTATTCAACATGTATCTGTGCAACTTGAAGATCATCTTCAACAGCTCATTGATTTGCAAGATGAAGATTTAACTGTAGAATTAATTATTCGTCCAGCACGATATCTTGCTATATAAAGTAATGAAATACTGTTATGTTTTCATTCTACTTGAGTAAGCATACTAGAAAACAATCACAAATATGGTTATACTATATAATACTCAAAGTTTGAAAAAAAAGAAGTCGACTCTGATTCGAAAAAATAATATAAATTTAATCAGCTAAAATTTGTAAAAAAAACAAACAACGACATCGCACCTTGAAATCTAAGAAACAGTTATCGAGTAACAACAAACAATTCTTACAGTCTTTAGGCTATCGCGTACTTTAATTTCAATATAAATATATATGCAATTGTTAATCTTATTTAGTTTCTATCTATAGTTGAAGCTGTTAACATGTTTAACATAACAGATAAAAGAGAGGTTGACAACAGAGTTGTGCGACGAGAAGAAAGAGTTTATCAACCTTATTCAGCTAATAAATTCGAAAATAATGATGAAATTCGAATACCGATTCAAAATGAAGAAAACATAGTTTTATTATCAGAAGGTGTTCTTCACTTAGAAGGTCAAATTATTACTTCTAACATAAATCCAGCTGCTTCTACTACAGCGCATCCTGACCAAAATTTTGGGGCTAATCTTTTTAGCGAAATTCGCATCACGTTAAATGGTAAAGAAATTGATCGTACACGCCATCTAGGTATAACAAGTTCTATAAAAACCTTTGCATCACATTCAAAAAACGAATATACAGCTTTACAAAATGCCGGTTATTTTCCCTCTTTAACAACGCCAGCAAGTGAAGCAAATATTGTTGATAGTAACACAAAACGTTTTCATATAATACTTCCTTTAAGCAACCTGTTAGGAATAGCAGAGGATTACAGAAAGCCGATTTTAAACTGCAAGCATGAGGTAATACTTCTCCGATCGTCAAGTGACGCACGTGCGTTGCAATCGACAACCGAAAACGATCTTTCTAAGGTCAAGTTATTTAAAGTTTATCTAAAAATTCCCGTTTTATTATTATCAGACGAAGAACAAATTAAAAGATTAAAACTAATGCAGAAAAATATTCCCATTCAGGTTGGTTATCGATCGTGGGATGTTCACGTCTTGCCTTCTCTTCCTAGAACAACTAAATATAGTTGGACTGTAATGACAACTTCTGAAACTCAAAAACCGCGTCAATTTTTATTAGGTTTTCAAACTAGAAGAAATTTACTAAACACATGCTCTTCCTATTTCGACCATTGTAACATTAAATCTATAAGAGTTTTTTTTAATTCAATTTTTTATCCCTATGAAATGCCAACTTCTGAAATTGCCATAAATGACTACAGCGAGTTGTATGACATGTTTGTTAAATTTCGTAATGTATATTATCAGATCGATGATGTTCGTTCAGAGACTCTGGTTTCACGAGATGAATTTAAGTCTCTTTGTCCTATTATTGTAATTAATTGTCTCGAACAAGTGGAAGCAGTGAAGACATCTTCAGTCGATGTGCGAATTGAAATCGAGACAAGTGAGAATATACCTGAAGATACAACTCTTTATTGTGTTCTTATTCATGATCGTCAAATATCTTACAGACCATTAACGAATGAAGTAATTATCTAAACCAATATTTGCTAAGTTATAAGCAAGACCAAAAAAGGAAGTGAGATTGTGAAAAGCTTAAAATTTGTTTATTCTCAAAGTAAAAGATTGCCCAATTATTTTCACACCGATCGAGGAACGGAATTTTATAACAGTGAATTCAAAACATGGTCTCAGAAACAAAATCTAAAGCATTATTCCACTGGCAGCTCCATTAAAGCGAGTGTGATAGAAAGATTTAATCGAACTCTTAAGGAATCGATGTGGAAAGAATTCACAACACGAGGTTCTTACCGATGGGTACATATTTTGCCTGAGTTACTAGTAAAGTATAATCACAAAATACATCGCAGCATTGGCATGAAACCTAATAATGTGAAAAGAAACAATCCACCCCGCTTGCCAACACAATATAATGAAACTTTAAGAAAACCAAAATATAAAATCGGCGACATTGTAAGAATATCAAAAATCAAGAAACACTTCAGTAAAGGGTACGAAGGTAATTGGACAACAGAATTATTTACAATTTATAAAGTTCTAAATACTAATCCACGAACATATCTTTTAAAAGATAATAAAAATATCCCAATATTTGGTGCGTTCTACGAAGCAGAGTTACAACGAACAAAACATCCTAATATTTACTTAGTCGACAAAGTACTACGTAGAAAAGGAACCCGAGCCTTCGTATCTTGGCTTGGATTCGATTCAACTCACAACTCTTGGATCCCCAACAAAAATATCTTATAATTAGAACAGTGTAAGTTTTTTTATTTTTATTTTTTATTCCTCACAAAAGATATTATTATTATTATTATTATTATTATTATTATTATTATTATTATTATTATTATTATTATTATTATTAATGTGTCTCTATATATATATTTTTCAGCTCACTAAAACCAACACACGCAAGAAAGAAAAGAATGATTGTACTTACCCCGTGCACAAGACCAGCATATTCCACTCTGCAAACAACACAGCATCTTCAATTCTCTCTGCCGCTTGTTGGAAAAAGAACTACTTACCACTTTAAGAACGAAGATCATATCATTTTTCACTAATTCATATTATATAATTAATGTAAACCACAAATGATCAAATAAATATATTTTTAAAAAAGATTTACACCAGACAAATTATTATTATTATTATTATTATTTTTTTTTTTTTATTTTTTTTTTTTTTAAACACCCACTGTCCAACGTCCATTTAATTAATCATTTGGACTTCTTCTTCTTCTTCTTCTTCTTCTTCTTCTTCTCCACCTTCTTCGGCATCCATACGATCTTCACCCCCCACACTCTCTTCCTCCAGCGGTGGAAAATCGAGCAGCTCGATACTGTCGGAGTCGATTGATTCCAGCCGCTGAATGATCACCCCCAATATGTGGGGGGTTACGCCATCCGCCGTCAACTCTCTACAATGCTGGCGGTCTCGAATTATTTCCAATAACTCGCAATTATACATGTCCTGCTGAAGATTGCTAAGCCCGTTGAACCAAACGTCCTCTTCCACTTTGAACGCGCTCACTGCGAAGTTTAGCCCCAGCCTCTCTGATTGTTCTCTCAGAGATCTTATCTCATAGAGCTGCTGGAGCTTAACTAAAAGATTTCCATACATGGTCATGTTGATTGTTAACTGAGTTGCTTTGAAACTAAGTGTTACTTCATAGCTATGTGCTCTTATATATTGCGAATATCAAACTGCAAAAAGCTATTTTAAACATTTTCACATGGAGCTCTGGGAACCGACATCCAATCTCGTTCTCGCATTAAAAATTACAGACTTGACTAATGACATCTGGGAATCTAAAAACAAACAGATCGAAATTCATTTCACACACTCAAAGTTATACATGTCATATAAAACACATTAACCAGATTGAGATCATGAAGCAAGCCAGAACACAAAAAATGTTAACATCATTTAAATTAAACAGACATAACATAGCGAGAAGGAGTAACACAACTCCACTCCCACGCTGTGGTAATATATGTCGTACTTAAACAGAGTGTCGCATTACAACATCTGATTACTTATTTAGCTTGCGCGAGCAAAAACTTTAACGACAACCATGCACTACATGCGCTGGCTACTCTCATGGCTTGCCGCACGGTGCGAGCAAAAACAGAACAGCTGCACACCACATGTCTGGTAGCGATCCGGCTATGTCGAGTGCCTCACCGTACACTCTCATTCAAAAGTTATGACACACAATACTCTCTACACTTCCTTGGGAAATTACCAAAATATAATTCAATAATCAATCAATACTTAATAACCATGATACACAGGCTGCCCCGGGAATTAAATAACAAAACACAGAATCGAACCAAGAAACTCCCCTGTAGGAGTGGAAGAGGAGTCTGAATTTCGAGTTACCATCCTAATAAACAACCCCCATGCCGTCAACACCCATTAACTTTTTATCACAATCACATAAACAAGCCAAAAGGTCAACCCCTTCCCACGCTAACACGTGCAGTGCACATGCCCCGCTCCTGGACCACGTGGTCGCTCTAAGGACCCATGACGTCATCAGGATTACGCAATTTCTGGTCATGATGATGCAATATTTGGAGTGTAGCAAACGCTTACTACTCTCAAGAGTTAAAAGAATTGTTTTCCCTGATTATAGGGAAGAAACAATGTAAGTTTGAACCAAGTATACAACACGTAGTTATACGGAAATTAATTAATGATAAACAAGCAAGATGGAAGGGCACTTCGTAGAGTGACACCTTATAGAAAAGTTACAATTTTATTAATATGGTTTGTTAGTAGAAGGTTGAGGAAAGATCATTGGGATTTAGGATCAATGTTCATGGCCTTATTTAATGTAAACGGACGATCGCGACGCGGTAGAAAAGTGGGACAAGCACTAGTTATCACTATAGTCTTTTAAATAGATGAAAAGTTCACTGTAGAGACACGAAAGTTTATGGGAAAGAAAGTTATTGCAATGATGAAAATAACTGGTTGCACTAGGTAGGCGAGAGTCTATTTCTTGAGAAAGTTGTGAATTACAATTAAATGCACCATAGAACATTCCAACGGTGGAAGAAAGTTCGCTATTGCAGTAATTTATCAGGAAGATTCCTCGTTTTAAATAGTATTCTCACAAGTGAGTGAAAAATACCTGACGGTAAGACTTGCAGATAAAGTACAGGATCTGAAAGGTTCCAGAACGATCTTAATAGAAAAATGGAGCCAAAGTTAATCCAGCGGAGGAACTAGCTTTGTAATTTATAGACAGCGGGTATTGGATAATATCCCACGTGGTGAGAAGATTTCTCATTTAAACAGCTTAAGAAAAGCTCCTTTCTAGTAAGGTTGGCTTATACAAACAAAAGCTCAACATGGCAAATCCCGCGAAGAATGATTTTTGCCCCAAAATAAGTAATCTCACGCTATCTATAAAATATCGTTAAAAGCATGTAGAAGTTAAAACCGTGAAGATGAGGTTAAAACTTGAAGTAGGTACTTATCTTTGTTGCATGGCGAAGGTGAAGTTCCCTTGACAGATACTTAAAGTGCCAACATGGCGTATAACGTAGAAAATGTCTCTTGGTTTGAGGAGACTGGCTCAGGTTGAGCCTTGACTGACCGAGTCAACTGCCGACTTAGAAGTGAGACCCACTCAGCGGAGCACAGAGAGTCCTAGGAAGGGAAAAGAGTGGGGTTAGGAAACAAAAGGTATACATATCAGCATAACCAACATAAGAAATTAAATTCTCTTGAGGAGATGGTCTTCAGAGAGTTGATAGCAGGCGATACTAGCACAGCATGGTGAGTGAAAAAGTAGACGAAGTTCTCTTGCTCATGGAGATAATAGCTGGCGATGGTAACGAGATCTGGTGGCCAGATGGAAAAAGAAGTCCTCTTGCACCAGGAAAAATTGAGGAGCTGCAGAGATTTGCTGCTAGATGACGCTAGGAGGGTCATGGAAGATATATATCTAGAACAGACTCACCAAAGATATAAGCGACATGATCACCAAAGAGAAAATAGAAGATCACTGTTGGTGCTTGACAAAGAGGAAGGAATGAACATGCAAAAGCATTAAACTATATATTCTCTCGTAACGTGTATTCCAAGAATACACCACGGGGCTACATGACCTTGTTGTCGCAGCCCCTAAACTGAGGAACCAACCAACCTACGTTTAGCACAATTCAGGAAATTGCTTAATGTTTCGTTTTTACTAAGATGGAGACTTCTACTTTTCTGCTAATAATAATAATAATAATAATAATAATAATAAAAATATCGTATGGCCTCGGATGCCGGGTGTAAGCTTAGTTATTTGACACCCAAAGGGTAGCTTTCATGTCGAATTTCGTTGTTCCTTGAAGCACTATAAAAGTCAAGGAGGTTAGATATCTAAGCTCCTTGAACATTAAAGTGCTTTCTAGTAGAGAAATGAGGAACTTTGTGTTGGCGGAAACTCCCGAGATGAATGTTGCCATTATGAACACGGCCTACTGAATTCAAATGGGTTCTTTGACATGCCAATCTCGTATGACATGCGTGTCGTAATTGTTACCGCCTTTCAAACATCACTTACCACGGCCAGGAGCGAACCTGCAAGCATGGTGTTAATAGACCGACACGTCAATCACTCACCCACCGTGGCAAGCTACTTTGTCTGCTAAGAAGTGTTTTCGACATCAAAAAGCCGGCTTCGGTGGCGTAGTCGGTAGCATGCTGAGCTTCTATGCCCAAGATCGCGGGTTCATATCCGGCCGAAGTCGTCGGATTTCTTAAGAGCGTTAAAAATCCCTCAGTATGCCTTCCTTCGGAGGGGAAGTAAAGCCGGCGGTCCCATGTCATAGATTTATGGCATGTTAAAGAACCTTCCACTAATTACACCTGTGTGAAGCTAAATTGTATAGGTTAAGAATGTAAACAACGCTCTTAGGTTCCTACGTTCGTTGCCAAGAGCCGACTGTGGTGGCGCCTGGTAGCTAAGTTCTGATCTAGTAGTCGTCGACGGTGGCGTATGGTGGCAAAAGTAGGATCTATTTGAAAAAATCATAAGAGTGCAGTCCGTTCTTGAATTAAAAGTCAGATAACACACACTAATACAGTCATCACAATTAACACCGGTTATCAGACAGATTCTACACACACCCAAAGTACATGGGGCTACATGACTGCGTTGTCGCAGCCCCTAAACTTAAGAACCAACCAACCCAACATCAAAAGAAGGCAGCCGCTGCTTTTCATGTATAAATGGCTTAAAATATTCTACCACCGAGTTCTCTTAAGTATCTTGGAAATGGAGTACATAACTCACATTATAATTATTAATGGAGGTTCTTACAGTTAGCACTGCTTAAGGCAGAGAAACTGTCTTCATAACGTTAGCTTATAAACACTCTGTTATTGCTATAATGGAATGCGCTCTCACCAGTATTTACATGTGCACGTTTTAGTAAAGGACTTCCTTCATCTTTCTCTATCTCCAAACCAAAAAACCAGAGCGAGGGAGACTGCAGACATGAGGCTGGCCTATGCAAATACCTCAGCGTACCAAGTTCCTTTTTGTGTCATAATTTCACGCTTTGGCTGAGGGGACGCAACCTGGGGGAGGAGGTGAAACCATCGGAGCACCGGAGCATGACGAGCAAGAGCTCCGCTTGCCGTGGAGGGGAAAAATAAAAATATATAAAACAGAGCGCCTATGTACATCTAACTACAATTAGAATAGCGTAAATATTTGTGGTGCCAAGATGCGAATTAAACTTTCTGGTGCTAGAGGGAGGGGATTCGTATATACGGGTATTAAAATATTAATATTGGACTAAATTGTTTGACATTTTGAAATCAATTGGAATAAAGTATAGGGATAGGAGGGTGATCTACAATCTATACAGAAACCAGACAGCAGTCATTCGAGCTGATGGACATGAGAGAGAAGCTGATATTCAGAACGGTGTGAGACAAGGCTGCAACTTATCACCCATACTTTTCAATCTTTACATTGAACAAGCAATGAAGGAAATTAGAGAGAAATTTAAAGTGGCAGTGAAGAATCAAGGAGAAATAATTTCAACTCTGAGATTTGCTGATGACATCGTCATCTTGGCCGATACGCCTGAGGATTTGAATGAGTTTTTGAATGGTATGGACTCCGTCTTGAGAAAGGAATTCATGATGAAAATTAATAAATGTAAAACAAAAATATTGGAATGCAGTCACAATAAATCAGAAACCTCTATGGACATCAAATTGGCAGGTGAAAAGCTAAAGGAAGTAGGAGACTTCTGTTACTTAGGAAGGAAAATAACCAGTGATGGAAGAAGCAAAGAGGATATAAAAAGTAGGTTGGCTCAGGCAAGGAAAGACTTAAAAAAGGAATCTGTTGACATCGAATATAGATTTAGGTATTAGGAATACATTTTTGAAAACCTTTGTTTGGAGCGTGGCACTCTATGGAAGTGAAACTTGGACTATTGGTGCAGCAGAAAAGAGGAGAATTGAAGCGTTTGAAATGTGGTGTTACAGGAGAATGATGAAGATCAGATGGGTAGATAGGGTTACAAAGGAAGAGGTATTAAGACGAGTGGGAGAGGAGAGATGTTTATGGCGACTGCTAATGAAGAGAAGAGATAGGTTGGAAGGACACATACTGAGACACCCAGGAATAGCAAGCTTAGTTATGGAAGAAAGGGTCGAGGACAAGAACTGTAGGGGTAGACCAAGGTTAGGGTATGTTAAACAGATTGCCTCGGATGTATGGTGTGGTAGCTATGTAGAGATGAAACGATTAGCTCAGGACAGGGAGGCATGGAGGGCTGCATCAAACCAGTCAAAAGACTGAAGACTCAAACAACAACAAATATTTGTGGTGCCAGGATGCGACTTAAACTTTCTGGTGCTAGAGGGAGGGGAGTCGTATATACGAGTATTAAAATATTAATAATCCTTTTCTTAAGTATTCAATCCATGGATTGGTCTGCGGCAGTTCTCCAGTCGGCTCTGTTTATAGCTTTCCTCTTTATCTCTTCATAGTTTCTGCATCCTACATCAGACATGATATGCTGTTCATATTGTAGGCGAGGTCTTCCTCGACATATTTTGCCTTCAACCATCCCCTCCAATACCGTTTTCAGCAGGCAATCGTGTTTCAAAATATGTCCTATCACATCAGTCGAGTCCTCCTCCGCTTTATGCTTTTCCATAAGGTATAATTTTCCTCCGCCTTTTTAAATACTTCAGCATTCGTTATTTGCTCTGTCCAGCTAATTTTTAGCATTCTTCTATAACAGCGTTGTTCGAAAGAAGTTAATCTCCATTTTCTTATTTTCCAATTGTCCACGTTTCGCAAACATAAAGGGCAATACTCCAAACATACGCTTTTAATAATCTTTTTCTGGTCTTAAGATTAATGTAATTTGTAGTGAATAAACGTTTCTTTTTGTGAAATGTTAATTTGGCTTGTAAAATTCTACATTTGATTTATTTCTTGCTTCTTCCATCTTTGGTAATTTTGCTTCCGAGATATTTAAATTCTTGAACGTTTTGTTGTCCGCCATTATTATTATTTAATTTCGCTGTGCCTAAATAAGGATCGCGATAAATCTTACTTAGCAGAATGTTTAAACTTTCCTTCCCAATATCTAATCACACGTTAACTCCCCCAGGGGCTCACAACTTGTGGGACGTGGGTTGGCGACCACGGGACCCCAGCTGAGTCTGGCATTGCTTCCACTTACTTGTGCCAGGCTCATCTCTCTTATCTTTCCTCTCGACCTTCCTTGGTCAACTCTTGTTCTTTTCCGACCCCGACGGTATTAGTGTATCAGAGCCCAAGGGAGTCATTCACTTTCCCGCCTTAATTGACCCTTGTCTCATCTTTCCTGATCATTTTTCGAGGGGTCAGACCTCTTGTTTTCATTTCGGGTTGGTTGGTTGGTTCCTCAGTTTAGGGGCTGCGACAACACGGTCATGTAGCCCCGTGTACTTTGGGTGTGTGTAGAATCTGTCTGATAACCGGTGTTAATTGTGAACTGTATTAGTGTGTGTTATCTGTTTTCAATTCAAGTGAGGACTGCAGACATTGAATTATTTGCCACCGTCAACGATTACTAGTTCAGAACTTGATTACCAGATGCCACCGCAGTCGGCTCCTGGCGACGAACGTCGGAACCTAAGAGCGTTTGTCGAATGTTTAACCTATATATAATTTAGCTTCACAAAGGTGTAATTAGTGGAATGTTCTTTAACATGCCATAAATCTATGACATGGGACAGCCGGCTTTACTTCCCCTACGAAGGAAGGCATACTGAGGGATTTTTAACGATCTTAAAAAATCGGACGACTTCGGCCGGGTTTGAACCCGCGATCTTAGGCAAAGAAGCTCAGCATGCTACCAACTACGCCACCGAAGCCGCTGTTTTCATTTCATTGCATCCCCTGCCTTCTGCTCAAGGTGTTCGGGTGTTGGGGACCCCAAGGGTTTCCTGAGTTGGGTCTGCTTTATCCATTGCCTTTGGGACGGTCCCTCTTCTCTGTTCCTTTCCTATCTGTCTTTCCTGGCTCTCTTTTGTTCCAAGTCCCTTAATTCTCATTCTTCGAGGGTTGTGGGCATTTCCTTGACTCCTGTAATTCGTTTCCCTTATTCTTACTTTTGTTTGTTTTCTATTTCCTCTTCTAGTAAGTAAGTATGTAGTTTACATTTTCACTATCACCCAAACCATTAGGGGCCGATAACCCAGATGATAAGCCTTTGAAAACAACAATTATCATCATCTTCTGTGTTCTTCCGTGTAGGTTTCTCGGCAAATTTGTGTCAGTCTATTAAGATTCTGAATGTTAGTCTATTGTAAATGATTTCTTCGTGAATATTAATTTCTTGTAGGTGCTGTGTGGTTTTAACATAACACTTCAGTCTACTTTTTATGATGGAATCTGCAATTTTTTCAACACCTTGATAGAATTCATGTCCTACTTTCTCATCTAAACCACATTTCCATATCTTAGTCCTTAGATAATTACTATAATTTTATATTCTTCTTCTTCTTCTCCTTCCCAATATTCTTCTTCTTGATGATTCGGCCAGCTATGGACCACGTTAATGCAACTGCTATTTTCCTCGAGCTTTTAACATTCGCCCAGTATCGCCTCGTGTGCTCTCGATGCTGCTGTTTCCTGACTTCAGCCCACGTCTTGCCTGTTGTTGTTAGTTTAGGCTTTTCCTGGAAACTCAGTGTTCTTTTGGTTTAATCTTAAGGGGCGTTCGCATCTGAATATCGTTGTACGTAATTTACACGTAAAAAAAATCATTTTCTACCTCTGTGAACCAAGCTCCCTTGTTTTTTTTTACCCAGAAATTAAGTAGAGATTTTGATTGACAATCGGATTGGGCGGTCTTGTTAAATGACCACAGAAGACAATCCTCCTCCTTCTCATCACGTCAGTGATTTTGGTAACGTGTGTGTAGAGTTCATGATTGTGTCTTGTCAGTAATCACCATTTTCCTTGACTGGGCCCAAGAATTTCAGTCAGATCTTCCTTTCTTTAGTTTCAAGTATCTCCATAAGACCTTATCTGTGCAGTATATAAGGCTTGAGGTCGGATGACTGTGCAGTAATGTAGAAGCTTGGCATTTAGGGATAATGCTTTCTTGTTATGATATGATAATAATAATAATAATAATTATTATTATTATTATTATTATTATTATTATTATTATTATTATTATTATTATTAAGCCTCCGTGGCTTAGGCGGCAGCACCGCTGGGTTCGTGGTTCAAATCCCGGTCACTCCATGTGAGATCTGTGCTGGACAAAACGGAGGCAGACAGGTTTTTCTCCGGGTACTCCGGTTTTCCCTGTCAACATTTCATTCCAGCAACACTCTCCACTATCATTTCATTTCATCTGTCATTCATTTAATCATTGCCCCAGAGGAGTGCGTCAGGCCTCGGCAGCCGGCACAGTTCATATCCTCGCCGCTAGATGGGGGCTTCATTCATTCCATTCCTGACCCGGTGGGAGACTGGAAGCAGGCTGTGGATTTTCATTTCATTATTATTATTATTACATCATTGTTTCCCTTATGGACAGTGTAGGAACTCGAAAATCTCACGATGACACAATTTTCACTTCTTTCCCTTCTTCGTCTTCTCTTCCCAAAATCCCCCCAGGGGCTCACATCTAGTGGCGACCACGGAGCCCCAGCTGAGTCCGTCATTGCTTCCACTTACTTGTGCTGGGCTCCTCTTCGTCTTCTTTCCTTTCGACCTCACTTGGTCAACTCTTGTTCTCTTCCGACCCCGACGGTATTAGGGTATCTGAGGTCTAGGGAGACTCTTCCTTTCCCGCTTTAATTGGCCCATGTCTCATCTTTTCAGATACCCTCCTTCTACGAGGGGTCAGCCTTCTTTTTCATTTCATGTTATCTCTTGCCTTGTGCTCAAGGCATTCAAGGAGGCAGGGTGTATGTAGCCTCTCCACTTCTGATGCTCCCTGAATATTGATAGACCCGCAGGGGCTCACGGCTGGTAAGTTCGGGGTTGGCTACCCCGAGGGATTCCTGAGCAGGGTCCGTTTTTCCCCCTTTTATCCATTACCTCTGGGGTGGACCGTCTCCTCTTTCCCTTTCCTATCTGCCTTCCATGGCTCTCCTTCCTTCCAAGTCCCTCATTCCGCATTCTTCGACGGTTGAGGGTATTTCCTTTCCTCCTGTCCTTTATTTGCCTAATTCTTCTTTTGTTTACCATGTCTTCTTCTAGTATATACGTTAGTAGTTAGTTTTAGTTATAGTTTACATTTCATTTTCATCTTCACGATCACCCACACCATTAGGGGCCGATAACCTAGATGTTAGGCCCCTTAAAACAAAAATTATCATCATCATCATCTTCCAAAAATTTCTTCATCCTTTAACTGTGTTCCTATTTCCTTTGTTTTGTCCTCAATGACCCCGTCTTTTTCTTTTCAGGTACTATAAATTTTGTACCTTAATTAGCCTACTTTCGATTTTTGCAAAAATGAAAGTAGACGTATGAGATCTACACGGGCTAATAGTTGTCAGTGCGAGTGTGTGTGTATATTTGTCTCCCCCCTCTCTATCAATTCAAACATGACCAAACCTAAATGAACCTAATTTGGTAGAGAGGTAGCACTAGCAATGGACACCTCAGTGTCATGTTTTATATCACCGCCATCGTAACGAAAACAGAATGGCGGCCACTCAAATGTTCAAAGCTTAAATCAAATTTTGACTAACCTAATCCACTGATCTCTACCACAGTTTGCATCAATATACCTTCATGTGGGAAGCGTCTTTTGCCGAAAAAACATGGCCATCATCAAAATAGTTTGAAGATAGCAGCCGTATATGTGTGCAAACTAATCCACCCTATCAATTAAACACGACGAAACCAAATCGAACCAATTATGGTACAGAGGTAACAGTAGCAAAGTACAACTCAGTGTCATGTTGCATATCGCCACCATCATAACGAAAAAGAAATGGCACCCACCCAAATGTCCTAAGATTAAATCAAATTACAGATAACCTAATCATGCGATCTATACCAAATTATGCAGCAATATACCTTAATATGGGAAGCGTCTTTTCCCCAAACTACAAGGTCATCAGCCAAATAGTTTCAAGATGGATGTGTGAATCATGCAATTATAGCCTACGATGATTTCTTGAAGGTTATTTTCAATTTCTATTATCCAGTTATTCTTGGCTTTTAATGAGGAGGCGTGATTAAATATCCTTTCAGTAAGTCTTTCATTGTGCAATTTTGAATGAGTCCAAAAATTTTCATCGTCATTTTCTAATTTATTATTATTATTATTATATTCGTTTCGGTCGTCTAGGGACCACGAGCCAATTTCAATACTTTGTCCTTTGCCATTCCTTCCTCCAGTATTCCTTCATCATCTGACTATGTTTCCTGTTCCTTTCCTTGGACCATTTCGAGCCGAATTTCTTTCCCTTCCTCCCTTGGAATCCTTCCAAACTTAGCACTTTTTGCCTTAAAATATCTCTCTGTGGTGTATCTTCTTCTCTGATATTGTTTCTTTCCAAATCATTTCTGGCTTTTTGTTCCCAGGTTGTTGCTGACTTCTTGTTCTACAGGAATGTAAAGATCTGCTTGGTTAACCTGTATTAATGTCCAGAAAATAGCAATCTCCTCTTCCGTATTGTTTCTGATATGTTTTCTAGTGTTCAATATATTTCATCATTACTTCTTACTTTCCAGAATTATGCAATTTTTAAAGGACCGAGTATTTTGCGTATAATTCTTCTTTCTGCTTATTTATCAAATTTATCAAATGTGTAGCTCAGTATTATTACTTTTTTACATCTGTGGAGTGCGTTAGAACTTATTTTGCTGATGAGGTTTCTTTTCTCACAAAATCACTTCATATCGACACTTCGTTCGTTCTTCCGTCCATGATGTTTTGGTCCTGGTAGTAATTTTCTCATGGCTATTGATTGATGTTCTGTCGATCTTGTAAAATTTCCTCCATAATGCCAATTTCTTGTTTTTTCTTTATTATTATTTTCAGTAACAAGGGAACGGATTGCGGTGTAAAATTATAATCTGGTTGAAATTTAGTACACAATATTCCTTCTAAGTTGTACAATGACGTAGGGAAAACCGCTCGGGCCACTTTCAATTTTGAACGCCAATATTGAACGTCGAAACCCTGCCGTGCTGCGCTGCATTCCCCACCTTAAACGTTTCCCTCACTCTTCTACCCTCTCGATTAGAGAATAAAATGCGACATAATTTCATGTTTTGTGTTTGGCATTACCGGCACTGTAAATAAATAAAACGAGCTTTCATTTTTTTCCTCTTTTACTCTTTCTAATCCTTGAAATAGTGGATGCTTACAAAAATAAAAGTGGTCAATCCAAAGAGAATACTTGCACCACGCACACCTTTCTACACTTTCTTTTGTACACATATCGCAAGTATTTCGGATAGATCCATCCTTGAAACAGAGCTGCTTGGTGGCCGGGATCCACCACGTGCTGCTAGTATTCAAGGTCAGCTTTACCTCTTCCCACCTCCTCGCTCATGCCGTCGCCCGGCCGGTTTTCGGCGTTCAATATTGGCATTCAAAATTGAAAGTGGCCCGTGCGGTTTTCGCTACGTCATTGTACAACTTTGTAGGAAACTTTGATATAAATTTCAACCAGATTAGAATTTTACACCGCAATCCGTTCCCTTGTGACACAGTTGTTCTTGATTTTCATTGAGAGAGCAAAGTTGAGAATAATTTTGGTCAGCCTGTCATTGTTAATTCTGAAAATGTGACCATAGAATTTCATTCGGCATCAGTGATCTTTTCAGCATTAGTATTATTTTGATTAAGGCTTTCACGGCCCGGAATACTATTAAAATTATCATGCCTTTGGGATGTTTCCGTGTGAAAATAAAATTAAAACTCTCTACGTTTCGAGAAGAACCTTGCCTCCTTTTTCTATCCAAAAGCATGAATAATTTTAATATTATTATTACCACTATTTGCGTACTTTCCTCTTTAAGTAGAGCGCTAAAAATCTATATTTTGGTGGTGGCTCTTTTCCTCTTTTTATCATCCCAAAAACCTTTCATCCGTTCACTGTGTGCCTTCTTCTTTCTTCATCTGTCCATTTATGTCTATTTCTTTTGGGTTGTGATCTAAAATCAAATTTCTGGTTTTTGATTTTTAGCCTACTTTTCACATTTGGCAAAAATGAGGAAAAAGTAGACTTATGAGATCGGTTAAATGTGTGTCTGTCTGTCTATCGTTCTGTCTGTCTGTCTGTCTGTCTGGCTGTGTGTGTGTGTGTGTGTGTGTGTCCCCCCTATCAACTCCTAAACGGCTGGAGCAATCGAAACAAAATTTGGTAGGAGTAAATATCTATACCTGAATATCTCACGGCCATATTTGAAAATGATGTCAGTGCTACCATCTGCTGAAAAACCACAATTGAAATTTGAGTTCCATGTTGGATATCATGGAAGGTATGAATGGGAGCTATTTCAAAATTGGCACACGTATAGATAATACTATTGCAGTTTAATTTTCAGGAGGCCATACATAAAATGATTATAAGCCTGCTGATAGGTCCAAATTTTAAATGCAAATAACTTCTACACTATCAATTGGATTTCAACCAAATTTCGTATGTGCTCTGTGTACATAAACAGATATGACTGAGCGTATTCTTAAGAGCCACCAAGGCTTCCAACTGTTAATAAATGCTCTCAATGTTTTATCCAAGTACCCATATAACAGAAAGTATGCAAGACGACAGCTTTAAACTATGCACACGTATGGTACCTGACATTCTGTATTAATTTGGAGTAACTTATATACGTCAGTGCTACCAACATGATTCTAAGTCTGCTGAGAGGTCCAAATTTAAATACATGTAACTTCTATACTATCATTTGGATTTCAACCAAATTTCGTGTGTGCTATGTGTACCGTAGCAGATATGACTATACCGATTCTTAAGAGTAACCAGGGCTGCCAATTGTTAATAAATACTGTCTCTATTTTTGTTACCCTAATATCAATACATCAGAAAGTATGGAAGCCAATAGCTCTAAACTTTTCACACGTATAGTACCTGGCATTCCAGATTAATTTGGAGTAACTAATATAGGCCTACGCCCGTGCTGCTAACATGATTCTAAGCCTGCTGATAGGTCCAATTTTAAAATGCATGTAACTTCTATGCTAACTAAATGATTTCATTCAAAATTGACACAACAATAGATCATATTATTTCAGATTATTTCTGACCAATACATGTATGTCATTGTTGCCAACATGATTTTACGCGCGCTGTTAAATCCAATGTTTAACTGCATGTAACGTCCATGCTGTCCATTGGACTTCAACCAAATTTTGTATTCTATACCTTAAGAGATGGAACTAAGAATATATTTAGTCACCAGGGCTGCCAACTGTAGTTCTCTATTAGGCTACATTATGCCAGGTACACAGTATTTCGAACTAATTAGAAATTTTGAAATTACCAACTTAATTTCGTCATTATTCTAGATAGGTTTATATAGATTGGCATGAATCTTAAATTTTAAGAAAAGTAGGCTCTTTAGTTCGTCACGGAACTTCTTGTTTGTCTACAAATGCTAAAGTGGCTTCGGTGGCGTGGTTGGTAGCATGCTGAACTGCTGTGCCCAAGATAGCGGGTTCAAACCCGGCCGAAGTCGTCGGATTTTTGAAGAGCGTCAAAAATCCTTCAGTATGCCTTCCTTTGGAGGGGAAGTAAAGCCGGCGGTCCCATGTCATGGATTTATGGCATGTAAAAGATCCTTCCACAGATTAAACTTGTGTAAAGCTAAATTGTTAGGTTAGAATTGGTCGGAACGCTCAATCAAATTTCCAACGTTCACCACTAGGTATCATTGATATCTGGTAGTGAAAGTTGGAACTACTTGAAATTGAAAGGAACTTGTAGCTAACCCAAAGGGTGTCCGCTGGAAGCAGCTACAGACTCAGGCGAGCCGAAAATGTCCTCAGACACTCCCGGCACTTAAAAGCCATACGATAAATAAATCTACAAAGGCTGCGGTCGTGGATGTCTCCTATGGTGATATGTAACTGTTGTAAATCTTCCATAGTTTTTTTGTACCAGGAAGTACCCAATTACGATGTAGAAGTTATGTTGAATATTTTTTAGTCAGTCTGGTGTCGTTCATTCCGGCGATGTGTGTGAAGAACTTCACTCTGCGTTTTACGACGAGTGTCGCGATAGATTCAGTATTTCTGTATAATTATTCTGTGGGTCTCTTTTGCCAGAAATTATCTCTGAAAACGGCGCCGTAAATTTTTCTCTGAATTTTCCTTTCTTGCTTTTCAATATGTTTAATTTTGGCAATTTCCTTGGTTCTTGTTATTTCTGATGCGTATAAGGCTTCCGGCAAGACTAACGTTTTATAATGTCGTAATTTCACAGCCGTAGAGCTGCAATCTTTTATTGTTGTGGGACCAGCTAAGATTGTAAGCTTTCTGTAATTTTGAGAGTCTTTCTTCGTTAGCCTTTGTGTTCATACCAGATTTCTGCATGATTTCTCCTAAATATTTGAAGTCATTGACTTGTACAACCTCTCCGTTTTTTTTAGGGGGGGGGGGGGCGTATGTGATGATTTTGTATCAAACAAGAAGTTCCGTGATGAACTAAAGAGCCTACTTTTCTTAAAATTTAAGATGCTCCCCAATGATTAATCTATATGGATCTATCTGGAATAATGACGAGATTAAGTTGGTAATATCGAAATTTCTATTTAATTCGAAATACTGTACACCTGACATAATGTAGCCTAATAGAGCACTACAGTTGACAGCCCTGGTGACTGAACATATTCTTAGTTCCATTTCTTAAGGTTCAGAATACAAAATTTGGTTGATGTCCAATGGTTAGGATGGACGTTACATGCAGTTAAACATTGGATCTAACAACGCGCGGAAAATCATGTTGGCAACCATGTCAAACATGTATTGATCAGAAATAATCTGAAATAATATGATCTATTGTTGTGCCAAATTTGAATGAAATCCATTAGTAGGTTTAGAAATTACATGCATTTTAAAATTGGACCTATCAGCAGGCTTAGACTCACTTTGGCTACACTGCCATGTATGGCCTCCTGCAAATTAAACTGAAGTATTATTATCTATATGTGTGATAATTTTGGAATAGTTCCCATGTATACCTTCCAAGATATCCAACATTGAGCTCAAATTTCAATTGCGAATTTTCAGCAGTTGGTAGCACAGACATCATTTTCAAGTATGACAATGAGATGTTCCGGTATAGATCTTTACTCATACGAAATTTGGTTTTGATTGCTGCAGCCATTTAGGAGTTGATAGGGGGGGGGGGGAGGGCACACACACACACACAGACAGACAGACATTTTCCCGGATCGATCTCATAGGTCTACTTTATCCTTATTTTTGCAAAATGTGAAAAGTAGGCTAAACACTGCGTTTTTTCATACGAAATTTGGAGCCCGGTTTTCGTGGCGATATCGTGGATTATTTTTAAACTATTCGTGATTTGTATTAATGATGGTGGTAGGATTACATACCATTATCCTAAAATTAGGCTTACCCCTAATCTGAGGATTCAGTAGTTCCTTTTATAATCAAGAATGCTGCTCTAGCTTATAAATATCTAAACCTAATTTCCTTGGTCTTAGAGGCACTCTCATATAAATGGAGAGGAGGCAGACGAAGAAAAATTAGTTGTAAAGACTTTTATTTCAATAACTCTCTTTAAATTACTTCACGAATCAAACTATAGAAAAGTTTCTTATATATTCTATTTCATGCGCAATTTGCTACTTAGTTCCACGCCGTTGCGTGATTCTTTTAAGAATCTCTCCCGTCTTAGCTAACATTTTAGGACGGACTCACTGGCTTGCGTGTTTCTCCTTTAAAGCTTTAATGTATTGGGCTACAAAAAAATAAGCGTCTTAAATTCCTTCCTCTCTTGTTGGATGGCGAGTGAATAACAAAATGCACTAGGCTTGTTTTTTAAAAGATTTGCTTCTAGATATTACATAATGTTTTATGACAGTTAGCTTAGCTTACATTGTGTTACAGTGCGTGATTTCAATTACGTGACAAAGTTAAGTGCTGTGTTTATTATTTTCTTTCCTTCAGAGCTAGGGGTGGATAAGTAAATGAAAACTTGTAAGTGTGCCGTGGTTGTCGTTTAAATAAATATATAAATAAATAAATAAATAAATAAATAAAATGGTAACAAGTTCAAAATAAGCATATATTAATCCTCTTAGTCAATACATTAATATAAATCCAAACAATGTTGGGATTCAATGAAGATATGTTAGTTAGTTAGTTAGTTAGTTGGTTAGTTATTGAGGATTTAAGGGGCAGAACAGCGTGGTAATCTGCCCATTGTTGTGGTTCGAGTCTTCAGTTTTTGACTGGTTTAATGCAGCCATCCATGCTTCCCCGTCCCGAGCTAAGCGTTTCATCTCTGCACAGCTACCATACACCCTACATCTGAGGCAATCTGTTTAACATATTCTAACCTTGGTCTAACCCTACAGTTCTTATCCTCTACCCTTCCATCCATAACTACCTTTCCTATTCCTGGTCCTTCCAACCTATCTCTTTTCTTCATTAGCAGTCAATTCAATTAAGATATGATAGTTGGTTAGTTAGTTAGTTATTGAGGTTTTGAGGGGCCGAGCAGTGGAGTCATCTGCCCATTGTTGTTTGAATCTTCAGTCTTTTGACTGGTTTGAGGCAGCGCTCCACACTTCCCTCTCCTGAGCTAATCGTGTCATCTCTACATAGCTACCACACCCTACATCCGAGGCAATCTGTTTAACATATTCTAAACTTGGTCTAACCCTACAGTTCTTATCCTCGACCCTTCCTTCCATAACTACCTTTGCTATTTCTGGTTCTACCAACCTATCTCTTTTCTTCATTATCAGTCGCCAGAAACATCTCTCCTCTCACAATCGTCTTAATACTACTCCATTTTAACCCTATATACTCATCTGATCATCATTCTCCTGTAACACCACATTTCAATATGCTTCAATTTTCCTGTATTCTGCTGCAACAGTCCAAGTTTCACTTACATACAGCGCCACGCTCCAGATAAAGACTTTCAGAAATCACTTCCTAATCCCTAAATCTGTGATGTCAATTGATTCCTTCTCAGTAGAAATGCTTTCCTTGCTTGTGCTAAACTATTTCTTATATCCTCTTTGCTTCGCCCATTGAGTGTGTGTATTTGTAGTTCAGATGAGGATTGGGAAGGAGGCGGCCGTTGTCTTCACTTAGTAACCAATCCGGCATTTGCCTTGAGTAGAAGTTGGAAACCATGGAAAATCACTTCAAGGATGGCTGAGGTAGGAATCGAACCAACCTCTTCTTAGTTTTACCTCACGAGACTAAGTATACCCCATTCCAGCCCTCTGACCAGAATTGAATTCCTTGGCAGAGCCTCCATAGTGACAGCCAAAAATTCTAGTCATACTGTGATAGCATAGCACCTGGGAAAAGGTGAATGCTGGATTTAGTCAGAGACTGGTGCCCGTAAACCGGGCTCCTTTTCCTTTGTTTTGAGTGGAAGACTTGATAATAATGCCCCTAGTGGCATGGCAAAACTCAAACACTATAGCACAGTAGTAAAGCCAGAGGGTCTGTACGCCTCGGAGTGCTTGACACTGAATAAAAAAGGGGATCTTCAGGAACTGGAAAAAAGGAGAGGAAAATTTTGCGGAAAATTTTAGGACCACAGAAAACTGCTGACGGGACGTGGAAGAACATACTGAAAAATTACTGTCACAATGCGGAAGCGAAGGTTGAAATTCTACGGACATTTGGTGAGAATGGACGAGAACCGACTGACTAAGAGGATATTCAAGTATATTTCAGAGCTGAAGGCTACAACTAAGTGGGTAGAAGAGGTTAAAAGGGACGCCAAGGAAAGTGGACTCACAGTGGATGTGATCCACAACAGAAAAGAGTTTATAAACCGAATTGACAACATCAAGATGTTCGAGGAGAAAACACCTAATATTAGAGCCAAACTGGTAATATCCGAGGAGGAGCGAAAGATCAGAAGTGAACGAATGAAGAGGTTTTGGGAAGAGAAGAGGAGATTAACCAGAAAGCCTTAGGTTCCATGCGGTCCATAGGCGGCCAAATTCGGATGAAAGAAGAAGCACTGATTCTCACTTAATAAGACACTACTAGTCACTATAGCTTCCACACTTCCTACTTTCACACTACTGTCCTCGCTATTAAGGCTGTGCGGCCAAAAATTAAAATTTTGTTTTTATTTTTATTTTTATTCTTAATCTCTAATGTAGGTCTTTGTGAGACATTATATGCGTTTTGCAGAAAATAACGACGGCTCGTTTGCTGACGACATGGCTTCAAAGTGGCTATTTTGAGCGTTAAAGGTACGATCACCACGACGAAACTAATAATCGGAAGACACCGAAATTTCTCTACAACAACCCCTGTAGTACTACCTGCAATAGGAACAATTCTTATTTCGAAATTCAAATTTTGTATTAACCTCCTCAGATTTGAATACCATTTTTAGTGAGAAAAAATTGTTACATTAACTTCAAAGTTATATTAATTTGAAGTGGATCTTATTCTGAGCAGTAGAAAAGTTTGATAAATAAAATTTTTTCAGCGATATACCCGTGATCCATGCTCCTTTCAGACTCTAAAAAACGCTGGCTGAATCAGTCACACACACATACACACACGCCCGCACAAACACAGCGGTAAGACAAGGTCTTGGGCAAGAGCGCGCTCGGGCACCTGCCTTCCCCTCTCCATCAACACCTTTGCTATCGCAGCTTCCGCCCCCCTCCCTCCCTGATAATCCTGCCAGGCTACACGACCACAGTCTAGAAGAAATCGTAGAAGTGTTATTATCTCACCCATTACTCCATACAGAATGTTAAACATTATTTATCAGTTACTTTATAAAATTCTGTAAGTTATATTAGCAGAATAAAATATGTTTATGATCAATAGAACTTTATGTGAGTTGTAATCTTCAAAATTACGGGGCTACATGACCGCGTTGTCGCAGCCCCTAAACTTAAGAACCAACCAATCTTCAAAATATATCAAAATAATATATATACTAATATAATAAAGCTGAAGAGTTTGTGTGTTTGTTTGTGTTTGGAACTACCAGTAGGATTCGAAAAATTCTTTTTTTTATATGATAGCCAGATTCAAGAGGAATAGTTTAGGCTATGTTAAATTGCGGACAGACCACTCCGTTCCCTGCATTTAGGCCCTTTGGCACAAATCTACACCGTTTCACCGATCAGAACCAAAATTTGTATACATATACTTTGGAACCCTGCGAGTAACGCTGGCTGCATGAATTTTATGACAGACCGGTCTGTTCCCTGCATTTAGGCCCTTTGGCACAAAACTACACCTTTTCACCGATCTGAACCAAAATGTGTATACATAGCCTTTGGAACCCTACGAGTAACACTGTTTACATGAAATTTCAGACAGACCACTCCATTCCCTGCATTTATTCCCTTTGGCACAAATCTACACCGTTTCACCGATCTGAACCAAAATTTGAATATTACCCTTTGTAACCCTGCGAGTGACATAGTGTACATGAAATTTCAGACAGACCACTCCATTCCCTGCATTTATGCCCTTTGGCACAAATCTACAACGTTTCACCGATCTGAACCAAATGTCACATACTTAGTCTACATTTTGGAACCCGACGAGTAACACCGTCTGCTTGAAATATCGGACGGACCACTCCATTCCCTGCATTAGGTCCATTGGCATAAATCTACACCGTTTCACCGATCTGAATCACATTTTGTACACATACCCTTTGGAACCCTGCGGGTGACACTGTCCACTTTAAATTTCGGACAGACCATTGCATTTCCTGCACTTAGGCCCTTTATCACATATCTACACCGTTCCTCTTAATTGCACCAAATTATACATACACTTTGAAACCCTGCTGGTAACACTGTCCACTTGATATTTTGGACAATGCTCTCCATTCCCTACATTTAGAATAACAAACAAACTTAACTTGAAAACCATGTATTAAGGCCCTAGAATCATTCATGTCCGTAGTAGTGTAAATGCAAGAGTATTTTAATAAGTCTATTGTTGACTGGCAATTAGGGCTGCATCACGTCGCCCCTACCAGTGTTCTGGTGCAGAATTGCGAAAATAGTTGAATCTTGCACTGCTTATAATTTGCAGTCAAGGGGAGTAATTAGTGCAAAAAATCTTCTTTTGCCCCTTAAAACAGTTATCATCATGAACATATTATGCATCTGTATAAGTGCAATGGTGTTGGTGCAATACATTGAGGTTATCAGCTGCAATAAGCGTTGGTGCTTTCAAATTTACCGTAATTTATTCCGAAAATTATCGTTGAGCGCTATGTGGCCATAAATGATACTATTGCTACCTCAGGAGCTCGGGACAGCCGAAGTTTTCCAAAGCGACAAAAGACGACACTATTGGTCTCTACATCTCTAACAGACAATGAGATATAGGCCCTAGGCAGTGTCTTTTATTTCTAATCAATTTCTTTCTAATCAATTTTAAAAATGTGTTTGTAAATTACATGTGTCAGTGCTGTAGTTAGTAAATAGCCGTTTCCCTATTCATTATTATCATTATTATCATTAGGGGAAAATGATCTAAATGTTACGTCCATTATACTGTACTGCTTATCACCCTCACTACATCCACCACCACCACCACCACCACCACCACCTCCACCACAAAAAGTTGTACTTTTTTTCTTTCGGGTAGCGTAAGTATCATATGCCAGTTCTGTAAAAGTATTCATTATCATCCATAAAACAAATAAATCCACCGGGCGAAGCCGGGCACTGCTACTAGTTTATATATATATTAAAAATTGCCTTACGTGGGAAGGAAGCGGCTGTGGCCTTAATTAAGGTACAGCGTCCATTTGCCTGGTGTGAAAATGAGAAAGCAGGGAAAACCATCTCCAGGGCTACCGACAAGGGGGTTCGGACCCACTATTTCCGGAACGAAAGCTCACAGCTCCACAACCCTAACCGCACGGCCAGTTCTCTCCGTCAATTATATCATACTATATCATAATATACTCTTCTGTATTGGGCTGGAGGGAGGGAGAGTGCCTAGTCCTAAAATTGGTAATACGCAGGGCCGTCGCGAGACGTGCGGTCTCGCCAGGCCCCGCGCTTCAAGCCATTTTTTCATAAATGTAAATAAATAAATGAATAAAGATAGTGTGTTTGATTCAGTCCAGCCCAAATTAAAATTTGTCCTCCGCTATGTTGTTATGATAGCAGAAACTCCAAGGATCGTCGAATCGTTCATCGAGTTTTTGGAGGTACACGACACTACGGGAATGGGGTTAGCTGAGGTTTTAGAAGGAGTATTGGATGATAATGATCTTGATATCATGGACTGTTGGGGAAAAGGGTATGACAAGGGTGCTAATATGAAGGCTAAGTATAAGGGAGTGCAGATGCGAGTAAAAATACTAATAAACGAACAATGTTCATGGCATGTGTTGCACATAATCTTAACTTACTTTTGGGTGACATGGTTAATGCAATAAGAACGCTATGGCATTTTTGGTATAGTTCAGCGCCTGAACACTTTGCGAACTATGTCCTGGCCTCCTCACACTAAAATCTTTAGTTAGCACGAGATGGGAATGTTGAATTGGCAGTGCCAAGCCCATCAGGTACCAGTTAGGCAAAGTAAACGAAGCTCTAGAAGAATTGGCAGAAACTACCAAAGATCCTGTTACCCGGTCAGAGGCCCAATCTTTGTAGCTTCATACAAGTTCGTATGAATTTGTTTTAAGCCTCGTTATCTGGTACGATATTTAATTTTCTGTAAACTCAACAAGTAAAACTCTCCAATCTGAGAAGACATCGTTAGATACGGCTTTAACCGAACTTCAGGGCCTAAAGTCATTTTTTCAAAATTATCGCAACACTGGCTTTGACAGTGAAATGTCCACCGGTAGAGAAATAATGGAAAATTTTGGCTATGTAAATAAATTTTCTATTCGCCGTCAAGGCAATCGCAAAAGGTTCCTTGATGTAATAAAACAGCAAAATGATCAGCAAGTGGAAAAAACTGAAGAGGAACTTTAAAAAGAAGCTGAAAATAAATTTCGGGTAAATTACTTTTGGTATGTCGTAGATACTGCACTGAGCTGCGTAGAAAATAGATTTAACGAAGTTTATTTTTTTCGGAATACTTTGGATTTCTCTTCGATCCTTCCAAGCTTTCCAATTTGGAGGAAAGTCAATTGAAATACCACTGTCAAACACTCTCTAATTTTCTAAAAGACGGGGAGCTTGAAGATTTGGATGCAGAGGATCTTTTTCTGGAGCAACAATTATTTAGGTACGCTGTTCTGCGATCTGTAAAAAGTGCTTGCGTTGCACTAGAGTACTTAGCCCCGATAAAGGAGTCCTATCCTAATTTAACAACGGCATATCGAATTATGCTTACAATTCTTATAACGGTTGCGTCGGGGGAAAGGAGTTTTTCCATTTTGAAACTAATCAAAACAAGTAGTTCCCTGAAGAACTAAAGCCTATTTTCATATATCCTACTTATGTTAATTGCCACTATCAACATACAAAATTTCAGTTTGATTGCTGTAATAGATTCGTAGATATTGAGAACCGACTAAATATTTCGGATGGTCGCCATGTTGGATTTTTATATATGTAGGTCATAGAGTTATGTACTGTTACATGAAGATTATTGTGTACGTGTAGCATTCAAACATCAATCGCATGATTAGGACACGAGAAGTATAAACGAGATTTTAAAATTTCACACAGCTGCCATCTTGTAGTTATGGAAACATTTGTATAAGGATTTACTGAACCAAGTTTCACTGCACTCGGATGGTTATATTGTGAGAAATGTCCATGTGAATATTTTTACTTCGCGTCACCGCCATGTTGGATTTGTGATCGCCAGGTTATTGAAAGTCCTTTAGGTGAACTTATGTTCATAGCCCCTATGAACATTAAAAATCAGTTTGATTTTTATAATAGATTCGTAGATATTGAGAATCGTCTAAATATTTCGGAAGGTCGCCATGTTGGATTGTTATATGTATAGGCCATAAAGTCATGTACCATTAAAGGAAACTTATTGCGTAGGTTCATTATTCGAACTGTCACTTCGATCGCATGATTACGACATAAGAAATAAAAACTTAATTTTAAAATTAGCACAGCCGCCATCTTGAGGTTATGTAAACAATTGAACTGAAATAATACCAGTAAATTACAATGTGTATAAACATTTGCTGTGCCATGTTTCATTGCGTTTGGATCATTACATCGCGAGATAAATCTATTTAAAACTTTCAACTTCGCGTGGCCACCATGTTCGTTTTGTAGTTAACCGATTTTTGAAAGTCTCATAAATGAACTTCCAGTAGTGCTCTTTATCTCCGTACAAAATTTTAGGGTGATAACGGTAATAGTTTCAGAGATATAGAATGCCGGTGAAATATTTCGCACAGCCGCCATTTTGCGATTATGTAAAAAATTGAACGAAGATGTCAGTGCATTACAATGTGTATAAACATATACTGCACCAAGTTTCATTGCGTTTGGTTGGTTAAATCGCGAGAAACGTCTATTTAAAAGTCGCAATTTCGCTTGGCCGCCATGTTGGTTTTGTAGTTACCAGGTTTACAAAGGTCATATAGGTCAACTTCTAGTAGTTCCCTTTATCACCGTACAAAATTCCAGGGTATTCTCGGTAATAGTTTCGGGGATATTGATTGCTGATGAAATATTTCGCACAGCCACCATGTTGGATTGGTGAGACGTAACAAAATTTGAAGGGCACGGTCGGGGTCGTCCAGAATAGCGCTATGAACTTACCGAGTTTCATTGAAATCGCTCCAGCCGTTAAGATTATATTAGGGGGTCACACACACACGAATCACACACACACGCACACACAGACAGACACACGGACAAAAGGTGATCTCATAAGCCTATTTTACCATAAATTAAAATTGACTAAGAAACTATTTGCGATCAATGATGGCGCAGGAGAGTCTGAACGGTTTGGCTACTCTGTCAATTGAATGTGAAACGGCCAAAAAATTAGAAATGAACGATTTAATGAACACTTTTACCCTAGCAAAGGCCCGCAAAGCGCCTTTTACTTAAAGAAAAAGCTCTAAATACTAAACATAAAACAGATTTTTTTAAATAAAAGCCTGCCTTGTAAACCATGTTATTTCTCGAACAAAGGGGCCGTTCAGCTGATATTTATCGGTGGAAGTAGACTTATAGCACTTTTAGTAGTTTAGTTTATGAATAGCTGTATAGCCGAAGCAATGTTGAAATATGTAAACGTGATTGCGTGTTATTATTAATGATGTGCGTTTGGGTAAGAAATTACATCAAGCACATGCTTCGTTTTCCATAATATATTATTTATGTAAAAAAAAAAACACCTGTGTTAGCTCATTATATCAGGTTTCCATTGATATAGCTTGTTGCTTTTATCTGATCAGGTGCTTCCTGTATCCAATTTTATGCTTAGGCCTATCCTATTTGTTGAGGTTTGTTTAGAAACTAGAAATGTAATAAAATGAGTTTTAACTAGCCTAAAATTGTAATTTCTTTTAAAACATCACTCTCCGTACAACACATCCACATCCACTTACAGTCTAACGCTATCAGTGAGAGAGAGAAGACATTGACTGACGAGGAGAGGTAGGGGAGGAAGTAGGTGGTAAGTGACGGGTAGACAGATCATGAACACAAATGCAGCGGCTGTCCAACGGTGATAGTGCTGCCATCTCTTGCCATGCGATTGACGGCGGTGTGGATCGCACAGCCTTAATACCTGCAACTCTGCCTTGTAGACAAACTACAGTTATTTACTATAGCCAGTCACTCACCACTACACACTGCTTCGCTGTCCGCTAGCTAGGGAACAGTCCAATGCGTTTCGCAATTCACCACAATATCTCTGTCGCACTAGGTAAGTACACACTCCTCGAAACTCAGTCCCTCCGTATGATTCACACTGCCTCGCTGTCTGGAGAATCAGCCTCACACTACTGTCGCTCAGGTAAAAACACGCACTAGCTAAAACACAGTCCGTCCCTCGCTGGCCACGTTGCTCTTATATAGCGGGGCTGAGACTCAACAGATGTTCCTAGACTAGACCAGGGTTCACACCTTCTAGAGCTTTCCGCTACGGGACGGGCCACGCACCTTCGAGACAGGGATCTATTGTCCTCGCTGTTCGTTGCGTAAACTGCTGGGTGACACAAGAGTACAAGGGTAGCCCGCGGCGAGCTGGAGTTATGTGCGAGGCAGTGAAGCAACCCAGCGCTCGTAACAATAATAATAATTGTGAAGTTCGAAATCTTACTTCTGGCAAAGGTAAATCAAATAACCATTGCCGGCGTATTTTTTGTGCAATGAATATTTTGTGCAAGGGAAATAATAATTATAATAATCGCTTAATTAACTAATTAATTAACCAATTTATTAAAGGGGGCAGTGCTAAGTTAAAAATAAGAGTAGCAGTCCTTCTCAGCTTATGTTCGGGTCGGGATGTGATAGTTGGCCATTGTTGACCAGTACACACTCCTGCCGATGCTGTAAATGTTATTATTATCGCTACGCTTGCCATGGATTAGCTGCGTGTGAGATTTTGCATTGTGTGTAATGGTTTTAAGTAATGCAGCAGCTTCAAATTTAAAGCGAAAAATAGAATATCTCTTAGTAGGTTGAAATTTAGTAGTGCTTTGGGAGAGATGAAAAATAAAGTCCTGTAGTAGGTTTGGCATTGTCTGGCAATAATATATTGCTTTTAAAAGGCCTCAGCTTCCGCCTCTTAAGCCGCGTTTACACCAAATGTTGCCAACAAATTGTTGCCAACTTTCGTTGACAACATGTTTACAACAAAAGTTGGAAATATATGGTGACAACAATGTTGGCGAATATCGAGAATGGTAAGATTTGTTGACAACAATTTAGCTCATTTTTGGCGCGTTTCGCCCGTTGCATTCTGCATTCCGAGATGTCAACACTAGAGGAAGTTGCGGCATTTGCAGCAGCGTGCGTCATCATAGGTAAAAGGAGAAGGCCGAAGAGAATCTGATTAAGGCCTTTCCGTAGGGCCAGACCTGTGTATAGTGGAAGTGACCTCCTTTCCGATTTAAATCAAGACGATGTCGATCCATTGTCAAGAGAGTTGAGGTGTGACGGCAGTGTTAAAAACTTCCTGAGGATGATAAGGTTTTTGTTTTTAAAGTCTGGGTGCATCGGGTTCCAGAGAATTGGTTACTCACGATAGAGCTCGATCTAATTTAGGACATTATCCCACAACCAATCAAAATCTCTTAAAAGGTTGTCCATATTGAATTGCATTTCGACAGTTCGACACCACAAACAGAAGCCCAGTACTACCAGCAACAGCCGTGACTAGAGTGAAGCCCGGTCGGCCAACCACGCACGCTGGACAGTTGAAGGGGAATTGTTGCCAACATTGTTGCGGGTCACTTTCAGTCCTGTCAACATTGCTGCCAACAAATGTTAACAACACTCTGATTTTTACCGACTGCTGATGGGCAATGTTGCCAACACTTTTTCATTGTTAACAGCATTGTTGGCAGCAAAGTTGACAAAAATTTTAGTACGATTTTTGTAAATGTTTTCAACATTTGTTGACAACACTGTTATCAACTCCGGTGTAAACACAGCTTTATGGTTTGTTGTTGTTGTTTGAGTCTTGAGTCTTACGACTGGTTTGATGCAGCCCTCCATACCTCCCTGTCTTGAGCTAATCGTTTCATCTCTACATAACTACCACACCCTACATCCGAAGTAATCTGTTTAACATATTCTAGCCTTGGTCTACCCCTACAGTTCCTCACAAATACCTATAAAATATTGGTTCAACTATAATAATTCATAACAATTTATATGTCCTCAACCCTTCCTTCCATAACTAAGCTTGCTATTCCTGGGTGTCTTAGTATGTGTCCTACCAACCTATATCTTCTCTTCATTAGCAGTCCCCAGAAACATCTCTCTTCTCCCACTCGTCTTAATACCTCTTCGTTTGTCGCCATATCTACCCATCTGATCTTCATCATTCTCCTGTAACACCACATTTCAAATGCTTCAATTCTCCTCTTTTCTGCTGCACCAATAGTCCAAGTTTCACTTCCATAGAGCGCCACGCTCCAGACAAAGGCTTTCAAAAATGACTTCCTAATACCTAAATCTATATTCGATGTCAAGAGATTCCTTTTTTAAGTCTTTCCTTGCCTGAGCCAACCTACTTTTTATATCCTCTTTGCTTCGTTCATCACTGGTTATTTTGCTTCCTAAGTAACAGAAGTCTCCTTCTTCCTTCAGCTTTTCACCTGCCAAATTGATGTCCATAGCGGTTTCTGATTTATTTCGGCTGCATTCCAGTATTTTTATTAGCCTACTTTCGATTTTTGCAAAAAATGAAAGTAGACTTATGAGATCAACAAAGGGCGAAAAAAAGTGTGTCTGTCTGTGTGTGTGTATGTGTGTGTGTGAGTCTGTGTGTGTGTGTGTCTGTGTGTGTGTGTGTGTGTGAGTGTGTGTACTCTGAATGTCTGTCCCCCCCCTATCAATTCGAACACGGTGAATGCGAATTGAACGAAATTTGGTACAAAGGTAGCACTAGCAAAGGACACCTCAGTGTCATGTTTTATATCGCCGCCATCTTGACGGAAACGTAATGGCGGCCACACAAATGTTCAAAGCTTAAATCAAATTACGACTAACCTAATCATCCGATCTCTACCAAATTTTGCAACGACATACCTTTATGGGGGGAGCATCCTTTGACCAAACCAATAGGTCATCAGTGTAATAGTTTGCGGATGGCGGCCATCTTTGTGTGAAAATTGATTCCCCCTATTAATTCGAACACGGTGCAACCGAATGGAACGAAATTTGGTACAGAGGTAGTACTAACAAAAGGCACCTCAGTGTCATGTTTTATATCGCCGCCATCTTGACGGAAACGTAATGGCGGCCACACAAATGTTCAAAGCTTAAATCGAATTACGACCAACCTAATCATCCGATCTCTACCAAATTTTGCAACAGCATACCTTTATGGGGGGAGCATCCTTTGACTAAACCAATAGGTCATCAGCGTAATAGTTTGCGGATGGCGGCCATCTTTGTGTGAAAATCGATTCCCCCTATTAATTCGAACACGGTGCAACCGAATGGAACGAAATTTGGTACAGAGGTAGTACTAGCAAAAGGCACCTCAGTGTCATGTTCTATATCGCCGCCATCTTGACGGAAACGTAATGGCGGCCACACAAATGTTCAAAGCTTAAATCAAATTACGACTAACCTAATCATCCGATCTCTACCAAATTTTGCAACATCATACCTTTATGGGGGGAGCATCCTTTGACCAAACCAATAGGTCATCAGTGTAATAGTTTGCGGATGGCGGCCATCTTTGTGTGAAAATCGATTCCCCCTATTAATTCGAACACGGTGCAACCGAATGGAACGAAATTTGGTACAGAGGTAGTACTAACAAAAGTCACCTCCGTGTCATGTTTTATATCGCCGCCATCTTGACGGAAACGTAATGGCGGCCACACAAATGTTCAAAGCTTAAATCAAATTACGACCAACCTAATCTTCCGATCTCTACCAAATTTTGCAACAGCATACCTTTATGGGGGGAGCATCCTTTGTTCAAACCAATAGGTCATCAGCGTAATAGTTTGCGGATGGCGGCCATCTTTGTGTGAAAATCGATTCCCCCTATTAATTCGAACACGGTGCAACCGAATGGAACGAAATTTGGTACAGAGGTAGTACTAACAAAAGGCACCTCAGTGTCATGTTTTATATCGCCGCCATCTTGACGGAAACGTAATGGCGGCCACACAAATGTTCAAAGCTTAAATCAAATTACGATTAACCTAATCGTCCGATCTCTACCAAATTTTGCAACTACATACCTTTATGGAGGGAGCATCCTTTGACCAATCTAATAGGTCATTCACCTGATAGTTTGCGGATGGCGGCCATCTTTATGTCAAAATTGATTCCCCCTATTAATTCGAACACGGTGGAACCGAATGGAACGAAATTTGGTACAGAGGTGGCACTAGCAAAGGGCACCTCAGTGTCATGTTTTATATCGCCGCCATCTTGACTGAAACGTAATGGCGGCCACACAAATGTTCAAAGCTTAAATCAAATTACGATTAACCTAATCGTCCGATCTCTACCAAATTTTGCAACTACATACCTTTATGGAGGGAGCATCCTTTGACCAATCTAATAGGTCATTCACCTGATAGTTTGCGGATGGCGGCCATCTTTATGTCAAAATTGATTCCCCCTATTAATTCGAACACGGTGGAACCGAATGGAACGAAATTTGGTACAGAGGTGGCACTAGCAAAGGGCACCTCAGTGTCATGTTTTATATCGCCGCCATCTTGACTGAAACGTAATGGCGGCCACACGAATATTCAAAGCTTAAATCAAATTACGATTAACCTAATCATCCGATCTCTACCAAATTTTGCAACTACATACCTTTATGGAGGGAGCATCCTTTGACCAATCTAATAGGTCATTCACCTGATAGTTTGCGGATGGCGGCCATCTTTATGTCAAAATTGATTCCCCCTATTAATTCGAACACGGTGGAACCGAATGGAACGAAATTTGGTACAGAGGTGGCACTAGCAAAGGGCACCTCAGTGTCATGTTTTATATCGCCGCCATCTTGACTGAAACGTAATGGCGGCCACACTATTGTTCAAAGCTTAAATCAAATTACGATTAACCTAATCATCCGATCTCTACCAAATTTTGCAACTACATACCTTTATGGAGGGAGCATCCTTTGACCAATCTAATAGGTCATTCACCTAATAGTTTGCGGATGGAGGCCATCTTTATGTCAAAATTGATTCCCCCTATTAATTCGAACACGGTGGAACCGAATGGAACGAAATTTGGTACTGAGGTAGTACTAGCCAAGGGCACCTCAGTGTCTGTTTTATATCGCCGCCATCTTGACTGAAACGTAATGGCGGCCACACGAATGTTCAAAGCTTAAATCAAATTACGATTAACCTAATCATCCGATCTCTACCAAATTTTGCAACTACATACCTTTATGGAGGGAGCATCCTTTGACCAATCTAATAGGTCATTCGCCTAATAGTTTGCGGATGGCGGCCATCTTTGTGTCAGAATTGATTCCCTCTATTAATTCAAACACGCTGAAACCGAATGGAACGAAATTAGTTACAGAGATAGCACTAGCAAAGAGCATCTCAGTGTCATGATTAATATCGCCACCATATTGACAGAAACGTAATGGCGGCCACACGAATGTTTAAAGCTTAAATCAAATTACGACTAACATAACCATCCGAACTCTACCAAACTTTGCAACAACATACCCTTATGGAGGGAGCATCCTTTGACCAATCTAATAGGTCATTAGCCAAATAGTTTGCGGATGGCGGCCATCTTTATGTCAAAATTGATTCCCCCTATTATTTCGAACACGGTGGAACCGAATGAACGAAATTTGGTACAGAGGTAGCACTAGCAAAGGGCACCTCATATTCATGTTTAATATCCCTATAGCACGTTGTATTTCAACAAGCTCCTACAACCAACATTCAATCATTCTCCTTGAAAAGGACAAAGAGTTATAACAATACCCATGCATTTAGGAGAAAGTAGGCTATATGTTCTTTACTGAACATCTTGTTTTACATTTATTAATTTTCATCATGTATTCATTCCGTAAGACGGTGTCCATACCATTCAAGAACTCATTCAAATCCTCAGGCGTGTTGGCCAAGATGACGATGTCATCAGCAAATCTCAGAGTTGAAATTATTTCTCCTTGAATCTTCACTTTCACTTTAAATTTTATGGTTTAAATTTATGTAAAGTATTCGTGGACAGTGTAATGTATGTCACTGGAGCGGGGAGTTTGAATTTAAAGGTGTCGTGCGCTGATTGACTGGAGGTGTGCGCTGATTGGTTCTAGCCACTACGCATCCCAAGAATTAACCTGTTACTAATGTCTCAGTCTGAGTGAACCCCAGGGTCATTTGTGTTTCAGAAAGTGACAGTTTATTAGAAATCCACCACCTGGATGGGAATTGAAACCTCTAACTTCCAGTAAAACACCGATGCCTCTGAGCTACGCAGTTCCCTGATCTTTAGAACGTACATCATTAGGTGGTCATAAATCGAGGAGAATACATCTGACATTCCCTACCGCAGTGAGCTATATGTTAGAAGGCCGTGTTGTTGCTGTTGTTATTCTCACCAGGACTCGTGTGGACTCCCTCAGGAATACCAAACAGCTGGTGTGTCCCCAACAGGGATTGAGTTCGTTACACAGCGCGTGCTTCATCTACCGCGAGTGACCACAGGCTTAAAGAACCTTTCTTTCCCATGTATTCTCTCAATAGTCTACCTCACAACGCTCAATAACCTCCACCTCTGGAGTTAAATCTATAAGACTAAAAAAAATGTATTTATCTGTTTATTATTAGTACATTTGCTTGTTTGTTTGTTTATTTGTTAATTTGTTTGTGTACTTGTTTATTTATTGGTTTATTTGTTTGTGTATTTGTTTGTGTATTTATTTCTTGTTGTATTTGTTTGTGTATTTATTTGTTTGTGTATTTGTTTGTGTATTTATTTGTTTGTGTATTTGTTTATTTATTTGTTTGTGTATTTGTTTGTGTATTTGTTTGTGTATTTATTTGTTTGTTTATTTGTTTGTGTATTAGTTTGTGTATTTGTTTGTGTATTTGTTTGTGTATTTATTTGTTTGTGTATTTGTTTGTGTATTTGTTTGTGTATTTATTTGTTTGTTTATTTGTTTGTGTATTTATTTGTTTGTTTATTTGTTTGTGTATTAGTTTGTGTATTTGTTTGTGTATTTATTTGTTTGTTTATTTGTTTGTGTATTTGTTTGTGTATTTGTTTGTGTATTTATTTGTTTGTTTATTTGTTTGTGTATTTGTTTGTGTATTTGTTTGTGTATTTATTTGTTTGTTTATTTGTTTGTGTATTTATTTGTTTGTTTATTTGTTTGTGTATTAGTTTGTGTATTTGTTTGTGTATTTATTTGTTTGTTTATTTGTTTGTGTATTTATTTGTTTGTTTATTTGTTTGTGTATTTGTTTGTGTATTTGTTTGTGTATTTATTTGTTTGTTTATTTGTTTGTGTATTTATTTGTTTGTTTATTTGTTTGTGTATTTGTTTGTGTATTTGTTTGTTTGTTTGTTTATTTGTTTGTGTATTTGTTTGTTAATTTGTTTGAGTATTTGTTTGTGTATTTATTTGTTTGTTTATTTGTTTGTGTATTTGTTTGTGTATTTATTTGTTTGTTTATTTGTTTGTGTATTTGTTTGTGTATTTATTTGTTTGTGTATTTGTTTGTGTATTTATTTGTTTGTGTATTTGTTTGTGTATTTATTTGTTTGTGTATTTGTTTGTGTATTTATTTGTTTGTGTATTTGTTTGTGTATTTATTTGTTTGTGTATTTGTTTGTTTATTTGTTTGTGTATTTGTTTGTGTATTTGTTTGTGTATTTATTTGTTTGTTTATTTGTTTGTGTATTTATTTGTTTGTGTATTTGTTTGTGTATTTGTTTGTGTATTTATTTGTTTGTTTATTTTATTGTGTATTTATTTGTTTGTGAATTTGTTTGTGTATTTATTTGTTTGTGTATTTATTTGTTTGTTTATTTTATTGTGTATTTATTTATTTGTGTATTTGTTTGTTTACTTATTTCTTAACTTGCTCTTTTGTTCATTCATTTGTTTATTTCTTTGTTTCTTTGATTACTTGTTTGCTTATATATTTTTTGTTTGCTGTTTGTTTATTTGACTACTTGTGTGTTTATTTATTTGTATATTAATTCCATTACTTGTATTTGTATTGTAAATTTGTTAATTTGTTTAGTTTTTTCTTTAATTACTTTGCTTCCTTATTTGTTCCTTTTGTATTTGTTTACTTATTTGTATTTTATTTATTTGTTTATTTGTTTGTTTCTTTGTTTATTTATTTGTTTGATTATTTATTTGTTTATTTTATTGTTTTTATTTGTTCGTTAATTTATTTATGAATTTGTTTATTTATTTAATTGTTTATTTATTTGTTTATGCATTGGTTTGTCTATGTATTTGTTTATTTATTTGCTTATTTTTGTTTGTTTATTTGTTTATTTATTTGTTTATTTATTTGATTATATTTTTAACTTATTCATTCGTTTATTTATTTGTATGTTTATTTATTTTTTGATTGTTTATTGATTTGTTTTTTGATTTGTTTTTTGAGTTTATTTGTCTCTTTATTTGTTAGTTTATTTCTTTGTTTGGTATTATTTGTACGTTATTTTTTATTTGTTTGTTTATATATGTTTTTTGTTTTTTGTTTGTTAGTTTAATTGTTAGTTTATTTATTTGTTTGTTTAGCTGTTAGTTTAGTTGCTTATGTTAGTTTATTTGTTAGTCTTTTATTAGTTTATTTGTTTATTTGTTAGTTTGTATATTTGTTAATTTATTTATCTGTTTATTTATTTACCGACTTCTATCCAATTCCCTCAATATTCAGTCTTTCAGGATTACGGGTATTTCTGTTTCCTTTTCTTCTCAATCATTTCATAAGAAGCTTGCAGTTTTACGTTACCATTAATCTCGTGATCTTGAGATACAGGACCTCAATTTTCTCGTGGAATGCGAACCACAGGACATGACATTTAACTTAGAAAATCTCGCATGCGTTGACTGAGAATCAAACCCGGCCCTCCTTGGTGATAGGCAAACAGCTTGACTACTGCACCACCACGTCCCCGTAAAATCATTTCCTGATTGTTTTTTACTGTAACTTCGGACTCTTCTTTTAGTTTAAAAGTGAACAAGCTGTAAGTAATTAGTCGTAGTAATAAGCATTCAAGTCGTAATCATTCTGACTGCCTTGTGCTCCAGTAGCTATCATCCTTGGCTGTCTTTTCTAAGTACCGGGTTCAATTCCTGGTTATGATAAGAATTTTAATTTTGTTCTGAGGACTGGGACGGGGTACACTCAGTCTCGTGAGGCAAAACTGAGAAGAGGCGGGTTCAATTCCCACCTCAGCCATCTTGGAAGTGGTTTTCCGTGATTTCCCACTTCTACTACAGGCGTTTCCCAGGATGGATCCTAATGGCCGCCTCCGTTCCAATCCTCATCTATATTACAACTACACACACCAACACAGCCATTTCAATAACAGAGGTTATCAGGCAAATTCCACACACACACATCCAAGTACATGGTGATTATTTTGCTGCAGCGGGGCCGGTGACCGGCTCCGGGGCGCGCACGCCTTCCGCCAGCCAACCGAGCTCACACCGCGGATTGCGCGCAGATGGAGACCGAAAAAAGTACATTAATTAATGGTAAATTCACCAGAAAATCATGATTAAAGAACTTACCTATCCCCAGGAAATGCTGAGAGTTTTCTCCATCAGATGACAGACAGACGTTGTATCGTGTAAATAAATTAGCGTTGACACGATGTGATTCCCTTCTGTTGTGAGTGATATCTGCTGCCGTATATTGTTCTCCAGCCCCACTGGAGAACAGGTAATTGATAAGTACTCTTTGTATTTCAAATTAACCCACAATTGAACATCAAACGGGCTTAGGTCCGTGCTTCGATTAATTACAGTAAATGCGAGGGGGAGGGGGTGCAGGAGTAGCTACAAAATGAATCGATGTAACTTCCAAAGTTACTGTCTGTCAGCTGAAGGAGACCATTTGTAGTATCTTCTGTGAAAAGATAAGTTCTAACCTTTAACTGGTGACGTGAGGTCATCCAGATTCCTAAGAAATAAAAAAAAAATCAGTGCATCTTTATTTAAATCTTGCAGCTGTTGTTTATGTTACCTTCTTATCTGTGTGCTGACACTACACACCCTCGTTGATGACAGCTTAGTGACTTAATGACATTAATGACCCTGGTTAGCTCGGTTGGCTGGCGGAAGACGTGCGCGCCATGCAATCGGCCGCCGGCCCCGCTCCAACAAAATAATCTCACTGTACTTGGGGATTGATGACCACGATGTCGCAAATCCCCTAAATGAACCAACAACAACTCTTTCTAATTTTCCTGTAATTTGTATTGGTCGCATTCGAATAGTATCTCTGCTTTTTATTATATTTGAATTGAAGACAATTGCCATAGCGGGGTATTTTATTTGAACCCCCGTAGGCCCTCCGTCAAGTTTAATTTCAAGTAGATTTTACTTTGGCTGCCAGAGACGCCAATGTCACTGACACCTAGTGGCGAACGTTGGAACTTATAGAGCGATTATAGCCAAATGACCTACACATTTAGCTACACACTACTATCTCAGTATCTGTGATCTTGGGAAATCGTTGATATATATATTTCACAATTGGGTTTGGGTAATGAATTCCGCTCTTAAGTATTGGTCTTAATATTTTCCCCATAATTTTCCTTTCCTTAACCCTTGAGAACTGGCGTGAAAACATAATTATAACACGAGGACTGGCGCCGGGTCATTCTGACCCATAATGTAACATCCACTTTTTTCTAGTCGTACGTATTTTAATTAAGTAATTTACAACGGAAGTCTTCCAATATACCATTCACAAATATAAAATAAAGTTTAGTTGCATTGTTCGAAATTAACATGCTGAAAAAAATGGCAATACGTTTTGCAACATTATAATTGGCCTGGAAATTGGCGGCAAAGCAATTATGTTCAATTTTAGTCACCTGCTGACCAAGGTAACCCTAGCCACTAACAATGGAGCAGGTCTTGTAGTCTGAGTCGTGTAGTTTGTTCTGATGCTGCACAAAATGGGTGGATTTTCCCCCTTATTAGCCTACTTTCGATTTTTGCAAAAAAGGAAAGTAGACTAATGAGATTAGTCTACACAGGGCCAAAAATTGTGTATCTGTGTGTCTCTGTGTGTCTGTGTGTCTGTGTGTACTCCGAATGTCTGTCCACCCCTATCAATTCGAACACTGTGAAACCGAATTGAACGAAATTTGGTACAGAGGTAGCACTAGCAAAGGGCACCTCAGTGTTGTGTTTTATATCGCCGCCATCTTGAAGAGAATGTAATGGCGGCCACCCAAATGTTAAAAGCTTAAATCAAATTACGACCAACCTAATCGTCTGATCTCTACTAAATTTTACAACATTATACCTTTATATATGAAACATCTTTTGACCAAACGACAAGATCATCAACCCAATAATTTGCGAATGGCTGCCATGTATGTGTGAAAATCGATTTCCCCTGTCTATTCAAATACGGTGAAACCGAATTGAATGAAATTTTGTACGAAGGTAGCACTAGCAAAGGGCACCTCATGTTCATGTTTAATATCTGTACAGCACGTTGTATTTCAACAAACTACTACAACCAACATTCAATTATACTCCTTGAAAAGGACAAAGAGTTATAACAATACCCATGCACATAGAAGAAAGTAGGCTATATGTTCTTTACTGAACATCTTGTTTTTACATATAATCCCGATTAATGTATGCCGAGATTTGTCACGCGAGGACTGGCGCCATGGGTAAATCTGACCGGACAGTAAATAACAGAGTAATAACTTGGGTGTTCACAAAGATATGGACATGTTACTTTTGCAGGGTGAAGTTCAAGATTAGGGAGGAAGGTATTGTAGGTGAAAAGTAAAAAGGGCTGAACAAAACGAAAATATAGAACATCATTTAAGAGTTGGGTCTAAAATACCCATGTGGCAGTCCCCACGGCGTAATGTTTAATTATTCTCCCCATGCGTTGATTTCTCTAGTCTCGCTGTTGAGACACGCAAGAATGATGCTCGTCTTGCCGCAGTATGTATTCACAGCGAGGACACAGAATGGAAGGAAGGTCTTTTCCACCGAGAGAGGCTGTGTTTAAGCAAGTGATAGACGAGGTAATGAACGTAATTAATTCTCTTGGCTGCACAGTACGGGAAGAGGGAAGGGCTTATGCATTATTTATCAACTTAGTGTGTGTAGATCTTACTAATAACTTTCCACATCCATCTCAATTAATATCACCTTCGCAACGCCTGTCGTTGATAACCTACTCTTATCAGTAAGCCTTTCATTACGTACAGATAATAGAATATGACATTCGTTTTGTCTGATGAGTCAATCGGATACAGTTACAGTTAACACCCTGCGCGGATGCGGATATCCGCGGATATCCAGAAATATTTTCGCCATGTATGGCAGTGCGGATAACGGATAAGCTGCGGATAATATTGCCACGGTGGGTGAGTGGATAGCGTGTCGGTCTACTAACCCCAATATTGCAGGTTCGCTCCTGGCCGTGGTAAGTGATTTTTTTGAAAGGGGCAAAAATACGACACGCATGTCATACGATGTTGGCATGTCAAAGAACCCATTTGAATTCAGTAGCACGTGTTCATAATGGCAAAATTAATCTCGGGTGTTTCCGCCAACACAAAGTTCCTCATTTCTCTACTAGAAAGCGCTATAGTGTTCAAGGAGCTTATATATCTAACCTCCTTGACTTTCATAGTGATTCAAGGAGCAACGAAATTCGGCATGCCAGCTACCCTCTGGGTGTCAAATTACAAAGTTTTCACCCGGCACCCGAGGCCATACGATATTATTATTATTATTATTAATAATATTTGGAGTACATTTGCTGATAGTTTTTACAATCGGAACTTGTTGAATATCATTACTAGGACCCGAATGTTTGTGAAATATCATATTTGAGTTGTCCAGTTGCAAAACTCGTTTAATCCACTTGTGAATAAGGATCATGTCAATTTTTTTTAAATTTAATTAGTAGATTTTATTTTACTTTATTTTATTTTGTTTCATTTTGATTCTGTTTTGTTTTATTTTATTTCGTTTTATTTTGTTTTAATTGTATTTAATTTTTTGTTTTATTTTGATTTTGTTTTGTTTATTTTGTTTGATTTTATTTTGATTTTCCAGAAGAAAAAAAACATAAAACCAAAAACCAAAAACATGATTCAAAAATAAAAATTAAAAAACAAACGCAAAAGCAGAAAAGAAAAATCAAGAAACACAAAGCAAAAAGCAAAATTCAAAAAAGCAAAAGCAGAAAACCAACTCAAAACCAAAACCAAGAAAGAAAAGCAAAACGTAAAATTTTAAAGAAAAAGCACCAAGCAAACACAAAACCAAAAACTAAAATCACAAAACAAAAAGAAAAAAGTGGAAAAAGCAACAAACACAAAAGATACGTGAGGCAAAGTCCAGAGAAACGGTTCTCATGAAAATCATTCTTATTCACAAGTGGATTAAACGAGTTTGCAACTGGACGACTCATTTATCCGTTATGTTCTTTTCATGCCAAATGTAAGATGATGATTTACGCTAATCTTATTCAAATTATGTCATTAAGCATAATATTAACATTCCGAACTGAAAAGGGTTGCAACTCGGGCTGTATAACATTAATTTTAAACATACACATGACATAGGCTACATAGCCTCAGGGAACGACTTTCTCCTCAAATGTCTAATCCGTTGCTTTAATGCTTAATGTTCGACCCTCACTATTATGTGTCAGAAAACGGCATCATAATGATGGTCATTATAACACTGTTTTGCATTACGATACAGTTTCTCCAGCCAATCAGAGCTCGTTCATTGACCAATTATGTAACGATACCTTCGCGCATGCGCTCAAAATCCAACATGTCGGACATAAACACAACATCGAACTATAATAAATTACCGACATGGAATACGCACCGTCCATATGTACGCATAAATAAACTGGCGAATATGAGACAAGAAATAGCACTGTACCTTAATATCACCAACCCTAATTTCTACACAGCGCATTGCCTTCAAACGACTCCGGTGACGATATTACTGAGGGACGGCAGATGTAAACATATGGCCTGCATAATATGGCATTGCAAGCACACAGAGCGCATGCGTCGGTCGTTCAGAGATCTTGAAAGACAGAGGTACCATACACAGCGCTCGCTCTCCGATCACAGAATTCAAGTGGCTGACTCTCAACAGATATTTATGAATATTTATGTTAAAACATATAATTAAGTTATAATTATCGTCAAACATAAACAGTCGTATGCAACTCGCCTATAATGGTAATTAAGTCACTCGTATCGAAATTATAAAACTCGCATACGCTCGTTTTATAAACATACTCGTGTCTTAATTATAGCCATTATAGGCTCGTTGCATAATGTACTATTATCTAATTAAAATATTATTGTAATGTCAGTAGATTCGGATAACAGTCGTACGGATGCGAGGCTGATGCGGATAACAGTCGTACGGATGCGGGGCTGATGCGGATAACAGTCGTACGGATGCGAGGCTGATGCGGATGACAGTCGTACGGATGCGGGGCTGATGCGGATAACAGTCGTACGGATGCGAGGCTGATGCGGATAACAGTCGTACGGATGCGGGGCTGATGCGGATAACAGTCGTACGGATGCGGGGCTGATGCGGATAACAGTCGTACGGATGCGGGGCTGATGCGGATTATGTTATGTTTACCCGCGCAGGGCTCTAGTTACAATTACATGATTACAGTTTTCTTATCGCGTGTAATTTTTAGCCTACTTTTCACATTTTGCAAAAATGAAGAAAAAGTACACTTATGAGATCGATCCGGGCAAACGTGTATCTGTCTGTCTGTATGTCCTTCTGTCTGTCCGGCTGTGTGTGTGTGTCCCCTATCAACTCCTAAACGGCTGCAGCAATCGAAACCAAAGTTGGTATGAGTAAAGATCTATACCTGAATATCTCATCGCCATATTTGATAATGATGTCAGTGCTAGCAACTGCTGAAAAACCGCAGTTGAAATTTGAGCTCCATGTTGGATATCTTGGATGGTATGTTAGAAATGTCGATATTACCAACTTAATTTAGTCATTATTCAAGATAGGTCCATATAGATTAACCAAATCTTAAATTTTAAGAAAAGTAGGCTCTTTAGTTCGTCACGGAACTTCTTATATTTTTTTTCATGTTGTGCTTGGAATGGCCCAGTAATTGGGATTACAGTATATTGTGTTGACCGGCTAAAACTTTGCATTATCAATTGTCAATAAATTATTATATTTGAATTGCAGCCAATGGCTGAAGCTGGGTAATTTAATTGAACACCCGCAGGCTTCCCATCAAGTTCAACTAAAGTAGTTCCAACTTTGGCTACGAGACACCCCTTTCACTAACACCCAGCGGCAAACGTTAAAACTTGATAGAGCGTCTCTAACCAGTCAAATAAACCTACAAATTTTGGCTTCACACTACTAATTGTAGTGGTAGTTTTTTATACATGACATAAATCTTTGACATGGGCCAGCTGGCTTTACTTCTCCTCCGAATGAAGGCATACTGAAGGGTCTTAACGCTGTTAAGAAATCCGACGACTTCGGAGGCGAGTGCATGCTTCCTCCTGCTAAAGATTTTCCCTGTGTTCTTGATTCGTTGAGGCTCCTCGGACCACGTGGTTCCTAACTTTGGCGAGCTTTCTTCTTAGCCCAGTATTCCTTCATCTTTGCACTATGGGTTGCTTCCCTTTCCCGAGTCCACTTCACTTCACTCCCACACCAGGACACAGTGTTTTAGTTCTCAATGACTGGAGAGTGTCGGATGTTCTAATCAGCACTATAAATGTATCCCTGTTGAATATTCCTTGGGATCAATTTCTAAAAATTTGAGATCTTTTCGAACAAGTCTCGTCCTCCCTCTAGAAAATTGATGTTAAAGATTCTTGAGGTCAGTCTCTTTTTGTCCATTCTGACTATGTGACCGTAGAAGATAGCTTGCCACAGTGGGTGGCATGTCAAAGAACCCATTTGAATTCAGTAGGCCGTGTTCATAGTGGCAAAATTAATCTCGAAAGTTTCCACCAACACAAAATTCCTCATTTCTCTACTAGAAAGCGCTATAGTGTTCAAGGAGCTTAGATATCTAACCTCCATGACTTTCATAGTGTTTCTAGGAACACAGACATTTGACATGCAAGCTACCCTCTGAGTGTCAAATAACAAAGCTTGCATCCGGCTGATGTTACGCTCTCTACATGTTGGTAAAGCTCATCGATTCTGTATTCACCTTCCTCTCAATTAAGATCCATGATATTTCTGAAGATCTTTCGTTCTTTCAATTCCAAATTCCTAAGTTGTCTCTTTTTGACCAAGTTCAAGTATTCTTAGGCATACAGCACCAAAGGTGTTACTACGATTTCGTAGGTCAATCATTACATACCATGTGAAGGGCGCACGCGAATATTAGAATATAGTGCCATTACCGTTATCGGATCAGTCTTGTCTGAAATTGAGACCCGACAAGATATTAGGATAGTGGGTGGAGAAATGAGCAATTACAAAGAAACTAATATAATAACAATTGTAGTAATAATAATAATATATTTATCGATATATTTATTTATTTTAGTATTTATTTATTCATTTATTTAGCTATTTAGTTATTTATTTATTTATTTATTTATTTATTTATTTTCCTATTTATTTATTTATTTAGCTATTTAGTTATTTATTTATTCATTTATTTATTTAGCTATTTATTTTTCTATTTACTTATTTTCCTATTTATTTATTTATTTAGCTATTCATTTATTCATTTATTCATTTTTGTATTTATTTATTCATTATTTTTTCTATTTATTTATTTATTTACTTTCCTATTTATTTATTTATTTAGCTATTTATTTATTTATTTATTCATTTTTTATTTATTTATTCATTAATTTTTCTATTTATTTATTTATTTAGCTATTTTTTATTTATTGAGCTATTTATTTATTTATTCATTTATTTATTTATTTATTTATTTGTCTATTTCTTTGTTTCTTTATTTAACTTATCTATTTATTTATTTATTCATTTATTTATTTATTTATTTATTTATTTATATATATTTTTAGCTATTCATTTATTTATGTATTCATTTAATTATTTGTTTATTTATTTATTTATTTATTTATTTATTTATTATTTATTATTTATTATTTATTATTTATTATTTATTATTTATTATTTATTATTTATTATTTATTATTTATTATTTATTATTTATTATTTATTATTTATTATTTATTATTTATTATTTATTATTTATATTTATTTATTTATTTATTTATTTATTGATATAGTTAGTTACCTATTTAGCTATTTATTTATTTGTTTATTTATTTATTTAGTTTCTTTGTTACGACCCATAATATAAATTTTATCCGATGACTCTTGGCATATTTGAGCGATATATTTTAGTAATTTCAAACACTGTGCATTTTACTGTAAGTTGTTTGAGGTGTAAATACAACTTTAGTATTCATAGAAAGATAATGTTTATGCATAACATGAAGTTCCAAGTTAGAGTGTACGTTCAGACACGAATATACTGTTTATGTAATGAATTACTTAACAGGGTTGGATATTTAAGACATGCAGAGCAGTTCATGAGATGGGATGCGTGAAGCGGTCCAATCGATTTTTGTTCGGTGGGGAGAAACGTAAGAAGAGAGAAGCCTACGTTCCTCCGCTACACTGAGTAACCCCAAATAATGAAAGAGTTATAATTATACGTATTTCTAAAATATTTTTATCAATATGACTCTCAGGAATGGGAATATCTGTGATAATATTTTAATGGTTGTATTTGATGTTTAGTCAACAATGCTCGTATTTTCGTACATATCTCCTCCATATTAGTTTGGGACCATTTGATTATTCCAACTGAATATATTTATTTTTTATTTTTTATTACAATCAATTTTCATGTTTTAATCTGGCCCTTTCTTCCTTTTTTTCAAAAAACTCTCATATACACACTATGCTTCCTCTTTCTCTCCTCCCTCCACTTCTTTCTCGGTGGTCTCTCTTTGGGAGTTTGCTCAAACTTCTGTCATCTAAGTTTTTCTCTGTATGTGCTCTTGTCTGTCAAGTCTTCTGTAGAGATGTTTAGTTTCTTGAGGTCTTCCTCGGTTTCCTTTTCCTTTTGGTTTTTAGTGTACTATTCGTAACTACCGTATATTATAAATTTTCTTGGTCAGTCTGTCTTCGGTCATCCTATGTATATGTCCATAAAATGTTGCCCTTCTATTCCTTATGTTGTTTATAATCGTCTGTTTGTACAGTTCTATTGTCGGTCTTTCTGAATTGGCCCGTAGATCTTTCTCAGAATTTTTCTCTCTTGTTTTTCTAATTCCTTGATTTTTGTTCGTCCCTTCATTGCTGTCGTTTCGGAAGCGTATAAGACCTCTGGTAAGACTACTGTACGACTATTATTATTATTATTATTATTATTATTATTATTATTATGAGGCATAATTTAATGGTTTTTTTTTTTCAAACAAAGTTGCATTTTATCCATAATTGAATTTTGGGCTTATGCCGTATTTTATTATATCAATTTCGACGCGTTTCGAAAGAAACCATGTCTTTCTTCGTCAGGAATAATCTGTAATACGGCAAATGATTGCTAAGAAAAAGCAACAAAGAACCTATAAAAGGTGCCCAAATATGGACGCTATTATAGCCCCATGTTAGGGACAGCGAAAAGCATCAGTGTATTACTTTCTCAGCGTTCTGATAATAGGTAGTCAGGATTCACTGACATTGTAGCCGGTGTCGCGGTCGAAATTATCTGGGTGTTGACGTATTTCAACTGCCTCCCTGATGATTCTGGGACGATAGTTTTTTATACGCGCAAGAACATCCACTCCTTGGGACATGACATCATGGCCAAATGTTAAATCATGATCAGCAACAGCTGTTTTATCAGGTTGAATGAGCCTGATACATCCATTATGTTCCTTAATGCGAGTGCATATTGTTCTCGAAGTCTGTCCGATTTAAACCTTGCCACAAGTACAGGGCACTCTGTAGATACCCGGTTGTTGCAATTCAGGCAAACTGTTCTTAGTTGGTCGCAGGAGTTGTCTAAACTTAACAGAAGTTCCAAATACAGTCTGTATGTTTTACCTACGTAGGATTTTTGCAATACGATCCGTCGTGTTATGTATGCACGGTAGGTAAGCAGTTCCTCTTACAACTTTTTTCTCAACTGACGTCCTATTATTATTCGTTGGTTTCAGAACCGTAGAAATCAAAGCTTTGCTATAACCATTGCTCTCAAAGGTGGTTCTCAAGGTATTAATTATTCTTTTTGTAAAGAAGACACTTCACAAATCCTCCTAGCCCTGGTAGTTAGAGTTGTAAGGATATCATGTTTCTGGAAGGTGATGTTGAGAATTTGCGTGGAGATATCTATTGGTGTGTGTTGGCTTACGAAAAACGCTGTGTCCTAAAGATCCATCCTCTTTCTTGGTGACGAGAACATCTAAAAAAGTATTTTGCCATCAGATTCTTTTTCCATGGTGAAACAAATAGAAGGGTTTAGGAGATTAAGGTGATCGAGGAAATAGCTAAGATTTTCCTCACCTTCCGTCCATACAACGAACGTATCAGGCAACCATATTCATAATAATGGCCCAATTTGAGAGCATTAACGTCATGGTAACCAAATAGGCCTAGATGACTCGAACACTTAAAATATCACATTTACAAAATTTAAAATCGTACTCAAGGATGGAAAGAGAAATCGAAATTTTGAATGACGTTCAGAAACTTTAGGAATTTTAGTAGAAACTATGAATTCGTTGAAACATCGAATTAGCCTACTCGAATAATCTCGATTACGAATAGTTGATTCGATCATACCAATTATTCGAATGTTCGATACATATTAGAATACTGAAATTATTCAAATTTTCCGACCTGTTTGAATGTTTGAAGTACGAAATAATCGCATTAATTAAATAACTCACAAGATGAATGTGTCGATTGTGTCAGGCATAGCTTGGAATAGAACCCATGGCCAATACAAACCCCCTACTCTTCTACGGCAGCATCACAATTATCAGTGAAGCCTATCCCGTGTAGAATCCTGTGTCTGTCCATCCACAGCTCATTCCATCGATCGATTTGCCGCCTGTTGAATGTGAAGCAGCAGTGGGAACCGTGGCACACAAGCATGGTCCCGACAATTGCGAACGAGTTGTGGTCGAGAGTAAACATACACTGGCTGAATGGCTGTCCCACAATCCATCATCAAACACTTGCTCGGCTGTGTATATCGCCACATGGAGCTATTCATTTGAACAAGAGATAGCCACAAATATGTTAAAATACATCAACCTGAAGCACGGTACTCCTCTCACTCACCTCAATAATAATAATAATAATAATTAGGGCTAGGATTTTTAGGTAAATAAATATTATTTTACGTAAATACATATTTTGAGCATTTTTTCTATAAATACATAAATTCTTGCTTTTCACTTATTAGCACATAAAAAGACATAATATTTACATTTTAAAATCAGTATGCTAGATCTTTCAGTTTATTGCATTTTTGTTCTGTGTTACTTCAACGGGTAAGAACGTGTGAGCTATCTAATCTTCATGCAGAGGGTATGTCAGCTTGCAACGGAGTTATTCTTAACTTGACGCCCCGTGCCACTCACTCACTGTGGAAGCCGGGGATTTCCCTGTCCATAGCCATATTGCACCACGTGCTAGACCTTCCCCCCTCCCCCCTCCAGCTATCGGCAACCAGTGTCACTCACATGCAGTTCATTTCTGGCACTGTGAAGTCTAAGGCAGTTCTACGATGCCTGAAGTAAACACAACTAAAAGTTATCGTCTGTTGCAGAATTTTAAGATCATTTTATTTCTAATGGAAGCGTTCTGTTCTGCCAACCATGTGGGAAAGCAATCAAGGTTGAACAGCGATCTCAAGTTACACAACACCTCAAGGGCAAGTAACATATTGCCGCAGTTTCGCGCCTTAAGAAGAAGCGTTTCGCGATAATCGTCGGTCATTCGTGATGGACAACCTGAAGATGTATCTCGTTGTGTATTGTAGTTCTTCAGCATTCAGTGAGGCATAGAATAAACTGCATTCGTGAGTACTGCATACTGTTTATATTCACATTGAAAATGAAAATCCACAGCCTGCTTCCAGTCTCCGACCGGGTCAGGAATGGAATGAATGAAGCCCCCATCTAACGGCGAGGATATGAACTGTGCCGGCTGCCGAGGCCTGACGCACTCCTCTGGGGCAATGATTAAATGAATGACAAATGAAATGAAATGATAGTGGAGAGTGTTGCTGGAATGAAATTTTGACAGGGAAAACGGGAGGACCCGGAGAAAAACCTGTCTGCCTCCGTTCTGTCCAGCACAGATCTCACATGGAGTGAACGGGATTTGAACCACGGACCCAGCGGTGAGAGGCTGGCGTGCTGCCGCCTAAGCCACGGAGGCTTATACATTAATAAACTAAATTATAATTAAATATTTTTACCTTTTTGTCGCATATTTCAGGTATTTTTAATACATAAAAAATAATTTTTTTCAAGATTTTTAGCACTTATAAATCCGAGCCCTAATAATAATACACGAAAGGTTGATGTTTTTCAGACGGTACCCAAGCCTGAAAAAATATATGAGATTATTAAATAGGCTACATGTTGTTGTTTGAGTCTTCATTCTGTTGACTGGTTTGATGCTGCTCACCATGCCTCCCTGTCCTGAGCTAATCGTTTCATTTCTACATAGCTACTACACCCTACATCTGAGGCAATCTGTTTAACATATTCTAACCATGGTCTACCCCTACAGTTCTTGTCCTCAACACTTCCTTCCATAACTAAGCTTACTATTCCTGGGTGTCTTAGTATGTGTCCTACCAACCTATCTCTTCTCTTCATCAGCAGTCGCCAGAAACATCTCTCCCCTCCAACTCGTCTTAATACCTCTTCGTCTGTAACCCTATCTACCCATCTGATCTTCATCATTCTACTGTAACACCATATTTCAAATTCTTCAATTCTCCTCTTTTCTGCTGCATTAATAGTCCAAGTTTCACTTCCATATAGTGCCACTCTCCAGACAAAGGCCTTCATAAATGACTTCCTAATACCGAAATCTATATTCAATGTCAACAGATTCCTTTTTTGTAGAAATGATTTCCTTGCCTGAGCCAACCTACTTTTTATATACACTTTGCTTCGTCCATCACTGGTTATTTTGCTTCCTAAGTAACAGAAGTCTCCTACTTCCTTCAGCTTTTCACCTGCCAATTTGATGTCCATAGAGGCTTCTGATTTATTTCGGCTGCATTTCAGTATTTTTGTTTTACATTTATTAATTTTCATCATGTATACTTTCCGTAAGACGGAGTCCATACTATTCAAATACTCATTCAAATACTCAGGCGTGTCGGCCAAGATGACGATGTCATCAGCAAATCTCGGAGTTGAAATTATTTTATCCTTGAATCTTCACTCCCACTTCAAATTTTTCTCCAATTTCCTTCATTGCTTGTTCAATGTAAAGATTGAAAAGTATTGGTGATAAGTTGCAGCCTTGCCTTACACCTTTCTGAATACCAGATTCTCTCTCGTGTCCTTCAGCTCGAATGACTGCTGTCTGGTTTCTGTATAGATTGTATATCACCCTCCTATCCCTGTACTTTATTCCAATAGATTTCAAAATGTCAAACAATATAGTCCAATCAACGTTATCAAAAGCCTTTTCTAAGTCTACAAACGCCATGAACGTTCTCTTATATTTCCTTATTCTACCTTCAAAAATCACCCTAAGACTTAGTACAGCTTCCCTTGTTCCTACATTTCTCCTGAGACCAAACTGGTCTTCTCCCAACTCCGTTTCTATCTGACTTTCCATCCTCTTGTAAATTATTCTAGACAGGATCTTTGAAGCATGAGTAATCAAGCTGATTTTACGGTAATCTTCACATCTGTCAGTTCCCACTTTCTTTGGTATAGGGATGATTACATTCTTCTTGAAATCAGGGGGTACCTCACCTGTCTCATAAATCCTACACACGAAGTGAAATAACCTGATCAGACCTTCATCTCCTATGCAGCGTAGGAACTCAATCGGTATATCATCTATGCTTGGTGTTTTGTACCTGCTTAAGTCCTCCAATGCTCTGTCAATTTATGATCTCAATATTAAATCTCCCTTGGCATTCTCATCAATTTCCTCCTTCCTTTCCATTACATGATTCTCAATCTCCTTTCCCTTGTACAAACACTCTATGTAAGCTTTCCATCTCTCAACCTTTTCTTCCCTATCTGTTGGAGGCTTTCCATTTGTGTCCTTAATATTACAGCACATAGTCTTTTTTCCCCAAAAGTAATCTTAATCCTCTGATGAGCTGTGTCTACTTTTCCTAATTTTAGACAATTTTCTATACCTGCACATTTCTCTTTCAACCATTCTTCTTTCGCTTCCTTGCACTTCTTGTTAACCTCTTATCTCAGACGTCTGTATTCTGTTTTCCCCTTTTCATCTCTTACATTCTTGTGTTTCCGCCTTTCATCCATCAATTCTAGTATATCCTGAGTGATCCACGGTTTTCTACCTATTCTTTCTTTCCTACCAATATTTTCTTCTGCGGATTTTGTTATTTCATTCTTCAAAAGTGCCCATTCGTCTGCAATCGAATTGATTTAGGGTTTTTCGTTAGTCCTTCCTTTATACTCTTCTTGAATCTTTCGTTTACATCCTTCACTTTCAGTTTGTCTATTGCCCACCTTTTTGGCCTTAGACTTTTCTTGAGGTTTTTCAACTTTAATCTGCATTTCATAACAACCAGATTGTGGTCAGAGTTTATGTCAGCACCAGGATATGTTTTATCATCCAAAATCTGGTTTCGAAACCTCTGCTTGACCATAATGAAGTCGATTTGGTAACGCCCTGTATCTCCTTGTCTCATCCATGTGTATATTCTTCTTTTGTAGTTATTGAACAAGGTGTTAGCTATGACCAACTCATGCTCGGTGCAGAATTCCATCAGCCTGCTTCCTCGATCATTCCTTTCACCTAATCCGAAATCTCCTACTATCTTCCCTTCTCTCCCGTTTCCTACTACAGCATTCCAATCTCCCATTACTATAACATTTTCATTACCCTTGATATACCTCAAAAATTCATCTATTTCTTCATAGACTTTTTCAACATCTTCATCATCAGCTTGACTAGTAGGCATATAGACTTGTACCACTGTGGTGCACGTAGGTTTAGTATTGATTTTTGCTACAATAATCCATTCACTATATTGCTCATAATATTCCACCCGCTGTCCAAGTTTCCTACTCAATACGAGACCAACCCCTGCTTGGCCATTGTTTGATTTAGTGCTAATTACCCTATAGTCACCTGACCAAAAGTCCTGTTCTTCCTGCCAGCGAATTTCACTAATCCAAACCAAATCCAACCTCAACCTATCTATTTCTCTTTCTATGTTTTCTAACCTTCCATTTCCTAGCAGACTTCTAACATGCCACGCTCCGATCCGTAGAATGTCAGATTTCCTCTTTGTCACTTCTGTGATGTTAACCCCCTATCGAGTAGTCCCCACCCGGAGATCCGATCGGGGGACTAGTTTACCTCCGGATTGAAATTTTACAAGTGAGGAGGCCATCATCACATGTAATTATGCATAGAGAGGTGCATTTCCTCGGGAAGAGCATTACGGCTGTAGTTTCCCGTTGCTTTCAGCCGTGCAGCAGAACGCAGTGTAGCCATTAGTTGGCTTATATTATCAATATCTTAACCCTCTATAAGACAAGTAAGGAATTGATTTATTCTGAAAGGCTGCTACTCCCTTTCAGAATAAGTAATAGAGCAATTCTACTAACAAAATACTAACCTTCTACTAACAAATAAATACCAAAATTCTACCAACGAAAATGTATTTAAGTTCCACCAACAACAAATACTATCTCCAAAACAGTCTGTCACCAGGCACACTCACATGCACCCTCACGATTATTGCGTAGGTGTATTCAATCGCATGATTAGAACACAAGAATGAAAAACAAGACTGAAAAATTTCCCACAGCCATCATCTGAGGTTATGTGAACAATTGAAGACAACTAGATATCAGTGCATTACAATGTGTATAAACATTTGCTGTACCATGTTTAACTCCGTTTGGATGGTTAAATCGCGAGAAAAGTATAATTAAATATTTCAAATTAGCTTGGCTACCACGTTCGTTTTGTACTTAACAAGTTTTTGAAAGTCACATAAATACTGCAAACTTGTAGTAGTGCTGTTTATTACCGAACAAAATTTCAGGGTCATATTAGTAATAGTTTCGGAGATATAGAATGCCGGTGAAATATGTCGCACAGCGGCCATGTTGGATTCGTGAGACGTAATATAATTTGAAGGGCACGATTGGGGTCCAATGAAGTAGTACTACACCCTTACTGAGATTCATTGAATTATATACAGCCGTTTAGATGTTATTAGGGACACACACACATACGCACACACGTACACACACACGGACAAAAGGTGATCTCATAAGCCACTTTCTTCATAACTGAAAATAGGCTAACAAAGTTGAAGGCGGGAAAGATGTGGACGGAAGAAAAACAGATCAACACCGGCAACGTACGAGGGAGCACTGGGCAAAGATCAAAGCCCAGAGAAGACAGTTGAAAGGACGTGGTCTTTACTAGACTGATACAATATTAAAGAAGCAAAAGGACTAGAAGAAGAAGAAGAATACATAATTTTCATTTTGGACTATTTTGCCTTTCAGCGTTTAATCTAGCCTGCAAGCCCCTGTTTGCGAACAAGTCACTTCCATGATCCCCTGTTAGGATTTGGCACTGCGGTCTCCTCTGTTTCTACACCCCTCATTTTAAAATCGTTCAACACTGAATCCAACCATCGTCTTCTAGGTCTACCTCTGCTTCTCTTACCCTTTAAAGTCGAACTCATTAACCTCTTAGATTATCACTCCTGCCCCATTCCCTTCACAAGACCCCACAATCTGAGCCGGCTAATACGAACAGCTTCATCTCGCGTGTTCATTTCTAACTTAGCCTTTATTTCTTCATAAAATGATAATACTAATAATGCCAGTTTAAATACCTCGGTGAGATCATTTGCAACAATGGACTGGACAAAGAGTCAATGGAAAATAGAATACTTGAACTAGAAAAACTCAACTTCTCCACTAAAAATATATACAACAAAAGGAACTTCTCCCTTAATGCCAAACTACATCACTACAATGCTGTGGCAAAACCGGTGATCTTATATGGTATGAAGATGGCAAATTTGTTGAACCTGGAAAAGTTTCTGAAGATTGAAAGGAGGATATTGAGGAGGATTTACGGCCGAAAAGTGGTACAGGGAACCTACAGACTAAGATCAAACAAGGAGATATATGAAAGGGTGGAAGACCTGGACACAACAATTAGGAAAATACGTTTACTTTTCTATGAACATATGGTTAGGATGGATCCAACAAGAATAAATAATAAATATTTTTTTTAAATAAAATATATCATTTGAAATGTAAAACAAATGAAAGAAGAACTTCAAAAATTCAAAATTACTGAAGAAGATTGTCTAAATCGAATAGAGTACAGGAAAAAAATTTTTGGTCTCAAAATTCTTGTCGGGGAGAAGAAAAATCTCAACAGAGGAGAATGGACTGCTGAAAGAAGAGCTGCGCAGTCGACCAGGATGAAAGACTTCTGGAAGAGAAAGAAGGAAACTAGACCTATAAAGAAGTGATATTTGCGTGGTCCTTGTTGGCCTGTCCGCGGTGTATATATATATATATCATTTGAAGAGCCAAGGGGGTTACACCAAGCAGATGAAGGAAGAACTCCGGAGGCTAGGAATTACAGATGACGAAACCATTCGGAAGATTCAGACGGCTTTCGGTGACGATGCTATGGGCATCACACAGATTAAGGAGTGGTACAGCTGGTTTATTTGGTATGGACGACAAAAGAGATTGAAAATTATAGGTTGACATGTTTCGCTCGTCAAGCAAGCATCATCAAATCGAAATATACCAAACAAAATATCTCTACAAAACAATAGTAAACCTACAATGGCACACACAAACGGTCTCAGCCTTCCAAATACAAACAGCACGACGAAAACGTAGACAAAATGACAACTCTTACTGACATATACTTACAAATACTTACTACCCTTCCTGGGAATTCTTACCGCTTGACGTGGAGCACGGCTGTTGTGTATATATTACCTCAGCTCAACTTGTTATGGGTGCCACTTGCAGTTGCGGGCCAAGAGGGAGAACGCATGCACAATCATACATCGCACAGTGCACGACCCAGCACGAATCAAGCACACAAATGACATGTGATGAGGTTTCGCTGGCGACAACTGCACGTCCATCGCAGGCGTGTAGCTGGGCGGAGCGCATTAGTTCCGATATCCACCACCGGTAACAATTTGCTGGTAGGGTAGTATGTATCAGTAACAGATGAATGTTGTTGTTGATTCCTAACCCTAGCAACATCAACAGGGGGGAGGGTGTTCCGTGCCCACCAGTTCGAATTTTTACGGTTTATTCCTGATATTCCTTTTCTACGCTCACTGTACAGAAAGTAATTGTCTATTTTGAATCCGGTTACCTAACCATACATTAATTTTTATTTTATTTTTATTCTTGTTATTTATTTAGCGTATGGCTTTTAGTTCCGGGAGAGTCCGAGGACATGTTCGGCTCACCTGAGTCTGTAGCTGCTTCCAGTGAACACCCTTAGGGTGAGCTACAAGTTCCGCTCAATTTCAAGTAGTTCCAACTTTCGCTACCAGATATCAATGATACCTAGTGGAGAACGTTGGAACTTTGATAGAGCCTTGTGACAAAATCTAACCTAACCATTTAGCTTCACACAAGTTTAGTCTGTGGAAGGATCATTTTCATGCCATAAATCTTATGACATGGGACCGCCGGCCTTACTTCCCCTCCGAAGGAAGGCATACTGAAGGATTTTTAACGCTCTTAAAAAATCCGATGACTTCGGCCGGGTTTGAACCCGCTATCTTGGGCACAGCAGTTCATCATGCTACCAACTACGCCACCGAAGCCGCTACTGATATATACTTGAAATGAATGAAAATCCACTGCCTGCTTCCAGTCTCCGACCGGGTCAGGAATGGAATGAATGAAGCCCCCATCTAGCGGCGAGGATATGAACGTGCCGGCTGCCGAGGCCTGACGCACTCCCCTGGGGAAATGATTAAATGAATGACAGATGTAATGAAATGATAATGGAGAGTGTTGCTGGAATGAAATATGTGACAGGGAAAACCGGAGTACCCGGAGAAAAACCTGTCTGCCTCCGCTTTGCCCAGCACAAATCTCACATGGAGTGACCGGGATTTGAACCACGGACCCAGCGGTGAGAGGCCGGCGTGCTGCCGCCTAAGCCACGGAGGCAGTCACTGATATATACTTACAAATACTAATGTATCAGAAACAAATTGTTGTTGATGTTGGTTCCAAACCCTAGCAATACCAACGGGGGGAAGGTATTTCGTGTCTACCAGTTCCATTTTTTACATCTTATTCCTGATATTCCTTTTCTACGCTTACTGTACAGAAAGTTATTGTCTATTTTGAATCCGGTTTCCTAACCACACATTTACTTTTTTAAATTGTAATTCTTGTATAAGATATTAACAATTTAATTTGGTGGGCACGGAAACTCCTCCCCCTTTGGTAGTTCGGTGTCTCGTCATACTGTGCGCTGTGGTAAGGGCAAAAGTACAACAAAGTTAACAAAAGCGTCATAATTTTTTCTGGTTGCAAGAGGTACACATGCGGAAAACGCAGTAAAGAACAGACGTATGTTCCACGTGTGACCAGGATGGCGATGAGTATGATCAGTGAATAATTTACTTTCTGAACTTCTTCCTTCATGATTATTTGATTTTGTTTGCAACTGTTGTTAATTAAGTTATATTTTTGCCATTTAAGGTCCAAAATACAAGATAATGCAAATCACACAAAAGGAATTTATTATGGTGGACACAAAATCCCCCCTCCGTTGGTGGTAGCCCGTGGTTTCAAAAATAGCATGGTATTGCTAGGGTTAAGGGGCTTGGCAACATCGTGGTCATGAATCTCCGTGTTCTTGGGTATGTGTAGAATGTGTCTGATAACATGTGTTATTGTGGGGATTGGTTTAGTGTGTGTATTAGTAATTCAGTTTTCTAGCGTATGGCCTTTAATGCCGGGAGTGTCCAAGGACATGTTCGGTTCACCAGAGTTTGTAGCTACTTCTATGCAGACACCCATGGGGTGAGCTACAAGTACCGTCACGTGTGGAGTGTTGTCTGGGGAGGAAAGTATGAATGTAAGGACGAGGAATTGGAAGGTAGCGGCTGTGGCCTATAGTTAGGGACCAACCCCGGCATTTGCCTGGAAGGAAGATGGGAAACCACAGAAGACCATCTTCAAGGTTGCTGGTGGGGGGATTTGAACCTCCTCGCCTCCCGGACGTGAGCGACTGCCTGCAGCCACGACGTAACGACCACGGCTAACTCACCCGCTAGCAATTCAGATGAGGATTGGGAATTACGTGGCCGTGTCCTTAAGTTAGGTACCATCCCAGGTGAGTAGAAGTGGGAAACCACGGAAAACCACTTCCAGGATGACTGAAATAGGAATCGATCCCACCTGTTTTCAGTTTTGCTTCACGAGGTTAATTGTACCCCATTCCAGCCCTCAGACCAGAATTAAAAACAGTAATGTAATTTTACCAGCAAGTTGTGGAGGAATGATGAATCTGGTTGGTAAAAGTTTCTCTCTAAAATATTCTACTGGTCTGAAAGTGTCTGCAGGTGTAAGTATACGTTTCCCCCACAGATCCAATTTTCTGTTGTTATGAAGGGACGAAGTGGGAGGTTTCCCGTAACGATAAGGTCCTCCATCACTTCGACACGCCCTGCTTCGTAACGCTCTAATAACACCTCCACCCCACTGCAAACAGGAAAACACCCTACCGACTGGATTTAGGTTTTATGTGCTGATATCAGCTCCTTCTTCTACCTCTTCTTCACACACACTTCCTCCTAGCATCAATCTTCCCTTTCCTCCTTCATCTTCCTCTTTTTTCTCACCTCATTCTCTTCCTCCAACCCTCCTTCTTACACCTATAACATAATCTTACATATTGCCTTGCCCGTCTCCTCGAAATCCTTTCCCCCCCCCCTTCTACTAAGCAGCAGGTAGAGAGAGGTGTGCATGCTATGTTAAAGGGGTTGCCTATTTGGAAGAGAGAAGGGGTAAGGAGCGAAAGGAAGTAGGAGGTGCTACATTGAATATTCTTAATGTTTTGTTGTGCTTCTTCAGAAGGAAAGAAACACACCTCTTGTGAAATATTATAACCTATCACAGGTATTCTGTTCTCAGCTTATTTGAAAATTGTATTATTATAGAAAAACGCTTACCGCATATTTTGTGTTTCCCTCAGGAGAGAATATCTTTTGAAACACTTGGACACGAACGCAATGGAATATAATTGATAAACACAGTGGAGCAGGCCACAGCCCCATAGCCTTTCTGTTACCATACTTCTTCGGAAATAAATCCTTAACTCGATATGAACCAAACTATTTATTTGTTAATTAATTAATTTAGTTAGTTATTTGTTAAGTTGTTTGTATGTTTTATTCGTTATTTATCTATTTATATATTTGATTTGTGCTTTGTAATTAGTGCTTTATGTTCATGTTAACGTTACGTTCACGTTCTTGTTCAAGTGTTTCCTTTCCTCTTAACTTTGGTTTAGGTTAAGGTTTCGGTTCTTAAATTATTGTTATTGCGTTCTTTTTTGTGTTATACCCTTCCGCGTTCTTCTAGGATGCCGACTCTCACTCGGGTGGTGCTCTGTTCGGGTGGCTCTAATTTATACTAAACATCCTAGGAATATTGTCACAGGATCACAGGTGGCTTATCTTAAAAATCAGTAGGTCAGAGAACTCCTAATATAAAATAATTTATTTCACAAAAACATCATCTCCCTTTTCTCCCAACCACAGACAAATAAAATAAAATCAACTCCCTTAAATTACTGAAAAACAACAATATCAAAAAAAGTAAATAATGTTTCACACTGGCTGAAACCAGGAATAGAAAATAGTCTATTTTACTGCAGTCCACTGCTTCAAGTCCAAGAGTTATTGTCAACAGACTTAATTCAAATAACTATGGCTTAAATAAGCCAGCCATTCTATCACAATAATATTGCGCACTCATTTTTATAACTTGCAAAACTTGTTCTTTGGGAAATCGGACACGTCTATTCGTACAATCATCACCTTTCCTCACAAGAGTCAGATAATGAAGGCAATAGGTTTATTCTAGGTTACGGGCATGTGTGTTTTCATACTTTAAAAACAATTACTTCACTCAGAGCTATAACTCCGTTAATTATGGTAAAATAAACAAGTCAACATACATGAGGCATCAAATAAATACTTCGGCTGCCGGTGCGCCGTGATTATTAATAAACAACAACATCATAATGAATGCACTCCAAAAATAATGACAAATATAACCCATCGCTTCCTGAAGCGGCACACTAAAGAAACCCCGGGGAGTTGGACTGTCTCCCTTCAATATAATACAATGCCAAACTCGACCTTGTGACAGACGTGCTTTCACCATGCTAACCGGCAGGCCAGCACAACCTTCTTGGATGCTTTGAGAATTCAGACGGCTAACCAATTTCTACCTGCATCTTAAGACTCCCTTTTACCTGCCTTGGGCTCGAGCAATTCAACCTCTTTCCGACGGAGCTAAAGTGGGCTCTCATCAGCTAATGAATTCAATCATTTTACTTACCATTTATATATCGTCGAAGAATGCGGGAATACCACCTCCGCTATTATTTCACTCACCATTATATCATCGAAGAACGCGGGAATACCACATCCGCTTTATTTCTGCTCGACCCAAGATCGACTCTTAGCCTCATCTGAATATATCTCATACTACCCTGTAGCCATTCATGTCTTACCACTTGTACCTTCGCGTGATAATCACTTACCATTTTCATTACTCTCATAATTTCATTGTCACTTACCGGTCTTGTCACACTATCGAGTGGTCTTCCCCATTTAGCTTTTACAATTACATTGTGCATAAGCACTATCAAACAAATATTCCCTTGACTGTGCATTCACAAAGATAAATGACATCCCAAAAACAAAACCATATTTAAGATAACACTTTGATGCTCATATACTTATTACATTATAAAACACACAAAATTCTCATTACTGATAAACACACAAATCTACACAACATGCCCGGTACGCCTAAAATATCTATTTTTATCATAACTGCTTATGATCGAGATAGACTTATCCGACCCCAATAATGGGAAACATTATGACCCTCATGCCCCATACAATATTTACTTATCTCTCATATTTCCTGATGCGGTTCTGGTCCATGATATCAGTCTTCTTCAATAGTAGATCCATCTTGATGGGAGGAGAATTTACACACGGTTTTTCTCAAAATTTCACCAAAACAAAGGTCCACTGTGAATTATTACCATTAACACAATGCACGGTTCTCGTACATGAAGCTCCTATCTCATATAGCTATCATTACAACTGCGTCATACTGTTATGATATGCACTGTTCTACTTTGCACTCGCGAATACTTAGCGATGTTCAATTTCGGAGGTATGCTAGCTCCTACTTATAACTTGTAACAATGTTAATTATTCCTATGCCTCAACGCAGGCTCTCGCGTCCACAGCGTATATTAAGACTTATAAAACTTGTAAAATGTTAATTTCTGAACGCTCAGGGCACGGGCTTTCGCCTTTGACGATGCCCCAAAGTATACTTATAGAACTTGTTAAAATCACCGTATTGTCCGAAGGCTCGCGGCACGGGCTACCGCCGCTGATGTTGCCCCAGAGTAGACTTACAGAACTTATAAAAATCACCGTATTGTCCGAAGGTTCGCGGCACGGGCTTCCGCCGCTGTCGTGGCCCCAGAGTAGACTAACTTCGCTGTGTTTCAATCCATTATTTATACGATTTCTCTTAAAGGGACGTGGAGTAGGGGGTTCTCAGAATTTATTTCCAAAATAATACTCACATGAATATGTGACCTAGCTCCTCAGAACGTCCTCATTCCCAATGTCTCAATGACTCCTTCATATTCAAAATTCGATCGTAGGATCGTTAGATAATGAGCTCCGTAATTTGCTTCATTGCCCCTCAATTTCGGCGGGATTTGATCGCGTCTAGCGTCTCTCACTGCCATTGGTCGTTTCAAATCCACCCCCTGATTTCATTTTAATTCTGGCAAAAATCACAGAATAATCCGATTTAAATTTTGATGATATTTCTGAGAGGCTGGGATCATCCCCTATACGATGGTATAACTCCTGTCTCCGTATCCTAATTACTGCTCTAATTCCTTTCAAATGGGCGGGGTTTATTTGGTAGGTAATCGTTGAGTTTTCTGCATTTGCCCGCGCAGTTGAACGACCTTCGCGCGTTGTCTGGCACATTTGGTGTCCAGATGTGGATTTTCTCTTTCCTGCCACCTTTGTTCGCGCTGGGAGAAAGCTCCTTCAAGTCACGTACGAACCGTCCTTTTGTCCTTCTAGTTTCACAAGCAACTTCCATTCTCACATCGGCTTTGAGACACGACTTAAATTTTGTTGGAATAATATGTGGACTTTATGCTATCAGATATGCATAAAGGTCACATTACCCTTCTGCCAAGAAAAAAAATCGATATGGAACGTATGTTTTTTTTTCAATCTCGATCCGCCTCACGGATGCTGCGAGGTTCCGTCGTCACTCCTTATTGTTTATTTGGTTCGCCACTGCTGTCGTGTGCAGGGATTCCCTTGGTACGATTCTTGTCTCCCTCTCCACATGCTTGCTAAGATTAGTGTCTCCGCTGTCTGGCGCAGGTAGCTAGCTATTGTCCGCCTGTCTCGCCCAGTTTACTTGCTTCACGGTCTTTCACTGTAAACACCGGGTCTGTTTATGATCGACTACTTCCTCGTTCCACGTGCATTTGGCTCATCTTTATTCAATCTCCATAATGTTGACACCCGCGGTGTTCCGTGGTTGATCAAACGGTTCCCTTTTGTAATATAATTTGAGGTTTGAGCAATTTACAACTGATGTGTTTCCACTGTTTACGTCCTGTATCTTATATGCATTATTCCCCAAATTTCTCATTATCCGATACGGTCCTACGTATGAGAAACACCATTTATGAAATACTTTGTTTGCTGGATCAGAGATAGGTGGCCTCTTCAACAAAACTAGTTCATTGACGTTCAATTCCCTGTGAAAGCGTTTTCATTTCAATCTTCTCAGCCTCCTGTCAGCCTGTTCTCTCATGTAGGTGACCGTCCGTTCGACTCTCAGCTGTGGTGCTGGTTGCGGGTCTCTTGGGCAATCTAGTACTGTTGTCCAAGATCTCGGTGGTTGCCGGTTCAAGTGTAACGTGTACGGTACTTGTCCAGTTGACTCATGACGTGTCATATTGATGCAAATCTCAATATTTTTCAATGTATCGGCCCAACGGTGGTGTTCTGTAGGAATGAACATCCGAATGTGCTTCGAGACCTCACGGATGACTCTCTCGCTTGGATTTCCCTGTGGATGGCGTATGCTAGATAGTACATGCTTGATGTCTAGCTCATTCAATCCGCGCTTAAATTCTGCTGATGTGTAATAACTTCCGTGATCAGAAAGAATAAACTCAGTTTTTCCCATTATAGGTATAACTCGATTCTTGATGCGGCTCAGGACCTGTTTCGAAGTTGTTTTCTGGATAGCACATAGAACAACAAATTTAGAAAAGACGTCTACACATACAAGGACATGTCGCACTCCTCTACGTCCTTTTGGCAATGGACCAAGACAGTCCGTAGCAATGAGCTCTAACGGTTTCTGTGGCAATATTGGCTTTGGGTATTGTCTCATGAGGAAGTTATTGGGTTTTGCGCGCTGGCAAATATCACATGTCTTCAGGACATCGCGTATAGTAATCCTCATCCGTGGCCAAGTGAAAGCTTCACCTATTGTTGCTTGCGTCTTGTCTAACCCTATGTGACCAAGTGTGTAATGAGTATGCCACACTAATTTCCTCTGTAACGAAGCTGGTAACAATATCCGTAACTTAACATTATCCTCATCTATAAATTTATGGAGCATATTATTGAAGTATGAATAACTTCTCGCTTGAGCTTCAATTTCTCGATATGCTGGGGTATCAGGTGTTATCTCTCGCTTGAGGAATTTAATCATCTGCATCATCCATGGCTCCTTTTCTTGTTCCTGCGGTAACCTCCTCAGTTCCTGTAAGAAATCTCGATCTTCATTTGTCAGCTCAATGTGCTGCACTAACATTTCCTCCTGTTGTGCCTCTTCTTCTGGATTTCGGCTCAAAATATCCGGGATTACATTCAATTTTCCTGATATGTGCTCAATTTGTATATTAAACTGCTGCATATAAATGGCCCATCTGTTGATACGTTCACTCACCATGGTAGTCTTAAATAAGAAGGTCAGCGCCTTGTGATCAGTGCGGATTGTTATGGAAAAACCATAGATAATACGACGCCATTGTTGTAGCGCGTATATGATCGCCAAAAGCTCCAGCTCTGAGATGGTATAACTTTTCTCATGTTTTCTTAATTTCCTGCTGATGAATGCTAGGTATGAGCGGTTTGCTGTTCTCTCTGCGTCTTCTTGGAAAAGCATTGCTCCAATGCCCACTAAAGATGCATCTGCTTGAATTATAAACCCCTTCGAAAAATCTGGGTAGCTCAGTTTGATGTTATTTGACAATAATTCCTTCGTAGCTATGAATGACCTCTCACACTCTTCGTTCCAAAACCAACGGTTGTTCTTTTTTAGCATCTCTTGTAATGGTGCTACTACTTCGGTGTATCCTGGACAGTTTTCACGAAAGAAGTTGGTGGCTCCCAAGAACATCCTTATGTGTTTGACTCTGGTCGGTCGAGGAAAATTTTTAATGGCTTCGATTTTCACTGGATTGGGCCTGATCCTTTCTCCATCAACAATATGTCCTAAATATAAAATTTCGTGCTGAAAAAAGTGTGATTTTTTAGATTGATCTTGAAATTTGCCCTTTCTAGGTTCTCTAACAACTTGCCTAAATTTTGCATGTGTTCCTCATTGCTCTCTGATGCTAGTAAGATATTGTCGACATATCTGACAGTCATGTCTTTCACTTCTTCTGTTAAATTTCGATCCAATGCTCGGATTAGTGCAGATCCGGCTGTCTTAACTCCAAATGGTAAGCGACACCAGGTGAAACTCTGATTGTCGAATAGAAATCCAGTTAACAGCTGTGATTTCTCTTCTAACTCGATGTGCCAATAGCTATTCGCAAGGTCGACAGACGAATATATTTTCTTCTTATGGAACTTCTTGAGTACATCTTTAATTAGTGGTGCCCGGTCGGTTTCATCTATTAATCTGGAATTGAGGGTGCGAGCATCGAGACACAACCTCACTGAACCATTTGGCTTCGCCACCGCTAATATGGCGTTCAAATATGGGGTTGGAGCTTTCTTAATTATGCCCCCTTTAAGCATCTCACCTATAATTTTCCTAACTGCTGCACGCTGCTTTTCTGGAATTGGGTAGAGTCGGCTCTTAAATGGTGTCCAGTCATCTACCTGCATAGCGTACTTGAAATTTAAAATTTTTCCCGGTAGCGTATTAAATGCTGCTGAGTGGTTACAAAGCATTTGTGCCAAGCAATTTCTTTCATCATCATTCAGCTTTGCCTCTCATAATTTTTCTTTCAAAAGTGCCTCAAAACTGTCTTTGTTGCCATCTTCTTCTACTGCCATGGACCACATTTCATCTTCCAATTCTTGCTTTCCCTCCAGGAGTCCTGTGTTCGAGTCCTCTTTATCTGCTTGACTTTCTTCTTCTTCTTCTTCCTCAGGAATGGCCTCCAGCTTCCAGATGTCAGCTTCTCTATCTAAGCCGTGGTTATTCATGTTCAGTCCTGCTGCTGATAATCCTTCCATATTTCTGAATTTAATTGCGTTGTTGCGCAGGTCAATCACTGCTTGGTGCTCATATAGGAAATCCGCCCCCAGAATCAAATTTACATTCATCTTGTTCATCACCATGAATACATGTGAGAAAGTGTGTCCTAATATTTCTAGATCCAGTTGTACCTGAAATTTGCATACAGCTGATTTTTCGGGAATGACTCCTCGAATTTTGACCTGTGGCACTGGAATCGTAGGTATTCTCTGTTTCTCGCTTAGAGCTTTAATTAATGCCTCTGATAATAGACATAGCTGTGCCCCTGTATCCACTAATCCTTTTACTCTTAGTCCTTCTATCCTCGTAATGATGACTGGTAATCTCCTCAAACAATGTCGTTCCGGTTGAATAATTTCACGTGTAAAATCCTCAGGAGTTGCGACCCATTCCTCGATGTTCGCTATTGACCATTGTGTCTTATCTGGCGTGAAGTTTAGCCTATCTCGTTCACCCTCTAATACGTTTTTTTTATAGCCCCCGTGTTCCTTTTCTCATTCTGGCTTTCGCGGTGCTGCTGCATTAATTCACTCTCTGCTCCAGTGATTTCCATATCTGGGTTCTCACGATTCTCCATTGTCCTTCGCCAGCGATCCTTCTCCGTCTCTTGGTTGCGATGCAACTCATCTAGGTATCGTTGTGATGCCTCGTGCCTGCTTTGTAATTCCCGTCGACTGTCTTCCGGATATCCTCGGTTCTTCTCTCGTCTTCGGTTCCACGTTCTATTATCTCTCCTATCATATCTGCGATGATGATATGGACCTTCGCGACCACGCCCTCTCCATTCATCTCTCCTGTACTGTTGTGGCTGCCAGTTCCTCTCGTTCCTTGGCTCATATCTCCTCTGCTCCTCTTTCGGCGAGTCTGGCCTTCCGTTATTATTCTCGCTTCTATGGCTAACATTCGTGTTGGTGCTTTGTTCTCTAGTTTTAACTAGCTCGGCTTGGTGTACTAGCGCTGCGCTGTCACTCGCTCTGACGTGTCTATTTTGATTGCTTAGTGACGTCTCGTCCAACTGACGTAACACCTCCTCTGCTTGCAGTGCGCTCGAGACGTTTGCCGCAATTAAAAACTGTTGTACTGGCAATGGAAGCTGCTTTCCAATCGTCATCACCAGTTCTGACTCCGGTGGTAAAATATCCATATCCTTCAGTCTAAGTAGCTGAGCCGAGAAATATATTGAGTAGCGTGTCGGTTGCGACGCGTGGTACTTCCTACTATATAATTCCATCCTTAAATTATGTTGTATAGACATGCTCCAGTAACGACGTAAAAATGCCTGCTTGAAGGTATCCATGTCCTCAAATGTGTAGCGAAAGCTTCTGAACCACGTCAGGACGCTATCCGCCAGTAGTTTCTCTGTTATTCTGAGTTTCTTATTCTCAGGAATATTATTGTCTGTAAGGTAGTGTTCCAAATCTTTTAGAAAAGCTTTCGGTGTTTGTGAACCATCATTGTTAAATTTTCGTGGGCGATCCTCCTGCATCCTAATTATTTGAACATACTGTGTAGTTGAGTTATTGTTATTATTATCGCCAGTCGGCTGTTGAGGTGTCGAGGCAAGTCCCCTAAATGTTTGAAACCCTTCATTATTTTCGCTACCTGCGGTCGCACGGCCTGGACTAAGTTCATTCATTCTCTCTACCTGGGTCTGGCTTGTGTTGAAGTGATTAGCCACACTGCTCGTTTCTTTACCGCTGCTGTGAGCTTTCAGTTCCAGAAGCATTTCCTGTTGTTATAGAGACTGTATCTCGGTCTTAATGATCTTCCTTTCTTGTATCTCCATTTTTCCCAGTAACTGCAGTTCGACCTCCTTTATTCTCCTTTGGTTTTCTTCCATCTGTTCTATAAGTTTCTTTCTATCCTCTTTCCCGTCAATTCCAATTTGTTGGCATGTCTTGTTTATTTCCAGTCTTATTGCCTCATATCTATTTTCCTCTTTTCTCTTTCCCTCTTTCTTCTCGCTTTCCAGCTGATCGAGCCTGCCTCCTATCATTTCATTGCTTTCCCGAATCCTCTCTTTAAGTGCATCATTCTCGTTTTCCAGAATGCTCCATCGTTCTGCTGAAGTCAAAGCTGCCTTGTCTATTTCCGTTCTAATCTCTATCATCTCTCCTTCCAGGCTGTGCAATTGTTTTGCCGCAGACTTAACCTCGTTATCTACTCCTTTTATGGTAGCTTGAATTGCTAATTGTTCTGTCTTCATCCCTTCTGTGTTGGCGTTACATATCTCTTCTAGCTGTATGAGTTTCGCTGCCGTCTTTTCTTCACTGAACGCTATTGATTGCCTTAAGTTCGTCTCCATCTGACCTAACTGTGTGGTAGTCTCGAGCGTGATTTTAGCTATTTGCTCTGCTAATTTATCTGTCAGTTCCTCTTTTAACGCTTCCTTATTCAGCCTACCCTGTTCTGCAATTTGTTCCGTTAGTATTGCATTATTTGTCTTACTGTGTTCCGTTATCTGCTCCGCTAACTGTTACGCAATACGTGCATTGTTTAATTCGTTCTGCTCCGCTATACGTGCATTGTCTAATTTACTCTGTTCTGCAATTTGTGCCGCAATACGTGCATTGTTTAATTCGTTCTGCTCCGCTATACGTGCATTGTTTAATTCACTCTGTTCCCTGCATTCCCTCTTAAAGTGTTCGAACTGTTCCATCGTTCTAGCCACTGAATTCTCGATAATAAGTCGAATCTCTTCCACCGATGCCATATCACACAATATAATACTTATTTGAGAAGACTGGGGCATGGAGTCTCATGTTCCCATCTTCTGCAATCATAAAATGAGTCGCTTATTCCCAATTTACGTTAATCCCATTAATGACTTTAATATGCTTGAAGAGCTGCCTATCTGATGTTTGCTTTTGTGAATAAACTTTCAGTTTACCCTTCTGCATTAATTTTAACTTCCCAGTTCTGTCAATAAAGTACTGACATCACTTTTACGGTTCACGCCGTCCTACAACATACATTTGGAGTTTGCTACTAATTATTCAAATATAAGGGCGCCACGAAAACGCTGCTTCTACCTAACTTATGCAAAATAAACTCAGCATTTTCGATTATTTACTTTAAACAAACTCCTGGCTTTACTTTCCCCTGAATTACTTGTTAATTGGCCACACACGTTGGGCGCCATTAAATACATCTAATGGTTTGGCTCGTAAGACATCGCAGCAACCATCCAAGGACTCGGTCGTACTGTCGAATGCCCCACCTGGGCCTCGCCATTAAATATATAGGGGAATGCACTACATCTGTTTATATGAACTCAAGGCGGCATATAGACTTCAGTAGGCTCCGGCTAGCTACTCTCTGACACTTTCCATCACTGTGATCCACTAATTAATAAAAGAAAACTAATATGGACATGAATAACTGCATCATTATCACCAATCCATATATACCCTTCCGCGTTCTTCTAGGATGCCGACTCTCACTCGGGTGGTGCTCTGTTCGGGTGGCTCTAATTTATACTAAACATCCTAGGAATATTGTCACAGGATCACAGGTGGCTTATCTTAAAAATCAGTAGGTCAGAGAACTCCTAATATAAAATAATTTATTTCACAAAAACATCATCTCCCTTTTCTCCCAACCACAGACAAATAAAATAAAATCAACTCCCTTAAATTACTGAAAAACAACAATATCAAAAAAAGTAAATAATGTTTCACACTGGCTGAAACCAGGAATAGAAAATAGTCTATTTTACTGCAGTCCACTGCTTCAAGTCCAAGAGTTATTGTCAACAGACTTAATTCAAATAACTATGGCTTAAATAAGCCAGCCATTCTATCACAATAATATTGCGCACTCATTTTTATAACTTGCAAAACTTGTTCTTTGGGAAATCGGACACGTCTATTCGTACAATCATCACCTTTCCTCACAAGAGTCAGATAATGAAGGCAATAGGTTTATTCTAGGTTACGGGCATGTGTGTTTTCATACTTTAAAAACAATTACTTCACTCAGAGCTATAACTCCGTTAATTATGGTAAAATAAACAAGTCAACATACATGAGGCATCAAATAAATACTTCGGCTGCCGGTGCGCCGTGATTATTAATAAACAACAACATCATAATGAATGCACTCCAAAAATAATGACAAATATAACCCATCGCTTCCTGAAGCGGCACACTAAAGAAACCCCGGGGAGTTGGACTGTCTCCCTTCAATATAATACAATGCCAAACTCGACCTTGTGACAGACGTGCTTTCACCATGCTAACCGGCAGGCCAGCACAACCTTCTTGGCTGCTTTGAGAATTCAGACGGCTAACCAATTTCTACCTGCATCTTAAGACTCCCTTTTACCTGCCTTGGGCTCGAGCAATTCAACCTCTTTCCGACGGAGCTAAAGTGGGCTCTCATCAGCTAATGAATTCAATCATTTTACTTACCATTTATATATCGTCGAAGAATGCGGGAATACCACCTCCGCTATTATTTCACTCACCATTATATCATCGAAGAACGCGGGAATACCACATCCGCTTTATTTCTGCTCGACCCAAGATCGACTCTTAGCCTCATCTGAATATATCTCATACTACCCTGTAGCCATTCATGTCTTACCACTTGTACCTTCGCGTGATAATCACTTACCATTTTCATTACTCTCATAATTTCATTGTCACTTACCGGTCTTGTCACACTATCGAGTGGTCTTCCCCATTTAGCTTTTACAATTACATTGTGCATAAGCACTATCAAACAAATATTCCCTTGACTGTGCATTCACAAAGATAAATGACATCCCAAAAACAAAACCATATTTAAGATAACACTTTGATGCTCATATACTTATTACATTATAAAACACACAAAATTCTCATTACTGATAAACACAAAAATCTACACAACATGCCCGGTACGCCTAAAATATCTATTTTTATCATAACTGCTTATGACCGAGATAGACTTATCCGACCCCAATAATGGGAAACATTATGACCCTCATGCCCCATACAATATTTACTTATCTCTCATATTTCCTGATGCGGTTCTGGTCCATGATATCAGTCTTCTTCAATAGTAGATCCATCTTGATGGGAGGAGAATTTACACACGGTTTTTCTCAAAATTTCACCAAAACAAAGGTCCACTGTGAATTATTACCATTAACACAATGCACGGTTCTCGTACATGAAGCTCCTATCTCATATAGCTATCATTACAACTGCGTCATACTGTTATGATATGCACTGTTCTACTTTGCACTCGCGAATACTTAGCGATGTTCAATTTCGGAGGTATGCTAGCTCCTACTTATAACTTGTAACAATGTTAATTATTCCTATGCCTCAACGCAGGCTCTCGCGTCCACAGCGTATATTAAGACTTATAAAACTTGTAAAATGTTAATTTCTGAACGCTCAGGGCACGGGCTTTCGCCTTTGACGATGCCCCAAAGTATACTTATAGAACTTGTTAAAATCACCGTATTGTCCGAAGGCTCGCGGCACGGGCTACCGCCGCTGATGTTGCCCCAGAGTAGACTTACAGAACTTATAAAAATCACCGTATTGTCCGAAGGTTCGCGGCACGGGCTTCCGCCGCTGTCGTGGCCCCAGAGTAGACTAACTTCGCTGTGTTTCAATCCATTATTTATACGATTTCTCTTAAAGGGACGTGGAGTAGGGGGTTCTCAGAATTTATTTCCAAAATAATACTCACATGAATATGTGACCTAGCTCCTCAGAACGTCCTCATTCCCAATGTCTCAATGACTCCTTCATATTCAAAATTCGATCGTAGGATCGTTAGATAATGAGCTCCGTAATTTGCTTCATTGTCCCTCAATTTCGGCGGGATTTGATCGCGTCTAGCGTCTCTCACTGCCATTGGTCGTTTCAAATCCACCCCCTGATTTCATTTTAATTCTGGCAAAAATCACAGAATAATCCGATTTAAATTTTGATGATATTTCTGAGAGGCTGGGATCATCCCCTATACGATGGTATAACTCCTGTCTCCGTATCCTAATTACTGCTCTAATTCCTTTCAAATGGGCGGGGTTTATTTGGTAGGTAATCGTTGAGTTTTCTGCATTTGCCCGCGCAGTTGAACGACCTTCGCGCGTTGCCTGGCACATTTGGTGTCCAGTTGTGGATTTTCTCTTTCCTGCCACCTTTGTTCGCGCTGGGAGAAAGCTCCTTCAAGTCATGTACGAACCGTCCTTTTGTCCTTCTAGTTTCACAAGCAACTTCCATTCTCACATCGGCTTTGAGACATGACTTAAATTTTGTTGGAATAATATGTGGACTTAATGCTATCAGATATGCATAAAGGTCACAGTGTGTGTTTTCGTTTTTTCGAATCTTTGGTTTTTGTTTTCTGATTTTTGTTTCTGTTTTTGTCTTCGTTTTTTGTTTACTTTTTTTGTTTTTGTTTTTTATCTTGCTTCTTTGGATTTTGTTTTCTGTGTTTGTGTTTTGTCTGTTTTCGTTTTATTCTTTTGTTTTCTGTCTTTGTTTCTTTTGTTTTGTTTTCTATTTTTTGGTTTTTGTTTTCGGTCTTTTGTTTTTTGTTTATTGTTTTCTGTCTTTGGATTTTTGGTTTTTGTTTATGGAATTTTGATTTTTGTTTTCGTATCGGTTTTCATTTTTGTTTTCTGTTTCTCTTTCTATTTATTTTACTCCGTGGTGAAGACTTACGCGTTGAATGGTGCAGCACGACTGTTTTGGGGGCCTTCAGCATGGCCAAAGATCGGTGGTTTGAACTCCAGTGGTGATAATGGCCATTCTGAGTATGATTATTTCCCTGTGTTCAGGTCTAGTTCATGAAGCATAGGGATTTCTTTTCAAAATGGCTCTTGTCCGTCTTCCAGAATTTATGGTAAATCGTGAGAAACTCTATAGATATTCTAACCGACAGTGGTAGGTACGCTCGATAACGCACAGCGCTGGATCATGGGGCCAAGCTACCTGCAGTCTCAGTAAGCGTGGGTTCGAACACAATCGATGGCCGCCTTTTAAATGGTTTTCCGTGGTTTCCACATTTTCAACTCCAGACAAATGCGGAGACGGTCACAGTCCCTTCCATCTCCTTGCCCAGTTTCATTCATCTTCATTCAATTCACCTCACATTAACTCATGTAATGAAGTAGGTGTCAGGAAGGGCATCTGGCCGTAAAAATCATCCGCCACATAGACATTCATAGGATCTCACCCTGGACCCCTTTGACAAACGTGAATACAGTATAAGAGGTAGAGATGTATAATACTGCATTCTTACATCAAAATGCCACACCTGTTTTATAGTGACGTGGTTTCATGCTGTCTAAAGTTTTAAAAATAGTCCGCTACGTTGCGTAGTGGCTAGCGTTCTTGGCTGTCACTCCCGGAGATCTGGGTTCGATTTCCAACATTGATAAGGAATTTTAATTTAGGTCTGAGGGATGGAATGGGGTACACTCCGCTCTGCGAAGAAAAGCTGAGAAGTAGCGAGTTCAATTCTTACACCGGCCATTCTGGAAGTGGTTTTCCCTACTTCTAGCCCAGGCAAATGCTGGGATGATTCCTACCTTAAGGCCGCGGCCACCTTCCTCCCAAACGTATCCCCCATTTATAAATACACACACTTATGCATTCACCAGAAAAATTCCACCCACCCACACTCACATACACGGAGCTATACGACCGCGATGTACCAGCCCTTAAAATAACCCAAAACAACAAGTCAACGAGTTTATGTGGTGACAGTAGTAGTAGTTGTTGTTGTTCCGGCTCGTTGTTTTAAGTGGTTAGCGCTGTTGGTTGTAACCATGGAGACACGGGTTCGATTCTAGGCTCTGCAAAGAAATTTAATTCTGGTGAGAGGGTTAGAAAGGGAAGAACTCAGGTAATGAAGCAAAACTGGAAAGAGGCGGGTTCGATTCCTACCTCAGCCATCATGGAAGTGGTTTGCCATGAGATTTACGACTTCTATTCAAGTCAAATGCCGGGATGGTGCCTAACGTAAGGCCACGGCCGCTTCCAGGCCAAATCCTACCTCAATTACAAATACACACTCTAGTACAGACGTCACAGTGACTCAGGGTATCATGACAATTTCTACACACACTCAAGTACACGGGGTTATATGACCACGATGTTGCATAGCCCTCTTAGACTGGCTGTGTGAATCAGCGGTAACGTTCTCGTCTGCTGTTCTCAAGGTTGCAGAATCGAATCCTGGCGCAGTCAGCTGACATTTGAGGGTGCATACATTCGAGGGAGCCGTATCAGTAGATTTACTGGCACGTTGAGGATCCCCTTCGGGGGGAAAATTCCGGCTCAGCGGTGTCTCTAAAAGCCAGGGTATTTAAAGAGACGTAAAACCACTAACATTATTATTATTATTATTATTATTATTATTACAGCAAAGCCCTTAAATAATGGAAAACAAACGCTATACCGGTACTCATATACTGTGCACTGTAAGGGAACAAACCATTAATTTTATCTGATAACAACTTATCGTGCTGAATGTAGCCTCACCGAGCTTATATGCAGCTCTGGAACAGACAGACGGCCATAAAATACATTATGACATTCTCCAGAACCTCTTAATAGACATGTTAGGTACACACATTAGTTTTAACAGTTCCCATGATAAATTCCTTTTATTTTCATGAGACTTAAAGAATAATAAATTGTATGTTTTGTAATTTATGCTAATGCATATAATTTTCTCCGATAACACGCACGACCCTTGTTTGATTTATGAAGTCTGCTTCCTGAGTGGTGAAGCAAAGTAAATTGCTGTTTTATCAACGCGTGGTATGTTCATAAGGTTTTCATTACGTTACATTTTGCTCCGTAGACATGCGATTATAAATACAAGTGGACCACTTCTTGGTGTACAGAGGTGTACAAATTATCAGAATCGACGCCTGTTTCCCAAAATAACATTGTTACTTTTCACGGCTTAAGGGGAGACTCCACCGCAAAACTTCATTTTTTTTCAAAGAATTTCATTGGCTATTTAAGGACACCACGTACTCTTGCTTGATGAAAAAATCGATTTATTATTTTGGCGCCATAAAATTCTTCATTATTTTCTGAATCCAAATATATATAACGTTTGTTGGGGTTTTGATGTCTACAACTACCTTAAATTGTTTTTTTTAAATTAGCGTCCCATGCTCTGAATAATACACTTTTAACTTTGCCAGCTTTTTTCCGTTAATAATCATTTTTCATGTTTTACCAATAACTAGGAAACCATTTAAGATAGAGGGCTAATTTTTTACACTAACTTGCCTAATGGCGTACTTGAATGTTAACCTATTTTCACTTCCAAAACATAGTAGGCATGGATTGGGAAGAGAAAAATTTATACATATTTTTGAATTAATTTAAAAATAAAGATTTCGGATTTTTTTCTTGCATTCTGTCCCTATAATAATGAAACAAAGTAGTTACTCATCTGCCATGATCCATTCCAAGTATGTGAACAAAATTTGAGAATATTTAACTGAAAAACAACTGAGAAATGTGTACCTGAAGCATGATATACAACATTTTATTGAAAATATATCTTTCCAAATTTGTATTCATTTCACACATCCTATAAGAGCAAAGTCTACATGGTCAAAAACAGCTCAGAATATACCGCTTCTTATATGTTACAAGAATCATAGCTGTACCTTTAGCATAAACCCAGAAAATACTTAGTAAAGTGATGCCACAAAAATAGACTTTTTTTCGTGTAATAGTACGTGGTGACCTTAAGACCCTTGGAGTGTTTTCTCTTATCAACACAAACGACCAATGCCTTCATGGTGTTGCAATTTCCATTTTCTTCAGTGTATGTTAGCAATGTGGTGAAATTACGTCCAATATTTAACCATGAGTCTTAATAATATTTTCTTTGAAGAAACTCAAGGTGAGATGATTTTTCGAATTTCCACTATCGGAGGAGCTTTGTGGCCTGTTTGCCATCTCTTGATGATTTCAGTACATTTGCATTTGTCTGTTGGCACAGGCTAGAGTAAAATGTCGCTTTTCGCCGATGTCTCAGTCTCACTCGTGGCTGTGATTATATGTAAGCTACTGAGGTATGGGTGGTGCTAAGTAATGACATTCAGGGCACAGTCAGTGCCTGTGGATGCTGTGAAAGGTTCTACTCATAGGGTTAGTACTGCTGTTCTGACTCAGTAAGGAAAGCAATGACAAACTACCTCACTCCTCATCTTGCCTAGTACGCCTCAATATAGCGCTGCCTTGGTTTTTTGTGGGTATCCACCCACATAACCTAACAGTGGTATTTTTTTGAGGATCTGACCAGCCTTCGGGCTGACTACCTAACAGCTTTGCTACTGCTAAATGCCTGACGTTTTGCTTAGATTACATCACTCTACTTTCCGTGTGAATTTAGAACTGAGGGTTGTATAGTCACTTAACTGATGATCTCCTCTTGAACTACACCGTCTGTCTGAAAAGTTCGGTGAATGGGCTATATTACGAACGGATTGTTAGCTTACCTGAAACAGCCGTTACTATCCTTCGAACTAATCCCCGTGGATGGTTATGCACTTCTGAGGACGACTGAACAAGTCCTGGAACCTCCTGGCATAGTCTTCTTTAGGAATAGCCTTCAGTTCGGGTCGTCAAAACTCTAAATTGAAAGCAATAGATAAGCTTGAATTTATGCAACCTGCCTTGCACACCTGATAGACGAGCGGCAGTAAGAAGGATGAATTTATGCAACCTGCCTTGCACACCTGATAGACGAGCGGCAGTGAGAAGGGTGAATTTATGCAACCTAGCGTGTACACCTGTTCGACGGGTGGCAGTGAGAAGGGTGAATGTTCCATGGAATGGAATTGTCCTGAAAACCATCGTCACGGGTGATGAGACCTGGTGCCTGAGGTACGACCTCGAAGGCAAGCGTCAACATATGGAGTATCGGAGTCCAGGGTCGCCGATAAGCCCTGAAGGCCAGAGTTTTTTTTTTTTTGACATTTTGGACATCAAAACGTAATGTGACGACCCAACTAAAGTCTATCCCTCAGGAAGACTATGCCAGGACTTGTACAGCCGTTCTAAAAGGTGCAAAACCATCCACGGGTATTACTTCGAAGGATAGTAACGGCTGTTTCAGGTAAGCCAACAATCCGTTCATAATAAAGACCCATTTACCGAACCTTTCAGACCGAGGGTGTATTTGAAGAGTCATGAACTATGGATTGAAATCACCTCACTTGGAGGGTATTGTACCAGAATTATGGATGCCTCCGTGATACTTTTTTTTTGTATTAGGACAGCGGAACGCATATTTTTATGTTTTGAAGAGCGCGCTGAGTGAGCTCCTTCGCTGCGCAGATAAGAGATCGCGCTAGAAAGGATACCTGTGGCACCGTCGGATGAATCTACGAAACTTATTGATGGTATGGGTTTTCATTTCTCCTTCTTTCTCCCTTGCTTGCATATTACCGAGATCAGTGAAGCCAGCTTCTGATTTTGAATTCTCACCCAGATGGACCTTGAGATATTTTTATCTAGTGCTAAACTGATTTCGGGGATTTGCAAATGTGGCCGTTGGACTTCGGTCGAAACGGGCACAGTGTATTCCAAAGTCAATGAAAAAATAGAACATGGGCCAAGCTCAGGTATCCCTCAGAATTACCAATTCTGAAAGTTTCCAGACACAATTTCTTATGAGAAAAGGCGTGAGTCCACGGGGGAGACAATATTTCTAATTAGGGTTACTTAAGATGCCAGCAGATGGTCAATAAAATGATTTTGAATGGTAAATTGTTACTGATTTAAATTCCTTATTTGATTCTAATAATTTGCACACTTCTGTATTGGCTAGCATGCCTAAGTGTTGCCCCAGAGCCACGGGCTTGATTCCAGGCTCTGCCAAGAATGTAATGTTGTTCTAAGGGCTTTTCAATCTCTACATTGAACGAGCATTGAAGGAAATAAAATATTAATTTTAAGTAGGAGAAAAGATTCAAAGGGAAATAATTTCAACTCTGAGATTTGCTGATAACATTGTCAACATTTGAGTATGCGTACGCATGAGTACTCAGCAATGATGCTCGGAGTACGGTTGGAGAGGGATTGGGGGCGACTGGGCGAAGATAATAATACAAGTCCATGCGCCTCCTGCCAGTCTTGATGCATCTACCGCTCAGTGATGCCAGCCCCTACAGCAAAGTTGCATTGCATGTTGCAGGTTTACGCACGCTAGGCGGCGAGTACTCCTCTGCTCATTGGCGAGCAGCTGGGCTGGAGCAGCCTGTTTTAACCGATTCATCAGAAGATTTGAATTAGTTCCTTCGGGGGCTAAGTTGGTAGCATGCTGAGCTTCTTTGCCCAAGATCGCGGGATCAAACCTGGCCGAAGTCGTCGGATTTTTTAAGAGCGTTAAAATCCCTCAGTATGCCTTCCTTTGGAGGGGAAGTAAAGCCGGCGGTCCCGTGTCTTAGATTTATGGCATGTTAAATAACCTTCCATTAATTACACTTGTGTGAAGCTAAATTAGGTTAGAAATGCAAACAACGCTCTTAGGTTCCTACGTTCGTCGCCAGGAGCCGACTGTGGTGGCGTCCAGTAGCTAAGTTCTGAACTAGTAGTCGTTGACGGTGGCGTTTGGCGGCAAAAGTAGGAACTACTTGAAAAATTCAAAGTTTGCGGTCCTTACTTGATTTAAAGAACAGATAAGACACACTAATACAGTCATCACAATTAACACCGGTTATCAGACAGATTCTACACTCATCCAAAGTACACGGGGCAAAATGACCACATTGTCGCAGCCCCTAAACCGAGGAGCCAACCAACCAGTTCCTAAACAGTATGAACTCCGTCTTGAGGAAAGAATACATGATTAAAATCAATAAATGTAAAACAAAATAATAAATGCAGCCGTATGAAATCTGTGACTAGCTGTTGGAGAAGCTAAAGGAAGTACGAGATGCATCCAGAAAGTAAGTTTCCCAATTTAAAATAAACATAACATAGTTATATGCAAAACATTATTAACAACAGGTACAGCTTTTTATAGCGTGGTTTCAACTTTTGTAGTCCTGTGCTATAGAAGTCTACCGCCTGCGAATGGAACCAGCGTGTGATTTTCGTCTACAGCTCTTCGTCAGTGTAAAAATGCTGACCTGAGAACAGAAATTTCTTGAGGTGCAAGGAAAGGTGGAAATCGCTGGGAGCAAGATCAGGACTGTACGGTGGATGATCAAACAGCTCCCAGCTAAACGTCTGCAAAACAGTTTCTGTCGTGATCTTTCCATTCAAAAAGAAACGAGCCAGAGGCTATATAATGAAATCCTGTACCCAATGGTCATGGAGAATGAGGAGAAATGAGGTTCTATATAGCCAGGCAGAGAATACCACGGACACCATGCGTAAGAGGAGACTTAAGTTTTATGGGCACCTCATGAGATTGGATGAGAATCGAATAACGAAAATAATATTTAATTACATCACCAAGGTAAAGGCGACTACAATGTGGGTAGAAGAAACGAAAAACAAGAAGTTGGCGTACATCCAAAAGACACCTGTGATAGGGCAGTGTTTCGAGCTAAAATTGATAACTTCAAGGGGTTCAAGGAAAGACCCAGTAGAACGACCAGGAACACCTGGTCAGACAGAGGAAAGGAGGAGGAACCACAGCGAAAGGACGAAGAAATTCTGGGTGAAGAAAAGGAACTGACCAGCAAACCAATTGTTTCCCGAGGTCCACAGTGGGCCAAATTCGAAGAAAGAAGAAGAAAAAACCCGGACCGTTCTTACAAAAGAATTGCCCAGCACTGTTCAGGCACTTGTCCCATTGCGACTCAATGTGGTGAATGGCAGTCTCGTAAAATACCTGGGAATGCGTTGTGAACCAGTTCCGAACGTACTGCTTGACGTCGTCACCTGAGTTGAATCGCTTCCTCTCAGAGCCTTCTTCAGCTCACCAAAAATGGCATAATTGCAGGGAGACCGGTCCGGAATGTATGGAGGGTGACTGAGGACCTTCCATTTTAATGTCTGGAAGAGCTGTTGTACAATATCTATGACAGGCATCGTTACAATTATTATTCTTATTATATTCGTTCAACTCACTAAGGTGCACGTGGAACCATTAAATAGCAATGGAAATCCTCACTTTTTTCGCCCAAAATTTCTTCATTCTTTCACTCTGGGCCTGCCGTCTTTCTTGTGTCCATGAGTTTTGGAGTTTAAAGCTTTTCTCGGATGGATTCTTGGGTTCAAATTTGTGGGTGTTGATCTAGTGTCTGCATGTAGTTCTTGTTGTAGCCATTGGATCAATGTCGACTTCAGAAAGGTCTATTTTGGAATCTACTTAGCCAGCAAATTTTGGTTTGTCGGTTCCCATTGATAATAAAAAAAACGTAGTCAGACGTGAGTCATCCATTCGTGTTAAATAACCATAACATTTCATTGCGTGCGACTGAAGAGAATCGTTCAGTTAAGTTCACCACGTACTCTTACACGATGAAAAAGTCAATTTTTGTGGCATCAATTTACTAAGTATTTTCTGGGTCTATGTGATTCTTGTCACATATAAGAAGCGGTATATTCTGAGCTGTTTTTGACCATGTAGTACTACTTTGCGTTTATAGGATGTGTGAAATGAATACAAATTTGGACAGATACATTTTCAAAAAAATGTTGTATAAGTTGCTTCAGGTACACATTTCTCAGTTGTTTTTCAATCAAATATTCTCAAATTTTGTTCACATACTTGGAATGGATCATGGCAGATGAGTAACCACTTTGTTTCATTATTATTGGGACAGAATGAAAGAAAAAAATCCGAAATCTTTCTTTTAAAATGTATTCAAAAATATGTTTAAATTCTTCTCTTCCCAATCCATGCCTACTATGTTTTGGAATCGAAAATAGGTTAACATTCAAGTACTCCATTAGGCAAGTTAATGTAAAAATAATTAGCCCTCTATCTTAAATGGTTTCCTTGTTATTGGTACCTAAACATGAAAAATGAGTATTAACGGAAAAACAGCTGGCAAAGTTAAAAGTGTATTATTCAGAGCTTGGGATGCTAATTTTAAAAAAAACGAATTTAAGGTAAATGTAGACATCAAAACCCCAACAAACTATATATATTTGAATTCAGAAAAGAATGAAGAATTGTATGGCGTCAAAATCAAAAAATTCGATTTTTGTCATCATGCAAGAGTACGTGGTGTCCTTAATGCAATATTAAAATCATTTTCGTTTTGGCTCCTTAAGTTGTATGTTCTCCCTTAGCCGACTGAAATTCTTTCAATAGATTACGAAGGAAACACTGAGTAGTTGTTTCTAAAATTTATATACAGTTCAAAGGTTTACTTTACTGGATTTTTCAACAATTAATTTAATGTGTGACATTCTTCAAAATCAGATTCCGAGAATACTTTATCTTACCCTTGAAGTGTGTGATTTGAAATCCCACAGCTGGGAGAACTTGTCTTTGTTTGAGAATGCTAACACAGGGACATATCAAAGAGAAGAGGTGTTTGAATAAATTGAAACGCCTCTCTAGACATTTCATTGAAAGCAAGGAGAGAGGGTTTGACACACCAGTGCACTGGCTTTGCACTCGTAAATGCCTCTTCGGATTCAACAGAGCTTAATCCAAATAAGCACTACCGTAAGAGATGTTACACCAGTCTCTAAAAGGGCCTCAAAGGACGACTACAAAACCTCTCTTTCTCTTCTTGTTTCTTGCTTAATTTAATTCTTTTTACTGTCAATATTGGAAGTATTTCTTTTTCCGGTTTAAGGTTTTAAAATGAATTTGGAGCAAATGAGTGAAGACTACTCAAAAGGAGACAGCACGCACATTGTATTACAGATATAATTGGTGCTTAAAGAGATCAAAGAACACTTGTAATGCCAGCATATAGCTGGGCATTAATAAACCCCGTACGTGATATTTCTTTAAATAGGCACATCATTAATATCTTTCAAGGTGTTTGGCGAAATATGAATCGTAGCTCAGTGATGACATACTCATGCTCAGGTATGTGAATTGAAGTTCAAATTTCGATTTGTCATTACATTTTCAAAATTGTAAATATTATAAACTTGCAAGTGATATGGTTAAGAATGGCGTGGGTCTAATTTTATTTATAATTTTTTATTCTTATTTTTAATTTTTAATTTTTATTTCTATTTTTAATTTTTAAATTTGAAATTTTAATTGTTAATGTTGAATTTTTAATTGTAAATGTTGAATTTTTAATTTTGATATGTTAAACTCAAAATATTTAAAAAAAATTAATTACTGTATTATACCGTAATTATTAATTCTTAAAAAAATCTTTTTTAAATACTGTGTTAATTCTTAATTTTCAATTTTAATTTTTAGCCTACTTTTCACATTTTGCAACAAGTAGTTCCGTGAAGAACTATACAGCCTATTTTCATATATCCTAATTATGTTAACTGCCACAATCAACATACAAAATTTCAGGTTAATTGCTGTAACAGATTCGTAGATATTGAGAACCGTCTAAATATTTCTGATGGTCGCCAGGTTGGATTTTTATTTTTGTACTATTACATTAAGATTATTGTGTACGTGTGGTATTCAAATTTCAATCGCATGATTAGACAACAAGAAGTAAAAACGAGATTTTAAAATTACGCATAGCAGCCATCTTGTGATAATGCAAACCATTGAAATAAATTAGATGCCAGTGGATCAACATTTGTATAAGCATTTAACGTGCAACGTTTCACGGCACTCGGATAGTTAATTCGCGAGAAACGTCCATTTAAATATTTATACTTCGCGTCGCCGCCATGTTGGATTTGTGCTCACCAGGTTCCTGAAAGTCCTATAGGTGAACATATGTTCATAGTCTCTATGAACATTAAAAAAATTCAGTTTGGTTGCTGTAAAAGATTCATAGATATTGAGAACCGTCTAAATATTTCGGGAGCTCACCATTTAGGAGTGTTATGTGTATAGGCCATAGAGTTATATACCATTCAAGGACAATTATTGCCTAGGTTCATTATTCAAACTTTCACTTCGATCGCATGATTACGACACAAGAAATAAAAACTTAATTTTAAAATTTCGCACAGCCGCCATCTTGAGGTTATGTAAGCAATTGAATTAAATTAGATGGCAGTGCATTACAATCTGCAAAATCAATTACTGTACCACATTTCACTGCGCTCAGAGAGTTAAATCACGAGAAAAATCTATTAAATATTTTAAATTCGCTTGGTCGCCATGTTCGTTTCGTACTTCACAGGTTTATGAAATATACATAGGTATACCTGTATCAGTACCCTTTATCACCGTACAAAATTGCATGGTGATATCTGTAATAGTTTCGGAGATATAGAATGTCAGTGAAATATTTCGCACAGCCGCCATTTTGAGGTTGTGTAAACAATTGAACTAAATTGGACTCCAGTGCATTACAATGTGTATAAACATTTGCTGTACCAAGTTTCATTACATTTAGATAGTTAAAACGCGAGAAAAGTCTATTTAAATATCTCAAGTTCGCTTGGCCGCCATGTTGGTTTTGTAGTCACCAGGTTTTTGAAAGTCTCATAGGTGAACTTCTAGAAGTGCCCTTTATCACCGTACACAATTTCAGGGCGATATCGGTAATAGTTTCGGAGATATTGAATACTAGTGAAATATTTCGCACAGCCGCCATGTTGGATTGGAGAGACGTAACAAAATTTGAAGGGCACGGTCGAGGTCGCCGGGAATAGTGCTATGAACTTCCCGAGTTTCATTGAAATCGCTCCAGCCGTTTCGATTTTATTAGGGGGGGACACACACACGAATCACACACACACACACACACACACACACACACACACACACACGCACACACACACGGACAAAAGGTGATCTCATAAGCCTATTTTTTCAAAATTGAAAATAGGCTAAAAATGAGGAAAAAGTAGACTTATGAGATCGATCCGGGAAAATGTGTGTGTGTCTGTCTGTCTGTCTGTCGTGTCCTTCTGTCTGTCTGTCTGGCTGTGTGTGTTCCCCCCCTATCAACTCCTAAACGGCTGCAGCAATCAAAACCAAATTTAGTATGAGTAAAGATGTGCAGCGGAATATCTCACGTCCATATTTGAAAATGATGTCAGTGCTACCAACTGCTGAAAAAACGCACTAGAAATTTGAGCTCCATGTTGGATATCTTGCAAGGTATGCATGGGAGCTATTCCAAAATTGGCACACATGTAGATAATACTATTTCAGTTTAATTTCCAGGAGGTCAACCATGACAGTGTTGCTAAAATAATTTTAAGCCTTCTGATAGGTCCAATGTTTAAAAGCCTATAACATCTACACTATCAATTGGATTCCAACCAAATCTTGTATGTAATATCTGTACATAACCGGATATGACTGAGCGTATTCTTAAGAGCCACCAGGGCTGCCAACTGTTAATAATTGCTCTCTATATTTTTTTAAATCCAAATACCAATATATCAGAAAGTATGCAAGCCAACAGCTTTAAACTATGCACACGTATATTCTGTCATTTTAGATTAATTTGGGGTAACTTATATACGTCAGTTCTACCAACATGATTATAAGCCTGCTGATAGTACCAATTTTTAAATACATGTAACTTCTATACTATCAGTTGGATTTCAACCTAATTTCGTATGTGCTATGTGTACCATAACAGATATGACTATAAGTATTGTTAAGAGCAAACAGGGCTGCCAACTGTTAATAAATGCTGTCTATATTTTTTTACCCTAATATCAATATATCAGAAAGTATGCAAGCCAACAGCTCTATACTGTGCACACTTATAGCACCTGATATTCTAGATTATTTTGGAGTAATTAATACAAGGCAGTGCTGCCAACATGATTATATGCCTGCTGATATGTCCAATTTTAAAATACATGTAACTTCTATACTAACAAATGGATTTCATCCAAAATTGGCACAACAAGATATCATAATATTTCAGATTATTTCTGACCAGCACACGTATGGTATTGTTGGCAACATGCTTTTACGCGTGCTGATAGATCCAGTGTCTAACTGCATGTAACGTCCATTGGACTTCAACCAAATTTTGTATTCTGTACCTTAAGAGATGGAACTATGAATGTATTCAGTCACCAGGGCTGCCAACTGTAGTGCTCTATTAGGCTACATTATACCAGGTATATTTTTTGAACTAATTAGATATTTCGAGATTACCAACTTAATTTCGTCATTATTCTAGATAGGTTCATATACTGTAGATTAACCATTGCCATGAAAAGTAGGCTGTATAGTTCTTCACGGAACTTCTTGTTTATCTTTATCTTCTATCTCTTTTCTTTTGGTATTGAGTATTGGTTTTCTATTTTCTTGTTATTAATTTTTAATTTTTAGTTTTGTTTTTTAGTTTTTGGTTTTTAGGTTTGGTTTTTAGTTTTCAGTTTTCAGTTTTCAGTATTAAAATCTGAAATATAAAATATAAAAATCTTACGGTTTTTAGTTTTCAGTATTTTTAGTTTTTTAGTTTTAAATTCTTAGATTTTATTATTTTTATTTTTTACATTTTTTATTTTAACTTCCTTTATTTTTGAATCTTTTTTATTGTTCTTTAAATTTCTATTTTTATTTTTTAATTCTTAATATTGAATATCAAACTTAAGTTTTTTGTCCGAGTCCTAGTTTCCACTTTAAAATTCTCCTTTTTATTTTTTCTTATTCCTTAAATTTTATTTCACGTTATTTTTACTTTAAATTCTTAATTGTATTAGATCCATTCCGTTTGCAGCCCTTCTTGAGCAAATGAAATGCCTTCATTGTTCCTCGTCTGTTTATACATCTCTCACTTTGAAGTAGTTAAACACAGAGTCTAACCTTCGCTTCCTAGGTCTCTTACCCTCAACAGATGAATTCTCTTGGTAATCTATCTTCATCCAAGCAGGCTCTTATAAACTGTCTCATCCAAATGATGATTGCTATTTAACTCTCATATTTTCGTTGACATTGCTTCCGGCAGTTTGTCCCAGCTACTTTCATGTAATGTTTCTAGGACTTACGATAAAGAGAACATGAATCCACTCGGCATGTACTCCAATGTTAATCAATATTATGTGAAATTATTTCTGTTCAGCGTCATTTTTCTTCTTGATTGATACAGTGTATTGGAAATAACTATTTGCATGTGATTTTATCCAATTGGCAGTATTCTTATATCGATTTTTTTGGTGTAAGAATTCTTTGTCCTTTTTAGTACCGTGAAATAGCACTGAAATTAGTTATATTTAAGTTCCAGTTTTGGAACAGCAAGCGGAGAAAATGCATCTTCGGGGCAAACATCTGGGACCCCGACGACGCTAAAAAGCACAGTAGTTAAATGGGACGTAAAATAAATAACATTATTATAGCATTTGACATGGAACGTATAGAGAATATTAAATTACTTGGCCTTTAACAATGCACAGAAAAATCTTTAATTGTATTAGTAGGATGCTATTCACAAATGTAATCACAGTACCCTAAGAGAGCATGGTACTGGGTCCAGAATGCTTCTCTCTTTGAAATGGTTCCCCAGTGGCTCACATCTAGTGGGACATGGGTTGGCGACCACGGGACCCCAGCCGAGGCATTGCTTCCACTTACTTGTGCCGGACTCCTCTCCGTCTTCTTTCCTGTCGACCTCACTTGGTCAACTCTTGTTCTTTCCCGACCCCGACGGTATTAGTGTATCCGAGGTCTAGGGAGTATTTCACTTTCCCGCCTTAATTGGCCCTTGTCTCATCTTTCCTGATCCCTCATTCTTCGAGGGGTCAGCCTTATTTCTCTTTTCATGTTATCCTCTACCTTCTGCTTAAGACCCTCAAGGAGGCATGGTATATGTAGCCCCACCACTTCTGGTGCACCCTGGATATTGCTACACCCTCAGGGGCTCGCGGCTGGTGAGTTCAGGAATGAGCGATCCCGAGGGATTCCTGAGCTGGTTCCGTTTTGTCCCCTTTTCCCACTGACCTTGGGGCCCTATCTGCCCTCCTTCCTTCCAAGTCCCTCAATCCTCATTTTTCGAGGGTTGAGGACATTTCTTTTCTTCCTCTCCTTTATTTATCTTATCCTTTCTTTGTTTACCATTTCTTCTTCTAGTCTGTAAGTTTGTAGTTAGTATTAGTTATAGTTTTCATTGACATCTCATCTTTCGTTATCATACACACCATTAGGGGCCGATAACCTACATGTTAGGCCCCTTAAAACAACAATCATTATCATCATCATCATCTTTGAAATGGAAATCCTTGCATTGTTATTTACAGTGCTGAAAATACGGATAATTCCCTTGGCATGTTATTGGTAAACCGTCCTTGATCCAAACTGCAGAATGAAGCTCAATTGATTAGAAAGTTTTTGTCGCAAAACTTTGAGTATCGCATGTTTCCCGACAGTCTGGATTAGTGAGCTACAACTACTGTCAGTCTATGGTAATTTTAATGGAATACAGAGCGTTAAAGAAACAGTACACTGGTAGAGAGAATTAGCCAGGAGATTAAGGTTCAGTCTTGTAATGGTGACATACAGGAGATAAATTAGGGAATTTGTGAAATGAAGAACAACAAGTAGTTCCGTGACGAAGTAAGGAGCCTACTTTTATTTTAATTTAAGATTCATGCCAATCTATATAGACCTATCTAGAATAATGACGAAATCAAGTTGGTAATACTAACATTTCTAAGTACTTCAGTTTGAAATACACTTGAAATAGTGTAGCCTAATAGAGTAACTTACTACAGTCGGCAGCCCTGGTGATTCTGAATATATTCTTAGTTCTATCTCTTAAGGTATAGAATGCACATACAAAATTTGGTTGAAGTCTAATGGATAGTTTGGACGTTACATGCTGTTTGATATTGGATTTATCAGTGCACTCCAAATCATGTTGGGAACAATGTCTTGTAAAGTATGTGATGCTCAGAATTAATCTGTAATATTATGATCTATTATAGTGCCAATTTTGTATAAAACCATTTGTTAGTATAGAAGTTACATGTAATTAAAAATTGGAACTATCAGAAAGCTTAGAATCATGTTGGCAGCACTGATGTATATACGTTACACCAAACTAAGGTATATCATGTACTATATGCGTGAAGAGTTTAGAGGTGTTGGCTTGCATACTTTCTGATATATTGATATTAGATTCAAATCATAGATAGGGCATTTATTAACAGTTGGCAGCCTTGGTGGCTCTTTAAAATACGTCCAGTCATATCTGTTATTTTACACATAGTACATACGAAATTTGGTTGAAATCCAATCGATAGTATGGAAGTTCCATGCATTTAGAAATTGGACTTATCAGCTGGCTTAGAATCATGTTGGCAACACTGGCATGTATGGACTTCTGAAAATTAATATGGAATGTTATTATCTATATGTGTGCCAATTTTGGAATAGTTCGCATGCATAACTTCTGAGATATCCAACATAGAGCTGAAATTTCAATTGCGATTTTTCAGCAATTGGTAGCACTGACATCAATTTCATATATGGCCGTGAGATATCCATGTATAGAACTTTACTCATACCAAATTTGGTTTCGATAACTGCAGCCGTTTAGGAGTTGATAGGGGGGGGGGGGCACACACACAGACAGGCAGACAGAAGTACAGACAGACAGACGCACATTTTCCAGGAGCGATCTCATAAGTTTGCTTTTTCCTCATTTTTTGCAAATTGAGAAAAGTAGGCTAAACAAAAATTGTGTTCTTCACGGAATTAGCCTACTCCCTTTTAGATTGGGTCCGTAGTATATTGTAAATTACGTCCTTCAAGCTCGTGGTTCGATTCCCGTCAAGGGAGTAAAATTTTTTAACTGAGGAAAAGTAATCCACGCCACTCCGAATCGTCAGATATCGGATCGTAAAAGATCTCTCGTAGCACATTTGATGATTCAAAGACAAAATTAATTAAATCTCAGTCACGGATAGCCCAGTAGAGCTCATCCTTTTAATGCCGGATATCAGTGTTAAACAGAACGTAAGAAGGGAAGAAGCTTGTTGTTTAACATGAGCGTTAATCTCGCAATCATGAGCAGCGAGAGATTCATATCAACTTGGAATTCAAAACACAAGACGTGATATTGCACTCCAATTATTTGACATGCATTGACCGGGAATCGAACCTGGTCTGCCATGGCTAGAGGCAAGCAGCTTGACCACTGTACAATCACCCCTCACCCCCACCCCCTCCCTCCCAACCCGCTAAAATAAACAGAACGTTTGTGAGTAAATTGATTTAATGGCGTTAACATCTAAGCCACGATATTAGTTAATTTGTTTATTTGTTTATTTATTTGTTAATTTGTTAATTTGTTTATTTGTTTATTTGTTCACTTGTTTATTTATTACTCTTTGGTTATTTGTTTATTTATTTGTTAATTTGCTTATTTATTTGTTAACTTGTTAATTTATTTGTTTATTTGTTTATTAATTTGTTTACTGATTTATTTGTTTACTTGTTTATTTGTTTACTCGATTACTTGTTTGTTTATTTGTTTATATGTTTACTTGTTTTTTTCTTTGTTTATTTATTTATTTGTGAATTTGTTTATTTATTTGTTTACATGTTAATTTATTTGTTTATCAGTTTCCTTATTAATTTGTTTACTTGTTTATTTATTTATTAATTTATTTATTAATGTGTTTGTTCATTTGTTTATTTATTTATTTTTATTTTTGTTTGTTTATTTGTTCATTTAATTATTTGTTAATTTGTTTATCTATTCGTTTACTTGTTAATTTATTTGTTTATTTGTGCGCTTATTAATTTGTTTACTTGTTTATTTGTTTACTTATTTATTTGTTTATTTGTTTATTTAATTATTTATTTGTTATTTGCTTATTTATTTGTTTATTAGTTTTCTTGTTTACTTTTTTATTTGTTTACTTGTTTATTTGTTTATTTTTTATAATTATTTATTTGTCATTAGTTTATTTATTTCTTTGTTAGTTTACTTGTTTATTTGTTTATTTTATTATTATTTTGTATTTTTTTTTATTTGTTCATTTGTTGATTTGTTTACTTGTATATTTGTTTAATTATTTTTATTTGTTTATTAGTTCATTTATTTATTTATTTGTTTACTTGTTTATTTGCTTATTTTTTAATTATCTTTTATATCGTTTTGTTTCTTCTTGTCTCGTCTTGTGTTGCTTCTTCTTGTATTTTCTAGTCTTGTTTTGTTTCTTCATGTATTGTCTTGCGTTGTGTTGTTTCTTATTGTATTGTCTTGTCTTGTGTTGTTTCTTCTTGTATTGTCTAGTCTTCTTTTTGTTTTGGATTTGTGTTTTAATTCTTGTTATTGTTCTCGTTTTTTTTTCTTTTTTTTTCTTTTGTGTGTCTTTTTGCTTTTGCGTTGCTTTTGTTTTAGTTTTTGCTTTTGCTTTTGCATTCACTTTGGTTTAGGTTTTGGCTTTTGCTTCTGCTTTTGCTTTTGTTTTTTCTATGCTTTTTTATTTTTGTTGATTTTGTTTCTGTTTCTGTTTCTGCTTCTGTTTCTATATGTGTATGCGTATTTGTTTTTGTTTTTGTTTTTGTTTTTTTGGTTTTTGTTTTTTTTTTGTTTTTTTTTTGTTTTTGTTTTGTTTTTGTTTTTGTTTTTGCTTTTGCTTTGGTTTTTTCTTTTGTTCCTGATTTTGCTTTCACATTGGTTTTTTGTTTTTTGTTTTTGTTTTTGTTTTTGTTTTTTCTTTTGCTTTGGTTTTTTCTTTTGTTCCTGCTTTTGCATTCACATTGTTTTTTTGTTTGTGTTTTTGTTTTTGTTTTTGCTTCGGTTTTTTCTTTTGTTCCTGCTTTTGCTTTCACATTGGTTTAGGATTTTGCTTTTGTTTTTGCTTTGGTTTTTACTTTTGTTCCTTATTTTGCTTTTGTTTTTGCTTTTGCTTTTTATTTGTGCTTTTGCTTTTCCTTTTGTTTTGCATTGTTTTTTCCTTTTGCTTTTGTTCTTGTTCTTGTCCTTGTTCTTGTTCTCGCTAGCTAGGAGTACGCAAGTTAGGTTACCTCCGTTACGCCTGGTGGTGATATTGTTATCGTCGTCTGTCCATTTATCCGAGTCACGTTACTGAATGTTCACCCACCCTGCCTTTGTTCTAGTGTGTGTGTGTGTGTGTGTGTCTGTGTGAGCAAATTGTAGCTCCAGTCAGACCAGATTACGGCTCTTTAAGATCAGCTGCACAATCCTCGTGTAATTGTGCTGGATCGTGTTAGGACCAACAGAGTAATGGACGTGTAATCCCTAGACTCATACCCCGTGTCTCTGAATCTAGTCGCCAGGGAGTCTAGCCAACCCTCGGGAATTCGAACCGAGATTGTCGTGTTTCAGCTGACCTAGAACGATATCTTACCTGTGCTCCATTATGTGGTCTACTGAAATCGTTTCACATTGGACGGCAAAGGAAGGCAGAATAAATGGTTAAAGCCATTATTTGGAGCAATGTCGGAAGTAGGACAAAGAAATAACATCTCGACATCTATATGGAGAATAGCTCTTCATGATTCTTAAATATTGCAAATAGAACTGAAGTGGAAAGGTGTGTCCCGCTGTGAAATATTCGAGCAATTGTTTCTATTTCCATGCTGAAAGATTATGATGATGATAATTGTTGTTTTAAGGGGCCTAACATCTAGGTTATCGGCCCCTAATTGTTTGGGTGATCGTGAAGATGATAATGAAATATAAACAAACACTAAAACTAACTAACTTATATACTAGAAGAAGAAATGGAAAACAAAAGGAAAATAAGGCAAATAAAGGACAGAAGGGAAAGAAATGCCCTCAACCCTCGAAGAATGCAGATTGAGGGACTTGTAAGGAAGGAGAGCCATGAAAGGCAGATAGGAAAGTGGAAGAGGAGAGGGTCCGCCCCAGAGGTAATGGAAACAAAGGGAGAAAACCGGACCCAGCTCAGGAATCCCTCAGGGTCACCAACTCCCGAAGTCACCAGCCGTGAGCCCCTGAGGGTGTAGCAATATCCAGGGTGCACCAGAAGTGGTGGGTCTACATACACCCTGCCTCCTTGAGGGCCTTGAGCAGAAGGCAGGAGATAACAGGAAAAGAAAAAGAAGGCTGACCACTCGCAGAAGGAGGGTACCAGATAAGATGAGACAAGGGCCAATTAAGGCGAGAAAGGAAGAGACTCCCTAGACCTCGGATACTTTAATATCGTCGGGGTCGGAAGAGAACAAGAGTTGACCAAGTGAGGCCGACAGGAAAGAAGACGGAGAGGAGCCCGGCACAAGTAAGTGGAAGCAATGCCGGACTCAGCTGGGGCCCCGTGGTCGCCATTCCACGTACCACTATATGTGAGCCACTTTCCCTTGAAATTCAAATGAATTGTGTGAACATAAACGATCGGTTAAGGCAACTTATATCTTTATTTAACATAATATGCAAATAAGAGTCAGGAGAATAGAGATAAACTAGTAGAATGGCGAAGAGAGGTTACTAAGACGTTTAAAAAGGAAAGAAAGTTGTTTATTTTGAATGAACTACATCAAATTAATGTTGACTTTCAGAAAAATAAGATGAGATCTTCTACCAATTATTTAAGAAACAATTGACCACATTTACTCCTCCAACCTTACAACTAATCAATCCAAGAATAAAGCAAATTGCACACTCTAAGCAGGAAAATTGCAATATAAAGGCCGTTTTTTTGAAGATTTACATAATTGCCAGAACCCGGAATTCACATTTACATTTAGTAATGATTATATGCAAAAGGATGACTCTACAGCCCCAGATTTAAATGAAATTAAAGAAATTATACGCTCCTTGAAGAATAATAAAGCAGCAGGTGAAGATGGAATTAAAGCAGAATTGTGGAAAGTTGTCGATGATGATATCATCAATAAACTTAAAGATATCTTAGATACCATCAGGGATAATGAAGAAATTCCAGAAGATTGAAAGTCAGCCATCAGACACCATATACATAAGAAAGGTCCAAAAACTGATCCAAATAACTATAAGGGCATCTCACTTATGCCGGTGACTTATGAAATACTCTCGAAAGCACTACTCAACCGTGCAGAACTATAATTAGATCCGCAAATAGGGGAATATCAAGGAGATTTTCGGATAAACAGATCATGCATTGAGCAGATCTGGAATCTCAAACCTATTCTACAAATGAGGAAACTGAGAAACAAAGCAACAACTATTACTTTTATTGACTTCACAAAAGCTTATGATTCAATTAATAGAGAATCCCTCATCAATGATTTAAAATAATTCGGCTTAGAACCAAAAACCACAAACATTATACAAGATATATTAACAAATGCCTCATCTAAAGTTAGATTCAATGCAGAATTCTCTAGAACTTTTCAAATTAAGCCAGTTGTCAGACAGGGAGATGGGTTGTCGCCTTTGCTTTTTAATTGTGCTCAGGAGAAGGTGATTAGAGAATGGAGAAAATCAGACACGAAAGGTATAAATATGGGAAGTAAAAAATATAATATCCATTTAGATTGCTTGGCTTTCGCGGATGACATTGCTCTGATCACGGACACACCAGTAAATGCAAAGATCCAGTAGAAAACTTAATGGAGCAAGCAGGAAAAATAGGTTTACAAATTTCCTTCCGTAAGACAGAATTTATAACGAATGTTCAAGATTGTCTTGATATAATAATCATAAACCAAACAAAATACACAACTTTAACTCATTTAAGTATTTAGATGAATGGATAACTATCAATAACAATTAAAAAATAACTTAGAGGTCCGAGCAATGAAAATGAACGTAGCATTTCAGATCACCAGCAATGTATACAAGAAGAAGGCATTGCCATGGGACATTAAAATTAAACATTACAATTCTTTGGTGAGACCTGAAGCACTCTTTGGAGCTGCAACATTAAAGTTAATGCGGAAAGGTCACATAAATAAAATCATGCTCATGGAAAGAAGATTGGTTCGATGCATCCTTGGCCCAAGGAAAACAGAAACAGACTTATAACAGACCACGACCTAACAAGGAAATATACAACCATGTGGAGAACATAATTCACACCATGCGCAGGGGCTCACATCTAGTCGGACGTGGGTTGGCGACCACGGGGCTCCAGCCGAGTCCGGCATTGCTTCCACCTAATGTACTTGTGCTGGGCTCCTCTCCGTCTTCTTTCCTGTCGACCTCACTCGGTCAACTCTTGTTCCCTTCCGACCCCGACGGTAATAGGGTATCCGAGGTCTAGGAAGTATCTTCCTTTCCCGCCTTAAGTGAACCGTGTCTCATCTTTTCTGATACTCTCCTTCTGTGAGGGGGTCAGCCTTCTTTTTCATTTCATGTTATCTCCTGGCTTCTGCTCAAAGTCCTCAAGGAGACAGTGCACTCTGGATATTGCTACACCCTCAGGGGCTCACGGATGGTGAGTTCGCGAATTGGCGACACCGAGGGATTCCTGAGCTGGGTCCGGTTTTCTCCCTTTTTCCCATTACCTCTAGTGCGGACCATCTCCTCTTTCAATTTCCTATCTGCCTTTCATGGCTCTCCTTCCTTTTGAAGTCCCTCAATCAACATTCTTCGAGGGTTGAGGGCATTTCTTTTCCTCCTGTCTTTTATTTGCCTTATGCTCCTTTCATTTTCCATTTCTTCTTCTAGTATATAAGTTAGTAGTTAGTTTTAGTTATAGTTTACTTTTCATTGTCATCTTCACGATCACCCAAACCATTAGGGGCCGATAACCTAGATGTTAGGCCCCTCAAAACAACACTATCATCATCATCATCATCATCATCATCATCATCATCATCATCATCATCATACGACTGTTTATGTTTGACGATAATTATAACTTGTATTATATGTTTTAACATAAATATTCATAAATATCTGTCGAGATTCCGTCCGTTGAATCTTCGTTTTGGGAATTGTGTGGGCTCAGCATTTGATCTCTACCCAATAACGAATCCCAAAACTTTGGAGCATTGTTTATCCTGAACAGGCAGCGCACAGGTGCTCTGTTGGATCGTTTTGTTATTTTGCTCAAATAACACAAAATAGGTTGTTACAAATGTTTCAACTTATAATGCATTTTATTATCAACTAGTTATTCTTCAAATTCGATGCGTATAGAATGTCAACGGAATGCAAATCAATTGAGTCCCAAATAGAACAGTTATGGCATCTCGCGGAAAGGTTTCGCATAAGAAATCTATTTACTGAAGAGAGAGCTGGATTATAATTTCCGTGGAACTAATGTCATATGCCTGCATCCACCATGACGTTCTGGTGTGTTTATGTCAACAACAGCCTTCACTAAAATTGTCGGCGAAATCTTAGGAATGTGTAGAAATCGAGTTGCGGATATTAAGGTACAGTGCTATTTCTTTTGCAAAATTGCCAAGTTTGTTAATGCATTGTAACTACAATGGTTGATCCAATATAGGCTACACTGTCAACTTTCAAATCATGTTGGAATTTGAGTGCATGTCAGAAGCTATCCTTATCTAATTGGTTATGAATGAAAATATTGAGCTCTGATTGGTTGGAAAAACTGTGTTATAATGAAAAGTAGTACTTTAATAACACCCAATATGAAACAGTTTTCTGACATACAATATTTACATATCGACATCATCGAACATAAATATCATAACCCTTAAGCTACTTGTAGACATAGATTTAATAGCCTAGGTGTAAAGGATCTGATGATGATTGCTTGACGAAACTGGTCATCCAAGTGTATTTATTAATTTCATGTAATTTCCTTCAGGATTAGGGAACCACCCATTACAATTGGGGTTTCGTGTTGACCAACTGAAAAAACATTAAATTTATTTCGTACTGTATAACAGACATTTCCGACCTAAGAAAATTTCGCGTGGGCCTGCTGGTTTATATATATTAGTTTGATGACATCCTGAAGTTTCCCCAATGTCTTGAGCTTAGCTAGCCTTGATGTGATGGAGTCTTGAGATCCATCGCCAACCCCCTGCTCACCCCCAGCGAGTCTTTCCCACTTCACCCTATAAAGCCGGCCGGGGGACAAATCCCGCAGAATATGATAACACCGTAAGCCGGCTTTCGACGGCACAGGGGACTTCTCAAGTTTGTCACCATGTATTAGGTCAGACAAATAAGACGCGACTCGTCGGTAAAAAAAAAGTGGAAGATGCGGAGGGGGGTAATCCAAGATAGGCACAATCACGAGGAACCTATGTGACGTCGAAGACGTAAATGCATTATGTGCTTAGTAATTTCCGAAAGCATATTATTAACCCTTCGACAAGAGCAAGATAAATAATATCACTGTCCGGTGCTACCTAAATATTATCACCGTCGGGCGTAACCGAAATAATATCACCGTCTGGCGCAACCTGTAATTTTAACCGTCCGACGCAACCTATATAATATCATCGTCTGGCGCAACCTAAATTTTTAACCGACCGGTGCAACCTAAATAATATCACTGCTGGGTACAAATTAAATAATATCACTGTCTGACGCAACCTAAATATTATCACCGCCAGGCACAACTTAAATATTATCACCGTCGGGCACAATCTAAATATTATCACCACCGGCTACAATTTAAATAATAGCTCCGCCCATCGCAACCTAAGTAACATCACCGTCAGTCACAACCTAAATAATATCACGGTTGGGTACAACTTAAATGATATCACAGTCGGGCGCAATCTAAATAATATCACCGGCAGACGAGTCACTATTTTGCCTGTTTTCAAATTATTCAAGACGTCGAGTGTACTAACGAAGATAGCCCAATGGGGGCGTTTAATCTGATGGGTGTCGAGGATGTAGGCCAGGACCAAGATGATCCTGTGATGTTTATTTACGTACAATGTTCATTTCAAGATTCTCAATTAGCATTTTTGTTCCACAACTTCTTGATGATTATACTGTGGACACGCTAATGATCCAAGATGATAACAGCCGTGTTAGCACAACTAAACGCATAAAGACTGGCCTGACGTAAATATACCCTCTTGTGGTACGACTGTACGACTAAACCACTCAAACTTAATCCCATATAAAATTAAAGCTCCACCGCTACACCGAGGAACATCGAATCATGGACTTGTTTTTCAGATCTAGATGATGAATACCTGTTAACCTTCCTAACAAGGTTATATTTCGAACAGGCAAGCACATGTTTACAACATTCGCGATTTGCATGAGGATAGATTTGTAAATCAGTATCCTTATAGCGTTGTTGACACACAAAGGTAGCTATTTTTGTATTGAAGTTGTGGGGACAAGTAAAAATCCAAAGCTAGAAACGTATGATAAGTCCAGCGGATGACATGTTCACACTGAGAGAGTTACTACGTTCATTGTATACCAAACATCAAATAGACCACTTCAATTATTGACATATATGGTCTCTTTTCTGAAGGGCATACGGATAAAATACATCTATAGAAAGAAATATAATAACAACACATTAATTACTCGGTGTTACTCAGTGTAGTGGAAAAAAACAAGTTTCTTTTAATGTTTCTCTGCGTCGTTAAAGAATCGATTGGACCGCTTGACGCATTTCATCCCATGATCTGCTCTGCAAGTTTTTAATATCCAGCTCTGTTTAGTAATTCATTACACAAACAGTATATTCGTGTCTGAACGTACACTCTAACTTGGAACTTCATGTTATGCATAAACATTATCTTTCTATGAATACTAAAGTTGTATTTACACCTCAAATAACTTACAGAGTAGACTGTACAGTGTTTGAAAATATCAGAATATATCACTCAAATATGACATGTCTCGCCGGATGCAAATTTATATTATGGAATCGTAACAATCTAAATAAATTAGTAAGCAAGTAAGTAAGTAGATAGGTAGGCAGGTAGGAAGGAAGGTAGGTCGGAAGGTAGGTAGGCAGGAAGGCAGGTAGGTAGGCAGGCAGGTAGGCAGGCAGGTAGGCAGGTAGGTAGGCAGGCAGGTAGGCAGGAAGGCAGGTAGGTAGGCAGGGAGGTAGGCAGGCAGGTAGGAAGGTAGGTAGGAAGGTAGGTAGGCAGGAAGACAGGCAGGTAGGCAGGCAGGTAGGCAGGCAGGTAAGTAGGCAGGTAGGCAGGAAGGCAGGTAGGTAGGCAGGCAGGTAGGCAGGCAGGCAGGTAGGAAGGTAGGTAGGAAGGTAGGTAGGCAGGAAGGCAGGTAGCTAGGCAGGCAGGTAGGCAGGCAGGTAGGTAGGAAGGTAGGAAGGCAGGTAGGCAGGTAGGCAGGCAGGTAGGTAGGTAGGCAGGCAGGCAGGTAGGTAGGTAGGCAGGTAGGTAGGTAGGCAGGTAGGTAGGTAGGCAGGTAGGCAGGCAGGTAGGCCGGTAGGCAGTTGGCAGGCAGGTAGGCAGGTAGGCAGGAAGGCAGGTAGGTAGGTAGGCAGGTAGGCAGGCAGGCAGGTAGGCAGGTAGGTAGGTAGGCAGGTAGGTAGGAAGGCAGGCAGGTAAGGAGGCAGGTAGGCAGGCAGGTAGGCAGGTAGGCAGGCAGGCAGGTAGGTAGGTAGGCAGGTAGGCTGGCAGGTAGGCAGGTAGGCAGGAAGGCAGGTAGGTAGGTAGTCAGGTAGGCAGGCAGGCAGGTAGGCAGGTAGGTAGGTAGGTAGGTAGGAAGGCAGGCAGGTAGGTAGGCAGGTAGGTAGGTAGGTAGGTAGGTAGGAAGGCAGGCAGGTAGGTAGGAAGGTAGGCAGGCAGGTAGGTAGGCAGGCAGGCAGGCAGGTAGGTAGGCAGGCAGGCAGGTAGGTAGGTAGGCAGGTAGGTAGGTAGGCAGGTAGGCAGGCAGGTAGGCCGGTAGGCAGTTGGCAGGCAGGTAGGCAGGTAGGCAAGAAGGCAGGTAGGTAGGTAGGCAGGTAGGCAGGCAGGCAGGTAGGCAGGTAGGTAGGTAGGCAGGTAGGCAGGCAGGCAGGCAGGCAGGCAGGTAGGCAGGTAGGTAGGTATGCAGGTAGGTAGGAAGGCAGGCAGGTAAGGAGGCAGGTAGGCAGGCAGGTAGGCAGGTAGGCAGGCAGGCAGGTAGGCAGGTAGGCTGGCAGGTAGGCAGGTAGGCAGGAAGGCAGGTAGGTAGGTAGTCAGGTAGGCAGGCAGGCAGGTAGGCAGGTAGGTAGGTAGGTAGGTAGGTAGGTAGGAAGGCAGGCAGGTAGGTAGGAAGGTAGGCAGGCAGGCAGGCAGGTAGGAAGGTAGGCAGGCAGGTAGGTAGGAAGGCAGGCAGGCAGGTAGGCAGGTAGGTAGGAAGGCAGGCAGGTAGGTAGGAAGGTAGGCAGGTAGGTAGGAAGGTAGGCAGGCAGGTAGGTAGGCAGGCAGGAAGGCAGGTAGGTAGGAAGGTAGGCAGGTAGGTAGGAAGGTAGGTAGGTAGGAAGGCAGGTTGGTAGGTAGGCAGGTAGGTAGGTAGGTAGGCAGGTAGGTAGGCTGGTAGGTAGGTAGGATGGTAGGCAGGCAGGTAGGTATGTAGGAAGGTAGGTAGGCAGGCAGGTAGGTAGGCAGGCAGGTAGGTAGGAAGGCAGGCAGGTAGGTAGGTAGGTAGGCAGGTAGGTAGGTAGTCAGGTAGGTAGGAAGGTAGGCAGGCAGGCAGGTGTTCTAGCTGTTGTTCTAACAATAATACGTAGCCGTGAGTTTTAATGCCCTCACCACGAAAGCAATTGGAAGATGCAGCAAGTCCGGAGATCAGGTGTTCCAGTCTAGGTGCTGAGAGCAGCCGCCTTGTATTTGATTTTTTCTGGGTATTTCCACACTTTCCCCAGGCAAATGCCGGGATATTACCTTCTTTGACGACCCAGGGCACCTACCCAATCCCTGATCATAATAATTACAGATACACATACTGCTACAGGTTTCACAGAAACACAATTTATCAGATAAATCGTACACTCACACAAATGCACGGGGCTGATGACCAACATGAGTGTTGTGTTTTTTGAGTCTTCAGTCTTTCGACTGGTTTGATGCAGCTCTCAATGTTTTCCTGTCCTGAGATAAACGTTTCATCTCTACATAGCTACCTCACCACTACATCCGAGGCAATCTGTTTAACATACTCTAACCTTTGATTATCCCTACAGTTCTTGTCCTCGACCCTTCCTTCCATAACTAAGCTTGCTATTCCTGGGTGTCATAGTATGTGTCCTACCAACCTACCTCTTCTCTTCATTTGCAGTCGCCAGAAATATCTCTCCTCTCCCACTCGTCTTATTACCTCTTCATTTGTTACTCTATCTACCCTTCTGATATTCATCATTCTTCTGTTACACCACATTTCAAACGTTTCAATTCTCATCTTTTCTGCTAGTCCAGTAGTCCATTTTTCTTCTATCGAGCGCCACTCTCCAGACAAAGGCATTCAAAAATGACTTCCTAATACCAAAATCTTTATTCGACGTCAACAGATTCTTTTCCTGTAGAATTGATTTCCTTGTCTGCGCCAACCTACTATTTATATCCTCTTTGCTTAGTCGATCACAATACGAACGAACAACAATATCTTACACAATACCTATGAGGGTGGCCTAAATACACACAATATATAAACATATAACCTATCCGTGCTCTACATGCCGCTGATAGCAAAGTACAAATGGAATGGAATTGTATTTGCCTCCATAAATCACAGCCCAACAAGAAATATGTGTGCATATCTGTCAGATTCAAGATAGCGGGCAGTGCGTGGAGCTGCATAGATGAAAACAGATGCTGTTGCCAACTTGACGGTAGAATCTCTCTGCATTATGAAGGGGAGACGTCACATAAAAAGAAAGAACATTCAAGATGTTAGATAGCATATCGTTACGTTCACGTCCAGCAGTATACTTGGAGTGGAACATAAGGATTAAGTAACAGGTTGTTCTGTATCTCCCTCATTATTTAGAGCATGTCTTGGCTATAGGCACTATTTTTATTTGTTTCTGTAGAACAAAAGTCGTCGATGGTTTCCGACTTGACGCCCCCTTTTAAACTCGAGAAAGATTGCCAGGCTGCTTACTTGTCGGCCATAGACCTGTTGAAAGGAACTTTCTAAAATGTAATCACAATAACATATTGACAGACACATGTATTATTATTGTTATTTAAATAGAGTAATTCGTTTGCAAGGGCCGCTAAGTACATCACAAACGAAACCCAGGAAATGCCAAAAAACTTGCTACGACCAATCTATTTAACTCTAGAATGTTAGCGTTTGTCTCCGTGATACTCCTCTGCTTCCCCCAATTCTACCTTTTGTCCAATTCCCACCAGTGTTTGGCAGTCCTAAAATACAAAGAAAATTAGTCATAATAATAAGAAAATAACAAATAAACACTCAAGATGAAAATCAATTAAAGTCCATAAAACCCTAAGAACAATCAAAATTAGCCAAAATTTGTAAAAAAAAAGGTTCAAAATAAAAAAGATCTAAAAAGACACAGAAAAAAAATTACTCAACACAAAATAAAAAACAATCAAACTAGAAGACCCGTGCTGCTCCGCAGCATTCACTTCAACAATCCTACAGCACTTCTGTCCATATGACATTTGCATGTCTTCATGCTAGTGACCTGAACATACATTTACGGTACCGTCGCGTCGCTTTCGGGTAAATGATGAAGTAGACTTATGAGATCAAATGTGTGGGTGTCTGCCTGTCCTCTGTGTGTGTGTCCCACTATTTACCCTGCGTAAGCTTAAAAGGCGCACGGACGTCAGGTTCCAGACGCAATTCTGAAAAGTCGAGGTGAACAGCTAACTCCAAACACATAAGCTATACTCTTCTCTGAAGAATTAAGAAGATAGGAAGATTGTAGTTTTACGTGACCGTGAATCTGGTGATTATGAGCCACGTGACCTCCTTTTTACGTGGAATCCGAACCACAGGACATTGCATTTCACTTCAAAAATCTCACATGCATTGACCGGGAATCAAACCCGGACCGCCTTGGTGAGAGACATACAGCCAGACCGCTTAGCCACCACGCCCCTCAATCTGAAGAATTAACTCGACACGACTCGGCAGTTTGATGCTGGCTGAAGATTGGGTGATAGGTCGCTCGCAAGCTCGTAAACTCACTCTGAGGCTAGTAATTTAAATTTCCACTGAATGGAGATTGCTGGAAGGAATGAAAACGTAAAAACACTTACAGTGGTAGATGTGGGAGCTGTCGCGGACTTTCTTGCAGAACTTTTCATGCTGAACAATTCTCAGAGAATATCGATATTTTTAACGGTTTACCAGTGTAAGCTTAAAAGACACATGGACGTTAGGTTTTTCTTCAACTTGATTCACTGAAATCGTAAGTGCTCGGCTTCTTTAGGTCATAAATAAATGTTCTTCTACCTAATCCTTCATCGAGAAATCCTTTACAGAATGGTGAAAACCGCATCAAAATCCATCAAGTTGCTCTCGAGATTACCCGTTACATCCAAGAATTGGGAACTTTGTTTTATACTAAGTAGATCCACACAATTTAAGGCTACAGCGGTACAATTTGGTGTTTTGTCTACTTATGAACAATGGTATAAATGTAAAACAAAAGATGGGTCTCTTATATTTGAATTTAGAGATGTAACTCTTGGTTAACATATAGAGGTGTGCAAATTAATAGAATTAAATAAATAATTTTAATTAGTCACAATTTCTTTTATTCAAAATCATTTTATTGACCAACTTCTTTTGTTGTCCTACTTAGTAGTGTTTCCTCTCCCGTGGAATTACACCTTTTCCCATTGGGAATTGCGTCTGGAAACTTTCAGATTATTGGATTCCGAGGGATATCTGAGCTGGGTCCATTTTCAATTTTTCATTGACTTTAGAATTCAATTCAGGTGAATTCAATGCATACTGTAGTTCATGAATCTTTGAATAGTTCAATAGCGTTCATCAGTTAAAAGACCCCAATTCCCTCCGCTCTAAATTCACACGTAAAGTAGAGTGAAGTAATAAAAACGACACGTGTGGCATTTTGCATTTGCAAGGCTCCTCTGTTAGTGGAAATTCTAAAAAATTATTTTAATTTGCGGTTCTTAAATGAAAATATAATTAGGAGTCTTTGTTAAACATTTGAAGTAATTTCATCGCCTTGTAAACATATTTAGTGCATTAAACCGTGAAAAGTAAAAATGCAATTTTGGAAAACTGACATCGAATCTAATAATTTGCACATCTCTGTAAAGACAGCTATCGCCTCCACCCCTACAGATAGAATAGTAAGTAAAGGCGATTGATGAGAAATGAAAAGATAACTCACACAGAAGGAATTATTATTTATTAAGATATAAATTTGATTGAGTATATCTTTGTTATAGAACTGGAGGAATGAAATAACAGGATGTAGGATTGTAATCACCGATGTAGGACAATAGTAATTTTGTTTTTACCATTACCGCAGGACAGTTATCGTATTAGGGATGCGGTCGTCCTTGTATAATAGTTATTTAATCTGTGCCCCGTTTGCTGAGGTCTGTGCTTCTTAGCAACATTCGTTTCAAAATTCTAATAGTAGTTCCTTCCATTCGACATTTGCTGTTCGCTTGCCTTTTGGTTCTATTTGAACTATGACGTCATGAAAGCATTTTGCTCGCGATAGTGCGGCATACAGTAAAGTTGTCCGTTGCTGAACACCGGTTGAGGTAAATAAATGCCTACTTGATCTAGTTTTTGACCTTGAGCTTTATTGATAGTTATACAAAAAGCCAAACGTACTGGAAACTGCCTCCTTTTGAAGGAAAATGGCATAGAAATATCTGATGGCGTAAGGTCAAGGCGAGGGAGTAGGACATTGTTTCCAACATTTGCGCCAGTAATAATTTCCTGGTATAAGCAATTGTCATGCATCTTCCAAACCAACAGTCTAGTACCGTTCAACAGGCCTTGGGTAACATTAATATTTCTCAACAAAATCACAATTGAGCCTTCTTTTAGTCGAAGGATATGAGGTGGCAATCCACTTATGCCTATGCTGTCTAAAAATTCTATTGGGAATTGTAGAAGTTCACTCTCATCTTCAGTAATCAAATTATTCACACTGATGTAAGTTCTCGATGATCCTGGGATTAGGTCAAAAACTTTGTCATTGATTCTTTACAATGTTCATTTTTAGGTGCTAAAATCGCTATTTTTGAAAAGCGTGAAATATTTTTCAGCGTGGGACTAATTCTGAATTTTCTCCATCGACGTGAGGGTATTCACCGTTACCAATTTGTATCAAGAAGTTTGCAAAGTCACGTTGATCTGTATCCGCTCGCATATTTTTGTTGAGTTTATTTTTTTAAAATAATGGCCACAAAGGAGAGAACCTCACTGACATTAGGACTGATGCTGCTTTAGATGCGTGAGGCACAACAGGCAATACCTGCCTAAATTCTCCACCTAAGATGATAATATTTCCTCCGAAAGACACGTCGTTATTCATGATGTCCTTGAGCGACCGATTTACACACATCAACGCGTGCTTATTAGCAATAGGGGCTTCATCCCAGATGATAGGTTTTGCAGAACGAATATAAAAAGCTTTCTTTCTGTTAACTTTTATTCCTGATACAGAACTTTCATGTAAATGTAGAGGTAACTTGAACTGGCTGTGTACAGTGCGCCCCTGAGTTAGTAACATTGCTGCAATACCAGTCCATGCAACAGAAACTACATTTAACCCAAAATTTGTGAAGCTGTGAGTCAAGCATTGGTAAAGAAATGTTTTTCCGGTGCCCCTGGACGTCAATGAAATATGCATTACTCATTCTTTCATTGCTGTTTTGTACTAACCCCAAATTTTCTGTAATTATAGCCGTTTGGTTTACATTTGCTTGGTTTATCATCCGACTTAATTGATCCTCATTAAGTTTTGGATAATTCATTGGTAAATTTGTCTGAGGGAAATTATCAATAATAGCTGGCAATTCGAGAGAAGTAATGGGAAGACCATGGAGCTTTAATGTATTAGAAATATGTATAAGAGTGAACTGATATGCAATGTTAGGTTCGTGAAACTGCAGATAATCTTCTGATAATGAATTCTTGAAAATGTCCCATAACTATCTTACATTTGAAGGGGTCTGAAAGATACATATGTAAGACAACAGTTGTCGTAACTGAGAAGGCTTCTACAAATTGTGACGCTTCTGCCAAACAACGCTGCCATTCAGAATCGTCAATCAGCAAACCTCGCTCCATAGCTGTTTCTTTAAAAGTAGAATAGACAATTGCTTTGTATGTTCGTAGATCCTGGATGCTGGTAGCACCTATGACGTGAAGCAATAACAGGCGTAAATAAAACCTTTCTGTTTCTGTAGGCGAAACATTATACATTCTGCCTATAGTTTTTGAAACATTTTTTTTTTTTTTTTGCTACAGGCAGTTGCTCTTATTCCAGACGTAATGTACTTGTGTTTCCGGATATATATATACGGACTTCTGGCTTGCGAATCTTGATTTAACTTGAACCACGCTTGTAATTCCGTGTTGCGCAACTGTGCTTGAGGTAAAATATCAGGAGCGTTATCATTTTTAGCCTACTTTCGATTTTTGCAAAAAATGAAAGTAGACGTATGAGATCACTACAGGGCGAAAAAAAGTGTGTCTGTCTGTGTGTGTGTATGTGTGTGAGTCTGTGTGTGTGTGTGTGTGTGTGTGTGGACTCTGAATGTCTGCCCCCCCTATCAATTCGAACACGGTGAGCGCAAATTGAACGAAATTTGGTACAAAGGTAGCACTAGCAAAGGACTCCTCAGTGTCATGTTTTATATCGCCGCCATCTTGACGGAAACGTAATGGCGGCCACACAAATGTTCAAAGCTTGAATCAAATTACGACTAACCTAATTATCCGATCTCTACCAAATTTTGCAACAACATACCTTTATGGAGGGAGCATCCTCTGACAAATCTAATAGGTCATTAGCCTAATAGTTTGCGGATGGCGGCCATCTTTGTGTCAAAATCGATTACCCCTATCAATTCGAACACGGTGAAACCGAATTGAACGAAATTTGGTATAGAGGTAGAATTAACAAAGGGCACCTCAGTGTCAAGTTTTATATCGCCGCCATCTTGACGGAAACGTAATGGCGGCCACCCAAATGTTTAAACCTTAAATCAAATTACGACTAACCTAATCATCCGATCTCTACCAAATTTTGCAACAACATACCTTTATGAAGGGGGCATCCTTTGACAAATCTAATAGGTCATTAGCCTAATAGTTTGCGGATGGCGGCCATCTTTTTGTCAAAATCGATTACCCCTATTAATTCTAACACGGTGAAACCGAATGGAATGAAATTTGGTACAGAGGTAGCACTAGCAAAGGGCACCTCAGTTTCATGTTTTATATCGCCGCCTTCTTGACGGAAACGTAATGGCGGCCACACAAATATTCAAAGCTTAAATCAAATTACGATTAACTTAATCATCCGATCTCTACCAAATTTTGCATCAACATACCATTATGGAGGGAGCATCCTTTGACCAAACTAATAGGTCATTAGCCTAATATTTTGCGGATGGCGGCCATCTTTGTGTGAAAATCGATTCCCCCTATTAATTCGAACACGGTGAAACCGAATGGAACGAAATTTGGTACAGAGGTAGCACTAGAAAAGACCACCTCAGTGTCATGTTTTGTATCACCGCCATCTTGACGGAAACGTAATCGCGGCCACCCAAATGTTAAAGGCTAAAATGTAATTACGACCAACCTAATAATCTAATCTCTACCAAATTTTGCAACAACAAATCTTTATGTGGGAAGCATATTCTGAACAAACTGCTAGATCATCAGCCCAATAGTTTGCAGATGGTGGCCAAGTATGTGTGCAAATCGATTCCCCCTATCAATTCAAACACGGTGAAACCGAATTGAACGAAATTTGGTACAGAGGTAGCACTAGCAAAAGGCACCTCAGTGTCATGTTTTATAACGCCGCCATCTTGACGGAAACGGAATGACGGCCACCCAAATGTTAAAAGCTTAAATCAAATTTCGACCATCCTAATAATTTGATCTCTACCGGATTTTGCAACAACATGCCTTTTTGTGGAAAGCATCTTATGACTGACTACAAGGTCATCAGCCAAATAGTTTGCAAATAGCGGCCATGTGTGTGTGCAAATCCATTCCCCAGATCAATTCAAACACGGTGAAACCGGATTGAATGAATTTTTTTACAGAGGTGGCACTAGCAAAGGGCACCTCATATTCATGTTTAATATCCCTATAGCACGTTGTATTTCAACAAGCTACTACAACCAACATTCAATTATACTCCTTGAAAAGGACAAAGAGTTATAACAATGCCCATGCATTTAGGAGAAAGTAGGCTATATGTTCTTTACTGAACATCTTGTTAAAATAGATATTTTGCAAATTTGGCAAGTGAACTGGTAATCGCAAGATAGAATGTGACTCATCATGCATGTGAAATGAAAATATCCTGAATGCGGCTTCTGTTGGACCAACATATCTAGCATTTAGGAAAGAAGTAATTTTATCGTAGTTCACCGTTTCGCCTTCAGGACATATTTTAACAATGCAGCAGTCATGACCTTTATACACATACTTGCGGATTTTAATGTATAAGATACTTGTGGATGTATTTAACACTCCGAACACTTGAGCATATTTCCAACATTAATATGAGCTTGCAAGTAAAGTAAAATAAATGGATTGTAGGGAACAATGAATCGACTATCGATTTCAATGTCAAAGCCTCGAATTGTTTTTATAATAATCCGTCTATTATTTCTTCTCCTATACGAAGGATAACCATTGGCATTATCTTTGGTCTCTTCCTGAAACTGTTTAGAGAAATCTTTCTTACATACGCCATCTTTCATACAGACTGAAGAAGGATTCAAAGATCCGCGAGGACCATGTACCATATGACGCCTTACCAACTCGTATAGCGCTTCATCCTCGAGATCTGGTATTTCGGCTGACACCACACTGTTAATGTCAGAAATTTCTCGAAACTTACAATCTTCCGTTAATATTAAGAGTAAAGGGATGTGCGAGAGACCTCGTTTTTGAAATTCCACTGTATATAGATATGCTTTTACCGAAAATTTCCTTAACATTAATCAGTCGTAGCAATTCCTTTAATATGCAATGGAAAACTCTCACTTCAATATCAGGCCTATTATTAGCCGTTTCCCAGAGATGAATGCTGTTAAGTATTTTTGGCCAGCCCGCATTATAGGTGAACGTTATGAATAAATCTGGCTTTCCAAACTTCCTCACTATCGCCATCGCATCCTGATAATTTTGCAATATTTTCCTTGGTCTACCAGTAAAAGAAGATGGCAAAACTACAATACGACCGACTCTGAGATTTTCATTTTCTGCTCGTACATGCAAGGCGTCTGCTAAACCAGCATATGCATCAACTTGTAACTTCGTTTGTTGATGACGAATATATTTTAACCGGTCACCTTCCATACGACAGTAGTAATCCACGATTAAATATCCATTTTGCAAACTTGAGCAGCGACAACTAACTCAATATGACCTCCATGAACACCATTCATAGACATTGTAATCATCGCTCGTATTGATAGCAGTTTCATACATATCGCTGTTGCCAACAATAAAGGAAGAATAATTATTCAACTTGTTTGTTACATGTTTTACAATTCGCTTTCTAACCTGTGTAAATAAACTCTGATTGTTGTACTCACAATATGCAAATGACCTGAACAGACAATTACCGTCACCTTTAATCTTTATAACATTTGTAATTGAGTGTCGCCTCTCATTCATCATAATATGATTCATTGTATTGATTGAGCACACAACCTATAAGGACGAATGATGAAACGAAAAGAAGACAGTTTGTAGCTGGTGAGACCAAAGACTATTTAACAGAAAGATCGGATACACAATACAAAATGGCGGTTCCAACATTCGACTGTAGCGGCATTTTCGTAAAATTAGTTGTCTTTGTTGTCATTCACAGAGATGTTGACATGACAGTGTCATTAGCAAAATGGCTGCTGATTGTGCACGAGCATTTCTGTCTCAAACTAATTCATTCTTTGAGAAGTTTAAATTAAATTATGTGCACAGAATCCCGTTCTGCTTATTGTATGGATCCATGCGACATTAGCGCCCGAGGGGAACAGGTAGAAGTTAACGATATCATGTATGGTACATGCGACATTAGCGCCCGTGTGGAGCAGGTAGAAGTTAACGATATCATGACGTAACTAGGGAACTCTCTGTTAATATCTGTCTGTTAGGTAGTCAGCCCGAAGGCTGGTTGGATCCTCAAAAAGTACCGCCGTTACGTTATGTGAGTAGATACCCACAAAAACCCAAGGCAGCGCTATTTTGAGGCGTTCTAGGCAAGAAGAGGAGTGAGGTAGTTTGCCATTGCTTTCCTCACTGAGTCAGAACAGTAGTCCTAATCCTATGAGTTGAACCTTTCACAGCATTCACAGGCACTGACTGAGCCCCGAATGCCATTACTAAGCACCACCCATACCTCAGTAGCTTCCATATAATCACAGCCATGAGTGAGACTGAGACATCGGTGAAAAGCCACCTTTTACTCTAGCCTGTGCCAACTGACAAATGCAAATGTACTGTATTCATCAAGAGATGGCAAACAGGCAACTGTTAATATCAAGTTGGATTTATTATTGGAGAGGCGTTGAATATCTTGATACAGTGTTAGTTGTTGTCGCCTAGCGACAATATGTCCGTCAAGTCATTCGATTCTATTTTCGTGAGACCTTGAAGGAAGTAATATTCGCAATTATTTTAATACACGAATGATATAATCAAGTAAGGTAGGTACCAATCGACGGTGCTTGACGGGCATTACATTTTAAGACAACAAACGTCGTCGTAGCGCAAATACTTCCCGAGATATTTCAGTTTTAGTAAAGGGTGACATTTTTTGAAAACTATTTTAATATATAAGATTAGTAAAAAAAAGCTCAAAAAATCCACAGAAAACAAATAATATATTAATATAATAATATCGTATGGCCTCGGGTGCCTGATGCTAGCTTTGTAATTTGACACCCAGAGGGTAGCTTGCATGTCGAATTTCATTGTTCCTTGAATCACTATGAAAGTCAAGGAGGTTGGATAATAGATATCTAAGCTCCTTATTATTATTGATTTAAGCCCACTACGGAGCCTTATGACTAGTTCTTCGATGCTCTTTTCCGTTCCCAATATCTCTTGAGCCCTGCTGATAATTTCTCCTTTCTCTCCTGCGAAAGGGGCTTCCGACATTTAGAGACTCTAGGTGGTGGGGTCCAAGATTCTACCATAGCACAAAATTTAGAACGATCTTCTACATCAAGGTCAGCAATTCCAGCCGAATCCAAGTCCTTTAGTACTTCATTAAGCCACAGGCTTCCAGTCTTGTAGCTTTTAACCAAGGAGAAGATCTTCTTGGTAAGCCTGTTGCTGTTCATTCGTTGTAGGTGCCCATAGAACTTTAGCCTCCTACGTCGCATACTATTGGCTGATTCTAACTGTCGATACAGGTCAGAATTAGATTTCAAACGGTAGGTTCCATCTGGGAGCAATCTTGGGCCATGGATTTTCCTGAGGATACGTCTTTCGGCTTTCTCCAGGTCATCCATGGTGCCTTTTCTGTTCATCAAGAGGGTCTCTGCGGCATACAGAAACTGTGGTCTGACAGTAGTTCTGTAGTGACAGATCTTAGCATTCCTCGAAATGCATTTCTTGTTGTACAAATTGTGGGATAGTTGGTATGCTGCGTTGAGTTTGGTACGCCTTGCTAAGATGGAGATGCCATCTCTACCATTGGGGTGGACCCATTCACCAACATAACGAAAGCGATTGACTCTTCCAATCGTTCCATGTATGGTCGTCAAAGGGGTGTTTCCGGATTGCCGATTCTCGAAGTACTTGGTCTTATCGTAAGATATCTGTAATCCAGATTTCACCGCTATCTCGTGCAGGGCTTGGACAGCTATGCCAGCATCCTTAGAGTTGTTGGCCAAGATTGCAATGTCATCTGCGAAGGCAAGGCACCTGATCTCGATTCTTCGGGTTCCAGCTCCAATGGCAACTGGTTTGATTCCTAGATTCTTCAATATGCATTCCCAGGTCTTGATGACATTATCAAGCACCAGATTAAACAGAATGGGCGAGAGACCATCACCCTGTCGTACTCCGGTTTTGATCTTGAAACTCCGAGATAGTTCTCCTCTGAACTTCACCTTAGAGGTTGTATCCGTGAGAGACTGTTTGATGAGGGTGCGTGTGTTATAATCCACACCTCGTTCTTGGAGTATTGAGAACAGTGTCTGGTGGTCGATGGAATCATAAGCTTTTGCGAAGTCGACGAAAACCACAGTAATGTTCGTACTCCTTACTTGTTTTAGTTGGAGAATGGTTTTCAGATTGAAGATCTGCTCGGTACAGGACCTTCCACGCCGAAATCCTCCTTGATAATCACCAATTGTTTGGTCACATTGACTTTCTACATTGTCCAGTAAAATCCTGGAGAGCACTTTGTATGCTATTGACAGCAGAGATATCCCCCGGTAGTTGATTACATTACTGTGATCGCCTTACTTATGTAAAGGGTGTATGACAGCTGATTTCCAGTCATCAGGGATCCTGCCAGTCTCCCAACATTCGATTAAGATCTGGTGTAGGGCCTCTGCGATCGTATTTCCACCTGCTTTCAGGGCTTCTGCAATGAATTCATCTTCCCCGGGTGCCTTGTAGTTCTAAAGATGGTTGATGGCATTAGCAACTTGCTGCAAAGTTGGTGGGTTAGATGCCAGGTGTATCTCTGGAGGATCTTCAACAAACAATCTGTCCGTGGGCTCTTCGCAATTAAGCAATTGTTCAAAGTAGTTTGCCAAAAGTTCCACGTTCTCGCTTCCTTCGAGGTTGACCGAGGTTATTGGTCGCTTCGCATATAGTGGACCTCAGGTGGTTCCAGTCTTTCATTTCATTTTGCACAATGTCAGATTTAAAGCGTTCTTTATTCTCCATAAGGAAATGAGGATCAATCCATGGTGGAATTATGGTAGGAGGTATCTTTCGTTTAGGTAATAATCTTGTCTTAATTTGTGTGAAGAAATGGTCAGAGTCAACATTCCAACCTTTTCGAACTCCGACATTCATGATCTCTTTCCTACTCTTTACACTGATTGCAACGTGATCGATTTGAAATGATCCCATAGCAGTGTTCAGTGACTGCCAGGTGGTCTGGTATCTTGCCTTTCTAGGAAATACTGTGGACATGATCTTTAATTGGTACAACCTACACAGTTCAATTAAGCTCCTTGAACATTATAGCGCTTTCTAGTAGAGAAATGGGGAACTTTGTGTTGGCGGAAAATCCCGAGATTAATTTTACCATTGAACACGAACTACTGAATTCAAATGGGTTATTTGACATGCCAACATCGTATGGCATGCGTATCGTATTTTTGCCGCCTTTCAAAAATCTCTTACCACGGCCAGGGGCGAACCTGCAATCTTGGGGTTAGTAGACCGACATGCTATCCACTCACCCACCGTGGCAAGCTAGAACAAATTTAAAAAAATATAGAATGCAAACACATTTGCCATTGTAAACACAAATGTTTTAAATATCCGTATTGATATTAGACTAGAAATAAACGTTTAAAGTTATACGCCAATTCAATACTTAACAACTATATATTTTATATATTGGGACATTCACCAGGATGAAGACTTAATGTATGTTATAGATGTTTGCATTACATACTACGGTAGGATTTTAATACGACGGTTGCATTACGGAGGATAATACATAACCACACACTATTGACAAATCTAAGAAGTAGCTACTGACTTAATTCCATTTCAAGAATCCCGATTTTAATTGTTTTATAAAACGTTTGGATAAATGTTAGAATTGCCACATATACACAGTGGGCTTTTCACTCAAATTCGTATATGAATTCCGAATTTCTCCATCCTACTCAACAAGGTTATTCAAGTCGTCGTAAAAACTGGTTGGCACCTATCCAAAAAAAAATCCGTATTGAATAAGATTCAACTTACTTAGTCAAGCGCTGAAATGAATTATTTTATTGATTTTAGAACTTGATTTTCTAAATTATTTTTGTGTGTATTTTGATTTAAAAAAATAAGCTTAATACTTTTCACATCCGAGGATCTGATGGTAAACTTAATCTCAATAATAAAGACTGTGCTAAAGCCTTTGGAGAATATTTTGAACCCCTTTTGAACACGGACATACCTACTGAATAACTTGCTTTCCATCCTAGCGTTGCATACCACGACAGCTCACCACCCTCTGTCGAAGAAATAACACAAATCATCAAGGGGCTAAAAAATAATAAGGCCTCTGGGGAGGATAGTATTGTGGCTGAATTATGGAAATATGCATATAATGACTCCATCATTTGCCTCCAGAAAACCATTGAAGAAATATGGCATAGTGAAAAATTGCTGGAGGTTTGGACTTCCGCCATCATTCATCCTATACATAAGAAAGGGGATAAATCCGACCCAAATAATTATAGAGGTATTTCACTGGTATCGGTAACGTACAAAATATTTGCAAGGGCTCTTCTGAACAGAGCAGAACCGATATTAGACCGTCAGTTAGGGGAATATCAAGCTGGTTTCAGAAAATCAAGATCCTGTCCTGAACAAATTCATAACATTAAGACCATAATTTCCTACTGTATGGTACGATCAAAGCCTTATGTTGTGATTTTTGTGGACTTTCCAAAGGCTTATGATTGCATTCATAGAGACACAATAATTAACACCTTACGTGAGTTTGGCCTAGACAATAAATCAATTAATTTATTCAAAGCAAACTTAGAAAACAACATTTCTAAGGTCAAATTTCGTGGTGAATTGTCCGAAGCCTTTGCAATCAAGACTGGCTGTAGACAAGGTGATGTGGGATCACCGATGTTGTACAACTGTGTCTTGGAAAAAATTATAAGAGAATGGTTAACAATCTTACCAAATAATTATGGTATTCGAATGGGTTATAAAAAAGAAGACTTGAATATAAACTGTCTCGCTTTTGCAGATGACATTGCTTTGTTCGCTAATACAATAGAAGAGGCCACTGACCAACTTAATAAACTACAAACCATAGCTGCTAAAACTGGACTTTAAGTGGCCTTCCATAAAACTAATTTTATCACAAATGTCAAAGATGCCTCAAAATTCATCACAATTGGTCTGCAAAAAATCAAAAAAGTCCGAAAATTGAAATACCTAGGGGAATGGATTACCCCTAATAATTCAGAAATAGCTGCCATTGAGAGCAGATGTAACAAATTGGAAGGTGCCTTTCAAACCTGCAAAAATATTTACAAAAGTAAAAGCTTGTCCCGGAATGTCAAACTTTGTCATTATAACACAGTAATTAGGCCGTCAGCACTGTATGCCGCAGAATGCTTACAGATGACAAACAAAGGTCCATTGAGAAAATTAGAACTTAAGAATCGGAAAATTCTAAGGAAAATATTAGGACCTGTTAATGATAATGGTACTTAAAAAAGAAGACATAACAATGAATTATTTGAACATATAGAAGATTTGGTGAGTGTGATGAGAAAAAGGAGAATGTCTTTCTTTGGACATTTGGAGCGGATGGAGCATCATCGACTTTCTTATCGAATCCACTCATCAATATCTAAAAAAAAATCCTATTGTAAATGGTCGATGCAAGTTAAAAAGGACCTAACAGAAGCTCGAATCAATCAAGCTCTGGTTTGGGATAGGAACCTGTTCAGAAAGGCGGTTAAATCAACCAGTAATCTACACCCTTTAACATCTGTGATCCTCGCCCTCACTGCAAGTGGACGGAAGAAAGGAGAGCAGAACATTCGTCAAGAATGAAGATCTACTGGCAGACAAGAAAACAAGCATTACAGTGATCATATGAGTGAAGAACATCGTGGTCCATTGATGGCCGAAACGTCTCAAAAAATATTACATTTGTAAGGATATCCATTTTATTACAATATTTCATTTATTACAATTATTATCATTAACTGTTCATTTCTTATTTAGATTTAATTCATATATACTATTTTTATTTTTTTAAATTCTTAATTGATTTTCAATTTAAGCAGAAGATGACCTCATTGAAGGTCGAAACATGTCCCAATCTATAAAATATATATTTGTTAAGTATTGATTTGGCGTATAATTTTAAACGTTTAATTAAATAAAAATTATTCAAAATCCCAAAAGAAAACAATCACAATTAGTGAACACCAGCTCAAAAATTGCAAATAAATAAATAAATAAATAAATAAATAAATAAATAAATAAATAATAGTACATTATGCAACGAGCCTATAATTAAAGCCCTGCGCGGATGCGGATACCCGCGGATAAACCCGCGGATATCCGCAACATTTTTCTCCGTGCGGATATAGTTTGCATGGCGGTGCGGATAGCGGATAAGCTGCGGATAATATTAAGAGTAAATTTGCGGATATTGAACAGGATTTTTTTCTTAATAATTTTAGTGTTTGCTAAGATCTGCGTCTTTTGCGTTTATTATTATTTCCCTATTTGCTTTCGCTTGGATCATATAAGAATAGTAGAGAAGTGAGAGAAGCCAAATAATGAAAATACCCTCAATTAGTGTTGACTTTTGCGAAAAAATAGTCCTTGATACCTGCGTGGGTATATCCGACGACTAAGTAGCCACCTGGTGTTTCACATAGCGTTACTTAGAGGGACAAAACTCAGCCATCATTGTCTTGCGATTCACACATAGCCTAGGGGGACAAAACTCAGCCATCATTGTCTTGCGATTCACACATAGCCTAGGGGGACAAAACTCAGCCATCATTGTCTTGCGATTCACACATAGCCTAGGGGGACAAAACTCAGCCATCATTGTCTTGCGATTCACACATAGCCTAGGGGGACAAAACTCAGCCATCATTGTCTTGCGATTCACACATAGCCTAGGGGGACAAAACTCAGCCATCATTGTCTTGCGATTCACACATAGCCTAGGGGGACAAAACTCAGCCATCATTGTCTTGCGATTCACACATAGCCTAGGGGGACAAAACTCAGCCATCATTGTCTTGCGATTCACACATAGCCTAGGGGGACAAAACTCAGCCATCATTGTCTTGCGATTCACACATAGCCTAGGGGGACAAAACTCAGCCATCATTGTCTTGCGATTCACACATAGCCTAGGGGGACAAAACTCAGCCATCATTGTCTTGCGATTCACACATAGCCTAGGGGGACAAAACTCAGCCATCATTGTCTTGCGATTCACACATAGCCTAGGGGGACAAAACTCAGCCATCATTGTCTTGCGATTCACACATAGCCTAGGGGGACAAAACTCAGCCATCATTGTCTTGCGATTCACACATAGCCTAGGGGGACAAAACTCAGCCATCATTGTCTTGCGATTCACACATAGCCTAGGGGGACAAAACTCAGCCATCATTGTCTTGCGATTCACACATAGCCTAGGGGGACAAAACTCAGCCATCATTGTCTTGCGATTCACACATAGCCTAGGGGGACAAAACTCAGCCATCATTGTCTTGCGATTCACACATAGCCTAGGGGGACAAAACTCAGCCATCATTGTCTTGCGATTCACACATAGCCTAGGGGGACAAAACTCAGCCATCATTGTCTTGCGATTCACACATAGCCTAGGGGGACAAAACTCAGCCATCATTGTCTTGCGATTCACACATAGCCTAGGGGGACAAAACTCAGCCATCATTGTCTTGCGATTCACACATAGCCTAGGGGGACAAAACTCAGCCATCATTGTCTTGCGATTCACACATAGCCTAGGGGGACAAAACTCAGCCATCATTGTCTTGCGATTCACACATAGCCTAGGGGGACAAAACTCAGCCATCATTGTCTTGCGATTCACACATAGCCTAGGGGGACAAAACTCAGCCATCATTGTCTTGCGATTCACACATAGCCTAGGGGGACAAAACTCAGCCATCATTGTCTTGCGATTCACACATAGCCTAGGGGGACAAAACTCAGCCATCATTGTCTTGCGATTCACACATAGCCTAGGGGGACAAAACTCAGCCATCATTGTCTTGCGATTCACACATAGCCTAGGGGGACAAAACTCAGCCATCATTGTCTTGCGATTCACACATAGCCTAGGGGGACAAAACTCAGCCATCATTGTCTTGCGATTCACACATAGCCTAGGGGGACAAAACTCAGCCATCATTGTCTTGCGATTCACACATAGCCTAGGGGGACAAAACTCAGCCATCATTGTCTTGCGATTCACACATAGCCTAGGGGGACAAAACTCAGCCATCATTGTCTTGCGATTCACACACAGCCTAGGGGGACAAATTTCTCTTCAAATGTCTAAATGTTCTGCTTCAATAATTTATCTAATAAATGAAAAATATTATTGTAATGTCAGCGAATTTTAATAAACGTGCGGATACGGATAAAAGTTGTGCGGATGCGGGGCGGATAACAGTCCTGCGGATGCGGGGCGGATGCGGATAACAGTCGTGCGGATGCGGGGCGGATGCGGATAACAGTCGTGCGGATGCGGGGCGGATGCGGATAACAGTCGTGCGGATGCGGGGCGGATAACAGTCCTGCGGATGCGGGGCGGATGCGGATAACAGTCGTGCGGATGCGGGGCGGATGCGGATAACAGTCGTGCGGATGCGGGGCGGATAACAGTCCTGCGGATGCGGGGCGGATGCGGATAACAGTCGTGCGGATGCGGGGCGGATAACAGTCCTGCGGATGCGGGGCGGATGCGGATAACAGTCGTGCGGATGCGGGGCGGATGTGGATAACAGTCATGCGGATAAGGGGCGGATGCGGATAACATTCGTGCGGATGCGGGGCGGATGCGGATGCGGATAACGTTTTGTTCATCCGCGCAGGGCTCTACCTATAATGGCTATACTTAAGACACGAGTATTTTTATAAAACGAGCGTATGCGAGTTTTATAATTTCCATACGAGTGTCTTAATTACCATTATAGGCGAGTTGCATACGACTGTTTATGTTCGACGATAATTATAACTTTATTATATGTTTTAACATAAATATTCATAAATATCTGTTGAGAGTCAGCCACTTGAATTATGTGATTGGGGAGCGAGGGCTAAGTATGATATCTCTGTCTTTCAAGATCTTTGAACGACCGACGCATGCGCTCTGTGTGCTTGCAATGCCATATGCACGCCATATGTTTACATCTGCCGCCCCTCAGTAATATTGTCACCGGAGTCGTTTCAAGACAATGCGCTGTGTAGAAATTAGGGTTGGTGTTATTAAGGTACAGTGCTATTTCTTGTCTCATATTCGCCAGTTTATTTACGCGAACATATGGACGGTGCGTATTCCATGTCGGTAATTTATTATAGTTCGATGTTGTGCTTATGTCCGACATGTTGGATTTTGAGCGCATGCGCGAAGGTATCGTTACCTAATTGGTCAATGAACGAGCTCTGATTGGCTGGAGAAACTGTATCATAATGAAAAACAGTGTTATAATGACCATCATTATGATACAGTGTTCTGACACATAATAGTGAGGGTTGAACATAAAAAATTAATCAATATCCAAAAGGGAAGAAAGAAAAAAAATCAAACAAAATTATTCAAAAACAGTCTCTATTGTGCTAGCCTAGAGAGTGAAATTAAAGTTGAGGTAAGTGGTATTTATTATCAGTTTGTGGAATCGAAATCGTCGACGAAGTGCTACCGTTAACAACATTTATAAATCGACTAAAACCAGTCAAAACTACGCTGGGATCTTCTGTCCCAAAACATAAATTAAAACATTGACTTGGCGACCTTTGTACCCGTCACGCTGAGAGTCGTTAGTAAAACTTCTGTTGCAAAACTTGCTTTTTTTTAATGCCATTTGGATACAATAACAGATATTAAATACAGAAATATTTTAGTTTCAAGCTTGTTTATTAGGAAAGAAATCTATTTTAAAAATAAAACACGTATAAATGATTAGTTTAATTATTTTGTAAGATGAAACCCACAATGGAGGTCAAATTAACTAGCAAATAACCAAAATGTACGTAAATTGTATGGACACGATACGAATAAATTTATCTGAAAAAAAAAACAAGATGTTCAGCAAAGAACATATAGCCTACTTTCTCCTAAATGTATGGGTATCTTTATGACTCTTTGTCCTCATCCCTAAAACAATCACCCCAACCACAATGTATTGTTTGTTTTCTTTTATATTGATAATAAGCCAGTAAGTGTCAAGATCAATATTATATACTTTATGATGATTGAATAACAAAACTACTAACTTATTGTAATGCATTCACGTCCGTTAATCTCTATATTAAGCCAGCCTGCAAAATTAAGAATCTTCCGCCCCAATCATCTTCCGCCCCAATCACAGTAGGTGGTGCTGCGACCTATCAGTGAATTAATCTTTATCTTGTACGCCTATGCACTGCCATCGTAATGTACTACGATGGCAGTGTTCTATGGGTGTTGAATGAGTAGGCAGTTTAAAGTAGCCAAGAGGGAGGCGATCCAGCTGGCAGTGTTTAAAGGTATTCGGAGCGCGATCGTGGCTAATAGTTGAACTACCAGTATTACAAAATTGCCATACTTCAGGAGGCCAGCTCAGGCATTTACACAGCGTTATGTTTGGAACAATATTACCCACATAACCCACAAGAGGACAGCACCGTACAGAGGCATTAAGAAGGCTGTGGTTAATGACAACGTGTATCTAGTTCTTCTATTCTCCTTTTTCTAATGTCTTCTGTTTATGTGCGATGCTGGGACTGTGATTTTATCAATATACGAGTGTATAATTTATCCTCTCCTTTGAGCTAAATGACATTTTATTCAGTATCTGTGGGAAAAGCTCGTGCACATCATTTGTAAAAGAATTCAAGAAAAAAAAAACTAACTGTAACAGTATTCGATCCCCAGTCAACTGCGTGTCAGACTAACATGCTAGCCCAGAGCTAACCGCATCCATGACGTCAGTTGTTCTTAACTGACATATTAGATACAAACTGTTGGCAAATAATGACTTTAAATAAACGATTTCTTCACTGCAGTACATCTTCATTAAAGATCATTTCATACAAAGTTTATATTATTGTATCAGTACGGTATATCACATACAACATACTAAAACTACTGAAATATAAGACAGGCACATGAGGACAGCTGCCATCTTGTCGTGTGACACAAACGGCTCAGCTCTTTTAAGCCACTCATACTGTATAATATTATAATATTAAATTATAATAAATAACGGATCACGACCTTCAGGATAGCTTAAACCCCCCTAGGCTCGATAATCGGAATTGGTGGGTCTGAAGCTATTTATTAAAATGGTTGCATAATTCACACGGCCGCCATCCTGAAATGGCATGGCCGATGACCTTGAATTTTGGGTGAAAGACGCGTCCTATATAAAGGTATGTTGTCACCAAATTTGGTAGAGATCGGATGATTAGTTTAGCCGTAATTTGATTTTACGTTTTGAACATTTGAGTGGCCGCCATTCTGTTTTGGTAAAGACGGCGGCGATATAAAGTATGACACTGAGGTGTCCTTTACTAGTGCTACCTCTGTACCAAATTTCGTTCAATTCGGTTTCACCGTGTTCGAATTGATAGGGGGGGACAGACATTCAGAGTACACACACTCACACACACACAGACACACACACACACACAGACTCACACACACACATACACACACACACAGACTCACACACACACATACACACACACAGACAGACACACTTTTTTCGCCCTGTGTTGATCTCATAAGTCTACTTTCATTTTTTGCAAAAATCGAAAGTAGGCTAACAAGAAGTTCCGTGACGAACTAAAGAGCCTACTTTTCTTAAAATTTAAGATACATGCCAATGATTAATCTATATTGATCTATCTAGAATAATGACGAAATTAAGTTGGTAATATTGACATTTCTAATTAGTTCGAAATACTGTATACCTGGTATAATGTAGCCTAATAGAGAACTTAAGTTGGCAGCCCTGGTGACTGAATATATTCTTAGTTCCATCTCTTAAGGTACAGAATACAAAATTTGGTTCAAGTCCAATGGATAGCATGGACGTTACATGCAGTTAGACATTGGATCTAACAGCGCGCGTAAAATCATGTTGGCAACAATGACATACATGTATTGGTCAGAAATAATCTGAAATAATATGATCTATTGTTGTGTCAATTTTGAATGAAATTCATTAGTTAGTATAGAAGTTGCATGGATTTTAAAATTGGACCTATCAGCAGAATTATAATCATGTTGGCAGCACTGACGTATATTAGTTACTCCAAATTAATCACGAATGCCAGGTACTGCACGTGTGCAAAGTTTAGAGCTATTGGCTTGCATACTTTCGGATATATTGATATTAGGGTAACAAAAATAGAGACAGCATTTATTAACAGTTGGCAGCCCTGGTTACTCTTAAGAATCGGCATAGTCATATCTGTTATGGTACACATAGTACACACGAAATTTGGTTGAAATCCAAATCTCTTATATAAAAACAAGTGTCCTGACTGACTGACTGACTGACTGACTGATTCAATGACTCACTGACTCATCATCGCCCAGCCAAAACTATTAAAGTTAGAAACCTGAAATTTTGGGGATATGTTCGTGGTAAGTCGAAAACGCGCACTAAGGAAGGATATTTGGATATTCAGGTTCTAAAGGGGTGTTAAGGGGGTAGACCTGCATTTCATTGAATAACAATATCTCCCGATTGGTTTCATTGGGGCATGTGATACTGGGCATATAAACTCATCATTAAAAATAAGAAGACATGTGTCTGAGGGTTTTTCGATGTGGTGTATATTATGAGGTGAAAGGGGTGAATAGTGGGGGTTGAGGGATTCCTAACGGAGCGTGTATCTCTTAAACGACATAGGCGAGGAGTTTGAAACTCAGCGGAAAAAAATCAGCTTAAAAATAAGTAAATAGGTGTCTGACCGTTTTTTTTTTCATAACTCCAATTTAAGGGGCCCATGGGGAGGGTGAAATTCTGGGAAAAAACAGGTAATATGTAAAATTATACATGGCCTATGTTGTAGGCAATAACACATTACATCTTTTTTGTCTCTTGCTATTTCATCATACGACGAATACTTAGGGAGTTATTAATCATTTTGTACTTTTTGGCCGGAATTTTCTAAGTCTCAGGAATGACAAAAAAAATTGATTCGAATGAATAATCAAAAAGTAGCTTTTTTAATACTTTTATTATATTTTTCACGTCTTTTAGGGACCGAAACCAACATGATATTTTGATGTCTTTTTTCGTCCCATGCATTTTTGGTTTCAGGTGATAGAATTATTTTCCACTAGGACCCGTGCTTATCTATTATATAAAACAAAGTGTCCTGACTGACTCATCATCATCCCCCAGCCAAAACTACTAAAGTTAGAAACATGACATTTTTTGGATATGTTCGTTGTATGTTGAAAGGGTCCACTAAGGAAGGATTTTTGGATAGGGGTGAAATTCTGAAAAAAAAAAAACTTCCCATAAGGAAGGATTTTTGGATATTCACTCTCATCGACCAACCAAAACTATTAAAGTTAGAAGAATGATATTTTGGGGATATGTTTGTTGTGTGTCGAAAATGGCCAATAAGGAGGGATTTTTGGATATTCAGGTTATAAAGGGATGTTAACGGGATAAAACCTGCATTTCGTTGAATAACAATATGACACGACTATGACGCGAGCGAAGCCGCGGGTACCTGCTAGTGATAGTATAGAAGTTACATGTATTTAAAGTTGGACCTCTCAGCAGGCTTCGAATCATATTGGTAGCACTGACGTATATAAGTTACTCCAAATTAATATAGAATGTCAGGTACTATACGCGTGCATAATTTAAAGCTGTCGGGTTGCATACTTTCTGATATATGGGTATTTGGATTTTAAAAAATGAGAGCATTTATTAACAGTTGGCAGCCCTGGTGGCTCTTAAGAGTACGCTCAGTCATATCTGTGTATGTACACATAGCACATACGAAATTTGGTTGAATTCCAATTGATAGTGTAGAAGTTATATGCATTAAAAAATTGGACTTATCAGCAGGCTTAGAATCATTTTGGCAACACTGCCATGTATGGCCTCCTGGAAATTAAACTGCAATATTATTATCTATACGTGTGCCAATTTAGAAATAGCTCCCATTCTTACCTTCCTAGATATCCAACATGGAGCTCAAATTTCAGTTACGATTTTTCAGCAGTTGGTAGCACTGGCATCATTTTCAAATATCGCCGTGAGATATTCAGGTATAGATCTTTACTCCTACCAAATTTTGTTTCGATTGCTCCAGCCGTTTAGGATTAGATAGGGGGGGGGGGGGGACACAGCCAGACAGACAGAAGGACAGACAGACAGACACACATTTGCCCGATCTCATAAGTCTACTTTTTCCTAATTTTTGCAAAATGTGAAAAGTAGGCTAAAAATCTTCAGCGTCATTTTTACAGCAAAACATATTGCACTGCTTCTACTCTTTCTGTTCTTTCCTCCGTATTTGTAACTTCCACAATAATACTACCGTCCATAAATGCAATAACTGCTTTAGTTAAATCCACATTATCACTCATTTTCCTGCCTTGAAATGCCCACAAATAAGAAACAACCTGCCGATCAGCTGCACCTTTAACCGGCATGTTTTGACAAGACAGCCTGGCAGCGTGTCATTGTTACGTACGCTTCTTCGACAGTGCAGCGAAACCAAATTCGAAAATGCAAAGCATCCCTTCGAAACGTGATAAACTCTAAAAGAGTTATGTTGGTAGAACATTGGTAGTTCAAGCACCAGTTAGCGTGTTTTGTAGACGGACCTGGCAAGGCAGGCCTCATACGTATGGAACTAAGTGGTTTATTGGCTGCTGGCAGTCGCTCACATCCGGGAGGCGAGGAGGTTCGAATCCCCCAGCCGGCACCCTTAAAGATGGTATTCTGTGGTTTCCCATCTTCCTTCCAGGCAAATGCCGGGGTTGGTCCTTAACTATAGGCCACAGCTGCTACCTCACAACTCCTCCTTCTTACATTCAAACTTTCCTTCCCAGACAACACTCCACACGTGGCGGTACTTGTAGCTCACCCCATGGGTGTCCGCATAGAAACAGCTACAAACTAGCGAGCCGAACATATCCTCGGACACTCCCGGCACTAGAAGCCATTCGCAAGTAAAAAATCAGCAAAAAAAAAAGGGGGATGTATGCAGACGTGGGGTATTAACCTGTTGAGTGCCTCGTCTGTCTATAAACGTTGCACAAGAACTTTTTTGAAACATATTCCTCATATGATTTTGAGTGCCGAGTCGATCCCTGGTATGTTTTGCTATCTATTTGACATTATGTAGTACTGCTTGAGTTTGGAATTTTGCTTCCGGAAGTATCTAAGAGACCATTTCTTAGACGTCTGTCCTTTACAGCTGAGGTTCGTCTGAGATGTAAACAGGAATAATATGCACATCATTCACACCGCCTGGTGATTTCAGATCAAAGAACATCATTTCTTGTGCTAGTAAGGAGTAGTAAGTATTAATAAACTACTGATTTTAGAAAATATTATTATTTTGGGTGCATTACGCGGTATGGAGATGATGCCCACACAAAAATATCAATTTCGATTCGGCTCAAAATAAAAATGTGTATAAACACCAGATGGGGAGCGCAGCCTAGTGTCCAGCGTACAACTGCCCTTGCTCTGAGTTTCTCTGCTGCAAAATATGCTGCCCCAGGCTGGAGGAACTCGGCTCATGCCAACCAAGTAGATGTTGCCCTCCATGAGACAGGCCGCATTGTGACAGGCTGTCCACGCCCAACGTCTGTCGATAATATATTTCCGCTCATGGGATTAGCACCTCCGGAAGTTAGAAGACAAGTAGCGGCAGAAGTAGAGAAGACAAAGCAAGAAACAGATCCAAGACACCCAATGTATGGATTTGATGTCCATCCACCTAGGCTAAAATCAAGAAAGAGTTTCCTCCAAACAACAATATCCATTCCTTCCTCAGCTGAAGCTCGCCGAATTGAACTTCGGAAAACAAAATCACCAGGAGGATCGTGGGAAATGAAGGAGAAGCCGGCAGCAGGCTATCATTTACAATACGATTCTTGGAAGACGCTAAACAGACTGAGAACTGGTGTGAGTCGGTGCAAAAGCAATTTAATGAAGTGGGGATACAGTGCTGAAGAACTTTGTAGATGTGGTGAAAGACAAGACCCTGAGCACCTTCTGAATTGCAGCATGTTACCAAGACCATGTGATATTCAGGACTTGATAGAAGCCAATGACTGTGCCATTCTAACAGTTGAACACTGGAGAAATGCAATTTAGTGCAATTTTTATATATATTTGGATGTGTTTTTGACTCGGATAGATAAATAAATAATCGTAGGATTTTGAATTTACATTGAGATTAATAAATACTCAAAACCTATAAACATTTGGGCACATTGTACATTTCTTTTATGCGAATGAAAAAAAAAATCAGCACTTATGAGACTTTGCAACCGTGACCAACTTGCATTTAGCGGTTTGTGAAAAACGAAAGCAATTTTTGTTGTCCCTTTTCAATGGCTTTGTGTGGGTATTGCACCCTTAATCTTATTCCATCGTGTAGCCACTTAAGAGGAACGTGACGGTGTGCTCAAATCAAAATCGAAAATAAGTGCCTTTGCATCAGGGCTACTCAATTTATATATAACATTATTTCCCTTACCAAACAAGCCAATTGAATGTTAAAACCGTGGCTTTTGCCCTCGCCTCCCACGAGGAATATCACTGCAGTTATAACGTTCCCAGCATGTTAATGTTCCCAGTAAAGCTATGTTCTGACAGCGCCAACTGCTTGATGAATCATGAGCAGAGGTTAGCACAATCCTGGTGACAAGTTAACTCGAGTAACAAGTAAACTTCCACTTTTATTTTCACGTTGTTTGCTTGTTTTATGTCATAATTAGATTTACGAAGTAAAAACATGAGCAGGTGACATGCAACGAGGATTTACAGTACCTCACAATTATGGTCAAGTGTAATATTATGAAGAAGTCCGAGACTGGAAAAAGTTTTCCAACGGGTGACATTGTTGGCTTGGTTTTATATTTAAAAGATACGAGCCTTACAGTAGTCGCATATGATGTGTAACATCTGACATGTTATCCTACTATGAAATTGAGATGTAATGTATGTGAAGTCATCTGACATGTTATCCTACTCGTATACTACACAGCTTGGACATTCTTAAAATGTTAATTTACGCTCCGTTTCCATACTGGTACTATGATGAATGTATAGATTGAATTGGAGATATGCTACTGTCACACTTGTTTGAACAAACATGTGTATGTGTTTCAATCAGTTGACACCAGAGTTCGCATGAGCGTTTACCGTTCAGTATGAAAGTGTTGAGCAAAGTTACTCGGGGAGTGGATGCCCATCACTTTTATCCAAAGATTGAAAAACAGACTCTTAATAAATCAAAATTGTTTTCAGCAAATATAATATAATTAATATTTTTGCACCAAAGAACGACAACTTGAAGATGATTTAATGTAGAAATATCTGTAATGGCACCTACAAACCTTGAAGTAATCCGTATGTGATAGACATTCCACATGGTACCACTGCCAGCTGGATCGCATCCCTCATGCTTTAGCAGCCAGGAGGGATGCGATCCAGCTGGCAGCGTGTCTTACACACTTCCGTCCGATTCACTTCCGTCGCATTTTTCAAAATCACTCCCACAAAATATCCAGCAACCAAGTGGAAAGATGTTACACATCAAAAATCCAGTGTATATCACCCCCCGTGTAAATGAGTATGTGCTGAAGCTGTCTGATGTAGGCCTCAGAATTTTGGCTTATTTTCATTTATGAAAACATGGGCCTATGAGATCAACTTTTGTACGTGTGTATGTGTGTGTATGTAACTGTGTGTGTGTGTGTATCCCTAATAAAATCTAAACGGCTCAAGTGATTTCGATCAAACTCGGTAAGGACATAGTACTTTCTCTCCGACCCCGACCGTGCTCTTTAAATATTATTACGTCTCGCCAATCCAACATGGCGGCTGTGCGAAATATTTCACTGGCATTGTATATCACCAAAACTATTACTGATATTACTTTCACTTCTGTCATCTCGCCACCCTCTTCATTCTCTAGGAAAGTGACCTTCGGAGCGCGAGGCGTGCAATAAACAGCAGTAGGCCTATTATAGTCGAAGGACTGGACTCAGTACTTCTTACTTCTTTATGTGTTCTAATCATTTTCAATTACAGTTCCCATAGCACAAAACCTTTTTTGCGTTACTAATTGAGTCGTCCAGTTGCAAAACTCGTTTAATCCACTTGGTAATAAGGATCATGTCGTAAAAGTATTTATTTAATTATTTTATTTTATTTTGTTTTATATTGTTTTGTTTAATTTTTGTTTCTTTTTGTTTTGTTTTGTTTTCCTTTATTCCGTTTTATTTTGTTTTAAATTGTTTGTTTTGTTTTGTATTATTTTGTTTTTGTTTTTATTTTGTTTTATTTTATTTTGTTTTATTTTGATTTTGTTTTGTTTATTTTGTTTTATTTTGTTTTGTATTATTTTGATTTTTCAGAAAACAAACACAAAACAAAAAACACGAAGCAAAATTCAAAATTCAAACATAAAAGCAGAAAACAAAAAAAAGAAACAAAGCAATAAGCAAAATTCAAAAACAGGAAAAGCAGAAAACAAACACAAAACCAAAAAAAAATTAATGACGAAGCAAAAAGCATAATTCTAAAACAAAAGCAAAAGCAGAAAACAAAAAGCAAAACGAACAATTCAAAACAAAAGCACAAAGCAAACACAAACCAAAGTAGAAAACAACAAACACAAAAGATACGCGAGGCAAAGTCCAGAGAAACGTTTCTCATGAAAATGATTCTTATTCACAAGTGGATTAAACGAGTTTTGCAACTGGACGACTCAATTTAAAACCACCGCCAATTTACATCAATCCTTCTCAGCAATGCACTATTAGGCTTTTTAGGCACTCATCATCATCATCTTGTACTGTTTCCAGCCCCAGGCTGGGTCTGTTTGGAACATAAGCCTCGCCACTTAGTTCTTTCTTCCCACCACCTCTCCGCTGTCACTCTGGTCCAGTCCTCGCCTCTCTTCTTAACACATTCCTCCACTCCTTTCAGCCATCTATCTCTTGGTCTTCCCCTTGGTCGTTTCTTCTGCATCTGCATCTCATGTATCCTCTCGGGAATCTTCTTCTCATCCATTCTCTTTAAGTGTCCATACCACCTCAGTCTTGACGTCTCAATCCTACCTTGCAAGGGCTCCTCTTTCACTATTTCCCTGTCCTTTTCATTCCTCACCCTGTCTCTTCTTGTTACTCCGATCCTACTTCGCAGGAACTTCATTTCACTTGCCTGTATTCTGCTTATGTCTCTTTTCTTCATTGTCCACGTTTCTGAAGCATAGGTCAGTATCGGGATATAGTAGCTTCTGTATAACACTTCCTTGCTTTTTTGTGGGACATCTTTATTCCACACTAAGCTCCTAATGCTTCTCAGAAATGCTTCTGCCTGTCTGCCACGTTCCGTAATCTCTTTGGCACCAAACATACAAAATAGACACCAACGACTCTAATAGGCATTTCAGGGCACTAACATATGTCATAGGAATATTCTCGTTTTCAACGGTGTCGGGTATGAGATGCGATGCATTTCTCTGTGGCAGGTGGTTATACGGCCGGATGCCATTCCTGACGCCATCCTCATCAGAGGAGTTAATGAGAGATAAAATAAATGAAGGTGAATGAAACTGGGCAAGGATGTGGAAAGAAGCAGCCGTGGCCTGTCAGAAGGTACCATCCCAGCATTTTCCTGGAGTTGAAAGTGGGGGAAACCACGGAAAACCATTTCAAGGACGGCCGACGGTGGGGTTTCAACCTACGTCTACCAAGTCCGCAGATGCCTTGGCCTCTTGGCCTAGCACTGCGCGTTAGCGAGCGTAGCTACTGCTGTCGGTCAGTCATCATCATTATCATCTCTATTATCATTATAATCATCGTCATCAGCCATCACTATCATCATCAGCTTCACCGTCATCATCATTACCATTGTCAACGTCACCATCACCTTCATTATTATCGTCAATTTCTTCTCAATGGTATTGCCAATTATAAATACACACTTCCCCCAGGTGCTCATATCTAGTGGGACGTGGGTTGGCGACCAAGGGACCCCAGCTGAGTCTGGCTTTGCTTCTACTTACTTGTGCTGGGCTCCTCCCCGTCTTCTTTCCTGTCAACCTCTGTTGGTCAACTCTTGTTTTATTCTGACCCTGACGGTATTAGGGTATCTGAGGCCTAGGGAGTCTCCTCCTTTCCCGCCTTCATTGGTCCTTCTCTCATCTTTCCTTGTTCCTCATTCTTCGTGGGATCAGCATTCTTTTTCTTTTCATTAGAGTTCCTTTTCTCTTTAAGATATCTGCCTTGTTTTTCTGAATTGGCACCCAGTGTCTCTAAATTAAATTTTTTGAGTATCTTGAATCTCAACCACATTTTGTAAGAATTTTCAATCTACATTGCATTTTGTATGTATTTTCGATCTAAACTCCATTTTGTAAGTATTTTCTATCTCAATTGCATTTTGTAAGTACAGTATTTTGAATCGCGGTCTTCCACATATTGTGAGTATTTTGAATCTACCATACATTTTGTAAGTATTTTCAATTTCAATTGCATTTTTTAAGTATTTTGAATTCCAATTGCACTTTATGAGTATTTTGCATATGAACCGGCCTTTTTTAATCCAACTTGCATTGTGCATTTTTAATTTCTACAGCATTTTGTACTACGTTCAATTTCAATTGCATTTTGTAAGTATTCTGAATTTCAATTGCATTTTGGAAGATTTTATCATTTTAAATGATTTTGCCGACGTCGTCGTTACGCTGGGGTCTGGCGTTACGTTACGGTGACGGGACGAAATGTACCCAGATGCACTGAGATGTGTGACGTCATAGTACCGCTTGGTGCATGTGCTCCCCGACAATCTCTACTTCGTTAGTACAAGACAAAAATTCCCGATTCTTGGATGTCACGGGTAATCTCGAGAACCATTGGATGGATTTTGATGCGGTTTTCACCATTCTGTAAAGGATATCTCGAGGAAAGATTCTGTAGAAAATAATGTATGTATGATCAAAGGAAGCCAAGCTGTAACGATTTCAGTGAAAAAGTCGAAAACAATCTTAAGCTTACGCTGCGCAAACCGTTAAAAATATCAATATACTATGAGCGTAAGAATTGGTCAGCATGAAAAGTTCTACAAAAAAAAGTCCGCGAGAGCATATCTCTATCTTCAATACATCGTCCACTATACTGTAAGTGTTTTTAGACTGGGTGGAAGGGGCACGTCCCCGCGCGCTTGAGCTTACTTTGCCCTTAGTTTGCACTTGCCGTTCGCGAGTAATTTGAAACAAGATAAGCAATATAAGTAGTATGAAGATAATTTTCTAACATGTCATGAGTCTTTCTACCTTTTTTCAGCACTTAAAATGATACAAAGTCTGGTCTTTCAGACTGTCAGTCTCTTTGGAACCTAAACTATATTTTGTGCGTATTTTTCAATCTAAATTCTTTTTCTGAGTATTTTTCCTTCTAAATTACCTTTTGTGAGTATTAGGTAGATTTCATTAGAAAGCTAACTATTGCAATGGGTCCCATGTTTCGACTTCCGGAAGATTTCGACATATCTTCGCGTTACACATCCCCCAGACCCCAAAACCACCGTCAGTTCAAAAGTTTATATATAATTTATGTATATATATATATATATATATATATATATATGTATATCAGTTTCTTGTGGACACGATAACTGCCGTAATTTTGCACCAATCACTTTGAATTTTTTACCGAATATGTATACCTATAAAATCTCGGTCGAGTTCGTTACTGGGCTAAATCGGTCGAAGGGGGTGAAAATGGGGGGCATTTTTCGAAAAAGTGAAATATTGCTATAACTCTCTTAATATGTGAAATATCGAATCCGTTCAACGTTCATACTATGTTTCGGTGAAAGCCCAAAAATTTATATTTGAAGAGTTTTTTATAGCACCAACCATTGACCAAAGGGGTGGGAAAAAGTGGGTTTTTCGGGAAACATTAATCATATCTCTCTTAATAGGCACAATATCAAAACCGTACAAAATGGACAATATTCCCCTAATAATTACCTAAAACTTTTGTCTGAAAGAATTTTTGATATGACCTACCATTACGCCAAAGGATGAGAAAAATGATTTCGGAATTATAAGAAAATGCCAAGAGCAATCAGAGGTTGCCATGGCAACACTACTAAATTGATGAGGGATGAGCCATCAGACGTTGCCATGACAACGCACTTGCACGAGATCAGATTCAGTATTTCCATCTGACTAAGCCGGCCCCGTGATGTTGGGGTAGCGCGCCTGCCTCTCACCCGGAGGCCCCGGGTTCGATCCCCGGCTCCGTCAGGGATTTTAAAACTGACGTGAGGGTTGGAAGGGGGTGCACTCAGCCTCGTGAGGACAATTGAGTAGCTGTCTGATAGTGAGACAGCGCCCCGATCACGAATACCAAGATTAACGGCCGAGGGGACCCGACGCGCTGATCAGGCGTCACCCCAATATCTGCAGGCCAAATGGCTGGGCAGCGGTCGCTTGGTCGGCCTTAGCCCGTCATGGGGTGGATGGTGCCAGGTGTTGACTTTGACATCTGACTAATTGGGAAGTGGCTTCGGTGACGTAACTGGTAGCATGCAGAATGTCTATGCCCAAGGTCGCGGTTTCAAAGCCGGCCGAAGTCGACGGATTTTCTAAGAGCGCTAAAATCCCTCAGTATGCTTTCCTTTGGAGGGGAAGTACCAACGTGCGTTGCAAGTTACTGGTTGGGGTGGCATCTAGTAGCCAAGTTCACAGCTAGGTGTCGTTGACGGTAGTACCTGGTAGCAACATTAGGAACTACTGCTTGAAATTGACCGTCGGCAGTCCTTACCTGAATTAAGACTAATACAGCCATTACAATTCACACCGTTTATCAGACAGATTCTACACTCACCCAAAGTACACGGGGTTAGATGACCGCGTTGTCGCAGCCCCTAAACTGAGGAACCAACCAGAGGTAGATTTCATTAGAAAGCTAACTATTGCAATGGGTAGGCTACCATGTTTCGACTTCCGGAAAATTTCGACATATCTTCGCGTTTCACATCCCCCAGACCCCAAAACCACCGTCAGTCCAAAAGTTTATATATAATTTATGTATGTATATATATGTATCATTTTCTTGTGGACACGATAACTGCCGTAATTTTGCACCAATCACTTTTTACCGATTATGTATAACTATAAAATCTCGGTCGAGTTCGTTACTGGGCTAAATCGGTCGAAGGGGGTGAAAATGGGGGGCTTTTTTTTTTTTCGAAAAAGTGAAATATTGCTATAACTCTCTTAATATGTGAAATATCGAATCCGTTCAACGTTCATACTATGTGTCGGATAAAGCCCAAAAATTTATGTTTGGAGAGTTTTTGATAGCACCAACCATTGACCAAAGGGGTGGGAAAAAGTGGGTTTTTCGGGAAACATTAATCATATCTCTCTTAATAGGCACAATATCAAAACCATACGAAATGGACAATATTCCCCTAATAATTACCTAAAACTTTTGTCTGAAAGAATTTTTGATATGACCCACCATTATGCCAAGGGATGAGAAAAATGATTTCGGAATTATAAGAAAATGCCAAGAGCCTCAGTGGTTGCCATGGCAACACTACTAAATTGATGAGGGATGAGCCATCAGACGTTGCCAAGATAACGCACTTGCACGAGATCAGGTTCAGTATTCCCATCTGACTAAGTGGGAAGCGGCTTCGGTGACGTAACTGGTAGCATGCAGAATGTCTATGCCCAAGGTCGCGGTTTCAAAGCCGGCCGAAGTCGTCGGATTTTCTAAGAGCGCTAAAATCCCTCAGTATGCTTTCCTTTGGAGGGGAATTTCAAACGTTCGTTGCGAGTTGCTGGTTGGGGTGGCATCTAGTAGCCAAGTTCACAGCTTGGTGTCGTTGACGGTAGTACCTGGTAGCAACATTAGGAACTACTGCTTGATATTGACCGTCTGCAGTCCTTACCTGAATTAAGACTACTACAGCCATTACAATTCACACCGTTTATCAGACAGATTCTACACTCACCCAAAGTACACGGGGTTAGATGACCGCGTTGTCGCAGCCCCTAAACTGAGGAACCAACCAGAGGTAGATTACATTAGAAAGCTAACTATTGCAATGGGTACCATGTTTCGACTTCCGGAAAATTTCGACATATCTTCGCGTTTCACATCCCCCAGACCCCAGAACCACCGTCAGTTCAAAAGTTTATATATAATTTATGTATGTATATGTGTATATATACAGTATATGTATATCAGTTTCTTGTGGACACGATAACTGCCGTAATTTTGCACCAATCACTTTGAATTTTTTACCGAATATGTATACCTATAAAATCTCGGTCGAGTTCGTTACTGGGCTAAATCGGTCGAAGGGGGTGAAAATGGGGGGATTTTTTTTCGAAAAAGTGAAATATTGCTATAACTCGCTTAATATGTGAAATATCGAATCCGTTCAACGTTCATACTATGTGTCGGATAAAGTCCAAAAATTTATGTTTGAAGAGTTTTTATAGCACCAACCATTGACCAAAAGGGTGGGAAAAAGTGTTTTTTTTTTCGGGAAACATTAATCATATCTCTCTTAATAGGCACAATATCAAAACCGTACAAAATGGACAATATTCCCCTAATAATTACCTAAAATTTTGTCTGAAAGAATTTTTGATATGGCCCACCATTCTGCCAAGGGATGAGAAAAATGATTTCGGAATTATAAGAAAATGCCAAGAGCTATCAGTGGTTGCCATGGCAACACTACTAAATTGATGAGGGATGAGCCATCAGACGTTGCCAAGATAACGCACTTGCACGAGATCAGATTCAGAATTCCATCTGACTAAGTGTGAAGCGGCTTCGGTGACGTAACTGGTAGCAAGCATGCTGAATGTCTATGCCCAAGGTCACGAGTTCAAAGCCGGCCGAAGTCGTCGGATTTTCTAAGAGCGCTAAAAATCCCTCAGTATGCTTTCCTTTGGAGGGGAAGTTCCAACGTTCGCTGCGAGTTGCTGGTCGTGGTGGCATCTATTAACCAGTTCACAGCTAGGTGTCGTTGACGGTAGTACCTGGTAGCAACATTAGGAACTACTGCTTGAAATTGACCGTCTGCAGTCCTTACCTGAATTACAGACTAATACAGCCATCCCTAAGTACACGGGGTTACATGACCGCATTGTCGCAGCCCCTAAACTGAGGAACCAACCAAAATCTCTGCGGGAGATATAATTTTGCGTGAAGAAGTAACAGACCGTTACATAGTTACACATCAGTGTCGAAACCTTGCATAAGGACAGTGTGACCACAGGTATAAAAATGGACCCCAAATGACAAGAAGGTTACCGTTTCCATAAGACAATAAAATGTTTAAAATAAGCATAAAATGACGAAAAACAAAGTTAATTAAGCTCCAATTATAAAATACCTTCTCGCAATAAATGAGGTCTGATCCTTCTACGAAAACCTGCATATTCTGCCTATTTTCGCCTATCCCCAAGTTTGTCCGGTGAAATCTACCTCCGCCTTCCGGCGTGCCGAGAGGACTTTTTTTTTCCTTCTAAATTACCTTTTGTGAGTATTTCCTCTCTACATTTTGTGAGTATTTTTTCTTCTAAATTACATTTTGTGAGCCATTTAAATCTGAGTTCCATTTTGTAAGTATTTTCAGTCCAGCTTAATTTTTGTTATGGTTCCCATTTCATTGTCATTTTCACTATAACCATTAGAGGCCGATAACCTAGATGTTAGGCCCCTTAAATTAACAATTATCATCATCATCTTCATCATCATCATCATCTTCATTGCCCCTTTTCCAGTTGACACTGGGTGGGGGCAAATATGGTTCCTCTCCACTTTGTTCTGTCGTTCCACCATTCCTCTTCCGACACAGTGTTCCAATCCAGGTTCCGTTTTCTAATATTATTCTCCACCGAGTCCATCCAACGCTTTCTTGGTCTTCCTCGTCCTCTCTTTCCTATCATCCGTCGTTCCAGGGCTCGTCTTGGTAGCCTTACTTCATTCATCCGTTTGACATGTCCAAACCATCTCAATCTGTTTTGCTCCAGTTTTTCATTAAGTTTCTTTACTCCCAGATCTTTCCTTATATCTTCATTTCTCACTCTGTCTCTCCTCGTTTTCTGGACCATACTTCTCAGGAATCTCATCTCATACGGGTAAATACACACACTTTTACTGATACCACAATAACACAGTTTTTCAGACAAATGGTATATAGCATACAGTACACACACAAGTACATGACCACGGTGTCACGAAGCTATGGAATGATCAACAACAGCAACTAAGAGCACAGTGAAATCTGTGAGAAAAGCAGTCTCTCTCTCCCATTTGGAAATGTTTCGTGCTAATTACCTTAGAGCATGGGAAACAGTGATGCATTCTGTTCCGTTGTGTTGAATTGTGTATCGCAGTGGGTGTACTGCAGATATTGTAGAGGGCGTTGTACACTACACCTTGTGAATGCATTGCATTCAAGGCGCTTGAGGGACGATGAAACACATTTCTGTAGTAAATGCATTTGGAGAACTCATTCATTACACTTAAGGACATGTACGAAGGTGGATCGAAATATAAGTTGCACTTCCCAGTTATGGCCATTTATTACACCACTTATACAGCAGCAACACGCCTATAACGACATACAATGTAACGTCACTTTTTCACATAGTTTCCAAGAGACTCCAAACATTTCTGCGAACGCACAACCAACTTGTCGATGCTGGATGCATAAAAAGTTCCTCCAGCGTTCTGCAACCACACCTTCACCTCCTCATCGGTCTGGAAACGCTATGCAACGCTATGTCGCAGACGTCAACGGGTTTCTGCGGTGAATCGTCACAGGCGATGAAACGTGGGTTCACCACTTCACCCCCGAAACAAAGAGAACATCAATGGAATGGGTGCACTCCTCATCATCACAACGAAAGAAGGCCAAGGTTCAACTTTCAGCCGGTAAGGTTATGGCGACAGTGCTCTTTGACATGGAGGGTTTGCTGCACGTGGAATTCATGCCGAAAGGAACTACGATCAACGCGGCGTCGTATTGTCAAACGTTGCACTGGTTGCGTAAATCGATTAAAGAGAAGCGCCGGGGGAAATTGAGCGCCGGTATGATTTTGTTGCACGGTAACGCAACACCTCACAAGACCCGCCAAACGAGCGAACTGCTGCAGCGTTTCAAGTGGGAGATCTGGCAACATCCACCCTATAGTCCCGACCTAGTGCCATGTGACGTTCATCTGTTCGGTAAGCTCAAAACGGAGCTCGGTGGTCGACGTTTCCAGGCCGATGAGGAGGTGAAGGCCGCTGTCTCCGTGTGGTTGCGGAACGCTGGAGGAACTTTCTATGCATTCGGCACCGACAAGTTGGTTATGCGTTCTCAGAAATGTTTGGAGTCTCTTGGAAACTATGTGGAAAAGTGACGTTACGTTGTATGTCGTTATAGGCGTGTTGCTGTTGTATAGGTGGTGTAATAAATGGCCGTAACTGGGCAGTGCAACTTATTTTTTGATCTGCCCTCGTACACTGGCCTAGAGAAAACATTCACACGCCAAGAAGGAAATGTGGAAATTGCATGAAACTAGATGTGGGCGATTTTAACGTTGATGTACGCAAATTATTACAATATCCTGTAGCTTGGATATGGGCGGGCGTTCGTATGGTATCTTGCTACATATCTCTCCATATTTGGAGCAGTTGGCGTCCCAGGTGGTCCTAGACATGTTCAATTGGTAACAAATCTGGAGATCTCGCCGTCCATCTTGCACAATATTTTAATGTTTGAATAGTCCCCCCACCCGCCGCCATCCTGAATATAGGTAATCGTTGTTATTTTGAAGATGTGGCCCAGCGTTGATAGTCTTATTTATTTATTCATTTATTTATTTATCTTTGATATATTTGTTTGTTGGGTGGTTCCTCAGTTTAGGGGCTGCGACAACGTGGACATGTAGCCCCATGTACTTTGGGTGTGTGTAGAATTTGATAATCGGTGTTAATTGTGATGGCTGTATTAGTGTGTGTGATCTGTTTTCAATTCAAGTAAGGACTTCAGTCATTCGATTTTCAAGTAGTTCTAATTTTTGCTACCGAACACCACCGTCAACGACCAACTAGTTCTGAACTTGGTTACTAGATGCCACCACAGTAATCTTAACCTAAGAGCGTCAGTCAAATCTAACCTATAATTTAGCTTCACATAAGTGTAATTGGTGGAGGGTTCTTTATCATGCCATAAATCTATGATATGGGACCGCCGGCTTTACTTTCCCTCCGAAGGAAGGCATACTGGGGGATTTTTGACGCTCTTAAAAATCCGACGACTTTGGCCGGGTTTGAACCCGCGGCCTTGGGCATAGATGCTCAGCATGCCATCAACTACGCCACCAAAGCCGCCATTGATATATTTGTATTAAGAATGAAAATAATTGCATTGGTCTAAAATGAAATGCAGAAAGGATCTCTCGATTAGGCCTGTTTTCTTACAAAGGCCTATATTACTTTGTGTTGTATGAGTATTTAAAATTATTCTCCTCCATATTTCCACTAACGTTGTTATTGGGCCCAACTCTTCTCTTGATCAAGATTGACCAAGTACATTTGTTTCTCCAGTCAGGCACAAACGAGCTTCCATCCGTCTTGAAGTGCTGGTACTCCCACACATGACCAAACTCGTGCTCTGTACCTCATCAAGTGATTGGAGACTTAGTGTTCTCTTTGCTTTGAAAACCTTGCATTCAGCGTCTTCATTCAGGTAGACTGGCAAGAGTCCACCTTCATCTCCCAGTAATTACATTCGGTTCTTCTATTCGTACATACTTGTTTAGGATCTCTCATAAGATGATGAAAGTTAACTTCGGATCTACCTCAGTCTATTATCCAGGTCCTTTTCTTGTAGTTCTCTTTGCCTTAAAAAACCAATTATCTTTCTTTGCAGACCGTCTTTACCGTCTTTTGCCCTCTTTGAGTTGCTCTTCATTTATTTTTATATACGCTACTGGGGGATCCTTTTCTGGTTTATATGAATTAAAGGAAGGAACGTCAATAAAAGAACAGAGATAGCATTGCGTGGTAGAGTAAGACAGATTGCTATTGGCACAAAGGGTATTGTTAAATTAAAGTACTGAATATGAAGACATCCCCAAGGATTGAACTCAGATATCCAGCTCCTATAAAATAGTGATTCAAACAGTAGAAAAACAAGGGATAAGTTGACAGATTCATACACAACGCTTGTCATTTATCTACACAAGGCTAAATGTACCCCTAAGAGACTGACCGGCTACTCTTGTAATGGTTGGTTCCTTAGTTTAGGGGCTGCGACAACGCGGTCATGTAGCCCCGTGTACTTTGGGTGTGTGTAGAATCTGTCTGATAACCGGTGTCAATTGTGATGACTGTATTAGAGTGTGTTATCTGTAATTCAGGTAAGGTCTGCAGACGGTGAATTTCAAGTAGTTCCTACTTTTGCTACCAAATGCTACCGCAACCGGCATCTGGTGGCAAATGTTGGAAATTAATAGAGCGTTAATCAAATCTAACCCACAAATTTAGCTTCATTGTAGTTAGTGGAAGGTTCTTTTACATGCCATAAATCTATGACATGGCCCCGCCGGCTTTACTTCCCCTTCGAAGGAAGGCATACTGAGGGATTTTTAACGCTCTTAAAAATCCGACGACTTTGGCCGGGTTTGAAGCTTGGGTATGGAAGCTCAGCATCCTTCTTGTAACGGTGTGCCTTGTTCTAATTGTACGAGGGAATTTTCAAAAATAAGCTTCGTCATATTTTTTTTACCAGGGTCCTTTATTGCCAAACTGACATTAACCATGCCATTATGAACTATAAACCTTGCGCTATTTTTCGAAAAACAGTGAAACCTCTATTAAGAGACCAGTGACGGTTCCATGGAAAACTGATCTTTTAGAGGGGTGGTCTCTTAATAGGGGTAGGCATTGAAAATAATTGTATACTGCATTATTAATAAAGTACACTAGGAACATACACTTGATTACGATTTATCTGCATTGGTTCACATTTAGTACAAATTAATTAAAATTAGTTATTTTCTAAGCTCTGTCATTTAAAAAAGTCACGAATTGATCTCTGTTTCAGAATAGCACATCTTCTTTTTTACAATTTCACTTTCTAGAATATCTGTGAGTCAGTTCGCAAGTCCTTTAATTTGTTCTGGTTCGAACAATCTTCTAGGAGAGCCGTTTTATGTATTTTATACGTTACATAACACTTTTTCTAATGACATTGTATGCTGATGCAGTTCTGTGCCAACAGAACCATTGATTACATCATCACCCTCATCACCATCTCCAACGGGAAGGTAGACGAGAAGTGGTCTTTTGAAAGAGGTTAGTCTGAGAAAATGCCTGGTCTTTGGTCCGGGAGAGGGGTGGTCCTTAAATAGAGGTAACAAATACATTGACCTTATAAGGTTTCAAATCGGTTCCAAGAAAAATCGGTCTTTAAGAGGGGTGGTCTTTTAATAGGGGTCGTCTTTTAGAGAGGTTTCACTGTAGTAGCCATCGGCATAGAGACACTTGTCGTTGCGTGCAATCAGTTTGAGGAAACCATACTGGTAAAACTCGGTGCCCTGGGATGCAGGGAATTATTCTGTACTCGCGCAGTGTTGTTTACATTCGTGGATGTGGGGAGACGCCCACTTCGATCTTCATCCTCCACACTCTGCCGTCCTTCACTGAACATGTAACACCAGCGCACAGTGGGTCAAAATGGAAATCTAGGAGGACAAAATTATTTATTTTCATAATTAGAAAATCAAAATTTCTTACTTCTACGGCATTCTCATATAATTGCCGCTCACTATTCTGGGATATAAACGCATCTTAGTGTAAATCTGTCACCACTGTTCCAGCAGTCTGAATTGGAGGGTGAATGTAAGTAGCTGTGGTTTGGTTGTCTTTGTGGTTAGTGTGATGCTTTAAGATGGAACATGCAGCTGAAGGTATGATCTTTGTAACGTGATTCAGTTATTAATGGGCGTAGTTGTTACGTATTTTTAGGTATATTTGCATTATAAAATATTTAGCCTACGGTAACTATTATTAGCCTACTTTTCACATTTTGCAAAAATGAGGAAAAAGTAGTCTTATGAGATCGGGCAAATGTGTGTCTGTCTGTCTGTCTGTCTGTCTGTCTGTCTGCCTGTCTGTCTGTCTGTCTGGCTGTGTGTGTGTCCCCCCCTATCAACTCCTAAACGGCTGCAGCAATCAAAACCAAATTTAGTATGAGTAAAGATGTGCACCGGAATATCTCACGTCCATATTTGAAAATGATGTCAGTGGTACCAACTGCTGAAAAAACGCACTAGAAATTTGGCTCCATGTTGGATATCTTGCAAGGTATACATGGGAGCTATTCCAAAATTGGCACACATGTAGATAATACTATTTCAGTTTAATTTCCAGGAGGCCAAACATGACAGTGTTACCAAAATAATTTTAAGCCTCCTGATAGGTCCAATGTTTAAATGCATATAACTTTTACACTATCAATTGGATTTCAACCAAATTTTGTATGTAATATCTGTACATAAACGGATATGATTAGGCGTATTCATACGAGCCACCAGGGCTGCCAATTGTTAATAATTGCTCTCTCTATTTTCTTCATCCAAATACCAATATATCTGAAAGTATGCAAGCCGACAGCTTTAAACTATGCACACGTATAGTACCTGACATTTTAGATTAATTTGGAGTAACTTATATACTTCAGTTCTACCAACATGATTCTTAGCCTGCTGATAGGACCAATTTTTAAATACATGTAACTTCTATACTATCAGTTCGATTTCAACCAAATTTCGTATGTGCTATGTGTACCATAACAGATATGACTATAACTATTGTTAAGAGCAATCAGGGCTGCCAACTGTTAATACATGCTGTATATATTTCTTTAACCCTAATATCAATATATCAGAAAGTATGCAATCCAACAGCTCTATACTTTGCACACGTGTAGTACCTGACATTCTAGATTAATTTGGAGTAATTAATACAAGGCAGTGCTGCCAACAAGATTCTATGCCTGCTGATATATCCAATTTTAAAATACATGTAACTTCTATACTAACAAATGGATTTCATCCAAAATTGGCACAACAAGATATCATAATATTTCAGATTATTTCTGACCAGCACACGTATGGTATTGTTGGCAACATGCTTTTACGCGTGCTGATAGATCCAGTGTCTAACTGCATGTAACGTCCATTGGATTTCAACCAAATTTTGTATTCTGTACCTAAAGAGATGGAACAAAGAATATATTTAGTCACCAGGGCTGCCAAATGTAGTGCTCTATTAGGCTACATCATACCAGGTATATTTTGAACTAATTAGATATTTCGATATTACCAACTTAATTTCGTCATTATTCTAGATAGGTTCATATACTGTAGAATAATCATTGGCATGAAAAGTAGGCTGTATAGTTCTTCACGGAACTTCTTGTTTTTTAAATTATATTTTCACTTATATTTTTAGAATGTCGCGTCATTCTGCGTCACTTTATACTTAATGTTAAAATGTCAATAGAGTCTTGTAGTTTACGCCTGTTATAAGGTTTTTCACATCTTTTTGTGACTTACTTAGTTATTTTACGTTTTAGAAGATGCCGCGCAACCAGTTCTCACACGTTTACAACGGTTTGAAGCACTGGATTCGACGATTATGTCAAAAGTGGAACTTTGTGACTTTGTTAAAAGTAAATTAGGGGTAGAAAATTGTTCTGAAGAGATAACTGAATGCTCTATCCAACTCCTAGTCATAGACAATTTCTTGCATGTGTAGACGTAGCTTAAAAAAGTCTTAACTGATGTTTATTATGAAGTAAACAAATTATATACGTTGCTTTCACTCTAAATTCATGATTAAAGCGTAAAAATAATTTTGTCCCCCTAGATTTCGATTTTGACACACTGTGCAGCGACTGACCAATTGACGAGACATGACCGCTTCACCATGCGCAATCTGTAGGTGTTAATGGATGACTGACACACTAGTCCCACGTGCCCATTCATACCGGATAACAGCACACACTTCCATTGGTGTCCACGTTGTCAGTACACGTCTGTCTACCATCGTGAGTTGTACTCGAATAATATCGGGCACGCCGGTCTGCTGCTCCTCTCTCTTTGTTAGTGCTCTGCGCATGCACCATTCCCCCTCCATTGACGCTCCTTCCGTCGTTGAACCAGCCACGGGTGTGGATTCTTATGGTGATTATTTCAGTCACCTGGTGTACCCTCTGCTCGTGCAATTAAATACTTACTTTCAGCCCCGTGGTGTTGGGATAGCGCGCCTGCCTCTCACCTGGAGGCCCCGGGTTCGATTCCCGGCTCCATCAGGGATTTTAGAAACTGACGTGAGGGCTGGAACGGGGTGCACTCAGCCTCGTGAGGGCAATTGAGTAGCTGTCTGACAGTGAGGCAGCGCCACGATCACGAAAACCAAGATTAACGACCGAGGGGAACTGATGCGCTGATCACGCGTCACCCCAATATTTTCTGGCCAAATGGCTGGGCAGCGGTCGCTTGGTAGGTTGGTAGGCCTAGACCTTTCATGGGCTGAAGTGCCAGGGGTTTTTATTATTACTTTCGGAAATTCCCTCGTACTTTCCATATACAAAGATTTGTTGTTGTTGTTGATCCGTGATATCGTGGCCCTGAAGCCCCTCGTACTTGGGTGCTTGCAGAAACCTGCGATGTTGTGATGACTGTAAATAATGTGCGTACTTATAATTGGGGCTTCCGTGGTATCGGGAGCATGCTGAACTGCTATGCCCAAGATTGCGGGCTCAAACCCGGCCGAATTCGTCTGATTTTTAAGAGCGTTAAAATCCTTCAATATGCCTTCCTTCGGAGGGGAAGGAAAGCCGGCGGATTCATATCATAGAATTATGGCACGTAAAAGAACCTACCACTGCAATTGGTAGTGGGTAGAAAATTTTGTAGGTTATATTTGGCTATTTAGAAACGCTCTATCAAATTCCAACGTTCACCGCTAGGTGATAGTGATTGTAGCATCTGGTAGCGAAAGTTGGAACTACTTGAAATTGAACTTGTTTTGAGCCCTCGGGTGTTCAATCAAAAATACCCTGCTATGGCTATTGGCTGCAATTCAAATATATATATATATATATATATATATATATTTATTTATTTATTTATTTATTTATTTATTTATTTATTTATTTATTTATTTATTTATTTAGCGTATGGCTTTTGGTGCCGGGAGTGTCCGAGGACATGTTCGGCTCACTAGTTTTGTAGCTGCTTCGAGGCGGACACCCAATGGGTGAGCTACACGTACCGTCGCGTGTGGAGTGTTGTCTGGGGAGGAAGGTTTGAATGTAAGGTTGGAAGTTGGAAGGTAGTGGCTGTGGCCTATGGTTAGGGACCAACTCCGGCATTTCCCTGGAAGGAAGATGGGAAACCACAGAAGACCATCTTCAAGGTTGCCGGCGGGGGGATTCAAACCTCCTCACCTCCCGGATGTGAGCGATTGCCAGCAGTCATGCCATAACGACCACGGCTAACTCACCCGGTCAAATATAATAATAATTGGGGATAAAATGGGGTAGGTGGAGGCTGTGGATTTAATTTTAGAACCTTCGCGACATTTGCCTGGAATAGACTTTGGGAAACCACAGTGAATAACTACTAAGATGACTCTTCTCAGTTCTGCCTCACGATGCTGAGTGCATCCCATTCTTGCTAGGAGAATTCTTGGTATTAAATGGCAGGACCGTCGCACTAATACAAGTGTATTACAGGAAGCTAGCACTATTAGTATAGAGGCTTTGATAATAAAACACCAACTTCGATGGACAGGACATGTAGTTCATATTCCTTATCAATTCAGCTACTGGTGCAGTGGTTAGGGGCTTGTCATTCCTTCATAGGTATATCAGACCGAAGTTAGTTTTCTGGGAATATCACAGACACTGTTAATTTAAGGGCCTTTAAATGTAAGTTTCGGAGACCCTTTATAGTCGGGTGAAAAAGACCTTTCGTACCACACTCTCACGTGAAAATTGCGTGAAAAAATTCTAGAGTGCCCCTTGACCCCCTTAAGCGCATTATACTGTATGCATTGATGAATTTTACAGCTTAATTTGGTTCAGTGATAACCTTATAACCGTCTGGAAACGTTCACAATAATGTAATAATTGGAATTGCATTGCGTCTTACAGAACTAGATGGACCTGTGAGATTCTGTTACCATGGTTACCGTGTTGCATTCTTTCATTACTTCATTGTAAATATACATGTTTTAAGGTATTTATTTAATTGTGAGGCATTTAAAGAGTAAGTGAGTGCGTTTCGCGTACGCATTGGGTTATGCTGAACCTGTAGGTACCCCATATGTGTAGGTTGGTGTTAATGAGACCTTATTTTCGGTACAAAACTGGAATGGGACCTTAGCAGAATAATATAAGGAGGGATAGTACCTAATTTGAATATTCGCCAATTCCTAATTGGAACAAATTATTCGAATATTCTCATGTTTGTAAGATGAAATGTGTAGATATTAACCATTATGAAGATGGTATAGTTATTATCCGTGTTATTTATTTATCGTATGGCTTTTAGAGCCGGGAGTGTCCTAGGACATGTTCGGCTCGCCAGAGGCTATAACTGCTTCAAGCGGACACCCCTAGGGTTAGCTACAAGTTCCGTTCGATTTCAAGTAGTTCCAACTTTCGCTACTAGATATCAATGATACCTAGTGGTGAACGTTGGAACTTAGATAGAGCGTTACAACGAAATATAACCTACAAATGTAGATCCACACCAGTTTAGTCTATGGAAGGATCTTTTACATGGCATCAATCTATGACATGGGACCGCCGGTTATACTTCCCCTCCGAAGGAAGACATACTGAAGGATTTTAACACTCTTATTATCCGTGTTGACTGAATATTAATCTAAAATTATAAGATCCGCCTTGTCAAACACTAGATGGTACAGGGCGCCAGGAAATGTTCTCCGCAGTGCCTACATGAGTCTGCGAGAGCTAGCATCAGTAGTTACGTTGGCAGCACTCCTGTCGCTTGTATCAAAACAAACTACAGTAAAACTCAGCAATTCTTCTAGGTTTGTGCCGTGTCTTGTGTGGGGTTTCGCTTAGGACACCAAGCTGGCTCATCGGCGGGCTCTTGGTGTCCCCGCCCGGACCCCCACAAGGGTATCGAACTGCGCGATACCTCCCTTTATATAGAGTGCAACTGCACTCCTTGACTGCGAGAACCAAAAGCTCAAGCAGCCTCAACCTCCCTATGAAGGCTTCCAAAAAGATGGTATATTGGCTTTCACGGCCGGTGAATTAAAACTCAGCAATTCTTCAAGGTTTGTGCCGTGTCTTGTGTGGGGTTTCACCAAGGACACCAAGAAAGCCGTGAAAGCCAATATACCAAACTACAGTAAACTTTGTACTCACCACAGCCATTCATAACAGATGCTGGAAGTGCTGATGACGCATACGCTCGCTTATTGCAATACACACTGACGATTTCGACAGCCTGGGATTCACCCGGTCAAGGACACCGTGCTGCCAACTAAACTGCAGATGCTAGCTCTGGCAGAAGCCGGCAGTCACTGCGGAGAACATTTCCTGGCGCCCTGTAGTTTACTAATTAAAATATACGTATATGTTTCGTTATTACATTAATAACTTCTTCAGCATGAGAAATTCTTAGAAAACAATATCAAAAAAGAACAAAAAAAAGATAATGGATATCCTTACAGAAATTCATTAATTTAAAATACGGTAATTGAATGGACACAAAAAGGAATAATTAAAACATAATATTAACAGGTAGTTCCGTGAAGAACTATTCAGCCTATTTTCATACATCCTACTTATGTTAACTACCACTATCAACATACAAAATTTCAGTTTGATTGCTGTAATAGATTCTTAGATATTGAGAACCGACTAAATGTTTCGAATGGTCGCCATGTTGGATTTTATATATGAAGGTCCTAGAGTTATGTACTGTTACATGAAGATTATTGTGTACGTTTAGCATTCAAACTTCAATCGCATGATCAGGACACAAGAAGTAACAAGGCGATTTTAAAATTTCGCACAGCTGCCATCTTGTGGTTATGGAAACAATTGAAATAAATTAGATGCCAGTGGATTAACATTCGTATAAGGATTTTCTGTACCAAGTTTTACTGCACTCGGATGGTTAAATTGCGAGAAACGTCCATGTGAATATGTATACTTCGCGTCGCCGCCATGTTGGATTTGTGATCACCAGGTTATTTAAAGTCCTATAGGTGAACTTATGTTCATAGCCCCTATGACCATTAAAAAAATCAGTTTGATTGCTATAATAGATTCGTAGATATTCAGAGCCGTCTAAATATTTCGGAAGGTCGCCATGTTGGATTGTTAAATGTATAGGCCATAGAGTCATGTACCATTAAAGGAAAATTATTGCGTAGGTTCATTATTCAAACATTCACTTCGATCGCATGATTACGACACAAGAAATAAAAACTTAATTTTAAAATTCGCACAGCCGCCATTTTGAGGTTATGTAAACAATTGAACTAAATTAGATACCAGTGCATTACAATGTGTATAAACATTTCCTGTACCAAATTTCGTTGCGTTTGGAACATTAAATCGCGAGAAAGTTCGATTAAAATTTTTTAATTCGCTTGGTCGCCAAGTTCGTTTTGTAGTTAACCGGTTTTTGAAGGTCTTATAGATGAACTTCCAGTAGTGCCCTTTATCTCCGTACAAAATTTCAGGGTGATACTGCTAATAGTTTCAGAGGTATAGAATGCCGGTGAAATATTTCGCACATCCGCCATTTTGTGGTTATGTAAACAATTGAACGAAGTTTGATGGCAGTGCATTACAATTTGTATAAAAATATACTGTACCAAGTTTTATTGCGTTTGGTTGGTTAAATCGCGAGAAACGTCTATTTAAAAGTCGCAAATTCGCGTGGCCACCATGTTGGTTTTGTAGTTACACGTTTTTCAAATGTCACATAGGTGAACTTCTAGTAGTTCCCTTTATCACCGTAAAAATATCCAGGATGATATCGGGAATAGTTTCGGAGATATTGTTTGCTGATGAAATATTTCGCACAGCCGCCATGTTGGATTGCCTAGACCTAACAAAATTTGAAGGGCACGGTCGGGGTCGCTCGGAGTAGTGCTATGAACTTACCAAGTTTCATTGAATTCGCTCCAGCCGTATAGAACTTATTAGGGACACACACTCACACACACCTCTCTCTCTCTCTCTCTCTCTCTCTCTCTCTCTCACACACACACACACACACACAGACACACGGACAAAAGGTGATCTCATAAACCTATATTTTTTCAAAATTGAAAATTAATCTTGAATTAAACATTTTGTATGAAGGATATAAGATAATATAAGATAATTCAAAACGAACATCACGTTTTGTTAACTCTTTCTTTCATTTTATGCATTATTTTCACTCTTTTTTATGATTGTTGTAAATAATTGAGTGATTCGACTTGCTCGTCGATTCATGCGATTATTGACTGAACACTCGGGTTAAATCACTAATTGGAATATTTCAAAACTTGAATAAGTTAGAAATTGGTGTTATTCGTATTTGAAAGTTTAAATAAATCCAATGGTCAAACTATCATATCGAAATTAATCGAACAGCTTGTAGAGCTCGATACTGAAATATATACAGCCATAGTTTCAATCTTGAAACCAGAATTAAATTTATTGGAAGTGTCAGGAATTGAACCCGGAACTTAGGGGAGACTGACATGAATGCCTATCAATGCACCACGAGGTGGTCCAAGGAAAACAAGTAGTTCCGTGAAGAACTATACAGCCTATTTTCATATATCCTACTTATGTTAATTGCCACTATCAACATACAAAATTTCAGTTTGATTGCTGTAATAGATTCGTAGATATTGAGTACCGACTAAATATTTTGGATGGTCGCCATTTTGGATTTTATATATGTAGGTCCTAGAGTTATGTAATGTTGCATGAAGATTATTTTGTACGTGTAGCATTCAAATTTCAATCGCATGATTAGGACACAAGAAGTAATAAGGAGATTTTAAAATTTCGCACAGCTGCCATCTTGTGGTTATGGAAACAATTGAAATAAATTAGAAGCCAGTGGATTAACATTCGTAAAAGGATTTACTGTACCGAGTTTCACTGCACTCGGATGGTTAAATTGCTAGAAACGTCCATGTGAATATTTATAATTCGCGTCGCCACCATGTTGGATTTGTGATCACCAGGTTATTTAAAGTCATATAGGTGAACTTAAGTCCATAGCCCCTATGAACATAAAAGAAATCAGTTTGATTGCTATAATAGATTCGTAGATATTCAGAGTCGTCTGAACATTTCGGATGGTCGCCATGTTGGATTGTTAAATGTATAGGCCATAGTGTCATGTACCATTGAAGGAAAATTATTACGTAGGTTCATTATTCAAACTTTCACTTCGATCGCTTGATTACGACACAAGAAATAAAAACTTAATTTTAAAATTCGCACAGCCGCCATCTTGAGGTTATGTAATCAACTGAACTAATTAGATACCAGTGCATTACAATGTGTATAAACATTTCCTCTACCAGATTTCAATGCGTTTGGAACATTAAATCGCGAGAAAGGTCTATTTAAAATTTTCAAATTCGCTTGGCCGCCATGTTCGTTTTGCAGTCAACCGCTTTTTGAAAGTCTTATAGGTGAACTTCCAGTCGTGCCCTTTATCTCCGAATAAAATTTCAGGGTGATACAGCTAATAGTTTCAGAGATATAGAATGCCAGTGAAATATTTCACTCATTCGCCATCTTGTGGTTATATAAACAATTGAACCACGTTAGATGTCAGTGCATTACAATGTGTATAAACAATTACTGTACCAAGTTTTATAGCGTTTGGTTGGTTAAATCGCGAGAAACGTCTATTTAAAAGTCGCGAATTCGCGTGGCCGCCATGTTGGTTTTGTAGTTACCAGTTTTTCACAAATTACATAGGTGAACTTCTAGTAGTTCCCTTTATCACCGTAATAAATTCCAGGGTGATATTGGTAATAGTTTCGGAGATATTAAATGCTGGTTAAATATTTCGCACAGCCGCCATTTTGGATTGGTGGGACGTAACAAAATTTGAAGGGCACGGTCGAGGTCGCCCGGAATAGTACTATGAACTTACCGAGTTTCATTGAAATCGCTCCAGCCGTTTAAATGTTATTAGGGACACACACACACACACCTCACACACACACACACACACGCGCACACACACACGGACAAAAGGTGATCTCATAAGCCTATTTTTTTTTTTCAAAATTGAAAATAGGCTAAAAATGGAAAGTAAAAATCGAAGGAAGGAAGGAAGAAAGGAATGAGAGATATACAGGAGATCGGCATGTGCGATAAAGGAAAATAAATAAGTAGGATGAAAAAATGCGAGGCAGAGACAAAATAATGAGGGAGAAAAATACATTCGTGGTAATTTTCTGTCGGCATGTTTAGAGAAATAATCCGACTTGTTTGTAAGTGTTCAGTCCAACCTTGTAGTGTATGAACCAGAACAGGGGACGAGAGAGAGAGAGATAGAGAGAGGAGAAGAAGAAAGAACGCACGCAACTTTGGTGCTAGCGTTGCTTTACGTTGCGTGTGTAGACACATATAATTACTCTCCCCACTTTTGGAAAATAAAACTTGACACTGGCCTCCTCGTCTGGTATGATTATATTTCTAAGTTTACTGCTTCAGATTGTTCTCCACAATTACAATAATTACACACTCACAGGTCTCAAGAAAGTTCCCCCTCGCCTCCACTCCGCACCACTCGCCTTGTCGCTATCTTCTAAACACGCTGAAAGTGCTGCTCTGACACGGGCTTGCTTTATCTACAAGCTCTTAACAGGGGCTGCTGAAGTGTTGACGTCAAATAGGGGTTGGGGTCTCACCGTTTATAAATGGAATGGTCCAATGCTCTGTAGATTCTTAACTAATATTACTATCAATAATAATAATAATAATAACAGTGTCCTGCAATGCCAAACTAAGACACTATCGTAAAGATATCCGACCTGAGGCGCTGTACGCAGCAGAATGCCTGGCAATGAATTGGAAGGGTCTGGTTGAGGAATTGGAAGCCACGGAAAGGAAGATCCTGAGGAAGATGTTAGGGCCGTTGAGAGACGATGGTGAATACAGGAGACGGCATAACAATGAGCTGCACCATCATGTAGAAAGGATATCTCAAGTAATTCGGAATGGAAGAATATCCTTCTACGGCCACTTTACTCGTATGAAATCCGAGAGAAACGCCAATCGGATATTTACCTATTTTCTTAACAAGAAAACCAAGGGCCCCTGGTTTTGTGAGGTAGACAAGGATTTTCACGAAGTAGGGATCACCCACGCAGACATTATGGAACGTGATCTTTTGAAGGAAAAGCTTGGAGCACACCACCAATTACAAGAAAAAGCGAAATTAAAAACTGGCAAGAAGTGATCTGATGAAAGAAGGGAGTTTCACAGGCAGCGAATGCGTGAACACTGGGCTAAGAACAAGGCCTAAAGACGGAAGCCGTTGAAATGACGTGGTCCATAGCTGGCCTAATCGAAGAAAGAAGAATAACAATAACATAATTGCCAAACTACGACGCTATAATACAGTATTCATACCAAAAGTTTTATACGCTCCAGAAACGACAGCTATCAAGGGTAAGAACAAAAATCAAGGAACTACAAAAACAAGAGAGATTAATACCGAGAAAGAAGGAATGTGGATAAAGAGACCTACAATAGAACTATACAAACAGACAGAGACGATTAAAAACAACATCAGAAATGGAAGAGCAAAATTTTATGGACGCATACATAGGATGAACGAAGGCAGACTAACCAAAAAATGTTTAATATGTAGTTATGGATAGTTCACTGGAAACAAATTGGGTAAAAGAAACCGTGGAAGACCTCAAGAAACTGAACATCTCTACAGAAGACAAGGCAGACCGGAAAGCATACACATAAAAACTCAGGAAACTGACATTTTAGCAAACGCCCAAAGAGAGAAAAAAAAACAGGACAGACATGGACAGAACAGAAAAAGAGGAAGCATAGTGAATATATGAGAGGATTTTGGGAAGAAAGAAGAAAAGGACAGAAAAAAACATCATGATAATTGATTGTGTTCTAAGGCTCTCTATAAGAGGGATTTAACGAAAATACCTAGTAATAAAATACGGTGAAATCGCACAAGTCCGCCATTTTAAATACCTCGGTGAAACTATACAGACATCGGGACTAAACCTAATCGCCAATGAACGAAGAATCACTAAGCTACAGGAGGCCTACAAGCTAACGTGGGCTCACTACAAGAAGTGCATTTTGATAGACGCAAAATTAAGGCACAATAAAACAGTGATTCTTCCAAAAGACACATTCGCAGCCGAAACGATGCAGATCGACGGTCATTCCAAAATTAAGGACACAGTAAAGCAGGTTCAAAAAATTCTCAGGAGGATTTACGGGTCAGTCAATGGATGAAGAGACCCCAGAACGAACTCTATCAAAAGACCAACATGATAACGGAAGAAATCAGAAAACGCCGAGCAAAGTTTTACACACACATCTACAAATTGGGAAACTCTAGAACGGCAAATAAACAACTCAACATTATAGCAAAGAGTAAATGCGACACGGAATGACTGACATAGGTCCAGAGGAACCTACAACAGATCCAAAGATAAAATCTCGAGGACTGCACTGAGTGCCGGAATAAAATCACAAATTTTAAGTTTGAACAAAGACCATCAGGACAACCTGGAAATAAATAGACAGTCCCTTCAAGAGCACATTGTTGCGGTGATGCTACAAAATGAAGAAAATTGGAAGCTGGTAGCAAATGTTTTTGAAGATAGCCTCCGAACAAAGAAGACAGACCTGGATGGCCATTTAAGATAATTCACTACGGAAGAGTGCCCTACGGGCAAAAATAACATAACTCTAGCCTGAAGTAATGTGAAAAACGGTTCCAGGCTAGTGTTCAGAAGTAACGTGGAGGAGTTGTAGTCGGTAGTCTAGCACTCAGGAGCCCGACACTATATGTGTAAATGCATTTCTTCCCCCTTCCCTAAAAAATAAAAAAATAAAATATTATTATTATTATTATTATTATTATTATTATTATTGTACCTATTATATTTGCAATAAGTCAGAGAAGTCTTTATAAATCTTGGTTGTAGCCAGTGTATTGAGCGGTGAAATTCATAAAGGCCTGATATTGTGGTAAAGAACATAATGAAGACAATATTTTTACTATACTCAATAATTTACTTGAGCAAAGTAATAATGACTCCTAAATACCAATATATCAATATTAGCTTCTCCCCACATGCAACCCTTAACACACCCCTCTGAAATGTACAGACAACCGATGCAAATATCTAGTGAGTGTATTATTCAAATCTGTTGAAAATAATGTGTGGGTTGGGGGAGTTACACTGTCCATATTGCTAATTTAAATAATTGTATGGCCGTCCCCTTCCCAAACTCATGTCTAGTTTATAATTCCACATGAGAATTGTTACAATAAATTAAATTTTACCTTGGGGCACTTTTGTCATGACGAATCCTTTTGTACCCTCTGCTTCATCCCCTTTCCTCCCTCTTGACATCCTCCCTCTTCAGCACAGTGGAACATCTCATGTGTGTCTGTATGGAAGAGCTGTTGGCTATTTTTAGTACTTTAGCTTCAGGGTTTTGTTTGCAAGTCGACTAGTGTGTGTGTGTGTGTGTGTGTCAGACAAAAAGAAAGCTAGCGGTCGTAATTATGGAGCATAGCGTGGCCCAGGCCGTATGCTATGGCATACGCAGACTGGTTGGTGAATATTACTGAAGATTGAGTGGGAACTGTAACCAATACTTGGAACAAAAGAACGCTCGTGTATTCGCTATTGAAACTGTAGGTTTATATTCAGAAAATAAGTTACGGGTTATCCATAAAATACGTTTCACGAAAATGCCATAAAAGTCAACCCCCTTCACACATTCCCCCCAAAGTGAATGTCCAATATAAATCACAGGTGAGGGGGAGGGGGCTGAGGTGTATAAAAAACTACCAATAAGTGATTACTTAATATGTGGATGGCCCCTTTAAGGTGCTATTCCTGTATTTCCGTGGAAGGAAATACCACACTCAGGATGGCCGCTGTCAGCGAGAGGATTCTAACCTCTGATCTCCAGACCAGCTGCACTTTCCTATGACGGTTACACTGAAAGAAAATGAATAATAATAATAAAAATAATAATAATAATAATAATAATTTTTATACACCTCAGCCCCCTCCCCCTCACCTGCGATTTCTATGGTGACTTTTAAGGATTCTTGTCGAAAACAAATGTGTGTTATAGTGCCTGTGGATATATCAACGTCATAATCATCAAAATACAACTGCAATATGTTTGTTTACATTCAAGCCGTGGTTGCTACATCGTTAGTTACAGTGCCTTATAACCCCAAATGCCTTCTCAAAATGGGTTATGCACGGTGTTTTGTGTGTAATTGGGATGTTTCAACCCCATGTATTATATTAGTCATATAATGTGTGGAGGTAATCGGATTGTTTTCGTGTTAATATAACGAAAGGTGAAGTGTACATCTGCTTAACCTACAAAATTAGGTTACACGTATTTGCTACATATATTCGTGTAAGTACAGTATTCCTTCTCTGCTGCACTTAAATGACGTCCACTGTTGTAATATAAAAAATATCCCTGCAAGATAATTATACCGTATAGCTTATCTAATGTGAGTTGTGAGAAATCTGTAATGACAAGGTATGTGCTAACCAGAAATGACGAGATATACTAAATGGGGTAGGCAGGACTCCTCAGCCGTGGTGAAGGCAACCTGCCTAGGGGAGGGAAAACCCTGATAACAAACCTTAACTGCAGTGTCTGATCCGTAGCGGGCGGCTGCAAACAGCGTCTGTTCTCCATGTTAGGAGCGGCTGAAGATGAACACCTGGCTGTAGGTTAAAAAGGTACTGTCCCCGTTTACCCGGATAGTAGGCTGTCAGATATCCGCCCCCTCAATCGGATTGCCAACAATCAATCGCACCAGCTCAGCTACATCAATGAAAATGGCACTGACAGATACTACCGAGGTTTGAACACAGAAGTTACCAAGAAAAATTATTGTGGAACACACCAAAATAGACGGGGTTTCATACTTACTTTTACTTACCTCTTATAAATATCTCGGGGATTGGGTTGACAACAGGATCCTTAAAGTATGCTCTCACAATAACCTTCACCATGACATTTAAAAATGAACCAGACCGAAGACGAGAACTTTGAACTGTACAAGAGCTTTATTTTCAACTAAAGAGTATGATTTTCACAACTCAACAAAATAAACGTGGCTATCAGTAGCCTATGTCAATCTGACTACGTCCTCCTAAAGGACTTGCAAAGTTATCTAACAGTATGGTAGCTCCCTTGAGCTCAAAATAACGTAACATTTTAATACACATTTGGATTGGATGAGGAAGTCAGGGTACGACATATATAGAGCATTTGGTTTCTTTTAATAAACATTGCACTTGTATAAATAGGCACAAGGCCGGAGTATCGACCTCGCCTGCTTGTAACCAGATGTCTGGCCGGCTGGTCTACTCTTTAACCTGGCTCACACCTGTCAAATGGGGCGCACTCCTCCCCACACTTGCGTAAGAATTCAGCTCCTTTTAAAGCTTTAAATGTCTACAAGACAACTCATACATATTGACGCAAATCTTTCAAATGCTTAACTTCCATCCCACTGGATTATTTTAACTATCCTTAAACTTGTTAAGTTATCATCCAAATGTTTAATCAGCATAGATTAGCGTATAAAACACACTCTTAAATGTTTATAACAAAATCACATAAATTATTTATAACAATTGGAAATTGTTTATAATATTGTCGAAAATAATTACAAAAATTTTTAAACACGCCTTTAACATTACTTTCGTTCCACATTATTGTCAAAGATATTTACATTTATTATTTACACTATCAACATTTAAATTATTTAAATTAATAATTTAAGAAATACATTGAACCACATGTTTTATTCGGTTGGTAAATTCATAATCGTTTTTAATATAATCGACCAATGAAGGTTAGTTATACATGTAAATGTCACAATCTGGTTTAATAAAGGTTGTAATAAATTTAATTATTTGTGACGGCAATCTTCATTCAAAATCTTATCTCAAATTCTTTCAAACTCTTGTTAATTATAACAGTAAATTCACTTGATTAATTTTCAACGAACTATGACCATACACTCTAGCGGAAAATACTTCGCTTACAAAATAATGCACAAACTGCATTCAAAATAGCCCAAAATTCATCATATATTAATCTATATGGCATTAAAATCATCCACAGCATTTACAAAAAACTTCCCTAATACAATCTGTATCATCATTAATTACTGTGGGAATCTCCTTCATTTATTTAAGGGCATTATACGTCAGCGACTTTCAACATGTCCGCTGCACTATCGATTATACATTCATAGTTCCACTCAAAAATTCTTATATCAATTATTGTTTCAAAACTGTTGTCATTTAAACTTCGTGGATTTCATTCATGAATCGAAATGAAATAAAGATTTGCCAATCACAAACAAATTTAATAGTGAATACGCTTCTATACGCCTGTCTGGTCTATCAAAATTTAAGATTAACATCTTCAAAGAATTGTAGTATCAAAATACTATCATCAAACAAAGTGCGACTAACTACAAAATAGTCGAATAGAATTCAATTAGACTGGGGAATGCAAACATCATTATATAAAAATCTCTATATGAGAAAAAACCTAACACAAGTTTCACGAATTTAATGCATTCAATAATTCATAATTAATGTTCATCTTTCACAAAATTGCCTAAGATGCAATGGTCGTTCATGACTGACAATAAATGTCTGTGTTGCAATCAATTCAAATAACGACTAGTATTTCCAAGATCGTCGACAACGTACTGGATTTTAACGCTCTAAAATCATTTAAATGTTCTTCCTTCTTGATGATGACAGAAAATTGTTCAAAGTAATTAAACTGGGGTAGAATTACTTTAATAAAATGACACGCTGTCTGAATTTAAATCTGCCATAAAAATCATTAACTTACAGTCAAATCGAGACTACAAAAATAAGCAAATTACTGAAAAATCTAAATATCAGTCTCAACTGATTCAAAATCATTTAACTAGGCCCATGACATAACAATGTCTTAATAAAACGTCGAAAAAGGCATAACTCATCAAGGTGTACTGAGAATAGGAATCTCAAACAAGAATATTGGGCAAAAATACATGAGGACAAAAATATGGGAAAAATGGTTGCTCAAACATTGCTAAGAAACTCAAATACAATAAACGTTCACGACTACCTTATCTGCCGATTGACGTTCCAGAGGAAAATTCCCCAAAGAAGACTGTTGATGAATCCATTTCACCAAGTTAAAGCTGAGCTCCATCCTCGAAACCAGAAACAGCACCATCGAAGAATCGAACTGCTTCACGAAGACGAACGACATCCTTCCGGCAATAATCTTCTTTGTGAGTCGGGACAACCCTGACCTCTCTTGAAAAATCCCTGAAGTTCCAGTTGAAAATCGCCATGAAGTTTTTGTATAAATTTCCGAAGAAATATTCATATTCAGAAAGTGTGAAATCATTTCTATGGCTGTTTGATAGTATTCAGCCTTTACTCACGAAACATGGGTGTAGATGGTTATTTACCACATGTTCGCTTGTATGGAATAGCAATTAGCGAAGTTCCATGTTGCTATTTTACTCCGTTGAAATATGTCCCAATTGCATTAAGTCCTTTAGCCTTCCATTTGCTCTTCGGTTGAAGTATTAGAAGAACAAACTGCCTTATTAAATTGCTCCATTATACTGCAGTGTTGTGTCACAAAAGCAATCTGAAGTCTCCCTATTTCACTAGCCCTGTCAGCCGTAGCGTTGAGTCTGGCTATACAAAAAGTGTTTCTTCTGTGGCGAGAAAATCACTTTTGTCAGTCGTCTAATTTTGTCAATAACTTCCAAAATACTTCTTCGAAATTGTTCAGCTTTTCTACAGTCCTTACTGTAGCAATGCACAAGAGAACTAGCTTATAAGCGACCGCTAACTGTTCACAGCTTATCTTGTAGAAGCGTTATAAGTGTCGTTTCAACTTCACCTAGATTTACTTCACAGTAAACCTGCACTGCTTATATGTTCGACTAGTGGCTTCGCCACTCGTTACAAAGACGACTTTTTCACAACTGATTCACTCGACGTTTTACTGAAATGCTTATTTGAAATCTCACAATTGAGAATGAGCGAATGAGGCTCCTCTCTTCTGCGCAAGGCCTTTTATGAACTTCATGAGGGGCGTATCTATCCCTTCCATCGCGTGTTACTGCGTCATCGCTAGAAGTTCCAACTTCGTCAATACATGACGGATTTTCATAATTCAAAAACTGAAAATAAATTTCACCAAAATTCCAGATCAATGCCTCTACTGCAAATGGATTTCCACAATTCTGCATTCCAAAAAGTAATAAAAATACCATAGTTTCAGCAATCTCCGTCTTCCTTTAGACTATCTTTCATTGGTTTAAGCCTCCCCTCCAATAGCATAATTTCTTCCTCAGCAGAATTCCACGTTTCTCGCGACTGCGTCGTACATCTCGGAACATTCTCGACTAAATGCTGACGTCACTGAGAATCTCAGCTCAAGTAGCCTGCTGGCATAACGTCTGCGTCATCCGTGCTCACGTCATGACTACCCACGTCATAACTATGACAGCCATAACTTTCGCTATAATTTCCAAAATAGCCACCGTGGTCTCTACATAATTCAATTACGGGGGCATTCTCCTCTCACCACGTTTTAAAAACAGTTGCAAATTGTTTTTAAACTCAGTGTTACAAGTACCTCAACTCTCTTGAACACGAAATTGAATTATTACTGGCTTACTCTAGTATGATATTTCCTCTATGTTCCTTAATCATAAATCTGGGTTGTGTGGTTAATGTATTCTCTCCTCTCTAATTCCTCTTCTGTCCAGTATTTCTATTTTCTAAGTTCTGCTGGCTCGTAGAAGGTCCAGGATCGATTACAACATCCTGCCTTTTCTTTTGGTTGTCGGCTTCTTTTTCCCGTAATTCTTTTAGGTATTGCTGGCTTTCCTTTTCTCTTTCCTGATACTGATCGGGTGTCATAACCTGACCTTGAGGATTCTGATTTCTGTTTTGGCTCTGGTTATTCCTGTTATAATTTCGGTTATAACCATTATTGTTATAATATCTGCCTCTTCCATTATAATTTCCTCGGTTATAGTTCCAGCCCCTTCTCTGTTGATATGGTCGGTAACCTTGCGATCTGTTATTTCGGAACTGATTATTCCTGTGAGGACCTACATTGTCAGTTTTCTCCTCATCTGGCTTGTCAGTTTGTTGGACTTGGTCCATATATACAGTATTTATTTCTTTATACTCCTGCCTTTGACCTTTCTGCACCACGTTAGGCATTGGACTCGTGTAGTCTAACCTCCTCAGTAATTCATCCATGCTGGTTAAATCCCTGATGTTGGACGAAATTATTAGTCTTCTCACCTCAACTGGCAGCATACGAGAAATCGCATCAATAAGTTGCTCCGTGGATAATGGGGGTTGTAAAAATCTCAAGCGGGATAATTGACTCGTAAAGAAATCAGCGTACCGCGTTGGAAGAGTACCGGAGTATTTTCTTGAATACACCTCCGCTCTTAACGAATTCTGCGCTTCTATGGACCAAAATCGTTTGATTAATGCCTCTGCAAACTCGTCAAAGTTACTGAATGTGTATCTAAATGCGCAAAACCATTCGAGGGGTCCTCCAATCAAATATCTCTCCACTATCTTCATCTCTCTCTCTCTGGGAATGTGAGCTTCGATGAAATAATCTTTGAGGTTCCTTACATATTCGATAGGTGTCAAACTATCCGTGTTACTGAATTTTTGCGGTTTATCTTCAAAATTCCTAATGACCGTTACGTTCCTCGGATATGAATCCGGGTAGTTTTTCCCACTATCTCTATAGTTCCACTCAGGTTCCATATTCCTCTCGTCATCTTCCTCCCTGAATCTGGATATACGTTCTTCAGGAGTCACGTCTCTCTCTTCTGGATCTAGGTTATATCTTCTGGCATAATTCCTACTGGTTTCGCAAGCCAAGCCTACTGTATCCTTGTCAGTGATTTCCGTTAATACTTTCTTGATTAACTCTTCTTTGTAGGTCTCCATTAAATTAGCCTCTCCTAACTTCAAATTCTGCAGTTTACTCGTCGTTTCATTCACATCAGAGACAACTTTATGAATCTGTTCCTCTAATGCAGATTTTAATGTTTGCACGTCCTGATCTAATTTTGTCCTATCTTCAACTTGTCTTTCGGATAGCGTATCCATCCTGACGCTTAAATCTTTCCTAATCTGTACTACTTCATTGTTAATATCAATTTGAGTACTGGCAAGTTTCCTTTCAATACGATCCTGAATTTGGGTTACATGTTCCCCACTTGACCTAATCCACTCTTCTTCCCATATTTCTACATTTGCCGTTAACATTTCTGCTATGTCTAATTCAATATCCTCTTTCAATACTTTATTATGGTCTAATACTTGGGTTCTCATGACCTCTACATCAAACTTTAAACCTTCTAAAGACGCTGTCGTTCTAACTGACTCATCAACTAGCCTAGTCGTTAATGCACTTATATTACGCGTACAAAGAGTTTTCGAATTTTCTATCTCTTCCCTGACTTTATTTACATCAGTTTGGACTTTAGCAACGTCTACGAAAACTGTGTTGACCTCTACTTGAATTTTATTTATGTCACTTTGAATCTCGTTTACATCCGAATGAATGTTATTAATATCAACCTGAACATTGGACACATCAGTTCTAACATTTTGGATCCCTCTTTGGACTTCCTCAACCTTGTCTTGAACAGTCGCAACATCATTTTTGACAACAACTACCTCAGCCCTAGCACAAGAAATATCACTACGGACATTAGCAACATCTAAATTCAACATTGTCAGATCTTTATGCACATTAGCAACATCTATTTTAACATTGGACATGTCTGAACGCATGTCAGTTACAGTATTCTCAATTCCTTGGGTATTAATCTGTAAACGCGACATATTATCCTCTAAGTTAACAGAACTAGTCTGAAGACCCTTCAAACTTTCATCCATGATAGCTTTCAAATTACTAGCATTCTCCTCCATTCTTGCATTCAAATTAGCAGAGAAATTACTAACACTCTCCTCCATCATCTGTTTCATATTAGCAGACATCTCCGCTAACATCATCTTCAAACTTTCATCTGCCATTACAATATTATTCAAAAATTAGACTGCTGTAGGGACATACATCAAAAGAGCAAAATAACAACATTTGAGCAACACTTTTCACCATATATAAATTTGATCAATTTTCTGTCTTAAATCTAACTTATAACTACCTTATAATTAACTTTCGAAGACACTTTATGTTGAAACAAACTCAAGCACATGTTCAAATTTCCCTGGCTCATTTTAAAATATCCTAACACAAATAATTTTACATTTACAATCCAAATAATTTAATTTTATCTTTAATATGACTAAAATGTCATAAGCTGGTCAAATAAAATAAGATTCCAGATCATAGGCGATTTTCCTACGTTTCCAGCCCATTTAAACTTTCTCAAGTTGTATACGATCTGATCTTTTCTGAGTGTAATTTTCCTAATACAATGCAACATTTAATTCCTATATAATCACACTCTTAAATTCTACAATTGGCTAAGACATCTAACAAAGAATCAACCTCTTTATTTGAGTCTAATCGAACCACACGTTTTAGGTTTGCCAATCCTACTGGCGTTCAACCTGGTAATCCAGTTATGTTGAATCGAGCCCCAACGTTTTAGGTGCGCCAATCCTTCTATTGACTCAGCCCCACGTTCTTGGGTCGCCAATCCTTCTGTCCCCGTTTACCCGGATAGTAGGCTGTCAGATATCCGCCCCCTCAATCGGATTGCCAACAATCAATCGCACCAGCTCAGCTACATCAATGAAAATGGCACTGACAGATACTACCGAGGTTTGAACACAGAAGTTACCAAGAAAAATTATTGTGGAACACACCAAAATAGACGGGGTTTCATACTTACTTTTACTTACCTCTTATAAATATCTCGGGGATTGGGTTGACAACAGGATCCTTAAAGTATGCTCTCACAATAACCTTCACCATGACATTTAAAAATGAACCAGACCGAAGACGAGAACTTTGAACTGTACAAGAGCTTTATTTTCAACTAAAGAGTATGATTTTCACAACTCAACAAAATAAACGTGGCTATCAGTAGCCTATGTCAATCTGTCTACGTCCTCCTAAAGGACTTGCAAAGTTATCTAACAGTATGGTAGCTCCCTTGAGCTCAAAATAACGTAACATTTTAATACACATTTGGATTGGATGAGGAAGTCAGGGTACGACATATATAGAGCATTTGGTTTCTTTTAATAAACATTGCACTTGTATAAATAGGCACAAGGCCGGAGTATCGACCTCGCCTGCTTGTAACCAGATGTCTGGCCGGCTGGTCTACTCTTTAACCTGGCTCACACCTGTCAAATGGGGCGCACTCCTCCCCACACTTGCGTAAGAATTCAGCTCCTTTTAAAGCTTTAAATGTCTACAAGACAACTCATACATATTGACGCAAATCTTTCAAATGCTTAACTTCCATCCCACTGGATTATTTTAACTATCCTTAAACTTGTTAAGTTATCATCCAAATGTTTAATCAGCATAGATTAGCGTATAAAACACACTCTTAAATGTTTATAACAAAATCACATAAATTATTTATAACAATTGGAAATTGTTTATAATATTGTCGAAAATAATTACAAAAATTTTTAAACACGCCTTTAACATTACTTTCGTTCCACATTATTGTCAAAGATATTTACATTTATTATTTACACTATCAACATTTAAATTATTTAAATTAATAATTTAAGAAATACATTGAACCACATGTTTTATTCGGTTGGTAAATTCATAATCGTTTTTAATATAATCGACCAATGAAGGTTAGTTATACATGTAAATGTCACAATCTGGTTTAATAAAGGTTGTAATAAATTTAATTATTTGTGACGGCAATCTTCATTCAAAATCTTATCTCAAATTCTTTCAAACTCTTGTTAATTATAACAGTAAATTCACTTGATTAATTTTCAACGAACTATGACCATACACTCTAGCGGAAAATACTTCGCTTACAAAATAATGCACAAACTGCATTCAAAATAGCCCAAAATTCATCATATATTAATCTATATGGCATTAAAATCATCCACAGCATTTACAAAAAACTTCCCTAATACAATCTGTATCATCATTAATTACTGTGGGAATCTCCTTCATTTATTTAAGGGCATTATACGTCAGCGACTTTCAACATGTCCGCTGCACTATCGATTATACATTCATAGTTCCACTCAAAAATTCTTATATCAATTATTGTTTCAAAACTGTTGTCATTTAAACTTCGTGGATTTCATTCATGAATCGAAATGAAATAAAGATTTGCCAATCACAAACAAATTTAATAGTGAATACGCTTCTATACGCCTGTCTGGTCTATCAAAATTTAAGATTAACATCTTCAAAGAATTGTAGTATCAAAATACTATCATCAAACAAAGTGCGACTAACTACAAAATAGTCGAATAGAATTCAATTAGACTGGGGAATGCAAACATCATTATATAAAAATCTCTATATGAGAAAAAACCTAACACAAGTTTCACGAATTTAATGCATTCAATAATTCATAATTAATGTTCATCTTTCACAAAATTGCCTAAGATGCAATGGTCGTTCATGACTGACGATAAATGTCTGTGTTGCAATCAATTCAAATAACGACTAGTATTTCCAAGATCGTCGACAACGTACTGGATTTTAACGCTCTAAAATCATTTAAATGTTCTTCCTTCTTGATGATGACAGAAAATTGTTCAAAGTAATTAAACTGGGGTAGAATTACTTTAATAAAATGACACGCTGTCTGAATTTAAATCTGCCATAAAAATCATTAACTTACAGTCAAATCGAGACTACAAAAATAAGCAAATTACTGAAAAATCTAAATATCAGTCTCAACTGATTCAAAATCATTTAACTAGGCCCATGACATAACAATGTCTTAATAAAACGTCGAAAAAGGCATAACTCATCAAGGTGTACTGAGAATAGGAATCTCAAACAAGAATATTGGGCAAAAATACATGAGGACAAAAATATGGGAAAAATGGTTGCTCAAACATTGCTAAGAAACTCAAATACAATAAACGTTCACGACTACCTTATCTGCCGATTGACGTTCCAGAGGAAAATTCCCCAAAGAAGACTGTTGATGAATCCATTTCACCAAGTTAAAGCTGAGCTCCATCCTCGAAACCAGAAACAGCACCATCGAAGAATCGAACTGCTTCACGAAGACGAACGACATCCTTCCGGCAATAATCTTCTTTGTGAGTCGGGACAACCCTGACCTCTCTTGAAAAATCCCTGAAGTTCCAGTTGAAAATCGCCATGAAGTTTTTGTATAAATTTCCGAAGAAATATTCATATTCAGAAAGTGTGAAATCATTTCTATGGCTGTTTGATAGTATTCAGCCTTTACTCACGAAACATGGGTGTAGATGGTTATTTACCACATGTTCGCTTGTATGGAATAGCAATTAGCGAAGTTCCATGTTGCTATTTTACTCCGTTGAAATATGTCCCAATTGCATTAAGTCCTTTAGCCTTCCATTTGCTCTTCGGTTGAAGTATTAGAAGAACAAACTGCCTTATTAAATTGCTCCATTATACTGCAGTGTTGTGTCACAAAAGCAATCTGAAGTCTCCCTATTTCACTAGCCCTGTCAGCCGTAGCGTTGAGTCTGGCTATACAAAAAGTGTTTCTTCTGTGGCGAGAAAATCACTTTTGTCAGTCGTCTAATTTTGTCAATAACTTCCAAAATACTTCTTCGAAATTGTTCAGCTTTTCTACAGTCCTTACTGTAGCAATGCACAAGAGAACTAGCTTATAAGCGACCGCTAACAGTTCACAGCTAATCTTGTAGAAGCGTTATAAGTGTCGTTTCAACTTCACCTAGATTTACTTCACAGTAAACCTGCACTGCTTATATGTTCGACTAGTGGCTTCGCCACGCGTTACAAAAACGACTTTTTCACAACTGATTCACTCGACGTTTTACTGAAATGCTTATTTGAAATCTCACAATTGAGAATGAGCGAATGAGGCTCCTCTCTTCTGCGCAAGGCCTTTTATGAACTTCATGAGGGGCGTATCTATCCCTTCCATCGCGTGTTACTGCGTCATCGCTAGAAGTTCCAACTTCGTCAATACATGACGGATTTTCATAATTCAAAAACTGAAAATAAATTTCACCAAAATTCCAGATCAATGCCTCTACTGCAAATGGATTTCCACAATTCTGCATTCCAAAAAGTAATAAAAATACCATAGTTTCAGCAATCTCCGTCTTCCTTTAGACTATCTTTCATTGGTTTAAGCCTCCCCTCCAATAGCATAATTTCTTCCTCAGCAGAATTCCACGTTTCTCGCGACTGCGTCGTACATCTCGGAACATTCTCGACTAAATGCTGACGTCACTGAGAATCTCAGCTCAAGTAGCCTGCTGGCATAACGTCTGCGTCATCCGTGCTCACGTCATGACTACCCACGTCATAACTATGACAGCCATAACTTTCGCTATAATTTCCAAAATAGCCACCGTGGTCTCTACATAATTCAATTACGGGGACAGTACCAACCCATAATATGGAGAAAATACATTTAAAAATTAATGAAAGGCCGCTGCCTGAGGTTCGTCAGGGCATGTCTAGAGCCGGCGATGGACATGACAGCAAGCGAGACGTCGGTGGCAGGGTGCTGATGAGGCGGGCTCCTGTCGCACAAGAAGATACAGCCCAACAACTACAACAAAGCCAACCAACGTCAAGTGCTTTGCCTGCTGAAAGTGCTGTGCCAGAACCACTTCCGGCACTCACCCAAGCAGGCCTGCCAAGAAAGCGCTTAAGATGGTCAATCGCAATGAACGAGACCATAATGCGCATTTATTATAAGGTGACTCGCATTGGAACAGAACTAACTGGATATAAGCAGAAATTATTCAAGGAGTTCCATGAAGCATACCCCGAACTACGTGTGACTGAACAGAGAGTGGCGGACCAATATAGGGCGATAGTCCGTAATAATTTAGTGCCAGAAGCAAGACTGAATACAATCAAGCAGGAGGTCAGAAGAGTGTTTGATTGTGATCAAGGAACTAATCTGGAGGGTGAATTAGCACATGAGCTCCATGAGCAGGAACAACATCAAGAAGAACACATTGAGCCAGTCAGTGGCATACAGCCGGATACACATCATGAAGATGAGTCACATACCAAGATCTTAGCAGATGAAATGATGACGGCAATGGCTCAGTTCAATGGAACAGATGCAATGCATAGACCTGCCTTGCCTCGAGTGAATTCGTCTAGGAAGGTATCAATAATTTTAAATATCATTAATCAAGCTATCCTACCCAAACACTTGATAGATGTGAATGGCTTAGAATCTCTTCATACTGTTCTGTACTGTGGAGCCGTCACAGTTATCAGAACTATGGGCATCCAACTGAGAGAAAGGAATAATTCCTGCAGTAAGAAATGTGCTCCTGTTACTCCTAAGTGGGAAAGACGTCTGATAGGCAATATTGACAAATTGCGAACAGATATTTGCCGTTTGACTGAGTTTATCAGAGGAACGCACACAAGAAGACTGGTGAGACTCTGTAAGGCAATAATAAGGCGGTCCAAAATCCACACCGACCGAGATGATCCAAACACAAAAGCCGAACAGTGTTTAGATACACTCAACCAGAAACTTACGTTGGTAGCGAACAGACTTTCAAGATACAGAGCCAGTAGGAAACGGAGACAGAACAACAACTTATTTGTCAAAGGCAAGAAGAAATTCTACAGAGCACTGAGCAAAAACCATGTATCCTCAAATGCTCCTTATCCAACAAAGGAAGAAATTGAAGAGTTTTGGAGCAATCAACTATCCAAAGCCACCAATTTTAACCCAGACTCCCATTGGGTTTAGGAAGTAACAGACATCTCTAAAGAATATAATTCGATGCAATATGATCCAATAACATCAACTGAAATGTCTTCTATCATTAAAGGTCATCCTAACTGGAAATCACCCGGTTTAGATCAGATACAGAATTACTGGTATAAGAAATTCTGGTGCGTTTACGATCTCCTGTCTACTCTGGTGAATGAAGTTTTTGCTCATCCACAGAAGATGCCAAATTTCCTTACACAAGGTGTAACACATCTACTTCCGAAAGACCCACAGAATATGCAAGATCCTGGAAAATACCGTCCAATTACATGCCTTCCCACGATGTATAAGATCATCACGTCCTGTCTTAGTAGGAGGATATATGCCCACTGTGAACAAAATAACATCCTAGCAACACAACAAAAAGGATGCACGAAAGGGTCCAAAGGGTGTAAAGAAATACTTATCATTGACTCAGTGGTTTCTAACCAGGCCTTTGCCAATAACAGAAATTTATTCACGGCATATATTGACTACAAGAAGGCCTATGATTCCGTGCCCCATGATTGGTTGATCCATATTTTGAAAGTGTATAAAATTGCTCCTCAGATAGTATATTTCTTGGAACACGCCATGGCAACGTGGCGTACAGTAATGTGCCTTAGTACTACAAATGGCAGTATTGCAACCAGTATGATCCCAATCCACAAGGGAATATTCCAAGGAGACTCCTTGAGCCCATTATGGTTCTGTCTTGCGATGAATCCACTATCAAACCAACTTAATTCAACAAAATATGGCTTCAGTATCAAGAAGAACTCCAGGGAGCTTGCAAAGTTCAACCATCTCTTGTATATGGATGACCTAAAGCTATATGCTGCCACCAGAGCACAGCTAGAGTTTCTGTTGAAGATAGTGGAAACCTTCTCGCAGGATGTGAAAATGGAATTCGGGCTGGAGAAATGTAAAACGCTGAACGTTATGAAAGGCAAGCTGCAGGAAGGAATATATGAAACAGCTCAGGGCCAGCAGATTACAACAATGCTCACTGACGAGACCTACAAGTATCTGGGAATGAAGCAAGCCCGACACATAGAACACTCAGTAGTGAAACAAGATCTGACGAAGGAATTTGACAGAAGAATTAAGCTTGTTTCTAACACCAGCCTCAACAGTAAAAACTTGGTTAAGGCAATCAACGCATATGCTGTCCCTATCCTTAGTTACTCGTTTGGGGTCATCAAGTGGAGTAAAACTGACATTGCAAGTCTAGAACAGAAAATTAGAACATCACTGACCAAATCACGAAAACACCATCCCAGGACATCCGTGGAACGAGTCATGTTACCGAGACATATGGGTGGGAGAGGAATTGTTGATATAAACAACCAAGTAGCTCGACAGATCTATGAGCTAAGAAAATACTTCTGTTCTGTATCGAACCATTCGATACTGCACAAGGCTGTCACAGAAGCAGATGATTCAACTCCACTACTCTTAAGTCAGGAAGAGACTCAAAATCAGGTGCGCAGTGATTTGGATAGATTCAATGCCTGGTTGTCCAAGCCACTGCACGGAAGACAACCCAATGAAGTCATCCAAACTCACGTCGACAAGCTAGCGTCGAACTTTTGGTTGATTTCTGGGCAGATGTTTCCTGAAACAGAAGGCTTTATGATGGCTATTCAGGACCAGGTTGTCCCCACGAGGAACTACCCTAAGTACATTATCAAGGATGCATCTGTGCAAGATGGCCATTGCAGATATGGTTGTCCAACATCGGAGACTGTTCAGCATATTATATCAGGTTGTCGCCATTTTGCAGGGACAGAATATAGGAAGAGACATGATTTTGTTGCCAAAATAGTTCATCAAGAACTGGCTATACGCCTTCAACTGCTGAGCCAAGAGAAAGCGCCGTACTACAAATATGCTCCTGAAAGTGTACTGGAAAATGACAGCTTTACGTTGTACTGGGATCGTACTGTATTGACAGACCAATCAGCTGTGCACAACAGACCTGATTTGGTTCTTGTTGACAAATGCATGAAGCACACTACCTTCATAGATGTGGCAATCCCTAACAGTGGCAACATGCTAACAAAGCATGTTGAAAAGCTGTCAAAATACACAGAGCTTTCAGAACTGATAAGGAAGCAATGGCACTTGGCACAAGTCAGGACAGTTCCTATTATCATCTCCAGCGCTGGCGTGATTCCCAACAACTTAAAGGAATCGCTCAGTGAGTTGAAATTAGACCCTGGCCTTTTCAAATTGATGCAGAAAACTGTCATACTTTCTACGTGTCGCGTAGTAAGGCTGTTCTTGGGCAATCAGGCCTGATGGAGTGGGGGAAAAGCGTAAAGCAACTAGCCTACTGAATGCAGTCACCAAGAATTTGCTCCTTATGATATATATGGTATCTGGGATTGTAAATGTTTTCTTTCCAGCAAAAATGCTGAGAATGTGTAAGCGCATGCTCAAAATAAATAATAATAATAATGTTGTTGGTTTAACGTCACTTTTAACAACTGCGGCTTTTAGAGACGCCAGGGAGCCGGAATTTTGCCCCGAAGGGGATCTTTGACGTGCGAGTATCTCTGCTGACACGGCTACCTCACATTTGCGCACCCTCAAATGCCAACTGGCCGCACCATGATTCGATCCTGTAACATTGGACACAGAAGGCAAGAATGATACCGCTGAGCCACACACCAGCCTGATGGGAAATGAATATGTGACAATAAGAAAATGAGAGTTGATAGAAACGCATCTAGATTATGCACAGTAGTACTCGTAGTGGTATAAAAGATTCAGTCAGTCTGAGAGACTTGACTTTATATCATTTCAAAAGACGCATGCTATAAATGCTATACATGTTAGAAAGGATCAGGAGGGCTTCTCCAGGACTCTTTCAACAGACTCCATTACCCATTAACTTGGCTTCCCGCGCGGGGAACGGAGAGCGGGAGGTGCACTCAGCTGCGTGACGTCACGCACTCGCCATCTCCGTAGCTTATAACGCCAGACTCCAGGAGTAAACTCAGACTCAACAGACTCCATTACCCTTTAACGTAGGCTTCCCGCGCAGGGAACGGAGAGCTTGAGGTGCACTCTTCTGCATTACGTCACGCACTCGCCGTCTCCGTATCGCATAACGCCAGACCCCAGGAGTAAACTCTGACTCGGTACATATGCACTGAACAACATGATGACGCCATACACGCCGTAACCGTAACGCATAACGGTAGAGCAAAGCATAAGATCATTTGAAATGATAACAAGAAAGTCAAACTGCTAATCTAATCGACCGGATACGGTTTAGTTTCTGGTGAACAATCAACAGTCCTCGTAAAAAAAACGTTTAGTGTGCCCTTAAGGGAGAACCTTCTCCTTTAAGGATCAAAATTTTTCATTTTTCATTTTTTTTTCTATATTTATTGATCCTTCGTCTTCAAACCACTGCAACAATTTCTTTGATATATGCAATACTTCTGAAGTTATGACCAAAAATGTGCAGGATAGTTTTAGATGTTTCCCTACACATAGGTAATTTTGTTGCTTGTTTTCCGTAACTATGGATTTTCAAATCCGTTTCCTTAATAACTGCCAGAGTTTTCAAGATAATGAAGTTAAATTAGTATACATGTGTACCTTATAAGGGAGAACAATATGGCCACGAACTGGTGCTGTACATATCATAGGTTCTTTTAATTATTCAGTGAAAAAACTTTCAAAAATGTTATACTTTAATATATATATATTTTTAATTATTTTTAGCCTACTTTTCACATTTTGCAAAAATGAGGAAAAAGTAGACTTATGAGATCGATCCGGGAAAATGTGTGTCTGTCTGTCTGTCTGTCTGTCTGGCTGTGTGTGTGTCCCCCCTATCAACTCCTAAACGGCTGCAGCAATCAAAACCAAATTTAGTATGAGTAAAGATGTGCACCGGAATATCTCACGTCCATATTTGAAAATGATGTCAGTGCTACCAACTGCTGAATAAACGCACTAGAAATTTGAGCTCCATGTTGGATATCTTGCAAGGTATGCATGGGAGCTATTCCAAAATCGGCACACTTGTAGATAATACTATTTCAGTTTAATTTCCAGGAGGCCAACTATGAAAGTGTTGCCAAAATAATTTTAAGCCTTCTGATAGGTCCAATGTTTAAATGCATATAACTTCTACACGATCAATTGGATTTCAACCAAATTTTGTATGTAATATCTGTACATAAACAGATATGACTGAGCGTATTCTTAAGAGCCACCAGGGCTGCCAACTTAATAATTTCTCTCTCTTTTTTATCCAAATACCTATATATCAGAAAGTATGCAAGCCAACAGCTTTAAACTATGCACACGCATATTCTGACATTTTAGATTAATTTGGAGTAACTTATATACGTCACTTCTACCAACATGATTATAAGCCTGCTGATAGTACCAATATTTAAATACATGTAACTTATATACTATCAGTTGGAGTTCAACCAAATTTCGTATGTGCTATGTGTACCATAACAGAATATCTGTAAGTATTGTTAAGAGCAATCAGGGCTGCCAACTGTTAATAAATGCTGTCTATATTTTTTTAAACCCTAATATCAATATATCAGAAAGTATGCAAGCCAACAGCTCTATACTTTGCACACGTATAGCACCTGACATTGTAGATTAATTTGGAGTAATTAATACAAGGCAGTGCTGCCACCATGATTCTATGCCTGCTGATATCTCCATTTTTAAAATACATGTAACTCCTATACTAACAAATGGATTTCATCCAAAATTGGCACAACAAGATATCATAATATTTCAGATTATTTCTGACCAGCACACGCATGGTATTGTTGGCAACATGCTTTTACGCGTGCTGATAGATCCAGTGTCTAACTGCATGTAACGTCCATTGAACTTCAACCAAATTTAGTATTCTGTACCTTAAGAGATGGAACTAAGAATATATTCAGTCACCAGGGCTGCCAACTGTAGTGCTCTATTAGGCTACATTTTACCAGGTATATTTTGAACTAATTAGATATTTCGATATTACCAACTTAATTTCGTCATTATTCTAGATAGGTTCATATACTGTAGAGTAATCATTGGCATGAAAAGTAGGCTGTTTAGTTCTTCACGGAACTTCTTGTTTCCTTATATATTCCAATGAATCTAGATCAATCTCTAGCTACTGCATTAGTAAATACAATCAAAAAAAGAATTTTTCAATAATAATGATATTTGTGTAAAATATTAGGGAAACAGTGGAACAGTGTACAATATGCAACCGCCATTTTAAATGCCAAATTTCCTGAAATGCATTCGCCATATGACTTGAAAATACACGAACATATTGGCAAAGCATAGTGTGATTGGCAGACCAAATTACAATTCTTTAGTACTTTCTGTTGCTGAAGAATAAAAAAGTGAAATTTCATGATTTTTGTATCCTTAAAAGGTGTAGGTCCGTCCCCCCCCCCCTTAAAGTTTGTAAAGAAGGAGAAAAGAACGAAAATTAATTCCAAATGTACCAACAATAAGTTTCAGTGCTGAACTGGGGTCGAGTATATGACATTTAAAGATGTTTGCAACATTGAGTTTAGCGGGTTCGGTGGCGTAGTTGGTAGCATGCTGAATTGCTGTGCCCAAGATCACGGGTTCAAACCCGGCCGAAGTCGTCGGATTTCTTAAGAGCGTTAAAATCCTTCAGTATGTCTTCCTTCGGAGGGGAAGTAAAGCCGGCGCGACGGTCCAACGTCATAGATTTATGGCATGTAAAAGATCCTCCCTCAGACTAAATTTGTGTGGAACTAAATTTCTAAGTTAGATTTCGTTGGAACGCTCTATCAGAGTTCCAACGTTCACCAGTAGGTATCATTGACATCTGGTAGCGGAAGTTGGAACTACTTGAAATTGTACGGAACTTGTAGCTCGCCCTAATGGGTGGCCACTGGAAGCAGCTACTGCCTCTGGCGAGCCGAACATGTCCTCGGACACTCCCGGCACTAAAAGCCATACGATAAATAAATATAACGTTTAGTTGCTTGCTTAAAGTGCTTGAACTGTGGATTATTTTATCATTTCAAATGATCTTGTCGACTTCATCGTTATGCTTGAGTCAAAAGTTATGCGTTACGGAGACGGAGACGGTGACGTCATGCAGCCGCGCGGGAAGCCTAAGTAATGGGTAATGGACGGCGAGTGCGTGACGTCATGCAGCCACGCGTGAAGCCCAAGTTAATGGTTAATGGAGTCTGTTGAAAGAGTCCTGGGGCGTCGAGCAACCTGGGGCTTCGAGCGAAGCGAAACGAATACAGGATGACTCCTAAAGAGGTGTACAAGATGCCAGATAAGAATACAGGGTGACTCCTAAAGAAATATACAAGATGCCAGATAAGAATACAAGGTGACTCTTAAAGAGGTGTACAAGATGGCAGAGAAGAATACTGGGCGACTCCTAAAGAGGTGCACACGATGTCAGACAAGAATACAGGGTGTCTCATAAAGAGATGTACAAGATGTCACACAAGAATACAGGGTGACTTCTAAAGTGATATACAAGATGCCAGATAAGAATACAGGGTGCCTCCTAAAGAGGTGTGCAGGATGTCAGAGCAAAATACAGTACAAGATGCCAGATAAAAATACAGGGTGACTCCTAAAGAGATATACACGATGCCAGAGAAGAATACAAGGTGACTCTTAAAGATATGTACAAGATGTCAGAGCAAAATACAGGGTGACACTTAACGAGGTGTACAGTATGTTAGATTCAATTCAAATACAGTGTGACCCTTAAAGTGGTTTGCAAGATATCAGATTCAAATAATCAGTGACCCTTACAGAGTTGTAAAATATTTCTGACTCAAATACAGGGTGTCCCTTAAAGAGGTGCCCGCGTGGGATGCCTAAGTTAATTGGTAATGCAGTCTGTTGAAAGAGTCCTGGGGCTTCGAGCGAAGCGAGTAGCCCTCCTGAGCCTTTCTAACCTGTGTAACATTTGTAGCATGCGTCATTTGAAATGATATAACGTCTAGTCTTTCAGACTGACTGTACATTTTTCTTTAGGATGTCCGGGGTTCGAATCCTGGTGACAGCGGGGTGGAATTTTCAACTGAAAAATCACGTGGTGTCAGGAAGGGCATCCGACCTTACATGTCCGGCCAAACCTGAAATGAGCCTGGTTGGCTCTGGCGACCCCAATTAGTTGGGGAAAGCCAAAGAAAGAAAGAAAGAAAGAAAGAAAGAAAGAAAGAAAGAAAGTTTTGTATGGCCGAGGTATGGTAGGAATTGAATCCACCTATTCTCAGTTCTGCCTCGCTTGCCACGGTGGGTGAGTGGATATCGTGTCGGTCTACTAACCCCAAGATTGCATGTTCGCTCCTGGCCGTGGTAAGTGATTTTTTTAAGGCGGAAAAATACGACACGCATGTCATGCGATGTTGGCATGTCAAAGAACCCATTTGAATTCAGTAGGCCGTGTTCATAATGGCAAAATTAATCTCGGGATTTTCCGCCAACACAAAGTTCCTAATTTATCCACTAGAAAGCGCTATAGTGTCAAGGAGCTTAGATAATATAACCTCCTTGACTTTCATAGCGCTTCAAGGAAAAACAAAATTCGATATGAAAGCTACCCTGTGGGTGTTAAAGCTTGCACCCGGCATCCGAGGCCATACGATATTATTATTATTATTATTATTATTATTTTTAGCTCTGCCACAAGGGTTGAATGTGCCCTTTTCCAAATCTTAGACCAGAATTAATGTCTTGCCAGAACCAGATATTGAACTCCGACTTCTGATGGTGACAGCCAAGAATACTAGACACTACACCACGATGTATGGTCCGCAAGCTTTGAAAGCCTGCAGAGCCTCTACATGGTAAATCTTCTGAGACAAAACGCAATCTGTGTTCTCCAGTAAAAATAAAAGACATGTGTTCTTACTGTCCGTTGTGTCTACTTTCCAATTATTTCCGGGTCGTCCCTGCTGGTTGTAATTCAACCTGATGCTGCCCTTGGCCATCTGGGACGAAAGAGAAGATCTTCTACTTGTGATGGTGGTTATTTATGTTTCAAGGTGTAAAACATCCAGGGGCGGACTTAAGTCAAGATTATGAGAAATGGTGTCGGACACACAACTGGGGTGTGGAATACTTTTTTCATAAGTGAAAGTAGGCTAAAAGATAGGCCTATGATATCACCTTTTGTCCGTGTGTGTGTGTGTGTGTGTGTGTGTGTGTGTGTGTGTCCTAATAAAATCTAACCGACTGAAGTGATTTCAATGAAACTTGGTAAGGTCATAGTACTATATTGGCCGACCCTGACCGTACCCTTGAAATGTTATTACGTCTCACCAATCCAACATGGTGGCTGTGCGAAATATTTCACTGGCATTCTATATCTCCAGAACAATTAATGATATCACCCTGAAATTTTGTACGGTGATACAGGGCAATACTAAACATTCACGACTTTCAAAAATCTGTTAGGTACAATACGAACATGGTGGCCAAGCGAAGTTGAAACATAACCCTTTATTGGTCCTTGGGATACTATCTTCCCACCATGTATTTATAGAACGGTGTTAAGGATAGAATCTTCACACCCCTTTCATTTCAAGCAGTTCCACAAGCATCCACAAGCTAGATGCACAGAAATAATGAAAACCCATTAATTTGAGGTGTACTGTCATCAGAAACCAATGGTGGGAAGCATATATCCCAGTGGTCTCCACAGTGCACGTGCTCGCCAGTTCGGTTGTGTTGAGTGAAAGAAAATGCATTGTTTTACAGAAGAAGGTGTTTTTATTGAATAGAAGAGATTTGTAAACGGTATATAACTGAAATACAATGTTAATAATGGTTTTGGTCACTTGAGTAAATATATTTCAGCTAGAATGGAAATAATTATCCTGCTCAGGATGTTTGCCATAGAATAGAAGATTTTTTAAATGAATTTTCTGTGTTTTTAGTAAATAGTACTTTGAAAATATTGAATTATATTCGAATATACTAACTTTTAACATTCCAAAATCACTTTTATATTTTTTGTGCAGTTTTCGCAAAGATGATATAGGTCACTGACCTTATGTTGCGTGGGAGTCAGTTTTTTTGAAGTTATAGTGTGATGGGTGTTTTTAGATATTATATCCTGTTAAATAAACCTCATTATTGAGTGATAATCACAGTATCATCATAATTTGGTGAGAGATTACTACCCCATTGCTCATTTAAGAAAACATACTGTCGGATGTGGGCAGTGGGATAATAATTTACCACCCCATACTTCATAAAATAGAATCCACACTCAAACAAGTAGTTCCGTGAAGAACTATACAGCCTATTTTCATATATCCTACTTATGTTAACTGCCACTATCAACATACAAAATGTCAGTTTGACTGCTGTAATAGATTCGTAGTTATTGAGAACCGACTAAATAATTCGGATGGTCGCCTTATTGGATTTTATATATGTAGGTCCTAAAGTTATGTACTATTACATGAAGATTATTGTGTACGTGTAGTATTCAAACTTCAATCGCATGATTAGGACACAAGAAGTAAAAAAGAGATTTTTAAATTTCGCTCAGCTGCCATCTTCTGGTTATGGAAACAATTGAAATAAATTAGATGTCAGTGGATTAACATTCGTATAAGGATTTACTGTACCAAGTTTCACTGCACTCGGATGGTTATATCGCGAGAAACTTTCATGTGAATATTTATACCTCGAGTCACCGCCATGATGGATTTGTGATCACCAGGTTATTTAATGTCCTATAGGCGAACTTAAGTTCATAGCCCCTATTAACATAAAAAAATCAGTTTGATTGCTATAATAGATTCGTAGATATTCAGAGCCGTCTAAATATTTCGGATAGCCGCCATGTTGGATTGCTAAATGTATAGGCCATAGAGTCATGTACCATTAAAGGAAAATTATTGCGTAGGACTATTATTCAAACTTTCACTTCGATCGCATGATTACGACACAAGAAATAAAAAATTAATTTTCGAGATTCACACGGCCGCCATCTTGAGGTTATGTAAACAATTGAACTAAATTAGATATCAGTGCATTGCAATGTGTATAAACATGTCCTCTAGCAGATTTCATTGCGTTTGGAACATTAAATCGCGAGAAAGGTCCATTTAAAATTTTCAAAATCACTTGGCCGCCATGTTCGTTTTGTATTTAACCGGTTTTTGAAAGTCTTATAGATGAACTTCCAGTAGTGCCCTTTATCTCCGTACAAAATTTCAGGGTGGTAACGCTAATAGTTTCAGAGATATAGAATGCCGGTGAAATATTTCGCACATCCGCCATCTTGTGGTTATGTAAACAATTGAACGAAGTTAGATGTCGGTGCATTAAAATGTGTATAAACATATACTGTACCAAGTTTTATTGCGTTTGGTTGGTTAAATCGTGAGAGACGTCTATTTTAAAGTTGCAAACTCGCGTGGCCGCCATGTTGGTTTTGTAGTTACCAGTTTTTCAAAAGTTACATAGGTGAACTTCTAGTATTTCCCTTTATCACCGTAATAAATTCCAGGGTGATATCGGGAATAGTTTCGGAGATATTGCATGGTGGTGAAATATTTCGCACAGCCGCCATGTTGGATTGGTGAGAGGTAACAAAATTTGAAGGGCACGGTCGGGGTCGCCCGGAATAGTGCTATGAACTTACCGAGTTTCATTGAAATTCGCTCCAGCCGTTTAGATTTTATTAGGGACACACACACACACACACCTCACACACACACACACACACACACGCCTACACAAACGGACAAAAGGTGATCTCATAAGCCTATTTTTTCAAAATTGAAAATAGGCTAAAAATTGTTGGATATTCCTACTCATCTATCACCCCCAATTACAAATGTGCAAAAAGAGACAAATATTTTATACCCCCAGTCATTTTCCCTATAAAGAGTTAAATAGACTTTTCTCATGATACATGGTACAGCAAATGGTTATACACATTGTAATGCTCAGAGATCTAATTTATTTCAATTGTTTGCATAACCTTAAGATGGCAGCAGCTGTGCGAAAATTTAAAATCTCTTTTAATTTTTTTGTGTCCTAATTGTGTGATCGAAGTCAACGTTTAAATAATGAACCTACGGCATAATCCTCATCTAATAGTACATAACTCTACGGCCTACACAATATTAAAATCCAACATGGCGACCATCTGAAATATTTAGATGGTACTCAATATCTATTAATCAATGGCAGCAATCAAACTGAAATTTTGTATGTTGATAGTGGCTATAAACATAAGTTCACCCATGGAATTTTCAGTAAGCTGGTGAGCACAAATACAACATGGCGGCGACGCGTAATTTAAATATTTAAATCGACGTTTTCTCGCGATTTAACCATCCGAGTGCAGTGAAACATGGTACTGTATATGCTTATACAAATTCTAAACCAATGGCATCAAATTTATTTCAATTGTTTTTATACCCACAAGATGGCGGCTGTGCGAAATTTTAAAATCCATTTTTTATTTCTTGTCCCCTAAGCATACGATTGAAGTTTGAATAATACACCTACACAAAAATCTTCATGTAATAGTAGTCTACATAACTCTAAGGCCTACATAAAAATCCAATATGACGAACAGCCAAGATATTTCGACGGTTCTCTCAATCAGTATCTACGAATCTATTACGTGTAATAATTATTTCAGGTTGTTTTTTGACCCCTCAGTCTTTTGACTGGTTTTATGCAGCACCCCATGCCTCCCTGTCCTGAGCTAATCGTTTCATCATCTTCATAGCTACCACACCCTACATCCGAGGCAATCTGATTAACATGTTCTAACCTTGGTCTACCCCTACAGTTCTTGTCCTCGATCCTTCCTTCCATAACTAAGCTTGCTATTCCTGGGTGTCTTAGGATGTGTCCTACCAACCTATCTCTTCTCTTAATTAGCAGTTGCCAGAAACATCTCTCCTCTCCCACCAGTCTTAATACCTCTTCGTTTGTAACCCTATCTACCCGTCTGATCTTCATCATTCTCCTGTAACACCACATTTCAAACGCTTCAATTCTCCTCTTTTCAGCTGCACCAGTTGCTAAGAGCCGTGTCGTCTGGTAGCTAAGTTCTGAACTTGGCCTAGTAGTCGTTGACGGTGGCGCTTGGAGGCAAAATTAGGAACTATTTGAAAAATTCTAATTTGCAGTCTGTACTTAAATTAAAAAACAGATAACACACACTAATTCAGTCATCACGATTATCACCGGTTATCAGACAGATTCCACACACGCCCAAAGTACACGGGGCTACATGACCGCGATGTCGCAGCACCTAAACTTAAGAACCAACCAAAATTTCACTTCCATAGAGTGCTACGCTCCAGACAAAGACCTTCAAAAATGACTTCCTAATACCTAAATCTATATTCGATGTCGACAGATTCTTTTTCTGTAGAAATGCATTCCTTGCCTGAGCTAACCTACTTTTTATGTTCTCTTTGCTCCGTCCATCACTGGTTATTTTCAGGTTAGGGAATATAGATACTTTCTTCCCACCTAATTCAATTGGGTATAATTTGTGGTGATGGACAAGAAAGCGTTCTTTAATGGGATTCGATCCTGGACACAACAGCACTGAAGGAAGATGGTGAGTGTTCGCCTCGTGTAACATGGACTTGCCACTCGTACAACCATGTGCGCTGTTTTATAAACATTGGCTGGCCGGAGTCTTGCTGCAGCAGTCAGTCCAAACATGTGTGAACAATTTATGGTATTATTCCCGTGTAAACAAATATTTCACGATTACACACCACACACCTTGTTCTTTTTAACAGAAATCACATGGTCCACCGAAAGAAATCTTCACATGACCTTTGGTTTACGATCAGTTTGACATTTTGTGCACAAACTTTTTAACGGCTGTTTTATTAAACTGAATCTTTCCTCTCCTTCCATCTTAGCTTCTGAAGTGGTCTTTCACTGCATTGCTTTCTTTATCGTGATGAGCTCTTTAACTTTCTTAGGAGAAGTGCTCATAATGGACTATTTAAAGTTATTACCATTTTAATGCGTTGGGAATTCCAAGTCATCTTAAGACAGAGATTATTCTTCTACATAATAACACCCTTGAAATACAATATGCGCCTTTATAACACTCATGGAAGTGAGGTTCACGCCTAAACTTCTTATGTTGTACTCAGGATTGATAAAGTTCATTCTTAAAAGTAGCAGTTACCGTCACTGACCAAAAATAGTGACGGAGCTACAATACCACTCACTTTGTTATAGAGTAAAAGTAACGCTGTTATATTTACAATGGTCGATGTAACCCTATATTACTTTTCCGTTACTTATTTTATAACGTTATTAATTATTAATTATTAATTATTAATTATTAATTATTAATTATTAATTATTAACTATTAACTATTAACTATTAACGATTAACGATAAACGATAAACGATAAAGGATAGAGGATAAAGGGTAAACGATAAACGATAAAGGATAAAGGATAAAGGATAAAGGATAAAAGATAAACGATAAACGATAAACGATAAACGATAAACGATAAACGATAATGGATAAAGGATAGAGGATAGAGGATAAACGATAAAGGATAGAAGATAGAGGCTAAAGGATAAACGATAAACTATAAAGGATAAGGGATAACGGATAAAGGATAAAGGATAAACGATAAAGGATAAAGGATAAACGATAAACTATAAACGATTAAAGATTAACGATTTACGATTTACGATTAACGATTTATGGTGTGGTGTTTGGTGTATGGTTTATGTTTTATGGTTTATTGTTTATTATTAAGTATTCATTATTATTTAATTATTATTGAAATGAAAATCCACAGCCTACTTCCAGTCTCCGACCGGGTCAGGGAATGGAATGAATGAAGCCCCCATCTAGCGGCGAGGATATGAATTGTGTCGGCTGCCAAGCCTGTCGCACTCCCCTAGGGCAATGATTAAATGAATGACAGATGAAATGAAATGATAGTGGAGAGTGTTGCTGGAATGAAATTGTGACATGGAAAACCGGATTACCCGGAAAAAAACCTGTCTGCCTCCGCTTTGTCCAGCACAAATCTCACATGGAGTGACCGGGATTTGAACCATGGACCCAGCGGTGAGAGGCCGGCGTGCTGCCGCCTAAGCCACGGGGGCTTTTAATAATTATTAATTGAAATGAAAATCCACAGCCTGCTTCCAGTCTCCGACCGGGTCAGGAATGGAATGATTGAAGCCCCTATCTAGCGGCGAAGATACGAGCTGTGCCGGCTGCCGCGGCCTGACGCTCTCCTCTGGGGCAATGATTAAATGAATGACAGATGAAATGAAATGATAGTGGAGAGTGTTGCTGGAATGAAATTGTGACAGGGAAAACCGGAGTACCCGGAGAAAAACCCGTCTGCCTCCGTTTTGTCCAGCACAGATCTCACATGGAGTGACCGGGATTTGAACCACGGACCCAGCGGTGAGAGGCCGGCGTGCTACCGCCTAAGCCACGGAGGCTTCTTAATTATTAATTATAATTAATTATTATTATTTATTATTATTATTTAATATTATTTAACATTTAATATTTAATATTGAAAATGAATTATTCATTATGTAATTTGTATTAGTAATGATTAATGATTTATTATTTGTTTATAGTTAATTATTAATTATTATTTTCTTCTTCTTTCTTTTCACCCTCTTTGGGGTACGTTGAATCAATCATTTCGTTGTACGCTGCTCTTTCCGTAGAGCCCAGTACTTCTTCAGTCTTTCCGATCTTCTTTTCCTCTCTTAATTATTATTTATTAATAATTAATTATTAATTATTTATTAATTATTTATTATTGTCTATTAAATGCATATTATGTATTAATTATTTAAATGTTATTTGTATCTTTACTTTTTATTTGTTTGTTTATTATTTATTTATTGATTCATCCATTTTACGCTTCTCAAACGCATCAAGCAGCCTGGCATCGGTTTCTGTCAAGTTTCTGAGGCGTTAGTGAGAACTGATTTAACGAGGGTTTTATAAATAATGAGTTTGGTTGAGCGGCTGAGGAGTCTTGACTGGAATAAATTACCCATGGCAAAGTATGCCCCATTTGCGTAGATTCCTATCCGAATTCAAGCCATTTAGTCCTTCATATGGAAAAAATTACAGTCAGTCTGAAAGAATAGACGTTATATCATTTCAAATGACGCATGCTACAAATGCTACACAGGTTAGAAAGGCTCAGAAGGGCTTCTCGCTTCGCTCGAAGCCCCAAGACTCTTTCAACAGACTCCATTACCCATTAACTTAGGCTTCCCGCGCGGGCACCTCTTTATGGGTTACCCTGTATTTGAGTCTGACATCTTTTACAACTCTTTAAGAGTCACCCATTATTTGAATCTGATATCTTGCAAACCTCATTAAGGGTCACACTGTATTTGAATTGAATCTAACATACTGTACACCTCGTTAAGTGTCTCCCTGTAATTTTCTCTGACATTCTGCACACCCCTTTAGGAGGCAACCTATATTCTTATCTGGCATTTTGTATATCTCTTTAGAAGTCACCCAGTATTCTTGTGTGACATCTTGTACACCTCATTAGGAGTCACCCTGTATTCTTGTCTGACATCTTGTGCACCTCTTTAGGAGTCACCCTGTATTCTTCTCTGCCATCTTGTACACCTCTTTAAGAGTCACCTTGTTTTTTTTATCTGGCATCTTGTATATCTCTTTAGGAGTCACCCTGTATTCTTATCTGGCCTCTTGTCCTGTATTTTGCTCTGACATCCTGCACACCCTGTATTCTTGTGTGGCATCTTGTACATCTCTTTAGGAGTCACCCTGTATTCTTGTCTGACATCTTGTGCACCTCTTTAGGGGCCACCCTGTATTCTTCTCTGCCATCTTGTACACCTCTTTAAGAGTCACCTTGTATTCTTATCTGGCATCTTGTACACCTCTTTAAGAGTCACCCTGTATTCTTCTCTGCCATCTTGTACACCTGTTTAAGAGTCACCTTGTATTCTTATCTGCATCATGTTCACCTCTTTAGGAGTCACCCGGTATTCTTGTCTGACATCTTGTGCACCTCTTTAGGGGCCACCCTGTATTCTTATCTGCATCTTGTTCACCTCTTTAGGAGTCACCCTGTATTCTTGTCTGACATCTTGTTCACCTCTTTAGGAGTCACCCTGTATTCTTCTCTGCCATCTTGTACACCTCTTTAAGAGTCACCTTGTATTCTTATCCGGCATTGCTTCCACTTACTTGTGCCGGACTCCAGTCCGTCATCTTTTCTGTCGACCTCTCTTGATCAACTCTTGTTCTCTTCCGACCCCGACCGTATTAGGGTATCCGAGGCCAAGGGAGTCTTTCCCTTTCCCGCCTTAATTGGCCCTTGTCTCATCCTTCCTGATACCCTCATTCTTCGAGGGGTCAGCCTTCTATTTGTTTTCATGTTATCTCCTGCCTTCTGCACAAGGCCCTCAAGGAGGCAGGGTCTATGTAGCCCCACCACTTCTGGTGAACCCTGGATGGTGCTACACCCTCAAGGGCTCACGGCTGGTGATTTTGGGAGTTGGCGACCCCGAGGGATTCCTGAGCTGGGTCCGTTTTGCCCGCTTTTTCCTCTGACCTTGGGGCTGGCGCTCTGCTCTTTCCCGTTTCCCATCTGCCTTTCATGGCTCTCCTTCCTTCCAAGTCCCTCAATCCTCATTCTTCGAGGGTTGAGGACATTTCTTTTCTTCCTGTCCTTAATTTGCCTTATCCTTTATTTGTTTACCATTTCTTCTTCTAGTGTGTAAGTTTGTAGTTAGTATTAGTTAACTTATAGTTTTTCATTCACATCTCATGATTCACTATCATCCAAACCATTAGGGGCCGATAACCCAGATGTTAGACCCCTTACAAAAACAATTATCATCATCATCTTAAACAACTACACGTTGATTGGCGCTTTCTCACCTGGAGTATCATGTTTCCGGCTGACTGATTGTACCCAACCCTCCTTGTAAGATATTTTTCTGAGTGCAAAATACATTTACAATTTATTACAGAAATTTTTGGAAGCTCAGGCCGGTGTACCTTAATGCATCTTCTACAATGAGGGCCCTCCCTATCGAATGGAGACTCGCAGAGGCCGTGAGGTGACCGGGGCATGTGTGTAGCAGCATGTCGAGCCAGGAACTGGCACTAGCAGCAGCGTAGCGCCCAACTAGTTTAACATAATTAACGTATTTAATAATGACAATTAAAAAGCAAAGCCAACTCCGTACAGGTCATGGAGGCCCTGGGATTAGTGGAAGGTAGAGGCTTCCACTTTTTTTGACATCGGCACTAGATGGGATGGAGTTGTCACCTCCATGCCCGGCCGTATTTGCTCCCAGGAATTACCCTGGTACTCATTTCTGGTGTAGGCTGAGTGTACCCCAGGGCTATTTGCGTTTCCGAAGTGGTAGTTTTGTTTCTAAATCCACTACCTGGGTGGGGATCGAACCAACTCCCTTTCAGTTAGAAGCTCAGCACCTCTACCGACTGCGCCACGCAGCCCCAATAATCACAACTAGCATTACCCGTCGCGGCTTCACCCGCGAATATTCTAGTTATAAAGAGTACACTTAGAAAAATCTCAATCATGAATGCTATGACTGATTTATCCTTAGTACTAGCAGGTACCCGCGGCTTCGCTCGCGATCAAGACAATGGGGACGATGCATTATTGCTGATAGTTGGTTTATTCTATTACAGCAATCGCGGCTACAGGTGGGTAGATCCAAATTCTGAGAATTCTGATACATACAGTATATAGATATGAGCAGCAAAGTGGTAATTTTATAGAGTTGTGAACACATTTGAAAATTTTAGTTTTGGTTTTGCCATCTTCTGCTGAGACATAACGATTTTGTTGTCCGGATACTCGCCAGCACGCCACATACAGTTGTCCATGGGAAATAATGGTTTTGTCTAAACGTACACCTGGAATGGCAAATCTATCTGAATATGGGTAATTAAAAGTATTTTTCCTTAAGCTATTCTGGGTATAATTTTGCCACACTTATTGATGATTTGAACGTCAACATGTCGCTATTAATAGACCTATAGTAAAATATCTCTCACCTTGGTCGCTGATGTACATTATGCAGTCACTTCCAGTGTTACATCCCAGGGATTGAAATTCTCCAACAACCCTTTTGCCTCACATGCCTCTCTAAGTAATTAAAATTCCCGATTGTTGTTGTTTGAGTCTTAAGTTTTTTGACTGGTTTGATGCAGCCCTCCATGCCTCGCTCTCCTGAGCTAATCGTTTCATCACTACATAGCTACCACACCCTACATCCGAGGCAATCTGTATAACCCTGGTCTACCCCTACAGTTCTTGTCCTTGACCCTCCCATCCATAACTAAGCTTGCTATTCCTGGGTGTCTTAATATGTGTCGTACCAACCTATCTCTTCTCTTCATTTGCAGTCGCCAGAAACATCTCTCCTCTCCCACTCGTCTTAATAGCTCTTCATTTGATACCCTATCTAACCATCTGATCTTCATCATTCTCCCGTAACACCACATTTCAAACGCTTCAATTCTCCTCTTTACTGCAGCACCATTAGTCCAAGTTTCACTTCCTTATAGTGACTCAAAAGCTTTCAAAAATGACATCCTAATACCTAAATGTATATTCGATGTCAAGAGATTCCTTTTTGTGAAGAAATGCTTTCCTTGCCTGAGCCAACCTGCTTTTTATATCCTCTTTGCTTCGTCCATTATTGGTTATTTTGCTTTCTAAGTACCGGTAACAGAAGTCTCCTACTTTCCGTAGCGTTTCACCTGCCAATTTGATGTCCATAGAGGTTTCTGATTTATTTCGGTTGCATTCCAATAATTTTGTTTTACATTTATTGATTTTCATCATGAATTCATTCGTCAAGACGGAGTCCATACCATTCATAAACTCGTTCAAATCTTCTGGCGTATTGGCCAAGATGACGATGTCATCAGCAAATCTCAGAGATGAAATTATTTCTCCTTGAATCTTCACTCCGACTTTAAATTGTTCTCCAATTTCCTGATTATTGTGTTTTTAGAGATCTTTGAAATGCGTTGCCCTCGCACATGGTGTAGATGCATTGTCAAAGGAAAACATTCCATGTTACGAACATGGGCCGAATAACCTGTACCGAAAGCCTATTCTGGACAGCAGTTCCTTGAACTCAGATTTGCCAACATTTTATTGTATCTTTCCATGTGGTATGTCTCTGTACCTCAACATACAGAAGAGTGCTTTAAAAATCATGTCTTGTGTACATTTTGGAAAATGTAGTGAGAGTGGTTTTTGCCGGAGTGGATGCTAGTAGAAATTCTTTTCAGTAAAATAGACTGGTTTACAATTTGGTAAGTGCACATTGAGCTTCTGGCGTATTGGCCAAGATGACTATGTCATCAGCAAATCTCAGAGATGAAATTATTTCTCCTTGAATCTTCACTCCGACTTTAAATTGTTCTCCAATTTCCTGATTATTGTGTTTTTAGAGATCTTTGAAAAGCGTTGCCCTCGCACAAGGTGTAGATGCATTGTCAAAGGAAAACATTCCATGTTACGAACATGGGCCGAATAACCTGTACCGAAAGCCTATTCTGGACAGCAGTTCCTTGAACTCAGATTTGCCAACATTTTATTGTATCTTTCCATGTGGTATGTCTCTGTACCTCAACATACAGAAGAGTGCTTTAAAAATCATGTCTTGTGTAAATTTTGGAAAATGTAGTGAGAGTGGTTTTTGCCGGAGTGGATACTCGCTAGTAGAAATTCTTTTCAGTAAAATAGACTGGTTCACAATTTGGTAAGTGCACATTGAGGTATATGACGGCGGGATGCCTTAAGTGTTAAGGAAACGGCAATAGCCGCCTCAGAGCTTCGTTGCTATTGAAATTATGACCAGACCGATATTTGTACTTAACTATACGGGATTTGTGAGCCCAGTGTTTATGAAATTGAACGTAGCTATATCACTACCTTTATTTAATAGCCGCTACTGTAGTGTTTAAAAATTAAAGGTGGTATTAGAAGGCGCTTCCCCTAATATTTTTTACCCCTGGCACTACAGCCCATGAAGGGCCTAGGCCTATCATGCGACCGCTTCCCAGCCATTTGGCCTGCAGATATTGTGGTGACGCGTGGTCAGTGCATAGTGTCCTCTCAGCCGTTAATCTTGTTCTTCGTGACCGGCACGCTGCCTCACAGCTACTCAATTGTCCTCACGAATCTGAGTTCAGCCCGTTGCAGCCCTCACGTCAGTGTCTAAAATCTCTGACGGAGCCGGGAATCGAACCCGGGGCCTCCGGACGGGAGGCAGGCGCGCTACACTGTTCTTATTGTGTTTATATATATCTTGAAAAAGATAATAAATGAATTGGCATTGCCTCCTAGAGGGATATATAGAAAATCGGCCATTTGGCCTGCAGATATTATGGTGACGCGTGGTCAGTGCATAGTGTCCCCTCTGCCGTTAATCTTGTTCTTCGTGACCGGCGCGCTGCCTCACAGCTACACAATTGTCCTCACGAATCTGAGTTCAGCCCGTTGCAGCCCTCACGTCAGTGTCTAAAATCTCTGACGGAGCCGGGAATCGAACCCGGGGCCTCCGGACGGGAGGCAGGCGCGCTACACTGTTCTTATTGTGTTTATATATATCTTAAAAAAGATAATAAATGAATTGGCATTGCCTCCTAGAGGGATATATAGAAAATCGGATGTCATACCTTGAGGTAGTGTTGTCATGGAAACGGACTTGCGATTAGTTCATCAATCAGAGCGAAGATAGTTTTCTGCGAATATCTTTGAAACTGTTGGTTTTAGAGCCTTAAAATGTAGTTTTCGGTGTCCCGCAGGGACATACCGAGTATTGTTTCTTGCATCGAGGGGAGTAAAATGAGCTTTGTCCGGTCTTTATGCGACAACTTCGATATTTTGTCCTGGTTGAGTATTTTTGGTGACTTTTCAGTTATGTTGCCCATTCCACGGGAACAATGATTTATTTCCGGACAAAAGGCAGCCTATATGTTATCGCATGGTATAAGCTGTCTCCATTTCAAATTTCATCCAAATCCGTCCAGCCGTTTTAGTGTCAAGAGGTAACAAACTAACACACACACTCACACACACACACACACACACACACACACGGACACACAGATTTTCACAATTATAATATATAGGGATATAGGGATGAATACTCAGACTTTATCAATTCAGCTACTGGTGCAGTGGTTAGGGGTTTGTCATTCCTTCGTAGGTATATCAGAGCGAAGTTAGTTTTCTGGGAATATCACAGACACTGTTAATTTAAGGGCCTTTAAATGTGGTTTTCGGAGACCCTTTATAATCGGGTGAAAAATACCTTTCGTACCACACTCACACGTGAAAGTTGCGTAAAATTTATTCTTGAGTGCCCCTTGACCCCCTTAAGCACATTATACTGTATGTATTGATGAACGTTACAGCTTAATTTGGTTCAGTGATAACCTTATAACCGTCTGGTAACTTTCACAGTAATGTAATAATTGGAATTGCATTGCGTCTTACAGAAATAGATGGACCTGTGAGATTCTGTTACCATGGTTACCGTGTTGCATTCTTTCATAATTATTTCATTGTAAATATACATGTTTTAAGGTATGTATTTAATTGTGAGGCATTTAAAGAGTAAGTGATTGCGTTTCGCTTACGCATTGGGTTATGCTGAACCTGTAGGTACCCCATATGTGTAGGTTGGTGTTAATGGGACCTTATTTTCGGTACAAAACTTGAATGGGACCTTAGCAGAATAATATAGGGAGGGATTACTTACATGAATTTCAGAGTAGTTGCTGGAAATGCTGTCCTTCAATTTCTAAACACACATTACACCAACGTAGAAAGTTTTGGTACACTCACTATAATTCATCCTCACTTATTTATTTAATCGTATGGTGAGTACAACAATGAATTCATAAGTCCAGGTCCAAGTTCTTCAACCACACAGCAGCACTTTCTGAAAGATGAAACAGGTCCCTGGGGCTTCCGGAGTGCGAGATTGCAATTTCTAGTTCACTTTTAGCATTGGAGAAGGACACGGCTTCCTAATTGGCTATTCTGACGAAACATGACTGCACCAAGGGCTGTGATTAGTCAGCGAAGTTATAGGGTACACCCTATCAGCGATGTCGTTCCAGGTTTGAAAAAGATGTGTAGAACTCCCGCTGTTTTAGCTTCGTATTTTCTAGTACCGGTATAAGTTGTAATGCGCCAAACAATAGTTGCATGAATATTTTTCCTAGGCCATACGTTTTTCCGTATCTTCTTAAGTCAAGAAAAATCAATACCAGAATGTTTTTCATCGATTTGCTCAATACTCTGTACGAACGTGGAAGTAGCTTATCATCCACTCACGATCAAGAATTGTATGCCCATGGGAGGTGGCTCAAAATCTTTTATTTCCGACGGCCTGAATGGCATGAATGGCAACCACGGGGCCGATAAATGAGCCTGCCATTTATCGCACTTCTTGACTCAAGAAGATACGGAAACACTTATGGCCTAGTAACAATGATCATGCAATTATTGCTAGGCGCATTACAATTTATGAAGGTACCGTACCAAGAAAATACGAAGTTAAAACAGTGGAAGTTCTACATAAAATGAAAATCCACAGCCTGCTTCCAGTCTCCGACCGGGTCAGGAATGGAATGAATGAAGCCCCCTTCTAGCGGCGAGGATATGAACTGTGCCGGCTGCCAAGGCCTGACGCACTCCTCTGGGGCAATGATTAAATGAATGACAGATGAAATGAAATGATAGTGGAGAGTGTTGCTGGAATGAAATTATGACAGGGAAAACCGGAGTACCCGGAGAAAAACCTGCCTGCCTCCGTTTTGTCCAGCACAGATCTCACATGGAGTGACCGGGATTTGAACCACGGACCCAGCGGTGAGAGGCCGGCGTGCTGCCGCCTAAGCCACGGTTTGTTCAAACCTGCAATGACATCGCTGATAGGCTCCACTCTATAATTACGCTGACTAATCACAGACCTTGCTGCAGTCGTGTTTCGTTGGAACAGCCAATCAAGAAGCCGTATCGCCTTCTAATGCTAAAAGTGAACTAGAAAATGCAATCTCGCTTCCGGAGCAGGCATGAAGAGGGCAGCGCAGGATGACTTGGTACATGGTCTTCTCCTCTTTACTGCATTCACACATTGGATAATCCATCCAGCCCCACTTATGACGCAAGGAATTACAGCGCCCTAGTCCAGTTCCTATCTGTGCAGTTATTTCGTTCTCGAGAGCCTCCAGAGAACGCGGACTGTTTCTGTATACCTTATGTTTGAGGTAACCCTACAATTAAAAATCGCACGGCACTGAAACTTACGAAAATAGTCGGCTTCGGTGGCGTAGTTGGTAGCATGCTGAGCTTCTATGCCCAAGGTCGTGGGTTCAAACCCGGCTGAAGTCGGCGGATTATTTAAGAGTGTTAAAAATCATTCAGTATTGAGACCGAAAGGCTCATGACCCCATGACCATTTCCGGCTCATCGAAAATTGATTGCCGAGAAAAAAAAAATCCCAAAGAAGCTCAACCGCACATCCAACCATGGAACACCAACCAACCAGGGAAAGTCGCCAACTGAAGTAACATATTTATTTAATAGTGAGATTATGAACCACAGGACAATTCAGACAACAAGGGCACTCCAATGATTTTTTTTTCTATAATTTTCGAGAGTGCTGGTTGAGTAAATGATATGATGGGTTATAAACGGTTAATTTACATAGTCAGGAAACGACTCACGCGGTGCCCGGCCATGAAGAGGAAGTAGCACTAGTCGCCTTTTACCTAGACAGTACTGTGTCATGTCGCGTGTGAGTGGAAACGCTGCAACTTGATCTCGGGTAATGGACAGGGTAAGGACGAGTAGTCCATTAATAGTACTATTATCGAACAGACTTTTATATTTGGAAAGTGCATTGAAACTGTTATTCGTGACTAGTCGAACTGTAAATTGTCAACATTTTGAAGTGCTATTATCAAACTCGTGTAATTGTGGAGTGAGAAAAGTTGTAAAGTCTGTGTAATATGATGCAGATGCGTCAATAAAGTCAGTGGCGGAAATAGAAAGGCAATTTTGAATATCCGCACAGTTTAGAATCAGTGGAAATTTTACAACTATTGTTCCGATAAAATCAGTGATTCAGGCTTTTACAACGTGTAATACTACTACCATCATGGGGGCCTATAACTACACGGAAGCTACCGCCATCCTTATGGCAGGAGGAATGTCCGAGTAAACCATTCAACCATGGGAAGAGCCGATGCCAAATAATACCATGAGAAGAAAAAAAACGATGGTTAAGGACGGTGAGTGAACCGAGGATCAGGTTCAAACCGAGAGCCATCCATCTCATACAACCAACCATGAACTAGTAAGTCAAATAAAACCATTTATGTACGGTAGAATTGTGGTGGATAATTAGCATAATATATTGGCCGCACGTATTCACACAGTTGGTTATAGGCAGGATTTGTTTTTTTGGTAGTTATGTGATTAACTATTATTTCCTGTCGGTCTATTTCTACGTGGCAATTTGTAAATATAATGATTAAGAAAGACATTGGGAGCACTATGCATAAATCGAAGAAGAACGCCGCAAATATAACTTCATGTACTTAAGTAAGGTGGAAGTGTGTGTTATTCTCGAGCACACGATCCTTGGGAAGGTATGGCAGTCGATATACATGACGGAATGACTACCGTATAATTTGTTTAAGCATTTTTAATACCTCCTACGTATCATTTTAATATATTCAAGTCACTGCAGAAAGAGTGACATACAGTATCTATATCTTTGGTCTACCTGGAATACAACATTATTCTTTTGTTATGCCAGAAGTGTGGCGTTAGTACAATTGTACATCTGAATGCGTGGATTTAGAACTGGTTTCAAAGCAAGCGGTGAGCTCAATTGTTCGAAGGGAGAGTGTATTGGGACCGGCCGCAAGCAAATGCATCATTCACATGTCACATTATACAACAACTGAAGGCACACACAAACTCAATTCTACACTTAGCGTAGAACTGCGCAGCAGTATTTCCCAATGAGTTTACACTCCCATAAGGTTAATAAATTTGTTAAGTAAAAATGTAACTTGTATTAGATTGAAACCATTATTTAAGAGCTGTGACAGCTGTTCTGGGCAGCCATTAACTTAATTTTGTACAGACCGAAGATGTATCAGACCAGGGCAACGTGTTAGATTGTGATTGGGTAATTTGTTCCACATGAAGACGATGCATTATCGCTCATGGTGATGTTAATTAGGTGACAGGTGATGTTTATGCCACTGTCGACCGTTTTATAAGGTGTGTGTTGGGTGACCACACGTATTGATATTTGTAAACACGAGTCCAGCTGTGACATGCGTGTACTTAAGTTGAGCGATGAGGCTCATAAAAAGATGTTTGATGATGCTGTAGAATCGAGATGACTGATACTTCTCGAAGGGAGAGTTTATTTATGGGTCTGATTCTGTTCTTCGTGTCTAATGACAATATTAAATACACTTCCTGAAATAATAATAATAAATAATAATAATAAATAATGATAATAATAAATAATAATAATAATAATAATAATAAATAATGATGATAATAATACATAATAATAATAATAAATAATGATAATAATAATAATGAAATAGTTTTATTTTGAAAGCAATAAATAATTAATAATTAAATAAATAATTAAATAGTTTTGAACTTCAGTTTTTTTGAATAATGTAATTTTTCGTATGTTGTTGTCATGATTCGATCTTCGATTTTTCACCTGAGGGTGATGCTTCTAAATACAATTAGATCAAGCTGACACTCCTTGAATCTTCGAATGTAATTTCTAGGCGAATCCACGGAAGCCTGGACTTTGCAAATGCAACGTCAGACATGACGGTGTTCGTGCGGTTGCCAGCCTACATTGACATGCATTTAGATGACAATCGTCTACAAACAGTCGACGATTTGTGTAGGGAGGATGTTGAATATAAGAGTGTATTCTATTGTGTGTTTATGTTTTGTTGACTTGTGTTCCCATTTGTTACTGATGTATTTTTAGTGAACCAATTGTGTGATAGTTTTGTTTTTTTCTGCATAGGCGCGTCACGTCTATGATTACCTTTACGATAGGATCAAATCAGAACATAACTTTAACGTTAAATGTCAGGGATAATACCATCATAGCCTAGTTTCATACACATTGTTTTGCTTTAATTAAATTTCTCATTGTAATTGCTTAGGGCCGAACTTACGTATTATTCCCTTAGTTTGCTGTTTTTTTGTTTTGTTGTATAATAGGACTTCAAGAGGGTAACTTAACGTCATTTAGGGATTATTCATCATGTATCCAGGTTAGCGGCTTATCCGATTCTTACCCTCAGAAGTAGGTTAGGGAGCTGTTTCTAAATAAACAAAGAAGGTAACTTAAGACTGGACTTCTTCTTTTTTTGTTGTTTTTGATGTGCTTTCTTGGGTCAGTTCATAACATTTCCACATCTCACTAACACCGATCGACCCTGAGGTAACTAGTCCCGTGCGGGCTGATTTGAGAATGCACATCTGATCCTTTTAGGGTTGTGGGTTTGGTGGATGGGGGTGTCGAGGGGCCGTTGCGGTCAAGCGGTCTTCCGACATCCTTGTCTGGCGGGCACATATACCTTATTTTCATGGCGCCGAACGTGCAGGCCTCGAAGAGATGTTTATTTCGACGAAGCTGCTTGTTGGGATGTTCTGTTTGTTTACTTGTTGGATTAACGAATTTGAGAAATCGTACCAACGTGTTAAAAGGATCATTATTTTCCATAAGACATTCTAACTGGACAGGGACGAATTGAAACGTCGTTCTGCCGTTTAGTAAGTCGCACGGCATTCACCTAGTGATATTAGACCGTGGGGTGAGGTACTAGTTACTGGTAAAATTAATTTGAGGATTTTTATATTGCTGTAACCTCATCCGAAGTAAATGTAAATTCATTATTGAAACGATTGTTGTTTTCTGTAGCATATTTTAATGGTAATTTAAGTCCAGCCGTACTTTCGATGTTTATTTTAGAATAGCAGGTGTTCCACCACAATTCTACCTCATAACTCTTTGTATATGGTTAATGGTGTCGGTGATTCCCATGTATTCTCCAAATAGTGAATATTTAAATATGGATCAGGAGATACTGAAGGGCATGTTGGCGGAGTTGAGTGCCAACATAAACACTTCCATAAGTGCCAATGTGAACACTATAAATACAAACATGGCACTTATGAACAATGATTTAAATACTAATATGAACACTATTAAGGGTGACATGAACACAGTGAATACTAACATGAACACTGTTAGGGATGAACTAGCTAATGTCAGAACGGAGATGAACGCCGCGTTAGCTGCTAATAAAGCAGAGGCGAATGTCAGCTTTAATAATATTAATACTACAGTCAACACAGTTAGAGAAGACTTATTAACACTTCGTGGTGACGTGGAAGCAAGTAGGGCAGAGAACACAGCTGCAATTGTTGACGTTAGAGCTGATATACAAACTGTTAGGGCAGAAGCTAATCGTCACTTAATAGCTGCATTTACTGCCATGGGCAGGGATATTAAGGAACAAAGAGAAGAAGTTCGTGCTGATTTAGCTAGAATTCAGAGAGAAGTTGAAGCTGTCAGGAAAGACACTAAAACAAGCACAGACAAAGTGAATGCTAGTCTAGTCACATTAAATGTCAATTTGGATGACGTGAGTGATCGTTTAGAAAAAGCTGTCGATACGTTGAACACCAGATTAGATAAAAGTCGTCAGGACATGAAAGACGAAATGAACACAAGTCGAGTCGAAGTTAATGCTGCGTTAGACCTTATAAAGGAGGACGTGAAGAAATCGAATGACGGCGTAGCAACAAAATTGAACAGTTTGGAAATTCAGTTTGAGGAAGGCAGAAAATATGTCGAAAGGCTTAAAGCCGAAGTTGGTATTGTAAATGCCGGACTTAACTTGACACGTGGTATAGCTGTCGTGGTTAATTCAAACGTGAAGAAGGCCCTGTTGACAGTAGAGGCAGTCCGAGCCGAAATAACAACGAATACACAGAGTATTCAGGATATCAGGAGCGAATTAACCGAAACTGCTGCGAATCTTAAGAGAGATATGCAAGTTTCAGTTGCGGAACTTAAGGTGGACATAGATATCGTAAAGGGAGATGTGAATGAAACAAACCACAATCTCAACAAAGATTTTTCGTCACTTAAGGGTCATATCAACCTCTTACAGGAGCGTATCGAGAAGGACGTAGACACAATTAAGGGGGATACTCTGAAGAACATACAACAAATAAATGAAAGCGCGCAGAAAAATAGCGAAGCTGTTATCAAACAGGTCGAGAACGTTACCAAGCAGGTCAAAGAAATTGACACACGTTTGAGGAGCAAGATCGAACGAATTGAACTCCATGTTGACTCACTTAAGGGAAGTCAAACTTCAAATATAAACACACCAGACATAGAGGAACTGGAACGCAGGTTGTTAACCAAATTAGAGACACAGGATCGACCTAAACCAGTTGAAAGAGAAACGCCACCGTTGAAGGAACAGGGGACGTACTCCGAATTCAGCGAGGATTTGAATAAGACACACCTGCAATTCAATACACCACAATCCCACAATTCCCAAGGGAGCAACATAATGATAATCCGAATGCAGGAGGAAAAACCTCAGAGATTTTCGGGAACTGGACCGATTACACCCGTAGAATTTTTACGAAATGTTGAAGCATACCTCCGAGATACTATGGTACCACCGGAGAGGCAACTCCGAGTTACAGAGAAACTTTTGGAGGGCAATGCAGCCGTTTGGTATCTTGCGTTCAGCTATTCATTTAGAACATTTGAGGAATTCGAAGACTCATTGTTATATCACTGTATTGCTGGAGGAATTAATAACGGGAAAATAAAAATTTTTGCCAAAATTTTTATTTTTATCGACGAAGAGGCATATGAGACCGAAAAGCTCATGACCCCATGACCATTTCCGGCTCATCGAAAATTGATTGCCGAGAAAAAAAAAATCCCAAAGAAGCTCAACCGCACATCCAACCATGGAACACCAACCAACCAGGGAAAGTCGCCAACTGAAGTAACATATTTATTTAATAGTAAGATTATGAACCACAGGACAATTCAGACAACAAGGGCACTCCAATGATTTTTTTTTCTATAATTTTCGAGAGTGCTGGTTGAGTAAATGATATGATGGGTTATAAACGGTTAATTTACATAGTCAGGAAACGACTCACGCGGTGCCCGGCCATGAAGAGGAAGTAGCACTAGTCGCCTTTTACCTAGACAGTACTGTGTCATGTCGCGTGTGAGTGGAAACGCTGCAACTTGATCTCGGGTAATGGACAGGGTAAGGACGAGTAGTCCATTAATAGTACTATTATCGAACAGACTTTTATATTTGGAAAGTGCATTGAAACTGTTATTCGTGACTAGTCGAACTGTAAATTGTCAACATTTTGAAGTGCTATTATCAAACTCGTGTAATTGTGGAGTGAGAAAAGTTGTAAAGTCTGTGTAATATGATGCAGATGCGTCAATAAAGTCAGTGGCGGAAATAGAAAGGCAATTTTGAATATCCGCACAGTTTAGAATCAGTGGAAATTTTACAACTATTGTTCCGATAAAATCAGTGATTCAGGCTTTTACAACGTGTAATACTACTACCATCATGGGGGCCTATAACTACACGGAAGCTACCGCCATCCTTATGGCAGGAGGAATGTCCGTGTAAACCATTCAACCATGGGAAGAGCCGATGCCAAATAATACCATGAGAAGAAAAAAAAACGATGGTTAAGGACGGTGAGTGAACCGAGGATCAGGTTCAAACCGAGAGCCATCCATCTCATACAACCAACCATGAACTAGTAAGTCAAATAAAACCATTTATGTACGGTAGAATTGTGGTGGATAATTAGCATAATATATTGGCCGCACGTATTCACACAGTTGGTTATAGGCAGGATTTGTTTTTTTGGTAGTTATGTGATTAACTATTATTTCCTGTCGGTCTATTTCTACGTGGCAATTTGTAAATATAATGATTAAGAAAGGCATTGGGAGCACTATGCATAAATCGAAGAAGAACGCCGCAAATATAACTTCATGTACTTAAGTAAGGTGGAAGTGTGTGTTATTCTCGAGCACACGATCCTTGGGAAGGTATGGCAGTCGATATACATGACGGAATGACTACCGTATAATTTGTTTAAGCATTTTTAATACCTCCTACGTATCATTTTAATATATTCAAGTCACTGCAGAAAGAGTGACATACAGTATCTATATCTTTGGTCTACCTGGAATACAACATTATTCTTTTGTTATGCCAGAAGTGTGGCGTTAGTACAATTGTACATCTGAATGCGTGGATTTAGAACTGGTTTCAAAGCAAGCGGTGAGCTCAATTGTTCGAAGGGAGAGTGTATTGGGACCGGCCGCAAGCAAATGCATCATTCACATGTCACATTATACAACAACTGAAGGCACACACAAACTCAATTCTACACTTAGCGTAGAACTGCGCAGCAGTATTTCCCAATGAGTTTACACTCCCATAAGGTTAATAAATTTGTTAAGTAAAAATGTAACTTGTATTAGATTGAAACCATTATTTAAGAGCTGTGACAGCTGTTCTGGGCAGCCATTAACTTAATTTTGTACAGACCGAAGATGTATCAGACCAGGGCAACGTGTTAGATTGTGATTGGGTAATTTGTTCCACATGAAGACGATGCATTATCGCTCATGGTGATGTTAATTAGGTGACAGGTGATGTTTATGCCACTGTCGACCGTTTTATAAGGTGTGTGTTGGGTGACCACACGTATTGATATTTGTAAACACGAGTCCAGCTGTGACATGCGTGTACTTAAGTTGAGCGATGAGGCTCATAAAAAGATGTTTGATGATGCTGTAGAATCGAGATGACTGATACTTCTCGAAGGGAGAGTTTATTTATGGGTCTGATTCTGTTCTTCGTGTCTAATGACAATATTAAATACACTTCCTGAAATAATAATAATAAATAATAATAATAAATAATGATAATAATAAATAATAATAATAATAATAATAATAATAAATAATGATGATAATAATACATAATAATAATAATAAATAATGATAATAATAATAATGAAATAGTTTTATTTTGAAAGCAATAAATAATTAATAATTAAATAAATAATTAAATAGTTTTGAACTTCAGTTTTTTTGAATAATGTAATTTTTCGTATGTTGTTGTCATGATTCGATCTTCGATTTTTCACCTGAGGGTGATGCTTCTAAATACAATTAGATCAAGCTGACACTCCTTGAATCTTCGAATGTAATTTCTAGGCGAATCCACGGAAGCCTGGACTTTGCAAATGCAACGTCAGACATGACGGTGTTCGTGCGGTTGCCAGCCTACATTGACATGCATTTAGATGACAATCGTCTACAAACAGTCGACGATTTGTGTAGGGAGGATGTTGAATATAAGAGTGTATTCTATTGTGTGTTTATGTTTTGTTGACTTGTGTTCCCATTTGTTACTGATGTATTTTTAGTGAACCAATTGTGTGATAGTTTTGTTTTTTTCTGCATAGGCGCGTCACGTCTATGATTACCTTTACGATAGGATCAAATCAGAACATAACTTTAACGTTAAATGTCAGGGATAATACCATCATAGCCTAGTTTCATACACATTGTTTTGCTTTAATTAAATTTCTCATTGTAATTGCTTAGGGCCGAACTTACGTATTATTCCCTTAGTTTGCTGTTTTTTTGTTTTGTTGTATAATAGGACTTCAAGAGGGTAACTTAACGTCATTTAGGGATTATTCATCATGTATCCAGGTTAGCGGCTTATCCGATTCTTACCCTCAGAAGTAGGTTAGGGAGCTGTTTCTAAATAAACAAAGAAGGTAACTTAAGACTGGACTTCTTCTTTTTTTTGTTGTTTTTGATGTGCTTTCTTGGGTCAGTTCATAACATTTCCACATCTCACTAACACCGATCGACCCTGAGGTAACTAGTCCCGTGCGGGCTGATTTGAGAATGCACATCTGATCCTTTTAGGGTTGTGGGTTCGGTGGATGGGGGTGTCGAGGGGCCGTTGCGGTCAAGCGGTCTTCCGACATCCTTGTCTGGCGGGCACAGTATGCCTTCCTTTCGAGCGGAAGTAAATCCGGCGGTCCCATGTCATAGATTCATGGCATGACAATGAACCTTCCACTAATTACAGTACACTTGTGTGAAGCTAAATTATAGGTTAGATTTGACTAACGCTCTTAGGTTCCAACGTTCGTCACTAGGAGCCGACTGCGGTGGCATCTAGCAACCAAGTTCTGAAGTAGTTAGTCGTTGACGGTGGCGTTTGGTAGCAAAAGTTGGAACTACTTGAAAATCGAATGTCCGCAACAGTTACTTGGATTAAAAAACAGATAGCACACGCTAATACAGTCATCACACTTAACACCGGTTATCAGACAGATTCTACACACCCCCAAAGTACACGGGGCAACATGACTGCGTTGTCGCAGCCCCTGTCCGAGGAACCAACCACCAACCAAACTTACGAACAAATTTAATGAAAACGTTTTCTTGAGAAGATAAGTTTCCGCTAAGAAAATTCGGTGTTTTGTTCTATAACTAAACATGTTCACGGGATACGAGGTAGGCTACAGTACTTCACCCCAAGCCTTAATAATCTCAATTCTAAACAATAATTCTACATGCTATAAATCTGTTGGTGATTCATTGCGACCTGTCCGCCACCCGATCTTTGCGTGAATTCGTTCTATAGTGAGCGGCCCTCACTGTAGTTCGTTTCACACTTTATAGTTCTTGCACTTTCCTGGTTAACGTGCGGCTAGCCTTCGAAATCTAGCTGGGCGGACATGTTTACATTCCATGGCTGCCTGGATCCAAGGCTTTCCCAGTGCCCCCCCCCCCCCCAAGGGGCTCACATCTAGTGGGACGTGGGTTGGCGACCACGGGGCCCCAGCTGAGTCCGGCATTGCTTCCACTTACTTAGGCCGGGCCCCTCTCCGTCTTCTTTCCTTTCGACCTCACTTGGTCAACTCCTGTTCTCTTCCGACCCCGACGGTATTAGGGTATCTGAGGCCTAGGGAGTCTCTTCCTTTCACACCTTAATTGGCCCTTGTCTTATTTTAGCCTACTTTCGATTTTTGCAAAAAATGGAAGTAGACTTATGAGATCAACACAGGGCGAAAAATTGTGTGTCTGTCTGTGAGTGTGTGTACTCTGAATGTCTGTCACCCCCCTATCAATTTGAACACGGTAAAACCGATTTGAACGAGATTTGGTACAGAGGTAGCACGAGCAAAGGGCACCTCAGTGTCATGTTTTATATCGCCGCCATCTTGACGGAAACGTAATGGTGGCCACCCAAATGTGCAAAGCTTACATCAAATTACTACTAACCTATTCAGCCGATCTCTACCAAATTTTGCAACAACATACCTTTATGGGAGAAGCGTTCTTTGACAAAGCTACAAGGTCATCAGCCCGATACTTTGCGGATGGCGGCCATGTTTGTGTGCAAATCGATTCCTCCTATCAATTCAAACACCGTGAAACCGAATCGAACAATATTTGGTACAGAGGTAGCACTAGAAAAGGGCACCTCAGTGTCATGTTTTATATCGCCGACATCTTGACGAAAACGTAATGGCGGCCACCCAAAAATTAAAAGTTTAATTCAAATTACGACCAACCTAATCATCTGATCTCTACTAAGTTTTGCAACTTTATACCTTTATGTATGAAGAATAATTTAACCAAACTACAAGGTCATCAGGCCAATAATTTACAGATAGCAGCCATGTATGTGTTTAAATCGATTCCCCCTAACTATTCAAACACGGTGAAACCAAATTGAACGCAATTTGGTGCCGAGGTAGCACTTGCAATGGGCACCTCAGTGTCATGTTTTATATCGACGCCATATTGACGAAAACGTAATGGCAGCCACCCAAATGTTAAAAGGTTAAATCAAATTACGACCAACCTATAATAATCTGATCTCTACCAAATTTTGCAACAACATACCTTGTGTGATAAGCATATTTTTTTACTGAGCTACAAGATCATCAGCCCACTAGTTTGCAGATGGCGGCCATGTATGTGTGAAAATCGATTCCCCTATCTATTCAAACACGGTGAAACTGAATTTAACGAAATTTGGTACAGAGGTAGCTCTAGCAAAGGGCTCCACAGTGTCAAGTTTTATATCGTCGCCATCTTGACGAATACGTAATGGCGGCCACCCAAATGTTAAAAGTTTAAATCAAATTACGACCAACCTAATCATCTGATCACTACCAAGTTTTGCAATAACATACCTTTTTGTGGGAAGCATGTTTGACTGAACTACAAGGTCATCAACCTAATAGTTTGCAGATAGCGGCCATGTATGTGTGCAAATCGATTCACCGTATCAATTCAAACACGGTGGAACCGAATTGAATGAAATTTTGTACAGAGGTAGCACCATCAAACGACACCTAATATTCATGTTTAATATCCGTATAACACGTTGTATTTCAACAAGCTACTACAACCAACATTCAATTGTCTACTCCTTGAAAAGGACAAAGAGTTATAAGAATACTTATGCATTTAGGAGAAAGTAGGCTATATGTTCTTTACGAAATATCTTGTTTTCTGATTCCCACCTTCCGCGAGGGGTCAGCCTTCTTTTTCTTTTCATGTTATCTCCTGCCTTCTGCTCAAGGCCCTCAAGGAGGCCGGGTGTATGTAGCCCCACCACTTCTGGTGCACCCTGGATATTGCTACACGCTCAGGGGCTCACGGCTAGTGAGTACGGGAGTTGGCGACCCCGAGGGATTCCTGAGCTGGGTCCGGTTCCCCCCCCCCCTTTTTTTCCCTTGCCTCTGGGGTGGACCCTCTCCTCTTTCACCTTCCTATCTGCCTTTCATGGCTCTCCCTCCATCCAAGTCCCTCACTCCGCATTCTTCGAGGGTTGAGGGCATTTCTTTTTCTCCTGTCCTTTATTTGCCTTATTCTGCTTTTGTTTTCCATTTCTTCTTCTAGTATATAAGTTAGTAGTTAGTTGGAGTTATAAATTAGTTTACATTTCATTATCATCTTCACGATCACCCAAACCATTAGGGACCAATAACCTAGATGTCAGGCCCCTTGAAACAACAATTATCATCATGATCATCATTTCCCAGTGTGAGGCACAGCGTTGTCAACTTTCCACCGTAGCCTCTGAGAGCAAGCAGAAAGACTGGACAGAACTACGTGCAGATGTGCAACACTGGACACTTGACACCTGCGTGACACACAAGCAGGCCGCCAGGACGGGACTTTGGAGTCCACGTGGAGTGATAGAGGAAGCATTCTATTGGACAACAACCGTCATCCATTGGTCAGTAGCGAACAATGGTTATATTCAGCGCGTGTTACTGCCTTTCGTTTGAGTCGCCACTTGCTAATCAGGAAAATGAGGGAACTATACACGGTTTCATAAAATATATTCTCACCATAAACCTATCCTCTCTCACTATTTTGTAATTAAACACTCCACCTCCTGTATCCCCTCCCCATTTCCTGTCAACAACCTGTTATTTATTTAAATAAACAGTTGAAGGAAGGGTGTCGTGAGACACAATGGTTGGTGTATGACGTCATGGGGCCAGTGATTCTCTTTGTTTGTGGTGGGGAGAGGGAAGGGGCTTTAGATTTAAATGACATGATGCATGTAATTTAATTATGGGACAAAGTCAGCACCAAGCTCTCATCAATCTTCGCAGGTATTAGCTGTTCCAAGCCTCGCCTACCACTCACTGTGTTGTGTTTACAAAGATGTAGACTACTCGTATTTTATTAGAATTTAATTGAATTCAGTGGCACGAGCGTTCGACGTATCGTCAGAGTAATAAAGATGGTATTACCAACCAGTATGACTCATAGTGCCTTCTGTTATTCTCTTTATCTTCTACTCTTCTATCATTTCATCCATGACATTTACGAGCTAATACTGAATCATACTGTAATTTCAATTAACTAATAATTCTTGACTCATTGCCCTACAACAGACGTTCCCAACCTGGCGCTGGCGAGCACCGTGGTGCTCTTTAAGGTGAGAACCAACTCTTGCCCATGTTACATTTTCAATTTTCTGGTACAGATTAATCAAAACCTATTTGGGTTATTACAATGAAATTTTCAGAGATTGTTATATGCATCTTTCTCTATAATAGTCCAATAGGAAGGATTATTTACGTAAATTGAAGCCTCCGTGGCTTAGGCGGCAGCACGCCGGCCTCTCACCGCTGGGTCCGTGGTTCAAATCCCGGTCACTCCATGTGAGATCTGTGCTGGACAAAACGGAGGCAGACAGGTTTTTCTCCGGGTACTCCGGTTTTCCCTGTCAAAACTTTCATTCCAGCAACACTCTCCACTATCATTTCATTTCATCTGTCATTCATTTAATCATTGCCCCAGAGGAGTGCGTCAGGCCTCGGCAGCCGGCACAGTTCATATCCTCGCCGCTAGATGGGGGCTTCATTCATTCCATTCCTGACCCGGTCGGAGACTGGAAGCAGGCTGTCGATTTTCATTTTCATTTACGTAATTTGGATAGTCTGTTCAGAATGAAGTTTTTAAAAATACATTGTTTTTTTTTTTCAAAAAGTTTCTTAAAAAAAAGATCCAGTCAGTCTGAGAGACGACTTTATATCATTTCAAATGACGCATGCTACAAATGCTACACTTGTTAGAAAGGCCTTTCAACAGACTCCATTACCCATTAACTTAGGCTTCCCGTGCACTCTGCTGCAAGATGTCACGCACTCGCCGTTTCCGTTCGCATAACGTCAAACCCCAGGAGTAAACTCAGAGTCAACAGACTCCATTACCCTTTAACTTAGGCTTCCCGCGCGGGGGCTGCATGACGTCACGCATTCGCCGTCTCCGTTCGCATAACGCAGACCCCAGGAGTAAACTCAGACTCAACAGACTCCATTACCCGTTAACTTAGGCTTCCCGCGCGGGGGCTGCATGACGTCACGCACTCGCCGTCTCCGTTCGCATAACGCCAAACCCCAGGAGTAAACTCAGACTCAACAGACTCCATTACTCTTTAACTTAGGCTTCCCGCGCGGGGGCTGCATGACGTCACGCATTCGCAGTCTCCGTATAGCATAACGCCAGACCCCAGCAGTAAACTCAGACTCGCTGCATATGCACTGAACATCATGATGACGTCATACACGCCGTAACCGTAACGCATAACGGTAGACCAAAACATAACGATGAAGTCGACAAGATCATTTGAAGTTATAAATATTAATAACTTTATTAGAGCCTCCGTGGCTTAGGCGGCAGCACGCCGGCCTCTCACCGCTGGGTCCGTGGTTCAAATCCCGGTCACTCCATGTGAGATCTGTGCTGGACAAAACGGAGGCAGACAGGTTTTTCTCCGGGTACTCCGGTTTTCCCTGTCAACATTTCATTCCAGCAACACTCTCCACTATCATTTCATTTCATCTGTCATTCATTTAATCATTGACCCAGAGGAGTGCGTCAGGCCTCGGCAGCCGGCACAGTTCATATCCTCGCCGCTAGATGGGGGCTTCATTCATTCCATTCCTGACCCGGTCGGAGACTGGAAGCAGGCTGTGGATTTTCATTTCAATAACTTTATTCTTAGGTAATATACTGAAAAATCCCTTCCTATTACCATTCGCAGAGGACTTATTAAACCACAGAAAGAGTTTTAATGGCCTAGCATAAGAACTTTTCTCATAAATGGTACTGCCCCCGTAAATTGAATTATATTGAGACCACGATGGCTGTATTGGCAAATATGAATAAAGTTATGGATGTCATAGTTGTGACGTGTATATTCATGACGTAGGCACGGATGACGCAGAATTCATGCAAGTAGGCTGGTTGAGCTGAGATTCTTGGTGACGTCATGATTTTGTTCGAGAAAGATCTGAGATTTACGACGCAGTCGCAGGAAACAAGGTATCGTGCTAAGGAAGAAGTTACGCTATTGGAGGAGAGACTTGAACCAATGAACGATAGTTTGGAAGGAAGACGGAGATTGCTGAAACTACGTTATTTAATTACTTTTGGCATGCAGATTTGTGGAAATCTATTTTCAGTTATGGCATTGATTTGGAATTTTGAAGAAATTAATTTTGATTTTTTGAAATTCGAAAATCCGTCAAGTATAGCCAAAGTTAAAACTTCTAGCAATGACGGAGCAACAGGCTATGGAAGGGATGGATACGCCCCTTAAGAAGTTGATAAAAGGTCGTGCACAGGAGAGAGGAGCTCTGATATCTCTCATATCTCTCATACCGCTGATAACGCATATATATTTCAGATGTCAGATAGTCATTGTCGAGTGAATAAGTGAAGCAAGTTGTCTTTAGCGTGTGGTTAAAGTCCGGCGCATCGAACGAACACGGAGCAGTTCCATTTTACGCTGTTCGAAACTAGGTGAAGTTGTAACGCTCACATTAACGTTTCTACCAGATAAGATATAAAGAGTTAACTTCTGCCTTCATTATAATTCAATTGGGCAGTACAACATTGAGGTGTGTAGAAGATTTGAACAATTTCACAGTTATACTTTGAAAGATATTGGCATTTTAAGGCTGCAGACAAAAGTGATTTTCTCGCCACCTGAGAGGCACTTTTAAATTTCCACAGTATACACTACGGCTGACACGTGTTACAACCGTGATATTGGAGAATACGTTTGGTAATACAACGATACATTCTACTATGGAACATTATAATCTTGCAGTGCTTTCAATGATTATAACAGAAGTTGAGATGGAAGGCTAAGGCTTTAATGCAATTGGGACATATATCGATGGAGTGAAGTAACAGCATGGAACTTCGTTAATCGTCATTCTACAAAAGCGAGCATGTAGTGAACATCCAACTACACTCATGCATCGTGAATCCATCGCTGAATTTTATCAAATGACAGTGGAAATATCATCATACTCCACGATTATGAATATTTCTGCGGAAATAACTGCAATAAACTTCATGGCGAATTACGACTGGAACTTCAGGGAACTTTCAAGAGAGGCCAGGGAGGACCCGGCTCACAAAGAAGAATTTTGCCAGAAGGATGTCTTTCGTATACGCGGAGCAGTGCAATTTCCGGAGGAGGAAGCAGTTCGATTCTCCGAGGACGCTGATTCCAGGTTCGAGGACGGAGCACATCTTCACGCTGGTGAAATGGAACCAACAGCAGTTTTCTTTGAAAACTTTCCTCTAGAACTTCAATCAACAGATAAGGTAGTCGTGAACGTTTCTTGTATTATTTGAGTCATGTAGCGATATCTGAGCAACCATTCTTCCCATATTTTCTGTCCCATTTATTTTTGCCCCATTTTCTTGCTTGACATTTCTGTACTCAGTACACTTCGATGATTTATGCCTTTTTCTTCGATTTGTTGAGACATTATTATGTCATTGGCATACTTAAATAATTTTGGATCAGTTGAGACTGATCATTTAGATTCTTTCAATAATTTGCATATTTTTGTAGTCACGATTTGACTGTAAAGTTAACGATTTTCTATGGCAGATTTGAATTCAGACAGCGTGTCATTTTATTAAAGTAATTCTATTCAGTAAATTACTTTGACCAATTTTCTGTCATCCTCAAGAAAGAAGAATGATTAAATGATTTTAGAGCGTTAAAATCTAATACGTTATCGACGATCTTTGAAATACTAGTCGTCTTATGAACATGATTGCAACATAGACATTTATCATTGCATTATAGACAATTTTATGAAATATGAACTTTGATTACGATTTATTGAATACACTATAGTAATGAACATTTGATAGGAGTTTTTCTCAATTATAGATTGGAACAATAATGTTTGCATTCCACAGTCTAATTGTATTCTATTCGACTATTTATGCAGTTTAGATGAACTTTGATTGAAGATAGTATTTTTATACTGCGATACTTTGAAGATATTAATCTCAATTTTGATAGACCAGGGAGGAGTGTCTAATCGTATTTGCTATTAAATTTATTTATGATTGGCAAATTTTTACTTCATATCGATTCATGAATGAAACCCACGAAGGTTAAATAATAACAGTTATTAATACAATTGATGAATATAAGAATTTTTGAAGAGGAACAATGGATGTATAATCGTTAGTTCAGTGGACCTGTAAAAGTCGCTGATGAGTAATGCCCTTGAATAATGAAGGAGGTTCCCACAGTAATAAATGAAGTTGTTGAATTTATGAGTGGAGGTTTTTGTATGTAATTTGGAAGATTTTGATGCCATATATATGAAGATATATGATGAATTCTGGGCCTATTGTTGAGCAATTTTGTGCGTTTTGAGCAGGGTATTTTTCCGCTGAATGTATTGTCCTGGTTCTTTGAAAGTTATTCATGTGAAAATACTGTTAAAGTTAACAAGAGTGTTAAATAATTTGAGATGAAGATTTTGAATGGAGGTTACCGTCACAAATATTAATAATTATTATTAAACCTTATTAAACCTGAATTTGACATTTAAATATAACTAACCTTCATTGGTCGATTATATCAACACAATTTGAGTAATTATCAACCGGATAAACGTGTGGTTTAATGTATTTCTTGTATAAATAATATAAACAATATTTAATATTGTAAAACTAATTATGTAAATATCTTTGTTAAATAATTTGAAATGAAAGTGATTAATAGAGGCGTGTATAAAATTTCCAATTGTCGTTTGACATTGTTATAAACAATTTATTATTGTTATAAATAATTAATGAACTTTTGTTATTAACATTTGGAGTTTTGTTTTTATACTCTAAACAACGCTAATTAAGCAAGTGGATTTAACAATTAAATATGATTTGGGATTGTTGGAGTAATCCACTGGTGTTTGAATGGAGCATTTAAAACATTTGCGTGATAATATTTCAGTTGAGATGTGGACATTTAACGTGTTTTGAAAGGAGAGCTAAGCTCTGATGTAACTCGCATATGCTAGGGTTGAACGGAGGGGTGAGTCCACTTTGACGATGCAGGTGCATTGCAGCTGGCCCGGACAACTGTATGATAGAGGCCAAGGACGTCTCCATAATAGCCTTGTGGCTATAAATAAAATGTGATGTGTATAAACACGCAAAAACAATTGATATATGTGTCTCGTCCCAAATCCCGTTTCCATTCCAAGTGCATTATTGTAATTACGTTATTTTGAGCTTGAGAAAGCTGAAACATTGTATGTAGAGTATAATAGTCCTACAGGAGGACATGGTTATGTGGTCGATGGCTTCTGATTGCCACGTGGATTTTGTTGTTTTATTTTTGTTAATTCATTCTTTTTGTGAAATAAATTATTGTGCAGTTTAAATTTTCTCGTCTTCGTTATGGTTCATTTTAAATATCATGGTGGAGGTTATTGTGAGGGCATACTTTAAGTGATCCAGTTGACAACCCAGTCCCCGAGATAAATTTAAGAGGTAAGTAAAGGTAAGTATGAACCCCCGTATATTTTGGTGTGTTCCACAATAATTTCTTGTTAACTATTGTGCTCTAATCTCGATAGTATCTGTCAGTGCCATTTTCATTGATGTAGCTGTGCCGGTGCGATTGATTATTGGCAATCCGATTGAGGGGCGGATATCTGACAGCCTACTATCCTGATAACGGGGACAGTACCAAAGTACAAATCTACTATATAAAGCTCAAATACCACTGACTGACTGACTCATTCATTCATCACAAAATCTCAGAAACCACCGAATGGATTGGAATGAAATTTGGTATGCAGCTTCCCCAAGGGCCGTAAACGCCCACAAAGAAAGGATTTATGGATATTCAGGTTCTAAAGGGGTGTTAAGAGGGTAGACCTGCATTTCATTGAATAGCAATATCTCCCGATTGGTTTCATTGGGGGATGTGATACTCGGCATATAAACTCATCATTAAATATAAGAAGACATGTGTCTGAGGGTTTTTCGATGTGTTGTATATTATGAGGTGAAAGGGGCGAAAAGTGGGGGTTGAAGGATTCCTAACGGAGGGTGTATCTCTTAAACGACATAGGCGAGGAGTTTGGAACTCAGCGGAAAAAAATCAGCTTAAAAAATAGGTAAATAGGTCCTAGACCGTTTTTTCATAAATCCAATTTAAGGGGCCCATGGGGAGGGGTGAAATTATGAGGGGGGGGGGGGGAACGTAATATGTCTGAGTGTAAAATTATACATGGCCTATGTTGTAGACAATAACACATTACATCTTTTTTATCTCCTGCTATTTCATCACACGACGAATACTTACGGAGTTATTAATGATTTTGTACTTTATGGCCGGAATTTTCAAAGTCCCAGGAATGACATAAAAGTTGATTCGAATAAAATTTCAAAAAATAGTTTTTTTAAATTCTTTTATTATATTTTTCACGTCTTTTAGGGGCCGAAACCAATATGATATTTTGATGTTTTTTTTTCGGTCTATGCGTTTTTGGTTTCAGGTGATAGAATTATTTTCCACTAGGACCTATGCTTATCTATCTACTATATAAAGCTCAAATACCACTGACTGACTGACTCATTCATTCATCACAATATCTCAGAAACCGCCGAACGGATTGGAATGAAAATTGGTATGCAGCTTCCGCAAGGGCCGCAAACGCCCACAAAGATAGGATTTATGGATATTCAGGTTCTAAAGGGGTGTTAAGAGGGTAGACCTGCATTTCATTGAATAGCAATATCTCTCGATTGGTTTCATTGGGGGATGTGATACTCGGCATATAAACTCATCATTAAAAATAAGAAGACATTTGTCTGAGGGTTTTTCGATGTGGTGTATATTATGAGGGGAAAGGGGTGAAAATTGGGGGTTGATGGATCCCTAACGGAGCGTGTATCCCTTAAACGACATAGGCGAGGAGTTTGGAACTCAGCGGAAAAGATCAGCATAAAAAATAAGTAAATAGGTCTTTGACCGTTTTCTCATAAATCCAATTCAAGGGGCCCACGGGGAGGGGTAAAATTATGGGGGGGGGGGACGTAATATGTCAGAGTGTAAAATTATACATGGCCTATGTTGTAGACAATAACACATTACATCTTTTTTGTCTCTTGCTATTTCATCACACGACGAATACTTAGGGAGTTATTAATTATTTTGTACTTTTTGGCCGGAATTTTCAAAGTCCCAGGAATGACATAAAAGTTGATTCGAATAAAATTTCAAAAAATAGTTTTTTTTAATTCTTTTATTATATTTTTCACGTCTTTTAGGGTCCGAAACCAACATGATATTTTGATGTTTTTTTTTGTCCCATTAGTTTTTGGTTTCAGGTGATAGAATTATTTTCCACTATGCTTATCTATCTTTATATATATAACTAGCAGGTACCCGCGGCTTCGCTCGCGTCATAGTCGTGTCATATTGTTCTTCAATGAAATGCAGGTTTAACCCCGTTCACACCCCTTTAGAACTTGAATATCCAAAAATCCCTCCTTAGTAGACGTTTTCGACGCACAACAAACATAATCCCAAAATATCATTCTTCTAACTTGAATAGTTTTGGTTGGTCGATGAGAGTGAATATCCAAAATTCCTTCCTTAGTGGACGTTCTTCTTCCAGAATTTCACCCCTCCCCATGTGCCCCTTAAATTGGATTTATGAAAATACGGTCGAACACCTAATTATTAAATTATTTATTTATGTATTTATTTATTTATTTATTATTATTAAGCTGATTGTTTTCCTCTGAGTTTCAAACTCCTCGCCTATGTCGTTTAGGAGATGCATGCTCCGTTAGGAATCCTTCAACCCCCACTTTTCACCCCTTTACTCTTAATATAAATTACATCGAAAAATCATTAGACATGTGTCAGCTTATTTTTAATGATTGGTTTATATGCCAAGTATCACATCCCCAAATGAAACCACTCGTGAGATATTGTTATTCAATTAAATGCAGGTTTACCCCCTTAACACCCATTTAGAAGCTGAATATCCAAAAATCTTTCCTTAGTGGACGTTTTCGACATACAATGAACATATCCCCAAAATTTCATGTTTCTAACTTCTATAATTTTGGCTGGGCGATGATGAGTGAGTGAGTCAATCAGGTCATTTTCTTTCAATTATTTTTACCAGAATTTTACCCCTCCCCATGGGCCCCTTAAATTGAATTTATGAAGAAACGCTCGAACACCTATTAACTTATTTTTTAAGCTGTCTTTTTCCCCTGAGTTTGATGAGTGAGTGAGTTAGTCAGTCAGTTAGGACACTTTCTCTCCTTTTTTCGCAGAATTTCACCCCACACCATCGGCCCCTTAAGTTGAATTTATGAAAAAACGTTCGAACACCGATTTACTTAATTTTTAAGCTGATTTTTTCCGCTGAGTTTCAAACTTCTCACCTATGTCTTTTAAGAGATACACGCTCCGTTAGGAAACCTTCAACCCCCACTTTTCACCCCTTTCACCTTATAATATACACCACATCGAAAAACCCTTAGACACATGTCTGCTTATTTTTAATGATTAGTTTATGTGCCGAGTATCACATCCACAAATGAAACCACTCGTGATATATTGTTATTCAATAAAATGCAGGTTCAACCCCCTTAAGACCCCTCTAGAACCTGAATATCCGAAAATCCTCCCTTAGTGTACGGTTTTGACATACAACGAACATATCCCCAAAATGTCATGTTTCTAACTTCATTAATTTTGGCTGGGCGATGATGAGTGAGTGAGTGAGTCAGGACATTTTCTTTCATTTCATTTTCTCCAGAATTTCACCCCTCCCCATGAACCCCTTAAATTTGATTTATGAAAAAGAAACTGTCGAACACTTATTTACTTATTTTTAAGCAGCTTTCACTCCCTGAGATTGAAGAGTGAGTGAGTCAGTCAATCAGTTAGGACACTTTCTTTCCTGTCCCCCCCCCCAGAATTTCACCCCTTCCCATGCAGGTTCAACCCCCTTAAGACGCCTCTAGAACCTGAATATCCGAAAATCCTCCCTTAGTGTACGGTTTTGACATACAACGAACATATCCCCAAAATGTCATGTTTCTAACTTCATTAATTTTGGCTGGGCGATGATGAGTGAGTGAGTGAGTGAGTGAGTCAGGACATTTTCTTTCATTTTTTTCTCCAGAATTTCACCCCTCCCCATGAACCCCTTAAATTTGATTTATGAAAAAGAAACTGTCGAACACTTATTTACTTATTTTTAAGCAGTTTTCACTTCCTGAGATTGAAGAGTGAGTGAGTCAGTCAATCAGTTAGGACACTTTCTTTCCTGTCCCCCGCCCCCCCCCCCCCCCGAATTTCACCCCTTCCCATGGGCCCCTTAAATTGGATTTATGAAAAAAAAAAACGGTCAACACCTATTTACTTATCTTTTAGGCTGATGTTTTTCCGCTGAGTTCAAACTCCTCGCCTGTGTCGTTTAGGAGATACACGCTCCGTTAGGAATTCTTCAACCCCCACTTTTCACCCCTTTCACCTCATAATATACACCACATCGAAAAACCCTCAGACACGTGTCTTCTTATTTTTAATGATCAGTTTATATGCCGAGTATCACATCCACAAATGAAACCAATCCGGAGTTATTGTTATTCAATGAAATGCAGGTCTTACCCCCTTAACACCCCTTTAGAACCTGAATATCCGAAAAACCTCCCTTAGTGGACTGTTTGGACATATAATGATCATATCCCCAAAATGTCTTGTTTCTAACTTCAATAATTTAGGCTGGGCGATGATGAGTGTGTCAGGACTTTGTATCTTTCAATTTTCTTTTTTCAAAATTTCACCCCTCCCCATGGGCCCCTTAAATTCGATTTATGAAAAAACGGTCAAACACCTATTTACTTATTTTTTAAGCTGATTTTTTTCCGCTGAGTTTCAAACTCCTCGCCTATGTCGTTTAAGAGATACACGCTCCGTTAGGAACACTTCAACCCCCACTTTTCACCCCTTTCACCTCATAATATACACCACATCGAAAAACCCTCAGACACGTGTCTTCTTATTTTTAGCCTATTTTCAATTTTGAAAAAATAGGCTTATGAGATCACCTTTTGTCCGTGTGTGTGTGCGTGTGTGTGTGTGTGTGTGTGTGTGTGTGTGATTCGTGTGTGTGTACCCCCCTAATAAAATCTTAACGACAGGAGCGATTTCAATGAAACTCGGAAAGTTCATAGCACTATTCCCGGCGACCTCGACCGTGCCCTTCAAATTTTGTTACGTCTCACCAATCCAACATGGCGGCTGTGCGAAATATTTCACCAACATTCAATATCTCCGAAACTATTACCGATATTACCCTGACATTTTCTATGGTGATAGAGGGAACTACTATAAGTTCACTTATGTGACTTTTGAAAACCTGGTAACTACAAAACCAACATGGAGGCCAAGCGAATTTGCGACTTTTAAATAGACGTTTCTCGTGATTTGACCAACCAAACGCAATGAAACTTGGTACAGTATATGTTTATATACATTGTAATGCACCGACATCTAACTTCGTTCAATTGTTTACATAATCACAAGATGGCGGATGTGCGAAATATTTCACCGGTATTCTATATCTCTGAAACTATTAGCGGTATCTCCCTAAAATTTTGTACGGAGATAAAGGGCACTACTGGAAGTCCATCTATAAGACTTTCAAAAACCGGTTAACTACAAAACGAACATGGCGGCCAAGCGAATTTAAAAATTTTAAATAGACCTTTCTCGCGATTTAATGTTCCAAGCGCACTGAAACCTGGTACAGGAAATATTTATACACATTGTAATCCACTGGTATCTAATTTAGTTCAATTGTCTACATAACCTCAAGATGGCGGCAGTGCGAATTTTAAAATTAAGTTTTTATTTCTTGTGATGTAGTCATGCGATCGAAGTGAAAGTTTGAATAATGAACCTACGCAATAATTTTCCTTTAATGCTACATGACTCTATGGCCTATACATTTAACAATCCAACATGGCGACCATCCGAAATATTTAGACGATACTGAATATCTACGAATCTATTATAGCAATCAAACTGCATTTTTTAAATGTTCATAGGGGCTATGAACTTAAGTTCACCTATAGGACTTTAAATAACCTGGTGATCACAAATCCAACATGGCGGTGACGCGAATTATAAATATTCACATGGACGTTTCTCGCAATTTAACCATCCGAGTGCAGTGAAACTTGGTACAGTAAATCCTTATACGAATGTTAATCCACTGGCATCTAATTTATTTCAGTTGTTTCCATAACCTCAAGATGGCAGCTGTGAAAAATTTTAAAATCTCCTTGTTTTTTCTTGTGTCCTAATTATGGGATTGAAGTTTGAATACTACACGTTCACAATAATCTGCATGTAACAGTACATAACTCTAGGACCCACATATATAAAATCCAACATGGCGACCATCCGAAATATTTAGTCGGTTCTTAATATCTACGAATCTATTACAGCAATCAAACAGAAATTGTGTATGTTGATAGTGGCAATTAACATAAGGAGGATATATGAAAATAGGCTGTATAGTTCTTCACGGAACTACTTGTTAATGATACGTTTATATGCCGAGTATCACGTCCCTCAATGAAACCAAGCCGGAGATATTGCTATTCAATGAAATGCATGTGTACCCCCTTAAGACACCTTTAGAACCTGAATATCCAAAAATCCTTTCTTAGTGCGCATTTTCGACTTACCACGAACATATCCCCAAAATTTCATGTTTCTAACTTTAATAGTTTTGGCTGGGCGATGATGAGTCAGTCAGTCAGTCAGTCAGTCAGTCAGTCAGTCAGTCAGTCAGGACACTTGTTTTTATATAAGAGATTCTTCGACACGTGTGTATGTGACTGAACTCCTTCTAAACGACTGAACCGATTTTGATGGAATTTGGTATGTATATTAGGGTGGGTCCATGTATGGTTTAGATTCACAATCCGACCCGGTAGGTGGAATGAACACAATTTTAGAACCACAATTTACACACAATTTTAGAACCACAATATACAGTCAAAAACAGTCGCCATGGAAACCACTAGCCTTGGCCTTCGTGAAAGCTGAAGTGTCTTTGGACGGTTTGTCTCTGCACGTTCGAGCCACCTGGTCGCAACCTGTGCAACTACCGCCATTACATACACTCAGCCCGTGGCGAAAAGTTGTGTTTTATACCGAAAGTGGCAGTGATGTCGAATTCTACTGTTTGTCTCTGCACGTTAGAGCGTTTCAAAGTCCCGTATGCGTTCATATACCATTCATCCGATTGCCATGAAACTTGGGTGATATGTTGAGTGAGCTCCAGGGAAGGTGTTTGGCTTAGTAAATCCATTTTAGAATAGATAGCGCACGAATAGATTCAACAAATGAGCGACGACGCGCGAAGCGTTTCAGAAAGGTCCCGTATGCGTTCAAATACCATTCGTCCGATAGCGATGAAACTTGGGTGAGATGTTGTGTACAATCCAGGGAAGGCTTCTGGCTTAGTAAAACAATTTCACATTAGGTAGCGCACGACTAGATTCAACAAATGTGTGACGACGCGCGAAGCGTTTCAACAAACTCCAGTATAAGTTTATATTCCATTCCTAGATTGAGATGAAACTTTGATGAGTTGTTGTGTTCACTTAAATGAAGGCTTCTAACTTAGTAATCCATTTCACAGGAGGTTGCGCACGAGTAGATTCAACAAATGAGCGGCGACGTGTGAAGCGTTTCAACAAAGTCCCGTATGCGTTCAAATACCATTCGTCCGATAGCGATGAAACTTTGGTGAGATGTTGTGTACACTTACGTGAGGGTTTCTAACTTAGTAAATCCATTTTACAATAGGTAGCTTACGAGTAGATTCAACAAATGAGCAACGACGCGCGAACTTTTAATCAAAGCCCCGTATGCGTTCATATACCATTCATCCGATTGCAATGAAACTTGGGTGAGATGTTGTGTACACTTACGTGAGGGTTTCTAACTTAGTAAATCCATTTCACAGCAGGTTTCGCACGAGTAGATTCAACAAATGAGCGACGACGCGCGAAGCGTTTCAATAAGGTCCCGTATGCGTTCAAATACTATTCGTCCGATTACGATGAAACTTGGGTGAGATGTTGCGTACACCCTACGGAAGGTTTTTGGCTTAATAAATGCATTTTACAATATGTAGCGCACGAGTAGATTCAACAAATGTGTGACGGCACGCGAATCATTTCAACAAAGTACTGTATTCGTCCATATACCATTTATCCGATTGCGATGAAACTTTGGTGAATTGTTGTGTACAGTCCAGGAAATGTTTCTGTCTTAGTAAATCCAGTTTTTAATAAGTAGCGCACGAGTAGATTCAACAAATGAGTGACGGCGCGCGAATCGTTTCCACAATGTCCCGTATGCGGTCATATATCAATCATCCGATTGCGATCAAGCCTTGGTGAATCATTGAGTACACGCCAGAGAAGGTTTCAGGCTTAGTAAATCTATTTTACAATAGGTAGCGCATGAGTATATTCAACAAATGAGTGACGGCACGCGAATCGTTTAAAGAAAATCACTTATGCGTTCAAATGTCATTCATCCGATTCCGATGAAACTTTGATGAGTTGTTGTGTACACGCCATGGAAGGTGTTCAACTTGGTAAATCCATTTTGCAATATTGGTAGCGCACGAGTAGATGTAACAAATGAGTGAAGACGCGCGAAGCGTTCCAACCAAATCCTGTATGCGGTCATATACTATTCATCGATTGCGATGAAACTTTGATGAGTTGTTGTGTACACTTACGTGAAGCTTTCTAACTTAGTAAATCCATTTCACTGTTGGTAGAGCACGAGTAGATTCAACAAATGAGTGACAGCGCACGAATCATTTAAACCAAATCCCGCATGCGTTAAATGCCATTTATCCGTTTGCGATGAAACTTTGGAGAGTTGTTGTGCACGCTCCAACGAATGTTTCTAAATTAGTTAACTCAATTCACGATAGTTTACGGCACGCGAATCGTTTAAAGAAAATCACTTATGCGTTCAAATGTCATTCATCCGATTCCGATGAAACTTTGATGAGTTGTTGTGTACACGCCAGGGAAGGTGTTCAACTTGGTAAATCCATTTTGCAATATTTGTAGCGCACGAGTAGATATAACAAATGAGTGACGACGCGCGAATCGTTCCAACAAAATACTGTATGCGTTCATATACTATTCATCGATTGCGATGAAACTTAGATGAGTTGTTGTGTACACTTAAGTGAAGCTTTCTAACTTAGTAAATCCATTTCACTGTTGGTAGAGCACGAGTAGATTCAACAAATGAGTGACAGCGCACGAATCATTTAAACCAAATCACGTATGCGTTAAATGCCATTTATCCGTTTGCGATGAAACTTTGGAGAGTTGTTGTGCACGCTCCAACGAATGTTTCTAAATTAGTTAATTCAATTCACGATAGTTTAGAGGCAGTTAACAGAAATTGAAAAAAATATTGTGTATCCAAAAGCACTTCAAGAAACAAAGTTACAACACTTTCTTTGATTGGCAGGACAACGTCTACCGGGTCAGCTTGTCTAATATATAAAAGTGAAAGTCTGTATGTGGGTATGTATGTGGATCTGTTCCGTATACAAATCTACACCGTTCCACCATCTCAACCAAATTTTGCATACACATAGTTTAGGACCCAGAAGGAACCGCTGGCTACATGAATTTACGATAGTCTTTCTCATTCTTCTGATTTCGACCCTTTTGCACTCCAGCACATGCTAATCAAATCATAAAATATACTCATGAAGGAATGGCAAGGCGGATAGTTTCCATGGCAACATAGCTCAAGTCGAGACACGGCCGACTGGATGCCATTTGCGCTCTGCACTACCGGTATAGAAAATGAGGATCTTTACTTGAAATCACGTTAGTTACTCAACTTCTCACACAGCACTGTCAACCGAGTTTAGCATAACAAAGACTTGACACTATCTTCTACTATATATTTGTCAAATACCACTCACTCACTCATTCATTCATCACGAAATCTCAGAAACCATCAAACGGATTGGAATGAAATTTGGTATGCAGCTTCCCCAAGGGCCGCAAATGCCCACTAAGAGAGTATTTTTGGATATTCTGGTTCTAAAGGGGTGTTAAGGGGGTAGACCTGCATTTCATTGATCAGCAATATCTCCCATTGGTTTCATTGGGGGATGTGATACTCGGCACATAAACTCATCATTAAAAATAAGAAGACACGAGTCGGAGGGTTTTTCGATGTGGTGTATATTATGAGATGAAAGGGGTGAAAAGTGGGGATTGAAAGATTCCTAACGGAGCGTGTATCTCTTAAACGACATAGGCGAGGAGTTTGAAACTCAGCGGGAAAAAATCAGCATAAAAATAAGTAAATATGTGTTTGACCGTTTCATCATAAATCCAATTTAAGGGGCCCATGGGGTGGGGTGAAATTCTGGAGGGGGGGGGGGGGAGAAACAGGAAAGAAAGTATCCTAACTGATTGACTGACTCACTCACTCATCAAACTCAGGAGGAAAAACTGCTTTAAAGTAAGTTAATAGCTGTTCGACAGTTTTTTTTCATAAATCAAATTTAAGGGGTTCATGGGGAGGGGTGAAATTCTGAAAAAAGAAAATTGAAAGAAAATGTCCTGACTCACTCACTCACTCACTCACTCACTCACTCATCATCGCCCAGCCAAAATTATTGAAGTTAGAAACATGACAGTTTGGGGATATGTTCATTGTATTTCAAAACAGTCTACTGAGGGAGGATTTTCGGATATTCAGGTTCTAAAGGGGTCTTAATGGGGTTAAACCTGCATTTAATTGAATAACAATATCTCCCGATTGGTTTCATTGGGGGATGTGATACACGGCATATAAACTCATCATTAAAAAGTAAGACACGTGTCTGAGGGTTTTTCGATGTGGAGTATATTATGAGGTGAAAGGGGTGAAAAGTAGGGATTGAAAGATTCCTAACGGAGCGTGTATGTCTTAAACGACATAGGCGAGGAGTTTGAAACTCAGCGGGAAAAAATCAGCATAAAAATAAGTAAATATGTGTTTGACCGTTTTCTTTTTCATAAATCCAATTTAAGAGGCCCATGGGGAGGGGTGAAATTCTGTGGAGGGGGCGGGGGGACAGGAAAGAAAATGTCCTAACTGATTGACTGACTGACTCACTCATCAAACTCAGGGGGAAAAACTGCTTTAAAGTAAGTAAATAGCTGTTCGACAGTTTTTTTTATCAATCAAATTGAAGGGGTTCATCGGAGGGGTGAAATTCTGAAGGAAAAAAAATGAAAGAAAATGTCCTGACTCATTCACTCACTCATCATCGCCCAGCCAAAAATATTGAAGTTGGAAACATGGCATTTTGGGGATATGTTCGTTTTATGTCAAAACCGTACGCAAAGGGAGGAGTTTTGGATATTCAGGCTCTAAAAGGGTCTTAAGGGGGTTAAACCTGAATTTCATTCAATAACAATATCTCACGAGTCGTTTCATTTGTGGATGTGATACTCGGCATATAAACTAATCATTAAAAATACGCAGACATGTGTCTAAGGGTTTTTCGATGTGGTGTATTATTATGAGGTGAAAGGGGTGAAAAGTGGGGGTTGAAGGATTCCTAACGGAGCGTGTAGGCCTATCTCTTAAACGACATAGGCGAGAAATTTGAAACGCAGCGAAAAATCATCAGCTGAAAAGATAAGTAAATCGGTGTTCGACCGTTTTTTCATAAATTAATTTAAGGGGCCAATGGAGTGGGGTGAAATTCTGGGGGAAAAAAGGAGAGAAAGTGTCCTAACTGACTAACTCACTCACCAAACTCAGGGGAAAAAGTCAGCTTTAAAAATAAGTTAATAGGTGTTCAAGCGTTTTTTCATCAATCCAATTTAAGGGGCCCATGGGGAGGGGTGAAATTCTGGTAAAAATAATTGAAAGAAAATGTCCTGTATGACTCACTCACTCATCACGCCCAGCGAAAACTATTATAGTTGGAAAAATGAAATTTTGGGAATATGTTCGCTGTATGTCGAAAACGTCAACTAAGGAATGATTTTTGTTTATTCGGGTTTTAAAGAGATGTTAAGGGGGTAAACGTGCATTTCATTGAATAACGATATATCATGAGTTGTTTCTTAGGGGATGTGATATTCGGTATATAAACTAATCATTAAAAATAATCAGACATATGTCTAAGGGTTTATCGATGTGGTGTATATTATGAGGTGATAGGGGTGAAAATTGGGGGTCGAGGGATTCTTGACGGAGCGTGTATCTCTTAAAGGACATAGGCGAGAAGTTTGAAATTCGGCGGGAAAAGAACAGCTTAAAATACAAGTAAATAGGTGTTCGACTGTTTTTTTTTTTTTTCACAAATCCAATTTAAGGGGCCCTTGGTGAGAGGTGAAATTCTGGGGGGAAAAAAACAGGAAAGAAAGTGTCCTAACTGATTGACTCACTTACTCACTCATCAAACTCAGGAGGAAAACAGCTTTAAATAAGTAAATAGGTGTTCGACCGTTTGTTTCATAAATCCAATTTAAGGGGTTCATGGGGAGGGGTGAAATTATCAAAAATAAATGAAAGGAAATGTCCTGACTGACTCACTCACTCATCCTAGCCCAGCCAAAATTATTAAAGTTAGAAACATGACATTTTGGGGATATGTTCGTTGTATGTCGAAAACGTCCACTAAGGAAAGAGTTTAGCATATTCAGGTTCTAAATAGGTGTTAAGGGGGATAAACGTGCATTTCATTGAATAACCATATCTCACGAGTGGTTTCATTTGGGGATGTGATACTTGGCATATATACTAATCATTAAAAATAAGCTGACACATGTCTAATGGCTTTTCGATGTAGTGTATATTATGAGGTGAAAGGGATGAAAAGTGGGGGTTGAAAGATTCCTAACGGACCTTGTATCTCTTAAACGACAAAAGCGAGGAGTTTGAAACTCGGAGGAAATCAATCAGTTTAAAAATAAATAAATAAATAAATAAATAAATAAAATAAATATGTGTTCGACCGTTTTTTCATAAATCCAATTTAAGGGGCCTATGGGGAGGGGTGAAATTCTGGAAGAAAAACGTCCCCTAATGAAGGATTTTTGGATGTTCACTCTCATCGACCAACCCAAACGATTAAAGTTAGAAGAATGATATTTTGGGGATATGTTTGTTGTGTGTCGAAAACGTCTACCAAGGAGGGATTTTTGGATATTCAGGTTCTAAAGGGGTGTTAATGGGGTTAAACCTGCATTTCATTGAATAACAATATGACACGACTATGACGCGAGCGAAGCGAGGCTAAAAATGAGATGATGTGCGTCTATGTATTACTCAATCACGCAAGTACCACTAGTCCGATTTACATGAATTTTACATGGAAGTAGCTGATTTACCTGGTTAACATATAGGTTACCTTTGATTTCAATACTTTGTACTATTTAAAGATGGCGACCATTTTAGTGACTTCACTACACCCTTTGGTTTAAAACTTTCATATTTCCATTTCAAATACAAAGAGAACGCTAAGAAATAGCAAACTTTTGATGGTATATACGAGGTTAAAAATTACATTTTCTATCCGAAAGGTATCTCCAACCGTTAGCGAGTAAAACCTAAATTTGTGCTATAAAACATGGTCAACGCCGAGCGGTGTAGTTGGACAAAATGTTCCATCCTTAATCTCCCTCTGCGCAGCACTTCGCCTATCCCCTGTTTTAACTGTCACCTTCATATTTTAATTTATTTATGACGCGTAGCGAAGCACGGGTACTTCAGCTAGTCTACTATATAATGCTCAAATACCACTGACTGACTGACTCATTCATTCATCACGAAATCTCAGAAACCACCGAACGGATTGGAATGAAATTTGGTACGCAGCTTCCGCAAGGGCCGCAAACGCCCACAAAGAAAGGATTTATGGATATGCAGGTTCTAAAGGGGTGTTAAGAGGGTAGACCTGCATTTCATTGAATAGCAATATCTCTCGATTGGTTTCATTGGGGGATGTGATACTCGGCATATAAACTCATCATTAACAAGAAGTTCCGTGAAGAACTATACAGCCTACTTTTCATGCCAATGGTTATTCTACAGTATATGAACCTATCTAGAATAATGACGAAATTAAGTTGGTAATATCGAAATATCTAACTAGTTCAAAATATACCTGGTATAATGTAGCCTAATAGAGCACTACATTTGGCAGCCCTGGTGACTGAATATATCCTTAGTTCCACCTCTTAAGGTTCAGAATACAAAATTTGGTTGAAGTCCAATGGACGTTACATGCAGTTAGACACTGGATCTATCAGCACGCGTAAAAGCATGTTGCCAACAATACCATGCGTGTGCTGGTCAGAAATAATCTGAATTATTATGATATCTTGTTGTGCCAATTTTGGATGAAATCCATTTGTTAGTATAGAAGTTACATGTATTTTAAAATTGGACATATCAGCAGGCATAGAATCATGTTGGCAGCACCGCCTTGTATTAATTACTCCAAATTAATATAGAATGTCAGGTGCTATACATGTGCAAAGTATAGAGCTGTTGGCTTGCATACTTTCTGATATATTGATATTAGGGTAAAAAGAATATAGACAGCATTTATTAACAGTTGGCAGTCCTGATTGCTCTTAACAATACTTATAGTCATATCTGTTATGGTACACATTGCACATACGAAATTTGGTTGAAATCCAACTGATAGTATAGAAGTTACTTGTATTTAAAAATTGGTACTATCGGCAGGCTTATAATCATGTTGGTAGAACTGACGTATATAAGTTACTCCAAATTAATCTAAAATGTCAGAATATACGTGTGCATAGTTTAAAGCTGTTGGCTTGCATACTTTCTGATATATTGGTATTTGGATTTAAAAAATAGAGAGAACAATTATTAACAGTTGGCAGCCCTGGTGGCTCTTAAGAATACGCTCAGTCATATCTGTTTATGTACAGATATTACATACAAAATTTGGTTGAAATCCAGTTGATAGTGTAGAAGTTATATGCATTTAAACATTGGACTTATCAGAAGGCTTAAAATTATTTTGGCAACACGGTCATGGTTGGCCTCCTGGAAATTAAACTGAAATAGTATTATCTACATGAGTGCCAATTTTGGAATAGCTCCCATGCATACCTTGCAAGATATCCAACATGGAGCTCAAATTTCTAGTGCGTTTTTTCAGCAGTTGGTAGCACTGACATCATTTTCAAATATGGACGTGAGCTATTCCGGTGCACATCTTTACTCATACTAAATTTGGTTTTGATTGCTGCAGCCGTTTAGGAGTTGATAGCGGGGGACACACTCACAGCCAGACAGACAGACAGACAGACAGACAGTAGGACAGACAGACAGACAGACAGACAGACACACATTTTCCCGGATCGATCTCATAAGACTACTTTTTCCTCATTTTTGCAAAATGTGAAAAGTAGGCTAAAAATAAGAAGACACATGTCTGAGAGTTTTTCGATGTGGTGGATATTATGAGGTGAAAGGGGTGAAAATTGGGGGTTGATGGATTCCTAACGGAGCGTGTATCTCTTAAATGACATAGGCGAGGAGTTTGGAACTCAGCGGGAAAAATCAGCATAAAAAATAAGTAAATAGGTCTTTGACCGTTTTCTCATAAATCCAATTTAAGGGGCCAATGGGGAGGGATGAAATTATGGGTGGGTGGGGGGGGGGACGTAATATGTCAGAGTGTAAAATTATACATGGCCTATGTTGTAGACAATAACACATTACATCTTTTTTGTCTCCTGCTATTTCATCATACGACGAATACTTAGGGAGTTATTAATCATTTTGTACTTTTTGGCCGGAATTTTCTAAGTCCCAGGAATGACATAAAAATTGATTCGAATGAAATTTCAAAAAAATTGTGTTTTTTAAATACTTTTATTATATTTTTCACGTATTTTAGGGTCCGAAACCAACATGATATTTTGATGTTTTTTTCGTCCCATCCATTTTTGGTTTCAGGTGATAGAATTATTTTCCACAAGGACCGATGCTTATCTATCTATTTAACTATGTTATAACGGGATTCCAAATGTTAATGCGGGCGAAGTCGCGGGTAACAGCTAGTGTATATATAACGGAGAAAATTGAAGCTTACGTTTTTCAGTGTAATTTCCTACCTGTGAATGTTCTCAGAACGTTTCTGCCCAATAATCTGGATTATTTGCATCCTCCTTAGCCCTTTTAAGATTCCTCTTTATTCTACTTCACTTAAGTCATGTCTGCAACCACTAATTCTAGAGCCTGGTCTGCACAAATACAACATGGCGGCAACACAAAATTTTAATATTATATATTTAAATGGACGTTTCACGCAAATTAACCATCCGAGTGCAAGTGTGCTAGTTTCTTCGATGAACTTTAATTCATTAAAGTCTATTGATCATGGTTATGAAGTCAATAAAACTGGTTTATTAGGTCGTGAAGTGGTCTTAGTTGACTCATGTTGCGGTTAAAATGTATCTCGTCTTGTGTTCTTCTACTGTAATTTCCATGTTGTATTTCGGTGTCTTCTGTTTATGTTGCAAATCCATTAATGGAAGAATGTATTTAAATGTGTCCTTTGACGTTGAAATATGTCGATATTATTACTTTGTTGTCCCAAGTGTGCTTCGCGATCGCAGTATTATTACCACGGAAACACTGTGTATCAACTATGTCTGCTGTAGAATATTCCTCGCCCAACTGTGACGGGTGTATCTGCAGAAGGAATGGCTTTAAATTTGATACATTTTATCTTTTCATCCCTTTATCTCACTCGTGCATCCTTTCTGTGTGATGTGGGGAGGGATTGCCACTGTGTTTTGATATGTGAAATGATTTTGTCTGCCACTGTAACATTTCCTCTACTACAACAACGATCTTAATTTCTGACAGGCAATTGAAAAACAAAACAAAAGCACAAAAATCCTGTTACGCATAAAAGAAGATTCTTTCAAAGGGGTACTTTTCATTTATAAATATATTTAACCTGTTTCGGATAAATGGTTTATAATGCCGTGAGTTTTTGAAGAGTTTTGTACACATGCAAATGAACTGGTAAAACTAAATAAAATCGTGCTTATTGGGAAAAAGATGTAATAATAATGTTAAACCAAGAGTTGTAGAGGAAACAACTGACGTGATGAGGTAAAGGAGGATTTATTTGTAAGGACATATAACCCGAATGAAATCAACACGGCTATCCAACCGAATGTTTTCTTTTCTCCATGGGAATAAGACAAATGGGACCTGGTTCAGTGAAGCAGAGAAAGATATATTGGAGATTGGGATAACATGTGAAGATATCCAGTAGCGTGGCTCACTTAGGCAACATCTTCAATAACGTCTGAGTTTTCAACCTAAGTCGAATTCTTCCCTATTCTTTCTATTTAGCAAACCCGACTTTAAACATCGATCCATAGTTTACGCTAACGTGGAGAAAGACAATAATTTAACCAAAAGACAATTCGACTTTCCTCGACATAAGGCATATGAAAACTACAGTAGCCTATAATAAAAGTCTTAGGCATTTTATTTAGCACTAAAAATTAATAAATGTTAATTTATTTCAGGGGTACCTTATAAAATATTAACGTAATATCACAATCATATTATGTGAGGCAAAATATAATAGTCTTTCCCTCCAGGGAATTTTGACAGTAATTGACGCGGTCTCTATTCTCCCCTGTCAAGACGCAATGTAACACAGCGTGTTAGGAGCTGATATCACCGGCTAATGATGTGGTTAATGTTATAATAGTGTACTAAATGTTAATTAAAACCTCTCCAAACACCAGGATTGAGCTGATATCTTACAGGGTGTTTCAATGAGTGTGTGCCAAACGGATACCGGCAATCCGGTCCGCCATACTGAGCATATAGACATAGGGGACAGTAGATCTTCGGGGTCACGCAAAGGTGCAATGGACTGTTTCTCATGGCGGCCAATAGAGATGGTTGGCGGCTATATAGCGATATTTGTTTGACTCAAGAGATCATTGAGTAGCGAATTATGTTTGGACATAGCCTCCAGTCTAATGTTATTTGATTCTTTGATTCAGGAGGTCATGGAGTAGCGAATTATGTTTGGACATGTCCTCCTGTCGATTGTTATTAGATTATTTGACTCAGGAGGTCATGGAGTAGTGAATTATGTTTGGACATGTCCTCCTGTGTAGTGTTATTTGATTCTTTGACTCAGGAGGTCATGGAGTAGCGAATTATGTTTAGACATCACCTCCTGTCTAATGTTATTTGATTCCTTGACTCAGGAGGTCATGGAGTTGTGAATTTTGTTTGATCATGTCCTCCTGAGTAATGTTATTCGAATCGTTGACTCATGAGGACATGGCGTGGCGAATTATGTTTGGACATGTCCTCCTGTCTAATGTTATTTGATTCTTTGACTCAGGAGGTCATGGAGTAGCGAATTATGTTTTGTCATGTCCTCCTGTCTAATATTATTTGATTCTTTGACTCAGGAGGTCATGGAGTAGCAAATTATGTTTGGACATGTCCTCCTGTCTAATGTTATTTGATTCTCTGACTCACGAGGTCATGTTGTAGCGAATTATGTTCGGAAATGGTCTCCTGTCTGATGTTACTAAATCCTTTTACTCAGGAGGTCATGAAGTAGCAAATTACGTTTTCACGTGGCCTTATAATTAATGTTACTTAATTCTTTGATTCAGGATGACATGGAGTAGTGAATTATATTTCGACATGGCCACCTGTCTAATGTTATTTGATTCTTCGACTCAGGAGGACATGGAGTACCGAGTTATGTTTCAACATGGCCTCCTATTTAATGTTATTGATTGACTGTCTTTTCGTGAAAGACCGCCAAAATATAAAGTAATTTCCAGTAGCCCGACAGTACTCTGATCATGCCAGGTTTTCCATATTGAGTTTCCTGTGACGCCATATACCCTAGGACATCCTTCGGATTACGATAAATTCAAGGACACCTCATCTATTGAAATCAGTTCAGTAGTTAACGCTGGTTGGTTCCTCAGTTTAGGGGCTTCGACAACGCGGTGATGTAGCTCCGTGTACTTTAGAATCTGTCTGATAACCGGTGTTAATTGTGATGGCTGTATATGTGTGTGTGTTATCTGGAATTCAGGTAAGGACCGCAGAATTCAAGTAGTTCCTACTTTTATTACCAAATGCTACTTTCAACGACACCTAGCGGCGAACTTGGCTATTAGACGAACTTTGGAACTACAGAACGTTAATCAAATCTAACCTACAAGTTTGGCTTCACACAATTGTAGTTAGTGGAAGGTTATTTTACATGCCATGAATCAATGACATGGGACCGCCAGATTTACTTTCCCTCCGAAGGAAGACATTCTGAGCGATTTTTAACGCTCTTAAATATCTGACGACTTCGGCCGGGTTTGAACCCGCGATCTTGGGCATAGAAGCTCACCATGATACCAACTACGCCTCCGAAGCCGCCTCAATGGTTAACGCTGTCTGAGGTAACAAAATATCTCACACAAATATGTGCAAGACCCTTCCTGCTGTGGTCGGGTAAAAAGGTGCGAACACGAAGCGACAGCACCTGGCTACATTATTAGGCTTTGGCACTTCTCTTAAAAACATTTTAAAAAAATTATCGCTCGCATTCTTAGATATATAGCCTAATAGGAAATGCGTTGTTGACGCATGTATAATATTATTGAATGATCTTTGTTGCCTGTATAATGTAGTTGTTATGTTTTACGTATCAGTTATGTGTGTATTTCATTCGTAATCAATGTGTGTGCAATGTCATAAGCTAAATAAATAATAAATACATTCTCTGGACTGAGCTGGGAGTGGGAGAGGTACCTGAAAACTGTGCCATATTACCACAATTGGTCTCCTCTATTATGCCTTTTACAGACAGACAGATTGACATGACATGAACAGTTAATACATCATTTACGGCGGGTTAAAGTGTGTCTCTCCAGTCAAACTCCTGTATGTTACAACTCACTCATGACGCACCTGCTACTCGGTTCCTTCGTACTCACTTCACTTTAAAGGTATTTTGCTTTAACATACGTATTTATTTTACTTATTTGGAATTAAATAATAACTAGTTGATAATAATAATAGCCCCTGGCACTACAGCCCTTGAAGGGCCCAGGCCTACCAAGCGACCGCTGCCCAGCCATTTGGCCTGCAGATATTGGGGTGACGCGTGGTCAGCGCATCGGGTCCCCTCGGCCGTTAATATTGGTATTCGTGACCGGGTCGCTGTCTCACTCTCAGACAGCTACTGAATTGTCCTCACGAGGCTGAGTGCACCCCGTTCCAGCCCTCAGGTCAGTTTCTGAAATCCCTGACGGAGCCGGGAATCGAACCCGGGGCCTCCGGGTGAGAGGCAGGCGCACTACCCCAACACCACATGGCCGGAAATAACTAGGTGATACCCATCAAAACATGACGGTCATTGGGAAAATATTTACTGAGGAATTCTCTTATACAGTATGCATTTTTTGAACGATTACTTTTTGACACTATTGCAACTTTAAGTGCGTCAAAATATCGACTTCGCAACATGTAACTGGCCATGACTGAAACCTTGATGAAGCAAATAGAGACCTACACGTTCCAGGGGTTCCCCTTGAGCTTTATTAATTGTGATAAAGTACGGCATGCGAATTGGAAATTGGAAAATTGATGTGTTTTATCGCAAGATGCTAAGTCAAGTCGAAGGATTATAGCTCTGTGCCCATTAAGTGATTTGCCTCCTCATATACTTAGTCTAAAAGTTTGAGCCATAGAGCCACAACAATATCCCCCCCCCCCCTTTTAATTGTCATAATCAATGATCTCAGTATGATGCGGCGGATTCGCCATTTCTGTGGTGAAATCGATGCATTGTGTGGAAGTGCGGGAGCGACATATATTACATTTTTCTTTAATAATTTAAAAATATACCCTAACCTATATTTTCCTTTTTAAGACACTCTGCAAATCTACATGCCAAGAGCTCTCGTTAGATTGCATTACGAGGTCAATCGGTTAAGACGTTATTCCAATCTCGCGGTGACAAAAATCAGCTTAGTGATTTAAATATATAGATAATATTAGTAATAATTAGAGAATATAAGTGACGTCATCCGGAAGAGAAGGATAACATTTTATGGACATGTGTAGCGAATGAGCCCAGCGAGACTGACCAACCGCAACATAACTTACTTTCAGGAGAGGAAAACAAAATGGGCCTGGTTCATTGAACTGGATAAAGATCTGAAGGAAGTGGGGATTACACCAACAGACATTCAGGAGTGCGCCCCAATCAAAAGAAAACTTCAAGCTTGCAAAGGTTTCCAAGAAAAACCAAAGTTGAAAACGGCAAAGATTTGGACCCAGGAATGGAAGTAAGTCCACCGAGAACACATGCGGGCGTACTGGGCAAACATCAAAGCCTAAAGGAGACAGTTGGCATGACGCCGTCCGTACATGGCCTGTACGAAATGAATGAATGAATGAATAGTAATAATAATATCAATAGGCTATTAGTAATAAAAATAATGCTAATAATAATAATACATAATTAAAACAGAATTTATGACCAATATCAAAGAGATCCCTTCTAATATTCCTCTCACATACATACCATACGAGAGGTACCTGTACTTGGGAGAAAGGATTTCTGCGAATCAGAGCGAGAACCTAGCCATAGATGTCAGATGTACCAAGTTTGAAAGGGCTTATCATTCCTCTCGTAGAATCTATTCATCTAAGTGCCTCTCCAAGAACCTCAAACTCAGACACTCTAACTCGGTCGTAAAGCCATCTATATGCTTCTGTGTGCCTTGTAATGACCAAAAAGGGTCCACCCAGAAAACTGGAGTTAAAAGAGAAGAAGATCCTAAGGAGGATATTAGGTCCAATTAGAGAGGAAGGAGGAATTTACAGAATCCGTCATAATGATAAATTGTATGAACACCAGGAGGACATCATCAGGTCTATAAGGAAAAGACACCAGACCTTTTATGGACACTTGGGACGTCTGAATTCATGGGTGAAATATCGGAGCCCTTTGTCTTCAAAACTGGAGTTCGACAGGGGGCCGATTATCTCCAATGCTCTTTAATATTGTTTTAGAAAAGATCATTAGGGAATGGGAACCTCATGTGAAAGGCATTCAAATTGGTATGGAAAAAAAAGAGAACCGTCTTACAGCCAAGTGCCTCGCTTTAGCGGACGATATTGCCAAACATGTCACCAAACATGAAGACATACACGCAGTGGAACAATTAGATGATATTGCGCGAAGAACCGGACCACAAATTTCTTATGATAAGGCCCACTATATGGAAAGACGGCCAGAAAATAAGTCACCTTTAATCACACAATACGGTAAAATAACACAAGTCACCCATTTAAAATACCTTGGTGAAATCATACAGTCCTAGAGACTAAACCGAATCGCCAATGAACGAAGCATCACCAAACTACAGAAAACCTACAAGCTAACGTGGGCTCGCTACAACAAGAAGTGCATGTCGTTATGCGCAAAATTAAGACGCTATACATCGGTGATTCTTCCGGAAGTAACTTACGCAGTCGAAACAATGGTGATCAACGGTCATTCCAAAATTAAGGATATAGAAAGTCAGGAAAGAAAAATTCTCAGAAAGATTAACGGGGCAGTTAATAATAACGGTATTTGGATGAGTTAGTTAGTTAGTTAGTTAGTTATTGTTGTTTTAAGGGGCGGAACTACGAGGTCATCTGCCCCGGTATTTGGATGAAGACACCTCAAAACGAACTCTAACAAAAGATCCACACGATAACGGACGTAATCAGAAATCGCCGAGCACAGTTTTTTTACACACATTTTCAGGATGGAAAATTTCAGAAAGGAGAAGGAATTGCTGAATGTTATAGCACAGAGAAAGTGTGGCATGGAGTGACTGACAGAGGCCCAGAGGGACCTACAACAGGTCAACTTAGAAAATCTCGAGGACAACACCGAGTGCCGGAATAAAGTCAAAAATATTAAGGTTGAGCATCCAATTGGATGGAATCAAAATATACCCTTGTAAGGGCATCCCAGAATATTGGTGTTCTCCCTCGAAAACGCAAACGCAGGTGGTGGAACGAGATCTATGACAAGGCCGCAGAACTTAGAATTTAAAACTGGCAAAGGTGGAGTTCCCATAAAATAGACCAAAACTGTCATGAGTTCATCAAAGTCCAGAAAGAAGCCTCAAAAACAATTTGATCGGAAAAACGAAAATATGATTTAAAAACAGACTGACAGAAATAGAACAAAATTTCAAGTAAAACAATACAAGAAATTTCTACAAAACATTTGCTGAAGAAATATCAAGCTACCCAACACCTAGTTTGTGTTTCAAACGTCCAGATGGAAGCGTCGAAACAAATGAAAATCCACAGCCTGCTTCCAGTCTCCGACCGGGTCAGGAATGGAATGAATGAAGCCCCTATCTAGCGGCGAGGATATGAACTGTGCCGGCTGCCGAGGCCTGACGCACTCCTCTGGGGCAATGATTAAATGAATGACAGATGAAATGAAATGATAGTGGAGAGTGTTGCTGGAATGAAATTTTGACAGGGAAAATCGGAGTACCCGGAGAAAAACCTGTCTGCCTCCGTTCTGTCCAGCACAGATCTCACATGGAGTGACCGGGATTTGAACCACGGACTCAGCGGTGAGAGGCCGGCGTGCTGCCGCCTGAGCCACGGAGGCTTGCGTCGAAACAAATAACAAAGAAAATTGTAAACTCCTTGCAGATTACTTCCATGACCTTCTAAACTGCGAATTCCCCACAGAGCTACTCTCATTTGAGCAAACCACTCCAAATCCAAACTCGGAATCCCCTTCATTGGATGAATTCAGACAAATTATCAGTGAACTTAAATGTAACAAGGCCCCAGAGGAGGATGGTATATTCGCTGAAATGTTGAAATTAGGAGGTGGAACGAGATCTGTGACAAGGCCGCAGAACTTAGAATTTAAAACTGGCAAAGGTGGAGTTCCCATAAAATAGATCAAAACTGTCATGAGTTCATCAAAGGAGCATAGCTGTGAATAATCAAGTAATTCTGGGAGATATCTGGAACTCGGAGAAAATCCGTGATGACTGGAAGTATGTCCTGATTCACCCACTGCACAAAAAGGTGGATAAAACAGACATCAATAATTACAGAGGAATATCCTTACTACCTGTTGCGTATGAAATTATTTCTAAAGCCTACTCACGAGACTTGACAAACAGACAGAACACCTAATTGGCGGATATCAGGCAGGGTTTAGGAAAGGCAGGTCATGTACAGAACAAATTCTCAATCTCATAACATCTTGCAAATTCGTAAAACCAGGTAAACAGTGATCACGTTTGTTGATTTCAAGAAAGCTTACAAATCGCTTGATCGCCACACTCTATTCAACATTCCAAAAAAAAAAATGACAGGAAAACAAAAGAATTAATTAAGCAGAGACTGACAGCCCCAACTTCAAAAATTAAATTTCAAAGTGAACTTTCTGATCCTTTTCATATTAACACAGGCCTTCTAGAAGAAGACGGACTATCTCCGTTATTATTCAATCTTGAAAAGGATTTACTAATTCAGAAACATTCACGGGTGTGCAAACGACAACTAACGAAAGTTCATTTGCTGTACGCGCCTCGTACGTGTTGCGTTCAATTTGAACAGCGACCGTTACACCAGGGAAGTTTTACAGCCCGTGGCACTGCCCCTCTTGCAGGCCGTTCCACAGGCCATATTCCAGCAGGACAATGCCCGCCCGCATGTGGCGAGGAATGCGCAAGCCTCTTCGCAGAACGAGGGATACATCTGCTTCTCTGGCCTGTCCATTCGCCTGACATGTCGCCCATCGAACATGTCTGGGATATGGTCGGTCGGCAACTTGTTCGTTCAGGTCCACTTGCCGCCACTGTTGGTGCTTTGTGGACGCGCCTACAAACCACGTAGGTCGGTATTCCCCAGCAGCGTATTCAAGCGCTGTATGATTCCATGCCACGACGTCTAGCGGCTCTGAGTGCAGCACGTGGTGGCGCGACGCCGTACTGATGATTGGCCGTCCACGTGCATGTACCGGACTGTCCTTCTAATCAGTAATGTATCGTCATGTATCTGTGGTATAAAGTGCAATGTGTTCACGTCTCTTGTCTTGGTGTTTCACTTTCTACAAACAGTAGCCTACTGTATTTATTAAAATAGATGTAATTATTTTCCCTTCTGTAGAACTGTACTTATGAGCAGTGGGTTACGCCGTCACAGAGCATGAGCCTGGCATAGCCTGTCGGAGAGGTCCTGTTACAAAAACTAATGCTGTATATTAATACAGTAGGCTATATATACAGATAAAAAGGAAGTGAATGATTTAGTAGTGAATTATGTCTTCAACGTGTGTGTAAACAGCCTATTACAGTACATGGGAGGCAGATTGACATGTGCACATGACACGAACAGTTAATACATCATGGTCCACGATGATTTACTGCGAGTTAAACTGTGTCGCTCCTAGCGGCTACCTGTTAGAACTCCCCCAGGCCATACCAATTACCTCCCCTGTGATTTACAAGACAGTATTTACAAAAGAAACAAGAAGGTAACTAAAGTAGGAACAATTAGATCTGTTTATTATATTCAATACAATCAGACAGGCAATCTACTTAAATATCGGTTCGCTTAATTTACCTCGGTCCCTTGAGCTCGTCTTGCAATCTCCTTCATGCAAAAGAATGCTAATAAGTCATCTCAGTTTTCAAACGAGATTAAAAAGAAGCGTTGAGTGAGAAAGAAAGAGAGGAAATACCTGAGGAAGAGGCATTTCCTGCAAGCAAGCAGCTTGCAACATAATGACGTCATACGTACTTCATTTAGGGATTTTGCGACCGTGATCATGTAGACCTGTTTACTTTGTGTCGAATGTCTGATAACCTGTGGGATTGTAATGAATAGGGACCGGATTCTTAGGTTTTTACCTTTTATTTTCCTTATTCCAAATACAAAGATATCTTAATACTTTTCCTAATCACACTTAAAAGAGCCAAATTCGTGAATTCTGCAGAACCTAAAAAAAAAATGATATGCGAGTACCAAAGAAGTAGTTCCGTGAAAAAATATACAGCCAATTTTCATATATCCTACTTATGATAATTGCCTCTATCAACATAGAAAATTTTAGTTTGATTGCTGTAATATATTGAGAACCATCTAAATATTTCGGTTGGTCGCCATGTTGGATTTTTATATATGTAGGCCTTACAGTTATGTACTATTAGATGACGATTTTTGCGTAGATTCATTATTCAAACGATCACTAGGATCGCATGATTAAAACACAAGAAATGATAACTTAATTTTAAAATTACGCACAGCCCCCATCTTGAGGTTATGTGAACAATTGAACTAAATTACATGCCAGTGTATTATAATGGGTATAAACATTTACTGTACCAAATTTCACTGCACTCAGATGGTTGAGTCGCGAGAAAAGTCTATTAAAATGTTTATATATTCTTATATCAAAGGTACATGTTTCACCTAGTGATGAGGTATTCTTCAGTCAACATCAATAATATATGATTCAAATATTATTGTAATATCTAACTCTACTAATTAATGTTGCATAAGTAAGAAATTCTATATTAAATATTATAATTAAAGGTAAAATAACGTAATGAAATGGATATCCTTGCAAAGAGAGTAAAATTATTGAAATAAAATATAGGGTTTCTCAGGAAAATTCCAACATCAAAATCATTTAATGTAGAATATCAAATATAATTCATAATATCCAAATACGAGGGTGGATCAAAAAGTCTTTGCCTGTATTTTTTTAGACAAAAAAGTTCATACAGGTAATTACAAATATACGTAATCTTCTACGCAGTTTACACTATTTTACCACATAGTCTCCACATTCGTTCAGACATTTGTCCCATCACAGCACTAAATTTGAGATGTCCCTGTGGTAGAATTCAGCCAGCTAACTGTGGAACCATCGTCAGACTGCTGTCTTGGCGTCATCGTTGCACGTGAATCGCTGTCCAGCCAGGAACTTCTTGAGCGGACCAAAAACTTGGAAAGCACTAGGGATAAGGTCCAGACTGTTGGTAGGTGATCCAGACTCTCCCAGTGAAATGACCGGAGCTTGTTGACGGTTCTAGTTGCCACTGATGGTCTCGCATTGGCATGGTCCACTGAAGAAGTTCCTGGCTGGACAGCAATTCACGTGCAACGATGACGTCAAAACATCAGTCCGACGATGGTTCCACAGTCAGCCGGCTGAATTCTACCACAGGGAGAACTCAAATGTGGTGCTCCGATGGGACAAATGTCTGAATGAATGTGGAGAATATGTGGAAAAATAGTGTAAGTTACGTACAGTAGAATAGTACGTATATTTGTAATTACCTGTATGTATTTTCTTTTTGGCTAGATAAAATAGGGGTACTTTTCGATCCAACCTCGTACGTTGCTAAAACTTCAAGAGAAAACTGAATTACCCGTAGCAGTGACGAATTGCACCCTGAGTTTATATCTACAATACCGGGTGAGTTAGCCGAGGTCGTTGCGGCATGACTGTTGGCAGTCGCTCACATCCGGGAGGCGAGGAGGTTCGAATCCCCCCGCCGACAACATTGAAGATGGTCTTCTGTGGTTTCCCATCTTCCTTCCAGGCAAATGCCGGGGTTGGTCCCTAACTATAGGCCACAGCCGCTACCTTCCAACTCCTCGACCCTCCCATCCAACATTCCTCCCCAACGGTACTTGTAGCTCACCCATTGGGTGTCCGTCTCGAAGCAGCTACAAAACTGGCGAGCCGAACATGTCCTCGGACACTCCCGGCACTAAAATCCATACGCTAAAAAAAATATATATATATATCTACAATGAAAACATGAATTTAAACAAATAAGCAAGACAATAGACCTTGTCGCGTCGAACCCAAACACCAACCAAGCTGGGAGGGTGGTTTATACTCATGCGAAAGATTTTGCTAGTTGTTATTATTGTTGTTGTTTGATTGAAATCAAAATGGTATTAAATTGAACCACCAATAGTCAATAAATATATTATTAGGTCTATAATATAACAGGACTAGTTTCGTCATCATCAACAATCTTCAGCTGTTTTCGGAATACACTATTAAACATATAAAGTTGTAAGTAACTGAAACTATATGGAAATTTTGAGATTCTCTTAAAATTTCCAAAACTATCGAAATTACCGTTACACAGTAATTTAACCCAAAAGTATAACTATAAATATAAATTATCTCCTAAGTTATCTTATATCTAATCCTTTTGCCTAATATGTAATTAATTAATACTACATGACGTGTGCGTCTGATTGCTATGGGCAGTGGTAGCAAGTCCGGTCATCGGAGGTTCAATTCCCGACACTGACATTGGCCATCCTGAATGAGGCTTTTCGCCGTTCCATTTCTGCACTCCCTTCCGGAAAATACCAAAGTAGTACCTTATTTCAAGTCCCGTGGCACCTATCCTATCACCGATCCTAATAATTACATTTAGGCCTACACATACTACTACAATCATCACTGAAACACAGGTTAGCATACAAGTTCAACATACACCCAACAACACGGTGATGACGATCAAATTATCCCAAGCCCCTGAATTGAATTTATTAGAAACATAATTGAAGAGTTCATTTTTATATTTTTGTTACTCGAGCACATACAATAAAATAAAAAGAAATGAAATGATAATAAAATAAAATAAAATAAAAATATAAATAATAAAATTAAATTAAATTAAATTAAATCATAATACAATTAAAATAAAATAAAATAAGATTAAATGAAATGAAATTATAAAAAATATAATAAAAATAAATTTTATAAAATAATATGAAATAAAATGATAATAAAGTGAAAATAAAATGAAATGAAATGAAATGAAATGATAAATACTTGTAAAATATAATACAATTAAATTAAATAATAATAATGATAAAATGAAATAAAATGAAATGAAATGAAATGAAATAAATTAAAGTTGATTTGAGTTACAAATGCTCAAGGATGAACAACCATATGTTGACTAAAAGGAAATTTATTTACATTGCCAAGTTGAAGTCCGCCATAGAATGGGTTGAAGAAACAAGAAAAGAAACCCAATAAGTTGGAATTAAGCCAGAAGTTTTACAGTATTAAAGAGAACAGGGTTTCGAAAGAAGGTTGATAAATTGAAAGGGTTTCAGGAAAATCATAGCTCAAAAACCAAGGTCATCTGGTGTGAAGGCAGAAGGAGAAGAATTAGCGACCGTATGAAGGAAACCTGGGAGGAGAATAAGAGATTGGCAAGTCGATCGATTGTTTACCCTCGTCCACAGTAGAACTAAATGGACAGAAGAAGACTATATTACAGTAGAGCGTCGAAAATCCGAACTAATTGGGACTGGGGGAGGTCGGATTTCCAATTTGTTCGGATTTTCGAACATAACCTAGAAATTCCTTGTTAAACTAAAAATGTTAAGATAGATAAAAATTAACACTTTATGTACTTGTACATACATATTGTACATTGATTAATTTGTATCTTTAAATCCAGAAAAATGCACTCATTTTACAAAAACAATTCACTACATATTTACAAATTAACATATGTACTGAACGTATGTATACACAGAAAAATAACACAACTATACGTAATCACTAAAATATTTTATTTGAAAAACTCTCTAAGGGGAGTAGACGGTTCATAACAAACACTCCCAAGACCATTGTTCTTTCACAGCGCCGTGCAAAATACAGTTCACATGTTTAAAGCGAGCGTTCGGATTTTTGACATTCGGATTATTGACGCTCTACTGTATTAATTGAATAATTAATACTACATTTTGTATTTTTTCTGTGAGCTTCTGACTTGAGTAATTAAAATATTATTTATTTATTTATTCGTTAATTCCCCATAAGGAGAGCGTTAAAACGCAATCAATGTTCATGTTTTATTCTGGCCCTTGCTTTCTTTTCCCCAAAAACCTCTCATATACACACTATGCTTCCTCTTTCTCTCCTCCGTCCACTTCTTTCCCGGTTGTCTCTCTTTGGGAGTTTGCTCAAACTTCTATTGTCTAAGTTTTTCTCTGTATGTGCTCCTGTCTTCTGTAGAGATGTTTAGTTTCTTGAGGTCTTCCACGGTTTCCTTTACCCAATTGGTTTTTAGTGTACTATTCGTAACTATATTATACATTTTCTTGGTCAGTCTGTCTTCGATCATCCTATGTATATGTCCACAAAATGTTGCCCTTCTTTTCCTTATGTTGTTTATAATCGTCTCTGTTTGTACAGTTCTATTGTAGGTCTCTTTATCCATATTCTCTCTTTCTGAACTAGCCCGTAGATCTTTCTCAGGATTTATCTCTCTTGTTTTTCTAATTATCATTATTAATATTAATATTATTATTATTATTATTATCATTCAGAAAGGTGTAAGGCAAGGCTGCAACGTATCACCCATACTTTTCAATCTTTACATTGAACAAGCAATGAAGGAAATTGGAGAAAAATTTAAAGTGGGAGTGAAGATTCAAGGAGAAATAATTTCAACTCTGAGATTTGCTGATGACATCGTCATCTTGGCCGACAAGCCTGTGGATTTGAATCAGTTTTTGAATGGTATGGACTCCGTCTTACAGAATGAATACATGATGAAAATTAATAAATGTAAAACAAAAATACTGGAATGCAGCCGAAATAAATCAGAAACTTCTATGGAGATCAAATTGGCAGGTGAAAAGCTGAAGGAAGTTGGAGACTTCTGTTACTTAGGAAGCAGAATAACCAGTGATGGACGAAGCAAAGAGGATATAAAAAGTAGGTTGGCTCAGGAAAGGAAAGCCTTCCTACAAAAAAGGAATCTGTTGACATCGAATATAGATTTAGGTATTAGGAAGTCATTTTTGAAAGCCTTTGTCTGGAGCGTGGCGCTCTAGGGAAGTGAAACTTGGACTATTGGTGCAGCAGAAAAGAGGAGAATTGAAGCATTTGAAATGTGGTGTTACAGGAGAATGATGAAGATTAGATGGGTAGATAGGGTTACAAACGAAAAGGTATTAAGGCGAGTGGGAGAGGAGAGATGTTTCTGGCGACTGCTAATGAAGAGAAGAGATAGGTTGGTAGGACACATACTAAGACACCCAGGAATAGCAAGCTTAGTTATGGAAGGAAGGGTCGAGGACAAGAACTGTAGGGGTAGACCAAGGTTAGAATTTGTTAAACAGATTGCCTCGGATGTAGGGTGTGGTAGCTATGTAGAGATGAAACGATTAGCTCAGGACAGGGAGGCATGGAGAGCTGCATCAAACCAGGCAAAAGACTGAAGACTCAAACAACAACATTATGACTAACTTCTTCACCATAATAATTAATACGAGATGCAGGTGGTTCGCGTGTCATTTGTTTCCTTTGTCTGCTTGTGTTTGTGTTTCAATATCGTTCTTGTGAAAATATGGTAATGCGTCCTCTCAGGTCTTTTTATATTTTCAAACAAAATACAATAAAGTGGAAGATAGAGGAGCGGATAAAACAGAGAAAGTAAAGAGGAGAATGTGCCACGAAGAGGCACATTTCCTGTAAGGCAGCAGGCCTACTGTGCCACATGCGGTTGGTAACCATAGCAACGAGCGATAGCGTTGGAGCAAGTGGTCGGTATCAATAACCCACACAGGGATAGGGTAGCCCCGGGCTAGTTCTCAAGAACACTCAGTCTCTTCGTCGTCTTGGTCTGACGAAGTGCTCCCGAGGGAACATTCAAGACTCCAGTATGAGAACCAGGCTAGCTCTTTAAAAATCTTACCAAAGAGCGAAGTCTCACGAGCTGAGTCGTGGAAAGGAACCAGGACGAGCATCTCCGAGCTACACTGTCACAATCAAGGGTGTTAATGGTGCTGTCAGTGGTCAATCTGCTTTCCTCACACCAACGTAGACCGGGTTAGAATTCCTGTAATTTTTTGAGAAGAATTGACACGGCCGGTGTTAAGGATTCTACGTTCCTTGATTGATTTAGAGACATTATAACATCGTGGCCATGTAGTCTCTTGGATGTGTGTGAAATCTGTCTGATAACCTGTGTCATAGTGTACTTATCCAGTCTACTCTCACGTGTGGAATATTTTCTTGGTGTGGAGCTTATCAATCTCATATAAGAAAAGCTCATGTAATGCCAAACTTAGTGTTCCGTATCATGTATCAAAAACACAGTTGTATCCTACTGAAAATGAAAATCCACAGCCTGCTTCCAGTCGACCGACCGGGTCAGCGAATGGAATGAATGAAGCCCCCCATCTATTGGCGAGGATGTGAACTGTGCCGACTGCCGTAGCCTGTCTCAATCCCCTAGGGCAATGATTAAATGAATGACAGATAAATGAAATGATAGTGGAAAGTGTAGCTGGAATGAAATTGTGACAGGGAAAACCGGAGTACCCGGAGAGAAACCTGTCTGCCTCCGCTTTGTCCAGCACAAATCTCACATGGAGTGACCGGGACTTGAACCACGGACCCAGTGGTGAGAGCCCGGCGTGCTGCCGCCTAAGCCACGGAGGCTCTTTGTATCCGAATAACGAATCGAAATGTAATGTTTTTCAGTCGGTTCACATGGTTGTACCCAATTGCAATGAGAGGTTCCCTATTCCTGAAAATAAATTTACATGTGATTAATAAATACACTTGGATGACTAGTTTCAAACGTCAAGCGATCATCATCAGATCCATTACACTTAAGCTATTAAATCTATGTCTACAAGTATGTGGGTGATGATATTTACAATATATACACTTACTAGCAACCCGACTCGGCTTCTCCCGGGAACAGTTATGAATGCATTACATGATAAGCGCTATGAACTACGACCTACAGTATATGCGTTTTACGTCTCGGCATGATGGGTTAAATTACTGACTGGACTATTAATTATATTATCATGGTGATGCATGTGCAACGATTTATTGTCAGACGTAATTTAAGAATGGCGAGGTGCATGAAACACAAATCTCCCTTCTGTCCAATCTTAACTTGACTGTGTATTTTGCGGAACGAATAGTTCACAGGCAAAATGAAGAAAAGCCGAGTTGGACTTCCAGGGAAACACAACACTCTTCTCTGAAGTCTTAACTCAACACGACTCGACAGTTTGCTGCTGGCTGTATAAGGGGTAATAGGCTCGCCCGCTAGTTAGGCTGTAACTGGGGTGATAGGCTCGACCCGCTTTTTAGTAGAACGTTTCATGCTGATCAATTCCTACAATCATAGTATACTGATATTTTTAACGGTTTGCCCAGCGTAAGCTTAAAGAGCGCACGGGTGCCAGATTTTCTTCTTCGACATTTTCACTTAAATCGTTACTGCTTGCCTTCCTTTGATCATAAATAAATAATTTTCTACTGACACCTTCCTCGTGATATCCTTTAGAGCAGGGTTTCCCAAACTTTTTCTGGCCATCGCCCACTTTCGAGATTTATAATTTGTTTTCCCCCACCTCATTTCAAAAAAAACGCACAAATATTAAAATTACTAACACATACATTCATATAAGTTGAGAAATTAGGATTTTTACGGACATTTTTCTTAATAGCTACATCATGTTTATTTAGGTATAATTATGTACATTAACATTTTACAAATATTAGGTCTTAAAAAGGAATAACAATATTAATGAAATGAATTAAAGACAAAAATTAAAATTACTACTTGAATTTTATATCTAATTAATTAAACAACTTGAATACCTATGTCTAATTAAAGTGAAGGATGGATATTTAATGAGTTTCAATCAATTTGTTGATGTCAGGAGCCATTTTTGTTAGAAAAAATTGAAGATCTCCTCGCTTTTCAATTTCCAATCTATTTCTAGATTTCGGTGTAAGATTCTCTCTCTCTGTGGTTAACAGCCGTGAGGCTGGTTGCCAGCAGCTCGCCATTCTTCCCGTCTCTCAGTTCACAGTATGAGCCACAACCCATATATTGCAGTATTTGACTCATGTACTCCAGTCTGGGTCTTCCTCTACAATTCTTGCCGTCTACTGTTCCCTCGATTATAAGCTTAATCAGTCCATTGTGTCGCAGTATGTGGCCCACGAGGTGATTCCTTCTTTTTTCATATATTTAAGGAAGCATCTTCTCTCTCCCACTCTTCTAAAGACTTCCTCATTTGTGACCATTTCTTTCCAACTGATTTTCATAATCCTCCTATAGCACCAGGTTTCAAATGCCAGTAGTCTTTTCCTCTCTCTCTCTCCTATTGCCCAAGATTCGCTGCCATATAGCGCGACGCTCCATACATAGGTCTTCAACATTTGTTTCCTCACATCAAGCCTTATGTTTCTTGCAGTAAATGGGTTCTTCTTTTTATAGAAAGCTTTCATGGCTTTGGCAATCCTACTTAATATTTCTCTGCTGCTTCTTCCATCATTCGTTATTTTACTTCCCAGATAATTAAACTCATTCACTTCTTGTATCTTTTAATTTCTTAACTCTATTGATGTCTGGTTTTCGCCATTTCTACTGCAGACCAAAATTTTTGTTTTATTGACATAATTAAATTACTCGTTTGCAATTTTATTTTATTCCTTGTATTTATAGGCAAAAATTTCTCGGTCATATTGTATATATAACAAGAAGTTCCGTGAAGAACTACACAGCCTACTTTTCATGCCAATGATTATTCTACAGTATATGAACCTTTCTAGACTAATGACGAAATTAAGTTGGTAATATCGAAATATCTAATTAGTTCAAAATATACCTGGTATAATGTAGCCTAATAGAGCACTACAGTTGGCAGCCCTGGTGACTGAATATAATCTTAGTTCAATCTCTTAAGGTACAGAATACAAAATTTGGATGAAGTCCAATGGACGTTACATGCAGTTAGACATTGGATCTATCAGCACGCGTAAAAGCATGTTGCCAACAATACCATGCGTGTGCTGGTCAGAAATAATCTGAAATATTTTTATATCTTGTTGTGCCAATTTTGGATGAAATCCATTTGTTAGTATAGAAGTTAGATGTATTTTAAAATTGGACATATCAGCAGGCATAGAATCATGTTGGCAGCACTGCCTTGTATTAATTACTCCAAATTAATCTTGAATGTCAGGTGCTATACGTGTGCAAAGTATAGAGCTGTTGGCTTGCATACTTTCTGGTATATTGATATTAGTGTAAAATAAATATAGACAGCATTTATTAACAGTTGGCAGCCCTGATTGCTCTTAACAATACTTATAGTCATATCTGTTATGGTTCACATAGCACATACGAAATTTGGTTGAAATCCAACTGATAGTATAGAAGTTACATGTATTAAACAAGTAGTTCCGTGAAGAACTATACAGCCTATTTTCGTTTAGCCCACTTATTGCAACTATCAACATACACAATTTCAGTTTGATTGCTGTAATAGATTCGTAGATATTGAGAACCGACTAAATAATTCGGATGGTCGCCATGTTGGATTTTATATATGTAGGTCCTAGAGTTATGCACTGTTACATGCAGATTATTGTGTACGTGTAGTATTCAAACTTCAATCGCATAATTAGGACACTAGAAGTTACAAGGATATTTTAAAATTTCGCACAGCTGCCATCTTTAGGTTATGGAAACAATTGAAATAAATTAGATGCTAGTGGATTACCAATCGTATAAGGATTTACTGTACCAAGTTTCACTGCTCTCGGATGGTTAAATTGCGATAAACGTCCATGTGATTATTTATACTTCGCGTCACCGCCATGTTGGATTTGTGATCACCAGGTTATTTAAAGTCCTATAAGTGAACTTGAGTTCATAGCCCCTATGAACAATAAAAAAATTCAGTTTGATTGCTACAATAGATTCGTAGATATTGAGAGCCGTCTAAATATTTCGGATGGTCGCCATGTTGGATTGTTAAATGTATAGGCCATAGAGTCATGTACCATTATAGGATAATTATTGGGTAGGTTCATTATTCAAACTTTCACTTCGATCGCATGACTACATCACAAGAAATAAAAACTTAATTTTAAAATTCGCACAGCCGCCATCTTGAGGTTATGTAAACAATTGAACTAAATTAGATACCAGTGCATTACAATGTGTCGACTATAAATATTTCCTGTACCAGATTTCAGTGCGTTTGGAGCATTAAATCGCGGTAAAGGTTTATTTCAAATTTTCTAATTCGCTTGGCCGCCATGTTTGTTTTGTATATAACCGGTTTTTTAAAGTCATATAAATGGAATTCCAGTAGTGCCCTTTATATCTGTACAAAACTTCAGGGAGATACCGCTAATAGTTTCAGAGATACAAAATGCCGGTGAAATATTTCGCACATCCGCCATCTTGTGGTTATGTAAACAAATGAACGAAGTTAGTTGTCGGTGCATTACAATGTATATAAACATATACTGTACCAAGTTTCATTGCGTTTGGTTGGATAAATCGCGAGAAACGTCTATTTAAAAGTCGCAACTTCGCTTGGCCGCCATGTTGGTTTTGTAGTTACCAGGTTTTCAAAGATCACATAAGTGAACTTATAGTAGTTCCCTTTATCACCATACATGATGTCAGGGTAATATCGGTAATAGTTTCGGAGATATTGAATGCTGGTGAAATATTTCGCACAGCCGCCATGTTGGATTGGTGAGTCGTAACAAAATTTGAAGGGCACGGTCGAGGTCGCCCGGAATAGTGCTATGAACTTACTGAGTTTCATTGAAATCGCTCCAGCCGTTTAGATTTTATTAGGGGGGGGGACACACACACGAATCACACACACACACACACACACGCACACACACACGGACAAAAGGTGATCTCATAAGCCTATTTTTTTCAAAATTGAAAATAGGCTAAAAATTGGTCGTATCAGCAGGCTTATAATCATGTTGGTAGAACTGACGTATATAAGTTACTCGAAATTAATCTAAAATGTCAGAATATACGTGTGCATAGTTTAAAGCTGTTGGCTTGCATACTTTCTGATATATTGGTATTTGGATTTAAAAAAATAAAGAGATCAATTATTAACAGTTGGCAGGCCTGGTGGCTCTTAAGAATACGCTCAGTCATATCTGTTTATGTACAGATATTACATAGAAAATTTTGTTGAAATCCAATTGATAGTGTAGAAGTTATATGCATTTAAACATTGGACCTATCAGAAGGCTTAAAATTATTTTGGCAACACTGTCATGGTTGGCCTCCTGGAAATTAAACTGAAATAGTATTATCTACATGTGTGCCAATTTTGGAATAGCTCCCATGCATACCTTGCAAGATATCCAACATGGAGCTCAAATTTCTAGTGTGTTTTTTCAGCAGTTGGTAGTACTGACATCATTTTCAAATATGGACGTGAGATATTCCGGTGCACATCTTTACTCATACTAAGTTTGGTTTTTATTGCTGCAGCCGTTTAGGAGTTGATAGGGGGGGACACACACACAGCCAGACAGACAGACAGACACAAGGACAGACAGACAGACAGACACACATTTTCCCGGATCGATCTCATAAGTCTACTTTTTCCTCATTTTTGCAAAATGTGGAAAGTAGGCTAAAAACTGAGTCATTTGCCCATCCCTTATTTTTTTTCAAATCGCCCATCGAATTCATATTGTCAGTTTCGCCCACTGGCGTGCAAAAATCGCCCACTACTGGGCGAATTCACCCAGTTTGGGAATCTCTGCTTCAGAGAATGGTGAAATCCGCATCAAAATCCATTTAGTGGTCTTGACATCCAAGAATCGGGGACTTTTATACTAACAAGTAGAGATTTATTTGCGGTACTAGTTAAACTAACACAACAATTCAATATTTGGTAGTTATATGTGATATTTTGTTCAGATAGGAGGTAGGAGGTGGCCATGGCACTAATTTAGGTACCATTCCGGCATTCTCTTGGAGTAGAAGTGGGAAACCAGTGAATACCCCTTCTAGTATGGCTGAGGTAAAAATCAAAACCACCTTTTCTCTGTTCCGCCTGACGAGGCTAAGTGTACTCCATTCCAACCCTCAGAGCAGATTTTTTTTGGCAGAGCCGGGAATCAAACCCGGACCTCAAACCCCCACCTCTGCAGAGACAAACACGATGATGATGATGATGATGATGATGATGACGATGATGATAATTGTTGTTTTAAGGGGCATAACATCTAGGTTATCGGCCCCTAATGGTTTTGGTGATCGTGAAGATGATAATGAAATGTAATCTATAACTAAAACTAACTACTAACTTATATAGTAGAAGAAGAAATGGAAAACAAAAGGAGCATAAGGCAAATAAAGGACAGGAGAAAAAGAAATGCCCTCAACCCTCGAAGAATGCGGAATGAGGGTTGGGAAGGAAGGAGAGCCATGAAAGGCAGATAGGAAAGTGAAAGAGGAGAGGGTCCGCCCCACAGGTAATGGATAAAACATGGAAAACTGGACCCAGCTCAGGAATCCCTTGGGGTCGCCAACTCCCAAACTCACCAGCCGTGAGCCCCTGAGGGTGTAGCAATATCCAGGGTGCACCAGAAGTGGTGGGGCTATATACACCATGCCTCCTTGAGGGCCTTGATCAGAAGACAGGAGATAACATGAAAAGAAAAAGAACTCAGACCCCTCGAAGAAGGAGGGTATCAGAAAAGATGAGACATGGGCCAATTAAAGTGGCAAAGGAAGAGACTCCCGAGGCCTCGGATACCCTAATACCATCGGGGTCTGAAGAGAACAGGAGTTGGCGAAGTGAGGTCGACAGGAAAGACGACGGAGAGGAGCCCGGCCTAAGTAAGTGGAAGCAATGCCGGACTCATCTGAGGCCCCGTGGTCGCCAACCCACGTCCCACTAGATGTGAGTCATTGGGGGGAAAACAAACAAGAAAAGTAGGCACTACACTACGTGATGGAACCTTAACACACACGAAGACTGGCGCTGGGTTATTTTGACCCATGATTTTGATGGATTTTGATGCGGATTTCAAGGGTCTTCAACATTTGTTTCCTTACATCAAGACTTATGTTCCTTGCAGTAAATAGGTTCTTCTTTTTATAGAAAGCGTTCTTGGCTTTTTGTCGTAGTCGAACAGATTTTAATGAAGTAGGCTAATTTTACACCCAGTGTCTTCCTATGAACTATTCCCAATATAAAATGAGGTTTCTTTATATTTTTCAGATTTATCATGATGAATAATGACCGACAGCAGTGGCTACGCTGGCTAAAGCGCAGCGTTAGGTCATGGGGCCAAGCTCTCTGCTGACTCGGTAGACGCGTTGGTTCGAGCCCCACCGTCGGCCGTCCTTGAAATGGTTTTCCGTGGTTTACCATTTTCAACACCAGCCAAATGCTGGGACGGTACCTTCTGATAGGCCACGGCCGCTTCCTTCCGCATCCTTGCCCAATTTCATTCATCTTCGTCCATTCCATCTCTCATCTCGACGCGCAGGTCCCCCACGGGCGTCGACTTGAAAGACCTGCACTCGGCCTCTCAGGAGGTCACACGACAAAAAAAAAAAAAAAAAAAATTGGCAATAATTTTCGTAACAGTATAATTGGCCTTGAACAAAGGAGCTGATGACCAAGGTGACCCTAGACACTAAAAAGTTATCACAAACTCGTGAGCAATGGACATGTTTCTTTTGCATGGTGAAGGAAGATACAGTAAGGGACAGGAAATAAGGGCTGACCAAAACGAAAATGTAGAGCATCATTTAAGCTTCGCGTCAAAAATCCCCCCCCCCCCCCAGGGGGCTCACATCTAGTGGGACGTGGGTTGGCGACGAAAGGGCCGTAGCTGAGTCCGGCATTGCTTCCACTTACTTGTGTCGTGTTCCCCTCCGTCTTCTTTCCTTTCGACCACACTTGGTCAAATCTTGTTCTCTTCCAACCCCGACGGTATTAGGGTATCCGAGGCCTAGGGAGTCTCTTCCTTTCCCGCCTTAATTGGCCCTTGTCTCATCTTTTCTGATATCCTCCTTCTGCGAGGGGTCAGCCTTCTTTTTCTCATCCTATTACCTCCTACCGTCTGCTCAAGGCCCTCAAGGAGGCAGGGTGTATGTAGCCCCACCACTAGTGGTGCACCCTTGATATTGCTACACCCTCAGGGCCTCACGGCTGGTGAGTTCGGGAGTTGGTGACCCTGAGGGATTCCTGAGCTGGGTCCGGTTTTCCCCCTTTTTTCCATTACCTCTGGGGCGGACACCCTCCTCTTTCACTTTCCTATCTGCCTTTCATGGCTCTCCTTCCTTCCAAGTCTCTAAATCCGCATTCTTCGAGGGTTGAGGGCAGTTCTTTTCCTCCTGTCCTTTATTTACCTCTTTTTGTTTTTCCAGTATATAAGTTAGTAGTTAGTTTTACTTATAGTTTCCATTTCATTATCATCTTCACCATCACCCAAACCATTAGGGGCCGATAACCTAGATGTTAGGCCTGTTAAAACAACAATTATCATCATCAAAAATACCCATGCGCCAGTCTTCGCGGATTAAATGAAGTTCAGGCTCTTCTTTCGAAGGCAAGTGGCGATTATAGACCTGACTGGATGATGGGGCGGTATCGTGGGTTTCGTACCCAGTGGTAGCTATTATACATTCCGGATAGCCTGAGGGCTCACCCAACACGGCAGGTGGCTGGCCTCCCTGAAGATCAGGTCGGTAGCCATCTGGCTCACCATTCCAAGCTATTAGGCGATTCTATTAATACCACAACACTTGCCATCAATTACAGGCAAAGCATGAAACTACATGTTCCTTAATGAAAAGGTGACGTGATGGGGCAGTGGTCAAACTGCTTGTCTCTCACCTGCGGCATCGGTGGCTTAGTTGGTAGCATGCTGAGCTTCTATGCCAAAGATTGTGGGTTCAAACCAGGACGAAGTCATTGGATTTCTTAAGAGCGTTAATATCCCTCAGTATGTCTTCCATCGGAAGGGAAGTAAAGCTAGTGGGCCCGCTAACTACAACTGTGTGAAGCCAAATTGTGGGTTAGATTGGATTAACGCTATGTAGTTCCAACGTTCGTAGCCAGGCGCCGGTTGCGGTGGCATCTAATGGCCAAGTTCACAGCTAGGTGTTGTTGACGGTAGCATTTCGTAGCAAAAGTTGGAACTACTTGAAATTGGTCCTTTGCAGTCCTTATCTGAATTACAAAAATACTGGAATGCAGCCGAAAGAAATCAGAAACCTCTATGGAGATCAAATTGGCAGGTGAAAAGCTGAAGGAAGTAGGAGACTTCTGTTACTTAGGAAGCAGAATAACCAGTGATGGACGAAGCAAAGAGGATATAAAAAGTAGGTTGGCTTAGGCAAGGAAAGCATTTCTACAAAAAAGGAATCTGTTGACATCGAATATAGATTTAGGTATTAGGAAGTCATTTTTGAAAGCCTTTGTCTGGAGCGTGGAGCTCTATGGAAGTGAAACTTGGACTATTGGTGCAGCAGAAAAGAGGAGAATTGAAGGATTTGAAATGTGGTGTTACATGAGAATGATGAAGATCAGATGGGTAGATAGGGTTACAAACGAAGAGGTATTAAGACGATTGGGAGAGGAGAGATGTTTCTGGCGACTGCTAATGAAGAGAAGACATAGGTTAGTAGGACACTTACTAAGACACCCAGGAATAGCAAGCTTAGTTATGGAAGGAAGGGTCGAGGACAAGAACTGTAGAGGTAGACCAAGGTTAAAATATGTTAAACAGATTGCCTCGGATGTAGGGTGTGATAGCTATGTAGAGATGAAACGATTAGCTCTGGACAGGGAGGCATGGAGCGCTGCATCAAACCAGTCAAAAGACTGAAGACTCAAACAACAACCTGATTTACAGATAACACACACTAATACTGCCATCGCAATTTACACCGGTTATCAGACAGATTCTACACACACCCAAAGTACACGGGGCTACATGACCGCGTTGTCGCAGTCCCTAAACTGAGGAATCAACCAAACAACCATGTCTCTCACCAAGGTGGAACGAGTGCTCAATGCATGTGAGATTTTTGAAATGAATTATCACGTCCGGTAGTTCGGATTCCAGGTAGAAATGGAGGTCCTGTGGCTCATAATCACGAGATTGTATTTTAGGGTCTGCGACATCGCTGTCATATAGCTCCGTGTATTTTGGGTGTGTGTGGAATTTATTTGGTAACATGTGCTATTGTGATGGCAGTACTAGTAAGTGTATTTGTAATTCAGGTGAGGATTGGGAAGGAGGCGGTCGTGGCCTTATGTTAGGACCCATCCTCGCATTAGCCTGGAGTACAATTGAGGAAAACACGGAAAACCACTTTCAGGATGGCGGAGGTTGGAAGTGAACATTCCTCTTCTCAGTATCTCCTCACGAGGCTGAGTGTATTCCGTTCCAACCCTCAAACCAGGATTAAAATTTATTGGCAGAACCGGAAATCGAACCCGGACTTCTGAGAGTAATTTACAGTAGCTCCTTCCCTCTAGCGGCTTCGGTGGCGTAGTCGGTAGCATGCTGAGTTTCTATGCCCAAGATAGCGGGTTCAAACCCGGCCAAAGTCGTCGGATTTTTTAAGAGTGTTAAAAAGCCCTCGGTAAGGCTTCCTTCGGAGGGGAAGTAAAGCCGGCAGTAGTGGTTTTTAGGGGTTCTACAGCCTCCACCTCCACATTGCTCCACACAAGATGGCGGCGGCGCGATATCTCTCAAACGCATGGTCGGATTTTGACGAATGAGGTGTCGTTGAACTCGGGCTGACACCCCCTTTCCAATGGACAACATATTTCCACCCCAAAATAAAACCTACCCCTACTAGGGGGGTGAAATTTTAATTTTTTAGAAAATCTCGCTTTTCAAGTGCAACATGTGAGAGTTTGAATGCCAATATGGAATTAAACGTTGTTCCACACAAGAGACATGTGTACGGTGGAAAGCCACTATGTTTTTTGTTTTTACGCATGTCCACTCATGGCTTTTGTAAGAGGGCGGGCTTTTTAAAGATGGTGGTTGTAGTGTAACCTAACCTAACCCATTCCACGAGGGGTTATCAAAAAGTTTTTCAAGCGGCGTTGTCGATAGGCAAACCAATAATCAAAGAGGGGCATATTTGGTGGCAAAAAAAAATGTAAAATTTCAATTTCTGCAGTCCTTACTTGAATTGAAAACACATAACACACATTAATACAGTCATCACAATTAACAACGGTTATCAGACAGATTCTACACAAACCCAAAGTACATGGGGCTACATGACCGCGTTGTCGCAGCCCCTAAACTGAGGAACCAAACATGCAACTCCTTCCCTCCAGCTCTATATCCTTACATGAAGCGTGGATTAAATCTCCCTTGTACATAGGGGAGTCATGTAAAGTAACTATTGAAGAACTTACTGATATCCCGGAATGTTTAACAAGGAATATATGCAAATTATTCAGATTTATTTCAAACTGTTACTATGACTGATAAAAACTTTCTAATCCTTCCTGGAAATTAAATACCTTGTCTGAAAAGCGGACAAACCATTAATTATCTCCGTTTAAACTTTTCAGATATAATCAACTCAAACTCGGCTGCAGCTTTATGGACAATAAGAGCCACTCTATAGTTACTTAGCCCTTCCCCACTCGTAGCACCCAAAAGCGCCCATCAGTTGTATTTCAGTTCTGGTCCTAAGCGCCCGAAACCGCCCGACTGTATTCTCTGTCGTTATCTGCTCTCTGACGGTTTCTATCATAACGTCTGGTGGGGTAATAGTCAGGGATATCATTATGTTTGGATGAGCATGTTGAAGAATCAAGAAGTCTTAGGAAATACGAAAATGAAGAGCGTAATTCCATGTAAATATTGACAGGTGTGGATGAGCTGTGTACTCTCGTGATCATGGCTGGGACATTGAAACTGAGCTTGATATAAACGCTGAAAGTGATACAGAATCGTTAAGTAGTGGTGGAAATGATGTTTTAGTGGATGTAGAATAGAAGATATTGACGAAGTAACATATAGTGATAATGGCAATGAGAGTGAAATTGAATCCAAGAATTTGGGCCCGATAGTGATGCTCTGGTCATTTTGGTAACTCAGACTTTTCATTTCACAACTACTACTAGTTTTATAGGCGATGTTGGACCTGTACATAATTTGGAAGGTGGATCAAAAGAAATAGATTGTTATATTAATATGTTAAGACGTGATGTACTATGAAACGGTTCCTTTTCTGTAGGAACATATATGGTTAGTAGCATGGCCACCTCTTGCTGATGGGCCATTGCAAGGAGTCTAGCACTTGAGCTATGGGATTCTTTCTGGTGGTCCAGAAATGGGTATCAGGGGGCCTTGTTCTTCAATGAAGTTTCATGTCTATATATATATTCCTTTTATGATAGTCGGTTGTTCAGATTCTTCTAGTTGAGAATGATGATTTGAATGCTGTTGAGATTCTCTATGGAGAATTATGATGTAGAAACTGTTTGTTGAAAGGAGAATAGATTGTTATGAATGAAGAGGCTTTTAGTAGAATAGATACTTTTTATAAAATGTTTTCTATTGTGTGTTATGCACCCACCACCCCAAATAAATAATTGGAGAACCGTTACAAGTTAAATAGCCACAATATCAATGCAGCTTTCAAGCAGGAGAAATATGGAAAAGTAGATAAGGGTGAAATCAGGGGATAAATGAACTCAAAATGTGTGCGGGAAAGGGTTAGCCTATTTTGTCAGCCTTTCTGCCGTATCAACACGCATATTAGGCTGGGGAGCTAGCGTTATCAATTTGCAAATACCATGGTAACCATAGCAACCCTTGTTCGTTGTCAAAAGGTTGAGGTTTGACTGTTGTTTGAGTATTCAGTCTTTATTCTGGTTTGATGCAGCTTCCCATACGTCCTTGTTCTGAGCTAATCGTTTCATCTCTACATAGTTCCACACTCTACATCCGAGGCAATCTGTTGAACATATTCTAACCTTGGTCTACCCCTACAGTTCATGTCCTCGACACTTCCTTCCATAACTAAGTTTGCTATTCCTGTGTGTCTTAGAATGTGTCCTACCAACCTATCTCTTCTCTTCATTACTAGTCACCAGAAACATCTCTCCTCTCCCACTTGACTTAAAACCCCTTAATTTGTAACCCCATCTTCCCAATTGATCTTCATCATCCTCCTGTAACACCAAAATTCAAACGCTTCTATTCTCCACTTCTCTGCTGATCCTACAATCCAAATTTCACTTCCATAGAGCGTCAGGCTCCAGACAAAGACTTTTTAATACCTAAATCTACATATTCTGTAGAAATGCATTCCTTGCCTGAGCCAACCTATTTTTATATCCTCTTTATTTCGTCCATCACTGATTATTTTGCTTTCTAAGTAAGAGAAAATCCCTAATTCTTTTCGCATTTCATCTGCCAATTAAGCGGTTTCGGTGGCGTAGTTAGTAGCATGCTGACCTGCTGTGCCCAAGATAGCGGGATCAAACCCGGCCTAAGTCGTCGGATTTTTTAAGAGCGTTAAAATCCTGTAGTATGCCTTCCTTCGGAGGGGAAGTAAAGCCGGTGGTCCCATGTCATAGATTTATGGCATGTAAAAGATCCTTCCACAGACTTAACTTGTGTGGAGCTAAATGTCAAAGTTAGATTACGTTGTAACGCTCTATCAAAGTTCCAACGATCACCACTAGATATCATTGACATCTGGTAGCGAAAGTTGGAAGTTCTTGAAATTGAAAGGAACTTCTAGCTCACCCCGAGGGTTGTCCGCTGAAAGGAGCTACATACTCAGGCGAGCCGAACATGTCCTCGGACACTCCCGGCATCAAACGCCATACGATAAATAAATAAATAAATAAATAAATAAATAATAACCTGCCAATTTGACGGCAATAAGGTTTTCTGAATTATTTCGGCTATATTCCATTATTTTTGTTTTACATTTATTGATTTTCATCATTATTCTTTCCTCAAGACGGAGTCCATACCATTAAATACTCATTCAAATCCTCTAGTGAATCCGGTAAGATGACGATGTCATCTGCATATCTCAGACTTGAAACTATTACTCCTTGAATCTTTACTCCTACTTCGATTTTTTTCCAATTTCCTTCATTGCTTGTTCATTGTATATATTGAAATGTATGAGTGATGTGTTGCAGCCTTGCCTTACACCATTGACTGTATTGGTTTGATTCACCACTGCTCGCCACGGAGGCTTATGGCTAAGGTTCGGATATTAAGGAAAAGTCATATTAGCCTACTTTCGATTTTTGCAAAAAATGAAAGTAGACTTATGAGATCAACACAGGGCGAAAAAAAAGTGTGTCTGTCTGTGTGTGTGTATGTGTGTGTGTGAGTCTGTGTGTGTGTGTGTATGTGTGTGTGTGAGTCGGTGTGTGTGTGTGTGTGTGTGTCTGTGTGTGTGTGAGTGTGTGTACTCTGAATGTCTGTCCCCCCCTATCAATTCGAACACGGTGAATGCAAATTGAACGAAATTTGGTACAAAGATAGCACTAGCAAAGGACACCTCAGTGTCATGTTTTATATCGCCGCCATCTTTACTAAAACTGAATGGCGGCCACTCAAACGTTCAAAACGTAAAATCAAATAACGACTAACCAAATCATCCGATCTCTACCAAATTTGGTAACAACATACCTTCGTATAGGATGCGTCTTGTGACCAAATTACAAGGTCGTCGGCCATACCATTTCAGGATGGCGGCCGTGCGAATTATGCAAACTTTATAATCCATATCATGGGACCCACCAGTTCCGATTATCGAGCCGAGAATCGTTTTAACTGTTCTAAAGGAAGAGGCACGTTCGAAATTAAAAGTTTATTTTGTAATACTATAGTGCAGACGTGATTTTAAAAAGCTGAACTGATTCAGTAATAAGACAAGATGGCAGCGGCTATCGTGTGCCGGACTTATATTTCACTAATTTGAGTATTGCATGCAATATAGCGTACTGATAAAAAATAAATAAACTTTGTATGAAATGCTTTATATGTAAATAATATACTCCAGTGATGAAATCGTTTAGTATAAATCACTATTTGCTAACAAATTCTATGTAAGTCATTTTATATAGAACGATATTCGTTGACACAATTAGCTCAGTGGTAGAGCGTTAGCCTATCGCTCAAATGCCTATGGTTCAAACCCGATCAGAGCTAGGTTTTTTGCTTGAAATGTTATATGTTTATTGTTTTGTAATGACTCAGATGTTTCAAAATTAAGCGTTATATTGTGCACATTATGGTGTAAAATATATATTTAATTAAAACATAATTCGCCAGCAGATTTACTCGGGACATCTAGCTGCCAAAAAGGTAACTTCCAGATTTTATTGAAAAGTTTCTTCTTCTGGCCGCTAGAATGCACTCGCTCTGTTAGGATTATATTGTTCGATATTTCACCAATAGATGTCACGACTAGTCTACGTGGGGATCCATTGATTACTATACCATTATCATTCTATGCGCATCGAATTTGAAGAATGACAAGATGATACTACGATACATTTTAACTTTTTATTTTAAAGGGTTTGTAACAGCCTATTTTGCGTTACTTGAAAATGTTATTAAGCGTTATATTGTGCACATTATGGTGTAAAATATATATCTAATTAAAACATAATTCGCCAGCAGATTTACTCGAGACATCTAGCTGCCAAAAAGGTAACTTCCAGATTTTATTGAAAAGTTTCTTCTTCTGGCCGCTAGAATGCACTCGCTCTGTTAGGATTATAATATCGAAAATATCCACATAGTTTGTATACACACGTCTCTGTAGGGTCATGGAAAGATTTGTTAATTCAATTAGGGTTGTGAAAGCCATGCACAACCAGACGTGTAAAGACATGCCTCAACTCAAAGTTGGATGTTGCCCACGGCAGGTCGTAATAATAATAATAATAATAATAATAATAATGTTATTGGTTTTACATCCCTTTTAACTACTGCTGATTTTAGAGACACCGGGGTGCCGGACTTTTGGCCCGAAGGGGATCTTTAACGTGCCAGTAAATGTACTGACACGGCTCCCTCGCATTTGTGCACCCTCAAATGCCAGCTGACTGCGCCAGGATACGAACCTGCAACCTAGGGCCCAGCAAGCGAGAACGTTACCGCTGAGCCACGCCGCCAGTCCGGTCGATTATGTCTCCAGATCCATAACATTCTTGATATACTTCTTATCTTTCTTTCTTCAATGATGGTAGCAGTTTTTATCTAGGTTGTGGCGTTTGGTAGAGGTAAATCGTTTCTAAGGTCTTCAACAAAGAATAGTTCTATTATACTCTTTGATAATAACAACGAGTTATAACTATACTCATACATTTAGGAGAAAGTAGGCTATATGTTCTTTACTGAACATCTTGTTTTTTTCCTGAGCTCATTTTACCCGAAATCTGAAAAGTAAGTTTGAATGACGGGTCCCTGACCTCGTTTAAAGCGATTTGATGTTGCCTATAAATGCATATTTCGGCCATTTTTATTGTTTTCGTCATATTTTAGTGATATAAGGTCATATTTGGTTATAATTTCAGCATTTTTGTTTAAATTGAGGCGTCGTTAACAAGGTACGTGTATCTGCATCGAGTTTCAAACACAGGATTTCCAAATAGTGTAGTGTGATACTGAACGAATGTTAAAAATTTTAATGTAGCCTACTGTAGCTCTCTGTCAGTTTGTATGATTAAATGTGTCTGGTGTATAATCGCTGATCACGTTTTGGCATTTAAGACGTTTACTGTATGTTAGTGATACTCTACCTATCCCAAAAATTCATGTCATAATTCATAGTTTTTTAGGTCATATTTTATAGTTTTTAGGTCACATTTAGCTAGGTTTTAGGGCATATTTGCTTGTGTATTTTTTCTTCTTTAGGTCTGAAACTTCCGAACCCTACTTATGGCTGATTGGTTTGTCCCCTGGCCCGGTTCGCCTCTCTTTATCCAACCAGGCCATCCAGGCTCCCCCCAAGGTGTCCCATTGATGGCGAGCTTAGTGCAGACACCAAATCAACATGAGGTAGAAGGCCTACAAGTAGCTGGATTACAGAAGTACGCAAATACTCCGTCATCTATGTATGCTGCATCAGTAATACCATCTATACGTTGCTATAAGAACGCAAGCTGTTAGTTACGTTTCTGTTCATCTGTGGATGGGCTACTATATCAGTAGAGCCATCTATACGTTGCAATAAGAACACATACTCGTAATTACGTGTCATTAACTTGGTACGCCTAGGCCCTTCATGGGCTGTAGTTCTAGGGGATATTTTATTTAATTTCTTGCAGCAACTAAATGACGATGAATGGGAGTTAAGAATCGTCTTTAAACGTTGAAAATAAAAACTAGGCGTCATTAATTTTTCCAATATTTTCTATATCTTGTGATCGGAAGGTGATCGAAAGATCCAGTTTCTGTCTTGGATCAAATTTTGATCTAATTTGACCACGCTGTTAGCTTATTCAGCCGAACCCGTGGTGTTGGAGTAGCGCTTCTGCCTCGCGCTCAGGTGACCCGGGTTCAATTCCCAGCTCCATTAGGTGGCTGACGTGAGGGCTGGAACGGGGTGTACTCAGCCTCGTGTTGACAATTGAGTAGCTGTCAGATAATGAGGTAGCACCCCAGTCACGGAGACCAAGATTAACGGCCGAGGGAACCTGACCTGCTCACCACGCGTCAGCCAATAATCTGAAGGCTCAATGGCTCAGCAGTGGTTGGTTTTAGTTAGTTAGTTAGTTATTGTTGTTTTAAGGGTGGAACTACGAGGTCATCTGCCCCTGGTCGATTGTATCACCACGGTTTTTCTATTAGCTTATTCAACTCTGGTTTGTACTATCTGCATAGCACACAACCCAATAGCGGAAAGGCTCCCAGGTCAACGTTGTGGACTCGTCTTGAAAAACAAACTTGCTGGTTTTACAAACTGACGCGACATGATAGAGAATCTCTCAACAGTCATGCTAGGTAAGTATCTTTTATTCAGCGCTGCGCTCTGGCTGTACAATGCACTCACGTGACAATACCTGTATAGAATAGTTTATGTGAATTTGAATAACTTGTTGTTGTTGCTAAGTAGAAGAGGAACTAACGTAGACTCAACATAATATTAATGTGTGTTGGCTGCCTTTATATTATATTGTCTAAGTTGATTGGAGTCGCTCATAATGTGTGGCAGTGGAGAGGAAGTCGTCTTGGGATGAATTGTATTGCGTCTAAACACACACACGCTCAATACGACAAATCGTACAGCATGAGTAACTAGCTAAAATAAATAAATAAATTAAAAATTAAATTAAAAGTGAAATAAACCGCAACATAACTTACTTTCAGGAGAGGAAACAAAATGGGCCTGGTTCATTGAACTGGATGAAGATCTGAAAGAAGTGGGGATTACACCAACAGACATTCAGGAGCGCGCCCCACTCAAAAGGAAACTTCAAGCTTGCAAAAGTTTCCAAGAAAACCGAAGCAGGAAACGGGAAAGATTTGGACCCAGGAACGGAAGGAAGTCCACCGAGAACGAATGCGGGCGTACTGGGCAATCATCAAAGCCTGTAGGAGACAGTTGGAATGACTCGGTCTATAGATGGCCTATACGAAATGAATAAAATAAATAATTTACAGGGAAGGAATTTCTTGCGGAAATTAGTGGGACCAAGGAACTTACCAGATGAAAGACGATGGTACAAACCAAATTGTGAACTCTACAAACGCCAGGAGAACCTCACGGATGCCATCAGAAGGAGATTCCTGGCTTTCTACGGCCACCTGTACAGAATGGACCACCACAGGGTGTCTTATAAGATCTTCAAGGTAGCCAAGAAGGGTAAAGCCACTGGGTCCTTGTGGATCAAACAAGTTTAGAAAGATCTTGCTGAACTTAATATTCAGCAATACACAATAAATGACAGGAGCTTCTAGCGTCTAACAGTTGAAACCCGGCTTTTCCTCACATCCATTACAGAAGTTTAACACAACGCGTCCAGGAAATGGTCCGAGGAACGTAAAATAGAGTTCAGCAAGTATATGAAAGATTACTGGTCCAATATTAAGGCTCACAATTTCAGCACAAAGGTAGCCGCAAAACAATCCACAAGAAAAAGTGGCAGACAGCAGCTAAAGCAAAAGCACTGTGGTCCATAGGTGGCCCAAACGACCAAAAAGGAAACTACAGTACAGTCATCCAACCGGAGACCGGTATGCTATGGAGTGTTTGTCAATGGATAAAAGTGGCTTGATGGGTAAATTGGAGGTCAGAGAGAGAAAAATTCTCAAAAAGATCTTAGGATCAGTAGGCCTACTAAAAGATGGGGAATACCAGAGATAACACACCTCAGAACTCTACGGACAAATAGAGAAGTTTTTTGACTGCACCAGGAAAAGAAGCGTAGATTTTTATGGTCAAGTGGCAAGATTGCCTCCGAACAGACTAGCCAACTGTTCACTTTCGGGCGAAACAAGAAAAAAGTACTGTATGGCACTTGGCTGCCTGAAGCTGAGAAAAACATCAAAGAACTGGGACTAACAGACCTAGTTAGTTAGTTAGTTAGTTAGTTATTGAGGTTTTAAGTGGAGAAACTACGAGGTTATCTGCCCCTATACAGACCTACAAGACAGAAAGATGCGTCAGTACTGGGCAAAACTCAAAACCCCAACAGTTGAACAAGCGTGGTCCCCAGTAGGCTCATACGAAAGAAGATGACTAATGAATGAATGAATGAATGAATGAATGAATGAATGAATAAATAAATAAATAAATAAATAAATAAATAAATGAAAAGATGAAGACAAGAACATTGTGCGTAGATCAACGGAAACTGTAACACAGTCAAAGGATGAAGAGATTTTGGGAAGAGAAGAAGGAAGAGAAGTAAAAATTGTGCCATGATGAGATATTTAAGTTCGTACACTGTCCATAAGGGAAAAAATGGTATGATGATAATAATAATAAATTAATTAATTAATACATAAATACATAGTTACATAAATACTCGTACATAAATAAATACATAAGTGTTATCGTGTAGGAAGCCATTTCTGTGCTGCCATAGTAAATTAAATTTAAATTATTTTCAGTCGGCCAACACGATTGTTCGCAAATTACATAATACAAGGTACACAGCTGGAAAGATTAGACAAGTACAAATATCTTGGGTGCATCATTTCAAGTGATAACAGAATACAACATGATATTAATAGCCGAACTCAAAAATCAGCTCTGTTCTATCATCAAGTTTGGAATCTTCACTGAAAAGAACAACTTCCCTGCTGCTAATTTGTTTTTAAAGCAGGCGCTATGGACCAGGTACCGTTGCGTCTATGCGCTACTCTGCCTGGTGTATTTTATTTAAGGGACGTAATTTTTTAGTTTCTTTTGTAAATATGATATGTTCTTTAATATATTAATAACATTTTTACCGCGATGTGTCGGCCGCGCGTGTGTAAGATTGGTATGGTTTACGTTGTCGTTAGAAATAAATTGATATGTAGTAAAAAGATTGTTAATTTTTAGTGCTCGGGGAATAAATAGTTGTCATAGCAGTCGGCTCTGTTTAGTTTCGGCGCCTGATGTTCTGGCTATAATATGTAGCGTGCGCCATGGCCGGCGTTGCAACAGCTTCAGCTTAGTAATAATAATAATAATAATAATGAATGGTTTGAAAAGTTGAGTTTTAAGCTTAAGGAAGGAAGACAGACCTCTAGTGGGTTGGCGTTTAATAGTATGAAATGATGGAAAGACCTGTAGTAGGTTAGTTTGTTTAAAAATAAAATAATAATAATATAATAAGCCTCGCTATTAGGAATAATGATGAATTTAATGATTTGTATGAACTGTGTGTTGAACTGAGCTGTGATTGGTTGTATTTGAATATGCCGGCTAAGCGGGCTTCTGTACTGGGCTGTGATTGGTGATTTGGTTTTTGGTCTGTTTTGAGTATTGCTGATGGTGAAATTTTATTTTTTTTGTTCGGAAAGTGTATTTTGGAGGTGTGGCTATGTTGTAGAGTGGGTTTGGCGGCAACTAAACTTTACAGAAAGGCTACATTAAACCCTAACCATTTAATCAACACGTTGGGTGATTACCAAGCTACTGGGGCGAAGCACAAACGCCCCAAAATTATCATAGAATAAAAACCTACTACCCTTGCCTCTAATGGCCGCAAACTCTTTTCTCTAAATTCTACAAGCCTCTCTTGGCCCTAACTTTCTCTCACTTCCTTTCTCCTACTACAACTGCGCTCTATCTGACTCTCTTCTCTCCGTGCTTTAGGCACCAGGTCACACTCTGACCAATCATTATTTAATGGTAATCACCCAACCCCCCCAAACAAGTGCTGTTAATTCTTTAAATGTTATTTATACAGCTCTAAAGGCCCTATGGGCTGAAAGGCTATAAGAACGCGCACAAAGTCAGCTCCGCTGACTTTGCGCCGCGGGTTTGCTTGCTTGGCCCGTCAGCTCGCAGCGCGCCATCCCCGATGGACAGGCTTTCGTCTAATCCCCAGGCAGGCCCGCTACGAGCTAGTGGGTCCTGTGTTCGACTGCAGTAACTGTCGGATAAGCTTTGAGTGAACTTGTAAATGGGAATATTGTTTATTATAGTGATTTTGGGTTGTGGAATACTGTTGTAAGTTATTGTTTGTTGCGCTATGTAATTTTCGGCTTGTAGTGTGCTTTCCGGTCCGCCAAGCGCCATCCCAGTCCCCAGGCATATACTGTACATAGGATGACCGAAGACCGACTGACCAAGAACATTTTTAATATAGTTACGAATAGTACACTAAAAACCTCTCGGGTAAAGGAAACCGTGGAAGACCTCAAGAAACTAAACATCTCTACAGAAGGCATCGCAGACGGGAGCAAATACAGAGAAAAACTTAGACAACAGAAGTTTGAGCAAACTCCCCAAGTGAGGCAACCGGGAAAGAAGTGGACGTGGGAGAGAAAGAGGAAACACAGTGTGTATATGAGATTTTTTTGGGAAGAAAGAAGAAAGGGCCAGTATAAAACATGAAAATTGTGTTTTAACGCTCTCCTTATGGGGAATTAACGATTAAATAAATAAATAATAATAATAATAATAATAATCAAGAAAGAAGAAAGAAAGAAAAATCATTCGGAAGATACTAGGAGCAAGACTCACACCTGACGGGTACCGACTACATTCAATCAAGACAACTGAAAAATACTCAAACATCAAAGTCGACATCAGAAAAAGACGATTGAAATTCTTCGGCACATAAGTAGACTGCCGAATACCCGACTAACCAAATGAATACTAGATTACATATCACTCAAAAGTACAACACCATGGATGATAAAAGTACAAAAAGACATGCGAACTGCTAACATAACCGACACATCAGACAGAGACTCCTTCCGTAACAAAGTGAACAACTGGGAAGTCCAACCAGAGCAAGGAAAACCTACAGACCTCAATGGTCTGACGAAAGAAAATGGCATTCTCCAACGGAATGATACAATACTGGCAAAATAAGAAGAACGTCAAGAATTGAGTCAAAGTACTTAACGTTTTCCAATATTGGGAAAATACGCTCTAAATAATTAAATAATAATAAAATAATAATAATAATACAATAAGAGAACTATATCAACAAAAGCCAAATTAAGGCATTATAACACAGTCGTTAAAACGGAAACTCTATATGCATCTGAAACTATTATAATGGGTGGCAACGCTCCAATAAAAATGATCGAAAAACAAGAAAGAAAATTCCTCAGGAAAATCTAAGGACCAATGTGTGAAAATGGAATTTGGATGAAAAAGAAATCACATGAAATTTGTCAAGTTATAGAAATAATCACAGATACCATAATGTTTATTTATTTATTTATTTATTTATTTATTTATTTATATTATATTTATTTATTGAGTTTCCAAAACATAGGAGAACCCTATTTTACCTAACATATTAGGGTTAGACTATAGTTCGACAATTTCAAAATATTTACAACAGTACTTATATTACGTTATAATAAGTTTTGGAAGATGTGATGAATTGATGTAAGACAAAGAGAATAACAACATGATTCTTTTAAATATAGGATGAAGATTTTTAGTCAGTTCATTGTTGCAGTAACTAGGGTGACATTTTGTGATAAGTCTTTCTCTTTTAAAGCAGGGCAGTCGAAAAGCAGGTGATTTACAGTTAGAGAAGATCCACAAAAGCATACATAGTGATTTAACATAGTGATGTGAAACCGCTCAAAGTATGACGTGAATTGTCCATAAGGATTTGGCGGTTACAGTGTTACGGACACCTATACAGAATGGATAATAACAGGCTCACAAAGAAAATCTTCAACCTGACCTTATCAATGAAAAATCTAAACAACATAAACGAAATTGGCTGCCATGAAGAAACCATTCAAGACACAACAACATCCAGAACTTTCATTCACAAACACAATTAATTTTCTGAGAAGCCCACCCGACAAAATACAGGATGGACACAACAGCGTAAAAGGGAACACAGCGAGAGGATGAAGAGATATTGGGAAGGGAAGAAGAAAAAGTGCTAATAAGTTCAAACGTGCTCCTTAGTTGGTCACAACGAATAAAGAAAATATGTAATATTAATAATAATAATTATGTATTCATATGATACAGTTATGTAACAATGGATGGATGGTGTAAAGAGAAGCATGGCTACCAGAGGCTTAACCGAGGAAGATGCTGAAGACCGAAATTTGCGGAGGAGTAGAGTTCTTGGGGTTGAAGGAAAACTACTGTATTGTAGAATATTCCTAATAAAGAAGAAGTAGAAGAAGAAGAAGTATTGCTATGAAAGTATTCACGTTTAATTCCCTCGAATCACCTTTCTGTGGCTTCCAAGCCACACTGGAGTAGCAGATCAAACTGCAAAAGAGGCAGTATAACTATCACCTCGACCAATGCAAGTACCCGCTAGAGATATTCGCTCTCAGTTACGCCGACAACTAGTGGCGTTCTGGGAGAGTCCGTGGCTAGCTGATCCAATGCCTCATGAAAGCGATCAAGGGAACTACTCGCGTGTGGCGGAGTCCTTTCCGTCATTTTGTGTGGACTAAGATAGGTCATGGAAGATCCACCCACTCATACCTAATGAGAAGGGAAGACCCCCAACTTTTTTTCACCGTCCCCACATTTTAGCCGAGTGTGTGGATCTTGCTGACTTCCAAAGAAACCTTACCTTACAGATGACACTCAACTTTATACTTATTTATATATTCGTATCACAAGTATACATTTTACATTTAAAATATGGTACTTAACAATGCACATATCAAATCGTTTCTGTCCAATATTTTGCCAAGTCACGGGCATTAGGTGTCGCAGCCATCAAGTCCTCCATTGTGCAACTTAAAGGACACTTAATGCATTTCAAGAAATGGACTGTGGTTTGGACCTCACCACAATCACATAGCCTGGATGTGCCAGAAAAAGTTAGATCTACCAACACCAGTGCGGAGCCTGTTCAATGACTTCCACGTAGACCAGTGTTCCTCATGTCTTGGAGGGAGATGTTCAATAGGTAGCATCCAGCCATCAAGTTGAGTATTTCTAGATCTCCATAATTTTAACATTGTGGACTTAGCAGATTCATGTAGATCTTCTGTTGTACTCAGGAAACTCCTCCTAGATCTCAGTCGTCGATGGGCAGGTTCATACCCGTACAATGGGTGTGCGCATGAGGTAATTGCTTTGGTTTTCTCAGTCTTGGCTGCAACTTCTCTTCTAATATCTGGTGGGGCGATTCCAGCCAAACAGTAGATTCTATCTCGTGATGTTGGTCTCATACAGCCAGAGATAAGTGGGCATGTTTCATTAAGATAAGTGTTAACTTGTTTAGCATGACTGGAACTGTACCAAACAGGACAAGCGTACTCTGCAGCGGAGTAACACAGAGCCAGGGGCTGTAGTTCGCATCGTCTTTGGCTGTGTACCCCAATTGGTACCAAACAGTTTGCGAAGGATGTTGTTTCTGGCTGACACTTTCTGCTTGACGTTTATGTAATGCTGTCTATAGGTGAGAGCACGACCCAATGTTACACCTAAATATTATTAACATTATATTAGCCGATGACGTGTTGGCTGCTGATCTCGTCATCCGCTTTATAAGTGAAATTAGTTTTAGGGGCAGCAATCTAAATTTACAAGTGAATATTGACTCATACACTTGTACTTGTTTGAAATTCTGATTTTTAGCCTATTTTCAATTTTGAAAAAATAGGCTTATGAGATCACCTTTTGTCCGCGTGTGTGTGTGTGCGTGTGTGTGTGTGTGTGTGTGTGAGGTGTGTGTGTGTGTCCCCTAATAACTTTTGAACGGCTGGAGCGATTTCAATGAAACTCGGTAAGTTCATAGCACTATTCCGGGCGACCCCGACCGTGCCCTTCAAATTTTGTTACGTGTCACCAATCCAACATGGCGGCTGTGCGAAATATTTCACCAGCATTCAATATCTCCGAAGCTATTACCGATATCACCCTGGATTTTTTTACGGTGATAAAGGGAACTATTTGAAGTTCACCTATGTGACTCTTGAAAAACTGGTAAATACAAAACCAACAAGGCGGCCAAGCGAAGTTGCGACTTTTAAATAGACGTTTCTCGCGATTTAACCAACCAAACGCAATAAAACTTGGTACAGTATATGTTTATACACTTTATAATGCACCGACATCTAACTTCGTTCAATTGTTTACATAACCACAAGATGGCGGCTGTGCGAAATATTTCACCGGCATTCTATATCTTTGAAACTATTAGCGGTATCACCCTGAAATTTTGTACGGAGGTAAAGGGTACTACTGGAAGTTCATTTATAAGATTTTCAAAAACCGGTTAACTACAAACGAACATGGCGGCCAAGCCAATTTGAAAATTTAAATAGACCTTTCTCGCGATTTAATGTTCCAAATGCGTTGAAACTTGGTACAGGAAATGTTTATATACATTGCAATGCACTGGTATCTAATTTATTTCAATTGTTTACATAACCTCAAGATGGCGGCTGTGCGAATTTGAAATTAAGATTTTATTTCTTGTGTCGTAATCATACGATCGAAGTGAAAGTTTGAATAATGAACCTGCGCAATAATTTTCCTTTAATGGTACATGACTCTATGGCTATACATGTAACAATCCAACATGGCGACCATCCGAAATATTTAGACGGCTCTGAATATTTACGAATCTAGTATAGCAATCAAACTGAATATTTTTATGTTCATAGGGGCTATGAACATAAGTTCACCTATAGGACATTCAATAACCTGGTGATCACAAATCCAACATGGCGGCGACGCGAAGTATAAATATTCACATGGACGTTTCTCGCAATTTAACCATCCGAGTGCAGTGAAACTTGGTACAGTAAATGCTTATACGAATGTTAATTCACTGGCATCTAATTTATTTCAATTGTTTCCATAACCACAAGATGGCAGCTGTGCGAAATTTTAAAATCTCGTTGTTACTTCTTGTGTCCTAATCATGCGATTGATGTTTGAATGCTAGACGTACACAATAATCTTCACGTAACAGTACATAACTCTTGGACCTACATATATAAAATCCAACATGGCGACCATCCGAAATATTTAGTCGGTTCTCAATATCTACGAATCTATTACAGCAATCAAACTGAAATTGTGTATGTTGATAGTTTCAATTAACATAAGTAGGATGTATGAAAATAGGCTGTATAGTTCTTCACGGAACTACTTGTTGTATTTCCGTAATGTTGTTTATTGTTATAATTATTAGTTCTATTTAATTTTTAAAAAAATTAGACCATTTTTTATTTAGGCGTTTACCTCTAAATTTTAATTTGTTCTAAATTGAAATTTAATGTTTTTCAGTCGGTCAACAGGATTGTACCCAATTGTAATGTGTTATTCCCTAATCATGAAAAAATGATAAACGAGATTAATAAATGCACTTGGATGACCAGTTTCGATCGTCAAGCGATCATCATCAGATCCATTATACTTAGGCTATTAAATTTATGTCTAAAGGTGTACAATATGTACACTTATCTAGTAGCAGTATAGTTAAAATAATGTAACTCAAGTTGAGAGCAGACAGTCAAGTAAACTGCTCTCATCCGGACCGCGTACGACTAAACCAGATAAGTTGCCTGTATAATACAATCTGAACTGATCATTAAACAACAATCACATATTCTCACCATTTTCAGTATCTTAACAAAACATCGCTTGGTTGGTTGGTTGGTTCCTCAGTTTTAGGGGCTGCGAAAACTTGGTCATGTAGCCCCGTGTACTTTGGGTGTGTGTAAAATCTGTCTGATAATCGGTGTTAATTGTGATGACTGTATTGAAAATGAAAATCCACAGCCTGCTTCCAGTCTCCTACCGGGTCAGGAATGGAATGAATGAAGCCCCTATCTAGCGGCGAGGATATGAACTGTGCCGGCTGCCGAGGCCTGACGCACTCCTCTGGGGCAATGATTAAATGAATGATAGATGAAATGAAATGATAGTGGAGAGTGTTGCTGGAATGAAATGTTGACAGGGAAAACCGGAGTATCCGGAGAAAAACCCGTCTGCCTCCGTTCTGTCCAGCACAGATCTCACATGGAGTGACCGGGATTTGAACCACGGACTCAGCGGTGAGAGGCCGGCGTGCTGATGCCTAAGCCACGGAGGCTCGTGATGACTGTATTAGTGTGTTTTATCTGTTTTTAACCTACTTTCGATTTTTGCAAAAAATGAAAGTAGACTTATGAGATCAACACAGGGCGAAAAATTATGTGTCTGTCTGTGTGTCTGTGTGTGAGTGTGTGTACTCTGAATGTCTGTTCCCCGTATCAATTCGTACACGGTGAAACCGAATTGAACGAAATTTGGTACAGAGGTAGCACTAGCAAAGGGCAACTCAGTGTCATTTTTTATATCGGCACCATCTTGACGGAAACGTAATGGCGTCCACTCAAATGTTAAAAGCTTAAATCAAATTGCGACAAACCTAATCATCTGATCTCTACTAAATATTACAACAACATACCTTTATGTGGGAAGCATCTTTTGACCAAACGACCAGGTCAATAGTTTGCAGATAGCGGCCATGTATGTGTGCAAATCGATTCCCCCTATCAATTCAAACACGGTGAAAACGAATTGAATGAAATTTTGTACAGAGATAGCACTAGCAAAGGGCACCTCATATTCATGTTTAATATCCGTATAACACGTTGTATTTCGACGAGCTACTACAACCAAAATTCAATTATACTCCTTGAAAAGGACGAAAAGTTATAACAATACCCATGCATTTAGGAGAAAGTAGGCTATATGTTCTTTACTGAACATCTTGTTTTAATTCAAGTAAGGACTTCAAACTTTGAATTTTTCAAATAGTTCCTACTTTTGCCGCCAAACGTCACCGTCAATGACTACTAGTTCAGAACTTAGCTACTAGACGCCACCGCAGTCGGCTCCCGGCAACGAACGTAGGAACCTAAGAACGTTGTTTACATTCTTAACCTAAATGATTTAGCTTCACACAGGTGTAATTCGTGGAAGGTTCTTTAACATTCCATAAATTTATGACGTGGGACCGCCGGCTTTACTTCCCTTCCGAAGGAAGGCATACTGAGGGATTTTTTACGCTCTTAAAAAATCCGACGACTTCGGCCGGGCTTGAACCCGTAACAAAACATCACATTGACTATAACTAACAGATATTGACTATTCTAATACACACATCAAAAAAAAGTTTTGCATCACCTCGGTTCCAAGAGTTCCGGAACCGTTAAATACAAAGGGAATAGAGATCAACACAAACAACATTTCAGCTCGTTTTATTGCTCATGAGACCCACACATTGCATGTTGTACCATCATACAGCTAGACTTTCAGCATTTGTGGTCCAGATTGCAGTACACACCACTACCTCTAATACCCAGTAGCACGTCCTCTTGCATTGATGCATGCCTGTATTCGCCGTGGCATACTATCCACAAGTTCATCAAGACACTGTTGGTCCAAATTGTCCCACTCCTCAACGACAATTCGGCGTAAATCTCTCAGAGTGGTTGGTGGGTCAAGACGTCCATAAACAGCCCTTTTCAACATATCCCAGGCATGTTCGATAGGGTTCATGTCTGGCGAACATGCTGGCCACTGTAGTCGAGCGATGTCGTTATCTTGAAGGAACGCATTCACAAGATGTGCACGATGAGGTCGAGAATTGTCGTCCATGAAGACAAATGCCTCTCCAATATTCTGCCGATATGGTTGCACTATGGGTCGGAGGATGTCATTCAGGTATCGTAAAGCCGTTTCGGAGCCTTCCATGACCACCAGTGGCATACGTCGGCCCCACATAATGCCACCCCAAAACATCAGGGAACCACCACCTTGCTGCACTCGCTGGACAGTGTGTCTAAGACGTTCAGCCTGACCAGGGTGCCTCCAAACACGTCTCGGACGATTGTCTGGTTGAAGGCATATGCGACACTCATCGGTGAAGAGAACGTGATGCCAATTCCGTGGGGTCCATTCAGCATGTTGTTGGGCCCATCTGTACCGCGCTGCATGGTGTCGGGGTTGCAAAGCTGGACCTCGCCATGGACGTCGGGAGTGAAGTTGCGCATCATGCAGCCTATTGCGCACAGTTTGAGTTGAAACACGACGTCCTGTGGCTGAACGAAACGCATTATTCAACATGGTGGCATTGCTGTCAGGGTTCCTCCGAGCGGCAATCCGTAAGTAGCGGTCATCCACTACAGTAGTAGCCCTTGGGCGACCTGAGCGAGGCCTGTCATCGACAGTTCCTGTATCTCTGTACCTCCTCCATGTCCGAACAACATCGCTTTGGTTCACTCTGAGACGCCTGGAAACTTCCCTTGTTGAGAGCCCTTCTTGACACAAAGTAACAATGCGGACGCGATCGAACTGCGGTATTGACCTTCTAGGCATGGTAGAACTACAGACAACATGAGCAGCGTACCTTCGTCCTGGTGGAATGACTGGAACTGATCGGCTGTCGTACCCCCTCCGTCTAATAGGCCCTGCTCATGCATGGTTGTTTACATCTTTGAGCAGTTTTAGTGACATCTATGAACAGTCAAAGGGACTGTATCTTGGATACAATATACACAGTCAACGTCTATATGCCGGAGATCTGGGAACCGAGGTGATGCAAAACTTTTTTTGATGTGTGTATATAAAATTTATTTACTATACATTCTCTCTCTCTGTGGTTAACAACCGTGAGGCTGGTTGGCAGCAGCTCGCCATTCTTCCCGTCTCTCAGTCTTCCTCTTCAGTTTACAGTATGAGCCACAACCCATATCTTGCAGTATTTGACTCATGTACTGCAGTCTGGGTCTTCCTCTACAATTCTTGCCGTCTACAGTTCCCTCGATTATAACCTTAATCAGTCCATTGTGTCGCAGTATGTGGCCCACGAGGTGATTCATTCTTTTTTTTTTAATATTTAAGGAAGCATCTTCTCTCTCCCACTCTTCTAAAGACTTCCTCATTTGTGACCATTTCTTTCCAACTGATTTTCATAATCCTTCTACAGCACCAGGTTTCAAATGCTAGTAGTCTTTTCCTCTCTCTCTCTCCTATTGCCCAAGAATCGCTGCCATATAGCGCGACGCTCCGTACATAGGTCTTCAACATTTGTTTCCTCACATCAAGCCTTATGTTCCTTGCAGTAATTAGGTTCTTCTTTTTATAGAAAGCGTTCTTGGCTTGGGCAATCCTACTTAATATCTCTCTGCTGCTTCTTCCATCATTCGTTATTTTACTTCCCAGATAATTAAACTCATTCACTTCTTGTATCTTTCCATTTCTTAACTCGATTGCTGTCTGGTTTTTGCCATTTCTACTGCAGACCAAAATTTTTGTTTTATTTGTATTTATTCTCATATTAAATTCTTCCTTCATTATTGTTGTTATAATCTTAAAATTTAGGTATGTTTAACTGTTTTGTCAAGTATTGTATGGAGCTCAGAAGAATTCCATGCAGAGGAACGTAGCCGCCGAGAACTGAGCCAGTGATACAATTGTATATCTGCCTTTCCAAAAATATTGCGCTATAACTTCCGAATAGTGTCTACTTGTCCTACTGAGTGCACAACGGGCCGGTATATTCTGCCGAGTAGTAAGTGGGTTGGCATAGCAACGAATGACGTCTGTGTGTGAGTAGGGAACCTCCCTCCCGCAGTCGCATTATTCTTCCCTCCTTCAGTAGCTCACGACTAGTGGAACGTGGGTTAGCGACTACGGGACCCCAGCTGAGTCTGACTTTGCTTCCACTTACTTGTGCCGGGCACCTCTCTATCATATTTCCTGTCGATCTTCCTTGGTCAACTCTTGTTCTCTTCCGACCCCGATGGTATTAGGGTGTCTGAGGCCCAGGAATTATTTCACTTTCCCGCCCTGATTGGCCCTTGTCTCTTCTTTCTTGATACCATCATTCTTCGAGGGGTCAGACCTCTTCTTTTCTCTTAAAATTATCTTCTGCCTTCTTGCTCAAGACTCTAAAGGAGGCAGGGTGTGTGTATCCCCACCCTGGATAGTGCTACACCCTCAAGGGGTCATGGCTAGTTAGGTTGTGAGTTGGCAACCCCGGGAAATTCCTAAATTCTCCATCAGCATCATAATCATCATCATCTTCATTTCCATCATCACCCTGAAATTTTGTACGGAGATAAAGGGCACTACTGGAAGTTCATCTGTAAGACTATCAAAAAACCGGTTAACTACAAAAGGAACATGGCGGCCAAGCGAATTTGAAAATTTTAAATAGACCTTTCTCGCGATTTAATGTTCCAAACGCAATGAAATCTGGTACAGAAAATGTTTATACACATTGTAATGCACTGGTATCTAATTTAGTTCAATTGTTTACATAACCTCAAGATCGCGGCTGTGCGAATTTTAAAATTAAGTTTTTATTTCTTGTGTCGTAATCATGCGATCGAAGTGAAAGTTTGAATAATGAACCTACGCAATAATTTTCCTTTAATGGTAGCCTACATGACCCTATGGCCTATACATTTAACAATCCAACATGGCGACCATCCGAAATATTTAGACGGATCTGAATATCTACGATTCTATTATAGCAATCAAACTGAAATTTTTATGTTCATAGGGGCTATGAACTTAAGTTCACCTATAGGATTTTAAATAACCTGGTGATCACAAATTCATCTTCTTCTTCAACATCATCTCCTTCATCATCATCATAATCTTCTGGGGAGCGTGATGGCACAGTGGTCAAGCTGTTGGCCTCTCACCAAGGTGGACCGGGTTCGATTCTCGGTCACTACATGTGAGATTTTCGAAGTGAAATGCCATGTTCTGTGGTTCGGATTCCACGTAAAAAGGTGGTCCCGTGGCTCATGATTGCATCATTAACGGTCACGTAAAACTATAAGCTTCATTCATTCCTTTTTTTCATATCTTCTTCTTCATCATCTTTTGAGGTCCGTAGAGTAAATATGTAATCATTCTCGGTCCGTTTCGTGCATCCAGGGTAATCTCCCAATTGCTCAATTAAAAAAAAAAATAACGGCTTCGGTTGCGTAGTCGTTAGCATGCTGAACTGCTGTGCCCAAGATCGCGGGTTCAACCCTGGCTGAAGTCATCGGGTTTTTTAAGAGCTTTAAAATCCTTCAGTGTGCCTTCCTTCGGAGGGGACATGAAGCCAGTAGGCCCTTGTCATAGATTTATGGAATGTAAAAGAACCTACCACTACAATTGGTAGTGTTCTTTGAGTATTCAGTCTTTTGACTGGTTTAATGCAGCTCTCCAAGCCTCCCTGTCCTGAGCTAATCGTTTCATCTCTACATAGCTAACACACACTACATCCGAGTCAATCTGATTAACATATTCTAACCTTGGTCTACCACTACAGTTTTTGTCCTTGACCCTTCCTTCCATAACTGAGATTGCTATTCCTGGGTGTCTTAGTATGTGTCCTAAACCAATCTCTTCTCTTCATTAGCAGTCGCCAGAAACATCTCTCCTCTCCCACTCGTCTTAATACCTCTTCATTTGTAACCCTATCTACCCATGTGATCTTCATCATTCTCATGTAACACCACATTTCAAAAGCTTCAAATCTTCTCCTTTCTGCTGCACCAATAGACCAAGTTTCACTTCCATAGAGTCCCACGCTCCAGTCAGAGCCTTTCAAAAATGACTTCCCAATAAGTTACCGATCTATATTCGCTGTCAACAGATTGCTTTTTTGTAGAAATGCTTTCCTAGCCTACGCCGATTTACTTTTTATATCCTCTTTGCTTCGTCCATCACTGGTTATTTTGCTTCCCATGCAATAGAAGTACCCTACTTCCTTTAGCTTTTCACCTGCCAATATGATGTCCATAGAGGTTTCTGTGTAGCCAAAATTTGTTGGTTATTTGGTTAGAAACGCTCTATCAAGTTCCAACGTGGACCGTTCGGTGTCAGTGACTGTGGCGTCTGGTAGCCAAACTTGGAATTACTTGAAATTGAACTTGAAGGGGGACCTACGGGCGTTCAATTGATATGCCCTGCTATGGCCATTGGCTGAAAATCAAATACAATTAAAGAGTAACGGGCATTTTCGTTGCTTTTTAGCCTATTTTCAATTTTGAAAAAATAGGCTTATGAGATCACCTTTTGTCCGTGTGTCTGTGTGTGTGTGAGGTGTGCGTGTGTCCCCTAATAACTTCTAAACGGCTGGAGCGATTTCAATGAAACTCGGTAAGTTCATAGCACTATTTGGGGCGACCCCAACCGTGCCCTTCAAATTTTGTTACGTATCACCAATCCAACATGGCGGCTGTGCGAAATATTTCACCAGCATTCAATATCTCCGAAACTATTGCCGATATCACTCTGGATTTTTTTACGGTGATAAAGGGAACTACTAGCAGTTCACCTATGTGACTTTTGAAAAACTGATAACTTCAAAACCAACATGGCGGCCACGCGAATTTGCGACATTTAAATAGACGTTTCTCGCGATTTAACCAACCAAACGCAAAAAAAACTTGGTACAGGATATGTTTATACACATTGTAATGCACCGACATCTAACTTGGCTCAATTGTTTACATAACCACTAGATGGCGGATGTGCGAAATATTTCACCGGCATTCTGTATCTCGGAAACTAGGCTATTAGCGGTATCACCCTGAAATTTTGTACGGAGATAAAGGGCACTACTGGAAGTTCATCTGTAAGACTTTCAAAAACCGGTTAACTGCAAAAGGAACATGGCGGCCAAGCGAATTTGAAAATTTTAAATAGATCTTTCTCGCGATTTAATGTTCCAAACGCAATGAAATCTGGTCCAGGAAATGTTTATACACATTGTAATGCACTGGTATCTAATTTATTTCAATTGTTTCCATAACCACAAGATGGTAGCTGTGCGAAATTTTAAAATCTCGTTTTTACTTCTTGTGTCCTAATCATGCGATTGTAGTTTGAATGCTACACGTACACAACAATCTTCATGTAACAGTACATAACTCTAGGACCTACATAAATAAAATCCAACATGGCGACCATCCGCAATATTTAGTCGGTTCTCTATATCTGCGAATGCATTACAGCAATCAAACTGATATTTTGTATGTTGATAGTGGCAGTTAACCTAAGTAGGATATATGAAAATAGGCTGTATAGTTCTTCACGGAACTACTTGTTTAATCTTTAATGTAGCAGCGATACAGTTACTTAATTTCATTGATAACGTCGTTGCTGAAAAGTAACTGTTGCCAGTAACGACATTACACGTAACGCTATTGAAGTCGTTATTTGCAACTGGTTATTTCCCTACCCTGGCCGTTATCGCCTTCAAGAGGAACTTCATTAGTAAATGTCACGTCTTATATTTCAATTATATATCAAGTATCGTTTTCTTTATTCCTCCTTTATGTGGGTGCGTTCAACAAAGACTAGGCTGAGTACACTCGACTGTATCTGCGCAGTAAATCTACACCGGTAGTAATTGGAGCTACTGTACAAGCTCAGTTTGGTTCGTGGAGATTAATGGCCGTTCGCTGTCATTGTTTACATCGTTGGTCGTATGCAAGTCTCGATAAAGTGGCTTTTAAACGAACCTCAAGTGTTCGCTCTCTTATGTGGAATATCCATAATAACATGGTCTGTGTGTTTCTAAAATAATTATAGGTGCTGTTTGTTGCATTAAGAGGTGAAATATCAAGGAAAAAGCAGCACCGGTGGGTTCGAATCCCACCTCGGCCGTCCTGAAAATGGTTTCCGTGGTTCCCATTTTCACTACCAGGCAAATGCCGGGACGGTTCCTTTCAATAGGTCCACGGCCGATTTTCTTCCAATATCTCTTCCCTGACCCGTTCTGAAAAGAAAAGTACATGGCCATTGGCTGCATTAATAAAATTAAATATCAAGGAAAAGTGCCCCAATAAAATGGTGATTTTCAATAATTAATGATTAGAAACAGAAAACTAAAGCTTTTGCTGTATTCTCGAGCCTCCATTCTTTTGACTGGTTTCATGCAGCTTTCCATGTCTTCCTCTCCTGAGCAAATATTTTCACCTGTACATACTGTAGCTATCACACCCTACATCCGAAGCAATCTGTTTAAAATATTCTAACATTGTTCTCAACCCTTCCTTCCATAACTATGTTTGCAATTCCTAGGTGTCTTAGCATGCGTCCTACCAACCTATCTCTTCTTTTCATTAGCAGTCGCCAGAAAATTCTCCTCACTCCAAATCGCCATAATATTTCTTCATTTGTAACTATATCTACCCGTCAGTTCTTCGTCTGGCTGCGTGGCTCAGGGGTAACGTTCTCGCTTACTGAGCCCAAGGTTGCAGGTTCGAAACCTGGCGCAGTCAGCTGGCATTTGAGGGTGCGCAAATGCGAGGGAGCCGTGTCAGTAGATTTACTGGCTCGTTAAAGATCCCCTTCGGGGCAAAATTCTGGCACCTCGGCGTCTCTAAAAGCCAGTGTAGTTAAAAGGGACGTAAAACCAATAACATTATTATTATCATCAGTTCTTCATCATTCTCCTGTATTTCCACAATTCAAACGCTATTCACTTCCTTTCTGCTGCACCAGCAGTTCAAGTTTCACTTCCATAATATGCCGCACTCCAGACAAAAGCTTTCAAAACTCGCTTTCTTCGCTTTGTCCATCACTAGTTACTTCCCATCCTAAGTAGCAGAAGTCTTCCACTTTATTTAGCTTTTCACCTGTGAATTTGGCGTCAATAGGGGTTTCTGATTCTTAGCCTATTTTCATTTATGAAAATATAGGCTTATGAGATCACATTTTTAGCCTACTTTTCACATTTTGCAAAAATGAGGAAAAAGGAGACTTATGAGATCGGGCAAATGTGTGTCTGTCTGTCTGTCTGTCCTTCTGTCTGTCTGTCTGTCTGTCTGTCAGTCTGCCTGTGTGCGTGTCCCCATCTATCAACTCCTAAACGGCTGCAGCAATCGAAACAAAATTTGGTAGGAGTAAAGATCTATACCTGAATATCTTACCGCCATATTTGAAAATGATGTCAGTGCTACCAACTCCTGAAAAATCGCAATTGAAATTTGAGCTCCATGTTGGATATCTTGGAAGGTAAGAATGGGAGCTATTTCAAAATTGACACACGTATAGATAATAATATTGCAGTTTAATTTCCAGGAGGCCATACAAGGCAGTGTTGCCAAAATGATTATAAGCCTGCTGATATGTAAAAAATTTAAATGCATATAACCTCTATACCATCACTTGGATTTCAACCAAATTTCGTATGTGCTATGTGTACATAATCAGATATGACAGAGCGTATTCTTAAGAGCGACCAGGGCTGCCAACTGTTAATAAATGCTCTCATTTTTTTAATCCAAATACCCATATATCAGAAAGTATGCAAGCCGACAGCCTTAAACTATGCACACGTATAGTACCCGACATTCTAGATTAATTTGGAATAACTAATGGACCTCAGTACTACCAACATGATTCTAAGCCTGCTGATTGGTTCAATTTTAAAAACATGTAACTTCTATACAAATAAATGGATTTCATCCAAAATTGGCACAACAATAGATCATAATAGTTGAGATTATTTCTGACCAATACATGCATGAAATTGTTGCCAACATGATTTTACGCGCGCTGTTAGATCCAATGTTTAACTGAATGTTAATCCATGCTATCCATTGGACTTCAGCCAAATTTTGTATTCTGTACCTTAAGAGATGGAACTAAGAATATATTCAGTCACCAGGGCTGCCAACTGTAGTGCTCTATTAGGCTAAATTATGCCAGTTATATTTATAACTAATAAGAAATTTTGTTATTACCAACTCAATATCGTCATTATTCTAATTAGGTCCATATAGATTAATCATTGGAATGAATCTTACATTTCGAGAAAAGTAGGCTCTTTAGTTCGTCGCGGAACTTCTTGTTTCCTTATGTGTGTGTGCGTAGTGTGTTTTTCTAATAAAATCTAAACGGCTGGAGAGATGTAAATGAAACTCGGTAAGAACATAGCACCATTGTGTCCAACTCCGACCGTGACCTTTAAAATGTATTACGTCTCACCAATGAAACATTGCGGCTGTGCTAAATATTTCACCGACATTCTGTATCTCCTAAACTATTACTGATATCACACTGCACATTACTACGATAATAAAGGGCGCTAATAGAAGCTTAACTCTGTGACATTTTGTTTCTGTTAACTACAAAGCGAACATGGCAACCAAGCAAAGTTAAACATTCAAATAAACTTTTCTCGGGATTTAACTATCCGATACAGTGAAACATATTAGAGAAAATGTTTATAAACATTGTAATTCACTGAAAAATTAATATTATTCAAATGTTAATATAACCACAAGATGGCGGCTGTGCGAAATTTTAAAATTAAGTTTTAATTTCTTGTGTCCTAATCATGCAATCGAAGTGAACGTTTGAACAACAAACCTACATAATAATCGTCATCTAATAGTAGGCCTACATAACTCCTTGGCCTACATATTTAAAATCTAACATGGTGACCATCCGAAATATTGAGTTGGTTCTCAATATCTAGAAACCTATGACAGCATTAAGATAATTTAAATTAACATACGACTATTAACATAAGTTCACTTATAGGACTTTCAATAACCTGGTGTACACAAGAACAGCATGGCGGCGACGCAAATTTTAAATACAGTATTTAAAAGGACGTATTTTGCGATTTAACCATCCGAGTGCAGTTTAATTTGGTACGGTATATGCTTATGCAAATTTTAACCCTCTGGCATCTAATGTATTTCAATTGTTTTCAGGACCACAAGATGGAGGCTGTGCGAAATTTTAAAATCTCGTTTTTATTTCTTGTTCCAAATCATGCGATTGAAGTTTGAATACTACACCTACACAATAACCTTCTTGTATTCTAATAGTACATAACTGTAAGGCCTACATATATAAAAATCGAACATTGCGAACATCCGAAATATTTAGACGGTTCTAAATATCTACGAATCTATTTATTTATTATATGTATTTATTTATTTATTTATTTATTTATTTATTTATCGTTTGGCCTTTAGTGCCGGGAGTGTCAGAGGACATGTTTGGCCCGCCAGAGGCTCTAGATGCTTCAAGAGGACACCCATAGGGTGAGCTACAAGTTCCGGTCAATTTCAAGTAGTTTCAACTTTCGCTACCAGATGTCAATGATACCTAATGGTGAACGTTGGAACATTGATAGAGCGTTCCAACGAAATCTAACCTAGAAATTTAGCTTCACACAAGTTTAGTCTGTGGAAGGATCTTTTACATACCATAAATCCATGACATGGGACCGCCGGCTTTACTTCCCCTCCGAAGGAAGGCATACTGAAGGATTTTAACGCTCTTAAAAATCAGATGACTTTGGCTGGGTTTGAACCCGCTATCTTGGGCACAGCAGTTCATCATGCTACCAACTACGCCACCTCATCTGGGGATCACATCTAGTGGGACGTGAGTTGGCGACCACAGGACCCCAGCTGAGTCCGGCATTGCTTCCACTTACTTGTGCCAGGCTCCTCTTTGTCTTCTTTCCTGTCGACCTCTCTTGGTCAACTCTTGTTTTCTTACGATCCCGACGGTATTAGGGTATCCGAGTCCTAGGGAGTCTTTTCCTGTCCCGCCTTCATTGGCCCTTCTCTCGACTTTCCTGATCCCTCATTCTTCGTGGGATCAGCCTTCTTTTCATTAAGATTCCCGCCCTGATTTTATGAATTGGCTCCCGGTGTCTTTAAATTACATTTTGTGAGTTGTTTTTTTTAAACTCAACCACATTTTGTATGTTTTTCCAATCTACATTGCACTTAGTTAGTATTTTCGACTAAACTCCATTTTGTAAGTATTTTGAACCTCAATTGCATTTTGTACGTATTTTCAATTTCAATTGCATTTTTTAATATTTTGAATTTCACTTGCATTTTGTTGAGTATTTCGAATCTACATTGCATTTTGTAAGTAATTTGAATCTAAATTACATTTTGTGCGTATTTTTCAATATAAATTCCTTTTATGGGTATTTTCCTTCTAAATTACAGTGAAACCTCTCTAAAAGACCACCCCTATTAAAATATCACGCCTCTTAAAGACCGATTTTTTCTTGGAACCGATTTAAAACCTCATAAGGTCAATTTATTTGTTACCTCTGTTTAAGGACCACCCCTCTCCCCGACCAAAAACCAGGCATTTTCTCAGTCTGACCTCTTTCAAAAGACCACTTCTAGTCTGCCTTCCCATTGGAGATGGTGATGAGAGTGATGATGTATCAATGGTTCTGTTGGAACAGAACTGAATCAGCATACCATGTCATTAAAAAGTGTTATTTAACTATTAAAAAAAACCGGCTCTCCTAGAAGATTGTTCGAACCCAGAACAAATTAATGGACTTTCGAACTCACTCAGAGATATTCTAGAAAGTGAAATTGTTAAAAAGAAGATGTGCTAATCTGAAACAGATATCAATTCGTGACTTTTTTAAATGACAGAGCTCAGAAAATAACTAATTGTAGGCCTAATTAATTTGTACTAAATGTGAACCAATGCAGATAAATTGTAATCAAGTATGTGTTCCAACTGTACTTTATTAATAATTCAGTATACAATTATGTTTAGTGCCTACCCCAATTAAGAGACCACCCCTCCAAAAGACCAGTTTTCCATGGAACCGTCACTGGTCTCTTAATAGAGGTTTCACTGTACCTTTTCCTTTTATAAGTATTTCCATTCTTCATTTTGTGAGCCATTTCAATCTGAGTTCCATTTTGTAAGTATTATCAGTCCATCTTGATTTTCGGTTTGGTTTCCATTTCATTGTCATTCTCGCTATCACTCAGACCATTAGGGGCCGATAACCTACTGTCGACCAATGTGTTATGTGCACTCGAGTTTGAAGGTTGTTTGTGAAGAAACCAATAGACCCACATAAAATCTAATAACATCATCATTTTCGCCGTTCTATTTTACGTTAGTTCATGTAGGTTTGGAATTTATAATTTATATTTTATTATTTTTATCGCAGTTGGAACACAAAATGTGCCCGTTTTTAAGCGTGTTTCAACCATGTGTCACATTTAAGAATTATTATCTCAAAATTCCGTCATCAGATCGAATGCAAATTTTAACACAATATGCATTGGAATGTTGTATAACTGGTTTATTAATTTCAATTTTTTTTGTGTCCAAGAAACAAAGTTGTTATCATTTTTGTAAGGTAACTTTTTCTCGGCTCGGGGTGGTTGGAAAATATAGCTCTTGCTCGCGTTGTAATCCTTATACATCAAGAAGTTATGCTGTATGACTGTGAAATACGTAAATTAATTCACTTATTTTATATCGGTTTGTATTTGTTCGTGGAAATAAGGCATGATTCACCTGCCAGCCGCTCCGGGGTAGGCTGTACAGCGTTGCTGAGATGGAGTCCATTCCTGCCGAGCGAGGCGAGATCGTATTTCCCCGTTCAAATATAAACCGATATAAAATAAGTGAATTAATTTACGTATTTTAAAGTCATACAGCATAACTTTTTGATGTATAAGGAATATAACGCGACCAAGAACTACATATTCCAACCACCCCAAGCCGAGAAAACGTTACCTTAGACAAATGATAACAACATTGTTTCTTGGACACGCAAAATTTTGAAATTAATAACCCAGTTATACAACATTCCAATGTATCTTGTGTTAAAATTTGGATTCGATACAATGAAGGGTTTGTGAGATAATAATTCTTAAATGTGACGCATGGTTGAAACACGCTTAAAAACGGGCACTTTTTGTGTTCCAACTGCGATAAAAAATATTAAAATATAAACTAAAAATTCCAAACCTACATGAACTCACGTAAAATAGAACGACGAAAATAATGATGTTATTGGATTTTATATATGTATATTGGTTACGTCACAAACAACCTTCAAACTCGAGTACACATAATACTTTGGTCGACTTAGTAGATGTTAGGCCCCTTAAAACAACAATTATCATCATTATCATCATCAACTACGCCACCGAAGCCGCCTCTTTGATATTTTACCGACGACTTGAAGAATGATATTATAAATATGATTGTTTTTCTGAACTTGTTTTCCAAGCTCATACTGGTCTGTATTGGAGCCTGACTTGGACACCCCTCATTGAACACGGACATTACCAGACTGCCTGGCTAATGGCTTCATGTAAGCCTACAGTACAAAGGTATGGTTAGCCATAAAAGGACTAAGTTACGACTAAGCATAGATATGCTTATCGTTATGCAATGTTAATGTCGCTATAAATCAGCTGCTCTGTTTGTTATGAGCTACGTATTGTAATGGGTGGAGTTCGTGCTCTAGAGTTGCCATATTCTTCCTTCCACTTCACGTTCTTAATGCATCGTCAATACTGTGGGTGTCATTCGTAACTGGAGTGAATAAAACTACTCCAACAGTCACTTCAAAGATGATGTGGATGATATTTGTTGTTTTAAGGGGCCTAACATCTAGGTTATCGGCCCCTAATGTTCTGAGTGAAGGCGAAAATGACAATTAAATGGAAACCAGAACGAAAATTAAGTGAGACTGAAAATACTTACAAAACTAAACTCAGATTTTTAGGCGGCTTCGGTGGCGTAGTTGGTAGCATGCTGAGCTTTTATGCCCAAGATCGCGTGTTCAAATCCAGCCGAAGTCGCCAGATTCCCTTCTTTCGGAGGGGAAGTAAAGCCGGCGGTCCCATGTCATAGATTTATGGCATGTTAAAGAACCTTCTACTAATTATTCCTGTGTGAAGCTAAATTGTATAGGTTAACAATGTAAACAACGCTCTTAGGTTCCTACGTTCGTTGCCAAGAGCCGACTGCGGTGGTGTCTGGTAGCTAAGTTCTGAACTAGTAGTCGTTGACGGTGGCGTTTGGCAGCAAAAGTAGGAACTATTTGAAAAATTCAAAAGTCTGCAGTCCTTACTTGAATTTAAAAATAGTACATTATGCAACGAGCCTATAATGGCTATAATTAATACACGAGTATGTTTATAAAACGAGCATATGCGAGTTTTATAATTTCCATACGAGTGTCTTAATTACCATTATAGGCGAGTTGCATACGACTGTTTATGTTCGACGATAATTATGACTTTTTTTATATGTTTTAACATAAATATTCATAAATATCTGTTGTGATTCAGTCACTAGAATTTTGTGATCGGTTGCTGCGCTGGGTAGAATATCTCAGTTCTCCAAGCTCTCTTGCCGACCGACGCATGCGCTCTGTGTGCTTCAATGCCATATGTTCAGATTGTGCACCAGTATTCAGTAAAACTGTCACCGAAGTCGTTTGAATACAATGCGCTGTGTAGAAATTGGGTTTGGGGATATTAAGGTACAGTGCTATTTCTTGTCTCATATTCACCAGTTTATTTACGCGAACATATGTACGGTGCACTTTCGGTAATTTATATAGACATGTTAGATTTTGAGCGCATGCGCGAAGGTATCCTTATCTAATTGGTCACACAACTGTTTCTTAAGCTCTGATTGGTGCGAGAAACTGTTTCATAATGAAAAATAGTGTTATAATGAGCCTTATTATGATACAGTTTTCTGACACATAATAGTCAGGGTCGAACATAAAAAAAAGATAACCCACACTAATACAGTCATCACAATTAACACCGGTTATCAGACAGATTCTACACACACCCAAAGTACACTGGGTTACATGATCGCGTTGTCGCAGCCCCTAAACTTAAGAACCAATCAACCAAACTCAGATTGAAACGATTCACAAAATGCAGAGTGGTAATACTTACAAAAGGGAATTTAGAAGGAAAATGTCACAAAAGGGATAGAATGAAAAATACAGAAAACATGTAGTTTAGGTTCAAAATGCGTACAAAATGCAATGTAGAGTTGAAATACTTCTTCTTCTTCTACTTCTTTAAGTGCCTCGTCCTCCAAGAATTTTGGCGATCAGTAGCATGATCTGCTGTTTGTCCATAGCTTTTCTAAACAGTGACACTGTATTAAGTCCAAACCACTGGCTTAATTTCTTTAGCCAGGATATTCGTCTGCGTCCTGGACCCCTAATGCCATCAATCTTCCCTTGGATAATTAATTGCAAGAGGTGGTATTTGTTGTTGCGCATGAAATAACCAAAATATTCCAGTTTTCTCCCTTTGATGATACTGAGAATTTCCATGTCTTTGTTCATACTTACAAAATGCAATTGAAATTCAAAATACTTACAAAAGCAAATGAGATTGAAAATAGGAAAAAAATGCAATTGAGGTTTAAAATATTTACAAAATGCAATTGAAATTGAAAATACACAATGCAAATTCTTACCAAATGCAATTGACATTGAAATTGCTTACAAAATGTATGGTAGATTCAAACTACTCATTTGGATGGATAATACATAGAAATTGCAATTTAGATTGAAAATACTCACAAAATGAAATTTAGATTCAAAATACCCACAACATGCAATTGAGAATCAAAATACTCCCAAAGGTCCCAGCCCCTATATTGGAAGACTTACTTAAAATCAATTTAGATTGTCAATCCTTACAAAATGCAATTGCGGTTGAAAATACTCGCAAAATGTATTTTAGATCGAAAAGATTAACCTTACAAAATGCAACGTAGATTGAAAATACCTACAAAATGGAGTGTGGATGCAAAAAAATCGCTAAAGGGAATTTAGATACACGTGGAGCCAATTAACAAAAACAGTGGGGGAATCTTAAAGAGAAAAGGGAATATAATGAGAAGAAAACAAGAGGTCTGACCGCTCGAAGAAGGAGGGATCAGAAATGATGAGACAAGGGCCAATTAGGGCGGAAAAGTGAATGACTCCCTAGGTCTCGGATACCCTAATACCGTTGGGGTCGGAAAAGAACAAGAGTTGACCAAGGGAGTTCGACAGGAAAGAAGACGGAGAGGAGCCCGGTACAAGTAAGTGGAAGCAATGATGGACTCGGCTTGGGTCCCGTGGTTGCCAACCCACGTCCCACTAGATGTGAGCCCCTGGAGGGTCACTTCAAAGATTAGTAGCTGCTAATAAAATGGCTTATGAAACACTACAATGCGTTCGTTTCCTCCTGCGGGCGGGAGATTCGTTCACTTCCCCCGGCGGAGCGAGCAGCATTAATGAAACAATGGTGGTTCCCGTAAAACAGTCAGTTTACGCTTTCTTGTGCAGGGTACAAGACGTTTCGTTTATCTATACTGTACCCATGTGAGTAATCTCGATGGAAAATATGCTTCTGCCTCCAGCTAGCGTCAGGACTCGAGCGTGTACCGTTCCCCCATTGAGCAGTTGCATATTTTGGATTTTGAGGCTAAAAGGTATCAACTCTACAATGATAAGGCACAACTCCATTCTAAAACTTTAATTCAGTAATAAAATCATGGCTTCAAACAAAAAAAAACAATCCCCACAACCATAAAACAAAACCAAACAAAATTTACTTCCACAATCCACTAATATAAACATAATATTATCATAATAAAATCATCTCATAACACAAACCTTTACCCTTATATCAACTTCACAAAAATACTCTAGTGCGCTGATGCACATACAGCTTCAGAAACAAACTGTACTTTGATACTACTGTCATACAATGTGACTTCTTTCATTTCACAAAATTACTTATTCCTTAAACCGTCTTAATTTGACAATTATGTGTACCGTGTGTGTTTGATCTTTCTCTTCCCACCAAATGCTTTACATGCATTAGCCTATTCTGGTGTTGCACAGCAGTCTACGTGCAACTCCATAATTATGTAAGCTACCCCTACACTTCCTCTATTTATATAGTTCCACTGCATGCCGTTTGTGATTTCATCTTAAAAACGTTAGTTATTGCTGTGTCGGATGGTACAATTAAACTACCTTGCGCGCGTAGCCTGTGGCGTCGAGTAACCAACTTCTGAAAAAGTTGTCAGTGACAGTACAAATGCAACGTCTAACCATTCGTTAGATAGCTAAAATCATGAACCATCAGGGTGATCTATAATTATCAATGTGTTCTTAAACCACATGACTTCATTACTCAATATAACAATATTTCATTTCATGTCATTACCAGGGTCTAAAATCTGTCCTTTAAAAACCTTCTTTCACGGTTCGCTTGACTGTCCCAGACCCTCCTCTGAGCGGCCTGTACACAATAGAAATGGAGTGAGGTTCCAACATTACCTCGACCCTCGTTTCCTGTCTCAAGGCTTTCTCCCCCAAGCAGTATAAGATTTTACAAGACAAATACTGTGGTCCCAGTGACACACATATCCCAATGGATTTAAACTGAATATTATGCAAACGGGTACTGGATGAGCTTTAACATTTATTCCTACCCTGAGGATAATAATGACTGGCACCACATAGGCCCATTTCAACATGAAGGTACGAGGTTCATAAAACATTGGTCTAGTAGGATAACCGGTATCTTAAATAAATGCTGCGGTCAGCCCCACACATGCTGCCGTCATAAGATTCGCTTCAACGAGCCGAATCACTCAACAATAAGTTCTCGGGGAATCAGATAGAGTGCAGAGATGTCCATCGTTTTCCTCCCACCTATCACGGGATTCGAACCCGGAACATTCCATATCCATCATCAGAGTTAGGGTCCAAACACTAATTACACTCTGGCACAAAGCATATCTCCCAGTATGCCCACGGCATACGAGATTTCATACGTCGAATAGACCACCTGGTTCCTAACCTAATGTCATGACCTTCGTCCTACAATTATCAAGAGAAATCTATCAATTACTCTATGAGCTTTTACATAAGCTGCAAATTCAATTCACTAAAAGCTCTTCCATTTCCTGGCATAATTATATTCCCATTAATACAATATATTCTGATATAAAACTCTTTTCTTAATCCCGTAATGTAATCTTATTGTATAATCCTACTGCTTAGATCGATAAGTCTTGCCCTTTAGCGTAAATATTTCTTGCTTACAACATTTTTACCTGATGCGTTCATTCATACCTTTAATTTATTTATTATTATTATTATTATTCTCACTGACATAAATAACCAAAATCCGACACAACTAATCATCTTAAAACCCGAACAACCGTGTTCGTGACATTTACATAACTGATTTGCCATTTTTAATTAATAGTGGTAACGATTAATCCACTCAATGATGCAACATAACATCTCAACTCTCTTAAAATCAATACAATAATGATTAATCTTGGAGGGTCTATCTCCTAATCTGATTCTTACTGGCATCTTTATAACTCTGAAATCACATCACATGCAGTGGCCTATACTTTTACATAAACATAATTTGTGGGGTACTCACATATCGGCTCATCATGGTGGCTCCAACCACTCATATCCTTCCGGGTCGCCTGCCATATGCAGATTTAGTGCGACATTTGCATCTTGAATACACACATTTTATGATACATATCTTCCGTTAACCACACGACACTTTGCATTTCTATAAAGAAGCTATTGCTTCCAAAACACATGACACTTTATAACACTTATTAAACCATTAATTTAAAAGACATTTCACACATGATTTATACATAACACGCGTCACTCTTTACACTTTTCATTGGTTGAAACTCCCTAGCAAAGATATCAAAATTGCAGGTGTCGACGGCATCTTCCGTGCTCCTACCAACTCCTGATTGAAAGTCTGGTTCATCTGCCCCCGGAATTCGCCAACAGTTTATCCATACTCCTACGGTAAGCTTCCTGCTTTGCATAAATATGCTTACTTCCGTCCTGAGCGGTGTTATTTGGTATTCTTAAGACATTACCAAAATGCTTCGTAAAGTTTATCCCAGCGCATTCCAGCGTAATAAGACATGTATGATCAGTCAATATTTTATACATTGCGCTTAACACTGTACATAACTTTACACAGATTATTATTTTTCAATAGTTCTGCAACTTATCTCACACGGTGCTTCCTAAGTGAACACAAACCATTGTTCGTACTGCTGACTACACCTGCAGCACGACTGTCATTAATAAAGCCTACTAAATGTTTCACTGCACGGCTTCCCAAGTCGAAGTCCGGGCCTCCTTCCTTGCCTTCGGTAATACACATTTCACACAATAAAGTTCGTTGATTACCGTACTTCTTATTAATTTCTGACTATACATTATTATCTTCTCACTTGGTGCATTACGATGTGCGGTGAATATAATGGTTCACTCAAATGTACAAGTCTTTGTTTGAGCGTCCTTCCATGAGCCGGACCGACATACGTTCCGCCTCAACCACTGCTTGACAACTGTGTTCTGACTGTCTGACAAAAACTGTGTAGCGACTACTGACCTCTGCCAAGGGCCTTTATATTGGTTTCACACAAAAAGTAGAGCAAAATTTCCCGCGCTATCTCGACTCCTCTCCCAGCATGATTCTGGTCTCGAAACCATGCTCATCGGGCTCCTTTTTCTTCACTGATCCCAGAACTATCTGCGTGCTGAAGGATCGCTCGGCCAATTAATTAATATTAATTCCTTTCTCCATAGCGTGGGGACGCTTTTTCACTGGGAATCCCTGGCGACCTCGTCAAACCCAGCCGCGAACAACCATAGTCTTATGTCCATCCGCACTCCATTAAATATGCGTCAATTTCGCAGATTAAAGGCTCTAAAATTAGCCTCCTGGCTAAAGATTCACCTGTGTGCAACTCTCATGTCATTGCGTTACTCCAATCACGAGTAATCAATGATTTTCCTTGGGATCTCTCCCCACTCTTCTTCGTCCTATTCTCAGTCGGGGAAAAACTGGGTCATTATTCAAGCCCCCAACCTCTTCCAGACGACATAACTAGGTCAGCAAGATTGACGTGGCTCCAAGGGTCACCTCCCACAATTCTGGGCCTATTAGTAAAACGTCAAACTCTGCACTTTCTGTGCTCCAAGTCCAGCATAGCCTACTCCAAGTAGTCTAATAATGCTTTATTCTGCTCCTTTTCCCTGCATTATTTTAATAAATAATGTCATTATCAACTGAAATCACACCAGTGATTACAAATACACTTTTCTCTAGGGGTTTTTACAATGAATCTCCCTCCACAGACCTCGGGTTCGTTCCCTGGTGGAACCTTTATTCTGAGATCACAGTCTCTGAGATCCACGTTCGATATCAGTCAGCATGACCCCCTCGGGTTCAATACAGTGTATAAAATATGGTATAAGACCGTCTAACTAAACACTTATGCTTATATTCTTATGTCGTATCTCTACTTAGTATAAAACAAAGTCCCCGATTTGTGTTTGTCACGGGTAAAATCGAGAACCACTGGATGGATTTTGATGTGGTTTCCACCACCATTCTGTAAAGGATATCTCGAGGATTATTTCTGTAGAAAATAATTTATTTATGATTAAAGGAAGGCGAGCAGTAACGATTTCAGTGGAAAAGTCGAAATAAAACTGGCGTCCGAGCGCTTTGTAAGCTTACGATAGGCAAACCGTTAAAAATATCCCAATACTATGAGTGTAAGAATTGTTCAGCATGAAAAGTTCTACAAAAAAGTCCGGGAGAGCATATGTCTATCTTCAATACATCGCCCACTATAAGTGTTTTAATGTTTTAATTTCTTCCAAACATGTCCATTCAAATACTGAGGCGACAGAGTACGAGCTAGCTAAGAGCGAGTCTAAATAACATCTCTGTTACAGCCTAGCTAGCGGGAGAACCTATTGCCCCAGATAGAAGCCAGCAGCAAACCGTCCAATCGTGTTTAGTTAATACTCCTGAGAAGGGTGGTTGTGTTTGGAGTTTCCCTGGAAGTGTAACTCGGGTTTTCTTCATTTCGCCTGTGAAACACAGTCAAGTTAAGATTGGACGGAAGGGGGATTTGAGTTTCATTCACCTCGCCATTCCCTGAAAGTGCAACTCTCATTTCACCTGTGAACTTTTCGTTCCGCAAAATTCACAGCCAAGTTAAGATTGGACGGAAGGGGGATTTGTGTTTCATGCACGTCGCCATTCTCAAATTACATCTGACAAGAATTTGTTGCACATGCATCTCCATGATAATATAACTAATAGTCCAGTCAGTGATTTTAACCTATCATGCCGAGACGTAAAACGGATATTGGTCGTTGTTCAATGACACTGGAGAAAAAAAAGCGATTATCACGTATGCATTCTCCCGGGCGAAGCCGGGTCGGGTTGCTAGTTACATATATTCAAACTTTCCAATTCTCACTTTCTCATTTACTCTCTATTTAGACATGAAAATAACCTTCTTCAGTAACGACTAATCATCATTATCATCATCATTATCATCAACATCATCATCTTCATCATTATCATCACCATCATTAGTCTACATTTTATCAGCATTTCCTTACCTTACTCTATACTCTGTGAGCTGCCAGAATAGGATTGACAGTTCTCGTCTCGCCATGTGGTCTGAGATCGAGGTTGCCAAACTGTACAAGCCAGAGATACAGCTGACCTGGCACTGAAGCACGTGGGCTGTGGTATTGCAACACAGAGTATTATGACATCAACTATGCGAACATGGATTGGTCAAGAGGCAGAGGGGTGATGACTGACGTGGAATTTCCGGCGAAATGTCAATCCTATTCAGGCAGTTCAAAGAGTATAATGTTAAACTTACTTCTATGTATCTTAGTTATTCACCCTAACAATGTGAGTTAGCCGTGGTCATTACGGCGTGGCTGCAGGCAGTCGCTCACATCCGGGAGGCGAGGAGGTTCGAATCCCCCCGCCGGCAACCTTGAAGATGGTCTTCTGTGATTTCCCATCTTCCTTCCAGGCAAATGCCGGCGATGGTCCCTAACTCTAGACTACATCCGCTACCTTCCAACTATTCGTCCTTACACTCAAACTTTCCTCCTCAGCCAACACTCCACACGAGTCGGTACTTGTAGCTCACCCCATGGGAAGTCCGCATAGAAGCAGCTACAAACTGGTGAGCAGAACATGTCCTTGGACCCTCTCGGCACTAAAAGCCATACGCTAAAAAAAACTAGCAATACAACTATTTACTGCCTACACCGAGCTATTCCATTTTATATGTAGCCTATTTTATATTGTATCAACATTGTAATTGTGTTAGATTTAAGTTGTATTTGTATCGTTCATTATGTATCAATTGTATAATCTGGTTAGATAGAAGAGAGGGCCCAATGGCCCTAATCTTGCCTGACAAAATAAATCTATCTATCTATCAATCTATTTATCTATCATAGGTGTATTGTAAAATTCATTTATAAGTCAAATTACGAGTAATTCCCACTTCAACAAAGAGTGTCCCTGTCCGTATATGACACGTACAGTATGTATAAACGGAGTTATGCAAAGCTGTACGTAGGAAATTTAAAAACAAATTCCCTACCGGTCCAGTTCCAAATAAAGAGACTGTCAGGCGTCTTGTTAATACATTACGGCCAAGGGTAACTCTAAGCGCTGCATGTCCTAAGCCAAAGAGAAGGGTACTGACGGAGGAAAAACTTGTTGAAATTAATGCATCATTTTCTCGGTCCCTAAATAAGTCTCTAAAACATGTTGCACAGCAACTAAGTGTTTCGAAGACCTTAGTCCATACGACTACTAAAATTTTAAAACTGAAACAATACAGAGAAACCTTAGTTCAAGAATTAGGCCTATGACTCGTTGACAATGAAAAACGCATCAATATCTGTAATTAGATTTTACACACCATTGTTGACCCGCAGTTAATAATGTTCTCTGATGAGACGTTGTTTCATATAAATGGTCACAATATTTCACAGAGCAATAGATACTGGAGCAAAATTACAAATACACACACTAACACAGTCATCACAATAACACATGTTACCAGACAAATTCTACAGCCTCCCTTGTACACGGGGATGTATGGCCTATATGTATAGCAAAGGCCCTAAATGTGCTTGCAGGAGACTGTCCTAGAGCATGCAATCCTTGTCTCGTTATTTTTCCTCAAGAGCAGGGACTATCATTTACCTGGGGTTGACAGTATTATCTAAACCACTAATATAGTTATTATGTTGCTCACTAGGGTGACTACACACATAAATTGAACCTATTTATTATGCCACCCCGTATTGTCAGAAGTAGGTCACAATATACGATCGATATTTCTGATAATCCTCGGGCATTGCCAGCCTGACTTACGGCACATATTGGCATAGCAATAATAATAATATTAATAATAATAATATAATTTTATAGTTCAGAATGTTTGATACTGAACAAGAAAGGTGAATTAGAGGAACTGGAGAAGAAAGAAAGAAAGAAAGAAAGAAAGAAAGAAAAATCTTGAGGAAGATCTTCGGACCCGAAAATAGAAATGATGGTACATGGCGGAAGAGGCGAAACAAAGATCTTTACGGACAAGCAGAAAAAATCACAGTTACCATACGGAAGAGAAGATTGAAGTTCTATGGACACCTTACGAGAATGAGCGATAGTCGACTAACGAAGAAGATCTTTAATTACATTACCAAGATAAAAGCGACTACAAAATGGGTAGATGAAATAAGAAAGGATATGGAGGAAGTTGGGTTCAGTCCAAATGAGATATGGAATAGAGAGGTGTTTCGAGGTAGGATTGATGCATTCAAGGGGTTCCAGGAAAAGCAAAGGAGAAGAGCCAAGAACATCTGGTCGGAAGACAGGAAGAGAATCCACAGTGAAAGGATGAAGAGTTTCTGTGAGCAGAAAAAAGGACTAATCAGCAAGTCAATTGTTTCCCGTGGTCCAAAGTAGGCCAAAATCGAACAAAGAAGAATAATATAATAGTAATATAATACACTGAAGAAATGGAAATTGCAACACCATGAAGGCAATGGTCGTTTGTGTTGATTTTCAAGATATGGAACGATGCCATGTAGGTATGTAAACGATCAAAATTTCAGACCCATTGGATTGTTGCTACAGGTCTCTCCACGTGATTGGTTGCGGAGGAATCAACTCCAGTATACGGACTCGGGTGTAGAGTAGTTGACTTGCAGTCTGTGCAGTCAAGTGTTCCCCATCAAACATGCCTCGACGTCAGAGAAGAGCACGCTACCAACAACTGTCGCCGTTTGAGAGGGCTCGGATAATTGGGCTGTGTGAGGCAGGATTATCGGTAAGGACTGTCGCTGCACGTGTTGGCCGACAGGCATCTACGGTACAACGTGTATGGCAGCAGTGGTCAAATGAAGGTACCCACACTCGTAGACCAGGCACAGGCCCAGCGCGACAGACAACTGTGAAAGAGGATCACCGCATCATTCGGATGGCCCGGATGGAACCCCATGCAACAGCAGCGCAAATTTGAGCAGCTGTGGCACCCCACGTTACACATCAAACAGTTGGTAATCGCCTGCGTGTAGCTGGCTTACGATCCCGTGTCCCTGCAGAAGGTGATCAATTGACCCCACAACATCGACGTGTAAGGCTGGGCTGGTGTCAAGAACGATCGACGTGGGTCGACGAATGGCATAGGGTCGCCTTTAGTGATGAATCGCGCTTCTGTCTTGCCCGCAGTGATTGCCGGAATCGTGTGCGCCGACGTACCGGGGAGAGGGGCCGCCCAGACATTGTCGAGAGGGACACAGGGCCAACACCAAGCATTATGGTCTGGGGAGCTCTTGGCTTTAATGTGAAATCACAATTAGTGCTTGTTGAGGGCACTATGACTGCTTGACAGTACGTTGATAGGGTACTCAATCCAGTGGTTGTCCCTATGATGGCGAACATTGCTAATGGGATGTTTCAGCAGGACAATGCCCGGGTTCACACTGCACGCATCTCCAGAGAAGCTCTCCACGACATCACAACCTTACAATGGCCCGCAAGATCCCCGGACCTCAGTCCTATTGAGCATGTGTGGGACACGATGGGTCGACAACTGGCCAAACGTCCTCAGCCACCCACAACTCTGGAACAACTGACCCATGCAGTGCAGCAAGCATGGACCACAATTCCTCAGGAAGCGATCCAGGACCTTATTGACTCCATGCCCCGCCGAATTCATCAATGTATTGCAGCTCGTGGTGGGCACATCCTGTATTGATTGTTGTCCAAACTTGCGATCAGAGGGACCTGAAAGTGTAATCATCGAATCACAACCGAACAGTTGTCCTGCATGTTCAATTGCAGCAATGTAGCACCACTCCTTCTGGGAGTTGCAATTTCCTTTTTCTTCAGTGTATTACAGTGAGAGTCTTCACTATAGAAAGGACGTGTGACGGGTGAAACGCGTTGAGTCGGCGCAAGTTGACTAGCACCTACCGTTACACAACAGCGCGTCGGGAAGCCACGCATGCGGCCATAACTTAATTGCAATAAAAGAAAGACAATAGCTGGGAATATACCTTAGTTCTGAGAGTTAAGACTTGTGGAGTACTGTATGCAGTGAACATGGTTCCGTATAGAACAAAACATCAAATTTCCTTAGTGAAAAATTTGCCGTCTTTCAGTAAATGTGTTCGTACGTTTCATCACCAAGTGATTTTTTAATAATTTCAAATGATCTTGTCGATTTCATCGTTATGCTTGAGTCAAAAGTTATGCGTTACGGAGACGGTGACGGTGACGTCATGCAGCCGTGCGGGAAGCCAAAGTTAATGGGTAATGGACGGAGAGTGCGTGACGTCAAGCAGCCACGCGGGTAGCCTAAGTTAATGGTTAATGGAGTCTGTTGAAAGAGTCCTGGGGCGTCGAGCGACCTGGGGCTTCGAGCGAAGCGAAAAGAATACAGGGTGACTCCTAAAGATGTGTACAAGATGCCAGATAAGAATACAGGGTGACTCCTAAAGAGATATACAAGATGCCAGATAAGAATACAAGGTGACTCTTAAAGATGTGTACAATATGGCAGAGAAGAACACAGGGTGATTCCTAAAGATGTGCACAAGATCTCAGACAAGAATACAGGGTGACTCCTAAAGAGGTGCACAAGATGTCAGACAAGAATACAGAGTGACTCCTAAAGAGGTGTACAAGATGTCACAGAAGAATACAGGGTGACTTCTAAAGAGATATACAAGATGCCAGATAAGAATATGCCTCCTAAAGAGGTGTGCAGGATGTCAGAGCAAAATACAGGGTGACACTTAACGAGGTGTACAGTATGTCAGATTCAATTCAAATACAGGGTGACCCTTAAAGAGGTTTGCAAGATATCAGATTCAAATAATTGGTGACCCTTAAAGAGTTGTAAAAGATGTCAGACTCAAATACAGGGTGACCTTTAAAGAAGTCCCCGCGCGGGAAGCCTAAGTTAATGGGTAATGAAGTCTGTTGAAAGAGCCTTTCTAATATGTGTAGCATTTGTAGCATGCGTCATTTGAAATGATATAACGTCTAGTCTTTCAGACTGACTGTATTTTTTTATTGGAAACCTTTGCAAGCTTGAAGTTTTCTTTTGAGTGGGGCGCGCTCTTGAATTTCTCAAACAAAATGTATACAGAAACAATCCTCGTACTCTGGAGGCTCTCGAGAACGAAATGAGGATGAATTGCAGTGAGTGTATTAGAACTTCCCACCTCGGTGCAAAGTGTGTTTAGAAAATGAAGGACAGCATTTTCAGCAACTACTTTGAAATTTATGTAAGTAATAATAATGGTTTTGTGGTGCTGAGGTAGCGCGCCTGCCTCTCACCCGGAGGCCCCGGGTTCGATTCCCGGCTCCGTCAGGGATTTTAGAAACTGACTTGAGGGCTGGAACGGGGTGCACTCAGCCTCGTGAGGACAATTGAGTAGCTGTCTGACAGTGAGACAGCGCCCCGGTCACGAAAAACAAGATTATCGGCCGATGGGACCTGATGAACTGACCACGCGTCACCCCAATATCTGCAGGCCAGATGGCAGGGCAGCGGTCGCTTGGTAGGCCTAGGCACTTCATGGGCTGTAGTGGCAGGGGTTATTATTATTATTATTATTAATAATAATAATGGTAGCGGCTTCGGTGGCGTAGTTGGTAGCATGCGGAACTGCTGTTCCCAAGGTAGCGGGTTCAAACCCGGCCTAAGTCGTCGGATTTTTTAAGAGCGTTAAAAATCCTTCAGTATGCCTTCCTTCGGAGGGGAAGTAAAGCCGGCGGTCCCATGTCATAGATTTATGGCATGTAAAAGATCCATTCACAGACTAAACTTGTGTAAAGCTAAATTGTTAGGTTAGATTTCGTCGGAACGCTCTATCAAAGTTCCAACGTCCACCACTAGGTATCATTGATATCTGATAACGAAAGTTAGAACTACTTGAAATTGAACGGAACTTGTAGCTCACCCAAATGAGGGTGTCCGCCGGAAGCAGCTACAGACTCAGGCGAGGCGAACATATCCTCGGACACTCCCGGCACTAAAAGTCATACGATAAATAATAATAAATAAAATAAAAAAATAATGGTTTTACTTAACTTTTAACTACTGCGGTTTTTAGAGACGCCAGGGTGCCGACATTTTGCCACGAAGGGGATCTTAAACGTGCCAGTAAATCTACTGACATAGCTCCCTCACAATTGCATTTGCGTACTGTCAAATACCAACTAACCAACAGCAGTGGCTACGCAGGCTAAAGCGCAGCGTAGGCCATGAGGCCAAGCTCTCTGCTGACTCGGTAGACGCGTGAGTTCGAGCCCCACTGTCGGCCGTCCTTGAAATGGTTTTCTGTGGTTTCCCATTTTCAACACCAGGCAAATGCTGGAACGGTACCTTCTGAAAGGCCACGGCCACATCCTTCCACAACCTTGCCCAGTCTCATTCATCTTCATCCATTCCATCTCTCATCCCGACGCACAGATCACCCACGGGTGTCGACTAAAATGACCCGCACTTGGTCTCTTAGGAGGCCACACGACAAAAAAATATATATATACCAACTGGCTGCCTCAGCAACCTTGGGCACAGTAGATATGTTAACACTACGTCACGCAGCATACTATAAGAAGGAGATGATGATGATGATAATTGTTGTTTTAAGGGGCCTAACATCTAGGTTATCGGCCCCTGAATAAGAAGGAGAAGAACACCAGGCATGGACTATTATACTGTACAGCAGTAGTAGGTTTTGGCTTAGAAAGGCTGACAAGCATCCGTGGCTTAGGCGGCAGCACTCCCGCCTCTCACCGCTGGGTCCATGGTTCAAATCCCGGTCACTCCACGTGAGATTTGTGCTGGACAAAGCGGAGGCAGTCAGGTTTTTCTCCGGGTACTCCGGGTTTCCCTGTCACAATTTCATTCCAGCAACACTCTCCACTTTCATTTCATTTCATCTGTCATTCATTTAATCATTGCTCCAGGGGAGTGCAACAGGCTTCGGCAGCCGGCACAATTCATATCCTCGCCGCTAGATGGGGGCTTCATTCATTCCATTCCCTGACCCGGTTGGTCGACTGGAAGCTGGCTATGGATTTTCAGAAGGAAAGGCTATCTTCCCGACATTTTAGGTAGATTTCATGAAAAAGCTACCATTTTGCGACTTCCGAAAAAAAAAACGACATATATTCGCGTTTCACACACCCCAGACCCCATAGCTAAAGTCCTGCGCTGTTGCGGATATCCGCGGATAACCCCACAGATATCCACAGAATTTTTCACCATGCGGATATTGTTTGCATGGCTGTGCGGGTTGTGGATAATGTTTGGAGTAAATCCTCAGTGTCATGTTATATATCGCCGCCATCTTGATGAAAATGTGATGGCGGCCACCCAAATGTTCAATGTTTAAATCAAATTACGATTAATCTAATCATCCGATTTCTACTAAATTTTGCAACAACATACATTTATATGGCGAGCGTCTTTTGAATAAACTACAAGGTCATCAGTCCAATAGTTTGCAGATGGTGGTCAGGTAAGTGTGCAAATCGATTCCCCCTATAAATTCAAACACGGTGAAACCGAATTGAACGAAATTTGGTACAGATGTAGCACTAGCAAAGGACAGCTCAGTGTCATGTTTTATATTGCCGCCATCTTGACAGAAATGTAATGGCGGCCACCCAAATGTTCAAAGCTTAAATCAAATTACGACTAATCTAATCATCCTATTTTTACCAAATTTTGCAACAACATACACTTATATTGCGAGCGTCTTTCGAATAAACTACAAGGTCATCAGCCCAATAGTTAGCAGATGGCGGTCATGTATGTGTGCAAATCGATTCCCCGTATCAATTCAAACATGGTGAAACCGAATTGAACTAAATTTGGTACAGAGGTAGCACTAGCAAAGGACACCTCAGTGTCATGTTTTATATCGCCGCCATCTTGTCCGAAATGTAATGGCGGCTACCCAAATGTTCAAAGCTTAAATCAAATTACGACTAATCTAATCATCCGACTTCTACCAAATTTTGCAACAACATACATTTATAAGGCGAGCGTCTTTTGACTAAACTACAAGGTCATCAGCCCAAACGTTTGCAGATGGCGGTCATGTGTGTGTGCAAATCGATTCCTCCTATCAATTTGATGAGCATTATTGCTACGACCCGGATGTTAATGGCATATTTTTCTGTTTTTCATGTCAAATGTGAAATGATGGTTTAAGCTAATGCCATTCAAATTATGTAATTAAACATAATTAACACTCCGAACTGAAAGGGGTTGCAATTCTGGCTGTATAACATTCATTTTAAACAAAGCACATGACATACATATCCTATTGGCAAATGTAGTGACTTAGAATTTGTCTTATTTATTTGTGCGGTGAAATCTACCTCCGCCTTTCGTTGTGCCGAGAGGAATTTTCTTTTGTCTTCAGTTGAGAATCAACGGAAAACCATTGTATGTGGGGTGAACGCATAGAGGGATCTGAACCTGAGTCTGGTTATCACTTGACACTGAGCTAAACCAACTGGTATAATCATATAGAGGTCATCGCTATAAAATGAGACACAAAAGCTGAAGAGACGTATATTCCGTGACACTTATCTTAGAAATGAACTACTCCCTTGTGGGGTGAAATGAAACGCAGAAGATCGTTGTAAACGTAAGGCCTCGCGGCAAAGGCGAGCCATCAGCCAGTATTGTAATGACGACAAAAAACGTTCGCATCACATCGCATCGCTAGGATATCTCTTCCCCACACCCCACTGCATCATTACCATTACTACATCCTCTTTCTTTACAACCCTCGTTACAAACAAGACGAAGTTAGAAAATCTCGTTCGTAATGATGACACCAGAGAACGATACTCGATCAACTGTTACTTTTTTTTTTTTTTGTCGTGTGGCCTCCTGAGAGGCCGAGTGCAGGTCTTTCTATTCGACGCCCGTGGGCGACCTGCGCGTCGGGATGAGAGATGGAATGGATGAGGATGAATGAAACAGGGCAAGGATGTGGAAGGAATCGGCCGTGGCCTATCAGAAGGTACCGTCCCAGCATTTGCCTGGTGTTGAAAATGGGAAACCACGGAAAACCATTTCAAGGACGGCCGACGGTGGGGCTCGAACCCACGCGTCTACCGAGTCAGCAGAGAGCTTGGCCCCATGACCTAATGCTGCGCTTTAGCCAGCTGAGCCAATGCTGTCGGTAACTGTTACTGATATCACTGTAATGTCTTAGAAGGGGATTTGAAGGGACGTTGCAGGGTACACTACCTAGTGTTGCCAAATCTTCTTCTTCATGGTCGTAGTTGGATTTCGAACGTCGTGACCCTTCACGCAATTGTTTTAACAATAACCCTCCATACACCGCCCTCTTCTGCTGTGTGCATTAATTTCTGAAGTGGCAGATTAGTCAGACTCTTTATCTGGGCACGGTACCGGTTAGGGGCGCGTCCCCTCAGTCGTTTACCGTCAACTTTACCCTGGATGATACACTTCTCAATGGTGTCTCGCTGGATGACATGGCCGAAAAAATCTCAACATTCGCCTTCTGATGTTTAGGAGTAAGCAGGTTTTAGGAGCAATCCACAGCTCCTTCAGAATAGATTCATTTGTTCTTCTTGCTACCCACGATATTCGTAGCATCCTTCCATAACAAGTCATCTCGAAGACTTCGATTCTCCTACGGCATGCAGCATTTATGGTCCAGGACTCAGAGCCATACGTGACGATAGGAAATACCAAAGCTTGAACCAGTCACTTCTTTGTTTCTTTGGTAATATGGCAATCTTTCCGTATTCTTGTTAGACTAGACAGTGCTTTTTAGCCATACCTATGCTTCTTTTAATTTAACCATTGCTTTGCAGACAATGTAGGGGTCCGAGTCTCAGAAAAAAGTTACAGTCTGAGGGACTAGACTTTATATCATTTCAAATGACGCATGCTACAAATGCTACACATGTTACAAAGGCTCTGCAGGGCTTCTCGCTTCATTCGAAGCCCCAGGACTCTTTCAACAGACTCCATTACCCATTAACTTAGGCTTCCCGTGCACTCTGCTGCATGACGTCACGCACTCGCCATCTCCATATCGCATAACGCCAGACCCCAGGAGTAAACTCAGACTCAACAGACTCCATTACCCTTTAACTTAGGCTTCCCGTGCTTCCCGCGTGGGGGCTGCATGACGTCACGCATTCGCCGTCTCCGTATCGCATAACGCCAGACCCCAACAGTAAACTCAGACTAAACAGACTCCATTGCCCTTTAACTTAGGCTTCCCGTGCGGGGGCTGCATGACGTCAAGCACTCGCCGTCTCCGTTCGAATAACGCCAGACCCCAGGAGTAAACTCAGACTCGGTGCATATGCACTGAACAACATGATGACGTCATACACGCCGTAACCGTGACGCATAACGGTAGACCTAAGCATAACGATGAAGTCGACAAGATCATTTGAAATGATTAAAAAAAAAAAGGAAATTAAGCAATTTCATCAATTGTACCAAACGATGGAAGGTTAAAGGGCCCGAAAAGGTTTAAAATTGTGAGTCTTGGAAAGCCCTAGCAAACTAAGAAAAACAAATTTCAAAAATCACTTCCGTCCTAAATGCAGTTTCGGAAAGACGGTCTAAAATCATTTGTTTCTTTACTCGTTTTCTTTATACAGTGGAACTTGGATAACTCGAACCTCAAGGGACCAGTAAAAATATTCAAATTATCCAAAAATTCGAATTAAGAAAGTTCTTTGAAAAGGGTAGAGAAAATATATTGTATTACGTTTACATAATGATTTACGTTCAACAAAGCAGATTAATAGACAACGGAACTGTATCTTGAATAACATCAAATGTTTCAAATGATAAAATAAAACCAAAATGTACTATTCACCTATTTAACGACAGTAGTAATCCTACAATCTAGTTAAGTATTAGATAAATCTACTGTTTTTCAAAACAGTTTGAGATTTTGACCTGTTTCCTACAATTAAGTCTCTCGGCCATCACAAAAGAATCTAACAAATTTAATGAACGGAAAACAGAATCACTTACGTCATTTCTACTTTAAAAGAAATAACGCCTAAGTTCTGTGATGTGGTTTGTTGCTTGGGCTGCACTCGGGACAGTTTTTTCGGGAACTTCCTCCACGAGTTCATCGCCAGATGCGCCGTCACCATCTTGTTTTTCGGAGTTCAGTACATCGGCGATGATTTATGCGTCGGTCAGCTTACCACAAACTGAGACATTTTCGTCCCGTCGGCTTTTTACACGTAAAAACTTCGAATTATCCAAAATATAATTCGAATTAACCACGATTTTTTAGCATTGATTGTATATAAAATGCTAGGGACCAAGATAAAAATTCGAATTAATGATGATTTCGAATTATAGAAGTTCGAATTAGCCACGTTCCACTGTAGTTCAAATCCAAGCCAAACTAACTTATTTGCATAATTGTTTCTTTAATGTTTGGCGTAGAGATGTGGCGGTCCCATCACCCTATGGGAAACCACTGCAATCAGCCACCCGAGTATTGGCGGGAAATCCATACTTAAGTGGATAAGGAGGAAATGCCTGCCCCAACCCTGACCATCTGGGGCACCCTGTCTCCAGGGGATAAACATGGAGGATGGGAAGGTAACCCACTCTACGTTGGGCTAATCACCCATGTGGAGGTAAAGTGATTCAGGGAACTACAAGTAGCCTCGGATTGGACGGATATAAATGACGACAACCGGAGTGGAAACGGAACACGAGATTCGGAACATGGAATATTAAGACAATCGTTGGTAAAGAAGTGGAATTTATTCTGGAAATGGAAGAAGAAATAAAATTAAACCAAATACATGAAATGCGAGTTGAAGGAGCTGGACGAGGTAAACCACGCATTACATTGGAGAATAGGATTGAGAGATTGGGACATAAGAAGGGGCAAAACTGTTGTGGAAATGAAGAGAATGATCAGAAATAGAGCGGAATGGCGGAAATGGCTCAAACGAGGCTACCCCGAAGTTTGCAGGCATAAGGGAAATGAAGGAGAAGAAGAAGATCTTTAATGTGTTCCTTGGCTCAAAACTCTCGGGCAATGTTTTGATTTTTTGAAAAATCTTCATACCGGAAGTAGTTATAAGTTCTTAAGTGAAAATCTGCATTGACTCACACTAGCGTTCGTAGTGGTAATCTAATCAACTGGATTCGAAATGTCTACATCCACATTCGATTATTAAGAAAAGGATTGTGACTTTTAGGAATAAATAAAGAATGTATTCTCTTACTTTATTATAATTTATTTAACTAAAATTACTAACTCATATCCATAGAGGTTGATGGTGCGTTAATTATTGTGCATGGAACAGCCTACCGTGTTCCCTTAAGGCCAGCAACAATAATGCCGTGCAGTTCAAGAGGAAGCTGCCGTATTATTTGTTCAACAAGTATAATAGGTTGTTCGTCATAAATTATGCCCCGATTCTTTGTTGTGGTAGTGTTTCCCGTAAATCTCTATTTCCAATATTAATTTCATCTCTTCTCTTGCTGTTCCTCCCTCATCCTACGTAAATGTGCATTTTCAATTCCCCTAATTTATACTGTAAATAATTTTATCATTGCTCGATTCTCACTAATTGCCATCTTGTGTACATATGTAAATATAACCCGGTATATATAGTGGGGGCTCAGACGCATCCCGAATGCGAAGTGGGGCTTTGCTCTTTTCAGCGACTCCCTTCAGTGTACTGTAAATATAGTGTAAGGCACTGATGAATAGATATGAAATGAAATTAAATTATCAAGTCCAATTTTTTAGCCTATTTTCATTTATGAAAAAAATAGGCTTATGATATCACCTTTTGTCCGTGTGTCTGTCTGTGTGTGCATGTGCGTGTGTGTGTGTGTGTGTGTGTGATGGTGTGTGTGATGGTGAGTGTGATAACTTCTAAACGGATGGAGAGATTTCAACGAAACTCGATAAGTTCATAGCACTATTCTGGGTAACCCCAACCGTTCCCTTCAAATTTTGTTACCTCTCACCAATCCAACATGGCGGCTGTGCGAATTATTTCACCAGCATTCAATATCTCCGAAACTATTACCGATATCACCCTGGAATTTTGTACGGTGATAAAGGGATCTACTAGAAGTTCACCTATCAGACTTTTGAAAATCTGGTAATTACAAAACCAACATGGCGACAAAGCGAATTTCCGACTTTTAAATAGATGTTTCTCGCGATTTATCCAACCAATCGCAATGAAACTTGCTACAGTATTTGTTTATACACATTGTAATTCACCGACATCTAACTTCGTCCAATTGTTTACATAACTTCAAGATGGCGGCTGTGCGAATTTCAAAAAATATTTTTTATTTCTTGTGTTCTAATCATGGGATAGAAATCAACATTTGCATAATGAACGTACACAATAATCATCACATAATAGTACATAACTCTATGGCCTACATATATTAAAATCCAACATGGCGACCATCCGAAATATTTAGACGGTTCTCAATATCTATTAATCTACTACAGCAATCAAACTGAAATTTTGTAAGTATATAGAGGCTTTAAGCATAAGTTCACCTATGGGACGTTCAATAACCTGGCGAGCACAAATCCAACATGGCGGCTACGCGAAATTTAAATATGCAAATGGACGTTTCTTGCGTTTTAACCATCCGAGCGCAGTGAAACTTGATACTGTGTATGCTTATGCAAATTATAATCGACTGGCATCTAATTAATTTCAATTTATTTCATAACCACAAGATGGCGGCTGAGCGAAATGTTAAAATCCCGCTTTTATTTCTTGTGTCCTAATCATGCGATTGAAGTTTGAATAAAACACCTATAGAATAATCTGCATGTAATAGTACATAAATATAAGGCCTATAATATAAAAATCCAACATGGTGACCATTCAAAATATTCAGATGGTTCTCAATATCTACGAATCTATTACAGCAATCAAACTGACAATTTGTAGGTTGATAAGGGAAATTAATATTAGTAGGATATATGAAAATAGGCTAATTAGTTCTTCACAGAACTTTTTGTTTATTTTTTATTTATTGGCGCCCAACAAAATTTCCAACCCAGTTACAGTGGCATAAGGATTACAGAGTATTTTATCTTGTAATTTATACTAACTTAAACTAAACAGTAACTAATAATAAACAAGATGTTCAGTAAAGAACATATAGCCTACTTTCTCCTAAATGTATGAGTATAGTTATAACTCGTTGTTATTATCAAAGAGTATAATAGAACTATTCTTTGTTGAAGACCTTAGAAACGATTTACCTCTACCAAACGCCACAACCTAGATAAAAACTGCTACCATCATTGAAGAAAGAAAGAAAGAAAGATAAGAAGTATATCAAGAATGTTATGGATCTGGAGACATAATCGACCGGACTGGCTGCGTGGCTCAGCGGTAACGTTCTCGCTTGCTGGGCCCTAGGTTGCAGGTTCGTATCCTGGCGCAGTCAGCTGGCATTTGAGGGTGCACAAACGCGAGGGAGCCGTGTCAGTACATTTACTGGCACATTAAAGATCCCCTTCGGGCCAAAATTCCGGCACCCCGGTGTCTCTAAAAGCAGCAGTAGTTAAAAGGGATGTAAAACCAATAACATTATTATTATTATTATTATTATTATTATTATTATTATTATTATTATTATTGTTATTACATATGCGACCTGCCGTGGGCAACATCCAACTTTGAGTTGAGGCATGTCTTTACACGTCTGGTTGTGCATGGCTTTCACAACCCTAATTGAATTAACAAATCTTTCCATGACCCTACAGAGACGTGTGTATACAAACTATGTGGATATTTTCGATTGCTATTTGCCTGAAATAAAAGTAGTAATTAATAACCTGAACTAACACCAATGGCTTGAATTCAGTTACTATGTGAAATAGTTTTGTTCTTTACTTCAAATAACATTTTCAAGTAACGCAAAATAGGCTGTTACAAACCCTTTAAAATAAAAAGTAAAAATGTATCGTAGTATCATCTTGTCATTCTTCAAATTCGATGCGCATAGAATGCCAATGGTATAGTAATCAATGGAGCCCCACGTAGACTAGTCGTGACATCTAGTGGTGAAATATCGAACAATATAATCCTAACAGGGCGAGTGCATTCTAGCGGCCAGAAGAAGAAACTTTTCAATAAAATCTGGAAGTTAATAAGTAGGTCGGCGTGCAGTTACCTTTTTGGCAGCTAGATGTCTCGAGTAAATCTGCTGGCGAATTATGTTTTAATTAAATATATATTTTACACCATAATAAGCACAATATAACGCTTAATTTTAAAACATCTGAGTCATTACAAAACAATAAACATATAACATTTCAAGCAAAAAACCTAGCTCTGATCGGGTTTGAACCACAGGCATTTGAGCGATAGGCCAACGCTCTACCACTGAGCTAATGGTGTCAACGAATATCGTTCTATATAAAATGACTTACATAGAACTTGTTAGCAAATAATGATTTATACTAAACGATTTCATCACTGGAGTATATTATTTATATATAAAGCATTTCATACAAAGTTTATTTATTTTGTATCAGTACGCTATATTGCATGCAATACTCAAATTAGTGAAATATAAGTCAGGCACAAGATATCTGCTGCCATCTTGTCTTATTACTGAATCGGCTCAGATTTTTAAAATCACGTCTGCACTATAGTATTACAAAATAAACTTTTAATTTCGAACGTGCCTCTTCCTTTAGAACAGTTAAAACGATTCTTGGCTCGATAATCGGAACTGGTGGGTCCCATGATATGGATTATAAAGTTTGCATAATTCGCACGGCCGCCATCCTGAAATGGTATGGCGGACGACCTTGTAGTTTGGTCACAAGACGCATCCTATACGAAGGTATGTTGTTACCAAATTTGGTAGAGCTCGGATGATTTGGTTAGTCGTTATTTGATTTTACGTTTTGAACGTTTGAGTGGCCGCCATTCAGTTTTAGTAAAGATGGCGGCGATATAAAACATGACACTGAGGTGTCCTTTGCTAGTGCTACCTTTGTACCAAATTTCGTTCAATTCGCATTCACCGTGTTCGAGTTGATAGGGGGGGGGGGTCAGACATTCAGAGTACACACACACAGACACACACACAGACACACACACATACACACAGACTCACACACACACATACACACACACAGACAGACACACTTTTTTCGCCCTGTGTTGATCTCATAAGTCTACTTTCATTTTTTGCAAAAATCGAAAGTAGGCTAAAAAGTTGAGGTGAACATTTAAATAACTAGATGTAAAATTAAAACAGTATTATACAGATATAATACAAGGTTGGCTTGGTTGAATGACACATTGGTAAAAATTCATGATTTACAATTTGCAAGATTTGAAACATTATTTCTGGAGAGTGGTTAGGAAATCCACCAGAAAAAGAACTGTCTAGGAAGTACTAAAATCTATGGCATTATTTATTCGAACAACATTGTTGAAGAAATTACATAGTCTGTTCAGCGGTGTATTTTTGAGGGCAGATGTCCTGGTTCTTTTAATTTCAAATATGTAATTGTACCTTGAATTGATGCGTAGTACATGGAAGTTTAAGATAGAAAGGAATTTGGAATGAGCAATTGAATTGATTATAGACATTTCATAGTATGTATTTTTCTTCGTATTTCTAAGCTGTCTACATCAAACTTTATTAGCAGTTCGTGATATTCTATCAAGTGAGGATAGTTGACTGTTATTTTAAAACGTAGATATTTTAGGAATTTATTTTGTGTGTTTTCAATCATTGAGGTATATGTCTTGCATCTAGGACTCCATATAGGCCTAGTGCTAGCATATTCTAGTTTTTCTCTGACTAGTGTGTTGTAAAAGATCGATCATTCTATTAAAGGTACAATGTACGTAAATTCTCAAGTACATATCCCGTAGAAGAATAGTGATCAGGGAAGGTCTAGTCAATGACATTAAAGGATGTTCCCTGTCTGAAGGGATAGAACTGAGGGTTGTTTGTATAGTCAGCCCAGCGCGGTGGTTAGTTGGATCCTCTATAAACTTTCTCCGTAGGGTATGTTAGTAGGAAACCCCAATATAAGTTAATATTCCCTCTGCTACGCTGAGAAGCATTGAACCATGGATATCTTATAGTTATTTATTTTCATTACACGCGAATGGACCACTTAGGATCACGCTACAACTTAATTTCTTGGTGCGAAGTTTTCTCTGCACCCAATACTCCTTCATGCGTTCGCTGGCCTGTTTACGCTGTTCTTCCGTCCAGGCTCTAAAAGCCCATAATTTTTCTGAGGATTCTTCTTTCCAAGACCTCTAGTTTATCCAGATTGCAATTCATAGACAGACATTCACTGGCATAGAGACATTCTACCTTCACCACGGTGTTGTAGTGTTTTGTTTTGTCATTCCAGGTTAGGCACTTTTTATCATACATGTTTTTGTCAAGCCATATGCTCTCTCCATTTTTGAGATCAGATCTTCTATTGCACATTTCTCTAGTCCATTCGCTTGTATGGTCTCACCAAGGTACTTGAACTTTTTGACCCTTTTGATTCGCCCTATCTCTGTTTCCAGAAATTGTGGTCCATCTTTGGAGTTCATCATGAATTTCGTATCTTCTTACATATCTCTTCCATATCAGCATTGACATATTCAATTTGAATAATTCAGCAATAGTAATGTTCTTATAGAACTGTCTTCTGTACAAGAATACATAGGCTGCTTCTTCCCAATTCCTACCTAGATTACAAATACACGCACTAGGACAGACATCACAGTGATGCAGATTATCTGACGGCTTCTATGCACACCCAAGTACACTGGGTTACATGGCCGCGATGTCGTAAAGCCCCTAAATAATCAACAACATGTCTTCCCTTCCTTACTTTCCTAATTACTTGCATACTTCCATCCTTCCTTACTTACGTACGGATGACTTGCTTACTTACTTATTACATACTTCCTTCCTTTCTTACGTATGTATGACTTGCATACTTACTCGCTTATTACATACTTCCTTCCTTACGTATGTATGACTTGCATACTTACTCGCTTATTACATACTTCCTTCCTTACGTATGTATGAATTGCATACTTACTCGCTTATTACATAATTCCTTCCTTACTTACGTATGTATGACTTGCATACTTACTTACTTATTATATACTTCCTTCCTTACTTACGTATGTATGACTTGCTTACTTGCTTATTACATACTTCCTTCCTTACTTCGTATGTATGACTTGCTTACTTATTTACATACTTCCTTCCTTACTTACGTATGTATGACTTGCATACTTACTCGCTTATTACATACTTCCTTCCTTCCTTACTTACTTATGTATGACTTGCTTACTTGCTTATTACATACTTCCTTTTTTACGTATGTATGACTTGCTTACTTGCTTATTACATACTTCCTTCCTTACTTACGTATGTAAAACTTGCTTACTTGCTTATTACATACTTCCTTCCTTACTTACGTATGTATGACTTGCTTACTTGCTTATTATATACTTCCTTCCTTACTTACGTATGTATGACTTGCTTACTTGCTTATTACATACTTCCTTCCTTACTTGAAATGAAAATCCACAGCCTGCTTCCAGTCTCCGACCGGGTCAGGAATGGAATGAATGAAGCCCCCAATCTAGCGGCGAGGATATGAACTGTGCCGGCTACCGAGGCCTGACGCACTCCTCTGGGGCAATGATTACATGAATGACAGATGAAATGAAATGATAGTGGAGAGTGTTGCTGGAATGAAATTGACAGGGAAAACCGGAGTACCCGGAGAAAAACCTGTCTGCCTCCGTTTTGTCCAGCACAAATCTCACATGGAGTGACCGGGATTTGAACCACGGGCCCAGCGGTGAGAGGCCAGCGTGCTGCCGCCTGAGCCACGGTCCTTACTTACGTATGTAAAACTTGCTTACTCGCTTATTACATACTTCCTTCCTTACTTACGAATGTATGACTTGCTTACTTGCTTATTACATACTTTCTTCCTTACTTACGAATGTATGACTTGCTTACTTGCTTATTACATACTTCCTTCCTTACTTACGTATGTAAAACTTGCTTACTCGCTTATTACATACTTCCTTCCTTACTTACGAATGTATGACTTGCTTACATGCTTATTACATACTTCCTTCCTTACTTACGTATGTAAAACTTGCTTACTTGCTTATTACATACTTCCTTCCTTACTTACGTATGTATGACTTGTTTACTCGCTTATTACATACTTCCTTCCTTACTTACGAATGTATGACTTGCTTACTTGCTTATTACATACTTCCTTCCTTACTTACGAATGTATGACTTGCTTACTTGCTTATTACATACTTCCTTCCTTACTTACGTATGTAAAACTTGCTTACTCGCTTATTACATACTTCCTTCCTTACTTACGAATGTATGACTTGCTTACATGCTTATTACATACTTCCTTCCTTACTTACGTATGTAAAACTTGCTTACTTGCTTATTACATACTTCCTTCCTTACTTACGTATGTAAAACTTGCTTACTTGCTTATTACATTCTTCCTTCCTTACTTACGTATGTATGACTTGCTTACTCGCTTATTACATACTTCCTTCCTTACTTACGAATGTATGACATGCTTACTTGCTTATTACATACTTCCTTCCTTACTTACGAATGTATGACTTGCTTACTTGCTTATTACATACTTCCTTCCTTACTTACGTATGTAAAACTTGCTTACTCGCTTATTACATACTTCCTTCCTTACTTACGAATGCATGACTTGCTTACTTGCTTATTACATACTTCCTTCCTTACTTACGTATGTATGACTTGCTTACTTGCTTATTACATACTTTCTTCCTGACTTACGTATGTATGACTTGCATACTTACTTATTTACATACTTCCTTCCTTACTTACGTATGTATGACTTGCTTACTTACTTATGTACATACTTCATGCCTTCCTTCCATTATATTTTGAATTAACTTGAAAAAAATATTTTATTTTTCTTTGCAGTTAAAAAGGGCACTTTCGGTCGAATAAAAAGAAATGTATTGAAAACCTTCTAGACACTTTACCCTTCGGGCTGTCCCTTTACACCTGTATCTTCAGCACCGCACAAGCTCCAAAACTTACCATAGCGTGCGCTCCCAGTTCTATTTTAACTCCAAAGTGATTTCGTTTTGATAATAGTTTTCCTGGCCTTTCCCTGGTCATAAGGGACTTTGAGAGTAGACAGACGGGCACTTTGATGATCTTATTACGCGCCCAGCCTTTGTGCACTCTTGTAATCAGGAAGAGGAGCAAGGTTGTAACACTACATTAACCGTGAGTTGCTCTCAAGTCCTCAAAAATCTTTTACCAAGCGCTATGCTGCGAATTGGCTAAGAATAGACCACGGAACGTGATACAGTAAAACAAAAATATTGGAATGCAGATGAAGGAAATCAGAAACCTCTATGGACATCAAATTGGCAGGTGAAAAGCTCAAGGAAGTAGGAGACTTCTGTTACTTAGGAAGCAAAATAACTAGTGATGGACGAAGCAAAGAGGATATAAAAAAGAGGTTGGCTCAGACAAGGAAAGCATTTCTACAAAAAATGAATCTGTTGACATCGAATATAGATTAGGTATTAGGAAGTCATTTTTGAAAGTTTTGTCTGGAGCGTAGCACTCAATGGAAGTGAAACTTGGACTATTGGTGCAGCAGAAAAGAGGAGAATTGAAGCATTAGAAATGTGGTGTTACAGGAGAATGATGAAGATCCGATGGGTAGATAAGATTACAAACTTAAGGGGTAATAAGACGAGTGGGAGAGGAGAGATGTTTCTGCCGACTGCTAATGAAGAGAAGAGATAGGTTGGTAGGACACATACTAAGACACCCAAGAATAGCAAGCTTAGTTATGAAAGCAACGGTCGAGGACAAGAACTGTAGGGGTAGACCAAGGTTAGAATATGTAAAACAGATTGCCTCGGATGTAGGGTGTGGTAGCTTTGTAGAGATGAAACGATTAGCTCAGGACAGGGAGGCAAGGGAAGCTGCATCAAACCAGTCAAAATACTGAAGACTCAAACAACAACAACAACAACAACAACAACAACAACAGTTCTACTTTCTCTATACATAGCATCATGCACTGCATTTGTTTGTTACGTAACCATTTCTGCACTCAAAATCTGTTGTTTCTTGAGCTCTATGTCTTTTGACGGATTGTATGCAGCTCTCCATAGCTCCCTGTCCTGAACTAATCGATCAATCACAATAGAGCAACCACATCCGAGGCAATCTGTTAAACATATTATAACCTTGGACCACGTGTGCAAATTATTAGACTCGATGGCAGTATTCCAACATTTACTTTGTATGTTTTGTGACTTAAATGTTTTGAACTGCGCTGAAATTATTTTAAATGTTTAATCTATAGTCTTAATAACATTTTTTAGAGAATCTGGCAGTATACTAATTGTATATAGTGTCCACTAAAGCATGTTGCTTGTTAATGCAGAATGCCACACGTTATGTTTTGATTGCTGAAGTCTTCTTCTTTAGCTTTTCACCTGCCAATTTGGCGTCAATGAGGGTTTCTGATTTTTCTTCCTTATACTTCTTTCATATTTATTGATTTTCATGATGAATTCTTTCCTCAATACGGAGCCCATACCATTTAACAAGTAGTTCCGTGAAGAACTATACAGCCTATTTTCATATAACCTACTTATGATAACTGCCACTATCAACATACAAAATTGAAGTTTGATTGCTGTAATAGATTCGTAGATATTGAGAATCGACTAAATATTTCGGATGGTCGCCATGTTGGATTTTATATATGTAGGTCCTAGAGTTATGTACTGTTACATGAAGATTATTGTGTACGTGTAGCATTCAAACTTCAATCGCATGATTAGGACACAAGAAGTAACAAGGAGATTTTAAAATTTCGCACAGCTGCCATCTTGTGGTTATGAAAACAATTGAAATAAATTACATGCCAGTGGATTGACATTCGTATAAGGATTTACTGTACCATGTTTCACTGCACTCAAATGGTTAAATTGCGAGAAACGTCCATGTGAATATTTATACTTTGCATCGCCGCCATGTTGGATTTGTGATCACCAGGTTATTTAAAGTCTTATAGATGAACATAAGTTCATAGCCCCTATGAACATAAAAAAATCAGTTTGATTGCTATAATAGATTCGTAGATATTCAGAGCCATCTAAATATTTCGGATGGTCGCCATGTTGGATTGTTATATGTATAGGCCATAGAGTCATGTACCATTAAAGGAAAATTATTGTGTAGGTTCATTATTCAAACTTTCACTTCGATCGCATGATTGCGACACAAGAAATGAAAATAATAATTTTAAAATTCGCACAGCTGCCATCTTGAGATTAAGTAAACAATTGAACTAAAGTAGATACCAGTGCATTACAATGTGTATAAACATTTCCTGTACCAGATTCCATTGCGTTTGGGAAATAAAATCGCGAGAAAGGTCTATTTAACATTTTCAAATTCACTTGGCCGCCATGTTCGTTTTGTAGTTAACCGGTTTTTGAAAATTTTATGGATGAACTTCCACTAGAGCCCTTTAACTCGGTACAAAATTTCAGGGTGATACCGCTAATAGCCTAGTTTCCGAGATATAGAATGCCGGTGAAATATTTCGCACATCCGCCATCTTGTGGTTATGTAAACAATTGAACGAGGTTAGATGTCGGTGCATTACAATGTGTATAAAAATATACTGTACCAAGTTTTATTGCGTTTGGTTGGTTAAATCGCGAGAAACGTCTATTTAAATGTCGCAAATTCGCGTGGCCGCCATGTTGGATGTGTAGTTACCAGTTTTTCAAAAGTCACATGGGTGAACTTCTAGTAGTTCCCTTAATCACCGAAAAAATTTCCAGGGTGATATCGGGAATAGTTTCGGAGATATTGATTGCTGGTGAAATATTTCGCACAGCCGCCATGTTGGATTGGTGAGACGTAACAAAATTTGAAGGGCACGGTCGAGGTCGTCCGGAATAGTGCTATGAACTTACCGAGTTTCATTGAAATCGCACCAGCCGTTTAAAATTTATTAGAGGGACACACACACACACACCTCACACACACACGCGCACACACACACGGACAAAAGGTGATCTCATAAGCCTATTTTTAGCCTACTTTCGATTTTTTCAAAAAAGGAAAGTTGACTTATGAGATCACTACAGGGCGAAAAAAAAGTGTGTCTGTCTGTGTGTGTGTATGTGTGTGTGTGAGTCTGTGTGTGTGAGTGTGTGTACTCTGAATGTCTGTCCCCCCCTATCAATTCGAACACGGTGAGCGCAAATTGAACGAAATTTGGTACAAAGGTAGCACTAGCAAAGGACACCTCAGTGTCATGTTTTATATCGCCGCCATATTGACGGAAACGTAATGGCGGCCACACAAATGTTCAAAGATTAAATCAAATTACGACTAACCTAATCATCCGATCTCTACCAAATTTTGCAACAACATACCGTTATGGGGGCAGCATCCTTTGACCAAACTAATAGGTCATCAGCCTAATAGTTTGCGGATGGCGGCCATCTTTGTGTGAAAATCGATTGCCCCTATTAATTCGAACACGGTGAAGCCGAATGGAACGATATTTGGTACAGAGGTAGTACTAGCAAAGGGCACCCCAGTGTCATGTTTTATATCGACGCCATCTTGACGGAAACGTAATGGCGGCCACACAAATGTTCAAAGCTTAAATCAAATTACGACTAACCTAATCATCCGATCTCTACCAAATTTTGCAACAACATACCTTTATGGAGGGAGCATCCTTTGACAAATCTAATAGGTCATTAGCCTAATCGTTTGCCGATGGTGGCCATCTTTGTGTCAAAATCGATTACCCCTATTAATTCGAACACGGTGAATCTGCTAGAATAACAATGTCAACAGCAAATCTCCGAGTTGGAATAATTTCTGCTTGAATCTTCACTGCTACTTTAATTCTTTTTGCACACAGAAATAAATTTCGGTACTTACCTGTAACAACTATTAACGAAATAATTAACCTGTTTTGGGGGCTGCTTTAGTGGCGTAGTTGGTAACATGCGGAGCTTCTATGCCCAAGGTCGCGGGTTCAAACGAGGCCAAGCGTTTAAGAGCGTTAAAAATCCCTCAGTATACCTTCCTTCAGAGGGGAAGTAAAGCCGGCGGACCCAGGTCATAGATTTATGGAATGTAAAAGAACCTTCCATTAACTAAACTTGTGTGTAGCAAAATTTGTAGTTTAATTAACCGGCCGTGGTGGCCGAGAGCGCTAAGGCACTACCTCGTGCCTCGCTGGTATCGGGAGAGCGTGGGTTCGAATCCCACCTCGGCCGTTCTGAAAATGGTTTTCATGGTTTCCCATTATCACCACCAGGCAAATGCCGGGACGGTTCCTTTCAATAGGTCCACGGCCGATTTCCTTCCAATATCCCTTCCCTGACCCGTCCTGAAAAGAAAAATACATGGCCATTGGCTGCATTAATACAAATATTAAGTTTAATTAAAGCTCAAACGTTCATCACCAGGCGCTGGTTGCGATGGTATCTAGTAGCCAAGCTCACAGCTAGGGGTCGTGGACAGTAGCATTTGGTAGCGAAAGTAGCAACTACTTGAAATTATCGTCTGCAGTCCTTACTTGAACTTAAATCAGATAACACACACTAATACAGCCATAACAATTAACACCGGTTATCAGACAGATTCTACACACACCCCAAGTACATGGGGCTACATGACCGCGATGTCATAGCCCCTAAACTAAGGAACCAGACAACCTGTTTCGTGGCTAATTAAATGCAGGCTTTTTCAGGTCCCTGGGTTCTATTTAACATGGGCATCGTTAATTCCCTTAGCGTTCTTATAATTCCTGTCATCCTCATCGTAACATTCATATCCCCGTGGCTGTCAACTTGAAAATCCTCCACTTGGTCTCTCCGAAAATCTCACATTATTTTTCCTCTTCTTGTTTCGTATAGGCCATCTAAAGACCAAGACATTCAACTGTTACATTTGGAGTGGGCTTTGATGTTTGCCCAGAAGCAACGCATCCTCTGGCTGTGTTGTTCCCTCCTCTCCTGGGTCCAGAGGGCACCTGATTTTTTTTATGGTGGTTTGTCCTGGAACCTCAATTGCCGAAGCATCTTCCTGAGAGAAGTCCGGTCTTTTAAGTCTCTTTCCGTCCCTCCAAGTTCTTGCAGATCTTTGCTCACTTCCGACAACCATGGTTACTTGGTCTTCCGCTTTTGCCAGTAACCGAGGAGCTGGTTGGTCAATCTGGTAGGATGCATCTTGTAGACGTGTCCATAAAATGCTAGACGTCGTTTCCTAACAACATCCGTGATTCTTTCACAGTACGTGTGGAGCTCTTGGTTAGGTCGCCTTCTGTATTCATTCCCTTCCTTAACAGGCCCCAATATCTTCCTCATTATCTTTCTCTCCTGTACTTCGAGTTTGTCCGTGAGTCCCTTCCGGTTGAATACTAGACATTCTGAAGCATATAAGGCTTCAGGACGTATAACTGTCTGGTAGTGTCTCATTTCAGTCTTTCGGCAGAGAAACTTATTATTATATGTGTTCTTGGTTAGTTGATGAGCCATTTCTAACTTGATAACTCGAGTTGATAATGCCCTTACCCCCGAGAAATTTGGTCCTGCCATTCTCCTTGAAACTTAAATTTGTCCGTTTTATTCTTCTTCTTCTTCTTCTTTTAATTATTATAACATTGGAGGAAGCAAGGGAGCAAATCCTTGAACTAGAGAAACAAGCAGCTATAATAGGTCTTCACATCTCATTCGAAAAAACCAAGGTCATGACGAACAACAAACACCCTCGTAATTACTTCAAAGTTATAGAACAACAAGAAGTTCCGTGACGAACTGAAGAGCCTACTTTTCTTAAAATTTAAGATTCATGTCAATGATTAATCTATATGGATATATCTAGAATAATGACGAAATTATGTTGGTAATATCGAAATTTCTAATTAGTTCGAAATACTGTATACCTGGCATAATATATCCTAATAAATCACTACAGTTGGCAGCCCTGGTAACTGAATATATTCCTAGATCCATTTCTTAGGGTACAGAATACAAAATTTGGTTGAAGTCCAATGGATAGCATGGACGTTACATGCAGTTAAACATTGGATCTAACAGCGCGCGTAAAATCATTTTGGCAACAATGCCGTGCATGTAACGGTCAGGAATAATCTGAAATAATATGATCTATTGTTGTGCCAATTTTGAATGAAATCCTTTAGTTAGTATTGAAGTGGGGGTAACTAAGAAATGGCGGCAAAGTGCTAAGTGTAATGTCCTTATAAATCACGAAGTTATATGTAGAAAGAAAGCCGTGTGCGTATACTCCTCCAAATGTTGCGGATTGCGGGTAAGAACAACTAGCCGTGGAATTGTTAGGGAAGTTATATTAAGAGTGTATCAAGCCAAAATTCCATGTTAATTAAACAAGCTCATGGCGCGTTTAAAGTGAGGTTAAGCCTAGCATGTTACACATCACCCACTCAAAACAACAAATCCTCTCCTAGCGCTTCAGTGCCGGGTGATTCACTCGGGAGCGGGAATGCTTCCCTGTCGCTAATGCGGGAAGACGTTTAGCAAATGAAAACCCCCAGAAGCAGGGCAGGTTCGCGCAGGGTGGATCATTTAGGAACATGAAGGCTTCCCTGTCGTCAAGGTAAGAAGGAGTTTAGCAAGTGAGGACACACTGAAACAGTGCACGTTTGCGCGAGACGCATCATTCAGGAACGGGAAAGCTTCCCTGTCAACAAGGCGAGAAAGAATTCAGCAAGCAAATCTTACAAAGGAAGTGGTCCATACATACACCCTCCGAAATGTTGTTAAAGATGGCGGCAAGTGACAGACCTCGTGTCTCAGTAGCTCTGACATATTACAGTGTTTTAGTAGTATTTTACCTGTTCAAGTGTACTATATGGTGTGCAACTGTGCCTGAAAACATTTCCGACCGCAGTGATGTGTCGTGTGATCAGAAAATTCTGTGGTACTGCGCAGAGAGACATTTTACTTTCTCGACCGCTGCAGCTTGTAACCTCCCAGTGTTCCGCCATGTTTCCACCACACCTCGTGGACCTGTACAACATTGCCGTGCTTCCTCCAGTACTGTTTACTTGATACTACTACTACTATCAGGTGACATTCATTTAAACCCAGGACCCCTTAACCTATACTACCAGAACGCACAGAGCATCAAAAATAAACTAACCGACTGTATAGCAAATATAACCGATATCAATCAATTTGATATCCTCTGCCTCTCAGAAACATGGTTGTCAGACTTCGTATCTTGTGGGGAACTTCCGTTTTCATCTGAGTTCAATGTGTTTCGGCGCGACAGATCCTCAAGGGGTGGTGGTGTTGCAATCGCAGTTCATAACAAACTGAAGGCAAAACATCGGCCTGACTTAGAAACTTCCTGCGAAATAATATGGGTTGAGATTATTATCCCAAAAAGGAAGAATTTACTCGTAGGTTGCTTCTACCGCCCACCTTCCAGCAAAATTGACACCTTAGAAGAATGTTTCAACTCTACTGTTCTTGCCCTCAATCAAGAAAATGAAATAGTGTTGCTAGGCGATTTTAACTCCCATATCTCCTGGACATCAATAGACAATGGTACCATACACTCTCCCCAAATAGATACTTTCATTTTATCAAATTTTATAAACGGTCTACATCTGAAACAGTTCAATCTACACCCAACAAGGAAATCCGAAACACTGGACCTCATATTTTCAACCCTGCGCAATGTCACTGTGACCGTTGGAAGAAATATCCTGAACACCGACCATAGCTCAATAGAAGCCACTCTCCCCGTCCCAGCGAGCAGACATAAAAATAGCCCCACCACCGATAAGAAAGTTTTCCCTCTTTGGAGAAAGGTCGACTGGCAAGCTGTCAATCAGGATTTATCATCTCTACCCTGGTGCCTGCTAACAGCTGAGAGAGACGTAAACAGCGCAGTGGCCTTGTTTGAGGATTTACTTTACTCGGCCATTAAACAACACGTTCCTTTCTCCGTACCCAAATCCAACAAATACCCGCACTGGCTAAGTCAAAACACCAAACTCCTTCTCCAAAATAAAACTCGAGCGTGGTCACTGTGGAAATCAGTTCCTAATCCTCATACACGCAATGTATTTATTCACCTACGGAGAATTTCGAGAGTTCATATGACAGAAGATTACAACCGCTACATTTCTTCCATAACAGGAAATCTCAAGAATAACCCGAAGAAGTTCTGGACACTTATATCATCCCGTAGAAAGACTCCCAGAATTCCACTTAACCTAAACCTCCATAATGAAGAAATCCCATTTGAATTGAGGTCCACACATTTCAATGAATATTTCCATTCAACCTTTTCTGTTCCCGTGCCAATCCCCAGTCCCCCTCAGCTTACCAGCGTCTGTTCTGACTCACTGTCTCAAATTTCAACGACTCCCGATGAAATTCAAAATATTTTAAAAAGTCTTCCCGCAAACAGATCTACCGGACCATCAGACATAAGCCCTATATTCCTGAAAAACACCTCTGCATCTCTCAGCATCCCCTTATCCATGATACTCAACTGGTGCATGACTTCCGGCACTTTTCCTGACTCATGGAAAAGAGCTGATATCACACCTGTCTTTAAATCAGGCAGCAAGCATGAAATTTCCTCATACAGACCTCTATCTATCGTCCCTATACTCTCTTCAGTCTTCGAAAGAATAATACATTGCCGTCTCCTCACTTTCACCAAACCACACCTCTCAGAAGAACAACATGGCTTCGTCCCTGGAAAATCATGTTTAACAAATCTGACTGTTCTGAACCATCACATAATTTCTGCAATAGATCAAAAATCTCAGCTAGATGTAATCTACGTCGACCTGGCCAAAGCATTTGATTCCGTGAACCATTTCCTTCTCCTCCACAAGCTTGCTTCACGATACAACGTACATGGATCCTTCCTATCCCTAATAAAAAGCTTCCTGTCCAATAGGCAACAACGGGTAGTGCTTCCAGGGTCTGTATCGTCCTGGCTCCCAGTCTTATCAGGAGTAACTCAGGGCAGTATCCTGGGACCCCTTCTCTTCGTGCTGTATATGGACGATATAAACGCATGTGTGCAAAATTCTCCGTGTTCCCTTCTTCTATACGCTGATGACCTCAAGATATTCAGAAAAATTTCCAATTCTGACGACCACGCTGACCTCCAGGAAGCAGTGAATACTTGTACTGATTGGTTCAACAAATGGAAGTTATCCCCAAATCCGAAAAAGTGCTTCAATGTGTCTTTCTCACTACTGAAATCTGGAAATCAGGCGAACTATAAAATATGTGGAAATAAATTGGATACGGTTTCTCAGGTGAGAGATTTAGGTATTATTCACTATGATAAACTGACATTCTCTCCCCACATTGACCATATCAAATCTCGCGCAATGCGCAGTCTCGGCATTCTATACAGATTCACAGAAATTAAAGACCTCACTGCACTTAAATTATACTTCACCACATATGTTCTCCCTATCCTAGATTTCTCTTCTCCAATCTGGTCTACTTCGGCTATAACCAATATTTCTAAATTGAACAGTGTCTTTAATTTCTTCATATCAATTGTCAAAGCTCGCAATCCTTCACTAAGGCACTTCGCCAAATCCGATATTCTAAACCAGCTCAATGTACTCGACCTGAGAAGCCGTCTACAATTTACTGACCTGTGTTTCTTACATAAAATTATGAATGGTTACACAAAATGTAACATGCTCTTAAGCTACTTCCCACTTCATGTTCCCTCCCGTTCAACACGCCAGAACCATTTACACCACGTACCTCGCCCACGACTTGAAGTACAGAAGCGCTCTATTTTCCACCGTCTACCTACCCTTAGCAACTCCCTTCCAAACATTGACATATTCTCTCCCTATCGAACATTCAAACATAACATTAGAAGATCCCTTTCACCCTCTTTTCCTAACCCCTCGCCCTCCTAATCACTCACTACCCCAATCACTCCCTGCGTCCTTCCCGAGATATATCCTTTCTGCCGTCACTGCCAATTGTTACCTGTTATTGTTGTTGTTGTTGTTTTTGTTATTATTATTTGAAATTGTTAAATTATTAGTGTAAAATGACCTTTTCATGGTTGTATCTAATAATTGTTAAATAAATAAATAAATAAATAAAAAAGTTAAGTGTATTTAAAGTTGGACCTCTCAGCAGGCTTAGAATCATGTTGGTAGCACGGACGTATATAAGTTACTCCAAATTAATATAAAATGTCAGGTACTATACGTGTGCATATTTTAAAACTGTCGGCTTGCATACTTTCTGATATGTGGGTATTTGGATTTTTTTAAAAATGAGAGCATTTATTAACAGTTGGCAGCCCTGGTGGCTCTTAAGAATGCGCTCAGTCATATCTGTTTATGTATACATAGCAAATACGAAATTTGGTTGAAAACCAATTGATAGTGTAGAAGTTATATGCATTTCAATTTTGGACTCATCAGCAGGCTTATAATCATTTTGGCAACACTGCCATGTATGGCCTCCAGGAAATTAAACTGCAATATTATTATCTATTCGTGTGCCAATTTTGTAATAGCTCCCATTCATACCTTCCAAGATATCCAACATGGCGCTCGAATTTCAATTACGATTTTTCAGCAGTTGGTAGCACTGACATCATTTCCAAATATGGCCGTGAGATACTCAGGTATAGATCTTTACTCTTACCAAATTTTGTTTCGATTGCTGCAGCCGTTTAAGAGTTGATAAGGGGTGGGGGGGCACACACACAGCCAGACAGACAGACAGACAGACAGAAGGACAGACAGAAGGACGGAATGACAGACTGACAGACACACATTTGCTCGATCTCATAAGTCTACTTTTTCCTCATTTTTGCAAAATGTGAAAAGTAGGCAAAAAAATTGAAATAGTACAAGAATTCAAATATCTCGGAGAATGGATTAGTTGGAATGCTGGGGAACGTAAAGCAATGGAATCCAGGAAAAATAAGCTTGAACTGGCCTTCCAATTAACAAAGATTCATACAATAAAAGAATCCCTTTCTTGAGGGTCCAAAATTAAACATTTCAAGACAGTGATTATGCCAGAAGCTCTGTACGCAGCAGAAACACTAACTATAAATTTTAAGGGCCAATTGGAAAAACTCGATCTGAAGGAAAGGAAAATTTTAAGAAAAATTATAGGACCAAAATTTCAGGATAAAAAGTTATATACTGTGGCCATTTCAACAATATGCAAATCACAGTTTGCCAGCAATGCTCAATCGGGAGTATCGGGGTTCATGGTTTGTTCTCCCACTCTGTGACTTACACACTTTGGATTAAGCATAGGATACACTTCAAAAAAAATAAACAAAATCAAACTCCTACTATCAATACATTTAATTATCCAAAATATGGCGCTACAAAAATAGACAAATGAAAATACTGACACTACACTTCACACTTGTCCAAAGGTGAACAAGGAATTCAATTTAAATAATCACAAAATAATAATTACTGGCTTTCCAAAACCCAACAAAACTCCAACTACGTTTCACTCCCATATGGCGTCAATTCTAATTCTTAAAAAAAGAGCTCCAAATGGCTCGGTAAAGTTTACATGCATTGTGTTACTAAATAAACACATATCAATTAATTTTTACATGAGTATATCTGGCTTTAATCATAATATCATAGTATGGCTAATCATTAATTAATTTCGGGCTCACACAATGTCCATCTGTTACCATCTCTCTCTCTCAAGCCACCAACTCACTACCGTGATTGGAAAAATTTGCGTAGCCCCGAGTTATAGAAAACTACTGAGCAAGTCAACTTAAGATTACTCCCAGAACCTTAATGTTCTCATAATAACTCGATAATCACTGAATCATTTAATAAACGTTAGGAATTTATTTATATTGTCTTCAAAGACAATTATATCATAAGGAAGCAACGATCTGAACTCTGCAAGCGATAATAATGAATGTAAAGGGACCTCAGTTCAAATACTGGGTCGTTAAAACAAAACACTTCCGTGTACTCTGAATCAGACAGCCCGTTCCTAACCTACCTCATAAAAGAGTGTGTAAGGGTCTGTCTCAACACTTGACTGATTTATTACATGGAGGGAGGATAACCTACCGTCTCGCTTCCGCAAGAGACCGGCTATTCAGCTTTTAAACACAGCTGCTTCAAATGCATTTCTCTGAGTGGCAAGGCTCACGATACAAATTAACCACAAGACAATATTAGGTTCTTCAGACCTATTCTTTCAGCTTCGGTGAAGTATAATTATGAAGTGCCTCATTAGCGGGTAAGAAAATTCAATAAAACAACCAATATTAAGGGGCTTCAACACGGACGACTCTGAGTTCGATCCTTTAAAATGCCTCGGGGAGCAGTATCCCAACTTTGAGGACTTAACAACATTTGCGACTTAAGGAAGGCCTAGCACGCCACCAGCGCTCATAATACAACATAAATTGCAACCTTTTCACAATTCAACATAAAATGACCGCTACTAACTGTCCCTCACAATTACTTTTACCGAGCATTTCAACGCATTCCTAGCGTGACAAATTACTTCACTGCGCGACATGGCGCTCATACATAAAATAGCCAAGTAGCTTTTCAAAGAACGAAATAAATTCAAATCAAAGTTTTATCTACGTCTCAAAATATATATACTCAGCCTCAGCCTCCATCAATAATAATCATTTATACCATTAAAAACATATTTCATTCACAACAATTAATCTTTCATCTAAAGGAGCTCTTGCAGCTCCCACTTCTCAATATAAAATTCATCACATAATTAATTTATTTAATTATTATTATTATTACGCTTGCTTTACCATGGTTATATTTAATTGGCATATTTTAACACCTTGTCCAAGATTTCGTGTCAAGGAGTTCTGAGAAGAACTGTTTGGTACAGTAAACTGTGATGTATGCATATTCAATTTTGTCAGGAGATCTATAAGATAGTCTGACAGCCTGTTGTTGTTGCTTACTTAGCACCACCTGGGGATCACGTGTAGGGCACTTTAAGGGTAGAACCTACGGAAGTGAAGCAACGTTGACCTATAGCCCTACTTAGCTGCACCTATAAGCTTCTTGAAAGACTGATTTTGAACAGAATCAGTCCCAGTATCACCCAACACATCCCCATTGAGCAAGCTGGTTTCCAGAAAAACCGAAGTTGCTGTGATCAAGTCCTCGCTCTTACATCTCACATAGAAGCTGGTTTTCAACTTCACCAGAAAACAGCCGTTGCCTTCTTAGATTTAACTGCTGCGTATGATACAGTTTGGAGAGAAGGTCTTCTGTATAAATTCCTAAAAGTGATTCCCTGTAGATCTATGGCCCAGCTTATTGACAATATGATTAACAACAGACATTTCCAGGTTGTCTTGGGATCAAAAATCAGCAAACGAAAGAAGCTAACTAATGGCCTCCCACAGGGTTCAGTACTGGCTCCTCTTCTCTTCAATCTGTACTTATCGGATCTACCAGAAACAAACTCAAAAAAGTTTTGTTATGCTGATGACATAGCATTGGCCACTAGACACCAAAATATGGAAGATTTGGAAAATGTACTTGAAGATGATTTGGCTAAACTTGGAAGATATTTCCACAAATGGAGGCTCCAACCCAGTGCTACAAAAACTGAGGTATCTTGTTTCCACCTGAGCAACATATTGGCTAATACCCAACTCAATGTAAAATTTGAGGGGAAGATTTTGAAATATAACAAGTTCCCAAAGTACTTAGGATTAATACTGGACCGAACACTCTCTTACAAGCAACACCTCCAGAGCACAGCAGCTAAAATTAGAAGCCGCAACAATATATTGCTAAAGCTATGTGGAACATCTTGGGGAGCTTCTGCCACTACTACAAGATGCTCTGCCTTAGGTATAGCCTTCTCTGTGGCTGAATACTGCGCCCCAGTTTGGCTCAATAGCCCACATGTCAAACTCGTTGACACCCAGTTAAATAACACCATGAGACTAATCACTGGTTGTATAAGAACTACACCAGCATATTGGCTTCCAGCCCTCAGCAATATTCTTCCACCTCACCTTCGTAGAGAAGTTGCCTTGCTACGGGAGTACTACAAGATCATGGATCACCCTACACTACCTATTCATGAAGACATCCCCTCTCTTCAAATGAACAGGCTCAAATCCAGGAAGCCACCCATTTGTCATGCCCAGAGGCTTGTAAGAAACCATTTTGATTCCAGCATGCAGTGGATTGCTGAATGGACACTAAAAGCTTGTCCTGAGTCGAGCTCCTTCCTGGACCCTACAAGAACATCCACTCCAGGTTCCGATCTGCCTAGGAGGGCTTGGGCAACTCTCAATAGGATTCGGACAAACCACGGAGTATGCAATGGAACTTTGTTCAAATGGGGAAAATTTTTGTCTCCTCAGTGTGATTGTGTTGCTCCTAATCAAACCATCCAACACATTACAACTGAGGGCATATGGAGGGGACTGGATCGACTTCCTGTTGGCGACACCTGACGTGGTCCAATGGATAGACTCATTAGACCTGAGACTGTAATAATAGTGTAAACAATAAAAATAATGTACAGTAGATTTTAAAGTGATTTTCTTTGTAACTTACTCTGAAATCTTGTATTGCCAAACGATAAATAATAAATAAAATACCATGGTTATATTATTTACCATTATACTGATATTCCACTGAATATATTCCACAAGGGATTCATTAATACTACACATATTTCTTATATTTCAATCAAATTAATCGTTCAGATCGCGCAATCATTATTTCACATGTTTTCAAACATCCCTACTTCCACTCATGAGGATAATACGCAAATCTTCCCAAAACACATAATAATGAAATTAGTACTCACATGATTGTACGGTCAGAGACCGAATTCTCCACCCATGGAACATTTTCACCCACCAATTTCTTCTTAAGCCATATTCATGGTTATATCTACACTCGATAACACTTTCCTAACAGCACATAAAATATATACACTAATCATTTTGAATATAAAGAATAGCATTTTGGATTCGTTTTCACTTAAACACAAATACAATTTCACTTAAAATATATTACACTCAAAAATTTCACTATACCTGAATTATATAAAATTTTTATCACTCTGGCGTTAATTATTTGCCTTAACACACGTGATTTCTTTATTCTTTCCCGTTTCCAAGGGTTGCACTATATGCACGTCGGCTTCCTATTCTGATGAGATGATTGAAATTCTCGATCGAACTAACCTCACTGGAACGGCTGATCTTCTAATTCTGGGTTTCACTGTCGGCTTCTAAATTTACTGCCCGATGTCGTATCTTGCTAGACGCTAACTTGTTCGTCTAATAAAAGTCTGTCACTGATATATTACTTTTATGATCGCTCGAACTTGTATAACGGCGACCTAGTAATTTCCTTGTCCAATAATCCACACGTGGATTTTACTTTCTGTTACTTCGATTCTTGGCTTATTGGAGTACTCCCCAATGTCTGACTGTTCATTTGTCTACTCCTAGACAAAGCCTGGAACCTCGATTCCTAAATTCTATCCTACTTCGCTCTAGTCCCCTCAGTTCAGGAACACTAGGCGTTACTATTACGTTCTACCCTGATCTGGTTATTTAACGTAGATAGAACTGTATATTTCACTGTCCTTGGGTACTTCGAAATCTTATGATGCGTCGGTTCTTTAACTGAAACTTTATAAACTCGAGTACCTATCGCCGGTAATTTCTTAAGTCCACAACCTAAACTTTGACTGTACTGGTGAACTTTATAAAGTCCGAAGCTTGATGATATTATTTCCTATAACAGGATTCTGATCTGTCTTCACACGGCGATACTCATGACGATACTGGACGGCAACTCCCATACGGGGTGCTCGTCTGCGATACAGAGTAACACGACCTCTCCCGGTCTGGTAGATACTGCATGCTCTTCCTGGCACGTCCAGGGTTTATATTCAAATCTGCCGCAAAAAGATCAGATCCGCTTCTTCTCCAGCACTAACTTCTAAAATAATTGTCGTATAATTTTGAAAAATATGTCTCCTGAAAGCTCTTGTTTTAAACGTAAACGGGTTTCTTTGATCACGAAAATCGATCACACAATTCCAAGATATTAAATAATTTGGCTCCTCAGATGCGTGGGTATTGTGGTTTACTTTTCCATCTCTCCCATCTTTGGGCTCGGGGAATAACTAACGACGTAATGCCGCGTATGCATTTCTTTCCTGTGCAATTATTATAAACTTTTTCCACACACAAAAATCTCTTTTCCAAGATGATCAACAGTGATGTGTTCATTTCATTAATTAAATGCTTGCAAATGGCTTAATTTTAATTATTTCTCTTCTTGCGTCATTGCGATGCTGCCATTTTATAGCTGAGTAAGATCTTTTTCCGAAACTCAATCTCACTCACTCGCCGGGGAAAGTGTCCAGCTCTATTAATAATTACGCGCTAGCTTCTTATCGATGCGTCAAGCGTGATCTCATGCCCGTGTGACTAGTGGCCACCCGCTCTTGCATCACATTATAACAGCCCAACTTCTTATAATCTTTCCAATTCATTCTAAAGACTGCATTATTTCCTCTCTTCTTTTGCATATAAAATATTGATTCGACGCTTGAACCAAGTCCACATGGGTTCAATACATTCGGAATGAAACTCTCTACCAGAAAGTTGAAAAACTCTCAGATACCATGCGAAAAAGGAGGATAAATTTTTACGGTCGTCTTCTGAGAATGGATTCTAATAGATTAACGAAACAAATCTTTGACTTTTTCCGTAATCGTAAAACAAAACCCAACTGGTTTAAAGAAATTGAAAAAGACCTAGTAGAATTGAAAATGACAGAAACGTCATTACTCGATCGAAGAGCCAAATTAATTACTAAAGACAAAAATATAAGGTTCCAAGACAGTGCTACACTAAAATCCAAACCCATTATCTCGGAAGAAGAGAGGAAAAGAAGATCGGAAAGACTGAAGAAGTACTGGTCTCTAAGGAAAGAACAGCGTGCAGGGAAATGATTGATTCAACGTATCCCAAAGAGGGTGAAACGAAAGAGGAAGAAGAACTAGTCTTATAAATATTTTATATCATTATTCTCGTCTAAGAAGCGCGAATGAGTCTATCTACCTAATTTTGCTTTTCTGTCCTCCCAACGTCTCTTCATCTTCTCGCTATGGCTCTTTCTGCGCTTGCCCCCAGGGACTCACATCTAGTGGGACGTGGGTTGGCGACCACGGGGCCCCAGCTAAGTCCGGCATTGGTTCCACTTACTTGTGCCGGCCTCCTCTCCGTCGTCTTTCCTGTCGACCTCACTTGGTCACCTCTTGTTCTCTTCCGACTCGGACGGTATTAGGGTATCCGAGGCCTAGGGAGTCTCTTCCTTTCCCGCCTTAATTGGCCCTTGTCTCAGCATTTCTGATACCAACCTTCTGCGAGTGGTCATCCTTCTTCTTCTTTTCATGTTATGTCCTGCCTTCTGCTCATGGCCCTCAAAGAGACAGGGTGTATGTAGCCCAACCACTTCTGGTGCACCCTGGATATAGATACACCCTCAGGGGCTCACGGCTGGTGAGTTCGGGCGTTGACGACGCCGAGGGCATCCTGAGCTGGGTCCTGTTTACTCCCTTTTTTCATTACCTCTCGGGCGAACCCTCTCCTCTCTCACTTTCCTATCTGCTTTTCATGGCACTCCTTCCTTCCAAGTCACTCAATCTGCATTATTCGAGGGTTGAGGGCATTTCTTTTCCTCCTGTCTTTTATTTGCCTTATTATCCTTTAGTTTTCCATTTCTTCTAGTATATAAATTTGTAATTAGATTTAGTTATAGTTTACTTTTCATTACCATCTTCACGATCACCCAAACCATTAGGGGCCGATAACCAAGATGTTAGGCCCCTTAAAACAGCAATTATCATCATCTTTCTGCGCTCCCTTACCCAGGTTATGTTGGATGTATCATTTGGATCTTCTAAAATTGATGATTGAATACCATTTCCCTGAATTTACACCTGACGAGTAACATATAATTGAGCAGCCAGTTTTTCTTAGCTTTGGTTGAGAGATAAGTTTTAGTATTACTCGTAATTTATACAGCCTGTTATAGCTCATTCTGTGAATATGCCCATAATATTTCAAACGTCTTTTCCTGAATGTGTCCGAGATTTTCTCCGAAATACTGATAAAGCTCCTGGGATTTTCTTTGCTTCCAAATAGGATTTTGTGAGGAAAAATCATACGTCCCTTAATAAGCACAATATCAAATCCGTGTAGGATTGAGAGAAAGACAATAGGAAGGAAGGAAGGAATGTAGAATTTGTAAAAATTACCTTAAAAAATTGTTTCAGAGCATTTTTGAGATGACCCACCCTTAAGCTAAGGGATAATAATAATAATGATATCGTATGGCCTCGGGTGCCAGGTGCAATCGTTGTTATTTAACGCCCAGAGGGCAGCTGGCATGTCGAATTTTGTGTCATTCCTTGGAGCGCTATGAAAGTCAATGAGGTTCGATATCTAAGCTCCTTGACACTACAGCGCTTTCTAGTAGAGAAAGGAGGAACTTTGTGTTGGCGGAAAATCCCAAGATTAATTTTGCCACTGTGAACACGGCCTACTGAATTTAGGACCGATAACCTAGATGTTAGGTCCCTTAAAACAACAATTACCATCATCCTCATACTAAATTAAAATGGGTTCTTTAACATGCCAACAACGTATGAGATGCATGCCGTGACTTTTGTAGCCTTTCAAAAAATCACTTACCCCGGTCAGGAGCGAACCCGAAAGCTTGGGGTTGATAGTCCGACACGATAACCACTAACCCACCGTGGCAACCGACGCTAAGGGAAGAAGGGAATATGTTCGGAATTATATCCCGTATGCTAAGCATATGTAACTTTTGTAGGGATACCACAATTGGCAAACAATGAATTCGAAATATTTTTCTTTGCCCGGTGAAATACTCCTCCAATTTGCTGAGAGGGAATTTTGTTACTGAGATGAAGATTCTGGAGGAGGCGGCCGTGGCCTTCGTTTAGGTACCATCCCAGCATTGGCCTCGAGTAGAAAACCACGTAAAACGACATATATGATGCCTGAAGTGGAAATCGAAATCGCCTCTACTCTGTTCTGCCTTACGAGGCTGAGTGTACCCCGTCGGCTCTCATACTAGATTTATTATTTAACAGAGCCGGGGATCAAACCAGGGCCTGTTTGGTCACAGCCAAGGATGCTTGTCACTGCATGCAAGGAAAGGAAGAAATGTATACATTGCTAACGGAATGGGGGTGCGGGAGTAGGAAAAGGGACGTAGAAATAAAAACTGGAATGACGTAAGGAAGTAAAGGAGGAAATAGGGAATGAACCAAGTAAGGAAGAAATGTAGAAAATGTTAAAGAGGCATAGGAATTCGTGAAGGAACATAGGAAGAAAGGAAGGAAGGAATGAAGGAAGGAAAGAAAGAATGTAGAAATTGATGAAGAAACATGGGAATGAGTGAAGGAACATAGGAAACAAGAGAGGAAGGAAGGGAGGAAATAATGTGGAAGGTGATAAAGGAACATAGGAATGAGGGAAGGAACATAGGAATAAGAGGAGGAAGGAAGGGAGGAAATAATGTAGAAATTTATAAAGGAACATAGGAATGAGTGTAGTAACATAGGAAGGAAGGAAGGAAGGAAGGAATGTAGAAATTGATAAAGAAACATAGTAATGAGTGTGGTAACATAGGAAGGAAGGAATGTAGACATTGATAAAGAACCATAGTAATGAGTGTAGTAACATAGGAAGGAAGGAAATAATGTAGAAATTGATAAAGAAACATAGGAATGAGTGTAGTAACATAGGAAGGAAGGAAGGAATGAAGAAATTGATAAAGAATCATAGGAATGAGTGAAGTAACATATGAAGGAAGGAAGGAATGTAGAAATTGATAAAGAAACATAGGAATGAGTGTAGTAACATAGGAAGGAAGGAAGGAATGTAGAAATTGATAAAGAAACATGGGATTGAGTGTAGTAACATAGGAAGGAAGGATTGTAGAAATTGATAAAGAAACGTAGGAATGAGTGTAGTAACATAGGAAGGAAGGAAGGAATGTAGAAATTGATAAAGGAACATAGGAATGAGTGAAGTAACATAGGAAGGAAGGAATGTAGAAATTGATAAAGAAACATAGGAAGGAGGGGAAGGGGAAAGGGAAGGGGAAGGGGAAGGGAGAAAGGGAGGAAGGGAAGGGAGGGAAGGGAGGGAGGAAGGAAAGAATTGGTGAAGGAACGTAGGAAAGAAGGGACGAAGGAAGAAAGGAAGGAAGGAATGTAGAAATATATAAATAAATATAGGAAGGAGGGGTAGGGGAAAGGGAAGGGGAAGGGAGAAGGGAAGGAAGGGAGGGAAGGGAAGGGAAGAAGGAATTGGTAAAGGAACATAGGAATAAGTGAAGTAACACACAGTACAAAGGAATGAAGGAATGGAGGAAGGGAGGAAGAAAGGAAGGAAGGAATTAGAGGAGAAAGAACATGGAAAGGAAGGAATGCAGAAATTAATATTGAATTATACTGAGGGAGGAAGAAAGCCAAGAGAAATTATAATTTGTTGTCATTTTTCGCGAAGTAAAAAAAAGCAATTTATCAAAAGAGTATGGGGATATAATACAGTATATGAATATGACAGGGGCTCTTGCTCTCATATCTCGAAGTTATTCCTCTGAGGAGTGTATTCTTCTAACCATCATCTAGTAATTGTTTCCAGTCAAGAAGTAGGCCTGTGTTCCATATCTCGACAAGAGCTTAAACAGTGCACATGAGCTAACTACAGTCGCATCAACCCAGACAAGAAAATTGCCTCTCTTGTTTTAGCTTCCTTTGGAGAGTCGTCGACATTGAATGAGAAATCGATTTCACCATTGCGGCTGAAAAAGGGAATTTAGCACAGTGATAATGTTGCAAGCAGTTTATTTTTATGGCCATCTCAATGTAGCCAGCCTTCGCTGAAGTGGCTTTCTCTAGCGCATCCTCAGACCGAAGTCACACGGCGGATAAAGCTACTAGGTTAATTATAGGAGTGTCCACCTCGTTGCGTAGTGGCTAGCTTTCTTGATTGTCACCGTGGATGTCATGGTTTGATTCCCGGCTCTGACTAGAAATGTAATTCTGTTCTGAGGAGAGGTGGGTTCGATGCCTATCACAGCCATCATAGATGTGGCTTTCCATGGTTTTCCAATTCCACTGGAGGCAAATGCTGAAGTACCTAATGTAAAGCCACGGCCACTTCCTGTCCAAATAATACATCAATTACAAATACACCCACTAGTACATACATCACAGTGACTCAGGTTATCAGGCAACTTCTACACACACCCAAGTACACGGAATTTCAAGACCACGATATCGCAATGACACTATCGTCGATCAAAATATCATGTGCACTCGAGTTTGAAGGTTGTTCGTGAAGTAACCAACAGACCTACTTCAAATCCAATAACGTCATCATTTTTAACGTTCTATTTCGCGTTAGTTCATTTAGGTTTGGAATTTTTAATTTATATTTTAATCTTTTCTATCGCAGTTGGAACACAAAAAGTGCCTGTTTTTAAGCGTATTTCAACCATGCTGAGCTTCCATGCCCAAGATAGCGGGTTCAAACCCGGCCGAAGGCGTCGGATTTTTAAGAGCGTTTGCAATCCCTCAGTATGCCTTCCCTCGGAGGGGAAGTAAAGCTTGCGGTCCCATTTATGGCATGTTAAAGAACATTCCACTAATTACACCTGTGTGAAGCTAAATTAGATAGGTTAAGAATGTAAACAACGCTCTTAGGTTCCTACGTTCGTTGCCGAGAGCCGACTGCGGTGGCGTCTGGTAGCTAAGTTCTGAACTAGGCCTAGTAGTCGTTGACGGTGGCGTTTGGCGGCAAAAGTAGGAACTATTTGATAAATTCAAAGTTGCAGTCCTTACTTGAACTAAAAAACAGATATACACACTAATACAGCCATCACAATTAACACCGGTTATCAGACAGATTCTACACACACCCAAAGTACACGGGGTTACATGACCGCGTTGTCGCAGCCCCTAAACTGAGGAACCAACCAAGCAACCAACCATGCGTCACATTTAAGAATTATTATCTCAAAACCCCTTCATCAGATCGAATTCCAATTTTAACACAATATAGATTGGCATGTTGTATAACTGGTTTATTAATTTCAAAATTTTTGTGTTTCGAAGAAACAAAGTGAAAGGTAACTTTTTCTTGGCTCGGGGTGGTTCGAAAATTTAGTTCTTGGTCGCGTTGTAATCCATATATATCAAACGGTTATGCTGTCTGACTGTGACATGCGTAAATTAATTCACTTATTTTACTGTATATCGGTTTGTATTTGTACGGGGAAATAAGATATGGTTCACCAGCTAGCCGCTGTGCGCGAAGCTGTACAGCGTTGCTGAGATGGAGCCGCTCACTTCCGAGCGAGGCGCGCCATGATGCGTATGTTGATAGAGGCAATTAACATAAGTAGGATATAAGAAAATAGGCCATAAAGTTCTTCACGGAAGAACTTGTTTCTTTCAGGTTAGGGTATGTAAATACCTGTTTCCCGCCTAATGTAATTGGGTACAATTTAAGTTGACCAACTGGAAAACATTCTTTAATAGAACTAGGCACCCGCAGGGGCTCACATCTAGTGGGACGTGGGTTGGCGACCACGGGGCCCCAGCTGAGTCCGGCATTGCTTCCACTTACTTGTGCCGGGCTCCTCTCCGTCTTCTTTCCTGTCGACCTCACTTGGTAAACTCTTGTTCTCTTCCGACCCCGACAGTATTAGGGTATCCGAGGCCTAGGGAGTCTCTTCCATTCCCACCTTAATTGGCCCTTGCCTCATTTTTTCTGATTCCCTCCTTCTGCGAGGGGTCAGCCTTCTTTTTATTTTCATGTTATCTCCTGCCTTCGGCTCAAGGCCCTCAAAGAGGCCGGGTGTATGTAGCCCCACCACTTTTGGTGCACCCTAGATAATGCTACACCCTCAGGGGCTCACGGCCGGTGAGTTCGGGAGTTGGCGACTCCGAGGGATTCCTGAGCTGGGTCCGGTTTCCCCCTTTTGCCCCTTACCTCTCCTCTTTCACTTTCCTATCTGCCTTTCGTGGCTCTCCTTCCTTCCAAGTCCCTCAATCCACATTCTTCCATGGTTGAGGGCATTTCTATTCTTCATGTCCTTTATTTGCCTTATAGACTGGTTCAGTTTTACCAAATTCTAAATTTGAGCGGCATTTTGGGTAACAATTGGGCAAATAGCTTATATTTAATAATTCGGACATGCTGAACAAGAATATCGCTGTTGCCAGGCTGATTTCTCGACCGGAAGCCCGAAATCCAAGATGGCGGACTTAGCCTTATATTTGCATTATTTTCTTTTCTTCAGGTTGTATTTTTATTCTGAAAACGGTTTTGGGGATACATTTGTCGTGAGAAGCAATATAAATGATAGTTATGCGTTACAAAGAGCTACCAACGCTCATTTTTAGCCTATTTTCAATTTTGAAAAAATAGGCTTATGAGATCACCTTTTGTCCGTGTGTGTGTGCGTGTGTGTGTGTGTGTGTGTGTGTGTGATTCGTGTGTGTGTCCCCCCCTAATAAAATCTAAACGGCAGGAGCGATTTCAATGAAACTCGGAAAGTTCATAGCACTATTCCCGGCGACCTCGACCGTGCCCTTCAAATTTTGTTACGACTCACCAATCCAACATGGCGGCTGTGCGAAATATTTCACCAGCATTCAATATCTCCGAAACTATTACCGATATTACCCTGACATTTTCTATGGTGATAGAGGGAACTACTATAAGTTCACTTATGTGACTTTTGAAAACCTGGTAACTACAAAACCAACATGGAGGCCAAGCGAATTTGCGACTTTTAAACAGACGTTTCTCGCGATTTGACCAACCAAACGCAATGAAACTTGGTACAGTATATGTTTATATACATTGTAATGCACCGACATCTAACTTCGTTCAATTGCTTACATAATCACAAGATGGCGGATGTGCGAAATATTTCGCCGGCATTCTATATCTCTGAAACTATTAGCGGTATCTCCCTAAAATTTTGTACGGAGATAAAGGGCACTACTGGAAGTCCATCTATAAGACTTTCAAAAACCGTTTAACTACAAAACGAACATGGCGGCCAAGCGAATTTGAAAATTTTAAATAGACCTTTCTCGCGATTTAATGTTCCAAGCTCTCTGAAACCTGGTACAGGAAATATTTATACACGTTTTAATCCACTGGTATATAATTTAGTTCAATTGTTTACATAACCTCAAGATGGCGGCAGTGCGAATTTTAAAATTAAGTTTTTAAATTCTTGTGATGTAGTCATGCGATCGAAGTGAAATTTTGAATAATGAACCTACGCAATAATTTTCCTTTAATGGTACATGACTCTATGGCCTATACATTTAACAATCCAACATGGCGACCATCCGAAATATTTAGACGATACTGAATATCTACGAATCTATTTTAGCAATAAAACAGCATTTTTTAATGTTCATAGGGGTTATGAACTTAAGTTCACCTATAGGACTTTAAATAACCTGGTGATCACAAATCCAACATGGAGGTGACGCGAATTATAAATATTCACATGGACGTTTCTCGCAATTTAACCATCCGAGTGCAGTGAAACTTGGTACAGTAAATCCTTATACGAATGTTAATCCACTGGCATCTAATTTATTTCAATTGTTTCCATAACCTCAAGATGGCAGCTGTGAAAAATTTTAAAATCTCCTTGTTTTTTCTTGTGTCCTAATTATGCGATTGAAGTTTGAATGCTACACGTTCACAATAATCTGCATGTAACAGTACATAACTCTAGGACCTACATATATAAAATCCAACATGGCGACCATCCGAAATATTTAGTCGGTTCTTAATATCTACGAATCTATTACAGCAATCAAACAGAAATTGTGTATGTAGATAGAGGCAATTAATATAAGTAGGATATATGAAAATAGGCTGTATAGTTCTTCACAGAACTACTTGTTTCGTACATTATACAGGGTGTCTCAAAACATGTACTAACACTTTGAATGACTATAAAATGATTATTTATGAACATAGAGACTAGTTTAAGGGCTTCAATTATAGAAGAAACATGTAATTAAAGACTCATGTTCGCAAATGTTCAAATTGAGGACCGTCAGTGTCCAGACAAAGCTGATAACGCGAACCAAGGGCACGTTTCCATCGTCTATCACGCGACGCACTGGGGCAGTATTCTTTGAGCGCTTAGCACGGGTTGTGGACTTGACTGATTTGGATCTGTAGCTAAAGAAAAAAATGAATTTGAATAATATTAATAATAACTTTACTACTACTAATAATGATGATGATGTAAATTACCAACCGGTCGAAAACAATGTCGATTCTTGAATAGACAGAAGAGTAGGAATGGATATGTCTTTCCACTGCCATGGCTTAATCTCCAAACGTAACGCATTTTGCTGGCTTCTGCAGTGCGTTGATCATTGCCATGCCGTCAATGAGTAAATGAAGATTCTCTCTCCAGAACTATATTATCAGGGCAGTCAATGTCCTTAGTTAGAGTTGTATTCAGGGTAGACTTATCTCCTCATCTTAAATCTCCATCCGTGTTTGTCAGGGATGGAGGACAGGCCATGAGCTAATGTTTTAAAATTTCTTGAAGATCATTTTCCCTCTCGGCCTCGTAAGCCATTACTATTCTTTGGAGAACGCTCATGTCACTACTCAGCACTGCTTTGTGCGTCGTTTCCTTCGTCAAAACTTTCGGCAAGTCGTTCAGTGTGAGAGGGCGATTCTTAGAAATGGGCAAATGGAAGCTCACTTGCGGTCTCCCCGTGTCTTCAGATGACACAAGGCGTTCGGAGACAAACTTATTCACTTGTTCAAGCCCCAGTTCTCGGGCGTGTTTAAGTGAATCTTGGATCTTGACGGTAACAATGTCCTTAGTTGCTACATTGTGAGTATTTGAGAGATCAGCGTTGTCTTCTAAGAAAACTTTAAAAGTTTTCAAAGTGGACAAGAGTTTTTCTTCGTCCGAGTTGTCTCGCCGTCTCCTACCAGGATATACAGATTGTGCTTTATATGAGCAGTCTTCTGTTTCTACCCAAAACATTTCAAACGCGGAATTAGTAATATCGCTCCTCCAGTGAAATGATACGGCCCAACGTTGCAGAGCTGACCCTGCGTGATTCCAACTAATCCGCCGGCTTTCTTAAAAGTGGCCACTATCTATTCCTGTGCGTCATCTTGACAAAATTTTCCGTTGCTCCGTTGGACCCCGAAGTCTCCCTTCCTGAATGCCATCTCGAATTCTTCAGGGAGCTGATGCATTTCAGCTATATACACTGCCAAGGACTTAGTGCAATTGGTGTGGTTGTATCGTGCAGTAATAGGACGCATCTCCTTAAGAGCAGTCAAATACATGTCCCAATTACCAGAACGGACCCCCCCTGTAAATTTGAGTAATGTTGAAACCATCTCTAGATATGACCTCCAGTACGCAAAATTTGAAACAAAGTTTTCGTGTACGAGGAAATGCTCGATAGCTGTTTCTGCATCATAGGGGAGGTTAAAAAAAATATCTCAGCTCTTCTCATTATCCAGCCTATCCAGTAAAATGCGCCATAAAGCCTGGAGCATAAGTTTGTGAATACGAAGACCTTTACCATATGCCCTTCCATCTAGCGGCCGATCCCTCTGCACTTTTTTTTGTCGTGTGACCTGGAAGACCGAGTGCAGGTCTTTCTAATCGACGCCCGTGGGCGACCTGCACGTCGGGATGAGAGATGGAATGGATGAAGATGAATGAATGAAACTGGGCAAGGATATGGAATGAAGCGGCCGTGGCCTGTGAGAAGGTACCGTCCCAGCATTTGCCTGGTGTTGAAAATGGGAAACCACGGAAAACCATTTCAAGGACGGCCGACGGTGGGGCTCGAACCCACGTGTCTACCGAGTCAGCAGATGGCTTGGCCCCATGACCTAACGCAGCGCTCTAGCCAGCGTAGCCACTACTGTCGGTATCCCTCTGCTAAGACTCCGCTTTCCACCCGAATCTCACGAATACCACTTCCTGCCATACTGTATGCTGTCCTATGGTTTTCGGAAAATTAAGTGCAAGGTGTAAACCTCCCATCTTCAAAACAACCCGATTTTGAAACGGTTCTGAGCCCCATTTGATCTCCAAAAACTTATGGTAGAGCGCTTGATCACAAGTTAACACCACGTATGGCTGCTTCAGCTTATCCGCGACAACGACGGATCTTTCAAGCACTGTCTGGAGCGTGTCCCACTCATGGGCAGGATTTAATATTAGGGGCATGTAGCCAGCTTGACAAATGCCCAATGTCTTGTTTCAACAATGCTTTATAGCATAATTTACCCCTATCGGAATAAAAATACGTGAAGAAACGAAAATAGTGCAGATATAGGGCTAAGTCCGCTATCTTGGATTTCGGGTTTCCGGTGGAGAAATCAGCCAGGCAACAGCGATATTCCTGTTCAGCAGGTCCAAATTAGAAACAAGAAGTTCCGTGACGAACTAAAGAGCCTACTTTTCTGAAAATTAAGGGTCCATGGCAATGATTAATCTATATGGATCTATCTAGAATAATGACGAAATTAAGTTGGTAATATCGAAATTTCGAATTAGTTCGAAATACTGTATACCTGGCATTATCTAGCCTAATAGAGAACTACAGTTGGCAGCCCTGGTGACTGAATATATTCTTAGTTCCATCTCTTAAGGTACAGAATACAACATTTGGTTGAAGTCCAATGGATAGCATGGACGTTACATGCAGTTAAACATTGGATCTAACAGTGCGCGTAAAATCATGTTGGCAACAATGACATACATGTATTGGTCAGAAATAATCTGAAATAATATGATCTATTGTTGTGTCAATTTTGAATGAAATCCATTAGTTAGTATAGAAGTTACATGAATTTTAAAATTTGACCTATCAGCAGGCTTAAAATCATGTTGGCAGCACTGACGTTTATAAGTTACTCCAAATTAATCTAGAATGTCAGGTACTATACGTGTGCAAAGTTTAGAGCTGTTGGCTTGCATACTTTCTGATATATTGATATTAAGAAAAACTAATAGAGACAGCATTTATTAACAGTTAGCAGCCCTGATTGCTTCTAAGAATGCGCATAGTAATATCTGTTGTGGTACACATTGCACATAAGAAATTTGATTGAAATCCAATTGATAGTATAGAAGTTACATGTATTTAAAGTCGGACTTCTCAGTAGGCTTAGAATCATGTTGGTAGCACTGATGTATATAAGTTACTCGAAATTAATATAGAATGTCAGTTACTATACGTGTACATAGTTTAAAACGGTCGGCTTGCATACTTTCTGATATATGGGTATTTGGATTTAAAAAAATTGAGAGCATTTATTAACAGTTGGCAGCCCTGATGGCTCTTAAGAATACACTCAGTCATATCTGTTTATGTACGCATAGCACATACGAAATTTGGTTGAAATCCAATTGATAGTGTAGAAGTTATATGCATTTAAAAATTTGGACCTATCAGCAGGCTTATAATCATTTTGGCAACACTGCCATGTATGGCCTCCTGGAAATTAAACTGCAATATTATTATCTATACGTGTGCCAATTTTGAAATAGTTCCCATTCATACCTTCCAAGATATTCAACATGGAGCTGAAATTTCAATTGCGATTTTTCGGCAGTTGGTAGCACTGACCTCATTTTCAAATACGGCCGTGAGATATTCAGGTATAGATTTTACTCCTACCAAATTTTGTTTCGATTGCTGCAGCCGTTTATGAGTTGATAGGGGGGGACACACACACAGCCAGACAGACAGACAGACAGAAGGACAGACAGACAGACTGACACACATTTGCCTGATCTCATAAGTCTACTTTTTCCTCATTTTTGCAAAATGTGAAAAGTAGGCTAAAAATAAGCCATTTGCCCTAATGTTACCCACAATGCCGCTCATTTTGGAAAATATACTTTTTCGTATATTATGAACGAAAAAATGAGCATTGGTAGCTGTTTGTAACGCATAACTATCATTTATATCGTTTCTCACGACAATTTATCCCCAAAACCGTTTTCAGAATAAAACAAGAAGTTTCGTGAAGAACTATACAGCCTACTTTTCATGCCAATGATTATTCTACAGAATATGAACCTATCTAGAATAATGACGAAATTAAGTTGCTAATATCGAAATTTCCAATTAGTTCGAAATACTGTATACTTGGCATAATGTATCCTAATAGAGCACTACAGTTGGCAGCCCTGATGACTGAATATATTCTTAGTTCCGTCTCTTAAGGTACAAAATACAAAATTTGGTTGAAGTCCAATGAAATCCATTAGTTAGTATAGAAGTTACATGCATTTTAAAATTGGACCTATCAGCAGGCTTAGAATCATGTTGGCAGCACTGACGTATATTAGTTACTCCAAATTCGTCTAGAATGCCAGGTACTATACGTGTGCAAAGTTTAGAGCTATTGGCTTGCATACTTTCTGATATATTGATATTAGGGTAACAAAAATAGGGACAGCACATATTAACAGTTGGCAGCACTGGTTGCTCCTTAGAATACGCATAGTCATATCTGTTATGGTACACATAGCACATACGATATTTGGTTGAAATCCAAATGATAGTATGGAAGTTACATGTATTTAAAGTTGGACCTGTCAGCAGGCTTAGAATCATGTTGGTAGCACTGACGTATATAAGTTACTCCAAATTAATATAGAATGTCAGGTACTATACGTGTGCATAGTTTAAAGCTGTCGGCTTGCATACTTTCTGATATATTGGTATTTGGATTTAAAAAAATGGGAGCATTTATTAACAGTTGGCAGCCCTGGCAGGTCTTAAGAATACGCTCAGTCATATCTGGTTATGTACACATACAACATACGAAATTTGGTTGAATTCCAATTGATAGTATAGAAGTTATATGCATTTAAAAATTGGACCTATCAGGAGGCTTATAATCATTTTGGCAACACTGCCATGTTTAGCCTCCTAGAAATTAAACTGAAATATTATGATCTGTACGTGTGCCAATTTTGAAATCGCTCCCACTCATACTTTCCAAGATATCCAACATGGAGCTCAAATTTCAATTGCGATTTTTTAGCAGTTGGTAGCACTGACATCATTTTCAAATATGGCCGTGAGATATTCAGGTATAGATCTTTACTCCTACCAAATTTTGTTTCGATTGCTGCAGCCGTTTAGGAGTTGATAGGGGGGGACACACACACAGCTAGACAGACAGACAGACAGAAGGACAGACAGACACACAGACAGACAGACACACATTTGCCCGATCTCATAAGACTACTTTTTCCTCATTTTTGCAAAATGTGAAAAGTAGGCTAAAAATACAACCTGAGGAAACGAAAATTATGCAAGTATAAGGCTAACTTCGCGATCTTGTATTTCTGGCTACCGGTGGAGAAATCAGCCTGGCAACAGTGATATTCGTGTTCAGCAGGTCCGAATTAATAAAAATAAGCCATTTGCCCAAATGTTACCCACAGTGCCGCTCAAAATGGAAAAGAGGCGTTTTTTTTGGAAAAAGTGAACCAGTCTATTATTCTCCTTTCGTTTTCCATTTCTTCTGCTAGTATGTAGGATAGTAGTTAGTTTTAGTTTTAAGTTTGCATTTCTTTTTCATCTTTACGATCACCCATACCATCAGGGGCAGATAACCTAGATGTTAGGCCCCTTAAAACAATAATTATCATCATCATCATCAATAGAACTAGGCAACACTGAAAATGACTTCTATCATTTCAATGTCCCTCAACCTATCATTCAGCGTTGTGGTTTTCTTCAGTGTTGGAAAGATTTGGTGTCGTAGGCTATATACTCTTCGTGAGCATTTACGACAGCCTGACACTGACATAACATGCTCCGTACAAGTCCGTGGAGGTCACACACTGTGGTATCCGTTCCCATTCTTCCATAAGAGAGTCTGTGAAAGTAGACTACATATGTATCACATAGTGTGCGATGATTGCTACGCAAGATCATAGAGCTGTACGTACTGTGACGTCATTACGAAGAGTAGAGCACTCGATTATCTAAGCAGGACAACAGGATATATTTAATCCGAGAGCAATGTTGCCTCATTTACAATCGATATTGCAACGTTTCAGTCGGTTAACACAATATGATCCCAATTACTAGGACATGAGCAATATATATATCCTTGTAATGATATTAGGACTCGGATTTTAGGTGCTATAAATCAGGAAAAGATTTATTTTTATGGATTAAATATATCTGAAATATGTGACAAAAAAGTAAAAATATTTAATTAAAATTCAGTTTTTTATTTATTTTACGCCCTCATTGGAGCAATTTACTCAATACAAATACAATTAAGCCTAACAACGGCATTTTGGAGATTAGCGATTCAGCTTCAGCTTCTTCTGCACCCTAAATGTCTTCATTCTATCTGACCTAGCTGTCCTTTGTTCATCTGTGATGGTGTAGTTTTTCCGTTCAAATGTTGTTAATGTGAATCGTAAGTATTTATTCCTTAACATATTCTTCTCTTATCTATTTTTAATTTGGAACATCGTTAAATTTAATTCATCTAAATCATGCCGGATCTCTTTGAACCAGTTGTTATTTGTTTTACTCTTTCAGAAGTAACTAAACAGCTGTTTATTAGTCTAGTTTCTGGCAGCCGGGTGATATGTTAGAAAAAAGAGATTCTTCTTTTCCGCATAGTTTATTAATGACAATATAAACAATATGCAGTATTCACGAATGCAATTTATGCTATGTCTCACTGACTGCTGAAGAATTACAATACACAACGAGATACGTCTTCAGGTTGTCCATCACAAATTACCGACGATTATCGCGAAACACTTCTTCTGAAGGCGAAAAACTGCGGCAATCTTGCCCTCGAGGTGTGGTGAAATTTGAGATAGCTGTTCATCCTTGATTGCTTTCCCACATGGTTGGCAGAACAGAACGCCCCCATCAGAAGTAAAATTGTCCTTTAATTCTGCAACATACTACTGCAGACGATAACTTGTAGTTGCTTTTACTTCAGACATCGTAGAACTGCCTCACACTTCACAGTGCCAGAAATAAACTGCATGTGAGTGACACTGGTTCCAGGTAGATGGGAGGGAAGGTCTAGCACGTGATGCAATATAGCTACGGACAAGGAAAACCCCAGCTTCCACAGTGAGTGGGACGGGGCGACAAATTAAGAAAAACACAGTTACAAGCTGACATACGCTCTGCATGAAGATTAGATAGTTCACAGGTTCTTCCCCGTTGAAGTAACACAGAACAACAATTCAATAAACTGAAAGATCTAGCATACTGATTAAACAAGATGTTCAGTAAAGAACATATAGCCTACTTTCTCCTAAATGTATGAGTATAGTTATAACTCGTTGTTATTATCAAAGAGTATAATAGAACTATTCTTTGTTGAAGACCTTAGAAACGATTTACCTCTACCAAACGCCACGACCTAGATAAAAACTGCTACCATCATTGAAGAAAGAAAGAAAGATAAGAAGTATATCAAGAATGTTATGGATCTGGAGACATAATCGACCGGACTGGCGGCGTGGCTCAGCGGTAACGTTCTCGCTTGCTGGGCCCTAGGTTGCAGGTTCGTATCCTGGCGCAGTCAGCTGGCATTTGAGGGTGCACAAATGCGAGGGAGCCGTGTCAGTACATTTACTGGCACGTTAAAGATCCCCTTCGGGCCAAAATTCCGGCACCCCGGTGTCTCTAAAAGCAGCAGTAGTTAAAAGGGATGTAAAACCAATAACATTATTATTATTATTATTAAGACCTGCCGTGGGCAACATCCAACTTTGAGTTGAGGCATGTCTTTACACGTCTGGTTGTGCATGGCTTTCACAACCCTAATTGAATTAACAAATCTTTCCATGACCCTACAGAGACGTGTGTATACAAACTATGTGGATATTTTCGATAATATAATCCTAACAGAGCGAGTGCATTCTAGCGGCCAGAATAAGAAACTTTTCAATAAAATCTGGAAGTTACCTTTTTGGCAGCTAGATGTCTCGAGTAAATCTGCTGGCGAATTATGTTTTAATTAAATATATATTTTACACCATAATGTGGACAATATAACGCTTAATAACATTTTCAAGTAACGCAAAATAGGCTGTTACAAACCCTTTAAAATAAAACGTTAAAATGTATCGTAGTATCAACTTGTCATTCTTCAAATTCGATGCGCATAGAATTATAATGGTATAGTAATCAATGGATCCCCACGTAGACTAGTCGGGACATCTAGTGGTGAAATATCGAACAATATAATCCTAACAGAGCGAGTGCATTCTAGCGGCCAGAAGAAGAAACTTTTCAATAAAATCTGGAAGTTACCTTTTTGGCAGCTAGATGTCTCGAGTAAATCTGCTGGCGAATTATGTTTTAATTAAATATATATTTTACACCATAATTTGCACAATATAACGCTTAATTTTAAAACATCTGAGTCATTACAAAACAATAAACATATAACATTTCAAGCAAAAAAACTAGCTCTGATCGGGTTTGAACCATAGGAATCTGAGCGACAGGCTATCGCTCTACCACTTTTTTTTTTTTTTTTTTTTTTTTTAGCTCTTTACAGAATTACAGAATTTTCAGATATGATAAATACCAGACTAATACATCACAAGAAATCCAGATAGTGTCCATATTTATCGTATAATTGTCCACTTTCACTAAGCTTCCAACGCTCTTTTTGCAGGTGATACCTGAGATCCAGGAAAGAGAAATGTTGATCATTGTCCATCACGAAGTGTACATATTGGCCCATTATCCACACAATGGCAGTCAGTTTAATTTGGGGGAAGGCGGTCACCGACAAACGAACCAACTTCCTGTCATCAAGGTCATTCGAGGGCACATTTAATAGTTGACATACTTTTCCCTTACACCACAGCCACGTGGAGGCAACTCGCGTGCATGATGTGAAGCGGTGTATCGCCGTATCAGTTTGACCACATATAGTACACCATGGGTAAGCTTCAAGATGGATGGTATATCGCCGTAGAGCGGTTGGGATGAGATCGTTGAGGAAGATAAAAACTTGGGAGTGTACAGCAGAAGAAATGGACATAGCCCCAAAATTTTTCCAAACAGTGGGCCAATGGACATAGAGGGTGGTGGCCTCTATTCGCGGTTTGGAGTGTACCACTTGCCGCAACATGTTATAGATACTTTTCGTCGTTGGAACAATCCCTGATGGCATTTGGCGAACAGTTTCCAGAAGGTGCTGTTGATGGTCCCTAAATATCTTCGGCAAAGCTCTATCACAACCACGGGCTGTGTTTCGAATATCTTTGTATAGCGCTTTCGTAAAAGTGTCATGTTGGGAAAGAATGGTGATATCGTTCTTGCAGAGGAGTGCACGGCATTTCATGCCATGAGCTGTTAGCCCTAGCCCGCCTTGCCGGGATGGGAGATACAACTGTTCCCGTTGTACTCGGAACAAAAATCCTTGCCATATAAACCAACCTGTATATTTTGCCAATTGGCTCTCAAACATTTTGGGAAGTGGGAAAAGTTGTGCGACATACCATATTTTAGAGAGCGCAAACACGTTGAGGACCATGACCCGTTGCACTATATTGAGGTTTCTTTGACCAAATTGGATCAGGACTCCCCTAACTTTGGCAATGACCTTAGTCCAGTTAACTTGCACTGTGTCCAGAAGCGATTGCTTCCAGGTAATGCCAAGAATTTTCACCTCATTTACTATCCGGAACCAGGGCTGTGGGGTAATCACTGAGTTAGTATTGAGCGGAAGCAAAGCAGTTTTCTGGGGGTTCGATTGTGCTCCAGAGGCGATATGGTAGAGCTGAAGGACGCTATCGATGTGGGAGATGTCTTCTTCATTGCGGATCAATATTGATACGTCATCAGCATAGGCGCACATTCCAAAAACATGTGTGGACAGTTTGTAACCCTGTAGCTTCACCTGGGTAGTCCGAATGAACGGTTCAAGGCCAATGACAAAAAGTAGCATAGAAAGGGGACATCCTTGCCTAACTGATCGTTGTATTGGAATCAGAGGGGAAAGAAAACCGTTGACGAGCACTCTAGACGTAGCATTACAATTTATCATACGAATGTAGTCAATAAGGATTTCAGGAAATTCGAAGTGTTGCAAGACCATGTACAAGTATTCATGACTGATGCGGTCGAAAGCTTTATCAAGATCTAAGGTGAGAAAACTCATTGGCTCAGTGGGGAGCATTTCGGCTTTTAGGTGTAGGTCCCGTAGTATCGCTAAGTTTGTTAACAGAGTTCTTCCAGGAATACTGCAACATTGTTCATCACCAATGATATCAGGTAGAACAGTCTTCAATCGGCATGCAAGTACTTTGGTAAGGACTTTATAGTCACTGCAGAGCAGAGTAACTGGTCGGAAGTCACCAACTGCCATGGGAGAGGATGTTTTTGGTATGAGGACTATGGTACCCTCGTGATGTGATTGACAAAGAGCACGACGTTGGAGAATGGTACGCAGGACATGACAAAATTCTTTGCCAATGAGAGGCCAGAAGTGTTTATACATTTCATATGGCAGTCCATCAATGCCAGGTGAGCGGTTGTTTGGGAGTCGTTTAACCACAGAGTGAATCTCTTCATCCGTAATATCCGCGCTGAGCAGAGTTTTGTTGTCCGGAGATAGTTTGGTACTGCAAGATGACAGCAATAGGGTCACCTGCTGTGGATCAATGGGAGCCTTAGCGTAGAACCGTTGATAAAATAATGATATTTCACTACGTATAGCGTCAGGGGAGGTGACGACACTTCCAGTACTGGTGCGGAGGCGGTGGATATATTTACGTTGCCGCTCACGTTGTCCTTTGGCGATATGGTATACACTTGCACTTTCGTCCGGGAGCACTGTACGATCTTTTAAAGCCACGTTGATATGAGCGAGCGTTCGTTGCTGTAGAGACAGGAGCTTGGTTTTAACTTCCCGGATCTGGTCATATATACGCTCCCCAGCATCAGATCTTTGCTGGAGCTGGCGAAGAACTCGATAGTAAAATTCAACTGTATCCCGTCTTTCCCGACCTCGTTGGTAAGATATGTTCTTAAAGACGCGGCGGATCCCTGGTTTAACTAAAATATCCCACCAGTCTGTGCAGTCGCGAAATTTGCCTTTTTGTTGGACCCATCGAATCCAGTGTTGTCTGAAAATATCTTGGCATTCCTCCTCCAGTAACAGCGAGCAATTCAGCTTCCAATAACCTCTTCCTATGTGAAATATGGGATGGGGGTAAGAGATTGTACATACGACAGCATGATGGTTAGTGAAACTGGCAGGAATCACTTCATATCGTCTAGGCTGGATGAGTTCCTGTGAAAAGTAGATGCGGTCAAGTCGTGATGAGGAGTTGTGACTTATACAGGTGTAATGGGGCAGGGGCACCCTTAAACTATCCACAGCATCAATGAGGTGTAGGGAGGTAAGAAGGGTCCTGAGAGCCGGGTTGACACCTCTGTATGGACTAGTGGAATCCTCTGGGCGTTGAATACAATTGAAATCCCCTGCAAGAATAAGTTTTTCCTTAACGTCATGCAGATGAGGCAGTATACTCTGTTGAAAGAACATTTTCCGTTCCACACGTTTATTAGACCCGGATGGGGCATATACATTTATCAGGGTGGTATTGTTTATGTGTCCAGATATTATGCGTTCTGATGGATGACATAGCACACCTGCGAGTGGGATATCATGTCTTATGAGGAATCCGGTCCCTCTATTCGTATTACCGGTATTGATGTATTGTTTGTAGAAGGCAGATATGGGTAAACACGGTATAGCAACTTCTTGAAGGAAAGCAATGTCAATGTCAGCATCTCGAAGGAATCTCTCCAACAGTTGAAATTTCAGAGGGCATTCTATTACATTGATATTCACAGTGGCCACAGTGAGAAATTGCGCCATTACGAGAAGTATAAAAGCTGTGCTAGACATACTGGAAGGTGGACTCGAAAGAAGACACAGGTGAGAATTATCCTGGTGCACTATGTCAAATTAGGTTGAGATAGTTCCTTTTGACTGCCATTCATAGGCCGGCTGTCAGCGGTTGAGAGCGTTCGTGGGTCCCTAGATGACGTAGAAAGAAGATTTTGTTTCTTTTTCACAGCTGCGGAAACGTTTGTGGAGCCAGTTTTATTCTTCGGGGCTGGTACGGCAATCTAGGCATTTGTTTTAATCTTCTTAGAGACGTTCTCGGATCCCCGATCAACAGTCTTAAGTGAGTCGGTAGGGACCAGCGAAGTCTGGGGCAGTGAAGACAAAATTTCTGTGGCAGCCTGTAGTAACGGCAGAGTTGGTTCTGAGGCTGCGATACAGGTTGCCGAGAGCACAGGGGCACTCTGTGTCTCGCAGCTCTGGTCAGGGCAAGGTATCAGTTCTGCGTCAGATGTATCCGAGGTCACTCCTGGTGTTGTCCCAGCTGACTGATCAATGATCATGTTTTCATATGACGTTTGCTGCGTCACAACTTCCGAGTATTGTACACGTCGTTGTTGTGTAGGAGTTATACCGAGGGGAATCATTTTCTTTGGGCAGTTAATACGGAGATGTGTGGTAGCATTGCAAATTAAACAGGTCTGTTTCTGTCCATTATACGTTATATAGCCAGAATGGCCACCAAAAGCCTCAGTGGAGGGGATATCTTGCTTGATTTCCATAGTTACGGCACGTATTCCATTATACACCGGGAACTGATAAGCAGAAGACCATTGTTCTTTCCTGACGTCACTCACAGTGCCATATTTCGACAGGACGGATTTGAAAATTTCAGGGGGTACTTCGAGTGGGACATTAAATATACGCACTGTGGTAAAATTGGAATCCGCTGTGGAGAGCTTAACATTGGTCATTTCGCCGGAATCATACTGAAATTTAATAGGATCTGCAAAAGTATTTAACAATTTCTGATAAATAGATATGGTGATTACCTTGATGTACATGGTTTTTTCGTGCGCATTTAACTGGATGGCTTCTACTTGGTCGACAGTCAACCGGAGGGTATCGCCAATCCAGCGGTGAATTTCTCCTGGTGAGGGGCGAGAACTCTGCCTGTCCCATTGGCAGCGTACGGTGTTTTTTCTCTGGTATCCGGACATGATTTTCAGCGGGGTTTTCTGGGTTTCTGGTTTTGTTGTCCTATCTGGAACACTACTTAAAAAAATATTGTCCGAATGACACACGGAAGGTCAGTACACACGTGGAACTAAGGAAGCACCGGTATTAGGAACCGTAACCTCTTCCAATGCGGTCACACAGCGCGCACACACGTACCGCACTCGGCCACGACCAGTGACCAACTACAAAAAACCTAGCTCTAATCGGGTTTGAACCATAGGCATTTGAGCGATAGGCTAACGCTCTACCACTTTTTTTTTTTTTTTTTTATTTTTTTTTTATTAGCTCTTTACAGAATTACAGAATTTTCAGATATGATACATACCATACTATTACATCACAAGAAAGTCCAGATAGTGTCCATATTTATCGTACAATTGTCCACTTGCACTAAGCTTCCAACGCTCTTTCTGCAGGTGATACCTGAGATCCAGGATTGAGAAATGTTGATCATTGTCCATCACGAAGTGTACATATTGGCCCATTATCCACACAATGGCAGTCTGTTTAATTTGGGGGAAGGCGGTCACCGACAAGCGAATCAACTTCCTGTCATCAAGGTCATCCGTGGGCACATTTAATAGTTGACATACGTTTCCCTTACACCACAGCCACGTGGAGGCAACTCGCGTGCATGATGTGAAGCGGTGTATCGCCGTATCAGTTTGACCACATATAGTACACCATGGGTAAGCTTCAAGACGGATGGTATATCGCCGTAGAGCGGTTGGGATGAGATCGTTGAGGAAGATAAAAACCCGGGAGTGTACAGCAGAAGAAATGGTCATAGCCCCAACATTTTTCCAAACAGTGGGCCAATGGACGTAGAGGGAGGTGGCCTCGATTCGCGGTTTGGAGTGTACCACTTGCCGCAACATGTTATAAATACTTTTCGTCGTTGGAACAGTCCCTGAAGGCATTTGGCGAACAGTTTCCAGAAGGTGCTGTTGATGGTCCCTAAATATCTTCGGCAAAGCTCTCTCACAACCACGGGCTGTGTTCCGAATATCTTTGTATAGCGCTTTCGTAAAAGTGTCATGTTGGGAAAGAATGGCGATGTCGTTCTTGCAGAGGAGTGCACGGCATTTCATGCCATGAGCGGTTAGCCCTAGCCCGCCTTGCCGGGATGGGAGATACAACTGTTCCCGTTGTACTCGGAACAAAAATCCTTGCCATAGAAACCAACCTATATATTTTGCCAATTGGCTCTCAAACATTTTGGGCAGTGGGAAAAGTTGTGCGACATACCATATTTTAGAGAGCGCAAATACGTTGAGGACTACGACCCGTTGCACTATATTGAGGTTTCTTTGACCAAATTGGATCAGCACTCCCCTAACTTTGGCAATGACCTTAGTCCAGTTTGCGTGCACCGTGTCCAGAATCGATTGCTTCCAGGTAATGCCAAGAATTTTCACCTCATTTACTATCCGGAACCAGGGCTGTTGGGTAATCACTGAGTTATTATTGAGCGGAAGCAAAGCAGTTTTCTGGGGGTTCGATTGTGCTCCAGAGGCGATATGGTAGAGCTGAAGGACGCTATCGATGTGGGAGATGTCTTCGTTATTGCGGATCAATATGGATACGTCATCAGCATAGGCGCACATGCCAAAAACATGTGTGGACAGTTTGTAACCCTGTAGCTTCACCTGGGTAGTCCGAATGAACGGTTCAAGGCCAATGACAAAAAGTAGCATGGAGAGGGGACATCCTTGCCTAACTGATCGTTGTATTGGAATCAGAGGGGAAAGAAAACCGTTGACGAGCACTCGAGACGTAGCATTACAATTTATCATACGAATGTAGTCAATAAGGATTGCAGGAAATTCAAAGTGCTGCAAGACCATGTACAAGTATTCATGACTGATGCGATCGAAAGCTTTATCAAGATCCAAGGTGAGAAAACTCATTGGCTCAGTGGGGAGCATTTCGGCTTTTAGGTGTAGGTCCCTTAGTATCGCTAAGTTTGTTAACAGAGTTCTTCCAGGAATACTGCAACATTGTTCATCACCAATGATATCAGGTAGAACAGTCTTCAATCGGCATGCAAGTACTTTGGTAAGGACTTTATAATCACTGCAGAGCAGAGTAACTGGTCGGAAGTCACCAACTGCCATGGGAGAGGATGTTTTTGGTATGAGGACTATGGTACCCTCGTGATGTGATCGACAAAGAGCACGACGTTGGAGAATGGTACGCAGGACATGGCAAAATTCTTTGCCAATGAGAGGCCAGAAGTGTTTATACATTTCATATGGCAGTCCATCAATGCCAGGTGAGCGGTTGTTTGGGAGGTGCTTAACCACAGAGTGAATCTCTTCATCCGTAATATCCGCGCTGAGCCGAGTTTTGTTGTCCGGAGACAGATGGGTATTGCAAGATGAAAGCAATAGGGTCACCTGCTGTGGATCAATTGGAGCCGGAGCGTAGAACCGTTGATAAAATAGTGATATTTCACTACGTATAGCGTCAGGGGAGGTGACGACACTTCCAGTACTGGTGCGGAGGCGGTGGATATATTTACGTTGCCGCTCACGTTGTCCTTTGGCGATATGGTATACACTTGCACTTTCGTCTGGGAGCACTGTACGATCTTTTAAAGCCACGTTTATATGAGCGAGCGTTCGTTGCTGTAGAGACAGGAGCTTGGTTTTAACTTCCCGAATCTGGTCATATAAACGCTCCCCAGCATCAGATCTTTGCTGGAGTTGGCGAAGAACTCGATAGTAAAATTCAACTGTATCCCGTCTTTCCCGACCTCGTTGGTAGGATATGTTCTTAAAGACGCGGCGGATCCCTGGTTTAACCAAAATATCCCACCAGTCTGCGCAGTCGCGAAATTTGCATTTTTGTTGGACCCATCGAGTCCAGTGTTGTCTGAAAATATCTTGGCATTCCTCCTCCAGTAACAGCGAGCAATTCAGTTTCCAATAACCTCTTCCTAAGTGAAATATGGGATGGGGGTAAGAGATTGTACATACGACAGCATGATGGTTAGTGAAACTGGCAGGTATCACTTCATATCGTCTAGGCTGGATAAGTTCCTGTGAAAAGTAGATGCGGTCAATTCGTGATGAGGAGTTGTGACTTATACAGGTGTAATGGGGCAGGGGCACCTTTAAACTATCCACAGCATCAATGAGGTGTAGGGAGGTAAGAAGGGTCCTGAGAGCCGGGTTGACACCTTTGTATGGACTAGTGGAATCCTCTGGGCGTTGAATACAATTGAAATCCCCTGCAAGAATAAGTTTTTCCTTAACATCGTGCAGATGAGGCAGTATACTCTGTTCAAAGAACATTTTCCGTTCCACACGTTTATTGGACCCAGATGGGGCATATACATTTATCAGGGTGGTATTGTTTATGTGTCCAGATATTATGCGTCCTGATGGATGACATAGCACACCTTCGAGTGGGATATCATGTCTTATGAGGAATCCGGTCCCTCTATTCGTATTACCGGTATTGATGTATTGTTTGTAGAAGGCAGATATGGGTAAACACGGTATGGCAACTTCTTGAATGAAGGCAATGTCAATGTCTGCATCTCGAAGGAATCTCTCCAACAGTTGAAATTTCAGAGGGCATTCTATTACATTGATATTCACAGTGGCCACAGTGAGAAATTGCGCCATTAAGAGAAGTATAAAAGCTGTGCTAGACATACTGGAAGGTGGACTCGAAAGAAGACACAGCTGAGAATTATCCTGGTGCACTATGTCAAATTAGGTTGAGAGAGTTCCTTCTGATTGCTATTCATAGGCCGGCAGTCAGCGTTTGAGAGCGTTCGTGGGTCCCTAGATGACGTAGAAAGAAGATTTTGTTTCTTTTTCACAGCTGCGGGAACGGTTGTAGAGCCAGTTTGATTCTTCTGGGCTGGTACGGCAATCGAGGCATTTGTTTTTATCTTTTTAGATACGTTCTCGGATCCTCGATCAACCTGCGTAGGTGAGTCGGTAGGTACCAGAGAAGGTGGGGGCAGTGAAGACAAAATTTCTGTGGCAGCCTGTAGTGGCGGCATAATTGGTTCTAAGGCTGCGATACATGTTGCCGATAGCACAGGTGCACTCTGTGACTCGCTGAGCTGGTCAGTGTAAGGAACCAGTTCTGCGTCGTGTGTATCAGAGGCCACTGCTGGTGTTGTCCCAGCTGACTGATCAATAAACATGTTTTCATGTGACGTTTGCTGTGTCACGACTTCCGAGTATTGAACACGTCGTTGTTGTGTTGGAGTTATACCGAGGGGAATCATTTTCTGTGGGCAGTTGATACGTAGGTGTGTGTTAGCATTGCAAATTAAACAGGTCTGTTTCTGTCCATTATAAGATAGATAGCCAGAATGGCCACCAAAAGTCTCAGTGGAGGGGATATCTTGTTTTATTTCCATTGTGACTGCGCGTATTCCATTATACACCGGGAACTGATAAGCAGAAGACCATTGTTCTTTCCTGACGTCACTCACAGTGCCATATTTCGACAGGACGGATTTGAAAATTTCAGGTGGAACTTCAAGTGGGACATTAAATACACGCACTGTGGTAAAATTGGAATCCGCTGGGGAGAGCTTAACATTAGTCATTTCGCCTGAGGCATACTGAAATTTAATAGGATCTGCAAAATTATTTAACAATTTCTGATAAATAGATATGCTGATTACCTTGATGTACATGGTTTTTTCTTGTGCATTTAACTGGATGGCTTCTACTTGGTCGACAGTCAACCGGAGAGTATCGCTAATCCAGCGGTGAATTTCTCCTGGTGTGGCGCGAGAACTCTGCTTGTCCCATTGGCAGCGTACGGTATTTTTTCTCGGGTATCCGGACATGATTTTCAGCGGGGTTTTCTGGGTTTTCTGGTTTTGTTGTCCTATCTGGAACACTACTTGAAAAAGTATTGTCCGAATGACACACGGAAGGTCAGTTCACCCGTGGAACTATCGGAAGCACCGGTATTAGAAAATGTACACTCTTCCAATGCGGTCACACAGCGCGCTCACACGCACCTCACTCTGCCACGACTAGTGACCAACTAACCACTGAGCTAATTGTGTCAACGAATATCGTTCTATTTAAAATGACTTACATAGAACTTGTTAGCAAATAATGATTTATACTAAACGATTTCATCACTGGAGTATATTATTTATATATAAAGCATTTCATACAAAGTTTATTTATTTTTTATCAGTACGCTATATTGCATTCAATACTCAAATTAGTGAAATATAAGTCAGGCACAAGATATCCGCTGCCATCTTGTCTTATTAATGAATCAGCTGAGCTTTTTAAAATCACGTCTGCACTATAGTATTACAAAATAAACTTTTAATTTCGTACGTGCCTCTTCCTTTAGAACAGTTAAAACGATTCTCGGCTCGATAATCGGAACTGGTGGGTCCCATGATATGGATTATAAAGTTTGCATAATTCGCACGGCCGCCATCCTGAAATGGTATGGCGGACGACCTTGTAGTTTGGTCACAAGACGCATCCTATACGAAGGTATGTTGTTACCAAATTTGGTAGAGATTGGATGATTTGGTTAGTCGTTATTTGATTTTACGTTTTGAACGTTTGAGTGGCCGCCATTCAGTTTTAGTAAAGATGGCGGCGATATAAAACATGACACTGAGGTGTCCTTTGCTAGTGCTACCTTTGTACCAAATTTCGTTCAATTCGCATTCACCGTGTTCGAATTGATAGGGGGGGACAGACATTCAGAGTACACACACTCACACACACACACACAGACTCACACACACACATTCACACACACAGACTCACACACACACATACACACACACAGACAGAAACACTTTTTTCGCCCTGTGTTGATCTCATAAGTCTACTTTCATTTTTTGCAAAAATCGAAAGTAGGCTAAAAATGTAAATAGTATGTCTTTTTATGTGCTAATTAGTGAAAAGCAGGAATTTATGTATTTACGAACAAAATGTTTAAAATATGTATTACCTTAAAATCCGAGCTCTAATAATGATATATGAATTGCAGCCAATGGCCATAAGCTGTGCATTTTTGATTTGAACGCCCGAGGGCTCCCAACAAGTTCAATTTCAAGTAGTTCCAACTTTGACTACCAGATGCTACTGTCACTAACACTAGCGGCGAATGTTGGAACCCGCCAAATATAACCTACAAAATTTGCTTCACACCACAAATTGCAGTGGTAGGTTCTTTTACATGCCTTAAATCTATTATATGGGCCCCTTCGGCTTTACTTCCCCTCTGAAGGACGGCATATTGTTGGATTTGACGTTCTTAAAATATCCGACGACTTCGGCCGGGTTTGAACCCACCATCTTGATCATAGCAGCTCAGCTTGCTACCGACTACGCCACCGAAGCCAGATATCTCCTGGTTATGGACTACAGAAGAGGAAGAAAACTTTATGATGACATATTTCGCTTGACAAGCGAGCATCATCAGATCTAAATATACAAGACTATATATGTTTTTGTTGTTGTTGTTGTTGTTGTTGTTGTTGATTCTTTAGGGGCTTGGAAACATCGTTGTAGTAGCTCCATGAGTTTGGGTGTGTGTGGAATTTCGACTGATAACCCTTGTTATTAGCCTATTTTCATTTATGAAAAAATAGGCTTATGAGATCATCTTTTGTCCGTGTGTCTGTCTGTGTGTTTGATGGTGTGTGTGATAGTGTGTGTGTGAAGGTGTGTTCCCCACTAATAACTTCTAAACGGCTGGACCGATTTCAATGAAACTCGGTAAGTTCATAGCACTATTCCCGGCGACCTCGATCGTGCCCTTCAAATTTTGTTACTTCTCACCAATCTAACATGGCGGCTGTGCGAAATATTTCACTAGCATTCAATATCTCCGAAACTATTACCGATATCGCCCTGAAATTGTGTACGGTGATAAAGGGCACTACTAGAACTTCGCCTATGAGAAGTTCAAAAACCTGGTGACTACAAAACCAACATGGCGGTCAAGCGAATTTGAGACTTTTAAATAGACTTTTCTCGCGATTTAACTATCTAAACGTAATGAAACTTGGTACAGTATATGTTCATACACATTGTAATGCACCGACATCTAACTTCGTTCAATTGTTTACATAAACTCAAGATGGCGGCTGTAAGAAATATTTCACCGGCATTCTGTATCTCTGAAACTATTAACGGTATCGCCCTGAAATTTTGTACGGAGATAAAGGACACTACTGGAAGTTCATCCATAAGACTTTCAAAAACCGGTTAACTACAAAACGAACATGGCGGCCAAGCTAATTTGAAAATTTTAAATAGACCTTTCTCGCGATTTAATGATACAAACGCAATGAAACATGGTACAGCAAATGTTTAGTCACATTGTAATGCACTGGTATTATTTTAGTTGAATTGTTTACGTAACCTCAAGATGGCGGCTGTGCAAATTTTAAAATTATGTTTTAATTTCTTGTGTCGAAATCATGCGATCGAAGTGAAAGTTTGAATAATGGACCTACGCAATAATTTTCCTTTAACAGTACATAAATCTATGGCCTATACATATAACAATCCAACATGGCGACCATCCAAAATATTTAGATGGATCTCAATATCTACGAATCTGTTACAGCAATCAAACTGAATTTTTGTATGTTCATAGGAGCAATGAACATAAGTTCACCAATAGAACTTTAAATAACCTGGTGATCACAAATCCAAAATGGCGGCAACGCGAAATTTAAATATTCACATGGTCGTTTCTCGCAATTTAACCAACCGAGTGCAGTGACACTTGGTACAGTAAATCCTTATACAAATGTTAATCCATTGGCATCTAATTTTTTCAATTGTTTCCATAACCACAAGATGGCAGCTGTGCGAAATTTTTAAATCTCGTTTTTACTTCTAGTGTCCTAATCATGCGATTGAAGTTTGAATACTACACGTACACAATAATCTTCATGTAACAGTACATAACTCTAAGACCTACATATATAAAAATCCTACATGGCGACCATCCACAATATTTAGTCGGTTCTCGATGTCTACGAATCTATTACAGCAATCAAACTGAATTTTTTTTATGATGATAGAGGCGATTAACATAAATAGGATGTATGAAAATAGGCTGTTTTGTTCTTCACGGTACTACTTGTTTTTATTTGCCATGTGGCCTCCCTAGACACCGAGTGCAGGTCTTTCTAGTCGACGCCCGTGGCGACCTGCACCTCGAATGGGAGATGGAATGGATTGATGAATGAAACTGGGCAAGGATGTGGGAGGAAGTGGCCGTGGCCTGTTCGAAGGTACCGTCCCAGCATTTTCCTGGAGGTAAAATGGGAAACTGGGCAAGGATGAGGAAGGAAGTGGCCGCGGCCTGTTAGAAGGTACCGTCCCAGCATTTGTCTGGTGTTAAAATGGGAAACCACGGAAAACCATTTCTAGGATGGCCGGCGGTGGGGCTCGAGCCCTCGAGTCGACCGAGTCAGCAGTGAGCTTGGCCCCATGACCTAACGCTGGACTTTAGCCAGCGTAGCCGCTGCTGTCGGTAGCCTTGTTATTGAGATGCGTATGTGTGTAATTCAGGAGGGGATTGGGAATGAGGGGGCTGTAGCCTTAATTTAGGTACCATCCGGGCATTTGCCAGAAGTAGAAGTGGGAAACCAAGGAAAACAACTTCCAGGATGGCTGAGTTAGGAATCGAACCCACCTCTTCTCAGTTTTGCCACACGAGGCTGATTGCACACCGGTCCAGCCTTCAGACCAGAATTAAATTCCTTAGCAGAAGCGGGAATCGAACCCGGGCCTTCGCGGTGACAGCCAAAAATGCTAGCCACTGCGCGCAACTAGCGGACAAAAGACAAGGATAATGATTTGTTGTCATTTATCACGAAATAAAAATGCAATTTGTCAAAAGGATATGAGAAGATAGCCTATTGAGGCTCACTCGACCTCTACAAAACAAAACAAAACAATACCAAAATACCAAACCCATAATGACACCCAGAATCAGTATTTATTCATTTAAATATTCAACCCTTTCAATAATTGGTATAGGTTGCATACATCGATACCAAAATTATAAACTGTATTTCTCCGGTGACGGAAATATGACTTTGAAGTTGTCCTTTACGTCATTATTCTATGAAACTAGGGGAAGTATTAAAATCTGCTTTCCTCACGGAGGAAGCAACCTGGAATAAAGACATCCCTATTAGACCGAATTAGCATATCTAAACTTCGGTGGTATGGGCATGTGATGAAGATGGAGCCTACAAGATCAGCCAGAATAAATTTGGAAAGACAGGTGGATGGTAAAAGACCTGTAGGATGACTTAGAAACCGATGGATGGACATGATCAAGGTTGGTCTAGCGACCAGAGGATGGACAGTGGATGATGATCTCCATGACAAGTTGTATATGGACAGGTTGAAGTGGAAGAGTACCCTAGAAACTGGAACTGTACAATGATGATGATGATGATGATTCCTCACGGACTAATTTCGTCGCCACCAGGACCCTGCAGACCACTTCGAGAAATCACTTCTTTACAAGGATTTTTTATAAACCAAGGATTTATTCCAATAATATATTTATATCACACCCCACATTAATGGTTAATTAATTCAATTAAATAAATAGCAAGTTACATAAATACTAATTAATTCACAGGAAAGAATCATTGTGAGCAAATTATCGATCCGTATGGATCTAATTAGCCGTTAATTTGTGTGTTATCAATTCCCCTTCCAGAATCTTTGCTAACTTTCCAACTCATTACCGTCGACAAGAAATGAGAAGTTCTTATAAATGACTTGGTTTGTATTAACTTCAAGAATCTTGAACTGTCGAGACAAAGCCCTACATATAACAAAAACTTACTGAAAAGAATTACAGTACTCCGCCATAATAAAGCAACGTTTCCGGCAGTGATTTATGATGTCGAGTTTTGTTTTCATTGCCAGTTCCAATAAATTTTAAAGCAGTTTCTCGGTCTTTTGAAAACGTAATATCCAATTATGGAAACAGATCGCCAATTGTCTTTAGATCTATATTTCATACGAGTAATTAAAATGCAATAAACATAATTATAACGACTGAATGTGAAATTACTGGTACATTCAAGGTCAGCATTATTTGCTCGTTCATTGCAGCTTTTAAAGTATCATAGATAACTGTTCGTTAAAAGTATCATTGAACTGATAAAAGCCATTATTCAGCGTTTCCTAATTCTAATAAAGAAAGCTTTCCTGTCAGTCAACACAAATTGTACCCAATTACATTAGGCGGGAACAAGTTTAAAAGTTGTAGATGTTTTATTTCATGATTCTTTTTCTTTCCTTGACTTCGGCCATCTTTGGATCGCGTAAAATAACCTATTGCATTCACTGTCTCTAATTTTCTTTATCCTTTCTTGCCTTCCAGTAGTTCTTCACAAATCATTTTCTAAATGTAACATTGTCCTAACCTCATACACCATATTATGCTTTGAACTAACCTCTCTTTACCAAGAGATCACATTCCATCACGTCGGGTTTCTTGAAACCGCTTTGTTTTGAAAACGCTAAAATTGGATCTTTAAGCATACAGGCTCTTCATTTATTATAGACCTACACGGATTGGTGAAGTATTGGTATTCCATATCTACCATTTCAAGCTTCAATACGGAACTACTATTTGTTATAAGCACCTGCAAGCTGATCACCGTCACCTTCTATTTCATTTCATTTTATTCTGTTCTTATAACCTAAATTGTATGGTCCATCATATTAGGTTTAATCATCATCATCATCTTCCTTCCAAGTATTGGGCCAAATGTCCCGTTACGGTCTTGCACTTTCCCTCCATCTCTTCATCGGACGTCCTATCGATCTATTTCCCCGTGGCTGGTAGCGAAGGATCTCCTTTGGTAATATTCCAGGTTCCATCCTTTGGACATGACGCTTCCAGTTCTCTTGGTAGTCACAAATGTATGTAGTTATTGGTTTCACTTTTAGTTCCTTCAGCACATCCTCGTTTCTCTTATGATCCCATTTAGTATAGCCTGCTGTTCGGCGCATAAAGGTCATTTCGCGTGCTGTGAGTCTGGAGATGTCCTGAGATCTTATTGTCCATGCCTCGCTGCCATAGCACAGGGTTGGTCTGGCTAATGTGTTATACAAACGCAAGCGTGTATGCCTTTGGACAAGAGATGGCTTCATGACGTGATTGATGATTCCTGTTGTTCTGGTATAATTAGTTAATTTTGCAGTTATGTCTCGTTCTTCTTGAAAAGATAAATTATATCCTAAATACTTGAATTCGTTAACTCTTTCTAAAATTTTACCATCCAGACAAATTTTACTGGGGATAGGGTCCTTACCTTTAAAGGCCATTACTTTAGTCTTTTCAGTAAAAATGCACATGCTGAATTTTGATGCCACTTTCTGGAGGTTGAATACTGACCACTGCGGATCATCTTCAGATTTAATAATGTATCTTATTACTGTGCTACGCTTTGTTTTGTTTTTTAATAGCTGATGAAGGGGATAAAATGTAATTAATCCTAGAAACATGTACTGAAAACAAGTTTATGTTCGACACTCACTATTATGTGTCAGATAACTGTATCATAATGATGGTCATTATAACACTGTTCTCCATTATGATACAGTTTCTCCAGCCAATCAGAGCTCGTTCATTGACCAATTAGGTAACGATAACTTCGCGCATGCGCTCAAAATCCAACATGTCGGACATAAACACAACATCGAACTATAATAAATTACCGACATGGAATACCCACCGTCCATATGTTCGCGTAAATAAACTGGCGAATATGAGACAAGAAATAGCACTGTACCTTTAAATCACCAACTCTAATTTCTACACAGCGCATTGTCTTCAAATGACTGCGGTGACAATATTACTGAGGGACGGCTGATGTAAACATATGGTTGCATATGGCATTGCAACCACGCAGAGCGCATGCGTCGGTTGTTCAAAGCTCTTGAAAGACAAATATATAACACCCAACGCTCGCTCTGCGATCACAAAATTCCAGTAGCTGACTCTCAACAGATATTTATGAATATTTATGTTAAAACATATAATAAAGTTATAATTATCGTCGAACATAAACAGTCATATGCAACTCGCCTATAATGGTAATTAAGTCACTCGTATGGAAATTATAAAACTCGCATACGCTCGTTTTATAAAAAATACTCGTGTCTTAATTATAGCCATTATAGGCGAGTTGCATAATGTACTATTAATAATTATTTTTTTCTTTATAGTGTTGATGCAGGCGGTTGTACTTTTCTTGTTAATAACTATTCCGGTAGTTCTTCATTACTTCACTTTGTCTCTTTCTTCTCTCTTCCGTCCAGATGTTAACACGCTTCTTCTTTTCCTACTCTTGGAAACCCTGGAAATTTTTGATCATATTTCTGAAAAGTGGACCGTCCTGAATAACATCTATTGTTACTTCCATCTCTTCCATATCCATTTTTTAGCCTACTTTCGATTTTTGCAAAAAATGAAAGTAGACTTATGAGATCACTACAGGGCGAAAAAAAAGTGTGTCTGTCTGTGTGTGTGTGAGTCTGTGTGTGTGTGTGTGTGTGTGTGTGTGTGAGTGTGTGTACTCTGAATGTCTGTGTCCCCCCCCCCCCTATCAATTCGAACACGGTGAGCGCAAATTGAACGACATTTGGCACAAAGGTAGCACTAGCAAAGGACACCTCAGTGTCATGTTTTATATCGCCGCCATCTTGACGGAAACGTAATGGCGGCCACACAAATGTTCAAAGCTTAAATCAAATTACGACTAACCTAATCATCCGATATCTACCAAATTTTGCAACAACATACCTTTATGGAGGCAGCATCCTTTGACCAAACTAATAGCTCATCAGCCTAATAGTTTTGGATGGCGGCCATCTTTGTGTGAAAATCGATTGCCCCTATTAATTCGAACACGGTCAAACCGAATGGAACGAAATTTGGTACAGAGGTAGTACTAGCAAAGGGCACCCCAGTGTCATGTTTTATATCGACGCCATCTTGACGGAAACGTAACGGCGGCCACACAAATGTTCAAAGCTTAAATCAAATTACGACTAACCTAATCATCCGATCTCTACCAAATTTTGCAACAACATACCTTTATGGAGGGAGCATCCTTTGACCATACTAACAGGTCATTAGCCTAATATTTTGCGGATGGCGGCCATCCTTGTGTCAAAATCGATTACCCCTATTAATTCGAACACGGTGAAACCGAATGGAATGAAATTTGGTACAGAGGTAGCACTAGCAAAGGGCACCCCAGTGTCATGTCTTATATCGCCGCCATCTTGACGGAAACGTAATGGCGGCCACCCAAATGTTCAAAGCTAAAATCAAATTACGACTAACCTAATGATCCGATCTCTACCAAATTTTGCAACAACATACCTTTATGGAGGGAGCATCCTTTGACCATACTAACAGGTCATTAGCCTAATATTTTGCGGATGGCGGCCATCCTTGTGTCAAAATCGATTACCCCTATTAATTCGAACACGGTGAAACCGAATGGAATGAAATTTGGTACAGAGGTAGCACTAGCAAAGGGCACCCCAGTGTCATGTCTTATATCGCCGCCATCTTGACGGAAACGTAATGGCGGCCACCCAAATGTTCAAAGCTAAAATCATATTACGACTAACCTAATGATCCGATCTCTACCAAATTTTGCAACAACATACCTTTATGGAGGGAGCATCCTTTGACCATACTAACAGGTCATTAGCCTAATATTTTGCGGATGGCGGCCATCTTTGTGTCAAAATCGATTACCCCTATTAATTCGAACACGGTGAAACCGAATAGAACGAAATTTGGTACAGAGGTAGCACTAGAAAAGGCCACCTCAGTGTCATGTTTTATATCACCGCCATCTTGACGGAAACGTAATCGCGGCCACCCAAATGTTAAAGGCTAAAATGTAATTACGACCAACGTAATAATCTAGTCTCTGCCAAATTTTGCAACAACAAATCTTTATGTGGGAAGCATATTCTGACCAAACTGCTAGATCATCAGCCCAATAGTTTGCAGATGGTGGCCAAGTATGTGTGCAAATCGATTCCCCCTATCAATTCAAACTCGGTGAAACCGAATTGAACGAAATTTGGTACAGAGATAGCACTAGCAAAAGGCACCTCAGTGTCATGTTTTATATCGCCGCCATCTTGACGGAAACGGAATGACGGCCACCCAAATGTTAAAAGCTTAAATCAAATTTCGACCATCCTAATAATTTGATCTCTACCGGATTTTGCAACAACATGCCTTTTTGTGGAAAGCATCTTATGACTGACTACAAGGTCATCAGCCCAATAGTTTGCATATAGCGGCCATGTATGTGTGCAAATCCATTCCCCAGATCAATTCAAACACGGTGAAACCGAATTGAATGAATTTTTTTACAGAGGTAGCACTAGCAAAGGGCACCTCATATTCATGTTTAATATCCCTACAGCACGTTGTATTTCAACAAGCTACTACAACCAACATTCAATTATACTCCTTTAAAAGGACAAAGAGTTATAACAATACCCATGCATTTAGGAGAAAGTAGGCTATATGTTCTTTACTGAACATCTTGTTATACTTTGTACCCATTATTTCATGATTATTATTATAATTATCTATCTTCTATCTATATATATATAAAGCACAAAGTTTGTCAGTCTGTCTGTTATGTATACAAATCTACACCGTTTCACCGATCTGAACCAACATTTGTATACTTACCCTTTGGAACCCGACGAGTAACCATGTCAACTTTAAATTTCGGACAGACCACCCCATTCCCTGCAGTTAGGCCCCTTTGCACAAATCTACACCGTTTCACCAATCTGAACCAAAATTTGTATACTTACCCTTTGGAACCCTGCGAGTAACACTGCTCATTTAAAATTTCGAAAAGACCATCCCATTCCCTGCATTTAGGCCCTTTCGTCCAAATCTACACCGATTCACCGATCAGAACCAAAATTCGTATTCTTACCCTTTGGTACCCTACGAGTAACACTGTCTACTTGAAATTGCGGACAGACCACTCTATTCCCTGCATTTAGGCCCTTTTGCCCAAATCTACACCGTTTCACCGATCTCAACCAAAATTTGTATATCTACCCTTTGGAACAATGCGACTAACACTGTCTGCTTGAAATTGCGGAGAGGCTACTCCATCCCCTGCAATTCGGCCCTTTGGCACAAATCTACACCGTTACACCGATCTGAACCAAAATTTGTATACTTACCCTTTGGAACCCTGCGGGTAACCAAGTCCAATTGAAATTTCGGACAGACCACCCCATTTCCTGTATTTAGGCCCTTTTGCACAAATCTACACCGTTTCACCGATCTGAACCAACATGAGTATGCTTACCCTTTGTAACCCTGCGAGTAACACTGTCCACTTAAAATTTCGGACAGACCACCCCTTTGCCTGCATTTAGGCCCTTTGGTCCAAATCTACACCGTTTCACCGATCAGAACCTACATTCGTATTCGTACCCTTTGGTACCCTGCGAATAACACTGTCTGCTTGAAATTGCGGGCAGACCACTCCATTCCCTGCATTTAGGCCCTTTGGCAAAAATCTACACCGTCACCGATCTGAACCAAAATTTGTATACTTACCCTTTGGAACCCTGCGAGTAACTTAGGCTCTTTGGCCCAAATCTACACCGTTTCACCGATCTGAACTAAAATGTGTATATTTAGCCTTTGGAACACTGCGACTAACAATGTCAACTTGAAATTGCGGAGAGGCTACTCCATCCCCTGCATTGAGGCCCTTTGTCACAAATCTACACTGTTTCACCGATCTGAACCAAGATGTGTATACTTACCCCTTGGAACACTGCGAGTAACACTGTCCACTTAAAATTTTGGACAGACCACCCCATTCCCTGCATTTAGGCCCTACACCGTTTCACCGATCAGAACCAACATTCGGATACTTACCCTTTGGTAACCTGCGAGTAACACTGTCCACTTGAAATTTTTGACAGACCACTCCATTCCCTGCAGTTAGGCCCTTTGGCAAAAATCTACACCGTTTCACCCATCTCAACCAAATTTTACATACTTACCCCTTGGGACCCGACGAGTAACACTGTCTACTTAAAATTTTGGACAGACCACTCCATTACCTGCATTTAGGCCGTTTGAGAAAAATCAACACCGTTTCACCCATCTCAACCAAATTTGACATACTTACCCTTTAGAACCCAACGAGTAACCCTGTCTACTTGAAATTTTTGGTCAGACCACTCCTTTCCCTGCATTTACTTTTAATTTCGGGCAGACCACTCCATTCCTAGCATTTAGGCCCTTTGGCAAAAATCTACACCATTTTACCCATCTCAACCAAATTTTACCTACATACCCTTTGGAACCCGACGAGTAACCCTCTCTACTTGAAAATTTGGGCAGACCACTCCTTTCCCTGCATTTAGCCCTTTGCTAAAAATCTACACCGTTTCACCCATCTCAACCAAATTTTGTCTTGCTCGACTGTGATTCATTATTACTATTACGTTAGTTTGTAAGTTTGACGTGCCAATTCAATAGTTGTAGTGTATGTATGTCCCCTATGCGTTCATATACCATTCATCCGATTGCGATGATACTTGGGTCAGTTGTTGTGTGGATTCCAGGGAAGGTTTCTAGCTACAAATTATGTATGTAACCCAAAAGGGTGAGGGACTTAACAGGAAGTTTTAAATGCCTCTGTAACCCAATTGCACAATGCCAGTTGTGATGATGATGATGATAATTGTTGTTTAAATGGGCCTAACATCGAGGTTATCGCCCCTAATGGTTTGAGAGATCGTGAAAATGAAACTAATACTAAAATAAACTACAAAACTAATGGGCTAGAAGAAGATAAGGACAAACGAAAGGAATAAGGGAAATAAAAGACAGGAAGAAATGAAATGCCCTCAACCCTAGATAAATGAGAATTGAGGACTTGGAAGGAAGGAGCGCCACGAAATACAGATAGGAAAGGGAAAGAGGACACGGTCCGTCCCAAAGGCAATGGAAAAAAGGGGTGAAACCGGACCCAGCTCAGGAAACCCTCAGGGTTGCCAGCTTCCGAACTCACCAGCCATGAGCCCTTGAGGATGTAGCACTATCCAGGGTGCACCAGAAGTGGTGTACTATAATAATAATAATAATAATAATAATAATAATAATAATAATAATAATAATAATAATAATAATAATAATAATAATAATATCGTATGGCCTCGGATGCCAGGTGCAATCTTTGTTATTTGACACCCAAAGGGTAGCTTGCATGTCGCATTTCGTTGTTCCTTGAAGCACTATGAAAGTCAAGGAGGTTAGATATCTAAGCTCCTTGAACACTCGAGCGCTTTTTAGTAGAGAAATGAGAAACTTTGTGTTGGCAGAAAATCCCGAGATTAATTTTGCCATTATGAACACGGCCTACTGAATTCAAATGGGTTCTTTGACATGCCAACATCATATGACATGGTGTCGTAATTTTTGCCGAATTTCAAAAATCACTCACCACTACCAGAAGCGAACCTGCAAGCTTGGGGTTGGTAGACCGACACGTTGACCACTCACCCACCGTGGCAAGCTACTCGACGCAACTGAGACATCGTCACTCACAGTTCACATCAAGGACATCGAGAAAATTGAACGACAGATAATAAGGAAGATATTCGGGCTCACGTTTCAAGAGGGTATATGGATGCGAAGAAGCTGAACGCTTCTCTTCAGTCGCACGCAAACGGCGTATGAAATTTTATGGACATTTAACACGAATGGATGATTCACGTCTGACTAAGAAAATATGTCTTATTATAAATGGGAACCGATAAAACAAAATTCGTTGGCTAGTAGACACACAAATGGACCTTACTGAAGTCGACATTGATCCAATGACTACAACAAGGACTATATACTGACAAAGGAACAACACCCAAAATTTTGCATCCAAGAATCCATCCGCGAAAAGCTTGAAACTCTAAAACTCATGGACACAAGAAAGATGGCAGGCCAAGAGTGAATGAATGAAGAAATTTTGGGCGAATAAGAAGTTCAAAAATATATGAATTTCAGTGCTATTTAATGGTTCCACGTGCTCCATAAGGGGATGAACGAATATAATAATAATAATTATTATTATTCATTTGGAATAATTTAAAGGTCCCCTGATTATATCGAAGAGATATGTAAGTAATCCGAACATTGTTGACGTGGCATCGAATACACCACTTCAATTATTGACAAAATTCTCTCATTCCTGAGCGTAACATTATTAAAAATATGTCTTTTGAAAGTCTTGTAATAATAATGAACATGAAAATCCACAGCCTGCTTCCAGTTGGCCAACCGGGTCAGGAAATGGAATGAATGATGATGATGATGATAATTGTTGTTTTAAGGGGCCTAACATCAAGGTTATCGGCCCCTGGAATGAATGAAGCCCCCATCTAGTGGCGAGGAGAGGAACTGTGCCGGCTGCCGAAGCCTGTCGCACTCCCCTGGGGCAATGATCAAATGTATGACCGATGAATTGAAATGATAGTGGAGAGCGTTGCTGGAATGAAATTGTGACAGGGAAAACCAGAGTACCGGGAGAAAAACCTGTCTGCCTTCGCTTTGTCCAGCACAAATCTCACATGGAGTGACCGGGATTTGAACCACGGACCAAGCGGTGAGAGGCCGGCGTGCTGCCGCCTAAGCCACGGAGGCTTCTGTAATAATAATAATAATAATAATAATAATAATAAAGAGTGTGAAGGGGGATGGATGATCGGTTGCGATCGTGAGCATTCGGGTCGCCTCTCTTGGGAACAGGATTCGCCGTACACAATTCTGTGCTTGATTCGATCATCGACTTTACTTCTCCAACCGAGAGAGTCTCTTTACTATCAGTAAAATCAGCTAATAAAGCTTACACGCTGATCAACGTGCACGCCCCCACAAATCAACACAATAAAACTGATCCTGAAACCATGGACAATTTCTGGGAAACTTTGGAAGAAACAACCAATAACATACCAAGGCACCATGGGAAAATTTTATTAGGTGATTTTAACGCACAGTTAGGGAAAGAAGGGAAATTCAAGGATACCACAGGCCCTCATACTAAACACAAAAGTACCAACAAAAATGGGGAAAGATTAATGGACTTTTGAAGAAACTTTGGACTTAAAATCATGAGCACCCAATTTCAAAAACCTGCACATAAATTGACCACATGGAGATCACCCAGTCTTAAACAGGTTGAGTACCAAATTGACCATGTCGCAATCTCCAAGAAAAACATAAAAGAAATTTTGAACGTCAGGGCTCGTAAAGGCGTCTTTGAATCAGATCATTATCTTCTCCAAATAAAGACAAAATTCCAACCAAATAGAAGACCAAAACGCCCAACAAAAAATTTCAGACCAGATCCGGAATATCTGAAACTCCACAAGGAAGAAATCATTTTGCAAATCAATCAGGAGGAATCAACAGACTGGAGAATACTAACGGGGAGAATTCAGGAAGCCATGAAGCTAGGACAACCACCTCGCTCCAGAAAACATCGCTGGTGGAACACAATTTGCGAGCAAGCATTTGACAATCGCATAATGGCTTGGAAAAAATTTCACTGTAGCCAAACAAAGGAAAACTGGGAGAACTTTCTTACCACTCAAAAACGGGCCTCAAAAATAATTAGGAAAGAAAAACGAAGGTATGACAACAACAGACTCCACGAAATCCAGAAGGATTTCACCATAAATAATACTAGAAATTTCTACAAGACATTTAGAGAAAATCTACGGGGATACCAAGCACCAAATCTGTGCTTCAAGAGACACGACGGCTCATTGGAAGCTAACTCCAAAAATAATTGCAAACTATTAGCCCAATATTTCAACTCTCTTCTTAACTGTGAACCACCTCTAGTAAAACTTGACTTCTCTCCTCCGGTATTCATACACTTGGACTCGCAAGCCCCCGACATTGAAAAAATTACGGAGACAATCCGACAACTCAAAAACAACAAAGCACCAGGGGAAGATGGTATCATTGCTGAACTCTGGAAACTGAATGATCCCACACTGACGCGGAAACTCCATTCCATAATTTCAGATATTTGGACAACGGAGCAATTACCACATGACTGGAAATGCCCTTTGATTCACCCGTTGCACAAAAAGGGCGACAAGACGGACATCAACAATTATAGAGGAATTTCCCTGCTCCCGGTTGCTTATAAAATCCTTTCCACAGCACTTCTGAACAGGTTAGAGCCCCAAATGGATCCACTCATTGGTGACTACCAGGCTGGATTCAGAAAAGGGCGATCGTGTGCTGAACAGATCTGGTGCCTAAAGACGATCTTACAAATGAGGAAATGTAGAAATACCGTGATTGCATTCATCGACTTCAGAAAAGCATACGACTCTGTTGACCGCGACACCCTCTTTAAAATCATGGAAGAATTTGGGATCGATCGTAAGACACGCAAAATCATAGAACAGACACTTACAGGAACAACATCCAAAGTGAAATTCATGGGCGAAATATCAGAGCCCTTCGAAATCAAGACGGGAGTCGGACAGGGGGATGGACTATCCCCAATCCTCTTCAGTATGGTTCTGGAGAAGATAATTAGGGAATGGGAACCTCTTGTAAAGGGCATTCAAATCGGTATTAAGAAGAGAACAGAACTAAAGTCAAATGTCTCGCTTTCGCGGACGATATTGCAATTGTCGCAGACAACAGATCGGAAGCGACTTACGCAGTGGAAAAGCTCCATGAGATTGCACAAAAGACCGGATTACAGGCCAGAAAATAAATCCCCTTTAAACACCAAATACGGTAAAATCGCACAAGTCTGCTGTTTTAAATACCTTGGCGAAATTATACAGCCCTCAGGACTTAATCGAATCGCCAATGAAGACAGAATCACTAAGCTCCAGAAGGCCTACAGGTTAACGTGGGCCCATTACAACAAGAAATGCATTTCGACAAACGCCAAATTACGACATTATAAAACAGTTATTCTTCCAGAAGCAACATATGCGGCTGAAACAATAGTAATCGATGGTCATTCCAAGATTAGGGAACTGGAAAAGCAGGAACGAAAAATTATCCGGAAGATCTACGGTGCAATCAACAGAAACGGCATTGGATGAAGAGACCTAATACTGAACTCTATCAAAACACCATTACGATAACAGACGAAATTAGAAAACGCAGAGCCAAATTTTACACTCACATCCACAGGATGGCCACCTCCAGATTGCCCAAGAAACTACTCAGTATCATAACACAGAGGAAATGCGGCACAGAATGGCTTAAAGAGGTACAAAGAGACTTACAAATTATCAGTATACAAAATTTTGAAGACCGAACTGAGTGCCAGACAAAAATCAAGAATGTTAAGTTCGAACCAAGATCATTACGACAACCTGGAAAAAAGTGGACGGATGAGAGGAAGCGGGAACATTCCGCGAGAATGAAGAGATTTTGGGAGGAGCGGAGGAGACCCGCCTCCAAATGACATCATGTGATCCAAGTTTAATCGCTCTCCTGTAGGGGAATTTTCGCTTAAATAATAATAAATAATAAAGGCGTAAAAGCGGTGATCAAACCGGAAGCTCTGTATGCAAGTGAAATTCTAATATTTAATAGGAAGGGTGACTTGGAAAATATCCTAAAGGAGGAACGCAAGATCTTGAGGAAAATTTTTGGCCCAGAAAGAACAGAAGATGGATACAGGTTGAAATCTCGTAAAGCAACTGAGAAATTATCTAATCTTGCGGCGCACATCAGAAAACGAAGATTGAAGTTTCATGGACATGTTCAAAGACTCCACCGACTAGGCTTACATACAAGATCATTATGACCTACGCAGAAAGACTGAAGAATATACCGTGGATTCAGCAAGTCAAACAGGATTTGGAGAAGGCCCAAGTACGAGCAGTGGAGGTCTTTGACAGGAACCTATTCCGATGTAGGGTAAATGGATGGAATGTAACACCAGAGAATGACGCTCCAAAGAGAACAGGAACCAAGTGGACTGAGCACAGGAAGATGGGCAACGGAGAGAATGAGGGCCATATGGAAGATCAGAAAGGCAAATCATAAAAGTACTGCGTGATCCATCTGGGTCCATTCGCACATAATAATAATAAGGGCGTAAGAGACGATTGAAATTTTATGGTCACATCTGCAGAATGGACAACACCAGATATGCAAAAAAACAAAAACTGCGTGATATAATTAATTCAAAGAAGGTCAAAATTAGTTGGTTAGAAGAAATCAAACAGGACTTAAAAGAAATAAACATTACAGAAGATATCATCATGAATCGCAAGACTTTCGGAACTCTAGTTACAAATCACTCTTTCACAGAAAACGATAAAAAGACCACTGGCAAAAAAATGGACGGAGGAACGTAAGAAGGGGCATAGTGAGTTCATGAGGAGATTTTGGGAGGAGGCGAAGAGGGACACATCATCAACCTGAGTCAACAAGTTCAAGCGCGCTCCCTAAGTGGGCAAAACGAGGAAAGAAGAAGAATAAAGGCTATAGAATCGCTTGGAAAATATACAACAAGTAGTTCCGTGAAGAACTAAGGCCTATTTTCATATATCCTACTTATGTTAATTGCCACTATCAACCTACAAAATTTCAGTTTGATTGCTGTAATAGATTCGTAGATATCGAGAACCGACTAAATATTGCGGATGGTCGCCATGTTGGATTATTATATATGTAGGTCTTAGAGTTATGTACTGTTAAATGAAGATTATTGTGTACGTGTAGTATTCAAACTTCAATCGCATGATTAGGACACAAGAAGTCAAAACGAGATTTTTAAATTTCGCACAGCTGCCATCTTGTGGTTATGGAAACAATTGAAATAAATTAGATGCCAGTGGATTAACATTTGTATAGGGATTTACTGTACCAAGTTTCACTGCACTCGGATGGTTAAATTGCGAGAAACGTCCATGTGAATATATATACTTCGCGTCGCCACCATGTTGGATTTGTGATCACCAGGTTATTGAAAGTCCTATACGTGAACTTATGCTCATAACCCCTATGAACATTTAAAAAAATCAGTTTGATTGCTATAATAGATGTGTAGATATTCAGAGCTATCTAAATATTTCGGATGATCGCCATGTATAGGCCATAGAGTCATGTAACATTAAAGGAAAATTATTGCTTAGGTTCATTTTTCAAACTTTCACTTCGATCGCATGATTACGACACCAGAAATAAAAACTCAATTTTAAAATTCTCACAGCCGCCATCTTGAGGTTAAGTAAACAATTGAACTAAATTAGATACCATTGCATTACAATGTGTATAAACATTTCCTGCACCAAGTTTCAATGCGTTTGAATCATTAAATTGCACACACACACACGCACGCACGCACACACAGGCAGACACACGGACACAAAAGGTGATCTCATAAGCCTATTTTTTTTTTCATAAATGAAAATAGGCTAAAAAAACGATTACAAAATTATGGACCTATTCAAAGAATGGATAATGAAAGACTTACTAAGGGTTATTTAATCATGTCTCCTCATTAAAAGCCAGCTGGCTGCGTGGCCCAGCGGTAACGTTCTCGCTAACTGTTCCCAAGCTTGCCACGGTGGGTGAGTGGTTATAGTGTCGGACTACCAACCCCAAGATTGCAGGTTCGCTCCTGACCATGGTAAGTGATTTTCGAAAGGCGACAAAAATCACGACACTCATGTCATTCGTTGTTGGCATGTTAAAGAACCCATTTGAATTCAGTAGGCCCTGTTCAATGGCAAAATTAATCTCGGGATTTTCCGCCAAAACAAGGTTTCTCCATTCTCTACTTGAAAGCGCAGTAATGTCAAGGAGTTTAGATATCTAACCTCCTTGACTTTCATAGCGTTCAAGGGAACGACGAAATTCGACATGCAAGTTACCCTCTGGGTGTCAATTAACAAAGCTTGCACCCGGCACCCGAGGCCATACGATATTATTATTATTATTATTATTATTATTATTATTATTATTATTATTATTATTATTATTATACTGTTCCCAAGGTTGCAGGATTGAATTTTGGTGCAGCCAGCTGGCTTTTGAGCGTGCGCAAATGTGAGGAAGTTATGTCAGTAGATTTATTGGCACGCTAAAGATCTCCTTCGGGGCAAAATTCCAGCACACTGGTGTCTCCAGATGTTAAAAAGGGACGTAAAACAAATAACATAATTATTAACACAATACCAATATACCATTATTATTATTATTATTATTATTATTATTATTATTATTATTTTTATTATTATTATTATCTTTATCACTAAAGCCGAGAATAACTGGATATCAGAAATTGAAAATGACCTTCAAGAACAGCGGCTTCGGTGGCGTAGTTGGTAGCATGCTGAGTTTCTATGCTCAAGATCGCGGGTTCAAACCCGGCCGAAGTCGTCGGATTTCTTAAGAGCGTTAAAAATCCCTCAGTATGTCTTCCTTCGGAGGGGAAGTAAAGCCGGCGGTCCCATGTCATAGATTGATGGCATGTAAAAGAACCTTCCACTAATTACAACTGTGTGAAGGTTAAACATTTGACTAACGCTCGTAGGTTCCTACGTTCGTCGTCAGGAGCCGACTGCGGTGGCATCAGGTAACCAATTTCTGAACTAGTAGTCATTGACGGTGGCGTTTGGCGGCAAAAGTAGGAACTACTTGACAAGATTCAAAGTCTGCAGTCCTTACTTGAATTAAAACAGATACACACACTAATACAGCCATCACAATTAACACCGGTTATCAGACAGATTCTACACACACCCAAAGTACACGGGGCAACATGACCGCGTTGTCGCAGCCCCTAAACTGAGGAACCAACCAACCAACCAGCTGACCAACGACCATCAAGAAATAGAACGTAACGGACGATATGTTATGGGGCAGGGTTAGATTCAGATAGTTGGTGAACAGACATAATTTTATTGCAAACCCCCAGATGAGAGCCACCACTGTATGGACAGCAGTAATCATGCAGTAGAGAGAGAATGATTTTGGGAAAAGAAGACAGCTAATTCAAATTCATTGGGTGAGTGGCTCAACGGTAACGTTCTTGCTTACTGGGCCCAAGCTTGTAGGTTCGTATCCTGGCGCTGTTAGCTGGCATTTGAGGGTGCGAAAATACGAGGGAGCCATACTGGAACGATAAAGATCCCCTTCGGGGCAAATTCCGGCACCCCGGCATCTCTAACAGCCAGAGTAGTTGTTAAAAGGGACGTAAAACCAATAACATTATTATCATCGCATTCAACTGTGAAATAGGTTGAATCGCACTCCATAGTTGGAAATAACGTCGTAATAATGATAATAATAATTATTCAGAAAATGAGGATTCAATTTGATGGCCACTTAACACGCATAAGCTCACAGAGACAGACCAACAAGATCCTTTCCTACATTGTTAACAAGAAAACCAAGGGAGCCTGGTTCATCGAAGTTAGAAAAGGTCTTCGAGAAGAAGGAATCACACTTGAAGACATCCAGGAACGTGCACCTCTCCAGAGAAGAATTCGAGCATACAAGAGCTTCAGAAAGAAAAAACAAGTAGTTCCGTGAAGAACTATACAGCCTATTTCCATATATCCTATTTATGTTAATTGCCACTATCAACATACACAATTTCTGTTTGATTGCTGTAATAGATTCGTAGATATTAAGAACCGACTAAATATTTCGGATGGTCGCCATGTTGGATTTTATATATGTAGGTCCTAGAGTTATGTACAGTTACATGCAGATTATTGTGAGCGTGTAGTATTCAAACTTCAATCGCATAATTTGGACACAGGAAAAAACAAGGAGATTTAAAAATTTTTCACAGCTGCCATCTTGAGGTTATGGAAACAATTGAAATAAATTAGATGCCAGTGGATTAACATTCGTATAAGATTTACTGTACCAAGTTTCACTGCACTCGGATGGTTAAATTGCGAGAAACGTCCATGTGAATATTTAAAATTCGCGTCACCGCCATGTTGGATTTGTGATCACCAGGTTATTTAAAGTCCTATAGGTGAACTTAAGTTCATAGCCCCTATGAACATTAAAAAATGCAGTTTGATTGCTGAAATAGATTCGTAGATATTCAGTATCGTCTAAATATTTCGGATGGTCACCATATTGGATTGTTAAATGTATAGGCCATAGAGTCATGTACCATTAAAGGAAAATTATTGCGTAGGTCCATTATTCTAACTTTCACTTCGATCGCATGACTACATCACAAGAAATAAAAACTTAATTTTAAAATTCGCACTGCCGCCATCTTGAGGTTATGTAAACAATTGAAATAAATTAGATACCAGTGGATTACAATGTGTATAAATATTTTCTGTACCAGGTTTCAGTGCGCTTGGAACATTAAATCGCAGGAAAGGTCTATTTAGAATTTTCAAATTCGCTTGGCCGCCATGTTCGTTTTGTAGTTAACCGGATTTTGAAAGTCTTATAGATGGACTTCCAGTAGTGCCCTTTATCTCTGTACAACATTTTAGGGAGATGCCGCTAATAGTTTCAGAGATATAGAATGCCGGTGAAATATTTCGCACATCCGCCATCTTTTGATTATGTAAACAATTGAACGAAGTTAGATGTCGGTGCATTACAATGTATATAAACATATACTGTACCAAGTTTCATTGCGTTTGGTTGGTCAAATCACGAGAAACGTCTATTTAAATATCGCAAATTCGCTTGGCCTCCATGTTGGTTTTGTAGTTACCAGGTTTTCAAAAGTCACATAAGTGAACTTATAGTAGTTCCCTCTATCACCATAGAAAATGTCAGGGTAATATCGGTAATAGTTTCGGAGATATTGAATGCTGGTGAAATATTTCGCACAGCCGCCATGTTGGATTGGTGAGTCGTAACAAAATTTGAAGGGCACGGTCGAGGTCGCCGGGAATAGTGCTATGAACTTTCCGAGTTTCATTGAAATCGCTCCTGCCGTTTAGATTTTATTAGGGGGGGACACACACACGAATCACACACACACACACACACACACACACGGACAAAAGGTGATCTCATAAGCCTATTTTTTCAAAATTGAAAATAGGCTAAAAAATGAAAACCGGCAAGAAGTGGACTGGTGAAAGAAAGGAAGCTCACAGAACGCGAATGCGAGAATATTGGGGAAGAGTTAAAGCTCTAGGGTGCTAACGGTTGAAGTAACGAGGTTCACAGCAGGCCGAAACGAAGATAGAAGAAATAATAATAAGAATAAAAATCTCTCTGAAGAAATAGCCTACAAAACAAGTTTAAGAATTGCTGTAGAAACAATAATATCATTACAAATATAAACAAGAAGTTCCGTGACGAAATAAAGAGCCTACTTTTCTCGAAATGTAAGATTCATTCCAATGATTAATCTATATGGACCTAATTAGATTAATGACGAAATTGAGTTGGTAATAACGAAATTTCTTATTATTTCGACATATAACTGGCATAATGTAGCCTAATAGAGCACTAGAGTTGGCAGCCCTGGTGACTGAATATATTCTTAGTTCCATCTCTTAAGGTACAGAATAAAAATTTGACTGAAATCCAATGGCTAGCATGGACCTTACATGCAGTTAAACATTGGATCTAACTGTGCGCGTAAAATCATGTTGGCAACAATGTCATGCATGTATTGGTCAGAAATAATCTGAACTATTATGATCTATTGGTGTGCCAATTTTGGATGAAATCCATTTATTTGTATAGAAGTTACATATATTTTAAAATTGGACCAATCAGCAGGCTTAGAATCATGTTGGAAGCACTGACGTACTGTATATTAATTACTCCAAATTAATCTAGAATGTAAGGTACTATACGTGTGTAAAGTTTAGTGCTGTTGGCTTGAATACTTTCTGATATACTGATATTAGGGTAAAAAAATAGAGACAGCATTTATTAACAGTTGGCAGCCCTGGTTGTTCTTAAGAATACGCATAGTCATATCTGTTATAGTACACATACCACATACGAAATTTGGTTGAAATCCAATTGATAGTATAGAAGTTACATGTATTTACAATTGGTCCTATCAGCAGGCTTAGAATCATGTTGGTAGTACTGAGGTCCATTAGTTACTCCAAATTAATGAAGAATGTCGAGTACTAAAGGTGTGCATATTTTAAAGCTGTCGGCTTGCATACTTTATGATGTATTGGTATTTGGATAACAGAAATTGAAAGCATTTATTGACAGTTGGCAGCCCTGGTGGCTCTTAAGAATACGCTCAGTAATATCTGTTTATATACACATAGCACATACGAAATTTGTTTGAAATCCAATTGATAGTGTAGAAGTTAAATGCATTTAAAATTTGGACTTATCAGCAGCCTTATAATCATTTTGGCAACACTGCCATGTATGGCCTTCTGGAAATTAAACTGCAATATTATTATCCATATGTGTGCCAATTTTGAAATAGCTCCCATTCATACCTTCCAAGATATCCAACATGGAGCTCAAATTTCAATTGCGATTTTTCAGCAGTTGGTAGCACTGACATCATTTTCAAATATGGCCGTGAGATATTCAGGTATAGATATTTACTCCTACCAAATTTTGTTTCGATTCCTGCAGCCGTTTAGGAGTTGATAGTGGGGGTCACACACACAGCCAGCCAGCCAGCCAGCCAGCCAGCCAGACAGACAGACAGACAGACAGAAGGACAGACAGACAGACAGACAGACAGACAGACAGACACACATTTGCCCGATCTCATAAGTCTAGTTTTTCCTCATTTTTGCAAAATGTGAAAAGTATGCTAAAAATGCTCCAGAAATGCTAGTAACAGAAATTGGTCAAATAAAGAGAGTAAGGAAGTTCAAATATTTGGGGGAAATTATTCAAGAAAATGGTTTGGAAAAATCTAATGTAGAAGAAAGGATACGAAAAATGAAAAAAGCGTATGGCATAACTAGGAATACCTACAACAAAAATTGTTTGTCTGAAGATCTTAAAATACGGCACTACAACAGCGTAGTCGAACCAGAATGCCTGTATGCAAGTGAATGTATCTTACTGAACTAAAAATTGGATGGATTAGAAGTAGTAGAAAGATGAATTATCCGCAAAATACTTGGTCTTCTAAAAACTGCAGAATTCTGGAAATTAAGAAATAATGATGAAATATATCGAAAAATAGATAACATATTAGGAACAATGCGGAAGAGAAGATTGCTATTTTTTGGACATTTGTACAGGTTGGATGACAGTAGGTTAACCCAGCAGATCTTCTCATTCCAGAGGAACAAGAAGTCAACATCAACCTGGGTATAAGAAGTCAAAAGGGATTTGGAAAGAAATATTATCAGAGAAGAAGATACACCACAGAGAGATATGTTTAGGCAAAAAGTACTGAAAATGGAAGGATTCCAAAGGAGGAAGGGAAAGAAAACCGGCTCGAAATGGTCCGAGGAAAGGTAGAGGAAACATAGTGAGATGATAAAGGAATACTGGAGGAAGAAGAAGGAACAGCCATGGACAAAGCATTGAAATTTGCTCTTGGTCCCTAGACGACCAAAACGAAAATAATAATAATAATAATATGTACATTACGCCATGTTTCTCATTTAGCGGAAGAACGTAAACATTTATTCTAGTTAGAGGTAGATGACCTAAAAGAAAAACCCGTAAAAACCACTATTACCATCACCAACCTAAAACAACAGATACGAATATAATGAACCGGTATCACAATCAGTTGTGTTTCCCGAGAAACGTTATGATAATTTCCTGTGCTTTGTAAATACTTGCGTGCCCTCATACATCTCTCAGTCTGCAAGAGATATTCTCTTCTGAGAACTCGCATTTCCCTTTGTCTTGTCTGGAAAAAATAGGCTAGCAATCCATATAGGGCACTCGTAAACGTAGCCATAAACTTGAATAACAAGTGAGGTTCTCTTTCTGTGCTGCAGTGTGTAATGGGCTATCACCTCTTGTGTTTCAGCAAACAAAAGCTTCAGATCTTATTTTCGTGATTGAGGCAGGAGCTATATAATTATGAGTGGAGTTTATATTTTTCAAGACCGACCGTAAAAGTTTTAAAAGACACAACAAGCTACTGCCCACTGAATAATACAAATTTGCAATTGGGTGGGTTATTTGGCTAACTTCATTTTTGCTATGTTATTTAGTCTAATAACACAAATAATTCAGAAAAGAACTATAACTCCCACACTTCTTCCGTTATAGAATCCTTAAGGATGCCTTTCATTTTCGGCTGTCTGATCAAGCGCGAAATGCTCATAATGGCTTGTACTCTTGTGTTTGCACTTTTCATGACCAAAAATCCAGTTGTTAGCTTATTTTCATTTATAAAACAAGATGTTCGGGAAAGAACATATAGCCTACTTTCTCCTAAATGTATGGGTATAGTTATAACTCTCTGTCCTTATCATCTCCTAATTTCTTCCTATTTGAAGTGCAAATTGGCACACAGGATTTGAACAGTGGCGTTCAAACCATAGTTTATAACTTACCCCAGCATTTTGCAATTTCATCAGCAAACACTCCAAACACCGACTACTTACAATAATTGAAACTTCGTTGCTCTAATAAGGCCCATCTACAATGCGCAGTCGGCAGTCCGTAGTTGGTAGTCCTCGGTCGGCAGTCGCGATCGACTCCGTGTATACTATAGGCACCATACACAACATGAAGTTGCAGTTGGTAGCTGGCAGTTGGCAGTCGCGAATTTTATCCTTGACTGCTACCCGACTGCAGCAATGTAATAGCCAATCAGAGCAGATCAGAAACTGACGTCACGTTGTTGTTCTGTGTCGTATACGAATGATATAGGACTAAGTGAAGTAACTTCGCAACCCGTTAATTTATAGGCTAATCTTAAATACACGGTATAACAAAATAATCCATCTCCAAATCATCCATATTGCAAGTTTTGAGGTTATCAACAACGCATCTGTGCACAAGGAATAAACGAATGTTACTGTATTATTACTCCTAGCAGTCGTTAAGACTGGGTTCACTAACTGGCCGGTATAGAGCGCTGCTCGAATCTATAGTTTCTGCATAGTACAACTGAAGGCTGGTAGATGTCACTCCGGTGGAGAATGTCGTTTTTTTAAATATATAATTTCCAATGCAAAAAGCACCATATAACGCTTTATTTTATAACGTCTCAGTACTCAAGAAACAATGAACATAAAAAATCAAGCAAAAAAGTTCTACTCTGATAGGATTTGAACCCCGGCCAGCCACATGAGAGATGGGAGCTCAAACTACACAGCCAATCGTACACTCATGACTCACGCGTTATCGATCAAATACATATAACGTACTGTATTAGCAAATAATCACTTGGACTGAAGATTTCTTCACTGGAATGTATTTCAAACCGAGTTCATTTCATACTAAATTCATATAATTTTTATCAGTAGTTTATATTGCATGCAACATAATGAAATTAGTAAAGTGTAGGTCAGAACGAGAGATCAGCTGCCATCTTGTCAAATAGCCGAGACGATTCAGATTTTTAAAGTCACTTCTAGATTATAATATTACAATATAAACTTTTAATTTCGAACGAACCACGTCGCTTAGAACAGATTAAACGATTCTTGGTTCGATGTGCACAAGGAATAAACGAATGTTACTGTATTATTACTCCTAGCAGTCATTAAGACTGGGTTCACTAACTGGCCGGTATAGAGCGCTGTTCGAATCTATAGTTTCTGCATAGTACAACTGAAGGCTGGTAGATGTCACTCCGGTGGAGAATGTCGTTTTTTTAATATATAATTTCCATTGCAAAACGCACTATATAACGCTTTATTTTATAACGTCTCAGTACTCAAGAAACAATAAATATAAAAAAATCAAGCAAACAAGTTCTACTCTGATAGGATTTGAACCCCGGCCAGCCACATGAGAGACGGGAGCTCTAACCACACAGCCAATCGTACACTCATAACTCGCGCGTTATCGATTAAATACATATAACGTACTGTATTAGCAAATAATCACTTGGACTGAAGATTTCTTCACTGGAGTATATTTCAAACCGAGTTCATTTCATATTAAGTTCATATAATTTTAATCAGTAGGTTATATTGCATGCAACATACAGAAATTAGTAAAATATAGGTCAGAACGAGAGATCAGCTGCCATCTTGTCAAATAGCCGAGACGATTCAGATTTTTAAAGTCACTTCTAGATTATAATATTACAATATAAACTTTTAATTTCGAACGAACCACGTAGCTTAGAACAGATTAAACGATTCTTGGTTCGATAATCGGAACTGGTGGGTCCCATGTTATGGATTATAAATTTAGCATAATTCACACGGCCGCCATCCTGAAATGGTACGTTTAATGACCTTGTAGTTTGGGCACAAGACGCGTCCCATATGAAGGTAGGTTGTTACCAAATTTGGTAAAGATCTGATGATTAGTTTGGTCGTAATGCATTATTAAGTTTTGACCATTCGATTGGCCGCCATTACCTTTTGGTAAAGATGGCGGAAATATAAAACATGACACTGAGGTGCCCTTTGCCAGTGCTACCTCTGAACCAAATTTCGTTCAATTCGGTTTAACCATGTTCGAATTGATAGGGGGGGACAGACATTCAGAGTACACACACTCACACACACACACACACACACAGACTCACACACATACACACACACAGACAGACACACTTTTTTCGCCCTGTAGTGATCTCATAAGTCTACTTTCATTTTTTGCAAAAATCGAAAGTAGGCTAAAATAGGCGTTTGAGATCACCTTTAGTCCGCGTGTGTGCGTCCATGTGTGTGGGTGTGTCCCCTAATAACGTCTAAACGGCTGGAGTGATTTCAATGAAACTTGGTAAAAACGCAATACTATTTTAAACGACCCCAACCATGCCCTTCAAATTTTGTTACATCTCACCAATCCAACATGGCGGCTGTGCGAAATATTTCACCGGCATTCTACATCTCGGAAGCTATTACTCATATCACACGGAAAGGTTATACGCTGATAAAGGGCACTACTAGAAGTTCAGTTATGTGACTTTCAAAAACCTGTTAACTACAAAACGAACATGGTGGCCAAGCGAAGTTGAAACATTTAAATAGACTTTTTTCGCGATTTAACCATCCGAGCGCTGTGAAACGTGGTGCAGCAACTGACGGTACAAATTGCAATGCACTGACATCTGATTTAGTTAGCTCTTCTTTACATAACCTCCAGATGGCGGCTGTGCAAAATTTTAAATTAAGTGTTCATTTCTTGTGTTCTTAATCATGCGAACGAAGTTAACGTTTGAATTTCAATAATGAACCTACCCAATAATCCTTATCTAATAGTGAATAACTCTATGGCCTTCTTGTATTAAAATCCAACACGGCGACCTTCCGAAATATTTAGACGGTTCTAAATATATATTAATATATAACAGCAACCAAATTGTATGTTGATAGAGGCTATAAACATAAGTTCACCTAAGGGACATTCAATGACCTGGTGAGCACAAATCCAACATGGGGATGACGCGAAATTTAAATATTCAAATGGACGTTTCTCGCGATTTGACCATCAGAGCGCAGTGAAACTTGGTACGGTATATGCTTCTTATATGAATTTTAATCCATTGGCATCTAATTCATTTAAATTAATTTCATAACCACAAGATGGTGGCTGAGCGTAATTTTAAAATTTGGTTTTTATTTCTTGTGTCCTAATCATGTGATTGAAGTTTGAATAATAAACCTGCACAATATTCTTCATGTAATAGTACATAACTCTCAGGCCTATATATAAGAATCCAACATGGCGACCATCCGAAATATTTAGACGATTCTCAATATCTAAGAATCTATTGCAGCAATCAAACTGAAAATTTGTATGGTGATAGAGGCTATGAACATAAATAGGATAGGCTATATGAAAAAAGACTCTATAGTTCTTCACGGAACTACTTGTTAAATGTTTTGAGAATCCATCAAAATGCGAAATTGACTCAAAATGTGCAAATTACACCAAATTGCTATATAAATGTGTCTACGATTTTTCCATTCAAATAGGACGTTTAGTATTCTTTCTTTTCATATGGAAACCTCACGTGGAGAAAATTACATACCCTTGAAATGCTTGTGTCGGATTGACCACCGGTCTAGAATGCAAAAAGTAATGCCTTTGAACTTCTTTGAATCAATTAGTTTTTGTTTTACTTTCCTAAAAGTAGTTAAATGGTTGTCTTAGTCTGTTGTCATGTAATCTAGATAAAAGCAATTCTCCATTTTCTCAGTGTCTATTATTGAATCACTTTCCCGGTAGACTACTGCATTAGGCAACAATCTCCATTGTCCAACTACCGGGTGATTTTATTAATGTTTGTTCTGATTATCCTTATCTCATTATAATTATCTATGTATTTTAAACACTGAGCCATTTTTATGAGAACTATGATTTACTTCTTTGTGCCATTTTTATCTGATGTGATGAATCCACGCCTTTGTGGTGCGTGAAACCTTGGTCTGTGAAGCTATTATTAGCCCTCTGATGTCTTAATACCATATATGGACATATCTACATCTTGTCCCCTTATTGGCCAGTGATTTATATATTGGAAGGGGTCGTGACCAATCAAATTTTACCACGCAGTTACCTTTGTGTTGCGTCGTCATTTGCTTTGTTTCGAGGCATTTCTTTCTTGCAGCCAAGTAGGCTAGACGTATTCCCATATTCTAGGGGAAGTGCCCGTGTTCAAGGTGAATCCATGGCGAGGTGTCTGTATGTCGTAATCAATATTGCTTTACTGTAGTTCAGTTTCATATTTCGGCAATTTAATACTCTTATTCTGTGTTATTTTCTTTTGGTCGCGTGTACTTGCCCCCCTCCCGATATTTTCCCTCCGCCCTTTGTGTGCGTGTAATTGCTGGTGAGCTTTGTTTTGTATGGTAGTGTTATTTTCATTTATTTTGATAACTTAGTTTTTGTACTTTAAGGGTTGAAAGTTATGTATGTGGGCTGGGCTGTCTTCGTTTTACTCTGGAGTGATTGACGGTGGGTTTGCCTACCTTGTAGGGGGCACCTTTGAGTCTGTCTTCCAGAGTGTATCTTATCGTAGAACAACATAACGGGATAGGAGATTATTTTTCTTGCTTCCCGTAATGCTTTGTTCTTTATCTTAAAGAGTTCACAAAAGGAGGTCTCACCATTGCTATTTGCTGGTGACCTAACCTGTGATATTCTTGTATCTGTGCATGCCCATATTTTTGCGCATCACATATTTTTGTCGTCATTGTGTGCCCTTATCTCCTAAGCATACTTTCAATTTTTAAAGTATATTTTTGGTTTTGCCGATAATTTAATGTAATTTTTCCTTTTGTCTAAATTCCTATTTTTCTCGTAACTCACTCGATCTTGCATGTGCCTCCGCGTCTTTTTTCCTCATGCCTCCCCTCCCTCTCACCCCTCTCCGCTCCGTTCTGAACTATTGTACCCCCTCCTATTTTTGTTCATCCCTTTGAAACGCTTTGTCTAAATTGGAGAACGTATCTTGACTTCGTTGAGTGTAGTCGTTTCTGAGTTTTGTCTTTTTATCTAATTGCGACATACTTACATTTAGTCATCGTTTCATCTTGCCTTGAACATGTTATCTTATCTTATCTTATTTTATTTCATTTTAATATAATTTAATTTAGTATATTTTCGATTTTTTTCCTAATTTGTATTTTTCTTGCGGTAAACTAATTTTGTGGTTAATTTGTTGGTCATTTCTCTTCTTGCTTTTAATATCTCTGGGATCGTTGTACATTGTGGTTGTTATTTTAATACATTTTATCTTTGCCTAAGTATCTCTGCTTTTGCGTCACGCCTTATTTTAATTTTAGTAACCTTCTTCGAGTTTTGTCTGGTTTTTGCTATATTTTGGTTTGTCAGTCTTATTAGCGTACTTGTGACGTTAATACGACCTACACGGCCTCTGATTTAAATTTGTTCATCTTTGGATTTTACTGTAGTTTAAATTTATTTAGCTTTCCCGCTTCCTTTTGGGATTGCTTTCTGGTTTGCCTTTTAAAATTTGGGCCCAGCGAAAGCCAAACAAGACTGCGATCTCCCCGTTTTTCTTTCTTCTATTTTATTTTATTTTATATTTCTTCGGGGATAGGGGAAGAGCTTCAGCTACGTTTCCACTGACGTCTGCTGCGTACGTAAGTATATGTTTATTACTATTACTTCATCTAAGTTGCGTACAACACTTAGGTGAATTTTGTTGAGAATACGGCTTAACCGATTGGCCTCGTAAGCTCTTGCCATGTAGATATGCCGAGTGTCTTTAAAATAAACAAATATGTTACCATATATTTTTAAATTAATAATGAAAAATACAAAATTCTTGGTCATAGCGCATGCGCAGAATCAGCCTGCTTCATAAAAAACATGGCGGATGCCCACCGCGTTTTATTATTGTAGTCTATATATATAACAAGTAGTTCCGTGAAAAACTATACAGCCTATTTTCATATATCCTACTTATGTTAACTGCCACTATCAACATACAAAATTTCAGTTTGATTGCTGTAATAGATTCGTAGCTATTGAGAACCGACTAAATATTTCGGATGGTCGCCATGTTGGATTTTATATATGTAGGTCCTAGAGTTATATACTGTTACATGAAGATTATTGCGTACGTGTAGCATTCAAACTTCAATCGCATGATTAGGACACAAGAAGTAACAAGGAGATTTTAAAATTTCGCGCAGCGTCCATCTTGTGGTTATGGAAACAATTGAAATAAAGTAGATGCCAGTAGATTAACATTCGTATAAGTATTTACTGTACCAAGTTTCACTGCACTCGGATGGTTAAAATGCGAGAAACGTCCATGTGAATATATATATTTCGCGTCGCCGCCATGTTGGATTTGTGATATTTAAAGTCCTATAGGTGAACTTGAGTTCATACCCCTATGAACATCAAAAAATTCAGTTTGATTGCTGTAATAGATTCGTAGATATTCGGAGCCGTCTAAATATTTCGGATGGTCGCCATGTTGGATTGTTAAATGTTTAGGCCATAGAGTCATGTACCTTTAAAGGAAAATTATTGCCTAGGTTCATTATTCAACCTTTCACTTCGATAGCATGATTACGACACAAGAAATAAAAACTTAATTTTAAAATTCGTACAGCCGCCATCTTGAGGTTATGTAAACAATTGAACGAAATAAGGTACCAGTGCATTACAATGTGTATAAACATTTCCTGTACCAGATTTCATTGCGTTTGGAACATTAAATCGCGAGATAGGTCTATTTAAAATTTTCTAATTCGCTTGGCCGCCATGTTCGTTTTGTAGTTAACCGGTTTTGAAAGTCTTATAGATGAACTTCCAGTAGTCCCCTTTATCTCCGTTCAAAATTTCATGGTGATACCGTTAATAGTTTCAGAGATATAGAATGTCTGTGAAATATTTCGCACAGCCGCCATCTTGTGGTTATGTAAACAATTGAACGAAGTTAGATGTCGGTGCATTCCAATGTGTATTAACATATACTGTACCAAGTTTTATTGCGTTTGGTTGGTTAAATCGCAAGGAACATCTATTTAAATGTCGCAAATTCGCGTGGCGGCCATGTTGGTTTTGTAGCTACGAGTTTTTCAAAAGTCACATAGGTGAACTTCTAGTAGTTCCCTTTATCTCCGTAATAAATTCCAGGGTGATATCGGTAATAGTTTCGGAGATATTGAATGCTGGTGAAATATTTCGCACAGCCGCCATGTTGGATTGGTGAGACGTAACAAAATTTGTAGGGCACGATCGAGGTAGCCCGGAATAGTGCTATGAACTTACCGAGTTTCATTGAAATCGCTCCTGCCGTTTAGAATTTATTAGGGACACACACACACACCTCTCTCTCTCTCTCTCTCTCTCTCTCTCACACACACACACACACACACGCACACACACACGGACAAAAGTGATCTCATAAGCCTATTTTTTTTTTTTTTTCAAAATTGAAAATAGGCTAAAAATCAATGTTATGTGATAGTTTGTGGGTCTGTCTGTCTGTCTCCTATGCGTTCATATACCATTTATCCGATTGCTATGAAACTTGGGGGAGGTGTTGAGTACACTCCAAGGAAGGTTTCTGACTTAGTAAATCCATTTTACAACAGGTAGCGCACGGGTAGATTCAACAAATGAGTGACGATGCGCGAAGCGTTTCAACAAGTCCCGTATGTGTTCATATACCATTCGTCCGATAGCGATGAAACTAGGGTGAGATGTTGTGTATACTTACATGAAGGTTTCAAAATTAGTGAATACATTTCACAGTATATAGCGCACGAGTAGATTCAACAAATGAGCGACGATGCGCAAAGCGTTTCAACAAAGTCCCGTATACATTCATATACCATTCGTCCGATAGCTATGAAACTTGCGTAAGATGTTGTGTACATTTCGGGGAAGGTAGAGCACGAGTAGAATCAACAAATGAGCGACGACGCTCGAAGCGTTTCAAGAAATTCCCGAATACGTTCATATACTATTCGTCCAATAGTAATAAAACTTTGGTGAATTGTTGTGTACACTCCAGAAAATGTTTCTGGCTTAAAAAATTTCCATTGTGCAATAGGCAGCGCACGAGTAGATTCAACAAATGAGCGATGCCACGCGAATCGTTTCAACAAAGCCCCTTGTGCGTGCATATACCATTCATCCGATTGCGATGAAACCTTGGTGAGATGTTGGGTACACTCCAAGGAAGGTTTCTGGCTTGGTCAATCCATTTTGCAATAGGCAGCGCACAAGTAGATTCAACAAATGAGTGATGGCACGCGAATTGTTTTAACTAAGTTCCTATGCGAGCATATACCATTCATACGATTGCGATGAAACCTTGTTGAGATGTTGAGTACACTCCAAGGAAGGTTTTTGGCTTAGTATATCCATTTTACAATAGGTAACGCACGAGTAGATTTAACAAATGAGTGATGGCGCGTGATTCGTTTCAACAAAGCCCGTACGCGTTTTATACCATTCGTCTGATAGCGATGAAACTTGGCTGAGATGTTGTGTACAGTCCAGGGAAGATTTATGGCCAAGTAAATCAATTTTACAATAGGTAGCGCACGAGTAGATTCAACTAATGAGCGAAGGCACGCGAATCGCTTCAACAAAGTCCCGTATGCTTCATATACTATTCACCCAATTGCGACGAAACTTTGGTGAGTTGTTGTGCACACTGCAGGGGAGGTTTTTGACTTAGTAAATCCATTGTACAATAGGGAGTGCAAGGGTAGATTCAACAAATGAGTGACGGCGCGCAAATCGTATACTTAAAATCCCGTATGCGTTCATATTCCATTCATCCGATTGCGATGAGACTTGAGTGAGTTATTGAGTACATTGCGGGGTACGTTTCTAATTAAGTAAGTCCATTGTATAATAGGTAACGCATGAGTAGTTTCAACAAATGTGTGACGGCGCGTTTCAACAATGTTCCATCTGCGTTCATATACCATTCATCCGATTGTAATGAAACGAGGTTGAGTGGATGTGCACACTGCAGGGAAGGTTTCTGACTTAGTAAATTCATTGTACTATAGGTTGCGCACGAGTTCATTCAACAAATGAGTGACAACGCGCGAAGCGTTTCTACAAAATTTCATCGGCGTTCATATACCATTCATCCGATTGCGATGAAACTTTGGTGAGTTGTTGTGCACGCTCCCACAAATGTTTTTAAATTAGTAAATCCATTTTACGATAGCTTAGAGTCAGTCAACGGAAATTGAAGAAAATATTGTCTATCCAAAAGCACTTCAAGAAACAAAATTACAATGCCAACACTTTTTTTTTGATTGGCATTGCAACGCATGCCGAGTCCAGCTTGTAATTTATAAGAACTATAAAGGAGGGGAAGATTAATTAATTAATTAATTATGCACGACGTATCACTCTTTTCCTTTTCGCTTCCATTTCGACAATATATCATTTTCATACCTTATTTTATCTCTTGGGGGGAACCTAGGCTGCAGCACGCCAGCTTCTCGCCGCTGGGACCGTGGTTCAAATCCCGGACACTCCATGTGAGATTTGTGCCAACAGTATGTTGCAATGAGGAGAGTGCAATCTTTGGCGCCCTTAAAATTGCAATAGTGCCAAAAAGTAATCGTACAAAGAATGTAACTTATATAGGAAACTTCTTCAGTAAATATTTTGTCCATTGTCCGTCATGTTTTGACGGGTTTCAACTAGTTATTATTGTTATTATTATTATTATTATCATCATTATTATCATTATTGAATATGTGTCCTCAAGTAAAGCAACATATTCAACGGTGTAACTTCGCAAATGCCTGATCCTCTTTTATTTATATTTAGATGGAGTAGTATTCCACTAAAATCGTTAAGAAACTATGACGCAGTCTATTTCAGAGGTCGTAATACATCAGAAGTTTGGCTTCTTCTCCCTGTCCAAGTGTAAGAGCGAGTCTTTATCACTTCATAGCATCAAGCACAGAGTTAGCGTCCTGGGGGTTGGATCGAAGACAGTCATTTATATTCGCTCTCCTTCTTCATGTCTACTGGGCCGACTCTTCATAAATTCGCACTCTCTAAATACTGCTAACCCTCGTCTCTAGTGATTTACGGCATTTCTCGTGTTCTCACATTCAAAAGGTGTAGGGCTAGTCTCTAGGGTGTACGAGGAAGGGGAGGTGTGCTACCGGGGAATATATATTATTAAAATTAATAAGTCTTACTACAATCATTTTCCCGATCTCTTTTGTGATGAGGTCAATATTGATGATGATGATTTTGATGATGATGATGATGATGATGTTAATTATGGTGTTGGTGATGATGTTGGTTGGTTGGTTGGTTCCTTAGATCCTTAGGGGCTGGAACAACGTGGTCATGTAGTCCCGTGTACTTTGGGTGTGTGTAGAATTGTCTGATAACCGGTGTTAATTGTGATGACTGTATTAGTGTGTGTTATCTGGCGTTAATTGAAGTAAGTACTCCTCACGATAATTTCAACTAGTATCTACTTTCGCTACCAAATGCTACTGTCTACGACACCTAGCTGTGAACTTGGCTACTACTAGATGCCATCACAACCAAGCACCTGGTGACGAACGTTGGAACTTAAGAGCATTAATCAAACCTATCCTACAAGTTTTGCTTCACACAAGTTTAGAAGTGGAAGGTTCGTTTACATGCCATAAGTCTATGACATGAGCCCGCCAGCTTTACATCCCCTCCGAAGGAAGGCATACTGAGGAATACTTAACGCTATTAGGTAGATTTCATTAGAAAGCTAACTATTGCAATGGGTCCCATGTTTCGACTTCCGGAAAATTTCGACATATCTTCGCGTTTCACATCCCCCACACCCCAAAACCACCGTCAGTTCAAAAGTTTATCTTCTAATATATAAAAGTGAAAGTCTGTATGTATGTATATATGTTGGTTCCGTATACAAATCTACACCGTTCCACCAATCTCAACCATATTTTGCATACACATAGTTTAGGACCCAGAAGGAACCGCTGGCTACATGAATTTTCGATAGTCTTTCTCATTCTTCTGATTTCGGCCCTTTTTCACTCAAAAACAGGCTAATCAAATCATAAAATATACTCATGAAGGAATGGCAAGGCAGATAGTTTCCATGGCAACATAGCTCAAGTCCAGACACGGCCGACTTGATGCCAATTGCGCTCAGCACTACCGGTATAGAAAATGAGGATCTTTACTTGAAATCCCGTTAGTTACTCAACTGCTCACACAGCACTGTCAACCGAGTTTAGCATAACAAAGACTTGACACTATCTTCTTTCTACTATATATTTTTCAAATACCACTCACTCACTCACTCACTCACTCACTCATTCCTTTATTCATCACGAAATCTCAGAAACCACCAAACGGATTGGAATGAAATCTGGTATGCAGCTTCCTCAAGGGCCGCAAATGCCCACTAAGAGAGACATTTTGGCTATTCAGGTTCTAAAGGGGTGTTAAGGGGGTAGACCTGCATTTAATTGAATAGCAATATCTCCCGATTGGTTTCATGGGGGGATGTGATACTCGGCATATAAACTCATCATTAAAAATAAGAAGACATGTGTCTGAGGGTTTTTCGATGTGGTGTATATAATGAGGTGAAAGGGGTGAAAAGTGGGGATTAAAAGATTCTTAACGGAGCATGTGTCTCTTAAACGACATAGGCGAGGAGTTTGAAACACAGCGAAAAAAAATCAACATAAAAAAGAAGTAAATATGTGTTTGACAGTTTTTTCATAAATCCAATTTAAGGGGCCCATGGGGAGAGATGAAATTATGGGGGGGGGGGGGGAACAGGAAAGAAAGTGTCCTAACTGATTGACTGACTGGCTCACTCATCAAACTCAGGGGGAAACAAGATGTTCAGTAAAGAACATATAGCCTACTTTCTCCTAAATGCATGGGTATTGTTATAACTCTTTGTCCTTTTCAACGAGTATGAAGGAATGTTGGTTGTAGTAGCTTGTTGAAATACAACGTGCTATAGGGATATTAAACATGAATATGAGGTGCCCTTTGCTAGTGCTACCTCTGTACCAAATTTCGTTCAATTCGGATTCACCGTGGTTGAATTGATAGTGGGAATCGATTTGCACACATACTTGGCCACCATCTGCAAACTATTGGGCTGATGTTCTTGCAGTTTGGTCTGAATATGTTTCCCACATAAAGATATGGTGTTGCAAAATTTGGTAGAGACTAGATTATTAGGTTGGTCGTAATTACATTTTAGCTTTTAACATTTGGGTGGCCGCGATTACGTTTCCGTCAACATAGCGGTGATATAGGCTAAAACATGACACTGAGGTGCCCTTTGCTAGTGCTACCTCTGTACCAAATTTCGTTCCATTCGGTTTCACTGTGTTCGAATTGATAAGGGGAATCGATTTTCACACAAAGATGGCCGCCACCCGCAAAATATTAGGCTGATGACCTATTAGTTTGGTCAAAGGATGCTCCCTCCATAAAGGTATGTTGTTGCTAAATTTGCTAGAGATCGGATGATTAGGCTAATCGTAATTTGATATAAGCTTTGAACATTTGTGTGGCCGCCATTACGTTTACGTCAAGATGGCGGCGATATAAAACATGACACTGAGGTGCCCTTTGCTAGTGCTACCTCTGTACCAAATTTCGCTCATTCGGTTCCACCGTGTTCCAATTAATAGGGCGAATCAATTTTGACATAAATATGGGCGCCATCCGCAAACTATTAAGCTAATGGCCTATTAGATTGGTCAAAGGATGCTCCCTCCATAAAGGTATGTTGTTTCAAAGTTTGGTAGAGATCGGATGGTTATGTTAGTCGTAATTTGATTTAAGCTTTAAACATTTGTGTGGCCGTCATTACGATTCTGTCAATATGGCGGCGATATAAATCATGACACTGGGATGCCCTTTGCTAGTGCTATCTCTGTACCAAATTTCGTTCCATTCGGTTTCACCGTGTTTGAATTAATAGGGGGAATCGATTTTGACACAAAGATGGCCGCCATCCGCAAACTATTAGGCGAATGACCTATTAGATTGGTCAAAGGATGCTCCCTGCATAAATGTATGTAGTTGCAAAATTTGGTAGAGATCGGATGATTAGGTTAATCGTAATTTGATTTAAGCTTTGAACATTCGTGTGGCCGCCATTACGTTTTCGTCAAGATGGCGGCGATATAAAATATGACACTGAGGTGCTATTTGCTAGTGCTACCTCTGTACCAAATTTCGTTCCTTTCGGTTCCACCGTGTTCGAATTAATAGGGGGAATCAATATTGACATAAATAGGCTATGGCCGCCACCCGCAAACTATTAGGCGAATGACCTATTAGATTGGTCAAAGGATGCTCCCTCCATAAAGGAATGTTGTTGCAAAGTTTGGTAGAGATCGGATGGTTATGTTAGTCGTAATTTAACTTAAGCTTTGAACATTTGTGTGGCCGCCATTACGTTTCTGTCAAGATGGCGGCGATATAAAACATGACACTGAGGTGCCCTTTGCTAGTGCTACCTCTGTACCAAATTTCGTTCATTCGGTTCCACCGTGTTTGAATTAATAGGGGCAATTGATTTTCACACAAAGATGGCCGCCATCCGCAAACTATTAGGCTAATGACCTAGTCATTTGGTCAAAGGATGCTTCCTCTATAAAGGTATGTTGTTGCAAAATTTGGTAGAGATCGGATGATTAGGTTAATCGTAATTTGATTTAAGCTTTGAACATTTGTGTGGCCGCCATTACGTTTCCGTCAAGATGGCGGCGATATAAAACATGACACTGAGGTGCCTTTTGTTAGTACTACATCTGTACCAAATTTCGTTCCATTCGGTTGCACCGTGTTTGAATTAATAGGGGGAATCGATTTCCACACAAAGATGGCCGCCATCCGCAAACTATTACGCTGATGGCCTATTGGTTTGGTCAAAAGATGCTTCCCCATAAAGGTATGTTGTTGCAAAATTTGGTAGAGATCGGATGATTAGGTTAGTCGTAATTTGATTTAAGCTTTGAACATTTGTGAGGCCGCCATTACGTTTCCGTCAAGATGGCGGCGATATAAAACATGACACTGAGGTGTCCTTTGCTAGTGCTACCTTTGTACCAAATTTCGTTCAATTCGCATTCACCGTGTTCGAATTGATAGGGGGGGACAGACATTCAGAGTACACACACTCACACACACACACAGACACAGACACACACACACACAGACTCACACACACACATACACACACACACACACAGACTCACACACACACATACACACACACAGACAGACACACTTTTTTCGCCCTGTGTTGATCTCATAAGTCTACTTTCATTTTTTGCAAAAATCGAAAGTAGGCTAAAAACTGCTTTAAAGTAAGTAAATAGCTGTTCGACAGTTTTTTTTTTTCATAAATCAAATTTAAGGGGTTCATGGGGAGGGGTGAAATTCTGAAAAAAGAAAATTGAAAGAAAATGTCCAGACTCACTCACTTACTCACTCACTAATCATCGCCTAGCCAAAATTATTGAAGTTAGAAACATGACAGTTTGGGGATATGTTCATTGTATGTCAAAACCGTCTACTAAGGGAGGATTTTCGGATATTCAGGTTCTAAAGGGTTCTTAAGGGGATTAAACCTGCATTTCATTGAATAACAATATCTCCCGATTGGTTTCATTGGGGGATGTGATACACGGCATATAAACTTATCATTAAAAAGTAACAAGACAAGTGTCTGAGGGCTTTTCGATGTGTTTATGAGGTTAAAGGGGTGAAAAGTGGGGATTGAAAGATTCCTAACGGAGCGTGTATTTCTTAAACGACATAGGCGAGGAGTTTGAAACTCAGCGGGAAAAAAATCAGCATAAAAATAAGTAAATATGTGTTTGTCCGCTTTTCCATAAATCCAATTTAAGGGGCCCATGGGGAGGGGTGAAATTCGGGGGGGGGGGAACAGGAAAGAAAGTGTCCTAACTGATTGACTGACTCACTCACTCATCAAACTCAGGGGGAAAAAACTGCTTTAAAGTAAGTAAATAGCTTTTCGACAGTGTGTTTTTCAATCAAATTGAAGGGGTTCATCGGGAGGGGTGAAATTCTGAAGAAAAAAAATGAAAGGAAATGTCCTGACTCATTCACTCACTCATCATCGCCCAGCCAAAAATATTGAAGTTGGAAACATGACATTTCGGGGATATGTTCGTTGTATGTAAAACCGTACACTAAGGGAGGTTTTTTGGATATTCGGGTTCTAAAGGGGTCTTAAGGGGGTTAAAGCTGCATTTCATTGAATATCAATATCTCACGAGTGGTTTCATTTGTGGATGTGATACTCGGCATATAAACTAATCATTAAAAATACGCAGACATGTGTCTAAGCGTTTTTCGATGTGGTGTATTATTATGAGGTGAAAGGGCTGAAAAGTGGGGGTTGAAGGATTCCTAATGGAGCGTGTAGGCCTATCTCTTAAACGACACAGGCGAGAAATTTGAAACTCAGCGAAAAAAAATCAGCTTAAAAAGTAAGTAAATCGGTTTTCGACTGTTTTTTTCATAAATTAATTTAAGGGGCCAATGGGGTGGGGTGAAATTCTGGGGGAAAAAATGAGAGAAAGTGTCCTAACCGACTGACTCAGGGGAAAAAGACAGCTTAAGAAATAAGTTAATAGGTGTTCAAGCGTTTTTTAATCAATCCAATTTAAGGGGCCCATGGGGAGGGGTGAAATTCTGGTAAAATAAATGAAAGAAAATGACCTGTCTGACTCACTCACTCATCACGCCCAGCGAAAACTATTAAAGTTGGAAACATGAAATTTTGGGAATAGGTTCGCTGTATGTCGAAAACGTTAACTAAGGAATGATTTTTGTTTATTCGGGTTTTAGAGACGTGTCAAGGGGGTAAACGTGCATTTCATTGAATAACGATGTCTCATGAGTTGCTTGTTTGGGGATGTGATATTCGGTATATAAACTAATCATTAAAAATAATCAGACATATGTCTAAGGGTTTATCGATGTGGTGTATATTATGAGGTGAAAGGGGTGAAAATTGGGGGTTGAGGGATTCTTGACGGAGCGTGTATCTCTGAAACGACATAGGCGTGAAGTTTGAAATTCGGTGGGAAAAAACAGCTTAAAATACAAGTAAATAGGTGTTCGAACGTTTTTTTCATAAATCCAATTTAAGGGGCCCTTGGAGAGGGGTGAATTTATGGGGAAAAAAACAGGAAAGAAAGTGTCCTAACTGATTGACTCACTTACTCACTCATCAAACTCAGGGGGGAAAACAGCTTTAAATAAGTAAATAGGTGTTTGACAGTTTGTTTCATAAATCCAATTTAAGGGGTTCATGGGGACGGGTGAAATTATCAAAAATAAATGAAAGAAAATATCCTGACTGACTCACTCACTCATCATCGCCCAGCCAAAATTATTGAAGTTAGAAACATGAAATTTTGGGGATGTGTTCGTTGTATGTCGAAAACGTCCACTAAGAAAAGAGTTTTGGATATTCAGGTTCTAAAGAGGTGTTAAGGGGTAAATGTGCATTTCATTGAATAACAATATCTCACGAGTGGTTTCATTTGGGGATGTGATACTTGGCACATATACTAATCATTAAAAATAAGCTGACACATGTCTAATGGTTTTTCGATGTAGTGTATATTATGAGGTGAAAGGGATGAAAAGTGGGGGTTGAAAGATTCCTAACTGAGCGTGTATCTCTTAAACGACATAGGGAGGAGTCTGAAACTCGGAGGAAATCTATCAGCTTAAAAATAAATAAATAAATAAATAAATGAATAAAAAAATATAAAAATAGGTGTTCGACCGTGTTTTCATAAATGCAATTTAAGGGGCATATGGGGAGGGGTGAACTTCTGGAAGAAAAACGTCCACTAAGGAAGGATTTTTGTATGTTTGCTCTCATCGACCAACCAAAACTATTAAAGTTAGAAGAATGATATTTTGGGGATATGTTCGTTTGCTGTGTGTCGAAAACGTCTACTAAGGAGGGATTTTTGGGTATTCAGGTTCTAAAGGGGTGTTAACGGGGTTAAACCTGCATTTCATTGAAAAACAATATGATACGACTATGACGCGAGCGAAGCGAGGCTAAAATTGAGATGGTGTGTGTCTGTGTATTACTCAATCTCGCAAGTACCACTGGTCCGATTTACGTGAATTTTACATGGAAGTAGCTGATTTACCTGGTTAACATATAGGTTACCTTTGATTTCAATAGTTTGCACTATTTAAAATGGCGACCATTTTAGTGACGTCACTACACCCTTTGGTTTCAAACTTTCATATTTCCATTTCAAATAAAATGAGAACGCTAAGAAATTGCAAACTTTTGATGGCATATGCGAGGTATCTGCAACTGTTAGCGAGTAAAACCTAAATGTGTGCTATAAAACACGGTCAACGCCGAGCGGTGTAGTTGGACAAAATGTTCCATCCTTAATCTCCCTCTGCGCAGCACCTCGCCTATCCCCTGTTTTAACTGTCACCTTCACATTTTAATTTATTTATGACGCGTAGCGAAGCACGGGTACTTCAGCTAGTATATATATGTATGTATATCAGTTTCTTGTGGACACGATAACTGCCGTAATTTTGCACCAATCACTTTGAATTTTTTACCGAATATGTATACCTATAAAATCTCGGTCGAGTTCGTTACTGGGCTAAATCGGTCGAAGGGGGTGAAAATGGGTGCCTTTTTTTTTTCGAAAAAGTGAAATATTGCTATAACTCTCTTAATATGTGAAATATCGAATCCGTTCAACATTCATACTATGTGTCGAATAAAGCCCAAAAATTTATGTTTGAAGAGTTTTTTATAGCACCAACCATTGACCAAAGGGGTGGGAAAAAGTGGGTTTTTCGGGAAACATTAATCATATCTCTCTTAATAGGCACAATATCAAAACCGTACAAAATGGACAATATTCCCCTAATAATTACCTAAAACTTTTGTCTGAAAGAATTTTTGATATGACCCACCATTACGCCAAGGGACGAGAAAAATGATTTCGGAATTATAAGAAAATGCCAAGAGCTATCAGAGGTTGCCATGGCAACAGTACTAAATTGATGAGGCATGAGCCATCAGACGTTGCCATGACAACGCACTTGCACGAGATCAGATTCAGTATTTCCATCTGACTAAGTGGTTGGTTGGTTCTTAAGTTTAGGGGCTGCGACAACGCGGTCATGTAGCCCCGTGAACTTTGGGTGTGTGTAGAATCTGTCTGATAACCGGTGTTAATTGTGATGACTGTATTAGTGTGTGTTATCTGTTTGTTAACTTAAGTACTGCAACTAAGAATTTTTCAGATAGTTCCTACTTTTGCCGCCAAGCGCCACTGTCAACGACTACTGGGCCAAGTTCAGAACTGAGCTACTAGACGCCGCCGCAGTCGGCTCTTGGCAACGAACATAGAAACCTAAGAGCGTTGTTTACATTCTTAACCTATCCAATTTAACTTCACACAGGTGCAATTAGTGGAAGGATCTTTAACATGCCATAAATCTATGACATGGGACCGCCGGCTTTACTTCCCCTCCGAAGGAAGGCATACTGAGGGATTTTTAACGCTCTTAAAAAATCCGACGGCTTCGGCCGGGTTTGAACCCGATATCTTGGGCATAGAAACTCAGCATGCTACCGACTACGCCACCGAAGCCGCCTGACTAAGTGGGAAGCGGCTTCGGTGACGTAACTGGTAGTATGCTGAATGTCTATGCCCAATGTCGCGGTTTCAAAGCCGGGCGAAGTCGTCGGATTTTCTAAGAGCGCTAGAATCCCTCAGCATGACGAATAGAAATAAACAGTGTCATCACTCCGCTACTTCAGCATTGTAGTTCATGGTCCAGCCAGTGTGTGGCGCGGAAGTCGCGCCGAACCATAAGCACGTGTGACAGTAACCCACGAGGTTAGTACTGTAATATCCTGTGCGCGAGAAGTCATATTATTCGAGGGAATTTGTTTCTTTGTAATAGTTTACGAATGTCTGTGCAGTGCTTGTGTGTGCAAACAACTAAGTTTTCTGTTGTTTGGGGAAAATGTCGTAATGTTTTGTTCCTGGAAGTAAATCGGGTTACGAAGAAAATCTGATGGTAGACATGTTTTGACACCGCCAAAAGAAACAAATCTGTTTGCGAAATAGGCGAGAGTTATTCCGTGGAAAGATAAGCAATTGTCGATCAAAAATAGAATCTGTGACGAGCGTTTTTCGGAAGATTTAATTATTATAAGGGCGGACTGTTTCGTAGTGAACTATGAGAACGTGGAAATTCCTCGCGTGAAGTGGAAATTAAAACCAGGATCAGTATCTCACATTTTTCAAAATTTACCGAAATATCTATCCACTGATGTAAAATCACGAAAGCCGCCCAGTAGGATACGGAATGAAGGCAGCCTTCCATGGTTACTTGTTCTATTTCGTGCCATCCTTACCTAAAACGAAAAAAAAAAAACGTCTTAATAATAATAGGCCTAAAATAATAATAGTTGTTGATTCTTTAGGGACTTAACGACATCGTGGTCACGTAGCCCCGTGTGTTAGGGTTTGTTGAGAATTAGTCTGATAACCTGTGTCAGTATGATGTCTGTAGTAGTGTGTGTATTTGGAATTGAGGTCGGATTTGGGTAGGAAGCGGCCGTGTCCTTCAGTTAGGTACCATCCCGGCATTTGTCTGGAGGAGAAGTGGGAAACCACGGAAATCCACTTCCAGGATAGCTGAAGTAGGAATCGAACGCGCCTCTCAACATTTTTGCCTCACGAGGCTGAGTGAGCTCCGTTCCAGCCCTTAGACCAGTATTAAATTTATTGCCAGAGCTGGGAATCGAACCCGGACTTCCGTGGTGATAGCCAAGTGGCCAGGAATGAGTCGGACATATAATAATGGCCAACCTGCCAATAAAATAAACGGTTATCCAATTCTTCGCTTCCGTTACCGTCCTCCTGATCTTCGGATCTTGTTTCAACTTGGTCTTCAGTATCAGTCACACATTCCTTTGAAATTACTGAATCATGAACTAGCTATTCGTTATCTTTCAGCAGAAGGTGACACGCTTCATCTGCATCCTTAGGTTTTCGTAAGGCGCAATCTCCTTACTGATATTAACTAACTAAGGCAAGGCTTGCTGCGTGGCTCAGGGGTAACGTTCTCGCTTGCTGGGCCCAAGGTTGCAGGTTCGTATCCTGGCGCAGTCAGCTGGCATTTGAGGGTGCGCAAATGCGAGGGAGCCGTGTCCGTAGATTTACTGGCACGTTAAAGATCCCCTTCGGGGCAAAATTCCGGCACCCCGGCGTCTCTAAAAGCCAGTGTAGTTAAAAGGGACGTAAAACCAATAACATTATATTAACTAAGGCAACATACTAAGCCAAATAATAGGTATAACAGCACAACTGCCACTCACTGACAGAATGTAACATCATTGGGAGCGCTGGTACTATCAATCTCACGCTGACAAAATGTTACACGTGTTAAAGTTATTTTTAGGCACGCTATTTCACAACTCCAGAAAAATGCTTAGGTTTGGTGTAAGATGTCACGAGACGATAAGATCATAACTTAAACTGTTGGCTTGATATTAAAACTAATATAACGAACCATGGAGCTGTCAGACCAATGCGCGACTAACGGAGGGTTTTAAACGATAGTTCTACATGGGGATAGAGAATATTAATACTAACTTTTTGACAGTATTATTCATAAGTCTAAACACACAATTTGTTGTAATCAGCGTAACCGTAACCTTCGTAAAGAGGTTTACGTAGCCCAGCGCGTATCCCACGATTGAACAGCTGACTGTGTAGCGTTGGGGATCAGCGCCGCTAGCGCTAGCCGAGCGGGGCGCGCTTGAACTCGGTGAGTGATAACACTATTTATTTCTATTCGTCATGCCCTCAGTATGCTTTCCCTTAGAGGGGAAGTTCCAACGTTCGTTGTGAGTTGCTGGTTGGGGTGGCATCTAGTAGCCAAGTTCACAGCTAGGTGTCGTTGACGGTAGTACCTGGTAGCAATATTAGGAACTACTGCTTGAAATTGACCGTCTGCAGTCCTTACCTGAATTAAGACTAATACAGCCATTACAATTCACACCGTTTATCAGACAGATTCTACACTCACCCAAAGTACACGGGGTTAGATGACCGCGTTGTCGCAGCCCCTAAACTGAGGAAACAACCAGAGGTAGATTTCATTAGAAAGCTAACTATTGCAATGGGTACCATGTTTCCACTTCCGGAAAATTTCGACATATCTTCGCGTTTCACAACCCCCAGACACCAAAACCACTGTCAGTTCAAAAGTTATATATAATTTATGTATTATATCAGTTTATTGTGGACACGATAACTGCCGTAATTTTGCACCAATCACTTTGAATTTTTTACCGAATATGTATACCTATAAAATCTCGGTCGAGTTCGTTACTGGGCTATATCGGTCGAAGGGGGTGAAAATGGGGGGCTTTTTTTTTTCGAAAAAGTGAAATATTGCTATAACTCTCTTAATATGTGAAATATCGAATCCGTTCAACGTTCATACTATGTGTCGGATAAAGCCCGAAAATGTATGTTTGAAGAGTTTTTTTATAGCACCAACCATTGACCAAAGGGGTGGGAAAAGGTGGGTTTTTCGGGAAACATTAATTATATCTCTCTTAATAGGCACAATATCAAAACCGTACACAATGGACAATATTCCCCTAATAATTACCTAAAACTTTTGTCTGAAAGAATTTTTGATATGACCCACCATTATGCCAAGGGATGAGGAAAAAATTTCGGAATTATAAGAAAATGCCAAGAGCTATCAGTGGATGCCATGGCAACACTACTAAATTGATGAGGGATGAGCCATCAGACGTTGCCAAGATAACGCACTTGCACGAGATCAGATTCAGATTTCCATCTGACTAAGTGTGAAGCGGCTTCGGTGACGTAACTGGTAGCATGCTGAATGTCTATGCCCAAGGTCGCGAGTTCAAACCCGGCCGAAGTCGTCGGATTTCCTAAGAGTGCTAAAATCCCTCAGTATGCTTTCCTTTGGAGGGGAAGTTCCAACGTTCGTTGCGAGTTGCTGGTTGCGGTGGCATCTAGTAGCCAAGTTCACAGCTAGGTGTCGTTGACGGTAGTACCTGATAGCAACATTAGGAACTACTGCTTGAAATTGACCGTCTGCAGTCCTTACCTGAATTACAGACTAATACAGCCATCCCAAAGTACACGGGGTTACATGACCGCGTTGTCGCAGCCCCTAAACCGAGGAGCCAACCAAAATCTCTGCGGGAGATATAATTTTGCGTGAAGAAGTAACAGACCGTTACATAGTTACACATCAGTGTCGAAACCTTGCATAAGGACAGTGTGACCACAAGTATAACAAGATGTTCAGTAAAGAACATATAGCCTACTTTCTCCTAAATGCATGGGTATTGTTATAACTCTTTGTCCTTTTCAAGGAGTATGATTGAATGTTGATTGTAGTAGCTTGTTGAAATACAACGTGCTATAGGGATATTAAACATGAATATGAGGTGCCCTTTGCTAGTGCTACCTCTGTACCAAATTTCGTTCAATTCGGTTTCACCGTGTTTTAATTGATAGGGGGAATCGATTTGCACACAAACTTGGCCACCATCTGCAAACTATTGGACTGATGTTCTTGCAGTTTGGTCTGAATATGTTTCCAACATAAAGATATGGTGTTGCAAAATTTGGTAGAGACTAGATTATTAGGTTGGTCGTAATTACATTTTAGCTTTTAACATTTGGGTGGCCGCGATAACGTTTCCGTCAAGATAGCGGTGATATAAAACATGACACTGAGGTGCCCTTTGCTAGTGCTACCTCTGTACCAAATTTCGTTCCATTCGGTTTCACCGTGATCGAATTGATAAGGGGAATCGATTTTCACACAAAGATGGCCGCCATCCGCAAAATATTAGGCTGATGACCTATTAGTTTGGTCAAAGGATGCTCCCTCCATAAAGGTATGTTGTTGCTAAATTTGCTAGAGATCGGATGATTAGGCTAATCATAATTTGATTTAAGCTTTGAACATTTGTGTGGCCGCCATTACGTTTCCGTCAAGATGGCAGCGATATAAAACATGACACTGAGGTGCCCTTTGCTAGTGCTACCTCTGTACCAAATTCCGTTCATTCGGTTCCACCGTGTTCGAATAAATAGGGGGAATCAATTTTGACATAAAGATGGCCGCCATCCGCAAACTATTAGACTAACGGCCTATTAGATTGGTCAAATGATGCTCCCTCCATAAAGGTATGTTGTTGCAAAGTTTGGTAGAGATCGGATGATTAGGTTAATCGTAATTTGATTTAAGCTTTGAACATTTGTGTGGCCGCCATTACGTTTCCGTCAAGATGGCGGCGATATAAAACATGACACTGAGGTGCCATTTGTTAGTACTACCTCTGTACCAAATTTCGTTCCATTCGGTTGCACCGTGTTCGAATTAATAGGGGGAATCGATTTTCACACAAAGATGGCCGCCATCCGCAAACTATTACGCTGATGGCCTATTTGTTTGGTCAATCGATGCTCCCCCCATAAAGGTATGTTGTTGCAAAATTTGGTAGAGATCGGATGATTAGATTAGTCGTAATTTGATTTATGCTTTGAATATTTGTGTGGCCGCCATTACGTTTCCGTCAAGATGGCGGCGATATAAAACATGACACTGAGGTGTCCTTTGCTAGTGCTACCTTTGTACCAAATTTCGTTCAATTCGCATTCACCGTGTTCGAATTGATAGGGGGGGACAGACATTCAGAGTACACACACTCACACACACACACACAGACACACAGACACACACACACAGACTCACACACACACATACACACACACACAGACAGACACACTTTTTTCGCCCTGTGTTGATCTCATAAGTCTACTTTCATTTTTTGCAAAAATCGAAAGTAGGCTAACAAGTATAACAAGATGTTCAGTAAAGAACATATAGCCTACTTTCTCCTAAATGCATGGGTATTGTTATAACTCTTTGTCCTTTTCAAGGAGTATGATTGAATGTTGGTTGTAGTAGCTTGTTGAAATACAACGTGCTATAGGGATATTAAACATGAATATGAGGTGCCCTTTGCTAGTGCTACCTCTGTACCAAATTTCGTTCAATTCGGTTTCACCGTGTTTGAATTGATAGGGGGAATCGATTTGCACACATACTTGGCCACCATCTGCGAACTATTGGGCTGATGTTCTTGCAGTTTGGTCTGAATATGTTTCCCACATAAAGATATGGAATTGCAAAATTTGGTAGAGACTAGATTATTAGGTTGGTCGTAATTACATTTTAGCTTTGAACATTTGGGTGGCCGCGATTACGTTTCCGTCAAGATAGCGGTGATATAAAACATGACACTGAGGTGCCCTTTGCTAGTGCTACCTCTGTACCAAATTTCGTTCCATTCGGTTTCACCGTGTTCGAATTGATAAGGGGAATCGATTTTCACACAAAGATGGCCGCCATCCGCAAAATATTAGGCTGATGACCTATTAGTTTGGTCAAAGGATGCTCCCTCCATAAAGGTATGTTGTTGCTAAATTTGCTAGAGATCGGATGATTAGGCTAATCGTAATTTGATTTAAGCTTTGAACATTTGTGTGGCCGCCATTACGTTTCTGTCAATATGGCGGCGATATAAATCATGACACTGAGATGCCCTTTGCTAGTGCTATCTCTGTACCAAATTTCGTTCCATTCGGTTTCACCGTGTTTGAATTAATAGGGAGAATCGATTTTGACACAAAGATGGCCGCCATCCGCAAACTATTAGGCGAATGACCTAATAGATTGGTCAAAGGATGCTCCCTCCATAAAGGTATGTAGTTGCAAAATTTGGTAGAGATCGGATGATTAGGTTAATCGTAATTTGATTTAAGCTTTGAACATTCGTGTGGCCACCATTACGTTTCAGTCAAGATGGTGGCGATATAAAACATGACACTGAGGTGCCCTTTGCTAGTGCTACCTCTGTACCAAATTTCGTTCCATTTGGTTCCACCGTGTTCGAATTAATAGGGGGAATCAATTTTGACATAAAGATGGCCGCCACCCGCAAACTATTAGGCTAATAACCTATTAGATTGGTCAAAGGATGCTCCCTCCATAAAGGTATGTAGTTGAAAAATTTGGTAGAGATCGGTTGATTAGGTTAATCGTAATTTGATTTAAGCTTTGAACATTCGTGTGGCCGCCATTACGTTTCTGTCAAGATGGCGGCGATATAAAACATGACACTGAGGTGCCTTCTGCTAGTGCTACCTCTGTACCAAATTTCGTTCCATTTGGTTTCAGCGTGTTTGAATTAATAGGGGGAATTGATTTTCACACAAAGATGGCCGCCATCCGCAAACTATTAGGCTAATGACCTAGTTATTTGGTCAAAGGACGCTTCCTCTATAAAGGTATGTTGTTGCAAAATTTGGTAGAGTTCGGATGATTAGGTTAATCGTAATTTGATTTAAGCTTTGAACATTTGTGTGGCCGCCATTACGTTTCCGTCAAGATGGCGGCGATATAAAACATGACACTGAGGTGCCTTTTGTTAGTACTACCTCTGTACCAAATTTCGTTCCATTCGGTTGCACCGTGTTCGAATTAATAGGGGGAATCGATTTTCACACAAAGATGGCCGCCATCCGCAAACTATTACGCTGATGACTTATTAGTTTGGTCAAAGGATGCCCCCCCCCCCCATAAAGGTATGTTGTTGCAAAATTTGGTAGAGATCGGATGATTAGGTTAGTCGTAATTTGATTTAAGCTTTGAACATTTGTGTGGCCGCCATTACGTTTCCGTCAAGATGGCGGCGATATAAAACATGACACTGAGGTGTCCTTTGCTAGTGCTACCTTTGTACCAAATTTCGTTCAATTCGCATTCACCGTGTTCGAATTGATAGGGGGGGACAGACATTCAGAGTACACACACTCACACACACACACACACACACAGACACACACACACAGACTCACACACACACATACACACACACAGACAGACACACTTTTTTCGCCCTGTGTTGATCTCATAAGTCTACTTTCATTTTTTGCAAAAATCGAAAGTAAGCTAAAAATGGACCCCAAATGACAAGAAGGTTACCGTTCCCATAAGACAATAAAATGTTTAAAATAAGCATAAAATGACGAAAAACAAAGTTAATTAAGCTCCAATTATAAAATACCTTCTCGCAATAAATGAGGTCTGATCCTTCTACGAAAATCTGCATATTCTGCCTATTTTCGCCTATCCTCAAGTTTGTCCGGTGAAATCTACCTCCGCCTTCCGGCGAGCCGAGAGGACTTTTTTTAAAAGATGTGATGACTTCGGCCGGATTTGAACCCGCGACCTTGGGCATAGAAGCTCAGCATGCCACCAACTGCGCCACCGAAGCCGCCGATGATGATGTTGATATTGATGATGATGATGATGTTGATAGTGATGTTTATGTTGTTGAAGAGGATGCTGATGTTGACGTTGTTGATGATGATGTTGATGTTGATGTTGTTTTTTTTGTCGCGTGGCCTCCTCAGAGGCCGAGTGCAGGTCTTTCTATTCGAAGCCCGTGGGCGACCTGCGCGTCGGGATGGAATGGGTGAAGATAAATGAAACTGGGCAAGGATGTGGAAGGAATCGGCCGTGGCCTATCAGAAGGTACTGTCCCAGCATTTGCCTGGTGTTGAAAATGGGAAACCACGGAAAACCATTTCAAGGACGGCCGACGGTGGGGCTCGAACCCCCCGAACGCGTCTACCGTGTCAGCAGAGAGCTTGGTCCCATGACCTAACGCTGCGCTTTAGCCAGCTGAGCCACTGCTGTCGGTTTGATGTTGATGGTGATGATGTTGATGTTGTTGATGCTGATGCTGATGTTGATGATGATGATGATGATGTTGATGTTATTGATGCTGATGTTGATGTTGTTGATGATGATGCTGATGTTGATGTTGTTGATGCTGATGTTGATGTTGTTGATGATGATGATGCTGATGGTGACGTTGATGTTGTTGATGATGTTCTTGATGATGATGATGCTGATGGTGATGTTGATGATGATGTTGATGTTGATGATGTTGATGATGATGTTGATGTTGATGATGTTGTTGATGATGATGTTGATGGTGATGTTGATCTTGTTGATGATGATGTTGATGTTGATGTTGTTGATGGTGGTGATGTTGTTGATGATGATGATGCTGATGTTGATGTTGTTGATGATGATGTTGATGTTGTTGATGATGATGCTGATGTTGATGATGTTGATGCTGATATTGATGTTGTTGATGATGCTGATGGTGATGTTGATGTTGTTGATGATGATGTTGATGTTGTTGATGATGATGATGCTGATGTTGATGTTGTTGATGCTGATGTTGATGTTGTTGATGATGATGATGATGCTGATGGTGATGTTGATGTTATTGATGATGATGTTGATGATGATGTTGTTGATGATGATGCTGATGTTGTTGATGATGATGATGCTGATGCTGATGTTGTTGATCTGATGTTGATGTTGATGATGCTGATGTTGTTGATGATGATGCTGATGTTGATGTTGATGATGATGTTGATGGTGATGTTGATCTTGTTGATGATGATGTTGATGTTGATGTTGTTGATGGTGGTGATGATGATGATGATGTTGATTATGATGTTGATAGTAATGTTGATGTTGTTGTTGTTGATGATGATGATGATGTTGATGATGATGCTGATGATGTTGATATTGATGATGATGATGTTGGTATTGATGATGATGGTGATGTTGATAGTGATGTTGATGTTGATGATGATGATTTTGTTGATGATGATGATGTTGATAGTGATGTTGATGTTGTAGTTGATTATGATGATGTTGTTGATGATGATGATGATGTTGATGATGATGATGATGATGATGTTGAAAGTGATGTTGATGTTGTTGTTGATGATGATGTTGATGTTGTTGATGATGATGATGTTGATGTTGTTGATGATAATGATGATGTTGATGGTGATGTTGATATTGATGGTAATGTTGATGATGTTGATGGTGATGTTGATGTTGTTGATGATGATGATGCTGATGTTGATGTTGTTGTTGATGATGATGTTGATGTTGTTGATGATAATGATGATGTTGATGGTGATGTTGATATTGATGGTAATGTTGATGATGTTGATGGTGATGTTGATGTTGTTGTTGATGATGATGATGATGCTGATGTTGATTTTGATAATACACTAGTCATATTAAGGAGCCTTAAAACTACACAGGTGGTCATAATTCTGTATTTTTGAGAAGCTCTTTCTAAAATTTGCCAACTTGAACCCAAACGGAGATGACCTGCTATTTCAGCAGGATGTTGCGCCATGCTGTACTTGACAATTGATATTGTAACTTTCAGTCGGTCAACACAAGATAATTCCAATTACTGGTATTAATGCGAGAAAGTCGCCTGAAATAAATTGGAATGCAAACACATTTTTCATTGAAAAAACAAATGTTCTAAATATCCGTATTGATAGTAGAATTAAATGTTAAAAATTATACGCCAAATCAACACTCAACACATATATATTTTTTACATATAGGAAATGTTTCGACCTTCAATGAGGTTATCTTAAGCTAAACAAGTAGTTCCGTGAGGAACTATACAGCCTATTTTCATATATCCTACTCATGTTAATTGCCTCTATCAACATACAAAATTTCAGTTTGAAGGTTGTGATAGATTCGTAGATATTGAGAACCGTATAAATATTTCAGATGGTCGCCAGGTTGGATTTCTATTTTTGCACTATTACATTAAGATTATTGTGTACGTGTGGTATTCAAACTTCAATCGCATGATTAGAACACAAGAAATAAAAACGAGATTTAAAAATTTCGCGCAGCTGCCATTTTGTGATTATGCAAACAATTGAAATAAATTAGATGCCAGTGGATTAGCATTTGTATGAGCATTTAACGTGCAAAGTTTCACTGCACTCGGATAGCTAATTCGCGAGAAACGTCCATTTAAATATTTATACTTCGCGTCGCCACCATGTTGGATTTGTGCTCACCAGGTTACTGGAAGTCCTATAGGTGAACATATGTTCATAGCTTCTATGAACATAAATAAAATCAGTTTGATTGCTGTAAAAGATTCATAGATATTGAGAACCGTCTAAATATTTCGGATGCTCGCCATTTTGGATTGTTATATGTATAGGCCATAGAGTTATGTACCATTTAAAGACAATTATTGCCTAGGTTCATTATTCAAACTTTCACTTCGATCGAATGATTACGACACAAGAAATAAAACCTTAATTTTAAAATTTCGCACAGCCGCCATCTTGGGGTTATGTAAACAATTGAACTAAATTAGATGCCAGTGCATTACAATATGTAAAATCATTTACTGTACCACATTTCACTGCGCTCAGAGAGTTAAATCACGAGAAAAGTCTATTAAAATATTTCAAATTCGCTTGGCCGCCATGTTCGTTTTGTAATTTACAGGTTTATGAAAGTTGCATAGATAAACTTGTATCAGTACCCTTTATCACCGTTCAAAATTTCAGGGTGATATCTGTAATAGTTTGGGAGATATAGAATGCCAGTGAAATATTTCGCACAGCCGCCATTTTGAGGTTATGTAAACAATTGAACTAAATTAGACGCCAGTGCTTTACAAAGTGTATAAACATTTGCTGTACCAAGTTTCATTACGTTTGGATAGTGAAATCGCGAGAAAAGTCTATTTAAATGTCTCAACTTCGCTTGGCCGCCATGTTGGTTTTGTAGTCACCAGATTTTTGAAAGTCTCATAGGTGAACTACTAGTAGTGCCCTTTATCATCGTACACAATTTCAGATCGATATCGGTTATAGTGTCGGAGATACTGAATGCTGGTGAAATATTTCGCACAGCCGCTATGTTGGATTGGTGAGAAACAATAAAATTTGAAGGGCGCGGTCGGGGTCGGCCAGAATAGTGCTATGATCTTACTGAGTTTCATTGTAATCGCGCCAGCTGTTTAGAAGTTATTAGGGGGATACACACACACACGCACAAACACACAGACAAAAGGTGATCTCATAAGCCTATTTTTTTTCATAAAATGAAAATAGGCTAAAAATGGAAATCCATTAAGAATTAAACCAAAATAGTATATATGTACTTAAATTTAAATATGAAATGAAATGTTAATGAGAAAATTGTAATAAAATAAAATAAGATACTAAAATGGATATCCTTACAATTCAGAATTAAATAAAATAAAATTTAATCCTGGTCCTTTTACAATCATTTTCAAAATGTAGTTAAAAAGCGAGAAATATTACTGGTGATTGTAAGTAAATGTTAAGCTATATAATAAAATTTTATATAAAAATATATACATAAGATAATTTAGAAAATTAAGTTTTAAAATCAATAATTAATTAGTTCAGTGCTTGAATGTATAAGCTAAATCTTTCTTCAATACGGAGTTTAAAAATATTGAATAGGTGCCAACCAGTTAATATGTCGACATGAAAATAACCAGCTTGGAAAAATTAAAATATGTCAGAAAAAGATTTTATATAAATAAAAGAAATATAATTAACCGGGACCTGAGTGTGATAAAAAAATACTTTATGTAATTTTATTATAAACTACCTTGATGTATAGGATGGAGAAAATGTAGAAAGCTTAAATCAAATCACGATCATCATAATCATCTGATCTCTACCAAAGTTTGCAACCACATACCTTTGTGTGTGAAGCGTTCTTTGCGCAAGCTACAAGGTCATCAGTCCAAGAGATTGCATATTGTACCCGATACCTAGTTGAGGCTATCGGCTACGCCAGCAGACATTAAGCCGTAGTTGAGATTTTGGGAAGAGTTAAGAACAGATAGCGCTCAGATCGAGTCAAGAGGAATGTCAAGATGACGTAGTAGGTCTAGGATTTAGAAGGCGCTGACCGCAGTCAAGCAGATGGATTTATGGATGGAAATATGAAGCTTTATTAAGATCTATATGGAACATGGTATTTAAACATCTTAGAAGAGGAGATATAACAAGCATTATATGTGGTAATTATTTGAAGGAAGTCAGATAACCCTTAAGTTATTTTATAACTTAATAGCCGAGATGATGGGGGTTCGAGATTATAGTTGTGATGCAAGAGCACAGTGGTGGGGAGGACGTCACGTGTCTGCGCCAGGCAGGTAAGGGTCGAGACAGTGCAGACACTGTCAGTCGAGCTCTGTGAGCCAAGCAAGAGAGTCAAGCTGAGTAGCACACGCCAAGCGCATGGTACAGATCGCGCAGCGAACAGAAACTGTCACGGAAAGTGAAAGCGAAAGTTTCAACTTCACCGAGCAGCGAATGACAAGTAGGTCAGTGAGCCGGGCGGACATCCGCAGCAAACAAGCATAGGAGGCCGGGGTTTTTAAAACAGCATTGCGAGTAGTTGGAGAACTTTATTCCAAGCTGCATTTCAACGCAGAACGACATAGTAGAGCGACATGGCGAGGCCAGCTTTAGGCGGAGATGATTATAGCATTGCAGTAAAACCGAGCGGGTTAATTCCAACATTACACGCAAGCATTATAACAGAAGCTGAACTTCATTACTACATTGAGTTGGAACGTTTATTCAGCATTTGAATTATAAAAGCAAATAGTTACGAGATACTGCAACTTTGAACTTCGAATGAACATAGTTTTTCTTAATGACATTACGACTATGCATTTCATAACGCATTCCAAGTAACATTAACAATTTCTAAGCAAACGGAATGTTGTAAGCATATACACTTAGGAACATTAGCTCGTGCATTAATGCAATTATTTCTTATGAAATGTTATGAATTATCGAGTACGAACACAGATACAGGGTGTTTCATAAACTTAGACACTCTGATAAAACAATTTTATTTTCTACAAGTAAAACTTAACCGCTGTGGAAATTGAACTTTCAACACTTAAACTGAACATTGTATAGAACAGTGGCGTAACGTAGAAGAGGAATAGGGGGTCCGCTTTTTCTATGAACTTTTTCGTGAGGATTTGGACAATATCCGCTATGGATAACCAGAAGTTCATCATGTCGGAGTAAACGCAGACAGTGACGCGATGGCACCACAGAGCGATGGATTCGATTCCTGACGAGGAGGAGGTCCACCAGCTGATTCACTTGGGATTCGAAGGCAATCGTCGTTGCATGGATGGAATGCTATTCACGCCGATCTTTCGAGAAATTCATTACATTGGGAAAATCGACGATCTTTGAAATTTAATAACAGCTTATTATGAGAAGGTACTGTAAGAGTTATAACTTCCTGATACGATTATTTTCATGAATACTGGGCACACTTGTATATTTTTCTAATAGGAGTGATACGATTTTTAGCCTACTTTCGATTTTTGCAAAAAATGAAAGTAGACTTATGAGATCAACACAGGGCGAAAAAAGTGTGTCTGTCTGTGTGTGTGTATGTGTGTGTGTGTGTGAGTCTGTGTGTGTGTGTATGTGTGTGTGTGAGTCTGTGTGTGTGTGTGTGTGTGTGTGTCTGTGTGTGTGTGAGTGTGTGTACTCTGAATGTCTGTCCCCCCTATCAATTCGAACACGGTGAATGCGAATTGAACGAAATTTGGTACAAAGGTAGCACTAGCAAAGGACACCTCAGTGTCATGTTTTATATCGCCGCCATCTTTACTAAAACTGAATGGCGGCCACTCAAACGTTCAAAACGTAACATCAAATAACGACTAACACCGGCCGCGGTGGCCGAGAGCGCTAACGCGCTATCTCGTGCCTCGCTGGTATCGGGAGAGCGTGGGTTCGAATCCCACCTCGGCCGTCCTGAAAATGGTTTTCGTGGTTTCCCATTTTCACCACCAGGCAAATGCCGGGACGGTTCCTTCCAATAGGTCCACGGCCGATTTCCTTCCAATATCCCTTCCCTGACCCGTCCTGAAAAGAAAAGTACATGGCCATTGGCTGCATTAATAAAATTATAAAAATAACGACTAACCAAATCATCCGATCTCTACCAAATTTGGTAACAACATACCTTCGTATAGGATGCGTCTTGTGACTAAACTACAAGGTCGTCCACCATACCATTTCAGGATGGCGGCCGTGCGAATTATGCAAACTTTATAATCCATATCATGGGACCCACCAGTTCCGATTATCGAGCCGAGAATCGTTTTAACTGTTCTAAAGGAAGAGGCACGTTCGAAATTAAAAGTTTATTTTGTAATACTATAGTGCAGACGTGATTTTAAAAAGCTGAACTGATTCAGTAATAAGACAAGATGGCAGCGGATATCTTGTGCCTGACTTATATTTCACTAATTTGAGTATTGAATGCAATATAGCGTACTGATAAAAAATAAATAAACTTTGTATGAAATGCTTTATATATAAATAATATACTCCAGTGATGAAATCGTTTAGTATAAATCATTATTTGCTAACAAGTTCTATGTAAGTCATTTTAAATAGAAAGATATTCGTTGACACAATTAGCTCAGTGGTAGAGCGATAGCCTGTCGCTCAGATGCCTATGGTTCAAACCCGATCAGAGCTAGGTTTTTTGCTTGAAATGTTATATGTTTATTGTTTTGTAATGACTCAGATGTTTTAAAATTAAGCGTTATATTGTGCAAATTATGGTGTAAAATATATATTTAATTAAAACATAATTCGCCAGCAGATTTACTCGAGACATCTAGCTGCCAAAAAGGTAACTTCCAGATTTTATTGAAAAGTTTCTTCTTCTGGCCGCTAGAATGCACTCGCTCTGTTAGGATTATATTGTTCGATATTTCACCACTAGATGTCCCGACTAGTCTACGTGGGGATCCATTGATTACTATACCATTATCATTCTATGCGCATCGAATTTGAAGAATGACAAGTTGATACTACGATACATTTTAACTTTTTATTTTAAAGGGTTTGTAACACCCTATTTTGCGTTACTTGAAAATGTTATTAAGCGTTATATTGTCCACATTATGGTGTAAAATATATATTTAATTAAAACATAATTCGCCAGCAGATTTACTCGAGACATCTAGCTGCCAAAAAGGTAACTTCCAGATTTTATTGAAAAGTTTCTTATTCTGGCCGCTAGAATGCACTCGCTCTGTTAGGATTATATTATCGAAAATATCCACATAGTTTGTATACACACGTCTCTGTAGGGTCATGGAAAGATTTGTTAATTCAATTAGGGTTGTGAAAGTCATACGCAGCCAGACGTGTAAAGACATGCCTCAACTCAAAGTTGGATGTTGCCCACGGCAGGTCGTAATAATAATAATAATAATGTTATTGGTTTTACATCCCCTTTAACTACTGCTGCTTTTTGAGACACCGGGGTGCCGGAATTTTGGCCCGAAGGGGATCTTTAACGTGCCAGTAAATGTACTGACACGGCTCCCTCGCATTTGTGCACCCTCAAATGCCAGCTGACTGCGCCAGGATACGAACCTGCAACCTAGGGCCCAGCAAGCGAGAACGTTACCGCTGAGCCACGCCGCCAGTCCGGTCGATTATGTCTCCAGATCCATAACATTCTTGATATACTTCTTATCTTTCTTTCTTTCTTTCTTCAATGATGGTAGCAGTTTTTATCTAGGTCGTGGCGTTTGGTAGAGGTAAATCGTTTCTAAGGTCTTCAACAAAGAATAGTTCTATTATACTCTTTGATAATAACAACGAGTTATAACTATACTCATACATTTAGGAGAAAGTAGGCTATATGTTCTTTACTGAACATCTTGTTTAAGACATGGCTTTGACTTCATATGCTTCGAAATTTTGCTAGAATATGGCATGACCATATGACATGGCAGGCATCATTATACGAAATTCTCACCATTGGTTGGCTTTATTAAGCAGATGTTTGGTCTTTTAGACATTTTTCCAGTAAGGATATTTTTCATGAATAGTTTTTTTGTGTGACGAGTATTTCGAACTCGTGATCTGCAATTGATTATCTAAAATTACTTCGTCAGTTCATTGCATACTAGCGAGTGTGTATTATTCATCAGTAGGGATTTTTTCCATTGGATTGTTTGGAGATATTAAGATGTTATTCACTTTAGTGAATGAATATCGCTTTTATATGACAACTAGAGACTTGTTGATTCCTATCTGGTACATTCACTCATATAGTTTTCGAGATGGGGTCTTTCGTATTTATACGATTGTATGGTGGTTACTCATCTTACCCATCGTTTAGGACACTATCATGTTAGTCGACGGGGCGAGGTCTTTCGTATTTATACGATTGTACGGAGGTTACTCATCTTACTTGCCATTGAGGGACTCATTTTTATCATCCGAGTGTACATGAGATTGTAAGTGAATCAAACAAGGAACTACTAGTCACATATCAGTCGAAATTTTGTTAAATAAAGTAAAGATAAATGTCATCAGGGTTACATTTGTAATTCTTGTTTGCCAATCCAATATTTTGTTGCTATACTCTTTTGAGAGTACTTTCAGTTTAACAGCTGGTACAGCTGATGCTTTTGATGATTTTTATAATTGTGTTTGATACCTTTGAGAAGGATTTAAAGTAATTGAATCTTGTAAGATAAATCATTAATGGTCAGATTTATTTTAAGGCAGATCAGTATTGCAGATTTTGATATGAGAGATTATAGCACATTGGGGTTTTTCTGTGATGTGAATTATGAGAATTGTAAGAGAATTTATGCTATTTGAAAGCAAATCTTGAATTACTAAGGTAATATTTTTCCATTTGTTTAAGAAGTTGTCTAGATGTGATCAGATTAATTACAGTTATTGGAGAATGTGTGCGTTGATAATTTGAAGCCAGTTATATATTTTTTGTAGATCATGCAACATGGTTAAGTGAAGTTTGTGATAGGCATTTTGTGGAAGTTGCCAAGTGATAGTTGCAATGTTGCTAATGCATTTTGAAGCAGACATGAGGTTGTCGAACTCAGTCTAGCGTAATTGTTGAGATTCATGCTGTATGTGCTGAATATTTATGGAGTTTTGTGGAATAATTGTTGTATTCAAATGTGATATTTGAAGAATTGAGGATATATAATGTAGTTGTGGATAGTCAGATCCAACGTGATGTCGTGAAGGCAATAATATTTTTTGGCATGAAAATTAAATACGAAATATAACTTGGAAGTGATAAAACTGTAAGACAACGTTCTATAACCCATATTAAACAATTTGTTAGGAAATTAAACAAATAAATAAAGTTGATAATACAAGATTTTCTGAGAATAATAATTAATGAAATAATAATCTGAAAATTAAGCATATAAATGATCTGACCTAATGAAATAAAAATCAGAATGACTAGATGAAATAATAAGAATCTAAATAACCAGAAGAGTAAAATTTAAATAAGTTGATGAATTAAATTTTGGAATAAATCAATGAATTAAATAAATGGATGAATTAAAGATTGGATAAATAAACTGATTTAAATAAATTAATAGATGGTTGGATAGATGATGAATAACTGAATTAGAAGGTGATAATTAATTAAAGAAGCTGATGATTAATGAATTTATATGGAATTAAAATAAATTTAATTGAGATATAATTTGAGGAATTGCAACTTGAGTTGAGGAATTAAACAATTTGTATTGATGATTTAAGATGATTTAATCTGAAGTAGATGATAAAAAGAAGAGTGTGTGAATAATTAGAAAGCATAATGAAGTGATGATAATAATTTTCATTTAAATGATTTAATGGTGATGAGTTAATGATTCTGACAGGAGTATGTTGAATTTTGAAATGAGAATTAATGTGAGGGATATTTAATTTTGATGATGATGATAATGATGACCAATGAGCCGTGAATTTTCTGTAATTCACAAACAAGAAAGTATTAATGACAATGTAAATAGTGTAAATTAATTATTCGATGTTTAGGAGCATTTTGCTAACGTATTTAACATTTGAATTATGCCATGCAAGCCATAAAATTACGTGATGTTTAAAATATGTGATTATAATATGTGTATGTTTAGACAGATTAATTACTTTTTCAAATCCACATTCATGATGTTAAATTAAAGAGAAATTAGGTCTCAGGTATCACAAATGTCAGTGACGAAAGACATAGTGCTACAGTGATCCTGAGAACCCAAGAGAACTTAAGAGATTTTTCTGTTTTATGTGGATGGAATATTTTTGATTAGAAAAGAGATGGTTCGATTTTTGGACAATGACAATTTAACGTTGGCATTCGACCATACTCTCAGGTAGGAGGAATATTTAAAATGTCTGTCTGACTATCAAAGTGAAATAAATTTGTTCTTATCTTAGTTGTGATCTGATGATGGTGTGATTTTCCTTTTTCTTTCCTTGTCTTGAGTAAGGCTTAACCAGGAAAGGAGGTGGTTTGCTAGGAATTCAGTTGATGGCGCCCATTTATATTTGCATTTTTTTTATTAAACTTAAGCCCGTAACGACCCTAGAGATACTTTGTATCGTGTTACCCACTGCTTTTTCGATAACTCAGCTGAATTTCCGACGCATTTTTTATTTGACTAGAGGTTCATTTAACTCCGCTCTGTCCTGGAACTCCAGGAATGCGATGTAATAGCAGATGGGTCATCGCATTCCCAGGACGAACGGGTACAATATGGTGGCCATGTTAGTGTGCAAATCGATTCCTCCTATCAATTCAAACACGGTAAAACCGAATTGAACGAAATTTGATACAGAGATAGCACTAGCAAAGAGCACCTCAGTGTCATGGTTTTTATCGCCGCCAACTTGACGGGAACGAAAAGGTGGCCACCAAAATGTAAAAAGCTAAAATCAAATCACGATCAACCTAATCATCTGATCTCTACCAAAGATTGCAACAACATACCTTTAAGTGAGAAGCATTCGTTGCCCAAGCTATAAGGTCATCAGTCCAATAGTTTGCAGATAGCGGCCATGTAAGTGTGCAAATCGATTCCCCCTATCAATTCAAACACGGTAAAACCAAATTGAACGAAATTTGGTAGAGAGGTAGCAATAGCAAAGGGCACCCCAGTGTCATGATTTGTATCACCACCATCTTGACGGAAACGGAATGGCGGCCACCGAAATGCTAAAAGCTAAATTCAATTACGACCGACGTAATCATCTGATCTCTACCAAAGTTTGCTACAACATACCTTTATGTGAGAAGCATTCTTTGCCCAAGCTACAAGGTCATCAGTCCAATAGTTTGCAGATAGCGGCCATGTATGTGTTCAAATAAATTTCCCATATCAATTCAAACACGGTGAAACCGAATTGAATGAAATTTTTTATAGAGGTATCACTAGCAAAGGTCACCTCATATACATGTTTAATATCCGTATAGCACGTTGTATTTCAACAAACTACTATAACCGTCATTCAATTATACTCCTTGAAAAGGACAAAGAGTTATAACAATACCCATGCAGGGGAAAGTAGGCTATATGTTCTTTGCTGAACATCTTGTTTCTATATTTATTTAATTTTATTTCATTTCATTCATTTCATTTTTCCGGGAAATGGGATTCTGTAAATCAGTTCTTGGATTGAGAACAAGAATCCTAAATTAGTCTAGTGAGTTGTATAATCGACAACCGTTTGGAACTCCAAAGTACTGAATTAAGTCTTCACATGGAGAATGTAGAATGCCTGTGACTGGGCTCGATTCCAGGACTGTGGGAGGGCTGCCAGCTACTGGTTGCTCTTTGCCATACTAACGAGTCACGGTCTGTCGTGGGAAGCCACATCCGTGACCAGCATTCCACTAGCCTGCTAACGATATACTTCTTTTATTAACTTGTCTCTCCAAGACTTTTCTCACCACTACTATTGTCTACAACCATACTTGAACATAGGCCTAATCTATCCAGTGGCCGCCTCGTTGTGTAGTGGCTAGCATGCTTGGCTGTCACCCCGGAGGTCCGGATTCGATTTTCGGCTCTACCAAAAGATTTATATCTGGTCTCAGGGCTGGAACAGGGTACACTAAGCCTCGTTAGATAAGACTAAGAAGAGGCTGGTTCTATTCCGCCTGACCCATCGTGTAGGTAGTTCTCCGCGGTTTCCCACTTCTACTCGAAGCAAATGCCGAGATGGTATCTAACTTAAGGCCACGGCTGACCCTAATCCCACCTTGATTACATGATGATGATGTTATAATGATCGTGTGGCATCCGGAGAGGCAGAGTGCAGGTCTTTCTAGTTGACGCCCGTGGGCGGCCTGCGCGTCGTGATGAGGATGAAGTGATGATGAAGACGTCACATACACCCAGTCCCCGAGCCACGGGAATTAACCACAGTATATTAAAATCCCTGATGCGGCCGGGAATCGAACCCGGGGCACTTCGGGTCAAAGTATAGCGCGCTAAACATTTAGCCACGGAGCCGGACATGATGATGATTATTTTTATTTATTTATTTATTTATTTATTTATTTATTTATCGTTTGGCTTTTAGTGCCGGGAGTCTCCGAGGACATGTTCGGCTCGCCAGAGGCTGTAGCTGCTTCAAGCGGATAACCAGAGGGTGAGCTACAAGTTCAATTCAATTTCAAGTAGTTCCAACTTTCGCTACCAGATAGTGGTGAACCTTGGACCTTTGATAGAGCGTTCCAACGAAATGTAATCTAGAAATTTAGCTTCACACAAGTTTAGACTGTGGAAGGATCTTTTACATGCCATAAATCTATAACATGGGTTATCGGTCCCTAGTGGTTTGGGTGATAGTGAAAATGTTAATGGAACGAAACTAAAACTAACTACGTACATACTAGAAGGGGAAATGGAGTACACAAATAAGAATAAGGGAAATAAAAGACAGGAGGAAAGGAAATGCGCTCAACCCTCCAAGAATGAGAATTATGGGACTTAGACGAAAGGAGAGCCAGGAAAGGCAGATAGGAAAGGTAAAGAGGAGAGAGATCGCCCAAAGGCAACGGAAGAAGGAGAAAAACTGGACCCAGCTCAAGAAGCCCTCGGGATTGCCAACTCCCTAACTCACCAGATGTGAGCCCTTGAGGGTGTAGCACTATCCAGCGTGCACCATAAGGGGTGGGGCTACACATACCCTGCCTCCTTTAGGGCCTTGAGCGGAAGGCAGGAGATACAGTGAAAAGAAAACAAGAGGTCTGACCCCTTGAAGAATGAGGGATCAGGAAAGATGAAACAAGGGCCAATTTAGGTGGGAAAGTGAAATAGTCCCCAGGCCTCTGATACCCTAATACCGTTGGGGTCGGAAAAGTACAAGAGTTGACCAAGGGAGGTTCATAGGAAAGATGACAGAGTGGAGCCTGACACAAGTAACTGGAAGTAATGCCGAACTCAGCTGGGGCCCCGTGGTCGACAACCCACGTCCCACTAGTAGTTAGCCTCTGGGAGATCACCTTGATTACAAATACACACACTAGTACAGACATCACAGTGACGCAGGTTATCAGACAAATTCTACACACACCCAATGACATGGGGTTATATGACCAAGATGTTGCAAAGACCCTAACAATAATCAACAACAGAACAAATTGTAATTATTAAAGTTTAAGGGGCTTAATTTAATTTACGGGCCTGGAAATCAGCCCGTTGTACTTGATATATGTTTAGGATTGGTCTGATAACCTGGTTTGTTCTGTTGTCCGCAGTAGCGTATGTAGAATTCTCGGAAATTTTCTCTAAGATTGCTGAAGTGGAAATTAAACTCACCTTTTCTCAATTCTGCCTCATGAGGCTGAGTGTACAAAGTTCCGGGTTTTACACCACAATTAAATTTCTTGGCAGTGCCGGGAATCAAACCGGGATTTTAAGGGTGACAGCCAAGTATGCTATGAGCCACTGCGCTTCTGGGTGGTCTGAAAATTATTCACTGGGTCGTCCAGTTATCGTGTCACCGCAGCTGAGGCGAGGCCCTACTTGGCCGATAAGTTTTCGCTTCTTGCCTGGAGCAGCAGCGTTTGTGCGGAGAGAAAGGGTTATTTATTTATCGTATGATACTAACACAATAACGAAAACAAAGACATGAATACAGTGCCACAAACTTCTGAACAATATGACAACAAGACATAAAACTGTTAAAGTTGAAAATATCATAGGTCAACATCCAGTCTATTTAACCAATCTACTGCTTCTGGAGTAGCACAATTTAAATCCTCCAGACTCCCCGTAAAATACTCGGCAGAGACAATCAAACACTACTGTATGTGTTCCAATGTCTGCGGAATGACATCACAGTCACAATATGGCGGCTCTGTTCAACCTCAAGTATGTAGTACAGAAGCACTTATTCCCACGCCACATCTAATGGGATTGAGTCCACTCCAGGAAAGTTGAAACGTGCGAGTTTTGTAGTTGGGTTCCCAACTTCTACGATACCTCGAGGAGGTGCTCTTGTCCACTCAGTCTGCCAGCTATTATTGGCTTTACAATTGCCGTTTGTTAGTTCTAAGGTTGTTTTCCATGCAGGTTTGCGGGATTTCAGTATAGAAGGGCCCAACTGTTGAACGTCATCGTGGATTGGAAGTGACCGATTCTTCTGTATTCTGGACCAAAGATGAACAAGATTTTTCTGTCTTCTGATATGAGAAGGTGCGATATTACTGAGCACTGGTAACCACTGGATTGGAGTTGGAAGTAGTGTTCCAGATATAATGTTCATACTACGATGAAGTTGAACATCCACTCGTTGAGTATGACAGCTGATACTCCGGAGCAATACTCAGCTGGTGAATAAACAAGCGCCAGAGCAGTTGTTTTCAGTGATAACTGGTTTATTCAAGGGCCCGCAACGCAGTTTGTATCGACTGAGTGAGACCCTACCTCAACTGCAGAGACACGATACATGGATCACCCTGAATACTATTTTTAACTGAATCTTAATTTGTGTCCAGAAAAATTACTGTATTGTGACATAACATATATTTTGTATCCACAAGCAAACAGTGGTCACTTTTCGGAAATAAATCCAACATCACTCGTAAGTCGGCCTGTTTTGTAAGTTATTCAATAAGTTACCAGTTTTCGAATTCGAAACTGTTTCCCAGGTTCGTAGGTATAATCCACCTAGATTTCAAAACTACGGGAATGAGTTTTAGTGGCAAAGTGTATGTTTTCGTTGTTTTCTCTTACAGCTATGCATGCTGTAAGATAATCTCAGAATTATTTCTCGGCCTAAGAGATGAAGAAGTTTTGTAGGTACTTTCTCTCACCTGCATAAATGCTATCTAGAGCGAGATGCTATACATTAATCTTCACTAACTGTAATCCGTCCGTTATTTCAGAGCCTGGTCTTTAACTTGACAAAATTGTCATTTGCTTCCAAAACACACTCAATCTACGAAGCATGTTACGGTAAACTTTATATTTCTCATTCTCTTATCTTGGGATTGTGATCTCTTAGGGATTTCTTAGACAAGGTCAAACATTCTACGCTTCACAACATGCTGTTATCTCTCTCGTTCCATAACCTGAGGAGTATGATATCTTATGACATTCTTAATCAAGGTCAACTATTCTTCTTTTCAACAATTCATGTAATTGTTTCTCTCGTTTGCTAATCAGAGGATTGTGATATATTGAGGTATTCTTAATCAAGGTCAACTATTCTACTTTTCAATAATACATGTAATTGTCTCTCTCGTTCGCTAATCAGAGGATTGTGATATATTGTGGTGTTCTTAATCAAGGTCAACTATTCTCCGCTTCAAAAACATTATGTTATCTCCCTCGTTTCATAACCTGAGGAATATGATATCTTATGACATTCTTAATCAAGGTCAACTATTCTACTTTTCAAACAATGCATGTTGTTATCTCTCTCGTTCCCTAATCAGAGGATAGTGATATATTGTGGCATTCTTAATGAAGGTCACTATTCTACTTTTCAAACAATGCATGTTGTTATCTCTCTCGTTCCCTGCTCAGAGGATTGTGATATTGTGGTATTCTTTAATCATCGTCAACTATTCTACGCTTCAAAAACATTCTCGTATCTCTCTCGTCCCATAATCTGAGGATTATGGACTCTTATGGTATTCTTAATCAAGGTCAACCATGCCACGCTTAAAAAACATTCTGTTATCTCTCTCGCCCCATAACCTGAGGGTTATGATCCCTTATGGCATGCTTAATCAAGGTCAACCATACCACGCTTAAGAAATATTCTGTTACCTTTTTCGTTCCATAATATGAGGATTTAGATATCTTATGGCATTCTTAATCAAGGTCAACCATGCCACTCTTAAAAAATATTCCGTTATCTTCTTCGTTCCATAACTTGAGGATTATGAACTCTTATGGCATTCTTAAACAAAGTCAACCATTCTAATCTTCAACAAAGCTTGCTGTTATCCCTCTCGTTCCATCTCCGTAGGATTATGAAGTCTCAAGGCATTTTTAAACAAAGTCAACCATTCTAATCTTCAACAAAGCATGCTGTTGTCTCTCTCGTTCCATCTCCTGAGGATTATGAACTCTTATGGCATTCTTAAACAAAGTCAACAATTCTAATCTTGAACAAAGCATGCTGTTATCTCTCTCGTTCACTAATCTAGTGATTGTGTTCCCTTATAGCAAAATAGAATTGTTGACCGTGATTAAGAATGTCATAAGAGATCACAATCCTCTGATTAAAGATCGAGAGAGATAACAGCCAGTTTTTGAAGCATAGAATGATTGACATATTGTGTATGTATCTTATAAATGCTTTTTGTTGTTGTTAGGGATGTCCTTTTCATCACTTCCACCAACTTTCTGACTATTTTTAGAGGCAACATAGATATGAACTTTTATTTCTGACATATTCGTTATCTTTGACATGTTCGTCGACATAAATGTCGTGTTTATGAGGCAGCTGTTGTAGTAAATATAGAAATGCATCACCTGCCACTCATGACATCTTGTCACATGTTTGACACCAAGCAACTACGTATTGCCAATCATGTATGATTGTCACGTGTCAAGGTACAGTATATGAATAGGGATATGTTGAGCCCTTATCTTCTACAGGCACACCGCCATAAGCACAGAGAACTGATGCTCATGAACCCTGTATAGTAGCTCTTGTGTGTTAAGTCACTCACCACAACTGCAAAATGGAGATGATGAAAACCGGAAACCCCTATAAAAATCAAATTGGCAGGTGAAAACCTAAAGCAAATAGGAGACTTATGTTACTTAGGAAGCAAAATAACCTGTAATGGTCCAGGCAAGGAAAGCATTTCTACAGGAAAGGAATTTGTTGACATGAAATATAGATTTAGGTATTGGGAATTAATTGTTGAAAGCATTTGTCTGGAGCGTGGCGCTCTATGGAAGTGAAACGTGGAGTGTTGGCGCATTAAAATAGAGGAGTACAGAAGCTTTTGAAATGTGGTGTTACAGAAGAATGATGAATATCAGATGGGTAGATAGAGTAACAAATGAAGAGGTATTAAGATGAGTAGGAGAAAAAAGATGTGTCTGGTGACTGCTAATGAAGAGAAGAGATAGGTTGGTAGGGCACTAACTAAGACACTCTGGAATAGCAAGCTTAGTTAAGGAAGGAAGGGTCGAGGACAAGAACTGTAGGGGTAGACCAAGGTTATAATATGTTAAAATTATTGCCTTGGATGAAAGGTGTAGTAGCTATATAGAGATGAAACGACTAGCTCAGGACAGGGAGCCATAGAGATCTGCATCACACCAGTCAAAAGACTGAAGACTCAAACACATTCACAACTTATAGTAGAGTATACGTTACTGAAATCTTCTGATTATAGATGCAACGTATTCCTATCTGTTAAAAGTGTCAGCCCAGAAATTGTTCGAATCCTCAAAAAGTACCACCGTAAGTTATGCGGATAGAAGGCCACAAAAATCCTCGATAGAGCCTTAATGAAGCGTACTATACGAGGTGAAATGTGAGGTGGTTTGTCACTGCTTTCCTTACGTTCTTTCGTACAGGCAGTACGACAGTATTTGCCCTACGAATACGACCCTTCACACCACACACAGTAAACTTTAGCTGAGTGGCAGAAAAGATTCACCGACAAATACCACCTATCAATGTCATTGGTGCAGAAGACGCTACCTAGTGGTTTTAACCTCCCTCGTAGACTATGGTCTACTCTGAACAGGATTCGAACCAACCACGGGAACTGTGCAGCCTTCCACTACAAATGGAACAGAATCCCCACGCCTGAGTGTGACTGTGGTGCTCCACAACAGACAATTCAGCACATCGTCAGTGAATGCAGGACAAGAAAGTACAACGGCCATGTTAGTGACTTTGCTCTTGCGACTCCTGAAGTTCTAGAATACCGTACATCAAAAATATGGACATACATATCTATTATAGATTCTATCCGTGTTAACTATTATATTTCTAACCATAAGCTAAATAAAATGACAATAACCACCCACAGTTTTGTCTTGTGTGTCACTTTTGGTTTTTGTTTTTTGTTTTGTCTTTGTTTCTTTTTGTTTACGTTTTTGTTTCCTGTATTTGTTTTCTGTATATTTTGTTCTATGTCCTGTGATCTGCTTACTGTGTCCTGTGTCCCTTGTCCTTTGTCCTGTGTCCTTTGTTCTCTGTCCTTCGTCTACTGCTTACTGTTCTGTTTTACGTTTTACGCTTTTTGTTTTATGTTTTATGTTTTATGTTTTATGTTTTATATTTTATGTTTTATGTTTTATGTTTTATGTTTTATGTTTTATGTTTTATGTTTTATGATTTATGTTTTATGTTTTATGTTTTATGTTTTATGTTTTATGTCTTATGTTTTATGTTTTATGTTTTATGTTTTATGTTTTATGTTTTATGATTTATGTTTTATGATCTTTGTTTTTTTTGTTTTTGTTTTATGTTTCATGTGATTTTTTTGTTTTTTGTTATATATTTTATGTTATATGTTTTTTGTTTTTTGATTTTTGTGTTTCCTTTTGTTTTGTTTTGCCAAATTATATTGGGCTACTGCCATTAGCGTGGTTATTACTATTTTTCCTATGGTACAAATGATCTACATGATTAGCAAACAAATATGTACATAATCAGACATGAACATCAAGGCTCTTCAACCAGGAAAACGCTGGAGCTGATGCTTTCATGATCTCTCCCCATTCGCCTGCAAAGCTACGCTGTGGGCACTCCCGAATGATGTGGTTCATCGTCTGTTCTTGAGCTCCGCAGTGTCAAGCTGGTGATTCTATCCATCCCCATTTGTGTAACATTGCTTTGCACCTTCCATGACCAGTTCGAGCACGATTTAGTTGGCCCCACGTAGCTCTTGGTAGATTAGTTCCTGGGATATGCTGGGAAGAATTATCTAAGTGGATTTGGCGAGGTGAAGAAAAATCTCTCCACCTATCCACCTTCCCTGGCTGATTAATAACGTCATCACCCCAAATAGGATTCCTGGATTTCAGGTGCTTGGGTGGAGGATTACTCAGTACTGAGAGAACCGGAAGGTGCTTGAAGTCAGAACAGATTTAAGTTTTCCAAGCGTGGGCTGCTGCTTGCTGTCGTCTCAGTTGTGGAGGAAGAATGCCTGACAGGACGTGCAACCATGGCATAGGGGTTGATCTTAATGTGCCCATTATGATCCATAAGGACTCATTGAGCTGAGTATCCACTCAGTAAACATGAGCACTTCTATACCATACATGAACATAATATTCGGCAACAGGGTAGACTAGCATGGTGACCAACTAATGAGCAAATGGTGCCTACACCTCATTAGTTGCCATTGAGTGTATATTTCACTGAATTCAGGCCAAATCACTCACATTTCACTATAGACCCTATTACATTAAATCAGACAACTACACTGATGACGCATTAGCGGGTTAATTTTCGTCCCGTCCCTATGGTGTGATTTAAGGCGTTTGTTCCACTCATGAAATCAATAAGTAGAGTCTTAATTTGAAATTCGCATGACGAACGACTTTCTAAGAAAACAGCAATAAACGCTAAGATTGACCTTCATTGTACGCTCAAGAAAAGAACAGGATATTAAATTTGAATGAATTTAATCGTTTTTGTGGAACGCTGATTTTTATGCTAGATTTCTGCATGCAAAGCATGGAGTCGCTATGACATAAAATGAGCTTCACGCAATGTCCTACATCACGGATAGTATAAGACATGGGTCTTTTGTCTCATTCTCATTACAGAACTTGCGTTAAGCCATTAAGTTGTTGTTGTTGTTGATTTATTTAACGGTCTGGACCCCGTGGTCATTAGTCCCGAGTACATGGGTGTATGTGGAATATGAGTCGTCCAGTTGCAAAACTCGTTTAATCCACTTGTGAATAACGATAATGTCGTAAAATTATTTATTGAATTAGTTTATTTTATTTTACTTTATTTTTAGCCTACTTTCGATTTTTGCAAAAAATGAAAGTAGACTTATGAGATCAACACAGGGCGAAAAAAGTGTGTCTGTCTGTGTGTGTGTATGTGTGTGTGTGAGTCTGTGTGTGTGTGTGTATGTGTGTGTGTGAGTCTGTGTGTGTGTGTGTGTGTGTGAGTCTGTGTGTGTGTGAGTGTGTGTACTCTGAATGTCTGTCCCCCCCCCCCCTATCAATTCGAACACGGTGAATGCGAATTGAACGAAATTTGGTACAAAGGTAGCACTAGCAAAGGACACCTCAGTGTCATGTTTTATATCGCCGCCATCTTTACTAAAACTGAATGGCGGCCACTCAAACGTTCAAAACGTAAAATCAAATAACGACTAACCAAATCATCCGATCTCTACCAAATTTGGTAACAACATACCTTTCTATAGGATGCGTCTTGTGACCAAACTACAAGGTCGTCCCCCATACCATTTCAGGATGGCGGCCGTGCGAATTATGCAAACTTTATAATCCATATCATGGGACCCACCAGTTCCGATTATCGAGCCGAGAATCGTTTTAACTGTTCTGAAGGAAGAGGCACGTTCGAAATTAAAAGTTTATTTTGTAATACTATAGTGCAGACGTGATTTTAAAAAGCTGAACTGATTCAGTAATAAGACAAGATGGCAGCGGATATCTTGTGCCTGACTTATATTTCACTAATTTGAGTATTGCATGCAATATAGCGTACTAATAAAAAATAAGTAAACTTTGTATGAAATGCTTTATATATAAATAATATACTCCAGTGATGAAATCGTTTAGTATAAATCATTATTTGCTAACAAGTTCTATGTAAGGCATTTTAAATAAAACGATATTCGTTGACACAATTAGCTCAGTGGTAGAGTGTTAGCCTATCGCTCAAATGCCTATGGTTCAAACCCGATCAGAGCTAGGTTTTTTGCTTGAAATGTTATATGTTTATTGTTTTGTAATGACTCAGATGTTTTAAAATTAAGCGTTATATTGTGCACATTATGGTGTAAAATATATATTTAATAAAAACATAATTCGCCAGCAGATTTACTCGAGACATCTAGCTGCCAAAAAGGTAACTTCCAGATTTTATTGAAAAGTTTCTTCTTCTGGCCGCTAGAATGCACTCGCTCTGTTAGGATTATATTGTTCGATATTTCGCCACTAGATGTCACGACTAGTCTACGTGGGGATCCATTGATTACTATACCATTATCATTTTATGCGCATCGAATTTGAAGAATGACAAGATGATACTAGGATACATTTTAACTTTTTATTTTAAAGGGTTTGTAACAGCCTATTTTGCGTTACTTGAAAATGTTATTAAGCGTTATATTGTGCACATTATGGTGTAAAATATATATCTAATTAAAACATAATTCGCCAGCAGATTTACTCGAGACATCTAGCTGCCAAAAAGGTAACTTCCAGATTTTATTGAAAAGTTTCTTCTTCAGGCCGCTAGAATGCACTCGCTCTGTTAGGATTATATTATCGAAAATATCCACATAGTTTGTATACACACGTCTCTGTAGGGTCATGGAAAGATTTGTTAATTCAATTAGGGTTGTGAAAGCCATGCACAACCAGACGTGTAAAGACATGCCTCAACTCAAAGTTGGATGTTGCCCACGGCAGGTCGTAATAATAATAATAATAATAATGTTATTGGTTTTACATCCCTTTTAACTACTGCTGCTTTTAGAGACACCGGGGTGCCGGAATTTTGGCCCGAAAGGGATCTTTAACGTGCCAGTAAATGTACTGGCACGGCTCCCTCGCATTTGTGCACCCTCAAATGCCAGCTGACTGCGCCAGGATACGAACCTGCAACCTAGGGCCCAGCAAGCGAGAACGTTACCGCTGAGCCACGCCGCCAGTCAAGTCGATTATGTCTCCAGATCCATAACATTCTTGATATACTTCTTATCTTTCTTTCTTTCTTTCTTCAATGATGGTAGCAGTTTTTATCTAGGTTGTGGCGTTTGGTAGAGGTAAATCGTTTCTAAGGTCTTCAACAAAGAATAGTTCTATTATACTCTTTGATAATAACAACGAGTTATAACTATACTCACACATTTAGGAGAAAGTAGGCTATATGTTCTTTACTGAACATCTTGTTTTATTTTTAGCCTACTTTCGATTTTTGCAAAAAATGAAAGTAGACTTATGAGATCAACACAGGGCGAAAAAAGTGTGTCTGTCTGTGTGTGTGTATGTGTGTGTGTGAGTCTGTGTGTGTGTCTGTGTGTGTGTGTGTCTGTGTGTGTGTCTGTGTGTGTGTGTGTCTGTGTGTGTGTGTGTGAGTGTGTGTACTCTGAATGTCTGTCCCCCCCCCCTATCAATTCGAACACGGTGAATGAGAATTGAATGAAATTTGGTACAAAGGTAGCACTAGCAAAGGACACCTCAGTGTCATGTTTTATATCGCCGCCATCTTGACGGAAACGTAATGGCGGCCTCACAAATGTTCAAAGCTTAAATCAAATTACGACTAACCTAATCATCCGATCTCTACCAAATTTTGCAACAACATACCTTTATGGGGGGAGCATCCTTTGACCAAACCAATAGGTCATCAGCGTAATAGTTTACGGATGGCGGCCATCTTTGTGTGAAAATCAATTCCCCCTATTAATTCAAACACGGTGAAACCGAATGGAACGAAATTTGGTACAGAGGTAGCACTAGCAAAGGGCATCTCAGTGTCATGTTTTATATCGCCGCCATATTGACAGAAACGTAATGGCGGCCACACAAATGTTCAAAGCTTAAGTTAAATTACGACTAACATAACCATCCGATCTCTACCAAACTTTGCAACAACATACCTTTTTGGAGGGAGCATCCTTTGACCAATCTTATAGGTTATTAGCCTAATAGTTTGCGGATGGCGGCTATCTTTATGTCAAAATTGATTCCCCCTATTAATTCGAACACGGAGGAACCTAATGGAACGAAATTTGGTACAGAGGTAGCACTAGCAAAGGGCACCTCAGTGTCATGTTTTATATCGCCGCCGTCTTAACTGAAACGTAATGGCGGCCACACGAATGTTCAAAGCTTAAACCAAATTACGATTAACCTAATCATCCGATCTCAACCAAATTTTGCAACTACATACCTTTATGGAGGGAGCATCCTTTGACCAATCTAATAGGTCATTCGCCTAATAGTTTACGGATGGCGGCCATCTTTGTGTCAGAATCGATTCCCCCTATTAATTCAAACACGGTGAAACAGAATGGAACGAAATTTGGTACAGAGATAGCACTAGCAAAGGGCATCTCAGTGTCATGATTAATATAGCCGCCATATTGACAGAAACGTAATAGCGGCCACACAAATGTTTAAAGCTTAAATCAAATTACGACTAACATAACCATTCGATCTCTACCAAACTTTGCAACAACATACCTTTATGGAGGGAGCATCCTTTGACCAATCTAATAGGTCATTAGCCTAATAGTTTGCGGATGGCGGCCATCTTTATGTCAAAATTGATTCCCCCTATTAATTCGAACACGGTGGAACCGAATGAACGAAATTTGGTACAGAGGTAGCACTAGCAACAGGCACCTCACTGTCATGTTTTATATCACCGCTATCTTGACGGAAACGTAATCGCGGCCACCCAAATGTTAAAAGCTAAAATGTAATTACGACCAACCTAATAATCTAGTCTCTACCAAATTTTGCAACACCATATCTTTATGTGGGAAACATATTCTGACCAAACTGCAAGAACATCAGCCCAATAGTTTGCAGATGGTGGCCAAGTATGTGTGCAAATCGATTCCCCCTATCAATTCAAACACGGCGAAACCGAAAGGGCACCTCATATTCATGTTTAATATCCCTATAGCACGTTGTATTTCAACAAGCTACTACAACCAACATTCAATCATACTCCTTGAAAAGGACAAAGAGTTACAACAATACCCATGCATTTAGGAGAAAGTAGGCTATATGTTCTTTACTGAACATCTTGTTTTGTTTTGTTTAATTTAATATTTTTACCTTTTATTTTGCTTTGTTTTACTTTATTTCGTTTTATTTTGTTTTAAATTGTTTTGTATTGTTTTTTGTTTTTGTTTTGTTCTATTTTGTTTTTGTTTGTATTTTGTTTTGTTTATTTTGTTTTATTTTGATTATGTTTTGTTTTATTTTGATTTTCCATAAAACAAACACAAAACAAAAAAACACGATGGAAAAAGCAAAATTCAAACACAAAAGCAAAAGAAGAAAACAAGAACAAAAAAAAAGAAACACAAAACCAAAAGAAAAATCATAAACAGCAAAAGCAGAAAACAAACACAAAACCAAAACAAAAAAGACGAGCAAAAAGCAAAATTCAAAACCAAAGCAAAAGCAGAAAACAAGAAACAAGAAACATAAAGCAAAAAGCAAAATTCAAAAAAGCAAAAGCACAAAGCAAACACAAAACTAAAAACCTAAATCACAAAGCAAAAAGTCGAAAACAACAAACACAAAAGATACGCGAGGCAAAGTCCAGAGAAACGTTTCTCATGAAAATGATTCTTATTCACAAGTGGATTAAACGAGTTTTGTAACTTGACGACTCATATGTCCAATAGACTGCGTGGTGGCGTGTTTTTGTAATGCTAGTTTTTTATAGGAATCGAATAAAGGCACGGGTGGGTTTTGCGAGGTTGGATTGAAAAGCCTTTGCCTCTATTTTTAGAATATTTTCAATTTTGAAAAAAATAGGCTTATGAGATCACCTTTCGTCCGTGTGTGTGTGCGTGTGTGTGTGTGTGTGTGTATGATTCGTGTGTGTGTCTCCCCCTAATAAAATCTAAACGGCTGGAGCGATTTCAATGAAACTCGGTAAGTTCATAGCACAATTCCGGGAGACCTCGACCGTGCCCTTCAAATTTTGTTACGACTCACCAATCCAACATGGCGGCTGTGCGAAATATTTCACCAGCATTCAATATCTCCGAAACGATTACCGATATTACCCTGACATCATGTATGGTGATAAAGGGAACTACTATAAGTTCACTTATGTGATCTTTGAAAACCTGTTAACTACAAAACCAACATGGTGGCCAAGCGAAGTTGCGACTTTTAAATAGACGTTTCTCGCGATTTATCCAACCAAACGCAATGAAACTTGGTACAGTATATGTTTATATACATTGTAATGCACCGACAACTAACTTCGTTCATTTGTTTACATAACCACAAGATGGCGGATGTGGGAAATATTTCACCGGCATTCTGTATCTCTGAAACTATTAGCGGTATCTCCATGACGTTTTGTACGGAGATAAAGGGCACTACTAGAAGTCCATTTATATGACTTAAAAAACCGGTTATATACAAAACAAACATGGCAGCCGAGCGAATTAGAAAATTTGAAATAGACCTTTCTCGCGATTTAATGCTCCAAACGCACTGAAATCTGGTACAGGAAATATTTATATACATTGTAATGCACTGGTATCTAATTTAGTTCAATTGTTTACATAACCTCAAGATGGCGGCTGTGCGAATTTTAAAATTAAGTTTTTATTTCTTGTGATGTAGTCATGCGATCGAAGTGAAAGTTTGAATAATGAACCTACCCAATAATTTTCCTATAATGGTACATGACTCTATGGCCTATATATTTAACAATCCAACATAGCGACCATCCGAAATATTTAGACGGCTCTCAACATCTACGAATCTATTGTAGCAATCAAACTGAATTTTTTATTGTTCATAGGGGCTATGATCTCAAGTTCACTTATAGGACTTTAAATAACCTGGTGATCACAAATCCAACATGGCGGCGACGCGAAGTATAAATATTCACATGGACGTTTATCGCAATTTAACCATCTGAGAGCAGTGAAACTTGGTACAGGAAATCCTTATACGAATGGTAATCCACTAGCATCTAATTTATTTCAATTGTTTCCATAACGTAAAGATGGCAGCTGTGCGAAATTTTAAAATCTCCTTGTAACTTCTAGTCTCCTAATTATGCGATTGAAGTTTGAATACTACACGTACACAATAATCTGCATGTAACAGTACATAACTCTAGGACCTACATATATAAAATCCAACATGGCGACCATCCGAATTATTTAGTCGGTTCTCAATATCTACGAATCTATTACAGCAATCAAACTGAAATTGTGTATGTTGATAGTTGCAATAAGTGGGCTATATGAAAATAGGCTGTATAGTTCTTCACGGAACAACTTGTTTTTAGTCCAAAAAAATCGTACTGGTAATTACGAAGAAAAAATTGGAAGTGGGAGTGAAGATTCAAGGAGAAATAATTTCAACTCGGAGATTTGCCGATGACATAGTCATCTTGGCAGACACGAGTGAGGATTTGAATGAGGTTTTGAATGGTATGGGCTCCGTCTTGAGGAAATAATTCATGATGAAAATTACGAAACGTAAAACAAAAATATTGGAATGCAGCCAAAATAAATCAGAAACCTCTATGGACATCAAATTAGCAGGTGGAAAACTTGAGGAAATAAGAGACTTCTCTAACTTAGGAGCCAAAATAACCAGTGTTGGACGAAGCAAAGAGTATATAAAAAGTAGGTTAGCTCAGGCAAGGAAAGCATTTCTACAGAAAAGGAATCTGTTGACATCGAATATAGATTTAGGTACTAGGAAGTCATTTTTGAAGGCCTTTGTCTGGAGCGTAGCTCTGTATGGAAGTGAATCTTGGGCTATTGGTGCAGCAGAAAAGAGGAGAATTGCAGTGTTTGAAACGTGGTGTTACAGGAGAATTATGAAGATCAGATGGGTTACAAACGAAGAGGTATTAAGACTAGTGGGAGAGGAGAGATGTTTCTGGCGACTGCTAATGAAGAGTAGAGATAAGTTGGTAGAACACATACTAAGACACCCAGGAATAGCAAGCTTAGTTATGGAAGGAAGGGTGGAGGGCATGAACTGTAGCGGTTGACGAAGGTTAGAATATGTTAAACAGATTACCTCGGTTGTAGGGTGTGGTAGCTATGTAGAGATGAAACGATTAGCTCAGGACAGGGAGGCATGGAGACCTGCATCAAAACAGTCAAAAGACTGAAGTCTCAAACAACAACAATTACGAATATACGTACTGTTTAACGTACCTTATATTATTTTTCCACATAGTCTCCTCATTTGTTCAGACTTTTGTCCCATCGCAGAACTAAATTTGGGATTACCCTGTGGTAGAGTTCAGCCAGCTGACAGTGGAACCATCGTCAGACTGCTGTCTTGGCGTCATCCTTGCACGTGAATCACTGTCCTGCTAGGAAGCTCTTCAGCGGACCATGACAATGCGAGACCACATGTGGCAACCAGAACCGCCAACAAGCTTCGGTCAAGCGGCTTCGGTGGCGTAGTCGGTAGCATGCTGAGCTTCTATGCCCAAGATAGCGGGTTCAAACCCGGCCGAAGCCGTCGGATTTTTTAAGAGCGTTAAAAATCCCTCAGTATGCCTTCCTTCGGAGGGGAAGTAAAGCCGGCGGTCCCATGTCATAGATTTATGGCATGTTATAGAACCTTCCACTAATTGCACCTGTGTGAAGCTAAATTGGATAGGTTATTGTAAACAACGCTCTTAGGTTTCTAAGTTCGTTGCCAAGAGCCGACTGCGGTGGCGTCTAGCAGCTGAGTTGTGAACTTAGCCTAGTAGTCGTTGACGGTGGCGCTTGGCGGCAAAAGTAGGAACTATTTGAACAATTCTAAGTTGCAGTACTTAAATTAAAAAAACAACAGATAACACACACTAATACAGTCATCACAATTAACACCGGTTATCAGACAGATTCTGCACACACCCAAAGTACACGGGGCTACATGACCGCGTTGTCGCAGCCCCTAAACTTAGGAACCAACCAACCAACCAAGCACCGGTCATTTCACTGGGACAGTCCGGACCTCGCCACTAGTGATTTCCACGTTTTTGGACCACAGCTCGAAGTGGAAATGACAATGATGTGGAACTCATGTAACGGTTCATTGAAAATTTTTGAGGTTGGGAAGATTCGTAATTATGAGGGATGATCAAAAAATACGTTGCACTTCCCGGTTATGGCCATTTATTACACCACCTATACAACAGCATCACGACTATAACGACATACAATGTAACGTCACTTTTCCACATAGTTTCCGAGAGAATCCAAACATTTTTGCGAACGCACAACCAACTTGTCGATGCCGGATGCATAGAAAGTTCCAGCAGCGTTCTGCAACCACAACTTCGCCTCCTCATCGGTCTGGAAACGTCGACCACCGAGCTTACCGAACAAATGAAAGTCACATTTGCACGGGTCCTGGACGTTGCGGGTCTGCCCTCGCGATATTCGTCCGTGTATCCGTGCGTCCGGCTTCGAATTGCTGACACCACTTTACGATCCCTTGCCGGGAAATGGCCCGCTTCCCATACACAGCACTAATTTCACGATGAATGTCCGTGCAATTCTTCCTTTTGGCCCATAGGAATCAGATTGTCGCACGCACCTCATATTTGGAGTGAACGTCCAGTCGACCCACCATTGCATTTGGCCGCTATTCACACCATACAAGCCGAGACACCTCAGCGACCTGCGTAACAGACGTGTGGGCAGTGTCTGTCCCTTTCTCCGCAGTGCCCACGTTTGCGACACACAGCGTGCTGCTGCAGCGCGTGTTATTGCCACTAATTTTTTGATCCAACTTCGTATGATCATATGTTTCCGTCGAAATAAACTGCTTTAACATATGATACAGTGAGAATAATCCAATAATAATATCGTATGTCCTCTGGTGCCAGGTGCAACCTTTGTTATTTGACACCCAGAGGGCTGCTTGCATGTCGAATTTAGCCGTTCCTTGGAACGCTATGAAAGTCAAGGAGGTTAGAGATCTAAGCTCCTTGACACTATAGCGCTTCCTAGTAGGGAAAGGAGGAACTTTTGTGTTGAGGGAAAATAAAATATAGTGGTTAAACACATGAATGTTTGATAATGGAATAGGTTACTGAGAGTTACTAAGATACTCTTCAAGCTGTCTTTTCAAGAGATTTACAGTATCTCTCATCGTTAATCTAAAATTTGTAACTGATCTGATTTTGAAACTTTTAAAGTATTAATTTTAGATAGTATTTTGGAAATAGTTTTGTATATCAGCCTTTTTATAAAATTTTGTGTCTATCCTGCAACTTCATTTGTATCAACTACAGTGTGCTGAAGAAGGTTATAATGTAACCGAAACCGGTGCACTGTGCTCAAGAATTACAATTTATTGACATCCCTCCCTATATTATTCTGCTAAGGTCCCATTCCAGTTTTGTACCGAGAATAACGCCCCGTTAACACCAACCTACACATATGGGGTGCCTACATGTTCAGCATAACCCATTGCATAAGCGAAACGCAGTCACTTACTCTTTAAATGCCTCACAATTAAATACATACCTTAAAACATGTATATTTACAATGAAATAATGAAAGAATGCAACACGGTAACCATGGTAACAGAATCTCACAGGTCCATCTATTTCTGTAAGACGCAATGCAATTCCAATTATAACATTACTGTGAAAGTTTCCAGACGGTTATAAGGTTATCACTGAACCAAATTGAAAATGAAATGAAAAATGAAAATCCACTGCCTGCTTCCAGTCGACCGACCGGGTCAGGGAATGGAATGAATGAAGCCCCCATCTAGCGGCGAGGATATGAACTGTGCCGGCTGCCGATGCCTGTCACACTCCCCTGGGGCAATTATTTAATGAATGACAGATGAAATGAAATGAAAGTGGAGAGGGTTGCTGGAATGAAATTGTGACATGGAAAACCGGAGTACCCGGAGAAAAACCTGTCTGCCTCCGCTTTGTCCAGCACAAATCTCACATGGAGTGATCGGGATTTGAACCACGGACCCAGCGGTGAGAGGCCGGCGTGCTGCCGCCTAAGCCACGGAGGCTTCAATCACTGAACCAAATTAAGCTGTAAAATTCATCAATGCATTCTAGGGGCACTCTAGATTTTTTTTCACGCAATTTTCACTTGTGAGTGTGGTACGAAAGGTCTTTTTCACCCGACTATAAAGGGTCTCCGAAAACCACATTTAAATGCCCTTAAATTAACAGTGTCGGTGATATTCCCAGAAAACTAACTTCGCTCTGATATACCTATGAAGGAATTACAAAACCCTAACCATTGCACCAGTAGCTGAAGTGATAAAGTCTGATTATTCATACCAAGGATAAATCAGTCATAGCATTCATGATTGAGATTTTGCTAAGTGTACTCTTTACAACTAGAATATTCGCAGGCGAAGCCGCGACGGGTAATGCTTGTAAGGTATTATTTTCCTACTTCAGTAATCTTTGTCAATAAGGATTTTGGGCAGACATGGTCTTTTTAAGGTCTTTACGTTCCTTCTCTATCTTTATCTGTTAACTCACAACCTGTGTTCTGTTGCTCGTCTTAGCCTACTTTCGATATTTACCAAAGATGAAAGAAGACTTATGAGATCTACACGGGATAAAAACTGTCAGTCCGTCTGTGTGTGATTGCGTATATCTGCCCCCCCCCCCCCCACTATCAATTCAAACATCGCGAAACCGAATTGAACGAAATTTGGTACAGAGGTAGCACTACCAAAGGACACCTGAGTATCATGTTTTATATCACCGCCATCTTTTGGAAACGGAATGGCGGGCACCCAAATTTCCAAGCTTAAATAAAATTACGAGTAACCTAATCATCTGATCTCTACCAAATTTTTCAACAATAACTTATACCTTTATATGGGAAGCATCTCTTACCCAAACTACAAGGTCATCATCTAATTATTTTGATGATGGCAGCCATGTATGTGTGCAAATCGATACTCCATATCAATTCAAACAACACGTAACCAAATGAAACCAACTTTGGTACAGAGGTAGCACTAGCAAAGGAAAGCTCAGTGTCATGTTGTATATCACCGCCATCATAACGAAAAAGAAATGGTGCCCACCCAAATGTTCTGAGCTTATATAATTTTACGACTAACCTAATCATCCGATCTCTGCCAAATTTTTCAATAATATACCTTACCGCGGGTTGCAACTTTCGTCCAAACTGCAAGGTCATCAGCGATATAATTTCAAGTTGGTGGATGATTGAATCATGCAAGTATTATAGCCTAACCGTAACTTACGATTCAACAAGGCCAGGCCTCAACAAATCAGCTTATCGTACATAGGGAAGTTTGAACTGTCCTCAAGGAAGTGTAGAATACGTAACCGTAGTTGTGACTAACAGGTCAGGATGACCGTGCTGGGCCGTGCCGTCCCGTTGAGTTAAAATTGAGGCTTTTATTTGCTGGCTAGTCCATATTTTCGTATCTTCGTAAGTTTATATCCTTTGCGAATGTACTGAACAAAATAATACATATTTCGTATCAATTGGTTTATAAAAATGGCAGAAAACGCTAATGAAATCATTCATTCCGAGATAAAATATGTCATGCAGTTATACTAAACCAGATGTTAACCTAATGTTAGCACACGTTTGAACTAACTGACCCTCATATTATTTATTTCGTGAATGCTAACAAAACTGAGGATGAGAAACGAGGTATTGCAGGACAAAAGGATAAAACGTTGTCTCACAGTGAATGCTTGAGGGCATTGGATATGACATTCACGTACATGGAGCAACAGAGGTGTTGGTTTTCCGTCGATTGCAAGATCTTGCAGCAAGAAAACGTGATTCATCAGGCAAGCAGCCATTGTTGAGAAGTTTCTTTTCTTAAAGCACCTGGAACGTTTCTTTTTAATATGGCATACAGGCTACAATTAAATTGATAATTCAGTAAATAGAGTACTGGAAAACATGTCGTTGTTTCAGTAATTCAGTATAGCCTACCTACTTGTTTTAGTACATTTTATGCTTGCCACGGTGGGTGAGTGGTTATCGTGTCGGTCTACCAACTCGAAGCTTGCAGGTTCGCTCCTGGCCATGGTAAGGGATGTTTGAAAGGCGACAAAAATCACGACACGCATGTCATACGTTTTGGCATGTTAAACAACCCATTTGAATTTAGTGGGCTGTGTTCATAATGGCAAAATTAATCTCATGATTTTCCGTCAACACAAAAGTTTCTCCTTTCTCTACTAGAAAGCGCTATAGTGTCAAGGAGTTTAGATATCTAACCTCATTGACCTTCATAGTGCTTCAAGGAACAACAAACCTCGACATGCAAGCTGCTCTCTGGGTGTCAAGTAACCAAGCTTGCACCTAGCACCCGAGGCCATACGATATTATTATCAGTACATTTTCGAAGTTATTCTGTATTATCCGATAGTTTCAGTGATCTGAAGTACTCAAGTTCCAGTTTAGGTCAGGGGCAGATGACCTCGTAGTTCTACCCCTTAAAATATCTATTGAGACAGGAAGGAATCTTGAAGATAATCATTGAGGGGTATGTTGATGGAAAAAGACTTAGAGGAAGACCCCGCCTGAGTTCATCATCATTTAGCCGTCTCCAGTTTCCCGGGAACGGTGTAAGAGCGCTCTCCATTTCAGTCTATGCAAATACGATTCTTCTTCTTCTTCAAATTTACCCAACTTCACTCCTCTATCTTCCAGATAATCTTTTATTTGGGAGATCCATCATGTCCTTGGTCTTCCCCTAGGTCACTTTCATTTTATGTCCTTATCAAACAATTTCCGTGCTTCTCTCTTTTGATCCATCCTCTTCAAGTGACCGAACCATCTCAACCTTGATGTTGCTATAGTTTCCTTAAGTGATTTCACTAGTAAGTAGCGGCTTCGGTGGCGTAGTTGGTAGCATGCTGAACTGCTGTGTCCAAGATAGCTGGTTCAAACCTGACCGAAGTCGTCGGATTTTTTAAGAGCGTTAAAAATCCTTCAGTATGCCTTCCTTCGGAGGGGAAGTAAAGCCGCCAGTTCCATGTCATAGATTAATGGCATGTAAAAGATCCTTCCACAAACTAAACTTGTGTGAAGCTAAATTGTTAGGTTAGATTATTTCGGAACGCTCTATCAATGTTCCAACAAACTAAACTTGTGTGAAGCTAAATTGTTAGGTTAGACTATTTCGGAACGCTCTATCAAAGTTCCAACGTTCACCACTAGGTATCATTGATATGTGGTAGCGAACGTTGGAACTACTTGAAATTGAACGGAACTTGTAGCTCACCCTAAGGGTGCCCGCTGGAAGGAGCTACAGACTCAGGCGAGCCGAACATGTCCTCGGACACTCCCGGCACTAAAAGCCATACGATAAATAAATAAACTAGTAAGTTATGTCTTCACGGATCTTTTCATTCGTGATCTTATCACGGCTCGTTCTCTGAAGCCTTGTCCTCAGTAATTAAGGAAGATGTCAACAAAAGTTTCGTGCTTCTCAGTCGGTCTACACGAATGTACCCAAAAATAGCTGGGTTATGTCCTAATCCTGAAATAAATTACATGAGATTAGGATTAGGACATAACCCAGCTCTTTTTGGGCACATTCGTGTTGACCGATTGAAAAGCACCAAACTTTTGTTTGCTTAGGCAACACTGAAAAATGGCTTCAAACCTCACAATAAGGAAGGTGTGGGATGCAAGACCTACTGTAGGGAGAAATGAAGAGGAAAGCGGAAAGACGTGAAGAGTGGAGATTTGCTGCAATCCATTCCTCGGATTGATTACTACAGAAGAAGAAGACCTTAATCATCATAAACCTAAATTTCCTTGGAATCAGTGAACTAGACAGGTCTGTTTTGGGAGTGTTACCGTGTTTGAGGCAGTCTGGTTCTCTGAGACGGTGAAGGCCGTGTGATGATGGGCTGCTAGCTAGCCCACAAGCCTCCAATTAAATTTCTCAATTAACTGTATTGCATTCCAGTGAAGACGTTGCCTAAATACGGAGGCCTGTAATTGCATCTATTATAAACAGCCCGTTAAAGTCGGGTAGTCGCTTCCACAGTAAGATGAATCAAGTAGTGAGGACAAGCTGAATGCCAGAACCAAGACCAGCGCATTGGAATCCCCATGTATAGGCTAGAACATTAATGGAACATACCATGATGATGAACGAAAAAAGGATATGAAATACATAACATAGGAAGGAAGCATGTAAGTTTGTAGTTTTACGTGACCGTTGATCTCGCATTCATGAGTCACCAGACCTTCCTTTTACGTGGAATCTGAACCACAGGACATGCATTGACCGGGAATCAAACCGAGTCCCCCGTGGTGAGAGGCGAACAGCTTCACCACTGCGCCACTACGCCCCAAAAATCCTTAACATTAATATTAAATGCTGTCCTTAAATCATCTCAGGTTCATTATTATTTTTATTAATCTTCTTCTTCTTGCTTCGTTACGTTCAACTAAGAACCACGTCATGTCATGTCTTCTGCATTTTAATGTTGGCCCAGTACTCTTTAATTTGCAATCGATGTTGCACATTTATATCCGTCGTCCACGACTTCCCACTTTTTAGTTTCGGCTTAGGTTGAAAACTCCTATGTTCTTGACGTATTAACCTAAGTGGGCCACGATCCTGGATATCTACCCATGTCATCCGAATCTCCAACAGATCTTTCTCTACTTCACTTCACTGTTCAATATTATTAATTCTTATTATTATATTATTACCTACGCTAAGGTGTATGTTTCACAAAACTCAAGCTCCTAAACCAGAGGGAGTTAGAAGGTTTGGTTTGTACCAAAATCTTCCAAATCGCCTCAATAGTACAGGAAAAATCTGCATTTCTTGAAAAGTCAACGTAGGTATATTTATTTGTTTATAAAGTGCGTTTAAACAAATAAACAAGACGATAGCCCCTGGAAGAACTGTGTCACGGCCTGGCCGCATAGCACTAGAGCTGGGCAGGTAGTCTGTACACCTGGGGCGCACACAATCTACGAGTATTCGCTAGTTAATATTAATACTACTACTACAAATAATAACAGGAAATAAGCTTCTAGTTTTACACGACCGTCAATCTCGCGATCATGAGCCATAAGACCGAACGCAAGGTCCTGGGTTCGATTCTCGGCTCTGCCGAAGAGTTTAACTCCTTTGGGGCAACACTCAGTCTTCTTATCTCAGCCATCCTAGATGTTGTTTTCCAAGGCCTTCCGAGACTACGATGTCCAAAATTTCTAAACTGAAAAGTAGCAAACGGATAAAATCAGTGCTGTACCAGTGGTTGTTGTTGTTGTTGTTTGAGTCTTCAGTCTTTTGACTGGTTTGATGCAGCGTTCCAAGCCTCCCTCTCTTGAGCTAATCGTTTCGTCTCAACATAGCTACCACACCCTACATCCGAGGTAATCAGTTTAACATATTCTAACCTTGGTGTACCCCTACAGTTCTTGTCCTTGACCCTTCCTTCCATAACTAAGCTTGCTCTTCATGGGTGTCTTAGTATGTGTCCTACCAACCTACTGTATCACTTCTCCTCATTAGCAGTCACTCGAAAAATCTCTCCTCTCCCACTCGTCTTAATACCTCTTCGTTTGTAACCCTATCCACCCATCTGTTCTTCATCATTCTCCTGTAACACCACATTCAAACGCTTCAATTCTCCTCTTTTCTGCTGCACCAATAGTCCAAGTTTCACTTCCATAGAGCGCCACGCTCCAGACAAAGGCCTGCAAAAATGACTCCTTAATACCAAAATCTATATTCGATGTCAACAGATTCCTTTTCTGTAGAAATGCTTTCCTTGCCTGTGCTTACCTACTTTTTATATCCTCTTTGCTTCGTCCATCACTGGTTATTCTGCTTCCTAAGTAACAGAAGTCTCCTACTTCCTTTAGTTTGCCACCTGCCAATTTGATTTCCTTACAGGTTTCTGATTTATTTCAGATGCATTCCAATATTTTTGTTTTACCAGTGGGAAGATTTCAAAATATGATGTGGACAATTTCTCTTTTCGTCCTGGTCTTTGCATTAATGGCACCACAGTCAGCTTAAAACGTGGTCTCACGTAGAAGCTCTTCGAGTGATACGTTACTTTTATGAGCGAAACACGTTGCTTCCATTTGAATTCACACGTAATAAATGTGTTGTGCAAAAGCAGGTACGTGAAATGATGGTAATAAACTGCAAATATTAGCGGGGAAAACAGTGCGTCAGAGCGGATATCATCATAAATGTCGTGAACATAACAAGGATTCAGAAACAAATGACTCGTGGCGAGGATTGAGAGAATGGCTCAGCACTGGATTGAAAGCTTCCCATAACTGGTTGGATTTGAAAATACAATTCTTTAATAGATCTGGAGAAGGCGTTAGGGTCACGTAAGTTTTCTAACCTTCCCTTCATGGGTTTTGAAATATTTAAACTAGCATAATTCACACCGTCATTGTTATTTATTTGGCGTATCAGGAGCACTTATCTATACACATAAAATACAACCTCTGACCGAAAAGTTCGGTGAATGGGTCTATAATACGAACGGATTGTTGGCTTACCTGAAACAGCAGTTACTGTCCTTCGAAGTAATCCCCGTGGATGGTTATGCACTTCTGAGAATGTCTGTACAAGTCCTGGAAACGTTTTAGCGATAGCCTCCAGTCGGGTCGTCACATTACGTTGGATATCCGAAATGTCCGAAAACCTCTGGCCCTTCAGGGCTTTTCGGTAACCCTGGATCTGGACCCCGCCACTCCATACTTTGATGTTTGATTTCGGGGTCGTACCTCAGACACCAGGTCTCGTCGCCCGTGACGATGGTTTTCAGAGCATTCCATTCCACAGAACATGGTAGGTTGCATAAATTCATCCTTCTCACTCTCATCCTTCTAAACACGCACTGTGACAAACAGGACTTACACGTTGCGTTGTGTGTCGCCAATGTTGCCAGGTCGACCGTTCTGACTTTATTCATCGAACGCAACGTGACGAGGCTTTTGAACACCATTCCAAAGGAGGCCTTCTTGCAAAGTTTCCAGGACATGTATCGCCGATTTCAGCACTGCATAGTTACGGGAGGGGACTATTTCGAAGGATAGTAGGGTCACTGTCGTGCATTGTTCATCTATGATGATAGTACAGGACTATTCACCGAACTTTATTGTCACAGGTTGTACAATTTTTACAACTAAATTATACATATTGACGAAAAAGGAAACAGTAGTAAATACAATTATAAGGAAAGTCCCAGGTGGTTAAAATGGTCTATGTCGGTGACTTCCAGTCAAGCGCGGATCTTGCAGAAGTTGCTGCGTTGGTAAGCTGGCTCTTTAAGTTTCCCCCCAGGAGCTCACATCTTGTGGACTGGGTCGGCGACCACGGGGCCCCAGCTGAGTCCAACATTTCATCCACTTACTTGTGACGGGCTCCTCTCCGTCTTCTTTCCTGTTGACCTCACTTGGTTAACTCTTGCTCTCGTCCGACCCCGGCAATATTAGGCTATCCAAGGCCTAGGGCGTCTCTTCCTTTCCCGCTTTATTGGCCCTTGTCTCATCTCTTTTCTGATACCCTCCTTCTGCGAGGGGTCAGCCTTGTTTTTATTTTCATGTTATCTCCTGCATTCTGCTCAAGGCCCTCAAGGAGGCACCCTGGATTTTGCTACACCCTCGGGGCTCTCTGGATATTGCTACACCCTCAGGGGCTCACGGCTGGTGAGTTTGGGAGTTGGCGACCCTGAGGGATTCCTGAGCTGGGTCTGGTTTTCTCACTTTTTCCCATTACCTCTGGGGCGGACCCTCTCTTCTTTCACTTTCCTATCTGCCTTTCATGGCTGTCCTTCCTTCCTAGTCCCTCAATCCGCATTCTTCGAGGGTTGAGGCATTTCTTTTCCTCCTGTCCTTTATTTGCCTTATTCTCTTTGTTTTCCATTTCTTCTTCTAGTATATAAGGTAGTAGTTAGTTTTAGTTATAATTTAATTTTCATTATCATCTTACCAATCACTCAAACCATTAGGGGCCGATAACCTAGATGTTAGGCCCCTTAAAACAACAATTATCATCATCATCATTATAATGTGAAGTTTACCTTCAGAGATGACGCACCATGATGGTAGAGACCGTCATTGTTATAAGCCGTAACTAAAAGTTTCCGTTTGACGACCGCACAGTACAGAATTCGTATGCTAATCAGGCTCTCATCCCACCAACGCACCACGTTGAAGATCCCCGTGTGGTAAATCATAGTGTCCTGCTGCGTGAAAAAGTCCGTAAACGCCTGTTGCATAACCTCGTCCAACAGAAAATTAAAAATCAAGGCCTCAAGGGACCGAAGGTGTGATAATCGCATGAGGAGAGATCAGAATTATAGGGCGGTTGCTCGAGTGTCTCCCATTTTGTGTTTGTGTACCTTTGCGTTACGATCTTTGCGGTATGGGGATGTGCGTTATCATGAAGCAGTAGCACCCGTTCTCGCAGTTTTTTCATACGTTTCTACTTAATTATAGTTGCCTCACTTTCCTGGTTAACGTACGGCTCGCCTTTGAAATCTAGCTGGGCGGATATATTATACTCCATGGCACCTGGGGAAAGGGCTTTCCCAGCGTGAGACACAGCGTTGTCAAATTTCAACCGTAGCCACTGAGGGCAAGCAGCGAGACTGGACAGAACTATGTGCAACATTGGACACTGATACCTGTCGGAGACACAAGCTAGCCACCAGGGCGGGACTTAATAGTCCACGTGGAGTGAAAGAGGAAGCATTCTATTGGTCAACAACCGTCAGCTATTGGTCAGTAGCGACCAATGGTTATTGTCGGCGCGTGCTACTGCCTTACGTTTGAGTCTCCGCTTGATAACCAGGAAAGGGAGGGAACTAAACACGCCGTAATTTCTCCAGTGTTTCGCATTACCGTTCCCCTGTATCGGAGATACCAGGTTCCTTGATATCAATGAGCAATGGGCCCTGGTAATCAAAGAATACGGTGAGCGTCACCTTTCCAGCGGATGGTTGGCTCTTGACCTTCTTGGGACGAGTGGACAATGGATGACATCACTGCATCGTCGACACTTTCCATTCCGGTTCCCAGTCGTGGCACCAGCTTTTGTCGCCTGCATCAATGCGCTCCAGAAACGTGCTGCCCTCAACATTGTAACACATCGGGTGCTGCAGGTAAACAGCCATCCGGTGTTCGTTTGTTTGGCATTCAACGCCCGGGGTATACACTTGCAGCAGAAACGCCCTCAAACGGAACGTTTTGATCACGCCTTTTATTAAATCGTCCCTGACGTACGAAGGGTGATTGTAATGTTTTAAGAATTGGCTTGTAATTTTACCATGGCGGTACTTACATGCTACTGTGATGCATCTCCTTCAAAATAGTCCCATTCTGACTGAACACTCCGACTCCAAAAGTGTTTCCACTTTTGGAAACATTCCTGGATTTCTTTTCCTAAAGTGTGTTAAAGACGCTCTCCGCATTTGCCTGGATATCTTCAATCGAGTCAAATCGCTTTCCTTTCAGTGAAAATTTTAGTTTAGTAACAGGTAGAAGTCCACAGGGGCTATATCAGAGGAATAAGGCGGTTGTGGAATTGGTCAAAAATTCCAAGATTGAAAAGGCACGATGAGCTGGAGCATTGCCGTGGTGGAGCACCCAACTCCTGTCTTTCCACAATGCAGGCCTTTTCTTCCACACCTTTTCGCGCAAACGCTCAAGGACACATTTGTAGTATTCCTGGTTAATTGTCTGTCCTCTAGGGGTAAAATCATGATGCACAATGCCGGTAGAATCGACAAAAGATCACCATCATTGTCTTCACCTTCGACCGACTTTGCCGTGCTTCTTTCGGTCGTGGTAAATCTGGACTCTTCCACTCCGAAGACTGCACTTTGGTTTCAGGATCATATCCATATACCCATGATTCGTCACCTGTAATTACCCTATTTAAAAAATCTGGGTCATTTTGAACCCGATTAATCAGTTCTTGGCTAACTTCAAGTCGGTGTTGTTTCTGGTCAAATAACAACAATTTTGGAATGAATTTTGCGGACACTCGACGCATGTTCGGATCTTCAGTTAAAATTGACTGAACTGCAAAGAAACTCAAATTACATTCATCGGCCATCTCCCTAATTGAAAGTCCACGAACAGAGCGCACTAAATCGCGAACTTTCACATTTTTATTCGTTTTTAAGTGGAAGGACGGCCGGACCGTGGTTCATCTTCAAATGTTTCGCGACCATTTTTAAATATGTTGAACCAGTCAAAAACAATTATCTCCAAAAGCTGTTTTTAATAGTTCGTAAGTCTCAGAAGCTGATTTCCCGGCTTTAAAACAAAATTTCACACAATCTCGTTGCTCCGTTTTAACGTCCATTTTCACGCAGACCACAGCGAGCTGAATAAAGGAAACGCAATTTCCTGTCAGAGGGCGTGCAAGGACAAGCCAATGATTCACTCCCCACCCTCGGTGTACCAACCTGCCAAACCAGTAAGCAGTGCCGGATCTATTCTTAGAAAAATCCAATCATCTATATATATAAAAATCAATGTAACGTGATAGTTTGTCTGTGGGTGTGTATGTCTCCTATGCGTTCATATACCATTCGTCCGATTGCGATGAAACTTGGGTGAGATGTTGAGTACACTCCAAGGAAGGTTTCTGACTTAGTAAATCCATTTTACAATAGGTAGCGCACGCGTAGATTCAACAAATGAGCGACGATGCGCGAAGCATTTCAACAAAGTCCCGTATGTGTTCATATACCATTCGTCCGATTGCGATGAAACTTGGGTGAGATGTTGAGTACACTCCAAGGAAGGTTTCTGACTTAGTAAATCCATTTTACAATAGGTAGCGCACGCGTAGATTCAACAAATGAGCGACGATGCGCGAAGCATTTCAACAAAGTCCCGTATGTGTTCATATACCATTCGTCCGATTGCGATGAAACTTGGGTGAGATGTTGAGTACACTCCAAGGAAGGTTTCTGACTTAGTAAATCCATTTTACAATAGGTAGCGCACGCGTAGATTCAACAAATGAGCGACGATGCGCGATGCATTTCAACAAAGTCCCGTATGTGTTCATATACCATTCGTCCGATTGCGATGAAACTTGGGTGAGATGTTGAGTACACTCCAAGGATGGTTTCTGACTTAGTAAATCCATTTTACAATAGGTAGCGCACGCGTAGATTCAACAAATGAGCGACGATGCGCGAAGCATTTCAACAAAGTCCCGTATGTGTTCATATACCATTCGTCCGATAGCGATGAAACTTGGGTGAGATGTTGAGTACACTCCAAGGAAGGTTTCTGACTTAGTAAATCCATTTTACAATAGGTAGCGCACGCGTAGATTCAACAAATGACCGACGATGCGCGAAGCATTTCAACAAAGTCCCGTATGTGTTCATATACCATTCGTCCGATTGCGATGAAACTTGGGTGAGATGTTGAGTACACTCAAAGGAAGGTTTCTGACTTAGTAAATCCATTTTACAATAGGTAGCGCACGCGTAGATTCAACAAATGAGCGACGATGCGCGAAGCATTTCAACAAAGTCCCGTATGCATTCATATACCATTCGTTCGATAGCGATGAAACATGGGTGAGATGTTGAGTACACTCCAAGGAAGGTTTCTGACTTAGTAAATCCATTTTACAATAGGTAGCGCACGCGTAGATTCAACAAATGAGCGACGATGCGCGATGCATTTCAACAAAGTCCCGTATGTGTTCATATACCATTCGTCCGATTGCGATGAAACTTGGGTGAGATGTTGAGTACACTCCAAGGATGGTTTCTGACTTAGTAAATCCATTTTACAATAGGTAGCGCACGCGTAGATTCAACAAATGAGCGACGATGCGCGAAGCATTTCAACAAAGTCCCGTATGTGTTCATATACCATTCGTCCGATAGCGATGAAACTTGGGTGAGATGTTGAGTACACTCCAAGGAAGGTTTCTGACTTAGTAAATCCATTTTACAATAGGTAGCGCACGCGTAGATTCAACAAATGAGCGACGATGCGCGAAGCATTTCAACAAAGTCCCGTATGCATTCATATACCATTCGTTCGATAGCGATGAAACATGGGTGAAATGTTGAGTACACTCCAAGGAAGGTTTCTGACTTAGTAAATCCATTTTACAATAGGTAGCGCACGCGTAGATTCAACAAATGAGCGACGATGCGCGAAGCATTTCAACAAAGTCCCGAATGCATTCATATACCATTCGTCCGATAGCTATGAAACTTGCGTAAAATGTTGTGTACACTGCAGGGAAATTTTCTGGCTTAGTACATCCACTTTACAATAGGCAGCGCACGATTAGATTCAACAAATGAGCTACGACGCGCGAAGCATTTCAACAAAGTCACGTTTGCGTTCATATACCATTCGTCCGATAGCGATGAAACTAGGCTGAGATTTTGTGTGCACTCCAGGGAAGGTTTCTAGCTTAGTAAATCCCTTTAAAAATAGGTAGAGCACGAGTAGAATCAACAAATGAGCAACGGCGCGCGAAGCGTTTCAACAAAGTCCCATTTAATTTCATATACCATTCATCCGATAGCGATGAAACTTGGGTGAGATGCTGTGTACACTCCAGGGAAGGTTTCTGGCTTAGTACATACATTTTGCAATAGGTAGCGCACCAGTAGATTCAACAAATGAGCGATGACACGCGAAGCGTTTCAACAAAGTCCCGTATAAAGTCATATACCATTCGTCTGATAGTGATAAATGTTTGGTGAATTGTTGTGTACACTCCAGGAAAGGTTTCTGGCTAAGTAAATCCATTTTACAATACGAAGCGCACGTTTATGTTCAACAAATGAGTGACTACGCGCGAAGCGTTTCGACAACGTCCCGTATACGTTCACATACCATTCATCCGATTGCGATGAAACTTGGGTGAGATGTTGTGTACACTCCAGGGAAGGTTTCTGGCTGAGTACATCCATATTACAATATGTAGCGCAAGAGTAGAATCAAGAAATGAGCGACGACACGCGAAGCGTTTCAACCAAGTCCCGTATGCATACATGTACCATTCGTCCGTACCTATGAAACTTGGGTGAGATGTTGTGTACACGTCATGGAAAATTTCTGGCTTAGTAAATCCCCTATACAATATGCAGCGCACAATTTGATTCAACAAATGAGGAACGACGCGCGAAGCGTTTCAACAAAGTCCCGTATAAGGTCATATACCATTCTGCCGTTAGCGGTGAAACTTGGGTGAAATATGGTTGACACTCCAAGGAAGGATTCTGGGTTAGTAAATACATTTCACAGTAGGTAGCACACGAGTAGATTCGACAAATGAACGACGATAGCGATGAAACTTGGGTGAGATGTTGTGGACACTTACGTGACGGTTTCTAACTTAGTAAATACATTTTACAGTATGTAGCGCACGAGTAGATTCAACAAATGAGTGACGGAGTGCGAATCGTTTAAACAAAATCAGGTATGCGTTCATATACTATTCATCCGATTGCGATGAAACATTGATCAGTTATTTTGTACCCGCCAGGGAAGGGGACTTAGTAAATCCATTTCACAATAAGTAGCGCAAGAGTAGATGCAACAAATGGGTGACGACGCGCGAAGCGTTTCAACAAAATTCCCTTTTGCGTTCATATAACATTCTTCGATTGCGATGAAACCTTGATGAGTTATTGTGTACACGCCAGGGAAGGGCTTCGACTTAGTAATACATTCCTCAATAGGTAGCGCACGAGTAGATTCAACAAATGAGTGACAGCGCACGAATCGTTTAAACAAAAACCCCTATACGTGCATATACCATTCATCCGATTGCGATGAATCATTGATGAGTCATTGTGTACACGCCAGGGAAGGGTTTCGACTTAGTAAATCCATTTCACAATAGGTAGCGTACGATTAGATTCAACAAATGAGTGACAGCGACGAAACTTTTTGAAAGTTGTTGTGCACGCTCCCTCGAATGGTTCTAAATTAGAAAATCCATTTTATGATAGCTTAGAGGCAGTTAACATGTTGTGTATCCAAAATCACTTCAAGAAACAGAATTTCAACGCCAACACTTTCTTTGATTGGCATTGCAACGCATGCCGGGTACAGCTTGTCTCGTATAATTTTCATTTAGATCGTAAGCTTTCGCGACCGGTGTCTAGCTTATCATCTAGCCTTTCAGGATGGAGCCACGTCGTGTGTCGGTTGATTGTTTACCGACAATTCAGCTGTCGTTTGAGCAGCCTTCATCATGGGTACGCCTTCGCGTCTGTACTCAACCTGACCGTTGCCCGCCATTGACGTCACGGTGCTCCTTGATTTCGGAGCCCAGCCAGTCAATATTTGCTCCGTCGAACGCAAAGACGACTTTCTACGTGATCCTAAACCTGAACCGGTCTTCGCAGAGACGGCTTCGAGTCTTTAATCAAACTGCCCGTGGTTGTCAGTCGGAAGGCACTACTTGCTCGCCATTGAATTTATTCTGCTCTCTGATTGGTCGGAGCCCCAACCAGTCAATCTTTGCTCCGTCGCGTGCTAAGAGGACTTTCCACGTGTTGCTAAGCCTGAATCCTACTTCGTGGTTTTACTCAAATTGACCGTTGGTTGTCAATTGAACATGCCTACTTTCTTGCCATTGGCGTTATTCTGCTCTCTGATTGGTCAGAGCCCCAACCAGTCAGCCTTCGCACCATCGCGCGCTAAAAGGACTTTCCACGTGTTGCTAATAGTACGCCTGAATCCGTCGTCGTGTCTTTACTCAAATTGACCGTTGGTTGTCAGTTGGACGTGCCTACTTGCTCGCCATTGAAGTCACGCTGCTCTCTGATTGGTTGAAGCCCAAGCCAGTCAATCTTCACTCCGCCCTGCTCTAAGAAGACTTTCCACATGTTGCTAAGCCTGAATGGGTCTACGTGCCTTTCCTAAAATTGAACGTTGGTTATCCGTCAGATGTGCCTACTTGCTCGCCATTGAAGTCACGCTGCTCTCTGATTGGTCGGAGCCGTGGCCAGTGTTAATCTTTGCTCAGGCCCGTGCTAAGAGAACTTTTCACTTGTTGCTAAGCCTGAAACAGTCTTCTTGTCTGTACTCAAACTAACTGTTGGTTATCAGTCAGACGTGCCTATTTACTCGGCATTGACATTATACTGCTCCCTGAATGGTCTCCTTGAGAGGCTAAATTTAGCTCCGACTGCATCAGTCGTACCACGACAACGGTGAAATCTGCAAACACATGATCAAGTGATAACTTCTGCCCTCTATACTACGATGCGTAAGTAAGACACGGTTGGAGAGATATAGGTGATATGAATGTTACATGTTCTTATTACGTATGGTTTTAGGACACGACTCCTACTGTCTGAACTGAAAGATGTTTTACGTCAAAAGTCAGTTGTCTGATAATTATCTTGATATTTGTATCTCTCGTCAGAGTGCCAAGGTATTGTTATTGTGTCAGGCAGAATTTGTCAAACAATTATGGATTAATTAGATGCTAACTCAAACTCTGACAGTTCTCTAATTGAAGAATGTCAGTGTGAAGCCTGGGGCGATATGATAAGGGTAATTAATAAGGAAATTCCTTCCCTCGTCACTGACGTGTTGGTTAAATCAATGAAGAATTCATCCAGTCTGATGTTAAGAGAATATAACCAACTGGGTTTCCATAGTGACATGCTTATAATATGTTCGGGCAAACATACCTGAACACCTGCAAGTGCTAGCTTCTGTATTAAAACTAGCAACCCACTCGGACCTCACCCGGGAACAGTTATGAATGCATTGCGTGATAAGCGCTTTTCTTTCGATGTCAATGAACTAGGCTGTTCCAAATCAATGAGTTTGAGTATGCGTAACCGGGTGAGTTAACCGTGGTCGTTACGGCGTGACTGCAGGCAGTCGCTCACATCCGGGAAGCGAGGAGGTTCCAATCCCCCCACCGGCAACCTTGAAGATGGTTTTCTGTGGTTTCCCATCTTCATTCCAGGCAAATACCGGGGTTGGTCCCTAACTATAGGTCACAGCCGCTACCTTCCAATTCCTAGTCCTTACATTCACACTTTCCTCCCCAGACAACACTCCACACGTGACGGTACTTGTAGCTCACCCATTGGGTGTCCGCATAGAAGCAGCTACTAACTCTGGCGAACCGAACATGTCCTTGGACATTCCCGGCACTAAAAGCCATACACTAAAAGAAAAAAAGAATGCGTACACCTGAGTACTCATTAGTGAAGCTCGGAGTACAGTTGGAGAGGGACTGAAGATGATAGCCAATACGTCACTGGACGAAGGTCAAAACACAAATCCATGCCCTTCCTGCCAGTCTTGATGTATCCTCCGCGCAGTGACGGCAGCCCCCACACCAGTGCTGTATTGCATGTTGCAGGTTTACTCACTCAAGGCGGCGAGTACTCCGCTGCTCACTCGCGAGTAGCTCGGCTAAAACAGCCTGATTGGACGATTAATTATACTATCATGGCGATGCATGTGCAAAGAATTCTTGTCAGACGAAATTATTTAAGAATGGCGAGGTGCATGTAACACAATCTTAACTTGACTGTGTATTTTGCGGAACCAAAAGTTCACAGACGAAATGAAGAAAAGCCGAGTTGCACTTCCAGGGAAACTCCAAACACAATCACTCTTCTCTGAAGTCTTAACTCATGGCAGTCTTAACTCATGGAAGAAATGAAATCGTAAAAACACTTATAGTGGGTGATGTATTGAAGATAGAGATATGATCTCCCGGGCTATTTTGTAGAACTTTTCATGCTGAACAATTCTTACACTCATAGTATATTGATATTTTTAACGGATTGCCCAGCGTAAGCTGAAAAAGCGCACGGACGCCAGGTTTCTTTTTTCGACTTTTTCCTTGAAATCGTTACTGCTTGACTTCCTTTAATCATAAACAAATTATTTTCTACAAAAACCTTCCTCGAGATATCCTTTACAGAATGGTGAAAACCACATCAAAATCCATCCGGTGGTTCTCGAGATTACCCGTGACATCCAAGAATCGGGGACTTTGTATTATACTAAGTAGAGATGCAATATTCTCTCTTAAGGGGAAACAGTACTGGGGCGGTGGTCAACATAGCCTATACTCTTTTCTGTATTTTTTCTTTAAAATATCTGTCAAGTTTTCTGCACAAAATGATGTATTCTATAGGCCTATCAGTCTTCTTCTTCCTTTCTTTCTTTCTTTCCTTATTTCCTTCTTTCTTTCTTTCTTTCTTTACTTCTTTCCTTCTTTCTTTCCTTCTTTCTTTCTTTCATTATTTATTTATTTCCTTCTTTCCTTCTTTCTTTCTTTCCTTATTTCTTTCTTTCCTTCTTTCCTTCTTTCTTTCCTTCTTTCCTCCTTTCCTTCCTTCTTTGTTTCTTTCTTTCTTTCTTTCTTTCTTTCTTTCTTTCTTTCCTTCTTTCCTTTTTCCTTCATTCTTTCTTCCTTTCCTTCCATCCTTCTAGCTTTCTTTCCTTCTTTCTTTCTTTCTTTCTTTCTTTCTTTCTTTCTTTCGTTCTTTCCTTTTTCCTTCTTTCTTTCTTTCTTTCTTTCTTTCCTTCCTTCTTGCTTTCTTTCATTCTTTCTTTCTTTCTTTCTTTCTTTCTTTCTTTCTTTCTTTCTTCCTTTTTCCTTCTTTCCTTTTTCCTTCTTTCTTTCTTTTTTTCTTTCTTTCCATCCTTCTTTCTTTCTTTCTTTCTTTCTTTCTTTCTTTCCTTCTTTCCTTCTTTCATTCTTTCTTTTTTCTTTCCATCTTTCCTTCTTTCCTTCTTTCTTTCTTTCTTTCTTTCTTTCTTTCCATCCTTCTTGCTTTCTTCCCTTCTTTCTTTCCTTCTTTCCTCCTTTCCTTCCTTCTTTCTTTCTTTCTTTCTTTCTTCCTTTCTTTCCTTCTTTCCTTTTTCCTTCTTTCTTTCTTTCTTTCTTTCTTTCTTTCCATCCTTCTTGCTTTCTTTCTTTCTTTCTTTCTTTCTTTATTTATTTATTTATTTATTTCCTTCTTTCCTTCTTTCTTTCTTTCCTTCTTTCTTTCCTTATTTCCTTTTTCCATCTTTCTTTCTTTCTTTCCATCCTTCTTGCTTTCTTTACTTCTTTCCTTCTTTCTTGCTTTCTTTCCATCCTTCTTTCTTTCTTTCTTTCTTTCCTTCTTTCTTTCCTTCTTTCCTTTTTCGTTCTTTCTTTCTTTCCTTCCTTCCATCCTTCTTGCTTTCTTTCCTTCTTTCTTTCCTTCTTTCCTTTTTTCTTTCTTTCTTTCTTTCTTTCTTTCCTTCTTTCTTTCTTTCTTTCTTGCTTTCTTTCCTTATTTCTTTCTTTCTTTCTTTCTTTCCTTCTTTCCTTCTTTCTTTCCTCCTTTCTTTCTTTCCTTATTTCCTTCTTTCTTTCCTTCTTTCCTCCTTTCTTTCTTTCTTTCCATCCTTCTTGCTTTTTTTCCTTCTTTCTTTCTTTCTTTCTTTCTTTCTTTCCTTCTTTTCTTCTTTCTTTCTTTCTTTCTTTCTTTCCTTCTTTCCTTCTTTCTTTCTTTCTTTCTTTCTTTCCTTCCATCCTTCTTGCTTTCTTTCCTTCTTTCCTCCTTTCCTTGTTTCTTTCTTTCTTTCCATCCTTCTTGCTTTTTTTCCTTCTTTCTTTCTTTCTTTCTTTCTTTCTTTCCTTCTTTCCTTCTTTCTTTCTTTCTTTCTTTCTTTCTTTCCTTCTTTCTTTCTTTCTTTCCATCCTTCTTTCCTTCTTTCTTTCCTTCTTTCCTTCTTTCTTTCTTTCTTTCTTTCCATCCTTCTTGCTTTCTTCTTTTCTTTCTTTCTTTCTTTCTTTCTTTCCTTCTTTCCTTCTATCCATCCTTCTTTCTTTCTTTCTTTCTTTCTTTCCTTCTTTCTTTCTATCCATCCTTCTTTATTTCTTTCTTTCTTTCTTTCTTTCCTTCTTTCTTTCTATCCATCCTTCTTTCTTTCTTTCTTTCTTTCCTTCTTTCTTTCTATCCATCCTTCTGTCCTTCTTTCCTTCTTTCCTTCTTCCTTTGTGTCGACCTGTTGTGGACCTCGTTACTTCAACCGTTTGCACCCTAGAGCTTTAACTTTTCGCCAATATTCTCGCATTCGCTATCTGTGAGCCTCCTTTCTTTCATCAGTCCACTTCTTGCTGGTTTTCAATTTTGGCTTTTTTGGAAGCTCTTTTATGCTCGAAGTCTTTTCTGGAGAGGTGCACGTTTCTGGATGTTTTCAAGTGTGATTCCTACTTCTCGAATATCTTTTTCATCTTCGATGAATGCGAGTCCCTTGATTTTCTTGTTAACAAAGTAGGAAGATATCTTGTTTGTCTGTCTCGACGAGCTCATGCGTGTTATGTGGCCATAAAATTGAATACTCCTTTTCTGAATGGTGCATGTTATCCTCTCAATGTGCAGGTAGAGTTCGTTGTTATGACATCTCCCGTACTCGTAATTTTCTCTGATTAATCCAAGGATTGTCCTCAGGATTTTCCTTTCATTGGCTTCTAACTTTTCAATCAGACCTTTTCTATTCATTGCCAAGCATTCTGCTGCGTACAGTGCCTGGGTGATTAACTGGGTGATTAACTGAACAATAATGCTTAAAAGATGGTATATTGGCTTTCACGGCCGGTGAATTAAAACTCAGCAATTCTTCTAGGTTTGTGCCGTGTCTTGTGTGGGGTTTCGCCTAGGACACCAAGCTTGGCTCATCGGCGGGCTCTTGGTGTCCCCGCCCGGACCCCCACAGGAATAACGAACTACGCGCTACCTCCCTTTATATTGAGTGCAACTGCACTACTTTGCTGCGAGAACTAAAAGTTCAAGCAGCCATAACCTCCCTATGAAGGCCTCCAAAAAGATGATATATTGGCTTTCACGGCCGGTGAATTAATAATGCTTAAGCTTAGTGCTATATCAGTCTATTGCAATTTTATAACATATTTTAATTAATACTTGTTACCTCACTTTCTTTTATAAGAAAATTGCACATTTTTACTTTAAAAATTATATTTCCAAAATTATGTATTGCAGCAACCTGGGATTTTGTTGTGTATTGTAGATCAAACTCCATTTCATATGTTGGTATCACTGATATAACAGTAATGGCGGCCTTAGATGCATAAAGGAATAATACATGTGTTTAATGTGAGATTAATTGCAAGTTTATATCTCTATCTAACTTTAAATTCAATTTCTGAAGAATTTATTCTGCACATTTGACCTATTTTCTCAGGAAGTAATTGAGTTAGATACTTGAAATTTTCACCATATCATTAACATGGTGTGTCTGATGTTTGGTATTAAAATTATTCAGCCAAGTGTAATAAATCATTTAAAATATTGCTTAGGAGTGAAATATTCTCCTCTAAAAGTTTAACTAAATTAAAATAACAAGTAGTTCCTTGACGAAATAAAAGCCTTCTTTTCTTTTCTCAAAATTTTAAATTCATGACAATCTATAAAGACCTATCTAGAAGAATGACGAAATCAAGTTGGTAATACTAACATTTCTACGTACTGCAGTTTGAAATACACATGAAATAGTGTAGCCTAATAGAGCAACTGACTACAGTTGGCAGCCCTGATGACTCTGAATACATTCTTAGTTCCATCTCTTAAGGTATACAATGCACAAACAAAATTTGGTTGAAGTCTAATGGATAGTGTGGACGTTACATACTGTTTGATATCGGATTTATCAGTGCGGGTAAAATCATGTTGGGAACAATGTCATGAATGTGATGCTCAGAATTAATCTGTAATATTACGATCTATTATATTGCCAATGTAGGATAAAATCCATTTGTTAGTATAGAAGTCACATGTAATTATAAAATAAAACTATCAGATTAGAATCATGTTGGCAGCATTGAGGTATATAAGTTACTCCAAATTAATCTAGAATATCACGTACTATACGTGTGCAAAGTTTAGAGCTGATGGCTTGCATACTTTCTGATATATTGATTTTAGGATTAAAGAAATAGAGAGAGCATTTATTAACGGTTGGTAGCCCTGCTGGTTCTTACGAGTACGCATAGTCATAACTGTTATGGTACACAAAGCACATACGAAATTTGGTTGAAATCCATTTGTTAGTAGAGAAGTTATATGCATATACAAACTGGACCTATCAGCAGGCTAAGAATCGTGATGGCAGCACTGTTGTATACAAGTTACACCCAACTAGGTTAGAATGTCAGGAACTATACGTGTGCAAAGTTTAGAGCTGTTGGCTTGCATACTTTCATATATATTGATGTAATGTTATTGGTTTTACGTCCCTTTTAACTACCCTGGCTTTTAGAGACGCTGGGGTGCCGGAATTATGCCCCAAAGGGGATCTTTAACGTGGCAGTAAATGTACTGACACGGCTCCGTCGCATTTGCGCACCCTCAAATGCCAGCTGACTGCGCCAGGTTTCGAACCTGCAACTTTAGGCTCAGCAAGCGAGAACGTTACCCCTGAGCCACGCAGCCAGACCCATCATATGTATTGATATTAGGGTTAAAACATAGAGAGAGAGAGAGCATTTATTAACAATTGACAGCCTTGTTGGCTCTTTAGAATACGCACAGTCATATATTTTGTAGTACACATAGTACATCCGAAATTTGTTTGAAATCCAGTCGCTAGTACAGAAGTTAAATGCATTTAGAAATTGGAATTATCAGCAGGCTTAGAATCATGTTGGCAACACTGGCATGTATGGACTTCTAAAAATCATTCTGAATTGTTATTATCTATATGTGTTCCAATTTTGGAATAGTTTTCATGCATAACTTCTGAGATATCCATCACAGAGCTAAAATTTCAATTGCGATTTTTCAGCAGATGGTAGCATTGACGTCAATTTCAAATATGGCCGTGATATATTCAGGTATAGATCTTTATTGTTGCAAAATTCGGATTCGATTTCTGCAGCCGTTTAGAAGTTGATAGGGGAGGGGGGAACACACACAGACTGAAGGACAGACAGACACACATTTTCCCGGATCGATCTCATAGGTCTATCTTTTCCTCATTTTTACAAAATGAGAAAAGTATGCTAAAAATATACAGTACTGGTCAAAAGCTTTAGAACTGCATAAGAAAATCATGATGTGTCACCTAAAACCTAAACTTGTGGCCATAGAGCTCTGTGATTTTTAGCCTACTTTTCACATTTTTTAACAAGTACGTAGTTCCGTGACGAACTAAAGAACCTACTTTTCTAAATAATGTAAGATTCATGCCAATCTACTGTATATAGACCTATCTAGAATAATGACGAAATCAAGTTCGGAATACAAACATTTCTACGTACTGCAGTTTGAAATACACCTGAATTAGTGTAGCCTAATAGAGTAACTTAATACAGTTGTCAGCCCGTGTGACTGAATATATTCTTAGTTCCATCTTTAAGGTATAGAATGCACGTGCAAAATTTGGTTGAAGTCTAATGGATAGTATGGACGTTACATTCTGTTTGATATTGGATTTATCAGTGCGCGTGAGAACCTTGGAGGGAAGCAGTCAATAGAAAACACTATTTAGGACCGAGGGAAATGAAAAATACTTGTCAAAATGTCAATCATGCATGATTTTATCATCCCCGCTTTAACTTCTTTTATCCAAACAAGGCATAATTTTTGGGGCTCACTGTCCGTTTTATACAAACCATTTTCGTTTTCATCTCTGGCTGTTTTCTATCTTCACCCCTTCATTTCATAAGATTTCATTTCATTAGGGGCCGATAAGAAAAATGAATTGGATTGGACACTGCCTAAGAGGAGATGGTTTGGGGAAAGTACATTAGATGGGATAGTTCAAGGCAAAATCCGTAGAGGAAAAAGAAGGTTTCAGATGCTGGATTTCATCAAGATTAGGCGGCTTCGGTGGCGTAGTCGGTAGCATGCTGAGCTTCTATGCCCAAGATAGTAGGTTCAAACCCGGCCGAAGTCGTCGGATTTTTTAAGAGCGTTAAAAATCCCTCAGTATGCCTTCCTTCGGAGGGGAAGTAAAGCCGGCGATCCCATGTCAGAGATTTATGGCATGTTAAAGAACCTTCCACTAATTGCACCTGTGTGACGCTAAATTGGATAGGTTAAAAATGTAAACAACGCTCTTAGGTTTCTACGTTCGTTGCCAAGAGCCGACTGCGGTGGCGTCTGGTAGCTAAGTTCTGAACTTGGCCTAGTAGTCGTTGACGGTGGCGCTTGGCGGCAAAAGTAGGAACTATTTGAAAAATTCTAAGTTGCAGTACTTAATTAATAAACAGATAACACACACTAATACAGTCATCACAACTAACACTGGTTATCAGACTGATTCTACACACACACCCAAAGTACACGGGGCTAAACATAAGAACCAACCAACCATCAAGATTAATAAATCTTATGAGCTGATGGAACGTGCTGCTGAAGATCGGATAAGGTAGAGAGATCGACCATTAGAAAACCTGCCATCAGGCAGGTAAACTGATGGTGATGATGAAGGTGAGGGGCCGATAACCAAGATGTTAGGCCCCTTAAAACAATAATTTTAGCATCATCATCATCATCATCATCATCATCATCATCTTGATCATTCGGGCCCGGATGTTGATGACATGTCATCTTTTTACTGAGCTGTCTAAAACAAAGCTGAAGTACATACAAACTCCGGACGGGCCATCGCGTCTTCAAATATGTAATTTTTACTTTGGGTATTTTTGCATTTTTTTGCTATTTTTCCATTTTAAGGTCCTTTTCTTAAGTTTCGTGATTTTTGGTCTTATTTTAGATAAATCGGCCTATTAGGGTCATCTTGTTCCAATTTAATCATATCACAGCTTTATATGAGGGAGTTATGTGTCTCATAGTTAAGAAGAAGTTAGTAGCTGATACAAGATCATTTAAAATATTGAAACATTGATTCCATTTCCTTAATCAACCTGGTGGAAACTTGTCTTAGCAACAATCGTGGTGAAATTGCTGCGGGTATTGCCTCAAAAATAAAAAAAGAGCTGGAGAAAAAACCGTGGATATAAAACATTATGCAAAATCTCAGACATTCTTTCCGGTGAAGACTACTGCGCGGATGGAATTGAGGAGGATTTAGCAGCAAACGACCTTCCTCATTTCAAGCATGCTCCGATCACATCAGTCGATGTTGAACGCAGAAATAAAAACTTGTTGGCTGATAACTGCAGATCATTTACATTTGACAACATCAGAATGGCATTCGTAGTGCAGTGCAACTCATACTAAAGTGAACATAAACCTTTTGTTAAGTGCTAGAAATCTATTTTGATTGACTTTTCAGTTTGAGCTTTCTGTCTGTTAGGTAGTCAGCCCGAAGGCTGGTTGGATCCTCAAAAAGTACCGCCGTTAGGTTATGTGGGTAAATACCCACAAAAACCCAAGGCAGCGCTATATTTTTTTGAAATAGTGGCGAGTTTATTATTATACGATCATTTTCTCCATTTTATTGTGCATATTTCAAATTGTTAGGTCTTTTATTATAGTCATTTTTAGCCTACTTTTCACATTTTGAAAAAATGAGGAAAAAGTAGACTTATGAGATCGATCCGGGAAAATGTGTGTCTGTCTGTCTGTCTGTCCTTCTTTCTGTCTGTCTAGCTGTGTGTGTGTCCCCCCCTATCAACTCCTAAACGGCTGCAGCAATCAAAACCAAATTTAGTATGAGTAAAGATGTGTACCGGAATAGCTCACGTCCATATTTGAAAATGATGTCAGTGCTACCAACTGCTGAAAAAACGCACTAGAAATTTGAGCTCCATGTTGGATATCTTGCAAGGTATGCATGGGAGCTATTTCAAAATTGGCACACATGTAGATAATACTATTTCAGTGTAATTTCCAGGAGGCCAACCATGACAGTGTTGCCAAAATAATTTTAAGCCTTCTGATAGGTCCAATGTTTAAATGCATATAACTTCTACACTATCAATTGGATTTCAACCAAATTTTGTATGTAATATCTGTACATAAACAGATATGACTGAGCATATTCTTAAGAGCCACCAGGGCTGCCAACTGTTAATAATTGCTCTCTCTATTTTTTTAAAATCCAAATACCAATATATCAGAAAGTATGCAAGCCAACAGCTTTAAACTATGCACACGTATATTCTGACATTTTAGATTAATTTGGAGTAACTTATATACGTCAGTTCTACCAACATGATTATAAGCCTGCTGATAGTACCAATTTTTAAATACATGTAAATTCTATACTATCAGTTGGATTTCAACCAAATTTCGTATGTGATATGTGTACCATAACAGATATGACTATAAGTATTGTTAAGAGCAATCAGGGCTGCCAACTGTTAATAAATGCTGTCTATATTCTTTTTACCCTAATATCAATATATCAGAAAGTATGCAAGCCAACAGCTCTATACTTTGCCCACATATTGTGCCCAACTCTAGGAATGGGTATTCCACGATTCAGACACCTAGATATCAAGGGAAAGGCTACAGCCGCTTTTGAAAGTTGAGATATTTGAATATCGTGCTCCATTGCTTCTAGAAGGGAATGGAAATTTTATGCAGCCAAGAGCTTGTCAAGTGACGTAGCAAGTAGTAGCAGAGGTCGAGACTATTTGTTGATTAAATAGTTAGCCATGGAGTAGAGACTTGAGACTTGGATCAGATTACTGGCACGGCCAAATGAAAGAGAATGCACTTAGTATCAAGTAAATCGGACCAGGGATACCGGAGATATGAGGATTTCCATATTTCAGCGTGATTCAGCGTGGACCTGACCGTTTTGAATAAAAGCCGGCCGGCCCAAGCAACATCAGCTCACTTCGAACCAAGCTCTTGCGTGACAAGGTGCTGCCACGTTGAGCCAAGGCACATGGCTGCCGGATCTACGCAGAAGTTATCTTTAAATTGTGATAGTCACAAAAGTGCTGCGATACATGTGGAACTTAGTAAGTTTTTCGGCGGAGAGAATCACTAAGGTGATTGTTATTTTTCTACGGACACTGGTGAAATATTTTATTTCTATATGGACATATGCTAGACTTTGTCTAGAAAGTACTTTGTCACAGTCCAGTAATAATCATTCAATACTTGGATATTTTAGTCCAATTAGTCAGTTTCATAATTGTAACTTGATAACCACTCCGATCTATCAGTATATTGAAGGCCAGTCTATCACGGTGTTGTTCATTAGCCGACGAAGGGAAACTATATGTTGCTTCGCGCATGATAGATGGTGATAAGCCATGCCCAGGGAACGATCTTCAGAACAGCCGTTGATTGGTTTAGACTGTCAGTGTTTTCTTGTACTGAAAAGATTACCGTGAGTTATGTTACAACTGACATATTTGAGAATAGATCACTTGGATCTGACCCCATTTAAGCAAACTGCTATGGAATTAACAGAAGTCAATATTAAAATGGATCAGCAGTTACTTCAAACTTCAAGAAATATCGCCACTATGTCGTGTTAGACAGATTGTGGGTATATAATGGCGGCCGATACAAGGATTAGACATGCGTGTCCGATAGGGCATGTATCTGGATAAATCTGGTACAGACCAGGTTCACTACGCTTCAAGACCAACGAGAAATGTAAGCCACATTTTGACTTTATATTATGCCTAGCTAATTGGAACAAACTCATTTTCTGCAGATGACCAACACATTTGTTTTTCTTCGTATTTAAATCTTGCAATGATTTACGCAAGACATATTAGAGTTATTCTGAGTATTTTCAGCACTCAGAACAGTTTAGGATCGATGACCGAGCAGAACGAGCATTTATTTGAATGTTTCATATTTTTTGATAATCACGGTAATCAGCCGATGTAACTGTAAAAGCTAATAATTATTTTTGTTGAGAAATAGATCTTTTATCCATATTCGAAGAATCGAACATGTGGATTCTCACATAATAAAATAATAATTAAATATATTTAAAATAATATAACTAATAATAATAATAATAATCCACTAATAATAATAATAATGATTTTCATAATTCTTCTAAATAATTCTTGGATCTTATATTTTCTAATAATCACATTCATTGAGAGAGAGCCTATGAAGTAGTTTAATCATTTCTAGTTTGGAACAGGTGATTTTCCGAAGGAGAGTGGTTAGCGCAAGCCTGCATTCAACCAACATTACAGTTCTGGTTGAACAGTTAATATTTGCAATGAGCAAAGTATATTTTTCAGATAACACGGAGAGGCATGAAACGGGAAGCAAATGATATTTGTATCAATTAGGATATGTTTGTATTTATATAAAATCATGACGTAAATACACATTCGAAAGTGAAATTAAGATTATCATAAGTATGGTAACTTCACGGGTTGAACTGAATGGTAAAATAAAATAAACTTGTAAGTTTATAAATCTTCCAGTGTTGATAACAAGCAGAGGCTTGATTTATTGTATACATTTTGGGAAGAAAATTTATGTGTGTGGAGTAGTTGAGATGCCATTCCCAGGTGCGCATGTTTAAGTCGCAGGAATGAGGAGGTTTTTATTTGAGCATCAATCAAATAGCAGGTTCGATGACTCAGTGTTAAAGAAGGAGTATTGGAACTACACATTGCGTCGTATGAATGACCCAAAGGTTATTTCTTAAAAACCATCAGTTCTTATTTCAACCTTGTTTACGGATTCCATTAAGACTTTGATTTTGCTAGAACCCGGATTTGTCATGATAGTATTGTATTCTTCTTCAGAGGAAGACCTTTGCCGTTGTTGTTGGAATGTTGTGTTCTTACACAAATAATAGAATGGGCCACTGCCAATTAAAAATAATTCTATAACCACGAATAATTTGAAGGATGTTTTCAATCCTAGTGCCATGAACTAAATGAATTTATTATGAAGCTACAATTCTTATTTCCGCATTCTGTCGAAGAATTGCAAGTTGTGAAAGTTACTAAAATGGCCACAAATATAAATATTTTTCTTAATAATGATTCCAAGTGGAAAATCGAATAGTTGAATGGTCCAACAATTTATTGATCAAGTTGATGATTCAGAAATCATATATTTTGTTAGGAACTTGAAGTTCATAATCGAGTCACTTCTCGAAACGTTTAATGTCAGAAGAACAATTAATTTTGTTGTGCTTCGCACAGTTCTTCGATGCTATGCTCAATGGTCGAATACGTTTCAGATGATGTTATTAATATGTGTACATAATTTGTGTTGATTCAGAGATAATAATATTTTTTGACAATATATTTTTTGAAACTGGAAAAATAAGTGAAAGTTTAAAATTCTATGAACAATTATTCTACGAGTGTTGTCTGTCTGTTAGGTAGTCAGCCCGAAGGCTGGTTGGATCCTCAAAAAGTACCGCCGTTAAGTTATTAATATTGTGTAAAAATTCAACCAGTGAACTACAATATTTCCAGTAAAGACAATTAAATTTGAACTGGATTTAATCATAAAAAATGGATATAATTTTGGAACACAGTCTACAGGACTGATAATCAGACTTGTGTTTCCAAAGATAAGTGTCCAATGTGTTGGAAAATATCTGTATATTTTGTAAATAGTAATGTGGGTCGCCACACATGAATGATGCTGCTTTGAGCATTTTATTTTTCAGTCAATTTTAAATTCAGATTAAAATGAGATAATTTTACATGATGTGTTATGCCCAGTTGAATCTCCTTCTATCCTTATTGTTGCATTGAGCCAAAAATCATTAAAGCATTTTATTTCATTTGATGTCGTTTTTGCGATTAGCTTTAACCCATCTGGCGCCGCGGGATATTTTGACTCTCGTGCTGACTGATTCTTGGTAAAATGCATATGTGGTCGTGCGGACTCCGGTCTAAACGGGCACAGTATAGAACCTGACATTCTAGATTAATTTGGAGTAATTAATACATTGCAGTGCTGCCAACATGATTCTATGCCTGCTGATATGTCCAATTTTAAAATACATGTAACTTCTATACTAACAAATGGATTTCATCCAAAATTGGCACAACAAGATATCATAATATTTCAGACTATTTCTGACCAGCACACGCATGGTATTGTTGGCAACATGCTTTTACGCGTGCTGATAGATCCAGTGTCTAACTGAATGTAACGTCCATTGGACTTCAACCAAATTTTGTATTCTGTACCTTAAGAGGTGGAACTAAGAATATATTCAGTCACCAGGGCTGCCAACTGTAGTGCTCTATTAGGCTACATTAAACCAGGTATATTTTGAACTAATTAGATATTTCGATATTACCAACTTAATTTTGTCATTATTCTAGATAGGTTCATATACTGTAGAATAATCATTGGCATGAAAAGTAGGCTGTATAGTTCTTCACGGAACTTCTTGTTCAAAATGTTAGGTGCTCTTTATAAACTTTTTTACGGTCTCAACATCCGGCCCTAATCATCACCATCTTAATACGAAAGGCAGCGCTCTTATATGTTTGAATGCAGTCATGTATACCCCTGTGTAATGCACGTGGTGGACCCAACTTTTGCCAGGCGCGAGCAGCTATGGGATTGCGAGCTTACACCCCCGGAGAGCTATAGCTTTTAACGCTGACAGCGACTGGTCCCTGTCGTTCACATTACCGTGTGAGTAGATTGGAGCTTCACCCCATACGCTATTTGTAATCCCACATAGGATTCAGGAAATACCCTCGCTCCATGTTACTCTTTTTTATGTATGATTTAGAAAATGTAACATCGCGTATGATATTTGTCCGAATGGAGGTATTCATTGCCAGATAAAACGAAATAAAATGTATGAATTTCTTGCCTTTTCTTTCTTCCGGCTCTACGGTGTGGATATCTGATAAATTCCTATATAGAGGGTAGATTTTACTGTAGAATGAGTTTGACAATTTTAGCTCGAAAGTATTTTCTTCTGATTGACATAACTTTTATTACGGTTTACTTCTAGGTTTGGGGTCCCCTTTAAAGATATTCCTACAGTAAATCATCTTCAAGTTGTCGTTCTTTGGTGTGAAAATATTCATTATAACATATTTGAAAATCCACAGCCTGCTTCCAGTCTCCGACCGGGTCAGGAATGGAATGAATGAAGCCCCCATCTAGCGGCGAGGATATGAACTGTGCCGGCTGCCGAGGCCTGACGCACTCCTCTGGGGCAATGATTAAATGAATGACAGATGAAATGAAATGATAGTGGAGAGTGTTGCTGGAATGAAATGTTGACAGGGAAAACCGGAGTACCCGGAGAAAAACCTGTCTGCCTCCGTTTTGTCCAACACAGATCTTACATGGAGTGACCGGGATTTTAACCACGGACCCAGCGGTAAGAGGCCGGCGTGCTGCCGCCTAAGCCACGGAGGCTTTTTCATTATAACATATTTGCTGAAAACAATTATGATTTATTAAATCTTCACACATTTGCTGTATTCTTATTTAATGTAATCATTCGAGGTAATGTTGGCCAACATTCAGCCCTATGTGGAATGTATATCGCATACGGTTTACTTCAAGGTTTGGAGGCCCCATTAAAGATTCTTATTTGATGTAAGCATTCGAGGTACTGTTGGCCAACATACACCCCCATGTGGAATGTATATCGCATACGGTTTAATTCAAGGTTTGTAGGCCCCATTAAAGATATTCCTTCAACAAATCATTGGCACTGGAATTTTACAAGTAGTTATTTCAATGACCAGGGGATTTTCGCTCCCGGCAGACACATGGTAGGATAACATGTCACATGTTACACATCATATGCGACTACTGTAAGGCTCGTAATTTTTTTAAGATAGCTTTCCAGTCGGTCAACACAAATAATTATGACCAATTATATTCGGCGGAAAACAAGTACAGTGAGTCCGGGAATGTTCACCGCAGCGCCAACATGCGAGAGCTACAGTATCTACTGCAGTTACGTTGGTAGCACGGGTGCTGCTTGCATCATAACAAATAAACAGTAAACTTTGTACTCACCACAGCCATTCATAACAGATGCTGGAACCATTCACAGTACATCACTCGTCTTCCGTAATCAGTTTGTTTTAATTCATGAACTACAGTAACTTTATAAGGGAACAAACCACTGAAGCTTGTCTCTTACAGCTTTATGTTCTGTCGACTTTGAGATTCCTGTTTGTTGAGGTAATTTGCGTGTTGATTTACTTGGACTACGCAGCGTTATATCGGAGATTTCTTCAAATTTTTCGTCTGTTTAAAGCGTAGGCCTGCCTGTTCCCGGTACATCGTGAACTGAGCCAGTCACACGAAATTTACTTATCAAATCCCGAACGGTATCACGGTTTGGACACTTTGAATTAGGAAACCGCGCCTGAAATCTTTGTTTTACATTTTCTGTAAACCGATCGCCTTCAAGAAAAACGTATTTCACCAAAAACACTCTCTCTTCTGTAGTAAACATTACCGCCTGCATACTGTTGCACTCTTCCAATAATAAATCTATCTGAACGTTCGCTTATCGCAATACACACTGAAGACATACACGCTCGCTTGCTCGCTTATCGCAGTACACACTGACGATTCGACAGTCTACAGTCCGCACGCGGGACTCCGCCTTTCAAGGACACAGTGCCGCCAACTAAACCCATGACGCAAACGCTCACAGCTGCACGTAGCTACTGCGGAGAACATTCTCGGGCGCCCTGACCTGAAAGAAATTACAAAATAACACGCCTTTATCTATGAAATGGGGGACTTAATTGGATGACATGTTTCGATTGTCCAGCGTTCATCTTCAGATTCTGTTCACTTAGGCTTAGTTAATATGCGATGTTTATCAATTACACTTAGGTACAAATACAAGGTTTAAATTACATAAGATTGTAAGAACTTGTAAAACGCATCAAACTCAGTTACAGACAATATAGTTCACTTCCATGGTTGTTGTGTTATTATTATTATAGATAAAATATGTTAACCTGTGATGAAAATTAATAAATGTAAATCAAAAATATTGAAATGCAGCCGAAATAAATCAGAAACCTCTATGGACATCAAATTAGCAGGTGAAAAACTAAAGGAAATAGGAGTCTTCTGATACTTAGGAAGAAAAATAACCGGTGATGGACGAAGCAAAGAGGATATAAAAAGTAGGTTAGCTCACGCAAGGAAAGCTTTTTCTACATAAAAGGAATCTGTTGACATCGAAATAGATTTAGGTATTAGGAAGTCATTTTTGAAAGCCTCTGTCTGGAGCGTGCGCTCTATGGAAGTGAAACTTGGACTATTGGTGAAGCAGAAAAGAGGAGAATTGAAGCGTTGTGGTGTTACAGGAGAATTATGAAGATCAGATGGGTGAATAGGGTTACAAACGAAGAGGTATTAAGACTAGTGAGAGAAGAGAGATGTTTCTGGCGACTGCTAATGAAGAGAGGAGATAGATTGGTAGGACACATATTTAGACATCCAGGAATAGCAAGCTTAGTTATGGAAGGAAGGGTCGAGGACAAGAACTGTAGGGGTAGACCAAGGTTAGAATAAGTTAAACAGATTGCCTCGGATGTAGGGTGTGGTAGCTATGTAGAGATGAAACGATTACCTCAGGACAGGGAGGCATGGAACGCTGCATCAAACCGGTCAAAAGACTGAAGGCTCAAACAACAACAACAACAACAACAACAACAACAACAACGATCTACTGAATTATTATTGTGACTAACTTCAGGAATGACGGTCTATACTATTTTGTTATTTTTGTTCTAAATCAACCGTTCCTATTTAAACCAGCATCATTTATCGTGTCAGAAGTACAAAGTAAACATAGACAAATTAAACAATAGAAATATTAAACACTGGTTGAAGAATAATATGAAACTTAAAAATAGGATATGTTATAAAAATCCGGGTCCTATTAACGTTATTCAACGTGTTCGGATTGTATTCTAAAAACTATCCGCAAATTTACCCTACACATTATCCGCAGCTTATCCTCTATCCACACAGCCATGCAAATTATATCCGCAACCGTGCAGGGATTTATCTATGAGACGGAGGAGGCAATACCCAGCTCAGTGTCGGAAATACCAAATCAACATGGTAAGCACGAGTTACTGGCTCTACTCAACCAGCCTCGAATTGGGCTGACATCTATCGAACACTCGCATATATCACAGTGAGCAAAACTTTGCTGCGTAATTAATTGACACAACTTTCAAAGCGTGACCATTATGTAAATTATCTGTGAGTTCATTCAATATTGGAATACGGACGAATACCTGTCCGACTGTGAATACACTAGCTCTCTTTATCTGGGCACTAATTGCAAATCTGTTCCATTATTGTTCATCGCACACAAACGCAATATTCGATGAACGAAATTCAGAGAGATCGAACATGTGCAATAGTTCATTACGTCATTTGTTTTCATCGGGTTACTGTGTTACGATGTGTGTCGTTGATTCATTAAGGAGCTTTGCGACATGGTGGTAATGCAGCCTTGTGTACTTGGGTGTGTGAACAATTTGTCTAATAGCCTGTGACACGGTGATGTCTGTACTAGCGAATTGGCCGTGAAAGCCAATATACCATCTTTTTGGAAGCTTTCATAGGGAGGTTCAGGCTGCTTCAGCTTTTAGTTCTCCCAGTCGAGTGGTGCAGTTGCACCTAATATAAAGGGAGGTGGCGCGCAGTTCGTCACTCCTGTGGGGGTCCGGGCGAGGACACCAAGGGCCCGCCGATGAGCCAGCTTGGTGTCCTAGGTGAAACCCCACACAAGACACGGCACAAACCTAGAAGAATTTCTGAGTTTTAATTCACCAGCCGTGAAATCCAATATACCACCTTTTTGGAAGCCTTCATACGGAGGTTAAGGCTGCTTGAGATTTTAGTTCTCGCAGTCAAGTGGTGCAGTTGCACCTAATATAAAAGGAGGTGGCGCGCAGTTCGTCACTCCTGTGGGGGTCCGGGCGGGGACACCAAGAGCCCGCCGATGAGCCAGCTTGGTGTCCTAGGCGAAACCCCACACAAGACACGGCACAAACCTAGAAGAATAGCTGAGTTTTAATTCACCGGCCATGAAAGCCAATATACCATCTTTTTGGAAGCCTTCATGGGGATGTTGAGGCTGCTTGAGCTTTTAGTTCTCGTAGTCGATTGGTGCAGTTGCACCTAATGTAAAGGGAGGTGGTGCGCAGTTCGTCACTCCTGAGGGGGTCCGGGCGGGAACACCAAGAGCCCGCCGATGAGCCAGCTTGGCGTCCTAGGCGAATCCCCACACAAGACACGGCACAAACCTAGAAGAATTGCTGAGTTTTAATTCACCGGCCATGAAAGCCAATATACCAACTTCTTGGAAGCCTTCATGGGGATGTTGAGGCTGCTTGAGCTTTTAGTTCTCGTAGTCGATTGGTGCAGTTGCACCTAATATAAAGGGAGGTGGTGCGCAGTTCGTCACTCCTGTGGGGTCCGGGCGGGGACACCAAGAGCCCGCCGATGAGCCAGCTTGGCGTCCTAGGCGAAACCCCACACAAGACACGGCACAAACCTAGAAGAATTGCAGAGTTTTAATTCACCGGCCATGAAAGCCAATATACCATCTTTTTGGAAGCCTTCATAGGGAGGTTGAGGCTGCTTGAGCTTTTAGTTCTCTCAGTCAAGTGGTGCAGTTGCACCTACTATAAAGGGAGGTGGCGCGCAGCTCGTCACTCCTGTGGGGGTCTGGGCGGGGACACCAAGAGCCCGCCGATGAGCCAGCTTGGTGTCCTAGGCGAAACCCCACACAAGATACGGCACAAACCTAGAAGAATTGCTGAGTTTTAATTCACTGGCAGTGAAAGCCAATATACCATTTTTTGGAAGCCTTCATAGGGAGGTTGAGGCTGCTTGAGCTGTTAGTTCTCTCAGTCAAGTGGTGCAGTTGTACCTACTATAAAGGGAGGTGGCGCGCAGTTCGTTACTCCTGTGGGGGTCTGGGCGGGGACACCAAGAGCCCGCCGATGAGCCAGCTTGGTGTCCTAGGCGAAACCCCACACAAGACACGGCACAAACCTAGAAGAATTGCTGAGTTTTAATTCACCGGCAGTGAAAGCCAATATACCATTTTTTGGAAGCCTTCATAGGGAGGTTGAGGCTGCTTGAGCTTTTAGTTCTCTCAGTCAAGTGGTGCAGTTGCACCTACTATAAAGGGAGGTGGCGCGCAGTTCGTTACTCCTGTGGGGGTCCGGGCGGGGACACCAAGAGCCCGCCGATGAGCCAGCTTGGTGTCCTAGGCGAAACCCCACACAAGACACGGCACAAATCTAGAAGAATTGCTGAGTTTAATTCACCGGCCGTGAAAGCCAATATATCATCTTTTTGGAAGCCTTCATAGGGAAGTTGAGGCTGCTTGAGCTTTTATTTCTCGCAGTCAAGAGGTGCAGTTGCACCTTATATAAAGGGAGGTGGCGCGCAGTTCGCCACTCCAGTGGGGGTCCGGGTGGGGACACGAAGAGCCCGCCGATGAGCCAGCTTGGTGTCCTAGGCGAAACCCCACACAAGACACGGCACAAACCTAGAAGAATTGCTGAGTTTTAACATTTATGTTGTTGTTTATTCATATCTGGGGCTTGGGACATCTTGTTCATCAGCCCGGTGTAATTGTATTGATGTGATGTCTGTAGTAGTTAGTGTAACTATATTAGGGACAGGGATGAGGTAGGAGCCGCTGGACTTGAAGTAAGGTACTATCCCGGCATTTGCCTGGAGGGAGTTTGGAAAATCCCTGTGGAGAAGCGACACTCAGAATAGCCAATGTCTATGCCAGGATTGGAACCTGCGATATCCGGAATAAATTCACCTGCCCTCGCAGCCGTGGTGCACAATTTAACGAGCACAGCTACACTTCTGGATACGAGAAACCAATCACTTCCAGAATGGCAGAGGTGGGAATCGAATCCTCCTCTTCTCAGTTTTGACTGACGATGTTGAGTGTGAAGGGGCGTAGCGGTCAATCTGTTGGCCTCTCACCACGTCAGACCGGGTTCGATTCCAGGTGAATGCATGTGAGATTTTCAAAGTGAAATACCATGTCCTGTGGTTCGGTTTCCACGTCACGTAGAAAGGAGGTACCGTAGTTCATGATCACGAGATTAACGGTCACGTAAAACTACAAACATACATCCTTCCTTCGAAGTTCAATCATCACTTTCAGTATCTTAACAATGTATCACATATTGACTATTTGTGTTAGTTTAACTACTGAGAAATGAAAATCCACAGCCTGCTTCCTGTCGACCAACCGGGTTAGGGAATGGAATGAAGCCCTCATCTAGCGGCGAGGAGATGAACTGTGTCGGCTGCCGAAGCCTGTAGCACTCCCCAGAGGCAATGCTTAAATGAATGACAGATGAAATGAAATGATAGTGGAGAGTGTTGCTGGAATGAAATGTTGTGACAGGGAAAACCGGAGTACCCGGAGAAAAACCTGTCTGCCTCCGCTTTGTCCAACACAAATCTCACATGGAGTGACCTGGATTTGAACCACGGACCCAGCGGTGAGAGGCCGGCGTGCTGCCGCCTAAGCCACGGAGGCTCACAGTTTAACTACTACTGCAACTAAATAAGTGTACATATTGTATTGTAAATACTACAGTGAGTCCGGGAATGTTCTCCGCAGCGCCCTCATGCGTCTGGGAGAGCTAGCTACAGCAGTTACGTTGGTAGCACGGCTGCCGCTTGCATCATAGCAAATAAACAGTACACTTTGTACTCACCACAGCCATTCATAACAGATGCTGGAACCACTCACAGTACATCACTCTTTTACCGTAAGCAGTTTGTTTTAATTCATGAACCACGGTAATTCTGGTTGGTTGGTTGGTTGGTTGGTTGGTTCTTAAGTTTAGGGGCTGCGACAACGCGGTCATGTAGCCCCGTGTACTTTGTGTGTGTGTAGAATCTGTCTGATAACCGGTGTTAATTGTGATGACTGTATTAGTGTGTGTTATCTGTTTTTTTAATTTAAGTACTGCAACTTAGAATTTTTCAAATAGTTCCTACTTTTGCCGCCAAGCGCCACCGTCAATGATTACTAGGCCAAGTTCAGAACTTAGCTACTAGACACCGCCGCAATCGGCTCTTGGCAACGAACATAGAAACCTAAGAGCGTTGTTTACATTCTTAACCTAACCAATTTAGCTTCACACAGGTGCAATTAGTGGAAGGTTCTTTAACATGCCATAAATCTATGACATGGGACCGCCGGCTTTACTTCCCCTCCGAAGGAAGTTATACTGAGGGATTTTAACGCTCTTAAAAAATCCGACGGCTTTGGCCGGGTTTGAACCCGCGATCTTGGGCATAGAAGCTCAGCATGCTACCAACTACGCCACCGAAGCCGCTAAACACGGTAATTCTATAAGGGAACAACTGAAGCTTGTCTCTTACAGCTTTATGTGCTGTCGACTTGGACTACGCAGCATTATATTGGAGATTTCATCAAGTTTTTCGTCTGTTAAAAGCGTAGGCCTGCCTATTCTCAGTACATCGTGAACTGAGCCAGTCACACGAAATTTGCTTACCAAATCCCGAACGGCATCACGGTTTGGACACTTTGAATTAGGAAACCGCGCCTGAAATCTTAATTTTATATTTTCTCTAAACCGATTGCCTTCGCGAAAAACGTATTCCACCAAAAAACTCTCTCTTCAGTAGTAAACATTACCACCTGTATACTGTTGCACTCTTCCAATCTATCTGAACGCTCGCTTACTGTAATACACACTGAAGACATGCATGCTCGCTCGCTTATCGCAATTCACGCTGACAGCCCACACGGGGAGTCCCGCTCTGAAGGACACAGTGCAGTGCAGCCAACTTAACTCGTGACTCAACCACTCGCAGCTGCACTTACCCACTGCGGAGAACATTCTCTGGCGCCCTGTATCACCCTTACGTGTAGACATAGATTTCATAGCCTCGGAGTATAGCATCTGATGATGATCAGAACTGGTCATCCAAGGGTATTTCATCATCATAATCGATTGTGGCCAACTAAGGACCACGTAAACAACTCTTCATGATTTTCAGTTTTCTCTGGCACCAGTATTCCTTCATTCTCTTGTTCACAGCTTCTTTCTTTTCAGCTGTCCAATGTTGTTTCTTGTTGGTCGCTGTTTCTGGCTCTAGGAACCCCTCAAATGTGTGTATCTTATTTCTGAAAGTGGTTCTGTTTCGGATGTCTTGGTCAGTGATTTTCATTCTTGTAGATCCTTATTGATGTTAGCAAACCATTTTTCATAAGAGCTACCTTTTCTATTGGGCTTGTTGAAGTGGTTATAAAATTTCTTAGTGAGTCTGTCGTCAGGTATTCTTGAAACATGTCCAAAGAATTTAACCCTTCGTTTTCATATGGTATCTGAGATTCTGCTGCTTGTTTTATATACGTCTTTATTACTACGTAATTGGTATGTGTCAGCACATTTTTTTGGTTCGAGAATTTTTCTTAAAATTTTTCAAGTATATTCTTCTTCTTCGTCGTCGTTTGGGCCTACCGAGGACCACGGGGCTCGTATCTCCTCGTCGCTTTGTCTTTTCTTTTCTTCCAGTACTTTTTCATCATCTGACTATGAGCCAGCTTTCTTTCCTCCGTCCATGGTGGTCTGCTGACTCCGGTGTTCTTCCTAGCTGTCAGTGATACAGGAAAAACTCCCCGTCGGATGGCTTGCCGGAATTGTTGGCAGTCCTGTAAGGACTTAAGTGGGATCCCTAGGTGGTTTGAATCCGTCCTGACCGTAGAGATCCACTTGGTCCTAGAAGCCTTCCCTTTTCCTGCCACTGGTGAGCCGGCATGGGATCATGCGCGTCAAGTGTCCATAGAAGGCCAGGCGCCTTTTTCGTATGCAAGTCACAATGTCTTCTTGATGGTTGTAAAGCTCATCATTGTGCCAAATTCTGCAGGTTCCTCCCTCTTCCCGTATGGGTCCTAGTATCCTCCGCAGGATCTTCCTCTCCTGGAGTTCAATTTCAAATATATTATTCTTAAAATTATGCAATTTTTAAAAGATTCATGAGAATTCAGAAATACAGTATATTACTTTTCAAAGGACCTGTGTCAAACTAAGGAGAGAGTCATGAACAACATCCCTTCACCCGCGAGGATTGGCGCATGCGTATTTCTGACCCGAGGCTTTAATAATGCTCTATATTTTCATTTTGGCTAACCATTATTTCCTGTCGCTTACTGTGCCTTTATTTGTAGCCTTGAACTTCACTCTGAAACAGAAACGTGTCCATAGTTTTTGAACAATCAAGCTATTTCTATATTATTTACGGTCGGGTCAGATTTACCCATGGCGCCAGTCCTCGCGTGTCAATTTTCGGCTAACGTTAGTCGGAACAATTTGTAAAAAATAAGGGAAAAATCCAAATATTTTGGTGCAGCACAATCATATAACTCATGTTCTTGTTGATCCATGTTTCGAGTCTAGGGATACCTTGGTCATCAGCTCCTTTGTTTAAAAAAATCGAGATGGCTGCTTTACTGCCACTATCAAGGCCAATTATTTTTTCTTCTTTTTCTTAGTCGTCTACCCTCCAGGTTGGTGGATCCCACGGACTCAGCGAGAGAACTCACCACTACCGCCGCTACGGGCAGTGTCCTAGAGCTGGGAACATCTAATCGGAGTGGATACAACTGGTGAGGTGTGATTGGCACCTCGCCCAGGCGGCCTCACCTGCAAAGCGAAAAGGGGCCTCATGAGGGAAGGTAATGGAGGGCAGGATGGATAGGCAAGGAAGAGGGAAGGAGGCGGCTGTGGCCTTGAAGAAGGTACCATCCCGGCATTTGCCCGAAGACGAAGTGGGAAACCACGGAAAACCACTTCGAGGATGGCTGAGGTGGGAATCTAACCCCCTCTACTCATTTGGAACACCCGAGGCTGAGTAGACCCCGTTCCAGTCCTCATACCACTTTCCAAATTTCGTGGCAGAGCCGGGAATCGAACCCAGGACCTCCGGGGCGGCAGCTAACCATGCTGACCACTACGCTACGGAGGCGACAAGGCCATTTATACTGTTACGAAAATTGACATTTGTCTGCATGTTAAATTTGAAAAAAAAAACTCATTTTATATTCATAGTAAGATAGCAGGTGTAAATTTACTTCATTAAAATCCGTACGACTACGACAAAAAGGGAGCGACACACTGTGGGTCAAAATGACCCGGCACCAGTCCTCGTGCTAAATTTTTTCACGCCAGTTCTCAAGAGTTTCTTCCTGTTAATAGTTTCCGAGATAAAAATGTGTGGAAATAAACACGATCAATTTAGGATATTCTGGGGAGCGTGATGGCGCATTGGCTTAGCTGTTCGTCTTTCACCCGGACGGCCGGGATTCGAATCCCGGTGGCAGCGGGGTGTAATTTTTATCTGAAAAATCACATGGCGCCAGGAAGGGCATCCGGCCTTAAATCCCCGGCCGAAACCAAAATGAGCCTGGTTGGTTCCGGCGACCCCAATTAGTTGGGAAAAGCCGAAGGAAGTTTTTTTTTAAATTTAGGATATTCTGGAGTTTCTTTTCAACTGAATATGCGTGTGAATGTGTGTGTGCGTGTATCCGTATGTGTGCGTGTTACACCCCCATATACTCTATCTAAAGTGACATTAGGGCATTGAACTGCCACGAATCCTATTTGCAAAACACAGACCACTTACTGTTGCATTCATCAATTGTTTTTGTAGAGTTTAAAATGCAATTATTGAGTACATTCGTTTCTACGATGCGTTTAAATGTGTCTAGTTTTTTTCTCTGTAACATTGTAACCCCGGATTCTGTGTCCCAGTTTTTATTTGTCAAATTATTCTCATCGGAGCCAAGAGTGATAGACGGCTGCCAATGAGCCTGTCCATCAAGTTAAGTCCAGCCTGCATTAAGCTGTTTGGACGTGGACGGTTCATTTGCTAATATGCCTTTCCGGCTCAAGTACACAGCCAACTGTCCAGAAGGCCTGATGTGTCACGTGGACAGACGTATTAAGACCAGGGAGTCAATACAGCAGCGTGCAACTTGCAGTAGATACATATTTGTAAACCATTCTTTAGCTACGTTGATTTTGATGTATAAATCTGAATAACAACACTTTTAATTTGTATAGCAAATAACTTACTCACTCACTCACTCACTCACTCATTTCCATACTTAATTACTCACTCACTCATCTACTTGTTTATTCACTCAACTACTTGCTTACTCACTCACATACATGCTTACTCACTCTCTCACTTACTTGCATATTCACTCACTTATCTTCTTGCTAACTCACTCACTCACCTACTTCCTTCATCACTAACTCATCTTCTTGCTTACTCACTTACTCATCTACTTGCTTTCTCACTTATCAACTTGCTTACTCACTCACTCACCTACTTGCTTACTCACTCACTCATCTACTTGCTTACTCACTCACTAATCTACTTGCTTACTCACTTACTCATCTAATTGCTTACGCACTTACTCATCTACTTGATTACTCACTCACTCATCTACTTGCTTACTCACTTACTCATCTACTTGCTTACTCACTCACGCATCTATTTACTCACTCACTCATCTATTTGCTTACTCACTCACTCATCTATTTGTTTACTCACTCATTTACTTGATTACTCACTCACTCACCTATTTGCTTACTCACTCACTCACCTACTTACTCACTCATCTATTTGCTTACTCACGCACTCATCTATTTGCTTACTCACTCATTTACTTGATTACTCACTCACTCACTCACCTATTTGCTTACTCACTCACTCACCTACTTGCTTAATCACTCATCTACTTGTTTACTCACTCACTTACTCATCTACTTGCTTAATCACTCACTCACCCAGATACTTGCTTACTCACTCACTCATCTATTTGCTTACTCACTCACTTATCTACTTGCTTACTCACTCACTCACCTACTTGCTTACTCACTCAATCATCTACTTGCTTACTCACTCCCTCACTCACCTACTTGCTTGCTCACTCACTCATCTACTTGCTTACTCACTCATCTATTTGCTTACTCACTCACTCACTCACCTACTTGCTTACTCACTCACTCATCTGCTTGCTTAATCACTCACCCACCTACTTGCTTACTCACTCACGCATTTATTTGCTTACTCACTCACTCACTCATCTACTTGCTTAATCACTCATCTACTTGTTTACTCACTCACTTACTCATCTACTTGCTTAATCACTCACTCACCCACCTACTTGCTTACTCACTCACGCATCTATTTGGATACTCACTCACTCATCTACTTGCTTACTTAATCACTCACTCACCTATTTGCTTACTCACTCATTCATCTACTTGCTTACTCACTCACGCATCTACTTGCTTAATCACTTACCCACCTACTTGCTTAATCACTCACTCATCTATTTGATTACTCACTCAATCACTCACTCATTCACCTACTTGCTTACTCACTCACTCATCTACTTGCTTACTCACTCACTCATCTAATTGCATGAACACTCACTCATCTACTTGCTTACTCACTCACTCATCAACTTGCTTACTCATTTACTCACCTACTTGCTTAATCAATCGCTCATTCATTTACATATTCACTCACCTACTTGCTTACTTAATCACTCATTCATTTACATACTCACTCACCTATTAGCTTACTTACTCACCCACTCACTCATCTACTTGCTTAGTCACTCACTCACATACTTGCTTACTCACTCACTCACCTACTTGCTTACTCACTCATCTAGTTGTTTACTCACTCATCTATTTGCGTACTCATTCACTCATTTACACACTTACTCGCTCACCTACTTGCTTACTCGTTCACTCACTCACTTACGTGCTTAGTTATATACTCACTGAATCATTCATTCACGTACTTAATTACTTAGGTACTAGTGTACTTACTCCTTGACCACCTCAAGGCACAGGGACTCCTCAAGTCACAGTGACTAGCTTTCATTGCTGTTACCACTGATGTCCCGGGTTCGATTCCTGGCTCTGCCAAGAAATTTGTTTTTTGGTCTAAGGGCTGGGATGCGTTTCACTCAGTCTTGTGAAGCAGAACAGAGAATGGTGGGGGTTCGATTCCCACCTCAACTATCCAGGAATTGGTTTACCATGGTTTCACACTTCTACTCCAGGTAAATCCCGGGATCGTGCCTGCATTAAGGCCACGGTCACTTCCTACCCTAATTGTAGCTCCAATTTACAAGTAAACACACTAATACAGCCATCACAATGATGAACACGATCTCGCAATGCCCTAAACGAATCAACAACACCGATGCAGTTAAAAATCCTTGCCCTTGTACGAAGCAACTAGAACCAAATTTTAACTCTCTTCCAGGGTCTCACAAACAGGGAAACGTGGGTTTGCAACGCTGGAACCCCATCCAAGACCATGATTGGCATTGCTGCCAACTTATTATACCGGTTTCCTCTGTTTCGTATTTCCTGATGATCTCCCATGGTCAAATCAATATATTTCCTTCTGACCCCGGCGGTATTAGAGTGTTTCAGGCCCAGTAATATTTTAAAATTTCCCGACTTAATAGGACCATGTCTTTTCTTTACTGATACTCTTATTCTTCGAGTGTTCAAACTACTTATTTTCTTTTCGTGATATCTCCTGCCTCTAAGAAAGAAGGAAAAAAGAAAGAAAGAAAGAAAGACAGAAAGAAAGAAAGAATGAAAGAAAGAAAGACAGAAAGAAAAGAAGAATGAAAGAAAGATGGAAAGAAAGATGGGAAGAAATACGGAGCTAAAGGAAGAAGGATGGAAGGAAAGAAAGATGATGATGATGATGATGATGATGATAATTGTTGTTTTAAGGGGCCTAACATCTAGGTTATCGGCCTCTTATGGCTTGGGTGATCGTGAAGATGATAATGAAATGGAAACTATAACTAAAACTAACTACTAACTTATATACTAGAAGAAGAAAGGGATAACAAAAGAAGAATAAGGCAAATAAAGGACAGGAGGAAAAGAAATGCCCTCAACCCTCGAAGAATGAGGATTGAGGGACTTGGAAGGAAAGAGAGCCATGAAATGCAGATAGGAAGGTGAAAGAGGAGAGGGTCCGCCCCACAGGTTACGGATAAAAGGGGGAAAACCGGATCCAGCTCAGGAATCCCTCGGGGTCGCCAACTCCCGAACTCACCAGTCGTGAGCCCCTGAGGGCGTAGGAATATCCAGGGTGCACCAGAAGTGGTGGGGCTACATACACCGTGCCTCCTTGAGGACCTTGAGCAGAAGGCAGGAGATGACAGGAAAAGAAAAAGAAGGCTGACCCCTCGAAGAATGTGGGTATCAGAAAAGATGAGACAAGGGCCAATTAAGGAGGGAAAGGAAGAGACTCCCTAGACCTCGGATACCATAATACCGTTGGGAGTGGAAGAGAACAAGAGTTGACCAAGTGAGGTCGACAAGAAAAGAGACGAAGAGGAGCCCGGCACAAGTAAGTGGATGAAATGCCGGACTCAGCTGTGGCCCCGTGGTCGCCAACCCACGCCTCACTAGATGTGAGCTCCTGGGGGGGGGGGGAGAAAGAAAGAAAGAAAGAGAATGATAGAAAAAGAAAGAAAGAAAGAAAGAAAGAAATACGGATGGAAAGTTAGAAAAAAGAAAGAATGGAAAGAAAGAAGGAAGGAAGTAAGGAAGAAAAGAAGGAGAGAAGGAAAGAAAGAGAAAGGACGGAACGAAGGGAAAGAACAGGAAACAAATAAGAAATGCCGGAAGGAATGTAGGAAGGATAGATGGTAGAAAGGAAGGAAGGAAATAAGGAAGAAATGAAAGAAGGGCGGTTGGAAAGATGGTATGAATGAAGGAAAGAAGGAAAGAAGGAAAAAGGAAGGAAAGAAAGAAGGGAGGATGAAAGGAAAGAAGCAAGAAAGGAAGCGAGCAAACGAAGTTGTAGTGTTACGTGACAATATATTAGAAACGCGTTCATGAGCCACGGACCTTCTTTTACATGGAATCCGACAACAGAGCGGGACATTTCAATTCGAAACCCTCCTTTTCATTAACCTGGTGAATTCATGAAGTGGATCACCTTTTTTCTCCTTTTACAGTGGCTTTCAGTTAGACTCTCTCTTCTTCTCCTGTCGACTTGACTATCATGGCTCTATTTCCTTTCAAAAACTTACATTATTACTATTATTCGAGAGTTGAGGGCATATTTATTGCCTTTCCCATGAAACTTATCCATTTCTTCTCTTACTTTGTTAGTTATAATTCTTTTAGTGCTTCAGTGGGCGAGAGGTTATCGTGTCAGACTACCAACCCCAATCTTGCAGGTTCGCTCCTGGCCGTGGTAAGTGATTTTTGAAAGGCGACAAAAATCACGACACGCATGTCATACGTTGTTGGCATGTTAAAGAAATTATTTGAATTCAGTAGGCCGTGATTCATAATGGTAAAATTAATCTCGGGAATTTCCGCCAACTGAAAGTTTCTCCATTCTCTACTAGATAGCGCTATAGTGTCAAGGAGCTTTGATATCTAATGATATTATTATTATTCATTTAATTAATGTCCATCTTATACTCATTTTCATCCTTATCATTTCGGGCAAATGACCTAGGTGTTTCACCACATAATCACCATCATCATATAGTGGCGATGTAAGCACCATTGTTTTGTAACTACCAATGTAAGAGACTTGATGATGATAATTGTTGTTTTAAGGGGCCTAACATCTAGGTTATCGGCTTGAGAGTGACGTATGAAGGCGTCCTTGGTAATCAGATACTTGTTGGTCGTGCCTCATAGTGTTTAGTTACCGGAGACATGGGGACGTATTTATCGCTCTCAGGGGTGTCAGACTCAAAGCAGCACCATGTTGCTAATGAGACTTGGGGTAATACGCAACAACAACAACAATAATAATAGTAATAATAATAATAATAATAATAATAACCCCTGGCACTAGAGCCCATGAAGGACCTTGGCCTACCAAGCGACCGCTGACCAGCCATTTGGCCTGCAGATATTGGGGCAACGCATGGTCAGCGCATCAGGTCCCCTCGGCCGTAAATCTTGGTTTACGTGACCGGGGCGCTGCCTCACTGTCAGACAGCTACTCAATTAACCTCACGAGGCTGAGTGCACCCCGTTCCATCCCTCACGTCAGTTTAAAAAATTCCTGACGGAGCCGGGATTCTAACCCGGGGTCTCCGGGTGAGAGGTCGGTGCGCTACCCCAACACCAGGAACAGGTGATAATACGCAACACAATAATAAATATGTATGAAACTACTTCATAATAGTTGAAAGCTGTCTTTATTTTGCATTCTTTCTATTTTCGGAATTTTAGTGATAATAATACACAAATTTTGGGCTTACACCTCTCAGGTCCCGGTTTCAATTGCACGCCTTGTCAAGATATTTAAATCTTGTCTGACAGGCCAGTCATCTAAGACATTCTAGGTCGCAAAAAATTGCAAGGTTTTGGGATGTTGTTAGGATAGATACCAATAGTGTAAAACCAAGTTTGCAACCTCGAAAGACCTGTGGTAACTTCGTGGTGCTAAAAAAAAAAAGGAAATTTTCAGACGTTTTTCGTTTTTTGGCTTACAACTTCCAAAATATGCATTCTATGGCAAAGTCACTCATTACACTTTTAAAGAAGACAACATTATCGACAATTTGAGCGCAACTCCAGCTCTGTATGTCTTGTAGATCTTGAGATACAACACTTCGAAAATGGGCATTTTTTTTTTCAAAATGTTTGAAATTTGTAGTAAGCTAGTTTTTCGAACAAATTACCGTCTAAAGTACTCATTCTAAGATGAAAGTCATCAAAAGTAAAGTTGTAGAGCAGTTATTTAACTTTAATTTAAGCACTAGCAAAACGCTATAAGACCAATAGTTCACTTGTTATCAGATAAAACACAAAAATAGAAAATTAGATTTTAAAAAAAATGTAGCCTGACGAATTGTAGGACTTTTTTAAAGGATAAGAAAAACAATCAGTGGAAAATTGTTTTTCATGCATAATGAAATTAGTGTGAAACCAAGTTTGCAACCTTGAAAGACCTGTGCTAACTTCGTTGTGCTCGAAAAACCTCGAAATTTTCAGACGGTTTTCGGTTTTTGGGTTACAACTTGCAAGAAATGCATTCTATGGCAACGTCACCCATTACACTTTTAAAGAAGATAAAGGAACCGACAATTTGAGCGCAACTCCAGCTCTGTATGTCTTATTGATCTCGAGATACAACACTTCGGAAATGAGCATTTTTTCCAAAATGTTTGAAATTTGTAGTAAGCTAGTCTTTTGAACAAATTACCGTCTAAAATACCCATTCTACGAGGAATGTCATCGAAAGTAAAGTTGTAGACAGTTATTTAGCTTTAATTTAAGCATTAGCAAAACGCTAATAGTTCTCTTGTTATCAGGTAAAACACAAAAATAGGAAATTGGGTTTTTCAAAAAATGTAGCCTGACGAATTGTAGGACTTTTTTAAAGGATAAGAAAGATATCAATCAGTGGAAATTGTTTTTATACAAAATGAAATTGAATACAATTAATGATAATGAGTAATTTCTTATCAATATTGATGTCACAGTGGCGAAGTGATGGAGGGGCCTCAGCTAACACCTGCCACAGAAACACGCAACACGTCAATTACCTACTATTTATTAATAAATTACAACAAAAGTGTAGGTATGTGATGTTAGGCTTACCTGCACTCCGCGAGACAGTAGTATTCGTTTGAAAGGCCCAGGTGCTTCATACGGCTCTTCTTGGGGCTCCGGAGACTCCTGTGTATTTGGATCTGGATGTAAAAGGGGGTCGTCGAAGTCGTCTTCTTCGTCTGACTCAGTCATTTCTAGGGTAGGAGAATTACGGCAAGGGGGTCGTCGAAGTCGTCTTCTTCGTCTGACTCAGTCATTTCTAGGGTAGGAGAATTACGGCAGGTCTTCCTCCGACAAATTTTACAGAGAGCATAGCATTTCAGCCCTGCTCTCCGGCAGGAGCATCGCCCTGCTCCGCACTTTTTCAGGTACCTGTATGACAAGAATTTCAGCAGTTATATTACTCCAGGTTACAACAGATTCAAATGTTTTAATTCTAATCAGAAAAAATACCTATGTCCAGCATTGGACATTGACTAGAATCGACCTAATACGAATGAATTACCTTACCTGCATGACAGGAGTTTGAGCAGAGTTTGCGGCGCTGGTTCCTTGTGTGAGGTCACTGGTGTCAGCCCCTGCTGACTCCTTGTCCATCCCCACTTGGTAGACTCTTTCTCAACCCCCAACCACTGCTGCACCTGGTGGTAGGTTCTGTAGGAATGTTGGGCAGCAACCACCTCGGTTGGGGGCAGACGAGCGAGGTTGTCTTTAGCGCTGGCAGCAGATCGGGCAAATATCCCGTAACGCAAGGCGTGGAGAGAATCGTCTTTTCTACCGCCATACAACGCCACGAGGCATTTGTTGCCAGTAGAGGCTAACTCCTCATGGGTGGCGTTATTGTTCAGAAAAGTGGTAGCCGCGTCAAGAAGGTCTGGCTCTTTTGAAAGGACGCTCAACATCTTCGTTTTCCTGTGCCCGAAAAGGGCAGAGGTGGTGACGCAACCACTGAAGGCGTGGAGGAACAACTCTATTCCAGGGCGGAGTGAGAGATCTCCTCGAGTGAATGATGTTGACAAGAACTGCTTGCAACCTGTTCCACCCCTGGCACTTTTCTGGAAGGAAATATTTTGTTTGTTGGCGCCCAATCCTTTTAGGAGCACCAAGAGGTTGATATCTTCTCCAGCGATTATGACGTGCCCGTACTCCTCGCTCTTTTCCAATGCAGTCCTCACAATGAGGGATTCGGCGTCCTCTGGAGCTTGCCTCGTTTCGATCCCTTGTACGGTATATCCATTCCACTACACATTAAGTTGATCAGGCGCTGCTTGCTTTTTGGGTTGGATAAAAACTTTTCTTGGGGCACTTCGATCAGTGTCGATTCTTCAAAAAAGATATCGCTGCACGCGGAGGCTGCATAACGTCGTAGCCGTTCTGCTTTTTATGTGCTCTTAGTTGTCCCCTCTTCTGGGTAGCCATCGAATAATACTGAGACATTTTTTTCCAAAATGGTTGGTCGTATAGGTGATAAAAGTAGCTACAATTTCCCTCACTGAGCTGCTCCGTTGCCATATAAACTTATGGAGCAAGTATCCTCCATCCACTACAACAAAAGTTCTTAGTCCAACGGCGACGTTTTCTGGGAGGGGCGTAAAGGCAGAGTAGAACGTTGATTTTGTTCCTTTTCGCATTCCCTATTTGGAGAATAGAGCCATGGTATATGGGGCCAACTCGTATAATTATCACAAAAATAGATTAGATTAGAAACACTTTATTGCAATCAACATAACATAAGTAAAAGTACTTCGAGTTTTACTCAAAGAGTAGGTATAACATTGACTGCAATGGGTGGCCTTATAGCTAAGAGCGATTTCTTCCAGGCACCCAACCCACAAAAAAATATGACATTAATAGATAAAAACTTTCTTCGGCTTTTCCCTATTAATTGGGGTCGCTGGAGCCAACCAGGCTCATTTTGGTTCTGGCCGGATGCCCTTCCTGACACCACGTGATTTTTCAGTTGAAAATTCCACCCCGCTGTCGTCTGGATTCGAACCACGGCCGTCCGGGTGAAAGACGAGCAGCTAGACCACTCCACCATCACGCTCCCCATGACATTAATAGATAACTGAGCAATATTGATAACAATGTACTTTCGAAACCCTATTTTTTGAAATATCCGATTTCTTTATTTTGTTTTTACCTGATAACAAGGGAACTATTGGTCTTACAGCATTTTGCTAATGCTTAAATTAAAGCTAAATAACTGCCTTACAACTTTACTTCTGATGACTTTCCTCGTAGAATGAGTATTTCAGACGGTAATTTGTTCGAAAGACTAGCTTACTATAAATTTCGATCATTTTGGAGAAAATTGCCCATTTTAGAAGTGTTTTATCTCGAGATCTATAAGACATACAGAGCTGGAGTTGCACTCAAATTGTCGGTACTTCTGCCTTCTTTAAAAGTGTAATGCGTGACCTTTCCATAGAATGCATATTTTGGAAGTTGTAACCCAAAAACCGAAAAACGCCTGAAAATGTCGAGGTTTTTCGAGCACCACGAAGTTAGCACAGGGCTCTCGAGGTTGCAAACTTGGTTTTACACTATTAGTATCTATCCTAACAACATACCAAAAAATTAGAACCTTGCAATTTTTTGCGACCTAACGCGATTTTTGTGTCTACGGTGACTGGCCTATGAGGGCTAGAACTAGCTACACTACGCCTATTGATGGAGAACTAAAAAGAAGTGGGCTTGATTCCTTCCTCAGCCAGCCAATTATCCTCCAAGCAAATGCCAGGATGTTTGCTAACTTAAAAAAGTCCTCTCGGCACGCCGGAAGGCGGAGGTAGATTTCATCGGGCAAACTTGGGGATAGGCGAAAATAGGCAGAATATGCACGTTTTCGTAGAAGGATCAGACCACATTTATTGCGAGAAAGTAGTTTATAATTGGAGCTTAATTATCTTTGTTTTTCGTCATTTTATGCATATTTTGAACATTTTATTGTCTTATGGGGACGGTAACCTTCTTGTCATTTGGGGTACATTTTAGGTAGATTTCATTAGAAAGCTAACTATTGCAATGGGTACCATGTTTCGACTTCCGGAAAATTTCGACATATCTTCGCGTTTCACATCCCCCAGACCCCAAAACCACCGTCAGTTCAAAAGTTTTTATATAATTTATGTATATATGTATATATGTATATATATATACAGGGTGTATTTGATATGATGGAAGTCCGTTACACTGGTGATAGAAGAGACTATTCTAAGATTCCTAGGTAAAAAATGTGTCCCCTATCTTGAAATTGATAATTAATCATTAAAAAGTCAATGTTTTTAGTTATTTCAGAAACTAATCAGGCAGAAAGTGGTGCGGCAGGCTGGGATAAACGAGGCGGAGCCAGGTGTTACGACGCGCGAAGGGGAAGTTGTTACGTAATCGGAGCATTGACCTTACCGGTTGACTTGAGGGGTGGTAGGCTATCAGCTGTTATGAGGATGAGCTCTACCGTCTCGTAAGAAAATGTGCATTGCCGTTGTTCTTGTTGTTGTTGTTGACAACGCACGCAATGACTTGGGATGTTAGGACCGGTAGTATTGTGTAGCCTACTTTGTAAGTGTGGAATTCATTGATTGATGTACATGTATAAAATAATTTCGATACTCAGCCCTGATGTATCATTGGCGTCCGTGTCGGACCTTCTGTTGGCTAGTTTCTGAAAATACTAAAAGCATTCACTTAATGAAATGCAGTGTGACAAAATTCCGACATCCCGTAGTCTGTTCAGAACTAGGCATATAGGACGGAAGTAAAATACTTGATGTTTTGTTTGAGAGGCTTGGCGATTTTGGTCATTTAGCCCCATGTAGCTGGGTGTGGGTAGAATTTGTGTGATAACCTGTGTTTTGAGGTTTCTGTAGTAATGTGGGTATTTGTAATTCAGGTGAGGATTCGGAAAAAGGCGCCGGCCCTGTGGTGTTGGGGCAGTGCAACTGCCTCTCACCTGGAGGCCCTGGGTTCGATTCCTGGCTCCATCAGGGATATTAGAAACTGACGTGAGGGCTGTAACGCAGTGCACTAAGCCTCGTGAGGGCAACTGAGTAGCTGTCTGACAGTGAGGCAGTGCCCGAGTCAGGAAAATCAAGATTAATGGCCGAGGGGACCCGATGCACTGACCACGCGTCACCCTAATATCTGCAGGCCAAATGGCTGGACAGCGGTCGCTTGGTAGGCCTAGGCCCTTCATGGGCTGCACTGCCAGCGGTTATGATTATTGAGAAGAAGGCGGCCGTGGCCTTAAGTTAGGAACAATCCCGACATTTGCCTGGGGTAGAAGTGGGAACCCATGGAAAACTACTTCCAAGATTTAATTCTAGTTCGGTACCACATGTTCATATTGTGAATTGTCCCATCCCATATCCAGCCCTCGGGTGGCCATTAACTGGAGAGGGGGGGGGGGGGGAGGGTTGATTTATTGGTCCATCAACAATGTAAATACATATGAAATACATATGAAAATACACGAAAATGAAAATAAAATACAAATACATTGTTATAATACAGTGTAATAATAATAATAATAATAATAATAATAATAATAATAGTCTAATAATAATAATAATAATAAGAGTCAGCATGTGTAGTTCTGGTGGTAGAGTGCTAACCTTCCAGAGGGTGCGATCTACGTTCAGTCATGTAGTAAATGAATGGGATCTAATTCGATCATCTCCATGGATTTCATGGCACATACAAGAAATCCTACGTACATTAAAGTCTGGCAACTCGACATACCAAAAAGAAACATAAAAGAAGTTAGTGTGTCTAAAAGCCTATTATTACTATTAATAGTATTATTAATATGTTTATTACAGTTGTTGCACTATCTTCATACAAAGATAGACCAACAGTTCCTTAAATTAATTTACCATATCTTTAGGATTTCTATTTTCTATGCATAGTCCATGAAGCTGGCAAAATCCTAGACAGATCCACCATCACTAGTCATGTAGCCACTCCCCATTAAGGTGTGAATCAGCTGTTCATAGGCTCGGTTTGTGTATTTCAATGTCATTGGCAGACAAGGCGAGGAGGTCACTCAACTGCAGACTCTGGTCAACATTCCTCAGGGTAGGAGGGGAGGGTGACGGGGAGAAGTTAGCTCTGCTGCTGAGGGGAACGAAGTGAAAGCCCGTTTCCAAGACATTGACCGACGATTTTTGCGCTTTAATTCCACCTACACTAATTAAGATCCGACTTTATTTCATGAAGGTATTTGCTTAGAATACCATCTTCTATCACCAGTGTAAAGGACTTCCATCATATCAAATACACCCTGTATATATCGCTGTCTCCTGCGCATACCTTGGATATTGAAAATTTCAAATGTCGAGGTCCTACATCGAATGAAAAAGCAAAAAGAACTGCTACATGTTATAAAGCAAAGAAAGACGCAATACCTAGGTCACATCATGCGAAACGAGAGGTACCAATTATTACAGCTAATTATTGAAGGAAAGATACAAGGAAAAAGATCCGTTGGGAGACGCAGAAATTCATGATTGAAGGACATTAGAAGGTGGAACCGGTGTACATCGGAGGAAGCATTTCATACTGCAATGTCAAGGTCAGAGCTGGCTGCGTGGATCGCCAACCTTCGTTTGGAGACGGCGTCTTAAGAAGCAGAAGAAGAATGGCCATCTAGGCCTCCTATATGGTTACTAATTTATTAAGAAGAAAAGTGCGCTCGAGTTGAGCATTAATTTACACATATTGAAGCACATCTAAAATAACTGATTATTCTTTGCTATATTCTGTAAGCGATTTTGTCCTCTTTACGCATGTCAATAAGTGATATCTGTCACAAGTCTGCCCGCACAGCACACATTGACAATCTTCAGTCGGTTTATGGTATGTTTTGATGTTGCATATATTGTGATAACATGTCTCAGGGACTGGCATTCCTTCTTCCATCCGTCATCTATCATTGCTGAGGTGGTGTAGAACTCCATTTCTATCTACATTTTCTTTTCTTCTCTAATGTTAACCAGATCCTGGCAGGATCCTATGGTTACTAAAGCAACAAGTATTCATCCCATCTTCCAAATGTGAGAAACATGATTCGATTCGATGTTTCTAAGGGTAGTGGTGGAAAATTAATTAATTGTTTTGTCTCCAGGTTATTATTATTATTACTATTGATCCAGGTCGCCTCCGTAGCGTAGCGGTCAGCATGGTTAGTTGCCGCCCCGGAGGTCCTGGGATCGATTCCCGGCTCTGCCACGAAATTTGAAAAGTGGTACGAGGACTGGAACGGGGTCTACTCAGCCTCGGGTGGCCCAAATGAGTAGAGGGGGTTCGAATCCCCCTCAGCAATCCTCGAAGTGGTTTTCCGTGGTTTCCCACTTCGTCTTCGGGCAAATGCCGGGATGGTACCTTCTTCAAGGCCACAGCCGCCTCCTTCCCTCTTCCTTGCCTATCCATCCTCACCATCCCTTACCTTCCCTCACGAGTCCCCTGTTCGCTTTGCAGGTGAGGCCGCCTGGGCGAGGTGCCAATCACACCTCACTAGTTGTATCCCTTCTGATTCGATGTTCCCAGCTCTAGGACACTGCCCGTAGAGGCGGTAGTGGTGAGTTCCCTCGCTGAGTCCGTGGGTTCCACCAACCTGGAGGGTAAACGACTAAAAAAAAAAAAACTATTGATCCAGTCTAATATTCTCGTTAGTGGACGATTAATCGATCAGGGACGTCCATTTTACGTTTTAAAATTCAATCAATTGATAGCTCTCTTAAAAATCCATTTTCATACCCTTACACGCCGAGAGGACCATATGTTATTTACGTGACAGTAAACAGTGGGTGATTGAACGCTATGAATAGCTCTATACTGGTGACAGCGTGTTTGGATGTTTATGCAAAATTACAACTACCCTTCTGTTTACGAGTACAGGCGAGGTATTTAATCCCCCTTTTAAAGTGTTGTAACACATCAACATTGGGTTATAAACGTCCAACACACGTCGATGAATATGTGCACGAATATTCCTGTTATTACTTACTGGCTTAATTTTCTCCCTACTTATTCAGATGGTCACTATTTTATTCCCAACGACTGCATTTCGATATTTTAGGTAGATTTCAAGAGAAATATACCAATTGCAATGAGTACCATGTTCCGACTTCCGAAAAATTTTGACATATCATCGCGTTTCACTTCCTCAGACCCGAAACCACCGTCAATTCAAAAGTTTATATACGTACTTTCTCAATGACACGATAACTGCCGTCATTTTGCAGCAATCACTTTCAAGTGAATAAGTGGTTGGTTGGTTCCTTAGTTTAGGGGCAGCGTCAATGCGGTCATGTAGCCCCGTGTACTTTGGGTGCGTGTAATATTTGTCTGATAACCTGTGTTAATTGTGATGGCTGTATTAGGCCGGTATTACACTTTCAAAGAAATTTGTCTGTGATAAAAGATCTTTTATAAAAGATATGACAGTGTAATGGGGAAATCTTTTATAAACGGTGGTTTTATAAAATTTCTTTTATAAAATGTATGAGCATCATGCTATCTTTGATAAAAGATTCAAACCTACAGTAAATGGCGGATCATAACAGCTGGAATATTTTTTTAATTTTTTTTATTTAGTCAATTTACCCTCTAGGTTGGTGGTTCCCACGGACTCAGCGAGGGAACTCACCACTACCGCCTCTATGGGCAGTGTCCTGGAGCTTGGAACATCTGGTCAGGAGGGATACAACTGGGGAGGTGTGATCAGCACTTCGCCCAGGCGGCCTCACCTGCAAAGCGAACAGGGGCCTCGTGAGGGATTGGAAGGGATGGAAGATTGGGATGGATAGGCTAGGAAGAGGGAAGGAGGCGGCCGTGGCCTTACAGTAGGTACTGCCCCCGGAAATTGAATTATATTGAGACCACGATGGCTGTATTGGCAAATATGAGTAAAGTTATGAATGTCATAGTTATGACGTGGATATTCATGACGTAGGCACGGATGACGCAGATTTCATGCCAGTAGGCTGATTGAGCTGAGATTCTTGGTGACGTCATGATTTTGTTCGAGAAAGATCTTAGATTTACGACGCAGTCGCAGGAAACAAGGTATTGTGCTAAGGAAGAAGCTACGCTATTGGAGGAGAGACTCGAACCAATGAACGATAGTTTGGAAGGAAGACGGAGATTGCTGAAACTACGATATTTGATTACTTTTGGCATGCAGATTTGTGGAAATCTATTTTCAGTTATGGCATTGATTTGGAATTTTGAAGAAATTAATTTTGAGTTTTTGAAATTTGAAAATCCGTCAAGTATAGCCAAAGTTAAAACTTCTAGCAATGACGCAGCAACAGGCTATGGAAGGGATGGATACGCCCCTTAAGAAGTTGATAAAAGGTCGTGCACAGGAGAGAGGAGCTCTCAGATCTCAGAACTCATACTCAGATCTCATATGTCAGATCGCATATATATTTCTGGTGATATATAGTTATTTTCAAGTGATTCAGTGAAGTAAGTTGTCTTTAGCGTGGTTAAAGCCCGGCGCATCGAACGAACTCGGAGCAGTTCCATTTTACGCTGCTCGAAACTAGGTGAAGTTGAAACGCTCACATTAACGTTTCCACCAGTCAAGATATCAAGCGCTAACTTCAGCCTTTATTATAGTTCTATTGGGCAGTGTAACATTGAGCTGTGTAGAAGATTTGAACAATTTCACAGTTATACTTCGAAAGATATTGGAACTTTAAGGCTGCCAACAAAAGTGATTTTCTCGCCACATGAGAAACACGTTTAAAATTCCACATTATACACTACGGCTGACACGTGGAGTGCAACAGTGATATTGGAGAATACGTTTGGTATTACAACGATACATTCGACTATGGAACATTATAATCTTGCAGTGCTTTCAATGATTATAACAGTAGTTGAGATGGAAGGCTAAGGCTTTAATGCAATTGGGACATATATCGCTTGGAGTAAAGTAACAGCATGGAACTTCGTTAATCGTCTTTCTACAAAAGCGAGCATGTAGTGAACATCCAACTACACTAATGCATCGTGAATCCATCGCTGAATTATACCAGATGGCAGTGGAAATATTTTCATACTCCACAACTATGAATATTTCTGCGGAAATAACTACAATAAACTTCATGGCGAATTCCTGCAATAACTTCAGGGAACTTTCAAGAGAGGCCAGGGTTGTCCCGGCGCACAAAGAAGAGTTTTGCCAGAAGGATGTTTTTCGTATCCACGGAGCAGTGCAATTTCGGAGGAGGAAGCAGTTCGATTCTCCGAGGACGCTGATTCCAGGTTCGAGGACGGAGCATATCTTCACGCTGGTGAAATGGAACCAACAGCAGTTTTCTTTGAAAACTTTCCTCTAGATCTTCAATCAACAGATAAGGTAGTCGTGAACGTTTCTTGTATTATTTGAGTCTTGTAGCGATATCTGAGCAACCATTTTTCCCATATTTTCTGTCCTATATTTTGCCCCATTTTCTTGATTGATATTTCTGTACTCAGTACACTTCGATGATTTATGCCTTTTTCTTCGATTTGTTGAGACATTGCTATGTCATTGGCATACTTAATAATTTTGGATCAGTTGAGACTGATGATTTAGATTCTTTCAGTAATTTGCATATTTTTGTAGTCACGATTTGACTGTAAAGTTAACGATTTGCTATGGCAGATTTGAATTCAGACAGCGTGTCACTTTATTAAAGTAATTCTATTCAGTAAATTACTTTGACCAATTTTCTGTCATCCTCAAGAAAGAAGAATGATTAAAAGATTTTAGAGCGTTAAAATCTATTACGATATCGACGATCTTTGAAATACTAGTCGTCTTATGAACATGATTGCAACATAGACATTTACCATTGCATTATAGACAATTTTCTGAAATATGAACTTTAATTACAATTTATTGAATACACTATAGTAATGAACATTTGATAGGAGTTTTTCTCAATTATAGATTGGAACAATAATGTTTGCATTCCACAATCTAATTGTATTCTATTCGACTATTCATGCGGTTTAGTTGATCTTTGATTGAAGATAGTATTTTTATACTGCGTTACTTTGAAGATGTTAATCTCAATTTTGATAGACCAGGCAGGAGTGTCTAATCGTATTTGCTATAAAATTTATTTGTGATTGGCAAATTTTTACTTCATATCGATTCATGAATGAAACCCACGAAGGTTAAATAATAACAGTCATTATTACAATTGATGAATATAAGAATTTTTAAAGAGGAACAATGGATGTATAATCGTTAGTTCAGTGGACGTGTAAAAGTCGCTGTTGAATAATGCCCTTGAATAATGAAGGAGGTTCCCACAATAATTAATGAAGTTGATGAATTAATAAATGGAGGTTTTTGTGTGTAGTTTGAAGGATTTTTATGCCATATATATGAAGATATATGATGAATTTTGGGCCAATTTTTGTGCAATTTTGTGCGTTATAAGCGAAGTATTTTCCCGCTGATTGTTCTTGTTCTTTGAAAGGTTATTCATAGGAAGATACTGTTAAAATTAACAAGAGTGTTAAATAATTTGAGATAAAGATTTTGAATGGAGGTTACCGTCACAAATATTAATAATTATTATTAAACCTTATTAAACCTGAATTTGACAGTTAAATATAACTAACCTTCATTGGTCGATTATATCATCACGATTTGAGTAATTATCAACCGGATAAACGTGTGGTTTAATGTATTTCTTGTATAAATAATATAAACAATATAATATTGTAAAATAATTTTGTAAATATCTTTGTTAAATAATTTGAAATGATAGTGATTAATACAGGCGTGCATAAAATTTTCAATTGTCATTTGACATTGTTATAAACAATTTATTATTGTTATAAATAATTTATGAACTTTTGTTATTAACATTAAGAGTTTTTTTTATACTCTAAACAACGCTAATTAAGCAGGTAGATTGAACAAATAATCATGATTTGGGATTGTTGGAGTAATCCACTGGTGTTTGAATCAAGCATGTAAGACATTTGCGTGATAATATTTCAGTTGAGATGTGAACATTTACGTGTTTGAAAAGGAGAGACAAGCTCTGAGGTAACACGCTTATGCTAGGGTAGAACGAACGGGAGTCCACTTTGACGATACAGGTGCATTGCAGCTGGCCCGGACAACTGTGTTACAGAGGCCAAGGACGTTCCATAATAGCCTTGTGGCTATAAATAAAATGTGAAGTATATAAACACGCAAAACAATTGATATATGTGTCTCATCCCAAATCCCGTTTCCATCCCCACTGCATTATTATTTTACGTTGCTATGAGCTTGAGAAAGTTGAAACATTATATGTAGAGAATACAGGTCCTACAGGAGGACATGGTTACGTGGTCGATGGCTTCTGATTGCCACGTTGATTTTGTTGTTTCATTTTTGTTAAAATCATTCTTTATGTGAAATAAATTATTGTGCAGTTTAAAGTTTCTCGTCTTCGTTCTGGTTCATTTTAAAATATCATGGTGGAAGTTATTGTGTGGGCATACTTTTAAGTGATCCAGTTGACAACCCAGTCCCCGAGATAAATTTAAGAGGTAAATAAAGGTAAGTATGAACCCCGTATATTTTGGTGTGTTCCACAATAATTTCTTGTTAACTATTGTGCTCTAATCTCGATAGTATCTGTCAGTGCCATTTTCATTGATGTAGCTGTGCCGGTGCGTTTGATTATTGGCAATCCGATTGAGGGGGCGGATATCTGACAGCCTACTATCCGGATATCGGGTACAGTAGGATTGGCGCAATCAACGTGTGGGGCACGATTGGCTCGATTGGCACGATCAGCAAAACATTGGATTACCAAGTTATTGCAGTAGAATTGACACCGCAATTTTTGTGGAGTGTTCGAATAACATTGGATTACCAAGTTATCGATGTCAAAGGGATTGTGAAGACTCAAATAAAGAGGTTGATTCTTTATTAGATGTCTTGGCCAATTGTAGAATTTGAGAGTGTGATTATATAGGGATAAAATGTTGTATTGTATTAGGAAAATTACACTCAGAAAAGATCAGATCTTATACGACTTGAAAGAGGTTAAATAGGCTGGAAACTTAGAAAAATCGCCTATGATCTGGAATCTTATTTTATTTGACCGGCTTATGACAGGTATAGTCATATTAAAGATAAAATTAAACTATTTTGATTATAAATGTAAATTATTTGTGTTAGGATATTTTAAAATGAACCAAAGAAACTTGAACATGTGCTTGAGTTTATTTCAACATGAAGTGTCTACGAGGGTTAATTATAAGGTAATTATAAGTTAGATTTAAGACAGAAAATGGCTCAAATTTTATATATGGTGAAAAATGTTGCTCAGATGTTGTTATTTTGCTCTGTTTGATGTATGTCCCTAAAGCAGTTTATTATTGAAATATTATTGAAATGGCAGACGAGAGTCTGAGAAAAATGTTGGAAGAGATGGAAGTTAGGAATGGTAGCCGAATGAAGCAGATGATGGAGGAGAATTCTAGTAGTTTGTCAGCTAATTTGTCTATTAGGCTGGATGAAAGTGTGAGGGAGATGGAAGCTAGGAATACTAGTCGAATGGAGGAGAATGCTAGTAATATGTCTGCTAATTTGAAAGCTAGCATGAATGAAAGTGTAAAGCAGATGCTGGATGAAAGTTTGAAAGTTCTTCAGACCAGTTCCGCAAACTTAGAGAATAATGTGTCGCGTTTACAGATCAGTACCCAGGGAATCGAGAATGCTGTAACTGACATGCGCACAGACGTGTCCAATGTGTATAAAGATGTGTCTGTTGTTAAAATTGATGTGTCTAAGGTACAAAAAGATCTTACTATGTTGAATCTTGATGTTGCTAATGTCCGGGATGATATTTCATGTGCTAGAGCTGAAGTAATTGTTGTAAGGAATGATGTTGCTACTGTACAAGACAAAGTAGAAGAAGTTCAAAGAGAGGTTAGTAATGTTCGAACTGATGTGTCAAATGTTCAAGTAGACATCAATAATATTCATTCAGATGTTAACGATATGCAAAGCGATATCAACAAAATACAAGTAGAAGTCAATACTGTTTTTGTAGACATTGCTAAAGTTCAGACTGATGTTAACAAAGTTAGGGAGGAAATTGAAACTTCAAAAACACTTTGTACTCGTAACATTAGTGCATTAACAACTCGGTTAGTTGACGAGTCTGTTAGGACAACGGCTTCTTTAGCTGGTTTCAAATACGATGTAGAGGTCATGAGAACCCAAGTATTAGATCACAATCGTTTACTTAAGGAAGACATCGAAGTAGATATTGCAGAAATGTTAACTGCAAATGTAACAGTGTGGAAAGATGAATGGAACAGGTCAAGTGGGGAACATGTAGATCAGATTCAGGAACGAATTGAAAGAAAACTTGCCAGTACACAGGTAGACATTAATAACGAAGTAGTTCAGATTAGGAAAGACTTGAATGTAAGGATGGATTCGCTATCCGAAAAGCAGGTAGAGGATAGAACTCAAATAGGTCAGGACGTGCAAGCATTAAAAACTGCGTTAGAGGAACAGATTCATAAGGTTGTCTCCGATGTTAATGAAACTACGAGCAAACTGCAGATTTTGAAACTAGGAGAAGCTAGCATGATGGAAACCTATAAGGAAGAGTTGATTAGGAAAGTCATCACGGAAATCACAGACAAGGATACCGAAGGATTGACTGGTGAAGAGGAGAGAAATTACGTGAGAAGAGGTAACCTTACTACAGAAGAGAGAGATATTAGTCCTGAGGAACGTATATCCAGATTCAGGGAAGAAGAAGAGGATCGGAATATTGAACCCGAATGGAAGTATCGTGATAGTGGGAGGAATTATATGGATTCATATCCGAGAAATGTGACAGTCATCCGGAATTTTGAAGACAAACCTCAAAAATTTAGCAACACTGATAGTCTCACACCGATCGAATATATCAGGAATCTGAAAGACTACTTCACTGAATCCCACATTCCTAGAGAGAGAGAGATGAGAATCGTAGAAAGATTTCTAGCTGGAGGACCCCTCGAATGGTTTAGAGCATTTCGGTACACTTTCAGCAATTTTGACGAATTTGCAGAGGCACTGATTAAACGATTCTGGTCAATAGAAGCTCAGAATTCATTAAGAGCTGAGGTATACTCGAGGAAGTATTCAGGTACTCTTCCAACACGGTACGCTGATTTCTTCACGAGTCAACTATCACGCTTGAGATTTTTGCAACCCCCATTGTCAACAGAGCAGTTGATAGATGCGATTTCACGTATGCTGCCTGTGGAGGTAAGAAGACTGATCATATCGTCAAACATTAGAGATTTGACAAGTATGGACGAATTGTTGAGAAGGCTTGACTACACGAGTCCAATGCCAAATTTGGTACAAAAAGGTCAGAGGCACGAATTCAAAGACGTTAATACGGTCTACATGGATCAAGTGCAACAAACTGATAAGCCTGAGGAAGGAAAAACTGAAAATGTAGGTCCTCACAGGAATAATTATTTCCGCAACCACAGATCCCAAGGTTACCGTCCATATCAGCAAAGACGAGGCTGGAATAATAATAGAGGGAATTACAACAACGGAAGAGGTAGATACTACAACAATGGTTATAATCGAAATTATAACAGAAATAACCAGTACCAGAATCAGAATCAGAATTCTCAAGGTCAGGTTATGACACCCGACAAGTATCAAGAAAGAGAGAAAGAAAGTCAGCAGTATCTGAAGGAATTACGAGAAAAGGAAGCTGAAAATCAAAAGAAAAGACAGGATGTAGTGATCGATCCTGGTCCTTCTACAAGTCAGCAGGGGAACTTTGAGATTGGTAACACAAAAAAAAACGCCGATTTCTCAACGACAGTGAGAAACCATGAATACATTGCCACACCACACCTGATTACCATTAACGAAATTTACGAAGTAACTGATGAGGATTTATTAGAAGAGAGGGGAATCGTCAAAGAGGAAAGACCATGTGCATTACCTATTATTTCTGTACTGATAGATGGCCAACAGTATAAAGCTCTTATGGATACTGGTGCAATTATTTCTATCATTTCTGATGAATGCTATCAAAGTCTGTTTAAAGGAGAAAACATGACAGTTTTACCAGTTTCTACCGTCAAAGTGAGAGGAATTTTCCAAGACAAGGCAGTGAAATGCAAGATCCAAGTGCTGTTGAACTTTGAAATTAATGGAAGGAATTATGAACAGATCTTCATTGTGGTTAACAAGATCCATTTCGATATTGTGCTAGGAATCGATTTTATATCGAAGGTTGGAGCCATTATTGATATGAAGAATAGAAGTATTAGCTTTAATGATGGGTACATGATCACAGAAGAGATCGAAGAACAGGACGTGAAAAACAGTCTGGAGATAGACCTTAGGGAAGAAATTTTAAATACCATTATTAACGACGTAGAGAATATAACAGAAATACCCAGTAGAAAAACTGAAGGATTTGAAGAAATTCAGGGGGAATTTGAAGATTTGATAAAGGAATTCCAAGATATTTTCGATGAAAAGCCTGGATTGATTAAAGACTATAAGTATAAGATAAGGCTGACCGATGAAACCCCTTACCAAAAGAGAATATACCCCATACCTGAGAAATACTATCAAGAAGTACGAGGGTTGATCAGAAAAATGGAGGTAGACGGGATTATTAAAAAACAGGCGTCGTCTTACATAAACCCCATCACTGTGGTGAAGAAAAGTAATGGTCAGATACGTCTTTGTCTCGATGCTCGGACCATCAACTTGAAGATTCTTCCAGAAAATGACCGACCACCTAAGATTAGAGATCAGCTTAGAAAGTTCAAAGGGAGAGCATGTTTCAGTGTTCTTGACTTGACATCTTCGTTTTACCAAGTTCAACTGGAGGAAGAAAGTATGCAGTACACTGGATTCCTATTTGACCAGACGTCATGGGTCTTTGTGAGAATGCTTTTGGAATGGTCAACAGTGGACCAGCACTCATTCGAGCACTTGATAGCAAGCTCACTGACGAAGTAAAGGAGAATGTAATCTGCTACATTGACGATTTAATTGTATCTTCACCCAACGCCGCAGAACATTTAGTGCACTTGAGAAAGTTGTTTGAAAATTTAAGGGAAGCCAATATCAAGGTCAATTTTGGAAAATGTCAATTCTTGAAGAAAGAGATCAATTACTTGGGGCATACCATTGATAAAGATGGATATCATCCAAACATGCAGAAAGTAGATGCGATCACAAGATTCCCAAAGCCAACTAAGGTGAAACAAGTCAGAGAATTTGTAGGCGCTTGCCAATTCATTAGCAGCCACTGTCCGAGATACTCTGAAATTATGGCTCCTCTGTATGATTTACTCAAGAAAAATAATAGATGGAAATGGAGTACCGCCGCAGACGAGGCTTTTGAGAAAGCAAAGGAGATGCTCAGAAACAACGTCAAACTGGAGTACCCAGACTTTGAGAAGGTGTTCTATATAGAGTCTGATGCATCAAGAATAGGCATTAGTGCAGTCTTATACCAAAAAGACGAGGCAGGCAACAAGCACTACATTGCGTTCACTAGTCGAAAGTTAAAGAAACACGAGGAAAATTACTTTACGACAGAACTAGAAGCGTTAGCTTTTGTAACAGCTTTGCAAGCTTGGAAAAAAATGTTGCTGGGACATAAGGTTATCATTATTACAGATCACAAAGCACTTCAGTTTATGCTGCAAACTGACATGTCTAGTGATAGATTGACACGTTGGGCTTTGTTCACCCAACAGTTTAACGCCACTATCATCCATCAGCCTGGGAAAGATAACTTACTGGCTGATGCTTTATCACGTAACCCTATCAAAAATGTCCAGATACACCATGTACAATTGGAGCAGCAAGATCAAGAGACCGTTAGGAAGTTAGCCCGAATCGGTGTGTCACAGAAGAGACACACTCCAATCAGGAAAATGTACAGGTTCCTTAAGGGTTACATGGACAATACTGATGTTGACTATGCAGCTACACAGAGAGATTCACGACACTTTGTCTTGAGTGGAGACATCGTATGTAAGTATGCTGACTCTGCGCATACAAAGCTTCGAATAGTCGTGCCACCTAAACTTGTTGTCAATTTAGTGTGGGTAGCTCATCACGCAACTGGACATGCGGGTTTAGATAAAACTCTTGATACTCTTAAAGAGAGGTTTATTTGGACTAACATGCGTTCCAGCATTGCTAATGTCATTCGTTCATGTGATAAATGTCAAAGAGCAAAGTATGCTTCCGCTCTATTGAAAGGAAAACCTAAGGCGATGATTCCCTCTAAACCAAATGAACTCATGGCGACAGACATATTTGGTCCTTGTCCAAAGGGATATCAGGGTAATCAGTATCTGTTGGTTACCGTGGATGTCTTCTCAAAATTTGTAACAATGAGTCCCATGCAAAAAGCTAACACGAGGAACGTTGTAAGCAGACTGGAACATGCTGTATTTCCAAAATCTGGTAAACCAGAATATCTACTTTCGGATCATGGAGCTCAGTTTACGTCCTTAGAATTTGCTGCAGATATGGAAAGGCTTGGTATTAAGCACATATTTTCAAGCGTGCGATATCCGGAATCGAATTCTTCGGAAAGATATATGGCTGAATTTTCGAAATTCTGTCGAATTTTCTGTCCAAATGATCATTCTGGTTGGGTGAGATTTGTACCCCTTATTGAGGAATGTCTAAATTCTACAGTGCAGGAGAGCACAGGAGAGGTGCCAATGAGACTTCATCTAGGAAGAAACCCAGAAAGGCCGTGGGATAATCTTTTTAACCACGTTCCTAGAGATCCCGACTTAGGAAGGCAGCAGAGAATAGACAGAGCGAAGGAACAACTCCAGAAAGCAGCACAAAAACGACTGAAAAGAGTAGCTGGAAAACGTTTTGGTGCCCCCTTAGAAATTGGAAATCTGGTATTATTACGCAGACCTGTCAAGGCTGACGTGGGTAAGAAAATCTATCCCAAGTTTGGAATAGTGTTCATGGGTCCGTTCAGAATTACGAATGCTTATGGAAACAACTGTTATGAACTATACGATGATGAGGATAATGTCGTTTATGGCAAGTTCAATGCTGGGTACTTGAAGAAATATTATCCAAGAGTAAGCCAATAATAATTCAATTTCGTGTTCAAGTGAATTGAGATATTTATAACACAGAGTTTAAAAACAATTTGCAACTGTTTTTAAAACGTGGTGAAGGGAGAATGCCCCCGAAAATTGAATTATATTGAGACCACGATGGCTGTATTGGCAAATGTGAGTAAAGTTATGAATGTCATAGTTATGACGTGGATATTCATGACGTAGGCACGGATGACGCAGATTTCATGCCAGTAGGCTGATTGAGCTGAGATTCTTGGTGACGTCATGATTTTGTTCGAGAAAGATCTTAGATTTACGACGCAGTCGCAGGAAACAAGGTATTGTGCTAAGGAAGAAGCTACGCTATTGGAGGAGAGACTCGAACCAATGAACGATAGTTTGGAAGGAAGACGGAGATTGCTGAAACTACGATATTTGATTACTTTTGGCATGCAGATTTGTGGAAATCTATTTTCAGTTATGGCATTGATTTGGAATTTTGAAGAAATTAATTTTGAGTTTTTGAAATTTGAAAATCCGTCAAGTATAGCCAAAGTTAAAACTTCTAGCAATGACGCAGCAACAGGCTATGGAAGGGATGGATACGCCCCTTAAGAAGTTGATAAAAGGTCGTGCACAGGAGAGAGGAGCTCTCAGATCTCAGAACTCTTACTCAGATCTCATATGTCAGATCGCATATATATTTCTGGTGATATATAGTTATTTTCAAGTGATTCAGTGAAGTAAGTTGTCTTTAGCGTGGTTAAAGCCCGGCGCATGGAACGAATTCGGAGCAGTTCCATTTTACGCTGCTCGAAACTAGGTGAAGTTGAAACGCTCACATTAACGTTTCCACCAGTCAAGATATCAAGCGCTAACTTCAGCCTTTATTATAGTTCTATTGGGCAGTGTAACATTGAGCTGTGTAGAAGATTTGAACAATTTCACAGTTATACTTCGAAAGATATTGGAACTTTAAGGCTGCCAACAAAAGTGATTTTCTCGCCACATGAGAAACACGTTTAAAATTCCACATTATACACTACGGCTGACACGTGGAGTGCAACAGTGATATTGGAGAATACGTTTGGTATTACAACGATACATTCGACTATGGAACATTATAATCTTGCAGTGCTTTCAATGATTATAACAGTAGTTGAGATGGAAGGCTAAGGCTTTAATGCAATTGGGACATATATCGCTTGGAGTAAAGTAACAGCATGGAACTTCGTTAATCGTCTTTCTACAAAAGCGAGCATGTAGTGAACATCCAACTACACTCATGCATCGTGAATCCATCGCTGAATTATACCAGATGGCAGTGGAAATATTTTCATACTCCACAACTATGAATATTTCTGCGGAAATAACTACAATAAACTTCATGGCGAATTCCTGCAATAACTTCAGGGAACTTTCAAGAGAGGCCAGGGTTGTCCCGGCGCACAAAGAAGAGTTTTGCCAGAAGGATGTTTTTCGTATCCACGGAGCAGTGCAATTTCGGAGGAGGAAGCAGTTCGATTCTCCGAGGACGCTGATTCCAGGTTCGAGGACGGAGCATATCTTCACGCTGGTGAAATGGAACCAACAGCAGTTTTCTTTGAAAACTTTCCTCTAGATCTTCAATCAACAGATAAGGTAGTCGTGAACGTTTCTTGTATTATTTGAGTCTTGTAGCGATATCTGAGCAACCATTTTTCCCATATTTTCTGTCCTATATTTTGCCCCATTTTCTTGATTGATATTTCTGTACTCAGTACACTTCGATGATTTATGCCTTTTTCTTCGATTTGTTGAGACATTGCTATGTCATTGGCATACTTAATAATTTTGGATCAGTTGAGACTGATGATTTAGATTCTTTCAGTAATTTGCATATTTTTGTAGTCACGATTTGACTGTAAAGTTAACGATTTGCTATGGCAGATTTGAATTCAGACAGCGTGTCACTTTATTAAAGTAATTCTATTCAGTAAATTACTTTGACCAATTTTCTGTCATCCTCAAGAAAGAAGAATGATTAAAAGATTTTAGAGCGTTAAAATCTATTACGATATCGACGATCTTTGAAATACTAGTCGTCTTATGAACATGATTGCAACATAGACATTTACCATTGCATTATAGACAATTTTCTGAAATATGAACTTTAATTACAATTTATTGAATACACTATAGTAATGAACATTTGATAGGAGTTTTTCTCAATTATAGATTGGAACAATAATGTTTGCATTCCACAATCTAATTGTATTCTATTCGACTATTCATGCGGTTTAGTTGATCTTTGATTGAAGATAGTATTTTTATACTGCGTTACTTTGAAGATGTTAATCTCAATTTTGATAGACCAGGCAGGAGTGTCTAATCGTATTTGCTATTAAATTTATTTGTGATAGGCAAATGTTTACTTCATATCGATTCATGAATGAAACCCACGAAGGTTAAATAATAACAGTCATTATTACAATTGATGAATATAAGAATTTTTAAAGAGGAACAATGGATGTATAATCGTTAGTTCAGTGGACGTGTAAAAGTCGCTGTTGAATAATGCCCTTGAATAATGAAGGAGGTTCCCACAATAATTAATGAAGTTGATGAATTAATAAGTGGAGGTTTTTGTGTGTAGTTTGAAGGATTTTTATGCCATATATATGAAGATATATGATGAATTTTGGGCCAATTTTTGTGCAATTTTGTGCGTTATAAGCGAAGTATTTTCCCGCTGATTGTTCTTGTTCTTTGAAAGGTTATTCATAGGAAGATACTGTTAAAATTAACAAGAGTGTTAAATAATTTGAGATAAAGATTTTGAATGGAGGTTACCGTCACAAATATTAATAATTATTATTAAACCTTATTAAACCTGAATTTGACAGTTAAATATAACTAACCTTCATTGGTCGATTATATCATCACGATTTGAGTAATTATCAACCGGATAAACGTGTGGTTTAATGTATTTCTTGTATAAATAATATAAACAATATAATATTGTAAAATAATTTTGTAAATATCTTTGTTAAATAATTTGAAATGATAGTGATTAATACAGGCGTGTATAAAATTTTCAATTGTCATTTGACATTGTTATAAACAATTTATTATTGTTATAAATAATTTATGAACTTTTGTTATTAACATTAAGAGTTTTTTTTATACTCTAAACAACGCTAATTAAGCAGGTAGATTGAACAAATAATCATGATTTGGGATTGTTGGAGTAATCCACTGGTGTTTGAATCAAGCATGTAAGACATTTGCGTGATAATATTTCAGTTGAGATGTGAACATTTACGTGTTTGAAAAGGAGAGACAAGCTCTGAGGTAACACGCTTATGCTAGGGTAGAACGAACGGGAGTCCACTTTGACGATACAGGTGCATTGCAGCTGGCCCGGACAACTGTGTTACAGAGGCCAAGGACGTTCCATAATAGCCTTGTGGCTATAAATAAAATGTGAAGTATATAAACACGCAAAACAATTGATATATGTGTCTCATCCCAAATCCCGTTTCCATCCCCAGTGAATTATTATTTTACGTTGCTATGAGCTTGAGAAAGTTGAAACATTATATGTAGAGAATACAGGTCCTACAGGAGGACATGGTTATGTGGTCGATGGCTTCTGATTGCCACGTTGATTTTGTTGTTTCATTTTTGTTAAAATCATTCTTTATGTGAAATAAATTATTGTGCAGTTTAAAGTTTCTCGTCTTCGTTCTGGTTCATTTTAAAATATCATGGTGGAGGTTATTGTGTGGGCATACTTTTAAGTGATCCAGTTGACAACCCAGTCCCCGAGATAAATTTAAGAGGTAAGTAAAGGTAAGTATGAACCCCCGTATATTTTGGTGTGTTCCAAAATAATTTCTTGTTAACTATTGTGCTCTAATCTCGATAGTATCTGTCAGTGCCATTTTCATTGATGTAGCTGTGCCGGTGCGTTTGATTATTGGCAATCCGATTGAGGGGGCGGATATCTGACAGCCTACTATCCGGATATCGGGTACAGTACCATCCCGGCATTTGCCCGAAGACGAAGTGGGAAACCACGGAAAACCACTTCGAGGATGGCTGAGGTGGGAATCGAACCCCCTCTACTCATTTGGACCACCCAAGGCTGAGTAGACCCCGTTCCAGTCCTCATACCACTTTCCAAATTTCGTGGCAGAGCCGGGAATCGAACCCAGGACCTCCGGGGCGGCAGCTAACCATGCTGACCGCTACGCTACGGATAAAAGTTCAGTTTTATAAAATATTTGATAAAATTTATTTGACAAATTTCTTTGATAGTGTAATACCAGCCTTAGTGTGTCTTATCTGTGATTCAGGTAGATGGATTGCAGACGATTAATTTTTTCAAGTAGTTACTACTTTTGCTACCAAATGCTACCGTCCACGACACCTAGATGTGGGCTTGACTACTAGATGCCATTGCAGCCAGAACCTGGTGGCGAACGTTGGTCCTTATATAGCGTTATCAAACTAACCTACAAATTTTAGCTTCCACAAGTGTAGTGAGTGGAAGGTTCTTTTTCATGACTTAAGTCTATGACATCGGGCCGCCGGCTTTACTTCCCCTCCGAAGGAAGGAATACTCAGGGATTTTTGACGCTATTGAAAAATCCGACGACTTCGGCCGGGTTTGAACCCGCGATCTTGGGCATAGAAGCTCAGCATGCTACCAACTACGCCACCGAAGCCGCTAGTTAATAAATGAATACATAAAATAAAACCATTTAGAATCTCGGTCGAGTTCGTTCATGGGCAAAATCGTACTAAGGGGATGGAAACGGGGAGGGTGACTTTTTTAAAAAACTGAAGTATCGAAGTTACTTTCTTAGTATGTCAAAAATCGAATCCATTCAAAGTCAATTATTCTTCGGATAAGGGACAAACATTTATCTCGGTAAAGGTTTTACATAGCACCAACCATTGAACAAAGGGGTGGAAAAAAAGGAGTTTCGAGAGAGAAAACAAGAAGTTCCGTGAAGAACTATACAGCCTACTTTTCATGGCAATGATTATTCTACAGTATATGAACCTATCTAGAATAATGCCGAAATTAAGTTGGTAATATCGAAATATCCAAATAGTTCAAAATATACATGGTATAATGTAGCCTAATAGAGCACTACAATTGGCAGCCCTGGTGACAGAATATATTCTTAGTTCCATCTCATAAGGTACAGAATACAAAAATTTGGTTGAAGTCCAATGGACGTTACATGCAGTTAGACACTGGATCTATTAGCACGCGTAAAAGCATGTTGCCAACAATACCATGCGTGTGCTGGTCAGAAATAATCTGAATTATTATGATATCTTGTTGTGCCAATTTTGGATGAAATCCATTTGTTAGTATAGAAGTTACATGTATTTTAAAATTGGACATATCAGCAGGCATAGAATCCTGTTGGCAGCACTGCCTTGTGTTAATTACTCCAAATTAATCTAGAACGTCAGGTGCTATACGTGTGCAAAGTATAGAGCTGTTGGCTTGCATACTTTCTGATATATTGATATTAGGGTAAAAAGAATATAGACAGCATTTATTAACAGTTGGCAGCCCTGATTGCTCTTAACGATTCTTATAGTCATATCTGTTATGGTACACATAGCACATACGAAATTTGGTTGAAATCCAATTGATAGTATAGAAGTTACATTTATTTAAAAATTGGTACTATCAGCAGGCTTATAATCATGTTGGTAGAACTGACGTATATAAGTTACTCCAAATTAATCTAAAATGTCAGAATATACGTGTGCATAGTTTAAAGCTGTTGGCTTGCATACTTTCTGATATATTGGTATTTGGATAAAAAATAGAGAGAGCAATTATTAACAGTTGGCAGCCCTGGTGGCTCTTAAGAATACGCTCAGTCATATCTGTTTATGTACAGATATTAAATACAAAATTTGGTTGAAATCCAATTGATAGTGTAGAAGTTATATGCATTTAAACATTGGACCTATCAGAAGGCTTAAAATTATTTTGGCAACACTGTCATGGTTGGCCTCCTGGAAATTAAACTGAAATAGTATTATCTACATGTGTGCCAATTTTGGAATAGCTCCCATGCATACCTTGCAAGATATCCAACATGGAGCTCAAATTTCTAGTGCGTTTTTTCAGCAGTTGGTAGCACTGACATCATTTTCAAATATGGACGTGAGCTATTCCGGTGCACATCTTTACTCATACTAAATTTGGTTTTGATTGCTGCAGCCGTTTAGGAGTTGATAGGGGGGGGACACACACACAGCCAGACAGACAGAAGGACAGACAGACAGACAGACAGAAGGACAGACAGACAGACACACATTTTCCCGGATCGATCTCATAAGTCTACTTTGTCCTCATTTTTGCAAATTGCGAAAAGTAGGCTAAAAAAACATACCTTTCTTAATGACCACAATCAAACCTTTGGATCAAACTTTGCGGCAGAAACGGGGAGGTCAAAATAAAACAAAAGATTACATTTATTCTGTTACAAAATTATATTACACAGCTGTAAAATCCATGCTAATAGCAGTTTAAAGCTGACCAATATTTTAACACGGCAATCGGGAAAATATAATTTGCAATGCAGCTCATACTCGGCAAATGCATCTGCACCACACTCCAGCATACAAAGAACTATTACAAGAACAGCGAGGAAAAAGGGACTCGATCGAAGAAATCTTCTACGTACACAGCAGATGAAATGATCAACAAATATTGGATGAAGGAAGAATACGATGACGCGCTTTGCGATGCACGGTTTCCATCATCGTATTTGCACTAGGAAATCCTTTCCCCAGGCTAGCCAGGAATGTACATGTGTTTATGTTCGACCATGACGAATAGAAGGACCTAGTGTGAGGACTCCGTCATTTTAGCACGGTAGTTTCTGGTCCCGCCGCTACAAGCACTGCAAGCGAGTATGTCCAACACGTGCTGTGTTTCCGTCGAGCCGGTTCATAGAAAGTGCGCGAGAAGTTACTGTGTGAGATATTTGTGTGAATTAAATTGAATTTTCTTTGCTTTCAGTTCTTAAATTCAGTTCATTGTGTCTTGTGTACATCAGCGTTTTGTGTTTTGTGTACTTCAAACATATTTCTTATGTGGCTTGGTTCATTTAATAGTTCAACATGCCTTATTGTTTTGTACCTGGCTGTATGTCAGGGTATGGTCGAGTAGTTGACGATATACGATTTTTTTCACCACCGAAGGATACAAATCAATTTGAAAAATGGGCCAGAGCTATTCCACGAAAGGATACGAAGTTAACGCGTAGTAGTAGAATTTGTCAAATTCATTTCTCTGGTGATTTGATAGTAAAATCAGATAATTTTATAGTGAATGGTGAAGAAGTGAAAATCTCTCGTATGAGGTGGAAGTTACGTCCTGGAGCAGTGCCTCATATTTTCCCTAATTTACCGAAGTACCTGTCAAGTGAGAATAAGTCCCGTAAAGCTCCTAACAGGAAAAAGAATCTCGATACCACCAGGAAGAGAAGAAAGAAGATTGAAGATGGGAGTGAAGCAACGAATGAGGCATTAAAAGGTCAGTCTAATGTTGATAAGAATTTGGGTCATTCTAGTGTACTTACCGATGCTGAAAAGACTATAATATTGCTCAAAAGGCGCCTAAAGAATGCTAACCGTAATTTAATTCGCGTTAGATCCTGCCTCAACTCAGCAAAATCGAGAATTAATTTGCTGGAGAAGCAGGTTCGACATTCACAGGCATTTAATTACAAAGATAACAAACACCTTAGCAAGAAGGAAAAGATGATAATAGACACTATGCTCAAGAAATGCCAGGTAAAATCTCCCAATGGTATGAGGTACAGCAATGAATTCATTTTAGAGAGTTTATTGTTGAGAATAAAATCACCGAAAGGATTTCGTCATTGTCGGCGACATAATCTCTTGCCTCTGCCCTCAGAAAGTCACTTGAGAAAACTTTGTAAAGGACTTAAGTGCCCTTATGGAGTTAATACGCATAGTATAAATGCTATTTCAGACTATTTTAAGGAAGAAAAGAATGATAATTCACGTTACGGTGTTGTAATTTTCGATGAAGTGAAGCTAAGAGAAGAAATCCAGTTTAATAGTTTTTCTCATAAAGTAGATGGATTAGTTGATTTAGGTGAACACACACCTGACCTCCAGAAGAACGTACTTGCAAATCACGCTCTAGTGTTTATGTTCGTACCATTCATGCATAATTGGGTGCAGCCAGTTGCTGTTTATGCAAGCAGAAATGCTACTCCAGGGGACATTCTCGCAAAAATTTTAATACAGGTGATTTTGCAGTTAGAAGAGGCTGGGGCGAGGGTGGTTGGCTTTACTTGTGATGGTAGTCAGACAAATAAAAAGGCCTGGAGATCGTTAGGAGTTAGTGGCAAGACAAGCTCTCTACAACCTCACATCCTTAATCCTGCAGATGTTACGAGAAAGATCTGGGCTTTCTCAGACTTCGTTCATGTATTGAAATGCATAAGAAACCACTTTCATGATAAAGTAGAACTTCTCTATAATGACAAAATTATTAATTTCAATTTTTATAGGGAACTGTTCAAAGAAGATCTCTCAGGGTATGCTGGGCTTAGAGCATGCCCCAAGCTGACAGTTGCTCATTTAGACCCATCATCTTTCCAGAGAATGAACGCTAGGCTTGCATTCCAACTTTTCAGTGACAGTGTTGCCAAAGGTATTAAATTTTATCGAGAAATGGGACTGGCAGGATTACAAGGTAGTGAGGACACTGAGACATTTACCAGTGATATAAATGTTGTTGCTGATGCACTCAATGCATTCATTCCGTCTCAGGCTCTTCGTAAAGGTTCACCTTCTCATACAGCTATTGTTAATTTTCTTCAGACCGTGAGATCTACCAATAATACCTTTGCCTCCAATAGAACCTTGGAATCACTAGTAGTAACCCTACAGAGTACTTTGGAGATGTGTGAATGGCTTTGGGAGAAAGGTTATAAGTATGTGTTGACAGGAAAGCTCACCCAAGATCCCTTGGAACGGCACTTCGGAATTATGCGGTCTTTCAGTTCAGATGATCATCCATCGACAATAGATTTCCTTCATTTGCCTCTACTTCAATGTATATACGTCCCTATAAAACAGGCTTTAAATGTTGGTGGAAATTGTGAACCTAAACGGGAGCAGATCTTGACCTCGTATGTTAATCAGATGCGTATATTAGCCCGGAATGCGGAAGTGCATAACAAGACAGTGAAGGAATCAGTGGAAACTTCCATTAAGGAAAAAATTGTGGTTCGAGATGCAGTAAATATCGAAGACTGGGAAAGCTCTGTACCTGAATTTGACAGCGCAGTTCGAAACTCTTCGATTGATAAGTGTTTAGTGTACCAATTGGCTGGCTATGTTGTTAAGCACTCTTCTAAATTTATTAAGTGTTCGCCTTGTGCTCATTCTCTACGTGACAATAATCTAAATAAATTTTCAGTTCTTACCGAAATAAAGGACTACGGCTCAATGAACAATGAAGTGTTTCTAACACGTCCTTCGAGAAGTGTATGTGACATCCTTTTCCAGGCCGAGAAAGTAATTACCGGAAAATTAAACTCAAAATCGATGTGGAGCGAAATATTTTTTGATTGCATCGATTCCATAGAAACAATTTCAGTTGATCCTTCAGGAGCTGGCTGTTGTCTTCAGCATGTCATGAATGTTATCCCCAGACTTGTTTATCATTATATAAAGTGCCGATTTTTCTTCAGAACGAAGGAAATCCGCCGAGATTTGCAATGTCGAACATCCGCCAAGTCTTCACGCAAGCTTTCGAAAGTCCAGTAGCCGACAAAATGAATTGGTAAGTAGGGTGTTACTTTAAATAGTTTATGAGTGCTTGTTTTAATATGCTGGGGATTATGTTTTTTTTTAAATCTGTGTCTGTATACTCCAGGAATCTGTGCTTATCGTAACATGTAATGAATACCGTAGTTCTTATTTCCGTGAATTATATTTTCCATTGTGCCTTGCCGTGCTATTTTAATTGTAATCGCTAATTACTTTTTAAAAGAGTATTAGTTACAAAGTCATTCGTTTCCCTTAGCAGCATCCCTAAGACCAGCTGAGCTAACACCGGCAGCGTGGAACTAGCCCCCTCCAACGCTGCCTGGCGGGGCGCGCTTGAACTTGATGAGTCTGCTCACTTTCCCTTTCATTCGTCATGGTTCGACGATGTCGAAATGTAAATATGATACGTCAGAAAACTGTATCTTAATGATGGTCATTATAGTACTGTTTTTCATTATGAGACAGTTTCTCCAGCAAATCAGAGCTCATTCATTGACCAATTAGGTAAGGATACCTTGGAGCATGCGCTCAAAATCCAACATGTCGGACAAGAATTACATGATTTGAAAGTTCAAATTTGATATTGGATCAACCATTGTAGTTGCAATCCCAAACACAAAGACAAAATCAGCACGAACCTTTACGGTACTATGACATATGCAAGAAATTTATGAATCTACATCCAGAAGTTAGCAACACAGCATCCTTCTATATAAATTACCGACATGGAAAGTGCACCGTCCATATGTTCGCGTAAATAAACTGGCGAATATGAGACAAGAAATAGCCCTGTACCTTAATATCCCCAAATCCAATTTCTACACAGCGCATTGCTTTCAAACGACTTCGGTGATAATATTAGTGAATGTTAGAGCTGGACGGCACTAGTCATCATGCAGGCTGTAAACAATAGCATTGCCAAGCAAAGTAAATGGTCTCTGATTTCGAAGTGCTTTGACCCACGCATGTGCTCTGTTCAGTCAGCGAAGCCAGCGCGCCCTGTTCACTAACCGAAGTAACTGAATCCCGCAGATATTTATGAATATTTATGTTAAAAACATGAAATAAAGTTAAAATTATATTCGAACATAAACAGTCGTATGCAACTCGCCCATAATGCTAAGTAAGTCACTCGTGTGGAAATTATAAAACTCGCTACGCTCGTTTTATAAACATACTCGTGACTTAATTATTGCCATTATAGTCTCGTTGCATAATGTACTATTTGTGTGGAGAGCAGTCAGAAACATAATATCTTATTAAAACTGCCCAGCCAAACACTAAAGAAACGTTTAATTACATTACTAATCGTACATGTTTCGGTATTTCATTGATACCTTCCTCAGCGTGATTGATATTAAATCTTAAACCTAGTTAACAAAGCCAGAAAGAAATGGATATCCTTACAAAAATTGTTTTAAATCAATAATGGAAAAGCTTGCAAATACTTAAATGCAATGTATTAAAAAATTAAAAGAGATCTGCCTTATAAACTGCCTGCGTCAATACTCCAATAATTTTGATTGAAAACTGTAGTGACAGATGTCGTTGTCAAATTCTCGCCTCCTTTGCGCTTCTTCTGACAGCGACATCTTCTGTCACTACAGTTTTCCATCAAAATTATTGGAGTATAGACGTAGGCAGTTTATAAGGTAGATCTCTTATTTTAATAGCATCATATTGCTATCATTTTTTTAGCCTATTTTCAATTTTGAAAAAATAGGCTTATGAGATCACCTTTTGTCCGTGTGTGTGTCCCTAATAAAATCTAAACGGCTGGAGCGATTTCAATGAAACTCGGTAAGTTCATAGCACTATTCCGGGCGACCCCGACTGTGCCCTTCAAATTTTGCTACATCTCACCAATCCAACATGGCGGCTGTGCGAAATATTTCACCAGCATTCAATATCTCCGAAACTATTACCGATATCACCCTGGAATTTTGTATGGTGATAAAGGAAACTACTAGAAGTTCACTTATGTGACCTTTGAAAACCTGGTAACTACAAAACCAACATGGCGGCCAAGCGAAGTTGCGATATTTAAATAGACGTTTCTCGCGATTTTACCAACCAAACGCAAACTTGGTGCAGTATATGTTTATATACATTGCAATGCTACGACATCTAACTTCGTTCAATTGTTTACATAACCACAATATGGCGGCTGTGCGAAATATTTCACGGGCATTCTGTATCTCTGAAACTATTACCAGTATCAACCTGAAATTTTGCACAGAGATAAAGGGCACTACTGGAAGATCACCTATGAGACTTTAAAAAACCGGTTAACTAGAAAACTAACATGGCGACCAAGCGAATTTGAAAGTTTTAAATAGACTTTTCTCGCGATTTAATTATCCAAACGCAATGAAATTTGGTACAGCCAGTGTTTATACACATTGTAATGCACTGGTATGTAATTTTGTTCAATTTTTTACATAACCTCAAGATGGCGGCTGTGCGAATTTTTAAATTAAGTTCTTGTTTCTTGTGTCGTAATCATGCGATCGAAGTGAAAGTTTGAATAATGAATCTACGCAATAATTTTTCTTTAAAGGTATATGACTCTTTGGCCTATGCATATAACAATCCAACATGGCGACCATCCGGAATATTTAGACGGTTCTACGAATCTACTACAGCAATCAAACTGAATGATTTTATGTTCATAGAGGTTATGAACATAAGTTCACCTATAGATCTTTTAATAACCTGGTGATCACAAATCCAACATGGTGGCGACGCGAAGTATAAATATTCACATGGTCGTTTCTCGCAATTTAACCATCCAAGTGCAGTGAAACTTGGTACAGTAATTCCTTATACAATAATGTTAATCCACTGGCATCTAATTTATTTCAATTGTTTCCATAACCACAAGATGGCAGCTGTGCGAAATTTTAAACTCTCGTTTTTACTTCTTGTGTCCTAGTCATGTGATTGAAGGTTGAGTACTACACGTACACAATAATCTTCATGTAACAGTACATAACTATAAGACCTACATATATAAAAATCCAACATGGCGACCATCCGCAATATTTAGTCGGTTTTCAATATCTAGGAATCTATTACAGCAATCAAACTGAAATTTAGTATGTTGATAGTGGCAATTAATATTAGTAGGATATATGAAAATAGGCTGTATAGTTCTTCACGGAACTACTTGTTAATACATGGCATTTACGTATTTGCCAGCTTTTCCATTTTTGATTTAAAACAATTTTTGCAAGGATATCCATTTCTTTTGGGCTTTGTTAACTAGTTTTAAGATGTAGTAATGTAATTAAACGTTTCTTTAGTGTTTGACTGGGCGGTTTTAAAGAGATAATACTATCAGTCAACACGGTTATTAGTAATTACCATTGCCATAATGGTCAATGTTTACGCATTTTTAGCCTATTTTCAATTTTGAAAAAAAAAAAAAAGGCTTGTGAGATCACCTTTTGTCCGTGTGTGTGTGCGTGTGTGCGTGTGTGTGTGTGAGGTGTGTGTGTGTCCTCCCTAATAAGTTCTAAACGGCTGGAGCGATTTCAATAAAACTCGGTAAGTTCATAGCACTATTCCGGACGACCCCGACCGTTCCCTTCAAATTTTGTTACGTCTCACCAATCCAACATGGCGGCTGTGCGAAATATTTCACCAGCATTCAATATCTCCGAAACTATTCCCAATATCACCCTGGAATTTTTTACGGTGATAAAGGGAACTACTAGAAGTTCATGTATGTGACTTTTGAAAAACTGGTAACTACAAAACCAACATGGCAGCCACGCGAATTTGCGACTTTTAAATAGACGTTGCTCGCGATTTAACCAACAAAACGCAATAAAACTTGGTGCAGTATATGTTTATACACATTGTAATGCGCCGACATCCAACTTCGGTCAAATATTTACATAACCACAAGATGGCGGCTGTGCGAAGTATTTCACTGGCATTCTATATCTCAGAAACTGTTAGCGGTATCCCCCTGAAATTTTGTACGGAGATAAAGGGCATTACAGAAAGTTCATCTATATGGCTTTCAAAAACCGGTTAACTACAAAACGAACATGGCGGCCAAGTGAATTTGAAAATTTAAATAGACCTTTCTCGCGATTTAATGTTCTAAACGCAATTAAATCTGGTACAAGAAATGTTTATATACATTGTATTGCACTGGTATCTAATTTATTCAATTGTTTACATAACCACAAGATGGCGGCTGTGCGAATGTTAAAATTTAGTTTTTATTTCTTGTGTCGTAATCATGCGATCGAAGTGAAAGTTTGAATAATGAACCAACGCAATAATTTTCCTGTAATGGTACATGACTCTATGGCCTATACATTTAACAATCCAACATGGCGACCATCCGAAATATTTAGACGGCTCTGAATATCTACGAATCTATTCTAGCAATCAGACTGAATTTTTTAATGTTCATAGGGGCTATGAACTTAAGTTCACCTATAGGACTTTAAATAACCTGGAGATCACAAATCCAACATGGCGGCGGCGCGAAATATAAATATTCACATGGACGTTTCTCGCAATTTAACCAGCTGAGAGGAGTGAAACTTGGTACAGTAAATCCTTATACTAATGTTAATCCACTGGCATCTAATTTATTTCAATTGTTTCCATAACCACAAGATAGCAGTTATGGGAAATATTAAAATCTCCTTGTTACTTCTTGTGTCCTAATCATGCGATTGAAGTTTGAATGCTACACGTACACAATAATCTTCATGTAACAGTACATAACTCTAGGACCTACATATATAAAATCCAACATGGCGACCATCCAAAACATTTAGTCGGTTCTCAATATCTACGAATCTATTACAGCAATCAAACTGAAATTTTGTATGTTGATAGTGGCAATTAACATAAGTAGGATATATGAAAATAGGCTGTATAGTTCTTCACGGAACTACTTGTATTTTAGTGTGAAGTCCGGTGATTGGAGGTCCGAAATCAACGCCGACAGTGGCTTCGGTGGCGTAGTCGGTAGCATGCTGAACTGCTGTGCCCAAGATAGCGGGTTCAAACCCGGCCGTAGTCGTCGGATTTTTTAAGAGCGTTAAAAATCCTTCAGTATGCCTTCCTTCGGAGGGGAAGTAAAGCCGGCGGTCCCATGTCATAGATTTATGGCATGTAAAAGATCCTTTCACAGACTAAACTTGTGTAAAGCAAAATTTGTTGGGTTAGATTTCGTCAGAACGCTCTATCAAAGTTCCAACGTTCACCACTAGGTATCATTGATATCTGGTGGCGAAAGTTGGAACTACTTGAAATTGAACGGAACATGTAGCTCACCCTTTAGGGTGTCCGCTGGAAGCGCTACAGACTCAGGCGAGCCGAACATGTCCTCGGACACTCCCGGCACTAAAAGCCATACGATAAATAAATAAATAAATAAATAAATAAATATATCACTTAATGGAGTGGAATAAGAGAGCGGTCTCTCTGACTGAATTTTGCTCTGATTCTTGAGCCTGATTTAATGTACATATTTTGCGCATTGTGCGTAATAGATTCGTTATTAAAAGGCACAATATGAAAACCATTTTAAATGGTCAATAGTCCTCTAAATATTACCGGTATCAAAAACGTTTGTCAGAAGGAATTTTTGATGTGTCGCACCCTTACGCCAAGAGATGAGCAAAATGTTTTTGTAATTATAAGATGATGGGGTTTCTTATTTAAGAAACATGTAGGTGTACAACAATTGGTTGATGTAGTGAATTCCAAACTTTTTTCTTTTCCCGGATAAATCTACTTTCGCTTTCCTGCGTGCCGAAAGGGAATTTTTACTAGAAGGGTAAAACGGTACTGTTTGGAATACCAACGATTTGAATTTGACACAATTGGATACAAACAAGAAGTTCCGTAACGAACTAAAGAGCCTACTTTTCTTAAAATTTATGATTCACACCAATGATTAATCTATATGGATCTATCGGGAATAATGACGAAATTAAGTTGGTAATATCGAAATTTCTAATTAGTTCGAAATACTGTATACCTGGCATAATGTAGCCTAATAGAGCACCATAGTTGGCAGCCCTGGTGACTGAATATATTCTTAGATTCATCTCTTAAGGTACAGAATACAAAATTTGGTTGGAGTCAAATGAATAGCATGGACGTTGCATGCAGTTAAACATTGGATCTAACAGCGCGCGTAAAATCGTGTTGGCAACAATGTCATGTATTGATCAGAAATAATCTGAAATAATATTTTCTATTGTTGTGCCAATTTTGAATGAAATCCATTAGTTAGTATAGAAGTTACATGCATTTTAAAATTGGATCTATCAGCAGGATTAGAATCATGTTGGCAGCACTGACGTATAATAGTAACTCCAAATTAATCTAGAATGCCAGGTACTATACGTGTGCAAAGTTTAGAGCTATTGGCTTGCATACTTTCTGATATATTGATATTAGGGTAACAAAAATAGAGACAGCACATATTAACAGTTGGCAGCCCTGGTTGCTCTTAAGAATACGCAGTCATATCTGTTATGGTGCACATAGCACATACGAAATTTGGTTGAAATCCAAATGATAGTATGGAAGTTACATGTATTTAAAGTTGGACCTGTCAGCAGGCTTAGAATCATGTTGGTAGCACTGACGTATATAAGTTACTCCAAATTAATATAGAATGTCAGGTACTATACGTGTGCATAGTTTAAAGCTGTCGGCTTGCATACTTTCTGATATATTGGTATTTGGATAAAATAAATTAAGAGCATTTATTAACAGTTGGCAGCCCTGATGGTTCTTAAGAATACGCTCATTCATATCTGTTTATGTACACATACAACATACGAAATTTGGTTGAATTCCAATTGATAGTGTAGAAGTTATTTGCATTTAAAAATTGGGCTTATCAGCAGGCTTATAATCATTTTGGCAACACTGCCATGTATGGCCTCCTGGAAATTAAACTGCAATATAATTATCTATACGTGTGCCAATTTTGAAATAGCTCCCATTCATACCTTCCAAGATATCCAACATGGAGCTCAAATTTCAATTGCGATTTTTCAGCAGTTGGTAGCACTGACATCATGTTCAAATATGACCGTGAGATATTCAGGTATAGATCTTTACTCCTACCAAATTTTGTTTAGATTGCTCCAACCGTTTAGGAGTTGATAGGGGGACACACACACAGCCAGACAGCCAGACAGAAGGACAGACAGACAGACAGACAGACAGACAGACACACATTTGCCCGATCTCATAAGCCTCCTTTTTCCTCATTTTTGCAAAATGTGAAAAGTAGGCTAAAAATAGTACATTCTGCAACGAACCTATAATGGCAATAATTAAGACACGAGTTTTATAATTTCCATACGAGTGTCTCAATTACCATTATAGGCGAGTTGCATACAACTGTTTATGGTCGTCAATAATTATAACTTTATTGTATATTCTAACTTAAATATTCATAGATATCTGTCTCGAGATTCTGTCGGTGGAATTCTTCTTCTTGGGAATTGTGTGGGCTCAGCATTTGATTTCTACCCAATAACGAATCCCAAAGCTTTAAATCATTGTTTATCCCGAAGTAGCACCAACAGATAGAGCACAGATACTATGTTGGAACATTTTGTTATTTTAGTCGAATAACACAAAATAGGATGTTACAAACGCTTTAAAATTAAAAGAAATCGTATTATCAACTAGTTATTCCTCAAATTCAATGCGTATAGAATGTCTACAGAACGAAAATCAATTGAGTCCTAAATAGAACAGTTATGATATCTCGCGGAAAATTTTCGCGTAGGAATTCCTTTTTATGAACAGAGAGCTGGATTATAAGTTCCGTGGAACTAATGTCATAGGCCTGCTTCCTCCATGACGTTCTAGTGTGTTTATGTCAACAACAGCATTCACTAATATTGTTGGTGAAATCTCACGTATATGTAGAAATTGGAGTTGCGGGTATTAAGTTTCATTTTATTTTGGCCTTAAAAAAAATTAGCGGTGAAACTCATCCGATTTCTTTCACTCCCCTTCTACGAGTCGTCTTTCTTTCTATTTCTCTTTTCTCCTCCCCTCACTGCTTTCCTGCTCCCCCTCCCCACCTTTCTCTCTTGTATCTCCTTTAGGGGTTCTATTCACCCACTACCCTCGCTTTTTCTTTGATTTTGCGGTGGAAGTCACTCCCTTTGATCCCCCTCCCATCCATCTTGAATCACTTCTTTCTCAGGATTCTCATCTGTCACTTTATTTCTGTTTCCTTCCACTCTGTCTTAAATTAATTTATTTCCTAAGGACTCACCGTGGTGAGATTCAACCGCACATTTACCTTCCTATTTAATTTTATCATTCATCTGGAGTTGTCTCCCCTTCATTTGTATATATGCATCTCGTTGTACCTTCACTGTCATGCGAACCCCATCTCCGACATTTTTCACTTCTCGAGTCCGTTTCACTACTTATTGTTATGCACCAATGGCTGTTCAAGGCGTAACCCTATGAGAAAATCAACCCCCAAAGTATGGCATATTGGCTTTTACGGGTATTGGCATGTCTTTGACCGTGCCTATAGGTAAAGCCCTGCGGGGATGCGGATATCCGAGGATAAACCCGAGGATAATCGCAATTTTTTTCGGCATGCGGATATAGTTTGCATGGCTGTGCGGATACAGGATAAGCCGCGGATAATGTTTGGAGTAAATTTCCGGATAGATTTTAGAAAACAATCCAAACCTCTTGAATATCATTACTAGGTCGAGGAAGTTTATGACATATCATATTTTTTCGTTATGTTTATTTCATGACAAATGTACATTAAGATTATGATTTATGCAAATCTCATTCAAGTTATGTCATTAGGCATAATGAACACTCCGGACGTCTGGCTGAATAACTACCGTATCATTTTAAACAGTCGCCTCCGTAGCGTAGCGGTCAGCATGGTTAGCTGCCGCCCCGGAGGTCCTGGGTTCGATTCCCGGCTCTGCCACGAAATTTGAAAAGTGGTACGAGGACTGGAACGGGGTCTACTCAGCCTCGGGTGGTCCAAATGAGTAGAGGGGGTTCGATTCCCACCTCAGCCATCCTCGAAGTGGTTTTCCGTGGTTTCCCACTTCGTCTTCGGGCAAATGCCGAGATGGTACTGCACCATTATTCATAAAAGGGCTTAAATACAGACATGGTTACAGTATTTTGGGAACACCCTGTAACTTCCTAACTTGCCTCTGAAGTCGATCATAACAGCTGGTCTGCAGCGAGAAAAAGCCATGCTATCATGAAAGAGATCGGCAGAGCTCGTGTTTCCGACGAGAAATCCGAAGCTCATCGATAATAACCATGTTGACTGTGTCTAACACCATATCGATCGATTCACCTGAGAGTGATTAATACAAATTAATGCATATTTAGCGCTTTATGTAAGCAGATACATGTGTCTATATGTATGTTTCCATGGCAGAAAGCCATTATTAAGAAAGCCATTATTAAGAAAGCCATTATTAAGAAAGTCATTATTAAGAAAGTATGAAGAACAGAAGATGCTATGTTAACTCACTGCTGATCACGTTTCGACTGCGATATATTTCGTATCGAGTCATGACGTGTGAAGGAGTGGGGGGGAGCAGATGTGAGACTCAGGCGACCTCGTGCAGAGCACAATGTGTATAGAACTTGACAGCGTAGAGGGTTGAGCTGGAAATCAGTGAAAGTAAAATCGCCAGCTAACGGGAGTTGTAAAACGTGTGACCGTGCTGAAGTGTATCCTAGTTCGTGAAGCATTCTACGTGAAGTAGAAACGTGTTTAATAGGGCTCAGACATGGTCTTAAACATGTAATAATTTACCTCTGTGACTGTGTGTCTACAGCAACTAACGGGCCATGCGGATGGATACTTTTATAACCACGACCGCGAGCTCAGCCGTGATGTGTCACGAAACTCTGCATATAAACCGTCGTGGAAATGCAGCCTAGATTTGATTCACTCTTCACTGTGATTATACTTTTTGAAAAGAGTACATTCTCAAACAAGGTGTCAAGGGGAAGGGACAATATGAAGCTTATATCCACTACGATGGTAGGCTAAATTGATTTAAGAATACTGCATTAGCAGGGTGCAGCGGGGACTTGTCGAAGGCAACTTTCATTTGGCATGAAGTGTGCACGCGACTCTCGTGTCAAGAGGGGCCGCGTCGACCCTCGTGAACTTGTTCATACGCGCGTTCTCACATTGGAACTTGTTAGTGACGGTTCGAGTTCACTTTCGCGTCGTGACGAGTTGATAAACTGTGTGCGGTCCTTCCGTTGGTGTTCGAATATGTATGGGAAGATATCGCCAGGATATGTTGGAACTATTTCGACCGACCGGGTGTTGCTCGAGCCTGGGAGGACTTTGGTTCGTTCTATGGAAACCCAGTTGAAATCCAGCATATTTTCTGTTGGTTTGGAGCTGATTATGGCCAACGATATCCTTTTTTCCTCATCTAGATTCGCCAAAGGTACTGATCACTTCAACTTGTTACAGTAGTGTAGTGTGGACATTTATAAATACCACTTTGCCATATTTGATTTTGTAGTTTAAATGGTTCAGTAGAAAGTGCAGGTTCGATGTTCATTTCGAAACTGACCTTCTATGATGCCAGGATTTTGACTCATAAAAATGAGTGCATCCTTTGTGTAATTTTGATGAATAAATTAATAATTTCAGTAGTATTTTACAGTATTTAAACTGACATGCTCATTCTTATTTGTCGAGAAGCAAATGTAGGAAGAAGATTTACAGTTTTTCTTGTGTAAGAACATTTTTAGTAACGCAACTTTCTTTTGAGAACGTTGGTTGAGTTTTCATATTCTAGTGCATTGTTCTTTAAGCACTTTCGCTTGGATTATCGTATTCTTTAGAGGGGAATTTTCCTTTTCGTATTTTGATTAAGATACTAGGAAGTTTTCGGACCCAGTTATTCTAAATGTTACTTCGAGTCCTTGGACTATATTTTCTTCAGTTTTTTTTTTATAACAGATTTAACTTGTGTTTTCTGAGCGTGATTTTCGAAATGGATTGCCTAATGGGTCATTAGTCGCTTAGCCTTTGTTGCTAACCTAGATCCATGCTGTAGGTCTAATCCATCGACATTTTCGCGTTCGGGAAATTCAGGGAGGATCTTATTTTGAGATTGAATTTATCTTTATAGACCTCTTTACAACCTCAGTTTGTGTGGTTGGGCAGCGTTATATACAGTTCATATATATATTTTTTTTTGAAGTTAACACTGGATTAAATTGATATCATTGCCTTTAGTGCAATAGTTTTTCTTTAGTAAGAGGGTATTTGAACGACATCCAAATTTGCGAGGATAATCCCAGGGACAACTTACTATAAGTCATACGTTTAAGAACTATGGATTTTGTAATGAATCAATGTAAGGCAAGTTTTTAAAGTTAGGTGGAATATTTCTGAAATCCACTGGGCTTTGTTGGTAATCTGTTACGGGATCATATTTTTCGAGTTCAGGATTTTTACCATAAACAGCTGATTTGCATAATTGTGGATTTATAACAGTAAGGCTCCTATTATAGGTGCATATTGGTCTTTAGAGAGGCATATACTATGAGTAATGTCTTTGTGTTTAAGTATATTGATGCAATGCTTTGTAGAGCATATTTTTCTTGTTGAGGATTGAGCTAGGTGTGCCAATCAGGATTAGATTGATTGGGGTTTTAACCCAGAGAGGTGTTGTTTTAACCTAGTATGGTTAATAATTGGTCATTGTGAACTTTATCGCTGTTATCGTGAAAATGCCTGTGTGAAGATTAATATTTTTCCGAGCAGTATTGTTGGGGAATCTTGAGTGGATATTCGGTTAAATATTTCCAGTAAAACTAATATAACAATTTTGTCATAAGATGTATGTTTAAAAAGGAAACCGATAACTATTTAAGACTGACTTTACAATTAATTTTTGCTTAGCTTAACTGTTCGGCAGAATTTCCCTAAAACAAGAATTGAAATAATATTAAACAGAAAGGAATGTCGTGACTTCAAGTCAGTAGGAAAGGAATAATTGAAATTATTCTGGAATTTTGTGTAAATTATATTCTGTAACTAGGCCATATGAATTTCATCATTCAATAACAAGAACATATAAAGTTACTGAAGATGTCGTGTAGGATTAGTAATTATAACCAGGATATTTGTGTATAAGATGTTATTTCCGTTAAGGAACCGAAATTAATTTAATGTATTCAAGTCTTATAATATTTCTCTTTTTGTGAATGCTTACCCTATGGGATTGATCATCATTATTATTAATATGCCTTATATTTTAATCAGCTAAAAGTTAGTTGTGATAATGGATAATATATTTTTTTTTTCTGGAAGATAATCCAATATAATCAATGAGATTTTTTTTGGTTGGTCGTGGTATCGACGAAATTGATATTCTTCTGTCTTGTTTATTCTTACAATAAATCACTTTACTACTTGGTTTTAATTATTGCGTGATGCTTTATAGAGGTGATGGAAGGGTGTATTAAGGGGGCCATCGCTAGGTATTTTAGTGTTTACCACACCTTTGAGATTCTTTCTTCCTCTTGAAGAATTCTCGTGTTTTGAGCTAGTCTTTTCTTTTTCTGAGCCTTGGTCAGTCTTAATACATCCTGTTAGGTATTCGAGTGGCCCTATTATCCCTGTGTCTGTTGGTAGAACTTGGGGGGTCTTTAGAGCCGGGGCATTTTCAGGTTCTACGATCCAGCTGCTATCCAGGGATTCAACAGGTATTGGTAGGTAAAAGGGTACAGTACCTTCTGTAAGGCCACGGCCGCCTCTTTCCCTCTTCCTAGCCTATCCATCCCAGTCTGCCATCCCTTCCCATCCTCAGGAGGCCCCTGTTCGCTTTGCATGTGAGGCCGCCTGGGCGAAGTGCTGATCACTCCTCCCCAGTTGTATCAATCCCGACCAGATGTTCCAAGCTCCAGGACACTGCCCATAGAGGCGGTAGTGGTGAGTTCCCTCACTGAGTCCGTGGGAACCACCAACCTAGAGGATAAATTGACTAAATAAAAAAAAATCATTTTAAACATAGCACATGACAGACAAAGCCTAAGGTAACGACTTTCTCCTCTAATGTCTAAATGTGTTGCTTCAATAAAAACTTTCTTCGGCTTTTCCCAATTAATTGGGGTCGCTGGAGCCAACCAGGCTCATTTTGGTTTTGGCTGGGGATTTAAGGCCGGATGCCCTTCCTGACGCCACGTGATTTTTCAAGTGAAAATTCCACCCCGCTGTCACCGGGATTCGAACCCCGGCCGTCCGGGTGAAAGGAGAGAAGCTAAGCCACTGCACCATCACGCTCCCCAAATGTGTTGCTTCAATGCTTTATCTAATTAAAACTATTATTGTAATGCCCGTAGATTCGAATAACAAACGTGCGGATGCGGAAAACGTTTTGTTTGTCCGCGCAGGACTCTAGTTATAGGCTCTGTGCTTTGGGGGAGAGATGCAACACCGCGCTACTAGTGGTCAAGCTTACCATGGTCGAGGGGGAACGATGTGTATGTAAATTCTGGAAACATGCATCAATGAGGAAGTTCCAGACATGAAACTTGGTACCAATGAAGCTGACATCCACGCAATCGTCACAAGAGTCTAAAATATCGTATACTAGCAGGTACCCGCGGCTTCGCTCGCGATCAAGACAATGGGGACGATGCATTATTGCTGATAATTGGTTTATTCTATTACAACAATCGCGGCTACAGGTGGGTCGATTCTAATTCTGAAAATATTGATAAATACAGTATATTGATATGAGCAGCAAAAGTGGGAATTTTATAGAGTTGTGAAAGTCTGCAGGGTACGATGTTACTTTATGTGAACACATTTGAAAATTTTGATTTTGGTTTTGCCATCTTCTGCTGAGACATAACGATTTTGTTGTCCGGATAATCGCGAGCACGCCACATACAGTTGCGCGTGGGAAAAAATGGTTTTGTCTAAACGTACACCTGGAATGGCAAATCTATCGGAATATGGGGAATTAAAAGTATTTTTCCATAAGCTATTCTGGGTATAATTTTGCCACACTTATTGATGATTTGAACGTCAACATGTCGCTATTAATAGACCTATAGTTAAATATCGCTCACCTTGGCCGCTGATGTACATAATGCAGCCTCTTCCCGTGTTACATCCCAGGGATTGAAATTCTCCAACGACCCTTCTGCCTCACATGCCTGTCTAAGTAATTAAAATTCCCGATTGTTGTTGTCTGAGTCTTCAGTTTTTTGACCGGTTTGTTGCAGCGCTCCATGCCTCACTCTCCTGAGCAAATCGTTTCATCTCTACATAGCTACCACACCCTACATCTGAGGCAATCTGTATAATCCTGGTCTACCCCTACAGTTCTTGTCTTTGACCCTCCCATCCATAACTAAGCTTGCTATTCCAAAGTGTCTTAATATGTGTCGTACCAACCTATCTCTTCTCTTCATTAGCAGTCGCCAGAAACATCTCTCCTCTCCCACTCGTCTTAATAGCTCTTCATTTGTAACCCTATCTACCCATCTGATCTTCATCATTCTCCCGTAACACCACATTTCAAACGCTTCAATTCTTCTCTTTTCTGCAGCACCATCAGTCCAAATTTCACTTCATTATAGTGTCACGCTCCAGACAAAAGCTTTCAAAAATTACATCATAATACCTAAATGTATATTCGATGTCAACAGATTCCTTGTCTGTAGAAATGCTTTCCTTGCCTGAGCCAACCTGCTTTTTATATCCTCTTTGCTTCGTCCATTACTGGTTATTTTGCTTCCTAAGTACCGATAACAGAAGTCTCCTACTTCCCGTAGCATTTCACCTGCCAATTTGATGTCCATAGAGGTTTCTGATTTATTTCGGCTGCATTCCAATAATTTTGTTTTACATTTATTGATTTTCATCATGAATTCATTCGCCAAAACGGAGTCCATACCATTCAAAAACTCGTTCAAATCTTCTGGCGTATTGGCCAAGATGACGATGTCATCAGCAAATCTCAGAGATGAAATTATTTCTCCTTGAATCTTCACTCCGACTTCAAATTGTTCTCTAATTTCCTGATTATTGAGTTTTTAGAGATCTTTGAAATGCGTTGCCCTCGCACATAGTGCAGATGCATTGTCTAAGGAAAACATTCCACGTTACGAACATGGGCCGCATAACCTGTACCGAAAGCCTATTCTAGACAGCAGTTCCTTGAAGTCAGATTTGCCAACATTATATTGTATCTTTCCATGTGGTATGTCTCTGTACCTCAACATACAGAAGAGTGCTTTAAAAATCATGTCTTGTGTAAATTTTGGAAAAGGTAGTGAGTGTGGTTTTTGCCAGAGTGGATACTCGCTAGTAGAAATTCTTTTCAGTAAAATAGACTGGTTCACAATTTGGTAAGTGCACATTGAGGTATATGACGGCGGGATGCCTTAAGTGTTAAGGAAAGGGCAATAGCCGCCTCAGAGCTTCGTTGCTACTGAAATAATGACCAGACTGATATTTGTACTTACCTATACGGGATTTGTGAGCCCAGTGTTTATGAAATTGAACGTAGCTATATCGCTACCTTTAATAGCCGCTACTGTAGTTTTTAAAAATTAAAGGTGGTATTAGAAGGCGCTTCCCCTAATTTTTTTACCCCTGGCACTACAGCCCATGAAGGGCCTAGGCCTATCATGCGACCGCTTCCCAGCCATTTGGCCTGCAGATATTGTGATGACGCGTGGTCAGTGCATAGTGTCCCCTCAGCCGTTAATCTTGTTTTTCGTGACCGGGGCGCTGCCTCACAGCTACTCAATTGTTCTCACGAATCTGAGTGCAGCCCGTTGCAGCCCTCACGTCAGTGTCTAAAATCTCTGACGGAGCCGGGAATCGAACCCGGGGCCTCCGGACGAGAGGCAGGCGCGCTACACTGTTCTTATTGTTTTTATATATATCTTGAAAAAGATAATAAATGGATTGGCATTGCCTCCTACAGGGATTATAGAAAATCGGATGTCATACCTTGAGGTAGTGTTGCCATGGAAACGGACTTGCGATTAGTTCATCAATCAGAGCGAAGATAGTTTTCTGCGAATATCTTTGAAACTGTTGGTTTTAGGGCTTTAAAATGTAGTTTTCGGTGTCCCGTAGGGACATACCGAGTATTGTTTCTTGCATCGAGGGGAGTAAAAAGAGCTCTGTCCGGTCTTTATGCGACAACTTCGATATTTTGTCCTGGTTGAGTACTTTTGGTGACTTTTCAGTTATGTTGCCTGTTCCACGGGAACAATGATTTATTTCCGGACGAAAGGCAGCCTATATGTTATCCCATGGTATAAGCTGTCTCCATTTCAAATTTCATCCAAATCCGTCCAGCCGTTTAAGTGTCAAGAGGTAACAAACTAACACACACACACACACACGGACACACAGATTTTCACAATTATAATATACTAGCAGAAGTACCCGTTCTTCGAACGGTGTTCGGTGTTAACACCAGACATTATAATAATAATAATAATAATAATAATAATAATAATAATAATAATAATAATAATAATAATAATAATAATGTTATTGGTGTTACGTCCCTTTTAAGTACTGATGCTTTTAGAGACGCACCAGACATTATCAATTGAGCTACTGTTGCAATGGTTAGCGGCTTGTCATTCCTTCATAAGTTTATCAAAACGAAGTTAGTTTTCTGGGAATATCACACACACTGTTAATTTAAGGGCCTTATAATGTGGTTTTCGGAGACCCTTTATAGACTTGCGAATTTTGTGTCTCACATTGAGAAGTGCAACATATGCTTTGGTCGTCCTTCTAGGATAATTTTTATATTTCGCATATTTTAGCATGTATTTTGAGAAGTTTTTCCCTATATCCACCCTTCTACTGTATGAAATGAACGGTGAAGAGTTTTATAAATGATTGGTGTATTGACTCATGTCTACCATACCTAATTTTACGATGCACCAAGCATCCGAACATGAGTTATAGGCGTACATAAGGATACACAGAAAGACAGACATACAGACAATACTATTGTCTACAACAAATCACCCAGAAATCCAAATATTTTTTTTTTTTTAGCGTATGGCTTTTAGTGCCGGGAGTGTCCGAGGACATGTTCGGCTCGCCAGTTTTGTAGCTGCTTCGAGACGGACACCCAATGTGTGAGCTACAAGTACCGTTGGGGAGGGAAGGAGGGAAGTTGGAATGTAAGGACGAGGAGTTGGAAGGTAGCGGCTGTGGCCTATAGTTAGGGACCAACCCCGGCATTTGCCTGGAAGGAAGATGGGAAACCACAGAAGACCATCTTCAAGGTTGCCGGCGGGGGGATTCGAACCTCCTCGCCTCCCGGATGTGAGCGACTGCCATCAGTCATGCCGAAACCACCACGGCTAACTCACCCGGCCCAAATATGGGTATATCTACCACACAGTATCAAAGAAAATCATCCTTACGATGAACCCGTATGTCGACAAAAAAAAGATTAGTTGAAATGTGCTCTCAAACTAAATTCACCTGACGTGTACTTCCTGACATGAAATAGAATTGAAAGCCTTGTAGATGAAACGCAATACACGTCACATAAAAACTGACCCCCTACGTTGTGTTGGGTCCCCATACACAGGAAGACCTCTTTCATAAATTATAAAAGCTTGTGGTGCATGAAAATTCAGGTTCTTTAGTCTCAAATGGCCCAAATTCCTAAAAGCCGCAAAAAATGCTGATTCAATTCAGGAATTTTTGAAAATAATGTTGTTGTTTGGAGATATAATAGACCTTCTGCACTATATGTCGCACGTGAAAATTGCATGAAAAAATCCTAGGTTACCCCTTGACCCCCTTAATTGCATTGATGAATTATACAGTCTACGTTGGTTCCGTGATAACCTTATACCGTATTTGCAAACTTTCACAGAAATGTAATAAATGTAATAAATTGCTTCTTACTGAAATAGATGGAAAGTTGGATGCCACCCCTTGAGATAATGTTGTCATGGTTACCGATTTGCATTCCTTCATTAGTTTGTTCAATTAAACTTAATTAGTTTTCTGGGAATGTTTCAGAAACTGTTGGTTTTAGAGCCTTATAATGTAGTTTTCGAGGACCCTCGAGTTTTATTTCTGGCGCCGAGGGGCTTTGTCTCGTCGTTGTACGCCATAATATAATACTAATAATAATAATATAACATAGGGATAGGAATATAATAGACCTGCCATACCACACCCGCAGATGTAAATCGCGTGAAAAAAATCTAGACTACCCCTTGACCCCCTTAAGCGCATTTTACGTATTGATGAAATTTACAGCTTAATTTGGTTCCATAATAACCATCTAACCGTTTGCAAACTTTCACACTAATGTAATTAATGGAATTGTATTGCGTCTTACAGCAATAGATGGATTTCTGAGAATCTGTTGCCATGGTTATCGGCTTGCATTCGTTCATAGTTTATTAAATTAAATGAGTTTTCTGGGAATATCTCAAAAACGGTTGGACGTAGGACCTTAAAATGTGCTTTTAGGGCCCCCGAGTTTTGTCTCTCACATTGAGGGGCTGAAAATGAGCTTTGTCTCGTCCTTCTTCTCCTATTTCAGCATGTATTTTAAGGGGGTATGCCCCCTTTTATGAGAGGTATAGAGAAGAGTTACGTCAATGATTAGTGTCGTGCCTCTGATGGATATCTATACCAAATTTTACGTTGATACACCAAGCCGTTCTCGAGTTATAAGGGAACAAATTTGTCCACAGACAATCAAGCAGACAGACCAAAACATTATTTTCGCGCGCATCTATCACAAAACAGTCTGAAACGTGTAAATGACTCAAATTTCCGTAGAAATTCAGAAAAAAACAGACAAATTTTCCTTTTTATATGTAGAGATATACTGCACCGCTCGATGTGACCGTGTTTTATTGCACAAATTTAGGTTTTACTCGCTAACCGTCGGAGATACACGAAAAGTGATCAGAACCTTTTGGATAGAAAATTAAATGCTAAAGCTCGTGTATACCATCAAAAGTTTGCTATTTCTTAGCGTTCTCTTTTTATTTGAAAAGGAAATATGAAATTTTGAAACCAAAGGGTGTAGTGACGTCAAAAATGTCGGTTTTACTCGCTGTTTGAGATACACGAAAAGTGATGAGGACCTTTCGGATAGGAAATTACATTTCAAAGATCACATGTGCCATCAAAAGTTTGCTATTTCCTACCGTTCTCTTTTTATTTGATATGGAAATATGAAATTTTGAAACCAAAGGGTCTAGTGACGTCACTAAAATGGTCGCCATTTTTTAATAGTGCAAAATTTGGAAATCAAAAGTTTCCTATATGTAAACCTGGTAAATCAGCTACATCCATGCAAAATTTCATTTAAATCGGACCAGTGGTTCTTTAGTTATTGAGTAACAGACAGACAGACAGACAGACAGAAAGACACACACCATCTCATTTTTAGCCTACATTCGATTTTTGCAAAAAATGAAAGTAGACTTATGAGATCAACACAGGGCGAAAAAAGTGTGTCTGTCTGTGTGTGTGTGTGTGTGTATGTGTGTGTGTGAGTCTGTGTGTGTGTGACTGTGTGTACTCTGAATGTCTGTCCCCCCCTATCAATTCGAACACGGTGAATGCGAATTGAACGAAATTTGGTACAAAGGTAGCACTAGCAAAGGACACCTCAGTGTCATGTTTTATATCGCCGCCATCTTTACTAAAACTGAATGGCGGCCACTCAAACGTTCAAAACGTAAAATCAAATAACGACTAACCAAATCATCCGATCTCTACCAAATTTGGTAACAACATACCTTCGTATGGGATGCGTCTTGTGACCAAACTACATGGTCGTCCGCCATACCATTTCAGGATGGCGGCCGTGCGAATTATGCAAACTTTATAATCCATATCATGGGACCAACCAGTTCCGATTATCGAGCCGAGAATCGTTTTAACTGTTCTAAAGGAAGAGGCACGTTCGAAATTAAAAGTTTATTTTGTAATACTATAGTGCAGACGTGATTTTAAAAAGCTGAGCTGATTCAGTAATAAGACAAGATGGCAGCGGATATCTTGTGCCTGACTTATATTTCACTAATTTGAGTATTGCATGCAAAATAGCGTACTGATACAAAATAAATAAACTTTGTATGAAATGCTTTATATATAAATAATATACTCCAGTGATGAAACCGTTTAGTATAAATCATTATTTGCTAACAAGTTCTATGTAAGTCATTTTATATAGAACGATATTCGTTGACACAATTAGCTCAGTGGTAGAGCGTTAGCCTATCGCTCAAATGCCTATGGCTCAAACCCGATCAGAGCTAGGTTTTTTGCTTGAAATGTTATATGTTTATTGTTTTGTAATGACTCAGATGTTTTAAAATTAAGCGTTATATTGTGCATATTATGGTGTAAAATATATATTTAATTAAAACATAATTCGCCAGCAGATTTACTCGAGACATCTAGCTGCCAAAAAGGTAACTGCACGCCGACCTACTTATTAACTTCCAGATTTTATTGAAAAGTTTCTTCTTCTGGCCGCTAGAATGCACTCGCTCTGTTAGGATTATATTGTTCGATATTTCACCACTAGATGTCACGACTAGTCTACGTGGGGCTCCATTGATTACTATACCATTGGTATTCTATGCGCATCGAATTGGAAGAATGACAAGATGATACTACGATACATTTTTACTTTTTATTTTAAAGGGTTTGTAACAGCCTATTTTGCGTTATTTGAAAATGTTATTTGAAGTAAAGAACAAAACGATTTCACATAGTAACTGAATTCAAGCCGTTGGTGTTAGTTCAGGTTATTAATTACTACTTTTATTTCAGGCAAATAGCAATCGAAAATATACACATAGTTTGTATACACACGTCTCTGTAGGGTCATGGAAAGATTTGTTAATTCAATTAGGGTTGTGAAAGCCATGCACAACCAGACGTGTAAAGACATGCCTCAACTCAAAGTTGGATGTTGCCCACGGCAGGTCGTATATGTAATAATAATAATAATGATAATGATAATAATAATAATAATAATAATAATAATAATAATAATAATATTAATAATAATGTTATTGGTTTTACATCCCTTTTAAATACTGCTGCTTTTAGAGACACCGGGATGCCGGAATTTTGGCCCGAAGGGGATCTTTAACGAGCCAGTAAATGTACTGACACGGCTCCCTCGCATTTGTGCACCCTCAAATGCCAGCTGACTGCGCCAGGATACGAACCTGCAACCTAGGGCCCAGCAAGCGAGAACGTTACCGCTGAGCCACGCAGCCAGTCCGGTCAATTATGTCTCCAGATCCATAACATTCTTGATATACTTCTTATCTTTCTTTCTTCAATGATGGTAGCAGTTTTTATGTAGGTTGTGGCGTTTGGTAGAGGTAAATCGTTTCTAAGGTCTTCAACAAAGAATAGTTCTATTATACTCTTTGATATTAACAACGAGTTATAACTATACTCATACATTTAGGAGAAAGTAGGCTATATGTTCTTTACTGAACATCTTGTTATATATTAGTATGATGATGATGATGATATAGGGATATAGGAATATAGGGATTTTTCGAGGGGATCGAGTTGTAGGGGTTTGAAAAGGCATATTTGGATAGAACATTATTTTTAGCCTATTTTCATTTATGAAAAAAATAGGCTTATGAGATCACCTTTAGTCCGTGTGTCTGTTTGTGTGTGCATGTGTGTGTGCGATGGATTTTTGTGTGCCCCCCCCTAATAACTTCTAAACGGCTGGAGAGATTTCAATGAAACTCTGTAAGCTCATAGCACTATTCCGGGCGACCCCAACCGTGCCCTTCAAATTTTGTTACGTCTCACCAATCCAACATGGCGGCTGTGCGAAATATTTCACATGCATTCAATATCTCCGAAACTATTACCGATATCACCCTGGGATTTTGTACGGTGATAAAGGAAACTACTAGAAGTTCACCTATGTGACTTTTGAAAACCTGGTAACTACAAAACTAACATGACGGCCAAGCGAATTTGCGACATTTAAATAGACCTTACTGGCGATTTAACCAACCAAACACAATGAAACTTGGCACAGTGTATGTTTATACACATTTTAATGCAACGACATCTAACTTCGTTCAATTATTTACATAACCTCAAGATGGCGGCTGTGCGAAACAAGGAGTAATAAGGAGAGGCCCTAACGGCCAGGAAGTGAAGCCACAAGACATGTGCTCATCAAATGCTCAAAACATTGCATTAGGCTCATAAGAATAGCATGGGATGGTGCGACATACGTTCTAGAAAGTGGTAATATTTCGCGTGTGGGTCGAAATGTCGACGTGTGAGGCTTATTATTGCGCAAACAGAACTCCCAACTACCAAAGTAATGCCATTTCACAACTAAATGCACTTTATTTGCCATTTATTGTGTTAAGTTTTCATCCTTAGTGTAGCTATCTCTCGGTACTGTTCTAGTATAATTTGTTAAATGTTCAAATAGTGACATATGTGTCCACCAGGAATTAATTGCTAGGAATTAATTATGGATATTTTCCTTCGTTTCCTACTGCTTGTCAATTTATTAATGAACGGTACGGTATTACTGTAATCTAATTACCCCAATCTATTTTTAACGTGGCTTGAGCTCTAGATTTATTGCTCGTGAGAGTTAGAGGATTTATATGCTATTATTTGCATACTTTAGCGTGTTAAACTCAAACCTCAACCTAGACCTTGTTTATTGTGTTACCGGAACTGAACTGGCCTATTTGTTAGACACATCGTGGAAAAAAAATAATAACAATAATAATAATAATAATAATAATAATAATACATTCATTTCCCAAGCGCTATACCATATTTGAGGAGCCTATTTCCAAAAGTCGACATCTGACATTTTTTACAAAAAGTAGATTTTATTTTATTTCATATTCCTCTTGGAGAAACGCATCAAAAAGGATGGTGGAAGATGTTCCATAACACGATATCTGTGGTTAAAAATCAATATTAAAGTTTGTCTTTATTTCCAAATTTCGACATCTGCTTTGTTAAGTTATTTCCATAATCCGACATCTGCACTTCGTTCCTAAATCCGACATTTTGCATAAGAAAGTTGATGCAACTTCCAAAGTGTGTTCCAATACTCGACATTCCTGTTGCATTACTTCGAGGCAGTGTTTCCCGCGAACTTTTGATTGTAGTACTTAGCAATGTCCGGCGCCAATTAACTTCTTTCTAACTGTTCCCGCCAAGTTTGTTCTAATGCGACAATGCACTGTTTCAACGCAGTATTTGTTGGCTCTATACTTCAGTCACCAGTAGGCATCTGATTAGTTTGGTGCTGTTCTACAAAGCAATGGATAATTCCTTAAAAGTATCTCCTTCTGTATCTGGACGCGGGAGGAAACATTCCCGTGACCCCGAAAACTGGGCTAAGAATAAGAAGAAAAGAGAAAGGTGAGCATTTCGTTACTAATTCGTTTAGCAATAATTATCATATAATCGTTACAGATAATGCGTTCTTGAAGCAGAATCTAGATAAATATTATATTTTCAGATACTCAGCTTCACAACCCCCAAAAGTACCAATATGCAGTCACAAGAAGGGAGCATACAGTGTCAGATGCTGACAACTAGGGACATCAAACATTTTCATAACATATTCTACAGCACGCCAAAGAACGCCAAAGAAGCTTATCCAGGACGCACTTATAATCAAGTATACAGCGGCAGCACTTCCGAGGAGAACCGTGAGTAATGGCAGTAACAAGAATAAGAACATATCGATAAAGTATTTTGTGAAAAAGGCAACAAAGCGACCCGGTAAAGAACCTGTTGTACCCGTATGCAGGGCAACTTTTCTAGGTATCTTGCAGATATCAAAAGACAGGGTGGGTCTGGCTTGTAAGCGTCACTTTGAGACTGGTCTTCTGCCTATAGATAAACGAGGAGGAGATACTCGTAGCAAGTACAGTGAAAATAAAAGGCTAGCTATGAGCATTTTCATAGAGAAATTAAATGTTGTTAGTGAATGACACTATTGTAGAGGACAAGTGAAAGGTCGCCAGTATTTATCAAGTGAGCTGAACATTAGTAAATTGTGGAGAAGTTACAACCAGTCAGTATCAACTGAGCTACGAGTTAAGGCAGCTTACTTAAGCATTATTTCTGTCGGACATATAATATTGGATTTGGCACTCCAGCGACTGATGCTTGCTCAAAATGTTTGTTGCTGAAAGCTAAACTGAAGCACTGCAAGATTCCTCAAGAAAAGAATAATATAATAACTGAGTTAAGAGTACATAAATTAAGAGCACAAGCGTTTTATGATAATAAAGTGATATTAAGTTACGATTGCCAGAAAAATTTACCCCCTCCAAAATTACCTGATCAAGCCACGTATTACTCCAAACAATTGTATATGTAAAATTTTACAATCTGTGTAGGAACATCGCGTGATCGTCAAACTACACGGAACACTTTTGTATACCAGTGGCTGGAATCTTCTCGTCCAAGAGGATCTAACGAAATAGCTTCCTGTGTTTATGACAGACTTAATCATCTTGATCTTACAGGTATCACAAAAGTTAATTTGGTTTCTGACGGCTGTGGGGGTCAAAATAAAAATAGTATTATGATAGGAATGGTTTCCTATTGGCTGTATAATGATTCCCCCGCACAAGTTAAAGAAGTGGAGATGGTATTTCCCGTTGTAGGCCACTCCTTCATACCCCCAGACCGAGTCTTCGGGAGAATTGAAAAGGAGTTTAAAGTGCGAGACACTATTGTAAAACCAGAAACCTACACTCAAATGTTCAAGCAGTTTGGCACAGTGAACACGTTAGGTGTTGATTGTCCGGTGTATGACTGGAAAGGTAGCGTCCAATCTTCTTTTAAAGCACCAGGGTCATGGCATTTCAGAATTCAATCCTGCAAGAGATTCGTGTTTAGGAAAGTAAAATCCTCTACTCTTCTTCGTGGAGAGCAAAATTATAGGAGTGACTTAACTGATTTCTAAGGGATAACTAAAAAGGGAAAAACGGTAACTTTTGAGAAAGTTCATTTGCCTCTTAGAGTAGCCGTCAAAGAAGAGAAGGTGAATGATGTGAACAAACTACTAACACTTCACTAAGGGGAAGAGTGGAAAAGTAATGAAGAACTTCAATATTATAAGAAAGTCTTGGATACAGAAAACCTGACAATTGATGTGGAAGACGATCTTATTTGTGAACCCCAGGAGGAGGATGACGACTTGAGAATCTAAACTGTGTGACTTATTGCTCCTTGTGTATTTTTATGTTAGTGCATACTATTTTTTTAATATAATTTACTAGAAACTTGTGTTCTCTGTAAATTTTGTGTGCTCATTAAATAAGGAGTGCATAACAACATTATGTGGCTTAAAATCCTTGTTAAGCAAAATCCATGTTTTGTTCCAAAACTCGTCATATGCTAGAAGTTCGTTCCAAAATACGATTTTCCATTAACGTACTTCCAAAATCCGACATCTGCGAATTTTAATGCTAAATATCTCCTAAACGCATTGATGAATCTACCTCTGGAGCTATTTTTTAGGTTTATGGTATGTTTATGATAGAGTTAGTACCAAGAATAACATAAAATTTCCTGAATTTTACCGTTTAAGCGTTTTTTTCGTTTTTCTCAATAACTTCAAAAAGTCAGATGTCGACTTTTGGAAATAGGCTACTCATTTTAGATCGGTGTATTGCTCTAGTTTATGTTGTAAAATTAAACGTTTTACGACAGTTTACATGATTTTCGAGTGCGACGAAAAGTAGTCTATTGTGACTGCTATACACTTCACACTAGCCAGCAAAGATCAACAAATATTCCTTGATTTCCATCGTCATATACCTTACAACTTCGTACTATACCTGCAGACGATTCTTTTACTTGTAATAATACTTAAATCCCACTAATACATAAGTCTACGGTACCGTACGCTCCATTTATCGCTGGAGCCAGACTAGTATTGGGGCGTGATCAGTGCTTCAACTCTCCGCATGCTATATAGCTGACAGGGCGTCTCCTTATTATTCCTTGGTGCAAAATATTTCACCGGCATTCTATATCTTTGAAACTAATACCGGTATCACTATGAAATTTTTTACGGAGATAATGGGCACTACTGGAATTTCATCTATGAGACTTTCAAAAACTTAAATATATTGCACATACTGTAATATGATTAATTTCACTAAAAATTACCAACTAAAACAGAATAATACATGCAACCATAGTGATGATGATCGTGTGGCCTCCGGAGACGCCGAGTGCAGGTCTTTCTAGTTGACGCCCGTGGGCGACCTGCGCGTCGTGATGAGGATGTAGTGATGATGAAGACGACACATTCACCCAGTCCCCGAGCCATGCGAATCAACCCCAGGAGATTAAAATCCGTGATGGCTCGGCCGGGAATCGAACCCGAAGCACTTAGGGCCACAGCCTAGCGCGCTAACCATTTAGGCACGGAGCCGGACTGCAACCATAGTGTAAACAAGACACGAAACTCTGTGATCACATGTTTCAGACTCTAAGAATAAATTTAGTTACAAATTTTCAGCGATTTACGCGGAATTAAAATGGTCTCCTTCTTATTCCCTGAAATAATTATGCTGCTATCTGGCGTGTAAATAACGAAATAATCCAATTTATGGGACATATAGAGAGAATGAACCCGAACAGACTGACACACAAAATACATACTTTCTTAAAGAACAAGGCTAATAGACCGAATTGGTATAAATTTACAGAAAAAGACTTAAAGGAATTAGGATCACCAAACTTACATGACCGGAAGGAAATCAGGAAAATCACTCAGACGCGGGGTTTCGAGGAGGAAGAGAAGAAGACTACACAACATCATTGGTCAGAGCAACGGAAACAGACCCACTCATTGCGAAAGAAGGAATACTGGGCCAACAGGAAGGCTAGAATGTGTTGATTTCGCGTGGTCCTAGGCGACCCATTCGCGAAGAAGAGGAAGAAGAAGACGAAGAATAATAATAATAAATAGAAGAAATGCCATTTACGATGGATCGTTACAATGACAATTTTGGCACGAACAGGGGGTAACGATAGATCGTTAGCTTGAAAGTCTAAGAGGTAGTTACCGTGGCAACAATTGCACGTGCACTTAGTTGCCAATTACACAAGTCAACACGAATTTTGAGTCTGGTGGGTTCTATATGTGTGATTTTGATTTGTCATCCTTAACTAATAAAATATATAAAAAATAGTTTTTCGTAAATAAGTTTGCTTTTGTAACTAGAAGGAAATTCTTTATTTTTATAAGTTCAAGCGAAAACAAACGTTAATTTATATATTTGCATCACGTTTATTTCCAAAACATAGTAAACATTAATCTACAATTCAAAAAACAATACAAAGAAGCTTTAAAAATGAATATTTTTGGTAGGCTACTTCTTCTGTGTGGGTACGAACTTTCTCGTATTAAACTCAAAATGTAATCACCCATCATTTTCTCATTATACTGACCATGATAACGTTGCTCAAAAATCCATCACGTCATGGTAAAAGCGTTCCCCTTTCTCTTCTGAATTTGCCTCCATGTTATCTTTAAATTAGTCCAAATGAGCATGTAAAATGTGTTCTTTCAAGGACATTCTACAACCTATGAATTTTAAGTTCTCAAGCATAGTGGAGAAAAGCCCTTTGTATTTCTCAGTTTTCTTATTTCCAAGAAAGACATGGATCTTTGCTTTTAGGCTGTACCATGCTTGTTTTTGTTGGTGTTTGGTAATTGTGGAAATTCTTCACTGGCCAGTAATTTTCTTATTTGAAGACCAACGAAAATGCCAGCTTTAACTTTAGCTTCTGAATAGATAGGAAAAAATACGTCCTTAAATATTGGAAAACTTCAGAATCTTGACGAAGAGCCCTTACAAACTGCTTCACGAGGTCTAATTTTATATCCAACGTTATTTATTATTACATGAAGTACAAAAGCAATCTTTATTAATTATGAATGGCGTTCCTTGGTTACTGTTCGATGTAGACAGTCACAAATATATTCATTAAATAATAGACTCAAGACAAAATGTTTTGTTTGTTGACTTGTATTATTAAGCATGAGGGACACCAGACACAAGTCGAAGACAGTATTTTGATAGACTAATTTATATCCATGATGCTTGCCACGGTGGGGAGCGGTCAACGTGTCGGTCTACTAACTCCAAGCTTGCAGGTTTGCTCCTGGCCGTGGTAAGTGATTATTGAAAGGCGCTAAAAATTACGACACCATGTCATACGATGTTGGCATGTCAAAGAACCCATTTGAATTCAGTAACCCGTGTTCATAAAGGCAAAATTAATCTAGGGAGTTTCCGCCAACACAAAGTTCCACATTTCTCTACTAGAAAGCGCTATAGTGTTCCAGGAGCTTAGATATCTAACCTCTTTGACTTTCATAGTGCTTCAAGGAACAACGACATTCGACATACAAGCTACCCATTGGATGTAAAATAACAATGCTTGCACCCGGCACCCGAGCCCATACGATATTATTATTATTATTATTATTATTATTATTATATCCATGATTATATGGTTTATTTCTGCAATACCATAACTTGGATTCACCGGACCGAACAGAATAGTCACACGTGTTTTTATATTATTTTTGCAAAAATTCAGTGCCACAAAACTAAAATGAGCTCTATTCGCTCCAGAGAAACAATTAATTGGTATGTCTAAAATGAATTGTCAAAAACAACCATACCGTATTTTACTGTCAGATAAGCTTGTGCCGTGTGTGATAATAGTGTTGAGGATGGAGTTCAGGAAAGAAGCCGTTGAGTGTTGAGCCAATCCAGGCACTTAGGCCTCTCAATTGGCACACAAACGAGGCTTTCTCTCGAGGATCTGGCGAGTCCTGCTTGCTGATTACACTCTTAGTGAGGAGTAATTGGCGCAGACTTGAACAGTCAACGAGAATGGCTTACAATGGAGAACTTGGCGAGAGAGAAGAAAAATAGAGAAGATATTAAGACGTTTCATTCCCATGTTTGTCAGCAAATAAAATGATGAGGAAACACAGAGTAAGAATTTAGAAAGTTTTGAATCCATTTTTCAGAGCCGCCTTAACAATAAATTGATAACTTTCAGTTGGTCAACGCTTCCCACGGTGGGTGAGTGGTCAACGTGTCGGTCTACTAACCCCAAGCTTGCAGGTTCGCTCCTGGCCGAGGTAAGTGATTTTTGAAAGGCGGCAAAAAATACGACACCTTGTCATCTCGATGTTGGCATGTCAATGACCCCATTTGAATTCAGTAGGCCGTGTTCATAATGGCAAAATTAATCTCGGAAGTTTCCGCCAACACAAAGTTCCTCATTTCTCTACTAGAAAGCGCTATAGTGTTCAAGGAGCTTAGATATCTAACCTCCTTGACTTTCACAGTGCTTCAAGGAACAACGAAATTCGACATGCAAGGTACCCTTTGGGTGTCAAATAACAACGCTTGCACCCAGCACCCGAAGCCATACGATATTATTATTATTATAGTTGATCAACAGGTATTTCTGCCTAATTTTATCAGGCGGGAAATAAGATACTCCACCTGAATAATATCTACACGTGATTAGCTATTATTTGCACAAACTACGAGGATGGCAGGTTTTGTTCTTCAAACAAGCATAATCAGATCCGGATCAATCAAATCAACCATGCAACAAATTGCCCTGCAAATCAAAATAAAGCAAAACAAAACATAACAAGACATGTGATGATTACTTATTCATTTATTTATTCATTTATTTATTTATTTATTGTTTTGATTTGCTTTCTTATTTTTTGTTCTTTGTGTTTGTCTTTTATTTATTATTTATTGTTCATTATTTATTTATATGTATTAATAAATGCAGCCGAAATAAATCAGAAACCTCTATGGACATCAAATTGGCAGGTGAAAAGCTGAAGGAAGTAGGAGACTTGTGTTACTTAGGAAGCAAAATAACCCGTGATGGAAGAAGCAAGGAGGACATAAAATGTAGGTTGGCTCAGGCAAGGAAAGCATTTCTACAAAAAAGGCATCGGTTGACTACGAATATAGATTTAGGTATTAGGAAGTCATTTCTGAAAGCCTTTGTCTGGAGCGTGGTGCTCTATGGAAGTGAAACTTGGACTATTGGTGCAGCAGAAAAGAGAGGAACTGAAGCGTTTGAAATGTGGCGTTACAGGAGAATGATGAAGATCGGATGGTTAGATAGGGTTACAAACAAAGAGGTATTAAGACGAGTGTGAGAGGAGAGATGTTTCTGGCGACTGCTAATGAAGAGAAGAGATAGGTTAGTAGGACACATACTAAGACACCCAGGAATAGCAAGCTTAGTTATGGAAGGAAGGGTCGAGGACAAGAACTGTAGGGGTAGACCAAGGTTAGAATATGTTAAACAGATTGCCTAGGATGTAGGGTGTGGTAGCTATGTAGAGATGAAACGATTAACTCAGGCCAGGGAGACATGGGAGCTGCATCAAAACAGTCAAAAGACTGAAGTCTCAAACAACAACAACAACAACATTGATTTTCTTTGCTTATTGTACTGTTTCTGTTTTGATTTGTTTCTTGTTTTTTATTTATAAATTATTAATATTTTTATTTGTTTATTGTTTTGTTTTAGTTTTGTTTTCTAATCTTTGCTTTTTGATTTTGTCTTTTTGTTTCTGGATTTTTGTCGTTCATATATTGTGTTTTGTTTTTAGTATTTTGTGTTTTGTGGTGTGTTTGGTGTTTTTAGTTTTGTGTTTTTTTTTTTTGAGTTCTGAGTTTTGAGGTTTTAGGTTTTAGGTTTTAGGTTTTAGGTTTTAGTTTTTAGTTTTTAGGTTTAAGGTTTTAGGTTTTAGGTTTTAGCCTGGGTAGTCTTTTCTTATTTTACCTCAGCGGCTTCGGGGGCGTAGTTGGTAGCATGCTGAGCTTCTATGCCCAAGATTGCGTGTTCAAACCCGGCCGAAGTCGTCGGATTTTTTAAGAGCGTTAAAAATCGCTTAGTATGCCTTCCTTCGGAGGGGAAGTAAAGCCGGCGGTCCAATGCCATAGAATTATGGCATGTTAAAGAAGAACCTTCCACTAATTACACCTGTGTGAAGCTAAATTAGGTTAAAAATGTAAACAACGCTCAGGTTCCTACGTTCGTCGCCAGGAGCCAACTGCGGTGGCGTCTAGTAGCAAAGTTCTGAACTAGTAGTTGTTGATGGTGTCGTTTGGCGGCAAAAGTAGGAACTACTTGAAATTCAATATCTGCAGTCCTTACTTGAATTAAGAAACAGATAACACACACTAATACAGTCATTACAATTAACACCGGTTATCAGACAGATTCTACACACACCCAAAGTACACGGGGCTACATGACCGCGTTGTCGCAGCCCCTAAACTGAGGAACCAACCACTCTTATTCTACCTCAATATCTCAGTAATTAATACTGTTTAGGTTCCAGGTCTGAGTGCATTCTAGGCTATGTGCACAATGATGTGTTTCTTCATCATAAATAGAATTGAAATTAAGGCTTGGATCGAACCTGCCCCGGCGTTTCTCTGACACCTCAGTTTTGATTGATGAATGATATTAAATTTGCATGTGTTTCGACCAGTCCGTGTATGTACGCTCTCTTATCGCTGCTGTCACACCTGGCCAAGGGAAGGGAAATATATTTCTACATGCATACCCATAGAGTGGGAATATAGCATTAGTTTCCTATTTTAACCTGCTTTACTTAGGCTATCACTTAAAACCTAGTAAAACAGTCACTAATGGATGACTGAATCCACAATGAGCACGCAATAAACTCTCAATCCAACTTATCAGGAAGAATATAAAAAAGAAAAGTAGAAAGTATTACTTTATGGGACTAAATATCCGTAAGCAGAATTTCAGGCGCTTAACGTAGAAATAGGGCAAAGATATTAATTATAAAAATTAATAATAACATTCAATAGCAACAACAGACAAGAAGCAATTCATTCTATAGAATAAATCCATGAAATAGCCGCGAAAATAGGACTCCAAATTTCAATTGAGAAGATAAAGTATATGGAAGGGACAAAATCAAGTTTCAACAATCAACTATTAATCACCAACTGTGGTAATATTTCTCAAGTAGACAAATTTTAATACATTTTTGAACCAGCAGGGTTAAATCAACAACCTAACAGAGAAAGAACTACAAAACTACAAAGTGCTTACAGTTTTTAGCCTATTTTCAATTTTGAAAAAATAGGCTTATGAGATCACCTTTTGTCCGTGTGTGTGCGTGTGTGTGTGTGTGTGATTCGTGTGTGTGTCCCCCCCTAATAAAATCTAAACGGCTGGAGCGATTTCAATGAAACTCGGTATGTTCATAGCACTATTCCCGGCGACCTCGACCGTGCCCTTCAAATTTTGTTACGTCTCACCAATGCAAAATGGCGGCTGTGCGAAATATTTCACTAGCATTCAATATCTCCGAAACTATTACCGATATAGCCCTTAAATTGTGTACGGTGATAAAGGGTACTACTAGAAGTTCACCTATGAGACTTTAAAAAACCTGGTGACTACAAAACCAACATGGCGGTCAAGCGAAGTTGAGACTTTTAAATAGACTTTTCTCGCGATTTAACTATCCACACGTAATGAAACTTGGTACAGCAAATGATTATACACATTGTAATGCACTGGAGTCTAATTTAGTTCAATTGTTTACATAACTTCAAAATGGCGGCTGTGCGAAATATTTCACTGACATTCTATATCTCCGATACTATTACAGATATCACCCTGCAATTTAGTACGGTGATAAAGGGTACTGATACAAGTTTACCTATGTATATTTCATAAACTTGTAAAGTAGAAAACGAACATGGCGACCAAGCGAAGTTGAGACTTTTAAATAGACTTTTCTCACGATTTAACCATCCAAACGTAATGAAACTAGGTACAGCAAGTGTTTATACACATAGTAATGCACTGGAGTCTTATTTAGTTCAATTGTTTACATAACCTCAAAATGGCGGCTGTGCGAAGTATAAATATTTAAATGGATGATTCTCGCAATTTAACTATCCTGTACTGATACAAGTTTACCTATGTATATTTCATAAACTTGTAAAGTAGAAAACGAACATGGCGACCAAGCGAAGTTGAGACTTTTAAATAGACTTTTCTCACGATTTAACCATCCAAACGTAATGAAACTAGGTACAGCAAGTGTTTATACACATAGTAATGCACTGGAGTCTTATTTAGTTCAATTGTTTACATAACCTCAAAATGGCGGTTGTGCGAAATATTTCACTGACATTCTATATCTCCGAAACTATTACAGATATTACCCTGCAATTTTGTACGGTGATAAAGGGTACTGGTACAAGTCTATCTATGTATACTTCATAAACTTGTAAAGTAAAAAACGAACATGGCGACCAAGCGAATTTGAAATATTTTAATAGACTTTTCTCGTGATTTAACTCTCTGAGCGCAGTGAAATGTGGTACAGTAAATGATTATGCAGATTGTAATGCACTGCCATCTAATTTAAATCAATTGTTTACATAACCTCAAGATGGCGGCTGTGCGAAATTTTTAAATTAAGTTTTTATTTCTTGTGCCGTAATCATGCGATTGAAGTGAAAGTTTGAATAATGAACCTAGGTAATAATTGTCCTTGAATGGTACATAATTCTATGGCCTATACATATAACAATCCTAAATGGCGAGCTTCCGAAATATTTAGACGGTTCTCAATATCTATGAATATTTTACAGCAACCAAACTGATTTTTTTATGTTCATAGAGACTATGAACATATGTTCACCTCTAGGACTTTCATTAACCTGGTGAGCACAAATCCAACATGGCGGCGACGCGAAGTATAAATATTTAAATGGACGATTCTCGCAATTTAACTATCCTGTGAAACGTTGCACGTTAAATGCTTATACAAATGTTGATCCACTGGCATCTAATTTATTTCAATTGTTTGCATAATCACAAGATGGATGCTGTGCGTAATTTTAAAATCTCGTTTTTACTTCTTGTGTTCTAACCATGCGATTGAAGTTTGAATACGGCACGTACACAATAATCTTAATGTAATAGTACAAAAATAAAAATCCAACCTGGCGACAATCTGAAATATTTAGACGGTTCTCAATATCTACGAATCTGTTACAGCAATTAAACTGAAATTTTGTATGTTGTTAGAAGAAATTAACATTAGCAGGATATATGAAAATAGGCTGTATAGTTCTTCACGGAACTACTTGTTTTTAAAATCGAGTTTACGGAGTCAGCGACGGAACTCACCACTACCACCTCTACGGGCAGTGTCCTAGAGCTGGGAACATCTGGTTGGAGTGGATACAACTGAGGAGGTGTGATCAGCACCCCGCCCAGGCGATTTCACCACCTAAACGAACAGGGGCCTCATGAGGGATGGGAATGGAAGGGAGGATTGGGACGGATAGCCAAGGAAGCGGGAAGGAGGCGGCCGTGGCGTTACAGTAAGTACCATCCCTGCATTTGCCCGAAGACGAAGTGGGAAACCACGGAAAACCACTATCAAAAATTTTTAGAAAAGAAAAATAGAATAACTATATCAACAAAGGCAAAATTAAGACATTATAACACAGTCATTAAAACAGAAGCTCTATATGCATCTGAAACTATTATAATATAATTGTTGGCAAATCTCGAATAAAAGTGATCGAAAAAATAAAAATAAAATTCTCGGGAAAATGATAAAGAAAAAAGGTGATATTTAACAAGATACAAAATTTCAACCTAGCCTTATCAATGAACAATCAAAACAACTGGCTAAAAGAAATCAGTGAGGACATAAATGAAATTGGCTGTCATGAAGAAACCATTCAAGACAGAACAAAATCCAGAACTTTAATTCAAAAACACAAATTTTCTGAGAATCCCACCCGACAAAATACCGGATGGACAGAACAGTGTAAAAGGGAACACAGTGAGAGGATGAAGAGATATTGAGAAGGGAAGAAGAAATAGTGCTAATAATTTCAAACGCGCTCCTTAGTTGAGCACAATGAGTCAATAATAATAATAATAATAATAATAATAATAATAATAATAATAACATCGAGTCAGATTTCCGCAAGCGACGACTGAAATTCTACGGCCACATTATGAGACTGAATGACGACCGGCTAACAAAGAGAATATTGACTTACGAAAACTTAAAGTGACAACAGTCTGGGTTACCCAAGTCCAAATTGATCTCGAAAGTGCCAACATCATACCAATAGACATAGACGATCGAATGACATTCCGACATAAGATCCACAGTTGGGAAGTCACACATGAAGATCGACCAAGGAGACCAGGGAAAGGATGGACGGAGGAACGTCGAGTCCGACACAGTGAGATGATGAAGGAGTTCTGGAAGGACAAGAAGAACAGCCCCAGAACATAATTTGCTTAATGTCATCCTTTGGGTCTAAACAATGTAAATAAATAAATAAATAATAATTTACAACAAGAAATCCATATCAACAAATGCCAAGTTATGACACTACCAAACAGTCATCCGTCCAGAGGCTTTGTATGCTGCAGAGTGCCTTGCAATGCATTGCAAGGGACTAACAGAGAATCTGGAAGTGAAAGAAAGAAAAATTCTAAGACAAATCTTGGGTCCGGTAAAAGAAAATGGGGAATATAGGAGACGGCACAACCACGAACTTTACACCCATGGGGAAAAAATAAATTATACCATGAGGAAACGGAGAATTTTCTTTTACTGTCATACAACAAGAATGAACCCAGCACGATTGACAAATAGAATTTTCACCTACTTCCTCAAAAAGAAAACCAAGGGAGCTTGGTTCACTGAGGTGGACAAAGATTTACAAGAAGAAGGAATTACAGGCAACGATATTTGGGTACGTGCCACCCTTAAACAAAAACTGACAGCGCACCGATGTTTCCAAGAAAAGCCAAAGCTTCCAACTGGCAAGAAGTGGACTTCAGAAAGGAAACAACAGCATCAAGAACTAATGCGAAAGTACTGGGAGGATTTTAAAGCTCGATGCAACATGAAACAGTTGAAATGACGTGGTCCTTAGATGGCCGAATCGAAAGTAGAAGAAGAAGAAGAATACCGATTTACCCGGAACCATTACAATAAAAAAAATATTTCCATCAATGCCAAATTACGACACTATCGTACAGTAGTCTTACCAGAGGCCTTACTGTATACGCTTCAGGAAGGACAGCAATCAAGGGACGAACAAAAAACAAGGAAATAGAAAAACAAGAGAGAAAATTTCTGAGAAAGATCTACGGGCCAGTTGAGAAAGAGGGAATATGGATAAAGAGACCGGCAATAGAACTGTACAAACAGACAGAGACGATTACAAACAACATAAGGAAAAGAAGGGCAAACTTTTATGGACATATTCATAGTATGTCCGAAGACAGACTGACCAAGAAAATTTATAATATAGTTACGAATAGTACACTAAAAACCAATTGGGTGAAGGAAACCGTGGAAAACCTCGAGAAACTAAACATCTCTACAGAAGACATGGGAGACAGGAGAACATACAGAGGAAAACTTAGACAACAGAAGTTTGAGCAAACTCCCAAAGAGAGACCAACGGGAAAGAAATGGACGGAGGAGAGAACGAGGAAGCATAGTTCGTATATGAGGGGTTTTGGGGGAAAAAAGAAGAAAGGGCCAGAATAAAACATGAAAATTGATTGTGATGTAACGCTCTCCTTGCGGGGAATTAACGAATAAATAAATGAATAAATAAATAAATAAATAATAATGGTATCTTCGATTTACAACAACTTGTGCGTTAAAAGAAGGCAAACCAGGGGCTTCAATTCTTCCTCCGAATAATGTAACCTTGTTTAATAGCAAGAATGCCATTATTTTAAGCAATTAAGCTTGGATAATTGAGACTTTCTCCTTTCCACTTTTAGTGCATGTTAATGATGATAGAAATGTTCCTGTTACATTGATAATGTCCTTCAACGGTCCATTACTTGGAATTAAAATTACAGAAATGGTAGATAAAATGTTCCTTTACTATCAGTCGTATTTAGGAATTGAGGGAACCCAGCAGAATATTCCTGCACGCTAAGGCATGAATCTCGACTGCAATGAGGGGCTGGATATCTGTAGATCAGAGGTTCGAAACTCGGCAACAATGGAAGGAGATATTGGAATTCTAAAACGATAAAACTCTGGACGATAAAAGGACGAAATCCAGAATATACGCTATGTTTAAACGATTGCTGAAAGTCCAAACTGATTTTTAACATCAACAGACCTAGTAAGAGATAGGTTAATTGAATCCCAAAGGCACAATTTAAACTTACTGCTTGCGATTCACCGTCAATATCTACCGTGTTTTCAAATCAATTTTGTGAGTTCATGAAGGGAAACTATGTAGAATATTACATTGTTCTGTGTGTTACAATATATATATATATATATATATATATATATATATATATATATATATATATATATATATATATACAAGCAGTCCGCTCCGGCTTCACCCGGGGACATTATGAATGCATTACGTGATAAGCGCTTTTCTTTTCGATGTCAATGAACTACGACCTATATCCGTTTTTCGTCTCAGCACGATGGGTTCAAATCACTGACTGGTCTATTAATTATATTATTATGGATATTCATGTGCACCGAATTCTTGTCAGACGCAATTTAAGAATGGCGAGGTGCATGAAACACAAATCCCCCTTCCATCCAATCTTAACTTGACTGAGTATTTTGTGGAACGAAAAGTTCACAGGCGAAATGAAGATAACCCGAGTTGCAATTCCAGGGAAACTCCAAACCCAACCACTCTTCTCAGAAGTCTTAACTCAACAAGACTCGACAGTTTTCTGTTGGCTGTATCTGGGGTAATATGCTCGCCCGCTAGCTAGGCTGTAACTGGGGTGATAGACTCACCCCTAGCTAGCTCGTAAACTGTCGCCTCAGTGATTGAATGGAGATTGTTGGAAGAAATGAAAACTTAAAAATTCTCATAGGGGGTGATGTATTGAAGATAGAGATATGCTCTCCGGGACTTTTTTGTAGAACTTTTCATGCTGAACAATTCTTACACTCATATTATATTGATATTTTGAACGGTTTGCCCAGCGAGGGCGTACAAAGCGCACTGACGCCAGGTTTTGTTTTTGACTTTTTGACTGAAATCGTTACTGCTTGGCTTCCTTTGATCATATATAAATAATTTTCAACAGAAACCTTCCTCGAGATATCCTTTACAGAATGGTGAAAACCGCATCAAAATCCATCCAGTGATTCTCGAGATTACCCGTGTTTTATACTAAGTAGATATATATTATTGCAAACAACAATACTACACAACGTTTTGACATCATTGCTGTATAAAATAATAGAATAAAAGCTTGTACGTTTCTTATGTACATCAATACACAGCTGATCCGGTACATAACAGCTTTTCGAAACTTCCACTTATATAGTAGCACTTCAGTATACGCACGGAGCCTATACAGCGACATGAATGTGCTACCAACCTAACACGTCCCGCAAGGCGAGACCCGCGAAGCTTGCCACTGCGGAGAGACTATATGGACGCTCTGTAATTTCTACTGATGAAGAACCAGTGCTTTTTTTTTCTAAAAAATATTAAGGGGTACTCTCAGTTGTAGTCGACAAAACATCACGATCTTGAAATTTTCGGCAATTTGCAAAGTCCGGTCATTGTTGGTGTTCGAATCATTAACTTTCAGCTTTTTCGATATTTCGTTATTCGTTATATTCTTGATCGTTCAAAACTAACCACACGCACAAAATAACAACCTACCCCTCCTCCCAAACAATAGTCTGCGTGCTTATAAGAACCTAGTGCCGAGTTGCCGACCAAAAGAAACTTATTCGATAGATCGATCTATATCGAGCATTACTCGAAATCTCCACCAGCTGTTGTGAACAGCGCGTTGGCTTCAGCTGATCGATGAGCTTTCAAGTCGGAAGGCGGCTTCGGTGGCGTAGTCGGTAGCATGCTGAGCTTCTATGCCCAAGATAGCGGGTTCAAACCCGGCCGAAGCCGTCGGATTTTTTAAGAGCGTTAAAAATCCCTCAGTTGCCCTCCTTCGGAGGGCAAGTAAAGCCGGCGGTCCCATGTCATAGATTTATGGCATGTTAAAGAACCTTCCACTAATTACACCTGTGTGAAGCTAAATTGGATAGGTAAAAAATGTAAACAACGCTCTTAGGTTTCTACGATCGTTGCCAAGAGCCGACTGCAGTGGCGTCTAGTAGCTAAGTTCTGAACTTGGCCTAGTAGTCGTTGACGGTGGCACTTGGCGGCAAAAGTAGGAACTATTTGAAAAATTCTAAGTTGCAGTCTGTACTTAAATTAAGTAACAGATAACACACACTAATACAGTCATCACAATTAACACCGGTTATCAGACAGATTCTACACACACCCAAAGTACACGAGGCTACATGACCGCGTTGTCGCAGCCTCTAAACTTAAGAACCAACCAAGTCGGAAGTTATATTTGCCGGGCTAGATACAAATGTACCAATATATTTTTCTTGAAGAGTTTCAAATGTTAAAGGGATACGCGTAGCCCGCGTTCCCCCCTGAAAAATAATCACTGTAGAAGAACTAACCTTGTTTGAAAATTGTCCCAAGATATTTTGGAACATTTTGGTACATTAAACAATATTTAACTAACCAAGAACACCTATAATAAGAAGTGTCTCTGCCGAAAGGCTAAAATGAGACACTACCAGACAGTCATACGTCCTGAAGCCTTATATGCTTCAGAATGTCAAGTATTCAACCGGAATGGACTCACGGACAAACTCGAAGTACAGCAGATGATAATAATGTAACAATAATATCGTATGACCTCGGTGCCAGGTGCAAGCTTTGTAATTTGACACCCAGAGGGTAGCTTGCATGTCGAATTTCGTTGTTCCTTGAATCACTATGAAAGTCAAGGAGGTTAGATATCTAAGCTCCTTGAACACTATAGCGCTTTCTAGTAGAGAAATGAGGAACTTTGTGTTAGCGAAAACTCCCGAGAATAATTTTGCCATTATGAACACGGCCTACTGAATTCAAATGGGTTCTTTGACATGCCAACATCGTATGACATGCGTAACGTATTTTTGCCGCCTTTCAAAAATCACTACCACGGCCAGAAGCGAGCCTGCAATCTTGCTGTTGGTAGACCGACACGCTATCCACTCACTCACCGTGGCAAGGAGATAAAGATAATGAGGAAGATATTGGGGCCTGTTAAGGAGAGTAATGAATACAGAAGGCGACCTAATCAAGAGCTCCACACGTACTGTGAAAAATCACGGATGGTGTTAGGAAACGACGTCTAGCATTTTATGGACACGTCTACAGGATGCATCCGACCAGGTTGACCAATCAGCTCCTCAGTTACTGTCAAAAGCGGAAGACCAAGTCACCATGATTGTGGGAAGTGAGCAAAGATCTGTAAGAACTTGAGGGACGGAAAGAGACTTAAAAGACCGGACATCTATCAGGAAGATGCTTCAGCAATTGAGGTTCCAGGACAAACCGCCAAGAAAGAAAAAATGGCAGTCAGTCCGAAAGACTAGACATTGTATCATTTTAAATGCTACAAATGCTGCAAAATGCTAGAAAGGCTTGAGGCTTCTCGCTTCGCTCGAAGCCAAAGACTCTTGGCATGTTAGAAAATTATCTGCATAATACTTATCTTGCTTATCTTGTTTCAAATTACTCGCGAAGGGCAAGTGCAAACCAAGGGCAAAGCAAGGTCAAGCGCGCGGGATACCGTCACGCACACCAGAGCGCGCGGGAACGTGCCCCTTCCATCCAGTCTAAAAACACTAATAGTGGGCGATGTATTGAAGATAGAGATATGCTCTCCCGGACTTTTTTGTAGAAATTTTCATGCTGACCAATTCTTACGCTCATAGTATATTGATATTTTTAACGGTTTGCCCGGCGTAAGCTTATGAAGCGCACGGACGCCAAGTTTGTTTTCGACTTTTTCACTAAAATCGTTTCTGCTTGGCTTTCTTTGATCATACATAAATTATTTTCTACAATATCTTTCCTCGAGATATCCTTTACAGAATGGTGAAAACCGCATCAAAATTCATCCAGTGGTTCTCGAGATTACCCGTGATATCCAAGAATCGGGGATTTTTGTCTTATACTAACGAAGTAGAGATTGTCGGGGTACACATGCACCGAGCGGTACTATGACGTCACACACCTCAGTGCATCTGTCCGTCCGTCACCGTAACGTAACGCCAGACCCCAGCGTAACGACGAAGTCGACAAGGTCATTTAAAATGATAAAACAGGTGCCCTCTGGACCCAGGAGAGGAGGGAACAACACAGCCAGAGGATGCGTAACTATTGGGCAAACATCAAAGCCCACTCCAAATGTAACAGTTGAATGTCGTGGTCCTTAGATGGCCTATACGGAAGAAGAAGAAGAAGAAGAAGACGAAGAAGAAGAAGAAGAAGAAGAAGAAGAACGACGGATAATAACCTACTTACTCGAATTGGTTGTCCCTCTGTAAATATTTCAGAGTCCCCTTCCAACTATAAAATTTTAACCCTAACTGTTGGTGACATCTGTAAAGTGCAGACCAAACGCTATTGTTGACTGATAAATTATCAATGGAAATACCGGAAATAGAACACTTCGTTTGCAAATTCCATTGAACTTATTCAGGCCTTACTGTGACGTTCTCTATCATGAAATAATTGACTACGTAAAGGACACTTCATGCGTGAAACCTCGGGCTAAAAAGCGATTATAACAAGTGAAAGGGTTACATGCACTACGAAGCGTCACTGGCAATAACATGGCGTATCGATATGACAGGACCCTTTTAATTGAGTCGATAATGATGCAAAGCAAATCACAGCTTCACACTGAACTAACTCTCATCAAATTAATTAGCTGCCTTTTAAGAATTTGATATATTTTAGTATTCACCATATCGCTATGGTCCCCAAGTTAAAGCGTAAGGCTATCTGAGATGCCAACTTAGAGGTTTTATTACCAGATCTGGTGTTTTGGAGCAGTTAATTGGTGCCATAAAACGTAATTTAGCGACTTGTCAAATTTATATAGAGAGCATTGAAGCAATATTTCAGTGTTGCCTCATTGGCAATTTTTATTGCTACTTTTCAATCGGTCAACATAATATTATCCCGATTACTGGGGCATAAGAAAACATAACCTGAAAAATCATTGAGATTAAATATTCATATCTATCTCTCCTTAGTACCTGTATAACTCAAAGTTCCCGATTCTTGGATGTAACCGGTAATCTCGACAACCACTGAATGGATTTTGATGCTGTTTTCACCATTCGGTAAAGGATTTTTAAAGAAGATTTCTGTGGAAAAACATTCACTTATGACCAAAGGGAACCGAGCAGTAACGATTTCAGCGAATCAAATCGAAGAAAAACCTGCCGTCCGTGTGCCTTTTAAGATTACGCTGGGTAAACCTTTGAACATATCTATATAGTGTGAGTGTGGCCAATGGCCTGGCCATGTTGAAACACCGGATCCCATGAGATCTCCGCAGTTAAGCAGCATTCGGCGTGGTCGGGACGTGGATGGTATGACGTTTCTAGGCACTGCTCGCAGTTGGCTCACATAAGGAGGAGCGGAAAGGCCCTGGCCACCCTACCACACGTAAACTCCGGCTGGGTGTAGCCTCTTCAGAGGCCTGCCTTCGGGCACAATACCAATTGCTTTACTATGAGTGTAAGAATTGTTCAGCATGAAAATTTCTACAAAAAATAGTCCACGACAGCATATCTCTATCTTTAATACGTCACCCACTATACGTGGTTTTTACGTTTTCATTTCTTTCAATGCGGCTTCGGTGGCGTAGTCGGTAGCATGCTGAACTGCTATGCCCAAGATAGCGGGTTCAAACCCGGCCGAAGTCGTCGGATTTTTTTAAGAGCGTTAAAAATCCTTCAGTATGTCTTCCTTCGGAGGGGAAGAAAAACCGGCGGTCCCATGTCATAGATTTATGGCATGTAAAAGATCCTTTCACAGACAAAACTTGTGTATAGCAAAATTTGTTAGGTTAGATTTCGTCAGAACGCTCTATCAAAGTTCCAACGTTCGCCACTAGGTATCATTGATATCTGGTGGCGAATGTTGGAACTACTTGAAATTGAACGGAACTTGTAGCTCACCCTTTAGGGTATCCGCTGGAAGCAGCTACAGGCTCAGGCGAGCCGAACATGTCCTCGGACACTCCCGGCACTAAAAGCCATACTATAAATAAATAAATAAATAAATAAATAAATAAATAAATAATGTGACGTTCTCTATCATGAAATAATTGACTACGTAAAGGACACTTCATGCGTGAAACCTCGGGCTAAAAAGCGATTATAACAAGTGAAAGGGTTACATGCACTACGAAGCGTCACTGGCAATAACATAGCGTATCGATATGACAGGACCCTTTTAATTGAGTCGATAATGATGCAAAGCAAATCACAGCTTCAGAATTTAATTTCTTTTAGTATTCACCATATCGCTATGGTCTCCACGTTACAGCGTAAGGCTTTCACAGATGCCAACTTAGTAGTTTTATTACCAGATCTGGTGTTTTAGAGGAGCTAATTGGTGCCATAAAACGTAATTTAGCGACTTGTAAAATTGATATGGAGAGCATTGAAACAATATTTCAGTGTTGCCTCATTGGCAATTTATATTGCAACTTTCCAATCGGGCAACATAATTTTATCCCAATTAATGGGGCATAAGAAAACATATCCTGAACAAGTAGTTCCGTGAAGAACTATACAGCCTATTTTCATATATCCTACTCATGTTAATTGCCTCTATCAACATACTACATTTCAGTTTAATTGCTGTAACAGATTCGTAGATATTGAGAACCGTCTAAATATTTCATATGGTCGCCAGGATGGATTTTTATTTTTGTACTATTACATTAATATTATTGTGTACGTGTGGTATTCAAACTTCAATCGCATGATTAGAACACAAGAAGTAAAAACGAGATATTAAAATTACGCACAGCAGCCATCTTGTGATTATGCAAACAATTGAAATAAATTAGATGCCAGTTGATCAACATTTGTATAAGCATTTAACGTGCAACGTTTCACGACACTCGGATAGTTAATTCGCGAGAAACGTCCATTTAAATATTTATACTTCGCGTCGCCGCCATGTTGGATTTGTGCTCACCAGGTTACTGAAGTCTTATAGGTGAACATATGTTCATAGTCTCTATGAACATTAAAAAAAAACAGTTTGGTTGCTGTAAAAGATTCATAGATATTGAGAACCGTCTAAATATTTCGGAAGCTCGCCATTTAGGATCTTTATATGTATAGGCCAAAGAGTTATGTACCATTCAAGGACAATTATTGCCTAGGTTCATTGTTCAAACTTTCACTTCGATCGCATGATTACGACACAAGAAATAAAAACTTAATTTTAAAATTTCGCACAGCCGCCATGTTGACGTTATGTAAACAATTGAATTAAATTAGATGGCAGTGCATTACAATCTGCAAAATCATTTACTGTACCACATTTCACTGCACTCAGAGAGTTAAATCACGAGAAAAGTCTATTAAAATATTTCAAATTCGCTTGGTCGCCATGTTCGTTTTGTACTTTACAGGTTTATGAAATATACATAGGTAAACTTGTATCAGTACCCTTTATCACCGTACAAAATTGCAGGGTGATATCGGTAATAGTTTCGGAGATATAGAATGTCAGTGAAATATTTCGCACAGCCGCCATTTTTAGGTTATGTAAACAATTGAACTAAATTAGATTCCAGTGCATTACAATGTGTATAAACATTTGCTGTACCAAGTTTCATTACGTTTGGATAGTTAAATCGCAAGAAAAGTCTATTTAAAAGTCTCAACTTCGCTTGACCGCCATGTTGGTTTTGTAGTCACCAGGTTTTCGAAGGTCTCATAGGTGAACTTCTAGTAGTGCCCTTTATCACCGTACACAATTTCAGGGCGATATCGGTAATAGTTTCGGAGATATTGAATGCTAGTGAAATAATTCGCACAGCCGCCATGTTGGATTGGTGAGACGTAACAAAATTTGAAGGGCACGGTCGAGGTCGCCGGGAATAGTGCTATGAATTTACCGAGTTTCATTGAAATCGCTCCAGCCGTTTAGATTTTATTAGGGGACACACACACACACCTCTCTCTCACACACACACACAAACACACACACACGCACACACACACGGACAAAAGGTGATCTCATAAGCCTATATATATATTTTTTTTTTTTTTTCAAATTGAAAATTGGCTAAAAATCATTGTTAATAAATATACATATCTCTATCTCTACTTAGTACCTGTATAACTCTAAGTTCCCGATTCTTGGATGTAACGGGTAATCTCGACAACCACTGGATGGATTTTGATGCGGTTTTCACCATTCGGTAAAGGATTTTTTTGGAAGATTTTTGTGGAAAAACATTCACTTATGAGCAAAGGGAACCGAGCAGTAATGATTTCACTGAATCAAGTCGATAAAAAAAAACTGACGTCTGTGTGCCATTTACGCTTACGCTGGGTAAACCTTTGAAAATATCTATATAGACTACTATGAGTGTGTCCAATGGCCTGACCATGTTGAAACACCGGATCCCATGAGAACTCCGCAGTTAAGCAGCGTTGAGCGTGGTCGGAACGTGGATGGTATGCCGTTTCTAGGCACTGCGCGCAGTTGGCTCACATAAGAGGAGCGGAAAGGCCCTGGCAACCCTACCACACGTAAACTCCGGCTGGGGTAGCCTCTTCGGAGGCTCGGACCTGCCTTCGGGCACAATACCAATTACTTTACTATGAGTGTAAGAATTGTTCAGCATGAAAAGTTCTACAAAAAGAAGTCTGCGACAGCATATCTCTATCTTTAATACGTCACCCACTATACGTGTTTTTTACGTTTTCATTTCCTTCAACAATCTCCATTCAGTGGAAATTCAAATTACTAGCATCGGAGCGAGTTTATGAGCTAGTGAGCGAGCCTATCACTCCTGCTTCGGCCAGCCTCAAACTGTTGAGTCGTGTCGAGTTACGACTTCAGAGAAGAGTATATATGTTTGGAGTTTCGCTGTTCACCTCCGCTTTTCTGAATTGCGTCTGGGATATGCCGTGCGTGGGCGTTTTAAGCTTACGCTGAGTAAACCGTTATAGATACTCGGCGAAGCTGAGGTGGGTGGCTAGTATTTGTTATGGAGTATTATGGAGGACTAGCAGTAGTGCCCGGCTTCGCCCGATGGATTTATTTGTTTTATGGATGATAATCATTACTACTACAGAACTGGCACATGATGCTTAAACTAACAGAAAATAAATCTTTTAAATATATAACTTTTTGGGATGGTGGTCGAGGTGGTGGTGGTGGTGGTGGTGGTGGTGGTGGTGGTGGTGGTGGTGGTGGTGGTTGTAGTGGGGGTGATAAGTAGTACAGTATAATGGACGTAACATTCAGGTCATTTTCCCGTTATGATAATAATGAATAGGGAAACGGCTGTTTACTAACTACAGCACTAACACATGTAATTTACAAACAAATTTAAAAATATGTTTAGAAAGAGGAGTAAGTGAAATAAGACACTGCCTCATTGGCTGTTAGAAATGTAGAGACCAATAGTGTCGTCTTTTGTCGCATAGCGCCGTAGGAAAATAATCAGAACACTTTGGAAAACTTCGGCTGACCCGAGCTCCTGAGGTAGAATAGTATCATTTACCGCCACATAGCGCTCAACGATAAGTTTCGGAATAAATGAAGGTAAATTTGAAAGCACCAGCGCTTATTTCAGCTGATAACCTCAATGTACTGCACCAACACCATTGCACTTATACAGAGGCATAATATGTTCATGATGATAACTGTTTTAAGGAGCCTAAGAAATCTTTTTGCACTAATTACTCACCGTGACAGCAATTGATAAGCAGCGCAAGATTTGACTATTTTCGCAATTCTGCACCAGAACACTGCTAGGGGCGACGTGATGCAGCCCAAATTGCCAGTCATCAGTGGACTAAAATATTCTTACAGTTACACTACTACGGACATGAATGGTTCTAGGGCCTTAATACGTGGTTTTCAAGTTCAGTTTGTTTGTTATTCTAAATGTAGGGAATGGAGAGCGTTGTCCAAAATATCAAGTGGACAGTGTTACCAGCAGAGTTTCAAAGTGTAAGTAAAATTTTGTGCAATTAGGAGGAACGATGTACACTTGTGATAAAGGGCCTAAATGCAGGGAATGGAGTGACTGTCCGAAATTTAAAGTGGACTGAGTCACCCGCAGGGTTTCAAAGGGTAAGTATTCAAAATGTGGTTCAGATCGGAAACGGTGTAGATTAGTGCCACAGGGCCTAAATGCAGGGAATGGAGTGGTCTGTCCGAAATTTCGATTTAAATATAACTTTTTGGGGTGGTGGTGGTGGTAGTTTTATTGGGGGTGATAAGTAGTACAGTATAATGTACGTAACATTCAGGTCATGTTCCCGTTTTGATAATAATTGAATAGGGAAACTGTTGTTTACTAACTGCAGCACTGACACAAGTAATTTACAAACATCATCATCATCATTTATTGCATCAAACAGGCCATTGAGGCCTACAGCAGAATAACAAAAGGAAAAGATAAATATTACAAATATTACAAAAAGAAAACAAAGAAATTACAAAGGGAAAATTATTACAAAACACCAAAAGGATCCAATAAAAGGAAAGTCAGTATATCATGAGAGGAGGTATTTGCTGCAGATGGCGCTCCATATTTTCCGGTCTCTAGCATCACCCTCCACAGCTGTTGGTTCCACTTCTTGGAGGATCTTCGTCACTCGATCCTTCCATCGTGTTCTTTGGCGTCCTCTCGGGCGTTTTCCCGTGGGTTGAGATTGGAGGACTCTCTTAGGAAGGGATCCGTCCGCTCGTAAGATGTGTCCAAACCATTGTAGTCGCCTCTGTCCCATTATCCGTGCAATGTGTGGCTTTCCAAACCTCTGGTACCGGTCTTCTTTCTTTCTTCTCTCCCATTTACCTTCCGTGTTATTATAGACGGGCCCATATATCTTTCGAAGTACCTTTCTTTCAAAAGCACATATTGAATCTTCTGTCGTTGCTGATGTCGCCCAAGTTTCACAACCGTATAAAAGTGCTGGTCTCACCAGTGTCGTGTACAGATGGACTTTGTTCTTCTGAGATATCAGACGAGATTTGAAGATATTGTTCAGACTAAAGAACACGCGATTAGCACTTGTTTGTTACAAACAAATTTTAAAATAAGTTTAGAAAGAGGAGTAAGTGAAATAAAAGACACTGCCTAGGGCCTATATCTCATTGGCTGTTAGAAATGTAGAGACCAATAGTGTCGTATTTTGTCGCATAGCACCGTAGGAAAATAATCAGAACACTTTGGAAAACTTCGGCTGTCCCGAGCTCCTGAGGTGGAATAGTATCATTTACCGCCACATAGCGCTCAACGATAAGTTTCGGAATAAATGAAGGTAAATTTGAAAGCACCAACGCTTACTGCAGTTGATAACCTCAATGTACTGCACCAACACCATTGGACTTATACAGAGGTATAATATGTTTTTGATGATAACTGTTTTAAGGAGCCTGTTGGTAGTTACTCAGTGCTCCGCTGCGTTGCTCTTGGCAGCACTTCCTTGACGCCCTGTCTCGTGGTTTAGCCGGCCGGCCGCGTGATCATGTGACCTGGCATGCAGCACATGGCTGGCTTACATCAGAACAAGAATGGTGCGGCTTGAAAGGGAACGAACTAAATCGTGGCCATTACGGCTACAGCCAGTGTATTTAGTTGTGTAATCTTCTTCTTCTTCTTCTTCCTAGCGTTTTCCCGCTGCTGCAGGGTCCGCTGTTTTGGTCTTGGCTCGCCATTTTGCACGATCTTGGGCATCATGAGGTCTTAGATTGAGAGCCTTCATATCCGCATTTGCTGTATCATGCCAGCGCTGTTTTGGGCGCCCACGTGGACGGCGCCCATTAACTTCAAAGGAGAGAGCGGAATTGGCCACAGTTCCAGGTGCAGCACGCAAGACGTGGCCATACCATCGAAGCCGTTTTTCCCGTGCCTTCTCAGTGATGGGTGCAACTCCTATTTGCTGGCGAACAGAGTCATTCCTTATATGATCTAGGAGTGTGATGCCCATCGACCAACGGAGCATACGCATTTCCATGCTATGTAATTGGCGCTCCGTAGCTTTGTCAGCTGGTCGACATTCAGCACTGTACAAAGCAACAGGACGTACTATCATGCGGTATATTTTGGACTTAAGGTATAGTGGCATCCTTCTGTCGCAGAGTACGCCTGTAACTTCCCTCCATCTCATCCATGCAGCCTTTATCCTACTTCGCACTTCATCACCTATCTCACCATCAGCTTTTAGGCGAGATCCTAGATACCTGAAGCTTAAGGTCTTCGTCAATGTCTCTCCATCAACTTGGATGGATCCGTTGGTTGGGACAGTTTCAAGGTATTCGGTCTTCTTTTTGTTCAGTCGAAGACCGTATTGTGAGAGACGGCTGTTCCAATTTTCAACTTGACGCTGCAATCCTATCCTGGTGGTATCAGCAAGTGCGACATCATCAGCATATAAGAGTGTCCAAGGGACATTCCTTTGCAGATCCCGTGTGACTGTGTCCATGACTAGGACAAAGAGCAATGGGGACAGTGCAGATCCTTGGTGTACACCGACTTTCACTGGGAAGCTCTCCGAGGTGCCAACAGCACAACGTACACAACTCGTGGTGTTTGTGTATAGCATCTTGATCCAGCTGATAAGCATTTCTGGTACACCATGGTTACGAAGTGCATACCAGATCACACGATGTGGAACACGGTCGAAAGCCTTTTCAAGATCAAGAAAGGCGATATGCAGTGGCTGTTGTTTCTCGCGATGCTTTTCGATGAGCATTCTGGCAGCGAAGATTGCATCAGTTGTTCCCGCACCCTTGACGAAGCCGCACTGGTTGGTACTAATACTGACGATGTCCCGCAGTCGTCGATCAAGGATTCTCTCAAAAATCTTCATTGTGTGCGACAGGAGGCGAATTGGACGATAATTTGTACATTCTGCTGGATCACCTTTTTGTTTAAAGATAGGTACAGTGATGCTTGTAGCCCAATCACTGGGAACAGTTCCAGAGTCAACTATGGCATTGAAAAAGTTGGTCAGCCAGTTGATCGCGGGTTCTTTTAATTCCTGCAACTTCCAGAAGTCTGCCGGCAGGTCATCTGGTCCTGGTGCTTTTTGATTCTTCATACTCCTAATGGCACTGGTGACTTCCTCAGATGTGATGTGTGAGATAGGACCTGCTGTTAGAGTACCTTCTGGAATAGAGAGATGTTGGAACTCAATGTTGGAAATCTCTTCAAAGTGTTGTTGCCAACGTAATATGTTGTGTAATATGTGTAAATATATAGTTTAAATATATATATATATATATATATATATATGTGTGTAACGTATTATTTTTGAATTCTGCTAAACCGAACACCATAACCAGTGAGCATCTCCTGGCTACCGCATGGTAACAGGAATCGTTCCGGGAGAGAAAGGAACATGGTCCTACCGGGCCGGATTTGTGAAAGTGTCGTAATGCTAAAATATTACGTGGTCCTCCGGTGCATTTGAGTATACTTTCCGAGTGCGGACATTCTGTGGCGAGAATATTGGAGCACGTGCAACATCATCTCGGCGGCATGCTGTACACGATGGGGAGGACACAAAAGATTATAGGATAAGTGCACAACATAGCAGTATACCGAGGTCAGTCAATCCTTGTATCTCTTTCCTTTTCCTAACTTATCATGGAGTCTAGTGAGAAAAACCTGTTGGTGAAACAACGAGCGGTCATTAAAGGGTCACTGACACGTATCAGTAAATATGCAGACAAGTTTGTGGCAGGCTCCGATATTAATACATTACGTAGCAGGCTGAAGCAATTGCCTTCACTCTGGGAAGAATATAAGCATGTCCAATGTAAGCTTGAAATTAATGACGACGAAAATAGTGAAACCCATGAACAGGATAGGGAACAGTTCGAAGAAAATTATTATGATTTAGAAGCCAAAATGACTACACTCATAGATCGGAGCATAACTTCAGAGCAGAATAACGACCAATTATCTCAGCATTCGTGCGGTAATTCACAACAGGCTTCCTTGGAGGTACGATTGCCCGTCATTAACCTCCCTATATTTCATGGACAATATGAGACGTGGACACATTTCCAGGACACCTTTCAGGCATTAATTGTTGATAATTTAAAACTATCAAACATCCAACGTTTCCACTATCTACTGTCCGCACTTAAGGGTGAACCTCACCAATTGATTCAAAATATCCCTATTTCTAACCCTAACTTTCCAGTAGCTTGGGAAATCGTGTGCAAGAGGTACAACAACAGAAAATTGATAGCAACACAACACATCAAGGCTCTGTTGTCGTTACCTACTTGTCACAAAGACACAGCATCTGATCTTAGGAAATTTAACAAACCACTTAGTAAGCAATTTGAATGCTGTTCAAAATCTCAACCTTTCAGTGCCGCTACATGAAGTCTTACTTCAGCAGCTGATGTTAGATAAGTTAGATCCCGCTACCCGTAAAGAGTATGAAATGAAGGCTCCCAGCGATAATTTTCCAAGACTCACTGAGGTATCCACGTTTTTGGAAGAGAGGGCACAAGTGTTGGAACTAATGATGGCAACACGGGAACAAAGGGGAAACACAGCAAATCAACCCAAGAATCAACATGTGAGGAACAATGACAATCCAGGTCGAGTTAGCTCATACGTATCTACAAGGGGGAAGTGTGATTTTTGTGATGCAGATCACCCGGTACATCGGTGTGAGGGTTTTCTGAAGGCTAGCCTAAGACAACGGTATGAATTTGTCAAAAGGAAGGGTCTGTGCTTTAACTGTTTTAGACATCATTATGTCAGCATATGCAAATCTGATAGGTGTAAGAGATGCCAAGGCAGACATCATACCCTAATTCATTTCGACAGTCCCACAAGCAGTCAAACGACTACAGACAGGGATGCCCCAGCTGGTAGAGGTATTTGAGAAGACGAAGGAGGCAAGGCAAGTTACTGCACACTTAAATTCAAGCCACAGTCACAAATAATGCTGTCTACTGCTGTAATAGGAGTGGCAGACAACAAAGGTAGAGTTCACCAGTGCCGAGCGCTACTCGACAATGGATCACAGTTCCATTTTATAACTGAGTCACTTGCAAGTAAGCTTAAGTTGCATCGACACAGAAGTTGTATTCCAATTAGTGGTATAATTAACACTGCGGTCACTGCCTCTCAAAGTGTTGATGTTCGTATCAGTTCTAACGTGTCCAATTTTGAAACTGTTATCACATATTCTATACTCCCTCACATAACAGGCAATATTCCGGCAAACTATGTTGATTGCAAAGCGTGGAACCTACCTAAAGATATCACATTAGCGGATCCTCACTTCAACGAGCCAGGATCAGTAGATATGCTCATCGGTGCAGAGATTTTCATGCAGCTGTTGCGAGAAGGGTGGCGGAAAAATTGCGATGAATTACCCATTTTGAAGAATACTGCCCTGGGATGGATACTGTCAGGTCCCATAAAATCCCAGGATCGGACCAGTAAGAAGGCGGAAGCACCACCCATTTCATCATTTTTCCTCAGACAGGACGATGTCCTCGACAGGAAGATGGAAAAATTCTGGTCGATAAAAGAAGTGACAACTAGAAGAACCAACTTAACCAAGGAAGAGCAGTATTGCGAGGAGCATTTCACAACTCACACCAAGCGGGACGACAGCGGACGTTTCAGTGTAAGATTACCTACAAGGGAAGAAAGTCCACAACTTGGAAAATCTTACAAAATAGCGGAGAAACGATTCAGACTACTGGAACAGAGATTCGAGAAGAGACCTGATCTGCGTGCAGATTACGTGAGATTCATGGAGGATTATGAGAACCTGGGTCATATGAAGTTGGCTCCAGATATAAGCAAGGACGAAGAAGCATGCTGCTATCTCCCTCATCATGCAGTATTGAAAGCAGAGAGTACCACTACTAAAACGCGAGTTGTATTCGATGCTTCCTGCAAAACTGACAACGGCGTTTCACTTAATGACACTCTCGCGGTGGGACCTACCGTTCAACAAGATCTGCTATCAATTGTGACAAGGTTTCGTACTCATCAGATTGCGATGACGGCAGACGTTACAAAAATGTACCGTCAGATCAGAGTAGACGACGAAGATGTTAACTTACAGCGCATACTGTGGCGAAAACATCCATCTGAGCTTCTACGCACATACCAACTAAAGACTGTAACATACGGTACTTCCTCAGCGTCCTTCCTAGCCACAAGATGTCTAACCCAGCTGGCTGAAGAAGAAGCACTTGCGTTTCCCACAGCATCTCGCGTATTGAAACGGGATTTTTACATGGGCGATGTATTGTGTGGTAGCGACACTGTGGAAAATGCTATACAGCTACGAGGAGAACTACAAGAGTTGCTGCAACGAGAAGGGTTCCCGCTCCGCAAGTGGACGTCGAATCACGCGGCTGTACTTGAGACTATACCTAAAGAGCTCAGAGAATCACAGTTACCACTACGATTTGATAAGGAAGACAACATCAGAACGTTAGGATTACTATGGCATCCATTTCTTGACAAGTTCCAGTTTGAGGTCCACATCAAGGAGAACAGTGGAAGCCCCACAAAACGGAAGGTACTTTCAATTATAGCTTCAATATTTGATCCCCTCGGGCTGATAGGACCAGTAATTGTGAGGTGTAAAATTTTCATGCAACAATTATGGCAAGAAAAATTAGGATGGGATGAACCACTACCATCTCCGTTACTTGAAGGCTGGATCAAAATCTTCACTGATCTTCCAGCTCTAAATAACATTCATGTCGACAGGTTGATTCTCTCTACGGGAAGGGTGATCCTCATACAAGTTCATGGCTTCTCAGACGCTTCTGAACGGGCCTATGGAGCGTGTGTTTACATTCGAAGCACCAACCAACACGGGGAAGTTTCAGTAAAGTTGGTATGTTCAAAATCCAGAGTGGCTCCTCTGAAACAACAGTCCTTACCTAGGGTAGAACTGTGTGGAGCTCTTTTGTTGGCACGTCTGGTTGATAAGACTACCAACACCTTAAACCTGAAAATTGACCACATGTTCTTGTGGACTGACTCGACAATTGTACTATCGTGGCTTGCAGCTGAAACAACAAAATGGAAAACGTTCGTCGCCAACCGTGTCTCCGAGATACAGCAATTGACTGGAAGAGCCAAGTGGGGTCATGTGATGTCAGAAGATAACCCTTCCGATATTCTTTCAAGGGGAGAAGGTCCACTCAGCCTGCAGTGCAATCAACAGTGGTGGCATGGTCCAGCATGGTTACTACAAGATTTAAGTAGCTGGCCCACTAGGGACTCGAACGACTCTGCAGGTGAACTTCCAGAAAGAAGGAATACGGTGCAATGTCCAGTTAGTGCTACTCCATCAGACGAAATCACGACGAGGTTCTCATCCCTCCGTCGCCTACAGAGAGTAATGGCTTATTGCAACAGATTTATTATGTTCAATACCAGAAGACACAACGTAAGAAAAACGGGACCACTATCTGCAGAAGAGCTTGAGACTGGACTTCAGACGTGTATCAAGCTTGCTCAGCGTGTGACATTCGCACGGGAAATAGGCGAGTTGAAGGCAAACTCATCAGTTTCACAGCAAAGTGCAATAAGAAATCTGAACCCCTTCTTGGACGGGAACGACTTATTACGAGTAAGTGGTCGCCTACAAAACTCGTCGAAACCATTTGCAGAAAGGAACCAGATCATATTACCTCATAATGTAACCCAGTTGATTATGGCTGATGAGCATGTTCGTCTGCTACATGCTGGTGCTAATCATGTAACGGCTTCACTTAGGTACAGATATTGGATAGTAAGCATAAAGAAAGTAATACGGACTGTCATTCAGAAGTGTTTGAAGTGTTTTAGACTACGAGCCACTACAGCCACTCAACTCATGGGACAGCTACCATCTCCTCGAGTGACTCCATCACGGCCATTCCTGAACACGGGAGTTGACTACGCTGGCCCGCTGTACATTAAACAGGGTGCAACCAGGAGCAAGGTCAAGGTAAAATGCTATGTAGCGTTGTTCGTTTGCCTTTGCACCAAGGCGATACACTTGGAATTGGTTCGTGACTTGACTACACAGGCTTTCATCGCCGCCTCACGGAGATTTGCAGCCAGGAGGGGAAGGTGTACAAATCTATACAGTGATAATGCTACTAACTTTGTAGGGGCTAGAAATGAATTGTTGAGAGTGCACCAGTCCGAGCAGTGGAAGATAGAAATGCTGAACAACGCAGCCCAAGAAGGATTCACTTGGCATTTCATTCCTCCTGATTCGCCACACTTCGGTGGTGTGTGGGAAGCTGGAGTTAAATCCATGAAACACCATTTAAGAAGAACAGCTGGCAATGCCTGCTTGACGTATGACGAGATGTACACCCTATTTTGCCAAATAGAAGCATGCCTGAACTCACGACCGCTCGTTAGTCTATCGGATGACCCTGATGAACCATCATACTTAACTCCTGGCCACTTTCTAATAGGAGCTCCCCTGTTATCCTTCCCTGAACCTGACCTTAGAGATGGTGTGCACTGTTATACTTCCAGATGGCGCTACATTCAAGCGCTGCAGCAGAAGTTTTGGAGACAATGGTCTAATGGCTATCTTAATAGCTTGTAACAGCGGCAGAAATGGTTGACGAGTCAGCCTAACCTTCAGCCTGGAACTGTCGTGTTGGTTAAGGACGACAACACTCCTCCTCTTTCTTGGAGGCTTGCAACGGTCGAGGAAACATATCCTGGGAAGGATGGACGAGTGCGTGCAGTCACCATTCGTACCAGCAGTGGAATTTTGAAGCGTTCTGTACATAAACTATGTCCATTGCCAATTCAAGACTGATATGTGCAATTATTTTCAGTGTCATCTTGTGCTTTATTTAATTACTTTATTCTTGTGTCGCAAGAGTTCAATTTTGACCAGTGTCCTTTATTGTTTGTGTATAGTGTTGAACCTTCTTATTGTATGATTTAACATGTTCATTTCATTGCTTTTACTATAGGCTGTGCATTTGTTCCTAAGTTGTTTTGGCTGGGGTTTGTGTGTGTTTTGTATTCGGCGATCCATATGGACTGGTGGTGAAGGAACTTTAAATTACTACTGTTGATTCATGTAAATCAATCATTATCTTGCAGTTGTTAAATGTGATACATTTAGGTGTGGCGGTATGTTGGTAGTTACTCAGTGCTCCGCTGTGTTGCTCTTGGCAGCGCTTCCTTGACGCCCTGTCTCGTGGTTTAGCCGGCCGGCAGAGTGATCATGTGACCTGGCGGGACTCGAGGCTTCCCGGCGGCATGCAGCACATGGCTGGCTTACATCAAAACAAGCATGGCGCGGCTTGAAAGGGAACGAACTAAATAGTGGCCATCACGGCTACAGCCAGTGTATTTAGTTGTGTAATATGTGTAAATATATAGTTTAAATATATATATGTGTCTGTGTAACGTATTATATTTGAATTCTGCTAAACCGAACACCATAACCAGCGAGCATCTCCTGGCTACCGCATGGTAACAGGAATCGTTCCGGGAGAGAAAGGAACAGAGCCTAAGGAATCGTTTTGCCCTAATTACGCCCCGTGACTCTAATTTATAAGCAGCGCAAGATTTGACTATTTTCGCAATTCTGCACCAGAACACTGGTTGGGGCGACGTGATGCAGCCCGAATTGCCAGTCAACAATGGACTTATTAAAATATTCTTACAGTTACACTACCACGGAAATGAATGGTTCTAGGGCCTTAATACGTGGTTTTCAAGATCAGTTTGTTTGTTATTCTAAATGTAGGGAATAGAGAGCGTTGTCCAAAATATCAAGCGGACAGTGTTACCAGCAGGGCTTCAAAGTGTAAGCAAAATTTGGTGCAATTAGGAGGATTTGTGATAAAGGGCCTAAATGCAAGGAATGGAGTGGTCTGTCCGAAATTCAAAGTGGACAGTGTCACCCGCAGGGTTCCAAAGGGTAAATATACAAAATGTGGTTCAGGTCGGAAACGTTGTAGAGTTGTGCCAAAGGACCTAAATGCAGGGAATGGAGTTGTCTGTCCGAAATTTCAAGCAGACAGTGTCACTCGTCGGGTTCCAAAGTATAAGTATGTGAAATTTGGCTCCGATCGGTAAAACGGTGTAGATTTGTGCCAAAGGGCCTAAATCCAGGGAATGGAATTATCTGTCCGAAATTTCATGTAGACAGTGTTACGCGCAGGGTTCCAAAGGGTAAGTATACACATTTTGTTTCAGATCAGTGAAAAGGTGTCTATTTGTGCCAAAGGGCCTAAGTGCAGGGAATGGACTGGTCTGTCCTAAATTTTCTGTAGACAGTGTAACTCACAGGGTTCCAAAGGGTAAGTATACAAATTTTGGTTCAGATCGGTTAAACGGTGTAGATTTGTGCCAAAGGACCTAAATGCAGGGAATGGAGTGGTCTGTCCGAAATTTAACATAGCCTAAACTATTCCTCTTGAATCTGGCTATCATATACAACAATAATTTTTCGAATCCGACTAGTAGTTCCAGAGATTAGCGCGTTTAGACACACCAACTCTTCACCTTTATTGTATTAGTATAGATTATGGGCAGATGACCTCCTAGTTCCGCCCCTTAAAACAACAATAAATAATAAGAGAAGGGTGAGAAAACAATGTGATGACATGTTTCGTTCGTAGAGCGAGCATCATCAGATCTATTTACTTAGGCTTACAAGGGGACCGCACCTACTCGTCATTACCAATTTCGTCCAAGCTTGACAAGTAATGAAAGTGACAGAAGTGGGAGAGTTGGGAAACGAACCAGGACCTCAAGGGCGACAGCCAAGAATGCTAACCACTACACCACATTGTGGTCCAGGACTCTAGGCAACACTGAAAAATGACTTCTAATACTTCAAAGCTATGAAAGTACGTCGACATTCTTCCGCTACCCTTCACGTTGAAACAACCATGAATAATAATGTACCGGAGGTCCGGGTTCGATTCCTGGCACTGCCAAAAAAAATAATTCTGGTTTGAGGGCTGGAACGGGATCCACTCAGCCTCGTGGGGAAAAACTGAGAAGTGCTGGGTTCAATTCTCACCCCAGCTATCCTGGAAGCAGTTTTCCACTTCTACCCCAGGCTCACACAGGGACGATTCTAAACTTCCGCTCACGGCCGCCTTCTTTTCTAATCCTCATATGAATTACAAATACACACACTAAAACAACCATTAAAATACCGGAGGTTATTAAACAAAATTTCCACACACATCAAAGTACATGGGGCTGAATAACCACGATGTCCAATCCACTCAAACGAAACATCAACAACACTACAGCAATAATGTCCATGCTTAATTGAGGGGTTCATTCCAAAAACAATACAAGTCCAAAAATAGACTTTTTGAGATAAATACATCTTCGTCCTCTTCAAGGCTTTGTATAAATATTATTGCTGTCTCCAAAAAGCAGACAGGTCAAAATATATACAAGTGTAAAACATTGGGGATTCTTCAAGAACAGGACAAATGCAATGCTTTTCCAATGCTCGTTTAAGATAATTAATTACCTGGAATGTTTGGCATTCAATAATGTTTAGTACTTTCTTAGGATTTACCTTCGTATTTGAGTATTAAAGTATTTTTCAATTTTGTATTCAATTAAGATTTCGGCTAAAGACAGACTAGTCCAAAGGGTTTTCTAGGTTTTCTCAACTATCCTCATAAAAGGTATATCTATATATATAAAGCACAAAGTTTGTCTGTCTGTCTGTCTGTCTGTTATGTATACAAATCTACACCGTTTCACCGATCTGAACCAAAATTTGTATACTTACCCTTTGGAACCCTGCGGGTAACCCTGTCAACTTTAAATTTCGGACAGACCACCCCATTCCCTGCATTTAGGCCCTTTTTGCACAAATCTACACCGTTTCACCGATCTGCACCAAAATTTGTATACCTACCCTTTGGAACACTGCGAGTAACACTGTCCACTTAAAATTTCGGACAGACCACCCCATTCCGTGCATTTAGGCCCTTTGGTCAAAATCTACACCGTTTCACCGATTTGAACCAAAATTTGTATACTTACCCTTTGGAACCCTGCGAGTAACACTGTCTGCTTAAAATTGCGGACAGACCATTCCATTCCCTGCATTTAGGCCCTGTGTCCCAAATCTAAACCGTTTCACCGATCTCAACAAAAATTTGTATATTTACCCTTTGGAACACTGCGACTAACACTGTCTGCTGTAAATTGCGGAGAGGCTACTCCATCCCCTGCATTTAGGCCCTTTGGCACAAATCTACACCGTTTCATCGATCTGAACCAAAATTTGTATACTTACCCTTTGGAACCCTGCGAGTAACACTGTCCACTTAAAATTTCGGACAGGCCACCCCATTTCCTGCATTCAGGCCCTTTGGTCCAAATCTACACCGTTTCACCGATCAGAACCAACATTCGTATTCTTACCCTTTGGTACCCTGCGAGAAACACTGTCGGCTTGGAATTGCGGACAGACCACTCCATTCCCTGCATTTAGGCCCTTTGGCCCAAATCTACACCGTTTCACCGATCTCAACCAAAATTTGTATATTTACCCTTCGGAACACTGCAACTAACACAGTCTGCTTGAAATTGCGGAGAGGCCACTCCAACCCCTGCATTTAGGCCGTTTGGCACTAATATACACCGTTTCATCGATCTGACCCAAATTTTACATACTTACCCTTTGGAACCCGACAAGTAACACTGTTCACTCGAAATTTCGGACAGACCACCCCATTCCTCGCATTTAGGCCCGTTGGCACAAATCTACATCGTTCACCGATCAAAAACAAAACGTGTATACTTACCCTTTGGAACCCGATGAGTAACACTGTCCACTTTAAATTTCTGACATACCTCTCCATTCCCTGCATTTAGCTCAGGAATCACTCGGGGTTGCCAGCTTCCTAACTCACCCGCCATGAGCCCTTGAGGGTGTACCAGAAATGGTGGGGCTACACACACCCTGCCTCTTTGAGGGCCTTGAGCAGAAGACAGGAGATATAATGAAACGGAATAGAAGGCTGACCCCTCGAAGAATGAGGGCATCAGGAAAGATGGGACAACGGCCAATTAAGCGGGAAATTGAAAGACTCCCTAGCCCTCGGATGCCCTAATACAGTCGGGGTCGGAAGAGAACAAGAGTTGACCAAGGGAGGCCGACAGAAAAGAGAACTGAAAGGAGCCTGGCACCAGGAAGTAGAAGCGATGTCAGTCTCAGCTGGGGTCCAGTGGTCGCCAACCCACGTCCCACAAGTTGTGAGACTCTGGGGGGGGGGGGGGCAGTTGTGAGAATAGCTTGCTGATTCATCGCGAGGTGACATGAGATGACTTTCCAGAGATGTCTATACTGATGCCAGCACAGGACCGTTGTTCAAGCCACTGTGGTGTTGTGAAAGTGTGAGTGATACCCCGGCCAATCTAAATACGACGGGGAACCCCGAACGTGTGTCATCATATTTCGTCATCATCTACGATCATCTCGGGTTCGTGCAGCTTGGACCCATTTTCTTTGCCGAGCAGTATGCCATAAGCTCTTTCACTAGACGCATCGAGTACAGGCCTAAGCCAGAAAATAAGGTTGAGACTTTGGAAGACATCGAAGCTAGACATCTGAATTACCTATATCAGTTGTAAATTACAGCATGTTCGTTTAGTAGTCATTTTTTTACTACCTTATTATTATCATCATCATAAGTGCAAATGACCTAGTTGTTACGTGCATCAAACCACTAATCACCGCCGCATAAAGTCTTTCTCGACTGTGATTTTTAAAATATTTATTTTTATTACAGTACATTGTGTACATTATAAGTTGAAGTGTCAATTCAATACAGGTAGTAGTTTCCCTCATCATAAGGGCAAATGACCTAGATGTTACGCCCATTACACCATTAATCACCACACACAATAAGTCTTCCTCGCCTGTGAATTTTGAAATATGTATTTCTATTACGGTAGTTTGTAAGTTTGACGTGTCAATTCAACAGTAGTTTTCATTATCATCCTTATCAAAAGGGCAAATGACCTAGATATTACGCCCTCATTGTCTTTGGGGGGGGGGGGGGCAAATGACCTAGATTTTATGTCCATTATATTTCTAAGGAGACTTTGATACATTATCATCATTCCACCGGGCGAAGCCGGGTACTACTGCTGGTTTCCTATATATACAGTGTAAAGCTGTAAGTAAGACAAAAGTAGGTCTAAAAGCAATTTGTATTTCATTCAGCCCAAATGAACTGTATTTTTACCCTATTTTCAATTTTGAAAAAATGGGCTTATGAGATCAAATTTTGTCCGTGTGTGTGTGTGTGTGCGCGCGTGTGTGTGTGTGTCCCTAATAACTTCTAAACGGCTGGAGCGATTTCAATGAAACTCGGTAAGTTCATAGCACTATTCCGGAAGACCCCTACCGTTCCCTTCAAATTTTGTTACGTCTCACAAATCCAACATGGCGGCTGTGCAAAATATTTCACCAGCATTCAATATCTCCGAAACTATTCCCGATATCACCCTGAAATTTTTAACAGTGATAAAGGTATCTACTAGAGGTTCACCTATGTGACTTTTGAAAAACTGGTAACTACAAAACCTACATGGCGGCCACGCAAATTTGCGACTTTTAAATAGACGTTTCTCGCGATTTAACCAACCAACGCAATAAAACTTGATACAGTATATGTTTATACACATTGTAATGCACCGACATCTAACTGCGTTCAATTGTTTACATAACCACAAGATGACGGATGTGCGAAATATTTCACCTGCATTCTATATCTCTGAAACTGTTAGCGGTATCACCCTGAAATTTTGTACGGAGGGAAGGACGCTACTGGAAGTTCATCTATAAGACTTTCAAAAACCAGTTAACTAAAAAACGAACATGGCGGCCAAGCGAATTTGAAAATTTTAAATAGACCTTTCTCGCGATTTAATGTTCCAAACGCAATGAAATTTGGTACAGGAAATGTTTATACACATTGTAATGCACGGGTATCTAATTTAGTTCAATTGTTTACATAACCTCAAGATGGCGGCTGTGCGAATTTTAAAATTAAGTTTTTATTTCTTGTGTCGTAATCATGCGATCGAAGTTAAAGTTTGAATAATCAACCTACGGAATATTTTTCCTTTAATTGTACATGACTCTATGGCCTATACATTTAACAATCCAACATGACGACCATCCGAAATATTTAGACGGCTCTAAATATCTACGAATCTATTATAGCTATCAAACTGATTTTTTCAATGTTCATAGGAGCTATGAATTTACGTTCACCTATAGGACTTTAAATAAACTGGTTATCACAAATCCAACATGGCGGTGACGCAAAATATAAATATTCACATGGACGTTTCTCGCAATTTAACCATCCGAGTGCAGTGAAACTTGGTACAGTAAGTCCTTATACGAATGTTAATCCACTGGCATCTAATTTATTTCAATTATTTCTATAACCACAAGATGGCAGCTGTGCGAAATTTTAAAATCTCCTTGTTACTTCTTGTGTCCTAATCATGCGATTGAAGATTGAATGCGACACGTACACAATAATCTTCATGTAGCAGTACATAACTCTAGGACCTACATATATAAAATCCAACATGGCGACCATCCGAAATATTTAGTCGGTTCTCAATATCTACGAATCTATTACAGGAATCAAACTGATTTTTTTTGTTGTTGATCGTGGCAATTAACATAAGTACGATATATGAAAATAGGCTGTATAGTTCTTCACGGAACTACTTGTTTACTTTCTGAACAATTTAATTTTTGGCCTCGTCTGGTTGTTGGAATGAACCCTTAGATTCTATCTATATGAAGCATGGTTTGGTGAATTACTTTCATGATAATGATTATCTAATGATGTTATTAAAATATTACATTGTAATAAATTACTGTGCGACGTATCAATTTGCTACACTGTATGTGTCATATACATCACATCATCTTTGTCGGTATTGAAATGTACATTGTAATATACAAATTACGTTAATTATATACTGTATGAAATAAAACCATAAACATTACAATGCAGTGACATAATAATATTTTCAATAACGAGTATCAAAGAGACCTGGGGTTATACAGTATACCTTGTTTATGGTTTAATTCATTTTATTTCAACAGTCTGGCTAACGCACGTTTTGTAATATATTTCTATGTTGCAATGGAATTCAAAACACTGTCAGTAAACTCCTATTAGGGCATCTTAACAACATCTTAACGAAATATAAACGTCTCGCGTATCCATGATAAATACTAAAGAAAACCAAATCACGCAATAACACGTGCAAAATTCAACCATACATTACGAAACAATAGTTCTTTGGCCAAGACAATTCCGGTTGGTTGGTTGGTTGGTTCCTTAGTTTAGGGGCTGCGACGACGCGGTCATGTAGCCCCGTGTATTTTGGGTGTGTGTAGAATCTGCTTGATAACGTGTATTAATTGTGATGACTGTATTAGTGTGTGTTATCTGTTTTTAATTCATGTAAGGACTGCAGACGATAATTTCAAGTAGTTACTACTTTCGCTACCAAATACTACCGTCCACGACACCTAGCTGTGAACATAGCAACTACTCGATGCCATCACAACCAGCTCCTGGTGATGAACGTTGGAACTTATACCTAACCTACAAATTTAGCTTCACACAAGTGTAGTTAGTGGATGGTTCTTTTTCATGGCATAAATCTATGACATGGGGCCCACGGGCTTACTTACCCTCCGAAGGAAGGCATTTTGAGGGATTATTAACGCTCTTAAAATATCCGACGCCTTCGGCGGGGTTTGAAGCCGCGATCTTGTGCATAGAAGCTCAGCATGCTACTAACTACGCCACCGAAGCCGCCAAACAAGGCAATTTCCTTTAAAATTTCCATTAGAGCAGGAAGATACATTCAATAACCTACATATTCCAACCTTTGCTCCACTCCACAAAGTGCGCATAATCAACTTATAGAAAGCAAACCCCATTGATCATCTCCAGATATTTTTAAGGGAAAATATTTTAGTCTGATTTATAATAATATGCCGTTTAGATGTGACATTTTCACAAAATTGTTTTTATTATCATCAATGTATAGCCCATAATTTTTACAGATCTGATTTTTGAACTATTTTGATATATTTTTTTAAATTATTTTTTCAAAGGAAATAATCCAAGTATAATATATATTCAAACTTTGCTCACAATTATAATAGTACATTATGCAACGAGCCTATAATGGTGTTCGCATTTGCGAATGATTAATGTGTTAATTTTTGTAAGGTTTGCTAAAGTCAAAAGTCAGACCAGAATTTGATTTCATAACCTCATTTTTCGTCACCAATTAACTTTTTATTTCACCTTCCTGTTTAATTTAAACATATTTAAAATTAATTTCGTACTTACTTATTGTGAGCCTCCGTGGCTTAGGCGGCAGCACGCCGGCCTCTCACCGCTGAGTCCGTGGTTCAAATCCCGGTCACTCCATGTGAGATCTGTGCTGGACAGAACGGAGGCAGACAGGTTTTTCTCCGGGTACTCCGGTTTTCCCTGTCAAAATTTCATTCCAGCAACACTCTCCACTATCATTTCATTTCATCTATCATTCATTTAATCATTGCCCCAGAGGAGTGCGTCAGGCCTCGGCAGCCGGCACAGTTCATATCCTCGCCGCTAGATAGGGGCTTCATTCATTCCATTCCTGACCCGGTCGGAGACTGGAAGCAGGCTGTGGATTTTCATTTTCACTTACTTATTGTGTTACAATCCATATCTCGCCTTAAAGACATTTTTTACAAGTGTTAATAGGTCGCCTTTCTCATACCTCGTGGTATTACGGCCTGTCCAGCTGGTCTCAGTAAGCTACGCTCTCATTGGCCGTCTCCATGATGTGGCCTCTCTCCAGCCACTCACCGCGCTTCTTCCTGCCAACGTGTTTGGGACTCTTCAATGGCCGGACATCGATGTTTCGAGAACGTAGGCCTGCCTGCTATTTAAGAAGCCGGCAGACCCATCCTCGATGTGATTTCTTCGTTAGCATTATGCTAGCCACCCGTCTTGAATACCGGACGATAAACCTCAACTTGGAAAACTATTCATCTGTAAATTCTGCGTCAAGAAGTGTTTTAATATAACCTTCGCCATGTCTTCAAAGACGTCTTTCAAATGATCCAACTGGGATCACACTTCAACGTGTTCCTGCAACACGAACATTAAGATGTCAATTATACATCTTCCAGTGCTACGGAAATCTTTTCCTACTAAGTGAATATTATCACTTCATTTTCATGCTACAAGTCTTTAACTTTGCTATAGCTAAGGTCAGCCTTACTATTCAACAAGTGTTCTAGAGACGTCTGTAATCGTCAAGTACTTTTGTGAAAGCAACCACAACTGGACATGAACTATTTCTTCTCAAGTGTTCTACGCACACGTGTGGGATGTTAACCACACTTTTTCAAGTTAAGTACTTTGTAATCACATTATAGTTAGTGTTATTTCATGTTCTCTCTGTTATATCATGTTAGCTTTATACAAGCCCGATTTAGAATATTCCTCAATTTTAATATTTTTGTGATCTTCTCCCCCACTCCTTTTAGGAGGTATAACGTATCTACTGGCTTTAGCCATTCTTATGTTTCTTTTGAGAATAATCTCATTATTTCTTGTGCATATCTGCATCTTTCATTGCACTTTGCCTGTGCATTTTCTCTTTCATGGTTCAAGTTCAGGTTATAGGCTTACTTCAGAATAATATTATCCATTTCAGGTCCGTATTGAATATGTTTACTAATAAAACTATCAATTTTCTGTCTTTTCAATACAATATTAATAGTCTATATATACAATTGGGTACATGTTACCCAATTGTATAAATAGACTATTAATATTGTATTGAAATGACGGAGAATTGATAGTTTTATTAGTATAGGCTTACTTGCCTACCTGTTTCTGCCATCTCAACTTCTCAGTAAATCGTGCATGCAGTTCACGCATTCTCTGTCTGCCATCGCATTTATCTTGCAATATTCCTCAGTTTGTTTATGCAAAAATAATTACGGACGGTGCACACTTTCCATGTCGGTATAGGCTAGGGTACAATAGTGTGTTGCAAATTTCTGGACGTAGATTCCTACATTCCATGCATATTTCATAGCATTTTTTTGTTACCGTAAAGGTTCGTGCTGATTTTGTATTTGTGTGAGGGATTGTAACTACATTGGTTGATACAATATAGGCTACATTGTCAACTTTCAAATAATGTAATTCATGTCAGACATGTTAGATTTTGAGCGCATGTGAGAATCTATCCTTACCTAATTGGTCAATGAATGAGCTGCGATTGGTTGGAGAAAGTGTGTCATAATGAAAAGTAGTAATATAATGACCCCCATTATGACACAGTTTTCTGATATATAATATTTACATTTCGACATCGTCGAACATAATAGTTTCTTTTTAAAAACGATTACTGGTAAAGGCCATAATGTGGCCGAAACTAGTATAATCAATTACTGCATATTAATTCAATTTTGTGACATTAGTTGTAACAAAATTGTTAAATATCCATGGTATTTCATTAAAAGGGGTGGGTATAAGGCAAAAGAATACCAAAACAAAGTGATGACAATTCCCTACCAAACAATTGCATTATCTCAGTTTTGGTATTATTTTGACCTATACCATTTTGCCCTCGCTAGCGCAAATTATTCTTGCTGGAGTTCGAGGTAAAAGCCAGACTTGGAAATTCGTAAATACGTCTTAACCTTTTCGCTTTGAAGCTCTCAGCTGGTGGATGTGTGAGAACTTTCTGCCTTATTTACCTTATTTAACCTTCCGTCGGGTGCAATATTATATATAGCGGCAGTGGGCGCCATAAACCTGTGTGACGCAGTTTAAGAAATCAGAATAGAATAATTTACAATATTATTTGCACAAGAAAACTACTATAATACTTAACTATTTGTCCTTCAAACTATACATAACATTTATGTTTATATAAAGATTATCTTACTGTTTTTTCCAGTATTACTTCTCATTTTGATTGGGAAAACACTAAATTCATTGTTTTTACATAACCCAAAGTAATAAACCTAACAACGGTCATCACAATAATAGTTTTGGAACAATAGTGAACATACTCATACATCTCTGTATTTTACGTAATGGTGCACGATCAGGCGCTATGTGCCTGGCAGATCACTTTTGCAACAACAGCACGTGTGGAGGATCATTGACATACTGACCGATATGGGGTCGAAGGTCATGCAGAAACAGACAGCTACTGAAAAAAGGATGTATCTCCGGCCCCACGAATGACGAACACGACATAAGAATTAACACGTGTGCCTATCAGTTCAGTTTTAATGAAATTAATATTTTCAAAATAATTGTGAATAACATTCAAGATAGAATAGAAATAGAAAATAAAATAGAAAGGAGTAGAATGGAATGGATTAGAATAGAGTAGAATAGAATGGATTAGAATAGAATGGATTAAAATAGAATGGATTAGAATAGAATAGAATGGATTAGAATAGAATAGAATGGATTAGATTTGAATAGAATAGAATGAATTAGAATAGAATAATAATAATGTTATTGGTTATACGTCCCTTTTAACTACTGTGGTTTTTAGAGACGGCGGGGTGCCGGAATTTTGCCCGAAGGGGATGTTTAACATGCCAGTAAATCTACTGACATGGCTCCCTCACATTTGCGCACCCTCAAATGCCAGCTGACTGTGCCAGGATAGGAACCTGCAACCTTGGGCCCAGCAAGCGAGAACGTTACCTCTGAGCCACGCAGCCAGTCGATTAGAATAGAATAGATTAGAATAGAATGGATTAGAATAGAATAGAATAGAATAGAATGGATTAGAATAGAATAGAATAGATTAGAATATAATGGAATGGATTAGAATAGACTAGAATGGAATGGATTAGAATAGAACAGAATGGATTAGAATAGAATAGAACAGAATAGAATAGAATAGAATATAATTGAATGGACTAGAATAGAATATAATAGATTAGAATAGAATGGAATGGATTAGAATAGACTAGAATGGAATGGATTAGAATAGAACAGAATGGATTAGAATAGAATAGAACAGAATAGAATAGAATAGAATTGAATGGACTAGAATAGAATATAATAGATTAGAATAGAATGGAATGGATTAGAATAGAATATAATAGAATGGATTAGAATAGAATAGAACAGAATGGATTAGAATAGAATAGAATAGAATTGATTAGAATAGAATAGAATGGATTAGAATAGAATATATTAGAATGGATTAGAATAGAATAGATTAGAATAGAATGAAATGGATTAGAATAGAATAGAATAGAATGGATTAGAATAGAACAGAATGGATTAGAATAGAATAGAATAGAATAGAATAGAATGGATTAGAATAGAATGAATTGGATTAGAATAGAATGGATTAGAATAGAATAGAACAGAATGGATTAGAATAGAATAGAATAGAATAGAATAGAATAGAATAGAATAGAATAGAATAGAATGGATTAGAATAGAATAGATTAGAATAGAATGAAATGGATTTGAATAGAATAGAATGGATTAGAACAGAATAGAACAGAATGGATTAGAAAAGAATATAATATAATAGAATAGAATAGAATAGAATTGATTAGAATAGAATAGAATGGATTAGAATAGAATAGATTAGAGTGGATTAGAATAGAATAGAATACAATGGATTAGAATAGAATAGAATAGAATAGATTAGAATAGAATGGAATGGATTAGAATAGACTAGAATGGAATGGATTAGAATAGAATAGAATAGAATAGAATGGATTAGAATAGAATAGAACAGAATGGATTAGAATAGAATAGAATAGAATATAATGGATTAGAATGGATAAAATGGAATGGATAAGAATATAATAGATAATAATAATTTTATTGGTTTTACGTCCCTTTTAACTACACTGGCTTTTAGAGACGCCGGGGTGCCGGAATTTTGCCCCGAAGGGGATCTTTAACGTGCCAGTAAATCTACTGACACGGCTCCCTCACATTTGCGCACCCTCAAATGCCAGCTGACTGCGCCAGGTTTCGAACCTGCAACCTTGGGCTCAGTAAGCGAGAACGTTACCCCTGAGCCACGCAGCCAGACAGAATATAATAGAATAGAATGGATTAGAATAGATTTGAATATAATAGAATATAATAGAATGGATTAGAATAGAATAGAATGGAGTGGATTAGGATAGACTAGAATGGAGTGGATTAGAATAGAATAGAATGGAGTAGAATGGAATGGATTAGAATGAAATGGAATGGAGAAGAATGGAATGGATTAGAATAGACTAGAATGGAATGGATTAGAATAGAATAGAATCGAGTGGATTAGAATAGAATAGAATAGAATAGAACAGAATGGAATAGAATAGAATTGATTAGAATAGAATAGAATGGATTAGAATAGAATAGATTAGAATGGTTTAGAATAGAATAGAATATAATGGATTAGAATAGAATAGAATAGAATAGAATAGAATAGAATAGAATGGAATGGATTAGAATATAGTACAACATGAAAGAAGAACATTAACCATCAAGGTAAAATGTTTATCTTCGATGATGTCGAAATGTAAATATTATATGTCAGAAAATTGTACGGTATCATAATGAGGGTAATTATAACACTATTTTTAGCCTACTTTCGATTTTTGCAAAAAATGAAAGTAGACTTATGAGATCAACACAGGGCGAAAAAAGTGTGTCTGTCTGTGTGTGTGTATGTGTGTGTGTGAGTCTGTGTGTGTATGTGTGTGTGTGAGTCTGTGTGTGTGTGTGTGAGTGTGTGTACTCTGAATGTCTGTCCCCCCCTATCAATTCGAACACGGTGAATGCGAATTGAACGAAATTTGGTACAAAGGTAGCACTAGCAAAGGACACCTCAGTGTCATGTTTTATATCGCCGCCATCTTTACTAAAACTGAATGGCGGCCACTCAAACGTTCAAAACGTAAAATCAAATAACGACTAACCAAATCATCCAATCTCTACCAAATTTGGTAACAACATACCTTCGTATAGGTTGCGTCTTGTGACCAAACTACAAGGTCGTCCGCCATACCATTTCAGGATGGCGGCCGTGCGAATTATGCAAACTTTATAATCCATATCATGGGACCCACCAGTTCCGATTATCGAGCCGAGAATCGTTTTAACTGTTCTAAAGGAAGAGGCACGTACGAAATTAAAAGTTTATTTTGTAATACTATAGTGCAGACGTGATTTTAAAAAGCTCAGCTGATTCATTAATAAGACAAGATGGCAGCGGATATCTTGTGCCTGACTTATATTTCACTAATTTGAGTATTGCCTGCAATATAGCGTACTGAAACAATATAAATAAACTTTGTATGAAATGCTTTATATATAAATAATATACTTCAGTGATGAAATCGTTTAGTATAAATCATTATTTGCTAACAAGTTCTATGTAAGTCATTTTATATAGAACGATATTCGTTGACACAATTAGCTCAGTGGTAAAGCGTTAGTCTGTAATTCATATGCCTATAGTTCAAACCCCATCAGAGTTAGTTTTTTGCTTGACATTTTACATATTTGTTGCTTTGTAATGACTCAGACGTTTTAAAATTAAGCGTTATATTGTGCATATTACGGTGCAAAACATATACTTAATTAAAACATAATTCGCCAGCAGATTTAATCGAGACATCTAGCTGACAAAAAGGTAACAGATTTTATTGAAAAGTTTCTTCTTCTGGCCGCTAGAATGCACTCGCTCTGTTAGGATTATATTGTTCGATATTTCACAACTAGATATCACGACTAGTTTTTATATTTATTGTTTCTTGAGTACTGAGACGTTATAAAATAAAGCTTTATATGGTGCTTTTTGCAATGGAAATTATATATTAAAAAAACGACATTCTCCACTGGAGTGACATCTTCCAGCCTTCAGTTGTACTATGCAGAAACTATAGATTCGAGCAGCGCTCTATACCGGCCAGTTAGTGAACCCAGTCTTAACGACTGCTAGGAGTAATAAGACAGTAACATTCGTTTATTCCTTGTGCACAGAGGCGTTGTTGATAATCTCAAAACTTGCAATATGGATGATTTGGAGATGGATTATTTTGTTATACCGTGTATTTAAGATTAGCCTATAAATTAACGGGTTGCGAAGTTACTTCACTTAGTTCTATATCATTCGTACACGACACAGAACAACAACGTGAGGTCAGTTTCTGATCTGCTCTGATTGGCTATTACATTGCTGCAGTCGGGTAGTTGGCAGTCAAGGATAAAATTCTCGACTGCCAACTGCCAGCTACCAACTGCAACTTCATGTTGTGTATGGTGCCTATAGTATACACGGAGTCGATCGCGACTGCCGACCGAGGACTACCAACTACGGACTGCCGACTGCGCATTGTAGATGGGCCTTATTAGAGCAACGAAGTTTCAATTATTGTAAGTAGTCGGTGTTTGGAGTGTTTGCTGATGAAATTGCAAAATGCTGGGGTAAATTATAAACTATGGTTTGAACGCCACTGTTCAAATCCTGTGTGCCAATTTGCACTTCAAATAGGAAGAAATTAGGAGATGATAAGGACAGAGAGTTATAACTATACCCATACATTTCGGAGAAAGTAGGCTATATGTTCTTTCCCGAACATCTTGTTCATTATTAAACAGTTTCTCCCACTAATCATAGCTCAAGAAACAGTTGTGTGACCAATTAGGTAAGGATAGCATCGCACCTGCACTGACTTCCACGCCCTTCTATTTTAAATTTCACTGCGTGGCTTCTAGTGTCATAGTGGGGTATTCCAGGAGGCCATGGTATTCTCTGCGTCCCATGCGCTCTGTTCAGTACATAAAACTGGTGAAATCTCGACAGATATTTATGAATATTTATATTCGAACATAAAATAGTTATAATTATCGTCGAACATAAACAGTCGTATGTAACTCCCCTATCTATAATGGGAATTAAGACACTCCTGTGGAAATTATAATACTCGTGTCTCAATTATAGCCATTATTGGCTCGTTGCATAATGTACTATTAATAGACGTGTTAACTTTCGTATTAATTGAGTTTACTGAGACACACCTGTTAATACTATAATATTTAAAATGTAACATTTTTTCAACCCTTTATTAGGGTTTTCATCTGCATTGCTATAACATACTTAAACTGTACACTAATTAGGGCACTTTTACGCAAAACAATATAATAAATGAAACATAACTCAATGAATACAATTTTGAATATACTGTGCCCGTTTAGACCGAAGTCCAACGACCACATATGCATTTCACCAAAAATCAGTCAGCACGAGAATCTAAACATCTCAGGGCGCCCATATGGGTTAAAGTGACAACAATAACACAATAAAAAATGCTTTACTGATTTTCGGCTCGAGGCAACAAGAAGGATAGAAGGAGACTTTGAAAATAGCACAATTCCTAAAATAATCTCATTTTATTAAAATTTTAAAATTTACTTGAAAGAAATACCAGAATAGCATTAGGAATGCATGAAGAACCATACATTTATGTACAACAAAAAATACAGGGCTACCAACACATGAACACTTGAATTTGAACGAAAGCCAGAATGTCAGTCCTATTGACTTTGTTCAAACTATATTTATTTACAGTAGTAGGTTCTTCAGGGCAAATTAAATTGTCCAGCCTGAATCCTAAATTATTAGCATTCACTTGTTGAAAAAAAAATTTAATTGTTTCACTCCATGTAAAAAATCACTTTGTTTCTGGTTTCATTATGTTACAAAAATAACTATCAATTTCCAGGAATCATTATTCCAAAAATTGGTACATTTTTGGGTCACAACAATGGGTTTAACACAACATCAACTTATAGGACATCTGAGCATCTTTGAAAAATAATGTTTAAACAACATGAGCATGGATTCGAAGAACTTCCATGTTAAGCAGAAAATTTATTGTATCATCTGTTCTCGATCCAAAATAATAATTCTGAGTGCATGACTCGACTATTAATTCATGGTCAAAAAATTATTAACAAAAACATCAACACTTTTAATGTTAATTTAACCATCCAATCATTCAAATATTATTTGAAAATATTATTCAGAAAATTGTTATCAAAATAGTAACAAATACTATTGTCAAAAGTTGCAATTCTTTGACAGAATATGAGAATGTCAATCTTTACATATTTTTACATTTTATAATATTTATATTTTTAATAGGATCTCAAATATCCTTTAAATGGTAGTGGTTGTTCATGGAATAACAGTATTAATTTATTTATAGCATCGGCCCATTCTATTTAAATGTGTCAAAAATCACATGATCATATTTAACATTAGACAAACGGTAAAGTCTCATTATAGTGAAAGGTTAATGTTAATAACAAATTCGGGTTAACAAGAACTGGGAAAATATTTATAGAACACGAGAATCAACTGTGAATCAACTGTGATGGTTTCATAAAATAACCCTTGGTTATCAAATTCGACGAAAGTGTGGCTTCTAATTATATTTTCAACTCCCAACATATTTATAAAAGTCATCTAACCTTCACAATGGTTGATGCTTCATGTAACGACGACTTCATTCCTGCGACTTAATTGCACAATTAGAATGACAATATTGAACTATTTCCACACACAATATTTCTTCCCAAATTATACATAATCATGATAATCAAGCCTTGCTTGTTACCCAAACTGGAACATTAAGAAGCTAGTAAGCTTCTCCAATGAGTTTCCTGTAATTTCACCATCATATTAAATCTTAATAATTTCACATCGTGTCTATTCATGGTCAAACGTTCTATCAAATGACGTTACCCAAATAATTTATATTTATATAAACTCTAGTAAAAACCTAATTTATACATTCTATTTGTTTCCCATATTATCACTTTCCGTGTCTTCTACATGATTTGACTGCATAATGCAATTATAAAATGCTTCCAATTTATATTCTGTTAGTAGAATGTGAGCGTGCGTTTAACCACTAACCTTCGGAAAAACAAGTATCCGATATAGTGAACTGTTTAGAATATCCATTTGATAAATTCACACTACATGATATGATTATTAGAGAATACAAATCATTATTATTATTATCTCAGAAAAATTGAAAATAATAATTATTATTAATAAATTATTATTATTATTATTATTATTATTATTATTATTATTATTTCCGATTGTTGTGATGGCCATGTTTGACATACAGTGTGCTTGTGCGGTACTGGTGTATTTATCGAAAAAATTGTTATTTGTTGAAGTGAGAATTGTATTCCAGCTTGGGAACAGGTCAGTGTGTATCGTAGTTCATAGTTTAACATACGGTGCTCACTAAATTGTATTCCTCAAATCAACTTCATCGAGTGTAGACTGGATTTGTTACGTGATTTTTGGGTTAAGATTTATCGTGTACTATTAGCTCATAGAGCATGAAGTTTCCTCTGTGACAGGAAGTGACGTAATCTAATCGTATTATCCAAAGCCATCTGAGCTTAGATTTGTAGTATAGACAAAAGAGCCTACAGGTTCCGTCGTCAGGGGGCTGTGAGAAGGTCTGGCCTACTTCGGCGGCCATTAGAGCCCCGCTACCTAGGGTACGAGCTTGATAATAGAGCGAGGGTCTGGATTCTTTGGAGTCAGAGCTATTTTCTTCCCACACCACTGGCCTGACCTACACTTTACCAGTTTCGGAACATGAATCGTCTTCTAACGAGCCAAGAAAGAGATGCGAACTGGAAAAATGAGGTATGGCCTCGATTGTCTAAGGTGAATATAACGGGAGATTCATCGAGTGATGGGGCAGTTGTGGAAGATACAATACTTCTCCCATTGCAACATCTTGACAAACTGAGGAGAACGGAAGAAGAGGCATTGCAGAAATGCTATAATATTATTCAAAAGATGAAGCTTGCTGCGGCGAAACAGAAAAACATGTCCAAGGATGTGAAGGATGGTATTATGGAGATGGAGGAGGCCATTGGCAGCATTGTCTTCTGTAAGAATGCTAGGTACAAGGAGAAACAACAAGTCGACGAAACCACAATAACTGATCGAGCACAAGCATCAAACTCTCTTGATGACGAAAGAGAAATGGAAGAAATGGAAAGAGGAGAAGTAGAGTCATGGACTAAGGTTGTATCCAGGAAGAAACCACGCGAGAAAAGGAATCAAATGCAGGTTGAATTGCAGCGGGAAGATTCTCCAGGCAAGAGACAGAGTCAAATGCTCAAGAAGCAACTAACAAAGTCTCGACTACCAGTTGTGTTAATTAAGCCAGCAGAAGGCAAGTCGTATGCCGGTGTTATAGGAGATTCGGCAGAAGGCAAATCCTGCTGACACAGGAACGGAAGTTAGGTCTATAACCCAGACTAGAGCCGGTGAAGTTCTCGTTACTCTCGTGAAAAGCAATCGAGATAATGCGGCATTTAGCGACTCATTTAAGAATATCCTGGGACAAGATGCGACAGTCCGCAGTCTTGAGCCAAAGGTGACAATTGAGATTAGAGATCTTGATGCTCTCACGACCAAAGATGAAGTTTTAGAGTCCATTAAGGATATTATTAAGGATATGGTCTGAGGATTATGGTAACGCAGACTAACAGTCGGAAACAGCGAATGGCTGTTATAACTATGTCGGAAAAAGCTGCAAATGATCTTCTAAGGGAAGATTTGGTTCAAGTAGAATGGGTCAGTTGTAGAGTGAGGCGGAGAATATCAGTTCTTCGATGCTACCGATGCCTTAGTTATGGTCATATAGCCAAAATGTGTGAGGGCCCTGACAGAAGCAAGTCTTGCTTCTACTGTGGACAGAATGATCACAAAGCCAAGGATTGCATCAACCCAAAGAAGTGTGTCTTATGCGAGGAGAGTGGCGTTACGCAGCAGGATTTGTGTCATGTGGCCGGATCGGGCCAATGTAAGGTGTTCCGGGAGGCCCTGGAGAAAGCGACGTGCCTGAAACGAAAATGATCCGAGTTCTACAAGGTAATATAGAAGGGAGTATAATAGCCCATCATCTGTTGAACCAGCTAGCTGCCGAGAAGCAAACTGATCTGCTGTTAATTAGTGAACATTACCAAGATAAGGAGTCACCTCTCTGGCTTAGAGATCAATTAGGCACCTCTGCTATTTGGATCTTAGACCCTGGAAAATTCCTACTAAAGAACATGGGAGCGCGAACGAATTCGTTTGGTTAAAGAGTAGAGGAGTCACATATTTTAGTGTCTATCATACTCCAAATGAAACAATGGGAAAATTTCGTCAGAAAGTCAACTCTCTGGAAGATGCGATTCTTAATACAACTGGAGCAATCATTGTAGCTGGGGATTTCAATGCCAGAGCAGTGGAATGGGGTATGCCACATACCAATTCCCGAGGTAAGTTCATTCTGGAAATGGCATCAAGGACAGGGCTTTTGATCTTAAATGTAGGTGCAGTGACAACTTTTCGGCGTCCGGGTTATACAGAGACCATTCCGGATATCGCCTTGGCTTCTGAGACGTTGGTACCACATATCAAGGAATGGAAGGTTATAGAAGACTACACTGGTAGTGATCATCAGTATATTAATTAAATGTGTGCAGTAATATAAGTAGGAAGAACTTATCTACTCAGAAGCAACGGAGATGGAATTTGAATAAGATCCATCTGGATGCATTTAAGGAGGCGTTAGCCAGTGGTGTAGAACTAATTGAGGATATGGAGCCTGACGGAGAGGCTGATGTTGAGATTCTCGTTTCCTCAACTATGAACCTTATTACATTGGCTTGTGATACCTCAATGCCAAGTTTAAGATCACGCCATGGGAAGAGCCCTGCATACTGGTGGACACATGAAATTGCAGAATTGAGGCGGAATTGCCTTAGACTCCGACGTGCCGCACAACGGACAAGAAATCTGGATGATGCCAATGTCTTATCAGCCGAACATAGAGATGCAACGAGGCTACTTCGGAAAACCATGAATCAAAGCAAAGCTGAGAGCTGGAGGCTATGTGAGGATATTGACACTGATCCATGGGGTTTGGGTTATAAAATTGTCAGAAAGAAGCTTGGGTCACAAAGAACACCGTGCGTCATGGATGCAAACAGTATGGCCATTATTGTCCAAACTCTTTTCCCAACACATCCAACAATCCCTGAGCACAATTTCGATGTAGATATTGAAATTCCTCTTTTTATTGAGGATGAGTTGAGTAGGGCTACTCAGTCTCTGCGAAGCAAAAAATCCCCTGGTCCTGACGGCATCTCAAATGAGATTCTCCAATTAATAATCGAGTTACATCCAAAATTAATATTACGAATGTTCAATGAGTGCCTAAAAGCAGGAGTGTTGAGCATCTGCTGGAAGGTCTGTCGTCTGGCGCTCATTAATAAGGGAAAGGGAGACCCAGATTTACCATCATCATACCGCCCTCTGTGTATGCTTGATACAACAGGGAAGCTCTTTGAGAAGCTTCTGAGGGTCAGGTTGCGCCAAGCGATCATGGCAGCGGGCGACTTATCACCAAGACAATATGGATTTCGAACAGGAAGATCGACCCTGGATGCGATACAAGAAATTGTTGCAGCTGTCCAGCGGGCGGAGAATTACAATCACCACTCCCGTCGTGTGGTTCTCTTTGTTACTCTTGACGTAAGAAATGCATTCAACTCTGTCAAGTGGAGTGACATGCTGAATGCGTTGGAGAATACTGTTCATGTTCCAAATTATCTCTTACGGATGATAAATTCCTACTTGAAAGATCGTTCGTTGCTTTATAACACGACAGAAGGACAACGCCGGGTAGGGATCTCAGCCGGAGCAGCACAGGGTTCGATTTTCGGACCAGATCTATGGAATATCACATACGATAGCTTGCTGAGATCTGAAGTCCCTGATGAAACTATCCTAGTAGGTTATGCAGATGATGTTGCTGCTCTTGTAGCAGGAAGAAGTGTCGAGCAGGCACAGTTGCGACTCAATATGGTAATGCGTACAATCAATAGTTGGATGGAAGAACATGGTCTGTCTCTAGCACTTAGTAAGACAGAAATTGTAGTCCTAACAAAGAAGAGAATTCAGACAATACTCCCAATACAGGTAGGAGACATACAAGTAGAGACGCGGCCAGCAGCAAAATATCTGGGCCTCATGATCGACAATAAACTGAATTTTGGAGAACAAATTAGACGGATTGCAGATAAGGCGGCAAGAGGAGTAACGTCTCTCAGTCGGCTAATGGCCAATGTTGGTGGGCCAAAATCTAGTAAGAGGAGATTACTGATGACAGCCGTCCATTCAGTTCTGCTGTATGGAGCGGAAATATGGGCGGATGCCCTGGATAAGGAAATTTATGGGAAGTCACTAGCACAAGTGCAGAGGCAGGGTGCTTTACGCGTGGCATTTGCTTATCGCACGGTCTCTGAAGAAGCAGTTCTTGTTATTGCTGGGATAATTCCAATTTTTTTTTCTAGCGAAAGAACGCAAGTACATTTACTGGAGGAAATCGGATGTAGGTTTACAAAATGCAAGACGAACAGCAAGAGCACAAATCTTTCACAATTGGCAGATCAAATGGGAGCAAGGACACCGAAGCCAGTGGACTAGGAGAATGATACCCCAGGTGCAGGTTTGGACAGAGAGAAAACATGGTGAGGTTGGTTATTATCTCACTCAGTTCTTGACTGGCCATGGATACTTCTGTTCTTATCTTAAGAAGATGGGGAAAGTGGATTCACCAGATTGTATCTACCGTGTTAATGAGGTAGATAATGTTAATCACACCTTCTTCTCTTGTGGACGGTGGGTTCAAAATAGGCAGTCACATCAAGATCACATTGGTGTAGAGATATCTCCCGACAATATTGTTGCGATAATGCTACAAAATGAAGAACATTGGAAACTTGTAGCAAGTTTTGTTGAAGATATCCTCCGAACAAAGAAGACGGATCTGGATCGCCACTGAAGATGATTCATTACGGAAGAGTGCCCTACGGGCAAATATAAAATGACTCTAGCCTGAAGTAATGTGCTAAACGGTTCCCGGCTAGTGTTCAGAAGTAACGGGGGAGTTTTAGTCGGTAGTCTGCTACTCAGGAGCAGGAGCCCGACACTCTGTGCGTAAATGCATTTCTTCCCCTAAAAATATATATATATATATTTCCACAACTGGATTAACTTCAATAAACTATTCGAGAAAAGATCAAACTCTACTTCTTAAACATGGACAAAATCCATTCCTCAACTTAAATTTAGTTTTATATTTACAGATACGACGGCCTGATGACCGCGATTAGAAAATATCAAAATCAATAAAATGCTCATGATGCTTGTCCATAGATTCAAGTCATTGAATCGACATGTCTGTAAAAAATACTCAGAACTAGGCTTCCCATGCCTCGCAGAATCATTTGCAACAGCAAATTACAAAAGAAAAATTGTGTTGATAAGACTGTATGAAAATGAGAATTCCGGCTAACTACGCATAAGAATAATGCAAATTGTAGCTTACATTCTTGTAGATCTTGATGTAGAAGATAATCTGGTTAAAACCAGACCATTCCAGTCTTTAGTCCCCATTTGGACTCGTACCTAAATTCTGGTATCGGCCTCCATTGTATACCCGCAATTTGTCTACCAAGACATAGCGGTGATTATATTCGTTGCCTGGTAATAATCTAGATGTAAACTGTTCATGTTGGCAGCTCTAACAGCTGTAGTTAAATTCTTGAAAGGGACTAGATCTATTTGATCCATGGTAAAAATACCAGATGTGACACAGACCCAACAGTGACGCATTCAGTACAGTTTAATACGCTAACAATCTTATTCAGCTTCGGTAACAGATCTGATGTTCTAGTTGTCCATGGGCAGAGTTATGCAATCTCCAGACAGCGCTAGGCACAGCTAGCCTCTTATATCGGCTAAATGATCTTTACCGAGCAAGAAGGTTATTTGTAAAAGTACTGACATGTGATCTTGGTTGGTCATTTAGTCACCAAGACAAAGCTTGCCTCTGGTAATTGTACATGAAAATATTCCAATAATAATATTTATGGACTGTGGAAAGTTTATAGACTAAGTCTACGGTATGTCCGTTAGCAGTTTGATATTTACCAGTATTGACTGCGACAAAATGTCTATCACATGAGTGATAAATGACGAAAAATATTCTATGTTTCACTGATGAATTTCTAACACTTTTAAAGTACCAGTTGTACTGTTTCGGCGATTCGCACTAAGACTTAGCAACCAAGTGCTATTGACAAGTATAACGACGAACATAGCAACCATGTGCTCGTAGATAGATCTCACGAAGTACTAGCGGCTGGGCGCTACGAAGATGTGACATCGAAGTGATTGCGACGGGGCGCTATGAAGAAGTGACTTGATGAGTCGCGGACGGCGCTCATTTTGTACAATCCAGGCAGTCCCCTGACGTCACAGCGGGAGATGTCCTCAATCTTTAAACTTCTCATATCTCGGCTTCCACTGGGTCGATTTTCTTCTAATATAGCTCATTCTTCTTCCCTTATCTGTGGCAGTAATATGGTATGTGTCCCATGTTTCCAATCAATCGGGAAATATTTTATCAAAAATATAGCCTCGCTTGTGACAAACTGCCACGTCACTAGCCGTTCTGTAGGCTGCAAATTCCTTCGATTTCCTTCTTAGAACAATCAGCCAGCGCTATTCAAATCTTCCGCATGGGACTTAGGATATGTGCCTGTGCTCTCAAATCTGGACAAGTGGATTTGGGCACAATGCAAGGTTAGTAAAAATGGACGTCCTTACAAATGTATTTGTGAAAATAGTTTGACATGTATTTAAATTTTTGTTAGGACAACCATTTTGAAATATTGTTATATCGCGGAGTCGGTTTAAGGCGAAACCGTATCGGACACTCAACCCCAGTTCAACCTGCTCAGCAAGATCCGTGCTGCCTTATTATAAAACAAGAAGTTCCGTGACGAACTAAAGAGCCTACTTTTCATGCCAATGATTATTCTACAGTATATGAACCTATCTAGAATAATGACGAAATTTAGTTGCTAATATCGAAATTTCTAATTAGTTCGAAATACTGTATACCTGGTATAATGTAGCCTAATAGGGCACCACAGTTGGCAGCCCTGATGACTGAATATATTCTTAGTTCCATCTCTTAAGGTACAGAATACAAAATTTGGTTGAAGTCCAATGAATAGCATGGGCGTTACATGCAGTTAAACATTGGATCTAACAGCGCGCGTAAAATCATGTTGGCAACAATGTCATGCATGTATTGGTCAGAAATAATTTGAAATAATATGATCTATTGTTGTGCCAATTTTGAATGAAATCCATTAGTTAGTATAGAAGTTACATGCATTTTAAAATTGGACCTATCAGCAGGCTTAGAATCATGTTGGCAGCACTGACGTATATCAGTTACTCCAAATTCATCTAGAATGCCAGGTACTATACGTGTGCAAAGTTTAGAGCTATTGACTTGCATACTTTCTGATATATTGATATTAGGGTAACAAAAATAGGGACAGTACATATTAACAGTTGGCAGCCCTAGTTGCTCTTAAGAATACGCATAGTCATATCTGTTATGGTACACATAGCACATACGAAATTTGGTTCAAATTCAAATGATAGTATGGAAGTTGCATGCATTTAAATTTGGACCTGTCAGCAGGCTTAGAATCATGTTGGTAGCACTGACGTATATAAGTTACTCCAAATTAATATAGAATGTCAGGTACTATACGTGTGCATAGTTTAAAGCTGTCCGCTTGCATACTTTCTGATACATTGGTATTTTGATAAAATAAATTAGGAGCATTTATTAACAGTTGGCAGCCCTGGTGGGTCGTAAGAATACGCTCAGTCATATCTGGTTAGGGACACATACAACATACGAAATTTGGTTGAATTCCAATTGATAGTGTAGAAGTTATATGCATTTAAAATTGGACCTATCAGCAGGCTTATAATCATTTTGGCAACACTGCTATGTATGGACTCCTGGAAATTAAACTGCAATATTATTATCTATACGTGTGCCAATTTTGAAATAGCTCCTATTCATACCTTCCAGGATAAACATCATTGAGCTCAAATTTCAATTGCGATTTTTCAGCAGTTGGTAGCACTGACATCATTTTCAAATATGGCCGTGAGATATTCAGGTATAGATCTTTACTCCTACCAAATTTTATTTCGATTGCTCCAGCCGTTTAGGAGTTGATAGGGGACACACACACACAGCCAGACAGACAGACAGACAGACAGAAGGACAGACAGACACACATTTTCCCGGATCGATCTCATAAGACTACTTTTTCCTCATTTTTGCAAAATGTGAAAAGTAGGCTAAAAATCTGCGGACTCGGGTCAGAGGAGTCAGTCAGGCACTGCAGAGACGGAAGTCTGACAGTGACAGAGGTCGATTGCCTGCCGATCGAGAGATCGGGCAAGTTGGGTCGTTGGATGCTGGTTATCCATGGGGCACGGAGCTGAGTCGGTAATTGGGAGCACGATAGCTATCGAAGCTGAGGAAACAGGTGAGAACCAATTTTTCTATTTAATTTCAAGATTGAATTATAATCAATTCAATCTTTGTATCCATGGTGCGAGATTCCTTTACACCAACCCGGCCGAGGTCGTCAAATTTCTTAAGAGCGTTAAAAATGCGTCAGTATTGTACCCGATACCTAGTTGAGGCTATCGGCTACGCCAGCAGACATTAAGCCGTAGTTGAGATTTTGGGAAGAGTTAAGAAAAGATAGCGCTCAGATCGAGTCAAGAGGAATGTCAAGACGACGTAGAAGGCCTAGGATTAAGAAGGCTCTGACAGCAGTCAAACAGATGGAATTATGGATGGAAATATGAAGCTTTATTAAGATCTATATGGAACATGGTATTTAAACATCTCAGAAGAGGAGATATAACAAGCATTATATATGGTAATAATTCGAAGGAAGTCAGATAACCCTTAAGTTATTTTATAACTTAATAGCCGAGATGATCGGGGTACGAGATTATATTTGTGACGCAAGACCACAGAGGTGGGGAGAACGTCACGTGACTGCGCCAGGGAGGTACAGGTCATTGCAGTCTAGAGACAGTCAGTTGATCTCAGTGAGCCAAGCAGTCGAGCTCTGTAAGCAGAGGAGTCAAGTACAGTTAGCACGGCAGTTGAATTCAGACAGCGAGCTGAGTGGGACATGCGCCGAGCGTATGGTTAAGGTCGCGCAGCGAACAGCTTTTGTCACGGAAAGTGAAAGCGACAGTTTAACTTCACCCAGCAGCGAACGAAAAGTAGGTCAGTGAGCCGGGCGGACAACCGCAGTAGGCAGCGTGAAGACCGGTTACAGAACCAGCTGTACGGGCCAGGCAAGTATAAGAAGGCCTGGGTTTAGAACAGCACAGTAAAACGAGTAGTTGGAGAACTTTATTACAAGCTGCATTTGGAAACGCAGAACAGCATAGTAGAGCGACATGGCGAGGCCAGCTTTAGGCGGAGATTGTTCTAGCATTGCAGTAGGGGCGTGCGGGTTATTTCCAATTTTATACGCAAGCATTTTGACTGAAGCTGAACTTCATTACAACATTGAGTTGGAACGTTCATTCAGCATTTGAATTGTACAGGCAGATAGTTACGAGATACTGCAACTGTGAACATCGAATGAACATAGTTTTTCAATGACATTACGACTATGCATTTCATAACGCATTCCAAGTAACATTAACGAGTTTAGGCAAATGAAATGTTTTAAGCATATGCACTCATGAACATTAGCACGTGCATTAATGCAATTCTTTCTTATGAAGTGTTATAAATTACCGAGTATGAACTCAGCTACAGGGTGTTTCATAAACTTAGACACTCTCATATAAAATTTATTTTTATGAAAGTGAGACTTAGCAGTTATTGGAGATTGAACTTTCAACACTCAAACCGAACATTGTATGGAACAGTGGCGTAACGTAGAAGAGGAATAGGGGGTCCGCTGTTTCTATGAACTTTTTCGTTAGGATTTGGATAGTATCCGCTATGGATAACCAGCAGTTCATCATGTCGGAGTAAACGCAGACAGAGACGCGATGGCACCACAGAGCGATGAATTCGATTCCTGACGAGGAGGAGGTCCACCAGCTGATTCACTTGGAATTCGAAGGCAATCGTCATTGCGTGGGTGGAATGATATTCAAGCCGATCTTTCGAGAAATTCATTACATAAGGAAAATCGACGATCTTTGAAATTTAATAACAGCTGATTATGAGAAGGTACTGTAAGAGTTATAACTTTCTGATACGAATATTTTCATGAATACTGGGCACACATGTATATTTTTCTAATAGGAGTGATACGATTATTTAGACATGGTTTGACTTTATATGCTTCGAATTTTGCTAGAATATGGCGTGACCATATGATATGGCAGGCATCATTATACGAAATTCTCACCATTGGTTGGCTTTATTAAGCAGATGTATGGTCTTTTAGACATTTTTCCAGCAAGGATAGTTTTCATGAATAGTTTTTTTTGTGTGACGAGTATTTCGAAGTCGTGATCTGCAATTGATTATCTATATTACTTCGTCAGTTCATTGCATACTAGCGAGTGTGTATTATTCATCAGTAGGGATTTTTTCCATTGGATTGTTTGGAGATATTAAGATATTATTCACTTTAGTGAATGAATATCGCTTTTATATGACAACTAGAGACTTGTTGATTCCTATCTGGTACATTCACTCATTTAGTCTTCGAGATGGGGTCTTTCGTATTTATACAATTGTATGGTGGTTACTCATCTTACCCATCGTTCAGGGCACTATCATGTTAGTCGACGGGGCGAGGTCTTTCGTATTTATACGATTGTACGGTGGTTACTCATCTTACTTGCCATTGAGGGACTCATTTTTATCATCCGAGTGTACTTGAGATTGTAAGAGGATCAAACAAGGAACTACTAGTCACATATCAGTCGAAATTTTGTTAAATAAAGTACAGATAAATGTCAGCAGGGTTACATTTGTAATTCTTGTGTGCCAATCCAATATTTTGTTGCCATACTCTTTTGAGAGTACTTTCAGTTTAACAGCTGGTACAGCTGATGCTTTTGATGATTTTTATAATTGTGTTTGATACCTTTGAGAAGGATTTAAAGTAATTGAATCTTGTAAGATGAATCATTAATGGTCAGATTTATTTTAAGGCAGATCAGTATTGCAGATTTTGATATGAGAAATTATAGCACATTGGTGTTTTTCTGTGATGTGAATTATGAGAATTGTAAGAGAATTTATGCTATTTGAAAGCAGATCTTGAATTACTAAGGTAATATTTTTTCCAATTGTATAAGAAGTTGTCTAGATGTGATCAGAATAATTACAGTTATTGGAGATTGTGTGCGTTGATAATTTGAAGCCAGTTATATATTTTTTGTAGATCATGCAACATGGTTAAGTGAAGTTTGTGATAGGCATTTTGTGGAAGTTGCCAAGTGATAGTTGCAATGTTGCTAATGTATTTTGAAGCAGACATGAGGTTGTCGAACCCAGTCTAGCGTAATTGTTGAGATTCAGGCTGTATATGCTGAATATTTATGGAGTTTTGTGGAATATTTGTGGTATTCAAATGTGATATTTGAAGATGTAAGGATATATAATGTAGTTGTGGATAGACAGATCCAACGTGATGTCGTGAAGGCAATAATATTTTTTGGCATGATAATTAAATACGAGATATAACTTGGAAGTGATAAAACAGTAAGACGACGTTCTATAACCCATATTAAACAATTTGTTAGGAAATTAAACAAATAAGTAAAGTTGATAATACAAGATTTTCTGATAATAATAATTAATGAAATAATAATCTGAAATTTAAGCATATTAATGATCTGACCCATTTAAATAAAAATCAGAATGACTAGATGAAATAATAACAAGTAGTTCCGTGAAGAACTATACAGCCTATTTTCATATATCCTGCTCATGTTAATTGTCTCTATCAACATACAAAATTTCAGTTTAATTGCTGTAACAGATTCGTAGATATTGAAAATGAAAATCCATAGCCTGCTTCCAGTCTCCGACCGGGTCAGGAATGGATTGAGAACCGTCTAAATATTTCATATGGTCGCCAGAATGGATTTTTAGCCTACTTTCGATTTTTGCAAAAAATGAAAGTAGACTTATGAGATCAACACAGGGCGAAAAAAGTGTGTCTGTCTGTGTGTGTGTATGTGTGAGTGTGAGTCTGAGTGTGTGTGTGTGTCTGTGTGTGTGTGTGTGTCTGTGTGTGTGAGTGTGTGTACTCTGAATGTCTGTCCCCCCCTATCAATTCGAACACGGTGAATGCGAATTGAACGAAATTTGGTACAAATGTAGCACTAGCAAAGGACACCTCAGTGTCATATTTTATATCGCCGTCATCTTGACGGAAACGTAATGGCGGCCACACAAATGTTCAAAGCTTAAATCAAATTACGACTAACCTAATCATCCGATCTCTACCAAATTTTGCAACAACATACCCTTATGGGGGGAGCATCCTTTGACCAAACCAATAGGCCATAAGCGTAATAGTTTGCGGATGGCGGCCATCTTTGTGTGAAAATCGATTCCCCCTATTAATTCGAACACGGTGCAACCGAATGGAACGAAATTTGGTACAGAGGTAGTACTAACAAAAGGCACCTCAGTGTCATGTTTTATATCGCCGCCATCTTGACGGAAACGTAATGGCGGCCACACAAATGTTCAAAGCTTAAATCAAATTACGACTAACCTAATACTCCGATCTCTACCAAATTTTGCAACAACATACCTTTATAGGGGGAGCATCCTTTGACCAAATTAATAGGTCATCAGCGTAATAGTTTGCGGATGGCGGCCATCCTTGTCTGAAAACCGATTCCCCCTATTAATTCGAACACGGTGCAACCGAATGGAACGAAATTTGGTACAGAGGTAGTACTAACAAAAGCCACCTCAGTGTCATGTTTTATATCGCCGCCATCTTGACGGAAACGTAATGGCGGCCACATAAATGTTCAAAGCTTAAATCAAATTACGATTAACCTAATCATCCGATCTCTACCAAATTTTGCAACAACATACCCTTATAGAGGAAGCATCCTTTGACCAAATGAGTAGGTCATTAGCCTGATAGTTTGCGGATGGCGGCTATCTTTGTGTGAAAATCAATTCCCCCTATTAATTCAAACACGGTGAAACCGAATGGAACAAAATTTGGTACAGAGGTAGCACTAGCAAAGGGCATCTCAGTGTCATGTTTCATATCACCGCCATATTGACAGAAACGTAATGACGGCCACACAAATGTTCAAAGTTTAAGTTAAATTACGACTAACATAACCATCCGATCTCTACCAAACTTTGCAACAACATTCCTTTATGGAGGGAGCATGCTTTGACCAATCTAATAGGTTATTAGCCTAATAGTTTGCGGCTGGCGGCCATCTTTATGTCAAAATTGATTCCCCCTATTAATTCGAACACGGTGGAACCGAATGGAACGAAATTTGGTACAGAGGTAGCACTAGCAAAGGGCACCTCAGTGTCATGTTTTATATCGCCGCCATCTTGACTGAAACGTAATGGCGGCCACACGAATGTTCAAAGCTTAAATCAAATTACGATTAACCTAATCATCCGATCTCTACCAAATTTTGCAACTACATACCTTTATGGAGGGAGCATCCATTGACCATTCTAATAGGTCATTCGCCTAATAGTTTGCGGATGGCGGCCATCTTTGTGTCAAAATCGATTCCCCCTATTAATTCAAACACGGTGAAACAGAATGGAACGAAATTTTGTACAGAGATAGCACTAGCAAAGGGCATCTCAGTGTCATGATTTATATCGCCGCCATATTGACAGAAACGTAATGGCGGCCACACAAATGTTTAAAGCTTAAATCAAATTACGACTAACATAACCATCCGATATCTACCAAACTTTGCAACAATATACCTTTATGGAGGGAGCATCCTTTGACCAATCTAATAGGCAATTAGCCTAATAGTTTGCGGATGGCAGCCATCTTTATGTCAAAATTGATTCCCCCTATTAATTCGAACACGGTGGAACCGAATGAACGAAATTTGGTACAGAGGTAGCACTAGCAAAGGGCACCTCAGTGTCATGTTTTATATCGCCGCCATCTTGACGGAAACGTAATGGCGGCCACACAAATGTTCAAAGCTTAAATCAAATTACGATTAGCCTAATCATCCGATCTCTAGCAAATTTAGCAACAACATACCTTTATGGAGGGAGCATCCTTTGACCAAACTAATAGGTCATCAGCCTGATATTTTGCGGATGGCGGCCTTCTTTGTGTGAAAATCGGTTCCCCTTATCAATTCGAACACGGTGAAACCGAATGGAACGACATTTGGTGCAGAGGTAGCACTAGCAAAGGGCACCTCAGTGTCATGTTTTATATCACCGCTATCTTGACGGAAACGTAATCGTGGCCACCCAAATGTTAAAAGCTAAAATGTAATTACGACCAACCTAATAATCTAGTCTCTACCAAATTTTGCAACACCATATCTTTATGTGGGAAACATATTCAGACCAAACTGCAAGAACATCAGCCCAATAGTTTGCAGATGGTGGCCAAGTATGTGTGCAAATCGATTCCCCCTATCAATTCAAACACGGTGAAACCGAATTGAACGAAATTTGGTACAGAGGTAGCACTAGCAAAGGGCACCTCATATTCATGTTTAATATCCCTATAGCACGTTGTATTTCAACAAGCTACTACAACCAACATTCGATCATACTCCTTGAAAAGGACAAAGAGTTATAACAATACCCATGCATTTAGGAGAAAGTAGGCTATATGTTCTTTACTGAACATCTTGTTATTTTTGTACTATTACATTAAGATTATTGTGTACGTGCGGTATTCAAACTTCAATCGCATGATCAGAACACAAGAAGTAAAAACGAGATTTTAAAAGTACGCACACCAGCCATCTAGTGATTATGCAAACAATTGAAATAAATTACATGCCAGTGGATCAACATTTTTATAAGCATTTAACGTGCAACGTTTCACGGCACTCGGATAGTTAATTCGCGAGAAACGTCCATTTAAATATTTATACTTCGCGTCGCCGCCATGTTGGATTTGTGCTCACCAGGTTACTGAAAGTCCTATAGGTGAACATATGTTCATAGTCTCTATGAACATAAAAAAATTCAGTTTGATTGCTGTGAACGATCCATAGATATTGAGAACCGTCTAAATATTTCGGAAGCTCGCCATTTAGGATTGTTATATATATAGGCCATAAGGTTATGTACCATTCAAGGACAATTATTGCCTAGCTTCATTATTCAAACTTTCACCTCGATCGCATGATTACGACACAAGAATAAAAACTTAATTTTAAAATTTCGCACAGCCGCCATCTTGAGGTTATGTAAACAATTGAATTAAATTAGATGGCAGTGCATTACAATCTGCAAAATCATTTACTGTACCACATTTCACTGCACTCAGAGAGTTAAATCACGAGAAAAGTCTATTAAAACATTTCAAATTCGCATAGTCGCCATGTTCGTTTTGTACTTTACAGATTTATGAAATATACATAGGTGAACTTGTATTAGTACCCTTTATCACCGTACAAAATTGCATGATGATATCTGTAATAGTTTCGGAGATATAGAATGTCAGTGAAATATTTCGCACAGCCGCCATTTTGAGGTTATGTGAACAATTGAGCTAAATTAGATTCCAGTGCATTACAATCTGTATAAACATTTGCTGTACCAAGTTTCATTACATTTGGATAGTTAAATCGCGAGAAATGTCTATTTAAAGGTCTGAATTTCGCTTGACCGCCATGTTGGTTATGTAGTCACCAGGTTTTTGAAAGTCTCATAGGTGAACTTCTAGTAGTGCCCTTTATCACCTTACACAATTTCAGGGCAATATCGGTAATAGTTTCTGAGATGTTGAATGCTAGTGAAATATTTCGCACAGCCGCCATGTTGGATTGGTGAGACGTAACAAACTTTTAAGGGCACGGTCGAGGTCGCCGGGAATAGTGCTATGAACTTACCGAGTTTCATTGAAATCGCTCCAGCCGTTTAGATTTTATTAGGGGGGGGACACACACACACACCTCACACACACACACACACACACACACACGCACACACACACGGACAAAAGGTGATCTCATAAGCCTATTTTTTCAAAATTGAAAATAGGCTAAAAATCTAAATAACCAGAAGAATAAAATTTAAATAAATTGATAAATTATATTTTGGAATAAATCAATGAATTAAATAAATGGATGAATTAGAGATTGAATAAATAAACTGATTTAAATAAATTAATAGATGATTGGATAGATGATGAATAACTGAATTAGAAGGTGATAATTAATTCAAGAAGCTGATGATTAATGAATTTATATGGAATAAAATAAATTTAATTGAGATATAATTTGAGGAATTGCAACTTGAGTTGATGAATTAAACAATTTATATTGATGATTTAAGATGATTTAATCTGAAGGAGATAATAAAAGAAGAGTGTGTGAATAATTAGAAAGTATAATGAAGTAATGTGCCCATTTAGCAAGAAATATGCCAATCACAGTATACCAGCGTAGCTCAATTCGGGATTTCGGGGCAGTGGTAAGTTCCCCCACTCTGTGACTCACATATTTTGGATTAATCAGAGGATACACTTGCAAAAATAACAACAAAATCAACTCCTATTTAAACACATTTAATTAATAAAATTAATGGCGCTACAAACATTTTAACAATTTAATTACTGACCCAAATATCAACTGCTTGTTCCAAATGAACAAGGGATCACAACTATAAACAAATATTGTATTCAAAACCTGTGGTTTCCACATAAACCAACAATTCTTACTTAGTCTCACTTCCATAAAGCACTAACATTAAGTTTACATAACTCCGAGCTCTTTGGCTCCATGCATTTACATTATTAAGGTGTCATTCTTGTACACCTCAAACACTATCCTTTATATTTTCTTATTTCTCAAAAACAAATATATAATTATATTTAAAAAATCTAGGTTAATTATCTAACTCAATATTTTGGGCATGTCCACACATTCAGTTGTTATCATCTCTCTTTATTTCACAAATATATTAAGGTAATCAGAAAATCAATTGTGTACTCCAGAGCGTGAAGGTACTTGACACAGTCAAAAAAACTATAGTTACTCCCGAACTCAGTTGCCTTCAATCAACTCGTGGAATCCCACATCCATACATTATTACCATAGGGATTGTTATTTATCTCTTATGTCTTAATAGACCATTATCATATACGAAACTACGATCTGAACAGGCAAACGAAATATCCATCTTTAAGGACCTCGGTTCAACGCCCGGGTCGTTAACAACTTTAAACACTCCTGGTGTATTCATTTCTCTTTTACAACAGCTTACGAGACGGTCTCTGTTCCCCCTCGCTTTAAGAAAGCAGACTCTACTACTTGGGGTGCGATTTATGATACGTTAGGGTGACGGCGGCTCCCTGTCTGACCCAACGTTAGTAGCTATTCCAAGGCTTTCAAAACAAACCTTCCCATTATATCCAGTTCTGGGGAGACCGGGCTTTATTGTACCGTAACATTCAAACAACTATTCTTTGGTTCAAAGACCATTTTCGTATCCTTGGCATTTATTAATTATGAGAGGGTCCTCATTGATTGGGAAGATTAATACACATACGACGACGGAGAATTACAGGAGCTTTTATCATAAGAAGATCCTGCATTCGAATCTCTTCAGGTGCCTCGGGAACCAATCCCGTACAGAGGACTTATACAAAATGCGATTTAGAGTCGGCCGTGGCCTAATGACATACGCTCAATAATACCATATATTAGCTCCCTTTTTAAATACATACACAATGCCTCGTGATACCATGTCACAAATAGAGGACTTATACAATTATCAATTCACTGCAATCAACTACCCTCCATAAGTACTGTACCAAGTATTTCAACCACTACGCGTTCCTAGCGTGACACTTTAATATTATATTTGCGCTCATTATGCGCTATGCATTATTTTAAGCCGAAATGTCTTCCCAAGAACTGGTAAATCTCTTTAGTAACAATTCATATTATTTTAATTCACATATTAATCTTTCCGTTGTCGATAAATCGCTCCCTGTTTTAAAATATTCCATTGAACCTCATCTCTTACACATACGTTAAGGCTTAACGTTCTTATGTTCATATCAATTTATTTGATTTTTATTTAACATTTCCATATTTAATTATTATTATTATCTTTATTCTTTATACAAGCTCAAAAGCTATTTCTTTCATATTTCAACTTTACTTTATTTCAATACCTTTCATGATAATTAATGATATTTCGCTTGCTCTTATGACATTTGTTAAATACATTAACCCTTTATTCACATATTTCCTCTACGGGATTTATTCTTCACATAATTATTTATAATTTCTCAATTTATTTTATTATTGTTCAGACCGTGTTCTTGATTATTCAGTATTTATTTATTTAAACACATCCCTTTCACTCCAAAACTCCGGTGGTTTTGTACACAATCAATTTCTGACACCAAAATAGAATGAATTTAGTACTCACATGTTTCCAGATCATCCCATGATCTTTAATCTGGTGCGGCGCTTCATTTTTGGGCCCACTTTGACCTTTTTACTCCATATTAAAGGAATTCATCTTACTTAAAAACACTTTTTGATATACATTTAAAACACTTAATATTGACGACATTTTTGTATACTGATGTGTCCCTTTTGAACACCTAATAAACACTAAAAATATTAATTTAACACACAATCTTGATTATTTTACACTTCACAATTCTCGATCACTAGGCCGTATTTCTGAGCCTATCACACGTGATCTTCTTAAATTCCCGTTTCCAAGGGTGAAATTTATTCGATGTCGGCTTCCTATCCTGCAGAATGCGAAAGTCCCGAAACATCTACTGTTCCCTGGAGTCCAATTCTGCTACTCCTATCCTGGATAACCGGCTATTTATCTAGCTTGAACGGCTTCTTTGTAGATCTATCTATTGATCCTAACGAAAGTCTATACGGATCGAGGTCTCCTCTAAGACCTATAGATTCAGTTTATAGCAGCTAGCACTTCTCGATTCTAGTATTTTTAGAATAGTTCGCCTGCTTTCTGGAGCTAATGTTTATAGTCTCCTATCGTCTTTATTTGAACTGTTTTATTATTCTGTTCTTCCCTTTTAGGTTTCTTTAATTTAAATAACAGTTTATCTGTCTGGTACGATACTTCTGTACGTTATGATCCATTCGTTCGTACATTTAACGACCTATCGCCTTTAAGTCCGATGTTCGCGGCCTGCTCTGACTATATCTTACGAATTTTCACTTTAACTTGTATACAGTCGGGCCTAAATCCTATAATTAGGATTTTCCTAATATTTCACTACGGCGATACTTTAAAATTTCGTCTTGACCACTCCTTAGGAGGCAAGCAAGTCGTTAATACTATGACGCCTGTGGCTATCAGATCTTACTTTTTGCGGTGTAACACAGCGTTTCTCCCCTCACGGAGTACTGGTAGCTGTTATCGATGTAACGCAGAGTTACGTCCCTCACGGACTGTCGGAATGACTACTTCTACGTCGTGGAGCAGCACTTCCCCTCACGGAATGCTCGTATGACTGCATGTGCTGATATAACTTCACGTCCTCCTGGACGGATTCGTACTGCGTGATGCGTGATTATACCCCTCACGGGCTGTTCGAGACTGCATTCGTTGCTTATACTTGTTGCACAGTATGACCTCCCCTGAGGTTCATACGTTTGAAGACTTTGATGCAGCACCTCCGCTCACGGAGTGCTCGTTGTAAAACTGCATGTGCTGTGATGTAGCCTTACGCCCCTCACGGGCTATCGGAACTGCATGGTTGGCTTGGTAATGCCCGAAGCTTTATACTATTTTACTACAAAAAAATAAGACTCAAGCCTTTTCTGTGGTCAACTTCTAAAATAATGGTGCCACAAATATAAAACTTATACCTTCCGAAAGCTCTTCTTCTCAATGTCAAATGATCTTATTGCATCTAAGAATCGATCGTGCAATTTGGAGATATTAATTAATTTCTCGTCCTCAATTGTGTGGGTGTTGCATTCCTTTTGCTCTCTCCCCTCCACAGAGGCTTAGGTAATTCCCCAATGACGTCGTCTTACGTCGGCAGTTTTTTTCTGTGCAAATATTAAATGGTTTCTCTTTACTGAAAAATCTCTCATTCAAAATGATTCACTGTACTGTACTTGTTTACTCATTATTATGCTCGTAAACGTGTTAATTTTAATTATTCCTCTTCTGGTGCATAAGCGACGTTGTCAATTTCCAGCAACATCAGCTCGAATTCCGATTCAGGCTTCCTTGTCTAACACGGTGGAAATTTCCATTCAGTTATTAATATTCGTGACCAGCCCTCTCTTAAATGTCGAGGTGGGTGATCTCATCTAAGAAACATCTGTCCCTAGTCGCTTGCGCAACGTTAAGCTATATCCTGGCTTAAAATCTCTCTCCGTTCCTTTAGGAAACTATACGTTTCTTTCATTTCTTCCTTAAGGACATGGGTTCGACCTTCATGGACCCGATGGCCCATGGGTTCATCTCTCCCCTCCTTAGGTAAATAAATTTTCGAAAATTCTTGAGGAAATTTATTTCAATTTAATTTGTATTTCTTTATTCGTCGAATCCATCATAACGTCATCCGTATTTACTGCTGTTTTTACTTCTTTTAAGTCGTATCCGGTAATTGTGTAGGTCGGGTATGCTCTGTCCCTACCCTTTCTTTCTTTCTTTATTTGTCTGGACTTTAAGTTCCCAGAACCTCATTATCCCTTACGGGTTTGGTCTATCCCTACCTGTTTCCTTATTTCATCATTTTCTTTTCTTAAATTGGAATTTTCTTCTTCAATAAATTCAATTATTTCTTTAATTTCCCAATATACCTTCTCCAATTCGCATTCGCACTCGAATGCTTGAGCTCTATTTTCTATTTCTTCCTTATTCTTGTCTATGTCAAAAGCGGATTCATCTCTAAATGTTTTCATGACCAGGGCTTGTTCATTTTCTTCATCAAAATCTTCGGGAGGGTAATATAATTTCAAATTTGCTGAATTCATGGTCACTTCGTGATCCGTTTCACAGTGCCGAATTCTATATGCGTTATTCCTCAAATCTCTGATTATCTGATATGGTCCGTGGTACATTTTCTGGAACTTCTTGTACACACGGTTCCCTGGATCCGAAATGGCTGGTCTTTTCACTAACACCATTTCTCCTGCTAATAATGGTCGATGATACCTCTTATGCCTATTTCTTCTCTGCCTCCTGTCGGCTTGAGCTTTTAGATGCTCAAAGGCTCTCCTAATTCGTACATCTCTTCCCGGCTGAGCGTCTGCTGGCCTAGGAATTACCAGATTCCAAGGTCTTTCTGGTTGCTCATTCCGATGTAACGTTATGGGTATCTCTCCTGTGGATTCATGGATTGTATTATTTATACAAAATTCAATAATATCCAAAATATCTATCCACTTCCAATTTTCTTCGGCACAGTATATTCTACAGTACTTGGCCGTTTCTCTCATAACTCTCTCTACAGGGTTTGCCTCAGGATGGCGAATACTCGACAAAATTTGACGTATTCCAAGTCTTTCTAATTCTCGTCTGAACTCTACACTGGTGAAACAACTGCCGTGATCCGACAACAAATTCTCAGGTTTCCCCAGAATCGGTATCACTTTTTCTTTAAGTCGTTTTAACACCTGTTTGGTACTAGTCTTCTGTATGGGAGCAAGGACAACCATTTTAGTGAAGACATCCATAGCCACCATTATGTGTCGATTTCCTCTTCTTGCCTTTGGCAAAGGTCCAAAATTATCAATAGATATGATTTGGCCGGGCCTTTCGGGCAACAATGGTATAGGCTTCTGTCTCATCAGAAACGCATTAGGTTTGATCCTTTGACATAAATCACATGTCTTTAGCGTGTCCCTTATAGTTTCTCTCAGTCTCGGCCATATAAATGCTTCTTTCAGCATCGAGACTGTTTTGTCGACTCCCATATGTCCGAACGATCTATGGGCTAACCATACTATTTTCCTCTGCAAAATTGCAGGTACAACAATCCTTAATTTCGTATGGTCAGAGTCCACAAACTTATATAATAACCCATTATAAAACGTGTAGTCCTGTGCTATCTTCTCAGCTTCCGTGTACGCTGGTGTTCCTCTTATCAAGCTTCCCTCAAGGAATGATATGAGCATGTTCATCCATGGATCCTCCCGTTGTCTTTGACTAATGCTTCTTAACTCATTAAGAGTACGCTGATCCCTGTCTTCCAAATCTATAGCCATTACTTCCTCTTCTATGGACTCTGGCTGTCTACTTAAGTAGTCTGGAACTATGTTTTCCTTTCCTGGGCAGTACTCTATCTTGACATCAAATTGTTGAATATATAAAGCCCAACGCATCAACCTTTGACTGGATAAATCAGTCTTCATCAGAAAGGTTAAGGCTTTATGATCCGTCCTTAGAATGACCTGAAACCCATATACGATCTTCCGCCAATATTGCAACGCGTGCAATATCGCTAACAGCTCGATCTCGCTGATCGTATAATTTTTCTCGTGTGGTTTCAGTCTCCTACTTGTGAAAGCTAGATAGTTCTTTTTATCAGGGTTTTCCGGGTTCTCCTGATATAGCATTGCCCCTATTCCAATCTGGGATGCGTCTGTCTGAATGATAAATCTCTGATTAAAATCAGGATATCCTAGCTTCACGTAATTCAAGAGCATTTCCTTGGCCTCCACGAATGCTTTTTCTGCTTCCTCCGTCCATTTCCACTTGCCCCCCTTCTTCAAAAGGTCCTGTAGTGGTGCAACAGTTTTGGTGTGTGATGGACAATGTCCTGAGAAGAACCCAATCAATCCCAAAAACTGGCGAACGTTCTTCACTTTCAAAGGCCTTGGAAAATCCCTTATCGATTCCAATTTGCATGGATTTGGTTTAACACCATCCTTGTCAATCACATGCCCTAAAAATGTCACTTGCCTTTGACAGAAGTTCGACTTCTTTAAATTTATCTTAAAATTTGCCCTTCTTAGGTCTTCTAATAATTTCTTCAAATTTTCTAAATGTTCCTCAATGCTCTCCGAGGTAAGCAAAATGTCATCTACGTATCGGATAGTGCACTCTTTCACTTCCTCTGACAGGTTTCGATCCAGCGCTCTTATTAATGCGGATCCTGCAGTCTTTAATCCAAACGGACATCTTCTAAAGCAGTATGTTTGTTGATCGAACTGAAATCCAGTCAACAAGCTGGTTTTCTCTTCCAGTTCAAGATGATGATACGAAGAAGTCATGTCAATATTTGTAAAAATCTTCTTGCCTTTAAACTTCCTCAGTATTTCTTTTATGGGTGGTGCCGAATCATTTTCTGGTATGATTTTTGCATTTAGATTTCTGGCATCTAAACACACCCTTACTGAGCCATCCGGTTTACTCACAATCACTAATGGACTAACATATGGTGTCGCCATCTTTTCTATAACCCCTGCATTTATCATCTCCTGCAGTGTTTTCTTGGTTTGTGGGTAATGTTTTTCCGCAACCGGGTATGGTTTTTGTTTGAACGGTGCCCAATCGTTGACTTGGAACGCGTATTTAAAATTTTCAATCTTCCCTGGCTTGGAATCAAATACGTCCCTATAATCCAATAATAATTTCTTTAAATGTTCCTTAATTTCGAGGCTGACTTTAGCTTCCTCTACTTTTCCTGACAGGTTGGTCTCGAACTAATTTTCCACATTATCTTCGAGTTCTATGTTGAGGACTTCAAATATCCTTTCTATGTCCTTATAATCTTCCTCAATCACTTCTTCCATATGCCATACCTGTTCTGCTATTTTCGCCTCCTGATCCTGTAGGTTAATGTTTTGCTCATCCACATCCTCTCTTTGAATTCTAATGCAATTTTGCGCTAGGTCTATAATGACCTTGTTCTCAAGGATAAAATCAATACCTAATATGACATTATACGGTAATTGATTTACCAGCAAAAAGCACTGCGAAATTTCAGCGTTACCCATGATTAAATCAATGTATACCTGAAATTTACATGTCAAAGATTTTTCAGGGATAATTCCCTTAATCTTTACACTTGATGTGGGAATCTTTAGTACTCGGCCCCTTGTTTCCAATTCATTTAAAAGGGTTTGTGTAATTAAACTTATTGTGGATCCAGTATCAATCAATGCTCTGACCAGTAATCCTTCTATCCTAAGCATAATTATAGGTAGTTCTCTTTTAACAGGTGGGATTCCTTCCACATCCTCGTTAATTAGTTCATCTGGTCTGGCTATCCAATTTACAATTTCTACCTCCTCCCAGCTCCTGGTATGTTTCCACTTTTGACAATTTAAATTTGGAGTTTTTTTTATCCTGAGGGCTCCCTTTTCCCTCATTCTTTAACTGAGCTTGTAGTTCCAAGCTTTGAGCTCCGTCTAGTCGGTCGGGTGATTTCCGGTTCTTGATTGCCTCACTCCAACGGACTTTTTGCCTATCAGGTTCATCTGGTCTTTCGTTCATATAACGAAGACTCTCCTGATATCTTTCTTCTATTTCGGCCCGATATTCATCATCCCTATCGTCTGGCCTTACATTCCTCCTGGGATAATTCTCCCATTTCTTTCTATTGTCCGGCCTTTGCTGGTTATTGTTATAGGGTCGGCTTTCCTGTTGCCTATAACCCGTCATTCTAGGATTTCTTCCTCGATATCCTCCCCGGTAATATGGCTGTATCCTTCTAGGCTCCTGGTGCCCATACTCTCGATCTCGTCCTTGAGTATCCGTACTGGTGGACTGATTCCTGGTCGCTGGTTTTTCTCCAGTTTCCTGACTGCTAGCCATGTGTACTTGCTCAGTTTGTCTTTGATGCCGAGGTGTTACGTGCGAAGTTGTCATATCTAACTGACGTAATACACTTTCCACTTCCACAGCACTTCTGGCTTTGGATGAGATTAGCAGCCTCTGAATCTCATATGGAAGCTGTCTTGCAATGGCGGCACACAGGTCGTTTTCTGCCGGAGCAATATCCAGTTCGCGGAATTTACACAGCTGAGCGGTGAAAAATTCCGAGTATTTAGTCGGTGCATTGGTGCTGTACTTCCTAGAGTACAGATCTAGCCTTAAATTTTCTTGGACATCTGCTGCCCAATATCGCTTTAAAAATGCTTCCCTAAAGCCTTCCACCGTATCAAAAGTGTATCTAAAGCTTCTGAACCAGGTGAGACAATCACCTGCCAACAGCTTTTCAATAGCTCTCAGTCTCCGATCCTGAGGAACCTTCATTTCATTTAGATACTCTGCCACTTCTTTTAGCCAGTATTTTGGAGTAATAGACATGTTATTACCCGTAAACTTTACTGGTCTATCCTCATTGGATTTAATAATGTTTATTATTTGGCCATTTGTCTGATTCGTGTACGGGGTTGACATCGCCATTGGATATCCTGGGTTCTTATAAGGGCTCTCCCCTCCTAAGTCCCTCTCCGTATCTGTGCCTTGTTCACGAGAATCTACCCATCCTGTCTTTGGAAACTCCTCCTGATTTTCGAATTCTAACTTCCTTTCTCTTCGGGCACTTTCTTCATTTGCCATGAGTTGGATTTCCATTTGACTGTTCTTATGTTCAGTCCTCTCCAATCGGGATCTTAATTCATTCTGAATTCTTTCTTGATTCCTTTAATATCTTCCTCTACCTTTTTGGATTGGAATTTCTCATCCCTGTAACTATCCCTGAATTCATTTAGTTTTTCTTCTACCTCTTTCTTAAAGATCATGACCCTTTGGTCTATAATTTCTGGCTTAATGTCACCTATGGTCTCCAGGCCCTCTCGTATCTCCTTTATTTGCTTCTCCACTTCTTTTCGTCCTTTGACCATATCTATTTTCATTCCTTCAAGCCTTCCCTCAGTTTTCTCTTGACTCTTATACAATTTCATCATTTCATCTTGGACCTGATTTACTTCCTTATTGGTTTTTCCTACATGATCCTTTAATGTTCCGATGGTTTCCTGGACCTCAATAATACCCTGACTTATTTCATTTATTTTATGGGTGTTATCCTTATTTTCGTCCTCTCGTTGTTTTCTTTCACCCTGGAGATGCCCCTCGTAGATACCTAATCTTCGATTTATTTCACCCTCATACTTCTTTAAGTTATCATCTACCTGCCCGGTAAACAGCTCAATCTGATCTTTCATCCCCTTAACATCCTTTATATTTTGATTTTTCATCTCAGTTACTTCAGTCTGAACTGCACTGATTTTGTTCTCGAGGGTCCCTACTTTCTCCTCAACCCCTTCAAATCTATCTCCTAGCTTATTCACGCTTTGTTTTATTTCCTCCCGGGAGGCCTCACAAATATCGCTGTTAGATTTTATCTGAGCTTCTAATTTTTTCTGCACACCTTGGATCTGGGTTACAAGTTTTTCCTCACATGCCTTTACATTTTTTTTACAAGATTCTTCCATGCTATTTAATTTAGTTTCTATAGAACCAAATTTATTTTCCATGGTATCAATTTTATTCCCTATACTTTTAAAATTATCTTGGCACTCCTTTTTGGATTCTATACTATTTTTTTCTATAGTACTTATCTGGGTTCTCAATCCTGCATTAAACGTGTTACTCTCAGTTTGCAATGCCTTTAACTTGTTCCCAAATGCTTTATCCAATATTTGAAATTTGGAATCTATATTTCCTTCTATACTTTCTCGGAGTTCATCTGACCCCTGTTTTATTCCCCCTTTTAATTCATTTAACTTATTCCCAAAATCAGTGTCAAAACCTTGGAATTTGTCATCCATTATCCCTTCTAATTTCTCATTTATATTACTTTGTATTTTAGTCTCCATGGCCTCTAGTTTAGTGTTCATGGCTTGACTTTTCAAGAAATTATCACCTATCATCTTCTCCTGAAAGGAATGTAATTGGTTTTCAAATTTCCTTTCTATTATTCCTAGTTTATCTTCCAAAACCCTGGATTGTGCTGACAAATGATCTGAATTTTCTGTTTTTATACTATTCAATTTGCCCTCTATCTCCGCCTTCAATTCATCGTTCATTTTTACACAGTTAGCCTCGATAGCTTCTAACTTAGTTTCCATGGTATTACTTTTAACTCCGATAGCTTCTAATTTAATCCCCATGTTAGCACTATCAGTTTTTATTGACTTCAAACTTTCATTTATGGATTCGAACACTTTGTTATTTTCATCCTTTTGGAGACTCAATGTATTATCTATTGTTCCCAATTTATTGTTCATGGTCTCCCACTTTTCTTTGCTATCAGCTTTTATAGCGTTCAAAAGTTCCTGCCTCTCTTCCCTATTCTCTTTTTTTGCATCTTCCGTACTTTGCGTACTTATTTTTATTATCTCGTCCCTATTCTTTTGGAAATGTTCATCCAAACACTCCTTTAACTCCATCATCGTCACCATCTTTTCTAATATAAAAATACAGTGGGCCCCTAATGCCACCACACTAGTACATGTTTGAGAGATGATACTCTGAATCGGTGTGTCCCAATTTCTTTTAAAATATTACTTTGGTACGGGTATTCACTTACAACGTACCCTTTTGATACTTTTACTCAATTTCATAAACCTTTATGGAAGTATTCAAAATTCAAAATTTCGAAAAACCATTTTTTTCAAAAAAATGAAAAATTTGATTTTTCGAGAAAACTCGGGTTTTCCCTAGGAAAACTCAGCCCTGCGTACTGGGCGCCATTTTTACGTTTGCTAGGGGGTTTTGATAATATAATATATTCAGGGCTGCTCGGTATGAGTTTCCAGGGACCCATGCGGTCAGTTAATATTTTACGTTGTAGCTATTCCTGTCATTACTTTAATTTTACCTGATATGACCGACTTAAGTGTTCCTCTTGTTATTAATCCAGCACATTATTTATATATCCCCATGTGCCCATTTAGCAAGAAATATGCCAATCACAGTATACCAGCGTAGCTCAATTCGGGATTTCGGGGCAGTGGTAAGTTCCCCCACTCTGTGACTCACATATTTTGGATTAATCAGAGGATACACTTGCAAAAATAACAACAAAATCAACTCCTATTTAAACACATTTAATTAATAAAATTAATGGCGCTACAAACATTTTAACAATTTAATTACTGACCCAAATATCAACTGCTTGTTCCAAATGAACAAGGGATCACAACTATAAACAAATATTGTATTCAAAACCTGTGGTTTCCACATAAACCAACAATTCTTACTTAGTCTCACTTCCATAAAGCACTAACATTAAGTTTACATAACTCCGAGCTCTTTGGCTCCATGCATTTACATTATTAAGGTGTCATTCTTGTACACCTCAAACACTATCCTTTATATTTTCTTATTTCTCAAAAACAAATATATAATTATATTTAAAAAATCTAGGTTAATTATCTAACTCAATATTTTGGGCATGTCCACACATTCAGTTGTTATCATCTCTCTTTATTTCACAAATATATTAAGGTAATCAGAAAATCAATTGTGTACTCCAGAGCGTGAAGGTACTTGACACAGTCAAAAAAACTATAGTTACTCCCGAACTCAGTTGCCTTCAATCAACTCGTGGAATCCCACATCCATACATTATTACCATAGAGATTGTTATTTATCTCTTATGTCTTAATAGACCATTATCATATACGAAACTACGATCTGAACAGGCAAACGAAATATCCATCTTTAAGGACCTCGGTTCAACGCCCGGGTCGTTAACAACTTTAAACACTCCTGGTGTATTCATTTCTCTTTTACAACAGCTTACGAGACGGTCTCTGTTCCCCCTCGCTTTAAGAAAGCAGACTCTACTACTTGGGGTGCGATTTATGATACGTTAGGGTGACGGCGGCTCCCTGTCTGACCCAACGTTAGTAGCTATTCCAAGGCTTTCAAAACAAACCTTCCCATTATATCCAGTTCTGGGGAGACCGGGCTTTATTGTACCGTAACATTCAAACAACTATTCTTTGGTTCAAAGACCATTTTCGTATCCTTGGCATTTATTAATTATGAGAGGGTCCTCATTGATTGGGAAGATTAATACACATACGACGACGGAGAATTACAGGAGCTTTTATCATAAGAAGATCCTGCATTCGAATCTCTTCAGGTGCCTCGGGAACCAATCCCGTACAGAGGACTTATACAAAATGCGATTTAGAGTCGGCCGTGGCCTAATGACATACGCTCAATAATACCATATATTAGCTCCCTTTTTAAATACATACACAATGCCTCGTGATACCATGTCACAAATAGAGGACTTATACAATTATCAATTCACTGCAATCAACTACCCTCCATAAGTACTGTACCAAGTATTTCAACCACTACGCGTTCCTAGCGTGACACTTTAATATTATATTTGCGCTCATTATGCGCTATGCATTATTTTAAGCCGAAATGTCTTCCCAAGAACTGGTAAATCTCTTTAGTAACAATTCATATTATTTTAATTCACATATTAATCTTTCCGTTGTCGATAAATCGCTCCCTGTTTTAAAATATTCCATTGAACCTCATCTCTTACACATACGTTAAGGCTTAACGTTCTTATGTTCATATCAATTTATTTGATTTTTATTTAACATTTCCATATTTAATTATTATTATTATCTTTATTCTTTATACAAGCTCAAAAGCTATTTCTTTCATATTTCAACTTTACTTTATTTCAATACCTTTCATGATAATTAATGATATTTCGCTTGCTCTTATGACATTTGTTAAATACATTAACCCTTTATTCACATATTTCCTCTACGGGATTTATTCTTCACATAATTATTTATAATTTCTCAATTTATTTTATTATTGTTCAGACCGTGTTCTTGATTATTCAGTATTTATTTATTTAAACACATCCCTTTCACTCCAAAACTCCGGTGGTTTTGTACACAATCAATTTCTGACACCAAAATAGAATGAATTTAGTACTCACATGTTTCCAGATCATCCCATGATCTTTAATCTGGTGCGGCGCTTCATTTTTGGGCCCACTTTGACCTTTTTACTCCATATTAAAGGAATTCATCTTACTTAAAAACACTTTTTGATATACATTTAAAACACTTAATATTGACGACATTTTTGTATACTGATGTGTCCCTTTTGAACACCTAATAAACACTAAAAATATTAATTTAACACACAATCTTGATTATTTTACACTTCACAATTCTCGATCACTAGGCCGTATTTCTGAGCCTATCACACGTGATCTTCTTAAATTCCCGTTTCCAAGGGTGAAATTTATTCGATGTCGGCTTCCTATCCTGCAGAATGCGAAAGTCCCGAAACATCTACTGTTCCCTGGAGTCCAATTCTGCTACTCCTATCCTGGATAACCGGCTATTTATCTAGCTTGAACGGCTTCTTTGTAGATCTATCTATTGATCCTAACGAAAGTCTATACGGATCGAGGTCTCCTCTAAGACCTATAGATTCAGTTTATAGCAGCTAGCACTTCTCGATTCTAGTATTTTTAGAATAGTTCGCCTGCTTTCTGGAGCTAATGTTTATAGTCTCCTATCGTCTTTATTTGAACTGTTTTATTATTCTGTTCTTCCCTTTTAGGTTTCTTTAATTTAAATAACAGTTTATCTGTCTGGTACGATACTTCCGTACGTTATGATCCATTCGTTCGTACATTTAACGACCTATCGCCTTTAAGTCCGATGTTCGCGGCCTGCTCTGACTATATCTTACGAATTTTCACTTTAACTTGTATACAGTCGGGCCTAAATCCTATAATTAGGATTTTCCTAATATTTCACTACGGCGATACTTTAAAATTTCGTCTTGACCACTCCTTAGGAGGCAAGCAAGTCGTTAATACTATGACGCCTGTGGCTATCAGATCTTACTTTTTGCGGTGTAACACAGCGTTTCTCCCCTCACGGAGTACTGGTAGCTGTTATCGATGTAACGCAGAGTTACGTCCCTCACGGACTGTCGGAATGACTACTTCTACGTCGTGGAGCAGCACTTCCCCTCACGGAATGCTCGTATGACTGCATGTGCTGATATAACTTCACGTCCTCCTGGACGGATTCGTACTGCGTGATGCGTGATTATACCCCTCACGGGCTGTTCGAGACTGCATTCGTTGCTTATACTTGTTGCACAGTATGACCTCCCCTGAGGTTCATACGTTTGAAGACTTTGATGCAGCACCTCCGCTCACGGAGTGCTCGTTGTAAAACTGCATGTGCTGTGATGTAGCCTTACGCCCCTCACGGGCTATCGGAACTGCATGGTTGGCTTGGTAATGCCCGAAGCTTTATACTATTTTACTACAAAAAAATAAGACTCATGCCTTTTCTGTGGTCAACTTCTAAAATAATGGTGCCACAAATATAAAACTTATACCTTCCGAAAGCTCTTCTTCTCAATGTCAAATGATCTTATTGCATCTAAGAATCGATCGTGCAATTCGGAGATATTAATTAATTTCTCGTCCTCAATTGTGTGGGTGTTGCATTCCTTTTGCTCTCTCCCCTCCACAGAGGCTTAGGTAATTCCCCAATGACGTCGTCTTACGTCGGCAGTTTTTTTCTGTGCAAATATTAAATGGTTTCTCTTTACTGAAAAATCTCTCATTCAAAATGATTCACTGTACTGTACTTGTTTACTCATTATTATGCTCGTAAACGTGTTAATTTTAATTATTCCTCTTCTGGTGCATAAGCGACGTTGTCAATTTCCAGCAACATCAGCTCGAATTCCGATTCAGGCTTCCTTGTCTAACACGGTGGAAATTTCCATTCAGTTATTAATACTCGTGACCAGCCCTCTCTTAAATGTCGAGTGGGGTGATCTCATCTAAGAAACATCTGTCCCTAGTCGCTTGCGCAACGTTAAGCTATATCCTGGCTTAAAATCTCTCTCCGTTCCTTTAGGAAACTATACGTTTCTTTCATTTCTTCCTTAAGGACATGGGTTCGACCTTCATGGACCCGATGGCCCATGGGTTCAGTAATGATAATAATTTTCATTTAAATGATTTAATGGTGATGAGTTAATGATTCTGACAGGAATATGTTGAATTTTAAGATGAGAATTAATGTGAGAAATATTTAACTTTGATGATGATGATCATGATGACCAATGAGCAGTGGATTTTCTGTAATTCACGAACAAGCAATTATTAATGACAATGTAAATAGTGTAAATTAATTATTCGATGTTTAGGAGCATTTTACTAACGTATTCAACATTTAAATTATGCCATGCAAGCCATAAATTGCGTGATATTTAAAATATGTGATTATAATATGTGTATGTTTAGACAGATTAATAATGTTTTCCAATCCACATTTATGATGTTAAATTAAAGAGAAATTAGGTCTCTGGTATCACAAATGTCAGTGACGAAAGACATGGTGCTACAGTGATCCTGAGAACCCAAGAGAACTTTAGAGATTTTTCCTGTTGTATGTGGATGAAATATTTTTGATTAGAAAAGAGATGGTTCGATTTTTGGACAATGACAATTTAACGTTGGCATTCGACCATACTCTCAGGTAGGATGAATATTTAAAATGTCTGTCTGACTATCAAAGTGAAATAAATTTGTTTTTATCTTAGTTGTGATCTGATGATGGTGTTATTTTCCTTTTTCTTTCCTTGTCTTGATTAAGGCTTAACCGGAAAGGATGTGGTTTGCTAGGAATTCAGTTGATGGCGCCCATTTATATTTGCATTTTTTTTTATTAAACTTAAGCCCGTAACGACCCTAGAGATACTTTGTCTCGTGTTACCCACTGCTTTTTCGATAACTCAGCTGAATTTCCGACACATTCCTTATTTGACTAGAGGTTCATTTAACTCCGCTCTGTCCTGGAACTCCAGGAATGCGATGTAATAGCAGATGGGTCAACGCATCCCCAGGACGAACGGGTACAGTATGCCTTCCTTCGGAGGGGAAGTAAAGCCGGCGGTCCCATGTCATAGATTTATGGCATGAAAAAGAACCTTCCACTAACTACACTTGTGGAAGCTAAAATTTGTAGGTTAGTTTAATAACGCTATAGTTGTTCCAACGTTCAGAACCAGGTGCTGGCTGCGATGGCATCCACTGTAGTAGCGAAGCCCGCAGCTAAGTGTCGTGGACGGTAGAATTTGGCAGCAAAAGTAGGAACTAGTTGGAAAATTGATCCTCTGCAGTTCTTCTCCCTGATACACAGATAACAAACATTAATACAGCCATCTCAATTTTCACCGGTTATCAGACAAATTCTACTTGCATCCAAAGTCAACTACATGGCCGCACTGTCACAGCCCCTAAACTAAGACAGCAACCAAACATCCTTTACTCCCTTACTGAATAAACTGAATAAACTTGGCTTATACTAATGTTAATCCACTGGCATCTAATTTATTTCAATTGTTTTAATAACCACAAGATGACAGCTGTGCGATATTTTAAAATCTCGTTCTTACTTCTTGTGTCCTAATCATGCGATTGAAGTTTGAAAACTACACGTACACAATAATCATCAAGTGATAGTACATAACTCTAAGACCTACATATATAAAAATCCAACATGGCGACCAACTGAAATATTAGACGGTTCTCAATATCTACGAATCTATTACAGCAATCTAACTGAAATTTTGTATGTTGATAGAGGCAACAAATATAAGTAGGAGTTATGAAAATAGGTTTTAGTTCTTCACAGAATTACTTGTTTTTTTTTATATAAACTGGACCCCTATAGTCTGAATGCTCTTAGTGTCATTTAAGAGATGCTTTGAACATTAAAAAATGTACCGTTAGAAAGTTAAAGGTCCGTAGATTAATGTGGTACAAAACACAATTTTTGAACTTCATATTTATTTTGGTATTCGGAGTCCCCATGTCGCTGGTGTAGAGGAAGAGAATGTATTGTATATCCCATTTATTACTTACCAGCATCACTTGGAGCCAGAGAAGGAGGAATCCAGAAGAGAAAGTGGTGGGTAGCAGATGTGTCCCTGCACAATGGTCAGTCGTCTTGCCATGTTATGTGATGATGTCTCCACACGGCACCCATTCTGTCCGTGCTCCCTTTTGTATGTTTCCACCCCCATTGTTCAATAAATCCCTTCGAAATCTTCTCTGTCACCCTCTCTTTCTACTCATCATACACCGAGCACCTCGGTGTGAAGATAGGAATATGTCTAGTTATCAGCGAACCCTGGAGGATTTACGTCCAATTTCTGGCTGGTATTGCAATCACTGCGTTACTACCTTCATGCAGTTGCACAAACAGTTTATAGGGTTAATGAGGATGAGAATTGTCCAAAAGTACGAATTAGAAGTAAGTAAGAACGCAATTAAGTAATCAATCAAGTATGTACACAAATAAGTAAGCAACCATGTGAATAAGGAAGCAAGTGAATTGATAAACGAGTAAGCAAACAATAAAGCGAGTAAGCAAGCGAGGAAGCAACTAAGTAAATAATCATTTAAATGAGAAAAATATGATGGATGCTTATAGTTCTATGTGACCGTTAATCTTGTGATCATGAGCCATAGGACCTCCTTTTTACGTGGAATCTGAACCACATGGCATTTCACTTTTAAAAAATCACACTTACATTGACTGGAAGTCGAATCTGATCCACCAAGTTGAGAGGCGAATAGCTTGAGCGCTGGGCCACCAAGCCCCAAATAAGAAGATAAGTAATTAAGCAAGTAGGTAAGCTACTAAGTAAGTATCTAAGTGAGTTAATAAACAAGCGAGTAAGTAACCAAGTAAGCAAGCAACCAAGTAAGTAAGCATGTAAGCAACTAAGGAAGCAAGTAAGTTAATAATAAACAAGCAGGAAATTAGGTAAGTAGGCAAGTGAACAATCAAGTAGGTAAGCAAGCAAGTAAGCTACTAAGTAAGTATCTAAGTGAGTAAATAAACAAGCGAGTAAGTCACAAAGTAAGCAAGCGACCAAGTAAGTAAGCAAGTAAGCAACTAAGGAAGCAAGTAAGTTAATAATAAGCGAGCAAGCAATTAGGTAAGTAGGCAAGTGAATAATCAAGTAAGTAAACAAGCAAGTAAGTAAGTATCTAAGTGAGTAAATAAATAAGCGAGTAAGTAATCAAGTATGTAAATAAGTATGCAAGTAAGTAGGTAAGCAAACCACTAAGTTGGCAAGTAAGTAAGCAAACGATTAAGCAAGCAAACTAGCAAGCAACTAGTTACCAATGGTTTCGTCCAGACAGTGGTCTAACCGAGTAGTGACCAATGGTTTCGTCCAGACAGTGGTCTAACCGAGTAGTGACCAATGATTTCGTCCAGACAGTGGTCTAACCTAGTAGTGACCAATGGTTTCGTCCAGACAGTGGTCTAACCGAGTAGTGACCAATGGTTTCGTCCAGACAGTGGTCTAACCGAGTAGTGACCAATGGTTTCGTCCAGACAGTGGTCTAACCTAGTAGTGACCAATGGTTTCGTCATGACAATGACGTTAGAGGAGATTTTATTTACGCATTTATTGTTGTTCTTGTTGTTGTTGTTGTCTGCAACGAGCTATTAGTTACTTCCTTACTGTTGAACACGATTCACAAAGTGTACAATTATTTAAATCGTTAATAACGCAGTTTTCTAGTGACAGTTTCTGCAACGTGTTAATCTTGGTTTTTAACTTGGATATTTCGCACATAATCTCCGTTATTAATTAGAACAGTTTAACCCCAATTAACCTATATCATGAAGATATGTATGTAGCTGCTCGCCGTCTATCTTCTCCAGTTGCCCTGCAGACAGCGTCGAGCTCGTCAATTTGCCGCCCGTTTCCTTCACAAAAGCAGCTTACTCCAACTGCCGGTAATTTGTCGTTCCCTTTCCGTCCAGTATCACGCAGACTTATCTCAACTGGCACGCGTTCTCACACACACAAAGATACTATGAGAAGGGACTATCAAATTTAACTTACGAGCAATCTGCACCACTATGAGCTACTTTGAGTGAGATTCAGTAGCACTTGGGAGGTATCTAAACTTTTAGCAATTCAAAGAAGCAGCATTCGGTAATCTACAACTATAAATCCCAACTATACTTAAATACATAAAAACTATAATATTAATTAGAACTCAGCTATTTTTTCTAGGTTTATGCCGTGTCTTGTGTGGGGTTTCACCTAGGAACTCCAAGCGGGCTCATCAGCGGGCTCTAGGTGCCTGAACTCCCATAGGAGTAGCGAACTGTGCACTACCTCCCTTCTTATGAAGTGCATATGCGCCTCTTAACTGCGAGAGCTAAAAGCTCGAACAGCCTTTCATTTCCCTATAAAGGCTTCCAAAAAGATGGTATATTGGCTTCCATGGCCCGTGAATTAAAGCTCAGCAATTTTTCTAGGTGAAAGCCAATATACCATCTTTAAAATTATAATGGTATTGGATGTACGCCCATTTTAACTACTGCGGCTTTTAGAGACGCCGGGATGCCAGAAGTTTGCCCTGAAATTGATATTTAACGTGCCAGTAAATCTACCAAAACTATACTTAGTGCCTCTAAGTTATTGACTAGTTTTATCATTTCCCAGCTCTGACAAGAAATGTAAATCTGGTTTGAGGGCTGGGACGGGGAACACTTAGCCCAACGAAGCTAAACTGAGAAGAGGTGGGTTTTATTTTCACCTCGGCCATCCTGGAAGTGGCTTCTTGTAGTTTCCCACTTCAACTCCAAGTAAATACCGGGATGGTTCCAAATTTAAGGCCACGGCCATCTCCTTCTCAATCCTTACCTGAATTGAAATAACACACTCTTTAATTCAGACAACACAATAACATAGTTTAGCACACAAATTCTACACAACCAAGTGCACAGGGCTAAATTAAATGACCACGATGTCCAAGCCCCTCAAATGAAATAACAATATCTCACAAATTACACAATCTTATTAGTTTCAATCTCATTTATCTTTATCAAAATGAATGTTACGTTCTGTCTGTACGTATGCATTCATAAACCATTTATCTGATAGCGATGAAACTTAAATGAATTGTTGTGCAACTCCCGCAAAGATTCCTGAATTTGTAAATCCATTTTGCAATATGCAGCACACGAATAGACTCAACAAATTATTGACGAGGCGCGAATCGTTCCAACAAAGTCCCGAATGCGATCATATATCGTTAATCCGATTGCAATGGAACGTTGATGAGTTGTTGTTCACACTCCGGCGAAGGTTATTTAATTGATAAGTTAAGAGTAGTTACTACAAGGTGATGATGCGCGAATCGTTTCAATTAAGTCGCATATGAGTTCATATACCATTCATGCGATTGCAATGAAAAAATTGTGGGTTGCTGTGCACACTCCCACAAAGGTTTATGAATCAGTAAATCACCTTTACAGAGATGTATAAATTATTACAATTTTCCATCATTTCATTTTTACTTTTCATGACTTAATGCAGCAAAAATATTTTGCTAGGCACTGAAATTATTTAAGATGTTTAACCAATGGTCTAAACTTCATTTTCTTTCAAGAAACTGAAGGTAAAATGATTTTTAGAAATTCCACTAAAAGGGGAGCCTTGCTAATACAAAACGCAACACGTTTTGTTTGGATCGCTACAAACAAGTTTTCGTGTGAATTTGGAACAAAGGGATTCCAAGTCTTTTATTATTATTGGTGGTCCGTTCTTGGTCTATTCAAAGATTCGTGGACCATGAATGAAATCACGTGGTTGAGAAGTTACATTCCAAAGTCAATGATAAAAGAGAAGACGAACCCAACTTGGGTATCCCTCAGAATCTCCCATTCAAAAAATTTACAGACGCATTTCCTTGTGGGAAAAGTTGTAAGTTTGGGCTTCTCGCGGTTGTGGTTGTAATAGCCGCGATGATAGCGTCTTGGTCTGAGAATAACCAAAGGAAGCCGAGCAGTAACGATGCCAGTGAATCGAGTCGAAGAAAAACCAGCTGTCCGTGCACCTTTTAATCTTACGCTTGAAACCATTAAACATATCTATATACTATGAGTGTAAGTATTGTTTAGAAGGAAAAGTTCTAAAAACAAATCCGTGACAGCATATCTCTATCTTTAATACATCGCCTAGTATAAGTGTGTTAACGTTTTCATTTCTTCCAAAAAGCATTCAGTAGAAATTTAAAGATTATTGCTAGTATCTCTATAATTCGCTAGAGAAGAAGTCAAATCTCACATTCATTAGCTAAAGAGGACGTTCGAATTCTTCACCGACGACTGATACCAACGTAGGAGCAGCTTCTGTGACTTCTCTTGGAATTATTTAATGAACTTAGAGCTTTGCAATAATAAATATTGAATACGATTCGTCTAGTTAATGTTTTTTTAAACTTCAGGACGTTTCTATTACGTATTCGGCAGAACCGATTCTGAGGAGTACATACTCACACCGTAGCCAACATGATTTTACGCACGCTAATATATCAAATGTCTAACTGCATGTAACGGCATAACTATGCTTTGGACTTCAACCCAATTTTGTATGTGCATTCTGTACCTTACGAGATGGAACTAAGAATATATTCAGAGTCACCAGGGCTGCTAACTACAGTGCTCTATTAGACTGCACTATTGCAGGTATATTTAGAACTAATTTGAAATGTTTGCATTACCACTTAATTTCGTCATTATTCTACATAAGTATATATAGATTAATCATTGGCATCTTAACTTTAAAGAAAAGTAGGCTCTTTAGTTCGTCACGGAACTACTTGTTCAACTAGCTGAGGAAACGGTAACAGTATTGGTTTTAGGGACGAGGAATGCTCCGAAACCGCAATACCCGTTTTGGTCTCTTAAAAGAATGTTTATGTTCAACTATGGCGAAATATAAGTATTATATGTCAGAAAACTGTATGCCTTCTATAATGAGGCTTATTATAGTACAAGTTTTCATTATGGTACAGTTTCTCCAACCAATCAGAGCTCAAGATGTATGTTGTGTGACCAATTAGGTACTGATAGCTTCGCACTTGAACACAGAATCCAACATGTCGGACATGAATTAACTTACATGATTTGAAAGTGGATAATGTAAAAGATATCCGATCAACCATTGTAGTTATAACGGCAAACACAAAGACAAAATCACCACGTAAATAAACTGGCGAATATGAGAAAAGAAATAGCACTGTACCTTAATATCCCCAAATCCAATTTCTACACAGGGCATTCTTTCATACAACTTCGGTGACAGTTTGAGTGAATGCTGGAGCCGCAGATGGCAGGCTATATACATATGGCATTGCCAAGCAGACAGGGCACGTGCGCGCGGGACAGAGAACTTGGAAAGCACAGAGAGCAAACTCGGCGCTTGCACTCTGATCACTAACTTTAAGTGACTGAATCTCGACAGATATTTATGAATATTTCTTTTCGAACATATGTAATTAAATAAAATAAAGTTATAATTATCTTCGAACATAAACAGTCGTAGCATATGCAACTCGCCTATAATGGTAATTAAGACACTCGTATGGAAATTATAAAACTCGCTACGCTCGTTTCATAAACATACTCGTGTCTTAATTATTGCCATTATAGGCTCGTTGCATAATGTACTATTATGTTCGACGATGTCGAAATGTAAATATCATATGTCAGAAAACTGTATCATAATGAGGGTCATTATAACACTATTTTTCATTATGAAGCAGTTTCTCCCACCAATCAGAGCTCAAGAAACAGTTGTGTGACCAATTAGGTAAGGTTAGCATCGCACCGGCGCTGACTTCCACGGGCTTCTATTATAAATGTCACTGCGTTGCGCGTGTCATAGTGGGGTATTTGAGGAGGCCATGGTATTCTCTGCGTCCCGTGCGCTCTGTTCAGTACATAAAACTGGTGAAATCTCGACATATATTTATGAATATTTATGTTCGAACATAAAATAGTTCTAATTTTATCGTCGAACATAAACAGTCGTATGCAACTCGCCTATAATGGTAATTAAGACACACTCTTATGGAAATTTTTGTAAACATACTCGTGTCTTAATTATTGCCATTATTGGCTCGTTGCATAATGTACTATTTATGTCCATTGTTTAATAGAGAGAATACTAAGAATCTAGAGAGAAATCTTGTGTAAAATAGAGAGAAATATAAAAATAGTGGGTTTACTGTCTGTTAGGTAGTCAGCGCAGAGGCTGGCTGGATCCTCAAAAAGCATCACCATAGGTTATGTGGATAGATACCCACAAGAACCCAAGGGACCACTATACTGTATTAAAGCGTACTAAACAAGGGGAAGAGTGAGGTATGGCAGTTTGCCCTTAATTTCCTCACTGAGTCAGTACAGCAGTACCACCCCCTACGAGAAGAACCATTCACAACATCTACAGGCACGTGCTGTGTCTTAAATGTCATTAGTAGGCACCATCCATACCTCAGTAGCTTCCATATCATCATAGCTAGGAATGAGATTGAGGCATAATTTAGTCGTCAAGTTACAAAACTCGTTTAATCCACTTGTGAATAAGAATCATTTTCATGAGAAACGTTTCTCTGGACTTTGCCTCACGTATCTTTTGTGTTTGTTGTTTTCTACTTTTTGCTTTGTGCTTTTGGGTTTTGATTTTGTGTTTGCTTTGTGCTTTTGCTTTTTTGAATTTTGCTTTTTGCTTTTCTTTCTTGGTTTTGTGTTTCTCTGCTTTTGCTTTTTTAAATTTTGCATTTTGTTTTATGTTTCTTGATTTTTGTTTTCTGCTTTTGCTTTTGTTTTTGAATTTTGCTTTTTGCTTCGTCTTTTTTGGTTTGGTTTTGTGTTTGATTTTTGCTTTTGCTCTTTTCGAATTTTGTTTTTTGCTTTGTGTTTCTTTTTTTCTGTTTTTGCTTTTGTATTTGAATTTTGCTTTATGCTTCGTGTTTTTTGTTTTTGGTTTTGTGTTTGTTTTCTGTAAAATAAAAATAAAACAAAACAAAATAAAACAAAATAAACAAAACAAAATAAAAGTAAACAAAACAAAAAATAATTTAAATAAAACAAAACACTTTAAAACAAAATAAAACGAAAGAGAGTAAAACAAAACAATAAAATATAAACAAAATAAGATGAAGCAAAATAAAATAAAACAAAATTAAAAGAAGTAAAACAAAATAAACTAATTAAATAAATCATTTTACGACATGATATTTATTCACAAGTGGATTAAACGAGTTTTGCAACTGGACGACTCAATTGAGAAGCCATATTTTGCTCTAGGCTGTGCCAACATACAAATGCAAATTCATCAAGAGATGGCAACAGGTTATACTGGTTTATAGAGCCTTCCCTCTGGCACGCAGACTGTTGTTTGAAAACACTGTAGGCCTATTATACGCTGTTTACTTTGTAGTGTGTTAATCCCTTCCAGTGATAAACCAAGACTAATATTGCTGTAGACGCCTTAGTGCAAGTCTAAATCACTTTGTGCTGGGCGCACTGTATTTTTGTTTTTGTTTTTGTTTTCTCGTCTCTGATAAAGAAGGAAAGAAAGGAACGAAGGATCGAGATGAAAGCAATAGATCGCCCATGAGACTTGCAGTGCAGGGGCACGATATAGCTTTTATGAGAACTCTGTGTGGTCGGCTAACTTTTCAACCACCAATATAAAGCTTTATTTCGTCTACAAGTGAGGCAATAAATAAATGGGCGTAATATAACGAACATTTAAGAAAATAAATCAGTTTTATTATTTGTTAAGTTATTTAATAATAGCACGTTGTGCTAGACTTCAACGGATCATTTTAAGAGAATCTGATTTCTCATTTCCCTCGTATTTCTGGCGTAGTCTGTCATTTTAAATTGAGGTAGGATCCTGCCATATGTTGAGGTAATTTGTTGGTGTTGTTGACTCTTTAACCCTACAATACTAACATACGTATGATTTACGTGTATGAATAATTTAACTGCTTAGAATTCCCTCTATATCTGTCCCCACCCTACCATCTTCCAGCAGTGCATCTACTGGTCTATTGTGGTGATGTCAATGCTTTTGTTATTAATGCCAATCAGTTCTAGATGCATAATCATGGGGCAAAGAATTGCCTGGAAACTATCCTTTGAATTTAACAACATATTGGTTTCTCCATGGCAATAACAAAGAGGTGGGGAATTTGATGTAGATATGTCACATCACTTCAGAGGGATTATAAACACAACCTCATAAAAACTAGAGACAGAGGCTGGAGAGATTACGTACTGCTGTTAACGTCAAAGTAAATGACTTCTGCATTTGTTGTATTTAAGATGGAACTTAGCGTATTAAGCTTCAAAGACCACAGGGGATTCAGTGTATATAAATAATGTTACATACGAAATATATACTGTATAATTTCAACCACTTAACTAATTGGTGCCTTTGCACAAAGTTCGTAATGTACGTACATTTAACGTATTATTAGTATTAAGCTTCAATTGAATAATGTTGGTATTCTAGGGTTAAGGCCTTGGGGCATGTTCGTCATCTGCCACATGTGCTTGAGTGTATGTTCAATTTTTCTGAAATCCTGTGTTTCCTTGGGGACTATAGTTTTATGTGCAATTGTTCTTGTTGTTGATTCATTAAGTGTTTTATGACATTGTAATGTAGCCCCGTGAACTTGGGTGTGTGCAGAAGATGTCTGATAACCTGTATCACTGTGATGCTTTAGTATCGGTACTGTATGTTTGAGTCTTCTGTCTTGGCTCCCTGTCCTGACTTAATCGTTCCATCCCTACATAGCTACCACACCTTACATCCTAGGCAATCTGTTTACTGTTTCATATTCTAACCTTGGTCTACCCCTCGACCCTTTCTTCCAAAACTAAGTTTGCCATTTCTCGGTGTCTTAGTATGTCCTACCAACCTATCTCTTATCTTCATTAGCAGTCACCAGAAACATTCTCCTTTCCCACTTGTCTTAATACCTCCTTATTTGTCTCTTATTTACCCATCTGATCTTCATCATTCCCCTGTTTGCTAGCTGAAGAAAGACACAGAAGTGTCCGAAACATGTACTAGGACAGCATTTTGTAAATTAAATAGTATTGAATAGACGGAACGAAGTTAGTGTATTGAGTGGAATTCTATTTCAATACGGACCAATATGGTTAATAAAAAGGACCTAGGTCTACCAAGCGATCGCTGCCCAGCCATTTAGCCTGCAGATATTGAGGTGGCAAGTGGTCAGCGCGATGGGTCCCCTATGCCATTAATCTTGGTTTTCGTGTACCGTGGCGCTGCCTCACTGTCAGACAGCTACTCAATTGTCCTCACGAGGCTGAGTGCACCCCGTTTCCATCCTCATGTCAGTTTCTAAAATCCCTGATGGAACCGGGAATCGAACCGGGGCCTCCGGGTGAGAGTCAGGCGCGCTACCCCAACACCACGGGGCCGGCTACTAACCTACATTCGATGTCAACAAACGTCTTTTCTGTGGACATGCTCTTCTTGCCTGAGCCAACCTACATTTTAATGCTCTTTGCTTCGTCCATCACTGGTTATTTTGCTTCCTAAGTAGCAGAACTCTTCTACTTCCTTTATCTGTACTTGTGTGTGTATTTGTAATTGAGGAAGGATTTAGGTAGGAAGAGGCCCTGGCCTTAAGTTAGGTTCCATCCCGGCACTTGCCGAAGTAGAGGTAGGAAACCACGGAAAACCACTCACAGGATGGCTGAGGTAGGAATCGATCTCGCCTCTTCCCAGATTTACCTCACATGGCTCATTGTACCCGGTTACAGCCCTCAGACCAGAATTATATTTTTTGGCAGAGCCGGGAATCGAACCGGGGCGTCCGCGGTGACAGTGCTAGCCACTAAGCATCAAGGTGGACTGTGTGCAATTGCAATTATAATACTTGGGATCAAGGAAGAGGTACGTGACTCACAATTTGAAATGTGTTATTGTTTCTTGTCTTTTTTTATGGGTTTGTACTGACCCTAATTTTTCCTTTATCTGAGATAAGATTTATGTTCTATCAGATATCAGAAGCTTATGTATAACATTTGGAAGAGATTGGACTTAAATTGGATAAGTTTTGAAGACGGGAATCGAACTGGTGTGTATTGTAACATTATGCCGTGTTTCTATCATTGACGTTATTTAAATTTTATTTATTCGTCAGTCGAATAATTTAATTTATGTTCGACCCTCACAATTATGTGTTTGAAAACTGTATCATAATGATGGCCATTATAACACTGTTTTTCATTACGATACAGTTTCTCCAGCCAATCAGAGCTCGTTCATTGACCAATTAGGTAACGATATCTTCGCGCATGCGCTCAAAATCCAACATGTCGGACATAAACACAACATCGAACGATAATAAATTACCGACATGGAATACGCACCGTCCATACGTTCGCGTAAATAAACTGGCGAATATGAGACAAGAAATAGCACTGTACCTTAATATCCTCAAAACCAATTTCTACACAGCGCGTGGTTTTGACACGACTTCAGTGACAGTTTTACTGAATACTGGTGCACAATCTGAACAAGGCCATGTAGTTGGTCTTGATCTGAACATATGGTATTGAAGCACATAGAGCGCATGCGTCGGTTGTCCAGAGAGCTTGGAAAAACAGATATACTACCCACCGCAGCACCCGATCACAACATTCTAGTGACTGAACAGATATTTATGAATATTTATGTTAAAACATATAATAAAGTTATAATTATCGTCGAACATAAACAGTCGTATGCAACTCGCCTATAATGGTAATTAAGACACTCGTATGGAAATTATAAAACTCACATACGCTCGTTTTATAAAAATACTCGTGTCTTATTTATAGCCATTATAGGCTCGTTGCATAATGTACTATTTTCGTGTCATTATGTGAGTTTTATTTGGAAACTCCTAACAGTGGAAGGAATTTTGTAGGATCAGCTGTTTGGTTAACAGCGAGGTCATGGACCTATTTTCAGAGAAAGTTTAATAATTATCATTATTTATCTATTTAATTTTTCTTATTAGATTTTATGTCCGACCCTGACTATTATATGTCAGAAAACTGTGCCATAATGAGGCTCATTATAACACTATTTTTCATTATGAAACAGTTTCTCCCACCAATCAGAGCACAAGAAACAGTTGTTTGACCAATTAGATAATTAGATGCGCTGAGTTCCACGGCCTTCTAATTTAAATTTCACTGCCTGGCCTAGTGTCATAGTAGAGTAATCGAGGAGGCCATGGTCAAATACAAGGCATTCTCTGCTTCTCATACGCTCCGTTCAGTACATAAAACTGGCGAAATCTCGACAGATATTTATGAATATTTATCTTCGAACATAAAATAGTTATAATAATTATCGTCGAACATAAACAGTCGTATGCAACTCGCCTATAATGGTAATTAAGACCCTCGTATGGAAATTATAAAACTCGCATACGCTCGTTTTATAAACATACTCGTGTCTTAATTATTGCCATTAGAGGCTCGTTGCATAATGTACTATTAAAAGGGTTAATATTTATATAATTTGTTAAAGTAAATAAACTAGCGAGCACGCTTTGTTTGCTCGTCCATTTTTAATATAATTTCGTCTTCTATTTACAATAGTTAGTAAGATGATAAACATTGGGAATGCGCCCATTTTATTCCCACCATTCGAGATTCAGGAATCTCATGCTTGAGCTAAGTTAGTTTTTTAATTCTTTTTGTGGAAATTCCATTGTTCACCACCGTTTTCCATCTTTTAATGATGTATGAAAATGAGCAACTTGTCAGCGTTATATTCAGGTTATTCTTGCCGGGGACTTCGATGTTTCTACGATCCATTTCCCATCTGCTGATTGGCAAGTAACGAGAGGGCTCGGGTTCATTTTCAGGTACAGTACATCGAAGGCATTTCAACCTCATGTACTTGGGTGTGGGTGGTATTATTGTGGAGTTGGTTGTAGTTTGTGGATTAGAAATTGAAGGTGAATTGGGGATGGAACAAACACAAGAAATACGTAATTCCATTTACTGTTCAGTTTAGGTTTTTCATCCTTAATCCACATTTTGCCATGCGCTATTATAATAAATCTTTGTCATTGTGGTTTCTATGTCACTAATGTATTAAACTGCAGTCTGTGTTATGCCAATGGATTTTATAAAATCCAGTTAATTTTCGGAATAACAGAAACCATAATTTCTGTAATAATAACAATTTATAAGTGGACACAACTGGTATACATCATCAAAATGCCATTAACTATAACATATCCTTCTCTGGAATAACAGCCTTGCGCCAGGTGTTACCATATACTGCTGTTCATTCCCAGCTTAGTTGCGACTTTCAGAGCCTTAATAAAGTTTCAGAATAAAGAACGAACTTGTTATGGGCCATATTTTTATTAATTACTGCGGCATAAAGTAAGAAATGGCTCTCGCTCACCACCGTATTCTCTATTACTGTAAAGCATCTTCCACAATAGCACACCCTTACCATGGCACACCAACCACTAATGATGATGATGGTGATGATGAAATTGGTGATGAAGATAATGGTGATGACGATTATGGTGATGATGACGACGATTATGGTGATGATTACGATGATTATTATGGTGATGACGATTATGGTGATGATGACGATTATGGTGATGATTATGATGGTGATGACGATGATTGTGATGATGACGATTATGGTGATGATGACGATGATTATCATAGTGATGACGATGATGGTGATGATGACAATTATGGTCATGATTATGATGATTATGATGGTGATTACGATAATGGTGATGATGACGATTAAGGTGATGATTATGATGGTGATGATGATGATGATGATATTACAGATGAAGATAATGGTGATGACGATTATGGTGATGACCATTATGGTGATGATTATGATGACAATGATGGTGATGATGACGATTATGCTGATGACTATGTTGATTATGATGGTGATGACGATGATGGTGATGATGACGATTATGGTGATGATTATGATGATTATGATGGTGATGACGATGATGATTATGATGGTGATGACGGTCTTGACGACGATGATGATGGTAATGATGACTATGATGATGATGGTGGTGAAAATTATGGTAGTGATAGTGCAGTTGATGACAATGATGGTGGGGATGATGATCACAATAATGATTATTATGATGGAGATCGTGGACATGATGATGATGTTGATGGTGATGACGAAGAAGATGTCGAGCACGATGGTGATGACGATGATGACGGTGATTATGGTGAAGTTCATGACGATGATGATGGTAATGAGAATGTTGATGACGATGATGATAGTTATGATGATGATATTGGTGATTGTGATGATGATGTTACTGATGATGATGAATATACCGCGGACTTTTAAATCACAAAAAGTGCATTTCAGGTGCCTAAAATAAGCTCTGGACCTCATTTAGGCTATATTAAGTCTGGTTGGTTGGTTGGTTCTTAAGTTTTGGGGCTGCGACAACACGGTCATGTAGCCCCGTGTACTTTGGGTGTAAGTAGAATCTGTCTGATAACCGGTGTTAATTGTGATGCCTGTATTAGTGTGTGTTATCTGTTTTTTTAAATTCAAGTAAGGACTGCAGACATTTTAATTTTTCAAATAGTTAATACTTTTGCCGCCAAACTCCACCGTCAACGACTACTAGTTCAGAACTTAGCTACCAGACACCACCGCAGTCGGCTCTTGGCAACGAACGTAGGAACTTAAGAGCGTTGTTTACATTCTTAACCTATACAATTTAGCTTCACACAGCTGTAATTAGTGGAATGTTCTATATCATGCCATAAATCTATGACATGGGACCGCCAGCTTTACTTCCCCTCCGAAGGAAGGCATACTGAGGGATTTTTAACGACTTCGGCCGGATTTGAACCTGCGATCTCGGGCATAGAATCTCAGCATGCTGCCAACTACGCCACCGAAGCCGCTTATATAAGTCTGTTGCTTATTTTAAGGGCTGCCCCATGTATTTGGGTGTGGTTAGTTTTTGTGATAACCTGTGTTATTGTGATGGCAGTACTAGAGTGTGTATTTGTAAATTGGGGATAGGATTGGAAAGGAGGCTGCCGTGGCCTTAGGAACCATGCCAGCATTTGCCTGACGTACAAATGAGGGAAACCTTGGAAAACCACATCCAGGAGGACAGTCAAGAACGCTAGCCGCTACACCACGAGGTCGTCACTTTAATTAATCTAAAATAGTTTCTCAAATGTATTGACAATTGATATTGCAATTTGTCATTCGGTCAACACAATACACTACGAATTACCGGGATTTGCGAAAAAATAACTTGAAACAAATAACGTGTGAATAAAATATATAATACATACGAGGGTCATTCCATAAGTCATGGCAACTATGTTATATCTTTCGATAATGCCACAGCATGGGAAATCCACAATGAGCATTGAACCGTTAAGGCCGTGTGATATCTCAATGCCCACAGAATATACGGTTCGAGTACAAGAGTTAAGGGCAAAGGTACAAATGGTAAACCACACAATGGAACTCTGTGTATACGGCTTCCGTGGCGTATTTGGTAGCATGCTGAGCTTCTATGCCCATGGGCACGGGTTCAAACCCGGCTGAAGTAATCAGATTTTTTATGAGCGTTAAAAATCCTTCAGTATGCCATCCTTCGGAGGGAATGTAAAGCCGGCGGTCCCATGTCGTAGATTTATGGCATGAAAAAACCTTCCACTAAATAGAATTGTGTGAAGCTAAATTTGTAGGTTAGAATTGATAACGCTCTATTAGTTCCAACGTTCACCGCCAGTTGCTGACTGCATTGCCATCTAGTAGCCAAGTCCGCAAGCAAGATGTCGTGGATGGTAACATTTGGTAGCAAAAGCAGGAACTACTTGAAAATGTCAGCAGTCCTTACTTTAATTAAAAACAAATAACACACTCTAATACAGCCATCACAATTAACACTGGTTAACAGACAGATTCTACACACACCCAAAGTACACGGGGCTATATGACCGCGTTGTTGCAGCCCATAAACTAAGGAACCAACCAACCGATCTCTGTGTAAATTTGTTTTGCACTAGTATAAATGGAACACTAGTCGCCTCCGTAGCGTAGCGGTCAGCATGGTTAGCTGCCGCCCCGGAGGTCCTGGGTTCGATTCCCGGCTCTGCCGCGAAATTTGAAAAAGTGGTACGAGGACTGGAACGGGGTCTACTCAGCCTCGGGTGGCCCAGCATTCTAAGCCAGTGCTCCGAGCGCTTTGCTGGAAGGTAGTTTCAGAAGTGGTGGGAGGAGCTTGTCTGGCTGAGCACGCTGAAGTATGCAGCCGATCCATCAGTCGCTAGTCTAGTCCAATCCGCTTTGTTGGCAGCGTGTAAGTAAATCAGTTTTTCAATGGTCATGACTGAATAGCATACAAAACAAGTAGTTCCGTGAAGAACTATACAGCCTATTTTCATATATCCTACTTATGTTAATTGCCACTATCAGCATACAAAATTTCAGTTTGATTGCTGTAATAGATTCGTAGATATTGAGAACCGACAAAATATTTCGGATGGTCGCCATGTTGGATTTTATATATGTAGGTCCTAGAGTTATGTACTGTTACATGAAGATTATTGTGTACGTGTAGCATTCAAATTTCAATCGCATGATTAGGACTCAAGAAGTAACAAGGATATTTCAAAATATCGCACAGCTGCCATCTTGTGGTTATGGTAACAATTGAAATAAATTAGAAGCCAGTGGATTAACATTCGTATAAGTATTTACTGTACCAAGTTTCACTGCACTCGGATGGTTAAATTGCGAGAAACGTCCATGTGAATATATATACTTCGCGTCGCCGCCATGTTGGATTTGTGATCACCAGGTTATTTAAAGTCCTATAGGTGAACTTAAGTTCATAGCCCCTATGAACATCAAAAAATTCAGTTTGATTGCTATAATAGATTCGTAGATATTCAGAGCCGTCTAAATATTTCGGATGGTCGCCATGTTGGATTGTTAAATTTTTAGGCCATAGAGTCATGTACCATTAAAGGAAAATTATTGCGTAGGTTCATTATTCAAACTTTCACTCTGATAGCATGAATACGACACAAGAAATAAAAAATTAATTTTAAAATTCGCACAGCCGCCATCTTGAGGTTATGTAAACAATTGAACTAAATTAGATACCAATGTCTATAAACATTTCCTGTACCAGATTTCATTGCGTTTGGAACATTATATCACGAGATAGGTCTATTTAAGAATTTTCCTAATTCGCTTGGCCGCCATGCTTGTTTTGTAGTTAACCGGTTTTGAAAGACTTATAGATGAACTTCCAGTAGTGCCCTTTATCTCCGTACAAAATTTCAGGGTGATAACGCTAATAGCTTCAGAGATATAGAATGCCGGTGAAATATCTTGCACAGCCGCCATCTTGTGGTTATGTAAACAATCGAACGAAGTTAGATGTCGGTGCATTACAATGTGTATAAACATATACTGTACCTAGTTTTATTGCGTTTGGTTGGTTAAATCGCGAGAAACGTCTATTTAAAAGTCGCAAATTCGCGTGGTCGCCATGTTGGTTTTTTAGTTACCAGTTTTTCAAAAGTCACATAGGTGAACTTCTAGTAGTTCCTTTTATCACCGTAATAAATTCCAGGGTGATATCAGGAATAGTTTCGGAGATATTGAATCCTGGTGAAATATTTCGCACAGCCGCCATGTTGGATTGGTGAGACGTAACAAAATTTGAAGGGCACGGTCGGGGTCGCCCGGAATAGAGCTATGAACTTACCGATTTCATTGAAATCGCTCATGCCGTTTAGAATTTATTAGGGGACACACACACACACACATCACACACACGCACACACACACACATGGACAAAAGGTTATCTCATAAGCCTATTTTTTCAAAATTGAAAATAGGCTAAAAAGGAGTTGTGAAGCAACAGTCTTTAAAGCAGAATGGGAAATGTCATTTTTCTGTACAGCTTATAAAGGGCATGACAAATGTTTAGTGTGCAACAGAGATGTAATGAGTTTAAAAGAACACAATTTGTTGTTTAATTTTCCTGTCTAATATGTTCACATTTCAGTTTGGAATAAATCACAATATTCTTTACTTAACACTTGTGTTCGTTTCCTGCACATTCCATACATCGGAGTACCATTCGATTTGTATATGTGGTATGTTTGTTATGGCAAAACAGCCCTATTAATATGTCAACAATCCCACAAGAGCCATCGGCTGCACGACTGTACGTATGTATCTAGTCTGTGTGGTCCGAACATCATCCGTCTCCTCGCTGCCACAGTGTAGTGGTGGTAGGGGAAGGAGCGCTAGTCTGACTGCCCAGTGCTCCCCGAGCGCAATGTCTGGATGGCCCTCGGCTAGATGAAGCTGTTCGTATGAGCCGGCACAGTTGGTGGGATCAATTGAAGAGAATGGGGGAGGAGAGATTACCTTGAGGTTAAAGAGTTGGTAGAGGTAGACCTAGGAAGCGATGGTTAGATTCAGTGTTGAACGATTTCAAACTGAGAGGCGTAGAAGCAGAGGAGGACGCGGTGCTAACTGCTAATTGGAGATCATGGAGCATCTATTCATAAAGACATTCCTGCCATCAACAAAAAGAGACTCCGTTCCCGTCATCCACCATTACAAACTTGCCAAGTCAATAACAATAAATATAACATATTGGTAAGTGATCGATGGACTAAATTATGACAAACCAGTGCTACAAAGGAGCAACTTAAGATGCCCTGTATCAAAACCAGGCCACCAGGATTTGATTAACACAGGAAGATTTGGACCACTCTGAATAGAATACGAACTAATTGTGGTAGATGAACCGATTCCCTACTTAAGGGACACTGGGACTGAAATTTTCAAATTCTATATAAACTGAGGTACAGCTTTGAAATTTTATATGGTTATGAACAGTCATATTATAAACCACCGTGGGAAACGTGAGCATTGTAAGTTGATTAGTTCTCCAGATATTAATTATTTTGAACATTTATTGTGCTAATTATTCAAGTTTTATAAAGGTCAGCCGCGTTAAAAAAAAACAAGATAGTGTAACTTTTATGTAATATTCTATTGCACTATAACAATTGGAAGAAATCTACGGATCCGATTTTGAATTGCATTAATGAGTGTCAAGAAATTCATTTTTTTCATATCCAAGGTTTTTTTTCTAAAAAAAATCGTATTTTTTCCAGTTTGATTTTTTTTGCAGCCAAACCAAAAGTGCAATCTAAAAAACGATCCGCAGGTTTATAGTCATTGCAATGAAGATAATAAATTCCCAGTTTGAAAGCAATATCATAAGATTTATGACGCGAGTAACATTTTGAATGCCTGAAAAAGTGAATCCGAGAAAACAGCAATTTTCTAAAATGATGCACAATTTACAAGGTTTAAGCTTACCAATGACATTAGGACTGTCCTACAGCATAGGTGACACCCTCCTTCTTCTGTTTTGCAGCCTCCTCCTTCATTTCTGTCAGTTTCACCTTCCGTCGACATGCCTTTCGCTTCTCCAATTATGACCGCGGACTTACATACTTCCTGCGACTGTCACATCTTTCAAGTGTTTGTGCTGTGACATGAGATACTGAAGTTAGTCTTATTCCTGATTTCAACTCTGTTGTTTCACTACATCCCATGTTGAATTCTGCTACAGAATTCCAAACAGCAATTTCAAGTATCTTCCGTGAAATAAAAATCTATTTTGGGCACTTCCTCCAGATAACAGAATGCAGAGACTCATTCTGATTTTCAGTAGCACCACGGATGCATCTGGATATTAGCTCATCTGATGCCAGCCTTTGATAAACAGGCACAATCTTGACAACTAAGGGTTCTTAAAGTTCTACAGCCATTTTGTCATGACTATGTGGTGGTTTACCAGCTGCGATACTTCGATTGTAGAAACACCAAGAGTCAGAACCTTCAGGACACTTACTGTGCTGGGGCGTTTAAAGGGCACACCGTGCATTTTAAAGCTACGCCAGGGCTTTAAAAATGGCGGAATTCGGATAAAACACTGCTATATGATCCGCAGGGGATAGGGGTGTATTAATATGGAAAAAAACGAAAATCGACATTTTCCACAAATTTCACTAAAATTTCAATCCCAGTGTCCCATAAATGGGGAATGACATCCTCTCCGCGCTGTGATTGTGGTGCTATGTCCAACGATTCAGCACATTGTCCAAGCGTGCCGCTTATGAGCATTCCATGGTGAGTTCCTCTTTGCAACAAATAAGGCTATTGAATACATCACAAATCTGGATATCTGTGTATAGATTATTGTGTAAATATGTAGATATACTATAATTATCTTTGTGCAATGTGTTTCCAAAAGCTAAATAAATAAATAAATGGAGCACCTGTTCACAAACAGAGGCTTCCAGACTAGACGGAACGCTGAAATACAAAGCAGTCTCAAATGAAAATGTTTGTAAAATTACAGGTCAATATCGTATAAAGATATCTTATCATGATTCTCAATTATGTACAGTATTTTATGCTAACACATGCGTATTCTATGTGTTGGAACGTGAAGAAAATATAACGGTTTCTTCGCAAATATTTCAGTGATCAACAGGCACAGGGGTTTCCAGAATTTGTCCATAATGGAATTTGGGGCTTTGTCTTTGGTATATTCTGTAACATGTTTCCTATCATTATTCACATTCTTAACCTGGTAGTGCGCTAGTAACTTATGTCATATTTTATAAATCACGATAGATAGATAAATGAACAAATACATACGTAAATAAGTAAATAAAGAAATCAATGGATAAATGAGTAAAAGTATAAATATATAAGTTGAATGTTGTCAGGAAAGGAGTGACACTCGAAAGCTGTGAAACGCCTCGATATTTGGGAATCAAGCTTGATCGTACCCTCAGCTTCAGGAAACATTGTAGAGAATTGAAGTGCAAGATCAGCTCAAGGAATAGCATTATGTGGAAGTTGATCGGTTCAACATGGGGAGCGAATCCTCAGGTGCTACGTTCAACAGCTTTGGGACTTTGTTTTGCAGCAGGAGAGTATGGATCATCAGTGTGGGGAGCATCTGCCCATACCAAGCAAGTGGACATAGCTCTTAACGAGTCCACACGTAATGTCACTGGATGTCGGAGACCTACTCCAGTGCAAAAGATCTACCCTCTCGCTGGCATTGCACCTCCAGTTATTCGACGCGAGGTGGCAGCAGAGAAAGAGAGACAAAAGTTTGAAACAGATCCCAGACATTCTATGTTCAACCACAAGGTGACCACTCCTCGCCTAAGATCCAGGAAGAGTTTTGTTAAGAGATCAGTACCCCTCCATACCAAACCAGACGTCCGGCGTATGGCACTCTGGAAACAAATAGTACCAGAGGGGTTTACTCCTAAAGAAGAACTGAGCAGTGGTAGTCATTTGCCTTATACCACCTGGAGGTCCTTAAACCGTATGAGAACACGAGTGCCTAAGAGTCGTAGCAACCTTGTGAAGTGGGGTTAGGCAGAAGATCCACGATATGCCTGTGGAGAAATCCAGACTCCACAACACCTGCTCACGTGCCAAGATCTTAATGACACCTGCAGCCAGGAAGACCTAATGTTGGCCACAGACCGAAGGATAAGAGCTGCAGAGTTCTGGAAAGGAAGAATGTAGTGTGTCTCCCGGACACGGAAAGTAAAATAAAGTAAGTATTTGAATAATTAATTAATTAATTAATAATTTAATATACATATCAATGAACGATTGAATTAATAAATCAATTTATTAAACTAATTAATAATGCACTATTCAATTAGTAAATAAATAAATAAATAAATAAATAATGTTAATTGCTTTACGTCCCTTTTTAACAATTGCGGCTTTTAGGGACGCCGGGGTACCATAATTTTGCCACAAAGGAGATCTTTAACGTGCCAGTTAATATAATGACATGCCTCCCGCAAATTTGCGTACCTTCATATGCCAGTTGACTGCGCCAGGATGCGATCCAGAAAACTTGGGTACAGCAGGCGTGAACGTTGCTGTTGAGCCACACAGTCAGACAAATAAATAAATAAATAAATAAATAAATAAATAAGAAAATAAGTAAATAGGTAAATATGTAAATAAGTAAATAAGTAAATAAGTACATAAGTAAATAAGTAAATAAGTAAATAAGTGCATAAGTAAATTAGTAAATAAGTGCATAAGTAAATACGTAAATAGGTGCATAAGTAAATAAGTGCATAAGTAAATATGTAAATAAGTGCATAATTAAATAAGTAAATAAGTAAATAAGTACATGAGTAAATAAGTAAATAAGTGCATAAGTAAATAAGAATGTAAGTAAATAAATCAATAAGTAAATAAGTACATAAGTCAATAAGTGCATAAGTAAATAAGTAAATAAATACATAAGTAAATAAGTAAATAAGTGCATAAGTAAATTAGTAAATAAGTGCATAAGTAAATAAGTAAATAAGTGCATAAGTAAATAAATGCATAAGTAAATAAGTAAATACGTAAATACGTAAATAAGTACATAAGTAAATATGTAAATAAGTGCATAATTAAATATGTAAATAAGTAAATAAGTAAATAAGTACATGAGGAAATAAGTGCATAAGTAAATAAGTATGTAAGTAAATAAGTGCATAAGTAAATAAGTAAATAATTAAATAAATAAATAAGTAAATAAGTACATAAGTCAATAAGTGCATAAGTAAATACGTAAATAAGTGCATACGTAAATATGTAAATAAGTAAATAAATAAATAAGTAAATAAGTGCATAAAAATAAGTAAATACGTAAATAAGTACATAAGTACATAAGTAAATAAGTAAATAAGTAAATAAGTGTATAAGTACATAAGTAAATAAGTAACTAAATACATGAGTAAATAAGTAAATACGTGCATAAGTAAATAAGTGCATAAGTAAATAAGTAAATAAGTGCATAAGTAAATAAGTAAATACGTAAATAAGTTCATAAGTAAGTAAGTGCATAAGTACATAAGTACATAAATAAATCAGTACATGAGTAAATACGCAAATAAATGCATTAAGTAAATAAGGAAATAAGTGCATGAGTAAATAAGTAAATAAGTAAATACATAAATAAATAAGTAAATAAGTGCATGAGTAAATAAGTGCATAAGTAAATAAGTACATAAGTAAATAAGTGCATACGTAAATAGTAAAGAAGTAAATAAGTGCATAAGTAAATAAGTAAATACGTAAATAATTACATAAGCAAATAAGTGCTTAAGTACATAAGTACATAAATAAATAAGTACAGGAGTAAATAAGTGCATAAGTCCATAAGTAAACAAGTGCATAAGTAAATAAGTAAATAAGTGCATAAGTAAATAAGTACATGAGTAAATAAGTGCATAAGTGCATAAGTAAATAAGTAAATAAGTGCATAAGTAAATAAGTAAATAAGTGCATAAGTAAATAAGTACATGAGTAAATAAGTGCATAAGTAAATAAGTAAATAAGTAAATAAGTAAATAAGTAAATAAATAAATAAGTAATTAAGTACATAGGTAAATAAGTGCATGAGTAAATAAGTGCATAAGTAAATAAGGAGATAAGTGCATAAGTAAATAAATGCATAAGTAAATAAGTGCATAAGTAAATAAGGAGATAAGTGCATAAGTAAATAAGTGCATACGTAAATAAGTAAATAAGTAAGTAAGTAAGTAAATAAGTAAATAAGAATATAAGTAAGTAAGTACATAAGTAGCTAAGTAAATAGGTAAATAAGTAAATAAGTACATAAGTAAATAAGTAAATAAGTACATAAGTGAAAATGAAAATCCACAGCCTGCTTCCAGTCTCCGACCGGGTCAGGAATGGAATGAATGAAGCCCCCATCTAGTGGCAAGGATATGAACTGTGCCGGCTGCCGAGGCCTGACGCACTCCTCTGGGGCAATGATTAAATGAATGACAGATGAAATGAAATGATAGTATAGTGGAGAGTGTTGCTGGAATGAAATTTGACAGGGAAAACCGGAGTACCCGGAGAAAAACCTGTCTGCCTCCGTTTTGTCCAGCACAGATCTCACATGGAGTGACCGGGATTTGAACCACGGACCCAGCGGTGAGAGGCCGGCGTGCTGCCGCCTAATCCACGGAGGCGTTAAATAAGTAAATAAGTAAATAGGTAAATAGGTAAATAAGTAAACAAGTAAATAGGTAAATCTATATATATAACAAGTAGTTCCGTGAAGAACTATGCAGCCTATTTTCATATATCCTACTTATGTTAATTGCTTCTATCTACATACAAAATTTCAGTATGATTGCTGTAATAGATTCGTAGATATTGAGAACCGACAAAATATTTCGGATGGTCGCCATGTTGGATTTTATATATGTAGGTCCTAGAGTTATGAACTGTTACATGAAGATTATTGTGTACGTGTAGCATTCAAACTTCAATCGCATGATTAGGACCCCAGAAGTAACAAGGAGATTTTAAAATTTCGCACAGCTGCCATGTTGTGGTTATGGAAACAATTGAAATAAATTAGATGCCAGTGGATTAACATTCGTATAAGAATTTACCGTACTAAATTTCACTGCACTCGGATGGTTAAATTGCGAGAAATGTCCATGTGAATATTTATAATTCGCGTCGCCGCTATGTTGGGTATGTGATCACCTGGTTATTTAAAGTCATATAGGTGAATTTAAGTTCATAGCCGCTATGAACATAAAAAAATCCAGTTTGATGGCTATAATGGATTTGTAGATATTCAGAGCCGTCTAAATATTTCGGATGGTCGCCATGTTGTATTGTCAAATGTATAGGCCATAGAGTCATGTACCATTAAAGGAAAAATATTCCGTATGTTCACTAATCAAACTTTCACTTTGATCGCATGATTACGACACAAGAAATAAAAACTTAATTTTAAAATTCTCAAAGCCGCCATCTTAAGGTTATGTAAACAATTCAACTAAATTAGATACCTGTGCATTACAATGTGTATAAACATTTCCTGTACCAGATTTCATTGCGTTTGGAACATTAAATCGCGAGAAAGGTCTATTTAAAATTTTCAAATTCGCTTGGCCGCCATGTTCGTTTTGTAGTTAACCAGTTTTTGAAAGTCTTATAGATGAACTTCCAATAGTGCCCTTTATCTCCGTACAAAATTTCAGGGTGATACCGCTAATAGTTTCAGAGATCTAGAATGCCGTTGACATATGTCGCATATCCGTCATCTTGTGGTTATGTTAATAATTTAACCAAGTTAGATGTCGGTGCATTACAATGTGTATAAACATATACTGGACTGAACCCTTTAGTATTGCAGTGTTTATATGCAAGAATCTAAATCAAGGGGTCGCGCTCAGTTCATAGTGTGATGTTTACGTTCGCCAAACAACATGCTCTACTGAGGCAAGGGTCTTAGGATTAAAACTATAATTAAGAAAGGAAGTGACAAGACGTAAAATAATAACATAATTTAATGACTATTAGTGTAAAAAATATAGACAACAACAATAATAATATTCTTCCCTGAATCTTCCCATGACAGAAATATCTATCAACGTTGAGGAGTCAGACGGATCTCCCCCTCATAAAAATGTGGATCCAAGTTCCACTAACTTGCATTGGGATTTTATGTACGCGTAATGACTAACTACGAGGCATGAGTACTTGGATGACTGTTCGTTTACATCGGGTAACAGCCACGATGCTTACGAACAATCACCTCGTAAATCAACGTTAACGGATATGGGACACAACACTAGTAAACAACCCTTAAATATTAATGCTGACACACAATCTAAAATCTAATATTTACAGGAATCTCCCTCGAGACCCTCCTTCAGTGCGATGACGCATCTGACAAATGAGCTGCCAACACGGCCAATTGCTCATTACACAAACAAGGAAAAGACAGCATCGCACGTGACTGCACGGGTCACTTGATACGGAACATAAACATGGAATGGAACCAACAACAACAAAAGCCTCACCGGCTGACTGACAGAAATCAGTCTACGCTGAAATTCCCGCTTGTAATGACCAATAAAATACACACACACACACTGCTGAGAATGACACAACATTTTTCACACAGGTCGGTTGAATCAGAAGCTCACAATCTATTTAAGACTAATAAAACCTACGAGAGAGCTGACTGCTCTTCGCCACAACACACATTGCTCCAACGGCAATAAACTCACTGAATCTTATCAATAATAAACATTACAAAGATTAATTTACCCTCCAATCTACTGTATGATTCTATTAATTCAGTCCTACTTCTGAAACACAACATATCTCCGAGAGACGCTTCTTAACCGCATTACGTAAACATATGCGAACACGGTCGTCCACATAGCCACGTTAGTTAAAACAAACAAACAAACAAACAAACAAGAACTTACGACTAAGAAAACTTGTGCGAGCTGTTTCCATGCAAAAGGTGTGTCAGACCAAAACTAAACACACTACGTTAATCAACACAAGCAAGATATTTACAAACAAAATATGTCCCATATACCATAAGTTAACTTGTCAGATAATAAGAATATTATTCAGTACTCATCCTCGGCCAGTCACCGTCAACGAACATCTGCAGCCATCTCCCTACTTAATGCTGCTTAGCTCATCTCAAACATCTCGATGGAGTGTTGACAGTTCCAAACTTCTTCCAGGATAAGTGATGTCATCTCTCGTGCTGATGCAAAAAGTTATAGATTATTATACACTCGATATCTGACTACTAAATTCACCGTTTTAGGTACTTATTTCCCCAGAACAGTCTGTTGGCGAATTGTCGATGATACTGTCCCTACAAAATAGTACTGTGACTATCTATCACACTGAATTTAACACACATTTGTATTAATAAAAATCTGTGTCCTCATGACACGCAAATTACAAGTGCCTACGTCCTCGGACGCGCAAAATGTAATTATAACCTGTGTCTTCCGACACACAAAATGTAATAATAACCTCCGTCCTCAGACGCACAAATTGTAATCATAACCTACGTCCTCAGACGCACAAAATGTAATAATGTTTCTTGGCTCTTCACGCCACTTATAAATGAGCTGGCCCTAGGTATCGATAGAGGGGGAAATTATATAAAAATTTCTCAAAATAATAGTGGTACAGGAATGAAACAAATATCACTGAACTCGTAAAATTGCGCAGGTCAAGAATATGGCCATTAATTCTAGAATCGATCGTAGAGATGTTGTCTAGCCGATCTCCCGCGTTAATGCTAGCTATCGCGTGCCCAAGCTAGACTTGGCGCGTTCGTAAGCATTCATCTCCCATTGGTTCCTCTTTTTCAATATGTTCGCGGTTTTTATCAGACCTCGGCCTCGTAGGAGTGTCCAGTAGTACCATCAGCCACTCACGTTACTGCATTATATTTTTTCTAGGCGCGAATAGTACAATGAACATGCCATAAGCGTGTCTCACCACGCGTCCCTTCTATTTTGAGGTAGCCACCACCTGTCCTTCTGAAACATTGCCAGGCTCTTTCTTTTCACAATCCTAAAGTATTTAGCCTTTTGTCTAACTGCTGCAGGTATGTCCCCGCTGTCTCCAACAAATGCTTGAAGTTTCCTCATCTTCGTCTGGCTATTTCATGACGCTGGTGGAAATATTAATTCATTGTAGAAATAAAACATCGAATCATTTATCCATTAGAGGATAAAGGGTTCACAACTCCTCCACTCACAAAATTTCGAACTTAGGATAAAGTCGATAATTTTTTAAAAGACTTCCGTAGGCCAATTTGTTTTATTTCAGAATCACCCCTTTTCTCTTACTTGGTCTAGCCGCTCCTGTCTTGAATGGCATTTACTCGTTTTATTTCCTGCTTGGACCTCACCCTCTCACTGCTTGCGTGACGCGCTGATGCCTTAGGCAACACTCTGCCCATCTCGTAAATGTTTGTCAACACCATCTCCACTTCCTTCTTCACGTGCCGTACTCAACTGCCCCCCGTCCACTTGGTTGATATAGGACGTCCATATATTTAAACTGCATCATTATTTCGGCGCTCCCATGGTTCGCTTCTTCGATACGTTTTTAAATTGGCTGCATTGTAGACCGACATTGTTCATGTGCTTAACTCTTTCACTCTGTATGCATTATTTCCTAGGTTTCTTATAATAGAATAGGGTCCTATGAACTTTTCACAGAATTTGCTGAAGATCATCTTCTCTGGATCCGATGTAGCGGGTCGTTTCACCAAAACGAGCTGGTTGATTTCTAGATCACGGTGAAATCTCTTATTTCTCAGTCGCCGTAGTCTGCGATCTGCTTGTTTTCTCATGTAGGCTCTCGTTCTCTCTATTCGCAGGTCAGGTGCTATCATGGGATCTTGTGGGCAGTTAATGATGCTTTTCCACGTTCTCACTGGATACTCGTTTTTGTGTAAGACCATAGGGATCTGTCCTGTTGACTCGTGCCTGGTAGAATTCATGCATGTCTCTACATCCTTAATTTTATCCACCCACTTATGATGTTCTGTGTGAATGAAGATTCTCAAGTATGATGTTACACATTTTATTGCTCGCTCACTTGGATTAGCTTGGGCATGTCGGATACTGCTTAAAACGTGTTTTATACCCATGTCCTCCATACCTTTCTTGAATTCGGCGCTTGTAAAATAGCTGCCATGGTCTGACAATATAAATTCTGGTTTTCCAAGGATTGGAATAACTCTATTTCGAATACGACTGAGTACTTGTTTCGATGTAGTTTTCTGAATTGGGCATAATACGACAAACTTAGAAAACACATCAATGCACACTAGCAAGTGACGGCAACCTCACCTACCTTTCGGGATTGGGCCGAAACAGTCCAGGGCCACTAGCTCGCAGGGTTTCTGAGGTAGCAATGGTCTAGGATACTGCCTCATTTAATAGTTATTGGGCTTTGTCCTCTGACAAGGATCACAAGTCGTAATGACGTCACATATAGTTGTTCTCATACGTGGCCATGTAAATGTCTCTCCTATTGTCGCTTCACACTTGTCTACTCCGACGTGTCCGTAACTTTCGTGAGTATGCCATGTCAATCCTCGCAGTAAAGATGCAGGTACTAATATGCGTAACTTGGTGTGGTCATTATCTACCCATTTGTGCAGCACATTGTTGACATAAACATATCTTCCTTCTTTTGCTTTCGCTTCTCGAAATGCAGGTGTTCCTGTAGGTAGCTGCTTTCTAAAGTATTGAATAAATAGCATCATCCATGGTTCCGCTTCCTGTTCTCGCTGTATCTCACGTAACTCCTCCAAGAATTCCCGGTCCTTCGGTGTTAACTCCAAGTGTTGTACCATCGCTGTTTCTTCAACATCAGGCTCTGGGTTCCTGCTGAGTGCATCCGGAATCACGTTCATCTTCCCTGGACAATGTTCAATCTCAATGCTAAACTGCTGAATATATATAGACCAACGTGTCACACGTTCGCTTGCCATCGACGTCTTAAACAAGAATGTTAGTGTTTTGTGATCAGTCCTGACAACAATGGGGTAACCATAAATTATTCGTTTCCATTGTTGAAGCGAATGAAGGATGGCCAACAGTTCTAGTTCCGTTACAGTATAATTGCGCTCGTGCTTACGCAATTTTCGGCTGACAAATGCCAAATATGTTTTATGTTGCAGGTTAGCTGGATCTTCTTGGTAGAGCATGGCACCTATACCAATTAGTGAAGCATTCGCTTGGATTATAAATTTGTGCTTGAAATCTGGATATCCTAACTTAATGCAGTTTTCCTGTAGCTGTTTAGTTGCTTGGAACGCCTTCTCGCATTCCGCATTCCACAACCATTTATTATTCTTTTTTAGCATTTCCTGCATTGGAGCTACAGTCTCCGTGTAACCTGGACAGTTTTCTTTAAAGAATCCCGTTACACCTAAGAAAGCCCGAATGTGCTTGACTCTCGTTGGTGTAGGGAAATTCTTTATCGCTTCGATCTTAGCTGGGTTTGGCTTCACTCCCTCCTTGTCAATGATGTGACCCAAATATAAGATCTCGCTCTTGAAGAAAGGCGATTTCTTCAGGTTTACTTTGAAATTTGATGCATTAAGGTTGCCTAATACTTTATCTAAATTTTCCATGTGAATTTCAATGTAGTCGGACGCCAGCAGAATGTCATCAATGTAGCGCACCGTCATCTCCTTAACTTCCTCGGTTAGATTCCGATCCAGGGCTCGGATTAAAGCACAGCCCGCTGTTTTGACTCCGAAGGGCATTCGGACGAAGTAGAACGTTTGGTTATCGAATAAGAAGCCAGTTAGAAGCTGTGACTTCTCATCCAATTCAATATGTTGGAAACTGGACATCAAGTCTACTGATGAATAAATGCTCTTGTTCTTAAAGCCTTTTAGTACGTCTCTGATAATTGGCGCTCTGTCATACTCAGGAAAAATGAGTCTCATGTTGAGATTTCTGGCATCTAAACAAAGTCTAATAGATCCATTTGGTTTTGTGACTGCCAAAATCGCATTTAGATAAGGTGTAGGTGTCTTCCTTATCACTCCAGCTTGTAACATCTCATCTATAATGACCTTGACTTGACCACGAAATTTTTCCGGAATTGGGTACAATCTACTTTTGAAAGGTGACCAATCCTCGACTTGCATTGAATATTTGAAATTTAATATTTTCCCAGGTACTGTATCGAACACTGCTTTGTGCTTCCTTAAAATCTCTTCCAATTGTTTTCTATGTTCACTCCCAAGTTGAATGTCATTGAGCCGCTCCTGTAGTAACTCTTCAAATTGTGCATCACAGTCATCTCCTTCTGTTAATAAAGACCATATCTCCTGGGATTCACTCTCTTCATCTAGTTCCACAACAGCTCCTTCTATGATGTTATCTTCTGCCTTTCGTATCTCCTCTTCCGTCTCTTCTGATATTGCTTCCAATGCCCAAGAATTTACATCTCTTCCTGTAGTGATTTCATCCATATGCAATCCCACGTTCTTCAGTTGATCATACTCTCTAAAATTGACTGTATTCTTGTGCAAATCTATCACTGCTTGATAGTCACAAATGAAATTTGCACCAAGAATTATATTGAAATTCAACTTTGCCATGATAATGAACGTTTGCCCAAAAGTGTGTTCCAATATGTTCAGCTCTAAGTATGCCTGACGTTTACAAGTGACGGTGCGTTCAGGAATAACACCCCTCACTTTGAGTAGTGGTACGGGAATCACAGGAATATTCTGACTCCGTCCCAACTCTCGAACCAAGGCCTCCGATACCAGACTGATCTGCGACCCCGTATCCAATAAACATCTTATATTAATTCCACCAATCCTCGCGTAAATAATGGGTAACTGCCTAATTTCATCGTTCCGTGGTTTCACCGTCACCTCCAGGCAATCTTCTGGCAAAGCAATCCATTCTTGTATGTTTGCTACTATCCATCTATCTTCAACTTCCGACTGTTGCGTTTGTAGACTGTCTCCTTTATCCAAATTTAGAATTTTTTTTAGCTCCGCTGCGACTCCCGTCATCATTTTGTCGCCCACGCCCCTGATATTCCTCTTGTCTCAGTAGACTTCCAGCTTCCTCAGTATGTGTGTCTGGATTCATTATGTTCCCAATGGCTTTCTCCCATCGTCCTTGCTCTCCACCTTGACTAGCGTGTAATTCCTCTAGGTAATTTTGTGATTGAGCGTGCCTATCATCCCAGTCATTTCGATAATTACGTGCCTCTCCTTGATTTTGATCTCTCCTTCCTTTCCATCTTTGATTCCCATTGGAATTACCGTATCTTCCATAAGGCCTCTCATTTCTTCGATTTTCATGCCATTGTTGATACCCTCTCTGTTGATAACTATTGTTGCCTTGATATGACCTATTGTTATAGTTATTCTCGTTACGCTGGAACGGTCAGTTTTCTACCTCTTCCGGGTTTCGCCTAGGTGTGAATGTGAATGTGCTTGTATTTGTACCCTGCGTTTTAGTGTTCGCCTGTTTTGGTTTTATGACCTCTGTCGTATTGACTAACTCCAGTTGTCTTCCTCCTCTATAATGATTATGAGATGTAGTCTCATCTATCTGGCGTAATATCTGTTCTGCATGTAAGGCCGTATTAACGTTCGCTGCAACTAGTACTTGTTGCACGTTGATTGGTAATTGCCGTGCTATAGTCATCACCAGATCCGCTTCATTTAAAGGGTAATCAAGGTCGCGAAATTTTAGCATTTGCATGTTAAAGAAATCTGAGTATTTCGTTTGCTGGGTAGTTTGGTATTTCCTAGAGTAAAGCTCCATTCTTAAACTCTGTTGTAATGCCGGCGACCGGTATTTGCGCAGAAACGCGATTTTAAAGTCTGCCATAGTTCCAAATGTATATTTGAAGCTTAAAAACCATGTAAGGACATTTCCTGATAAAAATCTCTCCATCATCCTTAACCTACGTGCTTCAGGTACCCCCAGTGTCATTGTAATGATCTTCAATTTCTTTAATAAAGGCTTTAGGTGTCACCCCCGAATTCTCCGTGTACTTCTGCGGTTTATAATCGTTCGAGCGAATTACTTGGATAAGTTGTGTGGGCTGATGACCGTCCTGTGGCGTGGAACTCCTTTCAATATTCTTGCGAAACCCCTCCGTGTTTGTCGTTAATGGGCTCCCTGTCTGAGTCTGACTTCCTGCTGTGCTCGTCCCCTCCGGGCTATTTGAGTCGTCCTGCTTATCTTTCATTGTTCACGTCTTAAATATCGAGGATTGTTCGATCGACCTCAGTTCAGCTTTAATGATCCTGTCTGTTTGTTCTTTAAGTTTACTCTTAATTTCTTATTCTAATGCTTGAATACGAGTATGATTTTCGCCTACTGTCTTAAGGATGGTTGATCTTTCCTCTTTAGAATCGATATTCATTTTTCGCCAATCTTTTCTTATTTGCTCCTTAATCGTGCTTACTTTCTCCTCAATCTGGCTTTTAGCGTCATCCTGATTGCTTTCTATCTGGCTCAGCCTTTCGTCTATGGTATTCTTTAATTGATCCTGATCCGCTTCTAGGCTTTTCCATTGCTCCGCTGATTTTATTTCGAGACGGTCCATATCTTTAATTATGCCGGATATATTTTCATCTACCGCTGATAATTGTTGCTGAATGACCTTGCCGCTTTTTTCCATTTCCTTAAATCGTCCTTCCAACTTATCCTGAGCTATCTGGACCTCGCTCGTACTCATAGTGCATGCTAGTTCAATTTGCTCTAATTTACCTAACACCGTTTCATCCAGAATGCTAAGTTTTTGATCAAATATAATTTCCATTTTCTTAATCTGATCTAATTGTTTTTCATTGTTTTTACTAACATCTAGGGCCAGCAATACCATCTATTGATTAGTGTGATCCTTCATCTCTGCGGTTAACGAAGCTAATTGGTTCGTGTTTTTAACATTCTGTGCCTCTAACTGCGAATTTATAGTGTCATTGATTTCACTTTTTAATAATCTAGCTTGTTCCGCCTGATATTCATTTTGTTCATTCCTACTGTTGTTTAATTGTGTCCGCAATGATTCACTTTGTTCAGATAGTTTTGTGTTTAGTGACTCATTTTGTTCGGATAGTTTGTTTATAGACTCACTTTGTTCTAACATACTATTGTTTATTTGTTCAGATAATTTCGCGTTTAGTGCTTCACTTTGTTCTAACATACTATTGTTTATTTGTTCAGATAATTTCGCGTTTAATGCTTCACTTTGTTCTAACATACTATTGTTTATTTGTTCAGATAATTTCGCGTTTAATGATTCGCTCTGTTCTGATAGTTTAGTGTTTAATGATTCACTCTGTTCCGCCAATTTAGTGTCCAACAATTCCTGTGTCCTCCTAGCCGCATTTTCAATGATTTCTGGAATCTGTTCTACTGTTGCCATGTTATACACTTTATATGAGACATTAGGGAAATGGCATAAAGCAATGCCCCCTGACACACACATACAATCCCCATGCACATTTAATTTATTTACCCTACTCAGTTCAGTTATAATTTACATTTAATCCCACTAGTCAATCGCATCTCTGAGTGGTTCTAATTTTACTCAAATTAATTTAAACCCAAACACATATTCAGTCATTAATTGTTATCCTGATCTGATATTAACACTGACTAATTAACAAAGTATTAATTGTCATTTAAGGCTACCAGCCTCCTAACATTTTCACTAGTTTGACTTTCTAAACAAATCTAGTTTTAACTTTAATCATTGGGCGCCCGATATCACGTATATTATTTTTACTTTAATTCAATAGACAAAAACGTGAACCGTATTTTACATTGCAAACTCCTGATTTTAATTTATATTTCACACAGTTGGCGGTATCCTCTTCGCCTCAATTACTTTTAATAAAATATCACTTTCCGGTGATTAAAATACTGTCATATCTGCCTCCACTTGTGGCATGTCAGTTTTATTCAAATACGCCAACTAAATGTGTTCCAGCAGCGAACCGGCAACAAAACTACACCTTCATTGTTGCGTCAGTTTGTAAACCCAACTACGCTTACAATGACATGTGCAATTTCTTTGCCGCTTCACCACAGTGAACCACCCCACGCTTGGCCGCGCCAGTTTACCTCCTATGAATCCTTTAGTATTGCAGTGTTTATATGCAAGAATCTAAATCAAGGGGTCGCGCTCAGTTCATAGTGTGATGTTTACGTTCGCCAAACAACATGCTCTACTGAGGCAAGGGTCGTAGGATTAAAACTATAATTAAGAAAGGAAGTGACAAGACGTAAAATAATAACATAATTTAATGACTATTTGTGTAAAAAAATATAGACAACAACAATAATAATATTCCTTCCTGAATCTTCCCATGACAGAAATATCTATCAACGTTGAGGAGTCAGACGGATCTCCCCCTCATAAAAATGTGGATCCAAGTTCCACTAACTTGCATTGGGATTTTATGTACGCGTAATGACTAACTACGAGGGATGAGTACTTGGATGACTGTTCGTTTACATCGGGTAACAGCCACGATGCTTACGAACAATCATCTCGTAAATCAACGTTTACGGATATGGGACACAACACTAATAAAAACCCTTAAAAATTAATGCTGACACACAATCTAAAATCTAATATTTACAGGAATCTCCCTCGAGACCCTCCTTCAGTGCGATGACGCATCTGACAAATGAGCTGCCAACACGGCCAATTGCTCAATACACAAACAAGGAAAAGACAGCATCGCACGTGACTGCACCGGTCACTTGATACGGAACATAAACATGGAATGGAACCAACAACAACAAAAGCCTCACCGGCTGAGATTACCTTATATGAACAAAAATGCACGTTAAGCTAACGCTTCGGAGATTATCGTGATTCGTAGGCAACTCCCATTTATTTAAACAATTTTTATCATTGATCAGTTCTTATTCTGTATTTCAAGTAATTTTACGGAGCCAACAAGCACTCCACTAATGACCTTGATGCAATCTTTTCAGCCCGCCTTGTGAAAACAGCTTCCCCCTACCACAACTCTTGTCATTGTCCAACTCCAGTGTGTAAAAATAACTTGACCAACTGTCCCGTTATCTCGTAGAATCAACAGCAACAAATATCAACCACATAAACATATGGTAAGACATTAATCGATATAGCCACATATGTCCTCGCAAGGCAACGATATGGACTTGGCACCAAGCTGACAGAAATCAGTCTACGCTGAAATTCCCGCTTGTAATGACCAATAAAATACACACACACACACTGCTGAGAATGACACAACATTTTTCACACAGGTCGGTTGAATCAGAAGCTCACAATCTATTTAAGACTAATAAAACCTACGAGAGAGCTGACTGCTCTTCGCCACAACACACATTGCTCCAACGGCAATAAACTCACTGAATCTGATCAATAATAAACATTACAAAGATTAATTTACCCTCCAATCTACTGTATGATTCTATTAATTCAGTCCTACTTCTGAAACACAACATATCTCCGAGAGACGCTTCTTAACCGCATTACGTAAACATATGCGAACACGGTCGTCCACATAGCCACGTTAGTTAAAACAAACAAACAAACAAACAAGAACTTACGACTAAGAAAACTTGTGCGAGCTGTTTCCATGCAAAAGGTGTGTCAGACCAAAACTAAACACACTACGTTAATCAACACAAGCAAGATATTTACAAACAAAATATGTCCCATATACCATAAGTTAACTTGTCAGATAATAAGAATATTATTCAGTACTCATCCTCGGCCAGTCACCGTCAACGAACATCTGCAGCCATCTCCCTACTTAATGCTGCTTAGCTCATCTCAAACATCTCGATGGAGTGTTGACAGTTCCAAACTTCTTCCAGGATAAGTGATGTCATCTCTCGTGCTGATGCAAAAAGTTATAGTTTATTATACACTCGATATCTGACTACTAAATTCACCGTTTTAGGTACTTATTTCCCCAGAACAGTCTGTTGGCGAATTGTCGATGATACTGTCCCTACAAAATAGTACTGTGACTATCTATCACACTGAATTTAACACACATTTGTATTAATAAAAATCTGTGTCCTCATGACACGCAAAGTACAAGTGCCTACGTCCTCGGACGCGCAAAATGTAATTATAACCTGTGTCTTCCGACACACAAAATGTAATAATAACCTCCGTCCTCAGACGCACAAATTGTAATCATAACCTACGTCCTCAGACGCACAAAATGTAATAATGTTTCTTGGCTCTTCACGCCACTTATAAATGAACTGGCCCTAGGTATCGATAGAGGGGGAAATTATATAAAAAATTCTCAAAATAATAGTGGTACAGGAATGAAACAAATATCACTGAACTCGTAAAATTGCGCAGGTCAAGAATATGCCCATTAATTCTAGAATCGATCGTAGAGATGTTGTCTAGCCGATCTCCCGCGTTAATGCTAGCTATCGCGTGCCCAAGCTAAACTTGGCGCGTTCGTAAGCATTCATCTCCCATTGGTTCCACTTTTTCAATATGTTCGCGGTTTTTATCAGACCTCGGCCTCGTAGGAGTGTCCAGTAGTACCATCAGCCACTCACGTTACTGCATTATATTTTTTCTAGGCGCGAATAGTACAATGAACATGCCATAAGCGTGTCTCACCACGCGTCCCTTCTATTTTGAGGTAGCCACCACCTGTCCTTCTGAAACATTGCCAGGCTCTTTCTTTTCACAATCCTAAAGTATTTAGCCTTTTGTCAAACTGCTGCAGGTATGTCCCCGCTGTCTCCAACAAATGCTTGAAGTTTCCTCATCTTCGTCTGGCTATTTCATGACGCTGGTGGAAATATTAATTCATTGTAGAAATAAAACATCGAATCATTTATACATCAGAGGATAAGGGGTTCAGTACCAAGTTTTATTGCGTTTGGTTGGTTAAATCGCGAGAAACGTCTATTTAAAAGTCGCAAATTCGCGTGGCCGCCATGTTGGTTTTGTAGTTACCAGTTTTTCAAAAGTGACATAGGTGAACTTGTAGTATTTCCCTTTATCACCGTAAAATATTCCAGGGTGATATCGGGAATAGTTTTGGAGAAATTGAATACTGGTGAAATACTTCGCACAGCCGCCATGTTGGATTGGTGAGACATAACAAAATTTGAAGGGCACAGTCGGTGTCTCCGGGAATAGTGCTATGAACTTACCGAGTTTCATTGAAATCGCTCCAGCTGTTTAGAATTTATTAGGGGGAGGGGACACACACACATCTCACATACACACACACACGCACACACTCACGGACAAAAGGTGATCTGATAAGCCTATTTTTTCAAAATTGAAAATAGGCTAAAAATCAATTTTACCTGATAGTTTGTCTGTCTGTCTGTCTGTCTGTGGGTGTGTATGTCTCATATGCGCTCATATACCATTCATCCGATTGCGATGAAACTTGGGTGAGATGTTGAGTACACTACAAGGAAGGTTTCTGACTTAGTAAATCCATTTTACAATAGCTAGCGCACGCGTAGATTCAACAAATGAGCGACGATGCGCGAAGCGTTTCTACAAAGTCCCGTATGTGTTCATATACCATTCACCCGATAGCGATGAAACTTGGGTGGGATGTTGTGTACACTTATGTGAAAGTTTCAAAATTAGTGAATACATTTCACAGTAGATAGCGCACGAGTAGATTCAACAAGTGAGTGACGACACGCAAAGCGTTTCAACAATGTCCCGTATGCATTCATATACCATTCGTCCGATAGCTATGAAACTTGCGTAAAATGTTGTGTACACTTCAGGGAAATTTTCTGGCATAGTAAATCCACTTTACAATAGGCAGCGCATGCGTAGATTCAACAAATGAGCTACGACGCGCGAAGCATTTCAACAAAGTCACGTATGCGGTCATATACCATTCGTCCGATAGCGATGAAACCAGGCTGAGATTTTGTGTGCACTTCAGGGAAGGTTTCTGGCTTTGTACATCCATTTTACAATAGGTAGCGCACCAGTAGATTCAGCAAATGAGCCATGACACGCGAAGCGTTTCAACCAAGTCCCGTATAAGGTCATATACCATTCGACTGTTAGTTATAAATGTTTGGTGAATTGTTGTGTACACTCCAGGAAAGGTTTCTGGCTAAGTAAATCCATTTTACAATACGAAGCTCACGTTTAGATTCAACAAATGAGTGACTACGTGCAAAGCGTTTCGACAACGTCCCGTATACGTTCACATACCATTCATCCGATTGTAAATACATTTTACAGTAGGTAGCGTATGAGTAGATTCAACAAATGAGTGACGGAGCGCGAATCGTTTAAACAAAATCCGATATGCGTTCATATACTATTCATCCTATTGCGATGAAACATTGATCAGTTATTGTATACCCGCCAGGGAAGGGTTTCGACTTAGTAAATCCATTTCACAATAAGTAGCGCAAGAGTAGATGCAACAAATGGGTGACGATGCGCGAAGCGTTTCAACATAATCCCCTATTGCGTTCATATAACATTCTTCGATTGCGATGAAACCTTGATGAGTTATTCTGTACACGCCAGGGAAGGGCTTCGACTTAGTAATACATATCTCAATAGGTGGCGCACGAGTAGATTCAACAAATGAGTGACAGCGCACGAATCGTTTAAACAAAACCCCGTATACGTGCATATACCAAACATCCGATTGCGATGAAACATTGATTAGTTATTGTGTACACGCCAGGGAAGGGTTTCGACTTTGTAAATCCATTTCACAATAGGTTGCGCACGAGTATATGCAACAAATGGGTGACGACGCGCGAAGCGTTTCAACAAAATCCCCTATGCGTTCATATAACCTTCTTCGATTGTGATGAAACCTTGATGAGTTATTGTGTACACGCCAGGGTAGGGTTTCGACTTAGTAAATCCATTTCTCAATAGGTAGCGTACGAGTAGAATCAACAAATGAGTGACAGCGCATGAATCGTTCAAACAAAATCCCGTATACGTTCATATGCCATTCATCCGATTGCGATGAAACTTTTGAAAGTTGTTGTGCACGCTCCCACGAATGGTTCTAAATTAGAAAATCCATTTTACGATAGCTTAGAGGCAGTTAACGGACATTGAAAAACATGTTGTGTATCCAAAAGCACTCCAAGAAACAGAATTTCAACGCCAACACTTTCTTTGATTGGCATTGCAACGCATGCCGGGTACAGCTTGTAAGTAAATAAGTAAATAGGTAAATAAGTAAATAAGTACATAAGTAAATAAGTAAATAAGTACATAAGTAAATAAATAAGTACATAAGTAAATAAAGTAAATAAGTAAATAAGTAAATATGTAAATAAGTAAGTATGTAAATAAGTAAGTAAAAATAAATGTGACCCATAAACGGAGGTAATATCTTAGAAATGGCGAGGAGAGCTATAAACCCATATCCATGAATCTTGTTTGTGCTTCATGTTTGCTGGATACAAATGTCTAAAGTAAACCTTGAAGCGTGTTCTTCAATTTCTTTTCTCCAAACAAGACTCCCACACTTGCCTATAAAAAGGTCTTTATTTCGTTACGTGCTTTATCTCTCATTGAATGCAATAACACACATAGCAACCCAGTATTCCGCTAGTAGACTGTGTGTCCCATTTTGGCAACACACGTGCTGTTTGGAGTTGGTTCGTTAAAGGCCACCATGAAGGTGGTATCTCTATCAAGTTAACTTGAGTATTTTAAAGGAATAATTTCTTAGAATGTTTAAGCCTTAAAGAACCCTTGTAATTTACTAATGTCCTATTTATCAAATTCTAAGATGTAACATATTTTTGTTCACTTCGAAGACAAAAGAACCACCGGAATATCTTTAAAAGAATCATGAATGTAGGATATTACAGGGGTGGGCAAACTATTATATTCAGATAAGGGATTTAAATCAGTCAAAATGTTTTTTTTTTTTTCAAAATCTTTTATTTTTTATTTTTCCCCAAACCCTACTTCGTAATGTTTTCTCCCCCGTGGACTTGCTCCTTAGGCCCCTTAAATAAGAAACTTTCAGAATTGATGATTCTGAGGGATACCTGAGCTGGGTTCGTTTTCTATTTTTTCATTGACTTCGGAATGTATCCTTTAAGTCAGATGATTCCAATCCACACTTAATGTATCTTTGAATAGTTTAAAAGCAGATCATCAGTAAAATAACTCCAAATCTCTCTGCTGTAAATTCACGCGAGAAGCAGAGTAAAGTAATCAAAACACAACATGTAGCATTTTGCATTAGCGAGGCTCCTTTGTTAGTGAAAAATCTAAAAAAATCATTATCTTTTGAGTTTCTTAAAAGAACATACAATTAAGACTCTTGATTTAACATTTGAAGTAATTTCAGCGCCTTGCCTGTACTTAGTGCATTAAGCCGTGAAAAGTAAAATGGTGATTTTGGAAAACTGGTGTCGCCGTTTCTAATAATTTGCAGGCCTCTGTGTATGTTGAACAATATCATGCAGATTTAAAACGTTAGCACTCATGAGATCTGAGATATAAATTAAATAACATGTCATTCATATCATTACGATAAAAGGCAATTTTTCAGTGCTTGTCATTCAAACGTATTTTCACTTCTACGCAATTACTATAACTGTGCACCATTTTCATAATTTTCTATGAATAAAAAACTTTTTATAGCTCTTTTACTTTTCAAAAAACATTTACCTAAAACAAAGGAAATTGGACGGAAGATGGATTTGTGTTTCATGCACCTCGACATTCTTAAATTACGTCTGACAAGAATTCGTGCTATCTCCATGATAATATAATTAATAGTGCAGTCAGTGATTTTAACTCATTATGCCGAGACGGGAAACGGTTATATGTCGTAGTTCGTTGGAATCGAAAAATTACGCCTTTTAATCTTACGCTGGATAAATCGTTAAAGATACCGGGCGAAGCTGGGGTGGGTTGTTAGTATAGCACATATAAGGAGGAAATACAGCTAAAACTTCCAGCTTTGAAGGTTGAAATGTCGCAGAAAATAGGGAAATTTTGTATTAAGAAATGTATTTTAGCAAGAAGCTGGAATCACAGTTTTTTCGCTAGCTGAGGAAACGGTCACAGTATTGGTTTTAGGACGAGGTATACTCCGACACCGCATGACCCTTTATAGTTTCTTAATAATGTTCTTTTTATATCAGGGAGAGGGGTCTAGATGCAAAACTCACGTTCTCCACTTATTCTAATTTAACAGGAACTTAAAAAATAAAATAAAATAAGGGACACTGGGACTGAAATTTTCAAATTCTATATAAACTGAGGTACAGCTTTGAAATTTTATATGTTTATGAATAGTCATATTATAAACCACTGTGGGAAACGTGAGCATTGTAAGTTGATTAGTTCTCCAGACATTAATTATTTTGTACATTTATTGTGCAAATTATTCAAGTTTTATAAAGATCAGCCGCGTTAAAAAAAAAAACAAGATAGTGTAACTTTTAGGTAATATTCTATTGCACTATAATAATTGGAAGAAACCTACGGATCCGATTTTGAATTGCATTAATGAGTGTCAAGATTTTTTTTCATATCCAAGATTTTTTTTTACAAAAAATCTTGAATTTTTCCAGTTTGAATTTTTTTTGCAGCCAGACCAGAAGTGCAATCTAAAAAACGATCCGCAGGTGTACAGTCAATGCAATGAAGATAATAAATTCCCATATTGAAAGCAATATCATAAGATTTATGACGTGAGTAACATTTTGAATGCCTGAAAAAGTGAATCCGAGAAAAGAGCAATTTTCTAAACTGATGCACAATTTACCAGGTTTCAGCTTACCAAGGACATAGGACTGTCCTGCAGCATAGGTGACACCCTCCTTCTGTTTTGCAGCCTCCTCCTTCATTTCTGTCAGTTTCACCTTCCGTCGACATGCTTTTCGCTTCTCCAATTATAACTGCGGACTTACATACTTCCTGCGACTGTCACATCTTTCAAGTGTTTGTGCTGTGACATGAGATACTGAAGTTAGTCTTATTCCTGATTTCAACTCTGTTGTTGCTCTACACCCCATGTTGAATTCTGCTACAGAATTACAAACAGCAATTTCAAGTCACTTCCGTGAAATAAAAATCTCTATTGGGCACTTCCTACAGATAACAGAATGCAGAGACTCATTCTGATTTTCAGTAGCACCCCGGATGCATCTGGATATTAGCTCATCTGATGCCAGCCTTTGATAAACAGGCATAATCTTGACATCTAAAAGGGTTCTTAAAGTTCTACAGCCATTTTGTCATGACTCAGTGGTGTTTCACCAGCTGCGATACTTCGATTGTAGAAGCACCAAGACTCAGAACCTTCAGGACACTTACTGTGCTGGGGCGTTTAAAGGACACACCATGCATTTTAAAGCTACGCTAGGGCTTTAAATATGGCGGAATTCGGATAAAAACACTGCTATCTGATCCGCAGGGGATAAGGGTGTATTAATATGGAAAAAACCGAAAATCGACATTTTTCACAAATTTCACTAAACTTTCAGTCCCAGTGTCCCTTAAATGTATGTAACTAATGGAATCTCTAAGAGATTTTGCTTTTGTTGCAGCCTATACTTAATTACACCTTCTTGTATAAACTATGTTTCATTATTTATATTAATTTATCTGAAAATTAGGTTTTAATTTTGGAGAATGTGACTTTTGTATCCAAAAATTGGAGACAGTGAGTTTTGTGTCTGAACAAGTTGGAGAATGTTACTTTTGACACTAAACAAAATTAATTACTTTAGACAAAACAATAGACACGTTGGCCAAGTTTGTGAAAAATTTAGACAAATGAAACCAATTGCATTGTTGGAATACACTTATATTATTTATTTATTATGTAGAGGTTACTAGTTGAACAGACAATAATAATATTGGCTTGCAGCTGTAGAAAGTCACATGACCAGAAGCTGTCTTGTGATTGGCCAACAGGGAGAATGTGTTCTTTGCACCTAAACAGTGTGGAGAATGTTAGTTTTGCATCCAAATTGAGTTTTAGGCGTTTGAAAATCACTGGATATTGTGAGTTTGGCTTTGCAGCGCTAAGATAGTCGTGTGTAGTTTGGAACTGTAACGTTTTTAGGGTTCGTAAAAATAGGTCAGGCTTATAATGCACTAATACTTTATTTACAATAATGTTATTTACACTAAATCAAATTAAGCCTACTTACTTCAACACACACACACACACTTACACAGAGTTGCACTTTACACAGCTACAAGTCACTATTTATTTACAATGTTCACTGCAAGGAAGTATCTCCTATAGTTACTATTTATTTTCCACAGTTACTGTTTATCTTCCACAGTCACTATTTATCTTCCAGACTTACTGACTACGTTATTAATCTTCACAGCACTGTCTTCAATATTACAGCACTTCACATTTATTTCCACTGGTCGCTCGGCACGGCACACACCGACAGCGCGGACTCGCTCAGGACTGACTTGCCCGCCGCAGTTTGCCGGTATATATCCAATCAGCTCCCTGGTCTCGAATATTCCGGATCAAGCCACCTCTCGTAAAAGCGAGTAGTTTCTAGTGGTGGATTCCAGCACTGTCTAGCCTCTCTCCGGCGATGTTCTGGCTCCCTCTTCCCCTTCCAGTGGGTTCAAGCCTATTCTGGTTGGTTGTTCTGGAACTCCCTGTTGCGTCCAGTGGTCTCGAGAAGCAGAAGAGTCTAGTAGCCAAGGCGCCAATAGTATACCTGACTCGCAGGCTATTGTGGTTGACTCATTCATCGTTGCGCGGGGAGGGGCCAACCCTAATCAGCCCCGGCCGGACTGGCTATTCTGCATTCCTCACACACCCCGCCTGCCCGTCACTACGAGGATAAAGAATGGCGACCGCTGGGCAATTGCACGAATCTTTACAGAACGAAAAATAAGAATGCCTTGCTAACTCAATTTCGAACAAAAGTGGAGAATGTGAGTTTTGCATCTAGACCCTGTCTAATGGAGAGAAAACTAAGAATCTAGAGAGAAATCTAGTGAGAAACAGAGAAATAAATATAAACTAGTGGGCCCGTGCGAGCTTTCGCAACGTGAATGTAGGTTTATGGGGTAGTAGGGAAGAATGTGGGTGAAGGAAGTTTTAAATATTGAATAAATGTATTTATTGTTGTTAAACGGCATACGTACATGAGAAGAACACAAAGAATTATGTAGAACAATGTTTTGTACTTGTCACAGCACCTCTTTGTAGACAATATTCTATGTTACAACGAATTCATCGGTTATTGTTTGCTTGGGAGTTTCGTCTACAGCAATTTTTACATATGCAAAGGATTGAACCCTAGAGAAAGTCTTGGCGAGACCACACCGGCGCCATCTGCTGAGAGACTCCTCATCTAGCAGTACGCCGCCGCCGCGCTGCTCTGCGCTATAGCGGCAGGCTCGCCTAGCAGTAAGCCGCGCTCCTGCTAGATGGCTGTCGCCGCCGCGCTGCCCTGCACCCTATCGGCAGGCTCGCCAGGTTACGGTGCTCCCATTATAAATGTACATTTTTTAAGGTATTTATTTAATTGTGAGGCATTTAAAGAGGAAGTGAGTCCGTTTCGGACACACATGGGGTTATGCGAAACCTGTAAGTACCCCATATGTGTATTTTGGTGTTAACAGGGCCTTATTTTTGGTTCAAAACCGGAATGGGACCTTAGCAGAATAATATAGGGAGGATATACAATACAACCCCTGTAATCCGTCACCTTTGGGACTGAGGATTTGGTAGGAACGCAAAAAAGGTCGGATTATCAGAAAATTCAGAAAATTACGGATTTACATTAAAATAATCAATTTCTGAACTCAACATATCGGGGTTCGTTTCCTTCTTTCTTTCTTTCTTTCTTTCTTTCTTTATTGGTAGAACCACATCCACAATGCGTTATCAAGCAGTTCAAGTTTAGGCTTTTTCACTGTTTTGCGTTTTCACCATATATCGTCACTGTACATGATTCAATCAATGTCTCTCCGACTTGTTCTTCAATCTTTTACTGTCGTAACTCCTACATTGAGTTCCTTGGCAATTTCTTGGAGTGATTCCCCTTTGTCCAGGCTTCGTAACACTGCTAAGTTTTCATTTAATGAAATAGTAACGTGTTTACGTTTCACTCCTGATCACACACAACTGTGCAGTACTGTAACGAACACAAAATAACAATGTCATAAAACCTACGAACAGTTCAAGTACGATTTGAAAACTATAGGCGTATGCTAGGTCAAAATCTATGTTACCCTCGAGTTTATAACTAACACCGCTGGTAGCAGAAATATAGCCAGGCTTGGCTTCAAACCAATGTGTTTATGCTGTGCAGTCCCCATACTCTCGCCCTGTCAGCCATAACTTGCTTAGGTCCATGCATAGTGATTGGAACTAACAATCATATGCAGTTACCTCGCTTTGGTATCGCTCGCCATTATCCCATACTCACATCTGACGCATTGTGCGACAGAGACAGCACACCTTCGCAAATGCAGGAACCACCATGCAATACACATTACAGTGGCACGTCCCATATACACAATATACTGTACTTCTACACCTTATCCCGGTTTCTAGCTGAGGAAAGAATTCATGATGAAAATTAACAAATCTCTCTTTCTTCTTCTTCTTCTTCTTCTTCTTCTTCTTCTCTTCTTCCTCTTCTTCTTCTTCTTCTCCTTCATTTACCGTTTCCAGTTCCCTGGGTCGGGCTGCGAATCAAGGACCTCCACAGTTGTCTATCCCTCCACCATTCATTTCCTTCTTTCAATACTTCTTTTCTTTTACTCCTCTTTTCTCTATGCTTTCCTTCACCGTATCTATCCACCTCTTTCTGGGCCTTCCTCGTGGTCTTCTTCCTGGTATTTTCTCCATATTCTTTTTGGTACTCTATATTCTCCCATTCTCATCATATGTCCATGCCACTTCAGCTTACTGGTTTCTATCTTGTCTTGCAGTTTTGGGAACCCAGTTCTGTCCCTAATGCCCACATTTTTAGCCTATTTTCAATTTTGAAAAAAAAAAAAAAAAAGGCTTATGAGTTCACCTTTTGTCCGTGTGTGTGTGCGTGTGGTGTGTGATTCGTGTGTGTGTCCCCCCCTAATAAAATCTAAACGGCTGGAGCGATTTCAATGAAACTCGGAAAGTTCATAGCACTATTCTCGGCGACCTCGACTGTGCCCTTCAAATTTTGTTACGACTCACCAATCCAACATGGCGGCTGTGCGAAATATTTCACCAGCATTCAATATCTCCGAAACTATTACCGATATTACCCTGATATTTTCTATGGCGATAGAGGGAACTACTATAAGTTCACTTATGTGACCTTTGAAAACCTGGTAACTACAAAACCAACATGGCGGCCAAGCGAATTTGCGACTTTTAAATAGACGTTTCTCGCGAATTGACTAACCAAACGCAATGAAACTTGGTACAGTATATGTTTATATACATTGTAATGCACCGACATCTAACTTCGTTCAATTGTTTACATAATCACAAGATGGCGGATGTGCGAAATATTTCACCGGCATTCTATATCTCTGAAACTATTAGCGGTAAAACCCTGAAATTTTGTACGGAGATAAAGGGAACTACTGGAAGTCCATCTATAAGACTTTCAAAAACCGGTTAACTACAAAACGAACATGGCGGAGAAGCGAATTTGAAAATTTTAAATAGACCTTTCTCGCTATTTAATGTTCCAAGCGCACTGAAACCTGGCACAGGAAATATTTATACACATTGTAATCCACTGGTATCTAATTTAGTTCAATTGTTTACATAACCTCAAGATGGCGGCAGTGCGAATTTTAAAATTAAGATTTTATTTATTTTGATGTAGTCATGCGATCGAAGTGAAAGTTTGAATAATGAACCTACGCAATAATTTTCCTTTAATGGTACATGACTCTATGGCCTATACATTTAACAATCCAACATGGCGACCATCCGAAATATTTAGTCGGTTCTCAATATCTACGAATCTATTACAGCAATCAAACTGAATTTGTGTATGTTGATAGTGGCAATTAACATAAGTAGGATATATGAAAATAGGCTGTATAGTTCTTCACGGAACTACTTATTTATTTTATCCCTCCGTGTCTTCCCAATTATCCCTATAAGGAACTTCATCTCGGCTGCTTGGATTTGTCTTTCATCGCGTTTTGTTGTGGTCCAAGTACCAGCTGCATATGTCAAAATTGGTGTGTATTACATTGAGAATAGAACTTTCTTGCATTTCTCTGGGACTTCCTGGTTCCATACTAAACCTCTCACACACTGGTAAAGCTTGTTGGATTCTCTTTCCAATTTCTTAATTTATTGTACCATCTTCTGTGAGTTTGCTCCCCAAATACTTAAAGCTTTTCACCATTTCCAATGAATTTCCATTGAATTCAATATTCTGTCTTCCTTCTCTCTTGTTTCTTGTGAAAATTAACAAATGGTAAACAAAAATAAAGGAATGCAGCTGAAATAAATCAGAAACCCCTATTGACGTTAAATTAGCAGGTGAAAAGTTAAGGGGAGTAGGAGACTTCTGTTACTTAGGAAACAAAATAACCAATGATGCACTAAGCAAAGTGGATATAAAATATAGGTAGGCTCAGGCAAGGAAAGCATTTCTGCAGAAAAGGAATCTGTTGACATCAACTATAGACTTAGGTGTTAGGAAGTAATTTTTGAAAGCCTTTGTCTGGAGCGTGGTGCTCTATGGAAGTGATACTCGGACCATTGGCGCTGGAGAAAAGAGGAGAAAAATAGAAGCATTTGAAATATGATGTTATAGGAGAATAATGAAGATCAGATGGGTAGATAGGGTTAGAAATAAAGTGGTATTAAGACTTGTTGGAGAGGAGAGATATTTCTGGCAACTGCTAATGACGAGAAGCGAGAGGTTGGTAGGACACATACTAAGACACCGAGGAATAGCAAACTTAGTTATAGATGTAGGGTAAAGGACAAGAACTGTAGGGGTAGACCAAGGTTAGAATATGTTAAACAGATTGTCTCGGATGTAAGGTGTGGTAGCTATGTACAGATGAAGCGATTAGCTCAGGACAGGGAGAATTGGAGAGCTGCAACAAACCAGTCAAAAGACTGAAGACTCAAACAACAACATCAACAACTGGCTGGAGGATGTCGTAAGATGAATCTGTATATGGCGGAACATTTTAAGTTCGGATGAATTTGTCAATGTCAACAGAGGAGTTAATTAGAGGTATGGGAATATTATAAGCCTTTCTTTAGTGTTCCTTTTGTAATCTACTTATGGCGAAACCACAACACTTCTCCACTGAAGGAATCCAGAGCGCAGCACCTCCTTTGTGACTGCCGATCTGGACTCAGGGAGGCAGAATCAAGGAGGCCATGTGAAGCAGTCATTATCTCTGGGGTAACCAGAGAGACAATAAAATAAACAATGTACACTCGTTGTTCTTTGGAGTAGTATTGTACGAGACAAGCTTATATATAGAGATGGGACTATCGACTACTTTTAACCATCGACTGACTAGTCATTCATTGGAAGAAACTATCGACTAGATAGTCGACTACTTTCAGTCGAATGATTACCTGAATTCGCATTGCTTCTAAGCGTGTTGTTTCATGTATTCGACTGAAAGTAGTAGCTTCTAGGCAGCGTACAAAGCACTGCAAGCCGTTACCGGCTGAGTTGAGTCGTACCAACAGATGAAAATCAAACTTCTCCTTAACCCACCTATTTTTGCAGACGTTAGTTTGGACTACTCGACGCTCGGCAACATGCAATTGGTCAAAGTTATTTATTTATTTTTACTGTGCTTCGAAATGGTGGTTTACGTCGTGTAGAGTGCAGCCATTATTTGCAATGTTGCACATTTCATTTAATGCAAAATGTGTGAGCAAATGTTCCCCGATACCGGTATTGATACAGGGCACATTACCTGTATGTACTGTGGATAAGTGAAGTAATAGACCAATACTTAATTAACCTAAGAGTAAGTTAAATCACTATTACTGAGAGGGAGTTCTTAAGTACCGGGAACAATTCCATAGCCAACATTGAAATAATCACACTTCATATTTTAATGCCAATAAATAGTAAATGTAAAATATGTCCATAGAGTCATAAACAAGTTAGGCTATGTGTTCACTAATTTAATCCTCTCTGAAATACTAAGAACGTAGAGCTGAAATACGACTTGAGCAAGAAAATTACGGCCGACAGTAAATACACACGAAAATAGAACACTTTAGAACAGCAACGAGGGCGAACTTTCCGTGGAGATGTTGGCAACAAAGTAAATACTAAGGTTTTTTAATGCGCGCGCTATCCATGTGCTGAAACAATTGACGACCAGAACGTAAAACTATCCGAGCGCGTTCTACATATTAAAAGTTAAAACACAATTGGGATATGTCGTTTGCAAACGACTTGTTTATGTTACGGTGAGTAGTCGTTGAATTCATTCGACTGTTTTTTAAAAGCAGTCAAACAAGTCGATGGATTTAACATTTTTCAGTCGACTGCTGCGGTGCTGCCCATCTCCAAACAATTGACGACCAGAATCAATTTGTGCGTACGGTCAAGCTGTCCTCACAGTACCCGCTGCAATAGATGTAGAGATTCACATCACCACTCTATCTTATGATGGATGTCAGTACATAAAATCAGCCATAAGGCAACGGCAGTTTAACCACAGACAACGCTACAACTCTTCCATCCCTGCCCTCATGTCTTTGCCACTAACCCCTTCCCCCCTCCCACACAGCACGCCACTGCTCTGACACAGTTGTTAGGCCTGCTACAACAACTCTCAGCCATAACCCTGTAAACTACAGCTAAACCAAACCCAGAACCCCCTAATACACTTCATTTGCAGAGCAATAAAATCCGTAAAACAACTCCGCAACAAGCTTCACAAAAACCTAAATTATTAACGAAAAGACTACTTCACACACACCAAAATCAGTAAACCTCCCTCATTTCAGCCACACTACACCTTAAACAGACATAGAAGGCATAGTCATGACCCCTTCGTGGAGTAGGCTATTGTCTAAACACGATCATGTCTCCTTCAACTTTACTGAAGACTTCATTAAATTCTATTTAAAAAATCATAAACTCATTCCACAAATCTTAAAATCAGTATACATCCCTCATTTCAGTTACTCTATTCATTAAACAAACATAGAAGGCGTAGCCATGACCCCTTCATGGAGTAGGCTATTGTCTAAATCTGACCACGCATACTACAACCTTACTCTAATTCAAAATTACGGCTAAATGATCCATCTGACCGGGAGGCAAAGGTATTTACCGGCTTGCCTGGGATGATGTGCCACAAAACCGGTATCTGGAGTTCAAACATAACCTAAATATTGAATGACAATATTGAATTGTCCAATAACTTGGACAATTGGATTTAGGCTATTTCATTGAAAGAATCAACGAACTGTATACAACTATAGCCACCTACAGGTATACTTAACTTATTAATTAAAGCTCTACAATAAACATACAGCACAATGAATTTTAGCATGAAGTTATCCTGAAGAAGTCGTTTGATTAGAACGACTACTTAAATTCGAATGATTCCATTCGCTTGGAATTAGTCGTTTGCCAACGACTTGTTTCATTCGAATGATTTCCAACGATTGCTTTGGGATCAGTCGTTTACAATGACTACTTTTATTCGAATGATTCCATTCGTTTGGAAGTAGTCGTTTGCCAACGACTTGTTTCATTCGAATGATTTCCAACGATTGCTTTGGGATCAGTCGTTTACAACGACTACTTTTATTCGAATGATTCCATTCGCTTGGAAGTAGTCGTTTGCCATCGACTTGTTTCATTCGAATGGTTTCCAACGATAGCTTTGGGATCAGTCGTTTGCAAACGACTTGTTTATGATACGGTGAGTAGTCGTTGAATTCATTCGACTGTTTTCAGTCGACTGCTGCCCATCTCTACTTATATAACCAGGTCAAATAAACCAAGCAAACCTCAAGTCGTAATTTATTTTTACATACTGATAAAATTGCTTTTCAGTCAGGCAACACGAATGTGCTCAACTACATTGGGTGGGGAATAACACCTAACCTAACCTAACCTAACCTAAACTTATCAACTTACTACACGGAGAGAATTGTATATGAATTATTTATAGACTTATACACTTCTTGAATATTGCGTAGTAGCACGCATGTCATTCGTTGTTGGATTGTTAAAGAACCCATTTGAATTCAGTCGACCGTGTTCATGAAGGCATAATTAATCTCGGGATTTTCCGCCAACACAAAACTTCCTCTTTTCTTTACTAGGAAGCGCTATAGTGTCAAGGAGCTTAGATATCTAACCTCCTTGACTTTCATAGCGTTCCAAGGAACGACTAAATTTGACATGCAAGCTGCCCTCTGGGCGCAAATAACAATGCTTGCACCCTGCACCCGAGGCTATACGATATTATTATTATTAGTGGCTAACTCTTGGCTGACACCTTGGAGGCCCGAGTTCGATCCCCGGCTCTGCCAAAAAAATGTAATTCTGGTCTGAGCGGTGGAACGGGGTACACTTAGCCCCGTGTGACAAAACTGAGAAAAGGAGGGTTTGATTCCTACCTTAGTCATCCAGTAAGTGGCTTTCCGTGTGGCTTCCCATTTCTACGCCATGCAAATTCTGGGATGGTTCCTAACTTAAGGCCACGGCAGCCTCTCTTTCAATCCTCACCTGTATTACAAATACCTACATTAGTAGAGACATCACAGTGGCACAGGTCATCAGACAAATTCTACACACACATCTAAGTTCAGGGGGCTACGTGACCACGATGTCACAAAGCGCCTAATGAATCAACATCTACAACAACAACATCAGTAATAATAGAAAGAATAATAAAATATTAGCCCAGTCACTGTCTACTATCCATCCCCATTAATTCATTACTAGGAACACAAGGTATTCCGTAACAAATAACGCAAGCCTGCAGGAGTCTTAATACCAGGGCTGTTATTTTCTTCAAGTTCCGATGGACTGTATAAAAATAACAGATTGACATTCCAATCTGATTTTACTGCTAAATGATTGCTTGTTTTATTCTTATGTCTGAACAAAATCGCCAAAACGATTGAAACATTTGTCGTATCGATACAACAGCTATCCAATGCCCTCGGCAAAAAATTCTGCCACCACTGAGGTGGGTACGTATGGAGAGCCTCCTCAAGTATTTCCTTTTTGGCGAGGCGTTGCCGCCCAACCATACCTTCAATTCTCGAAAGAGGTGAAAATCATTCAGTGCTGGTTTGGACTAAACGGCAGATGATCAAAAACTTCACACTTGAATTCCTTGAAAACGTCTATCGTAACATTGGCACAGTGCGGTCGTGAATGATATTCACCTTGTTGGGGACTTGAAGGCATGGTTGGGCGGCAACGCCTCGACAAAAAGGAAGAATTTCAGAAGACTCTCCAGAAATACCCACCTCAGTGGCGGCAGAATATTTTGCCGGTGGCATTGGAAAGCTGGTGTAACGATAAGACAAATGTTTCAATCTTTTTAGCGGTTATGTTGAGACATACGAATAAAACAATTAAAAATTAGTAGTAAAATCAGTTTGGTATGTCAATCTGTTATTTTTATATAGTCCATCGGAACTTGAAAAAAAGCAGCCCTCGTACTAACCCACTGACCACGGAGGTCAGATTCAACCCCACACTTGATGTGACTATTTAATCAGAACAGAGAGGGTCTAGTAGTTCCAATCACTATGCATGGAAGCTAAGTGAGTTAGAATCCGTGCGAGCTGACAATGAGAAGGGTGAGTGTAGTGGAAGATGGATGATCAATTACTGGTGGCTAAGTGCTGGAACTGTGAGTCATCAAGTATTGTGTGCCTGTTCCAACACCAGTGACCCTCTTCAATATGGTATTCCCCAGATATTTACACACTCTGCTTCATTCGATGTGCCCCTTGAGGATTGTATTTTAACGAACCTTTTTAAACTCAGACCCCCCCCCCCCCCCCGCGATACACGCACTTTAATAACTCTCCTCCCTTCCACCCATCACACTTGTCTGGCTTATCTAAAGCCCAATACTTGAAATGAGAACTGTAGAAGATTACCCTTCTAAATGCTGGATATTGTTACAGTGAACGGTGCCATCAGATAGCTCTTTCCATCTCAAACACTGCATTAATTTAGGTATATCGTGCACCCTACAGGTCCCAACTCTCAATAGCAAGGGCGGACGTCACCTAATATATTGATATCGCGCCAGGAGATGGCAGTTGAGTTTGAACTGCAGATGGCTTCCCGCTCACTGCGTATCGCGCATTCCAAAAACAATAAGTTAGTCACTACATGCTTCACTCACTCAGCACATTCGTTCCTTCTTTCAGTTTTCTTCTTTGTTCCTTTGTGACTGGTTGCGTGTCGTCTGCTGCGCCTAAGGTTGTGGAATCAAATTCCGGCGCAGTTAGTTAGCATCTGAAGGTGCTTGTGAGGGATTCGGGTCTATAAATTCATTGGCCTGTTAAAGATACCTTTCAGGACAAAATTGTGGCACCCCTGCGTCTCTAAAAAATCCTCAGGGCACGCCGGAAGGCGGAGGTAGATTTCACCGGGCAAACTAGGGGATAGGCTATAATAGGCAAAATATGCAGGTTTTCGTAGGAGGATCAGACCCCATTTATTTCGAGAAAGTATTTTACAATTGGAGGTTAATTAACTTTTTTTTCGTCTTTCTATGCATATTTTTAACATTTTATTGTCTTATGGGGATGGTAACCTTCTTGTCATCTGGGCTTCATTTTTATACTTGTGATCACACTGTCCTCATGCAAGGTTTGGAACTGATGTGTAACAGTCTGTTACTTCTTCACGCAAAATTTTACCTCCCGCAGAGATGTTGGTTGGTTCCCCAGTTTAGGGGCTGCGACAACGTGGTTATGTAACCCCGCGTACATTGGATGTGTGTAGAATCTGTCTGATAAACGGTATTAATTGTGATGACTGTATTAGTCTGTAATTCAGGTAAGGTCTGCAGAAGGTCAATTTTAAGTAGTAGTACCTAATTTTGTACCAAATACTACCGTCAACGACACCAAGCTGTAAACTTGGCTGCTAGATGCCACCGCAACCAGCAACTTGAAAGAACGTTGGAACTTCCCCTCCGAAGGAAAGCATGCTGAGGGATTTTAGCACTCTTAGAAAATCCGACGACTTTGGCCGGTTTTGAACCAGCGACCTTGGGCATAGAAGTTCAGCATGCTACCAGTTAGCCGCCTCCCACATAGTCAGATGGAACAAGAAGTTCCGTGACGAACTAAAGTGCCTACTTTCCTTAAAATTAAGATTCATGCCAATGATTGATCTACAGTATATGAACCAATCTAGAATAATGACGAAATTAAGTTGGTAATATCGGAATGTCTTAATTAGTTCGAAATACATTAGTCTATACTAGGCATAATGTAGCCCAATAGAGCAATACAGTTGGCAGCCCTGGTGACTGAATATATTCTTAATTCCATCTCTTAAGGTACAGAATAAAAAATGTGGTTGAAGTCCAAAGGACGTTACATGGAGTTAGACATTGGATCTATCAGCACCCGTAAAAGCACGTTGGCAACAATGTCATGCGTGTGCTGGTCAGAAATAATCGGAAATATTATGATATATTTTTGTGCCAATTTTGGATGAAATCCATTTGTTAGTATAGAAGTTACATGTATTTTAAAATTAGAGCTATCATCAGGCATAGAATTATGTTGGCATCACTGACTTATATTAATTACTCCAAAATAATCTAGAATGTCAGGTGCTATACGTATGCAAAGTATAGAGCTGTTGGCTTGCAAACTTTCTGATATATTGATACTAGGGTAAAAAATATAGACACCATTTATTAACAGTTGGCAGCCCTAATTGCTCTTAAGAATACTTACAGTCATATCTGTTATGTTACACATAGCACATACGAAATTTGGTTGAAATCCAACAGACAGTATAGAAGTTACATGCATTTAAAAATTGGTCCTATCAGCAGGCTTAGAATCATGTTGGTAGAACTGACGTATATAAGTTACTCCAAATTAATTTAAAATGCTAGGTATTATACGTGTGCATAGTTTAAAACTGTCGGCTTGCATACTTTCTGATATATTGGTATTTGGTTGAAAAATAGAGAGAGCAATTATTAACAGTTGGCAGCCCTGGTGGCTCTTAAGAATACGCTCAGTCATACCTGCTTATGTGCACATATTACATACAAAATTTGGTTGAAATCCAATTGATAGTATAGAAGTTATTTGCATATAAAAAATTGGACCTATCAGAAGGCCTAAAATTATTTTGGCACCACTGTCATGTATGGCCTCCTGGAAATTAAACTGAAATAGTATTATCTACATGTTTGCCAATTTTGGAATAGCTCCCATGTATACCTTCCATGATATCCAACATGCAGTTCAAATTTCTAGTGCGTTTTTTTTTAGCATTTGGTAGCACTGATATCTTTTTCAAATATGGGCTTGAGATATTCCGGTATACATCTTTCCTCATACTAAATTTAGTTTCGATTGCTGCTGCCGTTTAGGAGTTGATAGACACACACACACACACACACACACACACACACACAGCCAGCCAGCCAGACAGAATGACAGCCAGACAGACACATTTTCCCGGATCGATCTCATAAGTCTACTTTTTCCTAATTTTTGCAAAGTGTGAAAAGTAGGCTAAAAATGAATGTGATCTCGTCAATGGCGTTGTCTTGGCAACCTCTGATAGCTCATCCCTTATCAATTTAGAAGCGTTGTCATGGTAACCTCTGATGGCACTTTGCATTTTCTTTAATTCCGAAATAATTTTTCTCATCCCTTGGCGTAATGGTGGGTTATATCAAAACTTCGTTCTGACAAAAGTTTTAGGTAATTATTAGGGGAATATTTTCCATTTTGTACGGTTTTAGGTAGATTTCATTAGAAAGCTAACTATTGCAATGGGTACCATGTTTCGACTTCCGGAAAATTTCGACATATCTTCGCGTTTCACATCCCCCAGACCCCAAAACCACCGTCAGTTCAAAAGTTTATAAATAATGTATGTATGTATGTATATATATATATATATGTATATGTGTATATACTCGTATATATGTATATCAGTTTCTTGTGGACACGATAACTGCCGTAATTTTGCACCAATCACTTTGAATTTTTTTTACCGAATATGTATACCTATAAAATCTTGGTCATAGCGGCTACGGTGGCGTAGTTGGTAGCATGCTGAGCTTCTATGCCCAAGATAGCGGGTTCAAACCCGGCCGAAGCCGTCGGATTTTTAAGAGCGTTAAAATCCCTCAGTATGCCTTCCTTCGGAGGAGAAGTAAAGCCGGCGGTCCCATGTAATAGATTTATGGCATGTTAAAGAACTTGCCACTAATTACACCTGTGTAAAACTAAATTGTATAGGTTAAGAATGTAAACAACGCTCTTAGCTTGCTACGTTCGTTGCCAAGAGCCGACTGCGGTGGCGTCTAGTAGCTAAAGTTCTGAACTTGGCCTAGTAGTCGTTGACGGTGGCGTTTGGCGGCAAAAGTAGTAACTATTTGAATAATTCAAAGTTCCAGTCCTTACTTGAATTAAACAAGAAGTTCCGTGACGAACTAAAGAGCCTACTTTTCTTAAAATTTAAGATTCATGCCAATGATTAATCTATATGGATCTATCTAGAATAATGACGAAATTAAGTTGCTAATATCGAAATTTCTAATTAGTTCGAAATACTGTATACCTGGCAAAATGTAGCCTAATAGAGCACTATAGTTGGCAGCCCTGGTGACTGAATATATTCTTAGTTCCATCTCTTAAGGTACAGAATACAAAATTTGGTTGAAGTCCAATGAATAGCATGGACGTTAAATGCAGTTAAACATTGGATCTAACAGCGCGCGTAAAATCATGTTGGCAACAGTGTCATGCATGTAATGGTCAGAAATAATCTGAAATAATATGATCTATTGTTGTGCCAATTTTGAATGAAATCCATTACTTAGTATAGAAGTTACATGCATTTTAAAATTGGACCTATCAGCAGGCTTAGAATCATGTTGGCAGCACTGACGTATATTAGTTACTCCAAATTCATCTAGAATGCCAGGTACTATACGTGTGCAAAGTTTAGAGCTATTGGCTTGCATACTTTCTGATATATTGATATTAGGGTAACAAAAATAGAGACAGCACATATTAACAGTTGGCAGCCCTGGTTGCTCTTAAGAATACGCATTTCAAAATTGTTATCGTACACATAGCACATACGAAATTTGGTTGAAATCCAAATGATAGTATGGAAGTTACATGTATTTAAAGTTTGACCTCTCAGTAGGCATAGAATCATGTTGGTAGCACTGACGTATATATGTTACTCCAAATTAATATAGAATGTCAGGTACTATACGTGTGCATAGTTTAAAGCTGTCGGCTTGCATACTTTCTGATATATTGGCATTTTTGATAAAATATATTAAGAGCATTTATTAACAGTTGGCAGCCATGGTGGGTTTTAAGAATACGCTCAGTCATATCTGGTTATGTACACATACAATATACGAAATTTGGTTGAATTCCAATTGATAGTGTAGAAGTTATATGCATTTAAAAATTGGACCTAACAGCAGGCTTGTAATCATTTTGGTAACACTGGACCTCCTGGAAATTAAGCTGCAATATTATTATCTATACGTGTGCAAATTTTGCAATAGCTCCCATTCATACGTTCCAAGATATCCAATATGGAGCTCAAATTTCAATTGCGATTTTTTAGCAGTTGGTAGCACTGACATCATTTTCAAATATGGCCGTGAGATATTCAGGTATAGATCTTTTCTCCTACCAAATTTTGTTTCGATTGCTCCAGCCGTTTAGGAGTTGATAGGGGGGGACACACATACACAGCCAGACAGACAGACAGGCAGACAGACAGACACCATTTGCCCGATCTCATAAGACTACTTTTTCCTCATTTTTGCAAAATGTGAAAAGTAGGCTAAAAAACATATACACACACTAATACAGTCATCACAATTAACACTGGTTATCAGACAGATTCTACACACACACAAAGTACACGGGGCTACATGACCGCGTTGTCGCAGCCCCTAAACTAAGGAACCAACCAACCAACCAAAATCTCGGTCAAGTTCGTTATTGGGCTCAATCGGTCGAAGGGGGTGAAAATGGGGGACTTTTTTCGAAAAAGTGAAATATTGCTATAACTCTCTTAATATGTGAAATATCTAATCCGTTCAAAGTTCATACTATGTGTCGGATAAAGCCCAAAAATTTATGTTTGAAGAGTTTTTTTATAGCACCAATCATTGACCAAAGGGGTGGGAAAAAGTGGGTTTTTCGGGAAACATTAATCATATCCCTCTTAATAGGCACAATATCAAAACCGTACAAAATGGACAATATTCCCCTAATAATTTCCTAAAGCTTTTGTCTGAAAGAATTTTTGATATGACCCACCATTACGCCAAGGGATGAGAAAAATTATTTCGGAATTATAAGAAAATGCAAAGACCTATCAGAGGTTGCCATGGCAACACTACTAAATTGATGAGGGATGAGCCATCAGACGTCGCCATGACAACGCACTTGCACGAGATCAGATTCAGATTTCCATCTGACTATGTGTGAAGCGGCTTCGGTGACGTAACTGGTAGCATGCTGAACTTCTATACCCAAGGTCGCGGGTTCAAAGCCGGCCGAAGTCGTCGGATTTTCTAAGAGCGCTAAAAATCCCTCAGTATGCTTTCCTTTGGACGGGATGTTCCAACGTTCGTTGCTAGTTGCTGGTTGCGGTGGCATCTAGTAGCCAAGTTCACAGCTAGGTGTCGTTGACGGTAGTATCTGGTAGCAACATTAGGAACTACTGCTTGAAATTGACCGTCTGCAGTCCTTACCTGAATTACAGACTAATACAGCCATCACAATTCACACCGTTTATCAGACAGATTCTACACTCACCCAAAGTACACGGGGTTACATGACCGCGTTGTCGCAGCCCCGAAACTGAGGAACCAACCAAAATCTCTGCGGGAGATATAATTTTGCGTGAAGAAGTAACAGACCGTTACATAGTTACACATCAGTGTCGAAAACTTGCATAAGGACAGTGAGACCACAAGTATAAAAATGGACCCCAAATGTCAAGAAGGTTACCGTCCCCATAAGACAATAAAATGTTTAAAATTTGCATAAAATGACGAAAAACAAAGTTAATTAAGCTCCAATTATAAAATGTTCTCGCAATAAATGAGGTCTGATCCTTCTACGAAAACCTGCATATTCTGCCTATTTTCGCCTATCCCCAATTTTGTCCGGTGAAATCTACCTCCGCCTTCCGGCGTGCCGAGAGGACTTTTTGATATTGTGCCTATTAAGAGATATATGATTAATGTTTCCCGAAAAACCCACTTTTTTCCACCCCTTTGGTCAATGGTTCGTGCTATCAAAAAACGTATTTGACGTAAATTTTTGGCACTTATTTGACACATATTATGAACTTTGAATGGATTCGATATTTCACGTATTAAGAGAGTTATAGCGAAATTTTCCTTTTTCGAAAAAAAGCCCTCCATTTTCACACCCTTCAACCAATTTTGCCCATTAACGAACTCGACCGAGATTTTAATGGGATACTTATTATGTAAAAAATTCAAAGTGATTGGGGCAAAATTACGGCAGTTATCGTGTCCACAAAAAACATATATATATATATATATATATATATATATATATATATATATATATACAGTGTGGTCCACCCGCCCCTTATTATTTAGTTTTATAATAATTTTATTAATGCAGGCAATGGCCATGTACTTTTCTTTTCAGGGCGGGTTGAAACCCAACTAACATCGCATTTCCCCCGATGGTCGATATTGCTCTGCGCTCTGACTGTGTGACAGCAATGTAATTGGGTCATGGGTCTAGCAAAGAAAAACCGACCTTAAACTTTTCCCCGCCAAATACTATGGCCCATTCAACTAACATATGACTTACTGCTCCTTGAAATAACTCACATACACGTAATACGATCGAATTAATAGCTTACGCCACGTGATCTGTAATAGTAGAAAGTTAAATCAACACCATAAACCATGATTGAAGACTTTGAGATGAACTTAAACGTTTGAGGTGGGATGGCTACAGTAACTAAAGCACGTTTAGCGTGCGTTATCTACCATGTGTTTGTGGCTGAGAGGGTTAAAGCCTGAACGTATCTGGTGGGCGCGAGCGGGTAGAATGCTACTTCGACTCCAGTAGTAGGCATACTTTTTTGAACGAAAGCCAGCATTCCATTTTAGTCGGGATGTAACTATATCGCAACATTTATTGCCTTACGGCGTATTTTTGTGAAGAGTACGTTGCATTTTAATGATTTATAAAAAGAATACGATCGAATTGGTACGTTATGCCACGTGACCTGTAATGGAAGAAAATTAAAAAACTGGCATGCATATTAACATAACATATCGAAGTGTTGCTCCGGAGGTCCGGGTTCGATTCCCAGCTCTGCCAAGAAATGTAATACTTGTCTGAGGGCTGAAGTTTGGTACACGTAGCCTCGTGAAGCAAATGTGAGAAGAAGTGTGTTCGATTCCCACATCAGCCACCCTAGAAATGGTTTTCCATGGTTTCCCACTTCTACTCCGGCGAAATTCCGGGGCGGATTCTATCTTAAGGCCACGGCCGCCTCCTTACCAATCCTTAATTGCAAATACACACATCATTACAAGCCCGCAATAACTCAGGTTATCAGACAAATTCTACACACACATCCACGTAAACGGGGCTAAATGACCGAGATATTCTAGCCCCTCAAATGAAACAAAACAACAACATATTGAAGGATATTCTGATCGCCAGTTCTTGCATCGAAGTATACGTATTTCTTAGAACTTCCCATGGTATTATTAGCATACTTTCGATCTTTTGCCAAAAATGAAAGTAGACTTATGAGATCTACACCGGGCCAAAAATTGTGTGTCTGTCTGTGTGTGTGTGTGTGTGTGTGTGTGAGTGTCTGCCCCCCCCCCCTATCAATTGGAATACGGTGAAACCGAATTGAACGATATTTGGTACAGAGTTAGAACCAGCAAAGGGCACCTCAGTGTCATGTTTTATATTGCCGCCATCTTGACGGAAACGTATTGGCGGCCACCCAAATGTTCAAAGCTTGAATCGAATTACGAATAACCTAATCATCCGATCTCTACCAAATTTTGATGGCGAGCGTCTTTTTAACTATACTACAAGGTAATCAGCCCAATAGTTTACAGATGGCGGCCATGTATGTGTGCAAATCGATTCCCCCTATCATTCCAAACACGGTGAAACCGAATTGAACGATATTTGGTACTAGCAAAGGACACCTTGGTGTCATGTTTTATATCGCCGCCATCTAGATGAAAACGTAATGGCGGCCTCCAAATGTTAAAAGCTTAAATAAATTACCACCAACCTAATAATCTGATCTCTACCAAATTTTTTAACAACATACCTTTATTTGGGAAGCATATTTTGACCAAACTACAAGATCATCAGCCCAACAGTTTGCATATGGCGGCCATGTATGTGTGCAAATCGATTCCCCTATCAATTCAAACACGATGAAACCGAATTGAACGAAATTTGGTACAGAGGTAGCACTAGCGTAGAACACGTCAGTGTCATGTTTTATATCGACACCATCTTGTCGGAAACGTAATGGTGGCCACCCAAATTTTCCAAGCTTAAATCAAATTACGACTAACTTAATCATTTTATCTCTACCAAATTGTGTAACAACATATACATGTATGGCGAGCGTCGTTTGACTGAACTACAAGGTCATCAGGCCATTAGTTTGCATATGGCGGCCATGTATGTGTGCAAATTGATTCCCCCTATCAATTCAAACACGGTGAAACCTAATTGAACGAAATTTGGTACAGAGGTAGCACTAGCAAAGGGCACTCCAGTGTCATGTTTTATATCGCAGCCATCTTGATGAAAACGTAATGGCGGCCATCCTAATTTTAAAAGCTTGAATCAAATTACGACCAACCTAATAATCTGATCTCTACCCAATTTTGCAACAACATACCTTTATGAATAGAGATTCGCTTGACCACACTACAAGGTCATCAGGCGGATAGCGGCCATGGATGTGTGCAAATCGATACCCCCTATCTTTTAAAACACGGTGAAACCGAATGGAACGAAGTTTGATACAGAGGTAGCACTAACAAAGGCCACCTCAGTGTCATGTTTTATATCGCCGCCATCTTGATGGAAACGGAATGGTGCCCACCCAAATGTTAAAAGCTAATCAAATTACGACCAACCTAATAATTTGATCTCCACCAAATTTTTCAACAACATACCTTTCTGTGGGAAGCATCTTTTGACTGAACTACAAGGTCATCAGCCCAATAGTTTGCAGATAACGGCCATGTATGCGTGCAAATCGATTCCCCATATCAATTCAAACACAGTGAAACCAAATTGAATGTTTTTTTTTTTTACAGAGATAGCACTAGCAAAGGGCGCATCATAATATCCGTATATCACGTTGTATTTCAAGAAGCTACTACAACCGACATTCAATTATAATCCTTGAAAAGGACAAAGAGTTATAACAATCCCCATGCATTTAGAAGAAAGTAGGCTATACGTTCTTTACCAAACATCTTGTTTGTTATTAAATTTTAACAAAAAGTCTTAGCATATATTTAGGCCCGTATCACACGACACTCGCTGGCAAGGGAGCTGCTGTAATCGCTGGTACAAAATCCTGTATGACACTCTTCTCTTCGTCAGAACACCTGCTTGTATGACCGAAGTGTATCACACGCTAAGTTGTATGATATAAAACCGAAGGGCTGTCATTTGAGGGCATTATTTGCAGTTATTTCGCCTTATTAAAGCAAAGCAGTCGCGAAACTTGCTTTATGTAAATTGGAAAACATGCCAGGTGCTGAATGAATGCATTCCAATCAATATTTAGGATCTAACTGTAATAATTGAATATTTTACCATACGTGTTAATAAGAAGCGCAAAAAAAACCTCGAGAGTGTGTTGGAAATGTGAGCAAGTGTTATTGCGCACGCTCGCTCTTTCGAAGATCCCGGGTTCAAGACTATCCAACGGCAGAATTTTTAAATTCTTTTTAACTATTTTATTATACCCTCCCTACCTCGTGCAGCAAGATTTCAACTTGGTTTTGTTCACATTATCTACGAAGACGATAGGGAAAGCTATTTTCTTGTCTCATTTAAATTGTTATTTTCCCTAAGTACTGTTCAAAACCATGGATGGATACTATTCGTTATAATTATTATTTTTTTAGTCGATTTTACCCTCCAGGTTAGGTTTTCCCACGGACTCAGCGAGGGAACCCATCATTACGGGCAGTGTCCTGGAGCTTGAAACATCTTGTCTGCGGGATACAACTGGGGAAGTGGAATCAGCACCTCGCCCAGGCGGCCTCACCTGCAAAGCGAACAGGGTCCTCTTGAGGGATGGGAAGGGAGGGGACGATCGGGAGGGATAGGCAAGGAAGAGGGAAGGAGGCGGCCATGGCCGTACGGTAGGTAACATCCCGGTATTTGCCCGAAGGCGAAGTGGGAAACCACGGAAAACCACTTTCAGGATGGCTGAGGTGGGTATCGAACCACCTCTACTCATTTGGACCACCCGAGGCTGAGTAGACCCCGTCCCAGTCCTCATACCTCGTTTCAAATTTCGTGGCAGAGCCGGGAATCGAACCCAGGACTCCGGGGAGGCAGCTAATCACGCTAACTACTACACAACGGAGGCGACTCGATTCGTGATAATTAGAATTTTAATAGTTCAATATTTATCCCTGAATCATAATATGACACGTTCTGTAATCACTGCCTTGATACGAGGCTCAGCGGTAACGTTCTCGCTTGCTGTGCGGAAGGTTGCAGGTTCGTATCCTGGCGCAGTCAGCTGGCATTTGAGAGTGCGCAAATGCGAGGGAGCCGTGTCAGTAGATTTACTGGCACGTTGAGATCCCCTTCGGAGCAAAATTCCGGCACCACGGCCTATCTAAAAGCCAGAGCAGTTAAAAGGGACGTAAAACCAATAATGTTATAATTATCTGTATTTACTGTATGTTTGGGGCAGATGACCTCGTAGTTCCGCCCCTTAAAACCTCACTAACTAACTATTACTGTAAGTGTATAGCAAGCGCTTTTCGCACAGACACCGTTGAAAGAAATTATAGTTTCGGTGTGATGTATTTAATCGTGAGCCTACCCACATAACAACTACTACGCAACGGAGGCGTCTCTATTTCCTTTAAACAAAGGTGGTCAACATTTCGAACACTTGCTACCTTGAATATACAGGATACCTTGCTTTCGTTCTACAGATCATTATATCGTCGTCCACTCTGGCTGCGTATCATCGGATAAGTACGGTCCTTTTGAGGACCAAATAAAAAATCACTCGTTGGAACAGATAGGTATGCGTCCATAATACATCCACAATAAACGACTATAAGAAAAAAAAATGCACTAGTTAAGGTTCGAACCTACTACAATGCGACTTCGTTGACCCTACTCTAGCACTCATTGATTTAGCTACCATAGCTACCGAGAACCATGGGGTATGGTTGGCACGTATTGAATCTATTCGTAGACACTTCCTGTCCAAACGTAAGAAGGTGTTATTCGGAGCTCTGATCGTTTCAATCATGCAATATATTTGAGGTCATTGAAAGAACACTGCCACTATTGATTTCTACTATATTCGCGAGGATGTACTCAACGGTAAAGTTGTACAATGGACGTAAAGGAGCAGGTACTAATGTTTTTAGGATGACTGTGATATACGCGTTAGTTGGGTTGCCTTCCTCCAAAAAAAATAAGGGGCTGGTGGACCACACTGTATATATTCCGTACATATATATATATATATATATATATATATATACTAGCAGGTACCCGCGGCTTCGCTCGCGATCAAGACAATGGGGACGATGCATTATTGCTGATAATTGGTTTATTCTATTACAACAATCGCGGCTACAGGTGGGTCGATTCTAATTCTGAAAATTCTGATAAATACAGTATATTGATATGAGCAGCGAAAGTGGGAATTTTATAGAGTTGTGAAAGTCTGCAGGGTACGATGTTACTTTATGTCAACACATTTGAAAATTTTGGTTTTGGTTTTGCCATCTTCTGCTGAGACATAACGATTTTGTTGTCCGGATAATCGCGAGCACGCCACATACAGTTGCGCGTGGGAAAAAATGGTTTTGTCTAAACGTACACCTGGAATGGCAAATCTATCGGAATATGGGGAATTAAAAGTATTTTTCCTTAAGCTATTCTGGGTATAATTTTGCCACATTTATTGATGATTTGAACGTCAACATGTCGCTATTAATAGACCTATAGTAAAATATCTCTCACCTTGGCCGCTGATGTACATAATGCAGTCTCTTTCCGTGTTACATCCCAACGATTGAAATTATCCAACAACCCTTCTGCCTCACATGCCTGTCTAAGTAATTAAAATTCCCGATTGTTGTTGTTTGAGTCTTCAGTTTTTTGACCGGTTTGATGCAGCGCTCCATGCCTTACTCTCCTGAGCTAATAGTTTCATCTCTACATTGCTACCGCACCCTACATCTGAGGCAATCTGTATAACCCTGGTCTACCCCTACAGTTCTTGTCCTTGACCCTCCCATCCATAACTAAGCTTGCTATTCCTGGGTGTCTTAATATGTGTCGTACCAACCTATCTCTTCTCTTCATTAGCAGTCGCCAGAAACATCTCTCCTCTCCCACTCGTCTTAATAGCTCTTCATTTGTAACCCTATCTACCCATCTGATCTTCATCATTCTCCCGTAACACCACATTTCAAACGCTTCAATTCTTCTTTTTTCTGCAGCACCATTAGTCCAAATTTCACTTCATTATAGTGTCACGCTCCAGACAAAAGCTTTCAAAAATTACATCATAATACCTAAATGTATATTCGATGTCAACAGATTCCTTGTCTGTAGAAATGCTTTCCTTGCCTGAGCCAACCTGCTTTTTATATCCTCTTTGCTTCGTCCATTACTGGTTATTTTGCTTCCTAAGTACCGATAACAGAAGTCTCCTACTTCCCGTAGCGTTTCAGTTGCCAATTTGATGTCCATAGAGGTTTCTGATTTATTTCGGCTGCATTCCAATAATTTTGTTTTACATTTATTGATTTTCATCATGAATTCATTCGTCAAAACGGAGTCCATAACATTCAAAAACTCGTTCAAATCTTCTGGCGTATTGGCCAAGATGACGATGTCATCAGCAAATCTCAGAGATGAAATTATTTCTCCTTGAATCTTCACTCCGACTTCAAATTGTTCTCCAATTTCCTGATTATTGAGTTTTTAGTGATCTTTGAAATGCGTTGCCCTCGCACATGGTGCAGATGCATTGTCAAAGGAAAACATTCCACGTTACGAACATGGGCCGCATAACCTGTACCGAAGGCCTATTCTAGACAGCAGTTCCTTGAAGTCAGATTTGCCAACATTTTATTGTATCTTTCCATGTGGTATGTCTCTGTACCTCATCATACAGAAGAGTGCTTTAAAAATCATGTCTTGTGTAAATTTTGGAAAAGGTAGTGAGTGTGGTTTTTGCCAGAGTGGATACTCGCTAGTAGAAATTCTTTTCAGTAAAATAGACTGGTTCACAATTTGGTAAGTGCACATTGAGGTATATGACGGCGGGATGCCTTAAATGTTAAGGAAACGGCAATAGCCGCCTCAGAGCTTCGTTGCTAATGAAATAATGACCAGACTGATATTTGTACTTACCTATACGGGATTTGTGAGCCCAGTGTTTATGAAATTGAACGTAGCTATATCGCTACCTTTAATAGCCGCTACTGTAGTGTTTAAAAATTAAAGGTGGTATTAGAAGGCGCTTCCCCTAATTTTTTTTACCCCTGGCACTACAGCCCATGGTACCCATTGCAATAGTTAACTTTCTAATGAAATCTACCTAAAAGGGCGACTACAGTATATTTCTTTGTATTCTGTACTCTGCAAATGAGAATAGTGTAAAGGGGGCTTCAGTAACATTTGACTGACAGCTCAATGCCAGGTTTATGACATACAGAAGTAAAGATAATAGCAATAGTTATGAGGTTTTAAGGGGCGGAGAAGCGAGTTCATCTTCCTCAAGAAGGAAGGTAACAACACACACGTGAAGCCACATAACAACCATTGGCATGCGGAGAGCAGGTATATTTATGTTTGGAACAGGCGGGCAGCGCATGCGTACTGCAAGACCCCCACACCCCGTCGCAGCGTGTTGAACTGCCATCTCCAGGCTCGACGACAATACAGGGTGATTCTTTTGCTGGAGCGGGGCCAGCGGCCAGCCACCTGGCGTGCGCGCACCTTCCGCCAGCGAACCGAACTCGGTCCGCAGATGCGCGGAGGTAGAAGCCGTAACAGAGTACATTAACTTATGGTAAATCATGACTAAAGAATTTACTTTTTCACAGAAGATGCTGAAAATGTTCTCCTTCAGGCATTGTACCGTGTAAATAAATTAGCGTTTACACGTTGTAATTCCCTTCTGTTGTGAGGGATATCTGCTGCCGTATATTGTTCTCCAGCTCCACTAGAGTACGGGTAATTGATATGTAAATTTTGTATTATAAATAACCCCACAATTAAACAGCAAGCGGGCTTAGGTGCATGTTCCGATTAATTACAGTAAACACGCAGGGGGTACAGGAGTAGCTACGTAATATAACGATGTAACTTCCAAAGTTACTGTCTGTCAGCTGAAGGAGAACATATTCAGCATCTTCTGTGAAAAGGGAAGTTCTAACGTTTAACTGGTGACGTGAGGTCATCCAGACTCCCGAGAAATGAAAAACATCTGAGCTTCTGTTACAACATTTTGCAGGAAGCTGTTGTTTTTATTATCTGTGAGCTGACACTTCACACCATGGTTGATGAACGTTTAGTGACCCTGGTTGGCTCGCCTCGATAGGTTTAAGTTAATGGAATCTGTAACGGTTTCTCCCTCCGCGCAATCTGCAGCCCGAGTTCAGTTGGCTGGCGGAAAGTGTGGGCGTGCCATATAGCTGGCCGATGGCTACACTCCAGCAAACGTATCACCCAGTACTAGGCTCTATCCCGCAGCATAGCTGATCGTGCGAAATCACATACCATCCCCTAGGAAGGAGAAGCTAGAAGATCGGAGATGAAGATACCGATTCCAGTTTGGCTGATATGGAACTTGAACCCACTTCTTCTCAGTTTTACCACACGAGGCTGTCTGTATCCTGTTCCAGTCCTCAGACCAGAATTGACACCACCTCTTGCTGTAGCTGGTAGCGTTCTTGGCTGTCACCCCGGAGGTCTGCTTTCGATTTGTAGCTCTGCCAAGAAATTTAATACTGGTCTAAGGGCTGGAACGGAGAACACTCAGCCTCATGAGGTAAAACTGAGAAGATGTGGGTTCGATTATAACTTCAGCCATCCTGGAAGTGGTTTTCCGTATTTCCCACTTCTACTCCAGGCCAATGCCGGAATGTTTTCTTTACTTAAGTCCACAGCCGCCTCCTCCCCAATCCTCATTTGAATTACAAATACTCACACTAATAGAGATGCCCAAATAACATAGGTTATTAGACAAATTCTACACACACCAAAGGGGCTGAATGACTGTGATGTCCATGACCCTCAAATCAAGCAACAACAAACAGCAACCAGAATTTAATTTCTTGGTGGAGCCGGGAATCGAACCCGGAGGTCCGGGATGACAGCCAAATGTGCTAGCCACTACACCACGAGGTGGTATTCACTCTTCTACACCTGTGGCAAAATAGATTGGAACACTTGGGCAATTTCAGTTTCTTTGCAAGTTTAATTGATAATAATGAGCACAATTGGAGTATACAAGTTTCAGATCATTTACTTAGATCCTCGAGGGGGTCAATGTCTCTTATGTCTATTTTCTAGCATCCGATTACTATGATAAACAAGCAATCGAGAGGTTGGAGGTGTGTATTCTCGGAAGGCGGCTGCAAATCCTCCTCACTATAACTACTGCAACCTCCAATGTCATTACGCCATTTTGGGCTGAATTACAGGCACGGAAACATGATTGCTACTATCGATTCCACCTCTATGTGTGAGTTACGTTTGAACTTCGGTTTCTGCAAGCATAAGTAATAGTGACGCGGAAATTCATCAAACAGAGTATTTCTGATTCAGTACAACGCCCGTCCTTACAATGCTCGGGTAACCCAATAGCTTCTTCAAATATTGAAGAGATTATTTTCGAAATGAATTGCTGTAAATCCATGAAGAGGCAAACTCCAGAAATCACGTTAATTGAATGCTTCCAGATAAAGCATTTGAAGTAGCGTTACCAACATAAGTTATTATAATTCACCAGTCTATTGTCAACATATTTTTAAAATATCTCATAAAAATGACCATGATATACCGATTCCTTATTGGCGTTGAATTATAATAAACTATTTATTACCTTAAGTCAATATTTAGTACATTGAAACAGTACTGGTTTCGTCACATTGTGCCCTTTTTCAGGGTGGTGTAAGATAAGTAACTGTGTAGTTACATACAACTTAATCCAAAAAAATCCCTAATAGAGGAAACTATAAATGCTTTGAACCAAAAATTCACCGAGTATAATTTTCAAAAAGCAGATGTTACAATATTTTTGATGTGTAACATCTTTCCGCTCGGATGCTGGATAGTTTTGTGGGAGTGATTTTGAAAATTGGGGACAGAAGTGGATTGGAACGATCGAGCTGGCAGTGGTGGATCGAACGGAAGTATGCACTGCCCGCTCGATCGATAGAACGGAAGTGTACTAGCTGGCAGTGGTGGAAAACGGAAGTATGCACTGCCCGCTCGATCGATCGAACGGAAGTGTACTAGCTGGCAGTGGTGGAAAACGGAAGTATGCACTGCCCGCTCGATCGATCGAACGGAAGTGTGCCCTAGCTGGCAGTGGTGGGTCGAACGGAAGTATAAGACGCACTGCCAACTCGATCGATCGAACCAGCTGGCACTGGTAAGAGAAACAATCAGCGCGCGGTGTCGGAAATTGATACCATGACGCAATCTCGGCCATGTGGAATGTATATGACATACTGAACGGAAAACGCTCATGCGAACTCTGGTGTCAAGTGATTGAAACGAATGACATGGTACATGTTCGAAGTCTTCGTATCAGTATTTAAATGGTAAAATGCCTTAATATCAAACATTGTAAGTAGTCGGCATTGCCGGTATTATGTTTCTGCACAATGGCTATTCAAATATTAACCCACATAACGGTAAAGCAGTCATGAATATAATATAATCGTTGTGGTTATACGAGAATTGAGCATGCCTTCATGAACTATTACTGAATACATTCTCTTTACTCACAAGAGGACCTATTCATAAGGCATTTTAAACTCAATTTCACGCAGGAACATTATCGAAACAAGAAAAATATAAATGAAACTTAATTCCGTAATGCACTATTATTGGAACGTGGAATTAAGTCACCATCTTGTCCACAATATTTGCGTAGTCGAAATAGACGTGGGGTTAGTGCGTATGACTGTGAATCTAGAGATCTTGGGTTCGAATCCCGGATGGGTTAGATATTATTGCTACCAGATTATCATTTTAAACGATATTTATCATATCAATATATCTAATTTTAACAGAATCCATATGAAATTACGTGTTGGTCTGTGAATCAAGGAATTTAAGGTTATGAGCGGTGTCGCGTCTATTAATCTATTTGATCCATATCGTATTCTTTATTTAGGCTAGTGCTGGTAGAAGCTACAAATCATCTAATAAAATGAGTTCCGTATTATAAACTACAATATCTGTAAAACACTCCCTTTTACAATAGATTAATATTTGTGCCAATAATAGACTAGTATAAAATACCGGTGTATCAACATTTTCACGTGAGGTTTCTTCTATGTCAGATGTTACACATCATATGCGACTACTGTAAGGCTCGTTTTTTTTAAATAAAGCATAAAAATAAAAGTCTTGAGAAAACAGCGTATAATTGAAGAGATGTGTATGTGAAAATATGTATGTTGAATAAGTTAGGTTATAAAAAATGATGTTTTATGTGTATTTGCCAGGTAGAGAGATATTGTAGAGAGAAACTTTGGAATTATGTGTGACGAAGTTATTATGAAATGAAATGTTGAGAATGTATCCGAAACTTTACGTAATAAATAGCTTATTATATTTAAAACAAGTAGTTCCGTGAAGAACTATACAGCCTATTTTCATATATCCTATTTATGTTAATTGCCACTATCTACATACAAAATTTCAGTTTGATTGTTGTAATAGATTCGTAGATATTGAGAACCGACTGAATATTTCGGATGGTCGCCATATAGGATTGTTAAATCTATAGACCATAGAGTCATGTACTATTAAAGGAAAATTATTGCGCAGGTTCATTATTCAAACTTTCACTTCGATCGAATGATTACGACACAAGAAATAAAAACTTAATTTTAAAATTCACACAGCCACCATTTTGAGGATATGTAAACAATTTAACTAAATTGGATACCAGTGCATTACAATGTGTATAAACATTTCCTGTACCAGATTTCATTGCGTTTGGAACATTAAATCACGAGAAAGGTCTATTAAAATTTTTAATTCGCTTGGCCGCCATGTTCATTTTGTAGTTAACTGGTTTTTGAAAGTCTTATAGATGAACTTCCAGTAGTGCCCTTTATCTCCGTACGAAATTTCAGGGTGATACCACTAATAGTTTCAGAGATATAGAATGCCGGTGAAATATTTCGCACATCCGCCATTTTGTGGTTATGTAAGCAATTGAACGAAGTTTGATGTCAGTGCATTACAATGTGTATAAACATACACTGTACCAAGTTTTATTGCGTTTGGTTGGTTAAATCGCGAGAAACGTATATTTAAAAGTCACAAATTCGCGTGGCTGCCATATTGGTTTTGTAGTTACCAGATTTTCCATAGTCACATAGGTGAACTTCTAGTAGTTCCCTTTATCACCGTAACAAATTCCAGGGTGATATCGGGAATAGTTTCGGAGATATTGAATGCTGGTGAAATATTTCACACAGCCGCCATGTTGGATTGGTGAGACGTAACAAAATTTGAAGGGCACGGTCGAGGTCACCCGGAGTAGTGCTATGAACTTACCGAGTTTCATTGAAATCGCTCCAGCCGTATAGAAGTTATTAGGGACACACACACACACACGCACACACAGACACACGGACAAAAGGTGATCTCATAAGCCTATTTTTTCAAAATTGAAAATAGGCTAAAAATGGTATTGCAGCCGGATGGCCATGATAATGTTTACAATATCTATGAATCTAAACTATACTTATTTACAGATACTAATTTCTTCTTACACCTTCCTACACGGTAGGCCTATCTGTCGCATTGTTCTCCACAGAGCTCACACTTGCAGTCTTCACTTGGATTAAGAAATCATTATGTCGTTTGAAGCTATTTTCGGTGTTGCCTTAGTAAACAAAAGTTTGATGCATTTGATGCTTGATGATTTACTTCAGTTTTATTATAATATTTGTGGTGCAGGTGGGGTGGGATATTGACTTAAATACTGCCGGAGATAAGAAAATAAATCAAGTCTTGCCAATAGGTTGACTACGAAAGCTAGCACATGAAACTGAGACCAGCGTGTTATAATGAACCATGTGAGGCAAGCCAAGTACTGTAATATTATTATCTCATGCCTTTGATAGCATCAACTCAATTTGCACCATAATCCAACCCACCCACAAAGCAAGCGAATTTCATTCCGCCGCTTCGATGTTTTTATTATGAGAATAGCTAAAGAAGTTAGGAAACATTTTTTAAGACGCTGGTTTGACGAAAATGGATCTAATTTAAAATCAGGGCTGGGAAAATGTGTTACTTTTATCGCCGATACTAGAAATAGTTACTCAATAACGGCAATGCTTGCCACGGTGGGTGAGTGGTTAACTTGTCTGTCTACTAACCCCCAAGCTTGCAGGTTTGCTCCTGGCCGTGATAAGTGATATTTGATAGTCGGCAAAAATTACGACACCATGTCATACGATGTTGGCATGTCATAGAAACCATTTGAATTCAGTAGACCGTGTTCATAATGGCAAAATGAATCTCGGGAGTTTCCGCCAGAACAAACTTCCTCATTTCTCTACTAGAAAGCGCTATAGTGTTCAAGGAGATTAGATATCTAACCTCCTTGAATTTCATAGTGCTTCAAGGAACAACGGAATTCGACCTGCAATGTACCCTCTGTGTGTCAATAACAAAGCTTGCACCCGGCATCCGAGGCCATACGATATTAATATTATTTTCATTATTATTATAACGGCAATAAATTAAGTAGCTGTGACACCGATACTATTAACAGTTTATCTGTAACAACATTTATGATGATAATGACGATGATGATGATGATGATGATAATTGTTGTTTAAAGGGGCCTAACATCTAGGTTATCGGCCCCTAATCGTTTGGGTGATAGTGAAAATGAAAAATGATCAAATGAAACTTACAACAAAAACTAACTACTCACTTACAAACTAGAAGAGGAAATGGGAAAGAAAACAGGAGAAGACTGTAAATAAAAGACAGGAGGAAAGGAAATGCCCTCAACCCTCGAAGAATGAGAATTGAGGGACTTGGAAGAAAGGAGAGCCAAGAAAGGAAGCGAGGAAAGGGAAAGAGGAGAGGGTCCGCCCCAAAGGCCATGGAAAAAGGGGGGAAAATTGACCCAGCTCCGGAATCCCTCGGGGTCGCCAAATCCCGAACCCAACAGCCGTGAGCCGCTGAGGGTGTAGCACTATCCAGGGTGCACCAGAAGTGGTGGGGCTACATACACCCTGCCTCCTTGAGGGCCTTGAGCAGAAGGCAGGAGATATTATGAAAAGAAAAAGAAGGCTGACCCCTCGAAGAATGAGGGTATCAGGACAGATGAGAAAAGGGCCAATTACTGCGGAAAAGTGAAAGATCCCCCAGGCTTCGGATACCCTAATACCGTTGGGTTCGGAAAAGAACAAGAGTTGACCAAGGGAGGTCAATAGGAAAGATAACAGTGAGGAGCCCGGCACAAGTAATTGGAAGCAATGCCGAACTAATCTGGGGCCCCGTGGTTGCCAACCCACCTCCCACTAGTCATGAGCACCTGGGCGGGTAACAACATTTAAGTAACTATGACACCGTTACAAGTAATAGTTACTCAGTGAATGAAAATCCAAAGCCTGCTTCCAGTCTCCGACCAGGTCAGGAATGGAATGAATGAAGCCCCTATCTAGCGGCGAGGATATGAACTGTGCCGGCTGCCGAGGCCTTACGCACTCCTCTGGGTCAATGATTAAATGAATGACAGATGAAATGAAATGATTGTGGAGAGTGTTGCTGGAATGAAATTTTGACAGGGAAAACCGGAGTACCCGGAGAAAAACCTGTCTGCCTCCGTTTTGTCCAGCACAGATCTCACATGGAGTGACCGGGATTTGAACCACGGACCCAGCGGTGAGAGGCCGGCGTGCTGCCGCCTAAGCCACGGAGAATAGTTACTCAGTAACGCCGTTAAATTAAGTTACAATAACACAATTACTTTTAATAGTAACGAAATGGCTCATTACTTTGCAAGGTGGAGCCATTCGGAGATTATCCTAAATACAGAAAACGGGCAGACTGAAAACTCATTTGCTTGACCGAGTTGTTAATGTTGTTGATTATTGATTTAGGGACTTGTTGTTGTTGTGTCATTAAAGGGGCTTGGTCATCGTGGTCATTTAGCCCCGTGTACTTGGGTGTGTGGAGAATTTGTCTGGTAACTTGTGTCACTGTGATATCTGTACTAGTGTGTGTGTTTGTAATTGAGCTAGGGTTTGGGTTGGAAGCAGCCATGTCCTTAAGTTAAGTACCATCCCGGTATTTGCCTGGAGTAGAAATGGGGAAACCACGGAAAACCACTTCCCCGATAGCTGAGGTAGGAAAAGACCATGTCTCTTTTCAGTTTTGCCTCACTAGGCTGAATGTACCCCGGCCCAGTCCTCAGACTAGAAGTAAATTTCTTGGCAGAACCAGGAATCGAACCCGGGCCTCCATGGTGACAGTCAAGAATGCTAGAAACTTCTCATCGAGGCGGATATAGGGGCTTTGTGACATAGTGGCCATGTAGCTCCGTGTACTTGGGTATGCGTTTGTGTGGAGTTTGTATGATATCCTACGTAATTTTACTAGCTGTATTAATGTGTGTATTGGTAATTCGCAAGATGATTTGAGAACGATGCGGCAGTGGCCTTAAGTAAATTATAATTTCAATTGAAATATGAAATTTATTTTATTTTTTTAATTTTAATATTTTTTAAAATTTATTTTTATTTTTAATTTTTTATTTTTAAAATGTTTTAATTATATTTTATTATTTCCCTTTAATTTCCTAATTTCTTAAAAAAATCGTTTTTAACTTTTGTTGGTAAATTATAATATTTGAAATATTTTAATATACAATTTGAATTAAATGAACTTGTTATCTTTAACTCTTCCCCGTGGTACAAATCCTGCGTGTAATGATAAGTGATGTGACCAGCTGCGCACCATAAAAGTCATAAGTAAATGGCATGATTTTTTTTAGCGTATGGCTTTTAGTGCCGGGAGTGTCCGAGGACATGTTCGGCTCGCCAGTTTTGTAGCTGCTTCGAGACGGACGCCCAATGGGTGAGCTAAAAGTACCGTTGGGGAGGAATGTTGGATGGGAGGGTCGAGGAGTTGGAAGGTAGCGGCTGTGGCCTATTGTTAGGGACCAACCCCGGCATTTGCCTGGAAGGAAGATGGGAAACCACAGAAGACCATCTTCAAGGTTGCCGGCCGGGGGATTCGAACCTCCTCGCCTCCCGGATGTGAGTGACTGCCAACAGTCATGCCGCAACGACCTCGGCTAACTCACCCGGTAATGGCATGATAAATGAATGTTAACGAAAATTAAAAGGTTTGTATTAGCATGTAATATGAACTTTCGAAACTTTTCTCTTAAAATATGCATGAAAGAGAAACAACGCTTGAAAAGCATTTATTGAACTTCTCTGGTACAGTTCAGTACGCGTGACATAGTGCAATTTACCGCCGGTGACCAGATATTTAATTAATATTTCCCTCCTCATTAGTAGTGCTATTCTGCTTGGCTGAAAAACTTGATCATGAAGTGAGACTATTAAAAAAATCAGGCTGTTTGTTTCATGTATCCCATGAACTGTGAAGCCAGTGAGTTGCTCATTGAAGTAAAAAAACTGTACCTGTTAGCTCGCTTTAGATAAGGCTTCTGAAAGTAACAATAAGATACTCAACTTCTTGTTGACTTGCTGGCGCGTAAGGAAACCCTGCTATGGAATGTGTTGAAAGTTTCAAGAACATTGTGTTGGAAACTTTGTAGAAATGCCTTAATAATTCATTTCAGTTTTGAGTTTCTGGAGTGTTTACGCCATCAAAATCCTCCAGTTACACAAGAGTTTGTTGTCAATTGATATATTAACTTTCAGTCGGTCAACACAAATTAATTCCAATTACTGGGATATGTGAAGAAGTGAAGTACAGGGTGTATCAAAATGTATATAGGGGTTTTAAGTCTTTGTAGTATTTAATACAGTTGACTGATGTTGTTGTTTGAGTCTTCAGTCTTCTGACTGGTTTGATGCAGCCATGTCTCCCTGTCCTGAGCTAATCGTTTCATCTCTACATAGTTACCACAACCTACATCCGAGGCAATCTGTTTAGCATATTCTAACCATGGTCTACCCCTAAAGTTCTTGTCCTCGAGCCTTCCATCCATAACTAAGCTTGCTATTCCTGGGTGTCTTGGTATGTGTCCTAGAAACCTATCTCTCCTCTTCATTAGCAGTCGCCAGAAACATCTCTCCTCTCCCACTAGTCTTAATACCTCCTCGTTTGTAACCCTATCTACCCATCTGATCTTCATAATTCTCCTGTAACACCACATTTCAAACGCCCCAATTCTCCTCTTTTCTGGTGCACCGACAGTCCAAGTTTCACTTCCATAGAGCACCACGCTACAGACAAAGGCTTTCAAAAATGACTTCCTAATACCTAAAACTATATTCGATGTTAACAGATTCGTTTTTTGTAGAAATGCTTTCCTTGCCTGAACCAACCCACTTTTTATATCCTCTTTGCTTCGTCCATCACTGGTTATTTTGCTTCCTAAGTAACAGAAGTCTCCTACTTCCTTCAGCTTTTCACCTGCAAATTCGATGTCCATAGATAATACATCAAATGAAAGAGCAACTCAAAAAGTTTGTCCTACAAGTGTTCAATGAGAGCACCATTGGTCACACGACACACATTGAGTCTAGAGCCGAGTTCGTCCCCAACCTTGCCCAGTGTCTCTGGAGTAATTGTTGCAACAACTGCTTCAATCCTGTTTCTTAAGTCGGTTAGTTCAGCCGGTAGCGGAGGCACATACACATGATTCTTTACGAACCCCCAGAGGTAAAAATCACACGGCGTCAGATTAGGTGAACGTGGAGGCCATGCGAAACAAGGTCTGCAATCCGGAACGTAATACGGAACGCACGTTGCACTGTAACTGCAGATTCAGTAAAATATAGAGAACTTTCTTCTCCCAAGTCGCCATCTTGGCTACTAGCGCTTCTAACGGAAGGCTGAGAAACCAGTGCATGCGCATGCGCACAGGTACGAACACTTGTAGGACAAACTGTTTGAGATGCTCTTTCATTTGATGTATTATTTATAATCATACGTTAACTGTAATAAATACTACAAAGTTTTGTTGTTGTTTGAGTCTTCAGTCTGTTGACTTGTTTGATGCAACTCTCCATGCCTCCCTGTCCTGAGGTAATCGTGTCGTCTCTACATAGCTACCACACCCTACATCCGAGGCAATCTGTTTAACATATTCTAACCTTAAAACCCCGATATTCACTTTGATACACCCTGTATATTAATTTATTTATTTATCGTATGGCTTTTATGCCGGGAGTGTCTGAGGACATGTTGGGATCGCCAAAGGCTGTAGCTGCTTCAAGCGGACACCCATGGGGTAAGCTACAATTTCAAGTAGTTCCAACTTTCGCTACCAGATGTCACTGATATCTAGTGGTGAACGTTGGAACAGTGATAGAGCGTTTCAACGAAATCTAACCTAGAAATTTAGTTTCACAAAAGTTTAGTTAGTGGAAGGATCTTTTACATGCAATAATAATATTAATAATATCGTATGGCCTCGGGTGACGGGTGCAATCTTTGTTATTTGACACCCAGGGGTAGCTTGCATGTTGAATTTCGTTGTTCCTTGAAGCACTATGAAAGTCAAGGAGGTTAGATATCTAAGCTCCTTGAACACTATAGCGCTTTCTAGTAGAGAAATGAGGAACTTTGTGTTGGCAGAAACTCCGGAGATTAATTTTACCATTATGAACACGGTCTACCGAATTCAAATGGGTTCTTTGACGTGCCAACATCTTATGACATGGTGCCGTAATTTTTGCCGCCTTTCAAAAATCACTTATCACGGCCAGGAGCGAACCTGCAAACTTGGGGTTAGTAGACCTACACGTTGACCACTCACCCACCGTGGCAAGCTATCTAGACGATCTTGACCTTGGAACTATATAAGGTGGTCCGCTGGATGTGTTAGAGCCTCTAAGAAGATAAGGCACCTTGTGGAGTGTTGTCCAGGTAACTACACTGTACTCACACGAGGGGCGGTATTCTCGTTGCGTGTTTCAACCCTGTTTTTACCCTAACACGGGCTGGGTCTCCACGTGAAGAACCACGCCCTGAGGGTGAGAGTTCACCCTTCTACCAAACATCGAACAATATACCTAGCATGTGAGACAGTCAGGCTCCACGCTGATACAATTGTGAAACATTCCCTGACTAACATGCTCCGAGTGACCAAATGATTACGGTATGCTGCGCGTTATCTGACAAGTTTCATCATTCGTCACACACAATACCACACTACAGTACCTTACCAGTAATGTATGTTTCATAATTACTTTCTTTACCGTATTATGCTGCCAAACTCGGCGATGCATCGCCTACGTATCAATGCTTGACATAGCGAACCTACACAACAGTGTTGTCTCGTGGTCGTGATTCGTTCCAAGGGACGATGTATTGGGACACAATCTCTCAAATCTGCTAATGCTCGTGCAATTGTCACTAAAGCGTTCGTAACCTTTTGAGTATATTGGTTTGCACGGTCAGGGAATTAAAACCAATATACCATCTTTTTGGAAGCCTTCATAGGGAGGTTATGGCTGCTTAAGCGTTTAGTTCTTGCAGTAAAGAGACGAAGGTGTGCTTCTTAAAAGGGAGGTAGTGCGCAGTTCGCTACTCTTGTGGGGGGTCCAGGCGGGGACAGCAAGAACCCGCCGATGAGCCAGCTTCGTGTCCTAGGCGGAACCCCGCACAAGACACGCCACAAACTAAGAAAAATTGCTGAGTTTTAATTCACTGGCCTTGAAAGCCAATAAATATACCATCCTTATGGAAATATTTCTTAATGCAAATTAGGTGGTGAAAACCATGGACCGTCAGACGTGTAAACACAAGCCTCAACTCAAAGTTGCTGTTTTCCACGTCTGGTCGATCATGACTCCGGTTCCATAAACTTCTTGAGGTACTGTATTTTTCGTTTTTTCTTCAGTGATGTTAGTAGTCTTTCCAAGGCTCTGGTGTTTGGTAGAGGTAAATCGTTTCTAAGGTTTTCAATAAGAAGTGATTTTCGTTCGAGGAGGTTGACGAGTCGTGACCTAGTAGTTTTTGTCACCGAATGCTTCTTCTTATGAATAATGCCTTCACTCTTTTGAGTGAGTAAAGGCTCTTTTCTGTTAGGTGTTGCCAAATGACTTCAGTGAGTTACTTATTGTTCTTTTAAGGGGCGGAACTACAAGGTCATCTGCACCTCCAAATGACTTCAATGCCATATATTAGAACAGGCATGATTCTATTTCTGAAAAGAGACATTGCTGTCTCTATCTTGAGGGCTCTCAACTACCGTATCTAATTGCAGGCATTGCCCGTACAGCTTGCGTGATTTCTCTATCACATGATAATCATGTAATACATGAAGCACTTGTTTGGAGCGTGATATCCAAATATTTGAATTCAATTACGATGTTTATTTTCCTTCTCTTGATGAGAATTTCTATCGCTGCTGGAATCTTCCCTCCTTTTCTAAACACTGTCAGTACCGTTTTTGAAACGTTGACTAAAACTTGTGATCGTAGCGCCATTGTTCCATTTCTGTTAATGTGTTTTGGATTTCTGTGACGTATGATTTACCAAGTGGAACGCCATAATCAGACGTTCGGATTCCACATAAAAGGAGGTCCCGTAGAATATGGTCGTTATGATCTCAAGATTTATATCCTCATAAAACTACAATATTTAATGATTCATTCATTGGTTTGTTTGAGTATTTATGCAATAAATCAATTAGTTTTATTTATTTATATTTTAATTTATTTATTTTTATTTTCTCTTATGTAGTATTTTTTTATTTTTAGCCTACTTTTCACATTTTGCAAAAATGAGGAAAAAGTAGACTTATGAGATCGATCCGGGAAAATGTGTGTCTGTCTGTCTGTCTGTCTGTCTGTCTGTCTGTCTGGCTGTGTGTGTGTCCCCCCCCCCCTATCAACTCCTAAACGGCTGCAGCAATCAAAACCAAATTTAGTATGCGTAAAGATGTGCACCGGAATAGCTCACGTCCATATTTGAAAATTATGTCAGTGCTATCAACTGCTGAAAAAACGCACTAGAAATTTGAGCTCCATGTTGGATATCTTGCAAGGTATGCATGGGAGCTATTCCAAAATTGGCGCACATGTAGATAATACTATTTCAGTTTAATTTGCAGGAGGCCAACCATGACAGTGTTGCCAAAATAAAGTTAAGCCTTCTGATAGGTCCAATGTTTATGTGCATATAACTTCTACACTATCAATTGGATTTCAACCAAATTTTGTATGTAATATCTGTACATAAACAGATATGACTGAGCGTATTATTAAGGCCACCAGGGCTGCCAACTGTTAATAATTGCTCTCTCTATTCTTTTTTCATCCAAATACCTATATATCAGAAAGTATGCAAGCCAACAGCTTTAAACTATGCACACGTATATTCTGACATTTTAGATTAATTTGGAGTAACTTATATACGTCAGTTCTACCAACATGATTATAAACCTGCTGATAGTACCAATTTTTAAATACATGTAACTTCTATACTATCAGTTGGATTTCAACCAAATTTCGTATGTGCTATGTGTACCATAACAGATATTATTATTAGTATTGTTAAGGGCAATCAGGGCTGCCAACTGTTAATAAATGCTGTCTATATTTTTTTACCCTAATATCAATATATCAGAAATTATGCAAGCCAACAGCTCTATACTTTGCACACTTATAGCACCTGACATTCTAGATTAATTTGGAGTTATTAATACAAGGCAGTGCTGCCAACATGATTCTATGCCTGCTGATATGTCCAATTTTAAAATACATGTAACTTCTATACTAACAAATGTATTTCATCCAAAATTGGCACGACAAGATATCATAATATTTCAGATTATTTCTGACCAGCACACGCATGGTATTGTTGGCAACATGTTTTTACGCGTGCTGATAGATCCAATGTCTAAATGCATGTAACGTCCATTGGACTTCAACCAAATTTTGTATTCTGTACCTTAAGAGATGGAACTAAGCATATATTCAGTCACCAGGGCTGCCAACTGTAGTGCTCTATTAGGCTACATTATACCAGGTATATTTTGAACTAATTAGATATTTCGATATTACCAACTTAATTTCGTCATTATTCTAGATAGGTTCATATTCTGTAGAATAATCATTGGCATGAAAAGTAGGCTGTATAGTTCTTCACGGAACTTCTTGTTTATTTTAATTTCTAATTTAAAATTATTTATTTATGTATTCATTTATTTATTTACTTATATATTTATTGAATTTTAATTTTGATTTTGTTTTAATTTATTTCCCAAATTTTAACTTTCGGTATTCAGACATTAATTAATTCTTCTTTCTTTATTTCCTTAGTTAATTAGTTAGTTAGTTAGTCAGTTATCTGAAGAAAGATCCTAAACTCGACCGCACAATCAACTGTTGTACTATTATTATTATATATATGAAATTTACGTAAAGATACAAAACCATCACCGGCGAACTCCTTGCGAGCCAAAGACACTAATGATAGCACTGAAGCTGAAGATGTTCGGAGTCACTGAAGAGATTAAACCTTTCATACTATGCTTGCAGTACCAAGGAGGGCGGCTTTTTGCATTAACTGCGTATGGTTCCTCTTCAAGCCGAGGCTCTCCTTTGCATTTTCCCGGTACTTTGTTACTAAACCACTCACAGAGGCAACTGGGATAACGAAAACTTCCTTTAGGCCGTATAAGTGACTGAGCACAGCGGCAAGTGGCTGATATTTGAGCCTTTTCTCAGTCACCGTATTCTGTACGTTTCCATTGAGTGGAACTGCAACATTGACGATGGTAGTCTTCCAAGATTCCTTGTCGAATATCACAAGGTCTGGCCTGTTGGCTCCTATAGGGCGCCAGGGAATGTTCTCCGCAGTGCCTACACGCTGCTGCGAGATATTACGTCACCAGTTACTTTGGCAGCACGCCTGTCGCTTGCATCATAACAAACAAACAGTAAACTCTGTATATTGGCTTTCACGGCCGGTGAATTAAAACTCAGCAATTCTTCTCAGCAACTCTGCAACCCCACACAAGACACGGCACAAACCTAGAAGAATTGCTGAGTTTTAATTCACCGGCCGTGAAAGCCAATATACCATCTTTTTGGAAGCCTTCATAGGGAGGTTAAGGCTGCTTGAGCTTTCAGTTCTCGCAGTCAAGTGGTGTAGTTGCACCTAATATAAAGGGAGGTGGCGCGCAATTCGTCACTCCTATGGGGGTCCGGGCGGGGACAACAAGAACCCGCCGATGAGCCAGCTTGGTGTCCTAGGCGAAACCCCACACAAGACACGGCACAAACCTAGAAGAATTGCTGAGTTTTAGTAAACTTTGTACTCACCACAGCCATTCATAACATACTGTTGCACTCCTCCAATAATCTAATAATACACACTGACGATTTCGACAGCCCACACCCTATCAAGGACATAGTGCTGCCAACTAAACTGATGACGCAACCTCTCGCAGCAGCACGTAGCTACTGCGGAGAACATTTCCTGGCGCCCTGTATTATCATTATTATTATTATTTTTTAATTTATTTATTCGTTAATTCCCCATAAGGAGAGCGTTACAACACAATCAATGTTCATGTTTCATTCTGGACCTTTCTTCTTTTTTCCCAAAAACCTCTCATATACACACTATGTTTCCTCTTTCTCTCTTCTGTCCACCTCTTTGTTGGTTGTCTCTCTTTGGGAGTTGGCTCAAACTTCTGTAGTCTAAGTTTTTCTCTGTATTTGCTCCTGTCTGCGATGTCTTCTGTAGAGATGTTTAGTTTCATAAGGTCTTCCACGGTTTCCTTTACCCAATTGGTTTTTAGTGTGCTATTCGTAGCCTAACTATATTAAAATTTTTCTTGGTCAGTCGGTCTTCGGTCATCCTATGTATATGTCCATAAAATTTTGCCCTTCTTTTCCTTATGTTGTTTTTAATCGTCTCTGTCTGTTTGTACAGTTCTATTGTCGGTCTCTTCATCCATATTCCCCCTTTCTGAATTGGCCCGTAGATCTTTCTCAGAATTTTTCTCTCTTGTTTTTCTAATTCCTTGATTTTTGTTCGCCCCTTGATTGCTGTCGTTTCTGAAGCGTATAAGGCCTCTGGTAAGACTACTGTACGATAGTGTCGTAATTTGGCATTGATGGAAATACTTTTTTTTAATGGTGGTTCCATGTAAGTCGGTATGCTTTCTGCAATTTAGCGATCCTGTCTTCATTGGATGCCAAGTTCAGTCCTGTTTTCTGTATAATCTCTCCTAGATATTTATTATTATTATTATTATTATTATTATAATTATCATTGTCGCCATTGACGAGGTATTCCACACTTTCTTTGTTTGTGTCCATTGGCAGCCTCAAAGAAGATGCTTGGAAGCTGAGCAGGAAGAGCTGACTCAAGACAACATCGTCAATGTTATGCTGAAAAATAAAGATTCCTGGTATATAGTAGCAGTGTATATGGAAAGTACTTTGCGCCAAAATAAAAGCGACTTAGATGCTAATGAGTGATAAGAACTGAAGGAAAAAGAACCATAAGAGGCTTCACGCACGTCGCGACGCCACACTGAAGTATTGCGATAGCGGCGCCGGGGCGGGGACACACGATGTGGGAGAGGTGTATGTGTTTTTAGTGGGTAAGAATACCACACCACAGTAGTCGCATATGATGTGTAACATGTGATATGTTATCTTGCTATGTGTGTCCCGGGAGCGCAAATCCCTTGTTGACAGTGAACTCTGTTGGTCATTGAAATAACTACTTGTAAAACTCCACTGCCAAATCCTGACCGTAATGAATCATAATTGTTATTTGCCGTGGCGGAAGCAATCCACTGCCTACTTGATGCGAGCTGCGCTCTATGCCGGCCAGTTAGTGAACCCATACCGACAGCATTGGCTCAGCTGGCTAAAGCGCAGCGTTAGGTCATGGGACCAAGCTCTCTGCTGACTCGGTAGACGCGTGGGTTCGAGTCCCACCGTCGGCCGTCCTTGAAATGGTTTTCCGTGGTTTCCCATTTACAACACCAGGCAAATGCTGGGACGGAACCTTCTGACAGGCCACGGCTGATTCCTTCCACATCCTTGCCCAGTTTCAATCATCTTCATCCATTCCATCTCTCATCCCGACGAGCAGGTCGCCCACGGGCGTCGAATAGAAAGACCTGCACTCGGCCTCTCAGGAGGCCACACGACAAAATAAAAAGTGAACCCATGTCAGCGATGTTATTGAAAATGGCCACATTTTGCCGATCAACGCACTGCCAAGTATAGGCGCGATTAAAAATTATGTGTGCGGAAGGTAGATTAAATGTGTTTCTCCCAGGGATCTTTAATTATTGTTAGTAGTCGGCGTTAATATACTGAATTCCTAAGTTGTTTGGAGTGTTTGTTGATGAGATATAGATTCCACATAGCCACATGGCCGACAGTACATCGAGTGCTCTCATTAAATAAGAATAAAGCAAAAGAATGAAGATTTAATAAATCGTAATTATTTTCAGCAAATATGATAAAATGAATATTTTCACACCAAAGAACGATAACTTGAAGATGATTTATTGTATGAATATCTTAAATGGGGTCTCCAAACCTTGAACTAAACTGTATGCTATATAAATTCCCCATAGCCACATGGCCTACAGTACGTCGTTGTACCGATATCCACCATCACATGCGCTCATTGTTTCCGTCCCATGCACTTCCGCCCCAGCCATTTCCGTCCCATCCATTTCCGTCCCTTTTCCAAAATCACTCCCACAAAAATGTCCAGCTACCGAGTGGAAAGATGTTACACATCAAAAGAAAAAAAAGAAAGGAAAGAAAACACCTGTAAATATTCTGCTCTTTGCCCATTTATCTCCAGTAAGTACATATTTATCTGATGGTTTATTCGGGCCTACAGCCAGCGGCTCAATCTATGGGAGGAGAGATGATATTGAGGCGGAGAGGGGAAACATATTTGAACATGTATTGTCAATATGCAGATCGGAGAACAGTTGATATTTATACTGGTTTTATAGCACAGTTTACACAGTGTATGCATGTCTGCTGATGATAGATATACGGTACTCAGGCCTGAAGCATTGCGTCATTTGGTGTAACATATAATGATATATTTAAATATCAATGGCATTATAGTAAATAAAATAAAAGAAGTGACAGTCAGTCTGAAAGACTATACTTTGTATCATTTTAAATGCTACAAATTCTGAAAAATGCTAGAAAGGCTCTTGACATGTTAGAAAATTATCTGCATAAAACTTATCTTGCTTATCTTGTTTCAAATTACTCGCGAACGGCAAGTGCAAACCAAGGGCAAAGCAAGGACAAGCTCGCGGGATGCCGTCACGCTCACCAGAGCGCTCGGGGACGTGCCCCTTCCATCCAGTCTAAAAACACTTATAGCGGGCGATGTATTGAAGATCGAGATATGCTCCCGCGGACATTTTTGTAGAACTTTTCATGCTGACCAATTCTTACGCTCATAGTATATAGATATTATTAACGGTTTGCCCAGCGTAAGCTTAAGAAGCGCACGGATGCCAAGTTTGTTTTCGACTTTTTCACTGAAATCGTTACTGCTTGGCTTCCTTTGATCATGCATAAATTATTTTCTACAGAATCTTTCTTCGAGATATCCTTTACATAATGGTGAACACCACATCAAAATCCATTGAGTGGTTCTCGAGATTACCCGTGACATCCAAGAATCGGGGATTTTTGTCTTATACTAACGAAGTAGAGATTGTCGGGGAACACATGCACGAAGCAGTACTATGACGTCACACACATCAGTGCATCTGGGTACATTTCGTCCCGTCACCGTAACGTAACGCCAGACCCCAGCGTAACAACGAAGTCGACAAGATCATTTAACATAATAATACTAAATACTGTAGTTCTTTTTTCAAATGCTTAATGTTTTAGTATTTATCAATAACTAGCAACTCGCCCCAGCTTCGCCCGGTATCTTTAACGGTTTACCCAACGTAAGCCTGAAAAGTGTACGGACGGCAGGTCCTAGATGCAATTCAGAAAAGCCGAGGTGAACAGTGAAACTCCAAACTCATATACTCTTCTCTGAAGTCTTAACTCGACAGGACTCGACAGTTTGATGCTGGTCGATGCTGGGGTTATTGGCTCGCTAGCTCGTAAACTCACTACGAAGCTAGTAATTTAAATTTTCACTGAATGAAGATTGGTGGAAGGAATGAAAACTTAAAAACATATATAGTGGGCGATGTATTTAAGATAGAAATATGCTGTCGCGGTCTTTTTTGTAGTACTTTTCAAGATTAACAATTCTTACACTCATAGTGCATACTGTAGATATTTTTAACGGTTTACCCAGCGTAAGCTTAAAAGGCGCACGGACGGCAGGACTCTCTTCGACTCGATTCAATGAAATCGTTACTGCTTGACTTCCTTTGGTCATAAATAAATGTTTTTCTATAAAAAACTTCCAAGAGAAATCCTTTACAGGATGGTGGAAACCGCATCAAAATCCATCCAGTTTCTCGATATTAACCGTTAAATCCAAGAATCAGGGACATTATATTATACTATGTAGATTTTGTTATTTATACACCCAAGTACACGGAGTTAAATGACAAAAGTGTCCAACGATACAACAACAACAATTCATTGTTATTAGGTTCTTGTACACCCGATGAGCTGTTCGTACTGACTTCGACAGCTCGCGATTGATTGTCTGAGACTGACGACTTTTTGTTTGAAAGATCTTGTTTATCCATCTACTAGGTTAATGAAATCCTGAGTATTTGAAGGGCTGCCCATCTCTTTAGCTAGCTCAAATCTTGGACTATAATCTCGTGATATTGACAAAAAGGGATGCCCACGATATCACGATATCGATATTTCAAAGAATTAATTAATTTATTTATATATTTATGTATTTATTTATTTATTTATTTATTTATTTATCGTATGGCTTTTAGTGCCGGGATTTCCGAGGACATGTTCGGCTCGCCTGAGTCTGTAGCTGCTTCCAGCGGACACCCTCAGGGTGAGCTACAAGTTCCGTTCAATTTCAAGTAGTTCCAACTTTCGCTATCAGATATCAATGGTACCTAGAGGTGAACGTTGGAATTTTGATAGAGCGTTCCGATGAAATCTAACCTAACAATTTAGCTTCAAACAAGTTTAGTCTGAGGAAGGACCTTTAACATGCCATAAATCTATGACATGGGACCGCCGGCTTTACTTCCCCTCCGAAGGAAGGCATACTGAAGGATTTTAACACTCTTAAAAAATCCGATGACTTCGGCCGGGTTTGAACCCACTATCTTGGGCACAGCAGTTCAGCATGCTACCAACTATATAACTGTGTTTCTAAAATCACTATAGAATAGCGACTGCAATAAGCAAAAAGGGCAGGGGGGATATTGAATCACAACTCAAAGAATTAAAATATTATGTCAGACGTGGAACCACTCTGCTGACTCAAACTAGACACTGAGGAGGCCTGGGTACCATTACCGGTTTTGCCAAAAGGAATAAAAATGGAGAACACTCAACCTTGTGAGTTAAAACTGAGAAGAGTAGGGTTTGATCATTATCCCAGCCATCTTGGAAGTGGTTTTCCACTTCTACTTCAAGCACATTCTAGGATAACTCCTAACTTAAGGTCATGGCCACCTCCTTCCCAATCGTCATCTGAATTACAAATTCACACACTACAGTAATACAGCGCTCACAGTAACATAGATTATGAGACAAATTCCACACACACCCAAGTACACGGCTACATGACCACGATGTCGTAAAGCCCCTAAACCAATCAACAACAACTGGAGAAGCACATCCATAGATTTACGAAATGTACGACGATCAAGTGGCCCTCTTTTGCTATTCATTAAGGGGCTTTATGTTTGGCCTTGGCGAAATGTAATTACAGTATTATATGCCAGAAAACTGCATCTTAAAGAGGCTCGTTATAGTTCAAGTTTTCATTGTGATACAGGTTCTCCACCAATCAGAGCTCAAGATTTGCATTACGATACAGCTTTTTGACCAATGTAATTAGGTAAGGAAGCTTTGCACCTGCGCTCAATACACTCAAAATCCAACATGTCGGACATGAAATACATGACTTGAAAGTTGACAATATAAAGGATATCGGATCAACCATTGCAGTTACAATCCCAAACACAAAGACAAAATCAGCACGAACTTTTACGGCAAGAGGAAAATACTATGAAATATGCAAGAAATTTATGAGTCTACTTCCAGAAGTTTGCAACACTCCATCCTTCTTCATAAATTGCTGTCATGGGAAGTGGACCGTCCAAAAGTTTGGCATAAATACACTGGAGAGTATGGGAAAAGAAATAGCACTGTACCTTACTATCCCCAACTCCAATTTGTACCGAGGGCATTGCTTTCGTAGGAGTTCGGTGACAATTTTTGTGAATGCTGGTGCTGATATTATAACGACACTATAACGTTATGGAGGTCGGAAACATAAGACATTGCCAAGGTCTCAGATCCACCCAGGCGCTCTGTTCAGTAAGGACAACTGGGCTCATGCGCTCTGTTCAGTAAATGCACCTGGCGGTATCTCGACAGATATTTATAAATATTTATGTTCGCATATAAAGGAAAGTTATAATTATCGTCGATCATAATCTGTCGTATGCAACTCGCCTATAATGGTAATGGAAATTATAAACATACTCATGTCTTAATTATTGCCATTATAGGCTTGTTGCATAGTGTCCAATTTTGACATTGTGGTCATTTGGTCCCATGAACTTGGGTGTGTGTGTGTTCATAATTTGGGGTTAGGGATTGGGTAGGAGGTGAACTTGACCTTGGAGTATAGATTAGGAAACCCCGGAAAATTACTGCCAGGATGACTGAGATGGAAATCGAACTCACGAGGCTGCTGGTATGTCTCGTTCCAGCCCTCAGATCAGAATTACATTCCTTGGCCTAGCTTGGAATCAACCCCGGACCTCCACGGTGACACACCTTAAGAATGCTAGTCACTACGTCACGTGATGAAGAAAATTATCATGATTGTAGGGTTGTTTATGAATGCAGGCTTTAGTATTGGAATTCAAGTCCCGCTGCTACAAAATTTACTGGTTCGCTATTGACAGAGTCTGGCGACCCACGAACTATGAGTCCCTGACAAGTACGGAGTACAGGCATGCCCATCAGAAATGCCATTGTATATGTAGCCTATTTTCATTTTATGAAAAAAAAAATAGGCTTATGAGATCACTTTTAAATAGACTATTCTCGCGATTTAACCACCCCAACGCAATGAAACTTGGTACAGCAAATGGTCATAAACATTGTAATGCACTGGAATCTAATTTAGTTCAAATGTTTACATAGCCCCAAGATGGCGGCTGTGCGAAATATTTCACCGGCATTCCATATCTCCGAAACTGTTACAGGTATCACCCGGAAATTTTGTAAGGTGATAAAGGGTACTACTACAAGTTTATCGGTGTCACTTTCAAAAACCTGTAAAGTACAAAACGAACATTGTGGCCAAGAGAAGTTGAAACATTTTAATAGATAAATCTCGCGATTTAACCACCTGAGCGCAGTGAAATACGGTACAGTAAATTATTATACATATTGTAATGCACTGGCATCTAATTTTGTTCATTGTCTACATATACTCAAGATGGCAGCTCTGCAAAATTTTAAAATCCAGTTTATATTGCTTTTGTCGTAATCATGCGATTGAAGTGAAAGTTTGAATAATGAACCTACGCAATAATTTTCTTTTAATGGTACATAACTCTATGGCCTATACCTATAACTATCCAAAATGGAGACCATCCGAAATATCTAGACGGTTCTCAACATCTACGATTCTTTTACAGCAATCAAACTGAAATTTTGAGAGATGATAGTGACCATTAACATAATTAGGATATATGAAAATAGGCGTTAGTTCTTCACGGAACTACCTGTTTGGGGAATGGTCTAAATGCTTTAATCATCATGTACATCCCTGTATTATGTTCATAACTGACCTTGAATGCTCACGATTGATGGGCTAGAACTGCCCACCCACAACTTATGAGCCTCTGAGAGTAAGTTGAGGGGGCAGATGATCTTGCTGTTCTGCAATTTTAAACAACAATAACTAACAAACAGTGAGCTGTACGTGCCAGAGGGATATGACGACAAGAACTGCTACTGTGTAATTCTTTTTTTCTTTTCTTTGGATGGTATGTTAACTTTAAGCATCATGTACATCCCTCTCTTAAGTACATAGATGAGTTTGCGTGCTCGCGGTTGTTTCTCTGAGACAGGTTGTAACGTGTTTTTCGAGGGGATTTTACGCCACTGGCATAAGTCAGTAGAAAGCCATTCTATATTTATTTACGCGGCAAATTGTTCAGCCAAGAGAAGCTTTCATGTTAATTTATTATTATTATTAACTTATTATTATTATTTTAGGTATTTTTTGGAGCATTTTTATAAAATTATAAGCATACAGATAGGTTTTCTATGTCATAGAAAACACTATCAAGCAAATTATTACGAACTACATTACCATAGAAAATTATATGATTACGGAATTTTACGGAGTTTTGTCAGTTAGGGTATTATTTGATTTGATTTGATTTATTTTCACTGCTACACTTAGAGCTTAAGAGCTCCTTTACAGTAGCGCCCTACATAAAATAAGGTTAGGGCTTATAAAAATAAAACATTTCACCTACATTCACAATATAAATAATCATAGTCTAACAATTATAGTAACAAAAATATAGTAACAATACAATAATAATAATATTACTAATGATAATGGAAAAATTATATACAAAAGAGTGAGAGTGCATACAGACTATCAGCCCGAAAAACAAACACCATATACTGTACAAGAAGAGCTATTGAAGTAGACAGGTTGTCAGCTATTGTCCTTGTGTTCTAATTGAACTTTGAAAAAGTATTTTAACATAATACAGTAATCAAATGTGAGAGGTATACTGCTCCAAGAAGCAGGATGAAAGATGTCTTTTGAAAGCTGCAGTGCTTGCAATGTTGACGAACTTATATAAATCGAAGGTGTTGAAGAGGCGTGAGGCGGTGCAAACAAAAGATTTATTGAACTTCATGGTTCGGTGTATAGGAATCTGGAGTGTTAATTTTGTGTATCTATTTTCTCGATTATGAACAGAATGCATTGGTGTAAAGGCATTGTAGAGATATAACGGGGTCTTGGTATGTAATATTTTATGTGTCAGAATGGCAACTGATAACTGCCTGCGCTCGTGGAGTTTCAGCCATTTCAGCTGCACGTAGTAAGGTGTGATATGTTCATCTCGCCTTACATCGAGAATGTACCGAACACATGCATTCTGGACTCTTTGTAATTTGATGTTCTGTGTTTATGGTAAATCATTGTATACAGCAGAGCCATAATCAATGATTGGAAAGATGAGAGTTTGGACGAAGAGCTTACGTATGTTAGGTGGGGTGTAAGAAACAGTTCTTTTCAGGAGATGCATAGCTGATTCAACCTTCCTTACCACATTAGACGTATTCTCTGCCCACGACAGTGTTCTATCAAATATCACTCCGAGATTATTGACAGTGTTTCTATATTTAATATTATTGTCTAGTATCTTGATGGGTGGTAGTGAATTAAAATCTACTGAATTTAGAAGTTTTGTATATCCAATGGATATAAGTTGTGTTTTAGATATGTTCAAGTTAAGATTATGATTTTGGGCCCATTCACAAAGCCTGTCAATGTCTTCATTAAACAGATTTATACGATCACATGCAGTGTTAGGCGTGAGGTGAAAATAGGCTTGGAGGTCATCAGCGTATATATGAACAGAACTATTTCGGAATTCATTAGAAACATCGTTTATATATAGCGAGAAACATAGTGGACCTAAGACAGATCCCTGAGGTACTCCACTTTCTACCGATTTCCAGTCTGAGGAGGAGCCATCCGCGAGGACCACTCTCTGTGTACGCATGGAAAGGTAGGATTTGAACCAGGAAAGAGCACTCTGAGAGAAGCCAAAAGATTTCAGCTTTGCAAGAAGTATATTGTGGTTCACACAGTCAAAAGCCTTACTGAAATCGAAAAGACATAGGATTGTAAGCTGACGCTTGTCCATAGCTGAGCGTATATCATCGCTGACCTTTAACACTGCAGTGGTGGTACTATGACCCTTTTTAAACCCAGATTGTTAAGGATTGAAGATATTAAATTTAGTTAGGTATCCACATACTTGTTCATGAACTATTTTCTCAAGCGCTTTACTAAGGGCACAAAGGATATTTATTGGTCTAAAGTCACTACAGCTAGTGGGGTTTTTATTTTTTGGCACTGGACGTATGTTAGCACACTTCCAAAGAGACGGGTATACTCCACTTCATAGAGAGAAATTAAATAGATGGATAATTGGGGGTAGAAATACTTCAAGACAGTTAGAAATAAGAGAAATTGGGATGCTATCAGGGCCTCTTGCTTTTGTACGAATTGATTTGATGGCTTTCTCAATCTGGTGTGGGTAAACATACATAAAGAAAAATTTTTCATGGGCAGGGGGAGGGATGGATGTGTATTTCGTGACGGTCTCTGATACTCTTAATACATCACCAATTGAGGCAACATTTGAGTAATGTTCATTTAATTGTGATGCAGAGACAGGCATCTCAACATCAGTGACTGAACTGGCACCAACTCCCAATGATTTTGCAGCACGCCATCTGGCGGAGGTGGTTTTACAGTCACTGAAGAGGTTGTACATATATTTCACTTTTGTGTTCCTGATTGTTTGTTTTGTCTTATTACGCAGAATTCTGTACTCTTCATAGTCAATGGTAAGTTTAGATTTAATAAATGTTCTACGTGCTTTATCACGTTTCTTTAAAAGCGTTTTGATTTCTTTACTGATCCACGGAGCAGAGTTATGTTTTATATTCACTTTCTTTTGCGGTGCATGCATATCATATAGTTCATTTACACAATCATTAAATAGAGTCACTTTCTCATCTATGTCAGTGGATTGGTAGAAATTCTGCCAAGGGAGTAATTCTGCATCCGTTTTAAAATCATTTAAATTAAATTTACTGAAGTCACGTACAAAGATTGATTTTGGTCGAAGTTTCGGGGTAGATAGAGAAAACACTGCGTACAGAAGATCATGGGCTGAGAATCCAGCAGCTGGTTCTTGTCCGTAGTCAACAACGAGGTCATTACAGTTTGAAGAGATAATATCGAGAGAGCTGTCACAAGTAGCTGTGTGAAATGTAGTATCGAATGGTAAACATTCAACATTACAGGAACAGAGCACATCACATACCTGTTCAGTTTCAAAAGCTCCACTACCAAACCGAGCATTAACGTCCCCAACAAAAAAAACATATTTATAATCAAGAATGAATTTGTACATGTCATTCAGAAAAATATCTAGGTAGCCAGCTTTCGGTGGACGATACACACAAGCAAAGAGAATTTTAGTTTCGGTAAGAGAGAGATGTCAAGTATAATGTATTCAGGCCTCTTATTATATTCACCAGGAGACTGACTTAGCACGCTATACTTTATGTTATCCCTAAGGTAAACTGCAACACCACCTCCACCGACGGTTAATCTGTCATTTCTAATGACTTTATAGCCTGTGAGGGAGACAGCAGCATCTGGAATTGAGGGCTTGCAAAAGGACTCACTTACTGCAATTATGTCAAAAGACGAACCACCAAAGACGTGACAAAATTCAGAATAGTGAGAGGAGTCAACTAATGATTGAGCATTGATATGAGCAATTTTTAGGCAGTTGGTGTTTTTCAGGCTGATAGCGGAAAGTATGTTTGGAAGGAGGGGAGTGGAATTCAGCTGTATGCCTACTAACTACAGACACAGAGTTTCCAGAAATATTACATATTAAAAGATGGTCCTAAAAAGAAATGTTGCATAATTATTTAAATATGTGAAGTAAATTAAAAATAAAATTTTAAAAACTAAAAGGAGGAATAAGAGTGAGTAATATGAGTACGCTAGTTATCTTCATTGTACCTGGAACTTAGCAGGGGGTGAGCTTTTTAAGCTCGGCTGCGTTTCTCACACGGTGTTTGATGTCACCTCGCAGTACAATTAACGTACCATCTGACGTCCACACTTGTTTCTCCGTGAAGATGGAGACCGCTTGCTTCAGTAGATGGTGTCTGGTGGAGGTGAGATCCTCTCGAATTGTCACCCTGGTTCCACGCAACGCCCTCTTTGCGCGAAAAATCGCCGACCGTTTCCCATACGAAACAAACTTGCACAGGATAGCTCTAGGCTTTCCACCCTCCGGGGCTCCAACCAACACCACCTATATACAGGCCTTTGCACTGAATTGAAAATAAGCAAGATGGCGGATACCGAAGGCAGAAGTTTGTAATCATACCTTTGTTGTTGTTTTTGTGCGATTTATTCAGTTTTTTGCTGTAAAATATGGTTTACAAGTGTTGTGTGCCGAAGTGCAGGGGGAATTATGATCATGAGAATAAAGTTCGAGTGTTTAAGTTCCCCGAAGAAGAGAATTTGAAGAAACTTTGGATATCAGCTATTAAACGAGAAAACTTCGTACCAACGAAACATTCTGTGGTAAGTAGACTACCAATACGGTACACGTTTTTTAATTATCTAAGCAGTGTTAGCCTACCGTACCACATAAATAGCCGATATACCGGTAAGCTTAATAATGTATAGGTTGCTATAAATAATTCTAAGAACTATTTCATTGCCTTGCAAGCAACACGTAGGTGACCAAGCCTAGTCATTTTAAGGTTAGAGTTGGAGCAATACTTTGCATTTAGGCTAAGTTTCAAATAATAATAATGAACGGTGTTTCCTCATTAAATAATTAATAAACGAATCTCCCAACATGCGAGGCAAGTTTGTTGTGCATGGAAGAATTAAAAACATGTTGTGATCAAATACCGTACTGAAAATGTTTTAGTGTGATAATTATAGATTTATTTTTAATGCATGCATATTGAGAATCGGTGTTCAAAGCTAATGATTTATATAATTGAGTCTGGCCTCACTGGAAAGTCATTTAATATGCACCACAAATTGCTCAGATTCCTGAGTAAGTAGTTACCTAACCCCTTTATTGCTCCCAGCGGAGATGTTTTAATAGGAAATTCCCCAGTGAGGGTAACTGTTTAAAAGCAAGATATAAAATATAAGTAGACCTGTAGCTCAATAGTTTGTTCTAAAACTAATCTTCTGATACCGGTACCATATAGTACTCGAGACGAAAGAGTAGGCCTAGAAAAAATGCTAGCCTATGGTACTCAATGATTTACAGTACCGGTACTGTATTTATACCTTGGTTGGCAATTGATATTTTTAAATATAGGCTAAGTTACTCTATACATGCCAGAAATCACTACTATTTCCCTAAATATACCCAGGTGTGTAGGCTACTTCGATGATAAGCTGTATTCTTTGCATATTCATAACAATTTCTTGTCCAATATACAACTTTTTACGGAATTATCTGCTGAATTTTAAGAAATTTGGTCAGTTATCATGAACCATATCACTAAGATATTTCTCAATACATTGAGTAATAATAAATACATTCCTAGATCACTTGAAAAGTGCAGCAATTATCTCACTAGGACCCAAAGAGCCCACTGTGACGATGTAGCTCAGAATGTAAGATTAATTATCGGTAGGCCTATACACTTTACTTCAATGAATGTTACTCAGTATGATTCTTTTGCAAATTGCAGGTTTGTGAACTGCATTTTAATGCTCAAGACATTCAACAGAATACTGTATTCAATTGTGAAGATGGCCAAGAGATTACACTCCCATTAAAAGTGCCAAGACTTAAACCTGGTGCTGTTCCATCTCGTCTACCAAATTGCCCAGAGTATTTAAGTACCCCAAAGTCCTACAGAGACAGCCCTCAGGAGAAGAGAGCTAGGAGAGAAAATAGGAACCTGCAGACTGCAATTGAAGAAAGTGAGGCAGAGTTTAATCTGCAAAATGAGGCATTGTCATTTTCCAGCTTCGAGGAACTGAATGATAAAATAGGACTTCTCAATACACCAGAGTCATGGAGTGTAATTTCTAAGGACAACAACATTTTAATTCTTTTCATCACCTTCTGTCCTATGCCTAAGGTTATTTGTAGTGTAGTGATTGCAGCATCATTACAGTTAGAAGTGTACTACAAGGAAGTTAAGTTAGACAGGATAGGTGATTTCCTGTTCCCAAATATTGTAATGAACATTTCTGACATTAGAAACATCCTTGAACGTTTGGATACACTCAATTTTAATGGGGACGAGAAAAAAAATAGTTCCTCTGAAATCTTGGCGTTAGCTTCGAACATTTTGGAATCTGTAAGCTTATCAAACCCAGACTTGGTAGAACATATTGAGTTTGTTACAGAGCAAATTAGACTTTGGTCTGGGCAAAAGAGAGTTTATAGCCCTTCCTTTCTGATTTTGTGTTCAATGCTACAATCAATCTCGCCCCACAGCTATGCGTACTTGAGACATTTAAATGTAATAGTGTTGCCCCATCCATGCACGATCAGGAGGCTATGTTCTACATTCAGGTTAGATCCTCGAGTGGAGCAGCATGAGGAGAATTTTTTGAACTATATAAAGAACAAATTTTCTGGCAATGAATGTGATAAATTTGTTGTACTCATGATGGATGAAGTGTATGTGAAACCAATGATGGATTACAAAGGTGGTAATATTGTTGGAAAAGCTTTCAACAGCGAGAAACTGGCAACAAGTGCCTATTGCTTCATGATATCTAGTCTACTGTCAGATGTTAAGGAAATGGTACATGTACTGCCAGTGAAATCCATGTCTGGGGAACAGTTGCACTGTATACTGAAGAAAATTATTATTGGCTTGGAAGAAATAGGATTTCATGTGGTTTGTGTAGTAAGTGACAACAGTTCTGTAAATAGGAAATGTATGCAGCAGTTTTCACCGCAGAAAGAACTGAAGTGTGTTTACCCTCATCCTGTCGATGAAAAAAGGCCTCTTTTCTTTGTGTTTGACTCTGTCCACTTGCTTAAGTGTGTCAGAAACAACTGGTTGAACCAAAAAGATGAAGATATGTGCATGAACTATCCTGATTTTGACCCAGTTAGCAATGATGTACACAAAGCCTCATTTTGCTCTGTGAAGAAATTGCAAAATATAGAGCATGATAAGTTGGTGAAGTATGGCTACGGTCTCTCTGTAAAGGCCTTATGCCCTACTTCACTTGAAGGGCAAAATGTAAAACTTGTTCTTCAGGTTTTTAATGAAAATGTCATTGAAGGGTTGAAAGTTATGGGGGAAAAGTGTGACTTATTGCATTATAAACAAACTGCCTGGTATATTGAACTAATGTTAAATTGGTGGAATACAGTAAATGTAAGAACTCCCGGTAAAGGAGCAAGACTCAACAATATCCTCATGTGCCCAGTGTCATCAGATTCTATTGAAATTGTTAATTATTTACATAAATTCTTGCAGTGGCTAAATAAGTGGAAAAAACTAAATGTAAAAGGGTCATTGTCCTCTGAGACAATGGCTGCCATGATACTGACAACAGAAGGCTTGTTAAAGTTGAAAGATTATTGCTTGTCAACTCTAAATTTCTCTTATGTTCTGTTTGGGAAGTTTCAGACTGATGTATTAGAGGGAAGGTTTGGCAAATACAGGCAGTTTGCAGGTGGCCAGTACAATATTTCAATAAGGCAGGTGTATGAAGTAGAACACAAGCTAAGGATTCAATCATCCATGTCCCTAAAGATCAAATCCAACTTATTTGGTGAAATTAAAATAAATGAATTGTGTGAACCTACCTCAGAGGCTCCTGAGTTTCCCACTGATGAGCAAAAATTCATTGACCGTATATATATAGATGACAGAGATTTTGATGGTTGTAAGGATGATATCCCTATTCTAGTGTACTTGGCAGGGTATTGTTGTTATAGTGTGACTAAACGATTACAATGTAGTCATTGCAAGGAAATTCTTTGTACCAGTGAATTTATTGACCTTGATGATGAGGCATACCATTTGATCAGGGATAAGGACAGAGGTAGGCTCTTAGTCCCAGAAATGTATGTTGTAAATGTTGTTGTTCACAATTACTTAATAGTTTTAAAGTTGTGTGGTGACCTAGAATCTGATTTTCTTAAAGTTGAGAACCACAGGGAGCTTGTGAGTAACATTACAATGCAATTTGTTCGTTCCATGGAACTTTTGTGGGAGCCTGATATTTGCATGAAAGGACACACTGTAGAAAATGTTTGTAAGAAAGTGGTATGGGTATCCACCAACATCCTACTGAACAATTATTGTAAGAAAAGAAATTCTTTACCAAAGTCGACATTCTCAAAGAAATCTACAATTTTCTATAAGCGTTGAGACATTCCTTCGAGGATAAATACAATAGAGTGCACATTGCCACACTGCGCCTGTACTGTGACGTGAGAGCAACACCTGGTCATGCCCTACACGTGTACTAAAATGGTTCGAATCAGTGACCCATGCATCGTATCCTCCCCTTGTTAGTAATGAATAGAACTCACTTTAAATAGCCCAATTCTATCATCACGTGTAGTATTTCAGTGTTCCAAACCACCGCAGTTCCCTGCAGTCAGCTGATCGAGATGTTGCTGTCAACAATGTGATGTCATCAGCCATCTATTGGATTTAAGATCGAAAAGACATTCAAATAAAATGCAACGACCTCGTAATTCTGCCCCTTAAAACAACAATAACTACCGTACCTAAAATTCAATCTTCTCCTGTGATATTTGTAAATATTTTCTAGTATAATACCTATTTCATCCAGAGTTTTTCAGTTGTCATGTTTGAACTGAGGAGTGAAGAATTCATGCCTGCCTAGTAGCCTAATTATAAAATATGTTATATTATATTTAATGACAAAAGGTGCATCCTGTCACTGTTATAATTACAAATCACATTTTTACAAAAGTTAGCCTAATTTTATAATATGCATTGTCAACAAGAATCAGTACCCCACATCAGTCCCTCTGTTGTGTTCAAAATCATTTTCAATATTCCTCTACTCCAGTATTTTAAATGCGATCATTGCAGTTGGCCTTTAAATGAATCCAATATAGCACATTGTGGTTCCCCAGCTACCGTATCTGTCTTCCAAGGTACTTTGTTTTTCACTTTTTGTTACTGTGCCTGAAATTAACAATCGCCCAATAAAACTGGAGCGCCTGTTTTTCCAAAATCACCGTACCAAAAATAGATAGACACTCCAGCTACATAACTGTGATCCACCCGCTAGGCTTTTAGAATATTTCTATATGCCACATTGTTTCTGGTAGTAATACAAAACCCAACTTGAAAATGGCTTTTGAATACCAGCCATTTATGTGTCAAATCTGATTTTATGGCAGATGTACATTTTGATCTCTCTGTTAATAGTCAGCCCAAAGGCTGGTTGGATCCTCAACAAGCACCACTGTAAGTTATGCTAATAGAAACCCACAAAGCAGCACTACGATGAGACATACTAGGCAAGGTGCCTCTGTACAACTTGAGTACAGTTAGTGTCAGTACTGATGTACTGACTCAGTACATGGCACCAGCCATAGCTTGGTAGCAATCATGAATGAAATGAGACATTAGTGAAAAGCCACATTTTGCTCCAGCCTGTGCGACAGACACAAAAACACTACAATCATCAAGAGATGGCACAAGTAAATATTTGGATCATGTTTGTCAAATTTCAGGTTGTCATACTTATTTCCGATGAGAAGATGCAACTGTTTAATTATGTACTCTTATTAGATTCAGCTACTCCTCTATTCACACCATAAATATATCCATTCAGCAAGTATGTCAACAGACAATCTTGACAGCTTATGAAATTTGAAATCAATTTTATTGTTTTTTAGTCTAATAAGTGAATTTATTTTCAGTCGGTCTTCATGTTAAGGGACACTGGGACTGAGTTTTCATATTTCTGTAATTATCAATGGATATTGTTCTAATTTTACACACATCACTCAAATACTAATAAACACTATACTACTGATTTACACTTTTCGATCTCTAACCGTTTAGGAGATATGATTATTTTTATATAGAAATTATGCAAATTTTGAAAATGGTCCTTGCGTTAAACAGATAGAGGTAGCTCATTTATCATGACTTTCCCATATAGATATTTAGTATGAAAGCAATCCTTGTGATTGGTTTTGAGTTCATATGAATATGTGTTGAGATATAAATTAACTCATTTCACAATTTTTTTTATTCCATTAATTGCCTATTATTTAAAATTAGAATATTTTTAATGGCAAACCTAAGAATACTACAGTAAAACTAATCACTGAACTTATGGATGCATTAATATAGAATATGAATACAAATTTGCAATATTATAGCAGCAAATCTAATGCGCAAGGACCAGATGTTGTATCAAAAAATGGGAAGCTGCGATAAATGGACTTTTATAAAAACATGCATATTTTTTGGTTATCAGCTTTCAATTTTAGGTAATTATCAATGAATATTGTTATAATGTTACACACAGCACTCTAATAGTAATATACACTAGACTTCTGATTTACACTTTTCTATCTCTAACCGTTTAGGAGATACGATTATTTGAATATGAAAATATGCAAATTTTGAAAATGATCCTTGCGTTAAACGGATAGAGGTAGGTCATTTATCATGACTTTCCCATATAGATATTTAGTATGGAAGCAATCCTAGTGATTGGTTTTAAGTTCATATGAATATTTGTTGAGATATAAATTAACATACAGTATTTCACAATTTATTTATCCCATTAATTGAAAATTAAAATATTTTTAATGGCAAAACTATGAATACTACAGTAAAACTAATCACTGTGCTTATGGATGCATTAATATAGAATATGTATAAAAATTTGCTACATTATAGCCACAAGTCTGATGCATATGGGGTGAATTTTGTTCCAAAAAATGGGAAGCTCAGATAAATGCACTTTTATAAACCCATGCATATTTTTTTAGTTATCAGCTTGCCTTGTCAGCTAAAACTGCCCAGCACCATATGTTAACACCCTCTTTCTTGCTTTTCTGAGCTCCTTATTAGGAAAATAAGTACAGAAATACTCGCCTCAATGAAAGTCCATGAATAGGAGGCGTTCAAATACCACGCACTAGACATTTCAAGAATTCGCTGGGCCTTTAAATATGGCGGAATTTGGAAAAGACTTTCACTAAATTGTCCGCTGGAGTCAGGGGCATAATTATATCAAAGAATAAAAAAATCAATATTTTTGCAATTTCTGACAATAACTCAGTCCCAGTGTCCCTCTGTACCCAATTAAATTGGGCGAGGAGTAAAACATTTCAATTCACACTTGCGTACAGGACCTCTAAAAATACTTGGATTAATTAAGCACTTAAGTGTATAATTAATCCAAATAATTTTTCCACATTGACAGAAAGTTGTGAGTCGATAGTCCTACGTTTTACTCCCCGACCAATTTAATTGGGCCAATTAACATGTGGAGCAACTAAAATGCAATTAATTCATTAGATTATGAATGCAACATTGAAAAATGACTTCGAAAAGTTCAAGTTGTATGGACACCATTTTTGTGGCACCAAATATTAGAATGTTATCCTGAAAGTCTTGAAATAGCCTATTATGAACAGTCTCTCCTCCTCTCACCCTGTCTGTCGCATTTCTCCGCCCTTTGTAGCCTTACAGCCTCAATATATTTGAAAGCCATCCACTGTGTTAAAGTTTCATTGTCTCTATAACTTATACAGGATTGTCGGCCTCTCCCCCCATGTGTCCAATGACATTTCAAATATCTTCAAGCTCAAATGAGTGCCTTTTGTTATGGTTTAGAAAGTCATACCTCACATATAAAAATATTTGGTTTAGTAATGTAGTCATTGTGCTTCAACAGCTATTGGATCAAAATTTAATGCTTTTCAGTCGGTCAACATGATTGTATCCAATTGTAATGGGTGTTTCTCTACTCTTGAAAAAAATTTACATGAGAGTAATAAATGCACTTAGATGACTAGTTTTGACATGGATTAATAGCCTGAGTGAAAAGGATCTGATGTGACATTGTGTGTTTATGTGAATAGCCTACTATATATTTTAAACTAGCAGAGACATTGCTGTGTTAGGGTATTTTATGCTCAACTTTGCTTCCACTCACAGTGTATGTAAATATTTAGGATGCTCTGGATATAAATGATAATAATAAAATATACACCTCATATTTGTAGGTGACAGGTATGATGTGCAATAAATTACTAGAAAAAAGCCAATCAAATTAAGAAACTGTTGCTTTGGTAAGAGCATAAAATAATTGTAAATTCGGTTGTACCCTAATCTTAACTTATTGGCTAAGTTATAAACAATATTAAGATTGAAATTAGATTAACTCGTGGTGTAGTGGCTAGCATTCTTGGCTGCCGCCCCGGATGTCCAAATTCGATTCCCGGCTCCCCAAAGAAATTTTAATTCTAGTCTGAGGGCTGGAACGGGGTACACTCAGACTTGTGAGGCAAAACTGTGAATTCCACAGTACGGTACATTTGAGAAATAAATTATCAACTTGTAAAAAAAAAACAAAAAAAAAAACAGTTTACCTTTCTGCTTAGTAAATTGACAAATATTTAGATATTTGCTATTCATACTCCATAGATCATAATGGAAAATTCATTAAGTATAAAATTTTATTTGTGTGTTGTGTTGTATTTTACTTTTTTTGTATTGCCAGTAATTTTAGGCTATATAAACTTTGAATCTTATCTAAAATAATTACACAACGTTATATGCTCTAAGTTATTGGTTGATATTTCTGGGATTTTGCGGTGACAATCCCCTGAAAATACTCACAATTTTCCAGGATAGCCAGCCCCCCCCCCGAAATAAAATTGTATATACGCCCCTGACTGTGGCTGATGGCATTATCATAATAGTAAATCTATAATTTAAATGATGAAATGTGTACCCGGAAGTTTTCGTGAAGAAGACACAGTTGTTTACATGTCAAGTCTAGATATCTAGCTAAAAACCTGATCTTATGCAAATATTGAACATAACTGTATCAAATGCGTATATTTTACTGCTGTTAATTTAGCGCTATGTTTTGTGGCCAGTGAACTGTTGACATAAAATTGATCCAGAAACAGTAAAATAGTGTATGTTTCATTTTTTCCTACGGTACGATACCTAGTTTCCCGTGAGGTTTCATTTTCAGGTGAAGGATGAGAAGAAGCTTATTCAGTAGGCCTAGTATATTTGTTTGTTACGTAAGTAAAGGTAAGAAGGATGAAGTCATCATAATAGCCTAAAAATGCTGCCTACTACTATGTATCAGTTGGAAGGAACCCGTCATATGGGCCATGGCCTGCGGCGAGCTCCAGCAGCTCTGCCTACAGTGCCCGCCATCTTGTTTGAATGCAAAGGCCTGTTATCTAGGTGGTGTTGCTCCAACCCTATGCGAACGGTCAATGTCATCCACGGTCAACGGGACGTTAAGCTTTGCAGCAACATTGAGCACTAATTGGTCTGTACTTTCACTTCTCTCTTCAGGCACACCAAAGATTCTTAGATTGTTCCTCCTTAAATATTGTTCTGTTTCCTCAATTTTGTTGTGAAGTGAGGACTTCAGTTCAAGAATTTCATTTTCGCGAGCTTTGAGTTCATGTTTTAATTCTGCAATCAGCTCATTGCTGAAAGCCAGTGATTCCCTTAGTTCCTCGCATACCTTTTGAGCGAGAACTGTCACAAGGGGCTGAAGGAAGTCATTGTTTTGAAATAAGTTCTTTACGATACCTTGCACCAAGTGTCCGATGTTATCATGTGATAAGATGTCATTAGCTGCTTTGTCAGAGGGGCTGTGTGTAGTACCGTTGGTCGCTAAGGGAGAGCGCTGGCTGCTAATTCCCTGTTGAGGGGATGAGACCTCACCGGAACCAGCTGACGAGCTAGCTGCGCGCTTCGCTGGAATCTTTCCTTGCACACTGACATTTGAAGAGCGAGTTGCGTTTCTTTTGTCTTTGTTTCCCGCCATGACTAATCTCAAAGTGACGATTTACAAATTCCAATATGACTATAAATATCGTACTACACTCACGCTCACTTCACTAACACTTTCACAGATCACCTTCACTTCAGAGATCCAATAGCACCTCACAAGACCGTCGTAATACTTATTTGACACCTTCTATATGAAAAAATTTCTGGACTGATGCTCCGAGCGTTAAGCCACCATGAGAGAGACGGAGAGTATTATGAGAGAGATGACTCACTGGGAATTCGGATACAGGCTTATTCTTGTCAAGAAGCATGTCGCAAGCCTGGGTTGCAGCGTCAAGGAAAGGCGAAATAGTCTGGAACGGCAAACGACATCATCCGCGCGCCGTGTGTATTGAGCCTAAGGAGGGGAGTAGCGGGGTGGCACAGCCAATCAGTGAGGACCACGTTAGGTGGAAGTCGGCACCGGAGTGGGGAGCCGACGAGTGCATATATCGTTTGGCGCGCCGTGGAGTAGGGGACAATCTGTGTAGAAGTTAACCAGTATGGTTGCGCGTGTGAGTGGCTCCGAGGTTCCGTGGAGTGGAGGACTATCTTTGTAGAACTTAACCAGTATGGTTGCGCGTGTGAGTGGCTCCGAGGTTCCGTGGAGTGGAGGACTATCTTTGTAAAATTTAACCGGTGTGGTTGTACGAGTGTTTGGCTCCGATGTTTGGACCATAAAGTTATCAAATCTACCAGGATATCATCAACTAACGAAGAAGATGACGACGTCCAGCAGACAGTGGGAAGCTCTCGACATCATCCAGTACGAGGGAAATGCTTCGGCAATTTCCAGTGGTAAGCGCGAATGACGCAGAACTACGCAATCTCTCGTTTCTCTTTGTTTTATATTCAGTATTCAGTAACTTCATAGCTTGGGAATAAGAGTAAAATCAGTAATTTATCCGAATCCGTTTTCACGCAATTTTCTAGCGGTAATATTCAAATCGCAAAGCACCAATTTAAATTTTAAACTTATTCTTATTATTAATTTTGCAATACTTGTTTTATATAATAAATTCATTTCTTTTAACCATGCAATCTTTGCTTTCAGTAGGTAGCATTAGATATAGACCAATTCCTTCTCCTGATACAATTGTTTGTTGGGTTAGTGATCAAATCATACCACGATCTGAGTGAATAGATTCTTGAAGGTGTTTTACCAGAGCTAGGTGTTGTTAAATACAAATTTAGATTTCAACATTGCGTTGAGGTCTTGGCGCCCATTAAAACAACATATCTTAGGCAGAGTAAATATTTCAAAGTGCAGTAAGGGCCAGTCAAACCGTTTCATTTGTACGCTCAACGTGGAGCAAAGCAAAACCGTTTTATTTGTCGCCGACAACTTGGGGCTGAAAACCTAATAACATTTGTGGAAGGAGAAGGGTATATATTTCTGTGCCTGTATTTTGGGTTTTTTTCATTTATCGGTGTATATCATTATGGGGGATGAGAAAGAAAAACAGATGAGGTTACGTAGTGGTCATCAACTGGAGAGTGATGATACGAGCAGTATGTCGAGTGATGGTAGTACCGGGGTAGCGGAGGTAAATCCCGATACTGAAACAGGGAGTGTAGGCGGCCAACCAGAATTAAAAACTTTACTTCTCGAGTTCATGTTTCAGAACAAAGTTAGTAGTGATGCCTTAAATGCAAAATTAGAACAAACAGTAGGGAATATAAATAAAGTACAGACGCTTTAAATGCTAAATTAGAACAAAACAGTAGGGAAAATAAAGAAAGTACAGACGCTTTAAATGCTAAACTGGAACAAAACAATGCTAAACTGGAAAAAAACAACGCCAGATTAGAACAAAGCAGTAGGGAAAATAGAGTACTGAAACTTTAAATGCTAAATTAGAACAAAACAGTAAACAAATGAGCAATAAATTAAATGAGAAATTTGAAGAGAACAATTTAAAACTAGATAAGAAATTAGAGCAGATTAGAGGAGAAATCAGAGGGGAGATGGAAGAGAAGGCTAAAGAGATTATTGCAGATGTAGACAGAAAATTAGGAAAAGTACAGGAGGAGTTAGAAATTAGAATCAGTACACAGGCTGAAAATTTAAAAGAACTAGTGCAACTGGAAACACAGCAGGTCAAAAAACAATTGGGGGGAGAAATTGACAAAATTCAGGTAGCTACTAAAGAGGTTAAGGAACAGCTGGGGGGTAGAATTGAGAAAGTCCACTCGCAAATAGTTGCAGAAGTAAATGATTTATGAGAGAGTAAGAGAGAGAGCATTAGCAAGATTGAGGAGAAACAAGCAAAGCTATATGATGAAGTAGAAGAATCAGAAGGAAACATTAAATTAACAGTAAACAGTATTGAGAGGAAGGCTGAGGAGAAAATCGCAGAATTAGAATTAAAATTAAAAGCTAGGATCAGGCAAGAAAATAGTCAGAATATGCCAGTTTTTGTGAATAGCACACACAGGGAGGTAGAACTGGGTAAGTTCAGCAATCGACAGGGGTGCCCAATGGAGTTCATGAATACTATAGAAAATAAATTCGGGTAGAGGTTGGAAAATGGTAGTATTGAGTGGTGCCAGGTAGTTGAAATTTTAGAACAAGTGTTTGTGGGGGAAACGAGGAATTGGTTTGCTGTCTACAGAGACAAGTTTACTGATATTAATGATTTTAAAATGAAATTCTGTGAAAAGTTCTGGAATGAGGTTATTCAGTCGCAGCATCGTGAGGGAGTAGTGTGTGGTAAATATAACCCTAAAGGAAGCTCCACCAAGACCGAATACTTTTTAAGGCAGGTATTAGTGTGTAAATATCTGGATGGCTTGAAGGAGGAAAGTGATGTGGTGAGGTTGCTACTTAGGCACTCTCCCTATAGGATCAAGGAGGCTGCTTGTATCCAGAATGTAAAGACAATATCACAAGTAGAAAATTTGTTAAGCACATTTGATGCACTAGGGAGAGGGGGTTATGAGGACTATTTCAATAGGAACCAGGGTAATAATAATAATAGGCCTAATGAAGCCAGGCATCAGGAAGTTCAAGGGAACGGTGGCGAAGGGGCCAACGCTCAAAATAGAAATAATAATAATAATAATAATAATAATAATAATAATAATAATCAGCTAAATCAGAACAGAGGAAATGGCTATGGCAATCAGTATCAAGGGAGGAACAATGATTTCAGGGGAAATCAAGGGAGGAACAATGATTTCAGGGGAAATCAAGGGAGAAATAATGATTTCAGGGGAAATCAAGGGAGAAATTATAATGACAATAATTACAACCAGAATAGGGGTCAAGGAAGAGGACAGCCTAGTGGTAGTAATATACAGCCAAACAATGACAACACAGCCCAGAACAACCAGACAAGTGCAGTAGTTAGTAGTACTACAGCCAGCTGTAGCTGTTCTTTAAACGGGAACCAGGCTGCGAAGTAAGGTCAGAATCTCAGTCTGTAACATGCCCTGTCCATACAGAAACCCTATGACCTAAATGTAAGAAATGATTTATTACATGAACTAAATGATGAAGGTATTATTCAGGAAGTGGTTAGTAAGAGCCCCATAGTTAAATTTAACGTGTCCGAGGCGTACACAGATGTTTTAATTGATAGTGGTTGTATGAAGAGTTGCATAAGTAGTGCATTTTATGATAAAATGAAAGGAACTGGAGTAAATTTTGAGGAGATGCCTATTAAAAGCACTTTTGTTATCACAGCTGTTGGGAAGAGGTCTAAAGTAATTTCTAAGCAAGTTTTAGTAGACATTAAAATTAATAATCATGTAGAGAAGCAGATTTGCCTTGTAATTCCAAATTTAGTATTCAGTGTTATCTTGGGTTCAGAGTGGCTAAGTAGAGTGTCTGGTAACTTATGTTATGATGTAGGGAGTTTGAAATTTAAATGGGGAGATTCTGAAGTAGAAGTAGCGTTCAATGACCATATTCAGAGAAGTAGGGTTGTAGGTGTGATTTGTACTTTAAATGAGATATCGCCAGCCGTAGAGTGGGGTTCTCCATGTTTTGTGGGCAGTGTGATTACGAACGGTAGTCTAGAGGACTCGTTACGTGATGCTGCATTTCAGGGAAATATAGAGGTGGAACAATGTGTTCGGCTCTATGATGTGTTATTGTGTAATAGGAGAGTTTTTGAGGATCGCATTGGTATGGCCAATTGCTATACACATTCATTGAACGTTATTGATAGGTCAGTATTCACAGGACATAGATATCCTGTACCTTTCGCTTATCAGAGTGCAGTTGAGGCACAAATTAACCAGATGCTTGAAGATGGGATTATAGAGCACTCTAACAGTCCGTATGTTAATTCTTTGATCACGGTACCCAAGACCGACGACACAGTTCGTATTTGTTTAGACGCTCGTTTGGTTAACAGTAGAATTAGTTCAGATCAGCTGAAATCTATGTCAATAGAGGAATTAATGCAAACATTTGAGGGGAAGAAGTATTTCACTTGTGTAGATTTGAGTTCCAGCTTTAGGCAAGTGCCACATATGTACGAGGATAGACCATTTACAGCTTTTAGTCATAAATATAACCTTTATCAATTTTGTAGAACACCTCATGGGTTAAAGAGTAGTTCAGCAGCTTTAATTAGGGCTTTAAACATCGCATTAGGGGATGACACAGGAGAGTTTGTAACCATTTACATTGATGATATGGTAATTAGTTCACGCAGTTTTGAGGAGCATCTACGTCATTTAGAAATAGTTTTTCAGAAGTTAGATCAGGCAGGGTTCACTTTGAAGCTGTCTAAGTCGTCATTCTGTCAGTCAGAAGTGACATTTTTAGGTCATAGAGTGTCGAGTAGAGGTGTAACACCAGAGGAAAGTGGGGTTAGCATGTGTGGACAGTAGCAACAGGGCATCGTTACAGACACTGAGAAATATGTTAGTGGAGCAACGTGATGACATTAAAGTTTCTGTCATAAAGTAAGTGTGTTTAGCTGGCGAGCCAGCCTATCAAATGAGTAAGTGTGGTATTTGGTGCGTGGAAGATGTGGTCTTCCAGGCAGGCGTATCAGAAGTCACACAGGGGGGTAGTATGTAAGTAAATGAGAGTTTTTAAGGTACAGGGAAATATGACGGGATTGTCGGATGCTCTTGAGCACTAAAATGTCTCGATACACCAAGGCCAGTATTTGGTAGCGCTGGTGAATTCCAATTTGTCTCCAAGAGATGGGTGAGCGCTTGGACAGGGTATTTTTGCTTAAGGCGTCGACGAGACAAAAGATGGGCCATCAGAAGGCGAGACAGTCCTTCATGAAACTCATACATAACAGCACACGTGATTTCTGTTTACGGCCTCGCCATGTAAGATTTGTAAGTGAGTAATTTAGGGTAATTTGTACAAAGGTATTATTTGTGTGAGGAGAACTGGTCTGTGTTGAGAACTAGTATTAAGTAGAATATGGTCTACGGGAACTAAAGAAGACAGGGCGATTACGGCACAGAAATATTTGGTGTTATATGTAATGCGCATTTACTGTTTTTTTTCAGAAGTCAATATTAATTTCGTCTGTTATAAAGAGAGATTAAGTATTATGGTCACGATGCGCTGCCACAATAGTGTGATAGTGTGCTCAGTGATAAGTGGGATTAAATTTCACAATAAGGAAGGAACTTCCAGTGAAATTAGGAAGTTCTATGGTGATATACATATATCAGAACACCTTGATGCGTGTGATGTGACATCTTATATACATAGTGCTCACACATTATTTATGTCAATTTTTCCAACATAGAGAAAAAGAGAGGCGGAAATATCCGTGGAACATTGTTCGATATGAAAAACATTGGACTGGTTGCAAAGTGCAATCCATAGTGACAACAAACTTTGACGCAAAGTGCGTAAAGAAAAATTATGAGTGTATATATATGTAATTTAGGGTGATTTCATTTTTGTAATATGTATTTTGGATGGGGATTATTAACGTGTCTGGGATAATCGGATAATGGACCGTCGTCGCGGTAAATCATCCGATGATCCGAGGCGAATATGTAACGTGTTTTTCGAGGGGATTTTACGCCACTGGCATAAGTCAGTAGAAAGCCATTCTATATTTATTTACGCGGCAAATTGTTCAGCCAAGAGAAGCTTTCATGTTAATTTATTATTATTATTAACTTATTATTATTATTATTTTAGGTATTTTTTGGAGCATTTTTATAAAATTATAAGCATACAGATAGGTTTTCTATGTCATAGAAAACACTATCAAGCAAATTATTACGAACTACATTATCATAGAAAATTATATGATTACGGAATTTTACGGAGTTTTGTCAGTTAGGGTATTATGAGAGAGATGACTCACTGGGAATTCGGATACAGGCTTATTCTTGTCAAGAAGCATGTCGCAAGCCTGGGTTGCAGCGTCAAGGAAAGGCGAAATAGTCTGGAACGGCAAACGACATCATCCGCGCGCCGTGTGTATTGAGCCTAAGGAGGGGAGTAGCGGGGTGGCACAGCCAATCAGTGAGGACCACGTTAGGTGGAAGTCGGCACCGGAGTGGGAAGCCGACGAGTGCATATATCGTTTGGCGCGCCGTGGAGTAGGGGACAATCTGTGTAGAACTTAACCAGTATGGTTGCGCGTGTGAGTGGCTCCGAGGTTCCGTGGAGTGGAGGACTATCTTTGTAGAACTTAACCAGTATGGTTGCGCGTGTGAGTGGCTCCGAGGTTCCGTGGAGTGGAGGACTATCTTTGTAAAACTTAACCGGTGTGGTTGTACGAGTGTTTGGCTCCGATGTTTGGACCATAAAGTTATCAAATCTACCAGGATATCATCAACTACCGAAGAAGATGACGACGTCCAGCAGACAGTGAGAAGCTCTCGACATCATCCAGTACGAGGGAAATGCTTCGGCAATTTCCAGTGGTAAGCGCGAATGACGCAGAACTACGCAATCTCTCGTTTCTCTTTGTTTATATTCAGTATTCAGTAACTTCATAGCTTGGGAATAAGAGTAAAATCAGTAATTTATCCGAATCCGTTTTCACGCAATTTTCTAGCGGTAATATTCAAATCGCAAAGCACCAATTTAAATCTTAAACTTATTCTTATTATTAATTTTGCAATACTTGTTTTATATAATAAATTCATTTCTTTTAACCATGCAATCTTTGCTTTCAGTAGGTAGCATTAGATATAGACCAATTCCTTCTCCTGATACAATTGTTTGTTGGGTTAGTGATCAAATCATACCACGATCTGAGTAAATAGATTCTTGAAGGTGTTTTACCAGAGCTAGGTGTTGTTAAATACAAATTTAGATTTCAACATTGCGTTGAGGTCTTGGCGCCCATTAAAACAACATATCTTAGACAGAGTAAATATTTCAAAGTGCAGTAAGGGCCAGTCAAACCGTTTCATTTGTACGCTCAACGTGGAGCAAAGCAAAACCGTTTCAAGGTGACGCACAATTTATGAGTCTCTAAGAATTAAGGTTTACATGCCTAAGAAACATGTCGACCCGAACTACCACTGTCTTATTTGGGAATCGGTCTGTTAGTTTCAAGCTTCTTGTACATCTCCCCGTTAAGTTCATAGATAACCTTGACTTCTCGCCACTCAAACGCTCTGAGCCCCTGAGAATTAAGGTATACGTGCCTGAAAGGATGGCCCAACTAACCACCGCGTTTTTTGGAAAACGGTCTGTTTGCTTTAAGCATCTTGTACAGCCCTGTATTATGTTCATAGTTGAGCTCCAGTGCTCACGATTGATTGGCTAGGACTTGACTCGTCCACAAGCTATGAGCCCCTGAGAATTAAGGTATACGTGCCTGACTAGGTGGTCCAACTAACCACCGCGTTTTTTGGGAAACGGTCTCTTTGCTTTAAGCATCTTGTACAGCCCTGTATTATGTTCATAGTTGAGCTCCAGTGCTCACGATTGATTGGCTAGGACTGGACTCGTCCACAAGCTATGAGCCCCTGAGAATTAAGGTGTACGTGCCTGGCAAGGTGGGCCACAAGAACTAACCACTGCGTGTTTTGGGAAACGATCTGTTTATTTAAGCATCTTGTACAACCCTGTATTATGTTCATAGTTGAGCTCCAGTGCTCACGATTGGTTGGCTAGGACTGGTCACCCAACACTCTAGGAGCCCCTGAGAATTAAGGTGTACGTGCCTGACAAAGTGGGCCACAAGAACTAACCCCTGTGTTTTTGGGAAACGATCTGTTTGCTTAAGCATCTTGTACATCCCTGTATTATGTTCATAGTTGAGCTCCACTGCCTACGATTGATTGGCTAGGACTGGACTCGTCCACAAACTATGAGCCCCTGAGAATTATGGTGTACGTGCCTGGAAAGGTGGCCCACAAGAAATAACCACTGTGTTTTTTGGGAAACGATCTGTTTGTTTAAACATCTTGTACATCCCTGTATTATGTTCATAGTTGTGCTCCACTGCTCACGATTGATTGGCTAGGACTGGCCGCCCACAAGAAGTGTCGGATGACGCTCAAGACCAACTCCCGTCACGCCGTATTGCTATCATCTTCTCCTCGGTTCATTACTACACTGTGCTTGCTTTGCCCACTGCGCTTCACTCTTTTTTATCTCCTCATATTCCGTTAAGTTGAAAACCTCCCTTTATGGTCCACTTCATCTCTGCTGGGTACTCAGTTTATTTTCTTCAATAACTCCATACCAATCAATTTTGGTGGTTAGATTGATTTTTATTTGAAACCAATGTTCTGATCAGCTATCATGTCTGATGCCTTGTGACCTTTAGGGTGAATACTTGGGATCGGAAGTTGAAGACCTATAGATTGCCTAAAAGACACCTATAAAAGGACGTAAAATATCAAAATAAAGGTAATAATAATGTCATTTGTTTTACGTCCCTTTTAACATTCCCCCCCAGGGGCTCATGACTAGTGGGACGTGGGTTGGGGACCACGGGGCCCCAGCTGTGTTCGGCATTACTTCCAATTACTTGTGCTGGGCTCCTTTCTGTCATTTTTCCTATCGACCTCCCTTGGTCAACTCTTGTTCTTTTCCGACCCCGACGGTATTAGGGTATCCGAGGCCTACAGTGTCTTTCACTTTCCCGCCTTAATTGGCCCTTGTCTTATCTTTCTTGATACTCGCATTCTTCGTGGGGTCAGCCTTCCTTTTCATTTCATGATATCTCCTGCCTTCTGCTCAAGGCCCTTAAGGAGGTAGGGTGTGTGTAGCCCCACCACTTCTGGTGCACCCTGGATATTGCTACGCCTTCAGGGGCTCACGGCTGGTGAGTTCGGGTATTGGCGACCCCGGGGGATTCCTGAGTTGGGTCCGGTTTTTCCTCCCTTTTCCATTGACTCTGGGGCGGACCCTCTTCTTTTTCACTTTCCTATCTGCCTTTCATGGCTCTTCCTCCTTCCAAGTCCCTCAATCCTCATTCTTCGAGGTTTGAGGCCATTTCTTTTCCTCCTGTCCTTTATTTGCCTTATTCTCCGAATGTTTTTCCATTTCTTCTTCTAGTATATAAGTTAGTGAAAATGAAAATCCACAGCCTGCTTCCAGTCTCCGACCGGGTCAGGAATGGAATGAATGAAGCCCCTATCTAGCGGCGAGGATATGAACTGTGCCGGCTGCCGAGGCCTGACGCACTCCTCTGGGGCAATGATTAAATGAATGACAGATGAAATGAAATGATAGTGGAGAGTGTTGCTGGAATGAAATTTTTGACAGGGAAAACCGGAGTACCCGGAGAAAAACCTGTCTGCCTCCGTTCTGTCCAGCACAGATCTCACATGGAGTGACCGGGATTTGAACCACGGACTCAGCGGTGAGAGGCCGGCATGCTGCCGCCTAAGCCACGGAGGCTTCCCAGTATATAAGTTAGTAGTTAGATTTATAGTTTACAATTCATTATCATCTTCACGATCACTCAAACCATTAGGGGCCGATAACCTAGATGTTAGGCCCCTTAAAACAACAATTATCATCATCATATTTTAACATCTGCGGCTTTTAGAGACGCCGGGGCGCCGGAATTTTACCCCGAGGGGATCTATAACGTGCCAGTAAATCTACTGACATGGCTCCATCGCATTTGCGCACCCTCAGATGCCAGGATTCGATTCTGAAACCTTGGGAACAGCAGACTAGAACGTTACCGCTGAGCAGCGCAGCCAGCTGAAAATAAAGGAGATAATAAAAGGAAAAAGGGTCCTAAAATTATTAATTATTTTGTTTAAATTACTTATTTTATATCCAGCGCCCGGATAATTATGAGCTTAATTTTTCAAAAATATGTATTTATTTATGTGCTTAAATGTGAAAAAAATGTAATTGAGTTTCCAAAATATGTTTTTAAATTTGTTTATGTACCCCAGTTACTCGAAATGTAGTTGAAACGTTCAGCTGCTTGAATAATCCATAATCCTGTCTACAGTACAAATGTTTCCGCTTAATATGCTGGGACTTACCTCAAATTCCGTATCCTACAATACTTACTGCATATACGCGATACGCAATCGTGTATGTACTGTTTCCGAATTTCATTCTAAAGAGCAGAAGAAAAGGTCACATCAAAAACTTTCATAGTACTCTGTCAATACTAAAAAGTTTCGCAGACCACTGTAATTTCAAGTAAATTTTCCTGTCAAGGTAAGGACTATTGAAGGCGTAATGGGACAGTTGACTCCAGCCCTCCTGCTCTACTTAATGTCCGGGGAATTCCCGTCTTGAAATACAAGGGTGCATTTACGAAATAGAGAGGAAATTAACTGCAATTGCCAAGGGTCGAAAATGTGGGCAGCAGTCACCTAAGGAGTACAAAATACCTCTAAATATAGGAAATATGTACTTATGAATAAATTCACCAGAATATGAATTTATTTACCAAAATGGCAAAAACATATAAATAAATAGAACGTATTTAGTTAAATAAAACATAGTCTAACTATTAGGGCTTTTTTATATTTATAAAATGTTTAGAAAATACAAAATTCTGGTGATACGTAACATACATTGCGAATATATATGAATGGAACACTTCTTCTTTTAACAAAATTTGAAAAAGGAATTCCGTGTATTATAAAGAATTCTAATAAATAAACAAGAAGTTCCGTGAAGAACTATACAGCCTACTTTTCATGCCAATGATTATTCAACAGAATATGAACCTATCTTGAATAATGACGAAATTAAGTTGGTAATATCGAAATATCTAATTAGTTCAAAATATACCTGGTATAATGTAGCCTAATAGAGCACTACAGTTGGCAGCCCTGGTGACTGAATATATTCTTAGTTCCATCTCTTAAGGTATAGAATACAAAATTTGGTTGAAGTCCAATGGACGTTACATGCAGTTAGACACTGGATCTATCAGCATGCGTAAAAGCATGTTGCCAACATTGTCATGCGTGTGCTGGTCAGAAATAATCTGAGATATTATGATATCTTGTTGAGCCAATTTTGGATGAAATCCATTTGTTAGTATAGAAGTTACATGTATTTTAAAATTGGACATATCAGCAGGCATAGAATCATGTTGGCAGCACTGCCTTGTATTAATTACTCCAAATTAATCTAGAATGTCAGGTGCTATACGTGTGCAAAGTATAGAGCTGTTGGCTTGCATACTTTCTGATATATTGATATTAGGATAAAAAATATAGACAGCATTTATTAACAGTTACCAGCCCTGATTGCTCTTAACAATACTTATAGTCATATCTGTTATGGTACACATAGCACATACGAAATTTGGTTGAAATCCAACTGATAGTATAGAAGTTACATGTATTTAAAAATTGGTACTATCAGCAGGCTTATAATCATGTTGGTAGAACTGACGTATATAAGTTACTCCAAATTAATCTAAAATGTTAGAATATACGTGTGCATAGTTTAAAGCTGTTGGATGGAAACTTTCTGATATATTGGTATTTGGATAAAAAAAATAGAGAGAGCAATTATTAACAGTTGGCAGCCCTGGTGGCTCTTAAGAATACGCTCAGTCATATCTGTTTATGTGTAGATATTACATACAAAATTTGGTTGAAATCCAATTTATAGTGTAGAAGTTATATGCATTTAAACATTGGACCTATCAGAAGGCTTAAAATTATTTTGGCAACACTGTCATGGTTGGCCTCCTGGAAATTAAACTGAAACAGTCTTATCTACATGTGTGCCAATTTTGGAATAGCTCCCATGCATACCTTGCAAGATATCCAACATGGAACTCAAATTTCTAGTGCGTTTTTTCAGCAGTTGATAGCACTGACATCATTTTCAAATATGTACGTGAGATATTCCGGTGCACATCTTTACTCATACTAAATTTGGTTTTGATTGCTGCAGCCGTTTAGGAGTTGATGGGGGGGGGGGGGGGACACACAGCCAGACAGACAGACAGACAGACACACATTTTCCCGGATCGATCTCATAAGTCTACTTTTTCCTAATTTTTGCAAAATGTGAAAAGTAGGCTACAAATATTGGAATGCAGTCGGAAGAAATCATTATTATTATTTTGACGAACTTACACGCAACATAGGTAAACTTCAGAATCTCAGTGTTAACGTACGTGTTGTAGGAGCTGAGGGGACTCTGTGATGTAGCTAAAACAATAAGAGTGTGCCCACGGGAGTGGCTGGGCGGGACCCAGCACAATTAAGTCGGGCAGACGCCAACAGAAAGACCAGTTTCCTAATATGGTACACAAAGCAGCACGTGTGCTGGTGATAGGTGAGAAGTATGATACACACATTAGATTAGGTAGCCATGTCTCCTCCTCGCACAAATATTAATGGCGTATTAACTCTGATCATCATTGGAAGAACTTGAAAGAGATGACCTCTAAATAATCTCGTAGTGTTGGACTAAAAATCTTTTAATCCTCTATTACAGGGGTCTCCAAACACTTTGTCCTATCCCCCCAGGTGCTCAGATCTAGTTGGACGTGGGTTGGCGACCACGGGATTCCAACTGAGTCTGGCATTGCTTCCACTTACTTGTGCCGGACACCGCGCCGTCTTCTTTCCTGTCAACCTCTCTTGGCCAACTCCTGTTCTCTTCCGACCTCGACGGTATTAGGGTATCCGAGTCCTAGGGAGTTTCTTCCTCTCCCGCCTTAATTGGCCCTTGTCTCATCTTTCCTGATACCCTCCTCTTTCTTTTCATGTTATCTTCAACATTCTGTTCAAGGCGCTCAATGAGGCCGGGTGCATGTAGCCCCACCACTTCTGGTGCACCCTGGATATTGGTACACCCTCACGGCTGGTGAGTTCGGCACTTGGCGATCCCGAGCGAGTACTGAGCTGGGTCCGTTTTTCCCCATTTTCCACTGACTTTGGGGCGGGCCCTCTCCTCTTGCTCTTTCCTATCTGCCCTTTATGGCTCTTCTTATTTCCAAGTCCCTCAATCCTCATTCATCGAGGGTTGAGGGCATTTCTTTCCTCCTGTTCTTTATTAGCCTTTTCCTTTATTTGTTTACCATTTCATCTTCTAGTATGTAAGTCTGTAGTTAGTATTACTTACAGTTTTCATTTTCATCTCAAATTTCATTATCACCCAAACCATTAGGGGCCGATAACCTAGATGTTAGGCCCCTTAAAACAACAATTATAATCATCAACATCCTTATCCTATGGGTCACGCTGACCCATCCAGTAAGTCCCAAGCAAGCTCATCACACCAACATACTGTAGTTTAAAATTACGTGCACATTTTCGTTTCGAGACTAGCCGGCGTGTGAGATATCTATGGCGTTGGACGCGGGGGTGGACTCCTCTCCGTTGCCCCGGCGTTTTCTTCCGCTTTCGGTGGACCAACTCTTGCGGTCCCGGAGTACGTATTGAGAGACCAGTCACAAGGGCGCTGCGTTCGATTCTTGAATATGCTACAAATGTAATTATTATCTGAGGGTTGGTGTGGAGTACACCTAGCCTCATGAAGCAGATCTGAGAAAAGAGAAAAAGGGTTCTATTACTACCTCAGCCTACCTAGAGGTGATCTTCCGTGGTTTTCCTACTCCTACTCCAGTCAAATGACAGGATGGTTCATAACTTAAGGGCAAGGTTGCACCCTACCAAATTCTAGCCCCCAAGTACAAGTACACACACTAATACAGCCATTAAATTAACAGAGGCTATCTGATATACACTCACAGCCAAGTACATAGACCTACATGACTACGATGTCACAAAGCCCCTAATGAATCAAGAACAACAACAACAGAATAACTGCACCCAATATTGCACACTTTTACTCTTCACGGAAACATAACAATAAGAATGGCTTAGAAAAATCTGCTGTAGAAGAAAAAGTGCACAAGATTCAAAGAGCATATGGTATAACCAGGATTATCTATAACAAAAAATGTTTATCTAAGAAATTGAAAATAAAGCACTATAGAACAGTAATTAAACCAGAATGCTTATATGCCAGTGAATGTCTAATACTAAATTATAAATTGGATAAATTAGGAGTATCAGAAAGAATAAGCCTCCGTGGCTTAGGCGGCAGCACGCCGGCCTCTCACCGCTGGGTCCGTGGTTCAAATCCCGGTCACTCCATGTGAGATCTGTGCTGGACAAAACGGAGGCAGACAGGTTTTTCTCCGGGTACTCTGGTTTTCCCTGTCAAAATTTCATTCCAGCAACACTCTCCACTATCATTTCATTTCATCTGTCATTCATTTAATCATTGCCCCAGAGGAGTGCGTCAGGCCTCGGCAGCCGGCACAGTTCATATCCTCGCCGCTAGATGGGGGCTTCATTCATTCCATTCCTGACCCGGTCGGAGACTGGAAGCAGGCTGTGAATTTTCTTTTCAGGAGTATCAGAAAGTAAAATTATACCCAAAATTCTTGGTCCATTAAGAACTACAGAGTTTTGGAAATTAGGAAGTAACGAAGAAATATATCGGAACATTGAAAACATAACGGAGACAATAAAGAAAAGACGATTGTTATTTTTCGAACATTTATATAGAATGAATGATAGCAAATGAACCAAGAAGATTTTTAAATATCTTTGGAAAAAGAAATCGACGACAGCCCTGTTTCAAGAAGTAAAGAAAGATTTAGAAAAAAAAGACAATGTAAGAGAATAAGATGCACTAGAAAGAGACATTTTCAAAAAAAAAAGGTATTGGGAATGGAAGGACTCCAAGGAAAGTAAAATAAGAATACAGGCTCAAAATAGTCGGAAGAGAGAAAGAAGAGAGACAGGGAAAAGATGAAGGAGCACTGGAGGAGGAAGAAAGAACAACAAAGGAATAAACATTGAAATTGGTTCGTGGTCCTCAGAAGACCCTAACGGAGAAAGAAAGAAAGAAAGAAAGAAAGAAAGAAAGAAGGAAAGAAGAATTACATGTATAATACTAATTAGGACATTACACTACAGTCATCGACCCTGATCATCATCATCATCATCATCATTTCCCCTTATCCAGCTCCTGCCGGGTCGGGGTATTTATGGCACTTCTCCACTTTCCTTCCACCATTCTTCTTCCACGATCTTGTTCCAGTCCAGATTTCTTTCTCTTACGCTGTTCTTCACTGAATCAATCCACCTTGTTCTAGGTCTTCCCCTTGCTCTCTTACCCTTGCACTTGGCCTCCAGCATCTGTCTTGGTATTCTATTTTCCTCCATCCTCTTTACATGTCCAAACCACCTTAGTTTATTCTTCTCAATTCTCTTATTTAGTTTTTCCATCCCAACTTCCTTCCTAACATCTTCATTCCTCACTCTGTCTTTCCTTGTCTTTCCTATCATATTTCTTAGGAATTTCATTTCACTGGCTTGGATTCTACTCTCTTGCCTGCTTGTCAGGGTCCATGTCTCAGCTGCATAAGTTAATATGGGAACATAGTATACTTTATACATTACCTCCTTGCTTTTACTTGGCACTTCCTTATCCCAAACAAGTTTTCTTACACTTTGATAGAATGCATTACTCTGCTGTACCCTCCTGCCAATCTCCATGTCCAACCTACCATTTTGCATCAATTCACTTCCTAGGTATTTGAACGTGTCCACAATTTCCAAACTCTGACTTCCAATTTTCACAGTGCCCTTTCCTTGTCTTTCCCCTCTTGTCATCACCATGGTCTTGCTTTTCTCTATACTGATTTTCAGGCCGTACTTCTGAATATTTTCGTTCAGTGCATCTAGTTGTTTTTGCACTTCTTCGGTGTTCCTTCCCCAGACCACAATATCATCTGCAAATAACAGTAACTTCATTTCTTTATGTCCATATGCTTCCTTTGTTTCCTTTACAATTTCATCCGTCACCATTATGAACAAGAGAGGTGACAGCACACTGCCCTGTCTTAGTCCAGTCTTGTTCCTAAACCAATTTGTCTTTCCAACTGGGGTCAGTACCCTGCTAACACAGTTGTTGTACATTGCTTGCACCATTTCCAACATTTCTCTTCCCAGTCTCTTCTTAACCATGGTTTCCCATACCTTCTCTCTGGGGACACTATCATATGCCTTTTCTAGATCTATGAAAGTCATGATCAAATCCTCTCCATATTCCCAGTTCTTTTCCATCACCTGCCTCAAACTAAAGATTCGGTCCACTGTGGATCTTCCACTCCTGAAGCCATACTGTTCCTCTTGCAACTCTCCTTCCACCTTTCTTCTCATTCTTCTTTCTAATATCCTTTCCAGTATTTTTACTGTCTGTGATATGAGGGTGATCCCTCTATAGTTATCACACACCTTCTTGTCCCCCTTCTTAAACACTGGTATTATTAGCCCTTTCTCCCAGTCTTCTGGTACACATTTCCGTTTCCACACACACTTTAGCAGTCGATACAACCATTGCATACCAACAGGTCCAGCAGCCTTTATAATTTCTACACTGATTTCATCCACCCCTGTTGTTTTTCCCATCTTCATTTTCTGTACTGCTAATTCCACCTCCAGCATTGTTAAATCATCTTCTGTTATAGAGTCGTCAGGTTGTGTCACTTCCATCTCACCAGTACAATCGCTCACATTCAATAGCTTATCGAAATACTCCTTCCATCGTCCCTTTATCTCTTCTGGGTGTGTTAACAGTTCTCCATCTTCCTTTTTCACTAGCTTTGTAGTAACTCTTTCTTTTCTCTTACTTCTTAGAAGCCCATACAGCATCCTTTTACTGCCACTTACATCAGTTTCCATTCTTCGTGTAAATTCTTCCCAACTTTTCTTCTTTTCTTCTCCTACCACTTTCTTACACCTCCGTTTGCTGTCGTGATAATTCCTTTTGCTTTCTTCTGTTTGATCTCGGTTCCATTCTTTCCATGCAGACTTCTTTTCTTTCACTGCTTTCCTCACTTCCTCATTCCACCACGGTGTCTCCTTCTCTTTCACTCTTGTTGACGTCCTACCACAAGCACTCTCTGCTGCACAAACAAATGCCTTTTAAAAGTGGGACCATTCCACTTCTATGTTTTCCACTTCAGTAACTGGGATTTGTTGCTTCAATCTCTCCTGAAAATCTTCCTGTAAAGTTTTGTCTTTCAATTTCCATACTTTTATTTTACTTTCTCTGATCTCCTTTAGGTTTTCCAATTTTTCCCATCTAAATTTTGCCACCACAGCTCTATGGTCCCCATCAAATGCTTCTCCTGGTAAAGCTGTCACATCTATCAGCTTTCTGCGATTAGTCCTTTCCACCAGAAAGTAGTCAATTACTGATTTTGTTCTTCTATCGCCCCAACCATATCTCGTAATTTTCCTGCTGTTTTTCTTCCGAAACCATGAATTACCCACTATCAGTCCATTCCTTTCAGAAAAGTTTACAAGTTCATCTCCTTCCCGGTTCTTTTTCCCATATCCATATGGTCCAATGACTTCTTCCTTTCCTTGTCTCTCGTTTCCGACTTGTGCATTCATATCTCCCATGATCACCACTTCTACATCTGAAATTACTCTTTCTACATCCTCCAGGAATACTTCAATATCTTCTTCTCTGTTTCCAGTCTGTGGTGCATACACTTGTATGAAGTCCATCACGTCATTTTTCATCTTCATTCTAATTTTAATTATTCTGTCACTCACACACTCGACCACTTCAACATACTCCTCCAGTTGTTTCGAGGTTATCAGTCCCACGCCATTTTTTGCCTCTTGGCCACCACTCCAGTATAATGTATATCCTTTCCTAAATTTCTTCCTTCCTTTACCTTTCCATTTCACTTCACTCAGCCCCATCAATCCAACATTCTCCCTATCCATGAAGTCTACCACCACCTCCACCTTGCCTGTCAGGGTCATGACATTCATGATTCCCACTTTCATTTCGGTTACTGGTCGCCCATTTCTCACAGTTCCCCCAGTACCAAAAGAACGGCGCGTCGCCTGCAGGGTACGCCCTATCCTTCTCCGAATCATTTGAAGTGCCATATCCATTTTAGGCTATTATTACGATGGGGTCGCCACTCCCAAAGGCATTTTATGAAGCTACTGCCAGCTATTATACAGGCCGCCCCTAACCTGGGAAACAGACGCTGCCGATTGATGCTGTACTCTCACTATTGCCTGAGTACTGGGTTGCCTCTTTCGCAATCTCCACCGTTCCGAAGTCCATCTTCTCCGCTGCAGATTCCGTTGAGGTCTTCGCACGTAACCCTGTGCATGGGGCCTATGTTATACCCCATAGGACTGGGTCCTCACCAGAACTTAGCCGGTACTGTAGTTCCATGGTATATTACAGTACCGTTGCCCACCCCCGCGACGTGGACGCGCCTGGCAAGAATTATCCATGTAGCCAATTATAATTGCCTCATGGACCGGGTTAAGGAGCTGTCTGAATCCATCCTCCAAGGCTGAAACACTTGTTTATTGGAGGCAGATCTTTTATTAAAGACGTAGAGAAACAAGGAAGGAACAATATTGAGCAAAATCCTTGGTCCAGTCTGCTCAGAAGGAATCTGGATAAAACGGAAGCCTCGGGAGCTTTAACAGCATGTTGAAAAGATCAGACACCTTCAGGAAAAGACGATTTACGTTTGACGGCCACATTCTCAGAATGAACAATGACAGGCTCACCAAAAGGATTCTCAACCTTGCTCTCTCAATGAAATTCAAAAATAACTGGCTTACTGAAATAGAGAAATACCTTCAAGAAATTGGCATTACGGAGGAAATTATATAAGATCGACTCCAGTTCAGAAGCAGTAATCAACAAAAATCATTTTCCTGAGAAAATGACTACCACGACCAAGAAATCATGGACTCAAGACGGAGGAAGACTTTCAGTACCCAGATGAAGAGATTTTGAGAGAAGAAACAAGTAGTTCCGTGAAAAACTATACAGCCTATTTTCATAAATCCTACTAATGTGCATTGCCCCTATCAACACACAAAATTTCAGTTTGATTTGCTGTAACAGATTAGTAGATATTGAGAACCGTCTAAATAATTCGGATGGTTGCCATGTTGGATTTTAATATATGTAAGCCATATAGTTGTACTATTAGATGTGGATTATTGTGTAGGTTCATTATTAGCCTATTTTCATTTTATGAAAAAAAAAAGTCTTATGAGATCACCTTTTGTCCGTGTGTGTGTGCGAGTGTGTGTGAGGTGAGTGTGTTTCCCCCTAATAACTTCTAAACGGCTGGAGCGATAACAATGAAACTCGGTAAGATCATAGCACCATTCTAGCCGACCCCGACCGTGCCCTTCAAATTTTATTGTGTCTCACCAATCCAACATGGCGGCTGTGCGAAATATTTCACTGACATTCTGTATTTCCGAAACTATTACAGATATCACCCTGAAATTTTGTACGTTAATAAAGGGTACCGATACAAGTTTATCTATGTAACATTCATAATCCTATAAAGTACAAAACGAACATGGCGGTCATGCGAATTTGAAATATTTTTATAGACTTTTCTCGTGATTTAACTCTCAGCGCAGTGAAATGTGGTACAGTAAATGATTTTACATATTGTAATGCACTGACATCTAATTTAGTTCAATTGTTTACGTAACCTCAAGATGGCGGTCAAGCGAAATTTTAAAATTAAGTTTTTATTTCTTGTGTCGTAATCATGCGATCGAAGTGAAAGTTTGAATAATGTACCTAGGCAATAATTGTCCTTGAATGGCACATAACTCAATGGCCTATACATATGAAAATGAAAATCCACAGCCTGCTTCCAGTCTCCGACCGGGTCAGGAATGGAATGAATGAAGCCCCCATCTAGCGGCGAGGATATGGACTGTGCCGGCTGCCGAGGCCTGACGCACTCCTCTGGGGCAATGATTAAATGAATGACAGATGAAATGAAATGATAGTGGAGAGTGTTGCTGGAATTAAATTTTGACAGGGAAAACCGGAGAACCCGGAGAAAAACCTGTCTGCCTCCGTTTTGTCCAGCACAGATCTCACATGGAGTGACCGGGATTTGAACCACGGACCCAGCGGTGAGAGGCTGGCGTGCTGCCGCCTAAGCCACGGAGCCTATACATATAACAATCCAAAATGACGAGCATCCAAATATTTAGACGGTTCTCAATATCTATGAATCTTTTACAGCAATCCAACTGAAATTTTTTATGATCATAGAGGCTATGAACATATGGTCACCTATAGGACTTTCAGTAACCTGGTGAGCACAAATCCAACATGGCGGCGACGCGAAGTATAAATATTTAAATGGACGTTCCTCGCGAATTAACCATCCGAGTGCAGTGAAACTTTGCACGTTAAATGCTTATACAAATGTTGATCCACTGACATGTAATTTATTTCAATTCTTTGCATAATCACAAGATGGCAGCTGTGCGAAATTTTAAAATCTCGTTTTTACTTCTTGTGTTATAATCATGCGATTGAAGTTTGAATACCACACGTACACAATAATCTTAATGTAATAGTACCAAAATAATAATCCAACCTGGCGACCATCTGAAATATTTAGACGGTTCTCAATATCTACAAATCTATTACAACCTTCAAACTGAAATTTTGTATGTTGATAGAGACAATTAACATAAGTAGGATATATGAAAATAAGCTGTATAGTTCTTCACGGAAATACTTGTTTAAACGTTGACTTCGATCGCATGATTAGAACACAAGAAATAAAAACTTAATTTAAAAATTTCGCACAGCCGTCGTCTTGACGTTATGTAAACAATTGAACTAAATTCGATATCAGTTCATTGCAATTTGTATAGTAATTTGCTGTACCATGTTTCATTGCGTTCGGATGGTTAAATCGCGAGAAAATTCTACTAAATTGTTTCAACTTCGCTTGGTCGCCATGTTCGTTTTGTAGTTAACAAGTTTTTGAACGTTACATAGTTGATTTTCTAGTGGTTCCCTTTGTCATCGTACACAATTTCAGGGTGATATGAGTAATAGTTTCGGAGATATAGAATGCCGGTGAAATCATTCACACAGACGCCATGTTGGATTAGTGAGACGTAATAAAATTTGAAGGGCACTGTCGGGGTCGGCCAAATTGTTACTATGCCCTTACCGAGTTTCATTGAAATCGCTTCAGATATTTAGAGGTTATTAGGTGGGGGACACACATACGGACGCACATACACACACTTACAGTACAGTACACACACACATGAACAAAAGGTGATCTCATAAGCCTTTTATTTTAGAAATGAATATAGGCAAAAAATCAGCCTCATCAATGTAAATAAGTTCTGTTGCTCTCCACAGTTGGACATTGCGATGTAAAAGAATGATAATAGTAATAATAATAATAATAATAATAATAATAATATACTTCGTGAATATGGTGTGGACAACAAAACAACTACATTAATCCAACAGACCTTGACAGATACAACTTCTAAAGTTAAATTTATGGGTGAAGTGTCCGAACCTTTTCACATTAGAACAGGCGTAAGACAGGGTGATGGGTTGTCCCCACTCCTATTCAACCTGGTACTAGATAATATCATCAGAACATGGGAGAAAGAAATACCTGGAATAAGTATGGGAACAAAAGAACAACGAATCAACATAAAATGCTTCGCCTTTGCTGACGACCTAGCAATAATTACCCAGACTCCAGAAGAAGCCAGACATGCCATCGAGAAGCTTCATGAGATATCAATCAGAACCGGCCTCCATATCTCCTACGAGAAAACACAGTACATGGATTCCAAGAGCACAAACCTGGCATCGATTACAACCAAATATGGCGACATCACACAAGTTAAGCACTTCAAGTACCTAGGTGAAATTATCGGGAACACTGGTAACGAAAGAATGGCTAACAAAACACGTGCAGAAAAATTACGCAAAGCTTACACAATCACTTGGAATATTTACAACAAGAAATCACTTTCCACTAAAACCAAACTCCATCACTACCACACAGTCATCCTCCCAGAGGCACTCTATGCGATTGAGACGTCATCGTTAACCATCAACATCAAATACATTGAGAAGATAGAACGACAAATACTGAGAAAAATCTTTGGACCAAAGCTTCAGGACGGTATCTGGATGAGGAAAAGCTCAGACGAACTGTATTCACGGACTGAACGATTCGCCTCACTCGCACGTAAAAGACGCATGAAATTCTACGGACATATAGCTCGAATGGACAACTCCCGACTGACCAAGAAAATCTTCCTCATAGTCAATGGAAACCGACAAACCAAAGTACGCTGGCTAGCAGACACCCAAAAGGACCTCACTGAAATCAATATTGACCCACTGACAACGACGCGGACTGCATATAGACAAAAAGTAAATTCGTATAAGTTTCCACCCAAGATCCCTACGGGACAGAATTTGAAACTTAAAGCTGCTTGGACACAAGAAAGAAGACAGGCACATAGCGAAAGGATGAGGAAGTTTTGGGAAGATAAGAAGAACAAGAAGACCAATGTTAACTAATGGTTCTACGTGCCAACCGCATTATATATATATATAATAAGTCTCTTTAAACCATTGCAATATTCATGATTAATCGAATTACCACTACTCGCTTTCTCTCCTAAATATAGGTTATTGCAAACACCCAGTGTAAAATTCCACCAGGCGCTACAGCACCTAGTTTTCTGTATGAGAAATGAAAATCCACAGCCTGTTTCCAGTCGACCAACCGGGTCAGGAATAGAATGAATGAAGCCCCCATCTAGCGGCGAGGATATGAACTGTGCCGGCTGCCAAAGCCTGTCGCAATCCTCCTGGGGCAATGATTAAATGAATGCCAGATGAAATGAAATGAAAGTAGAGTGTGTTGCTGGAGTGAAATATTGACAGGGAAAACCGGAGTACCCGGAGAAAAACCTGTCTGCCTCCGCTTTGACCAGAACAAATCTCACATGGAGTGACCGTGATTTGAACCAAGGACCCCAGCGCACAAAGGGTCAAAATCAATCTAGGAGGACAAAAATATTTATTTTCATAATTAAAAATTCAAAATTTATTACTTCTACAGCATTCTCATATAATTGCCGCTCACTATTCTGGGATATAAACGCATTTTAGTGTAAATCTGTCACCGCTGTTCGAGCAGTCTGAATTGGAGGGTGAATGTAAGTAGCTGTGGTCTGGTTGTCTTTATGGTTAGTGTGATGCTTTAAGATGGAACATGCAGCTGAAGGTATGAACTTTGTAACGTGTTTCATTTATTAATGGGCGTAATTGTTACGTAATTTTAGCTATATTGCATTATATAATATTTAACTATTATTTTTAAAATTATATTTTCACTTAGAGTTTTAGTATGTCGCGTCACTCTGCGTCACTTTCTACTTAATGTTAAAATGTAGATAACGTCTTGTAGTTGACGCCTGTCATAAGAATTTTTGCATCTTTTTGCAACTTACTTAGTTATTTGACGTTTTAGAAGATGCCGCACAACCAGTTCTCACACGTTTACAACTGTTTGAAGCACTGGATTCGACGATTATGCTCAAAGTGGAACTATGTGACTTTGTTAAAAGTAAATTAGGGGTAGAAAATTGTTCTGAAGAGATAATTGAATGCTCTCTCCAACTCTTAGTCATAGACAATTTCTTGCATGTGTAGACGTAGCTTAAAAAAGTCTTAACTGATGTTTATTATGAAGTAAACAAATTATCTACGTTGCTCTCACTCTAAATTCATGATTAAAACGTAAAAATAGCGTGCTGCCGCCTAAGCCACGGAGGCTCCGGTTTTCTGTATATGGCTACGTATTTTAAATATTGACTTGTGACCTCATTTTCATTTTCTTCACATAATATTGCCATTGAATTAAGTATCGATGTGCCAAAAGAAAACAACAACGACGAACTTCAAGAAAGTTTATTGAAGAGAAGAGAATATTTTGTCAGTGGAATTAAATGGGCAGGGCACACAATGGTTGTAGTGTAATTCATATTGATAGCATTGCCTCCTTTATAGCTACAGCAGTACTGGCGTAATAAAGGCTGCCAACAAGCTTATCGGACACGAGACGGACGTTATTGGAGAGAAAATGAACACGGGAAATGGCAGCTATATCATGGCTTCTACTTCAATCAGCTGTATTGGTAACTCGTAAAACGTGTCCTTTCCTTCGAGAAACAAACAAGGAAGAATCGGGAGAAGATAACGCGTGCTGTAGTTCCAAATACAGTCCACATATAAAGATGACGTATCAGAATGAGGATAACATTGTGTTTAAGTGCAGTAGATCTATCATCTTACTGTAGATTAGGTAACTATTGTTTTAATGAGCAGAACATTTGTCATACGTTTCTGATTATGAAAGAATAAACGTAAGTCCTCGATCTTCGAACGGCTTTCTGATGATACGATGATGTTATGAGGATATGATGATTTAATGATAATAATAATGTCGTATGGCCTCGGATGCCGGATGCAAGCTTTGTAATTTGACACCCAGAGGGTAGCTTGCGTGTCGAATTTCGTTGTTCCTTGAATCACTAAGTCAAGGAGGTTAGATATATAATCTCCTTGAACACAATAGCGCTTTCTAGTAGAGAAATGAGGATTTTTGTGTTGGCGGAAACTCCCGAGATTAATTTTGCCATTATGAACACGGCCTACTGAATTCAAATGGGTTCTTTGACATGCCAACATCGTATGACATGCGTGTCGTATTTTTTCGGCTTTTCAAAAAAAACACTTACCACGGCCAGGAGCGAACCTGCAATCTTGGGGTTAGAAGACCGACACGCTATCCACTCACCCACTGTGATATAATGATGATATAATGATATGATATAATGGTGATGATGATGAGTGGTGATGATATAATGATTATATGATGATATAATGATGATGATGATGATGATGTGGTTGTGATGGTATGGTGATATGATATAATGCTATGATATAATGATGATGTAATGATGATATAATGATATGATATAATGATGATGATGATGATGTGGTGATGATGTGGTGATGATATGATGATGATATGTTGATAATGATACTATGATGATATGATATGATATGATATGATGATATGATAAGATCATGTTATGATGATGATGATTCATTCATTCATTCATTCATTCATTTGCAATAATTGGGAATGTGTCCCCCGGTGGCAAATTTGGTACGGTATACATATCTGCATAGTATAAACCAAAGTCCCCGAACCACTGGTTATATTTTGATGTGGTTTCCACCATTCTGTAAAGGATATCTCCAGGAAGGTTTCTGTAGAAAATTAATTATTTGCGATCAAAGGAAGTATAGCAGTAACGATTTCATTGAAAAAGTCGAAATAAAACCTGGCGTCCGTGGGCTTTTTTAAGTTGACGCTGGTCAAACAGTTAAAAATATCAATATACTATGAGCGTAAGAATTGTTCAGCATGAAAAGTTCTACAAAAATGTCCGTGAGAACATATCTCTATCTTCCATAAATTGCCTACTGTAAGTGTTTTTACGTTTTCATTCCTTCCAACAATCTCCATTCAATTACTGAGGCGACAGTTTACGAGCCAGCACGTAATGCATTCATAACTGTTCCCGGGCGAAGCTGGGGAGCGTTGCTAGTAACAAATAAACAAGTATAGGTAACAATTCAATAACAATTCAACTGGAGTATTTACTCAAATCGTCAGTCTTTTCTTAAACACACCTCCAGTATATGTTAGGGGAAAGGCTCTAAGACTGTGGCAGTTAGAGAGTTCCAGTTATCAGTGTCACGGTTTACAATAGAATATTGAGCCTACTATAATTTGTACGGTGTGGTCGGCGATTAACTTAAAAAGTGGCTTTTCCCATACGTTTGCTGAGCTCACCCCATGCTGTTTGATTTGTATAGGCTACGTGTTATACATAGCGCAGAGCCTAGATTTCATACTCCTAGCCTCAAGTGATTCCCACCCAATGATAATGATATGATGGTCATGATATGATAATTGCTGTTTGAAGAGCCCTAACATCTAGATTATCGCCTCCTAATGATTTGGGCGATAATGAAAATGGCAGATGGTGGCACGAAACCTGCAACTAAAGCAACTTCTAACTTACTTGAAGAAGAAAGAACAAAACATGAATGTTCTCATCCCCTAAATAATGAGTGTTGGTTGGTTGGTTCCTCAATTTAGGGGCTGCGACAACGCGGTCATGTAGCCCCGTGTACTTTGGGTGAGTGCAGAATTTGTCTGATAACCGGTGTTAATTGTGATGGCCTCATCAGTGTGTGTTATCTGTGATTCAGGTAAGGTCTGCAGACGATCAATTTTGCTGCACTTTGTGTTTTTTTTTCTGGGATTTAATAACGTTTCATTTGACTTTAATTACATTTACACGTTCAGTAATCTGTCTAATGGTCCTCCACGTGCTCCTGCTTCTTGCTTCTCTGGTCCACGGTGGGCCTACCCACGCAGAATAGAAATCCGACCATCTCCGCCTCGGTCTCTTTCTCTGACGCTTTCCCATTCTTATGTTCCACATGTTAGTCTGGTAGTATGTCCATCTATCGTTTCGCATCCTTGCAAAGGAATCTCCCCATTTCTATTTCTGCCTGGTGACTTTTTCTGGAATATCCAATATTGCTGACCGTTTTGTGCTGGATACCAATAGCAAATTTTATATTGATCCACTCAGACGTTCTCAAGTTATAAGCGTTCAAACAGATAGACAGACAGACATAGAAGCAGACAAAATGTATTTTTGCACGCATTCATCATACAGTAGAACAGTCTGAACCGCCTAAATAACTCAAAATGATGATGATGATAATTGTTGTTTTAAGGGGCCTAACATCGAGGTTATCGGCCCCTAATGGTTTGGGTGATCGTGAAGATGATAATGAAAAAGGAAGATTGTAGTTTTACGTGACCGTGAATCTTGTGATTATGAGCCACGGGACCTCCTTTTTACGTTGAATCCGAACCACAGGACACGGCATTTCACTTCGAAAATCTCACATGCATTGACCGGGAATCGGACCCGGACTGCCTTGGTGAGAGGCATACAGCTAGACCGCTGAGCCACCACGCCCCTAGATGATAATGAAATGTGAACTATAACTAAAACTAACTACTAATTTATATACTAGAAGAAGAGATGGAAAACAAGAGGAGAATAAGGCAAATAAAGGACAGGAGGAAAAGAAATGCCCTCAACCCTAGAAGAATGCGGATTGAGGGACTTGGAATGAAGGAGAGCCATGAAAGGCAGATAGGAAAGTGAAAGAGGAGAGGGTTCTCCCCAAAGGTAAGGGACAAAAGGGGAAAACGGACCCAGCTCAGGAATCCCTTGGGGTCGCCAACTCCCGAACTCACCAGCCGTGAGCCCATGAGGGTGTAGCAATATCCAGGGTGCACCAGAAGTAGTGGGGCTACATACACCCTGCCTCCTTGAGGACCTTGAGCAGAAGGCAGGAGATAACATGAAAAGAAAAAGAAGGCTGACCCCTCACAGAACGAGGGAATCAGAAAAGATGAGACAAGGGCCAATTAAGGCGGGAAAGGAAGAGACTCCCTAGGCCTTGGATACCCTAATACCGTCGGGATCGGAAGAGAACAAGAGTTGACCAAGTGAGGTCGACAGGAAAGAAGACAGAGAGGAGCCTGGCCCAAGTAAGTGGAAGCAATGCCGGACTCAGCTGGGGCCCCGTGGTTGCCAACCCACGTCCCACTAGATGTGAGCCCCTGGGGGACCTAAATAACTCAAAATTACGTGGAAGTTCAGAAATAACAGACAACTTTCAGTTTTTTATTGTACCCTTTATTTATCTACTTCGTCTTCTTGACTGGCTGTGTAGCTCAGCGGTAACGTTCTCACTTGCTGGGCCCAAAGTTGCAGGTTCGTATCCTGGCGCAGTCAGCTGGCATTTTAGGGTGTGCAAATGCGAGGGAGCCGTGTCAGTAGAGTTACTGGCACGTTAAAGATACCCTTCGGGGCACAATTCTGGCACCTTGGCTCTCTAAAAGTCAGAGTAAAACAAATAACATCATTATTATCTTCTTCTTATTATTATTATTATTCTTATTCTCCTCCTCCTCCTTCTCCTTCCTCCTTCTCCTCCTCCTTCTCCTTCCTCCTTCTTCTCCTCCTCCTGCTTCTCCTTCCTTCTTCTCCTCCTCCTCCTTCTCCTTCCTCCTCCTCCTTCTCCTTCTCCTCCCCCCCCTTCTCCTTCCTCCCCTTCCTCCCCTTCCTCCTCCTCCCCCTCCTCCCCCTCCTCCTTCTCCTTCCTCCTTCTCCTCCTCCTCCTCCTGCTTCTCCTTCCTCCTTCTCCTTCTCCTCCTCCTTCTCCTCCTCCTCCTCCTCCTGCTTCTCCTTCCTCCATCACCTCCTCCTTCTCCTTCCTCCTTCTCCTTCCTCCTCCTCCCCCTCCTCCTCCTTCTCCTTCCTCCCCTTCCTCCTCCTCCCCCTCCTCCTCCTTCACCTTCCTCCTCCTCCCCTCCTCCTCCTTCTCCTTCCTCCTTCTCCTCCTGCTCCTTCTCTTTCCTCCCCTTCCTCCTTCTCCTTCTCCTCCTCCTCCTTCTCCTTCCTCTTTCTCCTTCTCCATCCTCCTTCTCCTCCTCCTCCTCCTCCTCTTCCTGCTTCTCCTTCCTCCTTCTCCACCTCCTCCTTCTCCTTCCTCTTTCTCCTCCTGCTCCTCCTCCTCCTCCATCTCCTTCCTTCTCATCCTCCTCCTCTCCTCCTCAGAAATCACTCTATCCATGTCATTGTAACACACTTTATCTCATGTTCTCACGATATCATTTCCTGCGCAGTGCTGCAACAATTTATATTCTAATGTAAACTCCGCATATCGTGACCTCAGCAATCACAATTCAAACTATTGTTGAATCTAAAATGTCTCAGACTCTACACTGTTCAATTAACATTTTCCTCCATAAGTATGAAGACTTTATACAAACTTAACATGACATTAGCTCCTCCCTTAAGGTGACTATGTGGTGTAAACAACATGGCCGTGGATATTCCTACCGGTAAGAAACGACAAACAGACAAAATATAAAGTGAGATAATAATGGGTCATTATACAACTCATCCAGGATAATTAGCAAATTTTAGGAGAAGATATAAAATGTTCATACATAAACCAGAGCCACCGGCCTCTCACCGCTGGGTCCGTGGTTCAAATCTCGGTCACTCCATGTGAGATTTGTGCTGGACAAAGCGAAGGCAGACGGGTTATTCTCCGGGTACTCCGATTTTCCCTGTAAAAACTTTCTTTCCAGCAACACTCTCCACTATCATTTCATTTCATCTGTCATTCATCTAATCATTGCCCCAGAGAAATGCGACAGGCTTCGGCAGCCGAAACAGTTCATATCCTCGCCGCTAGATGGGGGCTTCATTCTTTCCATTCCCTGACCCGGTCGGTCGACTGGAAGCAGGCTGTGGATTTTCAAGTATTTTATACAAACTTATCATGACATCAGCTCCTCACTTAAGGTGACTATGTGGTGTAAACATGGCCGTGGATATTCCAGTAGTTATGTGGCCTACCGGTAATAAACGACAAACAGACAAAACTTAAAGTGAAGGAATGATGGGTCATTAAACAACTCATCCAGGATAATTATCAAGTTTTAGGAGAAAATATAAAATGTTCATGCATAATACTTTAGTTATTTAGATCAGAGGTTCTCAATTTTTTTCTGTCGCGGCCCCCTCCTGAAACATGAAATATCTAGCTCCCCCCACTTCCCCCCTTATTCTTCTTTACTTTCTCAGTACTTCTCATAAAAAGGATCACAAGATCTACAATATTAGATTCTGTCTATTTACGGCAAATACCGGTTACAATTTTCCTTTTTTAGCCTATTTTCAATTTTGAAAAAAAAATAGGCTTATGCGATCACCTTTTGTCCGTGTGTCTCTGTGTGTGTGTGTGTGAGGTGTGTGTGTCCCCCCCTAATACATTCTAAACAGCTGGAGCGATTTCAATGAAACTCGGTAAGTCTATAGCACTACTCCGGGCGACCCCGACCGTGCCCTTCAAATTTTGTTAAGTATCACCAATCCAAAATGGCGGCTGTGCGAAATATTTCACCAGCATTGAATATCTCCGAAACTATTCCCGATATCACCCTGGAATTTTTTACGGTGATAAAGGGAACTACTAGACGTTCACCTTTATGACTTTTGAAAAACTGATAACTACAAAACAAACATGGCGGCCACGCGAATTTGCGACATTTAAATACACGTTTCTCACGATTTAACCAACCAAACGCAATAAAACTTGGTGCAGTATATGTTTATACACATTGTAATGCACCGACATCTAATTTCGTTGAATTGTTTACATAACCACAAGATGGCGGATGTGCGAAATATGTCACCGGCATTCTATATCTCGGAAACTATAAGCGGTATCACCCTGAAATTTTGTACGGAGATAAAGGGCACTACTGAAAGTTCATCTGTAAGACTTTCAAAAACCGGTTAACTACAAAAGGAACATGGCGGCCAAGCGAATTTGAAAATTCTATACAGTTAACAATCCAACATGGCGACCATCCGAAATATTTAGACGGCTCTGAATATCTACGAATGTATTATAGCAATCGAACTGTTATTTTGTATGTTGATAGTGGCAGTTAACATAAGTAGGATATATGAAAATAGGCTGTATAGTTCTTCACGGAACTACTTGTTTTTCGTTGTCAGTGTACCCTCCAGGTAGGCTTTTTCCACGGACTCAGCGAAGGATCCCACCTTTCCCGCCTCTTTGGGCCGTGTCCTGGAGCTTGAGATCGGCACGGGGGATACAACTGGGGAGGCGGGACAAGCGCCTCGCCCAGGTTGCCACACCTGCAAAGCGAACAGGGAAGAATGTGAGGGATAGACAAGAAAGAGGAAAGGAGGCGGCCGTGGCCAGACAGCAGGCTTCAAGTAGGAAACCACAGAAAACCACTTTGAGGATGGTTAAGGTGAGATTCGAGACCCTTCTACTCATTTGGATCACCCGAGGCTGAGTAGTTCCAGTCCTCGAACCGCTTTTCAAATTTCGTGGCCGAGCCGGGAAGCGAACTGTGGGCCAGTCATAATAATAATTGTTATTATCATTATTATTATTATTATTATTATTATTATTCTCGTATCAGAAAAATACATATTTTACTTAGTTATATTATTTTTGCCCAACACCTGGCCCCTTCCGATGCTTTTTCTGTTCCTTCTTCTGTACAGGAGGCAGCACATAGTCGACATTGAAGCATATGTTGAACAGTCTGGTCTTCTCCACAGTCATATTGAATATTACCTTGATCAGTGTAGCCCTATCTTGCCAAATTAGCCTTTGATTGGCCAACTCCAGATCTCAGTCTTTTCAGAGACTTCTAATTCTTCCATTCCTCGTCATAGCCAAGAGTTAAGGATTCAGAGACTCATTTTGAATGATCTTGTCGACTTCGTCGTTATGCTGGGGTCCGGCGTTACGTTACGGTGACGGGACGACATGTACCCAGATGCACTGAGGTCATAGTACCGCTTGGAGCATGTGTTCCCCGACAATCTCTACTTCGTTAGTATAAGACAAAAATCCCCGATTCCTGGATGTCACAGGTAATCTTGAGAACCACTGGATTGATTTTGATGTAGTTTTCACCATTCTGTAAAGGATATCACGAGGAAAGATTCTGTAGAAAATAATTTATGTACGATCAAAGGAAGCCAAGCTGTAACGATTTCAGTGAAAAAGTCGAAAACAAACTTGGCGTCCGTGCGCTTCTTAAGCTTACGCTGGGCAAATAGTTAAAAACAAGATGTTCAGTAAAGAACATATAGCCTACTTTCTGCTAAATGCATGGGTATTGTTATTACTCTTTGTCCTTTTCAAGGAGTATAATTGAATGTTGGTTGTAGTAGCTTGTTGAAATACAACGTGTTATACGGATATTAAATATGAATATGAGGTACCCTTTGCTAGTGCTACCTCTGTAAAAAAATTCATTCAATTCGGTTTCACCGTGTTTGAATTGATATGGGGAATGGATTTGCACACATACATGGCCGCTATTTGCAAACTATTGGGCTGATGACCTTGTAGTCAGTCATAAGATGCTTTCCACAAATATGCATGTTGTTGAAAAACCTGGTAGAGATCAAATTATTAGGATGGTCGTAATTTGATTTAAGCTTTTAACATTTGGGTGGCCGTCATTCCGTTTCCGTCAAGATGGCGGCGATATAAAACATGACACTGAGTTGCCCTTTGCTATGCTACCTCTGTACCAAATTTCGTTCAATTTGGTTACACCGTGTTTGAATTGATAGGGGGAATCGATTTGCACACAAACTTGGCCACCATCTTCAAACTATTGGGCTGATGATCTTGCAGTTTGGTCAGAATATGCATCCCACATAAAGGTATGTTGTTGCAAAATTTGGTAGGGTCTAGATTATTAGGTTGGTCGTAATTACATTTTAGCTTTTAAAATTTGGGTGGCCGCGATTACGTTTCCGTCAAGATGGCGGTGATATAAAACATGACACTGAGGTGCCCTGTGCTAATGCTACCTCTGTACCAAATTTCGTTCCATACGGTTTCACCGTGTTCGAATTAATAGGGGGAATCGATTTTGACACAAAGATGGCCGCCATCCACAAACTATTAGAGTAATGACCTATTAGATTGGTCAAAGGATGCTCCCTCCATAAAGGTATGTTGTTGCAAAATTTGGTAGAGATCGGATGATTAGGTTAATCGTAATTTGATTTAAGCTTTGAAAATTTGTGTGGCCGCGATTACGTTTCCGTCAAGATGGCGGTGATATAAAACATGACACTGAGGTGCCCTGTGCTAATGCTACCTCTGTACCAAATTTCGTTCCATACGGTTTCACCGTGTTCGAATTAATAGGGGGAATCGATTTTGACACAAAGATGGCCGCCATCCACAAACTATTAGAGTAATGACCTATTAGATTGGTCAAAGGATGCTCCCTCCATAAAGGTATGTTGTTGCAAAATTTGGTAGAGATCGGATGATTAGGTTAATCGTAATTTGATTTAAGCTTTGAAAATTTGTGTGGCCGCCATTACGTTTCCGCCAAGATGGCGGCGATATAAAACATGACACTGAGGTGCCCTGTGCTAATGCTACCTCTGTACCAAATTTCGTTCCATTCGGTTTCACCGTGTTCGAATTAATAGGGGGAATCAATTTTGACACAAAGATGGCCCCCATCCGCAAACTATTAGGCTAATGACCTATTAGATTTGTTAAAGGATGCTCCCTCCATAAAGGTATGTTGTTGCAAAATTTGGTAGAGATCGGATGATTAGGTTAGTCGTAATTTGATGTAAGCTTTGAACATTTGTGTGGCCGCCATTACCTGTCTGTCAAGATGGCGGCGATATAAAACATGACACTGAGGTGCCCTTTGCTAGTGCTACCCCTGTACCAAATTTCGTTCCATTCAGTTTCACCGTGTTTGAATTAATAGGGGGAATCGATTTTGACACAAAGATGGCCGGCATCCGCAAACTATTAGGCTAATGACCTAGTCATTTGGTCAAAGGATGCTTCCTCTATAAAGGTATGCTGTCGCAAAATTTGGTAGAGATCGGATGATTAGGTTAATCGTAATTTGATTTAAGCTTTGAACATTTGTGTGGCCGCCATTACGTTTCCGTCAAGATGGCGGCGATATAAAACATGACACTGAGGTGCCTTTTATTAGTACTACCTCTGTACCAAATTTCGTTCCATTCGGTTGCACCGTGTTCGAATTAATAGGGGGAATCGATTTTCACACAAAGATGGCCGCCATTCAAAACTATTAGGCTGATGACCTATTAGTTTGGTCGAGGATGCTCCCCCCATAAAGGTATGTTGTTGAAAAATTTGGTAGAGATCGGATGGTTAGGTTAGTCGTAATTTGATTTAAGCTTTGAACATTTGTGTGGCCGCCATTACGTTTCCTTCAAGATGGCGGCGATATAAAACATGACACTGAGGTGTCCTTTGCTAGTGCTACCTTTGCACCAAATTTCGTTCAATTCGCTTTCACCATGTTCGAATTGATAGGGGGGGACAGACATTCTGAGTTCACACACTCACACTCACACACACACACACAGAGACTCACACATACACACACACAGACAGACACACTTTTTTCGCCCTGTACTGATCTCATAATTCTACTTTCATTTCTTGCAAAAATCGAAAGTAGGCTAATTACAATATACTATGAGCGTAAGAATTGGTCAGCGTGAAAAGTTCTACAAAAAAAGTCCGCGAGAGCATATCTCTATCTTCAATACATCGCCCACTATAAGTGTTTTTAGACTGGATGGAAGGGGCAAGTCCCCGCACGTTCCGGTGAGCGTGACGGTATCCCGCGCACTTGACCTTGCGTTGCCCTTGGTTTGCACTTGCCGTTCGCGAGTAATTTGAAACAAGATAAGCAAGATAAGTATTATGCTGATACTTTTCTAACATGTCAAGAGTCTTTGGCTTCGAGCGAAGAGAGAAGCCTCCAGCCTTTCCAGCATTTTTCAGCATTTGTAGCATTTAAAGTGATACAAAGTCTAGTCTTTCAGACTGCACTGTCACTTTTTCAACTAGGGGGAAGGTAGGCCGTAGCCCTCCTCAGTTGCAACCTGGCGTTTACTCAGCAGTGGTTCTAAGTTCATTCGAAGTTCTAAGGAAACTCTTTCTTGACTTCAATAATAATAATAATAATAATAACAATCAAACCAGAATGCCTATACGCAAGCGAATGTCTAGCGCTGAATTATAAGTTAGATAAATTGGAAGTATTAGAAAGACGAATTGTACGGAAAATATTAGGTCCATTAAGAATTACAGAATTCTTGAAATTAAGAAGTAATGATGAAATATACCGCAACATTGAAAACATAACAGACACAATAAAAAGGAGGCGATTGCTATTTTTTGGACATTTATATAGAATGAATGACAACAGGTCAACCAAACAGATATTCAAATATCTTTGGAACAAGAAATTAACAACAACTTGGATCAAGATGTTAAAAAGGATTTGGAAAGAAACAATATAAGAGAAGAACATGCAATAGAGAGAGAAATGTTTAGGAAAAAAGTGTTGGGAATGGAAGGGTTCCAAGGAAGGAAGGAAAAGAAAAGAGGCTCAAAATAGTCCGAAGAGAGAAAGAAGATGGATGGTGTGAAGATGAAGGAGTCCTGGAGGAAGAAGAAGGAGACCTGGGGGAAGATGAAAGAACACCAAAGGACTAAACATTGAAATTGGCTCGTAATCCTTAGAAGACCGTAACGGAGAAAGAATAATAATAATTATAAAAATAATAATAATAATCAGAAATTCCCTGATATTAATGTTACGGAACAGAGAATAGCAGATCAGCGTCGTGCTATAGTTTTGAAGAAACTTATCCCAGAACATCACCTCAAGCTGCTAATGGTTGACGTAGCTGCCGACAATACTCATACCTCTGTAGACGAATCCATAGATCAGGAGAGTACACGTCTGGTCAATGAACAAAGGCACACCGATCTTCCTTCAGATGACAAAGATGTACGAATATCGCCGGAAGCACTCGGAGAACCAGTGCGGAAACAACTCGAAGATGAATTTGGGAAGGCTCTCATAGAATTTGAAGGTACTGATCCAATAGAGCGGCCCATGATCACGAACCAACATTGCTCTAAGAAACTTGCTACCGCTGTGGTAACAATGAACGACATTCTCTCTCAGCATCTGTCCCAGAGATCATATTGTTTCAATCATGTTCAGACTGCAATTTACGCTGGAGCGATAGCTGTGATACGAGTGACAGGAGGTAGATTATGACGACCTAAATATACCTCAGGTCGACAGAAGAAGATGCCAGCTTGGGAGATACGTTTACGAAAGTCTGTTGATGAACTGAGAGTAAATATCGGAAGAACGCATCAGTATGTTGCAGGCAATAGAAGTAAGAAGGTTGTTCAATGTGTTCAAATGTTGAGACATACGAAGAGTAAACATGCAAAGTATAATCCACCGAACTGTAGCCCCCTTGAGATCCTAGACACATTAAAGCAACAACTTGAGGCAAAGGCACAGAGATTACGTTGATATAAAGAATCGAACGAACGAAAGCAACAGCACAAGCTATTTGTTACCAATGAGAAACGGTTCTATAGGAATCTGGACGATCCTGGATCACAAATGGGCAGTTCACCGCAAAATAAAGAGGTAGAGAATTTCTGGTCATCCCTAGGGTCGAATGCTGGAGATTATAACAGCAGCGCTAAATGGATTACGGAGGAGGAGGAAAGAATGTCAGAAATTGACACGATGAGTGACTCTTCGGTATCAAGTGAAGATGTGACCCGTGTGGTTAAGGAGACCCAAAACTGGAAAGCGGTAGGACCAGACAACATCCACAACTTTTGGATCAAACGTTTCACTTGTACTCATGAGCATCTTGCCCGCTGCTGCACAGATTTCATCCAAAATCCACAGCTTATCCCCTCTTACTTGATGCGAGGTAAAACATACCTCCTGCCAAAAGGTGATTGAACCAATGATCCTTCCAAATATCGACCTATCACCTGTCTGTGCATCCTGTATAAGATATTTACATCTTGTATTGCACGTAAGATTTATGAACACATAAATCTTCATAACATCCTGGCTGAGGAGCAGAAGGGGGGCATGAACAAGTCTCAAGGTTGCAAAGAGCAACTTGTAATCGATGCAGTTACTATGGAACAAGCAGGAAAGATGATGCGTAACCTCTACATGACCTTTAATGATTACAAGAAAGCTTTTGATTCAATGCCACATTCCTGGATAATCCAAACCCTGAAGATATATAAAGTTGATCCTGCCATCATTATAAGTCTGCAACATATGATGTCCCATTGTGGGACCAATTTATTAATGCCTAATGGAGACACATGTATAGAATCGGGATTTATTCAATTCAAAAGAGGTACCTTTCAGGGTGACAGCTTGAGCCCTTTATGGTTCTGTTTGGCGTTCAATCCGCTATCATCATTGCTGAACAATGCAAAGTGTGGTTTTCCAATTAAGCACCATGGTATAGTGAAATACAAAATTTCTCATTTGATGTATATGGATGACATTAAACTATATGCATCCTCTGAGAAACACATCGACAATCTAATTGCAATAACTGCTTCATTTTCTTCTGATATTGGAATGTCCTTCGGATTAGGTAAGTGTCGCACCCTCAGCATTCGGCGTGGAAAATTAGAGGCCTGAGCATTTCAACTTGATGACGGTTGTTTCATAAAGCCTATGGAAGGTAAAGAGACCTACAAATATCTTGGTCTCCTGCAATCTAATCGAATGGATCATAAAGGTATTAAAGATAGAACCGTAACTATCTACAATCAACGCCTTAACAAGATTTTGAAATCAAAGTTGAATGGAAAGAACACCTTTAAGGCTATTAATACCTATGCTATTCCTCCTCTGACATACACTTTCGGTATTATCAAATGGACGCAGACTGACTTGGATAACATCCTAATTAGGACTCGTACCATCTTAATAAAACACAGGTGTCTCCAACCTAAGTCAGCTGTTGAGCGATTGACAATCCCGCGTCAAAGAGGTGGACGAGGGCTCACCGAGATTATCCAATTGCATGCAAGGCAAGTGAGGAACCTTCAGAGATACTTTCTGGGCAGACATGACTCTCCCATTCATCAAGCCACTGTGAAGGCAGATGACAAGTGCACACCGCTGGATCTTCTTCACGTAAGGAATATACAGTTAGCCACTGATGAGGATTGTTCAGCCATCAAGCTTCAGCAGTGGACGCAGAAAGCTCTGCACGGTCGTCATCCGTATGATCTCATCCAGAAACATGTCGACATTGATGCGTCGAACAGCTGGTTGACTCATGCGGACCTATTCACTGAGACTGAAGGATTCATGGTTGCAATCCAGGATCAAGTTGTGGCTACCAAAAACTATCTTAAATATATAGTTAAGGCAAATATTCAGGATGATAAATGCCGAAGATGCCACCTAGAACCGGAAACAATTCAGCATATCACAGGAGGCTGCCAAGCAATCTCCTGTACTGATTACATGAAAAGGCAAAACCAAGTGGCCAAAATAATGCACCTACATCTTGCTCAAAAGCACTTATTATCTGATAATATTTTGCCTTACTATCAGTATGTTCCTGACGCCGTTTCGGAAAATTCTAGTCACAAGTTGTTATGGGACCGATCAGTTATTACTGATAAAACCATACCAGCAAACCGGCCAGATATCGTTCTTGTGGACAAGTTGCAGAGGAGAACCTTCCTAATTGATATTGCAGTGCCCAATTCCCATAATCTGCAACAAACCTGCTGTGATAAGATCACCAAATATCTGCCCTCGGCTGAGGAAATACGGCAAATGTTGAGACAGGAAAGTGTAGTGATTCTGCCCATAGTAATTTCTTCTACCGGCATCATCCCCAGATCATTGGCTCGCAATCTACAAATATTGGGAATACATCCTGGTCTACATACCGCCATGCAGAAGGCCGTCATCTTGGAGACCTGTTCCATTGTTGCTCGTTTCTCAATGTGCCACCTTAAGAGATTTAGCCATACCGTCTTGGAAACAAGCCGACGATATGTGTATATGTCCCACTTATGTGGTGAAATGAATGTAATGAATGAAAATGAAAATCCACAGCCTGCTTCCAGTCTCCGACCGGGTCAGGAATGGAATGAATGAAGCCCCCATCTAGCGGCGAGGATATGAACTGTGCCGGCTGCCGACGCCTGACGCACTCCTCTGGGGCAATGATTAAATGAATGACAGATGAAATGAAATGATGGGGGAGAGTGTTGCTGGAATGAAATGTTATCAGGGAAAACCGGAGTACCTGGAGAAAAACCTGTCTGCCTCCGTTTTGTCCAGCACAGATCTCACATGGAGTGACCGGGATTTGAACCACGGACCCAGCGGTGAGAAGCCGGCATGCTGCTGCCTAAGCCACGGAGGCTTACGAATGTAATAATAATAATAATAACATAACAACGAACTCTACATACGTGTGGAAAAGATAACGGACTTGATGCGAAAAAGGAGAATTAGTTTCTATGGCCACATAACACGCATGTGCTCGCAGAGACTGACCAACCGCATATTTTCCTACTTTTTGGACAAGAAAACCAAGGGACCATTTTTCTCTGAGATCGAAAAAGATCTTATAAAAGTAGGAATTTCGCTTGAGGACATTCAAGAACGTCTTCCTCTCCAGAAAAAAACTTAGAGCACACCAACGATTCCAAGAAAAGCCAAAACTCAGAACAGGCAAGAAGTGGACGGTTGACAAAAAGGAGGCGCACAGGAAACGGATGGAGGACTACTGGGAAAAGATTAAAGCTCAAAGACGGAAACAGTTGAAGTGACGTGGTCCACAGCAGGCCGAAACAAAGAAGAGAAAGAATAAGAATAAGAACACACAATTTACTATACATAGAGCACTTCAAAGTTCAACAGCATATTGTATAATAAATTGTACAGTAATGACGTTACTTTTATCAGTTTATTGTAAATCTGGCTAACCTCTTCCACTGAACAGGCTCTAGAATTCACCTATTCACTCATTGGTATAATTATAATTATAATTTAATGTTCGACCCTGACAATTATATGTCTGAAAACTGTATCACAATTATGGTCATTATAACACTATTTTTCTTTATGAAACAATTTCTCCCACCAATCACAGCTCAAGAAACAGTTGTTTGAACAATTAGATGAGGATACCTTCGCGCATGCGCTCAAAATCCGACATGTCTATATAAATTACCGAAAGTGCACCGTCCATATGTTCGCGTAAATAAACTGGTGAATATGAGACACTGTACCTTAATATCCCCAAATCCAATTTCTACACAGCGGGATGTTTTCAAACGATTTCGGTGACATTTTTACTGAATACTGGTGCTCAATCTGCACATATGGCATTGAAGAACACAGAGCGCATGCGTCGGTCGGTCAGAGAGCTTGGAAATCAGAGATATCCTACCCTGCGCAGCACCCGATCACAAAATTCTAGTGACAATCTCAACAGATATTTATGAATATTTATGTTAAAACATATAATAAAGTTATAATTATCGTCGAACATAAACAGTCGTATGCAACTCGCCTATAATGGTAATTAAGACACTCGTATGGAAATTATAAAACTCGCATAGGCTCGTGGCATAATGTACTATTATGTTCGACCCTGACTACTATATGTCAGAAAACTGTACTATAATGAGGCTCATTATAACACTATGTTTCATTATGGAACAGTTTCTCCCACCAATCAGAGCTCATGAAACAGTTGTTTGACCAATTAGATAATTAGATGCGCCGAGTTCCACGGCCTTCTAACTCTGCGTCTCATGCGCTCTGTTCGGTACATAAAACTGGCGAAATCTCGACAAATATTTATGAATATTTATGTTCGAACATAAAATAGTATTAATAATTATCGTCGAATATAAACAGTCGAATGCAATTCGCCTATAATGGCAAATAAGACACTCGTATGGAAATTATAAAACTCGTATACGCTTGTTTTGTAAACATACTCGTGTCTTAATTATTGCCATTTTAGGCTCGTTGCATAATGTAGTCTACTAAAAAGTTACATATTTTGCTATATTGAGGGAGCAATTCGGCGATTAATTATCCTAGATGACAAAAGTTTGGTGCTTTTTAATCGGTCAACACGAATGTACCCAAATAGAGCTGGGTTATGCCCTAATCCTGAAATAAATTGCATGAGATTAATAAATACACTAGGATGACCAGTTTCGATCGTCAAGCGATCATCATCAGATCCATTACACTTACGCTATAGCATCTATGTTTGAGAATACAGGTGAAAAATATATACAATATGTACAATTATTTAGTTGCAGTGTTGGTAATGCAACTGCCAGTGTATGCTAAATGTGGTATATTTAATGTTAGGTGAAATTTTAAACTGGTGATAAAAATCCGGAATTTGTCTTTTCCGGATGATTATATGGTTATACAAAATCAACTATGGTTATACTGTAATAATACAGGCCGATACTTATCCAGTTGTCATCCTAACTGGGACTTCAAGCAGTTTCGTGTTCACTCTGGTACCAGTTATGGTCAAACCTCACAATGTTATCCTAGATGCATGAAACGGGCACATGCGAGGGAAATTCCGAAAATAAATTTCGTCATATCTTTCCCCCTAAGGATCCCTTATTGCCAAACTGACATAACTTAAGCCTACACCATTCCATCAAGAAACTTGGCAACAACATTACCAATACAGTACATTTCTTACCATTTCTTAATAATTTCGTCACACCTATTTCCAAAGTTCTGTCTACAATATCTCTCTACCTGGCAAATACACATTATTATTATTTATTAAATCGTTACAAATACACACATTTTACAAAATTCATAATATCTGTACAAATTTTATGAATTTCCTTACACTTCCTACTCATAGTTTAACCTGTAAATTTACAATTATTAAATTATATTGTTACAATATGATAAAGACAGGTCGAAATAGGATATCAAATTCATACAGAGCAGGAAGTGATATCACATATGCCACTAAAAGGTGCAACCTTGTGTGTGGCATGCATATCGTTGATTACTATTTCTAAAAATTGTATAATGGCTTAGCCGAATAACACGTTCTATGTAAATGATGTATACACAAAAAATAATGAATAAGAAGGAAAATTGAATTTGTGTTTTATAAACTTGTAGGCTCAACTAATTATATTTTCAATTTTAATTTTGTTTTCTCTGAGAAAATGTTTTATTTGCATCTTCAGGTTTGCATGATTTCCTTTAAATTCTTTTAATTTAATTGGGAGAATGTTATATAATTTTGGTGAGAAATACAGAAAGTTACGTTTGGCTATACCTAACTTAGGTTGATATAAAATAGAGTGATTCTCTGTAATACTTCTGGTTTCATACCCGTGGCTAACAACTTGAATTCTATTTCTATCTTTAAAAATGTATTTATATATTTCAAAAGCATACAATTGTTTAATGTTGAAGACCCTTGTCTCAGCATACAGTCTCATAGTCGGATAAAATCTATCTTTCTTCAACATTATTCGTAATATGAGATTCTGCACTATCTGAACACTTTTTAGTACATTTTCATAGGCGCCTCCCCAGGCAAGAATACCGTATGTAAGAACTGACTGGACTAGAGCATGGTAGATGTCTCTTATTAATTTGTAATTGACAATATGTTTTAAATTGTGAAATATATAGATTGTTCTTCTTATTTTACTTGTAAGGTGTTTGCATTGGCTTTTCCATTTCATGTCACTATCTATAAATAATCCCAGATATTTAACTGTATCCACTTTAGCTATTTTAGGACAGTCACAGTTCTGATTACAGTTCAAAGTGTGTATTTTTAGTTCATTAAAATTATCTTCAACTGCTTTTAAACTGAATCTTACAAACTTTGATTTATTTATATTTAAAAATAGTTCGTTACCATCTAACCATACCTTTAACAATTTCAATGCCGCAGTTGCAATTTGTTTTACATTTCCCCATGTTCTACCTTCAACACAAACTACCGTATCATCTGCGTATGATATGACATTAACATTTTCAATTCCATGTAGAGATGATTCAATATCGTTGATAAAAATCAAAAATAATAATGGACCCAGCACTGTGCCTTGTGGTATTCCTCTTTTCACTCTTAAAGGTAGACTTGTAGTTCCATTTATTCTAACGTATTGAATCCTTTCAGTCAAATAGCTTTCTATCAATTTCAGTGCTATGCCTCTGATGCCATATCTTTCCATCTTCTGAAGGAGAATATGGTGAGGTATGGTGTCAAAAGCCTTCTCTAAGTCGAGAAATATGCCCAAGGTCAGTTTCATACTGTTCATATTTTCATAAATTCGCCTAGTTAATTCCCCAATAGCATCAGTGGTGCTGACATGTTTTATAAAGCCAAATTGTCTAGTTGATAGTAGATTGTGTTTCTTCAAAAACTGATAAATATGATCTTTTATACATTTTTCAAATAATTTTGATATGACTGTCGTTAACGATATCGGTCGATAGTTCTTTAGTTCTGAAGGATTGCCTGCTTTATGTAGCGGTTTTACAATTGTAATTTTTAATTGCTTTGGGAAGTATCCAACTGAAAGTGACTCTTTTATTATTGTTAGTAAAGGACTCTTTAAAGAATTAAATTTCTGCTTAATAATTTGAGCTGAGATGTTATCTATTCCCATTGCTTTAGTGTCGCTTATTTCGTGTAGGTACTTATGTAAATCCGCTTCGGTAATCGGAATAGAAAAACAGGAATATGTGTTTCTGTTGATTTTCAAGGAAAAATCTGGATTGTTCTTAATATTTTTAGACATGTCAGTAGTTTTGTTAATAAAATAATCATTGAATGTATTAGCTATAGTGAAATCACCCATTATTTATAGCCTATAAATTTATTCAGCGTATATATTTTCACATCCACATCTATTCAATTCAACGCTGTTTTATCAAGATTTTTCATGCTTTCTTAACAAAATTTTTGTAACAGATCTGGTTTTTGAAATTTTACTCTGTGAGGTTTTGGAACAAAAATATTTACAGTATCCTCTATTATGACAAAAATGATATTAAGTTGTATGTTACTACACTTTTACTCATCATATACCACGAGGTCACAATGTTACCGAAACCGGTACGGTTCCAATGTACTAAATATTGTCTAAAGGTAATAAATAGTTTATTATAATTAACTAGCAACCCAACCCAGCTTTGCCCGGGAACAGGGAAACTCCAAACACAACCACTCTTCTCTAAAGTTTGTAACTCAACACGACTCGACAGTTTGCTGCTGGCTGTATCTGGGGCAATAAGCTCAACCGACAGCTAAGCTGTAACTGGGGTGATAGGCTCGCCCCTAGCTAGCTCGTAAACTGTTGCCTCAGTAACTGAATGGAGATTGTTGGAAGAAATGAAAACGTTAAAACACTTATAGTAGGCGATGCATTGAAGATAGAGATATGCTCTCCCGGGCTTCCTTGTAGAACTTTGCATGCTGAACAATTCTTACACTCATAGTACAAAGATATTTTTAACGGTTTGCACAGTGTAAGCTTAAAAAGCGCATGGACGCCAGTTTTTTTTTTCGACCTTTTCACTGAAATTGTTGGTGCTTGACTAATTTGGTGATAAGTAAATTAATTTCTACAGAAACTTTCCTCGAGAAATCCTTTACAGAATGGTGAAAACCGCATCAAAATCCACTCAGTGGTTCTCGAGATTACCCGTGACATCCAAGAATCGGGGACTTTGTTTTATACTAAGTAGAGATTATACGCCAATCAGTGTAATTTAATATAATCCCCCTTCCATCCAATCTTAAATTGACTGTGATTTTTGCGGAACGAAAAGTTCACAGGCGAAATGAGAGTTGCACTTCCAGGGAATGGCGAGATGAAGAAACTCAAATCCCCCTTCTGTCCAATCTTAACTTGACTGTGCTTCACAGGCGAAATGAAGAAACCCCAAGTTGCACTTCCAGGGAAACTTCAAACACAACCACCCTTCTCAGAAGTCTTAACTCAACACGACTCAACGGATTGCTACTGGCTGTATCTGGGGCAATAGGTTCGCCCGCTAGCTAGGCTGTAACAGGGATGATGGACTCGCCCTTAGCTAGCTCGTAAACTGTCGCCATAGCAGTTGAATGGACATGGTTGGAAGAAATTAAAACGTAAAAACACTTATAGTGGGCGATGTATTGAAGATAGACACATGCTCTCGCGGACTTTTTTGTAGAACTTTTCATGCTGAACAATTCTCACACTCATAGTATTGAGATATTTTTAACGTTTTGCCCAGCGTAAGCTTACAAATCACTCTGACGCCAGTTTTTTTCCGACTTTTCCATTGAAATCGTTAGTGCTTGACTTCCTTTGGTCGTAAATTAATTAATTTCTACAGAAACCTTCCTCGAGATGTCCTTTACAGAATGGTGAAAACCGCATCAAAATCCATCCAGTGGTTCTCGAGTTTACCCGTAACATCCAAGAATCGGGGACTTTGTTTTATACTAAGTAGAGATACCTCAGTAAGGAATTGGGCTATCATGGCTATTTTATGTCATTTAAAAAATGTTACTGTTACCAGTAAGGCGTTTCAGGTAACGTGTTATTCGCTGACTCTGCCCAAGCCCATACAAGAAACACCAACAAGGAAATCGATTCTGCGCAACAAGGTGAAGGATTCCAGATGAGGAAGTATTCCGGAATCAGAGCTTTGTCGTCCTTATAAAAAGAGAGAACTAGAGTGGAGGTGGTTGGGGAAGAAAAAAGAAATATTGGTGGTGAGGTTTGAGGGGGGGGGGGGGGGTTAGGAGGCTAGGGGGTTTGTTATAAAAGCGTGAAAGAAGAGATGGATGGAGGGTATAAATATGAGAATTAGTTTGGTAGCTATAGGAAAGGAATTGTGTGTGGACCATGGCGCTGACATACAATAGAAATGCAAATCCTGGAGCCATTTCAGAGAAAGAGAGCAGCATCTGGACGTCAGTGGGTTCTCTCTGTCTGATTTATTGCCAGTCCAAGCCTCTGCTGATATGACAAGTCATAAAATATTGAGCACACAGTATCATTGTTCTGGGGGCTGGTATAACATGGAGCTGGACACCAGACGAAATGCTTTTTTAAATATGATTGAATGGAGGATATCAACGTTTCAACTTTGAATTGTATTTCCTCACATGAGGGGAAGAGTGACCATTATTTCGCTTTCAAAATGATGCGAGAGAACAGAAGGAACGAAGAGTGTTTGATATCCTGTTAACACATGTTAAAAATCAACAGCAGACACTCTCACACTTCGCTCGCCACGTGTGAGCTCTAGTAGTTTATTGTTACTAAATTTGTGGTTCGTGAACCTTAGTTAGATAGTTATTGTATTAAGGGGCAGAACATCTCGGTCATCTGCCCCTCTTAACACTGATTATATCATACAAATGTAGAATAATTTAAAATGTACATGTGGAAGCCTAAATAACAAATAGTGTAAGATAATAAAACAAAATATTAAATAAAACCAGTGATTTTTAGGGGGAACACGGGGGTATGCGTACCCCTTAAATATGTGAAAACTGTTTAAGAAAAAATATTGGTACATTTGTATCTAGTCGGCAAATATAACTTCCGACTTGAAAGATATGCAACATGGAGATCAAATTTTAAGTGCGGCTTGTCAGCAGTTGGTAGCACTGACATCATTTTCAAATATGGGCTTGAGATATTCAGGTAGCCTAAATATCTTTACTCATACCAAATTTGGTTTTGATTGTTGCGGACGTTTTAGAGTTGATAGCGGGACACACACACACACACACACACACACAGACAGACACACATTTTCCCGGATCGATCTCATAAGTCTACTTTTTCCTCATTTTTGCAAAATGTGGAAAGTAGGCAAAAAATAAACTTACTAATGTTTCCTTTCTTTTGCACACAAAACTTGTAAGGTACTTGCATAAAAATACTAAAATAAACATTTTGTATTCGTTTATCCCTCTATATTGGATTTTTGGTGGATCGAATTTTGTGGAAGTTCTTAGAATTAAATTTTGTAAAATGCCATAACTTAAAAAGAAACTCCATATGCTACAGTAAAACTATAATCTCTCTATCCTCCAACAATCCTCCCCCAACCAGGCTGTCCCGATGTTGACTGTCAAAAATATGGTCATTGTAGCTATGTATCACGCTTTTAGGGACACGATAACAAGGAAGGAAGATTGTAGTTTAATGTGACCGTTAATCGCGAGATCATAAGCCACGGGACCTCCTTTTTACGTGGAATCAGAACCACAGGACATGGTATTTCACTTTGAAAATCTCACATGCATTGACCGGGAATCGAACCCGGTCTGCCGTGGTGAGAGGCCAACAGCTTGACCGCTGCGCCACCACGCCCTCAACACGATAACTACCGACCAATCACAATCAGTGGAAGTGGAGGACGGGGACGAGGGGGGTGGGGGTCAGTTTTTATTGAAAAAGTGAAATATCGCCACAATTTTCTTAGTATGTGAACGCTCGAATCCATTCGAAGTTCGTACTTTTCTTCGGATAGGGGTCAAAAACTTATCTTAGTAGAGATTATTGGGCGGCTTCGGTGGCGTAGTCGGTAGCACCCTGAGCTTCTATGCCCAAGATCACGGGTTCAAACCCGGCCAAAGCCGTCGGATTTTTTAAGAGCGTCAAAAGTCCCTCAGTATGCCTTCCTTCGGAGGGGAAGTAAAGCCGGCGGTCCCAAGTCATAGATTTATGGCATGTTAAAGAACTTTCCACTAATTACACCTGCGTGAAACTAAATTGTATAGGTTAAGATTGTAAACAACGCTCTTAGGTTGCTACGTTCGTTGCCAAGAGCCGACTGCGGTGGCGTCTAGTAGCCAAGTTCTGAACTAGGCCTAGTGGTCGTTGATGGTGGCGTTTGTTGGCAAAAGTGGGAACTATTTGAAAAATTCATGGTTGCAGTCCTTACTTGAATTTAGAAAAAAACAAATACATACACTAATACAGTCATCACAATTAACACCGGTTATCAGACAGATTCTACACACACCCAAAGTACACGGGGCTGTCATGGCTGTCATGAAGAAACCATTCAAGACAGAACAAGATTCAGAACATTAATTCTCAAACACAAATTTTCTGAGATGTCCACACGACAAAATACAGGATGGACAGAACAGCGTATAAGTGAACACAGCGAGAGGATGAAGAGATATTGGGAAGGGAAGAAGAAACATTGCTCCTTAGTTGAGCACAATGAGTCAATAATAATAATAATAATAATATCGACTTACGTGGAACCATTACAATAAAAAGAAGTATTTCCATCAATGCCAAATTACGACACTATCGTACAGTAGTCTTACCAGAGGCCTTATACGCTTCAGAAACGACAGCAATCAAGGACACCAAGTTGACTCATCGGCGGGATCTTGGTGTCCCCGACCGGACAGTCAAGTAGTGCAGTTGCACTCTATATAAAGGGAGGTAGCGCGCAGTTCGTTATTCCTGTGAGGGTCCGGGCGGGGACACCAAGAGCCCGCCGATGAGCCAGCTTGGTGTCCTAGGCAAAACCCCACACAAGACACGGCACAAAACTAGAAGAATTGCTGCGATTTAATTCACCGGCCGTGAAAGCCAATATACCATCTTTTTGGAAGCCTTCATAGGGAGGTTGAGGCTGCTTGAGCTTTTGGTTCTCGCAGTCAAGTAGTGCAGTTGCACTCTATATAAAGGGAGGTAGCGCGCAGTTCGTTACTCCTGTGGGGGTCCGGGCGGGGACACCAATATCACGCCGATGAGCCAGCTTGCTGTCCTAGGCGAAACCCCACACAGGACATGGCACAAACCTAGAAGAACTGCAGAGTTTTAATTCACCGGCCGTGAAAGCCAATATACCAATTGTACAGTATATTTGCGTCTCCTATGGTGCTACGAAAATTACTTCTTGTGAATACTCTTTGAGTAGACATGAACCTTTCCACTTTATTTCCACCTAATAATGCCTTACTGCAGTTAAAAATGAGTTCCACAACGAAGAAACTAGGATAACATTACTCACTGTGGCCAATTATGCTGTAAGTAAAGAAGAGACTGTCACCATTTGTTACGTCAATTACGGTACATTTTGCCTTACTCGTGTTTCAATGCATCAGTATCACATTAAGACGGTAAAATCTTCAAACCAACTTCATCATTAAGATTCTTTGTTAATTAGTAACAATAAGTTAGTCTAGAGCCTCCGTGGCTTAGGCGGCAGCACGCCGGCCTCTCACCGCTGGGTCCGTGGTTCAAATCCCGGTCACTCCATGTGAGATCTGTGCTGGACAAAACGGAGGCAGACAGGTTTTTCTCCGGGTACTCCGGTTTTCCCTGTCAACATTTCATTCCAGCAACACTCTCCACTATCATTTCATTTCATCTGTCATTCATTTAATCATTGCCCCAGAGGAGTGCGTCATGCCTCGGCAGCCGGCACAGTCCATACCCTCGCCGCTAGATAGGGGCTTCATTCATTCCATTCCTGACCCGGTCGGAGACTGGAAGCAAGCTGTGGATTTTCATTCATTTTCAAGTTAGTCTACAAGGTTTTATCTTAAACTAGCAGAAGTACCCGTTCTTCGAACGGTGTTCGGTGTTAACACCAGACATAATAATAATAATAATAATAATGTTATTGGTGTTACGTCCCTTTTAAGTACTGTTTTTTTTTAGAGACGCACCAGACATTATCAATTGAGCTACTGTTGCAATGGTTAGCGGCTTGTCATTCCTTCATAAGTTTATCAAAACGAAGTTAGTTTTCTGGGAATATCACACACACTGTTAATTTAAGGGCCTTATAATGTGGTTTTCGGAGACCCTTTATAGACTCGCGAATTTTGTGTCTCACATTGAGAAGTGCAACATATGCTTTGGTCGTCCTTCTAGGATAATTTTTATATTTCGCCTATTTTAGCATGTACACACATCAAAAAAAGTTTTGCATCACCTCGGTTCCAAGAGTTCAGGAACCTTTAAATACAAAGGGAATAGAGATCAACACAAACAACATTTCAGCTCGTTTTATTGCTCATGAGACCCACACATTGCATGTTGTACCATCATACAGCTAGACTTTCAGCATTTGTGGTCCAGATTGCAGTACACACCACTACCTCTAATACCCAGTAGCACGTCCTCTTGCATTGATGCATGCCTGTATTCGTCGTGGCATACTATCCACAAGTTCATCAAGACACTGTTGGTCCAAATTGTCCCACTCCTCAACGACAATTCGGCGTAAATCTCTCAGAGTGGTTGGTGGGTCAAGACGTCCATAAACAGCCCTTTTCAACATATCCCAGGCATGTTCGATAGGGTTCATGTCTGGCGAACATGCTGGCCACTGTAGTCGAGCGATGTCGTTATCTTGAAGGAACGCATTCACAAGATGTGCACGATGAGGTCGAGAATTGTCGTCCATGAAGACAAATGCCTCTCCAATATTCTGCCGATATGGGTGCACTATGGGTCGGAGGATGTCATTCAGGTGTCGTAAAGCCATTTCGGAGCCTTCCATGACCACCAGTGGCGTACTGTGCCCGTTTAGACCGGAGTCCGCACGACCACATATGCATTTTACCAATAATCAGTCAGCACGAGAATCAAAATATCCCGGAGCGCCAGATGGGTTAAAGCAAATCACTAAAAACGACATCAAATTTATAAAAATGCTTTGCTGATTTTTGGCTCAATGCAACAATAAGGATAGAAGGAGATTTAATTGGGAGAAACACATCTGGTAAAATTATCTCAGTTTATTTAAAGTTAAAATCTGACTGCAAGAATGCTCAAAGCAGCATCATCCCACGTGTGGCGATCCACACACTTATTTACACACAATATACAGAAATCTTCCAAACACATTTGACAATCTTTTTGGAAACACAAGTCCGATTAATAGTCCTGTGGACTGTGTTCCAAAATTATTAACATTTAATTCCAGTTCAAAATGAATTGTCCATACTGGAAATAACGTAGATCACTGTTTGACTATTTACATGATATTAACACTCGTAGAATAAATGTTTATAGAATTTCTTAAACTTTCACTTGTTTTCCAGATTTCAAAAATACATCGTTGAAAATATTATCATCATCGAAGCAACACAAATTATTAACACATATTAATAACATCTGAAAAGTATTTGACCATTGAGCATAGCATCGAAGAACTGTGCGAAGCACAACAACAATTAATCGTTCTTCTGACATTAAACATTTGAGAAGTGACTCGATTATGAACTTCAAGTTCCAAACAAAATACATGATTTCTGAATCATCAACTTGATCAATAAATGGTTGAACCATTCAACTATTCAATTATCCACTTGGGAACAATATTATAAAAATATTTATATTCATGGCCATTTTTAGCAATTTTCACAACTTGCAATTCTTCGACAGAATGCGGAAATTAGAATTGTAGTTTCATAATGAATTCATTTAGTTCATGGCACTAGGATTTGAAAATATCCTTCAAATTATTCGTGGTTAAAGAATTATTTTTAATTGGCAGTGGCCCATTCTACTATTTGTGTAAGAACACAATATTACAACAACAACAACGGCAAAGGTCTTCCTCTGAAGAAGAATAAACTACTATCATGACAAATCCGGGTTCTAGCAAAATCAAAGTCTAAATGGAATTCGTAAACAAGGTTGAAATAAGAACTGATGGTTTCAAAGAAATAACCTTCGGGTTATTCATACGACGAAAGGTGTGGCTCCAATACTCCTACTATAAACCTGAGCCATCGAACCTGCTATTTGATTGATGCTCGAAAAAACCTTCATTCCTGCGACTTAACATGCGCACCTGGGAATGGCATTTCAACTACTCCACACATAAATTATCTTCCCAAAATTTATACAATAAATCAAGCCTCTGCTTGTTATCAACACTGGAAGATTAATAAACTTACAAGTTTATTTTATTTTACCATTCAGTTCAACCCGTGAATTTACCATACTTATGAAAATCTTTATTTCACCTTCGAGTGTATTTACGTCATGATTTTATATAAATACAACAATATCCTATTTGATACAAATATCAATTGCTTCCCGTTTCATGCCTCTCCGTGTTATCTGAAAAATATACTTTGCTCATTGCAAATATCAACTGTTCAACCAGAACTAAAATGTTGGTTGAATGCGGGCTTGCGCTAACCACTTTCCTTCAGAAAATCTCCTGTTCCAAACTAGAAATGTTTAAACTACTTCATAGGCTCTTTCTCAATACTTATGATTATTATAAAATATAATATCCAAGAATTATTTAAAAAAATTATAAAAATTATTATTATTATTATTAGTGGATTATTATTATTATTATTTCAAATATGTTTAATTATCATCTCATTATGTGAGAATCCACATGTTCGAACCTTCGAATATGGAAAATATATCCATTCCTCAACAAAAATAAATTTAACTTTTACAGTTACATCGGCTGATTACCGTGATTTCCCAAAAATATGAAAAATTCAAATAAATGCTCAAAATGCTCGGTCATCGATCCTAAACTGTTCTGAGTGCTGAAAATGCTCAGAATAACTCTAATAAGTCTTGCGTAAATCATTACAAGCTTTAAATACGACGAAAAAAATGTGTTGGTCATCTGCAGAAAAAATAGTTTGTTCCAATTAGCTAGGCATAATATAATTCAAATGTGGCTTACATTTCTTGATGGTCTTGAAGCGTAGTAAACCTGGTCTGTACCAGATTTATCCATAGACATGCCCTATCGGACAAGCATGTATAATCCTTGTATCGGCCGCCATTGTAGACCCACAATTCGTCTAGTCAGACATAGTGGTAGTATCTTTCGACGTTTGAATAAACTGTGGTTCCATTTTAATATGGGCTTCTATCAAAGCCATAACAGTTTGTTTAAATAGGGTCAGATCTAAGTGATCTCTTCTTAAATATGTCAGTTGTAACGTAACTCACTGTAATCTCATCAGTACAAGAAAAACATTGACAGTCTAAGCAGTTAACGGCTGTTCTGAAGATCGTTCCCTGGGCATGGTTTATTAATATCACCATCTGCCATGCGCTAGACAACTTGCAGTTTCCCTTGCGTAGACTAATGAACGCCACCGTTATAGACTAGTCTTCAATGTACTGACAGATCGAAGTGGTTAAATAGTTACAAATAATGAAAACTGACTTGCAATGGATTTAAACATCCAAGTATTAAGTTACTATTGGACTGTGACAAAATACTATTTTCTAGACAGTGTCTAGCATATGTCCTTTTGGAAATATAAATATTTCCACCAATGTCTGTAGAAATCAAACACCTCAGTGATTCTCCTCACCAGAAACTTACTAAGTTCCAACTCGTTTGCGCAGCACTTCTCGTGACTATCACGACTTGAAAAGAACTTCTGCGTAGATACGGCAACCATGTGCCTTGGCTCAGCGTAGACGCAACTTGCTTGCCAAGTGCTTGTGTTTGAAGTGAGCTCCCTATGCCTGCTCCAGCTGGCTTTTATTCAAAACCGTCAGGGTCACGCGTCATCACCTGATATCTAGAAATCCTCATATCTCTTGAATCCCTGGTCCGATTTACTTGATACTAATTGCATTCTCTTTCATTTGGCCGTGCCAGTAATCTGATCCCAGTCTCAAGTCTCTACTCCATAGTTAACTATTTAATCAATAAATAGCCTCCACCTCTGCTGTTACTCGCTACGTCACTTGACATCCAACTATCGGTAAAATTCTTCTAAATGCTTCTCGAAGCAATGTAGCGCGATATTCAAATATCTGAACTTTCAAAAGCGGCTACAGCCTTTCCCTTGATATCTAGGTGTCTGAAACTTGGAATACCCATTCCTAGAGTTGGGCACATCCACCCCACACCTAGCAAAAAATAAAAATTGAATTTTTTTTTCCTATCTACACATTAAATCATCTGGTTCTTGAATAATAGATCTTCAAATTCGATGCATTGTAAGTTCCCACGATGTTACCAGTTCGTGTATTGGCTACTTCATAGCTTCCATTATTGTTTACTTTCACAATATTCAATATCTTCAATTTCACCAGGCTTAATATCAAAAATATCGTGATACTCTTCCAAAATCTTCCCTAGCTCTGGGGACTCCTTCTCAGTGTAGACTTCTCTTCCTTCAGCTTCATGAAAAATCAGAGACCATTGAGCATCTCCCTCGATGTCTTCCTCTTCTTTTCCCTCGAAGTTTATCTCTTCGGTATTCTTGAATCTAATCGTCTCTGTCTTCATATCTATCACTGCTTGATATTTCTGAATGAAATCTGCTCCCAATATCATGTCAAAAGCCATGTCCTTCATTACAACAAACACATGTCGGAAATCATGTCCTCCAATCTTAATACATAAGTATAATTGTGTTTTACACAGAGATATTTTATTGGGTATTATTCCTTGGACCTTAATTCCTGATACTGGAATCTCCTCTAAATTCTCCTTGAGCTTCCACAGAATATAAAGCTTCTCACTCACTAGACAAAACATAGCCCCAGTATCGATCAAAGTATCGACAGGCATACCGAATACTTCGCATGATATGATTGGCATTCTAATTCTGGTACCCATTTCTTTTCGTTCGTCATTCTGTTGAATTAAGTCATCATCCTCTGCTTGCCATTTAATAATTCTGGAAATGAAAGTGTTCAAAATTCTATCTTCTACTGTGAATTCGAAGTTTTTTTTTCCATTACCATTCCCCCGGGATTGTTGTGTTCCCGATGGACCTGGATCATTGGGCCTCTGCTCCACAAATTGCAAGTTATCTTGGTGTCTTGCTTCCAAATTTTTCCTCGTCTCCTTGTTAAACTCTTCATTGGACTGACGAGTATCTACATTCCCTCTGTTATTATAATTATTTCTACCATAGGATCTTCTTTCCTGGTACCTTCCTTGAGTATCTCGTGGTCTTCTCCATCGAGTGTTATATCGATTACCACCATCTGGTCTCGCATATGGTTTGTAACTGTATCTGTTACTGTACTGGTTCCATCCTCTCTTATTGGAATCTTCCCTCGGCGATTTCTCTTCTCGCTCCTCTCGAATCTCTCGAGGTGTCTGAGAATAACTATCAGCCATAACAGCATACACAGCGTTGTTATTCTTTACTCCCTTCTGATGGAAGAATTGTGCGTTTGTATGATCCAGCTTCTGTAATACTTCATCAAATTGTTCCATATTATAGATATCAACAGCGATCAAAGTCCTCTGGACGTCTGCTGGAAATTGACGTATCAATGCAGTAATCAACTCGTTATCTGGCATTGGCGGATCTAAATGTTGGAGTTTAGACAGCTGTCCAGAAAAGTACGTAGAGTATCGAGTAGGTTGTGACGTCGAGAATCTCTTCGAATATAACTCGGCTCTGACTTGCTGTTGGGTTTCCGGGGACCAAAACTTCTTCAATAGCCCACGAGAAAACTCCTCAAAAGTGGTTAGAGTGGATCTAAATGCTCTAAACCAAAGAAGTGCAGGACCTTCCAAGAACTTCCCTATCACTCGGATCTGTCTTTCTTTAGGGATCTTAGAATCTTTCAGGTAATCACCTGCTTCTCTCAAAAATTCCACGGGTGTCACAGAATCTCGCCCTGAAAATTTAGAAGGCTTGTCTTCTATATTCTTAAATACAGTTATGGGGTTGGATTGAAATACTGTCCTGACCTCATCCTGTCTATCAGTCTCTCTAGCTGCTCCTAGATTTATCTGTATCTGTTCCTTTCCCCTTACATTCGGCATTTTCAACAGATGATCAGACTGTTTCTCATCCTTTATTTAAGTTTTCATAGCCTCAAGTTCCTTCTGGTTTTCTTCTGCCATCTTCTTAATTGCTTCAGTCTCTTTACAATTGTCTTTAACATCAATGGATATCTGGTTCATAACAGCCTCATGACTTTTCAATGACCCTGTCATATCTGATATGTCCTTCTGAGTTGCTTGGATATCCTTGGCAATTACTTCAATATGGGATGACAAAGATTCCCTAATCTCCTTGATTCCCTCTTGATTCTCCAGCTTGAGTGTGTCTTTAATTTCATTGACAACTGTGGTCTTGATTTCAGTTTGCAATTCACTAATCACACCTTCTCTTATTTCTCCCATGACAAGTTCCTTGAATTGTTCCGTTAAACGTTGAACAACTAGAATTCCCATCTCGTTACTCTCCTTCTTCACTCGGACTTCCAGGTTGACCATGTCTTCACCAACTTTCCTAAGACCATGTTCTATCCTATCAGCTAAGCTTTGGGATCGAAGATCGGCAACGCCAAATTTTTCGTCCATTAAACTTGCGTTAGTAGCTAATGAAGTTTCGAGCTCATGTGTTTTTTCGCATAATTTATTCATTTTACTTTCAAGTGTCATTTTCAAAATTTCAGAATTCTCTTTAAATTTACTTTCCATTGAATTAAATTTACTGTTTAAATTTTCTTTCAAGTTCCCTTTTAACCTGCTTTCTAAAGAATCAGAATTTTCTTTAAGTTTATTTTCCAAAGAATCAGAATTTTCTTTAAGTTTATCATTCAAATTTTCTTTAAGTTTATTCTCTAAAGAATCAGAATTTTCTTTAAGTTTCTTTTCTAAAGCCTCAGTATTTTCTTTCATAATGGCTGCTACACGCAGTCCAGCCTGTTTTGAACTCTCCTCCAAACTCCTCATCATCCTCATCATTTCTTCCATAATTTCAATTAATATTCAAAACTTAGGGGTATACAACAGTGGCAAACACAAGCTTATAACTAGAACAAGAAATATGAATAGCTAATTGGAACACTATAATAAAATGAGATTTGTCCTAATATCGACGTGGTGGAAAAACAAAATTCTCTACTTTTACGAATTACATTTACCATAATATCACAGGAAAAATATGCAAGTTCTCAAATATCCTCCACCTGGATTCTAATAATGTGTATGTCCAGTCATCGAACGTTTACTACTGAATTTACTTGACGCCCTAATGGTTAAGCCTTTATCAAAATAATCAAACCCATTCTAATTATTAACCAAGTTAAATTTTTAATTTTCCCCACTAATTGGGTTTCCTAATAATTTATTCATCCAAACCAGACATCTCTCAACTCCCAAAATATTTCTATAAAAATTATCACAATTTCAAATCGGCATGCGATTGACCATGTCTAAATCGGGACCCACGTTCGAAGCCATTTCTCTCTCTATCTTATTTTATGTGCCCGTTTGGACCGGAGTCCGCACGACCACATATGCATTTTACCAATAATCAGTCAGCACGAGAATCAAAATATCCCGGAGCGCCAGATGGGTTAAAGCAAATCGCAAAAACGACATCAAATTTATAAAAATGCTTTGCTGATTTTTGGCTCAATGCAACAATAAGGATAGAAGGAGATTTAATTGGGAGAAACACATCTGGTAAAATTATCTCAGTTTATTTAAAGTTAAAATCTGACTGCAAGAATGCTCAAAGCAGCATCATCCCACGTGTGGCGATCCACACACTTATTTACACACAATATACAGAAATCTTCCAAACACATTTGACAATCTTTTTGGAAACACAAGTCCGATTAATAGTCCTGTGGACTGTGTTCCAAAATTATTAACATTTAATTCCAGTTCAAAATGAATTGTCCATACTGGAAATAACGTAGATCACTGTTTGACTATTTACATGATATTAACACTCGTAGAATAAATGTTTATAGAATTTCTTAAACTTTCACTTGTTTTCCAGATTTCAAAAATACATCGTTGAAAATATTATCATCATCGAAGCAACACAAATTATTAACACATATTAATAACATCTGAAAAGTATTTGACCATTGAGCATAGCATCGAAGAACTGTGCGAAGCACAACAACAATTAGTCGTTCTTCTGACATTAAACATTCGAGAAGTGACTCGATTATGAACTTCAAGTTCCAAACAAAATACATGATTTCTGAATCATCAACTTGATCAATAAATGGTTGAACCATTCAACTATTCAATTATCCACTTGGGAACAATATTATAAAAATATTTATATTCATGGCCATTTTTAGCAATTTTCACAACTTGCAATTCTTCGACAGAATGCGGAAATTAGAATTATAGTTTCATAATGAATTCATTTAGTTCATGGCACTAGGATTTGAAAATATCCTTCAAATTATTCGTGGTTAAAGAATTATTTTTAATTGGCAGTGGCCCATTCTACTATTTGTGTAAGAACACAATATTACAACAACAACAACGGCAAAGGTCTTCCTCTGAAGAAGAATAAACTACTATCATGACAAATCCGGGTTCTAGCAAAATCAAAGTCTAAATGGAATTCGTAAACAAGGTTGAAATAAGAACTGATGGTTTCAAAGAAATAACCTTCGGGTTATTCATACGACGAAATGTGTGGCTCCAATACTCCTACTATAAACCTGAGCCATCGAACCTGCTATTTGATTGATGCTCGAAAAAACCTTCATTCCTGCGACTTAACATGCGCACCTGGGAATGGCATTTCAACTACTCCACACACATAAATTATCTTCCCAAAATTTATACAATAAATCAAGCCTCTGCTTGTTATCAACACTGGAAGATTAATAAACTTACAAGTTTATTTTATTTTACCATTCAGTTCAACCCGTGAATTTACCATACTTATGAAAATCTTTATTTCACCTTCGAGTGTATTTACGTCATGATTTTATATAAATACAACAATATCCTATTTGATACAAATATCAATTGCTTCCCGTTTAATGCCTCTCCGTGTTATCTGAAAAATATACTTTGCTCATTGCAAATATCAACTGTTCAACCAGAACTGAAATGTTGGTTGAATGCGGGCTTGCGCTAACCACTTTCCTTCGGAAAATCTCCTGTTCCAAACTAGAAATGTTTAAACTACTTCATAGGCTCTTTCTCAATACATATGATTATTATAAAATATAATATCCAAGAATTATTTAGAAAAATTATAAAAATTATTATTATTATTATTAGTGGATTATTATTATTATTATTATTTCAAATATGTTTAATTATCATCTCATTATGTGAGAATCCACATGTTCGAACCTTCGAATATGGAAAAAATATCCATTCCTCAACAAAAATAAATTTAACTTTTACAGTTACATCGGCTGATTACCGTGATTTCCCAAAAATATGAAAAATTCAAATAAATGCTCAAAATGCTCGTTCATCGATCCTAAACTGTTCTGAGTGCTGAAAATGCTCAGAATAACTCTAATAAGTCTTGCGTAAATCATTACAAGCTTTAAATACGACGAAAAAAATGTGTTGGTCATCTGCAGAAAAAATAGTTTGTTCCAATTAGCTAGGCATAATATAATTCAAATGTGGCTTACATTTCTTGATGGTCTTGAAGCGTAGTAAACCTGGTCTGTACCAGATTTATCCATAGACATGCCCTATCGGACAAGCATGTATAATCCTTGTATCGGCCGCCATTGTAGACCCACAATTCGTCTAGTCAGACATAGTGGTAGTATCTTCCGACGTTTGAATAAACTGTGGTTCCATTTTAATATGGGCTTCTATCAAAGCCATAACAGTTTGTTTAAATAGGGTCAGATCTAAGTGATCTCTTCTTAAATATGTCAGTTGTAACGTAACTCACTGTAATCTCATCAGTACAAGAAAAACATTGACAGTCTAAGCAGTTAACGGCTGTTCTGAAGATCGTTCCCTGGGCATGGTTTATTAATATCACCATCTGCCATGCGCTAGACAACTTGCAGTTTCCCTTGCGTAGACTAATGAACGCCACCGTTATAGACTAGTCTTCAATGTACTGACAGATCGAAGTGGTTAAATAGTTACAAATAATGAAAACTGACTTGCAATGGATTTAAACATCCAAGTATTAAGTTACTATTGGACTGTGACAAAATACTATTTTCTAGACAGAGTCTAGCATATGTCCTTTTGGAAATATAAATATTTCCACCAATGTCTGTAGAAATCAATCACCTCAGTGATTCTCCTCACCAGAAACTTACTAAGTTCCAACTCGTTTGCGCAGCACTTCTCGTGACTATCACGACTTGAAAAGAACTTCTGCGTAGATACGGCAACCATGTGCCTTGGCTCAGCGTAGACGCAACTTGCTTGCCAAGTGCTTGTGTTTGAAGTGAGCTCCCTATGCCTGCTCCAGCTGGCTTTTATTCAAAACCGTCAGGGTCACGCGTCATCACCTGATATCTAGAAATCCTCATATCTCTTGAATCCCTAGTCCGATTTACTTGATACTAATTGCATTCTCTTTCATTTGGCCGTGCCAGTAATCTGATCCCAGTCTCAAGTCTCTACTCCATAGTTAACTATTTAATCAATAAATAGCCTCCACCTCTGCTGTTACTAGCTACGTCACTTGACATCCAACTATCGGTAAAATTCTTCTAAATGCTTCTCGAAGCAATGTAGCGCGATATTCAAATATCTGAACTTTCAAAAGCGGCTACAGCCTTTCCCTTGATATCTAGGTGTCTGAAACTTGGAATACCCATTCCTAGAGTTGGGCACAGTACGTCGGCCCCACATAATGCCACCCCAAAACATCAGGGAACCACCACCTTGCTGCACTCGCTGGACAGTGTGTCTAAGACGTTCAGCCTGACCAGGGTGCCTCCAAACACGTCTCCGACGATTGTCTGGTTGAAGGCATATGCGACACTCATCGGTGAAGAGAACGTGATGCCAATTCTGTGGGGTCCATTCAGCATGTTGTTGGGCCCATCTGTACCGCGCTGCATGGTGTCGGGGTTGCAAAGCTGGACCTCGCCATGGACGTCGGGAGTGAAGTTGCGCATCATGCAGCCTATTGCGCACAGTTTGAGTTGAAACACGACGTCCTGTGGCTGAACGAAACGCATTATTCAACATGGTGGCATTGCTGTCAGGGTTCCTCCGAGCGGCAATCCGTAAGTAGCGGTCATCCACTACAGTAGTAGCCCTTGGGCGGCCTGAGCGAGGCCTGTCATCGACAGTTCCTGTATCTCTGTACCTCCTCCATGTCCGAACAACATCGCTTTGGTTCACTCTGAGACGCCTGGAAACTTCCCTTGTTGAGAGCCCTTCTTGACACAAAGTAACAATGCGGACGCGATCGAACTGCGGTATTGACCTTCTAGGCATGGTAGAACTACAGACAACATGAGCAGCGTACCTTCGTCCTGGTGGAATGACTGGAACTGATCGGCTGTCGTACCCCCTCCGTCTAATAGGCCCTGCTCATGCATGGTTGTTTACATCTTTGAGCAGTTTTAGTGACATCTATGAACAGTCAAAGGGACTGTATCTTTGATACAATATACACAGTCAACGTCTATATGCCGGAGATCTGGGAACCGAGGTGATGCAAAACTTTTTTTGATGTGTGTATTTTGAGAAGTTTTTTCCCTATATCCACCCTTCTACTGTATGAAATGAACGGTGAAGAGTTTTATAAATGATTGGTGTATTGACTCATGTTTACCATACCTAATTTTACGATGCACCAATCATCCGAACATGAGTTATAGGCGTACATAAGGATACACAGAAAGACAGACAGACAGACAATACTATTGTCTACAACATATCACCCAGAAATCCAAATATGGGTATATCTACCACACAGTATCAAAGAAAATCATCCTTACGATGAACCCGTATGTCGACAAAAAAAAAAAAAAAAGATTAGTTGAAATGTGCTCTCAAACTAAATTCACCTGACGTGTACTTCCTGACATGAAATAGAATTGAAAGCCTTGTAGATGAAACGCAATACACGTTACATAAAAACTGACCCTCTACGTTGTGTTGGGTCCCCATACACAGGAAGACCTCTTTCATAAATTATAAAAGCTTGTGGTGCATGAAAATTCAGGTTCTTTAGTCTCAAAAGGCCCAAATTCCTAAAAGCCGCAAAAAATGCTGATTCAATTCAGGAATTTTTGAAAATAATGTTCTTGTTTGGAGGTATAATAGACCTTCTGCACTATATGTCGCACGTGAAAATTGCATGAAAAAATCCTAGGTTACCCCTTGACCCCCTTAATTGCATTGATGAATTATACAGTCTACGTTGGTTCCGTGATAACCTTATATTAGCCAACTTTCACAGAAATGTAATAAATGTAATAAATTGCTTCTTACTGAAATAGATGGAAAGTTGGATGCCACCCCTTGAGATAATGTTGTCATGGTTACCGATTTGCATTCCTTCATTAGTTTGTTAAATTAAATTTAATTAGTTTTCTGGGAATGTTTCAGAAACTGTTGGTTTTATAGCCTTATAATGTAGTTTTCGAGGACCCTCGAGTTTTATTTCTGGCACCGAGGGGCTTTTTCTCGTCGTTGTACTGTGCCCAACTCTAGGAATGGGTATTCCAAGATTCAGACACCTAGATATTGTACCCGATACCTATTTTAGGCTATCGGCTACGCCAGCTGACATTAAGCTATAGTTGAGGTTTTGGAAGGCAAGCTGATATGATAGCGCATCGATCGCGTCAAGAAGAAAGCCAAGATGACGTAGGAGGTCAAGAATCAAGGAGGCATTGAAATCTGTAAGAAGATAGAATTATGAATAAAGATGTGAAGCTTTATTGAAATATATATGGGATTATAATAAGTTAAAACGACTTAGAAGAGTATATATAACATGCATTATATGTGGAAATAATTTTATGGAAATAAGTTATTGTATAACAGAACAGCCGAGAGGATTCGGGTTCGAGACTATCTTCGTGACGTGGAAGCACCGTGGTGGGGAGAATTAGCCACGTGCCGCACGGAGCTCATAAGCTGGAACACAGCGCTAAGTAGTTCAGTTGGGCTCTATGAGACGAGCAGTACAGAGCAGCTCTATAGCACAGCGAGACGGGCATTGAAGGTCACGCAACACACGTAAACCGTCACGGCAAGTGTAGGCGACATTTCTCGCATCACCGAGCAACAGAGGCCGCGCGGGTCGTTGATACAGGCGACCTAGCCGAGAAGACAATTGTAGATAGCCGGGGTATTTCAAAACCACACTGATCGCATATGAAGACTTTATTTCAAGCTTCATTTCGACGCTGTTCGAACACAGGCTTTCACATACAACCTTATAACCATGCTGTTATATAATACATTCAAACGACTTTTTACTATTTCAAGTAAACTGAATGTTTAGCATAGGCTCTGATGAACATTACAGCGTGCATTTATAAGAATTTTATCTTATACAATTTTCATGGATTACATATTACAGACAGATACAGGGTGTATCGTAATCATGAACACTATCTAGTAAAATTTTTATTTTACTCAAGTAGAACTTTGCAGTAAGTTGAGGGAGGACTTACAATTCTCAAACTGAACATTTATCGGAACAGTGGCGTATATTAGAAGAAGAGTAGGGGGTCCGCTGTTTCCATGAACTTTTCGAGAAGGAGTTGGACGATATCCGCTATGGGTAATCCGAGGTTCAACATGATCGAGTAAACGTGAATAGAGACAAGATGGCACCACAGAGCGATGGATTCGATTCCTGACGAGAGGAGTCCAACAGCTGATTCGCTTGGGATTTCGAAGGAAATCATCATTTCATGGATGAAATGATATTCACGCCGATCTTACGAGAAATCTTTAGGTAGGGAAAATCGACGATCTTGGAAATTATATTACAACTGATAATGAAAGGTATTGTAAGAGTTCTAACTACCTGATACGATTATTTTCATGAATACTGGGCACACATGTATATTTTTCTAATAGGAGTGATTTGATTATTAAGACATGGTTTGAATTTATATACTTCGAATTTGCTAGAATATGGAGTGACCATATGATATGGCAGGCATCATTATTCGATATTCTCACCGTTGTTTGGCTTTATTAAGAAGATGTTTGGTCTTATAGACATTTTTCCAGCTAGGATATTTTTCATGGATAGTTTTTTTTGAGTAGCGAGTATTTCGAACTCGTGATCTGCAATTGATTATCAGAAACTACTTCGTCAGTTCATTGCATACTAGCGAGTGTGTATTATTCATCAGTAGGGATTTTTTTCCATTGGATTGTTTGGAGATATTAAGAAGTTATTCACTTTAGTGAATGAACGTCGCTTTTATATGACAACTAGAAACTTGTTGATTCCTTTCTAGTACATTCACTCATATAGCCTACGAGGTGGGGTCCTTCGTATTTATACGATTGTATGGTGGCTACTCACCTTACCCACCGTTTAGGGAACTATCATCCAAGTCGACGGGGCGAGGTCCTTCGTATTTATACGATTGCACGGTGGTTACACATCTTACTCGCCATTGAGGTACTCATTTTATCATCCGAATGTACACGAGATGTAAGTGAATTAAACAAGGAACTACTAGTCACATATCAGTCGAAATTTTGTTAAATAAAGTAACGATAAATGTCAACAGGATTGCATTTAGTAATTCTTGTTTGCCAATCCAATATTTTGTTGCTATACTCTTTTGAGAGTAATTTCAGTTTAACAGCTATTACAGCTGATGCTTTGATGATTTTTTTATAATTGTGTTTGATACCTTTGAGAAGGATTTAAAGTAATTTAATCTTGTAAGATTAATCATTAATGGTCATAATTATTTTAAGGCAGATCAGTATTGCAGATTTTGATGTGAGAGATTATAGCACATTGGTGTTTTTCTACGAATTATGAAACTTGTGAAAGAGAATTTATGCTATTTGAAAGCAGATCATAAATTACTTAAGTAATGTTTTTCCAATTGTTTAAGAAGTTGTCTAGATATGATCAGAGTAATTACAGTCATTGGAGATTATGTGCGTTAATAATTTGAAGCCATTTATATATTTTTGTAGATCATGCAACGTGGTTAAGAGAAGTTTGTGATAGGCATTTTGTGGAATTTGCCATTTGATAGTTGCAACGTTGATAATGTATTTTGAAGCGGACATGAGGTCGTCATACCCAGTCTAGCGTATTTGTTGAGATTCATGCTGTATGTGCTGAATATTTATGGAGTTTTGTAGCAATTCTTATATTCAGATGTGATATTTGGAATATTGAAGAAATATAATGTCGTTGTGGATAGTTAGATCCAACGTGATGTCGTGGAGACAATAATATTTTTGGCATGATAATTAAATACGAGATATAACTTGGAAGTAATAAAACTGTAAGACAACGTTCTATAAACCTTATTAAACAATTTGTTAGGAAATTAAACAAATAAATGAAGTTGATAATACAAGATTTTCTGAAAATAATAATTAATGAAATAATAATCTGAGATTTAAGCATGTTAACGATCTGACCTAATGAAATAAAAATCAGAATGACTAGATGAAATAATAAACTAAATAACCAGATGATTGAAATTTAAATAAGTTGATAAATTAAATTTTGAAATAAATCGATGAATTAAATAAGTGGATGAATTAAAGATTGAATTGATTAAACTGATTGAAATGAATTATTAGACGATTGTAATGATGATGAATAACTGAATTAGAAGGTGATGATTAATTAAAGAAGCTGATGATTAAGGAATTTATATGCAATTAAATAAATTTAATTGAGAGATAATTCGAAGGAATTGCAACTCGAATTGAGAATTTAAATGATGTAATGGTGAGGAATTAACGATTCTGACAGGAATATTTGGAATTTTGAAGTGAGAATTAATGTGAGAAATATTTAATTTTGATAATAATGATGAGGATGACCAATGAGAATTTGAATTTTCTGTAATTCACAGATAAGAGATTAATGACGATGTAAATAATGTAAATTAATTAGTAAATGTTTAGGAACATTTGATTAACATGTTCTACGTTCAAATTATACCATGCAAACCATAATTTATGTGATATTTAACATGAGTGATTATTATATGTGTATGTTTAGGCAGATTAGTAACTTAATTAAATCCACATTGATGTTAAATTAAAGAGAATTAGGTCTCAGGCTTCACAAATGTCAGTGACGAAAGACATAGTGATACAGTGATCCTGAGAACCCAAGAGAACTTTATACATTTTCTTGTTATGTGGATTGAAATAATTTTGCATTAGAAAGGAGATGGTTCGATTTTTTGGACAATGACAATTTAACTTTGCATTCGACCATACTCTTAGGTAGGAATTATATTTAAAATGTCTGTCTGACTATCAAAGTAAAATAAATTTGTTTTTATCTTAGTTGTGATCTGATGATGGTGTGATGTTCCTTTTTTCTTTCCTTGTCTTGAATAAGGCTTATCCGGAAAGGAAGTGGTTTTGCTAGGAATTCAGTTGATGGCGCCCATTTATATTTGAATTATTTTTATTAACTTAAGCCCGTAACGACCCTAGAGATACTTTGTCTCGTGAAACCCACTGCTTTTTCACGAACTCAGCTGAATTTCCGACACATTCCTTATTTGACTAGAGGTTCATTTAACTCCGCTCTGTCCTGGAACTCCAGGGATGTGATGTTATAGCAGATGGGTCATCGCATCCCCAGGACGAACGGGTACAATATCAAGGGAAAGGCTACAGCCGCTTTTGAAAGTTGAGATATTTGAATATCGCGCTACATTGCTTCCAGAAGGAAATGGAAAGAATTTACAGCCAAGAGCATGTCAAGTGACGTAGCGAGTAATAGCAGAGGTCGAGACTATTTATTGATTAAATAGTTAGCCATGGAGTAGAGACTTGAGACTTGGATCAGATTACTGGCACGGCCAAATGAAAGAGAATGCACTTAGTATCAAGTAAATCGGACCATGGATACCAGAGATATGAGGATTTCTAGATTTCAGCGTGATGCAGCGTGACCCTGACCGTTTTGAATAAAAGCCGGCCGGCACAGGCATCATTAGCTCACTTCGAATCAAGCTCTTGCTTAGCAAGGTGCTACTACGCTGAGCCAAGGCACATGGTTGCCGGATCTACGCAGAAGTTATTTTCAAAGTTGTGATAGTCACAAAAGTGCTGCGCTACAAGTGGAACTTAGTAAGTTTCCGGCAGGGAGAATCACTAAGGTGATAGTTATTTTTCGACGGACACTGTTGAAATATTTTATTTCTTCATGGACATATGCTAGACTTTGTCTAGAAAGTACTTTGTCTCAGTCCAGTAATAATCATTCAATACTTGGATATTTTAGTCCAATTTAGTCAGTTTCATAATTGTAACTTAATAACCACTCCGATCTATCAGTATATTGAAGACCAGTCTATCACGGTGTTGTTCATTAGCCAACGCAGGGAAACTACATGTTGCTTCGCGCATGGTAGATGGTGTGAAGCCATGCCCAGGGAACGATCTTCAGAACAGCCGTTGATTGGTTTAGACTGTCAGTGTTTTCTTGTACTGAAAAGATTACCGTGAGTTATGTTACAACTGACATATTTGAGAATAGATCACTTAGATCTGACCCCATTTAAGCGATATGCTATGGACTTAATAGAAGTCAACATTAAAATGGATCAGCAGTTACTTCAAACTTCAAGCAATATCTCCACTATGTCTTGGTAGACAGATTGTGGGTATATAATGGCGGCCGATACAAGGATTAGACGTGCGTGTCCGATAGGGCATGTATCTGGATAAATCTGGTACAGACCAGGTTCACTACGCTTCAAGACCAACGAGAAATGTAAGCCACATTTTGACTTTATATTATGCCTAGCTAATTGGAACAAACTCATTTTCTGCAGATGACCAACACATTTATTTTTCTTTGTATTTAAATCTTGCAATGATTTACGCTAGACATATTAGAGTTATTCTGAGTATTTTAAGCACTCAGAACAGTTTAGGATCGATGACCGAGCATAACGAGGATTTATTTGAATATTTCATATTTTTGGATAATCACGGAAAACAGCCGATGTAACTGTAAAAGTTAATAATTATTTTTGTTGAGAAATGGATATTTTATCCATATTCGAAGATTCGAACATGTGGATTCTCACATAATGAAATAATAATTAAATATATTTAAAATAATATAACAAATAATAATAATAATAATCCACTAATAATAATAATAATGATTTTCATAACTTTTCTAAATAATTCTTGGATCTTATATTTTCTAATAATCACATTTATTGAGAGAGAGCCTATGAAGTAGTTTAATCATTTCTAGTTTGGAACAGGTGATTTTCCGAAGGAGAGTGGTTAGCGCAAGCCCGCATTCAACCAACGTTACAGTTCTGGTTGAACAGTTAATATTTGCAATGAGCAAAGTATATTTTTCAGATAACACGGAGAGGCATGAAACGGGAAGCAATTGATAATTGTATCAAATAGGATATTTTTGTATTTATATAAAATCATGATGTAGATACACATTCGAAAGTGAAATAAAGAGTATCATAAATATGGTAAATTCACGGGTTGAACTGAATGGTAAAATAAAATAAACTGGTAAGTTTATAAATCTTCCAGTGTTGATAACAAGCAGGGGCTTGATTTATTGTATAAATTTTGGGAAGAAAATTTATGTGTGTGGAGTAGTTGAAATGCCATTCCCAGGTGCGCATGTTTAAGTCGCAGGAATGAGGAGGTTTTAATTTGAGCATCAATCAAATAGCAGGTTCGATGACTCAGTGTTAAAGGAGTATTGGAACTACACATTGCGTCGTATGAATGACCCGAAGGTTATTTCTTAAAAAACCATCAGTTCTTATTTCAACCTTGTTTACAGATTCCATTTAGACTTTGATTTTGCTAGAACCCGGATTTGTCATGATAGTATTTTATTCTTCTTCAGAGGAAGACCTTTGCCGTTGTTGTTGGAATATTGTGTTCTTACACAAATAATAGAATGGGCCACTGCCAAGTAAAAATAATTCTATAACCACGAATAATTTGAAGGATGTTTTCAATCCTAGTGCCATGAACTAAATGAATTTATTATGAAGCTACAATTCTTATTTCCGCATTCTGTCGAAGAATTGCAAGTTGTGAAAGTTACTAAAATGGCCACAAATATAAATATCTTTCTTAATAATGATTCCAAGTGGAAAATCGAATAGTTGAATGGTCCAACAATTTATTGATCAAGTTAATGATTCAGAAATCATATATTTTGTTAGGAACTTGAAGTTCATAATCGAGTCACTTCTCTAAATGTTTAATGTCAGTGAAACATTTAATTTTGTTGTGCTTCGCACAAGTTCTTCGATGCTATGCTCAAAGGTCAGATACTTTTCAGATGTTATTAATGTTTGTACATAACTTGTGTTGATTCAAAGATAATATTTTTTGACAATATTTTTTTGAAACTGGAAAAATAAGTGAAAGTTAAAAATTCTACGAACAATTATTCTACGAGTGTTAATATTATGTAAAAATTCAACCAGTGAACTACGGTTTTTCCAGTAAAGACAATTAAATTTGAACTGGATTTAATCATAAATAATAGGAAAAGATTTTGGAACACAGTCTGCAGGACTGATAATCAGACTTGTGTTTCCAAAGGTAATTGTCCAATGTGTTGGAAAATTTCTCTACATTGTGTAAATAGTGATGTGGGTCGCCACACGTGAATGATGCCGCTTTGAGCATTATTATTTTTCAGTCAATTTTAACTTCAGAATAAAATGAGATAATTTTACATGATGTGTTATGCCCAGTTGAATCTCCTTCTATCCTTATTGTTGCATTGAGCCAAAAATCAGTAAAGCATTTTTTTTCATTTGATGTCGTTTTTGCGATTTGCTTTAACCCATCTGGCGCCCCGGGATATTTTGACTCTCGTGCTGACTGATTCTTGGTAAAATGCATATGTGGTCGTGCGGACTCCGGTCTAAACGGGCACAGTACGCCATAATATAATTCTAATAATAATAATATAACATAGGGATATGAATATAATAGGCCTGCCATACCACACCCGCAGATGTAAATCGCGTGAAAAAAATCTAGACTACCCCTTGACCCCCTTAAGCGCATTTTACGTATTGATGAAATTTACAGCTTAATTTGGTTCCATAATAACCATCTAACCGTTCGCGAACTTTCACACTAATGTAATTAATGGAATTGTATTGCGTCTTACAGCAATAGATGGATCTCTGAGAATCTGTTGCCATGGTTATCGGCTTGCATTCGTTCATAGTTTATTAAATTAAATTAGTTTTCTGGGAATATCTCAAAAACGGTTGGACGTAGGACCTTAAAATGTGCTTTTAGGGCCCCCGAGTTTTGTCTCTCACATTGAGGGGCTGAAAATGAGCTTTGTCTCGTCCTTCTACTCCTATTTCAGCATGTATTTTAAGGGGGTAGGCCCCCTTTTATGAGAGGTATAGAGAAGAGTTACATCAATGATTAGTGTCGTGCCTCTGATGGATATCTGTACCAAATTTTACGTTGATACACCCAGCCGTTCTCGAGTTATAAGGTAACAAAATTGTCCACAGACAATCAAGCAATCAGACAGACATACCAAAACATTATTTTCGCGCGCATCTATCATAAAACAGTCTGAAACGTGTAAATAACTCAAATTTCCGTAGAAATTCAGAAAAAAACAGACAAATTTTCTTTTTTATATATGTAGAGATATACTGCACCGCTCGATGTGACCGTGTTTTATTGCACAAATTTAGGTTTTACTCGCTAACCGTCGGAGATACACGAAAAGTGATAAGAACCTTTTGAATAGAAAATTAAATGCTAAAGCCCGTGTATACCATCAAAAGTCTGCTATTTCTTAGCGTTCTATTTTTTTTATTTGAAATGGAAATATGAAATTTTGAAACCAAAGGGTGTAGTGACGTCACAAAAGTAGATTTTACTCGCTAACCGTTGGAGATACACGAAAAGTGATAAGGACCTTTCGGATAGAAAATTAAATTTTAAAACACGTATGTGCCATCAATTGTTTGCTATTTCCTACCTTTCTCTTCTTATTTGATATGGAAATATGAAATTTTGAAACCAAAGGGTGTAGTGACGTCACTAAAATGGTCGCCATTTCTTAATAGTGCAAAATATCGAAATCAAAAGTATCCTATATGTAAACCTGGTATTTCAGCTACATCCATGCAAAATTTCATTAAATCGGACCAGTGGTTCTTGCGTCATTAGGTAACAGACAGACAGACAGACAGACAGAAAGACAGACACACACCATCTCATTTTTATATATTAGTAAGTATGATTGGTGTATTGACTCTCATGGTTACCAGACCAAATTTTAAGATGCACCAAGCATCCGAACACGAGGTATAGGCGTACATAAAGATACTCAGAAAGACAGACAGACAATTCTATTGTCTACAACATATTACCCAGATATCCAAATATGGGTATATCTACCACACAGTATCAAATAAAATCATCCTTATGATGAACCCGTATGTCGACAAAAAAAATTAGTTAAAATGTGCTCTCAGACTAAATTCACCTAACGTGTACTTCCTGACGTGAAATACAATTGAAAGGCTTGTAGACGAAACGCAATACACGTCACATAAAAACTGACCCTCTACGTTGTGCTAGGTGCCCATACACAGGAAGATCCCTTTCATAAATTATAAAGGCTTGTGGTGCATGAAAATCCAGGTTCTCTAGACTCAAATTGCCCAAATTCCTAAAAGCCGCAAAAAATGCTAGTTCAATTCAGGAATTTTTGAAAATAATGTTGCTGTTTGGAGATATAATAGACCTTCTCTACTATATGTCGAACGTGAAAATTGCATGAAAAAATTCTAGGTTACCCCTTCACCCACTTAATTGCATTGATGAATTATACGGTCTACGTTAGTTCCGTGATAACCTTATAGCCATTTGCAAACTTTCACAGAAATGTAATAAATGGAGTGTCATTGCTTCTTACAGAAATAGATGGAAAGTTGTATGCCACCCCATGAGATAATGTTCTCATGGTTACCGATTTGCATTCCTTCATTAGTTTGTTAAATTAAATTAAATTAGTTTTCTGGGAATATTTCACAAACTGTTGGATTTAGAGCCTTATAATGTAGTTTTCGAGGACCCTTTAGGGCCCCCGAGTTTTGTTGCTGACACCGATGGGCTTAGTCTCGTCGTTGTACGCCATAATATAATACTAATAATAATATAATATAGGGAGAAATTATAACACCTATTTTTTATTATTTTTTATTCAGCCAATGGCCATGTACTTTTCTTTTCAGGACGGGTCAGGGAAGGGATATTATCAGAGAAAGAAGCATTCACATCGCGCTTGAGCAAAATGGAAATGGCCTACCATTTAACTAAGGACATCTATATGAAAAGGTCAATATCCTTCAACGCAACACTAAAACATTACTGCAGTGTCATCCGTCCGGGAGACTTGCATGCTTCTGAATGCCTCACGATGAACAAAAAAGGCTTGGTCGAGAAACTGGAGGCCAAAGAAAGAAACATTTTGAGAAAGATATTTGGTTCCATCAAAGATAATGGGGAATACAGAAAACGGCATAACCATGACCTATATACTCATGTGGAGAAGATAAGCAACGTCATCCGGAAGAGAAGGTTACCATTTGTTGGGCATGTGAAACGAATGAGCCCAGCGAGACTGACCAACCGCAACATAACTTACTTTCAGGAGAGGAAAACAAAATGGGCCTGGTTCATTGAACTGGATAAAGATCTGAAAGAAGTGGGGATTACACCAACAGACATTCAGGAGTGCGTCTCACTCAAAGGGAAACTTCAAGCTTGTAAAGGTTTCCAAGAAAAACCGAAGCTGAAAACGGGAAAGATTTGGACCCAGGAACGGAAGGAAGTCCACCGAGAACGAATGCGGGCGTACAGGGCAAACATCAAAGCCAGTAGGAGACGGTTGGAATGACGCGGTCCATAGATGGCCTATACGAAATGAATGAATGAATGAATAATATGGGGATAGGAATATAATAGACCTGCCGTAGCTCACCCGCAGGTGTAAATCGCGTGAAAAAATTCTAGAGTACCCCGTGATCCCCTTAAGCGCATTACACGTATTGATGAATGTTACGGCTTTATTTGGTTCCATGATAACCTTATTGCCGTTTGCAAACTTTCACACTAATGTAATTAATGGAATTGCATTGCGTCTTACAGCAATAGATGGGACCTCTGAGAATCCGTTGGCATGGTTACTGGCTTGCATTCGTTCATTAGCCTACTTTCGATTTTTGCAAAAAATGAAAGTAGACTTATGAGATCAACACAGGGCGAAAAAAGTGTGTCTGTCTGTGTGTGTGTATGTGTGTGTGTGAGTCTGTGTGTGTGTATGTGTGTGTGTGAGTCTGTGTGTGTGTGTGTGAGTGTGTGTACTCTGAATGTCTGTCCCCCCCCCTATCAATTCGAACACGGTGAATGCGAATTGAACGAAATTTGGTACAAAGGTAGCACTAGCAAAGGACACCTCAGTGTCATGTTTTATATCGCCGCCATCTTTACTAAAACTGAATGGCGGCCACTCAAACGTTCAAAACGTAAAATCAAATAACGACTAACCAAATCATCCAATCTCTACCAAATTTGGTAACAACATACCTTCGTATAGGATGCGTCTTGTGACCAAACTACAAGGTCGTCCGCCATACCATTTCAGGATGGCGGCCGTGCGAATTATGCAAACTTTATAATCCATATCATGGGACCCACCAGTTCCGATTATCGAGCCGAGAATCGTTTTAACTGTTCTAAAGGAAGAGGCACGTACGAAATTAAAAGTTTATTTTGTAATACTATAGTGCAGACGTGATTTTAAAAAGCTCAGCTGATTCATTAATAAGACAAGATGGCAGCGGATATCTTGTGCCTGACTTATATTTCACTAATTTGAGTATTGAATGCAATATAGCGTACTGATAAAAAATAAATAAACTTTGTATGAAATGCTTTATATATAAATAATATACTCCAGTGATGAAATCGTTTAGTATAAATCATTATTTGCTAACAAGTTCTATGTAAGTCATTTTAAATAGAACGATATTCGTTGACACAATTAGCTCAGTGGTAGAGCGATAGCCTGTCGCTCAAATTCCTATGGTTCAAACCCGATCAGAGCAATTTTTTTTGCTTGAAATGTTATATGTTTATTGTTTTGTAATGACTCAGATGTTTTAAAATTAAGCGTTATATTGTGCAAATTATGGTGTAAAATATATATTTAATTAAAACATAATTCGCCAGCAGATTTACTCGAGACATCTAGCTGCCAAAAAGGTAACTTCCAGATTTTATTGAAAAGTTTCTTCTTCTGGCCGCTAGAATGCACTCGCTCTGTTAGGATTATATTGTACGATATTTCACCACTAGATGTCCCGACTAGTCTACGTGGGGATCCATTGATTACTATACCATTATCATTCTATGCGCATCGAATTTGAAGAATGACAAGTTGATACTACGATACATTTTAACTTTTTATTTTAAAGGGTTTGTAACAGCCTATTTTGCGTTACTTGAAAATGTTATTAAGCGTTATATTGTCCACATTATGGTGTAAAATATATATTTAATTAAAACATAATTCGCCAGCAGATTTACTCGAGACATCTAGCTGCCAAAAAGGTAACTTCCAGATTTTATTGAAAAGTTTCTTATTCTGGCCGCTAGAATGCACTCGCTCTGTTAGGATTATATTATCGAAAATATCCACATAGTTTGTATACACACGTCTCTGTAGGGTCATGGAAAGATTTGTTAATTCAATTAGGGTTGTGAAAGCCATGCACAACCAGACGTGTAAAGACATGCCTCAACTCAAAGTTGGATGTTGCCCACGGCAGGTCGTAATAATAATAATAATAATGTTATTGGTTTTACATCCATTTTAACTACTGCTGCTTTTAGAGACACCGGGGTGCCGGAATTTTGGCCCGAAGGGGATCTTTAACGTGCCAGTAAATGTACTGACACGGCTCCCTCGCATTTGTGCACCCTCAAATGCCAGCTGACTGCGCCAGGATACGAACCTGCAACCTAGGGCCCAGCAAGCGAGAACGTTACCGCTGAGCCACGCCGCCAGTCCGGTCGATTATGTCTCCAGATCCATAACATTCTTGATATACTTCTTACCTTTCTTTCTTTCTTCAATGATGGTAGCAGTTTTTATCTAGGTCGTGGCGTTTGGTAGAGGTAAATCGTTTCTAAGGTCTTCAACAAAGAATAGTTCTATTATACTCTTTGATAATAACAACGAGTTATAACTATACTCATACATTTAGGAGAAAGTAGGCTATATGTTCTTTACTGAACATCTTGTTAGTTTATTTAATTAAATTAGTTTTCTGGGAATATCTAAAAAACGGTTGGTCTTCGGTCCTTAAAATGTGGTTGTCGGGGACCCGAGTTTTGCCTCTCACTTTGAAGGGCTGAAAATGAGTTTTGTCTCGTCCTTCTACGCCTATTTCAGCATGTATTTTAAGGGGGTAGGCCCCCTTTTATGAGAGGTACGGAGAAGAGTTACATCAATGATTGGTGTCGTGCCTCTCATGGATATCTCTACCAAATTTTACGTTGATACACCCAGTCGTTCTCGAGTTATAAGGGAACAAATTTGTCCACAGACAAACAAACAAACAGACAGACAAACAAAACAATTATTTTCGCGCGCATCCATCATAAAACAGTCTGAAACGTGTAAACATCTCAAATTTCCGTAGAAATTCAGAGATAAACACACAAATTTTCATTTTTACCCTACTTTCGAATTTTGCAAAAAATGAAAGTAGACTTATGAGATCAACACAGGGCGAAAAAAGTGTGTCTGTCTGTGTGTGTGTATGTGTGTGTGTGAGTCTCTCTGTGTGTGTGTCTGTGTGGGTGTGTGTGTGTCTGTGTGTGTGTGAGTGTGTGTACTCCGAATGTCTGTCCCCCCCCCTATCAATTCGAACACGGTGAATGCGAATTGAACGAAATTTGGTACAAAGGTAGCACTAGCAAAGGACACCTCAGTGTCATGTTTTATATCGCCGCCATCTTGACGGAAACGTAATGGCGGCCACACAAATGTTCAAAGCTTAAATCAAATTACGACTAACGTAATCATCCGATCTCTACCAAATTCTGCAACAACATACCTTTATGGGGGGAGCAGCCTTTGACCAAACCAATAGGCCATCAGCGTAACAGTTTGCGGATGGCGGCCATCTTTGTGTGAAACTCGATTCCCCCTATTAATTCAAACACGGTGCAACCTAATGGAACGAAATTTGGTACAGGGGTAGTACTAACAAAAGGCACCTCAGTGTCATGTTTTATATCGCCGCCATCTTGACGGAAACGTAATGGCGGCCACACAAATGTTCAAAGCTTAAATCAAATTACGACTAACCTAATCATCCGATCTCTACCAAATTATGCAACAACATACCTTTATTGGGGGAACATCCTTTGACCAAACTAATGGGTCATCAGCGTAATAGTTTGTGGATGGCGGCCATCTTTGTGTGAAAATCGATTCCCCCTATTAATTCGAACACGGTGAAACCGAATGGAACAAAATTTGGTACAGAGGTAGTACTAACAAAAGGCATCTCAGTGTCATGTTTTATATCGCCGCCATCTTGACGGAAACGTAATGGCGGCCACTCAAAAGCTCAAAGCTTAAATCAAATTACGATTAACCTAATGATCCGATCTCTACCAAATTTTGCAACAACATACCTTTATAGTGGAAGCATCATTTGACCAAATGACTAGGTCATTAGCCTAATAGTTTGCGGATGGCGGCCATCTTTGTGTGAAAATCAATTCCCCTATTAATTCAAACACGGTGGAACCGAATGGAACGAAATTTGGTACAGAGGTAGCACTAGCAAAGGGCACCTCAGTGTCATGTTTTATATCGCCGCCATCTTGACTGAAACGTAATGGCGGCCACACGAATGTTCAAAGCTTAAATCAAATTACGATTAACCTAATCATCCGATCTCTACCAAATTTTGCAACTACATACCTTTATGGAGGGAAGCATCCTTTGACCAATCTAATATGTCATTGGCCTAATAGTTTGCGGATGGCGGCCATCTTTGTGTCAAAATCGATTCCCCCTATTAATTCAAACACGGTGAAACCGAATGGAACGAAATTTGGTACAGAGATAGCACTAGCAAATGGCATCTCAGTGTCATGATTTATATCGCCGCCATATTGACAGAAACGTAATGGCGGCCACACAAATGTTCAAAGCTTAAATCAAATTACGATTAACCTAATGATCCGATCTCTACCAAATTTTGCAACAACATACCTTTATAGTGGAAGCATCATTTGACCAAATGACTAGGCCATTAGCCTAATAGTTTGCGGATGGCGGCCATCTTTATGTCAAAATTGATTCCCCCTATTATTTCGAACACGGTGGAACCGAATGAACGAAATTTGGTACAGAGGTAGCACTAGCAAAGGGCACCTCAGTGTCATGTTTTATATCGCCGCCATCTTGACGGAAACGTAATGGCGGCCACACAAATGTTCAAAGCTTAAATCAAATTACGATTAGCCTAATCATCCGATCTCTAGCAAATTTAGCAACAACATACCTTTATGGAGGGAGCATCCTTTGACCAAACTAATAGGTCATCAGCCTAATATTTTGCGGATGGCGGCCATCTTTGTGTGAAAATCGATTCTCCGTATCAATTCGAACACGGTGAAACCGAATGGAACGAAATTTGGTACAGAGGTAGCACTAGCAAAGGGCACCTCAGTGTCATGTTTTATATCACCGCTATCTTGACGGAAACGTAATCGCGGCCACCCAAATGTTAAAAGATAAAATGTAATTACGACCAACCTAATAATCTAGTCTCTACCAAATTTTGCAACACCATATCTTTATGTGGGAAACATATTCAGACCAAACTGCAAGAACATCAGCCCAATAGTTTGCAGATGGTGGCCAAGTATGTGTGCAAATCGATTCCCCCTGTCAATTCAAACACGGTGAGACCGAATTGAACGAAATTTGGTACAGAGGTAGCTCTAGCAAAGGGCACATCATATTCATGTTTAATATCCCTATAGCACGTTGTATTTCAACAAGCTACTACAACCAACATTCAAGCATACTCCTTGAAAAGGACAAAGAGTTATAACAATACCCATGCATTTAGGAGAAAGTAGGCTATATGTTCTTTACTGAACATCTTGTTATATATAGAGAGATATACTGCACCGCTCGGTGTTGACCGTGTTTTATTGCACAGATTCTGGTTTTACTCGCTAACCGTTGGAGATATACGAAAAGTGATAAGGACCTTTCGGATAGAAAATTACATGTTAAAGCTCATGTATACCATCAAACGTTTGCTATTTCGTAGCGTTCTCTTTTTATTTGAAAAGGAAATATGAAATTTTGAAACCAAAGTGTGTAGTGACGTGACAAATGTCGGTTTTACTCGCTAACTGTTGGAGATACACGAAAAGTGATAAGGACCTTTCGGATAGAAAATTAAATTTCAAAGAACGTATCTGCCATCGAAAGTTTGCTATTTCCTACCGTTCTCTTTTTATTTGATATGGAAATATGAAATATTGAAACCAAAGGGTCTAATGACGTCACTAAAATAGTCGCCATTTTTTAATAGTGCAAAATTTCGAAATCAAACGTATCCTATATGTAAACCTGATAAATCAGCTATATCCATGCAAAATTTCATTTAAATCGGACCAGTGGTTCTTGAGTTATTGAGTAACTGACATGACAGACAGACAGACAGAAAGACAGACACACCCCATCTCATTTGTATATAGCCTATTAGAATGATTAGTAAGTATGATTGGTGTATTGAATCTCATGGTTACCATACCTAAATTTAAGATGCACCAAGCAACCGAACACGAGGTATAGGCGTACATAAAGATACACAGAAAGACAGACAGACAATTCTATTGTCTACAACATATTACCCAGATATCCAAATATGGGTATATCTACCACACAGTATCAAATAAAATCATCCTTATGATGAACCCGTATGTCGACAAAAAAAAATAGTTAAAATGTGCTCTCAGACTAAATTCACCTAACGTGTACTTCCTGACGTGAAATACAATTGAAAGTATGGTAGACGAAACGCAATACACGTCACATAAAAACTGATCCTCTACGTTGTGCTAGGTGCCCATACACAGGAAGATCCCTTTCATAAATTATAAAGGCTTGTGGTGCATGAAAATTCAGGTTCTCTAGACTCAAATTGCCCAAATTCCTAAAAGCCGCAAAAAATGCTAGTTCAATTCAGGAATTTTTGAAAATAATGTTGCTGTTTGGAGATATAATAGACCTTCTGTACTATAAGTCGAACGTGAAAATTGCATGAAAAAATTCTAGGTTACCCCTTCACCCACTTAATTGCATTGATGAATTATACGGTCTACGTTAGTTCCGTGATAACCTTATAGCCATTTGCAAACTTTCACAGAAATGTAATAAATGGAGTGTCATTGCTTCTTACAGAAATAGATGGAAAGTTGTATGCCACCCCATGAGATAATGTTCTCATGGTTACCAATTTGCATTCCTTCATTAGTTTGTTAAATTAAATTAAATTAGTTTTCTGGGAATATTTCACAAACTGTTCGATTTAGAGCCTTATAATGTAGTTTTCGAGGACCCTTTAGGGCCCCCGAGTTTTGTTGCTGGCACCGATGGGCTTTGTCTCGTCGTTGTACGCCATAATATAATACTAATAATAATATAATATAGGGAGAAATTATAACACCTATTTTTTATTATTTTTTATTCAGCCAATGGCCATGTACTTTTCTTTTCAGGACGGGTCAGGGAAGGGATATTATCAGAGAAAGAAGCATTCACATCGCGCTTGAGCAAAATGGAAATGGCCTACCATTTAACTAAGGACATCTATATGAAAAGGTCAATATCCTTCAACGCAACACTAAAACATTACTGCATTGTCATCCGTCCGGGAGACTTGCATGCTTCTGAATGCCTCACGATGAACAAAAAAGGCTTGGTCGAGAAACTGGAGGCCAAAGAAAGAAACATTTTGAGAAAGATATTTGGTTCCATCAAAGATAATGGGGAATACAGAAAACGGCATAACCATGACCTATATACTCATGTGGAGAAGATAAGCAACGTCATCCGGAAGAGAAGGTTACCATTTGTTGGGCATGTGAAACGAATGAGCCCAGCGAGACTGACCAACCGCAACATAACTTACTTTCAGGAGAGGAAAACAAAATGGGCCTGGTTCATTGAACTGGATAAAGATCTGAAAGAAGTGGGGATTACACCAACAGACATTCAGGAGTGCGTCTCACTCAAAGGGAAACTTCAAGCTTGTAAAGGTTTCCAAGAAAAACCGAAGCTGAAAACGGGAAAGATTTGGACCCAGGAACGGAAGGAAGTCCACCGAGAACGAATGCGGGCGTACAGGGCAAACATCAAAGCCAGTAGGTGACGGTTGGAATGACGCGGTCCATAGATGGCCTATACGAAATGAATGAATGAATGAATAATATGGGGATAGGAATATAATAGACCTGCCGTAGCTCACCCGCAGGTGTAAATCGCGTGAAAAAATTCTAGAGTACCCCTTGATCCCCTTAAGCGCATTACACGTATTGATGAATGTTACGGCTTTATTTGGTTCCATGATAACCTTATTGCCGTTTGCAAACTTTCACACTAATGTAATTAATGGAATTGCATTGCGTCTTACAGCAATAGATGGACCTCTGAGAATCCGTTGGCATGGTTACTGGCTTGCATTCGTTCATTAGTTTATTAAATTAAATTAGTTTTCTGGAAATATCTCAAAAACGGTTGGTCTTCGGTCCTGAAATGTGGTTTTCGGGGAACCGAGTTTTGTCTCTCACATATAGGGGCTGAAAATTAGTTTTGTCTCGTCCTACTACGCATAGTTCAGCATGTATTTTAAGGGGGTAGGCCCCCTTTTATGAGAGATACGGAGAAGAGTTACATCAATGATTAGTGTCGTGTCTCTGATGGATATCTGTACCAAATTTTACGTTGATACACCCAGCCGTTCTCGATTTATAAGAGAACAAAGTTGTCCACAGACAAACAAACAAACAAACAAACAAACAGACAGACAGATAAAAAAAATATTTTCGCACGCATCCATCATAAAACAGTCTGAAACGCGTATACAACTCAAATTTCCGTAGAAATTCAGAGAAAAACATACAAACTTTCATTTTTATATATAGAGAGATATACTACACCGCTCGGTGTTGACCGTGTTTTATTGCACAGATTTTGGTTTTACTCGCTAACCGTTGCAGATATACGAAAAGTGATAAGGACCTTTCGGATAGAAAATTAAATGTTAAAGCTCATGTATACCATCAAAAGTTTGCTATTTCTTAGCGTTCTCTTTTTATTTGAAAAGGAAATATGAAATTTTGAAACAAAAGGGTGTAGTGACGTGACAAATGTCGGTTTTACTCGCTAACTGTTGGAGATACACGAAAAATGATAAGGACCTTTCGGATAGGAAATTAAATTTCAAAGCTCCTGTGTGCCATCAAAAGTTTGCTATTTCCTACCGTTCTCTTTTTATTTGATATGGAAATATGGCATTTTGAAACCAAAAGGTCTAATGATGTCACTAAAATGGTCGCCATTTTTTATTAGTGCAAAATTTCGAAATCAAAAGTATCCTATGTGTAAACCTGGTAAATCAGCTATATCCATGCAAAATTTCATTTAAATCGGACCAGTGGTTCTTGAGTTATTGAGTAACAGACAGACAGACAGACAGACACACACCATCTCATTTTTAGCCTACTTTTCACATTTTGCAAAAATGAGGAAAAAGTAGACTTATGAGATCGGGCAAATGTGTGTCTGTCTGTCTGTCTGTCTGTCTGTCTGTCCTTCTGTCTGTCTGTCTGGCTGTGTGTGTGTCCCCCCCCTATCAACTCCTAAACGGCTGCAGCAATCGAAACAAAATTTGGTAGGAGTAAAGAACTATACCTGAATATCTCACGGCCATATTTGAAAATGATGTCAGTGCTACCAACTGCTAAAAAATCGCAATTGAAATTTGAGCTCCATGTTGGATATCTCGGAAAGTATGAATGGGAGCTATTTCAAAATTGGCACACGTACAGATCATAATATTTCAATTTAATTTCCAGGAGGCTAAACATGGCAGTGTTGCCAAAATGATTATAAGCCTCCTGATAGGTCCAATTTTTAAATGCATATAACTTCCATACTATCAATTGGAATTCAACCAAATTTCGTATGTTGTATGTGTACATAACCAGATATGACTGAGCGTATTCTTAAGACCTACCAGGGCTGCCAACTGTTAATAAATGCTCCTAATTTATTTTATCCAAATACCAATATATCAGAAAGTATGCAAGCCGACAGCTTTAAACTATGCACACGTATAGTACCTGACATTCTATATTAATTTGGAGTAACTTATATACGTCAGTGCTACCAACATGATTCTAAGCCTGCTGACAGGTCCAACTTTAAATACATGTAACTTCCATACTAGCATTTGGATTTCAACCAAATTTCGTATGTGCTATGTGTACCATAACAGATATGACTATGCGTATTCTAAGGAGCAACCAGTGCTGCCAACTGTTAATATGTGCTGTCCCTATTTTTGTTACCCTAATATCAATATATCAGAAAATATGCAAGCCAATAGCTCTAAACTTTGCACACTTATAGTACATGGCATTCTAGACGAATTTGGAGTAACTAATATACGTCAGTGCTGCCAACATGATTCTAAGCCTGCTGATAGGTCCAATTTTAAAATGCATGTAACTTCTCTACTAACTAATGGATTTCATTCAAAATTGGCACAACAATAGATCATATTATTTCAGATTATTTCTGACCAATACATGCATGACATTGTTGCCAACATGATTTTACGCGCGCTGTTAGATCCAATGTTTAACTGCATGTAACGTCCATGCTATTCATTGGACTTCAACCAAATTTTGTATTTTGTACCTTAAGAGATGGAACTAAGAATATATTCAGTCATCAGGGCTGCCAACTGTAGTGCTCTATTAGGATACATTATGCCAGGTATATAGTATTTCGAACTAATTGGAAATTTCGATATTACCAACTTAATTTCGTCATTATTCTAGATAGGTTCATATTCTGTAGAATAATCATTGGCATGAAAAGCAGGCTGTATAGTTCTTCACGGAACTTCTTGTTATATATTAGTATGATGTAAAGAAAAGAAAACAACAAGGAACCCCCGTTCGTATTCCTAAGATTAATTTAATGAATCGTTTGCAATTATATTTTTTTAAGTTTTGTAATTTGTTAAATTTTGAAATTTTTGCATTTTGAGATTTTAAAAAAATTGAAGTTTTGTAATTTGTAAATTTTGAAAATGCTGAGATTTTGTAACTTTGTAAATTTTGAAGTTTTTGTAATTTTGAAATGTATTTTTCTTGGTTTTGTTGTTGTTGTTGTTGTTGTAATGTAACCATAACGTGTCCATACGCTATGATGTTACTATTTGCACATTATGCAATTAGAAGACAAAAGGCTGGTGCTTTTCAGTCGGTCAACACGATTGCACCCAAATGAGATGGGCTATTCCCTAATCCTGAAAAAAATACATGAGATTATTAAATACACTTGGATGACCAGTTTTGATCGTCAGGCGATCATCATCAGATCCACTATACTTAGGTTATGAAAATTATGTACAAAAGTATGGGTGAAAATATTTTCGATAAATTCACTTATTAAGTTGCAGTATTAGTTGAGATAATGCTACTCGTCAATATTTGTTTTTTGTCATCTACGTGATATTTTGTTGAGATACTGGAAGCGGTGATTGACCTCCGGAATTTGCTTGGAGTGAATATGTGGTTGTTGTAAAAGGTCAATTCAGATTGTATTGTACAGGCTACTTATCTTGTTGAGTCTTGCGTGGTCTTGTTGAGAGCAGTTCACTTGGACACTGATTGCACTTGACTGACGGGAAATTCCTGTATGTGAGGGTTCCTATCTCGTTGGGCTGTTCCACCTCTCGCATTCCTAAGTGCTAAATGTTCCTCGTGCACATGTACCTGTATTAAGTTGCCAAGTCTAGTCTCTCTACTGTGGTGTATGTTACTGTATTCAGGATAATCTTCAACTATTGAAGACCTGGTTTCAAACTCTCCAAGCATAAGCTAAAAAGCCCTCTTTAAGCACAAACTGACTGTTGAGAATGTCCCGGCACCTTTAATACTGTCGTTAATACCGGCCTAGGTTTATTGAAGAAAAAGATACATCGTATATCCTGATCCAATAGCATGTAACCCGTATTAATCCCTACATCGTTATGGTTTGCCTTGTTTCCGACGACGTGTGTTTTTTAGTAGAGTGAAGAGGGGTGAGCTCTCCATGAAACTATGCTCGTTCAAATTATTGGGGTTGTTTTTTTTTTAGCTAAATTTATCTCGATTAATTCTTTTATGTCAAGAGCTCTGCCTTTCGGTTCGTGATGAATTATTCTTAAGTCGGTTTCAATGTTAGTGAATGTTAGGGAATAACCCATCTCATTTGGGTACAATCGTGTTGGCCGACTGAAAAGCATCTAACTTTTGTTTACTAAAGCAACACTGGAAAATGGCTTCAAACACCATAATGCAATTATAAGAATAATTTATCCAATGACAATTCAAATGAATTAATCGATCACCAAATTTTGCTTGCGTCACATTCCGTAAATAATTTTGAAGCAGCGTGGATATTTTGAAATTCCTATAACAACAAGTGAAAGCTTATGCAGACGATCAAATGTCGAAGCAGCATAACAATTGCTTGTACTTCAGTTTATGACGTTGGTAGCTCTGTCGTGTGTGCTTGTGTGGTTCGTGGAGATAATAATAAAAAATACCCGAAACCATGTAAATACGCATAGCTTCATCAAACTTTCAAAAATTACCTAATGTAAAGGTGGTTTACGTAAAAGTCGGTTGTGCATAACTCAGAGAGATAAATTATATGTATAGATGAGTTGGTCGTTCGTGGCTGGTCGCAAGTGCGTGAGAGTTCTTCTTAAGTGGTGATCAGTCTTGGAGAGTTTATACTCTTGTCCGATGTCACTGAAAGCGGAAGTTTTGAATGAGAACAAGTCTCGGGTAGACCCCAAGGCACCGGACACCGGGAGTTATTAAGGTATAAATATTTATTTCAATCCGAAAATATATGACGTACTATCTCAGAGAGGATTACATTTTTTGCGATTTCTTCATAATTCATTGCGAGTGCTTCATTACTTAATAAGTCAAGTGAGGTGGGTGTGAAGCATAGGCTATTTCATGACATAACACTCATTGGGTTACAGCGGGTGAGAGAGAGTAATAGTGTTATAGCATTAGCAGGATGGTAATTATATCTCAGATTAAATTAAATCTTGGACATATGTCATTTCTAATCAGGCCGCTTTCTCTATTGTGTGCTCTCTGTGCTGTTTTCCACTATATGCGTAATGTGACTGGCAATCGTTTATTTTCCCTTTCTGTGGACACGAAAGTACGATAATGGAATTTAAGTACTTTGGTACTGTTGAATGATTAGTTTAAGCCCAAGTTGGAGTTCAACGTACTCACTCAAGGAGAGTATACAGGGAAAGGAAAAGAAAATGTCTGCTAGGGTCATTCGTCACATTAAAAACGGCTTTTCTCATTGCAACATAATGTCAAAATATTTTTTTCTATAAATAGAACCATATTTTTCTATGATAACAATAATAATAATAATGATAATCCATGACGTAGTTTTGAGTTAGGCTTTTAGGCTGAGATGTAATATTAATGATTTCACGTGTTTCAGGACAAAAGCTTGTTGCATGATCGATGTGAGGAATAAGCGAAAAAATGAGTTAAAATATGTCATTAATATAATTCATCACGAAACTTAATGAAATAATAATATTACTACTACTACTACTACTACTACTACTACTACTACTACTACTACTAATAATAATAATAATAATAATAATAAAGCGGTTATTAAACCTGAGGTGCTTTATGCTAGTGAGACGTTGACGTTACACACTAAGGGCGACTTGGAAAAAATCCTCACAAAGGAAAGAAAAATAATAAGGAAAATAATTGGACCAAAGCACACAGATGAAGGATACAGGCTTCACTCCAGAGACACCACAGAGAAATTGTCCAACCTCGCAGCAGACATCAGAAAGAGGCGACTAAAATTTTATGGCCACATCAGCAGACTCCCACAAACTAGACTCACCAACAAAATTCTTAGATACATACAGCGGCTCAAGATTACTACACCCTGGATGATGCAAGTCAAAATTGATCTAGTAAAAGCACAAGTCGACCCAGAAGACGTCATAGACAAAAGCGTATTTAGACACAAAGTATACAAGTGGGAAGTGTTGTCAGAGAGAGCTGCACCTACAGCCCAAAGACCAAAGTGGACCGAAGAAAGGAAGAGGGCCTTTAGTGCACGAATGAAAGAGTACTGGAAAGACAGGAAGAACAAAAAGTCATGATTGCTTCGCGTGGTCTAATAGGCCTGTAACGTGTAAAATAAATAAATAAATAATAAAGATACGAGCCTTACTGTAGTCGCATATGATGTGTAACATCTGACATGTTATCCTACTCGTATACTACACAGCTTGGACATTCTTAAAATGTTAATTTACGCTCCATTTTCAGACTGGTACTATGATGAATGTATAGATTGAATTGGAGATATGCTACTGTCACACTTGTGGCGCAGCGGTCAAGCTGTTAGTCTCTCACCAAGGTAGACCGGGTTTGATTCCCGGTCAATACATGTGAGATTTTCGAATTGAAATGCCATGTCCTGCGGTTCGCATTCCACGTAAAAGGGAGGTACCGTGGATCATGATTGTGAGATTAACGGTCTCGCAAAACTACAAGCTTCCTTCCTTCCTTAATAATTCATAATAACAAAGTGACACACAACGTCGACTGTATTCTCAAATACTGTGAGCACACTCCTCAGTAACTATATCATTCATTATTCTCAAGACTCTCATACAATTCGTCGTAATCAATCAAAACATGCCTTCCTACAATCATGAAATGACCTAGTCTCAGATTTATTCCACTCATATAACAACATTCTGTTATGCATTTAATATTTGACTAGCCTACTCAACCACAGCTTGACAATAATGCCGATTACTTAAATGTCATTTGTCGTCTTTGTCCTACCCCATGTGATGTTCAACTTGAACGTGAAGCTTCATAAACTGCTCAATGGCAAATGAAAGTCGGTGAAACATTTGCCATTGTGCTCATCAAACCAGTGCCTGCTAAATGCACTGCCTACTGTATTACCATAATATTCTCGGGCTACAGAGCACACACTGCCTTGTTTCCAATACACACATTTTCAATTGTTGTTGTAAAAGGGAGTGTTTTCCAGATATTGTAGTTTATAATACGGAACTCATTTTATTAGATGATTTGTAGCTTCCACCAGCACTAGCCTAAATAAAGAATACGATATGGATCAACTAGATTAATAGACGCGACACCGCTCATAACCTTAAATTCCTTATAAACAAGTCCTCTTCATTCACAGACCAACACGTAATTTCATATGGATTCTGTTAAAATGAGTCATATTGATATGATAAATATCGTTTAAAATAATAATCTGGTAGCTGGATCGATCGATCGAGCGGGCAGTGCATACTTCCGTTGTCCACCACTGCCAGCTAGTACACTTCCGTTTGATCGATCGAGCGGGCAGTGCATACTTCCGTTGGATCTACCACTGCCAGCTCGATCGTTCCGATCCACCTCCGCCCCCAATTTTCAAAATCACTCCCACAAAACTATCCAGCAACCGAACGGAAAGATGTTACACATCAGTAATAATAAGAGTGTTAAAGGCTGTGAAGATCAAGTCATCCCTGATTTTTGTTTTGTCGTGCAGGTATTTCTTGTCGACAACCCGTGGGTGACCAGTATGTCGGGATGAGAGATGGAATGGATGAAGATGATTGAAACTGAGCAAGGATGTGGAAGGAAGCGGCCGTGGCCTGTCAGAAGGTACCGTCCCAGCATTAGCCTGGTGTTGAAAATGGGAAAATACGAAAAACCATTTCAAGGACGGCCGACGGTAGGGCTCGAACCCACGCGTCTACCGAGTCAGCAGAGAGCTTGGCCCATGACCCAACGCTGCGCTTCAGCGAGCATAGCCACTGCTGTCGGTGTCATCACTTACGAAAACATAACAGTACATAGATTTTATTGGATAGCCTTTGGCTCCGTATCGCATTCGTATGATACCCAGGTACTAAAAACGCACCAAGTAGACTCTAACTCACTGATTCAATGATCTACCTTACTTCATGTTACGAAAGGACCACAGCCACCCAAATCCAGAGTGATCAATATCAAGAGGGGAATATTTCAAGGAGATGCTGTGAGCCCTCCCTGGTTCTGCATGTGCCTTAACCCACAAAGCTACTGTCTCAGCTCAACAGGAGATAGGTTTATTTGAAGAGTAGGGACAGAGATTGTATGATTAATCATCTCGTGTACATGGATGATTTAAAAGTGCATGTTAGGTTAGAGAACCTACTTCAAAACCTGCTGAACACAACATCGAGCTTCTAGATACCAATACAGGGTGTAACCAAAATGTACGGCACAATATGCTGGACACATTCCTCACACGTAGACGAAGAAATTATGTTATATGAACGTGGGTCTGGAAACGTTCTGTTTCCATGTTACACCTCATTGTCTCCAACTCATTAAGCATGGGAAACACACAAGAACAGAACGTTAGAATCATGGGGAACATGCACTCTTGGTTACGTCTGGTTACGTTGTCATTATCGTAGGTGCACCGCCAGTGTTTTGTTTTACATGGCCCCGTTGCCATGCGACTTAGCAGATGTGCCTTTAGCTGTGCGACAAAACATGTACTTCATGCACGATGGAGCACCTCCTCATTTTAGTGTTAATGTCCACCGGCTCCTAAATAACAGATTTTGTGACGGATGGATAGGTAGAGGTGGACCAATTCCCTGTCCTCCACGCTCTCCGGACCTAAAATCACTGGACTTTTATTTGTGTGGGCATTTGAAAGATTTTGTGTATTGAACCCTAGTAAATGATGTTCAGAGTCTGCGTGCCCGTATTATGGAAGGCTGAGAAACCATACGCAATCCTCCAGGGATACATCAACGCATCCGAGAATCACTACGATCGACCGACGGTGGGTTGATGCACGGAGGGCATATTGAACATCTCTTGTGAGCAAGAGTTGCATGTGGTATGCTGGTACGTTCTGTTCTTGTGTATTTCCCATGGTTAATAAGTAGGAGACAATAAGTTATAACATGGAAACAAAGCGTTTCCGGACCCATGTTCATATAACAAAATTTCTTCGTCTACGTGTGAGGAATGTGTCATGGATTTTGTGACGTCCATTTTTAGCCTATTTTCAATTTTGAAAAAAATAGGCTTATGAGATCACCTTTTGTCCCTGTGTGTGTGCGTGTGTGTGTGTGTGTGGTGTCCCCCCCCCTAATAAAATCTAAACGGCTGGAGCGATTTCATTGAAACTCAGTAAGTTCATAGCACTATTCCCGGCGACCTCGACCGTGCCCTTCAAATTTTGTTACGTCTCACCAATCCAACATGGCGGCTGTGCGAAATATTTCACTAGCATTCAATATCTCCGAAACTGTTACCGATATCGCCCTGAAATTGTGTACGGTGATAAAGGGCACTACTAGAAGTTCACCTATGAGACTTTCAAAAACCTGGTGACTACAAAACCAACTTGGCGATCAAGCGAAATTGAGAATTTTAAATAGACATTTCTCGCGATTTAACTATCCAAACCTAATGAAACTTGGTACAGAAAATGTTTGTATACATTGTAATGCACTGGAGTCTAATTTAGTTCAATTGTTTACATAACCTCAAAATGGCGGCTGTGCAAAATATTTCACTGACATTCTATATCTCCGAAACTCTTACAGGTATCAACATGCAATTTTGTACGGTGATAAAGGGCACTGATACAAGTTTACCTATGTATATTTCATAAACCTGTAAAGTATAAAACGAACATGGCGACCAAGCGAATTTGAAATATTTTAATAGACTTTTCTCGTGATTTAACTCTCTGAGCGCAGTGAAATGTGGTAAAGTAAATGATTTTGCAGATTTTAATGCACTGCCATCTAATTTAATTCAATTGTTTACATATCCTCAAGATGGCGGCTGTGCGAATTTTAAAAATTAAGTTTTTATTCTTGTGTCGTAATCATGCGATCGAAGTGAATGTTTGAATAATGAAGCTAGGCAATAATTGTCCTTGAATGGTACATAACTCTATGGCCTATACATATAACAATCCTAAATGGCGAGCTTCCGAAATATTTAGACGGTTCTCAATATCTATGAATCTTTTACAGCAACCAAAGTGATTTTTTTTATGTTCATAGAGACTATGAACATATGTTCACCTATAGGACTTTCAGTAACCTGGTGAGCACAAATCCAACATGGCGGTGACACGAAGTATAAATATTTAAATGGACGTTTCTCGCGAATTAACTATCCGAGTGCCGTGAAACGTTGCACGTTAAATGCTTATACAAATGTTGATCCACTGGCATGTAATTTATTTCAATTGTTTGCATAATCACAAGATGGCTGGTGTGCATACTTTTAAAATCTCGTTTTTACTTCTTGTGTTCTAATCATGCGTTTGAAGTTTGAATACCACACGTACACAATAATCTTAAAGTAATAGTACAAAATTAAAAATCCATCCTGTCGACCATCTGAAATATTTAGACGGTTCTCAATATCTACGAATCTGTTACAGCAATTAAACAGAAATTTTGTATGATGATAGAGACAATTAACATGAGCAGGATATATGAAAATAGGCTGTATAGTTCTTCACGGAACTACTTGTTGTTACATCCTGTATAGCATGAATGTTGGCCTCTGCAATAAGAAAATTATCTCCTCCATAGATTGTTTCCGTAGCAGTTAATAATATATATTTAAACGTTTTATATACTAAACAGTTGCATCTTAAGTTTATTTTAATTTTATTTTAATTGTAGTCTATTGGAAATATTTTTAAGTCGTCATCAGTCGAATAATCACTCTTATACACTTCGCCGAGCGTTAAAACCCTACTTATTTCCTCTTCGTTCAAAGAGCTAGCCACATTTATCGCCTAGTATCTCAATGAGCTCCAAGCAAGAACATGAACAACCACAATTTTAAAAGAATCGCACACACAGGAAGTCAGCTGGCTGCAAAATGTTCAAAGAATACCCTTATTACTAATCTAGATATTCAGGGAACTAAAATACATCGATATATGCAGAGAGAGAAGTACTCCCGCGTTCTGTTGGTTACAACAGTGATGGCACTGCCTGGCTGGAAATGATAAACTCATACCTGGTTATCCATATATTTACCGAATTTCATCATTTACAGGTATGATAAAGAAGATAGACATCAAATGTAACTTAACGTTTCTTGACAACATTTCAAAGGAATAACTACCAACTTAATACATATGACACAATCCTCATACGAAACGCTTGTTTCTCAATTCATTACTTGGTGGACGACTATACAATACGGAAAGTGACATGAAATTAACAGGATAACTTTCATAGTTATTTATTTATTTTACGTGTCCAGGGAAAATTACAAAATAAAGGAAACAATACAAACGAATTTACAGACTATAATAACAAATGAAATCAAATCAAATGGAATGCAAAGACTAGAATTAGGCAGTCTTGATGGCCCTGTCATTTGCTCTCCAAAGATGGTCGGTGGTGCAAGTCTCAGGTAGGTTTCGGCATACCAGAAGATGTTGTGGGTCCTGCAGTTCCCCACATTCACAAAGTCTGTCTTCAGTGTAGCCCCATGTCTTGAGACTAGCTCTGCATCGAGGTACTCCGGTTCTCAGTCTGTTGATTGCCTTCCAGATGACATACGGCTAAAAACACCCCGCAGCTGGTTCTTCCCAAACATTGTTCCAATGAGCTTCAGGCGAATACCGCCATAACTGTAATCGGCGAATTTCAGGTGATGATGGGATCGCTACAATTGACTGTATGAAGTTATTTCTTGACCTAAGCTTTGTGGGTTGATGTATATGTCCAAATAATGGGTGTCTAGAATTAGTTTCCTGCTTCTTCTTCTTCTTCTTGTCTACTTCTGTAGCTGTTCTTCTGCGAATATTTGGTGGTGCTATACCCATTATTTGGTACATTTTGTTAACAGGAGTTGGTTGCAGGCAACCAGTCACGATACGTCCAGTCTCATTCAAGGCTACATCAACTTGTCTTGTTTGCGCAGAATTTCGTCAAACTGGAGCTGCACATTCCTATGCGGAAAAACTTAGTGCCAGGGCAGATGTACGGAGTATATTTGGCTGTGCATCCCAGGTGGTACCAGTAAGTTTGCGAATGATGTTATTCTGGGCAGATACAGTACTTTAAGCTTCATATCTTCAGAATGGGCTTTGAATGTGAGAGAACGATCAAGCTTTACTACCAGATATTTTGGAGTGTCACAGTGAGGTAGTTATTGTCCCTTAGAGTTAATATTTAACTTCCCTCTGACTTCCCTATTTTTCAGATGGAATGCTCCCCTATTTTCAGATGGAATGCACAAACCTGCCTCTTTCCAGGATTGGGCTTCTAGTGATTGTCATCATAATAGTTGGCTAGATCTTCAAGAGCAGTTGTCAACTTGGTCTCCACCCCGTCAAAAGTTCTGTCTTGAGCAGCAATCGCCGTATCGTCTGCATAAATGAATGATCTGGTTCCAGGAATAAGTGGTTGATCATTTGTGTATATATTGTACAACAGTGGAGCTAATACGCTACCCTGAGGAAGGCCGTTCTTCTGAGTCCTCCAGCGACTCTTCTTGTTCTTTAGAGTGACAGTTTTGCAGCAAACACTGAACGAATTTTCTTAGGCAGTAGTCTTATGTAGTGGAATATATCTTTCTGACCAACTTCTTATAGTTAACCGTATCATATGCTCCTGAAAGATCAATGAATGCCACACCTGTAACCTCTATACACTGTGTCAGAAGGATTTGTCCACGACATGATCTTCCAGGACGGAAACCCGATTGCTCCTTAATGAGAGTTTTCTCAACATATTGTGAAATTCGGTTGAAAATTTGTCTCTCCAATACTTTGTATAAATGGCTGAGAAGTGAGACTGGGTAAAAGATATTTGGCTCTGTTGCTTCTTTTCCAGGCTTCAGCAGTGCTACAATTTTCGCTTTGCGCCAGATTTTGGGAATCTGAAATTTTGATGTGCAGGTGTTCATTAAGTTCAAAACCCACTGCTTCGTCACTGGTCCAAACATGTTAATTTGCTCTGTTCACAAATCATCCAAACCTGCAGCTCTGGTGTTCTTCATGGACTGTAACACAACTTCCAGTTCTTTCAATGTGAATGGAGCCATAAGATGGTCTTGCTCATCAGGATGTCTTTGGATTTTCTGGTTTTCGGATCTTCTGTTAGTCTTTCCGTTCAGCACGAATTGATGAGCTATTTAATCGTGTGTGACTCTAAGGAGGCCATATGGAGCACTAGTGGGATCATTACTGAGGTTCTTCAGTAATGTCCAAGCCTTACGATTGTTCTGTTTCACATGTAGCTCTGATATTAGATTGAACCATTTATCCCTATTGGAGGCTCAAATAGCAAACATGAGGTCTTCACCTGTCTCAATGCTTTACTCTGAGAATGTATCTACATAGTGATCATAAACAATAATTTTCTTACAAAATAAATAATAAATAAATGTACTTATCCCCGATATAATACAGTACATATCCAGTCAAATGGTTGGCACTTGTAAACGCAGCGGCGGCTGATGGATAATTGTTCTGGGTGTGAACTATTTTCATTAAGGGCGGGGGTAGGTAAACGCCTTGACTACTTGATACCAGAGAAAACTGTATTCACTTGTGCGGCAAAACGGATGTACCTCATTCATCACGAATGCCGCAGTTCAGAGAACAATTGCCATCAGATTATGGATAAGTTAGTATACATGAAAAACTTCACGAGAACAAAACAACATAAGTTGTATAGTAGGGCGAGAAAGAACTACGAGTGTTACAAGTACGGGCAAATTACATTGCATGGCATATAATTGGCAGTTGACGGAGCGTCTCAGCTCCCTTGTTGCAATCAGCGGGCAACGAACAGTAAGTTAACTCTTGGAAAATGGCTTACTCGGTGTAGCATCTCTGCCATACCCTTCACTATTGAGATCTGGTCGGTGCTCGGACCTGGCAACGACCAACGGGCGAGTGATCCAGACAGTTGGTGCGCTTCGCTTTCTCATACAGTTCACAGTAACTTTCTAGAACAAAACTATGTAATCCTATACATATAACAGGAAACGTACATCATTTATTATTAAAAATATGATTACGGTAATAATTGTTTTTCTTGAATTAATCTGGTCGTTGTGCAACACTGCAACCCAATTACCGGTCGCCACTGTGTTTGTGGATCTCACGGCAGCATACGATACAGTTTGGCGAAAAGGAATGATCCTCAAATTCCTGAAAATAATCCCTTGCAAGAAACTAGCCATCCTACTGAATAATATGCTGGTCAACAGAGTGATTGAAGTTCACCTAAATGGCAACGTAAGCAGATCTCACAAACTAAATGATGGATTACCACAAGAATCGGTCCTTGCCCCATTGCTGTTCAATATTTACACCGCAGACTTACCTCCTACTAGTGCTAGAAATTTCGTATACGCTGACGATCTTGCGTTGACAGCTCAGTCCAACGACTTTGCAACAGCAGAAACCGTACTTACGGAAGATCTCTGTAGACTCGACAAGTTCTTCAAAACCTGGAGACTAAAACCAAATTTAGCAAAAACAGAGCTCAGCTGCTTTCATCTGAGCAACAAACAAGCCAACTACATTCCTAGGGTTCAATACCAGGGTCATCTACTGAAATTCAATCGTCATCCTAAATATTTAGGTGTCATCTTGGATCGATCCTTGACTTACAGTGAACATCTAGGCAAAACATCTGCTAAGATCAAAACCCGCAACAACATCCTGCACAAACTCACAGGAATGGGCTGGAGCCCAACAGCATCCACTCTCAGAACTTCAGCACTTGCCCTAGTGTATCCAGTAGCAGAATATTGCTGCCCAATGTGGCTTAACAGCGCCCATGCAAAGAAGATAGACGTACAGCTGAACGACACAATGAGGACTGTATCAGGAACCATCCAATCTACACCTTTGGAATGGTTACCAGTACTCTCCAACATCCCGCCTCCTCATCTTCGAAGACAAATGGCACTGAAGAGAGAATGGCTTAAATGTTGTGACAACCCTCTTCTGCCAATTCATCTAGACTGCTCACCTAAAGATCTCAGGCTGAAATCCAGAAATTCTTCTTGGAGACAAGGAAGGAAGTTGGTCCAAGAGCAGTTTCAAGTGAACGAAGCTTGGCGCAATGAGTGGTTGACTTCAAATCCAGACAGATTAGGTCTTATCTCGGATCCAGTTAAGCAGCCCCCTGGTTTCGACCTTCCCAGGAAAATCTGGACGTCGCTGAAACGTATAAGAACTCAACACGGCAGGTGTCAGTTCTGGAAGCACAAATGGAAAATTGCCGAGAATCCTTTCTGCAACTGTGCAGATGCGCCTCAGACCATCAGTCACATCGCCGGCAACCTTGAAGATGGTCTTCTGTGGTTTCCCATCTTCCTTCCAGGCAAATGCCGGGGTTGGTCCCTAACTATAGGCCACAGCCGCTACCTTCCAACTCCTTGTCCTTACAATCACACTTTCCTCCCCAGACAACACTCCACATGTGACGGTACTTGTAGCTCACCCATTGGGTGTCCGCCTCGAAGCAGCTACAAAAACTGGCGAGCCGAACATGTCCTCGGACACTCACGGCACCAAAAGCCATACGCTAAAAAAAAGTGCTTTATTATATTTAAATAATTGTATTATCTCTGTAAGGAAGTCCATTTCATTACATTATTTCGTATTTAATTATAATATTTAATAGACATTTTTTACTTATCGAATGTTAGTTAGTAGACATAGATATAACAATAATATTTCAAAATGATTGTATATGGGCTTTCACGGCCAGTGAATTAAAACTCGCTTTTTTTTTGTTTTGTTTATGTCGTGACTTGTCCGAGCTCGGTCCCCAAGAGCCCGCTAATGATCCAGCTTGGTTTCCTAGGCAAACCCTCACACAAGACACGGCTTGAACCTATAAAAATTGCTGAGTTTTATTAATATTTTAATTTTTAATGGTGCCTAAAGAAGACCTCATTGCTAGGTTGAAATATGTACCTTTGATATAAGAATATAGGTAGATGTTTTGGCTGTGTGTTGATTGGCGTATATTTAACAATTTTTGAGAATAATAATAATAATATTAATAATGATGAGAAGAAAATTATAGTCAAAAAACGGGGCCAATAGATCGTCTCTCTGGCACTTTAAGGGTTAAGTCTTGTGGTGTTTTTTTTTTTTTGCTAAGTCGTCCCATTATAATTGTATGTGACCACATCAACATGGAATTTTGTATACACCTGCAGAGTGTGGTTGAATACATTTTATTCGCAAACGATCAGAACCGATGCCACTATTCTATAAGTCGGCTACGTGTAATTGGCATTCAGAAAAGGGAGATAATAATAATAATAATATCGTATGGCCTCGGATGCCGGGTGCAAGCTTTGTTATTTGACACCCAAAGGGCAGCTTGCATGTCGAATTTCGTTGTTCCTTGAAGCACAATGAAAGTCAAGGAGGTTAGATATCTAAGCTCCTTGAACACTATAGCGCTTTCTAGTAGAGAAATTAGGAATTTTGTGTTGGCGGTAAATCCCGAGATTAATTTTGCCATTACGAACACGGCCTACTGAATTCAAATGGGTTCTTTGACATGCCAACATCGTATCACATGGTGTCGTATTTTTGCCGCCTTTCAAAAATCACTTACCACGGTCAGGAGCGAACCTGCAAATTTGGGGTTAGTAGACCGACATGTTGACCACTCACCCACCGTGGCATTCAGAAAAGGGAGATGATAGCTATGCATATCCCAATCTGTTAGTCGTGTGCAAATGTACCGGACCCCTACACAACATTTACTAACGTTTTGTTCACTTCTGCAGCTGAATGTCGAGTAGGGCGATGCTCTGCTTGATTTGTTTGTTTTGTATATTTGTAAACTGGTCACGCGTTGAGAACCATAGCCGATGTTTGTCAATATCTGTGCTGTGATATCTTTGGCTCCATTCTTAATCCAGAGTCAAAATTTCCCGCACAATATTGTATCAAACAATGATAGAGTCTACTTTAAGTCCACCTGCTCTTGTTGAGGCTAGCATTCTTTGCTGTCACCCCGGAGGTCCGAGATTGATTCCCGGCAATGCCAAGAAATTTAATTGTGGTCTGAGGGTTGGAACGAGGTATACTCAGCCTCGTGAGGCAAAACTGAGAAGAGGTGGGTTTGATTGTAACCTCAGCCATCCTGGAAGTTATGATTACTGTGATATAATATCTTACTTTTGCGTCCTTCGATATTGATTTTTTGTTGTACCTGTTCCAGGTAATTCTATAGGCCTTCTGTAATTTTGAAATTCTCTTTTTAACAAAAGTTTGGTGCTTTTCAGTCGGTCAACACGAATGTACCCAAAATAGTTGGGTTATGCCCTAATCCTGAAACAAAATATGAGAATGAATACACTAGGATGACCAGTTTCGACCATCAAGAGAGCATCATCAGACCCATTACACTTAGACTGTAAAATCTATGTTTGAAAATACAGGTGAAAATATTTACAATATGTACACTTATTTAGTTGCAGTATTGGTAATGCAACTTGTCGGTGTATGTTAGTTGTAGTCTGTATGATGTTTTAGTGAGATGCTGAAAGTTGTGACAGAACTCCGGAATTTGCCTGTATTTGGAATGACTATGTGGTTGTTGTGAATGGGTAATTCTGATTGTAAAGTATTATACAGGCTGTTCACTCGCTGCCAAACTGCACAAGTCTCCTAACCAGATAAGTAGCCTGTATAATACTTTTGATAGAGTTCGTTCTGAGGTCTCTTCATCCAAATACCGTTTTTATTGACTGACCCGTAAATCTTCCTGAGAAATTTTTGTTCCTGCTTTTCTATGTCCTTTATTTTGGAATGGCCGTCGATCACCATTGTTTCGGCAGCGTAAGTTGCTTCTGTAATTATTATTATTTTTTTATTTGCGAATTGACCACTTCGGATCACGCTACAATTTCATTTTTTCTTTGCCTGAAGTTTCCTCTTCCTCCAGTACTCCTTCATATGGGCGCTATGCTGTTTCTTCTGCTCATCCGTCCAGGCTCTTCCCTTCTTTGTGGTTCTTGTGACGTGAAACCCTTCCAAATTTTGAATTATGTACCGAAATGTTTCCCTGTTTGACATCTGAACTTCCTGGATGTTGGAATTTCCGAGATCTTTTCGAACTTCCTTAATCCATGTCGTTGTTGTCTTCTTGTTCCACAGGTAGTCGAATAACTGTTTGGTTAGTCTAGTTTTGCCCATTCTGTACAAGTGTCCGAGAAACGATAACCTCCTCTTCTTCATGGTCTATGAGATTCAATTATTTATTTATTTATTTACTCGTTAATTCCCCATAAGGAGAGCGTTACAACACAATCAATTTTCATGTTTCATTCTGGACCTTTCTTCTTTTTTCCCAAAAACCTCTCATATACACACTATGTTTCCTCTTTCTCTCTTCTGTCCACCTCTTTGCTGGTTGTCTCTCTTTGGGAGTTTGCTCAAACTTCTGTAGTCTAAGTTTTTCTCTGTATTTGCTCCTGTCTGCGATGTCTTCTGTAGAGATGTTTAGTTTCTTAAGGTCTTCCACGGTTTCCTTTACCCAATTGGTTTTTAGTGTGCTATTCGTAACTATATTAAAAAACAAGATGTTCAGTAAAGAACATATAGCCTACTTTCTCCTAAATGTATGAGTATAGTTATAACTCGTTGTTATTATCAAAGAGTATAATAGAACTATTCTTTGTTGAAGGCCATAGAAACGATTTACCTCTACCAAACGCCACAATCTAGATAAAAACTGCTACCATCATTGAAGAAAGAAAGATAAGAAGTATCTCAAGAATGTTATGGATCTGGAGACATAATCGACCGGACTGGCTGCGTGGCTCGGCGGTAACGTTCTCGCTTGCTGGGCCCTAGGTTGCAGGTTCGTATCCTGGCACAGTCAGCTGGCATTTGAGGGTGCACAAATGCGAGGGAGCCGTGTCAGTACATTTACTGGCACGTTAAAGATCCCCTTCGGGCCAAATTTCCGGCACCCCGGTGTCTCTAAAAGCAGCAGTAGTTAAAAGGGATGTAAAACCAATAAAATTATTATTATTATTATTATTATTATTATTATTATTATTATTATTGTTTTAATGTGCTAAACGGTTCCAGGCTAGTGTTCAGAAGTAAAGGGGAAGTTTTAGTCGGTAGTCTGCTACTCAGCAGCAGGAGCCCGACACTCTGTGCGTAAATGCATTTCTTGCCCTTAAAAAAAAAAAAAAAAAAAATATATATATTATTATTATTATTATTATTATTATTATTATTATTATTATTATTATTATTATTATTATTATTACATATACGACCTGCCGTGGGCAACATCCAACTTTGAGTTGAGGCATGTCTTTACACGTCTGGTTGTGCAGGGCTTTCACAACCCTAATTGAAAAAAAAAGGAAGGAAGATTGTAGTTTTACGTGGCCGTGAATCTTGTGATTATGAGCCACGGGACCTCCTTTTTACGTGGAATCCGAACCACAGGACATGGCATTTCACTTCAAAAATCTCACATGCATTGACCGGGAATCGAAAACCCTAATTGAATTAACAAATCTTTCCATGACCTTACAGAGACGTGTGTATACAAACTATGTGGATAATTTCGATTGCTATTTGCCTGAAATAAAAGTAGTAATTAATACCTGAACTAACACCAACGGCTTGAACTCAGTTACTATGTGAAATCGTTTTGTTCTTTACTTCAAATAACATTTTCAAGTAACGCAAAATAGGCTGTTACAAACCCTTTAAAATAAGAAGTAAAAATGTATCGTAGTATCATCTTGTCATTCTTCAAATTCGATGCGCATAGAATGCCAATGGTATATTAATCAATGGAGCCCCACGTAGACTAGTCGTGACTTCTAGTGGTGAAATATCGAACAATATAATCCTAACAGAGCGAGTGCATTTTAGCGGCCAGAAGAAGAAACTTTTCAATAAAATCTGCAGTTACCTTTTTGGCAGCTAGATGTCTCGAGTAAATCTGCTGGCGAATTATATTTTAATTAAATATATATTTTACACCATAATATGCACAATATAACGCTTAATTTTAAAACATCTGAGTCATTACAAAACAATAAACATATAACATTTCAAGCAAAAAATCTAGCTCTGATCGGGTTTGATCCATAGGCAGTTGAGCGATAGGCTAACGCTCTACCACTGAGCTAATTGTGTCAACGAATATCGTTCTATATAAAATGACTTACATAGAACTTGTTAGCAAATAATGATTTATACTAAACGATTTCATCACTGGAGTATATTATTTATATATAAAGCATTTCATACAAAGTTTATTTATTTTGTATCAGTACACTATATTGCATTCAATACTCAAATTAGTGAAATATAAGTCAGGCACAAGATATCCGCTGCCATCTTGTCTTATTACTGAATCAGCTCAGCTTTTTAAAATCACGTCTGCACTATAGTATTACAAAATAAACTTTTAATTTCGAACGTGCCTCTTCCTTTAGAACAGTTAAAACGATTCTCGGCTCGATAATCGGAACTGGTGGGTCCCATGATATGGATTATAAATTTTGCATAATTCGCACGGCCGCCATCCTGAAATGGTATGGCGGACGACCTTGTAGTTTGGTCACAAGACGCATCCTATACGAAGGTAAGTTGTTACCAAATTTGGTAGAGATCGGATGATTTGGTTAGTCGTTATTTGATTTAACGTTTTGAACGTTTGAGTGGCCGCCATTCAGTTTTAGTACAGATGGCGGCGATATAAAACATGACACTGAGGTGTCCTTTGCTAGTGCTACCTTTGTACCAAATTTCGTTCAATTCGCATTCACCGTGTTCGAATTGATAGGGGGGGACAGACATTCAGAGTACACACACTCACACACACACAGACACACACACACACACAGACTCACACACACACATACACACACACACACAGACTCACACACACACATACACACACAGACAGACACACTTTTTTCGCCCTGTGTTGATCTCATAAGTCTACTTTCATTTTTGGCAAAAATCGAAAGTAGGCTAAAAATCTTGGTCAGTCTGTCTTCGGTCATCCTATGTATATGTCCATAAAATTTTGCCATTCTTTTCCTTATGTTGTTTGTAATCGTCTCTGTCTGTTTGTACAGTTCTATTGTCGGTCTCTTCATCCATATTCCCTCTTTCTGAACTGGCCCGTAGATCTTTCTCAGAATTTTTCTCTCTTTTTTTTCTAATTCCTTGATTTTTGTTCGCCCCTTGATTGCTGTCGTTTCTGAAGCGTATAAGGCCTCTGGTAAGACTACTGTACGGTAGTGTCGTAATTTGGCATTGATGGAAATACTTTTTTTTATTGTAGTGGTTCCATGTAAGTCGGTATGCTTTCTGCAATTTAGCGATCCTGTCTTCATTGGATGCCAAGTTCAGTCCTGTTTTCTGTATAATCTCTCCTAGATATTTGAAACTTGCCACTGGTGTTATTTTTCCATACTTGGTTTCCAGTGGGTGCTTGTCTGTAGATTTTGTGTCCATGAACTGTGTTTTTTCGTATGAGATTTGTAACCCTGTTTTGGCAGAGATTTCGTGTAGCGTCTCTAGAGCTTCTTTGGCTTCTTTTCTGTTATTTGTTATAATCGCTACATCATCGGCAAAGGCCAGACACTTAATGTTGACTGTCCTTTCCTGGCGTTTTGCCATTTTTATGCCTTTGACTCCTTTTCCCATGTCTTGATTATTTTATCCAAAACTGAGTTGAATAGAATGGGTGATAAACCATCACCTTGTCGCACTCCTGTATTAATTTTGAAGGGTTCCGAGATCTCTCCCATGAATTTAACTTTGGATATTGTATTTGTTAATGTTCCTTGGATTAGTTTTCTGGACTTATTGTCGACCTTCATTTCTTCTAATGTGTTAAAAAATGTTTCTCTATCTATGGAGTCGTACGCTTTTTTGTAGTCGACGAATGTGATTGTTGTGTTCCTGGTTTTTCTCGTTGCTAGTATTGTTCTCAGGCACCAAATCTGCTCACTGCACGATCTTCCCTTCCTGAACCCTCCTTGGTATTCTCCTATCTGTGGATCTATCTGAGGCTCTATCCGTTTTAACAGGGCTTTGGAGAAAATTTTGTATGCGACGGGTAATAGTGAAATCCCTCTATAATTATTAGGGTTCGTTTTGTCTCCCTTCTTGTGGAGGGGGTGTATTAGAGCTGACTTCCATTCTTCTGGTACCTTCCCTGTTTCCCAGATGTTTTCGATGATTTTGTGTGAGATTCAATTATTATTATTATTATTATTATTATTATTATTATTATTATTATTATTATTATTATTATTATTATTATTATTATTATTATTATTATTATTATTATTATTATTATTATTATTATTATTATTGTAATCACATTCATTTTACCACATAGAGTGGGACAAATCAACATATCGTCGGCTTGTTTGCAAGACGGTATGACAACTTCTTTCAGGGTGGCACATTGAGAAACGAGCGAACAATGGATTAGATGGTTGGTTCCTAAATTTACAAGCTGCGACAACGCGGTCATGTAGCCCCGTGTACTTTGGGTGTGTGTAGAATCCGTCTGATAACTGGTGTTAATTGTGATGGCTGTATCTGTTTTAATTCAACTAAGGACTGCAGACATTGTATTTTATCAAGTAGTTCATACACCAAACGCCACTGTCAACGACCAACTAGTTCAGAACTTACTTACCAGATGCCACCGAAGTCGGCTCTTGACGACAAACGTAGAAACCTATGAAAGTTAGTCAAATGTTTCACCTATATATAATTTAGCTTCACACAGGTGTAATTAGTGGAAGGTTCTTTAACATGCCATAAAACTATGACATGGGACCGCCGGGTTTATTTCCCCTCCGAAGGAAGGCATACTGAGGGATTTTTAGCGTTCTTAAAAAATCCGACGACTTCGGCCGGGTTTGAACTCGCGATCTTGGGCATAGAAGCTCAGCATGCTACCAACTACGCCACCGAAGCCGCCGCGAACAATGGAACAGGTTTCCAAGATGGCGGCCTCCTGCATGGTGATAGGTAGACCTGGATGTACAGAGAGTTTGCTTTATATGCGACGGGGACCCTCGCTTGCCCGCTCGCCCGCGTTGCGCGTCCTTCTCCCGCCAGGCACTTTGCCGTTATGCAGCGCTCCGCGGCACTGAGTCATTTAGTATAGGAATTTGTACTTAAATTTGTACTTTAATGTGATCCTTGACCAATTTTTTGACGAACTGACTTACGGAGAGCAATTGTCAACTTATTTGCAACAAGATTCTGCCACTGCTCACACTGCCGAAGAATCCATGACAGAATTGCATCGCATTTTCTGTACGAGGATTATAAGTGGCCCCCGAGAAGCCCAGACTTATCACCATGTGAATTTTATCTATGGGGGACGCTTAAAAATAGAATGTATGCGAGAAACCCTCATACTATAAATGAGCTTAAAGGCTATATTACAGCTGAAATACAGTCAATCGGTGCTGAGGATCATCAGAAAGTAAATGACATTTTCATAATGAGGTGCCAGCGATGTGTAGCAGAAAATGGCGAACATTTTCAGCACCAGCTGTGAACTATGTAAGTGCAAATTCTTATACTCAATGACTCAGTGCCGCGAGCGCCGCATAACGGCTAGTGCCTGGCGGGAGACAGACGCGCAACGCGGGCGAGCGAGCAAGCGTGGGTCCCCGTCGCATATAAAACAAACTCTCTGTATTATCATTGTTATTATTATATTCGATTTAATGGTGCTCGGGCACTTGGAATAGTATGAGGGTGTTGCTCGAAATCTCAAAAAGGTTGACAAAGCCTGGCAGGGCACATAAAAGAAAGAGAAGAAGACGGAAAAGGAAAAGGAATAGGAAGAGGAAGAAGAAGAGGAAGTGGAAGAGGAGGACGAGGAGCTGGCTTTATTTATAGTGATACAGTAAAAGGATTTGGCTCCTAACTTGCTTCCAGTTTCTTATAACAGGCTTCACTGAGAAGCTTAAAACACCACTCAACCTTTTCTTTGCTTTTCTCTGTGCAAAGTGCCAGCCAGCCAGCCGGCCCCAGTACGGGCACAGAGAGGAGGAATCTTTGTAAATGGCCGTAGTCTGTACCTTGTTTCGCTGAGTGCTTCAGTTTGACAATAAGAGCGCTGAATAAAAGACCCAACCTGCTTCTAGCAATTAGTCTCCGACACCCTTCACTTCATGAAACTTGTTGCTACTGAACAAGTGCTCCAATTCACAGCACTCGCTCGCTTGATGTACTGTAGCTTGGCCTTCCATGATTTACACTCTCCTACACTCAGCCAATTCTTGGATACCGTATTTGTTGACAGAAATAACAGTAAAGAGTAGACAGGGATGGATGAAATGACCCAGTGCTTAGCTTTAGGTCGTAGGCAAGACAAGATACAGTCGAACTTCTAAGGTCCTACTTCTCTATCTCGAAATAATGTTAATTTCCCGGCGAATTTCTACACAATATATGTATCTTTTTTTTTATGTGTAACATCTTTCCGCTCGGTTGCTGGAGAGTTTTGTGGGAGTGATTTTGAAATTTGGGGACGGAAGTGGATCGGAACGATCGAGCTGGCATTGGTGGATCGAACGGAAGTATGCACTGCCCGCTCGATCGATCGAACGGAAGTGTACTAGCTGGCAGTGGTGGAAAACGGAAGTATGCACTGCCCGCTCGATCAATCGAACGGGAGTGTACTAGCTGGCAGTGGTGGAAAACAGAAGTATGCACTGGCCGCTCGATCGATCGAACGGAAGTGTACTAGCTGGCAGTGGTGGAAAACGGAAGTATGCACTGCCCGCTCGATCGATCGATTCAGCGGGCAGTGGTAAGACCCAGCTGGCAGTGGTAAGAGAAACAATCAGCGCGTGGTGTCGGAAATTGATACCATGACGCACTCTCGGCCATGTGGAATGTATACGACATACTGAACGGAAAACGCTCATGCGAACTCTGGTGTCAAGTGATTGAAACAAATGACATGGTACATGTTCGAAGTCTTCGTATCAGTATTTAAATGGTAAAATGCCTTAATATAAAACATTGTAAGTAGTCGGCATTGCCGATATTATGTTTCTGCACAATGGCTATTCAAATATTAACCCACATAACGGTGATGCAGTCATCAATATAATACAATCGTTCTGGTTATACGAGAATTGAGCAAGCCTTCATGAACTATTTCTCAATACATTCTCTTTACTCACAAGAGGGCCTATTCATAAGGCATTTTAAACTGAATTTCACGCAGGAATATTATGGAAACAAGCAAAATATAAATTAAACTTAATTCCGTAATGCAGTATTATTGGAACGTGGAAATAAGTCACCATCTTGTGGACAACATCTGCGTAGTCGAAATTGCCGTGGGGTTCGTGCGTATGACTGTGAATCCAGAGATCTTGGGTTCGAATCCTGGGCAGGGTAGATATTTTTGCTACCAGATTATCATTTTAAACGATATTAATCATATCAATATGACTCATTTTAACAGAACCCTTATGAAATTACGTATTGGTCTGTGAATCAAGAGGACCTGTTTATAAGGAATTTTAGGTTATGAGCGGTGACGCGTCTATTAATCTAGTTTATCCATATCGTATTCTTTATTTAGGCTAGTGCTGATGGAAGCTACAAATCATCTAATAAAATGAGTTCCATATTATAAACCACAATATTTGTAAAACACTCCCTTTTACAATAGATTAATATTTGGGCCAATAATATTATGAAATACCGGTGTATCTACAATTTCAAGTGAGGTTTCTTCTATGTCAGATGTTACACATCATATGCGACTACTGTAAGTCTCGTAAAGTTTTTTTTTCTATAATTCATAGTTCTATTACTCGGGTATTTCGATAACCCGAATGATATTTTGTCCCCCAGGCATAAAATATTTGTCAACTCGAAGTTGGGCTGAAGATGCAGTTGAATTACGTTCCTTAAGTGTGACATGGGAACTGCAATATGGATTCAGTTGTGTAGAGTATCTGGACTGTGTATTTCAAAATTAAGTTTTAATTTCTTGTGTCCTAATCATGCTATCGAAGTCAACGTTTGAATAATGAACCTACGCAGTACCGGTAATCCTCATCTAATAGTACATAACGCTATGGCCTACATTTATTAAATTCCAACGTGGTGCCCGTCCGAAATACATAGACGGTCCTCAATATCTATTAATCTATGACAGCAATCAAACTGAAAGTTTTGTATGTTGATAGAGGCTATAAACATAAGTTCACCTATGGGACTTTCAATAACTTGGTGAGCACAAATCCAACATGGCGGCGACGCGAAATATATATTTTTAAATTGACGTTTCTCGCGATTTAACCATCCGAGCGCAGTGAAACTTAGTACGGCATATGCTTATAGAAATATTAATCCACTGGCATCTAATTTACTTCAATTGTTTTCATAAGCACAAGATGGTGAATATTGGAAATTTTAAAATCACGTCTTTATTTCATGTGTTCTAATCATGCGATTAAAGTTTGAATACTACACCTACACAATAATATTCATGTACTGTAATAGTACATAACTCTACGGCCTACATAAGAAATCCAACATGGCGACCATCCGAATTAATATTTAGCCAGTTCTCAATATCTACGAATCTATTACAGCAATCAAACTTAAATTTTGTATGTTGATAGAGGCAAGTAACATAAGTAAGATATGAAAATAAGCGGTATAGTTCTTCACGGAGCTACTTGTTTCATCAATGAATATAGGCTAAAAATGAATGTTTGTTTGTTCGTACTTTAAGCGTATATATGCCACTCATCCGATTGCGATCAAATTTTGATGAGTTGTTGTGCACCCTCCCGGGATGGTTATAGGCAAAGTAAATCCAATTTACACTAGATAGCGCGTTAGTAGCTCCAACAAAATGGCGCGCGATTCGTTTCAACAAAGTCTCGCAGGCGTTCATATGTCATTCATCCGATTGCGATGAAATTTTGGTGAGTTTTTATGTGCACTCCTGTGAAGGTTTCTGACTTAGTAAATCCATTGTACAATGGGTAGCTCACGTGTAGATTCAATAAATGATTGACAGCATGTGAATCGTTTCAACAAAATCCCGTATGCGTTCATAAACCATTGATATGATTGCAATGTAACTTTGGAGAGTTGTGTACACTCCTGCCAAGGTTCCATGTTTAGCAAATCCATTTTACAATAGGTAGCACTCGGATAGATTCAACGAATGAATAACGACACACGATTCGTTTCAAAAAACTCTCGTATGCGATCATACTGTATACCATTCATCTGATTACTATGAAACTTTGGTGAGTTGTAGTGTACACTCCTGCAAAGGCTTTTGACTTAGTAAATCCATGTGACAATATGTAGCCCACGAGTAGATCAAAACACGTGTGACGACGCGTATATCGTTTCAACGGTCATGTACCACTCATCCGATTGCCATGAAACTTTAATGAGTTATTATGTACTGAACCCGCTAACAACTGGTTCATGTGATATTTTTGACCGCAACGCATTTTTGTTGCATCACTTTAGAACGTGCCCACTGACCGACCATGCTGTCGCTACATGCTAACATTCTTTGGAGTTATAAATGGTTGATCTTTTGACTACGGAGAGGACCACTATTAAATAATCTGAAGCTAAATTATGACACTTCTATTTTCTACAAAGCTCAGATATTATCATATTGTAATTCTGTATCATCGAAACTTTCTTTTGAATGTGATTTCTGCTTTTGGTAAGGTAGTGACCCCGCAGATACGCGAACCGGAACCAGACAGACGCTGCACGACGAGTGTAGTCACGAGCTAACGCAGAGCATGGCCGAGAGCTTACCACAAGTGTTTGGATTATCATCCAAGTTGGAAGCCGTTTGTATCAAGTCCGTCTATAAGACGAGGTGACAGTCCGCCTGAAGGCGAGGAAAGCAATCCTAGTGCATCGCACTTTATTTCGATTCGAATAGTACATGATATTATTAAATATTACAGCCGGAGAATGCTTGTGCTACGAATACTGTGGATTTTTGGGATAAGTGATCATAACCTTGGAACGCCACATTTTCAGCCACGTGTTTGAACATCATATTTCGACATCGTCGAGTGGCGATAAATACATCACTCCCAGTGAAATAATTATTAACCGAGTGGATCATTTCAACACTCATAGCTACAAATATTGCTTTAATCGCAAGTGCGATTCTTTTCAGTGAAACGCAATGCCGATGCCACGTGATTTTTGGGCAAGTGAAATCTGTATCAGTGAAGCAGATAATAGTGCATGGCCAATTTTTAAACCATCTGCGCCGTGTTTAGCAGTGAGTTTAGTGCCACGTTAAAGCTAGCTTCTGTGCAATTGTGCTACGCTTATTTATCGTATCTTCAAGTGGTAAATTCATACTTCAAGATGTCATATTTTGATGACCACGTGTACGACAATCCTTGTTGGAGATGAGCTGTTAAGATTCATCATGTGAAGGAGAGGACCGGAGAACTACAGCCGATGACGGAAGAACCATGGCTTTAGCATCCGCTAATCCAAGAAAGATGACGACTTTGAGGAGGAGTCTGGTTATATCATCACGACAACGACGAGGACGAATAAAGGCCGTGGAAATGGATAGAGCCGATGTGGAGGCTCAGATTGGACAACCCTTGTCCGGAGACCAAAGCCTTATTATATCCCTCGGGTCGTTGGAACGACCGAGATGTAGACATCCTTTCTTGTGAGTCCGAAATATTCATTCCTTGTGAGGTTCTTTTCTGGTGTAGCTTAGTGTAGTTTATTGTAGTTTATTGTAGAATCAGCCGAACTCCTTGACAAGCTATAGGTAGGTTTTGTACTGTTAGAATTAATCCTTGTAGTTCACTTTCAGTGAATGTTAGTCACCCGTTGTGATTGAATTTCTCTTCGATAACGGTGCATTCTGAGGGACATCGTTAAGATGTTATTTATACCCCTGCTAAGCGTGACTGTAGTCTTGTTACATCGTTTTGTTCAACCCTAGGTGGGTGATTTTGTGTACAGTTATTTGGGATGACGATCAGACGTCATGGCCAGTGTTATTAGCCTACTTTCGATTTTTGCAAAAAATGAAAGTAGACTTATGAGATCAGTACAGGGCCAAAAATTGTGTGTCTGTCTGTGTGTGTGTATGTGTGTGTGTGTGAGTCTGTGTGTGTGTGTGTGTGTGTGTGTGTGTGTGTGAGTGTGTGTACTCTGAATGTCTGTCCCCCCTATCAATTCGAACACGGTGAAACCGAATTGAACGAAATTTGGTACAGAGGTAGAACAAGCAAAGGGCACCTCAGTGTCATGTTTTATATCGCCGCCATCTTTACCAAAACTGAATGGCGGCCACTCAAACATTCAAAACGTAAAATCAAATAGCGACTTACCAAATTATCCGATCTCTACCAAATTTGGTAATAACATACCCTCATATAGGATGCGTCTTGTGACCAAACTACAAGGTCATCCAACGTATCATTTCAGGATGGCGGCAGTGCGAATTATGCAAACTTTATAATCCATATCATGGGACCCACCAGTTCCGATTATCGAGCCGAGAATCGATTTAACTGTTCTTAAGGAAGAGGCACGTTCGAAATTAAAAGTTTATTTTGTAATACTATAGTGAAGAATGATTTTAAAAAGCTGAGCCGTCTCGGTAAGAAGACAAGATGGCAGCGGATATCTTGTGCCTGACTTATATTTCACTAATTTGAGTATTGCATGCAATATAGCGTTCTGATACAAAATAAATAAACTTTGTATGAAATGTTTTATATATAAATAATATAATCCACTGATGAGATCGTTAGGTCTAAATCATTATTTGTTAACAACTTCTATGTAAGTCATTTTATATAGATCAATGTTCGTTGGCACAAATGGCTCCGTGGTAAAGCGTTGGTCTATCATTCATATCACTATGGTTCAAACCCCATCAGTGTTAGGTTTTTGCTTGAAATTTTACATATTTGTTGCTTTGTAATGACTCAGACGTTTTAAAATTAAGCGTTATATTGTGCATATTACTGTGCAAAACATATATTTAATTAAAACATAATTCGCCAGCTGATTTGCTCGAGACATCTAGCAGCCAAAAAGGTAACTGCACGCCGGCCTACTTATTAACTTCCAGATTTTATTGAAAAGTTTCTTCTTATGGCCGCTAGAATGCACTCGTCCTGCTAGGATTATATTGTTCGATACTTCTCCACTAGATTTGACGACTGGTCTACATGGGACTCCATTGATAGTATACCATTGGCATTCTATGCGCATCGAATTTGAAGACTGACAAGATGATACTATGATACATTTTTACTTCTTATTTTAAAGGGTTTGTAACAGCCTATTGTGCGTTATTTGAAAATGTTATTTGAATTGAGGAACAAAACGATTTCACATAGTAACTGAATTCTAGCCGCTGGTGCTAGTTCAGGTTATTAATACTTTTATTTCAGGCAAATAGCTATCGAAAATATCCACATAGTTTGTATACACACGTCTCTGTAGGGTCATGGAAAGATTTGTTAATTCAATTAGGGTTGTGAAAGCCATGCACAACCAGACGTGTAAAGACATGCCTCAACTCAAAGTTGGATGTTGCCCACGGCAGGTCGATTATGTAATAATAACAATAATAATAATAATGTTATTTGTTTTACGTCCATTTTAACTACTGCTGCTTTTAGATACGCCGGGGTGCTGGAATTTTGGCCCGAAGGGGATCTTTAACGTGCCAGTAAATCTACTGACACGGCTCCCTCGCATTTGTGCACCCTCAAATGCCAGCTGACCGCGCCAGGATATGAACCTGCAACCTAGGGCCCAGCAAGCGAGAACGTTACCGCTGATCCACGCAGCCAGTCCGGTCGATTATGTCTCCAGATCCATAACATTCTTGAGATACTTCTTATCTATCTTTCTTCAATTATGGTAGTAGTTTTTTTTTCTAGGTTGTGGCGTTTGGTAGAGGTAAATAGTTTCTAAGGTCTTCAACCAAGAAATGATTCTTTTATACTCTTTGATAATAACAACGAGTTATAACTATACTCATACATTTAGGATAAAGTAGGCTATATGTTCTTTACTGAACATCTTGTTTTTATAACACCCTTTCCTAGTAAATGTTGTCACGCCACTGATTTAGTCAGAACAGTCCGTATCATTGGATAGCCGACTGTAGCTATCAGTTTTGTAATACTATGTCATTTTTCATTTTTATGTGCTATGAAGCCATTCAGTTCAAGTTTGAACACATTCGGAGTGTTACAGTTTGTATGAAATCTAGCATCGAACCCTGCAACGAATGCCGTATCATTGGCAAACTTAGCAATTGTAAGATTTGTGCCTTTATAATGTTTATTTCGTGTCAGTGTTTCGACACAGTTATTATTTTGGATATATTTAGACAGAGCAGTTATGAACTGACATATCTGCACATTTAAAATAGATTCAGATGAAGTGGAATATTGGTCTACTTTTAATTAGAACTCATCCCGCGTCCTACCATTGGTTCTACATTTGTGTAGAACTACCCCCTCCGTGCCTCTTGCATTTGTTCTACTTTTGTGTGGAACTCGTGTTTAAAGTGTTTGGTGTTTTATGAAGTACTGCGGACACGTCTAGAGAGCAATTGACGTACAGGGGAACCGGGGGGAGGAATACTCACCTTGCTTACCTTAAGGTGGCTTAGTAGGCCGCACGCTTGCTGTGCACCGCCTCCTGCTGGGCAGCGTTCGGTGGAGATCTTAAACTAGGTTCTAATCTAAAGGAGACGGGCTTCTTAATCTAAGCGAAATAAAGAGATAATCATTGGACTGTTCAAAAAGGGGGTTTATTGAGTACTAGTGGCAATGAAAAGAGGCGAGGATTGAAATAATAAAATAGGGGGGAAAAGGAGTCTAGCAGACACGTGTTCACTCACCCCACCGAAGATCCCGGCCTGTCATGATGTTGGTGGCGTTGGGACCCGATACGGGGCATCCCCCATACCGGGCCGTCGTAGCACAACTCCGATAGAGTGTAAGACTGTAAGAGAGGGCCGCCAAGTCCAAGAGAGCCGCCAGGTTCAAAGAGAGCCCACGTTTCAGAGACCGCGGCGCGTGTTCGTACCTTCTACTTACCGGCAAAATGTGCATTGTCAGTTTACTCAGCAGTATCTTTGGAGTGTAATGCCCGCTGTGTCCTGTCTAACCTGCTTGCTGTTAGACCTTAGGGCTATGACCTGCCGCTTACTTCGCAGTCGTGTTGCTATGTCGTTATTCCCATCTTTTACGTAGTTACTTTTAATTATCTTTTATGTAGGTATAGGCACAGCCCTTGTATTAGGGCTGGGGGCTGGAACAATATCTATGTTTTTCTTTTCTTTGATTTTTCAAACATGCTATATCTTTGAGCATAGTTTTGAGGCGTGATTTTAAGCCTAATGCTTATGTAAATTTCTATTATATCTGGGACATGATAACAAGGCCAGTTTTCGGAAGGACTTTCTGCGTGAAAGCTGCCTGCCTTCAGTGATGTGCATTTTCTTAACCGTCCGTGTAGATGATTACGAGTAGCGAGGCTAGCTCGAATCATGGACAGGTGTTAACAGTTCCCAGCATGCAGTGTACTAGAGCACCACTCACCCAGTGAGACCATAACTTTTCCAGACTCTTTGACAATGCTTATAGCATTACTAACATTTGGATGATGTGTCTCATATGTAGGTCAATGTCCAGGCCACCATTTTGTAATAATCATATGTTTTGCTACTTTGGCGAGAGCCATGTGTTTGCATCGCTACTAAAGCGAATATCTTTCTCCTTCATCAAAGAATGATTTCACGTTATGTTAAGGTTTATTTATGGTAATTAAGAGGCTAGATGAGGCACCTGTTTAGAGGCTATATTTATGTGTGTCCAGACTTCGATTCTGTTGACTGTGTTACTATAGGGAGGTAACTGATGTTCATACCAGGCCTTACCCAGAGGTAAATTAAATGAGCCGAGAACCACTAATAACCTGTGTTATTGTTATGTCCGAGCGGGAGAGCTCGTTGACGGTGTTATAGCAGAGATTGATCTCGCACGAGACTGCTACTGCTGATCCCAAGGTATTCAGGATTGTCAGCCTATTCGTCATAAACCAACGATAATTTAAACCAACGATTCTAATAATCAGTAACGTCATTATTATAAACCTGATGATAATTAACTACTTATAGCATTTAACCATGATTTTCTTGTATTTTGGACCTGATGGCTGGCACTTGCTTTGTGCACACTTTTCTTGTGGAAGTAATCTAGGACAGATGACACTAATTTTTATCGACGGAGTGCTTGCTCAACTTTTAGTCAGTAGCTGGTGGAGCGTGAGCTTCATGCGACGTTAGACGTAGTTTTCACTACGCAATCGCTAACGTAAATCACATGCACGTAGATGACACTGGTTTACAAAGAGTAACCCAGGGCGACGGCAGGAATAATAATGTTTATGGTCTTGTTTTACTTATTTCAAGTGTATGTTAACCCCATGTTTACCCTTTACTTAGATTATAAGAGGCATTTAATGTTTTTTTTTTTTACGGCTTGTCATGTAGATTTTGTATTAAATTGTTTTTGATTTTCGGACATCATCGCCGTAAATTTTGTGTTAAGTGTTAGGAATTAGCTAGATTTAAAAATAAATGTAAATGAGGAAATGGTATCATCCTAACTTGGACTTGCTATTGCTACCCTGTTAAATGTAAATTCTGTTATTAGCTTATTTTGTAACTTGATTTAGAGACTATTGCCGTACCATTTTCCCAGCATTGCTGTTGTTGCTTTACTTTGTCAGATAGATCTTTCGCGAGGGTTTACAGTAGTTTACAGTTAGGGTACTGATCTTTTTATTTAATTTTTTTATTTATCAGTTTGCGGATTAGCCGATAGAAACCCTCCGAACTAGGCTAGGTGTCGGAATATTTTGAATAAATATTTCTACAAGTTTTACCTAAGTCTGGAAGTTTATTTCTCAGTCTAGCTTTAGGAGGTGTATTTCTTTGGGCTGTCCATGACCTTTTAGCAACCATGTTACCACGGATCCCCTGGATCATGGATTCTCGTGCCGCTATGGCCTATAAGAAATTCACACAATCCTCATGGCACATGGGTCCGGCAGGTGAGGTGTTAGGGATGTCGTTTCGGCTGTTGGCAACCCTGATAGCTCCTCTGACGGGCACATAACACTCCCGTTAAGGTTTCTGACTTAGGAAATCCATTTCACAGTTAGTAGCGCACAAGTAGATTCAACAAATGCGTGACAGCGTGCAAATACAAGGTGCGTCCAAAAAGTAACGAGCCGGAGGCTGGAATGCGCAAACCTGTGACGACATCGGCTAATCGTGGCGTGTGTAACGTGGTGTGGTTCCGACCAGAGCGTGGAAGGTCACAGCCCGTCGCTAGAGGGCACGCGTGCACGTCACGTGCCGAAACAAAGCGAGCAGCAGCATGCATCAATCGCCCAACGAAGAGCAAAGAGGTGTTGTTCGGTTTCTGACAGCGGAAGGAGTAGGGGGAACGGACATTCATCGCCAAATGTCACAAGTGTACGGCGAACACTGCATGTCCCATGCAAGGGTCAAGGCGTGGTACAATCGCTTCAGGGAAGGACGGGTGTCGTTAGCCGATGATGCCCGGTATGGGACACCCCCCTGCATTACCAATGACAACGTCCAGCTGGTTGATGCACTCATTACCCAGGACCGCCTAGTGGCAGTGAACGCCATAGCCGCCGTGGTCGCTCCACGACAATGCACGACCCCATACGGCCAACACAGTCGTGGCACTCCTGCAGAAATTCAAATGGAAGGTTCTCGGCCACCCTCCATACAGTCCATACCTCACTCCCTGTGATTACGCCATGTTTGGCCCCCAGAAATTTGCTCTGCGGGGCCAACGATTCACCTCGGACGCCGACGTCCAGCTGTAGGCCTTCGTGCGGAACTGGTTCACATCGCAGCCCAGGGAATTTTATGAGACAGCCATTCACCGCCTCGTGTCGCAGTGGGACAAGTGCCTCAACAGCCAGGGCCAATACTTCTAACATACAGGTACCGGTTTCTGTAATTATGTCTCCAGCTCGTTACTTTTTGAACGCACCTTATAGTTTCAAAAACTCCCGTATGCATAAATATACCATTCATCCGATTGCAATGAAACCTTGGTGAGTTGTTGTGTGCACTCCTGCGAAGGCTTCTGACTTAGTGAATATGTTTTAATATAAGTAGCCCACGAGTAGATTCAACAAATGACTAACAGCACGCGATTTTTTCAACAAAGTCCCGTATGCTCTCATGAACCATTCATACGATTGCGATAAAACTTTGGTGAGTTGTTGTTTACACTCCTGCAAAGATATCTGACTTAGTAAATCCATGTTACAATAGGTCGCGCACGAGCAGATTCAACAAATAGGTGACGGCGCGCGAATCAATTAAACAAAGTCCCGTATGCGTTCATATACCATTCATCCGATTGCGAGGAATCTTTGGTGAGTTGTTGAGCACGCTCCCTCGAATGTTGCTGAGATAGTAAATCCATTTTACACTGGTTTAGAGGCAGTACCGGAAAAAGAAAAAAAATTGTGCATCCAAAAGCACTTCAAAAAGAAAGTTACAACGCCAACACTTTCTTTGATTGGCATTGCAACGCATGCCGGGTACAGCTAGTTTCTACTTAGTATAAAACAAAGTCCCCGATTCCTGGATGTTACGGCTAACTCGTGAACCACTGGATGGATTTGGATGCGGTTTTCACCATTCTGTAAAGGATATCTCGAGGATGATTTCTGTAAAAATATTTTTTTTATGATCAAAGGAAGCCGAGCAGTAACGATTTCAATGGAAAAGTCGCAAAAAATTAACTGGCGTCTGAGCGCTTTGTAAGCTTACGCTGGGCAAACCGTTAAAAATATCTTAATACAATGAGTGTAAGAATATTGTTCAGCATGAAAAGTTCTACAAAAAAGTCCGGGAGAGCATATGTCTATCTTCAATACATCGCCCACTATAAGTGTTTTTACGTTTTAATTTCTTCCAACCATGTCCATTCAACTACTGAGGCGACAGTTTGCGAGCTAGCTTAGGGCGAGTCCATCATCCCTGTTACAGCCTAGCCAGCGGGCGAACCTATTTCCCCAGATACAGCCAGCAGCAAACCGTTGAGTCGTGTTGAGTTAAGACTTCTGAGAAGGGTGGTTGTGTTTGGAGTTTCCCTGGAAGTGCAACTAGGGTTTTCTTCAATTTGCCTGTGAAACACAGTCAAGTTAAGATTGGACGGAAGGGGGATTTGAGTTTCATTCACCTCGCCACTCCCTGGAAGTGCAGCTCTCATTTCGCCTACAGTCAATTTAAGATTGGACGGAAGGGGGAATATATTATATTAAATTATACTGATTGGCGTATTATCTGTACAAAACAAAGTCCCCGATTCTTGGGTGTGACGGGTAATCTCGAGAACCATTGAATGGATTTTAATGCGGTTTTCATCATTCGGTAAAGGATTTCTTGAGGAAGGTTTCTGTAGAAAATTATTTATTTATAATCAATGGATGCCAAACAATAACAATTTCGGTGAAAGGATCGAAAAAAAACCTGGCGTCCGTTCGCCTTTTAAGCTTACGCTGGGCAAACCGTTAAAAATATCTATATACTATGAGTGTAAGAATTGTTCGGCATGTTTTTACGTTTTTATTTCTTCCAACTATCTCTATTCAATCACTGAGGCGACAGTTTACAGACTAGCTTTCGTGTTCACTGCTGGAGGGAAAACGACTAATGTCGTGTACAAGGAAATTTTACAAAACCTCTGTTAAAAGTAGCCTATCACCTTGCATTCATAACTGTTCACGGGCGAAGCCGGGGTGGGTTGCTAGTATATTAATAAATTAATAAATACACAAAATGTCACTAACTTTGATGACAAATAATCTACTGCATAATGTCTCAACAAAATGTTGCTAGTTCCTTTTACTTCTGCTTTTCTCGCTTTTGTTTCCCAAACTTCAACACATTTGAGAGTTGACAAACCATTAAAGATGGATGATTTACGCGAACTTTGGTGTCTGAAGGGTTAATTACAGAGGAGCTCGTCGCTACCTTTGCAGCAAATTGAGGTCAGGAAACACAAATATTGTTCATACTTGATCGTTATAAACTTTGCCTCCTCTGCTGCTTACTTGGCATGAGAGCAGGCAATGACGTCGAGGCTGTTTCAAGTTGCTCTTATTGCGGAAATTCAAGAGAAACACCGATATAGATATCACTGATAAACATTTCAAAACAGAATGGGTAAAATGTGTTCTCTAAAAGATTGTTGTTGATTCATTTATGAGGAGACTAGCAACCCTCCCCGGCTTCGCCCGGTGACTTTAACGGTTTAACCGAGATCTTAGTCTGAGAACGAGACTACTTGCCCTCAAGTGTTACATAATTCCCATACTAATGTATGGACACGAGGGGTGGACGTTAACCGAAACCTTGGAGTAGAAGTTGGAAGTATTTGAAATGTGGGTGTATCGTCGCATGCTTTGTATATCGTGGACCGGCAAGGTGAGAAACACAGAGGTGCTGGATCGGATGGGCAAGGAGATGGACGTGCTCTACAACATCAAGTGATAGAAGCTACAATATTTTGGCCACGTGATTCGAAATAACGAGTACCGATTCCAGCAGCTAATCATGGAAGGCAAGATGGAAGGACGTCGTTGACCAGGGAGGAGGAGGATCTCCTGGCTCAAGAATTTGCGGGAATGGTTTGAACTTGACTCAGCATCTCTGTTTCGAACGGCCACCTCGAGACAAGGGATTGCAATCATGATCGCCAATCTTCGACCCGGAGACAGCATATAAAGAAGAAGCCTAGAAAGCGCACGGACAGCAGGTCCCAGACGCAATTCAGTAAAACTCAAAACTCATTTATACTCTTCTCTGAAGTCTCAACTGGACACGGCTTGACAGTTTGATGCTGTCCAGAGCTGAGGTGTTTGGCTCGCTCGCTAGCTCGTAAAGTCGCTCCGAAGCTAGTAATTTAAATTTCCACTGAATGGAGATTGTTGGAAGAAATGCAAACGAAAAAGCACTTATAGTGGGTGATGTATTAAAGATAGAGATATGCTGTCAGGGATTTTTCGTAGAAATTTTCATGCTGATCAATTCGTACACTTATAGTATACACAGTATATAATTTTAACGGTTTGCCCAGCCTAAGCTTAAATGGCGCACGGACAGCAGCTTTTTCTTCCACTCAATTCACTGAAATCGTTACTGCTCGGTTTCCTTTGCTCATAAATTAATGTTTTTCAACAGAAACTTTCCTTGAGAAATCCTTTACAGCAGTCATGGGCAAAGTGCGGCCCTTGAGCTAGTTTAATCCGGCCTGCGACATGGTTTCGAATTATAATATATTATTATTTACGACTACATATAGGCCATACTTTCTGTTCTGTGCACCTAGAAGTGAAAAACTGTTTCATTCTCATTGCGTTTATGCGTTTTGTGTACCCCCCCCCCCCCCCCAGGGGCTCACATCTAGTGTGACGTGGGTTGGCGACCACGTGGACCCAGCTGAGTCCGACACTGCTTCCACTTACTTGTGCTGGGCTCCTCTCCGTCTTCTTTCCTGTCGACCTCACTTGGTCAACTCTCGTTCTCTTCCGACACCGACGGTATTAGGGTATCCGAGGCCAATGGAGTATCTTCCTTTCCCGCCTTAATTGGCCCTTGTCTCATTTTTTCTGATACCCTCCTTCTGCGAGGGGTCAGCCTTCTTTTTCTTTCCCTGTTATCTCTTGCCTTCTGCTCAAGGCCCTCAAGGAGGCAGGGTGTGTGTAGCCCCACCACTTCTGGTGCACCCTGGATATTGCTACACCCTCAGGGGCTCACGGCTGGTGAGTTCGTGAGTTGGCGACCCCGAGGGATTTCTGAGCTGGGACCAGTTTCTCCTTTTTGTCCATTACCTCTGGGGAGGACCCTCTCCTCTATCACTTTCCTATCTGCCTTTCATGGCTCTCCTTCCTTCCAAGTCCCTCAATCCGCATTCTTGGAGGGTTGAGGGCATTTCTTTTCCTCCTGTCCTTAATTTGCCTTATTCTCCTTTTGTTTTCCATTTCTTCTTCTAGTATATAAGTTAGTATTAGTTATAGTTTACTTTTCATTATCATCTTCACGATCACCCAATTCATTAGGGGCCGATAACCTAGATGTCAGGCCCCTTAAAACAACAATTATCATCATCATCATCATCGTTTTGTGTAATAGAGTTGCAGCTAAAATTGATTGAGTTACGATTTAACAATGAATTGAAGCAACTATTCCTTAACGTTTCGAAAATTGAGCTCTACAAGACCCTTCCAAAATCAAGCTTCCCAATCTTACAATCTCATGCATGGAAGATATCTACCATGTTCGCATCTTCCTAGATATGTGAACAGGTGTTTTCTACAATGAAACTTCGCAAAACTAGCGTCGCAAATAGATTGGTAGATCACCACCTAGCTGCTCTACTAGGAAACAGCTCATCCCAGTTCGAACCAGATTATTTAAACCTTTTAGAAGCACAGTCACAGTTTCACTTGTCACATACTCCTCCCTCTTCTAACAGTGAATGAAGGTGTGATCATAGTGCAAAGATGAAGGAATACTCGACTGGACTAAGAAGAAAGCTCGCCAGAGCTACGAACCACGTGGTCCAAGGGGCCTCAACGAACCAAGAAGAAGGTGTGTTCTTTTGGTTGGTTGGTTCCTCTGTTTAGGTGCTGCGACAACGCGGTCATGTAGTCCTGGAATCTGTCTGACAACCGATGTTAATTGTGATGACTGTATTAGTGTGTGTTTATAAGAAGGTTAGTCAAATATTTAACCTATATATAATTTAGCTTCACACATGTGTAATTAGTGGAAGGTTCCTTAACATGCCACAAATCTATGACATGGGACCGCCGGCTTTACTTCCCCTCCGAAGGAAGGAATTCTGAGGGATCTTTAACGCTCTTATAAAATCCGACGACTTCGGCCGGGTTTGAACCCGCGATCTTGGGCATACAAGCTCAGAATGCTACACACTACGCCACCGAAGCCGCTGGTGTGTTCTTTCATCCTATGTTTTGTTTTGTTCGATTTAAAATTTAGAAACAGTAAACATGCATAGATTATTTTGTATTGCATCTGGCCCTGTCCCTAAAACATTTGCCCGTGTCTGTTTTACAGAATGGTGAAAACTGCATCAAAATCCATCCACTGGTTCTCGAGATTACCCGTTACATCCAGGAATCGGGGACTTCGTTTTAAACTATGAAGAGAATTGAAGGAACCGACCAAGACCTACACAGTGCTATAGTTGATGCTGTCAACTGATTGAAATCACAGGACTTAATAAGCAAAACTATTTGCCAAAAAGAAAATTGTTTGGATCCGTATTGACAGAATAACTAACAAACACTTAAGTAAATTATACTCCCAAATTAATACTAACAGAATAGTACATTATGCAACGAGCCTATAATGGCTATAATTAAGACACGAGTATGTTTATAAAACGAGCGTAAGCGAGTTTTATAATTTCCGTACGAGTGTCTTAATTGCCATCATAGGCGAGTTGCATACGATTGTTTATGTTCGACGATAATTATATCTTTAACATAAATAACTGTTGATATTCACTCACTAGAATTTTGTGATCGGAGTGCAGCGTTGGGTAGGATATCTCTATTTTCCAAGCTCTCTGACCGACCGACGTATGCGCTCTGTGTGCTTCAGTGCAGATTGTGCACCAGTATTCAGTAAAACTGTCACCGAAGTCGTTTGAAAGCAACGCGCTGTGTAGAAATTGGGTTTAGGGATATTAAGGTACAGTGCTATTTCTTGTCTCATATTCACCAGTTTATTGTCGCGAACATATGGACGGCGTACTTTCGGTAATTTATATAGACATGTTGGATTTTGAGCGCATGCGCAAAGGTACCCTTACCTAATTGGTCACACAACTGTTTCTTGAGCTGTGATTTGTGGGATAAACTGTTTCATAATGAAAATAGCCTCATTATGATACAGTTTTCTGACGTATAATGTTTACATTTCGACATCGTCGAACATATATACACTTAAATGTCTACAATTTATAGACTATTTGAAGTGCACATGTTTCGAAACAACAATGGTTTCTTCTTCAGCTCAATTAAGAGAAAAATACTTATTCTAAGGAAAAAGTGTTTCTAAATTATTCTTTTAAAACGTATTGTAAGGATATCCATTTATAATATAAGTTGGCGTATAATTTACTTAAGTTTTTCTTTGTCACAGCGGCCGATAACCTAGATGTTAGGCCCCTTAAAACAACAACAACAACAACAACTCTTTGTCACAGGACTTAGTATTTTAAATTCCTCTACAATCTACTTTGTAAATATTGTATATACACCCTCTGTCTGAAAAGTTCAGTGAATGGGGCTATATTACGAACGGATTGTTGGCTTACCTGAAACAGCCGTTACTGTCCTTCGAAGTAATCCCCGTGGATGGTTATGCACTTCTGAGAACGACTGAACAAGTACTGGAAACCACTGGCATAGTCTTCTTTAGGAAGAGCCTTCAGTTTGGGTCGTCAAAACTCTAAATTGAATGCAAGAGAGAAGCGTGAAGTTATGCAACTTGCCTTGCACACCTGATCGACGGGCGACAGTGAGAAGGGTGAATTTATGCAACCTAACGTGCACACCTATTCGACGGGTGGCAGTGAGAAGGGTGAATGTTCCGTGGAATGGAATGGTCCTGAAACCATCGTCACGGGTGACGAGACCTGGTGCCTGAGGTACGACCTCGAAGGCAAGCGTCAAAGTATGGAGTATCGGGGTCCAGGGTCGCCGAAAAGCCCTGAAGGGCCAGAGGTTTTGGGACATTTCGGACATCCAACGTAATGTGACGATCCAACTGCAGGCTATCCACCAGGAAATCTATGCCAGGACTTGTACAGCCGTGCTAAGAAGTGCGTAACGATCCACGGGGAGTACTTCTAAGGATAGTAACGGCTGTTTCAGGTAACCCAACAATCCCTTCGTAATATAGACCCATTCACCGAATTTTTCAGACAGGGGTGTATTTTAACCCTAGTGTTAAGTGCGTTTTACTTCTTTGGCGTAATATATCCTCATTTCGCCATACAAAAAAAAACCTTTGTTAATGACGGAAAGTCGTTGCTCCACTTCCATCGCTGAAGGAACAGCACCATACAGGGCAACAGGGAGGGTTTTAGATCAGTATACAGTACTTTTGACTTGAGCCTGTCTGGAATCTTCCTGTCACAAAGTACACCAGTCACAGATCGCCAAATAAGCCACGTACTGCTCAGTCGGTTTGGGATTTTTGCACTGAGATTTCCGTCAGCAGCAATTGTCAAGCCTATCAAAAATAGTCCGCCTGTCCTTACTTCCAACTTGACGTTTTGGTGCTGGCAAGTGGCGAGAAGAAGAATTATTTTAAACCAGCCAATCCTAGGCAGCTGCTTACATTGATAAGGCGATCTGGTGAGGCGTTGTTGCCGCCAGCCCTGGTTTATATTTCCCACGTGGTAGAGCTAACCCGGACAGTGTTCTATTCTTTTGTGCTATTTTGTCAGTTGTTGCTTCGTTGTTTGGAATATCTCGTAGTTAGTTGCGTACTCCTTCTTTAGTAATATAGTGTATTATAGAAGACCATTACGTACAATAATATATTATAGGCTCAATAGTTTAGTGTAGTCGTAGATTAATTTTAAGCCCGTGTGAGTGTTCGTGAAATTACCGTGTGTGGTTCTTTCAGTGAATTTCACAATGTCTGAGGGCAGTTCTACCCCCACGGGAGGCAAATGCCAAGGGAAAGAAAGGAATTAAACATGGCACTCCACTGATGAGTCAAGCTCCTGAAATGTGCGCGAGTATTTCGAACGAGAGAAATACAACGGTAGCACTCTATCACCTGGGGCGCAAGCAGTGCAATCGGGAAGGAGAAGTACCGTCCCGACGCGTTTGAATCAGCTGACCGCGTTCCGCCAGCAAGCTGGCAACACTGCCCATCTGATCGGTGAACTGTCAAGTAGAAAGGTAGGCCTATAACTGGCAGAGTATACTGTAGGTACAGTCCACACCACGGTTTTTTGCTGGTGAGCCCCGGTTCCACAGTCGTACAGAGGACAGGTGGTGAATCTCAGGCCTGTGACATTGATACATGAGATGTTTTCCGCGCAACTGAAAACTCACATATCAATTGCAGATGCCTGAGTTTCACCGACTGTCCTCTGTACGACTGTGAAACCGGGAATTTTCGGCCAAAAACCGTGGCGTAAACTGTACTTAACTCTTGAGAACTGGCGTAAAAATAAATATAACATGAGGACTTGCCTCGGGTCATTTTGACCCACAGTGTGTCACTCCCTTCTTGTCGTAGTCGTACGGATTTTAATTAAGTAATTTTACACCTGGTGTCTTCCTATGAATATAAAATAAGGTTTATTTATATTTTTCAAATTTAACATGCAGAGAATTGACAATTATCGTAAGAGTATAATTGGGCTTGATAGTGGCAGTAAGGCAGTCATTCTGATTTTTTTGGGGGGAAGAAAGGAAGCTTGTAGTTTAACGTGACCTTTAATCTTGAGATCATGAGCCACGGGACATCATTTTTACGTGGAATCCGAACCACGGGACATGACATTTCACTTCGAAAATCTCACATGCATTGACCGGGAAATTCTGATTTTTTAAAGAAAGGAGCTGATGACCTAGGTGTCCCCAGACCCTAAACATGGATCAACAAGAACGTGAGCTATGTGATTGTGCTGCACCAAAATATTTGGATTTTTCTCTTATTTTTTACAGATTGTCCCGTCTAACGTAAGCCGATAATTGTCACGCGAGGAATAACGTCATGGGTAAACCTGACACGACAGTAAATAATATAGAAATAACTTGCGTGTTCAAAACGTTATGGACATGTTTCTTGTGCAGGGTGAAGTTCAAGGCTAGGAAGGAAGGTACAGTAAGCGACAGGAAATGAGGGCTGACCAAAACGAAAATATAGAACATTATTTCAGCTTAGGGTCAACAATACCCAAGTGCCTGTTAAACGTCCTTGTTGTGGTTAGGTCAGCATCATTGATTCTGATGGTATTCAAATCGTTCAGATCTGTAGTGAGCTTCTGCGTTTTTAACGTTCACACTTAAACCAACTACTGCAAGGCGGTCATTCCAGGCTTGGACTTGACGTTGCAGATCAGTCTTATCTTCAGTTTCCAACAGCACATCGTCACAATATAACTAAGACAAAGGTGCATTTTTCTGCAGATCTCTTATAACTTCATCTACTTTCGGAGGGGTCTACTGGGGACCACTCTTGTTCAACTGTTGGGTTTTGAGTTTTGTCCAGCACTGACGCATCTTTCCCCTGTGTATTTCTTTCCTTTCCTTTGATCAGGGGGCGCCTTTATTTAGAGGTTTGTCCTGAAAACCACGGACTTCCTTAAGAATATGTCTCACAGTTTGTCTGTCTTGTATCTCTGTTAGTCCCAGTTCTTCTTCTTCTTCTTAGCTTGCCACGGTGGGTGAGTGGATATCGTGTCGGTCTACTAATCTCAAGATTGCAGGTTCGCTCCTAGCCATAGTAAGTGATTTTTGAAAGGTGGCAAAAATACGATACGCATGTCTTACGATGTTAATATGTCAAAGAACCCATTTGAATTCAGTAGGCCGTGTTCATGATGGCAAAATTAATCTCGGGAGTTTCCGCCAACACAAAGTTCCTCATTTCTCTACTAGAAGGCGCTATAGTGATCAAGGAGCTTAGATATCTAACATCTAACCTCCTTGACTTTCATAGTCAAGGAACAACGAAATTCGACATGCAAGCTACCCTCTGGGTGTCAAATAACTAAGCTTGCACCTGGCACCCGAGGCCATACGATATTCTTCTACTTCTTCTTCTTCTTGCGTTTTGGCCAACTAAGGACCATGTTATTTCAACTGGTTTCTGCGTCGAGCTTTAATATTCACCCAGTAATGCCGCTTGGATTCTTGATGTAGTTGCTTTCTTTCTGCCGTCCACTGCATGCCAGTTTTAAGCGTATGTTTTTCTAGGAAACTCTTGTGAATTGTTAGTTTCATCTTAACTGATACACGATCCTACACATCGTTACATGAAATCCCATTTTCTTGTAAATCTCTGCCAACCTCAGTGAACCAGACTCCTTTGTTTTCTTCTCTAGAAAGTAGATAAAGATTCTGTTTGTCAATCTCGCAGAGCTCATTCGTGTCATTTATTAGCCTACTTTCAATTTTTACAAAAAATGAAAGTAGACTCATGAGATCAACATAGGGCGAAACATTGTGTGTCTGTCTGTGTGTCTGTGAGATGTGTGTCTGCGAGTGTGTGTACTCTGAATGTCTGTCCCCCCCTATCAATTCGAACACAGTGAAACCGAATTGAACGAAATTTGGTACAGAGGTTGCACTAGCAAAAAGGCACCTCAGTGTCTTGTTTTATATCGCCACCATCTTGACGGGAACGTAATGGCGGCCACCCAAATGTTAGAAACTTAAATCAAATTACGACTAACCTAATCATACGATCTCTACCAAACTTTGTAACAACATATATCTATATGGCGACCATCTTTTGAGTATACTACAAGGTCATCAGCCCAATAGTTTGTAGATGGTGGCCATGTATGTGTGCAAATCGGTTCCCCCTACCAATTCAAACACGGTGTAACCGAATTGAACGAAATTTGATGCAGAGGTAGCACTCGTAAAATGCAACTCAGTGTCATGTTATATATCACCGCCATCTTGACGGAAACGTAACGGCGGCCACACAAATGTCAAAAGCTTGAATCTAATTACGACCAACCTAATCATCTGAGCTCTAATAAATTTTGCAACAACATACCTTTATGTGAGATGCGTCCTTTGACCAAGCTATAAGGTCATCCGCCTAATAGTTAGCATATGGCGGCCATGCATGTGTGCAAATCCATTCCCCCTATCAATTCACACACGGTAGAACCGAATTGAACGAAATTTGGTACAGAGTTAGCTCTAGCAAAGTGCACCTCAGTGTCATGTTTTATATCGCCGCCATCTCGACGGAAACGGAGTGGTGGCCACTCAAATGTTAAAAGCTTAAATCAAATTATGACCAACCTAATCACTTGATCTCTACCAAATTTTGCAACAACATACCCTTTTGTGGGAAGCATCCTTGGACTGACCTACAAGGTAGAGCTCTGAGTTGTGTTTGTCTCTTATGACTTCGTTATACAAAGTACAGTATAAATAAACATTAAAGTATATTCCATAATCCGTGATGAAAAGTAAACAGGTCAACGGAAATAGAATGTTACGGTATGTGTGTTAATAAAACATTGAAATAGAGGTTATTAACTGCCATTGGTTTAACATTAATATTAAATGGCTGCTGACATTTGATTTTAACGTGTGTGTTGTCCTGCTCATTTTGCTGGCTAATGAAAGGATTCAACCTGAAATTAATTACACCATCAATGTGTGGGCAATGTAATCAGAGATAAAAGAATCGCAACAAAATGTATCACCACAACAAATCCATATGTTCTAACTTATGACGTGCAATACAAGTAAATCATTATATATTATAGTATTATTATTCTAGCAACCCGCCCCGGCTTCGCCCGGAATCTTTAACGATTTACCCAGCATGAGCATAAAAGGCGCACGGACGGCAGATCCCAGACGCAATTCAGAAAAGCCGAGGTGAACAGCGAAACTTCAAACACATAGCCTATACGCTTCTCTGAAATCTTAACTCGACACGACTCAACAGTTTGATGCTAGCCAAAGCTGGGGTGGTAGGTTCAATCGCTAGCTCGTAAACTCGCATCGAAGCTAGTAATTTAAATTTTCACTGAATGGAGATTGTTGGAAGAAATGAAAACGTAAAAACACTTATAGTAGGAGATGTGGTCTATTAAAGATAAAGATATGTTGTCCGGGCTTTTTGTAGAACTTTTCATGCTGAATAATTCTTACACTCATAGTATATTCAGTAGATAGTTTTAACGGTTTGCCTAGCGTAAGCTTAAAAGGCGACGGACGGCAGGTTTTTCTTCGACTCGATTCACTGAAACCGTTACTGCTCGGTTTTCTTTGGCCATAAATGAATGTTTTTCTACAGAAATCTTCCTCGAGAAATCCTTTACAGAATGGTGAAAACCGCATCAAAATCCATACAGTGGTTCTCGAGATTACCCGTTACATCCAAGAATTGGGGATTATGATTTATACTATGTAGAGATTATTACTGTACTACTGTATAACTAGAGACCACGGAAATTCGCATTAATTTCGAAAGAAAAATCACGAAAGAGTTGATAGGTTATCACGATAATTTCGTGTCTCAATTCTCCTAATCTACCCGCACTTTACAATATTTACAAATTAAAATTTTAGAATCCTACACGTAAAGATCTTCCGTAGAAAATTCTTTGGCTCTGGAATTAACTGTGACCTGTTGACGTTCGACCCATCTCTAATTCTCAACTACGACTGAATTTTGGAAAAGTACCTAAAATAGCGGCTTGCAGACATATCTTGGTGGCCTTGGCGTTAACACCAGCATCCCTCTATGAGATGAACAACAGACCCTATAGAGTTTTACCCTCCGCCAAATATTAGAGACCGCCGGGGGTTTATCTTAGTCGCCTTTGGAATGTGTGCTTTCCCCATTCCAGCTTTAGTTTGTACAAAGCGTGGCTGTCTTGTTCACAAGTTCAAATGTTTAAGAGGTGCATGGAATATTTAAACAAGTACTGTAGTTCCGTGAAGAACTAAAGCCTATTTTCATATATCCTACTTATGTTAATTGCCATTGTCAACATACTAAATATCAGTTTGATTGTTGTAATAGATTCGTAGATATTGAGAACCGTCTAAATATTTCAGATGGTCACCATGTTGGATTTTAATGTATGTACGTAGGATAGAAAGGCCGAAGCTGGCACAGGGGCTAATGGGCAAGATGGCCGCCGCGCGCAACCAGCCATATGTTATTCTTATGGAGGGGACAGTCAGAGCTGGCACAGGGGCTATTGGGCAAGATGGCCGCCACACCCTGAGACCGTCAATGACGTCACAGGGAGAGGTCGGCCGTGCAGTTGCCAAATGGAATATTTATTATTATTATAATTATTATTAGGTAATTATTAATTGATCATGTATAATCAAGACCAGCCTTATATTGTCCACCTCTTGGTGTAGTGGCTAGCATTCTTGGCGGTCATTCCTGAGGTTCGAATCCCGGCTCTGCCAAGAAATTTAATTTCTGGTCTCAGGAGTGGAACGGGGTACACTCAGCCTTGCGAGGCAAAACTGACAGCAGCTGGCTTTTGATTCATACCTCAACCATTCTGCCTAACCCAACTTCACCTAACCTAACCTAACCTAACATAACCCACAGAAACCTCATTTAAAGATTTTAGATTTTACATTTTAACATTTTACATTTTAACATTTTAGATAATTGATTTTTTCATTTTTATTTTTTTAGATTTTACATTTTACATTTTTGATTTTTTGTATTTAAGATTTTAGTTTTGTTAGATTTTACATTTTAAATTTAAGATTTTTTGATTTTAGATTTTACTTTTTACATTTTCCGAAAAGAGTAAACTACAAGGTCACATACCTAACCTCACCAAACCTAACTTTACCAAACCTAACTTAAGCTAATCCAAAGGCTAATGCACATACACAAAGTATATAAGGGTACAAGCAACTATCCTTATCCTAGTCTTATAGGTTACTGTACAACATTATAAGTACCCCAACCGTTTTTTTTTTTCATTTCGTTGTTTACACCTATGTCAATTTTCCAATTTCCCATTTTCAGTTTTTTTTTTAATGTCAGTTTTAAGTTTTTCAATTTCATAACATGGAAACATGGATTTTGCATTATGTTGTTTACACATTTATAATTTCACAGTTTCCCATTTACAGTTCATAAAATGTCAGTTTAAAGTTTTTCAATTTAATGATATAGAAACATGGATTTTCCAATTTGTTGTTTACACATTTGTCAATTTACCAAATTCCCATTTACAGTTTTTAAAATTTCAGTTTAATGTTTTTTTCTACTTGTCAATATGGAAACATGGATTTTCCAATTTGTGTTTTACATGTTCATTTTGCATTAGGAGTGGAGAGAGGTGGTTAGTAATTAAAAATGTACAAGCAGTGTCCATACAATATTTTTTTTATTTTAAATACATGTACACTATTTACACATAATACATTTATATATATATTCCTTTTTGTTATAAATTGTACAGTTGTTTTTATTTTGTTTTCTATTTTATTTATTTTTGATTATGAATGCCATTTTTCTTTTAGTAGTGCTATTGTTTTATTTCCTAAATTGTTTTGTTTTATGTATTTGCTAGTTGCAGGCAGAAGATTTTGATATTCATAACTTAACTCTTTAAGCATGGTTAATGATTGAGTAATGACCATAGGCATGTGTACCTATACCATCAGAATCAATCACTCTTTTATCATCACCAGGACACAAAGCAATTATGTTTAGTTTTATAGATGATATGTCATGTTGTTTAGAAGCGATAATGTTCATTGGTATTCTTTTTACATTGTTTTTCATGACACGATCCTTATAATCTTGAAAGCTTATACAATTTTTGACAACACCTCTGTTAATACCTTTAATCTTTTTGACTTCTTTACCATTTATGTCTAAAGCGTACATTTGAGCTCTAAGTCCAACATATGCTATTATAATTTGTCCACAAGCCTCGTCTTTAAATTTCCCCCAACGTTTTCTTGTTTGATGTAGAGTAACATATGTGATTAGTAGGATAATCTGATGTGTCCAGGTGTTCTAGGAAATCCAACTTGTCTTGATATACATCTGGGGTGTTAACCAAATAAATGAACGAGTCGGTATCCATATACATGAGTTTAACATTGTTCATTCCATAATAGGGTAGCAGGACATCATAGTGGTGGGAATACATTAGAGTTTTTGAAATATCCAGTATACACATTCCAATATATATAGGCTTATGGAATACAATGTTACCTTTAGCCATGTGGAAAGCAGCTAGGTTAGGACCATAAATTGTTCTGTCAATAAATTTCGGCTTTGCTATTAGCTTTTCTGCCTTTTTGCTGTCTGTCACAAGACGTATGTCTATTCTTTTACGGATATTTTCCATTGTTTTCCCAAAAACGATATTGTTGAATAATTTGTACAGATTTTTCTCAAAATCATTTTTGGCTTGTTTTCGAAGGTTGTTATTAAAATCAACGTAGGCCTTTAACCAAGGTCTTTGCTTAAACTTTAACACACGATGAATTTTTTTCAATTTTATTCCATGCTCTAAAGCCTGTTTTAATGCCATGTAGTGAACCAGATATCGCCTTCGATTTCCAAGATGAGGAATTAGTTTTTTCAGAGACGAATCCTTAGGTTGTGTACACTCTGGTAGGAAAGGTAAATCGTTGTGTAGATCATGAAGGTCATATGGGTAATCAACATCAACGTCTAGAATGTATCCCTCAGGATCGTCTTCCTTTAGTTTTTCTAGATCAACAGTATCTGGAGAAACCCACTGAAATCCACCATAAGGAAGGGAGTGGCACATAGCCCATCCGTATTGGTTGTTGGCATCATCATAGGTAATAATCTGCGATGGTTTCTCAGAATAATAGGTTTCCATGTATTTATTGTTAGCTTCAGCATACCGATGAGACACTTGGCATATGCCTCCACGTATTCCAGACTCGATTAGAAGAATCTGATCGTAATCCTGTAGCAATTCCAGTTCAATTCCTGTGTAAAGGAGCATTGCCTCGAAACTTAAACCAGGCGAAGAAAAAAGTGTGCAGCATCTACTCGGTGTGTTTCTAGTGTTTTGTTTCTAAACATTTCAAAGCTGTCTGCAAGAAGGAGTACATCTGAAGTTGGGTAGAGGTCACTATATTCCCCTAGAGTTTTAAAGTTGAACTGTTTCCAGACATTTTTGGCATGATCATAGTCTCCTTGACTAACATTTTCTTGACTTAATTTGTTAAAGAATGCCTCGTTTGGAGGTAAACACGTTTCACTTAACTTTTCCCATGAGTCAATGTAGTCAAAACAAAATACCCCTTTGCGAGTCATGAGCATTGTATTTTCTTTTCCAAAGTATTTGTCTGATTCAGGGTATGATGTTAAGTTGGAAACTAAGTTTTCCAAACTACTCGGCATTAACCGAAACGTGTCCAAAATCCAAGCTTAATATTTCCTACTTATTTGGTAAAGGAAATGTACTTTTCTTTGGAGTTAGCGATAACATCCACTCTCTCAGTAGTACATCCCAATTGCTTTACAATGAAATTTGCGTCGTAGCCACTCATATTATGTAGAAACACAGGAACGGGGTTACGTGTTTTACACCTCAAATTACAGTTATTGTCAGCACTTCCTCGGTATTCCCCTGTAATATGGCAGTGGTCTCGTACTTTCCAGTCCTGTTGGGTAAATGGTTTTTGACACAAATAACAGGTTTCAGAACATTGGAACTCTGCTGGTTGATACTCAGTTAAAGCCTTTGGAACATTTAAGCTGTGAAGGCGATCAATTTCATTAGCTATTGAGATCAAACAGTCCATAAACTTTTCTGCAGCGTCAGGCCCACGATAAATAACAGGTTGGCTTGGAAGATTTGTCTTTATGTGTTCCACAGCAGGTGAGGGTTTAACGTATATACCACAGCTCATAGGAACATGACTCTGGTATGGCACTGTATACCTTGCCCCAGGATTAGGTAGACATGTTTGATAGGGTAAGAGTATACTTTCAAAATCTGCATAGATAACGTAAGGTATTCTCAGCATTTTTTCAACATTTAAGAATTTGACAATGGAGTTTTTAATAGGCATTTCAACCCTAGCAATGTCATGCGGGACACACAAAGCTCTATGCTCTTTCAATTTTTCCATTCCTTGTTGACCATATCGATTATCGAAGTGAGTAATACACCGTTTACACGTATATATCTTATGTCCATGGTGAGTAATCTGATGTCCTACTAGATTATCAAAATCTTTGATAAAGACGTAGTGGTTCTGGCCGGATAATGATCATAGCAGAAGGAGGTCACGATGGTCTTGCAGCTCTTGATCCACAACCTTTAGAGGAAACAGTTTATTGTTTTGTTCCAATCCAAGTACATTAATGGATATATCGTTGGCTTTTTCAAATTTGGGAATGTCAGCTAGCGATGTAGGAAACGATATTACAGAAAAATCATACTTATTGTCCAGGTCCTTGTATTTACTAAAGCGATGAGCATTCTTTTTAACCAGTTTTGCTGAAATGGCATACATAAAACACTTTTCATCTTTCAAGTTTTCAGGATTAATGCAGGCTTTTCTTGCTTGTATAGCTGCTGGTAATGGGATATATGTGCTTCCAAGCAAGGGATTGTACTTATTTATTTTCAATCGTACTCCTTCCACTGCTAACAAAGCCCAATTACTGCCTTTTAGCTCAGATTCCTCCATTTCCGTAGTTAACTCTGTAAATTGTGTTTCCAAGAAACTACTTAAGTCTGTTTCCAAAAATAGGACCTAATTTCGTGTTTAAAAGCACGATCTGTAATTTCATTGGTAGATGTATGAATGAATCTACATTCAGCCACGAGATTAACTTTGATCGACTTGTGCATTGCTAGTTCTTTCTCCATAGCTTGTATTATTTGCTGTTTGGACTCTTTAAGGTATGAATTTAAATCCCTACACGTATAACAACGTATGAAATAGGATTTAAGTCGACCTTCAAAAGATGTCTCATTTTCAATAAGTCCATATTTGTCAGGGACCAGTGACAGTAGGTAATGTTTTGTAGGCTCCGCTTTTTGTCTTTTAGCTGCCGACACATCATTACAACATTCTTCATGCCGACGTCCGTTGTACACATTGTTGAATGTACTACCACACGTTTTGCACTCATGAAATTCACCACACGATACTTCATGTCGCTTCCTATGATAGTCTCGACGAAAAGCTTTTCCACACTCTTTACACATATAGCTAGGAATGGCTTCTTCCATCACGAATGTTGATTTCTGCAAACAGCTGCTTACTGCGTATCACAAGGCTAGCGGTTGGTCGGTGAGACGGTCTTTCACGATGTGAACACCGTGAGAGGTAGTAGTCAACTGGTGATATTCTTGTGAAGGGTCCTCTAATATACCCCTAGTCTAGACCAACAGCTCTTTACCGCGTATGACAAGGCTGTAGACTGGAGAGTGAGACGGTCTTTCACGATGTGAACTCTGTAACAAGTAGTAGTCAACTGATGATATACTTGCTAAGGGTTCTCTAATATACAATAGTCAAGACCAACAGCTACTTACTGAGTAGTACAAGGCTGTACAATAGTTGTTTTGACAGTCTTTCACAATGTGGTCACTGTGAGTGGCGGTAGTCAACTGATGATATTCTTGATAAGGGTCCTCTAATATACCCCTGGTGAAGGGTAACAGCTGCTCACTGCTTATGACAAGGCTAAAGACTGGTTGTTTCAACGGTCTTTCACAATGTAAACACTGTGACAGGTAGTAGTCAACTGAAAATATTCTTATGGCCTACTCAAGGTTATCAGGTACTTACTACATATCAAAAGGCTGTACACTCATGTGTGTTAGGCCCTCTTTCTTGCTAAGGACCCCAATATTTCCTACACAAGGCTATACATGTTAGTTCTAAACAGTTAGTGGCTAATTGTATATTCAATTTTTGTACAAAGCTTATACAAGCACGTTTTTCATGAGGTAAAACTTTGTTAAATAGCTGCATGCGATACGCAAAGTATGTTTCCGCTATCTAGCTGTGACTATGAGAACTACTTGAACGACCAGCATTCTACCTAGCGCTCCATTTCAACACTCGCTCACTGAACGACCAGCATGCTATCTAGCGGTCGATATCAATACTCACTCAACTACCAGCCTGCTACCTATCGGTCAATATAACAACTCACTCAACTACCAGCATGCTACATGGCTTTTTTGGTCAGTTTTTTGTTGGCTTTTTTGTTGGCTTTTGTTGGCTTTTGTATTAGCTCTTTCATATTTGCTCTTGCTTGTTGGGGCTTATTTGGTCTTGGAAAGTATGTCACTCCATTTTATGGCTGCATAATGCTTACTGCCATTTATGTACGCAGCAACAACAACAACAACAACAACAACAACATCAACACACAAAATTCCTAAAAATCCAAAGTACTCTAAGGTTAATCAATGACTCTCAACTCTTACACTTACCTCTATCCCATGCCTAGTCAAAAAAATAGTGTATTTTTCAAATTTTTCAAAAAATATTTGGAAAGTAGGCTATATCTTTAAACTAAAAATCCTGAAAAGACATATGTTAACTCCAAGACCTACCTCTATACCACTCTCAGTCCAAAAATATTGTATTTTTCAAATTTTCCAAAACATATTTCCAAAATGGGGTTTATTTCCAAAATTAGGAATTTTACAAAAACATTTGTCTGACGTAAATCAATGGTCATTACCCTCTCTACCCCCACACTAAGTCTCATGTCTCTAGGACAACAAAAATAAAATTTTGAAAATTGGCTATATTTCCAAAATTTGGAATTAGGTAGATTTCATTAGAAAGCTAACTATTGCAATGGGTCCCATGTTTCGACTTCCGGTATATTTCGACATATCTTCGCGTTTCACATCCCCTAGACCCCCAAACCACCGTCAGTTCAAAAGTTTATTTATAATTTATATATATATGTATATATGTATCTATCTATATATATATCAGTTTCTTGTGGACACGATAACTACCGCAATTTTGCACCAATCACTTTGAATTTTTACATAATATGTATCCCTATAAATTCTCGGTCGTGTTCGTCAATGGGCACAATCGGTCGACGGGGGTGAAAATGGGGGACTTTTTTTTTCCAAAAAGTGAAATATTGCTTTAACTCTCCTAATATTTGAAATATCGAATCCATTCAAAGTTCATACTATGTGTCGGATAAGGCCCAAAATTTTATGGTTGAAAAGTTTTTTGATAGCACCAACCATTGGCCGAAGGGGTGGGTAAAAGTGGGTTTTTCGGGAAACATTAATCATATCCCTCTTAATAGCACAATATCAAAACCGTACGAAATGGACAATATCCCCCTAATAATTACCTAAAACTTTTATCTGAAAAATTTTTGATATGACCCACCATTATGCCAAGGGATGAGAAAAATCATTTCGGAATTACAAGAAAATGCCAAGAGCTATCAGAGGTTGCCATGACAACACTACTAAATTGATGAGGGATGTGCCATCAGACGTTGCCATGACAACGCACTTGCACGAGATCGCTTTCAGTTTTCCATCTGACTAAGTGTGAAGCGGCGTCGGTGACGTAACTGGTAGCATTCTGAACTTCTATGCCCAAGGTCGCGGGTTCAAGCCGACCGAAATCGTCGGATTTTCTAAGAGCGCTAAAAATCCCTCAGCATGCTTTCCTTTGGAGTGGATGTTCCAACGTTCGTTGCGAGTTGCTGGTTGCGGTGGCATCTAATAGCCAAGTTCACAGCTAGGTATCGTTGACGGTAGTACTTGGTAGCAACATTAGGAACTTCTGCTTGAAATTGACCGTCTGCAGTCCTTACCTGAATTACAGACTAATACAGCCATCACAATTCACACCGTTTATCAGACAGATTCTATACTCACCCAAAGTACACGGGGTTACATGACCGCGATGTCGCAGCCCCGAAACTGAGGAACCAACCAAAATCTCTGCGGGAGATAAAATTTTGCGTGAAGAAGTAACAGACCGTTAGATAGTTACACATCAGTGTCGAAACCTTGCATCAGGACAGTGTGACCACAATTATAACAAGATGTTCAGCAAAGAACATATAGCCTACTTTCTCCTAAATGTATGGGTATATTTATAACTCTTTGTCATCATCCCTAAAACAATCACCTCTACCACTATGTATTGTTTGTTTTCTTTTACATTGATAATTAGCCAGTAAGTGTCGAAATCAATATTATATATGTATATTAAGGCTTTCGCGGCCCGGATTATATAAATAATTCATGTTTTTGGGCTAATATTATATACTTTATGATGATTGAATAACAAAACTATTAACTTATTGTAATGCATTCACGTCCGATAATCCTTACATTAAGCCAGCCTGCAAACTTAAGAATCTTTTGTTTTGGGTATCTTCCCCTTTAAAAATCCGCGCCGATCACAGTAGGTTGGTGCTGCGACCTAGCAGTGAATTAAAAATTATCAAGTACGCCTATGGGTGTTGAATGAGCAGGCAGTTTAAAGTAGCCAAGAGGGAGGCGATCCAGCTGGCAGTGTTTTAAGGTAATCGGAGTGCGATCGTGGCTAATAGTTGAACTACCAGTATTACAAAATTGCCATACTTCAGGAGGCCAGGTATTTACACAGCGGTATGTTTGGAACAATATTACCCACATAACCCACAAGAGGACAGCACCGTACAGAGGCATTAAGAAGGCTGTGGTTGATGACAACGTGTATCTGATCTTGTTCATCTATTCCCCTTTTCCTAATGTCTTCTGTTTAAGTCCGATGCCGGGGCTGTGATTTTATTAATAAACGAGTGTATACATTAGCCTCTCATTTGAGCTAAAATACATTTTATTCAGTGTCTGTGGAAAGAGCTCGTGCACATCATTTGTAAAAGAATTGAAGAAAAAAAGTGAACTGTAGCAGTATTCGACTCCCAGTCAACTGCGTGACAGACTAACACGTTGGCCCAGAGTTAACCATATTTTTAACATCATGGTGTTCTTAACTGACAAATTAGATAAAACCTGTTTGTAAATAATGACTTGAAATAAACGATTTCTTCACTGCAGTACATCTTCATTATAGATAATTTCATACAAAGTTTATATTATTCTATCAGTAGGGTAGGATTACATACAACATACTAAAACTACTGAAATATAAGACAGGCACATGAGGACAACTGCCATCTTGTCGTGTAGCAGGGACGGCTCAGCTCTTTTAAGCCATTCATACAGTATAATATTATAATATTAAATTACAATAAATAACGGATCACGACCTTCAGGATAGCTTAAACCACCCTAGGCTCGATAATCGGAATTGGTAGGTCTTAAGCTATTGTTTATAATGGTTGCATGATTCACACGGCCGCCATCCTGAAATGGCAATGCCGATGACCTTGACGTTTGGGTGAAAGACGCTTCCTATATAAAGGTATGTTGTCACCAAATTTGGTAGAGATCGGATGATTAGTTTAGCCGTAATTTGATTTTACGTTTTGAACGTTTGAGTGGCCGCTATTCAGTGTTGGTAAAGATGGCGGCGATATAAAGTATGACACTGAGGTGCCCTATGCTAGTGCTACCTCTGTACCAAATTTCGTTAAAGTCGGTTTCACCGTGTTCGAATTGATAGGGGGGGGGGGTCATTCAGAGTACACACACACACAGACTCACACACACATACACACACTCACAGACAGACACACAATTTTTCGCCCTGTGTTGATCTCAAAAGTCTACTTTCATTTTTTGCAAAAATCGAAAGTAGGCTAAAAATGGACCCCAAATGATAAGAAGGTTACCGTCCCCATAAGACAATTAAAAGTTTAAAATATGCATAAAATTATGAAAATCAAAGTTAATTAAGCTCCAATTATAAAATACTTTCTCGCAATAAATGAGGTCTGATCTTTCTGCGAAAACCTGCATATTCTGCCTATTTTCGCCTATCCCCAAGTTTGCCCGGTTAAATCTATCTCCGCTTTCCGGCGTGCCGAGAGGACGTTTTTTACATACAAGTTTGTTTCACATAAATCAATGGTCATTACCTCTTCTAGCACCATACCAAATTTCAAGTTTCTAGGACAAAACAAAATTAATTTTGAAAATAGGTCACTATTTTGGAAACTAGGAATTCTACAAAAAAGTTTGTTTAACATAAATGAAAGGTCCCTACGCCCTCTACCTGTAAACCAAGTTCCAGGTCTGAATGACAAAAATGAAAAAAGTTCAATTGGGAAAGTAGGCGATTTTTCATAAAACCAAACATTCTAAAAATTGTTCTATGGGCTTAAAAGAATGGCCCCTATGTTCTTTATTTTTTATAATAAAACGTTTTTATTTTTAACATTTTTCGAAAAAAGTTCAATTTTGATATTTTTATATTTTGGAAACTAAAGAGTTTACAAAAAAAAATGTTGTTTGACGTAAATGAATGGCCCTAACCCCATCTACCACCAAAATAAATTTCAAGTCGCTAGGACCAAAATAACAGTAGCGTTGTAGGGGGTTGGGGGGGTTTCTAACCCACAAGATGCTCAAAAAGTTTGTGCACACTTTTTGCTTATTTATATCTCGCGAACCCATGGTCGGATTTTGACATGCAACATATCAAATTATTCAGGCTGACGCTCTCTCGATCATGGGTTCGCAAAGATATCCACAAAATCAGCATAGCCGAGCGCCACCGAGTACGTTAGAACCCCCCCCCCCCCCCTCCTACTCAACTACTGTTACTTTTTGTTCTAGTGACTTGAAATTTATTTTGGTGGTAGGTGGGGTTAGGGCCATTAATTTATGTCAAACAACATTTTTTTGTACACTCTTTAGTTTCCAAAATATAAAAAATTAAAAATTGAACTTCTTTCAAAAAAATGTTAAAAATAAAAACCTTCTATTATAAAAAATAAAGGACATAGGGGCCATTCTTTTAAGCCCATAGAACACTTTTTAGAATGTTTGGTTTTATGAAAAAGAGCCTACTTTCCCAATTGAACTTTTTTCATCTTTGTCATACATAGCTGGAACTTGGTTTACAGGTAGAGGGCGTAGGGACCTTTCATTTATGTCAAACAAACTTTTTTGTAGAATTCCTCGTTTCCAAAATAGTGACCTATTTTTAAATTAATTTTGTTTCGTCCTAGAAACTTGAAATTTGGTATGGTGCTAGAAGAGGTAATGACCATTGATTTATGTGAAACAAACTTCTATGTAAAATTCCTAATTTTGGAAATATAGCCAATTTTCAAAATTTTATTTTTGTTGTCCTAGAGACATGAGACTTAGTGTGGGGGTAGAGAGGGTAAAGACCATTGATTTACGTCAGACAAATGTTTTTGTAAAATTCCTAATTTTGGAAATAAAACCCATTTAAAAATTTTATTTTTTTGTCCTAGAGACCTGGGACTTGGTACGGTGGTAGAGGGGGCCAAGGCCATTCATTTATGTCAAACAAACATTTTTGTAAACGTTTTAATTTTGGAAATAGCCTATAACCCATTTTGGAAATATGTTTTGGAAAATTTGAAAAATACACTATTTTTGGACTGAGAGTGGTATAGAGGTAGGTGTTGGAGTTAACATATGTCTTTTCAGGATTTTTAGCCTACTTTTCACATTTTGCAAAAATGAGGAAAAAGTAGACTTATGAGATCGGGCAAATGTGTGTCTGTCTGTCTGTCTGTCCTTCTGTCTGTCTGTCTGGCTGTGTGTGTGTTCCCCCCCCCCTATCAACTCCTAAACGGCTGCAGCAATCGAAACAAAATTTGGTAGGAGTAAAGATCTATACCTGAATATCTCACGGCCATATTTGAAAATGATGTCAGTGCTACCAACTGCTAAAAAATCGCAATTGAAATTTGAGCTCCATGTTGGATATCTTGGAAAGTATGAATGGGTATTTCAAAATTGGAAAACGTACAGATCATAATATTTCAGTTTAATTTCAGGGAGGCCAAACATGGCAGGGTTGCCAAAATGATTATAAGCCTCCTGATAGGTCCAATTTTTAAATGCATATAACTTCTACACTATCAATTGGAATTCAACCAAATTTCGTATGTTGTATGCATACTTAACCAGATATGACTGAGCGTATTCTTAAGACCTACCAGGGCTGCCAACTGTTAATAAATGCTCCTAATTTATTTTATCCAAATACCATAATATCAGAAAGTATGCAAGCCGACAGCTTTAAACTATGCACACGTATAGTACCTGACATGCTATATTAATTTGGAGTAACTTATATACGTCAGTGCTACCAACATGATTCTAAGCCTGCTGACAGGTCCAACTTTAAATACATGTGATTTCCATACTATCATTTGGATTTCAACCAAATTTCGTATGTGCTATGTGTACAATAACAGATATGACTATGCGTATTCTAAGGAGCAACCAGGGCAGCCAACTGTTAATATGTGCTGTCCCTATTTTTGTTACCCTAATATCAATATATCAGAAAGTATGCAAGCCAATAGCTCTAAACTTTGCACACGTATAGTACCTGGCATTCTAGACGAATTTGGAGTAACTAATATACGTCAGTGCTGCCAACATGATTCTAAGCCTGCTGATAGGTCCAATTTTAAAATGCATGTAACTTCTAAACTAACTAATGGGTTTCATTCAAAATTGGCACAACAATAGATCATATTATTTCAGATTATTTCAGACCAATACATGTATGACATTGTTGCCAACATGATTTTACGCGCGCTGTTAGATCCAATGTTTAACTGCATGTAACGTCCATGCTATTCATTGGACTTCAACCAAATTTTGTATTTTGTACCTTAAGAGATGGAACTAAGAATATATTCAGTCATCAGGGCTGTCAACTGTAGTGCTCTATTAGGATACATTATGCCAGGTATACAGTATATCGAACTAATTGGAAATTTCGATATTAGCAACTTAATTTCGTCATTATTCTAGATAGGTTCATATTCTGTAGAATAATCATTGGCATGAAAAGTAGGCTGTATAGTTCTTCACGGAACTTCTTGTTAGTTTAATGATATAGCCTACTTTCCAAATATTTTTTGAAAAATTTGAAAAATACACTATTTTTTTGACTAGGCATGGGATAGAGGTAAGTGTAAGAGTTGAGAGTCATTGATAAACCTTAGAGTACTTTGGATTTTTAGGAATTTTGTGTGTTGTTGTTTTTGTTGTTGTTGCTGCGTACAAACATGGCTGTAAGCATTATGCAGCAATAAAATGGAGTGACATACTTTCCAAGACCAAATAAGCCCCAAGAAGCAAGAGCAAATATGAAAGAGCTAATACAAAAGCCAACAAAAGCCAACAAAAAAAGCCAACAAAAAACTGACCAAAAAAGCCATGTAGCATGCTGGTAGTTGAGTGAGTTGTTATATTTACCGATAGGTAGCAGGCTGGTAGGTGAGTGAGTATTGATATCGACCGCTAGATAGCATGCTGGTCGTTTAGTGAGCGAGTGTTGAAATGGAGCGCTAGGTAGAATGCTGGTCGTTCAAGTAGTTCTCATAGTCACAGCTAGATAGCGGAAACATACTTTGCGTGTCGCATGCAGCTATTTAACAAAGTTTTACCTCATGAAAAACGTGCTTGTATAAGCTTTCTACAAAAATTTAATATACAATTAACCACTAAGTGTTTAGAACTAACATGTATAGCCTTGTGTAGGGAATATTGGGGTCCTTAGCAAGAAAGAGGGCCTAACACACATGAGTGTACAGCCTTTTGATATGTAGTAAGTACCTGATAACCTTGAGTAGGCCATAAGAATATTTCCAGTTGACTACTACCTGTCACAGAGTTTACATTGTGAAAGACCGTTGAAACAACCAGTCTTTAGCCTTGTCATAAGCAGTGAGCAGCTGTTACCCTTCACCAGGGGTATATTAGAGGACCCTTATCAAGAATATCATGAGTTGACTACCGCCACTCACAGTGAACACATTGTGAAAGACTGTCAAAACAACTATTGTGCAGCCTTGTACTACTCAGTAAGTAGCTGTTGGTATTGACTATTGTATATTAGAGAACCCTTAGCAAGTATATCATCAGTTGACTACTACTTGTTACAGTGTTCACATCGTGAAAGACCGTCTCACTCTCCAGTCTACAGCCTTGTAATACGCTGTAAAGAGCTGTTGGTCTAGACTAGGGGTGTATTAGAGGACCCTTCACAAGAATTTCACCAGTTGACTACTACCTCTCACGGTGTTCACATCGTGAAAGACCGTCTCACCGACCAACCTCTAGCCTTGTGATACGCAGTAAGCAGCTATTTGCAGAAATCAACATTCGTGATGGAAGAAGCCATTCCTAGCTATATGTGTAAAGAGTGAGGAAAAGCTTTTCTTCGAGACTATCATAGGAAACGACATGAAGTATCGTGTGGTGAATTTCATGAGTGCAAAACGTGTGGTAGTACATTCAACAATGTGTACAATGGACGTCGGCATGAAGAATTTCGTAATGTTGTGTCGGCAGCTAAGAGACAAAAAGCAGAGCCTACAAAACATTACCTACTGTCACTGGTCCCTGACAAAAATGGACTTATTGAAAATGAGACATCTTTTGAAGGTCGACTTAAATCCTATTTCATACATTGTGATACGTGTAGGGATTTAAATTCATACCTTAAAGATTCCAAACAGCAAATAATACAAGCTATGGAGAAAGAACTAGCAATGCACAAGTCGATCAAAGTTAATCTTGTGGCTGAATGTAGATTCATTCATACATCTGACAATGAAATTACAGATCGTGCTTTTAAAACACGAAATCAGGCCCTATTTTTGGAAACGGACTTAAGTAGTTTCTTGGAAACACAATTTACAATGTTAACTACGGAAATGGAGGAATCTGAGCTAAGAGGCAGTAATTGGGCTTTGTTAGCTGTGGAAGGAGTACGATTGAAAATAAATAAGTACAATCCCTTGCGTGGAAGCACATATATCCCATTACCAGCAGCTATACAAGCAAGAAAAGCCTGCATTAATCCTGAAATCTTGAAAGATGAAAAGTGTTTTATGTATGCCATTTCAGCAAAACTGGTTAAAAAGAATGCTCATCGCATTAGTAAATACAAGGACCTGGACAAGAAGTATGATTTTTCCGTAATATCGTTTCCTACATCGCTAGCTGGCATTCCCAAATTTGAAAAAGCCAAAGATATATCCATTAATGTATTTGGATTGGAACAAAACAATAAACTGTTCCCTCTAAAGGTTGTGGATCAAGAGCTGCAAGGCCATCGTCACCTCCTTCTGCTATGTTCATTATCCGGCCAGAACCACTACGTCTTTATCAAAGATTTTGATAATCTAGTAGGACATCAGATTACTCACCATGGACATAAGATATATACGTGTAAACGGTGTTTTACTCACTTCGATAATCGATGTGGTCAACAAGGAGTGGAAAAATTGAAAGAGCATAGAGCTTTGTGTGTCCCGCATGACATTGCTAGGGTTGAAATGCCTATTAAAAATTCCATTGTCAAATTCTTAAATGTTGAAAAAATGCTGAGAATACCTTACGTTATCTATGCAGATTTTGAAAGTATACTCTTACCCTAACAAACATGTCTACCTAATCCTGAGGCAAGGTATACAGTGCCATACCAGAGTCATGTTCCTATGAGCTGTGGTATACGGTATACGTTAAACCCTCACCTGCTGTGGAACACATAGAGACAAATCTTCCAAGCCAACCTGTTATTTATTGTGGGCCTGACGCTGCAGAAAAATGTATGGACTGTTTGATCTCAATAGCTAATGAAATTGTTCGCCTTCACAGCTTAAATGTTCCAAAGACTTTAACTGAGGATCAAAAAGCAGAGTTCCAATGTTCTGAAACCTGTTATTTGTGTCAAAAACCATTTACCCAACAGGTCTGGAAAGTACGAGACCACTGCCATATTACAGGGGAATACCGAGGAAGTGCTGACAATAACTGTAATTTGAGGTGTAAAACACGTAACCCTGTTCCTGTGTTTCTACATAATATGAGTGGCTACGACGCAAATTTTCTTTGTAAAGCAATTGGTATGTACTACTGAGAGAGTGGATGTTATCGCTAACTCCAAAGAAAAGTACATTTCCTTTACCAAATATGTAGGAAATGTTAAGCTTAGATTTGTGGACACGTTTCGGTTAATGCCGAGTAGTTTGGAAAACTTAGTTTCCAACTTAACATCATACCCTGAATCAGACAAATACTTTGGAAAAGAAAATGCAATGCTCATGACTCGCAAAGGGGTATTTTGTTATGACTACATTGACTCATGGGAAAAGCTATGTGAAACGTGTTTACCTCCAAAAGAGGCATTCTTTAACAAATTAAGTCAAGAAAATGTTAGTCAAGGAGACTATGAACATGCCAAAAATGTCTGGAAACAGTTCAACTTTAAAACTCTTGGGGAATATAGTGACTTCTACCTAACTTCAGATGTACTCCTTCTTGCAGACAGCTTTGAAACGTTTAGAAACAAAACACTAGAAACACACCGAGTAGATGCTGCACACTTTTTTACTTCGCCTGGTTTAAGTTTCGAGGCAATTCTCCTTTACACAGGAATTGAACTGGAATTGCTACAGGATTACGATCAGATTCTTCTAATCGAGTCTGGAATACGTGGAGGCATATGCCAAGTGTCTCATCGGTATGCTGAAGCTAAAAATAAATACATGGAAACCTATGATTCTGAGAAACCATCGCAGTTTATTTCCTATGATCATGCCAACAACCAATACGGGTGGGCTATGTGCCACTCCCTTCCTTATGGTGGATTTCAGTGGGTTTCTCCGGATACAGTTGATCTAGAAAAACTAAAGGAAGACGATCCTGAGGGATACATTCTAGACGTTGATGTTGATTACCCATATGACCTTCATGATCTACACAACGATTTACCTTTCCTACCAGAGTGTACACTACCTAAGGATTCGTCTCTGAAAAAACTAATTCCTCATCTTGGAAATCGAAGGCGATATCTGGTTCACTACATGGCATTAAAACAGGCTTTAGAGCATGGAATAAAATTGAAAAAAATTCATCGTGTGTTAAAGTTTAAGCAAAGACCTTGGTTAAAGGCCTACGTTGATTTTAATAACAACCTTCGAAAACAAGCCAAAAATGATTTTGAGAAAAATCTGTACAAATTATTCAACAATGCCATTTTTGGAAAAACAATGGAAAATATCCGTAAAAGAATAAACATACGTCTTGTGACTGACAGCAAAAAGGCAGAAAAGCTAATAGCAAAGCCGACATTTATTGACAGAACAATTTATGGTCCTAACCTAGCTGCTTTCCACATGGCTAAAGGTAACATTGTATTCAATAAGCCTATATATATTGGAAAGTGTATACTGCATATTTCAAAAACTCTAATGCATTCCCACCACTATGATGTCCTGCTACCCTATTATGGGATGAACAATGTTAAACTCATGTATATGGATACCGACTCGTTCATTTATTTGGTTAACACCCCAGATGTATATCAAGACAAGTTGGATTTCCTAGAACACCTGGACACATCAGATTATCCTACTAATCACATATGTTACTCTACATCAAACAAGAAAACGTTGGGGGAAATTTAAAGACGAGGCTTGTGGACAAATTATAAAAGCATATGTTGGACTTAGAGCTCAAATGTACGCTTTAGACATAAATGGTAAAGAAGTCAAAAAGATTAAAGGTATTAACAGAGGTGTTGTCAAAAATTGTATAAGCTTTCAAGATTATAAGGATCGTGTCATGAAAAACAATGTAAAAAGAATACCAATGAACATTATCGCTTCTAAACAACATGACATATCATCTATAAAACTAAACAAAATTGCTTTGTGTCCTGGTGATGATAAAAGAGTGATTGATGCTGATGGTATAGGTACACATGCCTATGGTCATTACTCAATCATTAACCATGCTTAAAGAGTTAAGTTATGAATATCAAAATCTTCTGCCTGCAACTAGCAAATACATAAAACAAAACAATTTAGGAAATAAAACAATAGCACTACAAAAAGAAAAAACAAAAAGAAAAAATGGCATTCATAATCAAAAATAAATAAAATAGAAAACAAAATAAAAACAACTGTACAATTTATAACAAAAAGGAATATACAGTATATAAAATGTATTATGTGTAAATAGTGTACATGTATTTAAAATAAAACAAGATGTTCAGTAAAGAACATATAGCCTACTTTCTCCTAAATGCATGGGTATTGTTATAATTCTTTGTCCTTTTCAAGGAGTATGATTGAATGTTGGTTGTAGTAGCTTGTTGAAATACAACGTGCTATAGGAATATTAAACATGAATATGAGGTGCCCTTTGCTAGTGCTACCTCTGTACCAAATTTCGTTCAATTCGGTTTCGCCGTGTTTGAATTGATAGGAGGAATCGATTTGCACACATACTTGGCCACCATCTGCAAACTATTGGGCTGATGTTCTTGCAGTTTGGTCAGAATATGTTTCCTACATAAAGATATGGTGTTGCAAAATTTGGTAGCGATTAGATTATTAGGTTGGTCGTAATTACATTTTAGCTTTTAACATTTGGGTGGCCGCGATTACGTTTCCGTCAAGATAGCGGTGATATAAAACATGACACTGAGGTGCCTCTTGCTAGTGCTACCTCTGTACCAAATTTCGTTCATTCGGTTCCACCGTGTTCGAATTAATAGGGGGAATCAATTTTGACATAAAGATGGCCGCCATCCGCAAACTATTAGGCTAATGACCTATTAGATTGGTCAAAGGATGCTCCCTCCATAAAGGTATGTTGTTGCAAAGTTTGGTAGAGATCGAATGGTTATGTTAGTCGTAATTTGATTTAAGCTTTAAACATTTGTGTGGCCGCTATTACGTTTCTGTCAATATGGCGGCGATATTAATCATGACACTGAGATGCCCTTTGCTAGTGCTATCTCTGTACCAAATTTCGTTCCATTCTGTTTCACCGTGTTTGAATTAATAGGGGGAATCGATTCTGACACAAAGATGGCCGCCATCCGCAAACTATTAGGCGAATGACCTATTAGATTGGTCAGAGGATGCTCCCTCCATAAAGGTATGTAGTTGCAAAATTTGGTTGAGATCGGATGATTTGGTTAATCGTAATTTGATTTAAGCTTTGAACATTCGTGTGGCCGCCATTACGTTTCAGTCAAGACGGCGGCGATATAAAACATGACACTGAGGTGCCCTTTGCTAGTGCTACCTCTGTACCAAATTTCGTTCCATTAGGTTCCTCCGTGTTCGAATTAATAGGGGGAATCAATTTTGACATAAAGATGGCCGCCATCCGCAAACTATTAGGCTAATAACCTATTAGATTGGTAAAAAGGATGCTCCCTCCAAAAAGGTATGTTGTTGCAAAGTTTGGTTAGAGATCGGATGGTTATGTTAGTCGTAATTTAACTTAAGCTTTGAACATTTGTGTGGCCGCCATTACGTTTCTGTCAATATGGCGGAAATATAAAACATGACACTGAGATGCCCTTTGCTAGTGCTACCTCTGTACCAAATTTCGTTCCATTCTGTTTCACCGTGTTTGAATTAATAGGGGGAATTGATTTTCACACAAAGATGGCCGCCATTCGCAAACTATTAGGCTAATGACCTATTCATTTGGTCAAAGGATGCTTCCTCTATAAGGGTATGTTGTTGCAAAATTTGGTAGAGATCGGATGATTAGGTTAATCGTAATTTGATTTAAGCTTTGAACATTTGTGTGGCCGCCATTACGTTTCCGTCAAGATGGCGGCGATATAAAACATGACACTGAGGTGCCTTTTGTTAGTACTACCTCTGTACCAAATTTCGTTCCATTCGGTTGCACCGTGTTCGAATTAATAGGGGGAATCGATTTTCACACAAAGATGGCCGCCATCCGCAAACTATTACTCTGATGACCTATTAGTTTGGTCAAAGGATGCTCCCCCCATAAAGGTATGTTGTTGCAAAATTTGGTAGAGATCGGATGATTAGGTTAGTCGTAATTTGATTTAAGCTTTGAACATTTGTGTGGCCGCCATTACGTTTCCGTCAAGATGGCGGCGATATAAAACATGACACTGAGGTGCCTTTCGTTAGTACTACTTCCGTACCAAATTTCGTTCCATTCGGTTGCACCGTGTTCGAATTAATAGGGGGAATCGATTTTCACTCAAAGATGGCCGCCATCCGTAAACTATTACGCTGATGACCTATTGATTTGGTCAAAGGATGCTCCCCCCATAAAGGTATGTTGTTGCAAAATTTGGTAGAGATCGGATGATTAGGTTAGTCGTAATTTGATTTAAGCTTTGAACATTTGTGAGGCCGCCATTACGTTTCCGTCAAGATGGCGGCGATATAAAACATGACATTGAGGTGTCCTTTGCTAGTGCTACCTTTGTACCAAATTTCGTTCAATTCGCATTCACCGTGTTCGAATTGATAGGGGGGGACAGACATTCAGAGTACACACACTCACACACACACAGACACACACACACAGACACACACACAGACTCACACACACACATACACACACACAGACAGACACACTTTTTTTCGCCCTGTGTTGATCTCATAAGTCTACTTTCATTTTTTGCAAAAATCGAAAGTAGGCTAAAAATATTGTATGGACACTGCTTGTACATTTTTAATTACTACCCACCTCTCTCCACTCCTAATGCAAAATGAACATGTAAAACACAAATTGGAAAATCCATGTTTCCATATTGACAAAATAGAAAAAAACATTAAACTGACATTTTAAGAACTGTAAATGGGAAATTGTGAAATTGATAAATGTGTAAACAACATAATGCAAAATCCATGTTTCCATGTCATGAAATTGAAAAACTTAAAACTGACATTAAAAAAAAAATGAAAATGGGAAATTGGAAAATTGACATATGTGTAAACAACAAAATGAAAAAAAAAAACGGTTGGGGTAGTTATCATGTTGTACAGTAACCTATAAGACTAGCATAAGGATAGTTGCTTGTACCCTTATATACTTTGTGTATGTGCATTAGCCTTTGGATTAGCTTAAGTTAGGTTTGGTAAAGTTAGGTTTGGTGAGGTTAGGTATGTGACCTTGTATTTTACTCTTTTCGGAAAATGTAAAAAGTAAAATCTAAAATTAAAAAATCTTAAATTTAAAATGTAAAATCTAAAAAAAACTAAAATCTAAAATACAAAAAATCAAAAATGTAAAATGTAAAATCTAAATTATGTTAAATGAAAAAATCAATAATCTAAAATGTTAAGATGTAAAATGTTAAAATGTAAAATCTAAAATCTAAAATCTTTATGTTAGGTTAGGTTAGGTTAGGTTATAACTAAGTTAATTCTTTGTGCTCTCCCATTTGCTGTTACTTTTTTGCTCTCCAATTTTTTGCTCTACCTTTTTGCTCCCACTTTTTTTGCTCCCACTTTTTTGCTCCCACTTTTGCTCCCACTTTTTGCTCCCACTTTTTGCTCCCACTTTTTTGCTAACACTTTTTTGCTCCCACTTTTGCTCCCACTTTTTGCTGCCTCTTTTTTGCTCCCACCTTTTTGCTCGCACTTTTTCCTCCCACATTTTTGCTCACACGTTTTGCTCACACTTTTTGCTCTTACTTTTTGCTCCCATATTTGCTCACACTTTGAAGTTAGGTTATGTTAGGTTAGGTTAGGTGAAGTTAGGTTAGTTTAGGTTAGGTGTGGTTAGGTTATAACTAAGTTTATTATTTGTGCTCTCACATTTGCTCTCACTTTTTTTATCACACTTTTTGCTCTTACTTTTTTTTTGCTCGTACTTTTAAGTTGGGTTAGGTTATAACTTAGTTTATTATGTGTGCTCTCACATTTGCTCTCATATTTGCTCTGACTTTGAAGTTAGGTTAGGTTAGGTTAGGTTAGGTGAAGTTGGGTTAGGCAGAATGGTTGAGGTATGAATCAAAAGCCAGCTCCTGTCAGTTTTGCCTCACAAGGCTGAGTGTACCCCGTTCCACTCCTGACACCAGAAATTAAATTTCTTGGCAGAGCCGGGATTCGAACCTCAGGAATGACCGCCAAGAATGCTAGCCACTACACCAAGAGGTGGTCAATATAAGGCTGGTCGTGATTATACATGATCAATTAATAATTACCTAATAATAATAATAATAATAATAATAATAATAAATATTCCATTTGGCAACTACATGGCCGACCTCTCCCTGTGACGTCATTGACGGTCTCAGGGTGTGGCGGCCATCTTGCCCATTAGCCCCTGTGCCAGCTTCGGCCTTTCTATCCTACTTATGTACTATTACATGAAGGTTATTGTACACGTGTGGTATTCAAACTCCAATTGCTTGATTAGGACACGAGAAGTAAGAACGAGATTTTAAAATTTCGCACAGCTGCCATATTGTGGTTATGATAACAATTGAAATAAATTAGATGCTAGTGATTTAACATTTGTATAAGGATTTACTGTACCAAGTTTCACTGCACTCGGATGGTTAAATTGCGAGAAACGACCATGTGAATATTCATAATTCGCGTCGCCGCCATGTTGGATTTGTGATCACCAGTTTATTGAAAGTCCTATAGGTGAACTATGAACATTAAGGAATGCAGTTTGATTGCTGTAATAGATTCGTAGATATTGAGATCCATCTAAATATTTAGATGGTCGCCATGCTGGATTGTTATGTCTATAGGCCATAGAGTCATATACCATTTAAGGAAAATTATTGCGTAGGTTCATTATTCAAACTTTCATTTCGCTCGCATGATTACGACACAAGAAAAAAACTGAATTTTAAAATTCCCACAGCCGCCATCATGAGGTTATGTAAACAATTGAACTAAATTAGATACCAGTGCATTGCAATGTGTATAAATATTTCCTGTACCAAGTTTCATTGCGTTTGGATAATTACATCGCGAGAAAGGTCTATTTAAAATTTTCAACTTCGCTTGGCCGCCATATACGTTTTGTAGTTAACCGGTTTTTGAAATTCTTTCAGTAGTGCCCTATATCTCCGAACAAAATTTCAGGGTGATACCGCTAATAGTCTCAGAGATATAGAATGCCAGTGAAATATTTCGCACAGCCGCCATCTTGAGGTTATGTAAATAATTGAACGAAGTTAAATGGCGGTGTATTACAATGTGTATAAACATATACTGTACCAAGTTTTATTGCGTTTGGTTGGTTAAAACGCGAGAAACGTCTATTTAAAAGTCGCAACTTCGCTTGGCCGCCATGTTGGTTTTGTAGTTAGGTTTTCAAAAGTCACATAGGTGAACTTCCAGTAGTTTCGTTTGTTATAGTAAAATATTCCAGGTAGATATCGGCAATAGTTTCGGAGATATTGAATGCTGGTGAAATATTTCGCACAGCCGCCATGTTGGATTGGTGAGACGTAACAAAATTTGAAAGGCACGGTCTGGGTCGTCCGGAAGAGTGCTATGCACTTACCAAGTTTCATTTAATCCACTCCAGCCGTTTAGAAGTTATTAGGGGGGGGGAGGGCACACAAAATATTCGCGATTTAAAAAATTGCAATTTTAGATACTGTTACCACCGTATTCGTAAAGAAATTGCATTTTATCTTCAATAAACAATTTGTCGCTTTAACAACAACTGCGAAAATCTGTGGTCTCTTTATTATAACTAACGCATAGTCGTCCTAAACCTGTCATAAATTGGACTTAATGATGTATATGAAGGCACAGAGAAAGAAGGAGGTAATCCATATCACAGCCTTGCGACACAAATATTGTCTGCAAAGTAAAACAGTTTCTTGAATGCTGAATTCAGGAAAAATAAAGAAAAAAATCTATCACGCACCATTTTTTGCAAAAATCTGTACTTATTTTTACGGCCTGCAGAAAATACATGTTTCTGTCATGCCACTGTTACTAGTAATGGCGATATAGTGAGAGTTATTTATTTTAAAAAGAAACGTCGTAACAACTCGGTGCAGTAAAAAGTAACTATTACTAGTAACGGCAATACAGTTATAGTTTTTTATTAAAAATAACTTGGTTGTCCTCTCGTTATTATAAAGTAACCGTTACTAGTAACGACGATGTAATTACAGTTACTCATTTTAAAGAGTGACTTTGTTACTCTAAGGAGTACCGTGTTACTCCCCAACTCTGGTTGGAACCATTTCTTGACACAAGCAATGCTGCGGTAAGACATGGAGGAGGGCACATCTCGTGTAGTGACCAGCTTTATGATGATGTCTCGAAGATTAGCTACTTTGAGTGCCAGTCCCCTGGTATTTCCTGGCAGACTTGTGGAGCCAACAATCAATACTTTACATAACGCTATAGCATCAATAAATCTTGTGGCTAGGCACGCGATGACGTTGAGCATACTTTAACAAATGGGTTCTCCTTTGAAGTTACATTAAAATAATGAGAGTCGTTATGGTATTAAGATACCACAGACCACGGCACGAAAGGTTTCTGCTTTATTAAAGCTTCTTAAAGGTGAGTTAAGTGCCGTTAAAAGACAATATTTTAAAAGCCACCTAAGTTTAGATATCACTTCTAAGATTGTTAGTAACAAGCCTTATTATAGAAACCAAAGAATCTAATTTTTTCACTGTTGCCTTTTTAACAATTAATATTCAATAGTTGGTCAACGCCATTACAATCCGAATTATTGGAAAATGTGAAACAAGATTACTTGTGAACAAATCACAAGGAGAGGAGCATTGAAAGGATGACATGTTTCGCTCGACAAGTGAGCAATATCAGACATGAAACAAGTAGTTCCGTGAAGAACTATACAGCCTATTTTCATATATCATACTTATGTTAATTGCCTCTGCCAACATACAAAATTTTAGTTTGATTGCTGTAATAGATTCGTTGATATTGAGAACCATCTAAATATTTCGGAAGGTCGCCTTGTTGGTTTTTTATATATAGGCCTTAGAGTTATGTACTAGGCATATTAGATGAGGATTATTGTGTGCATTCATTATTCAAACTTTTATTCCGATCGCTTAATTAGAACACAAGAAATGAATCTTATTTTAAAATTTCACACAGCCGTCATCTTGAGGTTATGTAAACAGTTGAACTAAATTGGATGTCAGTGCCTTGAAATTTGTATAGTCATTTGCTGTACAAAGTTTCACTGCATTCGGATGGTTAAATCACGAGAAGAGTCTATTTAAAAGCTTCAACTTGGCTTGGCCGCCATATTCGTTTTGTAGTTAACAGGGTTTGGAAAGTTACATAGGTGAACTTCCAGCAGTGCCCTTTATGACTGTACAAAATGTCAGGGTGATATGAGTGATAGTTTCGGAGATATAGAATGCCGGTGAAATACTTCGCACAGCCGCCATGTTGGATTGGTGAGATGTAATAAAATTTGAAGGGCACGGTCGGGGTCGCCCAAGATAGTACTATGACCCTACCATGTTTCATTGAATTCGCTCCGGCCGTTTAGAAGTTATTAGGGGACACACACACACATACACACATGGACAAAAGTTATCTCATAAGCCTAATTTTTCCTAAATGAAAATAAGCTAAAAAGGATGTTGATGTTGTTATTATTGATTTATTTAGGGTTTAGCGACATCATTGACAACTAGCCCCGTGTACTTCAGTGTGTGTGGAATTTGTCTGATAATCTGTGTTATTGTGATGGCTGTATTAGTGTATTTGTAAGTCAAGTGTGGATTGGGAAAGAGACGGCCGTGGCCATAACTTAGAATCCATCCCGACATTTGTCCAGAGTAGGAGCGAAGGAATCCACATGGAAAATCACTTCCAGGATAGTTGAGGTGGGAATCAAACCCTCGTCATTTCAGTTATGCCACACGAGGTTGATTTGAGGTTGAGTTCCAGCCCTCACGCGAGATTTCAAATGCTTTGGTAGAGCCAGGAATCGAACCAGAACCTCCGGGAATTAAATTTTGGCCTGAGAGTTATAATAGGGTACACTCAGCCTCGTGAGGCAAAACTAAGTAGAGATGGGTTCGATTCCTTCCACAGCCATCCTGGAATTGAATTTGCCGTGGTGTCCCATGTCTGCTTCATGCATATGCCGGGATGGTTCCTGACTTACGAGCACGGCCCCATTCCTCACCTGATTTGCAATTGAAGGGTTGATTCCAAAAACCAGACAAGTCCAAAAATTGACTTTTTGGGATTATGACAGCTGTAGGTAGTCCTCAAATAGCCCTACCTAGTGGTGGTGTTTGTTTCTTTCAGAAGCAGACGAGTCCTATTGTGAAGTTTGTTCGGTTCTGCGCAGGGTCGCCGAGAAGGGGAGGGGGCAAATGCATTGGGGCCCGTAAGCTATGATGGCCCCTAAGTGATTCTTTACATTTTCTTGCGAATATTGTTTTATTTATTTTAAATTTATTTTTATTTAAAACCTGGCAGGACTAGAGTAAGAGTTATTGAAGATACCGTTCGAAGTGTTTCCACTGCAATGCATAATTACCTTCCAACTGACGAAACAAGAGTCTTTATGAGAACAGTTTGATTTTCAAAACTACAGAATGGAGAATGTATTCATAGACTCTGGTTAATATGTAGTGATACAAATCAAACAATAGATTATTTTCCTTGCAGATTACTTGGTCACAACCCTGACAGTTTTAGTTACAGACGAAGAATGGCAAAAAGATTGTTCTTGGCGTAAGCTGTATAGTAGGCTGCCAGTTCATGAAATGAGTGCCAGTCACATGATGATGATTGAGTCTTCAGTCTTTTGACTGGTTTGATGCAGCTCTCCATGCCTCCCTGTCCTGAGCTAATCGCTTCATCTCTACATAGCTACCACACCCTACATCCGAGGCAATCTGTTTAACATATTCTAACCTTGGTCTACCCCTACAGTTCTTGCCCTCGACCCTTCCTTCCATAACTAAGCTTGCTATTCCTGGGTGTCTTAGTATGTGTCCTACTAACCCATCTCTTCTCTTCATTAGCAGTCGCCAGAAACATCTCTCCTCTCCCACTCGTCTTAATACCTCTTCGTTTGTAAGCCTATCTACCCATCTGATCTTCATCATTCTCCTGTAACACCACATTTCAAAAGCTTCAATTCTCCTCTTTTCTGCTGCACCAATAGTCTAAGTTTCACTTCCATATAGCGCCACGCTCCAGACAAAGGCTTTCAAAAATGACTTCCTAATACCTAAATCTATTTCGATGTCAACAGATTCCTTTTTTGTAGAAATGCTTTCCTTGCCTGAGCCAACCTACTTTTTATATCCTCTTTGCTTCGTCCATCACTGGTTATTCTGCTTCCTAAGTAACAGAAGTCTCCTACTTCCTTCAGCTTTTCACCTGCCAATTTGATGTCCATAGAGGTTTCTGATTTATTTCGGCTGCATTCCAGTATTTTTGTTTTACATTTATTAATTTTCATCATGAATTCTTTCCGTAAGACGGAGTCCATACCAGTCAAAAACTCATTCAAATCCTCAGGCTTGTCGGCCAAGATGACGATGTCATCATCAAATCTCAGAGTCGCAAACTAGGTTATATTGATGTTTCATTTGAGAGGCTTGGGCATCGTGTTCATTAAGCCCCGTGTACTTGGGTATGTGCGAAATTTTGTGTGATAACCTGTTTAATTATGACTGAGCATCAGATGCTTTTCTGAGAATGGCATTGTCTTTCCAGAATAGGTAGTTGTGGATAGTAATAATAATATAGGGTATTTCAAGAAAGCCCACGCAAAACATTGCATAGGGGCCCTTAAATCCTCTCAAAGGCCCTGGACTTCTGCCAGAACCCAACAAGTCCGGTGTCTTTCCGGGAAGAACCAGACTAGTCCAGAACCTATGAATAGACATCCATGCTTCTCCATTCAATAAAACATTTCCCGATTGAGAAAATACATGACGAACTTCATCTGATCTCAAATGGATGTCCGGGATAAAACAAGAATAAGACAATGGTACGGTTCCTCTACTGCTGAGTTCATGTATTCAGATTGTTTAAAAAGATTACTTACATCTTTCCCATTCGAGGACACAGTTATTTGCTAACGGATCAAGATTTTGCCCTAATTGGTAAGGGGAAAAGGGCGAAGATAGCAGAATTTCCAGAGAAGTGGGATAATGTAGTGGCGAAGGCAAGGAAACACCCTTCCTCCTTCCATCTGAAGATTATTATTTATTTATTTATTTATTTATTTATTTATTTATTTATTTATTTATTTAGCGTATGGCTTTTAGTGCCGGGAGTGTCCGAGGACATGTTCAACTCACCTGAGTCTGTAGCTGCTTCCAGCGGATACCCTTAGGGTGAGCTACGAGTTCCGTTCAATTTCAAGTAGTTCCAACTTTCACTACCAGATATCAATGATACCTAGTGGTGAACTATGGAACTTTGATAGAGCGTTCTGACGAAATCTAACCTAACAATTTAGCTTCACACAAGTTTAGCCTGTGGAAGGATCTTTTACATGCAATAAATCCACGACATGGGACCGCGGCTTTACTTCCCGTCCGAAGGAAGGCATACTGAAGGATTTTTAACGTTCTTAAAAAATCCGACGACTTCGGCCGGGCTTGAACCCGCTATATCTGAAGATAATGATTCACACGAGAAATGCTGTGGAAACTTTGTTTCTAAACACACCTAATCCTCCCTTGAAAATCCAACTGGAGAACCTGGCATTCAGTTCTCAAGATCCCACCACAGAAGAATATATTGAGAGAGACAGTGAGGAAAATGTAGCATGCTGAGCTTCTATACCCAAGATCACGGGTTCAAACCCGGCCGACGTCGTCGGATCTTTTAAGAGCGTTAAGAATTCCTCAGTATGCCTTCCTTTTGAGAGGAAGTAAAGCCGGCGGTCCCATGTCATAGATTTATGGCATGAAAAAGAACCTTTCACTAATTACACGTGTGGAAGCAAAGATTTGTAGGTTGATAACGCCCTATTAGTTCCAACGCTTACCGCCACGTACTGACTGTGATGGCATTTAGTAGCCGCGTCCGCAGCTAGGTGTCGTGGATGGTAGCATTTGGTGGCAAAAGTAGGAACTACTTGAAAAAATTAATCGTCTGCAGTCCTTCTACCTGAATCACAGCCATCACAATTAACACCGGTTATCAGAAAAAATTCTACACACACCCAATGTACACGAGACTACGCGCCTGCGTTGTCGCAGCCCCTAAACTAAGGAACCAACCAACCTGTGATGACAATTCTGACGGTTGTGATGTTATTTAGAACGGTCATTAAAAAGGTTAGGTTTATTGCTTATAACTTATGTTTGTAATATATCAATAAAATTTTAGAGGATTAATCACTCTTGTACTCAATATATCCCGCAAAAAACAGAAAAGTGGAAACGGTTATTCATGTTGTAGTGCAATATATAGTTTTACTAGCAGAAGTACCCGTTCTTCGAACGGTCTTTGGTATGAATAACCAGACATTATCAATTAGCTACTGTTGCAATGGTTAACGGTTTGTCATTCCTTCAAAAGTTTTTTTCAGAACGAAGTTAGTTTTCTGGGAATATCACACACACTGTTAATTTAGGGGCCTTAAAATGTGGTTTTCGGAGACCCTTTATAGTCCCCCGAATTTTGTGTCTCACATTGAGAAGCGCAACATATGCTTTGGTCGTCCTTCTAGAATAATTTTTATATTTCGCCTATTTTAGCATGTATTTTGAAACTTTATTTCCCTATACCCACCCTTCTATGAGAAGTACAGTGAAGAGTTATATAAATGATTAGTGTATTGACCCTCATGGATACCTACCTAATTTTACGATGCTCCAAGCATCCGAACACGAGTTATAAGTGTACATAAAGATACACAGAAATACAGACACACAAATCCACGTTTTGCTTGCATCCGTCAAAAAAACAAACCGAAACGCGTAAAAGAAAGAAAATTGAAACTTTAATAAACAAGCAATCATATGTTTATAGATAGGTGTATTTATGCAGGAGCAAAGGCAGCTAGTGGCCATGAGGCAGACTAACTCTATTGACTACAACGTATCACCCAGATGTCCAAATATGGATATATCAACCACACAGTATCAAACAAATTGAAGGGGCAGATGACCTCGTAGTTCCACCCTTTAAAACAACAATAACTAACTAACTCAAACAAAATCATCCTTACGATGTACCCGTTTGTTGACAAAAAGAATGATTAGTTAAAATGTGCTCTCAAACTAAATTCACCTAACGTGTACTACCTGACGTGAAAATAAAATTGAATACCTCAAATTCCTAAAAAGCCGCAAAAATACTATTTCAATTCAGGAATTGTTGAAAATAATATTGCTGTTTGGAGATATAATAGACCTTCTGTACAACATATCGCACGTGTATGTCGGGTGAAAGAATTCTGGAGTGCCCCTTGACCCCCTTAAGCGCATTGACGAATTTTACAATCTTAGTTGGTTCCGTGATAACCTTATAGCCATTTGCAAACGTTCACAGAAATTTAATAAATGGAGTGGTATTGCTTCTTACAGAAAGAGATGGAAAGTTGGATGTCATCTCTTGAGATACTGTTCTCATGGTTACCGGCTTATATTCCTTGATTAGTTTATTAAATGAAATTAGTTTTCAGGGATTATCTCAGAAACTGTGGGTTAGAGAGCCTTAAAATTTAGTTTTCGGGGACACTTTAGGGCCCCCGTGTTTTGTTTCCGACACAGAGGGGCTGAAATTGAGCTTTGTCTCGTCGTTGTGTGCCATTATATAATAATATATTTTTTTTTTAGTCAATTTACCCTCTAGGTTGGTGGTTCCCACGGACTCAGCGAGGGAACTCACCACTACCGCCTCTATGGGCAGTGTCCTGGAGCTTGGAACATCTGGTCGGGAGGGATACAACTGGGGAGGTGTGATCAGCACTTCGCCCAGGCGGCTTCACCTGCAAATCGAACAGGGGCCTCATGAGGGATGGGAAGGGATGGAAGATTGGGATGGATAGGCTAGGAAGAGGGAAGGAGGCGGCCGTGGCCTTACAGTAGGTACCATCCCGGCATTTTCCCGAAGACGAAGTGGGAAACCACGGAAAACCACTTCGAGGATGGCTGAGGTGGGAATCGAACCTCCTCTACTCATTTGGGCCACCCGAGGCTGAGTAGACCCCGTTCCAGTCCTCATACCACTTTTCAAATTTCGTGGCAGAGCCGGGAATCGAACCCAGGACCTCCGGGGCGGCAGCTAACCATGCTGACCGTTACGCTACGGAGGCGACATAATAATAATAATAATAATAATAATAATAATAATAATAATTGTATAATTATATAGAGATAGGGATTAAATAGACCTTCCGTACCACACCCACACGTGTAAATCACGTGAAAAAAATCTAGAGTACCTCTTGACCCCCTTAAGCGCAGTATACTGTATGTATTGATGCATTTTACACCGTAATTTGGTTCCGTGATAACCGTATAGCCGTTTACAAACTTTCACAGTAATGTAATAATTGGAATTGTATTGCGTCTAACAATGACCTGTGAGATTCTGTTCCCATAGTTACCGGGTTGCATACTTTCATTATTTTATTAATTCAAATTAGTTTTCTGAGAATAACTCAAAAAATATTGGTTTTAGGGCCTTAAAATGTGTTTTTCGGGGCCCTTAGGGCCTCCGAGTTTTGTTTCTGATATTGAGGGGCTGAAAATGAGCTTTGTCTGGCCCTTCTACACCTATTTCAGCATGCATTTTAAGGGGGTATGCCCCTCATATGAGAGGTACGGAGAAGAGTTACATCAATGATTAGTGTCGTGCCTCTGAAGGATATCTGTACCAAATTTTACGTTGATCCACCCAGCCGTTCTCGAGTTATAAGGGAACATACTTGTCCACAGACAAACAAACAGACAGACAGACAGACAAAAATTTCATTTTCGCGCGCATCCGTCATAAAACAGTCTAAAACGCGTAAATAACGCAAATTTCCGTAGAAATTCAGAAAAAACAGACAAACTTTCATTCTTATATATAGAGAGATGTTCGACCCTAACTATTATGTGTCAGAAAAAATGTATCATAATGAGGCTCATTATAACACTATTTTCCATTATGAAACAGTTTCTCCCACCAATCACAGCTCAAGAAACAGTTGTGTGACCAATTAGATAAGGATACCTTCGCGCATGCGCTCAAAATCCAACATGTCTATATAAATTACCGAAATTGCACCGCCCATATGTTCGCGTAAATAAACTGGTGAGACAAGAAATGGCACTGTACCTTAATATCCCCAAAATCAATTTCTACACAGCGCGTGGTTTTGAAACGACTTCGGTGACAGTTTTACTGAATACTGGAGCACAATCTGAACATATGGCATTGAAGCAAACAGAGCGCATGCGTCGGTTGTCCAGAGAGCTTGGAAAACAGAGATATACTACCCACCGCAGCACCCGATCACAACATTCTAGTGACTGAACAGATATTTATGAATATTTATGTTAAAACATATAATAAAGTTATAATTATCGTCGAAACGCTCGTTTTATAAAAATACTCGTGTCTTAATTATAGCCATTATAGGCTCGTTGCATAATGTACTATTAAATCACAATTTGATAATACATGTGGACAGAGGCTTGCGAGACGGGTTATACACTTATTTTTATGCTCAACACAACAAGCTGCACTGTTTTGCCATTATTGAAAACTTACATTCTTGGACATGTCTGGTTTTTGGAATCAACCCTTGAACCTCACTCACAGCCATCACAATAACACACATTATCAGATATAAATTCCACGACGCACACCCAAGTATGCGCAGCTAAATGACTATTATGTCACCACAAATGAAACATCATCATCATTTGTGCCAATGCGATGGTAAAATACAAATTCATAATAACCTATATACTTGTTACTAAAATGGTGTGACAATAGCTGTACCAGGGGCATATATAAGGGGGGGGGGGGGTGCAGAAAGCCAGTAATAATTAAGAAAGTGTTGCTTTGGTAATAGCATAAAATAATTCTAAATTTGGTTGTACCCAAATCTTAACTTATTGGCTAAGTTATAAACAACATTAAGATTGAAATTAGACTAACTCGTGTGTAGTGGCTAGCATTCTTGGCTGCCACCCCGGAGGTCCGAATTTGATTCCCGGCTCTGCAAAGAAATTTTAATTCTGGTCAGAGGGCTGGAACGGGGTACACTCAGCCTTGTGAAGCAAAACTGTAAATTCCACAGTACGGTACTTTAGAAAAATAAATTATCAACTTGTATTAAAAAAAACTAAGCCTCCGTGGCTTAGGCGGCAGCACGCCGGCCTCTCACCGCTGAGTCCGTGGTTCAAATCCCGGTCACTCCATGTGAGATTTGTACTGGACAAAGCGGAGGCAGACAGGTTTTTCTCCGGGTACTCCGGTTTTCCCTGTCAACATTTCATTCCAGCAACACTCTCCACTATCATTTCATTTCATCTGTCATTCATTTAATCATTGCCCCAGAGGAGTGCGTCAGGCCTCGGCAGCCGGCACAGTTCATATCCTCGCCGCTAGATGGGGGCTTCATTCATTCCATTCCTGACCCGGTCGGAGACTGGAAGCAGGTTGTGGATTTTCATTTTTCATTAAAAAAACTGTTTACCTTTCTGCTTAGTAAAGTGACAAATATTTAGATATTTTCCATTCATACTCCATAGGCCATAATAGAAAATTCGTATAAAATTTTATTTGTGTGACGTGTTGTATTTTACAACTTTTTTGTATTGCTTATAATTTTAGGCTATATACACTTTGAATCTTATCTAAAATAATTGTTGTTGTTGTTGTTTGAGTCTTCAGTCTTGTGACTGGTTTGATGCAGATCTCCATGCCTCCCTGTCCTCAGCTAATCGTTTCATCTCTACATAGCTACCACACTCTTCATCCGAGGCAATCTGTTTAACCTATTCTAACCTTGGTCTACCCCTACAGTTATTGTCCTCGACCCTTCCTTCCATAACTAAGCTTGCTATTCCTGGGTGTCTCAGTATGTGACCTACCAACGTATCTCTTCCCATCATTAGCAGTCGCCAGAAGCATCTCTTCTCTCCCACGCGTCTTAATATCTCCTCGTTAGTAACCCTATCTACCCATCTGATTTTCATCATTATTCTGTAACACCACATTTCGAACGCTCCAATTCTCCTCTTTTCTGCTGCACCAATAGTCCAAGTTTCACTTCCATAGAGTGCCACGGTCCAAACAAAGGCTTTCAAGAATGACTTCCTAATACTTTAATCTATATTCGATGTCAACAGATTCCTTATTTGTAGAAATGCTTTTCTTGCCTGAGCCAACCTACTTTTTATATCCTCTTTGCTTTGTCTATCACTGGATATTTTGCTTCCTAAGTAACAAAAGTCTCCTACTTCCTTCAGCTTTTCACCTTCCAATTTGATATCCATGGAGGTTTCTGATTATCTGAAATAAATTCCATGCAGACCCAAGTGTGCGCAGCTAAATGATTATTATGTCCAAGAACCATAAATGAAACATCGTCATCATTTGTACCATTGCGATGGTAAAATGCAAATTCATAAGAACCTATATAGGCCTACTTGTTACTAAAATGGTGTGACAATAGCTGCAGAGCCATAAAGCTGAATATGGAGAGGTGACGGGAGAGAAACGTAAGATCGAGGGAGAGGAGAGAATTTGAATGAAAAAATGAGCAACTGACTTTCGAGAGAGAAGCAATTTAAACCTCAAGCTTCTCAAACAAAAGGAGTTCGTTAAAATGTTCTAATAAAAAATGAAATGGAGAATTTTCGTTACTGGTCATTATATTTAATTTGTTGGCTGTCAGGAAGGCTGGGCGACAAGGTAGTATTGTTGGATGGAAATAAGATGTCAACTGCAAGGTCGTTAAGAATTCCTTCATGCACAGTAGTAGCCGACTGGCTGACCACGTGCTTCTCTTCCTGCTCCATAGTCTTCTTTCTTCTCTTCCTTCGTCCAATTTCTCGCTCTACCACTTCTGCTTCTCTATCTCCCTCGTTCATCGTTTTCTCCTCCATTTTGCTTCTGTTTCTCATTCTACTTCTCCTTCCACATCTGCTTTTCTTTCATAATTTTCTCCTTCTCTTACGTCTTCTTCAGCTTCCCTTTTTTCTTCTCTTTCTCCTATCTCTTACCTTCTTCTACTGCTTCTCTTTCACTTATTTCTAATAGTTCGTCTTCTTCTTCTGCGTTCCTTTGTTCTTCTCCTTTCTCCTCCCTCTTACCTTCTTCTGGTGCAATCAACTAGAATTTGAGGTTGCGCAAATTTGAGGGAGCCGTGTCAGTAGATTTACTGGCACGTTAAAGATCCCCTTCGGGACGAAATTCCAGCACTCTGGCGTCTCTAAAATCCAGAGCAGTTAAAAGGGACGTAAAACCAATTACATTATTATTATTATTATTATTATTATTATTATTATTATTATTATATTACCTTCTTCTACTGCTTCTCCTTCATCTACTCATTTGGCTTCTTCATCTCCTTCCATTTCTTCTATTCTTCTCTTTCCCTTTGTTCTCCTGATCAATTTCATCGTTTTTCTCTTTTCATTTTTCTCTTTTACTTTCTGCTTCTCTTTGCCATCTTCTTTTTCTGTAGGAGCAGATGAGCTCGTAGTTCCGCCCCTTGAAACAACAATAACTAACTAACTTCTTTTTCTGCTGCTTCTCATACGCCTCCTACTTCTCCTTCCTATTTTTCTCCTTTACTTCTTCTTGTTCTTCTCCTATATTTGCCTTTCTCCTTTTCATTTTCTCTTTCTTTCTCTCTTCTTCTCTTTTACAGGTTGGCTGCGTGGCAAAGCAGTAACGTTCGAGGATGTTGGTCCCAACGTTGTTGGATCTAATTTTGGCACAGTCAGTTGTCATTTGATTTTGCTTAAATACGAGGGAGCAACCGGGT